>OX336388.2:476857704-486857704 GCA_946902985.2 Meconema thalassinum | reverse complement strand
TTCCTGATATTCCCGGTGTAACGGTGGGCGGGCGTTGGCGCAGCTCGGCAACTTCCTCTCGTAGAGCGTTGAATTCCTCTTTCAGCCCCGTCAGTGGGCGTTGGCGCAGCTCGGCAACTTCCTTTTGTAAGGCGTTGAATTTCTCCTCCACCCCCATCAGCGGGCGTTGGCACAGCTCGGCAACTTCCACTTGTAAGGCGTTGAATTTCTCCTCCACCCCCATCAGCAGGCGTTGGCGCAGCTCGGCAACTTCCACTTGTAAGTCGTCGAACTTCTTTTCCACTGCTGCGACATCCTCACGTAGGCCCTGTTCTAATTTCCTTTGGCTCTCCTCTAATTTCGTCAGCAGACACTTTTCCAGATTTTTCTGGCCATCCAGAAATTTGGCGGTTAGGTCCTCTGCTAACTTATTTTGGCTGTCCTTCAGGTCCTCGGCTAACTTCTTCTGGCCATCCTCCATCTTCTTCTGGCCATCCTCCATCTTCTTCTGGCCGTCCTCCATCTTCTTCTGGCCGTCTTCCATTTTGGCAGTTAGGTCCTTGGTTAAATTCTTCTGGCCGTCCTCCATCTTCCTCTGGCTTTCTTCCATCTTGGTTTCCATGCCATTTAACTTTTCTAGCAATGCTACCAATTGCGCCTCCATTTTAGTTGTTTGTCTTGTAAAGGGCATGCACTCACAGGAAAATTAGAGAAAATGACCTGTTCGGGTTTTGAAACCAGGACCGCCAGGTGTTGTGCTTGGGCTTGAGTTCGTAATCCGGCTTCTGACGCCAGTTGTTACGTGCCACCCCCCTAGTGGCACTTTTGTTAACTGGATTACGGTGGGTTGAAGCACAACACAGATTGTTTCTTTAAAGAAATAATTAACTTTATTGTGGCCAGAAAGTTACACTACTCATCAGCAAACACAAACAATTAGAACCTTTCTCCAGTTTCCTCAAGTCTCTTCCTTGAGCGCTCTTGCCCCTTTCATTTGTCAACAAACCACAGAATTTAAACCGTCTTAATGAGTCCAGTGGCCTTGACAGAAGCTACCCGCACCTCTTCCTCAGGTATAACAAATACAGTTACTTACGATAATCCGCTACCCGCTGTTTCGCTGTCCACAAGCTGGGGAAACAATGTCACTGGATTTCGTAACTCGCACGGCACTTCGTCACCACACTTCTGTCGCACTCGCTCGAAAACACACACCCACAGAAAACTCGGTCCCCTCATTGTTGAAGCCGCTTATATAGCAGGCTGGTGACTCAATGAATTCTAGAATCGTCCAGGGCACACGGCTTCTCGACATTTCCTTCACTGGTTCAGTCACGAATATTCTGGATCATCCCTTTGTCCTCGTAGCCCTGTTGCATAAGGCGCACGCAATACATGAGGCAGGGCACATCCCAGCCCTGGGGCAGTTGTGACTCACGCGGCGAGCGATGATACAAACTCACAGCCGTAACAATATCCCTATAGCACTTTGTATTTCAACAAGCTACTACAACCAACATTCAATTATACTTCTTGAAAAGGACAAAGTGTTATAACTATACCCATGCTTTTAGGAGAAAGTAGGCTATATGTTCTTTACTGAACATCTTGTTTTATAAGGAATTTGTCACGATCGATTTTTGAAAATTTATGTAACATTGAAACGTTTAGATCGTGAGCAACAAGTAGATAATTTTTTCACAAACATAGGACATTTAGTTTAGAAAATATTTTGAGAAGGAGCGAAACTAGACTAATTTTAGCGGAATAAAATAAATAGGCAGATAAACCGAGGGTAATCATTCAGTCTACCATCGATGCTGGAGAGCGTCGTGCTGTTTCAAATCATTCAGTCTGAGTGTTCCTCTGAGGATGAAACGCTGAATCGCAATCGATATTCAGTCTTGAGGGACCGCAGGGTGCGGATCGTACTGTTTCACCATACCATTCAGTCTACAGCGGACATCTGTGGAGGCGTTGCTGCCAAGTATTCATAACTCAGTCTACGTAGACGCCAAGAGGTCGTTATAATGTTCGACAGTACCATGGATGTATTACTGTTTAAATCAGTGCGTTCAGAGAACAAGACGTAACTCACAACGTAAATGTCGATAATCTAAACTTGCTCGTGCATGGGAAGTTTAAGATACAATTGACAGTCCACGCGACATTAATTCGAAACAGTTCAAGTCAACTATAGCAGTAACTGTTTGAAATTAGTTAATTTTCAGAACATTCAAAGTGATAGAATCCTAATGAGGAGTTCTAGCGAAGAACATTGAAAATGTGGAAATAGAGTGGAGAACCACAAAAAGCGGAGTGCCAGTTAGAAACTATACTGCGACTCTGAACAAACGTTAATTAATCAAGAAACACGGCCGATTACATTAGTGTAGCCGCACCGAGAAATATCACGCCCGGACAAGAAGTCTGTGCCGATAGGATAACCAGATATAGACAGTGCAGATAGGACCTCAAGAGGTGAACAGGGAACAACGGCTACCGTCAGAGATTTTCTATCATTCAAGCAGATGTTCGGATCAGATGAAATAGTACACCGATACCTGCATTTCTAGGATAGGATGATAGGAGAACGTGTAACACGAGGGGATTAGGGAATATAATCACATTGTGTGTGAAAAGGCATTATTCCATGCCAAAAGTGATTTTTTTTGTGTAAATAGTTTTCAAGTGTTTCATTTTTTTTAGTGTTTTATAAATATTTTAGTGATAAAGTGCTAAATGATATCATGAGTTTATCTGCTCAAACAGAGGTTACCAGTGTATATAAAATGTATAAAATTAAGGAAGGATCAGTATGTATAACGTGTGTTATAATGTGTGCAATGAAGGCTTTAGCCCAAATATGTGGGTGAAAAAGTCCATTCATTTTGAGTCCCGGGGCAAGCAGCTCTGGAAGTCATGTAAGTAACATATTTTGATTATGTGTTGTTTCTTGGGAGAAATCGGGCAAGGAAAATAAGGAGAAAGTATTCTCATCTAAAACAGGGATATATGAAATATAGTGTGTATGATGAAATATACGGGTTTCTGAACGATAGCTTAGTTATAAAATTAACCAGATAATTGTGTTAAATAAATACTCAGTGGAGTTGTATTCGTTTGGAATAACATTAAATGTAAATGTCAAATACTATATAAGCAAGAATAGAAGGTAAAAACTTCATGAATGAATTAATTGTTAAATTAGTATTCAGTAATAATGAAATATGGAAGCCGTTAGGTTCCTTGAATAAAAAAATAATAAGTGATTGTTGAACTATATTGTTCTAGTTAAGGAAATACCAAGGTTTCATTAATTGTCAGTAGAAGGCACATTATGAAGACAAATATGTTAAGAGACGGAGATCAATATACAGTGGAGAAATATCTTATTCGAAAGGCATCACGTAAATAATAATTATAACTAACGCTGGTATAGCGTATATATATAATATTCGCGCTAGTATTGCTGTGATCTTATGCCAGGACGAAATTAATTGTGGGGTGTAGATGAGCGCGGTAATGAAGGATTGGTATTAAATGCCCTCGCTCCTCCATTGAGTCTTAAGTCCTCCCAAGATGGAATTGCCTAGGAGGCCGGCCAGATATGAACTCAGGTTCAGTTACTTCGAAAGCCCCTTTTTTATTGATTGTATTAATCTCATACCCGCCAACGTGGATACTTCGCAATTAATGTTCTCACCTGAGCCAATGTGTGCGGATGATATAGCCGCATAATTTAAGAAGAAAGAAACTATTGCGTTGCTTTTCGAGTCTAAGGAAAGAGTATACTTGTAGCCAGTCGGCTTTGTAAGAGAATCCCGTCAGAGTTGAGGAGACAGCACGGCTCCCCTCATAAATAAACTTGAGTGCCTTGACAAGAGAGAAGGGTCGCTTCTAATGATTGTGGTAGGTCAGGAATAGCCCCATGTGTTCATGCGGTCTGCAGAGGTGTATTGAGCCCGAATAGCTCATGCTGGTGATAGCTTGTCCGATAGCAAGGGAATTTATTATGTCAGAGAGTTATGAGCGAATCTTAGAAGCATGCCGCCACATCAGATGTTCTTTTGACTTTGTTAAAAAGCTATGGATAATTACTCATCATGATTAAAGAAACTTTCTTTAATGTGCACCCTTGAATTTTTTATCAAAAATCATACAGCGTAATTAGCCACACTTTCATGTGCCTATATTTTATTTATGGTATTAAGCCCAAAGGTATATCGTCACAGACATACGAGAGGAAAGAACTTAGTTGCAAAATGAATCGTAAGTGAGAGAGCTGGAACGCCTGCTTCCGTGAAGGAATGACTCTTACTTGTATTCGCGTGTCGAGCACACGTCATTTTGAGGTCCAAATTTGACCGAAATTCGCAGACGTCGTTGTCAGGAATATTATTATTTCAACACGACCACAGTATTTTTAAGCACGAAGTGTGCTGGTGATGTGATCAGTCCACGTAAAATATTTAAATCTGTGATATCTTTACTCAGTGATAAGTGAATGATCACATGGGTACAGCACGCCAATGGCCGACCATTGTGACGCTTAGTGATTTTTGTACCTGTGATACACCAGTGAAATCTAGTCACAATATCAATTAGTTTCTATTTAATATTATGCAGCTGTGCAAATGCTGGAATCAGTAGAACCACGATTAAGCTGATACAGGCAGATAGAAAATTTACCACGTGTAGAGTGTTAAATTCTGTGAGTACACACGTGCTTGGTGTCAAAAATCTAGTTTCTGTGATCAAGCAGACAAGGCGCTAGAAGCAGTTTTGACATTCTACAATTTGATACAAGATGCCTTCATTACACCACGTGCAGATGCATAATTGTCCTATCTTAACTAAGAAGACGATGATGGCTTCAACATTCTAATGGGAGGAACGCCTAACATCTAAGCCACACTACAACCATGGAGGAAAACCTATGGATAACCATGCTTATACCCAAGCAGCGAAGATATCATTGGATTCTCTGGATAAAAGGAAAAACCCCTCAATCCTTTCTTTCGGATGAGGTGATCTGCTAATAGCTGTAAGTCAGTATCTGAGATCTATTTATGTACGGTTAATGGTCATTGGTGGATTAGTTTGTAGCTGCCGTAACGTTATTGTCAGTGTTCAGGTAGGGTTTTTCATTCTTCTTGGCCACCTTCTATGGTGATTTCACGCTTAACATTCTATGTATTTCGTTCCTGGACAGAGTTAGTCATCGACTTTTTGTGTGTTTCACACGGTGCAATATTGTTTTCAAATGGTAATTCCGCATAACGAAAGATGAATTTCGTCATTTTTGACAGGGGCATTATTTTTAATTCAGCTCCAACTGATTAGTTTTAGCCTACTTTTGATTTTTGCAAAAAATTAAAGTTGATTTCTGAGATGCACACAGGGCCAAAAACGGTGTGTCTGTGTGTGTGTGTGTGTGTGTCTCAGTGTGAGTGTGTGTACTCGGAATGTCTACTGCCCCCCCCCTATCAATTCGAACACGGTGAAACCGAATTGAACGCAATTTGGTACAGGGGTAGCACTAGCAAAGGGCACCTCATTGTCATGTTTTATATCTCCGCCATCTTGACGGAAAAGTAATGGCGGCCACCCAAATATTCAAAGCTTATTTCAAATTACGACTAACCTAATCATCTGATCTCTACCAAATTTTGCAACAACATACCTTCATGTGGGAAGCTTCTTTTGACCAAACTACAGGGTCATCAGCGTAATAGTTCGCAGATGGCGTTCATGTATGTGTGCAAATTGATTCCCCCTATCAATTCAAACACAACGAAACCCAAATCGAATCACCTTTGGCACAGAGGTAGCACTAGCAAGGGACAACTCAGAGTCATGTTGTATATCGCCGCCCTCATAACAAAAAGGAAATGGCGCCCACCCAAATGTTCTGTGCTTAAATCAAATTACGACTAAACTAATCATCCGATCTCTACAAAATTTTTCAACAATATACCTTAATGTGGGAAACGTATTTTGTCCAAACTACAGGGTCATCAGCCAAATAGTTTCAGGATGGTGGATGTATGAACTTACGATTCAACAAGGCCTGACCTCAACAATTCAGCTTATAGTACATAAGGAGGTTTAAACTGTCCTCAAGGAGGTGACTGGTAGGATATTAGCCCATTATAATTATAATAGAATATGTAACCGTAGAAGTGACTTAACAGGTCCGATTGACGATACAATAACGTTGTGGGCAGGGGCGCTTCGACCTTGTACATTTAGGGGGGTGAGAATTTTAAAAATGCCGACTGGCTGTTTAACATTGCCGATGTTAAAATAAGTCGAACTACTTGATAACCACAAGGGATAATCTTCTTTAATTTAACATCAACTTCTGCGATTTTTTTTTAAAAATGAGCACTGTTTACTGGCATCAGGTAGGATTTCAAGCTCAGCCAGCACAACCTCTTCATCTTGAAGGATGATTTTCGGGTGTGATTGCTTTGTAGATCGAACGCGCTCGATGGTGCAGTTTTTTCCGTCAGCGGGTATCTTGAAAATTATGTAGAATAGCTCTAGCAATGAAATTAGTTTTGCGAGATTGTCTAACACGCTTGAAGTAAATACATCCACAAGTCGCCGGGTCCTGTGGTGCTTTAAGAAGTCTTCCTCCACATTTACTTGCATACTTTTCGCAAATGACGATGCACTCTTTATTAAAACATTCATCTTGCCGTCGTCGTTGATATCTTCAAAAGACTTCAAAGCGCTCTGAATCAGCTGTTTTGCGTCTACTACATTCAGCTCCTCCGCTTCTAAAATCTCGGTTACATACTTAATTTTAAACATTATGCTTTTGGTAAAGTACATGCCCGATGCTGCAGATAAAATCAAAGGCTAGAAGCTTTCTGTGCAAGCCTGACGCAAAAGTTCGGGTTTTACTGTCAAATTCAGAATCGAATGAGGTTTTCATTGTTTCCAATGCTGTGACTATCTCTTCATAAATCGTAGAAACAGCTCTCGCCGATTCGGCTTGCGCAGTCCACCTTGTTTTTGATAAATTCTTAAGATGAAATGAATTTTCAATTTTATCCAGCTCTTTCTGCAAGCTTAAATGTCGTTTCATGCTACCCGAAAAAAGAACAACGTACAATACTTCAACAGTGACAAGAAACTCTCGGACAAGAGCGCTAGCATGAATACAAGTTGTCTCTACGAAAATGTTTAACCTGTGAGCTTGGCATGGAACGTACGGAATATCTATTTTGCACTTCTCTGATAGATTTTTGAGTGTCGTTGTATATGCCAGACATGTTACTAGGAAAGTCGTACGATTGAAACGCTAGTTTATTGAGTGGAAGTGAAAGTTCTTCTGAATTTAAAATGAAATAATATTTTTTCAGCCAACTCCTCTCCAGTGTTTTTTTAGGTAGATTTCATTAGAAAGCTAACTATTGCAATGGGTCCCATGTTTCGACTTCCGGAAAATTTCGACATATCTTCGCGTTTCACATCCCCCAGACCCCAAAACCACCGTCAGTTCAAAAGTTTATATATAATTTATGTATATATATATATATGTATATATATATGTATATCAGTTTCTTGTGGACACGATAACTGCCGTAATTTTGCACCAATTACTTCGAATTTTTTACCGAAGATGTATATCTATAAAATCTCGGTCGAGTTCGTTACTGGGCTAAATCGGTCGAAGGGGGTGAAAATGGGGGGCTTTTTTCGAAAAAGTGAAATTTCGCTATAACTCTCTTAATACGTGCAATATCGAATCTATTCAAAGTTCATAATATGTGTCGGATAAGTGCCAAAAATTTATGTCAAATACGTTTTTTGATAGCACCAACCATTGACCAAAGGGGTGGAAAAAAGTGGGTTTTTCGGGAAACATTAATCATATCTCTCTTAATAGGCACAATATCAAAACCGTACAAAATGGACAATATTCCCCTAATAATTACCTAAAACTTTTGTCTGAAAGAATTTTTGATATGACCCACCATTACGCCAAGGGACGAGAAAAATGATTTCGGAATTATAAGAAAATGCCAAGAGCTATCAGTGGTTGCCATGGCAACACTACTAAATTGATGAGGCATGGGCCATCAGACGTTGCCATGACAACGCACTTGCACGAGATTAGATTCAGTATTTCCATCTGATTAAGTGGTTGGTTGGTTGGTTCTTAAGTTTAGGGGCTGCTACAACGCGGTCATGTAGCCCCGTGTACTTTGGGTGTGTGTAGAATCTGTCTGATAACCGGTGTTAATTGTGATGACTGTATTAGTGTGTGTTATCTGTTTGTTAATTTAAGTACTGCAACTAACAATTTTTCAGATAGTTCCTACTTTTGCCGCCAAGCGCCACTGTCAACGACTACGAGGCCAAGTTCAGAACTGAGCTACTAGACGCCGCCGCAGTCGGCTCTTGGCAACGAACATAGAAACCTAAGAGCGTTGTATACATTCTTAACCTATCCAATTTAGCTTCACACAGGTGCAATTAGTGGAAGGATCTTTAACATGCCATAAATCTATGACATGGGACCGCCGGCTTTACTTCCCCTCCGAAGGAAGGCATACTGAGGGATATTTAACGCTCTTAAAATATCCGACGGCTTCGGCCGGGTTTGAACTCGGTGTCTTGGGCATAGAAGCTCAGCATGTTACCGACTACGCCACCGAAGCCGCCTGACAAAGTGGGAAGCGGCTTCGGTGACGTAACTGGTAGCATACTGAATGTATATGCCCAATGTCGAGGTTTCAAAGCCGGCCGAAGTCGTCGAATTTCCTAAGAGCACTAGAATCCCTCAGTATGCTTTCCTTTGGAGGGGAAGTTCCAACGTTCGTTGCGAGTTGATGGTTGGGGTGGCATCTAGTAGCCAAGTTCACAGCTAGGTGTCGTTGACGGTAGTACCTGGAACCAACATTAGGAACTACTGCTTGAAATTGACCGTCTGCAGTACTTACATGAATTAAGACTAATACAGCCATTACAATTCACACCGTGTATCAGACAGATTCTACACTCACCCAAAGTACACGGGGTTAGATGACCGCGTTGTCGCAGCCCCTAAACTGAGGAACCAACCAGAGGTAGATTTCATTAGAAAGCTAACTATTGCAATGGGTACCATGTTTCGACTTCCGGAAAATTTCGACATATCTTCGCGTTTCACATCCCCCAGACCCCAAAACCACCGTCAGTTCAAAAGTTATATATAATTTATGTATGTATATGTATATCAGTTTATTGTGGACACGATAACTGCCGTAATTTTGTACCAATCACTTTGAATTTTTTACCGAATACGTATACCTATAAAATCTCGGTCGAGTTCGTTACTGGGCTAAATCGGTCGAAGGGGGTGAAAATGGGGGGGCTTTTTTTTTTCGAAAAAGTGAAATATTGCTATAACTCTCTTAATATGTGAAATATCGAATCCGTTCAACATTCACACTATGTGTCGGATAAAGCCAAAAAATGTATGTTTGAAGAGTTTTTTTATAGCACCAACCATTGACCAAAGGGGTGGGAAAAAAGTGGGTTTTTCGGGAAACATTAATCATATCTCTCTTAATAGGCACAATATCAAAACCGTACAAAATGGACAATATTCCCATAATAATTACCTAAAACTTTTGTCTGAAAGAATTTTTGATATAACCCACCATTATGCCAAGGGATGAGAAAAATAATTTCGGAATTATAAGAAAATGCCAAGACCTATCAGTGGTTGCATGGCAACACTACTAAATTGATGAGGGATGAGCCATCAGACGTTGCCATGATAACGCACTTGCACGAGATCAGATTCAGATTTCCATCTAAGTGTGAAGCGGCTTCGGTGACGTAACTGGTAGCATGCTGAATGTCTATGCCCAAGATCGCGAGTTCAAAGCCGGCCGAAGTCGTCGGATTTCCTAAGAGCGCTAAAAATCCCTCAGTATGCTTTCCTTTGGAGGGGAAGTTCCAACGTTCGTTGCGAGTTGCTGGTTGCGGTGGCATCTAGTAGCCAAGTTCACAGCTAGGTGTCGTTGACGGTAGTACCTGGTAGCAACATTAGTAACTACTGCTTGAAATTGACCGTCTGCAGTCCTTACCTGAATTCCAGACTAATACAGCCATCCCAAGGTACATGGGGTTACATGACCGCGTTGTCGCAGCCCCTAAACTGAGGAACCAACCAAAATCTCTGCGGTAGATATAATTTTGCGTGAAGAAGTAACAGACCGTTACATAGTTGCACATCAGTGTCGTAACTTTGCATAAGGATAGTGTGACCACAAGTATAAAAATGGACCCCAAATGACAAGAAGGTTACCGTTCCTATAAGACAATAAAATGTTTAAAATAAGCATAAAATGACGAAAAACAAAGTTAATTAAGTTACCTTCTCGCAGTAAATGAGGTCTGATCCTTCTACGAAAATCTGCATATTCTGCCTATTTTCGCCTATCCCCAAGTTTGTCCGGTGAAATCTACCTCCGCCTTCCGGCGTGCCGAGAGGACTTTTATTTTTGTTAAAACAGCGTCTATTTTTAAAAGACGCTCCACGGGAACGAGCTCTTCGCTTTTTCGACGACGTATCGGATATTCAACGTGAGGCGGTCTTTATGTGACATATCGGGAGTATAATAATAATAATAATAATAATAATATCGTAAGGCCTCGGGTGCCGAGTGCAAACTTTTGTAATTTGACAGCCAGAGGGTAACTTGCATGTCGATTTTCGTTGTTCCTTGTATCACTATGAAAGTCAAGGAGGTTAGATATCTAAGCTTCTTGAACACTATAGCGCTCTCTAGTAGATAAATGAGGAACTTTGTGTTGGCGGAAACTCCCGAGATTAATTTTGCCATTATGAACACGGCCTACTGAATTCAAATGGGTTCTTTGACATGCCAACATCGAATGACATGCGTGTCGTATTTTTGCCGCTTTTCAAAAATCGCTTACCACGGCGGCCAGGAGAGAACCTGCAACCTTGGGGTTAGTAGACCGACACGCTATCACTCACCATTGCAAGCTATATCGGGAGTAATATCAGCTATAACGGAGAAGAAACCAGCGTTCTTTATCTCTTCTGCAATTATTTCACGAGTTTTCTCTCCATGTAGAGAGTCCTCGCTCATATACGTAACGTTCTGCTTCCGCGTATTCACTTCTTCAAACCACCTATTCATGACCGGACTATGCCGTGAAAGTAACTCTACAATTTGCGTGATGTTTCCATTATCTTGAGTGATTCCATCCTCGTGACCTCGGAAAGCCAAACCTTGCCGACAAAGGGTTCTTGCTGTGTCAGTAAGTATCTGGATAACTTTTTTGTGGAACTCCTTTTCTTGTTCTTCCTCAATTCTGATCGTCCGTAAAAGTTTATCAAGGAGAACGTCTTCGTGGCATTTTCCATTGCCAAAGTGGCACAAATCTACCATCGCTGCTTGATGAGTTTCTGAAGTGAAGTGTTCTTGTATTTTGCCCTTTTTCTTCTTTCCGCGACGTTTCAATTTGTGCCACTGACGTACTCCAGCGTGCGATCATTCTTCACTTTTTTCTTGTTAACACCATTAAACATAAACATGGCTGAAAATACGCATGTATTTATTGTATTATTATTACAAAATGTTCCGTGTCGGCGAAAACTCACGCCTCACTGCCACTGTATTTGCACATAGTTATCACTGTAAAAGTTGCTGGTTCGGGAACGACTGCTATCATTCTCGTTGACCACTGCACTGACCTTAGTGAGGAAGCTTGGGTCCATAAATCTGTCAATTTTGTCACAATAGCGCGGATATCTGAGGACGCGCCGAGACAAGTGGCAGCAGGTCATAAGTTATGATTCATAACATTAATCAGACAACATCTCAATGAGTTGGCTTGACCTGAAGTTATCAATGCGCTCACCAACACCTTTTGTCTAGCCACATGGCACAGATGCTGGGCTCACTTCGCTGTGAAGCTGAGTCACTCTGCATAATGAACGCGGGATGTTCGATCCACCCAGGAACGTGCCGATGAGTTCCCCCTGTCCTTGGTCCCACATTGATCATCTGTCATTCTTTCTTCAGTTTCCATACAAAGAAGCGAAATGACAAGTGGCAGCCGATGCACCAAGGACTGGAAATGAATCATTTAAAATGGTTATTTTGCCGACTCTTCCCCGTGCCTCACTGGGCTATTGCCTGGCTGTACGAAATTATTGCAGCGTCCGTTTGTGCCGACTGTCGGTAAAAATGCCGACTATCAGTATAATATTTTTAAAAATTTAAATCGGACCAAATCGCATATGGTCATGCGCCGTCTTGCTCTTTTAAATGCTGTTTTGGGAAATGTTACGACTTCTTCAGGATTTGCCGACTGCCGACTAATGTCGTATTTGCCGACTGAGAAAATACCTGAGGGGGGTGAGACACGCCCCCAACCCCCCCCCCCCACTGGAACCGCCCCTGGTTGTGGGTCGTGACGTCTCGTAGACAAAATGGCCGCTATCTGTGCTGCGTAAGGTTATATCCTTTTAGGAATGTACTGAATAAAATAATACATATTTAATAACAAATGGTTTATAGAAGGGCCAAAAAAAAGTTAGGGAAATCGTTGATTTAAGCACAAAAAAAGATGCATTTGTACTAAACAAGCTATTTATAAGGGATTATTTTATCACATCCGTGGCGTAGTGGTAGCGATCTAGCCTCGTAGTCCGGCTTACCCAGGTTCGAATCCCTATAGTTTCGAATATTTAAACTTCGTTTCTTTTTGTATTTATTGATTCATATCTACTCACACATTTTAATGTTAACCATATATTGTGTGTATTTGCAATCAAAAATATTATAACACCACAAATTTCAACACTCGACTAGAGCGATTAAAATTCTTTGTCCTTTATCCGCGGTAGAGTCTATTGTTGTTGTTGTTATTTTTTTTGTTGATTCTTTAGAGGTTTTGCGGCATCATGGTCTTGTAGCCCCGTGTACTTGGGTGCGTGTGCAGACGTTGTCTGATAATCTGTGTCATTGTGACGTCTGTAGGCTTACTATTGTATGAACTCTAATACGAGTAAGGATTTGGGTAAGAAGATGTTGTCATTGTCGTTTCATTTGAGATGCATGGACATCATGGTCATTTAGCCTCGTGAACGTGGGTCAGTGTTGAATTTTGTCTCTTGAACTATGTTATTTTGATGGCTGTATTAGTGTGTGTATATATAATTCAGGTGTTGATTCAATCAATCAACGTTTAATATCCGTATAGCACGTTGAATTTCGACAAGCTACTACAACCAATATTCAATTATACTCCTTGAAGAGTACAAAGAGTTATAACTAAACCCTTGCATTTAGGAGAAAGTAGGTTATATGTTCTTTACTGAACATCTTGTTTTCCCTGTTTTCTGAAGTCCCCCTTTGCTCATTATTTTTGCACGCCACTGCACTTTTATTATTTAACATTTTAGGACGTATCGTTTTGGTATGGGAGGTCCCCAGTCTACTAATAGGCTCTATATACCGTGCTCCAAATTCAACTCGGCACATCAATGATGAACTATTGGAGCCCCTCCGTCGTGTACAATACATCCAGCACAAATACAAGGCCATTTACATAACAGGCGATTTTAATTTAGAAATAGACTGGCAAAACTCTCCTCCCACTCCCAAGGATCCCATTGCTAATGAATTCCTTACCGCATTCTACGATTTATTCCTTGACCAATTAATAACCGCAGCAACTCGAATCCCACAAACTACACGCTCCACAATAGACTTATTCCTCACAAGCCTTCCTTCCTCCGTACAGAAAGCTGAAGTCATACCCGGTTTCAGTGATCACGCAGCCATCTTTACCACATTGCATTACAACAAACCACGCAGCAAGAGCACAGTGAGGACAGTATACAATTACAAAAAGGCAGACTGGAAACTGCTATCATCTTTATTCCTCAAACACCTTCCCACCCCATGTATTCTGGACACCAGCGACATCAACTCAGTGTGGCACGCCTGGCGAAATTGTTTCTTTGAATGTGTGGATATAGCTATACCGAAAATAACCATTAGTGGGAAGAAAAATTCTCCTTGGGTGACGAAGGAAGTCACTAAAATGATAAGGAAAAGGAACGTTTTATACAAGAAATGGAAAAGTTGCTCAACTGACATCATGTGGGAAAAATACAAGAACATCAGGAACCAAACAAAGAAATTAATTCGCGAATCATACGACAATTATATTCACAAAATAAGCAGCACCAGTGAAATGTGGAAATTTTTGTCCAGAAGACGCGGCACCGCTGCGCCAGCCTCATTTCACTGTAACGGTAAATTCCTAAGTGCACCCCAAGATATTGCAACAGCGTTCAGTGACAGTTTCAAGCAGAACTTTTCTAAGCCGGATATGACCATGAACCTGCTTCTGCCAAGGTCATCACTTCCACCCCTCCCACTCTCCAACCTGTACTTCACAACAACTGAGGTGATTCAGAGCCTACGGAAGATTAGACCACATGCAGCGACCGGCCCAGATGATGTTCCCGGACGGATCCTGCTGCAGTGTGCGGAAGCATTAGCGCCCTCTCTGTGTGCGTTATTCAACCTATCAACCAAGGTTCAGTGCCGTGTGGGTGGAAATGTGCTAACGTGGTGCCAATCTATAAGCAAGGTGACAGAGAAGATGTTGCAAATTACAGACCGGTGTGTCTAACATCTATAATTTGTAAATGTATGGAGCGGCTAGTAGCAAACAGTGTGCTGGAAATCCTACGGGAGAACAATCTGCTCGATCCAAATCAGCACGGTTTTCTTCCGGGTCGTTCTTGCACTACTCTATTGACAAAAGTCATTGATGAGTTTCAGTTCTACTTGAATCAGCCAGAAGTGAAACAAGTGGACTGTATTGCACTGGATTGGGCTAAGGTCTTCGATCAAGTGCCTCATGAAAGACTTTTGTTAAAGCTACAGCAGCTTAACATACGGGGTAGCTTACTTGCATGGGTGAGGTCATTCCTAGAGGGTCGAACACAGTGTGTGGTGTACGGAGGAGCTCGATCGCAGGCTGCTCAAGTTACTTCTGGAGTGATTCAGGGCTCTGTGATCGGACCTCTTCTCTTCACTATATATGTGCTCGATCTTCCTGGCTGTGTCACCTCATCAATGTCACTATATGCAGATGACACCGTGCTACACAGGGGCATTACATGTGAAGATGATTCCCTCTGTCTTAAATCAGATCTGGACAACTTATCGCTTTGGTGTTCTGTGAATAATTTAAATATAAATGTACAAAAATGTAAATACATAAGAATAACCAGGTCACAAAAACCCATTGAGAATGAATACAAAATTATGAACAGTGTCATCCCACAGTGCACAAACTTAAAGCTATTAGGGGTAACAATCTCCGAAACCCTGAATTGGAACATTCAAAGTGATGAGGCAAGATGTAAGGCCACCAAAGTTCTGGGTTTCTTGTACAGAAACATGAGAGGTTGTAAACCTAGAGCCTTCAGGATGGCTTACACATGCATGGTCCGTCCAATATTAACGTACGGCTTACCTGCCTGGCATCCCACTACAGCGGAAAACATGAACAAGATCCAGCGTGTACAGCGCCGCGCAGAGAGGCTAATAGCTCGTTATTCCCCTTCCCCTTTGTCAAAATTTCCATCTATAGAGGCAACAGCCAAACAAATTGATCTAATTTTTCTTAAAAAATCCCTTACAGGTTCCATCAATATTGACCCTTTTTGCCGACTGTCATTGGCATATCGCTCAGTTCGGAGAGGACGAGATGTAACCCTCGTTCCGCCCTTCGCACGTAGCAATGCTTGCCTGACAGGTTTCTACGGCCGCTCTGCGCGGTTATGGAACGCGCTGCCAGGAGATGCCAAGATCTTGACTCTTAGGAAATTCAAGCCGTACGTAAAAAGGTACATTGTATAAATAAACGTATGTATGAGTGATTGATTGTCTCGCTGAATGAATGAGTATCTGAATGGAATGAATGAATGAATGTATCGAGTGATTGAGGTTATGAAAGTGCGTGCGTGAGAGAGTGAGTGAACAGAAAAATGTACTATGTCAATATTCTAAATATGTAAATACTGCAAATTTCTTTGTAAAATTTGTAAATATTGTTAAAACAAATGTAGATGTAAGCTGTGCCTGTGGAGCATGAAATATGTATGTGGGGCTTGCCCTTTTTCACTAGGCCTTCCATACTTCGTGTACGATTTACGGTAAATAAATAATAATAATAATAATAATAATAATAATAATAATAATAATAATAATAATAATACATGGTTATTGTAAATTACATTTTTCTTAGAGTGAGCAGTATGCCACCAGGGTTAAGATGAATTCACATCGTTGTAAATGAGTCAAGCCAAGTGTTAACTTATTCATAATTCCCAATTACACGATAATCGTATAATTTCAATAATTTCCACCAGAGGTTTAGGTGTGAACAATGGTATAAAACTCATTTAAACGTGCCTTGTACGCAGTGCATATTTTTGTAAGCAGCAGTGGTGATGTACACTTTCATAAAATTTCAACCGGAGAGAGATATCTTTCCGTTTAGCTTCTTTGGTTTTCAGAAACCAAACAAATTATTATTATTGGGATTTATCTGTCTAAAACAACATTCTATTCTTTACTACATGTGCCTTATGATACAGAGTGGATGCTAGGATCACTCATTGAAATCAGTGAAATACATTTATTTTGAGAATTCACTGACACGCAGTAGCGTGGATATTACAGAGCACTTGGAGGCATATGACAGATACTAACCTAGGTTGCGACTGTGGTATTGCCCAAGGTTACCGACGATCTCAATTGCAAGACAGTTGACAAACGACATTTTTATTTTATTTCTCTAGACATTGCTAGTAATGTCCATTACGAGCTATGTTTGTGAACGCTCATGCTATTGACCTTGATCAAGTATCGATTATTTTGAAGAATGTCCCAGTACAGGGGTACTGCTAAATCACGTTTTTTTGAAACATCCTCGCAGGTATTTGTGAGCGAGCCCAGTCTATTATTGTCATGAATTATACTAATATGAGTCACCATTTGATAAGTTTGACATTTAAGGCCATTGGTTATTCTCACTTGAAAGTGAATGTTTCTTTTCCGTGTCTTTGATACACGAAGTTGGGTTGGTTACCACATTTATTCTAGTGTAGGCCGGCAAATCTATGTTACAGAACAAGTTTGTCCGAGGTGGAATGGAAACGGTCTCTTATGAGCACCGATGTGTTATTGTTAACGTGCCAAGCCACGTATATTTGGCTGAGGTGTACCACGAGATGGTAGCACACTCATGCGAAGCCTTGCATTTGGTCAACTATCATAACGAATGAACTCATAAATCTACGGCACTAAACTTAGGACGAGTTCATGAACATCAATTTATTTCGTAAACCAACGATGCTAATACTACAGTTAATTCGTAATCCCAGTTAAATCTTGATCTTGTTTTTTTAGTCGAGCGGACCAATGCATTGAGCATAAGTTTATTCCTATTGGAAAACCTAGTAGTTGACACAGATAGATTTTTCGACGGAGATCGTCAGCGAACCAAAAGTTCAGAACTTATGGGCCGCGACTCGATCAGGAGAATGCTGTTGTTGAGCAGTTTGGATTCTCAATGTGTGTTTTATTTATTGATTTATTAACATGTTATCCCCATGTTTACCCTACTGTTTCTTGTATTGTAATCTCTTTATTGTTGTACATAATTTTAACATTGTACTGTAATGATGACTGACAATCATTAAATTTTTCTTTAGTTTGTTTAACACGGACGTCTAACGCTGTTGAACAGTTAAAGCACGTTGAGTTCGAAGTCATTAAATCGTAAATGTTAATATGGGATGGTACCAGACATTTAACTTTTCTGTCATGTTTGACATGTTTTTCTAACATGATGTCTTCTTCCCTGAAGCATCATCTGCCTTTTTGTAACTATTTTGTTTGGGTACCATTTCCCCACCTTTGATTTTCAGTTTGTTGTATTTAGGACCTGTCGAGAGGGTTCTACATTAACTTAAGGAGTTGTTTGTTTTCTTTTTTGTCTAGCCACGGATTAGCCATCTTTCCAAACCCTCCGACTGTAGGATAGGGGTTTGGCATTGAAAATAAACAAACCATGAGCCTGTCTTAAGTCTGGATGTTATCATTAAGTAGTTTGACCTTTTGGGGGTGCATTTCTTTGGGTGTCTCTGATAATAACTGTGATGGGAACCTCATCCTTTAGGGAAGCAGAGTATTGTGCCGGCTAGTCCCACAAGGAGTGCATTCCGATCATCCCCGGCAATGTGTCTCGAGGCAGGGGCCTTCTGGGAGGCCACATTACGGTTGGTGGTGACCAGATAACCTCCTCCAACGGGCACAGTATAAACATTTGAAATGATCCGGTAATTAGCACCGAGATCCTATTCTTTTAACTTTTCCAGCTAAGTATCGTTCAGGACCGTATCAATAATGATATAATCGTTATGCAGATTATAGTAAAAATCCCTTTTGTTTGTTAAACAACATAAATATTGTTCCCGAGCATATGGAAATCTTAAGACAACCTGGGAGATTTGTCTTAATTTGATACATTCAGTAGTTTCCAAAATTCCAGGGGTGCACGAATTCTTCCCAGGCAAAGCAAAAGTAGTAGAATTGTATGGAGTGAGATGATAAGTTAAAGCTCATGTGGACCAAATGAAGTGGTAATTGTTTATTGTTATTACCATTATAAAGAATTAGCACAGTAAAGTAATACTCGAATAAGGGAGAAAAGAGTGTTTTGACACTGTATAATTTTGTAAAAATAAACACAGAGCCATGAGTAGCTCGAATGTACAGTTTAAGGGAAGTACTTTATGGAAGTGAGTGTTATTTAGAATTTTTTTAAGGTTCTATGGAACCTTAAACATTGAATTGTAAGGATAATTTCTAATAATTCCTTGCTCATGTAACGGTTTCTGGAGTGAGTGTTGAAAAACCACAACAAGTCCCACGTTTTCCTGCCAAGTGTAAAGTTTTCACGAGAGACCCCGCTTTTGGGGAACACGTGTAACTGCTTCCCTGATGGGAGCTTACCACTACCCTCTACGTGACAGATTGGTTTGATAATTGGGCGCCAAGGAACCAACATAAAGTTGATTCCTAAAATGAATATTCTTATCTACCCCTAGCTTGCGTAGAACACATGTAAAACTCTTCACACTCAGAGCGTGGTATGATGGAATCATCAACCCTGATAACATATGTATTGGGAGATGGAACTTGTCTTATAAATAATGTTATTTACTGGAATTAAGATTGCATTTTGTAAGAAATTAATTTAAATGTAAAAAAAAACAAGTCAGTGGTAACTTAAATAATAATAATAATATGGAGCTCAAGGAATTTACCTCGCGCTAAGAATTTGAAATTGGAGATCGGAATTTACATAATTTACGATTATTACCAAGCTTGAAGTTACTGAATTTAAGATGAAAAAAATGAAAAGAGAGAGATTGCGTATATGCGTCAGTTCCGCTCACCATTGGAGATGCTTTCTCCCACGTACTAGCTGCTTCAGACGAGATTGTAGTATAATGTCGGTCGGCGTCATCTTCTTGGTTTCTTGATGCGTAGCGAATTATTGAAGTTAGAATATTGCTAGTGGGGGATCTAGATCCCAAAGCCACTATACACGGTCTGCCTGTACATAACAGCTCGTGCAATACCCATGACGAATTGGTTAGTGGAGTATATCAGATCGAAGTTGTTCACCACGAAACATAAGTAATACATAAGTCCGCTCGGAACATAATTTGTAACAAGATTGTCCTCCTCTTCACGTAGCGCTCTCACTATATCACAAGCCACGCTACCCCTTCCAGTCCTCCACTCCCCAGTCTTTCGTCTCGCCTGCTTGACCAATCAGCGTGCGTCTTCGTGGATTTGAACTCAGCCGGATATGACCCGCTCTCCTCTTGATTGGCTGGGACGCCCCACGCGTCTCTTCCCGCCATAAAGTTCATTGCAGTTGGCCTGACGCCTCGCTGCACAATTTCCTTTTAAATCAAGCTCAATGTTCATCTCGCCTTTTCAAAAGTTGAAGATGTACTCTCCGGTTTCGTCATCACGTTTTTGTTCACAAAGTCTCTTCCTTTCTCCGTATTTCCCGATGACGCAAAACTCTCAACTGCCCTAACTGAATTAAAACTTCCGTACTCCCCGTAATCAAATGATTTACTGTGTAATGGATATCGGAATAATCGGATTGATAGTGTTTTCTGATATATATATATATATATATATATATATATATATATAGAAAACCTATCTGTATTGTTATAAAATTTAAAAGGCTCCAAAATGTAATATGACATTAATAATAATAATAAATATAAAAAGTAAATATACTTTGCTAAAAACTTGCCGAGTTCAAACGAGCATTAATTATTTCCATCTGCGCAATTCTTCTAGGTTTGTGCCGTGTCTTGTATGGGGTATCACCTAGGACACCAAGCTGGCTCATCGGCGGGCTCTTGGTGTCCCCGCTCGGACCCCCACTAGAGTAACGAACTGCGCGCCACCTCCCTTTATATAAGGTGCAACTGCACCTCTTGACTGCGAGAACTAATAGTTCATGCAGCCTCCACCTCCCTACAAAGGCTTCCAAAAAGATGGTATATTGGCTTTCACGGCCAGTGAATTAAAACTCAGCAATTCTTCTAGGTTTGTGCCGTGTCTTGTGTGGGATTTCGCCTAGGACACCAAGCTGGCTCATCGACGGGATCTTGGTGTCCCCGACCGGACCCCCAGTGGAGTAATGAACTGCGCGCCACCTCCCTTTATACAAGGTGCAACTGCACCTCTTGACTGCGAGAACTAAAAGTTCAAGCAGCCTCAACCTCCCTATAAAGGCTTCCAAAAAGATGGTATATTGGCTTTCACGGCCAGTGAATTAAAACTCAGCAATTTTTATAGGTTTGTGTGGAGTTTCGCCTAGGACACCAAGCTGGCTCATCGGCGGGCTCTTGGAAGCCATTATAGGGAGGTTGAGGCTGCTTGAACATTTACTTCTCGCAGTCAAGAGGTGCAGTTGCACCTTATATAAAGGGAGGTGGCACGCAGTTCGTTACTCCAGTGGGGGTCCGGGCGGGGACACCAAGAGCCCGCCGATGAGCCAGCTTGGTGTCCTAGGCGAAACCCCACACAAGACACGGCAGAAACCTAGAAGAATTGCTGAGTTTTAATTCACTGGCCGTGAAAGCCAATACACCATCTTTTTGGAAGCCTTTATAGGGAGGTTGAGGGTGATTGAAATTTTAGTTTTCGCAGTCAAGAGGTGCAGTTACACCTTATATAAAGGGAGGTGGCGCGCAGTTCGTTACTCCAGTGGGGTTCCGGGCGGGGACACCAAGAGCCCGCCGATGAGCCAGCTTGGTGTCCTAGGCGAAACCCCACACAAGACACGGCACAAACCTAGAAGAATTGCTGAGTTTTAATTCACTGGCCGTGAAAGCCAATACACCAACTTTTTGGAAGCCTTTATAGGGAGGTTGAGGGTGATTGAAATTTTAGTTCTCGCAGTCAAGAGGTGCAGTTACACCTTATATAAAGGGAGGTGGCGCGCAGTTCGTTACTCCAGTGGGGGTCCGGGCGGGGACATCAAGAGCCCGCTGACCAGCCAGCTTGGTGTCCTAGGCGAAACCCCACACCAGACACGGCACAAACCTAGAGGAATTGCTGAGTTTTAATTCACTGGCCTTGAAAGCCAATATACCATCTATTTCCATCTGACTTATGTCACTGGCGTAAATCCCTTCGAAAAACAGGTTACATTTCGCCTCGGATCATCATGTGATTTACCGTAAACACGGTATTTCACGTGATTATCCCAGACACGTTCTTTAAATTCCCAACCAAAAGTACCAGTTACACAAATTAAATGACCCAACATACATATTTAAAAACACTCATAATTATCTTCACGTACTTTGCGTCAAAGTCAGTTTCAATACTGAATTACTGTAGGCAATCCGACCAATGTTTGCCATTTTTAATGTTCCATGGGTATTTCCGCCTCTCAACAACTCTATGTGGGAAAGATATATATTCATGTGTAATCCCTGTGTATTTATACGATGTTACATCACACTCATTGAAGGTGTTCAGATAAATGCCACCACAGAACTACCTCATTATCAGTGGTTGTTACTTTCTTGTTGTGTAACACGGTACACACAAGCACACGATCAAACTGTCGTTGTTATGCATCGTGACCATAGTACTCTACCCGTAAATTCGGGAAGATGCCTGTTGGGAATCCATAGCAAAAGCTGGATTGTTTATTTCTAAATGAGCGCCAGCTTAAAATCCATCAGAAATTGCTTCAACAAGGTCTTTGGGAATCTACACAGTAATGATCATTGGTATCGTGAATTTACAACAAAATACACTGGCTCAGCTGAACACCTACCTTTAATTTCTCGGGGTCTCTGCAGGGACTTGGCTCCAACCTAAAAAGGGATTCACGATACCACTGTTTCCATTGTATTTAAAATAAATCACTCGAAAACAACAACGAAAAATGGACTGAGTAAATTTATTATAACAATATTAAACTATAACTAATATAAACTATAAATAACAACAATTAGTAAATAAATTAATTACACACATTCATACGCGCTCCTCTACTACAACAAATACACTATTGAATTTACTATGCTGTCAGTTAAATAGAAACAAATATTGGCAGGCCTGAGCCTGCTAGAAATATTTAATACGTTCAAGACAATTACTTGCATCTCAAACATTCAAGAAATGGCTATAAAAATCCGGCATGCTTCTCGTAACACATCTGGCTGCGCGCACTCATTCTAAGAATGACACACATTCTCGATCAGCCGTGAGGTTGCCTTGCTTCAGAAGGCTGTGGACTGCCGACAACTGTCCACATTATATAATAGACTGGCCTTGAGATATCTAACAGAAATACACATCCCCACACATTTACTGTGACCGTGCTGTGTAGCGTACTGTCGCCGTGTTTAAATTTACATTTTCTCTTTATAAAACTCTTCGTATCTCACGCACCTATCAAACAAACACTCGCAGATTTTAACACTAGCATTCATACACTTCCTCTCGATATTCATGACTGCCAGAGTTGTTCAATCATTCTTAACAATATGTAAAGCGCTCATTCTAAAAACATTCATTCAGAAATACACTACAGTATAATTCAAAAAAATCGAACAAGTAATTATTACAAAAATTATTTCCCTAACTAAATAATTGCGAAAATATTTACAAAAATTATCTCGTTATGTTTATGGTTATAAAGTAGAGTCGTAGCTCTCTTTCAACAATTATACTTCTCTTTCTTCTATATACAATGTGATCTTCACATATACTTTCTTAAACATTTATCAATGTTCTTATACTGCACACACTTTGTCGTAATTAGTTTAATAGACAATATCAGTCATCATGGCAACATCGTGATAAATATCGAACAACAATTCCTGATGAATATTAGCAGTCATAGTGAAAATGTTTAAATACTGCTCCAATGTGTAAGTAAAGACACTGTTACTCACTTGGTTTGTGTTCACTGCTGTCTCGTTTCAACTGAAATGCTTTTAGCTTCTGCGTCCGACACTTTTCTATGTCACTATTAAAAATTTTATAACTTCGAAACTGTACAAATTGCGACGCTTAAATTTCAGTAAATACTAGAATACAGTTTGTACTGTATGATTATTTAATCGGCCGAAGTCCATTCTCAATTATATGTGAGTTAATGCAATATCAAAAACTTGCAAACTTCGCCTAGTTTCAAAGCTCGGGATCTCTTATATCTTCCCGGCGATCGCGCTGTCTCCACGAGTGGTCTCACTACCGTACTCGGATAAACCTTCGGGATCTCGGTTAACCCGGTAAACACTTCTACAATCTTCGAAGTCTGTAGGATAAAGAACCTCGATGCTTGGGTCTCCCTCTCCAAGTCGTAATTTTGGCGGCCATTTCTGACTACCTCCATAAATTTAGCGCGCACTTTAACAATGCTTATTACTGCGTAATTAGACCTTTCGGCTCCTTTTAAAGTATCTGTAATACTTTCCTTTAATTTTCTTCTCATTCACAATGAATAACATATTATCTTTCTTGGGGCCTAAATTCATGAATTCTCCATAAAATCTAGTTGAAGGTATTCCCGTCTTCAATAAGAGCTCTCCTCATTGGCTGGGTGCTTATGTGCAATGACATAAATTATAACAATAATTACAATATTTCTAAGCAAATTCCCTGTTGCTAGGTCGATTTCAAACTTCTAGAAGCTTCTATTGCGCAACATATCACGTGATCGGAATCTCCCTGCCTTGTTCTCCTCGCTAAGACGACTGGTTTGCGTGGAGTTCCAGCATTTATATTGCCATGTTAAACTGTAACATGGGCTTGGAAAGTATTCACATTTAAATCCAAAATAATTCATTTTTCGGGGGCAGTACCCAATCTCTCTGTAGATTAAATAAAATTTATATTGACTTCTGAAAAAGAACAGCAAGCTCACATTACATATAACACAAAATATTTCTGTGCCGTAAATGTCACTAACTTACTGAGATCCCGTAGACCAATTTCTACCTGACACCAGTTCTCATCACTCCTTATCTCTTTCATTCAACAGTGCACAACCCAGACCAGTCACCTCCTCGCGATCCTGACCTAGTTTACACTACCCTTAAATAATACTTATGTACTAATGACCTTGAGGTCACCCACCTCATACACAAATACCTTAAATTCACACTCACCGATCTTACATGGCGAGGTCGCAAACAGAATTCACGTGTGCTGTTATGTATGAATTTCATGAAGGACAGTCCCGCCTTCTCGTGGCCCATCTTTTGCCTCGTGGACGCCTAAGCAAACGTGCCATGTACAAGTGCTTCCCCAGCTCTTGGAGACAAATGGGACTCCACCAGCGCTGCCAAACATTGGCCTTGGTGTATCGAGACTCTTTATTGCTTAACAGCATCCTCCAATCCCGATATCCTTCCCAGTACCCCTATGTGACCCCTGATACGCCTGCCTGTAAGACCAGATATCCCACACTCCGAATACCACACTTACTCATTTGGCTCGCCGGCTACACTCTTGAACTTCATGAAATATACTTCCGAAGACTATTGATATTATACGTCTCGTATAATCGGTTTGCCTTACCATCCTCCAGCACATAAGCTGTTTGCCAATACGTTTGGAAACTATAAAGTTCCTGCGTCACTTGCTTCCAATATAGCCAGTGGCTCCTTTAAATTAACGTCATCACGTTGCTCTACTAGCATATTTCTCAGTGTCTCAACGATGCCCTGTTGCTACTGTCCACACATACATATAATAAAATACCTTCCTCTGCTTTGACAACAGGATTATCCCTACATAAATTAGTGTCACTTGATAGCATAGCTGCAAGTATATTATCTCTGCCTTTAATATATTTAATTGTGAATTCGTATTCCTGCAGTGCAAGAATCCACCTACTAACTCTGTTAGAACTGAGTTTACAAGTTCTCATATACAGTAATGCATGGTGATGTGTATGGAGCTCAAATTGCCCCCCCCCCCCACTAAGTATATTCTAAATTTCGCTAAACTGAAAACAATTCCTAAAAGCTCTAACTCAGTAATAGTGTATATTTTCTCTGCTTCTGTAAGTCCTCGCGGGGCTAAGGATAAAATGCACAGGTTACCCTCTTCATCTTTCTGACACAATACTCCAGCAATACCTATATGTGAAGCATCAGTCATAATCACATATTCCTTATCTTTCAAAGGTTAATTTAGCACTACAGCCTTCTCAAAACCTTCCTTCAGCGCTCAAAAAGCCTCGTCATGCTTGAACTCCCATCTCCACCGATTACCATTTTTAAGCAATTCCCTGAATGTTTTTACTAACCCTGAGAATTTAAGAAGGAATCTGCAAAAAAGTTGCAAATTCCAAGGTACGTTTTCAACTGTTTAACATTATGTGGCACCTCTGCGTTAAGTATTTTATTAACCCTACTTTCCTCTGGAGTCACACCTCTACCCGACACTCTATGACCTAAAAATGTCACTTCTGACTGACAGAATGACTACTTAGACAGTTTAAAGTGAGCCCTGCCTGATCTAACTTCTGAAAAACAATATCTAAATGACGTAGATGCTCCTCAAAAATGCGTGAACTAATTACCATATCATTAAGGTAAATGGTTACAAACTCCCCTGTGTCATCACCTAATGCGATGTTTAATGCTCCGATTAAAGCAGCTAAACTACTCTTTAAACCATAAGGTGTTCTACAAAATTGATAAAGGTTATACTTATGACTAAAAGCTGTGAATGGTCTACCTTCATACATAAGTGGCACTTGCCTGAAACTAGAATTTTAAATCTACACAAGTGAAATACTTCTTACCCTCAAATGTCTCCATCAGTTCCTCTATAGACATGGACTTTAGCTGGTCTGAACTGATTCTAATGTTAACTAAACGAGCGTCTAAACAAATACGGACTGTACGATCTACCTTCGGTACCGTATTCAAAGAATTAACATGTGGACTGTTGGAGTGCTCAATAATGCCATCTTCAAGCATCTGGTTAGTATGTGCCTCAACTGCACTCTGATAAGCGAAAGGCACAGGATATCTATGTCCCGTGAATACTGATCTATCAATAACGTTCAACGATTGCGTATAGCAATTGGCCATACCTTTGCGATCTCCAAAAACTCTCCTATTATTTAATAACACATCATAGAGCAGAACACACTGTTCTTCCTCTATATTTCCCTGAAATGCAGCGTCACGTAACGGGTCATCTAGACTACCGTTCGTAATCAAACTGCCCACAAAACTTAGAGAATCCCGCTCTACGGCTGGAGATATCTCATTTAAAGTAAAAATCGCACCTACAACACTCCTTCTCTGAACATGGTCGTTGAACTTGAGAATCATCCCATTTAAATTTCAAACTTCCTACTTCATAACATATGTTACCCGACACTCTACTTAGCCAATCTGAACCGAAAATTACATTGAATAATAAATTTGGAATAACAAGACAAATTTGCTTTTCTAGATGATTATTAATTTTAATGTCCACTAAAACTTGCTTGGATATAACTTTAGACCTCTTCCCAACAGCTATGATAACAAAAGTGCTTTTAATTGGCATCTCCTCAAAATTTACTCCAGTTCCTTTCATTTTATCATAAAATGCACTGCTAATGCAACTCTTCATGCAACCACTATCAATTAAAACATCCGCGTACGCCTCGGAAAGGTTAAGCTTAGTAACGGGGCTCTTACTAACCACCTCCTGAATAATACATTCATCATTTAGTTCACGTAATAATTCACTTCTTACATTTAGGTCATAGGGTTCCTGTATAAGTGTGTTGGCAGGGCATTCTGACTCTACATCGCTGTCTGGTTCGAGTTTAATGTACCGCTACTGCTTGGTGTAGTGCTACTCACTACGGCACTGGTCTGGTTGTTCTGGGCTGTATTGTCGGTGTTACGCTGGTCAATACTACCATTAGGCTGTCCTCTTCCCTGACCCCTGTTCTGGTTGTAATTACCATTATTTCCGTAATTCCTCCCCTGATTTCCTCTGAAATCATTGATCCTGCCTTGATTTCCCCTGAAATCATTATTCCTACTCTGATATTGCGTACCATATCCGTTTCCTCGGTTTTGATTTTGATTGTAATTATTCTGATTATTCCCCCTATTTTGAACATTGGGCCCCTCGCCACTCTTCCCTTGAACTTCCTGGTTTCTAGCATCATTAGGCCCATTATTATTGTTACCCTGGTTCCTAGTGAAATTCTCGTAACCACCTCTGCCTAGTGCATCGAATGCGCTTAATAAGTTCTCAACTTGAGAAATAGATTTTACATTTTGTATACAAACAGCCTCCTTGATCCTATATGGAATATTCCTAAGTAAAAGCCTGACCACATCACTTTCCTCCTTTAAACCATCCTGATATTTACACGTTAACACGTGCCCTAAAAAGTACACTGTCATTGTGTAGTTTCCTCTCGGGTTATATTTCCCACAAACAACTCCCTCAAGATGCTGAGACTGTATAACCTCATTTCAAAACTTTACACAGAATTCAATTTTAAAGTCTGAAATATCTTCAAAATTATCTCTATAGACAGCAAACCAGTTTCTTGTCTCCCCTACAAATGCTTGTTCTAAAATATCAACTACTTGGCACCATTCAATACTTCCTTCTTCCAACCTATCCTTAAATTTGTTTTCTATAGCATTCATCAATTCCATGGGACAACCCTATCGATTGCTGAACTTTCCCAATTCTATTTCCCTAGTGCGCTATTCAAATAAACTGGCCTACTCTGACTAATTTCCTGCCTAATCCTGGCTTTCAACTTTTGTTCTAATTCAGAAATTTTCTCCTCAGCTTTTCTCTCAATACTAGTTTTAGTTAATCTAATACTCCCTTCTGATGCTTCAAATTTTATCACTCAACTTTGCTTGTTTCTCCTGAATTTTACTAATGCTTTCTTTATTCTTCTGTCTTAAATCATTAACGTCAGTAACTATTTCTGCATGAACTTTCTCAATTCTCTCCCCCAGCTGTTCTTTAACCTCGCTAGTTGCTACATGAATTTTGTCAATTTCTCCCCCCAATTGCTTTTTAACCAGCTTTGTTTCAAGTTGAACTAATTCTATTAAATTCTCAGCCTGTGCACTGATTCTACTTTCCAGCTCATTCTGCACTTTTCCTAATTTTCTGTCTACATCTGCTACAATTTATTTAGCCTACTCTTCCATCACCCCCTTTGATCTCGCCTCTAATCTGCTCAAATTTCTTATCTAATTTTTTTGCCTACTTTTCACAGTTTGCAAAAATGAGGAAAAAGTAGACTTATGGGATCGGGCTTATGTGTGTCTGTCTGTCATTCTGTCTGGCTGTGCACGTGTCCCCTCCTATCAACTCCTAAATGGCTGCAGCAATCGAAACAAAATTAGGTGGGAGTAAAGGACTACACATGAATATCTCACGGCCATATTTGAAAATGATGTCAGTGCTACCAACTGCTGAAAAAAAACAATTGAAATTTGAGCTCCATGTTGGATATCATAGAAGGTATGAATGGGAGCTATTTCAAAATTGGCACACGTATAGATAATATTATTGCAGTTTAATTTCCAGGAGGCCATGCATGGCAGTGTTGCTATAATGATTATAAGCCTGCTGAGAGGTCCAAATTTTAAATGCATGTAACTTCTACACTATCAATTGGAATTCAACCAAATTTCGCATGTGGTATGTGTACATAAACAGATATGACTGAGCGTATCTTTAAGAGCCACCAGGGCTGCCAACTGTTAATAAATGCTCTCAATTTATTTTATCCAAATACCCATATATCAGAAAGTATGCAAGCCGACAGCTTTAAAATATGCACACGTATAGTACCTGACATTCTATATTAATTTGGAGTATCTTATATACGTCAGTATTACCAACATGATTCTAAGCCTTCTGAGAGATCCAACTTTAAATACATGTAACTTCTATACTATCATTTGGATTTCAACCAAATTTCGTGTGTGCTATGTGTACCATAACAGATATGACTATGCTGATTCTTAAGAGTAACCAGGGCTGCCAACTGTTAGTAAATACTGTCTCTATTTTTGTTACCCTAATATCAATATATCAGAAAGTATGCAAGCCAATAGCTCAAACTTTGCACACCGTATAGTACCTGGCACTCTAGATTAATTTGGAGTAACTATTATAGGCCTACGCCAGTGCGGCCAACATGATTCTAAGCCTGCTGATAGGTCCAATTTTAAAATACATGTTACTTCTCTACCAACAAATGGATTTCATCCAAAATTGGCACAACACGAGATCATAATATTTCAGATTATTTCTGACCAACACATGCATGACATTGCTGCCAACATGATTTTACGCTCGCTGATAATTCCAAGGTCTAACTGCATGTAACGTGCATGCTATCCATTGAACTTCAACCAAATTTTGTATTCTGTACCTTAAGAGATGCAACTAACAATAGCCTATATTCAGTCACCAGGGCTGCCAACGGTACTGATCTATTAGGCTACATTATATAAGGTATATTTCGAAATAATTAGGAATTTCGATATAACCAACTTAATTTCGTCATTATTTTAGATAGGTCTATATAGATTGGCAAGAATCTTAAATTTCAAGAAAAGTAGGCTCTTTAGTTCGTCACGGAACTTCTTGTTATCTAGTTTTTCGCTCCATGCTTCCGTATTCTCTTTACTTTCCCTACTGTTTTGTTCTAGTTTAGCATATAAGCATCTGTACTCTCTTCATTTTCCTTACTGTTTTGTTCTAGTTTAGCATTAGAAGCATCTGTACTCTCTTTATTTTCCCTATTGTTTTGATCTAGTTTAGCATTTAAAGTATCGCTCAGCTCCCTATTACACTCTTTATTTTCCCTACTGTTCTGTTCCAATTTAGCATTTAAAGCATCTGTACTTATTTTATTCTGTTGCATAAACTGGAGAAGCAGAATTTCCAAACCCGGTTGACTATTTTTATTCCCCCCCCCCCCCTCAGTATTGAGATTTACCTCCGACATCCCTGTACTGATTTCAGTTTCATTACTCGACATATTACTCGCTTCTTCACTTTCCAATTGGTGACCACTACGCAACTTCATTTCTTTACCATCATCACCCATGCTGATACACACTGATATATCAAAAAACAAAATACAGGCACAGAAATATATAACCTTCTCCTTCCACAAATGTTAAAAGGTTTTCGGCTCCACGTTGCTGGCGACAAGTGCAGCGGTTTCTGGTATGAGTGACGAAAAACCGCAACAAGTCCCACGTTTTGCTGCCAAGTGTAAAGTTTTCACGAGAGACCCCACTTTTGGGTAACACGAGTAACTGCTTCCCTGGTGGGGGCTTGTCACTACCCTCTACGTGACAGTTTGGTGTGATAATTGTGGGCCAAGGACCCAACATAAAGTTGATTCCTAAAATGTATATTCTTATCAAACTAGCTTGCGTAGGACACATGTAAAACTCTTAACACTCAGACCGTGGTATGATTGAATCATCAACCCTGATAACATTTGTATTGGGAGAAGGAATTTGTCTTATAAATAATGCTACCTACTGGAATTAAAGATTGCATTTTGTAAGAATTTAATTTAACTGTCAAAAAACAAGTCAGTGGTTAACTTAAATAATAATAATAAAATGGAGCTCAAAGAATTTACCATTACAACGCGCAAAGTATTAGAAATTGGAGATCGGAAAAATTTACAGAATTTACGATGGTTACCAAGATTGAAGTTACTAAATTAACGATGAATAAAAAGGAAAAGGGAGAGATTGCGTATATACGTCAGTTCCGCTCACCATTGGAAAAGCTTTCTCCCACGTACTAGCTGCTTCAGACGAGATTGTGGTATAATGTCGTTCGGCGTCATCTTCTTGGTTTCTTGATGCGTAGCAAATTATTGAAGTTAGAATAATGCTAGTGGTGGATCTAGATCACAAAGCCACTATACACGGTCTGCCTGTACACAACAGCTCGTGTAATACCCATGACGAATTGGTTAGTGGAGTATATCAGATCGAAGTTGTTCAACACGGAACATAAGTAATACATAAGTCCGCTCGGAACATAATTTGAAACAAGATAGTCCTCCTCTTAACGCAGCGCTCTCACTATAGCACAAGCCACGCTACCCCTTCCAGTCTTCCACTCCCCAGTCTTCCGACTCGCCTGCTTGACCAATCAGCGTGCGTCTTCATGGATTTGAACTCAGCCGGATATGGCCAGCTCTCCTCTTAAATGGCTGGAACGCCCCAAGCGTCTCTTCCCGCCATAAAGTTCATTGCACTTGGCCTGACGCATCGCTGCAAAATTTCCGTTTGAATCAAGCTCAATGTTCATCACGCCTTTTCAAAAGTTGAAGATGTACTCTCCGGTTTCGTCATCACGTTGTTGTTCACAAAGTCTATTCCTTTCTCCGTATTTCCCGATTACGCAAAAGTCTCAACTGCCCTAACTGAATGAAAGAGACCGTACTCTCCGTAATCAAATAATTTTCTGTGTAATGGGTATCGGAATAATCCGATTGATAGTGTTTTGTAATATAGCCTATACATGGAAAACCTATCTGTATATGTTATAAAATTTAAAAGGCTCCAAAATATGACATTAATAATAATAAATATAAATTAATTTAAACTTACTTGGATAAATAATTGCCGCGTTCAAACAAACATTAATTATTTCCACCTGACTTATGTCAGTGGCGTAAATCCCTTCGAAAAACAAGTTACACTTATTTAGGGGGCAAGTGTGAAATATAACCTTGTAAATTTGCATGTTTCTAGCGCCTAATTTGAATTATATTAAATAGTTTTTATATTTTGATTTTGATGTTCATTCTGAGTGGTATCCTTATGCTTTGATCCAAGATACGTGAATCATAGAGTGGGAGGATGTACCACGCCCCGAAGAAACATTGAGCTAGAGGCCTAAGAACACGTATTTATTGCTTGCAAGGGCACAGGGGATTCATAAATTTGTGCCTGGATCTGAGCTAATGGAAGCACTAAAGGACGGTCTTAAGTGAGCAAAGTAAGTATAAGGAGAGGTAAAGCTAAAACATAAACGTGACTGCATTCGGGAACCCGGAAACTCAACTGAGCAAGCCCCGTGAAAATCCCCACCACATTATATAAAATGGCACCCGTAAACTTAGGGGCTGAGTTTTCCGTGGAAAATCCGAGTTCTCTTTGGAAAAACCAGAGTTTTCATTATAGAAAAATCATGGTTTTTCAAAATTTTGGGTTTTATGAAAAATAACGTCCATAAAAGACATTCTGTTTTTAAAGAGTTAATATACCAGACGGGAGCGGCCTAGTCCAACCCGTACTGAATAAACAGTCAAGGGTACACAGAATTGAATTTAAGGTCTTACCTCTTGTACGCATGACCCAATGACGAGGCTGGAGTAGCCCACTAATTCTGAAGATATATTGTGTTAATATGGCATTAAGTGAAGAGCTGCAGAGGCTCTTGGAAGCTATCAAGGTTGATAGTAATGAGAAATTCGAAGCTAACAAGGCCACCAGTAAAGACATTAACAATGAACTGAAGGCTGAGATAGAGACAAAATCGATAGCAGCAATCAATTCCTAGCCATGAAAGAAGAACTAAAGGCCGACAGTAAAAGCAATAATGAAGGACTGAAGGCCGAATTAGAGTGTAAATTTTGAAAGACAATCTAAGGACCTGCACGATAAACTAGGCATTATGAACAATTAATTTGGTATCAAATTAGATTCATATCAGAAAAAAATGATGAGTGATAATAATCTTAAAAGTCAAACCATGGAAGGTAAATTACATGCCATGGAGACAAATTAGCAGGAAAAATAGACACTAAATTTGGTTCAATGGAAGTCAAATTGGGTGAGATGCAGGAACAATGTAAGAAAAATGTAGAAAAATGTACAAAGGATCTGGTAAGCCAAATCCTAGGGATGCAGGTACAGCTACAAACTAACAAAGATGAGTTATAAAGGAAATAGAATCCAATATGAATCTTTGTCAGAAATCCCGGGGGGTAATCAAGGACAGTCTTGAAAATATAGCAAATAGGTTTATCGGAGTCGAGAATAAAGTAATAGGGCTCGAGGAAAAGTTCCGGGTGGTTAAGAAAGACATTGAAGAGAAGAAACTTCAAAGTCAAACCGATGCGAGTTGAATGAAACAACAATTTGATGATTTTACCGCGTTGGTAGATGAAACTTTAAAGGAGCATGAGGCGAAGATAACACAGAGGTTAGGACAATACGAAAAGAGTCTCAAAGACGAAAGTACACTGCGGAAAGAAAATAGCGAGGAACAATCTCTCGAAATAGGAAAAATAAACGAAGGGATTACCGAAGTTCAGGGAACAATAAATACTTTGAAAACCCAGGTAGGAAAGACTCACGTTGAAATAGATCAAGTTAGGAACGATCTAGTAGTATTATATAACCACCAAGGGAAAACGTAGGACGAGCTCAAAACTATCAGGAAAGAGATATTTGACGGGCAGGAAGATAAATTTAAAAAGATAAATAAGATTCGGGATGTATTGGACGCTAAAGACGAGATCAAGCAAGAGATCATAGAAAAACAGGTCCAAGTTATTAAGAAAGAGGAAGATGAAAAATAAGCGTTAATTCAGGACAGCTTCAGGGATGAGAAATTCCAAATTAAACAAGAAGCCGAAAACAGTAGAAAGAAGCAAGAGAGGTTTGAAATGAGTTCTGTTCACGTCTGGAGAGGACGGAACAGAAAAATGTCAGATGGAGTCCCAGATAATGTCACAAGAAGAAAGTGCCGCAAGAGAAAGGAAATTGGATTTTGAAAGTCACAATGACATCCAGAAAACAGTGTGGGTAGACTCAGATACCCAAGGAACCAGTAATGATGGGAATTTAGGAAAGGAGATCCCCTATAAAACCCAAGATATCCCATGGCAATGTCAACTCCATATGCAAATCAAACAAATGGGCAGATAATTAATATTATTAAGTCTAATGAGGACCGCCCAGTTAAATTCACGGGTAATAATTTGTCCATCACACCGAAATATTGGCTGAAGGAAGTAGCCGAATATTTAAATGAGATGAAAATACCTCAGGATCGGAGACTGAGAGCAATTGAAAAACTGCTAGCTGGAGATTGTCTTACAAGGTACCAGAGTTTCCGATACACATTTGACACGGCCGAGGGCCTTAGAGAAGCATTCTTGAAGCGTTATTGGGCAGCTGATGTACAGGAAAATATACGCCTAGACCTGTACTCTAGAAAATATAGTACCAACGCTCCCACTAAATACTCTGAATTCTTTACCGCCCAGCTGTGCAAGTTCAGAGAACTTGACATTGCTCCAGGAGAAAACGATTTGTGTGCGCCATTGCGAGACTACTTCCTTATGAGATACAGAGGCTGTTAATCTCATCCAAAGCAAGAAGTGCTCTGGAAGTAGAGAGTGTGCTGCGTCAACTTGACATGACCACCGCACATGTGACTCCAAGGCAGCAAAGGCATACTGAACAAGTACACATGGCCAGGAGACAGGACGGTAGGGATATACCCCCTGCAGTGAACAAATCTACTAACACGGATACGTGTGGGCTTGATCGCGAATACGGACACAATGTGCCAAGGAGAATACAACCCTATAGTAGTGGAGGATAGCGAGGCAGAAATCCTAGAAATACGGGATATATAAAACAGTAAAATACACCGTATAGTTATCAGAGGCAGGAAAATAGAAGAAATTGCGGAAACCACCCAAGAAGAAACGATAAGCCCGAAGACAGGAGCCAAGAATATCGTGACGAGATCGAAGGACGATACCAGGACAGTCAACGTTAATTGGATGAACGAATTGATGAGCCTGAAAATCAAAATTCCTTTGGAGTGAGGCAATAAAGAACCGAAAATCATCCGACCAACATGATGGAGCTCAAAGCTTAGAGTTGCAAGCTCAATTAGGGATGAGGGAAAGAGAGACCCTCAAGATAAAAAAAGTTCAAATTTAAATTGGTCAGAGTGCAAACATACCAGGTGCTGGGATGAGGTTGAAATTATGAATTGGATAGCAAGGCCAAATTAATTAATAAAAGAATAAGCCGAAGGAATTCAACCTATAAGAAGAGAATTACCTATTATTATGATTAGGAGAGAAGGGTTGTTGGTCAGAGCTCTAATAGATACGGGATCGACTGTGAGTTTGATCACACAGAGCTTAATAAATGAATTATAAACTATAGGTCGTGTATTGAAAATTCCACATCAAGTGTGAAAATTAAGGGAATTATTCAGGGAAGGTCCCTAACATGCAAATTTTAGGTGTGCATCGATATGAGGATAGAAAACACCGAAATTTCACAATGCTTTTTGCTGGTGAGTCAATTACCATATAATATCATTTTGGGTATTGACTTTATCCGTGAGAACAAGGTCATAATAGACCTAGCGCAAAACTGCATTAAAATTCAAAAGAATGATGTGGATGAGCAGAATATTGTATTACATGAGCAAGAGGCAAGAACAGCAAAACAGGTGTGGCATATAGGAGAATTAACCAAGGAAGGTTATAGGGCAACAGAAGAAGCATTTGAAGTCTTAAATATAGAACTTGAAGATAGTGTAGAACCAGAGTTCGACACCAACCTGTTAGAAAAGATTGAAGAAGCCAAGATTACGCTGGAATACAAAGAATTATTGATGGAACTGTTATTAAATACAGGGGTGTATTTGATTCCAAGCCAGGAAAAATCCAGAACTTTAAATACGCATTTCAGGTTAAAGATTGGGCTCCATTTAGACAAAAACCATACCCGGTTGCAGAGGAGCATTATACTCAAACTAAGAAAACATTGCCAGAAATGAGAAATCCAGGTGTTATAGAAAAAATGGCAACACCGTATGTCAGTCCATTAGTTATAGTGAGTAAACCGAATGGGTCAGTAAGGGTGTGTTTAGACGCAAGAAATTTGAATGCAAAGATCATACGAGAATATGATTCAGCACCACCCATCAAGGAAATACTGAGGAAATTTAAGGGAAAGAAAATGTTCGCGAATATAGACATGACTTCGTCGTATCATCATCTCCAACTAGAAGAGAAAACCAGTCTTCTAACTGGATTTCAGTTCGACAAGCAAACGTATTGTTTTAAGAGATGTCCATTTGGATTAAAGACAGCGGGATCAGCCCTAATAAGGGCACTAGATCACAACCTGTCAGAAGAAGTAAAGGATTGTACCATCCGTTATGTAGATGACATATTTCTTACCCCAGAAAATGTAGAGGAACACCAAAAGAACTTGCAGAAAATACTTGATGATTTGGAAAGGGCTAACTTCAAGATTAATATGAAGAAATCGAACTTTTGTCAGAGACAAGTCACGTTATTGGGACATGTGAATGACAAACAGGGTTTCAAACCAAATCCGTGCAGATTGGAGTCGATAAGAAATTTTCCAAACCACTGAAGGAGAAAAACGTCCGTCATTTTTTGGGATTGATAGGATTTTTCTCAGGACATTGCCTGTCATACACTAGCACAGTTGCACAATTGCAGGACCTTCTGAAGAAGGGTGGAAAATGGAAGTGGACGGAGGAAGCTGAAAAAGCATTTAAAGCTGCCAAAGACATGCTCTTAAACTATGTGAAGCTAGGGTATCCTGATTTTAATCAGAGATTTATAATACAGACTGATGCATCCCAAGTTGGAATAGGAGCGATGCTTTATCAGGAGGATCCCGAAACCCCTGATAAAAAATACCTAGCTTTCTCTAGTAGAAGACTGAAACTGCATGAGAAGAATTATACAATCAGCGAGATTGAGCTGTTAGTGATACTGCATGCTCTGTAGTTTTGGCGGAAGATTGTATATGGGTTTCCAGTAACACTAAGGACCGACCATAAAGCCTTAATCCTTTTAATGAAGACGGTTTGTCGAGCCAAATGTTGATGCGTTGAGCTTTATACATTCTGCTGTTTTGTGTGAACATACTGTAGAGCATTGCCCAGGAAAAGAAAACATTGTTCCAGACTACTTAAATAGACAGCCAGAGTCCACAGAAGAAGAAGTAATGGATATAGAATTGGAAGATAGAGATCAGCGTACGTTGGAGGAGTTGAGAAACATAGGACAACGACAACGCGAAGATCCATGGATGAACATGCTCATATCCTATTTTGAAGGAAAATTAGTAAGAGGAACACCAGCGTACATCAAGGCTCAAAAGATAGCTCAAGATTAAAATTTTTACGATGGATTATGGCATAAGAGTGCGGACTCTGACCATACCCGATTGAGAATCGTTGTACCTGCATTATTGCAGAGAAAAACGGTATGGTTAGCCCATAGATCCTTTGGACATATGGGCGTCGACAAAACAGTCTCGTTGCTTAAAGAAGTATTCTTATGGCCGAGACTGAGAGAGACAGTAAGGGATACACTAAACACTTGCAACAAAAGTCAAAGAATTAAACCAAATGCGTTTTTGACGAGACAAAAGTCGATTCCATTATTACCAGAAAGGCCAGGTCAAATTGTATCGATCGACAATTTTGGACCGTTGCCAAAGGCTAGAAGAGGGAATAGAAATATTATGGTGGCTATGGATGTCTTCACAAAGATGGTTGTTCTTTCTCCCATACAGAAGACTAGTTAGAACCAAACAAGTTCTGAAGCGACTCAAAGAAAAAGTGATACCCATTCTGGGAAAAACAGAGAACCTTTTATCGGATCACGGTAGTTGCTTTAAAAGTGTAGAATTTAGACAAGAATTAAATAGACTTGGGATACGTCAAATACTATTAAGTATTCGTCATCCTGAGGCAAATCCCGTAAAGAGAGTCATGAGGGAAACGGCCAAGTATTGTAGGATATACTGCGTCGAGGAAAATTGGAAATGGATCGACATCCTCGACATCATTGAATTTTTTATAAATAATACAATACACGAATCTACTGGGGAAATACCCATAAGCTTGCATCGAAACGAACAGCCTGAGAGACCATGAAGTCAGGTCATACCGCGACCAAAAGATGCTCAGCCTGGAAGAGACGTTCGAATTAGGAGAGCCTTCAAGCATATGCAAGCTCAAGCCGATAGGAGGCAAAGAAGGATTAGCCATAAATGGTATAATCGACCAGTATTAGTTGGGAAAATGGTATTAGTGAAAGGACCAGCTATTTCAGATCCAGGGAACAGCGTGTACAAAATGTTCCAGAAAACGTACCACGGCCCGTATAGAATTATAAGGAATCTACGAAACAATGTATATAGGATAAGGCAATGTGAAACGAATCATCAGCTGACGATAAATTTGGCGGACTTAAAATTGTATTACCCTCCTGAAGACTTTGAATAAGTAAAGGAAAAAGCCCTGGTTATGGAAATAAAAAGGAACAGCGAAGTAAAAGAACCAACTCTGATGACCAATAGAAATGAATGGAAACACGACCAGGATGGTGATGAAAAATGGCAACCATTTGAGTGCCAGTGTGAGCTCAAGGAAACGTATTGTGAACTGAAGGAAATAATTGAGCAAATTGAAAGAGAAAATTGCAACCTAAGAGAGGAAAATGATGAAATTAGGAATCGGGTAGGGATAGACCACACCCGTAAGGAATAAAACAGTTCAAGGATGAAATTTTACAAAAGAAATAAGGATGACGAACGGGTAGGGACAGTGCGTCCCCGTTCAATGAATTTACCAGATATGACAAATAAATTAGGAAACCAGAATCATAAAGGGATTGTAGTAAGATGGAACCAAAACAGACTGTGAGGGGAAAGGATGGATTCGATACTGTACTAAATGAAATTTTCTATGGAAAATAATGTAAATAAATTTCATCACAGATTCGAAAATTTATTTAACTTAGGAGGAGAGATTTGTACCCATCTATATGGGACAAGAATCGAACCCATGATATAAGATGTAAAGAAAGAAAGAAAGAAAGAAAGAAAGAAAGAAAGAAAGAAAGAAAGATAGAAAGAAAGAAATAAAGAAAGAAAGAAATAATATTTGGAGAACTCCAGTACAATTACGAGCCAGCTAGATGGTCCGATGAGCTCATTAACGTGTGACTCAGGGACGATATTTTTAATCTGAGTTACTACTTGCAACCAGTATGTGAATCATAGAACGCACGTGCGTGGAACTCATGATTCAGCTTCACGACTCAGGAGTAGGAAAGTTCCATCGCTACATATAGAAAGGGGAACCACTCGGAAGTCCAGACTCAACGATAAATTAGCAACATCGGTTGAGAGGAGGGGCAGGAAATTGTGGTATAATACCGGAATTGGCAAGAACCACGCAAAAATCATGATAAATCTCATCCCAAATATTAAAAAGTGTGGAACTAAGAAATTTAAGAAGTATAAAAATCTGTAATACGTGAACAGAATAGAAACGCAGATTGTGCATTACGTAATGGAAAGTGGAGTTAGCAAGCGGCTCAGGGAGTGGGACAAAAAGTATTTACGCCTACACACTACAGGAGCACCTTTTAATTTTATAAGTAATTTGTCACGATCGATTTTTGAAAATGTATGTATCATTGAAACGTTTAGATCGAGAGCAACAAGTAAATAATTTATTTAACAAAAATACGACGTTTAGTTTAGAAAATATTTTTGGGAAGGAGCGAAGCTAGACTCTTTTAAGGGGAATCGAATAAATAGGCAGCTAAACCAAGGGCAATCATTCAGTCTACCATCGACGCCGGCGAGCATCGTGCTGTTTCAAATCATTCAGTCTGAGTGTTCCTCTGAGGAGGAAACGCTGAATCACAAACGATATTCAGTCTTGAGCGACCGCGGAGTGCGGATCGTACTGTTTCACCATACCATTCAGTCTACAGCGGACCCCTGTGGAGGCGTTGCTGCCAAGTATTCATAACTCTGTCTACGTAGACGCCAATAGGTCGTTATAGTGTTCGACAGTACCAAGTATTCGTGAACACCAAGGGTGTTATACTGTTTAAATCAGTGCGTTCAAAGAACAAGTAAGTCACAACGTAAATTTCGATAATGTAAACTTGCCCGTGCATGGGAAGTTTAAGATACAATTGACAGTCCACAGGACATTAGTTCGAAACAGTTCAAGTCAACTATAGCAGTAACTGTTTAAAACTAGTTAATTTTCAGAACATTCAAAGTGATAGAATCCTAATAAGGAGTTCTAGCGAAGAACATTGAAAACGTGGAAATAGAGTGGAGAACCACATAAAGCAGAGTGCCAGTTAGAAACTGTACTGCGACTCTAAACAAACGTTAATTAATCAAGAAACACGGCCGAGTACATTAGTGTAGCCGCACCGAGAAATATCGCGCCCGGAAAAGAAGTCAGTGCCGATAGGATAACAAGATATAGACAGTGCAGATAGGACTTGCAGAGGTGAACAGGGAGCCACGGGTACCGACAGAGATTTTCAATCATTCAAGCAGATGTTAGGATCAGATGAAATAGTACACCGATACCTGCATTTCTAGGATAGGATGATAGGAGAACGTGTATCACGAGTGGATTAGGGAATATAATCACATTGTGTGTGAAAAGGCATTATTCCATGCCAAAAGTGAAAATTTTTGTATGTAAATAGTTTCCAAGTGTTAGAAATATTTTTTAGTGTTTTATATATATTTTTTGTGATGAAGTGCTAAATGATATCATGAGTTTATCTGATCAAGCAGAGGTTACCAGTGTATGTAAAATGTATAAAATTAAGGAAGGATCAGTGTGTATAACGTGTGTTATAATGTGTGCAATGAAGGCTTAAGCCCAAATATGTGGGTGAAATGGTCGATTAATTGGGATCCCGGGGCAAGCCGCTCTGGAAGTCATGTAAGTAACATATTTTGATTATGTGTTGTTTCTTGGGAGAATTCGTGCAACAAATATAAGGACAAAGTATTCTCATCTAAAACAGGGATATGTGACATACTTGTATGATGAAATATACGGGTTTCTGAACGATAGCTTAGTTATGAAATTAACCAGATAGTTGTGTTAAATAAATACTCAGTGGAGTTGTATTCGTTTGGAACAACATTAAATGTAAATGTCAAATAATATAAAAGCAAGAATAGGAGGTAAGAACTTCATGAATTAATTAATTGTTAAATTAATATATAGTAATAATGAAATATGGAAGCCGTTAGGTTCCTTGAATAAAAAAAATAAAAAAAATTGTTGAACTATATTGTTGGTTGGTTGGTTCTTTAGGTTAGGGGCTGCGACAACGCGGTCATGTAGCCCCGTGTACTTTGGGTGTGTGTAGAATCTGTCTGATAACCGGTGTTAATTATGATGACTGTATTAGTGTGTGTATGTGTTTTTTTAATTTTAAGTACTGCAACTTATAATTTTTCAAATAGTTCCTACTTTTGCCGCCAAGCGCCACCGTCAATGACTACTAGGCCTAATTCGGAACTTAGCTAATAGACGCCACCGCAGTCGGCGCTTGGCAACGAACGTAGAAACCTAAGAGCGTTGTTTACATTCTTAACCTATCCAATTTAGCTTCACACAGGTGCAATTAGTGGAAGGATCTTTAACATGCCATAAATCTATGACATGGACCGCCGGCTTTACTTCCCCTCCGAAGGAAGGCATACTGAGGGATTTTTAACGCTCTTGAAAAATCCGACGGCTTCGGCCGGGTTTGAACCCGCTATCTTGGGCATAGAAGCTCAGCATGCTACCGACTACGCCACCGAAGCCGCCGAACTATATTGTTCTAGTTAAATAAATACCAAGGATTCATTAATTGTCAGTAGAAGGCACATTATGAAGGCAAATATATTAACAGATGGAGATCAAAAGACAGTGGAGAAATATCTTACTTGAAAGGCATCACGAAAATAATAATTATAACTAACGCTTCTATAGCGTATATATATATATAATATTCGCGCTAGTATTGCTGTGATCTTATGCCAGGACAAAATTAATTGTTGGGTGTAGTTGCGCTCGGTAATGTAGAAGTGTGTGTATTTGCTTGATGCAAATTTGGAAATGGTGCTGAATTTATATTGGGTTACGCATAGGGGACCGTGCTGTATGCCGCTCGGAAGTCGCTAATTAAGGAGGATTGGTATTAAATGCCCTCGCTCCTTCATTGTGTCCTAAGTCCTCCCGAGATGGAATTACCCAGGAGGCCAGCGTGATATGAACTCCGGTTCAGTTACTTCGAAAGCCCCCTTTTTTTTATTGATTTTATTAATCTCATACACGCCAATGTGGATACTTCGCAATCATTGTTCTCACCTGAGACAATATGAGCGGATGATATAGCTGCATCATTTAAGTTGAAAGGAACTAGTGTTGCTTTTCGAGTCTAAGGAAGGAATATACTTTTAGCCAGTCGGCTTTGTAAGAGAATCCCGTCAGATTTGAGGAGACCGCACGGCTCCCCTCATAAATAAACTTGAGTGCCTTGACAAGAGAGAAGTGTCGCTTCTAATGATTGTGGTAGGTCAGGAATAGCCCCATGTGTTCATGCGGTCTGCATAGGTGTATAAACATTTGAAATGATCCGGTAATTAGCACCGATATCCTATTATTTTAACTATTCTTGCTACGTATCGTTCAGGACCGTATCAATAATGATATAATCGTTATGGAGATTATAGTAAAAATCGCTTTTGTTTGATAAACAACATAAATATTGTTCCCGAGCATATGGAAATCTTATGAAAACCTGGGAGGTTTGTCTTAATTTGATACATTCAGTAGTTTCCAAAACTCCAGGGGTGAACGAATTCTTCCCAGGCAATGCAAGAATTGTAGAATTGTTTGGAGTGAGATAATAACTTAAAGCTCATGTGGACCAAATGAAATGGTAATTGTAATTGTTATTATCATTATAAAGAATTAACACAGTAAAATTATACTCTAATAAGGGATAAAAGAGTGTTTTGACAATGTATAATTTTGTAAAAATAAACACAGAGCAATGAGTATCTCGCATGTGCAGTTTAAGGGAAGTGCTTTATGGAAGTGAGTGTTATTTTGAATTTTTGTCAGGTTCGATGGAACCTTAACCATTGAATTTTAAGGGTAATTTTAATGATTCCTTGCTAATTTAGGGACAAGTGTGAAATATAACCTTGTAAATGTTTTGTAGCGCCTGATTTGAATTATATAAAATAGTTTTATATTTTGATTTTGATGTTCATTCTGAGTGCTATCCTTATGCTTTGTTCCAAGATACGTGAATCATAGAGTGGGAGGATCTACCATGCCCCGAAAGAACATTGAGCTAGCGAACTATGATCACGTATTCATTGATTGCAAGGGCACAGTAAACAATTGAACGAAGTTAAATTTCGGTGCATTACAATGTGTATAAACATATACTGTACCATGTGTCATTGCGTTTGGTTGGTTAAATCGCGAGAAACATCCATTTAAAAGTCGCAACTTCACTTGGCCGCCATGTTGGTTTTGTAGTTACCAGTTTTTCATAAGTCACATAGGTGAACTTCTAGTAGTTCCCATTATCACCGTATACAATTGCAGGGTGATATCGGTAATAGTTTCGGAGATATTGAATGCAGGTGAAATATTTCGCACAGCCACCATGTTGAATTGGTGAAACGTTATAAAATTTGAAGGGCACCGTCAGGGTCGCCCTGTTTAGTGGTTTGAACTTACCGAGTTTCATTAATATCGCTCCAGCCATTTAGAAGTTATTAGGGACACACACACACACGAATCACACACGCACACACAGACACACGGACAAAAGGTGATCTCATAAGCCTATTTTTTTTCATAAATGAAAATAGGCTAAAAAGAATATTTTTAGGAAAAACCAAAAACGTTTTTTTGAAATTTTGATTATGAGACAAATTTTTGGGGAAGTAGCGTGTTTTTAGAAGCTAAGGCAAGGGATCAAATTGTGGCAAGGTAAATTGTTAATACGGTTACCGGTACGTTTATGTGTCGCACCAATGCATAACTAAATTCACAAATAATGAATGGTAGAAAAACTCTCACAATGTTGAATCAGAATAAACTCATCTCTATATGCATGTGGGCCAGTGTAAAGCCGAGTAGCCCATCTATTCCCATATAGTTGTTTGTTGCTTATTATGGTTAGAATGGAAGGGATTTTGAAGTTCATCCAGGAACTGAGAGAAAATAATGATAAAAATTTTCAATTAGTTCAGGATATTACTGACAGAAAAATTGAAGTAATTAAGGAGGAGGCTAATAAAAGCCAAGAAAGAGTGCAGGAAAATTTCAAAATAATGCATGAAAATACAAAATCCCTACAGGACAATTTCAAAGCAGTAGGTTAGCAGTGGGGATCCTGCCCCTGTGCCCAAAAAAAACAAACATGGCGGCCAAGCGAATGTTAAATAATTAATAGCTCTGGAACCCATGGTTCGATTTTGACATGGGACATGTTCTAGAACTCGGGGTGATACCCCCTTTCCTATGAACTGCTTGGTATATTTAAAAAGAAATTGGAAATTTTATTTTGGTGAATATGTGATATTTTTAAACTTATCATAATACAACGTTGTGCAACGGTTCAAACGAAAGGTCTCTATGTCCTTTATCGTTAGAACAAAACATGATATTTTTAACATTTTTTCCAAAAACGTTCAATTTTTGCAATTGGCTATATTTTGGAAACTAGGAAGTTTACGAAATAGGTATGTTTGAAATAAATGAACGGTTTACATAACCTCAAGATGGCGGCTGTGCGAATTTTAAATTTAAGTTTTTATTACATGTGTCGTAATCATGCGATCGAAGAGAGAGTTTGAATAATTAACCTAAGCAATAATTTTCCTTTAATGGTACAGGACTCTATGGCCTATACATATAACAATCCAACATGGCGACCATCCGAAATATTTAGATGGATATCCATATCTACGAATCTATTACAGCAATCAATTTTTTTTTTTATGTTCATAGGGGCTGTGAACAAACGTTCAGCTATAGGGCTTTCAATAACCTGGTGATCACAAATCCAACTTGGCGGCGACGTGAAGTATATATATTCACATGGTTGTTTCTCGCAATTTAACCATCCGAGTGCAGTGACACTTGGTACAGTAAGTCCTTATACAAATGATAATCCACTGGAATCTAATTTTTTTCAATTGTTTTCATAACCACAAGATGGCAGCTGTGCGAAATTTTAAAATCTCGTTTTTACTTCGTGTGTCCTAATCATGCGATTGAAATTTGAATACTACACGTACACAATAATCCTCATGTAGCAGTACATAACTCTAAGATCTACATATATAAAAATCCAACATGGCGACCATCCGCAATTTTTAGTCGTTTCTCAATATCTACGAATCTATTACAGCAATCAAACTGAAATTTTGTATGTTGATAGAGGCAATTAGGATATATGAAAATAGGCTGTATGTTTCTTCACGGAACTACTCGTTAAAGATGATTTTAAAGTTTAAGGATTGTATTTTTAACTTTAAAATTATTGCTACAATGTATTACGCATGTGAGCAAATTGCCGTAGGGCGTGCACGCGTTTAAAAAGAGGGAGCATGTGATGACGTGTTAAGAATCAGAACCAATCTGACGCAGAATGTAGGGCGAAGCAATTTGCTACGTATTACCAGACCGTAGATCAAAGATTAGAATAAAAGGGAAGCGAAATGGGAAGAGAGAATTAGGAATCATCAAAAGAATCTAGACGTTTGTTGGTTCCTCAGTTTAGGGGCTGCGACAACGCGGTTTTGTAGCCCCATTTACTTTGGGTGGGTGTGGAATCTCTGTGATAAACGGTGTTAATTATGGTGGCTGTATTAGTGTGTGTACCTGTTTTTAATTCGAGTAAGGACTGCAGACATTTAATTTTCAAGTAGTTCCTACTTTTGCTACCAAACGCCACCGTCAACGACCAACCAGTTCTGAACTTGGTTACTAGATGCCACCTTAGTCGGCTCCGGGCGACGAATGTTGGAACTTAGAGCGTTAGTCAAATCTAACCCATTATTTAGCTTCACACAAGTGTATTTAGTGGAAGGTTCTTTATCATGCCATAAATATATGACGTGGGCCCACCGGCTTTACTACCCCTCCGAAGGAAGGCACACTGAGGGATTTTTAACGCTCCTAAAAATCCAACGACTGCGGCCAGGTTTCAACCCGTTACCTTGGGCAGCTATATCGAGAAGGCAAGATGAAAAGATAATCGAACAAGATCGAGAGATGGGGAATATAAAGTCTAATGTAAACAATGTGCAAGAACAGTTAGGATACTTGAAAGCAAAGGTAGACAAGACACATAATGGACTGGACCAGGCTCGATGTCTCGGGATCATTAACAAGAGACAGGAGGAGCCTCGGGGGAAGCTGAAGGAAATAAGAAAAGAATTATTCAGCGTTCAGGAGAAAGTCCAGAAGGATGTTAATACTTTGCGATAGTCCAAATGTTGTCGTGCGTGTTCGGCATTTATGGTGTTTTGGTTAACAGTCTTCATCGATGGATTAACTGACTTTAAAAATGTCTCAAGTATAATCGGTAGAATATTTCAATGATAACTACCACGCTAGTAGGGGGCTGTGAGAGAGCTAACTCATCGCCTACTTTCTTGGTGACGTCCCATACTAACACGCAATACATTCAGGGGCAAAGCCGATATCTCCCGAACTCATGGTCGGACTTTGACAAATGAGGGTGTTAAATAGTATTTTTTACTAAATGTCGCTTTCCAAGTGCGACATGTGGGTGGTTGTATGCTAATATGAAATTGAACGTTGTTGCATATAAAGCGCATGCTTACAGCCAGATGCCGCTATGAATTAACATTTTAGTGTTTTGTTTTTACATACACGCACTCAGGTTTACTTTGTAATAATGATTTATAGATGACATATTTTTTTAAATTAACCAAAAGTTGGGAAACTAATAGGTCATGCGCTTTTAATATATCATGAACCAATAAGGCTAGGGAATTGTATGAGGAGTCATTGGACTTGGAATGACGTTCCCTTTTTGAATGTATTTTCAATTTTTGTCAAAAGTGACTAACTGCACTTTTGCTAATATCTCGCGAACGAATAGGGATAGGGACTTGTATGAGGGGTAGTTGGACATGGAATGACGCCCCCTTTTTGAATGTATTTTCAATTTTCTTCAAAAGTGCCTAACTGCACATTTGCTAATATCTCGCGAACGAAAAAGGCTTAGAGACTTGTATGAGGGGTCGTTGGACTTGGAATGACGCCCCCTTTTAGAATGTATTTTCAATTTTTGTTAAAATGGCCTAACTACACTTTTTCTAATATCTCGCCAACGAATAAGGCTAGGGACTTGCATGAGGGGTCATATGACTTGGGATAGCGCCCTGTTTTTTAACGTATTTGTAATTTTTGTTAAAAGGGAATAAAAACGCACTATTTTTTGTACAGAGAGTGGGAATGCTCTATTTTTTTTGAAAAATAAAAATATATTCATCCGGCCACGGTGGCCATGCACTCCCGAAAAAATCCATGGCTATTTCAATGGAACGGCGGGACGTAATACGATGGTTCGTTTTCCGATGTTCGATGGAACGGCGGGACGTGTTACGACGATTCGTTTTTCGATGTGGCTGGCCGCGGTTGCCATGCTTGCCTATGCATTAATCGCTATTTCATAAATCATGGATCGCAGAGGCTTATGCGGTGGCCATGCTTGCCAATGCATTTTTCGTTATTTGATGAATCATGGATCGCAGAGGCTTATGCGTTGGCCATGCTTGCCAATGAATTCATCGCTATTTGATGAATCATGAACCGTAGAGGCTTATGCGGTGGTTCATTTAAGGGTGTGTGTAGGCTTTTATAAAACTTAAGATGTACACGGTGATGAGTAACTGATAAATGAAAATTCCATGATCAGATGAAACAGGCTTTATATAAGACAAACAGAACTTTGTTATATGATGGTTGAAGCGAGTAGAGAAAACAAACTTGCTGGGGGGAGAATATCTGGATGTGGATGTTATTGAGGTTATTGGAATGCGCTGACCTGACCTGACTTGACAACAGGGCAATGGAAAACAACTGACAACCATGGTTAGAGGAGCAAAATGCATGTAAACACGTGTGAAACAACATGTAAGCTAACAAGTCACATCCTGTTTGGTTCGTACGTGACAAAATGCAAGTTGGTGTGTCACATGACCTCACACAGGCGTTGACCTTGAACGTTAGCTGTACACGTGCACGATGATAGAATGCTCAAGTGTGTAAATCTCAGTGTCAGTAAAAAATAACATGCACGTGTAGGAATGTTGTAGCCTGCAGTATAGGCTGGGTAAGAGGGTTGGGTGGGGGGTTTGGGAGTAAAAAGAGAGAGAGAGCGAGAGAGAGAAAGAATGAGAGACGTGTTGCTCATAAAACTTTACTCTTAGTTACAAGTCTCTGACCATTCGATACATGCATGTGGACCTGATCGCAGTATACACACACAGGGTTATAGTTTGGTGTACAACATGAGTGAATAAATAAATAAATGAAAGGCACATGAGTTCACTCAACATGTAACTTATTAATCCAAGAATTAAAGGCTGAGGTAAATCCTAGCTATTTTACATATAGTTTGTTTCCTTTTTTCAACACTTTTTCCACAAGGTAATGTTTTGGAAACACTATCTTGTGAAGTTATTGGAGATAAAACTGCCTTTTATGGGTTGATGGTTGAGGTCCTCGAGTAAATAGGTGACTGAACTGTCCAGGTTGAATTGACGAATTCGAAATAGTTCAGTCCCCCAATTAGGGGTGTAGCACTTATCAAAGGCAGACTTAAATTTGCTCACACGAACATGGTCTCCAATGTTGAGGAGGTGACGATTAGGGTCTGCTTTGTTATGGGGTTAAACAGTTTATCCAGTCGTGGAGTAGTTTTGGTCACAAGTCGTGGCTTGGTTTCAATGGTTCTGTGTAACAAGTTCAACCAGCGATATGAACCTCGAGCGGTACAGGCTTTACACATATGAGTTTTCAATGTTCGGTTAAACCATTCGACCACACTGGACTTGAGAGTGCTGCACGTGGTGTAATGGTGAATATCCAAAGATTTGAGAAAACTAGAGAAATCCTTGTTGAAAAATTATTTTCCCTGATCGGTTTGCAACAACTGGGGTTGGCGATTGGATTGTAGAATAATATGTGTAAAAGCTTTGGTGACTAGCGGGCCAGACTTGCGAGGCATGGGTTCAACAAAGGCCATTTTGGAATACAAATCAATGACCGTCAACATATAGCGTACACCATTGTTAACGCTAGCATAGGGAATCATTTCCACCAAATCGGCTTGCCAAAGTACATCCACACCCCGTGAAATCACCTTGAGTCGCTGATAGTGACGTCTAGCTGGGAGCGATGCAACTCTTGAGCGATGCCCATTTAATGGACGAAGGCTTAAACAATAATTTTGGCATTTGGATTTTTTTCTTCATTTTCTTGAATTTCCCAATCGTGACCAGTATGACCAGCTTGACATGAAGCATGCAACAGCTGTAGTCGTTGAATGAGCTTACTGGGATTATGCCAGTAAGTAACATCCACAAAGGGTTTTAATGGTTTAAAATGGTTTAAATGTCACTCTCGAAGTGGACACTTTACGACGAACACTTTGACTGGTTGGAAATATTTTTGCAATGATGGCTGTATATTTTTAGAGATATTGGCATTCACTTTTTAGAGGGATCATACTGACTTTTGTGGGCATGAGTATCCAATAAAATGGATTTATATTTGTCAAGGTCTTGTTGTGTATAATCATGGGAATTTGGGGTACGAGAAAATAGCAGCTTTAACAGACCTGGTGTTAATTTGTACTAATACGAGTGAATTTAATCGATGAACCACCAATTAAAACCATCATCCTCATAGCGAACACCATACCAGGTATCTATATTTCCAGTAAATAGATCTGTGAGGTAATATTCCTGTGTTAAACCATAATATGTTATTAAATGTTGTTGAGTTGATCTTTATGTTGAGGTGTGGCCAACAGTTGTGACAATGGTGTTTGCTTGGCCAAGGAATTTTTTGTTTTTTTACTCTGCAAGGGTTGATGATTATTTTTGAGGTGTAAACACTTGATCATGCTCATCCTCAACATTGCTCGCACTAGTCAATTCCTCCTGTTCCTCTTCCTCTTCCTCTTCCACAGGGTCCTCGTGTAGCGTCTGCGTGGCTTGTGAAACAGAGGTGGTGTTTCAGATGGGTTGAAAGAGGGTTTAAACATAGCTATTAATGGAGGTGCTAAATGTTGTTGACAAAACAAAGCATTATCCGCACGTGATCGTTTCAATTGACGAAACCTTTGGCGAAAAGTATTTTTTTGCTGTAATAATATGCTTTTTCAATGGACTCTCTGCTAACGCCATGGTGTCTTGACAAATGACTTGAGAGGGAATAAGACAGTCCCTTAAATAGTAATAAAATGATCAAACCCTAAGCGATAACGTCCTTGGTTGAGTTCACTTCGTTTATCAATCACCAAACAGGCATGGCTTTGGGTGTTCCAGCACTAGGCACACAATTCGGTAAATGTTTGAAATGTAATACCAGGATTGACATGTTCATTATAAATGTGACGACTATTCCGCTCATCCTGGCGAAATAAAACAATGACATTGGCATTGTCACGAATCAACTGTTTGGACATTTTAGAATACGTTTGTCCAAGATAGAAGCAATCGATATGTTTGTGACGACCCATGCTGAAATAGCCTTGAATGATGCCTTGTCGTTCAGTAGATGCATCATCGAAAATCATGAGTGAATCAGGCTTTACCTCATCTGGTGCAATAACATTTTCGTGCACGGAAAATGTGAAATAACCCATATGCTCACTTTGTAATCCAGACATGACTTGATCCTACGTGCAAGAGTTGGTAGAGAGATTTTGCAAAAATATAAATATTTTGAAAACGCAGACCATTGGGCGCTGTGATGAGCGTAAGCAAAATATTGTTCTTTCCACAACCCGAAGACGCCTCAATGATGCAACGAATGGAAGACGGAAACAGTGAACCATGACGTTGTTCACGTAATGTGTGACAGAGATGGGAGACCATGTCCCCCACGGGGAATGACTCTTGCAGCTTAATAATCTTCATATCAACTAAGGGTTAGAGAGGTTAGCAGGCTGTCTATATACATGGAACCATGCCTTGTCATAGAAGGAGTAGACCCCTACTACAGGTTGAGGATGGATGTTTCTCGACGTACGTTGATGGCCAAAGCCAGGTCTGTCCCCATACATGATCCTAAACAAGAAACAGATCCTGCTAATAAACACTATGTGGGTAGGTCTGTGGTGCCACGCACTAAACAGTGAGATTATGACTTTAAGAGAAAATGGTTAACCCATGTCAAACATCCTCAATGTCTATGTGGATAACAAAGTGCACGAGTTTTATTACGAAGTGCCTCAGCTTACTGTGAAAGGCTATACCGATAATCATCACCACATTATTCACGTGGAAGACCCACAAGACGAAGACGATGTCTGCACGGAACGTTACGTGACCTATGAAATGAAAAGGCTTTATAAATTTATCCCATCCGTATTTTTAGTGTATCTGACAAGTGAAAAACCTGTAAATGACAGAAGTCATTTACCATTAGTCCATGACCAGCACCTGACGTATGAGCATGCTTCAGGTTTAAGACACTATCGAGTGCACTATGATGGAACCATTCACATCATACAATCCATTCCCAATGAAAACCATTTACATGTAGAGATAAACGGTCATAGGATGTTGGTCCATAACCATCAAATGGATACAGGTGATGAATTATCCTTTGATCTCATGCAAGCGGAAAAAAGCATAAACGATTTCCCGCTTTATGTGGAACTTGAATATACAGCCATGAACTAACAACCTCACGTTAGTTGTCACTTAAACCTTCTTGTAAAAGTTTGTTTGTCATCATCATGGTAATGTGGTGAAAAAGACTAAAACCAAGACCCTGTCCTTCCCAAAGCATGGGCTTAAGGCGACACCGTGAAACGATGGAAGCGATTGCTATGGGGGCTAGAAACACCGATTTAAAGCCAGCCTTTTAACAACACGGATTAGGGATTTCGCCATCTGGAAATAAAAAATAATAATTTAACCTCAACCATAGCAAGACATGCCCTGATCCATGAAGAAGTCAAAAGCTAGGCCAAACAACTAAAGGTTGCTCATTTTCGAGGTGTGTTTATGCGGGACCAATTACCGCCACGACCCTGGAAACAGGGATGTGCAGTTTTAAATCTAGATGATGACCAAGGGCCAGGAACCCATTATGTAGCGTATGTGAAAGAGGGGTCCATGATATGGTACTTTGACAGTTTTGGGAATCTGCCCCCGCCCATGGAACTAGTCACCTATTTTGGAAACAGGACCAAGATATATTATAATGTAAAACGTCAGCAAACGTTTCACAGCCAAGAGTGTGGGCGTTTGTGTTTAATGTTTTTATATAAGACACAGCATAAGCAAAAACGGCAACAGTATGTAGGCAGAAAGTAAGACGTTTACACTGCATGGACGTGGACCTGAAATCAGCCAAGTCTTTTACCCGCCTATTGAATTGAGTGAAAGACCTTATGGTTTAGGACTTGTTTCTCTTGAAACATACAATAGAATATTCAACATAAATAAAAATGTGAACAACAAGTTTTACTATAATGATTCTGTGCTCACCCTGAACCCTGGTGGATATACGATATTTATGAACATATTTATGTGGTGCTGATCAACGAATATGGTTTAAAGTCATCTCTTGATGGGACACTCAAGTTTTAACTTAAAGGAAATACTCATCGCTGTAGTATTTTCTCTACGTTTAAGTTTGACATTGAATCACAACCCGATTCCATTGGTCTTTACTAGGATTTAAACCACGTGTTTTGGAGACCATAAAAATCATGTTTCGGACTATGAAGTGAAATTGATTGAGGACCATCATGTGTCAGTGACGTGTAATATTATTAGCCAAGTGTACACCAATCAAGAACCATCGCATTCACTTTATGACTTTATTTTGACATCGCCCAACGGCTATATAATTCGTGAAACCCCCAGTAGTGTACTTTCATTGTGTGGCTATTAATCCTATTAGTAATACAATGTTAAGACTGGTCAATAGAGATCAACAACTCATTCAACTATATTCTACCACACCAGTGACTTACATGTTGGTGCTAAAGGCACTATGAAGCTGGTGTATAAAGTATCCGAACCCTCTAGGAATGGTGTTAGTTGATTGCCACGTGAATACACGTTCACACCTAAGGACAAACAGATTTTACAGCATCTGGGTTACCACGTCAACCTCCTTGATGAATTCTATCCTAGAAGTGGTAAAATACATCGAGGAGCAACCAGTGGTGGTAAGAATTGACGCCCATTCCTATCAAGCTCAAACACCTGGACTCAATAACAATGATGAAATTCAATTTGTTTTCAACAACCAAGATATTTACACCCTACCGCATAATAATAAAAATATCGTATGGCCTCGGGTGCCTGGTGCAAGCTTTGTTAATTGACACCCAGAGGGCAGCTTGCAAGTCCAATTTCGTCATTCCATTGAAAGCTATGAAAGTCAAGGAGGTTAGATATCTAAACTCCTTGACACTACAGCGCTTTCAAGTAGAGAATGGAGGAACATTGCGTTATTGGAAAATCCTGAGATTAATTTTGCCATTGAACACGGCCTACTGAATTCAAATGGGTTCTTTAACATGCCAACAACCTATGACATGAGTATCGTGATTTTTGTCGCCTTCAAAAATCACTTACCATGGCCAGAGGCGAACCTGCAATCTTGGGGTTGGTAGTCCGACATTATAACCACTCACCCTCCGTGGCAAGCTTACCCTACCGCATAAAAGTGTCATTCAGATTGAAGGTCGACTCACCAAAGCCGATGGCTCTACACCCACCACATCCAAGTTAGCCAACCATGGTTTTGCCTTTTTGTTTTCTGAGGTGCGGTATGTAATTAACTTTATTGTGGTGGATAGCACTAGAAATGTGGGTATTTCAAGTGTCATGAAACTATACCCCTCTTATAGTGAGGAAGAAGGAAAAACACTTTCCATGGCAGGTTGGTCCCCTGACTCGACCAATGACTGGATGGTGCACACCGATGGCACCTTTACTGAATTTTTACCTCTTAAACTCATTTTATGCTTTGCCGAAGATCACCAGCGTATTGTGGTCAACGAAAGGCAAGTGCTTTATCTGGTTAGAGACAGAAGTGATAATAATGCACTCAAGGGAGCAAAAGATGCCCCCATAGAATCAAAAATTCAACTACTACGAATGCTATGGAAAGTACCCCAACATGACCCATGCCGATAGCAAAGAACTGGACATGCTCAAGATTGTGGAAAGAGATATGCCATTACCCATGGAATTTAGAAGCTGGGCGCTCCATGAGTATCCCCTATTGCCCACCTCCAACACACATAGTTGGGTTGTATAAACAGCACGCTATACAGAGAGACCTCTCTTCATTATCGCGGGTTTTCAAACCAATCTCAAGTATCGACAAACCAAAGATACTACACAAATTGATCATCTGCAATTGAGAATAGCACGTCTTTTCCTCAACGGAGCTGTTTTTTTTTCCTGTGAAGGACTGGAATTTGATTTTTAGCCTACTTTTCACATTTTGCAAAAATGAGGAGAAAGTAGACTTATGAGATCGATCCGGGAAAATGTGTGTCTGTCGTTCTGTCTGTCTGGCTGTGTGTGTGTGTCCCCCTATCAACTCCTGAACGGCTGCAGAAATCGAAACCAAATTTAGTATGAATAAAGATGTATACCGGAATATCTCACGGCCATATTTGAAAATGATGTCATTGCTTCCAACTGCTGAAAAATTGCACTAGAAATTTGAGCTCCATGTTGGATATGTTGAAAGGTATGCATGGGAGCTATTCCGAATTTGGCACACATGTAGATAACACTATTTCAGTTTAATTTCCAGGAGGCCATACATGACAGTGTTGCCAAAATAATATTAAGCCTTCTGATATGTCCAATTTTTAAATGCCTATAACTTCTACGCTATCAATTGGATTTCAACCAAATTTTGTATGTAATATGTGTACATAAACGGATATAATTGAGCATATTCTTAGGAGCTACCAGGGCGGCCAACTGTTAATAATTGCTCTCTCTCTCTCTATTCTTTTAACCAAATACCAATATATTAGAAAGTATGCAAGCCGACAGCTTTAAACTATGCACACGTATAGTGAGTGCCTGATATTTTAGATTAATTTTGGAGTAACTCATATATGTCAGTTCTACCAACACAATTCTAAGCCTGCTGATAGGGCCAATTTTTTTAATACATGTAACTTCTATACTATCAGTTGGATTTCAATCAAATTTCGTATGTGTTATATGTAACAGAACAGATATGACTATAAATATTCTTAAGAGCAGTCAGGGATGCCAACTGTTAATAAATGCTGTCTATGTTTTTTAAACCTAATATCAATATATCTGGAAGTATGCAAGCCAACAGCCCTATACTTTGCAAACGTATAGCACCTGACATTCTAGATTAATTTGAAATAATTAATATAAGTCAGTGTTGCCAAAATGATTCTCTGCCTGCTGATAGGTCCAATTTTAAAATACATGTTAGTTCTGTAGTAACAAGTGGATTTCGTCCAAAATTGGCACAACAAGATATAATAATATTTCAGATTAGGCTATTTCCTACCAGCACACGCATTACTTTGTTGCCAACATGCTTTTTCGTGTGCTGATAGATCCAATGTCTAACTGCATGTAACGTCCATTGTACTTCAACCAATTTTTTTATTCTGTACCTTAAGAGATGGAACTAATAATATGTTCAGTCACCAGGGCTGCCAACTCTAATTCTCTATTAGGCTACATTATGCCAGGTATATTTCGACCTAATTAGACATTTCGATATTACCAAATTAATTTCGTCATTATTGTAGATAGGTTCATATACTGTAGATTAATCATTGGCATGAAACTTAATTTTAAGAAAAGTAGGCTCATTAGTTTGTCACGGAACTTCTTGTTCAAACAATAAGTTTGGTCCTCTGTACGACTTGTTTTTTTTTTAAATTTAGATGGTCGTATTATCTAAAAGAAAACTGTCCCTTGTTGTCACCCCAAGCCTTTAAGACAAGAGCGGAACTGATTGTCTTTGACTGTTCCTACTTGGAAGAGTCTGTCAAGCAATCCAATATTGACATTCGACTTGATTTTGTAACGCATGACAATGTACCAGTCAATACCACAGCGTACTGTTTGATTATTCATCATAAACAAGTCAACTACTATCCAATGTCCAACCTAGTGACCAGTGTATAAATAACAGGCAAATTCATGTCAAGCCGGTCAGTCATGCATTGCTTTAAAGCCTCAAAAGGTGTTACACCCATGACTTTAAAATCTGAGGAACAACGTTTTAAGACCTTTGCGACGTGGCCTGTGCCTTTCGTGAACCCGCAGGATTTGGCAGCTGCTGGTTTCTATTATTTAAAAACAAGAGATGAAGTGAAATGTGTATTTTGTTCCATCACCATAGACCAATTGGAATAAAGTGATGAACCTATGCAAAAACATCAGCGCTGGTCACCAGCCTATCCCTATCTGTGTAGAATGGGGGTGGGTAATATACCCCGTCATTCAAGCTCGCCCTCACTAGTACCTCTAAGTAATAAAAATAAGTTATGATACGTGTGGACCTCATGGCTTCGTGCTTACAGTTTACAGTAAAAAACACCCAGTTTAGAGACATTGGGACATCATCGGTGTTATGGACGCTATGAACACAAAATATTGTATTGTTGCATGAGTTGGTATCGTCCCTATCCCAAAATGACAAAAGCATGTAAAACTTGTTATACCAATAAAATGATGTAATAAAAAAGTTGGCTGTTGTTATTTATCATGTTCCCTGTCATACCCTAACCTCAATTTGTTTACTAGAATGGGAATGTAAGTCAATGTCATGGATACACCTTAGTCGCGGATAGTCAGTTAGTGGTCAGTTGGACTTGGTCCAGACAAGTGTGAACATTTCGCGCACACTGATTGTGGATTGTCAAGGGTTTAATATTGGAGATAACATATTTATATTTAAAGAAATTGCCATGATTGATTGTTCTACCCTTTGGATATCACAAGCTGTCCATTTAATATTTAAACCACCATATGCCTTTGATTTGTTGTGTGAGAAAGACTGTAAACAAACTAAATGGATTGAAAATCATTTGCAACTAAGCTGGAATCAAGGAACCATTTCATATAAGCACCTGGGCATGGTCATGAAAGCCCACTTGTCCTCTGAACATGTGGTATTTGAAAAAATTAATGAAAAACGCCAATGGCTACAACCATTTTTAGCGCCTTACTGTCAATGTATCGATGTAATAGCCTTGGGCTGCCCCTCACTGCAAACACTCATGGACCGCTGTTCCTGTGGTAACGTTAACCATAAAGCCCTGCCCCATGTGCGGCAATTGTTTCATTGGTTAACCACCAATGCCTGCTGGGAGTTGTTAGATAAAATTAAAACTCGAGGTTTACCCCTGGATGACATCACTGAGATTTCTACAAGCGACGTGTAAACATTAACGTAATACCATAGAGAGAGGGGATGCTACTGATAAAGCGATTGGGAAATTCTTTGTGTGCAAAAAGAAACTAGAGAGTTTTACCAAAGAGGAATTATTGGCGCTCCCAAAGTCGTTCATTTATTATGTGGCAGACAGTGCTGTGAAAGAAAACTGGCAACATGTACCAAAATCATGGACTCAATGCCCTGCGTTGAGTGAACTGCACCATAAGCAAGTGGCCGTGGCAAAAATACCCTCTATGCGACAGTGTGCTACTTGCCAGCTGGTGAAATTGTGTCACGGTCATAAAAGTCAGTGTAAAGACTTTGTTTCCTCATTCCACGGGTGTGATGGCGAGAAAAAGCAACAACAACAACAACAACAACAACAACAACAACAACAACAAACATCGTCCACAGAGGAGGATGAAGATCAAACCTTTTCACCATCAATGGAAAAGGATATATCAAACTTGTACTGACAATGGCCTCATTAACAAAGTCATGCAATACTTGCCTTTTGAAATTCATCTATCTGGTTACCGTTTTTATGGTTCTGGAACTCATCTTGAAAAACATTTGCAGCATGGTGATGTTCCTATTAATTCTTTGGATCAAGCATGCAAAGAACATAACCTTTCTTAATACCATAGTCGTCCTGCTTTAAGACGTGTGACGGATAAATTGTTGTTGAAAAATCTAAACAACGTTTGGCATCCTGTGATGTCTCAGTGGGAAAGAGGTTGACAGCCTTGATTGTGATGTGTGTTATGAAAGGAAAGTTAATGATGTGTGGACAAAACATTGATAAAGGAATGAGGAACTTGTATTTATTTGTATTCTTTTTTTGTAAAGCGCAATTGGCTATAAAATAAAAACAAGGCTTTGCAGAGCATGATGTTTTTTTAATTTAAAAAAATGTGATAGTTATTTGTTGATGTTTTCATTTTCACATTTCACACATTTGTTGTCATTTTCCAATTTCCACTTTTTAAAAATGTTAGTTTAATATTTTTCAAATTCATGATATGGAAACATGGATTTTCTATTTTGTTGTTAACACATTTGTCAATCTCCACTTTGCATTTTTTAATGGCTGTTGAAAGTTTTTGAAATTTGTTGATATGGAAACATGAATTTTTAATTTTTGTTGGTTACACATTTTTTTAATTTTGTCTATTTTGAAAGATGATATTTCCAAAACAAGATTTTTCAAGTTACATTTTTGTAAACTGTATTAATGTGAGTGCTTAACCATGACAGCAATGCATGATACTTTCAAACATGTTACTTCTCATTACAAACATCAACTGTATTACGCTCCAAAACCTCAGCGGTTGGCTAGCAATTGCCAAGGCATCAGGATTTTTTTAGCCTATTTTCAATTTTGAAAAATAGGCTTATGAGATCACCTTTTGTCCGTGTGTGTGTGCGGTGTGTGTGTGTGTGTGTGTGTGTGTGTGTGTGTGTGAGGTGTGTGTGTGTGTCCCTAATAAAATCTAAACGGCTGGAGCGATTTCAATGAAACTCCCGGCGACCTCGACCGTGCCCTTCAAATTTTGTTACGTCTCACCAATCCAACATGGCGACTGTGCGAAATATTTCACTAGCATTCAATATCTCCGAAACTATTACCGATATCGCTCTGAAATTGTGTGCGTTGATAAAGGGCACTACTGGAAGTTCACCTATGAGACTTTCAAAAACCTGGTGACTACAAAACCAACATGGCGGTCAGGCGAAGTTGACACTTTTAAATAGACTTTTCTCGTGATTTAACTATCCAAACGTAATGAAACTTGGTACAGCAAATGTTTATACACATTGTAATGCACTGGAGTCTAATTTAGTTCAATTGTTTACATAACCTCAAAATGGTGGCTGTGCGAAATATTTCACTGACATTCTATATCTCCGAAACTATTACAGATATCACCCTGCAATTTTGTACAGTGATAAAGGGTACTGATACAAGTTAACCTATGAATATTTCATAAACCTGTAAAGTACAAAACGAACATGGCGACCAAGCGAATTTGAAATATTTTAATAGACTTTTCTCGTGATTTAACTCTCTGAGCGCAGTGAAATGTGGTACAGTAAATGATTTTGCAGATTGTAATGCACTGCCATCTAATTTAATTCAATTGTTTACATAACCTCAAGATGGCGGCTGTGCGAAATTTTAAAATTAAGTTTTTATTTCTTGTGTCGTAATCATGCGATCGAAGTGAAACATTGAATAATGAACCTAGGCAATAATTGTCCTTGAATGGTGCATATCTCTATGGCCTATACATATAACAATCCTAAATGGCGAGCTTCCGAAATATTTAGACGGTTCTCAATATCTATGAATCTTTTACAGCAACCAAACTGTTTTTTTTTATGTTCATACAGACTATGAACATATGTTCACCTATAGGACTTCAGTAACCTGGTGAGCACAAATCCAACATGGCGGCGACGCGAAGTATAAGTATTTAAATGGACGTTTCTCGCGAATTAGCTATCCGAGTGCCGTGAAACGTTGCACGTTAAATGCTTATACAAATGTTGATCCACTGGCATCTAATTTATTTCAATTGTTTGCATAATCACAAGATGGCTGCTGTGCGTAATTTTAAAATCTCGTTTTTACTTCTTGTGTTCTAATCATGCGATTGAAGTCTGAATACCACACGTACACAATAATATTAATGTAATAGTACAAAAGTAAAAATCCAATCTGGCGACAATCTGAAATATTTCGACGGTTCTCAATATCTACGAATCTGTTGCAGCAATTAAACTGAAATTTTGTATGTTGATAGTGGCAATTAACATGAGTAGGATATATGAAAATAGGCTGTATAGTTCTTCACGGAACTACTTGTTATCTCCTGGAATTAATTCTTGTGGCTTGAAAAATGAGTTGATGCTACATCTTCATTATCACCTTATCCCCATTACAATACACAAGTATCCCACAAGCGTCACTGCAAAGATTTACACTCAGCCTCTCCAGAGGTGATACAATCATCATCACCATCATTATTATTCATTAAGAGTAACGTAGAGTTATCTCTATAGTGTAGCAGTTGGCATGGTTAGCTTTTACCCCAAAGCGTCTGGGTTTCATTCCCAGCTCTCTTACAAAATTGCTTTTAAAGTATTATTAGGATTAAAGCAAAGGTCTACTCAGCCTCTAGTAGTAATCAAGCTCAGTGCCAGACCATAAAAAAGTATCCAGGTAAGTGTATCAAAAAATAAGCAACCAACCTAAGACATTGACCTAAGCCACTAAACTAAGTCATTAAAGATATAATATTAACATAAACCACCAAAAAATATAAGCCACACACCTATGCCACAAACATATGCCACTAACATAAGCCACCAAAATAAGCCATCAACATAAGCCACCAATATAAGCCATCAACATAAGCCGTCAACATAAACAACCAACTTAAGCCACCAACATAAGACATCAACATAAGTCACCAACATAGTCTAGACCATCAACATAAGCCATCACCATGAGCCACTAACATAAGCCCTCAACATATGTCACCAATATAAGCCACCAACATAAGCCATCAACCTAAGCCACCAACCTAAGACATTAACCTAAGCCATTAATATGAGCCATCAACATATAATAAAGAATAAAGGATAATGAACTGCCTCGAATGTCCCTTAAATGGCAGAGGCCTCCTATAAAAGGGTAGCTCTTTTTCACTAATGTGTTGAGCTAGCCACATTAGGTTTGTGCATGGTAATTGTATGGTTTGTTTTGTCTCATTTTGTACTGTTACACTTTGACTTTCTCTCCCAGTTTTCCTAGCGATGCGCTTGACTTAAATTACTTTCACTTGCCCCTTAGTCTGTCTTCCATGGTCCTCCACTCAGTTCTACTTCTTGCTTCTCTCGTCAACTGTGGGCCTGCCTGCGCTCTGTAAAAGTCGGACCATCCTCGCCTCGGTCTTCCTCTCTGTCATTTACCTAACCATGTGTCCAACATTGTAGCGCTGTATATCCACGTGTCGTATCGCATCCTCGCGATGTGGTCTCACAATTTCCATTTATGTCTCATGGCTTTTTCTGCGATATCCTGTCTGACCTTCTTACTCCAAGTATCATACATATCATTTTCTTTGACTTACTTGAAGTGTGTTTATCTGTCTGCTCGTAGCTGACCACGTTTGGCTTCCATATAATAGTGTTGGGAAGACGCATGATTCTAGTGTCTCAAACTTCAATCTTCTGCTCAGCTTCCAGTCCATGAGTATGAATTGTAGTGACCAGAATTTTTTACACGCTAAGACTGGGGTTTCTGCACTGTTTGTCATCACCTATGGCTTTGTGTTATTCATAGACAGGCCTGCTGCTTTGCTTTGGGCATTCAGTTGATGTAGCATCTTCTGAAGTTCTCCTGGTGACTTTGCGAAGAGTACTACGTCATCACGAATCTTAAGTTAGTTAGCCGATTGCCAGATATGCTTATTCCTTGTTTGTTTGTCCACTTAATCTTACGGAATATATCTCCAGCACGCACGTGAAGAGTTTGGGTGAAATTAGATCTCCTTGTCGCACTCCACGTTCCAGACGGAATGGGTGACCTTCAGTTTCTGTTTTCGCCTTTGCAAATCTTTTGTTGTAGATGTTTTACAATAAGCGGATGTATTTGGTCTCGATTCCTTGTGCTAACAATGCCTGTAGTATACTTGAGTGTTCGACTGAGTCGAAGGCTTTGCTGAAATCAACAAAGCCTAAATAGAGTGGTAGGTGGAATTCTTCTGACTTTTCGATCAGTTGGTTCACAGTTTGTAGATGATCTGTTGTGCTGAAGGCGGCTCTGAAACCCGCTTGTTCCGGGGGTTGATTCTCATCTAGAATTTTTGTCATCCTTCTTACAAGTATTTTAGTAAATAGTTTGTATATGCATGACATCAGACTAATAGGCCTGTAATTGTTTATGTTAACTTCGGTGCTTTTTTGGGGAAAAGAATTATTGTGCTTATCTTCCATTGATCAGATATTTCTTCTGGGACTAGTATTTCGTTGAAGATCTTTGTTATGATGGGTATTAGTTTCTCTGCGTCCCACTTTATAAGTTCATTGCAAATTTCATCCTCCCCAGGTGCTTTTCCATTTTTCATTTCCTCTATCACCGTTCTGACCTCACTCTGCAGAATTGGAGGGACATCTTGGGTGTTGGTTGCATTGCATTTGGTGGATTGGTCGTTTTGGGTTGTTTTTTGGTTGAGGACCTTTTAGATGTTTTGTTCAATTTTTTGTAGAAAGCCGTTGCTGATTGAAGTATATCGTTTCTAGATGTCACAGTATCTCCTGTTTGGTTTTTTGTTCCTAATACCCATTCTTTGCTTCCTTGTAGTTATTGTTTTGTTAATTTGACTGATCTGGAGTTTCCCAAGAGTTTCCTCGTTGTTATCGAACGATAGGTGCGTATGTCCTTTCTGATTTCTCATTTCGTCAGTTTGTCCATTTCTGCGTAATTTATCTTATTGCGTTCTGATTTGTCTCTATCCATTAGTAGCACAGCTCTTCTCTCTATTAATTCCATCGTGTCTGCGCTTAGTTTGTTTCTATTTGTTTTTGCTCTTGTATCATTTGTCGCTTCTTTGCCCGCCTTTTGAATAGCTTGTTCCGATTCATTGTATTGATCTTGGATTATCGGTCCTGAGTTGAGGCCCGCTTATGATAGTTGTTCGTTCAGCTCTGTGTGAAATTTGTCCTTACCTATCGTTTCTAGTTTTAGTCCGTGTCTTTTCTTGTAACACTTTCTTCTTCGCCATAGCTTTAGTGTTGCCTTTACTATCCTGTGGCCTGTGCTGAATCACAGGTTTTGCGTGACTTGTATATCCGTTAATTCTCTCATTTCATTACATGGGATGTAGTTTATCACATTTTTGCCTTCTCGAAGGTGAGCACCATGTCCACTTCAGGTGTGCCGTTTTTTTAAGTGTTTGCTATCTTGAGTTTGTGCTCCTGTGCGAACTGTAGTAAGTGCTCTCTTCTCTCGTTTCTGGTTCCGTAACCATGGTGTCCTACTGGTTCTTCGTCTCCATACTGACGTGTACCAATTTTGCTATTGGAATCACCTATGATTAAGTTCCTTGGTGACCTATGTCTCTCTAAAGTGTTTTCCAGGTCTGTGTAGAAATGCTCCAATTCATCATCACTGCTATTTTCTGTCGGTGCATAGACTTGAATGATTGTTATCATATAGTCTTTTGTTGTTAGTTTTAGAACCGCAATCCTCTCTGATACTCCCACTATTTCATGTACCATTTGTTTTATGTCTTTTTAAATTATGAATCCCACTCCTTTCTGACCTGGAGTCGTTCCCTTGTAATAAAATAGGTCACTGTTTGTCTTTTCTGCGATGGCTTCTAATCTCCTCACTTCTCTTTGTCCTATAATGTCATACTTTTCATGCATCAGAGCATTTTCTAGTTCTACCATTCTTTCTTCCGTTTGGAGTGTTCGTACATTCAGTGATGCTATAGTGCTGCTTTGTCCCCGATTAATCTTTGGTGCTGTGGTCGTATTTTGTTTTTCTGAGGCCACCGATGTCTGGTTTATGTCTTGAATCGAGGAGCCATATCCCCCAATTTGCCCATTTGTCGTTGATGCTTAGTTTCTGGTAACCTACATTTACGACGTTACCTTTCTCTCTTTCATCTCTTGCTCTCTGTCTTATCGCTTGCTGTATTTCTCTTTCTTTTCTTGTGAGGTCAGAATCAATGAAATATTTTCCCCTTTTTGCTTTGTTTTCTTCCAAATGATACTGATCTTATCCTCAAACTTCTTGAGTTCGGCCTCACTATACCATTGTTTAAGCGGTCCTCGCCTATATGGGTCGCTCTTGTATGCTCTCCTTTGAAGTCTAGTTTGTGTAGAATATCCTCCACTATTCTAATTGTTTCGGTTTCATAGTCTCCTTTAACGTCTTTGCTTTTTATGATTATATTGTTTCTCCTTTCCCTGCGTTGTCTTCGTTCTTCTTCTTCATCTAGCGTGTTGATACGATCTTCTATTCTATTGGTAGTTTCTTTTGCTTCCTTGTCCTTGGTGTCTATCTTCTCCTGTAATGTGTGGTATTTTTCCTCTATCTTCTTGTCTGTGTTTTTTACTTCTTTCCTCAAGTCCGAAATATTTTTTTTTCCTCTCAGGGTTTCTCTAACTGATAATTCAGCCCTTTTAGTTCTTTAATGATTTCAGGAAACATTGTTTTATATCATTGTTGCCTCCTTCATCTTCACTTGAGTCCAATTCCCTTGCTCTGTTTGGTTATCTCTTCCCCGCCATGTTGTCTCACTGCTGTGGGATTCGATTGGCAATCCGAAGGTATCTTTCTTGTCTGAGTCACCTTCTCATGAGATCTATGTACTGTATATGCTGTAGTGAGAGTAAGCTGACTGTAGAAAGCTTTCTTGCTATTGTAACAGACCTACGACTACTTCCCGGTATGCGTCTTGTGCAAACAGGCACTAATCCTAAAATATGTCTACAGTAAGTATATGCATATACTGTATTTATTAGCCTATTTTCAGTTTATTAAAAAATAGGCTTATGAGATCACCTTTTGTCCGTGTGTGTGTGCGCGTGTGTGTGTGTGTGAGGTGTGTGTGTGTGCCCCCCCTAATAAATTCTAAACGGTTGGAGCGATGACTATGAAACTCAATAAGATCATAGCACTATTTAGGCCGACCCCGACCATGCCCTTCAAATTTTATTGTGTCTCACCAATCCAACATGGCAGCTGTGCGAACAATTTCACCAGCATTCAGTATCTCCGAAACTATTACCGATATCGCTCTGAAATTGTGTACGGTGATAAAGGGCACTACTAGAAGTTCACCTATGAGACTTTTAAAACCCTGGTGACTACAAAACCAACATGGCGGCCAAGCGAATTTGAGACTTTTAATTAGACTTTTCTCGCGATTTAACTATCCAAACGTAATGAAACTTGGTACAGCAAATGTCTATACACATTGTAATGCAATGGAGTCTAATTTAGTTCAATTGTTTGCATAACCTCAAAATGGCGGCTGTGCGAAATATTTCACTGACATTCTATATCTCCGGAACTATTACAGATATCACCCTGACATTTTCTACGGTGATAAAAGGTACAAGTTTATTTATGTAACATTCATGAACCTGTAAAGTACAAAAGGAACACGGCGGCCAAGCGAAGATGAAATATTAGACTTTTCTCGTGATTTAACTCTCTGAGCGCAATGAAATGTGGTGCAGTAAATTATTTTACATATTGTAATGCATTGGCATTTAATTTAGTTCAATTGTTTACATAACCTCAAGATGGCGGCAGTGCGAAATTTTAAAATTAAGTTTTCATTTCTTGTATCGTAATCGTGCGATCGAAGTGAAAGTTTGTATAATGCACCTAGGCAATAATTATCCTTGAATGGTAGATAACCCTATGGCCTATACATATAACAATCCAAAATGGCGAGCATGCGAAATATTTAGACGGTTCCCAATATCTATGAATCTTTTACAGCAATCAAACTGAAATGTTTAATGTTCATAGAGGCTATGAACTTATATGTTAACATATAGGACTTTCAGTAACCTGGTGAGCACAAATCCAACATGGCGGCGACGCGAAGTATAAATATTTAAATGGCCGTTTCTCGCGAATTAACTATCCGAGCGCAGTGAAACGTTGCACGTTAAATGCTTATACAAATGTTAATCCACTAGCATCTAATTTATTTCAATTGTTTGCATAATCGCAAGATGGCGGTTGTGCGAAATTTTAAAAGCTCGTTTTTACTTCAGGTGTCCTAATCAAGCGATTGAAGTTTGAATACCACGCGTACACAATAATCTTCATGTAATAGTACATAAATAAAAATCCAACCTGGCGACCATCTGAAATATTTAGACGGTTCTCAATATCTACGAATCTATCACAACAATCAGACTGAAATTTTGTATATTGATAGAGGCAATTAACATGAGTAGGATATATGAAAATAGGCTGTATAGTTCTTAACGGAACTACTTGTTTTTGAATGTCTGTTCACTTTAGTAGCAGGCTGCTGGTTTTCTTGTGTGAGCTGATACTATGACTGTGCTTCGTGCTGTACAGCTCTAGTTATGCGACGAATGCCCTCTTTCAGTGTGTACAGGCCAGCAACTTGTAACCGGTAAGTCTCATTGTCCATACAGAGTTTCTTCTGGTCTCATGTAATTTCTGTGGCAAGGCACTAGTGGAGTAGTGATGGTTCTAACGCACTCTAGAACCCTCCTTGCCCCACTACTAAGCCTTAGCCATGTTAAATAATTAATATCTCTCGAACGCATGGTCCGATTTTGACAAATGAGGTGTCGTTGGACTCGAGCTGACGTTCTCTTTCCAATGGACCACTCGTTATATATATATTTTTTTTGAAAATTTTTGTTTTCGAAAGTAGGTGATAGTTTGAAAAGCAAACGTGATAGAATGTTTTGCCATGGCTCAAACGAATGGTCTCTATGTCCTTTATTTTTTGTAATAAAACTTTTTTATTTTTTTACCTTTTTTGAAAAGAGTGTAATATTGAAATTCCTATATTTTAGAAACTATAGAGTTTACAAAAACGTTTGTTTGACATAAATGAAAGGTCTCTGTGCCCTCTACCCCCAAAATAAATTGCAAGTCTCTAGGATAAAAACTTGACAGTAGTGCTAGCTTGATCCTTCAGCACCACTTAGTAAGCTGTGAGCCCCTGGAGACCTTGGGAAGGAAGGAGTCATGCTAGGAGGACGTGCTTGGATTTGGTTTATTTTTCATCTCGTTGCGCTCTTTACGGGAATGTAGGTGTCGAAAAGGTGAAATGCTGGAAACATGTTTTTTTGGGGGGTATAGCCGTGATTTTAGACTTTTTGTTTTATCTCGCGAACCAATTATGCCAGAGGCGTGTACGAGAGATCCAAGGACTCGTGGTGACGTCCTCTTTGCTATGGACCACTCGTTATAATTTGTTTTTAAATTTGGAAACTCGATTTTGGGTTAAACAAGTGTTTTTTGTGATTTTTGCTGATATTTCACGAACCAATAAGCCTAGAGACTTGCACGAGGTGCCATTTTTTTCGTCGCGTCGTCCTCTTGCTGAGGATGTTCATGTTAAGTAGGAATGAAAAACCATTTTGAGGTAAAACCGTGATTTTAGACTTTTTGCTATATCTCGCAAACCAATAACGCTAGAGACGTGTACGAGGTGTCAGAGGACTCAGGCTAACGCCCCCTTTTTGAAAATATTTTTGAAATTTTGACAAAGGGCCTAACGACACTTTTGTTGAAAAAATATTTTCTTTACCAGTTTATAATCTCATGAAGCGTGGTTGTTGAGAGAGACAATACTTCTGGGTGTGTGTGTGTGAGTGTTTCAACGAACCCGTCGCTAACCACAATGACCATGCTTAATAGAACAATCAATATTTCGGCTGGTCGGTTTATGACAGAGCGAGGGTTCGTTTTTCTGATCTTTCATATGGCAGATGGATGGAGGCTAATATTTGAAAATGTGTGAAGCATGCTAAGATTTTTTTACCCCCGAAGGGGATCTTTAACGTCTAAACGGTTATGAGAACTTGGTTCTATGTTGGTTGAAGCGAGTACATAAAACAAACTTGCAGAGGAGCAGACTAGCAGGAGGTGAGTGCCATTTGAGCTTATTGGAATCCGCTGATCTGCCTTGACAACAGGTGCAATGGAAAATGACAAAGACGCTTGAAGGTTAAATAATCTGACAATCGTGGTGGCAGGGAAGAGCGAAATGCATGTGAACACGTGTGAAACCATATGTAAGCTAAACAAGTTACATCCTGTTTTGCTTCGTACGTCACAAAATGCAAGTTATGTGAAATTTGACCTGGCACAGGTGTTCAATTTGGACGTTAGCTGTCCACGTGCACGATAACAGAATGATCAAAGCGTGAGAAATAATGATTATACATGCAACGTAACATATATAAAGACACGTCGTTATCATTTCCACTCTCACTTATGTGACTACCTTTGAACACACTGCGTTGCGTGAAACACTTGGTCTTGTTTAACAGTTTTGGTGTTGGTGGAAAATACTTAGCCTTGTTGTGGGGTAGGTATTTATTTATATGTTTATTCATTTATACGAGGCACGTCCAGAAAGTAAGCTCCGTTTTGTAATAAAATTAAATTGTGTACAGATACAGAAACATTATTTATTGCACAACATTCTACACCTCTTAAGCTACTTTTCCACATAACTGCCAAACTTTGCAGGTATTTGTCATAGCGTGGCACAAGTTTTTGGATACCTTCTTCATAGAAGTTTGCCGCCGACCCGTAAACGAGAGTGAAGACGCCCCTGTAGGATATCCTACCATTCGGCCACCACTGTTAGGCAAATTGCGTATGTGCTCAGGAGAACTCCTAAACATACGCAGTTCTCCTGGTAAGCACGCAATTTGCCTAACAGTAGTAGCCGAACGGTAGGATATCTTACAGGGGAGTCTTCACTCTCGTTTACGGGTCAGCGGAAAACTTCTATGAAGAAGGTATCCAAAAACTTGTGCCACGCTATGACAAATACCTGCAAAGTTTGGCAGTTATGTGGAAAAGTACCTTAAGAGGTGTAGAATGTTGTGCAATAAATAATGTTTCTGTATCTGTACACAATTTAATTTTATTACCAAACGGAGCTTACTTTCTGGTCGTGCCTCGTATATTTATTTATTTATATATATATATATATATATTTACATGCAATTATTTATTGATTGTTAAAGTTATAAAATAAATGTTTATTTATTTGATTGCAGATAACGTGTATAGCCTACCTGTTGTGTGTCTGTGGTAAAGAGATTGAAAAAGAGAGAAAGACGGACAGCTAGAGACGGAAACCATTACCACACTAGCCCATGAGACGGGAATAAAGCAAAACATTACACGTCAAGGTGAGATTTGTATATATATATATATATATATATAACCTGTTTGAATTTGTTTTGTTTATGGAATGCATAAACTATATGGAATTGATATACTTATGGTGGTTTATTTTAATTTCTTTTTTAGATATTTGGAGGAAAAAACTCTACTGCTTTAGCCACAACAGCTGAAAACCAAGTGGCTTTAGAGTGGAACCATTGTCAAGCAGTCTACAGCTGAAAACTCAGGTGAGAGTGTTCTTTCAAAATAATGTATTTTACTGCTGCGGATACGTTAACTTGGGAACCCCTAAACAGTTGTTTCAAATCGCGTGTGTGCTCTGGCCGCGTAGTGAATGTTAGAGAGAATTTAATCCCAAAAGACTTTATGGAATCATGTTTTGAAATGTTTAAAGATCAGATTTGTACAGCGCAAAGGTTTCGTACGGCTTTAAAGGTTAATACTCAACTCGTGTGCGATTTCATATATAAAAACAAGGACGGTGAGCATAAAGCAACATTTTGTATGGGCAGTAAAATGCAAGAGCTTTTGATAGCCGATAATCTGAACGATTGGTATCAATCCAACGTGATTAACGCCTTGCAAACAAAATTTGATAAACTGCAATAAGGACACAGTGGTTTAGCGTTAAACAAAATTCATTACCTACAAATCAACATTTGTCATTTCAACCCGTTGAATGCTGGGTCTAGCTTTATTGAAACACCACCATCAATAGCTTCGAAAAAGGCAGTGGTGAATAATGACAACCATGACAATGATTGCTTTCTGTGGGCTATGGCTGCGTATTTGCAGCCAGCACAACGTAATTGTTGTCGACCAGGAAAGTACAAGGCCATGTTTGATGAATTGAAACAAAAATTAAACTTAACTCTAGTATCGTTCCCTATGGACTTAACCGAGATCCATAGGTTTGAACAAGAACACCAGGACTTTTCGTTCATGTTGTATGGCCTTGATGGTGATGAGATTGTGGGTCCTTTTTATGCCACAAAAGAACCGAAACGACATCACATTCATCTTTTATATTTATCTGTAGGAGAGGTGAATCACTATTGTCTGATAAAATCTTGAGTAGATTGCTAAGCAGTCAAATGTCCAAACATGATGGGAAGAAGCACATTTGTGATCGATGCTAGCAATATTTGAAAACCCCTACGCTTTTGGAACGCCATAGGGTAGATTGCGTTTCTCAGGAAGCGGTGAGATTGATATTGCCACAAGGGGACAAGGCTGTGTTAAAGTTTAAGGACATTCACAAGCGTGACACTGTCCCCTATGTGGTATATGCAGATTTCGAAGCTCTCACCACACCCATGGCAGGATGTGAACCATATCCCACCATCAGGGTCAACTAAACCCATTCAAAAACATGAACCCTTTGCCATAGGATTTAATGTGGTGTGAGCCTATGACCCCACACAATCCGTTTACAAATACCACGAGGGGCCAGATTGTGCCAGATGGTTTTTGGATGAACTAGTCAAGTTGGCTCATGATGTACAGGAATTACTGGACCACCCAGTACCCATGAGCCTAACTCAAGAACAACAGCAACAGTATAAGCATGCCACGACATGCCATATTTGCGAAAAGCCACTGATCAGTGCTGAAGACACCGTTCGTGATTACTCGCACTTTACGGGGGAGTTTCGTGGAGCTGTGCATAGTAAATGCAATTTGAAGTTTTCAGCTCCTCGTTTCATCAGTGTCTTTTTCCACAATCTGGCAAATTATGGCATTCAGTTTTTGATTCGTGAATTGGGTCATGCCAACAAGGGCTCGTTTACCATTATTCTCCAAAACCATGAGCGTTTTACAGCCCTGACATGGTGGTTGGGCGACTTAAGCATTCGATTTTTGGATTCCTTTAAGTGTATGGCATCCTCGCTAGACAGTCTAGTGAATGGCTTGAATGAGGAGGAATAAAAAAATACCAGAACGCTTTTTAATGATCCTGAGCAATTTCAATTGTGCATTTGGAAAGGAATATTCCCGTATGATTTCTGCAACAGCTGGGACGTGATAAAGCAAAGAAAACTCCCACCACAAGAGACATTTTACTCGAAACTAACACGCAGTACCGTTTCCGATGAAGACTATGCACATGCATGCCAAGTTTGGCGAGTGTTTGGCATGAACACGCTAAATGAATATGCTATGCATTACCTAAAACTGGAGGTATTGCTGCTCACTGATGTGTTTGAAAAATTTCGTGAGTTGTGTCAGCACATTTATGGTTTTGACCCGGCTCACTATTATACGAGTCCTGGGCTCTCGTTTGATGCCGCTTTAAAATACACACAAGTGGAATTGGATTTACTCACTGACGTAGACATGGTTCTATTTCTTGAAAAAGGCATTCGTGGCGGCTTTGTGTCGCTTAACCAGCGCCATGCCGAAGCGAACAATGTCTACATGCCAGATTATTCACCAGACAAACCAGAATCTTACTTAATGTACTATGACATAAATAATTTGTATGGTTACGCCATGAGTCAGCCTTTGCCCTATGGAAAGTTTGCTTGGCTGACAGACAAACAAGTGTCAGAATTTGATGTGAACATGGCTAGCCAAGAAACAGGCCGTGGATATGTCTTAGAAGTGGATATTGAATATCCCTCATCCTTGTATGTCGAACACATCGATTTCCCATTCTGCCTTGAGCAAATGGTCCCCCCTGACAGTAAAGTGAAAATTGAAAATCTCAAGGGCACACATTACAACAAAAATCGGTATGTGATACATATCCAAATGTTGGTGCAATGCCTCGCCCAAGGCTTGGTGTTGGAGAAAATCCATAGGGGTATTTATTTTGCTCAAAAACCATGGCTCGAGCCATACATGCGACTCAACACAAAGCACCGACAAATGGCAACACTGCAGTTTGAAATTATTATTTTTTAAAATTAATGAACAACTGCATTTATGGCAAGTCTATGGAGAATATCTGCAAATACCGTGAAATTAAATTTGGTCAATGTCTGGAAGGGGCGGAGGGGTTCCCGGCGGTACATTGTCAAACCAAATTCCAAATCGCTCAACATTATCGATGAGGATTTGGCTACTATTGAATTGAGTAAGACCAGCGTGACCACGGATAAGCCCAGTTACTTGGGCCAAGTCATTTTAGACTTTTCCAAATCGGTCATGTATCGATTCCACTAGGAGTTTGCCAAACGCCATTTTGAGAACGTCTCTCTTTTGTATATGGATACGGACTCATTCATTTACCACATTCGCCACTGCAACCCCTATGACGTCCTGAGGCAGCATAGTGACTGGTTCGACACCTCTTCGCATAGCGCTGACAGCGTGTTTCAGCTGCCCATAAAAAACAAGAAGGAAATAGGCGATTTAATAGATTAATGCGGTAATTCTGTCATGACGGAATTCGTAGGTTTGGCCTCGAAAATGTATGCTTATCGCACACTAAACTGTAAGGAAGCCAAAAGAGCAGAAGGTGTAGGTAGGGCAGTGGTAAAATCGCTACGTGTAGACGATTACTTAGCGGTTTTACGCACTGGCAAAGCTATGTCCCAAACACAGTGCAGGATACAATCCAGCAACCATTATTTGTATCTTGCGGAAGAGAGAAGACGCACCCTCGCCTCCATGGATAACAAACGTGTGTGGGCTGATGACCTGCTCACGAGCCTTCCCTGGGGTTATGACCGCAAGGAGGAGGAGGTGTGATTTTTCTGTTTGTTCGTTTAGGGACATTGCTTTTAGTAATTTGTAGATTTAGTATTTTGTAAATATTGGTATTTTACCATTGTAAATAGTAGATTTTGTAAATAGTGGCAACCCACTTGGACCTTTTGCACTTTTAAAAAAGTTCTATGCAACCTTATTTTAAAAAATCATTGGAAAATAGTTTGATTCTTTTAAAGCTGTACAAAGTTGTAGTTTTTTTGTAAATATGAAATAAGTTATATTTTTAGTAACTTTACTGACTAGTATTTAATTATTTTTCGTAATGTAAATTATAAATGGTAAACTAAAAAGTTATTTTGGGATGAGTGTGCATGCCAAGAATCTGCTTTTAGGAATAAATAAAGTGGTTGTGTTTGTTCCCAAAGATAGGTGTGAATGTATGAGTAGAGAGAGAAAGCTGGTGTGTATGTATGACCAGAGCAAACACGGTGAGGTAGAGTGAGTGGGTGGGTGCGAAATTGTCACTTATATACTTATTTTGTTTTGTCATTAGATTTTTTCATTGAAATGTAGCGGTCATTAGACATAATTTTTGTAAAAAAAAGTCTTACCTGCAGTGGTCAGAGACCTCGACGATTCCACAAACCCATAAACACAATGAAGCATCATCATGGTCAAGCACTTGAATCAACATCATTGACAAATCTCAACCTTCAACATACACCAAATGGAAAAATGTCAAACAGCAAAATGGGAAATACATGTTTCGATATCACCAAAAAGGCAAAACTTAAAACGAACAATCTTAAAAACTGGTAATAGCCATGGGTGAAATATGAAAATTCAGAAAAACTTCAAACGAACATTTTTAAAAAAGTGTCATCAACAAAATGGAAAAATCCATATCATCAAAAACGTACAACTTGAAACGAACATTTTTAAAAACTGTAAATTGCAAATTGACAAATGGCAATTTGTGAATTCATCATGTGTGAAATGTGAAAATGAAAATTCAATCCATCAACATCATGATTTTTAAAAATTAAACAACATCGTGCTCTGGAAAACCTTGGTTTTTGTTTCATAACCATAGGGATTGACAAATGAAAAATAGAATACAATCAAATCCCAATTCCTCACTCCTCCATTCTTCAATGTTTATGTCCATGCATCATCAACTTTCCTTTCATAGCACTCATCACAATCAGGGCTGCCATCCTCGCACCCACTGAGGCATCACAGGATGTGAAACGTTGTTTAGCTTTCTTCAATAACAATTTATCAGCCACATGTCTTAAACCAGGATGACTATGGCGATAAAAAAAGGTCATGTTCTTTGCATGCTTGATCCAAAAGATTAATGGGTACATCACCACGCTGCTAAAGTTTCCTAGACGAGTTCCAGGGCCACAAAAACGATAACCTGGAAGATGAATTTCAAAAGGTAAGTATTGAATTACTTTGTCAATGACGCCATTGCCAGTACAGGTCTGGCAAATCCTTTTCCATCGATGGTGAAAAGGTTTTGTCTTCCTCTTCTTATGTGGACGATGTTTGTGTTTGTTGTTGTTGTTGCTTTTTCTCGCCATGACACTCGTGGAATGATTCAACAAAGTCTTTACACGGACTTTTATGACCGTGATACAGTTTCACTAGCTGGTAAGTCGCGCACTGACGCATATACGGTATTTTGCCATGGCCACTTGCTTATGGTGATCGTAATCCGTACAGGGTTGCAATTAACTCAACACAGGGTTTTGAGTCCATGATTTTGGTACATGTTGCCAGATTTTTTTCACCGCGTTGGCGGCCACATAATTAATGAACGACTTGGGAAGCGCCAAGAGTTCCTCTTTGGTAAAACTGTCTAGTTTATTTTTGCACACAAAGAACTTGCAAATGGCTTTGTCCGTAGCATTGCCTTTCTCCATGTTATCACGTGCTGTAGATGTTTACACGTCGCTTGTAGAAATCTCACTGGCGTCATTCACAGGTAAATCTTGAGTTATAATTTTGTTCAACAACTCCCATGAGGCATGGGTGGTTAACCAATGAAAGAGATGCCACGCATGGGCTAGGGCTGTATGGGTAATGTTGCCAGAGTCACAAGTATCCATGAACGTTTGCAGGGATGGGCAGCCCAAGTGCATGAGGACGATACATTGACAGTTAGACGCCAAAAATGGTTGCAACCATTGTCGTTTTTCATTACCTTTCACAAATACCACATTGGCCGAGGACAAGTGTGCTTTCATGACCACGTCCAAATATTTATAGGAAATGGTTCCTTGATTCCAGTCTAAATGCCTATGATTTTCAATCCATTCGGTTTGTTGACGATCTTTTTCACACAACAAATCAAAAGCATGGGGCGGTTTAAATAGCAAATGTGTAGCTTGCGATATCTGGTACAATCGATAATGGCCACTTGTTTAAATATAAATTTGTTGTCATCCATTTTAAACCCTTGGCAATCCACAATGAGTGTGCGCAACATGTTGACGCTTGCCTGGATCGAGTTCAACTGACGACTGACTGACGATCGACCACTAAGGTGTGAACATGACGTGGACTTACCTACCATTCTAGTTTCCAAAAAAATTGAGGTTAGGGTAGGACAGGAGGATATGAAAAAATAAGAATTTAAGAATTACATCATTTTATTATCATAACACGTCTTACAGACTTTAGTCATTTTGGGATAGGGACGATACCAACTGATGCAACAATATAGTCTCTTGTGTTTGTAACGTCCATAACACCGATGATGTCCCAATGTCTCTAAACTAGGCGTTTTTGATGGTGAGCTGCTCACCGAAGCACCATGGACACCATACAGTCCACATGTATCGTAACTTTTTTTTTTCATTACTCAGAGGCACGAGTGAGGGGTAGCTTGAATGACAGGGTATATTTCCCACCTCCATTCTCACAGGTAGGGGCAGGCAAGTGACCAGCGCTGATGTTCCTGCATGGGTTCATCGCCCTCCTGCCATTGGTTTATGATGATGGGACAAAAGGCACATTTCACTTAATCTCTTGTTTTTAAATAGTAGAATCCAGCGGCCGCCAAGGCTTGACGGTTTATGAAAGGCACCGGCCACGTAGCAAAAGTCTTGAAACGATGTTCCTCAGAGTTTAAATTCATGGATGTGACTTCTCTTGAGTCTTTAAAGCAAGACATGACTGAGCGGCTTGACGTGGGTTGACCTGTTATTTATACACTCGTTACTTGGTTGGACAGTGGATAATAGTTGACTGGTTTGTGATGAATAATCAAACAGTAGGCCGTTGTATTGGCTGGTACATTATCATGCGTTTCAAAATCTAGTCGAATGTCAATATTGGATGGCTTGACAGACTCTTCCAGGTAAGAACAGTCAAAGACAATCAGTGGCCCCCTTGCCTTAAACGCTTGGGGTAGCAGCATGGGGCCGTTCTCTTTTTGATAATACGACCATCGAAATTTAGAAAACAAGTCGTACAGGGTACAAAACTTATTTTTAGAAAAATCCAAATCCAGTCCTTCATAGGGAAACACAGCACCGTTGAGGAAATGACGTGCATTTCTCAATTGCAGGTGATCAAATTGCGTGGCATCTTTGGTTTGTTGATACTTGCGGTTCGTTTGAAAACCCACGATCAGGTAGAGAGGTCTTTCTGTATAGCGGGCTGTTTTTACAGACCAACTGTGTGTGTTGGTTGAGGGCAATAGCGGGTACTCATGGAGCATCCAGCTTCTAAATTCCATGGGTAGAGGCATATCTCTCTTTACCATCTTGAGTATGTCCAGTTTTTTGCTATCGTCAAGGGTCAAATGGGGCACTTTCCATAGCAAGCGTTGTAGTTGAATTTTTGAATCTATGGGGGCATTGTCGGCTCCCTTGAGTGCATTATTATCACTCCTGTCTCTCACCAAATAAAGCACTTGCCTTGCGTTGACCACAATGCGCTGGTGATCTTCGGCAAAGCCTAAAACCAGTTTAAGAGGCAAATATCCAGTAAAGGTCCCATCGGTGTGTACCATCCAGTCAATGGTCGAGTCAGGGCACCAACCCGCCATGCAAAGCGTTTTACCTTCTTCCTCGCTATAAGAGGGGTATAGTTTTATGACACTGGAAATACCCACATTTCGAGTGCTATCCACCACGATATCGTTAATGACATACCGCACTTCAGAAAACAGAGAGGCCAATGCATGGTTGGCCAACTTGGATGTGATGGGTGTAGAGCCATCGGCTTTGGTGAGTCGACCTTCAATCTGAATGACACTTTCATGCGGTAGGGTGTAAATATCTTGGTTGTTGATAACAAATTGAATTTCATCATTGTTATTGAGTCCAGGTGTTTGAGCTTGATAGGAATGGAGATCAATTCTTACCACCCCTGGTTGCTCCTCGATGCGGTTCGCTACCTCTAGGATAGAATTCATCATGGGGGATGACGTGGTAACCCAAATGCTGTAAAATCTGCATGTCTTGATATGTTAACTTGTATTCACGTGGCGAACAACTAACACCATTCCTAGACGGTGTTGTTGCTTTATACACAAACTTCATAGTGGCTTTATCACCAACTTCTAAGTCACTGGTGTGGTAAAATCTAGATCAATGAGTTGTTGATCCCTATTGATCAGTCTTAATGTTATATTACTAATACTATCGACAGCCACAGAATGAAAAAGCACCACTGGAGGGTTTTAACGAATAATATAGCCATTGGGCGATGTCACAATAAAGTCATAAAGCGAATGCCATGGTTCTTGATTGGTGTACACTTGGCTAATAATATTACACGTCACCGACACATGATGGTCCTCAATGAATTTCACTTCATGGTCTGATTCATGTTTTTTGTTTGGCTCCAACACACGTGATTTAAATCCTAGTAATGGACGTATTGAATCGGGGCGTGTTTTAAAGTCAATGTTGAATGTAGAGAAAATACTGAAGCGATGAGTGTTTGTATTTCCTACAAGTTCAAACTTGTGCGTTCCATCGAGAAATGACTTTAAACCATATTCATTGATCAACACCACATAAATGTGTTCATAAATGTCATTGATCGTGTATCCACCGGAGTTCAGGGAGAGCACAGAATCATCATAGTAAAACTTGTTGTTCACATTTTCACGTATGTTGTATATTCGATTGTAAGTTTCAAGAGAAACAAGTCCTAAACCATAGGGGTTTTCACTCAATTCGATGGGCGGGTAGTCTAGGCTGACTTCATGTCCTCGTGTAAACGTTTTACTTTCTGCCGACATACTGTTGGCGTTTTTTCATATGCTGTGTCTTATATAAAAAAAATTAAACACGAACGTCCACACTGTTGGCTGTTAAACGCTTGCTCACGTTTCACATTATAATATATCTTGATCCTGTTTCCAAAATAGGTCACTAGTTCCATGGGCGGGGGTAAATTCCCAAAACTGTCAAAGTACCATACGATGGATCCCTCTTTGACATAAGCTACATAATGCGTTCCTGGTCCTCGGTGATCATCCAAATTGACAACAGCGCATTCCTGTTTCCAGGGTCGTGGAGGTAATTGGTTTCGCATAAACACACCTCGAAAATGAGAAAGCTATAGTTGTTTAGCATAGCTTTCCACTTGTTGATGCGTCAGGGCATGTCTTGCTATGGCTGGTTATTTTTTTTATTATTTTGAAATGGTGAAATCCCAAATCTTTGTTGATAAATGGCTGGCTTCATATTGGCATTTCTAGCCCCCATTGCAATCGCTTCCATCGTTTCATTGTGTAGCTGACTTTCTTTGAGTCGTTGCTTGCCCTGCTGCGCGGCTTTAATGGTTTTCGCCACTGCACTGGCACCGCCCAAAATTGAACCCAGAGGAGCCAAACCGGCAAATAATGCAGGTAAAAATCCCGCTCGTTTGGGGACGGGAATCACTCGCCCTTGTTTTGAACCCTGTCGCTGACGTTTTGGAATAACATGTCTCTGTGCTGCTCGAAGAGCTTTCCTTATGGTCAATATATTATATTTTCTTTTTTTCTTTCGCAAAGGCTTGTCCACGAATGTCTTAAGCCCAGGCTTTGTCAAGGACAGACTCTTATTTTTAGTCTTTCTCACGACATATCTTTGTTTCACCATGATGATGACCAACAACCTTTCACAAGAAAGTTTAAGTCACAACTAACGTCAGGTTGTTATTTCATGGCTGTATATTCCAATTCCACATGAAGTGGGAAATCGTCTATGGTTTTCCCGCTTGCATTTCATCCCATGTCAACTTGAGATGAAAGGATAATTCGTCTTCTGTATTGACAATTTCATGGTTATGGACCTACATCCTATGACCATTTATCTGTATTTGTAAATGGTTCTCATCAGGCATGACATATTTCATGTGAATGGTTCCATCATACTGTAATCGATAGTGGCTTAAACCCGAAGCAAGCACATAAGTCAAGTGTTGGTCATGGACTAGCGGTAAATGGTTTCTGTCATTCACAGGTTTCTCATTTGTCAGATACACTAAAAATACAGATGGGATAAATGTATAAAGCCTTTTCATTTCATAGGTCACTTAACGCTTGGTACAGACATCGTCTTCGTCTTGGGGGGTCTTCCACGTGAATAATACGATGGTGATTAACGCTATAGCCATTCAACGTAAGCTGAGGCACTTTGTCATAAAACTCATACACCTTGTTATCCACATCCTTCTTTTGTAGTAACGTTTGTAGACACTTGAGGATGATTTACATGGGTTAACCGCTCTCCCTTAAAGTCATAATCTCCCTGTTTAGTGCGTGGCACTACTGACCTATCCAGTTGGTATTTATTAGCAGCATCTGTTTCTTGTTTAGGATCATGTATGGGGACAGACCTAGCTTTGACCATTAACGCACTTCCAAAGACATCCATCGTCAACTTGTAGTACGAGTCTACTGTTTCTATGCCAAGGCTCGGTGCGATGTATATAGACAGCCTGCTAGCCTCTCTAATCCTTAATTGAAATGAACATTATTAAGCAGCAAGAGTCATTCCCCGTGGGGGACATGGTTTCCCATCTCTGTCCCTCATCACGTGAACAACGCAATGGTTCACTCTTTCCATCTTCCATTCGCTGCTTCATTGTGGGGCCTTGCGGCTGTGGAAAGACCAATCTTTTGCTAACGCTCATCACAGCGCCCAATGGTCTGCGTTTTCAAAATATTTATATTTTTGCAAAATCTCTCTATCAACCCCTCTACGTGTTTCTGGATCAAGTCATGTCTCGATTACGAAAAGAGAATGTGGGTTATTTCACATTTTCCATGCAAGAAAATGTGTTTTCACCGGATGAGGTAAAGCCCGATTCACTCATGATTTTCGATGATGTATCCACTGAACGTCAAGGCATCAAAGCTATTTCAGCATGGGTCGTCACAAACATATCGATTGTTTCTATCTTGGACAAACGTATTCTAAAATGTCTAAACAGTTTATTCGTGACAATGCCAATGTAATTGTTTTATTTCGCCAGGACGAGAGGATCAGTCGTCACATTTATAATGAACGTGTGAATCCGGATATGACCATTCAAATTTTTACTGAATTGTGTGCCAAGTGCTGGAACACTCAACGTCATGCCTGTTTAGTGATTGACTAACAAAGTGAACTAAACCAAGGACGGTATAGCTTGGGGTTTATCATTTTATTGCTATTTAAGGCCCTGTCTCATTCCCTCTCAAGTCATTTGTCAAGACACCATGGCGTTAGCAGAGAGTCAATTGAAAAAGCACATTATTAGAGCAAAAAATACTATTCGCCAAAAGTTTCGTCAATTGAAACGATCACCTGCAGATCATGCTTTGTTTATTCAACAACATTTAGCACCTCCGCTAAAAGCCATGTTGAAACCCTCTTTCAAGCCATCTTAAAAGCAACCCACCGTTTCACAAGCCACGCAGACGCTGCACGATGGCCATGAGGAAGAGGAAGAGGAACAGGAACAGGAACAGGAAGATTTTACTAGTGTTAGCGAAGTTGAGGATGACGAGGAACAAGTATTTACGACTCAAAAAAAGACCGCACCCCTTGCAGAGTTTTTAAGAAAAAAGAAATCCTTGGCCATGTTCGAAACACGTTATCCTTCCAGATCGTCTCCGTTTTCACAAGCCTTGGCCACCCCTCAAAATAAAGCTCAACTGAAAATCATTTTTATAAAATATTATGGAGCAACACTGGAACCCTATCTCATTGATGTATTTATTGGAAACACAGATACCACGTATGATGTTCGCTATGAGGATGATAGTTTTAAAATTGGGGATTCATCCATTAAATTTGCTCGTACTAAAGCTGTCATTAAAAACATCAACTATAAATTAACGCCAGGACTGTTAAAGCTGCTCTTCTCTCGGACTCCTTCTTCCCATGATTATACGTCAGAGGACCTTGGCAAATATAAATCCATTTTATTGGACACCCATGCCCTCAAAAGACAGTATGATCCTGCTCAACAAGTGAATGCCAATATATCTCAAAGATATAAAACCATCATTGCAAAAATATTTCCCACCAGTCAAAGTACTCGTCGTAAAGTGTCCGCTTCGGGAGTGAGATTTAAACCATTAAAACCCTTTTTGGATGTTACCTACTGGCACAATCCCAATAAGCTCGTCCAGCGGCTACAGTTGTTGCATGCTTCACGTCAAGCCGGCCATACCGGTCACGAATGGGAAATTTAAGAAATTGAACAAAACTTCGAAATGCCAAAATTCTTGTTTAAGCCCTCACCCATTAAAATGGGTATTGCTCACGAGTTGCATCGCCCAGCTAGGCGTCACTATCCACGACTCAAGGTGATTTCACGAGGTGTGGATGAACTTTGGCAGGCTGACTTCGTTGAAATGATACCCTATGCTGGCGTTAACGACGGTGTACGCTATATGTTGACCGTCATTGGTGTCTATTCCAAAATGACCTTTGTTGAAACTGTGCGTCTTAAGTCTGGCCCACTAGTTACCAAGGCCTTTCAACATATTATTCGACACTCCAAACGTCAACCTCAGTTGCTACAAACCGACTAGGGAAAAGAATTTTTAAACAAGGATTTCTCCAGTTTTCTCAAATCTAAGGATATTCACCATTACACCACGTACAGCAATCTCAAAGCCAGCGTGGTTGAGCGGTTTGACCGAACATTGAAAACGCATATGTGGAGAGCGTTTACCGCTCAGGGCAGTTATCGCTGGTTGGACATGTTACCAGAGCTAGTGTCCGGTTACAATGACACCAAACATAGAACCATTGGAACCAAGCCTCGCCTCGTGACTAAAAATATTCAGCGATTGGATAAACTGTTTAACCCCATAAAAACAGCCGATCCTAAACGTCGCCGACTGAAAATTGGGGATTTTGTTCGTGTGAGCAAATTTAAGTCTGCCTTCAATAAGGGCTATACGCCTCCGTGGGGGACTGAATTATTTCGAATTCGTCAAGTCAACTTGGACAGTTCAGTCACCTATTTACTCGAGGACCTCAACCATCAACACATAAAAGGTAGATTTTATCTCCATGAACTTCAGAAAACAGCATTTCCTAAGCATTATCTTGTGGAAAAAGTGTTGAAACAAAAAGGAAATAAACTATATGTCAAATGGTTAGGATTTAACTCTACGTTTAATTCTTGGATCAAAAAATTACATGATGTGAGAACCTGTGTAGGTTTTATTTATTTATTCACACATGTTGTACACCACCTATAGCTCTGTGTGTACAGTCCTCAGCACCACATATTTCTTACTCTTTCCACCTGTGTTCTCTCATACATCACCCCTCCCCTCTCTCCGCCCTTCACCACCCACCACTGCTGCTCGCAGCTATCGCCTATCTATTGGTTGTGACATCATTCCCACATGATGCATCATACTTTTTACAGATTCAGCGATTCCCATGCTTGAACATTCTGTTATCATGCACGTGGACAGCTAACGTCTAAAGTGAACAACTGTGCCAGGTCAAATTCCACATGAACTTGCCTTTTGTCACGTACGAAGTAAACATGTCATCTCACACGTGTATGCATGTATTTTGCACACCCCTGCCACCACGATTGTCAGATTATTTTACCTTCAAGTGTCCTCTGCGTCTTTGTCACTTTCCATTGCACCTGTTGTCAAGTCAGATCAGCGCATTCCAATAAGCTCAAATGACATTCACCTCCTCCTAGTCTGCTCCTCTGCAAGTTTGTTTTCTGTACTCGCTTCAACCAACATAGAACCAAGTTCTCATAACCGTTTACACGTTAAAGATCCCCTTCGGGGTAAAATATCAGGACAAAACGAACCCTCGCTCTGTCATAAACCGACCCGTCGAAATATCGAATGTTCCATTGAACACACCCACCGTGGTCAGCGACAGGTTCGTTGAAACACACGCACACCCTGCAGTATCGTCTCTCTCAACAACCACGCTTCAGGAACATTATAAACTGGTAAAGAAATATTTTTTTTCAACAAAAGTGTCGTTAGGCCCTTTGTCAACATTTCAAAAATAGTTTCAAAAAGGGGGCGTTAGCTCGATTCCTATGACACGTTGTACACGTCTCTAGCGTTATTGGTCTGCGAGATATAGCAAAAAGTCTAAAATCACGGTTTTACCTCAAAATGGTTTTTCATTCCTGCTCAACATGAACAACCTCAGCAAGAGGACGATATGACAAAAAAAATGGCACCTCGTACAAGTCCTTAGGCTTATTGGTTCGTGAGATATCAGCAAAAATCACAAAAAACACTTGTTTACCCCAAAATCGAGTTTCCAATTCTTTTTAAATTAAAACGTGTGGTCCATAGCAAAGAGGACGTCACCCCGAGTCCTTGGACCCCTCGTACACGTCTCTGGCATAATTGGTTCGCGAGATATAGCAAAAAGTCTAAAATCACATGTTTCCAGCATTTCACCATTTTGACACCTTATTCCCGTAAAGATCGCAACGAGACGAAAAAATCGAATCCAAGCATACCCTTCTAGCATGACTCCTTCCTTTCCAAGGTCGCCAGGGGCTCACAACTTCCTAGTGGAGCAGAACGAACAAGATGGCACTACTGTCATGTTTTATCCTAGAGACTTGCGATTTATTTTGGGGGTAGAGGGCTTAGGGACCTTTCATTTATGTCAAACAAACTTTTTTGTAAACTCTTTAGTTTCCAAAATATAGGAAGTTCAAAATTACACTTTTTTCAAAAAATGTACAAAAATAAAAAGTTTTAGTACGGAAAATAAACGGCAGAGAGACCGTTGGTTTGAGCCATGGCACAACATTCTATCATGTTTGGTTTTCAAACTATCACCTACTTTCGAAAACAATAATTCTCAAAATTATTTCAAAAATATAACGAGTGGTCCATAGGAAAGAAGACGTCAGCTCGAGTCCAACAACACCTCATTTGTCAAAATCGGACCATGCGTTCGAGAGATATTAACTATTTTAACATGTACAGTCGGGTACAAATAAAATGGGTGAGTTAGAACTGTCACTACTCACCTACTCAAGGCATTCATATGGTTCTTTGTTGCTGTATGCGATTTGTGTTTTCATGATCTTTGTGCTACATAATCTCATTAATCTCCTTCTGCGATGCAATTAATTTAAGATATTTTCTTATTTACCTCCAATTTGGGTATTCCTTGTTTTCTTTCCTTGCGTACGTCATCCACGGGTTCTTTTTTTACTTTTTAAGCTGTGCGGATATCGTTTTACCTTGTAACGGATCAAAATCCGGGAACCTCGGAGATGGCAAGTGTTTACATGACTTCATATTAATCAACATAAACCATCAACTTAAGCCACCACCACAAGCCACCAACATAAGCCACCAACATAAGCCACCCACAAAAGCCACCCACATAAGCCACCAACACCATCCTGCATTAAATTTCAACACAACATCATTCATTTACCACAAGTGTTCAGACCTTTTTAGTAGGCGATCAACTATACAAGTTAGTGGCTAATATGGAATATACTATCATACTGATATATAAAAATGAGATGGTGTGTGTCTGTCTGTCTGTCTGTGTGTTACTCAATAACATAAGAACCACTGGTTCGATTTAAATGAAATTTTGCATGGACGTAGCTGATTTACCAGGCTTACATATAGGCTACTTTTGATTTCGATATTTTGCACTATTTAAAAATGGTGACTATTTTCATATTTCCATTTCAAATAAAAAGAGAACACTAAGAAATAGCAAACTTTTGATGGCACTACGAGCTTTAAAATTTAATTTTCTATCCGAAAGGTCCTTATCGATTTTCGTGTACCTCCAACGGTTAGCGAGTTAAACCTAAATATGTCTTATAAAACACGGTCAACGCCGAGCGATGTTAGTCTATGTTAGTCTCTACATGAACTGTTTTATTTATAGAGGTAGTTTGTGGGGTCCGAAACTAGACGTAATTTTGAGTCTAATTTTATACTCTTTGTGCCGGTTATTGTATGTGAGTATTTGGATCTTTACGCTGTTTCACAATGTTATAGGGCTTTCTACTTTGCACGGTATGCTTTCATCATTTGTATTGATTTGTTTTTCGTTAAATGAATATTTCAGTTGGCCAATATTTATCTTCTTTTTGTGGTTTTTTACCATGATCAGAAACCCAAATTCACAGACGAATGTGTCGAAGACTATCGACTGTCACATTAGTTTATTTAGTGTTCATATTAATCTTACTGCAGAACTGGGCAAATTTATTTCAATAAAGTAGGTATTTTGACTTTCGCGGCCAACAAAAACCCGCACGAAAGACGGCGTAAACCTAGAAAAGTTGCTGAGTTTTAATTGCTTGGCCTTGAAATTGAATATACAATCATTTCGGAAGCCTTTATAGGGAGGTGAAAGTCTCTTTTAACCTTTAGCACTCGCAGTAAAGTAGCTGAGGTGTTCTAAATAAGAATTGAGGTATCGCACAGTTTGCTACTCCTTTGGTAGTTCGCAAATAGACCACAAGAGCCCGCTCATGAACCATCTCGGAGTTACTAGGCGTAATCTCGCACAAGACACGGCATAAACTTAGAAAAAGTGTCTGTGATTAATTTGATTTTGTTATTATTACTTGGAATGATTGAAGTTAGTTCCGTTACTGTTATTCTTTATCATGACATGGTACGTAGGCCTACTTTCCGCAATATTACTTATTGCGGATATGATAATTGCTATCAAGTTTGATGTATTTTAGCATAATATTTATATGTTTAAATATAGTATGAAGACGTTAAACGGTAGGTGTTCAATATTTAAGACAGGTTATTTAACTTTTACTACATAGAAGCTGATATTTATTTCCAATATTTAAATGCACTTTCTCACCTACAAAGTGGAGGCAACAGGCTTTTCTCCGGGTACTTCGGTTTTCCCTGTCACAATTTCATACCAGCAACAATCTCCACTATCATTTAATTTCATTTCATTTCATGCGTCATTCATTTAATAATTCCCCAGGGGAGTGCGACAGGCTTCGGCAGCCGGCACAGTTCATATCCTTGCTGTTAGATGGGGATTTCATGCATTCCATTCCCTTGCCCGGTCGGTCGACTGAAAGCAGGCTAAGGATTTTCACTTTCCTACCTCTGATTAATAATTTGGTGAGTGAAAATGCATGTAGTCTACACATGTAGTTGGTAACATGGAAATAACATAACTACATTAGGAATGTGTAATTATATATATTAATGATTTAGGCCAGCAAGTACTAAAAGCCGTTCGAAGAACGGGTACTTCAGCTAGTAACCAATAAAAGTAAACCACGTGCCCTGTATCTAGGCTACTCTTATAATTATAAGCGAGAAAATGTGAATGGTATCCTATTTTGGCAGTGCTCAAAACAAAGAACAACAAAATGTCTAGGTCATCTAAAAAGTCAACATGGTAAGGTCTTATGTGTCGGTACTCATCAATGTGGTATACCAAATGAAACACCGTTAGTTTTAACAAAACATCATCAAAAGTACAAGAAAAAGCTAGCTCAACAAAAATATAGTGTTACTCAACATGGTGACTTCTTTGTTAAAAAACATTTATCCTCTCCTCAAAAAGTTGTGCTTAAACCCTCTTCCAAGCCATCTGTAAAGCGAACAACACTATCAAAAGCCACGCAAACTCTACAAGAGGTGTACATGGAAAAACATTAAAACGGAGTACATAGTCATAGTGATCATAGTTATAATAATGATGATTATGATGATGATCATGATGATGATGATGATGATGATGATGACGATGATGATGATGATATAAGAGGATCAAGTGTTTACACCTATCAAACCATTGCGGCTTCGCCAGTTTTTAACCACCTCCGTCCATGCCCCCCCGTGGAAAACTCATTTACCGCAAATCATGGGTTTAAATTAAACTAGACGTATAACCACCTAGGGTAAAGAAAAAATATTGTAAGTAGGTAACGATTGAAAAAAGTAATTTAATGAAATAAAAAATATAGCGTGTATGAGTACGCTCTGTTCTTCTTTTTTTTCTTACTTGTTATCCCCATGCTTTAACGATTTATATCCTTGTTCCACGTTTCCAATTTCCCATCCACACACTGTCTCGGCACGGTGGCCATCCTCACAATCTTTTTTTTTTTCAATCATCACAGTCATGTCTTCACAAAGCATGAGTTGAACCATCGCATAAAACTCTGCGAAGCATGATTCATGGCATAACGATGAATGCATTTGCAAGCATGGCCACCGTAACTAGCCACCGATATCATTCATTTATAGTTAGCTGGTTAGCGTGCTAGATTTGGCCTACAGTATCTCGGGTTCGATTGCCTGCCATCTCATAAGCCTCTAAGATCCATGATTCATCAAATATCGATAAATGAATTGGCAAGCATGGCCACCGCATAAGCCTCTGCGATCCATGAGTCATGAAATAGCGATTAATGCATTGGGAAGCATGGCCAGCCACATCGAAAAACGAATCGTCGTATCACGTACCACCGTTACATCGAACATCGGAAAACGAACCGTCGTATTACCTCCCACCGTTCCATAGAAATAGCCATGGATTTTTTCGGGAGTGCATGGCCTCCGTGGCCGGATGGTATTTTTTATTTTTCCAAAAAATAGAGCACTCCCACTCTCTGTTCAAAATATAGTGTGTATTTATACCCATTTAACAAACATTAAGAATACGTTAAAAAACAGGGCGCTACCCCTCATGCAAGTCTCTAGCCTTATTCGTTTGCGAGATATTAGAAAAAGTGTAGTTAAGCCCTTTTAACAAAAAATGAAAATACATTCAAAAGGGGGCGTCATTCCAAGTCCAACGACCCCTCATACAAGTCTCTAGCCTTTTTCGTTCGCGAGATTTTAGCAAAAGTGCAGTAAGGCACTTTTGACGAAAATTGAAAAAAAAACATTCAAAAAGGGGACGTCATTCCAAGTCCAACGACCCCTCAAACAAATCTCTAGCCTTATTCGTTCGCGAAATATTAGCAAAAGTGTGGTTAGGCCCTTTTGCCAAAAATTGAAAATACATTCAAAAAGGGAACGCCAATCCAAGTCCAACGACCTCTCATACAAGTCCCTAGCCTTATTGGTTCATGACATATGAAAAGCGCAAGACCTATTAGTTATCCATCTTTTGGTTAAATTTAAAAAAAATGTTTTCTATAGATCATTATTAAAAAACTCACCCTCTTACAAAAAATCCTAAGTGCGCATGCGTAAAAACAAAAACAAAACTGTTAATTCATAGCGGCATCTAGCTGTACGCATTCGCTTTATATGCAACAACGTTTTATTTCATATACGCATTCAACTTCCCACATGTCGCACTTGGAAAGCGACATTTCCAAAAAGAAATCACCCCTTAGTAGGGATAGGTTTTATTTTGGGGTGGTAATATGTTGTCCATTGGCAAGGGGGTGTCAGCCCGAGTCCAACAACACCTCATTTGTCAAAATCCAACCATGCGTTCGGGAGACATCGGCTTTGCCCCTGAATGTATTGCGTGTTAGTATGTGACGTCACCAGGAAAGTAGACTGTGAGTTAGTTTTCTCACAGCCCCCCCCCCCCCCCAACTCACGTTCTCTGATAACGGTGTAATATTGCATTCAAAGATATGCCTGGTTTATTTCAAGCTCCGTGTTCACAAGTAGTAAAACGTGAAATTTCCAAAGTCCACAACATCATAGTCAGTTTAATGAGCACCATATTCTAGTTGGTTTCCAAGTCCACATGGTTCTGAGCAAAGCTCACAATCAGTTAGAATCAGTCAGCTAGTTTAAGAAGTAATGTTACAAACACTAACAAGCTATACCTTTCATATTCAGAGTATTCACGGAACACTTTTGAAATAAGTTCCAGACGTGGATTTTGCGCAGTCAGTTCAGCGGCACGTTCAACAACACGGTAACACTGTCGGATCTAGTAACATCGCACCGGCGCGTGATACTATGACATCAACACTATGTCACTGAGCAAGTCACACGACAAGTATCACGATGAGTATCATGAGACTTAACCTCGATGATTAACAAGCCTTTGCTATTCAAACCTCAGTTTATATAGGCCTCCAAGGTCAAGAATGGACACTCGCAGCGCCATTACGTAATGCGATATGCTTCATTCTATTGGCTCTTGTACTAGTAATTTGCAGAATACGTCTGCTGTGCAATGAAAGTTCTTTAATTACACAGGGTATTAACTTATCAGTATTCTAGTTTACTTCCGTCGTCAACATCCATACATACTGTAAGTGAAACAAGTGTAATACACACAGGTACTTCCTGGCCAGCTCCAGGGCCACGCGCTAAGTTCAATTCTTTTTTCGTTGTTGTTTTACCCTCCAGGGTTGGCTTTCCCCACGGACTAAGCCAGGGATTCCACCTCTACCGCCACTGCGGGCAGTGTCCTGAAGCTTGAGACCCTGAGTCGGGGATAAAACTGGGGTGTGTACTACGCCCGGCTGGCCTCACCTGCAAAGCGAACAGAGGCCTGATGAAGGCATGTGAAGAGTGGGAGCGTTAGCCAAGGGAGTGGGAAGGAAGCGGCCGTGGCCTTAAGGTAGGTAATGTACCTGATCATATAACACCTGTACTTGTTGTACCAGATAAAGACAGCTCGATCGTAGAACCTGAAAATTCCCGGCTAGAAAAACCTCCAGATCCTACCAACAAGTAAAGGATGAAGACGGGAAATATTAATCCTACCAAGATTGCGTTAGGAAAGACTATAGATAAAAATAATTAACTAGTTCTGAAAAACACACGACTCAAGCAAGAGAAGAAATATCAGAGAGTAGTAAAGCTTCGAAAAACACCTATCAATAGCCTGCCTACCACAACCTTCCATCATGGTTATAAATCACCACTTCAAACTGATATTAAAATAAAATTACCTAAAATGTATTTATTAAGGACATAACATAAAATGAAATTAAATATCAAACTATCCTGACGGATATTGAATATGAAACTCCCGTCTATCATAACTCGTTGTCACAATGGACTCAAATGTATCAATATGTCCAATATTAATTGAAATATTGCATTGAATTAAGGTTAGAATCATGTTCAAATTCACTTAAGAATATGGCTTCAATAAGTCCAATATGATCCATATCTTGTGAAATTATATTCACTACCATACACCACCTTATATACATATATACACGTATGATAGTTAAACGTCTCAATTATATCACACTATACTTCATTATCCAAGTCATTGTATAATTAATTCCAAAAAAGATCATATCAAGTATAATTTAACCAACCAATTAAGTTAAATAACAACGTCATCACCATGAAATATATATATATATATATATATATATATATTATGATGTTGAAATATATCTCAATTGGTTTCGCATTACCAATTCTCATCTATAATTGATCAACTATGATACTATTCTATTCTTCTATCTGTACATGAAGAATACTCATTTACAAAGCTCCCTTTCTTGTAGTACTATGCATTTTAATACGCTTTGATAATAATATTTATATCACACCTGACATTAATAGTACCACCAATACTCATAATTATGTCATTATCATTTCCTTAACATTCCACAAACTCGTAATATCAAAAGCTATCATAAGCTCTCACATCAATTTTGTTGCATATTATATATTGCTTGTATATATATTATTAAATTCGAAGAATATATAACAATGTCTTAGTTACCGATGCCCTTCCAAATGCATCAACTAACTTTTCACAAACGTTCCACGGACAAATGAGGCAATAGAAATTCGTAACACCTTTCTTACATTGTACAAATCATTGAAATAAGGTTACACGATCATTCCAAAAGAATTTAAGTCGCATCATTTATCAAAATACACCTCAACATACATTTAATAGCAATAAGTTTATAACTTCTTATTCAGAAATATTGTTCATTAAGAAAAAATGTCAGTCAATATAATTATCAGGTAGACGATTTTATCAATCATTAATCTGTAATCTCACAATTACTTAAAAAAAACTCTCCTGGCTGTTGCAAGTTAAAGAATAAGATCAAAGATCAGACAAAATTTGAAAATATCTCTACTCAAATGAAATTGTAAAGACAGTGATCTACTCTACACCATGAATCCTCCCGGCAACAAAGTTACTCACTGTGATTCATTAGAGCATTTCAATGACTGATCCGTCTCAGAAGAATCATGAGATTTCTAAAAAATGGAATAACTCTTCAAAAGAGAGCAAGAAAGCAACTTCTAATTAACATTCAACCATAAAAAGCTCTCCCTAAATTCTACAACATATCCTGACATTAATACCCAAATGCTCGTAATGTTCATAAAAATAATGTACATTAATCTTCTTCATAGCAATACATACACGTATATCGTCACCCTAATGATGATTGACCCGATACGATCATTTAAAAACAGGAGATAAAATAATCCAGAAATACAGTACGCCACCGTACGAACAAAACAGATCAATTAAAAAGTGGAAGGAGCGTGATGGACAGAATATAACCCAAAGTAATAAGAGACTTAAAATGCATGCATACTGTGAACAGAGAACACCAACAAAATACTCTTAGGGTAACCAATATATTTTAACATAAGTAACAAATTACAATAAGGTATGCTACAAGGCAATATGATGAACATAATTAATTGTCTTAGATAAGTGAAGAATCTAATGAAAATCCATATGAGAAACTAAAAGATTGACTGGTACCGAATCAGACAAGAGATGAAAAATCCATGAAGTTAATTGATAATTCAATTAAAGAAAATTGGTAAAATCATAAATTACTTTGAAGGTGGTGATAACCACAAAACCAGATTAATTAAGTCCCAAAATCAAGAAGAAATTAGTTAAAGAAGGTTGATAATATGGGAGCCATTTATCCGTGTGACTGGTTCAAGTCAGATCCAATGTTCAATTCCCAAATCAGAAAGAAAAACAAACAAAACATGACTTTATTAATGATAAACTAAGAACTATGTCCAATGGTTCACATGGTAACGTGAACAGCAAAGAAGAATGTCCATCACGAAGATGGTAATTATACAGCATTCGAAGGAATATGCTACATGTCCTATCCGAAAGAATAGTTAATAAATTAAATTTAGAGGTTATTAAAACTCGGATAGGACAGTTGCAAAATTGAATGTTAGTTGACCTACAGGACAGAACGCCTGGGTATGACAAATAAAACCTTCACCAAGTACATGCAAAAAAAAAAAAAAAAAATATAAGTAACTGAATTATTATAGTCATAAACTGACACTACGCAGTTTAATTCGATCCAAGCGTGGTACAATAACCAACAAACACACAACTAATATCAGAGGCACGATTCAAGTGGTAATACCAGCACCATTTAAAAAAATAGAAAGAATGAGCTCCAAACCTTTTCAGAGGTTATCACAAATAATTCAAAACCATGTGGAACTACAAACAATACTGCGCACATACCAGTCACTTCCATAATAAATTCAACTACTCAGTACATTTCCAAGTAACATACCTTTTATGTTGAACGAAACATATTATTTAAATAAATCCGCCCTTTAAAATTATATAAGCTCTCCCACGAAGTCGATCACATTTTCAAATAGTATAAAATTCCCACGATGCCAAGCTACATTTGCCTAGCTTCTATGCTAGGCTCCGTTGTAGCTATCTTTTTGGAGCTCTCACATCTCGTGGCTTCCTTCGTGGTAGCTCCGACAATAATAATCACCTACACTTACACTCGAAGGGTAACCAACAGTTACCAGGTCGATCGATAGTTCGTAACACCAAGTCACAATTACAATCTATTTGCAATAAACATTCAGATGGCCATGTTAGAGTCCCCAAGGAAGAAATGCAAGTTCCTACGGCCAACACAGAGTGCGCGCACCACTATGCAGGTACAGGAGTGGAAGTGCTCTACCCCCATCTGGTAGCGGAGAAAAGCAACACAATGCTTGGTTTCCATAAGATCACCACCAGACGAGCGCCAACGTACCGTAGTTCGCATTCACACTCACAAATGGAGCAGTGTTATCAATCCAGTACAAGACAGAGTTTATAAGACTGTATACAAGTCACGTATCAATGATATTCTCAACAATTAACAAGTAGTTCCGTGAAGGATTAAAAAGCATACTTTTCTTAAAATTTAAGATTCATGCCAATCTATATAGACCTATCCAGAATAATAACGAAATCAAGTTGGCAATAACAAAATTTCTAAGTACTGCAGTTTGAAACACACCTGAAATAGTTTAGACTAATAGAGTAACTTACTACGAGTGGCTGCGCTGGTGACTCTGAGTATATTCTTAGTTTCATATTTTAATGTATAGAATGCATATAGAAAATTTGGTTGAAGTCTAAAAGATAGTACGGACGTTACATGCTGTTTGATATTGGAATTATAATTGCACGTAAAATCATGTTGGGAACAATGTCATGTATGTGATGCTCAAAATTAATCTGAAATATTACGATCTATCATAGTGCCAATTTTGGATATAATCCATTTGTTAGTATAGAAGTTACATGTAAATAAAAATTGAAACTATCAGAAAGCTTAGAATCATGTCGGCAGCACTGAGTTATATAAGTTACTCCAAATTATTCTAAAATGTAAGGAATTATATGTGTGCAAAGTATAGAGCCGATGGCTTGCAAACTTTCTGATATATTGATATTAAGATTAAAGAAGTGGAGAGAGTGTTTATTAACAGATGGCAGCCCTGCTGGTTCTTACGAATACGCTTAGTCATAACTGCTATGGTACGCAAAGCACATACGAAATTTGGCTGAAATCCAGTTGTTAGTATAGAGGTTATATGCATTTTAATACTTGACTTATCAGCAGGCTTAGAGTCGTGTCGGCAGCACTGATGTATATAACATACACCGAACTAAGGTAGAATGTCAGGTACTATACAAGTGCAAAGTTTAGAGCTGTCGGCTTGCACACTTTATTATATATTGATACTAGGGTTAAAACATAGAGAGAGCATTTATTAACAGTTGGCAGCCCTGGTGGCTCTTAAGAATTCGCACAGTCATATCTATTGTAGTAAACATATTACATACGAAATTTGGTTGAAATCCAATTGATAGTATAGAAGTTATATGCATTTAGAAATAGGGCCTATCGGCAGGCTTAGAATCATGTTAGCAACACTGGTATGTATTGTAACCTTGAGACCAATAAATATGCAAATCATAGCCTTCCAGCTCACTCAGGTATTCGGGGCATAGAATGTTCTCCCACTAATATGATTTACACATTCAGGATCAAGCATGGAATAAGCACTTCTAATGATTATCAAATTCAAAATCTAATAATTATTTAATAAATCAAAAATTAGGCGCTACAAGAATTAAATTGACAATACAATGTTCACACTTGTCTAAAACTAGACAAGGAATCAATAAAACAAAACCACAAAATCAAATATAAAGGTTTCAAATGAACCTGACAAAAAGTCAACAAACTTTTCATTTCCTTAAAGCAAGTTATCTACACTTCAAATACGAGCGTCTCATGGCTCTAAGATTATTCTTACATAGTTATTTATTGAAAATAAAGCACTTTTAACTCCCATTTGGAGTTTTACCAAAATCGTGCTAATTTTTTTATAACAAATATATTTTTTCTTAAGTTTCCCGTGAGTTTCAAAATTTCATCCCTCTCAAAACAATTCTACAAATCAGTGTTGTTGGGGGACAGAACTCGCTCATATCCTGAGTACTGGAAATTACTGAATTAATCAAGTTAAAAGAGACTCCCCAGACTCCTTTAATATTTCCATTTTTTACTCGGGAACAACATTTACATGGTTATTTAAAATAAGGGATTTTACATTAGTCTTTGACTATTTATTTAAGCTGGTACGGTTTTCTGAACGATTTCTCTCAAGAAATAATAACTCTAGGTCTCGGTACTGATGACCGGAATGTCTCAAAACATTTAACTTTTCTTACGTCTTTCTCTCTGGCCGACAGGCTACTTTAAGAATCACTTCTTTACCTCGATAGAACACATATTAGATCCCTTCATCATTACACATTATGCGGCAATATTTGTCCGCTATATTTGCACAGGTCAATTTATTGATTGATAGGTATTATCATTGGAAGGTTTTTAAATTCACAACGACGGGATTTCCAACATGGATGAACCTTGTTTCATACTAAATATTGAGTCTGTCTAATGGATATAATTCCATATTTGGAGGTCTTACCAACATGACATATGAGTGGGACCGTTTAACACCAAATCCTCCTGTAATTAGCGACTTTCTGCGCGGCATACCAGCACTGTCCTCATGCTCTCTCACAAAATATACATCACCCGTATTCAATGTTTGCCTTATTGCAAATACTTTACCTTCATAGAACTTTGACCAACTCCACCTGACAATCAATTTAAATTCTGGCATGAAATCACAACAACAATTAGCGTGAAAAGTCAAATAAGCTATCCTAGCTTTATGTTACAACAATAATATTTGTGGGTTATATCGAGTAAAATATGTACCGCTTCTACTTAAATTTAGCTCTATCTTATTACATTATTAGATTTTTCCAACTTTATCTGGCATGAATTTTAATTCGCCTCTGACATCACTTTCATTAGAACATCTTTGTTTAACAAAATTTATCATTATTATTATTATTCACAAAACCTTCACGGTTTCTAACATCATTACATTTATTGTTATCTTTTAACAATTATTTTTATACTTATTTCTTGCCTTTAAAACGTATGTTACTTCACATTATGTCACTTTATGACGTGACTTCAAAAGACTATACTCCAATGAGTAGTTATATTAACCATTATTTTCAATAATTAGTTCATGATTACTTTAACGTTCAGAAAAGATCGTACGCTTCAATTCACACACATTACATTCCATTATCCCTGATATTTTGAGAACATCTTCTCAGGTATTTGTATGCACGAATCCTTCCCTTCCAAAATCAACACTTAATTAAATCATTGGACTCACATGATTATCCTTTGAGCAGCTAGCTCCAGGCTCCCAACAAATCAGTCTCATATCCCACTTCAATGGGTTTTAAGCCTCCATAATACACTTCAATAAACTCACAGTGTATATTAATTCTTCTTTTACTTTACACATTTTAAAGCACTAGTTTCCTCTCTTAGAGGTATAAAAATCATATTTTTCTATACACTTATACACTAATAAACACTGAAAAATTATAATTTAACGCCGGATCAAATAATATATACAAAATACACTTATAACACTGTGGTTACACTTAATTTCTCACACGTGGGTGACACTTTTATTTTCCCTAATCCAAGAGCTGCAGATACTAGCTGTGTTTCCCTAGTTCATGCTCCTAACTGGATCGATTGGAAGTGTCTTTCTCAGCATGCTCTGTATCGGTATGGATACTCATATCCTCCTCCGGCTTTCCTATAGTAATCGACACATAACAGTTTATAGCTCGATACTATGTTCGTTCAAATTGCAAGCTCAGATCTTGCATAAAGTCTGAATTGGTACGGTCCTAGAATCGCAATTACTAGTTATAATGCGCTCTGTCAATGTTTCTCTCTCGTCCACATTTGGACCTAATTTCATGAATACTACTGTATCCCGTTCGTGGCACGTTTTGTGAACTGTTTCACACCTCCTTCCTGCAGTTACTGTCCTGCTTATGGCATCTTTTAAGCTGACGTCACTTCAGTGCTAATCCCATATGCACAGGTAGATTTAGGCTATTATCCTACGTTAGACCCTACTATGGTTCTTTAACACACTGGATAAAGTTCAGTTTTTCACTATTTTCAAAGTTCTCGTTAGTGTTGAGATAATTCGATGTTCTTTCGTGACTGATAATGTTCTTGAGGCCTTGGACGCCCCTGTCGGCTGAAGTTATTTTCTTGGCCTATAATACAATACTTTACCAAATGTTCAAAGTTGATTCTTACTGTTCGCAGCACGACTATAGTTTATTTTAACAAAACTTTGACGATTCGCTGTACAATGACTACTGTATGACCACTTTTGATCTAGCGTAGACTGTCTAGTTACAACTTTGTGAAGCAGCGCTTCCGCTAACTGACAATTGACGTAGTACCTCCCTCAAGGAGAACTCGTAGCTATGGTGTACACGATGCAGCGTCTCCTCTCAAGGACTCTTGAAAACAGCATGATTTCCCTTGCGCTCAGAGGGTCTATATCTGATTTGGCTACAAATAAATTAGTTTCCTTCCTTCTAAAAAATATTTTCCAAAATAAGCGTCGCACGATCTCGAAAAAATTACCTACTTGGAGCTTACGTCTTGAAAGTCTCAGTTATACTAAAGATTTCGAAAATCGATTGTGGCAAGATCGATTAAAAATTAAAATAGCTCCTGAATTAAGTGGGCGTATAGTTTCTTGTTTTCCCCTCCCCAGACTGCTGGCTTGGTGAATTCCCAACTACGTAATGCTTACAATGCACTTCTAAACTATACAATTATTATTAAATATTATCAATCTCAAAATTACCAGGTGAGTTAACCGTGGTGGTTACGGCATGACTGATGGCAGTCGCTCACATCCGGGAGGCGAGGAGGTTCAAATCCCCCCGCCGGCAACCTTGAAGATGGTCTTCTTTGGTTTCCCATCTTCCTTCCAGGCAAATGCCGGGGTTGGTCCCTAACTATAGGCCACAGCCGCTACCTGCCAACTCCTCGTCCTTACATTCCAACTTCCTTCCTTCCCTCCGCAACGGTACTTGTAGCTCACCCATTGGGTGTCCGTATCGAAGCAGCTACAAAACTGGCGAGCCGAACATGTCCTCGGACACTCCCGGCACTAAAAGCCATACGCTAAAAAAATCTCAAAATTCTGTCTTCCCAAATGATTAGCTTTGGCAGAAATATTTCCTTAGATTTTTTCAGGGATCTGGCTAAATTCAATTATTCTGCCAATCTCCTGGCCACACCTCCTACGCAGTGTTTTCGATTTACAGCTGACTAAGGAGTTTCTAGTTAGATCTTCTTTCTCTCTCTTGGCTGGAAGATTCTGTTGGTCTATTTTAATCCCATGCGCAAGCCTTAATCTGATGAGCTGGCGGTGACCTCACGCCCAGCTGCAGGTTATGGCTCAATTCTTGCGCCATCCTATATGCGTCACGCAGAGGTGATTTCAACTTTACCCTTCTGCTAGCTTAAAATCTGTACAAAAATCCTGTAATGTTTCTGAATTTCAAACTAAATGATCATGAATTCGAATCTTGTGCACTCCACATGGGCACAGTATGGACTTCTGGAAATTAATCTGGAATTGTATTATCTATACGTGTGCCAATTTTGGAATAGTTCACATGCATAACTTCTGAGATATCCAACATAGAGCTGAAATTTCAATTGCGATTTTTCAGCAGTTGCTTGCACTGGTGTCAATTTCAAATTTGTCGTGAGATATTCAGGTATAGATCTTTACTCTTACCAAGTTTGGTTTTGATAGCTGCAGCCGTTTAAGAGTTGATGGGGGTGGGGCACACACACAGACAGACAGGCGGAAGGACAGACATATTAGTTAGTTATTTATTTATTTTTGGTGGAACTACGAGGTCATCCTCCCCAGACAGACATTTTCCCGGATTGATCTCATATGTCTACATTTTCATCATTTTTGCAAAATGAGATCGCAGATTAATAAACTTCAAATAATCCGAAATCGAAATATTCGCAAGATCCAAAAACACCAAATTGAAATATGGATGCGCTCGTTATTCAAACCAAAATCAGAACAAAAATGAATCCTAGCTCGACAGAACATCGATCCTACACCCCACTCCCAATCATACTGATAAAGGAACGGCAACTGGTTACAATACAATACTCCTACTACTACTACTATTACTACTACTACTGAAAAGAATGTCGATTCACTACCTTAGCGATGGTTCTGGTAGAAAACATACGTAAGTAATATGCCAATACATCCATTTGAATCCAGTGTTGATGTCCATCACTTTCCTCCATCCTGGGATCGAACTCGAGTTACTCCCACAAGTTACTCGTTCTTCTTTCCTTAGAATTAAACAAGATCTCTGGTTCACCATCGGTCTTGTACACTCGATTGTAGACAGCATCTCTCTTGGGAATAGATTCAATTCTTGTAGAAGCAGTATAATTCGGCAGTATTTCAGTGGTTTCCATATGTTCCCTTCATGAACTTAGATATGTCGACTTTCCTCATCGAAACTATCATTAGTAGATGTAGGCTTCACTGGAACTCCACGATGATTCAAGCTCAAATTCATGTATTATGTTCTTTGCTCCATACTTAGCCTTCCATACGTATAACATCAGTCGTAATGTTCCTCTCGACATTATGATAAATATTGTCTCATATAAACGTAGTCAGGAGTTTGTAGATAACTGCTCTTCCTTAAACGCCATGTTATCAAAATTCAATACAAAATTGAATATCATAGTCGGCAATAAACCAGTTTTCAAATATGAGTCTGCTGTAGCACGAACAGTATAAGAATGATGACACGAAACAATCTTAAGAATGTAGCATCAACTGTGGATACAACTCTGTAAGTGTCGATGTTCCAATGCGATCAAATATCTTACTTCACTGCGAAATCACAAGGCCTTCTCTCTATAATCATCACTAATTTTAACAAAGTGTCCTCAATCCTGTTCAAAAGTTCTCAGCACCGCGCAACGAATGTTTTCACAATACGACACGCACCGAAGTCTGGTTTCAAAACAAGGTCTCACCTTGAGATCCAGAAATATCTCTCTGATCACATTATGTGACGCTGGCTAGAGGAAAACTCGACTTTTCCCCCACCACTCTGCAAATTAATTGATGTAAATCGCAGGAACATAAACATAGCAGCAGTTGATGGGGGTGGGGCACACACACAGACAGACAGGCGGAAGGACATCTTACGTCGTACTCAGATTCAATTTCTGGTACAACTCAGACTGCAAATATCGCTCTGCATTCCTCTTAATTCAAATATGAATGTCTCAATAAGCGTGCGACTCGCATGATGACAGGTTATCAGTAGGTATCGGCCTTTATATCGCTGTCTGCTAGGCAGTGAGAAGTTAGCATTGGCCTTCAAACACATTGGGTTTCGGAAAAACCTACGTTCTTCTCTTGTTTCACATTCTCACCTGGGCATAATAAAATAAATACATCGTAAAAATACGATCACAGCAGCTCAGTGCGCTGTTTCACAAAGTTCCAATAATGTCGACCATCCCGGAATTTGCCCGTAGACGAGGTGGGAAACCACTAGAAACAACTTCGAGGATGGCTGAGGTAGGAGTTGAACCCCCTCTACTCATTTGGACCACCCGAGGCTGAACAGACTCCGTACCAGTCCTCATACCAATTTTCAAATTTCGTGGCAGAGCCGGGAATGGAACCGCTGACCTCCGGGGTAGCAGCTAATCACGCTGACCACTACGCAACGGAGCTGGCTAATTTCATACATGGCAGGTAAACATCAAGCAGCGACCTTGACTACGCCTCCGCCCCCTGAATTCAACCAGTTTCTCACGCCAGTCTTCTCGCTACCTTTCATCAGGGCACAATAAAACCTTTGCGCATATTTTCAATTCTCGATCAGTAGATAGGTAGTTTTATCTTTGGTTTTTATGTTGCAGTTTGTGAATTTGGTTACATAAATATTTTAATGACGATATTTATGTTATTAAGGTTAGATTTTATTAGGCCCCTTTTCATTAGATATTTCTAGACTAGTTGATATAATTTTGACTTTGTTAACGTATTTTCGTTGATTTTTGAGTCATGAAGTTATAATTTCAGGACCTCGTGGTCTACCTTGTTTTACGTACGAATGATTTATATGGAGCCGGCCCCGTGGTGTTGGGGTAGCGCGCCTGCCTCTCACCCGTGGGCCCCGGGTTCGATTCCCAGCTCCGTCAGGGATTTTAGAAACTGACGTGAGGGCTGGAACGGGGTGCACTCAGCCTCGTGCAGACAATTGAGAAGCTGTCTGACGGCCGAGGGGACCCAATGCACTGATCATGCATCTCCCCAATATCTGCACGCCAAATGGCTGGGCAGCGGTCGCTTGGTAGGCCTAGGCCCTTCAGGGGCTGTAGTGCCAGAGGGTTATTATGATTTATTTGGAATCTTTTATTCTCAAAACTCAATGTATTGTTCAGAATTGTGAGATAGAATCTTTCAGTAGTTTTGTAAGAACATGATATAAAATGTCCCAACGGCTATCAAATGAAGTGATACTTACGTGCCATCAGCAAAGAGTTCAGTTCCTGGGTACATGTTGATAGAATAGCAGAGACCCTCGTCTGTGAGCAGAGGCTCGAAGTGTCGTTTGCTCTTCATTATTGGCGTTGTCACCCATAGTGCTTCCATATACAAACGTGGCGCTACCTTAACAAAAGTTCACTATAATGATAATCTCATACACGGATTTCAAATTAAGCAACATAATATATTCAATGTTATTTATGTATGACATGAAATATACGATTGTGGGAAACCCGGTAAGTCAGTTATCAGTATACTTTAACACAGCTGATTATGTATAGAAACATGGTGTTGGTTTCGTACTGTCTTTTAGTGTGTAGCAGCTGGAAAAACAAATAAGATGTTCAGGAAAGAACATATAGCCTACTTTCTCCTAAATGTATGCGTATCGTTATAACTCTTTGTCCTTATCACCTCCTATTTTCTTTCTATTCGCAGTGCAAATTGGCACACTGGATTTGATCAGCGGCGTTCAAACCATAGCTTATAATTTAACCCAGCATTTTGCAATTTCATCAGCGAACACTCCTAACAAAGTAGGAATTCAATATATTAACGCTGAATACTTACAATAATTGAAACTTCGTTGGTTTAAACGTAGCCTATCACTGGGAGAAACACATTTAATATACCTATTGCACACATAATTTTTAATCGCGCCTATCATTGGGAGTGCGCTCTATCGAAACCAAGAGACATTCAATTACACCGGACTCACGGGTTCACAAACTGGCCGGTATAGAGCGAAGCTCGCTTCTAGTAGGCTGAGGTTAGCTCACGCATTGTTCAATTCGTTGCTAGTACCTAGGCAGATGTCACTCGTGCAGATATGGTAGCAACTTCGTTTTAATTAAATATATATTTTCCATTACAAAATCCACAATATAACGCCAAATTGTCTAACGTCTCAGTACTCAAAACAAAATTAATATAAAAAATCAAGCAAAAAAATACAAATCTGCTACGACTAGAACCCTAGCCGGCCGGGTGAAAGACCAAAGCTATGACCTGCCAGTTCGAAGGTTATCAACTTATTTAGACACAATGCCTTAGCAAATAATGACTTTGACTAAACGATTTCTTCACTGGAGTATACTTCAAACAAAGTTCATTTCATACAAAGTTCATATTATTTCTATCAGTAGGCTATATTGCATGCTACATACTCAAATTAGTGATATATAGGTCAGAACGAGAGATCAGCTGCCATCTTGTCTATTAAAGGAGACGGCTCAGCTTTTTAATGTCACTTCTGCACTATAATAGTATAGGATGAACTTTTAATTTTGAACGGACCACGTCCTTTAGAACAATTTAAACGATTCGCGGTTCGATAATCGGAACTGGTTGTTCCCATCTTATGGATTATAAAGTTTGCATAATTCACACGGCCGCCATCATGAAATAGTACGATTTATTACCTTGTAGTTTGGGCACAACACGCGACCCATATGAAGGTATGTTTTTACCAAATTTAGTAAAGATCCGATGATTAGTTTGGCCGTAATTTAATTTTACGTTTTGACCATTTGAGTGGCCGCCATTACGTTTTGGTAAAGATGGTGCGAATATAAATCATGACACTGAGTTGCCCATGTACCAAATTTCGTTCAATTTGGTTTCGTCGTTCTTGAATTGATAGGCGGGGGGGGGGGGGGAGGAATACCAAATCCCACACACACACACAATCACACACAGGCATACACACATTTTTTCGCCCTGTGTAGATCTCATAAGTCTACTTTCATTTTTTGCAAAAATCGAAAGTAGGCAAAAATGCTAGTTTTGGCCATTCCACACTACCCGGTTCCCTTAATTCAAACTTGGATATTAAATGTAACTAGATTTATCAAGCTTTTACATGGAGAAAGATTTAATTCAACAAAGGTGCAAGATTGAAAGAGTACGGTAGCGTATTTGCCTGGTATTTTGAGAACCAAATAATTGTAAAAAATTATAATGGTATTACTGGATAACGTTCTTAAATATTTTATGATTTTACTGTGGAATATTTACATTTAATTTGTGGAGGAATCAAAATATACTGGAGCATTCTATAACAACTATCGCATTGGAGCTAATTAATTAGTTAAGCATAAGGGAAGCCGGAAATCCGGAAAAGAACATGTTACAACCACGTGAGCAATTGAGTGGTACACCGCCCTAATTGAAGTGCATAACTAGGTTCGCACTTACCTGGTATGGCATCAATCTTCCTGAGAAGGGTGTTAATTTGGCGGTGGAAAAGGTTAACATAAATTCGTGCTTGGCTCATTGTTTTGCGAAACTACCGTGCCAGGACTCACGAAGTCGAGCTAGGCACCCCAGGTTCATGAACGAACGTACCCTCGTAAAGAGAGTAAGTTCAATCAAGTCCCCTCAGTCCACATTTCGCCAAATATGAGCCGAGAACGAGAGCAACAAGAAGTTCCGTGACGAACTAAAGAGCCTACTTTTTTAAATTAAGATTCATGCCAATGATTAATCTGCAGTATATGAACCTATATAAAATAATGTCGAGATTAAGTTGGTAATATGGAAATGTCTAATTAGTTCGAAATATACCTGGTATAATGTAGCCTAATAGAGCACTACGGTTGGCAGCCCTGGTGACTGAATATATTCTTAGGTCCATCTCTTAAGGTACAGAATACAAAATTTGGTTTAAGTCCAATGCACGTTACATGCTGTTAGACATTGAATCTACAATCACGAGTGAAAGCATGTTGGCTACAATGTCATGCGTGTGCTGGTCAGTAATAATCTGAAATATTATGATATCTTGTTGTGCCAATATTGGATGAAATCCATTTGTTAGTATAGAAGTTACATGTACAGTATTTTAAAATCGGACCTATCAGCAGGCATAGAATTATGTTGGCAGCACTGACTTATATTAAAAACTCCAAATTAATCTAGAATAACAGGGGCTATACGTGTGCAAAGCATCGAGCTGTTGGCTTGCATACGTTCTGATATATTGATATTAGGGTAAGAAATTATAGACAGCATTTATTAAGAGTCGGCATCCCTGATTGCTCTTAAGAATACTTATAGTCATATCTGTTATGTTACACATAGCACATACGAAATTTGGTTGAAATCCAACTGATAGTATAGAAGTTAGATGTATTTAAAAATTGGTTCTATCAGCAGGCTTAGAATCATGTTGGTAGAACTGACGTATATAAGTTACTCCAATTAATCTAAATTGCCAGGTACTATACGTGTCCATAGTTTAAAGCTGTCGGCTTGCATACTTTCTGATATATTGGCAGGCCTATTTGGACAAACAAATATAGAGAGCAATTATTTTCAGTTGGCAGCCCAGGTGGCTCTTAAGAATATGCTCAGTCATATCTGTTTATATACAAATATTGCATATAAAATTTGGTTGAATTCCAATTGATACTGTAGAAGTTATATGAAATTAAAAATTGGACTTATCAGAAGGCTTACAATTATTTTAGCAACACTGTCATACATGGCCTCCTGGAAATTAAACTGAAATAGTATTATCTACATGTGTGCCAATTTTGGAATAGCTCCCATGCATACCTTCCAAGATATCTGACATGTAGCTCAAATTTCCAGTGCGTTTTTTCAGCAGTTGGTAGCACTGACATCATTTTCGAATATGGGCATGAGATATTCCGGTATACATCTTTACTCATACTAAATTTGGTTTCGATTGCTGCAGCCGTTGAGGAGTTGATAGGGGGTGGGGGATACACACACACAGCCAGACAGACAGAAGGACTGACAGACAGACAGACACACATTTTCCCGGATCGATCTCATAAGTCTACTTTTTCCTAATTTTCACAAAATGTGAAAAGTAGGCTAAAAATGTCAGCAAGTTACCGTTACAGCAAGGGATAAGGCAGTAATATTGTCGAAATAGCATGTATTAAAATGCTCAAAAGATCAAGTAGCGAGATGAACGATGACATGCTAATATAAGGTAAGATTTACACAAATATCACTCTCTAAACTGTGTACTGAATGACTTAGGATTTTGTACTAACATAATTAATTTTATGGCTATTTTCTGCAATAAATATGCATTCATTCATTCTTAAGGTAAGTACAGTATAATAAGTGGAGAACATCCTATGTCCACTGAAGCAAGGGAATGGGGTTAATAGCATGACGTTTGGAAAGAGAGATGAAGAGGAGCAGACGTAGAGTCTTGAGAAAATCTAGACTGTAACGAAGTAGGCATTACAGTCCCATGTCCTCTTGGTTCAGTAAGTACACATATGTGAACCCCAGGCTGGAGCACGGTATGCAGCCGCTGTTCGTTTTATCGCAACAACGACCTGAGGTCAACATGCGTGCATCTCGGAGCATCAAGTTTCTGCCACGACGGGCGGTTGTGTACAAGTCTGACGTGTGGAAGGACAGTTTGAAGAGGACTGTTGGAACAACATGGCGGGAAAGTTGTCTCCCCCAATTGGTAAGTATTATTTCGCTAGTTTAATATGCAATTCTGTTGTATTTTATAGCTTAACAATAAGAGGAAATCACGAGGGACAGTACGATATCCATCCTGATGTCTTCGGGAAGACCAAATACAGTTCTCTTACGTTCTTATATGAGGTCCACGTTTGTGTACCTCCGGTTTTAACTGCCACAACTTGTGATGTGGTACCACGTCATGCTAAACTTTCTTTTCTCACTAATACAGTCATGTTGTTGTGTTATTTAAAACAGTGAATAGTCTGTTCTTTTGGAATATATTTTAAATAATAGTAACCATATACTAATAATAATAAAAATTTTCAGGAAGAGTCCGAGATATACTCCTGACTGACGAAAATATTACTGAATGTCTCATGGAGAGTGACATTAATGACGTCGATGAGGACAATGAATTTGAGATAGATATTTGGAACCAGTCGTATTTGATGATGGTGACGTTGATAACGAGGAAGCTGAAACTATTCCGGACGATTCTCCAGAACAAGCCTCAGCAGAAGAAGCTGTACGAGGGCAGTAAAATGGAAAGGCAAAAAGTAAGTGGAGTTATCATTTTTTTAGACGTACCTACTTAATAGGTTGAATTTTTTTAGGGAGCAACTGTAGACCTCTTAGGCGAATATTAATTTACTTTTTACTATTAGGAGGGTTAAAAATTATTATGTTTTCTATTTTAATTTAGTGTATTTATTTTAGTAAAGTTATATGACTTTACAGAAAGAAGAATTGCCAGCAGATTCTAATGAACCACAAGCAATCCTTGATTCATTTTTAGCCTATTTTCGATTTTTGCAAAAAATGAAAGTAGACTTATGAGATCACTACAGGGCCAAAAATTGTGTGTCTGTCTGTGTGTGTGTATGTGTGTGTGTGAGTCTGTGTGTGTGTGTGTGTGTGTGTGTGAGTGTGTGTACTCTGAATGTCTGTCCCCCCCCTATCAATTCGAACACGGTGAATGCGAATTGAACGAAATTTGGTACAGAGGTAGAACAAGCAAAGGGCACCTCAGTGTCATGTTTTATATTGCCGCCATCTTTACCAAATCTGAATGGCGGCCACTCAAACGTTCAAAACGTAAAATCAAATTGCGACTAACCAAATTATCCGATCTCTATCAAATTTGGTAATAACATCCCTTCATATAGTACGCGTCTTGTGACCAAACTACAAGGTCATCCGCCGTACCATTTCAGGATGGCGGCCGTGCGAATTATGCAAACTTTATAATCCATATCATGGGACCCACCAGTTCCGATTATCGAGCCTGACTTATATTTCACTAATTTGAGTATTGCATGCAATATAGCGTACTGATACAAAATAAATAAACTTTGTATGAAATGCTTTATATATAAATAATATACTCCACTGACGAAATCGTTAGGTCTAAATCATTATTTGCTAACAAGTTCTATGTAAGTCATTTTATATAGATCAATGTTCGTTGGCACAAATGGCTCCGTGGTAAAGCGTTAGTCTGTCATTCATATGCCTATGGTTAAAAGCCCATCAGAGTTAGGTTTTTTGCTTGACATTTTACATATTTGTTGCTTTGTAATGACTCAGACGTTTTAAAATTAAGCGTTATATTGTGCATATTACGGTGCAAAACATATATTTAATTAAAACATAATTCGCCAGCAGATTTGCTCGAGACATCTAGCAGCCAAAAAGGTAACTGCACGCTGGCCTACTTATTAACTTCCAGATTTTATTGAAAAGTTTCTTCTTATGGCCGCTAGAATGCACTCGCCCTGTTAGGATTATATTGTTCGATATTTCTCCACTAGAGTTCATGACTGGTCTACATTGATAGTATACCATTGGCATTCTATGCGCATCGAATTTGAAGAATGACAAGATGATACTATGATACATTTTTACTTCTTATTTTAAAGGGTTTGTAACAGCCTATTGTGCGTTATTTGAAAAGTAAAGAACAAAACGATTTCACATAGTAACTGAATTCTAGCCGCAGGTTATTAATACTTTTATTTCAGACAAATAGCAATCGAAAATATCCACATAGTTTATATACGCACGTCTCTGTAGGGACATGGAAAGATTTGTTAATTCAATTAGGGTTGTGAAAGCCATGCACAACCAGACGTGTAAAGACATGCCACAACTCAAAGTTGGATGTTGCCCACGGCAGGTCGATTATGTAATAATAACAATAATAATAATGTTATTTGTTTTACGACCCTTTTAACTACTGTTGCTTTTAGATACGCCGGGGTGCCGGAATTTTGGCCCGAAGGGGATCTTTAACGTGCCAGTAAATCTACTGACACGGCTCCCTCGCATTTGTGCACCCTCAAATGCCAGCTGACTGCGCCAGGATACGAACCTGCAACCTAGGGCCCAGCAAGCGAGAACGTTACCGCTGAGCCACGCAGCCAGTCCGGTCGATTATGTCCCCAGATCCATAACATTCTTGAGATACTTCTTATCTATCTTTCTTCAATGATGGTAGTAGTTTTTTCTAGGTTGTGGCGTTTGTTAGAGGTAAATAGTTTCTAAGGTCTTCAACCAAGAAATGATTATATTATACTCTTTGATAATAACAACGAATTATAACTATACTCATACATTTAGGAGAAAGTAGGCTATATGTTCTTTACTGAACATCTTGTTTGAATATCTGAATGACGACATCTGGAAATTACTTTCAGATTAAAACATTTTAATACCACAGCCAGGTCGTGTAATAAAAGAGATAGAAATGGAATGTATCGAAATAGTCTCTGTTGAAACAGAGAAACGGTTCAGTAGCGCAGACCAATGTTGAAGTGAGCCAGACTACATGTTTGAAGAGAAGTTGGAATTGTCAATATTGTGTGAAAATTGTAAAAAAAAAATGTCGGAGTTGATATTTGAAGTACAGTTATCATGCGGAAATTGTGACGATGAAAATCAGTGAATTTTTGAGGTGATGTTTATGTAGGTCTGACCATAATATAATGTGTGCATTACAATTGAAAGTACCGTGAATTGGTACAAAATTGTGTAGGAGTATTCGTTATATTGGTGTGCAACGAAAAATATACATTTCGGAGCACAGGGTACGATTAATCTAATCAAAAAAGGATAACAAAAGTTTGTTGCTTTTCAGTCGGTAAACACGAATGTACTCAAATAGAGCTGGGTTATGCCCTAATCCAGAAATAAATTTCATGAAATTAATAAATACACTAGGATGACCAGTTTCGATCGTTAAGCGATCATCAGATCGATTAAACTTAGGCTATAACATCTACAGTATGTATGAGAATACAGGTGAAAAATATATACTGTGCCCTTGTATATAACAGCGTCGTATATACGAGAATCAAACTTCGGGGGGCGTTCAGTCCGGGTATGCTTTCACTAGAGCTCAAATACCAGACGGCTGCTTACAAATACAAGGACCATATGCAAAACTACAAACAAGAAAATGAGTGAAAAACAAATAAAATTACCACCATTTAATAACTGAATAAAAACAACAAAACATAAAAAATATAACATAAACAAAGTCCACCCTGAACTTTACTCCCACTGTACAAGAATTTACACAGATCTGAATGGCCTAGAAGGTCCACTCCAAAGAATTAAAATTGTGGATCAAAATTCCACTTGTCTGATTAATATGTATGCACGCGTATAACTACGCTAGAGAAGAAATAAGTACTTTTGATGGAGATTTGCTCACAGATGGAACAGCCAATATGCTTGCAAACCCCCATACTGCAAACCATTATTATGGCTTTATGGGACACACTCGTAGAATAACATACCAACAATTAAAATTTTACTGACACACGCAACCATTTAAAATTTATAAACTAATTGATCTCCATCGAGATCGCAGTGAGTCAGGAAACTCCCAGCAAAACAGAAGCTTGCCCAATGGCTCATATTGCTCAACACATACATGACAACAACGTGACCGAACATCGAGACCACCCGAGGTCAATGAACTTGACAAAAATATAAACAAGAAATAAGATGCCTAAAACCCGATGAGATTTACATGAAATAAAAGCATGGATAAGCTAACACGCTGGGACTCGATCAATCAAAACGCGAACAGCACCCATTTACCGATTACAATTCTTTTATCATTAAACAGGCTTTATTTTTAATATATATAAACAATTACGAAGAACGGAGACCTGGTCCGTGAATACTAATGAGCACAGCTTGCTCCTTATCTGATGGAGTGCGCCGGGTAGAAATAACCTCACTTACCACTCATTAACGTCTGTGTTCAAAACCAGCCCTCCTTGTCGAAGCTTTGAGTCATGCTATTTATAACAAGAGACTAGACAGTCCCGTTACGCCACCTGTTAATCGCGACACAGAATTTCACACACTTCTGCCAATTCCAAAGAATTGCAAAACATCGTAAAAGGGGATTCCAACATTTTCCTCGCAAGGATTAAATGCTTAACCTGGACATAGCTTCAGACAGAACCAGGGTTCCCGAAAACTCCTATCCCATAAAACATATATTTGCAGACTCAACAAAGCATTTAGGGCAGAACACAACACAAATCTACCACGGGCCGACACTCCAATCAAATATCATAGATTTTGTGTACCAAGACACTAAAAGGGAAACTTCATCAACAAATAAAGTCATTGGGCATATGACCCCTCACTTAACAAAAATGCAACAAACGGCAATTAACACACAAGCCTGTGTAACAATAAAAATCTATACAATAAAAAGATTTCCCACCAATTCTATTATCTACTCTAGTTAATTCAGTTTCGCTTCTGTTATGATATCGGTTCCCAATTTGCGTCGCTTAGCCGCGCATTTTACGGTAGCGACACGCACTCGAGTACGCTTGCCCCGTGTACTTGACATCAACAAAAAAAATCTTCACACAGATAGAATACATGCCACGTTGCTCATGAACTAAACTAAAGTGTGTCAGTACCACAAACCAACTACAATAAAACACGAAGACAAAAATAAAATAAAATATTTACACAAAATAATATGTTCCCACAAAACCATAACCAGTTTGTCAAATAATAAATTATTTCAGTACTCATTCCTCTTTCTGCGTCGTCTCATCGAACATCGCCTGACATTCTCTCTCCGAAGTGTTTAGCTCATCTCAGACCACATGGAGCCGTAGAAACGTTGGTTCGATGTCTTTCTCTGGGTCTGGAGTTCCATCTTGACGTTGAATAAAAATAAAATGTTATTTATAGTCACACGTAATTTTCTATCTAAATTTTGCCAATAGTTACTTTATTCACCATTTGTCTAGTGCAAAATTAAACGTAGACTTTCCCTAATAGTTGTAGTCGTGGGAGACTACTAAAATCTTACCGATACACAAATTTCACACTCAGCTGTGCGCACACAACTTTATTATAATGTTTTCAGTAATGACCCTATCTCTGATAAATTTAACACAGTATATCTTCACGGTATGGAAAAGAATAAGTGATCACCTCACGGTGTCACCAAGAATCAACCTCGTCGTCACTCAGACGACAGTATTTATGTGAATTTAGCAAAAGACGGAGGGAGAGGGAAATCTATCACTAACTTCTATAATAATGCGACTATTGGCATGCAACAGGTATCAAACAGTTTGAAAAATTATACAGGTCACAATGGGGCTATCGTGCTCTGGAATCGATCATAGATTTCGTTAATCCAATCTTTCCCGCTTTCAATTTCAAGCCGGCGTCAGACGCTCCCTTGGCGCTAAAATTGGTGACCCTCTCTGATCGGTAGTTCATGACGTCAATATCGCAGTTTAGAACAGAAGCCTCTGTCCTATGATTGGTTGAAAGTTCCTCTCATCTCTCTCATCCAGCAACTATCTTACTCGTAACGCTAGGGTGACAAAGAAATTACGGTCTGAAATGAGTCAGGACCCCAACACACCTTTGTCTGATAAAGTGTCTGTCAAACATTCCGATCTCGTCACTCCTTTGTTTCAGGACTGGGCACGTTCAAACGTACTGTCTCCAAATAAGCTTGACATTTCGCAATCCAGTCTGGCCTTCCTGTATGATTCTGGCAGTAAAATCAGAATATAATGAAATGAATAATTAGAATCATTAATATGCGTAGCTTATTAAGGGTTCACAACTCCCTTAGTTGGGAAAAATCGAACTTAGGGATAAAGTCGATTTTTTTCCCCTAAGTCACATGGTGCAGAATACTGGATTAGTCTCCCTTCAAAGTTCTCAGTCAGGCCGCCTCTGCTAGTTGTCAAGTGTTTTCCTCGTTCCAATGTTTACATTCTCGCCCAGTCATTAGGACAATACCAGTCTGCTGCTCACTTGCCCAGCGCTTCGCCTGGGGCTATTTGTTGCTTGAAGACTATTCCCCTCTCTGTTGCTCGTCTGTCGACATACCTGTCAACTCTGCTTGCTTCAAGATGTAAACAGGCCAGACGTTAATCACTTCCTCGATGTCGTGCTGGCTTCTGCTTGCCCCCCGTTTACTTGCATGATGTTGGACGATCACGTATTTAAATCGCTGCATTACTTCCAAGATTCCTCACTATGCTGAACGGTTTTTACTCCTCCATGCTGCCATCCTCTTCCTCTCTCCCGCGTGTTGCCATCTGCTTCCTTTAGTAGTGACCAGTTTTTCGGATCGCACCGGTGTTTCTCTTCCCCACCGGGCTGCGTTCTCTAATGCCCCGTGCCGCTAATCTTTGTTCGTCTTCCTTGCTGGCTTCGCTATTTGCTTGTTCCCCATGCAGCTGATCCGAGTATCTCTGCGTCTCTATATGCATGGCTTCAAACCCTTGATTTGTTCTGCCTTCCTCATTGTAGGTGTCGGGATTTTTCCGCTTGTCAATTGCCTGTTTCCAACATCCTTGTTCATTTCCCTCATTAGCATGAATTTCCTCTAAGTATTTCTGCGATTGAGCATGCCTATCGTTCCAGTCGTCTCGGTAGCTTCTAGAGTCCTCACGATTCTGAAATCTGCGGTCTTGCCATCTCTGATTTTCATTCCGATCTCCCCATCTCCTGTATGGTACATCTTGTCTCCGATTGTCCCTCCATTGTTGAAATCCTCGTTGTTGGAATCTATTCTGTCCTTGGAACTGTCTGTTGTTATTACGGTTGTTATCGTAATGTTGGCGCTGTCTATTCTCGACATCATCCTGACCTCTCATGGGTGTTGAAATGTTTGTATTTGTATTGGTAGCCTGGGATCTTGTGTTTATCTGGCTCGGCTTAATCACCTCGGTTGTATTTACCATTTCGACCTGTCTTCCAACTCTATTGTGTAAGTGGGACGTGGTTTCATCTATCTGGCGCAGGATCTGTTCAGCGTGTACCGCGTCTGAAACGTTAGCTGCGACCAATACCTGCTGAACGTTAACGGGAAGCTGGCGTCCGATAGTCATGACTAGCTCGGCCTCACTTAAAGGATTATCCAGATCTTTAATTTTAAGGAGCTGTGATGAAAAAAAATCTGAATACTTAGTTTGCTGAGTAGATTGGTACTTTCTGGAGTACAATTCCATTCTTAACCCCTGTTGATATGAAGACGACCAATATTTTCGAAGGAAAGCATGCTTGAATGCATCTACGCTTTCAAACGTGTATTTGAAGCTCAAGTACCACGTTAAAACATTTCCAGTTAAAAATTTTTCCATCATGCGCAGTTGCCGGGCGGGAGCTATATCATTATCATTATAATAATGTTCGACTTCCCGCAAGAATGCCTTGGGTGTGACTCCAGAATTTTCCATAAACTTAGCCGGTTTGAATTCATTAGAACGGATGATTTGTACAAGTTGAGGGTGCTGATTACCGTCATGTGGTGTAGAACTTCTCCCTATGTGATTACGAAATTCTTCCGTGTTCCGAGCAAGTGGACTTTCCGTGTCATGATGATGATGATAATTGTTGTTTTAAGGGGCCTAACATCGAGGTTATCGGCCCCGGTTTCCGTGTCAACCTGACTACCAGTTGAATGAGTCGCCCCCGGGCTATCTCTGTCTCCATCTCTCCCCTTCACGCCTAATGACCCTGCATTATGTTCCATAGAAAATAATTCTGCTTTTATCAGCCTGTCACCTTGTTCTTTAAATTTTGCTTTTATCTCATCTTCTAACGTCTGTATCCGTGTGTGGTTCTCCCCCAGCTTCTTAATTACCGCCAACCTTTTTTCCTTGGAGTCCTTACATAATTTTTGCCAATCCTTTCTAACGTTTTCTATCTTCAGATTATTAGTGTCCTGGCTCACTTCGATCCGTTCCAAGCGATCCTCCACGCGTACATTGTTTTCTTCAATAGTGGCTTTTAATCCCTCCCGGTCTACTTCTGCATTTTTCCAGCGATCTGTTGATTGGTTTTCGAGACGGTCTATGTCTTTTATAAGGTCGGTCACGTTTTCATCTACCGCCTTTATCTGTTCCTGTATAACTACGGTTATTTTCTCCACTTTATTAAATCTGTTTTGTAACCTGTCCTGTGCAGTTATAATTTCGCTATTTTTAGTTGTGCATGCCAATTCAATCTGTGCCAATTTTGCCAGAACTGTATCGTCTAAGTTATTAAGTTTAGCGTTAAACTGATCCTCAAGTTGTTTTATCTGTTTAACCTGCTTCTCATTGTTCTTACTTACATCTAAGGCGAGTAGTATAAGCTGTTTCCTTGTATGTTCTTTCATTTCAACCACTACATTATCGAGTTGCTCAGTGTTACGACTGTTTTGCGCGTCTAGTTGAGAGTTTATTGATTCACTTTGTTGTGTCAATTGAGAACTAATATTATCATTCTGTAGAGCTAATTGTGTATTAATACTATCATTTTGAAGCGCTAATTGTGTGCCAATAGATTCATTAATTTGGACTTTGATCACCGCTGACTGTTCAACCCTACTACTGTCTATTTGTGCCTTAAATGTTTCACTCTGTGCTATTAATTCCGCTGATTGTTCAGCCCTGCTACTGTCTATTTGTGCCTTAAATGTTTCACTCTGTGCTATTAATTCCGCTGATTGTTCAGCCCTGCTACTGTCTATTTGTGCCTTAAATGTTTCACTCTGTGCTATTAATTCCGCTGATTGTTCAGCCCTGCTACTGTCCATTTGTGCCTTAAATTTAGCCGTCATCTCCTGCCATAACAACACCATTTGCTGCTGAGTGCGTGCCGCAGCGCTCTCTACAACCTGTCTTATTTCGTCTAAAGAAGCCATCACCACAATACACTTGAGAAAATAGAGAAAATGCCAATTGGCGATGTCTCCGATACGTGCATACATATTAACACACATTTATATCAATTTACACATACTCATTTCGTTTAAATTTATAAACACAATCCCATTAATCCAATAGCATCCCTGAGTATCCTTCATTTTACATAATTTAAAACTTAACCCACACATTCGGTTATTAAATGCTAGCCTTACAAAACGCTACAAGAACAGACTAATTAATCAAGTATTAATTGCCTTGGAAAAGCTACACGCCTTCCTATTACATACATGGAGTTGTCTTTCTATGCAAAGCTAATTTTTATCATTAATATGGGCGCCCAGTCTCACGATATTGTCTTTACAAAAAAATGCAAGAAATAAAAACGTGTACTATATTTTACATTGCAACTCCTGATTTTACTGTATAAATTCACTCACTTGGCGGTAATACCTTCGCCATAACTACGTTACTTAAAATTATCACATTCGGTGATTCAACTACTGTCACATTCTGCCTCCACTTGTGGCGTGTCAGTTTATCAAAAAATGCGCTAGAAAAGCCTAAAACAGTGAAATGCCCCACGTAGGGTAATGCCAGCTTTGCCTATGTGCCCTTGTATATAACAGCGTCGTATATACGAGAATCAAACTTCGGGGGGCGTTCAGTCCGGGTATGCTTTCACTAGAGCTCAAATACCAGACGGCTGCTTACAAATACAAGGACCATATGCAAAACTACAAACAAGAAAATGAGTGAAAAACAAATAAAATTACCACCATTTAATAACTGAATAAAAACAACAAAACATAAAAAATATAACATAAACAAAGTCCACCCTGAACTTTACTCCCACTGTACAAGAATTTACACAGATCTGAATGGCCTAGAAGGTCCACTCCAAAGAATTAAAATTGTGGATCAAAATTCCACTTGTCTGATTAATATGTATGCACGCGTATAACTACGCTAGAGAAGAAATAAGTACTTTTGATGGAGATTTGCTCACAGATGGAACAGCCAATATGCTTGCAAACCCCCATACTGCAAACCATTATTATGGCTTTATGGGACACACTCGTAGAATAACATACCAACAATTAAAATTTTACTGACACACGCAACCATTTAAAATTTATAAACTAATTGATCTCCATCGAGATCGCAGTGAGTCAGGAAACTCCCAGCAAAACAGAAGCTTGCCCAATGGCTGATATTGCTCAACACATACATGACAACAACGTGACCGAACATCGAGACCACCCGAGGTCAATGAACTTGACAAAAATATAAACAAGAAATAAGATGCCTAAAACCCGATGAGATTTACATGAAATAAAAGCATGGATAAGCTAACACGCTGGGACTCGATCAATCAAAACGCGAACAGCACTCATTTACCGATTACAATTCTTTTATCATTAAACAGGCTTTATTTTTAATATATATAAACAATTACGAAGAACGGAGACCTGGTCCGTGAATACTAATGAGCACAGCTTGCTCCTTATCTGATGGAGTGCGCCGGGTAGAAATAACCTCACTTACCACTCATTAACGTCTGTGTTCAAAACCAGCCCTCCTTGTCGAAGCTTTGAGTCATGCTATTTATAACAAGAGACTAGACAGTCCCGTTACGCCACCTGTTAATCGCGACACAAAATTTCACACACTTCTGCCAATTCCAAAGAATTGCAAGAACATCGTAAAAGGGGATTCCAACATTTTCCTCGCAAGAATTAAATGCTTAACCTGGACATAGCTTCAGACAGAACCAGGGTTCCCGAAAACTCCTATCCCATAAAACATATATTTGCAGACTCAACAAAGCATTTAGGGCAGAACACAACACAAATCTACCACGGGCCGACACTCCAATCAAATATCATAGATTTTGTGTACCAAGACACTAAAAGGGAAACTTCATCAACAAATAAAGTCATTGGGCATATGACCCCTCACTTAACAAAAATGCAACAAACGGCAATTAACACACAAGCCTGTGTAACAATAAAAATCTATACAATAAAAAGATTTCCCACCAATTCTATTATCTACTCTAGTTAATTCAGTTTCGCTTCTGTTATGATATCGGTTCCCAATTTGCGTCGCTTAGCCGCGCATTTTACGGTAGCGACACGCACTCGAGTACGCTTGCCCCGTGTACTTGACATCAACAAAAAAAACTTCACACAGATAGAATACATGCCACGTTGCTCATGAACTAAACTAAAGTGTGTCAGTACCACAAACCAACTACAATAAAACACGAAGACAAAAATAAAATAAAATATTTACACAAAATAATATGTTCCCACAAAACCATAACCAGTTTGTCAAATAATAAATTATTTCAGTACTCATTCCTCTTTCTGCGTCGTCTCATCGAACATCGCCTGACATTCTCTCTCCAAAGTGTTTAGCTCATCTCAGACCACATGGAGCCGTAGAAACGTTGGTTCGATGTCTTTCTCTGGGTCTGGAGTTCCATCTTGACGTTGAATAAAAATAAAATGTTATTTATAGTCACACGTAATTTTCTATCTAAATTTTGCCAATAGTTACTTTATTCACCATTTGTCTAGTGCAAAATTAAACGTAGACTTTCCCTAATAGTTGTAGTCGTGGGAGACTACTAAAATCTTACCGATACACAAATTTCACACTCAGCTGTGCGCACACAACTTTATTATAATGTTTTCAGTAATGACCCTATCTCTGATAAATTTAACACAGTATATCTTCACGGTATGGAAAAGAATAAGTGATCACCTCACGGTGTCACCAAGAATCAACCTCGTCGTCACTCAGACGACAGTATTTATGTGAATTTAGCAAAAGACGGAGGGAGAGGGAAATCTATCACTAACTTCTATAATAATGCGACTATTGGCATGCAACAGGTATCAAACAGTTTGAAAAATTATACAGGTCACAATGGGGCTATCGTGCTCTGGAATCGATCATAGATTTCGTTAATCCAATCTTTCCCGCTTTCAATTTCAAGCCGGCGTCAGACGCTCCCTTGGCGCTAAAATTGGTGACCCTCTCTGATCGGTAGTTCATGACGTCAATATCGCAGTTTAGAACAGAAGCCTCTGTCCTATGATTGGTTGAAAGTTCCTCTCATCTCTCTCATCCAGCAACTATCTTACTCGTAACGCTAGGGTGACAAAGAAATTACGGTCTGAAATGAGTCAGGACCCCAACACACCTTTGTCTGATAAAGTGTCTGTCAAACATTCCGATCTCGTCACTCCTTTGTTTCAGGACTGGGCACGTTCAAACGTACTGTCTCCAAATAAGCTTGACATTTCGCAATCCAGTCTGGCCTTCCTGTATGATTCTGGCAGTAAAATCAGAATATAATGAAATGAATAATTAGAATCATTAATATGCGTAGCTTATTAAGGGTTCAATACAATACTAGCAGAAGTACCCATTCTTCGAACGGTCTTCGGTATTAATAACCAGATGTTATCAATTGAGCTACTGTTGCAATGTTTAGGGGCTTGGAACCTGCTTGTTGGCAAAGAAAAATTATTAGTTAAAATGTGCTCTCAAACTAAATTTACCTAACGTGTTCTTCCTGGCGTGAAAATAAAATTGAAAACTTCGTAGAAGAATCGCAATACACGTCACATACGAACTGACCCTAACCGTTGTGTCAAGTGCCCAACTACAGGAAGACCCCTTTTATAAATTATAAAGGCTTGTGGTGCATGAAAATTCAGTGTTTTTAGCCTCCAATGGCCCAAATTCCTAAAATCAGCAAAAAACAGTCTACTATTTCTATTCAGGAATTTTTGAAAATAATGTTGATGTTTGGAGATATAATAGACCTTCTGTACGACATATCGCACGTGTAAGTCGCGTGAAAAAAATCTAGGGTACTCCATTTGCAACCTTTCACAGAAATGTAATAAATGGAGTGGCATTACTTATTCCAGAAATAGATGGAAAGTTGGATGCCACCTCTTGAGATATTGTTGTCATGGTTAGTGGCTTGCATTCCTTCTTTAGTTTATTAAATGAAATTAGTTTTCTGGGAATATCTAAGAAACTGTTGGGTTTAGAGCCTTAAAATATAGTTTTCGGGGACCCTTTACGGCTCTTGAGGGGCCCCGAGTTTTGTTTCTGACCCCAAGGATTTGAAAATGAGCTTTGTCTCTTCGGTGTACGCCATAATAATGATAGTAATTAAAAGAATAATACTACTACTACTACTAATAATAATAATATAACAAAATAGGGATAGGGATATAATAGACCTTCCGGACCATACCCGCTCGTGTAAATCGCGTTAAAAAATTCTAGATTACCCCTTGACCCTTAAGCGCATTATATGTATTGATGAATATTTCAGCTTAATTTGGATCCGTTATAACCTTATTGCCGTTTGCAAACCTTCACAGTAATGTAATAAATGGAATTGTATTGCGTCTTACAGAAATAGGTGGACCTCTGAGATCCTGTTTCCATTGTTACCGGCATGCATTCCATCATTAATTTATTAAGTGAAATTAGTTTTTTGGGAATATCTCAAAAACTGTTGGTTTTAGGGCCTTAAAATGTGGTTTTCGGGGTTCTTTTAGGGCCCCCGAGTTTCGTTTCTCACATTGAGGGGACGAAAATGTGCTTTGTCTCACGCTTATTTCAGCATGTATTTTAAGGGGGTAGACCCCCTGTTATGAGAGGTACGGAGAAGAGTTACATCAATGATTTGTGTCGTGCCTCTGATGGATATCTGTATCAAATTTTACGTTAATCCACCCAGCCGTTCTCGAGTTATAAGGACACAAAAAATTGTCCACAGACAGACAGACAAAAATATATTTTCGCGTGCATCCCTCACAAAACAGTCTGAAACGGGCAAATATGTCAAATTTTCGTAGAAAAGCCGAAAAATCAGACAAACATTCATTTTTATATAATAGAGAAGGGATATAACTACGGAAAATCATGGGCCCAGTCCAGAGTGAAACCGGCTGGAAACTTCGGAGCAACAATGAAGTCTATAAAAATGAGGAGAGAATCTCAGAGACCATGAAGAAAAGGAGGTTATCGTTTCTCGGACATTTGTACAGAATGGACACAACTACACTAACCAAACAGTTATTCGACTACCTGTGGAACAAGAAGACAACAACGACATGGATTAAGGAAGTTCGAAAAGATCTCGAAAATTCCAACATCCAGGAAGTTCAGATGTCAAACAGGGAAACATTTCGGTACATAATTCAAAATTTGGAAGGGTTTCACGTCACAAGAACCACAAAGAAGGGAAGAGCCTGGACGGATGAGCAGAAGAAACAGCATAGCGCCCATATGAAGGAGTACTGGAGGAAGAGGAAACTTCAGGCAAAGAAAAAATGAAATTGTAGCGTGATCCGAAGTGGTCAATTCGCAAAAAAAAAAAAAAAAAAAAGAGAAGGGATATAATAGACCTTCCGTACCACACCCGCACGTGTAAATCGCGTGAAAAATTCTAGAGTACCCCTTGACCCCTTAAGCGCATTGTATGTATTAATGAATATTTCAGCTTAATTTGGATCCATTATAACCTTATAGCCGTTTGCAAAGCTTCACAGTAATGTAATAAATGGAATTGCATTGCGTCTTACAGAAATAGATGGACCTCTGAGATTCAGTTGCCATGGTTACCGCCATGCATTCTTTCATTAACTTATTAAGTGAAATTAGTTTTCTGGGAATATCTCAAAAACTGTTGGTTTTAGGGCCTTAAAATGTGGTTTCGTTTCTCTCATTGAGGGGCTGAAAGTGAGCTTTGTTTCACCCTTCTACGCCTATTTCAGCATGTATTTTAAGGGGGTAGGGCCCCTTTTATGAGAGGTACGGAGAAGAGTTACATCAATGATTAGTGTGGTGCCTCTGATGGATATCTTTATCAAATTTTACGTTGATCCACCCAGCCGTTCTCATGTTATAAGGACTCGTAGAAGTTGTCCACAGACACACAGACAGACAGACAGACAAAAATTTAATTTTTGCGCGCATCCGTCATAAAACAGCCTGAAACGCGCAAATATCGCAAATTTCCGTGGAAATTCAGAAAAAACAGACAAACTCTCATTTTTATATATATAGAGATGTACAATTATTTAGTTGCAGTGTTGGTAATGCAACTGTCGGTGTATGCTAAATGTAGAATTTCTAATGTTAGGTGAAATTCTAAAATGGTGATACAAATCCGAAATTTGTCTGTTTGGGGTGATTATATGGTTATACAAAATCAACTATGGTTATACTGTAATAATACAGGCTGGTACTTACCCGGTTGTCTCCCTAATTGGAACTTCAAGCAGTTTTCGTGTTCACTCTGTCACCAGTTATAGTCGACTAACCCGGGGGTTAACTGGGTGGAACTGGTTTTTTCCCTTTTCTCCCCCTTTTGTTCCTATGTTCTTTCTGAAGTCAGTGCCATGTTTATTTGTGTGACGTTGCCAAATCTAGATAAGAATGTATGTTATTGAATACAGGAAGATCTACAACTATTAAAGACCGTGGATCTGTCTTCGCCACGCGTGGACTAAAAGCCATTCAAACTAAGCGGTACACGGTCTATTGAAGACGTCCCAGCACCTTTAATACTGCAGCGCATACCGGCCTAGGTTTATTGCAGAAGAAAGTTCATAGTACACCTGATCCAAATAACATTTACCTATAACCACCGCTATTTTCCCCCCTTTTTATCTAGCTTGGCTGCATCGCTAAGTTGTGTCTTGTTTTCGACAGGGTGTGTTTTTTAGTAGAATGAAAAGGGGTAAACTTTCCATAAAAGTGTGTTCATTTAGATTGCTGGGATTGTTTTGTTTGGCTAGGTGAATCTCGATTGCTTCCTTTATGTCGAGAGCTCTGCCTTTCGATTCGTGATGAATTATTTTTAGGTCAGTCTCGATTTTAGTAAAGCTGTGCCCCGTGTCAGACATATGTTCGCTTACGGCTGAATGTGTTCCGTATCTTATCGCATTCCTATGTTCATTATAACGTGTATCTACTCGTCTTCCGCTCTGTCCAATGTAATTAGCTTGACAACCAGTGTCTTGGCTTGTTATGGAATATATCCCTGACTTTGAATACGGGTCTTGTTTATTTAGATTACTATTTTGCAGGTACCTCCCAGTCGTATTATTCGTTGTGAATGCTATTTTTATGCCTTGCTTTTTTAATAGATTAGTGATTGTATATGTGTTCGCATACACATACTTGAAGCGCGTGAATTTTTTCTCATTAATGTCCGATTTTGGCATCATTTTATCTCTATTTTTATATTTGGCTACAATTTGGTCTACTTTGCTTGGCAGGAAATTGATTTCCTTTGCTATTTGTTTAATGGTTCTTATTTCCTTATTATAATTGTCTTTTGACATTGGTATGTTTAAAGCCCTGTGCACCATTGAATTCAACCCCGCTAATTTATGCGTACTGGGGTGATTAGACTGATTGTCGATTGCATGCGAGTTTTGTGTGGCTTTTCGGAATATGGAATATGAACGCTCGTTGTCTTTACGTTCAATAGTTATGTCGAGATAATTTATATTTCGATCTGTTTCGGATTCCTTAGTGAATTGGATTGAGTGGTGTAGGCTATTAATGGATTGGAGAATTCTTTCTTCGCTTGTTAATTAATTATCGTAGATGCAAATTACATCATCCACGTATCTTTTCCATATTACTATTCCCTTTGTTGAAGTCTTTTCTAAGAACTCATTATCTAGTGCATTAATGAAGATGTCAGGGAATAGTCCGCTTAGTGGTGATCCCATCGCTAAGCCTTCTGTTTGTGTGAACATTTTATTGTCGAATTGAAACACCTTTTAGCTGAGGACGACCCTCAGTAATCTCACAATCTCTTCAGTTTCTTTTGCCGAATTGTTGGATTTTAAGTTATTTTCGATAGTGTTGATTGCATCATTAATAGGAATATTGGTGTGCATGTTAGTTACATCGAACGATACAAGCCTCATGCTAGGTTTCATTTGTAGGATGTTCAATGCTGTTACTAATTCCGTTGTGTTCTTTACAGAGATATTTTTGTCGTTGGAAAGGCGGCGTTTTAAGATTTTTAGTAACTCTATGCTGATTTTGTAATTAGGCGCATTCCTACAATTACTAAAATTCAAACCTCACAAAAAAGGATAATGTGCAGCAGAAATTGCGCTGGAAATAATGTGAAAATTGCTACGTGATAGTGTGGAATGTGAAGCTTCAAAATAGCGAAAGAATGATAAATTACTACAATGAAACAGTGAAACGAATAAAACCAGAAAGAGGAATGAATATTTGATTTATCAGCAAAGTTTAAATTTTGTGAAGTGTAAATCAGCAGGATTCAAAATAATTATGAATAAGTTCGCCATGGAAAATATTTTTTAGCAATAGTATGATGTCAACCTAAACCAAAATACCGAAGTAAACGGAGTAAGATTGCCATCATGATTATTTGATCGTGGAGGAATTCGAGGACGGAGGTTGAATGAAGGACCCTCAGGTGGAAAACGCTGATGTCAAGGTAGAGCAAAGACCACCCTATCATTTGTAGTAGTTAATGTTAAGAAGTAAATTTTTATTCGATGTTTACTAGAAGGTTGAATTGTGTTGATGAAACAGAACAGCATAAACATAGGCAGATTATTGATTAGATGATTGCATGTGAATCTACAGCAGATTTGGTCGGTTGGTTCCTTAGTTTAGTGGCTGCGACAACGCGGTCATATAGCCCCGTGTACTTTGGCTGTGTGTAGAGTCTGTCTGATAACCGGTGTTAATTGTGATGACTGTATCAGTGTGTGCTGTTTTTAATTCAAGTGAGGACTGCAGACTTTTAATTTCAAGTAGTTCCTACTTTTGCCGCCGAACGCCACCGTCAACGACTAATAGTTCAGAACTTAGCTACCAGACGCCACCGCAGTCGGCTCTTGGGAATGAACGTAGGGAACCTAAGAGCGTTGTTTACATTCTTAATCTATACAATTTAGCTTCACACAGGTGTAATTAGTGGAAGGTTGTTTAACATGCCATAAATCTATGACATAGGACCGCCGGCTTTACTTCCCCTCCGAAGGAAGGCATACTGAGGGATATTTAATGCTCATAAAAATCCGACGACTTCAGCCGGATTTGAACCCGCGATCTTGGGTATGCTACCAACTACGCCAACGAAGGCGCCTAGCAGATTTGAATTGGGTACAGATTTACGCATAGATGGTACAAAATTCTGTAACTTAATTTTCATAAATCGTAGTGGCCGTGCATTTTACTTTTCATAAAATAAACTCCCATGACTCGTTACAGAAAGGTGTCATTTCGTGGGAGGAGCCTTAATCACCAATTCTGACATTTGTATACTGTAATACAGTACATACATTCTCAATGGATTGTTGTTAGTCGAAACATGAGCTTGACCTGTACTTACACACGTTACAAAAAGTTATCAGTTTTAACTGGCTTTCAATTTTTGCAAAAAATGAAATTAGACTTATGAGATCTACACGGACCAACAGTTGTCAGTCTGTGTGTGTGTGTGAGAGTGTGTATATCATCGCCCTCCCCCCCCCCCTCCCCTATCAATTCAAACATGATGAAACCGAATTGAACCAAATTTGGTACAGAGATAGCAATAGCAAACTACACCTCAGTGTCATGTCTTATATCGCCGCCATCTTGACAGAAACGGAATGGCGGCCACTCATATGTTCAAAGCTTAAATCAAATAAGACTACCCTAATCATCTGATCCCTATCAAAGTTTGCAAACAAAGCGTCTTTTGCCCAAACTACAAGGTCATCATCCAAATACTCTGAAGATGGAGGCCGTATATGTGTGTGAGTCGATTCCCCCCTATCAATTCAAACACGACGAAACCAAATGAACCTACTTTGGTACAAATGTTGCACTAGCAAGGGACAACTCACAGTCATGTTGTATATTGCCGCCATCATAATGAAGAAGAAATGGTGCCCACCCAAATGTTCTAAGCTTAAATCAAATTACTACTAACCTAATCATCCGATCTCTACCAAATTTTGGCAACTATATACCTTAATGTGGGAAGCGTCTTTTGCCCAAACTACAAGGTCATCAGATAAATAGTTTCAAGATGGCGGATGAATTATGCAATTATTATAGCCCAAGCGTAACTTACGGTTTAACAAGGCTCGGCCTCCGCTTATCGTACACAGGGAGGTTTAGGCTGTCCTCAAGGAGTGACCTGTAAGATATTAGCATTTTATAAGAGAAGAAGATAATAGAATATTCAGGCTAACCGTAACGTATCGTGCTGGGCCGTGCCACTCCGTTGGGTCAAATCAGAGGCTATTGTTTGCTCGCTAGTCCATATATCAGTAGATTGACATCCTTTTAGGAATGTACCGAACAAAATAATTTAAAAAATAGTATCAAATGGTTTACAAATACGGCAGAAGACGCTAATGAAATCGTTCTTTCCAAGTCAAAATATGCTACACAACTATGCTAAACCAGTTGTTAAAAATACTACCATTTGACATGTGTGGCAGTGGGCTAGCGTCTTTAACTCTTAACCTGGTGGTTGAAAACCAAACGGGATCATTTTTTTAAACTTGATTTGATTTGTGATTATTGATTTATAACTACTCACATGTTATAATGCTATGTATATATAGTGTGCATTTGCATTCTAAAATATTATATTATACTTATAACACCATATTTCAACACTCGACTACAGCGATTAAAATTCGTTGACCTAGATCCGCGGTACAGACTGTTGTTGTTGAATCTTTTGGGGCTTTGCGGCACCATGGTCATGTAGCCCCCTGTACTTGGGTTTGTGTAGACGTTGTCTGATAATCTGTGTCACTGTGATGTCTGTATAGTGTAAGAAGAATAGAGTAAAGTGTGGAAAATTAGTTTATCAAGCTAAAAATTGGCGGAGAGATTCCTTGGATCAAAATACTAAAAGTCCCAAAAAATCCCTCAAGGGGAATATGCTGCCATCTTGGAAAAATGGCCGCCATCATGGATTTCGTATCGAGCATCGCATTGAACGTCATAACTCGGTACCTAAGGGTGATAGGGACATGCGGTTAGGTCAGGATAACTTACCAGAATGCAGGCTATCATTTTGACACTATTTAACCTGGATAACAATCGAAATAGTTATTATAAATCACTTAAACAAACTCTCATAGGGTAGCTTTAAAAGCCATCTTGATGTTCAATGTCGATTTTTCACCTTTTACAGTCATGGGATTGAAAATCGTACCGAAATAAATGTTGTTAAGCACATCAAAACGCACAAAAATATGTAATCAGCACAAACCAAAAATTATGGGTGTGAGAAGTTGTCAAACATGCGCATGTAACTCGAAGAGCGGCGCGCCGAGGTGGGGGGCTTCACAAAGCCGGTGCAACTGGTGATGTAAACATATTCTGTAGGCGCAACTATGCCCCTTTTATAATGATAAGTAAACATTTGACACTTTTATATAGAAGGACAGTATCTTATAACCTAATAAATAATAAAAAGCAATCATTAATTTGTTAATACAGTAACTTTGTGCTTTAAAAATCTTCTTCTTAGCTACGTACTGTATATTATATTTATATAGAAAAGGAGTCTTGAACGTTACTATTAGAATATAAATTAAGCAGCTATTTGCTCATTTGCTATCTTATAGCACACCATAAACACATTAACGTTTAAGCACATTACAATTTATTTTGTACAAACACGACAAACACGGAAATGAGAAGATTCTGCTGCCACGGGACGCTGTAGTGCGGTGTGCCTGTAAAGGAATAAGGCCAACTATTATTTATGTCGTACGCGTTTAATATTGGCCATGTGTTGGTAAAAAAAAGTGACACTTGCCTTAATCTTGACGCTTTTTCTTTGGTAAGGTTGAACTTTCAGAAGAGTTGACTCTGCGGCGAAGAGGTGGCGAGGATCTGGGCAATTCTTCGGGGTTGTCCTCCTGTTCCTCACTTGGCATATCGTCAAGAGTATCTGGCTCTGACTTGCTAGAACAACCATCACCAGTGCAATTGCTGCACATTGCTGAACAGGAGAGACCTTGTCTTCGGCAACCGCAAGATTTGCTGCCTCATCCTGTCTTGCACTCACAGCTGATGAGGTTTAGGAGGAAGTCTGATCCGGGAGGAGATTCTGTTGGAATCTGTAAAAATTTGCCGATTCTGTTCTTCTTCCATCCCCACTCTGTAGGTGGAAGAGAGATTCCGCGCCATTCCAGCACTTGGTGGTAAACTCTTAGGCTATGCTGTCGAGATGCTGCTGATGTTGGTGGAAGACTTGAGAGGTCGAAGTCTGCATGGAAACGTTGTTTGGCAATGGTCATAAGGTACTGACTACACCTTGCCTTGATTAGGCTATCTGTAGTTCTACCTCCGTATAACGCTAAGAATTCTTCCCCTGCCTTCACGATCTCTTCCACTGCAGCGTCTGCGCTGTTAAAAACAGCAACTCTTTGGTGAATACCTGGGTTAGAGTTTAAAGTCTTGAACGCGTGTACTTTTCACTTCCTGTAGGGAGCCGAAGTTGTGTCGCAACCGGACATAGCATGGAGGAAGAGAACATTGCCGGCCATGTCCCCAAGAGCCTTCTACAATTCCGTAGAGCCAAAGAGTTTCTTCGGATGGGCTTTTGATGGTGGCACCAGCATATAAACGTTTCTATCGCGTTCTGCAAGGCTCGAAAGAAGTACCAACAAATCGGTATCCTCTCCAACAATTGCCACATGACCTCCCTTCTCTGCTTCCTTGATCGCTGTTGTCACGATGAGACGATCAGCATCAGACTTGACATGGATAGCTGGAATCCCCTTTTCTTCGAAACAAAGACCTAAAAGTGCGACGAATCTTGATTTGTTTGAAGTGTTGGCTAGGAACTGATGCTGCGACGAGACCATTTGCACTTCCAAATTAACCAAAACTTCAGAAGATGACGTCTTGGCACGTTGTTTCATGTGCTCCACGTCTTTCGTGGTACTTTCAGAATAGCCGTCGAACACTACAATAGCTTTCCCTTGATAGTTCGCCTTGATGTACGAACTGTAGTTCTTACAAACATCATCGAAGGTTCCCGATTTCGGCCATACCACTCGGTGCAGGAGATCTCCACCATCAAACACGTAGGTAACGTCTTCGGGAAGACAGGTCATTGGTGCACACAACTTCTCTATCACTGTCCGTAAAGTTGATTTTTTACCTTTTCTGATAGGTGAAGCATCGTACAGCGCTGGCGGCAATAATACCAACTCGTATTCAAAGCAAGATTCAAGGTCCTCTTCATTGCGAGCGACACACGCAATCTGATGAAACATCTGGTTCGGATTTACAGGTACGGTCTCACCTCGGACAACAACGACATTGCTCATTGCTGCAAGAGTGACAACTTTGTCCTTTCGTTGGAGTTTAACTTCGGCGAACGATTTCCCTTCCAGTTTCTTCAACGTCGCGGTTCCTATCTCCCAAGCTGAGTCGCAGGTTACCGTTTCGTCACTTAGAACACCGCTTGATAAGGACACCAACATATCTTGAGGTTTGTTGAAAGGAGAATGTATACGTAGCCATTCTGTGAATTTTTCGACATGCTTGAAGTCTCGCCTTTGGCAAGCTTGCCCAAGTTCCACGTGTTGCTGGTACGTGCTCGTGTTCACACCAGCAAAGGATTCCAAAGCTTCCCCCATCTTCATTGAAGCTGGCATTGCTTGTATCCAGCGTGCAAGCATAGCATCAGATATACCATGCCCTCGAGTCAACCCTCCCGTTGTCATAAAATTCTTCATCAGGACTTGTTCGATGATCATATCAGACCAAATCCCACTCCAGAATTTTGATGAACGACGCACGGTAAAGAATCCTTTTTCCACAAACTTGTCGAAATCTCTGGTTGCCATGGTCATCTACAGGTTCTCCATTTGCTGGAGATAGACGTGGGCAGACTTCACATAGTTCATATGCCCACCAGCGTGCAGGAAAGGCAGCATCTTCTGAACACAATGCAAATGCAGTTATTGTTTTTTATATTATTTATTAGGTTATAAGATGCTATCCTTCTATATAAAAGTGTCAACATATTACTTATCATTAAAAAAGGGGCATAGTTGCGCCTACAGAATATGTTGACATCACTAGTTGCACCGGCTTTGTGAATCCCCCCCTCCTCGGGGCACCGCTCCTCGAGTTGAATGCGCATCTTTTGACAACTTCTCACACCCGTAATTTTTTGTGTGCGAATGTGCTGATTACATATTTTTGTGTGTATTGATGTGCTTAACAACATTTATTTCGGTCCTTTTGCAATCCCATGACTGTAAAAGGTGAAAAATCGACATTGAACATCAAGATGGCTCTTAACGCTACCCCATGAGAGTTTGTTTAAGTGATTTATAATAACTATTTTGATTGTTATCTAGGTTAACTGGTGTCAAAATGATAGCTTGCATTCTGGTAAGTTATCCTGACCAAACCGCATGTCCCTATCACACTTAGGTACCAAGTTATGACGTTCAATGCGATGCTGGATACGAAATCAATGATGGCGGCCATTTTTCCAAGATGGCGGCATGTTCCCCATGAGGGATTTTTTGGGACTTTTAGTATTTTGATCCAGGCTATTCAAGGAACCTCTCCACGAATTTTTAGCTTGATAAACTAATTTTCCTCAGTAGGAAATATAAGGCGGTTCTGGCACAGGGGCTAATGCGTAAGATGGCGGCCGCGCGCAACCAGCCCTATGTTATTCTTATGGAGAGGACAGTCATAGCTGGCACAGGGGCTAATGCGCAAAATGGACGCCACGCCCTGAGACCGTGAATAATATCACAGGGGGGAGTTCGACCGTGTAGTCGCTAAATGGAATATTTATTATTATTATTATTATCATTATTATTATTATGTAATTATTGATTACTCATGTACAATCAAGACCAGCCTTATATAATCCACTTGATGATTATTTGGCAGAATTCTTGGATGTCACTGTGGAGTCCCCGGTCTGAGTCCTGCCTTTGCCAAGAAATTTAATTTCTGGTCTGATAGTTGGAATGGAGGTACACTCAGCCTTGTGAGGCAAAACTAAGAAGAGTGGGGTTAATTCATACCTCAGCCATTTTGCCTAACCCAACTTCACCTAACCTCACCTAACCTAACCTAATCTAACCTTACCTAACCTAACATAACCTTAGTTCACCGAACCAAGCATTCCCTCACTTAACTTCACCTAACTTAACCTAAACTAACTTTACCTAACCTAACCTTTAAAGCTAAGCCAAAGGCTAATCAACATCTTCAAAGTATATAAGGGCACATGCAACTATCATATTGCTAGTCTTATAGAGAGTAAGGTAAAGCTAACAATTGCACTGTGGCTACTGTGCAAAATGTTCGCTACACACAACCAGCTTAGGATTACAAAGTCAGTTAAGTTTAAAAAAGTAAAAGCTGTTATTCATTATTTTTCTTTTCATTTTCATATTTCACACATTGCAATTTGTCAAATTCCAATTTACAGTTTTTAAAATTTTAGTTTTAAGTTTTTTGAATTTTGTCAGTATGGAAACATGGATTTTTCAATTTTGTTGTTTACATGTTTTTGATTTAGTACATGTCTAAAGTTCATATTTGCCAAATACGATTTTTTCATTACATATAACAAGGCTGTATACCTTATCCCAAAGCATATAGGTAATACATGGGATATAGTATACCTTTGAGTACCTAGGTGAGCTAACTAAATCAATTTCTCAAAATTACTAGAGGTTAACAGTTTGGATTAGGAGTGGGAGGTGGTTAGTAATTAAACATTTCCAAGCAGTGTTCATACAATATTTTTTTATTCATTTTGAATATATTTACACTATTTACACATAATACATTTGTTATAATTACAGTTGTTTTTATTTTTGTTTTCAATTTTTATTTATGTTTGCGTATGAATACATTTTTTTCTTTTTGTGTTTTCTATGTTTAGTGCTATTGTTTTATTTCCTAAATTGTTTTATGTATTTGGTATATGCAGGCAGAGGATTTTGATATTCTTAACTTAACTCTTTAAGCATGGTCAATGATTGAGTAATGACCATAGGCATGAGTACCTATACCATTAGTATCAATTACTCTTTTATCATCACCAGGACACAAAGCAATTTTGTTTAGTCTTATAGATGATATGTCATGTTGTTTAGAAGCGATAATGTTCATTGATATTCTTTTTACATTGTTTTTCATGACACAATCCTTATAATCTTGAAAGCTTATACAATTCTTGACAACACCTCTACTAATACCTTTAATCTTTTTGATTTCTTTACCATTTATGTCTAAAGCATACATTTTAGCTCTAAGTCCAACAAATGCTTTAATAATTTGTCCACAAGCCTCGCCTTTAAATTTTCCCAACGTTTTCTGGTTTGATATAGAGTAACATATATGATTAGTAGGATAATCAGATGTGTCCAGGTGTTCTAGAAAATCCAACTTGTCTTGATATACATCTTGGGTGTTAACCAAATAAATGAACGAGTCAGTATCCATATACATGAGTTTAAGATTGTCCATGCCATAATAGGGTAGCAGGACATCATAGTGGTGGGAATACATGAGAGTTTTTGAAATATCCAGTATACACATTCCAATATATATAGGCTTATTGAATACAATGTTACGTTTAGCCATGTGGAAAGCAGCTAGGTCAGGACCATAAATTGTTCTGTCAATAAATGTCGGCTTTGCTATTAGCTTTTCAGCCTTTTTGCTGTCAGTCACAAGACGTATGTCTATTCTTTTACGAATATTTTCCATTGTGTTTCCAAAAATGGCATTGTTGAATAATTTGTATAGATTTTTCTCAAAATCATTTTTGGCTTGTTTTCGAAGGTTGTTATTAAAATCAACGTATGCCTTTAGCCAAGGTCTTTGTTTAAACTTTAACACACGATGAATTTTTACCAATTTTAGTACATGATCTAAAGCCTGTTTAAGTGCCATGTAATGAACAACGTACCGCCTTCGATTTCCAAGATGAGGAATTAGTTTCTTGAGAGACGAATCCTTAGGTTGTGTACACTCTGGTAGGAAAGGTAAATCGTTGTGTAGATCATGAAGGTCGAATGGGTAATCAACATCAACGTCTAGAATGTACCCCACAGGATCGTCTTCCTTTAGTGTTTCTAGATCAACCGTATCTGGAGAAACCCACTGAAATCCACCATAAGGAAGAGAGTGACACATAGCCCACCCATATTGGTTGTTGGCATCATCATAGGTAATAAACTGCGATGGTTTCTCAGAATCATAGGTTTCCATGTATTTATTGTTAGCTTCAGCATACCGATGAGACACCTGACATATGCCTCCACGTATTCCAGACTCTATTAAAAGAATCTGATCGTAATCCTGTAGCAATTCCAGTTCAATTCCAGTGTAAAGGAGCATTGCCTCGAAACTTAAACCAGGCGAAGTAAAGAAGTGTGCAGCATCCACTCGGTGTGTTTCTAATGTTTTGTTTCTGAACGTTTCAAAGCTGTCTGCAAGTAGGAGTACATCTGAAGTTAGGTAGATATCACTATACCCCCCTAGAGTTTTAATGTTGAACTGATTCCATACATTTTTGGCATGTTCATAGTCATCTTTACTAACATCTTCTTGACTTAATTTGTTAAAGAATGCCTCTTTTGGAGGTCAACACGTTTCACTTAACTTTTCCCATGAATCGATGTAATCATAACAAAATACACCTTTACAAGTCATGAGCATTACATTTTCTTTTCCAAAGTACTTGTTTGTTTCAGGGTATGATGTTAAATTGGAAACTAAGTTTTCCAAACTACTTGGCATTAACCGAAACGTGTCCACAATTCGAAGCTTAACATTTCCAACATATTTGGTGAAGGAAATGTACTTTTCTTTGGAGTTAGCGATAACATCTACTCTCTCAGTAGTACATCCCAATTGTTTTACAATGAAATTTGCATCGTAGCCACTCATATTATGTAGAAATACAGGAACGGGGTTACGTGTTTTACACCTCAAATTACAGTTATTGTGAGCACTTCCACGGTATTCCCCTGTAATATGGCAATGGTCTCGAACTCTCCAGTCCTCTTTGGTAAATGGTTTATGACACAAGTAACAGGTTTCAGAACATTGGAACTCTGCTTCTTGATCCTGAGTTAAGGCCTTTGGAACATTTAATCTGTAAAGGCGATCAATTTCATTAGCTATTGAGATCAAACAGTCCATAAACTTTTCTGCAGCGTCAGGTCCACGATAAATAACAGGTTGGCTTGGAAGGTTTGTGTTTATGTGTTCCATAGCAGGTGAGGGTTTAACATATATACCAAAGCTCATAAGAACATGACTCTGGCATGGCACTGTATAACTTGCCACAGGATTGGGTAGACATGTTTGATATGGTAGAAGTATACTTTCAAAATCTGCATAGATAACGTAAGGTATTCTCAACATTTTTTCCACATTTAAGAATTTCACAATTGGGTTTTTAATAGGCATTTCAACCCTAGCAATGTCATGTTGGACACACAAAGCTCTATGTTCTTTTAATTTTTCCATTCCTTGTTGACCATATTGATTATCAAAGTGAGTAAAACACCGTTTACACGTATATATCTTATGTTCATGGTGGGTAATCTGATGTCTTACTAGTTTATCAAAATCTTTGATAAAGACGTAGTGGTTCTGACCAGATGAAGAACTTAGCAGGAGGAGATCACGATGGTCTTGTAGCTCTTGATCCACAACCTTTAGAGGAAACACTTTGTTGTCTTTTTCCAGTCCAAATACATTTATGGATATGTCGTTGGCTTTCTCAAATTTGGGAATGTCAGCTAGTAATGTAGGAAACGATATTACTGAAAAATCATACTTGTTTTCCAGATCCTTGTATTTACTAATGCGTTGAGCATTCTTTTTAACCAGTTTTGCTAAAATAGCATACATAAAACACTTCTCGTCCTTAAAGTTTTCAGGATTAATGCAGGCTTTTCTTGCTTGTATAGCTGCTGGTAATGAAATATATGTGCTGCCACGCAAGGGATTATACTTGTTTATTTTCAATCGAACTCCTTCCACTGCTAACAAAGCCCAATTACTGCCTTTTAGCTCAGATTCTTCCATTTCAGTAGTTAACTTTGTAAATTGTGTTTCCAAGAAACTACTTAAGTCTGTTTCCAAAAATAAGGCCTGATTTCGTGTTTAAAAGCACGATCTGTAATTTCATTCGTAGACGTATGAATGAATCTACATTCAGCCACAAGATTAACTTTTATTGACTTGTGCATTACTAGTTCTTTCTGCATAGCTTGTATTATTTGCTGTTTGGACTCTTTAAGGTATGAATTTAAATCCTTACAAGAATCACAACGTATAAAATAGGATTTAAGACGACCTTGAAAAGACGTTTCATATTCAGTAAGTCCATTATTATCAGGAACCATTGAAAGCAGGTAATGTTTTGTAGGCTCAGTTTTTTGTCTTTTAGCTGCTGACACAACATTACAACATTCCTCATGGCGACGTCCATTGTAGGCATTGTTAAATTTACTGCCACAAGTTTTGCACTCATAAAATTTACCACACGATACTTCGTGACGCTTTCTATCATAGTCCCGAAGAAAAGTCTTTCCACACTCTTTACACATATAGCTAGGCATGGTTTCTTCCATTATGGATGTTGATTTTCTGCAAACAGCTGCTTACTGCGTATCACAAGGCTATAGGCTGGTCAGTGAGACGTACTTTCACGATGTGAACACTGCAATAGGTAGTAATCAACTGATTGTATTCCTGCTAAGAGACCTCTTATATAACCTAATCAAGACCAACAGCTACTTACCACGCAGTACACGGCTAGAGCCTAGTGGGTGGGACGATCTTTCACAATGTGATCACTGTTAAATGTAGTAGTCACCTGAAAATATTCTTACACCCTACTGAAGGTTATCAGGTACTTACTGCATATCAAAAGGCTGTACACTCATATGTTAGATACTCTATCTTGCTAAGGACCCCTATATTCCCTATACAAGGCTATACATGTTAGTTCAAAACACTGAATGGTTATTTGTAGATTAAATTTATATACACAGCTTATACGAGCACGTTATGTTCTAACGATTAAGGACATAAAAGCCATTGGTTTGAGTCTATATATGACTTTTTATGATGATTAGTTTTCAAAATATAGCCTACTTTCCAAATATTTTTTGGAAAAATTTAAAGAATTTAATTTATTTTGACTGAGAGTGGGATAGACGTAGGTGTTGGAGTTAGCATATGATTTTATATGATTTTTAGTTTAAACATATAGCATACTGTCCCAATTTACCTTTTTTTTAAATTCGAAATGTATAATGTTTTAGACTAGGCGTGGAATGGAGTTGAAGAGACAATCATGAACCTTAGAGTAGTTTGGATTCTTGGAACTTTAGTGTGTTGTTGTTGCTTACAAACATGGCGGTAAGCATTATGCTATCATGAAAAGAGCTGAGATACTTTCCAAGAACAAGAGAGATATCCTCTAAATACATTTGACAAAAATAACTTGTCAAATAAGCCATTACAAATAGGGTACCACAAAATAACTTGTCAAATAAGCCGTTACAAATAGGGTACCACTTTTACACCCCACTTTTGCACCCACTTTTGCACCCACTTTTGAACCATCTTTGCACCCACTTTGCACCCACTTTGCAACCACTTTGCACTCACTTTTCACTCACTTTTACACCTACTTTGCACACACTTTGCACTCACTTTTACACGCACTTTGCACCCACTTTGCACCCGAACATTACATTATCTGACATAATAAAAATAGGCATGGTTGTTGTCGAGACCGACTTAAGAGCGGGGGTAATGAATTTATAGTAATGGGATTGGAAAACCCATTATCAGTTTAGTAGTGACATCGAGCAAAAAAAAAATATCGTGTTTTTTGACAGAGTGGGATGGACATAGTTATAAGAGTTGAGAGTCGATAATTAATCTAAAAGTACTCTGGAATTCATGGAATCTTAGTGTGTTGTTGTTGCTTACAAACAAGTATGGTCACGTCAGGTGAGGTTAGCTAGGATTAGATTAGGATAGGTTCAGTAGACAAGTCAGGCGTGGTCAGGTTAGGTTAGGTGAGTTGAGTGAGTGTTGATATCGGCCGCTGGAAAGCATGCTGATAGTTGAGTAATTTTTATATCGACCGCTAGATAGCATGCTGATCGTTCAGTAATGATATGGAGCGCTAGGTGCCATGCTGTCGTTCAGGTAGTTCTCATAGTCACCGCTAGATAGCGGAAACATTCTTTGCGTGTCCCATGTGGATATTTGACATAGTTTTATTGCGTGAAAAACGTGCTCGTATAAGCTGTGTATAGAAATTTAACATACAAATAACCATTCAGTGTTTAGAACTAACATGTGTAGCCTTGTATAGGGAATATAGGGGTCCTTAGCAAGAGAGAGTATCTAACATATGAGTGTACAGTCTTTTGATATGCAGTAAGTACCTGATAACCTTCAGTAGGGTGTAAGAATATTTTCAGGTGACTACTACATTTAACAGTGATCACATTGTGAAAGATCGTCCCACCCACTAGGCTCTAGCCGTGTACTGCGTGGTAAGTAGCTGTTGGTCTTGATTAGGTTATATAAGAGGTCTCTTAGCAGGAATACAATCAGTTGATTACTACCTATTGCAGTGTTCACATCGTGAAATTACGTCTCACTGACCAGCCTACAGCCTTGTGATACGCAGTAAGCAGCTGTTTGCAGAAAATCAACATCCATAATGGAAGAAACCATGCCTAGCTATATGTGTAAAGAGTGTGGAAAGACTTTTCTTCGGGACTATGATAGAAAGCGTCACGAAGTATCGTGTGGTAAATTTTATGAGTGCAAAACTTGTGGCAGTAAATTTAACAATGCCTACAATGGACGTCGCCATGAGGAATGTTGTAATGTTGTGTCAGCAGCTAAAAGACAAAAAACTGAGCCTACAAAACATTACCTGCTTTCAATGGTTCCTGATAATAATGGACTTACTGAATATGAAACGTATTTTCAAGGTCGTCTTAAATCCTATTTTATACGTTGTGATACTTGTAAGGATTTAAATTCATACCTTAAAGAGTCCAAACAGCAAATAATACAAGCTATGCAGAAAGAACTAGTAATGCACAAGTCAATAAAAGTTAATCTTGTGGCTGAATGTAGATTCATTCATACGTCTACGAATGAAATTACAGATCGTGCTTTTAAAACACGAAATCAGGCCTTATTTTTGGAAACAGACTTAAGTAGTTTCTTGGAAACACAATTTACAAAGTTAACTACTGAAATGGAAGAATCTGAGCTAAAAGGCAGTAATTGGGCTTTGTTAGCAGTGGAAGGAGTTCGATTGAAAATAAACAAGTATAATCCCTTGCGTGGAAGCACATATATTTCATTACCAGCAGCTATACAAGCAAGAAAAGCCTGCATTAATCCTGAAAACTTTAAGGACGAGAAGTGTTTTATGTATGCTATTTTAGCAAAACTGGTTAAAAAGAATGCTCAACGCATTAGTAAATACAAGGATCTGGAAAACAAGTATGATTTTTCAGTAATATCGTTTCCTACATTACTAGCTGACATTCCCAAATTTGAGAAAGCCAACGACATATCCATAAATGTATTTGGACTGGAAAAAGACAACAAAGTGTTTCCTCTAAAGGTTGTGGATCAAGAGCTACAAGACCATCGTGATCTCCTCCTGCTAAGTTCTTCATCTGGTCAGAACCACTACGTCTTTATCAAAGATTTTGATAAACTAGTAAGACATCAGATTACCCACCATGAACATAAGATATATACGTGTAAACGGTGTTTTACTCACTTTGATAATCAATATGGTCAACAAGGAATGGAAAAATTAAAAGAACATAGAGCTTTGTGTGTCCAACATGACATTGCTAGGGTTGAAATGCCTATTAAAAACCCAATTGTGAAATTCTTAAATGTGGAAAAAATGTTGAGAATACCTTACGTTATCTATGCAGATTTTGAAAGTATACTTCTACCATATCAAACATGTCTACCCAATCCTGTGGCAAGTTATACAGTGCCATGCCAGAGTCATGTTCTTATGAGCTTTGGTATATATGTTAAACCCTCACCTGCTATGGAACACATAAACACAAACCTTCCAAGCCAACCTGTTATTTATCGTGGACCTGACGCTGCAGAAAAGTTTATGGACTGTTTGATCTCAATAGCTAATGAAATTGATCGCCTTTACAGATTAAATGTTCCAAAGGCCTTAACTCAGGATCAAGAAGCAGAGTTCCAATGTTCTGAAACCTGTTACTTGTGTCATAAACCATTTACCAAAGAGGACTGGAGAGTTCGAGACCATTGCCATATTACAGGGGAATACCGTGGAAGTGCTCACAATAACTGTAATTTGAGGTGTAAAACACGTAACCCCGTTCCTGTATTTCTACATAATATGAGTGGCTACGATGCAAATTTCATTGTAAAACAATTGGGATGTACTACTGAGAGAGTAGATGTTATCGCTAACTCCAAAGAAAAGTACATTTCCTTCACCAAATATGTTGGAAATGTTAAGCTTCGAATTGTGGACACGTTTCGGTTAATGCCAAGTAGTTTGGAAAACTTAGTTTCCAATTTAACATCATACCCTGAAACAAACAAGTACTTTGGAAAAGAAAATGTAATGCTCATGACTTGTAAAGGTGTATTTTGTTATGATTACATCGATTCATGGGAAAAGTTAAGTGAAACGTGTTGACCTCCAAAAGAGGCATTCTTTAACAAATTAAGTCAAGAAGATGTTAGTAAAGATGACTATGAACATGCCAAAAATGTATGGAATCAGTTCAACATTAAAACTCTAGGGGGGTATAGTGATATCTACCTAACTTCAGATGTACTCCTACTTGCAGACAGCTTTGAAACGTTCAGAAACAAAACATTAGAAACACACCGAGTGGATGCTGCACACTTCTTTACTTCGCCTGGTTTAAGTTTCGAGGCAATGCTCCTTTACACTGGAATTGAACTGGAATTGCTACAGGATTACGATCAGATTCTTTTAATAGAGTCTGGAATACGTGGAGGCATATGTCAGGTGTCTCATCGGTATGCTGAAGCTAACAATAAATACATGGAAACCTATGATTCTGAGAAACCATCGCAGTTTATTACCTATGATGATGCCAACAACCAATATGGGTGGGCTATGTGTCACTCTCTTCCTTATGGTGGATTTCAGCGGGTTTCTCCAGATACGGTTGATCTAGAAACACTAAAGGAAGACGATCCTGTGGGGTACATTCTAGACGTTGATGTTGATTACCCATACGACCTTCATGATCTTCACAACGATTTACCTATCCTACCAGAGTGTACACAACCTAAGGATTCGTCTCTCAAGAAACTAATTCCTCATCTTGGAAATCGAAGGCGGTACGTTGTTCATTACATGGCACTTAAACAGGCTTTAGATCATGGACTAAAATTGGTAAAAATTCATCGTGTGTTAAAGTTTAAACAAAGACCTTGACTAAAGGCATACGTTGATTTTAATAACAACCTTCGAAAACAAGCCAAAAATGATTTTGAGAAAAATCTATACAAATTATTCAACAATGCCATTTTTGGAAAAACAATGGAAAATATTCGTAAAAGAATAGACATACGTCTTGTGACTGACAGCAAAAAGGCTGAAAAGCTAATAGCAAAGCCGACATTTATTGACAGAACAATTTATGGTCCTGACCTAGCTGCTTTCCACATGGCTAAACGTAACATTGTATTCAATAAGCCTATATATATTGGAATGTGTATACTGGATATTTCAAAAACTCTCATGTATTCCCACCACTATGATGTCCTGCTACCCTATTATGGCATGGACAATCTTAAACTCATGTATATGGATACTGACTCGTTCATTTATTTGGTTAACACCCAAGATGTATATCAAGACAAGTTGGATTTTCTAGAACACCTGGACACATCTGATTATCCTACTAATCATATATGTTACTCTATATCAAACCAGAAAACGTTGGGAAAATTTAAAGGCGAGGCTTGTGGACAAATTATTAAAGCATTTGTTGGACTTAGAGCTAAAATGTATGCTTTAGACATAAATGGTCAAGAAATCAAAAAGATTAAAGGTATTAGTAGAGGTGTTGTCAAAAACTGTATAAGCTTTCAAGATTATAAGGATTGTGTCATGAAAAACAATGTAAAAAGAATATCAATGAACATTATCGCTTCTAAACAACATGACATATCATCTATAAGACTAAACAAAATTGCTTTGTGTCCTGGTGATGATAAAAGAGTAATTGATACTAATGGTATAGGTACTCATGCCTATGGTCATTACTCAATCATTGACCATGCTTAAAGAGTTAAGTTAAGAATATCAAAATCGATGATGATGATGATAATTGTTGTTTTAAGGGGCCTAACATCTAGGTTATCGGCCCCGATATCAAAATCCTCTGCCTGCATATACCAAGTACATAAAACAATTTAGGAAATAAAACAATAGCACTAAACATAGAAAACACAAAAAGAAAAAAAATTGTATTCATACGCAACATAAATAAAAATAGAAAACAGAAATAAAAACAACTGTAATTATAACAAATGTATTATGTGTAAATAGTGTAAATATATTCAAAATGCATAAAGAATATTGTATGAACACTGCTTGGAAATGTTTAATTACTAACCACCTCCCAATCCTAATCCAAACTGTTAACCTCTAGTAATTTTGAGAAATTGCTTTAGTTAGCTAAACTAGGTACTCAAAAGTATAGTATACCCCATGTATTACCTATATGCTTTGGGATAAGGTATACAGCCTTGTTATATGTAATGAAAAAATCGTATTTGGCAAATATGAACTTTAGACATGGACTAAATCAAAAACATGTAAACAACAAAATTGAAAAATCCATGTTTCCATACTGACAAAATTCAAAAAACTTAAAACTAAAATTTTAAAAACTGTAAATTGGAATTTGACAAATTGCAATGTGTGAAATGAATGAAATCCACAACCTGCTTCCAGTCTCCGACCGGGTCAGGAATGGAATGAATGAAGCCCCCACCTAGCGGCGAGGATATGAACTGTGCCGGCTGCCGAGGCCTGACGCACTCCTCTGGGGCAATGATTAAATGAATGACAGGTGAAATTAAATGATAGTGGAGAGTGTTGCTGGAATGAAATTTTGACAGGGAAAACCGGAGTGCCCGGAGAAAAACCTGTCTGTCTCCGTTTTGTCCAGCACAGATCTCACATGGAGTGACCGGGATTTGAACCACGGACCCAGCGGTGAGAGGCCGGCGTGCTGCCGCCTAAGCCACGGAGGCTTCAATGTGTGAAATATGAAAATGAAAAGAAAAAAAATAATAACAGCTTTTACTTTTTTTAAACTTAACTGACTTTGTAATCCTAAACTGGTTGTGTGTAGCGAACATTTTGCACAGTAGCCACAGTGCAATTGTTAGCTTTACCTTACTCTCTATAAGACTAGCAATAAGATAGTTGCATGTGCCCTTTTATACTTTGAATGTGTTGATTAGCCTTTGGCTTAGCTTTAAAGGTTAGGTTAGGTAAAGTTAGGTTAGGTGAAGTTAGGTGAAGTTAAGTGAGGAAATGCTTGGTTCGGTGAACTAAGGTTATGTTAGGTTAGGTAAGGTTAGATTAGGTTAGGTTAGGTGAGGTTACGTGAAGTTGGGTTAGGCAAAATGGCTGAGGTATGAATTAACCCCACTCTTCTTAGTTTTGCCTCACATGGCTGAGTGTACCCCCATTCCAACTATCAGACCAGAAATTAAATTTCTTGGCAAAGCCAGGACTCAGACCGGGGACTCCACAGTGACATCCAAGAATTCTCCCACTTAATCATAAAGTGGAGTATATAAGGCTGGTCTTGATTGTACATGAGTAATCAATAATTACATAATAATAATAATGATAATAATAATAATAAATATTCCATTTAGCGACTACACGGTCGAACTCCCCCCTGTGACATTATTCACGGTCTCAGGGCGTGGCGTCCATTTTGCGCATTAGCCCCTGTGCCAGCTATGACTGTCCTCTCCATAAGAATAACATCGGGCTGGTTGCGCGCGGCCGCCATCTTACGCATTAGCCCCTGTGCCAGAACCGCCTTATATTTCCTACTTTCCTCACTTTGCCCAAATTCTGTCTAATATTCCTGCACTAGTACTAGTGTGTGTATTAGGTAGATTTCATTAGAAATTGAACTTCGGAAACGGTCACTTGTAGCTTGGTGCAAACTTCCTCATAAAGGTAAAGGAGTGGAATTTATGAACAACATCCTAAGAACAACTCGTGGATAATTAACAGAAAAGGCTTATCGTGCGCTGAATGGACGAATGCCATCAAAATGTCCTGCAACATCTCAGCGGTGAGAGACGTGCCGGGGAGAAGTCAGCACACAACTCTATGTCGACAACCAGGATGTGACCAACCAGAGACGCTAGGACATGTCCTGGGCCAATGTTCTAAAGGAGAATTGTTACGAAATTTCCACCATCACAGAGTTCGATCATCAATTACCACTTCCCTGAGGAAATTGAAATGGGAAGTTTATGAGGAAGTGCATTGCATTTCGGAAAATGGTAGTCACCTTAGAGCAAATATCGTTGCCATTGACAGGAAGAACGGAAGGGGTTTGGTCCTGGACCCCACGGTACGAATGGAAGTGGACATTCCGCAAGCCGTACTAGTCAACGAGGAAAAAGAGGCAATTTACCGACCATGCATACCTCACTTGAGTGAGAAATATAACTTACCTAAAAATGCCTGGAAATTGAATGGCCAACTATTCGGATCTCGTGGAACATCTTACAAGTTCGTCGTGGATATCCTCAAGAAGCTTGGCATCATCAAGGATGATCTTGAGAAGAACTGCTTGGGCATATTGAGAGCTTCAATCAACATGCTACATAACCATTTATATGGTGTATCGTAATGTATATTATGTACTCTAGAGCCAACAATGTACCTACACTGTATATTAATCTGGATTTTTATGGTCTCCCGGAATGCCGGGCGGATATCCTTATGGAAATATATATTGCACTGGTTAGCATGTTTCGACTTCCGGAACATTTTGACATATGTTCATGTTTCACATCCCCCTGACACCAAAACCACCGTCAGTTCAAAAGTTTATATATAATTTATGTATATATGTATATATTAGTTTCTTGTGGACACGATAACTGCCGTAAATTTGCACCAATCACTTTGAATTTTTTACGTAATCTGTAGCCCTTTAAAATCTCGGTCAAGTTCGTTAATGGGCAAAATTGGTCGAAGGTGGTGAAAATTGGGATCATTTTTCAAAAAAGTGAAATATCGCTATAACTCTCCTAATACGTGAAATATCGAAGAGAAAGACGAAAAAAAAAAGAAGTTAATTAAACTCCAATTGTAAAATACTTTCTCGCAATAAATGAGTCTGATCCTTCTACGAAAACCTGCCTATGTTGCCTATTATAGCCGATTCCCTAGTTTGCACGGTGAAATCCACCTCCGCCTTCCGGCGTGCCGAGAGGATTTTTTAGGTAGATTTCATTAGAAAGCTAACTATTGCAATGGGTCCCATGTTTCGACTTCCGGAAAATTTCGACATATCTTCGCGTTTCACATCCCCCAGACCCCAAAGCCACCATCAGTTCAAAAGTTTATATATAATTTATGTATGTATGTATATATATATATGTATATCAGTTTCTTGTGGACACGATAACTGCCGTAATTTTGCACCAATCACTTTGAATTTTTTACATAATATGTATCCTTATAAAATCTCGGTCGAGTTCGTTAATGGGCAAAATCGGTCGAAGGGGGTAAAAATGGGGGGCTTTTTTTTCAAAAAATTGAAATTTCGCTATAACTCTCTTAATACGTGAAATATCGAATCCATTCATAGTTCATAACATGTGTCGGATAAGTGCCAACAATTTATGTCAAATAAGTTTTTTGATAGCACCAACCATTGACCAAAGGGGTGGAAAAAAGTGGGTTTTTTCGGGAAACATTAATCATATCTCTCTTAATAGGCAGAATATCAAAACCGTACAAAATGGACAATATCCCCCTAATAATTACCTACTACTTTTGTCTGAAAGAATTTTTGATACGACCCACCATTACGCCAAGGGATGAGAAAAATGATTTCGGAATTATAAGAAAATGCCAAGAGCCATCAGAGGTTGCCATGGCAACACTACTAAATTGGTGAGGGATGAGCCGTTGCCATGACAACGCACTTGCACGAGATCAGATTCAGTATTTCCATCTGACTAAGCCGGCCCCGTGGTGTTGGGGTAGCACGCCTGCCTCTCACCCGGAGTCCCCGGGTTCGATCCCCGGCTCCGTCAGGGATTTTAAAACTGGCGTGAGGGTTGGAACGGGGTGCACTCAGCCTCGTGAGGACAATTGAGTAGCTGTCTGACAGTGAGACAGCACCCCGATCACGATACCAATATTAACGGCCGAGGGGACCCGACGCACTGATCACGCGTCACCCCAATATCTGCAGGCCAAATGGCTGGGCAGCGGTCAATTGGTCGGCCTTAGCCCGTCATGGGCTGGATGGTGCCAGGAGTTGACTTTGACATCTGACTAAGTGGGAAGCGGCTTCGGTGACGTAACTGGTAGCATGCAGAATGTCTATGCCCAAGGTCGCGGTTTCAAAGCCGGCCGAAGTCGTCGGATTTTCTAAGAGCGCTAAAATCCCTCAGTATGCTTTCCTTTAGAGGGGAAGTTCCAACGTTCGTTACGAGTTGCTGGTTGGGGTGGCATCTAGTAGCCAAGTTCACAGCTAGGTGTCATTGACGGTAGTACCTGGTAGCAACATTAGGAACTACTGCTTGAAATTGACCGTCTGCAGTTCTTACCTGAATTACAGACTAATACATCCATTACAATTCACACCGTTTATCAGACAGATTCTACACTCACCCAAAGTACACGGGGTTAGATGACCACGTTGTCGCAGCCCCTAAACTGAGGAACCAACCAGAGGTAGATTTCATTAGAAAGCTAACTATTGCAATGGGTAGGCTACCATGTTTCGACTTCCGGAAAATTTCGACATATCTTCGCGTTTCACATCCCCCAGACCCCAAAACCACCGTCAGTTCAAAAGTATATATATATCAGTTTCTTGTGGACACGATAACTGCCGTAATTTTTCACCAATCACTCTTTACCGAATATGTATACCTATAAAATCTCGATCGAGTTCGTTACTGGGCTAAATCGGTAGAAGGGGGTGAAAATGGGGGGCTTTTTTCGAAAAAGTGAAATATTGCTATAACTCTCTTAATATATGAAATATCGAATCCGTTCAACGTTCATACTATGTGTCGGATAAAGCCCAAAAATTTATGTTTGAAGAGTTTTTTTATATCACCAACCATTGACCAAAGGGGTGGGAAAAAGTGGGTTTTTCGGGAAACATTAATCATATCTCTCTTAATAGGCACAATATCAAAACCGTACGAACGGGACAATATTCCCCTAATAATTACCTAAAACTTTTGTCTGAAAGAATTTTTGATATGACCCACCATTATGCCAAGGGATGAGAAAAATGATTTCGGAATTATAAGAAAATGCCAAGAGCTATCAGAGGTTGCCATGGCAACACTATTAAATTGATGAGGGATGAGCCATCAGACGTTGCCATGACAACGCACTTGCACGAGATCAGATTCAGTATTTTCACCTAAGTGGGAAGCGGCTTCGGTGACGTAACTGGTAGCATGCAGAATGTCTATGCCCAAGGTCGCGTTTTCAAAGCCGGCCGAAGTCGTCGGATTTTCTAAGAGAGCTAAAATCCCTCAGTATGCTTTCCTTTGGAGGGGAAGTTCCAACGTTCGTTGCGAGTTGCTGGTTAGGGTGGCATCTAGTAGCCAAGTTCACAGCTAGGTGTCGTTGACGGTAGTACCTGGTAGCAACATTAGGAACTACTGTTTGAAATTGACCGTCTGCAGTCCTTACCTGAATTAAGACTACTACAGCCATTACAATTCACACCGTTTATCAGACAGATTCTACACTCACCCAAAGTACACGGTGTTAGATGACCGCGTTGTCGCAGCCCCTAAACTGAGGAACCAACCAGAGGTAGATTTCATTAGAAAGCTAACTATTGCAATGGGTACCATGTTTCGACTTCCGGAAAATTTCGACATATCTTCGCGTTTCACATCCCCCAGACCCCAAAACCACCGTCAGTTCAAAAGTTTATATATATTTTATGTACGTATATGTGTATATATATATATATGCATATCAGTTTCTTGTGGACACGATAACTGCCGTAATGTTGCACCAATCACTTTGAATATTTTACCGAATATGTATACCTATAAAATCTCGGTCGAGTTCGTTAATGGGCTAAATCGGTCGAAGGGGTTGAAAATGGGGGCTTTTTTCGAAAAAGTGAAATATTGCTATAACACTCTTAATATGTGAAATATCTAATCCGTTCAACGTTCATACTATGTGTCGGATAAAGCCCAAAAATGTATGTTTGAAGAGTTTTTTTATAGCACCAACCATTGACCAAAGGGGTGGGAAAAAGTGGGTTTTTCGGGAAACATTAATCATATCTCTCTTAATAGGCACAATCTCAAAACCGTACAAAAGGGACAATATTCCCCTAATAATTACCTAAAATTTTGTCTTAAAGAATTTTTGATATGACCCACCATTATGCCAAGGGATGAGAAAAATGATTTCGGAATTATAAGAAAATGCCAAGAACTATCAGTGCTTGCCATGGCAACTCTACTAAATTGATGAGGGATGCGCCATCAGACGTTGCCAAGATAACGCACTTGCACGAGATCATATTCAGAATTCCATGTGACTAAGTGTGAAGCGGCTTCGGTGACGTAACTGGTAGCAAGCATGCTGAATGTCTATGCCCAAGGTCGCGAGTTCAAAGCCGGCCGAAGTCGTCGGATTTTCTAAGAGCGCTAAAAATCCCTCAGTATGCTTTCCTTTGGAGGGGAAATTCCAACGTTCGTTGCGAGTTGCCGGCTGCGGTGGCATTTAGTAGCCACGTTCACAGGTAGGTGTCATTGACGGTAGTACCTGGTAGCAACATTAGGAACTACTGCTTGAAATTGACCGTCTGCAGTCCTTACCTGAATTACAGACTAATACAGCCATCCCTAAGTACACGGGGTTACATGACCGCGTTGTCGCAGCCCCTAAACTGAGGAACCAACCAAAATCTCTGCGGGAGATATAATTTTGCGTGAAGAAGTAACAGACCGTTACATAGTTACACATCAGTGTCGAAACCTTGCATAAGGACAGTGTGACGACAAGTATAACAAGTAGTTCCGTGAAGAACTATACAGCCTATTTTCATATATCCTACTTATGTTAATTGCCACTATCAACATACACAATTTCAGTTTGATTGCTGTAATAGATTCGTAGATATTGAGAACCGACTGAATATTTCGGATGGTCGCCATGTTGGATTTTATATATGTAGGTCCTAGAGTTATGTACTGTTACATGCAGATTATTGTGAACGTGTAGTATTCAAACTTCAATCGCATAGTTAGGACACAAGAAAAAACAAGGAGATTTAAAATATTTTCACAGCTGCCATCTTGAGGTTATGGAAACAATTGAAATAAATTAGATGTCAGTGGATTAACATTCGTATAAGGATTTACTGTACCAAGTTTCACTGCACGCGGATGGTTAAATTGCGAGAAACGTCCATGTGAATATTTATAATTCGCGTCACCGCCATGTTGGATTTGTGATCACCAGGTTATTTAAAGTCCTATAGGTGAACTTAAGTTCATAGCCCCTAAGAACATTAAAAAATGCAGTTTGATTGCTAAAATAGATTCGTCTAAATATTTCGGTTGGTCGCCATGTTGGATTGTTAAATGTATAGGCCATAGAGTCATGTACCATTAAAGGAAAATTATTGCGTAGGTTCATTATTCAAACTTTCACTTCGATCGCATGACTACATTACAATGAATAAAATCTTAATATTAAAATTCGCACAGCCGCCATCTTGAGGTTATGTAAACAATTGAACTAAATTAGATACCAGTGGATTACAATGTGTATAAATATTTCCTGTGCCAGGTTTCAGTGCGCTTGGAACATTAAATCGCGAGAAAGGTCTATTTAAAATTTTCAAATTCGCTTGGCCGCCATGTTCGTTTTGTAGTTAACCGGTTTTTGAATGTCTTATAGATGGACTTCCAGTAGTGCCCTTTATCTCCGTACAAAATTTCAGGGTTTTACCGCTAATAGTTTCAGAGATATAGAATGCCGGTGAAATATTTCGCACATCCGCCATCTTGTGATTATGTAAACAATTGAACGAAGTTAGATGTCGGTGCATTACAATGTATATAAACATATACTGTACCAAGTTTCATTGCGTTTGGTTGGTCAAATCGCGAGAAACGTCTATTTAAAAGTCGCAAATTCGCTTGGCCACCATGTTGGTTTTGTAGTTACCAGGTTTTCAAAAGTCACATAAGTGAACTTATAGTAGTTCCCTCTATCACCATAGAAAATGTCAGGGTAATATCGGTAATAGTTTCGGAGATATTGAATGCTGGTGAAATATTTCGCACAGCCGCCATGTTGGATTGGTGAGTCGTAACAAAATTTGAAGGGCACGGTCGAGGTCGCCGGGAATAGTGCTATGAAATTTCCGAGTTTCATTGAAATCTCTCCAGCCGTATAGATTTTATTAGGGGGGGACACACACACGAATCACACACACACACACACACGCACACACACACGGACAAAAGGTGATCTCATAAGCCTATTTTTTCAAAATTGAAAATAGGTTAAAAATGGACCCTAAATGACAAGAAGGTTACCGTTCCCATAAGACAATAAAATGTTTAAAATAAGCATAAAATGACGAAAAACAAAGTTAATTAAGCTCCAATTATAAAATACCTTCTCGCAATAAATGAGGTCTGATCCTTCTACGAAAACCTGCATATTCTGCCTATTTTCGCCTATCCCCAAGTTTGTCCGGTGAAATCTACCTCCGCCTTCCGGCGTGCCGAGAGGACTTTTTTTATACGAGGAAGTATTTTGGGCAGGAAGCTGTTGTTGTTGTTGTTGTTTCAATTTAGAGGCTTGGACATGACGGTGATTTATCCCCGTGTACTTGGATAAGTGTTGAATTTTGTCTGATAACCTGTGATATTGTGATGGTTGTATTAGAGTGTGTATTCATAATTCAGGTGAGGATTCAATCAACGCATAATATTGCAAGTTATTTTTCAACAAACTACCACAACCAACATTAAATTATACTCTTTGAAAAGGACATATCGATATTGAGGTGCCGCTTCCTGGTGGTGCTGATTGGTACTGGGGATGACTTACCAGAGAGCGATGGGCTCTACCTGTGGATATATATTTGTGTAATTTTGTGTCTTTGTATTATTGCTTTTCTTTGGAGAATGTTAAAATAAATCGGCTACAAATTGGTGACCCCGACGTGATTTGAAGTAAATATTGGAGAACATCACTTACAGTATTAGTTATCATTCCGTCTTTTATAAGTATCATTCACCTAACTTCATGGCACTCAACGACCTACCAGCGGTGCATCATGTTTTCGACAAGGTACCCCCGTTTTGGTCTGAAAATCCAGCTATTTGGTTTGTCCAACTTGAAGGTCAGTTCATTTTTGGCCAACGTAACTGCGTACGCTACAAAATATAGTCATGTAGTAGCTAGCTTAAGTGAAAAATTACCTATCGAAGTTCAGGACATTTTATCGTTGCTGCCAGTTACTAATAAGTATGCCTCAATAAAGCAGGCGTTGATTGACCGCATCACACAATCTGATGCAAAACGAATAGAGAAGCTACTGCGAACCGAGGAACTCGGAGATCGTACTCCATCTCAACTCCTTCGTCGTCTGAAAACATTAGCCGGTACCACCATGGCTGATGATATGCTTATGAACATTTGGATGTCTCGCCTGCCTTGCTATGTACAGAAGATCCTCACAGTTTCAGAAGGCAATCTCGATGGGCTTGAAAATATCGCCGATAGATTACTTGAACTGTATCCGGCAACACCCAGTACCTCTATAATGGCCTCTACTTCTGAACCTACTAACATTGGGTCATTGCAACTCCAATTTAACGAACTGACAAAACTAGTTACCGAGATGTCAACCAGATACACTCGATCCAGCCGATCAGATCGAGACGTAGTTCTCCATACCGTTATCGCTCCCCACGATCACCTTCAGTTAACAGGGATATTTGTTGGTTTCACCGAACGTTTGCCTCTAATTCTCGTCAATGTCGCCCTCCGTGTAATCAGGGAAACAGTTCCGGGAGTCAGTAGCGACGGCAACTGACCCCACACATTCGAATCGCCGTCTGTTAATGACCGAAAGATCTGAAAATGTTGCCTTCCTAATAGACACTGGAGCTGACGTTTCTGTTTATCCCGCAGCTCAACTTCCTTGCCGTAGCTTCGATGAATAGCAACTTTTTTCCGCGAACGCAACAGCTATCAAGACTTACGGACATATAGATCTGAAACTTGATTTTTCTCTCCGCCGTGATTTCAGGTGGCGTTTCATTGTTGCCAATGTTACTCATCCCATGCTCGGAGCTGACTTTCTCGCATACTTCGGAATTCTCCCTGATCTTCGCTATAGACGTCTCATTGATTCAACAACCAACTAGACCAGTAATGGTCATATCCGCTGCATCACTTGACTATCAATTCGAACTGTAGTCGGCGATTCTCACTGCCACTTGTTGCTAAGTAAATTCACTGAAATTACTAGTCCATCTTCAGATCTTACACCAGTCCAATATTCTACTGTTCATGATATTGTTACCACTCCAGGTCAACCAATTCGATCAAGGCCACGCCGGCTGGCACCCGAAAAACATAACACTGCCAAACGAGAGTTTGAATTCATGCTAGCCCAAGGAATATGTCGACCATCCACAAGTTGTTGGTCATCCCCAATGCACATGGTCCAAAAGAAGAACAATGAGTTGAGACCCTGTGGTGACAATCGTCAGCTGAACCCTCGCTCAATTTCTGATCGCTACCCAGTTCCACATATTGAAGAACTCGCCATCAACCATCATAGACGTCATGTATTCACCATTGACCTTGTTCGTGCTTTTCACCATATTACCATTGCAGAAAAAGACATTCTCAAGACTGTTGTGACCACTCCGTTAGGATTGTGTGAATTTAACTTCATGCCATTTGGCATATGTAACGCTGCCCAGATATTTCAGCGCTTCGTGGATGAAGTTACTCGGGATCTGGATATCTGCCATGCCTATATTGATGACATACTGGTTGCATCTCGTAACGAAACGGAGCATCTCGAGCACATACATCAGGTATTCACTACACTTCGTGACTTTGGAGTAGTGATTAATGCAGAAAAGAGTGTGTTCGGCTCAGACGAGGTGCAGTTCCTTGGTTATTTGGTGAACTCAGGTGGAATCTGTCCACCTCCATGTAGATTTGAAACAATCACAACCTTTCCAAAACCAATCAATGTACAAGATTTCCGTAGGTTTATGGGATTAGTTAATTTATATCGGCGTTTCATTCGTAATGCAGCAGCCATCTCTGCCCCAATCAACAGATTCTTGCAAGGTAGCCCGAAACCTAAAGACAAACTACCTTGGACCTCTGATACCGAACAAGTATTTCAGCAACTGAAGGATGCAGTTGCCAACGCCACCTTCCTCGTGCACCCTTCACCAGATGCACCGCTATCACTAATGGTAGATGCATCGTTGACAGCAATTGGAGCATCGGTTCACCAACTTGCAGGAGGTAATTGGCAGCCATTAGAATTTTTCAGCCACAAATTATCCCCTTCACAACTACAATGGTCAGCATATGATCGTGAACTCTACGCTGCGTATGCTTCAGTTAAGAAGTTCAAACCCATGCTTGAAAGAAGACATTTCACTCTGTTCACTGATCATAAGCCTCTTACCTTCGCTTTGAAGCAGAAACCACAGAAAGCATCACCTCGTCAGTCACGCCATCTGGACTACATCATACTATTTACGTCAGATATACGCCACATCGAAGGTGCTAACAATATTCCAGCCGATACTCTCTCCCGCATCTCATCTATTGAAAGGGAATTGCATTTCAGAGGCCTTGCCGAAGCACATCAAACTGATAACGAACTACAGACATGCATTGGTACAAACACAAGCTGGTTCTGAAAAAGATTTGCATTCCGAATTCTGGCATTCAGTTATATTGTGATATCTCAACATCTTCAGCTCGCTAATTCGTTACGAAGGATTTTCGTCAACAGGCTATCGCACCTTTACACAGTTTCTCGCATCCTGGAGTGATAGCTACAACCCGATTGGTGAACAAATACTTCGTTTGTCCCAATATTGATCCCGATTGTAGAAAGTTCGTTCGTAACTGCATTTCCTGCCAGCGCAACAAGGTTACACGTTATGGCATGCCCCCTGTTGGTTCAATTGCTCCACCTAACCATCGTTTTGAGCATGTACACATCGATATTGTCGGACCGCTTCCTCCATCCAACGGATTCATCTACTGCCTAACAGCTATTGATCGGTTATCACGCTGGCCAGAAGCACATCCCATACCGGACATCACTGCAGAGACTGTCGCGCGTGCATTTTCCGATAGTTGGATTGCTTGCTTCGGTATTCCACAAATAGTCACATCGGATCAAGGACGGCAATTTGAGTCACATGTTTTCAATGCCCTCAGTGTACTGACAGGAATATCTCGTATCCGAACAACAGCCTTTCATCCGGCAGCCAATGGAATGGTTGAGCGCTTTCACCGTCAACTTAAAACTGCTATTCGTTGTCTTGCTACCGATTCTTGGACTGACAATTTACCTATTGTTCTCTTGGGCATCCGCACTGCGGTTAAGGAGGATATTGGTTCAACAGCTGCTGAGGTAGTTTATGATCAAACATTGCATCTTCCAGGCAAGTTCTTCACGAACACCAGCAGTGATATCATCGATTCGTCCAACTTTGTCAGCGACTTGCGTACGAGATTCAGGCCGCTGCGTGCAGTCGCTCCAAAGGTACACGGTGCTCAACAGACTTTCAACTTTCGTGACCTAAAAACCTGTTCACATGTGTCTGTACGTCACTACGTGGTGCGTAGGCCATTACAGCCCCCGTACGATGGCCCCTTTAACGTGTTGCTTCGTGCCACCAAGACCTACGACATTAATAACAATGGGAAACGATCAAAAGTGTCAATTGATCGACTGAATCCTGCCTTCATCGCAACGCCAAATGACTCCACTCCACCTAGGTCTTCGACAACTCAAGTTATTCCACAACAGGACTCAGCCGAACCTACACAACAGGCGACTACCTCACTTTCTCCCATTATTAGCCGTTCCGGACGACGGGTTCGATTTACTGAGAAATATAGTCGAACACTAAGGGGGGATTATTGAGGTGCCGCTTCCTAGTGGTGCTGATTGGTACTAGAGATGACTTACCAGAGAGCGATATGCTCTATCTGTGGATATATATTTGTGTCATTCGGTGTCTTTGTATTATTGCTGTTCTTTGGTGAATGTTAAATTAAATTGGCTACAATACAACTATACCCATGCATTTAGGATAAATTAGGCTATATGTTCTTTACTGAACATCTCGATCCTTTAATACTTTTCCTCATTCAATGGAATGAACCTCCCCCAGGGCCTGGTACCTTGACGTGGTGGGGAAGCATGCGTGCCTCAGTGATCCCGAGAGCGGGAGCCTCGGCTTCTGGCAGGGTCACCCAAGCCCGTAAGGTCGAGGGTGAGGGGCCAGACTAAATGACAGACCATTAGCTGAATATCCTGAAGGAAGAAGATCTTTGTTTCTGGGAGTAGGGAATGAGAAGACCATCAGCCCTGAAGTTACTGCATGGCGAGGGCAGACGCCTAAAGAGGGCAGACCCCTCACTACCCTAGTGCACTGTGGGCCCATAACTCACATGCCGGAAATGTATTATATGAAAAGTCAAACTGAGAGATATACTGGACTGCTGAATCCAATGACAAACTGTCGAAGAAAATGGCTTATAAGATTTGGAACATGGAACATACGATAATTCACGGGAAAGAAAAGCGAGCTCGTAGCAGAATTTGAAAGAGCAAGACTTGTATTACTGGCATTAACGGAGACTAAGGAGAAAGGACAAGGGGTGGATCCTTAGGGAACAATCATGTATTTATCTATAGTGGAGTGAACAGTAGACTGAGGGCAAAAGCAGGAGTAGCACTATTGGTCCACAAGAGCTATAGTAATAAGATTCAGGAATGGAAGTTCCATACGGACAGACTGTCGGTATACGTCTTGGCCCTGGGACAGTTCTGACTTCATTCATCATAGTTTATGGAGTGAATGATGACACGAGGAAGGAGGATAAAGATAGGTTCCAGGAAGAGCTCCAGAGTGTGATGGATGAAACTAGAGGTGAAATCATTGTGCTAGGAGATCTAAACGGCAGAGTCGGGAACCAGCCAGAGAAGAGCGGCGGAGTTGTTGGCCGGCATGGTGAAAACGTGGTTAACAACAATGGTGAGAGAATTGTTGATTTCTGCGTTGCCAATAACCTTGTCGTAGTGAACACCATGTTCCCACATAAGATGATACATATGTACACGAGAGAGGAACCTAGTAGGAAAGAACGATCCATCATAGATTATGTGTTGATCAGGTCAAATCAATTACAGAACGTGATAGATTGCCGAGCTTATAGAGGCTATGAGATAGGAAGTGATCACTTTATTTTGATCACTACAATGGAAACTGATTTAAAGAAACAGAGGAAACAACTCAAGAAGAATAAACAAGTAAAGATTAAGGTTGTAACTCTACATATTCGGGGTCATGGTTGATTATACTCAATGAGAGATACTAAAAAAAAATCTTTCTCCATTTATTCTTTTCATTTAACAATGAGCATCAATCTCTAACACTTCACTTCTCGGGATCTTATCACACAAAACCAAATCATTCTTGCTGATAAGAATCAGACCAAGTCAACAGATACTTCTCTTTTCCACAAAAACCTTATCTAAGTCCATGACCGAACACAATAATCATCTAACCTCTTCCCTCATACATTTTTCTACAATCTCCATAGATACTCTCAAAGATACTCACTACTAATCAGACCTCTAACAAAATTTTACTGCATGGAATAAGAAACAAGAAGTTCGGTGAAGAACTATACAGCCTACTTTTCATGCCAATGATTATTCTGCAGTATATGAAACTATCTAGAATAATGACGAAATTAAGTTGGTAATATCGAAATATCTAATTAGTTCAAAATATACCTGGTATAATGTAGCCTAATAGAGCACTACAGTTGGCAGCCCTGGCGACTGAATATATTCTTAGTTCAATCTCTTAAGGTACAGAATACAAAATTTGGTTGAAGTCCAATGGGCGTTACATGCAGTTAGACACTGGATCTATCAGCACGCGTAAAAGCATGTTGCCAACAATACCATGCGTGTGCTGGTCAGAAATAATATGAAATATTATATCTTGTTGAGCCAATTTTGGATGAAATCCATTTGTTAGTATAGAAGTAACATGTATTTTAAAATTGGACATATCAGCAGGCATAGAATCATGTTGGCAGCACTGCCTTGTATTAATTACTCCAAATTAATCTAGAATGTCAGGTGCTATACGTGTGCAAAGTATAGAGCTGTTGGCTTGCATACTTTCTGGTATATTGATATTAGTGTAAAATAAATATAGACAGCATTTATTAACAGTTGGCAGCCCTGATTGCTCTTAACAATACGTATAGTCATATCTGTTATGGTACACATAGCACATACGAAATTTGGTTGAAATCCAACTGATAGTACAGAAGTTACATGTATTTAAAAATTGGTCGCATCAGCAGGCTTATAATCATGTTGGTAGAACTGACGTATATAAGTTACTCGAAATTAATCTAAAATGTCAGAATATACGTGTGCATAGTTTAAAGCTGTTGGCTTGCATACTTTCTGATATATTGGTATTTGGATAAGAAAAATAAAGAGAGCAATTATTAACAGTTGGCAGCCCTGGTGGCTCTTAAGAATACGCTCAGTCATATCTATGTACAGATATTACATACACAATTTGGTTGAAATCCAATTGATAGTGTAGAAGTTATATGCATTTAAACATTGGACCTTTCAGAAGGCTTAAAATTATTTTGGCAACACTGTCATTGTTAGCCTCCTGGAAATTAAACTGAAATAGTATTATCTACATGTGTGCCAATTTTGGAATAGCTCCCATGCATACCTTGCAAGATATCCAACATGGAGCTGAAATTTCTAGTGCGTTTTTTCAGCTGTTGGTAGCACTGACATAATTTTCAAATATGGACGTGAGATATTCCGGTGCACATCTTTACTCATACTAAATTTGGTTTAAATCCAATTAATAGTGTAGAAGTTATATGCATTTAAACATTGGACCTATCAGAAGACTTAAAATTATTTTGGCAACACTGTCATTGTTGGCCTCCTGGAAATTAAACTGAAATAGTATTATCTACATGTGTGCCAATTTTGGAATAGCTCCCATGCATACCTTGCATGATATCCAACATGGAGCTCAAATTTCTTGTGCGTTTTTTTCAGCAGTTGGTAGCACTGACATCATTTTCAAATATGGACGTGAGATATTCCGATGCACATCTTTACTCATACTAAATTTGGATTTGATTGCTGCAGCCGTTTAGGAGTTGATGGGGGGGGGACACACACAGCCAGACAGACAGACAGACAGACACACATTTTCCCGGATCGATCTCATAAGTCTACTTTTTCCTCATTTTTTCAAAATGTGAAAAGTAGGCTAAAAATAATCAAAGATATATAAAAACAAAACAACAACGTAAATAGATAAATATACAGATATAAAACTCAACTCCATTATTCATGGCCCTCTTCTCCTTTACTGGTGAACTATTGCAAAGAATCTCAAAGCTCCGCGCTCAGGCATTACAATAGCCACCAGCAAAGAGTAGCCATGATCCTAATCTAAAAGATCACAGAAAATGAACAGTGACAATTCGCCCATCCTATATATGTAATTCTCGCGTGCGAAACACGTGAGAATCACATTATATACGAGTATAATAAACAAGAATAAATTACTAAACATATCACACATATTATCAGAAAATATCACACACAACATAAAACAACTTATCATCTACTTCAGAAGGTCCATTAACATTCCCTTCACTGTATAAACACTTGTGTAAAATTCACCAACATGAATATCTTCGTCAGATGGAGTAGCCAAAATTATAACATCAAGTCTTTTAGATCCTCCTCTTCTATAATTGGATCCGACAACAATATCATAATCAGAATGAACTACATATACGCATCAAACCAGTCCATTCCGTTATTACTATCATCCTTGTCCTCCCGTTCACCGTCATCTGAAGAACCATCATCATCTTCGTCCTCCCCTTTCTCTTTCTGCCTCTCCTCCTGCGCCGTCGTCTGCAACTTTTGCGTCTCTTCCGCCTTACATCTCGTCTTTTTCTTCATTTGCCATGTCATCCCATACCTTGAACTCATCTTCCATCTCCAACGTACTGTACCTCTCTCCTTCCCTTCCTAATTTTTCTCCTGTTCTTTCTTGTCTGTCTCATACTATTCAACACCTCCTTTCTCTTCGTCTTACATCTCATCCTTTTCATCCCCATCTTCCTTCTCCAACGTTTCTTCACCTTACCTTTTTCCAGTATGTTGTCTTCTCCGTGACACACTCTTGTATTTTTACCCTCCTCTTTAGCCTCTTTTTCTTGATTGCTACTGTATTCATGACCAACCTCATCTGATTCTCCTTTCTCTTCTTCAATTTCTTCCATATGCCCATATCACTTGCTTTCTCACGCCCTTCTGTTTCACCTTCTCCCTTATCCGTTTCACTTTTCTCTTCTTCAGTTTCTTCCTTTTCACCTTCTCCGTTATCCGTTTCTCCTTTCTCTTCTACCTTGCCTTCTAGCTCATCTTCTTCCTTGTCCTCAGTTTTATTCTCCCCCTCCATTTGACATCCTCCTTCCTCTTGTTCTCTCTCTTGTCCATTTTCTTTATTACGCCTTCTACCATCACGTACTTCACACATCTTCTCAATATCTTGACCATCTTTCATTCCTTCTGCCTCTCCATTACCATCTTCTACACGCCCTCCAGCAACACGTACTTCACACATCTCCTCAATATCTCGACCATTTTTCATTCATTCTTCCTCTCCATTACCATATTCTACACGCCCTCCAGCATCACGTACTATCTCACTACAATACATATGATCTCCACTCTGTGCTCTTACAACTTCCCTTTGTAATCCTCCTGCTCCTTCTTCTCTTTCTCCTTCTTCTGCTCCTTCTCTTTCTTTCTCCTCCTCCACAGCCACACTCACAGACACTTTCCAAGATTCAACCTGTTTACCTACAGATTCAATCTTCTGACCCATAGTTATTTTTACTTCCCCTATTTCTACTTTCACACCTCACATTCCCTTTTTCAGACCTCCTATTTCCTTACTTAACTCTTTCAAAGACTCATCCTGCTTCTCCATAGATTCGAGAAACGACTCTTCCTGATTCTTCATATATTCTTTCATAGCCGTAAGTATTTGGATCAAACTAGCTTTGCTATTTTGCATGATAAGGCCGTACTTCCCTGCTATTCAAGTTAACGTATTCTCCTTTATCGTGCACTGTACTAATTTTATTAAAAATTCCCTTGTTCGTGCGCCACGTTGGTACGACATTAATTGTAACCGTACGTCTTCTATTCTTTGGGGGTGGTGGTAATTGATTTACCATGAGGGATACGTTTTTTTTAATATTCTTTTACTTCTCTTTCCTCATACCTTTTCATAGCACAAAACAATATCTTAGCCAAGAATCACTTACAATCCTTCCACACAAAACCAAGTCATATCACTTTTTCTCTCATACCTTTCTACATTTTCCTTATTCGTGTCCGTATCCCTCTTTCGATCCTCACGTTGTGGCGTCATAATTGTAACTGTACATATTCTGGGCCATGGTTGATTATACTCAATGAAGGATACTTTAAAAAAGATCTTTCTCCATTTATTCTTTTCATTTAACAATGAGCAGTGGTTTAGTTGGACCGGAACGGGCCGGAACGCCGTTCCGGAAAATATCTTCCCGCCTTAGAATGACGTAACAATTTTACATTCAGTAAGAAAATCGTTTATAATCTATACATAGCGTTGAAACGTCACGGGTGTACTCTAGCGGACTAATATCGAACCTTACGGTTTTATGTTCATAAAATACGGTCGCTTTTACACTCCTGGGCGTTATTCTGGTTCTCTAAGGTTGGCTACACTGCTATTGGATACGGAGAGCGGGAAGTGAGCACAACAACTTTCTTCCGCTCGTTATGTTTGTGTGAATCCAAGTTTTATTTTATGTTGTGCTCGATGTGTTGCTGAGAAGCAGATATTACGGAATATCTCTGTAGTTAATGAACATCAGTAGCCCCGTAGTACCTTTCAAGTTTTCCAGTGACTGTGAAAGTGAGTTGTGAGTCACAACTTGTGACAATGAGTTTACTTAAGTGGCTGCGTTCAAAGAAACGTGCTGGGGAAGAAGATGAAGAATCAAAGAATACTAAAAAGGTGTGTGATGACTCAAGTAAAAACGAAACTGAATGGAGTTCCGAGAACATTAGTTTCATTAAAGACGTGAGTATAGAGATAGACCCTGGGTTAAATGTTGCTGAAACGTGTGATGCAGATTCAAGGGAGGATCTAGGTTATGGTTCTACACCTTCTACCATCGACTGTGAAATTCAAGGACCCACCTACCGAAAACAAGATTTTCCAAACTGTTGGAACGAGTCTCAGTACCGTTATTTTTTGTCAGAGAACGAGTGGTTATTTGCAGGAAATAAACATTTAGGCTGCAATATATGTAAAGAGGAAAGTAAATTAGGATTAGGAGTGTCTAAAGCGGCAGGACTTAAGCTAATGAAAGTATGGGTAGAATGCAAGGTTCATCCCAACGGAAATAATATTAATCAACAACAAACAAGCCTTAGGAAAAATATATTTGAGCACAACAATTCAGAATCTCACAAAAAAGCTATGTTACAAAAATAAGAATCCAATAAAAAGTTATTTGAAAGTTGCTTGGACACTATGAATGTCAAACACCTAGAAACCACCTTTCGAGTATTTCGAACAGCATACTCAATTGCGAAAAGAAATAGACCCTTCGTAGACCTACAGCCTTATGTTGAACTTCAACAATTAAATTGTTTAGATGTGGGACGAGTTCTTCATACAAATTTTAGTTGTGTTAATATTATTGAACACATTTCCACAGAAAATGAGAAATAAAATAGCAAAATCTATAACAGAAATCGGAGGAAAATCAGTATTATGATTGACGAATCAACAACAGTTAGTGTAAAATCTGTGTTAGTATTATGTTTGAGATGTGCTCTTTCAGATAACTCTGAAGTTGTTTCCTTTTTCTGGGACTTGATAGAACTTGAATCAACTACAGCAGATGTTATTACTCGAGAGTTATTGAAGAATCTTTCTTCATATGGGAAGAATGAAAACTTTCTGGCAGAACATTTAGTTGGTCTAGCATGTGATGGGGCCTCTGTAATGTTAGGTAGAGAAAATGTAGTTGGAGCACAGTTTTTAAAGTTATTTCCAGATATAGTAATCTGGCACTGTTTAAACCATCGCTTGGAATTGGCCGTTTCTGATACAAGGAATGAAGTTACAGGTGTTAACCATTTCCATTCTTTCTTTGACAAATTGTATTCTTTATACAGCATGCCTCCCAAAAATCAAAGGGAACTCAACATTTGTGCTGCTTTGCTGGAACAAAGAGTTAAGAAGATTGGGAAAATATTTACCATAAGATGGGTAGTTTCAAGACAGAGAACTGTAAAAGCTGTCTGGGAAAACTACAGTGCTCTAGTAAAACATTTTAGTGAGGCCAAAAATGACCACCAGAGAGACTCCAAAGAAAGGGCAAAATTCCAAGGTCTAGAAATTATGTTAACATGTGTAGAATTTCTAGAAAATATTGCAATTATGTATGATGCTCTTGTTGAGTTAGCTGATTTGTCATTAGAGTTGCTGAAAAGAGAGACAAGTCTGACTGAGGCTCAAAATGCAATCAAGCGCACTATAAAAGTGTTTGAATCTATGTGTAACTCAGCTTCTGGAGAATACTACAGAACAGTTCTTAAAGCAGCAGAAAACAAAAAGTTTAGAAACATAGGATTACATGATTCTAAAATAGTTGAAAAAATTGACAGAAAGCAGTTTTTCAGAAGTCTTGTGAACAATTTAAATAACAGGCTTATGGAAAATGTGTCCACATCATCTCATCTTGGTTCCAGCTCTAGTCAGCAGAGACATGAGAGAATGACAAACGTTATCAGTGATTCAAAGGTGAAAATCCACAGCCTGCTTCCAGTCTCCGACCGGGTCAGGAATGGAATGAATGAAGCCCCCATCTAGCGGCGAGGATATGAACTGTGCCTGCTGCCGAGGCCTGACGCACTCTCCTGGGGCAATGATTAAATGAATGACAGATGAAATGATAATGGAGAGTGTTGCTGGAATGAAATGTTGACAGGGAAAACCGGAGTACCCGGAGAAAAACCTGTCTGCTTCCGTTTTGTCCAGCACCGATCTCACGGAGTGACCCGGATTTGAACCACGGACCCAGCGGTGAGAGGCCGGCGTGCTGCCGCCTAAGCCACGAAGGCTTTATCAGTGATTCAAAGGTACTATACAAAAATAATTGGCCCTCCACTTCTACTTTGGATATCTGCTATGGTGATGAGAGTGTCTGCAACCTTTGTGACTTTTTCCACATGTTAGACAAGAGGAGGTGCATTAATGCTTTTAGAAAGTATATCAAGACCAAGGAAATTCCAGCGGAGCTGATGCCTTAAATCAAGACTGTACAGACCATTCCCATCTCTTCAGCAGAAGTTGAAAGAGCTTTCAGTACCATGAATGAGATCCACACCGGAAAGAGAAATAGGCAGCTGGTTGAAAGATCAAGCGGACTTATTTTCATAAGCAGCGTAGGACCTCCTGTGCATTTATTTAACCCACAACCATATGTCAAGTCATGGCTACGAAAGGGGAGACGTTCAGCTGGTGAAACAACTTGTCGGAAACACGAGGCCGCTGATTTTGACACCCAATACCATTCCATTTGGAAATTGCTGAATTAATAAGGTGAGTTCCTGTAAATATTTGTTTCCAACTAAATCACTGACAATGAGCATCAATCTTTAACACTTCACTTCTCGGGATCTTATCACACAAAACCAAATCATTATTGCTAATAAGAATCAGACCAAGTCAACAGATACTTCTCTTTTCCACAAAAAACTTATCTAAGTCCAAGACCGAACACAATAATCATCTAACCTCTTCCCTCATACATTTTTCTACAATCTCCATAGATTCTCTCAAAGATACTCACTACTACCTCTAACAAAATTTTACTGCATGTAATAAAAAATAACCAAAGATATATAAAAACAAAAGAACAAGGTAAATAGATAAATATACAGATATAAAACTCAACTCCATTATTCATGGCCCTCTTCTCCTTTACTGGTGAACTATTGCAAAGAATCTCAAAGCTCAGCACTCAGGCCTTACAATAGCCACCAGCAAAGAGTAGCCATGATCCTAATCTAAAACATCAGAGAAAATGAACAGTGACAAGGTTTACAAGTTACGAGAGAGCAAAGGCAGAGAGAAAGAGGCACTGGACCAGCTTACACAGGCAGTAGAGGAGGATGTAGGACGATAGATGAGAGGATAAATGAGATGGATATGGAAGAAAAATGGAACACGTTTGAAAAGATACTTCTAGAAGTGACAAGTTAAGTATGCTGAACATTAATGATGGGGGTGTATAAGAATGGTTGAATGATGACATTAAGGAAGAAGTAAAGAAGAAAAAGGATAGAAGGCAAAACTACTTGAGAACCAAAGACAATGATGACTATGAAAATTACAAGGACCAAAGAAAGAAAGTGAATGAACTAGTGCAAATAGCAAAAAGAAGAATTTTGACAAAAAATGGAGAAAAACTGCAAGAAAAATCAAAAGCTGTTCTATAAGGCACTGAAGGACATGAGAAAGGAGAAGGAATGTCCTCTAAAATTTATAAAGGATAATGAAGGGGAAAATGATGAAATAATGGAGAGATGGAAAGAGTACTTCCATGATCTATTGAACGGGAATAAAGACGGCCCAAAGGAAAGTGAGGAAAGAGAAGAGATAATGACGGAAGGAACACAATAGGACAGAGAAGACTTAAGGATAGGGTGTTGTGGATTACGCAGCACCACGGCCTATCAACCAGTAGCATAATATGTCTAGTCTGGTAGCCTAATATTAATCTATGCCAACCAGAGAGTGTAACAATAGAAAGACGGAAATAAAGAGGGTCGTGGAGAAAGACGTGTTGTCCATCACACAAAATTGGTGTCGAACCATAAGAAACTCGAGAGTTTGCACGAACCAGGAACACTATCTCAGTTTCGCATGCAAGTACAGGCTTGGATATACATATATACGGTAATATTATTTCCTTTTTAAGTAGTTATAACCTGAAAACTACCACTATAAAAGGACCTCCATTTTGACAGAGAATAAGAACTGCATGCCCAACACGAGCGCACGGAATAAGGAGTAATACAACACACACTAGTGCCATCTGTCGGATAAGCGATAATTCACTTCTTAGCAGTAAACGTCATGGAAGACAATACAACGGCTCAGCTCACGAAATTGAAACGCAGACGAGTGACTTACCGTTCTAACGCGGCGCGTTTTATAAATAAAATTAATTCCTTTAGCCAGTCCACGGAATTAGATGAAATTGAACATTTCCACGAGCGTCTGCAGGAAACCTTATCGTCCCTAAATGCTCTAGATGAAAGTATCCAAGACTCACTCGATGACGCAGAATACGAAAACGACATAGAAGCGTGCGAAGAATATCTGGACAACTCCAAACGGGCAATCAGAAAGGCCACGGGCCTCATGGAACAGACATGTGCTGGGAGGGAGACAAATTTAACCACTCAGTCTCCTAGTACCTTCGTTCGACCCTCAACTACACAGGATATAAAGCTTCCTACTATCAAATTGCAGTCATTCTCGGGGAACATAGAAGAATGGGAACAGTTTGAGTCCTCCATTGACAAAAAAATTTCACTGTCCGTCATTAACAAACATGTGTTTCACCGCGGATACTTGGAAGGCGAACCTAAACGTCTTATAGATGAGATAGCCATAACAGCAGGTACCTATGAGCAGATTAAACAAATTTTGACATCACGATATGGCGATAAGAATAGAATTATTCAATCTCATCTCGATTACTTAGAAAACCTCGAAGTTGCATGCTCAGAAGCCCCTGAGGTATTAAATGCAACCTACATTGAATGTCACCGCCGTATCGAAGCTTTGAAACCACTAGGAGAAGACGTTGACGCATATGGTCGAATTTTGGCACCCAAGTTACTGAGAGCCTTTCCGGAATACATAATGTCACCGCTGGCTTATCCACGCTAAGAGACTAGGCATACAAGAAGGAGACACCAGCCAACTGTTGGTGTTCTTCAACGAAGAAGTTGAAGGAGCCCTCAATGCGCAAAAGATACTAGGGGATGCCCCGTTGTTTACCACTTCAAGGCCCACAGCAGCCAATCTTCACGTTCATACGAAAACCAACAAACAAAAGGAAAGACAGAAACGGGGTATAGATCCGTTCGCGTATATTGCGAAAACCGAGGTCACTGGGGTCTAGATTGCTAGAAGATGAAGGACTCCCAGGCGAGGATTGATAGATTAAGGACAACAAATCGATGCTTTCTTTGTCTCTGCCGAGGGCATAATAAAACCAACTGTTTTAAGAAGGGGAAGACGACTTGCAACAAATGTCGTGGGCCTCATCACGTGTCAATCTGCTTTGAAGGTAACAACTTGCGAACCTCCGTAGGCAAGATAGGGGTCACCACGTACGATTTCACACACCTACAAACGGCACGTGTATGGATCAAGGGGCCGACAGGGCGAAGCAAATTAATCCGTTGCATCCTGGACGCGGGAAGTCAATCTAGCTACATCCACAACTCTCTGATTGACTCGCTGCAGCTTAATGTCACTGATCGCAAGACCCTAGAGATAAGCACGTTTGAATCACCCTCCAGTACTTAGTACACTAGAAGAAAGGTCTGCTTTGACATGAAGGGTTATTCAACCAGAGCTCAAGTCTCGATTACAGCGTTAGAAAGCCACAGCACCTACACCCCACAGCCGATCGCTCCTCAAGGCATAACCACGCTGGCATCGTTAAGGAAGGTAAAGATAGCAGATCCGAGAGATGACCACGCCACGGATCTTCCAATCGAGGCACCCATAGGTGCTGATTCCTACTGGCAATAGTTACGAGAACCCATTAGAGTGTCGCCATCACTGGTCCTCCTACTTACTATCTTTGGGTATATCCTCAGTGGAAATAGGTCAGGCGCCACAGTCAACGAGATAATGGTCCATCACATTTCTTCTGCTGTAAATGAAATCTCTGATGACACTCTACGTCAGTTTTGGGAGTTGGAAGCTCTTGGCATTAAGGAACATCAAGGGCGAACACTGTCACCCAAGGATCGCGCTATTCTCCAAGATTTCCATAACACCTACCGTAAGAAGGATGGGAGGAGAGTTGTCTCGGTGCCTAGGAACTTCACAATAGCAGAAAGCCGATTCTCATCATTAAAAAATAGACTACAAGCGAATGATGAGGAGAAGTCCATTTACCATAAACACATGTTAGATTATATAAGGAGAGATCAAGTAGAGGTTGCCCCTCACAATGACTACTCTGGAGATGTATATTACCTACCCCACCACGTCGTAAAGAAATCCAACGCGAGTAGCACAAAATACAGAATCGTTTTCGACACATCCTCTCACGAAATAGACTATCCATCACTAAATGACGTGCTAGAGATGGGTCCTAACTTGTTACCAGAAATTCTAGGGACACTGTTAAGATTTAGAAAACACTCCAAAGCAATTGTGTGTGACGGCGAGCAAGCATTCTTACAATTGACACTCAGCGAAGAGAATAGAGATTTTACGAGATTTCTATGGTATCGTGTCGAGCAGAGGGAGGACGGGATTTATGACACATCAAACGAGTTGATATTCTATCGTAAACGCCTACCTTTCGGATTGACATCTAGTCCATTCCTTCTGTCGGCCACTATAAGGGAAACAGCCACACTGAATCAGGACAGATATGCAGCTGCATCAGAGTTAGTGGACAAATCTATGTTTATGGATGACTTCATTGCAAGTGTAGATGATGACACAAAAGTAATTGCCATATATCAGGAACTCACCGCACTTTTGCAGCAAATTAGCCTCTCACTTTCCAAGTGGGCGACCAACTTGGAACCGTTAAAAGCGTTATGGCTCAAGGAACATCTAGAGGAAAGAAGAGTGACGAGCGTTCTAGGAGTAGACTGGAATACAGTTGAAGATTGTCTCTTCACTAACAAGGAGAAGATTCCTAACGATCTCATACATAAACCAGGAACCAAGAAGAACATTCTTCGTGCCACCACCCAGTTCTACGATCCACTTGGACTTTTCGCACCAGTGGGAATTGTTGCCAAATTAATATTTCAGGATACCTGGCTAAGAGGATTGACCTGGGATGAATTACTACCTCCAGATATAGCTAATAATTGGCGCTCTTGGCTTACCGAACTTCACTTATTGTCTTCTGTACACATTCCCAGATGGATCGGGATAGGGAAAACAAGTCACGAATCACATGTGCACGTATTCTGTGATTCCTCTGAGAGGGCATACGGAGCAGTTCTTTATATGAAATCAACACGGGACTACACCACCTCCGCTCGCATAGTTTGCAGCAAAAACAGACTTGCACCAGTGAAGAGAGTCACGCTTCCAAGATTAGAGCTGCTAGCTGCACTTATAGGCACGCGCCTCCTGCGCTACTTTTGTGAGGAAACCGGTTTTGATCTCAATAGGGCTACCCTGTGGAGCGACTCTACAGTGACGTTGGGATGGATAAAAACTACCCAAAAAAGTGGAAGACTTTCGTTGCCAATCGTGTAACAGAGATAATTAGCCACACAACTCCCAGCCAGTGGCGACAATGTCCCGGAGTCCAAAACCCTGCAGATTATCTCACGCGAGGAGTAGACGCAGACCAGCTACCATCTTTAGGCACGTGGTGGTGTGGTCCCCACTGGCTTACTCAGAGCGATACCTGGCCACTTGACATAACAACGGAACACCTAACACTACCAGAAATCAGAAAGATGCCTAATGTGTTTGTGATCACCGCCACTGAACCCATATTAGATGTATTAAGGTTCAGCTCATATTGGAAACTGATAAATGTTACTTGCTGGGTTTTACGGTTTGTCAGAGCGATCAAGGAAAGAGTACGATACCCCAAGTATCTGACAGAAAAGGAACTAAATGATGCCCGACTTTACTGGATTCGTCAGGTTCAAGAAGTGTGTTTCGGTCTGGAACTCACAGCCTTGATGAAAAACCTTCCACTTCCCAGTATGTCCAAGATTGCAAGATTCAATCCATATATTCAAGACGACCTGATTCGACTTGGTGGTCGACTTCAAAATGCAGATCTGACGCAGACAGAAAAGCATCCAGTGCTTTTGGATGGGTCCCACACTTTCACGCGACTTCTAATAAGGCAGACCCACATCAGGCTCCATCACTTAGGTGTACGGATAGTACTGTCAGAGCTACGATCAGATGATTGGATTCTTCGAGCCCGACAAACCATAAAAAAAAATTCTGCACCCTTGTCTGCCTTGTAAAATGGCACACAACCCTTTTGGCCAGGCTACGGAAGCACCCTTGCCAGCCGACCGTGTGAAGCCCTTGCAACCCTTCGAAGTGACTGGCATTGACTTTGCAGGGCCTTTATCATGGTGGGGAGAGAATCGAAGAAATGCTACATTGCTCTCTTCACGTGTGCATCTACAAGGGCCTTGCACCTGGAATTATGTTCAGATATGACTACTGAAACATTTATCCTCGCATTACAAAGGTTTACAGGAAGACGAGGGTTGCCACTCATAATCTATACGGATAACGCCAAGACATTCCACGCTACTCACAAAGAATTGTCTTCACTATGGCAACACCTCACCGGATCGTCCGTCCATCAGTATCTAGCACAGCATTCCGTCAAATTGCGATTCATTGCTCCACGGGCGGCTTGGTGGGGAAGATAGTGGGAGAGGATGGTTAGCACTACAAAATGATGCCTAAGGAAGGTGTTAGGCAAGGCATTGACAACCGAGGAAAGGCTAAATACCATCCTAGTGAATATTGAAGCCGCCATCAACTCACGACCCATCACTCAAAATGAAGGCGGAGCAGAAGCTCTGACTCCCGCCCACTTCTTGACCGGTCAAAGGCTAACTACCCTACCAACTGGACCAGAACCAACGTTAAGAACGAACCTGACAAAGGAGTCTACTGCACGACAAAAGATCACTGACGACTTCTGGAAGCGCTGGACAAAGGAATACCTCATGGAGCTGAGGAGCTTTCATGAAGTCCGTCATCCTCGAGGCAACATTCCGCAACTGCGAGTTGGAGACGCAGCGCTTCTGCAAGAAGACAGCCAACCGCGACACATGTGGAGGAAGGTTCGCATAGGGGAGCTCTGAGCTGGGAGAGATGGAGTGACAAGAACTGCAATACTCAAGGACTCAAAGGGGACTGTAATAACTCGTCCAGTGCAGCTGGTCATCCCCCTGGAGATAGACCATGGTGGGGAGGATGTTGTGGATTACGAAGCAGCACGGCCTATCAACCAGTAGCATAATATGTCTAGTCCGGTAGCCTAATATTAATATATGCCAACCAGAGAGTGTACCAATAAAAATACGGAAATAAAGAGGGTCTTGGAGAAAGACGTGTTGTCCATCACATAGGGGAAATGCAGTTGGCCATAAAACTACTCAAGAATGGAAAGGCACAAGGATATGATGGAATTGCGCCAGAAATGATAAAGAATTTAGGGAAGAAAGCAGAAGAGCTCCTATTCAATACAATGAAGAATGCCTGGAGAGAAAAGAAGGTTCCTAGAGATTGGGAGGTAGCAGTTATTATCCCCATCTTCAAGCGAGGAGACAATCGAGAATTTGGTATTCACCGTGGTATTTCATTGTTATCAGTGCCAGGGAAGGTCTACTCAAGGATTCAAGAGTCCCGATTGAAAAAAGAGGTAGAGGCGGATTTGGAGGGAGCCCAGTATGGCTTCCGCCAAAAAAGAAGCACGCCAGATCTCATCTTCACAGTCAGGATGGTTAGTGAAAATCCTCTGGAGGAGAATAAGACCCTTCATGCAACATGTATTGACCTGAAGCACGCATTTGACAGAGTTTCAAGAATGGAAATATGGAAATCTCTAAAGGAGTGTGGAGTCAGCGAAACACTTGAAAGGTCCATTAAAAGTCAGGAACTGTCGGAACTACGTGCGGAAAAGGAATGTGAGATCAGCAGAATTCATCACAAAACAAGGAGTCTGGCAAGGAAGTAACCTAAGTCCTCTACTTTTCATAGTATACCTCGATAGAATTATGAAGACATGTCAAGATAAAGTTAAGAAGTTGGTGATTGGAAATTACCTCATGAGACCAGTGAGATTAACCAATCTTGCATATGCAGATGACTTGATAGTCGTTACCTCCAACGAACAAAATCTACAACACAATATCAATATATGGGTCGAGGAGTTAAGGAAGTGAGGAATGGGAGTGAACGTTGAGAAGACAAAGCCTATGGTAATCTATAGAAATGAGGAGAGGCACAGCATTACGGCAGATGGAAGACTACTGGAACAGGTTACACAGTTCAAGTATCTTGGTTCAACAATAAGTTCGAATGGAAAAATGGAGGAGGAAATTGCGGATAGAATAAGAAAAGCCGGAAGATTGTATAATGCCATCCTAGGAAAGTTCTTAAACAAGAGGGAAATCTCCAAGAACACAAAGTTGGCGGTTTACAAATCCACATTTGTTCCTGTATTGACTTATGGCTGTGAATCCTGGGCACTAACGGAACGAGCGAAATGCGGAATCCAGGCGGTAGGGATGCGATATCTCCGGAAAGTAGAGGACAAAACCAGGAGGGACAGGATCCGAAATACAACCATTCGAAGGACACTGAATATCAAACCTCTAGAGAAAGCCATTTAAGAACATCAATAAAAATGGTTTGGTCATCTTCATCGCATGTCAACAGAACGCTTGCCGAGGCTAATAAAGGAGGTGAGAGTGGAGGGGGAGAAAGCTCGAGGAAGACCACGGAAGATATGGATGGATCGAATAAGAGAGGCCCTGCAGGAGAGAGGACTATCAGTAAGAGAGGCAGTTGTCATTACCGGAGACAGAAGAAGGTAAAAATCTCTCGTATCCTCGACACCATAAGGTAAAAGAGGACCGGATTAAGTAAGTAATTGAATGAACACATACGCAGACGATTATGTAAACTATCAAATTCGGTCATAGGTGGGAAAGAGTATAAGCGAGTGTAACTATTTTTAGATATACATGAAGATAACTATAGTTTTAAAGTTTTCCACACTAATATTATGAGCCATGAAAAATATAATAATAGCTTAGATGTTTCTCTGAAAGCTTACAGAAATGTATTGATGTCGTTGTCTTCTCGGAGACGTGGAAATTTAATAACGCAAGTCTTACTAAACATATCTGCTATACATCTTATTATAATGAACGTGCAACAAATCTGAATGATGGAGTAGTCATTATGATAACAGATGGATTACAGCATGAAGTTAAGTGTGTACCTATCATATAGAGATTTAAAATTGTTATCCTATTTACGCTTTTTGCAAAAAATGACAGTTGACTTATGAGATCTAGACAGGGTGGGTAGATTATTAGCTTGGGAATAACCTATCCCCCAAGGGAAGATGATGAAGAAAAAGTAGTGGGTTTCGGACTGGAGAAAAAGTATGGAGAAATAGGACGAGAGTCCAACAGAAGTTATAATTTTAACTTTAAGTATACTCAAAGGCAGCTGCCACTGCAAATCCGCTTTCCGATACCTAAAGTGGGTAGGGACCTGGGCGAAGCTAACAGGAAACGCAGCTGGAACTTGGGCTATTCGCAAGAAAGCTACTATAGAGTATTCCCTCTCAAGCATAAATATACCTACTATGGGGAAGGGTGGTGGTCTGGCAAGACAAAGAGTAACAGATTTATTGTGTATCTGTTAAAAGGAGTTTGTTTCTAAACAAGTATTTTCAAGAATACAAATAATTTGAATCAGTCGTGATATTTTAGTTCTTGAAATTGTAGAATTTCTAAAGAACGACCGAATGTTTCCAAGAAGGATACGAATAAAGCAATTATACACTTGTGAATGATTTTGGTAAGAGGACCAATAGTTGCATTTAGAAATGACTAAGCTTTTACCCAGCAAGGCGCCGACTAAAAGTTTAGACAATGAGAATCACTTAAATTTTGAAAAACCAACCATACGTGGTAGAGAGAATCTCCACAAGCAGGAAGCTGGCGTAGCGAGCTATGCTTGCCTTACTGGCCAGTTCAAATCAGCTATCAAAGCTAAGAGAGACTTTAATAAGTTAATAACTTAGAGATCTTGCTCAAATGCAACAAGTAGTGAAAACCTTATCAATGGATTTATTTTTATTAAATAGGGCATAAACTTAGGAAGAGTCAAGGAAGACAGGATATTGCCTAACCGTTATGTTTGAGAAATGATAAATCAAAAGAACAAATCTTAATTTATTTAACAATGTAAAAAGAAGTAGTTTATGTAACAAGTATATAATTTTGATTTTGTAAACAATTGGGGTCGCAGACCTCCTAAATCATTTAAAGCTTGTGCCAGGCAATTGACAAGTCTTTTGGGTTTAAACCTTTTATACGTACTAAAATCTTCGTAAGATTTTGGAATAGCTAAGATAGAAAATTTTAAGATAATTAAAGCAATTAATGCTAAACAATAAATCAAGTACAAGGTGTGTACTTGAAGGATTTCTAGATAGGTATCTTAGAAATATGAACAAATAACAACTTCGAAAGTAACAACAAAAATAACTGGAAGAAATGAAATAGAAGTTTCTATAACTTCTTGTATTAATAAAGAACTACTTTTGGCGATTATACAAATAGTGCAGGTCACTTATTGTGAAACCTGAAGAGTAAATTGAAAGGAAGTTTCTACAACTCCTATGTTTAAGTGGGGATCACGAGAAAAATAGGGCAAATTTCCCTTTCGTGAAACCTAGACATAACTCACTTTTGAGTAAAAAGAATTGGATTCCCTCATTAGAAGGGAGAAACAATATACTTTAAGGCGTGTAATAGACACGAAGTTTTACAGACATTAATTCGTTGTACGTGGAACAAGTAAGGGAGGGCACTTATTGAGAGTGACACCTCATTAAAAAAAAGACCTAAAGCAACAATTTTATTATTTTTTTTGTTAGTAAAGGGTTTGGGAAAGATCAAATGGGATTGTGGAAGAGTGTTCATGGCCGGATTGATTGTACTCGGACGAGCGCGTCGCGGATGAAAAGTTGAACAGGCACTGTTATAACTATAGTCTGTTGATATAGTTGAAAGTTCACTGTACCAGCACAAAAGGTTTATGGCAAAGAAAGTTATTGCAGTTATGTAAAAGTTGAGTTTTGGCTTGAGAGAATTATGAGTTGTAGTTTCTATGGGCGGAAGTTAAATACGGCAGAAAAATTCCCAAGTAGGAAGACAGTTTATGTGGATTAGAAGTTTATCCCACATAAGTCTCTCAGCGAAGAAAGTATTTCCATATCAAGTGGAAAATGCATGACAGTATAACTAGTAGATAGAGTGTAGGTTCTGGAAGGTTCCAGAGTAATGATGAGTTGTTTAAATTGGCTAGAGAATCCCTCGGCGAAAAACTAGATTATATAGACAGTGGGTATTTTAGTAACATCCCTCGATGTGAGATAGCATCTCAGAAAATCTTTCATTTTGAAAGTTAGACTTGATAGTTCGAGTTTGACCAAGAAAATCCCTTGAAAGCAGTTATTTTATCACATAGCAACTTTCACTGTCAATAAAATCCAAATAAAAGCATTGAGCCTTTTAAAAGCGATGAGAATGTGGTTAAAACATGAAGTCGGTACTTATCTTTGCTTCGTGAAGAAGGCGATGTTGCTGTTGACGGTTGATTCTAAAACTCGAACATGGCGTCGAATTTAGAAGTTTGCCTCTAGACTAGAGGAGGCGAGCTTTAGTTAAACTCCAACTGACTGATTTGACTTCAGACGCACAAGTGAGGCTAGCTCAACGGAGCGCGGAGATACCAGGGAAGGGAAAAAGGTGGGGGTAGGAGACAAATGGAATACATATAAGAATAGCCAACATAACAGAAATAAATTTTCTTGATGAAATGGTCTTCAAAGAGTTGATAGCAGGCATCACTAGCGCAGCCTGGTGGGTGAAAAAGTAGACGAACTTCTCTTGATCACGGAGATGATAGCTGACGATAGCGACGAGATCTGGTGGCTAGATTGGTAAGGAAGTCCTCTTGTGCAGGGAAAATTGAGGAACGTCAGAGATTCGCTGCTAGATGACGCTAGGTGGGTCATGGAAGATATATATCTAGAACAGACTTACAGGTAGTGTAAGAAACATATACCAACAAAGAGAAATCAGGAGATCACTGTTGATGTTTGCGAAAAAAGGAAGGGATGAACTAAAGCAAAGAGAAGCGAAAGCTTACTCTGTCTTACCGTGTATCCAAAGAATACATCTAGTTGGGAGGAAAAACACCAACAGAGAACAAAGACTAGAAATTAAGTACTTAAAGGTAAAGGGGCAATTAAAGACAATGGTCTTATGATTTTCCCATAAGTGGTCAAGATCTTGGCCACCCTAACTCTCCCATCCCTTCCAGGGTAACAGTCGGTCACTCTACCAGAAATCCAGAACAAGGGAGGAGAAACATCCCTAACCAGGACCAAGTTCGTCACTTTAATGTCGGGATTGGAAAGAAACCACTTCTGTCTCCGTTGCAAGGAAGTTAAGTATTCCAAATTCCACCTCTTCCAGAAAGAATTACGAAGGGCTTCAAGTTTACGCCAAACAATAGGTAAATTAGAATCTCTGTAAGAGTTGTGAAGGGGAGGAGGGGCAGAAAGAGAAGTGCCTGTAAGGAAGTGACCAGGTTGAGTGGAAGCAGGTCAACAGGGTCATTGGAAAGCGGAGTTAAAGGGCAAGAATTAACAACACCTTCAATCAGAACAGACAGCGAATTAGATTCTTCATAAGTCAGAATGCGATTACCTAAAACCTTTCTCAAGTGACGTTAAGTTATCTTTACGCAGGATTCCCATTTACCACCGTGATGAGGGGCGTAGGGAGGAATAAAACGCCATTTGAAACCCTTTGAGTAGGAAAAATTAGAAATCTGTTCCATGGCAGAAGAAGATGTGAGAGCTTTCTTCCACAAGGAAACTGCGCCTTGAAAAGTGGAAGCGTTATCAGAGAACATCTCCGAAGGAACACCACGCCTAGCAGCGAAGCGAGAGACAGCTGATAAAAAGTAAGAAGTAGAGGTATTCGTTACTAGTTCCAAATGGATCGCACCAGTAACCATGCAAACAAAGAGAGAAACATAGAGCTTACCAAACAATTTGCGTTTAGCTTCAGGGGAATTGCGTTGATATTGGAACGGACCCATATAGTCCACACCAGTTAGAGCAAATGGACGTATAGGAGAAGAGCGAAAGGAGGGCAGATCGCTCATTAATTGAGTTTTGACTTTAGGTTTAGCTTTGAAGCAAGGAATGCATTTGTGAATTACAGAGGAAACTTCATGAATTCCATTTATAATCCAGTACTTTTCCCTTAAGAGGCAAAGCAGTGTGCGTGTACCAACATGCAGACTACGATAATGAAAGTCACGTATAATTAAGGAAGTTACGTGATGTTTAGAAGGCAAAATAACAGGATGCTTCTTGTCCTCAGAAAGCAAAGATTGCGAGAGCCTACCACCTACCCTGAGTAACCTATTGTAATCAAGGAACGAGGATAAGGCACGAAGACGACTGGATTTGGGAAGATCACTTTTAGAAGAAAGTAAAGACAATTCAGAAGAAAAGGCTTCTTGCTGTGTTAGTTGCAAAACCTTAATGGTAGCGAGATTCAATTCATGATTGGTAAGGTGTGGTTTGGGGAGAAGAGCTTGGTCAACCACAAGATATTTCCATCTGAGAAGATAGGCAACAATTCGAATTAATTTGTGAAAGGAAGAATAGCGAGACAACAAGGGATGAGAAACGTTGGAAACAAGACAGGAAGTAGTAGATTTAGATACTTTAGCGTCACGCAAGTTGGAGTTTGTAGCTGGAGGTTTAGAAGGCCAACAAAAAGAGTATTCGATTAACCACGAGGGACCATGCCAGTACAACTGAGAGGCTGCCAATTGAGAGGGTAAACATCCACGAGAAATTATGTCTTCGGGGTTGTCAGCGCTGGGCACATGCCACCATTGACATCCCGAAGAAAGATTTTGAATTTTGGAAACCCTGTTTGCAACAAAAGTTTGCCAATGAACGGAGTTTTTGGTGATCCAAGAAAGAGCGATCAGGGAATCGCTCCAGAGATAGGTTTGCGAAAATTCGACCCTTAAGACTTCCCGTAATTTCTTAACAAGTTCTGCGGTCATGAGTGCAGCACACAATTCAAGCCTAGGCAAAGTGATAGTTTTAAGAGGAGCCACCTTCGATTTGGCACAAACAAGGTTGGAAACTGAAGATCCATTTAACGAACCACGATAAACCAAATGTGCACAGCAACCGTAAGCTTTTTCGGAACTGTCCGCAAACACATGAAGGAAAAAAGATTCATTAGGATGAGCGTTAATTAAATTCCTGGGAATTTCAATATGGGAAAGATCAAGAAATTTGCTGCAAAAAGAGAGACATCTGTTAAGAAAAGAAAGGGGAACAGTGTCGTCCCATTCACATTTGAGCGACCATAGCTCTTGCATTAAAAGTTTGGCTATAACAATAACCGGGGCAAGGAATTGAAGCGGATCAAAAATGTTTGCAATTTCAGAGAGAATTTGTCTTTTTGTGTTCACTTCTTCTGCAAGTGAAACTTTATAGATGAGAGTGTCAGTGCTAGTGCACCAATGAACTCCAAGAGTTTTTTTTTGGATTCGGAGCCTCCACAAATTTCGACGGAGTGTAGCGTGTTTTTCGAGGGTTTTTTATGCCACTGGCATAAGTCAGTAGGAAGCCATTCTATATTTATTTACGCGGCAAATTGTTCAGCCAAGAGAAGCTTTCATGTTAATTTATTATTATTATTAACTTATTATTATTATTATTAAGGTATTTTTGGAGCATTTTTATAAAATTATAAGCATACAGATAGGTTTTCTATGTCTAAAAAACACTATCAAGCAAATTATTACGAACTAAATTATCATAGAAAATTATATGATTACGGAATTTTACGGAGTTTTGTCAGTTAGGGTATTACGAGAGAGATGACTCATTGGGAATTCAGATACAGGCTTATTCTTGTCAAGAAGTATGTCGCAAGCCTGGGTTGCAGCGTCAAGAAAAGGCGAAATAGTCTGGAACGGCAAACGACATCATCCGCGCGCCGTGTGTATTGAGCCTAAGGAGGGGAGTAGCGGGGTGGCACAGCCAATCAGTGGAGACCACGTAAGGTGGAAGTCGGCACCGGAGTGGGGAGCCGACGAGTGCATATATCGTTTGCGCACCGTGGAGTGGGGACAATCTGTGTAGAACTTAACGAGTATGGTTGCGCGTGTGAGTGGCTCCGAAGTTCCGTAGAGGCGAGGACTATCTTTGTAAAACTTAACCGGTGTGGTTGTACGAGTGTTTGGCTCCGATGTTCAGCCATAAAGTGATTACATCTACAAGTATATCAACAAATAACGAAGAAGATGACGACGTCCAGGAGACAGTGGGAAGCTCTCTTCATCATCCAGTACGAGGGAAATGCTTCGGCAATTTCCAGTGGTAAGCGCGAATGACGCAGAACTACGGAATCTCTCGTTTCTCTTTGTTTTATATTCAGTATTCAGTAACTTCATAGCTTGGGAATAAGAATAAAATCAGTAATTTTTCCGAATCCGTTTTCACGTAATTTTCTAGCGGTAATATTCAAATCGCAAAGCTCCAATTTAAATTTTAAACTTATTATTATTATTAATTTTGCAAAACTTGTTTTATATAATAAATTCATTTCTTTTAACCTTGCAATCTTTGCTTTCAGTAGGTAACATTAGATATAGACCAATTCCTTCTCGTGATACAATTGTTTGTTGGGTTAATGATCAAATCATACCACGATCTGAGTGAATAGATTCTTGAAGGTGTTTTACCAGAGCTAGGAGTTGTTAAATACAAATTTAGATTTCAACATTGCGTTGAGGTCTTTGCGCTCATTAAAACAACATATCTTAGGAAGAGAAAATATTTCAAAGTGCAGTAAGGGCCAGTCAAACTGTTACACTTGTACGCTCAACGGGGAGCAAAGTAAAATAATGTTACATTGGTCGCCGACAACTTGGGGCTGAAAACCTAATAACATTTGTGGAAGGAGAAGGGTATATATTTCTGTGCCTGTATTTTGGGGGTTATTTGTCTTTATCATTGTATATCATTATGGGGGATGAGAAAGAAAGACAGATGAGGTTACGTAGTAGTCATCAACTGGAGAGTGATGATACGAGCAGTATGTCGAGTGATGGTAGTACCGGGGTAGCGGAGGTAAATCCCGATACTGAAACAGGGAGTGTAGATGGCCAACCAGAATTAAAAACTTTACTTCTCGAGTTCATGTTTCAGAACAAAGTTAGTAGTGATGCCTTAAATAAAAATTAGAACAAAACAACGCTAAACTCGAGCAAAATAACGCGAAACTAGAACAAAACAGTAGGGAAAATAAGGAAAGTACAGACGCTTTAAATGCTAAACTGGAACAAAACAACGCTAAACTGGAACAAAACAACTCTAAACTAGAACAAAACAGTAGGGAAAATAAAGAAAGTACAGAAGCTTTAAATAAACAAGATGTTCAGTAAAGAACATATAGCCTACTTTCTCCTAAATGCATGGGTATTGTTATAACTCTTTGTCCTTTTCAAGGAGTATGATTGAATGTTGGTTGTAGGAGCTTGTTGAAATACAACGTGCTATAGGGATATTAAACATAAATATGAGGTGCCCTTTGCTAGTGCTACCTCTGTACCAAATTTCGTTCAATTCGGTTTCACCGTGTTTGAATTGATAGGGGGAATCGATTTGCACACATACTTGGCCACCATCTGCAAACTATTGGGCTGATGTTCTTGCAGTTTGGTCAGAATATGTTTCCCACATAAAGATATGGTGTTGCAAAATTAGGTAGAGACTAGATTATTAGGTTGGTCGTAATTACATTTTAGCTTTTAACATTTGGGTGGTCGCGATTACGTTTCCATCAAGATAGCGGTGATATAAAACATGACACTGAGGTGCCCTTTGCTAGTGCTACCTCTGTACCAAATTTCGTTCATTCGGTTCCACCGTGTTCGAAATAATAGGGGGAATCAATTTTGACATAAAGATGGCCGCCATCCGCAAACTATTTGGCTAATGACCTATTAGATTGGTCAAAGGATGCTCCCTCCATAAAGGTATGTTGTTGCAAAGTTTGGTAGAGTTCGGATGGTTATGTTAGTCGTAATTTCATTTAAGCTTTAAACATTCGTGTGGCCGCCATTACGTTTCTGTCAATATGGTGGCGATATTAATCATGACACTGAGATGCCCTTTGCTAGTGCTATCTCTGTACCTAATTTCGTTCCATTCGGTTTCAGCGTGTTTGAATTAATAGGGGGAATCGATTCTGACACAAAGATGGTCGCCATCCGCAAACTATTAGGCGAATGACCTATTAGATTGGTCAAAGGATGCTCCCTCCATAAAGGTATGTAGTTGCAAAATTTGGTAGAGATCGGATGATTAGGTTAATCGTAATTTGATTTAAGCTTTGAACATTCGTGTGGCCGCCATTACGTTTCAGTCAAGATGGCGGCGATATAAAACATGACACTGAGGTGCCCTTTGCTAGTACTACCTCTGTACCAAATTTCGTTCCATTCGGTTCCACCGTGTTCGAATTAATAGGGGGAATCAATTTTGACATAAAGATGGCCTCCATCCGCAAACTATTAGGTGAATGACCTATTAGATTGGTCAAAGGATGCTCCCTCCATAAAGGTATGTAGTTGCAAAATTTGGTAGAGATCGGATGATTAGGTTAATCGTAATTTGATTTAAGCTTTGAACATTCGTGTGGCCGCCATTACGTTTCAGTCAAGATGGCGGCGATATAAAACATGACACTGAGGTGCCCTTTGCTAGTGCTACCTCTGTACCAAATTTCGTTCCATTCGGTTCCACCGTGTTCGAATTAATAGGGGGAATCAATTTTGACATAAAGATGGCCGCTATCCGCTAACTATCAGGTGAATGACCTATTAGATTGGTCAAAGGATGCTCCCTCCATAAAGGTATGTTGTTGCAAAATTTGGTAGAGATCGGATGATTAGGTAAATCGTAATTTGATTTAAGCTTTGAACATTTGTGTGGCCGCCATTACGTTTCCGTCAAGATGGCGGCGATATAAAACATGACACTGAGGTGCCTTTTGTTATTACTACCTCTGTACCAAATTTCGTTCCATTCGGTTGCACCGTGTTCGAATTAATAGGGGGAATCGATTTTCACACAAAGATGGCCGCCATCCGCAAACTATTACGCTGATGACCTATTGGTTTGGTCAAAGGATGCTCCCCCCATAAAGGTATGTTGTTGAAAAATTTGGTAGAGATCGGATGATTAGGTTAATCGTAATTTGATTTAAGCTTTGAACATTTGTGTGGCCGCCATTACGTTTCAGTCAAGATGGCGGCGATATAAAACATGACACTGAGGTGCCTTTTGTTAGTACTACCTCTGTACCAAATTTCGTTCCATTCGGTTGCACCGTGTTCGAATTAATAGGGGGAATCGATTTTCACACAAAGATGGCCGCCATCCGCAAACTATTACGCTGATGACCTATTGGTTTGGTCGAAGGATGCTCCCCCCATAGAGGTATGTCGTTGCAAAATTTGGTAGAGATCGGATGATTAGGTTAGTCGTAATTTGATTTAAACGTTGAACATTTGTGTGGCCGCCATTACGTTTCCGTCAAGATGGCGGCGATATAAAACATGACACTGAGGTGTCCTTTGCTAGTGCTACCTTTGTACCAAATTTCGTTCAATTCTCATTCACCGTGTTCGAATTGATAGGGGGGACACACATTCAGAGTACACACACTCACACACACACAGACACACAGACACACACACACACACAGACTCACACACACACATACACACACACAGACAGACACACTTTTTTCGCCCTGTGTTGATCTCATAAGTCTACTTTCATTTTTTGCAAAAATCGAAAGTAGGCTAAAAATTAGAACAGAATAATGCAAAATTAGATAAGAACAACAAGGAAATTAGTGTGAAAATGGAGCAGATTAGAGGAGAGATCAGAGGAGTAATGGAAGAGAAGGTTAAAGAGATCATTGCAGATGTAGACAAGAAATTAGGAAAAGTACAGGAGGAGTTAGAAATTAGAATCAGTACACAGGCTGAAAATTTAAAAGAACTAGTGCAACTGGAAACACAGCAGGTCAAAAAGCAATTGGGGGGAGAAATTGACAAAATTCAGGTAGCAACTAAAGAGGTTAAAGAACAGCTGGGGGTAGAATTGAGAAAGTCCACTCGCAAATAGTTGCAGAAGTAAATGATTTAAGAGAGAGTAATAGAGAGAGCATTAGCAAGATTGAGGAGAAACAAGCAAAGCTATATGATAAAGTAGAAGAATCAGAAGGAAACATTAAATTAACAGTAAACAGTATTGAGAGGAAGGCTGAGGAGAAAATCGCAGAATTAGAATGAAAATTAAAAGCTAGGATCAGGCAAGAAAATTGTCAGAATAGGCCAGTTTTTGTGAATAGCACACACAGGGAGGTAGACCTGGGTAAGTTCAGCAATCGACAGGGGTGCCCAATGGAGTTCATGAATACTATAGAAAATAAATTCGGGGAGAGTTTGGAAAATGGTAGTATTGAGTGGTGCCAGGTAGTTGAAATTTTAGAACAAGTGTTTGTGGGGGAAACGAGGAATTGGTTTGCTGTCTACGGAGACAAGTTTACTGATATTAATGATTTTAAAATGAAATTCTGTGAAAAGTTCTGGAATGAGGTTATTTAGTCGCAGCATCGTGAGGGAGTAGTGTGTGGTAAATATAACCCTAAAGGAAGCTCCACCATGACCGAATACTTTTTAGGGCAGGTATTAGTGTGTAAATATCTGGATGGCTTGAAGGAGGAAAGTGATGTGGTGAGGTTGCTACTTAGGCACTTTCCCTATAGGATCAAGGAGGCTGCTTGTATCCAGAATGTAAAGACAATATCACAAGTAGAAAATTTGTTAAGCACATTTGAAGCACTAGGGAGAGGGGGTTATGAGGACAATTTCAATAGGAACCAGGGTAATAATAATAATAATAGGCCTAATGAAGCCAGGCATCAGGAAGTTCAAGGGAACGGTTGCGAAGGAGCCAACGCTCAAAATAGAAATAATAATAATAATCAGCTAAATCAGAACAGAGGAAATGGCTATGGTAATCAGTATCAAGGGAGGAACAATGATTTCAGGGGAAATCAAGGGAGAAATAATGATTTCAGGGGAAATCAAGGGAGAAATAACGATTTCAGGGGAAATCAAGGGAGAAATTATAATGACAATAATTACAACCAGAATAGGGGTCAAGGATGAGGACAGCCTAGTGGTAGTAATATACAGCCAAACAATGACAACACAGCCCAGAACAACCAGACCAGTGCAGTAGTTAGTAGTACTACAGCCAGCTGTAGCGGTTCTTTAAACGCGAACCAGGCTGCGAAGTAAGGTCAGAATCTCAGTTTGTAGCATGCCCTGTCCATACAATTACTGTATACAGGAACCCTATGACCTAAATGTAAGAAATGAATTATTACATGAACTAAATGATGAAGGTATTATTCAAGAAATTAAATTTCAGTTAAATTTAACGTGTCCGAGGCGTACACAGATGTTTAAATTGATAGTGGTTGTATGAAGAGTTGCATAATGCATTTTATGATAAAATGAAAGGAACTGGAGTAAATTCTGAGGAGATGCCAATTAAAAGCACTTTTGTTATCCCAGCTGTTGGGAAGAGGTCTAAAGTAATTTCTAAGCAAGTTTTAGTAGACATTAAAATTAATAATCATGTAGAGAAGCAGATTTGCCTTGTAATTCCAAATTTAGTATTCAGTGTTATCTTGGGTTCAGAGTGGCTAAGTAGGGTGTCTGGTAACTTATGTTATGATGTAGGGAGTTTGAAATTTAAATGGAGAAATTCTGAAGTAGAAGTAGCGTTCAATGACCATATTCAGAGAAGTAGTGTTGTAGGTGTGATTTGTACTTTAAATGAGATATCGCCAGCCGTAGAGCGGGGTTCTGCATGTTTTGTGGGCAGTGTGATTACGAACGGTAGTCTAGAGGACTCGTTACGTGATGCTGCATTTCAGGGAAATATAGAGGTGGAACAATGTGTTCGGCTCTATGATGTGTTATTGTGTAATAGGAGAGTGTTTGAGGATCGCATTGGTATGGCCAATTGCTATACACATTCATTGAACGTTATTGATAGGTCAGTATTCACAGGACATAGATATCCTGTACCTTTCGCTTATCAGAGTGCAGTTGAGGCACAAATTAACCAGATGCTTGAAGATAGGATTATTGAGCACTCTAACAGTCCATATGTTAATTCTTTGATCACGGTACCCAAGGCCGACGGCACAGTTCGTATTTGTTTAGACGCTCGTTTGGTTAACAGTAGAATTAGTTCAGATCTGCTGAAATCTATGTCAATAGAGGAATTAATGCAAACATTTGAGGGGAAGAAGTATTTCACTTGTGTAGATTTGAGTTCCAGTTTTTGGCAAGTGCCACTTATGTACGAGGATAGACCATTTACAGCTTTTAGTCATAAATAAACCTTTATCTGTTTTGCAAGGTACCTTATGGGTTAAAGAGTAGTTCAGCAGCTTTAATTAGGGCTTTAAACATCGCATTAGGGGATGACCCAGGAGAGTTTGTAACCATTTACATAGATGATATGGTAATTAGTTCACGCAGTTTTGAGGAGCATCTACGCCATTTAGATATAGTTTTTCAGAAGTTAGATCAGGCAGGGTTCACTTTGAAGCTGTCTAAGTCGTCATTCTGTCAGTCAGAAGTGACATTTTTAGGTCATAGAGTGTCGAGTAGAGGTGTTACACCAGAGGAAAGTAGGGTTAATAAGATAATTAACGCAGAGGTGCCACAGAATGTTAAACATTTAAAAACATACCTGGAAATTTGCAACTTTTTCAGGAGGTTCGTTCTTAAATACTCAGGGTTGGTAGAAACATTCAGGGAATTGCTTAAAAGTGGGACTCGGTGGAGATGGGAGTCCAAGAATGATCAGGCTTTTAGAGCGCTGAAGGAAGGTTTTGAGAAAGCTGTAGTGCTGAAATATCCTTTGAAAGATAAGGAATATGTGGTTATGACAGACGCTTCACATATAGGCATTTCTGGAGTATTATGTCAGAAAGATGATGAGGGTAATCTGTGCATTGTATCTTTAGCCTCGCGAGGACTGACAGCAGCAGAGAAAAGATACACGATTACTGAGTTAGAGCTTTTAGGTATTGTTTTCAGTTTAGGGAAATTTAGAATGTATTTAGTAGGGGTAAATTTGAGATCCATACAGATCACCATGCATTACTGTATATGAGGACTTGTAAACTCAGTTCTAACAGAGTTAGTAGGTGGATTCTTGCTCTGCAGGAATACGAATTCACAGTAAAATATATTAAAGGTAAAGATAACATTCTTGCAGACATGCTATCGAGGGACACTAATTTATGTAGGGATTATCCTGTGGTTAAAGCAGAGGACGGTATTTTAATATGTGCATGTGTGGACAGTAGCAAAAGGGCATCGTTACAGACACTAAGAAATATGCTAGTGGAGCAAAGTGATGACGTTAAGTTAAGGGAGCCACTGGCTAGGTTGGAAATAAGTGAAGAAGAGTATGTGAAAGTAGGACGGTTCACGCACAAGATGCAGGATGGGCTTCTTGCAAGGAAATGTAGGAATAATCGGTGGGCAATATGTGTTCCTGCCACGTTGCGGGAGGAGCTAATTTGGTTCATTCATAGGGAATTAGGACACTTTGGTGCTGCCAAGGTCTTCTATGAAATTGGTCGTGACTTCATTTGGAGTAAAATGGGAAGGGATGTTAGGAGGATTTTAGCTAAGTGTGACACCTGTCAAAGGAGTAAATATCCAGTTAAATATTTAGTGGGGGAGAGATCTGCAGTTCTCACCAGTAGTCCCGGCGAACTACTGTGTGTGGATTTATTTGGCCCGATCGTTAAAGGACAGTACGGCTACGAGTACATTTTTATAGTTATTGACGCTTTTAGTAAGTATGTCAAGCTATATCCGCTAAGGAAAGCCACGGGACTAGCGTGTAGCCGTCTGATCATTAATAAGTATGTACCTGAGTTTGGCCTTCCTCTCCGGATACTATCTGACAGTGGACCACAGTTTATTGCAAAGAAATGGAAAACCAGTATGCAGGAAGCTGGTATAACACACGTTAATTTCTCTGTAAGGTACCCTCAGGGTAATTCTGCAGAGCGTCCATTAAGGGAAGTGGCTCGTCTTTTTCGGACTCTAGTGCATGACAAGCATGCGGCCAGGGTTGGACATCTTCCCAAGGTCGAGACTTGGCTGAATTTTGTCCAGCATGAGAGCACGGAATTGACGCCATACGAAGTTTACTTCGGAAAAAGACCACAAAATGAACTAGCGAGGGTGTTGGGTTTAAATGAGAGTAAGCAACCGGGGATGGATTACATTGTTCAGTTGGCGAAACAGAATTTATCTAAGTCAGCACAAAAGAGAATTCGCCAAAAAAAAACTAAATTTGACCTATTCGAGCCGGGAGACAGAGTCTTGCTTAGAGTGCCGAAACAGTCAAATAAGCTAGAGAAAGTCATGTCCAAGTTCTTTTATCCCTACGAGGACCCATTTATAGTTTCCAAACGTATTGGCAAAACAGCATATGTGCTGTAGGATATTAAGGGAAACAGGTTATACGGGACGTATAATATACATAGTCTACGAAAGTATGTGTCATAAAGTAAGTGTGTTTAGCTGGCGAGCCAGCCTATCAAACGAGTAAGTGTGGTATTTGGTGCGTGGGAGGATATGGTCTTCCAGGCAGGCGTATCAGAAGTCACACAGGGGGGTAGTATGTAAGTAATTGAGAGTTTTTAAGGTACAGGGAAATATGACGGGATTGTCGGATGCTCTTGAGCACTAAAATGTCTCGATACACCAAGGCCAGAATTTGGTAGCGCTGGTGAATTCCCATTTGTCTCCTAGAGATGGGTGAGTGCTTGAACAGGGTATTTTTGCTTAAGGCGTCCACGAGGCAAAAGATGGGCCATCAGAAGGCGAGACAGTCCTTCATGAAACTCATACATAACAGCACACGTGATTTCTGTTTACGGCCTCGCCATGTACGATTTGTAAGTGTGTAATTTAAGGTAATGTGTACAATTGTATTATTTGTGTGAGGAGAACTGTTCTGTGTTGAGAACTAGTAGTAAGTAGAATATGGTCTACGGGAACTTAAGAATACCGGGCGATTACGGCACAGAAATATTTGGTGTTATATATAATGCGCATTTACTGTTTTTTTTTCAGAAGTCAATATTAATTTAGTCTGTTATAAAGAGAGATTAAGTATTATGGTCACGATGCGCTGCCACAATAGTGTGATCGTGTGCTCAGTGATAAGTGAGATTAAATTTCACCATAAGGAAGGAACCTCCAGTGAAATTAGGAAGTTCTATGGTGATATACATATATCAGAACAACCTTGATGCGTGTGAGGTGACATCTTATATACATAGTGCTCACACATTATTTATGTCAATTTTTCCAACATAGAGAAATTTGAGAGGCGGAAATATCCGTGGAACATTGTTCTATATGAAAAACATTGGACTGGTTGCAAAGTGCAATCCATAGTGACAACAAACTTTGACGCAAAGTGCGTAAAGAAAAGTTAAGAGGGTATAATTGTAATTTAGGGTGATTTCATTTATGTAATATGTATTTTGGATGGGGATTATTAACGTGTCTGGGATAATCGGATAATGGACCGTCGTCACGGTAAATCATCCGATGATCCGAGGCGAATATGTAACGTGTTTTTCGAGGGGTTTTAATGCCACTGGCATAAGTCAGTAGGAAGCCATTCTATATTTATTTACGCGGCAAATTGTTCAGCCAAGAGAAGCTTTCATGTTAATTTATTATTATTATTAACTTATTATTATTATTATTATTAAGGTATTTTTGGAGCATTTTTATAAAATTATAAGCATACAGATAGGTTTTCTATGTCTTAGAAAACACTACCAAGCAAATTATTACGAACTACATTATCATAGAAAATTATATGATTACGGAATTTTACGGAGTTTTGTCAGTTACGGTATTATGAGAGAGATGACTCATTGGGAATTCAGATACAGGCTTATTCTTGTCAAGAAGTATGTCGCAAGCCTGGGTTGCAGCGTCAAGAAAAGGCGAAATAGTCTGGAACGGCAAACGACATCATCCGCGCGCCGTGTGTATTGAGCCTAAGGAGGGGAGTAGCGGGGTGGCACAGCCAATCAGTGGAGACCACGTAAGGTGGAAGTCGGCACCGGAGTGGGGAGCCGACGAGTGCATATATCGTTTGCGCGCCGTGGAGCGGGGACAATCTGTGTAGAACTTAACGAGTATGGTTGCGCGTGTGAGTGGCTCCGAAGTTCCGTAGAGGCGAGGACTATCTTTGTAAAACTTAACCGGTGTGGTTGTACGAGTGTTTGGCTCCGATGTTCGGACCATAAAGTGATTGCATCTACAAGTATATCAACAAATAACGAAGAAGATGACGACGTCCAGGAGACAGTGGGAAGCTCACTTCTTCATCCAGTACGAGGGAAATGCTGCGGCAATTTCCAGTGGTAAGCGCAAATGACGCAGAACTACGGAATCTCTCGTTTCTCTTTGTTTTATATTCAGTATTCAGTAACTTCATAGCTTGGGAATAAGAATAAAATCAGTAATTTATCCGAATCCGTTTTCACGTAATTTTCTAGCGGTAATATTCAAATCGCAAAGCTCCAATTTAAATTTTAAACTTATAATTATTATTAATTTTGCAAAACTTGTTTTATATAATAAATTCATTTCTTTTAACCATGCAATCTTTGCTTTCAGTAGGTAGCATTAGATATAGACCAATTCCTTCTCCTGATACAATTGTTTGTTGGGTTAATGATCAAATCATACCACGATCTGAGTGAATAGATTCTTGAAGGTGTTTTACCAGAGCTAGGTGTTGTTAAATACAAATTTAGATTTCAACATTGCGTTGAGGTCTTGGCGCCCATTAAAACAACATATCTTAGGAAGAGAAAATATTTCAAAGTGCAGTAAGGGCCAGTCAAACTGTTACACTTGTACGCTCAACGTGGAGCAAAGTGAATAGCGTTATAGGAGGAGGGGTCTACATCTTCAAAAGGAAACTGGACGAGAAGCTCATGGGAGTTGGAATTCCATTTATGAAGTGGGAATCCTCCATTCTTTAACAATGCTTGAAGTTCTAGTGACAGGAAAGAAGCTTGCTCCAGAGTGGGGAAGGACTGCAAGTAATCGTCAACATAGAATGATGTAGTTAGTGTTTCGGAAGCTTTCGAATCAAATAAATGACCATCTTGAGAGGCTAACAAGTGTAGGGATCGGATAGCAAGGAAAGCGGAAGGTTTTAAGCCATACGTAATCGTCTTTAAGCGAAATACCTTAATGGGCTTCCTGATTTCGTCGCGCCACAAGATTCTTTGGAGATCTCGTTGTTCAGGCTGAATTAAAACCTGACGGTACATCTGTTTTATATCCGCTATAACAGCTATGGGAAATAATCGAAAGTTAAGAGTATAGCAGATAAATCTGACTGAATAGCAGGACCAGAGTAAAGAGTATCGTTAAGAATGTTGCCATTAACGTCAGGTGATGGACCATTGAAAACGACTCGGATTTTATCCTTTACAAGAGGGTTTTTCCACACGGGATGATGATTTAAGAAAACCGTTTCAATTGGGGGGTGCAATTCGTCATCAGATTTGCTGATAACTTCCATATGATCTAAGCTTTCATACTCATCCATGAAATCGGTATACGGCTGTTTAACGAGAGGTTCTTTCTTGAATTTGCTCTCGATAGCAAAGAGAGCTTTTCGAGCTTAGGGTTGAGAATTAGTAAGTTTAGGGGGATTATGTAATCTTGGCATCTGAACAATGAACCGGCCATCAGGAGAACGAGTGGTGGTGTTCAGAAAAAGTTGCTCACAGAATTCGTTTTCTGAAGAGGTCACGTTAGGAGAATCAACGCTTTCAAGCCTCCAGAACTATTCCAAGTCAGTGTTAGCGAAATAACATTTCGATGCGGGTTGTGGAGAATAATGAGGAAGTTGACCGGTGACGATCCATCCAAAATTAGTGTCTCTGGCAACCACGTTTGAGGATAACTTGCGAACCTGTTTACGAAGGCAATTCCAGAAAACATTGGCACTAAAGAGTATGTCAATGGGGTTTTGTACATTGAACAGAGGATCGGCTAGCCTTAAATGCGAGGGAATGCTTAAACCTGAAATATCAACAGAGTGACTTGGAGTACGTTCTCCTATGCTATTGGGAATGAGACAATTCAGTTTGAGAAAGTTATTTCTGTGACAAATGTCTCTCATGGTTAGCTTTGAAAACTGTAAAGCTTGCGATTTTGAGCTGTAAATGTCCGATACGTTAATAGAAGTGGGGTTACAGGTAGGCCTAGTTTTTGATTAATGAATTAGAGACGAAATCGTGGGTTGCCGCCGAATCAAGATGACCGCGTGCACGGACCCAGTTGCCAACGTTATCCTGAACTTCGATTTGGACAGTGTACAATAGTACTAGGGCACTACGTATGGACTTGGCATTTTGAATGTAAGATGAAGCATTGGAACTGTTAGCATTGTCACTTTTCTGAGAAGTAGATGCGGTCGATGACCTTGCTTGATCATGACGATGTAGTAAAGTGTGATGAGCTTTTTCACAATGGAAGCAAAGTCTGGTGGACTTGCAATTTGAAGCAGAATGCGTAGGTGCTAGGCAGTTGAAGCAATGTTTATTCTGGGAAACTAATTTTCTTCTGTCGTCGACTGACAGTTCTTTAAAAGATTTACATAGATATAAGGCGTGGGAATCTTTACAAAGTATGCACTTTAATGGTTCATTTAAACTCTTACGGGGTTCGCTTTGAGTGATTAAAACGAGAGAATTAGCAATACGGCGTTCACTAGACTTATTTGGGTAACCAGTGGCGTTTGACTTGAGTTTAGATGAGCTGGACCCAGGTTTTTGGGTACTAGACGCTAAGCGTTCGTTTTTAGGTTTAAGAGACATTGATTCAAATTTAGAACTAGGGGATGAGGGTTCACTTTGATTAGCCAAAGCAGTTAAGAGTTGTCATCTATCATTTATGAAAGTGACTAAATGCTCGTAAGAGTAATCGTCTTCTCTGGAAAGTTCAATCTCCCAAGCTTTGAGGGTAGCAACATCGCCTTTAGAAACCACTAAGTGTATTAAAAAGTTTTCAGTGGGTTGATCTAATTGGGATAGAGCTTTAACGTGAAGTTGTGTTGTATCAATGAGAGTAGGCAAACTAGTGACGTCATTATGCTGTGACGCAGGTAAGTTAAATAGAGCCTTCATATGGCGTTGAATACGTAACCGTGAATTACCGTATCTTTCTTTCATCAAGTTAAAGGCAATGGGGAAGTTTTCGGCATTTAATGGGAGTGCTTCAACTAACTGCAGAGCTTGACCTCGGAGGATAGGTATCAAATAATGAAACTTGTAGATGACTTGAATGTCTTCATTGTCATGAACAAGAGAACAAAATAGTTCGTAGAAAGAATCCCAAGTAGATTCGTCTCCAGAGAAGTGGGGTAAATCAATCTTAGCTAGGATTGGTTTGGGCTTGTGAGTGCCCTCACGAAAAGAGGTTTGTTCTTCGTGAAGGGAACCAAGAACAGAACCGTCTTTTTTCTGTTCTTCTTCGAGTTGGCGTATTATTTTAAAAGCAGAACCTATACCTTCGTAATATTGATTTTCTACTTCGACTCGATCATCAGTTTGATTGAGCATACAAGTTTCGATTTCAGTTTGGATGTTACAATAATTTTCATAAGAACGTTCAAAATCCTTTACGCGATGTTTTAACAAATATAATTGAGCTTGTGAGGGATCTAGCTCTTTGATGTATTTTCTAAATCGGGTAATTTGCCCTTTATAGGATGCTCGTTTATAATTAAGTTTTTCATCCTTATCCTTTTCTGTAGGAGCCATGACAAAATAGGTAAATTAAAGAATAACTTACGAATCTGTGGAACCTTGGAAATGCTGTCAGACTGGCAGCAGCAAATGGGTTGAAAGAAAGGGACACGCCAAAAGAGACAGGAGCGGCCACTTTCTCCTTCACATGCTTTGCACGGTGAAGCTATAGCTGAAAAATTCAAAGAAGATATTAAAGATTTGCAAAATATTGTCAAATAACCCTTGACAAATAAAGTCTGATAAGTAAAATGTCATAAATGGACTCTCCCGGGTTTCGGCACCAAATTTTGGGTAGATTATTAGCTTGGGAATAACCTATCCCCCAAGGGAAGATGATGAAGAAAAAGAAGTGGGTTTCGGACTGGAGAAAAAGGATGGAGAAATAGGACGAGAGTCCAACAGAAGTTATAATTTTAACTTTAAGTATACTCAAAGGCAGCTGCCACAGCAAATCCGCTTTCCGATAATTAAAGTGGGTAGGGACCTGGGCGAAGCTAACAGGAAACGCAGCTGGAACTTGGGCTATTCGCAAGACAGCTGCTATAGCGTATTCCCTCTCAAGCATAAATATACCTACTATGGGGAAGGGTGGTGGTCTGGCAAGACAAAGAGTAACAGACTTATTGTGTATCTGTTCAAAGGAGGTTATTTCAAAACAAGTATTTTCAAGAATACAAATAATTTGAATCAGTCTTGATATTTTAGTTCTTGAAATTGTAGAATTTCTAAAGAACGACCGAATGTTTCCAAGAAGGATACGAATAAAGCAATTATACCCTTGTGAATGATTTTGGTAAGAGGACCAATAGTTGCATTTAGAAATGACTAGGCTTTTACCCAGCAAGGCGCCGACTAAAAGTTTAGACAATGAGAAACACTTAAATTTTGAAAAACCAACCATATGTGGTAGAGAGAATCTCCACAAGCAGGAAGCTGGCGATGGCGTAGCGAGCTATGCTTGCCTTACTGGCCAGTTCGAATCAGCTATCAAAGCTAAGAGAGACTTAAATAAGTTAATAACTAAGAGTACTTGCTCAAATGCAACAAGTAGTGAAAACCTTATCAATGGATTTATTTTTATTAAATAGGGCATAAACTTAGGAAGAGTCAAGGAAGACAGGATATTGCCTAACCGTTATGTTTGAGAAATGATAAATCAAAAGAACAAATCTTAATTTATTTAACAATGTAAAAAGAAGTAGTTTATGAAACAAGTATATAATTTTGATTTTGTAAACAATTGGGGTCGCAGACCTCCTAAATCATTAAAGCTTGCGCCAGGCAATTGACAATTCTTTTGGGTTTAAACCTTTTATACGTACTAAAATCTTCGTAAGATTTTGGAATAGTTAAGATAGAAAATTTTAAGATAATTAAAGCAATTAAGGCTAAACAATAAATCAAGTACAAGGTGTGTACTTGAAGGATTTCTAGATAGGTATCTTAGAAATATGAACAAATAACAACTTCGAAAGTAACAACAAAAATAACAGGAAGAAATGGAATAGATGTTTCTATAATTTCTTGTATTAATACAGAACTACTTTTGGCGATTATACAAATAGTGCAGGTCACTTATTGTGAAACTTGAAGAGAAAAATTGAAAGGAAGATTCTAGAACTCCTATGTTTAAGTAGGGATCACGAGAAAAATAGGGCAAATTTCCCTTTCGTGAAACCTAGAGATAACTCACTTTTGAGTAAAAAGAATTGGATTCCCTCATTAGAAGGGAGAAACAATATACTTTAAGGCATGTAATAGACACGAAATTTTACAGACATTAATTCGTTGTAAGTGGAACAAGTAAGGGAGGGCACTTATTGAGAGTGACACCTCATTGAAAAAAGACCTAAAGCAACAATTTTATTATTTTTGTTTGTTAGTAAAGGGTTTGGGAAAGATCAAATGGGATTGTGGAAGAGTGTTCATGGCCGTATTTATTGTACTCGGACGAGCGCGACGCGGATGAAAAGTTGAACAGGCACTGTTATCACTATAGTCTGTTGATATAGTTGAAAGTTCACTGTACCAGCACAAAAAGTTTATGGCAAAGAAAGTTATTGCAGTTATGTAACAGTTGAGTTTTGGCTTGAGAGAATTATGAGTTGTAGTTTCTATGGGCGGAGAGCTTCCGTGGCTTAGGCGGCAGCACGCCGGCCTCTCACCGGTGGGTCCGTGGTTGAAATCCCGTTCACTCCATGTGAGATCTGTGCTGGACAAAACGGAGGCAGACAGGTTTTTCTCCGGGTACTCCGGTTTTCCCTGTCAAAATTTCAATCCAGCAACACTCTCCATTATCATTTCATTTCATCTGTCATTCATTTAATCATTGCCCCAGAGGAGTGCGTCAGGCCTCGGCAGCCGGCACAGTTCATATCCTCGCCGCTAGATGGGGGCATCATTCATTCCATTCCTGACCCGGTCGGAGACTGGCAGCAGGCTGTGTATTTTCTTTCAGTTTCTATGGGCGGCAGTTAAATACGGCTGAAAATTTCCCACGTAGGAAGACAGTTTATGTGGATTAGAAGTGTATCCCACATAAGTCTCTCAGCGAAGAAAGTATTTCCATATCAAGTGGAAAATAAATGACAGTATAACTAGTAGATAGAGTGTAGGTTCTGGAAGGTTCCAGAGTAATGATGAGTTGTTTAAATTGGGTAGAGAATCCCTCGGCGGAAAACTAGATTATATAGACAGTGGGTATTTTAGTAACATCCCTCGATGTGAGATAGCATCTCAGAAAATCTTTCATTTTGAAAGTTAGAGTCAATAGTTCGAGTTTGATCAAGAAGATCTCTGAAAGCAGTTATTTTATCAAATAGCAACTTGCACTGTCAATAAAATCCAAATAAAAGCATCGAGCCTTTTAAATGCGACGAGAATGTGGTTAAAACATGAAGTTGGTACTTATCTTTGCTTCGTGAAGAAGGCGATGTTGCTGTTGACGGTTGATTCTAAAACTCGAACATGGCGTCGAATTTAGAAGTTTGCCTCTAGTCTAGAGGAGGCGAGCTTTAGTTAAGCTCCAACTGACTGGTTTGACTTCAGACGCACAAGTGAGGCTAGCTCAACGGAGCGCGGAGATACCAGGGAAGGGAAAAAGGTGGGGGTAGGAGACAAATGGAATACATATAAGAATAGCCAACATAACAGAAATAAATTTTCTTGATGAAATGGTCTTCAAAGAGTTGATAGCAGGCGTCACTAGCGCAGCCTGGTGGGTGAAAAAGTAGACGAAGTTCTCTTGATCACGGAGATGATAGCTGGCGATAGTGACGAGATCTGGTGGCTAGATTGGCAAGGAAGTCCTCTTGTGCAGGGAAAATTGAGGAACTTCAGAGATTCGCTGCTAGATGACGCTAGGTGGGTCATGGAAGATATATATCTAGAACAGACTTACAGGTAGTGTAAGAAACATATACCAACAAAGAGAAATCAGGAGATCACTGCTGGTGTTTGCGAAAAAGGAAGGGATGAACTAAAGCAAAGAGAAGCAAAAGCTTACTCTGTCTTACCGTGTATTCCAAAGAATACACCACAGGGCCGAGAAATTGTGCGTCTGTCTGTGTGTGAGTGTGTGTGTATGAGTATCAATTCAAACACGGTGAAACCTAATTGAACGAAATTTGGTACAGAGATAGCACCAGCAAAGAGCACCTCAGTGACATGTTTTATATCGCCGCCATCTTTACGGAAACGTAATAGCGGCAACCCAAATGCTCAAAGCTTAAATAAAATTATGACTAACCTAATCATCTGATCTCTACCTAATTTTCCAACAACATACCTTCATGTGGGAAGCGTCTTTTGATGAAACTGCAAGATAATCAGACCAACAGTGTAAAGATGGTGGCCGTTTATGTGTGTAAATCGATCCCCCCTATCAAATCAAACACTACGAAACCATATCGAACCACCTTTGGTACAGAGATAGCACTATCACTGGACAACTCAGTGGCATATTGTATATTGCCACCATGATAATGAAAAAAAAATGGCGCCCACCCAAATATTCTGAATTACGAATAAACTGACCATCCGATCTCTACCAAATATTGTAACACTATACCTTAATGAATGAAATGTCCATTGTTCAAAAACAAACAAAACAAGGTCATCAGTCAAATTGTTTCGAAATGGCGGATGTATGAAACATGCAAGTATTATAGCCTAACCGTAACTTATGATTTAACAAGGCCTGGCCTTACCAAATACGCTCATCGTACATTGGGAGGTTTAAACTCTCCTCAAGGAGGTGACCGGTAGGATATTAGCATTTTAAAATAGAATATATAACAACAGTATTGACTAACGCTTCAGGCTTACTGTTCCGTATCATGCTTGTCCGTGCCGTCCCGTTGTGTCAAACTGGTCGCTATTTGCTCGTAAATCCATATAATTCCGTAATATTGTTTAGGAATGTACTGAACAAAATAATACATATTTAGTATCAAATTTATTTATTTATTTATTTATTTATTTATTTATTTATTTATTTATTTATTTATTTATTTATTTATTTATTTGTCTAGAAAAAAGATTCCCGAGAGCAGAGCTCTGTCGTGGGAAACAGTACATAGGTCATTACATAGATGGACTAACTATACATATGCTAAATTATAATACATTTCGTGTACAGTACAAAATGACTGATAAAGCGGCAGAAAACGCTAATAAAATCGTTCATTGCAAGACAAAATATTCTAGGCAGTAATACTAAACCTGTTATTAACGCAGTGTTTGTATTTACCGTGTGTAGCGTAATGGTAGCGTCTCTGACGCATAGCTTGGAGGTTCGTGGTTCAAATCCCAGCATGTTCAGATACTTTTGCTTCGTTCTTTTTTATTTATTGATTTATAACTACTCACACGTTATAATGTTAAGCATATGTATTGTGTATTTACAATTGAAAATATTGTAAATATATATACTTACTAGCTACCCACCCCGCATTCACCCGGGAACAGTTATGAATGCAAGGTGGTAGGCTACTTTTAACCGAGGTCTTATAAGATTTACTTGTATACGACATTAGTTGTTTTCCCTCCATCAGTGAACACGAAAAGATTTCGGGTTGATGTAACACTCGATAGAGCTACGTAAAGCTGTCCATGACAAAAACATTCTCCACTGAGATCAACTCCAGTCACTCTAAGTGTCTAACCCTCTGCTTTGTTTATAGTCATGCCAAAGCAGAATCTTACTGGGAATTGTACTCGTTTGAAATGATAAGGCGAATATGAAGGAATCATAGGGATTCTGGGTACTAAGAACGTTTCTCCTGTACCACAGCTAGTTAGGATAGTTGCTTCAATGAAACAGTTTTTAAAAGTTTTCACTACCAATCGCGTCCCATTGCATAACTTTGGTGGGTGTAAATTACGTAGCAATATAATAGGCACTCCCACTATTAAAATAAGCTTGGGTGGTGGCAAGCCAGAAGGAAGTAAATAATTTAGGAATTCTGTAGGGTATGAACAGCTTCTTCATTATCGACTACTGCGTCTTCTGAGTAATATACTTGAGCCTGGAAAGTGAATTTGGAGAACACCAAGTCATTAATTTTCACAACTTGCTCGTTTGTCGGCGATAATATTGCTCTTTCTTTAAACCATGAATGAGACTTGTTAGATAGGTCATGGATTTGAGGATAACCGCTATCAATCAATTCTTGAATGCTGCTTACCAAAACACAGAAATCGTAATTTTCCCGTCAGTGACCGGTAAATCTCAATTTCGACTCTAAGTAACAAATTAGCAAACAGACTATTATCTTCTGAAGATAATACTCTCATGTTAGTTTTGAGTGGCAATTTTGTTATATCCGGTCAGATGTAAGATCCTTTTAATGAAGCGTTCACTTCGTCGGCTCTCTTTCCTCTGGTAACAACTGGTAAGGTTTGACGAAAATCTCCGGCGAACAAAACTCTGCAGCCACCCATAAATGTGTTCCGATTCCTTAGATCACGCAAGGTCCTGTCTACAGCTTCAACGGAAGTTTTGTGCGACATGGTAGACTCATCCCATACAACTAAAGAATAATGTTGGATTAAACTGGCGGTGTTACTTCGTTTTGAAATATTACATACGCTTCCATCGTTACTGCTGACTTTCAAAGGAAGTTTAAATGTTGCATGTGCTGTTCTTCCCCCTTCCAAAAAAGTGGTCGCAATTCCAGATGATGCGACGGCAAGAGCAATATTGCCAGCAGGCCTCACTTTGGCGGGCAACAAATTAATCAAGAAAGTTTTGCCTGTGCTTCCAGGGGCAGCGAAAAAAAATATCTTACCTTCCTTCTTAGTGATGCTAGATGTAATGGTGTCATAAGCTTGTTTCTCATCGTGGTTCAGTCGGTGTTCTTCTTGAGCAACGGTTTGATGGAGCTGAGGACGAAGTATTTCTTTCTCTTGTGACAATTGGTGTATTCTTTGGAATACACAACTAGTCAGAGTTAGCTCTTGCTGCTCTTTGCTTTCTTTTTCATTAGTTTCATTTATTTAATTTCTCATCTTGCAGACACCAACAGAGACCCTTTGTATTCCATTTGCTCCATACACGTGCTTAACTTGTTTATAAGTTTGTTCCAAATGTGTATCTTGTATGAAATTTACCTAGCGGCATCTCGCGGCAACCCGCTGAAGTTCTTCGGACTTATTGAGTTCAAGAGGATTTACATACCACTCCAAGAGGCTTCACGCTGTCTTCAGCTATCATCTCTGTGAAGACACTACTCCATGAAGATAATTTCTAAGTATCGAATTTCAAACTGTTGAACCTTTGTCTTTTTAATGTTTCCCACTCTGCTATATTTTCCTTTGTTTTCTTCCCCTTCCCCCTCGCCTACCTTGTTCTTTCGTGGGCATCTTCGCTCGTTCTCACTTCTAGTTCGGACTTCGAGTGAACAGTTCGGAGTTCTCTCTTAGAGGCCAGCCTCCTGTCTCCATGAGTCAATTTTAAAATAGACGCCATGTCTGTTTTTTTAAGTAACGGCTACAAGGAACCTTCCACTTCAATCATCATGGAAAGTTAAGTAAACCGCATACATTGAATTTTATACCGTTTTAAAGGATTTTTAATTAACCTTTGGAATGCTTTTACTAAAAGTTATAGGCAGTGCTGGAATTTCACAAAATTGTGAAACCTCTGCCTCTCGTGGGAATCGCTTTTCTTAGCTAACAAAGCTTTTTACCAGTCATGAAATCTAGTATTTTCCACACCTAGTAAGGGAATACTTCCCCGCAACGAGGAATTTATGTAAAATTAACCGTTATCTAAAACTTAACTTGTTTCCGCAGAGGGATTATTACCGCTCCATTTAACTGTCACTACAGTTCTGGAATTTCCACTAAAAAAAACTCCAAACCGCAGACAACTACAGTATGCTCAATTCTGTCAAATTGCTGAAAACCTCAAGTTAACTGGAATTATCATTTGCAATTTAAAACTTGTACAACGCAAGAAACATGTTAAGACTGAACTAAGTGCATCTACATAAACCGCAATAACCTTTCTCTTGTTCTACGAACTTTCAGTGCTTCAATAGTGAATATTTACAAGCTATCAACAAACTTTCGTGCTACAAAAACAGTGCCCGTTCAACTATCTACCGCGCCGCGTACGATAGAGAGCAGTAAAAATTGGCCAGAACTATAAATACCTATCTCATTTTCACCAAATCCCTTTTACTAACAAATTTAGGTTATTTTAATTATCAGGTTCTACTTCAATGAGGCCTCTTTTAACATTAAGCGCCCTCCCAACTTTGCTTTATTTAAAACTTATTCATTCTGTATAATCAATCGTGGCTAAAATCCACGTTCTAATATTTATTGTTTCCTGCTTCGTCTAAGAAGTAAGCGTTTTCTAATTGTTAAATTGCATAATCCAGGCTTCACAAAAGGTGACCTGCCCAATTTGAATGTATCACATATTCAATTATGCGTCAATAGCAGTAGTTATAGAAACTACTTATTAATCTTCTATTATCCTGCTGGTCCAGAAATAGTTAATCTTCTAATTGTTAAACTTTTGTCCCTGGTTCTTTTGATCCAGGCTTTTGAATATAACACCTATTCAACTATGTATAAATAATAGAGGTTATAGAAACCTCTTACTTATCTCTTTCTTCTTATCTTGCTTGTTCAGGAATTTATAGCCCTTTAGCTCAAAAAGGGGGCATTTTTCAAGTAATTGGTATTCTAACGACCAATACAAAGAATTATTAAGCTAAAGTGCTATTCATTTTTTATTCTCCTTATATGCTTTAATTTCTCAATTGTAAGCACATCTTTTAAAATCCTTGTGAGATTTTAGTGCTTGTAACAGGTTCGAAACCTTTACATTATTTAACATTATTAATTGTAAATCTCTATTACTACAGATCATAGACCTCGAATTTGTACGCTACTAAATTGTTCCTAACTAAAACATAAATTCTATGATCTTAAGTGTTTTCTACATCTTTTTAAATTATTTTGTTCAATAAATTCGTTATTTTGGTTTCTATCCCTATTTCTAGAATAACGGTTAGGCAGGACCTTCTCTTCCCTGAATCTTTCCCAAAAATTATCTCCTATTCAAAGAAAAAATCAATCTCTGAATTATAAAAAAATCTATCACTTGTTGCGTTCAAAACAAAACTTCCAATAACAACATTTACAAAGTTTTTCTTAGCTATCATAGCTAATTCTGGTAAACTATTAAGGCAGGTATAGCTTGCTCCGCCAGCTTCCTCCTTGTAGAGATTTTCTCTCTGACTTGTGGTTTACTTTCAAAAAACTTGGTTTTGTTTAAGTTAGGTTTGAGGTTTTTCCTCCGTTCTAAACTTTTAGTCGGCACTCTGCCTGCTTCGGATGCAACAATTGGTACTCTTTAAAGATTCCTCTAATAATAATAAAAACATTGCTAAAAGCAGTAGAGTTGCTTTATCTCTTCCCGCTTTGGGGGCATTCGGCCGTTCTGTCGGAGATCCGAAAGTGTCCAATAATAAAAATATCCCGACAAAATTCAAAGCATTCTAGCATTTCAGAATGATTTCCAAAATATCACCCTTTTGAAGGGAAAGTGCTTGGATCCTTTCCTTTTGGCATACCTTGCCTTGCTAGAGTATCACCCTTCCCCATAGTACCCAAATACTGACTCGGAAAGGAAAGAGCAAATAGCGATAGCCTGCAGAAAACCGTAGCTAACGCCGCTCTCTCCGTCAACGCTGTGCGAGCTCCCTCTTACTTTAGCTGCTTCACGGGCTTCTCCCAGTGTAATCCGTCTTTGGATTATTATTTTCTTATTAACTTTTATTGGATTCTCTTCCTCTCTGCCTAAAATTGTTCCCACTCCTAAACCCACCTCCTTTTCTCTCTCATCATCTTCCCTTAGGTAGTGTTAGCACTCAGTATTAACCTACCAACAATCGAGAAATTATTTGTTGCTCTGTTTCATTGTTACGTGATGAGCGCTTTCTTCGATGTCAATGAACTATGACCTATATCCGTTTTACATCTCGGCATGATGGCTTAAAATCACTGACTGGACTATTAATTTAACGAATTCTTGCCAGACGTAATTCTAGAATGGCGAGGTGCATGAAACACTAAGCCCCCTTCCGACCAATCTTAAATTGACTGTGTATTTTGCGGAACCAAAGGTTCACAGGCGAAATCAAGAAAAGCCGAGTTGCACTTCCAGGGAATGGCGTGGTGCATAAAAAATAAATCCCCCTTCCGTCCAATCTTAGCGTGACTGTGTATTTTGCGGAACGGAAAGTTCACAAGCGAAATGAAGAAAAGCCGAGTTGCACTTCCAGGGAATCTCCAAACACAAGCACCCTTTTCTGAAGTCTTAACTCAACACGACTCGACGGTTTGCTGCTGGCTGTGTCTGGGGTAATAGGTTCCCCCGCTAGTTAGGCTGTAACAGGGGTGATACACTCGCCCTTAGCTGGCTTGTAAACTGTAGCCTCAGTATTTGAATGGACATGGTTGGAAGATATGAAAACATAAAAACACTAATTTTTTATTTTTTTTACCGTATTATGGATATATATACAGTATATACAAAACAATGTGCACACACAAGTTCATACAATCTCATATTTCAAGATCAAGATCTCTGACCCATTCAACCGCTGCAACTGATGCTTGATGGATATCCGTCAACGTTCCATGGAACACTCAGAGAGGGCAGTCAGCGCCAATGTGATGGATTGACTTTAAGAAGGCACCAGTCACAATCTGCAGAGTTAGACCAGTCCCATTTATGCAGTGAATACGCACATCTGCCTTGTCCTGTGCGTATCTGATTTAAGATCCTCCATTGGCATCTTGGAAGATCAAATCCATGTACCCGTTCAAAAGAGATCCCAACTAGGTGTTTGTTGGTTATTGAAGAATGATCCCACTGGATTTTCCAAGAGTTATTGACATTAAAGAAGGATCCTTGAAGGTTAATTGCTGTGCGCCATGGTGGTTTCCTTGAATTCAAGCGTTGGAATACTATTTGTGTAATATCTTGATGAATGGGCAAATAGGGATTTTTAAGAGTGCCTCTGATCTTGTCAAGGCTGGAGGAGGAATGTTGCAGAGGACAGGCAGCCAAAGTGTGTTCGTGCTCCGAATACATCCTGTAATTATACGCATTGATTGATTAAGCTGGACATATATTTTCTTTGTGTGAGCGCTATTAATCCAGGTTGAACAGCAGTATTCAGCAACAGAATACGATAGGGCTAAAGCAGTGTTTCTTAGGATTTGAGCGTTAGCTCCCCATGATGTGCCATCAAGTTTCTGCAGGATATTATTTCTAGTGTTGATTTTAGCAGCCACATTTGAGAGATGTTGTTTGAAAGTCAGGGATCTAATCAATGTTTTTCCCAAATATTTAGGCTATCTACTGAATGGCAATAAGTGGCCCCTGGCTCTGACTTCGGGTTTATAATTAGACTGAATGTTGCGTATATGGAATGCCAATATGACTGTTTTCTGGGGATTTAAGTGGAGGCACCATTTCTCGAAGTATACAACCAAGGTTTGCAGGTCAGAGGATAAAATAGTTCCTGCGTCCAAAAAGATAGAATGTTGAGATACCAAACAAATGTCATCAGCATTAATGAATTTCCTTGAAGATGTTTCCGGTATGTCGTGGGTATATAGATTGAAGAGGAGGGGAGCCAGGACAGATCCTTGTGGGAGACCATCATTTAGTGTAAATACTCGACTTTTGTCATTATCAGAATAGATCTGAAAGTACCTATTACTTAACATGTTGTTAAGTAAGGCTGTGAGCTTACGGCATGGAATGACATTCACAAATATCAGTAGGAGCCCATCACGCCAAATGGTATCATAGGCAGCTGATAGTTACAAAAAAGCAGCCACGTCACTAACTTCTCCTCGTACCCATTTTCAATGTGAGTAGTTAGAGAGAGCACTTGATCATTACAACTTCTACCGTATCTAAATCCTGCTTGATCTATAGGAATGTGGTTGTTTATTGTTTCAGAAATTTCATTATAGATCAATCGTTCAAGTAGTTTGTATGTGACACTAAGAAGTGCTATAGGACGATAGTTTTCCACTTTTGTAGGATCTTTATTTGGTTTACTTATAGCTATAATTTTAGTTCTCTTCATCAAAGGTGGGATGTCTCCAGTCAGCAGGATATTTGAGAAAATGTTGTTTAACCATTTAACTGTAGCAGGTCCACAGTGAGCAAAAAATTCAGTATATATTCCGTAAAAACCTGCTGCTTTCCTAAGTTTCAAACTTTTGATAGCCTCCATAGTTTCTTCTACTTAAAATGGGACGGAGAAGTCAGAAGTCTGTGGGGCTGCTCTTTGCTTGGAGTTCAACTGAAATTTGATTTCTCTTTTGATTTTCTTGTCTTTTGGGTTCTTAGAGACTGATGTAAGGTGTCTTGCAAAATCATTCAGGTCAATGGCAGTTTTTGATATTTTAATTTCAGAACTTTATGTATCTAATTTCCTAATGATGGACCAGGCTTTCCTGCTAGAGTGGGTGTGATCAAAGGATTCCACCGTTTCATGCCATATCTGCCGTCGTCTCTCATCCATTAGAATTAGTATGTTCTTCATATTCACGCAGAAAATCTTCACTTTCTGCGCTCCAACCAGGGATATACTCTTTACGATATCCTCTAGGAATGCAACGTTTGGCTGCACCTTTCATAATCCCAACAAATCTGCTGTAGTAGTTGTATGTTGGTTTGAGCCATCTGATGTTGGAGTCTGTTTGATTTGCAAATTCAGACCAGTTGGCTTTTTTGAAGTTCCATCTTGGTTTAGGGTATGAACATATAACAGGAATAGACATTCCTATTTCCAAGATAATGGGTCTATGTTGACTATGTGGAAAATCATTGAACACTGTTCGACGCACTTGACTACCGTATGTGAATTATTAAGTTGAGTTATAAAGCGTAAGTCTGGAGTAAAGCCTCGAGACCAGCGAGCTGAGTGAAAAGTAGGCAGGTCTTTTGCATCATATATTAGCTTTAGGTTTTCAGTTTCCATCCAATCCTCGAGAACTTCACCGTTAGAGTCATTATCATTGTACCCCCAGAGATGATGGTGACTGTTGAAGTCACCAAGGAATATTGCAGGGCGATGCTTAGATGATAGAGGGGGGTTAGGCCAATTAATGCCCGGGGGTTTGTACACATTAACTATCGTCAGGTTTTCAACTTGAACTGTGGTAGTATATATGCCATTTCCAGAGTTCTCTGCCAGCGTTTTATAGTTTGTTATGCGATCCCTGATGTAAGTTGCAAGACCATAATTTTGATGGTTGTTAAAGGCTATCAATTTAAAGCATGGTATTTTCCCTCTGCACAGAAGCTGAAGTTCGTCTGCCGTGTGTGTTTCTTGGAGCACAATGATATCGACTGAATATTTATTTAAGAGTCTGAGAAGATATTCACATTTCGCTCGACTAATCCCTTCTATAGTCAATTGACAAATGCGCAGAGCTGGTCCAATTCTACGAACTTGAGAGTCCTTAAAAGGATAGCACATTTCTTTCATTTTCTTTCTTTCTCTGAGAGGTCGTTTCCGACAGTTCGGTCTCATCTTCGCTGTTGCTTTCTTAGCACCACCCGGGAAACACGTGTATGGTTATTCAAGTTTATACCTACGGACGTGGAGCAACGTTGTCTCCCACAAAAACACTTATAGTGGGCGATGTATTGAAGATATGCTCTCGCGGACTTTTGTTGTAGAACTTTCCACGGTGAACAATTCTCACACTCATAGTATTTAGATATTTTAAACAGATTTCCCAGCATAAGCGTACAAAGCGCTTGGACACCAGTTTTTTTTCAACTTTTTCACTGAAATCGTTACTGCTCGGCTACCTTTGATCAAAAATAAATTATGTTTTACAGAAATCATCCTCGAGATATTGCTTACAGAAGGGTGAAAACCGCATCAAAATCCATCCAGATGTTCTCGAGATTACCCCTGATATCCAAGAATCGGGGACTTAGTTTTATACTAAGTAGTCGGTCTAGCTGTATGCCTCTCACCAAGGCGGTCCGGGTTCGATTCCCGGTCAATGCATGTGAGATTTTCGAAGTGAAATGCCATGTCCTGTGGTTCGGATTCCACGTAAAAAGGAGGTCCCGTGGCTCATAATCACATGATTCACGGTCACGTAAAACTACAATCTTCCTTCCTTCCTTATACTAAGTAGAGATAACACCACTTATTTCAACACTCGACCACAGCGATAAAATTCGTTATCCTCGATCCGCGATAGAGTCTATTGTTGTTGTTGTTGTTGTTGTTGTTGTTGTTGTTGTTGGTTTTGTTGCTGCTTCTTTAGGGGTTTTGCGGCATCATGATCGTGTAACTCAGTGTACTTGGGTGTGTGTAGAAGTTGGTTGATAACCTGTGTCACTGTGATGTCTGTAGGCTTACTAGTGTGTGTACTTTTATACGAGGAAGGATTTGGGTAGTAAGCTGTTGTTGTTGATTCATTTGAGATACTCGGACATCATGGCATTACAGCCACGTGTAATTGAGTGAGTGTTAATTTTTTCTGACAACCTGTGTTAATGTGATGGTGGTATTGGTGTGTGTATATATAATTAAAGTGAGGATTCAATCAATCAACGTATAATATCCGTATAGCACGTTGTATTTCAACAAGCTACTTCAACCAGCATTCAATTAAACTAATTGAAAAGAACCAAGAAATATCCTGTAACTATACCCATGCATTTAGGAGAAATTAGGCTATAGCCTATGGTCTTTACTGAACATATTGTTTTAGACTAATATGTTTACTTAATAAGAAGAAAAAATGTACTTAAGGTACTATATGATTAAGAAGGCACATATGTATTTAATATAACGGGACTTCCGGAAATCAAGAAAAGAAGTGAAATTATACTGTGTTGTAGTGACAAGGAAAATGTATATAAATCATACGTTATGTGCTCGAACAATGTATGGGTTATGTCCTAATACTTAAAATCCTTGTGTATTTTCTTGTTGACCGACTGAAAAGCACTAAACTCTTGGTTACTAAGGCAACACTGAAAATATGGCTTCAAACACCACAATGTTTTCTTGTATTGTTGGATGTAATATTGCTTAGGCTATTCTAATAATTATAATAAAATTAAATTAAAGAAATAATGAAAATAAATAATGTCTATATAGTACATCATATCAAAATCCTATTGATTGGAGGGAGAGTTTTTAATGGAAATGACCAGTAGGATATACGAAAATGGACTGTTTATTTTTGCATGTAACTTATCTTTTTATAACAAAATTGGTATAATATTTTATTGTGTTTATTTCCGTACTTACCTCCTCTAAGATTGTGATAATTGTGTTGTTCCACTCGGAATACCCAATGATTGAGCCCATAAGTAAACTATGAACATCCGCGATCATGTTCCTGTAAGACAATACGTAGAAAATTAGTCACTTCACTGTTATTGTTGCAGTAAGAGCTTAGGTTATCATGCTAATTAGTCCCATATAAATACAGTATGTGTCTGTATGAAGTCCGTATGTGCAGTTATATGGTTGTAACTAAAGTACGTTCTGACAATTGGAGCTAAGATCGGACAGAAAGTATCTACTGTCGACCAAAATATTATGTGCACTCGAGTTTGAAGGTTGTTTGTGAGGGAACCAATAGGCCTACATCAAATACAATAATATCATCATTTTCGTCGTTCTATTTTACGTTAGTTAATGTAGGTTTAGAATTTTTAGTTTATTTTTTAATATTTTTATCGCAGTTGGAACACAAAAAGTGCCATTTTAAGCGTGTTTCAACATTTAAGAATTAGTATCTCAAAAACCCGTCATCAGATCGAATCCGAAGTTTAACACAATATACTCGTACATTGGAATGTGTTATAACTAGTTTATTAATTTCAAAATGTTGTGTTTCCAAAAAACAAAGTTGTTATCATTTAGTAATGTAACTTTTTCTCGGCTTGGGGTGGTTGGAAAATTGCGTTCTTGGTTGCGTTGTGATTCTTATTTCACTTATTCACTTATTTTATATCGGTTTGTATTCGTACGGGAAAATAAGACATGGTTCAGCAGCTAGCCGATACGGGGAAAGCTGTACAGCGTTGCTGAGATGCGTCATAGCGCGCCTTGCTGGGAATTGTATGGGCAGTTTCCTTCGCTACTTGAAGTTAACTTGTGATTTAGGCTGAGGCCAAGCTTGCGACTTTGTAGCGTGTCAGAGACGCCCAGTTTGGGTCTTTCCCACTTGCGACATTTCTCACAGAGTGACTGTCACCGACTTCCATGGCCTCCTATTTTATATGTCACTGCGTAACTAGTGTTATAGTGGGGTATTCGAGGAGGCCGTGGTAGAATGCAAGGTATCCTTTGCCTCGCAACTGTCCTTTTATGTAGTGGGGACGGCTACGTCATAGCATGAGGGGGGGGGGATGCCAGAAACATGACGTTTCTTTTTTGACGTTAACACACTGTAAAAAAAGCCTGTGCAATGTTCTATTATTTTGCTTCAATGGCCTTCTCTGCAAACTGCTGGTTCTAAAGAACATGTACTATAAATTGCTAACTCCTTTTCTGCTCTAAATAAAATAAATCAGCAATACCCTCCACCCCCCACCCCAAGAATTAACTGAACACGTTAAACAGAGAGTCCTTGCTTTATTTTAGAAAATGTCACGTGAGATCTTGTTGATTTATATGGTGTATATCGTTCAAATCCATCAATACCTTTTTATAATATTATTACTACTCCTACCATTGACATAATTTCCTAATGGTGGCAGACCTTTGAGATAAAACCAATATTTAGAATGATGTAAAATATATATTGTGCCCGTTTAGACCGAAGTCCAACGACATATGCATTTCACCAAAAATCAGTCAGCACGAAAATCTAAACATCTCACGGCGCCATATGTGTTAAAGTGACAAGAATAACACAATAAAAAAAATGCTTTACTGATTTTTCAGCTCGATGCAACAATAAGGATAGAAGGAGACTTTGAAAATAGTATTTCCTAAAATAATCTCATTTTATTAAAATTTTAAAATTTACTTGAAAGAAATGCCAGAATAGCATTAGGAATGCATGAAGAATCATACATTTATGTACAAAAATATACAGGGTTACCAACACATGGACACTTGAATTTGAACGAAAGCCAGAATGTCAGTCCTATTGACTTTGTTCAAATTAAATTTATTTACAGTAGTAGGTTCTTCAGGGCAAATTAAATGGTCCAGCCTGAATCCTAAATTATTAGCATTCACTTGTAGAAAGAAAAATTTAATTGTTTCACTCATTGTAAAAAAATCACTTTGTTTCTGGTTTTATTTTGTTGCAAAAATAACTATCACTTTCCAGGAATCATTATTCCAAAAAATTGGTACTTTTTAGGTCATAACAATGGGTTTAACACAAGATCAATTTATAGGACATCTGAGCATCCTTGAAAAATAATGTTTAAACAATATGAGCATGGATTCGAAGAACTTCGATGTTGAGCAGAAAATTTATTGTATCATCTGTTCTCTACCCAAAATAATAATTCTGAGTGCATGACTCGACTATCAATTCAAGGTCAAAAAAATATTAACAAAAACATAATTCTTTAATATGTTAGTAGTGGTTTTTGGACAGTTCAAGGCCCACCGCCAAGATGGCGGCGGTGCGATATCTCTTGAACGCATGGTCGGATTTTGACGAATGAGGTGTCATTGAACTCGGGCTGATACCCGCTTTCCAATGGACAACATATTCCCACCCCAAAATAAAACCTATCCCTACTAGGGGGTGAAATTGTAATTTTTAGAAAATCTCGCCTACCAAGTGCGACATGTGGGAGTTTGAATGCAAATATGAAATTAAACGTTGTGCCACACAAGAGACATGTGTACGGTGGAAAGCCACTATGATTTAAAATGCTTGTTTTTTGGTTTTTACACATGCCCACTCATGGCTTTTGTAATAGGGTGGGCTTTTTAAAGATGGTGGCTGTAGTGTAACCTAACCTAACTCAATCCATGAGGGGTGATCAAAAAGTATCCCAAGTGGCGCTTGTCGATAGGCAAACCAATAATGAAAGAGGGGCATGTCAGGCTTTGAGGTGAGAGCCCCTGTCATTGTTGACGAGTCACTGTGGACGGTTCCTTGTTGGCGGGTCCCTGTTGACAGGTCATTTTTGACAGGTCATTGTTGATGGGTCATTGTTGACGGGTCCTTGTTGACAAGTCCCTGTTGATGGGTCCCTGTTGACAGGCCATTGTTGACGAGTCATTGTTGACGGGTCCTTGTTGACGAGTCCCTGTGGACGAGTCCTTGTTGACGGGTCCCTGTTGACGGGTCATTGTTGACGAGTCCTTGTTGGCAGGTCCTTTTGGACGAGTCCTTGTGGACGAGACCCTTTTGACTAATCCCTTTGGACCGGCCCCTTTGGACCGATCCCTATGGACTGACCCGTGTATTTATCCAGATTGTGCCAAAGGGCTTAACTAATTTTTTTGTTGTTGTTAATATCTCACGGACCAATAAGGCTAGGAACTTGTATGAGGTATTGTAGGACTTGGGATGAAGCCCCCTTTTAGAATGTATTTTTGAAATTTTGACAAAGGGCCTAACTACACTTTTGTTCATATCTCGCGAACCAATCATGCTAGTGACTTGTATGAGAGGTCCTAGCAATTGGGGCGAAACCCCCCTTTGGGGGGTGAAACTATCCTCCCCACCCAATTGAAAAATCGATATCTTGGAAACTGAGAACCCTAATATTATGTGTGATAGCTTGAAAAATAGGTCATAAGATATGATTTTACCACGATAGGTCATTTCACCCCTAAAACAGTGAATGGTGATTTTACACGGAAAAAGGTGTTAAACACCTAAAAATGATAAATGAACCTAAGATCTTTTGTTTTTGATGAAAAAGAGTAGGGGGTGAAAACTACCCCAAAATTGAAAAATCGATATCTTGGAAACTAAGAACCCTAAAATTAGGTGTGATAGCTCAAAATATTGGTCATTAAATACTCTTTTACTACGATCAGTCATTTTACCCCTAAAACAATGAATGTAGATTTTACAGGTAAAAAGGTATTAAACACCTAAAAATGATAAATGAACCTAAGATCTTTTGTTTTTGATGAAAAATAGTAGGGGGGTTAAAAGTACCCCAAAATTGAAAACTCGACATCTTGGAAAATAAGAACCCTAAAATTAGGTGTGATAGCTCAAAAAATTGGCCATTAAATACTCGTTTACCACGATCGGTTATTTTACCCCTCAAAAAAAGAATGTAGATTTTACAGAGAATAAGGGGAAACCAATAATCAGATTTGGACACATGAGGTGTTATAAGACTTAGGGTGACAATCCCTTCTTCAATTTATTATTTACTTTTTGAAATGTTGACAAAGGGCCTAACCACACATTTTGAAAATTTAGATTTTTAACTTTTGAATTTATTTTTATATTTTTTAGTAGAGAGAGACCGTACCGGTTGTGTTTAAACGAGCATGTCACCGACCACGGTGGCCATGTCCATTGGATTAATCGATATTTTGTGAAGCACTGATTGAAGAGAGTCATGCGACGACTTGTTTTAAGAATATTTTTTATGATTTTTCCTATGATGCATGCATTTATTTAAATATCCCAAAACTGCAAGGTTACTGATTTGAAATTTTATAAACTAATAATGGGATTTGGACATATAAGGTGTCCTAGAAGTTGACATGACGCTTTCTTTTTATGGCTTATGGATTTTCCCAAAAAGACTGAAAACAACAAGGTCATGGACTTTTGTTTCTCTTAATATATTGCAAACCCATAATGTTAGATGTTTATGGTGAGTGATGAAACATAGCTAGGTAGAGAAAGAATTATTGTAGGCTACACGTATGGTGACTGACAAGTCTTTAAACATTGAAACTTGTTTTTAAACCTGACTGCAGTACATAGGGAGTATAGGTTTCAGGCATGACATGACAAACTGAGTGTACAAAATCAAATTTATTGATTCAAGAATTAAGATTAGATTATCTTTAATTGATTGGTTAAAGAGGGTAGCTATGAAAACCAGATGGTGACCACACTGAACCAAACCGAAACAATACAATCCTTTTATGTTACTTGCTAACCATTTTGTGCTGCAGTGGCAAGCACATTTGGTTCTTGCACTAGAGGTCTTAACTCGATTTTTAGCTTTAAGGCTTAGAACGAACCAAACTAAGAAAGACGGTTATGGTGGTGCAGTGGTTAAGCTGGTTAGCCTTTGACTAAGGTAGAACAGGGTTTGATTTTAGGTTAGTACGCATGTCAAAAACATATAAAAAGCAGGGATAATGTTTTAAGACTGATTACACTTGTAATTTTTCAAATTATTACTTGGATTACAAATACAAAGGTGGACTGGGTTCAATATACAGTTAATGCAAGTAAGATTCTTGATTTGTTTTTGATTTTAGACTTTAGATTTTAGAATTTACATTTTATATTTTAGAATTTACAAAAATACCAAACCCTCATGTCATGACTTTAAATTTTCGGTAACTAATTATTAAAGAAAACCATATAAGGATTTGTATTACTCGGAATTATGTTTTCTATACTATAATTTTTTTGTTTTAGATTTTAGAAATTTGATATTGGATTTTAGATTTTAGGTAAAGACCAAACTAATATTGACTATTTATTAGACACTTGTATGTAAATAGAAAGATAATTAGACAATATGTTAAGATGAATTTTTAGGTGTTGACTGGCCTTGCAACAAGAATTGACTAACCAGACATGAGTTAACTACATACCAACGAAATACTTTGGCGACTATGCTTGTTATTGACCAGTGAGTAGGGTTTTAGAAAAACTGTTTGCTATTTTGGGTTATATACATCAAATGCATTGACCTACTGAGCAACTATGTTTGCAAAACAAGACATTATACCAGAGACGATTAGGATTCTTATGTAGCTCAGGCAAGGAAATCATTTCTACAGAACTTGTTGACATTGAATATAGATTTTGGTATTAGGAAGTCATTTTTGAAGACCTTTGTCTGGAGCGTGACACTCTATGAAAGTGAAACTTGGACTTTTGGTGTAGCAGAAAAGTGGAAATTGAAGTGTTTGAAATGTGGTGTTACAGGAGAATGATGAAGATTAAATGGGTAAATAAGGTTACAAACAAAGTGGTATTAAGACAAGTGGGAGAGGAGAGATGTTTCTGGCAACTGCTAATGAAGTAAAGCGATAGGTTGAAAGGACACATACTAAGACACCCAGGAATAGCAAGCTTAGTTATGGAAGAAAGGGTTGAGGACAAGAACTGTAGGGGTAGACCAAGGTTATAACAACACTCAAGTGCACAAAACAAATTACATTATTAACTGTCAGGTTGGCCGAGTGGTTAAGGCGTTTGACTTATGTTCACATTTTCAATACAAGAAAGCAAGGATTTGAACCCCTTACCTGACATAACTATTGCTTTAACATAGCTTAGCGATACTGTATTATTATGATACTCGATACATAAACCATAGATAGAGTGTATTGTTTAAGTCAACTCTCTCTTCCTAACATAGCTAGAGACTGTCGATGGTTAGCAATTGCATTAATAGTGGGAGGATGTAGTGATAGTAATGAATGAAGAGCAGACAATAACCATAAAATATTTTTATTAAATTCATTTTATAATGGATGCACACTGAATACAACTCTCTCTATTTACCATTGATTGACATAGATTTTTTTAACACAACGCTTGTTGTAGATCCTTTTATAACTTTCTCCAGGTACTCTTGTTCTTAAAAACTGGGGTAGTCGCAATGCTTTTATAGACATAAAACCCTCATCCTCTTCTTTTTCATCATCCTCACCATCATCATCATCATCATTATGAATATTATCATCCAAATTATGATAGTCATTGTCACCATCATTATTATCATCATCATCATCATCATCATAATCATCATCATCATCATCATCATCATCATCATCATCATCCTCAACATCACTAGAACTATCCAATTCGTCTTTTTTCTTTTCCACGGAGACCTCTTGTAAAGTCTGCGTTGCTTTTGATAGTGTTAAGGTTTTCTTAGACGTTGACAAATGTCCTAACATGACTCTTTGAGGACATCATAAGTGATTTTGAACAAACACTGCACTATCTCGAGCAGCAATATTTTTTTCTTGGACTTGCTTTTTTACCTTGGTTAGAGTATTTAGTCCATTTAAATGTGTATTAATTTGAGATTCACAATGATGCTCGTTTGAAGTAAGTATGTTGGAGTCTTTTGTTTTAATCATTCCTCGACACTTTTTAGATCGATGTTTTGAACATCACCAAATAACAGTTTCATCTTTATTGGTTGTTTTTACAATATATGTATATCCTTTATAGTAGATACATGGCTTACCACGGCTGGTTGTTGAGACTTCCATATTTACTAATACACATTAATTAAGTTTTAGTAAAGTCACTTTAGTAATAATAACAGTAAAATAAATGAAGTGGATTGATATTTTTTAAAGGTGGAATTTTCAAAGTACGGCCAGGAATAATAATTACATGAACAATTTTTAGACTACAAGTGATTTACACACACATTGGTCAATGTCAATATTTATACTGAACACAATTTATAGTGATTATGATTTTTATTGACTGTATTTGATAGTAGCCATGGTTAGTAGGAGCAATGTATACTGGGTGCGTTTTATAGCACGCTCAATTTTAATAGCTACGATTAGTACCTATAGACGCGAATGATACTGGGCGCGTTTTATACTGATTATGATTTATACTGAGCGCGATTTTTACTACAAGCGATTTTTACCAGGGGTAATTGATAGCAGGCGCTATTCATACGCAACGCAATTGATAGTAGGCGTAATTGATAGTAGGCGCAATTGATAGTAGGCACAATTAATAGTAGGCGCAATTGGTAGTGGACGTAATTGATAGTAGGCGCAATTGACAGTATGCGCGATTGATAGTAGGCGCGATTAGTAATAGGCGTGATTGGTAGTAGACGCAATTGGTAGTAGGCGGAATTATCAGTAGGCGCGATTGGTAATAGGCGCGATTGGTAGTAGGCGTAATTCATAGTAGGCGCAATTAGTAGTAGGCGCAATTGATAGTACGCACAATTAATAGTAGGCGCGATTGGTAGTAGGCGCAATTGACAGTAGGCGCAATTGGTAGTGGACGTAATTGATAGTAGGCGTTATTGATAGTAAGCGTAATTGATAGTAGGCACAATTGATAGTAGGCACAATTAATAGTAGGCGCAATTGACAGTAGGCGCAATTGGTAGTGGACATAATTGATAGTAGGCGCAATTGACAGTAGGCGCGATTGATAGGCGCGATTAGTAGTAGTAGGCGCGATTAGTAATAGGCGTGATTGGTAGTAGACGTAATTGGTAGTAGGCGGAATTAACAATAGGCGCGACTGGTAGTAGGCGCGATTGGTAGTGGGCGTAATTGATTGTAGGCGCAATTAATAGTAGGCGCAATTGATAGTAGGAACAATTAATGGTAGGCGCGATTGGTAGTAGGCGCAATTGACTGTAGGCGCGAATGGTAGTGGACGTAATTGATAGAAGGCGCTATTGATAGTAGGCGCAATTGACAGTAGGCGCGATTAGTAGTAGGCGCGATTAGTAGTAGGCGCAATTGGTAGTAGGCACGATTGGTTGTAGGCGCAATTGATAGTAGGCGCAATTGACAGTTGGCGTGATTGGTAGTGGGCGTAATTGTTAGTAGTCGTTATTGATAGTAGGTGTAATTGACAGTAGGCACAATTGATAATAGGCGTGATTGGTAGCAGGCGGAATTAACAGTAGGCGCGATTGATAGTTGGCGTATTTGATAGTAGGCGCAATTAGTAGTAGGCGCAATTGATAGTAGGCACAGTTAATAGTAGGCGCGATTGTTAGTCGGCGCAATTGACTGTAGGCGCGAATGGTAGTGGACGTAATTGATAGTAGGCGCTATTGATAGTAGGCGCAATTGACAGTAGGCGCGATTAGTAGTAGGCGCAATTGGTAGAATACGCGATTGGTAGTGGGCGCAATTGATAGTTGGAGCAATTGGCAGTTGGCGCGATTGGTAGTGGGCGTAATTAATAGTAGGCGCTATTGATAGTAGGTGTAATTGACAGTAGACACAATTGGTAGTTGGCGTGATTGGTAGTAGATACAATTGGTAGTAGGCGCAATTCACAGTAGGCGCAATTGGTAGTAGGCGCTATTCCTAGTAGATGCAATTGGTAGTAGGCGTAATTGATAGTAGGCGCGATTGGTAGTATGTGCAATTGATAGAAGGCGCGTTTCGTAGTAAGCGCTATTAATAGTAGGCTCAAGTGACAGTAGGCGCAATTGGTAGTAGACACTATTGATAGTAGGCGCAATTGGTAGTAGGCGCAATCCTAAATTTGAAAGTCTAGATGAGATGTTTTGCTGACGTTATCGTATGTTCCCCGCACGCTCACGCCAGCTATGGCGGCCATAGTTTAACTTAACCTAGATGTTTAATACCTTTTTCCCTGTAAAATCTACTCATTGTTTTAGGGGTAAAATGACCGATCGTGGTAAAAGAGTATTTAATGACCAATTTTTTGAGCTATCACACCTAATTTTAAGGTTCTTAGTTTCCAAGATATCGATTTTTCAATTTTGCGGTAGTTTTCACCCCCTACTCTTTTTCATCAAAAACAAAGATCTTAGGTTCATTTATCATTTTTAGGTGTTTAACACCTTTTTCTCTCTAAAATCACCATTCACTGTTTTAGGGGTGAAATGACCTATCGTGGTAAAAGCATATCTTATGACCTATTTTTCAAGCTATCACACATAATATTAGGGTTCTTAGTTTCCATGATATCGATTTTTCAATTGGGTGGGGGGATAGTTTCATCCCCCCCCCCCAAAGGGGGATATCGCCCCAATTGCTAGGATCTCTCATACAAGTCACTAGCATGATTGGTTTGCGAGATATGAACAAAAGTGTAGTTAGGCCCTTTGTCAAAATTTCAAAAATACATTCTAAAAGGGGGCTTCATCCCAAGTCCTACAATACCTCATACAAGTTCCTAGCCTTATTGGTCCGTGAAATATTTACAACAACAACAACAAAATTAGTTAAGCCCTTTGGCACAATTTGGATATATACACGGGTCAGTCCATAGGGATCAGTCCAAAGGGGCTGGTCCAAAGGGATTAGTCAATAGGGACTCGTCCACAAGGACCTGTCAACAAGGACTCGTCAACAATGCCCCGTCAACAGGGACCCGTCAACAAGGACTCGTCCACAGGGACTCGTCAACAAGGACCCGTCAACAATGACTCGTCAACAATGGCCTGTCAACAATAACCCGTCCGCAGGGACTCGTCAATAATGACTCGTCAACAATGACCCGTCAACAATGACCCGTCAACAATAACCCATCAACAGGGAACCGAAAACAGGGGCTCGTCAAAAATAACAGGGGCTCTCGCCTCAAGGCTTGACAAGACCCTCTTTGATTATTGGTTTGCCTATCGACAAGCGCTGCTTTTGATCATCCCTCGTGGGTGGGGTTAGGTTAGGTTACACTACAGCCGCTATCTTTAAAAAGCCCGCCCTCTTACAAAAAGCTATGAGTGGGCATGCGTAAAAAACAAAAAACATGCATGTTAAATCATAGTGGCTTTCCACCGTACACATGTCTCTTGTGTGGCACAACGTTTAATTACATATTTGCATTCAAACTCCCTCATGTCGCACTTGGTAAGCGAGATTTTCTAAAAAAATACTATTTCACCCCCTAGTAGGGGTAGGTTTTATTTTGGGGTAGAAATATGTTGTCCATTGGAATGGGACACCTCATTCGTCAATATCCGACCATGCGTTCGAGAGATATCGCGCCGCCTCCATGTTGGTGGTGGAGCGGTGGCGGTGGGCCTTGAACTGTCCAAAAACCACACCTTATGTTAATTTAACCATCCAGTCATTCAAATATTATTTGAAAATATTATTCAGAAAATTGTTATAAAAATAGTAACAAATACTATTATCAAAAATTGCAATTCATTGACAGAATATAACAATGTTAATCTTTACATTTATTTATATTTTATAATATTTATATTTTTAATAGGATCACAAATATCTTTAAATTGTAGTGGCTGTTCATGATATAGCAGTATTGATTTATATATAGCATCGTCCCATTCTATTTAAATGTGTCAATCATCACATGATCATATTTAGCATTAGACAAACGGTAAAGTCTCATTATAATGAAAGGTTAATTTTAATAACAAATTCGGGTTGACAAGTACTGGAAAAATATTTACAGAACACGAGAATCAACTGTGAATCAACTGTGATGGTTTCATAAAATAACCCTTGGTTATCGAATTCGACGAAAGTGTGGCTTGTAATAATATTTTCAACTCCCAACATATTTATAAAAGTCATCTAACCTTCACAATGGTGGATGCTTCATGTAACGACGACTCCATTCCTGCGACTTAATTGTACAATCAGAATGACAACAATTAACTATTTGCACACACAATATTTCTTCCCAAATTATACAAAATCATGATAATCAAGCCCTTGCTTTTTATCCAAACTGGAAGATTAAAAAGCTAGTAAGCTCCTCCAATGAGTTTACTGTAATTTCACCAACATATCAAATCTTAATAATTTCACATCGTGTCTATTCGTGGCCGAACGTTCTATCAAATGACGTTACCCAAATAATTTATATTTATATGAACTCTAGTAAAACCCTATTTTATACATTCTATTTGTTTCCCATATTATCACTTTCCGTGTCTTCTACATAATTTGACTGCATGATGCTGTTATAAAATGCTTCCAATATATATTCTGTTAGTAGAATGTGGGCGTGCGTTTAACCACTAACCCTTTGAAAACAAGTATCCGATATAGTGAACTGTTATGAAGATCCATTTTATAAATTCACACTTAAAAATTAAATTAATTGGTATTCTGCCCGAAGGCAGGTCCGAGCCTCCGAAGAGGCTACCTCCACCCGGAGTTTACTTGCGGTAGGGTGGCCAGGGCCTTTCCGTTCCTCCTTATGTTGGCCAACAGCGCGCAGTGCCTAGAACCGGCATACCATCCAAGTTCTGACTGCGCCCAATGTTGCTTAACTGCGGAGCTCTCATGGGATCCGGTGCTTCAACTACATGATATGATTAATAAAGAGTACAAATCATTATTATTATTATCTCAGGAAAGTTGAAAATAATAATAATTATTATTAAATCATCATTATTATTATTATTTTTATTATTATTATTATTATTATTATTATTATTTCCAAAACTGGATTTAACTTCAATAAACTATTCGAGAAAAGATCAAACTCGACTTCTTAAACATGGAAAAATATCCATTCCTCAACTTAAATTTATTTTATATTTACAGATACGACGGCTGATGACCGCGATTAGAAAATCACAAAATCAAATCAAATGCTCATGATGCTTGTCCATAGATTCAAGTCATTGAATCGACATGTCTGAACGTAGAAAATACTCTGAACTAGGCTTCCCATGCCTCGCAGAATCATTTGCAATAGCAAATTATCAAAGAAAATTGTGTTGATAAGACTGTAGAAAACTGAGAATTCCGGCTAACTACGCATAAGAATAATGCAAATTGTAGCTTACATTCTTGTAGATCTTGATGTAGAAGATAATCTGGTTAAAACCAGACCATTCCAGTCTTCGGTCCCCATTTGGACTCGTACCTAAATTCTGGTAAGGGCCTCCAATGTACCCGCAGTTTGTCTACTAAGACATAGCGGTGATTATATTCGTTGCCTGGTAATAATCTTGATATAAACTGTTCATGTTGGCAGCTCTAACAGCTGTAGTTTAATTCTTGAAAGGGACTAGATCTATTTGATCCATGGTATAAACACCAGATATAACACAGACCCAACAGTGACGCATTCAGTACAGTTTAATACGCTATCAATCTTATTCAGCTTCGGTAACAGATCTGTTGTTCTAGTTGTCCCTGGGTAGAGTTATGCACTCTCTAGACAGCGCTAGGTACAGCTGGCTCCTTATATAGGCTAAGTGATCTTTACCGAGCAAGAAAGGTATTGGTAAAATTACTGACATGTGATCTTTGGTCATTCAGTCACCAAGACAAAGCTTGCTTCTGGTAATTGGACATGAAAATATTCCAATAATAATAATTATGGACTGTGGAAAGTTTATAGACTAAGTCTATATGTCCGTTAGCAGTTTGATATTTACCAGTGTTCACTGCCACAAAATGTCTATCACCTGACGAAAAATATCCTATGTTACACTAAAAGAATTTCTAACACTTTTAAAGTACCAGTAACCAAGTACTGTTTCGGTGATTTGCTCTAAGACTTAGCAACCATGTGCTATTTACAAGTATAACGACGAACATAGCAACCATGTGCTCGTAGAAAGTATCACGAAAGTTGATGTAAACTCGAAGTGTTAGCGGCGGGGCGCTATGAAGAAGTGAGTTGATGAGTCGCGGTCGGCGCTCATTTTATACAATCCAGGCAGTCCCCTGACGTCACAGCGGGATATGTCCTCAATCTTTAAACTTTTCATATCTTGGCTTCCGCTGGTTCGATTTTCTTCTAATATAGCTTCCCTTATCAGTGCCAGTAATATGGTATGAGTCCCATGTTTTCAATCAATCGGGAAATATTTTATCAAAAATATAGCCTCGCTTGTGACAAACTGCCACGTCACTAGCCGTTCTGTAGGCTGCAAATTCCTTCAATTTCCTTCTTAGAACAATCGGCGCACGCTATTCAAATCTTCCGCTTGGGACTTGGGATATGTGCCTGTGCTCTCAAATCTGGACATGTGGATTTGGGCACAATATATAAACATATATATAAGCCTATGTACAAACTTCGTTTTGTCCAATGGCTGAAACTTCAAATAATTATCTAAAATCGTTTGACGTACGTAATATTTGTCGGCCAAATCAAAACCTACTGGTTAAACTCGGTAACGTACTTAATCTCTGAGTTGTTATTTAACCAATAAATAATAATAGTAATAAATATATTTATTTACCAAATATTCTCAGAAAGAGAAGGATTTCTTTTCATGACTACTTGGTCCGAATGAACACGGGAAGATTGGCAAAATAAATATTCGACAATGCTGACAAAGATCTCAAAATGCAAATTATTTGCTTCATGGAAATAAGATTTAACAGAAATGAACATTACAAAACAAGACATTCTAGACAGGCTTATATTTAGAAAAGGAAAAACAATAAGTTCCGTGACGAACTAAAGAGCCTAGTTTTCTTAAAATTTAAGATTCATGCCAATGCTTAATCTATACGGATCTATCAAGAATAATGATGAAATTAAGTTGGTAATATCGAAATTTCTAATTAGTTCGAAATACTGTATACCTGGCATAATGTAGCCTAATAGAGAACTACAGTTGGCAGCCCTGGTGACTGAATATACTCATAGTTCCTTCTCTTAAGGTACAGAATACTAAATTTGGTTGAAGTCCAATGGATAGCATGGACGTTGCAAGCAGTTAAACTTTGGATCTAACAGCGCGCGTAAAATCATGTTGGCAACAATGACATACATGTATTGGTCAGAAATAATCTGAAATAATGTGATCTATTGTTGTGTCAATTTTGAATGAAATCCATTAGTTAGTATAGAAGTTACACGCATTTTAAAATTGGACATATCAGCAGGCTTAGAATCATGTTGGCAGCACTGGCGTAGGCCTATATTAGTTACTCCAAATTAATCTAGAATACCACGTACTATACGTGTGCAAAGTTTAGAGCTATTGGCTTGCATACTTTCTGTAATATTGATATTAGGGTAACAAAAATAGAGACAGTATTTATTAACAGTTGGCAGCCCTGGTTACTCTTAAGAATCTGCATAGTCATATCTGTTATGGTACATATAGCACACACGAAATTTGGTTGAAATCCAAATGATAGTATAGAAGTTACATGTATTTAAAGTTGGACCTCTCAGCAGCCATAGAATCATGTTGGTAGCACTGACATATATAAGTTACTCCAAATTAATATAGAATGTCAGGTACTAGGCGTGTGCAGATTTTAAAGCTGCCGGCTTGCATACTTTCTGATATATGGGTATTTGGATAAAAAATGAGAGCATTTATTAACAGTTTGCAGCCCTGGTGGCTCTTAAGAATACGCTCTGTCATGCCTGTTTATGTGCACATAGCACATACAAAATTTGGTTGAAATCCCATTGATAGTGTAGAAGTTATATGCATTTAAAATTTGGACCTATCAGTGGGCTTATAATCATTTTCGCAACACTGCCATGTATGGCCTCCTGGAAATTAAACTGCAATATTATTATCTATACGTGTGCCAATTTTGAAGTAGCTCCCATTCATACCTTCCAGGATGTCCAACGTGAAGCTCAAATTTCAATTGTGATTTTTCAGCATTTGGTAGCACTGACATCATTTTCAAATACGGTATGGCCGTGAGATAATCAGGTATAGATCTTTACTCCTACCAAATTTTGTTTCGATTGCTGCAGCTATTTAGGAGTTGATAGGGGGGGGGGGGACACACAGCCAGCCAGCCAGACAGACAGACAGAAGGACAGGCAGACACACATTTGCCCGATCTCATAAGTCTACTTTTTCCTCATTTCTGCAAAATGTGAAAAGTAGGCTCAGCACTTGTTTGGAGTAGAGCCCTATGATTGCGGAGTGTGCCCTGTTTCAACTCTTGAAATTCTTGGTAGAACGGCAATTCAATCCTTTGACGCAGCTTCAATGCGTACCCCTAGACAACTGAGGGTCCAGCACCAGTACCTACGTACACGTGCCAAGCCCCACAAACTACCAGGCACATTTCATATGGCTGTTTATGGAACCATGAAATGAGCCTCAAGAAGGCTGTGGCCCAACTGGAAGATATTGTGAGTTATCTAATGTAGCAAGCAAATCGCTACCTTTTCGTCCATTCGCCTCAACGATGCATGGCCATTAAGAAGATGATAATTTTATGTTCGCTATAGTCATTGCATATTGCTTACAAAAGCAGCAAAGGAACAGAAAATACAGCGTTCATCCGATCAACGCGCAAAGACACACAAGTGGACAGTTTCACACTTTATTTAATACCCTATGAACCCACGATGCCATAATTTTTTTTTAAATTTTACAACGAGTGTAACTTCGTATGACAAACTTTGCGTTTATCTCAAAAAAGGAATTGAAAAACAACAACTTTTAACAACGCAATCTCAGTAAAAGAGTGACTCACAGGTACGTCGAGGTAAGATAAAATTCACACCCAGTTTATAAAATTATGTATTAAAGTTTCTTAGAGTTTCATTGTAGTAACATTATATGCTTTATTAATTCACTAGCTGACCCGGAAGACTTCGTACTGCCTCAATCGATAAATAAAAGACCTAACCTTTTGTATAAAATAAACTTAAAACACACAAAAGTAATCCATAATTAATAAAAAATGCTCGGTAAGAATGAAGTTTTATTATTATTTTCAATTAATTACACATGATGTTGCTTACTTACAAAACAGAGTTTTCCTGAAATACTGGCTATTTTTAAGGTTTCGATTTGATATTGACAGACACACACAGTTATGATACAGTCTGTTAATCTGTTTAAAGATTTCTGATAAACTATATTTTTTGTTTTGTGGTGCTTAAATAAACAAAGATGACGGTATTCAGACGTGCGAACACGCGACGTATTATTGTCCATGCGAGAAACAGGGAAACTCCAAGTTGATTCAGCAAACATCCAACGACTGGCCTTGCGATTTATTTATGGTCATTGCAAAGGCCAGACGTACTGGAAATTGTAAACGTTTAAAATCGAATGGTAAATCCGTTGGAATCATCGGTATACGCGGGATCAAGACATCCTCTCCTTTGTATTTTCCTTTTATGATTGTTGCCTCAATGAAGATATTCATCACCTTTTTCACAGCCAGTCTTGTTCCATTGCACAGTCGAGGTTGATTAATGTTACGCAGCATGATGACAACTGATCCTACTTTTAACTGTAAATTGTGAGGGGATAATCCAGGCAATTCCAGTGAATTTAAAAACTCCGTGGGATAGTTGACTACGTCATCATGGTTCATAACTGTGTCGACTGATTTGAAGGAAACCAACTGTCCCGGAAGAAAATTCTGAATGGTCGCATTGAGATCCTCGACATCTTTATTTTTTGCCGCCAATATTGCTCGTTCACCCAGCCAATTATGGTTATTGAACTGTTGCGCTATATCTGAGTCTGTGATGTGACAGAAATCTGTGGTTAATGTGACGAATCCGGTCGAGGTGTCCACTGCGACTTTATTATTTCCATTGTCTAACAACTGCTTCGCAAACACATTTGCAGTTTCATCTTGTTGCAAAAATACTCGCATATTATTTGTTAATTGGAATGTCTTTACGTACCGCCACAAATTCGATGATTTTAGGCATGCGTTTAGTTCATCAGCAACAGTTAATCGGGGAATAACTGGAAGAGTCTAACGAAAATCACCTGACACCAGAATCGTGGCCCCACCAAAAATATTTCGGTTGTCACGAATATCTTTCAACGTTCTGTCCAGTGCGTCCAGTGACCTCTTATGGGCCATTGTGCATTCATCCCAAACAATCAATTTGCATACCTGTAGGATCTTGGCCATTGCGCTATTTTTGGCGATGTTGCAAATTGGTGTTTCGTTGATTTGCATGTTTAATGGTAATTTCAATGCAGAATGTGCAGTTCGCCCGCCTTCTAGCAGAGTCGCAGCTATTCCAGATGAAGCCAACGCTAGAGCTACATCATTTCGCGATCTGATCCTCGCCAAAAGCAATGAAATTAAGAACGTTTTACCGGTTCCTCCTGGAGCATCAAGGAAATAAATTCCACCAGATCCACTGTTCACAGCTTCTATCAAAGTGTCGTACGCAATTCTTTGTTGTTGATTTAATTGTGGAACATTTGTACGAACTGTTTCGGCCAATGCTTCAATGTCGTACTGTTGTTCTCTTTGAAACTCGTGGTTTAATGCATCGTGCATACGACGATTGGGTGCTGTCATTCCCAAACACGACAATACTTTATTTGCCATCAATAAACACATATCTTCTATCATGATCAATGTCTCATTGTAAATTTCTGCAGTCGTTTGTAGTGTAGGAGTGAAAGTTTGACGGCGCACACGATTCAAAACATCCTCAGACATTTCATCTCTATACTGAACCCTTAATATTAGGTCATATTAATGATTCCTTAGTTTACTGTAATATACATGGAAATGCTATTGAGAGTTGAGCATGGAGACCAGACTGTATGTCGAAACTTCAGTTAAGCCTGGCGACATTGGGGACTGGAAAGGAATGTTACATTTCTATAGAACAGAGGCAACAGGTATTTATGACATGGCCTGCGAAAAGGGTGCAGTTCTGTTAGAGGAAGACTGGATGACCTAGGTACGCGTCTTTGTACTTCTGAGCTCGGTTGGGCGATGTCTTTGTCCGGCGAGTGAAAGACGAGGATGGAGATATGATTTGGCCACTTTTAAGGGGCGTGTCTAAGCTCTAGGAACCACTAGTTCAGTGTTCAGAAGGACCAATGAAAAGATTATGCTATTTTTCGCGGGGACGCGGCGTTACCAAACCTGACCTGGAAATTACGCTGGAATCAAGTTGCTATCAAATCCTACGATCGATCTTTGATCGGACCAACAACATTGGAACCTCCAGATTGATACGACCTCTATGAGTCTAAGTGCATGGCTGTGGACCGATTACTTCGGAATATAGATTCAGATCTACTCCCACTCCCTCGACTTTTGCCAATTTTGTATAAATACTGTTCTGAGTGCTAATGACATTATTTCATTTTTGATGTCCGAGGGACATAGACGTTACTCCATTTGTAGGTGTCAAGTGACACTGACGTCTTGATATTTTGCGTGTCCAGGACACATTGTACTTTATATTTTTGAGTGTCGAGATGGCACATTTCTGTACTGTAATTTTGTGAAACAGTAGAATAAAGTACATGGGTTGGTTTTTTAGTTTTGGCACCCTAGTTATAACTGGATTAATAACTCACTTAGATGGTTCCAAGTTTCACAGGCCCTCGATGTAGTCCCCACCGTTGCGTACAACGTGTTCCCAGCGATGCGGAAGTCGTTGGATCCCGTTGGCACTTCCCAGTCTATTGACGGTACGAAGAGTGCGCTCGGCAGCCTGCTTAACGTCTTCAATGGTACGGAAGCGCTCCCCGCGCATTGTCATCTTCATCTTCGGGATGAGATCATAGTCTCAGGGACTGGTGATGGGAGAATATGGGGGGTGATAGAGGACCTCTCAGCCCCAGCGATCCAACAATGCCGACACAACGCCTGCTGTGTGTGCCCTAGCATTGTTATGCAGAACGATGGGCGGTGTAACCATGTGGTGGCGCCGTTTCCTGCTCAGAGCTCCTCGGAGATGGTCTTGCAGAAACGAACAATAGTACGCCGCATTAACGGCTTGCCCTCGGAGAACAGTATGGTGAATGATCACACCATCCCAATCAAAGGCAAGAATCAACATTACCTTCACATTGGTGGGGGTTGGTCGAACTGTTTGTTTCCGTGGTGATCCGTGGTGCCACCACTCGTTCGATTGGCGTTTTAATTGTGGCTCATAAGATCTGGCCCACGTCTCATCAATGGTTATGGTACGCCGTAAGAAGGCCTCTCCTTCGCGCTCATAACGCTGCAAGTGCATACGACAAGCGTCATATCGCAGCCATTTGTGCATGTCGGTTAAGTCATGCGGAAACCATTTGGAAGCAATTTTCCTCATTTTCAGTAAGTCCTTCAGGATGTGGAGGGCAGTTGAAAGCGCCAGTCCGGTATCTTGCTCTAATTGACGAATCGTTAGGTTCCGATCCACCTCTACTAACGCAGACACCATCTGTACATTGTCATCACTTACTGGTGGGTGACCTGATCGAGGCATGTGCCCATCTCGAAAGGCTGCAACCCATCTTGCTACCGTTCTGAACGGTAACGCAGCTGCACCGCACGCTTCCTGCAATCCTCGGTGACACTGTTTAGCACTGCGACTGAATTTTTATCCACGTTCTCTGCTCCTGCTTGGAAAATATTGCGACTGTCTTTCGCGAGCGCTGGTCTCACACTACTCATCTAACAGGCGCGACTGCGCACGAGCGGTGGTGAGGACGGGCGAGGTCATGTGCTCTGAAGGAGGGGATGCAGGGCAGCAACCGTCGGTAAAAGTGGCAGCGCCCAACATTGTAGCAACTGACACTGAAGCATTGGTGCCAAAACTAAAAAACCAACCCATGTATTATGTTGTGTGCGTAAAACTCAGTTTGTTTAACCATATAATCAGTGAAAGTTAGGTAGTTACTACACTACAAATTAGCGCAGTCTTCGTGATAATATTTGCTTTAGGACAAATTCAGCGAATTCAGTAATCGGAGCAAGCAAATTAGCTAGGAATTGGTACGTGTGATAATAATCATTTTACTTTCATACAGCAAGATGATCACTGACTGAAAACCAGGATCATCATCCAGATGGCAATGACCAATTGCTAAACATAGCTGGAGGAGGATGGCAGGGGATGTTATCTGACAACCCAGTTGGCAGAGGAATGAGTATTAAAAGTTTTATTTATGGGAATAAGTTTATGTAAATATTTATTTATTTTGTGTCTGGTAACGTAGAGTCTTGTTTTGTTTGGTATTGACACACGATTTAGTGCATGGCGCATTGTTACATATTTTGTAGTTACTTTTCTTTGTGATTTTTGTTGTTGGTTCATATTTACGCGGCAGCGCTTGCTCCCGGAGCACGCTGGTGGCGTGGCGCTGTTGATCAGTATGGCTTGAAAATTAACGCTAGGACAAAAAGTGAATCTGAATTAAATTACCATAAATGCAGTAGTGAGGGGAAAATATTTTTATAATAGATGGTTGTATCATTCAGGATGTTGATTTTTTAATTCGCCACATTGGGAAGATTTATACAGGAGAAGCTGCACGCTTTCTCATTTTAATTGTGTTTTTATCTGCTTTGTATTTATGAGAGCGTGTCTTGAACATGTAGTTAGGGAATCTCTGATCTAGCGTCGGTATGTTGATTCTGCGTGTGTCAGTCGGTCAGAGTGAAGTTGTGTCATTATGAGTTTATGGGTTTGCTTGCGGAGGATCAGTGTATGATGTACACCACTCGACTTGCCGCAACCCATGTTTCCACTGTTATGATCCCACGGGACGGTTGTGTGAAATTGATGGTGAATCTTGCAATTCCAGGAGTATTGGCCAGATAGTGTGTCTGCTATAAATTTACGCGTTTCCAGAACAGCATAAGTAACCGCACCCGAGTAGCTAGGGGCTGCCTGTCCGGTGTGACACAATGCTTTGACTGAGACTGAAATAGATTGAGTATGAGAGGGTGTCCTACTGCCCGGCGCAGGTCAGAGACAGCTGTGAGGCTCATTAAGGCTAGGACGTTGGTCCGTAAATAGTAGAATGTTTATCTTTTCTGATTAAAGGAACCTGAATGGTATAAATTAAGTGAAACAGTAATTGGGTGTTATTCACGTTTTAGTCGTTATATTTCGGGGCTGTATACTGATCAGGATCACACTGTGCATTGTATTAATGTTGTACAGCAGCCTGTTTGGGCAATTGAGTAAGTTTATTTATGTTAGAGTAAGGCGACCCCGTGTCGGCCATGTTTATTGTTTTTACATGTCACGTGTGGTCATTAGCCTTGAATGCCATTAATCCCTGTCCCGGCGGCTCATTTAATTTGTCATATGTCTTCTCGCATATTTGTGTGATTTCCACGGAAGTCTTGTAAATTAATATTTTTGTAAGGGTAGCATGTGTCAGGTTAGTTATTAAGTGTATAGCCCGTTTTATTAGTGTGTTCCCATGGGCCATAATTGCAGTTTGCAGAACGGTAATTCGCGACCTAACCGATTGATTCGTTTGGTAGCGAAATGCCGTCAAACAATACTCATTTCCTCCAATAACTAAGTAACGCACACACATACATTTTGATCAGCTAGTGGAATGGGATCTCCACATATTTTATGTCTCTAATTGTCTGGGGTAATCTCAGGGTGGATTTGTTTTTCTTGTCTTTGTTTAATTTGTTTTACGACGATTCAGTTATTAAATATTGTTTATTTCACTCCTGTGTTTTTCACTTCTTTTCTAATTTTAAGTTTACCTTATGATCCTTGATACTATGGAAGCGCGATATTTTTTATTCTCAACTTTGAACAAGCAAGGACCGAGCTGGACCCCGTAGACAGAATCTTGCCAAAAAGATTTCTTCAAGGGTACAATACTTAACCCACAAATCTTTTGGATTCGAGGGTAAACATGTCGATATGATAATCGCAAACAATGTACGAATTTGATGCGGCGATGAAGATATTACGGAATCCTTGAGCGTATCATCCCAGTGCGAATCGTTCTCGAGTAAATGTAATAGTTGACATGCCTCACGGTAAGTCGCACACAACTGTCCATTAACTGTCCTCAGTTGTTTAAACGATGTCGGACCACGAACATTCACCAACAACAACCGCAAATAATAACATTCATCGTTATTTGGATTTACTGTGTAGATGCGACCCTGAGCGTCGGAATCAAATACATTTGGATGTCCTTCAACTGGTGTTCCTATTTTTCGACGCTGAAACAATTTCGATGATGCATTCCATGTGTAATAGCGTGGCATGTCAGCATACAGCAAAGTGCGAGCAAAATCATCAGTTTGACAGACTGTGAAGAAACTTGTTAATGTTGTCGACAGTGTCTGCCGCGTTCGATTCATTAAAATAAACTCGTTGACCATTTTCTAAATGGACTGCCAAATGGACTACTGTAGGGTGTCTTTCATGGATCACAAATGAAAAGATACGCCAAATTGCTTCGTTGCTACTTACATAGCGACCCATCTTGTATTGTGATACTTCGTCATTTGCATTGGTTACAGCGAAGACGGCCATATCACTACCTTTGTTAACGTATTTGCATATGTACTTTATCGACTTCACAGAGTTACAATATTCCACATTGATGTGAGTCTCAAAAGCTTTGGACAATATTGCCGAGTATGGCACAATCCAACGAGTGTCTACATAAACATTTTGTCCTCTTACCTCCACAACTACCGATCGCCCATTGTCCGCAACTGATCACCGACGATACAATGGGTATCCATCATTTCCCGTTATGGTTTCAGCAATCAGGTCTCTTGGGTATCGCTTGGAACACTTACCGTCGACCATTCAGGGTGAATTGTAGTTGAAAACTCCGCAAGGTCCATGTATCATGTGTTTGGTAAATACTGCATGCAATTTTGCGTCAACTGTTTCATCACGAATTTCAGCTGAAATTATGGAATCAATCTCATCTGGACTTATTTTGTCCACTAACCAGACTAAAATGTGCGAATGTGGCGGACCACACTTTTGCCATTCTACAGAGTACATCCAACAACGGACTTGGCCCTACACGCGATGCTATATGAAGAAATTTATGAGAGATTTTAATTTCTGTTTAAAAACTTTGGCAGTGATGTCATGTCTATCAACTGGTGTTTGGCTATGTAGCAATTCCCTCTTGATTTCGGACCATTTTGGGTTACCGGTGAATGTAACAAATAAGTCTGGGCGGCCATAATGCCTAACATATGACATAGCATCCTGAGCATATTCGTGCATGTGGAGCGGGCTTCCTATGTAAGTAGCTGGCAAAATAGTCATTCTTTCCACATTATTCACATTGCCTTCGGCATTTATAGCATCGCGGAGATGACTGTATTCCTCTGATCGAAGCTGTCGTTGGTTCAAACGGATGTATGGCAATCGTTCAGTCTCAATTTTGACATACATGTCAACGGCAAACTGATGAAAAAGTCGTCGACACATCAAAATATGATTTACTTCACCTTCACGGATCATGAGTCTGTATGAATAGAAATTCATAGCAATAACTTTTTTGTTGGTTTTAACACCTGCAATCAAAAATGACAATTTTTTAATTTGTTACTTAGATGAATTGAATTTAAAAAAATTATTTAATCTTATTCAATCTAGTTACCTGTTACTTGAGTTACCATTTTGATATTAAAATTGTATCCATCTTGACCCTGCCAGAAGATCAAAGGACATTGTAACGCATCATAAGTCCTGTGTGTTTCAAATACACGTTTTAAATCATTATTCCGACGATGAAGCACAATATCTCTAGATTGTAAATTTTCTCCCACAATGACAACAGCCACTTCGTCAATGGTAGGAGAATTAAACCTCCTTGTGTGTTCACCGGCAGGTGTTTTGTCAGCTCGAATGACAATATTTTGGCTGTCAGATGGCATCCGATCCAATGCTATTTTGAACATGTTTACTAAATTGTTGTTCTGATGAAGAAACATTTGTAATTCTTGGACAATGGTTCTCTTCACTGTTGGTTTGTGAGCACAACGGTTATCAACTTCCGCATCTGAATTTCCCATAAAATAAATTTGTAAAAATTGATGATCTGAATCTGGTAGTGGTAACAGCGCCCCCAGTTAGTGATAAATTTGTCCTTGTATCTGTAATTTTTAAAGATTTGTCCAATAATTATTTCCGATATATATTTTAATACAAACTTGAATATTATAAAAAAAAATATTATGGTATAATACCTTGAAAGTGGGCATGAAATTGTCCTGTATAATATGTGTAGCGCCAAACGATGTCATCTGGAAACAGCTGTTATATTTCTGAATGTTGGCCAAGAAGTGCTTAGAATCATTTCCAATCCCAGAAACTAAAGAGCGTAAAGGATCTGGTGGTGGGACCAATTGTGGCAACTTTACTTTGCCTCCAGCACAACATAATCCAGTAGATTCACCACTGTATTTTAACGCCTTACAATATTTACAAATTATTGTCATTTCCCCAATTGTTACCGATTTGTTGGCACAATAATATATTGCCGGATCATAGTTGAATGCAGCTCGTTCCAGAATCACAGGAGCGCTGCGTCTGCGGAATCGCTCAATTTCATTATGTCGTGCTCGCTGTTGTTGTGTTTGATGTGCACGAATTCGTTGCATTCTAAGCCTATCTACTTCATTGTCACTCACTAAAGAACGCAATTCGGACATAGCAATACGACTATTTTCTTGATCTGTCTCTGTCTGGTCATCAGTGCGGTTAGCACGTGAGGTAGCTCTTCGCACATTTGATTGACAGCAACGACGACCTTAGTCAGGTCGTCTTCCCCTCGGCATCGTAAATTGTAATTAATCAAAGTGAGAAAAGTTCTCGCGCACTTAGCAGTAAAGTGTCACTATCACAAATGATCAAAAAAAAAAGAGCACATAACTTGAAATGTCACTATCACAAAGGATCACCGAAATAAAGAAAGTTCTAGTTGATTGTCAAATGTCAAATATTATGGTTGCGTTCAGAAATTTAATTTGTGACAAAACTTAAGATTTATCAATCTACTTTAAAATAATCTGAAATATAGTTAACAACTTTCATATTTATTCACCTTTTAAACCTTCTCTGGACTTCCACAAATAATTCAAGACCAAGATTAGCCAAATCGGGTACAGCTGGCGTTGTAACTTTGTATTCCCAATATTCTTTTTCTATTTCCGTTAACCACCTCTAAACTATTGTAAAATTGATTTACTATCTCAAACAAATCATGAGAGCGTGCTCAACAGCTCACCAAAGTTTCATCGCAATGAAATGAATGGTATATGAACGCATACGGGACTCGGTGGAAACGATTCCTGTGCTGTCACTCTTTAAAAGAATATACTCGTGCGCTACCAATTGTAAAATGGATTTACTAAATCAGAAATCCTTGCGGTAGTGGAAACAGCATTTCTCCAAATTCATTGTAATAGCATTAATGGTACACCGGTCAAAACAATTAGGGGATCAGGTGAGATATCATACACAGGAAACATATGGTAACGTCTTTTATTCAGAGTTCGGTTACAATTGTAATTTGTGTGTGCTACAGTACGATATTGTGCTATCTCAACTCTTTACTGGAGGTTTACATGGCATTTACTTAGAGCGAGGCACCATGGGGCTACCATAATAGTGAAAAAGTCATTCTCGTTGCCCTCTAATATGGTGTGTGATCACCTCGGACGGCCAGGACAGTTGCACACCTGCGTAGTATGGACAATATGAGGTTATCAATCAGCTCTTGAGGGATAATTGGCCATTCTTCCATGAGTGCAATATCCAGCTCGGCACCGTTGTGGGAGGTGCTGTTCTGGCTGCAATGCGTCTGCCAATTGCATCCCAGACATGCTCAATCGGGCTAAGTCCGGTAAACAAGCTGGCAACTCCATTCGTTCAATGCCCTCGTCGTCAAGCTCGTTGTCCATCAGTGCAGCTCTGTGGAGTCGTGCGTTATCGTCCACGAGAATGAACCCATCGCCTATGGCACCAGAGTAGGGCACAACAAACGGTCGAAGGATCTCGTCTCGATACCTCTGAGCAGTCAAAGCGCCATTCTGAACGACATAGAGGTCCGTACGTCCGCCAATACTGACTCCAGCCCACTCATTCGTCCACCACCATGATATGGCGCTGTTTCTTGCACATAAGCGGGATTGTTCTGAGTTCCACGTTCTCTCCAGATGAGGGAACGACGATTGTCCACCTGAACACAAAATCTTGACTCATCTGTGAACAGAACTCGGCGCCATTCATTACGACGCCAATCCTGATGTTCCTCCGACCTGTTTCTGCGAGCTGAACGGTGGCGTGGTTTTAATGGGACCCACACCATAGACCTCCGTGCGTAGAGCCACTCTCCCAAAGGCGATTTCGGACTGTTTGTGTTGATATTGCGCGTCCTGTTGCCGCCTGGAGGGTGCGTTGCAGCTGAGTTGCATTCAGCCTTCTGTCTCGACGGGCTGTTAACCGGAAATAACGGTCATCTCTTGCTGATGTTACCCGTGGACGACCTTGGCTTGGCCTTCTTTTAACGGTCCCTGTTGTCTAAAATCGCGTCCAGGTCCTGGAAATTACACTTTGGGACACTCCAATAGCTGCAGCCCCCTTCCTCTGCGTCTGTACCGCTTCCAACCTTTCTATGGCTCTCTATGCCATACCTTCGGGTAAGTCACGTTGTTGTTGCATTGCACTACCTGCTCACTACACCGTCTGAACCCAACTGCTTGTGTCATTCGTTTGGTAGAGTAAACACACGTCCACACCTATCCCCTCTGCAGCAACTTTCTGTTATTACCACTATCTCGGTTGCCGTAATGTTGATGTTTCCACTCCGTAGAACCGACAGACGTCGAACCATTTTAGGTCATTCTTCCGATGACAATACGTCAGAACCTAGATATCTCAACTGATCCCCTAATTTTTTTTGACCAGTGTATATTAACGCATATGCCATTTTTTTAAACGTTACGCGCGCCGTTACTCATTTGTTGACACTACTCGTGCGCTACCTATTGTAAAAAGATTTACTAAGTCAGAAACCATTCCTGGAGTGTGCACAACAATACAACCAAAGTTTCATAGCAATCGGATGAATGGTATATGAACGCATACGGGACTTTGTTTAAGCGATTCGCGTGCGGTCACTAATTTGTTGAATCTACTCGTGCGCTACAACTTTCATATTTATTCATCTTTTAAAACTTCTCTGGACTTCTACAAATAATTCAAGACCAAAATTAGCCAAATCAGTTCAGCCGTTCTCGAGTTTTAGCGAGACTGACGAACAGCAATTCATATATATATATATATATATATATACATATTTATTTATTAATTTATTCATTCAATCATTGATTTATTAGTTAATTAATTAAGATAGTTATTCATTTATTTATTTATTTATTGATTATGGAGCGCGTCAGTCGCCCAGAGCCTAGCATGTTAGAACGAGTCAGAATATGAGTAATGTTAGGCGCCCAGTGACACGCTAGCATGGCCACATCGATAAGAAACTACGCAGAACATCTTTGTCGCTGAGCAGAGAAAACGCTCTCTGTTGCGTCTATGTCGCCATGTCGACCAAACATCGCCATCTACATTTGAATCAATGTAATGTACTGAGGAGGCGACCGTCCTGTGGCATTTCTAACGCGACTACAAAGTCGCAAGCGTGGTCTCAGCCTTTCTTCATTAATTCAAGCAAATGGTATTAAGAGGTCGTGAAAAGCATTTCCCATCAACTTTTCTAATGAGGGCTTTGGACTTCCATAGCAGCTATAATTTGTTTTTCATTTTTGGATTATTGTTAAGTTGAAATAATTGTTACAGATTTTCCTGGCGGCTGGCTACTTAAAGCTGTCGAGTTTTGCTCTGAATACCATCGCTCAGTTAACGCATCTGTAAGTTTTGCTGTGAGAAACTTTTACGACCATGTAAATCCATAACATGGCTATCAGGTAGCGATGTATAAAGCATCGACGTGCATGCTACTGTCGACTAATAGACTACATTATATTATGTGCACTTGAGTTTGGATGTTGTTTATGAAACCGCCAATAGGTCTACAGGTAATAACACTATCATTCTCCTCGTTTTATTTAACGTTAAAATACTAATAATAATAATAATAATAATAATAGTAAAAGTCGCCTCCGTAGCGTAGCGGTCAGCATGGTTAGCTGCCGCCCCGGAGGTCCTGGGTTCGATTCCCGGCTCTGCCACGAAATTTGAAAAGTGGTACGAGGACTGGAACGGGGTCTACTCAGCCTCGGGTGGCCCAAATGAGTAGAGGGGGTTCGATTCCCCCTCAGCCATCCACGAAGTGGTTTTCCGTGGTTTCCCACTTCGTCTTCGGGCAAATGCCGGGATGGTCCCTACCGTAAAGCCACGGCCGCCTCCTTCCCTCTTCCTTGCCTATCCATCCCAATACTCCCCTACCTTCCCTCATGAGGCCCCTGTTCACTTTGCAGGTGAGGCCGCCTGGGCGAGGTGCTAATCCCACCACACCAGTTGTATCCCTTCCGATTAGATGTTCCCAGCTCTAGGACACTGCCTGGATAGCCGGTAGGGGTGAGTTCCCTCGCTGAGTCCCTGGAAGCCACCACCCTGGAGGGTAAACACGATTTTTAAAAAAATGAGTAAAAACCAAACCTACGTGGTACTACAGCCCATGAAGGGCCTAGGTCTACCAAGCGACCGCTGCCCAGTCATTTGGCCTGCAGATTATGGGTGACGCGTAGTCAGCCATTAATATTGGTTTCCATGACCCCGCTGCCGCACTGTCAGACAGCTAATCAATTGTCCTCACGATGCTGAGCGAACCCCGTTCCAGCCCTCACGCCCCTGACGGAGCCAAGAATCGTACTCTGGGCCTCCGGGTGCGAGGCAGACCCGCTATCCCAACACCACGGGGCTGGCAATAATAATAATGACAATATTGGTTTTACATCCCTTTTAATGACTGTGGCTTTTAGAGACGCTTGGTTGCCTGAATTTTCCCCGAAGGGAATTTTTAACTTGTCATTAAATCAGACACCGCTTCGGCTTATTTCTATCACCCATAAATACCAACTGACTGCGACAGGATTCCATCATGCAACCTTGGACACAGCAGGCGAGAAAGTTTGTTAGGTCATAGATGTTTGGATATCAGTTTTTATTCTAACAAACTGTGTTGGTAGGATGTTGTGGTAGATCGTGGCACATGCAATTCTTCCTGTTTACTTCCGAGCCTGACCTCACTCCTGCAACCTACTGGCCTTTCCAAATAATATGAGTCAATGTTATTCCGATGTGGCAAAGTAATGTAAAAACAAATTTTCCGTCTCCTTACCAGATCATTTCAGTCTTGTTTAGTATTGTAAGAGCAGATTCCTGCCAGATGCCTCCAAGATCTGCATTAACTGTATTTGAGTTTCAGATGATCGTGAGTGCAGATTGTATTTTACTCTAGAAGCCGAGAAGCTAGATGAAAAGTGGTTTCCTATTTATCAACGAACAGCTGATTGTCTTGGTATATCACTTCGGTCTGTAAAACTTGCAGTGAAGAATAAATAAAATGACATTTATAAAAACATAAGTATCTCCTGCGGCAAGGATGAGACGACTGTCAGGACGACCACACATTGTAATAGATCAATGTACTATTGGAGTTATTAGACGTACCATTCACAGATTATTTTTGGAGAATGTGTTCCCAACAATTTCAAAATTAAAAGAGAGACTCGAGCATTCAATGACAGAATTTCCAGAAATGTCCCTTGAATAACTTCGGCAAATTGTATACAGCATCGGATTTCGATTTGAAAAACTGAATAAAAGACTTGTTCTTATGCAATTGATATCGATCGCAGCTTCTAGACACGCCTTGAATTGTAACGTGACTTAAACCAATGTGTGAGAGAGTGTGTCTACCCCTTATTTTTCCCGTTTTCAACGGGGTTGGGGATGAGATGCGATGAAAGGCCATATGGCGGGTGTTTTTTACGTCCGGATGCCCTTCCTGACGCCAATCTCATGAGAGGAGTTATTGAGAGATGAAATGAATGAATATGAATGACAATGGGCAAGGATGTGGAAGGAAGTGGCCATGGCCTATCAGAAGGTACTATCCCAGCATTTGCTTGGAGTTGAAAATGGCGAAACCACGTAAAATCATTTCAAGGACGGCCGAAGGTGGGGCTCTAACTCAAGTCTACCGAGTCGGCAGATAGCTTTAGCGCTGCGCATTAGCGAGTTTAGCTACTGTTGTTGGTGACTTAAACCAATGTATAGGGTATATTGTCAATAGATAAACACAAATAAAAAGAACATTAAAAAACTTAACAAAAATCTAACAAGTAGTTCCGTGAAGAAATATACAGCCTATTTTCATATATCCTGCTCATGTTAATTGCCTCTATCAACATACAAAATTTCAGTTTAATTGCTGTAACAGATCCGTAGATATTGAGAACCGTCTAATTATTTAAGATGGTCGCCAGGTTGGATTTTTATTTTTGTACTATTACATTAAGATTATTGTGTACGTGTGGTATTCAAACTTCAATCGCATTATTAGAACACAAGAAGTAAAAACGAGATTTTAAAATTACGCACTGCAGCCATCTTGTGATTATGCAAACAATTGAAATAAACTAGATGCCAGTGGATCAACATTTGTATAAGCATTTAACGTGCAACGTTTCACGGCACTCGGATAGATAATTCCCTAGAAACGTCCATTTATATATTTATACTTCGCGTCGCCGCCATGTTGGATTTGTGCTCACCAGGTTACTGAAAGTCCTATAGGTGAACATATGTTCATAGTCTCTATAAACATAAACATTTTCAGTTTGGCTGCTGTAAAATATTCATAGATATTGAGAACCGTCTAAATATTTCGGAAGCTCGCCATTTAGGATTGTTATATGTATAGGCCATAGAGTTATGTACCATTTAAGGACAATTATTGCCTAGGTTCATTATTCAAACTTTCACTTAGATCGCATGATTACGACACAAGAAATAAAAACTTAATTTTAAAATTTCGCACAACCGCCATCTTGAGGTTATGTAAACAATTGAATTAAATTAGATGCCAGTGCATTACAATCTGCAAAGTCATTTACTGTACCACATTTCACTGCGCTCAGAGAGTTAAATCACGAGAAAAGTCTGTTAAATTATTTCAAATTCGCTTGGTCGCCATGTTCGTTTTCTACTTTACAGGCTTATGAAATATACATAGGTAAACTTGTATCAGTACCTTTTATGACCGTACAAAATTGCAGGGTGATATCTATAATAGTTTCGGAGATATAGAATGTCAGTGAAATATTTCGCACAGCCGCCATTTTGAGGTTATGTAAACAATTGAACTAAATTAGACTCCAGTGCATTCCAATGTGTATAAACAATTGCTGTACCGAGTTTCATTATGTTTGGATAGTTAAATCGCGAGAAAAGTCTATTTAAATGTCTCAAATTCGCTTGGCCGCCATGTTGGTTTTGTAGTCACCAGGTATTTGAAAGTCTCATAGGTGAACTTCTAGTAGTGCCCTTTATCACCGTAAACAATTTCAGGGCGATATCGGCAATAGTTTAGGAGATAATGAATGCTAGTGAAATATTTCACACAGCCGCCATGTTGGATTGGTGAGACGTAACAAAATTTGAAGGGCACGGTCGAGGTCGCCAGGAATAGCGCTATGAACTTACCGAGTTTCATTGAAATCGCTCGTGCCATTTAGATTTTATTAGGATGGGGGGGGGGGGGAGACACACACACCTCACCCACACACACACACGCACACACACACGGACAAAAGGTGATCTCATAAGCCTATTTTTTTCAACATTGAAAATAGGCTAAACATGAAAAACAAATTATAGCTGCTATGGAAGTCCAAAGCCCAGCTATTAATACAATAGCAGACAGTCTCACCCTGATATTATAAGTGGCCAGTCGAACAGTTCGGTAGCGTTAATTGCCTGTGTGTTGTAAGATTTCAAGTGTGGTTTAAAAAGTTGGACTGACCATAACACTATTGTATTGTAATACATTTGTGCTACAGTATTATACATTTTTAGCCTACTTTTCACATTTTGCAAAAATGAGGAAACCGTAGACTTATGAGATCGATCTGGGCAAATGTCTGTCTGTCCTTCTGTCTGTCTGGCTGGCTGGCTGTGTGTGTTTCACCCGCTCCCCTATCAACTCCTAAACGGCTGCAGCAATCGAATCCAAATTTGGTATTAGTAAAGATCTATACCTTAATATCTCAAGCCCATATTTCAAAATTATTTCAGTACTACCAACTGCTGAAAAACCGTAATTGAAAGTTGATCTCCATGTTGGATATTTTGGTAGGTATGCATGGGAGCTATTCCAAAATTAGCACACATATAGATAATATTATTTCAGTTGAATTTCCAGGAGGCCATGCATGGCAGTGTTGGCAAAATGATTCTAAGCCTGCTGATATGTCCAATGTTTAAATGCATATAACTTCTACACTATCAATTGGATTTCAACCAAATTTCGTATGTACTATGTGTACAGAAACAGATATGACTGAGCGTATTCTTAAAATCCACCAGGACTGCCAACTGTTAATAAATGCTATCTCTCTATTTTCTTATCCAAATACCAATATATCAGAAAGTATGCAAGCCGACAGCTTTAAATTATGCACACATATTGTACCTGACATTGTAGATTAATTTGGAGTAACTTATGTACGTCAGTGTTACCAACATGATTTGAAGCCTACTGATAGGACTAATTTTTAAATACATACAACTTCTATACTATCAATTGGATATCAACCAAATTTCGTATGTGATATATGTACCATATCAGATATGAATCTGCGTATTCTTAAGAGCAACAGGGCTGCCAACAGTTAATAAATGCTGTCTCTCTTTTTAGTGGTATTTTGTTATAAGGAACCCCCTCCCGCCCCCCCCCCCCCCCCCCGGAAGAGAGGAAAGACTATCCTCAGCGAAGCTCGGGAAGTTATCAGAAACGTAATGAACGAATGTGAAGCAGAGACGCGAGATGGATAACTGAAACACTTAGTAAGGCAAGCCAATTTGCGTGTGACTGATTACACTGTAATTTCTGTTAGGACAGTGAGTAGAATCCGCAAGGAAAGTTCAACAGCTGGCGATACGTCATTATCAAGACCAGGATAGCATCGCCCACAGCCCGATGAAAGAAAAGTGCAGTGTGATGATTTTGATAGGAGAGTAGCCTAATAAGGGACGTAATTCAAGAATTTTATCTATTCCAAAAAAAATACCTGAATGCCCGAAGCTATTGAGTGTCATCAAGGAGAAAATCGAGTTTCCGTGGGGCGTTCACACCTTAAGGCGAATTTTGAAAGATATGGGCCTTAAGTGGAAGAAATGCCAGTCACATAGACATATTTTGATTGAATGCCAAAACATTGACAGTTGGCGCTATAGGTTTTTAAGGGCTAAGCGACGTAACAGAACAGACAAGCGTTCCATTGTTTATATCGATGAAACATGGTGTAACGTGTTTTTCGAGGTTTTTTTATGCAACTGGCATTAGTCAGTAGGAAGCCATTCTATATTTATTTACGCGGCAAATTGTTCAGCCAAGAGAATTTTTCATGTTAATTTATTATTATTATTATTAATTTATTATAATTATTATTAAGATATTTTCGGAGCATTTTATAAAAATTATAAGCATACAGATAGGTTTTCTATGTCTTAGAAAACGCTATCAAGCAAATTATTATGAACGACAATATCATAGAAAGTTATGTGATTACGGAATTTAACGGAGTTTCGTCAGTTAGGGTATATCGAGAGACGTGACTCACTGGGAATTCAAGTACACGCTTAATCTTGCCGGGAAGTATTACGCAAGCGGGGTTGCAGCGTCAAGAAAAGGCGGATAGTTGGAACGGAACCCTCCCGCCAAGTGTAATGAGCCAGAGGAGGGGAGTATAGCGCGTGGGGTGCAGCCAATCAGTGGAGACCACGTAAGCTAGAAGTCTGATGAAGAGTGGGGATGCGGCGGGTGCATATATCGTTCGGCGCGCCGTGGAACGAGGACTATCTGTGTAGAACTTAACGAGTACGGTTGCACGCGGGAGTCGCTCCGATGTTCCGTGGAGTGGAGGACTAACTTTTGTAAAACCTAACCAGTGTGGTTGTACGAGTGTTTGGGTCCGATGTACGGACCATAGAATTATCTAATCTACCAGAATATCATCGAATATCGACAAAGATGACGACGTCCAGGAGACTGTGGGAAGCTCACAGCATCATCCAGTACGAGGGAAAGGCTTCGGCCATTTCCAGTGGTAAGCGCGAATGACGCAGAAATACGCAATCTCTCATTTCTCTTTGTTTTATATTTCATATTTCAATAACTTCATAGCTTGGGAATAAGAGTAAAATCAATAATTTATCAGACTCCGTTTTCACGTAATTTTCTATCGGTAATATTCAAATCACAACGCTCCAATTTAAATTTTATACTTATTATTAATATTAATTTTGCTATACTTGTTTTATATAATAAATTCATTTCTTTTACAATGCAATCTTTGCTTTCAGTAGGTAGCATTAGATATAGACCAATTCCTTCTCCTGATACAATTGTTTGTTGGGTTAATGATCAAATCATACCACGATCTGAGTGAATAGATTCTTGAAGGTGTTCTGCCAGAGCTAGACGTTGTTGAATACAAATTTAGATTTCAGCATTGCATTGAGGTCTTGGCGCCCATTAAAACAACATAGCTTAGGCAAAGGTAAACAGTTACATTTATCACCCAACAGTTTGGGGCAGCCAAACCGTTACATTTGTTGCTACCAACATGGGGCATTAATTAACGTTACAATTGTCGCTCAACGTGTGGGCTAATTAACGTTACAATTGTCGCCGACAACTTGGAACTGAAAACCTAATAACATTTGTGGAAGGAGAAGGGTATATATTTCTGTGCCTGTATTTTGGGGGTTATTTGTCTGTATCAGTGTATATCATTATGGGGGATGAGAAAGAAAGACAGATGAGGTTACGTAGTGGTCATCAACTGGAGAGTGATGATACGAGCAGTATGTCGAGTGATGGTAGTACCGGGGTAGCGGAGGTAAATCCCGATACTGAAACAGGGAGTGTAGGCGGCCAACCAGAATTAAAAACTTTACTTCTCGAGTTCATGTATCAGAACAAAGTTAGTAGTGATGCCTTAAATGCAAAATTAGAACAAAACAGTAGGGAAAATAAAGAAAGTACAGATGCCTTAAACGCCAAATTAGAACAAAACAGTAGGGAAAATAAAGAAAGTACAGTCGCTTTAAATGCAAAACTAGAACAAAACAACGCTAAACTAGAACAAAACAGTAGGGAAAATAGAGAGAGTACTGAAACTTTAAATGCTAAATTAGAACAAAACAGTAAGGAATTAGTGTGAAAATGGAGCAGATTAGAGGAGAAATCAGAGGAGTAATGGAAGAGAAGGTTAAAGAGATCATTGCAGATGTAGACAAGAAATTAGGAAAAGTACAGGGGGAGTTGGAAAGTAGAATCAGCACACAGGCTGAAAATTTAAAGGAATTAGTTAAATTAGAAACACTGCAGGTTAACAAGAAATTGGGGGGAGAAATTGACAAGATTCAAGTATCAACTAAAGAGGTTAAGGAACAGCTGGGGGGTAGAATTGAGAAAGTCCACTCGCAAATAGTTGCAGAAGTAAATGATTTAAGAGAGAAAAATAGAGAGAGCATTAGCAAGATTGAGGAGAAACAAGCAAAGCTATGTGATAAAGTAGAAGAATCAGAAGGAAACATTAAATTAACAGTAAACAGTATTGAGAGGAAGGCTGAGGAGAAAATCGCAGAATTAGAGTTAAAATTAAAAGCTAGGATCAGGCAAGAAAATAGTCAGAATAGGCCAGTTCTTGTGAATAGCACACACAGGGAGGTAGAACTGGGTAAGTTCAGCAATCGACAAGGGTGCCCAATGGAGTTCATGAACACTATAGAAAATAAATTCGGGGAGAGGTTGGAAAATGGTAGTATTGAGTGGTGCCAGGTAGTTGAAATTTTAGAACAAGTGTTTGTGGGGGAAACGAGGAATTGGTTTGCTGTCTACAGAGACAAGTTTACTGATATCAATGATTTTAAAATGAAATTCTGTGAAAAGTTCTGGAATGAAGTTATTCAGTCGCAGCATCGTGAGGGAGTAGTGTGTGGTAAATATAACCCTAAAAGAAGCTCCACCATTGCCGAATACTTTTTAGGGCAGGTATTAGTGTGTAAATATCTGGATGGCTTGAAGGAGGAAAGTGATGTGGTGAGGTTGCTACTTAGGCACTTTCCCTATAGGATCAAGGGGGCTGCTTGTATCCAGAATGTAAAGACAATATCACAAGTAGAAAATTTGTTAAGCACATTTGATGCACTAGGGAGAGGGGGTTATGAGGACAATTTCAATCGGAACCAGGGTAATAATAATAATAGACCTAATGAAGCCAGGCATCAAGAAGGTCAAGGGAACGGTGGCGAAGGGGCCAACGCTCAAAATAGAAATAACAATAATCAGCTAAATCAGAACAGAGGAAATGGCTATGGTAATCAGTATCAAGGGAGGAACAATGATTTCAGGGGAAATCAAGGGAGGAACAATGATTACAGGGGAAATCAAGGGAGAAACAATGAATTCAGGGGAAATCAAGGGAGAAATTATAATGACAATAATTACAACCAGAATAGGGGTCAAGGAAGAGGACAGCCTAGTGGTAGTTATATACAGCCAAACAATGACAACACAGCCCAGAACAACCAGACCAGTTCAGTAGTTAGTAGTACTACGGCCAGCTGAAGCGGTTCTTTAAACGCGAACCAGGCTGCGAAGAAAGGTCAGAATCTCAGTCTGTAGCATGCCCTGTCCATACAATTATACAGGAACCCTATGACCCAAATGTAAGAAATGAATTATTACATGAACTAAATGATGAAGGTATTATTCAGGAAGTGGTTAGTAAGAGCCCCATAGTTAAATTTAACGTGTCCGAGGCGTACACAGATGTTTTAATTGATAGTGGTTGTATGAAGAGTTGCATAAGTAGTGCATTTTATGATAAAATGAAAGGAACTGGAGTAAATTTTGAGGAGATGACAATTAAGAGCACTTTTGTTATCACAGCTGTTGGGAAGAGGTCTAAAATAATTTCTAAGCAAGTTTTAGTAGACATTAAAATTAATAATCATGTAGAGAAGCAGATTTGCCTTGTAATTCCAAATTTAGTATTCAGTGTTATCTTTGGTTCAGAGTGGCTAAGTAGAGTGTCTGGTAACTTATATTATGATGTAGGGAGTTTGAAATTTAAATGGGGAGATTCTGAAGTAGAAGTAGCGTTCAATGACCATATTCAGAGGAGTAGTATTGTAGGTGTGATTTGTACTTTAAATGAGATATCGCCAGCCGTAGAGCGGGGTTCTCCATGTTTTGTGGGCAGTGTGATTACGAACGGTAGTCTAAAAGACTCGTTACGTGATGCTGCATTTCAGGGAAATATAGAGGATGAACAGTGTGTTCGGCTCTATGATGTGTTATTGTGTAATAGGAGAGTTTTTGAGGATCGCATTGGTATGGCCAATTGCTATACTCATTCATTGAACGTTATTGATAGGTCAGTATTCACAGGACATAGATATCCTGTACCTTTCGCTTATCAGAGTGCAGTTGAGGCACAAATTAATCAGATGCTTGAAGATGGGATTATTGAGCACTCTAACAGTCCATATGTTAATTCTTTGATCACGTTACCCAAGACCGACGGCACAGTTCGTATTTGTTTAGACGCTCGTTTGGTTAACAGTAGAATTAGTTCAGATCAGCTGAAATCTATGTCAATAGAGGAATTAATGCAAACATTTGAGGGGAAGAAGTATTTCACTTGTGTAGATTTGAGTTCCAGTTTTTGGCAAGTGCCACTTATGTACGAAGATAGACCATTTACAGCTTTTAGTCATAAATATAACCTTTATCAATTTTGTAGAACACCTTATGGGTTAAAGAGTAGTTCAGCAGCTTTAATTAGGGCTTTAAACATCGCATTAGGGGATGACACAGGAGAGTTTGTAACCATTTACATAGATGATATGGTAATTAGTTCACGCAGTTTTGAGGAGCATCTACGTCATTTAAATATAGTTTTTAAGAAGTTAGATCAGGCAGGGTTCTCTTTGAAGCTGTCTAAGTCGTCATTCTGTCAGTCAGAAGTGAAATTTTTAGGTCATAGAGTGTCGAGTAGAGGTGTGACACCATAGGAAGGTAGGGTTAGCATGTGTGGACAGTAGCAACAGGTCATCGTTACAGATACTGAGAAATAGGTAGGTAGGTAGAGCAACGTGAGGACGTTCATTTAAGGGAGCCACTTGCAAGGTTGGAAGCAGGTGACACAGAAACATTTATAGTTTCCAAACGTATTGGGAAAACAGCATATGTGCTGGAGAATAGTGAGGGAAACAGATTATACGGGACGTATAATATACATAGTCTACGAAAATATGTGTCATAAAGTGAGTGTGGTTAGCTGGCGAGCCAGCCTATCGAATGAGTGAGTGTGGTATTTGGTGCGTGGGAGGAGATGGTCTTCCAGGCAGGCGTATCATAAGTCACACAGAGGGGTAGTATGTAAGTAAATGAGAGTTTTTAAGGTACAGGGAAATATGACGGGATTGTCGGATGCTCTTGAGCACTAAAATGTCTCGATACACCAAGACCAGAATTTGGTAGCGCTGGTGAATTCCCATTTGCCTCCTAGAGATGGGTGAGCGCTTGGACAGGGTATTTTTGCTTAAGGCGTCCACGAGGCAAAAGATCGGCCATCAGAAGGCGAGACAGTCCTTCATGAAACTCATACATATCTGCACACGTGATTTCTGTTTACGGCCTCGCCATGTAAGATTTGTAAGTGTGTAATTTAAGGTAATTTGTACAAAGGTATTATTTGTGTCAGGAGAACTGGTCTGTGTTGAGAACTAGTATTAAGTAGAATATGGTCTACGGGAACTTAACAAGACAGGGCGATTACGGCACAGAAATATTTGGTGTTATATGTAATGCGCATTTACTGTTTTTTTTCAGAAGTCAATATTAATTTAATCTACTTTAAAGAGAGATTAAGTATTATGGTCACGAGGCGCTGCCACAATAGTGTGATCGTGTGATCAGTGATAAGTGAGATTAAATTTCACCATAAGGAAGGGACCTCCAGTGAAATTAGGAAGTTCTATGGAGATATAAATATATCAGAACACCTTCAATGCGTGTGATATGACATCATAAATACATAGTGCTCACACATTAATTATGTCTATTTCTCCAACATAGAGAAATATGAGAGGCGGAAATATCCGTGGAACACTATTCTATATGTAAAACATTGGACTGGTTGCAAAGTGCAATCCATAGTGACAACAAACTTTGACGCAAAGTGCGTGAAGAAAAATTATGAGTGTATATATCTGTAATTTAGGGTGATCTCATTTATGTAATATGTATTTTGGATGGGGTTTATTAACGTGTCTGGGATAATCGGATGATGGACCGTCGTCACGGTAAATCATCCGATGATCCGAGGCGAATATGTAACGTGTTTTTCGAGGTTTTTTTATGCAACTGGCATAAGTCAGTAGGAAGCCATTCTATATTTATTTACACGGCAAATTGTTCAGCAAAGAGAATTTTTCATGTTAATTTATTATTATTATTAATTTATTATAATTATTATTAAGATATTTTCGGAGCATTTTATAAAAATTATAAGCATACAGATAGGTTTTCTATGTCTTAGAAAACGCTATCAAGCAAATTATTATGAACGACAATATCATAGAAAGTTATGTGATTACGGATTTTAACGGAGTTTCGTCAGTTAGGGTATATCGAGAGACGTGACTCACTGGGAATTCAAGTACACGTTTAATCTTGCCGGGAAGTATTACGCAAGCGGGGTTGCAGCGTCAAGAAAAGGCGGATAGTTGGAACGGAACCCTCCCGCCGAGTGTAATGAGCCAGAGGAGGGGAGTATAGCGCGCGGGGTGCAGCCAATCAGTGGAGACCACGTAAGCTAGAAGTCGGATGAAGAGTGGGGATGCGGCGGGTGCATATATCGTTCGGCGCCCCGTGGAACGAGGACTATCTGTGTAGAACTTAACGAGTACGGTTGCACGCGGGAGTCGCTCCGATGTTCCGTGGAGTGGAGGACTAACTTTTGTAAAACCTAACCAGTGTGGTTGTACGAGTGTTTGGGTCCGATGTACGGACCATAGAATTATCTAATCTACCAGAATATCATCGAATATCGACAAAGATGACGACGTCCAGGAGACTGTGGGAAGCTCACAGCATCATCCAGTACGAGGGAAAGGCTTCGGCCATTTCCAGTGGTAAGCGCGAATGACGCAGAAATACGCAATCTCTCATTTCTCTTTGTTTTATATTTCATATTTCAATAACTTCATAGCTTGGGAATAAAAGTAAAATCAATAATTTATCAGACTCCGTTTTCACGTAATTTTCTATCGGTAATATTCAAATCACAACGCTCCAATTTAAATTTTATACTTATTATTATTATTAATTTTGCTATACTTGTTTTATATAATAAATTCATTTCTTTTACAATGCAATCTTTGCTTTCAGTAGGTAGCATTAAATATAGACCAATTCCTTCTCCTGATACAATTGTTTGTTGGGTTAATGATCAAATCATACCACGATCTGAGTGAATAGATTCTTGAAGGTGTTCTACCAGAGCTAGACGTTGTTAAATACAAATTTAGATTTCAGCATTGCATTGGGGTCTTGGCGCCCATTAAAGCAACATAGCTTAGGCAAAGGTAAACAGTTACATTTATCACCCAACAGTTTGGGGCAGCCAAACCGTTACATTTGTCGCTACCAACATGGGGCATTAATTAACGTTACAATTGTCGCTCAACGTGTGGGCTAGCAAAACGTTACAATGGGTGGATAATAATAATTTAACATTTAACAAGTGCTGGCAAAATGAAGATCAACCTGGTGTTATATCCAACAAAAGCTCATCAAACCGCTTAATAATTGTACACGCGGGATCTAAAAGTGGGTTCCTGGATGGATCACGACTTATTTTCAAAGCCGGTAAATCAACAGGGGATTATCCTGGCCAAATGGATGCAGAGAATTTTGAGAAGTGGATTCGTGAGAAGCTGTTGCCAAACCTCCCCAAGGACAGTGTTGTAGTGTTAGATAATGCTTCGTATCATTGTGTGCAACAGAACAACCCCCCCCCCCCCCACGAAGTATTCGATTAAGAAAGAAATGAAGAGCTGGCTGGCAAGAAACAATGTGCCATACGTTGAGGACATGAGAAAAACTGAGCATTTCCGTTTAATTGAACTCAATAAAAGCCCCGAGAATACCTTCCGGATTGATGAGCTGTTCAAGTCACATGGGCATGACGTTATTCGTTTGCCACCTTACATGTGTGAGTTTAATGCCATTGAATTGGCCTGGGCGAAGGCAAAGAGGATTGTTCGGGAAAGTAATGTTACTGGGGACATTTCCATGACAAAGCTCGAAGCCGTAACAAGAACTGCACTTTCCTGTGTTACCAAAGAAGATTTGGAAGGATATTGTTCTCACGTTCATGGCAATGAGGAAGACTACTGGCAGAAAGATGGTCTAATGGAAGACGCGCTCGATGAATTCATCATATCTTTGGATAGTGACAGTGGCAGTGAATCAAGTGATGACCAGTTTTCTTCGTCTGAATCTGAACTTGCTCATCCACTAACAGACAGTGAGTGAGCACTTCAAATACTACTCCCTTCGTAGAAGTAATTCGTGCGTGTAGAAATTTGACTGCACATCCTGTTAGTTCCACCTTAGGGAATATTGTTTTCAATGGCATTTTATACAGAGCTTTGAAATAATTTTTCATTGTTGCCATATTGACAATTGATATATGTAACATTGAGTCGCTCAACACAACATAATACCAATTTTTGTTGTTTGAGTCTTCTGTTTTTTTACTGATTTGATGCAGCTTTGCATGACTCCCAGTCCTCAGCTAATCGTTTTATCTCTACATAGCTACCAAACCTTATATCCAAAGCAATCAGTTTAACATATTCTAACCATGGCCTACCCCTACAGTTCTTGTACTAGACTTTCTCTTCCGTAAATAACTTTAGTATTCTTGGGGGAAAATAACCTGAAGGATAATTACATGTCATTAAACAAGAAGTTCCGTGACGAACTAAGGAGCTTTCTTTTCTTAAAATTTAAGATTCATGCCAATGATTAATCTATATGGATCTATCTATAATAATGACGAAATTAGGTTGGTAATATCGAAATTTCTAATTAGTTTGAAATACGGTATACCTGGCATAATGTAGCCTAATAGAGAACTACAGTTGGCAGCCCTGGTGACTGATTATATTCTTAGTTCCATCTCTTACGGTACAGAATACAAAATTTGGTCGAAGTCCAATGGTTAGCATGGACGTTACATGCAGCTAAACATTGGATCTAACAGCACGCGTAAAATCATGTTGGCAACAATGACATACATGTATTGTTCAGAAATAATCTGAAATAATATGATCTATTGTTGTGTCAATTTTGAATGAAATCCATTAGTTAGTATATAAGTTACATGCATTTTAAAATTGGACCTATCAGCAAGCTTAGAATCATGTTGGCAGCACTGGTGTACGCCTATATTAGTAACTCTAAATTAATCTAGAATGCCAGGTACTATACGTGTGCAAAGTTTAGAGCTATTGTCTTGCATATTTTCTGAAAAATTTGATATTAGGGTAACAAAAATAGAGACAGTATTTATTAACAGTTGGCAGCCTGGTTACTCTTAAGAATCGGTAGTCATATCTGTTATGGTACTGCCCCCGTAAATTGAATTATATAGAGACCACGGTGGCTATATTGGAAATTATAAAGAAAGTTATGGCTGTCATAGTTATGACGTGGGTAGTCATGACGTAAGCACGGATGACGCAGACGTTATGCCAGCAGGCTACTTGAGCTGAGATTCTCAGTGACGTCAGCATTTATTCGAGAAAGATCCGAGATCTACGACGCAGTCGCAGGAAACGTGGAATTCTGCTGAGGAAGAAATTATGCTATTGGAGGGGAGGCTTGAACCAATGAACGATAGTCTGAAGGAAGACGGAGATTGCTGAAACTATGGTATTTTTATTACTTTTTTTTTGGAATGTAGAATTGTGGAAATCCATTTGCAGTAGAGGCATTGTTCTGGAATTTTGGTGAAATTTATTTTCGGTTTTTGAATTTTGAAAATCCGTCATGTATTGACGAAGTTGGAACTTCTAGCGATGACGCAGTAACACGCGATGGAAGGGATGGATACGCCCCTCATGAAGTTTATAAAAGGCCTCGCGCAGAAGAGAGGAGTCTCAATCGTCTGATTTCTAATCGTCAAAGCTCAGATCATCGAAGCTCAGTTCTTATATCGTTATTTTGGTGAAACGTCGAGTGAGATTATTAGAAAGAGTCGTCTTTATAACGCATGGTGAAGCCACTGCATTAAACGAGAGTCGAGCATACAAGCAGTGCAAGTTTACTGTGAATAAATCTAGGTGAAGTTGAAACGCACATTATAACGCGTCTACAAGATTAGCTGTGAACAGTTAACGGTCGCCTATAAGCTAATTCTATTGTGCAGTGCTACAGTAAGGAGTGTGGAAAAGTTGAACAATTTCGAGGAATTATTTTGGAAGATATTGGCAATTTTAGACGACTGACAAAAGTGATTTTCTCGCCACATGAGAAGCACTTTGTATCGCCAGAATCTACGCCACGGCTGACACGGCTAGTGAAATAGGGAGACTTCAGATTGCTTTTGTGACACAACGCTACAGTATTATGGAGCAGTTTAATATGGCAGTTTGTTCTTCTATTACCATAACCGAAGAGAAGATGGAAGGCTAAAGGACTTTAATGCAATTGGGACATATTTCAACGGAGTAAGATAGCAGCATGGAACTTCGCTAATTGCTATTCCACACAAGCGAACATGTGGTGAATAACCATCTACACCCATGTTTCGTGGTTCAACGCTGAATACTATCAAACAGCAATGGAAATGATTTCATACTTACTGAATATGAATATTTCTTCGGAAATTACTACAAAAACGTCATGGCGATTTTCTACTGGAACTTCAGGGATTTTTCAAGAGAGGTCAGGGTTGTCCCGACTCACAAAGAAGATTATTGCCGGAAGGATGTCGTTCGTCTTCACGGAGCAGTGCAATTTCCGGAGGAGGAAGCAGTTCGATTCTCCGAGGGTGCTGTTTCTTGTTTCGAGGATGGAGCTCAGCTTTAACTTGGTGAAATGGATCCATCAACAGTCCTCTTTGGGGAATTTTCCCCTGGAACGTCAATCGGCAGATAAGGTAGTCGTGAACGTTTATTGTATTTGAGTTTCTTAGCAATATTTGAGCAACCATTTTCCCATATTTTTGTCCTCATGTATTTTGCCTTATATTCTTGTTTGAGATTTCTATTCTCAGTACACCTTGATGAGTTATGCCTTTTTCGACGATTTATTAAGACATTGTTATGTCATGGGCATAGTTAAATGATTTTGGATCAGTTGAGACTGATATTTAGATTTTTCAATAATTTGCTTATTATTTTTGTAGTCACGATTTGACTGTAAGTTAATGATTTTTATGGCAGATTTAAATTCAGACAGCGTGTCACTTTATTAAAGTAATTCTACCCCAGTTTAATTACTTTGACCAATTTTCTGTCATCATCAAGAAGGAAGAACATTTAAATGATTTTAGAGCGTTAAAATCCATTACGTTGTCGACGATCTTGGAAATACTAGTCGTTATTTGAATTGATTGCAACACAGACATTTATCGTCAGTTATGAACGACCATTGCATCATAGACCATTTTGTGAAAGATGAACTTTAATTATGAATTATTGAATGCATTAAAGTCGTGAACTTTTGTTAGGAGTTTTTTCTCAATTAGAGATTTATAGAATGATGTTTGCATTCCCCAGTCTAATTGGATTCTATTCGACTATTTTGCAGTTTAGTCGCACTTTGTTTGATGATAGTATTTTTATACTACAATTCTTTGAAGATGTTAATCTTAAATTTTGATAGACCAGACAGGCGTATATAAGCGTATTCACTATTAAATTTGTTTGTGATTGGCAAATTTTTACTTCATTACGATTCATGAATGAAATCCACGAAGGTTAAATGACAACAGTTTTGAAACGATTAATGATTATAAGAATTTTTAAGTGGAACTATGAATGTATAATCGCTAGTGCAGCGGACGTGTTGAAAGTCGCTGATGTATAATGCCCTTGAATAATTGAAGGAGGTTCCCACAGTAATTAATGATAAAGAATTTGTTAATGGAGGTTTTTGTAAGTTCTGTGGAAGATTTTGATGCCATATATATTAATATATGATGAATTTGGGCCTATTTTTAATGCAGTTTGTGCATTATTTTGTAAGCGAATTATTTTCCGCTGGAGTGTATTGTCATAGTTCGTTGAAGATTAATCAAGTGAATTTACTGTTATAACTAACAAGAGTTTTGAAAGAATTTGAGATAAGATTTTGAATGACGATTACCGTCACAAATAATTATAATAATTATTACAACCTTTATTAAACCAGATTGTGACATTACATGTATAACTAACCTTCATTGGTCGATTATATTAAACACGATTATGAAATTACCAACCGGATGAACATGTGGTTAAATGTATTTCTTAAATTAATAATTTAAATAATTTAAATGTTGATATTGTAAATAATGATGTAAATATCTTTGACAATAATGTGGAACGAAAGTAATGTTAGAGGCGTGTTTAAAATTTTTGTAATTATCTTCGACAATATTATAAACAATTTCTAATTGTTATAAATAATTTATGTGATTTTGTTATAAACATTTAAGAGTGTGTTTTATACTCTAAACTATGCTTATTAAACATTTGGATGATAACTTAACAAGTTTAGGGATTGTCAGAATAATCCAGTGGTATGTGAGTAAAGCATTTGAAAGATTTGCGTCAATATATATGAGTTGTCTTGCAGACATTTAAAGCTTTGAGAGGGAGCTGAATTCTTACGCAGTGTGGCGTGACAAGTGAGCCCCATTTGTCAGGTGTGCGTCAGGTTGAAAGGTAGATCGCAGCTGGTCAGACAACTGGTTATCAGCAGGCGAGGTCGATACTCTGGCCTTGCGCCTATAAATACAAGTGTCATGTTTATTAAAAGAAACCAAATGCTCTATATATATGTCTCGTCCTGACTTCCTTATCCAATCCAAATGTGTTTTGAATGTTACGTTATTTGGAGCTCATGGGAGCTAATATATTGTTTGATAACTTTGCAAGTCCTTTAGGAGGACATAGTCAGATTGACATGGGCTACTGATAGCCACATTTATTTTGTTGAGTTGTTAAAATCATACCCTTTATTTGAAATAAAAGCTTTTGTACAGTTCAAAGTTCTCGTCTTCGTTCTGGTTCATTTTTAAATGTCATGGTGAAGGTTATTGTGGGAGCATACTTTAGAGATCCTGTTGTCAACCCAATCCCCGAGATAATTTTTAAGAGGTAAGTAAAGGTAAGTATGAACCCCCGTCTATTTTGGTGTGTTCCACAATAATTTTCTTGGTAACTTCTGTGCTCAAACCTCGGTAGTTTCTGTCAGTGCCATTTTCATTGGTGTAGCTGAGCCGGTGCGATTGATTGTTGGCAATCCGATTGAGGGGGCGGATATCTGACAGCCTACTATCCGGGTAAACGGGGACAGAAGGATTGGCACACCTAAAACGTGGGGCTGATTCAACATAAGTGGATCACCAGGTTGAACGCCAGTAGGATTGGCAAACCTAAAACGTGTGGTTCGATTAGACTCAAATAAAGAGTTTGATTCTTTGTTAGATGTCTAGGCCAATTGTAGAATTTAAGAGTGTGATTATATAGGAATTAAATGTTGTATTGTATTAGGAAAATTACACTCAGAAAAGATCAGATCTTATACAACTTGAGAAAGGTTAAATAGGCTGGAAACGTAGGAAAATCGCCTATGATCTGGAATCTTATTTTATTTGACCGGCTTATGACATTTTAGTCATATTAAAGATAAAATTAAATTATTTGGATTGTAAATGTAAATTATTTGTGTTAGGATATTTTAAAATGAGCCAGGGAAATTTGAACATGTGCTTGAGTTTGTTTCAACATGAAGTGTCTTCGAAAATTAATTATAAGGTAGTTATAAGTTAGATTTAAGACAGAAAATTGATCAAATTCATATATTGTGAAAAGTGTTGCTCAGATGTTGTTATTTTGCTCTATTGATGTATGTCCCTACAGCAGTGTAATTTTGAATAATATTGTAATGGCAGACGAAAGTTTGAAGATGATGTTAGAGGAGATGTCTGCTAACATGAATAGCAGTATGAAGCAGATGATGGAGGAGAATGCTAGTAATTTGTCTGCTAACTTGAAAGCAAGCATGAATAGTAGTATAAAGGAGATGGAAGCTAGGAATACTAGTCGAATGGAGGAGAATGCTAGTAATTTGAAAGCTAGCATGGGTGAAAGTTTGAAGGTTCTTCAGACTAGTGCTGCTAACTTAGAGGATAATATGTTGCGTTTACAGATTAATACCCAAGGAATTGAGAATACTGTAACTGACATCCGCACAGATGTGTCCAATGTGCATAAAAATGTTGCTGATGTTAAAATTGATGTGTCTAAGGTACAGAAAGATCATACAATGTTGAATCTAGATGTAGCTAATGTCCGAGGTGATATTTCTTGTGCTAGGGCTGAGGTAGTTGTTGTTAAAAATGATGTTGCGACTGTCCAAGACAAGGTTGAGGAAGTCCAAAGAGAAATCCAAAATGTTAGAACTGATGTATCCAATGTTCAGGTTGATATTAATAACATTCATTCGGATGTAAATGAGGTGCAAAGTGACATAACTAAGATTCAAGTAGAAGTCAACACAGTTTTCGTAGATATTACTAAAGTCCAAACTGATGTAAATAAAGTCAGGGAAGAGATAGAAAATTCGAAAACTCTTTGTACGCGTAATATAAGTGCATTAACGACTAGATTAGTTGATGAGTCAGTTAGAACGACAGCGTCTTTAGCAGGTTTAAAGTATGATGTAGAGGTCATGAGAACCCAAGTATTAGACCATAATAGATTACTTAAAGATGATATCGAAGTAGACATAGCAGAAATGTTAACGGCAAATGTAGCAGTATGGAAAGACGAGTGGAATAGGTCAAGTGGGGAACATGTAACCCAAATTCAGGAACGTATTGAAAGAAAACTTGCCAGTACTCAAATTGATATTAACAATGAAGTAGTACAGATTAGGAAAGATTTAAGCGTCAGGATGGATTCGCTATCCGAAAGACAAGTTGAAGATAGAACACAACTAGGTCAGGATGTGCAAGCATTAAAATCTGCATTAGAGGAACAGATTCAAAAAGTTGTCTCTGATGTGAATGAAACGACGGGCAAACTGCAAAATTTGAAGCTAGGAGAGGCTAGTTTGATGGAGACCTACAAAGAAGAGTTAATCAAGAAAGTCTTAACGGAAATCACTGACAAGGATACAGAAGGCTTGGCTTGCGAAACCAATAGGAATTATGCCAGAAGATATAACCTAGATCCAGAAGAGGAAAAAAAGGAAGGAAGCTTGTAGTTTAACGTGACCGTTAATCTCGAGATCATGAGCCACGGGACCTCCTTTTTACGTGGAATCCGAACCACAGGACATGGCATTTCACATCGAAAATCTCACATGCATTGACCGGGAATCGAACCCGGACCGCCTTGGTGAGAGGCATTCAGCTAGACCGCTGAGCCACCACGCCCCCAGATCCAGAAGAGAGAGACGTGACTCCTGAAGAACGTATATCCAGATTCAGGGAGGAAGATGACGAGAGGAATATGGAACCTGAGTGGAACTATCGAGATAGTGGGAAAAACTACCCGGATTCATATCCGAGGAACGTGACGGTCATCAGGAATTTTGAAGACAAACCGCAAAAATTCAGCAACACTGATAGTTTGACACCTATAGAATATGTAAGGAACCTCAAAGATTATTTCATCGAAGCTCACATTCCCAGAGAGAGAGAGATGAAGATAGTGGAGAGATTTTTGATTGGAGGACCCCTCGAATGGTTTTGCGCATTTAGATACACATTCAGTAACTTTGACGAGTTTGCAGAGGCATTAATCAAACGATTTTGGTCCATAGAAGCGCAGAATTCGTTAAGAGCGGAGGTGTATTCAAGAAAATACTTAGGTACTCTTCCAACACGGTACGCTGATTTCTTTACGAGTCAATTGTCCCGCTTGAGATTTTTGCAACCCCCATTGTCAACGGAGCAATTAATTGATGCGATTTCTCGTATGCTGCCTGTGGAGGTGAGGAGACTAATTATTTCGTCAAACATCAGGGATTTGACCAGCATGGATGAATTACTGAGGAGATTAGACTACACAAGTCCAATGCCTAACGTGGTACAGAAAGGTCAAAGGCATGACTTCAAAGAAATAAATACTGTATATATGGACCAAGTCCAACAAACTGACAAGCCAGATGAAGAGAAAACTGACAATGTAGGTCCCCACAGGAATAATCAGTTTCGAAATAACAGATCGCAAGGTTACCGACCGTATCAACAGAGAAGAGGCTGGAACTATAGTCGAGGAAATTACAACAATGAAGAGGCAGATATTACAACAATAATGGTTATAACAGAAATTATAATAGGAATAACCAGAACCAAAACAGAAATCAGAATCCTCAAGGTCAGGTTATGACACCCGATCAGTATCAGGAAAGAGAGAAGGAAAGCCAGCAATACCTGAAAGAATTACGGGAAAAAGAAGCCGACAACCAAAAGAAAAGGCAGGATGTTGTAATCGATGCTGGGCCTTCTACGAGCCAGCAGAATTTTGAGGTCGGTAACACAAAAAAAAAACGCCGATTTCTCAACGACAGTGAGAACTTGTAAATACATTGCCACACCACACCTGATTACAATTAATGAGATATATGAAGTTACTGATGAAGATTTGCTAGAAGAGAGGGGTATAGTTAAAGAGGAAAGACCATGTGCCTTACCTATTATTTCTGTACGGATAGATGGCCAACAGTACAAAGCCCTGATGGATACTGGTGCAATTATCTCCATCATTTCAGAGGAATGTTATCAAAGTCTGCTAAGAGGAGAGAACATGACAGTTCTACCTGTTTCTACCGTCAAAGTGAGAGGGATATTCCAAGATAAGGCAGTGAAGTGCAAGATTCAAGTGTTATTGAACTTTGAGATCAATGGAAGGAATTATGAACAGATCTTCATTGTGGTGAGCAAGATCAATTTTGATATGGTGCTTGGAATCGATTTTATATCGAAGGTCGGAGCTATTATTGACATGAAGAACAGAAGTATTAGCTTTAATGATGGGTACATGATCACAGAAGAGATAGAAAAACAGGACGTGAAAAACAGTCTGGAAATAGACCTTAGGGAAGAAATTTTGAATACCATAATTAATGAAGTGGAAAATTTAGCAGAAATACCCAGTAGAAAAACTGAAGGATTTGAAGAAATTCAGGGGGAATTTGAGGATCTGATAAAGGAATTCCAAGATATTTTTGATGAAAAGCCTGGATTGATTAAGGATTATAAATACAAGATAAGGCTGACAGATGAAACCCCTTACCAGAAGAGAATATACCCCATTCCTGAGAAATACTATCAAGAAGTACGAGGGTTAATCAGAAAAATGGAGGTAGACGGGATTATTAAAAAACAGGCGTCGTCTTATATAAACCCCATCACAGTAGTGAAGAAAAGTAATGGTCAGATACGTCTTTGTCTCGATGCCAGGACCATCAACTTGAAGATTCTTCCAGAAAATGACCGACCACCCAAGATTAGAGATCTGCTTCGAAAATTCAAAGGGAGAGCATGTTTCAGCGTTCTTGACTTGACGTCTTCATTTTATCAAGTTCAACTAGAAGAAGATAGTATGCAGTACACTGGATTCTTATTGGACCAGACGTCATGGGTCTTTGTCAGAATGCCTTTTGGTATGGTTAACAGTGGACCAGCACTTATTCGAGCACTTGATAGTAAGCTCACTGACGAAGTGAAAGAAAATGTAAAATGCTACATTGACGATTTAATCGTATCTTCACCTAGCACCGCAGAACATTTAGTGCACTTGAGAAAGTTGTTCGAGAATTTAAGGGAGGCCATTATCAAGGTCAATTTTGGAAAATGTCAATTCTTGAAGCAGGAGATAAATTACTTGGGGCATACTATTGATAAAGATGGATATCATCCAAACATGAAAAAAGTAGATGCGATCACGAGATTTCCAAAGCCAACTAAGGTGAAACAAGTCAGGGAATTTGTAGGCGCATGCCAATTTATTAGCAGCCACTGTCCAAGATACTCTGAAATTATGGCTCCTCTGTATGACTTACTCAAGGAGAATAACATATGGAAATGGAGCACCGCTGCAGACGAGGCTTTTGAGAAAGCAAAAGAGATGCTCAGAAATAATGTGAAACTGGAGTACCCAGACTTTGAGAAGGTGTTCTATATTGAGTCTGATGCATCAAGAATAGGCATTAGTGCAGTCTTATACCAGAAAGACGAGGCAGGCAACAAGCACTACATTGCGTTCACTAGTCGGAAGTTGAAGAAACACGAGGAAAACTACTTCACGACAGAACTTGAAGCGTTAGCTTTTGTAACAGCATTGCAAGCGTGGAAGAAAATCCTGCTGGGACATAAGGTCATCATTATTACTGACGATAAAGCACTACAGTTTATGCTGCAAACTGACATGTCGAGTGATAGATTGACACGTTGGGCTTTGTTCACCCAACAGTTTAACGCCACTATCGTCCACCAGCCTGGGAAAGATAACTTACTGGCTGATGCTCTATCACGTAACCCTATTAAAAATGTGCAGATACACCATGTACAATTGGAGCAAGAAGATCAAGAAACCGTTAGGAGGTTAGCCCGAATCGGTGTGTCACAGAAGAGACACGCTCCAATAAGGAAAATGTACAGGTTCCTCAAGGGTTACATGGACAATACAGATGTTGACTATGCAGCTACACGGAGAAATTCACGACACATTGTCTTGAGTGGAGACATCGTATGCAAGTATGCTGACTCTGCGCATACAAAACTCCGAATAGTCGTGCCACCTAAACTTGTTGTCAATTTAGTGTGGGTAGCTCATCACGCAACTGGACATGCCGGTTTAGATAAAACTCTTAATACCCTTAAAGAGAGATTTATTTGGACTAACATGCGTTCCAGCATTGCCAAGGTCATTCGATCATGTGACAAATGTCAAAGAGCAAAGTATGCTTCTGCTTTATTAAAAGGAAAACCGAAGGCTATGATTCCTTCTAAGCCAAACGAACTAATGGCGATGGACATATTTGGCCCCTGTCCGAAGGGATATCAGGGTAACCAGTACCTGTTGGTTACCGTGGATGTTTTCTCAAAATTTGTTACAATGAGTCCCATGCAGAAAGCTAACACGAGGAACGTAGTAAGCAGACTGGAAAATGCTGTATTTCCTAAAGCTGGTAAACCAGAATATCTACTGTCAGATCATGGAACGCAGTTTACATCCGTGGAATTTGCAGCGGATATGGAAAGGCTTGGCATTAAGCACTTATTTTCAAGCGTGCGTTACTCAGAATCGAATTCCTCAGAAAGATATATGGCTGAATTTTCGAAATTTTGTCGAATTTTCTGTCCAAATGATCATTCTGGTTGGGTGAGATTTGTACCCCTTATTGAGGAATGTCTGAACTCTACAGTGCAGGTGAGCACAGGAGAAGTGCCAATGCGACTTCATCTAGGAAGAAACCCAGAAAGGCCGTGGGATAATCTTTTCAACCACGTTCCTAGAGATCCCGACCTAGGAAGGCAGCAGAGGATTGACAAGGCAAAGGAACAACTCCAGAAAGCAGCAGAGAAACGATTTAAAAGAGTAGCTGGAAAACGTTTTGGTACACCCTTACAAGTTGGAAATCTTGTATTATTACGCAGACCTGTCAAGGCTGATATGAGCAAGAAAATCTACCCCAAATTTGGATTTGCATTTATGGGTCCGTTTAGGATTACGAACGCCTATGGAAACAACTGCTATGAACTCTACGATGATGAGAATAATGTCATTTATGGCAAGTTCAATGCTGGAAATTTGAAAAGATACTATCCTAGAGTAAGCCAGTAATAATTCAATTTCGTGTTCAAGAGAGTTGAGGTACTTGTAACACTGAGTTTAAAAACAATTTGCAACTGTTTTTAAAACGTGGTGAGGGGAGAATGCCCCCGTAAATTGAATTATATAGAGACCACGGTGGCTATATTGGAAATTATAAAGAAAGTTATGGCTGTCATAGTTATGACGTGGGTAGTCATGACGTAAGCACGGATGACGCAGACGTTATGCCAGCAGGCTACTTGAGCTGAGATTCTCAGTGACGTCAGCATTTATTCGAGAAAGATCCGAGATCTACGACGCAGTCGCAGGAAACGTGGAATTCTGCTGAGGAAGAAATTATGCTATTGGAGGGGAGGCTTGAACCAATGAACGATAGTCTGAAGGAAGACGGAGATTGCTGAAACTATGGTATTTTTATTACTTTTTTTTGGAATGTAGAATTGTGGAAATCCATTTGCAGTAGAGGCATTGTTCTGGAATTTTGGTGAAATTTATTTTCGGTTTTTGAATTTTGAAAATCCGTCATGTATTGACGAAGTTGGAACTTCTAGCGATGACGCAGTAACACGCGATGGAAGGGATGGATACGCCCCTCATGAAGTTTATAAAAGGCCTCGCGCAGAAGAGAGGAGTCTCAATCGTCTGATTTCTAATCGTCAAAGCTCAGATCATCGAAGCTCAGTTCTTATATCGTTATTTTGGTGAAACGTCGAGTGAGATTATTAGAAAGAGTCGTCTTTATAACGCATGGTGAAGCCACTGCATTAAACGAGAGTCGAGCATACAAGCAGTGCAAGTTTACTGTGAGTAAATCTAGGTGAAGTTGAAACGCACATTATAACGCGTCTACAAGATTAGCTGTGAACAGTTAACGGTCGCCTATAAGCTAATTCTATTGTGCAGTGCTACAGTAAGGAGTGTGGAAAAGTTGAACAATTTCGAGGAATTATTTTGGAAGATATTGGCAATTTTAGACGACTGACAAAAGTGATTTTCTCGCCACATGAGAAGCACTTTGTATCGCCAGAATCTACGCCACGGCTGACACGGCTAGTGAAATAGGGAGACTTCAGATTGCTTTTGTGACACAACGCTACAGTATTATGGAGCAGTTTAATATGGCAGTTTGTTCTTCTATTACCATAACCGAAGAGAAGATGGAAGGCTAAAGGACTTTAATGCAATTGGGACATATTTCAACGGAGTAAGATAGCAGCATGGAACTTCGCTAATTGCTATTCCACACAAGCGAACATGTGGTGAATAACCATCTACACCCATGTTTCGTGGTTCAACGCTGAATACTATCAAACAGCAATGGAAATGATTTCATACTTACTGAATATGAATATTTCTTCGGAAATTACTACAAAAACGTCATGGCGATTTTCTACTGGAACTTCAGGGATTTTTCAAGAGAGGTCAGGGTTGTCCCGACTCACAAAGAAGATTATTGCCGGAAGGATGTCGTTCGTCTTCACGGAGCAGTGCAATTTCCGGAGGAGGAAGCAGTTCGATTCTCCGAGGGTGCTGTTTCTTGTTTCGAGGATGGAGCTCAGCTTTAACTTGGTGAAATGGATCCATCAACAGTCCTCTTTGGGGAATTTTCCCCTGGAACGTCAATCGGCAGATAAGGTAGTCGTGAACGTTTATTGTATTTGAGTTTCTTAGCAATATTTGAGCAACCATTTTCCCATATTTTTGTCCTCATGTATTTTGCCTTATATTCTTGTTTGAGATTTCTATTCTCAGTACACCTTGATGAGTTATGCCTTTTTCGACGATTTATTAAGACATTGTTATGTCATGGGCATAGTTAAATGATTTTGGATCAGTTGAGACTGATATTTAGATTTCTCAATAATTTGCTTATTATTTTTGTAGTCACGATTTGACTGTAAGTTAATGATTTTTATGGCAGATTTAAATTCAGACAGCGTGTCACTTTATTAAAGTAATTCTACCCCAGTTTAATTACTTTGACCAATTTTCTGTCATCATCAAGAAGGAAGAACATTTAAATGATTTTAGAGCGTTAAAATCCATTACGTTGTCGACGATCTTGGAAATACTAGTCGTTATTTGAATTGATTGCAACACAGACATTTATCGTCAGTTATGAACGACCATTGCATCATAGACCATTTTGTGAAAGATGAACTTTAATTATGAATTATTGAATGCATTAAAGTCGTGAACTTTTGTTAGGAGTTTTTTCTCAATTAGAGATTTATAGAATGATGTTTGCATTCCCCAGTCTAATTGGATTCTATTCGACTATTTTGCAGTTTAGTCGCACTTTGTTTGATGATAGTATTTTTATACTACAATTCTTTGAAGATGTTAATCTTAAATTTTGATAGACCAGACAGGCGTATATAAGCGTATTCACTATTAAATTTGTTTGTGATTGGCAAATTTTTACTTCATTACGATTCATGAATGAAATCCACGAAGGTTAAATGACAACAGTTTTGAAACGATTAATGATTATAAGAATTTTTAAGTGGAACTATGAATGTATAATCGCTAGTGCAGCGGACGTGTTGAAAGTCGCTGATGTATAATGCCCTTGAATAATTGAAGGAGGTTCCCACAGTAATTAATGATAAAGAATTTGTTAATGGAGGTTTTTGTAAGTTCTGTGGAAGATTTTGATGCCATATATATTAATATATGATGAATTTGGGCCTATTTTTAATGCAGTTTGTGCATTATTTTGTAAGCGAATTATTTTCCGCTGGAGTGTATTGTCATAGTTCGTTGAAGATTAATCAAGTGAATTTACTGTTATAACTAACAAGAGTTTTGAAAGAATTTGAGATAAGATTTTGAATGACGATTACCGTCACAAATAATTATAATAATTATTACAACCTTTATTAAACCAGATTGTGACATTACATGTATAACTAACCTTCATTGGTCGATTATATTAAACACGATTATGAAATTACCAACCGGATGAACATGTGGTTAAATGTATTTCTTAAATTAATAATTTAAATAATTTAAATGTTGATATTGTAAATAATGATGTAAATATCTTTGACAATAATGTGGAACGAAAGTAATGTTAGAGGCGTGTTTAAAATTTTTGTAATTATCTTCGACAATATTATAAACAATTTCTAATTGTTATAAATAATTTATGTGATTTTGTTATAAACATTTAAGAGTGTGTTTTATACTCTAAACTATGCTTATTAAACATTTGGATGATAACTTAACAAGTTTAGGGATTGTCAGAATAATCCAGTGGTATGTGAGTAAAGCATTTGAAAGATTTGCGTCAATATATATGAGTTGTCTTGCAGACATTTAAAGCTTTGAGAGGGAGATGAATTCTTACGCAGTGTGGCGTGACAAGTGAGCCCCATTTGTCAGGTGTGCGTCAGGTTGAAAGGTAGATCGCAGCTGGTCAGACAACTGGTTATCAGCGGGCGAGGTCGATACTCTGGCCTTGCGCCTATAAATACAAGTGTCATGTTTATTAAAAGAAACCAAATGCTCTATATATATGTCTCGTCCTGACTTCCTTATCCAATCCAAATGTGTTTTGAATGTTACGTTATTTGGAGCTCATGGGAGCTAATATATTGTTTGATAACTTTGCAAGTCCTTTAGGAGGACATAGTCAGATTGACATGGGCTACTGATAGCCACATTTATTTTGTTGAGTTGTTAAAATCATACCCTTTATTTGAAATAAAAGCTTTTGTACAGTTCAAAGTTCTCGTCTTCGTTCTGGTTCATTTTTAAATGTCATGGTGAAGGTTATTGTGGGAGCATACTTTAGAGATCCTGTTGTCAACCCAATCCCCGAGATAATTTTTAAGAGGTAAGTAAAGGTAAGTATGAACCCCCGTCTATTTTGGTGTGTTCCACAATAATTTTCTTGGTAACTTCTGTGCTCAAACCTCGGTAGTTTCTGTCAGTGCCATTTTCATTGGTGTAGCTGAGCCGGTGCGATTGATTGTTGGCAATCCGATTGAGGGGGCGGATATCTGACAGCCTACTATCCGGGTAAACGGGGACAGTACATATAGCACACACGAAATTTGGTTGAAATCCAAACGATAGTATAGAAGTTAGATGTATTTAAACTTGGACCTCTCAGCAGGCTTAGAATCATATTGGTAGCATTGACGTATATAAGTTACTCCAAATTAATATAGAAAGTCAGGTGCTATGCGTGTGCATAGTTTAAAGCTGTCGACTTGCATACTTTCTGATATATGGGTATTTGGGTTTAAAAAATTGAGAGCATTTATAAACAGGAAGGAAGGAAGCTTGTAGTTTAACGTGACCGTTAATCTCGAGATCATGAGCCACGGGACCTCCTTTTTACGTGGAATCCGAACCACAGGACATGACATTTCACTTCGAATATCTCACATGCAATGACCGAGAATCGAACCCGGACCACCTAGGTGAGAGGCATACAGCTAGACCGCTGAGCCACCACGCCCCCATTTATAAACAGTTGACAGCCCAGGTGGCTCTTAAGAATACGCTCAGTCATATGTGTTTATGTGCACATAGCACATACGAAATTTGGTTGAAATCCAATTGATAGCGTAGAAGTTATATGCATTTAAAATTTGGATCTATCAGTGGGCTTATAATCATTTTGGCAACACTGCTATGTATGGCCTCCTGGAAATTAAACTGCAATATTATTATCTATACGTGTGCCAATTTTGAAATAGCTCCCATTCATCCAACATGGAGCTCAAATTACAATTGCGATTTTTCAGCAGTTGGTAGCACTGACCTCATTTTCAAATATGGTCTTGAGATATTCCGGTATAGATCTTTACTCCTACCAAGCTTTGTTTCGATTGCTGCAGCCGTTTAGGAGTTGATGGGGGGACACACACACACAGCCAGACAGACAGAAGGACAGACAGACAGACCGACGGACAGACAGACACACATTTGCCCCATCTCATAAGTATACTTTTTCCTCATTTTTTTTTCAAAATGTGAAAAGTAGGCTAAAAATATATATTTGTTACATACAGTAGGTATTTTTTTCAGGTTATTTTTTTGCATGTCTCAGTAATTGGGAGTAAATTGTGTTGACCGACAGAAAAGTTGCAATATCAACGTATACTTATGTGTCAGTTCACAAGAAAAATGCCTGTAGATGACACAGTGGCGTAAGTATGATTTGCTTCTGGAGGGGGATGGGCGGAATCAAATCAGAACTAATTGATTTTTAGTTTTGTGTTTGTTGTTTTTGGTTTCGTGTTTGTTTTCTTCTTTTGCTTTTTGGTTTTGATTTTGCGTTTGTTTTCTGCTTTTTTTAAATTTTGCTTTGTGTTTTTTTTTTTTTTTTTTGTTCTCTGATTTCTTTTCTTTGAATTTTGCTTTGCTTTTTCGGGTTAGTGTTTGTTTTCTACTATTGCTTTTGTATTATGCTTTGTGTTTTGGTCAAGTGTTTGCTTTTGCTTTGTGTGGGGGCAAAATAAGTCAATCAATGAAAGCAAACTTACACGTTGGATCTTGATAGCAATTGTACCTCTCAATGGGCATATCACAAAATATTTTACCCAAGTAATGATAAATGTTCTCAAATTATGTACCTACATAATCCAATCGTTAGTCTCAAATAAAAATCTCATCAAATTAAGTTTTTTTAAATTATTTGGTTCTGGGGGGGGGGGGTATTGATTTCCCTTATCACCCCCGTAGTTACGCAACTTAGATGACACAGGAACACAAGAACTGATGCAATTATTTGCATTGATAAAAGCTTTGTGATTACCATACATGGAATAAATCAAATCAAGTTTTTCAGTAAAATAACTTATCGAGTAATGAAAATAATCCGTCCCTCTTTCGCCCTCTTCAGGCAGTACAGCACTGGAATTCGGAGTTGAAGTACATGGGTTCGATCCCGGCTAAATAGTGAGCCCGCTTAGGCTCATGCATCAAATATTTCTTTGAGAGCATATTGACTTGACATGCTCAGTTCTACAGAACACACCCTGAAGCTTCCTCATGAACAAGTCATTATTTTGACTACGGAGAGGACAGCTTATTTTCCTCCTAGAGATATATTACTCACTATTTTATGCCACATATCTCAGGAGCTTGAAATATTTAATTCTGCTTAATTTGCCATGTTCTGTGCCTTTTGGGAATGGCAAATATATTTTTGATAAAGGTATTTATCACCGCAGACAGGCGGAGGCTTATGAAAGTAGTCACTGCTTTGACTAGACTACTTCCTTGGAATCAGGAAGCCGTACCATGCACGCATCACACCGTTTTGATAGTCCGCTGAAGCTGGACGCTTGTGTCGATTGTCCGTCTGATAGACGAAGGCCATTATAGGCATCCAAAGACCCCACATTTGGGAAGACATTTATCTCCAGCCATCGAGCTGAATCGAACGATTTCAATAACGCACAGTATTACTTTAGGCTCAGTAAAGCCAGTGCTACGTTTATGTGAATATGAACATGTTAATTGTGAGAAAAACTGTGATTTTTCACCAACCACGAGGACCGTCTGTAGTCAGACGAGGGTAACATTCTTTCTTTCATAAAAGTAAAATATTAAGTTGACGACAACGTCGGGTAGCCTAGTGTGTGCTAAGGTACAATTGCAGTACGATAAACCTATTTATCGCTTATACGCAACAGTGATTACCCAGATTCTGTGTGAGTTAATCCTTGTAAAATCAGTGTTTGATTTACCACGTGCTGGTAAAATAGAATCTGTGGCAGGAAAAGCAGAGTATTTGAACAACCTGCAAATATTAGAGCCAGTGAGCATTTCATCATATTTTACACTAGAATCAGTGAATAGTTTTCCAATCACGATGATTAACGTTATGCACCACGTGCTGATATTTCTACAACCATACTGTGAGAAGGTGATGGAGGAGTAATTTACCATGTGAGGGTAACTCCAACGGAATACGCCAACACCATGGAATTGTCCAGCCGACACTACTATGTACAAATCATGTACAGTATACAAATTGATGACCACGAGGGCAGGCTAAAATCCATAGCCTTACCCAGTATTTTAATGCTTGGAACCTTGGAGGCATTAATCCCCTTCCAATGGGAGTTCAGGAAGGTGAACTACCACATCATGTAACCGTGAGTCATGTAAACATTGTAAGAAGTTTGTCCAGGTCGTAGTATTAGTGATTGCATTGTAATCTTGAGCCGAAACGCAACGATATTTGACCACTTAGGTAGGAATTGTGTGTATTGTATTTCTTTAGTACTGGGACAATATTTCAGTGAGACAGCCCAAGTCCGTGTATTTTACGGCAGGTGCAATATTCATGTATTTCAGCGAAGTTTCATGTCAGAGTAAAGGACATCTTCAACTATAAGAGATGTAGATGTTGTGAAAGTAGGGGGACAGCCCATAGTTAGGTCCCTTCTTTAATTTGAGAGCTCATTCACGTATCACTTTTCGGCCGACCGATGCCGAAACATTTTTGTACCATTTATTTGTCATTTTCGTGAGTACATTTTACCACGTGTAGTTCGAGAGGAACGAACTCAAATACTGTTAGGTGGATGAACTAACAATCTCGTATCATTTAAAACGTCACAGCAGAGGTGAGATGTTTATCTTTTGTGTTGTGGAGAATGCCAAACCACACTTATCAAATCCTACTTCTTCTTCTTCTTCGTCTTTTCCTGTTCATGCGGGGTTGACGTTCCTGACAAGTCGTTTCCATTTTCCTCGGTCCCAAATAGTGTTTTCTGTTAACTGCTTCTCCCGGAGATCATAATGGACGCAGTCCATCCATCTTCTTCTAGGCCTGCCTCTTTCCCTCTTGCCTTCCACCTCCAGACCAAGCACTCGCCTTCCTACATAACTCTCATTCCTGCGCTTAACGTGGCCATACCAGAGCAAGCGTCTTTCTTGCACCTTTTTTGATATTTCAGTCACCTTTACGCTGCCTCGTATGAAGGTGTTTTTGATGTGATCGTTCCTTGTAACACCACACATCCATCTTAGCATCTTCATTTCAGCTACTTCCAGTCGCTTAAACTGTGACTGCTCTGTTGGCCAAGTTTCTGCTCCGTATAGCATTGCAGGTCTCACTGCACATTTATAGGCTTTACCCTTATCTTGGATATTCAGTCTCCTGTCACAGAGAACACCAGATAACCTTTTCCAGTTTAACCAGGCAGCCTGAATTCGGTGGGTAATTTCCAGATCTAGATTGCCATCGTTAGATACAGTAGATCCCAGATACTTGAAACTGTCCCTTGCCTGTAGCTGGCTACCATCCATCTGAATAGTTTCATTTCCAGTTCCCCCAAGGCACAGGTATTCGGTCTTATTCCTACTGATTTTAAGGCCTCTGTCCTCTATGGCTCTTCTCCACCATTCCAGTTTATATTCAAGCTCTTCCCTGTGTGTGCTACATAAGGCAATATCATCAGCAAATAGCATACAGCAAGGAGCTGGTTCTCTTAAGTTTTCAGAGAAGACATCCATTATTAAATCAAAAATATAGGGGCTTAGTGCAGATCCTTGGTGAAGACCTACTTGAACCGGTGTAGTATCTGACAATCCTACACTGCTTCTAATTCTTGTCCTTGCTCCACGGTACATATCCTGAACAATGCGCACATACTTCTCCGGTACTCCCTTGCATCTCATGCATCTCCATACCTCCTGACGGGGCACTCGATCATACGCTTTCTCTAGGTCTATGAACACCATATGTAGTTCTTTTCTCTTCTCCCTGTGCTTTTCCATGACCTGCCTAAGTGCAAAAATAGCATCTGTTGTTCCCTTTCCCGGCATAAATCCAAGCTGTTCATCTCCTATTGTCGTCTCCACCCGAAGCCTACTTTCAATAACTTTCTCCCAGGTCTTCATTGTGTGCGACATGAGTTTTATTCCTCTGTAATTTGCACAATCCTGAATGTCACCTTTCTCCTTATAAATGGGAAATATGGTACTCTCCCGCCATTCCTTGGGCATTACTTCCTCTTGAAATACCTGTCGGAATAGATTCCACAACATATCTATGCCCTCTTCATCCAGACATTTCCAAGCCTCCACTGGAATTTCATCGGGGCCGGTTGCTTTTCCACATTTCATTTTCCTAATAGCAGTTACAACCTCTTCCCTGCATATGTCAGTTGTTACGTTGTGATTTGGGATACCATCCTCAAACACAAGCCGGGCATTTTCCTCATTTAGTAACTTTTCAAAATATTCCTCCCATCTCTTCTTAATATGCTCTTCAACTTGAATTTCAATTCCTTGTTCACTTTTCATCTGCCTGATGTGTGTGAGATATTTTGAAGCCCTGTCTCGTGCCTTAGCGATTCTGAAAAGCTTGGCCTCCCCTTCTGTGGTCTCTAGTTCTTCATAGACTTCCTTCCATGCAGCTGTCTTTGCTTTCCCTACAGCTCTTTTCACAACTTTATTTGCCTTTCTGTAGTGTTCTCTGTCTTCGTCATTTCCAGACTCATCCCATTTCTTTTTTGCTTGTCGTTTTGCCTTGATGGCATCGTGAACCACATCATTCCACCACCATGTTTCTTTATCCAGGGGAGCACCGTTCCCAGACGTCTTCCCCAAAACGTCTACACCTGCTTTCCTGATTGCTTCTGCATTTACTGTCCACCATCTCTGAACTCCTTCCACTGGCCGTGTTCCTTGCAACACCTTTTCCTTGAATTCACTTCTCAAAATAGGATCTTTCAATTTCCACCATTTAATTCTTGAGTAATTTTCCTTGCTGTTCTTTTCTTAATGCCCGTGAATTCATAATCAATAACTAGCACTCTGTGTTGTGGTGTAACATGTTCCCCCACAATAACTTTACAATTCTTAACCTCCTTCAAATGCATACTTCTGCTCAAAAGGAAATCTATTTGGCTCTCTCTTCCTCCACTTATGTAGGTCACCAATTGCCTTTCGTTTTTCTTGAAGAAGGTGTTACATATTGCTAGATCTAATGCCAAGGCAAAACTTAGCACTCTCTCACCCTCCTCATTTCTCGTACCAATTCCCCATCCTCCATGCACTCTCATCACTACTTCCCCTTCCACACTGGTGCCAACATGTCCATTTAGATCTCCACCCAGAAATACGCTTTCATCTGCTGATCTACTAGAAAGTTCCTGCTCCAGGTCCCTCCAAAAACCATCTTTCTCTTCCTCCTCACAGCCAACTTGAGGAGCATAGGCACTTACAATGGTAAACCCTTCCCCAAGGCACAGCTTCACACACATCAAGCGATCACTTCTTCTGTTTACACTGACTAGAGAGGGGATCAAATCGTTAGCCAGGATAATCCAACACCATTTCTTCCCGCTCTGTTTGCTCCACTATACAACAATTTAAAGCCACTTCCAAGCTCTCTTGCTTTATTACCCTTCCACCTAGTTTCTTGGACACACAGTATTCCAATTTTTCTTCTCATCATTAGGTCCACAACCTCTCTTCCTTTCCCAGTCATCTATCGAACATTCAGGGTTCCAATTCTAATCTGGACTTGCTTCTTCAGCCGAGCCCGCCCATGACTCGGTAGCCTTTGCTCATTTCTCACAAGGGGCAGGCGGGACACTTGCGCGTCGCTTCCGGGGAACGCCCTAGCAGTTTCCGAGGCTAAATTTACAGAACTTGTCATATTTGTACGGTTTTGGCAGTTAGTTTTACAGCCGGATGCCCTTCCTGACGCTAACCCTTTACTAATTTCTGGGATAACAGAGAAAAAACTATCTACAATAAAACAAGTATTAAAAAAACATACATATAAAAATTGTAAAGTAATATATAAAAGTTAGGGATCGACAGCTACTTCACGGTGGACGCATAGAAGCGTATGCTATTTAATCGCTGAGTATGCATGCGAGGAATCCGGTAATGACAATAGCTTAGGCTATAATTGTAACAGCTGGATTGATGGGGATATTGCGAACATAACCTTATATAATTGTCCATTGATTGGCTCCTGGAAAGATCGATCAACATATCAATGCGTGTGGGTATTAGACGTCAGGAGTTTCAGATATCAAGGTGGCAGTGGATGTTCATGATCATTGAAGCTAGGAACTATAAACTGTCCAATCAATATAAAACAAAAAATAACATGGCTGCTATTTGGACATCGAAACACAAATCACAAATTGATTTAACCACTCCAAGAAGAAAACACCAATCCGCGAGACAATATGCACTGTCACTTGAACAAACACCAACAATCCTTGAAAACATGCGATGATCCCTAAAGAAAGGCACAAAACACCATCAAAAGGCAAAACTGTGGCACCACATCGCAGCCCTGGTCTTATCACGGCCTCCTTCACTATTAAATCCTACATGTACATAAAACGAGTGACATATCTTCAGATCAGTGCCGTCAGAATGCACGAGTGTTATCTCTTAACATTACTACTATTTGTAAATTACGCAACGATATATCTTTTTAAAGGGAATGTAATCCCAGGAAACATTATTAGGGAGTGATGAGACATTGTTAAGGTGATCTGTAGAGCACTACATGACTTTATTTCGTGCTCCTACAGGTTATAAAATGATCATTTCAAAACACTACCCTTTGCTATGCTAAGCATGACCTGCACGCGACGCAGACAGGCTTGCTTGCGCCCAGCTGAGAACCTGTTTACCCGAGAAACAAAAGTGAGACGACATTGAATGACTACTTTTCTGTGTGCTACATTATGTCACGAGCCTAGGAAATTTGAAGGTCACAGGTACTTATAACCATGCTATGAGAGCAGCTTACGGAGCTGTCAACACCTGTTATTGTTATGAAGTAACGGAACGCAGGCCGATGCGAATTCCTTAAATGTTTTAGCCGACGACTTTGATCGCCTGGCGCGTTGTAGTAAGGTTTAAAAGATCATGTTAATTGATCCAGCTTTGTAAATTAGGCTAGCCAGTGTAATTGTTGTGTTCGTGAACACATTGTTTGGTAATTGGCAGAACGGATGAATGTTCGCCTTACCCCTGGTTTATTCCAGCATTCTGGAGCTATGCTCATACGACCGACGTACCGCGCGCAATTGGTGTAAGACGTGCTAACGTGTGTTATTATCTGACTTGTTGAAGTCAAGGTATTTGAGTGAATCTCCAGTGAGATCACCTATTGCAGCCTACGACTGGTGTCATTAATACAACTAACTAAACCACATTTAAACCTACAACTTAAATCAAAGCATAATTATCCTAAACCAACGGATTAATTAATTATTATAAATGATCCACAGCTATAATTTTGCAAGCATTTCCTTGTTATTAGCGACACCGTGACTTCAATCCATTTCCATGTGGGAGATGACTTTTAAATGAGCTGACACTACTTGTATAGACGACATTGGATCTACGGGACCGATAGTCAGTAACATGAGGCCCGCGTGATCTGAAGCTTGTAAGACGCAATTGTAATTGCGCTTTGCCAACGTAACTTACGTGCCTGAGATGACGATTGACTACAAACAGTATGTCTATTCGCGGAGGTAGGCTAGCATAAGATTGTGTTTACTTTATTCCCTAGTGCATTAATTCCCATTGTTTCCTTATTAGATGTAAGAGTGTTTATGCAATTTTTTTTTGATATTCAGTGGTCAAATTATCATTAGCATTGGTAATAAGCATTTGTTTACGACGCATCTCGTCGTGATACTTTCGTTCACATAGGCATTAGATAAAATTATAAATGTATTTTAAATGTGACGTGGTACCATCCTAACCTAGGGATAGTACTTGCTTGATGTTAAATGTAAATTCTGCCGAGTCATTTGTTTGTAAATTTTCTACGCGTTAATTATTCACGTAACACGCGCCTAGTTTGCTTTGCTATTCTTTTCATGTAACTAGGATTTCGCGGGGGTCATTAACATCAAAATAGAGATGACTCATAATTGTATTTAGAATAGCGGATTAGCCGATTTCGACCCTCGGAAATGATTATGGGTCTTACTTGAATAAATTATTCACGAATCTAACTTAAGACTGGATCTCTTTTTATTGCTAGCTTTGTAGTTTGGATGTATTTCTTTGGGGCGTCTGACTGTTTCCGTGCCCAATGACCCACATCCCCTGGATCAAGCCTCTCGTGCTGAGCTAGCCCACAAAGAAATGCACCCGATCCTCAGGAGTTTGGGTTCGAAGGACGGGGTCTTTCGAAGTGCCAGCTTTTCGGCGGATGGTACCCGAAATATCTCCTCTAACGGGCTCATACATCTATACTTTAAATGGCGACCAACCGGTGTGGCCAATTTTTGGACGGAAACCTTCTGTTTCTTGTTTTGTGAGGATCGATGATTGTCATGTTTATAGGCAGTTGAACTGGACTGGTACGCATGGAGAAGTCGTTCAGCTGTTTCGATAGCCACCTGGCAATCCTTGATGTCAGACCAGGGGGGTAGAGCATATTGTGTTTAAGATTCATTATGTGTTTGACTTGTTAATGCTCTATCCTTAGTAAATGTAACTTGTGTTTTTGCTTGTTGGTATTTTAACCGTGTAACGTAACTTGTTTTTCTGCGTTGAGTCCAACAGTAGTTCGTGAGGTTTATTCACAGGAAGGCTTTCGGCATGGTTAAATTTTCCTATATTGGTGTAGTGCTTGTATTCCGGAGGTAATTCCCTCTCTTTTTCTCTCAAGTATAATGATTGATGAGGAGTCGTCGAGACGAGTCCTAGATGGGATGATGACGAATATTAATGCATCATTTGCCCAGTTAAGAGGTGAGCTAGGCAACAACACAGCGTCCCTGAACCATGTATGGAAAGACCTAGGCACAGTCTGGGAAGACTTAGGCCAAGTGAGAGGTGACCTAGAAAATAATACTGCATCCCTGAACCAAGTAAGGGGAGACCTAGGTAACAACACAGCCGCTTTAGAGGTTGTCAGAGGTGACATAAATGTGGTTAGAGGCGACGTTGAGGCTCCTAATGTCACACTTAATGATGTCAGGGGAGAACTAGGCAACAATGCCGAAACTCTCAACACAACAAACACTAACTTATTGGCAAACACTGCAACATTGAATGAGGTGCGCGAAGACATAGACCGCAACAGATTAAATGTAGGTGCTAATACAGTGACTTTAGGAGCAGTTAGGAGGGATGTTGAAAACAACACTACCACTCTCACTAACCTTAACACAGAGCTCAAAGAGGTGAGAACTGACCTAGAAACTCAAAGGGCCGAGTCCAATGCTAACCTATTGGCAGGTTTAGCATTAGTTCGTGTGGACATGGTGAGGCACCACAAAGAAATTAATGAGCAGATCAATATATTAACTACTGACCTTGCGACAAACCGTACAAGGGTCAAGACCGGTTAGATCAACTGGACACTACCGTACAGACCGTGTCTGGGGATGTATCTACCCTTAGGGAAGAGATAGCGATAGACATCGCCACCGTACACAGGGAAGCGGAAGAGCAGAAGACTCACTTTGATGTCATCGTGAAGGATGTCAAGGATGACGTAGATTTCCTGCGACATATACTAGAGAAGGTCGTGATAACAGAACACGTTAAGCTCAGCAGTGTTGTGAGATTATCAGTCCGCGACGTAGACAACAAACTACGAGGCGGGATACACAGACTCCAAGAGCAGATCAGTGATTTAACACTGCAGGCATTAGATGCACCCGCTATTGCAGAAGTGGAGGTGCGACTCAAAGCTATGGTAGGAGCTCAGCAGCAAAGCACTCCTAACACGGCTAACAGCGAACGAAACTTACCGAACATTGAAATTTCGAGCGTGAATGCGAACACACCGCACGCAACCGCTCAAGCGTAACCGACTGTTATAAACAGCGAAGGCAGGCAGGCTAATCCACCTGCTCCATTAAACTTTAATGCGCCAAGTTTCATACCCATGAGACAGGTTAACCCTGGAACGAATATTATTATTATAAGACAGAAGGATGAGCAACCAGCACAGTTCTCTGGAACTGGAAGCAGCGTAACTCCTGTAGAGTTCCTGAAGAATGTGGAATCATACCTTCGAGACACGATGGTGACTCCTGAGAGAGAACTGCGAGTCATAGAACGTCTACTTACAGGTCAAGCAAGTACCTGGTATCGTGCCTTCAGGTACGCTTTCAGTGGGTACCAGGACTTCAGAGAAGCGTTACTTCGGACGTACTGGAGCGGAGATGTACAACAAAACATCCGTGCAGATATGTACACGAAGCGATATGGCACCAACCAACCGTCGAAGTATGCCAATTAATTCGCGACTCACTTATCTAAACTGAGGTGGCTCCAACCACCGTTATGAGCGCCTGAATTAATCCAGACGATAACGTAGCAGTATCCGGATGACGTCCAGCGTACTTTAATAGCCGCGAATGCCGCAACATTCATCTAATGTGATTCAATTCTCCGAAGGATCGATAGTACAAACGATCAGTTCTCGAACCACAGATCGAGGGGAGAAAATCGTCAGGTCAATGTCACGACGATTGATAAAGTCTCACAAACTGCGTAACCAACTCAAGTTATTTCGGAACCCTACAGAAGGAATGAAACAGATCCTGATAGGAGATCGTGGAAAAAGCGACCATATGAGAGACCACAGAGACAGAACGATCGTAGATACTGGGGACGTCGATCTGAAAATCGCGACAGTAACGATAACGATCGGAGGGATAACAGAAATCGTAACTACAACCCACGTAATAGACGGTCCGGCAGTATTCGCCGTGACTACCGTTACAGTGGAGGTTACCGCGGAGACCGTGATCCCAGAAGAGAGCCTCATAGAGACTGGAGAGTTCGCGCTCGTGAAAGTCGAGAGTATATCCGACAGTTACAAGCGGATAGAGATCAAGAAGAAGATCAACCTCCAAGGGAACCCAAGAAAAATTTGAAAGCCCCAGAGCATCGAAAGAGAAGTCCTACGGCTGACGTTGGATTGTTAATAACCAGCGCAGAGGATGAGTGGGACAGATTTCAAGATGGTATGACCCGAACACGACGCAAGGAACGTCGACTCCAAGATCCGGATGGAGAAGGATTTGGGGAATTGTTAGAGGAAGAGTAAAGCCCGATGAGAGTGCTGAATATTTTTTCGCCGACTGACGAACGACGAACGACTCACTGATGAAGGAATTTAAACCCTGTATTTGATCAAGAGGCTATTGATGTAAGAAATATTATGGTCACTAGAATGGTTTGATGGTAAATAAAAATGCTTATCCCACATTTTTATTTAAAACAACGGAGTGATATATGAGCCCGCTTAGGCTCATGCATCAAATATTTCTTTGAGAGCATATTGACTTCTACATGCTCAGTTCTACAGAACACACCCTGAAGCTTCCTCATGAACAATTCATTATTTTGACTACGGAGGGGACAGCTTATTTTCCTCCTAGAGATATATTACTCACTATTTTTATGCTACATATCTCAAGAACTTGAAATATTTAATTCTGCTAAATTTGCCATGTTCTAAGCCTTTGGGAATGGCAAATATATTTTTGGTAAAGGTATTTATCACCGCAGACAGGCGGAGGCTTATGAAAGTAGTCACAGCTTTGACTAGACTACTTCCTTGGAATCAGAAAGCCGTGCCATGCACGCATCACACCGTTTTGATAGTCCGCTGAAGCTGGACGCTTGTGTCGATTGTCCGTCTGATAGACGAAGGCCATTATAGGCATCCCAAGACCCCACATATGGGAAGACATTTATCTACAGCCATCGATCTGAAACGATTTCAATAATGCACAGTATTACTTTAGGCTCAGTAAAGCCAGTGCTACGTTTATGTGAATATGAAAATGTTAATTGTGTGAAAAACTGTGATTTTTCACCAACCACGAGGACCGTTTGCAGTCAGACGAGGGTAACATTCTTTCTTTCATAAAAATGAAATATTAAGTTGACGACAACGTCGTGTAGCCTAGTGTGTGCTACGGTACAATTGCAGTACGATAAACCTATTTATCGCTTATACGCAACAGTGATTACCCAGATTCTGTGTGATTTAATCCTTGTAAAATCAGTGTTTGATTTACCACGTGCTGGTAAAATAGAATCTGTGGCAGGAAAAGCAGAGTATTTGAACAACCTGCAAATATTAGAGCCAGTGAGCATTTCATCATATTTTACACTAGAATCAGAGAAAATTTTTCCAATCACGATGATTAACGTTATGCACCACGTGCTGATATTTCTACAACCATACTGTGAGAAGATGATGGAGGAGTAATTTACCATGTGAGGGTAATTCCCACGGAATACGCCAACACCATGGAATTGTCCATCCGACAGTACTACGTACAAACCATGTACAGTTTACCAATTGATGACCACGAGGACAGGCTAAAATCCATAGCCCTACCAAGTATTTTAATGCTTGGAATCTTGAAGTCATTAAACCCCTTCCAATGGGAGTTCTGGAAGGTGAACTACCACATAATGTAACCGTGAGTCATGTAAACATTGTAAGAAGTTTGTCCAGGTCGTAGTTGTAGTGATTGCATTGTAATCTTGAGCCGAAACGCAACGATATTTGACCACTTAGTTAGGAATTGTGTGTACTTTATTTCTTTAGTACTATGGCAATATTTCAATGAGACACCCCAAGTCCTTGTATTTTACGGCAGGTGCAATTTTCTTGTATTTCAGCGAAGTTTTATGTCAATGTAAAGGACATCTTCAACTACAAGAGATGTAGATCTTGTGAAAGTAGAGGGACAGCCCATAGTTAGGTCCCTTCATTAATTTGACAGCTCATTCCGGAATAATTTTTCGGCCGACTGATGCCGAAATATTTTTGTACCATTTTTAGTCATTTTCATGAGAACATTTTACCACGTGTAGTTCGAGAGGAACGAACTCATACACTGCTAGGTGGATGAGCTAAAAATCTCGTAACATTTAAAATCTCCCAGCTGAGGTGAGATGTTTAACTTTCTTGTTGTGGAGATGGCCAAACCACACTTATCAAATCCTACATCTACATAAAACGAGTGACTTATCTTCAGAACAGTGCAGTCAGAATGCACGAGTGTTATCTCTTAACATTACTACTATTTGTAAATTACGCAACGATATATCTTTTTAAAAGGAATGTAATCCCAGGAAACATTATTAGGGAGTGATGAGACATTGTTAGGGTGATCTGTAGAGCACTACAGGACTTTATTTCGTGCTCCTACAGGTTATAAAATGATCATTTCAAAAGCACTACCCTTTGCTATGCTAAACATGACCTGCACGCGACGCAGACAGGCTTGCTTGCGCCCAGCTGAGAACCGGTTTGCCCGAGAAACAAAAGTGAGACGACATTGAATGACTACTTTTCTGTGTGCTACACTATGTCACGAGCCTAGGAAATTTGAAGGTCACAGGTATTTATAACCATTCTATGAGAGCAGCTTACGGAGCTGTCAACACCTGTTATTGTTAAGAAGTAACGAAACGCACGCCGATGCGAATTCTTTAATGTTTTAGCCGACGACTTTGATCGCCTGGCGGGTTGTCGTAAGGTTTAAAATATCATGTCAATTGGTGCAGCTTTGTAAATTAGGCTAGGCAGTGTAATTGTTGTGTCCGTGAAGACATTGTTTGGTGTTTGGCAGAACGGATGTATGTTCGCCTTACCCTTGGTTTATTCCGGCGTTCTGGAGCTATGCTCAGACGACCGACGTACCGCGCGCAGTTGGTGTAAGACGTGCTAACCTGTGTTATTATCTGACTTGTTGAAGTCAATGTATTTGAGTGAATCTAATACAACTAACTAAACCACATTTAAACCTACAACCTAAATCAAAACATAATTAACCTAAACCAACGGATTAATTAATTATTATAAATGATCCACAGCTATAATTTTGCAACCATTTCCTTGTTATTAGCGACACCGTGACTTCAATCCATTTCCATGTGAGAGATGACTTTTAAATGAGCTGACACTACTTGTATCGACGACATTGGATCTACGGGACCGATAGTCAGTAACTTGAGGTCCGCGTGATCTGAAGCTTGTAAGACGCAATTATAATTGCGCTTTGCCAACGTAACTTACGTGCCTGAGATGACGATTGACTACAAACAGTATGACAATTCGCGGAGGTAGGCTATCGTAAGATTGTGTTTATTTTATTCCCTAGTGCATTAATTCCCATTGTTTCCTTATTAGATGTAAGAGTGTTTATGCAATGGTTTTTTTTGATAGTCAGTGGTCAAACTATCATTAGCTTTGGTAATAAGCATTTGTTTACGACGCATCTCGTCGTGATACTTTCGTTCACATAGGCATGAGATAAAATTATAAATGTATTTTAATTGTGACGTGGTACCATCCTAACCTAGGGATAGTACTTGCTTGATGTTAAATGTAAATTCTGCCGAGTCATTTGTTGTAAATTTGCTACGCGTTAATTATTCACGTACCAAGCGCCTAGTTTGCTTTGCTATTCTTTTCATGTGTAACTAGGATTTCGTGGGGGGGTCATTAACGTCAAATATGGATGACTCATAATTGTATTTAGATTAGCGGATTAGCCGATTTCGACCCTCAGAAATGATTAGGGGTCTTACTTGAATAAATTATTCACGAATCTAACTTAAGACTGGATCTCTTTTTATGCTAGCTTCGTTGTTTGGATGTAATTCTTTGGGGCGTCTATGGCTGTTTCCGTGCCCAATAACCCAGATCTCCTGGATCAAGCCTCTCGTGCTGAGCTAGCCCACAAAGAAATGCACCCGATCCTCAGGAGTTTGGGTTCGAAGGACGGGGTCTTTCGAAGTGCCATCTTATCGGCGGATGGTATCCGAAATACCTCCTCTAAAGGGCTCATACATCTATACCTTAAATGGCGACCAACCGGTGTGGCCAATTTTTTTAGACGGAAACCTTCTGTTTGTTGTTTTGTGAGGATCGATTAATGTCATGTTTATAGGCAGTTGAACTGGACTGGTACGCATGGAGAAGTCGTACAGCTGTTTCGATAGCCACCTGGCAATCCTTTATGTCAGACCAGGGGGTAGAGCATATTGTGTTTAAGATTCATTATGTGTTTGACTTGTTAATGCTCTATCCTTAGTAAATGTAACTTTTTTTTTGCTTGTTGGTATTTTTACCGTGTAACGTAACTTGTTTTTCTGCGTTGAGTCCAACAGTAGTTCGTGAAGTTTATTCACCGGAAGGCTTTCGGCTTGGACAAACTTTCCTATATTGTTGTAGTGCTTGTATTCCGGAGGTAATTCCCTATTTTTTTCTCTCAAGTATAATGATTGATGAGGAGTCGTCGAGACGAGTCCTAGATGGGATGATGACGAATATTAATGCATCATTTGCCCAGTTAAGAGGTGAGCTAGGCAACAACACAGCGTCCCTGAACCATGTAAGGAAAGACCTAGGCACAGTCTGGGAAGACTTAGGCCAAGTGAGAGGTGACCTAGAAAATAATACTGCGTCCATGAACCAAGTAAGGGGAGACCTAGGTAATAACACAGCCGGTTTAGAGGTTGTCAGAGGTGACATAAATGTGGTTAGAGGCGACGTTTAGGCTTCTAATGCCACACTTAATTATGTCAGGGGAGAGCTAGGCAACAATGCCGAAACTCTCAACACAACAAACACTAACTTATTGGCAAACACTGCAACATTGAATGAGGTGCGCGAGGACATAGACCGCATCAGATTAAATGTAGGTGCTAATACAGTCACTTTAGGAGCAGTTAGGAGGGATGTTGAAAACAACACGACCACTCTCACTAACCTTAACACAGAGCTCAAACAGGTGAGAACTGACCTGGAAACTCAAAGGGCCGAGTCCAAGCTTACCTATTGGTAGGTTTAGCATCAGTTCGTGTGGACATGGTGAGGCACCACAAAGAAATTAATGAGCAGATCAATATATTAACTACTGACCTTGCGACAAACCGTACAAGGGTCAAGACCGGTTAGATCAACTGGACACTACCGTACAGATCGTGTCTGTAGATGTAGCTACGCATATGGAAGAGATAACGATAGACATCGCCACCGTACACAGGGAAGCGGAAGAGCAGAAGACTCACTTTGATGTCATCGTGAAGGATGTCAAGGATGACGTAGATTTCCTGCGACATAGACTAGAGAAAGTCGTGATAACAGAACACGTTAAGTTCAGCAGTAATGTGAGATTAGCAGTTCGGGACGTAGACACAAAACTACGAGGCGAGATACACAGACTCCAAGAGCAGATCAGTGATTTAACACTGCTGGCATTAGATGCACCCGCTATTGCAGAAGTGGAGGAGCGACTCAAAGCTATCTTAGGAGCTCAGTAGCAGAGCATTCCTAACACGGCTAACAGCGAACGAAACTTACCAAACATTGAGATTTCGAGCGTGAATACGGACACACCGCACGCAACCGTTCAAGCGCAACCGACTGCTATACACAGCGAAGGCAGGCAGGCTAATCCACCTGCTCCATTAAACTTTAATGCGCCAAGTTTCATACCCATGAAACAGGTTAACCTTGCAACGAATATTATTATTATAAGACAGAAGGATGAGCAACCTGCACAGTTCTCTGGAACTGGAGGCAGCGTAACTCCTGTAGAGTTCCTGAATAATGTGGAATCATACCTTCGAGACACGATGGTGACTCCTGAGAGAGAACTGCGAGTCATAGAACGTCTACTTACAGGTCAAGCAAGTACCTGGTATCGTGCCTTCAGGTACGCTTTCAGTGGGTACCAGGACTTCAGAGAAGCGTTACTTCGGACGTACTGGAGCGGAGATGTACAACAAAACATCCGTGCAGATATGTACACGAAGCGATATGGCACCAACCAACCGTCGAAGTATGCCAATTAATTCGCGACTCACTTATCTAAACTGAGGTGGCTCCAACCACCATTATGAGAGCCTGAATTAATCCAGACGATAACGAAGCAGTATCCGGGTGACGTCCAGCGCACTTTAATAACCGCGAATGCCACAACATTCATCGAATGTGATTCAATTCTCCGAAGGATCGATAGTACAAACGATCTGTTCTCGAACCACAGATCGAGGGGAGAAAATCGTCAGGTTAATGTCACGACGATTGATAAAGTCTCCCAGACTGCGATACCAACTCAAGTTATTTCGGTACCCTACAGAAGGAATGAAACAGAACCTGATAGGATATCGTGTTAAAACCGACCATATGAGAGACCACAGAGACAGAACGATCGTAGATACTGGGGACGTCGATCGGAAAATCGCGACAGTAACGATAACGATCGGAGGGATAAGAGAAAACGTAACGATAACCCACGTAATAGACGGTCCGGCAGTATTCGCCGTGACTACCGTTACAGTGGAGGTTACCGCGGAGACCGTGATCCCAGGAGACAGCCACATAGAGACTGGGGAGGTCGCGCTCGTGAAAGTCGAGAGTATGTCCGACAGTTACAAGCGGATAGAGGTCGAGAAGAAGATTAACCTCCGAGGGAACCCAAGGGAAAATTGAAAGCCCCAGAGCATCGAAAGAGAAGTCCTACGGCTGACGTAGGATTGTTAATAACCCGCGCAGAGGACGAGTGGGACAGATTTCAAGATGGTATGACCCGAACACGACGCAAGGAACGTCGACTCCAAGATCCGGATGGAGAAGGATTTGGTGAATTGTTCGAGGAAGAGTAAAGCCCGATGAGAGTGCTGAATTTTTTTTCGCCGAATGACGAACGACGAACGACTCACTGATGATGGAATTTAAACCCTGTATTGGAACAGGAGGCTATTGATGTAAGAAATATCATGATCACTAAAATGGTTTGATGGTAAATAAAAATGCTTATCCCACATTTTTATTTAAAACAACGGAGTGATATATGAGCCCGCTTAGGCTCATGCATCAAATATTTCTTTGAGAACATATGGACTTTACTTGCTCAGTTCTACAGAACACACCCTGAAGCTTCCTCATGAACAATTCATTATTTTGACTACGCGAGGACAGCTAAATTTCCTCCTAGAGATATATTACTCACTATTTTTATGCTACTTATCTCAAGAACTTGAAATATTTAATTCTGCTTAATTTGCCATGTTCTAAGCCTTTTGGGAATGGCAAATATAGTTTTGGTAAAGGTATTTATCACCGCAGACAGGCGGAGGCTTATGAAAGTAGTCACTGCTTTGACTAGACTACTTCCTTGGAATCAGGAAGCCGTGCCATGCACGCATCACACCGTTTTGATAGTCCGCTGAAGCTGGACGCTTGTGTCGATTGTCCGTCTGATAGACGAAGGCCATTATAGGCATCCCAAGACTCCACATTTGGGAAGACATTTATCTACAGCCATCGAGCTGAATCGAACGATTTCAATAACGCACAGTATTACTTTAGGCTCAGTATCTATCTATCTATCTATCGTATGGCTTTTAGTGCCGGGAGTGTCCGAGGACATGTTCGGCTCGCCTTAGTCTGTAGCTGCTTCCAGCGGACACCCTAAAGGGTGAGCTACAAGTTCCGTTCAATTTCAAGTAGTTCCAACTTTCGCCACCAGATATCAATGATACCTAGTGGTGAACGTTGGAAATTTGATAGAGCGTTCTGACGAAATCTAACCTAACAAATTTTGCTTTTTACAAGTTTAGTCTGTGAAAGGATCTTTTACATGCCATAAATCTATGACATGGGACCGCCGGCTTTACTTCCCCTCCGAAGGAAGGCATACTGAAGGATTTTTATCGCTCTTAAAAAATCCGACGACTTCGGCCGGGTTTGAACCCGCTATCTTGGGCATAGCAGTTCAGCATGCTACCGACTACTCCACCGAAGCCGCTTTAGGCTCAGTAAAGCTAGTGCTACGTTTATGTGAATATGAAATTTTTAATTGTGAGAAAAACTGTGATTTTTCACCAACCACGAGGACCGTCTGTAGTCAAACGAGGGTAACATTCTTTCTTTCATAAAAGTAAAATATTAAGTTGACGACAACATCGGGTAGCCTAGTGTGTGCTACGGTACAATTTCAGTACGATAAACCTATTTATCGCTTATACGCAACAGTGATTACCCAGATTCTGTGTGATTTAATCCTTGTAAAATCAGTGTTTGATTTACCACGTGCTGGTGAAATAGAATCTGTGGCAGGAAAAGCAGAGTATTTGAACAACCTGCAAATATTAGAGCCAGTGAGCATTTCATCATATTTTACACTAGAATCAGTGAATATTTTTCCAATCACGATGATTAACGTTATGCACCACGTGCTGATATTTCTACAACCATACTGTGAGAAGGTGATGGAGGAGTAATTTACCATGTGAGGGTGACTCCAACGGAATACGCCAACACCATGGAATTGTCCAGCCGACACTACTATGTACAAATCATGTACAGTATACAAATTGATGACCACGAGGGCAGGCTAAAATCCATAGCCTTACCCAGTATTTTAATGCTTGGAACCTTGAAGGCATTAATCCCCTTCCAATGGGAGTTCAGGAAGGTGAACTACCACATCATGTAACCGTGAGTCATGTAAACATTGTAAGAAGTTTGTCCAGGTCGTAGTATTAGTGATTGCATTGTAATCTTGAGCCGAAACGCAACGATATTTGACCACTTATGTAGGAATTGTGTGTACTTTATTTCTTTAGTACTGGGACAATATTTCAGTGAGACAGCCCAAGTCCGTGTATTTTACGGCAGGTGCAATATTCATGTATTTCAGCAAAGTTTTATGTCAGAGTAAAGTACACCTTCAACTACAAGAGATTTAGATCTTGTGAAAGTAGGGGGAGAGCCCATAGTTAGGTCCCTTCTTTAATTTGAGAGCTCATTCACGTATCATTTTTCGGCCGACCGATGCCTAAACATATTTGTACCATTTATTTGTCATTTTCGTGAGTACATTTTACCACGTGTAGTTCGAGAGGAACGAACTCATATACTGTTATTTGGATGAACTAACAATCTCGTATCATTTAAAACGTCACAGCAGAGGTGAGATATTTAACTATTGTGTTGTGGAGAATGCCAAACCACACTTATCAAATCATACATCTACATAAAACGAGTGACATATCTTCAGATCAGTGCAGTTAGAATGCACGAGTGTTATCTCTCAATATTACTACTCTTTGAACATTATGCATCGATATATCTTTTTAAAGGGAATGTAATCCCAGGAAACATTATTAGGGAGTGATGAGACATTGTTAGGGTGATCTGTAGAGCACTGCAGGACTTTATTTCGTGCTCCTGCAGGTTATAAAATGATCATTTCAAAAGCACTTCTCTTTGCTATGCTAAACATGAGCTGCACGCGACGCAGACGGGCTTGCTTGCGCCCAGCTGAGAACCGGTTTGCCCGAGAAACAAATGTGAGACGACATTGAATGACTACTTTTTTGTGTGCTACATTATGTTACGAGCCTAGAAAATTTGAAGGTCACAGGTATTAATAACCATGCTATGAGAGCAGCTTAGGGAGCTGTCAACACCTGTTATTGTTATGAAATAACGGAACGCACGCCGATGCGAATTCCTTAAATATGTTAGCCGACAACTTTGATCGCCTGGCGCGTTGTATTAAGGTTTAAAATATCATGTTAACTGACCCAGCTTTGTATAAATTAGGCTAGCCAGTGTAATTGTTGTGTCCGTGAACACATTATTTGGTATTTGTCAGAACGGATGAATGTTCGCCTTACCCTTGGTTTATTCCGGCGTTCTGAAGCTATGCTCATACGATCGACGTACCGCGCTCAGTTGGTGTAAGACTCGCTAACGTGTGTTATTGTCTGACTTGTTGAAGTCAAGGTATTTGAGTGAATCTCCAGTGAGATCACCTATTGCAGCCAACGACTGGTGTCATTAATACAACTAACTAAACCACATTTAAACCTACAAACTAAATCAAAGCATAATTATCCTAAACCAACGGATTAATTAATTATTATAAATGATCCACAGCTATAATTTTGCAATCATTTCCTTGTTATTAGCGACACTGTGACTTCAATCCATTTCCATGTGGGAGATGACTTTTAAATGAGCTGACACTACTGGTATCGACGACATTGGATCTACGGGACCGATAGTCAGTAACTTGCGGCCCGCGTGATCTGAAGCTTGTAAGACGCATTTGTGTTTGCGCTTTGCCAACGTAACTTACGTGCCTGAGATGACGATTGACTACAAACAGTATGTCTATTCGCGGAGGTACGCTAGCATAAGATTGTGTTTACTTTATTCTCTAGTGCATTTATTCCCATTGTTTCCTTATTAGATGTAAGAGTGTTTATGCGATGTTTTTTTTTTTGATATTCAGTGGTCAAACGATCATTAGCTTTGATAATAAGCATTCGTTTACGACGTATCTCGTCGTGATACTTTCGTTCACATAGGCTTTAGATAAAATTATAAATGTAATTGAAATGTGGACGTGGTACCATCCTAACCTAGGGATAGTACTTGCTTGATGATAAATGTAAATTCTGCCAAGTCATTTGTTGTAAATTTGCTACGCGTTAATTTTTCACGTACCACGCGCCTAGTTTGCTTTGCTATTCTTTTCATGTAACTAGGATTTCGCGGGGGTCATTAACGTCAAAATAGGGATGACTCATAATTGTATTTAAATTAGCGGATTAGCCGAATTCGACCCTCGGAAATGATTAGGGGTCTTACTTGAATAAATTATTCACGAATCTAACTTAAGACTGGATCTCTTTTTATTGCTAGCTTTGTTGTTTGGATGTATTTCTTTGGGGCGTCTATGACTGTTTTCGTGCCCAATGACCCACATCCCCTGGATCAAGCCTCACGTGCTGAGCCAGCCCACAAAGAAATGCACCCGATCCTCAGGAGTTTGGGTTCGAAGGACGGGGTCTTTCGAAGTGCCATCTTTTCGGCGGATGGTACCCGAAATACCTCCTCTAACGGGCTCAATAGATGGTATTTGAAGGTGCTGAAATGTGTCATCTTCCTATCGACAGATTTACTGGAACGTAGAATGAATCATTCTAGACAGAATTCGTGACGTATCCCATTATGATTATTATTATTACTATACGCACATTATTTCAACCTGATTTGTTGTTATTATAATAGTACTTTACTTCAACTATACTTTGTTTAATCGTTAGAGCTTGTAACTGGTAAAAAGTGTCTGCCTTGGTATAAGCCTACTGCATGGAAAAATGGAAATCCACAGCCTGTTTCCAGTCTCCGACCGGGTCAGGAATGGAATGAATGAAGCCTCCATCTATCGGCGAGGATATGAACTGTGCCGGCTGCCGAGGCCTGACGCAATCCTCTGGGGCAATGATTAAATGAATGACAGATGAAATGAAATGATAGCGGAGAGTGTTGCTGGAATGAAATTTTGACAGGGAAAACCGGAGTACCCGGAGAAAAACATGTCTGCCTCCGTTTTGTCCAGCACAGATCTCACATGGAGTGACCGGGGTTTGAACCACGGACCCAGCGGTGAGAGGCCGGCGTGCTGCCGCCTATGCCACGGAAAGCCTACTACATATTTTATTTTATTTTACTAGAACTGTAGGAGCTATATTGAATGTTTGCAACTAAAACAAATGAATCAATGATCCGATCGGGTACCGGGACTTGACCCTGAAACCTTCAGCATGCGCTCCTTGATTAACAATTTATTATTATTATTTCAACAGTTCATTTAAACTGCATTGGATGCCTTGTTGTTGTTTTAATGGAAAGTGCTGCCGTTATTAATATTATTATATAAATACAGTATTATTTTCTTAGATTTCAAACGCAGTAGATCAAGGAAAAGAAAATGAGTTTTAGGCAGGTCGATTCTGTACATCTGTCAGCTGATGATCTCTATGTGGCCAAGTTACGAATACATTTTCATTTTGCGCTCTCTCTGTCTCTTATGTCAGCGTGTGACTGACTGCGACGGGCAATGTTTTCAGAAACACAAGTTTAAAGGGATGCTTGGGTCCGATGTGTGTGGCGGGGGGGGGGGTAGGGGTGAGAGGCTCGTTTCAGCCAAATTCCTACCGACAAAAATGATGACAACTTTGTTTCTTGGATACACAAAATTTTGAAATTAATAAACCAGTTATAAATCATTCCAATGTTTGTATATTGTGTTAAAATTTGGATTCGATCCGATGACAGGTTTTGATAGACTATACTATTTTTTGAATGTAACGCATGGTTGAATCTCGCTTAAAAACGGGCACTTTTTGTGTTCCAATTGCGATAAAAAAAATATATATAAATTAAATATTCCAAACCTATATGAACTAACGTAAAATAGAACGACGAAAATGATGATGATATAGGACGTTATGTAGGCCTATTGGTTACTTCACAAAAAAAACTTCAAACTTGAGTGCACATAATATTTTGGTCGACAGTTGAGGGTGGAGTAATTTACCTACTCGGAAATAGCTTGGAGTTTAAGTAGAAGTGTATTCCATCAAACTTTTATTGATGAGACAGATATATAAGGTAGTGATATTCTCTCTTGACACAGTAGTTGTGAACTACGCTAAGCCAAAATAATAATAATTAAAATAATACGTATTATCATATTAATATTGTGTATTGGAGTCCGGTCTATTGACTGGTTTGAAGCAGCCCTCTATGCTTATCTCACCTGAGCTAATCGTTTCATTTCTACATAGCTACCACAACCTACATCCGAGGCAATCTGTTTAACATATTCTAACTTTGGTCTACCCATACAGATCCTATCCTCGACCCTTCCTTCCATAACTAAGTTTGCAATTTCTGGGTGTCTTAGTTTGTGTGCTACCAACCTATCACTTCTCTTTAATTAGTAGTAACCAGAAACATCTCTCCTCTCCCAATCGTCTTATTACCTCCTCATTTGTAACCCTATCTACCCGTCTGATCTTCATCATACTCCTGTAACACCACACTTCAAACGCTTCAATTCTCCTCTTTTCTGCTGCTCCAACTGTCCAAGTTTCACTTCCGTAGAGTGCCACGCTGCAGACAAATACTTTCAAAACTGACGTCCTAATACCTAGATCTATATTCGATGTCAACAGATTCGTTTACTTGCCTGTGCTAACCTACTTTTTATATCTGCTTTGCTACGTCCATCAATGGATAATTTTCTTCATAAGTAATAGGAACCTCTTACTTCCTTTAGCTTTTCACCTGCCAATTCGTCGCCCGTAGTGTTTCTGATTTCTTTCGGTTGCATTCCAGTATTTATATCTTACATTTATTAATTTTCATCATCATTTCTTTCCTCAAGACAGAATCCATACCATTTAAAAACTCACTAGGGCGCCCGTGTTGCTTCGCAGCATTATATTTCAGTATTGGAATTTTAAAAAATGCGACATTATGTAATAGTTTATAACATTTAGTTCACAATACATCCTTCCAGACAATGTTTGCTGTGCGTCGACCCTTAGGTTTAATTTCTACTTTTACATCTTTAAATGATATTCCTCGGGATAAGGCAACATACAACATTCCATGGCCTAAAACAGGATAAGGCAAGTAGATTCCAAATCGATGAAGCGTTTGACCCTGCGCATTGTTGATTGCAATACAAAACGCTAGTGTAATAGAAAATTGCTCTCATTGTAGTGACAGATGTTGACAAATCTATGCAAGGTAGCAGTATTCGCTCCCCACTTTTCACACCAGTTAGAACTTAGAAATCTATGATATTGTCGTACATTTTTCTATTAGCCTCGTCCCGTTTAGTAATATCTTAGTTGCGTTGAAATTCCTAAGGAGCATTACAATAGCACCTTCTTTCAAAGTCAGCACATGGGGAGGTAGACCACTCATCTCATGGCAATGTTAATTTTTCGGTGCAAGAAAATGAAAAAAGAGAAGTAATATTGAATGTCCACTCATACCTTTCCTCAGAATCAGACGATTTGATTAGTTAAGCGCTCGAATGGAAAAGCGTGATCCACCGAGTGTTCTTAGACTAAAACGACCTGCTTATCTCAATTAAAACAAAGGAGATTATTGTTTCAATGAGAAAAAAAGTTGGAAAAAGTTCAAGAAATCAAATAATTTGAGGAAGGCGGAAGTTAAGTGATTTGTAATCCGTACTTGAATAGCTTTCATTTAAAAAAGGAATGAAGGAAATCGACCGGATAGTTTGGCCGGACGGACTCAGATAAATGTTCAAAAATATTTCAAATATTCGCTTCGGCACTCATAACATTCCTCAGAATCAACCAATTTAACTATTTGATGCCATAAAAGAAAGAGAATGTTCCACTGCGTGCTCTTAGACACAAACGAACTGGGTAGTTCAATTAGAACCAAACATATGATTCCTACAAAGAGAAAAGATGTTGAAAAAATGAGAAGTAATATTGTATGTCCACTCATACCTTTACTCAGAATCGGCCGATTTGAATAGTTAAAAGCTCAACTGAAAGAGCTTGTTTCATGGAGTGTTCTTACAACCAAAGGAACTGCGTGACCATTAATTCAATGAAAAACAAGTTGAAAAACGTTGAAAAATGTTGGAAAAAATCAAATAATTTGAGGATGGCGGATGTTACGTGATTTGTAATACTAGATAACAAAACTGTGCATGAATAACTTTCATTTAAAAAAGAATGAAGTAAATCGTCGGGTTAGAATGGCCAGACAGACTCGGTTAAGTTTTCATAAATATTTTTAATATATTGTGCCCGTTTGACGAGAATTTCGGGGAGCCATAGACCTTGAATGACCCTTCCGAAACCCCTCCTCTAACAGGAGGACATATAGGACGGGGTGGAATACATTCTTGGATTGTGAAAGCACAAGAAAACTTAACTCGGGGGTGTCGGGTATAATGAGAAATTAAACTACCAGTCCAGAGGAATACAAACTCAAAAATACAATAATGAGGCCAGGCTTACATTTAAATCGCACTCAATTTATTCAAAAAAGTGGCAGACACCTAACTACTTCAGAGAGGTAAAACGGCTAATCCGTGCTAAACAATGGAGATTATAACTTACCTCGTCTCCGTACGAAAAATCCTAAGACTTAAGCCTCTCGAAGTCCTACTAAAAATGAAGGAGTCAATAAGCAAGCTAAGAGAATGACACGTAATCCATTCCTATACACTTACTTCGGAGATGCAATAATAATAATAATAATACAAGCATGAATCTACAGCAAAGAAAGATATTTACTTGTATACAATGCTAGGTATTCGCTACATTTAATGCACAATAATTTTAAATCTACGCTATGATGGTGTCACCTCTGACATTTAACGTTACAGTAATTTAAGCTAATACCTATCGTACGTTAACAGTAGCAACGATGGAAACGAGAAGCGTTTCATTCAAAATTCATTCCAAAGCAAAATCTAAGCACATTCTGAACCTAACAGAGAATAAGAAAAAGCTATCCATAATTACAACACAAATGAATAATATGTAACCCTTTAATAGTGCGCAATTGGCGCCACTGTCCTGCCTACGCGCAGCTTCACTGTTTGTGAAGATGGGTCATGAATGTGAGGGAGAGAAAATTAGGTGGCGACTGCATGAGCAATTCATGTCTAACGTCGCATTATCAGGTTACCTACGGTATTTAAACACGTAAATAACTGATTGTCGTCTTTCAATAGGGAAAAGCTATAATTGTATTTAGATGTGTCGAAGAATCAAATCTAAGCACTGGTCATCAAGGTTTCATTAAGTTTAGTGGTTTATTTATGTTTTAAAAGATTTCCTAACACTTTATTTAGGTTCCAGTTTAGATAAAAATCCTGATATTAGATTATTACATTCTTATTTAACGAATCATCTTTTAGTTCTATCAGTTTCTTTGTATTGGTATAGTGACCATGTTATCCTCGAAAAGTTTAAAAAATTGGTATAAAACAATCCAATATCAGACTCATAATTGGAAGAAAAACCTCATTCCAAACTTTCATTCGCACCTCTAAGTGCTTAACAATAACACTGACCCGTCGGTCATCAGCTCAGTTAACGAGACAAAAGTCGTACACGTTACTAGCTCAAATAGGACCAAAGCTTGTACTTAGCAACTAAGGGTAATCAGATCCTACCTCTGTAGTGCATTCAAAAACATAACAATGGTTTTCACTAGCCTTATACAATTCCAGCTTGTAGACAAGATCAATACTTTACTGTACAAACAGCTGTGGATTCTGAATATCATTCTAAACGTATTTAAAGTGTGCATCAATTGCTTTTGTATCAGATTTCTACAGTCAAGGAACATGCGTTAATAAACCGGGTCTCTCTTACAGTCCTAAAATGACCCCTCACTTCGAACCCAAGATAGCCTGCGTGGCTCATCTTATGAATTACAGATTTACAGCTTGTATCCCAGTCGTCAGATTGTCAAAAATAAACAAAAGGAACACTCCCATCTGCCCATGTGGCGTGAAACAGGTTTTATGCAGTGTAGGCTAGCGTTCATTTCACTCACTGCCTTCTAAATAATATCACTGTATTAAAGAGCGCGCTGTGTTCGTGGCTACAAGGTCAACAAAAAAGGCATTGGCTTTGCTATGGCCTTGGCCAACATGTGGTTACTGGATTTACTGTTCCAGTGGAATGCAGTTCTGACATGATTATAAAACCAAAATACATCCACATATATGAGTGTTGGTTCGATGCACAGTTGAACTATAAAATGTGTATTTACAAGAATAAGGGCAAGAGCGTTTGTCCCAAGCTCTGGCAAATGATACGAAATAACGTGGTGGTATACTAACCACTAGAAAAACATAGCGATGAATCCTACCTAGGAATGTGCTGAGTAAGGTCTACTATCACTAATCCCTTTGACCATGATCGTACATAAAAAGTATTTGACTGCTACTCGGAATCACTAGTGTTTCCTTCACGTCTCCAGCGTGAATTCGCCTGGTCTCGGTGGCAATGTGGCGTAATGGTAATAGCCTAGGAACACCGTCCTCCCTTCGGGAAATTTCAGCCATCACTAGACCCCTCCATTATTGGGGTTTCTATTCCATTCCAAACTCCATTATAACGGGAATAGCAATCATGTATTCAGCTTGATGAATACATGGAGTAAATTCCATGGTAATAAAATATTCGTAGGTTTTCACTGGCTCTAAGTGTAATAAATTATCGATTACAATTCTCACTGAATTTACACTTGAGTAGCAGGTTAGTGCAATAAATGGCAATGAGTTTCATCCGATCACAGAATTTAGTTAGTAGTTTGTGCCACTAGTTTCACTAAAAACTGGTGCTTTAAATTACACGCAAACGTTTGCTTAGCATAATTCACTGTCGGTTTTATTTGGCAATGCCTTAACACTTTGAACAAAATTATGTGCACTTGGCAAACAGGTGCTTGACGGGGTGTTCGATTCTGGCGTGGTTGAAAATTATTAATTACAAAAATATTAGGAATTAGCTTTCACTGATAGTTTTATGTATGTATGTATGTATGTATGTATGTATTCTTTATTGTCAGACAGATAGACTCCACTAGTGACAATATAATAATTTACAATAAAATTTACAATTATAAACAAAACAAAAACAGCAAACACGTACAAAAATAGCAATACACTAATCTATTATAAATCAACAACCACAACCATACAGACTCGCACTCAAACATCCTATCTCAAGCATTCATTCATGCAATCCCTTTGTACAAGAAACATTACAATAATTATTACAGAAAAAAAAACTATCAACAGTAAACAGAAACAGGCAAAAACATAAAATAAAAGATAAGAAGACAAAGTTCGGAAACTAGGGAAAGTAATACAAGAGCGACATTCAAGGATCTAGATAACAGCAAACAAAAAAAACATTACTTCATTCACTCGTACATTCAATCAAAAAATCAATCAACCATTCATTCTACCACATGTTCAATCAATCAACGCAAATAGAAATTAACCCAATATGCAATACACTATTTTACAGCCCACTTGAGATATCTCTCATAACAGTTAATAGAGAGTCGAAGTGAATATCAGTAGCACTTCTACTCTCCATCAAGCTGTATGTTGACTGCAACCGGATCAGACATGAATTTTTGTGCACATTAATTCTCGATCTGACCCCATCGAACGTGTGCTTCCGTCTGGTGGTTCTCTGAGGGACGTGAAAACCCAAGTCAGCTAGCAACTGATTAGAGTCAATTCCGCCATTTACCAGCTTCCAAAGGAATCTCACGTCACCCACTGTGCGCTGACTGCTAAGTGGAGGAAGACTGTACACGTTGCAATAACTCTCATACTCAGCTCTATGGTACGGTCGTCCACCCCTGTAACAGAGCCATTTAATAAATCTCTTTTGCACACGTTCGATGGCGTCAATTTTATTACTGTGAAAGGGATTCCAGATCACACTACAGTATTCTAATTTAGGCCGAATGAGTGACTTAAATAATTTGGATAGAGTTATGTCCGAAAAATAATTTAAACAATTTCTTTTTAAAAATCCCAGGATCCGGAAACTTTCACGACTTATTTTTGAAATATGTTCATCGAACGAGAAATTATTAGTGATTGTCACCCCTAGATCCTTAATGGTTGACACTCTACGTAGCGTTTCATTTTTAATACAGTAATTAAACCTGGGTAGGAGGTTACGTTTCAATGAAACTGACAACACTTTACACTTTTCAGTATTCAGTTTCAGTTTCCATGTTTCACACCATTCACTGAGTTGGTGTAGGTCTTGTTGCAACAACTCACAGTCATTTATAGTACTGATGGGCATATACAGTTCAAGATCATCAGCGTACATCAGGCACCTAGAATTATGAATTATACGAGGGATATCATTTACAAAAAGTATAAAAAGCAGAGGGCCCAATACAGAACTCTGAGGGACACCGGAAGTAACGTTAACAGATTTAGACTTATTATTATTAATTACAACTGATTGGGTTCTATTTGAGAGGTAGCTTTTGAAGAAACGTAAAAGATTACCAGTTATACCAAAGTTTGAAAGTTTAAGAAGCAGTAGGTTGTGATGAACGCTGTCGAAAGCCCTAGAGAAGTCAGTATAGATAACATCAGCACTACCACGGTTATTCATAAAGGTGGATACATCATGAGTGAAGACTGCTAGGTTGGTAGCAGTGGATCGCCTAGGAAGAAAGCCGTGCTGAAGTTCAGTGATGAATGGAGACACGTGAGCGTACACTTCGTCTCGAACAATTGATTCAAAGACTCGCGCGAAAATAGACATTAGTGTAAACAGATTTAGCAACTTTACTGCGTGCATGTGCACATCACAATTCACTTGATTAAACCTTTTGCACTAGATATTCGTCGATTTAGACGACGACCAAAATTAACTTCTCAACTGGACCATGCCTGCGGTAGAAGTGGTGCTTATCAAAATACCGGATGCTCGATCCTGCTATCAACCAAAAGTACGAGTGTAAATGTTCATCGCATTCTCTTCGGGGTTTCATCTCTAATTCTTCTCATCAACAAAAATCAAATGCTCTTCCAGTGCATCGAAATATGTACAAATAATTAATAACAATTCAGTCTCACAGAAAAATAAAATATAATTTATATTGGCGGCGCGGCAACTCGTAATTAATCAAATAAAAGTTACACATACTTTCTCCTTGGAAGTCCTCGGTTCATCCAGAGATGTTACGTTCTTCATGAGCCATGGCTGTCACATCGCAGATGTGAAGACGGATTCAATATAGATTGCTTCAATGAGAAGACAAAAGTTGGAAAAAGTTCAAGAAAACAAATAATTTCGTAAGGCGAAAGTTAAGTGATTTGTATTACTTGGTAACAAACCTGTGCAGGAATACCGTTCATTTAAAAAAAGAATGAAGGAAATCGACCGGATAGAATATTTCTAATATTCGCTTCGGCACTCATAACATTCCTTAGAATCAACCAATTTAAATTTTTTAATACCTCAAAAGAAAGAGGTTGTTCTACTTCGTGCTCTTAGACCAAAACGAACTGCGTACCTCAATTATAACCAAAGATAGGATTGCCACAATGAGAAGCAAAGTTAGGAAAAGTTGGAAAAAGTTTAAAAAATCAAATAATTTGAGGAAGGCGGATGTTAAGTGATTTGTAACACTTGATAACTAATCTGTGCATAAATATATTTCATTTAAAACAAGATGATCAGTAAAGAACATATAGCCTACTTCCTCCTAAATGTATGAGTATAGTTATAACTCGTTGTTATTATCAAAGAGTATAATAGAACTATTCTTTGTTGAAGACCTTAGAAACGATTTACCTCTACCAAACGCCACAACCTAGATAAAAACTGCTACCATCATTGAAGAAAGAAAGATAAGAAGTATATCAAGAATGTTATGGATCTGGAGACATAATCGACCGGACTGGCTGCGTGGCTCAGCGGTAACGTTCTCGCTTGCTGGGCCCTAGGTTGCAGGTTCGTATCCTGGCGCAGTCAGCTGGCATTTGAGAGTGCACAAATGCGAGGGAGCCGTGTCAGTACATTTACTGGCACGTTAAAGATCCCCTTCGGGCCAAAATTCCGGCACCCCGGTGTCTCTAAAAGCAGCAGTAGTTAAAAGGGATGTAAAACCATTATTATTATTATTATTATTATTATTATTATTATTATTATTATTATTATTATTATTATTATTACATATACGACCTGCCGTGGGCAACATCCAACTTTGAGTTGAGGCATGTCTTTACACGTCTGGTTGTGCATGGCTTTCACAACCCTAATTGAATTAACAAATCTTTCCATGACCCTACAGAGACGTGTGTATAAAAACTATGTGGATATTTTCGATTGCTATTTGCCTGAAATAAAAGTAGTAATTAATAACCTGAACTAACACCAACGGCTTGAATTCAGTTACTATGTGAAATCGTTTTGTTCTTTACTTCAAATAACATTTTCAAGTAACGCAAAATAGGCTGTTAAAAACCCTTTAAAATAAAAAGTAAAAATGTACCGTAGTATCATCTTGTCATTCTTCAAATTCGATGCGCATAGAATGCCAATGGTATAGTAATCAATGGAGCCCTGCGTAGACTAGTCGTGACATCTATTGGTGAAATATCGAACAATATAATCCTAACAGAGCGAGTGCATTCTAGCGGCCAGAAGAAGAAACTTTTCAATAAAATCTGGAAGTTAATAAGTAGGTCGGCGTGCAGTTACCTTTTTGGCAGCTAGATGTCTCGAGTAAATCTGCTGGCGAATTATGTTTTAATTAAATATATATTTTACACCATAATATGCACAATATAACGCTTAATTTTAAAACATCTGAGTCATTACAAAACAATAAACATATAACATTTCAAGCAAAAAACCTAGCTCTGATCGGGTTTGAACCATAGGCATTTGAGCGATAGGCTAACGCTCTACCACTGAGCTAATTGTGTCAACGAATATCGTTCTATATAAAATGACTTACATAGAACTTGTTAGCAAATAATGATTTATACTAAACGATTTCATCACTGGAGTACCGTATATTATTTATATATAATGCATTTCATACAAAGTTTATTTATTTTGTATCAGTACGCTATAATGCATGCAATACTCAAATTAGTGAAATATAAGTCAGGCACAAGATATCCGCTGCCATCTTGTCTTATTACTGAATCGGCTCAGCTTTTTAAAATTACGTCTGCACTATAGTATTACAAAATAAACTTTTGATTTCGAACGTGCCTCTTCCTTTAGAACAGTTAAAACGATTCTCGGCTCGATAATCGGAACTGGTGGGTCCCATGATATGGATTATAAAGCTTGCATAATTCGCACGGCCGCCATCCTGAAATGGTATGGCGGACGACCTTGTAGTTTGGTCACAAGACGCATCCTATACGAAAGTATGTTGTTACCAAATTTGGTAGAGATCGGATGATTTGGTTAGTCGTTATTTGATTTTACGTTTTGAACGTTTGAGTGGCCGCCATTCAGTTTTAGTAAAGATGGCGGCGATATAAAACATGACACTGAGGTGTCCTTTGCTAGTGCTACCTTTGTACCAAATTTCGTTCAATTCGCATTCACCGTGTTCGAATTCATAGGGGGGCAGACATTCAGAGTACACACACTCACACACACACACACACAGACACACACATACACACAGACTCACACACACACATACATACACACACACACACACACACTCACACACACACATATACACACACAGACAGACACACTTTTTTCGCCCTGTGTTGATCTCATAAATCTACTTTCATTTTTTGCAAAAATCGAAAGTAGGCTAAAAAGAATGAAGTAAATCGACGGGATAAAATGGCAGGACAGACTCGGTTAATTTTTCATAAATATTTTTAATATCTAGACTGGGGCGCCCGTGCTGCTCCGCAGCATTACATTTCAGTATTGAAATTTAAAAAAACGACATTATGTAATAGTTTACAACATTTATTTCACAATACTTCCTTCTAGACAATGTTCACTGTGCGTCGAACCTTAGGTTTAATTTCTACTTTTTTATATCTTTAAATGTTTTCTCTCGGGATAAGGCGACATAAAATTGTCCGTGGCTAAAAACAGGATCAGGCAAGTAGATTCCAACTCGATGAAGCGTTTGACCCTGCGCTTTGTGGATTTTAATACAAAACGCTAGTGTAATAGGAAATTGCCGTCATTGTAGTGTCAGATGGTGACAAATCTCCGCGAGGTAGCAGTATTCGCTCCCCACTATTCACACCAGTTAGAACTTAGAAATCTATGATATTGTCGTACATTTTTCTAACTATTAGCCTCGTCCTGTTCAGTAATCTCTTAGTTACATTGAAATTCCTAAGGAGAATTACAATAGCACCTTCCTTCAAAGTCAGCACATGGGGAGGAAGACCACTCATCTCAAGCCTGTTCAAAAATTCAGTGGGAAAATGCAAAACTTCACTTTCTTCTTCAGTTACCAATGTATTCATACTCGTGTAAATTCTAGAAGTTCCTGGAAGTAGATCTGAAACTACCTATTAATTTCATGGCAATTTTCATTTTTCGGTGCAAGAAAATGAAAAATGTGAAATAATATTGAATATCCACTCATACCCTTCCTCAGAATCAGCCGATTTGAATAGTTAAGAGCTCGAATGAAAGAGTCTGATCCACCGAATGTTCTTAGACTAAAACGACCTGCGTATCTCAATGAAAACCAAGGATATGATTGCTTCAATGAGAAAAAATAAGTTGTAAAATGTCCAAGAAATCAAATAAATTGAGCCGGAAATTACGTGATTTGTAATACTTGATAACAAATCTGTGCATGAATACTTTTCATTTAAAAAAGAATGAAGGAAATCGACCGGATAGAATGCCCTGACGGACTCGGTTAGGTTTTCATAAATATTTCTAATATTCGCTTAGGCACTCATAACATTCCTCAGAATCAAACAATTTAAATACTGTATTTAATACCTCAAAAGAAAGAGGATATTCCACTGCGTGCTCGTAGGCACAAACGAACTGCGTAGCTCAATTACAACCAAACATATGTTTGCTACAATGAGAAAAGATGTTGAAAAAATGAGAAGTAATATTGTATGCCCACTCATAACTTTCCTCAGAATCGGCTGATTTGAATAGTTAAAAGCTCAACTGGAAGAGCTTGATTCACGGAGTGTTCTTACAGCCAAAGGAACTGCGTGACTAAATTAGAACCATTGCTTCAATGAGAAACAAAGTTGGAAAAAGTTGTAAAAAGTTGGAGAAATCAAATAATTTGAGGAAGGTGGATTTTACGTGATGCAAGAATTCACTTGATTTACAGATCTGATTGATTAGTTTCTGAGGAGTCTAATATATACAACTGGCCGTTAAAACCTTCGATTATATTTTTGGAATATAAGGAAGAAATGCAATGATGTGACATTCAAGAAATTTGTAATCAATATGGTCCGTATTCATGTGGCACGGTAACATTGGCACCATAGGACACAAAGGACATAGCATTTATGTACTGTCGAGTATTATATATGAAGTAGCTTGAGATATCAACTCAAGTCAACAATTGATTCAGCCTCTCAGATATTTTATATTCGGGCAGATCAATTTTACCATTACAACAGGAAAGGCCAAAGTAACCAGGCGTTGACTTCTCGCAAGAAAAATACAATGCAGAACAATGTTTACATGTGTTCGTCGAGGACCCTACACTGTACACACGTGCGAGAACCCTCACATGTGTTTAAACCGCCCACCCGGCTTCATTATTATGCAGGCTCGACGCGACACAGTTCTGGCAGAGACTATATTCGCACTTTCTTTCGGGATTAGGTCGACCGATTGAAACACATTAAATTTCGATTTACTAAGGCAACACTGAAAAATGGCTTCAAATACCATAATATTGTATGCTTATTTACGAAGTAAACCAGAAAAGTCGTCCAGCATTTGCAATGTCAGAATTTCAACGTATTGTACAAAATTATCGCATAACAGACAAATGTACGGTTCATTAGTGAATTTTCATGAAACAACATTTTGGACATGCCATGGCCGCTTCATTCCCAATCCTACCCCCAATTTACACATACACACGCTAGTGCAACCATCACAATAACGCAGGTTATCACAAAAATTCCAAACACACACACACCCATGTACACGGGGCTACATGACCACGATGTCCAAGCCCCTCAAATGAAATAAAAACTGTCTACACATGAAAACTGCAAAATGGTGAAAGGAAAATGTAGGAATATTTGTCACTATTTTTCTCTGTCAGGATAGCATTTTGCTAATACGCTGATTAGCTGTCCATACGATAAAATAGAGAATACTACAGTCAAATGCAGCCCTTGATTCACAATCGCCAGGTACTCATCGACACTACTGAAGACATTTCATTACAAGTTATCTTATATTCTTGAAATTGATATCACTGATTACAAGAATATAAACTAGTGGATTTTTGCCAAAAAAGAAAAATTAAATAAATTTGGTTTTTTTAAGGATCAATCACAAAAATAACCTGCATTTTTAGGACGTGATATCTTTGCTCTTTTTCAACTTAACTGAGTCATTGTTGTCGCAAATTGATCTGCTGTATGGTGAGAATGTTGTATAGCAGAATCGTTTTTGTATCATTGATTGAGGCAAATATATTAGCTTTGTTTTACAATTGACGTTATTTTGATTGAAAAAATAAATTGTGGGGGGCGCGACCCCTAATTTCAATTTAACAGCTTCATTCTGCTTTACAACATAGCTGCATTATTTGCCTATATTTTAGTTTTTAAATGAAACTAATATCTTCATTCTAAGTGGACATTTTAACTACCCAAGTCAAGACAAATATTTAAAAAATTAAGTGAGAGTAATTGTAACTTAAAGCTGAGGTACACATTTAGAGTAGAGAGTCTTACTTTTCAACTCCAAAAAAATGCCTTTTCTTTGGATTTTAGGTCAATCTTCTGCATTCTTCAACCCGAGAGTATCTCCTACATTGTTTTAGTTCTGCAGTAGACTGTTTCAAAGCCAGATTAAGGTGTGCATTATCTGCTGCACCTATGCATCAATGTGACACCTGCTGAAAATCGTGCACAACGATCATTAAAATGAATATAATTTATCTAAACAACAATAAAACTAGTATAAACTATATATTTCTGGAAACTAGATAGGACATAATATCGAATAAGACAATACAAAAATTCGAAAATTTTCTTGAAAATGACTAATGGAAGGGTCGATGAGTACCTTGTTAACAGTTTTCCCATGTGAACAATATACCAAAATTTCTGTAGCAATAATGACTAATACCGGGTTTGCAATGTAGGCTTCACAGTGAAACCTGCTATTTGAACTAAATACCTTAATTATGTACATCCAGTAACAACCATTTTCGTTATACTACAGGGGCCGATTTGACTTGATAATTATGACAACTATCTCTACTTAGTATAAAACCAAGTCCCCAATTCTTGGATTAACATCGAGAACCACTGGATGGATTTTGAAGCGGTTTTCACCATTCTGTAAAGGATATCTCGAGGATGATTTCTGTAGAAAATAATTTATTTATGATCAAATGAAGCTCAGCAGTATCGATTTAAGCGGAAAAGTCGAAAGAAAACCTGGCATCCGAGCGCTTTGTAAGCTTACGCTGGGCAAACCGTTAAAGATATCTAAATAATATGAGTGTAAGTATTGTTCAGCATGAAAAGTTCTACAAAAAAAAGTCCGCGAGAGCACATGTCAATCTTCAATACATCGCCCACTCTAAGTTTTTTTACGTTTTAATTTCTTCCAACCATGTCCATTCAACTACTGAGGCGACAGTTTACGAGCTAGCTAAGGGCGAGCCTATCATCCCTGTTACAGCCTAGCTAGCGGGCGAACCTATTGTCCCAGATATAGCCAGCAGCAAACCGTTGAGTCGTGTTGAGTTAAGACTTCTGAGAAGGGTGGTTATGTTTGGATCCCTGGAAGTGCAACTCGGGTTTTCTTCATTTCACCTGTGAAACACAATCAAGTGAAGGTTGGACGGAAGGGGAATTTGAGTTTCATTCACCTCGCCAGTTCCTGGAAGTGAAACTCTCAATTAGCCTGTGAACTTTTCGTTCCGCAAAAAAACACAGTCAATAAAAGATTGGACGGAAGGGGGATTATATTTTTAAATTATATTGATTGGCGTATAATCTCTACTTAGTATAAAACAAAGTCCCCTATTCTTGGATGTTACGGGTAATCTCGAAAACCACTGAATGGATATTGATGCGGTTTTCATCATTCTGTAAAGGATATTCCGAGGAAGGGTTCTGTAGAAAATAATTCATTTATGACCAAAGGAAGTCAAGCACTAAAGATTTCAGTGAAAAGGTCGAAAAAGAACAACTGACGTCCGTGGGCATTTTATGCTTACGTTGGGCAAACCGTTAAAAATTTCTATATACTATGAGTGTATGAATTGTTCAACATGAAAAGTTCTACAAAAAAAGCCCGGGAGAGCATATCTCTATCTTCAATACATCGCCTACTATAAGTGTTCTTACGTTTTCATTTCTTCCAACAATGTCCATTCCGTTACTGAGGCGACAGTTTACGAGCTAGCTAGGGGCAAGTCTATTACCCCAGTTACAGCTTAGCTAGCGGACGAGCTTATTGCCCCAGATACAGCCAGCAGCAAACTGTCGAGTCGTGTTGAGTTGAAAACTTTAGAGAAGAGTGGTTGTGTTTGGAGTTTCCCTGGAAGTGCAACTCGGCTTTTGTTAATTTCGCCCGTGAACTTTTCGTTCCGCAAAATTCACAGTCAAGTTAAGATTGGACGGAAGGGGGATTTGTGTTTCATGCACCTCGCCATTCTTAAATTACGTCTGACAAGAATTTGTTGCACATGCATCTCCATGATAATATAATTAATACAGTAGTCCAGTCAGTGATTTTAACCCGTCATGCCGAGACGTAAAACGGATCTTGTCGTTGTTCATTGACATTGGAAAAGAAAAAGCGCTTATCACGTAATGCATTCATAACTGTTCCCGGGCGAAGTCGGATCGGGTTGCTAGTCAATTATAAAAAGAGCTTTGCAAACTTAAAATGAACACCATCGCATACTTGTATCACGCCTTGATGGCAAATAAAAATTCGTGTTATTGCAACAAATAAGGTACAAAAATAATTGTAGCCTTTAGGCCTACTCACATGTCTTTTAATTCACTGTAATGTTACCCTTTGACACAATTGTATAATTTGACACAAATAACATCCGCAAATTCAATTTCTTTTGTGAAATTAGTAGTCTTAGGTACGATTGTCCTTCAAACAGGTGTTGGCATGTATCACTAGCAAAACGGCTACATATTGCACATGAGCATTGAAATGGCAGCTGAAGCAGGCCTGTAGTTGCTTACATTATTTGCAATCTCATAACAACATATGCTGCATAAAGACCGCGTTGTCGCAGCCCCTAAACTAAGGAACCATAAAGAACGTAAAATTAGTAAGATTTTAAACAGTTAAAAAGCATTGTGTGTTATAATTTGTCTCAGAGTAATCCATTCTTCGAGTAGTTTTAATTATATCACAGGTGTAACTTGCAGAATCCCGTTCTGCTTATTCTATGGATTCATGCGACATTAGCGCCCTGGTGTAGCAGATAGAAGTTAAAGATATCATGACGTAATTTGGGAACCGATCGCTCTATACCAGTTTCACCCACCTTGCAAAGTGTATCTTGTTTGTTGTTCTTTGCCTCTCCAGGAATCCCGCGGGACGACGAAGCATTCCGACTGTGCAAGAAAACTGCACAGGAGTTTGTGCTCGCGATATCTAAGTCTCCGCTAGCAATTTCAAGCAATGTCTGCTAAACCTCAAAGTATCCTTGTTTAAGAGACGAATCACACTCGCTTCATTACTGGTCTACAACATGAAAGACATCTAAACTCTCCCCTTGGTCAATATAAGTGACATGCCTTCGGTCCTTATATTAGCTTTGCATTGAAAGAATGCGCGCGTAGATCATGATGGATGTATTTTTGGTAGATTTCTTGCCTGCTTTATGCAAGAAATACTGTATTTCTAGTCAACTCCTCCATAACTCACTTACAAAATGTAAAACGTTAATAATACTCCTTGATAATACAATATTTCAGTGGTAAAAAAATGCCGAGAGTTCGGATCGAACCAGGGTTCCTTCGATCCTCAGTCAGTCACCATAACCACATAGCTATTCACGCACGCTTGCTCAGTAACTAGCGCTACGATTCATTATCTTCATAACCCGCTGCCTGAAGAAAATTGTCCATTTCATTAACAAAGAATCAATGTAGCACATGCGTATACGTTCATACTGTTACTACTGTATATTTTTTTTTGTCAGGACATGTTTAATGTATGTTTTCAATTACATGGAAGTTTTATACATGGGAGCGTAGAGTTATTCAATAAATTACATTTTAATGGACTTCTCACCGACATTTCTGTCATGAGCCAAGGCGGATTGTGCGCATGCGTGAGGGACAAGAATTCTGCAATTTTCTATATTTATTAAAAAACAAGCTGTACCCGGCATGCGTTGCAATGCCAATCAAAGAAAGTGTTGGCGTTGAAATTCTGTTTCATGAAGTGCTTTTGGATACACAACATGTTTTTCAATTTCCGTTAACTGCCTCTAAGCTATCGTAAAATGGATTTTCTAATTTAGAACCATTCGTGGGAGCGTGCACAACAACTTTCAAAAGTTTCATCGCAATCGCATGAATGGCATATGAACGTATACGGGATTTTGTTTGAACGATTCGTGCGCTGTCACTCATTTGTTGATTCTACTTGTACGCTACCTATTGAGGAATGGATTTACTAAGTCGAAACCCTACCCTGGCGTGTACACAATAACTCATCAAGGTTTCATCACAATCGAAGAAAGTTATATGAACGCATATGGGATTTTGTTGAAACGCTTCACGCGTCGTCACCCATTTGTTGCATATACTGGTGCGCTACCTATTGTGAAATGGATTTTTAAGTCGAAACCCTTCCCTGGCGTGTACACAATAACTCATCAATGTTTCATCGCAATCGGATGAATGGTATATGCATGTATACGGGGTTTTGTTTAAACGATTCGTGCGCTGTCACTCATTTGTTGAATCTACTCGTGCGCTACCTATTGAGAAATGTATTACTAAGTCAAAGCCCTTCCCTGGCGAGTACACAATAACTCATCAAGGTTTCATCGCAATCGAAGAAGGTTATATGAACGCAATAGGGGATTTTGTTGGAACGCTTCGCGCGTCGTCACCCATTTGTTGCATCTACTCTTGCGCTACTTATTGTGAAATGGATTTACTAAGTCCCCTTCCCTGGCGGGTACAAAATAACTGATCAATGTTTCATCGCAATCGGATGAATAGTATATGAACGCATACCGGATTTTGTTTAAACGATTCGCGCCCCGTCACTCATTTGTTGAATCTACTCGTGCGCTACCTACTGTAAAATGTATTTACTAAGTTAGAAACCGTCACGTAAGTGTCCAAAACATCTCACCCAAGTTTCATCTCTATCGGACTAATGGGATATGAAGACATAGGGGACTGTATTCAAATGCTCCGCGTGTCGTCGTTCATTTGTCGAATCTACTCGTGTGCTACCTACTGTGAAATGTATTTACTAAGCCAGAACCCTTCCTTGGAGTGTCCACCATATTTCACCCAAGTTTCACCGCTAACGGCAGAATGGTATATGACCTTATACGGGACTTTGTTGAAACGCTTCGCGCGGCGTCCCTCATTTGTTGAATCTACTTGTGTGCTGCATATTGTATAGTGGGTTTACTAAGCCAGAAACCTTCCATGACGTGTACACAACATCTCACCCAAGTTTCATAGCTATCGGACGAATGGTATAAGAATGCATACGGGACTTTGTTGAAACGCTTTGCGTGTCGTCGCTCATTTGTTGAATCTACTCGTGCGCTATCTACTGTGAAATGTATTCACTAATTTTGAAACCTTCACGTAAGTGTACATAACATCTCACCCAAGTTTCATCGCTATCGGACGAATGGTATATGAACACATACGGGACTTTTTGAAACGCTTCGCGCATCATCGCTCATTTGTTGAATCTACGCGTGCGCTACCTATTGTAAAATGGATTTACTAAGTCAGAAACCTTCCTTGGAGTGTACTCAACATCTCACCCAAGTTTCATCGCAATCGGATGAATGGTATATGAACGCATAGGAGACATACCCACAGACAGACAAACTATCACGTAACATTGATTTTTATATATATAGATATACTGTAACATATTTGTTTATTTTAAAGACACTATGCAAATCTACAGGCCAAGGGCTTTCGTTAGAGTGCTCTACGAGGTAATTCGGTTCTGTCGTTCTCTCAATCTCGCGTTAACAAAAATCACCTTAGTGTTTTAAATATATAGACTAGATGAAACCCGTCAAAACATGACGGACAATGGAAAACAAATTTACTGAAGAAGCTTCTTATATAAGTTACATTCTTTGTACGATTACTTTTTAGCACTATTGCAACTTTAAGGGTGTCAAAAGATAGCACTCTCAGCATTGCAACATATTGCTGGTCATGACTGAAAACGTGATGAGGTCATCATCATCTTGCACAGTTTCCAGCCACTGGCCGGGTCTGTTTGGAACACAAGCCTCTCCAACGTCTTCTGTCTTCCCACAATTCTCTCAGCCTCCACCCTTGTCCAGTCTTCTCCTCTCTTCTTCACGCTTTCTTCCACCCCCTTCAGCCACCTGTCTCTCGGTCTCCCTCTTGGTCTCTTTCCTTCCCACTTCGTCTCGTGTATCCTCCTGGGTATCATCTTCTCCTCCATTCGTTTTACATGTCCATACCATCTAAGTCTAGATTTCTCTATACCATCCTGTAATGGTTCCTCCTTCATTAATTCTCTGGTCCTCTCATTTCTTATTCTGTCCCTCTTTGTAGCTCCAATACTGCTTCTCAAGAACCTCATCTCAATGGCCTGTATTTTGCTCTCCTCCCTTCCTTTCATAACCCAGGTCTCCGAGGCATACGTCAGGATAGGGACATAGTACGATATATGAGCTACTTGCAGTTCTGAAGGACATCCCTGCTCCATAACATGCTCCGGAATGCTTCTGCCTGTCTCCCCCGCTCATTTATTTCTCTACCGTTTCTTCCATTCTCTTTATCAGGCTTCCCAGATACTTGAAACTCTCCACTTTCTTCAGCTGTTCCCCACCAATTGTTATTCCGTTGTGGTCCTTTCCTTCTTCCTTGTTGTGATCACCATCTCACTCTTATTTATGCTAAATTTCATCCCATATCCTTGTATTATTCCTTCCCACACGTCCAAGTGTTCCTGTACCTCCTCCTCCTCGTTTCCACAATCATCAATCATCAAATCATCCGCAAACACCATTGCTTTCATCTTTCCTTCCCCAATTACTTGTGCCGCTCGGGTCATTATGTCATCCATCACCACAATGAAAAGTAACGGTGACAGTGCACTTCTTTGTTTCAGGCCGTTTCTCTGTTCCACCCAGTCCGATCTCTCTCCTCCCACTTTCACACAGCTCACGCTTCCCTTGTACATCTCTTTTATCCTCCTTATAGTCCATTTTTCTACTCCTCTATCCTCCAGGGACTTCCATACTTTGTTTCTGCATACACTGTCATATGCTTTCTCAATGTCCAGGAAGGCCATCAGTAGATCTGTTCCATACTCATAGTGCTGTTCTTGTAACTGACTTACAGCAAAAATCAAATCCACTGTGGACCTTCCTGCTCTGAAGCCATGTTGTTCTTCCCTCATCCCTCCTTCTATCCTTGTCCTAATTCTCCTTTCTAAAATTTTCTCAAACATCTTTGCACAATGACTCATCAGTGTTATTCCCCGATAGTTTCTGCATTCTGTTCTACTACCTTTCTTGAAGATCGGGACAATTATTCCCTTTTCCCAGTCCTCTGGGGTCTTCCTTTCCTTCCATGCTGCCTTCATCACTCGGTACAACCACTGTATCCCCACCTCTCCTGCTGCTCTCACCATCTCCACACTCAACTCATCCACACCCGGCGCCTTCCCTCCTTACATCTTCCTCACTGCATCTTCCACTTCTTTCCATGTTAAGTCCTTTTCGGTTTGCAGTTCATCTACTGTACCTCTTCCCCGATTTCTTCTTCCTCGCCGTGGTTTCCATTTGGGTTCAGGAGTTCTTCAAAATATTATTTCCACATTTTCTTCAGTTCTTCCCTATTTTCTATCCCTTGTCCCCTTTTTTTCACCATTCTGACATAATCCGTAGGATCCTTCCGCCTCTTATTCTTTACCATCCCATACAGGACCTTTTTTGTACCTTCACTATCCTGCTGGTCATGACATAAAACGTAATGAGGTAAATAGCCCAATACGTTCAAGAGTTTCTCCTTGAGCTTGATTGATTGTGATAAAGTAGGCCGAGCGAATAGGACATTGTTGCCTATTAAAAGAAAATGTACTGTACCTGCAAGTGTTTTATCGGAAGGTGTTAAATGAAGTCGTAGGATTTGAGCTCTCTGCCTAATATTACTGCACCTATTATATCCGAATCCAAGCAATTTCTTACATATTTCTTACAATTAATATATTACCATATATGAGTCCTTGGGAAACGTTCAGATTTCTAAGGAGCATAACTATGGGTCAAACGTTCGGAGTATGTGGAGGCGAATCACTTAATTCCAAGGAATTGAAAAATTCAATAATAGGGAAATGAAGTAGCTGGCTTTCATCTTCAGTATCCAATATGTTAACGCTGATGCATGTGTTTGAACTACTGGATATAAGTTCAATGACTTTTAAATTAATATCATTACATTGTTGCAGCTTGGCAAATATTTTATATTCCAGCAGATCAATTTTACCCTCACAACAGTAAAGACCAAAGTAACCACGCATAGATTTTACGCAAGAGAAGTACAATGTAGAACAATGTTTACATTTGATCGTCAAAGACCTTACAGTACACTGTACTGCATAATATCTGGAATTGTTTCTGAAATGGCCTATTTATATTGGATTTTAAATGTGGCTTCGTATTATTCGATAACACTATAGTGTCCTGCAATAACGGAGCCGCTAAATATTACATGGCAAATAATACTTCCATTGTCGAAATCAACTGCGTAGTTAGACTCAGTACTCTAAACAAATAATCATTAAACAATTGTCTTATACAATGAAGTTCAACATGACCGTCCAGAGACTTTCATACTCAAGTTGGTTGGTGAGGAGAATGCGATGAGACTGATCGCTTAAAATAAATTCCTTATAATTGTTCCTGCCAGCGAAATTTTTGGCGATAGCTTGAAAACGCAGCTCAGAATGACGTTCTTCATTTTGTTATAAACAGTACGAAACTGCTCTAAATAAGCAATTTCCATCACCTGTTATAGGTTATGACAGTACATTAGCGGCTTCGGTGGCGTAGTCGGTAGCATGCTGAGCTTCTATGCCCAAGATAGCGGGTTCAAACCCGACCGAAGTCGTCGGATTTTTTAAGAGCGTTAAAAATCCTTCAGTATGCCTTCCTTCGGAGGGGAAGTAAAGCCGGCGGTCCCATGTCATAGATTTATGGCATGCAAAAGATCCTTTCACAGACTAAACTTGTGTAAAGCAAAATTTGTTAGGTTAGATTTCGTCAGAACGCTCTATCAAAGTTCCAACGTTCGCCACTAGGTATCATTGATATCTGGTGACGAAAGTTGGAACTACTTGAATTGAACGGAACTTGTAGCTCACCCTTTACGGTGTCCGCTGGAAGCAGCTACAGACTCAGGCGAGCCGAACATGTCCTCGGACACTCCCGGCACTAAAAGCCATACGATAAATAAAAATAAAATAGTAAATAATACAGTACATTTTGCAGGGGAACATAGAATCACTTCGCCAACTACTGGAACGACCATAGGCCTATACTCAATACTCACTTCGGCAGTCACCCTAATGGAGGCAGTTTTTGAATTATATGTCCCGTGCATGTCAAAAATCGTATTAACACATGGAGGCCCACCTATTCTTGTCTATCGCCCCGGAGACCCGGGTTACATTTCCTGCTCTGCCAAGAAATTGAATTCTGGTCTGAGGGCAAAAACGGGGCACATTCAGTCTCTTGAGGTATAAATAAGAAGAGGAAAGTTTAATTCCCACCTCGACAATCTTGGATGTGGTTTTCCGTGGTTTCCCACTTCCACTTAAGGCAAATACCGGGATGGTTCCTAACTTAAGGCCTTGGCCGTCTCCTTGCCATTTACCACCTTAATTACAAATACACACAGTAATGCAGCCATCACAATAACACAGGTTATGAGAGAAAATTTCACACATACACACCCAAGTACACGGGGCTGAGTGACCACGATGTCGGAGCCCTTCAAACGAATTATGTTTGCCAAGTGTCTCTTATGGCGAAAGCAATTGTGGACACGCGCGAGTGCCTAGAAAACTACTTTTTTCTTTAATAATTTAAGAGTATATCGACGATGCATAATTATAACTTTTAGTCTAGGACGCTAATAACTTGACCACCGAAGCATTGGGAAGAAATTGCAATATTACGGTACATAAGCAACATAGCCTACACATTCAACTGTCGGTTAATGTTCCTCAAAATTTCCCTTCTTAAATATTCCCCTCCTTTATAATTCTCCATCACGTGAAAACGTGCCATGTCTTGGGTTTTAAATATATCGATGCAATGGTGCTGCCATCTGCTGTCAGTTACAGTAACTATATGGGCGATGTACTGCCATCTGTTGTCAGTTATAGGAACTGATTGCAGATATTTAAACGGCGTACTCAGTGGGCGTACTGAGGACAACAGTTTGCTCTTTTGATCACATGCTGTAATGCAATGGTAAAACGGAAATAAAACGTATTGAGAGGGAATGTAGAAACATGTATCTTTTACAGACATAAAACATTACTAATACTCCTTGATTAAACAATATTTCAACGGTAAAAAAAAACATATAACGGCGAGGGCTGGGATCGAACCTAGGAACCACAGTCTGTCGCCTTAACCACATACCTACTCGAGCAATCATGTCCAGCAGCAGACGCAGCCATTCATTATCTTCAAAAGCTGCTGTCTGAAGGAAATAATCCATTTCATTATCCAAATAAATCAATGTTGCACATTCGTATACGTTCATACTGTTATTATATTTTATTGCCAGAACTTGGTTAATGTATGTTTTCAATTACATGGAAGCTTATTAAATAACTTACATTTTAATGGAATTCTCTCCGCCATTTTGTCATGACCTCAGGCTGATTGAGCGCATGCGCGAGGGGCTAGAATTCTGCTATTTTCTATATTTATTCAAAAATATACCGAGAGGGAATGTAGAAATATGTATCTTTTACAGACATAAAACCTTACTAATACTCCTTGATTAAACAATATTTCAACGGTAAAAAAAAAACATATAACGGCGAGGGCTGGGATCGAACCTTGGAACCACAGTCTGTCGCCTTAACCACATAGCTACTCGCGCACTCTTGGTGAGTAGCAGACGCAGCCATTCTTTATCATTAAAAGCCGCTGTCTGAAGGAAATAATCCATTTCATTATCCAAATAAATCAATGTTGCACATTCGTATACGTTCATACTGTTATTATATTTTATTGTCAGAACTTGGTTAATGTATGTTTTCAATTACATGCAAGCTTATTAAATAACTTACATTTTAATGGACTTCTCACCGCCATTTTGTCATGACCCCAGGCGGATTGTGCGCATGCGTGAGGGGAAAGAATTCTGCTATTTTCTATATTAATTCAAAAATATACCGTAATATATTTGTTTATTTTATAGACACTCTGCAAATCTAGAGGCCAAGAGCTTTCGTTAGAGTGCTCTACGAAGTAAATCGGTTCTGTCGTTCTCTCAATCTCGTGGAAACAAAAATCACCTTACTGTTTTAAATATATAGATAGATGAAGGAATGCAAGCCAATAACCATGACAACAGTTTCTCAAGAGGTGACATCCAACTTTCCATCTATTTCTGCAAGAAGTAATGCCATTCCATGTATTACATTTCTGTGGAAGTTTGCAAATTGCTATAAGGTTTTCACGGAAACAACTGAAACTGTAAAATTCATCAATGCGCTTATGAGGTCAAGGGGTACCCTAGATTTTTTTCACACGACTTACAAGTGCGATATGTCGCACAGAATGTCTATTATATCTCAAACAGCAACATTATTTTCAAAAATCCCTGAATTGAAATATTATTTTTGCGTCTTTTATGAATTTTGGCCATTGGCGGCTAAAGAGCCTGTATTCCCATGCACCACAAGCCTTTATAATTAATTAAAGGGGTCTTCCTGTGTATGGGGACTTAACACAACGGTGAGGGTCAGTTTTTATATGACGTGTATTGCGTTTCGTCTACGAGGTATTTCAATTTTATTTTCAGATCAGGAAGTACACGTCAGGTGAATTTAGTTTGAGAGCACATATTAACTAATCGTTTTTCTTTGACGACAAAAAGGTTCCAAGCCCCTAACCAATGAACGGTAGCTAAATTGATAACGTCAGGTTACTTATACCGAAGACCGTTCGAAGAATGGGTGCTTCTGCTAGTAATTATATACAGTATATTCGCTCACATACATGTTCACATCAGTCATTACCAACAAATTTCCATGCTCATATATTTCCCACGTAAGTGTTTCTAATGTTTATATTTCCCTCGTCTTTCTGACTTTTTTATCAATTGTTTCTGATTTCTATCTTATTCTTCTTTTTAGATCACTGTTTCGACGTCAAGCTGTCTTCTTTTTATCACACATACCATTGTTAGGTACATATCATTAAAAAGCTAACTATTGCAATGGGTTCCATGTTTCGACTTCCGGAAAATTTTGACATATCTTCGCGTTTCACATCCCCCAGACCCCAAACCCACCGTCAGTTCAAAAGTTCTGTAATTTATGTGGGCGCGATAACTACCGCAATTTTGAACCAATCACTTTGAATTTTTTGCATAATATGTATTGATTAAAAATCTCGGTCCAGTTCGTTAATGGGCAAAATTGGTAGAAGGGGGTGAAAATGGGGGGCCTTTTTTTCTCGAAAAAGTGAAATCACATTCAGTTTTCCATCTCTCCATGTGGGAAGCGGCTTCGGTGGCGTAGTTGGTAGCTTGCTGAACTTCTATGCCCAAGATCGCGGGTTCAAACCCGGCCGAAGCCGTCGGATTTTTTAAGAGCGTTAAAAATCCCTCAGTAATCATTATCAGACAGACTCAAAACACACCCAAAGTACACGGGGCTACATGACCGCGTTGTCGCAGCCCCTAAACTGAGGAACAAACCAACATCTCTGCGGGAGATAAAATTTTTCGTAAAGAAGTAACAGACCGTTAGTTACACACCAGTGTCGAAACTTTGCATAAGGACAGTGTGACCCCAAGTATAAATATGAACCCCAAATGAGGAGAAAGTTACCGTCCCCATCCATATATATGTACCTAAAAAATCCTCTCGGCAGGCCGTAAAACGGAGGTAGATTTCACCGGGCAAACTAGGGGATAGGCGAAAATAGGCAGAATATGCAGTTTTTCGTAGAAGGATCAGACCTCATTTATTGCGAGGAAGTATTCTACAATGTAATTGGAGCTTAATTAACGATTTTTCGTCTTCCTATGCATATTTTTAACATTTAATTGTCTTACGGGGAAGGTAACCTTCTCGTCATTCGGGGTCAATTTTTATACTTGTGGTCACACTGTCCTTATGCAAGGTTTCGACACTGATGTGTAACTATTGTTATACCCTGGGGTTCCTACAGGGTATAACCACCCCCTATCAGCCCCCTTTTCACCACCCTTCACCCCCATTTTACGCCTAAACCATAAAGGAACCAACAACAACACACCATCTAAAAATTACGGTTATACTGAATCTTGACAGACTAGTTCCTCATACATGTTCTAAGTAGCACAAGGAATGTGGTGACTTGATACGCGACATCGAACTTTCTAAGTAGCACAAGAAAAGTGCTAGCTTCTCTACACACACCATTGACGCTTCCCATAAATACCCGCTACACCAGGAAACAGGGTCTCTCTCCGTCTCTCGCTGCCGTACCACGCCGAGGTGCCGTTCACCGTTAGACAGACCATGCAGATAGGCGAGTTTACTTTGGGTTTTCCCGCACAATTCCTTTCTAAAATCCATACCTCTAACTTGTAATCATTGCATCCATTACTGTACTCTTTAATCCGCTAAATTCAACTAGCGAGTCTTTACGCAGTCCACACTAAGCAGCAATTAAATCATTTACATTATTTTAGATTACTTTGTTGTATCTCTGGAATCCTTGTTTTAACATCGGCTCTCAGCCAGCGAACCCTAGACCGCTGCACCACAGTGCCCGACCAAGGCGCGGCCACTGTCATCGTAACCTTGTGGGTAGATGATTAGCTTGGGAATAACCTAACCCCCAAGGGAAGATGATGAAAAAAGGGAAGTGGGTTTCGGACCGGAGAAATAGGAAGATAGTTTGACATAAGTTATGACTAAGAGTTCTTGCTCAAATGCAACAAGTGGTGAACACCCTATCAATAGATTTATTTTTATTAACGTGGGCATGAACCTAGGAAGAGTTAGGGAAGACAGGATCTTGCCTAACCGTTATGTTTGAGAAATGATAAATCAAAGAACAAATATTTAATTTATTTAACAATGTAAATGGAAGTAGGTTTTGTAACAAATATATAATTTTGATTTCGTAACAAATGGGGTCGCAGACCTCCGAAAACATCTAAAGCTTGCGCCAGGCAATTAACAATTCTTTTGGTTTCAAACCTTTTATATGTTTTAAAATCTTCGTGAGATTTTGAAATGACGAAGATAAATAGATGAAAAATTTAAAGATAACTGACGTAATTAAAGTTAGACAATAAATCAAGTACAAGGTGTGTACTTTAAGGATTTCTAGATAAGTATCTAAGAAATAATAACAACTTCGAAAGTAACAACAAAAACAGGTGGGTAGATTATACATTGAAGATTATACAAATAGGGCCGGTCACTTATTGTGAAACATGAAGAGAACAATTGAAAGGAAGTTTCTAGAATTCCTATGTTTAAGTAGGGATCACGAGAAAAATGGGGCAAGTCTCCCTTTCGTGAAACCTAGAGATAACTCATTTATGAGTTGAAAGAATTGTATTCCCTAATTAGAAGGGAGAAACAACATAATTTAAGGCGTGTACTGGACACGAAGTTTTACAGACATTAATTCGTTGTACATATAGCAAAGAAGGGAGGGCACTAATTGAGAGTGACACCTCATTGAAAAAAGACCCAAAGTAACAATTTTATTATTTTGGTATTATAGTAAAGGGTTTGGGAAAGATCAAATGGGATTGTGGAAAAGTGTTCATGGCCGTATTTATTGTATTCGGACGAACGCGACGCGGATGAAAGGTTGAACAAGCACTGTTTTCACTATAGTCTGTTGGTGTAGATGAAAAGTTCACTGTAGTAGCACAAAAAGTTTATAGCAAAGAAAGTTATTGCAATGATGGAAAATAACTAGTTACACTAGGTTTGCGAGAGTCTATTGCTTAAGAAAGTTGTAGATTATAGTTCAATGCGCCAGAGAAAATCCCAACGGAGGAAGAAAAATTAGATATTGATTAGTAGTTCATAAGGAAGATTCCTTAGTTTGAAAAAGTATTCCCACATGTGAGTGGAAAATACATGACTGTATAACTGGTAGATAGAGTGCAGATTCTGGAAGGTACCAGAGCAATGATGACTGAAGAATAGGGCAAAAGTTAGTCCAGTGGTGGAACGAGCTAAATATTTTATAGACAGTGGGTAATTTAATGGTATCCCACGTTGTGAGAAAATCTCTCATTTAATAAGCATAAGAAATGCTGCTTCCTGTTAAGATTGGCTTAGATAGACAAACCCAACATAGAAAATCCCGCGAAGGATGATTATTGCCCAAAATATAGAAATCTCACACTGCCTATAAAATGATCATTAAAAGCATGTAGCTATTTAAAATCAATTAAAATAAGTTGAAGAACGTAGAAGTAGTACTTAGCTTTGCTTCATGGCGAAGGCGATGTTCCCTTTGACGGTTGATACTAAAATTCTAACATGGCGTAGAAATTAAAAGTTTGCCTCTCGAGTTGAGGAGGTGAGCTTTAGTGGAGCTCTAACTGACTGGGTCGACTTCCGACGTACAAGTGAGGGCTGCTAGACGCAGCGAAAGCACACCAGCCTAGACGGCATGTTCAACAAGAAGTTGAGTGCACTGTGAGGGTGAGCAGTTGCTCACGACGCGGAGACAAGTCGAGACGAAGTGTAGAAGTGAAGTGACCGAGCAAGCGGCCTGCGCGCGCGGAGAAGAGAGCAGTAGGAGGAGGGGAGAAGGGGGGGAAGCGGGCGAGTAGGGGAGGAAACAAAGAGGTTGTACATAAACATGAAAAAACTTGACAGAAACAAAATTCTTCTTGGAGCGGTGTCTTCACGGAGTAGTTGGTTGGTGAAGAACACGACGCCCTGCGCATTAATATAGAAGTCTTCATGGTTTGAAGCAATGGAAGTTCGGAAGGCAGCGATGGGACGCTGTCAGGCTGGTTCAGCGGAATATGCGTTTCTGTAAAAAACTGGCAGGAAAAATGAACAAATGCACGGGGCAAACAGGAGGTAACAGTTCGATGTTGGTGTGTGCGGGAAAGAAATTTATATGAATGGACTGATATAAAGTAATAAACAGCAAAAGCTAATTCTTTCTTTCCGTGTATTTGCAAAAATACACCACCTTGTACACAGCCGTCATCATTAAGCTTAGCCTGCACTTTCTGCCAGTAGCCTGTCTGCGCTCTCTTTCACCTAAGCTCTCTCTCTCTCCTGCGCAACACGTCACACTCGCGTCTTGCCCTGCAGATAATTAAACTCATCTCCTTAGACATAGCCACCCCCAACCGAGATAACAACGCCCAGGGCAAAACACTATCTAAAGGTCTGTTACTTCTTCACGAAAATTTTTATCTGCCGCAGAGATGTTGGTTGGTTCCTCAGTTTAGGGGCTGCGACAACGCGGTCATGTAGCCCCGTGTACTTTCGGTGTGTGTAGAATCTCTCTGATAATCAGTGTTAATTTTGATGGCAGTATTAATCTGTAATTCAGTTAAGGACTGCAGACGGTCAATTTAAAGTAGTGGTTCCTAATTTTGCTACCAAATACTACCGTCAACAACACCCATCTGTGAACTTGGCTATTAGAAGCCGCCGCAACCAGCAAATCGCAATGAACGTTGGAACTTCCACTCCGAAGGAAATCACACTGAGTGATTTTTTGCGCACTTAGAAAATCCGACGACTTTGGCCGGCTTTCAACCCGCGACCTTGGGCATAGAAGTTCAGCATGGTACTAGTTACGTAACCGAAGCCTCTTCCCACAGAGTCAGATGGAAAACTGAATATGATCTCATGCAATGGCGTTGTCATGTCAACCTCTGATGGCTCATCCCTCATCAATTTAGTAGCGTTGTCATGGTAACCATTGATGGCTCTTGGTATTATCTTCTAATTCCGAAATAATTTTCCTCGTACCTTGGCGTGATGATGGGTCATATCAAAAATTCTTTCAGGCAAAAGTTTTAGGTACTTATTAGGGGAATATTGCCAATTTTGTGCGGTTTTGATATTGTGCCTATTAAGAGAGATATGATCAATGTTTCCCGAAAACCCACTTTTTCCCACCCCGTTGGTCAATGGTTGGTGCTATCAAAAACTTTTCAAACATAAAATTTTGGCCCTTAACCGACACTTTGAATGGATTCGATATTTCACATACCGTATTAAGAGATTTATAGCGATATTTCACTTTAAAAAAAGAGCCCCCCATTTTCACCCCCATCGACCGATTCTGGCCATTAACAAACTAGACCGAGATTTTATAGGGATACATATTATGTAAATAAGTCAAAGTGATCGGTGCAAAATTGCGGTAGTTATCGTGTCCACAATAAAGTTATATATATATATATATATATATATATATATATATATATATATATATATATATTGTTATACACCCTGAGGCCCCATAAGGTCCTCAGAGGGTATATTTTAACTACACTACACCCACCCCTATATCAGCCCCATTTATCTACTCATCACCCCCCCCCCTCCCACTTCTACATTTTCTACACCTACACCGAGAAGGAAGCAACACCAACAACCATCTGACTACAACTCTAGTAAGTTAGGCTGAAAACATGTAGCAACCCTTACGAAATCATCACCACACTCCACAATCACTGGCAGCAGGTGGTAAAGTAGAGCACCGGGTGTGCCAACAAATTGATTCAGCACTAGATTTTATGTAAATAAGACTTTAGCCCACACTTATTTGTCTGTCTGGGAGTGTTTATCTACGGCTGCACATCGACGTCTACATCTGCCTCAGGTGAGTGTGTACGAGGGACATCCTGTTATTTCCTGACACCTACCTTCCCTCACCCCCCCCCCCTTCTCGACAATAACATTGTTATCACACACGCCACTTATTTTATTTTATTGCATTGAGCATTATCAGTTAAGTCTAGTCACACCACTAGCATTATAAAACGTTCCACATTTAATCAGAATTGGCTTTCTGACCATTTTATTAAGACCCTACCTCCTTCCACCACTCGTTAATTAAGCAGTCTGATTCTGCTGAAGTCAGGTTTATTTACTGACTGCCAACACACTTGATTTTGTATACACGGCTCTCTAGGAGCGCAGGAGGAGTCGCGCACTCAGCGTTTCCTTGAACTCATTCACATAATCGGCCTGCATTCTCAAGTTAACTAGCCGCTAGCCTTATTTAGGAAATCGATACAGTTTAGCAGATTGTAGTGTAACTGTTCCAGGTTACAATTGTACACTCCAACCCGCAACTCTGAGACTTGGGTACAAGTCAAGTTAGGATATCATGTTTCATAACATTTTATTTTTTGTCCATCATTCATCCCCATCATTTTAGTTTATAGGATTGTAGTTATTAAGTATATAATTGTGTATTACAAGGATTCCGTCTAGGGACTTTTATTTCATTGAAAGAAAATGTCATCACATGTACAAGCTTTGTGTCTGCCAGTACCAGCATATGTGGCAATACGGAAGTTCCAATCCGAATTTAGGATCTCTTTGGATAGTGAGTCTTTGCTCTTAGCCAAGATCAGTGACAGAGGTTATATTGCAAGTTTATTTCATGGATTTGTTGAGAGTTCGAGATTGTTCTCAAGTTATTGTCTGGATTGGAGGTTATAATTCTTAGATGACGCGGGTGATGGCAAGCGAGTAGAGACTTCACTTGATTATGAGTTCCTGAAGTGAACGATTGTATTCTTTGGTTGTATTACGAAGTCATCCGGACTAGCCTAGAGTATACTTGATTTCGTGGTTCTGAACTGAACGGTTGTGAGATAACGTCATTAGGACTAGCCGAGAGTGGATTAGATATGATGGAAGTACCATTATGCTCGCGGTATAAGTAATTCATGTATCAAACCAGTAATTATATTCGTTTCTACGAATTTTTGTAACCACACATACCTTTGTTAGGTTACGGCATGCGGTCAGCAACAAGCAGTATTATTACCGCGGTAGTATGTGTACCACTGGTAAATACTGTATATAACTAATATTGGACGGACACGTGTAAGGATTTTACGATTATGTTATATAAAGTATCTGTACTAAATGCATTTGGAGACGCTGCTAGATATATATATCCGTGTGAGCATAGTATGCAATAACAGACAGAAATTGAAAGCTACACGAAATTATAATCCTTCGAGAAAAGCCAAGACGATCTACAAGAATCTTCTGTTACGTGAGTAGCCTACACCTGTCGCCAACACCCAGTTATTCTATACCGGTCACATGTCTCGTCAATGCCAAAGGAAAATTATAGCCAGTGTAAATAGTTTGTGTAAGGCGAGAATCCTTGTCAGTTCATATCTAATACAATCTTTTCTTACAATCAATCATAAGTTTATTCAGAGTAGTTAGATTCCCATATTAATATCTGTTGTGCTAACCTAGTGTGCTAACACCCTACCACCTGATATATATATAAATGTTTCTCCTTAGGAGAGAAGTTACTCTGTTTGTCCAAGTGGACAAAGTAAGTTACAAATCGTAGTTCAAGTGGGACAGATAACTTACAATATTGCGCCTCAACGTGGTGATAGAATAGGGAAGCATAACAGAGATTATCAGGGCACATATGCACACAACCGATAAGCACCTTAGGACTAGTAGAGTTCACAGTAATTTGTTTTGTTTTAAGGGGTATGTCCACGTCAGACATTTTAGAATTAAGATCCAGGGTTGTGAGTAAATCAAACAGTAAAATGCCAGGTAATCAGGAAACGGGGGGAAGTGGCAGTGAGGAAGATGTGGAAAAGACAGTGGGAACATATGTTACCATTGTTACCACTGAGTCGCAGCTGATCGCTAAAGGTAGTAACTTAAAAGTAAGTGGGGGGTTATAAACGATAGTTTGATCCAAATGCTACTGAGTGAAATAAAAGGAGAGATTAAGAAGCAAGGAGAATCTATGAGTAAGGAGATGGTAGAAGTGAAGGAGTCTATGAGTAAGGAAATGGTAGAAGTGAAGGAGTCTATGAGTAAGGAGATTAAGGAGCAGGTAGGCTCTGTAAATGAGAAGGTAGAGTCAGTGACCAAACAGATAGTAGAAGTGAAGGAATTTGTTAGTAAGGAAATTCAGGAGAGCAACAGGACCACGCACACAAGGATAGAGAGTCTCAGCAAAGAAATACAGGACCATAAGTCTGTACTTAACAGTAGAATGGAGGGTATGAACCTGGAATTAAGTGGGAAAATTAGCAAACTGGGAGAGGAAATCAGGGCAGAAATGCAGGGGAATCAGGATAGGATTACATGTAGGCTAGAAGGGATGGAAGGCCATCAGAATCAGCAAGATGTGGAAATAACGAAAATTAAGTCAGAGATAGCTAGTTGATGGGCAGAAGTACAGAATGTAACGGGAAAGTGTGATGAGATATGCAACACTGTAAGTGGGAATAAGAGGGAATATTTAGATAGAGTAGGCGCCGTTGAAAATAAGTTGGGAGAGATTGAGGGTCTGAGAGGGAAGCAGGTGGCATTGACCGAGAAAAACGAAAAGCTGCAGGAAGAGCTGATAAAGGTCAGGAGAGAGTTGAAAGAGCGACCGATGAGTCAAAGAGTTGTGATGCCATCTAGTTTGCTACTCAGGGACCCTGGTCGGCCACAATTTAATTCAAGGCAGTTCAATCCTATGGAGTTTTTAAAAACCATTCAAAAGAAATTCAGCAAGGATCTAGACTACGGGGTTGTCGAATGGGAAACAGTGTTGGAGATCTTGTCTAACTCATTTCAAGGGGATGTGAAAGCATGGTTCCAAATATACAGGCCTAACATGAATAGTTTAAGGGAATTCAGGGATAAATTCAAAGCTAAGTTCTGGGGGGAGGGGGTACAGTCCAGGGAAAGGGAAAAATTAACTTTTGGGAAATTTATGGAGAGAGAAGGGGTGTATCTGACAGAATATTTTTTGGCCCATGTACTTATTTGGAAGAATTTGGATGGGCTGACCTCTGACAGTGATGTGGTTGGGGTCATGTTGAAGCACTTCCCACCTAGAATTCAGGAGGCAGCTTGTATGCAGAAGGTTAGGACGGTAGAAGAGTTGGAAGAGCTTCTTACGAGCTTTGACACTTTAGGCAAGCAGCATATGGAGAGGCCAGAGGTCAAACAGGAATTTAGGGGCAATAGGGGGAATAATCAGGAGTTTAATAGGGGTAGATTTAATCAGGGGCAAAGAGATTATCAGCAAAGACAGGAAAACTATCAGAGAGGTGGGGGGCGTCAGGAAGGTGGTAACGAAAGAGTACAGGTGAACCAGAGGAGACAAGAACAAGGTGGTCAAGGAGCTTTAAACTCCGAACGGGCTGTGCAGGAAGGTCAGTCAGACAATCCGTAGGAAATGAAGTCAGGCAATGTGTTATTGTGGGTGTGGATGATTTTATGCCTATGAGTCGGGAGGATCTGCTAGCTGACCAGCAGGAGTTCTCGTGTATCGGTGAGAAGGAAGCTTTTACGTCAACTGTTGAGTTGAGCATACTAGGTAAGAGTGTGCAGGCATTGGTGGATACGGGGAGTGAGAGAAGTGTAATCAGTAAAGGATTTTATGATACTTTAATCAAGGACGGTGGTAAGTTGGAAGAAATTCCAGTTAAGTCGACATATGTGGTAACTGCTGTTGGTAATAAATCCCAAAGAGTGGGAAAGCATGTATTGTTGCCCATGAGGTTTGGTAATGAAGTTGACCATAAGACTTGCTTGGTAATTCCTAACCTAATTTATGAAATGATTTTGGGGATAGACTGGCTTAACGAGCATAGTGCTGTTATTGATTTTGACCGGGGTTTTATCAACTTTGTGAGGGGGAATATAAGCCAGGAGATGGGAATGAGTTGCAAGAGTGTAGATAAGACAGTAAAGGCATGTGTTACTGAGATCACGGTAGGGGAGTTTTCAGAAGGTAAGTCTGACGATGAGGAGGAAGTTGTGGATTTATGTCACATTGCTGTGGAGTGTGATCAACTCCAGCAGGCGGTGAATAAGAGTGTTTTAAGTGTTGAGGAGAGGGATAGTTTGTTAGAGGTTTTAGAGGGAAACCAAGAAGTTTTCAGTGACAAGCCAGGGCTAACACATGTCTATACGCATCAGTTCGAAATTGTAGATCATTCTCCATTTTCAGGACCCATGTACCCGATAACTCACAAATTTGCTAACGCTGTGGAGAGAAATAGGCATTATGCTGAATCAGGGTATTATTGAGCCTTCAACTAGTGCATATCTGAATCCCTTAGTTGTGGTTGGGAAGAGTGATGGCTCGGTCAGGTTGTGTATTGATGCCAGGCAGCTCAATTGTAGGATATCTGGGGACCAACAGAGGCCAGAATGCATTGAGGAACTGGTTCAGAAATTCAATAGTAAGCAATGGTTTTCCACTATGGATCTGAGTGCATCATTTTGGCAGGTACCGTTGAGAGAACAGGACAGGAAGTTGACTGCGTTTAGTTTTAAGAGTGGTTTGTACCAATTCAGGGTCGTTCCTTTCGGAACAAAGACCAGCAGTTCAGCGTTGATTAGGGCCTTAAATCTAGTGTTAGGGAGGGACTCACACGAGTTTGTGACAATGTACATAGATGATTTAATTGTTGCATCTTACACATTAAAGGATCACCTGGATCACTTAGACATTGTTTTGAGGAAATTAAGGGACGGGGGATTTACAATTAAACTTAAGAAGTGTCTGTTTTGCACAATATCAATCACATTTTTAGGGCATACCATCACAACACCAGGGGTGTCTCCCTAACAGTCACGATTAGACAAAATTCACAACACTGCTACACCACGTAACGCCAAACAATTGAGATCAATATTAGGGGTTTTTAATTATTTTCGCAGATTCGTAGGTAGATATTCCTGTCTTGTAGAACCGTTTAGGGAATTGCTGAAACAGGGTACGAAGTGGGTATGGACCCGGGTGCACGATGAGGCTTTTAAGGAGTTGAAGAGAGGCTTTGTAGAGACTGTCATGCTTAGGTATCCTCGTCTGGATTGTCCCTACATTTTGATGACTGATGCGAGCATGCAAGGCATCTCAGGCATTTTGTGTCAGGAGGATAGTGAGGGCAATCTAGGGATTGTCTCATTACCAAGCAGAGGGCTAAGCATGGCGGAGAAGAGGTATACAATTACTGAAATAGAGATGTTAGCAATCGTATACTCTCTAGGGAAATTTAGGAGTTATGTGTTGGGCAGTAAGTTGCAGACTCTGACTGACCATCATGCATTACTGTTTATTGGATCCTGCAAGCTCACTTCGAACAGGATGTCAAGGTGGATATTAGCTATAAGCGAATACGACTTTGAGGTAAGGCACATTAAGGGTACTGAGAACATTGTAGCTGACTTCATGAGTAGAAACATTGGGGGTGATGAGGGTCATCAGGTACTGAAGGTACAAGAAGGTGTTGTAATCTGCGTAACCAAGGTAAGCGAGTGTGATGATGAGATACGCTGCTTAAGGAATCTGCTTGTAGTTCAGGAGAAGGATGAGGTCTTGGGTGAGATCTTGACTCAGTTGAGAGGTATGGATGTGGATAGTAGAATTAAGGTTGGAAAGTATTGGTACAAGTTGGAGTGTGGTTTCCTGGCTAGGCTGTGTCATGAAGGTGCATGGAGAGTGTGTGTGCCAAGCTCATTGCAGGTAACGATGATTTGGTATCATCACAAGGCTTTAGGGCATTTTGGATCAAGCAAGGTTCTTTTCGCTGTTCAGCAGCATTTCATTTGGAAGAACATGGGAAGGCAGATTAGGAAAGTTCTGGCAAGTTGTGACTCGTGTCAACGGTGTAAATGCCCAACGAGGTTTCTTGAGGGACCTCGGCAAATGGTGATCACAGAAAAACCAAGGGATTTACTCTGTGTCGATTTGTATGGTCCATTGGTTAAAGCTCAGTTTGGATATCGGTATATCTTCGTGGTTGTTGACGCATTCAGTAAACTCGTCAAACTGTATCCCCTGAGAAAAGCGACCGGGAAGGGTTGTGTCCTACAGATCACTGATAAGTATGTACCTGAGTTTGGGGTGCCTCTCAGGATACTATCAGACCACGGTAGCCAATTCACCTCTAAGATCTGTAAAACCAAGTTGAGTGAATTGGGTATCAAGCACATATTCTCATCTATTCGATATCCTCAAGGGAATTTGTCCGAACGAGTTATGAGAGAATTAGGGAGAGTATTTCGCACCTATGTGAGCAATCGCCACAATGCGTGGTTCTCCAAGTTAGGAGATATTGAACGATGGTCCAATAGTATGTTCCATGAGAGTGTGAAATGCACTCCCTATGAAATTCAGTATGGTAGGAAGCCTACCAATGAGCTTGCTAGAATGCTAGGTTTGGTCACGGGAGAGGAAATTGGGAAGGATGTTTGTATCCAGCTGGCTAGGGACAACTTAATCAAGGCAGGGAATAAGCGTAGGCGCCAGCAGAAACGGGTAAAGTTTGATTCTTTTGAAGTAGGCGATCAGGTGCTTCTGAGGGTTCCACATCCGTCTTCAGCTGTAGATAAGGATATGGGGAAGTTTTTTCATCTATTTCAGGGGCCTTTTAAGGTGGTGAAACGTATTGGTGAGTGTGCATATAGTTTAACGGACCAGGACGGAAAGTCAATCAACACTCATAACATAAGGAATTTGCGTAGATATCATTCTACTTTATGAAATGGCATAGATTTTTGGTAATCTAGTTCTAAGGACAGTGATGGTATAATAGACTCAAGAAATGTGACGAAGAGGCCAGATGGCAAGTGATAAGTGCGAGTGAAAGAGAAGGTAAGCATGGTAATGGTAAATCCTGTGCAGGTGATACCATGGCTTACGACATCATAAGAATTTATTAGAGTCTCACATTGAGATGAAGATATTAAGTGTACAAATAAGACGCTAATTAAATTGAGTGCTGACAGAGAGAGTAAGGACACAACTGACATTTGAAAGAATGAGAATGTGAGATGTGTAACTGTGTAAAGATGTTTTCCAGGGTCTAGTTTTTTTTGTATGTCAGGGAATTTCTTTGTGTTTGGTTTGTGTTTTCTAAGTGTTTGTGATTCACATTCGTTTCACTTGTGTGAATCCCAGAGGGGCGTTATTGTAACTGTTCCAGGTTACAATAGTACACTCCAACCCGCAACTCTGAGACTTGGGTACAAGTCAAGTTAGGCTATCATGTTTCATATCATTTTATTTTGTGTCCATCATTCATCCTCATCATTTTAGTTTATAGGATTGTAGTTATTAAGTATATAATTGTGTGTTACAAGGATTCCGTCTAGGGACTTTTATTTCATTGAAAGAAAATGTCATCACATGTACAAGCTTTGTGTCTGCCAGTACCAGCATATGTGGCAATACGGAAGTTCCAATCCGAATTTAGGATCTCTTTGGATAGTGAGTCTTTGCTCTTAGCCAAGATCAGTGACAGAGGTTATATTGCAAGTTTATTTCATGGATTTGTTGAGAGTTCGAGATTGTTCTCAAGTTATTGTCTGGATTGGAGGTTATAATTCTTAGATGACGCGGTTGATGGCAAGCGAGTAGAGACTTCACTTGATTATGAGTTCCTGAAGTGAACGATTGCATTCTTTGGTTGTATTACGAAGTCATCCGGACTAGCCTAGAGTATACTTGATTTCGTGGTTCTGAACTGAACGGTTGTGAGATAACGTCATTAGGACTAGCCGAGAGTGGATTATATATGATGGAAGTACCATTGTGCTCGCGGTATAAGTAATTCATGTATCAAACCAGTAATTATATTCGTTTCTACGAATTTTTGTAACCACACATACCTTTGTTAGGTTACGGCATGCGGTCAGCAACAAGCAGTATTATTACCGCGGTAGTATGTGTACCACTGGTAAATACTGTATATAACTAATATTGGACGGACACGTGTAAGGATTTTATGGTTATGTTATATGAAGTATCTGTACTAAATGCATTTGGAGACGCTGCTAGATATATATATCCGTGTGAGCATAGTATGCAATAACAGACAGAAATTGAAAGCTACACGAAATTATAATCCTTCGAGATAAGCCAAGACGATCTACAAGAATCTTCAGTTACGTGAGTAGCCTACACCTGTCGCCAACACCCAGTTATTCTATACCGGTCACATGTCTCGTCAATGCCAAAGGAAAATGATAGCCAGTGTAAATAGTTTGTGTAAGGCGAGAATCCTTGTCAGTTCATATCTAATACAATCTTTTCTTACAATCAATCATAAGTTTATTCAGAGTAGTTAGATTCCCATATTAATATCTGTTGTGCTAACCTAGTGTGCTAACACCCTACCACCTGATATATATATATAAGTGTTTCTCCATAGGAGAGAAGTTACTCAGTTTGTCCAAGTGGACAAAGTAAGTTACAAATGGTAGTTCAAGTGGGACAGATAACTTACAGTAGTTAGGAACCTTTAACCCCCAGTTAACATTAGAATCGGCAGGTACTGCAAGAGCACGATCCCCATAAGTGTCTAGACCATTATTCTCTTTCGCACTCTTAATTAAACCTTAAAAAAGATTACTCCCCCTCATAACTCAGATATAGCCTCAAAAGCTATAACAAATACTGGTGGAGGCCACAGGCAATCACATTTAAGGGAGCTCAGACAACGAGTTTCGTGATTGCGACCGGTACCATCGTTAGCAGCCAAGCAAAACCCCCTAAAATTCGAGTTTTTTGCAAATGCCAAGCGAGTTAATTAAGCTAGCGACACAAGTAGATACCCACCCGACCCGCCCCTTAGAGCCAAATGAGCGATGACCAAGCGCCAATAAGTTGAAGCACCCTCTGGCAGCCAGATTTTAAATAGCTCATAAAGCTTGACTCAAGACGGAGGCGAACCATTCGACAGTTTCCAGAAACACATTTCCCTCTTGCACTTGAATAAAGCAAGGGAAATTAAAACCCCCGCACACAACAGACATCGACACTCAAACACAGGCATATACCAGTGCCAATATGACACACATATACCCAATACGCATGGTTATCACCCTAAACATCACCAGCGGTTGCGTGGAAACGTTAGGACAACATTATCAGGACACAAGAGTAAAAACAAGAAGTTCCGTGACGAACTAAAGAGCCTACTTTTCTTGAAATGTAAGATGCATGCCAATGATTAATCTATATGGATCTATCTAGAATAATGACGAAATTAAGTTGGTAACATTAACATTTCTAATTAGTTCGAAATATAACTGGCATAATGTAGCCTAATAGAGAACTACAGTTGGCAGCCCTGGTGACTGAATATATTCTTAGTTCCATCTCTTAAGGTACAGAATTCAAAATTTGGTTGAAGTCCAATGGATAGCATGGACGTTACATGCAGTTAAACATTGGATCTAACAGCGCGCGTAAAATCATGTTGGCAACAATGACATACATGTATTGGTCAGAAATAATCTGAAATATGATCTATTGTTGTGTCAATTTTGAATGAAATCCATTAGTTAGTATAGAAGTTACATGCATTTTAAAATTGGACCTATCAGCAGCTTAGAATCATGTTGGTATCACTGATGTATATAAGTTATTCCAAATTATTATAGAATGTCAGGTACTATACGTGTGCATAGTTTAAAGCAGTCGGCTTGTATACTTTCTGATATATGGGTATTTGGATTAATACAAATTGAGAGCATTTATTAACAGTTGGCGGCCCTGGTGGCTCTTAAGAATACGCTCAGTCATATCTGTTTATGTACACATACCACATATGAAATTTGGTTGAAATCCAATTGATAGTGTAGAAGATATATGCATTTAAAATTTGGACTTATCAGCAGGCTCATAATCATTTTGGCAACACTGCCTGGTATGGCCTCCTGGAAATTAAACTGCAATATTATTATCTATACGTGTGCCAATTCTTAAATAGCTCCCATTCATACCTTCCAAGATATTGTTTTAGATCCCTTATTTGGGGGTGGATCTAAAAGGGAGAGTTGCTGTACTAATTTATGAGGTTGTGCCTAAAGAAGGGTAGCTCCCCTTGACAGGGCAAGCTGACCAGTGTAGTGTGTTGTGGTGTGCTAGGAACTAGGGGGCGTTCCTATAAATAATGTGGTAGTGTTTGAGGGGATGGGACCCACTGCAAAGGGTCGCTGTACTAGTCGCTCAGCTGACTGCTTGTTATGTAATCGACTCTGCTCGTATCAGCCGGGTGGCACGCGCTGCTTGCTGGCAGCCGGCTCGAGAAACACAAAGATACCTGAGTTAGCGCTAATGGCTTACCGTCTGTCACGTCTTTACGTGACGGGAATAAGGAAGGGCGTTGGGATGTAAAGAGGCGTATAACAGTAATGCTAGTGTAGAGTGTGGACCAAGTGTTTTATTGGTCTGTGATATTCTTTGTGTGAGTCCCTTGTAGGGAATGAGATTATGTTTATAATGTGATACAAGTTGTGGGTTGCAGGTTACATAAATAGGAACTCTGAACACGATTGACTGACTCACCTCGGTTGACACCAGCGTAGCTTCGGCCGTCTTGATGGAGCACTGACAATGGAGAGAGAGCTTGACCTCATTAGGACGTCTTCTTATACCTTCTGACGCCCTCCTGTCAGCAATGTATTGGCCCAGTTAGTACTATGTCGCTGAGTGTGATGATTACGTAAGGCTTGAGCTGCTTTATGGAGTAGCAAGCTGTCCTTACAGTATTAATGGATGTTGCCCCGGCTTTCCAAGGGTTGCCATTTTAGGGGATTCACCCAGATGTTGGGGGGATGGTCTCCAAGGGGTGCATACCCCTGGGATGCTGTACAATATCCAACATGGAGCTCAAATTTCAATTGCGATTTTTCAGCAGTTGGTAGCACTGACATCATTTTCAAATATGGCCGTGGGATATTCAGGTATAGTTCTTTACTCCTACCAAATTTTGTTTCGATTGCTGCAGCCGTTTAGGAGTTGATAGGGGGGGGGACACACAGACAGACAGACTGACAGAAGGACAGACAGACAGACACACACACAGACACACATTTGCCCGATCTCATAAGTCTACTTTTTCCTCAATTTTGCAAAATGTGAAAAGTAGGCTAATAACCGCTGGCGTACACTGGAAACAGATACAAGGACAGACGGTATACCAAGGAAGCATACCTATTACATATAATGTACCAGTGAGGCAAGACCATATCCCTCTCCCGCCATTTATAAGAAAAGGGGAGTGTAACTCGCAATTACATCTACTATGGGAGGCCATTGACGACTCACTCAACACTCATAAGGGTACAAAATAATTTCAGGTGCCACCTAGCCACACACATTCGCCACAGCAGAGCGGGAAGAGGGAACTAACGTTCATCGGCAATTTCCTCCAATACTGCTGTGGGGTCGCTACAAATAAGGATACAAAAACTACACATGACACAGCAACAAATCACGGATTACACGAACAACTTAAATAAAATGATACATACAAACCACAAGGATCTTATCCAAACAACAGTAAAACTAAATAATTGGACAGGGAGCATCCAAGAAAAGATTGCAGCAATTACAGAGCAGATAAAAACACTCGCCAACGCGACACAAACAAATAGGGACGCACAAACCAAGTTATTTGCTTCCGCGGCACACATGGCCATAGGAAATTCCATAAACACATATAATACGATCACGTATACGCAGATACAGCATGATCTTATAATGTGCAAAAAACATAAGATTCACGAAAACCCCATACCCACAGATACTCTACTCGGGGATCTCACATGACTCAGAAATAAACTCCATAAATACGGAAACCAGTTAGTCATTCCCACAGACCAGACAAGCTGGTATTACACAAAACTAATCTGCTCATGTATATACTATACAGACAGTATACATATCACGGTAAAAGTGCCAATTATTGAGGAAAGCGCTAACTATTCGAATACATACCCATACCATATAGATGGCTCAACAATACATGTACCCTAACACACGAGCCTAACTCCTGGAGATCACCAATCGCGACATTCGCGTGTTAACAGACAATTATCCACACGATTGTATTACACAAATTAATGCACTATGATATGTATCAAGGTTCCAGGAGATTGCAAAAACCCAGCCCGCCTGTGCAATACATTTATATAATAACGCGCCAACAAATAAAATACTGGATTCTTGAGCATATAAATGCGACGAAGGTTGGCAGTGGGCATTAATCACACAAACGGATATCGACAAATTCATCATCACGAGCCCTACACCGGAAATGCGTATCCGGTGTCCCAAAAAGAAGGCGGCTCCCCTACATTCATTTACAGACGTACCCCCAGGGGCCATTGAAATACAGCTACCCTGCCACTGCCAGCTCACAGACAACAAAGACATCCTAATCTTATATATAAAAGTGAAAGTCTGTATGTATGTATGTGGGTGGGTGGGTGGGTGGGTTGGTTCCGTATACAAATCTACACCGTTCCACCAATCTCAACCAAATTTTGCATACACATAGTTTAGGACCCAGAAGGAACGGCTGCCAACATGAATTTTCGATAGTCTTTCTCATTCTTCTGATTTCGGCCCTTTTGCACTCGAGCAAAGGCTAATAAATTGATAAAATATACTCATGAAGGAATGGCAAGGCAGATAGTTTCCATGGCAACATAGCTCAAGTCGAGACACGACCGACTGGATGCCAGTTGCGCTCTGCACTACCGGTATAGAAAATGAGGAGTTTTACTTGAAATCCGGTTAGTTACTCATCTGCTCACACAGCACTGACAACCGAGTATAGCATAACAAAGACTTGACACTATCGACTAGATATATGTCAAATACCACTCACTCACTCACTCACTCACACATTCATCACGAAATCTCAGAAACCACCCAACGGATTGGAATGAAATTTGGTATGCAGCTTCCTCAAGGGCCGCAAACGCCCACTACGAAAGGATTTTTGGATATTCATGTTCTAAAGGGGTGTTAAGGGGGTAGACCTGCATTTCATTGAATAGCAATATATCCCGATTGGTTTCCTTTGGGATGCGATACTCGGCATATAAAATCATCACTAAGAATAAGAAGACACATGTCTGAGGGTTTTTCGATATGGTGTATATTATGAGGTGTATGTGTGAAAAGTGAGTGTTGAAGGATTCATAACGGAGTAAGTATCTCTTAAAAGACAGAGGTAAAAATTATGAATCTCAGGGAGAAAAATCAGCTTGAAAAAATAGTAAATAGGTGTTCGATCGTTTTTTCATAAATCCATTTTAAGGGGCTCATGGGGAGGGACGAAATTCTGGGGAAAGAAGTCCTCTAAGGAAGGATTTATGGATATTCACTCATCATCCCCCAGCAAATCTATTGCAGTTAGAAACTTGAAATTTTGGGGATATGTTCGTTGTATGTCGAAAAAGTCCACTAAGGATGGATTTTTGGATATTCATGTTCTGAAGGGGTGTTAAGAGGGGTAAGCTTGCATTTCATTGAATAACAATATCTCACGAGTTGTTTCATTTGGGCATGTGATATTCGGCATATAAAATAATCATTCAAAATTAGTAGACATATGTCTAAGGGTTTATCGATATGTTGTATACTATGAGGTGAAAGGGGAGAAAATTGGGGGTTGAGGGATTCTTAACGGAGCATGTACTGTATCTCTTATTCAACATAGGCGATAAATTTGAAATTTAGCGAAAAAAGCAGCTTACAAAATTAGTAAATAGGTGTAGGACCATTTCTTCATAAATCCAATTTAAGGGGCCCATGGGGAGGGGTGAAATTCGGGGGGAAAAACAGAAAAGAAAGTGTCCTAACTGATTGACTCACTTACTCACTCATCAAACTCAGGGGGAAGAACAGCTTTAAATAAGTAAATAGGAGTTCGACCGTTTTTTTTTCATAAATCCAATTTAAGGGGTTCATGGGAAGGGGTAAAATTCTCAAAAATAAATGAAAGAAAATGGCCTGACTGACTCACTCACTCATCATCGCCCAGCCAAAATTATTGAAGTTAGAAACATGAAATTTTGGGGATATGTTCGTTGTATGTAGAAAACGTCCACTAAGGAAAGAGTTTTGGATATTCAGGTTCTAAAGAGTTGTTAGGGGGGAAACGTGCATTTCATTATAACAATATCTCACGAGTGGTTTCTTTTGGGGATGTGATACTTGGCATATATACTAATCATTAAAAATAAGCTGTCACATGTCTAATGGTTTTTCGATGTGGTGGATATTATGAGGTGAAAGGGATGAAAAGTGGGGTTTGAAAGATTCCTAACGGAGCGTGTATCTCTTAAACGACATAGGCGAGGAGTTTGAATTTCGGAGGAAATAAATCGGCTTAAAAATAAATAAATAAATAAAATACATAGGTGTTCGACCGTTTTTTCATAAATGCAATTTAAGGGGCCTATGGGGAGGGGTGAAATTCTGCAAGAAAAACGTCCACTAAGGAAGGATTTTTGGAAGTTCACACACATCGACCAACCAAAACTATTAAAGTTAGAAGACGGGGATATGTTTTTTGTGCGTCGAAAAATTCTACTAAGGAGGGATTTTTGGATATTCAGGTTCTAAAGGGGTGTTAAAGGGGTTAAACCTGCATTTCATTGAATAACAATATGACACGACTATGACGCGAGCGAAGCGAGGCTAAAAATGAGATGGTGTGTGTCTGTGTATTACTCAATCACGCAAGAACCACTGGTCCGATATACAAGAATTTTGCATGGAAGTAGCTGATTTACCTGGTTAACATACAGGCTACTTTTGATTTCAATACTTTGCACTATTTAAAGATGACGACCATTTTAGTGACGTCATAACACCCTTTGATTTCAAACTTTCATATTTCCATTTCAAATAAAAAGTGAACGCTAAAAGATAGCAAACTTTTGATGGCATATATGAGGGTTAAAATTTCATTTTCTATCCGAAAGGTATCTCCAACGGTTCGCGAGTAAAACCTAAATGTGTGCTTTAAAACACGGTCAACTCCGAACGGTGTAGTTGGACAAAATAGTCCATCCTTAATCTCCCTCTGCACAGCACCTCGCCTATCCCCTGTTTTAACTGTCACCTTCACATTTTAATTTTTTTTTATGACGCGTAGCGAAGCACGGGTACTTCAGCTAGTACCTAATAAATTCCCATGCAATACAAAAATCACACGGGAGCTCTCGATCACACACACACTGCCAGCCACACGGACCAAACATATACAGTTACAGATACATGAATTCAGACATTTACAAACAAAACCTTTGCTGTACGACAACATCACGGCAATATTAAATAACAATTGGTCAATGGCCATCCCAACGTTTAAGGTTACAAAGACACCATATAAACAATACAACTAACCCCTACAAATAACACCCCCGCAGAAATATTGGTACAACATGGACACACCCATAACGGCTATCGTGATATGGATCGCCATAATAAGAACACTATTGATATACATAATAGCAAAACAAATGGCACTCGCGCGGGACATGCGACAAATAACTACCCCTAGAACATCCCCATGAAGGCAACGCTACTATCTCATACGGACGCAAATCAGCACCATCCCCACAAGGAACCTAGCAGAACAGAAGAGAAAACAAATAGTTCCGTAAAGAACTATACAGCCTATTTTCATGTATCCTACTTATGTTAATTGCCTCTATCAACATACCAAATTTCCGTTTGATTCCTTTAATACATTCGTAGATATTGTGAACCGATAAAAAATTTGCGGATGGTCGGCATGTTTGATTTTTATATATGTAGGTCTAAAGAGTACTGTTACATGAAGATTATTGTGTACGTGTAGTATTCAAATTCAATCACATGATTAGGACACAAGAAGTAAAAATGAGATTTTAAAATTTCGCACAGCTGCCCTCTGGTGGTTATGGAAAAAATTGAAATAAATTAGATGCCTGTGGATTAACATTTGTATAAGGATTTACTCTACCAAGTGTCACTGCACTCGGATGGTTAAATTGCGAGTAACGCCCATGTGAATATTTATAATTTGCGTCGCCACCATGTTGGATTTGTGATCACCAGGTTATTTAGAGTCCTATAGGTGAACTTAAGTTATTAGCCCCTATGAACATTTAAAAAATCAGTTTGATTGCTGTAATAGATTCGTAGATATTCAGAGTCGTCTAAATATTTCGGATGGTCGCCATGTTGGATTGTTAAATGTATAGGCCATAGAGTCATGTACCATTAAAGAAAAATTATTGCGTAGGTTCATTATTCAAACTTTCACTTCCATCGCATGATTACTACACAAGAAATGGAAACTTAATTTTGAAATTCGCACAGCCGCCATCTTGAGATTATGTGAACAATTGAACTAAATTGGATACCAGTGCATTACAATGTGCATAAACATTTTCTGTACCAGATTTCATTGCGTTTGGAACATTAAACCGTGAGAAAGGTCTATTTAAAATTTTCAAATTCGCTTGGCAGGCATATTCGTTTTGTAGTTAAGTGGTTTTTGAAAACCTTATAGATGAACATTCAGTAGTGCCCTTTATCTCCGTACAAAATTTCAGGGTGATACCGCTAATAGTTCCAGAGATATAGAATGCCGGTGAAATAGTTCGCACATCCGCCATCTTGTGGTTAAATAAACAATAGAACGAAGTTAGATGTCGGTACTTTACAATGTGTATAAACATATACTGTACCAAATTTTATTGCGTTTGGTTGGTTAAATCGCGAGAAACGTCTATTTAAAAGTCGCAAATTACGTGGCCGCCATGTTGGTTTTGTAGTTACCAGTTTTTCAAAAGTTACATAGGTGTACTTCTAGTAGTTGCCTTTATCACCGTACTAAATTCCAGGGTGATATCGGGAATAGTTTCGGAGATATTGAATGCTGATGAAATATTTCGCACAGCCGCCATGTTAGATTGGTGAGACGTAACAAAATTTGACGGGCACGGTCGGGGTCGTCCGGTATAGTGCTATGGACTTAAGGAGTTTCATTGAAATCGCTCCAGCCGTTTAGAAATTATTAGGGACACACACAAACACACCTCACGCACACACGCACACACACACGGACAAAAGGTGATCTCAAAAGCCTATTTTTTCAAAATTGAAAATAGGCTAAAAAGGGCAGGTTCAAGGTGGCCCTAAACATACAATTCACGCCCAGCGCAAACAATTATACTAATTTCAAAGACAGAACACAGGGAGATACATTTAGAATCACAGGCAGCTTATTCGGGAATATGCAAAACTAGCCCTGGAACATGCACAATTAAGTATCTTATTTCCGCGCATAATCGTCGCACGTTTTTAGCCTTTCGTGGAAAAAAGCAGGGTGCGACGATTATGCGAGGAATATTTAAGTTCAAAGAATATACTGTATAATTTGCTGCACGGGCCAGTCATTCGCGTAGCATGAGTCTGGCGTAGGTCATAGCCTGCAGTCAGAAAGAGGCTTCTTTCTTCTAACAAGGTCACGACAGTTTAAAGCTCGCGGAATGTGCTGACGAAGTTGGCCGTTCGCGTCGCGATTCATAGCCCGCAGGCATAAAGACGAGATTACTTTTGCATGACAAGATCACGCCAGATTAGGCCTATAAGCTCGCGGAATGTGCGCAGGCCGTTCGCGTAACAGTTCATAGCCCACAGGCATAAAGACGAGATTACTTTGTCCTGACAAGATCACTCCAGATTAGGCCTATAAGCTCGCGGAATGCGCACTGAGCGCTCGCATCACAGTTCATAGCCCGCAGGAGGCAAGACGAGATTACTTTTTGCTGACAAGATCGCGCCACATTAGGCCTCTAAACACGCGGAACGTACGCTGGCCGTTCGCGTCACAGTTCATAGCCCTCAGGCATAAAGACGAGATTAGTTTCTGCTGAAAAGATCACGCCAGATTAGGCCTATAAGCTCGTGGAATGTGCGCTGGCCGTTCGCGTCACAGTTCATAGCCCGCAGGCATAAAGACGAGATTACTTTGTCCTGACAAGATCATGCCAGATTAGGCCTATAAGCTCGCGGAATGTGCGTTGAGCGCTCCCATCACAGTTCATAGCCCGCAGGCATCAAGACAAGATTACATTTTGCTGACAAGATCATGCCACATTAGGCCTCTAAGCACGCGGAATGTGCGCTGGCCGTTCGCATCACAGTTCATAGCCTGCAGGCATAAAGACGAGATTACTTTGTCCTGACAAGATCACGCCAGATTAGGCCTATAAGTTCGCGGAATTTGCGCTGGCCGTTGGCGTCACAGTTCATAGCCCGCAGGCATAAAGGCGAGATTACGTTGTCCTGACAAGATCACGCCAGATTAGGCCTATATGCTCGCGGAATGTGCGCTGAGCGCTCGCATCACAGTTCATAGCCCGCAGGCATCAAGACGAGTATACTTTTTGCTGACAAGATTACGCCGCATTAGGCCTGTATGCACGCGGAATGTGCGCTGAGCGCTCGCATTACAGTTCATAGCCCACAGACATAAAGACGAGAATAGTTTCTGCTGACAAGATCACGCCACATTAGGCCTCTAACCACGCGGAATGTGCGCTGGCCATTCGCGTCACAGTTCATAGCCCGAAGGCATAAAGACGAGATTAGTTTCTGCTGACAAGATCACGCCAGATTAGGCCTGTAAGCTCGCGGAATGTGCGCTGGCCGCTCGCGTCACAGTTCATAGCCCGCAGGCATAAAAACGAGATTTCTTTCTCCTGACAAGATCACGCCAGATTAGGCCTATAAGTTCGCGGAATGTGCGCTGGCCGCTCGCATCACAGTTCATAGCCCGCAGGCATAAAAGCGAGATTACATTTTCCTGACAAGAACACGCCAGATTAGGCCTATAAGCTTGCTGAAAGTGCTAAGTGATGACGCTGGCAGCTCGCATCACAGTTCATAGCCCACAGGCATAAAAACGACATTTCTTTCTGCTGACAAGATCACGCCTGATTATGCCTATAAGCTCGTGGAATGTGCGCTGGCCGCTCGCTTCACTATTCATTGCCCCCAGGCATAAAGACGAGATTACTTTCTCCTGACAAGATCACGCCAGATTATACGCTCGCGGAATATGCTAAGTGACGAAGCTTGTCGCTCGCGTCACAGTTCATAGCCCGCAAGCATGAAGACGATATATTTTTCTTCTGACAAAGTCGCGCCAGGTTATAAAGTCGCGGCAGCATGTTCAACTGACTGGCGCACAAATACGAATATGCTGTGCGACGATTATGCGATGAAATTTTATTAACCTATTTTAGTGTTTGTAAAGTTGGGTGCGACGATTACGCGGTGGCGACGTTTATGCGAGGAAATATGTAAATAGTTGACATACTCATGGCTGCCAGCCTTACAACGGAGCATAAGCGGAAAGGACAGCACAATAACTCAGGTTAGCACATACCGAAATTGACAGGGATAAGCAAACGGACAGAGGGATACATGCACATGCATAATTACAACACAGGCAGACTGACACGGCGCACACATTGCATGGGCTAATTAAAACAAGAACAAACGCCAGAGATCGAACTAAGGACCTTATAGGTATGGACGGGCACTAAACACACAAATTTCACGAGGCCCACACAAACAGTGACACGAATTTCAAATACAACACGACACTCTTGGCATGTAATACTAAGTGTATACATGTATATTGGATTAACGCCAAAACGGCAAGCCTTTTCATCGAAATAAGAGAGCTAACTGTTAAGCATTGATGTACAGTATGATATGTGTGTACATTGTAAGGCATGTGTTACATGTTCCATAGGAATACATTGGATATATTTTGAGACCATTAACAGAGAAAGACTCATACAACAAATCAAAGCACACCTTAGTTTACGTGGCCAAATTTTTACGCAGTAGGGAAAACATTTCAAAAAATAGCCGTAAGACAATACGAGGAATACATTATGTACGGGAAACTTGTCGACAGATAACAAGGTCACAATTTGCCAACAGCACAAACAAATTGACATTCTAGTTACACGCTTCTAAGTGGCGCATTATCCAGACACAGACACGTAATAGGCAAGCAAGCTACCAGCTTAATCGCGCGTGACACACCGACATCAGGAGGTCAAACATGAAACAATAACAGTCGCCAGCAGATACTCAAGCAAGCGATCATCGCGGGCGCGATACGGCATGCGTAAGCAGTAGGGCTGTACATACATGAACAGGTAACACAAAGTACCGAGCCACACGAAACACACCTAGTGTAAGGCTTACATATCAACACATACATTCTTCGCTGGATCATGTTTTTCTTTTGAAACTAAGTCTGTTTGACAAATACGACATCGCCGTGGGACTGAGCAAGTACAGTTCGTTTCTAACCACGCATTGTCACATTAGCCATCGAAAATAGGGCGTGTTGCTTATAGCAACATAGCTAGACCATTGTCTATTACCTATCCTAAAGAAAATCATTAGCCTACGAAACAGTTAGATCATTCATAAATTAGTCAACGAGCGGAGGTTATCGCTTCACGCGGTAATCAAGTTTCATTAAACTTTATCCGCAAAGAGGGAAAACCATTCTATCATCCAATGCCAAGTGGTTTACAGTCTAATCAATTGTAATGCAAGTCACGTGTCGCACGATTTTTCACAAAAATCAGTAACACCATATTTCAACGGAGTTTAATATTTAACTCCTAAACACGAACCAGCAATATTACAGGATTACACTTTCTTTTCATGGGATCATCTTTCCGCCTGCTTTATTCTATTTTAAACTAAGTCAACTTGACACTGAAAACATTTAATTGGCACATATTTTCTTCACTGGATCATGTTTTTATTTTTATTTTAATTGGCTCCTTTCTTACCTGCGTATTCCTAATACGATCAGGTATACAGTTTAATCAGCTATAAAGAGGCCAGACGAATCTATAAAAAATATTTAATTGGCAAAATTTATGGCTCGTTTCTTACCTGCGTATTTCTAATACGATCAGGTATACAATTTAATCAGCTGTAAAGGCGCCAGTTACATGTCACATGATTCCATTAAAATGCCATAGTGAGTAAAATGTTCACGATGGCGCTTGACCCAATACATTTTATATCAGGGCACAGGGCTGAATACAAAAACACACGTAATTCCTTCATTACACTAAGGCGAGCCCGACCAGTTTATAGAATGGAAAGCACCTACGAGTAACAAATTATACAATAGACCTACACAACAGCAGTAGAGAAAGGCATACATTAGGGGACAACATCAAACACAGCGACACACATATTTCAGTTAAATACACAGCACGCCGAGAAGCTTTTTCCGGGATAGAAAGGAAAAAGACACAGACGTACAAACAATAGGTTTCACTGACGCCAGGCGCGAAAAATAAAACAGCATACAATATCGCATGAACATCATAGCGGGGCTACAGAAACACCCTACGTAAGCGAAAATACATTATACACCCAAACACACGCGGTTACACGATTAGAAACTACGATTGACTAGCAAGCTAGAGGCATTTAAAAGGTACACGGTAGATATCGCCGAAACAAGACATTAATTTAGCTCAAGGCCTAGGACAAGCATTTCCCCGGAAGAGGTGGCAGAACACGGAAAGACAGATTAAACTGCGAAATTGCAAAGAGAGGTGACAACATGAACACTACGCAACACAGACTAACATTAAATATACGCAGAACATACATACATTCAACCATGATAAGAAAACATTATTGCACACGCACCACAATCAATTACTAAAGGGAACAGTGGGTACACACCCAAGAATACGGGCAAGGATATATACATACCGACTGCAAAACACATAGAAAATACACAATAGTTAAGGGCATTCTAGCCAATGTAACATGTAAACACAGAGTAACACCATTTTCCTGAAGGAGAAACGAGAAACCACGAACAGTTAGGATACACTAGATGAATTAAAAGAACATAGAGCTTTGTGTGTTCTGCATGGCATTGGAAGGGTTGAAATGCCTATTAAACATCCAATTCTCAAGTTCATAAATGTGGAAAAAATGCTAAGGATACCTTACGTTATCTATGCAGATTTCAAAAGTACACTCCTATCATATCAAACTTGTGTACCTAATCCCGAGGAAAGTTATACAGTCCCATACCAGAGTCATGTTCCTATGAGCTTTGGTGTATATATTAAACCCTCACCAGCTGTGGAACACATAAAGACAAACCTTCCGAGCCAACCCTTTATTTATCGTGGACCTTACGCTGCAGAGAACTTTATGGACTGTTTGAACTCGATAGCTAATGACATTGATTGATTTTTCAGCTTAAATGTTCCAAATGCTTTAACTCATGATCAGGAAACAGATTTCCAATATTCTGAAACCTGTTATTTGTGTCATAAATCATTTACCAATGAGGACTGGAAAGTTAGAGATCATTGCCATATTACAGGTGATTACTGTGGAAGCGTTCATAATAACTGTAAATTGAGGTGTAAAACACGTTTCCCTGTTCATGGATTTCTACATAATATGAGTGGATATGATGCAAATTTTATTGTAAAGCAGTTGGGATGTACTACCGAGAGAATGGACGTTATCCCTAACTCTAAAGAAAATTACATCTCCTCATCAAATATGTAGGAAATGTTAAGCTTCGATTTTAGGATACGTTTCGGTTGATGCCGAGTAGTTTGAAAAAATTAGTTACAATCTTAACATCATACCCTCAAACAGACAAGTACTTTGGAAAAGAGAACGCAACGCTCATGTCTCGTATTGGTGTACTTCCTTATGATAATATTGATTCTTGGGAAAAATAAGTGAAAAGTGTTAACCTCCAAATGAGGCATTCTTTAACAAATTAAGTCAAGAAGATAATAGTAAAGAAGACTATGAGCATGCCAAAAATGTATGGAATCAGTTCAAAATTAAAATTCTAGGGGAATATAGTGAACTTTTCCTAACTTCAGATGTACTCATCCTTGCAGACATCTTTGAAACATTTAGAAACAAAACAGTAGAAACACACCGAGTGGATGCTGTACACTTATTTACTTCGCCTGGTTCATGTTTCGAGGCAATGCTCCTTTACACTGGAATAGTGGAATTGCTAAAATTGATTTTGAGAAAAATCTGTAGGCCTACATATTATTTAACAATGCAATTTTTGGAGAAACAATGGAAAATATTCGTAAAAGAATAGTCATACGTCTTGTAACTGACAGCAAAAAGGCTGAAAAGCTGATAGCTATACCAATATTTATCGACAGAACAATTTATGGTCCAAACCTAGCTGCCTTCTACATGGCTAAAGGTAGCATTGTATTCAATAAGCCTATATATTTTGGAATGTGTATACTAGATATTTCAAAAACTCTCATGCATTCCACCAATATGATGTCCTGCTACCCTATTATGGGGTCGAAAATCTTAAACTAATGTACATGGACAGGGGCTCGTTTATTTATTTGTTTATCAAGAAAAGTTGAATTTTCTAGAACACCTGGACACATATGATTATCCTACTAATCACATATGTTACATATGAAACAAAAAAAATTTGGGAAAATTTTAAAATGAGGCTTGTGGACGTATTATTAAAGCATTTAAAATGTATGCTTTAGACATAAATGACATAGAAATAAAAAAAAAGTATTTGCAGAGTCTTCGTCAAAGATTGTAAAAGTTTTCAAGATTATAAGGATTGTATCATGAAAAACGAGGTAATAAGAATACCGATAAAAAGTATCGCTTCTAAACAAGATACCATAATATCTATAAAACTAAATAAAATTGCTTTCTGCCCTCGTGATGACAAAAGAGTAATTGATTCTAATGGTATAGCTACACATGCCTATGGTCATTACTCAACCGTTCACCATACTTAAATGGTTAAGTTATGGATTTCAAGATCCCAAATTGAAACCTGTATGTAGCAGATACATAAACCAGAACAATTTAAGAAATAAAACGGTAGCACTACAAAAAGAACACCAATCAAGCAACAAGGAAAGGGAAAAAATGGTATTAACACTCAAGAATTAAAATAAAACTGTAGAAATTATAACAAGAAACTAACGAAAAAAGAATGTATTATGTGTAAATATTGTAAATGTATTTGTATCAATAAAAATATTGAATGGACACTGCTTGTACTTTTTAATTACTATCCACCTCCCACTCCTAATCCAGCTGTTAACCTCGAGTAATCATAAGAAATTGTCCATAGTTAGCTAAAACTAGGTAGCAAAAGTATAGTTTAACCCATTTTTTTTACCTGTATGCTTTGGGATATGGTATCCAGCCTTGTTATATTTAATGGAAACCTGTAGAATGCTGTGGTAGAGTAAACAGCGTGAAGAAAGTTGCCACCTACTGCATGTAAACTCTGGCCTTGTACGTATCATTGAGAAACCTTTGTCGTGAGAATAATTTCTCAGTAAGTGTTTGTGTGTGTTAACTCTGCCTACAGGGTTATGCCTAGTGCTGGTTTTAATCCTAGGGAAAGAAAAAAATATTGTACAAAAGCTTTTACTTTTTGAAACTTAAGTAAGTTCGTAATCCTGAGCTCGTTGTGCGTGACGGTTAATTTGCATAGTAGCCACAGCAGTTGCATTACATTACTTTCTATAAAACTAGCATAGGGATTGTTGCATGTGTCCTATGTACTTATGGTGTGCACATTAGTCTTGTGATAGCTTTAAAGGTTAGCTTAAGTTAGGTTAGCTTAGTTGGCAGCTCACTCTCTACCTTATCTTCATTGATTTTGAGAAAGCTTTTGAGTCCGTAAATCGGAAAATCATGTGGAACATCCTTGTAGATTATGGCAATCCAATGAAGATTATTAACATCACAAAGGAAATGTATGAAGGTTATGAGTGCCAAGTACTGCATGAGGGGGAACTGACAGACCCCTTCAAAGTCAATACAGGAGTACTACGACAAGGGTACATTATTTCGCCAACATTATTTCTTTTGGTTTTGGATCACGTGATGAAGAAGATGATGGGGGGGGGGGGCGAAGGAGAGGGGTGCAATGCGGTTTACGGGATGGACTTGAAAATATGGACTTTGCAGATGACATTTGTCTGATGGCTCAGCGGTATCGAGACATCGAAGAGAAGCTGGTTAGATTGCAGAGAGAATCAGAAGTTGCAGGCCTTAGGATCAATACCAGAAGAACTAAATAGATTCGGATGAACTCAGTGGACACGACATTGCTGACCATTAATGGAGAAGAAGTCGAACAAGTCCAGTCCTTCCTATATCTTGGAAGTATTGCCATAAGTACAGGAGGCGCCGAGGAGGATGTTCATAGTCGCATACGTAAAGCAAACGGTGCATTTGTCCAATTGTACCCTGTTTGGAGGAGTAGGAACATCTCAAAGGAAACCAAACTCCGGATTTTTAACAGTAATGTGAAGGCCGTGCTTTTGTATGGCTGTGAATCCTGGAAGGTGACGAAACTTATTAAAAACAAACTCCGAATCTTTGTCAACCACTGTCTCCGACGCATTCTAAATGCCATATGGCCAATAGTAAGGACTAATGAAGATATTTGGCGTGAGACCAACCAGCAACCAATCAGTATACAAATCGAGGAACGAAAATGGAACTGGATTGGACACACATTGAGGAAGCCAGATGGTGCTATTGAAGAATCGTCATTGGAGTGGAACCCTCAAGGTGCTAGGAAACGCGGTCATCCCAAGGAGACCTGGAAGAGGACGATCGAGAGAGAAGCTGCAGATAGTGGAAAAACCTAGAGAGAAGTAAAGAGGCTGGCCAGAAGCCGTACCGTTTGGAACAAATTCGTCACGGCCCTATGTTCCAGAAGGAACGACAGGAATTAAGTCAAGTAAGTCAATTAAGTTAGGTTAGTTTAGGTTAGGTTAAGTTAGGTTAAGTTAGCTTAGGTTAGTAGGTTAGGTTATGTGAGGACATGTTTGGTTAAAAGAACTGAGGTTATGATAGGTTAAGTTAGGTTAGGTGAGGTTAGGTTAGGTTATGTCAGGGCACGTTAGGTTAGGTGACCTGAGGTTATGATAGGTTAAGCTAGGTTAGGTGAGGTTAGGTTAGGTTATGTCAGGACACGTTACGTTAGGTGTACTGAGGTTAGGTTAGGTTAGGTTAAGTGAGCGTAGACTAGTTTAGCATTCCATATGTGTAAGTGATTGCGTGCAGTAACCATCTTGCGCATTAGTTTTGTGCTAAAAATAATAAGTTAAATATTAAATAAATACAATTTTATAAGATGAAAAGTGAACATTTAAAAATAAAACTTAGGTCTGAGACCTTGTAGTTTCGCCTTTTTCGCAAAATCTAAAATGTAAAATATAGATATTAGAAAGTTTAAATATAAAATTTATAATTAAAATGTAAAATATAAAATTAAATCCAAAATTTAAACGTAAAATCTAAAAATAAAATACAAAATATTTAACTAAATGCAAAATCTAAAATTTAAAATCCAAAATGTAAAAATTTAAAAAAATCTTACATGCATGAATTTAAATCTTAAATCAGGTTTTTGTAATTATGGATTAAAGAATTTTTGGGTTAATGACCTTACAATTTAGTGCTTTGACACAATAAATAAAATTAAAAAATTAAAAATTAAATATGAACATTAAAAGAAAAGTAATAAATATATTATTAAAATTATATAAAAATAAATAATAATAATAATAAATAATAAAGTAATACATAATTAATAACAAATAAATAATAATTAAAAGGCCCGCTATTTAAGAGTTCGGTTTCGCGCGTCGGCCATCTTGGGCATTAGCCCTTGCGCTAGCTATGACTCTCTCTCTATACGACCAGCATAGGGCCGGTTACGCGCGGAGGCCATCTTGCGCATGAACCCCTGCGCCAGGACAGGCCTTTTATACCTACTAGAAGTGAATGCCACTTCAGTGAGCTGTTTCTTCTGGGATGTCTGCGTGGCTCAATTCGCTCTTCCACTTTCCCATGCGATTCGCTGCCTTAGATTTCACTAGACGCTCTTCCTAAACTTGAGCCTCCGTATCATAAGTTGTTAGGTGACGTTCAAGGGCTGACCAGAATCTGTGTCTCGTTTCATCTGCAGTAACTTCTCTTCGGATGTAAGAGTAGAGGTATCCCAAAGAGACAGTACCGTTTGTACACCATCATTGACTTGACGATCTGTTACGATCTTTGCCGTCTCTTTCACAGCACATCAACCTGCTTCGCGTGGCCGAAATTTGCTCCATGATAGTTCCACGCATCCTGAGACGGATGCGCAAAATGCTTGAGCTGACCTAAAATGTAGAGACTTGCACTCCAGGTTGTGCTTGTTAGCTTCCGGATGGTAATGTTTGGTTTGGCTCAGTGACGTTTGAAAGTCCCAGTGCAGTCAAGCGTGACAACTACTTATTTTGGAGTGAGAAATGTTGGATTCGTTAACTCTGCCACGTCTCTCTCACCATGTTTCTCTGTGGTTGAGATGGAAAGCACTCTCACTTATGTGCTCGAGATCTGCTTGGGATGGCGGATGTGCGAAATATTTCACTGGCATTCTATATCTCTGAAACTATTAGCGGTATCATCCTGAAATTTTGTACGGAGATAAAGGGCACTACTGGATGTTCATCTATAAGACTTTTAAAAACCGGTTAACTACAAAACGAACATGGCGGCCAAGCGAATTTGAAAATTTTATATAGACCTTTCTCGCGATTTAATGTTCCAAACGCAATGAAATCTGGTACAGGAAATGTTTATACACATTGTAATGCACTGGTATCTAATTTAGTTCAATTGTTTACATAACCTCAAGATGGCGGCTGTGCGAATTTTCAAATTAAGTTTTTATTTCTTGTGTCGTAATCATGCGATAGAAATGAAAGTATGAACAATAAACCTACGCAATAATTTTCCTTTAATGGTATATGACTCTATGGCCTATACATTTAACAATCCAACATGGCGACCATCCGAAATATTTAGACGGCTCTGAATATCTACGAATCTATTATAGCAAGCAAACTGATTTTTTTTACGTTCATAGGGGCTATGAACTTAAGTTCGCCTATAAGATTTTAAATAACCTGGAGATCACAATTCCAACATAGCGGCGACGCGAAGTATAAATATTCACATGAACGTTTCTCGCAATTTAACCATCCGAGTGCAGTGAAATTTGGTACAGTAAATCCTTATATGAATATTCATCCACTGTCACCTAATTTACTTCAATTGTTTCCATTACCACAAGATGGCAGCTGTGCGAAATTTTAAAATCTCGTTTTTACTTCTTGTGTCCTAATCATGCGATTGAAGTTTGAATGCTACTCGTACACAATAATCTTCATATAATAGTACATAACTTTAGGTACTACATATTGTACCCATGTAAGTAATTTCCATGGAAAACATGCTTCTGCCTCCAGCTAGCTTCAGGTCTCAGCGTGTTGCGTTCTCCCACAGAGCAGCTGCATATTTTTGATTTGAGACTAAAATGTATCAACTCTACAATGATAAGGCACAACTCTACTCTAAAGACTTTAATTCAGTATAAACATCATGGCTTCAAACATAAAAAGAACAATCCCAACAAATACAATACACAAGCAAACAAAGTTACTCCCACAATCCACTAATTATTCACATAGTTTAACAAATTAAATCCATATCATTATTCAATCCTTTACCCTTAGGTGGACTTTAAACTTCACTCTAGTGCGCTGATGCACATGTAACGTTTCACAAAAACCGTACTTTTACACTCATGTCCCCTAATGTGACTTCTTTAAATTCACAAAATTACTTGTTTCTTACAACACATCTTAATTTACATCATGTGTACTCTTTGTGTTATATCTCTCTCTCCCACCAAATGCTTATCATGCATTAGCCAACTCATGGGTTGCACTACAATCTACTTGCAACTCCACAATTATGTAAATTTACCCCTCCATTTCCCTCTTTTTATAGTTCCACTGCATGCCATTGTGATTTCAATTCCAACCTATGTCGTATGGTATTATTAAGCTACCCTTGCGAGCGTAGCCTGTGGCTTCAAGTGCCCAACTTCATAAACTCGTGTCAGTGTCAGTACAAAATGCAACTTCCAACCATTCGTAGGATTGCTAAAATTTTATATCATCAGGGTGATCTATGATTACCAATGTGTTTTTAAACCACACACATTCATTACACAATATATCAATGCTTCCTTTCATTACAAGCAAGGTCTCAAATCTGTCCTTTCAAAACGCTAGCCTTCACGGTTCGTTTGACAACTCAGCCCCTTCAGAGCTGCCTGTATACAATGGAATGGAGAGGGGTGGTTACAGCTGTAAACCGTCCCTCGCCTTCCTGATTCCTAGCTCTCATCTTCCCAAGCAGTATCACGATTCTGAAAACAATATTGTGGTCACAATGATCCACGTGATCCCATATAATTTAAACTGAATAGTATGCAATAGGTTCTGGATGAGCTTAAATATTTATTCCTAACCTTAGGATATTAATAACGGCCTCAACAGGTCCGTATCATTATATGAAGGCACGAGATTCATCAAACACAGGTCTAGTGGGTAGCCGGTATCTTAATAAATGCTACGGTCAGTCAACAGCTGCCGTCAATAAGATTCGCTTCACAAGAGCCGAATCATTCAATAATAAGTTCTCGGTCGATCAGGTATGGCGTAGAGGTTTCCAATGTTCTCCCCTCACCTACCACAGGATTCGAACCCGGAACATTCCATATCCATCATCGGAGTTAGGGTAACACGCTAAATACACTCCGGCATAAATTAATATATCTGTACGCCCAAGGCTGTACGAGACTTCACACGTCGATTAGATTACCTGGCTTCATAACCCGATGCTCTGATCTCGCCCTTTAATTATTAAGAGAACTCTATCCGTTACTCTACAAGCTTATACACAAGCCACAAATTCAATTCACTGTTAAGCTCTTCCATTTCCTTGCATAATTATATTCCCATTAACACAATATATTCTAATATTAACTCTTTTCTCATCCCTTAATGTAATCTACCGCTTGGCTAGATAAATATTCCAATTAGCGTAAATATTTCTTGCTTACAAACTTTTATCCTGATGTATTCAATTATACCTTTTATCATTATTATAATTATTATTATCATTACTGACATAAATTACCTTAACCCGACATAACGTAACCGTTTCAATAATCGAACATCCGTGTTCGTTACGTTAAGTTTTTCATAACTGAATTGCCATTTTATTAATAGTGGTAACGATTAATCCACTCTCTGATGTATAACAACATCTTAACTCTACTGAAATCAAACAACCATAAACACTTGAGGGTATACCTCCTAATATTGATTCTTACTGGCACATTTTATAATTCCGAAATCACATTACATGCAGTGTCTATAACTTCTATAACAGCATGATTTGTGGGGTGCTTACATAGGCTTATCCAGGTGGCTCCAACCACCCATATTTTCCAGTGTCGCCTGCTATTGGCATAATTAGCGAGACATTTCCATACTGCTAATACACATCTTATATGACATTTGATTCATAAACACACCACACTTTTCCATTTCTATGATGAAGCTAATGCTTCCAAACACATGAAACTATAACACTTGTTATATTATTAATTTAAAAGATATTTTACATGCACAAACACACGTCACAACTTATATTCCTGACTGGTTGAAATTTTCTGGCATGATATCAGAATTGCAGGTGCGGACGGCCTCTTCTTCGGTCCTACTACCTCCTGATTGAACATCTCGATCATCTGCCTGCGGATTCACAAACAGTCTATCGATTATCCCTTGATAACCTTCCTGATCTGGCATTAATATGCTTACATATCGTCATCAACGTTAATTATTGGTATACTTAAGATATGTATAACCAATCACTATTTTTCACTGCGCTCAACATTCTACATTGTATTTACACAAATTATTATTTCAACAGTTCTGCCTAGCATATCACACGGTACTTCCTATGTGAACACTACCAATTGCTCGTACTGCCGACTACACATACGGCACGACTGTCCTTAATAAACAGTATATAACAGTCTTACTGCACGGCTTCCCAACCTGAAGTCCGAGCCTCCTATCTTAACTTCGGTAATATGCATTTCGCATAATCAAGTTTATAGATTACCGTACTCATTCTTACGTCATGACCATGCATGATTATATTATCACTGATGCATTACACTACACGGCTAATATACTGATTACCAGTAAAATGTTTTTAAGTCTTTGTGTGCGCGCCTGGGCGCTCCGCGCTAGATTCTGTTACAACTTCCAAACACAACTGCCAACCGATAACTGCTGCCAACAACTGTCCTCTGCCAAGGGTCTACTCCCTTATATCCGTTTTACACGAAAAAGTAGGTCTCAGATTCCCTCGCAGTGTCATCTTCTGTTCCAGGATGATTCTGGTCTTGGAATAATATTCATATTGTTCCTTTTTCTTCGCTGGTCACAAAAATGCATGCGTGCTCGGGAATCGATCGGCCAATTAATTAATATTAATTGTCTTATCCATGGCGTGGGGACGCGGCGTCATGTGGAAATCCCCGGCGACATAGTCAGGTCACGCCGCGAACACCAATAGTCCTGTGTTCATGCGCACTCCATTAAATATGCCTTGATTTCACAGTTTGATGGCTCTATAATTAGCCTCCTGGCTAAAGATTCACCTGTGTGCAACTCTCATGTCATTGCATTGCTCCAATCACGAGTAATCAATGATTTTCCTTTGGATCTTCCCCTTCCATTCTCGTTTTTATTCTCAAACGGGGAAGAACAGGGTCATTATTCAACCCCCCCCCGACCTCTTGGAGACGACTTAAGTAGGTCAACGAGATTGACATGGCTCCATGAGTCTCCTCCTACAATTCTGGGGCCATTAGTAAACTGTCAAACTCTCCACTTCTGTGTTTCAAGTCCAGCATAGCCTACTCCATGTAGTCCAATAATGCTATATTCCACTCATTTTCCCTGCATTATTTCAATAAATAATGTCAGTATCAACTGATATCACACCAGTGATTAAATACATAAATTCCTCCAGGGGTTTTTACAACGAAACTCCCTCAACAGATCTCGGGTTCGTTCCCTGGTGGAACCTTCAATCTGAGCTCAACTTCTCTCCGAGGTCCACGTTCGATACCAGTCAGCATGACCCCCTCGGGTTCAATATATAAATTCAAACATGGCGACCATCCGAAATATTTAGTCGGTTCTGAATATCTACGTATCTATTACAGCAATCAAACTGAAATTTTGTGTGTTGATAGTGCTAGTTAACATAAGTAGGATATATGAAAATAGGCTGTATAGTTCTTCACGGAACTACTTGTTTCTCACTCGATCCCCTACAGGTACAAAGGCCTCACCTAAAATTCTCCATTGTTCACTAATATGAGCACACTACCCATCCAAAGTGGCCGAATAGCTCGCATTAGGACATCAGACCATTCGGTTGGAAGACGCTTGTTCTATTCCTTTGATATACTACCGTGACGTCATCTTCAACCACTTAACGATTGACGACATGTACAGACTAGATATATTTCTTGGCCCAATCACAATTCTCAACAACTCCTGTGCTCACTTTCTCCTAAATTACAATGATACGGAAACGATCTCACATAGAAATAATTAGCAAGATTCTTCACATCGTTCTTCTGCAGACTATCTGCTTTTTAGTAAGAGACCACGTATGGTCACTGTGCAGTATGTGAGAACAGGCAAAATACAGCTGTTAATTACTTCCCACTTGATGTTCAGTGGAATAACCAATCAATGTGTTCGAGTCCATTATGAATTGTTTAGTTTGATTATATTGTTTAGACCTAAGTGACTGTGCAATGCATTACTTAATCGCTGAAAGCATCCTGTTATCATCAGTTTGGGCGCAAATATCTAATTCTTGGTAATTAACGACCATAGTGTGCTGCAAGCACAAAGTAACTCTGCCGGGGTAGCCCTTCTTGAAAATTTAAGGTTCTTGTCATTCATTATAATTGCGTCTTGCTCGTTGGCATAGTGGTAGAGCATCGGCGTAAAGAGTCGTAGGCTGTGATTGATTTGATATTTTAATACTTGCTCAACCTCCAATTGCCGATAACTTCTTGTTGAATACACAATGTATAAAAACTCGGCAATTCTTCTAGGTTTGTGCCGTGTCTTGTGTGGGGTTTTGCCTAGGACACCAAGCTGGCTCATCGGCGGGCTCTTGGTGTCCCCGCCCGGACCCTCATAGGAGTGACGAACTGCGCGCCACCTCCCTTTATATTAGGTGCAACTGCACCACTTGACTGCGAGAACTAAAAGCTCAAGCAGCCATAACCTCCCTATCAAGGCTTCCAAAAAGATGGTATATTGGCTTCTACGGCCAGTGAATTTAAACTCAGCAATTCTTCTAGATTTGTGCCGTGCCATGTGTGGGGTTTCGCTTAGGACACCAAACTGGCTCATCGGCAGGCTCTTGGTGTCCCCGCCCGGACCCCCACAGGAGTGACGAACTGCGCGCCACCGTCCATTATATTAGGTGCAACTGTACCACTTGACTGCGAGAACTAAAAGCTCAAGCAGCCATAGCCTCCCTATGAAGGCTTCCAAAAAGATGGTATATTGGCCTTCACGGCCAGTGATTTAAAACTCAGCAATTCTTCTAGGTTTGTGCCGTGTCTTGTGTGGGGTTTCGCCTAGGACACCAAGCTGGCTCATCGGCGGGCTCTTGGTGTCCCCGCCCGGACCCTCACAGGAGAGACGAACTGCGCGCCACCTCCCTTTATATTAGGTGCAACTGCACCACTTGACTGTGAGAACTAAAAGCTCAAGCACACTACCCATCCAAAGTGGCCGAATAGCTCGCATTAGGACATCAGACCATTCGGTTGGAAGACGCTTGTTCTATTCCTCTGATATACTACCGTGATACCATCTTGAACCCCCACACAAGACACGGCACAAACCTAGAAGAATTGCTGAGTTTTAATTCACTGGCCGTGAAAGCCAATATACCATCTTTTTGGAAGCCTTCATAGAGAGGTTATGGCCGCTTGAGCTTTTAGTTCTCGCAGTCAAGTGGTGCAGTTGCACCTAATATAAAGGGAGGTGGCGCGCAGTTCGTCACTCCTGTGGGGGTCCGGGAGGGTACACCAAGAGCCCGCCGATGAGCCAGCTTGGTGTCCTAGGCGAAACCCCACACAAGACACGGCACAAACCTAGAAGAATTGCTGAGTTTTAATTCACTGGCCGTAAAAGCCAATACACCATCTTTTTGGAAGCATTCATAGGGAGGTTATGGCTGCTTCAGCTTTTAGTTCTCGCAGTCAAGTGGTGCAGTTGCACCTAATATAAAGGGAGGTGGCGCGCAGTTCGTCACTCCTGTGAGGGTCCGGGCGGGGACACCAAGAGCCCGCCGATGAGCCAGCTTGGTGTCCTAGGCGAAACCCCACACAAGACACGGCACAAACCTAGAAGAATTGCTGAGTTTTAATTCACTGGCCGTAAAAGCCAATACACCATCTTTTTGGAAGCATTCATAGGGAGGTTATGGCTGCTTCAGCTTTTAGTTCTCGCAGTCAAGTGGTGCAGTTGCACCTAATATAAAGTGAGGTGGCGCGCAGTTCGTCACTCCTGTGGGGGTCCGGGCGGGGACACCAAGAGCCCGCCGATGAGCCAGCTTGGTGTCCTAGGCGAAACCCCACACAAGACACGGCACAAACCTATATGAATTGCTGAGTTTTAATTCACTGGCCGTGAAAGCCAATATACCATCCTTTTGGAAGCCTTCATAGGGAGGTTATGGCTGCTTGAGTTTTTAGTTCTCGCAGTCATGTGGTGCAGTTGCACCTACTATAAAGGGAGGTGGCGCGCTGTTCGTCACTCCTGTGGGAGTCCGGGTGGGGACACCAAGAGCCCGCCGATGAGCCAGCTTGGTGTCCTAGGCGAAACCCCACACAAGTCACGGCACACACCTAGAAGAATTGCTGAGTTTTAATTCACTGGCCGTGAAAGCCAATATACCATCTTTTTGGAAACCTTCATAGGGAGGTTATGGCTGCTTGAGCTTCTAGTTCTCGCAGTCAAGCGGTGTAGTTGCACCTAATATAAAGGGAGGTGGCGCGCAGTTCATCACTCCTGTGGGGGTCCGGGCGGGGACACCAAGACCCCGCCGATGAGCCAGCTTGGTGTCCTAGGCGAAACCCCACAAAAGACACGGCACAAACCATGAAGAATTGCTGAGTTTTTATTCACTGGCCGTAAAAGCCAATATACCATCTTTTTGGAAGCCTTCATAGGGAGGTTAAGGCTGCTTGAGCTTTTAGTTCTCGCAGTCAAGTGGTACAGTTGCACCTAATATAAAGGGAGGTGGCGCGCAGTTCGTCACTCCTGTGGGGTCCTGGCGGGGACACCAAGAGCCCGCCGTTGAGCCAGCTTGGTGTCCTAGGCGAAACCCCACACAAGGCACGGCACAAACCTATATGAATTGCTGAGTTTTAATTCACTGGCCGTGAAAGCCAATATACCATCCTTTTGGAAGCCTTCATAGGGAGGCTATGGCTGCTTGAGTTTTTAGTTCTCGCAGTCAAGTGGTACAGTTGCACCTAATATAGAGGGAGGTGGCGCGCAGTCGTCACTCCTGTGGGGTCCGGGCGGGGACCCCAAGAGCCCGCCGATGGGCCAGCTTGGTGTCCTAGGCGAAACCCCACACAAGACACGGTACAAACCTAGAGGAATTGCTGAATTTTAATTCACTGGCCGTGAAAGCCAATATACCATCCTTTTGGAAGCCTTCATAGAGAAGTTAAGGCTGCTTGAGCTTTTGTTTCTCGTAGTCAAGTGGTGCAGTTGCACCTAATATAAAGGGAGGTGGCACGCAGTTCGTCACTCCTGTGGGGGTCTGGGCGGGGACACCAAGAGCCCACCGATGAGCCATCTTGGTGTCCTAGGCGAAACCCCACACAAGACACGGCACAAACCTAGAATAATTGCTGAGTTTTAATTCACTGGCCGTGAAAGCCAATATACCACACAATGTATTCTATGAAAGCCTCCATTTGACATCCCTTTGACTATTGGCGTTCATGAAGGTTCGGCCTTGTATCCACTAGTAATTATTGTGATGGATATTATAAAACGCGACATGCTGAGGTGTGTTTCATGGGCCATCCTGTACTTTAATGATGTCATTCTTACTTTGAATATCAAGTACAATCATGTTTTGCGTCTGCATAATTTCGGCCTATCCATAAACATCTTCAAGACGGTGTACCTTGAGACAATTCCATCCATTGTACGATCAACGCTTACCAAAGAAGATGTAGACCTAACCTTCCTACTTTGTATTTAGATCATATTTCTTGATTTGGGTAGGAAGCAACCAAGACCTTATGTTAGTTACCATCCCGGCATTTGCCCAGGGTCGATGTAGGACCACCATGAAAATCACTTTCAGAATAGCTGAGATAGTCATCGAACCCGCCACATTTCAGTTTTGCCTCAACAGGCTGAGTGTACCCCTTTTCAGCCCTCAAACCAGAATTTAATGTCTCTTAAGATTCGGTAATGTAGGGGCAGATGATCCCGTAGTTCCACCCCTTAAAGGAACAATAACTAATCGAACTCGGGCTTCCACCGTCCCAGCCAACTGATAATATTGTACTGAGAATACCTGCTAAGGATTATTTTTATTAACCCTGTTTATTATAGGCGTATTAGAACTATTATCAGTTAATTCCGAGCGCATAATGTTCGTGACAGCTTATTCGTTTTTCACATACGGTTTGCTTTTATTATCAATACTTTCCTTCTAAAAATTTTGCAAAGCAGGATAGTATAGTTGCTAGTAGGATGCCATGCTCGTTCACGAAAACAATCTAAACTGCGTACGACTTTTATTCGTATGCTACCTGCAGTAGAAAGCATAGCTTCCCTAAACGATTACAGATTCTGCAGCATTGAACTAATCCCCTGGGACGATTCTACATATTTGCTACAAACGTTATTATTTAATTAGAGCCAGGATAATGAATTTGAAAGAAATGAATGAAATATGTGTAAAATTACTTTTCATTGTGAAGTAATTCATCAGATGTTTTTGATAAGTTACAAATACTTTAGGAGATAAAATACTAAAAATGAAATCTGAGTTGTGCGACTCATCAATTTAGAGGACGCAACAGATTCCACACATCCGAATAGCGGACCACACTCCGCAGATAAAGATAACCTAGAATAAGAAATTTTGTACGTTGTGTCCCTTCAACGTTTATCCACAATCGTAAATTCAAACAAAAAAATACTGTATACTGAGCCCGTATGAGCTCATCCCTGGTGATATTTTCTTTTCAGGAATGTGTAATTGCTTTGCTAATGTACAGAACCCACCCAGAAGCCAGCTTGAGCTCTGTCATGATTTCAGATGTTGTCTTGACTTTGGAGAATCATGCTGATATTTTTCCTGAGCATATTTTACCACACATGTTTATTCTAGGAGTCTCAGGATTTTCAATTTTGTAATTCTATATGAATTTACCACATTGATGTGGATTTAAATATTTTTGGTAAAGGTATTTCCATTGCAGATATGCGAACAGGACATATTTAGTCGCTACACGACTTGAGTACTTCCTTGAACCCGGGACGCTGATCTGGTGACCAACACACCACGTTTCGAGTCTGTCGAAGACGGACGTATTTACGTTTGGGTCTGTCGAGCCCACGTTTTACAAGTCCACTCATTAGAGTGAAGAAGTTTACATTCTATAAGCATCGTGCATCGAGAGCACTTTACAGTAGTGTGCTGAATAATTGTCATATCGCCAAGTTGGGCATTATTAATTCACGCCGGTGAAGAATTTTGATAGAATCTGCGATTAGTGAATGTATAACATTCTTTGTGAAACAGCACGTGGAACACCTATCTTGGACCATGCTGTCACAATTATCGAAGTCCACGAGGTGGCTAAATATCTTCAGAGTGAACATTCAATATTGTTTTAACTACATGAAAGCACGCCACTACTACAAACAAAACTGCGACAAGTTGTGCGCGATTTTTCACACGCCGATAGCAGTGATATTAAGTGATTACAGTGCTAGTAAAAGTATTAAAGTATGTGAGCAGATACCACCCGAGTATCTTAACTTCAGTGGCAGACCTACCATGGCCATTTTGATACAGTCTGCAAGAGTGTCTAGATCCTGTGAAAATTTGTAATCCACTGTGTAAAGTTAAATTTTGTGAGAAATCGATTAATTGAAACATAAATTCTGTGAAAACACGTGTGTATTTTCTACAAGCCATGTATCATTTTATCAACCACGTGTATGCAATGTTACGATCTTAATTCGTAATGCGTGAGATGGCTTAAGCAACCTACAGTATGTGAAGCAGATGTCCTGAGGTAAAGCCACATTATCGATTGGAACCTACAAACGACAAGGAACCTGCAAACCATGAGGAGTCCATAATGGAAACCGCCGTAATGAAGAGGAAGCCACGAGGATGCAAGAAATGGTAAAGAAGAGGTAAGGCCAGGGATTTTCGGCCTAGGATTCATCTATTTCTTCCTACCCATGGGGCGTCGTATACCCCTCAATTCCGAGTCAAGGAATGAGGTGAATTACCGATGGTCCTGTGACTTTTGTATTTTCTTTTCTTTGCGGGGTTTTTGATGTGTAACATCTTTCCACTCGGTATATGGATATTTTTGTGGCACTCGGTAGCTGGACATTTTTGTAGGAGTGATTTTGGAAAAGAGACGGAAGTGCACGGGACGGAAGTGCATGGGACGGAAACAATGAGCGCGCGCGGTGGAGGAGATCGGTACAACGACGTACTGTAGGCCATGTGACTATGTGGAACCTAAATCGCATACGGTTTACCGCAAGGTTTGGAGACCCCATTAAAGAAATTCCTACAATAAATCATCTTCAAGTTGTCGTTCTTTGGTGTGAAAATCTTATATATTATAATAGTTTTCAAAAAGTTTCACGTTTTAGACTACGAAAACTGAAATATCTCGGGAAGTATTTGCGCTACGACGACGTTTGTTGTCTTAAAATGTAATGCCCGTCAAGCACCGTCGATTGATACCCACCTTACTTGATTATATCATTCGAGTATTAAAATAATTCCGAATATTACTTCCTTCAAGGTCTCACGAAAATAGAATCGAATGACTTGACGGGCATATTGTCGCTAGGCGACAACGTCTAACACGGTATCATGATATTCAACGCCGCCCCAATAATAAATTTATCTTGATATTAACAGAGAGTTCCCTAATTACGTCATGATATCGTTAACTTTTACCTGCTCCACTCGGGCGCTAATGTCGCATGTATCCGTACATGATATCGTTAACTTCTACCTGTTCCACTTGGGCTCTAATGACGCATGTATCCATACAATAAGTAGAAGATTCTGTGCACATAATTTAATTAAAACTTCTCAAAGATGGAATACTTTGAGACTGAAATGCTCATGCACATTCAGCAGTCATTTTGCTAATGTCACTGGCATGTCAACATCTCTTTGTATACGAAAGACAACTTATTTCACGAAGATGCCACTACAGTCGATTGTTGGAACCGCCATTTTGTATTGTGTATCCGATCTTTCTGTTATATAGTCTTTGGTCTCAACAGCTACAAACTGTCTTCTTTTCGTTTCATCATTCGTCCTTGTAGGTTGTGTGCTCAATCAATACAATGAATCATATTATGATGAAAGAGAGGCGACACTCAATTACAAATGTTATAAAGATTAAAGGTGACGGTAATTGATCGTTCAGGTCATTGGCATATTGTGAGTAGGCCTACAGCAATCAGAGTTTATTTTCACAGGTTAGAAAGCGAATTGTAAAACATGTTAAAGACAAGTGGAATAATTATTCTTCCTTTATTGTTGGCAACAGCGATATGTACGAAACCGCTATCAATACGAGCGATGATTACAAAATGTATATGTCTATGAATGGTTGGCATATTGTGAGTACAGCAATCAGAGTTTATTTTCACAGGTTAGAAAGCGAATTGTAAAACATGTTACAGACAAGTGGAATAATTATTCTTCCTTTATTGTTGGCAACAGCGATATGTACGAAACTGCTATCAATACGAGAGATGATTACAAAATGTATATGTCTATGAATGGTGTTCATGGAGGTCATGTTGAGTTAATTGTCGGTGCTCAAGTTTGCAAAATGGATATTTATTCGTGGATTACTACTGTCGTATGGAAGGTGACCGCTTAAAATACTTACGTCATCAACAAACGAAGTTACGAGTTGATACATATGCCGGTTTAGCAGACGCCTTGCATGTACGAGCAGAAAATGAAAATCTCAGAGTCGGTCGTATTGTAGTTTTGCCATTTTCTTTTACAGGTAGCCCTAGGAAAATATTGCAAAATTATCAGGATGCGTTGGCGGTAGTGAGGAAGTTTGGAAACCAGATTTATTCATTACGTTCACCTATAATGCAGGCTGGCCAGAAATACTTAACAGCATTCATCTCTGGGAAACGGCTAATAATAGGCCTGATATTGAAGTGAGAGTTTTCCTTTGCAAAGTAAAGGAATTGCTACGATTGATTAATGTTAAGGACATTTTTCGGTAAAAGCATATCTATATACATTGGAATTTCAAAAACAAGGTCTCCCGCACATCCATTTACTCTTAACATTAACGGAAGATTGTAAGTTTCGAGAAATTTCTGACATTGACAGTGTGGTGTCAGCCGAAATACCAGATCTCGAGGATGAAACGCTATACGAGTTGGTAAGGCGTCATATGGTACATGGTCCTCGCGGATCCTTGAATTCTTCTTCAGACTGTATGAAAGATGGCGTATGTAAGAAAGATTTCCCTAAACAGTTTCAGGAAGAGACCAAAGATAATGACAATGGTTATCCTTCGTATAGGCGAAGAAATAATGGACGGATTATTATAAAAACAATTCGAGGCATTGACATTGAAATCGATAGTCGATTCATTATTCCCTACAATCGATTTCTTTTACTTTACTTGCAAGCTCATATTAATGTTGAAATATGCTCAAGTGTTCGGAGTGTTAAATACATCCTCAAATATCTTATATATTAAAATCCACAAGTATGTGTATAAAGCAATAAAGGTCATGACTGCTGCATTGCTAAAATATGTCCTGAAGGCGAAACGGTGAACTACGATGAAATTACTTCTTTCCTAAATGCTAGATATGTTGGTCCATCAGAAGCCGCAATCAGGATATTGTCATTTCACATGCATGAACAGGCACATTCTATCGTGCGATTGCCAGTTCACTTGCCAAACTTGCAAAATATCTATTTAAAAAATGATAACGCTCCTGATATTTTACTTCACGCACAGTTGCGCAACACGGATTTACAAGCGTTGTGCAAGTTATATCAAGATTCGCAAGCCAGAAGTTCGTAAATATATCCTGAAACACCAGTACATTACGTCTGCAATAAGAGCAACTGCCAGTGGCAAAAAAGAAAAAAAGTTTTAAAAACTATAGGCAGAATGTATAATGTTTCGCCTACAGAAACTGAAAGGTATTATTTACGCCTGTTATTGCTTCACGTCATTGGTGCTACCAGCTTCCAGGATCTACGAACATACAAAGCAGTTGTCTATTCTACTTTTAAAGAAACAGCTAAGGAGCGAGGTTTGCTGATTGACGATTCTGAATGGCAGCGTTGTTTCGCAGAAGCGTCACAATTTCAGATGCCTTCTCAGTTACGACAACTGTTTTCTTACATATGTATCTTTCAGATCCATTCAAATGTAAGATAGTTATGGGACATTTTCAAGAATTCATTATCAGAAGATTATCTGCAGTTTCACGAACCTAACATTGCATATCAGTTCACTCTTATACATATTTCTAATACGTTAAAGCTCCATGGTCTTCCCATTACTTCTCTCGAATTGCCGGCTATTACTGATAATTTCCCTCAGACAAATTTACCAATGTATTATCCAAAACTTAATGATCAATTAAGTCGGATGATAAACCAAGCAAATGGAAACCAAACGGCCATAATTACAGAAATTTTGGGGTTAGTACAAAACAGCAATGAAAGGATGAGTAATGCATATTTCATTGACGGTCCAGGGAGCACCGGTAAAACATTTCTTTACCAATGCTTGATTCACAGTTGCACAAATTTGGGGTTAAATGTAGTTTCTGTTGCATGGACTGGTATTGCAGCAATGTTACTACCTCAAGGGCGCACTGCACACAGCCAATTCAAGTTACCTCTACATTTACATGAAAGTTCTGTAACCGGAATAAAAGTTAACAGCAAGGAAGCTTTTTATATTCGTTCAGTAAACTTATCATCTGGTATGAAGCCCCTATGGCTAATAAGCACGCGTTGATGTGTGTAAATCGGTTGCTCAAGGACATCATGAATAACGATGTGGCTTTCGGAGGAAAAATTATCATCTTAGATGGAGATTTTAGGCAGGTATTGCCTGTTGTGCCTCACGCATCTAAAGCAGCATCAGTCCAAATGTCAGTAAGGTTCTCTCCTTTGTGGCCATTATTCAACATTTTTAACCTCAACAAAAATATGCGACCGGATACAGATCAACGTGACTTTGCAAACTTCTTGATACAAATTGGTAACGGTGAATACCCTCACGTCGATGGAGAAAATTCAGAATTAGTCCCACGCTTTTCAAAATTAGCGATTTTAGCACCTAAAAATGAGCATTGTAAAGAAATCAATGACAAAGTTTTAGATCTAATCCCAGGATCATCGAGAACTTACATCAGTGTGAATAATTTGATTACTGAAGATGAGCGTGAACTTCTACAATTCCCAACAGAATTTTTAGACAGCATACGCATAAGTGGATTGCCACCTCATATCCTTCGACTAAAAGAAGGCTCAATTGTGATTTTGTTGAGAAATATTAATGTTACCCAAGGTCTGTTGAACGGTACTAGACTGTTGGTTTGGAAGATGCATGACAATTGCTTACACCTGGAAATTATTACTGGCGTAAATGTTGGAAATAATGTCCTACTCCCTCGCCTTGACCTTACGCCATCAGATACTTCTATGCCATTTTCCTTCAAAAGGAGGCAGATTCCAGGGTACGTTTGGCTTTTTGTATAACTATCAATAAAGCTCAAGGTCAAACACTAGATCAAGTAGGCATTTATTTACCTCAACCGGTGTTTAGCCACGGACAACTTTACTGTATGCCGCACTATCGCGAGCAAAATCCTTGCATGACGTCAAAGTTCAAATAGAACCAAAAGGCAAGCGAACAGCAAATGTCGAATGGAAGGAAGTACTATTAGAATTTTGAAACGAATGTTGCGGAGGAGCACAGACCTCAGCAAATGGGGCACAGATAAAATAACGATTATACAAGGACGTCCGCATCCCTAATACGATAACTGTCCTGTAGTAATGGTAAAGAAAATACTATTGTCCTACATCGGTGATTACTATCCTACATCCTGTTATTTCATTCCCTCAGTTCTATAACAAAGATATACTCAATCAAATTTACAGCTTAATAAATATTAATTCCTTATGTGTGAGTTATCTTTTCATTTCTCATCAATCGCCTTTACTTACTATTCTATCTGTAGTGGTGGAGGCGATAGCTGTCTTTACAGAGATGTGCAAATTATTAGATTCGATGTCAGTTTTCCAAAATTGCTTTTTTACTTTTCACGGTTTAATGCACTAAGTACGTTTGCAAGGCGATGAAATTACTTCAAATATTTAACCAAGACACCTAATTATATTTTCATTTAAGAAACTCAAATTAAAAGGATTTTTTAGAATTTCCTTGCAATTGCAAAATGCCAAACGTTTCGTTTTTATTACTTCACTCTACTTTACGTGGGAATTAATTCGGAGGGATTTGGGGTCTTTTTACTGATGAACGCTATTGAACTATTCAAAGATTCTTGAACTATGCATTGAAATCACCTGACTTGAATTCTAAAGTCAATGAAAAATTGAAAATGGACCCAGCTCAGATATCCTTCGGAATCCAATAATCTGAAAGTTTCCAGACGTAATTCCTTATGGGAAAAGGTGTAATTCCACGGGAGAGGAAACACTACTAAGTAGGACAACAAAAGAAGTTGGTTTAAAAAAATGATTTTGAATAAAAGTAATTAAGACTAATTAAAATAATTTATTTAATTCTATTAATTTGCACACCTCTATATGTTAACCAAGAGTTACGTCGCTAAATTGAAATTTAAGAGGCCCATCTTTTATTTTAAATTTATACCATTGGTCATAAGTAGACAAAACACCAAATTGTACCGCTGTAGCCTTAAATTGTGTGGATATCTCTATCTGCTTAGTATAAAACAAAGTTCGCAATTCTTGGATGTAACGGGTAGTCTCGAGAGCAACTTAATGGATTTTGATGCGGTTTTCACCATTCTGTAAAGGATTTCTCGATGAAGAATTAGGTAGAAAAACATTTATTTATGACCAAAAGAAGCCGAGCATTACGATTTCAGTGAATTGAATTGAAGAAAAACTTAACGTCCATGTGTCTTTTAAGCTTAAACTGGGTAAACCGTTAAAAAATCGATATTCTCTGAGAATTGTTCAGCTTGAAAAGTCCTGCAAGAAAGTCCGCGACAGCTCCAACATCGACCACTGTAAGTGTTTTTACGTTTTCATATCTTCCAGCAATCTCCATTCAGTGGAAATTTAAATTACTAGCTTCAGAGTGAGTTTACGAGCTTGCGAGTGACCTTCACCCTAGCTTCAGCCAGCATCAAACTGCCGAGTCGTGTCGAGTTAATTCTTCAGAGAAGAGTATAGCTTAGCCTATGTGTTTGGAGTTAGCTGTTCACCTCGGCCTGACGTCCGTGCGCCTTTTAAGCTTACGCTGGGTAAATAGTGGGACACACACACAGATGACAGGCAGACACCCACACATTTGATCTCATAAGTCTACTTCATCATTTACCCAAAAGCGACGGTACCGTAAATGTCTGTTCAGGTCACTAGCATGAAGACATGCAAATGTCATATGGACAGAAGTGCTGTAGGATTGTTGAAGTGAATGCTGCGGAGCAGCACGGGTCTTCTAGTATTCATTATATCATATTTGCTGAAAACAATTACGATTTATTAAATCTTCATACTTTTACTGTATTCTTATTTAATGTAAGCACTCGCATGAACCAGCACTCCAAACAACGTAGGAATTCAGTATATTAACACCGACTACTAGAGATCGAGTCAGCCCGGAAGGCGGTGCGCAGAACACAACGCTACCATTACGTCATGCCTCACTTCCATCCCACCAATCACAGTCAGTCTGTCTTAAGAATCTGAGCTAGTGTGTTGTCAGGAAAGCTAGGTGTAAAGCAGCGTGAAAGAGACAGGCTCGATGAGCTAAGCGATGGTGTTGCCACACCGCAGGAACTCATGACAGCAGCCTGCGGTGTGGGGACTCGGACATGGTGGACCTGTTGCAACAGTGGACATGTATCTCTTTCTCTCTCTGCACAAATCCCAGAGAGCAGGCCGCCTTCCGAGCTGACGCGAGCTCTAACAATAATTGAAACTTCGTTGGTCTACTCAAAACGTATCACTGGGAGAAACGCATTTAATATACCTACTGCACACCTAATTTTTAATCGCGCCTATACTTGGCAGTGCGCTATATCGGCATTAAGAGGCCATTTTCAATAACACCGCTGGCATGGGTTCACTAATTGGCCGGCATCAAGTAGGCAGTGGATTGCTCCCGCATACAGTTGCAGTATATGGCACTACTGTAGATGCATTGGAGAACTTTGTTTTAATTAAATATATATTTTCCATTGCAAAATGCATAATATAACGCTCAATTGTATAACGCCTCAGGACTCAAAAAATTATTTAATGTAAGCACTCCAGGTACTGTCGCGGCTCCGTGGTGTTGGGGTAGCGCGCCTGCCTCTCACCCGGAGGCCTCGGGTTCAATTCCCGGCTCCGTCAGGTATTTTAAAACTGACGTGAGAGTTGGAACACAGCTTCGTGAGGACAATTGATTAGCTGTCTGACAGTGAGGTAGCGCCCCGATCACGAAAACCAAGATTAACGGCCGAGGGGCCCGATGCGCTGATCACGCGTCACCCTAATATCTGCAGGCCAAATGGCTGGGCAGCAGTCGCTTGGTCGGCCAAGGCCTTTCATGGGCTGTATAGTGGCAGGGGTTGACTTTTGTTGTTGTTGTTGTTGTTGTTGACTCGAGGTACTGTCGGCCAAAATACAGCACTATGTGTAATGTATATAGCATACTGTTTAATTCAAGGTTTGGAGGCCCCATTAAAGAAATTCCTACAATAAATCACCCTCAAGTTGTCGTTCTTTGGTGTGAAAATATTCATTATAACATATTTGCTGAAATGATTTGGCACAGGAGTTTTACAAGTAGAGCGCGGTGGCAGAGATTGGTACAACGACGTACTGTTGGCCATGTGGATATGTGGAATGTAAATCGCATACGGTTTATCTCAAGGTTTGGAGGCCCCATTGCAGATATTACTACAATAAATAATCTTCAAACTGTCGTTCTTTGGTGTGAAAATTTCATTATATCATATTTACTGAATGGATTTGACACTGGAGTTTTACAAGTAGTTATTTCAGAAATAGTGGTAATGAGAAATTACCGATGGTAATAACACGAAGGAATCCTTCATGTTTGCTGGCTGTTTGTTCTTTCTAAAAAAAATGCGAGTAAGTAATATGGAATTATTCGAATAACAAGTCAGATGTTACACATCATATGCGACTACTGTAGGGCTCGTTTCTTTTTTATTATTGACAACCAATTAGGTAGAGTTAGTATTTTTGATTCATCATGTGTCTTAATTTTTACTCCACTGGTGCATTTCTTTTGGGCGTATTAAAACTTCAAAGCCTGAAACTTATTAATCTTATCATAGCCAGTTGAACTATTTTTCTGTCAGCCTAGACTGATCTTAACTGGATGATATGGTATCCAAGTAAATAATTAGGGTACCTTTTGAACACCCTGTTCTCTAATTTATTTGGTTTACACCACGTTCATCGCCATATCATTTGGTGAATTGAGGATTAATCACCACATTTATAAATGGATTACTTGAAACATTGTGGGTCTCTGATGCCACTAACTTCTAAGTGAGAAATAATTAAGGGAATATTAATGTTATCTCATTAGCATCGAACCCTGTTATAACGACATATCATTTTAAAACAACCCCGGAGTGAAAGAGGTTGTGAATTTAATTATTATTTGTGTCCAGGAGTCGACACGCAAACGTTATGAATGAAACATTTAAATAGATGAAGTTGAATATCTTCCGAGAAACCAAAGCAGTTGGGGGATGTTGTGATATCTCTCGTTATAGTTTACTTGGTATTTAAAACATGTTGCATCGTTGTACTGGGTAGAACTAGGCAGTATGCAATCTGTTATTCTGTGTGTGATACTTTGATACGTGTACGGTTCACATACTAGGACTTTATGATGTGAATCCTTGCTATACATGAGTGAAATATTTGCCTGCCTGACGCAGAGTTATTTTTAGTGGCATTAGTTGCACGCTAACGCTGTAAGACTTGCCCAAGATCAAGCCAGCGGAAAACAGTTATTCTACCCATAGTTCATCGTGCTACCGCATGTGAGACATAGACTATTGATTATTTTCAGACGTAACCTGACGCCACATAACTGTGTGGAATGTATTTGAACAAGGTCAAGGAACGCTACTCAATGTAGGACAATCAGTTGTTTTGAGGTTTCATAATATGAGTGACCACGTCACATTATAAGATGGCTATTTGAGGCGACATTTCTGATAGAAGCAACTTCATGAATCTTAGGAAATGATTAAAGGTTTACCCTATGTTATAATGACTATGGTGACATTTTGAATAAGGCTAGTTAATTGATCTTATTGTAGTGCCCGTAGAGTGCACTGTTGCAGGATGGATTAATATCCGCAACCATTGTTCCCGGAAAGCACTGAGCGATGTTGCCAGGATGGTCCGAGGTTTATTATGCGAGCCGTCTGAGCCACTAGCTAGTGTTAGTGTATTGCCGAGCCTATTGTTAGCTCGTGTTATTCTTGTGACTGGAAGTCACCGATCTTTTGAGAATCTCAGGGGATACTCACTATTATGGTTTATTCAGCCTGTGTCATGGTAATCAACAGTATTCGTCATAAAACCAATCAGGGAACCTAAACCTACCGCTATAAATCATGAAGCCTAATTATCCTAAACTACTTTAACTAAATAATGATTGATTGATCTAAGCTTGAACCTGCATTTTGTTTGCCTACTGATGCCATGAGCTGAAGCATTTCCGGAGGGAAGTGACATTTGATTAAGCTGACACTCAGTTTTGACGAACGAATTTGCGGCCAAACCAAAAGTTCGTAACTGGTGGAGCGCATACTCATACAACATAAGACGTAGTTATCACTACGCTGTTGTCACCTTAATAACACACACTCCGATGACAATTGAGGGCAAACAGCGCCACAATTTGTGTATGCAGGATTTATAATAAGAAGGCCTATGTGTTCTGTGATTTATTTATATGTTTACCCATCTTGTACCTGTATTGTTGTTATAAATTTTATTAGATGTTGGTTTGCATATAATTAGGCATTGGTTCTCAAGTTAGCATTTGTTGTAATTGTTTATTTACAAAAGCTTCTCGCCGTGATTTTTCATCAAGGCAGGACTTAGCTAAATGAGCTAAACTTAAATGTAAATGCGAAAGTGGTACCATCATAACCTAGGCCTTGCTTTGTTGTCCTGTTAAATGTAAATTCCGATATTAGTCACATGTTTATAAATGCGTAGGTATTGCCTTATGTGCCACATTCCAAACGTTGTTGTTGTTCTTTACTTTTCTTGTATCAAAGGACTTTCCAGAGGGTTTTACCTAGCTTCAGTTAGGGCCCTGATCTCTTCATTTATTTTATTTACTAGCTTTGCGGATTAGCCGAACAAACCCTCCGAAGTAGGATAGGGGTTTGTTTTTATTGAATAAACATGTTCACGAACTTTTACTTAAGCCTGGATGTTCTTATTTCTTAGCTTTGTGTTTGAGGGTGTACTTCTTTGGCTGTCTATGACATTACCTCCATGTATAGACCTGATCCCCAGGGACCATTGAACTCGAGCTGCGCTAGCCTAAAGGAAGTGCACCCGATCCTCTCAGGTTATTTGTTTGACAGATAGGACTGTCTGGACTACCCCCCAGCGAACTCCTCTGACGGGCACAATAAATACATACATATTTACATACGTACATACCTACATACATACATGAACCCTTAAGATAAGAATGGTAATTTATAACAACTTACTCCCGTTCAGTACAATTTCCTTTTTGCTGACGCTGAATTATTTCAACTATATTGGCCTTGGTTGCACCAACTTTGACGTCTGGACAGATAGTCACTGCTGGGAACGGTACTTGCCAAATTGGTTGTATTTTCTCATTAAACGAGATGATCACAGGCGTGCCCTGCCACTTCAACCACACTCTACTGATGAGCAGCAGACTGCATGTCAAAGAGATGACGAACGCTACCATCCATATAACCCTGTACAAAGAAAATGAATTTGAAATTCAAAACTGAACACAATTCTAGGAGCACCAAATGACAGGCTCAAAATAAGCTCTGGGACAAATTGTAAAACTTATATTCATATCGTATCATAATTTCCTATTTCCATTGTTGGTGGTTCTAGAAAAGCATGTTCAAAAATTGAGATGAAACCATAAATATCGTCTCACAGATGAAGAAAAGATTTATATGTGCGACGATATACACATACTCATGTGAGGTAAGTCAAGTGCTAGAGGTAAATGTGCTAAAGAGGATTACGCCACTCTTAACTGTATAATGTTATTTTAGCCATATTCTACATTCCACCTTCCTTTCCTCACGATGCTGAACAGACAGAACAACATTTCAGAATGCTTTTTACCAATTTTGTAAATTGTAAATACCAATAATGGATATACATATTGCGCCCTGATGCAATGGGTTATCATGCATGTCCCATATTCTTCTAATAATGCAGAATGATATCCGCAATGAAGTTAAATTGTGGTACAAGCCAGTAGTATTGGGGATGTGTAGCAAGTTGAGGAAAAATTACCAGGACCTAAAGTGATAAAAGATAGCGAAATGTGTATTTGCTTTAGATAGCATGGACACAATGACGAATTACGGAGAACGGCAGTGTACTGTGGGACAGGGATATCCCTTAGGAAGATCCCCGGCTTGTTTCAACCAAGCGATATGAGAAAGACACAAGCTGTAGATTTTGAGATATGAGTCGAGACCATGCCTACAAATGACTCGAGAATGAACTAGATCCTGAACCGGCCAAGCAAATTAATCCAGGAATGAATCAGTGTGGAAGGTAAATAGCACTGCTATTCATAAGTCTGCAATGTGACATAATTAATTAAAAGTAAATGAATTGGATTTTATTTACGCCAAGCAAAATCGCTCCACGCGTGATCCAATAGACAATAGCCGAAGAGACACATGGTTTCGGGGAGTTACTAATCCTGGAGTGCATTATGCATACGCTTTGGAGCTATGGATCAAAGCTATGATCGATTCTGATCAATGACGATATAATCATGACCTACGATTTACGTGATTAATTTGTGACATTAACCAACTTTCTGGGTGAATTTTGAGCCGAGTTCGCAAAATTCAGTCTACACGCTGTAAACCGGTTATTGAGAAACCTAAATATGATTCCTCCGCCTGGTAAAAGACACAGATTTTGGCAGACCATGGTCAGGGATAGTCCGCGCCGCTCTGTGCTCTGAAGCTAGGTAAAATTTTGAAGTGTTTACAAAGGTCAGATTAATGAAGTGAATAGGCCTAATTGAAAGAAAGAACACAGTCAGTGGTTTATATTCAGTTAGGAGCTGAGATTTTTTAAACGGAAAGTGACCCGCAATATTACTTTGAGCTAAAAGTTTGAAAATCCTTCAGGGAAGAACTTGGGTCGGGCGAATTGAGTAACCTGATAGCGTAGTGAATGTAGATTGCCAACCGACTACGCATTGTAGTTAGCCTGTGATAATCGTTTCGCGCAAGTAGAATCCTGGAACCAGATAAAGTAGGTTACCTGGTATAAATTGTTACATACGCTAGACAGCCGATGCTAGATAAAGCCGTAATATAACTGACAAGGATTGATAACTATTATGCCCACATTTATATATTGAACACTTTAAAGGTAGTGATATATTTAAAAGCACAGCGGTATAAACATTTATATACATTTCACGGAGGTAAAATCTTTCGAGTTAAGATTAGTGTATGCAGCTTTATAGCGTGTTCAAAGCCACGTAAGGCAGTATCACTTGTGACATTCGTGAGAAAGTGGGTACGATTAGGGTTAAATAGAAGTTGTAGTCCTGTTTTATAATTATACCGATAGTATAATCCTCAGTCCACCTTACTTCACCAAGAAGAGTAAACAACTTGGAGCCATGATGTTTTTCACCCAGGAGATGATGCAGCTGACCATGCTGGAAATGGAGGCGGACATGGAGTAAGGTAATACCAGTAGGTGTATTATTATTATTATTATTATTTCTACATTCATTTCACCACATAAGTGGGACATATCAACATATCGTCGGCTTGTTTGCAAGACGGTATGGCTAATTCTCTTAAGGTGGCACATTGAGAAACGAGCGAACAATGGAACAGGTCTCCAAGATGACGGCCTTCTGCATGGTGATGTGTAGACCAGGATGTATTCCCAATATTTGTAGATTACGAGCCAATAATTTGGGGATGATGCCGGTAGAAGAAATTACTATGGGCAGAACCACTACACTTTCCTGTCTCCACATTTGCCGTATTTCCTCAGCCAAAGGCAGATATTTGATGATCTTATCACAGCAGGTTTGTTGCGGATTATGGGAATTGGGCACTGCAATATCAATTAGGAAGGTTCTCTTCTGCACCTTGTCCACAAGAACGATATCTGGTCGGTTTGCTGGTATGGTTTTATCAGTAATAACTGATCGGTCCCATAACAACTTGTGACTGGGATTTTCCAAAACGGCGTCAGGAACATACTGATAGTAAGGCAAAATATTATCAGATAATAAATGCTTTTGAGCAAGGTGTTGGTGCATTATTTTGGCCACTTGGTTGTGCCTTTCCATGTAATCAGTACAGGAGATTGCTTGGCAGCCTCCTGTGATATGTTGAATTGTTTCCGGTTCTAGTTGGCATCTTCGGCATTTATCATCCTGAATATTTGCCTTAACTATATATTTCAGGTAGTTTTTGGTAGCCACAACTTGATCCTGGATTGCAACCATGAATCCTTCAGTCTCAGTGAATAGGTCCGCATGAGTCAACCAGCTGTTCGACGCATCAATGTCGACATGTTTCTGGTTGAGATTATACGGATGACGACCGTGCAGAGCTTTCTGCGTCCACTGCTGAAGCTTGATGGCTGAACATTCCTCATCAGTGGCTAACTGTATATCCCTTACGTGAAGAAGATCCAGCGGTGTGCACTTGTCATCTGCCTTCACAGCGGCTTGATGTATGGGAGAGTCATGTCTTCCCATAAAATATCTCTGAAGGTTCCTCACTTGCCTTGCATGCAATTGGATAATGTCCGTGAGCCCTCGTCCACCTCTTTGACGCGGGATTGTCAATCGCTCAACAGCTGACTTAGGGTGGAGACATCTGTGTTTGTTAAGATGGTACGTGTCCTAATTAGGATGTTCTCCAAGTCAGTCTGCGTCCATTTGATAATACCGAAAGTATATGTCAGAGCAGGAATAGCATAGGTATTAATAGCTTTAAAGGTGTTCTTTCCATTCAACTTTGATTTTAAAATCTTGTTAAGGCGTTGATTGTAGATAGCTACGGTTCTATCTTTAATACCTTTATGATCAATTCGATTAGATTGCAGAAGACCAAGATATTTGTAGGTCTCATTACGTTCCATAGGCTTTATGAAACAACTGTCATCAAGTTGAAATGCTCGGGCCTCTAATTTTCCACGCCGAATGGTGAGGGTGCGACACTTATCTAATCCGAAGGACATTCCAATATCAGAAGAAAATGAAGCAGTAATTGCAATTAGATTGTCGATGTGTTTCTCAGAGGATGCATATAGTTTAATGTCATCCATATACATCAAATGAGAAATTTTGTATTTGACTATACCATGGTGCTTAATTGGAAAACCACACTTTGCATTGTTCAGCAATGATGATAGTGGATTGAGCGCCAAACAGAACCATAGAGGGCTCAAGCTGTCACCCTGAAAGATACCTCTTTTGATTTGAATAAATCCCGATTCCATACATGTGTCTCCATTAGACATTAATAAATAGGTCCCCCAATGGGACATCATATGTTGAAGACTTATAATGAAGGCAGGATCAACTTTATATATCTTCAGGACTTGGATTAACCAGGAATGTGGCACTGAATCAAAAGCTTTCTTGTAATCAATAAAGGTCATGTAGAGGTTACGCATCATCTTTCCTGCTTGTTCCATAGTAACTGCATCGATTACAAGTTGCTCTTTGCAACCTTGAGACTTCTTCATGCACCCCTTCTGCTCTTCAGCCAGGATGTTATTAAGATTTATGTGTTCACAAATCTTACGTGCAATGCAAGATGTAAATATCTTATACAGGGTGCACAGACAGGCGATAGGTCGATATTTGGAAGGATCATTGGTTCTATCACCTTTTGGCAGAGGGTATGTTTTACCTCGCATCAAGTAAGAGGGGATAAGCTGTGGATTTTGGATGAAATCTGTGTAGCAGCGGGCAAGATGCTCATGAGTACAAGTGAAACGTTTGATCCAAAAGTTGTGGAGGTTGTCTGGTCCTACCGCTTTCCAATTTTGGGTCTCCTTAACCACACGGGTCACATCTTCAGTTAATACTGAAGAGTCACTCATCGTGTCAATTTCTGACATTCTCTCCTCCTCTTCCGTAATCCACTTAGCGCTGCTGTTATAATCTCCAGCATTCGACCATAGGGATGACCAGAAATTCTCTACCTATTCTTTTTGCGGTGAACTGCCCATTTGAGTTCCAGGATCGTCAAGATTCCTATAGAACCGTTTCTCATTGGTAACAAATAGCTTGTTCTGTTGCTTTCGTTCGTTCGATTCTTTATATCGACGTAATCTCTGTGCCTTTGCCTCAAGTTGTTGCTTTAATGTGTCTAGGATCTCAAGGGGGCTACAGTTCGGAGGATTATACTTTGCATGTTTACTCTTCGTATGGCTCAACATTTTAACACATTGAACAACCTTCTTACTTCTATTGCCTGCAACATACTGATGCATTCTTCCGATATTTACTCTCAGTTCATCAACAGACTTTCGTAAACGTATCTCCCAAGCTGGCATCTTCTTCTGTCGACCTGACGTATATTTAGGTCGCCATAATCTACCTCCTGTCACTCGTATCACAGCTATCGCTCCAGCGTAAATTGCAGTCTGAACATGGTTGAAACAATATGATTTCTGGGACAGATGCTGAGAGAGAATGTCGTTCATTGTTACAACAGCGGTAGCAAGTTTCTTAGAGCAATGTTGGTTCGTGATCATGGGCCGCTCTATTGGATCAGTCCCTTCAAATTCTATCAGAGCCTTCCCAAATTCATCTTCGAGTTGTTTCCGCACTGGATCTCCGAGTGCTTCCGGCGATATTCTTACATCTTTGTCATCTGAACGATTGACCAAACGTGTACTCTCCTGATCTATGGATTTGTCTACAGAGGTATGAATATTGTCGGCAGCTACGTCAACCATTAGCAGCTTGAGGTGATGTTCTGGGATAAGTTTCTTCAAAACTATAGCACGGCGCTGATCTGCTATTCTCTGTTCCGTAACATTAATATCAGGGAATTTCTGGCAGAATGCAGCGTGCAACTTCTGTCTATATTTAGTAGTGTCAGTTTCCATATTCGTTATCTGATAATATGAACGCATGATGTACATATTAATTTCATTTGTCCATTTCATGCGCTTTCTCGGTATGCCTGCTCTTGTGGTCTCCTGAGTATCAGAAGAAACACTAGGAGCAGGTGTAGCGTTGAATGCTGTTAGGATGCTACTATCAACATCGGCTGTAACATGTTCGGGGTGTTCCCCGATCAGGGCCCGCCTGTTCAGCTCCTGATCACCACCGGCTTGTATGCTGTCACCCCCTGCGATGGCTCCAAGGGTGCCCCGACGCTCCTCGGGTAGCGTCCTTTTATTTCCACTTTTCTTATTTGATCTCATCATGATGATGGTGTGCCTTTTAGACCTACGGCCAGGATATTATTATTATTATTAATATTATTATATATTTACCATAAATCGTACAAGAAGTATGGAAATCCTAGTGAAAATGGGCAAGCCCCACATACATATTTCATGCTTCACAGACAGAGTTTACATCTACATTTGTTTTAACAATATTTACATGCTTTACAAAGATATTTGCAGTATTTATATATTTAGAATATTGACATAGTACATTTTTCCTGTTCACTCACTCTCTCACGCACGCACTTTCATAACCTCAATCACTCCATACATTCATTCATTCCATTCAGGAACTCATTCATTCAGCGAGACAATCAATCACTCATACATACGTTTATTTATACAATGTACCTTTTTAAGTACGGCTTGAATTTCCGAAGAGGGAAGATCTTGACATCCCCTGGCAGCGCGTTCCATAACCGCGCAGAGCGGCCGTAGAAACCTGTCAGGTAAGCATTGCTACGTGCGAAGGGCGGAACGAGAGTTACACCGCGTCCTCTCCGAACTGAGCTATATGCCAATGACAGTCGGCAAAAGGGGTCAATATTAATGGAACCTGTAGGGGATTTTTTGAGAAAAATTAGATCAATTTGTTTGGCTGTAGCCTCTATAGATGGAAATTTTGACAAAGGGGAAGGGGAATAACGAGCTATTAGCCTCTCTGCGCGGCGCTGTACACGCTGGAGCTTGTTCATGTTTTCCGCTGTAGTGGGATGCCAAGCAGGTAAGCCGTACGTTAATATCGGACGGACCATGCATATGTAGGCCGTCCTTAAAACTCTAGGTTTACAATCTCTCATGTTTCTGTACAAGAAACCCAGAAGTTTGGTGGCCTTAGATCTTGCCTCTTCACTTTGAATGTTCCAATTCAGGGTGTCGAAGATTGTTACCCCTAATAACTTGACGTTTGTGCACTGTGGGATGACACTGTTCATAATTTTGTATTCATCCTCAATGGGGTTTTTGCTCTAGTTATTGTTATGTGTTTACATTTTTTTACTTTAAAATTATTCACAGAACACCACAGCGATAAGTTGTCCAGATCTGATTTAAGACAGAGGGAATCTTCTTCACTTTAATTCACCTGTATAGCACGGTGTCATCTGCATATAGTGACATTGATGAGGTTACACAGCCAGGAAGATCGAGCACATATATAGTGAAGAGAAGAGGTCCGATCACAGAACCCTGAATCACTCCAGAAGTAACTTGAACAGTCTGTGATCGAGCGCCCCCGTACACTACACACCGCGTTCGACCCTCTAGGAATGACCTCACCCATGCAAGTAAGCTACCCCGTATGTTAAGCTGCTGTAGCTTTAACAAAAGTCTTTCATGAGACACTTGATCGAAGACCTTAGCCCAATCCAGTGCGATACAGTCTACTTGTTTCACTTCTGGCTGATTCAAGTAGAACTGAAACTCATCAATGACTTTTGTCAATAGCGTAGTGCAAGAACGACCGGAGGAAAACCGTGCTGATTTTGGTCGAGCAGATTGTTCTCCCGCAGGAATTCCAGCACACTCATTGCTATTAGCCGCTCCATACATTTACAAATTATAGATGTTAGACACACCGGTCTGTAATTTGCAACATCTTCTCTGTCACCTTGCTTATAGATTGGAAATACGTTAGCACATTTCCACCCACACGGCACCTTGGTTGATAGACAGGTTGAATAACGCACGCAGGGAGGACGCTAATGCTTCCGCACACTGCTGCAGGATCCGCCCGGGAACATCATCTGGGTCGGTCGCCGCATGTGGTCGAATCTTCCGCAGGCTCTGAATCACCTCAGTTGTTGTGAAGTACAGGTTGGAGAGTGGGAGGGGTGGAAGTGATGACCTTGGCAGATGCAGGTTCATGGTCATATCCGGCTCAGAAAAGTTCTGCTTTAAACTGTCAATGAAGGCTGTTGCAATATCTTGGGGTGCACTGAGGAATGTACCGTTACAGTGAAAGGAGGCTGGCACTGCGGTGCCACGTCTTCTGGACAAGCTGCTAATCGGTTTTGAAGCCGCTGGCTGCGAGCGAAGCAAGCAGGCCAGCGGCGCTAGGGGACCAGGTACCGTTGCGTCTATGCGCTACTCTGCCTGGTGTATGTTATTTTAGGGACGTAATTTTGAATTTAATTTATGAGTTGAAGAACTGTTTAATATTAAAGAATATAGTTTAACCGCCGGAAGCGATGTGTCTCTGAGCTGTTTTTAAGTGAATATGTAAATTTTTGTGTTTCTGAAACGTGTTAAAAGTTTAAAAATTCAAGCATAATCGAAGTTAATAAATTGATTTTGGGTTTCGGAAAAAATAAATTAGGGTGAGTATGAACTAAAGAATGACCCGTCAGCCCGCGGCGCACCACCCCGATGGACAGGCTTTCGCCTAATCCCCAGGCAGGCCCGCCACGAGCTGACACGAGCTGACAGGTCCTGTGTTCGACTGCGGAAACTGTCAGATAGCCTTTGAGTGTACTTGTAACCTGTGATATTGTTTTGAGAGTGATTTTGGGTTGTGGGATTATGTTTTAGGTTATTGTTAACTGTGATATGTAAATGTCCGGTTTGTATTGTGTTTTCCGGTCCGCCAAGCTCCATCCCAGGCGACCGGGTTCGGGCCCAGTCCCCAGGCAGGCGCCTAGCGATCCCAGAGTCCTGTGTTCGGTTTGGGCTGAGTGTCTATGTAAGTGAGATGGCTGAGAGTTGGGAGAGGAGCTGTAGTAGCTGTGTAAGGGCTGAATTAGTATGTTGTGAGAGTGTAGTGGCAGGTTGGACTGAAGGGGGGACTGTTTTTAGTGAGAGTAGCGACGGTATGTTTGGACTGGTTCGATGCCTGGTTAGTGCTCTCTGTCTTCGCTTGATGGCGTCTTTTATATATTGACAGCCTCCATAACTTGCCGCGTGATTGCCCCCACAGTTTACACACGTGGGGATGTCCTTATGCACCTTGCAATCTGTGTGACGATGATTACCGCCACACCTATTACAGCGGGTAGCATGCCTGCAATTTGTGCGTCGTGGTTCAAGCGCAGACATTTGTAGCACTGGAATATGAGTGAGGAATATTGTGTGATCGGTGGGCGGCGTCGCAGCGCCCTAGTTGCTGTGTTAGGGTTCTTGCGGGATTTGAGTTTGCGCGACGCTTGTTCTGATGTGGAATGCTGGTGTTCTGTAGGATTTGCGGATATGATAGGGCTATCTGGCTCAGGGTCAGTGGCGTGAGAGATGGGGTGGCTAGTGGGAGAGGCGGTTTCAGTATGGGGAGTGAGTTTAGGTTTGTCAATAGTGATCTTTTCTGGGGTGACGGAGATTGTTTGAACTGGAGCTATGGATAGAGAGTAAGTTGTTTGGGTCTGCTTGGATGAAGGATATTTAGACATGGGAGGTGGAATTGGAATGGTTTGGGTAGATTGCACCTCACTGATCTCCTGGATTTCAGTTTGAGTGTGCTTATTTTGTGAATCGGTAGGATAGGGGCACACCCGAAAATGCTGGGGAACGGCTGGGTGTTGCAGAAGCGCTATACTTAGGGTATGGAGGTATCGCTCATTTGTTGGGATGATTGTGATGTAGTGTTGATGTGTTTCCTCTATGCATGAAATAACCCTAAAATGGGGCGCAAGTATTTGGCAGATGGCATGTCTGAGAGTTTGTGGATGAATGTTTTTAGGCGGGTGAATCATAAGCATAGAGGTCCAGTGGGGAGGGTCTATTTTAGGATTGATAGCATACAGATTCGCTGACGTATCTATCTCGTGCATCCAGTTTTTACGAGTAGATGACCTAGTGGATGACCTAGCGGATGACCTAGTGGTTGTAGGTGTGTCCCTGAAGGTATCTCAGGCGGGATCCGCTGGATCGTACTCTTCAGAGTTGTGTTTGCGGGAAGTGTTCATGTTTGAAAGTGGTGAGTCGTTAAGTGAGTGTAATAATGAACTGTGAATGATTGGTCAAATGCTTGGCAGACCTAGGGGAACGTAGATTTCGGCTTCGCCCAAGAGAGAAAGTACCAGTCGTCAAAGGTTTCCAGTTTTTGTGCAGAGGGGCTGCGACAATTGACGAGCTGGTTTAAATTAATAATTAATTAATGATTATTAATTAATTATGTGGCTGCAGGGGGAAGAAAGGGAATGAGTAGGCTATTGCTTGGCGGCAACTCAGGAAGATGGGATTTCTTGACTTGGAATGGTCTGAGGGTGGGTTTGAGATTTGAATGTTAGCAACAATGGGTAACGGTTTGGACATGGTATTGTTGCTTGAATATGCAGGGCGGGAAAGGAATTTGTTAATGGCTGGGTAGGGAAGTAGGTATCGATGAGTCAGAGTCTCGGCGGTAGATGGATATCAATTTCATCAGTTCTGAATCGTGTTTGGAGCTTGGTGCAGGAGCTGCTTCTCGTTCGGCTGCTAGCTTGCGAATTCACTCACTCTCTTCTGGACAAGAATTTCCACATTTCAGTGGTGCTGCTTATTTTGTGAATATAATTGTCGTATATTTCGCGAATTAATTTCTTTGTTTGGTTCCAGATGTTCTTGTATTTTTCCCACATGATGTCAGTTGAGCAACTTTTCCATTTCTTGTATCAAATATTTCTTTTCCTAATCCTTTTAATAACTTCCTTCGTCACCCAAGGAGAATTTTTCTTCCCAAGAATGGTTACTTTTGGTATAACTATATCCACACATTCAAAGTAGCAATTTCGCCAGGCGTGCCACACTGAGCAGATGTCACTGGTGTCCAGAACAGTAGCGTAGCCAGGATTGACCAATGGGGGGGTTATAGGTAGTCAAGCAAAATTCTACAAGCATTTCGTCCCGCGGCGTAGCCGCGCTCGTCAAACGTGCACCATGGTCGTGAGGGCAGCTGTGGTAAATACGGATATCGTACGTTCTAATCCCGGTGCTGACAGCGGAGTGTGTTTTTCCCCGGGTTTTGTCAAACTCCCTACAGGAAATTGCCGGGATGGTGCCTTGCTCAAGTCCCGGAGCGTCAATCCATCCCTGTCCCAGATACATTTACACACACAACTACAATCATCACAGCAATACAGGTTGCCAGACAGCTTCAACCCACTCCCAACTACACGGTGCTGATGTCCAAGGTGTCTCAAGCCCCTCAAATGAATTAACAACAAGTCAACAACTCTACAAGTATTTCCATTTCTCTATGAGATATTATTACACTAAAAAAGTTTCATGTATTTTGATCCCGAATTTTTCGAGTAATACATTATGCTCAAAAGACAAAAACAAACCAGTTCTTTAAAAAATTAAGTTAATTTTTGAATAAAAGTATCACCTCAATGGTTAATCTAGAACATTCCTGTTCCCCTGACAGTAACAAAATAAACTCAAATATAGGGCCTATCTGTGCTTGTGCTCTACCAACATGAAGACTGCGTATCTCTCAGCAAGAGAAATTATTTATAGAGGTCTCAGCCTAAAGGGCATGTCCTCTCACAATGTATCATGTTGAATTATGAGTAATTCAATACCGGTACTCATTTTTATGTTTATTCAGTTTTTCCAACAAGATCCTGTGCTTTATATTGCAATTAGCCCCGGATGCCTAAAGTATCATTTTCGAAGATTTTTGTCACCTACCAAGGTCCTTCTTACCTTAAAAATGCTACATGCAGCCGGTAAAAGGTTTAATTGCTTACACTACTCAGGCGAAACATTTCACTCATTCGTAACTGGGAGATAACCGTAATTCGGAGAATTGCTGGACATTTATTTACGTAATACGAATCAATTCGGCGGACGGTTATCTCATGCTCAAGATGTTAATAATGATCCCAAAATTAGTGTTAATGTACCCATAGAATTTTCTAAGTCTTAATTAAAGCACGTTATTTTTAATAAAAACTAGATTAATTTACATATAACTTCTCTCCCGCCAGGAAAAGAAAAAAAAAACAAGCTAATATTGTCCCGCTGTGTGGGATTCAAAACTATTTGGTGCTAGCCTCAGCTTGGAATAAGCTATAAGATATTTCGTGGGGGGAAAGTTATATTGGCAACCCTGGGAAGACGGATTTGTATTACCACAGTCTAAAATACACAGTCGCGAAGCTCGCCTCGTTACGAAATTGCATCCTCTTTGTAGCTTAAGCGACACTAGTGCTCGCGACGGCCAGCAAGCTGGCAACTGCCTTGAGCACGTTATTCGCGGAACATACGATTTCACTTTTGCAAGGGTTTTTTGAATTTTAACTCACCTCAGTGATTATTTCCATTGAAACATAAGTCACGTTAAATTACCAACTACTACAGAAAAAAGCCACAATGATGATATACTGTACACTTTTAATTCATAGAAACATAAAAAGAATGCTCTGTTTATATTAGTCCAGTCCTCTATATGTATCCCTAGGTACAGTTGTATAATGTATTTTATGTTCGACCCTGACTATTATGTGTCTGAAAAGTGTATCATAATGATGCTCATTATAACACTATTATTTATTATGAAACAGTTTCTCCCACCAATCACAGCTCAAGAAACAGTTGTTTGACCAATTAGATAAGGATACCTTCGCGCATGCTCTCAAAATCGTACATGTCTATATAAATTACCGAAAGTGCACCGTCCATATGTTCGCGTAAATAAACTGGTGAATATGAGACAAGAAATATCACTGTACCTTAATATACCTAAATCCAATTTCTACTCAGCGCGTTGATTTCAAACGACTACGGCGATAGTTTTGCTGAATACTGGTTCACGATCTGCACATCTGGCATTGAAGCACACAGAGCGCATGCGTCGGTCGGCCAGAGAGCTTGGAACACGGAGATATGCTACCTAGCGCACCACGCGATCACAAAATTCTAGTTACTGAACAGATATTTATGAATATTTATGTTAAAACATGTAATAAAGTTATAATTATCGTCGAACATAAACAGTCGCATGCAACTCGCTTACGCTGAGTAACCATATCAAACGCTAGTTATTCCGTAAAAATGAGTAACATTAGGCTATAGTTAATTAGTAAAAATACCAGAGTGATTTGAGAAATGAAACGAAAAGTATAAAAAGATCTTAAGGTCTTAAATGGCTCAATTGTAGGCACTTCGTATTTTTTCTGTGGGTTTGAAACCTTTCATTCCTGAATTTGCCAAAATAATACAATGCTAATTTTACAAAATATCAGCAATAACAATTGTGTACCGTACCTTCACAGCAGCCAAGTGGGAGACCAGGTATTTCATAAGAGAATTAACAAGCAGTGTACCAAATCTAAGTTTGTGAACATTATCCTGACGACATAAATTGGCTTGCTTCCAAAGGTTTCGAGAATAAGTTTATATTATTGTACAAAATCGTTATTCATTAAATCAGCTCTCTGACTATTAAAATGCCATTTTCTGCATCTGAAAATTAAAATGTCGACACGCGTTTGAGATGACATCTTTTACGTTTACTTGGCCTACCGTATGTCTTAATTTTCAAAATGCATAGATATTTATATTTGATTTTCAGCCAATGCCCATAGCAGGGCATTTCCCATGAACGCCCGTAGGTTCCCCAATTTGAAAGTCAAGTAGTTCCAACTTAAGATACCAGCCGCCACTGTCACTGAAACTCAACGGCGTGTCTAACCCAATATACTACAAATTTTGGCTACACACTGCCAATTGTAGTTGTAAGTTCTTTTACGTGCCATAAATCTATGACATGGGCCCGACGACTTCGACTGGGTTTGAACCCGTGAACTTGGGCATAGCAGTTCAGCATGCTACCGACTACGCCAACAAAGCCATGCATAGATATCCTACCGAGACATGCTTCTGATTTATAACCGACTGGCTGCGTGGGTCAGCGGTAACGTTCTCGCCTGCTGTGGCCAAGGTTGCAGGATCTAATCCTGGCGCAGTCAGCTGGCATTTAAGGGCGCATAAATGCGAGGGATCCGTGTCTGTAGATTTACTGGCACGTTAAAGATCCCCTTCAGAGCAAAATTCCGCCGCGGTGTCTCTAAAAGCCACAGAGGTTAAAAGGGACCTAAAACCAATAACATTATTATTGGTTTATAACCAGGTAAAAACCTAGTTCCGTTGTTTGATTGGAAAGCTTTATAATACTTTCTACTGCGTATCCCAATTAATTGGGATCGTCGGAGCCAATCAGGCTCATTTTGGTTTAAAATAATAATGTTATTGGTTTTACGTCCCTTTTAACTACACGGGCTTTTAGAGACGCCGGGGTGCCGGAATTTTGCCCCGAAGGGGATCTTTAACGTGCCAGTAAATGTACTGACACGGTTCCCTCGCATTTGCGCACCCTCAAATGCCAGCTGACTGCGCCAGGTTTCGAACCTGCAACCTTGGGCTCAGCAAGCGAAAACGTTACCCCTGAGCCACGCAGCCAGCCCATTTTGGTTTTGGCCGTGGATTTAAGGCAGGATGCCCTTCCTGACACCACGTAATTTTTCGGTGAAAATTCCACCCCACTGTCACCGGGATTGGAACTACGGCCGTCCTGGTGATTGACGAGCAGCTAAGCCACTGCACCATCATGCTCCCCTTGAAAAGCTTTATAATACTAGCCTCTAAAATCCATAGCTCAAATCTTACCTTTTAGGGTCCCTTCTCATACAACCCCCCTTTATGTGAGAAGTGTTTTATTGCGCGTATAAACGATTCATATTTTTATTTCAGGCCTTAGGAGATAAATTGTCACTGCTCACCTAGGCCTAATCTAATTGGGTACCGAACACACGTGTTGACCGACTGAAAAGCGATCATATAGGTCACATAGCAACACTGAAATATTGCTTCTAATATTAGATCTGTTTATTGAACTGCACATCTCCTCTTGTAAAGCACATGTTAAATTAAAGATATAACCTTTACACTTTGCTCACATACAGTAAATCCAGCAACAATAACATACACCAACATAGCGCAGTCAGCAAATTCTTGCCGGCTGCATGAGAGCATTATTGTCTCGCGGTAGAAAAATATGAGCCAAGCTTCGCGATCTGTAGGTAGACTGTGGTTATACGTTGTCATGAAGACGTGTGTAGCCACAAATGGAGACCCGGGCCGAAAGGCGACAACAGTACATCACCACAGACACAAATCACAACCTGCCAATTTCCCAATGGAGGGGGGGGGGGTCTAACCCCCCCTAACCCCCTCCTGGCTACGCCACTGGTCCAGAATACATGGGGTGGGAAGGTGTTTGAAGAATAAAGATGATAACAGTTTCCAGTCTGCCATTTTGTAATTGTATACTGTCCTCACTGTGCTCTTGCTGCTTGGTTTGTTGTAATGCAATGTGGTAAAGATGGCTACGTGATCACTGAAACCGGGGATGACTTCAGCTGTACCGTGGAAGGAAGGCTTGTGAGGAATAGGTCTATTGTGGAGCGTGTAGTTTGTGTGATACGAGTTGCTTCGGTTATTAATTGGTCAAGGAATAAGTCATAGAATGCGGTAAGGAATTCATTAGCTATGGGATCATTGGGAGTGGGAGGAGATTTTGCCAGTCTTTTTCTAAATTAAAATCTTCTGTTATGTAAATGGTCTTGTATTTGTGCTGGATGTATTGTACTCGACGGAGGGGCTCCAAATATTCATCATTGATGTACCGAGTTGAATTTGGAGCACGGTATTCAGAGCCTATTAAAAGTGTATTGTTCACACACGTGAATTCCTCTCACACAGCCTCAGCATCAGTTTCAAGCTCCCGTTGGCGAACAGGCCTTAACTCAGGTTTCATGGCTATTAGTACCCCTCCTCCTGATGTACAGGTCCGGTCTTTGCAGAACATGGTGTATGTTTCCGGAAATATTTCAGGGTCGTTAGTGGATTCAGTCAGCCATGTCTCCCCTGAACACACAATTGATGGATTAAGTGCTGTGAGACAAGAACGCAGGACCGGTTGTTTCGAGGGACACGTTACACTTCGGGCATTGAAGGAAAAAATGGACAATACCTTGCCATCCGAGGGTGTTACGTCACTATCTACGCTATTTGCACTCTGTGTCGACGTATTAAAAATGAGTTAGAGAACTGGGTTAAAAAACAGTTCCAACACAGCCACGATGGTTTCCCAGAGGTCATTATTTTTTGTTTTGAAGCACTGATTTTTGCGCAAGTTCTGTGCGCTTGAAAGAGGCAAGATGTAGGCCTACACGACACAAATAACTGATTAACACGACCCTTCGAATCACAAATTATACACACCTGATTCGGTCCTGGGTTAATCTCCACATCTCCATGTGCCGATGACGATTCTACCAGCGCTAAGAGATGAGTACCCTCTTTTAAAACTATGATTTTGGTTGGGGTTGAGTTGGCGACATGAATGATTGTTTTGTAGATATATTGGGTGATATCCTTCTGATTTATTTACATTCATTTTGTTTGAATAGTGTAAAATGACTAAGTGCCATAACGTTGTAATTATGATGTGAGATCACCCAAAAATTGTGCGTAGAGAGAAGCCTATATGTCAGTATGTGACATGTTATATTGTCATCTGTGTGGGCGTGACCCACTTGTGATGAGTATGTTAGGTAGATTTCATTAGAAAGCTAACTATTGCAATGGGTCCCATGTTTCGACTTCCGGAAAATTTCGACATACCTTCGCGTTTCACATCCCCCAGACCCCAAAAACACCGTCAGTTCAAAAGTTTATATATAATTTATGTATGTATTGTACCCGATTTGGAGTATGACCACTAAGCTACGGTGCTGTGTGAACGGCCGGGGGCCGCAAATATTACGTCACGGTGGTTTGATCTTGCCCGAATGACCGGTGGAGGTCAGTGCACTTGTGTGATGATCTCACGGCCGGGAGTAAGGAGAGGTATATGCGAGCTACCCCCACCCCTTACGGCGGGGAGGATAGCGAGACCGCTTGGCAGGTGATCGCGAGACGAGCTTGCTCATTCTGATGTTTGATTCTGTTAGTGCGGACTGGTATCGCTGTGTGTGTTGTATTCTTACGGTCGTAAGGGCGAGCTATTAGATGCAAGTTTGTCACTTGCAAATCGCAAGCAAACGGCAGTGTGAAAGTGATGGTTCATATTCGTAAGTATTGGGACTTGCACTGATATACAAAGGAAGTTGGAGCCACGTAAGTTGAAAAATCATATAAACATTACCAGCATAAAACAGCAGTGATACACAGTCTGAGGGCTGGATATTTCTCATCCTGTGCTACAAGCTTACACACTATTCAATGGAAATCAGTTGGGACATCTTTGCGACAGAACATTGCACATTTAATCAAAGCCGTGATGGCAAGTGAACATGGCTTTAGGCATCACTGGAACTCTGTAATAGTTCACATAGATCATTGAACATTGCTTCACGCCGGACTTCTGGAACAGTCTTTGCCAATTACACTGAACACAATCTCACTTCTGAACATTCTAGATCGAATTGGAACAGTGGCGGCGTGTTACTCTAAAATAATGGGGCAACATATTGTATGTATTGAACCCATGTACCATTGGTTCAAGGGGTCGAATCCATGTGTTTTGGTAAAAGGAAGGAAGGAAATATACAGTCTTCAGAGGAACATAGAAAGATTTTATACAAGAGGGCAAGCATAACGTTGTGTAATAAACTGAAGCCCAGGTGGCCAGGAAATGAGATCATGCATGACGCATTGATAAGGAGCCGGTCACAAATATAAATAGAACGAGTGGAACTTTCCAAGCGAGTGACGAAGAGCGTGTTTCGGAAATCGCCCTTACGTTGCAGGAAAGTGGCAACCGCGCAGCTGTGCCAGAAGAATAATAATTAGATATAACCCATTTGCAAGAATAATATTAACTAAAGAAATACAGCATTGTGAATCATTTCGGAATAGAGATTTTTGTGTGGAGAAAGATGTTATAATAAATGCCCAGGAAAGAAGTGCCGACGTGGCCATACGTCATTGGGAGTTCCCCGAGACCCGAGGAGGGGGGAATTAAAAATCAACTGTAACACCCACACAGCTGAAGATCAAATTTTATTTAATATCTCAGAACTGCACGATCGATTTTCATGTGCAAAGAAGTCAGTTTACGTTTGGAAAACAAGCTTTCCAGAGATATAATTTCTAATAATGTGCGACCACTGCTTCAAAAGTTGGTTCTGGAAAAGACGTGGATTTTATCTTTTTTTAGCCAAAGAGTATAAAAGTCCTGGCAGAGCCAAGCCAATCATGCAGTTTAGAACAGACCTCGTGCAGAGAGGCTGCATCACCTCGAATGCAGTTTACTAGGACTCCTTGAGGGGAGACGCTGTATCACATCGTATAGACAGTATCCGACATCCCGAGGGCGTTGCTGTATCGACAACCAACGTGCACCCGAAGGGAGTGACCGATAAGTATCATCATAGTATCGCCGTGTGGAGACTTAGGAAAATCCTAATACAGGATTTAGTTCCGCCAATATCAGTCTTATAGTGAAAAGTTCAGGATTACAGTCAAAGTAGGCTGCGAACTTAAAGAACAGGCGATAGGTCTTCAAAATACAGCTCATTTAAACGACCGAAAGTATCGTAACGTTTTGAAGTACCATAACAGCGAAATAAACATTCTATCAACGTTAAAGAACCCGATCAGGGTCGGACAAAATAAGGTCCGCATAGTATTCTGAAAAGATAGGGATTATAGAACAGAATAAGCAGAAGGGAGAAGTAGATTCAAGACGTTGTTTCAAGGAAACAAACGAACTATAAAAAGCACTAAGTTACGAGGAGCATTAGACGCTAGAAAATAATAGGTCACCGATAGAGTATTTGGGAGACTGTGAACAAGACAGACTTTCGCTAGACAAACTATTGGGGTCTAGAAAGAAGCAAGTTCGAGCTAATAATAATAATAGCCGATCGTCAGGAAACCGGATTTGAAGAAGTACCATTCCAGGGAGGGGTAGAGTGTTCGAGACTTTCATATTCTGGTCAGATAGGAAGTCGACATCTACTAGTTTCACCCTTGGAGAAGGGGAATCAAGAAATCACGTGTGCAAGGCCTAATCAAAGCCTCAGTGAATAGAATCAGTGTAGTGTAAATATATACAATTTGTGTTAGATAGTAATTTTTCAGTGATTTTATTGTGTGTAATAGAAGAATACACAATTGTATTTTAAAATGCTACCAGTGTTTAAGGTGTATAAGTTATATGTGTGTCAAGATATGTCAGTGTATGAAATGAATTTGAGCAAGATGGTTTGATCACAAAAAGTGGGCGTAATGAAACATCGTTGAAAAGCACGGTCGTGGACCGTCTGAACATGTAAGTAACCATTTTCATTATGTTATGTGTTGGGAGATATTTGTGTGCAATCCACCTGAGTTTGAGAAATAGGGATGTTTTTGAATAACAAATAACAGAATAAGAGCGCGATCTGAACAAATAAAAATTGAGAAATTATAAAATAATTATGTGAAATGAATAGGTCCCTAGAGGAAATGTATGAAATAAAATATCAGTGTATTTGATAAATGTTATGAAAGCAAGCGTAATAATAATAATAATAAAAAGTATATAAATGAAGATTAAGTTGAATTATATGAAAGTAGTAGCTTTGTGAGCTCTTGTAAAAGTATAAAGACATGGTGTGAATACATGTTTTTAAGGTATAGCGATTATTGTCACGGGAGAGGATTAATATAAAAATTGAGATCTAGATCCAATGTTGATTTTGAATTTATCAGTTCTTTGGAAGACGCTAGGCCTTAAAGTAATGTATAGCGCAATGTAGCGCATTAAAGTAAATTGTCACGCTAGGAAGGCGTTGAATCTAAATATACTTGGTAAATTAATTATGAGGGACAGTTGATTGCGGTAATTGAGCTATGATAAGTCCTCCATATAGTGATGTAGATCACGAGGCGTTGTATAATGGGTGCGAATTTATTGTATTGATGAGCGCAGGTTAGGCCGAGGCAGCCCTAAGTCGCATTTATATAAGTCCTCCAGTATGGGATTGGTTCCCAAGGCAGTTGAGAGAGTCTAACCCAGACTCGTCTAACTGTTGAAGCCCCTAAATATTGTTGTTGTATTGAATTATTCTTACCCATCAATGATGACACTTCATAATTAATAAATGCCAAGGTTACGAAAGTGGTCTATGAACCTAAATAATGTTGATAAAATAAATGAATGAAACGCCAGGTCTGTTCAGAGAACTGTGTTTAAGAAATAGCTGTTTTAAAGCATGAGTGTAGCCGTCCCGTGTGGGCGATACTTAGGGTCTCCCTCCTGGACAATAAACCACGCCGAGTGTTACGGTCCGACCCCTCGCTATTGATGGTGCGGTAGGTCTGGGGACCGTCTGTTGGAAGTAATAATACACCATGAGTGTTTAGAGTTTGTTAATGACCCGGGATTCGAACCGAGGTTCTTGTAGATAAAAGTTACCACTTGCAAGTTCAGATCGTTTGCTTTCTTATGAGATGATGGTCTTTTAAGACAAATAATAATAATATAAATCCCTAATGTAATGATATATGAATGTAGGATTTCACGAGTTTAGTGAAGACAATTAGATTTCGGGAGTGATCTTAATTTTTGACTTTGTTCAAGTAGTCTTCAATAACTCGGGAGTACACAAGTATTTTTCCCAATCACTGTACTGAATTTGTTAACTTGAGAGAGGTGGTAACATGAGAACATTGTGAAATGCCCAAAAATTTAAGTAAAGGAGTAACATTTACTTTAAATAAGATTATATATTGTTTTCATTATAAGAAACTCATGAAATAGATATTGAGATATGTAAAGAATAACACAGTTTATATTGGAATGTATCGAGCCATTGGAGCTCGTGATTGCATTGAATTTTAAAAGGGATACTTTATGGAATTGAAGGGAATTATAAGTTTGTTGGTTTGAAGGAAACCATGTATTTTAATATAACATTTGTTTGATTTTATGTATTCCTTGTTCACTTTGAACAAGTTAGAAGGATTGGTCAGTAGTTTATTAGTTTTATTTGTTTGTAGCGCCATATATTTGGTTAATTAAATGTTTTATAATAGGAGTTGATTTTGTTTTTATTTTAGGAAGTGAATCCTCTATTTAATCCAAAATGTGTAAGTCACAGAGTGGGAGAACATACCATAACCCCGAAAATCCCGATTTGAGCATTGCTGGCATACTGTGATTTCCATATTTCTTGCTAAAAGGGCACAGTATGTATGTCTACCCCGTATTATTCCCGTTTTCCAACGGGGTCGGGGATGAGATGCGATGGAAGCCTTTGTGACGGATGATTTTTACGGCCGGATGCCCTTCCTGACACCAACCTCATGAGAGGAGTTAATGAGAGATAAAATGAATGATGGTGAATGAAACTGGGCAAGGATGTGGAAGGAAGCGGCCGTGGCCTGTCAGAAGGTACCGTCCCAGCATTTGCCTGGAGTTGAAAATGGGGAAACCACGGAAAACCATTTCAAGGACGGCCGACGGTGGGGCTCGAACCCACGCGTCTACCGAGTCAGCAGAGAGCTTGGCCCCATGACCTAAGGCAACGCTTTATAGAGCGCAGCCACTACTGTCGGTAATGGGGCAACATATTAATGAAGTAAATGTCTTCGTGAGGAAGGAGAGACATACAGTGTCGAACATTTCTAATTACACCATGGCACATTAAAACACGCAGAAGGCGTGATGGAGGGATGGAACTTTTATCCAGGAGGCGTCGTGACGATCTTCGCAAGCAGATGCCTGAGCCAACACGACACCAGGGAACACTTATCAGGGATCTTTACACTCTATTAAATTTCCAGATGAGGTTTGTCTCTGCCAAACGAAAATGCCAGGAGGTAAAAATGTGTCGCCAGCCCACTTGAATTGAATCTTCCCATAATGAGTTGCACTCCAGAGCACATGATCATATTTAGACTTTGCATAATTCCACGGTATGGCAAGAGCATTATCTGATTGTACACATCGGAGTCTAATGAATTTTGTTGGGATTAATGATGATAATGATAGTTTTTTACGATTGTTATTATTATTATTATTTTCTCTTGCATAATTGCGATGGCAATTATTTCAATGTTTTTTTCTTCTGCGTTTCTTTCATGATGCATTCTTTTTCGATTTATGGTTTTATGCAAGGATTTTAAGATAGTGTGCATCAGATGCACAAGTTTTTTTTGGTCCACATTTTCTTTGGGGATTTCATGTTGAAGCCTTAGGATGACTTTGCCGTCTGTGCGATGTTTTTTTTTGAACTCCAGATCTTTTTTATAGGACGATCTTTAGGGGTCTCATTTGAGGACTTTGTGAGTTTTGCCTTGAGCCGTTCACATTTCGATTGAATTATTAGTATTTTGAATGCATATCTGTTCAGATCCGACTGTTCGATTTATGCATTCTGGTTGCCACATTTTGAGTGTGAAGATAGCCAATATTAAATATTAGATTTGCCACTTGGATATTATATTTGTGATAGGAATTATTGAAGTTATGTACAGAAATGCTCAGATGATGATCTGATTTCTGGTTTTGAAGGATAGTTTGATGGGCCATGATCTTTTGTGACATGTTGCTCGAGTTATTTAGAGGGCTATTGCCTTAGTGCAACGATTTGTTGGCAAATGATATGACATGTTTTATCATGAATTATTATAATCCTATCATGATGTTTAAATGTTTTGATCCAATTATTTGGTCTCTCATAGAGAATTTATGGCTCATTTTTACAAAGGGTCATTGCTTTGGTGAGGCAAAATTTAATCTTTCTTTCTCTGTCCTCTTTACTAATTATTTTGATCAGCAATTGACTGAGCAATTTATCGAAATCATCGAGTATGGTTGCACTGATACTTCAATGATCATTTGATGGAGTTTGATTCTGGATTATTCTTGAATCTAGTTGTGGATTCGAGACCACGAGACCATGTAAGGATTACTATAATAATTGCGGGCATTAGGGATGATTATTGAATTGACAAAAGATTACCGAATTTTGAACAAGATTATTAGTTTAGGAATCACTAAAAGATTTTAAATTGAGCATGAGATATTGAATTAAGGATTTCGATTTGATTTATTTTTGAACTGATCCTGATAATCAGTGGACTGATGTGGACAATTTTTGATTTTAGGAACTGAGTCAGAAGAGTTCATATTATATTATTGTCAGTTATAATTGTAAATAAGTTTGGATAATTGGATAGACAGTTTTGTGTGCAATCACGGTAGTACAATGCCGATATCTATTCATTAGCAAGCAGTTTCACATCACAGGGCTCATTAGCTTGATTATTTGACGGTGTATTTTTTTCTTTCGTATAATTGAAGTTAGATCGCTCAGGGATGAGTGTTAATAATTTTTCGTGTCGTGTGCGCCGAAAAATCCCTGCAGCGACAGAAGAGACTTTTAGATGGCTTTCGTTTCAGTCCTGTGATGTAATTTTTTTTATTGATCCGATTTGGCAAGATTCGGAAAGACAGTACACCATATCTTAGGGATTCTCTAGCCGTCGAGATCATAGGTAGGGTGTGGAATTTTAATGCAAGCTGAATCCATGAATAAATAAGGAACATTATCCTTTACCTTCTTAAATTTCTTTTATCTGTGTCATTTCTACTTTCCTTCTTTTAACTCTGGTCTCTCCAGGAATGTGTCCTTGCGAACTCTAGTTTGATAGCGCCCTCTTTCCCATCACGTAACGACCCGGAGATACTCTGTCTCGTGCCACCCGAGCCGTTTTTCTTATATTATCAAACTAGAATTCAGGCACATTCGTTTTTTTCCTGCTTTTTTATTGCACTCCCCTGTTCTTTCTCGGAAATTGTGTGGTGTAATTTTTGGCCGGGTCATCGCACATATTTCCGGGACGGGCACAGGAGGAGAGGTGGCGACACATTCACGAGGGGCTCGATTTAATTTGTTGGTACTCCATTTAACTTACTAGCAGTTGATGCAATTCGTATTCTTTAGAAGGACACAGATGATGTTATTTTGATCTATTAAATTGGACTTATAGTTAACGTTGGATGTCATGCTTTAATGTTTTGAATCGTATTTATTCGAATGGAAGATAATGTGGTCATGTGCTCTGCAACTCTGGCTGGGGTGAAGGTGAAGTGTCTCTATCATGTCTTTGTTTTTGTTATATGTATCATCTTTGCAGGATTAGAACGATGGAAGAAATGAGGAATATGTTTTCCAAATTGGAGGACAATTTTAAAACAATACATTCAAAACTGACTCAATTGGAAAATAATTTACGAACAGACACTACTAGTTTAGAAGCTAATTTAAAGTCTAGTATGGCTACTTCAGAGGGTAAATTGCAGTCAAACATAAGTAGTTTAGAAAATAAATTTCAGTCTAACATGAGTGAATTAGAAACCAACTTGAAGGCGAGTATGGCCATTTCAGAGGATAAATTGCAGTTAAACATAACTGATTTAGAAAGGAAGTTACGGTCGGATACCGTTAGTTTAGAAGCTAATTTGCAGTCGAATATAAATAACTTGGAAACTAAATTGCAGTCATACATAACTGAGTTCGAATCCAACTTGAAATTAAGTATTGCAAGTTCATAAAGTAAATTAAGGGAAAGTATCAGTTCCATGGAGACAAAAAAATGAAAAAAATGTAGACAGTTTGAGAGCAGATATGAATAAAATGCTAAAAGATATTAAATCAGATATCGCTGCTGTTGGGTCAAAAGTATCCAAAGTAGAGGCGAATATGATTGATTTAGAAGTAAATTTTAAGGAAAGAATAGCAGCCATAGGAACAAATGTAGCTACTGTAGAATGTAATATGAAACAGAATATGACTTCATTAGAAAATAAAATGTTGGCAAACAAAAATTCTTTCGAAAGTAGTTTGAGTAATCTTGAGTCGAATCTGAACGATATTATAGCGGGACTTGAATCGAAATTAGAGGGGATGAAAACCGTGGTTTTAGATTCTGTCAAATCAGACTTAAATTCCTTGGAAGATGGGATACAAGGTAACATTGATACATTGGACTCAGGTGTGGACGATAGGATGAATCAAGTGGATGACAGAGTTGAGAAAACCTTGAAATTATTTAAGCAGAATATGGAAGACGCAGTGGTTAGACGATTAGACACAGCCAGAGAGAGTATAGATGGAAACATGGGAACGATAAAAGGCGAACTCGTAGAAAACATGGGAACGATAAAAAGCGAGCTCTTGGAAAACATAGGAACGATGGAGACCAAACTTAAAGAAAACATGGATGTTTATGCAAAGGAGTTGAAACTAAGTTTGAAACAGTGCGGGTTCAATATGAGGAAAGGTTTGAAAAATTAAAATCGGACATAGAAGCTAGTGCCAGAACCAATACGGTAGCATCGATAGAGGATATGGAAACAAAATTTAGGATTCAACAAGAACGACAACAGAACCGTATAGCGTTTTTGGAGTCAGAATTACGTTGATTACGTATTGTACAGTACCCCAGGGGTATGCACCCCTTGGAGACCATCCCCCCAGCATCTATCTAAATATCCTAACGGGCAACCCTCGTAAAGCCAGGCCAACATCCATCAACACCGCAAGGACAGCTTGCCATTCTAGAAAGCGGCTCAATCCTTGCACAATTATTACACACAGCGACATATTATTAACTGGGGCAGCTATGCCATCACATTGCTGACAGCATAGCGCCCAAGAATATAAAAGGAGGCCTAAGGAGGTCAGAGGGAGCTCTCCATTATCAGTCTTTCAGTGGTACGGCCGGAGGCTACGTTGGTGTCATCAGAGGTGAGTCAGTCGTGTTCAGATCTCCTACATTTGTAACCTTTACCCACAGCTTGTACTTTAACATTGTGAACATTATTACATTCCCTACAAGGGACTCATAATTCAACATCACAGACCAATAAACACTTGGTCAACACTCTACACTCGTCTTACTGTTTATACGCCTCTTTACATCCCAACGCCCTTCCTTATTCCCGTCACGGTTAGACGTGACATACGGTAGTCCGACAGTGCTAGCTCAGATATCATTGTATTTCTCGCGGCGGCCCGGCTGCTAAGAGCAGCGCGTGGCACTTAGCTGATACAAGCACATTCAGTTATATAACTAGCCAGTCAGCTGGGCGACCAGCACAGTGACCCTTGCACTGAGGCCCAGCCCCTAAAACACTACTACATTATTTATAGGAGCGCCCCCTAGTTCCTAGTACTAAGCAACACTCTACACTGGTCAGCTTACCCTGCTACGGGAAGCTACCCCTTTTTAGGCACAGCTTTGTAAATTAACACAATAACTCTTCCTTTTAGATCCAACCACCCCCAAATAAAGGGATCTAAAACACTGGTGGAGGCGGGGTACTACGCATAGTAGAACAGGACTCAACCAACGAGCCCTCGTAGTTAAAACGACCCCTTCCGTACCGCAAAAAGCCAAGCAAATAGTGAAAATTTTTGTTTTTTGTTTTGACCTTATATTACGTCACACATTTTTTATGTACATATAGAAGTTTGTATTATTACGCCAACCCCCATTCGCCCCATAGTACAAAGTCAGGGGAAATTAGATGTCCACATTTAGAAACACACTAAGAGACTTTGCGCACCATTTGTCGGCTAGTACGACTCCACTCCTGCCGAAGCTAAAAATTAGGAACGGTGACTTAATAACTGACCAGACTGCAGTACAACTTCTCAGGGACCTTGAATTCAAAACAGCACAGATCCGTGCTCAACACCCTGCCGCCGCAGCACAAGTTATACATTTTACACGGTCCCAGGCCAGTGAACACACACAAGAGTCACCAGTATCCAGCGCTAGTGAAGTAGATTGCCTGCCAACACTCCATCCCCTATTGTTGCAGCAACTGCAGATCACAGAGCAGAAAGCCAGTAACCTGCTCGAGCGCATTACAGAGCTACTAGAGACAGACACTATCAAAGCCAATAATCACACGACAGAAGCGGTTCTTGACATCCACACTATTTTGGAAACAGTAAAACAGGATTTAGACAGAACCGTACACATAGTCAAATCCACACAGTACGACAACACACCATCCATCAGCACAGACATATCAGATGACGAGCCACCTGGTAACGTAACACAGGTGTCGTACACGGGAAGCGAGGCTAATTCCCCTCTAAACAGCCCAAACACCTCGGCACACGATAGTGGTGCGAACAGAATAGACAGACCAGAATCACTACACAGCCAACAAGAGACAGCTGAAAACGAGATGAATAGACACACTGAGTACCCCATGATCCACCCCACAAAGTTCACGGGGGAAGGCCAGGATCCCGAGGAATACCTCAAGGCCTTCAATAGAACGGCCCGGATCAATGGTTGGAGCGAGGAAGTTAGGAAACGGCTCCTTCCTGCCTATCTCACAAAGGCGGCCATGACATGGTATGAGCTCCATGAGGACACGCTAGAAGCTGCCACATGGGAGGAAACCGCTTTACTCTTGAAGGATGAGTTCCAGCTTATACCAGACGATGACGATCTCTATGACCAGATTAGACAGAGGTCACAGGGACCCAAAGAGAGCGCCCAGGCATACATCAATGTAAAATTGATAATGTGCGAAAAGTACAATGCAGCCATGACAAATAAACAGAAAGTCAAGCTGTTAATGCAGGGCCTCAGACCAGCCATAGTGGAAAAGCTATGCATCATGAACAACCCCACGGTCCAACATATGTTAAATAACATAAAGACCATAGAGGAGGGGAGAAAGATCACGGAAAAGGCTACGGAAAAGCCGTGGATCTGCACTTCCAAACTCAGAAAGACGACACTAACGACAAAATGGACGAATTAGTGGACAGGATGGAGAAGCTGACCATAGCTGCCATCCAAGCAGGCGGGAGACCGCTAAGGGATGAGCACGCAGACACACAAGGACACTATTATACTGAGAGGGACAGGGGGTACACAGAGAGGAGACGCCATGGGAGGGAGGAAAATTACTACCCTCCACAGCGGCCAACAACACCTCCCCCACAGGATAGGCCACACTACCCTCCTCGGTATTCACCGATATCATACACGGACACAGAGCCGACATACCCCTCAAGGCGTTCACCATCCCCGTACACACGGGAGTACTACCCTGAGGAGTACGACCACGACATCCCCCGACGAAACAGCCCGACACCAAATAGACAGTCCTACGCTGCCCCACAATACAGGGCAGACAGGGAGTACCGGGAAAACCCGCCCCCACTCAGGCAGGGCTATGCAGCCCCGCAGTACAGGGGAAATGGGGAATATCGGGAGAACCCGCCCCCACGCAGGCAAAGCTATACACCCCCACAATACAGGGGAAATAGGGACAGGCGAGGAAACCCACCCCCGACCAGACAGGAGTATGCAGCTACCCAATATAGGAAAAAGGGGAACCGACGGGAAAACCCGCTCCCCCAGCATCAGACATACACCCCACCCTGGAGGAAACAGGAAAACAGACCCCCGGGCAATAATAGACAGGGAAGAAAACACACGAAGGGCCCGGAACACTACCCCCTCCCCGACGAATACCCGAGGGAGTTCAGGGATGAGACACCCCACAGGACAGACAGGGGGGCAATACTCCCTACGCCTAGACACACACCGCAGGCGGGGAGCTGGCGCAGCCACCCCGAGGGGGGGCGCACATACATTACAGGCAGGCGTACACCCACATTTCCAAAAAACGCCTAGACGGGGAGGTTCGGCCAGCTAATGAAGCGGCTGAGGTTCCTCCCCCAACACAACACAAGAAAGGCCCTTCCCCCAAGCAAACTCGCAAGAGTAAGGGGAAGAAGCAGCCAGCTAAAGCTAAGGCTGACGATCCGCCCCCAGACCGTTTCCAAACACACCCCGTGCAAGGAGACGGCAACTGTCTGTTTAGGGCCATGAGCTTCCTAATCCGGAATACCGAGGACTATCATGGGGACTACAGACAGAAAACGGTCAAACATATCCTGGCCAACTGGAAAGAGTACCGGGACTTTGTGTCGGACGAGCGGGAAAACTCATTCCAGACCGGGGCGGATTACCGAAAATACATGGGTAAGGACGGCACCTATGGCAGTGCCGTAGAGGTGACCGCTCTCGGCAAGGTGCTGAAAGCCAACATCCATGTATACACTGATGTGCACTCGCCTCCGCTATTCTCAACTGCGGGATTCGATAGGGACCTACATGTACTTTTTACAGGAAACCCTAAGGCGGGACATTACACACCCCTCACAATCATAAGCAAACAGCCTGAGAACACGCCCACACCCTCCAAACAGAAAACCCTACCCCCTTCACCACAACACAGGGGGGGAATTGACCACACACAGGCGCATGACGCGAGCTCGCTCGGCATGGGGAAGCCAGCAACAGGAGTCGAACTCGCGACCGCCTGGAACAAAAGACGGGGTAACAAGGGCAAGCTCAGGGTCACGTTCGCAGACACACCTTCCCGAGAGGAAGAAACCAACAACAACACAACTACACAAAGGCTGGGAAGATTAATACATTAAACGCTCGCCAGCAGAATCCTAGTATAACAGCAAGACCGGTTAAAAGAGCTGGCAATGTACTTGGCAAACGCACTTTGCTGACCGGGGCAAAGTATTCAGGACAGGAAGTCAGCCGAGAGGCGAAGCGTGCCAGGTACGATAAGCGGACAGCTCCGTGCCTTCCCAGAACAAATGTCACTTCGGCAACAACAACAACAACAACAACATACATCTTACACAACACATCGGTGCAGGGCAGTGGATTTCAGGTATCGGCCCTCACGATACACGCCACCATAAATGGCCACAAAGTGCAGGCCCTAATTGACACCGGGGCAGCAGTAAGTTGTGTTAATAGGAGACACGTTACCGAAGCCCAAATACACGGTGTCACGAGGGACATCCGGCTGGTAACGGCCAATGCTCAGACGTTAGAAAACGCGGGGGTGGCAGACATACATCTTAGGATAGACCATTTTGCCACAACGCACCCCATGTTCGTTATCGAACACCTTTCTGCGTCAGCCATAATTGGCATGGATTTTCTCGCTAAATATGAGGCTAGCATAAATTTCGCTAGTGGTCAGATGCTTTTAAAGCACGACCAGAGGCTCACCACACATCCCATGATATACACCACGAACAAAGATGGGATTCGAGCGGAGCGAGAAAATCACGAGCAACAGGCCTCTGCACTACATACTATCAGCCAACACACACACACACACAGATAAGGCGGCCAGCCAGAACCACAGGCAGGACCTGACTCCGGAGCAAAATAAAAGGCTCACGGAGCTCCTGGAGACCAACAGAGATATTTTTTCCCACTCAATGAAGGATCTCGCTGTGACAGACCTCATTGAACACCATGTCACACTCACTAGTGACCGACCAGTACACCAGCCTCCCTTCAGAGTGAGCCAGAAGGAGAGACATGCCATCGATGCCCAGATCTCAGAGATGCTCGAGGCAGGGGTCATTGTTCCCGTTATTTCTAACTACAGCTTACCAGTTCTGCTGACCAAAAAAAAGGACGGATCGCACAGGTTTTGTACTGACTACAGGAGGCTCAATAAGTTAGTCGAAAATGATAGTTATCCACTACCAAGGGCAGACACCTATTTGGACGCCCTTGGCGGAGCTAGCTGGTTCAGTTCGATGGATTGCTATAGTGGATTCTATTCAATCCCCGTCTATGAACCAGATAGGCACAAGCTGGCGTTCGTTACAGAGAACGGGCTATACACCTACACAAGGTTACCCATGGGCCTCCGTAACGCCAGCCAAACCTTCCAAAAGCTGGTGGATAAGACATTTTCAGGGCTCAAGTGGCGTTCCGTATTAGTATACGTGGACGATATAACAGTTTTCTCCAACACCTTTGACGAGCATATCGTACATTTGGAGGAGGCTTTCGCAAGAATCAGAGAAGCTAAATTAAGGCTTAAACCTGCGAAATGTCAATTTGCCACACAGCAAATTAACATATTGGGCCATATTGTCAACAGGGAGGGCATTATTCCCGACCCAGCTAAGACTGACGCAATAACGGGCATCCCAATGCCCACAAATTTGAAACAATTGCGCAGTTTTATGGGTTTGGCGTCGTATTACCGGAAGTACATCTACAGGTTTGCGCACATCGCCCACCCCTTAACTGAACTCACACGGGAAAAGACGCCCTTCAGCATCAAGCAGGAGCACATAGATGCCTTCTACACATTGAAGCAACTATTGACCTCACCACCATTACTGCAACACTTCCACAGTGATAGGCCCACATTTTTACACGTGGATGCCAGCCTGTATGGGCTGGGTGCGGCCCTATTGCAGGAAGACGCAGAAGGGCGCATACGGCCCGTCACTTTCGCTAGCAGGAAGCTAACGGCCGTTGAGACTAGATACTCTGCCACAGAGCGGGAAATGCTGGCATTTTCGTGGGGAGTGAACTATTACAGGGTATACCTCTATGGTATCAAGTTCACGGTAGTGACTGACCACGCGAGCTTGCTTTTTTGGGACAAATTTAAAAACCCAAATTCGCGGCTCAACAGGTTTATATTCCGCCTGTATGAATATGACTTCGTGGTCAAACACAAGAAAGGCGCTACACACCTAGACGCAGATGGGTTGTCTAGGCTGCCAGTAGCCGAGCCCCCGGATGACAGTAAGGACCACGACTGGGACGATATGCCCACCTTTGCCCTGACGGTGATTAACATCAAACAGGAGCAAGAAAGTGATCCGTACTTGAAACAGATTCTATTGGCACTAGAAGACTTGGATAAAGTGGACACCAAGACAGCACGGCTGTCTAGGCGATTTTTCCTAGACAAAGACGGTGTACTGAAATTTAAGCCCACGGCCATGCACGATAGCGCACCTATAGCGGTTCCGGAATCATTGAGAGAAAATATCATGATCGGACACCACAATAGCCCACTGGCAGGGGCACATCTAGGCACGCATAAAACATACCTTAGAATCCGTGACAAGTACTATTGGGTAAACATGAAGGCCGACATAGATACCTTTGTAAAGACATGTCACACTTGCCAACGATTCAAAACAAGACCTGGCAAGCCTCATGGACTACTCAACCCAATTCCCGTGGGAGAGTTATTTCACAGAGTCGGGATAGATGTGAAAGGCCCCATTACGACAAGTCAGAAAGGCAATAAATATATCCTGGTGGCCACCGAGTATCTCACACGATATATGATTACAAAGGCTGTTCCCAAAGCAGACACGAACAGCATAGCCGAATTTCTATTTGATATAGTTACACGATATGGCCTATTCCAAACCTTATTATCCGACAGAGGTACTATTTTCACCTCGAGAGTGCTCCAACAGTTTCTGGAGATACTCAGGATTAAGGCATACACTACCACGAGTTTTTCCCCGCAAACCAACGGACTCACGGAGAGTATGAACAAAATACTTGGAATAGCGCTGGCTAAATTTACAGAGGACGCAGGAACAGACTGGGATGAATACTTGCCAGCCATTACTTTCAGTTATAATACCTCTATATCCACGGCTACGAAACACTCTCCACACTTCCTACTGCACGGATACACACCCAGAAGTCCCATAGACAATATATGTATCCCACAGGACACTTACACGGACAACGCTGCCCGGCTAGAACACTTACAGATAGCGCGAATGAAAGCTAGAAAGAACATAGCCGCGGCTCAGAAGAAACAAAAAGAGCGGTACGATCGGAATAGGAAGACCGTGGAATACACACCCGGGCAATTGGTCATGGTCTCCAATTCTGCCCGTAAGAAAAACGTGTCCGAATTCCTCCTGCCACGCTGGTCAGGTCCCTTCAAAGTCTGCAGGAAGGTATCTGACCTAAATTATATAGTCAGCGTGCGCCATGGGAGGAAACTCATTAAAGACATTATTCACGCCCGCCGTATGAAGGCATATCATACACGCCAAGCTCACACACCTACACGTACAGGCGGGCACACTACTAAAAGAAAAGGAAATGATCCCGCTAGCAGACGTGGAAAGAAGGCCAAGAAATAGCCTTCAGACCTCACTGACCGAACCGGGATACGATCCTAACACTCACCAGAACTGTCCCGGAGACACAACCTGAATAGTGCCAGAAACAATTACTCTGGGTAAAAGACGGTCTCAAAACCCGCAACCTTCTGAATACCAGGAATATAAGGTCGGGTAGCTATCCCGTTCTAGAATAGAAAAATAGGAGGCTAAAATAGATTGGGACAGTTCCACTAAAAGATGGTCATAAATGAAAAACAACAAAATCACCTACGGCACATAGTCACCAAACACGCGACTAGCGGCCCAGACACACTCGGGTATAACGCCATTTTTAACTACGGATAGGGACATACTCGAACCACGTTACAAGTAACACAAAATTGGGAACACAAATGTAGTTAGTGAGAGGTTCTTTCACAGTGCGGCCAATGCATGTGAGATTTTCGAAGTGAAATGCCATGGCCTGTGGTTTGGATTCCACGTAAAACGGAAGTCCCGTGGCTCATGATCTACAGATTAACGGTCATGTTAAACTACAGGTTTCCTTCTTTTTTACAGTACGAAAAACACTGCTCACAGTCACAGAGAGCAAGCCGATTAGACACACACGTGTAGGAAACAAGAACGTGGGCAGAACATAAAACAAATGAAAGCCCACGACATCGTAATTCAACACCATCGCGTCAGCAGTAACACACTCCTCAATGGTCAAGACTGCTTGACACAGACGAACCGAGCCAACTCCTACTAGACAGGAACAAACGCATCATTCACGTCCGACCTAAGGACCCTATAACTTTCAAAATTACACTACGAGGAGAGTTCAAAAATACGCAAACGCCTCACAGTATTGAGTACTTTCGTTTGCGCATAGCAAATACACAGTACATGTGCCATAATATATGCGGCACAGAGAGGGTCACACCAAGTCTTTACAGGCAACCGGGTCCGAACCCATGACCACACAACACGCTCGTACCAGAAACTAACTAAACAACGGTATTTTTTGTACGGGAAACACAATCAAAATACATACAAGAAGCGCACAAAACATGAACAACGCAGACATAGTACGCAGGGAATGACATAAAGTCACGGGTTCCAATCCCAGTAAAAATTTGACACCAGGGAAAACAATTATCCAGGTTGCCAACCACACCGAAATTGGCCCATACAAATACATGAACAGGGAAGACTACATTTCCTCCCACCAAAAACCATGCATAAAATTTCAAATTACACCAGACATAGAAAATACATTTCCCAAACACAGGTAGGAAAATTTCGCAAGACACAAGTCTTATGAAACAATGGCCACACAACATCATTAGCTAATTAGGATGAATTACTACATTAGTCCGCTAGGAATCTAGGACAATGACAACACTTGCATACGTGCAGGAAAGCACTTGCCAGCGGATGACATACATAACATCCCAGCCTGACATTACACATACAAACTGCTGACTGGCAGACTTCATCACATCGCAATACCGCGGGTGACAGGACGCTATTGTTTACCGGCATTGACAATGAAATTAAAAACGCAAAACAATCATAATAACATACATTTTTTTAATACTGCAAAAGCACTTGGCAATGGACAAGACGTTGACAGGCCACGGGCGCCTCCTGCCCATACACGCGATACATATTACGACTTAGCCTGCAACAGACCACCCGTCCGCGTGGTGTAGCGGAACATAGTCACACACACGCACATGCACTCAACAATTAGGAGCAAACACAGACAAGATCTCCCCTCTAATAACTTCTTTTCTCGATTGTAAGGCATAGGAATCATTACAGATGACTAGGACATGGCCAGTCGCACTACGACCACTGGCCACATTTACACTACAAATGGCAGACCAGATTAGGTCGTGAAGCTTTACTATCCCAAGGCGCGGATAGAAAGCCAACATGGACCAAGGGAGGATGACAGGACCACAGGCTACCAGAGTTCCACCTTACTCCCTTCCAACAACCCTCTCACGTCCAACATAAACCAACGCAGACACATGAACACGACCAAAACAGCTACACTACATTACAGAGTACACACGAGGGGTTGATGGACTTCATGCGTCTAAAGAGAAGGCATGCTACGCCTTGGATCACGATGCTACCACCTGAGTATTAGAGGTGGGTCGGCAAAAATTAAATAAGCATAATGCGCATCTCCAAATGAGAGATGAGGCCATAGTTATATATATTAACCATTCTTTGTTAATTAAACACTCCCGCATGACAGGAATATATTGGTATTATGCCCCACCCTACACCTATCCGTACATGAAGGCAGACGCCTCATATCCAGATACATGCATGACTATCCCATCCATTTACCAGGGATATTAATATCAAACCTGCATGGAATTTTCGTATCTTTGCAATCCCGGGAACTACCTGCCCCAGTCCACTCACTATAGGAGCATCCCAGCGCCATCACCGGTTCCAGGCCACCACTAACGTGGAACCCAAAGGTGCGCAACCCCTTCCTACCATACCTTAAGCCCACTCTACAAATAACTACCCCCAGATCATAATAACAGGGTACCTGACGCCACAGACCCTACTAACACCTCCATTAAGGTAAAGAGAGCATTATTGCTGGAAAGCTGACGTAGCAATGGTAGACCAGAAGTAGTCTATGTACTTATAAGATCTACAACCCCACAACACTGGAAATATTTTACATTTTACACAGAGATTAAACTATTTACACAGGTTACGCCCACATTTTTTTTACAAAGGAATCTGATACGCTCTGATTGATGATAACGGCGTAAGCCGAAGGTCAGAGGGACCACACTTTGAGAGCTGGGGAAGGCAATGTGGACCCTTACCCCAGTTGGCTCAACAAATCATTGACCCGACCAAACAGATGAACCACGTAAGGTCAAAGCATTCGCGGCCTGGCCGGGCAAGCTCTGGAATCCTAGGTGCGCATAAACCGCCCCTGGGAGGAAGGGATGCTACACCCACTTTGTGCCACGGTCGTCGAAGCCAAGACCTGCAGGGAGACTTTCTGAGAATGGCGGGAGAAATAGCTCACTCAGCGCCGGACTCGAGAGCTATCCCTAGAGACGACCCCATTATGACTAGACTTCTAGTTAAATTTAAGTAGGCACGGCTTCCATGGCGGGAAACAAAACTCCTGTGCGTTGGAGGGAAATGTTACTGCGAGATACATAATACTGCGGCCGATACAGGCGAATATTAATGCGAAAAGCATACTACTACGGCCGACACAGGCGAATATTAATGCGAAAAGCATACTACTGCGGCCGATACAGGCGAATATTACTGCGTAAAGCAGACCACGATTGCCGACGAAGGCGAAGATAATATTATGCCATTGGACGACAATGTCCAATGCCCACATAAATGGCGACGCAGCGGGCAACCAATGGGCTTTAAGAGAGGGGCATTGCGAGCACCTCATAAGGGTTACGTGGGCGGCCCAACTACGACTACATACGCAATGGCAACGGCAAAGAACTGATAAGTACAGCGGGCGAAACGGTTTGCTTAGTGGCACCGTAAGCCGCCTGCGACTAGATTAGTACTAGTAATAGACGTCGACACCTAGAATTAAGGGAACGGAATCCAGCGATCCTAGAGACAACCGGTGTTTCTAGGACTCGTGCGGGTGGTGTCCTGAGGAAGTAAATTGCCTCAGGTGATCGTTCTGGGCCAAATTTAGCTGTAAGACGGTTGCATTTAACACGCAACCTAGGATTAAGCAAATTTATTAACCGCTGTTGCCAGGTATGGCACAGCACATTTCGGCAGTAGATTAAGGCCACCCTTTCGGCTTAGAAATAGCATTTTTTTAGACCATAATTAAGATAGATAGCGTTAAGTAACGCCGTGCGGCGCCTGATGACCCACAAACCCGGCATCAGGGTAAGTCCGACAACTCATGGCAAACTCATGGCAAACTCATGGCAAACTCATGGCAATCTCATGACAACTCATGACAACTCATGGCAAACTCATGACAACTCACGACAACTCATGGCAACTCATGGCAAACTCATGACAACTCATGGCAAACTCATGGCAAACTCATGACAACTCATGGCAAACTCATGGCAAACTCATGACAACTCATGGCAAACTCATGGCAAACTCATGACAACTCATGGCAAACTCATGACAACTCATGGCAAACTCATGGCAAACTCATGACAACTCATGGCAAACTCATGGCAAACTCATGGCAACTCATGGCAAACTCATGACAACTCATGACAACTCATGACAACTCATGACACCTCCTGACAACTCATGAAAACCATTGATAATTCATTATAATACAGCATAAGTCTACATTTAAGGCAATTTTTTTATATATATATGTATATATTAAGGTAAAATCTCGGCACTTGGTGACTAAAAATCCGTTACCAAGGTAAGCCCGACAATACTTAGGCTAAACTAGACTAACATAGGCTAACCTAGATTAAGTTAGACTTAAGTGGCACCATAATTGATTTTGTATACTATGCGCAGCGATGGAACTGCTATATGTATTAATATACTCTATTTGCAGGAAAGCAAGGAAGCGACGGAATGTACATGTTTCCAGATAAATGGCCATTAACACATTTTGTTTTGCAGATGACGAGGATTGTACACAAACCTGTTGTAAATATATATCCCAACACAGAAATACCACACTCTCTCCCTCTTGTACAGACACATACACTCTTTGTCAATTTCAGTTGCACCTCCTAAAGGTGACAGCGTAGCGACCACCGAAGCACAGTATCCGTGGGATACTGGGCATCGATGAACGCCGAAAAACAAGATGACACGCAAATAAGGCGTGACTTCGGCATCTAAGGGCGGCACAAGTATTGTAAGGGCCGAACCTTCGACGCCAGGGTGGAATTTCCCAACCCACGGCGGGAAAACCACTAGTACATAAGCTCAATGGAAAAAGAATTAGCGGCCTAGCCACTAAACTACGGTAAAACGGCCGAGTAGAAAATGGCCAGGAAAGAATCGGCGAATGGTATACAAAGGCCAGGTAAAGATTTCTACGAAATGAAAGGTACCAGGCTCATGAGCAAACCGGTCTAATAATAAGATTCTTATTTTTTTATATATATTATATCATGCTTGTAAATTAAATGTAAACAATATGTCACGCCATTCAACACTGCCATAATGGCAACACTGAATACACGGTTTTGTTTTTTCCTTTCTACTCTACTAACGCCCAAATTTGTCCGGGTGTTCCGTTTTATCCCAAACCAATAAATACTTTGAATATTTCCCTTAAATTATACCCTGGAACACCCATTTTTTCTATTCTCTTCTATCTTTCTCTTAGCAGGGAGCACTTTTTCCCCAAAATAAAGCCAGACGGCACAATTCCTCGTCTAGCTGGGTTTTTCCTCCCTGCACAACTATGTAACGGATCACTATCAAAACCATGTTTTTTTTTCTTTTTTGAAACTCGCAATATGCCAACGATGACAATGTCAATTTTTTCTCGATGTCAAATTTTTCTCAATGTCAATTTTTTTTCAATGTCAATTTCCATTTTTACAATGTCAATGTCAGTGTTATACATATATCTGTACATCCCATAACCCTCCCCTCTGAACACGGGCTGATCTCACACCTACACTTCACGACATCACCCATTCTATACGACGACGCCGACGACGAGGAAGACACCACCAGAAGATACGAGGGGGCTTCAAGAACAACTACATCAACATCCCAACCTCAAGTTCCGTTCCCGTTCGCGGGGACGCGAACTAAATAGGGAAGGAGGCTTGTACAGTACCCCAGGGGTATGCACCCCTTGGAGACCATCCCCCCAGCATCTATCTAAATATCCTAACGGGCAACCCTCGTAAAGCCAGGCCAACATCCATCAACACCGCAAGGACAGCTTGCCATTCTAGAAAGCGGCTCAATCCTTGCACAATTATTACACACAGCGACTTATTATTAACTGGGGCAGCTATGCCATCACATTGCTGACAGCATAGCGCCCAAGAATATAAAAGGAGGCCTAAGGAGGTCAGAGGGAGCTCTCCATTATCAGTCTTTCAGTGGTACGGCCGGAGGCTACGTTGGTGTCATCAGAGGTGAGTCAGTCGTGTTCAGATCTCCTACATTTGTAACCTTTACCCACAGCTTGTACTTTCACATTGTGAACATTATTACATTCCCTAAAAGGGACTCATAATTCAACATCACAGACCAATAAACACTTGGTCAACACTCTACACTCGTCTTACTGTTTATACGCCTCTCTACATCCCAACGCCCTTCCTTATTCCCGTCACGGTTAGACGTGACATACGGTAGTCCGACAGTGCTAGCTCAGATATCATTGTATTTCTCGCGGCGGCCCGGCTGCTAAGAGCAGCGCGTGGCACTTAGCTGATACAAGCACATTCAGTTATATAACGAGCCAGTCAGCTGGGCGACCAGCACAGTGACCCTTGCACTGAGGCCCAGCCCCTAAAACACTACTACATTATTTATAGGAGCGCCCCCTAGTTCCTAGCACTAAACAACACTCTACACTGGTCAGCTTACCCTGCTACGGGAAGCTACCCCTTTTTAGGCACAGCTTTATAAATTAACACAATAACTCTTCCTTTTAGATCCAACCACCCCCAAATAAAGGGATCTAAAACAGTATTGAAGGGACTCCGGAAGATAGTGGAAGAATGCAAGTAAGGTACAATCAAGAAAATTCAGTTCGGACATTAGAAACGCCTACAATTGGTGAGCATCAAAGGGAATATAACACAATAAATCGAAAAGTCCAGGAAAATTCGAATCAGATCTTGGGAACACCCACGGATAGCGAACGTCAAAGGGGACACGTCACGATCATCAGAAATTTCAATGATAAACCTTGGAAATTTGCAGGAAATACCGGGCTGACACCAGTTGAATTTATTCGTGATATCCGAGAATATATCGCTGAAAACCGGATATCCAGAGACCGCGAACTCAGAGTAATTGAGCGTGCCTTAGAAGGTCCCGCGTTAACTTTGTTTCGCGCGTTTCGGGGAAATTTCAGGAACCTGGAGGAATTTGCATTTGCCCTATTACAAAGATTTTGGGGTTTGGAGGACCAACTCAACATAAGAGCCGAAATGTACTCTAAGAGGTACTCTACATCGAACCCAACACATTACGCCAATTATTTCACGTCACAACTCGCGAATTTGCAGTTCCTTACCCTCATTACCCGAAGAAGAACTAATACTGGCAATAGCACGTCATCTTCCTATAGAGGTACAGCGTACTTTGATAGCATCAGGCGCCGAGACACTAGAACACTGCGACGATGTTTGGAGAAGATCGGATTATACAAATGCGCAAATGATTCCGAGACATCCGAGGAATGATCAAGGAGATAATCGGGAAATTAACGCAGTAGTGATAGATAATGCAGTGCAAACAGAACGAATCCATCGTTGGAGCCTAGAAGTTTTGGAAATAAAACCAATAATTTTCAAGGAACCAGGATAACCCAAGACAGTATGGTAGGCAGTATTTCAATGACCGGAGATGGGGTGGACATCCTTATTATAATAATAGGAATTCGAGATACCAGGGAAGAAGCAGATATAGCAATTACAATCGAGAACGGTATAATTGTGAGAATAACCAGTAACACCAGCGATCAAATGAGAACGAGCGTAGTCGTGATAAGTTGAACGAAAGCATAGCGAAGCCAAGAATACGTGCGACAACTGAAAGAGGAACATCGTCCCGGCGCACCTACAGAAGAACAAATTCGAAACTCGGGGGAATCAACGTCCAGAGAGAGAAACGTAACACCGAGGGAAGATACGAATCGTCGTACAAGTTGGAATGAGTTACCAGGGAGTTCTTGATACAGAAGGATAGGATGCAATTCAGTAATCATCTCGAGAGGAAGTTTTGGGAAAGTTCAATGCAGCCAACATCAAGAAATATCATGCTGCTCTAGAATAGACAGGAAGCTGTTGAAGAGATGCTTATTTGGGAAATCGTGTACATGATCAGGTGAATTTTTGGATCTTAAAAAATAATGTTTAAAATAAACTCATCAAGCTCCTCTACCTTGGCTTGACAACTCTATTTTCGTGAGGAAGGAGAGAGATGTACCCGATTTGGAGTATGACCACTAAGCTACGGTGCTGCGTGAACGGCCGGGGGCCGCAAATATTACCTCACGGTGGTTTGATCTTGCCCGAATGACCGGTGGAGGTCAGTGCACTTGTGTGATGATGTCACGGCCGGGAGTAAGGAGAGGTATATGCGAGCTACCCCCACCCCTTACGGCGGGGAGGATAGCGAGACCGCTTGGCAGGTGATCGCGAGACGAGCTGGCTCATTCTGATGTTTGATTCTGTTAGTGCGGACAGGTATCGCTGTGTGTGTTGTATTCTTACGGTCGTAAGGGCGAGCTATTAGATGCAAGTTTGTCACTTGCAAATCGCAAGCAAACGGCAGTGTGAAAATGATGGTTCATATTCGTAAGTATTGGGACTTGCACTGACTTACAAAGGAAGTTGGAGCCACGTAAGTTGAAAAATCATATAAACATTACCAGCATAAAACAGCAGTGATACACAGTCTGAGGGCTGGATATTTCTCATCCTGTGCTACAAGTTTACACACTATTCAATGAAAATCATTTGGGACATCTTTGCGACAGAACATTGCACATCTAATCAAAGCCGTGATGGCAAGTGAACATGGCTTTAGGCATCAATGCAACTCTGTAATAGTTCACATAGTTCATTGAACATTGCTTCAAGCCGGACTTCTGGAACAGTCTTTGCCAATTACACTGAACACAATCTCACTTCTGAACATTTTAGATCGAATTGGAACAGTGGCGGCGTGTTACTCTAAAATAATGGGACAACATATTAATGAAGTAAATGTCTTCGTGAGGAAGGAGAGACATACAGTGTAGAACATTTCTAATTACACCATGGCACATTAAAACACGCAGAAGGCGTGATGGAGGGATGGAACTTTGATCCAGGAGGCGTCGTGACGATCTTCGCAAGCAGATGCCTGCCGCCAACACGACACCAGGGAACACTTATCAGGGATCTTTACACTCCATTAAATTTGCAGAATAGGTTTGTCTCTGCCAAACGAAAATGCCAGGAGGTAAAAATGTGTCGCCAGCCCACATGAATTGAATCTTCCCATAATGAGTTGCACTCCAGAGCACATGATCATATTTAGACTTTGCATAATTCCACGGTATGGCAAGAGCATTATCTGATTGTACACATCGGAGTCTAATGAATTTTGTTGGGATTAATGATGATAATGATAGTTTTTTTACGATTGTTATTATTATTATTATTTTCTCTTGCATAATTGCGATGGCAAATATTTCAATGTTTTTTTCTTCTTCGTTTCTTTCATGATGCATTCTTTTTCGATTTATGGTTTTATCCAAGGATTTTAAGATAGTGTGCATCAGATGCACAAGTTTTTTTTGGTCCACATTTTCTTTGGGGATTTCATGTTGAAGCCTTAGGATGACATTGCCGTCTGTGCGATGTTTTTTTTTGAACTCCAGATCTTTTCTAGGACGATCTTTAAGGGTCTCATTTGAGGACTTTGTGAGTTTTGCCTTGAGCCGTTCACATTTCGATTGAATTATTAGTATTTTGAATGCATATCTGTTCAGATCCGACTGTTCGATTTATGCATTCTGGTTGCCACATTTTGAGTGTGAAGATAGCCAATATTAAATATTAGATTTGCCACTTGGATATTATATTTGTGATAGGAATTATTGAAGTTATGTACAGAAATGCTCAGATGATGATCTGATTTCTGGTTTTGAAGGATAGTTTGATGGGCCATGGTCTTTTGTGACATGTTGCTCGAGTTATTTAGAGGGCTATTGCCTTAGTGCAACGATTTGTTAGCAAATGATATGACATGTTTTATCATGAATTATTATAATCCTATCATGATGTTTAAATGTTTTGATCCAATTATTTGGTCTCTCTTAGAGAATTTATGGCTCATTTTGGTGAGGCAGAATTTAATCTTTCTTTCTCTGTCCTCTTTACTAATTATTTTGATCAGCAATTGCCTGAGCAATTTAACGAAATCATCGCGAATGGTTGCACTGATACTTCAATGATCATTTGTTGGAGTTTGATTCTGGATTATTCTTGAATCTAGTTGTGGATTCGAGACCACGAGACCATGTAAGGATTATTATAATAATTGCGGGCATTAGGGATGATTATTGAATTGACAAAATATTATCGAATTTTGAACAAGATTATTAGTTTAGGATTCACGAAAAGATTTTGAATTGAGCATGAGATATTGAATTAAGGATTTCGATTTGATTTTTTTTGAACTGATCCTGATAATCAGTGGACTGATGTGGACAATTTTTGATATTAGGAACTGACTTAGAGCAGTTCATATTATATTATTGTCAGTTATAATTGTAAATAAGTTTGGATAATTGGATGGACTGTTTTGTGTGCAATCACGGTAGTACAATGCCGATATCTATTCATTAGCAAGCAGTTTCACATCACAGGGCGCATTAGCTTGATTATTTGATGGTGTATTTTTTTTCTTTGGTATAATTGAAGTTAGGTCGCTCAGGGATGAGTGTTAATAATGTTTCGTGTCGTGTGCGCCGAAAAATCCCTGCAGCGACAGAAGAGACTTTTAGTTGGCTTTCGTTTCAGTCCTGTGATGTAATTTTTTTTTATTGATCCGATTTGGCAAGATTCAGAAAGACAGTACACCATATCTTAGGGATTCTCTAGCCGTCGAGATCATAGGTAGGGTGTGGAATTTTAATGCAAGCTGAATCCATGAATAAATAAGGATCATATTCCTTTACCTTCTTAAATTTCTTTTATCTGTGTCATTTCTACTTTCCTTCTTTTAACTCTGGCCTCTCCAGGAATGTGTCCTTGCGAACTCTAGTTTGATGGCGCCCTCTTTCCCATCCTGTAACGACCCGGAGATACTCTGTCTCGTGCCACCCGAGCCGTTTTTCTTATATTATCAAACTAGAATTCAGGCACATTCGTTTTTTTCCTGCTTTTTTATTGCACTCCCCTGTTCTTTCTCGGAAATTGGGTGGTGTAATTTTTGGCCGGGTCATCGCACATATTTCCGGGACGGGCACAGTATATATATATATATGTATAGATATCAGTTTCTTGTGGACACGATAACTGCCGTAATTTTGCACCAATCACTTTGAATGTTTTACAGAATATGTATCCCCTTAAAGTCTCGGTCGAGTACGTTAATGGGCTAAATCGGTCAAAGTGGGTGAATATGGGAGGCCTTTTTCGAAAAATTGAAATATCGCTATAACTCTCTTAATATCTGAAATATTGAATCCATTCCATGTTCATACTATGTGTCGGATAAGGCCCTAAAATTTATGTTTGAAAGTTTTTTTTATAGCACCAACCATTGACCAAAGTGGTGGTAAAAAGTGGGTTTTTCGGGAAACATTAATCATATCTCTGTTAGTAGGCACAATATCAAAACCGTACAAAATGGACAATATTCCTCCAATAATTACCTAAAACTTTTGTAGGAAATAATTTTCGATATGACCCACCATTACGCCACGGGGTGAGCAAAATTATTTACATTATAAGAGAGGTTGCCATGACAACTTTACTTTTAATTGATAAGGGATGAGCCATCAGCAGTTGCAATGACAACGCCACTGCACGAGATCACTATCAGTTTTCATATGTCTGTGGGAAGCGACTTCGGTATCGGAACTGGTAGCATGCTGAACTTCTATGCCCAAGATCGCGGGTTCAAACCCGGCTGAAGTCGTCGGATTTACTAAGAGCGCTAAAAAAACCTGAGTATGCTTTCCTTCGGAGGGGAAGTTCCAAAGTTCGTTGTGAGTTGATGGTTCCGGTGGCATCTAGTAGCCAAGTTCACAGCTAGGTGTCGTTGATGGTAGTATTTTTAATTATGTAGCCTATTTTAGGTAGATTTCATCAGAAAGCTAACTAATGCAATGGGTGCCATGTTTCGACTTCCGGAAAATGTCGACATTTCTTCGCGTTTTACATCCCCCAGACCCCCAAACCACCGTCAGTTCAAAAGTTTATATATATGTGTGTGTATATATATGCATATATATCAGTTTCTTGTGGACACGCTAACTACCGTAATTTTGCACCAATCACTTTGAATGATTTACATAATATGTAACCCCTTAACATATCGGTCGAGTTCGTTAATGGACAAAATCTGTTGAAGGGGGTGAAAATGGGGGGCTTTTTTCCTCGAAAAAGTGAAATATCGCTATAACTCTCTTAATACGTGAAATATCGAATCAATTCAAAGTTCATAATATGTGTCGGATAAGTGCCAAAAATTTATGTTTGAAAAGTTTTTGATGGAAGCAAACATTGACCAAAGAGGTGGAAAAAGGTGTTTATTTTCGGGAAACATTAATCATATCTCTCTTAATAGGCACAATATCAAAACCGTACAAAATGGAAAATATTCCCCTAATAAATACCTAAAATTTTGTCTGAAAGAATTTTTGATCTGACCTACCATTACGCCAAGGGATGAGAAAAATTATTTCGGAATTAAAGAACATGCCAACTGCCATCAGAGGTTGCCATGACAACGCTTCTAAATTGATGAGGGATGAGCTATCAGAGGTTGCCAAGACAACGCCATTGCACGAGATCACATTCATTTTTCCATCTGACTGAGGGAAGCGGCTAACTGGTAGCATGCTGAACTTATGTGCCCAAGGTCGCTGGTTCAAAGCCGGCCAAAGTCGTCGGATTTTCTAAGAGCGCTAAAAATCCCTCAGCATGCGATCCTTTGGAGGAGAAGTTCCAACGTTCGTTGCAAGTTGCTGGTTGCGGTGGCATCTAGTAGCCAAGTTCACAGCTAGGTGTCGTTGTCGTAAGTATATGGTACAAAATTAGGAACTACTACTTAAAATTGACCATCTGCAGACCTTACCTGAATTACAGACTAATACAGTCATCACAATTAACACCGTTTATCAGATTCTACACACACCTAATGTACACGGGGTTACATGACCACGTTGTCGCAGCCCCTAAACTGAGGAACCAACAAAAATCTCTGCGGGAGATAAAATTTTTCGTGAAGAAGTAACAGACTGTCAGATAGTTACACATCAGTTCCGAACCTTGCATAAGGACAGTGTGATCACAAGTACAAAAATGAAGCCCAAATGACAAGAAGGTTGCCATCCCCATAAGACAATAAAATGATAAAAATATGCATACAAAAAAGAAAAAAAAAGTTAATTAACCTCTAAATGTAAAATACTTTCTTGCAATCAATGAGGTCTGATCCTCCTACGAAAACCTGCATATTTTGCCTATTATAGCCTATCCTCTAGTTTGCCCGATGAAATCTACCTCCGCCTTCCGGCGTGCCGAGAGGATTTTTTTTTCTTTGAAGAGTAGCTGGGAAAATGGGGAGGTGAATGTCATCAGCGAAGTATTATAGCTACCAGGATGGATGAAATTTGGATGAAATTTTATTAGACCAGGTTTGTTTATTGAGCTATTTAGCGCTTGATGTGATCACGGTCATCTGGACCCTTCGCTTATTGCAAAGTTCATGCTATGTTGAAAGATTTTATGGTGGCCTACCCAACGTTTGTTATAGGAATAAAAGGGAGACAGTGATTTCGATAATTTATGGAATTTGTGGGCTCAGGTAAGGAAGAGGATGGTTACGCTGAATGCTGATTTGGGGAGACTCCACCGCAAAACTTCAATTTTTTTCATAGAATTTTTATTGGCTATTTCAGACCCTTAGGGAGTTTTCTCTTAGATCCCAGAAAGATTTGGTTCTAATCGAATTTTAAATAAGTCTAAATAATATTTGATATATGGACTGCATGAGGAGGGCGTGGCACACTGAAAGCTGTCAAAGATAGTATTTTATGTTATCACCATCAAACACGACCATCCTCTCACCACTCGGATAATTTTATCATTTCAAATGATCTTGTCGACTTCGTAGTTATGCTTGAGTCTAAAGTTACGCGGGACGGAGACGGTTGCGTTACGGAGACGGAAGTGACGTCATGCAGCCGCGCGGGAAGTCTGAGTTAATGGGTAAAGGACGGCGAGTGCGTGACGTCATGCAGCCACGCGGGAAGCCGAAGTTAATGGTTAATGGAGTCTGTTGAATGAGTCCTGGGTCGTCGAGCGACCTCGGGCTTTGAGCGAAGCGAAAAAAATACAGAGTGACTCCTAAAGAGATGTACAAGATGCCAAATAAGAATACAGGGTGACTCCTAAAGAGATATACAAGACGCAAGATAAGAATACAAGGTGACTCTTAAAGAGGTGTTCAAGATGGCAGAGAAGAATACAGGGTGACTCCTAAAGAGGTCTACAAGATGTCAGACAAGAATACAGGGTGACTCCTAAAGAGGTGTACAAGATGTCACACCAGACTACAGGGTGACTTCTAAAGAGATATGCAAGATGTCATATAAGAATACAGGGTGCCTCCTAAAAAGGTGTGCAGGATGTCAGAGCAAAATACAGTACAAGATGCCAGATAAGAATACAGGGTGACTCCTAAAGAGGTGTAAAAGATGTCACACAAGAATACAGGTTGACTTCTAAAGAGATATACAAGATGACAGATACGAATACAGGGTGCCTACTAAAGAGGTGTGCAGGATGTCAGAGCAAAATACAGGGTGCCACTTAACGAGGTGTACAGTATGTTAGATTCAATTCAAATACAGGGTGACCCTTAAAGAGGTTTGCAAGATATCAGATTCTAATAATGGGTGACCCTTAAAGAGTTGTAAAAGATGTCAGACTCAAATACAGAGTGACCCTTAAAGGTGCCCGCGTGGGAAGCCTAAGTTAATGGGCAATGGAGTCTGTTGAAAGAGTCCCGGGACTTCGAGCGAAGCGAGAAGCCCTCCTGAGCCTTTCTAACATGTGCAGCATTTGTAGCATGCGTCATTTGAAATGATATAACGTCTAGTCTTTCAGACTGACTGTAATTTTTTTGTTCCAAAATTGGCTCTTTGCTTTTCCTTCAAATGTAGCGAAAATGTGCCTTTGATTATTTTCGTAGTGGACACAGAAGAATTGCTTACCCGAGAGTAGCTGCAACATGTTCCATATTATAAATAGACAAATTCATTGAGCTAGTGTAAAGAAGTGTGAAATAGAGGCTACATGGTCTTTAAATCGTAAGAAGAAGAAGCCCTACAGAATTATGAAAGCAAAACATATGGTCCTGGAGAATTTTAATGGGTATGTTTATTGAACTAGCTAGCATATTATTAAAATCAATTTTCCTGAAAATTTGTTTTTCTAATTTCAATACCAACTTTTTATCCTATATATTAACCAATCTCAGTGAATTTTTTCAGGAAGTAGTCATGAGATATTTCCATTCGTTTGTGCATTAATATTAAATGATATGCAGTTTCAATGATTTTTTAAGACATTTATGTACAAATTATTTGAAAAATATATTAATTTGAAATTTGAACAAGAAGTTCCGTGACGAACTAAAGAGCCTACTTTACTTAAAATTAAGATTCATGCCAATGATTAATCTACAGTATATGAACCTATCTAGAATGACAAAATTAATTTGGTAATATCGAAATGTCTAATTAGTTCGAAATATACCTGGTATAAGGTAGCCTAATAGAGAACAACAGTTGGCAGCCCTGGTGACTGAATATATTCTTAGTTCCATCCCTTAAGGTACAGAATACAAAATTTGGTTGAAGTCCAATGGACGTTACATGCAGTTAGACATTGATTCTATCAGCACGCGTAAAATCATGTTGGCAACAATTTCATGCGTGTGCTGGTCAGAAAAAACTGAAATATTATGATATCTAGTTGTGCCAATTTTGGATGTAATACATTTGTTAGTATAGAAGTTACATATATTTTAAAATTGGACCTATCCGCAGGCATAGAATCATGTTGGCAGTACTGACTTATATTAATTACTCCAAATTAATCTCGAATGTCAGGTGCTGTACGTGTGCAAAGTATAGAGCTGTTGGCTTTCATACTTCCTGATATATTGATATTAGGGTACAAATATATATAGACGGCGTTTATTAACAATTGGCAGCCCTGATTGCTCTTAAGAATATTTATAGTCATATCTGTTATGTTACACATAGCCCATACGAAATGTGGTTGAAATCCAACTGATAGTAGAGAAGTTACATGTATTTAAAAATTGGTCCTATCAGCAGGCTTAGAATCATGTTGGTAGAACTAACGTATATAAGTTACTCCAAATTAATCTAAAATGTCAGGTACTATATGTGTGCATAGTTTAAAGTTGTCGGCTTGCATACTTTCTGATATAGAGGTATTTGGATATAAAAATAAAGAGAGCAATTATTAACAGTTGGCAGCCCTGGTGGCCCTTAAGAATACGCTCAGTCATATCTGTTTATATACACATATTACATACGAAATTTGGTTGAAATCCAAGTGATAGTTTAGAAGTTATATGCATTTAAACTTTCGACTTATCAGGAGGCTTAAAATTATATTGGCAACACTGTCATGTATGGCCTCCTGGAAATCAAACTGAAATCGTATCATCTACATGTGTGCCAATTTTGGAATAGCTCCCATGCATACACTCCATGATATCCAACATGGAGCTCAAATTTCTAGTGCGTTTTTTCAGCAGTTGGTAGCACTGACATCATTTTCAAATATGGGCTTCAGATATCCCGGTATACATCTTTACTCATACTAAATTTGGTATTGATTGCTGCATCCGTTTAGGAGTTGATGGGGGGACACACATACACACAGCCATACAAACAGACATACAGAAGGACAGACAGACAGACACACATTTTCCCGGATCGATCTCATAAGTCTACTTTTTCCTCATTTTTGCAAAATGTGAAAACTAGGCTGAAAATGAACTAAGGGTAAATGAACAAACATTTTCATTAAAAAAAATGCACACAACTCTTAAACTAGGTCCTGTTTCTGAGTCTGAAAAAATTGAAATGTTAAAATTGATATCTGAGTAACAAAAGTTGTTTTTCAAAAATGCCCTTAAAACCACATTAAAAATTAATAATTCAAAAACCATCCAAGTTATGGCCTTATGATAATCCGTTGGAGTGATTGGGAAAGTCCTTCTCTACAGGTGGATATTACTGTGTGGTAAGGTGATGTGCTGTTGTAGATGTGTTGTGGGGGTTTGGTTCCCACAGGTGACCTTGGAGGATTTAATTGGCATAATGTTCATCATCTTGGCTTACAGGATTGAGCCGCATCGCATATCGGTTATTATTTCCCGACGTTTCGGCTGACATTGCAGCAGCCTTAATCATGGGTAGGTACGAGTTGAGTACGGACACCAACTCGTACCTACCCATGATTAAGGCTGCTGCAATGTCTGCCGAAACGTCGGGAAATAATAACCGATATGCGACGCGGCTCAATCCTGTAAGCCAAGATGATAAACTTGACACCGGCCGCGAAAGCCTACGATCTAAATATAAAGGCATAATGTTCTTACTTTTTGAGTTTGTTAACCCTGGTCCATTGAAATTTTACGTTACGGTTAATTCAGATTCATGGGTGGATGATTGTGTATGAGATTCTCGCAAGGTTACTCGGTGCTTATGAGTATTTGGCTCATGCACTAATTATACCACATCAAAAAAAGTTTTGCATCACCTCGGTTCCCAGATCTCCGGCATATAGACGTTGACTGTGTATATTGTATCCAAGATACAGTCCCTTTGACTGTTCATAGATGTCACTAAAACTGCTCAAAGATGTAAACAACCATGCATGAGCAGGGCCTATTAGACGGAGGGGGTACGACAGCCGATCAGTTCCAGTCATTCCACCAGGACGAAGGTACGCTGCTCATGTTGTCTGTAGTTCTACCATGCCTAGAAGGTCAATACCGCAGTTCGATCGCGTCCGCATTGTTACTTTGTGTCAAGAAGGGCTCTCAACAAGGGAAGTTTCCAGGCGTCTCAGAGTGAACCAAAGCGATGTTGTTCGGACATGGAGGAGGTACAGAGATACAGGAACTGTCGATGACAGGCCTCGCTCAGGCCGCCCAAGGGCTACTACTGTAGTGGATGACCGCTACTTACGGATTGCCGCTCGGAGGAACCCTGACAGCAATGCCACCATGTTGAATAATGCGTTTCGTTCAGCCACAGGACGTCGTGTTTCAACTCAAACTGTGCGCAATAGGCTGCATGATGCGCAACTTCACTCCCGACGTCCATGGCGAGGTCCAGCTTTGCAACCCCGACACCATGCAGCGCGGTACAGATGGGCCCAACAACATGCTGAATGGACCCCGCGGAATTGGCATCACGTTCTCTTCACCGATGAGTGTCGCATATGCCTTCAACCAGACAATCGTCGGAGACGTGTTTGGAGGCACCCTGGTCAGGCTGAACGTCTTAGACACACTGTCCAGCGAGTGCAGCAAGGTGGTGGTTCCCTGATATTTTGGGGTGGCATTATGTGGGGCCGACGTACGCCACTGGTGGTCATGGAAGGCTCCGAAACGGCTTTACGATACCTGAATGACATCCTCCTACCCATAGTGCAACCATATCGGCAGAATATTGGAGAGGCATTTGTCTTCATGGACGACAATTCTCGACCTCATCGTGCACATCTTGTGAATGCGTTCCTTCAAGATAACGACATCGCTCGACTACAGTGGCCAGCATGTTCGCCAGACATGAACCCTATCGAACATGCCTGGGATATGTTGAAAAGGGCTGTTTATGGACGTCTTGACCCACCAACCACTCTGAGAGATTTACGCCGAATTGTCGTTGAGGAGTGGGACAATTTGGACCAACAGTGTCTTGATGAACTTGTGGATAGTATGCCACGACGAATACAGGCATGCATCAATGCAAGAGGACGTGCTACTGGGTATTAGAGGTAGTGGTGAGTACTGCAATCTGGACCACAAATGCTGCAAGTCTAGCTGTATGATGGTACAACATGCAATGTGTGGGTCTCATGAGCAATAAAACGAGCTGAAATGTTGTTTGTGTTGATCTCTATTCCCTTTGTATTTAAAGGTTCCGAAACTCTTGGAACCGAGGTGATGCAAAACTTTTTTTGATGTGTGTACTATACTGCCATGCTAAAATAATACATGTTGTATTTTTGTGAGTTTTGTTTGTAGTAAGTTCGGGTATATATGATGGTAAAGATAATTCCAATTTAGTGGGAATGTAATGATTGGTTCATTCCGTAGTCAACTTATGCTACGAAAGTTCAGATGGTTGATATTTCGGTTTCGCAAAAAATGGCGGCAATATGTAAAAGAAGTGTTGTAATGGTCAGAAGGGGAGGGCTACTTCATTCACAAGTTTCAGTCGATACTGTTCTGGCATTTATTAATTGATAGGAAGGGCATACACGATAGGCTTGATGAACCCACAAACAGATATGCAGGCAGACACATAAACACACACACACACACACACACACACACACACACTGACCCCCTGTTTGATTTAACAAGCCAGTTTAAATTCTATTCTCGGGCACAATCGAATTCCGGTTACACTGCTAAGTAGCATTGCATGGAAAACATCAAAAACAGATAGTAAATAACCTATATGGTTCCAGCTCAAAATATCTACACCAGTTTGCTGTAATTACTATAATAATAATCCTAATAATAATAATGATAATGACTCCGCCAACCTGGTCTCAATAATTGGGAGGACAGGCTCTGTCTGTCTAATCCAGAACAAAGGAGTAGATATCGAGGAGCCACACTTCCCTAAAAAAAACTTGATTCACCTGGCTCCGGGTGATAGTAGACTACCTTGTAAGTCAGCGATACTGGTGAAGACCTCAACGACAGTAACGACGGAGATGAAGATCATCAGTACCGGTAGAAAGGGCGGAAGGGGTAACCCTTTTGTATTAGGAATGAGTTACTTGGTCCACTGATTGCGGGTAGAGAGGGTTTTCTCAAAAGCTTCGTGTCCTTCCCCGAGAGAAAAGGACTCTCGGGCTGAAGATCTTAGTTTTATTTCCGAAAGCAAGATTTCTCGCTTTCCCAATGACGTCAACAATGGACATGATGGACACATTCTCAGCGATAACCACTCCAGGGGGTAACCAAAAAATGGAAATCCCTCGCTACTATTAGTGCTGCAATCAGGCTTTTGGATTCTGGAGAGCCTGGAATATCATGCAAGGATGAGTCGGAACTTTCTGGAACCCTATCATACATAAATAGACCAAAACAGAAACATCAAATATTTATACACTATTTCAGACAGGAAAGCTAAAGGAATTGACTAAACTACTTGAGGGCGGAGACATTTACATCCTACCATTACAGGAAACAAGATTTTTAGATGAATGTGTAATTGAGTCAGATGGGTTTCCTATCTACAAAGGTAAATCTAAATGTACAATCTCAAATTGGTGATTACCACCTTTAGGAACAGCCTTCATTGTTAAGAGAGCTCTACTAAATTCAATACAGACTTCAGCTCGCCGTGGGAAATGATTTCTATCTAATAATTTAAAACTGGAAATTAAAGATACACAATAATTAACGCCGGTGCCCCTAAAAACAACGATAATAAAGGACACCGGGTGAATGTCGAAGACTTCTGGGAGACACTTGAAAATGAGATATCCAAAATGCTACACAGTGATGGCGTTGATATTTCTAATCTGAGTAGTATAAATGCCTTACTTACTTTTCAGTGACTGACTGATGTAGATCTCCTAAGTACGGTAGTCCATGAATGCTACTGTTCCGGCAATAGTCCATGGTGTAGTCCCATATTCCCTTAAATAAAGTGGTTATCTTCTTTCCATTATTAATTCTTCTGTCATCTGGTAACTGCGGCTTGATATTTAAGTTATTCCTTAAAGAAGAAAGTAAGACATTATTGCAAAAATGTTGTTGACAAGCCAATAATACGTTATACACAGATCGACTCAGCAAAGATATCTACAAAAAAACAAGAAGCTCCGTGAAGAACTATACAGCCTACTTTTCAAGCCAATGATTATTCTACAGAATATGAACCTATCTAGAATAATGACGAAATTAAGTTGGTAATATCGAAATATCTAATTAGTTCAAAATATACCTGGTATAATGTAGCCTAATAGAGCACTACAGTTGGCAGCCCTGGTGACTGATATATTCTTAGTTCCATCTCTTAAGGTACAGAATACAAAATTTGGTTGAAGTCCAATGGACGTTACATGCAGTTAGACACTGGATTTATCAGCACGCGTAAAAGCATGTTGCCAACAATGCCATGCGTGTGCTGGTCAGAAATAATCTGAAATATTATGATATCTTGTTGTGCCGATTTTGGATGAAATCCATTTGTTAGTATAGAAGTTACATGTATTTTAAAATTGGACATATCAGCAACCATAGAATCATGTTGGCAGCACTGCCTTGTATTAATTACTCCAAATTAATCTAGAATGTCAGGTGCTATACGTGTGCAAAGTATAGAGCTGTTGGCTTGCATACTTTCTGATATATTGATATTAGGGTAAAAAAATATAGACAGCATTTATTAACAGTTGGCAGCCCTGGTTGCTCTTAACAATACTTATAGTCATATCTGTTATGGTACACATAGCACATACGAAATTTGGTTGAAATCCAACTGATAGTATAGAAGTTACATCTATTTAAAAATTGGTACTATCAGCAGGCTTATAATCATGTTGGTAGAACTGACGTATATAAGTTACTCCAAATTAATCTAAAATGTCAGATTATACGTGTGCATAGTTTAAAGCTGTTGGTATGCATACTTTCTGATATATTGGTATTTGGATAAAAAAAAATAGAGAGAGCAATTATTAACAGTTGGCTGCCCTGGTGGCTCTTAAGAATACGCACTGTCATATCTGTTTATGTTCAGATATTACATACAAAATTTGGTTGAAATCAAATTGATAGTGTTGAAGTTATTTGCATTTAAACATTGGACTTATCAGAAGGCATAAAATTATTTTGGCAACACTGTCAAGGTTGGCCTCCAGGAATTTAAACTGAAATAGTCTTATCTACATGTGTGCCAATTTTGGAATAGCTCCCATGCATACCTTGCAAGATATCCAACATGGAGCTCAAATTTCTAGTGCGTTTTTTCAGCAGTTGGTAGCACTGACATCATGTTCAAATAAGGACGTGAGATATTCCGGTGCACATCTTTGCTCATACTAAATTTGGTTTTGATTGCTGCAGCCGTTTAGGAGTTGATAGGGGGGGGCACACACACACACACACAGCCAGACAGACAGACATACACTCATTTTCCCGGATCGATCTCATAAGTCTACTTTTTCCTCATTTTTGCAAAATGTGAAAGTAGGCTAAAAATATTTATATACGAGCCTTACAGTAGTCGCATATGATGTGTAACATGTGACATGTTATCCTACTACAGTATGTGTGTACCGGGAGCGTAAGTCCCTTGTTAACAGTGAACTCTGTGGGTCATTGAAATAACTACTTGTAAAAATCCAGTGACGTTGTAGAAGTTGTGAAATGTGTATATATGTATACTGCATTATGGCTATTTGGCAGCTTTAAATATTATTATTATTAATTAAAACATAGTTCTCCAATGGATCTGCAGTATTGACATCTGCCTTCAACTAGTTGAACTACGGTATGCGGGAGCAATCCACTGCCTACTTGATGCGCTGTATACCGGCCAGTTAGTGAATCCACGCCAGCGATGTTATTGAAAATGGCCTCCTTTTGCCGATATAGCGCACTGCCAAGTATAGGCGCGATCAAAATTAGGTGTGCAATAGGTATATTAAATGAGTTTCTCCCAGTGATACGTTTGGACTAAAGAAGATTCAATTATTGTTAGTAGTCGGTGTTAATATACTAAATTCCTACGTTGTTTGGAGTGTTTGTTGATGCGATATAGCACTCGAAGTATCGAGTGCTTACATTAAATAAGAATACAGCAAAAGTATGAAGATATAATAAATCGTAATTATTTTCAGCAAATGTGATATAATGAATATTTTCACACCAAAGAACGACAACTTGATGATGATTTATAGTAGGAATTTCTTTAATGGGGCCTCCAAACCTTGAGGTAAACCGTATGCGATTTACATTCCACATAGTCACATGGCCTACAGTACGTCGTTGTATCGATCTCCGCCACCGCGCGCGCTCATTGTCTCCGTCCCATGCACTTCCGTTCCTTTTCCAAAATCACTCCCAATAAAATGTCCAGCTACCGAGTGCCACAAACATATCCAGATACTGAGTTGAAAGATGTTACACATCAAAAAAAGTCAACCCCTGGCACTATACAGCCCATGACGGGCTAAGACCGACCAAGCGACCGCTGCCCAGCCATTTGGCCTGCAGATATTGGGGTGACGCGTGATCAGCGCGACGGGTCCCCTCGGCCTTTAATCTTGGTATTCGTGATAGGGGCGCTGTCTCACTGTCAGACAGCTACTCAATTTTCCTCACTAGGCTGAGTGCACCCCGTTCCTACCCTCACGTCCGTTTTAAAATCCCTGACGGAGCCGGGGATCGAACCCTGGGCCTCCGCGTGAGAGGCAGGCGCGCCACCCCAACACCACGGGGCCGGCAAAGATATTGTACCCGTTCGTCCTGGGGATGCGATGACCCATCTGCTATTACATCGCATTCCTGGATTTCCAGGACAGAGCGGAGTTAAATGAACATGAAGTCAAATAAGGAATGTGTCGGAAATTCAGTTGAAATATCACAAAAGCAGAGGGTAATACGAGATAAAGTATCTCCAGGGTCGTTACGGGTTTAAATTTAATTTTAAAAAATGCAAATATAAATGGGCGCCATCAACTGAATCCCTAGCAAACCACATCCTTCCTGGTTAAGCCTTAATTAAGACAAGGAAAGAAATAGGAAAATCACATCATCATCAGATCACAACTAAGATAAAAACAAATTTATTCAACTTTGATAGTCAGACAGACATATTAAACACTCATCCTACCTAAGAGCATGGTCGAATACCAACGTTAAATTGTCATTGTCCAGAAAATCGAACCATCTCTATTCTACTTAAAGTGTATTTAATCCACATAAAATAGGAAAAAATTCTAAAGTTCTCTTGGGTTCTCAGGATCACCGTAGCACTATGTCTTTGCGTCACTGACATTCGTGATCACTGAGACCTAACTTCTCTTTAAATTAACATCATGAATGTGGATGTAAAAATATTAATTAATCTGTCTAAACACATATATTCTAATCACATATTTAAATATCACATAATTTATGGCTTGCATGGCATTATTCAAATGCAGAATATTTTAGTAAAATGCTCCTTAACATCGAATAATTAATTTACACTATTTACACTGTCATTAATAATTGCTTGTTTGTGAATCACAGAAAATCCACTACTCATGCTACGCTGCATAGGAGATGAAGGTCTGATCAGGTTATTTCACTTGGAGTGTAGGATTTATGAGACAGGTGAGGTACCCCCTGATTTCAAGAAGAATGTAATCATCCCTATACCAAAGAAAGTGGGAGCTGTCAGATGTGAAGATTACCGTACAATCAGCTTGATTACTCATGCTTCAAAGATCCTGTCTAGGATAATTTACAAGAGGATTGAAAGCCAGATAGAAACGGAGTTGTGTGAAGACCAGTTTGGTTTCAGGAGAAATGTAGGAACAAGGGAAGCTGTACTAAGTCTTAGGCTGATTTTGGAAGGTAGAATAAGGAAAGATAAGAGAACGTTCATGGCTTTTGTAGTCTTAGAAAAGGCTTTTGATAACGTTGATTGGACTAAATTGTTTGACATTTTGAAATCGATTGGAATAAAGTACAGAGATAGGAGGGTGATATACAATCTATACAGAAACCAGACAGCAGTCATTCGAGTTGAAGGACATGAGAGAGAAGCTGGTATTCAGAAAGGTGTAAGGCAAGTCTGCAACTTATCACCCATACTTTTCAATCTTTACATTGAACAAGCAATGAAGGAAATTAGAGAAAAATGTAAAGTGGGAGTGAAGATTGAAGGAGAAATAATTTCAACTCTGAGATTTGCTGATGACATCGTCATCTTGGCCGACAAGCCTGAGGATTTGAATGAGTTTTTGAATGGTGTGGATTCCGTCTTACGGAAGGATTTCATGATGAAAATTAATAAATGTAAAACAAAAATACTGGAATGCAGCCGAAATAAATCAGAAACCTCTATGGAGATCAAATTGACAGGAGAAAAGCTGAAGGAAGTAGAAGACTTCTGTTACTTAGGAAGTAGAATAACCAGTGATGGACGAAGCAAAGAGGATATAAAAAGTAGGTTGGCTCAGGCAAAGAAAGCTTTTCTACAAAAAAGGAATCTGCTGACATCGAATATAGATTTACGTATTAGGAAGTCATTTTTGAAAGCCTTTGTCTGGAGCGTGGCGCTCTATGGAAGTGAAACTTGGACTATTGGTGCAGCAGAAAAGAGGAGAATAGAAGCATTTGAAATGTGGTGTTACAGGAGAATGATGAAGATCAGATGGGTAGATATGGTTACAAACATAGAGGTATTAAGACGAGTGGGAGAGGAGAGATGTTTCTGGCGACTGCTAATGAAGAGAAGAGATAGGTTGGTAGGACACATACTAAGACACCCAGGAATAGCAAGCTTAGTTATGGAAGGAAGGGTCGAGGACAAGAACTGTAGGTGTAGACCAAGGTTAGAATATGTTAAACAGATTGCCTCAGATGTAGGGTGTGGTAGTTATGTAGAGATGAAACGATTAGCTCAGGACAGGGAGGCATGGAGATCTGCATCAAACAAGTCAAAAGACTGAAGACTCAAACAACATTGGTTATTATCATCATCATGATCAAAATTAAATATTTATCACATTAGTTCTCATCTCAAAATTCACTATATTCAAGTCAGAATAATTAATTCATTATCATCAAATCATTTAAATGAATATTATAATCATCAATTCTTTATGCTCTCTAATTATTCACACACTCTCCTTTCATCATCTCCTTCAGATTAAATCATCTTAAATCATCAATATAAATTGTTTAATTCATTAACTCAAATTGCAATTCTTCACATCATTCAAATCATATCTCTCAATTAAATTTATTTAAATCCATTTAAATTTATAAATCATCAGCTTCTTTAATTAATTATCACCTTCTAATTCAGTTATTCGTCATCTATTCAATCATCTATTAATTTCTTTAAATCAGCTTATTTATTCAATCTTTAATTCATCCATTTATTTAATTCAATGATCTATTCCAAAATTTAATTTATCAACTTATTTAAATTTTATTCTTCTGGTTATTTTGATTTTTATTATTTCATCTAGTCATTGTGATTTTTATTTCATTAGGTCAGATCATTAATATGCTTAAATTTCAGATTATTATCTCATTAATCATTATTATCAGAAAATCATGTATTATCAACTTTATTTATTTGTTTAATTTCCTAACAAATTGTTTAATATGGGTTTATAGAACGTTGTCATACAGTTTTATCACTTCCAAGTTATATATCGTATTCAATTATCATGCCAAAAAATATTATTGCCTTCACAAATTCACGTTGGATCTCACTATCCACAACTACATTATATATTTTCACTTTATCAAATATCACATTTGAATACCACAATTATTCCACAAAACTCCATAAATATTCAGCGCACAGCATGAATCTCAAAATTATGCTAGACTGGGTTCGACAACCTCATGTCTGCTTCAAAATACATTAGCAATATTGCAACTTCCACTTGGCAATTTCCACAAAATGCCTATCACAAACTTCACTTAATCACGTTGCATGATCTACAAATTATATAACTGGCTTCAAATTATCAATGCACACAATCTCCAATAACTGCAATTTATCTGATCACATCTAGACAACTTCTTAAACAATTAGGAAAAATATTACCTTAGTAATCGAAATCAAATTCAAGATCTGCTTTCAAATAGCATAAATTCTCTTAAAATTCTCATAATTCACTTCACAGAAAAACACTAATGTGCTATAATCTCTCACATCGAAATATGCAATACTGATCTGCCTTAAAATAAATCTGACCATTAATGATTCATCTTACAAGATTCAATTACTTTAAAACCTTCTCAAAAGTATCAAACTCAATCATAAAAATTATCAAAAGCATCAGCTGTATCAGCTGTTAACTGAAAGTACTCTCAAATGAGTATAGTAACAAAATATTGGATTGGCAAACAAGAATTACAAAATGTAACCCTGCTGACATTTATTTCTAATTTATTTAACAAAATTCGACTGATATGTGACTAGTAGTTTCTTGTTTGATCCTCTTACAATCTCAAGTACACTCGGATGATAAAAGAGTTCCTCAATGGCGAGTAAGATGAGTATCCACCACACAATCGTATAAATACGAAAGGCCTCGCCCCGTTGTCTAACATGGTAATGCCCTGAACGATGGGTAAAGATGTGTACCACCACGTAATCGTATAAATACGAAAGGCCCCATCTCGTTGTCTAATGAGTGAATGTACCAGATTGGAATCAACAAGTCTCTAGTTGTCACATAAAAGCGATATTCATTCACTTGAGTGAATAACATCTTAATATCTCCAAACAATCCAATGGAAAAATCCCTACTGATGAATAATACACACTCGCTAGTATGTAATGAACTGACAAAGTGATTTAAATAATCCAATTGCAGATCATGAGTTCGAAATACTCGTCACAAAAAATAACTATCCAAGAAAAACTATCCTTACTGGAAAATGTCTAAAAGACCAAACATCTGCTTAATAAAGCCAACCAATGGTGAGAATCTCGTATAATGGTGCCTGCCATATCATATGGTAACGCCATATTCTAGCAAATTGGAGCAAATAATGTCTAAGCCATGTCTAAATAATCGTAGAACTCCTAGTAGAAAAATATATACAAGTATGCCCAGTGTTCATGAAAAAATCATATCAGAAAGTCATAACTCTTACAGTACCTTCTCTTATCAGCTGTTAATATATTTCAAAGATCGTCGATTATCTTCGTGTGTAATAAATTTCTTGAAAGATCGACGTGAATGTCGTTTCGCCCACGCAAAAACGATCGCCTTCATATCCCAAGTGAATCAGCTGTTAGACCTCCTCTTCTTCAGGAATCGAATCCATCGCTCCGTGGTGCCATCGCGTCTCTGTCTTCGTTTACTCCGACATGATGAACTGCATGTTATCCATAGCGGATACTGTCCAAATTCTTACGTAAATGTTCATAAAAGCAGCTTATCCCATATTCTTCTTCTATGTTATGCCACTGTCCCATATAATGTTCGGTTCGCTTGTTAAAAGTTCAATCTCCACAGCGGTTAAGTCTCACTTGCAGAAAATAAATTTTATTTATGAGAGTGTATAAGTTTTTGAAACACCCTGTAGCTGTGTTCGTACTCGATATTCTATAATAATTCATAAAAAGGAATTGTATTAATGCACATGCTAATGTTCATAAGTGCATATGCTTGTAACATTTCGTTTGCTTAAAAGCTTTAATGTTAGCTTGACCACATGGTCGCTCTACATGTTCCGTTATGAAATGCATAGTCGTAATGTCATTTGAATATCTAAGTTCATAATTGCAGTATATTACAACCATCCGCCTGCACAATTCTGAATACAAGTCCCAACTCAATGTTGTAACTGAATGTTGAATTGAAGTTCAGCTTATTTAATATTGGCTGCGTATAAAAGTCGGAACTAGCACGCTCCGATCTACTGCACTGTTTCAGAATGATCTACGCTTAAAGCCGGCCTCGCCATGCCGCTTCGCTGTGCTGTTCTGCGTTACAAAATGCAGCTCGAAATAAAGCTCTCAATCTCGTATTACAATGCTGTTCTAATCCCGGCCCTTCTCCTGCTTACACGGCCCGTACAGCCTGCCTCGTAACCGGTCCTATCGCCGTCTACCGTGCGTTGCTCGCCTTGGCTCACTGACCTACTTTCGCTCTCTGCTTGGTTAAGTAATACTGTTCGTTTTCACGCCACGCAACAAGTGCTGTGCACCGCTCAACTTTGCCGTACGCTCTGCGCATGTGTACTACTCAGCCCTGCTGACTGAACTCGACTGATGTCTCTGGACTGCGTTGAGGAGCTCGTACCTGGCGCTGTCACGTGATGCTCCCCCACCTTCTGTGGTCATGCGTCACAGATATAATCTCGACCACCATCATCTCGGCTATTAAGTTATACAATAACTTAAGGGATTATTTGTCTTTCTTCAAGTTATTACCATCTATATTACTTGAAATTTCTTCTCTTCTGAGATGATATAATACTATGTTCCATAAAGATCTTAATAAAACTTTAATATTCTTCCCATAATTCCATCTGCTTGACTGGCAGTGTCTTCTTGATCCTTGGCCTTCTACGTCATTTCCTAACATTCTTCTCGACTCGATGTGAGCGCTATCTTTACCATTCTTCCCATAAATCTCAACTACGGCTCAATGTCAGCTGGCGTAGCCGATAGCCTCAACTAGGTATCGGGTACATCTCTCCCGTACATCTCCTTTTTTATCAGGCTTGAGAAAAAAAATACACTCTCAGGCATTCTATACACAACATATGTACACGATAGCTCTACAATCCTCTTATTCAGCATAATGATACTTTCTAATGCTAGCTGCGTTAAAAGTGCCCACAACTTCTTTAGTATCCATTCTGACAATCTCCTTAAATTAGATCCTCGTCTTTGACTTGCTATCTCTCAACAATGATGATTGATTCCCAAAGATTAGCATTCTGATTTGAAGTTAATTTGTCGTTTTTTTCTTCCTTCTGCACTCGTGCTTGCTCGATTGATATCTCTAGTTATCTCTTCGGGTCGTGCACTAGGCTGTCTACTTTCTTGCCATGATCTTCCATATTCTCGATTGTCTTGTCTTTCATTTGGATCATTTCTTCTGCTATCCTGCCTATCGTTCTGATTAGACTGTTGACCTTGGTTCCAGTTGTATCTACCACGATATCTATTATTGTATCTATTCCTATTTTGGTATCTGGAATTCTGATCATAGTTCCTGTATCTAATGTTTCTTGCGTCCTGATCGTATGGCCTCTCATATGGCCCTCGATATCGATCATTCCCACGAACGTTGTGAATATTACCTCTATTCCCTTCGTTCCTTCTGTTTCCCCAGGGATCTCTTCTATCAGTCTGTGCTGCGTTATCGAGAACTACCGCATTCACCTCTTGCGTGTTTCGATTATCGTTCCTTGCAGTTCTGGGTGTGATTTGAGCGCTTGTATAATCTAATCGGCGTAAGATATCGTCATAGTGCTCAAGTGTGTTCGCTCCCGATGCTATGAGTGATCGTTGTACCTCAATTGGCAACTGTCTTGCTATAGCTTGCAAAAGCTCTTCTTCTGGCAATGGAGGAATCAAAAACTGTAATTTAGCCAATTGCGAGTAAAGTAATTAGCATAATGCGTTGGATGTGACGTAGAGTAACGTTTCGAATACATTTATGCTCTTACGTTCAGCTGATCCTCTGCACTCCAAAATCTCCTTAAGAATGCTATGGCAAATTGTTCCATATTCGCAAAATTGCTCCTGAATGCGCGAAACCAAGTTAACGCAGGCCCGTCTAAGGCGCGTTCGACTATCCTTAGTTCTCTCTCCTTGGCTACTCTATGTTCCGCCATGTAATCGCGAATATCTCTCAGAAATTCGACTGGTGTGACTCCTGTGTTCCCTGAAAACTTCCTTGGCTTATCATCCAGATTTCTGATGATGGTCACGGGACCTGAGTATCGTTCACTCGTACCAAACGTACTCCTATTCGAATTCGGAATATCTTGAGGGGTTGAACTAGCCCTATCGAATGTTACATTCTGTTGCGTTTAGAGGTCTTCTCCCACGCTAACCTCTTGACTGTTCATATTGCGGTCTATCGGTGTCTGATTTATCGATACTTCCCCCGTTGTACATTTTGACTTGTGAAACTATTTATTATAGATTCTAGTTTAGTCATCCTATCTTCTGTTCTTTTTTCTACGGTCTTGACCTTAGTCTCCAAATCATCTAACGACGTAACATTCTGCGTTCTGTTACTCTCTTCTAAATCGTTCTTTAATTTGTCTATCTTCATCGCTTCCTTATTCTCAGTAAATCTCGCTTCTAAGTTCGCCATACCTGCGATTAATTTCTCATCCAACCCTGCACGTTTTTCTTTTGCTTCGGCATCGACCTCACTATACCGTTCTTCCACTATTGCACCGACTCTATTTTTGAATAAAGCTAAGTTTTCATTAACCTTCTGCTCTATATCATCATCAATTTTCCTAATGTCTATCTGCAATTGGTTTTCTAAGGATTTCAAATTAGAATTAACCTCTCCTAAGACTTCCTCTTTAACGGTCCCAATTACTGACTTTAAACCTTTGATTTCATTACCTAGATTCATTTCTAGACCTTTGATTTTAGATTCGAAAGATACTTCAGTAGACCACTCTTGTATTTTGCCTACATCTGCCACTAAACCATCAATGTCGAATCTCAACTTCGATACATCGGATTTGATATCTTTCTGTATAGACATATCATCTGTTCTCAAATTAAGAATGTTTTCTTCTTCTCTAATTTCTAAATCAATAATATTTTTTGTTAACATTTGCACATTTTCCTCTCCTTTCATTTCTACTGCTTTTATATCTAATTGTAAAGCCTTGAATATTTCATCATTCTTTAATGTTAATCTATTCTCCAAACTGGTTAAATTGTTCTTCAACTCTGTGTTATTCTCTTCACTACGAGCTTGTAATCTAGTTTCTAATAATTTAAAACTATCTTTAAAGTTAGCTTCACTAGGTTTCAAATTGCTTTCAGTACTGGTCTCTACTCTAGCCTCTAATGACTTTAAATTTTCTTCATTACTAGTCTGTAATAACTTCAATTCATCCCTACTACTGGATTGTAATCTGGTTTCTAATGACTTTAAATTATCTTTAAGATTGTCTTCATTACTAGCCTGTAAAGCTTCCACATTTTCTTTACATCTAGCTTCTAACCTAGCTTCTGAAATATTTATCTGCTCTTTAACTTCTGTTTCCATTTTAGAAATAGTTACTGCAATACTAGACATGCCATTCTGTAACTCTCCTAACACCTTAGCTAAATCTTCCGGTAACATAATTATATCTTTCAATAAACGTTTTATTCAGAGACGTTAGACAACAACACATCACAATGTATCAATTCCTGCATTCACATGGGTATAAGAAAAATGACTTATAACTAAACATGATATAACACTAATATGATTAACATGATCACTGGAATGGGCATACAAGTATATTGTCTGACTAAGTTTAATAAATTTTATAACACCATTAAATGAAATTGAGATCAATCTCTCCGTAATCTAAATCTGATGTGATTCCATAGAATAAACAAAATCGAAGCCCCACAGATGGGTAAAGCCCATTCTCCCTCTCTCTCTATACCCGTTCGTCCTGGGGATGCGATGACCCATCTGCTATTACATCGCATTCCTGGATTTCCAGGACAGAGCGGAGTTAAATGAACATGAAGTCAAATAAGGAATGTGTCGGAAATTCAGTTGAAATATCACAAAAGCAGAGGGTAACACGAGATAAAGTATCTCCAGGGTCGTTACGGGTTTAAATTTAATTTTAAAAAATGCAAATATAAATGGGCGCCATCAACTGAATCCCTAGCAAACCACATCCTTCCTGGTTAAGCCTTAATTAAGACAAGGAAAGAAATAGGAAAATCACATCATCATCAGATCACAACTAAGATAAAAACAAATTTATTCAAATTTGATAGTCAGACAGACATATTAAACACTCATCCTACCTAAGAGCATGGTCGAATGCCAACGTTAAATTGTCATTGTCCAGAAAATCGAACCATCTCTATTCTACTTAAAGTGTATTTAATCCACATAAAATAGGAAAAATTTCTAAAGTTCTCTTGGGTTCTCAGGATCACCGTAGCACTTTGTCTTTGTGTCACTGACATTCGTGATCACTGAGACCTAACTTCTCTTTAAATTAACATCATGAATGTGGATGTAAAAATATTAATTAATCTGTCTAAACATATATATTCTAATCACATATTTAAATATCACATAATTTATGGCTTGCATGGCATTATTCAAATGCAGAATATTTTAGTAAAATGCTCCTTAACATGGAATAATTAATTTACACTATTTACACTGTCATTAATAATTGCTTGTTTGTGAATCACAGAAAATCCACTACTCATTGGTTATTATCATCATCATGATCAAAATTAAATATTTATCACATTAGTTCTCATCTCAAAATTCACTATATTCAAGTCAGAATAATTAATTCATTATCATCAAATCATTTAAATGAATATTATAATCATCAATTCTTTATGCTCTCTAATTATTCACACACTCTCCTTTCATCATCTCCTTCAGATTAAATCATCATAAATCATCAATATAAATTGTTTAATTCATCAACTCAAATTGCAATTCTTCAAATCATTCAAATCATATCTCTCAATTAAATTTATTTAAATCCTTTTAAATTTATTAATCATCAGCTTCTTTAATTAATGATCACCTTATAATTCAGTTATTCATCATCTATTCAATCATCTATTAATTTCTTTAAATCAGCTTATTTATTCAATCTTTAATTCATCCATTTATTTAATTCATTGATCTATTTCAAAATTTAATTTATCAACTTATTTAAATGTTATTCTTCTGGTTATTTAGATTTTTATTATTTCATCTAGTCATTCTGATTTTTATTTCATTAGGTCAGATCATTAATATGCTTAAATTTCAGATTATTATCACATTAATTATTATTATCAGAAAATCTTGTATTATCAACTTTATTTATTTGTTTAATTTCCTAACAAATTGTTTAATATGGGTTTATAGAACGTTGTCTTACAGTTTTATCACTTCCAAGTTATATCTCGTATTCAATTATCATGCCAAAAAATATTATTGCCTTCACAAATTCACGTTGGATCTCACTATCCACAACTACATTATATATTTTCACTTTATCAAATATCACATTTGAATACCACAATTATTCCACAAAACTCCATAAATATTCAGCGCACAGCATGAATCTCAAAATTATGCTAGATTGGGTTCGACAACCTCATGTCTGCTTCAAAATACATTAGCAATATTGCAACTTCCACAAAATGCCTATCACAAACTTCACTTAATCACGTTGCATGATCTACAAATTATATAACTGGCTTCAAATTATCAACGCACACAATCTCCAATAACTGTAATTTATCTGATCACATCTAGACAACTTCATAAACAATTAGGAAAAATATTACCTTAGTAATCGAAATCAAATTCAAGATCTGCTTTCAAATAGCATAAATTCTCTTAAAATTCTCATAATTCACTATGTGCTATAATCTCTCACATCGAAATTTGCAATACTGATCTGCCTTAAAATAAATCTGACCATTAATGATTCATCTTACAAGATTCAATTACTTTAAAATCTTCTCAAAGGTATCAAACTCAATCATAAAAAATATCAAAAGCATCAGCTGTATCAGCTGTTAACTGAAAGAACTCTCAAATGAGTATAGTAACAAAATATTGGATTGGCAAACAAGAATTACAAAATGTAACCTTGCTGACATTTATTTCTAATTTATTTAACAAAATTCGACTGATATGTGACTAGTAGTTTCTTGTTTGATCCTCGTACAATCTCAAGTACACTCGGATGATAAAAATGAGTTCCTCAATGGCGAGTAAGATGAGTATCCACCACACAATCGTATAAATACGAAAGGCCTCGCCCCGTTGTCTAACATAATAATGCCCTGAACGATGGGTAAAGATGTGTACCACCACGCAATCGTATAAATACGAAAGGCCCCATCTCGTTGTCTAATGAGTGAATGTACCAGATTGGAATCAACAAGTCTCTAGTTGTCACATAAAAGCGATATTCATTCACTTGAGTGAATAACATCTTAATATCTCCAAACAATCCAATGGAAAAATCCCTACTGATGAATAATACACACTCGCTAGTATGTAATGAACTGACAAAGTGATTTAAATAATCCAATTGCAGATCATGAGTTCGAAATACTCGTCACAAAAAATAACTATCCAAGAAAAACTATCCTTACTGGAAAATGTCTAAAAGACCAAACATCTGCTTAATAAAGCCAACCAATGGTGAGAATCTCGTATAATGGTGCCTGCCATATCATATGGTAACGCCATATTCTAGCAAATTGGAGCAAATAATGTCTAAGCCATGCCTAAATAATCGTAGAACTCCTAGTAGAAAAATGTATACAAGTATGCCCAGTGTTCATGAAAAAATCATATCAGAAAGTCATAACTCTTACAGTACCTTCTCTTATCAGCTGTTAATATATTTCAAAGATCGTCGATTATCTTCGTGTGTAATAAATATCTTGAAAGATCGACGTGAATATCGTTTCGCCCACGCAAAAACGATCGCCTTCATGTCCCAAGTGAATCAGCTGTTAGACCTCCTCTTCTTCAGGAATCGAATCCATCGCTCCGTGGTGCCATCGCGTCTCTGTCTTCGTTTACTCCGACATGATGAACTGCATGTTATCCATAGCGGATACTGTCCAAATTCTTACGTAAATGTTCATAAAAGCAGTGTACCCCATATTCTTCTTCTATGTTACGCCACTGTCCCATATAATGTTCGGTTCGCTTGTTAAAAGTTCAATCTCCACAGCGGTTAAGTCTCACTTGCAGAAAATAAATTTTATTTATGAGAGTGTATAAGTTTTTGAAACACCCTATAGCTGTGTTCGTACTCGATATTCTATAATAATTCATAAAAAGGAATTGTATTAATGCACATGCTAATGTTCATAAGTGCATATGCTTGTAACATTTCGTTTGCTTAAAAGCGTTAATGTTAGCTTGACACCATGGTCGCTCTACATGTTCCGTTATGAAATGCATAGTCGTAATGTCATTTGAATATCTAAGTTCACAATTGCAGTATATTACAACCATCCGCCTGCACAATTCTATTACTGAATACAAGTCCCAACTCAATGTTGTAACTGAATGTTGAAATGAAGTTCAGCTTCTTTAATATTGCCTGCGTATAAAAGTCGGAACTAGCACGCTCTGATCTACTGCACTGTTCCAGAATGATCTACGCTTAAAGCCGGCCTCGCCATGCCGCTTCGCTGTGCTGTTCTGCGTTACAAAATGCAGCTCGAAATAAAGCTCTCAATCTCGTATTACAATGCTGTTCTAATCCCGGCCCTTCTCCTGCTTACACGGCCCGTACAGCCTGCCTCGTAACCGGTCCTATCGCCGTCTACCGTGCGTTGCTCGCCTTGGCTCACTGACATACTTTCGCTCTCTGCTTGGTTAAGTAATACTGTTCGTTTTCACGCCACGCAACAAGTGCTGTGCACCGCTCAACTTTGCCGTACGCTCTGCGCATGTGTACTACTCAGCCCTGCTGACTGAACTCGACTGATGTCTCTGGACTGCGTTGAGGAGCTCGTACCTGGCGCTGTCACGTGATGCTCCCCCACCTTCTGTGGTCATGCGTCACAGATATAATCTCGACCACCATCATCTCGGCTATTAAGTTATACAATAACTTAAGGGATTAATTGTCTTTCTTCAAGTTATTAGCATCTATATAACTTGACATTTCTTCTCTTCTGAGATGATATAATACTATGTTCCATAAAGATATTAATAAAACTTTAATATTCTTCCCATAATTCCATCTGCTTGACTGGCAGTGCCTTCTTGATCCTTGGCCTTCTACGTCATTTCCTAACATTCTTCTCGACTCGATGTGAGCGCTATCTTTACCATTCTTCCCTTAAATCTCAACTACGGCTCAATGTCAGCTGGTGTAGCCGATAGCCTCAACTAGGTATCGGGTACAATATCTACAGTAATTTGTATTTTGGATCCTTCTTCAGAATCATCGCCGTTTACGTCCGTTCCTGACGATTTTCATATCCTATACAAATCCATGTTAGGTTGAGGAATTGAACTAGTGGGCATTCGGTCATACATCCACTATTATCGACGTTATACAACTTACTGTTATTCGAAGTTGTTAATTGATGACACCACAACAATACAGGTTATCACATTCATTCATTGCACACACCAATGCACATGGGGCTGAAATGACCACGATGTTCAAGGCCCTAAAATGACACTACAGCATGCGTATGTCACCTTACGTCGAAGAGTCTATTGCTACAGTCAAACTGGATTAATTTAGCAGTGTTTAGGTATATATAATTCTCACTAAGCGATCTGTAGAATCCCGGTATTAGCCTCGAGCAGAAGTGGAAAATCATGGACATTCACGTCAGGGATGACTAAAGTAGGAATCATATCTATTTTTCTCCCAATTATTGGGTGGAGGGTCAATATATCCCTCTCCTGTCCTCAAGTCTGATTTACATTTCTTGGAAGAACTGGGACATTTCTTCTAACTGGGTTCATTTACCCCATGAGCTTCATTTACAAGAACGCTAAAATAACGTTTTGTCTTGTGCTACCAGTTCCCTAGACGGTATTTCAGTCACTTCTCTGAGTAGCTTATTTTTAAGAGGGGAGCTGAAAAACTATAACTCTTATAAACATGCTCATCATTGTAACACATTTCCAAGTTATCGTTCCAGTTCTTCTCTGATAATGACAGAGAGTATTCACCTTTTGGAGAAATGCTCTTAATGACCTCGGTCATCTTAATGAATCCCACACCAGGTATCTGTAAGAGTCTTACCAGCCACTTTATATCAGATGATGAGTTACACCAATGATGAGAACGAATTCTGAACGACACACCTTTTGAAATGGGCCCTTAAAATGTAAGTCAGGGGAACGCGTAGGCCATGGATAGGATCTTTTGCAACCCGTTGATTTGTAAGTCAGATTATATGAGCAATACTGCAACATGAAAGGAAAGATAACTCGGTTACGTGTTTAAATAGGTTACATGAAGTGTTTTATCTTGTTCTGCTGTCGCCTATTCGGTAGTGAGGAGAATCCCAATGCATAACATATTCCATTAACCTTAGTTGTACATTTAAGTTCTATACTTACCAATATGATCCACCTCTTTCCCACGCAGTTGTCCAAGCCATGTTTCTGGAGATGGGACGTCGATCAGTCATTTCTGCAACAGGTGTTTCATACTACATCACAATGATTTAACCAGAGCTCATAACAGTATAGATATGCAGCATGATGGTGGAAAAATTCAACGGGTTGATACGTGTCTCATCATCATCACTGGTTTGCACTTCTATAACTGGTCAGTTGCCATAAAACATGTTCAGATCGTCCTCTCATTTGCCGCTTCCTTCATTGAATTATAATTCTGTGCTTGGGTGTCGTTTAGAATTTGTTTAAGGAAGGTATTTCTAGGTCTTCCTTGTGGATGTTTTCCCTCAATGAACCCTTCTGCCACAGTCCTCATTAAATTGGAGTGGCGCATTGTGTGACCCCACCATGCGAGACGACGTTTACGGATTGTGCGTAGGATTGATCTCCGTTGGTTCACGTGTCCAATAACAACATTGTGTTAACAGCAGTGGTGAACGGGATTGATTTGAGAGAATAGTTACCTTTTGAAACGATCTAGTCGTAGAGCAAAGCTTCTGTGGACCTTGGGGTTTCTCAAATCCAGTGCCCCTGAGACGCGGACAGTAAGGCAATTCAGCTGTCTCTAATTATGAAAGTCGTATAACATGAAAAAGGCAGTAGAGGAAAATCTACCGGATAATTCAGGAAATGATAGTTATCTTGATAGGTGACAACGTGGGTCTGTTTGTGTCATTTCGGGATCTGGCTTATATTCTTTAGATTCATATAATGTGTTTAGTAAATGGTTTTTCTTTGAAAAGTATCAACGAGTTGAGGCTTAAAAGATAGTTCTGAAAATAATCCAAATACTTAAATATTTTCTTACTCAAACCACATTCTATTTCGATTCCATTAGTTTCACAATGTTTTAATATTTTGGTTTGAAATTACAGTGCCAAAATCTGACCCATATGTCGGATTTATTGTTGTTTTTCTCGATTTTTCATTTAGGAACATTGCGCCATCGTTGTCATGTATCGCCATGTACTTGTGTGTTGTAGAATCTTATGACCTGTGTCATATGGGGAATGAATTACTTACAACTTCAGTTAATAATTGATAGAATGCAAGGAAACGTGGCACATGTCATAATGAACACAGATAGGCAACAAAACGCTAGCTACTCAGTGGTTGCCAAGCTCAGTTAAGAAAAAATTATAATTCAACAACCAGAAATAAGTTTTTTACACACACGTTAAAAGCCAGGGCTTTAGATAGAAATCGATCAAAATAAATTTGCGCAGAATAATGACCCGTCAAATTTAAATGACAACATGTACTCCGAGGGATCACCTTCGTTCTTCTTAAAAGAAACATGACGGCAAGAACTTATGCTTCTTTGTACTAGTGTGTATAGTTGGGAAGAAGGAATAGTGGAAGTATCATATAAAGAAATTGTCACTTGTATTTCTTCGCAACGTACTAAGATCTAGATTGGGTGGTGCTATGGAGTCCATGTCCTGATAATAAGACAGATTATTGAATTAATCGCATGACCAAAAGACAGGATTTAAATCATGGGTAAATGGCTGATGACCTTCCTATTCTGCCACTTCAATCAAATAAGAATTCAACTTTCATTGAACTCTAATATTTGATTATTAGATTAATATACGGTACCACAGATGATTCTTAAATCTTTACTTTCATTTACACTACGGTTTAAATGTAACCTTCGATACGGCATTTCATCCTTACACAATGAAAACTTCTTAAGAAAAATGGCGAGAAATGGTAAAAATCAAAGTCTTACCAAGTTCGTGGCAAAACGAGAATAATAACTTTGTTCTGCGGTAACAGAAAGGAATTCACGTTACACAGAAAATATTTATTCGAGAACTTTCACATCGTAGCCTAAAAACAGTTATCAAGCCCAAACTTACGTAATCAAAGTACTAGGGTTATTTATTGTTTTTTCTAACACATTCTTCGAGTGTACGAGTAAGAGCCACTCTCCAATAATCTATTAACCTATTTAACCAATTACTAAACGCGTGCGAAGTCTGCAGAAATTCAGTGACAAGAGTTTGTGATATCTTTCATCGTTACAAGTGTAATACTATAATCAGAAAAAAAAATATACCTTAAAATACATATCACTTATGTGTGTACTCTACTCTCCAGATTCAACAGATTCTCCACTCAAATGTAGAAAAACACGGACGAACGAACAAAACAAACCTCTCAATAGCAAAGATAAGCGTCACAGGATCTAATGTCTCCATGCTCAGTTAAACAATGACCGAGGCTACTGGAGCTGAGTCATATCCTACTCACACAACTGTACCTGTCAACGAAGCAGGCTGACAGTGTCACACATGTAACAAAGAATATTCCCCATCTCGACCGCCGGCAATCAATTCGTAAAAAGGTAACACGAGTAGTTTCAACAAATGAGTGACGGCGCGCGAATCTTTTCAGCAAAGTCCCATATATGCCATTCGTCCAATTCCGATGAAACTTTGGCGAGTTATTGTGTTAACTTCAGGGAAGGTTTCTGACTTAGTAAATCCATTTTACAATAGGCAGCGCACGAGTAGATTCGACAAATTAGTGACGCCACGCGAGTTTCAACAAAAACCCGTATGCGTTCATATACCATTCTTCCGATTGCGATGAAACATCGATGAGTTATAGTGTACACTCCTGTGAAGGTTTCTGGTTAAGTAAATCTATTTCACAGTTGGTAACGCACGAGTCGATTCAACAAATGACTGACAGCGCGTGAATCGTTTCAACAACGTCATGTATGCGTTCATATACCATTCATCGCATTGTGATGAAACTTTGGTGAGTTGTTGTGTAAACTCCTGCAAAGGTTTCTGACTTAGTAAATCCATTTCGCAATAGTTGGCGCACGAGTAGATTCAAGAAATGAGTGACGGTGCGCGAATCGTTTCAACAAAGTCCCATATGCGTGCATATACCATACATCCGAATACGATTGAATTGTGGTTAGTTGTTGTGTACAATCCTGCAAAGGTTTCTGACTTAGTAAATCCATTTTACAGTAGATAGCACTCGAGTAGATTCAAGATTATGAGGATTGTATTATGAAAAACGAGGTAAAAAGAATACCGATGAACATTATCGCTTCTAAACAACATAACATATCATCTATAAAACTTAACAAAATTGCTTTGTGCCCTCGTGGTGATAAGAGAGTAATTAATTCTAATGGTATAGCTACGCATGCCTATGGTCATTACACAACCGTTGACCGTACTTAAATGGTTAAGTTATGGATATTAAGATCCTTAAATTAAACAGGAAATATATTACTCCACCTGCATCTGGCAAATACATAAACCAGAACAATTTAAGAAATAAAACGGCAGCACTACAAAAAACACCAATTAAGCAACAAGAAAAGGGAAAAATGGTATTAATACTCAAGAATAAAATAAATAGAAAACAAACAAAAAATAAATGAAGCAACTACAAATTGTAACAAAAAAATAAAAGATTGTATTATGTTTAAATATTGTAAATGTATTTTAAATCAATAAAAAAAAATGTATGAGTACCACTTGTGATTCTTAAATACTACCGACCTCCCACTCCTAATCCAACCGTAAACCTCCAGCATCTTGGGAAATTATGCTTAGTTAGCTGAAACTAGGTAGCCAAAAGTATAGTATAACCAATTTATTACCTATATGCCTTGGTATAAGGTTCAAGGGGTAGTGATGTGCAATCTATAACCTCTCCTACCCAAATGTCATCCTCTCCTTCACGCGGCGAACTTGCCCGTTTCCACAGACGAGGCTGTGGCAACCGAGTCACGGCGTGATAACCGTTACATCAATTACAGAGGAAATGCTGTATTACAGCCTGTCCATGGGCTGAGAGGTGGCATCCCCATTAATGGACTTACTATCTTCAGTCTAACAACCCGTTAGAAGGACATTGTCATTGCTTTCAAGTCTTGTAAAGGAAAAAAACCGGACTGATTCTGCAGTTGACGAACTTGGCAAAGCAAAGGACACGAATTGGAAAAGGAATGATATTATTAAATGTGCTACCTGGAATGTTCAGGGTATTGGACACAAAGATGATCAATTAAACGGTATTCTATCCAAAAAAGATATTTCAATTGCAGTTATTTCTGAAGCAGAGAAAAAGCTTCAGGGATCCAAGGAGACAAGAAATTATTTACAGTTTTATAGTTGTGTTCAACGAAATGTTAGAGCACAGGCAGGGGTGATGTTTATGGTTCACAAGAGATTACGATCAAACATTGATAGCTATACTTTTTGTAATGAAAGGATCATTCAAGTAAGAATAAAGCTATCCAGAGGATATTTGACAGTTATAGGGGTATATGCACCGGTTGAAGGATACTCGAAAGAAGAGATATTTTGTGTAATGATCTACAGAAGATAATCAATATTACTAGTAGACAAGATATGATACTGTTAACGGGAGACTTCAATGGCAGAGTTGGTAATGAGAAAATTCATAATAACATTGGAATTCATGGAGAGGTAACCCGCAATAATAATGGAACAAAATTAATAGTTTTAACTATCTTCAATCAGTTTCGGATTATGAACACACTGTTTCCACACAAGGACAGTCATAAATATACATGGTCCGCAAGAAATCAGAAATCAATTGTTGATTATATCATTTGTAATGGAAAATTGGCAGATTTTAGTTTTGGATACAAGAGTTGATCGAGGACTTGAATTGGAAACAGACCACTATTTATTAGTTGCCCCTACTCGTTTAAAATCACGGCGGTTCAAGGAAAAGAAACAGAGAACACAGGAAAACGAAACTTTAAATAAGGTTAAGCTTTTAAATGTTCCCAGTATAAAATGGCTATACCAAAACAGGCTCGATAATCACATTCAGATGATTCCACTTTCTGACGATGTGGAAGACGAGTGGTCCAATTTGAGTTCAGCTCTAAAACAGTCAGCATTTGAAAGTTTGGGAGAAAAAAGAAGATGACAAAAGAAAAAGGATTTAAGAATTTGGGAGGAAGAAATTGCAATAGTAATCTCCGAAAAAAGAAATGCATATAAAAGTTTCTGTCAACTGGTAGATTAGAAGATAAAATAGAATACCATCATAAAAGAGCAATAGCAAAGAGAGAAGTTCGAAATAAACACAGGGAAAGTTGGGAAAACTTTGTCTCGTACCTGGAGACTGACATAACAAGACCACAACCACAAACCTATAAAATTTTGGAAAAACTAAATAGGGAAGTAAAAGAAGATATACAAATTAATGCAATATCTAACAAAGAATGGCTTGAGTATTTTCAAAGCATTTGGCTGAGTCCAAATATTGAACAACTTGTTTTACAAGCATCTAACAATAAGTCTTCGGAATATATTACACTCGAAGAATTAGAACAGGTGTTGGAGAAAATTCGTAATGGGGAAAACATCTGGAGAAGATTAAATAAATGCAGAAATGTTAAAATATTCAGGCGATGCCTTCAAGAAAAAAGATTTCTCAGATTATTGAATTTAATCTGAATGGGTAACTGGCCTCCAGAAGATTGGCAAAAGGAAATAGTTGTTCCTCTTCATAAGAAGGGAAATATGGAAGATTTGGAAAATTATAGAGGAATATATATACTTAACTCCGGATACAAATTTTTTGCAGACATTGCTAAAGAAAAATTACTGAAACATTACTCTGAGGTAATAGGGAATGAACAACATGGGTTTAGAAAAGGTCGCACATGTGCAGATGCCTACTTCACCTTAAAAATTTTGATCGAAAAACGCAGGGAGTTCAATTTGGAAACACACATATAATTTGTTGATTTTAGGAAAGCCTTTGATTTTGTTGACAGAAACAGACTTATTGACATATTGGCCAGGGATTGTGTCCCCCTACAGTTAATTTATAACATTTACAACATGTATAGTGGTACTCTTATAGCAGTAAGGTTTGTTATGTTAATTCCTGCCGCTCCTTCCGGAGCATAGGGCCTTGGCGAAATTTCTCCACGCAGTACGGTTCCTGGCCATTCTCTTCACTTGACTCCAGTTCTTGTCCACCTCTGCTATTTCATTTTCGATCGTCCTATTCCAGGTTTTCTTAGGTCGACCTCGCTTCCTGGCACCTTGAGGATTCCAGTCTAGCGCCGCCCTCTCAACAGCTCCGTCCGGCTTCCTTAGTGTGTGACCGATCCAGCGCCATTTCCTCTCCTTGATCTGGATGCTAATCGGTTGTTGATTGGCGATGGTCCAATGATCTTCATTTGAGATTATGTCCGGCCACCTCACATTCATGATGCGACGCAGACATCTGTTAATGAACACCTGTAGCTGGTTGTTGATCGGTTTTGTAAGGTTTTGCAGTAAGGTTAAGTAATCATAAATCCGAGTGGAATCCAATCAGCAGAGGGGTAAGACAAGGCTGTGGACTCTCTCCATTGCTATTCATATAATCTGCATGAATGCTATAATAAAGGAATGGAGGTATGAAAGACCTGGTTCGGTACCTATCAGCAGGCATCTAACAAATTTAGACGCTATACTATTTGCTGATGATGTTGCATTGGTAGCAGCATCTGAAGAAAATCTGCAGTGGTCAGTATTCAACCTCCAGAAAGTGGCATCAAAATTCTGCATGTGCATTTGTACTGAAAAGACTAAAGTAATGGCCTTTAAGGGTAAGGACCCTATCCCCAGTAAAATTTGTCTAGATGGTAAAATTTTAGAAAGAGTTAACGAATTCAAGTATTTAGGATATCATTTATCTTTCTAAGGAGAACGAGACATAACTGCAAAAATTACAAATTATACCAGAACAACAGGAATCATCAATCACGTCATGAAGCCATCTCTTGTCCAAAGGCATACACGCTTTCGTTCGTATAACACGTTAGCCAGACCAACCCTATGCTATGGCAGCGAGGCATGGACAATAAGATCTCAGGACATCTCCAGACTCACAGCACGCGAAATGACCTTCATGCGCCTAACAGCAGGCTATACTAAATGGGATCATAAGAGAAACGAGGATGTGCTGAAGGAACTAAAAGTGAAACCAATAACTACATACATTTGTGACTACCAAGAGAACTGCAAGCATCATGTCCAAAGGATGGAACCTGGAAGATTACCAAAGGAGATCCTTCGCTACCAGCCACGGGGAAATAGATCGATAGGACGTCCGATGAAGAGATGGAGGGAAAGTGCAATACGGTAACGGGACTTTTGGCCCAATACTTGGAGGGATGATGATGATGATAAATTATGCAGCCTCTATATACTTAATGGCAACCTGCAGGATGCTGTGGTATGATAAACAGCGTAAAGAAAGTTGCCACCTTGCCACATGTAACTTTGGCCTTGTACTTATAATTCAGGAACCTTTGGTGTGAGAATAAAAATTCATCTGTAAGTGTTTGAGTGTGTGTGTTAACTCTGCCTTGAGGGTTATGCCCTAGTGCTGGTGTTAAACCTAGGAAAAGAAAAAAAATGAATGAAAGCTTTTACTTTTTTAAACTTAACTGACTTTGTAATTCTGGGCTCGTTGTGAGTAGCGGTTATGTTGCACAGTAGGCACGGTGGTAGCTTTATCTTACTCTATATAAGACTAGCATAGGGAGAGTTGCGTGTGCCACCATGTAGGGGACAGTCTCATAAAACAGGGTAGTCTGATGAAACGGGGTACCATAGTTCTCTAGTGTGGTATATAGTGACATCTTCCGGTGAACATAGTAACCTCTTTCTCATTTGATGACCTTCATTCTTAGAGCAGTTGCAATCTGTAGTGTGCAAGCGTGCGTTCTTACAGGGGTAAAATCTATTTTTACAGTGTTGTGTTATAATATCCGCTTGTAAATGGTGTGCTTATATATCCAAGACCCTATTTTGAAGACTGTAAGGTAAGGATGATATAAATTAAAAATGGTTTGCACTGCATAATTGTGGGTGTTTCAAAATGAATGACCGGTTTAAGTGCTGTATAATACCACTTGCTCCTAACATGGTGTTATTGGATAAAACAGGGCAACACTAAGTTGGATAGAACAGGGTAGTACCCCGTTTTGTCAGACCCACCATTGGAGAAAGGTGATATCCTGTCTTCGGGATCTCTATCTGAGCCATCAATCGGAAAATTATCTGCTCTAACCACATCACGGTCTTACCAGTCAGATAGACTTGTTCCATCCACATCACCTTTCGCTCCCAGCCCAAACCCATCTTTCTTCTCCTATACACGTCGTTAATGTTAATGGTGACTGTGAGCTATAGGCTACTGCATGACATGGATATTGTCATACAGATCAGGCAAAACAAAGTTAACCCAGTTCGCAGTTGATTTAATGGCTGCTAGCTCAGGACTGCAAGAGTCCTCTCTCTCTCCTCTGACAGACATTTAGTGAGATTAACCCCAATGGATGGTAATTATTATAAATAATAGTTCATAAGCTGCCACCTGTAACCTTCACTGTTATGTTTTCAGATTAACATTTCCTGTCTATCCTTGCATCATGCAATGTGAATACATTTTATGTTAAGTAGACCTATATTGGGTACAAGCTGGAGACTAGTAGGCCTGCTTTAAACCACATTCAACTTTAATTTCATTTTATCCGTATTTCCTTTTTTTTGTTATTTTTTAATTCAACCTATCACAAATGTTAAATTAAATGTATAGTCTATATAGCTATAACGTACACTATGTCTTGAGATATAAAACCTTAATGGCATTTTCAGGGTGTGTTGGTTGGTGAGTGACAAGTGACTTTAAACTATGCCTAGCTCAATTCTAGACAGATCTGATGACATGACTGTGTCTTTCCAAAATGTTACCGAAGATTGCAGTGTGTTTCACTGTGTCAGTACTTAACTCATATATTTATGTGCCATCTGTCATAACTTAACTTTTTCTTTAGCTTCTAAATTGTGTTGTAGTTTGTGCTATTGTAGATTATGGATGACGACATATAATGGTCACTGTACTAATTTCTCTTCTGAGTGGCTAGGAAATGCCTTTCACTACTTTAAAAGATCTTTTAACTTGTACCTATGGTTGTATCTGACCATAGTCTATCAAACATACTTTCCGCTATCAGCCTGAAAAACACAAACTGCCTAAAAATTGCTCATATCAATGCTAAATCATTAGTTGACTCCTCTCTTTATTCTGAATGTTGTCACGTCTTTGGTGGTTCGTCTTTTGACATAATTGCAGTAAGTGAGTCCTTTTGCAAGCCCTCAATTCCAAATGCTGCTGTCTCTCTCACTGGCTATAAAGTCTTTAGAAATGACAGATTAACCGTAGGTGGAGGTGGTGATGCAGTTTACCTTAGTGATAGCATAAAGTATAGAGTGCTAAGTCAGTCTCCTGGTGAATATAATAAGAGGCCTGAATACATTATACTTGACATTTCTCTTACCGAAACTAAAATTCTCTTTGCTTGTGTGTACCGTCCACCGAAAGCTGGCTACCTAGATATTTTTCTGAATGACATGTACAGGTTCATTCTTGATTATAAATATGTTTTTATTGTTGGGGACGTCAATGCTCGGTTTGGTAGTGGAGCTTTTGAAACTGAACAGGTATGTGATGTGCTCTGTTCCTGTAATGTTGAATGTTTACCATTCGATACTACATTTCACACAGCTACTTGTGACAGCTCTCTCGATATTATCTCTTCAAACTGTAATGACCTCGTTTTTGACTACGGACAAGAACCAGCTGCTGGATTCTCAGCCCATGATCTCCTGTATGCAGTGTTTTCTTTATCTACCCCGAAACTTCGACCAAAATCAATCTTTGTACGTGACTTCAGCAAATTTAGTTAAAATGATTTTAAAACGGACGCAGAATTACTCCCTTGGCAGAATTTCTACCAATCCACTGACATAGATGAGAAAGTGACTCTATTTAATGATTGTGTAAATAAACTCTATGATATGCATGCACCGCAAAAAAATGGATATAAAACATAGATCTGCTCCGTGGATCAGTAAAGAAATCAAAACGCTTTTAAAGAAACGTGATAAAGCACGTAGAACACTTATTAAATCTAAACTTACCATTGACTATGAAGAGTATAGAATTCTGCGTAATAAGACAAAACAAACAATTAGGAACACAAAAGTGAAATATATGTACAACCTCTTCGGTGACTGCAAAACCACCTCCGCCAGATGGCGTGCTGCAAAATCATTGGGAGTTGGTGCCAGTTCAGTCACTGATGTTGAGATGCCTGTCTCTGCATCACAATTAAACGAACATTACTCAAATGTTGCGTCAATTGGTGATGTATTAAGAGTGTCAGAGACCATCATGAAATACACATCCATCCCTCCCCCTGCCCATGATTTTTAGGTAGATTTCATTAGAAAGCTAACTATTGCAATGGGTCCCATGTTTCGACTTCCGGAAAATTTCGACATATCTTCGCGTTTCACATCCCCCAGACCCCAAAACCACCGTCAGTTCAAAAGTTTATATATAATTTATGTATATATATATATATGTATATATATATATATATATATGTATATCAGTTTCTTGTGGACACGATAACTGCCGTAATTGTGCACCAATCACTTTGAATTTTTTACATAATATGTATCCCTATAAAATCTCGGTCGAGTTCGTTAATGGGCAAAATCGGTCGAAGGGGGTGAAAATGGGGGGCTTTTTTCGAAAAATTGAAATTTCGCTATAACTCTCTTAATACGTGAAATATCGAATCCATTCAAAGTTCATAATATGTGTCGGATAAGTGCCAACAATTTATGTCAAATAAGTTTTTTGATAGCACCAACCATTGACCAAAGGGGTGGAAAAAAGTGGGTTTTTCGGGAAACATTAATCATATCTCTCTTAATAGGCACAATATCAAAACCGTACAAAATGGACAATATTCCCCTAATAATTACCTAAAACTTTTGTCTGAAAGAATTTTTGTTATGACCCACCATTACGCCAAGGGATGAGAAAAATGATTTCGGAATTATAAGAAAATGCCAAGGGCTACCAGTGGTTGCCATGGCAACACTACTAAATTGATGAGGGATGAGCCGTTGCCATGACAGCGCACTTGCACGAGATCAGATTCAGTATTTCCATCTGACTAAGCCGGCCCCGTGGTGTTGGGGTAGCGCGCCTGCCTCTCACCCGGAGTCCCCGGGTTCGATCCCCGGCTCCGTCAGGGATTTTAAAACTGACGTGAGGGTTGGAACGGGGTGCACTCAGCCTCGTGAGGACAATTGAGTAGCTGTCTGAGAGTGAGACAGCACCCCGATCACGAATACCAATATTAACGGCCGAGGGGACCCGACGCGCTGATCACGCGTCACCCCAATATCTGCAGGCCAAATGGCTGGGCAGCGGTCGCTTGGTCGGCCTTAGCCCGTCATGGGCTGGATGGTGCCAGGGATTGACTTTGACATCTGACTAAGTGGGAAGCGGCTTCGGTGACGTAACTGGTAGCATGCAGAATGTCTATGCCCAAGGTCGCGGTTTCAAAGCCGGCCGAAGTCGTCGGATTTTCTAAGAGCGCTAAAATCCCTCAGTATGCTTTCCTTTGGAGGGGAAGTTCCAACGTTCGTTACGAGTTGCTGGTTGGGGTGGCATCTAGTAGCCAAGTTCACAGCTATGTGTCATTGACGGTAGTACCTGGTAGCAACATTAGGAACTACTGCTTGAAATTGACCGTCTGCAGTCCTTACCTGAATTACAGACTAATACATCCATTACAACTCACACCGTTTATCAGACAGATTCTACACTCACCCAAAGTACACGGGGTTAGATGACCACGTTGTCGCAGCCCCTAAACTGAGGAACCAACCAGAGGTAGATTTCATTAGAAAGTTAACTATTGCAATGGGTAGGCTACCATGTTTCGACTTCCGGAAAATTTCGACATATCTTTGCGTTTCACATCCCCCAGACCCCAAAACCACCGTCAGTTCAAAAGTTTATATATAATTTATGTATGTATATGTGTATTTATATATATTCATATCAGTTTCTTGTGGACACGATAACTGCCGTAATTTTGCACCAATCACTTTGAATATTTTACCGAATATGTATACCTATAAAATCTCGGTCGAGTTCGTTAATGGGCTAAATCGGTCAAAGGGGGTGAAAATGGAGGGCTTTTTTTTTCGAAAAAGTGAAATATTGCTATAACTCTCTTAATATGTGAAATATCGAATCCGTTCAACGTTCATACTATGTGTCGGATAAAGCCCAAAAATTTATGTTTGAAGAGTATTTTTTATAGCACCAACCATTGACCAAAGGGGTGGGAAAAAGTGGGTTTTTCGGGAAACATTAATCATATCTCTCTTAATAGGCACAATCTCAAAACCGTACAAAATGGACAATATTCCCCTAATAATTACCTAAAATTTTGTCTTAAAGAATTTTTGATATGACCCACCATTATGCCAAGGGATGAGAAAAATGATTTCGGAATTATAAGAAAATGCCAAGAGCTATCAGTGCTTGCCATGGCAACACTACTAAATTGATGAGGGATGAGCCATCAGACGTTGCCAAGATAATGCACTTGCACGAGATCATATTCAGAATTCCATCTGACTAAGTGTGAAGCGGCTTCGGTGACGTAACTGGTAACAAGCATGCTGAATGTCTATGCCCAAGGTCGCGAGTTCAAAGCCGGCCGAAGTCGTCGGATTTTCTAAGAGCGCTAAAAATCCCTCAGTATGCTTTCCTTTGGAGGGGAAATTCCAACGTTCGTTGCGAGTTGCTGGCTGCGGTGGCATCTAGTAGCCAAGTTCACAGGTAGGTGTCGTTAACGGTAGTACCTGGTAGCAACATTAGGAACTACTGCTTGAAATTGACCGTCTGCAGTCCTTACCTGAATTACAGACTAATACAGCCATCCCTAAGTACACGGGGTTACATGACCGCGTTGTCGCAGCCCCTAAACCGAGGAACCAACCAAAATCTCTGCGGGAGATATAATTTTGCGTGAAGAAGTAACAGACCGTTACATAGTTACACATCAGTGTCGAAACCTTGCATAAGGACAGTGTGACCACAAGTATAAAAATGGACCCCAAATGACAAGAAGGTTACCGTTCCCATAAGACAATAAAATGTTTAAAATAAGCATAAAATGACGAAAAACAAAGTTAATTAAGCTCCAATTATAAAATACCTTCTCGCAATAAATGAGGTCTGATCGTTCTACGAAAACCTGCATATTCTGCCTATTTTCGCCTATCCCCAAGTTTGTCCGGTGAAATCTACCTCCGCCTTCCGGCGTGCCGAGAGGACTTTTTTTTCTTTATGTATGTTTACTCACACCAGATTGTGAAAGCCATCAAATCAATTCGTACAAAAGCAAGAGGCCCTGATAGCATCCCGATTTATCTTATTTCTAACTGTCTTGAAGTATTTCTACCCCCAATTATCCATATATTTAATTTCTCTCTACAAAGTGGAGTATACCCGTCTCGTTGGAAGTGTGCTAACATACGTCCAGTACCAAAAAATAAAAACCCCACTAGTTGTAGTGACTTTAGACCAATAAATATCCTTCGTGCCCTTAGTAAAGCGCTTGAGAAAATTGTTCATGAACAAGTATGTGAATACCTAACTAAATTTAATATATTCAATCCTTACCAATCTGGGTTTAAAAAGGGGCGTAGTACCACCACTGCATTGTTAAAGGTCAGCGGTGATATACGCTCAGCTATGGACAAGCGTCAGCTTACAATCTTACGTCTTTTCGATTTCAGTAAGGCTTTTGACTGTGTGAATCACAATATACTTCTTGCAAAGCTGAAATATTTTGGCTTCTCTCAGAGTGCTCTTTCCTGGTTCAAATCATACCTTTCCATGCGTACACAGAGAGTGGTCCTCGCGGATGGCTCCTCCTCAGACTGGAAATCGGTAGAAAGTGGAGTACCTCAGGGATCTGTCTTCGGTCCACTATGCTTCTCGATATACAGGGTGGGGCAGAATGGACTACCTAGTTTCAAACACTCACTGTAGAGCGCGCAGGTGCGTTAGCGGAGTGGGGATAGTGGCGTTAGGTCGGGGAAACGATGCCATTTTCATTTCAGTAGTCGCCATGCAGTGGTCTGGTGAGCATAGAGGCTTTGTCGTTGAAACGTTCTTTAAAAACAATGATAGTGTGGTGGCGAAACAGAGGGCTTTTCGTAAGCGGTTTAGTTTGGCTCGTCATGATAAGGTTCCTGATGCTAAAACCATTAAGAAATGGATTGATAGTGTACGGGCGACAGGATCTGCACTTCCTAAAAAAACCAGCTGGGCGACCTAAAAGTGTGAGGACACCTGAAAACATCGTGGCAGTGAGAGCGTCCATTGAACAGTCTCCATCGCGCTCTGCGCGGAAACATGCTGCTGCCCTTGGAATATCGTCCAGAACGGTAAGGCGAAGTTTACACACTGACCTTAATTTACACCCCTACAAGATGATGGTCGTTCAAGAATTGAGTCCACAAGACTGGGTGAAACGTACAGATGCTTATAATGCAATTTTAACCTCTGTGCAACCTGACGCTTTTCTGTGGTCCAGCGATGAAGCGCATTTTCACCTCTCCGGCACATTAAATAAGCAAAATTTTCGTTACTGGGCGACTGAAAATCGTCGTTAACTCCACCAAAGACCTCTTCATAGCCCCAAAGTGACAGTTTGGTGCGCCGTGTCCTCCATAGGCATAATTGGGCCTTACTTTTTTGAATCTCAAGGTCTAACTGTTACTGTTACCTCTGAGCGTTATTGTGACATGCTAGAGAACTTTTTTCAACCTAAATTGGAAGAGTATGGTCAGCAATATGACCCACAAGCCTTTTGGTTTCAACAGGACGGTGCTACGGCTCATACCGCCCTTCGTTCACGGCAAATCCTGCAAAGACTGTTTCCCGGCCGCCTGATCTCCTTACGTGGCGATGTTCCATGGCCCCCTCGCTCCCCGGATTTGAGCCCATGCGATTTTTTTCTTTGGGGTTATCTCAAAGCTGAGGTTTACAAAGTTTGACCAAGGACCTTGGAAGCCCTTAAGGAGGCAATTACAGATGTCGTCGCTGGAATATCAGAAAATATGCTGAGAAGAGTTTTCGGAAACTTTTTTGAACGACTCAACATGTGCATCGCTCGCCAAGGTCGTCACCTGGATGAACTAATGTTCACAACCAAACGAGAATAAAATGGCATTGAATGTAGTTTTGGGAAATAAAAACGTTTTGAGATTATCTTTATTGGTTCTTTCACAATTCATCCTTCAAATCAGGGAGTCCATTCTGCCCAACCCTGAATATAAACGATGTTTCGAATGAATTCCGAAATAGTTCTTTTCATATATACGCTGATGACCTCCAAGCCTATTTTCACCTCTCGCCTAGCACTGCATGTGATCGTATACATCTGTTTAATGAAGACATTGACAGGCTTTGTGAATGGGCCCTAAATCATAATCTTAACTTGAACATATCTAAAACACAACTTATATCCATTGGATATACAAAACTTCTAAATTCAGTAGATTTTAATTCACTACCACCCATCAAGATACTAGATAATAATATTAAATATAGCAACACTGTCAATAATCTTGGAGTGATATTTGATAGAACACTGTGGTGGGCAGAGCATACGTCTAATGTGGTAAGGAAGGTTGTATCAACTATGCATCTCCTGAAAAGAACTGTTTCTTACACCCCTCCTAACATACGTAAGCTCTTCGTCCAAACTCTCATTTTTCCAATCATTGATTATGGCTCTGCTGTATACAATGATTTACCAGAAACACAGAACATCAAATTACAAAGAGTCCAGAATGCATGTGTTCGGTACATTCTGGATGTAAGGCGAGATGAACATATCACACCTTACTACGTGCAGCTGAAATGGCTGAAACTCCACGAGTGCAGGCAGCTATCAATTGCCATTCTGACACATAAAACATTACAATCCAAGACCCCGTTATATCTCTACAATGCCTTTACACCAAGGCATTCTGTTCATAATCGAGAAAATAGATACACAAAATTAACACTCCATATTCCTATACACCGAACCATGAAGTTCAATAAATCTTTTGTTTGCACCGCCTCACGTCTCTTCAACACCTTCGATTTATATAAGTTCGTCAACATTGCAAGCACTGCAGCTTTCAAAAGACATCTTTCATCCTGCTTCTTGGAGCAGTATACCTCTCACATTTGATAACTGCATTATGTTAAAATACTTTTTTTGTTCAATTATTACATCAGGACAATAGCTGACAACATGTCTAATTTAATAGCTTTTCTTGTACAGTATATGATGTTTGCTTTTCGGGCTGATACTGTGTCTGTATGCTCTCTTTTGTAAATAATCTTTCCATTATCATTATTATTATTATTATTGTATTATTACTGTCTTTTTGTTACTATTGTTAGACTATTATTATTTATGTTGTGAAAATGTAAGTGAAATGTTTTATTTGTATAAGCCCTAACCTTATTTTATGTAGGGCGCTACTGTAAAGGAGCTCTTAAGCTCTAAGTGTAGCCATGCAAATAAAATCAGTCAATCAATCAATCAATCAATCAATCAATCAGGGTCTTCTCAGTCAGTATGGCCTAAGCCTTGGACTTCAGCTTTCTAAGTCGCTCCGAAAGACATAAAGGCTGTGCCGAGAGCTGAACGAAAGGAAGGAATAGCCGATATACGAAGAGGAAAGACAGCTATTCTGACAAGTTCCCCATGAAAGGAAGAATTATCTTCATCTACGGAAAAGGGGAAGACTCCCAAGAGAAAACTTCAAACGGAGTCATAATCTCCCTGATTTAGGCCTACTGACGTCACAAATATCGTAAAGCAGAAATCGAAGAAAGTTAGAAAATTGCAGGAGTATAACACCTCGTCAGAAAAAGAAGGAGAAAATAATAACGCAGCTTGCATTTATTGTAATGAACTATTCTCTAATTCGAAATCTAAAGAAGGTTGGGTCAAGTGTTATAAGTGTGGTGAATGGGCTCATGAACAGTGTGTCGGCATTGATGATGAACCGTATAAATGTGATTTTTGTACATGAAGTGAATTTCAATGTTTGTAAAATGTATTTCTATTTTGTAATGTTCACTATAATCTAGTACCCTGTTTTATCCAACTCGTCTGATAAAACGGGGTAATGGACACACATTTACATAAATAAACAATTTACGGTTAGGCTTTTTTAAATTATTTTCTTCATTGCCATTTATAAGTAGATATATTATACAACTACAGTAGTCCTTAAAAATTTAACACTTTAGTACAACAAGTTCATGAGATATGCCACTATGTTTATTAAGTACCGACTCTCCCCTACTTGGGTGTGTGCATTAGCCTCTGGATCAGCTTTACCGGTTAGGTTAGACTGGGTTAAGTTAGGTTAGGTCAGGTCAGGTTAGCGTTAGGTGAATTTAGGTTAGGTGAGGTTACGTTGGGTTAGGTAAGCTGAGGTTAGTTGAGGTTAGGTTAGCATGCCGTATGTGTATGTGGTTGCGTGCTGTAACGATTTGGCTCATTTGCCCTGTGCTAAACGTAATAAATAAAACATTAAATAAATAAAAATATGTAAATAAAAAAACAAAATTTAAAAATAAAATCCTGTTTGGTCTTTTAACTTCTTCTTCTTCCTAGCATTAATCCCTTGCGGGTCTTTTAACAAAATCCATAATGTGTAATATAGAAACTAAGAATGTAAAATAAAAAAATAAAAATGTAAAATATATAAACTTAAATCCAAAATTTAAAATCTTAAATCTAAAAATAAAAACATATTTTAGCTAAGTGTAAAATGTAAAATTTAAAATCTAAAATTTAAACTGTAAAAATAAAAAATAAACCTTACATACATTAATTTAAATCTTAAATCAGGTTTTTATAATTATGGGGTAAAGAATTTTTGGGTTAATGACCTTGCAGTTTAGTTCTTTGACACAATAAATAAAATTATCAATTATATATTAACAAGAAGAAAAATTTAATAAATATATAAATAAAAATAATAATTAAAAATAAAAGCCTCCGTGGCTTAGGCGGCAGCACGCCGGCCTCTCACCGCTGGGTCTGTGGTTCAAATCCCGGTCACTCCATGTGAGATCTGTGCTGGACAAAACGGAGGCAGACAGGTTTTTCTCCGGGTACTCCGGTTTTCCCTGTCAACATTTCATTCCAGCAACACTCTCCACTATCATTTCATTTCATCTGTCATTCATTTAATCATTGCCCCAGAGGAGTGCGTCAGGCCTCGGCAGCCGGCACAGTTCATATCCTCGCCGCTAGATGGGGGCTTCATTCATTTCATTCCTGACCCGGTGGGAGACTGGAAGCAGGCTGTGGATTTTTTTTTTTCAATTAAAAATTATATAAAAATAAATAGTAAATAAATATAATAAATAAATAATAAATAAATAATAATGCATAATAAATAATTAATAGTTATTAAACATAAATAATAATTTTAAAAGCCCGCTATTTAAGAGTTCGGTTGCGCGCGGCGGACATCTTGCGCAATAGCCCCTGCGCCAGGACAGGCCTTTTATCCCTACTCTTTACCTATTTGAATGTTACTGCTGAAAAAAAGGAACAGCAAAAGATGAAGAGAAAGATGGAAAAAATGTTGAAGTTTTAATTTTTAACTTATCAGGAACGGTAGGCCTAATACTGTATGTCTATAGGTCTTGGGTCTTTAGTAATCTAAATGTAAATTCAAAATCCTATGCTTATACTAATTAGCCTACTTTCGATTTTTGCAAAAAATGAAAGTAGACTTATGAGATCAACACAGGGCGAAAAAAGTGTGTCTGTCTGTGTGTGTGTATGTGTGTGTGTGAGTCTGTGTGTGTGTCTGTGTGTGTGTGTGTCTGTGTGTGTGTGAGTGTGTGTACTCTGAATGTCTGTCCCCCCCTATCAATTCGAACACGGTGAATGCGAATTGAACGAAATTTGGTACAAAGGTAGCACTAGCAAAGGACACCTCAGTGTCATGTTTTATATCGCCGCCATCTTGACGGAAGCGTAATGGTGGCCTCACAAATGTTCAAAGCTTAAATCAAATTACGACTAACCTAATCATCCGATCTCTACCAAATTTTGCAACAACATACCTTTATGGGGGGAGCATCCTTTGACCAAACCAATAGGTCATCAACGTAATAGTTTACGGATGGCGGCCATCTTTGAGTGAAAATCGATTCCCCCTATTAATTCGAACACGGTGCAACCGAATGGAACAAAATTTGGTACGGAAGTAGAACTAACGAAAGGCACCTCAGTGTCATGTTTTATATCGCCGCCATCTTGACGGAAACGTAATGGCGGCCACACAAATGTTCAAAGCTTAAATCAAATTACGACTAACCTAATCATCCGATCTCTACCAAATTTTGCAACAACATACCTTTATGGGGGGAGCATCCTTTGACCAAACTAATAGGTCATCAGAGTAATAGTTTGCGGATGGCGGCCATCTTTGTGTGAAAATCGATTCCCCCTATTAATTCGAACACGGTGCAACCGAATGGAACGAAATTTGGTACAGAGGTAGTACTAACAAAAGGCACCTCAGTGTCATGTTTTATATCGCCGCCATCTTGACGGAAACGTAATGGCGGCCACACAAATGTTCAAAGCTTAAATCAAATTACGATTAACCTAATCATCCGATCTCTACCAAATTTTGCAACAACATACCCTTATAGAGGAAGCATCCTTTGACCAAATGAATAGGTCATTAGCCTAATAGTTTGCGAATGGCGGCCATCTTTGTGTGAAAATCAATTCCCCCTATTAATTCAAACACGGTGAATGCGAATGGAACGAAATTTGGTACAGAGGTAGCACTAGCAAAGGGCATCTCAGTGTCATGTTTTATATCGCCGCCATATTGACAGAAACGTAATGGCGGCCACACAAATGTTCAAAGCTTAAGTTAAATTACGACTAACATAACCATCCGATCTCTACCAAACTTTGCAACAACATACCTTTTTGGAGGGAGCATCCTTTGACCAATCTAATAGGTTATTAGCCTAATAGTTTGCGGATGGCGGCCATCTTTATGTCAAAATTGATTCCCCCTATTAATTCGAACACGGAGGAACCTAATGGAACGAAATTTGGTACAGAGGTAGCACTAGCAAAGGGCACCCCAGTGTCATGTTTTATATCGCCGCCGTCTTGACTGAAACGTAATGGCGGCCACACGAATGTTCAAAGCTTAAATCAAATTACGATTAACCTAATCATCCGATCTCAACCAAATTTTGCAACTACATACCTTTATGGAGGGAGCATCCTTTGACCAATCTAATAGGTCATTCGCCTAATAGTTTGCGGATGGCGGCCATCTTTGTGTCAGAATCGATTCCCCCTATTAATTCAAACACGGTGAAACAGAATGGAACGAAATTTGGTACAGAGATAGCACTAGCAAAGGGCATCTCAGTGTCATGATTAATATCGCCGCCATATTGACAGAAACGTAATAGCGGCCACACAAATGTTTAAAGCTTAAATCAAATTACGACTAACATAACCATTCGATCTCTACCAAACTTTGCAACAACATACCTTTATGGAGGGAGCATCCTTTGACCAATCTAATAGGTCATTAGCCCAATAGTTTGCGGATGGCGGCCATCTTTATGACAAAATTGATTCCCCCTATTAATTCGAAAACGGTGGAACCGAATGAACGAAATTTGGTACAGAGGTAGCACTAGCAAGAGGCACCTCAGTGTCATGTTTTATATCACCGCTATCTTGACGGAAACGTAATCGCAGCCTCCCAAATGTTAAAAGCTAAAATGTAATTACGACCAACCTAATAATCTAGTCTCTACCAAATTTTGCAACACCATATCTTTATGTGGGAAACATATTCTGACCAAACTGCAAGAACATCAGCCCAATAGTTTGCAGATGGTGGCCAAGTATGTGTGCAAATCGATTCCCCCTATCAATTCAAACACGGCGAAACCGAATTGAACGAAATTTGGTACAGAGGTAGCACTAGCAAAGGACACCTCATATTCATGTTTAATATCCCTATAGCACGTTGTATTTCAACAAGCTACTACAACCAACATTCAATCATACTCCTTGAAAAGGTCAAAGAGTTATAACAATACCCATGCATTTAGGAGAAAGTAGGCTATATGTTGTTTACTGAACATCTTGTTTTTATTTTGAGATGAATGGGAATTAAAATGATTGTGCCCACGCTTGCATCAATTTCATACCAGGTAAAAGGTCCAAAATTAAATAATTTCGTAAAATCAGCAGTCAATTAATACTTGTTGCTCCTTACTAGCACGAAAATGATATTCATTTATGCCGGTTTACATCTCAGACAAACTCCAGCTAAAGAGGACAGACGTCTACAAAGGATATGTTTCTATCTCCCAATATTTTAAAAATAGTCCCCCGTGGCGTTAACGAACAGCTGATTCGTAACTTCAAGCGAAAACTCCCGTGAGAGTGGGACGCGATTAACATGTGCTGGTCACCGCTGGCTTGTTTACAATTATTACCAACATGGCGGTGAGAGGATGAATTGCTAGCAATTTAATTTATGTAGAAATCTATTCCAGTCGATGACAGTATTGCTACGTCTCTATACAGGCATTAAGCATCGCTTTAAGCGGTGGGGTGAGGAAACTGTTGATTAAATCACAAAAGACGAGATTGTGAAGGCAGTGGAAGATGAAGGGAAGAGAAGGGTCGAGTCGGCTGTGGTGGTGTGTGATTGTAGAGGCTCTGTGAAGACATAAAATGTAGCGATTGCACTAGAAAGTGTGGTGAATAAATATCAGATTTAGGAAGAGATAAAATTAATTTATAATTTTACCCACGGAACGTAACAATTAGCGTCAGAAGCGGGATAGAAATTGGCCGTGAGGGTGACTTTAATTTTTGAAACTTGTAACTGTTTTCGTTCTTGAGATTATGGCTACTGTGAGAGTAAAACTACGTCAAATGAAGGTTATAGAACTGAAACAGGAGCTGGAAGAACGCGATCTAGACACTACTGGAAACAAGGTCGCTTTGCAGATGCGACTTCGCTCGGCCTTGGAGGCTGAAAGTAAGGTTCCGGAGGCTCCCCTGTTCGAAAGAGCCATAAGCATGAAGGACCCTGCCGAGATGATGAAGAACCATGCAGAAAGCTGCAGACTGCTAGAAGAATAGGTAAGTGAAATTTCCAGATACCAAACTGAAACTTCACGGTTATTTGAAGGAAATATGGAGGAGATGCACCAGTGGTTGGAAAACAAGTTAAAAGAAAGAATTCACGAAAATTCTAGGGCGTTCAGAGAGGAACTTGAGAAAGTTGAAAAGGATGTCCAGTTAAGAATTACCGCCATCGAAGAAACTTTGATTCATTCCAGAAGATCATGGAAACAGTTACCAACGAAATTAGTCCAACAACCGGAGCCAATGTTAGGAGCGTCAATATAAAGACACCCACGTATGACGGGAAAGCCGTATGGTACACGTACCCGAAGCAGTTCGAGGCCGCAGCTACTGCCAACAGATGGACTGAAGCAGATAAAGCCGTTAGCCTGGTAACTGCTCTCCGAGGAGACGCTCTGAACATTCTACAGACCATTCCAGACAACGAGCAAAAGGATTGCACATCCCTGGTCGCAAGATTGGATATGAGGTATGGGGACAAACATCTACAGCAAGTCTATCATAGCCAGCTGATTAACAGACAATATAAAAGCGGAGAGACACTGGCGGGATTCGAGGTGGATATCGCGCGTCTTGTTCGGGTGGCATACCCTTCTGCCCCGAATTATTTCGTCGAGTGGCTCTCTGTGGGAACCTTCCTCATGGGCGTGAAAGACCCGGAACTGCAACGAGACCTCCGTCTTGCTCATCCTCAGACGCAAGTGGACGATTTGGTACATGCATTGGAGTTCGAGGCTGCCACGCAGACGTCAAGGGCGAACGCACGGCTACGATGCATCGTCTAGGAAGAGTCCTTTGGCTATAAGGTTGAACGGATCGTCTCGAAACTTCTGCCGAGCAACGTCGGTCCGTGCCGGAGAAGGGAAATACGCTGCTGGAACTGTGGTGAGTTAGGTCATGTGAGAAACCGCTGCCAGAATGAAACCAAGAACCAGGAAAACTAGATTGGGCCGGTGCTGAGGGGCGAGCATCGAGGAATGGCCCTACGGCCCCTAAAGGGAATGTGCAGTTTATCTCCCTAATGCGTGAGACACAGAGTACCTTCGTGGATGGAACCATCAAAGGTATGGAACGTGACATGCTCCTTGATACTGGGGCTAATATCACGATCGTGAGGAAAGGCATTTTTAAAGGAGCCCTCCAGCCGACTAGAGTTGTACTGAAGACAGCGACGGGTGTGCCGGCGAACACTTACGGCGAAATCAACGTCAACATCGGACTGGGCAGCAAGAATATCAACCACCGAGTGATAGTGGCCGATATCACTGAATATGTCATCCTAACCCTGGATTTAAAACATAGAAGCCACAGATTCTCTGATGAAGAAATCATCCTTCATGGACGAGGCGATGGAGTGGTGCGAATGGTCCTGAACCTGGATCAAGTTCTGCCTCCCAGAAGCGACGTGACCATGGTTCGACCGGACAGCGATAATCAGAAGGCTACTGGGATCATCGAAGCTGTTAGAAGAGAAGAGATATGTCGAGGGGTTTTACTGGGAAGAGTTGCTGTCAACGCCACGGGACCGGTGCCGGTTCAAATGATGAACCTAAATGAGTACTCAGTCACCCTGAAGAAAGGCACTCAGGTCGCTTGGTATAGCCCGGTATCAACCATTGCTTATGGGAAAACTCCGAGTGATGTCCGGAGAGACATCGGAGGCGTCGGAAATCTGACGGAAGCTCTACAACTTGAACGAGCAAGGCTAACCAAGGATCAAAGAACCAGGATTGAGGCACCTCTGACGAAATATCTGGATGTCTTCGCCATCGAAAAGAACCAGCTCGGCAGGATGAATGCGGTGAAGCATCGGATTAACATCGGATATGCTTAGCCAATCCGACAGCGCCCTCGACGTATGCCACTGCCCAAGAGGGAAGAAGCCGAGAAGATAATCTCCGACATGTGCCAACAGGGTGTCATCGAGCCTTCTACTAGCCCTTGGACTACTCCAGTTGTGTTCGTAAAGAAAAAGGACGGCTCAACAAGGTTCTGTGTGGATTACCGACAACTCAACAGCAAGACCGTCAAGGACAGCTATCCACTGCCCAGGATTGACGACACTTTGGATACCTTATCTGGGTCCCAAGTGTTCTCCACATTTGTCCTGAAGAGTGGATACTGGCAGGTTGAAATGGAACCCCAGGATAAAGAGAAGACGGCTTACTCCTTTGGGTTGGGGCTCAGGCACTTCACTGCGATGCTCTTTGGAGTATGTATTGCGCCAGCTACGTTCGACTACGAGGCCTTTCATGGAAGACTTGCTTGATCTACCTGGACGACGTCATAGTTATTGGGAAGACCTTCGACGAAGACCTGTCGAACCTGGAGGAGGTTTTCAAGCGTCTGCAGAGCGCCAACTTAAAGTTGAACCCGAAGAAATGCCAGCTCTTTCAGGAGGACGTCAAGTACCTGGAACACGTCGTATCTAGGATTGGTGTAGCCGTAGATCCTGAGAATGTCAGCGCGGTGAGAGAATGGCCAATGCCCAAGGACGTACATGATCTACGGAGCTTCTTGGGGTTATGCTCCTACTACAGGCGTTTCGTACCCGGATTCGCCAGCATAGCCAAGCCGTTGACGACGCTCACCGAGGAAGGACTAGACTACTGTTGGGACGAACACTGCCAATCATCCTTCGAACAGCTGAAGACGTTCCTGGTTATTGCACCTATCCTTAATTATCCGTGCACCGTTGGCATGTTTACACTAGACACTGATGCTAGCAACAAAGGCATTGGTGGAGTTCTGTCACAGATACAGGATGGCCGGGAGAAAGTAATCGCCTACTTCAGCAAGGTACTCTCCAAGCCCGAGAGGAACTACTGCGTCACTCGACTGGAGTTACTGGCTGTGATGAAGTCTGTGGAACACTTCTATAAGTACCTGTATGGACGACGTTTTCTACTGAGAACGATCATGGAGCCCTGAAATGGCTTATGCGGTTCAAGAACCCCGAGGGACAGATTGCTCGATGGATTGAATGCCTACAGCAGTACGACTTTCACATTGAGCATCGAGCCGGGATCAGCCACAAGAATGCGAACGCACTCTCAAGAAGACCATGCCCTGCGGACTGCAGCCACTGTGCACGGCAAGAATCGAAGGTTGGTCTGGTCAGACGACTGACAGGCGTTAGGGACTCATGGCAACCTGCGGATTTTCAGAAGACTCAGAGTGAGGACGCAGATCTTGGCCACATCATCCAGTGGCTCAAGAGAGGACGCCGGCCTACGTGGGAAGAAGTCGCTCCGCGTGGGCCCAAGGCTAAATCTTATTGGGCCCAATGAGACTCGTTACGTATGGAAGATGGAGTACTGAAGCGCTTCATCGAAGACTCGAATGGGACATCAACCAGGACACAGATCGTCGTTCCTCAGTAGAAAACTTCGGATGTACTGCATCATCTGCACAACGAGAATTCTGGAGGACATCATGCCGTGAACAGGACCTTTGCGAAAGTCAGAGAAAGATTCTACTGGGTAGATTGCAAGGAAGGTGTCAAAAATGGTGCAGGAAATGTGAGATCTGTGCTGCTGGGAATGGTCCGAGAGGATGGAAGAAGGCACCCATGCGCCAGTACAATGTTGGAAGCCCATTCGAACGGATTGCGATCGATGTGGCAGGACCATTCCCCGTCACAGACGCCGGGAACAGGTACATTTTGGTGGGTATGGACTACTTTTCAAAATGGGTGGAAGCTTACGCAATCCCCAACCAGGAATCGGTCACCGTCAACATGATCCTAGTGAACAAGTTGTTCTCACGGTTTGGTGCTCCTTTGGAATTACACTCGGATCAGGGAGGAATTTTGAGTCGGCAGTGTTCCAGCAAATCTGTCAAATCATTGGAATTCGGAAGACCAGAACGACGTCACTACACCCACATTCGGATGGAATGGTCCAGCGGATGAATCGGACAATCGGGAAGCATCTCTCTAAGGTGGGGGCAGAGAACCTGTACCGCCCCTTATCTTACCGCCCCCGAATAAAGAGACTCAGAAAGAAAGGAGGTAAACAGGGATAACGGAGAACTTGCTCCGAGAGTGGAAGTGGACCCTAGACGAAGAGGGTGGATTAAATCTAGAGTAGAATTGGCTCTGGGCGAAGAGAGTGGTTTAAAATCCATTACTATATAAAATAGATAATGCAGACAAAATATCCTATATTTAAGAAAAAGGGAAATTACATATATCACCAAAATACACGTGGTCACACTTAAGACAATACCCCTAGAGAGGAGGACGGTGACAAGCAAATTATTGGAAAACTGTATAATTAAAAGAAAATCCGTCACCTCGGTTGGATAACCGTATAATATAATGACATTAAAAGCGAGACGGAGAGTTCATTTCCATGTGCTAGCGTAACCCAGTCTATCTCAAGTCTTAATTTCGTCACCATCCAATTGTTATAATACAGAATTAAAAACAAGGAACTTAAGCAGACAAACACTAGTAAAAACAAAGATATCACACTTGAGTCTCTATATGTCCGTTCACTAACAAGACCTTCTCGGAGATTACCAACCTTCTCAGAGATTACACTGTTTTCCATGGCCCGGGCTTTGGCGATTGACGCAATTATGGGGTAGTAGACGTATTGTGGCAGACCAACTGTCACAGATCTCCTCCCTCCAACCAAGACGATGGGTTGATGATAAGGAAAGGTTGTTCGCTGTCCACCATGGCAATCGGGAAGAGAACCTCCTGGTCCGCCAGCAGAACTCGAAGACGCCTCCACAAGATTATAGATGCCATCGATGATGAGAAATGGTACTTCCAATCCAGGCCTAGATTGGTAGCACCTTCTAGTAATATGTACCGTAGTAGGTGAAATCTGATCAGCCGCAACCCCTTTCTTACAATCGTAGCATGAACTAAAGTGCCCCTCAGCACACATCGGTGTTTCACACCACCCTTGGTGACAAGACATTAAGTTTCCTTCACTGGAAACAATATTTTGTTCGAGCGAGATAGACTTTTTTTTCACATCTGGTCGTACTAAACGTCGTACATGACGAGATCCAAATATTAAGGTTGTCATTTCCATGCAACAAAATGAATAGATAGATTTTGCTGTCATATTCAGCTTGAAGAAGTCTCAACTTAAGGTTTTTGATGTTCATAGAACTTGTTTTTCTTTTATGTCTCATTACGGATTATCCAATTAGGTAGCAGGAACCGTAAAAGAAAAAAAATATAGGGACCAACATACCCAAAAGAAACCGGGAAATGACATAGTAAAATAGAACCCAAGAAAGAAAGAAATGAGAATAAAATGAGAATAAGACTAGAGGGAAGAAAAAAAATTAAACCATCCCATAATGTAATCTTAAAGCAGAAGAAAGGTCAAACTCATCAGCTTTGCCTCTATCATTTATCAACCATCGAGTTTCAACTCCATCTAGAAGTAGCACCAACATATTGAACGATACAATAGATTAAATGTATTCGTAATCCATCCATTATTTACTCAAAATACTGTTATGACCTTTTAAAGATTCACTATAGCTTAAATCATTTGCGTGCTTGTCTTTGAGTTATATCTTTTAGATAAGGTAACTCAGCACATCACTCTTTTAGATAAAGGTAACTCTGCACATCGCAACCAACTACTGCTCGAATCTGCCTACAGTGGCCATCCGAAGGCAGAAAAAAAACGATAATCACTTACAACGTACCAGAATCCCTCAATTTGCGTTCATGATATACATATCAGAATTCCAACAAGATACTCCTCTCTATAACCATATTCACTCAGCATAATCCAATCAACGATTGACCCTCTAATAAAAGCATAATACTTACCTTTATGCCAAGGTGCTGGTATCACCATACAAGTTACGGACTAGGGAACAACTCGCCAGTGTCACACAAGGCATTAATTACGAGAATAGCACTCAAAATTCCCAATTCAACTCTCTATTTTTCCGGTAAAAAAAACTTAATGTAAGTTTACCTTCCTGTAACAAACCTCACCTCATACCAGGTAGGGGACATTCACATCATCGATTAAAAGCAAATAGCTCCGTGATATGAAGTAAGATAATACTATACAAGGAAGTACTCAACAAATGTACCTCCTATCACAATATCCAACTCCCGCGCCAACGCTCCAACCACACGCACGAGAACCAGACAACCTATCATCCTTAAACCCTTCAATTAACAACACCACTAGTGCACAGAACAGTTGATCAGTATGACAACTCAGCAATCAACAAAACACACCCATTATACAAGGTCTACACAACACTTTTACAAACCTACAATCCACCTTGTTGCAACCACAGAAGAAAACCAGCCGACAAACAGAACACGCTGCAGGTATCAATGACCAACGAACTAGCATAACTACTATAGCCACAAGAGAAACATAGTAGATTCTAAAAGTCAAACCAACGTAGCTTATCACCAATTACTACAACACTGATCTATAACAATATGTCAGCACACCAACACAATCATCCCCAAAACAATTCTACAATAACAAACCATAAAATAAATTTAGTCTCACCGAACCACAATATATTCCCTGCGCTACCAACCGCATCACAAAATCAGGCACACGATCATTCAGACACGACAAGAAATACCCAAACAGTAAGGTGGAGAAAATAACCATGAGGATTTCCAAAAGATGGCATAAAATGGGATGACTTCAGTGGAATACTATTCGACCCACAACTATAGCATTATCAAAATCGCATAAAACGCACATATACTCCCGAATCTTGAGCTGAGAACTGAACTCAGGACCCTAAGGCTACATTCAAGGCAGAGTACTGGCTCCACAAAACAGAATCACACACATAGCACACAATTCACTCTTGCACCAACTCCGGTATGAACACTAAAACAGTACTTAGACCGCAGTTCACAACTTTTCAAAACACTGCTCTAACAAACAACCTTCTTTACAACTGACCAGATGAAGCACGAAGCCAGGAACAGTGACAACAAACAAATAACACCGAATGAAATCTCCGTCGTGTATACCAAATAACAACGATAACAACAAAACTCCGTACCTGAGCCGATCCACTGGATCTCACACTTGATACATTCATTTTCACCCCTAAAACACGCATCACAAGCAACCAGTAGCTCTCAAACAGTCCCTAATTCAGCATTACAACCAATTACCAACCGATTTAACCAAAATGCATGTCACCACAACTAACGTTCACCAAAATAAGACACGTGACATGACCTAAGGAACGACGCCGTAAAACACACAGAATCACTACCAACCATAAACATTTCCGAGAGTAATTTCCGACACGCACTTTAAGTTTCACGGAGCCTAAAACCCAGATTTTGGAACCGTTCGCAAACACAATCCCAACCTCTACATCCTTTAAACGAGCCGAATCAGCCTGCACAACCGCCTCACGCAGCTCCCCCATCGCATTCGGGCGAAATCCCGCACTCACACATGAACGCCATACAGGAGTAATCCCAGATAAAATAAGAGAAATAATTTCCCTCTCAGACAAATTTACACTGAAAACCTTAACATATTTGGCAGTATCGGCAATATGTATATTGTATATGTATATTTGTGTGACTTTGCCAAGTCTAGATATGAGTGTATGCTATTGAATGCGGGAGTCTGCACTGACCTCTGGAAGAACATAGCAACTAAAGGGGGAGGAAGGGGAAAACCAGTTCCACCCAGCTAACACTCGGGGTTAGTCGACTATAACTGGTGTTTAAGGAAACACGCAATTGCTTCAAGTTCCAGTTAAGGAGACAACTCGATAAGTATAAGCTTGTATTATTTCAGTATAACCATAGTTGATTTTGTAAAACCATATAATCACCCCTAACAGACAAATTCCGGATTTTCATCACTATTTTAGAAGTTTACCTAACATTAAACATCTAACATACACCGGCTGTTGCAATACCAACACTGCAACTAAATAATTGTACATATTGTATATATTTTTCACCTGTATCCTCAAACATAGATGTTATACCTAAGTGTAATGGATCTGATGTTGATCGCTTGACGATCGAAACTGGTCATCCTAGTGTATTTATTAATCTTATGTAATTTATTTCAGGATCAGGGCATAACCCAGCTCTATTTGTGTACATTCGTGTTGACCGTCTGAAAAGCACCAAACTTTTGTTTACTTAGGCAACACTGAAAAATGGCTTCAAACTTCACAATAATTTGATCATATGTTTTCGAATTGTACTGCATATAAGAGTTACTATTTTTGAAATGAATGTTTTGTATTGTTACGTGTGTATGAGGACAACTTTGCCAGTTCTAAAATGGTAAGAGAATGCTTGTATTGTAGTGTGAAAGTTTAAACGCATTTGTTAAAAGAGTGACTTTCCTCACTTTCCTGGTTAACGACCGGCGACTCAAACGTTAGGCATTAGCACGAGCCGACAATAGCCATTATTTATGGCTGACAAATACCTGACGGGTCTTGACCAATAAGATGCTTCCTCCATCTGTCCACGAGGAGTGCAGACCAGGTGTTGACACAAGCCCTGTCTACCTGCTCACTTTACAGTTTCCCGTGTTGCACTGTTGCACGCTGTTCTGTCCAGTCTCGCTACTGCTTGATCTCGTGGCTATTTAGATCAAACTTTATTTTTTATGTCTTCGGTAGTGGCGAAGTTAGACTTTTTCCTTGCTCATTTCAGTGTAAGCTGTGTTCGTCTGTGCCATTATTAGTGTTGTGGAGGCCTTGGTAAGGCTATATGGTCAGTGGAGTACCTTCAATTGAGGAATGCACAGAACGTTTAAATATTAATATTAATGACTGTAGCGTGGTGCCCTATTACAGTATTAGCGCTTCTTCAACTAACGGCTCTGGATCAAACAACTGTGATGAGACTGCTTCAGGAACTGAAAGCTGTGAAGAAGAAACTGGGCATGGGGTTAATAACGATCTTGACATGGTAAAACTGTAACAGGCACACTATCTAAACCGTCTCAAAAGTTCGTGTGCAGTACCTACGATTACGTGAAAAAGAATAAGTTAGGCAAGGGGTCCATTACAGAGACAGTAAAAATTCTTAAATTGAGTAGACAAACTGTTAGTAAATGTGTTAAGATGGGACCTAAAACACATAAAAAAGTGCAAATAAAAGAACAATATTTCCTTAGATTGACAATTTCACGTGCGATGTTGTTCGGCGGAAATATATAAGTTTTATGCGAAAGGTCAGCCGCCGTGCATTGAATAACAATTGTTTGGATTGCAGAACGTGTGTGAATTTTCGTACAAACTTACTATGCTAGGAAATTGTTACCAGTACTCAAACTTGGATTTCAGATTCGCACGTTAAACAGAAGGCGTGTAATTATGGAATCGGGAAGAATAGTGGCTTGGAGGTACAAATACTTGACAAGACTACGTTCGTTCAGGGCTTCAGGACATCGCATTATATATTTAGATTTTAGATGAAACATGGTACTGCGCTCGAAATCATGTCCAGCCTAGACTATGTATGGACGATATTCGAACAGAGACCATCTGAGAAAAGTTGCATATGAAATTTTTCGCGATTTGGATCAAATTTGTATGCAGGAGGAGAGCTTTGACATCCAGAAGTAATTGGTAAAAGGTTAGCCAATAGAAATATGTCTATGTGGAGCAGAAAAGGAAATTTTGTAACCCAAGATATTTCAGCCAATGGTGAGGTACTCAGGCCGAGTCCAGGAAAATGCACAGTTTGTAGATGTTGGCCGCGAGAAACCAGTTTTCGCAAGCTAGGGGACAGAGCAATGATAAGAAGAGGTCATGCACGCGACCAGATAGAGGAGAAGGGAGGTCGTGTGTCTGGCGCGCTTCAGAACAGGTACTCAGCCAATCAGAAGACAGAGAGATTACGAGGGAACAAATGGATATTATATACATTATTTTAATAATGGAAAGGACTGTAACATATCAAATTTACCAGGAGGAAAAATGAAATTTAATGGTCGAAACCGCAATTAAATCGGATTATATAAGAGGAGACACGAACCAATGTGTGTGATTGTAGCAAGGAGTGAGGCTAGGAAGATTGATTATGGAGGGAGAGCTTTGATCGAGCAGGCTAGCAAACGCTTGGAAGCGAGGCTCTTTCGTTACGAACTTCTGTAGAAGTAACACGTATTACATTTCACTCCGAAATATACAAGAAGGTAACTTGTGATATTTGAGAATTCAACATGAAGCAATACTACAGAGAGATAAATATGACGCCATGAACAAATAACAAACTATAACAATTGAGAAGAGATATTAAGAAGAAAGAACCAGAAACTCTATTGCGTGATACTTTGTTATACTCGTATCATCGCATTGGAACTTCAACGAAATACTACGCAGAGGAGAAGAAAGCTGAAGTATTGGAACGCATTATAAAAAGCTAACCATTACTATCTACAAGATGTCTATTGAACCAGGTCAAAGGGGAGAGATCACGACCAACTATTTCGAAGCCGAGAAGATGTTTTAAATTTTCATGATGGAGGGAATGTAGAGCTACACTAACAAGCGATATCCAGAGATTACCAATTAGCTTGATTACGAGGACGGGCTGCGCTACCAACTACAGTTCGTTCTGAATACACACTATTCTACTACTATGGAGAGAAACTCACATGTAAAGGTGATTTTTCACGATGATAAACACCACTATTATTCTACCGACATCGATGAACATCAACCGATGTACCACCAGAAGATGGACCCAAGAAGGAAGCGAGAGGAGCATCAAGGTTATATAACCGAGAAGATCCAAGAATGGCAGCAGAACGAGGTCGCGGACGGTAGAGAGGAGGCTACACGGCGAGTCTCAGCTGGAGGCCGGTTTTGCACCCCATTCCCTACTGTTTGCCGAGACCAGCAGTCCAGACAGGAGCTGAATGAAGTATGCCAGCTGCCCGCTACACGCAAGGTCGCGTTCCTGAAGCACGTGGCAGAGATTCCACGAATGCCGTTGACACCAGGTCCGACACCACAGGTCCACCTTTAAGGTAGAACAGTGCAGATTTACACACCTATGTAGATTGAACTTGTACACGATTTTCCAGTATATTGACCAATATTATTTATCTTATTCATAGCTCATGTTGTTATTTTGTCTAGAATTTTGAAATGTTGCTATAGAGCATTTATATTGCATTTTTGATCTTATGAGAACGTTTTGCCGTAATTTTTCTGACGTAGTCATTTTTGTAGCTTGTGTAAGCTATTGTTAAATAGATTTTTCGCTAGAGTAACTTCATTTCGTTGAAGCAATTACTTTGCGTATCCGTGTTGTGACATCAGGACGAAGGTAGTCACATGTTTGACAAGCAGATTTTATTGTACATGTAATGTAAGGTAATGAGTGGACACGATGATCCTTTGTAAAGCTAATTCGTGACAGAAACGAATATATGATGTATAAAGACCGTAATTGTTGACAGGCGTATTTCAATTCTCGCATTGAAAGGAACTTCACTGTCTAAGAAAACAACTATGTAAAACCCAGAGTATTATTACGATTGTTTAAGCAGTATGCTTATTTGGAGAAGCATAGCTGAGAGATCTAAGATGTGAAAGGTAATTGTATTAAGGAATCGTTGTTATTGCCAGGTCATGTGAGGCCACGGAAAGTATATCAAATATCTAGAAAGGAACAGACGTGAGGTGTGGATATTTATGAATTTTGTGAAATAAATGCGAGCAGACTCTAGATTTATAGAAAAGCTATACATGTATATTGTAACAGATTTGTACTAGAGGAAGAGAACGTAAAGATGGCATGATTTTATGAGGAGCGATTTGGAGAAACATTGAGGAAATATTTTATGAGAGATGCACAAGGAAGTAATAGCACAATAATGTATAATCGATAGACATTATGCAGGCGAAGGTAAGTTTGATTCGTGAACGGTATTACAATGGTAATATCTAGTAGGGATACTGAATCTCACTTTGTTTAAAGTATACGAGATTGTTTTCTAGGAGTTTTGTGGAAGTGCTAAACGAGATACATGCGAGAGGCAATGGTCTGAACGAACGTGTAGTGAAGACACGATAATATGTTAATTAGGAGTGTGAGAGGATGTTATTATGGTAAAGTGTGATGAAGTACAGTATGTCTAATAAGCAATGTCGAGAAATATATCTTTGTAGAATTATTATTGTGAGCATCGAAGGCTAAATGCCATCCACATTTATTGTCTTTGAAAATAGCTTATCTAAAGGTCTTGGATCGTATATTTGGAATTTATTGGATGTATCAACACCGAATTTGTAATTTATAAGTGAACTAGCTGAAGTACCCGTGCTTCGCTACGCGTCATAAATAAATTAAAATGTGAAGGTGACAGTTAAAACAGGGGATAGGCGAGGTGCTGCGCAGAGGAAGATTAAGGATGGAAGATTTTGTCCAACTACACCGCTCGGCGTTGACCGTGTTTTATAGCACAAATGTAGGTTTTACTCGCTAACCGTTGGAGATACCTTTCGGATAGAATATGTAATTTTAAACCTCGTATATGCCATCAAAAGTTTGCTATTTCTTAGCGTTCGCTTTTTATTTGAAATGGAAATATGAAAGTTTGAAACCAAAGGGTGTAGTGACGTCACTAAAATGGTGGCCATCTTTAATTAGTGCAAAGTAATGAAATCAAAAGTAACCTATATGTTAACCAGGTAAATCAGCTACTTCCATGTAAAATTCATGTAAATCGGACCAGTGGTACTTGCGTGATTGAGTAAAACACAGACACACACCATCTCATTTTTAGCCTCGCTTCGCTCGCGTCATAGTTATGTCATATTGTTATTCAATGAAATGCAGGTTTAACCCCGTTAACACCCCTTTAGAACCTGAATATCCAAAAATCCCTCCTTCGTAGACGTTTTCGACACACAACAAACATATCCCCAAAATATCATTCTTCTAACTTTAATAGTTTTGGTTGGTCGATGAGAGTGAACATCCAAATATCCTTCCTTAGTGGACGTTTTTTTTACAGAATTTCGCCCCTCTCCATAGGCCTCTTAAACTGCATTTATGAAAAAACGGTCGAACACCTATTTATTTTATTTATTTAGTTATTTTTAAGCTGATTGATTTCCTCCGAGTTTCAAACTCCTCGCCTATGTCGTTCAAGAGATACACGCTCCGCTAGGAATCTTTCAACCCCCACTTTTCATCCCTTTCACCTCATAATATACACTACATCTAAGAACCATTAGACATGTGTCAGCTTACTTTAATGATTAGTATATATGCCAAGTATCACATCCCCAAATGAAACCACTCGTGAGATATTGTTATTTAATGAAATGAACGTTTACCCCCTTAACACCTCTTTAGAACCTGAATATCCAAAACTCTTCCCTTAGTAGACGTTTTCGACATACATCGAATATATCCCCAAAATTTCATGTTTCTAACTTCAATAATTTTGGCTGGGCGATGATGAATGAGTGAGTCAGTCAGGACATTTTCTTTCATTTATTTTTGAAAATTTCACCCCTCCCCATGAAACCCTTAAATTGGATTTATGAAACAAATGGTCGAACACCTATTTACTTATTTAAAGCTGTTTTCCCCCTGAGTTTGATGGGTGAGTGAGTTAATCAGTCAGTTAGGGCACTTTCTTTCCTGTTTTTTTTCCAGAATTTCACCCCTCTCCAAGGGCTCCTTAAATTGGATTTATGAAAAAAACGGTTGAACACCTATTTACTTGTATTTTAAGCTGTTTTTATCCGCCGAATTTCACACTTCTCGCCTATGTCGTTACAGAGATACACGCTCCGTTAAGAATCCCTCAACCCCCGATTTTCACCCCTTTCACCTCATAATATACACCACATCGATAAACCCTTAGATATATGTCTGATTATTTTTAATGATTAGTTTAGTCTATATACCGAATATCACATCTCCAAAGAAACAACTCATGAGATATCGTTATTCAATGAAATGCACGTTTAGCCCCTTAACACCTCTTTAAAACCTGAATAAACAAAAATCGTTCCTTAGTTGACGTTTTCGACATACAGCGAACATATTCCCAAAATTTCATGTTTCCAACTTTAATAGTTTTCGCTGGGCGTGATGAGTGAGTGAGTCAGACAGGACATTTTCTTTCAATTATTTTTACCAGAATTTCACCCCTCCCCATGGGCCCCTTAAATTGGATTGATGAAAAGAAGCTTGAACACCTATTAACTTATTTTTAAGCTGTCTTATTCCCCTGAGTTTGATGAGTGAGTGAGTTAGTCAGTCAGTCAGGACACTTTCTCTCCTTTTTCCCCTCAGAATTTCACCTCACCCCATTGCCCCTGAAATTAATTTATGAAAAAACGGTCGAACACCGATTTACTTACTTTTTAAGCTGTTTTTTTTCGCTGAGTTTCAAATTTCTCCGTTTGGAATCCTTCATCCCCCACTTTTCACCCCTTTCATCTCATAATAATACACCACATCGAAAAACCCTTAGACACATGTCTGATTATTTTTAATGATTAGTTTATATGCCGATTATCACATCCACAAATGAATCCACTCGTGAGATATTGTTATCAAATGAAATGCAGGTTTATCCCCCTTAAGGCCCCTTTAGAACCTGAATATCCAAAAATCCTCCCCTAGTGTACGGTTTTGACATACAACGAACATAGCCCCGAAATGCCATGTTTCCAACTTCAATATTTTTGGCTGGGCGATGATGAGTGAGTAAAAAGGCAGGACATTTTCTTTCATTTTTTTTTCTTCAGAATTTCACCCCTCCCGATGAACCCCTTCAATTTGATTGATCAAAAAAACTGTCGAAAAGGTATTTACTTACTTTAAAGCAGTTTTCCCCCTGAGTTTGATGAGTGAGTCAGTCAGTCAATCAGTTAGGACACCTTCTTTCCAGAAATTTACCCCTCCACATGGGCCCCTTAAATTGGATTTATGAAAAATCGGTCAAACACATATATACTTATTTTTATGCTGATTTTTTTCCGCTGAGTTTCAAACTCCTCGCCTATATCGTTTAAGAGATACACGCTCCTTTCGGAATCTTTCAATCCCCACTTTTAACCCCTTTCACCTCATAATATACACCACATTGAAAAACCCTCAGACACGTGTCTTCTTATTTTTAATGATGAGTTTATATGTCGAGTATGACATCCCCCAATGATACCAATCGGGAGATATTGCTATTCAATGAAATGCAGGTCTACCCCCTTAACTCCCCTTTAGAACCTGAATATCCAAAAATCCTCTCTTATTGGGCATTTGCGGCCCTTGAGGAAGCTGTATACCAAATTTCATTCCAATCCGTTCAGTGGTTTCTGAGATTTCGTGATGAATGAATGAGTGAGTGAGTGAGTGAGTGGTATTTGACAAATATATAGTAGAAGATAGTGTCAAGTCTTTGTTATGCTAAACTCGGTTGACAGCGCTGTGTGAGCAGTTGAGTAACTAACGGGATATCAAGTAAAGATCCTCATTTTCTATACAGGTAGTGCAGAGCAAAACTGGCATCCAGTCGGCCGTGTCTCGACTTGAGCTATGTTGCCATGGAAACTATCTGCCTTGCCATTCCTTCATGAGTATATTTTATGATTTGATTAGCCTGTGCTTGAGTCCAAAAGGGCCGAAATCAAAAGAATGAGAAAGACTGTCGAAAATTCATGTAGCCAGCGGTTCCTTCTGGGTCCTAAACTATGTGTGTGCAAAATTTGGTTGAGATTGGTGGAACGGTGTACATTTGTATACGGAACAGACCCACCCACATACATACCCACATACATACAGACTTTCACTTTTATATATAAGATAGTTCTGAACTTAATTGATTTGTAACACAGATTCACATTTGATATGAGAAATATATACCGGATTTGACTTTAAAGTTGTGTGAAATACGCGAGTGAAGGTGAGAGAAGGAACTTTATGCTATTATTGCTAGAGAATGAATCGTGCGGGACGCGATATTGTACATAATGTAGTATAAACATTATGGTTATTATTGTTAGTCACCTACAGTTGTGTGTTAGAGTTTAACGCTATTTTGCGATGTTATTACACAGATGTATTAATTAGGGAGCATGTCTGTATCATGAGCAGAACGATATAGGGAGATATATTCATAATTAGTGTTCAGAATTTTCGCAAATGTTTTGTACAAGTTTGGAAATGTCTTATGAGGAAAGATTGAATATTATTTGACGTAGGATGCTAGCAGAGACTAAGTGAGTCGCATCTACGTCTAGTTGGGACGTCATTTTTATTTGTAGTGTCAATTCTTATTTTATTTTGCTTAAGGACATGTCTGTAATGTTCGTGGGTTTTCTTTAATAAATTGCAAGCTATTTTATGCTTGCTTCGTTTTTCTAGAGACGACTTCATCCTCAATACTTAATTACGCGATAACGATACTGCTAGTTCGATGCATACAGTAAATCGACACATCATTCCATTAACCCGAGAGCCGAGTCGCCCAATTTGTGCTCAACTTTTTGTTTGTAGGCTGTTCTGTGTGCAACTAGTTAGTAGTATGGTTAGATATGCGTTATGTGTGATCAGGGTTCCCTAGTCATCAGTCCTGTAGGAATCGTTGATTCTTTAGCCGGGTGTTGACTCTCCTACGATCCTTATTTTCCATCTACGCGGATTTTGGCCTGTGACCTAGCGGGATTCGGGCGCAGTACGATACGCATGATTTGGTAAAACGGGGTTCCCGTGTCGAGAGGCAAAAGAATAATGGTGTTGCATGCTGCGGACAGTGAAGGCTGGGTTACAAACTACTTATTTCTGTCCGCAAAGAATATTGGCGATGCAAAAGCAGACTATCATGATGAAATGAATGCCGATGTATTTGAAAATTGGTTTGTAAATACATTACTAAAAAATCTTCCTCGAGACAAGAAATGTGTAATAATTTTTGATAATGTGAGCTATCATTCCAGATTAAAATTCCGAATTCCTATCATGTCCTCCAAGAAAGAAAATATTGTCAACTTCATGACTCAACATAACATACAGGTACCGAACCCAGTTCCAGGGAAGTCTGTCTTTTCATCGACTATCAAAAATGCAAACTTAAAAAAGGAATTTGTGTTAGATGATACTGCAAAATCATTAAGACATGAGGGGTTACGGTTGCCCCCTTACCACTGTATATTTAACCCAATCGAACTGGTCTGGGCGCGTTTGAAAGCTGAAGTCAAGAAAGCTAACAAAACTCCGTCATTAAGTTCTAGTGTTTGCAATGCTATCTGTGAATGTGTATCAATATAAGTGTTGATTTCTGGGGTAAATGTGTTCAACACACTATAAAAATTGAGCAAAAGTACATGAGACAGAATATTGAAAACGATAATGATGCTTTTGTGATAAATCTACAAGAAAGTGGAAGTGAGGAACAAGGCAGTTCTGAAGATGAATAAAATTACTAAGGTATGTGTACTTACAGGTAGTATAATAATAACAATAACATATTACAAACACATACTACTACTTCAGGAAGTTATTATTATTATTATTATTATTATTATTATTATTATTATTATTATTATAGTTTATTGTTTGACAACATTATCATGGCAAATACCAGCTACATTTTATGTTACAGCCTGGTTCGTCCTTAACAAGGAACCATCTGTACTGAAATAATTCCGAATACACTGTTCAGAGACTTCACATCCATTTCGTGCCCGCAGTCTTCACGAGGCTCCTTCATTTGTAGGATGTGCTAAATTTCCATCTGGATCATCGAGCCTTGCTGAGTATTCGGCCCTGGTATTGTCACTAAGGAACTTGCTAACAATATGGCATATGTTTAACAGAACTGTCTTCTGTAGTTCAATATACACACATCAAAAAAAGTTTTGCATCACCTCGGTTCCCAGATCTCCGGCATATAGACGTTGACTGTGTATATTGTATCAAAGATACAGTCCCTTTGACTGTTCATAGATGTCACTAAAACTGCTCAAAGATGTAAACAACCATGCATGAGCAGGGCCTATTAGACGGAGGGGGTACGACAGCCGATCACTTCCAGTCATTCCACCAGGACGAAGGTACGCTGCTCATGTTGTCTGTAGTTCTACCATGCCTAGAAGGTCAATACCGCAGTTCGATCGCGTCCGCATTGTTACTTTGTGTCAAGAAGGGCTCTCAACAAGGGAAGTTTCCAGGCGTCTCAGAGTGAACCAAAGCGATGTTGTTCGGACATGGAGGAGGTACAGAGATACAGGAACTGTCGATGACAGGCCTCGCTCAGGCCGCCCAAGGGCTACTACTGTAGTGGATGACCGCTACTTACGGATTGCCGCTCGGAGGAACCCTGACAGCAATGCCACCATGTTGAATAATGCGTTTCGTTCAGCCACAGGACGTCGTGTTTCAACTCAAACTGTGCGCAATAGGCTGCATGATGCGCAACTTCACTCCCGACGTCCATGGCGAGGTCCAGCTTTGCAACCCCGACACCATGCAGCGCGGTACAGATGGGCCCAACAACATGCTGAATGGACCCCACAGAATTGGCATCACGTTCTCTTCACCGATGAGTGTCGCATATGCCTTCAACCAGACAATCGTCGGAGACGTGTTTGGAGGCACCCTGGTCAGGCTGAACGTCTTAGACACACTGTCCAGCGAGTGCAGCAAGGTGGTGGTTCCCTGATGTTTTGGGGTGGCATTATGTGGGGCCGACGTACGCCACTGGTGGTCATGGAAGGCTCCGAAACGGCTTTACGATACCTGAATGACATCCTCCGACCCATAGTGCACCCATATCGGCAGAATATTGGAGAGGCATTTGTCTTCATGGACGACAATTCTCGACCTCATCGTGCACATCTTGTGAATGCGTTCCTTCAAGATAACGACATCGCTCGACTACAGTGGCCAGCATGTTTGCCAGACATGAACCCTATCGAACATGCCTGGGATATGTTGAAAAGGGCTGTTTATGGACGTCTTGACCCACCAACCACTCTGAGAGATTTATGCCGAATTGTCGTTGAGGAGTGGGACAATTTGGACCAACAGTGTCTTGATGAACTTGTGGATAGTATGCCACGACGAATACAGGCATGCATCAATGCAAGAGGACGTGCTACTGGGTATTAGAGGTAGTGGTGTGTACTGCAATCTGGACCACAAATGCTGAAAGTCTAGCTGTATGATGGTACAACATGCAATGTGTGGGTCTCATGAGCAATAAAACGAGCTGAAATGTTGTTTGTGTTGATCTCTATTCCCTTTGTATTTAAAGGTTCCGGAACTCTTGGAACCGAGGTGATGCAAAACTTTTTTTGATGTGTGTATATCTGCGGGTGCAGATTCAATATTGATAGACTACTGTGGAAAGTTTTGGGTATAACTCCAGTACACGATACAATTATTGGGATGGTAGCCACCGAAACAAGTTTCCACATCTGCTTTATCTCAATTGCCAGCTCTGTGTACTTAGACATTTTAGTAGCAGCTGTTGTTTGGATGTTTTGAGTGTTGGGACATGCAATATCTATCTGTGATGCCCCTCTGTGTTCTTTATTGATGACTATGATATTTTTGCCGGTTGTTACTGACTGCGACATCAGTCACAATTCCTCTGTCCCAATAGATCTTGTGTGTGGCATTTTCGAGTACTGCAGATGGTGTGTATTTCCAATAGGGGACGGAGCTTTGAAGAAGTTTGTACTTCAAGGTCAGTTTCTGGTGGATAATGTTGGCAACTTGATCGTGTCGATGTTTGTAGTCAGTGTTGGCAAGGTGGGAACAACCTGATATTATGTGTTGAATGGTCTCACTACATTTGCCACAGCGGCGACACTTCTCACTCTCTGTTGCTGGATTTTTTATGATAAATTTCCGGTAGCTTCGAGTAGCAACAACTTGGTCTTGGATAGCTACAAAAAATCCCTCTGTTTCCGGAAAAGAACCGAGTGGGTCAGCCATGCGTGCGACGCTTACTTGTCGATGTGAGGCTGGTCCAACTCATGTGGAAACTTCCCATGAAGCGCCTTCTGTTTCCAATTCCCGATCTTGTATTCAGTAATTTTCATTTCGTTTACTGGTGGATCTAAAGATGACAGATGGAGCGGTGTGTAATTATCATCAGCTGAAGATACAGTGCGATGGAGAGGGGATGTTTCTCCTTTGTTGTGGAAAAATGCACGCAGAGTTGTCACTTGTTTTGTAAGAAGGTTCATGATGTCTATCAGTCCTCTACCACCTTCATACCGAGGTAGAGTCAGGCGCTCTGTTGCTGATTTCGGATGGTGCATACGATGGCGTGATAAAAGCACCGATGTTTTTCGTTGCAGATCGTGCTGCTCAGTTTGAGTCCACCTGATGATACCTAAGGAGTATGTATCTACGGGCATTGCAAATGTGTTAACTGCCTTAATGATATGTTTAGCGCTAAGTTTTGAAGCGAGAACATGGCGAAGTCGTGAAGTATACTGCTCAGTTATGTTCTTCTTGATATCACCATGTCTGAGACGGGTACTCTGGGCGAACCCAAGATATTTGTACAATGCGCCTTCCTACAACGGCTGAATACTTCTCAGTCCCTCTCCAACTGGTATTCCTTGTGCAGAGTGCGAGGCTCTAATAACAGTCTGTGTTCTGCACTTATCAAAACCAAGCTGCATACGGATATCTGAGGAAAAGGTCTGAGTGATAGAGATGAGATATTGTAGGTGCAATTTAGTCGATGCATACAGTTTAATGTCATCCATGTAAAGAAGTTGTTAAACGAGTTCCACCCACTGTAAGATTGAGGGCAGTGCTCCATGAAACCATTACGCTCTTCAGGAAGTTTACTATAATTGGGTTGACCTTGTAAATCTCCAAGCTCTGTATAAGCCATGTATGAGGTACGGAATCGAAAGCTTTTTGGTAATCAATAAAGCAGGCATAAATGTTTCGTGATCTACGACAGGCCTGCTCTAATGCCACGGCATCAATAGTGAGCTTTTCCTTACATCCTTGAGAATTCCTTCTGCAACCCTTTTGCTCCTCTGCGAGAATGGCGTTTTCCTCACAACGCGCACGAATTCGTTTTTCAATAATGGATGTAATCAGGCAAGTTTGGCAAGCAGGTGATAGGGCGATATTTAGATGGGTTTGTGATTTTAGAGTCATTTGGCTTGAGATAGGTTAACCCTCTGGTTAGGAACAATGGAAATGCAGCAGGATTTTCCAGAAAATATTGTATGTGGATAGCCAGTAAACGGTGGGTACATGTGAGCCTTTTATAGTAGTAGTTATGGATCCGGTCAATTCCAGGTGCCTTCCAATTCTGTAGGCTGCTGATGACCTGACGTAGTTCCTCAACATCAACGTCTGTATGTGCCATTTGATTTATTCGTCTGGTAGCATTCTCTATTTCCTTAAATCACGGAGCTTCAATGTTGTGTTCTTCCGGCCTAGACCATATTGATGACCAGTAGTCGGTAACACTCTCCGCACTGGGTCCTTCTGGAGAATCATTCTGAACTTGAGGTGTCTTTTTCAGGTCTTCATAGAACTTTCTCTCATTTCTCTTGAAGTCATTGTTCTGTTTCTTCCGTTCGGTAGTGTTCTGGAATCTCTTAAGACGCTTAGAGAAGGCTGCAAGTTTTCGTTTATATCAAGTACTTCTGTTATCACAACGTCCTCGGGGACCTGAAATTCTTGTTGTGAGGAGTCCATCATGATCCTTCGTATGCGGTTGTTTAGACATCTACTTCTCACTCCATTCTTATACTGTTGCAGTTTGTTCACATTCTGGAGTAGTTGTTCAATGCGTTGTTTCAAACGTTTTGCCCATGGTGGATCGCTGGGTTTCCTTGCAGCAGACTGTTGGTTTGGAGGGCGTTGCCTACCCCCATTAATTCGTACTGCAGCTAGTGCAGCACAATAGATAGCAGTATGAACCTCCATTAAAGATTGGTGCTCTTCTAAATAGTTAGGAAGTACGGTTTCGTTCAATTCTTTCAATACCATGGCAAACTTGCGGGATGACTGCTGCCTCGGAAGTATTGGACGTTGGGTTGGGTCAGTACCTGCATATTCAAGCAGAGCTGAATTAAATTCGTCTTGGATCTTGGGATGATGGCTTGTTTCCCCATTCTGAAGTTCATTTACGTGAGTCGATTCATTCATGGAGACCTCATTATCAGTATCTATTTGGTTAGTTTCACCACTTGCAGTCGAGGGATATAGTTCATGAGATATCTCCCGTCTGATTCGATCCAGAACAGGGTCGGGAACTAAATGATTCTTTACAATGGCTCTTCTTTGATCCGCGACTCGTTGCTCAGTGATGTTAAACAGAGGATACTGCTGCTTGAAAGCCGCATGCAGTGCTTGGCGATAGTTTGTCATATCTGTTTCAAGACGAGTTATTCGATAATATGCCCGCATGATAGATTCATTCATATGGGTTTCCCATTTCATGCGTTTTCTGGGCTTACCTGCGAGAGTGGTTGTATTTATTACAAAGGCACTGCCGTCAGGTGCGGTGCGAGACTCGAGATTGTGTGTACCGCCAATATCGTCTTGAGCTGCTGGAGCTTCTTCGGGTCTACTGGTGGGGGGACAGCAGCCTGTCATCCCACTGCCACTGGTTTGCGTATTATTATTATTATTATTATTATTTATTATTATTATTCACCAAGAGTTCGATTCCCGGTCAATTCATGCAAATTTTCGAAGTGGTTGGGATTCCACGTAAATTTGGAGGTGCCGTAGCTCATGATCGCGAGGTTAACGTCATGCAAGCATACAAACTTCCTAATTATTATTATTAGTCTATTATTATGATTATTATTAGTTTAGCACTATTCCAACTGTTCTCCAACCTAGAAGCATTTTGCTGCAAATCGCCAATGCACAGTGGGTCAAAATCAAAATCTAGGGGGACAAAATTATTTTTACGTTTTAATCGTGAATTTAGAGTGAAAGCTACGTATATAATTCGTTTACTTCATAATAAACATCAGTTAAGACATTTTTTAAGCTACATCTACGTCTACACATGCATGAAATTGTCTATGACTAGGAGTTGGATAGAGCCTAAACTACAACAGATTGTACTCAGTTTACCTTAATTTGGAAGACTGAAGTTGTGGATAATTGCAGACAGCACTTCAGTCACTATCACTAATCACTCGATGACCCTGACCTTGATGACTCATCATCTGAAGCATCATCGTCACTCACTGCCTCATGCTGTTCATGATGAGCCGGTACATCTGGTTCTTTCAGGAGTAGAGTACTTCTCTTTTTATGTTGAATTTTGGTTTTATGAGATATTACGGGGTCCGAAGATATCAGCAGCATATATAATATGTCCTCATTTTTACGTTTTCGTGAGAATTTCCTAGAATGTCCACATCTGTATTTTCTCAAATCTTTGTTACGTGATTCTTTGGCTTCTTCAGACAATTGCCCGATAGGTATAATACAAAAATCAATTATATCTGCACCATGCATTAATACTTTATTCACAGTGACTGGCATATAATAGCATGGATAAAGATTTAGATACAATTTTGCTGAATCCTGGGTGTAGGTTTTGAAAGCGGGAGTATTTATAGGGAACTGGCAAGAAAGAGCACACAAAATTGTAGAAAAACGTCTAATTAGCTCTTCATTTATACCCGTAATTTGGATGTCAAGACTGGATCCTCAAAAAAACGGCGAGCAGTGTTGCCATCATTCGAATTTCCGACGCCTCCAGATCTTGGTTTGTCAACATGCTGACCCATTTCTGATCGAAATATATTTTATATTACTTTCTTTCTGCTTTCTATTTTTCTCTTATCTTCAACCCCTCTTGCCTGCCATTTCTTAATTTCTATTTTGTAAGATACATGTAAGATGAAAACGGATCCTACAATGGAGGGTAGATAATCCAAATTTATAGCTCTCCTCAGGACAAACTGTTTTTGGGAGTGTGTTATTCGTATCTCTGGGACCATCACCACACACATAACACCTCTGTGCTGATGAACTTGTAATAGAATTGCATACTTTTCCATCCACCATGGTCAGCAATAGAGTTTGATCTGTATGTATTGATCTCCAAGTTCTATTTTACTTGGTTGGAGGGACATTATTTCAGTTTCAACTAATTGAACCTCTCGCCTAGTCAATTCGACAGTCTCCTTTTCAAACAATAATTTAAGAGGTCTGCAAAATCGTGTCGAAGAAGTTCGTGGGTTCTGCCATAGAATTTTCTTTTCATTGTTGCTTTCTACATTTAAAGAATACATTTGTAATGGAACAACTGAAACTACAAAAATATCAGAGTCACTGCCGTCATCATCTGTAAATTTCTGCTTATACTGACTATGTCCGCTTCAACCATCGCACCCCCATTTTAATATAATAAGAACTGTATCATTGCTAGAAATAGACTGCTTCAAAACATCTTCTTGAACTACTGCAAGGCGCTCAATTGTATGGTCGACCAGTGATTGCAATGTTATTGTGGCTGATGTTTCAGTTATTGTTATTGATTCACATGGTGGATAGCTTTTCTGTTTTGTTTCTCTAATGATGTGGTAAGGTGGGAAAATATTACAGTTCCTATTTTTGAATTCAAGTCGCATATTCATATATTGGCTTTTGCTGTAATTGTTATCTACAAGGAATGATAGAGCCTCTTCACCGGTAAGTAGTACAGGTTTTACAGCTGGTGATATATATGATTTTTTAATTTTAGTAGCCCTATGTGGAGACTTAAGAGTTTCTTTAACCATTTTTGAAGCATTTCGTTTTCCAGACATGTGCAGTGATAATTGTGTGGCATTAATAAGTTCTTGTTCTGAATGTGCAGAGAGTAGCGGTTGAATTTTTCGTCTCTTTGATTTTTCACTACTTTCATGAAAAAGCTTCCTAGGCCTTCCGACTTTCAATGGGGATGGAGTAGGATGATTAAAATTTTCTGTTAATTTAGAATCATACACAATTTTCGAAAATGTTATCTCCTCTTTTAACCAATACGAATATTTTGAAATGAATTTTGATTTACTTCTATGAACCTGCTTCCACCGCCTGGTAAAAATATCAACAAAATCCTTCAAATCTCCTTGTAGGCATTCAGTTATCTCTTCATAACAATTTTCTACCCCTAATTTACTTTTAACAAACTCAAAAAGTTCCACTTTTGACACAATCTTCGAACCCAGTGCTTCAAACTGTTGTAAACGTGTGAGAACTGGTTGCGCGGCATCTCCTAAAACGTAAAATAACCAAGTAAGTTGCAAGAAGATGCAAAAAAACTTATAACAGGCGTAAACTACAAGACTTGATCTACATTTTAACATTAGGCAGAAAGTGACGCAGAGTGACGCAACATACTAAAAATCTAAGTGAAAATATAATTTTAAAAATAATAGTTAAATATTATATAATGCAAATATAGCTAAAATTACGTAACAAATACGCCCATTAATAACTGAAACACGTTACAAATGTAAAGATCATACCTTCAGCTGCAAGTTCCATCTTAAAGCATCACACTAACCACATAGACAACCAAACTACAGCCACTTACATTCACCCTCCATTTCAGACTGCGAGATAACGCAAGCTCAGCGCAGGAGATAAGATTAGATTCCAGCTCGAACAGTGGTAACAGATTAACACTAAGATGCGTTTATATCCCGGAATAGTGAGCGGCAATTATATGAGAATGCTGTAGAAGTAATAAATTTTGATTTTTTAATTATGAAAATAAATAATTTTGTCCTCCTAGATTTCGATTTTGACCCACTGTGCAATGGTGTTGCTGGCCGTGGAGACAGAGTAAATTGCTGCTACGGTGATGGACAGTTGACAACACTGTGCCTTAAGCCGTGAATGCCTCGGCACCCCGCACCTATGGAATGTAAACATATCCATCCAGGTAGGTTTCTAAGACGAGCTGGTCGTTAACTAGGAAAGTGAGGGTACTATACACTTTTAGATTCCATACATTAAGTACATTAAGTAGGCTGATATGTTGAACCAATCTCCCATTCCCTATCACTACCAACTAAAGGGACATAAGCTACCTAGTGGTTAGTCTCACATTGCTTCCATCTACATGAACTAGGTCTAGTAGTACCATAGGTATTGTGACTGTTTCTCTTCTCAAGGAAACTAATTCTGATCTAAGATCTGGAGTGGGGTTCACTGTCCCACGAGGACAATCAAGGACAACTTTAACCATTCAAGTGAGTTTTCTATTTTATTTTAGCAACTGACCAGGTGCCTGGAAATGCTAGTGACCGAGGCAGCTAAGTAGCCTACTGGTATTCACCATTCAGAGAACATTCTCAGCGACTTGTCTATGCATATGACACAACTTTCAGAAATTGATACAATAGTTACAGAACACTAATGGTGGCCAGAACTCACAGCGTAGCATAGCACGGAGTGGATTCCAGCCTCAGATTAACTCATGATCTAGTTAGTTAGTTAGTTAGTTATTGTTGTTTTAAGGGGAGGAACTACGAGGTCATCTGCCCCTCTTAACACAGATTAAAGAATACAAATTTTGAATTGAATTAAAAATTTTGAGGTGGACATCTAAATTTAAAAAGACCAAAAATTAATAAAACAAAAACAAACAATTAAATAAAAATAAAAATTATAAAAATACACAAAAATTACGGAAAAAACAAAACATTATCATTCAATAACGAACAAGTCGTTGAGTCAATGTTCACTGGAAAATTTAGATTGCTGGCCCTAACCCACTCTCACTTATAAAGCGGATAACGCGATCAGCAGCCACCGCGTCATCGGCTAATATACGTTTGAGTGTAATCTGCAAACCAAGGTTTCTTCGTAAGTCAGCAAGATCCACACACTCGGTGAAAATGTGGGCTACGGTGAAAACGGCTCCGCAGGTACAAAGAGGGGGTCTTCCCTTCTCATTAGGTACGAGTGGGTGGATCTTGTATGACCTATCCTTAGCCTACACAATATGACGGACTCTCTCCGGGCCCGGAAGGAGCTCCGCCACACGCGAGTAGTTCCCTTGATCGCTCTCAGTTTACTGGGCAGTGGGTCAGCTAGCCACTGACTCTCCCAAAAAGCCAGAACTTGTAGGCGTAACTGAGAGCGAATATCTCTAGCAGGTACCTCCATTGGTCGAGGTGGTAGTGATACCGCCTCTTTTGCCGCTTGATCAGCTAACTCATTTCCCGCAATTCCCATGTGGCTTGGAAGCCACAGAAAGGTGATTCGAGTGTCAGCGTGGCACAGCCCGGCTAGTAGGCCGTGGATTCGCTGCACTAGGGGGTGTTGCGGGAAACATGTAGCAATTGACAGCAACGAACTCAAAGAGTCGGTACACACGAGAAAGTGGATTCGTGCATCCTGTAGTGCAAACTGCAGAGCTTCATAGATGGCAACGAGCTCCGCAGTAAACACACAACAGGCCTCAGGCAAAGAGATCTTGGTATTTGCACCATCAATAACATAAGCACAACCCACCTTCTCGTCCACCTTCGAACCATCCGTGTAGAGAATGCCAGCGTCCGGCAAAAGGTGAACTATGCTGTGGAACTGCCTCCGGTAAACGGAGGCATCCGTGTTCACCTTAGGACCTCGGTGCAGATCTAACCGAATTTCCGGACGCGGGACTTGCCACGGAGGCACCTCGCTAGGTGTCCGGATCATACAGGGACCCACAGCCACTACTATTTCAGTACACGAGCTATCAAGTCTAATACCAACCGGCCCAGTGGCACGAGGCCGGTTGGCGTACCCCTGGTGGTTTTGGGTACCGAAGAGAGATTGATAAGTCGGGTGATGCGGCATTTGACGCACATTGGCAGCATACGTTAAAAGCATATGTTGGCGTCTATAATTTAAAGGTGGAACACCCGATTCGGCGAGTAGGCTGGGTATCGGGCTGGTCCGGAAGGCACCGGTAGCCAGCCTAACGCCACTATGGTGGATACTGTCCAGCATTTTCAAGGTTGCCGGCCTTGCTGAACCGTATGCCGCAGAACCATAGTCTAGCCGGGACAGGCCGAGGGCTTGGTAGAACCGTAGCAGCACCGCACGGTCAGCCCCCCACGTAGTGCCACTAAGAAACTTGAGCATGTTCAGTTTCCTGAGACACGTCATTTTCAATTGCCGTATATGGTGCTGCCACGTTAATTTGCTATCAAAATGGAGCCCCAGGAAGCGGTAAGTGTCAACCAACGGCAACGCAGCATTCCTGAGATGTAGTTCAGGGTGTAAATGTAGCCTCCGGAGCCGACAAAAATGGACGACGGAGGTTTTCGCTGCTGAAAAACGAAAACCCCGGTCGTGAGCCCACCTGTCCACCCGGTTGATAGCTAGCTGTAATTGCCGTTCCACGACTGCCATACTTCCAGAGCTGTAATGCAGAGCTAAATCGTCTACATACAGCGATGGAACTACCGCGGACCCGGCGGCGGCAACAATGCCATTTATGGCAATCGCGAACAAGGTGACACTCAGCACTGAAACCTGAGGAACTCCATTTTCTTGAATATAGTATTGCGATAATGTACTACCGACCCTTACACGGATGAGTCGGACGGACATGAAATTCGCAATGAAAGTCGGTAGATTACCACGGAGTCCCCACTTGTGAAGGGTGGAAAGGATCCCGTAACGCCATTTGGTGTCGTAGGCTTTCCCGAGGTCAAAGAAAACCGTGACTAGGTGCTGCTTTCGGAAAAATGTCCCCTGTATGGCGCTCTCAAGTCGCACCAGATGGTCAGTGGTGGACCTATGAGAGCGAAATCCGCACTGGTACTCAGACAGGAGACCTTTCTCCTCCAAGAACCACACCAGTCGACGGTTCACCATCTTTTCGAGCAGCTTACATAGGCCATTTGTCAAACAAATGGGCCTATAGCTGCTTACAAACTTGGGTTCCTTTCCAGCCTTGGGAATCGGTATCACGATCCCCTCTCGCCATTGAGATGGAAACTCCCCTTCAATCCATATATGATTGAAGAGGATCAACAGTTGTTTTATAATGGCTTCACACAGATGTTTTAACATTTGATTATGTATGTTATCCGGTCCAGGAGCCGTATCCCTGCACAGTGCAAGCGCACTGCGCAGTTCCCATTCAGAGAATGGTACATTATAGGACTCCGAAGCAGCAGTGGCAAAGGACAAGGGGTGAGTCTCTGCCTCCCGTTTCAGAGTCAGAAATGTAGGATCGTAACTCCCGGAGCAGGATACATCGGAGAAGTGCGAGCCAATACTGTTGGCAATGGCGAGATGGTCCGTGATAATGTCTCCATTGATGGACACTCCGGGTATTGACAGTGATGTCGGGAGTCCGGAGATCCGACGAAGCTTAGTCCACACTTGAGATGAAGGAGTATGCGCCGTCATAGACGACACATACTTTTCCCACGTCGTTTTCTTACTCTCCCGAATCAGATATCGGGCTCTTACACGCATCCTTCTGAAGGTGATAAGGTTGGCCATAGTGTTTTGCCTCCGATAGCATTTGAAAGCACGTTGACGATCTTTAATGGCTGCTGCAATCTTGGCTGTCCACCAAGGGACAAGCTTCCGGCGTGAGTTGCCGGATGAGGAAGGTATTGTTTCCTCAGCAGCAGCCAAAATACCATTCGTTATATGAATGGTATGATCGTCGACACTCTCAAAGGTATCTTCGACAAACACCGCACGTGCCGTGAAAGTTGGCCAATCAGCCCGATGGAGAAGCCATCGACTTGGTACCTCGATGGCTCTCTGGTTCGGAAGAGTAACGATAATTGGAAAATTGTCACTATTACAAAGGTCATCGTGTACACCCCACTGTAGCAGGGGAACCAGCGCACGACTGCACAAGGTAATATCGATACTTGAATAAGTACCGTGTGCAATAGAGAAGTGCGTAGGTTTCCCTGTGTTCAACAAACACAGGTCCAGCCGCCTGATCAGCCTCTCAAAATCTCTCCCTTTACCGCTAGTGGTAGCGGAGCCCCAGATGGTAGTAGTAGGGCTAAGCCGGTCCTGGACAGATTTCAAGGTCATCCATGGTTTCTCGTGGTCACGTGCCCCCCCAGGCGTTCCCTGGGGGGGGGGCTTGGGGTTGGGGAGGGGGGAGGGGAGGGGGAGGAGGGGAGGGGAAAGGGTGGAAGGTCTGGTTTGGAAGCAGACCCAGTTGTTAGCCGACCTGTGTTGGCCAGCCAACTGACTGAGCTGGCTGGTGTGCATTGCCTATATAGCTTGTGGATGGAAGTGGGGGAGGGGACTGGTTCGGGCGACTGTCGAAGGTAGCCGAATGTGACCGAGTGTAACTTAGAGTAGTAGAACAATGCGATGGCCGGGGCTGTAGGTATCAATCAATAAAGACCTAATAATAATAAATATTCCATTAAGCATGGTTACGAATATGAATAATACGAAATACTAAATGTCCCCTAGAGATCTATGTATGGTAAAAATGTAGAGGTATATGGACTGTTGTTAACCCATGACGAGCTGTCGTGTGAGGGATTCGAACCCTCGCTTCCTGTTGAGGAAATTCGAACTTAAGTCGAACGCCTTAGACCGCTCGGCCAACCCGACAAGGAAAGGTTAAGAGGATGAAATAAAACAAGGCTCATTATACAAGATCAGATTTATTAATCCAAGAATTAAAAGAGGAATTGAAACCTAACCATTTGACATAGAGTTTATTACCCTGTCTTTTAATCACTTTTTCAACAAGATAATGCTTGGGATACTGCGATTTTTGAAGTTCTTCGATGTAGAATCCTCCTTCGATGGGCTGGTGGTTATGGTCCAGGAGTAGATAAGTGACGGGGTGGGTACGTTTTACTTGGCGAATGCTGAATATTTCTGTGCTCCAGTTGGGCGTGTATCCTTTTGAGAAGAGGGATTTATGTTTACTGATGCGTACATAATCACCCACCTGAAAACGATGGCGTTGTGGGTCAGCTGTTTTGATGCCATGATGAAGGCGATTCAACCGTGGACTGTTTTTTATGACCAAACGTGGTTTTAACCCAATAGTTCTATGTTTGGTATCGTTGTAACGTGACACTAGAGTCTGCAGTAGATGAAGCCAGCGATAGGACCCACTGGCTGTAAATTCTCGCCACATATGTGTTTTTAACGTTCGGTTGAAACGTTCTACCACACTCGCTTTCAAATTGCTGTAAGTGGTATAGTGATGAACACCGAGTTTTTGCAGATAGGTGGAAAACTCCTTGTTGAAAAACTCCTTACCTTGATCTGTCTGGAGGAGGCGAGGTTGCCGTTTAGCTTTTTGAATAATGCGTTTAAAGGCTGCAGTAACTAGAGTACCTGTTTTATTTCGCACAGGCTCTACAAATGCCATTTTGGAATAGACGTCGATGACAGTCAGCAAATACTTGATGCCATTGTTTTTAGTAGCATAGGGAATCATTTCCACGAGATCAGCTTGCCAAAGTTCATCAATTCCTCGCGAGACAACATGACGACGTGGATAGATACGGCGAGCTGGTTTATGCAACTCGTGAGCAATCACTGTTTTAATAGGCGAAGGGGTATTGTCACGTGGACCCATCATACAATAATGCCAGCATGACGAAGCTCCTCTTCTATTTCTACAATTTCACCTTCATGACCTGTATGGCCAGCCTGTTGGGAAGCGTGCAGGAGCTGTAGACGTTTAACCAACTTATTAGGATCGTTCCAATAGGCGAAATCAACGAAAGGTTTTAACGTTTTAAACGGGACGCCGGACGCTGAGCTTTCATGGCGGACACTTGCATAGGTGGGAAACAATTTGGATATAATGGCCTTATATTTGAAACCCTTATTTGCATTTATTGATTCAGAACGTTTATAATTACGTCTAAAACCATTTGTAGCCATCAAGATGTCCTTATACTTTTGAAGATCGTCTTCGTCATAGCCATCCTTGGAAGGTACACGTGCAAATAAAAGTTCTAAAAGACCTGGCGTCAATTGATATCGAACTGTTTTAACAATCACGACATTATCTTTTATTTTGATCTCTGAGTCACCAATTCGAAAACGTTTATTTTCATAGCGAACACCGTAGGTCGTATCAGTTTTTCTAGTAAAAAGGTCTTCAAGGTAGGGCGTTACCAACGGTCCAAAATGTTCTACCAGAATACCTTTCAGCTGCATATACTTTTCAGGTGTAGCCAAGATTTCTGACAGGGTAGGTTTTTTTTCTCTAGAGCTAGAGGGCGTTTGAGCAATGACTGTTGTTTTTAGAAACTCTGGAAGCGGTGATTCTGTTCCAGAAGTAAAAACATCCTCAGCTTCTTCATCACCTTCTTCTTGTTCTTCCTCCTCGATTGTTTGTGTTCCTTTTGATACTGTATTTGGCTTATTGGTCTGTGATGTTCCCTTTAACACGGCTTCCAGAGGTGATTTCAAATGTTTCGCGATCAACAGCTCACTATCAGCATGCGTGCGTTTCAGTTCACGGAACTTGCGTCGAATATTATTTTGCGCACGGATAATGTGTTTCTTTAATTGACTTCCTGCTGTTGCCATGCTAGCTGAATAAATGACGTTTGAAAAAGTCATGCAGTGCCTTAAATACGTATAAAATGATCAAACCCCATGCGGTAGCGTCCGTTGTTGATATCACTCTGCTTATCGATAACGAGGCAACCGTGGTGATGAGCATTCCAACATGTGGCACACAACTGTGTAAAGGCTAGGAAGGTCATGTCTGGGTTCACGTGATCATCGTAGACGTGACGCATGTTGCGTTCATCCTGCCGGAAGAGAACAATCACGTTGGCATTGTCGCGAATGAGCTGTTTGGGTATTCGGGAATAGGTTTGAGCGAGATAAAAACAATCAATATATTTATGACGTCCCATGGTAAAATAGGTTTGAATGATAGCCTGTCGTTCTGTGGACACATCATCAAAAATCATGAGCGAATTCGGGCGAACATGATCCGGTGAGACGACATCTTCGTGCGCGGGGAATGTGAAGTAACCCATGTTATTGCAAGAACACATAAAGAGGCTGATAGAGCGACTTGGCAAAAATGTAGATATTTTGAAATCGTACTCCGTTTAAGGAGGTGATTAAGGTAAGCAGAAGATTGGTTTTTCCACATCCCGATGGTCCGGCGATGAGACAGCGAATGGAAGACGGGAAGAGTGAACCGTGGCGGCGTTCGGACGTTGTCGAGAAGAGGCGAGAAACCAAATCCCCCACCGGAAGTGAATGTTGTTGCTTAATAATCTGCATATCGACTGAACGTGAAACGGGAAGAGGTGGTCTCTATATACATGAAGCATGTGGTTGTTTCAGATCTAGTGTAACCATGGATGCCTTTGGGAGAACACATAAAACAAAGAAAGGAAATGAGCCATCTGCTTCGATAAACGATCCAAAACATGATACAGATCCGGCTAATAAACGATATGTCGATGCCAATGCACTGCCACGCACAACGGATGGTCATTACGACTTTAATGGAAAGCGATTAACCAATATAACAGAACCACAATTAGCTTCGGACGCATGTTCAAAAAAGTATGTAGATTATTATCGCTTGCGGCGTATCAAGGGAGACTATGAAGCACAGAATAAACGTATCATGGGCGTTGCAGACCCCGTAAACAATCAAGATGTGTGCACCAAAGCCTATATGTTAACCAATGCTGTGGTGTTAACAAAAGAGGAAGACTATGATGTACACCAACGTCGAATCACTCAGCTAGCTCTTCCAACCAACGACACGGACGCTGCTAGAAAGGACTATGTAGATAACAAGGTGAAAGAATTACGCCGTTTTGTACCATTCCTAACAGTAAATGGTTATACAGCGAATAATACACGCCTTGTACACGTGGCCGATCCGGAGGATGATCAAGATGCTTGTACAAAACGGTATTTGTTCTCTGAAATAGAGAAGGTGTGGGAAATCAGAGAGAACGCTCTACAGATGAAGCGAAAACGAATAGCCGATGTTGCCGATCCTGTACATCCTCATGACGTGACGACTAAACGATTTTTGGAACAACGATTATCGCTTTTCATTAAAACAATGCCAAACTTATTTTTGGTTCACATTGTAAACCGACAACCGGTTGAAGATCCCAGTAACCTCACCTATATACTACGTTCGGGGCATAGCAATTACCGTTTACCGTATGATGGTGCCATTCGTGTTATCGAGTATACACCGGATTTCAAACATTTAGAGCTACTATTAAACGGTAGTGTTATATCATCACTCATCGAACTTGCGGTGAAAGCCGAGGACAAATTATCCTTTCAACTGATACTGTCGTCTGAAGAAAAAGAGGCGGGAAAATCAATGAATGATTTTCCGCTGTATATAGAACTCGAATATACCGCCACCATCGATTAAATAATTGCAGGCTCTCTTCCTGAGGAGCGTTAGTTGTTGTCTATCCTTTATACTGTGAGGTTGTCTTCTTCCTTGGTCGCGATGGTGAAACAGAGATATGTGGTAAAGAAGAGGAAGACGTTGTCAAGAAAGGGAGGCTTTAAAGCTATTCTCCATGCGGCACGTCAGGCTTCGCGTGGAGAAACCAATAGCGAGTTGGCCATTAAAAAAGCTCTCCGAGCAGCACGATTGCATGCGAATTCCAAAAGTAAACTAAGTTTTAAAAAACGTGCTCGAGTTATTCCTGTACCAAAACGTGGCGGATTTTTACCCGCACTATTCGCTGGACTGGCAGCCCTGGGTTCACTTCTTGGTGGAGCAAGTGCGGTAGCGCGAACGGTGAAAGCTGTCGAGGAAGCGAAGCAACAGTTGAAGGAAAGTGAGAGGCACAATAAAACGATGGAAGCTATAGCACTGCGTGGCAAGGGTGTGAACATGAAGCTAGCACCCTATAAAAAAGGACTTGGCATTTACATGTCGCCAAAAAACGCTTAATCGATGCACTGCCCCGGCGAGCCATGGCACACGGAGAAGTCATAAAATATGCAAAACAGTTGAAAATTGCACACTTTAGAGGTGTATTTATGCGCAACCAATTACCTCCTCAACCTTGGAAGCGTGAGAGTGCAGTTATTAATTTGGATGACAGTCATGGACCGGGAACACATTACGTGGCCTACGTCAAGCATGGTTGTACCGTATGGTACTTTGACAGTTTTGGAAACCTTCCTCCGCCGACAGAGCTTGTTCGCTATTTCGGAAGCAGTGCAACAATAAACTATAATGTGAAACGAGTACAAACTTTTAACACTCAACACTGTGGTCGCCTATGTCTGACCTTTCTATATAAAACTCAGCGCAGGTGGTAACGTGAGCAGTATAATGGCAGAAAGTAGAGCGTTTACAGTGCACGGACAAGGAGCCGAAGTAACTGTTGACTTTTATCCTCCAATTGAATTGGGACAACGACCCTACGTGCTGGGACTTGTTTCGTTTGAAGGCTATAATAGAATCTGCAACATAATTGAAGACGTCAATGATAAGTTTTACTACGATGACTATGTGTTAACTCTACCGTCTGGCAGCTACACCGTAGATGATATTCACGATCACATCTACACAACTCTCACCAAGGAATTTAGTCTAAAAGCATTTCTGGACGGGACACGCAAGTTTGAACTCATAGCTAACAACGTGACACATCGCTGCAGTATTCTTTCTTCCTTTAGGATTGATTTTAAAGCACAACCAGACTCAATTGGTCCATTGCTAGGCTATTCACCACAAGTGTTAGTACCAAACGTGATACACAAGTCTGACCAACCGGTGAAAATAATTGAAGATAATCATATATCTGTCACGTGTAATATTATTACAGACGTCTACACCAATCAAGATCCCTCGCATTCGCTTTATGATTTTATTGTTACTTCACCTGGTGGTTATATCATCCGCGAAAACCCATCGGTGGTGCTCTATCACCCTGTGAGTGTGACCCACATCAGGAATATTACCTTGAGACTAGTGAATAGAAACCAACGTCTCATCGAATTAGACCCTCATACACCTGTGACCTACAAATTGTATCTGAAGCCAGCATGAAACAAGTGTATAAAGCAACAACACCATTGAGGGTGGGTGTTAGTTGTTCTCAACGCGTGTACAGGTTAACACGTGTCAACAAGCAGATCTTACAACAACTGGGTTACACCGTACGTCATGAATTCGATCCTCGACGTGATCAATCCGGTCGAAGTACAGGAGGGTATTGTAAGAATTGAACACCATTCCTATCAACCGTACACTCAGGGTCTAAATAACAATGACGAAATTCGTATTACCATTAATCAACAAGATATCTACACCCTACCCCATGAAAGTTACATCCAGATTGAAGGTCAACTCACCAAATCAGATGGTACCATTCCGACAACGTCAAAGTTGGCTAACCATGCGCTGGCCTTTTTGTTTTCCGAGGTTCGCTACATCATCAACGGAATCGAAGTGGATACGACTCGAAATGTTGGTATAACAAGCGCTATGAAACTTTATCCCTCGTACGGAAGTGAGGAGAGTAAAGCGTTTCGTATGGCCGGTTGGTGTCCTGACTCGACAAACGACTGGATGGTTAATGATGATGGTACATTTACCGGTCATTTACCCCTAAAATTAATATTAGGCTTTGCAGAGGACCATAAGCGCGTCGTTGTGAACGCAAGACAGGATCTGATTCTTGTTCGAGATAGGAGCGATTATAATGCGCTGAAGGGTGTTGATGGAGCTGCAATAGATTCAAAAATTTTATTGCAACGAATTCTATGGAAAGTACCGCACGTGACTCTCTCTGACCAGAAAAAATTGAGTCTGCTCAAGATTGTGGAGAAGGATACAGCTTTACCCATACAATTTAGAAGCTGGGAGCTGCATGAGTACCCGGTATTACCACTCACTGATACACATACTTGGTCTATAAAAACCTCACGGTACACAGAGCGACCTCTCTACGTCATGGTTGGATTTCAAACAGATCGCAAATATCAACAGAATAAAGATGCATCACAATTTGATCACATCCAATTGCGAAATATACGACTCTTCCTGAACGGAGTTACCTTCCCCTATGAAGGAATGGATTTAAACTTTACCAAGAACAAATATGGTAAGCTCTACGACATGTTTACAAACTTTCAGTCCTCCTATTATCAGAAAGAAGCATGTCCGCTATTATCTCCGCAAGACTTTAAAACCAAAGCACCTCTGGTGGTGATGGACTGTTCGTATTTGGAGGAGTCGATGAAGGAAACAACTATCGATATCCGGTTAGAATTTGAAACGTCTGTAGTTATTCCAGAAAAAACAACAGCCTATTGCCTGATTGTTCACGAGACGCAAGTGTATTATCAGCCGCTGTCCAATATGGTGACCAGAGTATAAATAGAAGTTTGGCTGCAGAGCCCTGGACTAAATCCTATGATAAAAGATTGAAAAACAATGTTCTGATCTTTTTGCAAATAAATTAGTATAAGCCATTTTATATTGTTTTTATCCCTTTAGCAAACCCAGTTCCTTTTCCAACCTCTTAACTAGTAGGACTATAGGTAGAGATGGATTAGTTGACAGAAAGCACTGGTGAAGAAAGGAGTGTGTATCCGCGAGCAGTAACCATGTCTAGAACATTGATTGTCGATATGCAAGGCTTCAAAGTCAATGAAAATAAGTTTGTTTTCAAGGACGTTGCAATTATAGATTGCACAACCATGTGGACGCCCACAGTAAGTGCTTTCACTTTTGAACCACCGTTTCCCTTATACATGCAGTCGGACGAGGATAGAAGACAAACCGAGTGGCTGCAACGTCATTTAGGATTGAACTGGAATCAAGGAAACATTCCTTATAACTATCTACTGTTTGTATTAAAAGCCTATTTGTTCGGTGCCAACACTATTTTTGTAAAAGGAGGTGAAAAAAAGGAATGGTTACGTCAGTATGTTTCTCCAACTTGTAAACTCATCGATCTACACGAAATGGGATGTCCTGCACTACACACCTTATATGAGCCTGGTAAACGTGTACAAAAAAAGACACTCCTACACGTATCGAAACTCTTTGATTGGCTAAGTCGCAATGCATGTCGGTACCTGGAAAATGAGTGTAAAACCTTGTGCATGAATGCAGACCAGAACAGTGAGACAGAGACGTATGTCTAATACAGACGTGTCTATGTGTATAATGGCTACCATTGAAGGCTTAAAATCTAACCCCATAGAACGGGCTATTGTTAAGTATTTCGCTTGTAAGAAAAAACTGAACAATTTTACCCTAGAAGAACTAAATGCTTTACCTAAAGCGTTTTTGTTTTATGTTGCGTCAAATGCTGTAAAGGAGATTTGGGATAGTGTGCCGAGTGATTGGACACGGGATCCTGTGTTGTGTGAACTTCAACCGTGCACTGATTATGAACATCATCAACAAGTGTACATTTCCAAAATGCCATCAGTTCAAAATTGTAGAACGTGTCAGTTAATTAAACTGTATCATGGACATAAAACCTCATGCAACGACTATGCGTCTTCATTCCACGGATGTGATGGTAAGAAAGAAGCAACCTCCGCAGCAGCGGAAAAAGAATCAACATGTGCGTCACCGACTGAAAAAAATATGCCGGATCTCTACTGGTCATGGTCTCATTGACAAAGTCATAGATCTTTTACCCTTTGAGCTGCACTTACCTGGTTATCAATACTGTGGCCCTGGTACAAAGTTAGACGTTCGACTGGCACGTGGTGATCCTGGAATTAATGCTTTAGACGCAGCTTGCAAGCAGCATGATCTAGCGTACAGAACATCAAAGCGTGAGAACAACATCTCTGAACTAAGACGTGTCGCCGACCAGATACTTTTGAGAAAGGCTATGGAACGTGTGACGTCACCTTCTGCATCTGTTGCAGAAAAAATGGCGGCCCTTGTGGTAGCAGGTGCTATGAAGGGGAAGCTCGTGTTGAGTGGTGGACGTTTACAAACAAAACATATGAAAGGACCAAGAACAAAGCAAAAATAAACTCTACACTATTCTTACCTTATGTTAAACAAGTGGTAACATGTTGATGTGCAAACGATGCTAATAAAGAAATGAACTAAAATATATGTTTGTTTTTTCTAACTCATACTTGGGGTAGCATGCATGTAACCAATAGTTAAATCAAAAACTCAAAAGTCAAACTTTTTTTGTTTATTAAAAAAACTCATAGTAATCAAAAAGCTATATATAAGATTTTACGTTGTTGCGATGTGAATGGTGTTGTGATGTGTATGGTGTTGCGATGGGGATGGTATCTTGATGAGCAGGACTCCTCACTGAAGTAAAACTAGTGGCAAGCGTAGGCGTTGTTACTGCCTCTTCTTCTATATCATCTCCCGCGAGGTTGTTGTTTACACTGGAACGAAATTCCATTCTAGAGAAAAAGCTATTGCAATTTGAGTTTGGAAGGTTTGTGGTAAATCTGGCATACAATAAATATAACTTACCTTTTAGTAGGGATGATATCTACTTCTGAGAGATGTTAGTTGGTTTGTAGGATGTAAAGTAACTTGACCAACTGAGTAAATGTATGAAGAATATAAGTAATCATTAGTGTTTGGATATATTATATCCGTTTTACTTCCATCTGGGAATACACATCTTGTAACAAATTTAGGTTTTGTACATTTATGGCACCAATATATGTCCTCCTCATTCAAGTCGTCTAAGAGATACTTCCAATTTTTATGTTTTACAAAATAACTTTGACTGTGAATATTATTAGGGAGGGGAAGCGTGTCGTCAGTGTTGTTACTATCTGGATCTTCATCTTCCATAGCAAGGTCTAATCCATAGCATAAAACAAAACATTTTAAACACAACTTGTGACAATTAATGTAGTCAATTTCACCGTCACTATTTTCGTACGTGTCATTTGTGTCAGGAATGTGGTAGTCGTTAATGTACGTCACACACTGTAACTCATTGAATTGTCGTGGGAAAATGATGGTGTCTTGCCCCATAGAATAATGAAGTTGGTAGTCAAATCGAGTTGTGTGATGTGATAAAATATAGTTTAATGGCCATTCTTTGAAGGTACTGTTCAAGTAGTTAGTGTATGTAGATGTAGTACGAAATTCATTATATGTTTTGTTATATATTTGACTGCGATGACCATGTTTTGTTGCATATATCCAGTGACTTGGGTCAGAAATGTGTTGTCTAAAAGTTTCAGATTGGTTAGCCATAGTACTCACCAAACGTTGTTGCTTGAATGCGTACCAGTAAAAGATAAAAACGAATTAGTTATTCCACAACACTCACACAAGAAATATATATATTTTGCAGCAAAATCTTTCTTGGTTGTTTCCTAGCACACCACACTAGCGAATAATCAGCTCAAACCGGCTTCACTCCATTCATATAGGGACTTGCGCATAGAGCACGGTGTCCATACATAGTAGCGGTCCTTCGGACGCTTACAGCTCCAGTTACTAAGTGAAGATGATGAATTACTTCCGCGCTATCAATATCTCATGGTCACCAAAGACGGTAATGTAACCTTCGGTCGCCATGCTGCACGTAGAGCACGGTGCCCCATACATAGTAGCGGTCGGGTTGTAGTAAATAACTTTGTTATAATTATATCCCCTTCTGCACTGTAGAGCACGGTGCCCATACATAGTAGCGTTCGGGTTGCAGTAAATAACTTTGTTAAAATGATATCCCCCTTCCACACTGTAGAGCACGGTGCCCATACATAGTAGCGGTCTGGTTGCAGTAAATAACTTTGTTATAATTATACCCCCTTCCACACTGGTGAGCACACCCACGAATCTGTTATATATACAGGTGTAAGGGTCGCACCCAATCTCACTTGCATCAAGTCTCTTTTGGCGTGAACATCGTTCTGCTCTGTACAAGGTGAGTTAACGTTTTGTGTTTTCTTATCATTATTCAACAGTTAGTAGATGATTATAGACTATATGGGGGCTATCTTTTTTATAGTTAACATGGATGCTCTCCAACAGTTAAACAAAATAGGGGCCCAGGCTGGGTTGGAAACAAGAAGACTAAGGGATCTCCCAGTTAACCAGCCGTTCCCTGTAGAGAGTCTGCAGAGAATTGAGACACGATTCGGCACCAGACTTCTTTGTCACTGCCAAGAGTTTATGGTGTTTCTACCAAGTCGATTTGCCAGCATATCCAACGAGACGCTGGCAACGTTAAATTCACGCCCCTTGGTATTGAAGTATTTAGGCATGCACAATAATGCATGCCTAGTCCTCTTTGAAGCGGATAACATTTAACTCTTTGTCACATCGTGTATGAGCAGATGGCCTCGCTGTTCCACCTCTAACAAAACCATTTAATACCAGAGAAATAGCAGTTGACTATTATTGTAAGTGTTTATTAGAAAATAACCTCATGGTGCCACTTGTTTGGGAAAATGTTCGTGACTGCTTTCAAACACGACTGTGCAGTGGACGAATATACAATGTCAACAAAATTTTACATCCAAAATTGTTTTTACAAGCATGTTTACCCGTTTTTTTATTACAATTTATCACTCTTTTTATGCGCTTCACAGCATTAAAGGTGAACACAGAATTAGCGTGTACCTTTGTATTTTTTAAAGTCAGTGGAGATGAAAAACGGGAAACCATTTATTTGACAACAAAAATGAGACCATGTTATCGGACGGATGACAGGGAAGCTTGGTATAACGAACATGTCGTTGACGCTTTGGTGTCTAAGTTTGACGCCTTTCTTGAAGGTGAAAGTGGAAAATCGCTCGAGGTCATCCCGTTTCTACAAGTCAATGTATGTTGCTTTGATCCCTTAAATTCAGGTTCTCTATATTTTCCACTTCCTCTTCCTGTTCAACGTAGAAAAGCCGTTCTCAACATTCAAAATGAGGACGACTATTGCTTTTTGTGGTGCATGGCTGCATTTCTAGCCCCTGTTCAACGTCATGTTAGTTTAACATCCTCATACACGGTCATGTTTAACAGGTTACTCTCCACGCTCAACTTTGCAACTATTTCATTTCCTATGGAACTTACCTCTATGGCTAAATTTGAAAGTCTTAATCCTCATTTTTCCTTTATGATTTATGGTCTTGATAAGAATACGGTTATTGGACCGCTTTATTGTACGCAGCAGCAGAAGGTACACCATATAAATTTATTATACATTTCTAACGAGCAAACAAGTCACTATTGTTTAATTAAAAACCTCTCCAAGCTTGTTGGAGGTCAACTTTCATCTAGACACCATAAAACATTTATTTGTGAACGGTGTTTGCAGTACTTTTCAACGCTGATCAAGCTGGATAGCCACACAGTGGATTGTTCTACTCAGCCAGCAGTTAAAATTACATTTCCAAAACCGAAAGAGGCAAAAATGAAATTCAAAAACTTCCATCGCTTGGATCCAGTGGCCTATACTGTGTATGCAGACATTGAAACTCTAACTACCCCCATTCAGCGGTGTCCACCGAATCCGTCTTCCTCATACACAGATGCTATTCAAAGACATACTCCGTTTTCTGTGGCCTTTCAAGTTGTTTGTTCCTATGATCCAAGTCAATCCTATTTCAAATTGTTTCGAGGACCTACCTGTATTCAGTGGTTGTTACAGGAACTGAAACAGTTAGCTGAGCATGTCCATCAGCTTCTTCAAATTCCCAAGCCCATACAGATGACGCTAGACGAAATGATACATCATGATACGGCAACAACGTGTCATATTTGTCAGAAGCCTATTTTACCTGACGACATTAAAGTGCGCGACCATTGTCATTACACGGGCGTCTATCGAGGAGCTGCACACGACACGTGTAATTTAACGTTTCGTGCAGCAAAGTATATACCCGTCTTTTTTCACGGTCTCACCAATTTTGACTCCCACTTTATTATTCGTGAGTTTGCCACATTAGACAAGGAACATTTTTCCATTATTCCGCAAAATCATGAGCGGTTTATCTCCTTTTCTATACATTACCAGGGTATATCACTTCGGTTTCTCGATTCCTATCGATTTATAGCCTCTTCGTTAGAAGCCTTGGTCAAGGGCATTTCACCCGATGAATTGCACTTTACACGAAACCATTTTTCGGATGATGCTAAATTCAAACTTTGCATCCGGAAGGGCGTTTATCCTTATGAATATACCAACAGTTGGTCTTCCTTGGACGAAACGCATTTACCTCCACAGGATGCATTTTTTAGCACGTTGCATAATACTACCATTACTGATACCGATTATATCCACGCCTGCAACGTGTGGGATACCTTTGGTTGTACCACCCTAGGTGAATATGCTGATCTGTATCTCACTGTGGATACCTTGCTATTAACGGATATTTTTGAGAAATTCCGTCGCATGTGTATACAGATTTACAAGCTGGACCCGTGTCACTATTATACAGCACCGGGTTTATCATGGGATGCCATGTTGTTGTACACAGGTATCGAGTTGGATTTACTTGTAGATATTGACATGTTATTATTTTTTGAAAAGGGTATTCGTGGAGGATTTGTTTCCCTTGTTCAGAGACATGTCCATGCCAATCATCCTTACATGTCAACGTATAATGCTCAGCAGCCCATTTCCTATTTAACACACTACGATATAAATAATTTATACGGCTATGCTATGAGTCAACCCCTCCCGTATAAAGATTTTGTTTGGCTCAGTAACGAGGAAATCGAACGCTTTGACGTGTTCACCGCTGCTCGTCAAAAAGAAATTGGCTTTGTCCTGGAAGTGGATATACAATACCCTGCACATGTGCATGACGATCACGCTGATTTACCGTTCTGTGTCGAGCGTAGGATTCCTCCAAATTCGAGCTCAAAACATCCAAAGTTACTGGGAACGCTTCTTCCTAAAACAAGGTATGTGATTCACATCCAAGTGCTTTTACAATGCTTAACGTATGGACTCGTGTTGAGTAAGATCCATCGTATTGTATCGTTTACACAAAAGGCGTGGTTGAAGCCTTACATGGACCTGAATACTCACCATCGGCAGCGTGCTACCCAACCTTTTGAAATTAATTTTTTTAAATTGATGAATAATGCAGCATACGGAAAAACGTTTGAAAATGTACGCAAACACCGGTCCATCCATTTAGTTAATTCGTGGGAAGGTAGGTATGGAGCTCGGAAATATGTTGCCAAGCCCCATTTTAAAACCATGAAAATTATTACTGATACATTGGCTACCGTCGAATTAGGAAAGGTTGAAATTCTTTACAATAAACCTATTTATTTAGGGATGACTATTTTGGAGTTTTCAAAATTAACCATGTATGACTTTCATTATGGGTTTGCTCGTCGCTATTTTAAGGATGTTCATCTTGTTTACACTGATACCGATAGTTACATATATCAGGTTAAAGCAACAGATGTTTATCAGGTGATGCGTGACCATCCTGAGCATTTCGATACGTCCTCTTTTCCTGATGGTAACATCTTTGGCTTGTTACCTCAAAACAATAAAGTTATGGGGCTCATGAAAGATGAATGTGGCGTCGATGTGATGACAGAATTTTTAGGTCTTGCATCAAAAATGTACTGCTATACTTGCGACAGTTCAAGACATGTCAGTCGAGCCAAGGGGGTCCGCTCTAGTGTCATCCGAACGTTATGTATGGCTCGTTATCGTGAGGCATTATATAATCCCACTGAACAGTATGCGAAACAGGCACGTCTAACGTCCCGTACCCATGAAGTGTTTCTTGTCGAGCAAATGCGACGCTCGTTGCTTTTGTTTGATGATAAACGTTCATGGGTAAATGATCACCTCACAAGCTTGCCATGGGGCCATTACGCCCTTAATGAGTAAACCAATACAGTTTTGTTCTTCATGTGTGTTCGCTATTATCTGTGAATCAAAACATGTCTATGTGTATGTCAAATATTGTAAATAAAGAAATAGTATGTATTGTCCTTTTGTTTTATATATTTTCAAGTCCTATATAATCATCAAACATTGCTATTTCCTTACTAGATGTTTAGATGGTAAGTATAATAGACCGAAGCTATCGCAGGAGCTAATGTGCAAGATGGCCGCCTCGCGCAACTACTCTCTGTTATTCTTATGGAGGGACAGTCAGAGCTGGAGCAGTGGCTAATGTGCAAGATGACCGCCACGTCCTGAGACCGTGGATGATGTCACAGGGGGGGAGTTCGGTCGTGTAGTTGCTAAATGGAATATTTATTATTATGAGATAATTATTGATTGATTGATAGCTTGCCACGGTGGGTGAGTGGTTATTGTGTCGGACTATCAACCCCAAGCTTGCAGGTTAGCTCTTAGCCGTGGTAAGTGATTTTTGAAAGGCGGCAAAAATTACGACACGCATGTCAATGTCGACATGTCAAAGAACCCAGGGGGAATTCGGCCGTGTAGTTGCTAAATGGAATATTTATTATTATGAGATAATTATTGATTGATTGATAGCTTGCCACGGTGGGTGAGTGGTTATTGTGTCGGACTATCAACCCCAAGCTTGCAGGTTAGCTCTTAGCCGTGGTAAGTGATTTTTGAAAGGCGGCAAAAATTACGACACGCATGTCATTCAATGTCGACATGTCAAAGAACCCAGGGGAAGTTCGGCCGTGTAATTGATAATCATACAACACACACACATCTCCAGTATACAGGTTTGATGACCATATTGTCCTTAGTACAACCGAACAAAGATGATTAACCGCGTTAACCTACATGGGACTGATAACCGCGATGCTTCACTCCTCCCCATGATTATTCAACACACACACACATACATACACATCTCCAGTATACAGGCTTGATGACCATGTAGTCCATAGTATAACCGAACACAGATGATTAACCGCGTTAACCTACATAGGACTGATAACCGCGATGTTTAAGTTTGTAGTCAAATTGAGTTGTGTGATATGATAAAATATAGTTTAATGGACATTCTTTGAAAATACTGTAAAAATAGTTAGTGTATGTAGATGTTGTACGAAATTCATTATATGTTTTGTTATATATTTGATAGTACTCACCAAACGTTGTTGCTTGTTCGCGTACACCACACTTGAAAATGATCAGCTCAAACGCGGTCACTCCTTACATATAGAGGCTTGCGCGTAGGGCGTGGTGCCCATATTTAGCAACATGCTCCAGTTTCTAAATTAAGAGATGAATTATTTTCGAACTGAGATGTTACAGGGGCCTCACAAACAGCGCTCCCACAAGTAGCTAGTCGTCATGGAGCTCCACAACCAGTGAGAATGTGTAGCTGCTCTCACGTTATTATATCAGGGTCTCACAAGCATCGAACATAAGTATACCCCATTCACACAGGGGGCCTCACAAACAGCGCCCCCACAAGTAGCTAGTCGCCATGAAGCTCCACAACCAGTGAGAATGCGTAGCTGCTCTCACGTTATTATATCAGGGTCTCACAAGCATCGAACATAAGTATACCCCATTCACACAGGGGGCCTCACAAACAGCGCCCCCACAAGTAGCTAGTCGCCATGAAGCCCCACAACCAGTGAGAATGCGTAGCTGCTCTCACGTTATTATATCAGGGTCTCACAAGCATCGAACATAAGTATATCCCATCCACACAGGGGGCCTCACAAACAGCGCCCCCACAAGTAGCTAGTCGCCATGAAGCCCCACAACCAGTGAGAATGCGTAGCTGCTCTCACGTTATTATATCAGGGTCTCACAAGCATCGAACATAAGTATACCCCATTCACACAGGGGGCCTCACAAACAGCGCCCCTCGAATTTCCTCAACAGGAAGCGAGGGTTCGAATCCCTCACACGACAGCTCGTCATGGGTTAACAACAGTCCATATATCTCTACATTTTTACCATACATAGATCTCTAGGGGACATTTAGTATTTCGTATTATTCATATTCGTAACCATGCTTAATGGAATATTTATTATTATTAGGTCTTTATTGATTGATACCTACAGCCCCGGCCATCGCATTGTTCTACTACTCTAAGTTACACTCGGTCACATTCGGCTACCTTCGACAGTCGCCCGAACCAGTCCCCTCCCCCACTTCCATCCACAAGCTATATAGGCAATGCACACCAGCCAGCTCAGTCAGTTGGCTGGCCAACACAGGTCGGCTAACAACTGGGTCTGCTTCCAAGCCAGACCTTCCACCCTTTCCCATCCCCTCCCCCCCCCCCTCCCCCCCCCTCCCCTCCCCCCCTCCCCTCCCCCAAGCCCCCCCCCCCCAGGGAACGCCTGGGGGGGCACGTGACCACGAGAAACCATGGATGACCTTGAAATCTGTCCAGGACCGGCTTAGCCCTACTACTGATGGTGTTATGGGCATTAACATCTCCTAGAAGGTGAGAAGGAGGGGGGATATGAGAGACTAGATCCACCAGCTGGTTGTAATCCGGTTGAGAATCTGGCGGGATGTACACGTTACATACTGTTGCCATTACTGGCAACGAAGTACGAACTGCAACTGCCTCTAGCTGAGTACGCAACGGCACCTCTTCACTAAAGATGCTAGAGTGGACAAGAGTGCAGACGCCACCAGCGGCCACAGCTCCGTCCACCCGGCCTTTAGAGAAGAGTTTGTAGTGACGCATTGTTGTATCATGTCCAGGACGAAGCCTGGATTCCTGAAGACAGACAATGGTTGCCGAAAACGAAGATATTAATTGACGTAACTCAGCGAGATGAACAGAATAGCTATTACAGTTCCATTGTAATAGTGCCATGGTGTGGACTTAAGTAGAAGTAGGTCTCCTACTTATGCTTGACCGCTTGCCACCCTTCCCCATCTCTAGTTGGAGATGATGGGGCAGGAGAGCACACCTCAATCTCCGCATCTCCGTCCGAAGACGAAGAAAATGGAGCGGGCCCTCTCTTGGGTTGAGCGCGGTCGTCGTCGGACCCATCGAGTCTCGCTCTTGGGGAAGAGCGAGAGCGGTGTCGAGGGACTTTCTCCCGGTACGAAGACTGGGTGTCTGTCCCCGACACGTCCCGAAGAGATATCTTCTTGGATCGGCGCCGACGTGTGTTTGGAGAAGTAGATGGTCCCTTCCCCACAGACGCCGGGTCCTTATGAAACAAGGTCGCTCCTGCTGGCACCGCTCCACTGGTAGTGGTGGGAGCGGGATGGCCAGCAGATACGTGAGCAGCCCTGTCCTTAGGAGAGGAATAGAAACGGCGCTGAACCGTTCCCCTCTCCTCCGCCGATCTATTTTCTTTCCTATAGGGGAGTTCCTCCATACGGACGGGCTTGGCTTCAGCAGGCTTCGCTCCCTTGGTGGTCGTGGGAGCGGAAAGGCCAGCTGAGTCAGTAGCCACCCCGTCTGCAGGAGGGTGAGAGGGACGGCGACGGTCCGTCTCCCTCTTCTCCACTATCTTTGTCTTATCAGGTGGGCTGGATGACGATCCAGCCCCGGTCGCAGAAGTCTTTTTGCCTCGTTGGCAGGGGAAGACTTCTTCTCCGACCGTTTCGGAGAGGAAGATGACTTCTTCTCCGATTGCGCCGGTTTAGATGGTATAAGCGGCGCCTTTTTCATAATGGCCGAAGATGGTTGTGTGACCTTCTTCGGGCTGACAGGTCTCGCTTGGACAGCGAGGGGAGACTTTACGATCTCAGAGTAGTTCGTCGTCGAGGGTACAGCACGGTGAACGAAAGTGGCAGGGGTGAGAGGTGGCGTCCCCTTAGCCGCGAAAGATACCGGAAATTCGGGTGCAGTCATATCACGGTATCACTTTCGAGCGTCGTGATATGAAAGCCGATCCAATGTTCTGATTTCTTGGATCTTTGCTTCCTTGCAGAACTCAGGGCACAGCTTGATCGCGGAGAGTGACTTCCTTGGCAGTTAGGACACGTCGGGGCAGGCGGACGCCCCACACCATCATGTGTCCCCTTGCCACACTCTCTACACACCGCGTTGGCAGTGCACCTGGCAGAAACATGACCGAATTTCTGGCAATTGTAGCAGCACATAGGTGGAGGGATGTTCGGTCTAACGTCGCAATGGTACGACGTGACCTTCACCTGCTTAGGCACTACATCACCCTCAAAATGGTGAATGAAAGCGCCATTATCGACGCTATCATTTCCAATTTTCCGGGTGATGCGCCTAATCCTGGTGACGCCTCGCTTCCCCAGATCCCGCATCAATTCCGCGTCGCTGTTTAAAATGAGGTCGCGATAGAATATAATTCCACGGACCTCATTCAGCGTATCGTGCTTCTCAACCTTAACGGGAATTTCGCCGAAATGCGTGCATTCCAGCAACGCTTCGGTTTGCTTCCGGTCAACGGTATGCACCAGGAGCTGCCCGTTCCGGAGTTTGGAAATCCCGTTAAGGTCGCGATAATTCCCCTCGATTTCCTCTGAAAATAAGATCGATTTTACCTGTTTAAAATCTCCCCCGTCTGTCCTGGTAGCAACCAGGTAGCGAGGAGACCTGTCAACAGGGAACTTCTTATTAAATGCCTCATCCCAAGGCGTATACACCTTGGGATTCGGTCTACACTCCAGAGACGGCTTTTTAAGGGTGCCACCCTGTACAGGTGTCCGTGATCGCTTAGTACGCATCCCGGACGAAATCCTCCCCGAATACTGCCCACTCCGAACGGGGGCTATCACTGTGGGCGCCACCCAGCCAAGGCAATACCTACCTGGCATAGCAGATGTTGCCCGGGGTCCCAGTGCCTCGAACAGGCATTTCCCCCTCGGCCTGCACAGGATTTATGCAGCTCCAGTATTCGGCCATGCAGGGACCTTCGTTGTAAGGCGGATACTACTGTAGGGTACATGGCGCACCCACCTGACGGGATGGGGCATACCGTCTAGGCTTTCTGTCCAGATGGCCAAGCTGGTGGCTCTTCCCCTAACAGCATGCATGCTTATTTCTATTGGTCAAACCAGAGCTGGGACCAGAAAACCAAAATCGACCTTTATAAGGCCCCCTCTAAGTCGCCTTTTACGACAGGCAGGGGATACCGTGGATGAATTCTGCCCTCCCCATCCACAGGGGGTCTGAAAAATCAAATACTGGCAAGTTATTCGGCCATGTCGGCGCTATTAGTCGCCTCCTACGACAGGCAGGGCATACCGTGGGTGTATTCTAACCCGCACCCACACGGGGGAACTCATGATCTGTCAACAGGTTTTCAAACAGATTGAGCACACACCCAAGTACAGAGGTCTTGATCATGATGTTCCAAGCCTCTAAATGAAACACTCCTCTTTAAAAATTTCTGGTGTTCCATCCATGGTCTATGAACAATCTCCTGATCTCAGTGTTTTCAAGTTTTTCATGGCTATGGACAAGTTTTAATCCTAACAACTTCATATTTTAAGGGGTTGGGGTACGTGCCCTATGCGTAATTAGTTCAGCATAAGATCATTAAATCTCCTTAAGAAAAATAGGGAAAATAGGACCATAGGAAAGGGAGAATATAAAAAACTGATCCTCTAGGGACATTGATTCAGATGACTCCGAGTAAGTAGATTAGACCAAAATGTTTTCAATGTTGCCTTAATAACGGTTGATATTTTTCTACCGTTCAACATGAATTGATGTCCAAACAGGCCTATATTGGATAGGAAATAATTAATATTTGCAGAGATTACAAGGATGACTTGTTGATGTATCAGTAGACAAGCGAAAATAAGATCCACGTCCGTATCGAGTTAGAAGCCATATTTCAGTGATGCCGTAATAAACGAAATATTAAAAGTTTTTCAGTCGGTCAACAAGATTGCACCTAATTGTAATGAGTATTATTCCCAAAAACAGAAAAAAATCCTCTCGGCACGCCGGAAGGCGGAGGTAGATTTCACCGGGCAAACTAGGGGATAGGCTATAATAGACAAAATATGCAGGGTTTCGTAGAAGGATCAGTCCTCATTTCTTGCCAGAAAGTATTTTACAATTGGAGCTTAATTAACTTTGTTTACGTCTTTATATGCATATTTTTAACATTTTATTGTCTTATGGGGACGGTAACCTTCTTGTCATTTGGGATTCATTTTTATACTTGTGTGCACACTGTCCTTATGCAACGTTACGACACTGATGTGTAACGTTCTAACAGTCTAACTTCTTCACGCAAAATTTTATCTCCCGCAGAGATGTTGGTTGGCTCCTCAGTTTAGGGACTGCGACAACGCGGTCATGTAACCCTTGTACTTTGGGTGTGTGTGGAATCTGTCTGATAGACGGTGTTAATTGTGATGGCTGTATTAGTCTGTAATTCATGTAAGGACTGCAGACGGTCAATTTCAAGTTGTAGTTCCCAATTATGGTACCAAATACTACCGTCAACGACACCTATCTGTGAACTTGGCAACTAGATGCCACCACAACCATCAACTCACAACTAACGTTGAAACTTCCCCTCCTAAGGAGAGCATACTGAGGGATTCTTAGCGCTCTTAGAAAATCCGACGACTTCGGCTGGCTTTGAACCCGCGAATTTGGGCATAGAAGTACAGTATGCTACCGGTTACGTCGCCGAAGCCGCTTCCCACAGAGTCAGATAGAAAACTGAATGTGATCTCGTGCAGTGGCGTTGTCATGCCAACCTCTGATAGCTCATCCCTCATCAATTTAGAAGCGTTGTCATGGTAACCTCTGATGGCTCTTGGCATTTTCTTATAATCATACTAATATATAACAAGTAGTTCCGTGAAGAACTATACAGCCTATTTTCATATATCCTGCTCATGTTAATTGTCTCTATCAACATACAAAATTTCAGTTTAATTGCTGTAACAGATTCGTAGATATAGAGAACCGTCTAAATATTTCATATGGTCGCCAGGATGGATTTTTATTTTTGAACTATTACATTAAGATTATTGTGTACGTGTGGTATTCAAACTTCAATCGCATGATTAGAACACAAGAAGTAAAAACGAGATATAAAAAGTACGCACACCAGCCATCTTGTTATTAAGCAATCAATTGAAATTAATTACATGCCGGTGGATCAACATTTGTTTAAGCATTTAACATGCAACTTTTCACGACACTCGGATAGTTAATTCGCGAGAAACGTCCATTTAAATATTTATACTTCGCGTTGCCGCCATGTTGGATTTGTGCTCACCAGGTTACTGAAAGTCCTATAGGTGAACATATGTTCATAGTCTCTATGAACATAAAAATTCAGTTTGGTTGCTGTAAAAGATTCATAGATATTGAGAACCGTCTGAATATTTCGGAAGCTCGCCATTTAGGATTGTTATATGTATAGGCCATAGAGTTATGTACCATTCAAGGACAATTATTGCCTCGCTTCATTATTCAAACTTTCACTTCGATCGCATGATTACGACACAAGAATAAAAACTTAATTTTAAAATTTCACACAGCCGCCATCTTGAGGTTATGTAAACAATTGAATTAAATTAGAAGTCAGTGCATTACAATCTGCAAAATCATTTACTGTACCACATTTCACTTTGCTCAGAGAGTTAAATCACGAGAAAAGTCTATTTAAATATTTCAAATTTGCTTGGTCGCCATGTTCGGTTTGTACTTTACAGGTTTATGAAATATACATAGGTAAACTTGTATCAGTACCCTTTATCACCGTACAAAATTGCATGATGATATCTGTAATAGTTTCGGAGATATAGAATGTCAGTGAAATATTTCGCACAGCCGCCATTTTGAGTTCATGTAAACAATTGAACCAAATTAGACTCCAGTGCATTACAATGTGTATAAACATTTGCTGTACCAAGTTTCATTACGTTTGGATAGTTAAATCGCGAGAAATGTCTATTTCAAAGTCTCAATTTCGCTTTACCGCCATGTTGGTTTTGTAGTCACCAGGTTTTTGAAAGTCTCATAGGTGAAATTCTAGTAGTGCCCTTTATCACCGTACACAATTTCAGGGCGATATCGGTAATAGTTTCGGAGATATTGAATGCAGGTGAAATATTTCGCACAGCCGCCTTGTTGGATTGGTGAGACGTAACAAAATTTGAAGGGCACAGTCGAGGTTGCCGGGAATAGTGCTATGAACTTACCGAGTTTCATTGAAATCGCTCCAGCCGTTTAGATTTTAGTAGGGGGAAACACACTCACACCCCTCTCTCTCTCTCTCACACACACACACACACACACACACACACGCACGCACACACACACGGACAAAAGGTGATCTCATAAGCCATTTTTTTTTCAAAATTGAAAATAGGCTAAAAATGAGATGGTGTGTGTCTGTGTGTCTCTCTGTGTGTCTGTCTGTTACTCAATCACGCAAGAACCACTGGTCCGATTTAAATGACATTTTGCATGGATGTAGCTGATTTACCAGGCTTACATATAGGCTACTTTTGATTTCGATATTTTGCACTATTTAAAAATGGCGACTATTATCATATTTCCATTTCTAATAAAAAGAGAACGGTAAGAAATAGCAGACTTTTGATTGCACTAAGAGCTTTAGAATTTAATTTTCTATCCGAAAGTTCCTTATCACTTTTCGTGTATCTCCAATGGTTAGTGACTAAAACCTAAATATGTCTTATAAAACACGGTCAACGCCGAGCGATGTTAGTCTATGTCAGTCTCTACATGAACTGTTTTATTTATATAGGTAGTTTGAAGGGTCCGAAACGAGACGTGATTTTGAGTCTAATTTTATACTCTTTGTGCCGGTTATTGTATGTGAGTATTTGGATTTTTATGCTTTTTCACAATGTTACAGTATATCATCATCATCATACTATCGTACTAATATATAAAAAAAAGTCCTCTCGGCACGCCGGAAGGCGGAGGTAGATTTCCCCGGACAAACTTGGGGATAGGCGAAAATAGGCAGAATATGCAGGTTTTCGTAGAAGGATCAGACCTCATTTATTGTGAGAAGGTATTTTATAATTGGAGCTTAATTAACTTTGTTTTTCGTCATTTTATGCTTATTTTAAACATTTTATTGTCTTATGGGAACGGTAACCTTCTTGTCATTTGGGGTCCATTTTTATACTTGTGGTCACACTGTCCTTATGCAAGGTTTCGACACTGATGTGTAACTATGTAACGGTCTGTTACTTCTTCACGCAAAATTATATCTCCCGCAGAGATTTTGGTTGGTTCCTCAGTTTAGGGGCTGCGACAACGTGGTCATGTAACCCCGTGTACTTAGGGATGGCTGTATTAGTCTGTAATTCAGATAAGGACTGCAGACGGTCAATTTCAAGCAGTAGTTCCTAATGGTGCTACCAGGTACTACCGTCAACAACACCTACCTGTGAACTTGGCTACTAGATGCCACTGCAGCCAGCAACTCGCAACGAACGTTGGAATTTCCCCTCCAAAGGAAAGCATACTGAGGGATTTTTAGCGCTCTTAGAAAATCCGACAACTTCGGCCGGCTTTGAACAAGCGACCTTGGGCATAGACATTCAGCATGCTTGCTACCAGTTACGTCACCGAAGCCGCTTCACACTTAGTCAGATGGAATTCTGAATATGATCTCGTGCAAGTGCGTTATCTTGGCAACGTCTGATGGCTCATCCCTCATCAATTTAGTAGAGTTGCCATGGCAAGCACTGATAGCTCTTGGCATTTTCTTATAATTCCGAAATCATTTTTCTCATCCCTTGGCATAATGGTGGGTCATATCAAAAATTCTTTAAGACAAAATTGTAGGTAATTATTAGGGCAATATTGTCCATTTTGTACGGTTTTGAGATTGTGCCTATTAAGAGAGATATGATTAATGTTTCCCGAAAAACCCACTTTTTCCCACCCCTTTGGTCAATGGTTGGTGCTATAAAAAAACTCTTCAAACATAAATTTTTGGGCTTTATCCGACACATAGTATGAACGTTGAACGGATTCGATATTTCACATATTAAGAGAGTTATAGCAATATTTCACTTTTTCGAAAAAAAAGCCCCCCATATTCACCCTCTTCGACTGATTTAGCCCATTAACGAACTCGACCGAGATTTCATAGGTATACATATTCGGTAAAATATTCAAAGTGATTGGTGCAAAATTACGGCAGTTATCGTGTCCACAAGAAACTGATATGCATATACATATATACATATATTACATAAATTATATATAAACTTTTGAACTGACGGTGGTTTTGGGGTCTGGGGGATGTGAAACGCGAAGATATGTCGAAATTTTCCGGAAGTCGAAACATGGTAGCCTACCCATTGCAATAGTTAGCTTTCTAATGAAATCTACCTCTGGTTGGTTCCTCAGTTTAGGGGCTGCGACAACGTGGTCATCTAACCCCGTGTACTTTGGGTGAGTGTAGAATCAGTCTGATAAACGGTGTGAATTGTAATGGATGTATTTATTTATTTATTTATTTATTTTTTATTTATTTATTGCCACAACAGGGCAGTGCCCCAATTACAGTAGCAAACAATTAAACAATTGTTTACACACAGATAATACATGAAAATACATTAAGATACAAGATAAAAAAATACATTAGAATACAAAATAAAAATTGAAAATTAAAAATTGAAGATTAAAATTAAAACTTAAATTTAAAAAAATTGTTAACAAGGAATATACACAAGTTCAAGTCGCAATAACAGTAAATAAAGCATGATTTTTAATATTTGGTCACATAATGTAAAACTAGATACATATCTTAAGGTACTAATACAATAGCAATGGAAGATGGTAAGAAAGTGAAACCTAAATTTAATATCTACGTTGTAATGAATCATTTGACATCTAAAACTACGTGTAATTGCCTTCTATAATTTAGCAAGGACATTTCAAAATCTAAATTGTTGTCAGCTGAGAGCCTGTTGTAAGTACAGCACATATTCAATATCGGTGAATTTTTATGGAAATTTGTATTAGATTTTTTAACTATTAAGAGTTCTCGTTTTCGGAGACATTTCTTTCTCACATTGAAATTTATTTGCTCTAAAGTTTCACTCGTGTCTGAGATACCATTGATAATTTTATATAAATATATCTGCTGAGCAATAAGCCTGCGTGTTGAAAGTTTAGTCATTTGGAATTCTGACAACAAGTTAGAGTAAGGAATTCTACAACGGATGGCTGATACAGAGTACTTCTTGTAATATAGGAAGCGTAACAGTTTCTTTTGCAGCCTTTCTATGTTTTTTATATGTGACTCGTACATTGGAGACCAGACTACCGCATTAAACTCCAGTTTACTTCTCACATATGCATTGAAGAGAGTAATGATTGTCTTTGCATTCGTCAACTCCTTGGAATTTCTAAAAATAAAGCCCAGACTTCTAAGTGCATCATTCACTACCTTATCAATATGATATTTGAAACTCAAATCATGATTTATATACAACCCTAGATCCTTGACCGTATTCAGTCTTGTTAAAAGATTTCCATCCATTCTGTAGCTATATTCCAAGCATTGTCTTTTCCGACTGAAGATGATGAAATTACATTTTTTTTATATTAAACAATAAGTCATTGTCTAGGCTCCATTTGTGAATGTTATCTATATCATTTTGCAATTTCTGGACATCCTGCTCATTTTTAATAACTCTGTACACTTTTAGATCATCAGCATATAGGATACATTTTGATTCTTTAATAGAAATGGGAAGATCATTTATAAAAATCACAAGAAATAACGGACCCAAATTTGAGCCTTGCGGCACGCCAGACTTAGCAATGTAGGTGTAGGAATTAGCTTCACTATAGGACACATACTGTTTTCTGTTTGATAAGTAAGATGCCACTAATTCTAACATTTGATTCGAGAAACCTAAGGCTGATAATTTCCGTAATAATATACCATGATTAATATTGTCAAAGGCTTTTGAAAAATCGGTGTAGATGGCATCAACTTGATATCGAGAATCTAATGCATTCGAGACAAACTGTACAAAGTTACACAGATTTGTAGTTGTAGATCGGTTTGGAACGAAGCCATGTTGAAAATTACTTATATATGGCTTTACATGATTGAGAATTCTATAATAAATAATTTGTTCGAAAACCTTGGCAGGTACAGAGATGATCGTTATTTGTCTGTAATTCTCAATTTGAGAGGAGTCACCGGATTTGAAGATGGGACATGCTCTGGATAATTTCCATATTGCTGGAAATGTGCTATGTCTTAGAATGAGATTCAACAAGAGAAACAGTGGATATTTTATGACATCAACACAGGCCTTTATAATATATTGAGGTATATTATCCGGACCACTGCACTTTTTATGCTTCAATTTCTTGATGGCAGTTTCAACTTCTTTTATGGTTATGGCTTTTATGAATAATGAATGAGAGGTGATAGTTGGGATCATTGTTGTATGTTCATCGAGTGCATAAGATGTTGTTTTACCTCCATATACTGCTTTTAAAAAAATCTGCAAATTCATCTGAAATTTCCTTATTCGTTTTTAACAAGTTTTGGCCAAGTTTCATCTGTTGATAATTCGCCCTAGTTTTTACCTTTCTATTTTTAATATAATTCCAGAATTGTTTGGGATCTTCCTGCATTAAATTTTCAGAGTCATTTATATATTTCTTATATTCAGTGTCAATCAAAGCCTTGGTTATCTTTCTTAATCTGATAAAATTTTCCTTGTGGAATGAAGATGATTTCATTTTCTTTCTATGATATTCCTTCAATTTCAAATTTTTGATAATATCTAAATTAAACCAACTAGGGTATGAACGTTTTCTATGCGTTTTTATGAAAGGTACAGTGTCATTAAATACTGCATAAATTTTGTCATAGAAATACTCAACTGCCCTATCAATGTCATGAAATGTATCAAGATATTCCCAGTTAGTTTCATTCAATAACCTATACATTTTATTGAAATCTGCTCGTTTAAAATTATAAATCATAGTAGAAGTGGTCTTACTAGAACCAATGCGTACATTAGTTAGACTTAGCTCAATAGACAATGCGGGATGGTGGTTATCCTCTCCTACTAAGGGGATGCATCCCCTACTGATCGACACGATCTTGGGTAAGTTAGTGAGTACCAAGTCTAGAGTTCTGGAATTTATGTTCTGGATATCATTTAGAGAAAGTAGGTTATGTAGTGACATAAAATTGAATAAGGCTCTTTCTTGGGAATCACCATTCAGAAGATCTTGATTAGCACCCCTCACTGTGGGAATATTAAAGTCACCTGCGATTATAATATTGCTACCAATAACATTGTAATGTTCCCCTATATTAATATAAAATTTATTATAAGTATCAAGACAAGAATTTGGTGGAAAATAAACATTAAAAATATAATAAGCCTTATTATTCATCAGCACTCTAATACCTAACGCTTCATAATTTCCATGCTCAGAGTAAATTCCATTATAATTTATGTCATGTCTCACTGCAATTAAAACTCCACCGCCTCTTTTCCCTACTCTGTCTTGCCTAATGACATTGTAGTAGTCGTCAAACAGCTCCGCGTTGTATACTGATTCCGAAAGCCAAGTCTCTGTCACGAGCACGACATCATGCCTATTACTCAATATGCTCGTATAGAAATTATGTGTTTTTGTGTTCAATCCCCTAACATTTTGGTAATAAATTGAAAGGAACTGATTAGAATTATTCATTTTTACATTAGGCCTAAGTTGTTCACGTCTTCAATGCATTTCAGTTCATGTACAAATCTATCTCCTTCTCTTTTCCTCAGTTTAATGGCACCAGAGTTATCTATCCACAGGAACGCATAGCCTCTTTCACGTTTGACTTTTCTAGCTAGGCTAAACACCTGCCTCCTGAGTGGTGTCAAACTCTGGTTAACATAAATGGGGTTGTTAACAGCATAACCTAGATGTGTTGTATTTAGGTTGCGTTTTACTTTCCTTTTCTGGATGAATGTTTCCTTATCTGCTCGCCTGACGAATTTCACAACTACGCCCGCCGGGGTGTTTTGTTGATTTTGTGGGGATTTCTTCAAGCGGTGGCAGATATCAATCTTGTCAGCATCAATTGCGACATCTAGTGCTTGTCCAACTCTCCTAACTAGTTCGTAGGTATTCTCGTTAGGTGTCTCTGGGAGTCCAAAAATCTCGACCGTATTTCTTCCTCAGTACTGATTGAGATCTTCGACTTCCCGCTGCGTGTCTTTCTGTTGCCTTCTCAGTGCTGACGTTTCTTCCTTCAAAACGTCCATTTGGTTCATACAAACCCTGATTTGCTCACACTGATCCTTAATCAGTCTACTATTTTCATCCAATTTTTCATGGGTCAGGTCTAAAGACTTACCCATGTCCTTTTCGGTCTGGTAATCTCTTTCCTTCATGTTGGCAATATCTCCTTTCATTTCCACAATGTCAGATTTGATGCTCATTATCAGTTCATACATTAGTCTGTAATTCAGGTAAGGACTGCAGACGGTCAATTTCAAGCAGTAGTTCCTAATGTTGCTACCAGGTACTACCGTCAATGACACCTAGCTGTGAACTTGGCTACTAGATGCCACCCCAACCAGCAACTCGTAACGAACGTTGGAACTTCCCCTCCAAAGGAAAGCATACTGAGGGATTTTAGCGCTCTTAGAAAATCCGACGACTTCGGCCGGCTTTGAAACCGCGACCTTGGGCATAGACATTCTGCATGCTACCAGTTACGTCACCGAAGCCGCTTCCCACTTAGTCAGATGTCAAAGTCAACCCCTGGCACTATCCAGTCCATGACGGGCTAAGGCCGACCAAGCGACCGCTGCCCAGCCATTTGGCCTGCAGATATTGGGGTGACGCGTGATCAGCGCGTCGGGTCCCCTAGGCCGTTAATATTGGTATTCGTGATCGGGGTGCTGTCTCACTGTCAGACAGCTACTCAATTGTCCTCACAAGGCTGAGTGCACCCCGTTCCAACCCTCACGTCAGTTTTAAAATCCCTGACGGAGCCGGGGATCGAACCCGGGGACTCTAGGTGAGAGGCAGGCGCGCTACTCCAACACCACGGGGCCGGCTTAGTCAGATGGAAATACTGAATCTGATCTCATGCAAGTGCGTTGTCATGGCAACGGCTCATCCCTCATCAATTTAGTAGTGTTGCCATGGCAACCTCTGATAGCTCTTGGCATTTTCTTATAATTCCGAAATCATTTTTCTCATCCCTTGGCGTAATGGTGGGTCATAACAAAAATTCTTTCAGACAAAAGTTTTAGGTAATTATTAGGGGAATATTGTCCATTTTGTACGGTTTTGATATTGTGCCTATTAAGAGAGATATGATTAATGTTTCCCGAAAAACCCAATTTTTCCACCCCTTTGGTCAATGGTTGGTGCTATCAAAAAACTTATTTGACATAAATTGTTGGCAGCTATCCGACACATGTTATGAACTCTGAATGGATTCGATATTTCACGTATTAAGAGAGTTATAGCGAAATTTCAATTTTTCGAAAAAAGCCCCCCTATTTTCATCCCCTTCGACCGATTTTGCCCTTTAATGAACTCGACCGAGATTTTATAGGGATACATATTATATAAAAAATTCAAAGTGATTGGTGCAAAATTACGGCAGTTATCGTGTCCACAAGAAACTGATATATACATATATATATATAAACTTTTGAACTGACGGTGGTTTTGGGGCCTGGGGGATGTGAAACGCGAAGATATGTCGAAATTTTCCGGAAGTCGAAACATGGGACCCATTGCAATAGTTAGCTTTCTAATGAAATCTACCTAAGAGATGACGTGTGTCTGTGTGTATGTCTGTGTGTCTGTCTGTTACTGAATCACGCAAGAACCACTTGTCCGATTTGAATGAAATTTTGCATGGATGTAGCTGATTTACCAGGCTTACATATAGGCTACTTTTGATTTCGATATTTTGCACTATTTATAAATGGCGACTATTTCCATATTTCCTTTTATAATAAAAAGAGAACGCTAAGAAGTAGCAAACTTTTGATGGCATTACGAGCTTTAGAATTTAATTTTCTATCCGAATGGTCCTTATTACTTTTCGTGTATCTCCAATGGTTAGCGACTAAAACCTAAATATGTCTTATAAAACACGGTAAACGCCGAGCGATGTTAGTCTATGTCAGTCTCTACATGAACTGTTTTATTTATAGAGGTAGTTTGAAGGGTCCGAAACGAGACGTGATTTTGAGTCTAATTTTATACTCTTTGTGCCGGTTATTATATGTGAGTATTTTGATCTTTATGCTTTTTCACAATGTTACAGTATATCATCATCATCATACTATCGTACTAATATATAACAAGAAAGTAGTGGTTTTGTAGGGGTTCTATATCCTCCACCTCCACACCCTCCACACAAGATGGCGGCGGCGCGATATCTCTCGAACGCATGGTCAGATTTTGACGAATGAGGTGTCATTGAACTCGGGCTAACACCCCCTTTCCAATGGACAACATATTTCCACCCCAAAATAAAACCTACCCCTACTAGGGGGTGAAATTGTATTTTTTAGAGAATCTCTCTTTTCAATTGCAACATGTGAGAGTTTGAATGCCGATATGGAATGAAACGTTGTTCTACATAAAGTGCATATGTGCGGTGGATAGCCACTATGAATTAACATGCTTGTTTTCTGTTTTTACGCATGCCCACTCATGGCTTTTGAAGAGGGTGGGGGAGCGGATCCCTGTGGATGGGTCATTGTTGCCGGGTCATTGTGGACGAGTCCTTCTGGACAAGTCCTTGTGGACAGGTCCTTGTGGACAAGTCCTTGTGGACAGGTCCTTGTGGACAAGTCCTTGTGGACAGGTCCTTGTGGTCGAGTCCTTGTGGACGAGTCCTTGTCCCTTTGGACTGATCCCTTTGGACGGGTCCCTTTGGCCTGGTTCCTACGGACTAGCCCATGAATGTATTTACATTATGTCAAAGGGCCTAACTACATTTGTGTGTGTGTTGAATTGACGTTGTTCACTAATCCCCCACTACTATAATGGGATAACGATATGAAAGGAAAGTGACGAAATACATGTGAACATACAAGGGATCTAACTTGGAGGATGGATGTGTTCTAACGAGTCATTTGTAGTTGAAAGAGAATAATACATGTTCTTAAGATGTTAAAACTGAGGAGATGGCACGTGCAGTAAGACGTCTTGTTACTTCCTGTGTCATAATACAGACATGACAGAGAGCGTGCAGATCTGTTGCTATGACTAACACTGCAGTAATTTGAAACCGCAAGTGTTCATTAAGACAATGGATGATGATCATGCAAAGTTAGCAGTTATTGGATATTACACAGGTGTTCCTTCCGGTGTCATGTTGCTGACATACCAGAGAGCGCACACTGCTGTTGCTACGACTGACGCTGCAGTAATTTGAAACCCCATATGTTGATTAAGACAATGGGTGATGATCATGCAAAGTCATCAGTCATTGAATACCACACAGGTGTTCCTAGTGTACTTTGGACTCTCAACTGTATTGGGAAAGGAATTGCAAGGATCTGCAAAAAACTGCTGACACGAGCGATGAGAGTTTATATAAGAGGGGTGTCATATATCTCCCTACTGTCAGTCTTTATTACTCGCTTTGAGTGAACAGTGCTCTATTACTGCTCAAGAGTTGTAAAAAAAACCGTTTTGGTAAAAAATCATTAAATTATTTTGCAAGGTAAGTACTTATTATTAATGGATTGTAGTCTTTTATTACTAATTGATGTTGAAGTTATTGATTGGAATGTATTTATTGATTGATTGATTGATTGATTGATTGATTTGTTTGCAGATAATAGGGTACCTGTAGGTTACCAGATTGCTACAATCTGTTCATTCAGTGACAGCAGTTGATAAATTATAAAAAGGTAAGTGCCCCCTCTAATAACTTTTAAACAGTTAGAGTGATATTTTCCAATGTTCACCACTACATGTCAGTGAAAATGGTATATTTGGCAGTCAAAAGTTGGAACTACTTGACCATGGTGTGTAAAGCTAATTTTGTAGGTTAGATTTTGATTACCGCTCTATTAAGTCTGAATGTTCATTGCTAGGTGTCAGTGTCAGAGGGAATATTTAAAGACATAACCTCAGTTCACCTAACATAACCTAACTTTACCTAACTTAACCTTATCATGTGACATGTTTTACAAGTTTAAACTTGTTCTAAGACTGGCTATGACGTCACACTTAGCTCACTTAACTGGCGATTGCTGGTTTCTATCACGTGACATGTTCTACAAGTTTAAACTTGTTTTAAGACTGGCTATGACGTCACACTTAGCTCACTTAACTAGCGATCGCTGGTTTCTATCATGTGACATGTTCTACAAGTTTAGACTTGTTTTAAGACTGGCTATGACGCCACACTTAGCTCACTTAACTGGCGACCGCTGGTTTCTACCACTCTATCAAGTTTTAATGTTCACTGCTAGGTGTCAGTGACAGTGGTATATAGTAACCCCCAGTTAGAACTACATAAAGTTAGACTTGCTAGGAGTTCACAGATGATTGATTTAAATACCCTGCTATAACCATTGACTGGAATATAATTAAACTATTTATATTGTACTTTTTGTTTTATCTTTTATTAACATTGATGATTTCTTTCTTTTATAGGTAATTTCGAAAGTGATCATAATGTTCAAGTGTGGTGACTGTAAGAAACAGTTCTCAAGACCTGACAACCTTTAACGTCATGCAAGTACAAAACATAATCAGAAAATGTTTGTGTGCAGTCATTGTGCTACAACATTTAACAGACAAGATAGTCTTACACGACATGTAAATTTAATGCATGTCAGTTCAGCACCATTTTCGTGTTCAGTTTGCGAACTTGGTTTTTCTGCTGTAAAGCGATATCAATTCCACTTGGTTGAAGTGCATGGAGAACAACAGGAATTGAAATCTGTAAAACCATCAACTAGCACGGAACCTTTAAATGAATGTGATGCTCAAAAGCGTAAACGTTCTCAAGATTGTGAAAATAGTTGTGCAACAAAAAGAAAAAAGGATGGTGAACCTTCAATAACACATTGTGATGTATGTAATATTGATATACCTTCTTCAATCATTCATGGACATTTACGCAGTATTCAACATAAAAATAACGCTTGCCATGAAAGAAATTCTGGAAATATTCAACAAATTGGTAGTGCATTTAAAAGTCGAATTGCTAGTTATAGACTTTATAGTAAAGAAAAAACTCAAAGTATTGAATCATTTTTAAAAAAATGTTCAACCTACTGTGTTTGGCTTAGTAGAAAATGTTTTATTAGAGCATAAAACAATTAAAATGAATTTTGAACTTTTTGGCCTCTATGTAAAAACTGAGAGCAAAAGTGAAATTACGGATATCAAATCCTTTAATACAAAAAACATAATTGTTAGCGAATCAACTAATATTAGTGATATATATCAAAATATTTCAAGTGCTATCATTGTGAAGAGTGAAGAGTTCCAGGAAAGGGAGTCAGGCTGGGCGTTGGTTGAAGTACTTTATTTAGAAACCAACCTGAATAAATACAACCCCCTTCGAGCATCATCATATATTGATTTGCCAGGATGGATTAAACGAAAGAAAGCTGTTGTGAACGTTTTGAATAATAATGACGCATGCTTTGCGTGGGCTGTAACTTCAGCTCTCCATCCAGCAGTGGAGAATATGCATAGATCATCATCTTATCCTCACTATTCTTCAGTGTTAGATTTAAAAGAAATAGAATTTCCTATGGCGATAAAAGACATTCAACGTTTTGAAGAGCTGAACAATGTAAGTATTAATGTTTATGGAATTGAAAATAAGAGTATAGTTGGTCCTCTATATCATACTCAGGAAAAAAAGAATGCTCATGTAAATTTACTATACATAACCGAAGGTGAAAATGCTCACTATTGTTGGATAAAACATTTATGTAGACTTGTTGGTAGTCAACTATCAAAATACAAAGGTAAGAAGTGGTTGTGTGAAGGCTGTTTGCTCTATTTTACAAAAGAGGATCAACTAACTCAACATCAAAAATGGGGGTGTAATCATGTTCGTACGGTATTACCGACTCCTAAAAATAACATTCTAAAATTTAAGGATTATGAGAAACAGCTTCGAGTACCATTTGTTATATATGCTGACTTCGAGGCTTTGCTAAAACCATTTAATACATGTTCATCGAATCCAGCCCAACCTTTCACCAACACTACTCACATTCATGAACCTTTTAGCTTTGCATATTATATTAAATGTAGTTATGATGACTCTTTAAATAAGTTTGAGCTCTATAGAGGACCTGATGCACCTAAAGTTTTTATGGAAAGGCTTGAGAAAGATGCCGTCCGTATATCCTCTATTTTAAATACGATCATTCCAATGGAGCCAATAACTTCATTAGAGCAAATGAATTTTGAAACTGAAACTAATTGTTTTATATGTGGTGAATGTTTATATACAGACAGGGTTCGCGATCATGACCATTTAACAGGAAAATATCGTGGTGCGGCTCACCAAGAATGTAATTTAAATTATAGAGTAAGTAAATTCATTCCGGTCATTCTACACAATGGTAGCAAATACGATAACCACTTTATCGTTAAAGAATTTGGAGCTTCAGATGTGAAAATTGATGTTATTGCAAATAATAAGGAACAATACATATCATTCACAAAATACATCAAAACTAGCAATAAAAAACCATTAAACTGCGATTTTTAGATTCATTCCGCTTTATGTCGAGTAGTCTTGATAAGCTGGCTAGTAATTTAAAATCAGATCAGTTTCATGAAATTCAACGTGTCTTTCCTAAAGAAGATGATTTTAATTTGATTCGTCAAAAGGGTATATTCCCTTATGAATATATTAACTGTGTGGAACGTCTTGAGGAGTGTTGTTTACCACCGAAAAATGCATTTTACAGTTCCTTAAACACAAGTCATATCAGTGATCAGGAATATTTACATGCACAACGTGTATGGGCACAGTTCCGCATTCAAACTTTAGGAGAATTTTCAGACATATATTTGAAGACAGATGTGTTGTTATTAGCAGATGTTTTTGAAAATTTTCGGAATGTTTGTATGAAAACTTATGACCTTGATCCTTGTCAGTATTTCACAGCTCCTGGGTTAAGTTTCAGTTCAATGTTGAAAAAAACGAAAGTAAATTTAGAATTAATGACTGATATAGACATGATCAATTTTATAAAATCATCAATTCGAGGTGGATTAAGTCAATGTAGTGGACGGTACTCTAAAGCGAATAATAAATACATGCCTAGCTACAACCCTTGTGAAGAGTCAAAGTATAATTGTCTACCTCGATGCAAATAACCAATATGGTTGGGCTATGAGTCAATATCTACCACTGAAAGATTTTCGCTGGCTGACACAACCTGAAATTGATGTCTTACATGTTGACACTCTTAATGATAACGATGATAAAGGATATATTTTAGAGGTAAATCTTGAGTACCCTAAAGAGTTACATGATGATCATAATGATTTACCATTTTGTCCTGAGAATATGAAATCTCCATACATCACATCACGAACAAAAATGTTAATTGCTAATGTAAATGATAAATGTAAATATGTAATACATTATCAAAACTTGAAACAGTGTCTACAACATGGATTGAAATTAACTAAAATTCATCGCGTATTGCAATTTCATCAGTCAGCATGGCTCAAACCGTATATTGATCTAAACAATAATTTAAGAACGCAGTCAACAAACGTGTTTGAAAAAGATTTTTATAAACTCATGAATAATAGTGCTTTTGGAAAGACTATGGAGAATGTTGATAAACGAGTTGATGTAAAGCTGATAACAAAGTGGGAGAATGATGGTAAAAGGTATGGTGCGAGCAACTTAATAAGCAAGCCTAACTTTCATAGCTGTTCAATTATGCATGAGGATTTAGTTGTAATACAAATGAATCGTCTTAAAGTAACTTACAACAAACCCATATATGTGGGTTACACCATTCTGGAATTATCAAAAACACTTATGTATGAATTTCACTATGATTATGTAAAGAAAAACTATCTTGATAATGTTAAATTACTCTACACTGACACAGATTCTTTTATTTATGAGTTTAAAACTGATGATTTTTACGAGGATATCAAAACTGAGCTAAATAGGTTTGATACAAGTGACTACCCCAAGGATAATATTTACCATTTACCTCTAGTAAACAAAAAGGTTCTTGGGAAATTTAAGGATGAATGTGCTGGTGTTATTATAGACACCTTTGTAGGCACAAAATCTAAATCATACAGCTATATGACAATTGATGATGTAGTAGTAAAAAAATTAAAAGGAGTGAAAAAGAATGTTGTTAGTAATGAGTTAGATATAAGTGATTATAAAAACTGTATAGTTAGTAACCCACCTGTATTATATAAGAAAATGTGTGTATTTAGAAGTAAAAATCATCAGCTACATACCAATTTGTTGAACAAAGTTGCTTTAAGTAATGAAGACAACAAACGATTCATTATACCCAACACATTTAATACTCTTGCTTGGGGAAATAGTCGTATTGACGACTATTACTTTACTTAAGTCTAATGATCACTATATTGTAATATTTGTAGTGTGTTTTATATTGTAATATTTTTTGTAAAAAACTGTAAGTAGAATGTATAATGTTAGGCTACAGTAGTTTAGTAAAAATAAGATAAGTAATACATTTTAGTGTAAAATGTTTGCTTTTGTATATTACGAAAAAGATTTTAAAAAATTTACTGAATGTGTGAACTAAACAAGGGGAATGTAAAAAATGTAAAGTGGAAATTGTAAATATCCATGTGTGAAAAAGTGAAATGGCTATCACCATTTTAAAATTAAAAAGACATTGTAATCTGGTAAACCTCGTTTTTTATTTCACAACAACAAAAATGTACAGAATGTGTAAACTAAACAAGGGAATGTAAAAAATGAACAGTGGAAATTGTAAATATTCATGTGTGAAAAAATGAAATGGCTATCACCATTTTAAAAAAATAAAAGATATAGTGATTTAGTGAACCTTATTTATATTTCACAAAAAATGTACAGAATGTGTGAACTAAACAAGGGGAATGTAAAAAATGTAAAGTGGAAATTGTAAATATTCATGTGTGTGAAAAAAAATGAAAATGAAGAAATGACTATCACTATTTTTAGAATTAAAAGACATTGTGATCTGGTAAACCTTGTTTTATTTCACAACAACAAAAATGTACGGAATGTTTAAACTAAACAAGGGGAATGTAAAAAATGTAAAGTGGAAATTGTAAATATTCATGTGTGAAAAAAAAATGAAATTGCTATCACCATTTTTTTAAATAAAAGACATTGTGATCTTGTAAACCTTGTTTTTATTTCACAACAAATAGAGCTTTACAAAAATAGAATACAAAGAAATACCAATTCCTCAATCCTTTTCAATGTCCATGTCCACTCATTATTAACTTTCCTTTTATAACACTAATCACAATGACGACTGCCAACCTCTCTCCCACTGAGACATCACAGAATGTCAAAAGTTGTTTAGCTTTTCAACTATACTTTATCCGCTACAGGTCTTAATGCAGGATGACTGTGGTGATAAAGGTGCATGCTCGATCTAAAGGATTAATAGGTATATCACCACGCTGCAAAGGTTCTTCAAGATAAGTTCCAGGACCACACAAATAAAAAACCATGTAGGTAGATTTCGAAAGTCAAGTATTGAATTACTTTGTCAATGACGCCATTGCCAGTAGAGGTCTGGCATGTCCTTTTCCATCGATGGTAAAAAGGGTTGATCTTCCTCCTCCTCTGTGGTTGATGTTTGTTGTTGCTGCTTTTTTTCTTCATTACACCCGTGGTATGAGGAAACAAAGTCTTTACACTGACTTTTATGACCATGATACAGTTTGACTAGCTGACAAGTAGCACACTGTCGCATAGAGGGTATTTTTGCCATAGCCACTTGCTTATGGTGATCATAATCCGTACATGGTTGCAATTCACTTAACACAGGGTCTTGAGTCCAACATGTTGCCAGATTTCTTTCACTGCATTTGCTGCGACATAATAAATGTATGATTTTGGAAGAGCCAATAATTCTTCTTTAGTAAAACTGTCTAGTTTCTTTTTACACACAAAGAACTTTCCAATCGCTTTATCGGTAGCATCCCCTTTCTCCATGGTATCACGTTGATGTTTACACGTCGCTTGTAGAAATCTCACTGGTGTCATCCACAGGTAAACCTTTAGTTTTAATTTTATTTAACAACTCCCATTAGGCATTGGTGGATAGCCAATGAAACAATTGCCACACCTGTGCCAAGGCTTTATGGGTAATATTGTCACAGGGGCAGCAATCCATGAGTGTTTGCAGCGATGGACAGCTCATGTCCATTAAATCGATACATTGACAAAAGTTTCACCAGATCACTATATCTTTTAATTATAAAAATGGTGATAGTCATTTCCATTTCTTCACACATGAATATTTACAATTTCCGCTCTACATTTTTACATTCCCCTTGTTTAGTTCACACATTCTGTACATTTTTGTTGTGAAATTTAAAAAAAGGTTCACTAGATTACTATATCTTTTAATTTGTTAAAATGGTGATAGCCATTTCACTTTTTTCACATATGAATATATACAATTTCCACTTTTCATTTATTACATTCCCCTTGTTTAGTTTACACATTCTATACTTTCCAAGACCAAGAGAAAAAATCCTCTAAATACATTGATAAAAATAACTTGTCAAATAAGCCATTACAAATAAGGTATTAACGTAAACCACCAAAAATAAGCCACCAACATTATGCCACCACTATAAGTCACCACCATAAGCCACCATAAACCACCACCATAAGCCACAATAAGCCATCACCACAAGCCACCAGCATAAGCCACCATCATAAGCCACCATCATAAGCCACCACCATAAGCCACCACCATAATCCACCATCATAAGCCACCACCATAAGCCACTAACATAAGCCACCACCATAAGCCACCAACATAAGCCATCAACCTAAGCCATCAACCTAAGACATTAACCTAAGCTATTAACATAAACCATCAACATAGGCCAGCAACATAAACCATCAACATAAGCCACCACCATAAGCCAACAACATATGTCATCAACATTAGCCATCAACATAAGCTATCAATATAAGTCACCAACATATGCCATCAACATAAGCCACTAACATAAGCCACTAACATAAGCCACCAACCTAAGCCATCAACATAAGCCACCACCATAAACCATCAACATAAGCCACCAAAATAAGCCAACAACATATGTCATCAACATAAGCCACCTACATAAGCCACCCACATATGCCACCAACATCATCCTGCATAAAACGTCAACACAACATCATTCTTTCACCACAAGTGTTCAGACCTTTGTAGTAGGCGGATCGACTATACAAGTCAGTGGCTACTATGGAATATACTATAACCAATAAAGGTAAACCACGTGCCATGTATCATGGGTACTCTTATAACTATAAGCGAGAAAATGCGAATGGCATCATATTTTGGCAGTGCTCAAAACAAAGAACAAAAAATGTCTAGGTCATCTAAAAAGTAAACATGGTGAGGTCTTAAGTGTGGGTACTCATCAATGTGGTATACCAAATGAAACACCGTTAGTGTTAACAAGACATGATCAAAAGAACAAGAAAAAGCAAGCTCAACAAAAACATAGTGTTACTCATCATAGTGACTTCCTTGTGAAAAAACATTTATCTCCTCAAAAAGTCATGTTAGGACAGTTGTCAACGTTCAATAAAACCGTAACACTATCAAAAGCAACACAGACTCTTCAAGAGGCCCCTTTTGAAAATGAAAAAAGGAATTGGAGAGTTCTAGTGATGTTGAGGATGATGATGATGATAATGATGGTGACAATGACTATAATAATTATAAAGATAATATTTATAATGATGATGAAAAAGAAGAGGATGAGGGTTTAATGTCTATAAAACCATTGCGACTTCCCCAGTTTTTAAGAACAAGAGTACCTGGAGAAAGTTGTAAAAGGATCTACAACAAGCGTCGTGTTTAAAATCTATATCAAACAATGGTAAAGAGATAAAAAGTTGTATTCAGTGTGTAAATATTGTAAAAAAATCTAAATGAATAAAAATATTGTATGGGTATTGGCTGTTTTTTCTTAATTGCTATCCCCATGTCCCACTAATAATGCAATTGTTAACCACCAACAGTCTCTGACTATGTTCATAAAGAGAGTGCCTTAAACAATACACTCTGTCTATGGTTTGTGTACCGAGTATCATAATACAGTGTGGCCAAGCAATGTTAAGTCAATAGTTATGTCAGGTAAGGGATTCGAACCCTTGCTTCCTTGTACAGAAAATTTGATCTTAAGTTAAACACCTTAACCACTCGACCAACCTGACAGTTACTAATTTAATTAGTCTTGTGGACTTGAGTGCTTACAAAACTTTTCCCAGTATACATTGATTAAACCACTTGCTTGTTTTGAAATATAGATTTTGTTTTGTTTTACCATAACATTGCAGTTATGAGTCTTGTGAACTTGGTGTTTAATATAGGGTTAAAGGCATTTTAAAATAATTTTAGGAAAGCTCTTAGGTATCGTGTCATGGGTTTTAGTAATGCATTACTGTTCGTTGACTAACATTTACCGTTACACAACATTATTTTGGTGAGCTTACATGTTGTTGTTTGAGTCTTTAGTCTTTTGACTGGTTTTGCTGCAGATCTCAATGCCCCCCCCCCCTGTCCCGAGCTAATCGTTTCATCTCTATATAGCTACCACACCCTACATTCAAGACTATCTGTTTAAGATATTCTAACCTTGGTCTCCCCCTACAAGCTCTTGGGTTCAATCCCTAGCTTTAACACAAAATTTTAAAAGTGGTATGAGCACTATAACAAGTATACTCAGTCTCGGGTGGTCCAAAATAAGTAGGGTTTGATTCACACCTCAACCATACAGCACCATGTTTTTTTATTTTAATTTTTTTTAAATAATGATAGCCATTTGTTCATTTTCACATTTCACACATTACAATTTGTCAATTTTCCATTTGCATTTCATTTAAATGTCAGTTTCAAGTTTTTGAATTTCATGATATGGAAACATGGATTTTCCAATTTGTTGTTTACGCATTTTATTTATATTTTTTATGTCAAAAGTTCATATTTGCGAAACATGATTTTTTCATTTTAAGATTTTGTAAATGGTGTTAAAGTGAGTGCTTGGCCATTGCGATCGTACAGTCTGTCTATGTGTATGCAAAACATAGAGGTCTACTATTACTAGTGCAGGTAAGGCTGTTTCTACACTCTCTCTCTCTCTCTTTCTGTGTAATCGTACATCCACACAATCATGCCTGTCTTTGAGAACAAACACACAACCACTATATTTATCCCTAAAACATCATTGACATGCACACTCATCCCAAAGAACTTTAATTATACATTTAACATTTACCATTACAAATATAAATGGTTTCCACTATTTACAAAAAATTATCTATTTACAATTACAAAAATAAATATTTACAAAATGCTAAATCAATTAAATCTACTGGTTACAAAAGCCAAGTCTCTAAACAATAAAATATAGAAATCACACCTCCTCCTCGTGGTTATAACCCCTTGGTAGGCTAATGCGTAGGTCATTTGTCTGCACACATTTGTTATCCATCAAGGCAAAAGTGCATTTTCTCTGTTCCACAAGATACGAATTATAGTTGCTGGATTGTATCCTGCACCGTTTATGCGACATAGCTATACCAGTTCATGAAATCGCTAGGTAGATCTCTACATATAGCTCTACATATGGCTTCCTTACAGCTAGTGTGCGATAGACAGCATTAACTGTATATCACACCCAGTCCACCTTTGTATTTGTAATCCAAGTAATAATTTGAAAAGAGACAAGTGTAATCGGTTTAAAACATTATCTCTGCTTTTTATATGTTTATGACATGCGTATTAACCTGAAATCAAACCCTAGTCCACATTAGTGAAAGGCTAACAGCTTAACCACTGCGTCACCATGCCCTTCTTTCTTAGTTTGATTCGTTCTAGGACTTAGAGCTTGAAATCGAGTTAAAATCTCTAGTGTAAGTGGCACATGTGCTCGCCACTGTAGCACAAAATGGTTAGCTGGTAACATTAGACAACCGGAAATGATTGTATTTCTGTTAGCCAAGCATTTCTGTTATCTGCCTACAGTGTGAGCACTGTCAGCAAGACAGTTTAGTTTAGAACAAGTGTGTGTTTGTGTGTGTGTGTATGTGTAGATTATTAGCCTCAAGTATTTAACGCTTGTTGAGTGTAGCGACCATCTTGTCCCAGTAACCACTGAGCAAGTTTTAACAGTCAACCCATAAAAACAGTATAGGTTAGTTGTGTGTGGTTCATGTACTTGTGTGTGTGCATTAACATCATGCACTAGCTTTACCTTACCCTCTATAGGTAGAGCGTTATCCCTTTCCTTTCTGACATTACCAATGACCACATTCACCCACATGTTTTACACTTAAACCATTGGCTTGTTTTTGATTAAGTTTGCTTCGGTTTAGTTCGGTTTAGTTGGGTTTGATTCAGCTTGGATCAGTTTAGTTCGATATAGTCACCATTTTGGATTTTAGCTATCCTCATTAACCAATCAATTAATGATTGTCTACTCTTATTTCTTGAATCGATAAATCTGATTTTGTATACACCATTTGTCATTTATTATCCCATACCTACAACCTATACTCTCTCTGTACTGCAGTTTGATCTGAAAACAAGTTCCAATGGTGAAAGATTTGTCAGTCACCATACATGTATTCTTTCACTACCTAGCTATGTTTCATCACTCACTGTTAACATTTCACATGTCCATATCCGATTATTAGTTTATAAAATCTCAGGTCGATGACCTTGATGTATTGGGTATTTTTGGGTAAATTCATTAGCCATGGGAAAGGGTTGACCATTCTAAGTCCTATGACACCTCACATGTTGATATCCGATTATTAGTTTATAAAATCTCAGGTCAATGACCTTGCTGTTTTGGATTTTTGGGGTACATTCATTGGTCATGGGGAAGGGTTAACCATTCGTAGTCCTATGACTCCTCACTTGACCCTCTCTACTGATAAGTTTATAAAACTTAGGTCAATGACCTTGCTGTTTTGGGTATTTTGGAATAAATTCGTTGGTCATGGAAAAGGGTTGACCATCCTGAGTCTTGTGACACCTCACTTGTCCCTCTCTGATTATAAGTTGATAAAATCTTAGGTTAATGACCTTGCTGTTTTTTTTATTTGGGGGGGGGGTAAATTCATTGGTCATGGAGAGGGGTTGGCCATTTTAAGTCCTATGACACCTCACTTGACCCTCTGTGATTATTAGTTAGCGATATATTAACGAAAGTGCAGTTAGGCCCTTTTGACAAAAAATGAATAATACATTCAAAAACAGGGCGTCACCCCAAGTCCAACGACCCCTCATACAAGTCCCTAGCTTTCTTAGTTCATAAAATATTAAAAAGCCGATGACCTATTAGTTTTTTTGATCTTTGGTTAATTTGTAAAACAAAACGTATCTATAAATCATTATTCAAAAAGCCCACCCTCTTACAAAAAATCCAATTGCGATTCTTAAAACAAAAAACAAAAATAATAAATTATAGCGGCATTCAGTTGTATGCATGCACTTTATGTGGAACGAGTTTAATTTCATATTGGCATACAAACTCCCACATATTGCACATGGAAAGCGACTTTTACCTAAAAATTATTATTTCACCCTCTAGTAGGGGTAGATTTTATTTTGGAGTGGAAATAATTTATCCATAGGAAAGGGGTTGTCTGCTGGAGTAATTCGACTACTCGTACATGTCTCTAGCCTTATTCCCACCACTGTCAAAACAGGTTGTGACTTGTTAGCTCTTATCGGGCACGTGCACATGAGTACACTTATGTGTTAGGTCATATTACACATGAACTTGCATTTTCTCACGTATGAACCAAAACAGAATGTGACTTGTTTCACAAGGAGGACGGTAATAAGGTCGTCTCACACGTGTTCACATGTATTTCGTCACTTTCCTTTCATATCGTTATTCCATTATAGTAGTGGTGAACAACGTCAGTTCAACACACACAGACAAATGTAGTTAGGCCCTTTGACATAATTTAAATACATTCATGGGCTAGTCCGTAGGAACCAGACCAAAGGGACCCGTCCAAAGGGATCAGTCCAAAGGGACAAGGACTCGTCCACAAGGACTTGTCCACAAGGACTCGTCCACAAGGACCTGTCCACAAGGACTTGTCCACAAGGACTTGTCAACAAGGACTCGTCCACAATGACCCGGCAACAATGACCCCGCCAACAATGACCCGTCAACAATAACCCATCCACAGGGATCCGCTCCCCCACCCTCTTCAAAAGCCATGAGTGGGCATGCGTAAAAACAGAAAACAAGCATGTTAATTCATAGTGGCTATCCACCGCACATATGCACCTTATGTAGAACAACGTTTCATTCCATATCGGCATTCAAACTCTCACATGTTGCAATTGAAAAGAGAGATTCTCTAAAAAAATACAATTTCATCCCCTAGTAGGGGTAGGTTTTATTTTGGGGTGGAAATATGTTGTCCATTGGAAAGGGGGTGTTAGCCCGAGTTCAATGACACCTCATTCGTCAAAATCTGACCATGCGTTCGAGAGATATCGCGCCGCCGCCATCTTGTGTGGAGGGTGTGGAGGTGGAGGATATAGAACCCCTACAAAACCACTACTCAAGAAGTTCCGTGAGGAACTGTACAGCCTACTTTTCATGCCAATGATTATTCTACAGTTTATGAACCTATCTAGAATAATGACAAAATTAAGTTGGTAATATCGAAATATCAAATTAGTTCAAAATATGCCTGGTATAATTTAGCCTAATAGAGCACTACAGTTGGCAGCCCTGGTGACTGAATATATTCTTAGTTCCATCTTTTAAGGTACAGAACACAAAATTAGGTTGAAGTCCAATGGACGTTGCATGCAGTTAGACACTGGATTTATCAGCACGCGTAAAAGCATGTTGCCAACAATACCATGCGTGTGCTGATCAGAAATAATCTGAAATATTATGATATCTTGTTGTGCCAATTTTGGATGAAATCCATTTGTTAGTATAGAAGTTACATGTATTTTAAAATTGGACATATCAGCAGGCATAGAATCATGTTGGCAGCCCTGCCTTGTATTAATTACTCCAAATTAATCTACAATGCCAGGTGCAAAGTATAGAGTTGTTGGGTGGAAAAATTTCTGATATATTGATATTAGGTTAAAACATATAGACAGCATTTATTAACAGTTGGCAGCCCTGATTGCTCTTAACACTTACAGTCATATCTGTTATGGTACACATAGCACATACGAAATTTGGTTGAAATCCAACTGATAGTATAGAAGTTACATGTATTTAAAAATTGGTACTATCAGCAGGCTTATAACCATGTTGGTAGAACTGACGTATATAAGTTACTCCAAATTAATCTAAAAGGTCAGAATATACGTGTGCATAGTTTAAAGCTGTTGGCTTGCATACTTTCTGATATATTGGTATTTGGATAAAAAATAGAGAGAGCAATTATTAACAGTTGGCAGCCCTGGTGGCTCTTAAGAATACCCTCAATCATATCTGTTTATGTACAGATATTACATACAAAATTTGATTGAAATCCAATTGATAGTGTAGAAGTTATATGCATTTAAACATTGGACTTATCAGAAGGCTTAAAATTATTTTGGCAACACTGTCATTGTTGGCCACCTGGAAATTAAACTAAAATAGTATTATCTGCATGTGTACGAATTTTGGAATAGCTCCCATGCATACCTTGCGAGATATCCAACATGGAGCTCAAATTTCTAGTGCGTTTTTTCAACAGTTGGTAGCACTGACATCATTTTCAAATATGGACGTGAGATATTCCGGTGCACATCTTTACTCTTACTAAATTTGATTTTGATTGCTGCAGCCGTTTAGGAGTTGATAGGGGGAAACACACCCACAGCCAGCCAGACAGACAGAAGGACAGACAGACAGACAGACAGACAGAAACACGTTTTTCCCGGATCGATCTCATAAGACTACTTTTTCCTCATTTTTGCAAAAGTGAAAGTAGGCTAAAATGAGATGGCGTGTGTCTGTGTGAGTAGTGGAGTACTAGGAGTTCTGCCCCACTTCAGAACCCCCCTTGCTCTACTACTAAGCCTCAGCCATGTTAAATATCTCTTGAACGCATGGTCCGATTTTGACAAATGAGGTATTGTTGGACTCGGGCTGACGTCCTCTTTGCTATGGACCACTCGTTATATTTTTCAAAATTTTCAAAAAATAAATAAAGAGCGGTTCTGGCACAGGGGCTAATGGGCAAGATGGCCGCCGCGCGCAATCACTCTATGTTATTCTTATGGAGGGGTCATTCAGAGCTGGCACAGTGGCTAATGGGCAAGATGGCCGCCACTCCCCGAGACCGTGGGTGACGTCACAGGGGGAGGTCGGCCGTGTAGTTGCTAAATGGAATATTTATTATTATTATTATTATTATTATTATTATTATTATTATTATTATTATTATTATTAGGTAATTATTGATTGATCATGTACAATCTAGACCAACCTTATATTGTACACCTCGTGGTGTAGCGGCTAGTAATCTTGAATGACACTGCGGAGACCCGTGTTCGATTCCTGGCTCTGTCAAGAAATTTAATTCTGGGCTGAGGGCTGGAAGGGGGTACACTAATTCTTGTGAGGCAAAAAACTGAGAGGAGCAGGGTTTGATTCCTACCTCAATCATTCTGGACGTAGTTTTTTGTGGTTTCCCAATTTAACTCCAGGCAAATGGCAAGAGGTACCGTAACTGAAGGCCATGACAGCCTCCTTTCCAATCCTCATTTAAATTACAAGTGCACACACTAATACAGCCATACAATAGCACAGGTTATTAGACAACACACACCCCCAAGTACAGTATACAGGGCTACATGACCATGATATCACAAAACCCCTAAAGAATCAACAACAACAACTGATATTCATGAAACATCTCTTGGTGTAGTGCCTAGCATTCTTGACTGTCACTGCTTAGGCATGGGTTCGATTCCAGTTTCTGCTAATGATTTTAATTTTGGTCTGAGGACTGGAATGGGGTACACTCAGCCTCGTGAGGCAAAACTGGGAAGAGATGGGCTTGATTCCTACCTCAGCCATTCTAAGAGTTTTTTCTGTGGTTTCCCATTCACACACTAGAGGCAAATGCTAGGATATATCTTAAGTTAAGGCCACGACCACCTCCTTTCCAATCCTTATCTGAATTACTAATACAGCCATTGCAACAACACAGTTTATCAGACAACACACACCCCAAGTACAGTATACAGGGCTACATGACCATGATATCACAAAACCCCTAAAGAATCAACAACAACAACTGATATTCATGAAACACCTCTTGGTGTAGTGCCTAGCATTCTTGACTGTCACTGCTTAGGCATGGGTTCGATTCCAGTCTCTGCTAATGATTTTAATTTTGGTCTGAGGACTGGAATGGGGTACACTCAGCCTCGTGAGGCAAAACTGGGAAGAGATGGGCTTGATTCCTACCTCAGCCATTCTAAGAGTTTTTTCTGTGGTTTCCTACTCACACACTCTAGGCAAATGCTAGGATATATCTTAAGTTAAGGCCACGACCACCTCCTTTCCAATCCTTATCTGAATTACTAATACAGCCATTACAATAACACAGGTTATCAGACAACACACACCCCAAGTACAGTATACAGGGCTACATGACCATGATATCACAAAACCCCTAAAGAATCAACAACAACAACTGATATTCATGAAACACCTCTTGGTGTAGTGCCTAGCATTCTTGACTGTCACTGCTTAGGCATGGGTTCGATTCAAGTCTCTGCTAATGATTTTAATTTTGGTCTGAGGACTGGAATGGGGTACACTCAGCCTCGTGAGGCAAAACTGGGAAGAGATGGGCTTGATTCCTACCTCAGCCATTCTAAGAGTTTTTTCTGTGGTTTCCCATTCACACACTAGAGGCAAATGCTAGGATATATCTTAAGTTAAGGCCACGACCACCTCCTTTCCAATCCTTATCTGAATTACTAATACAGCCATTGCAACAACACAGTTTATTAGACAACACACACCCCAAGTACAGTATACAGGGCTACATGACCATGATATCACAAAACCCCTAAAGAATCAACAACAACAACTGATATTCATGAAACACCTCTTGGTGTAGTGCCTAGCATTCTTGACTGTCACTGCTTATGCACGGGTTTGATTCCTGGCTCTGCTAAGAAATTTAATTTTGGTCTGAGGACTGGAATGGGGGTACACTCAGCCTCGTGAGGCAAAACTGGGAAGGGATGGGCTTGATCCCTACCTCAGCCATTCTAAGAGTTTTTTCTGTGGTTTCCTACTCACACACTCTAGGCAAATGCTAGGATATATCTTAAGTTAAGGCCACGACCATCTCCTTTCCAATCCTTATCTGAATTACTAATACAGCCATTACAAGAACACAGGTTATCAGACAACACACACCCCAAATACAGTATACTGTGCTACATGACCATGATATCACAAAACCCCTAAAGAATCAACAACAACAAACAACAACAGCAACAACAACAACAACAACTGATATTCATGAAACACCTCTTGGTGTCGTGGCTAGCATTCTTGACTGTCACTGCTTAGGCATGGGTTCGATTCCAGGCTCGGCTAAGAAATTTAATTTTGGTCTGAGGACTGGAATGGGGTGCACTCAGCCTCGTGAGGCAAAACTGGGAAGAGGTGGGCTTGATTCATACCTCAGCCATTCTAAGAGTGTTTTCTGTGGTTTCCCACTCTTACATTCTTAAGCAAATGCCGGGATGGTACCTAACTTAAGGCTACAGCTGCTTGCTACCCAATACCTACCTCTATTACAAATACATACAGTAGTACAGACACAGGTTATCAGACAGCTTTTACATACACTCAAGTTCATAGGGTTACAAACGAAGAGGTATTAAGACTAGTGGGAGAGAAGAAATGTTTCTGGCGACTGTTAATGAAGAGAAGAGATAGTTTGGTAGGACACATACTAAGACACCCAGGATTAGCAGGCTTAGTTATGAAATAAAGGGTTGAAGACAAGAACTGTAGGGGTAGACCAAGGTAAGAATATTTTAAATAGATTTCCTTGAATGTACTGTAGGTTGTTGTGGTAGCTATATAGAAATGGAACGATTAGCTCAAGACAGTGATGGATAAACAATTGTTTCAAACCAGACAAAAAAGAAAAAACTAAAAGCACAACAAAAAATAGCAAAGTCTGTAAAAAATACATCATTAGCTTACCTCTTATTACACACTGGTCAATCCGCTTGGGAATATCACTGTTTTACACACACAGTCATTGTAACTTAGCCAAAATATAATTATTATATGAAAATACTCTTAAGGCGTATAAAATTTACAACTCACACACTCAAGCACACGGGGCTGGTGACTGAAAATGCACTAAAAATACACACTGTTTAATAATATCGTAATGTTCGCTAGCAACTCAGTACCTCCAGTGACCAGCTAGTCTGGGAGAGCTAACAGAGATTGCTGTGACAGTTGAAATGTTATCCTGTATGATAACGCGAAGCACGTACACATCTGAAAGACTCTTTTTTATAGAGATCTAGCTACAGAGTATGGATATTTAGATTACTTTAAATGTTGTAACATTTTCATTTTATTATCGTTTGATGTATTTTTGCAAAAGTGTGGGCTTGATTCCCAACTCTGGGGACTGAATCGGAGCACTGTATAGAAATATAGAGCTTGATGGCGTAGTGGTTAAGCAGTTTAACTTTCACTGCGAAGACCAGGGTTCGATCCCCAACTCTGCCAAGAAATGTAATTCTGGTTTGAGAGCTGGAACGGGGTACACTTAGTCATGTGAGGCAAAACTGAAAAGAAGTGGGTTCGAGTCCTACCTCAGACATCCTGGAAGTGGTTTTCTATGGTTTTCCACTTATACTTCAGGTGAATACCGGGATGATTCCTAATTTAAGTGTGCGCCTGCATCCTTCCCAATCTTCATCTAATTACAGATACACACACTACTGCAGCCATCACAATAACACAGGTTATCAGACAAATTCAACACACACCTAAATACGCAGGACTAAATGATTACGATGTCTAAGCCCTTCAAAGCAACAACGACAACAACGTAACATGAGACTGTACAAGGTAGACTATCATAAGAGTCCACTTCGTTGTGAAGTGGCTAGCATTCTAGGTCGTCACCTTGGAGGCCTAAGTTTGATTTCCGGCTCTGCCAAGAAATTTAACTTTGGTCTATACTAGGCTTTGTAAGGAAAAACCGAAAAGAGGTGGGGGTTCAACTTCCAGCTCACCTATCCTGGAGAGGTTTTCCGTGGTTTCCCACTTGTACTTCAGGTGAATACCGGGATGATGCGTAATTTAAATGTACGCCTGCATCCTTCCCAATCCTCATCTAATTACAAATACACACACTACTTCAGTCATTACAATAACACAGGCTATCACAAAATCCTATACACCAAGACGTCTAAACCCTCAAACGAAATGCATATGTACTTTGAATTGGCAGGTGAAAAGCTAAAGAAAGTAGGAGACTTTTTGCTACTTAGAAAGCAAAATAATAGTAATGGACGAAGCAAAGAGGATATACTATGAATTGCAGCCAATGGCCATAGCTGTGCATTTTTTATTTGACGCCTGAGGTCTCCCAACAAGTTCAATTTCATGTACGTCTAACTTTGGTTATCAAATGCTACTGTCACTAACTCTAAGTGGCGAACGTTGGAACTTATTAGAGCGTTACTAATTAACCAAATATAGCCTATAAAGTTTACCACACACTACCAATTGCAGTGCTAGGTTCTTTTACGTGGAACAAATGTATGACATGGGAGCTCAGGCTTTACCCCCCCCCCCCCCCCTCCGAAGGAATGCATACTGAAGGAATTAGTGCTTTCAAAAATCCGACGACTTTGGCCGGGTTTGAACCCGTTATATTGAGCCCAGCTATTAACTACACCACAGAAGCCGTTACATTGACATAGGCAATCACGCATATTCCAGAAACATTATGTACATGGGTTTTAAATAGCCACAATATCGGATAAGCCCTAAAGTGTGACCCTGAGGCTAATTGGTTAGCATGGTAGACTTTGACCTTATGGGATTTAGCTTTCACTCCTAGGATTTTAATGTGTTATGGAAATAGGAAACATAATTATGGAAAGAAAGGTTGAGGCTAAGAACTGCAGTGTAGTTCAAGGTTCGAATATGCTAAACAGATTGTCTTGGATGTAGCTTTATTTAGCATGAGCAGGGAGTAACTACCAACCTTGTAAAGAAAACTGAGACGTGATAAACTCATTTCTACCTCAGTCATATTGTTTCATGGTTTTACCACTTTTATTTATGGCAAATGCATGGATGATTCTTAACTTAAGGTTATGACTGCCTCCTTCCCAATCCTCACTTAAGTTTAAAAATCTGTACACCAATAACTATGCGGGAATCATTTATCTATTGGTTCTTTGTTATTGGAGTCGTTGCTCACAATTTGACGCACACGACTAGTTCATGTTATAACTACATAGGGTTACAAACGAAGAGGTATTACGACTAGTGAAAGAGGAGAGATGTTTCTGGCGACTGCTAATCAAGAGAAGAGATAGGTTGGTAGGACACAAACTAAGACACACAGGAATAGCAAGCTTAGTTATGGAAGGGAGGGTCGAGGGCAAGAACTGTAGGGGTAGACCAAGGTTGGAATATGTCAAACAGATTGCCTCAGATGTAGGGTGTGGTGGCTATGTAGAGATGAAACGATTAGCTCAGGACAGGGAAGCATGGAGAGCTGCATTAAACCAGTCAAAAGACTGAAGACTCAAACAACAACGTGTTTTTGATTTAGTCAATGTCAAAAGTTCATGATTGCGAAACACGATTTTATCATTACATATACCTTATCCCAAAGCATATGTATTTACATTCAATTGTATACAACCTCATAAACTACACTAATTTACACTTAACCTAATCAGGAAATAGGTTTTTTTATTTTCATTTTTATATTTCACACAATTGCAATTTTACAATTTTCCATTTTCAGTTTTTAAAAATGTCAGTCTTACGTTTTTGAACTCTGTCAATATGGAAACATGGATTTTTCAATTTGTTATTTACACATTTGTCAATTTTACAATTTTCCATTTACAGTTTTTAAAAAAGTCAGTTTAATTTATTTTTGAATTTCATAATATGGAAACATGGATTTTCCAATTTGTTATTTGTCAATTACAAAATTTTCCATTTACATTTTTTTTAAATTCAGTTTATAGTTTTTCAATTTTTGTCAATATGGAAACATGGATTTTCCAATTTGTTATTTACACATTTGTCAATTTTACAATTTTCCATTTACAGTTTTTAAAAAAGTCAGTTTAATTTTTTTTTGAATTTCATAATATGGAAACATGGATTTTCCAATTTGTTATTTGTCAATTACACAATTTTCCATTTACATTTTTTTAAATTCAGTTTATAGTTTTTCAATTTTTGTCAATATGGAAACATGGATTTTCCAATTTTGTGTTTTACATGTTTTTCATTTTTGGTCCTTGTACAAAAGTTCATATTTGCATTAGGAGTGGGAGGTGGGTAGTAATTAAAATGTATAAGCAGTGACCATACAATATTTCTTTATTAATTCAAATACATTTACAATATGTACACATATTACATTTGTTATTTTTGTTTTTTCTATGTTCTATTTATTTTTAAGTATGAATACCATTTTCCCCCATTGCATGTTATAGTAAAAAAAAAACTTGTAGATCTTTTTTCCATGGTGAACAATAGGCATGAAAACGTCATTATCAACATCATCATTATCAGCATGATCATAAGCAGCATCATTATCATAATCTTTATCACTAACATTATAATCACCATGATCATTCTCAACATCACTAGATCTGTCCAATTACTCTTGTTCCTCTTTCACAGGGTCCTCGTGTAGAGTTGGTGCTGCTTTTGATAGTGATAAGGGGTTTTTGAACGTTGAACTATCTTGAGCAGCAATATTGTTTTCTTGAACTTGCTTTTTAGTATTTTCATGATTGTTTGTAAACAGTAACCGTGGTTTGCTTGGAGCACTACATTGATGATCACTGACACTTAAAACCTTTCCATTTTTACTTTTTAGGTCACCGCGACACCTCAAAAGAGAGGTCGAAAGGGTGTCGCCCTTTCGACCTCTCTTTTGAGGTGTCGCGGTGACCTAAAAAGTAAAAATGGAAAGGTTTTAAGTGTCAGTGATCATCAATGTAGTGCTCCAAGCAAACCACGGTTACTGTTTACAAACAATCATGAAAATACTAAAAAGCAAGTTCAAGAAAACAATATTGCTGCTCAAGATAGTTCAACGTTCAAAAACCCCTTATCACTATCAAAAGCAGCACCAACTCTACACGAGGACCCTGTGAAAGAGGAACAAGAGTAATTGGACAGATCTAGTGATGTTGAGAATGATCATGGTGATTATAATGTTAGTGATAAAGATTATGATAATGATGCTGCTTATGATCATGCTGATAATGATGATGTTGATAATGACGTTTTCATGCCTATTGTTCACCATGGAAAAAAGATCTACAAGTTTTTTTTTTACTATAACATGCAATGGGGGAAAATGGTATTCATACTTAAAAATAAATAGAACATAGAAAAAACAAAAATAACAAATGTAATATGTGTACATATTGTAAATGTATTTGAATTAATAAAGAAATATTGTATGGTCACTGCTTATACATTTTAATTACTACCCACCTCCCACTCCTAATGCAAATATGAACTTTTGTACAAGGACCAAAAATGAAAAACATGTAAAACACAAAATTGGAAAATCCATGTTTCCATATTGACAAAAATTGAAAAACTATAAACTGAATTTAAAAAAATGTAAATGGAAAATTGTGTAATTGACAAATAACAAATTGGAAAATCCATGTTTCCATATTATGAAATTCAAAAAAAAATTAAACTGACTTTTTTAAAAACTGTAAATGGAAAATTGTAAAATTGACAAATGTGTAAATAACAAATTGGAAAATCCATGTTTCCATATTGACAAAAATTGAAAAACTATAAACTGAATTTAAAAAAAATGTAAATGGAAAATTTTGTAATTGACAAATAACAAATTGGAAAATCCATGTTTCCATATTATGAAATTCAAAAATAAATTAAACTGACTTTTTTAAAAACTGTAAATGGAAAATTGTAAAATTGACAAATGTGTAAATAACAAATTGAAAAATCCATGTTTCCATATTGACAGAGTTCAAAAACGTAAGACTGACATTTTTAAAAACTGAAAATGGAAAATTGTAAAATTGCAATTGTGTGAAATATAAAAATGAAAATAAAAAAACCTATTTCCTGATTAGGTTAAGTGTAAATTAGTGTAGTTTATGAGGTTGTATACAATTGAATGTAAATACATATGCTTTGGGATAAGGTATATGTAATGATAAAATCGTGTTTCGCAATCATGAACTTTTGACATTGACTAAATCAAAAACACGTTGTTGTTTGAGTCTTCAGTCTTTTGACTGGTTTAATGCAGCTCTCCATGCTTCCCTGTCCTGAGCTAATCGTTTCATCTCTACATAGCCACCACACCCTACATCTGAGGCAATCTGTTTGACATATTCCAACCTTGGTCTACCCCTACAGTTCTTGCCCTCGACCCTCCCTTCCATAACTAAGCTTGCTATTCCTGTGTGTCTTAGTTTGTGTCCTACCAACCTATCTCTTCTCTTGATTAGCAGTCGCCAGAAACATCTCTCCTCTTTCACTAGTCGTAATACCTCTTCGTTTGTAACCCTATGTAGTTATAACATGAACTAGTCGTGTGCGTCAAATTGTGAGCAACGACTCCAATAACAAAGAACCAATAGATAAATGATTCCCGCATAGTTATTGGTGTACAGATTTTTAAACTTAAGTGAGGATTGGGAAGGAGGCAGTCATAACCTTAAGTTAAGAATCATCCATGCATTTGCCATAAATAAAAGTGGTAAAACCATGAAACAATATGACTGAGGTAGAAATGAGTTTATCACGTCTCAGTTTTCTTTACAAGGTTGGTAGTTACTCCCTGCTCATGCTAAATAAAGCTACATCCAAGACAATCTGTTTAGCATATTCGAACCTTGAACTACACTGCAGTTCTTAGCCTCAACCTTTCTTTCCATAATTATGTTTCCTATTTCCATAACACATTAAAATCCTAGGAGTGAAAGCTAAATCCCATAAGGTCAAAGTCTACCATGCTAACCAATTAGCCTCAGGGTCACACTTTAGGGCTTATCCGATATTGTGGCTATTTAAAACCCATGTACATAATGTTTCTGGAATATGCGTGATTGCCTATGTCAATGTAACGGCTTCTGTGGTGTAGTTAATAGCTGGGCTCAATATAACGGGTTCAAACCCGGCCAAAGTCGTCGGATTTTTGAAAGCACTAATTCCTTCAGTATGCATTCCTTCGGAGGGGGGGGGGGGGGGGGGTAAAGCCTGAGCTCCCATGTCATACATTTGTTCCACGTAAAAGAACCTAGCACTGCAATTGGTAGTGTGTGGTAAACTTTATAGGCTATATTTGGTTAATTAGTAACGCTCTAATAAGTTCCAACGTTCGCCACTTAGAGTTAGTGACAGTAGCATTTGATAACCAAAGTTAGACGTACATGAAATTGAACTTGTTGGGAGACCTCAGGCGTCAAATAAAAAATGCACAGCTATGGCCATTGGCTGCAATTCATAGTATATCCTCTTTGCTTCGTCCATTACTATTATTTTGCTTTCTAAGTAGCAAAAAGTCTCCTACTTTCTTTAGCTTTTCACCTGCCAATTCAAAGTACATATGCATTTCGTTTGAGGGTTTAGACGTCTTGGTGTATAGGATTTTGTGATAGCCTGTGTTATTGTAATGACTGAAGTAGTGTGTGTATTTGTAATTAGATGAGGATTGGGAAGGATGCAGGCGTACATTTAAATTACGCATCATCCCGGTATTCACCTGAAGTACAAGTGGGAAACCACGGAAAACCTCTCCAGGATAGGTGAGCTGGAAGTTGAACCCCCACCTCTTTTCGGTTTTTCCTTACAAAGCCTAGTATAGACCAAAGTTAAATTTCTTGGCAGAGCCGGAAATCAAACTTAGGCCTCCAAGGTGACGACCTAGAATGCTAGCCACTTCACAACGAAGTGGACTCTTATGATAGTCTACCTTGTACAGTCTCATGTTACGTTGTTGTCGTTGTTGCTTTGAAGGGCTTAGACATCGTAATCATTTAGTCCTGCGTATTTAGGTGTGTGTTGAATTTGTCTGATAACCTGTGTTATTGTGATGGCTGCAGTAGTGTGTGTATCTGTAATTAGATGAAGATTGGGAAGGATGCAGGCGCACACTTAAATTAGGAATCATCCCGGTATTCACCTGAAGTATAAGTGGAAAACCATAGAAAACCACTTCCAGGATGTCTGAGGTAGGACTCGAACCCACTTCTTTTCAGTTTTGCCTCACATGACTAAGTGTACCACGTTCCAGCTCTCAAACCAGAATTACATTTCTTGGCAGAGTTGGGGATCGAACCCTGGTCTTCGCAGTGAAAGTTAAACTGCTTAACCACTACGCCATCAAGCTCTATATTTCTATACAGTGCTCCGATTCAGTCCCCAGAGTTGGGAATCAAGCCCACACTTTTGCAAAAATACATCAAACGATAATAAAATGAAAATGTTACAACATTTAAAGTAATCTAAATATCCATACTCTGTAGCTAGATCTCTATAAAAAAGAGTCTTTCAGATGTGTACGTGCTTCGCGTTATCATACAGGATAACATTTCAACTGTCACAGCAATCTCTGTTAGCTCTCCCAGACTAGCTGGTCACTGGAGGTACTGAGTTGCTAGCGAACATTACGATATTATTAAACAGTGTGTATTTTTAGTGCATTTTCAGTCACCAGCCCCGTGTGCTTGAGTGTGTGAGTTGTAAATTTTATACGCCTTAAGAGTATTTTCATATAATAATTATATTTTGGCTAAGTTACAATGACTGTGTGTGTAAAACAGTGATATTCCCAAGCGGATTGACCAGTGTGTAATAAGAGGTAAGCTAATGATGTATTTTTTACAGACTTTGCTATTTTTTGTTGTGCTTTTAGTTTTTTCTTTTTTGTCTGGTTTGAAACAATTGTTTATCCATCACTGTCTTGAGCTAATCGTTCCATTTCTATATAGCTACCACAACAACCTACAGTACATTCAAGGAAATCTATTTAAAATATTCTTACCTTGGTCTACCCCTACAGTTCTTGTCTTCAACCCTTTATTTCATAACTAAGCCTGCTAATCCTGGGTGTCTTAGTATGTGTCCTACCAAACTATCTCTTCTCTTCATTAACAGTCGCCAGAAACATTTCTTCTCTCCCACTAGTCTTAATACCTCTTCGTTTGTAACCCTATGAACTTGAGTGTATGTAAAAGCTGTCTGATAACCTGTGTCTGTACTACTGTATGTATTTGTAATAGAGGTAGGTATTGGGTAGCAAGCAGCTGTAGCCTTAAGTTAGGTACCATCCCGGCATTTGCTTAAGAATGTAAGAGTGGGAAACCACAGAAAACACTCTTAGAATGGCTGAGGTATGAATCAAGCCCACCTCTTCCCAGTTTTGCCTCACGAGGCTGAGTGCACCCCATTCCAGTCCTCAGACCAAAATTAAATTTCTTAGCCGAGCCTGGAATCGAACCCATGCCTAAGCAGTGACAGTCAAGAATGCTAGCCACGACACCAAGAGGTGTTTCATGAATATCAGTTGTTGTTGTTGTTGTTGCAGTTGTTGTTTGTTGTTGTTGATTCTTTAGGGGTTTTGTGATATCATGGTCATGTAGCACAGTATACTGTATTTGGGGTGTGTGTTGTCTGATAACCTGTGTTCTTGTAATGGCTGTATTAGTAATTCAGATAAGGATTGGAAAGGAGATGGTCGTGGCCTTAACTTAAGATATATCCTAGCATTTGCCTAGAGTGTGTGAGTAGGAAACCACAGAAAAAACTCTTAGAATGGCTGAGGTAGGGATCAAGCCCATCCCTTCCCAGTTTTGCCTCACGAGGCTGAGTGTACCCCCATTCCAGTCCTCAGACCAAAATTAAATTTCTTAGCAGAGCCAGGAATCAAACCCGTGCATAAGCAGTGACAGTCAAGAATGCTAGGCACTACACCAAGAGGTGTTTCATGAATATCAGTTGTTGTTGTTGATTCTTTAGGGGTTTTGTGATATCATGGTCATGTAGCCCTGTATACTGTACTTGGGGTGTGTGTTGTCTAATAAACTGTGTTGTTGCAATGGCTGTATTAGTAATTCAGATAAGGATTGGAAAGGAGGTGGTCGTGGCCTTAACTTAAGATATATCCTAGCATTTGCCTCTAGTGTGTGAATGGGAAACCACAGAAAAAACTCTTAGAATGGCTGAGGTAGGAATCAAGCCCATCTCTTCCCAGTTTTGCCTCACGAGGCTGAGTGTACCCCATTCCAGTCCTCAGACCAAAATTAAAATCATTAGCAGAGACTGGAATCGAACCCATGCCTAAGCAGTGACAGTCAAGAATGCTAGGCACTACACCAAGAGGTGTTTCATGAATATCAGTTGTTGTTGTTGATTCTTTAGGGGTTTTGTGATATCATGGTCATGTAGCCCTGTATACTGTACTTGGGGTGTGTGTTGTCTGATAACCTGTGTTATTGTAATGGCTGTATTAGTAATTCAGATAAGGATTGGAAAGGAGGTGGTCGTGGCCTTAACTTAAGATATATCCTAGCATTTGCCTAGAGTGTGTGAGTAGGAAACCACAGAAAAAACTCTTAGAATGGCTGAGGTAGGAATCAAGCCCATCTCTTCCCAGTTTTGCCTCACGAGGCTGAGTGTACCCCATTCCAGTCCTCAGACCAAAATTAAAATCATTAGCAGAGACTGGAATCGAACCCATGCCTAAGCAGTGACAGTCAAGAATGCTAGGCACTACACCAAGAGGTGTTTCATGAATATCAGTTGTTGTTGTTGATTCTTTAGGGGTTTTGTGATATCATGGTCATGTAGCCCTGTATACTGTACTTGGGGTGTGTGTTGTCTGATAAACTGTGTTGTTGCAATGGCTGTATTAGTAATTCAGATAAGGATTGGAAAGGAGGTGGTCGTGGCCTTAACTTAAGATATATCCTAGCATTTGCCTCTAGTGTGTGAATGGGAAACCACAGAAAAAACTCTTAGAATGGCTGAGGTAGGAATCAAGCCCATCTCTTCCCAGTTTTGCCTCACGAGGCTGAGTGTACCCCATTCCAGTCCTCAGACCAAAATTAAAATCATTAGCAGAAACTGGAATCGAACCCATGCCTAAGCAGTGACAGTCAAGAATGCTAGGCACTACACCAAGAGATGTTTCATGAATATCAGTTGTTGTTGTTGATTCTTTAGGGGTTTTGTGATATCATGGTCATGTAGCCCTGTATACTGTACTTGGGGTGTGTTTTGTCTGATAACCTGTGTTATTGTAATGGCTGTATTAGTAATTCAGATAAGGATTGGAAAGGAGGTAGTCGTGGCTTTAACTTAAGATATATCCTAGCATTTGCCTAGAGTGTGTGAGTGGGAAACCACAGAAAAAACTCTTAGAATGGCTGAGGTAGGAATCAAGCCCACCTCTTCCCAGTTTTGCCTCACGAGGCTGAGTGTACCCCATTCCAGTCCTCAGACCAAAATTAAATTTCTTAGCAGAGCCAGGAATCGAACCCATGCCTAAGCAGTGACAGTCAAGAATGCTAGGCACTACACCAAGAGATGTTTCATGAATATCAGTTGTTGTTGTTGATTCTTTAGGGGTTTTGTGATATCATGGTCATGTAGCCCTGTATACTGTACTTGGGGGTGTGTGTTGTCTAATAACCTGTGCTATTGTATGGCTGTATTAGTGTGTGCACTTGTAATTTAAATGAGGATTGGAAAGGAGGCTGTCATGGCCTTCAGTTACGGTACCTCTTGCCATTTGCCTGGAGTTAAATTGGGAAACCACAAAAAACTACGTCCAGAATGATTGAGGTAGGAATCAAACCCTGCTCCTCTCAGTTTTTTGCCTCACAAGAATTAGTGTACCCCCTTCCAGCCCTCAGCCCAGAATTAAATTTCTTGACAGAGCCAGGAATCGAACACGGGTCTCCGCAGTGTCATTCAAGATTACTAGCCGCTACACCACGAGGTGTACAATATAAGGTTGGTCTAGATTGTACATGATCAATCAATAATTACCTAATAATAATAATAATAATAATAATAATAATAATAATAATAATAATAATAATAATAAATATTCCATTTAGCAACTACACGGCCGACCTCCCCCTGTGACGTCACCCACGGTCTCGGGGAGTGGCGGCCATCTTGCCCATTAGCCACTGTGCCAGCTCTGAATGACCCCTCCATAAGAATAACATAGAGTGATTGCGCGCGGCGGCCATCTTGCCCATTAGCCCCTGTGCCAGAACCGCTCTTTATTTATTTTTTGAAAATTTTGAAAAATATAACGAGTGGTCCATAGCAAAGAGGACGTCAGCCCGAGTCCAACAATACCTCATTTGTCAAAATCGGACCATGCGTTCAAGAGATATTTAACATGGCTGAGGCTTAGTAGTAGAGCAAGGGGGGTTCTGAAGTGGGGCAGAACTCCTAGTACTCCACTACTTGTGTGTATGTCTGTGTGTCTGTCTGTTACTCAATCACGCAAGAACCACTGGTCCGATGTAAATGAAATTTTGCATTGATGTAGCTGATTTACCAGGCTACTTTTGATTTCGATATTTTGCACTATTTAAAAATGGCGACTATTATCATATTTCCATTTCTAATAAAAAGAGAACGCTAAGAAATAGCAAATGTTGGTGGCATTATGATCTTTAGAATTTAATTTTCTATCCGAAAGGTCCTTATCACTTTTCGTGTATCTCCAACGGTTAGCGACTAAAACCGAAATATGTCTTATAAAACACAGTCAACGCCGAGCGATGTTAGTCTATGTTATTCTCTACATGAACTGTTTTATTTATAGAGGTAGTTTGAAGGGTCCGAAACGAGACGTGATTTTGAGTCTAATTGTATACTCTTTGTGCCGGTTATTGTATGTGAGTATTTGGATCTTCATGCTGTTTCACAATGATATAGTGCTTTCCACTTTGCACGGTATGCTTTCATCCTTATTATCGATTTGTTTTTCGTTAAATGAATATTTCAGTTGGCCAATATTTATCTGCTTTTTGTCGTTTTTTACTATGATCAGAAACCCAAATTCACAGACGAATGTGTCGGAGACTAACGACTGTCACATCAGTTTATTTAGTGTTCATATCTTACTACAGAACTGAGCAAATTTATTTCAATAAAGTGGGTATTTTGACTTTCACGGCCAATAAAGAAAACCACACAAAACACGGCGTAAACCTAGAAAAGTTGCTGAGTTTTAATTGCTTGGCCCTGAAATTCAATATACAATCAATTTGGAAGCTTTTATAGGGAGGTGAAAGACTGCACTCGCAATAAAATAGCGGAGGTGTTCTAAATAAGAATTGAGGTATCGCACAGTTTGCTACTCCTTTGGTAGTCCGCAAATAAACCACAAGAGCCCGCTGATGATCCATCTCGGAGTTACCAGGCGTTATCTCGCACAAGTCACGGCATAAACTTAGAAAGTTTTTCTGTGAATATTTTGTTGTTGTTGTTGTTACTTGGGATGATTGAAGTTTGTTCCGTTACTGTTACTCTTTATCATTACGGTACGTACTTTCCGAAATATTACTTATTGCGGATATGATAATTGCTATCATTTTTGATGTAATTTTAGCATATGTTTATATGTTTAAATATAGTATGAAGACGTTAAACGATAGGTGTTCAATATTTAAGACAGGTTATTTAACTTTTACTACATAAAAGCTAATATTTATTTCCAATATATAAACGCACTTTCTCACCTACAAAGCGGAGACAGACAGGCTTTTCTCCGGGTACTCCGGGGTTCCCTGTCACAATTTCATTCCAGCAACAATCTCCACTATCATTTCATTTTATCCGTCATTTATTTAATCATTTCCCCAGGGGAGTGCGACAGGCTTCGGCAGCCGGCACAGTTCATATCCTTGCTGTTAGATGGGGATTTTTTCATTCCATTCCCTGACCCGGTCGGTCGACTGAAAGCAGGCTAAGGATTTTCACTTTTCTACCTCTGATTAATAATTTGGTGAGTGAAAATGCATGTGGTATACACATGTAGTTGGTAACATGGAAATAACATAACTATATTAGAAATGTGTGATTATATATATTAATGATTTAGGCCAGCAAGTACTAAAATCCGTTCGAAGAACGGGTACTTCAGCTAGTTCCGAAATAATTTTGTTCATCCCTTGGCGTAATGGTGGGTCATATCAAAAATTCTTTCAGATAAAATTTTAGGTAATTATTAAGGGAATATTGTCCACTTTGTACGGTTTTGATATTGTGCCTATTAAGACAGATAAGATTAATGTTTCCCGAAAAAAACACTTTTCCCACCCCTTTGGTCAATGGTTGGTGCTATCATAACACTTTTCAAACATAAATTTTTGGTCCTTATCCGACACATAGTATGAACTTTGAATGGATTCGATATTTCAAATATTAAGAGAGTTATAGCGATATTTCACTTTTTCGAAAAAAAAAGCCCCCCATTTTCACCCCGTTCGACCGATTGTGCCCATTAACGAACTCGATCGAGATTTTATAGGGATACATATGTAAAAAATTCAAAGTGATTGATGCAAATTTTTAGTAGTTATCGTGTCCACAAGAAAGTGATATATGTACATACATACATACATATATATACCAGGTGGCCCGTTTCCCCCGTGCAATCTAGTTTTAGATGTCTCGCATACACTAATGCTGTATGGGATGCCTAATAACTGATTTCCACGGGGGTCACAGTGCATGCTGGCCGATTACGTCAGAATACGAAGGAATAACAACAGGACAGCCGCTAGCTGCATGTTCCTCAGCTCTACCCGTCTAATGCACCCCATTGCCTTTCCAACCCTCGAATTTGAGATCGCAATAGACTCATAAAATGTGGTAGAACGACGCGACAGTTGCTGGCAAGATATTGACAATGGCTGGTGTATTCAGCATCGATGAGTACACGGACATTATACTAATATATGGAGAAGCTGGTCGTAATGCCGTTGAAGCACGTAGACGATATGCACTGGTGTTTCCAGATAGACGTCTACCGTCTCGACAAGTATTTCGCCGAACAGAGCTGCAATAGGGATGTAGCTGGAGAAAGTTCGCGCCAGATAGCGCTCGTGTAGTACTGAGTAAGCGCAAGGCGATCGTCTCATGTTTTCCCCAGTCAGCTGCGTGGAATGTATAAATTGTGACCGAGATTTCTAAGCTAAAGTAAATTATATCTTATCTAATTTTACTCCAAGACTAAATTAATTGTATGGGTACATCTCCTAATATATTATGGACGATTTTCAGCGTTTAAGCGTTTAACAGCTGCAAAATGAGCTACGGACCAGAGGCGCTAAAAAACTAGCGGGAGGAAGGAAGAATTAATACAGCGGTAATGACAACATTCTAACACGCTTTATTATTCAAATAATGAATATGAGTCAGCATGCTTTATCCTAAAGATTACAATTACTTGAGTATTGTAGGCCTATATTGATAAATATATCTCCATAAGACTTAAATCATAAATAGAGATTTAAATATTCACTTGCTCTCCTTGCTTATAGACTTCGATTCTTTTTTTTTTTTAGGTTGATAGCTTACATGAAACTGTCATGTTTTAAGGTAAACATATTCAAAGAAATTTGATACCCTACCGGTATTGTACCGGTATACCTCGAAAATGCATCGCAACGTTTGGTTCTTATGTAATTTTGTCAATTTCTCAATAAGAATCGTTCCTGTACCCCTGGGGAAGGACTTGGGGGTACAATTTTTTAAGAGTTTGAGAATCCCTGCTTTAGGACCACGTACTGTTTTCATCTGACTATGTCTCAAAAATGTAGAAGTCAGTCGCTAACGGTACCACATTCTCCGACGGGCAGATGGAAGTTGACGATTAATTCTGATTTCAAGGAACCAACCATAATACGTTTGTGACTGTTAATGTTGCGACATTTATTCGTGAAGAATTTGTCCGAGTATAGATATCTTTGAAAATGAGAGTCAGAAATGTTACATTCACTTCTTCGTGTAGGCCTGTATTGACGATTTCTTCCCGTACTTCAATGGATATGATTTCATCAGATTCTGATATTGTAGGCTTATCGTGATAATCCGGCAATTTTCTTGTGTATGGCCTCATCCTTATTTATGTCGTGTTCGTGGTCCACGGAAAAAGCGATGGAACAGCGCCCGGTTTTAATCTTGCTCTCTCACCTTGAAATACAAACGCATACATTCAGTGGTTGTTATCGAAATGTCTAATCAGTTTATAGGTACAAAATAAGAATTATTTCCCTTTGTAAATCACACTTATTCAACACAGTTTTCGTCAAGTCATCGGGTTGTAAATGATGGGAATACACTTTAATATATTCGGTCAGATATTTTCTCACCGAAATTTTTCCTTCTAATAGCACGTAACCATTTCTTCCTCATTTCTTTATTTTGTGGGATCGAAAACGGGCTTCCCTGATTTTTGCAAAGAGGAACACTGCAATAGGTCGGCATAGTCACGAAAATAACAATTTAAACAACTTAAATTCGTACATATTAGCGGCATGAGAACACAGGAGACAAATGAAGAGCGCCTTGCGCTTACCCAGTACAACAGCAGTGCGCTCTATCGGTGCTAGTTCTATACATCCCTAGACCCGTCTGCGGTAATGCTGAAGTTGTACGGAATGTACAAGAGTACTTCGAACGGAATCCTACACACGGTCAGTTACACTTCACCTTACTGAGCTACTGCTGATAATAGTAATAATAATAATAATAATAATTTGAATTTTGTATTAGAATTTATTTATTAAGTTTACTATTGGTAATACATTTGTGATATGTCTCAGAATCTGACGGCGAAATCAGTAGAGATTACCTGTGAGACATTAATTATTTTTCACAGCATTATACGGTTTGTATTCCAATACCAGAGTGCATACAATAATACGTTTATGTTATAAATTAATGTTTATTTAGGTAATGATTTTTTATGCGACGTATAGCTAGTTGTTTGCTGTTCATGTTGGACAATCGAGGTAGTAGTTCGTTAAATAGTGCTGGTGCAAGATAATTTAGTGTCTTGAAACCATAATAATAATAATAATAATAATAATAATAATAATACGAACCATCAATGTTACTATGTGCACATATTTATTGTTGCTTAGGGCAAAGAGAAGCTGCAAGGGACCTAGGAGTACCACGAACTTCAATACAGAGGATCCTGAAGGAGCGAAAATGGCATCCTTATAAGCCGCACCTACACCAACAACTGTATGGAAATGATTTCGATCGCAGGGTAGCATATTGTCGAAGAATGGCCGCTGCATTACAACAAGATCCACATTTTGACAGGAATATTCTGTGGAGTGATGAATGCTATTTTGCCAATGATGCCAACGTCAATACTCACAATCTGCATTACCGGGCTCCAGTGAACCCCCACTGGGTTCGAGCACAGCACGTTCAGATCCACTGGGGAGTTAATGTGTGGAGTGATATTCTTGGAGACTACATAATTGGGCCTGTTTTTATAGCCCCCAGACTCACAGGTAGGAATTATCTTGAATTTTTACAAATCGACTTGACTCTGGAAAACCTTCTAGAAGATATTCCACTCCAGGTTGTATTACAGCATTGGTACCAGCATGATGGTGCTCCACCTCACACCTTCCGAGCCGTTACGGAATATCTAAATGCACGATACCCTGAACGGTGGATATGTCGTGGAGGCCCATGGCAGTGGCCAGCACGATTGCCAGATCTAACCCCTCTGGACTTCTTTCTGTGGGGCTATATAAAATCAAAAGTCTACGAAACGGCGCCAGAAAATGTCGATCAATTAAAACAACGTATTGGTGAGGCCTGTGCTGCAGTGACACCTGAAATGTTACGACGTGTCCATGCAGACACTGTGAGACGTGTTCAACATTGTATTCGCCACCAGGGACATGTCTTTGAGCATATTCATTATGAATAGCTGTCCAAGTGTGACATTGTAATTTATTTTATTTTCTAAGCTTTGATGCAATAATATGTGAGTTTTTGTCCAATTAGCAAGCAATGCTATTGTAGAGTGGAATTTCTGTAGCTTACATGTACAAATTAATGTGTTATTAAACTTTCTTTTCTGCATCTTTGGCATATTTACAAACGAACCCTGTTTATTGCAGAAATCGCTGTTTGCAAAGGAGCGTTACAACGGGGTATACAATATGTTGCATGTTGTGCAACTATTTAGCAGTAGTTTTACTACACAAGTACTAACAGGATTCCTATGATTATTATTGTCACTATGATGTCTGCACTAGACTGTAATAATAAAATAACAATAGTGACACAGGTTATCAGACAAATTCTTCACACACTCAAGTACACGGGGCTACATGCTCATTGTGTTGTAAAGCCCCTGAAATTCAACAGTTCATTATTTCAGTACGGTGAAATTCAACGAACCGTGTGAAGGCTTCGATTACAATACTGATGTACGGTCTGCACGACATCAGAATTGTTGCAGACGGGTCTAGTCCATCCATGCTGGTATGTGCTTCAATCCATTAGCACTTAATTACAGCTCTGTTCGGGGAAATTCGTATACAAAAGGCAGGCGTCTATTTGGAATCTCCTGTGCATTAATGTGCGAGCTTTGGTTGGATTGTGACGACATACTCCATAGATTAGAAAGATGTGTGTGCGTGCTCGTTTTTGGTGAACACCTCAGCCATTGTCGATGTGTTGATAGCAACTTTAATACTGCTGTGCCACGTGCAAAGCTACTATTCTGCGCTCGCCAGCGAGGCTTCGTACCGCTTTGGGGCGCATTAGACGGGAGCACTGAGGAACATGCAGTGTGCGGCTGTCTGGTTGTTATCTCTTGGCATTCTGACGTAACCTGCTTGTATGCAAGGTTACCCCTTAGCAATTCAGTTATTAGACCTCCCGTTCAACACTAGTACATGCGGGACATTTATAAGTAGATTGCACGGCGCAGGTGGGCCACCTGGTATATAGGCTATACATAAATTATATATAAACATTTGAACTGACGGTGGTTTTGGGGTCTAGGGGATGTGAAACTTGAAGATATGTCGAAATTTTCCGGAAGTCGAAACATGGTACCCGTTGCAATAGTTAGCTTTCTAATGAAATCTACCTAAAACTGTACATGTAGGCCTAACCTGTCAAATTAATCATTCCTAAAAGACAACAAAAATGCTCTATTAAAAACTATTTAAACCCCATAATGGTAGTCAAGAATAATCTCAGACCACCGGCACTAATTCGCGAAAGTGCAGAAAAACCTTAATAAAGTACAGCTATTCGTAATGGTAGGCTGCTGTTGTGATATACCGCTACTGAGTGATAGGCCCCCGAAATAGAACTACCGGTACCGGTATTTATCTTAATATCTACAAGATAACGAGATTGCCAAAAAAACACAATGCCACCCACAAATATCTGGATGGCAACACTAAAAATGGCTTATAAAATGTCTAATCCACAAGTCACCCACCCTTCACCAACATTAATGTTTGTAATTTAAGTAGGTTATGTTAAATTGTGGTCAATGGCGGAGTTGATTGCGGCTGTGTGGCGGGAAGGACGACAGCCTTGGAAATAAGTGCTCAGCCAATCAGGGAAAAGTTTTAATTTGGAGACCATGCTCGGAAAATTTTTGAATGTTTTGATTCACTGCTCTTCGGTAAGCCCCCACCCTAGGCCTTGGTTCTGACCAAAATGGCGGCTTAACGAAACGACGGGCTGTCATTTTTAACATTTTGGGAGATAGAAACACACCCTAAATGCTGTGTTAAGTTACTTCCGGAAGCAAAAATCCAAACTCAAGTAGTACTACAAAATGCTCAACAGATGGCAGTATGTTACATGCCCGAGATAGACTCGGCGCTCGAAAGCGAATGGGGAATACAAAAAGAAAGTTCTTGTGCACCGTTTATGGACGGGCGAAGCACTCAACGGGTTGAAATGCTTAGTTTACGCTGTGATACATGTTAGTTAGTTATTTAGTTAGTTATTGTTGTTTTAAGGGGCGTAACTACGAGGTCATCTGCCCCTTCTGTGATACATTATTTGTTCTGGTGTTTTGTCATGAAAAGGAAGAAGTGACAGTCATGATATTGGCAATAGCTACAGTAGTTTACCATTAAACCACAAGGGATGTACATGTTGTCGAGAGAAAGGATTGTGCACTCATAACACGTGTTAAAACCTGTCGGAGCCGAGTGCAATACCCATCGTGAAAAGACACGGATAGTCAGTCTGCAAGACTGGACTTTATATCATTTTAAATGCTAGCAGCCGAGTACCAAGAAGGCAGTGCGAGAACAGAGTTTCATGATTCTATTTTGTTTCTTCACTGCCTACTTGATTGTTCTCTCACTGCCTTCTTGAAACTCTGTTTTCGCACTGCCTTCTTGGTACTGGGCTGCTACATCGTACTATGACGTCACACACCTCAGTGCATTCTAGGTTCATTTCGTCCCGTCACCGTAACGTAACGCCAGACCTCAGCGTAACGATGAAGTGCACAAGAACATTTAAAATGATAAAACCTACCAGTCGTCACTGCCAATAATCAACTTGTGAGCACTACTGATGTGATGACTAATGAGAGTGAGGCACTCACAACAAGAGGTCAAACATGTCGAAGCCAGTGGCGACAGAATGGCACCACGCCGCGTGTCATACTCCACACATAATCGTATCTCCAGTGGGAGCTATTACATTAATTTGCACGTAGTCCCCTCAAATCGATCAGTAGCCATGTCACCATTACACCACACGTTCACCATCGCAGTGGGCGCCCTGTCTCTGAAACAAAGAACTGACTTAAAATGAATAATAACAACACCTCCACGAATATTATGCACAACTTCTAGAACCTCGTTGCAATCTACATCTATTGGTACTACGTCACAAGATACTAGAGCACAGTGGCTCACTAAATGTTTCGTCCAGCGAACACCAAAAATCTGAGTTGCGCGAAATTCATATAACTTAATACAATTCAAAGCAAAAGTTTAATAATTCTTAACTTAAATGAAAAATGAAAATCCACTGCCTGCGTCCAGTCGACTGACCGGGTCAGGGAATGGAATGAATGAAGACCCCATCTAGCGGCGAGGATATGAACTGTGCCGGCTGCCGAAGCCTGTCGCACTCCCCTGGGGCAATGATTAAATGAATGTCAGATGAAATGAATTGATAGGGGAGAGTGTTGCTGGAATGAAATTGTGACAAGGAAAATCGGAGTACCCGGAGAAAAACCTGTCTGCTTCCGCTTTTTCCAGCACAAATCTCACATGGAGTGACCGGGATTTGAACCACGGACCCAGTGGTGAGAGGCCGGCACGCTGCCGCCTAAGCCACGGAGGCTCTCTTAACTTAAATAAATATCGTAATCATTTTGTTTTTATTTTTAATTTTATTTTTATTGACAACCAATCTAAAAGGAAACACCCTTAGGAATTTATCAAATTTAATACACCTCAGTCAATATTGTTTAAAATTAGTATTTATTAATTAAATACCAGTTCCGATCACATTATGGCCTTCATCAGTTTATCAAATAAGAAAATAGAAGAAAACCTAATGGAAAAACTACGAGCAAAGCTTTTGAAAACAACATTTAAACTTGGTCTTTCCTATGAAATTTTTATGAAGAATATATTAAAAAAAATTATTGACGAAGGAGAATTAGATTTATTAAATACCTATGGGTATTTCGTTTAGATAAAATAAAAAAGGAAAGTAATATATTAAGTCAATAAAGTGACCATTCTTAAAATACAATGTAATGGTTTCGGTCACATTGCGACCTTCATCAGCATAAAGTAATTAATATGAAATAAAGTTGCAAGTCTGATACTAAACCGATACATTGTAAGTTATGTTAGATATAATAATTTTAATGACTTGAGGTATTCGTTTCCTAATTTATTAAACATTGTCAATAAGGATTTTTGGGTTAGACATGGTCATCTTCATATCTCTTCGTCTTAAATTTAAACTAAAGTTGCTCGTTTTACGACATAAGTTAGACTATTACAAAATGGGTAGGCCTAGTTTCAAAAAGATAAACTTCTCTCCTTACATAAAGTTTTCATTAAATATTGAGTTCCTCAATCTCGCCTGGAATTCAGTGAAAAGTATTGGTCCTTTCTGGTTGGTTGTAGCACGGGCTCTACATTAAGGCCACGTCAAGAACTGTATGGTAACCCTAAAACATGCTCAAAGAAGGAAAGGTTGCTAAGATACGGGGCTCGAAGCGTATAGCCCTAGGACAGGCTCATCTCAAGGACTGTATGGTAACCTGTAGAATATGCTCAAAAAAGGAATGGTTCCTAAGATACGGGGATCGAAGCGTATAGCCCCAGGACAGGCTCATCTGAAGGACTGTATGGTAACCTCTAGAAAATGCTCAGACAAGGAATAGCTGCTAAGATACGGGGCTCGAAGATTATAGCCCTAGGACAGGGCCACTTCAAGAACTGTATGGTAACCCTAGAAAATGCCCAGAAAAGGAATAGTTGCTAAGATACGGGGCTCGAAGCGTATAGCCCCAGGACAGGGCCAACTCAAGAACTGTATGGTAACCCTAGAATATGCTCAGACAAGGAATAGTTCCTAAGATACAGGGCTCGAAGCGTATAGCCCTAGGACAGGGCCACCTCAAGAACAGTATGGTAACCCTAGAATATGCTCCAACAAGGAATAGTTCCTAAGATTCGGGGCTCGAAGCGTATAGCCCTAGGAATGGGCCACCTCAAGAACTGTATGGCAACCCCTAGAATATGCTCAAAGAAGGAATGGTTGCTAAGATACGGGGCTCGAAGCGTATAGCCCTAGGACAGGCTCATCTGAAAGACTGCATGGTAACCCTAGAATATGCTCAAACAAAGAATAGTTCCTAAGATTCGGGGCTCGAAGCGTATAGCCCTAGGACAGGGCCACCTAAAGAACTGTATGGTAACCCTAGAATATGCACAAACAAAGAATAGTTCCCAAGATTCGGGGCTCGAAGCGTATAGCCCTAGGACAGGGCCACCTCAAGAACTGTATGGCAACCCCTAGAATATGCTCAAAGAAGGAATGGTTCCTGAGATAAGGGGCTCAAAGCGTATAGCCCTAGGACAGGCTCATCTGAAGGACTGTATGGTAACCCTAGAATATGCTCAAAGAAGGAATAGTTGCTAAGATACGGGGCTCGAAGCGTATAGCCCTAGGACAGGGTCATCTGAAGGACTGTATGGTAACCCTAGCATATGCTCAGACAAGGAATAGTTGCTAAGATACAGGGCTCGAAGCGTATTGCCCTAGGACAGGCTCATCTGAAGGGCTGTATGGTAACCCTAGAATATGCTGGAAGAAGGAATAGTTGCTAAGATACGGGGCTCGAAGCGTATAGTCCTAGGTTAGGCTCATCTGAAGGACTGTATGGTAACCTCTAGAATATGCTCAGACAAGGAATAGTTGCTAAGATACAGGGCTCGAAGCGTATTGCCCTAGGACAGGGCCACCTCAAGAACTGTATGGCAACCCCTAGAATATGCTCAAAGAAGGAATGGTTCCTGAGATAAGGGGCTCAAAGCATATAGCCCAAGGACAGGCTCATCTGAAGGACTGTATGGTAACCCTAGAATATGCTCAAAGAAGGAATAGCTGCTAAGATACGGGGCTCGAAGCGTATAGCCCTAGGACAGGGTCATCTGAAGGACTGTATGGCAACCCTAGAATATGCTCAAAGAAGGAATAGCTGCTAAGATACGGGGCTCGAAGCGTATAGCCCTACGACAGGGTAATCTGAAGGACTGTATGGTAACCCTAGAATATGCTCAAAGAAGGAATATTTGCTAAGATACGGGGCTCGAAGCGTATATCCCTAGGACAGGGTCATCTGAAGGACAGTATGGTAACCTCTAGAATATGCTCAAAAAGGGAATGGTTCCTAAGATACGGGGTTCGAAGCGTATAGCCCTATGACAGGCTCATCTGAAGGACTGTATGGTAACCTCTAGAATATGCTCAAGGAAGGAATGGTTCCTAAGAGACGGGGCTCGAAGCGTATAGCCTTAGGACAGGGCCATCTCAAGAACTGTATGGTAAACTCCAGAATATGCTCAAAGAAGGAATGGTTCCTAAGATACGGGGCTCGATGCGTATAGCCTTAGGACTGGCTCATCTGAAGGACTAAATGGTAACCTCTAGAATATGCTCAGACAAGGAATAGTTGCTAAGATACGGGGCTCGAAGATTATAGCCCTAGGACAGGGCCACTTCAAGAACTGTATGGTAACCCTAGAAAATGCCCAGAAAAGGATTAGTTGCTAAGATACTGGGCTCGAAGCGTATAGCCCTAGGACAGGGCCAACTCAAGAACTGTATGGTAACCTCTAGAATATGCTCAAAGATGGAATGGTTCCTAAGATACGGGGCTCGAAGCGTATAGCCCTAGGAAAGGGCCAACTCAAGAACTGAATGGTAACCTCTAGAATATGCTCAAAGATGGATTGGTTCCTAAGATACGGGGCTCGAAGCGTATAGCCCTAGGACAGGGCCACCTCAAGAACTGTATGGTGACCATAGAATATGCTCAAACAAGGAATAGTTCCTAAGATTCGGGGCTCGAAGCGTATAGCCCTAGGACAGGGCCACCTCAAGAACTGTATGGTAACCTCTAGAATATGCTCAGACAAGGAATAATTCCTATGATACGGGGCTCGAAGCGTATAGCCCTAGGACAGGGCCACCTCAAGAACTGTATGGCAACCCCTAGAATATGCTCAAAGAAGGAATGGTTGCTAAGATACGGGGCTCGAAGCGTATAGCCCTAGGACAGGGCCACCTCAAGAACTCTATGGTAACCCCTAGAATATGCTCAAAGAAGGAATGGTTGCTAAGATACGGGGCTCGAAGCGTATAGCCCTAGGACAGGGCCACATCAAGAACTGTATGGTAACCCCTAGAATATGCTCAAAGAAGGAATGGTTGCGAAGATACGGGGCTCGAAGCGTATAGCCCTAGGACAGGGCCACCTCATGAACTGTATGGTAACCCTAGAATATGCTCAGACAAGGAATAGCTGCTAAGATACAGGGCTCGAAGCGTATAGCCCTAGGATAGGGCCACCTCAAGAACTGTATGGTAACCTCTAGAATATGCTCAAAAAGAATGGTTCCTAAGATACGGGGCTCGAAGCGTATAGCCTTAGGACTGGCTCATCTGTAGGACTGTATGATAACCTCTAGAATAAGCTCAGACAAGGAATAGTTCCTAAGATACGGGGCTCGAAGCGTATTGCCCTAGGACAGGGCCACCTCAAGAACTGTATGGTAACGCTGGAACATGCTCAGACAAGGAATAGTTCCTAAGATACGGGGCTCGAAGCGTATTGCCCTAGGACAGGGCCACCTCAAGAACTGTATGGCAACCCCTAGAATATGCTCAAAGATGGAATGGTTCCTCAGATAAGGGGCTCGAAGCGTATAGCCCTAGGACAGGGCCACCTCAAGACCTGTATGGTAACCTCTTGAATATGTTCACAGAAGGAATGGTTCCTGAGATAAGGGGCTCGAAGCGTATAGCCCTTGGACAGGCTCATCTGAAGGACTGTATGGTAACCCTAGAATATGCTCAAAGATGGAATAGTTGCTAAGATACTGGGCTCGAAGCGTATAGCCCTAGGACAGGGCCACCTCAAGACCTGTATGGTAACCCTAGAACATGCTCAAAGAAGGAATGGTTCCTAAGATACGGGGCTCGAAGCGTATTGCCCTAGGACAGGGCCACCTCAGGAACTGTATGGTAACCTCAAGAATATGCTCAGACGAGGAATAGTTCCTAAGATACGGGGCTCGAAGCGTATTGCCCTAGGACAGGGCCACCTCAAGAACTGTATGGCAACCCCTAGAATATGCTCAAAGAAGGAATGGTTCCTGAGATAAGGGCTCGAAGCGTATAGCCCTAGGACAGGCTCATCTGAAGGACTGTAAGGTAACCCCTAGAATATGGTCAAAGAAGGAATGGTTCCGAAGATACGGGGCTCGAAGCGTATAGCCCTAGGACAGGGCCACCTTAAGAACTATATGGTAACCCTAGAACATTCTCATACAAGGAATAGTTCCTAAGATACAGGGCTCGAAGCGTATAGCCCTAGGAAAGGGTCATCTGAAGAACTGTATGGTAACCTCTAGAATATGCTCAAAGAAGGAATAGTTCCTAAGATACGGGGCTCGAAGCGTATAGCCCTAGGACAGGGCCACCTCAAGAACTGTATGGCAACCCCTAGAATATGCTCAAAGAAGGAATGGTTCCTGAGATAAGGGGCTCAAAGCGTATAGCCCTAGGACAGGCTCATCTGAAGGACTGTATGGTAACCCTAGAATATGCTCAAAGAAGGAATAGTTGCTAAGATACGGGGCTCGAAGCGTATAGCCCTAGGACAGGGTCATCTGAAGGACTGTATGGCAACCCTAGAATATGCTCAAAGAAGGAATAGCTGCTAAGATATGGGGCTCGAAGCGTATAGCCCTAGGACAGGGTCATCTGAAGGACTGTATGGTAACCTCTAGAATATGCTCAAAGTAGGAATAGTTGCTAAGATACGGGGCTCGAAGCGTATAGCCCTAGGACAGAGTCATCTGAAGGACTGTATGTTAAACCTAGAATATGCTCAGACAAGGAATAGTTGCTAAGATACAGGGCTCGAAGCGTATTGCCCTAGGACAGGCTCACCTGAAGGACTGTATGGTAAGCCTAGAATATGCTGGAAGAAGGAATAGTTGCTAAGATACGGGGCTCGAAGCGTATAGTCCTAGGTTAGGCTCATCTGAAGGACTGTATGTTAACCTCTAGAGTATGCTCAGACAAGGAATAGTTGCTAAGATACAGGGCTCGAAGCGTATTGCCCTAGGACAGGGCCACCTCAAGAACTGTATGGCAACCCCTAGAATATGCTCAAAGAAGGAATGGTTCCTGAGATAAGGGGCTCAAAGCGTATAGCCCTAGGACAGGCTCATCTGAAGGACTGTATGGTAACCCTAGAATATGCTCAAAGAAGGAATAGTTGCTAAGATACGGGGCTCGAAGCGTATAGCCCTAGGACAGGGTCATCTGAAGGACTGTATGGCAACCCTAGAATATGCTCAAAGAAGGAATAGCTGCTAAGATACGGGGCTCGAAGCGTATAGCCCTAGGACAGGGTCATCTGAAGGACTGTATGGTAACCTCTAGAATATGCTCAAGGAAGGAATGGTTCCTAAGAGACGGGGCTCGAAGCGTATAGCCTTAGGACAGGGCCATCTCAAGAACTGTATGGTAAACTCCAGAATATGCTCAAAGAAGGAATGATTCCTAAGATACGGGGCTCGAAGCGTATAGCCTTAGGACAGGGCCATCTCAAGAACTGTATGGTAAACTCCAGAATATGCTCAAAGAAGGAATGGTTCCTAAGATACGGGGCTCGATGCGTATAGCCTTAGGACTGGCTCATCTGAAGGACTAAATGGTAACCTCTAGAATATGCTCAGACAAGGAATAGTTGCTAAGATACGGGGCTCGAAGATTATAGCCCTAGGACAGGGCCACTTCAAGAACTGTATGGTAACCCTAGAAAATGCCCAGAAAAGGAATAGTTGCTAAGATACTGGGCTCGAAGCGTATAGCCCTAGGACAGGGCCAACTCAAGAACTGTATGGTAACCTCTAGAATATGCTCAAAGATGGATTGGTTCCTAAGATACGGGGCTCGAAGCGTATAGCCCTAGGAAAGGGCCAACTCAAGAACTGAATGGTAACCTCTAGAATATGCTCAAAGATGGATTGGTTCCTAAGATACGGGGCTCGAAGCGTATAGCCCTAGGACAGGGCCACCTCAAGAACTGTATGGTGACCATAGAATATACTCAAACAAGGAATAGTTCCTAAGATTCGGGGCTCGAAGCGTATAGCCCTAGGACAGGGCCACCTCAAGTACTGTATGGTAACCTCTAGAATATGCTAAGACAAGGAATAATTCCTATGATACGGGGCTCGAAGCGTATAGCCCTAGGACAGGGCCACCTCAAGAACTGTATGGCAACCCCTAGAATATGCTCAAAGAAGGAATGGTTGCTAAGATACGGGGCTCGAAGCGTATAGCCCTAGGACAGGGCCACCTCAAGAACTGTATGGTAACCCCTAGAATATGCTCAAAGAAGGAATGGTTGCTAAGATACGTGGCTCGAAGCGTATAGCCCTAGGACAGGGCCACATCAAGAACTGTATGGTAACCCCTAGAATATGCTCAAAGAAGGAATGGTTGCTAAGATACGGGGCTCGAAGCGTATAGCCCTAGGACAGGGCCACCTCATGAACTGTATGGTAACCCTAGAATATGCTCAGACAAGGAATAGCTGCTAAGATACAGGGCTCGAAGCGTATAGCCCTAGGATAGGGCCACCTCAAGAACTGTATGGTAACCTCTAGAATATGCTCAAAAAGATTGGTTCCTAAGATACGGGGCTCGAAGCGTATAGCCTTAGGACTGGCTCATCTGTAGGACTGTATGATAACCTCTAGAATAAGCTCAGACAAGGAATAGTTCCTAAGATACGGGGCTCGAAGCGTATTGCCCTAGGACAGGGCCACCTCAAGAACTGTATGGTAACGCTGGAACATGCTCAGACAAAGAATAGTTCCTAAGATACGGGGCTCGAAGCGTATTGCCCTAGGACAGGGCCACCTCAAGAACTGTATGGCAACCCCTAGAATATGCTCAAAGAAGGAATGGTTCCTCAGATAAGGGGCTCGAAGCGTATAGCCCTAGGACAGGGCCACCTCAAGACCTGTATGGTAACCTCTTGAATATGTTCACAGAAGGAATGGTTCCTGAGATAAGGGGCTCGAAGCGTATAGCCCTTGGACAGGCTCATCTGAAGGACTATATGGTAACCCTAGAATATGCTCAAAGATGGAATAGTTGCTAAGATACTGGGCTCGAAGCGTATAGCCCTAGGACAGGGCCACCTCAAGACCTGTATGGTAACCCTAAAACATGCTCAAAGAAGGAATGGTTCCTAAGATACGGGGCTCGAAGCGTATTGCCCTAGGACAGGGCCACCTCAGGAACTGTATGGTAACCTCAAGAATATGCTCAGACGAGGAATAGTTCCTAAGATACGGGGCTCGAAGCGTATTGCCCTAGGACAGGGCCACCTCAAGAACTGTATGGCAACCCCTAGAATATGCTCAAAGAAGGAATGGTTCCTGAGATAAGGGCTCGAAGCGTATAGCCCTAGGACAGGCTCATCTGAAGGACTGTAAGGTAACCCCTAGAATATGGTCAAAGAAGGAATGGTTCCGAAGATACGGGGCTCGAAGCGTATAGCCCTAGGACAGGGCCACCTTAAGAACTATATGGTAACCCTAGAACATTCTCATACAAGGAATAGTTCCTAAGATACGGGGCTCGAAGCGTATAGCCCTAGGAAAGGGTCATCTGAAGAACTGTATGGTAACCTCTAGAATATGCTCAAAGAAGGAATAGTTCCTAAGATACGGGGCCCGAAGCGTATAGCCCTAGGACAGGGCCACCTCAAGAACTATACGCTAACCTCTAGAGTATGCTCAGACAAGGAATAATTCCTAAGATACGGGGCTCGAAGCGTATAGCCCTAGGACAGGCTCATCTGAAGGACAGTATGGTAACCTCTAGAATATGCTCAAAAACGGAATGGTTCCTAAGATACGGGGCTCGAAACGTATAGCCCTAAGACAGGGCTACCACATGAACTGTATGGTAACCTCTAGAATATGCTCAAAGAAGGAATGGTTCCTAAGATACGGAGCTCGAAGCGTATAGCCTATGGACAGGCTCATCTGAAGGACTGTATGGTAACCCTAGAATATGCTCAAAGTAGGAATAGTTGCTAAGATACGGGGCTCGAAGCGTATAGCCCTAGGACAGAGTCATCTGAAGGACTGTATGTTAACCCTAGAATATGCTCAGACAAGGAATAGTTGCTAAGATACAGGGCTCGAAGCGTATTGCCCTAGGACAGGCTCACCTGAAGGACTGTATGGTAACCCTAGAATATGCTGGAAGAAGGAATAGTTACTAAGATACGGGGCTCGAAGCGTATAGTCCTAGGTTAGGCTCATCTGAAGGACTGTATGTTAACCTCTAGAGTATGCTCAGACAAGGAATATTTGCTAAGATACAGGGCTCGAAGCGTATTGCCCTAGGACAGGGCCACCTCAAGAACTGTATGGCAACCCCTAGAATATGCTCAAAGAAGGAATGGTTCCTGAGATAAGGGGCTCAAAGCGTATAGCCCTAGGACAGGCTCATCTGAAGGACTGTATGGTAACCCTAGAATATGCTCAAAGAAGGAATAGTTGCTAAGATACGGGGCTCGAAGCGTATAGCCCTAGGACAGGGTCATCTGAAGGACTGTATGGCAACCCTAGAATATGCTCAAAGAAGGAATAGCTGCTAAGATACGGGGCTCGAAGCGTATAGCCCTAGGACAGGGCCATCTGAAGGACTGTATGGTAACCTCTAGAATATGCTCAAGGAAGGAATGGTTCCTAAGAGACGGGGCTCGAAGCGTATAGCCTTAGGACAGGGCCATCTCAAGAACTGTATGGTAAACTCATGAATATGCTCAAAGAAGGAATGGTTCCTAAGATACGGGGCTCGATGCGTATAGCCTTAGGACTGGCTCATCTGAAGGACTCTATGGTAACCTCTAGAAAATGCTCAGACAAGGAATAGTTGCTAAGATACGGGGCTCGAAGATTACAGCCCTAGGACAGGGCCACTTCAAGAACTGTATGGTAACCCTAGAAAATGCCCAGAAAAGGAATAGTTGCTAATATACTGGGCTCGAAGCGTATAGCCCTAGGACAGGGCCAACTCAAGAACTGTATGGTAACCTCTAGAATATGCTCAAAGATGGAATGGTTCCTAAGATACGGGGCTCGAAGCGTATAGCCCTAGGAAAGGGCCAACTCAAGAACTGTATGGTAACCTCTAGAATATGCTCAAAGATGGATTGGTTCCTAAGATACGGGGCTCGAAGCGTATAGCCCTAGGACAGGGCCACCTCAAGAACTGTATGGTGACCATAGAATATGCTCAAAGAAGGAATGGTTGCTAAGATACGGGGCTCGAAGCGTATAGCCCTAGGACAGGGCCACCTCAAGAACTGTATGGTAACCCCTAGAATATGCTCAAAGAAGGAATGGTTGCTAAGATACGGGGCTCGAAGCGTATAGCCCTAGGACAGGGCCACATCAAGAACTGTATTGTAACCCCTAGAATATGCTCAAAGAAGGAATGGTTGCTAAGATACGGGGCTCGAAGCGTATAGCCCAAGGTCAGGGCCACCTCAAGAACTGTATGGTAACCCTAGAATATGCTCAGACAAGGAATAGCTGCTAAGATACAGGGCTCGAAGCGTATAGCCCTAGGATAGGGCCACCTCAAGAACTGTATGGTAACCTCTAGAATATGCTCAAAAAAATGGTTCCTAAGATACGGGGCTCGAAGCGTATAGCCTTAGGACTGGCTCATCTGTAGGACTGTATGATAACCTCTAGAATAAGCTCAGACAAGGAATAGTTCCTAAGATACGGGGCTCGAAGCGTATTGCCCTAAGACAGGGCCACCTCAAGAACTGTATGGTAACGCTAGAACATGCTCAGACAAGGAATAGTTCCTAAGATACGGGGCTCGAATCGTATTGCCCTAGGACAGGGCCACCTCAAGAACTGTATGGCAACCCCTAGAATATGCTCAAAGAAGGAATGGTTCCTCAAATAAGGGGCTCGAAGCGTATAGCCCTAGGACAGGGCCACCTCAAGACCTGTATGGTAACCTCTAGAATATGTTCACAGAAGGAATGGTTCCTGAGATAAGGGGTTCGAAGCGTATAGCCCTTGGACAGGCTCATCTGAAGGACTGTATGGTAACCCTAGAATATGCTCAAAGATGGAATAGTTGCTAAGATACTGGGCTCGAAGCGTATAGCCCTAGGACAGGGCCACCTCAAGACCTGTATGGTAACCCTAGAACATGCTCAAAGAAGGAATGGTTCCTAAGATACGGGGCTTGAAGCGTATTGCCCTAGGACAGGGCCACCTCAAGAACTGTATGGTAACCTCAAGAATATGCTCAGACGAGGAATAGTTCCTAAGATACGGGGCTCGAGGCGTATTGCCCTAGGACAGGGCCACCTCAAGAACTGTATGGCAACCCCTAGAATATGCTCAAAGAAGGAATGGTTCCTGAGATAAGGGCTCGAAGCGTATAGCCCTAGGACAGGCTCATCTGAAGGACTGTATGGTAACCCCTAGAATATGGTCAAAAAAGGAATGGTTCCGAAGAGACGGGGCTCGAAGCGTATAGCCCTAGGACAGGGCCACCTTAAGAACTATATGGTAACCCTAGAACATTCTCATACAAGGAATAGTTCCTAAGATACGGGGCTCGAAGCGTATAGCCCTAGGAAAGGGTCATCTGAAGAACTGTATGGTAACCTCTAGAATATGCTCAAAGAAGGAATAGTTCCTAAGATACGGGGCTCGAAGCGTATAGCCCTAGGACAGGGCCACCTCAAGAACTATACGCTAACCTCTAGAATATGCTCAGACAAGGAATAATTCCTATGATACGGGGCTCGAAGCGTATAGCCCTAGGACAGGCTCATCTCAAGAACTGTATGGCAACCCCTAGAATATGCTCAAAGAAGGAATGGTTCCTGAGATAAGGGGCTTAAAGCGTATAGCCCTAGGACAGGCTCATCTGAAGGACTGTATGGTAACCCTAGAATATGCTCAAAGAAGGAATAGTTGCTAAGATACGGGGCTCGAAGCGTATAGCCCTAGGACAGGGTCATCTGAAGGACTGTATGGCAACCCTAGAATATGCTCAAAGAAGGAATAGCTGCTAAGATACGGGGCTCGAAGCGTATAGCCCTAGGACAGGGTCATCTGAAGGACTGTATGGTAACCATAGAATATGCTCAAAAAGGAATATTTGCTAAGATACGGGGCTCGAAGCGTATATCCCTAGGACAGGGTCATCTGAAGGACAGTATGGTAACCTCTAGAATATGCTCAAAAAGGGAATGGTTCCTAAGATACGGGGTTCGAAGCGTATAGCCCTATGACAGGCTTATCTGAAGGACTGTATGGTAACCTCTAGAATATGCTCAAGGAAGGAATGGTTCCTAAGAGACGGGGCTCGAAGCGTATAGCCTTAGGACAGGGCCATCTCAAGAACTGTATGGTAAACTCCAGAATATGCTCAAAGAAGGAATGGTTCCTAAGATACGGGGCTCGATGCGTATAGCCTTAGGACTGGCTCATCTGAAGGACTGTATGGTAACCTCTAGAAAATGCTCAGACAAGGAATAGTTGCTAAGATACGGGGCTCGAAGGTTATAGCCCTAGGACAGGGCCACTTCAAGAACTGTATGGTAACCCTAGAAAATGCCCAGAAAAGGAATAGTTGCTAAGACACTGGGCTCGAAGCGTATAGCCCTAGGACAGGGCCAACTCAAGAACTGTATGGTAACCTCTAGAATATGCTCAAAGATAGAATGGTTCCTAAGATACGGGGCTCGAAGCGTATAGCCCTAGGAAAGGGCCAACTCAAGAACTGTATGGTAACCTCTAGAATATGCTCAAAGATGGATTGGTTCCTAAGATACGGGGCTCGAAGCGTATAGCCCTAGGACAGGGCCACCTCAAGAACTGTATGGTAACCATAGAATATGCTCAAACAAGGAATAGTTCCTAAGATTCGGGGCTCGAAGCGTATAGCCCTAGGACAGGGCCACCTCAAGAACTGTATGGTAACCTCTAGAATATGCTCAGACAAGGAATAGTTCCTATGATACGGGGCTCGAAGCGTATAGCCCTAGGACAGGGCCACCTCAAGAACTGTATGGCAACCCCTAGAATATGCTCAAAGAAGGAATGGTTGCTATGATACGGGGCTCGAAGCGTATAGCCCTAGGACAGGGCCAACTCAAGAACTCTATGGTAACCCCTAGAATATGCTCAAAGAAGGAATGGTTGCTAAGATACGGGGCTCGAAGCGTATATCCCTAGGACAGGGCCACATCAAGAACTGTATGGTAACCCCTAGAATATGCTCAAAGAAGGAATGGTTGCTAAGATACGGGGCTCGAAGCGTATAGCCCTAGGACAGGGCCACCTCAAGAACTGTATGGTAACCCTAGAATATGCTCAGACAAGGAATAGCTGCTAAGATACTGGGCTCGAAGCGTATAGCCCTAGGATATGGCCACCTCAAGAACTGTATGGTAACCTCTAGAATATGCTCAAAAAGAATGGTTCCTAAGATACGGGGCTCGAAGCGTATAGCCATAGGACTGGCTCATCTGTAGGACTGTATGGTAACCTCTAGAATAAGCTCAGACAAGGAATAGTTCCTAAGATACGGGGCTCGAAGCGTATTGCCCTAGGACAGGGCCACCTCAAGAACTGTATGGTAACGCTAGAACATGCTCAGACAAGGAATAGTTCCTAAGATACGGGGCTCGAAGCGTATTGCCCTAGGACAGGGCCACCTCAAGAACTGTATGGCAACTCCTAGAATATGCTCAAAGAAGGAATGGTTCCTCAGATAAGGGGCTCAAAGCGTATAGCCCTAGGACAGGCTCATCTGAAGGAATGTATGGTAACCTCTAGAATATGCTCAGACAAAGAATGGTTCCTAAGATATGGAGCTCGAAGCGTATAGCCCTAGGACAGGGCCACCTCAAGACCTGTATGGTAACCTCTAGAATATGTTCACAGAAGGAATGGTTCCTGAGATAAAGGGCTCGAAGCGTATAGCCCTTGGACAGGCTCATCTGAAGGACTGTATGGTAACCCTAGAATATGCTCAAAGATGGAATAGTTGCTAAGATACTGGGCTCGAAGCGTATAGCCCTAGGACAGGGCCACCTCAAGACCTGTATGGTAACCCTAGAACATGCTCAATGAAGGAATGGTTCCTAAGATACGGGGCTCGAAGCGTATTGCCCTAGGACAGGGCCACCTCAAGAACTGTATGGTAACCTCAAGAATATGCTCAGACAAGGAATGGTTCCTCAGATACGGGGCTCGAAGCGTATTGCCCAAGGACAGGGCCACCTCAAGAACTGTATGGCAACCCCTAGAATATGCTCAAAGAAGGAATGGTTCCTGAGATAAGGGCTCGAAGCTTATAGCCCTAGGACAGGCTCATCTGAAGGACTGTATGGTAACCCCTAGAATATGGTCAAAGTAGGAATGGTTCCGAAGATACGGGGCTCGAAGCGTATAGCCCTAGGACAGGGCCACCTTAAGAACTATATGGTAACCCTAGAACATTCTCATACAAGGAATAGTTCCTAATATACGGGGCTCGAAGCGTATAGCCCTAGGAAAGGGTCATCTGAAGGACTGTATGGTAACCTCTAGAATATGCTCAAAGAAGGAATAGTTCCTAAGATACGGGGCTCGAAGCGTATAGCCCTAGGACTGGGCCACCTCAAGAACTATACGCTAACGTCTAGAATATGCTCAGACAATGAATAATTCCTAAGATACGGGGCTCGAAGCGTATAGCCCTAGGACAGGCTCATCTGAAGGACTGTATGGTAACCTCTAGAATATGCTCAAAAACGGAATGGTTCCTAAGATACGGGGCTCGAAACGTATAGCCCTAAGACAGGGCTACCTCATGAACTGTATGGTAACCTCTAGAATATGCTCAAAGAAGGAATGGTTCCTAAGATACGGGGCTCGAAGCGTATAGCCATAGGACTGGCTCATCTGTAGGACTGTATGGTAACCTCTAGAATAAGCTCAGACAAGGAATAGTTCCTAAGATACGGGGCTCGAAGCGTATTGCCCTAGGACAGGGCCACCTCAAGAACTGTATGGTAACGCTAGAACATGCTCAGACAAGGAATAGTTCCTAAGATACGGGGCTCGAAGCGTATTGCCCTAGGACAGGGCCACCTCAAGAACTGTATGGCAACTCCTAGAATATGCTCAAAGAAGGAATGGTTCCTCAGATAAGGGGCTCGAAGCGTATAGCCCTAGGACAGGCTCATCTGAAGGAATGTATGGTAACCTCTAGAATATGCTCAGACAAGGAATGGTTCCTAAGATATGGAGCTCGAAGCGTATAGCCCTAGGACAGGGCCACCTCAAGACCTGTATGGTAACCTCTAGAATATGTTCACAGAAGGAATGGTTCCTGAGATAAAGGGCTCGAAGCGTATAGCCCTTGGACAGGCTCATCTGAAGGACTGTATGGTAACCCTAGAATATGCTCAAAGATGGAATAGTTGCTAAGATACTGGGCTCGAAGCGTATAGCCCTAGGACAGGGCCACCTCAAGACCTGTATGGTAACCCTAGAACATGCTCAATGAAGGAATGGTTCCTAAGATACGGGGCTCGAAGCGTATTGCCCTAGGACAGGGCCACCTCAAGAACAGTATGGTAACCTCAAGAATATGCTCAGACAAGGAATGGTTCCTCAGATACGGGGCTCGAAGCGTATTGCCCAAGGACAGGGCCACCTCAAGAACTGTATGGCAACCCCTAGAATATGCTCAAAGAAGGAATGGTTCCTGAGATAAGGGCTCGAAGCTTATAGCCCTAGGACAGGCTCATCTGAAGGACTGTATGGTAACCCCTAGAATATGGTCAAAGTAGGAATGGTTCCGAAGATACGGGGCTCGAAGCGTATAGCCCTAGGACAGGGCCACCTTAAGAACTATATGGTAACCCTAGAACATTCTCATACAAGGAATAGTTCCTAAGATACGGGGCTCGAAGCGTATAGCCCTAGGAAAGGGTCATCTGAAGGACTGTATGGTAACCTCTAGAATATGCTCAAAGAAGGAATAGTTCCTAAGATACGGGGCTCGAAGCGTATAGCCCTAGGACTGGGCCACCTCAAGAACTATACGCTAACGTCTAGAATATGCTCAGACAATGAATAATTCCTAAGATACGGGGCTCGAAGCGTATAGCCCTAGGACAGGCTCATCTGAAGGACTGTATGGTAACCTCTAGAATATGCTCAAAAACGGAATGGTTCCTAAGATACGGGGCTCGAAACGTATAGCCCTAAGACAGGGCTACCTCATGAACTGTATGGTAACCTCTAGAATATGCTCAAAGAAGGAATGGTTCCTAAGATACGGAGCTCGAAGCGTATAGCCTTAGGACTGGCTCATCTGAAGGACGGTATGGTAAACCTAGAATATGCTCAATGAAGGAATAGTTGCTAAGATACAGGGCTAGAAGCGTATAGCCCTAGGACAGGCTCATCTTTAGGACTGTATGGTAACCCTATAACATGTTCAGACATGAATGGTTCCTAAGATAAGGGGCTCGAAGCGTATAGCCCTAGGACGGGCCACCTCAAAAACTGTATGGTAACCTCTAGAATATGCTCAAAGAAGGAATAGTTCCTAAGATACGGGGCTCGAAGCGTATTGCCCTAGGACAGGGCCACCTCAAGAAAAGTATGGCAACCCCTAGAATATGCTCAAAAGAGGAATGGTTCCTAAGATACGGGGCTCGAAGCGTATAGCCCTAGGACAGGCTCATCTGTAGGACTGTATGGTAACCTCTAGAATATGCTCAGACAAGGAATCGTTCCTAAGATACGGGGCTCGAAGCGTATTGCCCTAGGACAGGGCCACCTCAAGAACTGTATGGCAAACCCTAGAATATGCTCAAAGAAGGAATGGTTCCTAAGATAAGGGGCTCGAAGCGTATAGCCCTAGGGCAGGCTCATCTGAAGGACGGTATGGTAACCCCTAGAATATGCTCAAAGAGTGAATGGTTCCGAAGATACGGGGCTCGATGCGTATAGCCCTAGTACAGGGCCACCTCAAGAACTACATGGTAACCCTAGAACTTGCTCATACAAGGAATAGTTCCTAAGATACGGGGCTCGAAGCGTATAGCCCTAGGAAATGGTCATCTGAAGGACTGCATGGTAACCCTGGAATATGCTCCAAGAAGGAATAGTTGCTAAGATACAGGGCTCGAAGCGTATAGCCCTAGGACAGGGCCACCTCAAGAACTGTATGGTAACCCTTGAATATGCTCAAAGAAGGAATGGTTCCTAAGATACGGGGCTCGAAGCGAATAGCCCTAGGGCAGGGCTACCTCAAGAACTGTATGGTAACCTCTAGAATATGCTCAAAGAAGGAATGGTTCCTAAGATACGGGGCTAGAAGCGTATAGCCCTAGGACAGGCTCATCTGAAGTACTGTATGGTAACCCTAGAATATGCTCAGACAAGGAATAGTTCCTAAGATACCGGGCTCGAAGCGTATAGCCCTAGGAAAGGGTCATATGAAGGACTGTATGGTAACCCTAGAATATGCTCAAAGAAGGAATGGTTGCTAAGATACGGGGCTCGAAGCGTATAGCCCTAGGACAGGGTCATCTGAAGGACTGTATGGTAACCTCTAGAATATGCTCAAGGAAGGAATGGTTCCTAAGGGACGGGGCTCGAAGCGTATAGCCTTAGGACAAGGCCATCTCAAGAACTGTATGGTAAACTCCAGAATATGCTCAAAGAAGGAATGGTTCCTAAGATACGGGGCTCGATGCGTATAGCCTTAGGACTGGCTCATCTGAAGGACTGTATGGTAACCTCTAGAAAATGCTCAGACAAGGAATAGTTGCTAAGATACGGGGCTCGAAGATTATAGCCCTAGGACAGGGCCACTTCAAGAACTGTATGGTAACCCTAGAAAATGCCCAGAAAAGGAATAGTTGCTAAGATACTGGGCTCGAAGCGTATAGCCCTAGGACAGGGCCAACTCAAGAACTGTATGGTAACCTCTAGAATATGCTCAAAGATGGAATGGTTCCTAAGATACGGGGCTCGAAGCGTATAGCCCTAGGAAAGGGCTAACTCAAGAACTGTATGGTAACCTCTAGAATATGCTCAAAGATGGATTGGTTCCTAAGATACGGGGCTCGAAGCGTATAGCCCTAGGACAGGACCACCTCAAGAACTGTATGGTAACCCCTAGAATATGCTCAAAGAAGGAATGGTTGCTAAGATACGGGGCTCGAAGCGTATAGCCCTAGGACAGGGCCACATCAAGAACTGTATGGTAACCCCTAGAATATGCTCAAAGAAGGAATGGTTGCTAAGATACGGGGCTCGAATTGTATAGCCCTAGGACAGGGCCACCTCAAGAACTGTATGGTAACCCTAGAATATGCTCAGACAAGAAATAGCTGCTAAGATACAGGGCTCGAAGCGTATAGCCCTAGGATAGGGCCACCTCAAGAACTGTATGGTAACCTCTAGAATATGCTCAAAAAGAATGGTTCCTAAGATACGGGGCTCGAAGCGTATAGCCTTAGGACTGGCTCATCTGTAGGACTGTATGATAACCTCTAGAAAATGCTCAGACAAGGAATAGTTCCTAAGATACGGGGCTCGAAGCGTATTGCCCTAGGACAGGGCCACCTCAAGAACTGTATGGTAACGCTAGAACATGCTCAGACAAGGAATAGTTCCTAAGATACGGGGCTCGAAGCGTATTGCCCTAGGACAGGGCCACCTCAAGAACTGTATGGCAACCCCTAGAATATGCTCAAAGAAGGAATGGTTCCTCAGATAAGGGGCTCGAAGCGTATAGCCCTAGGACAGGGCCACCTCAAGACCTGTATGGTAACCTCAAGAATATGTTCACAGAAGGAATGGTTCCTGAGATAAGGGGCTCGAAGCGTATAGCCCTTGGACAGGCTCATCTGAAGGACTGTATGGTAACCCTGGAATATGCTCAATGATGGAATAGTTGCTAAGATACTGGGCTCGAAGCGTATAGCCCTAGGACACGGCCACCTCAAGACCTGTATGGTAACCCTAGAACATGCTCAAAGAAGGAATGGTTCCTAAGATACGGGGCTCGAAGCGTATTGCCCTAGGACAGGGCCACCTCAAGAACTGTATGGTAACCTCAAGAATATGCTCAGACGAGGAATAGTTCCTAAGATACGGGGCTCGAAGCGTATTGCCCTAGGACAGGGCCACCTCAAGAACTGTATGGCAACCCCTAGAATATGCTCAAAGAAGGAATGGTTCCTGAGATAAGGGCTCGAAGCGTATAGCCCTAGGACAGGCTCATCTGAAGGACTGTATGGTAACCCCTAGAATATGGTCAAAGAATGAATGGTTCCGAAGATACTGGACTCGAAGCGTATAGCCCTAGGACAGGGCCACCTTAAAAACTATATGGTAACCCTAGAACATTCTCATATAAGGAATAGTTCCTAAGAAACGGGGCTCGAAGCGTATAGCCCTAGGAAAGGGTCATCTGAAGAACTGTATGGTAACCTCTAGAATATGCTCAAAGAAGGAATAGTTCCTAAGATACGGGGCTCGAAGCGTATAGCCCTAGGACAGGGCCACCTCAAGAACTATACGCTAACCTCTAGAATATGCTCAGACAAGGAATAATTCCTAAGATACGGGGCTCGAAGCGTATAGCCCTAGGACAGGCTCATCTGAAGGACTGTATGGTAACCTCTAGAATATGCTCAAAAACGGAATGGTTCCTAAGATACGGGGCTCGAAACGTATAGCCCTAAGACAGGGCTACCACATGAACTGTATGGTAACCTCTAGAATATGCTCAATGAAGGAATGGTTCCTAAGATACGGAGCTCGAAGCGTATAGCCCTAGGACAGGGCCACCTCAAGACCTGTATGGTAACCCTAGAACATGCTCAAAGAAGGAATGGTTCCTAAGATACGGGGCTCGAAGCGTATTGCCCTAGGACAGGGCCACCTCAAGAACTGTATGGTAACCTCTAGAATATGCTCAGACAAGGAATAGTTCCTATGATACGGGGCTCGAAGCGTATAGCCCTAGGACAGGGCCACCTCAAGAACTGTATGGCAACCCCTAGAATATGCTCAAAGAAGGAATGGTTGCTAAGATACGGGGCTCGAAGCGTATAGCCCTAGGACAGGGCCACCTCAAGAACTTTATGGTAACCCCTAGAATATGCTCAAAGAAGGAATGGTTGCTAAGATACGGGGCTCGAAGCGTATATCCCTAGGACAGGGCCACATCAAGAACTGTATGGTAACCCCTAGAATATGCTCAAAGAAGGAATGGTTGCTAAGATACGGGGCTCGAAGCGTATAGCCCTAGGACAGGGCCACCTCAAGAACTGTATGGTAACCCTAGAATATGCTCAGACAAGGAATAGCTGCTAAGATACTGGGCTCGAAGCGTATAGCCCTAGGATATGGCCACCTCAAGAACTGTATGGTAACCTCTAGAATATGCTCAAAAAGAATGGTTCCTAAGATACGGGGCTCGAAGCGTATAGCCTTAGGACTGGCTCATCTGTAGGACTGTATGATAACCTCTAGAATAAGCTCAGACAAGGAATAGTTCCTAAGATACGGGGCTCGAAGCGTATTGCCCTAGGACAGGGCCACCTCAAGAACTGTATGGTAACGCTAGAACATGCTCAGACAAGGAATAGTTCCTAAGATACGGGGCTCGAAGCGTATTGCCCTAGGACAGGGCCACCTCAAGAACTGTATGGCAACTCCTAGAATATGCTCAAAGAAGGAATGGTTCCTCAGATAAGGGGCTCGAAGCGTATAGCCCTAGGACAGGCTCATCTGAAGGACTGTATGGTAACCCTAGAATATGCTCAAAGATGGAATAGTTGCTAAGATACTGGGCTCGAAGCGTATAGCCCTAGGACAGGGCCACCTCAAGACCTGTATGGTAACCCTAGAACATGCTCAAAGAAGGAATGGTTCCTAAGATACGGGGCTCGAAGCGTATTGCCCTAGGACAGGGCCACCTCAAGAACTGTATGGTAACCTCAAGAATATGCTCAGACAAGGAATGGTTCCTCAGATACGGGGCTCGAAGCGTATTGCCCTAGGACAGGGCCACCTCAAGAACTGTATGGCAACCCCTAGAATATGCTCAAAGAAGGAATGGTTCCTGAGATAAGGGCTCGAAGCTTATAGCCCTAGGACAGGCTCATCTGAAGGACTGTATGGTAACCCTTAGAATATGGTCAAAGTAGGAATGGTTCCGAAGATACGGGGCTCGAAGCGTATAGCCCTAGGACAGGGCCACCTTAAGAACTATATGGTAACCCTAGAACATTCTCATACAAGGAATAGTTCCTAAGATACGGGGCTCGAAGCGTATAGCCCTAGGAAAGGGTCATCTGAAGGACTGTATGGTAACCTCTAGAATATGCTCAAAGAAGGAATAGTTCCTAAGATACGGGGCTCGAAGCGTATAGCCCTAGGACAGGGCCACCTCAAGAACTATACGCTAACGTCTAGAATATGCTCAGACAATGAATAATTCCTAAGATACGGGGCTCAAAGCGTATAGCCCTAGGACAGGCTCATCTGAAGGACTGTATGGTAACCTCTAGAATATGCTCAAAGAAGGAATGGTTCCTAAGATACGGAGCTCGAAGCGTATAGCCTTAGGACTGACTCATCTGAAGGACGGTATGGTAACCCTAGAATATGCTCAATGAAGGAATAGTTGCTAAGATACAGGGCTAGAAGCGTATAGCCCTAGGACAGGCTCATCTTTAGGACTGTATGGTAACCCTATAACATGTTCAGACATGAATGGTTCCTAAGATAAGGGGCTCGAAGCGTATAGCCCTAGGACGGGGCCACCTCAAAAACTGTATGGTAACCTCTAGAATATGCTCAAAGAAGGAATAGTTCCTAAGATACGGGGCTCGAAGCGTATTGCCCTAGGACAGGGCCACCTCAAGAACAGTATGGCAACCCCTAGAATATGCTCAAAAGAGGAATGGTTCCTAAGATACGGGGCTCGAAGCGTATAGCCCTAGGACAGGCTCATCTGTAGGACTGTATGGTAACCTCTAGAATATGCTCAGACAAGGAATCGTTCCTAAGATACGGGGCTCGAAGCGTATTGCCCTAGGACAGGGCCACCTCAAGAACTGTATGGCAAACCCTAGAATATGCTCAAAGAAGGAATGGTTCCTAAGATAAGGGGCTCGAAGCGTATAGCCCTAGGGCAGGCTCATCTGAAGGACGGTATGGTAACCCCTAGAATATGCTCAAAGAGTGAATGGTTCCGAAGATTCGGGGCTCGATGCGTATAGCCCTAGTACAGGGCCACCTCAAGAACTACATGGTAACCCTAGAACATGCTCATACAAGGAATAGTTCCTAAGATACGGGGCTCGAAGCGTATAGCCCTAGGAAAGGGTCATCTGAAGGACTGCATGGTAACCCTGGAATATGCTCCATGAAGGAATAGTTGCTAAAATACAGGGCTCGAAGCGTATAGCCCTAGGACAGGGCCACCTCAAGAACTGTATGGTAACCCTTGAATATGCTCAAAGAAGGAATGGTTCCTAAGATACGGGGCTCGAAGCGAATAGCCCTAGGACAGGGCTACCTCAAGAACTGTATGGTAACCTCTAGAATATGCTCAAAGAAGGAATGGTTCCTAAGATACGGGGCTAGAAGCGTATAGCCCTAGGACAGGCTCATCTGAAGTACTGTATGGTAACCCTAGAATATGCTCAGACAAGTAATAGTTCCTAAGATACCGGGCTCGAAGCGTATAGCCCTAGGAAAGGGTCATATGAAGGACTGTATGGTAACCCTAGAATATGCTCAAAGAAGGAATGGTTGCTAAGATACGGGGCTCGAAGCGTATAGCCCTAGGACAGGGTCATCTGAAGGACTGTATGGTAACCTCTAGAATATGCTCATGGAAGGAATGGTTCCTAAGACACGGGGCTCGAAGCGTATAGCCTTAGGACAGGGCCATCTCAAGAACTGTATGGTAAACTCCAGAATATGCTCAAAGAAGGAATGGTTCCTAAGATACGGGGCTCGATGCGTATAGCCTTAGGACTGGCTCATCTGAAGGACTGTATGGTAACCTCTAGAAAATGCTCAGACAAGGAATAGTTGCTAAGATACGGGGCTCGAAGATTATAGCCCTAGGACAGGGCCACTTCAAGAACTGTATGGTAACCCTAGAAAATGCCCAGAAAAGGAATAGTTGCTAAGATACTGGGCTCGAAGCGTATAGCCCTAGGACAGGGCCAACTCAAGAACTGTATGGTAACCTCTAGAATATGCTCAAAGATGGAATGGTTCCTAAGATACGGGGCTCGAAGCGTATAGCCCTAGGAAAGGGCCAACTCAAGAACTGTATGGTAACCTCTGGAATATGCTCAAAGATGGATTGGTTCCTAAGATACGGGGCTCGAAGCGTATAGCCCTAGGACAGGGCCACCTCAAGAACTGTATGGTAACCTCTAGAATATGCTCAGACAAGGAATAGTTCCTATGATACGGGGCTCGAAGCGTATAGCCCTAGGACAGGGCCACCTCAAGAACTGTATGGCAACCCCTAGAATATGCTCAAAGAAGGAATGGTTGCTAAGATACGGGGCTCGAAGCGTATAGCCCTAGGACAGGGCCACCTCAAGAACTGTATGGTAACCCCTAGAATATGCTCAAAGAAGGAATGGTTGCTAAGATATGGGGCTCGAAGCGTATAGCCCTAGGACAGGGCCACATCAAGAACTGTATGGTAACCCCTAGAATATGCTCAAAGAAGGAATGGTTGCTAAGATACGGGGCTCGAATTGTATAGCCCTAGGACAGGGCCACCTCAAGAACTGTGTGGTAACCCTAGAATATGCTCAGACAAGGAATAGCTGCTAAGATACAGGGCTCGAAGCGTATAGCCCTAGGATAGGGCCACCTCAAGAACTGTATGGTAACCTCTAGAATATGCTCAAAAAGAATGGTTCCTAAGATACGGGGCTCGAAGCGTATAGCCTTAGGACTGGCTCATCTGTAGGACTGTATGATAACCTCTAGAAAAAGCTCAGACAAGGAATAGTTCCTAAGATACGGGGCTCGAAGCGTATTGCCCTAGGACAGGGCCACCTCAAGAACTGTATGGTAACGCTAGAACATGCTCAGACAAGGAATAGTTCCTAAGATACGGGGCTCGAAGCGTATTGCCCTAGGACAGGGCCACCTCAAGAACTGTATGGCAACCCCTAGAATATGCTCAAAGAAGGAATGGTTCCTCAGATAAGGGGCTCGAAGCGTATAGCCCTAGGACAGGGCCACCTCAAGACCTGTATGGTAACCTCTAGAATATGTTCACAGAAGGAATGGTTCCTGAGATAAGGGGCTCGAAGCGTATAGCCCTTGGACAGGCTCATCTGAAGGACTGTATGGTAACCCTAGAATATGCTCAAAGATGGAATAGTTGCTAAGATACTGGGCTCGAAGCGTATAGCCCTAGGACAGGGCCACCTCAAGACCTGTATGGTAACCCTAGAACATGCTCAAAGAAGGAATGGTTCCTAAGATACGGGGCTCGAAGCGTATTGCCCTAGGACAGGGCCACCTCAAGAACTGTATGGTAACCTCAAGAATATGCTCAGACGAGGAATAGTTCCTAAGATACGGGACTCGAAGCGTATTGCCCTAGGACAGGGCCACCTCAAGAACTGTATGGCAACCCCTAGAATATGCTCAAAGAAGGAATGGTTCCTCAGATAAGGGGCTCGAAGCGTATAGCCCTAGGACAGGGCCACCTCAAGACCTGTATGGTAACCTCTAGAATATGTTCACAGAAGGAATGGTTCCTGAGATAAGGGCTCGAAGCGTATAGCCCTAGGACTGGCTCATCTGAAGGACTGTATGGTAACCCCTAGAATATGGTCAAAGAATGAATGGTTCCGAAGATACTGGGCTCGAAGCGTATAGCCCTAGGACAGGGCCACCTTAAAAACTATATGGTAACCCTAAAACATTCTCATATAAGGAATAGTTCCTAAGATACGGGGCTCGAAGCGTATAGCCCTAGGAAAGGGTCATCTGAAGAACTGTCTGGTAACCTCTAGAATATGCTCAAAGAAGGAATAGTTCCTAAGATACGGGGCTCGAAGCGTATAGCCCTAGGACAGGGCCACCTCAAGAACTATACGCTAACCTCTAGAATATGCTCAGACAAGGAATAATTCCTAAGATACGGGGCTCGAAGCGTATAGCCCTAGGACAGGCTCATCTGAAGGACTGTATGGTAACCTCTAGAATATGCTCAAAAACGGAATGGTTCCTAAGATACGGGGCTCGAAACGTATAGCCCTAAGACAGGGCTACCACATGAACTGTATGGTAACCTCTAGAATATGCTCAAAGAAGGAATGGTTCCTAAGATACGGAGCTCGAAGCGTATAGCCTTAGGACAGGCTCATCTGAAGGACTGTATGGTAACCCTAGAATATGCTCAAAGAAGGAATAGTTGCTAAGATACGGGGCTCGAAGCGTATAGCCCTAGGACAGAGTCATCTGAAGGACTGTATGGAAACCCTAGAATATGTTCAGACAAGGAATAGTTGCTAAGATACAGGGCTCGAAGCGTATTGCCCTAGGACAGGCTCACCTGAAGGACTGTATGGTAACCCTAGAATATGCTCAAAGATGGAATAGTTGCTAAGATACTGGGCTCGAAGCGTATAGCCCTAGGACAGGGCCACCTCAAGACCTGTATGGTAACCCTAGAACATGCTCAAAGAAGGAATGGTTCCTAAGATACGGGGCTCGAAGCGTATTGCCCTAGGACAGGGCCACCTCAAGAACTGTATGGTAACCTCTAGAATATGCTCAGACAAGGAATAGTTCCTATGATACGGGGCTCGAAGCGTATAGCCCTAGGACAGGGCCACCTCAAGAACTGTATGGCAACCCCTAGAATATGCTCAAAGAAGGAATGGTTGCTAAGATACGGGGCTCGAAGCGTATAGCCCTAGGACAGGGCCACCTCAAGAAAACTATGGTAACCCCTAGAATATGCTCAAAGAAGGAATGGTTGCTAAGATACGGGGCTCGAAGCGTATATCCCTAGGACAGGGCCACATCAAGAACTGTATGGTAACCCCTAGAATATGCTCAAAGAAGGAATGGTTGCTAAGATACGGGGCTCGAAGCGTTTAGCCCTAGGACAGGGCCACCTCAAGAACTGTATGGTAACCCTAGAATATGCTCAGACAAGGAATAGCTGCTAAGATACTGGGCTCGAAGCGTATAGCCCTAGGATATGGCCACTTCAAGAACTGTATGGTAACCTCTAGAATATGCTCAAAAAGAATGGTTCCTAAGATACGGGGCTCGAAGCGTATAGCCCTAGGACAGGGCCACCTCAAGAACTGTATGGTAACGCTAGAACATGCTCAGACAAGGAATAGTTCCTAAGATACGGGGCTCGAAGCGTATTGCCCTAGGACAGGGCCACCTCAAGAACTGTATGGCAACTCCTAGAATATGCTCAAAGAAGGAATGGTTCCTCAGATAAGGGGCTCGAAGCGTATAGCCCTAGGACAGGCTCATCTGAAGGAATGTATGGTAACCTCTAGAATATGCTCAGACAAGGAATGGTTCCTAAGATATGGAGCTCGAAGCTTATAGCCCTAGGACAGGGCCACCTCAAGACCTGTATGGTAACCTCTAGAATATGTTCACAGAAGGAATGGTTCCTGAGATAAAGGGCTCGAAGCGTATAGCCCTTGGACAGGCTCATCTGAAGGACTGTATGGTAACCCTAGAATATGCTCAAAGATGGAATAGTTGCTAAGATACTGGGCTCGAAGCGTATAGCCCTAGGACAGGGCCACCTCAAGACCTGTATGGTAACCCTAGAACATGCTCAAAGAAGGAATGGTTCCTAAGATACGGGGCTCGAAGCGTATTGCCCTAGGACAGGGCCACCTCAAGAACTGTATGGTAACCTCAGGAATATGCTCAGACAAGGAATGGTTCCTCAGATACGGGGCTCGAAGCGTATTGCCCTAGGACAGGGCCACCTCAAGAACTGTATGGCAACCCCTAGAATATGCTCAAAGAAGGAATGGTTCCTGAGATAAGGGCTCGAAGCGTATAGCCCTAGGACAGGCTCATCTGAAGGACTGTATGGTAACCCCTAGAATATGGTCAAAGTAGGAATGGTTCCGAAGATACGGGGCTCGAAGCGTATAGCCCTAGGACAGGGCCACCTTAAGAACTATATGGTAACCCTAGAACATTCTCATACAAGGAATAGTTCCTAAGATACGGGGCTCGAAGCGTATAGCCCTAGGAAAGGGTCATCTGAAGGACTGTATGGTAACCTCTAGAATATGCTCAAAGAAGGAATAGTGCCTAAGATACGGGGCTCGAAGCGTATAGCCCTAGGAGAGGGCCACCTCAAGAACTATACGCTAACGTCTAGAATATGCTCAGAAAATGAATAATTCCTACGATACGGGGCTCGAAGCGTATAGCCCTAGGACAGGCTCATCTGAAGGACTGTATGGTAACCTCTAGAATATGCTCAAAAACGGAAAGGTTCCTAAGATACGGGGCTCGAAACGTATAGCCCTAAGACAGGGCTACCTCATGAACTGTATGGTAACCTCTAGAATATGCTCAAAGAAGGAATGGTTCCTAAGATACGGAGCTCGAAGCGTATAGCCCTAGGGCAGGCTCATCTGAAGGACGGTATGGTAACCCCTAGAATATGCTCAAAGAGTGAATGGTTCCGAAGATTCGGGGCTCGATGCGTATAGCCCTAGTACAGGGCCACCTCAAGAACTACATGGTAACCCTAGAACATGCTCATACAAGGAATAGTTCCTAAGATACGGGGCTCGAAGCGTATAGCCCTAGGAAAGGGTCATCTGAAGGACTGCATGGTAACCCTGGAATATGCTCCATGAAGGAATAGTTGCTAAAATACAGGGCTCGAAGCGTATAGCCCTAGGACAGGGCCACCTCAAGAACTGTATGGTAACCCTTGAATATGCTCAAAGAAGGAATGGTTCCTAAGATACGGGGCTCGAAGCGAATAGCCCTAGGACAGGGCTACCTCAAGAACTGTATGGTAACCTCTAGAATATGCTCAAAGAAGGAATGGTTCCTAAGATACGGGGCTAGAAGCGTATAGCCCTAGGACAGGCTCATCTGAAGTACTGTATGGTAACCCTAGAATATGCTCAGACAAGTAATAGTTCCTAAGATACCGGGCTCGAAGCGTATAGCCCTAGGAAAGGGTCATATGAAGGACTGTATGGTAACCCTAGAATATGCTCAAAGAAGGAATGGTTGCTAAGATACGGGGCTCGAAGCGTATAGCCCTAGGACAGGGTCATCTGAAGGACTGTATGGTAACCTCTAGAATATGCTCATGGAAGGAATGGTTCCTAAGACACGGGGCTCGAAGCGTATAGCCTTAGGACAGGGCCATCTCAAGAACTGTATGGTAAACTCCAGAATATGCTCAAAGAAGGAATGGTTCCTAAGATACGGGGCTCGATGCGTATAGCCTTAGGACTGGCTCATCTGAAGGACTGTATGGTAACCTCTAGAAAATGCTCAGACAAGGAATAGTTGCTAAGATACGGGGCTCGAAGATTATAGCCCTAGGACAGGGCCACTTCAAGAACTGTATGGTAACCCTAGAAAATGCCCAGAAAAGGAATAGTTGCTAAGATACTGGGCTCGAAGCGTATAGCCCTAGGACAGGGCCAACTCAAGAACTGTATGGTAACCTCTAGAATATGCTCAAAGATGGAATGGTTCCTAAGATACGGGGCTCGAAGCGTATAGCCCTCGGAAAGGGCCAACTCAAGAACTGTATGGTAACCTCTGGAATATGCTCAAAGATGGATTGGTTCCTAAGATACGGGGCTCGAAGCGTATAGCCCTAGGACAGGGCCACCTCAAGAACTGTATGGTAACCTCTAGAATATGCTCAGACAAGGAATAGTTCCTATGATACGGGGCTCGAAGCGTATAGCCCTAGGACAGGGCCACCTCAAGAACTGTATGGCAACCCCTAGAATATGCTCAAAGAAGGAATGGTTGCTAAGATACGGGGCTCGAAGCGTATAGCCCTAGGACAGGGCCACCTCAAGAACTGTATGGTAACCCCTAGAATATGCTCAAAGAAGGAATGGTTGCTAAGATATGGGGCTCGAAGCGTATAGCCCTAGGACAGGGCCACATCAAGAACTGTATGGTAACCCCTAGAATATGCTCAAAGAAGGAATGGTTGCTAAGATACGGGGCTCGAATTGTATAGCCCTAGGACAGGGCCACCTCAAGAACTGTGTGGTAACCCTAGAATATGCTCAGACAAGGAATAGCTGCTAAGATACAGGGCTCGAAGCGTATAGCCCTAGGATAGGGCCACCTCAAGAACTGTATGGTAACCTCTAGAATATGCTCAAAAAGAATGGTTCCTAAGATACGGGGCTCGAAGCGTATAGCCTTAGGACTGGCTCATCTGTAGGACTGTATGATAACCTCTAGAAAAAGCTCAGACAAGGAATAGTTCCTAAGATACGGGGCTCGAAGCGTATTGCCCTAGGACAGGGCCACCTCAAGAACTGTATGGTAACGCTAGAACATGCTCAGACAAGGAATAGTTCCTAAGATACGGGGCTCGAAGCGTATTGCCCTAGGACAGGGCCACCTCAAGAACTGTATGGCAACCCCTAGAATATGCTCAAAGAAGGAATGGTTCCTCAGATAAGGGGCTCGAAGCGTATAGCCCTAGGACAGGGCCACCTCAAGACCTGTATGGTAACCTCTAGAATATGTTCACAGAAGGAATGGTTCCTGAGATAAGGGGCTCGAAGCGTATAGCCCTTGGACAGGCTCATCTGAAGGACTGTATGGTAACCCTAGAATATGCTCAAAGATGGAATAGTTGCTAAGATACTGGGCTCGAAGCGTATAGCCCTAGGACAGGGCCACCTCAAGACCTGTATGGTAACCCTAGAACATGCTCAAAGAAGGAATGGTTCCTAAGATACGGGGCTCGAAGCGTATTGCCCTAGGACAGGGCCACCTCAAGAACTGTATGGTAACCTCAAGAATATGCTCAGACGAGGAATAGTTCCTAAGATACGGGACTCGAAGCGTATTGCCCTAGGACAGGGCCACCTCAAGAACTGTATGGCAACCCCTAGAATATGCTCAAAGAAGGAATGGTTCCTCAGATAAGGGGCTCGAAGCGTATAGCCCTAGGACAGGGCCACCTCAAGACCTGTATGGTAACCTCTAGAATATGTTCACAGAAGGAATGGTTCCTGAGATAAGGGCTCGAAGCGTATAGCCCTAGGACTGGCTCATCTGAAGGACTGTATGGTAACCCCTAGAATATGGTCAAAGAATGAATGGTTCCGAAGATACTGGGCTCGAAGCGTATAGCCCTAGGACAGGGCCACCTTAAAAACTATATGGTAACCCTAAAACATTCTCATATAAGGAATAGTTCCTAAGATACGGGGCTCGAAGCGTATAGCCCTAGGAAAGGGTCATCTGAAGAACTGTCTGGTAACCTCTAGAATATGCTCAAAGAAGGAATAGTTCCTAAGATACGGGGCTCGAAGCGTATAGCCCTAGGACAGGGCCACCTCAAGAACTATACGCTAACCTCTAGAATATGCTCAGACAAGGAATAATTCCTAAGATACGGGGCTCGAAGCGTATATACCTAGGACAGGCTCATCTGAAGGACTGTATGGTAACCTCTAGAATATGCTCAAAAACGGAATGGTTCCTAAGATACGGGGCTCGAAACGTATAGCCCTAAGACAGGGCTACCACATGAACTGTATGGTAACCTCTAGAATATGCTCAAAGAAGGAATGGTTCCTAAGATACGGAGCTCGAAGCGTATAGCCTTAGGACAGGCTCATCTGAAGGACTGTATGGTAACCCTAGAATATGCTCAAAGAAGGAATAGTTGCTAAGATACGGGGCTCGAAGCGTATAGCCCTAGGACAGAGTCATCTGAAGGACTGTATGGAAACCCTAGAATATGTTCAGACAAGGAATAGTTGCTAAGATACAGGGCTCGAAGCGTATTGCCCTAGGACAGGCTCACCTGAAGGACTGTATGGTAACCCTAGAATATGCTCAAAGATGGAATAGTTGCTAAGATACTGGGCTCGAAGCGTATAGCCCTAGGACAGGGCCACCTCAAGACCTGTATGGTAACCCTAGAACATGCTCAAAGAAGGAATGGTTCCTAAGATACGGGGCTCGAAGCGTATTGCCCTAGGACAGGGCCACCTCAAGAACTGTATGGTAACCTCTAGAATATGCTCAGACAAGGAATAGTTCCTATGATACGGGGCTCGAAGCGTATAGCCCTAGGACAGGGCCACCTCAAGAACTGTATGGCAACCCCTAGAATATGCTCAAAGAAGGAATGGTTGCTAAGATACGGGGCTCGAAGCGTATAGCCCTAGGACAGGGCCACCTCAAGAAAACTATGGTAACCCCTAGAATATGCTCAAAGAAGGAATGGTTGCTAAGATACGGGGCTCGAAGCGTATATCCCTCGGACAGGGCCACATCAAGAACTGTATGGTAACCCCTAGAATATGCTCAAAGAAGGAATGGTTGCTAAGATACGGGGCTCGAAGCGTTTAGCCCTAGGACAGGGCCACCTCAAGAACTGTATGGTAACCCTAGAATATGCTCAGACAAGGAATAGCTGCTAAGATACTGGGCTCGAAGCGTATAGCCCTAGGATATGGCCACTTCAAGAACTGTATGGTAACCTCTAGAATATGCTCAAAAAGAATGGTTCCTAAGATACGGGGCTCGAAGCGTATAGCCCTAGGACAGGGCCACCTCAAGAACTGTATGGTAACGCTAGAACATGCTCAGACAAGGAATAGTTCCTAAGATACGGGGCTCGAAGCGTATTGCCCTAGGACAGGGCCACCTCAAGAACTGTATGGCAACTCCTAGAATATGCTCAAAGAAGGAATGGTTCCTCAGATAAGGGGCTCGAAGCGTATAGCCCTAGGACAGGCTCATCTGAAGGAATGTATGGTAACCTCTAGAATATGCTCAGACAAGGAATGGTTCCTAAGATATGGAGCTCGAAGCTTATAGCCCTAGGACAGGGCCACCTCAAGACCTGTATGGTAACCTCTAGAATATGTTCACAGAAGGAATGGTTCCTGAGATAAAGGGCTCGAAGCGTATAGCCCTTGGACAGGCTCATCTGAAGGACTGTATGGTAACCCTAGAATATGCTCAAAGATGGAATAGTTGCTAAGATACTGGGCTCGAAGCGTATAGCCCTAGGACAGGGCCACCTCAAGACCTGTATGGTAACCCTAGAACATGCTCAAAGAAGGAATGGTTCCTAAGATACGGGGCTCGAAGCGTATTGCCCTAGGACAGGGCCACCTCAAGAACTGTATGGTAACCTCAGGAATATGCTCAGACAAGGAATGGTTCCTCAGATACGGGGCTCGAAGCGTATTGCCCTAGGACAGGGCCACCTCAAGAACTGTATGGCAACCCCTAGAATATGCTCAAAGAAGGAATGGTTCCTGAGATAAGGGCTCGAAGCGTATAGCCCTAGGACAGGCTCATCTGAAGGACTGTATGGTAACCCCTAGAATATGGTCAAAGTAGGAATGGTTCCGAAGATACGGGGCTCGAAGCGTATAGCCCTAGGACAGGGCCACCTTAAGAACTATATGGTAACCCTAGAACATTCTCATACAAGGAATAGTTCCTAAGATACGGGGCTCGAAGCGTATAGCCCTAGGAAAGGGTCATCTGAAGGACTGTATGGTAACCTCTAGAATATGCTCAAAGAAGGAATAGTGCCTAAGATACGGGGCTCGAAGCGTATAGCCCTAGGAGAGGGCCACCTCAAGAACTATACGCTAACGTCTAGAATATGCTCAGAAAATGAATAATTCCTACGATACGGGGCTCGAAGCGTATAGCCCTAGGACAGGCTCATCTGAAGGACTGTATGGTAACCTCTAGAATATGCTCAAAAACGGAAAGGTTCCTAAGATACGGGGCTCGAAACGTATAGCCCTAAGACAGGGCTACCTCATGAACTGTATGGTAACCTCTAGAATATGCTCAAAGAAGGAATGGTTCCTAAGATACGGAGCTCGAAGCGTATAGCCTTAGGACTGGCTCATCTGAAGGACGGTATGGTAACCCAAGAATATGCTCAATGAAGGAATAGTTGCTAAGATACAGGGCTAGAAGCGTATAGCCCTAGGACAGGCTCATCTTTAGGACTGTATGGTAACCCTATAACATGCTCAGACATGAATGGTTCCTAAGATAAGGGGCTCGAAGCGTATAGCCCTAGGACGGGGCCACCTCAAAAACTGTATGGTAACCTCTAGAATATGCTCAAAGAAGGAATAGTTCCTAAGATACGGGGCTCGAAGCGTATTGCCCTAGGACAGGGCCACCTCAAGAACAGTATGGCAACCCCTAGAATATGCTCAAAAGAGGAATGGTTCCTAAGATACGGGGCTCGAAGCGTATAGCCCTAGGACAGGCTCATCTGTAGGACTGTATGGTAACCTCTAGAATATGCTCAGACAAGGAATCGTTCCTAAGATACGGGGCTCGAAGCGTATTGCCCTAGGACAGGGCCACCTCAAGAACTGTATGGCAAACCCTAGAATATGCTCAAAGAAGGAATGGTTCCTAAGATAAGGGGCTCGAAGCGTATAGCCCTAGGGCAGGCTCATCTGAAGGACGGTATGGTAACCCCTAGAATATGCTCAAAGAGTGAATGGTTCCGAAGATACGGGGCTCGATGCGTATAGCCCTAGTACAGGGCCACCTCAAGAACTACATGGTAACCCTAGAACATGCTCATACAAGGAATAGTTCCTAAGATACGGGGCTCGAAGCGTATAGCCCTAGGAAAGGGTCATCTGAAGGACTGCATGGTAACCCTGGAATATGCTCAAAGAAGGAATAGTTGCTAAGATACAGGGCTCGAAGTGTATAGCCCTAGGACAGGGCCACCTCAAGAACTGTATGGTAACCCTTGAATATGCTCAAAGAAGGAATGGTTCCTAAGATACGGGGCTCGAAGCGAATAGCCCTAGGACAGGGCTACCTCAAGAACTGTATGGTAACCTCTAGAATATGCTCAAAGAAAGAATGGTTCCTAAGATACGGGGCTAGAAGCGTATAGCCCTAGGACAGGCTCATCTGAAGTACTGTATGGTAACCCTAGAATATGCTCAGACAAGGAATAGTTCCTAAGATACCAGGCTCGAAGCGTATAGCCCTAGGAAAGGGTCATATGAAGGACTGTATGGTAACCCTAGAATATGCTCAAAGAAGGAATGGTTGCTAAGATACGGGGCTCGAAGCGTATAGCCCTAGGACAGGGTCATCTGAAGGACTGTATGGTAACCTCTAGAATATGCTCAAGGAAGGAATGGTTCCTAAGAGACGGGGCTCGAAGCGTATAGCCTTAGGACAGGGCCATCTCAAGAACTGTATGGTAAACTCCAGAATATGCTCAAAGAAGGAATGGTTCCTAAGATACGGGGCTCGATGCGTATAGCCTTAGGACTGGCTCATCTGAAGGACTGTATGGTAAACTCTAGAAAATGCTCAGACAAGGAATAGTTGCTAAGATACGGGGCTCGAAGATTATAGCCCTAGGACAGGGCCACTTCAAGAACTGTATGGTAACCCTAGAAAATGCCCAGAAAAGGAATAGTTGCTAAGATACTGGGCTCGAAGCGTATAGCCCTAGGACAGGGCCAACTCAAGAACTGTATGGTAACCTCTAGAATATGCTCAAAGATGGAATGGTTCCTAAGATACGGGGCTCGAAGCGTATAGCCCTAGGAAAGGGCCAACTCAAGAACTGTATGGTAACCTCTGGAATATGCTCAAAGATGGATTGGTTCCTAAGATACGGGGCTCGAAGCGTATAGCCCTAGGACAGGGCCACCTCAAGAACTGTATGGTGACCATAGAATATGCTCAAACAAGGAATAGTTCCTAAGATTCGGGGCTCGAAACGTATAGCCCTAGGACAGGGCCACCTCAAGAACTGTATGGTAACCTCTAGAATATGATCAGACAAGGAATAGTTCCTATGATACGGGGCTCGAAGCGTATAGCCCTAGGACAGGGCCACCTCAAGAACTGTATGGCAACCCCTAGAATATGCTCAAAGAAGGAATGGTTGCTAAGATACGGGGCTCGAAGCGTATAGCCCTAGGACAGGGCCACCTCAAGAACTGTATGGTAACCCCTAGAATATGCTCAAAGAAGGAATGGTTGCTAAGATACGGGGCTCGATGCGTATAGCCCTAGGACAGGGCCACATAAAGAACTGTATGGTAACCCCTAGAATATGCTCAAAGAAGGAATGGTTGCTAAGATACGGGGCTCGAAGCGTATAGCCCTAGGACAGGGCCACCTCAAGAACTGTATGGTAACCCTAGAATATGCTCAGACAAGGAATAGCTGCTAAGATACACGGCTCGAAGCGTATAGCCCTAGGATAGGGCCACCTCAAGAACTGTATGGTAACCTCTAGAATATGCTCAAAAAGAATGGTTCCTAAGATACGGGGCTCGAAGCGTATAGCCTTAGGACTGGCTCATCTGTAGGACTGTATGATAACCTCTAGAATAAGCTCAGACAAGGAATAGTTCCTAAGATACGGGGCTCGAAGCGTATTGCCCTAGGACAGGGCCACCTCAAGAACTGTATGGTAACGCTAGAACATGCTCAGACAAGGAATAGTTCCTAAGATACGGGGCTCGAAGCGTATTGCCCTAGGACAAGGCCACCTCAAGAACTGTATGGCAACCCCTAGAATATGCTCAAAGAAGGAATGGTTCCTCAGATAAGGGGCTCGAAGCGTATAGCCCTAGGACAGGGCCACCTCAAGACCTGTATGGTAACCTCTAGAATATGTTCACAGAAGGAATGGTTCCTGAGATAAGGGGCTCGAAGCGTATAGCCCTTGGACAGGCTCATCTGAAGGACTGTATGGTAACCCTAGAATATGCTCAAAGATGGAATAGTTGCTAAGATACTGGGCTCGAAGCGTATAGCCCTAGGACAGGGCCACCTCAAGACCTGTATGGTAACCCTAAAACATGCTCGAAGATGGAATGGTTCCTAAGATACGGGGCTCGAAGCGTATTGCCCTAGGACAGGGCCACCTCAAGAACTGTATGGTAACCTCAAGAATATGCTCAGACGAGGATTAGTTCCTAAGATACGGGGCTCGAAGCGTATTGCCCTAGGACAGGGCCACCTCAAGAACTGTATGGCAACCCCTAGAATATGCTCAAAGAAGGAATGGTTCCTGAGATAAGGGCTCGAAGCGTATAGCCCTAGGACAGGCTCATCTGAAGGACTGTATGGTAACCCCTAGAATATGGTCAAAGAAGGAATGGTTCCGAAGATACTGGGCTCGAAGCGTATAGCCCTAGGACAGGGCCACCTTAAAAACTATATGGTAACCCTAGAACATTCTCATATAAGGAATAGTTCCTAAGATACGGGGCTCGAAGCGTATAGCCCTAGGAAAGGGTCATCTGAAGAACTGTATGGTAACCTCTAGAATATGCTCAAAGAAGGAATAGTTCCTAAGATACGGGGCTCGAAGCGTATAGCCCTAGGAAAGGGCCACCTCAAGAACTATACGCTAACCTCTAGAATATGCTCAGACAAGGAATAATTCCTAAGATACGGGGCTCGAAGCGTATAGCCCTAGGACAGGCTCATCTGAAGGACTGTATGGTAACCTCTAGAATATGCTCAAAAACGGAATGGTTCCTAAGATACGGGGCTCGAAACGTATAGCCCTAAGACAGGGCTACCACATGAACTGTATGGTAACCTCTAGAATATGCTCAAAGAAGGAATGGTTCCTAAGATACGGAGCTCGAAGCGTATAGCCTTAGGACAGGCTCATCTGAAGGACTGTATGGTAACCCTAGAATATGCTCAAAGAAGGAATAGTTGCTAAGATACGGGGCTCGAAGCGTATAGCCCTAGGACAGAGTCATCTGAAGGACTGTATGGAAACCCTAGAATATGCTCAGACAAGGAATAGTTGCTAAGATACAGGGCTCGAAGCGTATTGCCCTAGGACAGGCTCACCTGAAGGACTGTATGGTAACCCTAGAATATGCTGGAAGAAGGAATAGTTGCTAAGATACGGGGCTCGAAGCGTATAGTCCTAGGTTAGGCTCATCTGAAGGACTGTATGGTAACCTCTAGAATATGCTCAGACAAGGAATAGTTGCTAAGATACAGGGCTCGAAGCGTATTGCCCTAGGACAGGGCCACCTCAAGAACTGTATGGCAACCCCTAGAATATGCTCAAAGAAGGAATGGTTCCTGAGATAAGGGGCTTAAAGCGTATAGCCCTAGGACAGGCTCATCTGAAGGACTGTATGGTAACCTTAGAATATGTTCAAAGAAGGAATAGTTGCTAAGATACGGGGCTCGAAGCGTATAGCCCTAGGACAGGGTCATCTGAAGGACTGTATGGCAACCCTAGAATATGCTCAAAGAAGGAATAGCTGCTAAGATACGGGGCTCGAAGCGTATAGCCCTAGGACAGGGTCATCTGAAGGACTGTATGGTAACCCTATAATATGCTCAAAGAAGGAATATTTGCTAAGATACGGGGCTCGAAGCGTATATCCCTAGGACAGGGTCATCTGAAGGACAGTATGGTAACCTCTAGAATATGCTCAAAAAGGGAATGGTTCCTAAGATACGGGGTTCGAAGCGTAAAGCCCTATGACAGGCTCATCTGAAGGACTGTATGGTAACCTCTAGAATATGCTCAAGGAAGGAATGGTTCCTAAGAGACGGGGCTCGAAGCGTATAGCCTTAGGACAGGGCCATCTCAAAAACTGTATGGTAAACTCCAGAATATGTTCAAAGAAGGAATGGTTCCTAAGATACGGGGCTCGATGCATATAGCCTTAGGACTGGCTCATCTGAAGGACTGTATGGTAACCTCTAGAAAATGCTCAGACAAGGAATAGTTGCTAAGATACGGGGCTCGAAGGTTATAGCCCTAGGACAGGGCCACTTCAAGAACTGTATGGTAACCCTAGAAAATGCCCAGAAAAGGAATAGTTGCTAAGACACTGGGCTCGAAGCGTATAGCCCTAGGACGGGGCCAACTCAAGAACTGTATGGTAACCTCTAGAATATGCTCAATGATGGAATGGTTCCTAAGATACGGGGCTCGAAGCGTATAGCCCTAGGAAAGGGCCAACTCAAGAACTGTATGGTAACCTCTAGAATATGCTCAAAGATGGATTGGTTCCTAAGATACGGGGCTCGAAGCGTATAGCCCTAGGACAGGGCCACCTCAAGAACTGTATGGTAACCATAGAATATGCTCAAACAAGGAATAGTTCCTAAGATTCGAGGCTCGAAGCGTATAGCCCTAGGACAGGGCCACCTCAAGAACTGTATGGTAACCTCTAGAATATGCTCAGACAAGGAATAGTTCCTATGATACGGGGCTCGAAGCGTATAGCCCTAGGACAGGGCCACCTCAAGAACTGTATGGCAACCCCTAGAATATGCTCAAGGAAGGAATGGTTGCTAAGATACGGGGCTCGAAGCGTATAGCCCTAGGACCGGGCCACCTCAAGAACTCTATGGTAACCCCTAGAATATGCTCAAAGAAGGAATGGTTGCTAAGATACGGGGCTCGAAGCGTATATCCCTAGGACAGGGCCACATCAAGAACTGTGTGGTAACCCCTAGAATATGCTCAAAGAAGGAATGGTTGCTAAGATACGGGGCTCGAAGCGTATAGCCCTAGGACAGGGCCACCTCAAGAACTGTATGGTAACCCTAGAATAAGCTCAGACAAGGAATAGTTCCTAAGATACGGGGCTCGAAGCGTATTGCCCTAGGACAGGGCCACCTCAAGAACTGTATGGTAACGCTAGAACATGCTCAGACAAGGAATAGTTCCTAAGATACGGGGCTCGAAGCGTATTGCCCTAGGTCAGGGCCACCTCAAGAACTGTATGGCAAACCCTAGAATATGCTCAATGAAGGAAAGGTTCCTAAGATAAGGGGCTCGAAGCGTATAGCCCTAGGACAGGCTCATCTGAAGGACGGTATAGTAACCCCTAGAATATGCTCAAAGAGTGAATGGTTCCGAAGATACGGGGCTCGATGCGTATAGCCCTAGTACAGGGCCACCTCAAGAACTACATGGTAACCCTAGAACATGCTTATACAAGGAATAGTTCCTAAGATACGGGGCTTGAAGCGTATAGCCCTAGGAAATGGTCATCTGAAGGACTGCATGGTAACCCTGGAATATGCTCAAAGAAGGAATAGTTGCTAAGATACAGGGCTCGAAGCGTATAGCCCTAGGACAGGGCCACCTCAAGAACTGTATGGTAACCCTTGAATATGCTCAAAGAAGGAATGGTTCCTAAGATACGGGGCTCGAAGCGAATAGCCCTAGGACAGGGCTACCTCAAGGACTGTATGGTAACCTCTAGAATATGCTCAAAGAAGGAATGGTTCCTAAGATACGGGGCTAGAAGCGTATAGCCCTAGGACAGGCTCATCTGAAGTACTGTATGGTAACCCTAGAATATGCTCAGACAAGGAATAGTTCCTAAGATACCGGGCTCGAAGCGTATAGCCCTAGGAAAGGGTCATATGAAGGACTGTATGGTAACCCTAAAATATGCTCAAAGAAGGAATGGTTGCTAAGATACGGGGCTCGAAGCGTATAGCCCTAGGACAGGGTCATCTGAAGGACTGTATGGTAACCTCTAGAATCTGCTCAAGGAAGGAATGGTTCCTAAGAGACGGGGCTCGAAGCGTATAGCCTTAGGACAGGGCCATCTCAAGAACTGTATGGTAAACTCCAGAATATGCTCAAAGAAGGAATGGTTCCTAAGATACGGGGCTCGATGCGTATAGCCTTAGGACTGGCTCATCTGAAGGACTGTATGGTAACCTCTAGAAAATGCTCAGACAAGGAATAGTTGCTAAGATACGGGGCTCGAAGATTATAGCCCTAGGACAGGGCCACTTCAAGAACTGTATGGTAACCCTAGAAAATGCCCAGAAAAGGAATAGTTGCTAAGATACTGGGCTCGATGCGTATAGCCCTAGGACAGGGCCAACTCAAGAACTGTATGGTAACCTCTAGAATATGCTCAAAGATGGAATGGTTCCTAAGATACGGGGCTCGAAGCGTATAGCCCTAGGAAAGGGCCAACTCAAGAACTGTATGGTAACCTCTAGAATATGCTCAAAGATGGATTGGTTCCTAAGATACGGGGCTCGAAGCGTATAGCCCTAGGACAGGGCCACCTCAAGAACTGTATGGTGACCATAGAATATGTTCAAACAAGGAATAGTTCCTAAGATTCGGGGCTCGAAGCGTATAGCCCTAGGACAGGGCCAACTCAATAACTGTATGGTAACCTCTAGAATATGCTCAGACAAGGAATAGTTCCTATGATACGGGGCTCAAAGCGTATAGCCCTAGGACAGGGCCACCTCAAGAACTGTATGGCAACCCCTAGAATATGCTCAAAGAAGGAATGGTTGCTAAGATACGGGGCTCGAAGCGTATAGCCCTAGGACAGGGCCACCTCTAGAACTGTATGGTAACCCTAGAATATGCTCAGACAAGGAATAGCTGCTAAGATACAGGGCTCGAAGCGTATAGCCCTAGGATAGGGCCACCTCAAGAACTGTATGGTAACCTCTAGAATATGCTCAAAAAGAATGGTTCCTAAGATACGGGGCTCGAAGCGTATAGCCTTAGGACTGGCTCATCTGTAGGACTGTATGATAACCTCTAGAATAAGCTCAGACAAGGAATAGTTCCTAAGATACGGGGCTCGAAGCGTATTGCCCTAGGACAGGGCCACCTCAAGAACTGTATGGTGACCATAGAATATGTTCAAACAAGGAATAGTTCCTAAGATTCGGGGCTCGAAGCGTATAGCCCTAGGAAAGGGCCAACTCAAGAACTGTATGGTAACCTCTAGAATATGCTCAGACAAGGAATAGTTCCTATGATACGGGACTCAAAGCGTATAGCCCTAGGACAGGGCCACCTCAAGAACTGTATGGCAACCCCTAGAATATGCTCAAAGAAGGAATGGTTGCTAAGATACGGGGTTCGAAGCGTATAGCCCTAGGACAGGGCCAACTCAAGAACTGTATGGTAACCTCTAGAATATGCTCAAAGATGGAATGGTTCCTAAGATACGGGGCTCGAAGCGTATAGCCCTAGGAAAGGGCCAACTCAAGAACTGTATGGTAACCTCTAGAATATGCTCAAAGATGGATTGGTTCCTAAGATACGGGGCTCGAAGCGTATAGCCCTAGGACAGGGCCACCTCAAGAACTGTATGGTGACCATAGAATATGTTCAAACAAGGAATAGTTCCTAAGATTCGGGGCTCGAAGCGTATAGCCCTAGGACAGGGCCAACTCAAGAACTGTATGGTAACCTCTAGAATATGCTCAGACAAGGAATAGTTCCTATGATACGGGGCTCAAAGCGTATAGCCCTAGGACAGGGCCACCTCAAGAACTGTATGGCAACCCCTAGAATATGCTCAAAGAAGGAATGGTTGCTAAGATACGGGGCTCGAAGCGTATAGCCCTAGGACAGGGCCACCTCAAGAACTCTATGGTAACCCCTAGAATATGCTCAAAGAAGGAATGGTTGCTAAGATACGGGGCTCGAAGCGTATATCCCTAGGACAGGGCCACATCAATAACTGTATGGTAACCCCTAGAATATGCTCAAAGAAGGAATGGTTGCTAAGATACGGGGCTCGAAGCGTATAGCCCTAGGACAGGGCCACCTCAAGAACTGTATGGTAACCCTAGAATAAGCTCAGACAAGGAATAGTTCCTAAGATACGGGGCTCGAAGCGTATTGCCCTAGGACAGGGCCACCTCAAGAACTGTATGGTAACGCTAGAACATGCTCAGACAAGGAATAGTTCCTAAGATACGGGGCTCGAAGCGTATTGCCCTAGGACAGGGCCACCTCAAGAACTGTATGGCAACTCCTAGAATATGCTCAAAGAAGGAATGGTTCCTCAGATAAGGGGCTCGAAGCGTATAGCCCTAGGACAGGCTCATCTGAAGGAATGTATGGTAACCTCTAGAATATGCTCAGACAAGGAATGGTTCCTAAGATATGGAGCTCGAAGCGTATAGCCCTAGGACAGGGCCACCTCAAGACCTGTATGGTAACCTCTAGAATATGTTCACAGAAGGAATGGTTCCTGAGATAAAGGGCTCGAAGCGTATAGCCCTTGGACAGGCTCATCTGAAGGACTGTATGGTAACCCTAGAATATGCTCAAAGATGGAATAGTTGCTAAGATACTGGGCTCGAAGCGTATAGCCCTAGGACAGGGCCACCTCAAGACCTGTATGGTAACCCTAGAACATGCTCAAAGAAGGAATGGTTCCTAAGATACGGGGCTCGAAGCGTATTGCCCTAGGACAGGGCCACCTCAAGAACTGTATGGTAACCTCAAGAATATGCTCAGACGAGGATTAGTTCCTAAGATACGGGGCTCGAAGCGTATTGCCCTAGGACAGGGCCACCTCAAGAACTGTATGGCAACCCCTAGAATATGCTCAAAGAAGGAATGGTTCCTGAGATAAGGGCTCGAAGCGTATAGCCCTAGGACAGGCTCATCTGAAGGACTGTATGGTAACCCCTAGAATATGGTCAAAGAAGGAATGGTTCCGAAGATACGGGGCTCGAAGCGTATAGCCCTAGGACAGGGCCACCTTAAGAACTATATGGTAACCCTAGAACATTCTCATACAAGGAATAGTTCCTAAGATACGGGGCTCGAAGCGTATAGCCCTAGGAAAGGGTCATCTGAAGGACTGTATGGTAACCTCTAGAATATGCTCAAAGAAGGAATAGTTCCTAAGAAAGGGGGCTCGAAGCGTATAGCCCTAGGACAGGGCCACCTCAAGAACTATACGCTAACGTCTAGAATATGCCCAGACAATGAATAATTCCTAAGATACGGGGCTCGAAGCGTATAGCCCTAGGACAGGCTCATCTGAAGGACTGTATGGTAACCTCTAGAATATGCTCAAAAACGGAATGGTTCCTAAGATACGGGGCTCGAAACGTATAGCCCTAAGACAGGGCTACCTCATGAACTGTATGGTAACCTCTAGAATATGCTCAAAGAAGGAATGGTTCCTAAGATACGGAGCTCGAAGCGTATAGCCTTAGGACTGGCTCATCTGAAGGACGGTATGGTAACCCTAGAATATGCTCAATGAAGGAATAGTTGCTAAGATACAGGGCTAGAAGCGTATAGCCCTAGGACAGGCTCATCTTTAGGACTGTATGGTAACCCTAAAACATGCTCAGACATGAATGGTTCCTAAGATAAGGGGCTCGAAGCGTATAGCCCTAGGACGGGGCCACCTCAAAAACTGTATGGTAACCTCTAGAATATGCTCAAAGAAGGAATAGTTCCTAAGATACGGGGCTCGAAGCGTATTGCCCTAGGACAGGGCCACCTCAAGAACAGTATGGCAACCCCTAGAATATGCTCAAAAGAGGAATGGTTCCTAAGATACGGGGCTCGAAGCGTATAGCCCTAGGACAGGCTCATCTGTAGGACTGTATGGTAACCTCTAGAATATGCTCAGACAAGGAATCGTTCCTAAGATACGGGGCTCGAAGCGTATTGCCCTAGGACAGGGCCACCTCAAGAACTGTATGGCAAACCCTAGAATATGCTCAAAGAAGGAATGGTTCCTAAGATAAGGGGCTCGAAGCGTATAGCCCTAGGACAGGCTCATCTGAAGGACGGTATGGTAACCCCTAGAATATGCTCAAAGAGTGAATGGTTCCGAAGATACGGGGCTCGATGCGTATAGCCCTAGTACAGGGCCACCTCAAGAACTACATGGTAACCCTAGAACATGCTCATACAAGGAATAGTTCCTAAAATACGGGGCTCGAAGCGTATAGCCCTAGGAAAGGGTCATCTGAAGGACTGCATGGTAACCCTGGAATATGCTCAAAGAAGGAATAGTTGCTAAGATACAGGGCTCGAAGCGTATAGCCCTAGGACAGGGCCACCTCAAGAAGTGTATGGTAACCCTTGAATATGCTCAAAGAAGGAATGGTTCCTAAGATACGGGGCTCGAAGCGAATAGCCCTAGGACAGGGCTACCTCAAGAACTGTATGGTAACCTCTAGAATATGCTCAAAAAGAATGGTTCCTAAGATACGGGGCTCGAAGCGTATAGCCTTAGGACTGGCTCATCTGTAGGACTGTATGATAACCTCTAGAATAAGCTCAGACAAGGAATAGTTCCTAAGATACGGGGCTCGAAGCGTATTGCCCTAGGACAGGGCCACCTCAAGAACTGTATGGTAACGCTAGAACATGCTCATACAAGGAATAGTTCCTAAGATACGGGGCTCGAAGCGTATTGCCCTAGGACAGGGCCACCTCAAGAACTGTATGGCAACCCCTAGAATATGCTCAAAGAAGGAATGGTTCCTCAGATAAGGGGCTCGAAGCGTATAGCCCTAGGACAGGGCCACCTCAAGACCTGTATCGTAACCTCTAGAATATGTTCACAGAAGGAATGGTTCCTGAGATAAGGGGCTCGAAGCGTATAGCCCTTGGACAGGCTCATCTGAAGGACTGTATGGTAACCCTAGAATATGCTCACAGATGGAATAGTTGCTAAGATACTGGGCTCGAAGCGTATAGCCCTAGGACAGGGCCACCTCAAGACCTGTATGGTAACCCTAGAACATGCTCAAAGACGGAATGGTTCCTAAGATACGGGGCTCGAAGCGTATTGCCCTAGGACAGGGCCACCTCAAGAACTGTATGGTAACCTCAAGAATATGCTCAGACGAGGAATAGTTCCTAAGATACGGGGCTCGAAGCGTATTGCCCTAGGACAGGGCCACTTCAAGAACTGTATGGCAACCCCTAGAATTTGCTCAAAGAAGGAATGGTTCCAGAGATAAGGACTCGAAGCGTATAGCCCTAGGACAGGCTCATCTGAAGGACTGTATGGTAACCCCTAGAATATGGTCAAGGAAGGAATGGTTCCTAAGATACGGGGCTCGAAACGTATAGCCCTAGGAAAGGGTCATCTGAAGAACTGTATGGTAACCTCTAGAATATGCTCAAAGAAGGAATAGTTCCTAAGATACGGGGATCGAAGCGTATAGCCCTAGGACAGGGCCACCTCAAGAACTATACGCTAACCTCTAGAATATGCTCAGACAAGGAATAATTCCTAAGATACGGGGCTCGAAGCGTATAGCCCTAGGACAGGCTCATCTGAAGGACTGTATGGTAACCTCTAGAATATGCTCAAAAACGGAATGGTTCCTAAGATACGGGGCTCGAAACGTATAGCCCTAAGACAGGGCTACCACATGAACTGTATGGTAACCTCTAGAATATGCTCAAAGAAGGAATGGTTCCTAAGATACGGAGCTCGAAGCGTATAGCCTTAGGACATGCTCATCTGAAGGACTGTATGGTAACCCTAGAATATGCTCAAAGAAGGAATAGTTGCTAAGATACGGGGCTCGAAGCGTATAGCCCTAGGACAGAGTCATCTGAAGGACTGTATGGTAACCCTAGAATATGCTCAGACAAGGAATAGTTGCTAAGATACAGGGCTCGAAGCGTACTGCCCTAGGACAGGCTCACCTGAAGGACTGTATGGTAACCCTAGAATATGCTGGAAGAAGGAATAGTTGCTAAGATACGGGGCTCGAAGCGTATAGTCCTAGGTTAGGCTCATCTGAAGGACTGTATGGTAACCTCTAGAATATGATCAGACAAGGAATAGTTGCTAAGATACAGGGCTCGAAGCGTATTGCCCTAGGACAGGGCCACCTTAAGAACTGTATGGCAACCCCTAGAATATGCTCAAAGAAGGAATGGTTCCTGAGATAAGGGGCTTAAAGCGTATAGCCCTAGGACAGGCTCATCTGAAGGACTGTATGGTAACCTTAGAATATGCTCAAAGAAGGAATAGTTGCTAAGATACGGGGCTCGAAGCGTATAGCCCTAGGACAGGGTCATCTGAAGGACTGTATGGCAACCCTAGAATATGCTCAAAGAAGGAATAGCTGCTAAGATACGGGGCTCGAAGCGTATAGCCCTAGGACAGGGTCATCTGAAGGACTGTATGGTAACCCTAGAATATGCTCAAAGAAGGAATATTTGCTAAGATACGGGGCTCGAAGCGTATATCCCTAGGACAGGGTCATCTGAAGGACAGTATGGTAACCTCTAGAATATGCTCAAAAAGGGAATGGTTCCTAAGATACGGGGTTCGAAGCGTATAGCCCTATGACAGGCTCATCTGAAGGACTGTATGGTAACCTCTAGAATATGCTCAAGGAAGGAATGGTTCCTAAGAGACGGGGCTCGAAGCGTATAGCCTTAGGACAGGGACTTCTCAAGAACTGTATGGTAAACTCCAGAATATGCTCAAAGAAGGAATGGTTCCTAAGATACGGGGCTCGATGCGTATAGCCTTAGGACTGGCTCATCTGAAGGACTGTATGGTAACCTCTAGAAAATGCTCAGACAAGGAATAGTTGCTAAGATACGGGGCTCGAAGGTTATAGCCCTAGGACAGGGCCACTTCAAGAACTGTATGGTAACCCTAGAAAATGCCCAGAAAAGGAATAGTTGCTAAGACACTGGGCTCGAAGCGTATAGCCCTTGGACAGGGCCAACTCAAGAACTGTATGGTAACCTCTAGAATATGCTCAAAGATGGAATGGTTCCTAAGATACGGGGCTCGAAGCGTATAGCCCTAGGAAAGGGCCAACTCAAGAACTGTATGGTAACCTCTAGAATATGCTCAAAGATGGATTGGTTCCTAAGATACGGGGCTCGAAGCGTATAGCCCTAGGACAGGGCCACCTCAAGAACTGTATGTTAACCATAGAATATGCTCAAACAAGGAATAGTTCCTAAGATTCGGGGCTCGAAGCGTATAGCCCTAGGACAGGGCCACCTCAAGAACTGTATGGTAACCTCTAGAATATGCTCAGACAAGGAATAGTTCCTATGATACGGGGCTCGAAGCGTATAGCCCTAGGACAGGGCCACATCAAGAACTGTATGGCAACCCCTAGAATATGCTGAAAGAAGGAATGGTTGCTAAGATACGGGGCTCGAAGCGTATAGCCCTAGGACAGGGCCACCTCAAGAATTCTATGGTAACCCCTAGAATATGCTCAAAGAAGGAATGGTTGCTAAGATACGGGGCTCGAAGCGTATATCCCTAGGACAGGGCCACATCAATAACTGTATGGTAACCCCTAGAATATGCTCAAAGAAGGAATGGTTGCTAAGATACGGGGCTCGAAGCGTATAGCCCTAGGACAGGGCCACCTCAAGAACTGTATGGTAACCCTAGAATAAGCTCAGACAAGGAATAGTTCCTAAGATACGGGGCTCGAAGCGTATTGCCCTAGGACAGGGCCACCTCAAGAACTGTATGGTAACGCTAGAACATGCTCAGACAAGGAATAGTTCCTAAGATACGGGGCTCGAAGCGTATTGCCCTAGGACAGGGCCACCTCAAGAACTGTATGGCAACTCCTAGAATATGCTCAAAGAAGGAATGGTTCTTCAGATAAGGGGCTCGAAGCGTATAGCCCTAGGACAGGCTCATCTGAAGGAATGTATGGTAACCTCTAGAATATGCTCAGACAAGGAATGGTTCCTAAGATATGGAGCTCGAAGCGTATAGCCCTAGGACAGGGCCACCTCAAGACCTGTATGGTAACCTCTAGAATATGATCACAGAAGGAATGGTTCCTGAGATAAAGGGCTCGAAGCGTATAGCCCTTGGACAGGCTCATCTGAAGGACTGTATGGTAACCCTAGAATATGCTCAAAGATGGAATAGTTGCTAAGATACTGGGCTCGAAGCGTATAGCCCTAGGACAGGGCCACCTCAAGACCTGTATGGTAACCCTAGAACATGCTCAAAGAAGGAATGGTTCCTAAGATACGGGGCTCGAAGCGTATTGCCCTAGGACAGGGCCACCTCAAGAACTGTATGGTAACCTCAAGAATATGCTCAGACGAGGATTAGTTCCTAAGATACGGGGCTCGAAGCGTATTGCCCTAGGACAGGGCCACCTCAAGAACTGTATGGCAACCCCTAGAATATGCTCAAAGAAGGAATGGTTCCTGAGATAAGGGCTCGAAGCGTATAGCCCTAGGACAGGCTCATCTGAAGGACTGTATGGTAACCCCTAGAATATGGTCAAAGAAGGAATGGTTCCGAAGATACGGGGCTCGAAGCGTATAGCCCTAGGACAGGGCCACCTTAAGAACTATATGGTAACCCTAGAACATTCTCATACAAGGAATAGTTCCTAAGATATGGGGCTCGAAGCGTATAGCCCTAGGAAAGGGTCATCTGAAGGACAGTATGGTAACCTCTAGAATATGCTCAAAGAAGGAATAGTTCCTAAGAAAGGGGGCTCGAAGCGTATAGCCCTAGGACAGGGCCACCTCAAGAACTATACGCTAACGTCTAGAATATGCCCAGACAATGAATAATTCCTAAGATACGGGGCTCGAAGCGTATAGCCCTAGGACAGGCTCATCTGAAGGACTGTATGGTAACCTCTAGAATATGCTCAAAAACGGAATGGTTCCTAAGATACGGGGCTCGAAACGTATAGCCCTAAGACAGGGCTACCTCATGAACTGTATGGTAACCTCTAGAATATGCTCAAAGAAGGAATGGTTCCTAAGATACGGAGCTCGAAGCGTATAGCCTTAGGACTGGCTCATCTGAAGGACGGTATGGTAACCCTAGAATATGCTCAATGAAGGAATAGTTGCTAAGATACAGGGCTAGAAGCGTATAGCCCTAGGACAGGCTCATCTGTAGGACTGTATGGTAACCCTAAAACATGCTCAGACATGAATGGTTCCTAAGATAAGGGGCTCGAAGCGTATAGCCCTAGGACGGGGCCACCTCAAAAACTGTAAGGTAACCTCTAGAATATGCTCAAAGAAGGAATAGTTCCTAAGATACGGGGCTCGAAGCGTATTGCCCTAGGACAGGGCCACCTCAAGAACAGTATGGCAACCCTTAGAATATGCTCAAAAGAGGAATGGTTCCTAAGATACGGGGCTCGAAGCGTATAGCCCTAGGACAGGCTCATCTGTAGGACTGTATGGTAACCTCTAGAATATGCTCAGACAAGGAATCGTTCCTAAGATACGGGGCTCGAAGCGTATTGCCCTAGGACAGGGCCACCTCAAGAACTGTATGGCAAACCCTAGAATATGCTCAAAGAAGGAATGGTTCCTAAGATAAGGGGCTCGAAGCGTATAGCCCTAGGACAGGCTCATCTGAAGGACGGTATGGTAACCCCTAGAATATGCTCAAAGAGTGAATGGTTCCGAAGATACGGGGCTCGATGCGTATAGCCCTAGTACAGGGCCACCTCAAGAACTACATGGTAACCCTAGAACATGCTCATACAAGGAATAGTTCCTAAAATACGGGGCTCGAAGCGTATAGCCCTAGGAAAGGGTCATCTGAAGGACTGCATGGTAACCCTGGAATATGCTCAAAGAAGGAATAGTTGCTAAGATACAGGGCTCGAAGCGTATAGCCCTAGGACAGGGCCACCTCAAGAACTGTATGGTAACCCTTGAATATGCTCAAAGAAGGAATGGTTCCTAAGATACGGGGCTCGAAGCGAATAGCCCTAGGACAGGGCTACCTCAAGAACTGTATGGTAACCTCTAGAATATGCTCAAAGAAGGAATGGTTCCTAAGATACGGGGCTAGAAGCGTATAGCCCTAGGACAGGCTCATCTGAAGTACTGTATGGTAACCCTAGAATATGCTCAGACAAGGAATAGTTCCTAAGATACCGGGCTCGAAGCGTATAGCCCTAGGAAAGGGTCATATGAAGGACTGTATGGTAACCCTAGAATATGCTCAAAGAAGGAATGGTCGCTAAGATACGGGGCTCGAAGCGTATAGCCCTAGGACAGGGCCAACTCAAGAACTGTATGGTAACCTCTAGAATATGCTCAGACAAGGAATAGTTCCTAAGATACGGGGTTCGAAGCGTATAGCCCTAGGACAGGGCCACCTCAAGAACTGTATGGTTACCTCTAGAATATGCTCAGACAAGGAATAGTTCCTAAGATACAGGGCTCGAAGCGTATAGCCCTAGGAAAGGGTCATCTGAAGGACTGTATGGTAACCTCTAGAATATGCTCACACAAGGAATAGTTCCTAAGATACTGGGCTCGAAGCGTATAGCCCTAGGACAGGGCCACCTCAAGAACTGTATGGCAACCCCTAGAATATGCTCAAAGAAGGAATGGTTCCTAAGATACCGGGCACGAAGCGTATAGCCCTAGGATAGGGTCATCTGAAGGACTGTATGGTAACCCTAGAATATGCTCAAAGAAGGAATAGTTGCTAAGATACTGGGCTCGAAGCGTATAGCCCTAGGACAGGGCCACCTCAAGAACTGTATGGTAACCTCTAGAATATTCTCAAAAAGGAATGGTTCCTAAGATACGGGGCTCGAAGCGTATAGCCCTAGGACAGGGCTACCTCAAGAACTGTATGGTTACCTCTAGAATATGCTCAAAGACGGAATAGTTCCTAAGATACGGGGCTCGAAGCGTATTTCCTTAGGACAGGGCCACCTCAAGAACTGTATGGCAACCCCTAGAATATGCTCAAAGAAGGAATGGTTCCTGAGATAAGGGTCTCGAAGCGTATAGCCCTAGGACAGGATCATCTGAAGGACCGTATGGTAACCCTAGAATATGCTCAAAGAAGGAATGGTTGCTAAGATACGGGGCTCGAAGCGTATAGCCCTAGGACAGGGCCACCTCAAGAACTGTATGGTAACCCTAGAATATGCTCAAACAAGGAATAGTTCCTAAGATTCTGGGCTCGAAGCGTATAGCCCTAGGACAGGGCCACCTCAAGAACAGTATGGTAACCTCTAGAATATGCTCAAAAAAGGAATGGTTCCTAAGATACGGGGCTCGAAGCGTATAGCCCTAGGACAGGCTCATCTGAAGGACTGTATGGTAACCCCTAGAATATGCTCAAAGAAGGAATGGTTCCTAAGATACGGGGCTCGAAGCGTATAGCCCTAGGTTAGGGCCACCTCTAGAACTGTATGTTAACCCTAGAACATGCTCATACAAGGAATAGTTCCTAAGATACTGGGCTCGAAACGTATAGCCCTAGGAAAGTGTTCTCTGAAGGACTGTATGGTAACCCTAGAACATGCTCAAAGAAGGAATAGTTGCTAAGATACTGGGCTCGAAGCGTATAGCCCTATGACAGGGCCACCTCAAGAACTGTATGGTAACCTCTGGAATATGCTCAGACAAGGAATAGTTCCTAAGATACGGGGTTCGAAGCGTATTGCCCTAGGACAGGGCCACCTCTCGAACTGTATGGCAACCCTAGAACATGCTCATACAAGGAATAGTTCCTAATAGACGGGGCTCGAAGCGTATAGCCCTAGGACAGGGCCACCTCAAGGACTGTATGGTTACCCTAGAATATGCTCAAAGAAGGAATAGTTGCTAAGATACTGGGCTCGAAGCGTATAGCCCGAGGACAGGGCCACCTCAAGTACTGTATGGTAACCTCTGGAATATGCTCAGACAAGGAATAGTTCCTAAGATACGGGGTTCGAAGCGTATTGCCCTAGGACAGGGCCACCTCTCGAACTGTATGGCAACCCCTAGAATATGCTCAAAGAAGGAATGGTTCCTGAGATACGGGGCTCGAAGCGTATAGCCCTAGGAAAGGGTCCTCTGAAGGACTGTATGGTAACCTCTAGAACATGCTCAGACAAGGAATAGTTGCTAAGATACTGGGCTCGAAGCGTATTGCCCTAGGACAGGGCCACCTCAAGAACTGTATGGCAATCCTAGAACATGCTCAAAGAAGGAATGGTTTCGAAGAAACGGGGCTCGAAGCGTATAGCCCTAGGACAGGGACACCTCAAGGACTATATTGTAACCATAGAACATGCTCATACAAGGAATAGTTCCTAGGATACGGGGCTCGAAGCGTATAGCCCTAGGAAAGGGTCATCTGAAGGACTGTATGGTAACCTCTAGAATATGGTCAGACAAGGAATAGTTCCTAAGGTACTGGGCTCTGAGCGTATAGCCCTACGACAGGGTCATCTAAAGGACTGTATGGTAACCCTAGAACATGTTCAGACAAGGAATAGTTGCTAAGATACAGGGCTCGAAGCATATAGCCCTAGGACAGTCTCATCTGAAGGACAGTATGGTAACCCTAGAACATGCTCAGACAAGGAATAGTTGCTAAGATACTGGGCTCGAAGCATATAGCCCTAGGACAGGGCCACCTCAAGATCTGTATGGTAACGTCTAGAATATGCTCAAAAAGGAATGGTTCCTAAGATACGGGGCTCGAAGCGTATAGCCCTAGGACAGGCTCATCTGTAAGACTGTATGGTAACCTCTAGAATATGCTCAAAGATGGAATGGTTCCTAAGATACGGGGCTCGGAGCGTATAGCCCTAGGACAGGCTCATCTGAAGGACTGTATCGTAACCTCTAGAATATGCTCAGACAAGGAATAGTTCCTAAGATACGGGGCTCGGAGCGTATTGCCCTAGGACAGGGTCATCTGAAGGACTGTATGGTATCCCTAGAATATGCTCAGACAAGGAATAGTAGCTAAGATACGGGGCTCGAAGCGTATATCCCTAGGACAGGCTCATCTGAAGGACTGTATGGTAAGCTCTAGAATATGCTCAAAGAAGGAATGGTTCCTAGGATACGGGGCTCGAAGCGTATAGCCCTAGGACAGGCTCATCTGTAAGACTGTATGGTAACCTCTAGAATATGCTCAAAGAATGAATGGTTCCTAAGATACAGGGCTCGAAGTGTATAGCCCTAGGACAGGCTCATCTGAAGGACTGTATGGTACCCTCTAGAACAGGTGTTCTCAACCTGTGGTACGCGTACCCCTTACGAGTACGCGAAACATTTCAGGGTGTGCGCGGCAGGCCATCCTTCTACTCGATCCACATGCGCAGTGAGCTTTGTGCCGTGACTACTCTGTGAGTTATTTACGGCGCGTGTATTTGAACTCCACAAAGAATTGCATCTTTTTTTACCGAGCACAATTCTAATTTATCATCAGTACTCAATGACTTTGGTTGGCTTTTAGAATTGGCCTATTTAAGTGATATTTTTGAAAAACTGAACATTTGTAATAAGTGTATGCAAGGTAGTGTTTCTGATATGTTCTATGTTGAAATGAAAATTAACGCAATGATTGCATAAATCACCCTTTGGGAAAAGGAACTGAAAAACAACAACTATATTTTCTTTTATTAAAATATCTTTCCTTATAAAATTACAAATTACATACGGTACTAACTAAATACCTTCTTTTTTTTTTGTCTTTTACCCTCCAGGTTGGTGGAACCCACGGACTCAGCGAGGGAACTCACCACTACTGCCTCTACGTTCAGTGTCCTAGAGCTGGGAACATCGAATCGGAAGGGATACAAATGGTAAGGTGGGATTGGCACCTCGCCCAGGCGGCCTCACCTGCAAAGCGAACAGGGGCCTCATGAGGGAAGGTAAGGAATGGTTAGGATGGATAGGGAAGGAAGAGGGAAGGAGGCGGCCGTGGCCTTGAAGAAGGTACCATCCCGGCATTTGCCCGAAGACGAAGTGGGAAACCACGGAAAACCACTTCGAGGATGGCTGAGGGGGAATCGAACCCCCTCTACTCATTTGGGCCACCCGAGGCTGAGTAGACCCCGTTCCAGTCCTGTTACCACTTTTCAAATTTCGTGGCAGAGCCGGGAATCGAACCCAGGACCTCCGGGGCGGCAGCTAACCATGCTGACCGCTACGCTACGGAGGCGACTTTACATTTTAATAACCATTATTACTACCTAAGAAAGGTTAGTAGGGGGTACGCAGGATGTTTAAATTTTTTAAAGGGGTACGATGGTTGAAAAATGTTGAGAACCCCTTCTCTAGAATATGCTCAGATAAGGAATGGTTGCTAAGATACGAGGCTCGAAGCGTGTAGCAAAGCCATCTCAAGGACTGTATGACAACCCCTAAAACATCAGGTGCCATCAAGTCGGCGTCGACTCCTAGCGACTGAATGGATGGACTGTCTCCATATGATTCGGTCTTCAGCCATACTTCAGATCCTTCACTGACATATTCATGTTGGATTTGATGGAGTCGATTCATCTCAATGTTGGCCGCCCTCGTCTCCCAGACCCTTACACCTTTCCAAGCATGTGTTATTGTCTGAGTCTTCAGTCTTTTGCCTGGTTTGACGCAGCTCTCCAGGCCTCCCTGTCATGAGATAATCGTTTCATCTCTACATAAGCTACCACACCCTACATCCGAGGCAATCTGCTTAACATATTCTAACCTTGGTCTACTCCTACAGTTCTTGTCCTCGACCCTTCCTTCCATAACTAAGCTTGCTATTCCTGGGTGTCTTAGACGTGTCCTACCAACCTATATCTTCTCTTCATTAGCATTCGCCAGAAACAACTCTCCTCTGCCACTCGTCTTAATATGTCTTCGTTTGTAACCCTATCTACCCATCTGATCGTCATAATTCTCCTGTAAAACCAAATTTCAAACGCTTCAATTCTCCTCTTTTCTGCTGCACCAACAGTCGAAGTTTCACTTCCATAGAGTGCCACGCTCCTGACAAAAGGCTTTCAAAACTGACTTCCTAATACCTAAATTTATATTCGATGTCAACAGATTCCTTTTTTGTAGAAATGCTTTCCTTGCCGGAGCCAACCTACTTTTTATATTGTCATTTAGACTTTCACGGCCCGTGTTATTATTCATAATGTTGAATTTTGGGCTTATGCCGTGTTTTATTATATTGCAATTCGACGCGTTTCGAAAGAAACCATGTCTTTCATCGTCAGGAATAATCTGGAATACGACAAAAAGGTGGGCAATAGACGGGCTGAAAGAGAAGGATGTAAACGAAAGATTCAAGAAGAGTATAAAGGAAGGACTAATGAAAAACCCTCAACAAACTTCAATTGCAGACGAATGGGCACTTTTGAAGAACGAAATAATAAAATATGTAGAAGAAAACATTGGTAGGAAAGAAAGAATAGGTAGAAAACCACGGATCACTCAGGATATAGGGAATTGATGGATGAAAGGCGGAAACACAAGAATGTACGAGATGAAAAGGGGAAAGCAGAATACATACGTCTGAGAAATGAGGTTAACGAGAAGTGCAAGGAAGCGAAAGAAGAATGGTTGAAAGAGAAATGTGCAGGTATAGAAAATGACTGAAATTAGGAAAAGTAGACACAGCTTATCGAAGGATTAAGAATACTTTTGGGGAAAACAAGACTACGTGCTGTAATATTAAGGACTCAAATGGAAAGCCTCCAACAAATAGGGAAGAAAAGGTTGAGAGATGGAAAGATTACATAGTTAGTGTGTTTGTATGAGGGAAGGGAGTTTGAGAATCATGTAATGGAAAGGGAGGAGGGAATTGATGAGGATGGAAAAGGATATTTAATATTGAGATCAGAATTTGACAGAGCATTGGAAGACTGCAGGAACAAAGCCCCAGGCATATATGTTATACCGATTGAGTTGCTACGCTGCATAGGAGATGAAGGTCTGATCAGGTTATTTCACTTGGTGTGTAGATTTATGAGACAGGTGAGGTACCCTCTGATTTCAAGAAGAATGTTATCATCCCTATACCGAAGAAAGTGGTAGCTGACAGGTGTGAAGATTACCGTACAATCAGCTTGATTACTCATGCTTCAAAGACACTGTCTAGAGTAATTTACAAGAGGATGGAAAGCCATATAGAAACGGAGTTGGGTGAAGACCAGTTTCAGGAGAAATGTAGGAACAAGGGAAGCTGTACTAAGTCTCAGGTTGATTTTGGATGATCAAATAAGGAAAGATAAGAGAACGTCCATGGTATTTGTAGACTTAAAAAAGGCTTTTGATTACGTTGATTGAACTAAATTCTTTGAAAGGTGTAAGGCAAGGCTGCAACTTATCACCCATACTTTTCAATCTTTACATTGAACAAGCAATGAAGGAAATTGGAGAAAAATGTAAAGTGGGAGTGAAGATTCAAGGAGAAATAATTTCAACTCTGAGATTTGCCGATGACATCGTCATCTTGGCCGACACGCATGAGGATTTGTATGAGTTTTTGAATGGTATGGACTCCGTCTTGCGGAAAGAATTCATGATGAAAATTAATAAATGTAAAACAAAAATATTGGAATGCAGCCGAAAGAAATCATAAAGCACTATGGAAATCAAATTGGCAGGTGAAAAGCTGGGGGAAGTAGGAGACTTCTATTACTTAGGAAGCAAAATAACCAGTGATGGACGAAGCATCGAGGATATAAAAAGTATTCATAATGTTGAATTTTGGGCTTATGCCGTGTTTTATTATATTGCAATTCGACGCGTTTCGAAAGAAACCATGTCTTTCATCGTCAGGAATAATCTGGAAATCTCTGCTTTACCATAATGAAGTCGATTTTGTAACGCCATGTATCTCCTGGTCTCATCCATGTGTATATTCTTCTATTGTGTTTTTTGAATAAGGTGTTAGCTATGACCAACTCATGCTCGGTACAGAATTCCATCAGTCTGCTTCCTCGATCATTCCTTTCACCTAATCCGAAATCTCCTACTATCTTCCTTTCTCTCCCTTTTCCTACCACAGCATTCCAATCTCCCATTACTATAACATTTTCATCACCCTTGATATACCTCTGAATCTAATCTATTTATTCGTAGACCTTTTCAACATCTTCGTCATCAGCTTGACCGATAGGCGTATAGACTTGTACCACTGTGGTGCACGTAGGTTTTGTATTGATTTTTGCTACAATAATCCGTTCACTATATTGCTCATAATATTCCACGCTCTATCCAGGTTTCCTACTCAATATGAGACCAACCCCTGCTTGGCCATTGTTTGATTTAGTGCTAATGACGCTATAGTCTCCTGACGAAAAGTCCTGTTCTTCCTGCCAAAGCATTTCACTTATCCCAACCAAATCCAATCTTAAACTGTCCATTTCCCTTTCTAAGTTTTCTAACCTTCCACTTCCTTGCAGCCTTCTAACATTGCACGCTCCGATCCGTGGAATGTCAGATTTCCTCTTTGTCACTTCTGTGATGTTAACCCCCTCTCGAGTAGTCCCCACCCGGAGATCCGAATGGAGGACTAGTTTACCTCCGGATTGGAATTTTACAAGGGAGGAGGCCATCATCACATGTAAAATTATGCATAGAGAGTTGAATATCCTCGAGAATATCATTGCGGCTGTAGTTTCCCGTTGTTATGCCGTGCAGCAGAACGCAGTGTAGCCATTAGTTGGCTTATATTATCAATATCTCAACCGTCTTTAAGGCAAGTAAAGAATTGTTTTATTCTTAATAAGGCTGCTACTCCCTTTCAGAATGAGTAATAGAGCAATTATTCTACTAACAAATATACTAACCTTGAACTAACAATTAAATACCAAAATTCTACTACACGGACCAAATTCAGCTATTGTAGATTATTTTCAGGTTTGGTAGATAGGTAGGGCATAGAAATGCCCTACTACTCCGTTTCGCCGATCTGAACCAAAATGTGTATACTTTCCCTTTGGAAACCTGTGAGTAACACTGTCCACTTAAAATTTCGGACATACCACTCCATTCCCTGCATTTAGGAAAAAAAATAGCACAGAGAAACATGAAATAAATGCTATCGGCTATCTTATACACAAAAACTAAAAAACCTTCTAACAATGTGATTAACAAACTTTGAATGTATTCTTTTTTGACGTTGACGACAATACAAACGTAAAAGCAAATCAACACTTAAGAAGTGATAATGATGATGATATTTGTTGTTTTAAGGGGCCTAACATCTAGGTTATCGGCCCCTAATGGTCTGGGTTATAGCGAAACTGACAATGAAATGGAAACCAGAACGGAAACTAACGGAGATTGAAAATACTGACAAAAGATTGAAAATACACACAAAATGGGATTACTCACAAAATGCAGGGTAGAGTAAAAAAAACTTACCAAGTGCAATTTAGATTCAAAATACTTTCAAAATGCAACTTAGATTGAAAATACGCACAAAATGGGATTACTCACAAAATGCAGGGTAGAGTAAAAAAAACCTACGCAGGGTAGAGTAAAAAAAATTACGAGCCTTACAGTAGTCGCATATGATGTGTAACATCAGACATAGAAGAAACCTCACGTGAAATTGTTGATACACCGGTATTTTATACTATTATTGGCACAAATATTAATCTATTGTAAAAGGGAGTGTGTTACAGATATTGTAGTTTATAATACGGAACTCATTTTATTAGGTGATTTGAAGCTTCCACCAGCACTAGCCTAAATAAAGAATACGATATGGATCAACTAGATTAATAGACGTGACACCGCTCATAACCTTATATTCCTTATAAATAGGTCAACTTGCGATTAAATGCAATGTGCACAGCAGGAGATCATGAAAGGCTTGCCCAGTTCCCTGACCTCTTGATTCACAGACCAACACGTAATTCCATATGGATTCTGTTAAAATGAGTCATATTGATATGATAAATATCGTTAAATATGGTAGAATAGTCTCTTCATAATGCTATTCTTATGGGAGACAACTTCGGTTTGCCCAATATCAGCTGATTTTATTTTGGCCCCATGGTCGGTCGGTAGAAGCATAGCGGGCGCACTCTCTATCCTATTGTATGCTCGAAGAATTCCACAGCAAAAATATCAAGTAGAATGTAATGGGAACCTACCAAAAATACTGATATTAAAACAGTTATGTAGGAATACTATGAAATCTTTTAATACCTGGGATATTCCGGCGCTGACATACACGTTTGCTCTACTAAGACGGTCAAAGACAGTACCGAATAACAAAGAGCAAATGTTAAGTCTTTCGTCGGAAATCTACAATTTAGGTCAGCGATATTTCCTCAATTTCAAGGAAGCAAAGGCTGGATCTAGATCACTCACCTCCATAATAAACAGGTCTCTATGTGTTTCAATCACTTGACACCAGAGTTCGCATGAGCGTTTACCATTCAGTATGGCATATACATTTCACATGGCCGAGAGTACGTCATGGTATCAATTTCCGACACCGCGCACTCATTGTTTCCTCTTACCACTGCCAGCTGGATCGATCGATCCACTTCCGTCCCATTTTCCAAAATCACTCCCACAAAAATATCCAGCAACCGAGTGGAAAGATGTTACACATCAACATTATCTAACATAGGTCATATCTGTTGTGTAAGGTCCGAACATACCAGGGTTGGAGCCATCTAGTGTCCAGCATTTGCTTTTAAATGAGAGTGACGTTCTCGCCATCTGTGCCCAAGATTGCAGGATCGAATCCTGGCACAGTCAGCGGTCATTTCAGAGTGTGCGCAAATGCGAGGGAACCGTGTCAGTAGATTTACTGGCATGTTAAAGATCCCCTTCGGGGCAAATTTTTGCCACCCAGGCGTCTCTAAAAGCCAGATTAGTTAAAGCTGTTTTACGTGACCGTTAATCTCACGATTATGAGCCATGGGACCCCCTTTTTAAGTGGAATCCGGACCGCAGGACATGCCATTTCACTTCAAAAATCTCACATGCATTGACCGGGAATCGAACTCGGTCCTCCTTGGTGAGAGGCTAGCAGCTTGACAACTGCACCACCACGCCCCCGGAGTAGTTAAAAGGGACATAAATCCCAGTAACATTATTTTTATTAAATGAGGGTGAACACCCTAGGGCGGGCTTCCCGCAGACCCTTTGACCTTGTGTGTTCCTCTGGTCACCTCATGATCTAAGCCATCCCTTTTAGGGGGCTTGGTGGCTCAGCGGTCTAGCTGTATGCCTCTCACCAAGGCGGTCCGGGTTCGATTCCCGGTCAATGCATGTGAGATTTTCGAAGTGAAATGCCATGTCCTGTGGTTCGGATTCCACGTAAAAAGGAGGTCCCGTGGCTCATGATCTCAAGATTAACGGTCACGTTAAACTACAAGCTTCCGCTTCCATCCCTTTTATATTATGGTCTGTGAAGAGGCTAACACGGCAAGAAATAGTTCCCACTTGTTCTGCTTGTTGTTTATTGGCGTACAAGATGTTCCATCACATGTTGCTATGTTTCCATTCATTAGATTATTTTTCAGAATTTCCTTTGTAAAATTCTTTGATTAAATTTTTCATTTTCACGTTAATTGGAAGGTTTACCAGTTTGCTTTTCTTGTGATGAATTGTGTGTGTTTGAATATACAGTGAGGGCTCTCCTATAGAACAGGGATTTGCAGTTGCCCGCAGCAGCGTAGCGTCCAACAAGTTTAACTCATTTACACCTTTTAACCTATTTAATAATCATATGGGATACGAGACAGACTACTGCACTTCACCCAAATTCTTAACTCTCTGAAATAAGATATCTTGACAGCTGGGAATGTAATCAATGCTATGACCACATGTGCTGATTCCCGTCCCGCTATTGTGTAACAGTAGATGAAATTCAAGTGGCGCTGACTCAACGCTCTCCACGCGTCACACTGTCCAAGATAAGCTCGGTGCTATTCGAGACCTCAAGCGACGGTGCTGCCGTTATCTGGAACTAGCGTATAAACAAACAGATGCTATAACATGCGATTTGAGTTGATGGGTGCTCTTCTCTCGTTTTTTCAGTTATTTTCATAATAATTGAGGCTAAAATATGAGTAATATTTGTAACAGTAGCCTCATCCCCCCCTTCCCTATTCGATAACCCAAGATGTGATAATAAAATTAGCATAAAAAATGCTTTATTAACATGATATTACCATATCAGAAATTAATAAATGATAACACGCAGGAAAGGCCTAATTTAATTACTCGCTAGGCCAGCTGAGTTCACAGCAAAAAAAAAACCTAGGAGCGAATGTTCCGATTTGCTTGGTTTTCAGGAACACCCTCATTAGATTTAGGAAAAGAGAACAGGCGGGACGAAACCAATGTCAAGACCAGCTTGTTGAGTGGAAAACTGGATGCTTACCTCAGCAGCCGGTATTAAATTGACCCTGCCAAAGATGAAGAATGAAAAGGGAAATAATCTTCCTAGTGACTTCATGCAATAAATAATATGACAAATCGAAATAAGGTAACATGTATTGAGCAGTAAAATAAAACAATTACAAGAGACAGCCTTCCACCACTTAATTAACTAACTGACAAATATGATCTAATTAAACACAAATGAATGACTTAGTTTAAACAAACCAGACACTCGCCCGCTTGGCAAGGTTTCACACATCTACATTTGTGATAGAAATGAATTTATCTAGAATGATTCCCAGAAATTAATGCCCAACAAGGACTAAATAATTGTCATTTTTCCCGCATGGCAATTTACGCAGTTACATTTGAAGTTAAAACATGAATTTCAAAATGGATCCGGAAGAAGAAGAAGAAAAAGAAAAACAACATGAGAAAGGCAATGCCTTCTCAAAAAAACAATGCTGCATCAAACAACCGAAACGCCCCTTAGTGGAACGGAAAGGTCTGACAACCTCCACAGTCCGGCATTGACCGTCCCGTCAAGGCTGTCTGACCAAGAATTAAAACCCACGAGGTTCCCATCCAGCTAACGGGAAATAGGGCAATAATAATACACCCTGCAGTAATTACATATAAAGGTACCACCAAAATATTACTAGACCCTCCAAAAGATTACATACTAAAGTGCTAAAATAGACTTTATCTAGTTAAGCTTACGGACCACCGACACGCGGCCTTAAAATGACGTTACAAAATTTAGCAGTCAAAGTTTGTATCAATCGTTCTTGGTTATGCCCCTTAGTAATTAAATTATGACAGTACCACCTGGTGTCTTCGAACCCTCCGGGGAAAACTGCACACACGTTTTCCCCGGAGGCAAGTGCTCGAGAGTCTTTCTGTCAGCAAACTTCCTCACACACTGTCTCTCGAGTCACAGATTCCACCCTTGTATATCAGCGTATCCCCCACCACAACCCTCCAGTAGCACCAACTGCGACCAGCAGCACAACCGGCCAAAACAAAGCCAGAGTTCAAGGTCTTGAGTGGGTACTATAGAATATCTCCCCCACACAGGTTACTGCCTAGAAACCTTCCAGGAGCTGAGACGTTACACAATGTCCTTTGTAAGATTGTTCTCAGAATAAGAGCTTGGCGAATGCAGCTGACAGTAAATGTTCGCTTTTCCAAAGTTTGCAGACACAAAGCTCGATTTATCTCCCTTTTCAAGTGTCTATCGTCGATAAGCCTATAAGTGACAGCACACACAAAGGCGCAAATCCTGGCAGAAAGAACTCGGCGAACCCATTTCACAAACAGTCAAGCGCCGGATTGGCGAAGGAATTCTCAGAAGGGGCCTGGTGTATGCTCTCAGGATAATCTGGTCAGACCTGGACCTCCTGCTGCGTCTCGAAGATAAGATGAACATGTACCGATTTGCAAAATTGGTACATCCTCCTCCTCCAAAGGAAGACGATGGGGAGATGATGAACAGGGTGATGGTGTCCAGCTGGTCTCGTGGCAGCTGAAGAGGCTACTCCAATCTCCGCCAGCGGACCTTGAAGTAGATCTCCTCGGGTAGAAAGACGCCATGGGACCTAGATGGTACCTCCAAACTGGGCCCAGATTGGTAGTACACGTCCCACATAGTGACCACTGAAACACACATCAGAACAGCAGCGTATGGTCCAAATACAGTTCCCTTAGAGGGAACAATCGTTCCAGGCCAGCCAACCAGCCCATAACAGCTGAGGTTATCCCAGGAAGGATAAAAAAAAAATCACACGAAGCATTAGTGTGCCATCGAAGTTCACTTAAGAGTCTTTCAAGTCACAAGGGCTACTTGAAGCTTCAAACAAGGTTCTACGCCAAGAGATAGTGTCCAGGGCATAATTAAAGGTCCACTGAAGTATGAAAACACACGAAAGGGGCAACCAACTATACGATATGACTGACGTTAACAAGCTTAATTAAAGTTCACTACAATACTTAGCAAGAATAACTAAAATTTAACTAAGGTGTACAGAACCCAGAATTTTCTTTAGAATATGCAAATCAAAGGCACCTACAAACTTGCCCACCAAAAATTTTAAACAATTTTTCAAAATGAATTTACTTTAACAAAACCGAAGGACCATTTTTCTGCGACTTCACGAAATCAGGACAGCACGCAACTATTTTCAAAATTCACAATGACAATTACATTAACATGCCGCACGGGGCATTCCATCAAAACTACATTTACTATACCGCCCGTGGTATTGCTCAAGTTAAATACCTTACAAAATTACCTACCGCACTGAAGGCATCACACAGAGCTCGTTTTGATATGCACACAAACACAAATTACATGTCTTGCTCAATTTTACATGTTCCTGACCCACACTGCCCTCAGTGGCCTCCAAGGACAGGAGGAACAGAGACCACAACATCCTATCACGCAAGCACACTAGCAGCAAGACAAACAAAATAAGGAAAAACCACGTCACCCACATAATTCACACACACATTCACACTTTAATAATAAGAATACCCTAAATTCCATCGGTCTGTCACCCCGATATTTCTCCCACTCCTTAACTGCCTGCGGGCACTGTTCCCGGCGACAACAAAAAGCATAAATAACCCTAAATTCCATCGGGCTGTCACCCCGATATTTCTCCCACTCCTTAACTGCCAACGGGCTCTGTTCCCGGCGACAACACAAAACATAAATAACCCTAAATTCCATAGGACAACTTGCGAACTAGGAAAACAGCACGAGGACTGCAGTTCATAACCTGACGTGAATTATTAAAACAGTATGCACTGTCATTCACACACTACACAAACAAACACCGCCCTGTCCTTCACATGACAGGTCCTCTCCCTTATGACACCGGGAGGAACATCACTCTTGCGCCACCAAAGCCTGGCCATCACGACAAAATCAGCTCGGTACCTGAGCTCCCCCTCCGGATCAACACACGACCCCACAGAGGGTAATTAACATCTTCCCCCACAAAGGCATGGCCGCCTCAGAAGATGACAGTACAACACATTACCAAAACATAAATACACATTCGACACAAGGTAGGGCACCCACCAAACGTCACACACACCCTAGTGCACGTGGTTCACCTTCCAATCACACAACACAGACAATCACAACCCCGAAAATTTCTCTAAGTGGCGTTACCACAGACTACAGACGTCTCTAACTAACAACGTGTGTCACCTTCCATTAATGTTCACCATTCAAATCCCGGGTGACACTTTATGACCACACTCAAATCGAACCCATGATGCTTCAACGCACCACTGTCATCATACGTTCCCAAAACATTAACTTCACGAAGCTACTTAAAATCTCAAAATTCACAACCTCCTCGACTAACAACACGTGTCTGTATCTCACCAACTGCTAACGCCAATAAAATTCCTCCCAGAATATCAAAACTAATTTATTCAGAATTACAAGTCACAGAAATGACCGATGTTACATTTCAAAAGGCACGAAGCAATTAAAATCTTCAAAATAAATCCATAAATCCAGCTCGCACCTACCCACATTGGAACCTCGCACCCAAAAAAAAACTGCCAAGCCATCAACACCCTATTACTCAGAGAATTTAAATTATTTTTACCACCAAAGATGATTACTCCAGTAACTACCCAGGACACTGACTGTCACTAAGGCTCACAATCGATCAGAACATCCGGTGGCAACAGCCTAATTCACACAATCCCAAGGTGACGGGGCTACACCAAATTTTAATGAACCCAGAACCTTTCAGAGTTGAAACTACAACAGAAACGCCAGCGGTCTAACAGATCAAGGCTGCAAGTTATAAATAACTAACCAACTAATGCACTGAAGCACCCTCAACCGAAAACTCCAGAATCAAAATATCAAAATATGCATGAACGCCTACAACAGCTGATTGTGAAGTGAACACACCCAAGCTAACGGGAGTCTACATGAAATCTCACGAACCTACAATCCTTCAGAAATGCGACCACAATAGAAAAACCTAGCCGCCTAACAGCAAGAAACTGCAAGTTATGAATAACTAACGAACCAGCCTATTTCAATGCCATCGCAAACGAAACACTGCAACCTCCCAAAAATCTCAAAATCAGACTAGTGAACACAGCAGCCGACATACAACGACAATTCAGCATGCCACCGCAGGATATCTCCCTAAAGGAAAACTTTCACCAACCGAACTACCAAATAATTTTTTTTTTATATACCAAAAATCAACAAGTATTCCCAGAGTTAGCAACTTCATCACTGGAACTCGAACACAGGACTCCAGTTCCTAACATTCATCCATCATCCATCACACATCCTTCTCAAACATCTCATTATAAGATTTTACCACCCACGACAATAACCCGTTACCTTCAATTATGCAAATTAGCAATCGTACAAATATCATGAACACAAAATACCCTATGGTATAGAAACACTTACCGTCAGCTCACCAATCGTGGCTCGACTCTCCATACAAACTGGACGAGTGGCCTCTAAATACCCCCAAAAAAAATTGCCTGTCACCGAGATAACGAAGACCCATACCTCCAGCCACTCGACTCGGGCAAATACTATATACACCCTGCCCGGGCCCAATCAAGATGGTACTCACACCCCAAATTAAATGGACTCCTGACAGTAGATCCCCATACGAAGCACATCTGCGTAATAGGTCCATTTTCAAAATGCAACTAATACAACTAATATAAAATTAATAATAATCCATCTTACGTTACTGGCAATTAGGCCTCAATTACTCCCACCCAAATTCAAATTGCAAACCTACATCAATTCATTCACACATGACTTTCATTCAATCAGCAGGATTAAAAAAACTGAAGGATTACAAAAGAAAATAAATACAATTTTGACCACCAAAGAACACCAGTTCGATTCCTAGTCAGGGCAGCAATAAAATTCGCATCACACACACTCTTTCATCCTGAACACAATCAACCACAGAAATACATTCATGCATGCACCAGACATACGTGCTCCCTTCCCTGGACAATCCTAAAATTCCCCATTTACATCAGTATGTTAGTATTCGGATCGTCAAGACACTATAACGCCAACGGAGTATCAACTCACGTGAGGACCTGATAAAACAACCCGTAGTTGTAGCCCCGAAATCACAGTTCTCCTTACATCGTAGAAAAACGTCCTAAAACGAAAGACACGAATCGGGGGAAAATATTTATTTACACCCTAAATGAGATGCGACGTGAAGGTGACTGCCTCCCAGAAATATCCCACTTAGTAAGTCACTCAACGAAAAACACACTAAGATACTGAATATTAAAGCCATTTAATACTTGACCAATTTAGATGACAATCTAACCTTAAAAATCCCCATGTCACAACAAGACTATTTACTCTCCCCCCAATTACTAAGCAAACTTAAACATAAATCATACATACATAAACACTCACCTGATTCATTTATACTTAATTAGCACACACGCAATTCGACATTTAACATCATTCAAAACACAATTACCGAACGTACATATAGACAGCAATTCGACCATTTTCCAGAATTAATTTAACGCAGAATAAGTTGACAATACCAAATTTTAATACTCTCACGGTCCAATTTAATTTGACAGAACTACCAACAGCGAAATAATTAACCCCCAGCTAAAGAAATGACAACAAAACATGAAATGTTTGGCCTAATGAACAGCTGATCACTACCAATTATACCTCACCCGTATTATGCACAGCGAATTGCAGAATTTCAGCCTTACATCACTAACAATTATTAAGAATAATTACAGATTTACCCCAAAGGACCTGCTGATGATAAATCCACACACGCAATTCACATTTTTACCGACATCAGTTGCATAAAATAATAACTTGGTCACAGTCGCCGCCATGATAGTTCAAAATCACTACGTGATTCAACAGGCGTGCACTAAACGCACATCAAAACAGACACTAAGTTATTCTTACTGGAAATACAAGCATATCAATTTCAGCCTATTTCCAAGAGAATTTAAAACGTCACTAATTTAAATTTTACCAAAACTACTTCCAATCAGACAAACATTTTATTCTTTTCAAACACGTGACACAATTTGGTCAAAACAACACTTCCCGAGGTGTACATTAGCACAGGCGCAGTAAAATTGAGCTGGACTATTTCCTACAAGAACAGAATGAATTTACAACCACCCCAAAACCATACAAACAGCATATCAAAACTCACCACGTGTGAAATTCCTTCAGCCGGTCAACTCGTCAATCTGGCAACGCAGCACCGCCATTACTCTCCCGTCAGTCCTGACTTTCGTCCAGCGCACGTGATTGCCACTTTCGGCTATCTGCTCGTCTTAACAGCTGACGACAGAATTGTTCATTTGGTCTCGGTGTACTCAGCAGGTTATTTTACATGAAATCAAATCACAACATGTATTAGGTTCTGCTCTAATAACTAGCCTACCTATTGGAGAAAGAAAAATTAGTATGGAGGGCCCAATCTACATTAATTAAGTTACTGAATTTAATTTTAATTAGTTACTGCGGAATTTAATTTTAATTAATTACTGCAATCAGTCAGCAGGAAAGATTATTTGTTAATGGCAAGATCACAGAACAAAACCATGCTCATTGCTACCATTGTAACAGTAGCCTCATCCCCCCCTTCCCTATTCGATAACCCAAGATGTGATAATAAAATTAGCATAAAAATGCTTTATTAACATGATATTACCATATCAGAAATTAATAAATGATAACACGCAGGCAAGGCCTAATTTAATTACTCGCTAGGCCAGCTGAGTTCACAGCAAAAAAAAACCTAGGAGCGAATGTTCCGATTTGCTTGGTTTTCAGGAACACCCTCATTAGATTTAGGAAAAGAGAACAGGCGGGACGAAACCAATGTCAAGACCAGCTTGTTGAGTGGAAAACTGGATGCTTACCTCAGCAGCCGGTATTAAATTGACCCTGCCAAAGATGAAGAATGAAAAGGGGAATAATCTTCCTAGTGACTTCATGCAATAAATAATATGACAAATCGAAATAAGGTAACATGTATTGAGCAGTAAAATAAAGCAATTACAAGAGACAGCCTTCCACCACTTAATTAACTAACTGACAAATATGATCTAATTAAACACAAATGAATGACTTAGTTTAAACAAACCAGACACTCGCCCGCTTGGCAAGGTTTCACACATCTACATTTGTGATAGAAATGAATTTATCTAGAATGATTCCCAGAAATTAATGCCCAACAAGGACTAAATAATTGTCATTTTTCCCGCATGGCAATTTACGCAGTTACATTTGAGGTTAAAACATGAATTTCAAAATGGATCCGGAAGAAGAAGAAGAAAAAGAAAAACAACATGAGAAAGGCAATGCCTTCTCAAAAAAACAATGCTGCATCAAACAACCGAAACGCCCCTTAGTGGAACGGAAAGGTCTGACAACCTCCACAGTCCGGCATTGACCGTCCCGTCAAGGCTGTCTGACCAAGAATTAAAACCCACGAGGTTCCCATCCAGCTAACGGGAAATAGGGCAATAATAATACACCCTGCAGTAATTACATATAAAGGTACCACCAAAATATTACTAGACCCTCCAAAAGATTACATACTAAAGTGCTAAAATAGACTTTATCTAGTTAAGCTTACGGACCACCGACACGCGGCCTTAAAATGACGTTACAAAATTTAGCAGTCAAAGTTTGTATCAATCGTTCTTGGTTATGCCCCTTAGTAATTAAATTATGACAGTACCACCTGGTGTCTTCGAACCCTCCGGGGAAAACTGCACACACGTTTTCCCCGGAGGCAAGTGCTCGAGAGTCTTTCTGTCAGCAAACTTCCTCACACACTGTCTCTCGAGTCACAGATTCCACCCTTGTATATCAGCGTATCCCCCACCACAACCCTCCAGTAGCACCAACTGCGACCAGCAGCACAACCGGCCAAAACAAAGCCAGAGTTCAAGGTCTTGAGTGGGTACTATAGAATATCTCCCCCACACAGGTTACTGCCTAGAAACCTTCCAGGAGCTGAGACGTTACACAATGTCCTTTGTAAGATTGTTCTCAGAATAAGAGCTTGGCGAATGCAGCTGACAGTAAATGTTCGCTTTTCCAAAGTTTGCAGACACAAAGCTCGATTTATCTCCCTTTTCAAGTGTCTATCGTCGATAAGCCTATAAGTGACAGCACACACAAAGGCGCAAATCCTGGCAGAAAGAGCTCGGCGAACCCATTTCACAAACAGTCAGGCGCCGGATTGGCGAAGGAATTCTCAGAAGGGGCCTGGTGTATGCTCTCAGGATAATCTGGTCAGACCTGGACCTCCTGCTGCGTCTCGAAGATAAGATGAACATGTACCGATTTGCAAAATTGGTACAATATTCTTTGCTCAGTTCCGCTGTGCTCTACAAATTCAAAAATTACCATATCAATGCATTACTTCCACAAAAAAGAAAGCTTTTCAAACGGAATGGAGTCGATTATTTCGCGTCCCAAAGCCGATTTCAAAGTATATGATCGTATGCGGCTGGCATTTTACAAAAAGGAGAATTATTTATTAATAAACACTAATGAATTTCTTACAATAACCTGTACCCTACATTCTCCCCTGCACTTCAAACTAGGTGACTTATCAGGATCGATTTGACAGCTATTCTTCCCATGTGGCAAAAAAACTTTTAGGGGTTGCTTTATCGTAAGCCTATATGTGGTTGTCTTTATTTAACTTCCCCCAGTGCTGCTTCAAAACTGTGAGGCTCAGGTCTTCTAAGATTATAATTGGGTGCCTATTGAAAATTTAAAGAAATATTTATAGTCAACTTGTAGGCTACAGTCTTTGATTTATCGACTACAACAGTATTAGGCTATATCTTCAAAATTGAAATGTATCTACTTACTGAAGTATGTAAAGCAATGTACCGGCTACACGCTTCGCATATATTTCTCTACAATTTTTTTTTTCTCAGCAACTGGTGGCCGAATTTCATTTTGTATCTGGTGAGGTACTCCTTTCAAATCACTAGTTTGTAAGCATACAGTTTCAAATCTTATAAAATCTTCCATTTCTAGAACTTTCCCGCACATCATTATGTATTAGGTGTCTAGAATTGCCAAGAACATTCAATACATAATGAAATATATCACCCTTGCGTCCACCATTTTGTCGTGACCAATCTGCGACCTACATTAGAACGAGTTCGCGAATAGGGAAGGTACTCACTGTAGTTTTTAGTGATATTTGGAACGATGGGCAGAGTAATTCAGTGCGAATTTAACTTATATTATATTTTGTTGTGTAGCCTATATACCTTATTTGGACGACGAAAGAGTACCCGAGTAATTCGATTTTATGACGAATCAGGCTCAAAGGTTGGCACACTGTTATGATTGCACATTGTTCAACATGGTTTTCTCAAGTAGACAACGTGTTCAAACTGCGGCTGTAGAGATTCAATCACCAATATATTATTTCAAAGGTAATAAAAGTGGAGTGAAGTTGAGTTGAGTAAACAAATTATTGTAAGTGTACTGTATACAGTGGGATGAGGGATGACAATCTCGAGTTTCCATGCTGGAAACACAAGAAGGGACAAAGAAAGGATATGCGCGGAGGGTCACTTTCCTCAGACCGTGACCTGCGTTTGGTATAGGCTAGCTATCGCTCGCCAAATTGGCGTCCAGGCGCTATTGCTTGTCGAATTTGCCCGCAGATCGCAGATTTTCAGTGGCGAGTGTTTTATTCAGAAATAGCGGCTTCGGTGGCGTAGTTGGTAGCATGCTGAACTGCTATGCCCAAGATAGCAGGTTCAAACCCGGCCGAAGTCGTCGGAGTTTTTAAGAGCGTTAAAATCCTTCAGTATGTCTTCCTTCGGAGGGGAAGTAGAGCCAGCGGTCCTATGTCATAGATTAACGGCACGTAAAAGATCCTTCCACAGACTAAACTTGTGTGAAACAAAATATCTAGGTTAGATTTCGTTGGAATGCTGTATCAAAGTTCCAACGTTCACCACTAGGTACCAGTGACATCTGGTATCGAAAGTAGGAACTACTTGAAGCAGCTACAGCCTCTGGTGAGCCGAACATGTCCTCGGACACTCCCGGCACTAAAAGCCATACGATAAATAACACTATTCAGAAATGAGGAATACTCTGGAAAAAATAATCGAAACTATCAAGTTGTATGTAATATTACACAGGGTTATTCCGAATGAGCTATATGCCTTGTGGCGTAGAGGCTAGCATTCTTGGCTGTCACTGCGGAGCAGGGCTTGTACGTTTAATCGATTAATTTCAGTAAGAGAATAATCGATTAAAGCAGAAAAATCGATTATTTGCTACAGATAACGTTTAATCGAATGTGCGTTTGATCGATTAATCGATTGGTTGGTCAAATAAATGATTATTAGTTTTCTCGATTAATCGATATATCTCGCTCCTTTCACCGTGCTCTCATAGAAGCAAAACACACATTCAATAATTCAAAATATATTGTGTCATATATTTTCAAAGAATGTACATTCTCTGTAAAACTAGGCTAAAACAGAGTAAAACAACAAGATGTTCAGTAAAGAACATATAGCCTACTTTCTCCTAAATGTATGAGTATAGTTATAACTCGTTGTTATTACCAAAGAGTATAATAGAACTATTCTTTGTTGAAGACCTTAGAAACGATTTACCTCTACCAAACGCCACAACCTAAATAAAAACTGCTACCATCATTGAAGAAAGAAAGAAAGAAAGAAAGAAAGAAAGAAAGATAAGAAGTATATCAAGAATGTTATGGATCTGGAGACATAATCGACCGGACTGTCTGCGTAGCTCAGCGGTAACGTTCTCGCTTGCTGGGCCCTAGGTTGCAGGTTCGTATCCTGGCGCAGTCAGCTGGCATTTGAGGGTGCACAAATGCGAGGGAGCCGTGTCAGTACATTTACTGGCACGTCAAAGATCCCCTTCGGGCCAAAATTCCGGCACCCTGGTGTCTCTAAAAGCAGCAGTAGTTAAAAGGGATGTAAAACCAATAACATTATTATTATTATTATTATTATTATTATTATTATTATTATTACATATACGACCTGCCGTGGGCAACATCCAACTTTGAGTTGAGGCATGTCTTTACACGTCTGGTTGTGCATGGCTTTCACAACCCTAATTGAATTAACAAATCTTTCCATGGCCCTACAGAGACGTGTGTATACAAACTATGTGGATATTTTCGATTGCTATTTGCCTGAAATAAAAGTAGTAATTAATAACCTGAACTAACAACGGCTTGAATTCAGTTACTATGTGAAATCGTTTTGTTCTTTACTTCAAATAACATTTTCAAGTAACGCAAAATAGGCTGTTACAAACCCTTTAAAATAAGTAAAAGTAAAAATATATCATAGTATCATCTTGTCATTCTTCAAATTCGATGCGCATAGAATGCCAATGGAGCCCCACGTAGACTAGTCGTGACATCTGGTGGTGAAATATCGAACAATATAATCCTAACAGAGCGAGTGCATTCTAGCGGCCAGAAGAAGAAACCTTTCAATAAAATCTGGAAGTTAATAAGTAGGTCGGCGTGCAGTTACCTTTTTGGCAGCTAGATGTCTCGAGTAAATCTGCTGGCGAATTGTTTTAATTAAATATGTATTTTACACCATAATATGCACAATAACGCTTAATTTTAAAACATCTGAGTCATTACAAAACAATAAACATATAACATTTCAAGCAAAAAACCTAGCTCTGATCGGGTTTGAACCATAGGCATTTGAGCGAAAGGCTAACGCTCTACCACTGAGCTAATTGTGTTAACGAATATCGTTCTATATAAAATGACTTACATAGAACTTGTTAGCAAATAATGATTTATACTAAACGATTTCATCACTGGAGTATATTATTTATATATAAAGCATTTCATACAAAGTTTATTTATTTTGTATCAGTACGCTATATTGCATGCAATACTCAAATTAGTGAAATATAATTCAGGCACAAGATATCTGCTGCCATCTTGTCTTATTAGTGAATCGGCTCAGCTTTTTAAAATCACGTCTGCACTATAGTATTACAAAATAAACTTTTAATTTCGAACGTGCCTCTTCCTTTAGAACAGTTAAAACGATTCTCGGCTCGATAATCGGAACTGGTGGGCCCCATGATATGGATTATAAAGTTTGCATATTTCGCACGGCCGCCATCCTGAAATGGTACGGCGGACGACCTTGTAGTTTGGTCACAAGACGCATCCTATACGAAGGTATGTTGTTACCAAATTTGGTAGAGATCGGATGATTTGGTTAGTCGTTATTTGATTTTACGTTTTGAACGTTTGAGTGGCCGCCATTCAGTTTTAGTAAAGATGGCGGCGATATAAAACATGACACTGAGGTGTCCTTTGCTAGTGTTACCTTTGTACCAAATTTCGTTCAATTCGCATTCACCGTGTTCGAATTGATAGGGGGGACAGACATTCAGAGTACACACACTCACACACACACAGACACACACACACACAGATTCACACACACACATACACACACACACACACACACAGAGACTCACACACACACATACACACACACAGACAGACACACTTTTTTCGCCCTGTGTTGATCTCATAAGTCTACTTTCATTTTTTGCAAAAATCGAAAGTAGGCTAAAAATGCCCCTGTCCTAAATTGTAAACATTGAACAAGAATAAAACTTTGGTGAATAGTTGTCGTTTTTATTTTTTCGAAACCCTTCCCAATTCGATTGATGTTTGTCTTTCCACTGTCACTGATTCTTATTTGGTTATTGGCTCAGCGGTAACGTTCTCGCTTGCTGGGCCCTAGGTTGCAGGTTCGTATCCTGGCACAGTCAGCTGGCATTTGAGGTTGCACAAATGCGAGGGAGCCGTATCAGTAGATTTACTGGCACGTTAAAGATCCCCTTTGGGACAAAATTCCGGCACCCCGGCGTCTCTAAAAGCCACAGTAGTTAAAAGGGACGTAAAACCAATAACATTATTATTATTATTATTTGGTTATTGTCAATATAAACAAGGAAGGACACTTTGCATATTTAGGCTAAAAGTAACTTTTATAGATTTCTATACATCGTTCCGAAAATAAGCGTAACTCAACTTAAGCAATGACTTCTTATTTTATCACGTGTCTATTAATCAATTACCGGTGATCGATTCTTCGGTAAGCCGATTAATCTATTATTTGATCAGTCGATTAATAGTTTTCGATTAATTTCAAATTATTCGATTACTCGATTATATTAATCGATTAACCGAACATATTTTATTACCATCTCTACCACGGAGGCCCAGGTTCGATTCCCAGCTCTACCAAGAAATGTATTTCTGGACTGAGGGCTGGAACGGGGTACACTCAGCCTCGTCAATCAAAACTGAGAAGAGGCGGGTTCGAATCCTACCTAAGCCATCCTGGAAGTGATTTCCCTTTTCTATTCCAGACCAATGCCTGGATGGTACCTAAATTAAGGCCATGGCCACCTTCTCTCCAATTCCTAACCCCAGCCATCGAAATGGCACTGGTTATCAAACATATCCCACACACACCCAAGTATATGGGGCTACGTGGCCTCAAAATCGCTAAATGAATCAACAACAATATTATTTTAAACAGCTACGACGTTAGACAAGTCATGACATGGCCCCTGGTTAATACGATCAATGCGTCAACTCACACCAAGCTAGAAAGTTGACAGGGCACCTCGTTATTACTCCTTGATGCCACTAGACTGAGCTGGTATTTCACTCGCCATCCTGGGTTTTGAAGGTTAATGCCAGCACGATGGTACACAAGATGAATCTTGGTCTAAAAAGAGATATCTTGGAAATCTGTGAGTTTCTCATATCATACCAGCACAAGATTTTCATACAACCTAGTGAATTGATGCTGTTAAGCTCAAAGGACAAAAAAATGTCATCTCCGTTAAAGAGCACACTATATGGTGCCGTCGTTACTTCCGCCTTGACGTATCAGTGCTACACTAGAGCTATCTAGCAGTCGGAAGTGAAATAATTGTAATCTGTCAATCACAGACAGCCATTCAATCTATATATCATGACAAATGGAGTCTCGTTCGCGATGTTGCCTGCTAAATCACGATAACTTGCACCACGGCCACGACGACAGCTGCAGTAAATCTGGAGATTGCAGATTCTAATCCCGGCGCTGACCGCCGCTATCCTGACAAATGACGGGATAGTGCCTTACTTCAAGTCCCGGAGCACCCAATTTATCCCTGTTCCTAATACAATTACACACACTACCTGAGTCATCACATAACTACAGGCTATCAGACAGGTTCAGCACACAAACCACACGGGGCTGATGACCAAGATGTCCTAAGCTTCACTATACAGTAGAGTACACCATGAGGAGACCAACAACACGAGCAACAATAGCGAAGAGACAGAAACAAAGACTGATACTTGTATATCCTTATAAAACTTGTCTAGATTCAGGCTCGAAGACAACACAGCTACAAGCTAATGGCACATAAACTGTTAAATGCTACTGTGTCATAAAATAAAATAAAATTCTACAATTGTAATGTGCTCATCTTGCAACAGATCTCGTCACTAACTCAGTTTTACGATCTCTTGTAGGACACTTCCTATCGCAACAGGTAAGGGTAGGCCTATCAATAGAGTGCGCTGGTATTCACCTAGATACCACTACAACACGTAATATTACCCCCTTTTTGAGGTTCACTGTTTCCACAACACTGTCGCCATGTGAACCAATGGTGTTGTCATTTAGGAGCTGGGACATCGTGGTCATATCATGCCCGTGTACTTGGGTGCGTAAATAAATAAATAAATAAATAAATAAATAAATAAATATATACATTGTCTGATAACGTGTGTTTGGCGTCTGTATTAATGTATTATTTTTAATTGAAGCCGTAATTGGGATCTAGGCGGCCGTGGCCTAAAATTAGGATCCATTCCGGCATTTGCCGTGGGCATCAGTGAGAAAACCACAGAAAAATCACTTCTAGAGAGGCTGAGCTAGAAATCGAACTCGTGTCTTCTTTGTTCTGTCTCACGAGGCTGAGTATACCACGTTCCTGCTCTCGGGCCAGAATTAAATTTCTTGGCAGATCCCGGAATCGAATCCGAATTTCTGGGGCGACAGCCAAGGATGTCAGCTGCTACACTACATATGCAGTAAACATACTTCATGTACACTGTCTGTCTCAAGGAGCAACTAATTACACGTTCCTCCTTGAAACTTGACACCCGATCAAATTAAAAGCGCCAGTGGTCACCTACCGTGACTTCAGTGAACTGAATAATAATACTCTCGGGGGAACCTCTAACCTCTAGAGGGCACGTCCCCAGGTGGCGGATAGGGGGGCCGTACAATATTAGTAGGATTGGTTCAAATACCCTCCAACAGAACCCGCGTACCAACAGGTAGCCCAATTCCTGGGGGCTTTATAATGCTGGGACACCCTCTCTCCAGGGATCATAAATATGGAGGGCCCAGCTCGGGGTTATGAGTGAAGACCACAACGGCACCTGCAGTGGAGAAGGAGTCCTTCGGTACAGTGTAGTTGGCGGAAGTGGCAGCCCAGTGCTCGGGATTCATTGAGTAAAAGGTGTCTGTTTTCTCAGTAGATATCAACATTTTCTGCTGGTGCTCAACGGCTGGATCGGCGGAAAAGGTATTCTTCGATACGGCGAGAAAGGCGGAAGAGGCTCTAATACCAAATCCAAACGCGTCTGTAGTGGAAACCACCGGCGATTTGGTCAGCGTCTGATTACCCTGAGGGTACGGCTGCTTATTTTATGTTCCAGGAACTAACAATCCCTGGTCCTAAATTCCCAGTGGCAACACTGGACAAAATTTTGATTACAAGCTGTCATGTTTCGTGCAAACATCGACAACATTACCCCACCTGGTACTCAAAATACCCGTCAGCGAACGGTAACCAGGCATTCGGATTCTGGGGGACCTGGTAAGTCACGAATAGAGAGAAAGTCGGAGTTCTCTGGCAAACTACCTTCAAAGACACCCATGTAGGATACATCGGAACTTTCAACATTAACAACCTAATTAAACCAGGCAAACTACATGTCCTTGTATTAGAACTAGATCGGCAAAAGATACCGATACTAGCCCTTCAGGAAGCACGCTTTACGGACGAGAATATTCTAGATTACGGTAACTACCGGATTTAAAAGCAAGACAAACATGAAGGTTGAAAAAAAAACATCACACTATTGGGTATGACATTTGTCGTACACATAAATATACTCAACTTAATAAAAGAAGTTACACCCATAAACAACAGGAATATGACAATGCGTGTAAACAAGAAGTACACCCTAATTAACGCACACGCTCCCACAGACATCGATAACAAGAAGGATCCGAATAAGGTTGATCAATTCTGGAACACACTTGATGAGATCATGACCAAAGTACCCATGGAGGACACAAAGATTCTACTGGGCGATTTCAATGCCCAATTGAGCAGAGAAAAAGAATAGCCAATCAGAAAACTGCCGGCAGATTCCCTGCACATAAATTCACTAACAAGAACGGAACGTGATTTATTGAATTGTGTCAACAAAACAATCTGAGGTTCATATCAACTTCCCTGAGGAAATACCCTCGAAAGTAAAAGACTTGGAGATCACCCATACTATCGCTTGGTGAATATCAGATCGATCAAGTAGCCATCACAAACTACTCGCAGAAAGAAATGCATGATGTACAAGTCCGCAGAGGTGCAAACATTGACTCTGACCATTATCTAGTGCGCATCAAAGTGAAATTTACCCCTAAAACAACCCATCGCAGAAAAACACACCTCCAGAAATTTGATACAAAAGAAGAACCAGGAAACAAGTATAAAGGAAGAATGGGAAAGAGAACAGGCAGGCACCTGGGAGCAGTTCCACACTAAGATAATAAAGAAAGCCAAAACGTTAATTCCCCTAAAGAGGAATACAAAACACCCTTAGTGGGATTCGGCTTATGAGGATGCTCTGGAAGAAGGAAAGAGAGCCTTCCAGAAATATAATAGTAAAAATTCACCTGAGACGCAGCAGCACTTTTTGATATCAGAAAAAAGGTCGCGATATTAATCAGACAAACGAAGAGGAGACATATGAAGGAGCAATTGCAATCCATTTAAAAGAACTTCAGAGAATTCAATATACGTGATTTATATAGAACAGTTGCAGGAAAAATTATAGGATACTAGTTGAAACCCGTCAAAAATGACGGTCAATAGAAAAATATTTACTGAAGAATTTTCTTATGTAGGCCTACTGTATATTCTTTGTACGATGATTTTTTGGCTCTATTGAAACTATAAGGGCGTCAAAAGATTGCACTCTCAACATTGCAAAATACTGCTGGCCATGACTGAAAAATTGATGAGGCATATTGAGACCTATACGTTCCAGAGTTTTCCCTTGAGCTTCATTGATTGTGACAGAGTATGCCAAATAAATTGGAAAATATTGCCTCTTAAAACAAAATGATAGTGTTTTATCGGATGCTGTTAAATCAAGTAGAAGGATTAGACCTCTCTGCCTAATTTTAACTGCACTTATTATTTCCAAATCCAAGCAATATGGTTGCATTTAGGAGCCCTTGGGAAACGTTCAGATTTCTAAGCAGCATAACGGTTCAAGCGTTTGGAATATGTGGAGGCAAGTCATTTAGTTCCAAGGAATTCAAGAACTCTGAGGAGTCTAATAAAACTGGCCGCAAACCGTCACATATAATTTTGGAATATAACGAAGAAATGCGATGATGTGCACCTCCATACATCTTAAAACAATGTGGACCGTATGGGTGTGGCACAGTAACATTGGCACCAAATGAAACGAAGGACATAGCATTGTACTGCCGATTAGTCTCTCTGAAATTCCTTGAGATATCATCTCCAGTGAAAAATAATTGTTGCAGCATGTCAAATGTTTTATATTTAGTCAGATTAATTTTACATTACAACTGCAAAGGTCAAAGTAACCAAGTGAAGATTTCTCTCAAGAGAAATACAGTGCAGAACAATGTTTAAATTTGTTCGTCAAGGACCCTACACTGTAACGGTATAGTATCTGGAATTGTATCTGAAATGCCGTATTCATATTGGAGTTTAAAAGTGGCTTCGTATTTTTCTCCGATTTCCCACTTGTTTGCGGCTAATGTTCTATTTCGTAAAATGGGTTTATTTATAGCAGCATTTCTCCCCAAATTAACGTCATAGCTTATTAAATAACACTATAGTGGCCTGCATCAACGCAGCTGCCAAATATTAAATAGCAAATAATAACTTACTTCCATTGCCAAAATCAACTGCGTGGTTAGACTCATTGTTATGTACTCTAAAAAAATAATCAATAAACAACAATATTCACTTATACAACTAAGTTCAGAGACTTCCATTCTCAAGTTGGTTGCTGATGAGAATGCGATGAGACTGATCGCCAATAATAAAATCCTTGCAATTTTTGCAATTTGCTTGCAAACGCAACTCAGGATGACGAACTTCATTTTGAAATAAACAGAATGAAACTGCTCTAAATAATCAATTTCCATCACCTGTTGAAGGTACAATACTTTGCATTTCCATGACAGTAAATTATGCAAGGGAGCATAGAATCACTTCGCCACTACTGGAATGAGCATGGACTCACTTCGCCAGCCACCGTAATGGAGGGAGTTTTAGAATTATATGTTCAGTGTTTTTCAAAGATCGTATTAACACAGGGAAGCCCAGTCTTAAGGCTACATTCTGAGCTATCGCCCCAGATTCCAGGTTCGATCCCTGCTCTGCCAATAAATTTAATTCTGGTCTGAGGGCTGGAAAGGGGCGCACTCTTGAGGCAAACCTAAGAAGAGCAAAATTTGATTCCCATCTCAACAACCTTGGATGTGGTTTTCCGTGGTTTCCCACTTCCACTCCAGGCAAATACCGGGATAGTTCCTAACTTAAAGCCTCAGTCGTCAACTCTCCATTCCCCATACTAATTACAAATGCACACATCAATACAGCCATCACATTAACACAGGTTATCAGAGAAAGGTTTACACTCACACACCAAAGTAGACGGGGCTGAGTGACCACGATGTCTGAGTCCATCAAATGAATTATGTTCGACAATTTTCTCTCAAGGCGAAGCGATTGTGCCGATATTTATTTAATAATTTAAAAGTATCTGGGAACGTAAATAATGGAGAATTCCTTACCTTACGGGAATAATAAACGTAGCCTAACATATGTTTAGACAATGTAATACCAATTGCAAGAAAGAATAATTGGGAAATAGAATTACATGTCTGAGGTGGGAATCAAACTCCTTCGACGATGCATAATCAATTTCGTTGTCCACAATGTTAGCCGCTGAGCCACCCAGACAACGAAATTAGAGTGCAATATTAAGAGACGTAAACAACAAACGCACTTAACTGCCAGTTACAGTTCATCAATATTTCCCTTATTTCATGATTCTCAACTCCCTATTCCCCATACTAATTACAAATGCACACATCAATACAGCCATCACATTAACACAGGTTATCAGAGAAAGGTTTACACTCACACATGAAAGTAGACAGGGCTGAGTGACCACGATGTCTGAGTCCATCAAATGAATTATGTTCGACAATTTTCTCTCAAGGCGAAGCGATTGTGCCGATTTTCATTTTCAATTTAAAAGTATCTGGCAACGTAAATCATATAGAATTTCTTACCTTACGGGAATAATAAACGTAACATATGTTTAGACAATGTAATACCAAATGCAAGATAGAATAATTGGGAAATAAAATTACATGTCTGAGGTGGGAATCAAACTCCTTCGACGATGCATAATCAATTTCGTTGTCCACAATGTTAGCCGCTGAGCCACCCAGACAACGAAATTAGAGTGCAATATTAAGTGACGTAAACAACAAACGCACTCAACTGCCAGTTACAGTTCATCAATATTTCCCTTATTTCATGATTCTATTCAAGTATATATCGGGATACAACATAAGCGATATTTCCCTTTTCAATTCTCATAAACAAAGATCACACTACGATACGCCATTTCTCTCATGAAGAAACGCAATTGTGGCAACACGCAATTGCCACATATATTACCTTTTTCTTTAAACATATAAAAATATACCGTAACATATATTTTCCTTTTAAAGACACACTGCAAATCTGCATGCCAAGAGCTTTCGTTAGAATGCCATACGAAGCCAATCGGTTAAGTCGTTTTCAAAATCTCGTGTGTACAAAAAATACCTTAGTGTTTTAAATATATATGGCAACAGAGAATTCTTTACTTTACAGGAATGATAAAAGTGAAATATGTTTCTACACTGTAATACCAATCGTAGGAAGGAAGAAAACAAAAAAAAAAACATATCCGAGGTGGGAATCGAACCCTCTCGACCATGCAAAGGATGGCAACAGAGAATTCGTTACTTTACGGGAATGAAAAAGTGAAATATATCTCTACAATGTAATACCAATCGTAGGAAGGAAGAAAATGAAAATTAAAAAAACGTATCCGAGGTGGGAATCGAACCCTCTCGACCATGCAAAGGATGGCAACAGAGAATTCGTTACTTTACGGGAATGATAAAAGTGAAATATGTTTCTACAATGTAATACCAATCGTAGGAAGGAAGAAAACGAAAATAAAATAAAACATAACCGAGGTGGGAATCGAACCCTCTCGATGGAAACAGAGAATTCGTTACTTGACGGGAATGATAAAAGTGAAATATGTTTCTACAATGCAATACCAATCGTAGGAAGGAAGAAAACGAAAATAAAAAACTTATCCGAAGTGGGATCGAACCCTCTCGATCATGCATAATACAAATTTCTGGCCAGTAACCTTATCCCCTTGGCCAACCAGACAACTATATGACACTGCAGTATTAAGCTATCTAACCAGTATACACACTCAACCTGCACTTTATGTCCTTCAATTCGTGGTTTATTTAATATAATTCTATTTCAATGCATATTGTAAAAACATAACTAACATTATTGGAGACCCTTTTTAATTCTCATAAACAAAGATCTCAGTTAGACGCGACCGGAATCGCCATTTTCCTTGTTGAGAAAAGCCATTGTGCGCATGCGCGGCAAATATTACATATTTCTTTAACCATTTAAAAATATACCGTAACATATATTTTCCTTTTAAAGAAACTCTGCAAATCTGCATGCCAAGAGCTTTCTACAATGCAATACCAATCGTAGGAAGGAAGAAAATGAAAATAAAAAAACATATCCGAGGTGGGAATCGAACCCTCTCGATTATGCATAATACAAATTTCAGGCCAGTAACCTTATCCCCTTGGCCAACCAGACAACTATGTGACACTGCAGTATTAAGCTATATAACCAGTATACACACTCAACCTGCAGTTTATGTCTTTCAATTCGTGGTTTATTTAATATAATTCTATTTCAATGCACATTGTAAAAACATAACTAACATTATTGGAGATCCTTTTTAGTTCTCATGAACAAAGATCTCAGTTAGACGCGACCGGAATCGCCATTTTGCTTGTTGAGAAAGGCCATTGTGCGCATGCGCGGGAGTGACAACTATTACATATTTCTTTAATCATTTAAAAATATACCGTAACATATATTTTCCTTTTAAAGAAACTCTGCAAATCTGCATGCCAAGAGCTTTCGTTAGAATGTCTTACGAAGCCAATCGGTTAAGTCGTTTTCACAATCTCGTGTGTACAAAAAACAGCTTAGTGTTTTAAATATATAGATACCCCACAGAACCTATGCTTTAGAAAACAGAACGGTGAACTCGCACTGACCAATCAAGAGAACTGCAGAGAGCTAGCTCGATATTTATCTGAGCTACTCAACTGCCAAGAACCACTAACCAACGAGGAAATCAACAGACACATCCTCAGACTCAAAAATAACAGAACATATGGAGAAGATGGTGTTAGAGCTGAATTCCTGAAGAACATTTATGGCCAAACACTCTGGGGGAATTCACTCAAATCATCAAAGATATTTCGCTAACAGAGCAATTACCAGAAGACTGGAAGTGCGTCTTCATCCATCCGCTCTACAAGAAAGGTAACAGGACGACTGAGAATAACTAGAGAGGGATTACTTTACTGCAAGTTGCCTACAATATTCCCTCAGCGTGTCTACTTTAAAGAGCACAAGAACAGCTTGAACATACGATCGGCGAATACCAAGTGGGTTTCCGACCTGGGCGCTCCTGCGTGGAACAGATCTTCAACTCGAAGACAATACTGAAGTATAAAGCAATCAGAAACTGCCCAATTGTATGCACGTTGTTGACTACAAGAAGACGTACGACTCCGTCGACCGACAGTCCGTCTTCAACATCCTGGAGGGGCAAGGGCTCGACCCAAAGTCATTAAGTCGTATCAAGCAAACACTCACAACCACAAAGGCCAAAGTGAAATGTATGGGTGAAATATCAGAGCCCTTCGAAATTGAAACGGGTGTTCGGCAAGGCGATGGACTGTCCCCACTCCTCTTCAATATTGTCCTAGATTAAGTATCAGAGAATGGAAAAATGAGCTGAAATACCAACAACACTGGAATCCCATTCAACTTGGACGAGCAAAAGATGACATTAAGGTTACTTGCTTAGCTTTCGCAGACGACCTAGCGATACTAGCGAACAGTGAAATCACTGCATTGAAACAGATAGAAGTCCTCTAGGAATGTGCTGGAAAAGTTGGCCTACAAATCACTTTTGAGGAAACAGTTCATCTCTACTGGGTTCAACATTCAGAAATAAAACAGCAAATATAGAAATATCAATCGCGTCTCACACTTCAAGTACCTAGGGGAGATCATGGAGCCAACAGGTTTAGAAAAGGAAGCACAAAGAGATCGGCTACAGAAATTAAAGAGAGCGTATGGGAGAACGCGCGACATTGTAATATGTTTAATACATTGGAAGCCCTGATGTTGTGGCTGCCAAATGTAATTATATTCCTTTAAGGAATATACTAATATTAATAAAACCGCGAGGGCGCCATTTCTTAAATAGAATACTATGAACGAATATTATTTTGATAGAGACACAAGAACTCATTCATCTCGGGGATGATGTGTTTTGATCACCAACCAGGACGTTACAGTAAACAAGGCAGGTTAATATTATAATGTAACATAACCATATATCATTGGAATGCTACTTACTATTTAGTTGAATAATGGGATGTACCGTATATATAAGTTGTACCAGTAATGTTGTCACAATGATATTATTTCCAATTTATATCATCAATCTATTTCTCATTTATTTAGATTTTACTTCTTTGGAGGAGCTATGGAAGAAGCCGTAATATTATAACCAATACGACGTATTAAATAAGACAGAATAACAAAGTATATCCTCCTTCACGGCTATTTCTCATACAATATATTTTCTTTTGTGGGGTTTGAAGCCATTTTTCAGTGTTGCCTTAGTAAACAAGAGTTTAGTGCTTTTGAGTCGGTCAATATCAATGTACCCAAAATAGCTGGGTTATGCCCTAATCCTGAAATAAATTACATGAGATTAATAAATACACTAGGATGACCAGTTTCGATCGTCAAGCGATCATCATCAGATCCATTATACTTAGGCTATAAAATCTATGTTTTAAAAAACAGGTGAAAATATTTACAATAAGTACAATTATTTAATTGCAGTATTGGTAATACAACTGTCGGTGTATGCTAAAAGTAGTAAATATGATGTTAGGTGAAATGCTAAATGGTGATAGAAATCCGGAGTTTGTATATTTGGAGTGAATATATGGTAGTAAAAAATCCCTCTCGGCACGCCGGAAGGCGGAGGTAGATTTCACCGGGCGAACTAGGGGATAGGCGAAAATAGGCAAAATATGGAGGTTTTCGTAGAAGGATCACACCTCATTTTATACACCCCATTGCGCGAAAGTATTTTAAAATTGGAGATTAATAAACTTTGTATTTCGTCTTTTTTATGCATTTTTTTAACATTTTATTGTCTTACTAGCAGTTATGCCCGGCGTTGTTCGGGATTACAATTGGATATTAAGAGATAGTACCTTTGCTCGAATTGTCGTAGTGTGCAACCAGGAGCAAGGGCGTTGTTATAATTAGCAATATTATTGCCACTCCAAGTCCTTGAGCGTGGTTTTATCCGATCAAAGATTGTGTTGAAGTTGTTAAATAGGAAGGTACGACGGCTTTATACTGCTTGTAGCTTATAGATTAAGCCTGAAATTTCACTAATATAACTAAATATTTAAGGAGCCTACTTTAATCATTGTATGCATTATTAACCTAACTAACTCATTTTAAGGGCCAATGAATGTCTTTTTCTAAATTGTATTATCTTTGCGTGTTTTGTCGAAGAGCAACATATCAGGAGGATAATGGCAGTCCGCAGATAAACGCTTAGAATCCCAGCTTCATAATAACATATGCATTTGATTATGGAAATAACGAATACCAGAAATAAAAAATACCTACTAATAAACACATACTAAATATCTCCTAAGAATCTATATGTCCACCGACACTTAAATAAGAACTACTGATACGAGTGCAGAGACAACTTGTGGCCGTGAGACAAACTAAACCTGTTCAAAACACCATATCACCCGTGTTTGTGATCGGGACCTTACGGCTTTGGTTGGTAGTTTTTGAGTTGATGGGTTGGCAACAAGATTGATTGTTGTAACAAGATGGCATTGGAATACAGTCCACTACGGTATATAAGTTGATTAAACCCAACATTTTTAATTAAGCCCAACAAAGGTTGTTCAATGTTGTTATAAATACTACGGTATATAGATGTATTAAAACCAACAATTCGATAAACCCAACATTTTGGTCCTATGAGGCCGGATCTATGGTCTTCAAGCGGACATACTTCAAGGTTATGAATACACGCTTAACATTCAGCAAGTGATATGTACGGTAGAGTAACGGTTACGGCAATAATATTCACAATAGGGTGGATATTTACCAAGGTGGACTAACTACACCAGTTAGCGAGTCCCTGGTCGAAACTGTGAAACGGCGGCTTCGTTATCGTCACAACTACTCAGGGCAGGTAATTACAAGTACATTATTTTTCTCAGGCTTTCCTAAACATTATCCCATAAATCATGGATCCCGCAGAAAGGCTAAAGTTAATACGTAAAAGAGCAGTAGTAAAGGGTCAGCTGACGAGAATGGCGAAATTTGTTAGTGAATTTGACGACGAAACTCAAGGTTTAAATGAAATTCAACTGCGATTTGACGACATGGTAGATATTAGAAGAAATTACGATGAAATTCAGTCGAATTTAGAAGTAAAGGAACCTGAGGATCAGAGTCATGATGAAGATAGGGAACAATTTGAAGCAAGCCATTATAGGTTAAAGTACGAAATGATGAAAACACTAGCTGAACAGAATCCGGAATATCAGTCAGGTGGTTCGCAAGTTAGCAGTGCACATGGCTCGTGTAACTCAACAAGGCGTAGGCAAGTAAAACTTCCACCAATTACCCTGCCTAGTTTTAATGGTGAATACGAGAAATGGTTATCATTTTCAGACTCCTTCAGAGTGATGGTGCATGACAATGATGATGTACCAACAATACAAAATTTCAGTATTTAGTATCTTCTTGTAAGGCGGCCGCTAGTCAACTAATTCAGAGTATTCCAATCACGGAAGGCAATTACCTTGTAGCATGGAAACTATTAGTAGACAGATATGAGAATAAGCACCTCATTGCGTCTACTCATGTTCAGGAATTAATGTCATTGAAGCCTGTACAAAGGGAATGTGCACCAGAACTTGTGAGATATTCCAATTCATTTTCCAGTAATTTAAATGTATTAAAGGCATTGAACATTTCAACCCCATTTCATGAGGTATTGTTGATGCATGTGTATTTACAAGGTCTTGGTGTGAACACTAGAAGGGAATGGAAATTAAAGCTCAATAGCCAGGAACTGCCAACATTAGATGAACTGCTTCATTTTGTGGAACATAGACGTCAAGCATTGGAAAATATAAAATCTGTCGGTCAAACGGGTAGCAAACAAGCGTTTTCTACAGAGGGGAGGGATAGTCAACAAAGGCGACTAAACCTAAACATCATTCGTATATTGCAACCCAGAAGATCACTTGTGCATGTTGTAAGGAAAATTACTTCCTATTCAAATGTCCACAGGTCGCATGGCTAAGCGTACAAGAACGGAAACAGCTGGTGACAACAAACAAAGTTACAATTGTTTACAGGGTTCACATCTAGCTCCTAATTGCACATCAAGTTTTTGTAAGAAGTGTGGAGGGAAACATCATTCACTGCTTCACAGGGAACCTTACACGACTACCAATGAACAGCAAAAAACTACACGGGGTTGATCTGATGAAACTGTCACACTGTCATACCACACTGTTAAGGGAAGGTTAAGATCACAAGTACTCTTGTCTACAGTCATGGTACGGGTCAAGGATGTCGTCGGCAGACTGCACACCTGTCGCGCCTTACTAGATAGCGGAAGTGAAGCTAACTTTGTCACTGAACAACTGGCTCAGACACTCAAGCTTAAAAGACATAGGCAAGCGGTACCTATTCAGAGGATCAATAATGCAGCCGCTCAGGCAAATCACAGTGTCACTGTACTTATACAAGCGGTTACCGGCAATTTTCAAGATGAAATTCAATGCTCAGTTCTCCCACGCATAACAGGCACCATGCCTCATTGTTATATTGAGCATAAACATTGGAACTTGCCCCATGATATTTATTTAGCAGATCCTACATTGTATCAGCCTGGACACATAGACATGCTGGTGGGAGCAGGGTTGTTCTTCAAGCTTTTGCGGAATGGAAGAATGACACGTCCAGGAAACTACCCAATACTACAAGAAACAGAACTAGGGTGGATCTTGTCAGGACAGGTCCAACAAGCAACAGAGAATGACACACTAGAAATAAATGCCTGTTTCATGAAATTTGAAGATGGACTGGATAAGCAGTTACAGAAGTTCTGGGAATAGGAAGACGTGACCACTCCTCCCAGGACGCGGGAAGAAATCGAATGCGAACAACATTTCAAAGAACACACCACCAGAGATGAACAAGGAAGATACGTTGTTCGACTGCCAATGAAGGAAGATTGTGAATCCCTGGGAAGCTCGTATAGTCAAGCTACCACACGGTTACAACAATCGGAACGCCGACTACAACGACAGCCACAGCTTCGATCGGAATACATCAAGTTCATGGAAGAATATGAAGGATTAGGACACATGAAACTTGTCCATTATGAAGAGGGCGATCGTGAAGGCACGTATTATCTCCCTTATCACCCGGTTATAAAGGAATCGAGTACATCTACAAGAACGCGAGTAGTTTTTGACTCCCTTTAAAAAGAACCCGTCCATAGGGGCTAGTCAACAGGGGCCAGTCCAAAGGGATATATCAACGGAGATCAATCAAGAGGGTGTCAATCAACAGGGATCAATCAATGGTTAAGTTAAGCTACGGCAGCCATTTTGGAACTTCTTAATCACACCTCGTAGGGTGAGGTTAGTTTGAGTTAAGCTACGACCGCCATCTTGGAACTTTATGATCACACCTCGTAGGTTTAGATTAGGTTAGATTAGGCTATGTTCAGTTAAGCTATGACCACCATCTTGAAAATTTATTGATCGCACCCCGTAGGTTTAGGTTAGGTTTGGTTAAGTGAAGCTATGGCCGCCATTTTGGAACTTTTTGATCACACCTTGTAGGTTAGGTTAGGTTAGGCTAGGCTAGGTTAGTTTAAGTCGCAGCCACCTTTTTGGAACTTTTTGATCACACCTCGTAGGTTAGGTTAGGTTAGGTTAGGCTACGACCGCCATCTTGTTAGTTTAGGCTAGGTTAAGTTACGGTACGACCGCCATCTTGTTAGGTTAGGCTAGGTTAAGTTAAGCAACGGCCGCCATCTTGTGAGGTGGGGAGGTGGAGGTCGCTGTAGAACACACCAAAAACCACTACTGCACAGCATTTGTCCTAGGGTCCTGAAATTTATTTTTGGGGTAGAGGGGGCAAAGACCTTTCATTTACGTTAAACAAACATTTTTGTAAAATTCTTAGTTACCAAAATATAGACAATTTTGAAAATTGGACTTTTTTCGGAAAAATTAAAAATTTAAAGTTTGTTTTAACGTTAAATAACTTAAAGAACATTTGTTTGAGTCCATATATGACTTTTTAGAATCTTACGTTTTCAAAATATCGCCTACTTTCACAATTAAACATTTTTGGATTTTGTCCCAGAGATCTGGGACTTGGTTTGTGGGTAGAGGGGGTAAATACCTGTCATTTATGTCAAACACACATTTTTTTGTAAAATTCCTCGTTTCCTAAATATAGTCCATTTTTTATAATGAACATATTTGGAAAAAATGTCAAAAATTCCATATTTTGTTCTAATGATTAAGGATATAAAAGCCATTGGTTTGAGTCTATATATGACTTTATAAGATGATTAGTTTTCAAAATATAGCCTACTTTCTAAATATTTTTTAGAAAATTTAAAAAAACATAATATTTTTCCACTAAGAATGGGATAAACGTAGGTGTTAGAGTTAACATATGACTTTATATGATTTTTTTAGTTTATACATATAGTCTACTTTCCCCATTCACCTTTTTTTTGAAAAAAAAAATATAATGTTCTTGACTAGGCATGGGATATAGGTAAGAGTACGAGTTGAGAGTACCTTAGAATACTTTAGATGTTTTTTGAAAGTTTATTGTGTTGCTGTTGTTGCTTACAAACATGGCAGTAAGCATTATGTTGTGATAAAATGGACTGATATACTTTCCAAGACCAAGAGATTTATCCACTAAATGCATTGACAAAATAACTTGTCAAATAAGCCAACACAAAAGCCAAAATATATAAACCAACACTAAAGCCAACACACAGAAAGCCAACCTAAAATCCAACACAAAAGCCAACATAAAAGCCAATATACAGAATAAGCCAACACAAAATGCCAACAAAAGGCCCCACACATAAACTAATACATAAGCTAATTTGTAAAATGTTAAACACTTGCATGGTATTACATTTTAGGTAATGCATACGAAACATGAACTCACTTGTCTGTTGTATGAGAAGGACTCGTCAACAATGACCTGTCAACAATGGACACTGCTTGAACATTTTTAATAACTACCCACCTCTCTCCACTCCTAATGCCAAATAAACATGTAAAACACAAATTGGCAAAATCCATGTTTCCATATTGACAAATAGAAAAAAAAAACATTAAACTGAAATTTTAAAAACTGTAAATGGGAATTTGGTAAATTGACAAATGTGAAAACAACAAATTGGAAAATCAATGTTTCCATATCATGAAATTGAAAAACTTTAAACTCAAAATTTAAGAACTGTAAATGGGAAATTGTGAAATTGATATGTGTGAACAACAAAATGCAAAATCCATGTTTCCATATTATGAAATTGAAAAACTTAAAACTGACATAAAAAACTGAAAATGTGAAATTGGAAAATTGATATATGTGTAAAAAAATGAAAAAAAATATCCGGTTGGGGTAGTGATCATGTTGTACATTAACCTATAAGACTAGCATAAGGATAGTTGCATGTACCCTTATATACTTTGTGTATGTGCATTAGCCTTTGGATAAGCTTAAGTTAGGTTTGGTAAAGTTAGGTTTGGTGAGGTTAGGTATGTGACCTTGTAGTTTACTCTTTAGGAAAATGTAAAAAAGTCAAATCTAAAATTAAAAAATCTTAAATTTAAAAATGTAAAATCTAAAAAAAACTAAAATCTAAAATACAACCACAAGGACTCGTCCACAAGGACCTGTCAACAAGGACTCGTCAACAATGACCTGTCAACAATGGACACTGCTTGCACATTTTTAATTACTACCCACCTCTCTCCACTCCTAATGCAAAATGAACATGTAAAACACAAATTGGAAAAATCCATGTTTCCATATTGACAAATAGAAAAAAATATTAAACTGAAATGTTTAAATCTGTAAATGGGAATTTGGTAAATTGACAAATATGAAAACAACAAATTGGAAAATCCATGTTTCTATGTCATGAAATTGAAAAACTTTAAACTGACATTTTAAGAACTGTAAATGGGAAATTGTGAAATTGATAAAAGTGTAAACAACAAAATGCAAAATCCATGTTTCCATATTATGAAATTGAAAAACTTTAAACTGACATTATAAAAACTGAAAATGGGAAATTGGAAAGTTGACATATGTGTAAACAACAAAATTTAAAAAAAAATCCGGTTGGGGTAGTGATCATGTTGTACAGTAACCTATAAGACTAGCATAAGGATAGTTGCATGTACCTTATATACTTTGTGTATGTGCATTAGCCTTTGGATTAGCTTAGGTTAGGTTTGGTAAAGTTAGGTTTAATGAGGTTAGGTATGTGACCTTGTAGTTTACTCTTTTAGGAAAATGTAAAAAAAGTAAAATCTAAAAATCAAAAAATCTTAAAATTAAAATGTGAAATCTAAAAAAAAATGTAAAATGAAAATAATCAAAAATCTAAAATGTTAAAATATAAAATGTTAAAATGTAAAATCTAAAATCTTTAAATGAGGTTTCTCCGGGTTATGACAACACGTTTATGATTTTGTCCATGTTGATGTGTGGTATCCAATTACTGCTGACTTTGCATGATCATCACCCATTGTCTTGATCAACACCTGGGGTTTCAAATTACTGCAGCGTTAGTCATAGCAATAGAACTGTGCGCTCTCTGCCATGTCAGCAACATGGCACCGGAAGGAACACCTGTGTAATATCCAATGACTGCTAACTTGGTATGATCATCACCCATTGTCAATATGAACACCTGGGGATTCAAGTTACTGCACCGTTAGTCATAGCAACAGAACTGTGCGCTCTCTGCCATGTCTGTAATATGACACAGGAAATAACAAGATGTCTTACTGCACGCACCATCTCCTCAGTTTTAACATCTTAAGAACAAGTATTATTCTCTTTCAACTACAAATGTCTCGTTAGAACACATCCATCCACCAAGTTAGATCCCTTGACCAACTCTCAAATGGTATGTGCCTCTTGCACTAGGGTATGTGCATTAGCCCTAACCCAACGTTACGTACGAACTAAACAGAATGTGACTTGTTAGCTCTTATCGTGCACGTGCACAGGTGAACACTTGTGTGTTAGGTCATATTACACATGAACTTGCATTTTCTCACGTAAGTGCATTTCTCTGTTCCACAAGATACAAATTTGATTGCAGGATTGTATACTGCACTGTTTATGCGATATAGCTTTGCCAGGTGTTCTCTACATATAGCAATTTTACCACTGCTCTACCTACACCTTTTGCTCTTTAGGCTTTCTTACAGTCTAGTGTGTGATAGACAGCATTAACTGTATATCAAACCCAGTTCACCTTTGTATTTGTAATCCAAGTAATAATTTGAAAAGACACAAATGTAATCAGTTTTAAACGTTATCTCTCTTTTGTTTTGTTTAATATGTTTATGACATGCATATTAACCTGAAATCGAACCCCTGGTGAAAAGGCTAACAGCTTAACCACTGCACCACCATGCCCTTGTTTCTTAGTTCGACTCGTTCTAGGCCTCAGACCTGGAAATCGAGTTAAGACCACCAGTACAAGAGCTAAAAGTGCTTACCACTGCAACACAAAAAATTGGATAGCTGGTAACATTAGACAACCGGAAATGATTATATTTCTGTTAGCAATGCATTTCGTCGTCAGCCTACTGTCTGAGCACTGACAGCAACACAGTTTAGTTTAGAACAAGCGAGTGTGTGTGTGTGTGTGTGTGTGTGTGTGTGTGTGTGTGTAGATTATTAGCCTCAAGTATTTAAAGCTTGTTGTGTGTAGCGACCATTTTGTCTCGGTAACCACTGAGCATTTTTGTGTTTTAGCTATCATCTTTAACCAATCAATTAAAGATAATCTACTCTTAATTCTTGATAAATCAGAGTTTGTGTACACCGTTTCTCATTTATTAACCCATACGTGCAACCTATACTCTCTCTATACTGCAATTTGATCTGAAAAAAAGTTTCAATGGAAAAAGACTTGTCAGTCACCATACATGTAGCCTACACTAATTCTTTCTCTACCTAGCTATGTTTCATCACGCATGGTAAACATCTCACATGTTCGTATCCGACTATTACTTTATAAAATCTCAGGTCCATGACATTGATGTATTTTATATTTTGGGTAAATTCATTTGTCATGCGAAAGGGTTGACCATTCTAAGTCCTATGACACCTCGCATGTTGATATTCGATTATTAGTTTATAAAATCTTAGGTCAATGACCTTGCTGTTTTGTATTTTTGAGGTAAATTCATTGGTCATGGGAACGGGTTAACCATTCTAAGTCCTATGACACCTCACTTGACCCTCTCCGATGATTAGTTTATAAAATAATAGGTCAATGACCATGCTGTATTAGATCTTTTGGGTAAATTCGTTTGTCATGGAAAAAGGTTGACCATCCTGAGTCCCATGACACCTCACTTGACCCTCTCTGATTATTAGTTAGCGAGATATTAAGAAAAGTGTAGTTAGGCCCTTTTGACAAGAAATAAATAATACATTCAAAAACAGAATGTCACCTCAATCCAACGACCTATCATACAAGTTCCTAGCCTTGTTGGTTCATGAGATATTAAAAAGCTAATGACCTATTAGTTTTGGATCTTTTGGTAATTTAAAAAAATAACTCATCTATAAATCATTATTCAAAAAGCCTGCCCGCTTGCAAAAAAACAAGTACGCATGAGTAAAAACAAGAAAAACAAAAAAACATGTTAATTGATAGTGGCAATCGGCTCGTCACATGCGTTTCATGTGGAACAACGTTTAATTTCATCATAGCATTAGGGGTCATTGGCCAGTCCATAGGGTCCAGTCCAAAGGGACCGGTCTAAAGGGATTAGTCAAAAAGGACCCGTCAATAAGGACCCGTCCACAGGGGCTCGTCAACAAGGACCCGTCAACAAGGACCCGTCAACAGGGACCCGTCCACAGGGACTCGTCCACAAGGACCCGTCCGCAGGGTCCTGCGTGTGCGTGCGGGGGAACATACGATTACGTCAGCAAAGCTTCTCATCTAGTTTCAAATTTATCCACTACGGCGCGTGCAACACACAGAAAGTGCGTGGGAACATACGATTACGTCAGCGAAACATGAACTCACTTGTCCGTTGTATGAGTATCAGTTTAGTAATGGCATCAAGCAGCAAAAGAAGTTTACTTACACAATCCATCATTATGGTAAGCTTTTTTTTCTTATCATTATAGAAATCTCCTTATTAGGACCCGTCCACAGGGACCGGAGTGTGTGTGCAGGGGTACATACGATTACGTCAGCAAATCATCTCATCTAGTTTCAAATTTGGCCACTACGGCGCGTGCAACACACAGGAAGTGCGTGGGAACATACGATTACTTCAGCGAAATATGAACTCACTTGTCCGTTGTATGAGTATCTGTTTAGTAGTGGCATCAAGCAGCAAAAGACGTTTACTTACACACTATCCATCATTATGGTATTTTTTTCTTTCTTATCATTATGGAAATCTCCTTATTAGAATAAAATGTTATAGTGGCTCTGGTCACTTATAGCTAAACTGTAATAGATATGATTTTTTTTTGTTTCTTTATAGGCTACTACAATAAATATTCTTAATGCTATGGGGGCAGAACTGTTGATTAGAGAGAAAAAAGCTCACTGAATTACCAATGCATACCCTTTTCCGTATCATTAACATTCAAAAAGTAGACACAATGTATGGTGAACGTGTACTATGTGTTAGTGAAAATTTTCAGACATTCCTTTCTACACGTTTTAATGATATGTCAGAAAGTGTGCTCGAGGATCTAAATCGTGGTGGACATTCCCTATATCTAATTTATAAGGGTATAAAACAATAGATGTATTGTACATTCCGACTTAGAAGTTAGGTTAGGTTAGGATAGGTAAGGTGGGATTTGGTTAGGTTAGGTTAGGTTATGTTAGGTTAGGTTAGGTGAAGTTGGGTTAGGCGGAATGGCTGCGGTATGAATCAAAAGCCAGCTCCTGTCAGTTTTGCCTCACAAGGTTGAGTGTACCCCATTGCAATCCTCAGCCTAGAATTAAATTTCTTGACAGAGCCAGGACTCGAACCCGAGCCTCCACAGTAACAGCTAAAAATGCTAGCCACTACACCATAAAGTGGGGCAATATAAGGCTGGTCTTGATTGTACATGATCAATCAATAATTTCCTAATAATAATAATAATAATAATAATAATTAATAATAATAAATAATGAATGAAAATCCATAGCCTGCTTCCAGTCTCCGACCGGGTCAGGAATGGAATGAATGAGGCCCCGATCTAGCGGCGAGGATATGGACTTTGCCGGCTGCCGAGGCCTGACGCACTCCTCTGGGGCAATGATTAAATGAATGACAGATGAAATGAAATGATAGTAGAGAGTGTTGCTGGAATGAAATTTTGACAGGGAAAACCGGAGAACCCGGAGAAAAACCTGTCTGCCTCCGTTTTGTCCAGCACAGATCTCACATGGAGTGACCGGGATTTGAACCACGGACCCAGCGGTGAGAGGCCGGCGTGCTGCCGCCTAAGCCACGGAGGCTTCCAATAATAATAAATAATAATAATAATAAATATTCCATTTAGCAACTACATAGCCGAACTCTCCCTGTGTTCTTTTACATGCCAACATCGTATGACATGCGTGTCTTAATTTTTGCCGCCTTTCAAAAATCACTTACCACGACCAAGAGCGAACCTGCAAGCTTGGGGTTGGTAGTCCGACACGATAACCACTCACCCACCGTGGCAAGCTATCAATCAATAATTACCTAATAAAATTATTATTAATAATAATAATAAATATTTCATTTAGTAACTACACGGCCGACCTCCCCCTGTGACAGCGCGGCGGCCATCTTGCCCATTAGCCACTGTGCCAGCTCTGACTGACCCCTCTATAAGAATAACATAGGGCTGGTTGCGCGCGGAGGCCATCTTGCCCATTAGCCCCTGTGCCAGAATCGCCCTTTTATTCCTACTTACGTATTTACCGTAATACTGTTTCTCCGCATAACAAATATATTTGATATCTTCTCCGGATTTCCATAAAATATGGATCCTCGATATCCATTCTCCCTTTCAAGAATCTGAATATTTGCCTCGTATGTCTCTTCTGTGACACTGCAATGTTTTTCAGTCGGTCGGCAGTATCTTGATATTGCATTTTCAGCTGAACCATGTTTACTTGAATACTTTCCACAGGGTTACGTGAAAGAGCGTCCGTTAACAGATTGTCTTTACCTAGTATGTGAATAATCGTGGCATTAAATTGCTGTAAGATCAGTGACAATCGGATTAATCTGTCACATGACAAATGCGTTTTCAGCATAAATTGAAATGCCTTATCGTCAGTTATAATAATTATCTGATGTCCAATAAGTACTTACTTCCATTGGTGGAGCGCTGATATGAATGCTAACGCTTCCAGTTCCGTCGTGAAATACTTCATTTCGTGGGCCTTCGATGTCCTTCTGCTAAAAGCTATGTAGTGCTTGTGACCTTCCTGATCTACTTGGTAGAGAACAGCGCTAATGCCTATCTTAGACGAGTCTGTTTCTACGTAGAATATCCTTTCAGAGTCCGGGTATTCCAGCTTAATGTTATTCCTAAGCATTTCCTTTGCCTTCTTGAAAGCTTTGTCTTCTCCTTCGTTCCATTTCCACCTGTTATTCTTCTTGAGAAGTTCATAGAGAGGTGCCATAGTTTCAAAATAGCGTGCTTTCTTCAAAATGCTCGTATATTCACTTCCCATAATATTTTACTGATATCGTTTCAAATTACGCAATTGAGTTTGACGTAATTATCGAAGACTTTACTTAATGTTTCTCTCTGCTAAATACTCTTCTGCGATGCTCTGGATGTAATTGTTAATTATACTGGTAATAATGTAGCTGCCAGACAATACGTCCGTCTCCTCTCAAAGCTTCGATCAAAAGAACCACGAGTCAAATCTCGTCCTCCCCACTCCAATAGAAATGATAGCGTCCCTTGTATAAAAAACTCGTCTGAGAAGGAGATATATCGTGGTTTCTCCACACCAGCCCCCAGCTAGTGCACAGTCAAACGTTGTCACCTCCACTGGACCACACCCCACACTCAAACTGGTCGAAGGCAGAGTAGATATATTCCGGTACTGGACTGAAGTTTTGAACAAAATGCTGTGGCATGAAGCGCAGCTGTGAATTGTGCCTTGCTTCCTGTTATCGAGGAAGCTTTTGTTGAGATTTCTTATGTATTGTAATTTATTTTGTTCATATTTGGTGACGTTTGAAGACAAAACTCGCCCTATTTGCAAAATACGAGCCGCTCGATCCCTCATTCTTTGTTCGTGAGCATTTCCCAATCTTGCCAGATGTTTTATTTTCACTCTGATTCTCATCCGTCGTTGTTGGTATTGCCATAATCTATCAAGGAACTCTGCACGTTTCTCTACACTGTGGAGACGCTCATGAATTCTCTTTACTTGGACAATGTGTTGAGGTGTTTGCAGACGGTTTTGTTGGCATGACACGTTGCGTTGATGGTGAATATCGTGTTTCTTCTGGGAAATGAGACATTTCGTTGGCATGACGTGTCGCGCTCGCGGTGAATAGCGCGATTTGTCGATGAGAGGAGACGCTTTCTTTGGCATGAAATTTTGCGCTTCCGATTAATAGCGCATATTTTCGGGGAACGTAGACGGTTTCGTTGGCTTTAAGTTGCGCACTCAGGATGAATAGCCCGTATCTTCGAGGAAAGTAGACGCTTTCGTTGGCATGACGTGTTGCGTTCACGGCGAATGGCGCGTTTCGTCAGTGACCTAATGCATTTCTGCTGGTTTTCATTGAGCTGCTGATCGGGAGTACCATATCTTGACCACGATCTTATTCATCCCCAGGTGCCACACTGTGAATGTGTTTTTTTATGTTGGCAGCGCTTTTTATTATTACTTGCTCATCTCTCCACGGCCAAAACAACATGACATTTTCTCGGACATATTCTTCGTCATGTTCACTATAATTGACAAACCTTAATATTTTTGCTCTTGCTCTCTTTTGCAAATAGTGGGACTTGTCTCTCATTAGAAAATAAGAGCCATCTATTGAGCATTCACTGCTGGTGTCTTCAGAATTCATATCTTGTTCATTGCGCCCACTACTGTATTTTGTCTTCTTTGAAGAATTATAGCAGGCCGCAAAATCCGCTAAGCAACCGTTTTCAAGAGCTGCTGGTCGCTGGACATAATGATCCATAATGTTCTTTGTAAAGATGTCAGTTGAATCCTGTGGGAACTTTTCCAACTCGCTTTTCCTCTTGACCACTGCGACCCTCTTTTCAAGTGGGTTGGTGTTGACAAATATACATTGGCGCGAACAGGATGATAATGGTAAAGCTAATATGTACTAAACTGCTTCCTGAGCACTGAACTCACTTCCATTGAGAAAAGTATTGGCTAACATCCTAAGCTAGATGTTAGGCCCCTTAAAACATCAATAATCATCATCATGAATGTGTTTGTCTCCTGTGGCCAATAGTTTTGAACCTGTTTCCAAGACACTAACATTTTGTGGATTTTCAATATCCTTATGAGTTGTACGTAACAAAGTCGTCTATTTCCGGCATATTTTGCATTGATTCAGGAACTGGTGGTGTACCACTCCTTTTTATTTTTAACGCACTATTGTAGATCCAACAGCAAGTGCAGCTCACGGCATGACAAACACGGCATGAATCGCAATGAGCTACTTGGCGAGCTTGTGTAAATGTTTATGGGCTTTCTCAAAATGTAGCTCATAAACATAACTTCCAATATTTCGGCAAAGTTTTGGTTAGTTAAAACATTTAATTGGGAGGTGTAGGTGCCTAGGCCCAATGGTAAGTTGTTGATGAATTCATCGTTAATCTGCATGTGATGAGCTACAATGGCCATCAGACCGGGCGCATGACACTCCTGCCCGCACAACAACAAAGAAATCGCATAGTAGAAACAATTTCCATTTCCAGTTGTTTGAATGGGCATGAAAAAATCATAATAATAATAATAATAATGTTATTGTTTTTACGTCCCTTTTAACTGCCCTGGCTTTTAGAGACGCCGGGGTGCCGGAATTTTGCCCCGAAGGGGATCTTTAACGTACCAGTAAATGTACTGACACGGCTCCCTCGCATTTGCGCACCCTCAAATGCCAGCTGACTGAGCCAGGTTTCGAACCTGCAACCTTGGGCTCAGATGAAAAAATCAGCCATGTATGGAGGTAGCAGTACATTTGTTGCTATTGTTCCTTCAGAATTGCTCAGGCCTACGTCCTGCCTTATAAATTTTAGAAAAAATCTTATTTTACTAATGTCTTGAAATGTGTTTAAAAGTTGCCTGCCCTCGACGACAGCTTCCTGGAGAGAAATCATCTGGGATGATATGGACGGCACTATCACAGATGGCACAACAGTTGAGGGCGTTGCAGGTGGGGGTGCCGGAATTGTTGTTTAAGACACTGGTGCTTTGTGGGGAATGCAAATTAAAGCTTTGTGGTGGCTGTTGATTGTTTCGATGACTCCAGATACGTGTTGATAATTTGACCAGATACAATCTATAGCTGTGCGTGCATTGGTTGTTGATGTTCCCTTGCGTATGTGACTGTTGAATCCTAACTTTTCCACACTTCTGTAGAAGTAATGGATGGGTTCAGCATTCAGATTCAGATTGAAATCCCCTAAAATTATCACTTTAGAAGATTCAGAACGTGCAGAATTCACGGCCGTTTTAAAGATGTCCTGCACTTCGGCGAATGGTGTGGAGGGAGGCTTGTACCCTGTGCAGACAGCCACTCCACCGCAGTCAAGCACAGCCAAGCAGCAGGTTTTACGTTCCGTTTCGCTGGCAAGCTTGTACACTACTCTAGCAACAGCGCCTTGTTTCACATAGACTAAAATGCCATAAGCATGTCGAAGACGCCTAGCATCCAAACGAAGTAAGATCGTGTAGTCATCAATGTCCATGTCGTCATCCAATAAGGTCCATGTCTCAGTCGCAATGAAAATAGTGGGTTGGTTAAATTTTATAAAATTCTTAAAATCGGTAAAGCGGCCTTTGTTTCTCAGGCTTTCAACATTGTGGTAAACAATTGTCAAATCGGTGGGAAGCATTGATGGAAGTAGGCATGACATGGCTATTGGTTTGTTGACGAGCCGTTCCATGTGAGCCGTTACCTTGTCGTTTTCTCTAGGTGGTGCTGGAGCTGTGAAGCGGCCGGTCAGGTAGAGTCCGCTTGATTTTGTGCACCTGCTGAGAGCGACATACATCTCGTTGCGCCTGAGACCTTTAGTGAGTTGTACAGCAACATGGTCATATGTGCCTCCTTGACTTTTGTAAATAGTCATGGCTTCCGCGGGAACTAGTGGGAACTGCTTTCTGAGTATGGAATATGGACTTCTGCATGGTTTGATTGTTTTCACTGTTCTTTCTACAGCCGTCCATTCTGCTTGAAAACTGTGGGGATTTTCTCGCCGTCTTTTCCTTCCGACTTCACTGGGAAACTGTAGCCAAAGCTTTGTTACCGACGAGTCTGATCTCAACTCAATATCTTTTAAAATGCCAACTGAACCATTCACCAGACCGCCCTCTACATCTACATTTACTGCTACCATATACCTTATATTGAGACTAAGCTGAAGGACAAACGGCAAACCCTGGCAGTCTTTGGTCGCAGAGCATCTCGCTGCATTCAGAAGACGTTCAGTGACTTTGTCAGTAGGTTGGCCAGTTACCTTATCTACTGCTTCCACAGTTACCTTGTTGCGATCCTGATTTATTTTTTGATTGTTGAACGCTTCCACCTCCGCGTTACTTCTGAAAAGTCGAATTGCATGATGAGGTATTTGACTTGGGTCTAAAACTCGGCTTTCGTTGAGTTTCACTTGGGCTTCATCCAGTGTCCCCTGAGCCAAATTGTTCAATGCGAGGGCGAATTGTGCATCATCTTTTGGCGCATTATTTCAGTGAGTGTGAAACTGATGAATAGCTCCCACAAAGGATTACCCATTATCGCACCATAATAACTGGAGAGGTGAGATTGAAATATGTATCTATCACCCACAGGAGCCAATTGATTGAAGTCACCGAAAACCACCAACGAAATTCCTGCAAAGGGCTGCGATGATTTAAAAATTTCCTTTAGCCGACGATCCACTTGATGGATCATTCTGGATCCCACCATGCTGATCTCATCTATGATGATAAGCTTGACATCTCTCATTTTGGAGTACAGAATATTTTGGGTTGAACTGCTCAGTGGCACGAGATCTGCAGCGCATTGGCTAAGGGGTAAAACAAAGGCTGCATGCAGATTTGTCCCCTTGATGCCAAATGCTGCCTTCCCCGTAGGCGCGCACAATAGCACTTTCAGAGTATCTAATTCTGTTCTTCTGTTCAACCGTCTTAGTACGGTCTGTTGTAAGGCATTGATGAGGCGCGATTTGCCAACTCCAGCTCCTCCAAGCACACAATGATACAGAGGTAGTTTGTCTTCTTTGAACTGGTGTAGAACGTGAACAAGGAATTTACGCTGCCTTGAGTTTAATGTGCCTACTATTTCAGAATATTCATTTTCAGAATCCATGTAGGGAATCGGGAGTACCAAATCTTCACCACGTGCTTGTCCATGCACTGGTACCACATTGTAAATGTCTTTGTCCGGTAGAGCCAATATTTGGAAATTGGCTTGCAAGACTCTCAAATTTGGTGGAGTTTTAGTCTTCTCGTTATCACTGTCCGAACAGTTCAAATTATTTTCCATGTTTTCTGCATTTTCCAAAAGATTCAGTATGTTCTCATTGAAAACATATTTAGCTAGGTTTCTTTTTATTTGAATGAGTTCTCTTCTGTATATGTTGGCAGCGCTTTTTATTATTACTTGCTCATCTCTCCACGGCCAAAACAACATGAAATTTTCTCGGACATATTCTTCGTCATGTTCACTATAATTGGCAAACCTTAATATTTTTGCTCTTGCTCTCTTTTGCAAATAGTGGGACTTGTCTCTCATTTGAAAATAAGAACCATCTATTGAGCATTCACTGCTGGTGTCCTCAGAATTCATATCCTGTTCATTGCTCCCACTACTGTTTTTTGCCTTCTTTGAAGAATTATAGCAGGCCGAAAAATCCGCTAAGCCATCGTTTTCAAGAGCTGCTGGCCGCTGGACATAATGATCCATAATGTTCTTTGTAAAGATGTCAGTTGAATCCTGTGGCATCTTTTCTAACCCGCTTTTCCTCTTGACCACTGCGACCCTCTTTTCAGGTGGGTTGGTGTTGACAAATACACATTGGCGCGAACAGGATGATAAAGGTAAAGCTAATATGTAGTAAACTGCTTCCTGAGCACTGAACTCACTTCCATTGAGGAAAGTATTGGCTAGCATCCTAAGCTGTTCCTTCATGTTGCAGTTACCCAGGCGAATTTCAGCCGCTGCCTCTCTCAGAAGTTTTGACATCCCACTATTTGATTTGTTGAGGTAATTTAGGACGTAGGTGGCACATGAATACATATCAGTTATGAATTGGATGTCCATGTTTGCTTCATGAAGTAAGAGGAGATCAGGGTTATACAAATTAATCATGCACTCATGAGGCGAACGCTTGAGTAAAACAGTTGTGTGTTTTAATCCACTTTGTATTATGGATATGTAGTCATTGTACGACAGTCCAAAATCTGTGATAAGTTCATCCGTTGTCTTAAGTACTTGTTTTTTTTTTTTGCAGCTCAAAAAGTTTTTTCTGGATGTCGTTCCCTACTTTTCTCATTTTCTTCTGCTCCTCTCTGTTCACCTTGTCTTCTGAGAGTGGGGACAAAATGACCGTCTTCAAGACTGCGAAGAAAGGGATATCAAATCGGCACTTTTTGGCTCCATTCTTTACCCCCTTTTTGCAGGTGAACGTATGCTTGTGCGTTTGGAGTTGTAAAATATCGGATGAAATCAAACTCGAGCACGTGATGAACCTATTAATGAACTGGATGACGTTTTCGTTTGGATCGTCCTCTATGTACACCGGCGCAGCTTTCAGCCATAGCAAACAGTGCAAATGAGGGCTACCACGTTGTTGAAACTCCGTCCTGATGTAATGATCAATAACTTTATACTCTCTGAGGACACTGGAGTCTTGCTTTAGAACATTGAAGAGTCTCCTCATTCGGTATTCAAAGTAGCGTGCCACCGTAACTGGATCATTTTTAACGAGACGCACCTTTTCTTGGTAACTCATTGACGAGACCATGTCTTCTGTTATGTTAACGTTGTCCAACACCTTTCTTAAAATAACCATTAACTCTGGCCATCGAGTTTCTGCTGGTGACAACGTTAAAAAGATTGTTGGAGGACCCAACTGCCTCATCATAGCAAACAGTTCCTTCTTCTTTAGCTCCCAATAGGCAGGAGCGCCACGGTCTGGGGCGAAAACGCGGAATCCACTGTCGTGTATTTCAAGGTCCTTCATCGTGTCTTCGTTCAAAATATGCTTCACACATAAGTCGTTCTTCTTTGATTTCTTTTTACGTAGACAAAATGAAATACTTCACGAAATTTTGATGTTCTTAATTTCAGTGCTGAGAAGAAGAGCTTAGTAACGTAGGTGCAGTGACGATCGTCACGCATTATTTCCGACTTGACCCAGTTTTGGTAGGTCATGTCTTTAGCTTGTTCAATAAGCTCACCCCCATATATTTTAATGAAACTTTGTGCCTCCACATATTCTGCAAATAGTGATTAGGGTTTGCGCCCTTCACCAGGTGCAAATACTATAGCATCTGTCAGCATTGTTTCGTCGTCAGTAATGTTAATTGGCTCTTCTTCTTGTTCCTCATCATCATCATGATCTTCATCTTTCTGTTGGATGTGATTGTCATTGAAAGCCGATGCTGGATGAAATGTGGTCACGTTATCCATATGCTGCATGTCAATAGTTATGTTGAAATACTTGTACAGTGGTGAATTTTGAAGGAGTAAGACAGCAACTTTTATCACTTGAGGCCGAACGTTTTCGAATGACATGTTAGACTTGAAGTTCTTTTTTCGTTTGAAGCAAATGGGAACAACTTTCGTCTCACTAATGGCTCGAGGTAAAATATTTACTGATTTGGAGACTTCAATTGGCACATTCACTGCTCGGCCCTTGACCAGATACTGTTGATCGCTCACTGCTGCCCTTATGGACATGAATGGTATTCGAGGGCATATAAACCTTTCTTCTAGTTCTGTCAATGCCTTGATTTCTTTTGGTATAACTGGAAAACAGACGGCTTTATTTCCAAGGGAATAAGTTGGCATCTTGCCACTGTGAATGCTCCTATAGCAGCTAGTGCACAGACACACGTTGTCTCCCTCCACTCGACCACACGCTGCACTCAAACTGGTTGAAGGCAGAGTTGATAAATTCCTGTACTTGACTGAAGTTTTGAACCAAATCCTGTGGCATGAAGCGCAGCTGTGAGTTGGTCCTTGCTTCTTGTCATTGAGGAATCTTTTGTACAGATTTTTCCTGTATTCTAATTTATTTTGTTCTTCTCTGGTGACGTTTGAAGACAAAACTCGCGCTATGTGCAAAATACGAGCCGCAGGATCCCTCAACCGTCGTTCTTGAGCATTTCTCAACCTTGCCAGGTGTTTTCTTTTCACCGCAAGGATTCGCATCCGTCGTTGTTGGTATTGCCGTAATCTTTCAAGGAACTCTTCACGTTTCCCAGCATTGTGAAGAAGCTCATGAATTCTTTTAACTTCGGCAATGTGCTGAGCTCGATTCCGAGGTGATTGGAGACGCTTTTGTTGGCACGACAAGTTGCGTTCACGGTGAATGTTGCGTTTTGTTGGCGAAAGGAGACGCTTTCGTTGGCAAGACGTTTCGCGCTCACGATGAATAGCACGTTTTGTGGGCGAAAGGAGACGCTTTCGTTGGCAAGACGTTTCGCGCTCACGATGAATAGCACGTTTTGTCGGTGAAAGGAGACGCTTCCGTTGGCTTGAACTTTCACGCTCACGATGAACAGCAAGTTTTGTCGGTGAAAGTAGACGCTTCCGTTGGCATAAAGTTTCACGCTCACGTTGAACAACACCTTTTGTCGGTGACAGGAGACGCTTCCGTTGGCATGCCAAGTTACGCTCACGGTGAAAAGTACGCTTCATTGGTGAGAGGAGACGCTTCTGTTGGCATGAAGTTTCACGCTCACGATGAACATCACGGTTTGTCGGTGAAAGGAGACGCTTCCGTTGGCATGCCATGTTACGCTCACGGTGAAAAGTACGCTTCGTTGGTGAAATGAGACGCTTTCGTAGGGATATAGTTTCACGCTCACGGTGAATAGCTCGATTTGTTCGTGTCCTAAGGTATTTCTGCTGGTTTTCCTTCAGTTGCTGAAGGCGAGCCTCCCTAGCCTCCCGCTCACTGCTAGAGCTGGTATTACCTTTATCTATATCGTCATGTTTCCTCGCCAAGTATTGACTCACCCGTTTGGAGTTTTTACGCTGTTGGTAACTTTTCTTCTTAAGTACAGGCATATTTGAGTTCTTTTACTTTGGCTGTGATGTCTTGTGACCTGCAAAAATTAATTTATACTTTTTAAACACTATACTGTTTAATAATAATGTAACGGTAAGGTGGCCCTGAGCTAATGACAACTGGGCGAGCTTTAGGGAGGGAGGGTCTCACCTGAAGACTTGTGAACGTACTGTAATTTTTCTGACCTTGTAATGTCTGTAATTTATATTCCTGTATTTTATTCACTTCTGTTATATTATTGCTAATATTACTACTATTACTCTCAGCAACAGCAGCTCGTGCTTAAATACCATGAGTACGGCAATGCTCCATAAGCATGCGTTGGCAGCAAACAGTTGAAATTAATATTATTAGAATACATTTTATATGGCTTGTCTTGGCGATAAGACAGTGGTCTTGTTTTCTTTAGGGCCTTCTGGCGTATATGTGAGGAATTTTTTCAACAAATATCGAATTGTTATAACTTAAAATTATTATACTGAATTTGCATGCCACGATTTCTTTGAAAAATTATAAATAATCTGTGTCTTTGTGCTTAAATACTGTAATTTATTATTGATGAGAAAAGAAATCCAATTCACAAAATTTCCCAATATTGTTGTATCCTATATCTCCAAAATTTGCATATGTTTACCATACGAGAAGCTCCCTCCTCCTTTCAATTGCGAAAATATTTTGCTCATCCCTTGGCATAAGATGGTATATCGGTTTTCACGGCCAGTGAATTAAAACTCAGCAATTCTTCTAGGTTTGTGCCGTGTCTTGTGTGGGTTTTCGGCTAGAACACCAAGCTGGCTCATCAGCGGGCTCTTGGTGTCCCCGCCCGGACCCCAATAGGAGTAGCAAACTGCGCGCTACCTTCCTTTTTATGAAGTGCACCTGTGCCCCTTAGACAACATTTTTAGGTTATTTTTAAGGGATTTCGATATTGTGCCTATTAAGGGTGGTATTTTTCTCTCAAAATTCTATTTTTCCACCCCTTTGGTCAAAGGTAGGTGCTATCAAAAACTTAACTAATATCAGTTTTTGGCCCCTATTCGGAGAATAGTAGGAACATTGAATGGATTCGATTTTTCACATACTAAGAAAGTTATAGGGATAATTCGTGTTTTCGAAAAAGGCTCCCTTCCCCCATTTCTAACCCCTTGGTTCGATTTTGGCCAAACTCTAACGAGATTTTGTCTGGTTATATTTTATGTATAGATTTGAAAGTGATTGGTGCAAAATGCTAAAGAAGTACAGTACTGAAAATTACAATAAAATTTTAGAGATTGTTGTGTCACATTGTCGCCGAGAAACCTTACGCCTTGTACCCACGGCCTGTGATTTGGCGAGCCTACTCAGACTTGTAGTCTGCTGTGGCCTGTCGTGCTCTGTCGTATTGCCACCTCACACCATTCCCATGGAGAGGAAAGGCTCGTGACTCGGCGAATCTCGAGTGGCCACTAGTCTAGAAGAGTCACCAAAGCTAGTTCTTTTAACGAGCACCCAACGCTAATGCTACCTTGGACTCGCTTCCGAGCATCGTGTATTTTGCTTTTATCTTCGTGATCAGCATTTTGCGGGTTCCAGATAGAAGGTTCTCCCTCGTATAGATCTAAAACCTCCATGATCACTAAATTGGACCATTTCATAATGATCCGTAAGTATCTGTAATCAAACACTTAAAGCAAGGAATTCTTCTCGGATATCTTGGAATCGGGTATTATAACACTCAAGATCAAACAATCTAAAATTATTGCAGTATTTAAACCAGGGAAAACAAGTGACCATACAAAAAACTATACACCAATTGCACTGCTGAGCGTACTCTACTTGGGGGGAGGGGTGGAGGGGAGGGAGGGGATGGGGGGTAGGGGCGTTGCGGGGGGGGATGGGGAGGGGGGACAGAAGACCTCGTTCTCTACAAACTTCAGGAAAATTAGTCCAAAGATCCTCCGGAAGATCCCAGCCGGATTCTGCCCTGCTCGAAGCTGTACCGACCAAATTCTTTCTCTCACAACCTATATAGAAGCAGGATATTAGCTGAAAATGAATGAGTCCATGGCCTTCTTGGATTTAAGTTCAGCCTATGACAAAGTCTGAAGACATGGATTGCTTTATAAATTGATTTAAGTCGTTCAATGTCGGATAACCATCTCCTCATTGACAGTATGTTATCTGGAAGAACTTTTTCTTTGTTACCTTGGGAATGGATACCAGTGTTACCAAAACACTAAACAAAGGTCCTCCACAAGGTTCAGTCCTCGCACCTCTTTTATTCAATCTTTATATAGCAGATATACCATGAATAAAATACAGAAAATTTGGTTACAATGATGATTGGGCTGTAGCAACACAACATGCTACCTTCGAGACAACTGAAGAAGTCCTAACATCTGACCGAGACACTCTGAGTAACTACTTCAAGCAGTGGAGATTAAAGCCTAATCCTATAAAGACAGAAGTATCATGCTTCTACTTGTGTAATAGATCAGTCAACCGCAAATTGAATATCATCTTTGAAGGAACTATTCTCAGGCTTAACATGCATCCAAAATACCTCGGAATCGCACTAGACAGAACATTGTCCTATAGAGAACACCTGGTCAAAACAGCTGCCAAATTGAGGAGCAAAAATAACATCTTGCATAAGCTTTGTGGCACAAGTTGGGGGTCATCAACAGACACATTACGTGTGACAGCACTTGGCCTGGTTTACTCCGCAGCCGAATTCTGTGTCCCAGTATGGATCAACACTGCACATACAAAATGAATCAATGTTGTATTAAATGAAACAACGCGCATCGTCAGTGGAACAATACGATCTACCCCCACTTATTGCTGCCTGTTCTGAGCCATATACCACCCCCACAAGATAAAAGAAAGAGTGCCCTTATTCGGGAATATCGGAAGGTTGTTGACCTACAATTGCCTGTCCTTAATGACGTTCCGATCATTGAACCAAACAGGCTTAAATACAGACACCCAGCCATTCTCACAGCAAAAGCAATGCACGACGCTGGCTTTAACATGAACAACTCATGGAGACAACAGTGGCTAGAAAGTTGCCCCCACAATGCAGAACTCAACCGTGTTAGACAAGAAAACCTCCAGGATTCGATCAACCACGCTCGGATTGGTCCACTTTGAATCACATCCGTACGATCCATGTTAGATGTGCTGATGCCCTTTTCAAATGGGGGAAAATACAATCCCCAAGATGGACTGTGGAGCTTAAATCCAATCTGTTTGGCATATAGTGATGGAGTGCACCAAGAGAATTGGAGAATTCCTCGACTTCCTGAACGCTACACCAGAAGCTCTTCACTACATGAGTCATATGGACTTATCTTTGTAGTACTCTGTTTTCTATATATATTTTACTGATGTGTATATGACATACGATCAATAAAGAAATACCGTTAACAAGGAACAAGGCTTAAACGTTCAGAAAACTGAATAAACGATCACAAACTGCAACAACCCACTACAGATCGTGGGAACGGGTGCTCGAGCTGTACTGCGACTTGTCATCCGTCGAGCCCCAAACCTTTGAGTACCCGAGAATACGCGGGAAAGGCTGAGCCACCTCGAGCCAACTAGAGAAATAAGGAATCTTTGCGTTCCCACGGCGTGAGGTCTGGCAAACTAGAGACTAGGCTCGCCAAGTCACAGGCCGTGGGAACAAGGTTTTACAGTAATACAGTAATTCCCTCTTCTATTTTACTAGTCTGAAATGACATAGTCGCGGTCGGCCCCGCGGCTGTGTTATGTACCAGGTACCGGTGCGTCAAGCGCTCCTCTGCCTGGATATGAATCTGATTTGGGCTAAATAAATATTTAGATTAATGAAATAATTTTTCTGTAGTTATTAAGAATTAGAGATAATTGTTGCTAACAATAATCGACTTAGTTGAGGGGTTTAACAATGGGGGATCTGACTTAAAGTTCGCATATGGCTTATGGGATATATTTATTTAGTGATTTGACTTAGTTTTAGACTGTAAAAACCTCGTTCACTAGTTTACTGCAGTATGGGGATGATGTTCGCATATCATGCTAGATGGAGCAATAGCTACTTGTCATCCCCGCTCGCCATGGTGTGGATGGATTTATAATCGTGTACAGCGGCAGCTTCAGCTTAATAATAATAATAAAAATGAAACCAGATCTGAATCTGTTAAGTTTTAAATGAATTCGTTAGGAAATAAGAGACCACTAGTGGGTTGGTTTTTTAAGTATTAAGGGAGACCTATAGTAGGTTTTTACATTGAAATAATAATAGTTTTAATAAGCCTCGCTTTGATTGGGGAATGATGTTAATGATAACGGATTTGTGGTACGTGCTAACGTGTGATGTTTCCATCGATCCCGCGACCCACGTGGCACAACCCCGAGCGAGCTAGCCGTGGCCAACCCCTCAGGCAGACGCCTCGCGAGGTCGTAAGCCGGGTAGAAACAATGTAGTGAGTTAGTAGACTGTGTTATTGTTGATTTAAATGAAGTTCTGTGGCGGGGAGTTTGAATTTTGAAGAGCTGTACCCTGATTGGTTGTTCGAATCTTGCAACAGCCAATCAGGACCGGGTAATGTTTGGCTGCTGCCTGACTGTTTTAAAGTGTTTTTGAGGCTTAGATATTGAAATGGTATTATTTTGTGAATAATTTGGTTTCTTTGACTGATAAGCTATTTTGGGCGTGTAGGGGTGAATTGAGCGCTAAATCCAGTCGATACATAGGTCGATACGTGACATCCCAGGCGCTCAGGCTTTGGCTCGATCCCCAGGCAGGCACGCAGCTTTTGGAGTCCTGAGTTCGACTGTGACTAGGCTAGTGTAACAGTAGAGAGTCGGGAGATAAGTTGAAGAAGCTGGGAGAGTGCAGTGGCGGGCTGGACTGTAGGGGGGCTGTTTTGAGTGTGAGTAGCGATGGAATGTTGGGACTGGTTCGATGCCTGGTGAGTGCTTTATGTCTTTGCTAGATGGCGTCTTTGATATATTTTCACCCTCCATAGGACGATGCGTGATTTCCCCCACAGTTTGCACACGTGGGGCTGTCTTTATGCACCGTACAATCTGTGTGACGATGATTATCGCCGCACCTATTGAAGCGGGTTGCATGTCTGCAATTCGCAGCGTCGTGATTCAAGCGTTGGCATTTGTAACACTGAAAGATGAGTGTGGTATGTTGTGTGGTCTCAGCGCGGCGTCGCGGCGCCCTAGTTAATGTTTTTGGTTTGTTGGGAGACTTGTGTTTACGCGACGCTTGTTCAGATGAAGAGGGCCGATTGAGGGCTGTAGTTTTTGATAGTGTAGGGTCATCTGGCTCTGGGTCTTTGACTCCAGAATGATGACTTTATATTCCAAACATTGAATAATTTAAATATTGTTTCCTTTCAAAAAGGTAGATGCAACACTTTTGGTTTATTTGAAATAAATGAACAAACATAAATTAACCAATTTTGAAAGCGATTTTTGGTTTTATTAAAACAGCGACTGAATAGTATTATTGTACATGGGACGGATCAAAGAAGATAAAAAGATAAGAATGGTTACTCCAGCTTTTGTGAGTCGGTGTTCTCACATATGGCGCTAGTGTAGTTAAATATCAATGAGTTATTAAATAACAATGAAGACATGAAATACATCAACAAACACTTTAAAAATAAAAGAGAACTATGTGAACAAGACGTCTAAATTACACCCATCACAACAAAAATAATGACTATCAGGAAAGTACTGTAATATTGTGAGAGTAGGTCCTTGAGAAATGTGCATATAGGCCTACAGTCCTTTTTGTTATTGTTGCATTCTCTACTGCATTATTGTACTCCACAGTACCTTTCGCCTAGATTTACAGTGAGTTAATATTGCACTTGATTAACTTCAGAGCCCATGAGATCTATGTTTTAAACTCATTAGGGGCAATGTGAATGTACTTTGCGAAATATATTGGCACGTATCTTTCTATAACATGTTAATACACCTCCCGGAACGCCGGGTAATATAGCTAGTCTCTATATATATATATATACATATGTAGCATATATCACTTTCTTGTGGACACGATCATCATCATCATCATCATCATTTGCCATCTCCAGTTTCCCGGGTGTGGCAAACAAGCGCTCTCCATCTTGCCCGATCTTGGTACATCATTTGTTCTTGGACATCGTCACAGTTAGAACCATTCTTCTCCACCTCTGATCGAACTGTTTCCATCCATCGTCTCCTTGGTCTTCCTCTTGGTCTCTTCCTTCTGACATTCAGGTTGAAGTACTTCTTAGCTGTTCTAGAGCTATCCTTCCGCATTACATGGCCATACCACTGAAGTCTGCGTTTCCCCAGAAAGTGTACCTCATTTATGACCTTGTCTCTCCTGGTACTTACGATAACTACCGCAATTTGCCCCAATCCATTTAAACTTTATACATAACCAGCAGTAGTGCCCGGCTTCGCCCGGTGGATTTATTTGTTTTATGGATGGTAATGAACTGGCACATGATTCTTAAACTAACAGCAAAAAAAAAAAAGTATAACTTCTTGTGGTGGTGGTGGAGGTGGAGGTGGTGCCGGTGGTGCCGGTGGTGGTGGTGGTGGTGATAATTAGCACAGTATAATGGACGTAACATTCAGGTCATTTTCCCGTAATCTTCTTCTTTTCTTCTTTTTATTTAGCGTGTGTCCCACCTTGTGGCAGGGTCCGCTATGTGGGATCGTAGTCTCCATTTCCCTCGGTCATGGGCCATGTCCGGATGAAGATTGACAGCCTTTAGATCATTGCGCAGTGTATCGGCCCACCGTTGCCTTGGTCGCCCTCTGGCCCTCTTTCCAGCCACATCCAGTGTGTAAGCTGCTTTTGTCATTGTGTCGACCTCTGCGCGCAGCACATGTCCAAACCATCTCAGACGGTAATGATAATGATAATAATGAATAGGGAAAAAGCTTTTTACTAACTACAGTACTGACACACGTAATTTACAAACGAATTGAAAAATATGATTAGAAAGAGGAGTAAGTGAAATAAAAGGGCCTATATCTCATTGGCTGTTAGAAAAGTAGAGACCAATAGTGTCGTCCTTTGTCGCATAGTGCCGTTGGAAAATAATCAGAGCACTTTGTAAAACTTCAGCTGTCCCGAGCTCCTGAGGTTGCAATAGTGTAATTTATCGCCACATAGCGCTCAAGGATAAGGATCGGAATAAATGAAAGTTAATTTGAAAGCACCAACGCTTATTGCAGCTGATAAGCTCAATGTACTGCACCAAACCATCGCACTTATACAGAGGCACAATATTTTCATGTTTTTTTTTGTCGTTTAGCCTCCTGAGAGGCCGAGTGCAGGTCTTTCTAGTCGACGCCCGTGGGCGACCTGCGCGTCGGGATGAGAGATGGAATGGATGAAGATGAACGAAACTGGGCAAGGATGTGGAAGGAAGCGGCCGTGGCCTGTCAGAAGGTACTGTCCCAGCATTTGCCTGGTGTTGAAAATGGGAAACCATGGAAAACCATTTCAAGGACAGCCGACGGTGGGGCTCGAACCCACGCGTCTACCGAGTCAGCAGAGAGCTTGGTCCCTTGAACTAACGCTGCGCTTTAGCCCGCGTAGCCACTACTGTCGGTATTTTCATGATGATAACAGTTTTAAGGGGCCTAAGAAATCATTTTGGACTAATTACTCCCCGTGACTGCAATTTATAAGCAGCGCAAGATGTAACTATTTTCGCAATTCTGCACCAGAACACGGGTAGGGGCGGCATGATGCAGCCCGCTTTGTCAGCCAACAATAGACTTAAGAAAACATTCTTACAGTTACACTACTACGTACATGAATGGTTCTAGGGCCGTAAAACGTGATTCTCAAGTTCCTTTTGTCTGTTATTCTAAATCTAGAGAATGGAGAGTGTTGTCCAAAATTTTAGATGGACATTGTTACCAGCAGGGTTTCAAAGGGTAAGTAAGTAAAATTTGGTGCAATTAGGTGTAACGGTGTAGATAGGTTCTGATGGGTGAAACGGTGTAGATTTTTGCCAAAGGGTCAAAATGCAGGGAATGGAGAGGTATGTCCGAAATTTCAAGTAGACAGTGTTACTCGTCGGGTTCCAACGAGTAAGTACATAAAGTTTGTTTCAGATCGGTGAAAAGATGTAGATTTGTGCCAAGGGGCCTAAATGCAGGGAATGGAGTGGTCTGTCCGCAATTTAAGGTGGACAGTGTTACCCGCAGGGTTCCAAAGGGCAAGTATACAATATTTCGTTCAGATCGGTGAAATGGTGTAGATTTGTATAAATAATAGACGAACCAACATCGAGCTTTATATACACACAGTAGATATACCCCCTTTAAAATCTCGGTCGAATTTGTTAAAGGACTAAATCAGACGAAGAGGGTAAAAATGGCGGGCCTCTTTCGAAAAAGTGAAATATCGCTAGAACTCTCTCTTAATATGTGAAATATAAAAACCATTTAAAAATCATACAATTCTTCGTATAAGGGTAAAAAAATTCTGTTTTTAAAGTTTTTGATAGCTCTAACCATTGACCAAAGGGGTGGGGAACGGGGTTTTTAGAAAAACAATCTACCGGTATCACTCTTAATAGCATCACTATCATTTTTATTTTAGTTTCGATGTAGGATGTTTCTGGTTGGTCCTTAATGTGTTAGCCCATGACGTAGCCGTGCTCTTTAAATCATGCACGACCACACGTGAAGCTGCAGCAATTCCGGAGATCGTAGGTTCTAATCCCGGCGCTGATTACGGTAATCCTGAGTATGTTATTTCCCAGGGTTCTTCCACACTCACTCAGGGAAATGCCGTGATACTACCTTATTTCAAGATAATGATCGGAGTAAATTTATGTCAAAGAAAATTTGAAACCACCAACACTTATTGCAGCTGATAACCTCAATATTATTCTCCAACACCAACGTACTTCTAGAGGCCTAATATTTAGTTAACAGATGTGGCCTACAGTTATGCATGATGATAACCGTTTTAAGGGAACTAAGATATGTTTTAACTAACCCCCCCCCCCCCCCGTGACTGTAATTTGTAACCACAGCAAGAAGTGACTCTTTTCGTCATTCGACACCAGAACTCTGGAAGGGGCGGCGTTATGCAGCCCGCTTTGCCAGCCAACAATAGACTTATATTATATTCCTATTGTTACACACCTCAATTCCCAGCATCTCTGGACCCCTATTGTAACCCTGAAATACTTCCGACACGATTGGTTCTAGGGCCGTAAAGCCTGATTTTTTTGGTCCGGCACATTTTATGGTCATTTTTAAGAGATTTCGATATTGTGCCTACTAATGGTGGTATTTTTTTTCTCTCAAAGTTCCATTTTCTTCTACCCCTTTGGCCAATTGTAGGTGCTATCAAAAACTTTACTAACATCAAATTTTGGCCCCTATTCGAAGAATAGTAGGAACTTTGAATGGATTCGATTTTCCACTTATTAAGAAAGTTATAGCAATAATTCGCGTTTTCGAAAAAGTCCCCCTTCCCCCATTTCTAGCCCCTTGGTTTGATTTTTCCCATTAACGAACTCAAACGATATTTTGACTGGTTATATTGCATGTATAGATTTGAAAGTGATTGGTGCAAAATGACGGTAGTTATCGTACATTAGGTATATTAAACTAGCTGAAGTACCCGGCGTTGTTCGGGTTTAATTTTTCCTGCTGCATATAAGTAGTCTAGATATTAGATCTTTTTAGTTTCGATGTAGAATGTTTCTGGTTGGTGCTCAATTTGTTAGCCCACGGGCAGCTTTAGTAAATCCGGAAATCGTAGATTCAAATCCCGGCGCTGACAGCGGCTATCCTGAGTATCGATTTTTCACCAGGTTGTTCCACACTCCCTTTAGGGAAATGTCGTGATACTACCTTATTTCAAGTCACATTACACCTACCCCATCCCTGTCCTTATAACAGCTCCAGACAGTAATATAATCATGGCATAAATACAAATTAACAGATAAATAAGAATTCAAAACACACCCAACTTCACTGGCCTTATGATCAAGATCTCATGTTCCTAAATTGTAATAACAACATCAATATGTAGGGACTTCAAAACAATCCTACTTTATACATGGATGTTCAGGACAGATTGCGCTGCACAATGAAATGGTGGCTTAATCTGCTACTTCTTGGAGTAGTTATATTTAAGAGCGTTAAAAATCCCGTAGTATGCCTTCCTTCAGAGGGGAAGTAGAGCCGTAGGTCCCATGTTTTAGATTTATGGAATTAAAAAGAACCTTCCAATAACTACAATTGTGTGAAGCTAAATTTGTAGGTTAGAATAATTGATAACGCTATATTAGTTCCACCCAGCCCAGTGATGTTGGGGTAGGGCGCCTGCCACTCACCCGGAGGCCCCGGGTTCGATACCCGGCTCCGTCAGGGATTTTAGAAACTGACGTGAGGGCTGGAACGGGGCGCACTCAGCCTCATAAGGACAATTGAGTAGCTGTCTGACAGTGAAGCAGCGGCCCGGGCACGCAAACCAAGATTAACGGCCGAGGGGACCCAATGCGCTGACTACGCGTGACCCCAATACCTGCAGGCCAAATGGCTGGGCAGCGGTAGCTTGGTAGGCCAAGGCTCTTCATGGGCTGTAGTGCCATGGGTTATTATTATATTAGTTCCAACGTTTACCGCCTGGTGCTGACCTAGATGGCATCTAGTAGCCAAGTCTGTAATCTAGGTGTCGTGGACGGTAGCATTTGGTAGCAAACGTAGGAACTACTTGATATTATTGTCTGCAGTCCCTACTTGAATTAAAACAGATAACACACACTAATACAGTCATCACATTAACACCGGTTGTCAGACAGATTCTACACACACCCAAAGTACACGGGGCTTCCCGTAACTAACCAACCATAGTGAACGACCATATGTAAGATGTTTTCGGCAAGCTCAAAGCAACCTTACGTTACTTATATACAGCTATTGCCAATAACTGATCACCTACCACTTTAATATAGGTCATACAGTTGTTCGTTGAGCGTCAGGTTCAATTTGCAGTTGAGAACCAAATTAATAGTGATAATAATAATAATAATTGATATGATAGAGCACACAGAGACTTCCTTCACCAAGGCCGTAGTGTGACTCTGTTACCAACCCGGTAATAGCCTAATTGTTTCAGGAGGAAAGGTGGCCTTATAACTACAAGGTAGAAGATGCTAAGCATGAAATAAAAGGAATGAATTTAATATAAAACAAAAACAATAAATAAAAATGTAATTAATAGAAGTTACAGAATTAAAGTTAAAATGTGGCCCAAGTGAAGTATGGAGGTCGGTATAAAGTTAAGTTATCTCCAAAGTTAAATTCCAAAAATAATAACACACATAGACTAGAGTAATCATGACTGTTTGCTCACCGGTGTATATTCTGGTAGACGATGACGCCTCAATATCTCAGTTTGAAATTTGCTATCACTCCTTGTCCTCACCAAGATAGAAGTAGAACCGACGATCGCAGATGAATTCATATGCTATTAGAGACTATGCAGAGACGAGATGTGTCAGCCGCTCATTTGCAAGTATTGGCTACAATAACATCCACTTTCTTGCTCTGACTGATTATTTGTGTGTGATACCCAATCACTTTGCCTTCACCCAGAATTTTCATCAAACATAAATTCACTATTTGCACATGGCTGAAAATACATCCCCATTGTTTTTAGTAGGTTCTTGTTAGGTTATTGTCATGGATATTTGTCAACAACCAAGGCTACTATATAAAATGTTTAGCCCAGGCAATAAGGCAGCCGTTTGTAATAACACATAACCTCTCATACGGTCCACTGCCTTCTTATAACTTATAATATTCTATGGATCATTATTCCCTTCGACTGTAGTAATGTACGCCTTCCTCACCACGCCAGTAGTGCGAACTATCAGCCATCTCGCACGTCTTAGTAAAGCTTCTTTGGTTCTGCGTATCACCACTATGTTCTCTCCATTGTGATAGTCTGAGTTACATTCATTCCGTTCAAGGCATCTTCCACACTGTCTAATCCATCTTACGGCGATAGTCTCCCTCTCCCTACATGACGAAACATATTACAACCTTCATACTACAGATGTCCACGAAATTAACATACGAAATAAGAAATATTATTCATGCATGAATCGGATCTGATTCGCGTCAAAAAATTGAAATTCATGAAATTCATAATGGGACCATTACACCAACACCTATTGCAGCTGATAACCTCAATGCTCTTCTCCAACACTATCGCACTTATAGAGGCGTAATATTTAGTTAACAGATGTGGTATAGTGGCGTAATATTTAGTAAACAGATGTGGCCTACAGTTATGTATGGTGATGAGAACTGTTTTAAGGGACCTAAGAAATATTTTTTCACTAATTCCCCCCGTGACTGTAATTTAAAACCACAGCAAGAAGTAACTATTTTCGTCATTCCACATCAGAACGCAGGTCGGGGCGACGTTTTGCAGCCTGCTTTGATAGCCAACAATAGACAAATATTCTTATAGTTTTACACCTGAATTTCTGGACCCCTACTGCAACACTGAAAAACTTCCGACACCATATGTTCTAGGGCAGCATGAAATGTAAAATGGTATCACTGATCCCCGAACAACTCATCATTTATGGCATTGTATTACTTTCTATGGCTACCCACTTGTGTATGTATGTTTTAAATTTTACCTTTGCAGGGTAGCTATTAGAGAAATGGAAAAATAGAAAACTTCGTAACGAATGAGTGAGGAATGCATATTTCGCAGTGTAAAAAAATAATTTTATTCGGGAAACACCTCTTGAAGGTGGTTGTTATTGTTGCTCATCTCATTTCATGGCTCTACTTCCTACTCCACAGCGTACTGACTGGATCGGAGTACGATGTCTGTACTGTAGACTTCAGTCTGTGTTGACGATTTGAAGTGGTACTTTGCTATGCCTGCATTGACGCAGGGGGACGCAATTTTGAACAGTTGCATATGTAGCAGCTTGTGAAACGTATGCCGGTAAAATATATTAAATGAGTAGCATTTTGCTTATAACTTGTGACTCGATCGTTTCCGTACTCTGGTTCCTTATGTCACATTTATCCATTTGCCTTCCTCCATCATTCCTAAAAGTTTGTAACATCATCACGTGTACACCCTGTATATGTAAACTTTTGAACTGACGGTGGTTTTGGGGTCTGGAGGATAAGAAACGTGAAGATATGCCGAAATTTCACGGAAGTCGCAACATGGTACCCATTGCAAAACATAGCTTTCTCATGAATCCTACCTAAAAATGTAGTGGGGTCTTTCTGGTACCCTTTCACGCAAAAACTATCCGACCGATTAAGCTCTAATTTTGCATGAACATAATGTTGATATCCAGATCAAACATAGGACTATGTCCGTTTCGAAATATAACATATTCTTCTTATTTCCGCCATTTATGGCACTCGGGCAAGCTGAAATAAGCAAAATATGCAGGTTTTCGTAGAAGGATCAGAGCTCATTTTACACACCTCATTGCGAGACAGTATTTTACAATTGGAGCTCATTAAACTTTGTCTTTCGTCTTTTTATGCATATTTTTTAACATTTTACTGTCTTATGGGGACGGTAACCTTCTCGTCATTTGGAGTCTATTCTTATACTTGTGGTCACACTGTCCCTATGCAAGGTTTCGACACTGATGTGTAACTATCTAACGGTCTGTTATTTCTTCAAGCAAAATTTGATCTCCCGTAGAGATGTTGGTTCGATCATCAGTTTAGGGGCTGCAACAAGGCGGTCATGATGTCCCGTGTACTTTGTGTGTGTAGAATCTGTCTGATAACCGGTGTTAATTGAGATGACTGTATTTGTCTGTAATTCAGTAAGGACTGCAGACTGTCAATTTCAAGTAGTAGTTCCTACATTTGCTACCAAATGCTACCATCAACGACATCTAGCTGTGAACTTGGCTACTAGATGCAACCGCAACCAGCAACTGCCAACGAACGTTGTAACATTGAGCATTAATCAAACCTAACCTATAAATTTCGCTTCGCACAGTTGTAGTCAGTGGAAGGATCTTTTATATGCCATGTATCTACGACATGGGCCCCCGCTCTCCTTCCCCTCCGAAGGAGGGCATACTGAGACGACTTCGGCCGGATTTGAACCCGCGATCTTGGACATAGAAATTCAGCATGCTACCAACTACGCCACCGAAGCCGCTTCCCAAAGGGACAGATGAAAAACTGAATGTGATCTCGTGCAGTGGCGTTGTCAAGGCAACATCTGATGGCTCTTGGCATTTTCTTATAATTTCGAAATAATTTTGCTCATCCCTTGGCGTAATGGTGGGTCATATCAAAAATTCTTTCACACAAACGTTTTAGGTAATTATTAGGGGAATATTGTCCATTTTTTACGGTTTTGATATTGTGCCTATTAAGAGAGATATGATTCATGTTTCCCGAAAAACCCACATTTTCCCACCCCTTTGGTCAATGATTGGGGCTATCAAAAAACTTTTCAAACATACATTTTTGGCCCTTATCCGACACATAGTATGAACTCTGGATGCATTCGATATGTCACATATTAAGAGAGTTATAGCGATATTTCACTTTTTCGAAAAAAGGCCACCCCCCATTTTCACCCCCTTCCACCGATTTTGCTCATTAACGAACTCGACCGAGATTTTGACGGGATACATATTAAGTAAATAATTCAAAGTGATTGGTGCAAAATTGCGGTAGTTATCGTGTCCACAAGAAAGTGATATATACATATATATATATATACATAAATTATATATAAACTTTTGAACTGATGGTGGTTTTGGGGTCTAGGGGATATGAAACGTGAAGATATGTCAAAATTTTCCGGAGGTCGAAACATGGTACCCATTGCAATAGTTAGCTTTCTAATGAAATCTACCTAAAATCAACTATTGTTAAACTGTAATATTACAGGCTACTTACTACTTATCTGGTTGTCTTTCTCGCTGGAGCTACGAGCAGTTTCGTGTTCACTCTTACTCCAGGTGTGGTCGACCATGTAATTTATTTCAGGAGTAGGGCATAACCCAGCTCTTTTGGGTACATTGGTGTTGACCGACTGAAAAGCACTAATCTCATCTTTTCTTTTATAATCACCAATGACCTAAATCAACTCCTTCCTTTATTTAACATCCATTTGTTACCTCCACTATTGTCTTATTCATATCCCCAGAATTGACACTCCCTCTCGACCAGCTGCTCCTCTACGGAACACCAAGACTAGCACTCTTACATATCAAGTTCAAGACTCCAACACATAAGCGCTCCAAAGCACCCACACAACTTCATGAAATGTTACAATCGGCCTCCAGAAATCTTGACAACTATGTCATATTGGAGGGATTTCTGATACACATGCAACACAAAAATACATAAGAGCTTGAGACACGGAGACATGGACTTCCCTTTTCTTCATGTGATGTCTTCTTTGCACAGGATGTCCCCTCTAACCTCTGGATGCGAGACGCTTCGGACACAGAATGTGTAGCCAACTCGAAACCAAGGACTTTGTAGTAGTATACAAAATCATAATTACCACCTGTACTGTTAACGGTAATAGGAGGCTTAGTCATAACTGTCCCATTGGTGTCATTTCACAATATACTACCATCACTTCCATTATCGTAACCACTACTGCAAGGCTAGGGTTTGATTGACCGAGCATTTTTGCATAGACCATCTCCAGGCACAATTTCCTCTCCTGTCGAATCACCATTTTCTAGTATCCCACACACACTTTATTTTTGTTAACCACCTGATCAGGTTCCCACTCACCAAATCACGAACAGTACATCATATTTTTCTCATTCCTTCTTAATTTGTAGATCTGGACTCCTTATCTTAGAAGCATAAAGTCCCTCTCCAGTTCATCATTAATCTCTATCTCACGCACTGTTACATTTTTTAAATATTTTTTTTGTTGTCTTCGTGAACTTTTCACCTGTAGAATGATATAGCCATTCTACACTTCCATTATCCTACATTCCCTGCCAAACCTTCACATTCTTCTTGCAGAAACCTCCGATGGCACACGTCAAATCCCCAATTGCTTGCAGCTGATTGTAAATATTGCTCTTCCATCAAAAGCTTTTCAAATCTCTCCACTTTAGAATGCAGTGTAGGGTATTCCTTGAAGTATTCTGTACGATGTTCCAACTTTGAATCGCTGACTTTGAAAACTTGGAAATTATATTTCAATTGTTCAGAATTAATACACAAAATCAAGTTGAAAAAAATACAATAACCAAGATAATATGTAAGGTATAGAGGTCAGATAAAAGATAAACGAAAAATATCCACTGATTGACTCAAAAATAAGAAAAAATATTAAGTAACACACACAATGAAAAATATATTCATTACAGCATAACAGTCTTTTTAATCAAAATCATTTTAATCACCAACTGATGGCATTTTTTATTACCCTTTCCTCCCCCATGGACTTAGAATTTTTCCCATAAGGAATTGCGTCTGGGAACTTTCAGAATTGGGGATTCAGAGGGATACCTGAGCAGGGTCCGTTTTCTATTTCTTCATTGACTTTGAAATGTACCCTCTAATGAGTTAGGTGATTTCAATCCATGGTTCAGGAATCTTTTAACAGTTGAAGAGAGGACCATCAGTAAAAAAAAAGACTCCAATTCCCCCTGCTCCAAATTCACACGCAAAGTACAGTGAGGTAATTAAAACAAAACGTGTGGCAATTTGCATTAGCGAAGCTCCTCTGTTAGTGGAAATTCTAAAGAATAATTTTTCTTTGTGTTTTTTTTTACGAAAATATAATTATAACTCTTGGTTAAACATTGGAAGTAATTTCACCGTCCTGCAAACATATTTAGTGCATTAGGCCGTGAAAAGTATAAATGTTATATTGGGAAACTGGTGTCGATCTAATAATTTTCACACCTCTGTAGTTTCCATGTCTGACGTTATAGTCACTTCATCTCGATGCGCAAGTTGGCCATGGGCATCAACCCGCAAACCATGCTCCAGGTCTCCCCGGAGGCAGCCGGCCAATACATGACTTGCCCTGGTTGGTTAAGCTAGTTATTGATGTGTAACATCTTTCCGCTCGGTTGCTGGATAGTTTTGTGGGAGTGATTTTGAAACTTGGGGACTGAAGTGGATCGGAACGATCGAGCTGGCAGTGGTGGATCAAACGGAAGTATGCACTGCCCGCTCGATCGATCAAACGGAAGTGTAATAGCTGGCAGTGGTGGACAACGAAAGTATGCACTGCCCGCTCGATTGATCAAACGGAAGTGTACTAGCTGGCAGTGGTGGACAACGGAAGTATGCACTGACCGCTCGATCGATCGAATAGAAGTGTGCCCCAGCTGGCAGTGGTGGATCGAACGGAAGTATAAGACGCACTGCCAACTCGATCGATCGATCCAGCTGGCACAGGTTAGAGAAACAATCAGCGCGCGGTGTCGAAAATTGATACCATGACGCACTCTCGGCCATGTGGAATGTATATGACATACTGAATGGAAAACGCTCATGCGAACTCTAGTGTCAAGTGATTTAAACAAATGACATGGTACATGTTTGAAGTCTTCGTATCTGTATTTAAATGTTAAAATGCCTTAATATCAAACATTGTAAGTAGTCGGCATTGCATTGGCATAAGGCATTTTAAACTCAATGTCAGTCAGGAACATTATCGAAACAAGCAAAATATAAATGAAACTTAATTCCGTAATGCAGTATTATTGGAACTTGGAAATAAGTCACCATCTTGTGCACATTATTTTGCGTAGTCGAAATAGCCGTGAGGTTATTGCGTATGACTGTAAATCTAGAGATCTTGAGTTCGAATCATGGGCGGGATATATATTTTTGCTACCAGATTATCATTTTAAACGATATATATCATATCAATATGACTCATTTTAACAGAATCCATATGAAATTACGTGTTGGTCTGTGAATCAAGAGGACCTGTTTATAAGGAATTTAAGGTTATGAGCGGTGTCGCGTCTATTAATCTAGTTGATCCATATGAAAATGAAAATCCACAGCCTGCTTCCAGTCTCCGACCGGGTCAGGAATGGAGTGAATGAAGCCCCCATCTAGCGGCGAGGATATGGACTGTGCCGGCTGCCGAGGCCTGACGCACTCCTCTGGGGCAATGATTAAATGGATGACAGGTGGAATGAAATGATAGTGGAGAGTGTTGCTGGAATGTAATTTTGACAGGGAAAACCGGAGTACCCGGAGAAAAACCTGTCTGCCTCCGTTTTGTCCAGCACAGATCTCACATGGAGTGCCCGGGATTTGAACCACGGACCCAGCGGTGAGAGGCCGGCGTGCTGCCGCCTAAGCCACGGAGGCTCTAGTTGATCCATATCGTATTCTTTATTTAGGCTAATGCTGGTGGAAGCTAAAAATCATCTAATAAAATGAGTTCCGTATTATAAACTACAATATCTGTAAAACACTCCCTTTTTCAATAGATTAATATTTGTGCCAATAAAACTATAAAATACCTGTGTATCAACAATTTCACGTGAGGTTTCTTCTATGCCAGATGTTACACATCATATGCGACTACTGTAAGGCTCGTTTTTTGTTTTTTTATTTTTATGAACCCTTCAATGACATCCACGAATGACTGATAGATCCCTAAGTTTAGGGTTTAATGCCCGGCTCTGACAAACATATAATGTAGTCTAAGTTTGGAACAGGGTACACTAAGCTTCGTGAGGCAGAAAATAGATAAATCGGATTCGATTCCCACCTCAGCAAACCTAGATGGTTTTTTTCTCGTCTACTCCAGGTAGATGTTTAACTGTTATGGCGACGAACGCTTCCTTCCCAATCCCATCCTCAATAATTACCAATACACACACTACTACAAATTCCAAAATGACACATGTTATAAGACAATTCCACACACACAAACACTTAAGTAAACGGAGCACAGCAACGTGGGCGTGCTCATTAAATCATGCACCACGGCAGCAAGTGTAGCTGCAGCAAGTTCGGAGATCAGAGGTTCGAATCCCGGCGCTGACAACGAATATCCTGAGCGTGGGTTCTCCCTGGATTGTATCACACTCCGTCCAGGAGTGTTTTTGTGCCCTAGGGCACCTACCGCATCTCTGTCCCTAATGCAGTTAGCCTACACTCGCTACTATAATACTGTTATCACATAAATGCAGGTTATCAAACAAGTTCAACACACACCCAACTACACGGGGTTGATGCCCAAGATATACCAAGCCCCTAAAATTAATTAATAACAAAGAAAATTGTATGTACGAGGGACGGGATCAAAAAACTAAGATGTATGAAAAGAATCGATTATCAGTCGGTCAACGTGAGTGTATCCAAATTCTTCTTCTTCTCCTTCTTGGTCGTAGTTCGATTACGAACGGCGTGACCCTTCACGTAATTCTATTAACAATTCACCATCATACACCGCGGACTTCTGCTGTGTGAATTAATTTCTGAAGTGGCAGATTAGTCAGACCCTTTATCTGGTCAAGGTACCGGTTTGGGGCGCGTCCCCTCAATCGTTTTCCGTCAACTTTACTGTGCCCTCAATGCCGTCTCGCCGGATGGCTTGGCCGAAATATCTCAACATTTGCCTTTGGATGTTTATGAGAAAGCGTGCTTTAGGAGCAATCCTTAGCTCCTTCAGAATAGATTCATGTGTTCTTCATGTTACCCACGATATTCGTAGCATTTTAGCCTACTTTCGATTTTTGCAAAAAATGAAAGTAGTCTTATGAGATCTACACAGGGCCAAAAATTGTGTGCCTGTGTGAGTGTGTGTGAGTGTGTGTGTGTACTCGGAATGTCTGTCCCCCCAATATCAATACGAACACGGTGAAACCGAATTGAACGACATTTGGTACAGTGGTAGAACTAGCATAGGGCACCTCATTGTCATGTTTTTTTATCGCCGCCATCTTGACGGAAACGTAACGGCGGTCACCCAAATGTTCAAAGCTTAAATCAAATTACGACTAACCTAATCATCCAATCTCTACCAAATTTTGCAACAACATATACTTATATGGTGAGCGAGTAGTGTGTTTTGGCCGGTTCTATATCCTCCACCTCCACACCCTCCACACAAGATGGCGGCAGCCCGATAACTCCCGAACCCGTGGTCGGATTTTGACGAATGAGGTGTCATTGAACTCGGGCTGATACCCCCTTTCCTATGAACAACATATTTCAACCCCAAAGATAAAACCTACCCTACTAGGGGGTGAAATTGAATTTTTTAGAGAATCTCTCTTTCCAATTGCAACATGTGAGAGTTTGAATGCTGATATGGAATGTAACGTTGTTCTGCAAACCAATAATCAAAGAGGGGCATGTTAGGCCTTGAGGTGAGAGCCCCTGTTATTGTTGACGAGCCCCCTGCTGTCGGGCCCCTGTTGATGGGTTATTGTTGACAGGTCCTTGTGGACGAGTCCTTGTGGACAGGTCCTTGTGGACGAGTCCTTGTGGACAGGTCATTGTGGACGAGTCCTTGTGGACGAGTCCTTGTCCCTTTGGACTGATCCCTTTGGACGGGTCCCTCTGGCCTGGTTCCTACGGACGAGCCCATGAATTTATTTAAATTATGTCAAAGGGTCTAACTACATTTGTGTGTGTTGAATTGACGTTGTTCACTAATCCCCCACTACTATAATGGGATAACGATATGAAAGGAAAGTGACGAAATACATGTGAACACGTGTGAAATGACCTTATTACCGTCCTCCTTGTGAAACAAGTTACATCCTGTTTTGGTTCATACGTGAGAAAATGTGAGTTCGAACCCGTGGTTGGATTTTGACGAATGAGGTGTCATTGAACTCGGGCTGATACCCCCTTTCCAATGAACAACATATTTCCACCCCAAAATAAAACCTACCCCTACTAGGGGGTGAAATTGTAATTTTTTTAGAGAATCTCTCTTTCCAATTGCAACATGTGAGAGTTTGAATGCCGATATGGAATAAAACGTTGTTCCACACAAGAGACATGTGTTTGGTGGATAGCCACTATGAATTAACATGCTTGTTTTTGTTTTTTGTTTTTTACGCATGCCCATTCTTAGCTTTTGTAAGAGGGCAGGCTTTTTAAAAGATTGCGGCTGTAGTGTAACCTAACCTAACCCAACCCACGAGTGGTGATCAAAAAGTATTTTAAGTGACGCTTATCGATTGGCAAACCAATAATCAAAGAGGGATATGTCAGGCCTTGAGGTGATAGCCCCTTTTGATTGATCCCTGTTGATTGATCTCTGTTGATTTGTCCCTTTGGACTGGTCTCTGTTGACTAGCCCCTTTTGGACGGGCCTTTTTTGACAGGGGGTCATTTTTGATGGATCCTTTTTGACATGTGCTTTTCGACGGGTCCCTGTTGACGAGTCATTGCTGACGGGTCCTTGTTGATGAGTCCCAGTGGACGGGTCATTGTTGACGGGTCCCTATTGACAGGTCATTGTTGACAGGTAATTGATGACAGGTCATTGTTGACGGGTCATTGTTGATGGGTCCTTGCTGACAAGTCCCTGTTGATGGGTCCCTGTGGAAGGGTCCCTTTAGACCGGCCCCTTTGGACTGGTCCCTATGGACCGGCCCATGAAATTTATCCAAATTATGTCAAAGGGCCTAACTACATTTGTGTGTAAAGCAGTGTGTTGAACTGACGTTGTTCACCAGTCCTTACTACTACAATTGGATAACGATATGAAAGGAATTGATTAACTAGACATGAGTTAACTACCAACGAAACACTTTGGCGACTCTGCTTGTTATTGACCAATGAGTAGGGTTTTAGAAAAACTGTTTGTTATTTTGGGTTATATACAAAAAATGCTTAGACCTTTCGAGTGACTATGTTTGCTAAACAAGACATTATACCAGACACGATTAGGATTCTTATGTAGCTCAGACAAGGAAAGAATTTCTACAGAATCTGTTGACATTGAATATAGATTTAGGTATTAGGAAGTCATTTTGAAGGCCTTTGTCTGGAGCGTGGCACTCTATGAATGTAAAACTTAGACAATTGGTGTAGCAGAAAAGTGGAGAATTGAAGTGTTTGAAATGTGGTGTTACAGGAGAATGATGAAGATTAGATGGGTAAATAGGGTTACTAACAAAGAGGTATTAAGACGAGTGGGGGAGAAGAGATGTATCTGGCGACTGTTAATGAAGTAAAGAGATAGGTTGGTAGAACACGTACTAAAACACCCAAGAATAGCAAACTTAGTTAAGGAAGAAAGGTTCGAGGACGAGAACTGTAGGGGTAGACCAAGTTTAGAATATGTTAAACAGATAGCCTTGAATGTAGGGTGTGGTAGCTATATAGAGATGAAACGATTAGCTCGGGACAGATAGGCGCTGAGATCTGCATCAAACCAGTCAAAGGACTAAAGACTCAAACAACAACATGTAAGTTCACGAAAATAATGTTGTGTAACGGTATATGTTAGTCAACGAACAGTAATGCATTACTGAAACCCATGACACGATACCTAAGAGCTTTTCTAAAATGATTTTAAAATGCCTTTAACCCTATATTGAACACCCAGTTCACAAGACTCATAACTGCAATGTTATGGTAAAACAAAACAAAATCTATATTTCAAAACAAGCAAGTGGTTTAGTCAATGTATACTGGAAAAAGTTTTGTAAACACTCAAGTCCTCAAGACTAATTAAATTAGTAACTGTCAGGTTGACCGAGTGGTTAAGGTGTTTGACTTAAGATCAAATTTTCTGTATAAGGAAGCAAGGGTTCGAATCCCTTACCTGACATAACTATTGCCTTGACATGGCTTGGCCACACTGCATTATTATGACACTCGGTACACAAACCATAGATATAGTGTATTGTTTAAGGCCACTCTCTTTCTGAACATAGTCAGAGACTGTTGATGGTTAACAATTGTATTAATAGTGGGACATGGGGATAGTAATTAAGAAAAACAGACACTACCCATACAATATTTTTATTAAATTCATTTTATAATAGGTACACACTGAATTCAAGTCTATCTCTTTACCATTGTTCTATATAGATTTTTAAACACAACGCTTGTTGTAGATCCTTTTACAACTTTCTCCAGGTACTCTTGCTCTTAAAAACTGGGGAAGCCGCAATGGTTTTATAAACATAAAACCCTCATCCTCTTCTTTTTCATAATTATCATCATCATCATCATCATTATGAATATTATCATCAAAATTATTATAGTCATTGTCACCATCATTATCATCATCATCATCATTCTCAACATCACTAGAACTATCCAATTCCTCTTGTTTGTTTTCCACAGAGACCTCTTGTAGAGTCTGCGTTGCTTTTGATAGTGTTAAGGGTTTTTTGAACGATGGTATTTGTCCTAACATGTCTTTTTGAGGTGATGATGAATGCTTTTTAACAAACAATGCACTATCTTGAGCAGCAATATATTTTTCTTGGACTTGCTTTTTTACCTGGGTTAGAGTATTTTGCGTATTTAAATGTGTATTAATTTGAGATTCACAATGATGTTCTTTTGAAGTAAGTACGTTGGAGTCATTTGTTTTAATCATTCCTCGACACTTTTTGGATCGTTGTTTTGAACATCGCCAAATAACAGTTCCATCTTTATTGGTTGTTTTTACAATATATGTATATCCTTTATAGAAGACACATGGCTTGCCATGACTGGTTGTTGAGACTTCCATATCAACTAATACATATGAATTAAATTTTAGTAAAGTCACATGAACAATATTTAGATTACAAGTGATTTACACACACACACACTTTCCTATATGTCAAGATTTATGAATGTTGTTTTCCGCCAACAGCTGCTTACTGCGTATGACAAGGCTGGAGACTGGTAGGTGAGACGGTCTTTCACGATGTGAACACTGTAACAGGCAGTAGTCAACTGGCAATATTCTTATACCCTAGTCAAGGTTAACAGGTACTTACTGCGTATGACAAGACCGTACACTCGTAGGTTAGACCGTGTTTTTTGTTTGTTGCTAAGGATCCCATATATACACTAGACATGTTAGTTCTGAACACTTAGTGGTTAATTGTATATATTGAATTTAAATACACAGCTCATACAAGCACGTTTTGCGGATGGGAGGGGTGAGAGGCTGGCAAAAAAGGAAATGTTTTAGTTTAATGAAACGTCATGTCCTAGTAGGCGTGATTTATAGTAGACGCAATTGATAGTAGACGTAATTGATAGTAGGTGTAATCGATACTAGACGTGATTAATAGTAGACGCAATTGATACTAGGCGTGATTGATAGTAGGCGTGATTTGTAGTAAGCGCGATTTATAGTAGACGCAAATGATAGTAGGCGTGATTGATAGTAGGCGCGATTGATAGTAGGCGTGATTGATAGTAGACGTGATTGATAGTAGGCGCAATTTGACATGGGCGCGACTCAGATCATTTTTGATATCATAAAGTTACAGTGTCAATGTTTATACAAAGTACAAGGTAGAGGGTATTTTAAGACATAACCTCAGCTCACTTAACATAACCTAACTTTACCTAACCTAACTTTGTCACGTGACATGTTCTACAAGTTTAGACTTGCTTTAAGACTGATTATGACGTCATAGATTGATGGGAGGGGTGAGAGGCTGACAAAAAAGGAAATGTTCTGGTTTAATGAAACGTCATGTCCCAGTAGGCGCGATTTATAGTAGACGCAATTGATAGTAGGTGCGATTAATAGTAGACGCAATTGATAGTAGACGTGATTGATAGTAGGCGTGATTTGACATGAGCGCGATTTATAGTAGACGCGAAAGATAGTAGGCGCGATTGATAGTAGGCGTAATTAGACATGGGCGAGATTTATAGTAGACGCAATTGATAGTAGGCGCGATTGATAGTAGGTGTAATTGGTAGTAGGCGCGATTTGACATGAGCGCGATTTATAGTAGACGCAAATGATACTAGACGTGATTAATATTAGACGCAATTGATACTAGGCGTGATTGATAGTAGGCGTGATTTGTAGTAAGCGCGATTTATAGTAGACGCAAATGATAGTAGGCGCGATTGATAGTAGGCGTGATTGATAGTAGACGCGATTGATAGTAGGCGCAATTTGACATGGGCGCGACTCAGATCATTTTTGATATCATAAAGTTACAGTGTCAATGTTTATACAAAGTACAAGGTAGAGGGTATTTTAAGACATAACCTCAGCTCACTTAACATAACCTAACTTTACCTAACCTAACTTTGTCACGTGACATGTTCTACAAGTTTAGACTTGCTTTAAGACTGATTATGACGTCATAGATTGATGGGAGGGGTGAGAGGCTGACAAAAAAGGAAATGTTCTGGTTTAATGAAACGTCATGTCCTAGCAGGCGCGATTGGTAGTAGACGCAATTGATAGTAGACGCGATTAATGGTAGGCGCAATTGATAGTAGGTGTGATCAGGTACTTACTGCATATCAAAAGGCTGTACACTCGTGTGTTAGACACTCTATCTTGTTAAGGACCCCTATATATTCCCTATACAAGGCTATACATGTTAGTTCTAAACACTTAGTGGTTATTTGTATTTTAAATTTATATACACAGGTTATACAAGCACGTTTTTTCACACAGTAAAACTTTGTCAAATAGCCACATGCGACACGCAAAGTATGTTTCCGCTATCTAGCGGTGACTATGGAAACTACCTGAACATATCCTAATCTAATCCTAGCTAACTTCACCTGACGTGACCATACCGGTTTGTGAGCAACAACAACAACACACTAAGATTCCATGAATTCCAGAGTACTTTTAGATTAATTATCGACTCTCAACTCTTATAACTATGTCTATCCCACTCTGTCAAAAACACGATTTTTTTAAAAATTTTTGCTTGATGTCAATACTAAAGTGATAATGGGTTTTCCGATCCTATCACCATAAATTCATTACCCCCACTCTTATCTCGGTCTCGACAACAACCATGCCTATTTTTATTATGTCAGATGATGTACTGTTCGAGTGCAAAGTGGGTGTAAAAGTGAGTGCAAATTGAGTGCAAAAGTGAGTGCAAAGTAAGTGTAAAAGTAGTTGTAAAAGTGAGTGCAAAGTGAGTGCAAAAGTGAGTGCAAAAGTGGGGTGTAAAAGTGGTACCCGATTTGTAATGGCTTATTTGACAAGTTATTTTGTGGTACCCTATTCGTAATGGCTTATTTCACAAGTTGTTTTTGTCAATGTATTTAGAGGATATTTCTCTTGTTCATGGAAAGTATCTCAGCCCTTTTTATGATAGCATAATGCTTACCGTCATGTTTGTAAGCAACAACAACACACTAAAATTCCAAGAATCCAAACTACTCTAAGTTTAATGATGGTCTCTCAACTCCATTCCACGCCTAGTCAAAAACATTATACATTTCAAATTTTTCAAAAAAGGTAAATTGAGAAAGTAGGCTATATATTTAAACTAAAAAATCATATGCTAACTCCAACACCTACGTCTATCCCATTCTCAGTCAAAAAAAAAATATATATATTCTTTAAATTTTTCCAAAAAATATTTGGAAAGTAGGCTATAATTTGAAAACTAATCATCCTAAAAAGTCATATATAGACTCAAACCAATGGCTTTTATGTCCTTAATCGTTAGAACAAAACATGGAAATTGACATTTTTCCAAATATTGATCATTTTTAAAAATGGGCTATATTTTGTAAACTATGAATTACACAAAAAATGTGTTTGACATAAAAATGACAAGCATTTACCCCCTCTACCCACAAACCAAGTCCCAGGTCTCTGGGACAAAATACAAAAAGGTTCAATTTTGAAAGTAGACGATATTTTGAAAACTAATCATTCTAAAAAGTCATATATAGACTCAAAGAAATGTCCTTTAAGTCCCTTAACGTTAGAACAAAACTTAACATTTTTTTCATTTTTTCAAAAAAAAAGTCCAATTTTCAAAATTGCCTATATTTTGGAAACTAAGAATTAGTTCCAAAATGGCGGTCGTAGCTTAACTCAACCTAACCTAACCCTACGAGGTGTGATCAAAAAGTTCCAAAATGGCTGCCGTAGCTTAACTTAACCTTTGATTGATCCCTGTTGATTGACCCCTTTTGATTGATCTCTGTTGATGTATCCCTTTGGACTGGTCCCTGTTGACTAGCCCCTTTGGACGGGTCTTTTTAAAGGGGGAGTAATTTTTTTACGGGTCCCGGAGGACGGGTCCTTGTTGACGGGTCCCTGTGGGCGGGGCCCTTTGATATAATTTGGATAAAATGCACGGGCCAGTCCATAAGGATCAGTCCAAAGGAACCGCCCACAGGGACCCGTCAACAAGGACCCGTCCTCCGGGGACCCGTAAAAAAAAAGACTCCCCCTTTAAAAAAGACCCGTCCAAAGGGGCTAGTCAACAGGGACCAGTCCAAAGGGATACATCAACAGAGATCAATCAAAAGGGGTCAATCAACAGGGATCAATCAAAGGTTAAGTTAAGCTACGGCAGCCATTTTGGAACTTTTTGATCACACCTCGTAGGGTTAGGTTAGGTTGAGTTAAGCTACGACCGCCATTTTGGAACTAATTCTTAGTTTCCAAAATATAGGCAATTTTGAAAATTGGACTTTTTTTTTGAAAAAATGAAAAAAATGTTAAGTTTTGTTCTAACGTTAAGGGACTTAAAGGACATTTGTTTGAGTCTATATATGACTTTTTAGAATGATTAGTTTTCAAAATATCATCTACTTTCAAAATTGAACCTTTTTGTATTTTGTCCCAGAGACCTGGGACTTGGTTTGTGGGTAGAGGGGGTAAATGCCTGTCATTCTTATGCCAAACACATTTTTTGTGTAATTCATAGTTTACAAAATATAGCCCATTTTTAAAAATGAACAATATTTGGAAAAATGTCAAATTCCATGTTTTGTTCTAACGATTAAGGACATAAAAGCCATTGTTTTGAGTCTATATATGACTTTTTAGGATGATTAGTTTTCAAATTATAGCCTACTTTCCAAATATTTTTTGGAAAAATTTAAAGAATATATATATATTTTTTTTTGACTGAGAATGGGATAGACGTAGGTGTTGGAGTTAGCATATGATTTTTTAGTTTAAATATATAGCCTACTTTCTCAATTTACCTTTTTTGAAAAATTTGAAATGGATAATGTTTTTGACTAGGCGTGGAATGGAGTTGAGAGACCATCATTAACCTTAGAGTAGTTTGGATTCTTGGAATTTTAGTGTGTTGTTGTTGCTTACAAACATGACGGTAAGCATTATGCTATCATAAAAAGGGCTGAGATACTTTCCATGAACAAGAGAAATATCCTCTAAATACATTGACAAAAACAACTTGTGAAATAAGCCATTACGAATAGGGTACCACAAAATAACTTGTCAATTAAGCCATTACAAATAGGGTACCACTTTTACACCCCACTTTTGCACTCACTTTTGCACTCACTTTGCACTCACTTTTACACCCACTTTGCACTCGAACATTACATCATCTGACATAATAAAAATAGGCATGGTTGTTGTCGAGACCGAGATAAGAGTGGGGGTAATGAATTTATAGTGATAGGATCGGAAAACCCATTATCACTTTAGTATTGACATCAAGCAAAAATTTTAAAAAAAAATCGTGTTTTTGACAGAGTGGGATAGACATAGTTATAAGAGTTGAGAGTCGATAATTAATCTAAAAGTACTCTGGAATTCATGGAATATGGAATCTTAGTGTGTTGTTGTTGTTGCTCACAAACCGTTATGGTCACGTCAGGTGAAGTTAGCTAGGATTAGATTAGGATATGTTCAGGTAGTTTCCATAGTCACCGCTAGATAGCGGAAAGATACTTTGCGTGTCGCATGTGGCTATTTGACAAAGTTTTACTGTGTGAAAAAACGTGCTTGTATACCCTGTGTATATAAATTTAAAATACAAATAACCACTAAGTGTTTAGAACTAACATGTATAGCCTTGTATAGGGAATATATAGGGGTCCTTAACAAGATAGAGTGTCTAACACACGAGTGTACAGCCTTTTGATATGCAGTAAGTACCTGATCACACCTACTATCAATTGCGCCTACCATTAATCGCGTCTACTATCAATTGCGTCTACTACCAATCGCGCCTGCTAGGACATGACGTTTCATTAAACCAGAACATTTCCTTTTTTGTCAGCCTCTCACCCCTCCCATCAATCTATGACGTCATAATCAGTCTTAAAGCAAGTCTAAACTTGTAGAACATGTCACGTGACAAAGTTAGGTTAGGTAAAGTTAGGTTATGTTAAGTGAGCTGAGGTTATGTCTTAAAATACCCTCTACCTTGTACTTTGTATAAACATTGACACTGTAACTTTATGATATAAAAAATGATCTGAGTCGCGCCCATGTCAAATTGCGCCTACTATCAATCACGTCTACTATCAATCACGCCTACTATCAATCGCGCCTACTATCATTTGCGTCTACTATAAATCGCGCTTACTACAAATCACGCCTACTATCAATCACGCCTAGTATCAATTGCGTCTACTATTAATCACGTCTAGTATCATTTGCGTCTACTATAAATCGCGCTCATGTCAAATCGCGCATACTACCAATTACACCTACTATCAATCGCGCCTACTATCAATTGCGTCTACTATAAATTTCGCCCATGTCTAATTACGCCTACTATCAATCGCGCCTACTATCTTTCGCGTCTACTATAAATCGCGCTCATGTCAAATCACGCCTACTATCAATCACGTCTACTATCAATTGCGTCTACTATTAATCGCGCCTACTATCAATTGCGTCTACTATAAATCGCGCCTACTAGGACATGACGTTTCATTAAACCAGAACATTTCCTTTTTTGTCAGCCTCTCACCCCTCCCATCAATCTATGACGTCATAATCAGTCTTAAAGCAAGTCTAAACTTGTAGAACATGTCACGTGACAAAGTTAGGTTAGGTAAAGTTAGGTTATGTTAAGTGAGCTGAGGTTATGTCTTAAAATACCCTCTACCTTGTACTTTGTATAAACATTGACACTGTAACTTTATGATATCAAAAATGATCTGAGTCGCGCCCATGTCAAATTGCGCCTACTATCAATCACGTCTACTATCAATCACGCCTACTATCAATCGCGCCTACTATCAATCACGCCTACTATCATTTGCGTCTACTATAAATCGCGCTTACTACAAATCACGCCTACTATCAATCACGCCTAGTATCAATTGCGTCTACTATTAATCACGTCTAGTATCGATTACACCTACTATCAATTACGTCTACTATCAATTGCGTCTACTATAAATCACGCCTACTAGGACATGACGTTTCATTAAACTAAAACATTTCCTTTTTTGCCAGCCTCTCACTCCTCCCATTCGCAAAACGTGCTTGTATGAGCTGTGTATTTAAATTCAATATATACAATTAACCACTAAGTGTTCAGAACTAACATGTCTAGAGTATATATGGGATCCTTAGCAACAACCAAAAAATACGGTCTAACCTACGAGTGTACGGTCTTGTCATACGCAGTAAGTACCTGTTAACCTTGACTAGGGTATAAGAATATTGTCAGTTGACTACTGCCTGTTACAGTGTTCACATCGTGAAAGACCGTCTCACCTACCAGTCTCCAGCCTTGTCATACGCAGTAAGCAGCTGTTGGCGGAAAACAACATTCATAAATCTTGACATTTAGGAAAGTGTGTGTGTAAATCACTTGTAATCTAAATATTGTTCATGTGACTTTACTAAAATTTAATTCATATGTATTAGTTGATATGGAAGTCTCAACAACCAGTCATGGCAAGCCATGTGTCTTCTATAAAGGATATACATATATTGTAAAAACAACCAATAAAGATGGAACTGTTATTTGGCGATGTTCAAAACAACGATCCAAAAAGTGTCGAGGAATGATTAAAACAAAAGACTCCAACGTACTTACTTCAAAAGAACATCATTGTGAATCTCAAATTAATACACATTTAAATACGCAAAATACTCTAACCCAGGTAAAAAAGCAAGTCCAAGAAAAATATATTGTTGCTCAAGATAGTGCATTGTTTGTTAAAAAGCATTCATCATCACCTCAAAAAGACATGTTAGGACAAATACCATCGTTCAAAAAACCCTTAACACTATCAAAAGCAACGCAGACTCTACAAGAGGTCCCTGTGGAAAACAAACAAGAGGAATTGGATAGTTCTAGTGATGTTGAGAATGATGATGATGATGATAATGATGGAGACAATGACTATAATAATTTTGATGATAATATTCATAATGATGATGATGATGATGATAATTATGAAAAAGAAGAGGATGAGGGTTTTATGTTTATAAAACCATTGCGGCTTCCCCAGTTTTTAAGAGCAAGAGTACCTGGAGAAAGTTGTAAAAGGATCTACAACAAGCGTTGTGTTTAAAAATCTATATAGAACAATGGTAAAGAGATAGTCTTGAATTCAGTGTGTAACTATTATAAAATGAATTTAATAAAAATATTGTATGGGTATTGTCGGTTTTTCTTAATTACTATCCCCATGTCCCACTATTATTACAATTGTTAACCATCAACAGTCTCTGACTATGTTCAGAAAGAGAGTGGCCTTAAACAATACACTATATCTATGGTTTGTGTACCGAGTGTCATAATAATGCAGTGTGGCCAAGCCATGTCAAGGCAATAGTTATGTCAGGTAAGGGATTCGAACCCTTGCTTCCTTATACAGAAAATTTGATCTTAAGTCAAACACCTTAACCACTCGGTCAACCTGACAGTTACTAATTTAATTAGTCTTGAGGACTTGAGTGTTTACAAAACTTTTTCCAGTATACATTGACTAAACCACTTGCTTGTTTTGAAATATAGATTTTGTTTTGTTTTACCATAACATTGCAGTTATAAGTCTTGTGAACTGGGTGTTCAATATAGGGTTAAAGGCATTTTAAAATCATTTTAGAAAAGCTCTTAGGTATCGTGTCATGGGTTTCAGTAATGCATTACTGTTCGTTGACTAACATATACCGTTACACAACATTATTTTCGTGAACTTACATGTTGTTGTTTGTGTCTTTAGTCCTTTGACTGGTTTGATGCAGATCTCAGCGCCTATCTGTCCCGAGCTAATCGTTTCATCTCTATATAGCTACCACACCCTACATTCAAGGCTATCTGTTTAACATATTCTAAACTTGGTCTACCACTACAGTTCTCGTCCTCGAACCTTTCTTCCTTAACTAAGTTTGCTATTCTTGGGTGTTTTAGTAAGTGTTCTACCAACCTATCTCTTTACTTCATTAACAGTCGCCAGATATATCTCTTCTCCCCCACTCGTCTTAATACCTCTTTGTTAGTAACCCTATTTACCCATCTAATCTTCATCATTCTCCTGTAACACCACATTTCAAACACTTCAATTCTCCACTTTTCTGCTACACCAATTGTCTAAGTTTTACATTCATAGAGTGCCACGCTCCAGACAAAGGCCTTCAAAATGACTTCCTAATACCTAAATCTATATTCAATGTCAACAGATTCTGTAGAAATTCTTTCCTTGTCTGAGCTACATAAGAATCCTAATCGTGTCTGGTATAATGTCTTGTTTAGCAAACATAGTCACTCAAAAGGTCTAAGCATTTTTTGTATATAACCCAAAATATCAAACAGTTTTTCTAAAACCCTACTCATTGGTCAATAACAAGCAGAGTCGCCAAAGTGTTTCGTTGGTAGTTAACTCGTGTCTAGTTAATCAATTCCTTTCATATCGTTATCCAATTGTAGTAGTAAGGACTGGTGAACAACGTCAGTTCAACACACTGCTTTACACACAAATGTTGTTAGGCCCTTTGACATAATTTGGATAAATTTCATGGGCCGGTCCATAGGGACCAGTCCAAAGGGGCCGGTCTAAAGGGACCCTTCCACAGGGACCCATCAACAGGGACATGTCAGCAAGGACCCATCAACAATGACCGTCAACAATGACCTGTCATCAATGACCTGTCAACAATGACCTGTCAATAGGGACCCGTCAACAATGACCTGTCATCAATGACCTGTCAACAATGACCTGTCAATAGGGACCCGTCAACAATGACCCGTCCACAGGGACTCATCAACAAGGACCCGTCAGCAATGACTCGTCAACAGGGACCCGTTGAAAAGCACATGTCAAAAAGGATCCATCAAAAATGACCCCCTCTCAAAAAGGGCCCGTCCAAAAGGGGCTAGTCAACAGAGACCAGTCCAAAGGGACAAATCAACAGAGATCAATCAACAGGGATCAATCAAAAGGGGCTATCACCTCAAGGCCTGACATATCCCTCTTTGATTATTGGTTTGCCAATCGACAAGCGTCACTTAAAATACTTTTTGATTACCACTCGTGGGTTGGGTTAGGTTAGGTTACACTACAGCCGCAATCTTTTAAAAAGCCTGCCCTCTTACAAAAGCTATGAATGGGCATGCGTAAAAAACAAAAAACAAAAACAAGCATGTTGATTCATAGTGGCAATCCACCAAACACATGTCTCTTGTGTGGAACAACGTTTTATTCCATATCGGCATTCAAACTCTCACATGTTGCAATTGGAAAGAGAGATTCTCTAAAAAAATTACAATTTCACCCCCTAGTAAGGGTAGGTTTTATTTTGGGGTGGAAATATGTTGTTCATTGGAAAGGGGGTATCAGCCCGAGTTCAATGACACCTCATTCGTCAAAATCCAACCACGGGTTCGAACTCACATTTTCTCACGTATGAACCAAAACAGGATGTAACTTGTTTCACAAGGAGGACGGTAATAAGGTCATTTCACACGTGTTCACATGTATTTCGTCACTTTCCTTTCATATCGTTATCCCATTATAGTAGTGGGGGATTAGTGAACAACGTCAATTCAACACACACAAATGTAGTTAGGCCCTTTGACATAATTTAAATAAATTCATTGGCTCGTCCGTAGGAACCAGGCCAAAGGGACCCGTCCAAAGGGATCAGTCCAAAGGGACAAGGACTCGTCCACAAGGACTCGTCCACAATGACCTGTCCACAAGGACTCGTCCACAAGGACCTGTCAACAAGGACCTGTCCACAAGGACTTGTCCACAAGGACTCGTCCACAAGGACTCGTCCACAAGGACCTGTCAACAATAACCCATCAACAGGGACCCGACAGCAGGGGGCTCTTCAACAATAACAGGGGCTCTCACCTCAAGGCCTAACATGCCCCTCTTTGATTATTGGTTTGCAGAACAACGTTACATTCCATATCGGCATTCAAACTCTCACATGTTGCAATTGGAAAGAGAGATTCTCTAAGAAATTCAATTTCACCCCCTAGTAGGGTAGGTTTTATCTTTGGGGTTGAAATATGTTGTTCATAGGAAAGGGGGTATCAGCCCGAGTTCAATGACACCTCATTCGTCAAAATCCGACCACGGGTTCGGGAGTTATCGGGCTGCCGCCATCTTGTGTGGAGGGTGTGGAGGTGGAGGATATAGAACCGGCCAAAACACACTACTTGAGCGTCTTTTGACAAAACTACAAGGCCATCAGCCCAATAGTTAGCAGATAGCGGCCATGTATGTGTGCAAATCGATTCCCCCTATCAATTCAAACACGATGAAACCGAATTGAACGAAATTTGGTACAACGGTAGCACTAGCAAAGGACACCTCAGTGTCATGTTTTATATCGCCACCATCTTGACGAGAACGTAATGGCGGCCAACCAAATGTTAAAAGCTTAAATAAAATTACGAGCAACCTAATATAACAGTCGTCTACCAAATTTTGCAACATTATACGTTTATGTATGAAGAATCTTTTGACCAAACTGCAAGGTCATCAGCCCAATATTTTTCGGATGGCGGACATGTATGTGTGCAAATCGATTCCCCCTATCTATTCAAACACTGTTAAACCGAATTAAACAAAATTTGTTACAGAGGTAGCACTAGCAAAGGGCACCTCGGTGTCGTGTTTTATATAGCCGCCATCTTGACGAAAACGTAATGGCTGCCACCCAAATGTTAAAAGCTTAAATCAAATTACGACCAACTTAATATTCAGATCTCTACCAATTTTGCAACAACATACCTTTATGTGAGAAGCGTTCTTGGACCAAGCTACAAGGTCATCAGTCCGATAGTTTGCATATGGCGGCCATGTATGTGTGCAAAACGATTCGCCCTAACTTTTCAAACACGGTGAAACCGAATTGAACGAAATTTGGTACAGATGTAGCACTAACAAAGGGCACCTCAGTGCCATGTTTTACATTGCCGCCATCTTGACGGGAACGTAATGGTGGCCACCCAAATATAAAAAGCTTAAATCGAATTACGACCAACCTAATCATCAGATCTCTACCCAATTTCGCAACAACATACCTTAATGTGGGAACATTCTTTACCCAAGCTACAAAGTCATCAGTCCAATAGTTTGCATATGGCGGCCATTTATGTGTGCAAATAGATTCTCCCTATCTATTCAAACACAGTCAAACCGAATTGAACGAAATTTGGTACAGAAGTTGCACTAGCAAATGGCACCTCAGTGTCATGTTTTATATCTCCGCCATTTGACGGAAACGGAATGGCGGCCACCCAAATGCTAAAAGCTTAAATCAAATTACGACCAACCTAATCATTTGATCTCTACCAAATTTTGCAAATAACATACCTTTTTTGTGGGAAGCATCTTTTGATTGAAATAGAAGGTCATCAGGCCAATAGTTTGCAGATAGCGGCCATGTATGTGTGTAAATCGATTCCCCATATCAATTCAAACACGGTGAAACCGAATTGAATGAAATTATTTACAGAGGTAGCACTAGCAAAGGGCACCTCATTGTCATGTTTAATATCCGTATAGCACGTTGTATTTCAACAAGCCACTACAACAAACATTCAATTATACTCCTTGAAAAGAACAAAGAGTTATAACAATACCCATGCATTTAGGAGAAAGTAGGCTATATTTTCTTTACTGAACAGCTTGTTTCGATAACACTTCATCTCGAAGGCTTCGATTCTCCTATGGCATACAGCATTTATGGTCCAGGACTCAGAGCCATACGTGATGATAGGAAATACCAAAGCTTGAAGCAGTCGCTTCTTTGTTTACTAGGTAATACCCCGTCATACACCGCGGTCTTCTGCTGTGTGCTTTAATTTCTGAAGTGGCAGTTTAGTCCGACTCTTTATCCCGTCAAGGTACCGGTTCGGTACGTTCTTAGCCATACCTATTCTTCTTTTAATTCCTCCTTCACAGTTTCCCTTAGTGGAAATACGAACTCCTAGGTAGGGCTTACGACAGGCGTTCTCAAACTTTTGAGACTGTGAGCATCACCCTCAAGCCATACCAAGCGCCCGAATATCATTAAATTGAATTAATATAGTAAATTATGCAACGAGCCTATAATGGCAAAACGAGCGTAGCGAATTTTATCATTTTCATACGAGTGTCTTAATTACCATTATAATCGAGTTGCATACGACTGTTTATGTTCGGCTATAATTATAACTATTTTATGTTCGAACATACATATTCATAAATATCTGTGGAGATTTCACCAGTTTTATGTACTGAAGAGAGCGGATGGGACGAAGAGAATACCTTGTGTTTGACCATGGCCTCCTGGAATACCTCACTATGACACGCTACGCAGTGAAATTTAAAATAGGTGGGCCATGGAACTGAGCGCAGGTGCGATGCTATCCTCACTTAATTGGGCACACAACTAGATTCTTGAGCTCTGATTGATGGGATAAACTGTATCATAATGAAAATTTGTACTATAATGAGCGTCATTATAGTACAGTTTTCTGACATATAATATTTACATTCCGCCATGGTCGAACATAAATAATAATAATAATAAACCATCTCCGTCTACAATCGCACACAATTACTGAGAGATACTCCAACATCGAGACCGATTTTTGCAAAGGACTACAGAGATTTGACGGCCATATGATGAGACTGAATGACGACTGATTAACAAAGAGAATTCTGACATACTTGAGAAAACTTCAAGTGACAATAGTTTGGGTTACACTGGTCCAGATTGATCTCAGAACTGCCAATATCACACCAACAGACATCGAAGATAGAATGACATTCAGACAAAAGATACACAGTTGGGAATGTACACCTGAACATCGACCAAAGAGAACGGGGAAACGATGGACGGAGGAACGTCGAGTTCGTCATAGCGAAACGATGAAGGAGTTTTGGAAGACCAAGAAAACCAGCAGCAGATCATAATTTGTTTTATGTGATCCTATGGGTCTAAACAGCTTAAATAAATAAATAATAAACCATAATTTCTCTGAGAAAATGACTACCAGGACCAGGAAATAATGGACTGAATTCATTCAATCATTCAACATATGCCAGACTAGTTTGAGTTTGTGGTCCGTATGTTGCATTTCGTTTTCTGCAATAGTAAAACGATGGTAAATTCCATGTTAAATTAACGCTTATCCTATTTGTGATATAAAAATACCATTTTAACAAATAATTCACAAGAGCGGTTCTGAGAACTGCAACAATGTTAACAACCGTTCGGCTGACTGACATCGCCGCGGGAGAGCTCAAGGTGCTACTGTATTTGAACAAGAGACTGGCGTTATTGTGAAGTGAAAAGTGAACGCCTAGGAGTGTAATGTATTCATTGAGCTCCATGATAATAATTGCCATTAGCATTTATTCTCACTGCATCTCAAGTTTTCTGTGACCTAAGATCACAACATACGTTGTACAGCCCGATGCTGAGTATTGGTAACTGCAAGAAGCAGTAGGCACTCCCTTGTTTTATTTCAATAGTAGCCTGCGTGTTTTATTTCACTTCAAAAACATAGTATTCAGCTCTTTTAAGATGCACTTATAGGCAAAATTGTCTTATTAGTAGTAGCATGTTAAGTTGTCGAATGCAAACTCTTAATGCTTTGACTGTACGACCCGTGGATATGAAATGGTTGCCTTTCCCTGGCCTAGAGCCACCAAATTACGTGGATTATTGTTTTGGTGTTTCAAACACTGTTCCATTAATCGTACACATTTTTCATAAGATTAAGTTCAGGTAGTTTTGTGGGTCATTCGAGATGCGACAGCACACGATAGAGTAGGGGGCACCTTACGGAACTTTGAAAGTTCCATCAGAAGAATTCGATGGACAATGGTTTAAAGAAGAAGTGTCCAGAAGTTTTCAACGCAACTGTTTCAGGTTTGATTGACAGTGTTATGCTTTTTGGGATATATATCGTAGTTTTATTTTATTCGGAAATGTGATGGCTGATTTTCCTTTTATTTTTCCTCTCATAACAATTTAAGAAAAGAAAGGACGGTCATTGCGAGAATGTCAAGACACGAATTGAAAGCAGCAGTATTATTTTCTCTCAAGGACAAATATTAAAGAACTCTTTTTTTTCTGTGACGTATGACAGTCTACATATACTACTACTTACTGTTGTTGAATAAAATAAATCTTGGAAAAAGAAAAGGTTACTAGAGGGATCTTTAAAGGAGGGGGCATTATTTTAATAGGGATTTGCTTTAGGACTGGAGGTCTATCTATGATTAGCATGTACAAATATCCGACACGACAAATATAATGCACAGGGAAAAGAAATGCCCTCAATAAGGACTGAGGGATTCACAAGGAAACTGAGCCATGAAAGGCAGATAGGGAAGGGGGAAACATGAAAGGGTCGCTCACAAAAGCCACTGGAAAAGGGGGGGGGGGATCCGGACCTAGCTCAGGAATTCCTCAAGGTCCCTAAACCACGAACTCACCCGCCGTGAACTCTTGAGGGTGTGCCACCCTTTGGGTCTTCAGGTTATTGTTATTGTTGTTTCAGTTGAGGGGCTTGGATATCGTGGATATTAAGCGCCATGTACTTGGGTGTATGTAATTTTTTCTGATAACCTGTGTTATTGTTATGGCTGTATTAGTGTGTATCTGCAATTGAGTGAGGATTGCGAAGGAGGCGACCGTGGCCTGAAGTTAGGAACCAACCAATCATTTACCTGGAGTAGAAGTGAAGAAACCATGGAAGCCTACTTCCATGATGGAAGAGGTTGTAATTGAACCCACCACTTCTCAGTTTCGCCTCATGACGCTGTTGTACCTCGTTCTTGCCCTCAGAACAGAATTAGAACGAGGTATATGGCAGAGTGTGTTTGAGTCCTCAGTCTCTTGACTCGTTTGACGCAGCCCTCCATTTACTCCCTGTCCTGAGCTAATCGTTTCATCTCAATATAGCTACCCTACATCCGAGGCAGTTTAACATATTCTAACCTTGGTCTACCTCTACAGTTCTTGTCCTCGACCCTTCCTTCCTTGGGTGTCTTGGGATGTATCCTACCAACCTATCTCTTCTCTTCATTAACAGTCTCCAGAAACATCTCTCCTCTCCCACTAGGCTTAATACCTCTTCATTTGTAACCCTATTTACCCAACTGATCTTCATCATTCTCCTGTAACACCACATTTCAAACGCTTCAAATCTTTTCTGCTGTACCAATAATCCAAGTTTCACTTCCATACAGAGCCACGCTCTAGACAAAAGCTTTCAAAAATGAATTCTTACTACCTAAAAGGAGCCCGGAACTCAGCTATGGTCTCGTGGTCACCAACCCGTGTCCCGCAATGTTGTGAGCTCCTGAGGTGAAAGAGTGCCCGTAGGAATAAATTACCAGCCAAGCTTGGTGTAGTAAATGTAAGATATAGTGAAAAGTGCCAGAGTAATGTATGTGAGTACGAGCGGTCGATAGTGTAAATGTCATGGCGTGCACGGAGCTGAGTTCGATCCCCGCCCAGTCGCTCACGACAGGCGCGTCCTTCACTAAGGCCGTTGGCTGTGCACGCCTTACCACTTAATTTTAATGGCTTTATCGCGACAAGAGCGCAGGTGCTCGGAACTACACAGCATTGCCTTGAGGGTAGCGAGGTTTCGCTGGTTAAGCGTGCGCTAGCTGCAGGTTGTTGTTGTTGTTTAGGTCGCAGGCGTTCTAAACCATTTAGAGACTGTGAGCACAACCCTTGAGCTATACCAAGCACGCGAGCACCATTAAATCGAATATAATAATAATGATAATAATAATAATGATGCTAGAAGATGTAGAGAAAATTCATCCAAATAATCGTGGGTCCTAAACTAAAAGATGAAGGATATCGTCTACAATCAAACACAATCGCAGAGATATACTTCAACATTGAGACAGATTTCCGCAAACGCCGACTGAGATTCATATTTAAAAACATTAAATGAAATGTAAAAAATTATTTTTATGTGATGTTTTTCTTATTTCAAATTTGTGAGGATATCCATTTCATTTTAAATTATTAATGTTGAACTCTCATAATGCTGAAGAAAATATCATAGTTATATCTACACATGTACGTTTAGAATATTAATATACATATATTCCTAGTATTGACAAGGCGGATGACATAATACATGTATTTCTAGATGCTGACAAACCTCATACCTGGATTAAAATCCATGATAGCTCTGAATCGAACCCAGGTCATCTTCATTGAAATCTGTTCGCCATTGCCAATTTGAATTGTTGTGTTGTTTGAGTCTTCAGTTTTTATACTGGATAGATGCAGCCCTCCATCCCACCCTGTCCTGAGTATTGTTTCATCTAAACATAGCTACGACACCCCACATCCCAGGCAATATGTTTAATATACTCGGACCTTGTCCTCGACCCTTCCTTCCATAATAAGTATGTTTGCTATCCCTGGGCGTCTTAGGTTGGCAGGACACATACTATCTCATATATACATTAGCGTTCGCCTCGTTGCACAGTGGCTAGCATTCTTGGCTATCACCGCGAAGGCCCAGGTTCGATACCAAGAAATTTAATTCTGATCTGAGGGCTGGAACGGGGTACACTCAGGTTCACCAGGCAAAACTGAGAAGAGGTGGGTTCGATTCCTACCTCAGCCATCCTGGAAGTGGTTTTTCGTGGTTTCCCATTCTTACTCCAAGAAAATGCAGGGATGCAACCTAACTTAATGCCACGGCCGCTTCCTTCCCAAATCGTACCTCAATTACAAATACACACACTAGTACACACATCACAGTGGAACAGGTTACCAGACAAATTATACACACACTCAAGTGCGGGGCTATAAAACCACGATGTCTCAAAACCCCTAAAAGAATCAACAACAACAACGCTTCATTCGCAGTCGCCAGAAATATATTTTCTCTCCCACTCGTCTTAATACCTACTCATGTGTTACTCTACCTACCCATCTGATCTTCAGCATTCTCTTGTAACACCACATTACTGCAAAACTCTGCTGACGTCAGTGTTATGTTCCTGATTACTGAGATGACCTGCAGATGTATATTTAATACGAATAAGCAGAGTTATTGCACATGTCCACCTCATTGGTCCTCATCACATGGCCTAGCCACTATCAATACACATACCATTCAGCATGTACTCTAAAGATACATTGTGTTATCTTATCGCGAGCTACTGTCAAACGGCTACTGGCCTTCGCGCTCCATCCATCAGTACAACTCCAAGAGCAGTAGGTCATCTGCACCTAGTGATCCCTGCAGAAAACCGCCTGGTTTCAATTTATCGAGAATGGTAAGGACATCATTGAACAGTGTCCGCACAAATCTCAGACGATGTAATTTCTGGCTGCACAAGTGGGGAAGAACTCAAAGCCCGTTCTGCGACTGTGCCGATGTACTTCAGACCGTACTTGCGCTCACGGTGGGAATCCGTCATTATGTGTAGGCTAAGGGTAGGTCATACAAGATCCACCCACTCGTACCTGATGCGAAGGGAAGACCCCCCACTTTGTACCTGTGTAGCCTTTTTCACCGTGGACCATATTTTAACTGAGGATGTGGATCTTGCTGACTAACGAAGAAACCTTCATTTGCAGATGACACTCAAACTTATACAGGGACTTTGTTTTACAGTATATGTTTTGGGGATTTTCGCTCGTCCACTCACCCACGTTGCGAGCCTGTCTCACGCCAAGCACTTTGCGTAATGCGGCGCTCGACTGGCACTGAGTCATTGAGTATAGGAATGTGTACTTACCTAGTTCACAACTGGTTATGAAAATGTTCACCTTTCACTGCTACACATCGCTGGCACATTTTCTGCACCAGCTGTGAACTAGGTAAGTACAAATTCCTCAATCAAAGACTCAGTGCCGGGGCGTGCGCCGCATTACGGCACAGTGCTTGGCGGGAGACAGGCTTGCAACGCGGGCGAGCGGGCGAGCCAAAATCCCCGTCACATATAAAACAAAGTCCCTGTATTAGCCAATGATGCGGTGGCTGCTGATCTCGTCATCCACTTTATAAATGAGAGTGGGTTAGGACCAGTAATCTAAATTTCCCAGTGTACATTGACTCAAAGACTTGTTCTTTTCTTAATTCTGAATTATTGTTTATTCCGTAATATTTGTTTATTATTATAATTATTAGTTTTGTTTTATTTATTTTCGATTTTTTTCATTTTTAATTTTTTCATTCACCTCTAAATTATTAATTTCATTCCAAATTTGTATACTTTAATCTGTGTTAAGAGGGGCAGGAGGCCTCGTAGTTCCGCCCCTAAAAACAGCAATAACTAACTACCTCATACCATTCAGTATGTTGCCCTCGAGTGCCCAAGGAGGAGATTTAAAGGAATTATCCATGACCTACACAGTGCCACCGATGATGCTGTCAACTGGCTGAATACCCTGGACATTGTGCTGTAAACTCCTAAACTGTTACGGTACCTACAATCTACTCTGTAAATATTGTAGATAATTTAACCTTTTTGTTATCTGTTAGTTTTTTAATTCTTTTGCCGCAATGTATCCTCATTTTGCCATACGAAATAAATAAAATTAATGAAAGGGTCTCAGGAATTGACCTGGGAGGAGTCGTTGCGACTCTGGCAAATGGGAGTGAAATGCGTCATATATTGGGTTCAGCAAGAGAACCCAACTAGCCTCTTTCACTTCAACTTCAGCACGTAACCTAAACGAGGTGCCCCTGTTAAACCGAGCAACCCAGTTAAAGGTTGGGTCCTTAATCCCAGCGGGAAGTTGGGTCGGTGAGCTGATCAGTGCTGAGGGCTTCAAGGCTTAGTACCTTGATAGTTAAAAACTCGTTACCTTTTAGGTAACCATTCCTCTACAATTCTCGTAGAACTCGAAGCATGAAGAACCGTTCACTCAGGAAATCTACCCCAGGTGGTACCCAATCCACCCCCACTCAGGATGGGGCATGCAGGTCTTCGGAGTCTGGGGAACCTGCACTTTCATGTTTTCCATCCCTATTACCTTTACACAAACAAGAGTAGAATAAGAGAAACCTCACCTACATAGCTACAATCAACATTAACTCCCTTCTTAAGGTAGGTAAGCTAAAGCAAACACTTGAAGTGCTCGACAGGTACAAAATAAAGATAGCAGCGCTCCAAGAGACTCGGTTTATGGACGAGGATGCATTTGAGTCAGGTGCGTATAGCATCTACAAGGGAAAACCGTGTGAAGGAGTGATGAGTACAGTCCCTCACCTGGGCACAGGTTTTGCCGTACATCACAGTATGGTTGACCACATTTTGGATTTTTCTTCACCTAACGGAAGGACCTCCTCACTATCATTCCGATCTCGTAACAAAGCCTATACCATAGTGAACTTCCACGCACCCACAAATGACACCAACCGGAAAGACCTCGAGTTAGTGGAACACTTCTGGGACTCCCTAGAAGAAATACTAGACAAGATTCCACATAACCACTCAACTATACTCATGGGGGACTTCAATGCCCAAGTCGGCAGGGAACAGAATTACCGAAGGATAGTAGGTCTCTACCCAGCCCACAAGAGAACAAATAGAACAGGTGAGCGCCTCATAGAACTCTGTGACAAGTACCACTTGGTCCTAAAATCAACAGCCTTCAAGCGTCTACCTAGGAAAGCCAAGACTTGGAGAAGCCCAAATCCTTTGCTAGGTGAATTTCAGCTTGATCATGTGGCTGTATACAGACTATATCACAGGGAGATACAGAACGTCGAAGTACTGAGAGGTGCCAATATAGATTCTGACCATTACCTTTCACTAGTCAAAGCTAATTTTCAACCCTTGAGAAAGGTAGCAAAACCACCAAGGAGCTCTAGAATACCTCGATTCAATACTCAACGCCTACGTGATGAAAACTGTAACTTCCAACAAACCCTTCGGATGAATACACAGAAAGAAGGTTGGACAGCCCTCCAGAAAGCATTACTGGATGCCGCTCACGAAACTATTCCCGCTACGTCCAATAAAGGAAAACACCCTTGGTGGACTACAGATTGCGATAAGGCCATAGAAGAAAGACATCGAGCCTGGATCAGATGGAACCAGTACAAGAATGATTTCAACCTTGAGGCTTTCATCACGCAAAGAAAGGCAACAGCGAACACTGTACGTGGAGCTAAAAGGAATTACCTACGTATCCTGCTACAACAGGCAGGAGAGGACTTCAAGAGACACAACTCCAGAGACCTGTACAAGGGTCTTAAGAAACAGACGACCCAGTACACTGCCCCTACCTTACTTCTTCGTGGACCAGACGGCAAGATCCAACTAAATAACAAGGATTGTACCACCGTTCTTGCAGATTATTTCCAGAAGCTCCTCAACACAGAAGAACCTAGTGCAAGATTAATCTTCCATGAACCATCTATCAGGAATCCTGATTCTCAACCGCCTGACAGGGAGGAAATAGAGAGTATAATCAATAACCTGAACAATAATAAAGCCTCAAGTGAAGATGGAATAGTAGCAGAGATGTGAAAATGCGCAGATGAACAGTTCTTGCAGAGCATCCAACATATCATACAAGACATATGGACAACAGAGACCCTACCGGAAGGGTGGACATCAGCAGTAATTCACCCGTTACACAAGAAGGGAAGCACGATTGACCTCAAAAATTACCGAGGTATCTCCTTATTGCAGGTTACCTACAAGGTTCTTTCGAAAGCTCTGTTATCCAGAGTCACTAACCAACTAGACTCTCAATTATGGGAATACCAGGCCGGCTTTCGAAACAATCGATCTTGTCCAGAGCAGATACAAAATCTCAAGACCATCCACAGTTATAAGAGTCGTTGGGGACAACCCTGGGTAGTTGTCTTTGTGGATTTTCACAAGGCATACGACTCGGTGGACAGAGAGAGTCTTTTCTCCACCTTGCGAGAATTTGGCCTTGATGAAAAAACCCTTAAACTAGTCCAGGCCACCTTGACAAACACAACATCTAAAGTCAAGTTCAGAGGTGAACTATCCGAGAGCTTCCCCATCAAGACGGGAGTTAGACATGGTGATGGACTCTCCTGCATCCTCTTCAATTGCATCCTGGAGAAGATCATAAGGGAATGGATGGTGCGACAAACACCAAGGACTGGTCTGCAGCTTGGATACAAGAAAGATAACCTTCATGTGTCATGCCTGGCCTTTGCCGACGACCTCGCCATACTGACCAACACTATAGAGGAAGCTACTCACCACCTACAGAGTCTTCACGATGTAGCGGTTCGGGCTGGCCTTAAGATCAACATTGGGAAGACTGAATTCATGACTAACATCAAGGAAGCCCCGTCCACAATTCCACTTGAGGGAGTCTTCATCCGAAAAGTCCCTGCGTCAAGTACCTAGGAGAGTGGATCTCGGCAAACCAGAGTGAGAATCTGGCCATAGATACCAGGTGCACCAAGTTTGAGAGGGCCTACCACTCCTGCCGCAGCATCTACGCATCGAAGTTCCTCTCCAAAAACCTAAAACTCAGACACTACAATTCAGTAGTAAAACCATCTGTTCTGTACGCCTCAGAATGCCTCGTGATGGCCAGGAAAGACCCACTGAGGAAACTTGAACTCAAGGACAGGAAGATCCTGCGGAGGATACTAGGACCTATGCGGGAAGAGGGAGGCACCTACAGAATTCGGCACAATGATGAGCTTTACAGCCATCAAGAAGACATTGTTACTTGTATAAGAAAGAGGCGCTTGGCCTTCTATGGACACTTGACCCGCATGATCCCTTGCCGGCTCACCAGTAAGATCTTCACAGTGGCAGGAAGAGGGAAGGCCTCTAGGTCCAAGTGGATCTCTACGCTCAGGACGGATTTAGACCACCTAGGGATCCCACTTAATTCCATACAGGACCGCCAACAATTCCGGCAAGCCATCCGACAGGGAGTTTTTCCTGTATCACTGACAGCTAGGAAGAACACTGGTGTCAGCAGACCACCATGGACGGAGGAAAGAATGCTGGCTCATAGTCAGATGATGAAAGAGTACTGGACGAAGAGAAAAGACAAAGCGACGAGGAGATACGAGCCCCGTGGTCCTCAGTAGGCCCAAACGACGAAGAAGAAGAAGAAAATTAATGAAAAATAATATGAAAATGAAAACTACTTACTGCCATCAAGGTGGTTGTTGTTGATTCGTAGTCTATTAGGGCCTTGGGATATACTGGAATATCATCGCCGTGTACTTGTGTGTGTGATAAATTGATCTGATAACCTGTGTTTCTGTGATGACTGTAGTAGTGTGTGTCGCTGTAATTATTAGAGTCGGAAATGTGGTAGGTGCTCTGGAACTATTAATGAGGTACTATCCCGACATTTTCCTGGAGGTAGTATGGAAATACCTGGGGAAAACAACACTCAGGATAGCCGCAGTCAGCGCCGGGATTCGAACCTCCGATCTCCAAACTTACTGATGCTCCCCAACGCAGTCGTGGTGAGCGATTTAACGTACACGGCTATGTTGTAATGCTACGAAAGACAGGTAGCAAAGTGAGAGAAGAGGGTCCACCGTAAAGTCACTGGAAAAAAGACGAAAAAAGGATCCGGCTCAGGAGCCCGTCAGGGTCGCCAACTCCCGAGACCTACACAGCGCTACTGATGATGCTGCCAACTGGCAGAATACCCTGGACATTGTGCTGTAAACGCCTAAACCGTTACAGTACCTACAGGGTGTAGCGCCATCCAACGTACACTATGTTAAGTACAACTACACACGCTGCAGGTAATAACATGAAACGATAAGAAGAGTTCTGACCCCTATGAGTATCAGAAAAGATGAGATAATGGCTTATTAAGGCATTATACCGTCGGGGTCAGAAGAGAACAAGAGTTGACTAAGGGAGGTCGGCAGGAGCTCGGCACAAATAAGTGGAAGCAGTGCCAGAATCACCTAGGGTCCTGTGGTCGCCAATCCACGTCATACTAATTGTGACTGGCAGACAACAGCAGGTGAAGAGAGTAAGTTTACTTTTGGGTTTGCATAATACGATGTTCGTTCTGCTGTAGTTGCGCTCGCTAACGGGCAGCGCTAGGCTATGAAGCCAAGCAAGTTAGAAGTGGGTTCGAGTTCCACCATCGATCGTCCTTGAAATGGTATTTCGTGGCTTCCCATTTTCAACTCCAGGCAAATTTCGGGACGGTACCTTCTGACAGGCCACGGCCTCTTCCTTCAACAAACTTGCCCAGTTTCATTCATCTTCATTCATCTCATATCTCCAACTCCTATCATGAAGTTGGTGGCAAGAAGGTCATCTGGCCGTAAAAAGCACCCCCCACATACACTTCATTGCATCTCACCCCCTACTCCGTTGAAAACGGGAATAAGGGTGTAGACATACGTAATACGATGTTCATTAAAGCCTATTTTACATACGATTTCTTTGGGTGGGGGGAGGGAGATCTGGTTGCCAATATACTGGTACTTCTGTATCTCACGCATTCACATGCCCAAGAACTGGAAGCGTCCCTTGGCTTGGAGCCACGTTATCCGAGTGTGTACAGTGAGACTGCAGTGTTGAAGCAACCACCGACTCGACTGTGGGGTACGGTCATTTGTTTTGTTCGACCACATCATCACCTTGTGTCTAGGGATTGTCTGCTGTTCATCCCACGCACGCCCAGGATCCATGCGTGTCGATCACTCAGAATTTGTCTGGTGATGGTTCCAATGGTGACGGAAGAGCAGGCTTAAACAGACTCCAAAAATCACAACTGGCCGGCGCGGCGGAGTGATAATTAAATTAGGGAGTCGCAATTTTTGTCACGCCGTCTCCACCTTCAACTTCACAACACTGCTTCAGCCTTAAAGTATAATATTTTAACCAGGGAAGCCCATTCCAAGACACCCTTGTTCTTGTCGAAATCAACCGATAACGAGCAAGAAATAAAAGGTTGAAAATGTGTTGCTGTTGCTTATTTTGGGAGCTGCGACATCATGCTCATATAGCTCCGTGTATTTGGGTGTGTGAGGAATTTTTGTGATAACCTGTGTTATGTGATGGCTGTACTGTATTTGTAAATTGGGGATAGGATTGGGAAGGAGACGTCCATGGCCTTAAGTTAGGACACATCCCAGCATTTGCCTGGAGTACAATTGGGGGAAACAACGGAAAACCACTTCCAGGACGGCTGAGGTAGGGATCGAAACCACCTCTTCTCAGTTTTACCTCACGAGGCTGAGTGTAACATGTTCCAGCCCTCACACCAGAATTAGGAGTTCTTGGAAGAGCTGGGAAACAAACCCGGACCTCTGGGGTGAATGCTGAAAAATTGTTGCTGTACTAAAATAAATTAAAGAAATGATAAGCGTGGAAATATTGTAATACACCCAGGGCGCCAGGAAACTTACTGTTTCCAATAAACATACAGAGTAACGAAATTTCTTCTTTCTCTCAGAGTCATGAGACAATAATATATGCTGATCCTAGCTACTAACTGTTGACTGAAACTATAAGACATATAGGGTATGATTAACTTTTATTTTCCAATGATAGACTACTATCCTTTCTTACATCCAGAAAATCCAAACATGGCCGACTCTCAGAACAACAACCGTCACCGTGGTTACCTATCTCAAAGACCTCTAAAGAGAAAAAGAAAACACTGCCACATAATGAAAAGAATATGACATACCCCGTACATTGGAATATGTCTATATTAAAAAACGCCCCTTTAATTCGTGAATTGTGAAAGGAGTTCATAATTCAGGAATTATTTCAATCAGCAAGAAACTATAATACATAACTAATTAATTCTCTGGGTGAGTGGCACTTATATACCTTCTGGACGTTCTCCCACATCACCTACTTTCTTCTTCCGCCTCACTTCTCACCTTCGCTTCTCTTTTCTCTTCTACCTTTTCCTTTCCTTCATCTTCTTCATTTTCTTCTTTACTCCCAGGTCATCTGCTTTCTTTACTTCTTCCGCTTCACCTTCTCTCTCCATCGTTTCTCCCTTCTACCTTTTCCTTTCTTTCACTTGCTTCCGTTCCTTCTTCACTTTCTTCCAAATCACCCGCATTCTTTTCTTCTTCCAGTTCATCTTTTTAGCCTATTTTCAATTTTGAAAAAATAGGCTTATGAGATCACCTTTTGTCCGTGTGTGTGTGCGTGTGTGTGTGTGTGTGTGCGCGTGTGTGTGTGATTCGTGTGTGTGTCCCCCCCTAATAAAATCGAAACGGCTGGAGCGATTTCAATGAAACTCGGGAAATTCATAGCACTATTCCCGGCGACCTCGACCGTGCCCTTCAAATTTTGTTACGTCTCTCCAATCCAACATGGCGGCTGTGCGAAATATTTCACTACCATTCAATATCTCCGAAACTATTACCGATATCGCCCTGAAATTGTGTACGGTGATAAAGGGCACTACTGGAAGTTCACCTATGAGACTTTCAAAAATCTGGTGACTACAAAACCAACATGGCGGCCAAGCGAAGTTGAGATATTTAAATAGACTTTACTCGCGATTTAACTATCTAAATGTAATGAAACTTGGTACAGCAAATGTTTATACACATTGTAATGCACTGAAGTCTAATTTAGTTCAATTGTTTACATAACCTCAAAATGGCGGCTGTGTGAAGTATTTCACTGACATTCTATATCTCCGAAACTATTACAGATATCACCCTGCAATTTTGTACGGAGATAAAGGGTACTGATACAGGTATACCTATGTATATGTCATAAACCTGTAAAGTACGAAACGAACATGGCGACCAAGCGAATTTAAAATATTTTAATAGACTTTTCTCGTGATTTAACTCTCTGAGCGCAGTGAAATGTGGTACAGTAATTGATTTTGCAGATTGTAATGCACTGCCATCTAATTTAATTCAATTGCTTACATAACCTCAAGATGGTGGCTGTGCGAAATTTTAAAATTAAGTTTTGATTTCTTCTGTCGTAATCATGCGATCGAAGTGAAAGTTTGAATAATGAACCTAGGCAATAATTGTCCTTGAATGGTACATAACTCTATGGCCTATACACATAACACTCCTAAATGGTGAGCTCCTGAAATATTTAGACGGTTCTCAATATCTATGAATCTTTTACAACAACCAAACTGAATTTTTTAATGTTCATAGAGACTATGAACATATGTTCACCTATAGGACTTTCAGGAACCTGGTGAGCACAAATCCAACATGGCGGCGACGCGAAGTATAAATATTTAAATGGACGTTTCTCGCGAATTAACTATCCGAGTGCCGTGAAACGTTGCACGTTAAATGCTTATACAAATGTTGATCCACTGGCATCTAATTTATTTCAATGGTTTGCATTATCACAAGATGGCTGCTGTGCGTAATTTTAAAATCTCGTTTGTACTTCTTGTTGTCTAATCATGCGATTGAAGTTTGAATACCACACGTACACAATAATCTTAATGTAATAGTACAAAAACAAAAATCCAACCTGGCGACCATCTGAAATATTTAGACGGTTCTCAATATCTATGAATCTGTTACAGCAATTAAACTGAAATTTTGTATGTTGATTGTGGCAGTTAACATAAGTAGGATATATGAAAATAGGCTGTATAGTTCTTCACGGAACTACTTGTTTCTTCTTTGTTTCTCCCTCTCCTCCATCCTTTTCTTCTTCTTCACCTTCTTCGACCTCACCAGCTTTCTTTCCTTCTTGATAATTCGTTCTATTGTCTCCTGGAATACGTCTTCTAGTGTTCTGATTATTATAGAAAACCTCTCCCCTTGATTCCTGTCTGAAATATTATTCCTTGCTGAGCTTCGAAGTACATCAAAGCATTCCAACAACAGGTCCATGTCTTCAATGATAGTGTGCCCGTCAGAGGAGCTATCAGGTTTGCCAACATCCGAAACGACATCACCCGCCGGACCCATGTGCCATGAGGATTGGGTGAATTTCTTATGGGCCACAGCGGCACGAGAAATCCATGATCCAGGGGATCCGTTGTAACATGGTTGCTAAAAGGTCATAGACAGCCCGAGAAAATACACCCCCTAAAGCTAGACTGATAAATTAAACTTCCAGACTTATGTAAAACTTGTAGAATTATTTATTTAAAATATTCAGACAACTAGCCTAGTTCGGAGGGTTTCTATCGGCTAATCCGCAAACTAATGAACAAATAAAAATAAAAGATCAGTACCCTAACTGTAAACAACTGTAAACCCTCGCGAAAGATCTATCTGACAAAATAAAGCAACAACAGCAACGCTGGGTAAATGGTACGGCAATAGTCTCTAAATCAAGTTACAAAATAAGCTAATAACGGAATTTACATTTAACAGGGTACCAATGGCAATTCTAAGTTAGGATGATACCATTTCCTCATTTACATTTATTTTTAAATCTAGCTAATTCCTAACAATTAATACAAAATTTACCATGATGACGTCCGTAAAGCAAAAACAATTTAATACAAAATCTACATGACAAGCCGTCAAACAAAAACATTAAATGCCCTCTTATAATCTAAGTAAAAGGGTAAACAAAGGGTTATCATACACTTGAAATAAGTAAAACAAGACCGTAAACATTATTATTCCTGCCTTCGCCCTGGGTTACTGTTTGTAAACCAGTGTCATCTACGTGCATGTGATTTACGTTGGCGATTGCGTAGTGAAAACTACGTCTAACGTCGCATGAGGCTCACGCTCCACCAGCTACTGACTAAAGGTCGAGCAAGCACTCCGTCGATAAAAATTAGTGTCATCTGTCCTAGATTACTTCCACAAGAGAAGTGTGCACAAAGCAAGTGCCAGCCAGCAGGTCCAAAATGCAAGAAAATCAAGGTTAAATGCTATAGGTAGTTAATTATCATCAGGTGTATAATAATGACGTTACTGATTATTAGAATCGTTGGTTTAAATTATCGTTGGTTTATGACGAATAGGCTGACAATCCTGAATACCTTGGGTTCAGCAGTAGCAGTCTCGTGCGAGAGCAATCTCTGCTATAACACCGTCAACTAGCTCTCCCGCTCGTACATAACAATAACACAGGTTATTAGTGGCTCTCGGCTCACTTAATTTACCTCTGGGTAAGGCCTGGCATAAACATCAGTTACCTCCCTACAATAACACAGTCAACAGAACCGAAGTCTGGACACACATAAATATAGCCTCTAAACAGGTGTCCCATCTAGCCTCTTAATTACCATAAATAAACCTTCACATAACGTGAAAACATTCTCAGATGGTGAAGAAAGATATTCGCTTTAGTAGCGATGCAAACACATGGCTCCTCGCCAGTCATCTCTAAGTAGCAAAACATATGATCATTACAAAATGGTGGCCTGGACATTGACCTACATATGAGACACATCATCTAAATGTTAGTAATGCTATAAGCATTGTCAAAGAGTCTGGGAAAGTTATGGTCTCACTGAGTGAGTGTGCTCTAGTACACTGCATGCTGGGAACTGTAAACACCTGTCCATGATTCGAGCTAGCCTCGCTACTCGCAATCATTCACACATACAGTTTAGAAAAAACACATCACTGAAGGCAGGCAGCTTCCATGCAGAAAGTCCTATTAGAAAACTAGCCTTGTTATCATGTCCCAGATATAATAGAAATTTACACAAGCATTAGGCTTGAAATCACGCCTTAAAACTATGCTCAACGATATAGCATGTTTGAAAAGTCGAAGTAAAGAAAAACATAGATATTCCACTTAATCTGAACCACTTTGAAATGTGCAGATATGTCAGTTCATAACTGCTCTGTCTAAAAATATAACCAAAATAACAACTGTGCCGAAACACTGACACGAAATAAACATTATAAAGGCGCAAATCTTACAATTGCTAAGTTTGCCAATGATACGGCATTCGTTGCTTGGTTCGATGCTAGATTGCATACAAACTGTAACACTCTGAATGTGTTCAAACTTGAACTGGATGGCTTCATAGCACATCAAAAATGAAAAATGACATAGTATTACAAAACTGATAGCTACAGTCGACTATCCAACGATACGGACTGTTCTGACTAAATCAGTGGCGTGACAACATTTACTAGAAAGGGGTGTTATAAAAAATAACAGTGGGCCATGACGTCTGACCGTCATCCCATATAACTGTACAAGATCACCCACCTAGGGTTGAACAAAACGTAGTAACAAGACTACTGTCACGCTTAGCAGGGGTAGAAATAACATCGTAGCGATGTCCCTCAGAATGCACCGTGATCGAAGAGAAATTCAATCACTACAGGTGACTAACAATCACTGAAAGTGAACTACAAGCATTAATTCTAACAGTACAAAACCTACCTATGGCTTGTCAAGAAGTTCAGCTGATTCTACAATAAACTACAATAAACTACACTAAGCTACACCACAGAAGAACCTCACAAGGAATGATTATTTCGGACTCACAAGAAAGGATGTCTACATCTCGGTCGTTCCAACGACCCGAGGGATATAATAAGGCTTTGGTCTCCGGACAAGGGTTGTCCAATCCGAGCCTCCACATCGGCTCTATCCATCTCCACGGCCTTTATTCGTCCTCGTCGTTGTCGTGATGATATAACCAGACTCCTCCTCAAAGTCGTCATATTCCTTGGATTAGCGGATGCTAAAGCCATGGTTCTTCCCTGGTCCACTCCTTCACATTATGAGGCTTAACAGCTCATCTCCACAGGTGATGCGTAAGAAGGATTGTCGTACACGTGGTCGTCAGAATATGACATCTTGAAATATGACTTTACCACTTTACGGTACAATGAATAAGCGTAGCACAATTTCACAGAAGCTAGCTTTAACGTGGCACTAAACTCACTGCTTCTACACGGCGCAGATGGTTTAAAAATTCGCCATGTACTCGTATCTGCTTCACTGATACAGATTTCACTTGCCCACAAATCACGTGGCATCGGCGTTGCGTTTCACTGAAAATAATCGCACTTGCGATTAAAGCAATATTCGAAGTTACGAGTGTTGAAATGATCCACTCGGTTATTAATTATTTCACTGGGAGTGATGTATTTATCGCCACTCGACGATGTCGAAGTATGACGATCAAGCACGTGGCTGAAAATGTGGCGTTCCACGGTTATGATCACCTTTCCCATAAATACACAGAATTCGTAGCACAAGCCTTCCCCGGCTGTAATATTTAACAATATCATGCACTGTTCGAATTGAAATAAAGTGCGATGCACTAGGATTGCTTTCCTCGCCTACAGGCGGACTGTTACCTCGTCTTATAGACGGACTTAATACAACGGGCATCTAACTTGGATGATAATCCAAACACATGTGGTAAGCTCTCAGTTATGCGCTGCATTAGCTTGTAACTACACTGGTCGTGCAGCGTCTGTCTGGATCCGGTTCGCGCATCTGCGAGGTTACTAACTTACCGAAAGCAGAAATCACATTCTAAAGAATGTTTCGATGATACAGAATTACAGTGTGATAAAATCCGAGCTTCGTAGAAAATAGAAATGTCATAATTTAGCTTCAGATTATTTAATAGTGGTTTTCTCCGTAGTCAAAAGATCAACCATTTATAACTCCAAAGAATGTTAGCATGTAGCGACAGCATGGTCGGTCAGTGGATGCGTTCAAAGTGATGCATCAAAAATGCGTTGTGGTGAAAAATATCACATGAACCAGTGGTTAGCGGGTTCAATAGTGACATTCTGCACACATATAGAAAGTTTAACCTCTTCTGAAAATGATGTGTCATCCTTCGCACAATATCTTTCTCGGCCATGGTTGCAGTTGTTCCAAAATTTGGCAACACATTTCTCCTTTAATTAACTCAAAGTCGATATACTGTACCATCTCTATATATCTTGTACCAATGTATTGTTTCGCCAACGAAAGGATTGGACAACAACTCATCCACCACATGCCATTCTAACTAACCTTCTTTCAATGCCGTACTAAAACGTTTTTGTACTATTTTCATGAACTCTAATGGATTAAACAAACGACCATTAAATTTTGGTAAGTGCAAGTCTTTGATTAGATTATGATTAATATAAGACTGATTGTTACTTGGTTGACATCTCAGCTACTGTATTTCACCCTTAATCCACTCATTCAGACGCAATATTTTCTCTTCTACTTTCAAAACTTTCTGACCATTGAAGCTATTGCTACGCTCTACCAAAATAATCCTCCCCCTTGCCTTAAGTTATTCATATTGGCTTTGATTACTTCTGCTTGAACATCTCTAATAACCACTCCATTTGTTTCCATAATAGCTCTAACCACTTTGTTCATACCATTCATTTTATCATCAATCATCCTAGTTAATCCAGTTTTCTGTTCTTCAACTTTGCAATTTATCTCTTCAGTCCTATTACTGACTTTATCAATTCTCTCACTCAATTCCTTTTCTTGATTATCAATTTAAACTCCTAATGTAATTATATCCTTCTGAATCTCTGTTATTCTCCTTCCTAAATTATCTTCCAATGTCTTCAAATTCTCTTCCATTCTCACCCGATTTTCTGCCAATTTCCTGTTATCCTGTCTCATCTCAAATAAGAGGTTAAAAATGTCTTGAATATTTACTTCCGGGACATAAATAGCATTACATTCACTACCGGTATGTATCTAATTGTTCACTTCAAATTACAACCTCTCTTTAGTTATACCTATATGATTGGAACTAACCTAAACCAGTAGTATCTTCAGCTCTCTCTATCAGCGTAGAATCGTCGCTTGAGTTAATATCTCTACCCGACTTGCTTTTGTCAGCCATTTTAGTGCTTTTTGAATTTTCCTCTTCCTAAGTTCCAAGATGTTAGACTCGCATTTACTCATACCCATAACCTAAATTAGTTCTATCTTAATTGTCATTGTAGAATATACTCATGTTTCAGCCTCAGCCAGATGCGAGATCTTCTTCGATCCCCACGTTGGTGATCCAAATTGTAATATGCCCAGGGCGCCAAGAAACTTACTGTTTCCAATAAACATACGGAGCAACGAAATTACTTCTTTCTCTCAGAGTCTTGAGACAGTAAAATGTGCTGATCATAGCTACTAACTATTGACTGAAACTATAAGAGGTATAGGGTATGATTAACTTTTATTTTCCAATGATACTATCCTTTCTTACATCCAGAAAATCCAAACATGGCTGACACTCAGATGTGGATGCGGATATCCGCGGATAAACCCGAGGATATCCGCAACATTTTTCGCTATGCGGATATAGTTTGTATGGCTGTGCAGATAGTGGCTAATTTGCGGATAATGTTTGGACAACATTTGCGGATAGTTTTAAGAATACAATCGGAACTTGTTTAATATCATTATTAGAACCCGGATGTTAATGACATACCATATTTTTCCGTAATGTTTCTTTCATGACAAAATAATGTAAGATGATGGCTTAAGCTAATCTCATTCAAATTATGTAATTAAGCATCATTAACACTCCGAATAGGAAAGGGTTGCAATTCTGGCTGTGTAACATTCATACATAACACATGAACGTCCTTTTTCTCAACTGTCTAAATATGTCGCCTTAGTAAATTAGGCGTTATCTAATGAAAATATTACTTTAATGCCTGTAGATTCGGTAAACAAACGTGCGAATGCGGAAAAAAGTCGTGCGGATGCGGGGCAGTTGCGGATAACGGTTGTGCGGATGCGGGGTGGATGCAGATAACAGTCGAGCGGTTGCGGGGCGGATGCGGATAACGTTTCGTTTATCCGCGCAAAACAACAACCGTAACCGTGGTTACCTATTTCAAAGACCTCTGAACAGAAAAAGAAAACACTGACACTTAATGCAAAGAATATGACATACCCCATACATTGGAATATGTCTATATTACAATATTAAGAGTAATCGTCGATCAGTGGCACCTGTGAATACAGTTATTTATTTTATTTATGTATTACTTGATTTACGTATTACTAATTTATTTATTTTTTTGTTTATTTATATATTCGTTTATATATTTTGTTATTTATTTATTTATTTATCTATTTATTTATTTATTTATTTATTTATTTATTTATTTACAAGCTGCACCCGGCATGCGTTGCAATGCCAATCAAAGAAAGTGTTGGCGTTGTAATTTTGTTTCTTGAAGTCCTTTTGGAAACAATCTTTTTCAATTTCCGTTAACTGCTTCTAAACTATCGTAAAATGGATTAACTAATTTAGAAACATTCGTGGGAGAGTACACAACAATTCACCAAAGTTTCATCGCAATCAGACGAATGGGATATGGACGCATGCAGAATTTTGTTTAAACGATTCGTGCGCTGATACTCAGTTTTAAAATTTACTCTTGCGCTACCTACTGTGAAATGGATTTACTAATTTAGAAACCTTCACATAAGTGTACACAACAACTCAACAAAGTTTCATCGCAATCGATGAATGGTATTTGAACGCATACGGGATTTTGTTGAAACGCTTCGCGCGTCGTCACTCATTTGTTGCATCTACTCGTACACTACCTATTGTAAAATGGATTTACTAAGTCGAAAACCTTCCCAGACGTGTACACAACAACTCATCAAAGATTCATCGCAATCAGATGAATGGCATATGAACGCATAGGCCTACGGGATTTTGTTTAAACGATACGCGTGCCGTCACTCATTTGTTGAATCTACTCGTACGCTACCTATTGTAAAATAGATTTTTTAAGCCTGAAACTTTTCCTCGAGTGTACTCAACGATTCACCAAAGTTTCATCGCAATCGGATGAATGGTATATGAATGCATCTGGGACTCTTTTGAAACGATTCGCGTGCCGTCGCTCATTTCTTGAATATACTCGTGCGCTACCTATCGTGAAATGCATTTATTAAGCCAGACACCTTCCCAGGAGTGTACACAACAATTCACCAAAGTTTCATCGCAATCGAATGAATAGTATATGAACGCATACGGGACTTTGCTGAAACGATTCGCGCACCATCGCTCATTTGTTGAATCTACACGTGCGCTACCTATTGTAAAATGCGTTTACTAAGCCAGAACACTTTCCTGGATTGCACATAACAATTCACCATAGTTTCATCGCAATCGGATGAATGGTATATGAACGCATACGGTACTTGGTTGAAACGATTCACGTGCCATCGCTCATTTGTTGAATAAACTCGTGCACTACCTAATGTAAAATGCATGTACTAAGCCAGAAACCTTCCCTGGAGTGTACACAAAAACTCACCCAAATTTCATCGCTTTCGCACGAATGGTTTATGAACGATTATGGGACTTTGTTGAAACGCTTCGCGCGTTGTCACTCATTTGTTGAATCTACTCGTGCGCTACCAATTGAAAAGTGGATGATGTAAGCCAGAAACCTACCCTGATGTATACACAACATCTCACCCAAGTTTCATCGCAATCGGAAGATTGGTGTATGAACGCATACGGTATTTTGTTGAAACGCTTCGCACGTCGTCGCTCATTTGTTGAATCTACTCGTTCACCACCTATTTCAAAATGGATTTACAAAGTCAGAAGCCTTCCCTGAAGAGTACACAACATCTCACCCAAGTTTAAACGCAATGGGATGAATGGTTTATGAACGCATGTGGTCTTTGTTGAAACGAATAGCACGCCATTTTGTTGAAGCAACTCGCGCGCCATCTACTGTAAATTGGATTTACTATGCCTATAATTTTCCCGGAAGTGTGCACAACAACTCGCCAAAATTTGATCGCAATCGGATGAATTGCATATGAACGCATAGCCTACAACCATTTGTTTCAACTACTCGCACACTATCTATTGTAAATTGGATTAACTATAACTATAACCATCCCTGAAGTGTGATAAACAACCCACCAACATTAGGCCACAATCGGATAAATTGTAACTATATGAACGCATCTCCAACACACATTTGTTTAAACGACTCGCGCTCTATCTATTGTAAATTGGATTGACTATGCCTAAAACCATCCCGGAAGTGTTCATAACAACTCACCAAAATTTGATCTCAATCGGATGAATGGTTTATGAACGCATAAAAGACGAACAGACGAACATCCTTTATATATATATAAGACTAGCTGTACCCGGCATGCGTTGCAATGCCAATCAAAGAATGTGTTGGGGTTTTGACTTTGTTAGTTGCAGTGCTTTTGGATTCCCAATAATTTCTTCTTTTTCCGTTAACCACCTCTAAACTATTATTTAAAAAAATTACTATCTCAGAAACATTCATGGGAGCGTAATCAACAACTCACGAAAGTTACATCCCAATGAAATGAATGGTATATGAACGCATATGGGACTGCTGAAACGATACAGCGCCGTCACCCATTTGTTGAATATACTCGTACGCTACCTATTGTAAAATGGATTTACTAACTCGGAAACCTTTCCTGGCGTGTACACAACAACTCGTCAAAGTTTCATCGCAATCGGATGAATGGCATATGAACGCATACGGGATTTTGTTTAAACGATTCGCGCCGTCACTCATTTGTTGAATCTTCTTGTGGGCCACCCATTGGAAAACGGACTTAATAATTCATGAACCTTCGCAGGACTGTACTCAGCTCTCCAAAGTTTTGTCACTCTCGGATGAATGGTAGCCTATATGATCGCATAAGGGACTTTATTGAACGATTCACGCGCTGTCGCTTATTAGTTAAATCTACCCGTTTGCTACTAATTGTAAAATGGATTTACTAAATCAGAAACCTTCGCGGGAGTGGAAACAACATTTCACCAAATTTCATTGCAATCGTATGAATGGTATATGAACGCCTACGGAATTTCGTTTAAACGATACGCGTGCCGTTACACATTTGTTGAATCTACTCGTGCGCTACCTATTGTAAAATGGATTTACTAAGTCAGAAACTTTTCCTCGGGTGTGCACAACAATTCACTAAAATTTCATCGCAATCGGATGAATGGCATATGACCGCGTACGGGACTTTGGTAAAACGATTCACGTGCCGTCGCTCATTTGTTGAATCTAATCGTGCGCCACCTATTGCAAAGTGGATTTACTAAGCCAGAAACCTTCCCGGAAGTGTACACAACATCACAACCAAGTTTCATCGCTATCGGACAAATGGTATATGAACGCATACGGGACTTTGTTGAAGCGCTTCGCGCATCTTCGCTCATTTGTTGAATCTACTCTTGCGCTGCCTGTTGTAAAATGGATTTACTGAGCCTGAAACCTTCCCTGGAGTGTGCACAACAACTCACCAAAGTTTCATCTCTATCGGACGATTGTATATGAATGCATACAGGTCTTTGTCGAAACACTTCGCGCGTCGTCGCACATTTGTTGAATCCATTCGTGCGCTACCTATTGTAACATGGATTTACTAAGCTAGGAATCTCCCCTGAAATGTACACAACATCTCACCCACGTTTCATAGCTATCGGACAAATGGTATATGAACGCATACGGGACTTTGTAGAAACACTTCGCGCGTCGTCGCTCATTTATTTAAACTACTGTACTTGTGCGCTACGTATTTAACATGGATTTACTAAGCCAGAAATCTTTCCTGGAGTGTACACAACATCTCATCCAAGTTTCATCGCTATCGGACGAATAGTATACGAACTCATACCGGACATTGTTGAAACGCTTTGAATGTCGTCGCTCATTTGTTGAATCTACTCGTGCGCTACCTATTGTTAAGTGGATTTACTAAGCCAGAAACCTTCCCTGAGTGTATACAACATTTCACCCAAGTTTCATCGCATTGGGGTGAATGGTATATGAACGCATGTGGGACTTTGTTGAAACAAACGCACGCCATTTTGTTGAAGTTACTCGCGCGCCATCTATTGTTAATTCGATCTACTATGCCTATAACTTTTCCTGGCGTATGCACAACAACTCACGAACATTTGATTGCAATCGGATGAATTGTATTTGAATGCATCACTAACACCCATTTGTTTAAACTACTGGTGCGGTATCTATTGTTAATTGGATTAACTATGCCTATAACCATCCCGAAAGTGTGCCAAACAACCCACCAAAATTTGGTCGCAATCGGATGAATTTTAGGCTATATGAACGCATCGCCAACACTCATTTGTTTAAAATACTCGCGTGCTATCCATTGTAAAGTGGATTGACTATGCCTATTACGATTTCGGAAGTGTTCACAACAACTCACCATAGTTTCATAGCAATCGGATGAATGGTATATGAACGCATACGGGACTTGGTTGAAACGATTCGCGTGCCGTCACTCATTTATTGAATCTACTTGTGCGATACCTATTGTAAAGTGGATGTACTAAGCCAGAAACCTTCCCTGATGATTACACAACATCTTACACAAGTTTCATCACTATCGGACGAATGGTATATGAACGCATACGGGACTTTCTTGAAACGCTTCGCGCGACTTCGCTCATTTGTTGAATCTACTTGTGCGCTACCTATTGAAAAATGGATTTACTAAGCCTAAAACTTTCCCTGGCGTGTACACAACAACTCACCCAAGTTTAGTCGCTATCGGACGAATGGTATATGAACGCATACGGGACTATATTGAAACACTTCGCACGTCGTCGCTCATTTGTTTGATCTACTTGTGCGATACCTATTGTTAAGTGGATTTACTAACCCAGAAACCTTCCCTGAAGTGTACACAACATCTCAGCCAAGTTTCATCACTATCAGACGAATAGTATATGAACGCATACGGGACTTTGTTGAAGCTCTTCGCGCGTCTTCGCTCATTTGTTGAATCTACTCGTGCGCTACCTATTATAACATGGATTTACTAAGTCAGAAACCTTGCCTGTAGTGTACACTACCTCTCACCCAAGTTTCATCGCAATCGGACGAATGGTATGTGAACGCATACTGGTCTTGGTTGAAACGCTTCGCCCGTCGTCGCTCTTTTGTTGAATCTACTTGTGCGATACCTATTGTTAAGCGGATTTACTAAGCCAGAAACCTTGCCTGTAGTGTACACAACATCTAACCAAGTTTCATCGCTATCAGACGAATGGTATATGAACGCATACGGGACTTTGTTGAAACGCTTCGCGCGTCGTTGCTCATTTGTTGAATCTACTCGTGTGCTACCTATTATAACATGGATTTACTAAGCCAGAAACCTTGCATGTAGTGTACACAACCTTCAACCAAGTTTCAACGCAATGGGATGAATGGTATATGAACACGTGTGGGACTTTCTTGAAACAAACGCACGCCATTTTGTTGAAGCTACTCGCGCGCCATCTATTGTAAATTAGATTTACTACGCCTATTACTTTTCTGGGACTGTGCACAACAACTCACCAAAATTTGATCGCAATCGGACGAATTTCATATGAACGCATCGCCATTACGCATTTGTTTAAACTACTCGCGGGCTATCTATTGTGAAGTGGATTAACTATACCTATGATCATCCCGGAAGTGTTTACAACAACTCACCAAAATTTGATCGCAATCGGATGAATGGTTTATGAACACATAAAAGACGAACACACAGACATTCCTTTTTATATATACTGTATATATGATTACTAGCACATACCCGCGGCAGGTAAACAAACTAGTGCCTCTAAATTTATTAAACTAGAAAGATTACATAACATAAATTTTTCCTATCACCTAGTAAATAATTTATAGATAAAAATAAAATATTAATATCAATAGATAGTCCTTGTATCCATTTTTCGACTTTCCATGAACGTTCTAGTTTCACGAAAATAAATATTCATGAATAAAAATAATGAAGTTACACTTGATAGTCACCCTGTGACTCGGTTACTCTTAGCAGTCTGATAGCATCAGCTGTTCTCAAACAAATGTAATTTATATAACAAAAGCTACCCTATATGATACACTTATCGTCTTAAAAATATTAACGTTATATGAATCAAATTATTAAAATTATTAAAATATTTATACAAGTTGAAATTACCTTGTCCAGCACGGTATTCAATGAACATATTTACAAGATCCTTCGTGATCTGACAATCTTACTGTGTTTTCGTTTCTCTTAAACAATTTCTTAAATACATGTTCACAAGCAATTTTCCTGGTATTTTCTGGTTTCTGTTACAATCAATAGAAATTTTGGTAACGAACGATTAAGTTAACTACAGCTCTGTAATGTCATATCAATTAATAAATTACGATAAACCTATTACTCTATTACTTTCAATAAACTTCGTGGATTTCGTAATAACACTTTCTGACCTGTACAACAAAAATGCAAACCCTAATGTCAGTTACTTCTTTAACATCCTGTATCAAATACATTGCTCCGATCGGCAATACACTTATCAACTTTCTTATACGGTGAACAACATCTTAAAAGAGCGTTAGCTACACGCTTACATATCTCGATACATTCCTTTCCTTTCAACCATAATAATAATAATAATAATAATGCACGGTCTTCTTTCAATAAAACCCATCTTAATACATTCCAAACATGTATAAGAATTAGTGACCCTACTAAGTAAACACGAACCTGTGAAATACTGTTCATGGTGCACTTCTAACAAACTCCTCTCCAAACTAATTATCTTCGTGCTCCTTAAACATCAATAACATTTTGTTCTCTTTAATGCATCCTTGTACAATATTCCACTTGACTTTAATTAACGCATTTCGTTAATAACTTTCAGAACATAATGTTTTTCCACGTTACAATAAAATATTAGTACTAATAGACAATAGTCCACTCGTCTTCGCTTTTTAATAACGATAATGCATTTCCTCCCTTTCTGGTATTCCTCAATGAAACAATTATTCATTTACAAACGTGTTTCATTTCAACTAAGACTTCAGGTTGATCTGCAAATCACCTGGTCTATGGTTTCGTATTTCCCAATTATTTCAATATAATTGTTGCTAATTATAGGCATCATTTGACTCTGGCTGTCAACAATATGATCCTATTTCATTTATAACTTTGTTATAATTATTTTCAAGGACTATAATAATGCCATATTACATTAACATTCCGATATTGGAATTTTTGTGTTCCAAGAATATTTTTATAAGTGTTGCATTTATGTTCTGACACTTTAAAATATTCATTACAAATGGTTTACCAATTTACAATAATGCTTTCTCTATATAACGATGCAATCTAGCAATATTGACGCATTCTGTCGCTTGTTACGCATTTTTATCGAAGCATTCCAATCATAAAACAGTTTCGTTTTAAAGTGAGCATAATTCAGACGTTTCCTTAAAAATTCAAATACGAACTATCAAAAATCCAAATACAAGTGAAATTACGTCAAAAACGACACACGCTGACGTAGAATAAAATTTACAGTTAAATCTCTAAAATTGACAACATAATAGCATGGGTTATGAGTGAGAAAATCTACATATAAGTTGTAGTAGTATTGTTGTAGGCAAATTCAGGAAACTGCATGATGGCATAGAAGTAGTAGTATCATCGACTCATGGTTGTCTAGATCACTCTGAATTTCCATTCCGTGAATGTAGATTAACCTCCTTCCATTGTTTAGTGCTTCATGACAATCTGCTTAACAGTAGTAGAATGGAAACTTCCCCCCTGACTTGTAGACTTTCTCATGGCAATTGCGTGATTAATATACTGTAGAAATAATGTTTCGTTGAAGTAGCCGGTGTATACTGTGCTACTAGTCGTTGTGTAGAAGTATAATATTTTAGAATTGAAGTCTTTTCTGATATGCGTTGTATTTTCAAGTGCTGCTTCTAGCTGCAAGTTAATGCTTATTGTTGAGTGCCGGCGTCTCCTCGGCAAGTGCGGTGTCTCCTCTCGGTCAAGTCAAATCTCCTTTCCGTGCTTAAATTATAATGTGGGCTCCACTGGAGCGCTCAGTAACACAGGTCTTCTCTCTATACGTTGCTAAGAAGGAATGAATTCTGCGCTCTCGACAATCGCGTGCGTGTCAGACTAAAATGGAGTTCTAGCCTCGCACACGGTCCAAATAAACTGTATTTCGCTCATACCTTCTCTCCTGTCGAATAATATATAATTCTGTTTTGATAATTAAATATCATTTTTTCTCCTGCAACTGTAGAAGTGCTAATATCGCTTTATATGTGCAAATTTAATTTAAAAGCGATTCCCTCAAAAGTTTTGTGGTTCATTCTGATTGGCTGCTGAGTTATCAAGAAAAACTCATTGTTCTATCAGGGTGCCGTGTGCAAAATTTTCTTATTGCCCCTCGGCCAACCAAAACCGGTCCTAGGCTGGCTAACTTGAAGCCTTGGTCATATTCCAGTGTCTGAAGATTGGACTCTCCCTTGATTAAATTAATATTCACTGAAATATTCCCAAATTTAATTCTTTCAAAATGCTCCAAAATTTTCCAAAAAGCCATTATTATATTTCATTCACCTCCTAGAATAATTGTTTGAATAAAATATTGTTCCAATTCCAAATTCTATTTCTCACATCATTAGGTTCGCAAGCCGGTTCGATCTACGGCTGTGTCAATGCCTTAAGCTAGGCTGAATTCGAGTTAAGTATGTTGGTGCAAAATTTGGTAGATAATCAAATGATTAGGTTGGTCGTGATTTGATTTAAGCTTTTAACATTTGTGTAGCCGCCATTACGTTTTCGACAAGATGGCGGCGATATAAAACATGACACAGAGGTACCCTTTGCTAGTTCTACCTCTGTACCAAATTTTGTTCAATTCAGTTTCACCGTGTTCGAATTGATAGAGGGGGCGGAGGGGCAGACATTCAGAGCACACACACTCACACACACACACACACACACAGACTCACATACAGCCAGACACACAATGCTTGTCCCGGTGTAGATCTCATAAGTCTACTTCCATTTTTTTGCAAAAATCGAAAGTAGGTTAAAATGGTAAGACAGAATGTTGTTCAAATGATTATATCACCAATATTATTCTGAATACTTGTAATATAAACCATTTATTTACTGAACAACTTATTTAATTTATTTTTGATGGCCGATGTTTCATGGAAATTGTGACTTCCAGTGAAAACTATGACTGTTTACAAACTACGCGTATATGCAATGGATTTAGAATTAACAGCTGGCATTTTAATTCAAATAATGCGAAACAAAGCAATTTACTACACACCTATTTGTGTCACAAGTATTAACATATCATTCGGATCTAGATAATGTACTGTACAGTATATTAGCACATATAACCACAATAACAAACGATCACAATTTATTTTCACTTACAGAAGATCGTGATTTTTTTCCTCTTTCATTTTGTTTAGTAGATAGGGTGATTTGTATAAACTTACGTAATTTTGTGTGATTTACACACTGGTATTTGGCATCAGGAATATACTGATATTCGAAGTATTCGACATTTTCTAGTTTTCATTTTAATTTTTATTTGTATCGTCTTCGATTAATAAACTTGTGATTTATTTTAGTATATTTTGAAGTAGTGATTTATATTAATCAAAGGATGTGTTAGGAAGGCCAGTGTTTGATGTTTTCCCAATGTAGGTCTTCGACTTCCAGATTTATCTTTTTTGATTCTCGAGTTCTCTGATTGAGCTAGTTTATTTGTGTTTCCATTGGTCTTTTCTTAACGCATTCTTGTTGCTGTGGGTATTCCCATTTCTGGTAGGACATGTTGGTAGGATTTTGGAGGTTTTTCTAGCCGGGGATTTCCAGGTTCTACGATCCAGCTGTTTCATCGGATTCAACAAGTTCTCTCCACGAAGATACGGGTAGAGTACCCTCCCCCAACAGATCCACAGCGTGGGGTGGCGGGCGAATTCCCGGGATCACGTGCTAGAAGGCACATGAATGCTCCCAGGGTAGATACGGCAGATCAGTGTTAGGCAAGACACCTCCAATGTCTGCCAGCAGAATACCAGGGATGCTCCCACCAGATGTTTGATCACCAATCTCGACAGCTGGCCATGGCCATTGGTCGCTCATTCAATCAATCTCCATATCTCCTTTCCTGTGCAACATTTCAACACACAACCAGCAACGAGACTCCAAGTACATTTGCACACAATCACCACATTATTGAAAACTTGGTAGCACTGCGACAATATGTGAGTTTAATTTAGCTTCCATTATTTTGACGATCAGTAATTTTGTTTGTGTAAATTCCAATGTCCATTTTTAATCACTCGCGCACACGATATCTGGATTGAATGTCATTATTACTTCCCAGAATTTACTATAATTAAACCTAACCCCCAAATAAAAGAAGAACACCATTTCAAATCAAGCATTAAATTAAATCATTTACAAAGTCTTCAAAATATTTTCATTACTGAAGTTACTTCACAACCACACAGGTTCTTGTCATTTTCATTTGAACTTTAGTTACACTAAATTCAACTTCTTTCAACGTCAATCAATAATCGTAGTTTTATATTAATCTTATTACGTTAATCCTTACAATAAAACAGTTACCATTAATTCATACATACTTCAATAAATTAAATAAATGCAAATCATGCCGTACACTCTCCCATATTCATCCCTTGAAGTTATTTCTAAAATGCAGTGACCAAGACTTCAAAAAGGAAATATTCAAATTACCGTAATACCAACAACTTAAGCATGCCCCAGCCCATTAGCAACCTGATAAAAATTACTAAGTTAAGTTCTACGAAAAAAAAGTCCAGTTACATCTCTCATCAAGCTCCAACAACAACAGAAGACATTTGAAGAGTTTCGATAACCAGGCTAAGCAAGAAACGAACACAGGACCAGACCAGAGAATCGAACTGGGACTCCTCACACCATAATTCATCCATCACGCAGACATCTCAGGCTCATCAATAAGAGTTCTCTCTCATTAAAAAATTAAAAAAAAGTCAACCCCTGGCACTATACAGCCCATGACGGGCTAAGGTCGACCAAGCGACCGCTGCCCAGCCATTCGGCCTGCAGATATTGGTGTGATGCGTGATCAGGGCGTCGGGTCCCCTCGGCCATTAATCTTGGTTTCCGTGATCGGGGCGCTGTCTCATTGGCAGACAGCTACTCAATTGTCCTCACGAGGCTGAGTGCACCCCGTTCCAACCCTCACGTCAGTTTTAAAATCCCTAACGGAGCCGAGGATCAAACCCGGGGCCTCCAGGTGAGAGGCAGGCGCGCTTCCCCAACACCACGGGGCCGGCTATTAAACAAATTAAATTCCTATTAAACACCAGTATGCAAATATGAGTCGCTGAACATTCACAGTTGCAACCATAGAAGACCCCAAAATACAAAATCATTTCCACAAAATTCCCTCTATATATCCTCACAAATCCTTCACAAAACTTTGAATCCCCCAAAATATCACTTCTTACCTTTCATCGCTGTTATGTTCAGGGGCAGATGACCTCGTAGTTCCACCCCTTAAAACAACAATAACTAACTATCTTCATCCCATACTAAAGCCAACTTGAATCGTGTGAGCACTATGTACATCTTGCCCAAGAATCGAACCAGGTTGGACCCCATAATCCAACCTGACCTATCTAATGCCGTACAGTAGCTACTTCTGCGAAGCACACACTGGCATACTAGGTCACTCACAACGAAGAAAACTTCAAGACAAAAAAACAACGAAAAAAACACGAAACTTTCTCCCAAGTAAATAAAAAACTTATCGAAATTTCCAGATGATCACTTCACGGCACCCACTTCGACAACAAATACACGTTACCTCAAAATGAAATAAATTTCAAAAATCCACATGAATGACATTACCAATTTCAACTTTATTAAATAATCCAGAAAGGGTATTTAGAAAATAGATGAGCTTGAATTTAAATATTGAAATACACTTCAAAAAGCTGACCGTTTATCAGCTGGTCACATCATAATAAGATGACTTAACACACCATGGTGACACCAGCTCTAATAATAGAACTTATAATTTAAATATTCCACAACACAACCAATCTAATCAATTAAATCACAAAAACTTTACACAAATTCCTACCAAATTTAAACCTACCCAACAGCTGGTAAAACCTATAAACTGAGTCTAATCTGACCTCAACGGAACCACTATTTATGATGAAACTATTAATATAAAATTCCTACCAAACCACACGTTACGAAAAATAAAACTTATCTTCATTTTCACATGAACACTATTAATCATGACACACGAAGTAAACACATTGCCATGAGGCATACCACCACTAAAGATACCAGTTGTTCACATCAGCTCTTCCCCTATCAGCCATTCACATCAGCTGATTTACTCAAACAGGCAACTTAACAACAATGAAAATATATTTGCAACACACAACCAAATGTAGAAATCAACCCGCAGAATATGTATCACTTCAGAAGTAGAAAGCTGATGTAACACACCAAAATCAAAGGAGGCACAAACGAACACCACACTTGAAACATAACCGTTCACGGTACAAAAATTATAACGTCATAAAATAAGTTAACTACACTTACTTTAAACTAAAATAATGAACTGGGACTTACTCAGCTGACAGAATCCACAACTTGGAATCACTCGAACAGTCAACGCATTTTGTTATGGACAGTCGTAAGCATGAAAATATAAAATAAAAAAAAGCAAAATTCAAAACCAATACATTACATACAATACATTGTATGATTCTCGATCTAACTTTTTAATTACCCACCTAACAGAACTTAAACTACCAACATGACAAAAAAAAGTACTAAAACCCTAAACAACGCGGCAATTTAATTTTTGACAGAAGAATTTGACACCACGAGGTTTGCTGCAAGAAGACAATAAACGAACCATGACAGACTGTATACATAGGTATTAGTTAACTAGAAGAACACAACTTAGCGTGACAACATAAAACCAAGCTCTGCTACCATTATTGTAGCGAATCCCGGGGTATAACTACTCATGCTACCTTTTGTAACCCCGCAACATGGGATGAGTGGAGCGGGCCCTAATCTCATAAGTCCGAAAGGAGGAATCAGGCTTCCGAGGGATTGTCGCTAACTAAAAGAGATTTCATTTTCACACACATTATTATATTCTGTTAGAAATAGTACAAAGAAAATAACCTTAGCCTACGTCGCGCCCAGTTACATTTAATTTGACTTTAATTTGATATTTAATTTTCTTGCTTTACATATCGGTACTTTGCCTGGAACCGAAGATACGGCGATTAGCACTGCTTAAGCATGGCGCAAAACTTAACCCAACCTGAAAAGGAAAACTCATTCACACGGCTGGACACTTACTCACATAATACCCGGAAATAATATAGGTCAAACAGAAATTAACAAATGAAACATCCCAGCAAGATTGAAAAACATTTCCCCCAATGCAATAAATCAACACCAAAAAACGCACTAGAGGTAAAAGCTCCACGCGTCTGAATAGTAGAATAATTGAAACTCGTGGCAGGGTTCAAGGATACCTTCACTTTAAGATGACACACCTGTCATCACAGAAATTCCCCATAACACATAAAATAATCACTCTCTCAAATATGCAAGAGATACACCTTATAATTGGTTATCGCCGCGTTAAGGACAAATAAATGGGAAAGCACGAAGATTCTTGCCAGCGGTCAAACGAACGTACTACACACACTTTTAGGTCTTAAAAACTTGATGCCTAACACTTACAACATTTAGGTCTTACAAACTTGATGCCTAACACTTACACCATTTAGGTCTTACAAACTTGATGCCTAACACTTACAACATATAGGTTTTACGAACTTGATGCCTAACGCTCACAACATTTATGTCTTACAAACTTGATGCCTAACACTTACTACATTTAGATCTTGCAAACTTGACGCCTAACACTTACAACATTTAGGTCTTACAAACTTGACGCCTACCACTTACAACATTTAGGTCTTGCAAACTTGATTCTTAACACTTAAAACATTTAGGTCTTACAAACTTGATGTCTAACACTTACAAATTTAGGTCTTAAAAAACTTGACGCATGACTCTTACAACACTTAAGTCTTAAAAACTTGACGCCTAACACTTACAACATTTAGATCTTACACACTTGATGCCTAACACTTACAACATTTAGGTCTTACAAACTTGATGCCTAACACTTACAACATTTAGGTCTTACAAACTTGATGCCTAATACTTAGGTCTTAGAAACTTGATACCAAACACTTAAAACATTTATGTCTTAAAAACGTGATGCCTAACACTTACAAAATTTAGGACTTGCAAACATGATGCCTAGCACATACAACATTTAGGTCTTACAAACTCGATGCCTAACACATACAACATTTAGGTCTTACAAACTTGACGCCTAACACTTACAACATTAGGTCTTACAAACTTCACTGCTAACCCTTACAACATTTAGGTCTTGCAAACTTGACGCCCAACACTTACACATTTAGGTCTTACAAACTTGTTGTCTAACACTTACAACATTTAGGCCTTACAAACTTGATGCCTAATATTTACAGCATTTAGGTCTTACAAACTTGACTTAATACACTAGCTTCGTTCCGTATTTTCAATACTATTTGATTAACAAAATGCTGTTCTAGTACAGGTTTCGAACACTTCTGTGTCCTTCTTCAGCTAGAAAACATGTGAAAAGCTCATAGTTAAACAAGTAGTTCCGCGAAGAACAATACAGCCTATTTTCATATATCCTACTTATGTTAACTGCCACTATGAACATACAAAATTTCAGTTTGATTGCTGTAATAGATTCGTAGATATTGAGAACCGACTAAATATTTCGGATGGTCGCCATGTTGGATTTTATATATGAAGGTCCTAGAGTTATGTACTGATACAAGAAGATTATTGTGTACGTGTAGCATTCAAATTTCAATCGCATGATTAGGCCACATGAAGTAACAAGGAGATTTTAAAATTTCGCACAGCTGCCATCTTGTGGTTATGGAAACAAATGAAATAAATTAGATGCCAGTGGATTAACATTCGTATAAGGATTTAAAGTACCAAGTTTCACTGCACTAGGATGGTTAAATTGCGAGAAACGTCCATGTGAATATTTATATTTTGCGTCGCCGCCATGTTGGATTTGTGATCACCAGGTGATTTAAAGTCCAATAGGTGAACTTATGTTCATAGCCCCTATGAACATAAAGAAATTCAGTTTGATTGCTATAATAGATTCGTAGATATTCAGAGGCGCCTAAATATTTCGGATGGTCACCATGTAGGATTGTTAAATATAGAGGCCATAGAGCCATGTACCACTAAAGGAAAATTATTGCGTAGGTTCATTATTCAAACTTTCACTTCGATCTCACGATTACCACACAAGAAATAAAAACTTAATTTTAAAATTAGCACAGCCACCATTTTGAGGTTATGTAAACAATTGAACTAAACTGGATTCCAGTGCATTACAATGTCTATAAAAATTTCCTGTACCAGATTTCATTGCGTTTGGAACATTAAATCGCGAGAAAGGTCTATTAAAATTTTTAATTCGCTTGGCCGCCATGTTCGTTTTGTAGTTAACCTGTTTATTGAAAGTCTTATAGATGAACTTCCAGTAGTGCTCTTTATCTCCGTACAAAATTTCAGGGTGATACCGCTTATAGTTTCAAAGATATTGAATGCCGGTGAAATATTTCGCACATCTGCCATCTTGTGGTTATGTAAACAATTGAACGAAGTTTGATGTCGGTGAATTACATTGTGTATAAACCTATACTGTACCAAGTTTTATTGCGTTTGGTTGGTTAAATCGCTAGAAACGTCTATTTAAAGTCGCAAATTCGCGTGGTCGCCATGTTGGTATTGTAGTTACCAGTTTTTCAATAGTCACATACGTGAACTTCTAGTAGTTCCTTTTATCACCGTAAAATTTCCAGGGTGATATCGGGAATGGTTTCGGAGATATTGAATGCTGGTGATATATTTCGCACAGCCGCCATGTTGGATTGGTGAGACGTAACGAAATTTGAAGGGCACGGTCGGGGTCGCCCGGAGTAGTGCTATGAACTTACCGAGTTTCATTGAAATCGCTCCAGCCGTATAGAAGTTATTAGGGGGGACACACACACACCTCACACACACACACACACACACACACGCACACACGCACACACAGACACATGGACAAAAGGTGATCTCATAAGCCTATTTTTCCAAAATTGAAAATAGGCTAAAATATACACTCAAAACACAGTGATTCATTAAAAAGTCATTAATGTGGACACAGGATGTCTCATTGTCCATACCCTTGGAATATGTCTGTCCCTTTCCATAAGTAATAAAAACATGGATAATAAAAATTACAAACTTGATGCCAAACATTTACAGCATTTAGGTCTCAAAAACGTGATGCCTAACTACAGCATTTAAGTCTTACAAACTTGACGCCTGACACTTACAACATTTAGGTCTTACAAACTTTATGCCTAGCACTTACAACATTTAGGTATTACAAACTTGATGCCTAACACTTACTACGTTTAGGACCTGCCAACTTGATGCCTAACACTTATAAAACTTAGGTTTAAAAACTTGACGCATAACACCTACAACATTTAGGTCTTACAAATTTGATTTCAAAAACTTACAACATTTAGGTCTTACAAACGTGATGTCTAACACTTACAAATTTAGGTCTTACAAACTTGATGCCTAACACTTACAACATTTAGGCCTTACAAACGTGATGCCTAACACTTACAACATTTCGGTATTACAAACTTGATGCCTAACACTTACAACATTTAGGTCTTACAAACTTGACGCCTAACACTTACAACATTTAGGTCTTACAAACTTCACTCCTAACACTTACAACATTTAGGTCTTGCAAACTTGAAGCCCAACACTTACACATTTAGGTCTTACAAACTTGTTGTCTAACAGTTACAACATTTAGGTCTTACAAATTTGACTTTATACACTAACTTCGTTCCGTCTTTTCATTACTGTTTGATTAACAAAATGTTGTTCTAGTACATGTTTCGAACAATTATGTGTCGTTCTTCAGCTAGGAAACATGTTAAAATTTATAGTTAAGAAATATGCATTCAAAACACTGTGATTCATTAAAAAGTCAGTAATGTGGACACAGGGTGTCTCATTGTCCATACACTTGGAAAATGTCTGTCCCTTTCCATAAGTAATAAAAACATGGATAATAAAAATTACAAACTTGATACCAAACATTTACAGCATTTAGGTTTCAAAAACTTGACGCCTAACACCTACAACATTTAGGTCTTAAAAATTTGATTTCAAAAACTTACAACATTTAGGTCTTACAATGCCCATTTAGGATCGGCACAAGATTTGAATCCCTGACCATTAAAAGCGAATATTTTAAAGTCTTATAATATATTATAAAATCTTAGAAATGCACCAGAAGTCTCAGAGAGAAACTCACGGGAAAACGAACATTCAGACATTCCTGAAGGGGAGATGGTTAAGTGGAAATAGATATATTCCCATTTTAGTTGACATTTTAAAAGCAAATCGCCATTAAAATAACGATTAGCAAGCACCAGAATGTCAGACTCAAGAGGCAATAAGTAACACGTGAGATTCCAGAGAGACAGCAACTCCAGGAAAATATTGCGTTTCAAGTGGACACTAAGGGTTGGAACTATTTCTTAATAGACACTCGAAACTTAAACCAGGAATCCGTGAAATCAGCAGTTTTTCTTAAATAGATAAAAGGGGGAGTTACCTCGTTAAACCTCACGAAATAAACTCACCAAAGCTATTAGATACGAAGTCGAAACAAAATCTAGTGACCCAAAAGTTCAAGTAGTTGGCAGTCCTCAAAGCACTTGAGAAGAATGCAAGGTAAGGGAAAAAGGTCATAAACACTTGAGCGACAGGATACTAGCGGAGGGCAGTAAGTGAAAGATAGGCCCCACCAAGAGCATATCAACTATTTTAATTAATTACAGATAACCCAGCGAAACAATTTCATTCCGCCTGCCGGAAATTGTAATATTATTACCAATTACACATGGGATTAAAATTTAAACAAGATCGAAGCTAGGATTCAGGATTTGAACTTCCGAAGCTCGTAAGGTGCTAGTTCTCAGCCGAGATGAATAAATGGGTCTAAGACCCGAGCAAAAGTATGAAGTTCAACAGTCTGTGGGAGGCCTTGGTGAAAGGCACGTCAGTACATGAAGTTCGTCAGTCAGATTCAAACCTCGGATGAGGAGGTACGTTACGAAGTCCGTCATTTGAACGAGGGCCTTGCTAGAGGCACGTCAGTATACGAAGTTCGTCAGTCTATGACAGGCCTTGGTGAGAGGCACGTCATACGAAGTATCATCAGTCTGCCAGACAGTCAGCAGAGACAAGTTATAAGTTAAAGTCCGTCAGTAGGCAAAGCTTTATTATAGGCTTATAGGGAAAGTGTACCAAGTACGATCAAAAGTAAACAGAGCCTCGGTGATGGGATACGCGAATTAGCGACAAGTAAAAGCCGTCAAGAACAAAACCAAAGTAACAGACAGTAGAATTCGAGTCTCCGAAAGGGACAAAAGGTACAAAACGAATGCGCTAGGCAAATTAATAAGCTAACAAGCGAGACGCAACAAACTTATCGTCTGTTCGAAAAAAATTCGCTAGAGACTGAAAAGATCAAAAGAACATTGGTTCGAAGAAATAAGTCAGTAAAGGGGAAACGAAATCCCTACGGTATAGTAAATGGTCTTCACGGAAGACAAGTCGAAGGGAAACCAAAAGTAATATTGCGTCAAGAGCCAAACAGAAGTAAAGTTAGAATTATAGGAATAAACTAATAAATGGAAGAATTTGAAGAACAGAATTCGAGCGGAAAATAGGCGAAATACTAATACAATTAGGAAGTAAAGAGACTTACCAGGATAAGAGTGGGGAGCCGTTACATGAATAAAGGCTGTAGGAAAGAGACTTACCTAAACGTAGAGGGGATAACAGTAATCACACGACCAAACCAGTACAGAAAAAGGGACTTACCAGGATCATCATCCACGTGAGGATATCTTCATCGTCAGCTGAGATTTGGTCCGTGTGAAAGAAAGTGTAAATAATAATTAAGCGACTTTCTTTTTAGTGAAATAATTGCTTTCTGTGAAACGTAAAATGTATAAAAATATGTCCATGTGTAAAATAAAAGGCCAGAAAATGAAGAAGGTCTATTTGTGTGAAGTTATGTGGTGTTAGAATCATGTGTGGGTGAAAACCATCCAAAAATCATGTCACATGATGGAAAAGGGGAGTGTAGAAAATGTTCATAATATAAAAAAGAGGGTATCATGTGCAAATCAGTGAATTCATGTATAAATGTATGCACGATGGATAGTCAAAAAGTGTTAAGATGTCAAAAGGCAACTGCTCAGATGGTTTGCAAAAATGTGAATAATAATTATGAAAAGTGCAAAGTAATAATAATAATAATAATAATGAAAACCCGAAAAAATGGTTAAATGAAAATAAAGTAAAATCTCAAAGGAGGAATCGGATATAATAAATGAAAAATGGCAAGTACAATGTATGCCAAATAAATTAACATAAATGTAATAAGCACCATTAGAATCATGATAATAATAATTAATATTGAGTTTTATACTCCGAAAAATAGTATTGAGTTTTTATACTCAGAATAATAATGTTAAAGTAAACAATGGCATTTTTGAAAGTTAATGAAATAATGAATGTTAATCAAATGATAATAATAAACTTGAGTCGAAGTGATAAAATAATTGAAATAATTGAAGCGCGTGGAATAATTAACGTAATTGAAGGATCGTTGTCGATAACTTAAGAAATGAAATAATAAACGTTATTCTGCAATTGATAAAATGTAATGTGCTAAATGTAATGGGTAAAAATTGAACGCCGTAAAATAAAGTTGAATGTTATAGGCTAGGCCCGTAAAATGTTGAAATGAGTCAAATAGGCTAGCTAGTGGAATAAATATGTCTTGTAACGTACTTAAGATGAGAGATCTAAAAGTAATAATGGCCAGGAAGGCGTCGATATTGTTGTATTACGAGGGTTTGACCCGTCTGGACGAACAGGGATTCGAACCAGAGGCATTATAGTTGTTGCAATCTAAGTCCCGCTGGGCAATTGCTAAATGTGTGTGTATTAATTTGGAAAGTATTAGTGCTTCTACGAGATATGGTTATAACTGGGGAAACAGTGTGTTCCGAGCCTAAAAATCATATAGCCTTACTTTGCCAGCATCGAAATGTTATGACCAAGTGAAATGTGTATAAGGAATGAACGGGATTCGAAGCAAGGAATGGTAAAGACCTCTTGTCTCCTCCCAATAAATAAATAAATGCGTCGTGATCTCCAATTATAGCACTGGTTACAAGGACAATGAAATGAATAAAAGTTAATGAGGGATAGAGTTGAATAAAGTAATATCGCACTTGGATTTTCATGTATCTTAAGTTGTAGAAATAAACAGCTGAAGGTTCTTTTAAAGGGAAGTGAATGGTGTGAGCGCAAGGTCGTAAATTATCGTGAAACGAGGGTGTAAGGGAGGTTCTGCCACCCGGCCGACCGACCCTAGACACGGAAGGAAAGTACAATGGACTTTTGTTTAAAAAGGTTGCGGTTGCTGAATAAATATGAAGTGCGTTATAGTTAAATATGCAAATTTGTTAATTAACGGTGCTATAACATTGTTAATCAAATAATTGAATTGGTGGGTTCTTGAAAATTTGTTGAAATCTGATAATATTTGACCATAGTAGTCCAAGTATGAGTTGAACACTAAATATCCGATTCCTACCTAAAAGAGAGATATGAAATGAAAACGGGTTAATTCATAACGGAGTTTGCAAGTAATTAAATAATTATATAGTGTTTGGAATTTGGATTTGTCGGAGATTTTATTTAGGGGATGGGGTAGCGTATCCTAGGGGTACAACAATAGTGATGGCATGTGATACCTCATTTATAAACCAACCTATTGCATGGAAGAAATATGGGAGGGACATGAATACGAGAACATTGTATGGTTAATTGTTTTAAAGTGTTGATTTATTGTGATAAATTAAGGCTTACCGGCAGAAGTAATATAATCAAAATAAAATGATAATTAAAGAATTTAAAGTAAACTGAGGGTAAAAATAAAACCCAGAAGGGATTATAATTAGACGGGTAAATATCCGTAAAGCCCTAGAGAAAAATGACATGTAATAATAGGCAAGCTTTGTGACTAAACAGATAATGTGTTGTAAACAAAAATATAGAGAAATGCTAATGTATGAAAGATGATCTCAGCAAGGTAAAGATAAGGATAAGATAATGATAGAGATTAAGGTGAATTTTTGATATTTTTTGTGGATTTTTGATTTTCCAAAATTTTTATGAATGACAATTGGTATTGTTCCTTGGAGTTTTTCTGCAATAAACTCATGTCATTTGTAACATGCCTGGTTTTTCAATTTAGTCTTGTAGATCCTAAAAGTGCTATCATATCGAATGTGGAATCACGGTGGGGGTTGACGTTACACGCCCCGTACCGAAGTAGTTAGCCAGGTCGTGATGAAGCGTTCTCCATTGTGAAATGGGTACATTACAAACTTGATGTCTAACACTTACATCATTTAGGTCTTACAAACTTGATGCCTAACACTTACAACATTTCGGTATTGCAAACTTGATGCCTAACACTTACACCATTTAGGTCTTACAAACTTGATGCCTAACACTTACAACATTATAGTCTTACAAACTTGACGCCTAACACTTACAACATTTAGGTCTTACAATCTTCACTCCTATCACTTACAACATTTAGGTCTTGCAAACTTGAAGCCCAACACTTACACATTTAGGTCTTACAAACTTGTTGTCTAACAGTTACAACATTTAGGTCTTACAAATTTGACGTCTAACACAACATTTATTCCTTACAAACTTGATGGCTAACAGTTACATAATTTAGGTCTTACAAACTTGATGCCAAGCACTTACAACATTTAGGTCTTACAAACTTAATGCCTAACACTCACAACATTTAGGTCGTAAAAACTTGATGCCTAATACTTACAGCATTTAGGTCTTACAATCTTGACTTAATACACTAACTTCGTTCCGTCTTTTCAATACTGTTTGATTAACAAAATGCTGTTCTAGTACATGATTCGAACAATTATGTGTCCTTCTTCAGCTAGAAAAAATATAAAAATTTATAGTTAAAAATATGCATTCAAAACACTGTGATTCATTAAAAAGTCATTAATGTGGACACAGGGTGTCTCATTGTCCATACACGTGGAAAATGTCTGTCCCTTTCAATAACTAATTAAAACATGGATAATAAAAATTACAAGCATGATGCCAAACATTTACAGCATTTAGGTGTTACAAACTCGATGCTTAACACTTACAGCATTTAAGTCTTACAAACGTGACGACTAAAACATACAACATTTAAGTCTTACAAACTTTATGCCTAACACTTACAGCATTTAGGTCTTACAAACTTGATGCCTAACACTTACAGCATTTAAGTCTTACAAACTTGTTGACTAACACTTACAACATTTAGGCCTTACAAACTTGACGCCTAACACTTACCACATTTAGGTATTCAAATCTTGACGCCTAAAGCCTACAATATTTAGGTCTTACAAACTTGATGCCAAACACTTACAACATTTAGTTCTTACAAACTTGATGCCTGACACTTACAACATTTAGGTTCACCAGAACTTGATGCCAAACACTTACAACATTTAGGTCTTACAAACTTGATGCTTAACACTTACTACATTTAGGTCTTGCAAACTTGACGCCTAATACTTACACCATTTAGGTCTTACAAACTTGATGCCTAACACTTACAACATTTATGTCTTACAAACTTGATGCCTGTCACTTACAACATTTAGGTTCTTCAGAACTTGATGCCAAACACTTACAACATTTAGGTCTTACAAACTTGATGCCTAACGCTTACTATATTTAGGTCTTCCAAACTTGATGCCTAACAGTTACAACATTTAGGTCTTACAAACTTGATGCCTAACATTTACAACATTTACGTCTTACAATCTTGATGCCAAACACTTACTATATTTAGGTCTTACAATCATGTTGTCTAACATTTACAACATTTAGGTCTTACAAACTTGATACCAAACACTTACTATATTAAGGTCTTGCAAACCAGTTATCTATCACTTACAACATTTAGGTCTTACAAACTTGACTCTTAACTCACAAAACATTTAGGTCTTACAAACTTGATGTCTAACACTTGCAAATTTAGGTCTCAAAAAACTTGACGCCTGACACTTACAAATTTAGGTCTTACAAACTTGATGCCTAACACTTACGACATTTAGATCTTGCAAACTTGATGCCCAACACTTACAACATTTAGGTCTTGGAAATTTGATACCTAACTCTTACAACATTTAGATCTTACAAACTTGATGCCTAACACTTACAACATATAGGTCTTACAAACTTGATGCCTAACACTTACCACATTTAGGTCTTACAAACTTGTTGTCTAACACTTACAACATTTAGGTCTTACAAACTTGACTCCTAACACACATTTTGATCTTAAAACTTGTTGTCTAAGACTTACAACATTTAGGTCTTACAAACTTCACGCCTAACACAGCATTTAGGTCTTACAAACTTGACGCCTAACACAAGATTTAGGTCTCACAAACTTCATGCCTAATTCTGATAGCATTTAAGTCTTGCATCTTGACGCCTAACACTTACAACATTTAGGTCTTAGAAACTTGATGCCTAACACTTACAACATTAAGGTCTTATAAACTTCACGTCTAACACTAACAACATTTAGGTCTTACAAACTTGATGTCTAATACTTACACCATTTAAGTCTTACAAACGTGATGCCAAACTCTTACAACATTTAGGTCTTAAAAACTTGATGTCTAACAATTACAACATTTATGTCTTACAATGTTAACGCCTAACAGTTACACATTTAGATTATACCAACTTGTTGTCTAACACTTACAACATTTAGGTATTAAAATCTTGACGCCTAACACTTACAACATTTGGGTCTTACAAACTTGAGGCCTAACACTTACAACATTTAGGTATTGAAAACTTAACGCCTAACAGTTACACATTTAGACCTTACAAACTTCTTGTCTAACACTTACAACATTTAGGTATTTCAAATTTGACGCCTAACACGTACATCATTTACGTCTTAGAAACTTGACGCCTAACACTTACAACATTATGTCTTACAAACTTCACGCCTAACACTTACAACATTTAGGACTTGCAAACTTGACGCCTAACACTTACAACATTTAGGTCTTAAAAACATGTTGTCTAACACTTACAACATTTAGGTCTTACAAACTTATCGCCTAACACTTACAACATTTAGGTCTTGCAAACTTGATGCCAAACACTTACTATATTTAGATCTTACAAATTTCACGCTTAACATTTACACATTTAAATCTTACAAAGTTGTTGTCTAACACTTACAACCTTTAGGTCTTACAAACTTGATGCCTAACACTTACAACATTTAATTCTTACAAATTTGATGCCTAACACTTACACATTTAGATCTTACAAACTTGTTGTCTAACACTTACAACATTTAGGTCTTACAAACTTGATGCCTAACAATTACAACATTTAATTCTTACAAACTTGATGCCTAACACTTACTACATTAAGGTTTTACAAACTTGACGCCTAACACATACAACATTTAGGTCTTACAAACTTCACGCCTAACACTTACAAGATTCAGGTCTTACAAAATTCACGCCTAACACTTACAACATTTAGGTCTTACAAACTTGATGCCTAACACTTACAACATTTAGGTCTTACACACATGATGCCTAACACTTAGACCTACACCATTTAGGTCTTACAAACTTGATGCCTAACACTTAGGCCTACAAAATTAGGTCTTACAAACTTGATGCCTAACACATATGACATTAAAGTTTTACAAACTAATTCCTAACACTTACTACATTTAGGTCTTACAAACTTGATGCCTAACACTTACTTAACCGCAAGTCCCTCCCCCCTCCCATTGAAGGCAATTAAAACAACTCAAATCAGAATGATCCACCAATTATTGGTTTGGGCCTCAGGATGCTCAAACAAATACCACGCCGAAAATAATTGTTATTATTACCTTTAGACCAGAACACAACCCACGGACACATCGACCCCATGCGGAAAATTAGTGTAAAAAATATCGAGAAACCAAACCAAAATTTGCCAAGCAACCCCTATCAACTAATCTTACCTTTAAAACAAAACAAAATGAATCTAACCAAACAACCCTTGTAAATAACTTTTACTTCATCAACAACCAATATTAAATTATCCTACTTAAATGAATATGATTATGAAAGACAACTGATGTTATTTACGAGTGCGCACCTCAAGATGGCGGCTGAGCGAAATTTTAAAATTAAGAATTTATTTGCTTTTCTTAATCATGCGATCGAAGTGAAAGTTTGAATATCGAAGCTACGCAACAATGTTCCATTAGTGATACATAACTCTATGGCCTATACATATATCAATCCAAAATGGCGATCATACGATATATTTAAACAGTTCTCAATATCTACAAATCTTTTACAGCAATCGAACTGATTTTTTTATGTTCATAGAAGCTATGAATATAAGTTCACCTATAGGAGTTTCAGTAACCTGGTGATCATAAATCCAACATGGCGGCGACGCGAATTATAAATATTTAAATGGACGTTTCTCGCTATTTAAGCATCGGAATGCAGTGAAACTTTGCACGTTAAATGCTTATACAAATGTTAATCCAATGGCATTTAATTTATTTCATTTGTTTTCATACCCAAAAGATGGCAGCTGTGCGAAATTTTAAAATCTCGTTTTTACTTCTTGTGTTCTAATCATGCGATTGAAGTTCGAATACCACACGTACACAATAATCTTCATGTAATAGTACATAAATAAAATCGAAACTGGCGACCATCTGAAACGATTTAGACGGTTCTCAATATCTACGAATCTATCACAACCTCCAAACTGAAATTTTGTATGTAGATAGAGGGAATTAACGTGAGTAAGATATATGAAAATAGGCTGTATAGTTCTTCACGGAACTACTTGTTTATTTTCGATTGCTATTTGGCTGCAATAAAATGATTAATTAATATTCTGAACTAGCACCAACAGATACTATGGGGGATCGTTTTGTTCTTTAGATTAAATAAATAGATTAAATAACATTTTCAAATAACATATAATAGGCTGGGAAAAACTCTTTAAAATATAAAAAGATATCGTATTATCAACTTGTTATTTTTTTCTAATTCAATGCTTATTGAATGCCAACGGTAGGCAAACCAATGGAGTCCCACTCTGACCAGTCTTGACATCTGTAGGAAAAGTTTCGCATAAGATAATCCTAATAAGGTGAGTGCATTCTAGCGGCCATAAAAGGAATCTATTCAAGTAAATCTGTTCCAATGTGCAGGCCGGTGCGCAGCTCGCAACCAGTTGGCCATGATTGTAACCCCCATAATTCATCTGGTTGCTGTTAGATGTCTCGTGCAGATCCGGGAGAAAATTTTGTTTTAATTAAATATATATTTCACATTGTAATATTCACAATATAACGCTTAGTTTTATGACGTCTGAATAATTACAAAATAATAAATATTAAAACGGGTGAAAGACTAACGCTTTACCCCACAGCCAATCGTGTCTACCCAAATTCGTCGTTATCAATGGGCGTGTTCTAGGCGAACTTCATGTTGCCACCACAAGAGTGCAGTAGGCACAGGGGGGGGGGGGGTCCAGGCGCATACGAATTGGCGGACATGCTTCATTCTTTTCAATGCAATCAGCGGTTCTGTCAGGCATCCAAATGAATGTAAAAAGAAAGGTGTATGGGAACTGGAATTTATTTCAATTCAAGTCGGAACTCGGAAAAAGAAATGCGAAAGTTCATGGAAGGAAAAAAGGAAGATTGTAGTTTATCGTGACTGTTAATCTCGAGATCATAAGCCACGGGACCTCCTTTTTACGTGGAATCCGAACGTCAGGACATGGCATTTCACTTCGAAAATCTCACACGCATTGACCGGGAATCGAACCCGGTCCGCCGTGATAAGAGGCCAACAGCTTAACCGCTGCGCCACCACGCCCCCAGTTCATGGAAGGAAGGGTGAACTTATAAAGAGGTATTGTTGTTTGGAATGTCACTTCTAAACAGTACCGACTCTATGGATGCTTTTCTCGTCAATATCCGTTAATATTTCGTATTTTAACCTTAATAGGCTCGAAGATTATGATGCCACATTTAATGCGGAAAATCGGCAGGATGAGGAGGATATTTACGTCATGAAAGTACCAAGTGCAGTAGTATACAAAGATGTTAATGAAAGTACAGATCTTCCAACTGTGACAGCCCAGTGTTTTCAAGATATTTAAAGTACCGTGAGCAACGTGATTCAGGTGTGGGTAGTACCCTACATCCGAGGCAATCTGTTTAACATAATTATTCTAACCTTGGTCTACTCCTACATTTCTTGTCCTCGACCCTTCCTTCCATTACTTAGCTTGCTATTCCTGGGTGTCTTAGTACGTGTCCTACCAACCTATCTCTTCTCTTCATTAGCAGTCGCCAGAAACATCTCTTCTCTCCCACTCATCTAAATGCCTCTTCGTTTATAACCCCATCGTCCATCAATGGTTATTTAGCTTCCTAAGTAACAGAAGTCTCCTACCTCCTTCAGCTTTTCACCTGAAAATTTGATGCCTGTCGTAACTGCAGGATTAAAGGTTAGAATTAAATAGGAAATTCTGGAGGCGCTAATCAGGCATTTAAGGGACAGTTAGTTTCTAAATACGTTACTGATGATAGAATTGCACATCCTACCTCGCAAACTAGAGCTTTTGGGTGCGAAATGGTCGAAACAAACAACACTGCTGTCAGTTTGATTCCATTTAATACGCCGAATTTGTTTTGTCCATTGTTTTCTCAAACTGGGATCCTTTGGAAACGTATGCCCACCTCTATTTTTACAGAGTGGTACACAGCAGCACGTACTAGGCATTATTCACGCATGTAAATGTCAGAATCTATGAAATTTGCTTAGCATTCGCCCTTAGGCATATTACGTATTGGACCCGTACTCGTCATGCTGCACTCAGCTGACAAACGTTGACAGTTACACGCCCATTGACTTACATAGAACGTCTTAGCAAATTATGATTTGGACTGAAAAATTTCTTCAGTTTAGTATATATATATAGGCTATATTGAACCCTTTATCCACAGGCTGTATAAAGGATTCTAATAAATTATTCATCATCTTTTGATCCATTTCTACAGACAGCAGATATGAGAGCCAGACGGTGTTGGGAAATATTTAGAAATCAGTGGCCGAGAGGACAATATGGTTTAAGCTCCTGTGGTATTTTAGGAAGTAGCATAAATATTCATGACACATAGGACAGGTGCAACTTTTAGCGCGTGGAGACGGCTTGGGTACGCACAATATGGCCTGTTGCTATGAGTGTTGGCGCCAAGAAGAAAATCAAATGCTACGATGTAATTGGTCAATCTTCATGTTAACCACTCCCTGTGGCAGAAATACAAGTAAAAGCGCGCAAAGATCTACAAGAGTCTGAACCAATAATATCAAGACGCCCTGTTTTAGCGGCAACTCGGCTTGGTAACGCACTGTGGTAAATTAACGCGGGAGTTATCTACGGATTAATTCCACGATCGATTCGAGCCAGCTACAGCATAATCGTAACCTCCACACTGCTACGAACTCTATGATACCGATCGCATGCTAGTCTGATAATTATTATGGAATATTTTTCCATAAATCCCCTTCCACACCTACCCTCGCCAGTTTCATTTATAATGATCCAGAAAGCTTCGAGAGAACACACTTTATTTTGTGCGTCTGAGGACGTAACATTGACTTTTATTTGAGCTTTTGAGGAAGTAAGGCCGTTATTCAGGTGTCCGAGGAAACGAGGCATACTCTGCATATTTTTTTCATGTATTTGAACATGGAACATTTTCGTCAAGTTATAAGTGTAACTTCAGTGATTTATTTGTAGTCCCAGTACTACCAGATAGGACCAGTCCATCGAAATAATTCACCAATAGACTGTCAAGGAATTTAGTACTTGATCGGTGAATTTAATAGGAAATATATCGTGAGTGTATCTGACAACACTTTATTTAATTCAGCACGAGATGACGTCTAGGAACAGGACCGGATCTTGGAACCAGCAGGACATTTGCCAGAAGATGTCGATGACGAGCTAAGCAGCTTAAAGGAATGATGGCTGCAGATGTTTCCCTGACGCTGCTTTAAAGGATTGAGTACAAATGAATTTATTTATTTATTAAATCAGCTATGGTATTATGGGACATATTTTTGTAGATATTTGTTTGCTTCTTTGGTAATGTAGATTCTTAGTTCTTGTTTACTGACACATTAAGTATGGGACAAGCCGAGCGCTTTGTAATTTGTAAATATTGTGATTTGTGTTTGGTTCAACTATACGGGGCGACGCGCAGCTCGTGCTCGCATTCGCTTGCGCAAATTGTGGTCAAGCATTATAATTCGGAGGTATGCCTTATAACAAAAATGGAACTGAATTAATTTTGAGATTAAAAATAGAATTTGGAGGGTTAAGATTATTTGTGAGCAGAATTTATGACGGATCAGGATTCTTTTGTTAGTTGCTTTTCCAGCAGATATGAACGGGATGGTATTTTGCACCCGAGTTTGTGTTGTGTATTTTTTTTAATGTGTCTATGGACGCAATATTGGTTGATCTGCTTTGAGCCGACCTAGTAGGTATTTTTATGAGTGAGTCAGTCCAACATTTATGGTGCGTAGTGTGATTTTATGATGTGTTAGCGAGAATATATCATTGCGATTATTCTGACTTGCTCCACATCAGCCCAGTTCATAACCTCGCGAGGCTGGACTTGTGGTATATATTTGTGTTTTCTTGCCATCCAAGCGGATGAGTGAGATATGTTGGCTTTTCCCGATGGAACTTGCACCTAGCTTGAAGGACTGAGAGAGATAGTGAGGCAGCGATGACTCATACAAGAGGGGCGCGCTCAAATCAGATAACGCGACTTGTCATTAGTAACAGGCCTGGGTCCTGTACTTCAATTTAAGACGTTGTTTAAAATTCACAAAACCTGATCGGTTATAATGTGTATTTGATTGATTAAATGGGTGTTGTCCATAGTGTAAGGTAGCTCCCGAAACTCCTGTTTGTCTGGCGTTTTATAAAAATGTAAACATAGTTTTCAGCCGTTAGGCTTGTATTTTGTTGCTGTTGCTTTAAATTCTTGTGTGTTTATTTTACGCGTCCAAAGACCCCGTGTGGCATTAGGAGGTGCGAGGCTATGTTCCCAATTTGTGATGAGAGCGTTTTGGCCTATTTTTGGCATGCTTTTTTTATTTCGTGTGCTCTGGCACCAGCTAGAATCTCAGGGAGATTCTTCATCTTTTTGTATTATTAGATCTTGCATGTGTCAGTAGTAATTATAGTGTGTTAATTAAGGGTGGGTCCCATAGCCGTAGTGTGATTTAAAAGATGCAACTCCGCGAGCAACATGACTGTTTCAGTTGTAAACGGACTCGAATCAGTACTCATTTTCTTATTAACGAGCAGTTCACCACGCATGATATAACTTCTTGACCAGGAAAAATGGACTTGCATCCATATGTTGTGACGAGCGAGTTCTTACCGCTCAAAGTTTTTGTTTGATTAATCATTTTGTGTGAAGCTGTATTCACATTGTTTGTTGGTGGAGTGAGTATTACCGCTCAGTGTTATGTTTATTTCTTAAGGGGTGAAAGTCAGTGAGGATTTCTTTTTTATTTATTATTATTATTATGCACATAATTTTCAGTCATTAAATATCTTTAATTCTACTTGTTATTCATTTTATTTCTAGTATAGCCTCTGTCATGGACCTTTCTATTCATTAGAGCATGTTGTTTTTAAGCGAACTTTGCTGTATAATGCAGTCAGGACTGAACACGACCCCGTAGATGAATCTTGAGAAAACCATGCTTTATTGAAGGGTGCAATATATATATATATATAAATAATTTCATACAAAGTTTATATTATTTCTATATTAAGGCTATTTTGCAAGCAATACTCAAACTAGTGAAATATAGGTCAGGCACAAGATATTAGCTGCCATCTTGTCTGGTAACCGAGACGGCTCGGCTTTTTAAAGCCACTGCTATCTTCTAATATTGTAATATGAACTTAAAATATGTAACGGATCACGTCCTTTATGGCATTTTAAAACATTGTCGGTTCCATAATCGGAATTGATGGGTTCAAAGTTATTAATTATAATGCTTCCATAATTCACACGGCCGTCATTCTCAAATGGTACGGACGACGACCTTGTAGTTTAGGCACAAGACGAATCCCATATGAAAATATGTTGTTACCAAATTTGGTAGTGATCGGATGATTATTATGGTCGTAATTTGATTTTACGATTTCAACACTTGAGTGGCCACTGTAAGAAATATGTAGGATATGTACATTATCGGATTTGGCTATATTGTTTTTTTTTTCGTGACCTTTTTGGATGAACTATATGTCGTATTTGGAGATTGTTTGCATTGTTCCCAAGAATATACACCTTGGTATTTAGTTGATTTAATCAGTTTAGTAGATGGCTAGGAAGAATCTAAACTCATAACGTCAGCAGTTTTTAATTTGCGCGCGCCTGAGTAATGTGAGATTTTCGATATCTCGCGAACCAATGATCGGATTTGAACATTTGAGGAATTACAGGACTCGGGCTGACGCCCCCTTTCCTATGGACGAACAATTTTCACCCCAAGATAAAAACTATCCTTACCCGGGGGTAATCTTTTTAGTAAATTTTGCTTTGCATGCATGACAGGAATAAGGCTTTACACTATTATGAATCATCATTTTTGTTTTTGTTTTGTACGCAAGTGCACTTGAGGCTTTTGTAAGGTGGCGGGCTCTCTAAATGATTATTTATGGATGAGTTATTTTTTAATATTTAACCAAAGGACCCAACACGAATAGGTCATCGACTTTTTAATATCTCGTGAACCAATAATGGTAGATGGACATGAGAGGTGTTGTAGGACTCGAGGTGATGCCCCCTTTTATCCTATAGCCCCCTAATTTAACCAAAGGACCCAAAACTAATAGGTCATTGGCTTTTTAATATTTCGCTAACAAATAATGCCAAAGACTTGTATGAATGTCCTAGGACTTGGGGTGATGGCCCTTTTTTTCTATACCCTCCCCCCTTCGCAATTTCACCAAAAGACCCAAAACTAATAGGTCATCGGGTTTTTAATATCTCGCTATCCATTAATTCTAAAGACTTGTGTGGGGTGTCCTAGGACTTGTGGTGACGTCCCCCATTTGAATTTATTATTTATTTTTCCAAATTTTGACAAAGGGCCTAACTACACATTTTGCTTTATTTTTTATTTTTTATTTTGATTTAATATCGGCGCAAGAGAGAGACAGTACCGGTTATGTTTAAACGAGCATGTTGCCGGTCACAGTGGCCATGCCCAATGAATCAATGAATCTTGTCAACCATTGATCAGAGAGGGTCATGCGAGGACTCGTTTAATGGTATTTTTTTCTTATCTTTCCTATGGTGCATTCATTTACTCCATTATCCCAAAACGGCAAGGACATCAACCTGAGATTTCATAAACCAATCATCGGATGTGTACATATGAGGTGTTGTAGGTCTTGCGGTGACACTCTGATTGCTATGACACGTCTATTTACTCAAATATCCCAAAACAGCTAGGTCATTCGCCCATTATATTTTGTGAAGCAACAACGCTAGGGACTTTTAAGTGGGCTAAATCAGAAGCGTATCATACCCCCTTTGCTTAGGACCAGGAATTTAACCAAAATATTATGACAAAGGGCTTAACGTCTCGAGGAACTCATTTTCAATATACGCGAGTGTAACTGGTTTTGGGAGGCATGACTTTAGCTGCTTTTGAAACTAATTAATTAATAAAGGACTTACTTAGCGCACAGCTTACACCGTGACCTGATAAAGCTGGCTCCTCGACTGCATGTCACAGCCTGGCAATCAAAGAATTGTGAGCCCATAATCATAGATGTTAATCGTGAGTGATGAAACATAGCCAGGTATGGAAACAAGTATTATTGCAGGCTATATTTATGGTGACTGACAAGTCTTTGACCATTGGAACTTGCTTTCAGACCTGACTGCAGTACACACTTTTGACATGGCGAATGTAATGTAATCTGACTGACCATTTCCGCTGATGTGTGTTGTGATGAATGCTGAGAGTCTCTCTGTTGCTAAGCTGGAGTCAGCACTTCTATACTTGAAACATATCATGCAGGTGTTGGCATTGGATGTTAGACCTGCAAGTGCATGATAACAGAATGCTAAAGCGTGGGAAACGAATGATCATACACGCAACGGGACATAGAAAGAAACGTCTATAACATTTCCACTCGCACTATGTGACCACCTTTGAACACGCTACAGCGTTGTGTGAATACTCGGTTTTGTTTAACAGTTTTTACGTGTTGGTATAAAATACTTGAAATAGTTGTGAGGTATGTACCTATTTATTTATTTATTTATTTATCTATTTATTTATTTATTTATTTATTTTTATACGAGTATTTTCTGGACAATATTAAATGATTGATTAATTGATGATGATGATGATGATGATAATTGTTGTTTTAAGGGGCCTAACATCGAGGTTATCGGCCCCTAATGAAATGAAATGGCGTGAAATGAAAGGATGTAGATAAAAACAACTCACTGCCATGGAGGAAGCGAAAATGGTGTTTATAAAACAGACAGTGAGCCCCAAAAAATTATGCCTTATTTGAATAAAAAGAATAAAAGGCGGATGGTAAAAAAGGATAAAACAAATAAGGCATAGTGAACAATACAATACATAACACAATAAAAAACATAAAACAGATTTAACCTGAATTAAAAGTCGTAACTACACATTAAAACTTAAAAAAGTAACCACTCTCCCTCATGAACCGGATGACGAGGTCAGCTGACGGCCCGTCATCACGGAGAATAAGGGAGAGGGTATTAGGCAGTTTAAGAGTCCCTCGCAAATCGGCCAGATCCACACACTCCAAGAGAAGGTGTGCCACGGTTAAGTGGGCGCCGCCAGTACACTCAGGAGGATCTCCTCTCTTTAGCAAGTGGGAGTGCGTAGCAATCCCATGGCCGATCCGGAGTCGACAGAGTACCACAGCTTCCTTCCGGAGAGATCGGAAGGAAGATTTCCACACCTTCGTTGTCTCCTTGATGCCTCTCAGTTTGTTGGGTGGAGGCGTGGCACGCCATGCCTCCTCCCAATGAGACAGGATCGAATGCCGCAACTGAGAGCGCACATCACTAGCAGGCACCTTATACGGTAGCGAGGGCAGTGCGACTGCCTCTCTCGCCGCCTGATCAGCAAGCTCGTTTCCCGCAATACCCATGTGGCTAGGAAGCCACACAAAGGTCACCCCGGTTCCAGCGTTACGCGAACTGACGAGCTGGTCGTGCACACGCTGGACCAACGGGTGCTTCGGGAAACACACATCGATCGCCTGCAGCGCACACAGAGAGTCAGTACACACTAGAAAGTGCTGGTGATCGTCTGACAACGTGTACCGAAGAGCCTCTAAGATGGCATAGAGCTCCGCAGTGTACACGCTACAGGCCTCGGGAAGTGAAAAGAGAAACCGACGATCCTCAACCACAAATGCACAGCCTACATTCTCGTTTACCCTCGAACCGTCCGTGAATACAAGCCCTGATCCCGGATACCGCGTCACCACGGACTGGAACAGCCTCCGATGGACGGAGGAGTCCGTGTCCGACTTGGGGCCGGTGTGCAGATCCAGGATGATATCAGGGCGAGAGACCATCCACGGAGGGGCCTTGCTAGGTACTCGGACGATACAGGAGACAGAAGGAAATCGGAACTGACGGTATAAGTCATCCAAGCGAATTCCCGCCGGCCGAGTGGCTCGGACGAGCGCATCATACAGCCGGCGATTCGGATTGGAAAACAAACATGGATAGCTTGGATGAAGTGGCATCTGTCGAATAGTTGCAGCATAGGTCAGCAGTACTTGTTGGCGCCTCAGGTGTAAAGGAGGTACGCCAGCCTCGGCGAGCAAGCTGACGACTGGTCTTGTCCGAAAGGCACCCGTCGCCAGCCTCACACCGCCGTGGTGGACACTGTCCAGTTTAACAAGCACTGACTTACGGGCCGAACCATATGCTACACTGCCATAATCTAATCTCGATAAAATCAGTGCCTTATAAAAACGTAAGAGCACCGCGCGGTCTGCCCCCCATGATGTGCCGCTAAGAAACCGCAGCATGTTGAGTTTCTTAGCACAGGCAGTTTTCAAACACCGTACGTGTGGTTCCCATGTCAATTTCTGTTCGAAAAGGAGCCCAAGGAACCGGTGCGCAGCAACAACAGGCAAAGCTACATTGCCCAGATAAAGCTCAGGATCTGGATGGAGGGTGCGCTTTCGGCAGAAATGGACAACCGAGGACTTAGCGGTTGAGAATCGAAAGCCATGCTCCAGTGTCCAGCGTTCCACTCTCCGAATAGCTTGTTGTAGCTGTCGTTCAGCGACCGCCATATTTTGCGCACTATAATGTAGAGCGAAGTCGTCTACGTATAGCGACGGTACCACTGCTGGACCAGCAGCAGCGAATATACCGTTTATGGCAATCGCAAATAATGTTACGCTAAGCACCGATCCCTGTGGGACTCCGTTTTTCTGTATATGATATTGCGAATATGTCCCCCCTATTCGGACACGGAACAGGCGAAGGGACAGAAAATTCGCAATAAAAACCGGCAAGTTACCTCGGAATTTCCATTGATGCAGGGTAGAGAGGATGCCGTAACGCCAAGTGGTGTCATAGGCCTTCTCGAGGTCAAAGAAAACAGCGACCAGGTGCTGTCTCCGGAGAAAAGCGTGCTGTATGGCGGTCTCCAGGCGTACCAGATGGTCGTTGGTACACCGTGACGCCCTGAAACCACACTGGTATTCAGACAGGAGTCCCCGTTTCTCCAGGACCCACACTAGGCGCCGATTGACCATCCTCTCGAAGAGCTTGCACAGACCGTTAGTGTGACAAATAGGTCTGTAACTCCCTGTCAATTTGGGATCCTTATCGGGCTTCAGGATAGGTATAATGATACCTTCCTGCCATTGCGCTAGAAACAGACCTTCCAACCAGATACGATTAAACACCCTGAGCAAATAACGAATGCTCTCATCGTTAAGGTGTTTAAGCATCTGGTTGTGAATATTATCGGGGCCAGGAGACGTGTCCCTGCAGAGCGCCAGCGCTCCGCGGAGTTCCCACTCCGTAAAGGGCACGTTGTACTCCTCCGAAGCGCGGGAAGCAAAACTAAGCTGGAAACGTTCCGCTTCGTGCTTCAGGGCCACGAAGGCAGGGTCATAGTTATCAGAACCGGATATATCCGCAAAAGACGAGGCGAGATGGTTTGCAACGCGATAAGGATCTGTAACCAAGTCATTATCAATGGAAATTCCCGGTACAGTAGAAGATGTCTGAATGCCCGAAATGCGTCGTAGTTTAGTCCACACTTGTGAGGAGGAGGTATGTGCCGTAATAGAAGACACATACCGTTCCCAGGATTGCTTCTTACTCTGGCGAATAAGAATCCGTGCCTTAGCACGAAATTTCTTAAACGCCACCAAATTGGCCATGGTTGGACGCCGACGGTAGTGCTTATGAGCTCGACGACGGTCTCTTATTGCCGCTGCAATATCCTCTGTCCACCAAGGGACGAGTTTGCGACGAGGAGTCCCAGAGAAGGATGGAATGGACTCTTCGGCGGCAGCGAGAAGCACATCGGTGATGTGCGGTACCTCGTCATCGACGCTCCGGCAACCAAGATCAACGAAAACAGCTCGTTCTTGAAACGAGGGCCAATTTGCCCGCTTAAGAACCCAACGACTGGGGAACTCCACGGGCGTCTGTTTCAGAAGGGTAAGAACGATCGGGAAATGGTCACTGTCACAGAGGTCGTCGTGTACATACCAACCAAATAGGGGGACCAGCGCACGGCTACACACAATCAAGTCAATGTGTGAGTACGTGCCGTGCGCTAAGCTAAAATGTGTAGCTTCCCCTGTATTTAATAGAGATAAATCCAACCCTTGAATTAAGCCTTCCACGGCCCTTCCTCTGGGGCAGGAAGATGGTGATCCCCATTGGGGGTGATGAGAGTTGAAATCACCCACGAGTAGGAAAGGGACGGGAAGTTGATCAACAAGATCGAAGACGTCATTAATATCAAGGGGTTTGTTCGGTGGAAGGTACACGTTACAAACGGTTGTCATAGCAGGCAAGGACACGCGAACTGCAATAGCTTCCAGAGGAGTGGCGAGTGGAAACTCCTCACTATAGCAGTCAGTGCGAACGAAGGTACAAACGCCCCCGGAAGCCCGGGCGGCGTCTTGTCGCTCTTTAGAGTATAGTCGGAAACCTCTCAGAACAGTCTCGTGATCAGGTCTGAGGTTTGTTTCCTGTAGGCAGACTATACTCGCTGCGTATTGGGCAATAAGCTGACGGAGTTCTGTCAAATGCCTGTCATAACTGTTACAATTCCACTGTAACAGTGCCATTGTGTGAACTTAGGGAATAACTTGGAGCAGCAAGCTACTCCAACTTTGACTCTGGAGAATCTACAGTCACTACGTCGACTACTATCTCCATGTCCTCAGGCGAGGGCATGGAGTGAATCGACTCGGTGGAAGATTTCATAGACGCAGTTCGGCGGCGGGGGGATCTCCGTGGGGAGCGCGCAGATCTGGGGAACGAAACGTCCCCAGGCGCAGAAGCATCCGCAGGTGTTGGCGCGGATGGCTTCCCCTTTTTGGGAGAAAGGGAATGCGTAGTGCGGGGCCCCTTCTTACCCTTACCCGCCTCTTTATGATATATAGACGGGTCAGGAGATGAATTCCTGACCCTGGTCGACGATGACGCCTCCGACGGCTTCGGCGCGGCTTTCGCCGACCGTTTGGGTGGGGAGAAAGTCTTCGACTTCCTCCCGAGTGGGGAGTAAGTCTTCAACTTCCTCCCCTGCTGTGCGGGCGGAGCAGCCTTCGCTCGCACAGCCTCCTTTGGGGCCGAAGGTGGGGTTGAAGTCACCTTCGGGCTCTCTCTCTGATTCTGGGGAGTATCTCGAGATGTTGATGGCAGTGGTAAATTAGTAGGTTTCACAGTTGAGACAAAAGATGATGGAGCCGGTACCAAATTTGGTATTATGGCTCTATAATCAATCGTTGGAGAAGGCGAAATCGTGGTATGGTACTTCTTGCGGGCCTCCTGGTAGGTGAGACCATCCAGGGTTTTAATCTCCTGGATTTTCTTCTCACGCAGGAAGACAGGGCAGTTCCTGTCCCGAGGAGAATGAAATCCAGGGCAATTAGTGCACTGATATGGTGTTGTGCACTCTTCCGCTTCGTGGGGTACCTTACCGCATGTTCCACAGACGTCAGGGCTCGAGCATCGGGATAACATGTGCCCGAATTTCTGGCACTTATAACACCTCATTGGTGGAGGGATGTAAGGCCGAACGTCGCAACGGTAACTTGTTACCTTGACTTTCTCCGGGAGCACCGAAAGCTCAAAGGAAATAATGAAAGCACCAGTATCCACGATTTGACCATTGACCTTGCGCGTAATGCGCCGGACATCAGTCACGTGACGGTGCTGCATATCCTCCTTGAGCTCCTCGTCAGTGTTCAGAATCAGGTCCCGGTGGAAAATGACTCCCCGGACCAGATTCAAAGACGTGTGCTTCTCCACTTTGACAGGGATATCGCCAAAGTGGTCACACTTCAGAAGGTGTTCAACCTGCTCAGCAGTCCTAGTCTTGAGCAACAAGCTACCGTTTCTCATCTTTTGTACCTTCTCAAGCTCGCCATAGACCCCTTCTATGTGCCGAGAAAACAAAATAGACTTTACCATCTTAAAATCACCCCCATCTGTTCTGGTTGCGACCAGAAACTTGGGAGTGTTAGCACCCAGATTCTCACGAACAGACTGTTCCCAGGGGGTTGATCCCCGTAGGGAATCAAAAGTTAAAGACTTGGGTGGCGGACCACCCTGGTGGGAGATATTCCTTTTCTGTCCCATGGCCGTTTCATCCTCCCTGAATGCCACCGACTCCAATCACGGGCTGTCTCTGTAGGCGCTACCCAGCCAAGGCAAGGCCCGCCTAGCTTGGAAGGCATTGCCCGGGGGTCAGATGTTTGACATGCCATTCAGGCATGTACCCCTTGGCATATACTAGAGAGTTTTCCAGCACAGGCATGCAGCTGTGCGGGGACCTGCGTTGTCAGGCGGATACTACTGCAGAGTACATGGCGCACCCACCTGTCGGTGTGGCCAGACCGAACAGGCTCTCGAGCGTAGTCGCACACTTAGGTGGCCCTTCCCCTGACAGCACGCACATGTAATTTTGAGTGCCAGACCTCAAAAACATGAACGGAAAAAGGCGTGCGATATAACCTAATGAGAGTTATATCGCACAAAGTAGGGCGTTTAGAGCTGGCTGTCAAACCCGTAAAGGGGACCTGGGCCAAGAAACCCTTTACGTCGCCTTCTACGACTGGCAGGGTATACCTGTGAGTGTATTCCATCCCTCCCACCCACGGGAGGTCCAATTCGCAAGACAAGCCGGAAACCTAAAAGGATAGCCAAGGTCGCCCCCTTTTAGTCGCCTCGTACGACAGGCAGGGGATACCGTGGGTGTATTCTAAACCCCCCACCCAGAGGGGAATTGACTAATTGATAAGGGGATTATTTTTTATTGATTTGTTTGCAGATAACCTGTATACCTGTCAATTCTAAGAGAAAGATGATGATGATGATGATGATGAAAATTGTTGTTTTAAGGGGCCTAACATCGAGGATATCGCCCATAATGAAATGAAATGGCGTGAAATGAAAGGATGTAGATAAAAACAGCTCACTGCCATGGATGAAACGAAAATGGTGTTAAGAAAACAGACAGTGAGCCCCAAAAAGTATGCCTTATTTGAATAAAAAGAATAAAAGGCGGATGGCAAAAAAGAATAAAACAAATAAGTCATAGTGAACATTAAAATAGATGAACACAATAAAAACAAACAAAAAAAGACTTAACCTGAATTAAAAGTTGTAACTACACATTAAAACTTTTAAAAGTAACCACTCTCCCTCATGGACCGGATGACGAGGTCTACTGACGGCCCGTCATCACGGAGAATAAGGGAGAGGGTATTAGGCAGTTTAAAAGTCCTTCCCAGATCGGCCAGATCCACACACTCCAAGAGAATGTGTGCCACAGTTAGATGGGCACCGCAAGTACACAGAGGGGGATCTTCTCTCTTTAGCAAGTGGGAGTGCGTAGCAATCCCATGGCCGATCCGTAGTCGACAGAGTACTACAGCTTCCTTCCGGAGAGATCGGAAGGAAGATTTCCACACCTTCGTTGTCTCCTTGATGCCTCTCAGTTTGTTGGGTGGAGGCGTGGCACGGCACGGTTCCTCCCAATGCGAGAGGATCGAATGCCGCAACTGAGAGCACACATCACTAGCAGGCACCTTATACGGTAGCGAGGGCAGTGCGACTGCCTCTCTCGCCGCCTAATCAGCAAGCTCGTTTTCCGCAATACCCATGTGGCTAGGAAGCCACACAAAGGTCACCCCGGTTCCAGCGTTACACGAACTGACGAGCAGGTTATGCACACGCTGGACCAACGGGTGCTTCGGGAAACACACATCGAGCGCTTGCAGCGCACTCAGAGAGTCAGTACACACAAGAAAGTGCTGGTGATCGTCAGATAGCGTGAACCGCAGAGCCTCTAAGATGGCATAGAGCTCCGCTGTGTACACGCCACAAGCCTCGGGAAGTGAAAAGAGAAACCGACGATCCTCAACCACAAATGCACAGCCTACTTTCTCGTTTACCCTCGAACCATCCGTGAATAGAAGCCCTGAACCTGGTTACCGGCTCACCACGGACTGGAACAGCCTCCGATGGACGGAGGAGTCCGTGTCCGACTTGGGGCCGGTGTGCAGATCCAGGATGATATCAGTGCGAGAGACCATCCACGGAGGGGCCTTGCTAGGTACTCGGACGATACAGGAGACAGAAGGAAATCGGAACTGACGGTATAAGTCATTCAAGCGAATCCCCGCCGGCCGAGTGGCTCGGGCGAGCGCATCATACAGCCGGCGATTCGGATTGGTAAACAAACATGGATAGCTTGGATGAAGTGGCATCTGTCGAATAGTTGCAGCATAGGTCATCAGTACTTGTTGGCGCCTCATGTGTAAAAGAGGTTCGCCAGCCTCGGCGAGCAAGCTGACGACTGGGCTCGTCCGAAAGGCTCCCGTCGCCAGCCTCACACCGCTGTGGTGGACACTGTCCAGTTTAACAAGCACTGACTTACGGGCCGAACCATATGCTACACTGCCATAATCTAATCTAGATAAAATCAGTGCCTTATAAAAACGTAGGAGCACCGCGTGGTCCGCCCCCCACGATGTGCCGCTAAGAATCCGCAACATGTTGAGTTTCTTAACACAGGCAGTTTTCAAACACCGCACGTGTGGCTACCACGTCAATTTCTGATCGAAAAGGAGCCCAAGGAACCGGTACGTAGCAACAACAGGCAAAGCTACATCGCTCAGATAAAGCTCAGGATCAGGATGGAGAGTGTGCTTTCGGCAGAAATGGACAACCGAGGTCTTAGCGGTTGAGAACCGAAAGCCATGCTCTAGTGTCCAGCGTTCCACTCTCCCAATAGCTTGTTGTAGCTGTCGTTCAGCGACCGTCATATTTTGCGCACTATAATGTAGAGCGAAGTCGTCTACATATAGCGACGGTACCACTGCTGGACCAGCAGCAGCGAGTATACCGTTTATGGCAATCGCAAATAATGTTACGCTAAGCACCGATTACTGTGGGACTCCGTTTTCCTGTATATGATATTGGGAATATGTCCCCCCCCCCCTATTCGGACACGGAATAGGCGAAGGGACAGAAAATTCGCAATAAAAACCGGCAAGTTACCTCGGAATTTCCATTGATGCAGGGTAGAGAGGATGCCGTAACGCCAAGTGGTGTCATAGGCCTTCTCGAGGTCAAAGAAAACAGCGACTGGGTGCTGTCTCCGGAGAAAAGCGTCCTGTATGGCTGTCTCCAGGCGTACCAGATGGTCATTGGTACACCGAGACGCCCTGAATCCACACTGGTATTCAGACAGGAGTCCTCGCTTCTCCAGGACCCACACCAGGCGCCGATTGACCATCCTCTCATAGAGCTTGCACAGACCGTTAGTGAGACAAATAGGTCTGTAACTCCCTGTCAAATTGGGATCCTTGTCGGGCTTCAGGATAGTTATAATGATACCTTCCTGCCATTGCGCTGGAAACACACCTTCCAACCAGATACGATTAAACACCCTAAGCAAATAACGAATGCTCTCATCGTTAAGGTGTTTAAGCATCTGGTTGTGAATATTATCCGGGCCGGGAGACGTGTCCCTGCAGAGCGCCAGTGCTCCGCGGAGTTCCCACTCCGTAAAGGGCACGTTGTACTCCTCCGAAGCGCGGGAAGCAAAACTGAGCTGGAAACGTTCTGCCTCGCGCTTCATAGCCACGAAGGCAGGATCATAGTGATCGGAACCGGATATATCCGCAAAATAAGATGCGAGACGGTTTGCAACGCGGTACGGATCTGTAACCAATTCAATATCAATGGAAATTCCCGGTACAGTAGAAAATGTCTGAATACCCGAGATGCGTCGTAGTTTAGTCCACACGTGAGAGGAGGGGGTATGTGCCGTAATAGACGACACATACCGTTCCCATGGTTGTTTCTTACTCTGGCGGATAAAATCCGTGCCTTGGCACGAAATTTCTTAAACACCACCAAATTGGCCATGGTTGGACGCCGACGGTAGTGCTTATGAGCTCGACGACGGTCTCTTATTGCCGCTGCAATATCCTCTGTCATCCAAGGAGTCCCAGAAAAGGAAGGAATGGACTCTTCGGAGGCAGCAAGGCACATCGGTGATGTGCTGTACCTCGTCATCGATGCTCCGGCAACCAAGATCAACGAACACGGCTCGTTCTTGAAACGAGGGCCAATTTGCCGGCTTAAGCACCCAACGACTGGGGAACTCCACGGGCTTCTGGTTTTGAAGTGTAAGAACGATCAGGAAATGGTCACTGTCACAGAGGTCGTCGGGTACATACCAACCAAATAGGGGGACCAGCGCACGGCTACACACACTCAAGTCAATGTGTGAGTACGTGCCGTTCGCTAAGCTAAAATCTGTAGCTTCATCTGTATTTAATAGAGATAAATCCAACCCTTGAATTAAGCCCTCCACGTCCCTTCCTCTGGGGCAGGAAGATGGTGATCCCCATTGGGGGTGATGAGAGTTGAAATCACCCACGATTAGGAAAGGGACTGGAAGTTGATCAACAAGATCAAAGACGTCATTAATATCAAGGGGCTGGTTCGGTGGAAGGTACACGTTACAAACAGTTGTCATAGCAGGCAAGGACACGCGAACTGCAATAGCTTCCAGAGGAGTGGCGAGTAGAAACTCCTCACTATAGCAGTCAGAGCGAACGAAGGTACAAACGCCCCCCGGAAGCCCGGGTGGCGTCTTTTTGCTCTTTAGAGTATAGTCGGAAACCTCTCAGAGCAGTCTCGTGATCAGGTCTGAGGTTTGTTTCCTGTAGGCAGACTATACTCGCTGCGTATTGTGCAATAAGCTGACGGAGCTCTGTCAAATGCCTGTCATAACTGTTACAATTCCACTGTAACAGTGCAATTGTGTGAACTTATAAACTAGGGCATAAGTTGGAGCAGCAAGCTACAACTTAACCTCTGGAGGATCATCAGCCACTACGTCGACTATAATCTCCATGTCCTCAGGCGAGGTCGTGGAGTGAATCGACCCAGTGGAAGATTTCCTAGACGCAGATCGGCGGCGGGGGATCTCCGTGGGGAGCGCGCAGATCTGGGGACCGAAACGTCCCCAGGCGCAGAAGCATCCGCAGGTGGTGGGGCGGATGACTTCCCCTTTTTTGGAGAAAGGGAATGCGTAGTGCGGGCTCCCTTCTTCCCCGCCTCTTTAAGATGTTAAAACGGGTCAGGAGACGAATTCCTGACCCTGGTCGACGATGCCGCATCCGCCGGCTTCGGCGCGGCTTTCGCCGACCGCTGTGCGGGAGACGCATCCTTCACTCGCACAGTCTTCGTTGTGGCCGAAGGTGGAGTTGAAGTCACCTTCGGGCTTTTCGTCATATTCATAGGTGCTGGTTTCTGAACAGTAAACTCAGTTGCAGGTTTCACAGCTGGTACAAACGATGAGGTAGACGGAACCAAATTGGGTATAATAACCCGATAATAAATCGTAGGTGCAGGAGCAATCGCGGTATGGTACTTCTTGCGGGCTTCCTGGTAGGTGAGACCATCCAGGGTTTTGATCTCCTGGATTTTCTTCTCACTCAGGAAGACAGGGCAGTTCCTGTCCCGAGAAGTATGAAATCCAGGGCAATTAGTGCACTGATAGGGTGTTGTGCTCTCTTCCGCTTCGTGTCGTACCTTACCGCATGTTCCGCAGATTTCTGGGCTCGAGCATCGGGATAACATGTGCCCGAACTTCTGGCTATTATAACACCTCATTGGCGGAGGGATGTAAGGCCGTACGTCACAGCGGTAACTTGTAACCTTGACTTTCTCCGGGAGCACCGAAAGCTCAAAGGAAATAATGAAAGCACCAGTATCCACGATTTTACCATTGACCTTGCGCGTAATGCGCCGGACATCAGTCACGTGACGGTGCTGCATATCCTCGCTGAGCTCCTCGTCAGTGTTCAGAATCAGGTCCCGGTCGAAAATAACACCTCGGACCAGATTCAGGGACGTGTGATTTTCCACTTTGACGGGTATTTCGCCAAAGTGGTCACATTGCAAAAGTTGTTCAACTTGCTCACCAGTCCTAGTCTTGAGCAACAAGCTACCGTTCCTCATCTTTTGTACATTCTCAAGCTCACCATGGACACCTTCTATGTGGCGAGAAAACAAAATACTCTTTACCAGCTTGAAATCACCCCCATCTGTTCTAGTAGGTACCAGAAACTTGGGGGTGTTAGCACCCAGATTTTCACGCACAGATTGTTCCCAAGGGGTTGATCCCCGTAGGGAATCAATTGTTAAAGACTTGGGTGTAGGACCACCCTGTTTGGGGATTTTTCTTTTAGAACCCATGGCCAGATCATCCTCCCCGAATGCCACCGACATCCGATTACGGGCCGTCACAGTAGGCGCTTCCCAGCCAGGGCAAGGCCCGCCTAGCTTGGAAGGCATTGCCCGGGGGTCCGATGTTTTACAATGCCGTATCGGCATGTACCCCTTGGCATATACTGGATTTTACAGCTCTGACATTCGGCTGTGCGGGGACCTGCGTAGTCAGGCGGATACTACTGCACGGGTACATGGCACACCCACCAGTCGGCGCGGCCAAGACCGGAACAGGCTTTCGAGCGTAGTCGCAAGCGTAAGTGGCCCATCCCCTAACAGCACGCACATATATAAATTTTGGTTGCCAGACCCTGAAAGGAGTAACGGAAAGAAGTGCGATATAACCTAATGAGAGATATACCGCACGGGTGTATGTCTTTTAGAGCTGACTGTCAAACCCTCGAAAGGGGATCGATCCGAGAAACCCTTTTAGTCGCCTTTTACGACTGGCAGGGATTACCGTGGATGTATTCGCTTCCTCCCACCCACTGGGAGTCCAATTCACAAAACAACGTGGAGTCCTTAAAGTATAGCCAAGGTCGCCCCTTTTAGTCGCCTGTTACGATAGGCAGGGGATACCGTGGGTGTATTCTAAATCCCCCACCCACAGGGGGGGGGGGGGAGAGAAAGACCATTGTGTCATGATTTATATTGACGCCATCTTGACGAAAACGTAATGGCGGCCTCCCAAATGTAAAAATCTTAAATCAAATTACGAACAACCTAATAATCTACCAAATTTTGCAACAACATACCTATATGTGGGAAGCTTCTACAAACTACAAGATCATCAGCCCAATAGTTTGCAGATGGTGACCATGTATGTGTGCAAATCGATTGCCCGTATCACTTCAAACTCGGTGAAAACGAATTGAACGAATTTTGGTACAGAGGTAGCACTAGCCAAGGGCACCTCAGTGGCATCTTTTATATCGCCGCCATCTTGACGGAAACGTATTGGCGGCCAACGAAATGTTCAAAGCTTAAATAAAATTACGACTAACCTAATCATCCGATCTCTACCAAATTTTTCTAAAACATATCTCTTACGGCGGGCGTCTTTTGACCAAACTACCAGATCATCAGCCCAATAGTTTGCAGATGGCGGCCACGTATGTGTGCAAATCGATTCCCCCTATCACTTCAAACATGGTAAAACCGAATTCAACGCAATTTGGTACAGAGTTAGCATTAGCAGAGGGCACTCAAGTGTCAAGTTTTATATCGCCGCCATCTTGTTCAAAACATAATGGTGGCCACCCAAACTTTAAAAGCTTGAATCAAATTACGACCAACCTAATCATCCACTCTCTACCAGATTTTACAACAACACAACAACACACCTTTATGTGAGAAGCGTTCTTTAAGCAAACTACAAGATCATCAGCCCAATAGTTTGCAGATGGTGGCCATATAGGTGTGTAAATTGATTCCCCCAATCAATTCAAACACAGTAAAACCGAATTGAACGAAATTTGGTACAGAGGTAGCACTAGCAAAGGGCACTTCAGTGTCATGGTTTATATCGCCGCCTTCTTGACGGAAACGTAATGGTGGCCACCCAAATGTGAAAAGCTAAAATCGAATTTCGACCAACCTAATTATCTGATCTGTACCAAATTGAGAAACGATATACCTTTATGTATGAAGAAACTTTTGACCAAGCTACAAGGTCATCAGCCTAATAGTTTGCAGATGGCGGCCATGTATGTGTGTAAATTGATTCCCCCTATCATCTCAAACACGGTAAAACTGAGTTGAACGAAATTTGGTACAGAAGTACCACTAACAAAGGACACCTCTGTGTCATGATTTATATCGCCGCCATATTGACGAAAACGTAATGGTGGTCACCCAAATGTTAAATGCTTAAAACAAATTACGACCAACCTAATCATCTAATCTCTACCAAATTGAGAAACGTTATACCTTTATGTATGAAGAATCTTTTGACTAAACTACAAGGTGGTCACCCCAATAATATGCGGATGGTGGCTATGTATGTGTGCAAATCGATTCCCCCAATCGATTCAAACACGGTGAAACCTAATTGAAAGAAATTTGGTACAGTGGTAGCACTAGCAAAGGGCACTCCAGTGTCATGTTTTACATCGCCGCCATGGCGGCCATCCAAATGTTAAAAGCTTATATCAAATTACGATCAAACTGATCATTTTATGTCTATGAAATTTTGCAACAACACACCTTTTTGTGGGAAGCATCTTTTGATTGAACTGCATGGTCATCAGCCCAATAGTTTGCAGATAGCGGCCATGTAAGTATGCAAATCGATTCACCATATCAATTCAAACACGGTGAAAAAGAATTGAATGAAATTTTATACAGAGGTAGCACTAGCAGAGGGCCCCTCATATTCGTGTTTAATATCCATGTAGCACGTTGTATTTCAACAAGCTACTACAACCAACATTCGTTTATACTCCTTGAAATGGACAAAGAGTTATAACAAAACCCATGCATTTAGGAGAAAGTGGGCTATATTTTCCTCACTGAACATCTTATTCAATCTTATTTTCGAAGATTCAATCTGTCATAGCAGAATTCGGACCTGTCAAACTTCATTGTGATCTCGAAGCTTCAGCTTTTCAATATGTTGAGGGAGAATTATCAATATCAGTAGTTGGTAGCCATTATGAGATATTCTTCTGCTTTTTAATATAGGTTATATTCTTCAAATTTTATTCTCCTTCGTGTGTTTGAAACCACTGCAATTGTACCGAACTTGTATTGTAGTGGTATCAGTAGTTCAGTCATCCATCTCTATGTGAAAAGGCATCGATTTAGTGGTAAAGTACATAAAGAGCGTGTCAATTGCCATCCAATATAACCCAATTGTTTTCATAACCTCAAAATGGCAGATGTGCACAATTTTAAAATTAAGTATTTATTTCTTGTGTGCTACAGTAGTTTTGCGATCAAATTGAAGGTTTAAATAATGAACCGACACAATACTCTTGATCTAATGGTGCATAACTCTATGGCCTAAATATACTGTGTAAAAATACAATATGGTGGCCATGCTAAGTATTTAGACGTTTCTCAATATCTACGAATCTATTACAGAAATCAAAGTGAAACTTTGTATGTTGATAAAGGCTATTGACATAAGCTCACCTACAGGACTTTCAATAACCTGATGAGCACAAATCAAACATGGCGGCGACGTGAAATTTAAATATTGTATTTAATTTGACTCTTCCCACGATTTAACCATCTGAGTGCTGTGAATCTCGGTACGGAAAATGCTTATGCCCATTTATAACCACTAACATCTAATTTATTTCAATACTTCATAACCTCAGATGGCGGCTGCTTAAAATTAAGTTTTTAACTCTTGTGTTCTAATCATGCGATCGGAATGGACGTTTGAATAATGAACCTACACAATAATCTTCATCCAATGTTACATAAATCTATGGCCTACATAATTATATAATAATGCTGGTTCTCAGACAGTTAGTGCAATGCTGGCTTTGGATAAGCTTATTAAAAAGCCTGTATCACACGACACTCGCTAGCATGGAAGCTGTTGTAATCGCTGGTATAAAATCCTGTATGATTCTGGTCATCCTCGTCCGTACACCTGCTTTTATGGCGGAAGTGTATCACACGCTAGCATTTCGTGCGCCAAGTTGTAAGAAATAAAACATGGAGGACGGTTGTCGTTTGGGGATAAAATTTACGGTCAATTCGCATTATTAACGCAACGCGGTCGTGAAATTTGCTTTAAGTACATTTGAAAACATGCCTGATACTGAATGAATGCATTCCAAACAATATTTAAGATCTAACTGTAAGAATTGGTATGTAACCATACGCGCTAATATGAAGCGTAACGAAATGCGGTAAATTCTGTTGGAAATGTGTGGAAGTGGTATCGCGTCTGCTTGCTGTTTTGAAGATTTTTACTTCTTTTAATTATTTTAGTATACCCTCCTCACGTCGTACAACAATATTGCAACTTAGTTTTGTCTACATGATCTACGAGGACGATAGTAAACATATTTTCTCTCATAAAATTCTATTTCCCTAAATACTGTTTAAAACCATGGACCGATAGCTATTAGAATTTAAACAGTTCAAAAGGTCAGTCGCGGCAAGGGTGATAGACTTCATATAGCCTATGATTGTGTTGAATGCTGTTGTCAATTCTAGGCGGGCTGTTGTTGAAGGGCAGGCATTTTTAGATGCCAAGCAATTATGTGCGGGATAGTGCTAGATACAGAAAATTTTATGAAACTTGAAGCTTTATGCTTACAAACTAGTAATTCGAAAGGAGTACCTTATCCGATTCAAAATGAAATTCGGTTACCAGTTGCCAAGAAGTTCAGGAATATGTAGGCCTAATAAGCGTTAGTCGCTACATTGCTTTACATACTTCAGTAAGTAGATACATTTAAATTTGGAAGATATACCGGTAGCCTAATACTGTTGAAGTCAATACATCCACGACTGTGGGCCTACGATAAAGCGAACCCTAAAAGTAATTTTTGCCTCATGGGAAGAACAGCTGTCAAATCGATCTTGCTAAGTCGCCTAGTTTGTATTGCAGGGAAGAATGTAGGGTACTGGTTATTGTAAGAAATGCATTAGTATTTATTAATATATAATTCTCCTTTGTAAAATGCAAGCCGCGTGCGATCGTATACTTCGAAATCGGCTTTGCGACGCGAAGTAATCGACTCCATTCCGTCTGAAAAGCTTTATTTTTGTGGAAGTAATGCATTGATATGGCAATTATTGTATTCGAGGAGCACAGCGGAAATGACCAATTATATTACTCATCTTTTAGCCTCAATTTTTATGAAAATAACTGAAAAAACGAGAGAAGAGCACACCCATCAACTCAAATCACATGTTATTGAAACTGTTTGTTATGATTCCATCACCCTTCCGCTAGTTCCAGATAACGGCAGCACCGTCTCTTGAGTTGGCGAATAGCAAGCGCTTTTCACACAAACGCTGTATAGTTTCGTTCAGATGTATTTATTCGAAGGCCTACCTACATAACAAATGTATTTGTTTACGTTGTCGCTAAGATTTCTACTAGAACGAGAAAAGCAATCCGATTTGTTGTTGTACTCAACCTTCCATGGAAACTGCCAGGAAAATTAGCACCTGTTCAATTTCATGAGTTGTATGGAAGCTACCATGGAAGGCAGAACCTAGTATGGAAGGTACAAATCACACGGTAACAGACGCGTGTATACCAGCGTGTATACCCGTACTGGTAGAAGCTTCCATGCTAGCGAGTGTCGTGTGATACAGGCTAATTAGACTCAGAAATGCAAAGAGTGCAATCAAGAATTTAGCCAGGAAACAAGGCAAGTTAGAAGAGGTGCCAAGAGAAGACTGGAGGATGCCTTTGGATATGGTGAAGAGAGTGGATATTATGCATCAGGGATGTTCTAACTATGAGCTGTGATTCCCGAAAGTTTTAAAAGATTTTCATATTCAGGGAACATTTTCTCAGAAACTACTGTCTCTAGTCATCTGAAATTGTCATACCATGTCCATTACTATACTACTGAAGTACTGAAGCAGCCTCATTTCAAAATGAATTGTAATGTCTTTTTTAGAAAAACAAATAGGCCTATCCCAAAAAGGTGTTCATAAACATACTCCAGAAAAGAGTTAATATTTCACTCAAGAATAGCTGTTGTAACGAATTTTTGCTTCAGTACAAACATCGTGTATGAGTGTGTATGTGCACTTGTAAGAATTTAGCTCCGGAGTTACAGTGGTATGTGAGAAAATATTCCCTATATTTAACATTGTGAAGACAGACAATTATTGCATTTCACTCAAATGGAATGCACCTGGCGGGGAAAGACAGCAATATAAAGTGTGCTGTAGTTCTTCATTTCGACACTAGATAGCAGAAGGAACACGGGATGCGTCTGGCAACAGTGCGCCTCGACGGCAGAATTCACTACTTCGAAGTGAATGTCGTGCTTGTGAATCGTTTCCCATAATTCTACTAGATAGTGCCAACATGAAACTTTATGCGCATTTGGGGTCGATTGAATGTTATTCTCTATGCTAACGCTAGATGGTGCAGTGGGAAGGGAAATATGTATTTACCGTCAAATGCGTTTAATGCCCGAGTATTGTATTCGAGTGTACATGACACAATAGTATGCTAAAAGTTCAGAGGTCGGAGGCTCAACCCCCGTGCTAACAGCGGGATATCTGAGTTCGATATTTCAAATTGTAGGTCATCTACCCCAAACCCTGACCACAATAACAACAGGTACACAGATAATGACATTCACCAATCGGGTAACTTATTGCGTTAACGCGCGCTAGACTGCACTGGAGTTGCGAGCGTGTTCGAATTCCACCGTCAGTCATTCTTGAATGGTCTTCCATGAATTACCATTTTCAACGATACTGTTACGATAACTTTCAATAAACTGCGGTCGCTTATGTGGTATAGGCCTATTAGGCGTAAGAGCGTTGAATATATGTACATTGATAAGTTTGTAAACAAAACATCAAATACATTATTTTGACACCGGCAGTACTTGGCGCTGCAGTTGCTGCGAACTGCAAGCACGTGCACCATGGAGACCACGAGAGTAGTAATTTCCTGCTTGAATGTATGGCTATATTATTTTAAGACGTACCAGTATGAGTGGGATTTTTTAAAATATTTTAAGACTTGTGCTGTGCTTTGTGTGTGCGATTAACTACTTTCCTATAGTATCGAGAAAATGCTGTAGGCTTGCTGTTTCTTTCTAGCATGTAAACAGAAAAAAAAGCGTGATGGTTGATATTTTTCTCACCGTCTAAAAATATATCTGTTTACGAAAATACAATATTTATTCTGTCGAACGGGAGGCTTTCAGCCAAAAGTAGAATCTGTAACTTGTATTTTTTGCAGGAAATAATTATAAATGCGGACTGTTTCGTAGCAAACAGTGAGAACATGGAACTTCCTCCTTTTTAGTGGAAAATAATACCGGGAACGTAATCTCATATTTTTTTCCCAAAATTATCGAAAAACCTATCCACTGAGACAAAATTGCAAAAAGCAGCAAGTAGGACATGGAATGAAGGCAGCATCGATAGTGGCGAAACTACGGAGAAATATACCCCTCCTCTACAGCCAAATTGTCTGGCTGCGTGGCTCAGGGGTAACGTTCTCGCTTGCTGAGCCCAAGGTTGCAGGTTCGAAACCTGGCGCAGTCAGCTGGCATTTGAGGGTGCGCAAATGTGAGGGAGCCGTGTCAGTAGATTTACTGGCACGTTAAAGATCCCCTTCGGGGCAAAATTCCGGTACCCCGGCGTCTCTAAAAGCCAGTGTAGTTAAAAGGGACGTAAAACCAATAACATTATTATTATTATTATCTACCGCCAAATATGAAATTTGTTGAGTTTTTAATTTTGATTATAACCAATCTTCGGAATGATGAATAACTTAATGATTGGGTTATGTAAGTTTATACTTCCTAATATGAAAGTATTTATTTTCACTCGTGTTAAATTTGTAGCGTTCCTTTAACTTGCTGAATGTCCACCTCGTTGCATAGTGACTAGCATTCTTGGCTGTCACCATGGAGGCCCGGGTTTGTTTCCTGGCTCTGCCAAGTCATTTAATTCTGACCTGTGGGCTGTAACCTGGTACACTCGGCCTCCTTCCTCACCCATCCTGGAAGTGGTTTCCACTTCCGTTCAAGGCAAATGCCGGGATGGTATCTAACTTATGGCCGCCGCCTCTTCCTACCCCAATCCTACCAAAATAACAAATTGACACCCTAGTACAGACATCACAGTGCCGCTAGTTGCCAGACAAATTCTACACACACCCAAGTAGGCTACATGACCACGATGTTGGGAAGCTCCTAATGAATAAACAAAAAAACATAACTAAAATCTTACTGAATGAGCTAATTGGCCAAAAGTTCAGTTAGCCAGAGGAGGGGTAGTGCGATGGGTGTTGCAATGTCCCTCATCCCCTTCAAAAAATTTACTACTTGTCAGTTGTATTCTGTTAGTATCCGAGTGTGAGTGTCATTTGGGAAAGAGAATAAAACGGTCTTAAGTTGTGTGGCTCTTTTAAGTTTAACTTTAGTTGCACACTGTAGTTTATTAAAATTTATACGATTCCGGGGAATAAAAAAGGTCCAGGTGAGCATTTGCACGTTGATAAATGCTAACTAAATAGTTGGTTGGTTCCTCAGATTAGGGGCTGCGACAACGCGGTCATGTAGCCCCGTGTACTTCAGGTGTGTGTAGAATCTGTCTGATAACCGGTGTTAATTGTGATGACTGTTTTAGTGTGTGTTATCTGTTTTAGGTAGATTTCATTAGAAAGCTAACTATTGCAATGGGTACCATGTTTCGACTTCCGGAAAATTTCAACATATCTTCGCGTTTCACATCCCCTAGACCCCAAAAACAGCGTCAGTTCAAAAGTTTATATATAATTTATGTATACAGAGTGTAATTGATATAATGGAAGTCCTTTACACTGGTGGTAGAAGAGACTATTCTAAGCAAATATCTTCAAGAAATGTAGTCGTATCTTAATTAGTGCAGGTGGAATTAAATCACAAAAATCGTCGGTCAATGTCTTGGAAAAGGGCTTAGACTGCGTTTCCCTCAGCAGCACAGCTGAATTCTCCCAGTCCCCCTCCCCACCAATGCTGAGGAATGTTGACAAGAGTCTGAAGTCGAGTGACCTCCTCGTCTTGTCTGCCAATGGCATTGATATACACGAACCGAGCCTATGAACAGCTGATTCACACCTTCATGGGGAGTGGCTACATGACTAGTGATGGTGGATCTGTTTAGGATTTTGCCAGCCTCGTGGCCTATGCATAAAAAATGGAAATCCTAAAGATTAGGTAAATTCATTTAAGGACTGTTGGTCTATCTTTGTGTGAAGACAGTGTCACAACAGTAATAAAATATGAATATTATTATTATTATAGTAGGCTACTACTACTGTACTGATAATAGTAATAATATACTTTTAGACACATTGACTTCTTTTATATGGGGCTACATGACCACGTTGTCGCAGCCCCTCAAGTAAGGAACCAACCTAATTTCTTTTATGTTTTTATGATGGTATGTCTAGTTGCCAGACTTTAATGTACGCAGGATTTCGTATATGTGCCATAAAATCCATGGACATGATCGTATTAGAGCACATTCATTTACTACATGCCTGAACCTAGATCGCACCCTCAGGAAGGTTAGCACTCTACCATCAGAGCTACACATGCTGACTGTTATTATTATTATTATTAGACTATTATTATTATCATCATCATCAACTATATACATGTGGTGCTAGTATTGAGACAACTTACCAACACCCGTCGATATGCAAGACAGGGCATGATGGCGCGGCGGTCCTGCTGTTGGCCTCTCACCACAGCGCATCGGGTTTGATTCCCGGTCAATGCATGTGATATTTTCGAAGTGACATGCCATGTTCTGTGGTTCGGATTCCACATAAAAAGGAGGTCCAGTAGCTCATGATCACAAAATTTACGGTCATGTAAAACCACGAGCTTCCTTACTTCCCACAATCGGCAGCCACAAAGTGATTTCCTGTGGCATCCCACGAGGCCAAAGTTGGGATGTCCCTTCATAAGACCACGGCTGCTTTCTTTCCTACCCCTGCGGTGTAGGCATGCGCATTTCATCGTGGACCACGATCGCACCAAGTCGGGTGATTGGAGGTCCAAACTCAGCACCGACAGTGGCTATCCTGAGTTTGGATTTCCCTGGATACTTCCACGCACTTTCCAAGCGCATGCCGGGATAGTATGGTACATGGAGTCCCGGGGCACCAACCTTATTCGCGACATTAATAACTGCAGCTACACATACTACTACAGTCACCACAGAAACACAGTTTATCAGACAAATCCAACACTCACCCAACTACACGGTGCTGATAAACAAATGCCCCAAGCCCCAAAAATGAATTAACAACAACCATCACAACAAGCTTGCAAGTCTCTTCCATCATCATTGTTACCAAAAATATTTATTTACTGAAAGTCCTAAACAATTGGAACCCTAAAAAGATGGTATATTGGCTTTCACGGCCAGAAGAATTGCTGAGTTTTAATTGGAAACCTACTTAAAAATAAATAACATTCAGTAAAGATATAATCTCTTCTAATGTGTTTAATAATAATAATAATAATAATAATATGATGTTAAACACACTATTTTTATTTTTTGTGGGGATGTCGAGATTCCGGAATTTTGTGTTCACAGAATTTCATGTAGCCTTCGTGCCATTACATCCATCGGCATAAGGCTGTCGTATTTGTTCACCTTCTTTTATTATATGACTGAGCCTAGATTGAACCCTCGAGAAGGATAGCACTCTATTACCTGAGCTACACAGCCTAGCTATCATTTAATTATTATTATTGTTTTATACATTCGACTACATATAACACATTGCTGGTACATCACAACATAACTACACGGGCTTCAGGGAACCAAAGTATTGTTAGTCTACTGAAACAGCCATTTCTAAGCTGGAAAGTCGAAATCGCTACCCATGAACTTTCAGACGATTCGGGTTGAGAGATCTTCTGCCTTCTGCATTAGTTTGCACATTTGAGTATCCGGAACCAGTTCTTTAAGGTCTTGGAGCAAGGTACATGGGATCACGCCCGTATTTGAGACCATGATCGGCATGGTATTTACCCGTTCTACATGCCATTGCCTTTTGATAGGGCCAACCAACTCGCTATATTTGCTTTACTATTGCTATTATTATTATTATTATTATTATTATTATTATTATTATTATTGATACGTGCAAGGGCACGTCCCTACGCTTTCAAACATGTATATACCCTTGGATCGTAACATCTCGACATTTGAAACGACCGCCTGGTGACTTGCTTCCCATTTTGAACACGAGATGGTAGCACCAGTCGGACCTTGTAAAGTCTGCACGTGGTTCCTGTTTCTCTCCAATAGGTAGTGTGAGCTGCGCCTTATAATACTCCTTATATGCATGACATAATTGAAAGACAATTACATTCTTCGTCATCAAACAAATGCTAGTGTATTCTTGATACCGCCAAATTATGAACTTATTTATGACATTGTTGTTTTGAGGTGTCACTCCGTGATTGGACAATATTATTTACATGAAGACAGTTCGGCAATTGACGAGCGATTCTCCGCCATCTTGTGAATAATAAGTTGTGACTGATTGCTGGGAAAAAGAACTACGCATATTGTGAATCTCGCCAGGGCGAGGGCTCTGCCCTCGTCCAAGCTAACTTGGGAATATATCCCAGTATTGGATGATACTTGAAATATTAGTGAGCAACGATCATCTGTAATAATCGTGTAAATAGTTTCTTCGGCCTTAAAATAAAAAGGCGATTTTTGGTGTGCATCTCTTCGACAGCGACTGGAAGCCATCTCCTCTTATTTATTTTTTTGTGATATAAATCCTTTAAGGATATCTAAGTAGTGTTTAAAAAATTAGTGTTTCCCCTAAAGGTATGTTTTGGCATGTTATTATTTTAAATTATTGGAGCTCCATGTTTTGCATTGTGTACTGAGTGTTTGTTTTGGTTCTGAAAGGTTGACCTTGGAATAGATATGTCACCTATGAAAATGTAAATTTTTGTTAAACTATATTTGCCCGGGGAACACTACTGTTTTTCTTCTTATTTTATTATTTGGCTTTTGGCTAAAGCAATTTTTTTTCTTCTTATAATATTATGGTACTTGCCAGACGAATCTATTAACACTAGGCCTAAATTGGTTTATTATTCGGTCGGTTTTTAGTCTGATCCGTTGCCTGTAAAAACTATTTGATCTCGTAGTGCCTTGGGTTTGTTTATATCTAGCTGTTTTCTCACTGGAGAAGATTTTATTTAAAAATGTAAATTACGCGTTTCTCATAAATACGTACTGATGTAACTTCAACTGTTCTTGGTCGCCATGGTAACTTGTTGTCAGTAGTGCATTGTGGGTCTTCCTTTTCTGGCGTGTTTTTTTTGAAGTGCACGTTCTTGGGTCATGGTGGTGTTGGTTGGTTAACTTATTTGTTTTAAATTTTCCTTTGGTTTTCCTTTTTTGGAGTTTTCTTGGTACTCCTTCGTTATTCTTTCGTTACCTTGTTTATGGTAATATTTTGCACTAGTTTTTTGATTCTCCAAGGCCCTCATGGTCCAGTTTGGGAATATGTCTGGTGCTTATTTAGTGTTTATTTGGGTTGTAGCTTTTCATACTCTTACCTCAGGTTATTGTTTATTGATACCGGCCTTAAATTTTTTTTTATTTTCTACAGTGAGAATTCTAGCTGAGGTTTTGTTTTATTTTGTAATTTATGTTGCCTGATGCATGTTCTCTTTTCTGGTGGAAGTTTTAACAATTAAACTTTATTTTGTTCCTTTTACTACTGTTGTGGCATTATTTCACCGACGGCAGTTCTGTCGGTTAGTGGGGGGGGGGGTGTCTGTTAAATAGCCTGTGCGTTGTCCCCTTCTCCATTGTCCTTCCACCCCTTTTGGAGCTCTTCTGTTGGGACATGGCTTCTGGAGGTGATTTTGCTGCGGAAGTGACCCGGACCCCTGAATACAGGTAAGTTGGCCCATCCACGCTCCCCGTACACGTCTCATTCTGGTAAGCAAAGCGTTGGTTATCGAGTTACCGACGTGCTGCTGGCCAGTGCCGTTCATTTGGGGTCACATTCTGGTAGCAGAGCGTGGTTATCGAGTTACCGACGTGCTGCTGGCCAGTGCCGTTCATGTGGGGTGTCATTCTGGTAGCAGATCCTGCTCGAGTTCACTTCCATAACTATCCCCTCCCCAGTACCCACAGGCTGTTTTATGGACCCCTCTAATGCCGATGGGTCGGTTGTTGGTGGGATTTTGTCAGGCCAGTGCACTTAATGTTATGTAAAGCTAATCCTTGTCGTTTGTTTTGTTTCATGGTTGCCTCTGAATGTACATGTGGAATGCTGTATGTAACCTGTTCTAAACGAGGCGTTTACTCCTGCATTTTACCCTGTTGGTGTGCAACATCCCCAATGAAGATGAAGCCCGGTGAGTGACTGACATGTGTTCTTGGCATGGGAAATGGGATTTCTTAATGTTCTAATAGCCTATATGCTGCGTGTGAAGGCATCCTGGAGCCCCGTCGGAAGCTGGTAGCCTGATGTTTTGTGCCTATTTTTGTAATTTAGCTCCCTGTTCTCGAGCCAAGCAGGTGGTGACGTGTGCAGTTCTGGACAGCATGGTGCATGATTTGGTGTAGTAGGGTGGCTGTGTTTGAGTGTCAGCCTAATCTTTGGTGATGGTAATTGCTGGTTGTGGTACTGTTGTGAAAGTGTAAAATGTCCTTGTAATTCCTGAAATTTGTTTCCTTCTATATTGGCTGTCTGCATTCTGTGTTTTCCAAAAAGGCCGACAACAATAGTGTTTTCAATTTAATTGACTTAAGCGATAACCTTGTGAATTTAGAGAGTTATTATGGGGTTGAACGTGAACCACCTCTGTTTACTAGGTCTGAGGTTTTGGGATCGATTACCAGTAGTGGTTTGCCTGCCCCTCTGTTGCCTGGCGCTGGCTCGTCCATACCACGTAATCCTGCATAGGTCATTCTTCTCATGTTAGGTCACCTAATGATTTCCTGGGTCCTGCCGACCCATTGCATCCCAGTTCTTTCTCTAGTAATATAAATGTTTTGTCGCCTGTAGAGGGTGTGTGAGCGGGCTACCCTGGTAACAATGTCTCTATTCCTAATGCTACGTTCTCACCTACCGTTAATTATGGGTCGATTCCTCATCCTATTTCTGGTTTCTTAACTAAGTTAAAGCATTTCAACCTTGATGACGTTACCCAAGTGGTACAATTTTTAAAGCAAGTGGTCGAGTTGGGTAACCATGCCTCGATTTTTGGGATGTCGGAAGTTCAGATTTTCCAACTTTTGTATCCAGTTGCATCCGGTATGCTGCGCGATAAGCTTGTTGAAGCTATCCACCTCCGCATGTCCTTAGCCATGTTTATTAGGGAAGTGTTGTGGTTTTTTGTCCCTGCGAGCGTCCTAAGTGCTCTCGAGCATAAGTTCCTTTATCGTGTCCAAAGGCTGGACGAGTCCCTTAGCGACTATGTCAGCGACATTAAGGTGTATGCCCAGGTTTTTGCATCCCCTTTAACTGAGCGACAGTTGGTGTCATCAATTGTGAATGGGTTTTCGCCTCTATATAGGTCATACATGACTATGTGTACCAGGCCTTCGTCATTTGTCGAGCTGAAACAGGTCGTTATAGAGGCTATGGCTGTGAAGCATGCAGATTCCCTGCGTGTAGCTAATGTTCCTCCTCCTTCCTTGATGTCTTGTCCCCCTCCTTCCTTGATGTCTCGTCCCCCGCCTAAGGTTATGTTTCATCCTCGACCCAACATTAAGTGCCACACGTGCGGTGGCGTGGGACATGTCAAGAAGGTGTGCCCGAGTAACCAGGCTGTGTATCGCCAATGACGGAACGTTGAGGAGACCAATTCGGGTGTTACTTCCAAGGATATTTCTGTGTGTAAGAATTTGGGAAAACCCTGTGAAGTTTCTGGTCGCCCTACCAATGATAGTCTTGATAACTCTATGAAAACTAATTCATCACGTGCTAATTCTGCTTATGTCGCTGGCCTACCTAACCTGTCGGTGAGCAATGTCGTGGCAAGTCAGCCTAATTCTAAACGTTGTGTGAAACCTGTGGTGCGGGTGTCCTCGTCACCTGCTTGTAATCGTGTTAGAGTGAGTAATGATTTTGGAATTTCTCCTGTGGCTAAAGGAATATCCCCGTTTATTGAAATTTGTGTCAATGACGAGCCCGTTTCTGCGTTGCTTGATTCTGGTAGTGTCGCATCCTTTATAAGCGAGGACTGGTTTTTATCTATGAAGAGTGTTTGCAAATTTCCTGAGTTAGAGCCTAACAATGAATCCTTTATTTCGGCAAATTGTTCAAACTTAAATATTTTGGGTAGTATGACAGTCAAAATTCATATTCTAAATTTTTCTTGGAAATTTAAATTTTTGGTTGCCAGAAATCTTTCTTGTGCTGTGGTCATTGGAGCTAATTTCATGTCACACGTTGGTATGCTTCTTGATTTTGGTGCTCGCAACTTATAGTTTAAGTTTAATCCACAGAGTAAATTATCATTTAACCCGGTTTTATCTTCTCCTGCTGTCAATTCTGTTAGTGAACCTATGACTATTGAGGATCTCGATCTGGAAAATTTAACGAGTCTTCAAAAGGATGCCATTAAGAGGTTATGTCAGGAGTATGGCGATGTATTTACTGACAAGCTGGGTGTAACCCATTTGATGGAGTACAAGATTGAGCTAACCGATTCTGTGCCGGTGCGTTCCAGCCCGTATCGCCTTGCCCCGCCCAAGATGGCTGAACTTCGTAAGATTATCGATAAGATGTTAGAAGAAGGTGTAATCCAACCCTCTATCTCTGCCTACTCATCCCCTGTATTTCTTGCGCCAAAACATAACGGTGGTTTTCGGCCGGTGGTCGACTATAGGGCTCTTAATCAAAAAGTTGTTTTGCAGTCCATTCCTTTGCCGGACCTTCACACATGTTTTAGTTGGTTTCGCAACGCGAAGGTGTTCACGATCCTCGATTTAAAATCTTCCTACTTCCAAATTCCCCTCTCTCCTGAATCCAGGCATGTTACTGCTTTTTCCACTGACTGGAACCTGTTTGAGTATGCCCGTGTCCCGTTTGGCCTATCCACCGGAGCCGCTGTGTTGAGCAGACTTCTGGACAAGGAATTTTCAGAAATTAAATTCAAGTTTGTGTACCACTACCTTGACGATGTGGTGATCTATTCCGAGTCCTTCGAGGAACACGTTGATCATCTGAAAATTGTACTTGATCGGTTGCGTGACGCTGGACTTACCGTCAAATTGTCCAAGGTTTCCTTTGCCAAGCCCAAAATTTCCTTCTTGGGACATATTGTTTCTGAATCTGGTATCTCAGTGGACCAGTCTCGCACGCAGGCCATCAGAGATTTTAAACCACCCAAGAACGCCAAGGGTGTTGCTCGTTACATTGGTATGGTCAACTTCTTCCGTAAGTTTATCAGTAACTTTGCCGACCGTGCTGCTCCTCTAAATCAATTACGCAAAAAGGCTGTGAAGTTTGAGTGGGGTCCCTCTCAGCAAGCAGCCTTCGAAGATCTTAAGCTTGCGCTCTTTAACGCCCCTGTGTTAGCCATTCCGGATTTTGGGAAGCAGTTCATTGTGCAGACTGATGCGTCTGGTCGTGGTGTTGGTTGTGTCCTTCTGCAGCAATCTGATCTGGGTAGGCAACCCATTGCATACGCTTCTCGTACCTTAATGGACGCAGAGAGGAAGTATTCCATTTACGAACTTGAGGGTTTAGCTGTGTTGTTCGCTCTAGAAAAATTCCGTATGTATCTTGAGCACACCAAGTTTCTCCTTGAGACGGATAACCAAGCCTTGAGCTGGGTCTTAGGGAAACCCCGCAAAACTGGTAGAATTGCTAGGTGGGCAACTAGGATTCTGTCGTTCCAGTTCACTGTCCAACATATTCGTGGGTCCGAAAATGCGGTAGCTGATTCTTTAAGCCGCATGTACGAGGAAACAGATGAAGAGGATGTTCAGGAATGTGAACCCGTAAACCTTGTATCTGCTGTAAATTGTGTCAATGCCGTTCTTAGCAATTCCCCTGTGCTGTTTGAGGATGTGAGACGATTCCAGAAAGAAGACCCCTCCTTATGTAGCCTTATTGACCGAATCAATTCTGGTGAAGTGATCAAGCCCTACTCTCTGAAGGACGGTGTATTGTGTTGTTCGTCTCGTCATGACCGCCTACCTAAAATTGTGCTCCCGTTGATCCTCATTCCGGAAATCTTTCGTTACTATCATGAATCTCCTATTGGTGGCCACCTAGGAGTATTCAAGACCCGAGCTAAAATCAGACAGTTTTTCATTTGGCAAGGTATGGATGGCGACATCAGGAGGCTCATTAGGAATTGTGCTGCATGCAGTATTAGCAAACCTCCGGTTTCTACTAAGGTTGGCCTGTTGTCATCTGAACCGGCATCTAGCCCCATGGAGAGGCTTTTTATCGACCATGTTGGACCGTTCCCTCGCTCTGGTCGGGGAAACCAATTTGCGCTTGTTTGCACTGACGGTTTCACCCGGTTTAGTTGGATTTTCCCCACCAGACAGGCTACGACCAGTTCCGTCATAAAGTGTCTTAATTCCATCTTATCGTCTTTTGGGCCGTGTCAGTATCTGGTGTCAGATAATGCCAAGTGCTTTGTATCTCATCAGTTCCGTCAATTCTTGTTTGATTATGCTATTTCGCATGTTACCACCACTCCCTATTTTCCTAACCCGTCTCTTGCTGAGCGAGTCAATCGTAATCTCCGTTCTGCTCTGATTGCTTTCCACCACGACGACCATTCCAAGTGGGATTCTAATTTGCATTGGCGCAATTTTGCTTTCAACACCGCCGTGCATGAGAGCACGCAAGCTACCCCTTTTTCGTTAATGTTTTCTTTTGTGGCTAATTCTCCGTTGCCCAACCTGTGGAACCTGCACGATCTCCTTCCTGACAGTTTCACGCCCGAGGATAGGAGGGCGAAATTCGACAAGGCTAGAGAGAATATTAAGGTATCCCATGACCAACTTGCCAGGCGACACAATGCCTGTCGCAAGCCAGCTGATTTGGAAATTGGTGATGTTGTGTACGTCCGCAATTTCGAGCCCAAGGGCGTCAGTAATCTAGTCTCAAGCAAGTTAACCCCTCGTTTTAAAGGCCCATGTTATGTAGAGGCATTCTTGACCCCTGTTACTCTTCTTGTTCGAAACCCTAAGGCCAACAAAATTTCTAGAGTGCATCTATCACACATTAAGCGAGGTGGAGAGGTGTCTAATGAGGAAATGCTACCGTGAATTTTGTAAAACAAATTTTGTATAATCTAGAGTATCCCTAACCGTCATTGAAGCCTTCAGGTATCTGTTCCTTCTGGAATTTTGAACTGGATATGAAAACTCTGATGGGATACAAATTGTAAATGTTGGGAAATTCCCATTTTAATGGTAAATTGTAAAAGTGTACCTAAATTTGTTGTTTTCATAGGCGATGATAACATGTAAGTTGGGCTCGGTGGGAGACCTAACTCATGGTAACCTTGTATTCCTGTTCCCTTTGGGAATTTTAGTGGTCATTCCTCTACCGTAGTTCCTTCTAAATTTATAGTCGTCTAACTCATGTTATCTTGTAATGTACTTCGAATCTGTAAAAAGGTAAACTTGTTAGTGAAATTTTGTAAGCACGGATCTAGGGCATGGTCAAAAATTTTCTTCATTTAAAGTCAACCTTGTTTCCCTTTGTAAAATGTAGTAAGAATTAGTAATTCTGTAAACCTTTTTTGAAATTAGATTATCTTCTATTTTTGTAAATGGCTGCCCACGCGTCGAATCATATCTTGCACATTGCTTCCTCCTTATTCGTCTAAAACGACCTACAGTGGACTTGTTGAAAATGTATCTAACGTGTCTCGGACTCTGAAAGCACTGCTGGTGCTGGTGTACTGCGTTTCTGAAGATTTTTGGACACAGTGATGCTGTTGACCAAGTGGTTTGCGAGGTGATCAATTATCCCATCACTGATAATCTGACCCTGCATTCTTCCTAACCAAAACGATGCGGTTTCATCCATCAATTGGAGTTAACAGGTGAACATTATCTTCGGGAAACATCTCTGGTGAATCGACAAGTTAAGGAGTACTGTCTATGCCTAGGCATATTCGTGAACCGTGTTCACACTTAAGGGAGGGAGACTGATACGTGCAAGGGCACGTCCCTACGCTTTCAAACATGTATATACCCTTGGATCGTAACATCTCGACATTTGAAACGACCGCCTGGTGACTTGCTTCCCATTTTGAACACGAGATGGTAGCGCCAGTCGGACCTTGTAAAGTCTGCACGTGGTTCCTGTTTCTCTCCAATAGGTAGTGTGGGCTGCGCCTTATAATACTCCTTATATGCATGACATAATTGAAAGACAATTACATTCTTCGTCATCAAACAAATGCTAGTGTATTCTTGATACCGCCAAATTATGAACTTATTTATGACATTGTTGTTTTGAGGTGTCACTCCGTGATTGGACAATATTATTTACATGAAGACAGTTCGGCAATTGACGAGCGATTCTCCGCCATCTTGTGAATAATAAGTTGTAACTGATTGCTGGGAAAAAGAACTACGCATATTGTGAATCTCGCCAGGGCGAGGGCTCTGCCCTCGTCCAAGCTAACTTGGGAATATATCCCAGTATTGGATGATACTTGAAATATTAGTGAGCAACGATCATCTGTAATAATCGTGTAAATAGTTTCTTCGGCCTTAAAATAAAAAGGCGATTTTTGGTGTGCATCTCTTCGACAGCGACTGGAAGCCATCTCCTCTTATTTATTTTTTTGTGATATAAATCCTTTAAGGATATCTAAGTAGTGTTTAAAAAATTAGTGTTTCCCCTAAAGGTATGTTTTGGCATGTTATTATTTTAAATTATTGGAGCTCCATGTTTTGCATTGTGTACTGAGTGTTTGTTTTGGTTCTGAAAGGTTGACCTTGGAATAGATATGTCACCTATGAAAATGTAAATTTTTGTTAAACTATATTTGCCCGGGGAACACTACTGTTTTTCTTCTTATTTTATTATTTGGCTTCTGGCTAAAGCAATTTTTTTTCTTCTTATAATATTATGGTACTTGCCAGACGAATCTATTAACACTAGGCCTAAATTGGTTTATTATTCGGTCGGTTTTTAGTCTGATCCGTTGCCTGTAAAAACTATTTGATCTCGTAGTGCCTTGGGTTTGTTTATATCTAGCTGTTTTCTCACTGGAGAAGATTTTATTTAAAAATGTAAATTACGCGTTTCTCATAAATACGTACTGATGTAACTTCAACTGTTCTTGGTCGCCATGGTAACTTGTTGTCAGTAGTGCATTGTGGGTCTTCCTTTTCTGGCGTGTTTTTTTTGAAGTGCACGTTCTTGGGTCATGGTGGTGTTGGTTGGTTAACTTATTTGTTTTAAATTTTCCTTTGGTTTTCCTTTTTTGGAGTTTTCTTGGTACTCCTTCGTTATTCTTTCGTTACCTTGTTTATGGTAATATTTTGCACTAGTTTTTTGATTCTCCAAGGCCCTCATGGTCCAGTTTGGGAATATGTCTGGTGCTTATTTAGTGTTTATTTGGGTTGTAGCTTTTCATACTCTTACCTCAGGTTATTGTTTATTGATACCGGCCTTAAATTTTTTTTTATTTTCTACAGTGAGAATTCTAGCTGAGGTTTTGTTTTATTTTGTAATTTATGTTGCCTGATGCATGTTCTCTTTTCTGGTGGAAGTTTTAACAATTAAAACTCAGCAATTCTTCTAGGTTTGTGCCGTGTCTTGTGTGGGGTTTCGCCTAGGACACCAAGCTAGGCTCATCGGCGGGCTCTTGGTGTCCCCGCCCGGACCCCCACAGGAGTGACGAACTGCGCGCCACCTCCCTTTATACAAGGTGCAACTGCACCACTTGACTACGAGAACTAAAAGCTCAAGCAGCCTTAACCTCCCTATGAAGGCTTCCAAAAAGATGGTATATTGGCTTTCACGGCCGGTGAATTAAAACTCAGCAATTCTTCTAGGTTTGTGCCGTGTCTTGTGTGGGGTTTCGCCTAGGACACCAAGCTAGGCTCATCGGCGGGCTCTTGGTGTCCCCGCCCGGACCCCCACAGGAGTGACGAACTGCGCGCCACCTCCCTTTATACAAGGTGCAACTGCACCACTTGACTACGAGAACTAAAAGCTCAAGCAGCCTTAACCTCCCTATGAAGGCTTCCAAAAAGATGGTATATTGGCTTTCACGGCCGGTGAATTAAAACTCAGCAATTCTTCTAGGTTTGTGCCGTGTCTTGTGTGGGGTTTCGCCTAGGACACCAAGCTAGGCTCATCGGCGGGCTCTTGGTGTCCCCGCCCGGACACCGGCCGTGAAAGCCAATATACCATCTTTTTGGAAGCCTTCATAGGGAGGTTAAGGCTGCCTGAGCTTTTAGTTCTCGTAGTCAAGTGGTGCAGTTGCACCTTGTATAAAGGGAGGTGGCGCGCAGTTCGTCACTCCTGTGGGGGTCCGGGCGGGGACACCAAGAGCCCGCCGATGAGCCTAGCTTGGTGTCCTAGGCGAAACCCCACACAAGACACGGCACAAACCTAGAAGAATTGCTGAGTTTTAATTCACCGGCCGTGAAAGCCAATATACCATCTTTTTGGAAGCCTTCATAGGGAGGTTAAGGCTGCTTGAGCTTTTAGTTCTCGTAGTCAAGTGGTGCAGTTGCACCTTGTATAAAGGGAGGTGGCGCGCAGTTCGTCACTCCTGTGGGGGTCCGGGCGGGGACACCAAGAGCCCGCCGATGAGCCTAGCTTGGTGTCCTAGGCGAAACCCCACACAAGACACGGCACAAACCTAGAAGAATTGCTGAGTTTTAATTCACCGGCCGTGAAAGCCAATATACCATCTTTTTGGAAGCCTTCATAGGGAGGTTAAGGCTGCTTGAGCTTTTAGTTCTCGTAGTCAAGTGGTGCAGTTGCACCTTGTATAAAGGGAGGTGGCGCGCAGTTCGTCACTCCAGTGGGGGTCCGGGCGGGGACACCAAGAGCCCGCCGATGAGCCTAGCTTGGTGTCCTAGGTGAAACCCCATACAAGACACGGAACAAACCTAGAAGAATTGCTGAGTTTTAATTCACCGGCCGTGAAAGCCAATATACCATCTCTTTGGAAGCCTTCATAGGGAGGTTAAGGCTGCTTGAGCTTTTAGTTCTCGTAGTCAAGTGGTGCAGTTGCACCTTGTATAAAGGGAGGTGGCGCGCAGTTCGTCACTCCTGTGGGGGTCCGGGCGGGGACACCAAGAGCCCGCCGATGAGCCTAGCTTGGTGTCCTAGGCGAAACCCCACACAAGACACGGCACAAACCTAGAAGAATTGCTGAGTTTTAATTCACCGGCCGTGAAAGCCAATATACCATCTTTTTGGAAGCCTTCATAGGGAGGTTAAGGCTGCTTGAGCTTTTAGTTCTCGTAGTCAAGTGGTGCAGTTGCACCTTGTATAAAGGGAGGTGGCGCGCAGTTCGTCACTCCTGTGGGGGTCCGGGCGGGGACACCAAGAGCCCGCCGATGAGCCTAGCTTGGTGTCCTAGGCGAAACCCCACACAAGACACGGCACAAACCTAGAAGAATTGCTGAGTTTTAATTCACCGGCCGTGAAAGCCAATATACCATCTTTTTGGAAGCCTTCATAGGGAGGTTAAGGCTGCTTGAGCTTTTAGTTCTCGTAGTCAAGTGGTGCAGTTGCACCTTGTATAAAGGGAGGTGGCGCGCAGTTCGTCACTCCTGTGGGGGTCCGGGCGGGGACACCAAGAGCCCGCCGATGAGCCTAGCTTGGTGTCCTAGGCGAAACCCCACACAAGACACGGCACAAACCTAGAAGAATTGCTGAGTTTTAATTCACCGGCCGTGAAAGCCAATATACCATCTTTTTGGAAGCCTTCATAGGGAGGTTAAGGCTGCTTGAGCTTTTAGTTCTCGTAGTCAAGTGGTGCAGTTGCACCTTGTATAAAGGGAGGTGGCGCGCAGTTCGTCACTCCTGTGGGGGTCCGGGCGGGGACACCAAGAGCCCGCCGATGAGCCTAGCTTGGTGTCCTAGGCGAAACCCCACACAAGACACGGCACAAACCTAGAAGAATTGCTGATTTTTAATTCACCGGCCGTGAAAGCCAATATACCATCTTTTTGGAAGCCTTCATAGGGAGGTTAAGGCTGCTTGAGCTTTTAGTTCTCGTAGTCAAGTGGTGCAGTTGCACCTTGTATAAAGGGAGGTGGCGCGCAGTTCGTCACTCCTGTGGGGGTCCGGGCGGGGACACCAAGAGCCCGCCGATGAGCCTAGCTTGGTGTCCTAGGCGAAACCCCACACAAGACACGGCACAAACCTAGAAGAATTGCTGAGTTTTAATTCACCGGCCGTGAAAGCCAATATACCATCTTTTTGGAAGCCTTCATAGGGAGGTTAAGGCTGCTTGAGCTTTTAGTTCTCGTAGTCAAGTGGTGCAGTTGCACCTTGTATAAAGGGAGGTGGCGCGCAGTTCGTCACTCCTGTGGGGGTCCGGGCGGGGACACCAAGAGCCCGCCGATGAGCCTAGCTTGGTGTCCTAGGCGAAACCCCACACAAGACACGGCACAAACCTAGAAGAATTGCTGAGTTTTAATTCACCGGCCGTGAAAGCCAATATACCATCTTTAACAATTAAACTTTATTTTGTTCCTTTTACTACTGTTGTGGCATTATTTCACCGACGGCAGTTCTGTCGGTTAGTGGGGGGGTGTCTGTTAAATAGCCTGTGCGTTGTCCCCTTCTCCATTGTCCTTCCACCCCTTTTGGAGCTCTTCTGTTGGGACATGGCTTCTGGAGGTGATTTTGCTGCGGAAGTGACCCGGACCCCTGAATACAGGTAAGTTGGCCCATCCACGCTCCCCGTACACGTCTCATTCTGGTAAGCAAAGCGTTGGTTATCGAGTTACCGACGTGCTGCTGGCCAGTGCCGTTCATTTGGGGTCACAATTATTATTATTATTATTATTATTATGTACATGTGGTACCATACTAGTAGTCAATCTTGAAAGTAGTTTTCCATGGTTTCCCACTTCTACTCCAGGAAAATGCTGGGATGTTTCCGAACTTAAGGCCACGGCCGCCTTCTTCCCAATCCTCACCTGATTTACAAATACCCACATTACTTAAGAAACCACAAAAGCACAGAATATCAAACAAATTCTACCCACACCCAACCAGATGGAGTTAAATGACCAAAAATCGCCAAGTCTCTCAAACAAAACATCAAGTATTTTCCTTCCGTCTTAAATGCTAGTTCTGAACAGAATACGGGATGTCGGAATTTTATCACACTGTATTTCATTAACGTGCCGGACGCCAATTACACACCAAGGCTCATTATCAAAATTATTTTATACTTACACAGTATCCTACACAATACTACCGGTCCTAACGTCCCAGGCCATTGCGTGCAATTTCAACAACAACAATAACAACAACAATACAAATTTCTTACGAGACGGGTATCGCTCGCTATCGTCATAACAGCTGATACCACCGGTAAGGTCAATGCTCCGATTACGTAAGAACTTCCCATCCGCGCATCGTCCCGTCTCGTCCCGTCTCGTCCCGCCTCGTTTCCCCCAGACTGCTGCCTCACCTTCTGTTTGAGGAGTTTCTGCAAAATCTAAAAACATTGACTTTCTAATGATTAATTTTCAATTTCGAGATAGATGATAATTTTTTTTTACCTAGGAAGCTTAGAATAGTCTCTTCTATCACCAGTGTAAGGGACTTCCATTATATCAAATACACACTGTATATCATATACTAGCTGAAGTACCCGTGCTTCGCTACGCGTCATAAATAAATTAAAATATGAAGGTGACAGTTAAAACAGGAGATAGGCGAGGTGCTGCGCAGAGGGACATTAAGGATGGAGCATTTTGTCCAACTACACCATTCGGCGTTGACCTTGTTTTATAGCACAAATTTAGGTTTTACTCGCTAACCGTTGGAGATACCTTTCGGATAGAAAATGTAATTTTAAACCTCGTACATGCCATCAAAAGTTTGCGATTTCTTAGCGTTCTCTTTTTATTTGAAATGGAAATATGAAAGTTTGAAACCAAAGGGTGTAGTGACGTCACTAAAATGGTCGCCATCTTATATAGTGCAAAGTATTGAAATCAAAAGTAATCTATATGTTAAGCAGGTAAATCAGCTACTTCCATGTAAAATTCATGTAAATCGGACCAGTGGTACTTGCGTGATTGAGTAATACACAGGCACACACCATCTCATTTTTAACCTCGCTTCGCTCGCGTCATAGTCGTGTCATATTGTTATTCAATGAAATGCAGGTTTAACCCCGTTAATACCCCTTTAGAACCTGAATATCCAAAAATCCCTCCTTAGTAGACGTTTTCGACTCACAACAAACATATCCCCAAAATATCATTCTTCTAACTTAAATAGTTTTTGTTGGTCGATGAGAGTGAACATCCAAAAATCCTTCCTTAGTGGACTTTTTCTTCCAGAATTTTACCCCTCCCCATAGGCCCCTTAAATTGCATTTATGAAAAAACGGTCGAAAACCTATTTATTTTATTTATTTATTTATTTATTTATTTTTAAGCTGATTGATTTCCTCCGAGTTTCAAACTCCTCGCATATGTCGTTTAAGAGATACGCGCTCCGATAGGAATCTTTCAACCCCCACTTTTCATCCCTTTCACCTCATAATATACACTACATCGAAAAACCATTAGACTTGTGTCACCTTATTTTTAATGATTAGTATATATGCCAAGTATCACATCCCCAAATGAAACCACCCGTGAGATATTGTTATTCAATGAAATGCACGTTTACCCCCTTAACACCTCTTTAGAACCTGAATATCCAAAACACTTTCCTTAGTGGACTTTTCGACATACAACGAACATATCCCCAAAGTTTCATGTTTCTAACTTCAATAATTTTGGCTGGGCGGTGATGAGTGAGTGAGTCAGTCAGACATTTTCTTTCATTTATTTTTGATAATTTCACCCCTCCCCATGAACCCCTTAAATTGGATTCATGAAACAAACGGTCGAACACCTATTTACTTATTTAAAGCTGTTTTCACCCTGAGTTTGATGAGTGAGTAAGTGAGTCAATAAGTTCGGACACTTTCTTTCCTGTTTTTTTTGTGTGCAGAATTTCACCCCTCTCCAAGGGCCCCTTAAATTGGATTTATGAAAAAACGGTCTAACACCTATTTACTTATATTTTAAGCTGTTTTTTCCCGCCGAATTTCAAACTTCTCACCTATGTCGTTTCAGAGATACACGCTCCGTTAAGAATCCCTCAACCTCCAATTTTTCACCCCTTTCACCCATTTCACCTCATAATATACACCACATCGATAAACCTTCAGACATATGTCTGATTATTTTTAATGATTAGTTTATATACCGAATATCACATCCCCAAAGAAACAACTCATGAGATTCAATGAAATGCACGTTTACCCCCTTTACACCTCTTTAAAACCCGAATAAACAAAAATCTTTCCTTAGTTGACGTTTTCGACATACAGTGAACATATTCCCAAAATTTCATGTTTCCAACTTTAATAGTTTTCGCTGGGCGTGATGAGTGAGTGAGTCAGACAGGACATTTTCATTCAATTATTTTAACCAGAATTTCACCCCTCCCCATGGGCCCCTTAAATTGGATTTATGAAAAAACTCTTGAACACCTATTAACTTATCTTTAAGCAGTCTTTTTCCCCTGAGTTTGATGAGTGAGTGAGTTAGTCAGTCAGTTAGGGCACTGTCTCTCCTTTTTCCCCCAGAATTTCACCCCACCCCACTGGCCCCTTAAATTAATTTATGAAAAAACGGTCGAACATCGAATTACTTACTTTTTAAGCTGATTTTTTTTCGCTGAGTATCAAATTTCTCGCCTATGTCGTTTAAGAGATAGGCCTACACGCTCCGTTAGGAATCGTTCAACCTCCACTTTTCACCCCTTTCACCTCATAATAATACACCACATCGAAAAATCCTTAGACACATGTCTGCTTATTTTTAATGATTAGTTTATATGCGAGTATCACATCCACAAATGAAATCACTCGTGAGATATTGTTATTCAATGAAATGCAGGTTTAACCTCCTTAAGACCCCTTTAGAACCTGAATATTCAAAAATCCTCCCTAAGTGTATGGTTTTGACATAAAACGAATATATCTCCGAAATGCCATGTTTCCAACTTCAATACTTTTGGCTGGGCGATGATGAGTAAGTGAGTGTGTAAGTCAGGACATTTTCTTTCAATTTTCTTTTTTCAGATTTTGATCCCTTCCCATGAACCCCTTAAATTTGATTTATGAAGACAAACTGTCGAACAGCTATTTACTTACTTTAAAGCAGTTTTTCCCCCTGAGTTTGATGAGTGAGTCAGTCAGTCAATCAGTTAGGACACTTTCTTTCCTGTTTCCCCCCAGAATTTCACCCCTCCCCATGGGCCCCTTAAATTGGATTTATGAAGAAACGGTCAAACACATATTTACTTCTTTTTTATGTTGATTTCTTTCGCTGAGTTTCAAACTCCTCGCCTATATCGTTTAAGAGATACACGCTCCGTTAGGAATCTTTCAATCCCCACTTTTCACCCCTTACGCCTCATACACCACATCGAAAAACCCTCAGACACGTGTCTTCTTATTAGCCTACTTTCGATTTTTGCAAAAAATGAAAGTAGACTTATGAGATCAACACAGGGTGAAAAAAGTGTGTCTGTCTGTGTGTGTGTGTGTGTATGTGTGTGTGTGTGAGTCTGTGTGTGTGTGTGTGTGAGTGTGAGTTCTCTGAATGTTTGCCCCCCCCCCCCCCTATCAATTCGAACACGGTGAACGCGAATTGAACGAAATTTGGTACAAAGGCAGCACTAGCAAAGGACACATCAGTGTCATGTTTTATATCGCCGCCATCTTGACGGAAACGTAATGGCGACCACCCAAATGTTCAAAGCTTAAATCAAATTACGACTAACCTAATCATCCGATCTCTACCAAATTTTGCAACAACATACCTTTATGGAGGAAGCATCCTTTGACCAAATTAATACGTCATTAGCCTAATAGTTTGCGGATGGCGGCCATCTTTGTGTCAAGATCGATTCCCCCTATTAATTCAAACACGGTGAAACCGAATGGAACGAAATTTTGTACAGAGGTAGCACTAGCAAAGGGCATCTCAGTGTCATGCTTTATATCGCCGCCATCTTGACAGAAACGTAATGGTGGCCACACAAATTTTTAAAGCTTAAATCAAATAACGACTAACATAATCATCCGATCTCTACCAAATTTTGCAACACATACCTTTATGGAGGGAGCATCTTTTGACCAATCTAATAGGTCATTAGCCTAACAGTTTGTGGATGGCGGCCATCTTAGTGTCAAAATCTATTTCCCCTATTAATTCGAACATGGTGAAAGCGAATGGAACGAAATTTAGTATAGTGGTAGCAATAGCAAAGGGCACCTCAGTGTCATGTTTTATATCGCCGCCTTCTTGACAGAAACGAAATGGCGGCCACACAAATGTTCAAAGCTTAAATCAAATTACGACTAACATAATCATCCGATCTCTACCAAATTTTGCAACAACATACCTTTATGGAGGGAGCATACTTTGACCAATCTAGTAGGTTATTAGCCTAATAGTTTGCGGATGGCGGCCATCTTTGTGTCAAAAGCGATTCCCCCTGTTAATTCAAACACGGTGAAACCGAATGGAACGACATTTGAGGGGTAGCACTAGCAAAGGGCACCTCAGTGTCATGTTTTATATCGCCGCCATCTTGACAGAATCGTAATGGCGGCCACACAAATGTTCAAAGCTGAAATCAAATTTCGACTAACATAATCATCCGATCTCTACCAAATTTTGCAACAACATACCTTTATGGAGGGAGCATCCCTTGACCAATCTAATAGGTCATTAGCCTAATAGTTTGTGGATGGCGGCCATCTTTGTGTCAAAATCTATTTCCCCTATTAATTCGATCACGCTGATACCGAATGGACGAAATTTGGTATAGTGGTAGCACTAGCAAAGGGCACCTCAGTGTCATGTTTTATATCGCCGCCGTCTTGACAGAAACGTAATGGCGGCCACACAAATGTTCAAAGCTTAAATCAAATTACGACTAACATAATCATCCGATCTCTACCAAATTTTGCAACAACATACCTTTATGGAGGGAGCATCCTTTGACCAATCTAGTAGGTCATTAGCCTAATAGTTTGCGGATGGCGGCCATCTTTGTGTCAAAATCGATTTCCCCTGTTAATTCAAACACGGTGAAACCGAATGGAACGACATTTGAGAGGTAGCACTAGCAAAGGGCACCTCAGTGTCATGTTTTATATCGCCGCCATCTTGACAGAATCGTAATGGCGGCCACACAAATTTTCAAAGCTTAAATCAAATTACGACTAACATAATCATCCGATCTCTACCACATTTTGCCACAACATACCTTTATGGAGGGAGCATCCTTTGACCATTCTAGTAGGTCATTAGCCTAATAGTGTGCGGATGGTGGCCATCTTTGTGTCAAAATCTATTCCCCCTATTAATTCGAACACAGTGAAACCGAATGGAACGAAATTTGGTACAGTGGTAGCACTAGCAAAGGGCACCTCAGTGTCATGTTTTATATCGCCACCATCTTAACGGAAACGTAATGGCGGCAACACAAATGTTCAAAGCTTATATCAAATTACTATTAACCTAATCATCCGATCTCTACCAAATTTTGCAACAACATACCTTTATGGAGGGAGCATCCTTTGACCAAACTAATAGGTCATTAGCCTAATATTTTGCGGATGGTGGCCATCTTTGTGTGAAAATCGATTCCCCCTATCAATTCGGACACGGTGAAACCGAATGGAAAGAAATTTGGTACAGAGGTAGCACTAGCAAAGGGCACCTCAGTGTCATGTTTTATATTACCGCCATCTTGTTGGAAACGTAATCGCGGCCACCCAAATGTTAAAAGCTAAAATGTAATTACGACCAACCTAATAATCTAGTCTCTACCAAATTTTGCAACAACATATCTTTATATGGGAAGCATATTCGGACCAAACTGCAAGATCATCATCCCAATAGTTTGCAGATGGTGGCCAAGTATGTGTGCAAATCCATTCCCCATATCAATTCAAACACGGTGAAACCGAATTGAATGAATTTTTTACAGAGGTAGCACTAGCAAAGGGCACCTCATATTCATGTTTAATATCCCTATAGCACGTTCTATTTCAACAAGCTACTACAACCAACTTTCAATTATACTCCTTGAAAAGGACAAGGAGTTGTAACAATACCCATGCATTTAGAAGAAAGTAGGCTATATGTTCTTCACTGAACATCTTGTTTTTAATGATGAGTTTATATGCTGAGTATCACATCCCCCAATGAAACCAATCGGGAGATATTGCTATTCAATGAAATGCAGGTCTACCCCCTTAACACCCCTTTAGAACCTGAATATCCACAAATCCTCTCTTAGTGGGCATTTGCGGCCCTTGAAGAAGCTGCATACCAAATTTCATTCCAATCCGTTCGGTTGTTTCTGAGATTTCGTGATGAATGGATGAGTGAGTGAGTGAGTGGTATTTGACAAATATACAGTATATTAGAAGAATAGCGTCCAGTCTTTGTTGTGCCGAACTCGGTTGACAGTGTTGTGTGAGCAGTTGAGTAACTAACGGGATTTCAAGTAAAGATCCTCATTTTCTATACCGGTAGTGCAGAGCGCAGCTGGCATCCAGTCGGCCGTGTCTCGACTTGAGCTATGTTGCCATGGAAACTATCTGCCTTGCCATTCCTTCATGAGTATATTTTATGATTTGATTAGCCTGTGTTTGAGTGCAAAAGGGCCGAAATCAGAAGCATGAGAAAGACTATCGAAAGTTCATGTAGCCAGCGGTTTCTTCTGGGTCCAAAACTATGTGTATGCAAAATTTGGTTGAGATTGGTGGAACGGTGTAGATTTGTATACGGAACAGACCCACATACCCACATACCCACCCACCCACATACAGACTTTCACTTTTATATATAAGATATATACACTGGTGATAGAAGGGACTATTCTAAGCAAATATCTTCATGAAATTTAGTCGTATCTTAATTAGTGTAGATGGAATTAAATCACAAAAATCGTCGGTCAATATCTTGGAAAAGGGCTTACACCGCGTTCCCCTCAGCAACACAGCTGACTTCTCCCCGTAGCCCTCCCGTCCAACGCTGAGGAATGTTGACAAGAGTCTGAAGTTGAGCGTAATGGTTTCATGAGTCACTTTCCTCCTAGTTACAGTGGGTGGCACTCATATAACATCTTCGTTAATACCGATTCGCTGGGTAAATTTCCAAGGAGTCTCGATGAGTCCACTCTTGTTTTATGTGGCTTTGAATTTCCTCTCGCCACGTCTCAACAGTAGCAGCTGCGGTTTAAGTAGTAAGGGTAATCATGATCAAGCGTACAAGTTGAACCAACTTCTTTACATGGATGATATTAAACCGTATGCATCCAATGAAATACACCTGAAATACCTCATCTCTATCACTCTGAGCCTTTCATCATATATCCATATGGAGTTTGGTTTTGTTAAGTGCAGAAAAGACTGTTATCAGAGACTCGCACTCTGCACACGGAATGCATGTTGGAGAGAAACAGGGAAGTATTCAGCAGTTGGTGGAATGCGCATTGTTCAAGTACCTTGGGTTCCACCGGCGTACATGTCTCAGGCATAGTGATATCAAGAAGCACATCACTGAGCAGTATACATCACGACTTCGCAGTGTCCTCTCTTCAAAACTGAGCGCTAAACATCTCATTTAAATAGTTAAACACCATTGCAATACCCGTAGTCACATACTCCTTTAGTATCATCAGATCAAACTGAGCTGCAAGATCTCCAGAGAAGAACATCGGTGCTTTCATCACACGATCGTATGCACCAGCCGAAATGAGCAACAAAATGCCTTACTCTAGCTCGGTCTGATGGAGGTAGAGGACTGAACCTCCATACAAACGAGTGTCGACTCTGCGATCTATTTTTACACAACAAACGAGAAGAATCGCGATGTATTTTCAGTTGATGATAACTGCGCACCGCTGTCATCATTAGAATCATCAGTTTGTGAAGTGAAAACTATTGAATACAAAATCGTGAATTTGAAAAAGAGGCGCTTCATGAGAAGTTTCCACATAGATTAGACCAGCCTCAGACCGACAAGTTAGCGTCGCATGCATGGCTGACCCACTCGGCCCTCTTTACGAAAACAGAGTAATTATTTTGTTGTAGCTATTCAATACCAAGGTTTTGCTACTCGAAACTATCGTAATTATGTATCATAATAATAATAATAATAACCCCTGGCACTACAGCCTATGCAGGGCCTAGGCCTACCATGCGACCGCTGCCCAGCCAATTGGCCGGCAGATATTGAGGTGACACGTGATAAGCGCATCGGGTCCCCTCGGCCGTTTAATCTTGGCTTCGTTATCGGGGCGCTGCCTCACTGTCAGACAGCTACTCAATTGTCCTCCCTGACGGAGCCGGGAATCGAACCCGGGGCCTCCGAGTGATAGACAAGTGCGCTACCCCAACACCACGGGGCCGACACAAATATGTATCATTGATTATTTGGCAACTGAGAGCGAGGAGTGTCGCCTCTGTGGCAAATTTAATGAGGCCATCCAACATAATTGTATCAGGATGTTCCTTCCTTACCAACACTGAATGCAAACATAATCTCGATCAAGTTACCAACATTATCCAGTAAAAACTGGCCTTGAAGTACAAAATTCTAGGAAGCTCCGTTCCCTATTGGAATAAGCACCATCCTCTTATTATTATAATTATATTATTATTATTATCTTGCCACGGTGGGTGCGTGGCTATCGTGTCGGATTACTAACCCAAAGCTTGCAGATTCGCTCCTGGCCGTGGTAAGTAATTTTTGAAAGGCGGCAAAAATGACGACACGCATGTCATACGATGTTGGCATGTTAAAGAACCCATATGAATTCAGTAGGCCGTGTTCAAAATGGCAAATTTAATCTCGGGATTTCCGCCAACACACAGTTCCTCATTTCTCTACTAGAAAGCGCTATAAAGTCAAGGAGCTTAGATATCTAACCTCCTTGACTTTCATAGTGATTCAAGTTTGTTATTGTTGTGTTAAGGGACGTAACTACGAGGTCATCTGCCCCCTGTGATTCAAGGAACAACGAAATTCGACATGCAAGCTGCCCTCTGGGTGTCAGATAAGAAAGCTTGCACCCGGCACCCGAGACCTTACGATTTTATTATTATCATTATTATTGTTATTACCATCCGCAGTACTTGAAAATGCCACTCACAAGCTCTACTGGGACAGACGAGTTGTGACAGATGGTTGGTTGGTTCCTTAGTTTAGGGGCTGCGACAACGCTCCGTGTACTTTGGGTGTGTGTAGAATCTGTCTGATATTCGATGTTAATTGTGATGACTGTATTAGTGTGTGTTATCTGTAATTCAGGTAAGGACTGCAGACTATCAATTTCAAGTATGATAGTTCGTACTTATACTACCAAGTGCTACCATCAACGACACCTAGCTCTGAACTTGGCTACTAGATGCAACTGCAACCATCACCTGGCGCCAAACGTTGGAACATCAAATCTAACCTACAAATTTTATCTACACAAAATTGAAGTTAGTGGAAGGTTCTTTTACATGTCATAACTCTATGATATGGGCCCGTCGGCTTTACTTCACCTCTGAAGTAAGGCATACTGTGGAATTTTTAACGCTCTTAAAAATACGATGACTTCGGCTGGGTTCGACCCCGCGATCTTGGGCATAGAAGCTCAGCATGCTACCAACTACGCCACCGAAGCCGCCTTGTGACAGATTTTTCCGTCAGTAACAACCGGCCAGATATAATGTTCGTCAATAAGAAACAATAAAGGCATTACTGGTATACTACATCGCATGCCCTAACACACAGAACATCCAAACAACAGCTGCTGCTAAAATATCTAACTACACAATCGACATAAAGCAGATGTGGAGAGTTGAGTCGGTGACTTCAATCCCGATAGTAGTGTTACTTTTCTGTGAATTGTTGTTGTGCTTGTACTGATGTTATACCTAAATCCCTCCACAATGTCAGTTTTGAATCTACATCCGCTGATATACATTGAACAGCAGAAGTCAGATATCTTAAGTATATGCCATATGGTGAGGATGTTCCTCGGAGAAAAACACTCTGGACCGTCACTCAGCAATACACGAAGTTAATTCAGATGCCAACTTAGCTCATTCTACAAATGAAAGAGACACGTGAAGAGCGCGGTCATGACATGAATGATGTGTGACGTTTATGTACAGTGTATTTTTCCTACAGTGTATTTCAATGCACTTGGTTCGTTCGTAAGGCCAAACCAGGCTGTAACTAAAATGATAACCGAGCTAATAGTAATTGCAATAATAATAATAACTTTTAAATCAGTACAAGGTTCTGCACTACCAGTAGGCTATTTTCCAGAGAAAATGGCTGAAAATGAGCATTTCAGACTGTATTGGGTTCGGGCTGTGCTCACCAAAAGATCCGTGAAACATAATAGGCATGGAATAGTGGTCTTCAACAGAAGATTAAAGGAAGTCTCACTGGTTGATGTTGTCGTTCGTTCAGAATACGCACAACCTGCAAGCTTAACATGCTAAACAAAAGTGTCCAAATATTTGGAGCTGTTGGAGTATCTCAGGAAGCAATGGCAGGTCAAGAGAGTACGAATTGTACCAATGGTCATCGCAAGCACTGGTGTGGTGCCTTAACTTCTTCTGCAAGTGCTAAAAGGGATTGATCTGAACACTTACCTGTATATTGGCTACAACTAGGATAGTTCATAAATTAATTTGTACTGATCTGAATTAAGGTGATTATGCTTTGATTAAATGCAATCTGCATAATTCCTTTGAATTTTACCAGTAAATGATCTGAGAATAACACTGATATAATAATATTATGAACAATAATAGTAATATAAGTAGTTTTACATGGCTGTTTATTTCTCGGTTATAAGTCAGGCAAACTCCTTTTTCGTGGAAACGGAAACACCGGAAGAGTCATTTCACTTTGAAAATGCCATATGCATCAACAGGAAATCGAACCCAGTCTGTCTTGGTGGGAAAGCAAGTAGCTTGATTACTGCCCTTTTTCAGTCTTCGCGAAGCAGAATTACATATACTGGGCCTCCCAGCAGGCCACATGATATATTATTATTATTATTATTATTATTACTATTATTATTATATATGAGATTTACATAAAATACAAAACCATCACCGTCGGACACCTTGCGAGCCAAGGACACTGATGATGACACTGGATCTCAAGATGTTCAGAGCAAGACACTGGCACGTGCTATTTTGCAGTGACATGGAGGGAAGCCTTTTGCATTAAGTGCATAATTATGGTTCCTCTTCAGGCAAAAGTTCTCTTTTGCATTTTCCCAGTTACTAAACCATTCACAGAGACAACAACTGGGATGCCAATAACTTCCTTTAAGCCATATGTGCTAGAGCTCAGTGGCAAGTTGCTGATAGTTGCGCCTTTCCTCAGCCACCGTGTTCTGTGGGTTTTCATGAGTGGAACAGCAACATCGACGATGGTAGCCTTGTGTGCTGGTTTATAGAATATCACAAGGTCGGCTTCTACTAGGTACAAACACATCAGTTATTTAAAGGAATCGCATAAGATCTTGGCTTTTTGATTGTTCAGAACCCGATCAGGTCTGCATTTATAATATGGGACTTCCTTCTCAACAAAACCATATCGCTACGCAAAAGCGTGTTGGACTACTGTACTTTCGCTAAGTTGTAATGCCACTCCAAGTATTCTTTTAAAGCAAGCATTTGGTATCCCCCCGTGATATGCTGGATAGATTCAGTAGATCTATTGAACAGATGGCATTCGTCCGATGTATCCTTCCCACGAATGTAGCGCTCATAATTCTTACTGCACACAACTTGGTCCAGAATCGCGATAAGAAATCCTTCTGCTTCTCTGAATAAGCCAGCCGACCGGAGTCCTCAGTTGATTTCGTAGTACGGGTAAATTCGGAATGCAGATGACCAGCATACCTTCCATGTAGGGCTTTTTGCCTCCAGTCATCTATCAGCTGTTTTGCTGACTTCAAAATGAATTCAGCATCTGCTCTATGTGACAAGGGAGTGAAGCTATGATCTTCCGAGCACACTGATTGATGAAGGGTGTTCTCACAAGACTTGAAATAGTTCCTCAATTTCATCTCCTGTGACCGACATAGAACCTTCAGATTTAACAGGCCTCTACCTCCATTACTACGAGAGAGGTATAATCTTTCCATAAAGCTTCGTGGTGACGAAGACGGTGTTTTGTGAGGCTGGTGATCAAAACTCTCAAATGGTGTATCAGACCAGTTCACAATTCCGAGGGTGTATGTGGATAGTGGATTTCTGACCTGTGATTTGCTGATCCTATTGACTCTAGCCAGGACATGTTTCTCTACCTTACTCCGTATGTCAGCATTGTTAATGCCTAGAATTTGCTAAAGACCAAGATACTTATTATTATTAATATTATTATTATTATTATTATTATTATGAGTATTATTATTGTTACGTAAATAGTAATGGTATTAAATAACCAACACAATAGCAATTCACAAAAGAGACTGAAAGTTGTACTACATAATGAAGAAATGCACACCTTCCTGACGGAGATTTGGCATAGCAGGGGGACCTCAGTTAACTCCACATTGCATCTCAGACTGCGATGGGACAGTCGACACGAGCAGTGTTTAATGCATACTTGATCAGATAATGGACATGTCATATGTATGGCGACACATGGCACGTACATCACTGAAATAGGTCATCGTATTAGACAAAGCAAATAAGAAACAAAATAAATTATTAATAAGGGGAACTATGGCATAAACAAGTGCATCACGAATGTTCGTATTGATTCTATTACCTACGTGCTTTAGTACGATTAATCGCGAAGTCAATTGTATCGCCTCATCCATATGGAGTTCTGAAAGGAGAGACACGCAATTTACCTTTATACACACACACGTGATATTCTACATGAGAAAGAGCATCCGGGAATAAAATTTACGGGATGGTACATACTTGCCAGTGTGGTATAATGTTCGAATATCTGTTATGGCACCAAATATTATTTTCAGTACAGTGGGCGAAGCTTTGTCAGCCTTAGAATACCCATTGCATGTTCCTATTTTTCACTCGTATAGGTAGGCCTAAATTAATTCTCTAGTTTTCAGGATTACGCCCTCTAGTTACATAGCAAAATAGACGCCTGTGTAACTATTTTGATAAAGGATTGAAATAAATCTCCTAAAACTTCAAGTAAGGTATTATCCCGTCATGTGACAGTAATCAATGGGGAGAGCAATGGGGAAAACACTGTTGTTGTTTTAAGGGGCGGAACTACGAGGTCATCTGCCCCTCCTAACACAGATTAAAGTATACAAATTTGGAATGGAGTTCAAAGTTTAGAGGTGGACACCTAAATTTGAAGACTGAAAATTAATAAAACAAAAAATTAATAAAACTAATAGGCCAAATTATAATAGGGAAAAACTAAAGTTCTGCATTCAAAAACGAACAAGTCGTTGAGTCAATGTACACTAGAAAATTTAGATTTCTGGCCCTAACCCACTCTCACTTAGAAAGCGGATGACAAGATCATCAGCCACCGCGTCATCGGCTAGTATAAGTTTGAGTGAGGGGAAGAACACTCGCAATGGCCAATGTCAATGCCAGTATTCAAACACCTATCCTCCAGACTTCCAGTCCCTCATTACAGTCGTGGAGCCTGACTTAACAAGCTGACTACCCTGCTGCGGCTTTCCAATTTACACTTGGTATTAGTAACTGTTTGATGGGTAGTCTTATTAACTAGCAATTGCCAAGAATAGAGATGTTCCCTGAACTTGTATGATAGCCACAACAAACACTGTAATACACCTAATAATATTAACAATAATAATAATTAAATAATAATATGGAACCAAAATTCTATTGTAGCCTATTTAGAATGGACGAAAAGCGGTTGACCAACAGAATTTTCAGCATACCTGATGGCAGACTTAAAACCTCTGGTAAATGGTTCAGTGAGGTCAAGAAGGATCTGAAAAAATTGAGTATGAAGCGGGAAGACATCGCTAATAGAATCTAGTACTGTTGGCAGATCTATAACTTCAAGGGCTTTCACGAAGAATGCAAGTTGAACAGCGAATGGACAGTGTAATTTAGACAACGATACTGAGCTTCTATGAATGTATAACAGTTGTTTAACGTGGTATGGCCGTAAACAAAATTTTTTAAAAATATAATAATAATCATAATAATAATAATAAGTCAGGAAGAGAACCAATCTTTCTCATTGATATTGCAGTGCCCAATTTCCAGAACGAGCAACAAACCCGCTGTATGGAAAGGTTATAGGACATAACGTACCACGGACATAACGTACCACGGACATAACGTACCACCGGACATAACGTACCACGGACATAACGTACCACGGACATAACGTACCACCGGACATAACGTACCACGGACATAACGTACCACGGACATAACGTACCACCGGACATAACGTACCACGGACATAACGTACCACGGACATAACGTACCACCGGACATAACGTACCACGGACATAACGTACCACCGGACATAACGTACCACCGGACATAACGTACCACGGACATAACGTACCACCGGACATAACGTACCACCGGACATAACGTACCACCGGACATAACGTACCACCGGACATAACGTACCACGGACATAACGTACCACCGGACATAACGTACCACGGACATAACGTACCACGGACATAACGTACCACGGACATAACGTACCACGGACATAACGTACCACGGACATAACGTACCACGGACATAACGTACCACGGACATAACGTACCACGGACATAACGTACCACCGGACATAACGTACCACGGACATAACGTACCACCGGACATAACGTACCACCGGACATAACGTACCACCGGACATAACGTACCACCGGACATAACGTACCACCGGACATAACGTACCACCGGACATAACGTACCACCGGACATAACGTACCACCGGACATAACGTACCACCGGACATAACGTACCACCGGACATAACGTACCACCGGACATAACGTACCACCGGACATAACGTACCACCGGACATAACGTACCACGGACATAACGTACCACGGACATAACGTACCACGGACATAACGTACCACCGGACATAACGTACCACCGGACATAACGTACCACCGGACATAACGTACCACCGGACATAACGTACCACCGGACATAACGTACCACCGGACATAACGTACCACGGACATAACGTACCACGGACATAACGTACCACGGACATAACGTACCACCGGACATAACGTACCACCGGACATAACGTACCACGGACATAACGTACCACGGACATAACGTACCACCGGACATAACGTACCACCGGACATAACGTACCACCGGACATAACGTACCACGGACATAACGTACCACGGACATAACGTACCACCGGACATAACGTACCACGGACATAACGTACCACCGGACATAACGTACCACCGGACATAACGTACCACCGGACATAACGTACCACGGACATAACGTACCACGGACATAACGTACCACGGACATAACGTACCACGGACATAACGTACCACGGACATAACGTACCACGGACATAACGTACCACGGACATAACGTACCACGGACATAACGTACCACGGACATAACGTACCACGGACATAACGTACCACGGACATAACGTACCACCGGACATAACGTACCACCGGACATAACGTACCACGGACATAACGTACCACCGGACATAACGTACCACCGGACATAACGTACCACCGGACATAACGTACCACCGGACATAACGTACCACCGGACATAACGTACCACCGGACATAACGTACCACGGACATAACGTACCACGGACATAACGTACCACGGACATAACGTACCACGGACATAACGTACCACCGGACATAACGTACCACGGACATAACGTACCACGGACATAACGTACCACGGACATAACGTACCACGGACATAACGTACCACCGGACATAACGTACCACCGGACATAACGTACCACGGACATAACGTACCACCGGACATAACGTACCACCGGACATAACGTACCACCGGACATAACGTACCACGGACATAACGTACCACGGACATAACGTACCACCGGACATAACGTACCACGGACATAACGTACCACCGGACATAACGTACCACGGACATAACGTACCACCGGACATAACGTACCACGGACATAACGTACCACGGACATAACGTACCACGGACATAACGTACCACCGGACATAACGTACCACCGGACATAACGTACCACCGGACATAACGTACCACCGGACATAACGTACCACGGACATAACGTACCACCGGACATAACGTACCACGGACATAACGTACCACGGACATAACGTACCACCGGACATAACGTACCACGGACATAACGTACCACGGACATAACGTACCACCGGACATAACGTACCACCGGACATAACGTACCACCGGACATAACGTACCACGGACATAACGTACCACGGACATAACGTACCACCGGACATAACGTACCACCGGACATAACGTACCACCGGACATAACGTACCACGGACATAACGTACCACGGACATAACGTACCACGGACATAACGTACCACCGGACATAACGTACCACCGGACATAACGTACCACCGGACATAACGTACCACGGACATAACGTACCAACGGACATAACGTACCACCGGACATAACGTACCACCGGACATAACGTACCACCGGACATAACGTACCACCGGACATAACGTACCACGGACATAACGTACCACGGACATAACGTACCACCGGACATAACGTACCACGGACATAACGTACCACGGACATAACGTACCACGGACATAACGTACCACCGGACATAACGTACCACCGGACATAACGTACCACGGACATAACGTACCACGGACATAACGTACCACGGACATAACGTACCACGGACATAACGTACCACCGGACATAACGTACCACCGGACATAACGTACCACGGACATAACGTACCACGGACATAACGTACCACGGACATAACGTACCACCGGACATAACGTACCACGGACATAACGTACCACGGACATAACGTACCACCGGACATAACGTACCACGGACATAACGTACCACCGGACATAACGTACCACGGACATAACGTACCACGGACATAACGTACCACGGACATAACGTACCACCGGACATAACGTACCACCGGACATAACGTACCACCGGACATAACGTACCACCGGACATAACGTACCACCGGACATAACGTACCACCGGACATAACGTACCACCGGACATAACGTACCACCGGACATAACGTACCACGGACATAACGTACCACCGGACATAACGTACCACCGGACATAACGTACCACCGGACATAACGTACCACCGGACATAACGTACCACGGACATAACGTACCACGGACATAACGTACCACCGGACATAACGTACCACCGGACATAACGTACCACCGGACATAACGTACCACCGGACATAACGTACCACCGGACATAACGTACCACCGGACATAACGTACCACCGGACATAACGTACCACCGGACATAACGTACCACCGGACATAACGTACCACCGGACATAACGTACCACCGGACATAACGTACCACCGGACATAACGTACCACCGGACATAACGTACCACCGGACATAACGTACCACCGGACATAACGTACCACCGGACATAACGTACCACGGACATAACGTACCACGGACATAACGTACCACGGACATAACGTACCACCGGACATAACGTACCACCGGACATAACGTACCACGGACATAACGTACCACCGGACATAACGTACCACGGACATAACGTACCACGGACATAACGTACCACGGACATAACGTACCACGGACATAACGTACCACGGACATAACGTACCACCGGACATAACGTACCACGGACATAACGTACCACGGACATAACGTACCACGGACATAACGTACCACGGACATAACGTACCACGGACATAACGTACCACGGACATAACGTACCACGGACATAACGTACCACGGACATAACGTACCACGGACATAACGTACCACCGGACATAACGTACCACCGGACATAACGTACCACGGACATAACGTACCACGGACATAACGTACCACGGACATAACGTACCACGGACATAACGTACCACGGACATAACGTACCACCGGACATAACGTACCACCGGACATAACGTACCACGGACATAACGTACCACGGACATAACGTACCACGGACATAACGTACCACGGACATAACGTACCACGGACATAACGTACCACGGACATAACGTACCACGGACATAACGTACCACGGACATAACGTACCACGGACATAACGTACCACCGGACATAACGTACCACCGGACATAACGTACCACCGGACATAACGTACCACCGGACATAACGTACCACGGACATAACGTACCACGGACATAACGTACCACGGACATAACGTACCACCGGACATAACGTACCACGGACATAACGTACCACCGGACATAACGTACCACGGACATAACGTACCACGGACATAACGTACCACGGACATAACGTACCACGGACATAACGTACCACCGGACATAACGTACCACGGACATAACGTACCACGGACATAACGTACCACGGACATAACGTACCACGGACATAACGTACCACGGACATAACGTACCACGGACATAACGTACCACGGACATAACGTACCACCGGACATAACGTACCACGGACATAACGTACCACGGACATAACGTACCACGGACATAACGTACCATCGGACATAACGTACCACGGACATAACGTACCACGGACATAACGCACCACGGACATAACGTACCACGGACATAACGTACCACGGACATAACGTACCACGGACATAACGTACCACCGGACATAACGTACCACCGGACATAACGTACCACTTGGCTGCCTGATTACCTGCGAAGAGTCAGCTAATGACCTTAAAATATTTAGGAGAGGACATGACGTACCACTTGAAGAGTGGGAAGTATTTAGGGTGCATGAAACCCTAACCGCACGGCCACTTGCTCGGTAATGCTCAATTAATCCTGGTAATAAATACCTGGGCAATGACATAACATAAACTAAGCGTATAAATATTGGTAGGCTTGTATAGATGAGAACACCTCGGTGCTATCATTGCGGCGAGCGAGCGAGCGAGCGACACCACTCCTCCGCGCTGTGGCCTGTCTTTCTCGTCGGCCACGAATATCACATGGTAACACTTCCTTTTTCAAACAAGTTGAAAGGAGAGCAAAGAATGAAGAAGTCTAGGCTGCGCTCTGACGGAGAAATCTTCAACCCATTATAGTAGTTGCAGTAAGCAGCTGCCATCGTAAGTCCAGTTCCAATTGAAAAACCCAGGACACAAGGAATCTTGTGGTTCATCGCCAGTTTTTTCACAGGAAGAAGAGCAGATGTTAGTCAGGTAAGGGGGATGTTGTATATCGCTGATTTACAACCAAGGGGGACACTTTTCTTTCAAACAATTATTTATATTTTGTTAACTAGACCTAATAATGGTCTTCTTTATGTTTCTAATTAAAGGTGGATACTGGAATTATCGCTTAAAGGGTTCCCTAGGAAAGGAGATGATATTATATCGAGTGTTCAAAATTTCCTGATACCGGTATCACAGACTAGGCCGAATCCTTTTAATAATAATCGACCTGGAGAAGGCTGGCTAAAGGTTAAACACGTAGTTCCGTGAAGAACTATATAGCCTATTTTCATATATCCTACTTATGTTAATTGCCTCTATCTACATACAAAATTTCAGTTTGATTGCTGTAATAGATTCGTAGATATTGAGAACCGACTAAATATTTCGGATGGTCGCCATGATGGATTGTTTTTGTAGGTCTTATAGTAACGTACTGTTACATGAAGATTATTGTGTGCGTGTAGCATTCAAACTTCAATCGCATGATTAGGACACAAGAAGTAACAAGGAGATTTTAAAATTTCGCACAGCTGCCATCTTGTGGTTATGGAAACAATTGAAATGAATTAGATGCCAGTGGATTAACATTCGTATAAGGATTTACTGTACCAAGTTTTACTGCACTCGGATGGTTTAATTGCGAGAAACGTCCCTGTGAATATTTATAATTCGCGTCGCCGCCATGTTGGATTTGCGATCACCAGGTTATTTAAAGTCCTTTAGGCGAACTTAGGTTCATATCCCCTATGAACATGAAAAATCAGTTTGATTGCTATAATATATATATATTCAGAGCCGTCTAAATATTTCGGATGGTCGCCATGTTGGATTGTTAAATGTATAGGCCATGGAGTCATGTACCATTAAAGGAAAATTATTGCGTAGGTTCATTATTCAAACTTTCACATCGATCGCATGATTACGACACAAGGAATAAAAACTTAATTTTAAAATTCGCACAGCCGCCATATTGAGGTTATGTAAACAATTGAACTAAATTTGATACCAGTGTATTACAATGTGTATAAACATTTCCTGTACCAGATTTCATTGCGGGTGGAACATTAAATCGCGAGAAAGGTCTATTTAAAATATTCAAATTCGCTTGGCCGCCATGTTCGTTTTGTCGTTAACCGGTTTTTGAAAGTCATATAGATGAACTTCCAGTAGTGCCCTTTATCTCCGAACAAAATGTCAGGGTGATACCGCTAATAGTTTCAGATATATAGAATGTCGGTGAAATATTTCGCACATCCGCCATCTTGTGCTTATGTAAACAATTGAACCAAGTTAGATGTCAGTGTCTTATATTGTGTATAAACATATACTGTACCAAGTTTTATTGCGTTTGGTTGGTTAAATCGCGAGGAACGTCTATTTAAATGTCGCAAATTCGCTTGGCCGCCATGCTGGTTTTGTAGTTACCAGAGTTTCAAAAGTCACATAGGTGAACTTCTAGTAGCTCCCTTTATCACCGTAAAAAAATTCAGGGTGATATCGGGAATAGTTTCGGAGATATTGAATGCTGGTGAAATATTTTGCACAGCCGCCATGTTGGATTGGTGAGACGTAACAAAATTTGAAGGGCACGGTCGGGGTTGTCCGCAATATGCTATGAACTTACCGAGTTTCATTGAAATCGCTCCAGCCGTTTAGAATTTATTACGGGGACACTCACACACACACACACACACACACACGGACAAAAGGTGATCTCATAAGTCTATTTTTTTTCAAAATTGTAAATAGGCTAAAATGCATTTTATTCTCCATTTAAATATGGTACCGGTATGTTACATGTCTTAAACAGTACTCCAGTGTAATTATTATGTATTTAGAATTCATTATATATTTTATTATTATTTGTGAATTCTTTGGTTCTTTGTGTCTAGGGTTTTCTACGGCGTCATAGTCGAAAGGACGAGTGAGGGGGTAACGACAGCAAGTTGATGTGTAGCAGAAGAGAATATCAGTAAATGGTTTGAAGAATTTCAGGACTTAACCAGACAGAAAAATTTGGAAGAATGCATAAATAACCCATCTAGATTATACAGGGTGTCCCACCTAACTTTGCGACCTCAAATATTATCGAAATGAAACAAGATTTGAAAAATCTACTTGCGCAGGAATGTAGCCACGTCAGGGGGTCACACACTGGGAGGATATGCACAATCCAGGAAATTATAACAATATCACTTTCAAAGCAAAGTTACCTTTTTTACAATGGAACATACATGTTTTTTCTAGCAAAATCAAGAGTAAACATACAATTAATGATAACAGAATTGGTTTCACATCTCTAAACCCCGTAACTTCTGAAATAACTAACGTTGTAGAGGATGGCAATGGAGACACTGTTTGTCAAGTTTAACAAATGTGTAGAACTGTACACATAGTTCAAAATGTACAATTACCGATTTCCTAAACAAACTTGTGGCCTATAGCTTAAAGAGACGTCATGTTTTTAAATTACATCCAGCACGGAAGAAACATTCACAAGTAAGCAGTAACATCTTAACTGATGAAACTGTGTCACTTCAGCGGATGTTCAATGTGACCACCGTTTGCATCAATGCACTTCTGTAGACGGTGAACAACAGAGCGTTGTACTGATCCCAGTGTTTCCACAAATATTTCCGCACTCGCCGAAGTAATACGCTATTGCATATTCGCTATTGTAGTTGGGACTTCCTGATAGACTCTCTTGCAAGGCGCTCCAGAGAAAGTAGTCTAATGGCGTCAAGTCGAGGGACCGTGCTGGCCATCTCACAGGACCACCACGTCCTATACACCGATTTGGAAACTTCTCATCCATTACATCTCTGGCAACACGTGCGAAATGTGCGGGGCACCCATCATGCTGGAACCACATTGATACACGAGTTTCCAATCCCACGTCCTCCATGAGAAGGGGTATGTGTCTTGAAGAAATGATGCATATCGCTGTTCGTTTAGTGTTCCCTGATACAAATAGGGACCTGCAATACGGTTGCCAGTGATGTCGCACCAATCATTGATACTCCACTGTCGTTGGTTAGTAACCTACAACTTTAGTTATTTCAGAAAGTACGAGGTTTAGAGAAGTAAAACCAATTCTGTTATCAATAATTGTATGTTTACTATTGATTATGCTGGAAAAAAATGTATGTTCCATTTAAAAAAAGGTAACTTTCCGTTAAAAGTGGTATTGTTATAATTTCCTGGATTGTGCATATCCTCCCATTGTGTGACGCCCCTGACGTGGCTACATTCCTGTGCAAGTAGATTTTTCACATCTTGTTTCATTTCGATAATATTTGAGGTCGCAGAGTTAGGTGGGACACCCTGTATAATGGAGACGAAATTGGGTTTAGGGGCGTGGTGGCTCAGTGGTCTAGCTGTGTGCCTTTCACCAAGGCGGTCCGGGTTCGATTCCCGGTCAATGCATGTGAGATTTTCGAAGTGAAATGCCATGTCCTTTGGTTCGGATTCCACGTAAAAAGGAGATCCCGTGGCTCATGATCTCAAGATTAACGGTCACGTTAAACTACAAGCTTCCTTTTCCTTCCTTTTTGAAACTGGGTTTCAGATATGTCCATCTACAGGGCGTGTATTAGCGCGGAAGGGGGCAAAAAATGTTTAATCTATTGACATGGGATCTGCAAAGGAAAATATAACTGTGATGTTTACATTTTCAGCTAGTGGCAAAACTTGTTGTCCGATGGTTGTGTATCCGTACAAAAGAATTCCTGATAGGATTTCGAAATCGGATCCCTCAGAATGGGGAATTGCTCGTAGTGACAGAGGGTGGATGACGTCTGAGATATTCTATGAATATATTGCCAATGTGTTTCATCCATTCCTGATTGCTCATGGGGTTAAATTCCCTGTGGTGTTGTTCCTTGATGGCCATAAATCCCATCTTACATACCAATTAAGTGTTTTGTGCAACGAATTACAAATAGAAATAATAGCTCTCTATCCAAATGCAACAAGAATATTGCAACCAGCAGATGTAGCTGTGTTTCGGCCAATCAAAATATGCTGGCGTAAAGCTGTGAGGAACTGGTATGCAGACCATCCGGGTGAAATCCTGAATAAAGAGGCATTTGCACCCCTTTTGAAAGAAGTAATTGCATCTGCCGCAATACCTGAAACACTAATCAATAGTTTTCTGGCATGTGGACTCTACCCATTGAATCCCAATGCTGTTGACTACACCAAATGCCTTGGCAAAAGTACAGCTGACAACGATAATGATCAGAGAAATGATAGGGCCTACTTCTAGCACAATTATTGACAATTTTGCTTCCATGGACCACATCACATTCGTCAACATTGTAGGAGAGGAGAGAGTTGAAAAGTTCAAAGTAATGAAAGATAAAATTCCTGAGGACAATAATGAAGACTTCCTCACTTTGTGGCGTCTGTGGGAACATTTCAAAGAGATGACCATCAATGCTATCTAGTGATGAATCAAGTGTTAGTGGAGAGTGATTGTTCTCAGACAGACAGTCAACCTTCCACTTCTGCAGGAACAGAGCTGGCTGCAAACAAAACAGGACACTCTACAAATGGCTATGGGGCCAAAGGAACCAATTAAATGAACTATGAAATGCAACCTGTGGCATCTACAAGCCGTGCCAGGTGTAAGGACCCCTCCAGCACAATTGTTCTCCAAACAGAAGACAAGCCTAGGCCAATTAGGGAATTCCTTGAGTGGCCAGACACACCTAAACGGAAGGAAAAAAAACAAACTAAAAGACAACCATTTGCTATAACTTCTAAAACATATCAAGAAATGTTCGAGAAGAAAAAAGAAGCAAAACGCAGGCTAGAAGAAGAAAAAGAAGCAAGGAAACAAAAACGTATTCAAACAAAATCCACGAATAACAAATCAGAACCTGGTGAGACCACAGACGTAAGTTATTCACAAAACCAGAAACTGATTCTTCCTGCTCTACTTGCTGTAAAGGTATCAAGATAGAATCCAGGATATTTTGCGATGTTTGTAAGAGAGTCTTCCATAGGAAATGTATACCCGACGCCCATAAGGAGCATGTTCCCGATTCCGATGACGAAGGTGAATTTGTATGCCACATGTGTTACAAATTGAAGACAATCGACTACAGCAGTGATGAAAAATGGGAGGAGTTTGACAGTGACGAAGAAGAAGATGGAGATATGGCTGAACTATATGGCCATGTTACGAACAAGAAGTGACATACATGCACACCATGGCATTATGAGTAGTTAAAGGAACAGTTTATAGTCGCATTGATGAAAATATGTAAGTGGACAATAACTGAACTAACAGTGGCCATTAACTATCTGCTGTGGCCAATAACTATGCATTTATGTAATGTATTCTTTTAGGTTTCATATTATACTGTTATTTTTTTTCTCATATTTGTCTAATGGCATGTGTTTTCAACAATAAATAAACAGCCCAAAAATATATATGAAATAATTTTTTACCTCAATTCCTCCCTTCCAGCTTATAAAAAGTAAACAAAATTGCTTAAGTGGCCAATAACTGTACGGTTTCCCCACCAGTTTACATGTGAGCTTAACTTTAAAAGCAGCTGAAAAAAAGAAACAACCAAGCATTGCATTAGGAGAAAGTAGCCAGTGCTTCATTTATTGCAAGGGAAGGGTCATTCTTGCCCCAAAATAATAAAAACGAATATAAGAAATTTGAGCCTACACTCATGGTTTTTTAAATTTTGCTTTTTGAGTAGGCCTACCATAAGACAATTTTTTTCAACAACAAAAAAATAATGCATAGTTCAGATACCGGTACATATATGAATTGCTGAGATTATACTTACCTCCTTTAGCAGAGAGCCATTTATCTGACACCAATCCCCTAGTGGCAGGTTTACTTCTTGTGGCAACTACCTTCATGTTAGACATGTTTAATGGTACTCTCCCGTTCCCAGTTAGGCTTAGGTCAAATTTATGGGTTTATGGGCTCAAGATTCTTATAACGAAGTATATTACTACAAATGAAGGACCTTGGAAAATTATTCATTGTGAGTTAATTCAGTGGGTTGAAATGTCGTGGATATCAGCCCCATGCACTTATGTGTGTACTGGACTTGTAATAGAAAAGGATGTGGTAGTGGTTTTCAGTTAGCTTTTATTTACAGTTGAATTTGGAAGACACTTCCAGGATGCAAGGAGTGGGATTCAAATCATTCTATCAAGAGCCTTCGTGCGAAGCTTTGAAGGCTATTTAAATCCTATATCAGGATTCAAATACTCCTTCGCAAAGCAGGTCACCTGGACAAAAAGCCACTTTACTTACCCCTACTCCATGTAGGTGGAACTGTTCCAATTATTAAAATTAAAGAATGACTATACTTGCCATTGTAATTTGGATCTATGCTGGCTACACGGACATGGTGTCTCCCTCCCAATTAGATGTCCAAGATCTCCACCAAATGTCAAATGAGACCCTTCAAATTATTCAAATGAAAGCATTCTTCAACTTTTAATTATTTTTTCTTATTTTTTGTTTCACCCTGGTGGTCTGGGGATGAAGAATTTTATAACATACACAGTCCTCCCCTACCCCTTCCTCCCAGAAAATATCGTATACTCCTCATCACATCCATTCCCCCTAAAAAAGAACATGGGCATCCTTGCAGGCCACATGGGAATACGCAGTTAACAGTACTACACACTGGGTAAATCGGTTTGAAATGGGTAAATCTAGAGCTTTAACAGAGAATTCTGGATGTGGTGATTGGTAGGGCCCTGGAGTACAAAACTATGCCCATATCTTCAAGAACACTAGCAAATTGCAAGTAATCCTCATCCAATGACACAGTAATGTTTACACTTAATTAAATAATAAGCACACACAAAATGTATTACAGACATTACTTTATTTAGGACAATGGTTATAAATATAAACATCTCAAGCACATTAACACATTGTCTGGAAGAATCTTAGAATGTAGAATATGAAGTTTGCAGGTTTCACCAAGTACAAAGGTGATATCTTGCTGATCTTGGAAATATTACTGGCGATGATTAGGATCTCATATCCTCCAGCTATTAATATTCTCAAAAAATCCTGCACTGCACATAGGGCCTACAGCCATTATACCCAGCTGATGATTCATGATCTCTTCAGGATTTAAAATTTTTCTGACACCATTTCTCAATCTCACTGGAGCTTAGTGAGTTACAATAGTATTTAGTGTTACCGGTGGTCACTCCGAAGGACCGGGCTCTATTCCCCCCTCTGCAAAGAACTTTAGTTCTGGCATGAGGTGCTATAATAGTATTTCTGTACTTTATTTGTAATCCTCTCCTCAATATCCACCCATCAATTTCTTAATTTATGTAGACCTACAGCATCAACCAGGCAGCAAGAATCTCCCTGTGAACAGGGAAGGGCTCGAGAGGAGATAATAGGGGTACGCAGTGTAACAACATGATCGTAAACACTGAAGCTTGTGAACAGACAAACAGTTGCGAGTAAAATGCGACCACATGAGGGCATGAGACCTAATATTTGCAATTCAGTTGTGTGTAACCTGACAGCCTTTGGTCTTGATCAAACCTAACCTTTCCTAAAAGTAATTTCAGGTTGTCATTCTCATCTGACCAGCTTAATAATAAAGTACGCCTCAAGTTATCTCCTACGGTACATTGCAGGCAATTAGAAAGACAAACTCAAAAATACAGTATTAATGCAGAACGGAAACTCTCAACTGGTCATAAGAAATACACTAAAAAGATTTTGATTTTATAATAATTAAGGATTTACATACCTCCTGCCTAGATGTATGGTTCCGTTCAGACAGTGGACTAACCCAGTAGCGACCAGTTAATGTATACCGTATCAGTAAGGAATTTTGTTCTGTACTTGGTTGAAGAAGTTATTCTCAACGAAAACAACAAAGATATACAAGATCAAATATTATACAATATTGGGGAATAGTAGGCTATAGATACATTACACTACAAAATTCCCCTAGACACAAAATGGCATCATCCATGACAAAATGGACAAACTTAGGGTTTAAACGCGGCATACATGTTCAATTCTATGTGTTATAATATGATTTACAAAAGATGAACGGTGAAAGCTGCCATCCGTTTGAATGGTGAGGTGAGGAGTGGAGACAAGAGGGGTAACGGTGTCCATAGCAACAGCGAGCAGTGTTGCAATCTATGCCGACAAGCAGTGCGCACATGGTTTGACGCAGTGTTCTACTGTGAACTAACTCGTCACTGCCATTAGTAATATCCCGTGTATCTATTGAAGTGGATTTGCTTATTCTTTCATAGCGTTATCGTTCTGTGTTTGTTGGAAGCGTGTGTATATACAGATTTTGAGTTCATTTCTTTTATTCGCATCATCGTGTCTATTTTCGTTGTGTAAAAATGGCATCGGTAGATGCTCGTGGAAGGCCTAGGATCCATTCTCTGCGACAGAACAACTTCAGGCCGTGGTGTGACTCTCCATAGCCAAGTAAAGGAGATGGTATGTGCGGTGAGGAATTTTATGGAGGAAGAAGAGGAAAGTATGTGCTTACGGGAGGAACCTCTGATTCCATTTGTTCAGGTGAGGAAAAGAACTGCAAAGACTCTTGGTGTGAGTGAAATCACTGCGTTCCGAGTGACGGAAGAGAAGTTCCCGTCTGTTGATGCTGGCCCGTCTAAACTATCAACTACAGGGAAGAAGAGACATAGAGAAAGGGTGGTCACTAATTTAGATGGCTTTCAACAAGATGCTGTTAGACGGCATATTTATAGCTATTATTTTAGGGAAGAAATTCCAACATGTCGCAAATTTCTTGTTTTGCTCAGAGAGGCACAATTATTTCAAGGAAGCCTTTCTTCACTGAATAAAGTGTTGCATGATCTGTGATTTAAATATAAGAAAATTAATGGCGGGAAGGTTATCATGGAGAGGCCAGATATTGTGGCTTTGAGGTGTCAGTTCCTACATGAAATGGGGAGACCCTACTGAGTTGTAGGCCAAAAATTACAAACAAAAAACCAAAATCTGGTTTCTTGCTCATCCCTTGGGGCACTTAGATATACATTTGTTTTTTTTATCAACGGCCATTTTTAAATACCTTTCAAAGAACGCATGCTTACTTCTTGAAATGGGCAATGCTCACTTCCTAGAAACGAAAACCCCTCAATTTTGTTGTAATTTCGTACTCTTGGCCAAGATTATCATGCCAATCATCTGAATACAAGCTTATGCTGCCATCTGTTGGTAAATTTATCAGTTATGAGTAGGCTAGGGAATGTTTGTCAACTGTGAAACTTTTCTTACCGTACATGTTATTTTCTTTCCCATATAATTTTTAGCTGTATGGCATTCACTAAAAGAATATCATTACCATACACATGCACATATTTAACATCGAACTGAAGTATTTTGGTTTTGGTAGTAAAGTATAGGCTATTTTGGATAAATGGTGGAACCATGCGTCTTTGTTCATGTTGATGGTCAGTGGCTTTAGGGACGTTTATTCGCAAGAATTATATTTTTATTAGTTTACTGTGAGTGGTGGAACTTGTGTAAGTTAATGGTATTTTAGAGATTTGTGTGCAGTTTATTAGATGTATTCTGTATCTAGTCGATGGCGTAAACCAAAAGTCCGTGAAACAAAGAAAAGGAATAGTGCTATTTTGAATGTTGACAAACAGTGGGGTAATATTACATGTGAAGTTAAGTAATGCAAGTTCAATAGCTGCAACTACTTCTTCTGCCAGTGTCAGAAAACTGTAAAAGGCCTATTTTAGTGAAGAGAATGCTGTTAGGCCTAGTGTTAATGATGAGCACATTTTCATTCATATATGGGTGCCCTCCAAAGTTTGTTTACAGACCTGTGTGATGAATGTGGCATTAAATCTTCGTGTAAACATCAGGGAGAAAGATGGGTTTAGTAATAAGTTACCTCTGAAGTGTGGGAAAAGTGATTTGTAAACTCAGGGAAGTCTTGATGCAGGTAATTCCACTAAAATACTGTTTTTTAATAAAGTTAGCTTTTTCTCAATACGGTTCTATATTTTTCAGCATTTTAAATGTTCCAGTTGCATGAGTTTTAATCCCATTACCTTCAAACTTGGTTTTCACATACAACTTTGTGGTCTTAATAATATGTGGAATCCATTTTGAAAAATATTAATAACTTTCAGAAATATTTAGGTTCAAATTTGAAAAAATGACATATTTTAACAGGACAACAGGTCATTCTAAGAAAAAAAAAATATTTTAATAATAAACCATTTGCACTGATTTTAAAAGTAATACCAATATTTATTTGTATACCATTGATGATCATTCCATAGAAGTTTTATATTGATAACTTTAAAGTTGTTGTGCCTGGGACATTTTCAAAATTTGCATATTTATTAATAAAATGTTATAATTTCTAAATTACTGAACCAAATAGCTTCAAAGTTTAGAATTCCCTTAATTATGCTCACTTTAAAGAACCTGCAAAATTTGGTGAAAATTGGGTGAAAATACTGGAAAATTCAAAACTTAATACAGCAAAAATGTTAAGGATATTGTGTGGTTAGATGAAACGTGGGTCAATGCTGGTCACACAGTGTCTAAGGGTTGGAGTGACAACACAGTTCAGGGGGCAATGGAAGGGCCGTCAGCAGAGGGGGGGTCGATTTATTATTGTACACGCCGGGCTATCACACGGCTTTGTTAATAATACACTTTTGCTCTTTAGGTCGAAAAGAGCTGGTGATTACCATGAACACATGGACTACAACTAGTTTTTAAACTGGTTCCAGGAACAATTGTTACCCAACATCCCTGAACACAGTGTTATTGTAATGGACAATGCTTCGTACTACACAGTACAGATAGAATAAGCTCCAAAAACATCAAGTACGAAGCCGTGAATGTTGGAATGGCTAGACCGCCATAGTGTAGACCTTGCGACAACTCTCTGACAAAGGAATCCTTCTGTGTAGCGCTGAATGAACATAGAACGAGCGATAACATTCTATATAATACTGTACATAAATTAGCCAAAATACCTTATGAGAAATAAATCAGGAAGCAATGTTTTAATAGATGTTTCCTCCTCCACCGTCTGTGACCCACCCAGCCATCCCAAATATAGCGAAAATTACAGCAGTGAGCGCCATTGTTCAAATCAATCTTCAAAAAAGTATCATAACAGTACTGCCAACCTCGCCCTTACGGTACTATGTGAAACAAAAAAGTGCCCAATTCAGTCTCTATGGGCATCATTCGTGCGCAGCACTCAGTTCGCGACTCTAATTATGCTAGTGTGCGCAATATTTCGCATATCTGTACGGCTGAAATGAGTGTTTTTTGTTATCTGCTCTGTAATTACTATGCAGTATATCGCTCTCCTGTAATAAGTATGTGTATTTATTTCCGCACAACTGTGGTTTTGACAAAGGTTACAGCCTAACGCGCTCAGATCAATGGTTTTGTTTCAACCATGCCCCGCTAGCTGCGCGCGGCCAAGGCCGCACCTACACCCAACCATTCTTACCTTCATTTTGTCCAATCCAATGGATTTTGACCATGGTTACAGCCTAACGCGCCCAGATCAATGAGTTTTGGCAATGGTTACTGACAGCATAACGCGTCCCGATAATTCTTTTTTTATCAACAGTGATTTTACATCCCACTTCTTTTTATCAACAGTGATTTTGTATCTCACATGTTGGCAGCAATATGTGTGCCTCGGTGCGTGCTGCTAGAGTGAGCCTTGATGACAGTTGAACGAGATGCAAGTGCTGCCGAAGCATGGCAGCTGTTTTTAAATTAGCAAAAAATAAAAACGCATATTTACGTACTTAAGCACATATATGAGGTTCAGTAGTAATTAGGGCTCCTAATTTCAATACGTAATATCGCCCAGAAGATGAAACAAGGGCACTAGGTTTGTAAAAGTACATTCATGTCTGCTGCAAGTGTATAAGCCGCGTTCCATTTTCATTCTGAATTAATATCCTTCTCAACCTTATACTGTAGCGCAAGCCTAAACCCATGTAGGCTAACACGTGGATGAACTGGCGAGAAAGCATGGCCATGAGATCATCACGCTGCCCCATATCATTGCTACTTCAATCCTATAGAAATTATATGGGGTCGAGTGAAGGGTTATGTAGCACGGCATAATAAAAATTTCACACTCCGTGAGGTTGAGAAGCTTACCGTTTAGGCTATTAGGGAAGTGACTTCATAAAACTGGAAGCGTGTTTTTTTAATAGTGCAACGAGAACTGGATGAGGCTACGAAACGTGAATGTATACTCGATGATGGGGTAGATCGGTTCATCGTTTCCCTGGTAAGCAATTCCGGATGCAATTCAGACACAAGAGACGAAGAGGGAGCTATGAAATGAATAGACCCATAATTAAGTTCGTAGCAGCTAAATCGATTAGGTAACTAAAAATTCCCCTAAATTCGCATGCATCGAAATGTTTAATTGACCCTTCACACGAATACGGCTGACACACCACAGATCCCAGTATTTGTGTCTTCCTGGAAGCCTCTTGGAATGTTATGAGTCATGATCTGCCTCAGTGGCAACGCAGCATTTCCCCAAGTGTTAGCTTTGACAGCTGTCAGTGCTCATTATTGGTAATACAGAGTATTCATTACATACAAACACAAACCTAACCCCAGACCTCCTTGCTTGTACTGTACTACTAACAATAATTTTCGTCCAGATAGTCGCCTAACCAAGTAGCGACCAATGGCTTTGTCTCGCCATGGCTTTAGAAGAGTACAGTTCAACTTTTCCATTAAAATCAACTAAAAGTAATTTATGAACATTCATGATCTTTCAAGTATGGTACTTCTTCTTTAGACTGAGATAGGCTACTCAATACTCCCAATAATGTCAAAAGTACTCAAATCAAACTTACCAAGCAACTTTTGAAGATTTGATGGGTGAGGCAGATAAATATGACCACTCCGATGTAACTTTTTGTACGCTGATGACCAAGTGAACATATTATATGGAAGCTGCCAAGAGTAACGTATCTCCACTGTACCTACGATTGTTTGCCTAACATCTAAAAATGAATTTGCTCTATTAAAGCCTCCTATAATGGTGTGTAATCATCACTCGATAAACTTCTCTGTAGGATGTTCACAGGAGCATTCACTGCTGACAAATTTCTTCCATTTTCATCGCACTCAGAATTTTCAATGAACTGAAGAAGTTCATCAAATGATTTTTTGTTAATAATGCAAATAAAGTTTTCTGCCACTTAATGTTTGGGAATCTGCAACTCATTGACAGCCAGCTCAATGCTGAAGTTATTTAGAATACACACAGAACCTGTAATCATGGGCACTGCATCACTCACATTCTTCAAGCACTTCACCAACTTGTCTTCTGTCTTTATATTTTATGTCCATTCCTGCTTAAATTTATTCCTGTTGGAGGAGAAGTGTTCAGATATATCCGATAGACTGTGCACAGAATTCTCTTCTTCGTAGTGTCTGAAGTCCTCCAAACTCGCTTCTATGGCTTTATCCGAGATTTTCTACCTCTGCATCACACAGTCTTCTAAAAGAAGGCCCAGGAGTGGATAGATATCCTGGCAAATTCGGAAATATTGAAGATACTGCATCAGGTTTCAACTTCAGATAACTCCCAGCAAATGTCTTTATTTCCCCATCAACTTGCTCTGTCCTGATAACAGAGCTATCAGGAAAATGTTTAATACAAATTATAGGCTTGCTCACTTTAGAGAAGTCAGTGGGAATTTTTCTAGGCCATATATTTCTTAATTTTTCGTCCTTTGGGAGAGAAAATGTAGAAACATTTTCATGCTGAGATCTGTAATTGCTCTTACAGCCAGCCACATTACAGCATCTCGGCATTTTGATTTCCTGTAAAGTTCTAAATTTAACTCAGGTAATTAACTTAGCATGCATTACAATATTCCTCAACATCCACAATATTAGGCTAACGTAAATTCGTAAATAACCTACACCACACGTGCGTTTGATTAATCGGTAGCATTAATAAAAAATCAAGTATCGCAGGTGTTAACACTTACCCTGTAGGCTACTTGATTATTGCAGCTACATCATGCACCACAACACAAGTTGGATGCAAATTTGGACGTTACACTTTATAAAACACTAACTATTCTCACACTGCTATTCACAAGAAATTCATAAGTCGACTCAACCAGGGTCACTACATCGCCTACGTCACAGACAAGATGGCTGCTCGCACTGGGGCCAGTATCTTTCGTTGGCCACGTTTGATATTAAACCTACGTCATTGACAAAAGCCAGTATGTCCCTTATAACCAATTTATATCTGTGGTGTCGTGTGAAGCTTAATTTAATTTGCACATTGTTACATTGGGTGGCACTCTGGGATTGGCTAATTTAAAAACATTGGTGTCGGGCGCTAAAGACCTTCTCTTGTCGCCCTCCATTTTTGATTTAAAAAAAAAACTGATCTCTTGCCTGAACGAGGAGGACGTACAATTGGTTTCGTCTACTGAGGCGAGGGCTTTGGCCCTCGTCTCCGCTAAGGATGGATTTATACTGTACTATCCCATTACCCTGGATCTGAAGAATATGGAGTGGATATATCTGGGAATTATTGTGATTGAATAATTCTGCCTAAATGCGAATAAAAGATGCTATTGTGATCAACTGTCGTGTGCGGTATAGGAAGCCATGTTGGTGAAAAGTGGTTTAAATTATTTTATTCTGTTATGGTGATTTTAAATTAGGTGTTTCCCGGAAAAGAGAATTTCCGCAAGGTATGTTTCAATGTAATATATATATAATTTTTAATTTATTTTGGAGCTACACAGTAGGGTTTACCTTAGTTGTTTTTAGGTAGTTCTCCTTACTCGTAGCCCTAATTTTGCTTACCAGATATGTAACGTTTTATTTGTAATTCCTGGGACACTTCTCAGTTACTTTTCCGATCCGTAGCTTTTAAAATACCGTTGTAGCTTTTCATATTAATATTTAATTTGTTCTCCCTTTATTTTCCTTTTCTCACTGGAGGATTTATTTTTGAAATTTCTTTTTTGATTATTTTGGATGAGACATACAGTCAACTGTTTGGGTCGCCATTGTAGGTTTGTTTTATCATATTGCATTGTGGTCTGATGCCTATTGTCTTTGCGTGTGGCGGGCTAATTACTGTATAATTAGTTATTTTATCATTCTTGTTTTTCTTTTGTGCTTTTCTGTTTGTAAGTATTCCTGAGTGTACCGACCGACATATTATTTTGTTTACTGTAATATTGTCTTATTTATTCATTTTTGCATCTTTGACCTCGTGGCTTTAGTTGACGGTATGTCAAGTCTGTTTTAAGTGAATTTTGTAGTTCATTAATTCCTGTTTTATTTTAAGTATTCCTAGTCTACCTTCATATGATACCTTATCGTATTTTTAGCCTACTTTTCACATTTTGCAAAAATGAGGAAAAAGTAGACTTATGAGATCGGGCAAATGTGTGTGTGTCTGTCTGTCTGTCTGTCCTTCTGTCTGTCTGTCTGTCTGTTGGCTGTGTGTGTGTCCCCCCCCCCCTATCAACTCCTAAACGGCTGGAGCAATCGAAACAAAATTTGGTAGGAGTAAAGATCTATACCTGAATATCTCACGGCCATATTTGAAAATGATGTCAGTGCTACCAACTACTGAAAAATCGCAATTGCAAATTGAGCTCCATGTTGGATATCTTGGAAGGCATGAATGGGAGCTATTTCTAAATTGGCACACGTATAGATAATAATATTGCAGTTTAATTTCCAGGAGGCCTTACATGGCAGTGTTGCCAAAATGATTATAAGCCTGCTGATAGGTCCAACTTTTTAATGCATATAACTTCTACACTATCTATTTGTAATTCCGGGGACACTTCTCAGTTACTTTTCCGATCCGTAGCTTTTAAAATACCGTTGTAGCTTTTCATATTAATATTTAATTTGTTCTCCCTTTATTTTCCTTTTCTCACTGGAGGATTTATTTTTGAAATTTCTTTTTTGATTATTTTGGATGAGACATACAGTCAACTGTTTGGGTCGCCATTGTAGGTTTGTTTTATCATATTGCATTGTGGTCTGATGCCTATTGTCTTTGCGTGTGGCGAGCTAATTATAATTAGTTATTTTATCATTCTTGTTTTTCTTTTGTGCTTTTCTTTTTGTAAGTATTCCTGAGTGTACCGACCGACATATTATTTTGTTTACTGTAATATTGTCTTATTTATTCATTTTTGCATCTTTGACCTCGTGGCTTTAGTTGACGGTATGTCAAGTCTGTTTTAAGTGAATTTTGTAGTTCATTAATTCCTGTTTTATTTTAAGTATTCCTAGTCTACCTTCATATGATACCTTATCGTATTTTTAGCCTACTTTTCACATTTTGCAAAAATGAGGAAAAAGTAGACTTATGAGATCGGGCAAATGTGTGTGTGTCTGTCTGTCTGTCCTTCTGTCTGTCTGTCTGTCTGTCTGTTGGCTGTGTGTGTGTCCCGCCCCCCCCCCTATCAACTCCTAAACGGCTGGAGCAATCGAAACAAAATTTGGTAGGAGTAAAGATCTATACCTGAATATCTCACGGCCATATTTGAAAATGATGTCAGTGCTACCAACTACTGAAAAATCGCAATTGCAAATTGAGCTCCATGTTGGATATCTTGGAAGGCATGAATGGGAGCTATTTCTAAATTGGCACACGTATAGATAATAATATTGCAGTTTAATTTCCAGGAGGCCTTACATGGCAGTGTTGCCAAAATGATTATAAGCCTGCTGATAGGTCCAACTTTTTAATGCATATAACTTCTACACTATCTATTGGAAATCAAGCAAATTTCGTATGTCCTATGTGTACATAAACAGGTATGACTGAGCGTATTCTTAAGAGCCTCTAGGGCTACCAACTGTAAATAAATGCTCTCAATTTGTTTATATCCAATTACCCATATATCAGAAATTATGCAAGCCGACAGCTTTAAACTATGCACACGTATAGTACCTGACATTCTATATTAATTTGGAGTAACTTATATACGTCAGTGCTACCAACATGATTCTAAGCCAGCTGAGAGGTCCAACTTTAAATACATGTAACTTTTATACTATCCTTTGGATTTCAACCAAATTTCGTGTGTGCTATGTGTACCATAACAGATATGACTATGCCGATTCTTAAGAATAACCAGGGCTGCCAACTGTTAATAGATGCTGTCTCTATTTTTGTTACCCTAATATCAATATATCAGAAAGTATGCTAGCCAATAGCTCTAAACTTTGCACACGTATAGTACCTGGCATTCTAGATTAATTTGGAGTAACTAATATAGGCCTACGCCAGTGCTGCCAACATGATTCTAAGCCTGCTGATAGGTCCAATTTTTAAATGCATGTAACTTCTATGCTAACTAATGGATTTCATTCAAAATTGACACAACAATAGATCATATTATCTCAGATTATTTCTGACCAATACATGTATGTCATTGTTGCCAACGTGATTTTACGTGCGCTGTTAGATCCAATGTTTAATTGCAAGTAACGTCCATGCTATCCATTGGACTTCAACCAAATTTTGTATTCTGTACCTTAAGAGATGGAACTAACAATATATTCAGTCACCAGGGCTGCCAACTGTAGTTCTCTATTAGGCTACATTATGCCAGGTATACAGTATTTCGAACTAATTAGAAATTTCGATATTACCAACTTAATTTCGTCATTATTCTAGATCCTTATAGATTAATCATTGGCTTGAATCGTAAATTGTAAGTAAAGTGGGCTCTTTAGTTCGTCATGGAACTTCTTGTTATGTCACTACTAGCTGTACCCGGCATGCGTTGCAATGCCAATCAAAGAAAGTGCTGGCGTTGTAACTTTGTTTGTTGAAGTGCTTTTGGAATCCCAATACTTTTTTTTCTGTTAACCACCTCTAAACTATGGTAAAATTGATTTACTATCTCAAAATAACATCCTGAGAGCATGCTCAACAACTCACCAAAGTTTCATCGCAATGAAATGAATGGCATATGAACGCATACCGGTACGGGATTTTGTATAAACGATTCGCGGGCCGTTACTCATTTGTTGAATCTACTTGTGCGCCACCCATTATAAAACGGATTTACTAATTCATACACCTTCGTAGGACTGTACTCAACTCACAAAAGTTTTATCACAATCGGATGAATGGTATATGAACGCATACGGGACTTGGTTGAAACGATTCACGCGCTGCCGTTCATTAGTTAAATCTACTCGTGCGCTACCATATTGTGAAAAGGATTTACAAAATCAGAAATCTTCGCGGAAGTGGAACCAACATTTCACCAAATTTCATTGCAATCGCATGAATGGTACATGAACGCATACGGAACTTTTTAAAACGATACGCGCGCCGTTACTCATTTGTTGAATCTACTCGTGCACTACCTATTGTAAAAAGGATTTACTAAGTCAGAAACCTTTCATGGAGGGTGCACAACAATTCACCAAAGTTTCATAGCAATCGGATGAATGGTATATGAACGCATACGCGACTTTGTATAAACGATTCGCGTGCCGTCGCTCATTTGTTGAATCTACTCGTGCGATACCTGTTGTAAAGTGAATTTACTAAACCAGAAATCTTCCCTGAAGTGTACACAACAGCTCACGTAAGTTTAGTCGCAATCGGACGAATGGTATATGAACGCATACGGGACTATGTTGAAACACTTCGCGCGTCGTCGCTCATTTGTTTAATCTACTTATGCGATACCTATTGTAAAGTGGATTTAGTTAGCCAGAAACCTTCCCTGAAGTGTACACAACATCTCACCCGAGTTTCATCGCTATCAGACGAATAGTATATGTACGCATTCGGTACTTTGTTGAAACGCTACGCGCATCGTTGATCATTTGTTGAATCTACTCGTGCGCTACCTATTATAACATGGATTTACTAGGCCAGAAACCTTGGCTGTAGTGTACACAACCTCTTACCCAAATTTCATCGCTATCTGACGAATGGTATGTGAACGCATACAGGACTTTGTTGAAACGCTTCGCCCGTCGTCGCTTATTTGTTTAATCTACTCGTGCGCTACCTATTGTTAAGTGGATTTACTAAGCCAGACACATTCCCCGAAGTGTACATAACATCTCACCCAAGTTTCATCGCTATCAGGCGAATAGTATATGAACGCATACGGGACTTTGTTGAAACGCTTCGCCCGTCGTCGCTTATTTGTTTAATCTACTCGTGCAATACCTATTGTAAAGTGGATTTAGTAAGCCAGAAACCTTCCCTGAAGTGTACACAACATCTCACCCGAGTTTCATCGCTATTAGACGAATAGTTTATGAACGCATTCGGTACTTTGTTGAAACGCTTTGCGTGTCGTCGTTCATTTGTTGAATCTACTCGTGCGCTACCTATTATAACATGGATTTACTCAGCCAAAAACCTTGCCTGTAGTATACACAACCTCTCATCCAAGTTTCATCGCTATCGGACGAATGGTGTGTGAACGCATACAGGACTTTGTTGAAACGCTTCGCCCATCGTCGCTCATTTGTTGAATCTACTCGTGCGCTACCAATTGTTAAGTGGATTTACTCCGCCAGAAACCTTACCTGAAGTGTACAGAAAATCTCACCCAAGTTTGATCGCAATGGAATGAATGGCATATGAACGCAAGTGGGACTGTCTTGAAACAAACGCACGCCATTTTGTTGAAGCTACTCGCGCTATCTGTTGTAAATTGGATTTACTACCCCTATACAAATTACGTTGAATAACTAACGGGATTTCATATTAAGAGCCTCATTTTCTATACCGGTAGTGGAGAGTGCTACTCGCATCCATTCGGCCGTGTCTCGTCAAGAGCTACTTTTGCCTGGAAACGACTTGCCTTAGCTGTCATTTGCGTTACGTTTTATAGTGACTTGTATTCTCTTTGACGTTTTATGTCACGTCACGGGATAAAAAGTATCCAATGTACGTCTCCTGGTTCTAAGCTACCTCCACACCAATATTCAGCCAAATCGGTTCACCCGTTCTTGAGTTATAAATAGTGTAACTTACACGACTTTCTTTTATATATATATATATATAGATTTGATCATCAACTTCCCATGTAAATTTCTTGCAAAGTTTTGTTTTCATTTCTGAATTGATATTTTTCTACATTTACCCGAAGAATTGTTAACTTTTTTCCGGTCTTAAACTAGTGAAGATCCCCAGTGAGTTTAGGTAGGTTATTTCGGGCTTCAATTTATTTTGTGTTTGCTGATGCACCCGTTGTTAATGCAATGTTAGCTAGTTTTTTTTTCTGATTAAAAATTTGTTGTATTAAACTAACTATTGTGACTTTATTTCGCGGGTGGTAGTTCTGTAGGTTACGGGGTGGCATCTGTAGATAAGTCTGTGTGATTCCTTCTCTTTACCTCCCTTCATCTTTAGGTTTCTTCTGTCGGGGTGTGTTTACTGAAGGTGACTTCCAGTGAGAGCGGACTCTGAAGAAAAGGTAAGTAGGCCCAGTTACTCCCCTCCCCCCCCCCCCCCCCCGTTGGGTAGATTATAGGCTAGGGAATAACCCACCCACCAAGGGAAGATGATTAAGAGAAGGAAGTAGATTTGGGATTGGAAAAGAAGGATAGAAGAATAGGAGGAGAGTCCCACAAAATTAATAAGTTGAGGTTTAAATACACTTAGAAGCAGTTGCCACCGCAAATATGTGCTCGGATACCTAAAGTGGCTACGAGCTTGGTCGAAGCTGACGGGAACCGCAGCTAAGGCTTGGGCAGTTTGCCAGAGAGAGGCTTTAGTGTGTTTCCTTCCAAGCACGAATAAAAGTACTATAGGGAAGGGTGATGGTCTGGCCAGACAAATAGTAAAAGCTTTATTGTATGTGAACGAGGGCATAAACCTAGGAAGAGCTAGGAAAGCCAGGATCCTGCCTAACTGTAGTATCAGAGAAATTATGAACCCAAAAACATATATTTAATTTATTTAACAATGCAGGAAGTTTGAGGAAGTTAACAATTATGCAATATGAATTTAATAAACATAGTTCATTTGAACTTTTTAACAAATAGGGTCGCAGACCTCTTAACATCAAACAGTTGCTCCAGGCAATTGACAATTTTTAAGGTTTTTTAAACCGTGTATAAAAATCTTGGTAAGATTTCATAAATAGGCAAAATGGAATAATTAAAGTTTTAACATTTACAGGAGTACAGGCAGTGTACTATACGAAACCTCCGAAAGAACATTCTAACGAGAATAACAACTTCGAAGATAACAAAATGTAAAACATAAAGAACAAAAAGGAAGTTCCTACAACTTCTTATATTTAAACAGAATTACTATATGAGAATTATACAAAGAGGGCAGGTCACTTACTGTGAAACCTGGAGAAAGTGAAAAGGAAGTTTCTAGACTTCCTATGTTTAATTAGGAATCATGAGAAAATGGGGCAGTTTCCATTTCGTGAAACCTGAATATGACTCGCTCAAGAGCTTAGAGAATTGTTTTCCCTGATTTTGAAGGGAGGAACAATGTAAGTTTGAAACGTGTGCTGGACACGCAATTATACAGACATACTTAATGATAAACCAACAAAATGGAAGGGCACTTCTTGGAATGACACCTTATTGGAAAAGACCTAGATTAAAAGTTTATTGCAGATTGTTAGTGAGAGGTTTAGGAAAGAGAAATGGGAATTAGGGAAAATGTTCATGGCCTTATTTGAATATAAGCGGACGATCGCGACGCGGTAGAAAAGTTGAGCAAGCACTGGTTTTCACTATAGTTCATTGAAACATATGAAATGTTCACTGTGGAGACACAAAGTTTATGGAAAAGAAAGTTATTGCAATTATGGAAAGAACTGATTGCACTATATAGATGAGAGTCTATTTCTTGAAAAAGTTGTAATTTACAATTAAATGCGCCATAGAATTTTCCAGAGGTTCCAGCGGCGGAAGAAAGTTAGCTATTGCAAAAATTTATAAGGAAGATTCCTCATTTTAACTAGCATTTTCACAGTGCGTGAACAATACTTGACGACAAGACTCGTAGATAGAGAACAAGTTCTAGAAGGTTCCAGAACGACCTTAGCAGAAAATGGGGTTGAGAAAATCCAACGGAGGAAATAGTTTTATAATTATAGGCAGCGGGTATTAGATAATATCCCACGTAGCGAGAGGATTTCTCGTTTGAATCGCTTAAGAAAAGCTCTTTTATAGTAAGGTTGGCTTATACAAGTAAAAGCTCAACATGGCAAAACCCACGAAGAATGATTATTGCCCCAAGTAAATAATTTCACACTGCCTATAATTAAAAGCACTTGGAAGTTAAAACCATGAAGATGAGGTTAAAACTTTTTTTAAAATGGTACTTATCTCGATTTCATGTTGAAGTCGGAGTTCCTTATGAAGACTATCTAGCCAACATGGCGTGGAATAGTGTGTGCCTCTTGGTTTGAGGCTAGCTCGAGAGGAGCTTTGACTGATCGAGTCAACTGCAGACGGAGAAGTGAGAGCAGCTCAACGGAGCACGAAGAGACCACGGAAGGGGGAGAGAGTGGGGGTAGGAAACAAAAGGTATACATATCAGCATAACCAACTTAAATACAACAAAATAATCTTCTTTTGCTGAGCTGGTCTTCAAAGAGTTGACAACAGTATCTGGTAGCCAAATGGATATGTAATTCCTCTTGCGCGAGGAAGAGTTGAAGAGCTTCAGAGATTTGTTGTTATATGACGCTAGGTGGGTCACAGAATATGTATCTGGAACAGACTCACACAAAATATAAGAGACCTGAACCCCTAAGAGAGAACAGAAGATCACTGTTGGTGTCTGACAAAGAGGAAGGAAAGAACGTGCAAAAGCATTCAAAATTATAATCTCAGGTACCGTGCATTCCAAGAATGCACCATACTGGGAGGGGCAGACACCAACAGGGAACAAATAAGCAATTAAACATTTAAGAGTGATACAGTAATTGAAGAGAAGTGGTCTTGTGATCTGACCATTAGTGGTCAAGACTCTGAATACCCTGACTCTCCTATCTCTTCCAGGGTAACACTTAGTCACTTCTCCAAAAGGCCCGACTAGGGGGGGTGGAACATCCCTAACCAAGACCAAGTCTCCCACTTGAATGTCGGGACTGGAAAGAAACCACTTCTGTCTCCCCTGCAAGGAAGTTAAATATTCCAAGTTCCACCTCTTCCAAAAGGAATTACGGAGGGCTTCAAGTTTACACCAAACAATAGGTAAATCAGAATCCCTGAAAGAATTAGGAAGGGGAGGATGGGCAGAGAGAGAAGTGCGTGTAAAGAAGCGACCAGGTGTAAGTGGAAGGAGGTTATCAGGGTCATTGGAAAGCGGAGTTGAAAGGCGAGAATTATCAACACTTTCAATCACGAAATAACTAGAAGCGGAGGGAAATAAAGCACTAATAAAGATTACGATACAATGCAAAAGGAGAATTAACAAGTTTAAACAAAGCGTATAGGAACAAGTACATCTATTCAGGACAAGAATATACCAAATAAACAAAGGAACTATGCGAGTAGAAAGCAAGAACGCCATAGGTAACAAATTAGTAGCCATAAACAATGACCTTAAGTTATAATGAGTATCAAAGGGGTTACTCAGAAAAATACTTAAGTCAGCGAAAAACGTGACATGACAAGCATGAATACAAAAACACATCAAATGTGACGACGAGAAAAAACCAGTTTGTTCATAAATGAACATTAAGATCGCAAAATATGCAAGCAAATTGCAATACATACGCGCGTGAGAAATACGCAACGAAGTTTTGAAACAGGGATCAAAGCAGTTATGGAATACGAGCATGAGTATGTGAGGGACGTAAACAAGTACGGCCTTGACACACATAGTACAACGAGATAAGACATATAAATAGCTGACAGAGTCCTTAAGCGGAACGAGTTTATTTTGGGAAGTAGGTAAACGGCTTCTGTACTTATAGTAGCAACTCGTCAGACAATGCTTGGCAATCAGCCAAAGTTGAGATAATAGAAACTTGTTTTGACCTTTGGCAATCATACAGGAAATAAACAACTTGGCGTTATTCAGGCTTGTAAACAAACAGGTTTGAAAAACAAGCAGTTCGGAGTACACACACACTAGCTGAATCAGCTGTAACTTAAAGCGGAACGAGTCACACGACATGCAGTCAATCGTAACTTGGACGTGAAAAAGCAATTTAAAGCTATATGAAATAAAGTAGAAAATCAATTTCGCATAATTGAGAGGATCACGAAATCGGACAATTTTCAACAAAAAGAAGCTTAATTCTTCCGAGCAAAGAAGACAAGCTGGGACATTGAGAAGAAGGTTATGCATAAGAATAGTTATTCTAGATGCTATAGAATTCAGAGTTTCAATCGGTTTCATGAGCGACTTCCAATTGCGAGGAAGGGGGGAGGAGCCGGCCGTGGCCATCCTTCTACATAACGAAAGAAGTGAAACATAGCGTACAGCAAAGTGATGGTGACTGATAGCCATGGTTTTACACAAGGGGAAGATAGTTTTCGAGGAATAGTTTAAGCAATTAACTGCTATAAAAAATGACATAAGAAGATAGACGAAATAACACAAAGCAAGGCGAACTTGAATGGCCATCTTGTGCGGGAAGAAGGAAAAGCCATTTAAACAACTTACAGGGTTAGCGCAGTTGTTCACGATAAGACATCGTTTCGACAAGTGGTTTTCAAAAATATTGAGATTTGAAACATGAGCGTTCTCTTTTTCAGAAATGGGATTTATGTCAGCTGTGACGAAATGACATTGCTCTTTGGTTTGAACACTGGTATGTTTGATCTCACCAGTAATAACCCAACCAAAATCGGTGTCTCTAGCGACCACGGTTGAAGATAACTTGCGTGTTTGTTTGCGAATGCAACTCCAAAAAACATTGGCACTGAAAAGCACATCAATGGGACCTTGAGCATTAAACTGAGGATCGGCTAACCTTAAGTGCGAAGGAATGTTTAATCCGGAGGTATTGATAGAGTGACTTGGAGTGTCCTTGCCAATACTGGTAAGAATGAGACAGTTTAAATTAAGATTGGTGTTTCTTTGGCAAACGTCTCTGATTTTCAATTTTGAAGACTGCAAAACTTGAGTTTTCAAATTGTCAATGCCGGTCACATTGATAGAAGTAGGCGATGAAGAAAGACCTAGTTTTTTAATCAACGATTGCGAAACAAAGTTGTGCGTTGAAGCGGAATCGAGAAGACCACGGGTTTTGAACCAATTTCCAAATCTATCTTGGATTTCAAATTGTACAGTGGTCAACAGGGTTTGCGCACTGTGAAAAGTGTCGGCGGTGGAAATGCAGGAAGAAGCATTAGTTGGTTCGGAGCGGCTCTGCAAGGAGCTTAAAGAGGCAGGTGCTGATGACCTCGATTTATCGTGAACGTGCAATAAAGAATGATGCGGTTTTTTGCAATGAAAACAGAGATTTGATGACGTACAGTTCGAAGAAGAATGCTTAGGTGATAAGCAGTTGAAACAATGTTTGCTATTCAAGACAAACTTTCTTCGATCTTCGACAGACAATTCTTTAAAGGATTTGCACGAATACAATGTGTGAAGCTTTTTACAGAGCGTGCATTTTAATGATTTGTTAAGCGGCCTGATATCTTCTCTTGAATGATTGAAAGAAGAACGGGTTTGTTTATTTTCGACAAATGGGGGCTGATGTCCTTTTGAAGAAGCACGTTTTTTTTTCAAAAATTTGACACTGAGGATTCGTTTCGACTTTTTCGCACTGAAATGCGAGTGCTGTAAGGAATTGACATCGACTGTTGAGAAACGAGATGAGGTGTTCGAACGAATGTTCCTTGTTGCAGGCGAGTTCGATCTCCCAGGCTTTCAGTGTCGAAAAATCGAATCTTGATGTAGCTAGGTGAATAAGTATGGTGTCCCATGTTTGGACAGGCTGTTTTAGCTGGTATAACGCTCTGACATTTAACTGCATAGAATCTAAGAGGTCTCTTAAAGATGTGACGTCATTAGGTTTGACGGCAGGTAAGTTGAAGAGACAGCGGATGTGTCGACCGACACTCAAACGTAAATTGCCATATCTCTCTTTAAGGAGATTAAAGGCGATGTGGTAGTTGTCTGCGCTTAAAGGCAGTGACTCCACCAAGGTCAAGGCCTCGGATTCCAAAGAAGTGCGGAGGTAGTAAAATTTATGTATGTCTGGGATCTCGATATTTTCATGAATTAAAGAGCAGTAAAGTTCGTAAAAAGAATACCATTCACCTTCCTTGCCTGAGAAGTGCGGTAGGCTTATCTTGGGAAGTAACGGTTTCGGTTTGTTCTCGTGAACTGAAGCGGGTGCTAGCTGGGCCGGATTGATGACCCTAGTGTCCGGTTCTGAGATATTGCGGATCAATTGGTGGGCCTTGGCAATTCCTTCAAAGTACAAGGGTTCGACCTCGTCCCGATCCGATTGAAGGTCTGGACAAGCGGATTCAATCTCGGTTTGAATTTGGTCATAATAATCATAAGACCGTTCGTACAACTTAAGACGATGTGTTAAGATATCTAAATCACACTCGGCGGGATTTAATTTGTTGATGAAATTTCGGAATCTAGTGAGTTGCCCTTTATAGGAAGAACGTCTGGCAATGAGAGTTTCATCTTTTTCAGTAGGGGCCATGATAAAAAGAATAAATTGAAATACAACTCACAAAACTGTAGAACCTTGAAGATGCTGTCAAGTTGGCAACAGCGAAAGAGTAGAAAGAACAGGACACCCCAAAGGAGACAGGAGCGGCCTCTTTCCCGTTCACAGGCTTTGCATGACGTAGATATAGCTGAAAGATCCAAAGGAGATATTAAAAATTTGCCAAATATTGTCAAATGACACTTGACAAACAATAGAAATAACAAATGGACTCTCCCGGGTTTCGGCACCAAATTTTGGGTAGATTATAGGCTAGGGAATAACCCACCCACCAAGGGAAGATGATTAAGAGAAGGAAGTAGATTTGGGATTGGAAAAGAAGGATAGAAGAATAGGAGGAGAGTCCCACAAAATTAATAAGTTGAGGTTTAAATACACTTAGAAGCAGTTGCCACCGCAAATATGTGCTCGGATACCTAAAGTGGCTACGAGCTTGGTCGAAGCTGACGGGAACCGCAGCTAAGGCTTGGGCAGTTTGCCAGAGAGAGGCTTTAGTGTGTTTCCTTCCAAGCACGAATAAAAGTACTATAGGGAAGGGTGATGGTCTGGCCAGACAAATAGTAAAAGCTTTATTGTATGTGAACGAGGGCATAAACCTAGGAAGAGCTAGGAAAGCCAGGATCCTGCCTAACTGTAGTATCAGAGAAATGATGAACCCAAAAACAAATATTTAATTTATTTAACAATGCAGGAAGTTTGAGGAAGTTAACAATTATGCAATATGAATTTAATAAACATAGTTCATTTGAACTTTTTAACAAATAGGGTCGCAGACCTCTTAACATCAAACAGTTGCTCCAGGCAATTGACAATTTTTAAGGTTTTTTAAACCGTGTATAAAAATCTTGGTAAGATTTCATAAATAGGCAAAATGGAATAATTAAAGTTTTAACATTTACAGGAGTACAGGCAGTGTACTATACGAAACCTCCGAAAGAACATTCTAACGAGAATAACAACTTCGAAGATAACAAAATGTAAAACATAAAGAACAAAAAGGAAGTTCCTACAACTTCTTATATTTAAACAGAATTACTATATGAGAATTATACAAAGAGGGCAGGTCACTTACTGTGAAACCTGGAGAAAGTGAAAAGGAAGTTTCTAGACTTCCTATGTTTAATTAGGAATCATGAGAAAATGGGGCAGTTTCCATTTCGTGAAACCTGAATATGACTCGCTCAAGAGCTTAGAGAATTGTTTTCCCTGATTTTGAAGGGAGGAACAATGTAAGTTTGAAACGTGTGCTGGACACGCAATTATACAGACATACTTAATGATAAACCAACAAAATGGAAGGGCACTTCTTGGAATGACACCTTATTGGAAAAGACCTAGATTAAAAGTTTATTGCAGATTGTTAGTGAGAGGTTTAGGAAAGAGAAATGGGAATTAGGGAAAATGTTCATGGCCTTATTTGAATATAAGCGGACGATCGCGACGCGGTAGAAAAGTTGAGCAAGCACTGGTTTTCACTATAGTTCATTGAAACATATGAAATGTTCACTGTGGAGACACAAAGTTTATGGAAAAGAAAGTTATTGCAATTATGGAAAGAACTGATTGCACTATATAGATGAGAGTCTATTTCTTGAAAAAGTTGTAATTTACAATTAAATGCGCCATAGAATTTTCCAGAGGTTCCAGCGGCGGAAGAAAGTTAGCTATTGCAAAAATTTATAAGGAAGATTCCTCATTTTAACTAGCATTTTCACAGTGCGTGAACAATACTTGACGACAAGACTCGTAGATAGAGAACAAGTTCTAGAAGGTTCCAGAACGACCTTAGCAGAAAATGGGGTTGAGAAAATCCAACGGAGGAAATAGTTTTATAATTATAGGCAGCGGGTATTAGATAATATCCCACGTAGCGAGAGGATTTCTCGTTTGAATCGCTTAAGAAAAGCTCTTTTATAGTAAGGTTGGCTTATACAAGTAAATGCTCAACATGGCAAAACCCACGAAGAATGATTATTGCCCCAAGTAAATAATTTCACACTGCCTATAATTAAAAGCACTTGGAAGTTAAAACCATGAAGATGAGGTTAAAACTTTTTTTAAAATGGTACTTATCTCGATTTCATGTTGAAGTCGGAGTTCCTTATGAAGACTATCTAGCCAACATGGCGTGGAATAGTGTGTGCCTCTTGGTTTGAGGCTAGCTCGAGAGGAGCTTTGACTGATCGAGTCAACTGCAGACGGAGAAGTGAGAGCAGCTCAACGGAGCACGAAGAGACCACGGAAGGGGGAGAGAGTGGGGGTAGGAAACAAAAGGTATACATATCAGCATAACCAACTTAAATACAACAAAGTAATCTTCTTTTGCTGAGCTGGTCTTCAAAGAGTTGACAACAGTATCTGGTAGCCAAATGGATATGTAATTCCTCTTGCGCGAGGAAGAGTTGAAGAGCTTCAGAGATTTGTTGTTATATGACGCTAGGTGGGTCACAGAATATGTATCTGGAACAGACTCACACAAAATATAAGAGACCTGAACCCCTAAGAGAGAACAGAAGATCACTGTTGGTGTCTGACAAAAAGGAAGGAAAGAACGTGCAAAAGCATTCAAAATTATAATCTCAGGTACCGTGCATTCCAAGAATGCACCACCCGTGTGTCAATAATAATAAAATTAATAATAATAATAATATTAATAATAATCCTAAAGCAGCGCTGTTCTGGGAAGCTTGCAGTTGCAGTGAGAATAGTGAATGAGGATATCCTTGCTCCTCATCTTGCATGCAACTAAAGCTAGACAGTAATGTGCAGACCTCGATTTATGCTGGAGACATCGCTGTGGTAAGAACAGTTGGTGGTAGACTTAAATATGGTCCACATCTTACTAGCAGACAACAGACTAAACCAGCTTGGGAGCTACGTTTAGTCAGGATTGAGGAGCTCCGAAGAAACATTGTGAACCGTTTTTCTTTTCCACCTGTAGTCTTCCCTTTTTTCTCTTTTCTTCGGCGTGTCAATTATCGGAATTGTTCTCTTTTCTTCTTGGTTATTACTGACCAGAATAGCCGAGCAGATCAGTGGACATTTCTATAATTGCTGATCAAGGTTCGTTATAGTGATTTCTTGCTATGCCGAATCGTGATTAGTGACACCTCTTAACTTTTTATCTTCTTTTTTTCGTCTCCTGTGACAACCGTTTGTTACTCTCGAGCAGTTTTCTGTTTTTTGTCTCCCTGGAAGGACCTTTTGGTGTGCACCCGCTCTCGTTTTCGAGATGCCTTGCTTTTCTACTCCGTTTTTACCCGTTCGTTTCTGTTTTTATAAACGTGCGCGTAGAGGTGCGAATCTAGTTTATTTAATGTAATTCCGTGATGCCGGATTAATGCTGATACCATCAAGGTAGGTTACGTATTTTTGTCTTTGCTCATCGTATGGAATACTAGGGCGTATGGCCTATTCTAGTATGTCCATGGAGTATCTGTTTTGTTCCCGTTATCTTTGTCCCCTTTTCGTCGTATCTTTTGTGTAGGTATTTGGTCCGGTTTACTGAGTAGCGTGTGTTCAACAGTAAGACCTCTGCCATACCTCTTATCATTTTGTTTGCCTCTTATCTTAGGATTGCGTTTTCATATGCAAGTCCTTGAGTATGGCTTAATCCCTTTCTGACGTAACTTATTTTGATGGATATCTTTTATTTTGAGTTGCGATACCTTTCTCGTAATTATTTTTAATATCGGTTACATGCCCCTTTTTGTGTTTATTCATTTACGTCATATCTACGCGCGCTTTTATTAATAATCCGTCCCCCTCGCACTCCCTCATCTCCTTCAGGGCTATTTGAGCTACAGTTCGCTTCTTTGGCGGTAGGCTCACTTTTCCCGACTCTTTGTCTAGCCCTTTTAATCTTTATTTTTCACAATGTAATTTTTCTCTTTACGAGTATACTTTCCCAAATGTTTTACCCCCTTTACCGTTATCTCCTATCGATCATAACTTTTACGTTTCGATCCTTTCGCCCTTTATTAAACTAATATCACATGTTTGTCGTCCATTTAACCTCATTCATAGAATGTAATGCTTCCTCGTCATTCCTTGGTGTTATCTCTTTGGCCAATACATTATTTCTCCTTTGCCTATGTGTTGAGTACGTGTACCTTATTTAGTCTTTATTTCTTTAGGCTAAGCTAAGATAGGCCCATAATGAATAGCGCATTCGAATAGAACTTGCATTCACATGGCAGTGAATGTACCTTCAATCCATCGCCTCTGATACCTTCATAACCTTAGTCCGGTTTAATGGGCCCAGCGCCAGGCTAATTGGTACACACTTCCACTGCGAACTACATCTTGCGAAAGGCCAGACGGCACAAAATGGTAGCCAGAGCTTGTGGTTACTATTCGAATGTATCGCACTACATGTAACTACACCTAGTTTCATTCCCCAAAATGACATAAGAGGACCGCTTAGCCCACAAATACGTCCACCTGTATGTGTAAGTTGGCAATATGGTACTTATCGTTTGTTTGTTGTTTTTCATGTGTCGAGACAAAAAGATGGCTGGAGGTTGTTGTGAAAACTGGATAAAACAAACTGTTGTTAGGATCTTGTAAAACGTTAGTGAAAATTATCATCCTGGTGATAATTTCTTGCCGTAGTAAACTGTTTTGGGCTACATAGTAAAGGTAAGGCTTGTATGAATTATATTTTCGTGCCTTTTCTGCGAGTGTGATGACAAACCTGAATAGCAACATTGGCAAAACATTGATGATTATGACACAGCGTTTCGTACCCTGATGTTCCCCCTTCGAGTTCCACTGTCTTCTAGTGAAACTATTAATAGTGTTTATTGTAATTTACATACCTCCTATAAACAGTTTATTCGCCGCACTTCAGTATTAGATACTGAAGACATTCTTATTCAAGGGTGTGAATTTGAAGGAACTACCCGACTGTGTAATCGATATATCGCACCTCCACAGTCTTCTGAATGTATGTTTCCTGAATTAGCGTTCAACATGAATGAGTGTAGTAATAAGATCGATATGCCTGCATGTGGGGAACGTGGCAATAATACTACTCCAGCTCCTTGGTCGACACGACACTACAACAATCGGGGCAATACCTTCGCCTCTGTTAATTCACATAGAACTAATGTTCGCGTTAATGCTGTGAATCATGTCCAACGTAGTATCCCTCGTTCCCATAACCTTGATGTAAATGCCCCTCCTCATGTGAATGCTTTCACGTCTCCGGTTCGATGCTGGAACTGCTTAAAAGAGTCACATACCTACCGTGATTGTTTAGTACCCCTAAAAGGGAAGTTTTGTTTTGGGTGTGGTTTACAAGGAGTTACCAAACCAATCTGCCCTGGTTGCAATGCTAATAATCCCTTGGAAAGCTAGTGAAGCTTTGTGATGAATCCTATCGTGAGGATAAGAAGATTTGTTTCAGCAGACTGCGCTTCGGTGACAACTGATTTTCCTACCATCAGTAAGATAGGTTCAATGCAGGAAGGTATGCCATTACTTTTCAGGTAATTGACTAGGTCTTGGTGAAGCTCCACTCTGTGAGCAATGCAGGGGCGTACCGTGGAAGTTGTAAGTAATGACTGCCTGCAGCAAGTACCTTCTTCTTCTTCTTTTTCTCATGAATGTTTATTTTTCTCTTGTGACATGATTTTCAGCTTATTTCTTCAAGTTAACGTGCGATGGCGCAAGATGGCATTGCTATCAATTATAATTATCTACTTCTTTTCAGGTTATTCCTTCGAAAAATATTTAAATAGATGACGTCTAGTCATTTTTTTTCTTCGTCCCAAATTTAATCTTTGTCGGAGTACCGTGGTGGTCACCACTCAACTTTCAATTCCATTATTATAATAAATTAATATCGCTCTCAATTAATCGTTCTTTCTTGTTTTAGTTAATTATCGAAATCTGCTCTCTGACATCCTACCTTGGGAGGTTATGAAAGACAGCTTTTGATATAGGCTACTTATATTTATTACATTTAGCAACTCTGTATCTTTGTAACTTTTGTATAATATTTGGCAAGGAAGCTAGGGTTTTATTTTTATTTGACTATTTTATTTATCTGGTTTAAGTTACGTTCTTATTATGACATTTTCGTACCTTGATTTTTATATATTTCTTATCTTCATTGAAGTACACTCTATTGAGTCCTCCCCGTATTCCTCCACTTCTAGGCTCCATCCCGTCATATTCGTGGTGTACCCGATTTTTTTTACTCCCTTTCCCTTCCTTATGTTTGATTAAATTTTTTGTTCGTCTATTTTGGTGGACGCAACAAAAATTTTGGGGGTGCGCGTGGGAATCTGAACCGTTTATCTTTTCCACCTGTAGTCTTCCCTTTTTCTCTTTTCTTCGGCGTGTCAATTATCGGGATTGTTCTCTTTTCTTCTTGGTTATTACTGGCCAGAATAGCCGAGCAGATCAGTGGACATTTCTATAATTCCTGATCAAGGTTCGTTATAGTGATTTCTTGCTGTGCCGAATCGTGATTAGTGACACCTCTTACCTTTTATCTTCTTTTTTTTCGTCTCCTGTGACAACCGTTTGTTACTCTCGAGCAGTCCTCTGTTTTTTGTCTCCCTGGTAGGACCTTTTGGTGTGCACCCGCTCTCGTTTTCGAGATGCCTTGATTTTCTATTCCGTTTTTACCCGTTCGTTTGTGTTTTTTATAAAGGTGCGCGTAGAGGTGCGAATCTAGTTTATTTAATGTAATTACGTGATGCCGGATTAATGCTGATACCATCAAGGTAGGTTACGTATTTTTGTCTTTGCTCATCGTATGGAATACTAGGGCGTATGGCCTATTCTAGTATGTCCATGGAGTATCTGTTTCGTTCCCGTTATCTCTGTCCCCTTTTCGTCGTATCTTTTGTGTAGTTATTTGGTCCGGTTTACTGAGTAGCGTGTGTTCAACAGTAAGACCCATGCCATACCTCTTGTCTTTTTTTGCCTCTTATCTTAGGATTGCGTTTTCAGATGCAAGTCCTTGAGTATGGCTTAATCCCTTTCTGACGTAACTTATTTTGATGGATATCTTTTATTTTGAGTTGCGATACCTTTCTCGTAATTATTTTTAATATCGGTTACTTGCCCCTTTTTGTGTTTATTCATTTACGTCATATCTACGCGCGCTTTTATTAATACTCCGTCCCCCTCGCACTCCCCCATCTCCTTCAGGGCTATTTGAGCTACCGTTCGCTTCTTTGGCGGTAGACTCACTTTTCCCGACTCTTTGTCTAGCCCATTTAATCTTTATTTTTCACAATGTAATTTTACTCTTTACGAGTATACTTTCCCAAATGTTTTCCCCCTTTACCGTTATCTCCTATCGACCATAACATTTACGTTTCGATACTTTCGCCCGTTATTTTACCTAATATCACATGTTTTTCGTCCACTTAACCTCATTCATAGCATGTAATGTTTCCTCGTCATTCCTTGATGTTATCTCTTTGGTCAATACATTACTTCTCCTTTGCCTATGTGTTGAGTACGTGTACCTTATTTAGTCTTTATTTCTTTAGGCTAAGCTAAGATAGGCCCATAATGAATAGCGCATTCGAATAGAACTTGCATTCACAAGGCAGTGAATGTACCTTCAATCCATCGCCTCTGATACCTTCATAACCTTAGTCCGGTTTAATGGGCCCAGCGCCAGGCTAATTGGTACACACTTCCACTGCGAACTACATCTTGCGAAAGGCCTGACGGCACAAAATGGTAGCCAGAGCTTGTGGTTAATATTCGAATGTATCGCACTACATGTAACTACACCTAGTTTCATTCCCCAAAATGACATAAGAGGACCGCTTAGCCCACAAATACGTCCACCTGTATGTGTAAGTTGGCAATATGGTACTTATCGTTTGTTTGTTGTTTTTCATGTGTCGAGACAAAAAGATGGCTGGAGGTTGTTGTGAAAACTGGATAAAACAAACTGTTGTTAGGATCTTGTAAAACGTTAGTGAAAATTATCATCCTGGTGATAATTTCTTGCCGTAGCAAACTGTTTTGGGCTTCATAGTAAAGGTAAGGCTTGTATTAATTATATTTTCGTGCCTTTTCTGCGAGTGTGATGACAAACCTGAATAGCAACATTGGCAAAAACATTGATGATTATGACACAGCGTTTCGTACCCTGATGTTCCCCCTTTGAGTTCCACTGTCTTCTAGTGAAACTATTAATACTGTTTATTGTAATTTACATCCCTCCTATAAACAGTTTATTCGCCGCACTTCAGTATTAGATACTGAAGACATTCTTATTCAAGGGTGTGAATTTGAAGGAACTGCCCGACTGTGTAATAGATATATCGCACCTCCACAGTCTTCTGAATGTATGTTTCCTGAATTAGCGTTCAACATGAATGAGTGTAGTAATAAGATCGATATGCCTGCATGTGGGGTACGTGGCAATAATACTACTCCAGCTCCTTGGTCGACACGACACTGCAACAATCGGGGCAATACCTTCGCCTCTGTTAATTCACATAGAACTAATGTTCGCGTTAATGCTGTGAATCATGTCCAACGTAGTATCCCTCGTTCCCATAACCTTGATGTAAATGCCCCTCCTCATGTGAATGCTTTCACGTCCCCGGTTCGATGCTGGAACTGCTTAAAAGAGTCACATACCTACCGTGATTGTTTAGTACCCCTAAAAGGGAAGTTTTGTTTTGGGTGTGGTTTACAAGGAGTTACCAAACCAATCTGCCCAGGTTGCAATGCTAATAATCCCTTGGAAAGCTAGTGAAGCTTTGTGATGAATCCTATCGTGAGGATAAGAAGATTTGTTTCAGCAGACTGCGCTTCGGTGACAACTGATTTTCCTTCCATCAGTAAGATAGGTTCAATGCAGGAAGGTATGCCATTACTTTTCAGGTAATTGACTAGGTCTTGGTGAAGCTCCACTCTGTGAGCAATGCAGGGGCGTACCGTGGAAATTGTAAGTAATGACTGCCTGCAGCAAGTACCTTCTTCTTCTTCTTTTTCTCATGAATGTTTATTTTTCTCTTGTGACATGATTTTCAGCTTATTTCTTCAAGTTAACGTGCAATGGCGCAAGATGGCATTGCTATCAATTATAATTATCTACTTCTTTTCAGGTTATTCCTTCGAAAAATATTTAAATAGATGACGTCTAGTCATTTTTTTTCTTCGTCCCAAATTTAATCTTTGTCGGAGTACCGTGGTGGTCACCACTCAACTTTCAATTCCATTATTATAATAAATTAATATCACTCTCAATTAATCGTTCTTTCTTGTTTTAGTTAATTATCGAAATCTGCTCTCTGACATCCTACCTTGGGAGATTATGAAAGACAGCTTTTGATATAGGCTACTTATATTTATTACATTTAGCAACTCTGTATCTTTGTAACTTTTGTATAATATTTGGCGAGGAAGCTAGGGTTTTATTTTTATTTTACTATTTTATTTATCTGGTTTAAGTTACGTTCTTATTATGAAATTTTCGTACCTTGATTTTTATATATTTCTTATCTTCATTGAAGTACACTCTTTTGAGTCCTCCCCGTATTCCTCCACTTCTAGGCTCCATCCCGTCATATTCGTGGTGTACCCGATTTTTTTTACTCCCTTTCCCTTCCTTATGTTTGATTAAATTTTTTGTTCGTCTATATTGGTGGACGCAACAAAAATTTTGGGGGTGTGCGTGGGAATCTGAACCGTTTATCTTTTCCACCTGTAGTCTTCCCTTTTTCTCTTTTCTTCGGCGTGTCAATTATCGGGATTGTTCTCTTTTCTTCTTGGTTATTACTGGCCAGAATAGCCGAGCCGATCAGTGGACATTTCTATAATTCCTGATCAAGGTTCGTTATAGTGATTTCTTGCTGTGCCGAATCGTGATTAGTGACACCTCTTACCTTTTATCTTCTTTTTTTTCGTCTCCTGTGGCAACCGTTTGTTACTCTCGAGCAGTCCTCTGTTTTTTGTCTCCCTGGTAGGACCTTTTGGTGTGCACCCGCTCTCGTTTTCGAGATGCCTTGCTTTTATATTCCGTTTTTACCCGTTCGTTTGTGTTTTTAATAAAGGTGCGCGTAGAGGTGCGAATCTAGTTTATTTAATGTAATTACGTGATGCCGGATTAATGCTGATACCATCAAGGTAGGTTACGTATTTTTGTCTTTGCTCATCGTATGGAATACTAGGGCGTATGGCCTATTCTAGTATGTCCATGGAGTATCTGTTTCGTTCCTGTTATCTCTGTCCCCTTTTCGTCGTATCTTTTGTGTAGTTATTTGGTCCGGTTTACTGAGTAGCGTGTGTTCAACAGTAAGACCCATGCCATACCTCTTATCTTTTTGTTTGCCTCTTATCTTAGGATTGCGTTTTCATATGCAAGTCCTTGAGTATGGCTTAATCCCTTTCTGACGTAACTTATTTTGATGGATATCTTTTATTTTGAGTTGCGATACCTTTCTCGTAATTATTTTTAATATCGGTTACTTGCCCCTTTTTGTGTTTATTCATTTACGTCATATCTACGCGCGCTTTTATTAATACTCCGTCCCCCTCGCACTCCCCCATCTCCTTCAGGGCTATTTGAGCTACCGTTCGCTTCTTTGGCGGTAGACTCACTTTTCCCGACTCTTTGTCTAGCCCATTTAATCTTTATTTTTCACAATGTAATTTTACTCTTTACGAGTATACTTTCCCAAATGTTTTCCCCCTTTACCGTTATCTCCTATCGACCATAACATTTACGTTTCGATACTTTCGCCCGTTATTTTACCTAATATCACATTTTTTTCGTCCACTTAACCTCATTCATAGCATGTAATGTTTCCTCGTCATTCCTTGATGTTATCTCTTTGGTCAATACATTACTTCTCCTTTGCCTATGTGTTGAGTACGTGTACCTTATTTAGTCTTTATTTCTTTAGGCTAAGCTAAGATAGGCCCATAATGAATAGCGCATTCGAATAGAACTTGCATTCACAAGGCAGTGAATGTACCTTCAATCCATCGCCTCTGATACCTTCATAACCTTAGTCCGGTTTAATGGGCCCAGCGCCAGGCTAATTGGTACACACTTCCACTGCGAACTACATCTTGCGAAAGGCCAGACGGCACAAAATGGTAGCCAGAGCTTGTGGTTACTATTCGAATGTATCGCACTACATGTAACTACACCTAGTTTCATTCCCCAAAATGACATAAGAGGACCGCTTAGCCCACAAATACGTCCAACTGTATGTGTAAGCTGGCAATATGGTACTTATCGTTTGTTTGTTGTTTTTCATGTGTCGAGACAAAAAGATGGCTGGAGGTTGTTGTGAAAACTGGATAAAACAAACTGTTGTTAGGATCTTGTAAAACGTTAGTGAAAATTATCATCCTGGTGATAATTTCTTGCCATAGCAAACTGTTTTGGGCTTCATAGTAAAGGTAAGGCTTGTATTAATTATATTTTCATGCCTTTTCTGCGAGTGTGATGACAAACCTGAATAGCAACATTGGCAAAAACATTGATGATTATGACACAGCGTTTCGTACCCTGATGTTCCCCCTTTGAGTTCCACTGTCTTCTAGTGAAACTATTAATACTGTTTATTGTAATTTACATCCCTCCTATAAACAGTTTATTCGCCGCACTTCAGTATTAGATACTGAAGACATTCTTATTCAAGGGTGTGAATTTGAAGGAACTGCCCGACTGTGTAATAGATATATCGCACCTCCACAGTCTTCTGAATGTATGTTTCCTGAATTAGCGTTCAACATGAATGAGTGTAGTAATAAGATCGATATGCCTGCATGTGGGGTACGTGGCAATAATACTACTCCAGCTCCTTGGTCGACACGACACTGCAACAATCGGGGCAATACCTTCGCCTCTGTTAATTCACATAGAACTAATGTTCGCGTTAATGCTGTGAATCATGTCCAACGTAGTATCCCTCGTTCCCATAACCTTGATGTAAATGCCCCTCCTCATGTGAATGCTTTCACGTCCCCGGTTCGATGCTGGAACTGCTTAAAAGAGTCACATACCTACCGTGATTGTTTAGTACCCCTAAAAGGGAAGTTTTGTTTTGGGTGTGGTTTACAAGGAGTTACCAAACCAATCTGCCCAGGTTGCAATGCTAATAATCCCTTGGAAAGCTAGTGAAGCTTTGTGATGAATCCTATCGTGAGGATAAGAAGATTTGTTTCAGCAGACTGCGCTTCGGTGACAACTGATTTTCCTTCCATCAGTAAGATAGGTTCAATGCAGGAAGGTATGCCATTACTTTTCAGGTAATTGACTAGGTCTTGGTGAAGCTCCACTCTGTGAGCAATGCAGGGGCGTACCGTGGAAATTGTAAGTAATGACTGCCTGCAGCAAGTACCTTCTTCTTCTTCTTTTTCTCATGAATGTTTATTTTTCTCTTGTGACATGATTTTCAGCTTATTTCTTCAAGTTAACGTGCAATGGCGCAAGATGGCATTGCTATCAATTATAATTATCTACTTCTTTTCAGGTTATTCCTTCGAAAAATATTTAAATAGATGACGTCTAGTCATTTTTTTTCTTCGTCCCAAATTTAATCTTTGTCGGAGTACCGTGGTGGTCACCACTCAACTTTCAATTCCATTATTATAATAAATTAATATCACTCTCAATTAATCGTTCTTTCTTGTTTTAGTTAATTATCGAAATCTGCTCTCTGACATCCTACCTTGGGAGATTATGAAAGACAGCTTTTGATATAGGCTACTTATATTTATTACATTTAGCAACTCTGTATCTTTGTAACTTTTGTATAATATTTGGCGAGGAAGCTAGGGTTTTATTTTTATTTTACTATTTTATTTATCTGGTTTAAGTTACGTTCTTATTATGAAATTTTCGTACCTTGATTTTTATATATTTCTTATCTTCATTGAAGTACACTCTTTTGAGTCCTCCCCGTATTCCTCCACTTCTAGGCTCCATCCCGTCATATTCGTGGTGTACCCGATTTTTTTTACTCCCTTTCCCTTCCTTATGTTTGATTAAATTTTTTGTTCGTCTATATTGGTGGACGCAACAAAAATTTTGGGGGTGTGCGTGGGAATCTGAACCGTTTATCTTTTCCACCTGTAGTCTTCCCTTTTTCTCTTTTCTTCGGCGTGTCAATTATCGGGATTGTTCTCTTTTCTTCTTGGTTATTACTGGCCAGAATAGCCGAGCCGATCAGTGGACATTTCTATAATTCCTGATCAAGGTTCGTTATAGTGATTTCTTGCTGTGCCGAATCGTGATTAGTGACACCTCTTACCTTTTATCTTCTTTTTTTTCGTCTCCTGTGGCAACCGTTTGTTACTCTCGAGCAGTCCTCTGTTTTTTGTCTCCCTGGTAGGACCTTTTGGTGTGCACCCGCTCTCGTTTTCGAGATGCCTTGCTTTTATATTCCGTTTTTACCCGTTCGTTTGTGTTTTTAATAAAGGTGCGCGTAGAGGTGCGAATCTAGTTTATTTAATGTAATTACGTGATGCCGGATTAATGCTGATACCATCAAGGTAGGTTACGTATTTTTGTCTTTGCTCATCGTATGGAATACTAGGGCGTATGGCCTATTCTAGTATGTCCATGGAGTATCTGTTTCGTTCCTGTTATCTCTGTCCCCTTTTCGTCGTATCTTTTGTGTAGTTATTTGGTCCGGTTTACTGAGTAGCGTGTGTTCAACAGTAAGACCCATGCCATACCTCTTATCTTTTTGTTTGCCTCTTATCTTAGGATTGCGTTTTCATATGCAAGTCCTTGAGTATGGCTTAATCCCTTTCTGACGTAACTTATTTTGATGGATATCTTTTATTTTGAGTTGCGATACCTTTCTCGTAATTATTTTTAATATCGGTTACTTGCCCCTTTTTGTGTTTATTCATTTACGTCATATCTACGCGCGCTTTTATTAATACTCCGTCCCCCTCGCACTCCCCCATCTCCTTCAGGGCTATTTGAGCTACCGTTCGCTTCTTTGGCGGTAGACTCACTTTTCCCGACTCTTTGTCTAGCCCATTTAATCTTTATTTTTCACAATGTAATTTTACTCTTTACGAGTATACTTTCCCAAATGTTTTCCCCCTTTACCGTTATCTCCTATCGACCATAACATTTACGTTTCGATACTTTCGCCCGTTATTTTACCTAATATCACATTTTTTTCGTCCACTTAACCTCATTCATAGCATGTAATGTTTCCTCGTCATTCCTTGATGTTATCTCTTTGGTCAATACATTACTTCTCCTTTGCCTATGTGTTGAGTACGTGTACCTTATTTAGTCTTTATTTCTTTAGGCTAAGCTAAGATAGGCCCATAATGAATAGCGCATTCGAATAGAACTTGCATTCACAAGGCAGTGAATGTACCTTCAATCCATCGCCTCTGATACCTTCATAACCTTAGTCCGGTTTAATGGGCCCAGCGCCAGGCTAATTGGTACACACTTCCACTGCGAACTACATCTTGCGAAAGGCCAGACGGCACAAAATGGTAGCCAGAGCTTGTGGTTACTATTCGAATGTATCGCACTACATGTAACTACACCTAGTTTCATTCCCCAAAATGACATAAGAGGACCGCTTAGCCCACAAATACGTCCAACTGTATGTGTAAGTTGGCAATATGGTACTTATCGTTTGTTTGTTGTTTTTCATGTGTCGAGACAAAAAGATGGCTGGAGGTTGTTGTGAAAACTGGATAAAACAAACTGTTGTTAGGATCTTGTAAAACGTTAGTGAAAATTATCATCCTGGTGATAATTTCTTGCCATAGCAAACTGTTTTGGGCTTCATAGTAAAGGTAAGGCTTGTATTAATTATATTTTCATGCCTTTTCTGCGAGTGTGATGACAAACCTGAATAGCAACATTGGCAAAAACATTGATGATTATGACACAGCGTTTCGTACCCTGATATTCCCCCTTCGAGTTCCACTGTCTTCTAGTGAAACTATTAATACTGTTTATTGTAATTTACATCCCTCCTATAAACAGTTTATGCGCCGCACTTCAGTATTAGATACTGAATACATTCTTATTCAAGGGTGTGAATTTGAAGGAACTGCCCGACTGTGTAATCGATATATCGCACCTCCACAGTCTTCTGAATGTATGTTTCCTGAATTAGCGTTCAACATGAATGAGTGTAGTAATAAGATCGATATGCCTGCATGTGGGGAACGTGGCAATAATACTACTCCAGCTCCTTGGTCGACACGACACTGCAACAATCGGGGCAATACCTTCGCCTCTGTTAATTCACATAGAACTAATGTTCGCGTTAATGCTGTGAATCATGTCCAACGTAGTATCCCTCGTTCCCATAACCTTGATGTAAATGCCCCTCCTCATGTGAATGCTTTCACGTCCCCGGTTCGATGCTGGAACTGCTTAAAAGAGTCACATACCTACCGTGATTGTTTAGTACCCCTAAAAGGGAAGTTTTGTTTTGGGTGTGGTTTACAAGGAGTTACCAAACCAATCTGCCCAGGTTGCAATGCTAATAATCCCTTGGAAACTAGTGAAGCTTTGTGATGAATCCTATCGTGAGGATAAGAAGATTTGTTTCAGCAGACTGCGCTTCGGTGACAACTGATTTTCCTTCCATCAGTAAGATAGGTTCAATGCAGGAAGGTATGCCATTACTTTTCAGGTAATTGACTAGGTCTTGGTGAAGCTCCACTCTGTGAGCAATGCAGGGGCGTACCGTGGAAATTGTAAGTAATGACTGCCTGCAGCAAGTACCTTCTTCTTCTTCTTTTTCTCATGAATGTTTATTTTTCTCTTGTGACTTGATTTTCAGCTTATTTCTTCAAGTTAACGTGCAATGGCGCAAGATGGCATTGCTATCAATTATAATTATCTACTTCTTTTCAGGTTATTCCTTCGAAAAATATTTAAATAGATGACGTCTAGTCATTTTTTTTCTTCGTCCCAAATTTAATCTTTGTTGGAGTACCGTGGTGGTCACCACTCAACTTTCAATTCCATTATTATAATAAATTAATATCACTCTCAATTAATCGTTCTTTCTTGTTTTAGTTAATTATCGAAATCTGCTCTCTGACATCCTACCTTGGGAGATTATGAAAGACAGCTTTTGATATAGGCTACTTATATTTATTACATTTAGCAACTCTGTATCTTTGTAACTTTTGTATAATATTTGGCGAGGAAGCTAGGGTTTTATTTTTATTTTACTATTTTATTTATCTGGTTTAAGTTACGTTCTTATTATGAAATTTTCGTACCTTGATTTTTATATATTTCTTATCTTCATTGAAGTACACTCTTTTGAGTCCTCCCCGTATTCCTCCACTTCTAGGCTCCATCCCGTCATATTCGTGGTGTACCCGATTTTTTTTACTCCCTTTCCCTTCCTTATGTTTGATTAAATTTTTTGTTCGTCTATATTGGTGGACGCAACAAAAATTTTGGGGGTGTGCGTGGGAATCTGAACCGTTTATCTTTTCCACCTGTAGTCTTCCCTTTTTCTCTTTTCTTCGGCGTGTCAATTATCGGGATTGTTCTCTTTTCTTCTTGGTTATTACTGGCCAGAATAGCCGAGCAGATCAGTGGACATTTCTATAATTCCTGATCAAGGTTCGTTATAGTGATTTCTTGCTGTGCCGAATCGTGATTAGTGACACCTCTTACCTTTTATCTTCTTTTTTTTCGTCTCCTGTGACAACCGTTTGTTACTCTCGAGCAGTCCTCTGTTTTTTGTCTCCCTGGTAGGACCTTTTGGTGTGCACCCGCTCTCGTTTTCGAGATGCCTTGCTTTTCTATTCCGTTTTTACCCGTTCGTTTGTGTTTTTATAAAGGTGCGCGTAGAGGTGCGAATCTAGTTTATTTAATGTAATTACGTGATGCCGGATTAATGCTGATACCATCAAGGTAGGTTACGTATTTTTGTCTTTGCTCATCGTATGGAATACTAGGGCGTATGGCCTATTCTAGTATGTCCATGGAGTATCTGTTTCGTTCCCGTTATCTCTGTCCCCTTTTCGTCGTATCTTTTGTGTAGTTATTTGGTCCGGTTTACTGAGTAGCGTGTGTTCAACAGTAAGACCCATGCCATACCTCTTATCTTTTTGTTTGCCTCTTATCTTAGGATTGCGTTTTCATATGCAAGTCCTTGAGAATGGCTTAATCCCTTTCTGACGTAACTTATTTTGATGGATATCTTTTATTTTGAGTTGCGATACCTTTCTCGTAATTATTTTTAATATCGGTTACTTGCCCCGTTTTGTATTTATTCATTTACGTCATATCTACGCGCGCTTTTATTAATACTCCGTCCCCCTCGCACTCCCCCATCTCCTTCAGGGCTATTTGAGCTACCGTTCGCTTCTTTGGCGGTAGACTCACTTTTCCCGACTCTTTGTCTAGCCCATTTAATCTTTATTTTTCACAATGTAATTTTACTCTTTACGAGTATACTTTCCCAAATGTGTTCCCCCTTTACCGTTATCTCCTATCGACCATTACATTTACGTTTCGTTACTTTCGCCCGTTATTTTACCTAATATCACATGTTTTTCGTCCACTTAACCTCATTCATAGCATGTAATGTTTCCTCGTCATTCCTTGATGTTATCTCTTTGGTCAATACATTACTTCTCCTTTGCCTATGTGTTGTGTACGTGTACCCTTATTTAGTCTTTATTTTTTAGGCTAAGCTAAGCTAGGCCCATAATGAAAAGCGCATTCGAATAGAACTTGCATTCACATGGCAGTGAATGTACGCTCAATCCATCGCCTCTGATACCTTCATAACCTTAGTCCGGTTTAATGGGCCCAGCGCCAGGCTAATTGGTACACACTTCCAATGTGAACTACATCTTGCGAAAGGCCAGACGGCACAATTGGCAGATTTCAACAATATATAGTGGGCAATCGTAGAAACAAAGTCTTTCACTGTGTTGAATTGTTGAGCTTTTCACGGAACAAACACGCTAAATATAATCCACCTTATCAGATGCCCCTTGAAATCTTAGACGCCTTGAAGCAAAAGCAAAAGCTCAGAGGATTCGTCGGTGTAGAGAGTCCAATCAGCAAATAAGACAAAATAACTTTTTTGCTGCAATGAGAAATTATTCTATAGAAACCTTGAAGAAACTGAAGGTAGGACAGACCCTACACCCCAAAGAGAGGCGGTCTATTATATGGACCGATGCAGGAGCGTACAAGAGCAGCGCTCCATGGCTTACTGAGGAGGAGTAAAGAATGTCAGAAGTTGACTCAATGCAGGACTCATCTGTATCCACAGATACACGAGCTGCGAATGGGTCACAAAATATGTAATTCACTGGACCAGACAATATCCCTAACTTCTGGATCAAACGATTCACATGCATACACTAACATCTTGCCCACCACTACAATAACTTCCTTGCAAATCCACAACTGGTACCCTCCTAACTGGTGCGAGGGAAGTGATACCTACTGCCGAAAGGTGAAAGAACTGTAGACTCTGCAAGGTATAGGCCAGTCACTTGCCTGTGGTATCTCTATAAACTATTTACATCATGCATTGCACATAAAGTCTACAAGCACTTGCAGTATAACCACATCTTGGCTGTGGAGCAGAAGGGATGCATGAAAAAGTCTCAAGGATGCAAAGAACAGCTGGTAATCGATGCCGTTATTATGCAGGAAGGATACAAATTGATGCGAAATCTATATATGACTTACATTGATTAAAGGAAAGCATTTGATCCAATTCCATACTCCTGGTTACTACGAGTCCTCAAGTTCAATTAAGTTGATCCAGAGATAATTACAGCATTGGAAACAATGATGATATCTTGGGGGACCAATTTGTATATATAACATGGTGGTACTTCGATTGAGTCAAGATTCATTCCAATCAAGACAGGCATTTTTCAAGGAGACAGTCTGAGTCCTTTGTGGTTCTGCCTTGCGTGGAACCCGTTATCATCATTGTGGTATACGACACAAAGTGGGTTTCTTATTAGACACTCTGGCACAGTAATCCACCATCTCTCCCATTTGATGTAGGCCTACATGGATGGCATAAAATTATACGTACCCTCTGAAAAGCATATACAACCTCTGTCCAAAAGTACGGTGAATGGGTCTATATTACGAAGGGATTGTTGGCTTATCTGAAACAGCAGCTACTGTCCTTCGAAGTAAACGCCATGGATGGTTATGCACTTCTGAAAACGGCTGTATAAGTCCTGGAAACTCCGGCATAGTCTTTTTCAGGGATAGCCTTCAATTGGGTCGTCAAACTCTGAATTGAAAGAGAGAGCGGAGGGTGAATTTATGCAACCTACCATGCACACCTGGAGGACGGGCGGCGGTGAGAAGTGTGAATTAATGCAGCCTATCATGCACACCTGTTCGACGGGTGGCAGTGAGAAGGGTGAATGTACCATGGAATGGTCCTGAAAGACTTCGATACGGGCTACAAGACCTGGTGCCAGAGGTACGACACCGAAGGTAAGCGTCAAAGTATTGAGTGGCGGGGTCCAGGGCCGCCGAAAGGCCCTGAAGGGACAGAGGTTTTCAGACATTTCGGACATCCAACGTAATGTGACGGTTCAACTGAAGGCTATCCCTAAAGAAGACTATGACAGTAGTTTCCAGAACTTGAATAGCCGTTCTCAGAAGTGCATAACCATCCACGGGGATTACTTCGAAGGACAGTAACTGCTGTTTCAGATAAGCGAACAATCCGTTCGTAATATAGACCCATTCACCGAACTAATCTGACAGAGGTTGTAGAAAATATGTGTGTTATTACAGTTTCCTTTTCTACAGACATCGGTATGTCCTTTGGGATGGATAAATGTCGTACTCTTACTCTCCGACATATCAAGTTAGAAGCCCGAGGATTAGTAGTCTAAAATTGATGTCACATCCAGCCCATGGAAGAAACTGAGACTTACAAGTAAATCGGTCTCCAACAGTCAAAGAGAATTGATCACAAGGTCATTAAGGATCAAACAGTAGCAATTAAAAATTAACGTCTCAACAAGATTCTGAAATCCGAGTTGAATGGAAGGAACATCTTCAAGGCCATCAGTACATATGCCATTCCAGTACTGGCTTACACCTTTGGTATAGTAAAATGGACACAGACAGACCTAGTAAATATTTTTATTAAGACACACACATCTTAACGAAACACAAATGTCTACACCCGATGTCAGCAGTTGAACGACTGACTGTGCCACGCCAGACATGTGGACGCGCGCTTACTGATATTATACACCTATATGACTAGCAGGTGAAGACTATTCAGGCCTACGTTTTGAGCAAGACAAACTCTCCCCTGCATCAGGCTGTTATTAAGGTGGATGCCAAGTACACGCCATTGGGCCTTCTCCATGTCAAGGATGTGCAGTTAGCTACGTCAGAACAGCACATTACCAACAAACTTCAACAGTGGACTCAGAAAGCACTGCGCGGACGTCATCCGTATGATCTCAGCCAAGAAATGTCGACATACATGCGTCGAACAGCTGGCTGACCCTTGTGGATCTATTTGCTGAGAAGGAGGGGTTCATGGTTGCGATACACGATCAAGTAGTGGCAACAAAGAACTACCTGAAATACATCATTAAGGCAGACATGCCAGATGACAAATGTAGGAGATGCCATCGTGAATAAGAGACCATCCAGCATATCACAGGGGGCTGTACAACAATTTCATCTACTCACTACTTGAAGAGGCATAACCAAGTAGCCAAGATAATCCAGCTGAACCCGGCAAGGAAGCACTCATAAAGTAATCATGTTCTGCCTTACTATCAATATATTCCTGATGCTGTTCTGGAGAACGATACACTCAAGCTACTCTGGGGCAGGTAAGTGATCACAGATAGACCTATATCAGCAAACAGGCCTGACTATTCTTATTGATAAAGTGCAAAAGAAAACTCTTCTAATAGACAACTGAATCCCTAACTCGCATAATATCCAACACATTTATGCTGATAAAGTGACGAAATGCATGCCTCTGTCTGAAGAGATCCGACAGATGTGGTGACAGGAATTGGTCACGGTATTGCCTATCATAATCTCTTCCACAGGGATCATACCGAAGTCGCTGAAGGCCAACCTCGATAAACTGGGGCTCCACCAAAATCTGCATACCAGTATGCAGAACGTAGTTATTTTAGAGACCTGCTCCGTAGTTCGTTCGTTCCTCAAGCTACCAATATAGAAAACTCCACTCCATCTTGCAACAAATGCCGATGAAATGTTGAATTGTACCCGATGACATGGTGGACATATGAATAACAATTATAATGATAATAATAAATTATAAGCTTCTTCTGTAAGCCCACCGTAGTTTTGCCGAAGGCCAGAAGAACGGTGTTAAATGGAAAATGTGTGTCAATCTTATAAGTGATATTAATATTACTGGGAAGTTATTTCACCTTTTATTACAACTGAAATATCGTGACAAGTAATTGTGCAATCTTCTTCTTCTCTTCTCCTCAACCACTAGGTTGTTGGGTAACATGCATGTCTTCCAATAGGTTACGTCTTCTTTCTCTGGCCTGTAGTTTCAAATGTTAGTTAGTTAGTTATTGTTGTTTTAAGGGGCGGAACTACGAGGTCATCTGCCCCTCTTAACACAGATTAAAGAATACAAATCTTGAATTGAATTTAAAATTTTGAAGTGGACATCTAAATTTAAAAGACCAAAAATTAATAAAACAAAAAAGAAAAATTAAATTTAAAACAAATTATAAAAATAAACAAAATTTACGGAAAAACAAAACATTATCATTCAAAAACGAACAAGTCGTCGAGTCAATGTTCACTGGAAATTTAGATTGCTGGCCCTAACCCACTCTCACTTATAAAGCGGATAACGCGATCAGCAGCCACCGCGTCATCGGCTAATATAAATTTGAGTGTCATCTGCAAATCATGGTTTCTTCGTAAGTCTGCAAGATCCACACACTCGGTGAAAATGTGGGCCACGGTGAAAACGGCTCCACAGGTACAAAGTGGGGGGGGTCTTCCCTTCTCATTAGGTACGAGTGGGAGGATCTTGTATGACCTATCCTTAGCCTACACAAAATGACGGACTCTCTCTGGGCCCGGAAGGAGCTCCGCCAAACGCGAGTAGTTCCCTTGATCGCTCTCAGTTTACTGGGCAGTGGGTCAGCTAGCCACTGACTCTCCCAAAAAACCAGAACTTGTAGGCGTAACTGAGAGCGAATATCTCTAGCGGGTACCTCCATTGGTCGAGGTGGTAGTGATATCGCCTCTTTTGCAGCTTGATCAGCTAACTCATTTCCCGCAATTCCCATGTGGCTTGGAAGCCACAGAAAGGTGATTCGAGTGTCAGCTTGGCACAGCCCGGCTAGTAGGTCGTGGATTCGCTGCACTAGGGGGTGTTGCGGGAAACATGTAGCAATTGACTGTAACGAACTCAAAGAGTCGGTACACACGAGAAAGTGGATTCGTGCTTCCTGTAGTGAAAACTGCAGAGCTTCATAGATGGCAACGAGCTCCGCAGTAAACACACTACAGGCCTCAGGCAAAGAGATCTTGGTATTTGCACCATCAATAACGTAAGAACAACCCACTTTCTCGTCTACCTTCGAACCATCCGTGTAGAGAATGCCAGCGTCCGGAAATTGGTGAACTATGCTGTGGAACTGCCTCCGGTAAACAGAGGCATCCGTGTTCACCTTAGGACCTCGGTGAAGATCTAACCGAATTTCCGGACGCGGGACCTGCCACGGAGGCACCTAGCTTGATGTCCGGATCATACAGGGACCTACAGCCACTCCTATTTCAGTACACGAGCTATCAAGTCTAATACCAACTGGCCGAGTTGCACGAGGCCGGTTGGCGTACCCCTGGTGGTTTTGGGTACCGAAAAGAGCTTGATAGGTCGGGTGTTGCGGCATTTGACGCACATTGGCAGCATATGCTAAAAGGATATGTTGGCGTCCATAATTTAAAGGTGGAACACCCGATTCGGCGAGTAGGCTGGGTATCGGGCTGGTCCGGAAGGCACCGGTAGCCAGCCTAACGCCACTATGGTGGATACTGTCCAGCATTTTCAAGGTTGCCGGCCTTGCTGAACCGTATGCCGCAGAACCATAGTCTAGCCGGGACAGGACGAAGGCTTGGTAGAACCGTAGCAGCACCGCACGGTCAGCCCCCCACGTAGTACCACTAAGAAACCCGAGCATATTCAGTTTCCTGAGACATGTCATTTTTAATTGCCGTATATGGGGCTGCCACGTTAATTTGCTATCAAAATGGAGCCCCAGGAAGCGATGTCAACCAACGGCAACGCAGCATCCCTGAGATGTAGTTCAGGGTGTAAATGTAGCCTCCGGAGCCGACAAAAATGGACGACGGAGGTTTTCGCTGCCGAAAAACGAAAACCCTGGTCGTGAACCCACCTGTCGACCCGGTTGATAGCTAGCTGCAATTCCCTTCCACGACTGCCATACTTCCAGAGCTGTAATACAGAGCTAAATCGTCTACATACAGCGATGGAACTACCGCGGACCCGGCGGCGGCAACAATGCCATTTATGGCAATCGCGAACAAGGTGACACTCAGCACTGAACCCTGAGGAACTCCATTTTCTTGAGTATAGTATTGAGATAATGTCCTACCGACCCTTTCACGGAAGAGTCGGACGGACATGAAATTCGCAATGAAAGTCGGTAGTTTACCACGGAGTCCCCACTTGTGAAGGGTGGAAAGGATCCCATAGCGCCATGTGGTGTCGTAGGCTTTCTCGAGGTCAAAGAAGACCGTGACTAGGTGCTGCTTTTGGAAAAATGCCCCCTGTATGGCTTCTCAAGTCGCACCAGATGGTCAGTGGTGGAACTATGAGAGCGAAATCCACACTGGTACTCAGACAGGAGACCTTTCTCCTCCAAGAACCACACCAGTCGACGGTTCACCATCTTATCGAGCAGCTTACATAGGCCATTTGTCAAACAAATGGGCCTATAGCTGCTTACAAACTTGGGATCCTTTCCAGCCTTAGGAATCGGTATCTCGATCCCCTCTCGCCATTGAGATGGAAACTGCCCTTCAATCCATATACGATTGAAGAGGATCAACCGTTTTTAGCCTACTTTCGATTTTTGCAAAAAATGAAAGTAGACTTATGAGATCAACACAGGGCGAAAAAAGTGTGTCTGTCTGTGTGTGTGTATGTGTGTGAGTCTGTGTGTGTGTGTGTATGTGTGTGTGTGAGTCTGTGTGTGTGTGTGTGTGTCTGTGTGTGTGTGTGTGTGTACTCTGAATGTCTGTCCCCCCCTATCAATTCGAACACGGTGAATGCGAATTGAACGAAATTTGGTACAAAGGTAGCACTAGCAAAGGACACCTCACTGTCATGTTTTATATCGCCGCCATCTTGACGGAAACGTAATGGCGGCCACACAAATGTTCAAAGCTTAAATCAAATTACGACTAACTTAATCATCCGATCTCTACCAAATTTTGCAACAACATACCGTTATGGGGGGAGCATCCTTTGACCAAACCAATAGGTCATCAGCGTAACAGTTTGCGGATGGCGGCCATCTTCGTGTGAAAATCGATTCCCCCTATTAATTCGAACACGGTGCAACCGAATGGAACGAAATTTGGTACAGAGGTAGTACTAACAAAAAGCACCTCAGTGTCATGTTTTATATCGCCGCCATCTTGACGGAAACGTAATGGTGGCCACACAAATGTTCAAAGCTTAAATAAAATTACGACTGACCTAATCATCCGATCTCTACCAAATTTTGCAACAACATACCTTTATGGGGGGAGCATTCTTTGACCAAACTAATAGGTCATCAGCGTAATAGTTTGTGGATGGCGGCCATCTTTGTGTGAAAATAAATTCCCCCTATTAATTCAAACACGGTGAAACCGAATGGAACGAAATTTGGTACAGAGGTAGCACTAGCAAAGGGCATCTCAGTGTCATGTTTTATATCGCCGTCATATTGACAGAAACGTAATGGCGGCTACACAAATGTTCAAAGCTTAAGTTAAATTACGACTAACATAACCATCCGATCTCTACCAAACTTTGCAACAACATACCTTTATGGAGGGAGCATCCTTTGACCAATCTAATAGGTTATTAGCCTAATAGTTTGCGGATGGCGGACATCTTTATGTCAAAATTGATTCCCCCTATTAATTCGAACACGGTGGAACCGAATGGAACGAAATTTGGTACAGAGGTAGCACTAGCACCTCAGTGTCATGTTTTATATCGCCGCCATCTTGACTGAAACGTAATGGCGGCCACACGAATGTTCAAAGCTTAAATCAAATCACGATTAACCTAATCATCCGATCTCTACCAAATTTTGCAACTACATACCTTTATGGAGGGAGCATCCTTTGACCAATCTAATAGGTCATCAGCGTAATAGTTTGCGGATGGTGGCCATCTTTGTGTGAAAATCGATTCCCCCTATTAATTCGAACACGGTGCAACCGAATGGAACGAAATTTGGTACAGGGGTAGCACTAGCAAAGAGAACCTCAGTGTCATGTTTTATATCGCCGCCATCTTGACTGAAACGTAATGGCGGCCACACGAATTTTCAAAGCTTAAATCAAATTACGATTAACCTAATCATCCAATCTCTACCAAATTTTGCAACAACATACCCTTATAGAGGAAGCATCCTTTGACCAAATGAATTGGTCATTAGCCTAATAGTTTGCGGATGGCGGCCATCTTTGTATGAAAATCAATTCCCCCTATTAATTCAAACACGGTGAAACCGAATGGAACGAAATTTGGTACAGAGGTAGCACTAGCACCTCAGTGTCATGTTTTATATCGCCGCCATCTTGACTGAAACGTAATGGCGGCCACACAAATGTTTAAAGTTTAAATCAAATTACGACTAACATAACCATCCGATCTCTACCAAACTTTGCAACAACATACCTTAATGGAGGGAGCATCCTTTGACCAATCTAATAGGTCATTAGCCTAATAGTTTGCGGATGGCGGCCATCTTTATGTCAAAATTGATTCCCCCTATTAATTCGAACACGGTGGAACCGAATGAACGAAATTTGGTACAGAGGTAGCACTAGCAAAGGGCACCTCAGTGTCATGTTTTATATCACCGCTATCTTGACGGAAACGTAATCGCGGCCACCCAAATGTTAAAAGCTAAAATGTAATTACGACCAACCTAATAATCTAGTCTCTACCAAATTTTTCAACACCATATCTTTATGTGGGAAACATATTCTGACCAAACTGCAAGATCATCAGCCCAATAGTTTGCATATGGTGGCCAAGTATGTGTGCGAATCGATTCCCCCTATCAATTCAAACACGGTGAAACCGAATTGAACGAAATTTGGTACAGAGGTAGCACTAGCAAAGGGCACCTCATATTCATGTTTAATACCCCTATAGCACGTTGTATTTCAACAAGCTACTACAACCAACATTCAATCATACTCCTTGAAAAGGACAAAGATTTATAACAATATCCATGCATTTAGGAGAAAGTAGGCTATATGTTCTTTACTGAACATCTTGTTTAATACTGGATTCGCACAGATGTTTTAACATTTTATTATGTATGTTATCCGGTCCAGGAGCCGTATCCCTGCACAATGCAAGCGCACTGCGCAGTTCCCATTCAGATAATGGTACATTATAGGACTCCGAAACAGTGGCAAAGGACAAGGGGTGAGTCTCTGCCTCCCGCTTCAGAGTCAGAAATGTAGGATCGTAACTCCCGGAGCAGGATACATCGGAGAGGTGCGAGCCAATGCTGTTGGCAATGGCGAGATGGTCCGTGATGATGACTCCATTGATGGACACTCCGGGTATCGACAGTGATGTCAGGAGTCCGGAGATCCGACGAAACTTAGTCCACACTTGAGATGAAGGAGTATGCAACGTCATAGACGACACATACTTTTCCCACGTCGCTTTCTTACTCTCCCGAATCAGATATCGGTCTCTAGCTTGCATCCTTCTGAAGGTGATAAGGTTGGCCATAGGGTTTTCCTCCGATAGCATTTGAAAGCACGTTGACGATCTTTAATGGCTCCTGCAATCTTGGCTGTCCACCAAGGGACAAGCTTCCGGCGTGAGTTGCTGGATGAGGAAGGTATTGTTTCCTCAGCAGCAGCCAAAATACCATTCGTTATGTGAAGGGTATGATTGTCGACACTCTCAATGGAATCTTCGGCAAACACCGCATGTGCCATGAAAGTTGGCCAATCAGCCCGACGGAGAAGCCATCGACTTGGTAACTCGATGGCTCTCTGGTTCGGAATAGTAACGATAATTGGAAAATGGTTACTATTACAAAGGTCATCGTGTACACCCCACTGTAGAAGGGGAACCAACGCACAACTGCACAAGGTAATATCGATACTTGAATAAGTACCGTGCGCAATAGAGAAGTGCGTAGGTTCCCCTGTGTTCAACAGACACAGGTCCAGCCGCCTGATCAGCCTCTCAAAATCTCTCCCTTTACCGCTAGTGGTAGAGGAGCCCCAGATGGTGTTGTGGGCATTAACATCTCTGGAAGGAGAAAAGGAGGGGGGAGCTGAGAGACTGGATCCACTTGCTGGTCGTAATCCGGCTGAGAATCAGGCGGGATGTACACGTTACATACTGTTGCCATTACTGGCAACGAAGTACGAACTGCAACTGCCTCTAGCTGAGTACGCAACGGCACCTCTTCACTAAAGAGGCTAGAGTGGACGAGAGTGCAGACGCCACCAGCGGCCACAGCTCCGTCCACCCGGTCTTTAGAGAAGAGTTTGAAGTGACGCATTGTTGTCTCATGTCCAGGACGAAACCTTTATTCCTGAAGACAGACAATGGTTGCCGAAAAAGAAGATTAATTGTCGTAACTCAGCGAGATGAACAGAATAGATATTACAGTTCCATTGTAATAGTGCCATGGTGTGGACTTAAGTAGAAGTGGGTCTTCTACTTATGCTTGACCGTTTGCCACCCTTCCCCATCTCTAGTTGGAGATGATGGGGCAGGAGAGCACACCTCAATCTCCACATCTCCTTCCGAAGACGAAGAAAATGGAGTGGGCGCTCTCTTGGGTTGTGCGCGGTCGTCGTCGGACCTCAAGAGTCTGGTTCTTGGGGGATGAGCGAGAGCGGTGTCGAGGGACTTTCTCCCGGTCCGAAGACTGGGTGTCTGTCCCCGACATGCCCCGAAGAGATTTCTTTCTGGATCGGCGCCGACGTGTGTTTGGGGAAGTAGATGGTCCCTTCCCCACAGACGCCGGGTCCTTATAAAACAAGGTCGCTCCTGCTGGCACCGCTCCACTGGTAGTGGTGGGAGCGGGATGGCCAGCAGATACGTGAGCAGCCCTGCCTTTAGGAGAGGAAGAGAAACGGCGCTGAACCGTTCCCCTCTCTTCCGCCCATCTATTTTCTTACCTATAGGGGAGTTCCTCCATACGGACGGGCTTGGCTTCAGCAGGCTTCGCTCCCTTGGTGGTCGTGGGAGCGGAAAGGCCAGCAGAGAAAGTAGCCACCCTCGTCAGGAGGAGGGCGAGAGAGACGGCGACGAACCTTCTCCCTCTTCTCCCCTATATTTTTCGTAATAGGTGGGCTGGAAGAAGGACCAGCCCTGGTCGGCAAAGTCTTCTTTCCCCATTTAGCTGGGGAAGACTTGTTCGCCGATCGTTTCGGAGAAGAAGAGGACTTCGTCTCCGAATTCGCCGGTTTAGGTGTTAAAACCGGCGCCTTCTTAACCGTGGCCGAAGAAGGTTTTGGGACCTCCTTCGGGCTGACAGTGCTCGCTGGTACAGCGAGGGGAGATTTCAAAATCGTACTAAAAGAGGACATCGAGGGTACTGCACTGGAAACTTTAACGGCAGAGGTGATTGGGGGCGTCGCTGCAGCTGCAAACGATACCCGAAATTCGGGGGCATTCATATCACCGTACCTCTTGCGAGCGTCGTGATATGAAAGCCTGTCAAGAGTCCTGATTTCCTGGATCTTGACTTCCATAATGAATTCAGGGCACAGTTTTGACCGTGGAGAGTGACTTCCTTGGCATTTGGGACATATCGGGGGAGGCGTACACCTCTCGTCACCCTCATGTGTCCCCTTGCCACACTCTCTACATACGGCCTTCGCCGTACACCTGGCGGAAACATACCCGAATCTCTGGCACTGGTAGCAGCGCATAGGTGGAAGGATGTACGGTCGCACATAGCAGTGGTACGATGTGACCTTAGGTACAACATCACCCTCAAAATGGAGAATAAAAGCGCCGGTATCGACGCTCCTTTCCCCAACCTTTCGGGTGATGCGCCTAATCTTTGTGACGCCTCTCTTCTCCAGATCCCGCAACAGTTCAGCATCGCTATTCAAAATGAGGTCACGATGGAAAATAACTCCACGGACCTCATTCAGCGTTTCGTGCTTTGTGATCTTAACGGGGATTTCGCCGAATTGCGTGCATTCCAACAAAGCTTTGGTTTGCTGCCGGCTAACGGTATGCAGCAAGAGCTGCCCGTTCCGGAGCTTGGAAATCCCGTTAAGATCACCAAATTTCCCCTCGATTTCCTCAGCGAAAACTATCGATTTTATGAGCTTGAAATCATCCCCGTCTGTCCTGGTAGCTATCAGGTAGCGAGGTGATCTATCTGTCGCAAATCGTTTGTTAAAGGCTTCATCCCAAGGCGTATACACCTTGGGATTAGCTCGACACTCCATAGACGGCTTTTTAAGGGTGCCACCCTGTACAGGTGTCCGTGATCGCTTTGATGGCATCCCGGACGAAATCCTCCCCGAATACTGCCCACGCCGAACGGGGGCTATCACTGTGGGCGCCACCCTGCCAAGGCAATACCTACCTGGCATAGCAGATATTGCCCGGGGTCCCAGTGCCTCGAACAGGCATTTCCCCCTCGGCATGCACAGGATTTATGCAGCTCCAGTATTCGGCCATGCAGGGACCTTCGTTGTAAGGCGGATACTACTGTAGGGTACATGGCGCACCCACCTGACGGGATGGGGCATACCGTCTAGGCTTTCTGACCAGATGGCCAAGCTGGTGGCCCTTCCCCTAACAGCATGCATGTTTATTTCTATTGGTCAAACCTGAGCTGGGACCAGAAAACCAAAATCGACCTCTTACGACAGGCAGGGATACCGTGGATGAATTCTGCCCTCCCCATCCACAGGGGGTCTGAACAAATCAAAAACTGGCAAGTTATTCGGCCATGTCGGCCCTATTAGTCGCCTCCTACGACAGACAGGGCATACCGTGGGTGTATTCTAACCCGCACCCACACTGGGGAGTTTCAAATAGCAATAAGTGTCCTTGCCTTTAATGCTGTCTATAAATTGAGTCCTTGGTCTTCCTCGACTCCTCTTTCCTTCTAGCTTCCCTTCGAAGAGTGTGGTGCACCAGTCAGAATGGCGAATCAAATGGCCAACAAAACTATTCCTTCTTCTGTTTAAGGATTCAATCAAGGTACGTGTCTCCTTTGCTCTTTTGACAACATTCTCATTCGTGACTTTATCAGTCCAAGGTAACTTCAGTAGTCGTCGCCAGTACCACATCTCGAATGTCCTAAATTTTGATACATCTGCTTGTCGCAGAGTCCATGTTTCAGAGCCATAACTTGCAATACTCCAAAACTTTTCACGAAGTGTTTTCGCACCTCTAAGTTAACAGTCTTGGATGTTAGTAAATACTTCTTTTTTGAGAAGGCTTCTTTTGCCTGTGCGATTCGAGCATTTACTTCTCTCGTACACATTCCATTTGATGTGATCAAGCTCCCCAGATATTTGAAATCCTTTATTTGGGCTAGTTTTTCACCATCCATTAGCACATTAACTATTTGGTCGCCATCCCTAGTGCATGCCATTAATTTGGATTTATTTTTATTTATCCTCATGCCACACTTCGCATGCAATAATTCGTTTATATGATTCAGAGCATTTTCCATATCTCTCTCATTTTCAGTTATCAGGTTGGTTGGTTGGTTGGTTCTTAAGTTTAGGGGCTGCGACAACGCGGTCATGTAGCCCCGTGTACTTTTGGTGTGTGTAGAATCTGTCTGATAACCGGTGTTAATTGTGATGACTGTATTAGTGTGTGTTATCTGTTTCTTAATTCAAGTACTGCAACTTAGAATTTTTCAAATAGTTCCTACTTTTGCCGCCAAGCGCCACCGTCAACGACTACTAGGCCAAGTTCACAACTCAGCTACTATACGCCACCGCAGTCGGCTCTTGGCAACGAACTTAGAAACCTAAGAGCGTTGTTTACATTAACCTATCCAATTTAGCTTCACACAGGTGCAATTAGTGGAAGGTTCTTTAACATGCCATAAATCTATGACATGGGACCACCGGCTTTACTTCCCCTCCGAAGGAAGGCATACTGAGGGATTTTAACGCTCTTAAAAAATCCGACGGCTTCGGCCGGATTTGAACCCGCTATCTTGGGCATAGAAGCTCAGCATGCTACCGACTACGCCACCGAAGCTGCCAATCAGTTATCAGGGCTATATTATCTGCAAATCGTATGGGACTGTACAGCTTGCCATTAACCTTTATGCCATGACTGTTGGTAGCTAAGAATTCTTGAATGGCTTCATCAGTGTAGATATTAAATAACAGTGGTGATAGTCCTCATCCTTGTCTTACTCCCTTCCAAATTCTTGCTTACATTCTTTCCTTGCCAATTAATGCTCTCTGGTCCTTGTAAAGTTGATAGAGTGTTCTTCCGTCCCTGTAGTCAATCTTCAGTTAGCTTAGGGTTTCAAACAGCACCTTCCAATTTACATTATCAAAAGCTTTCTCTAAATCAATGAAAGCAATTACAACAAGTTTGTCGTTTTCCAGGGATTATTCAATAATTATTCTGAGACTTAGGATGGCTTTTGGTGTACCTCTTCCCTTCCTAAATCCAAACTATTCTTCTGAAATATTATCTTCTACTTTTCTCTCGATCCGATGATAGATGATTCTTGTTATAATTTTCGAGGCATGGGAGAGAAGGCTCAAAGTACTATAATCTTCGCACCTTTGTGCTTTGTACTCTTTTGGTATGGGAATAAGAATAGTTTGCTCAAAGTCCTTTGGCATTTCTCCTGTTACGTATATTCCATTTATTAGATTGTATAGATTGTCCTTGGCATTATCTCCGAGGGCCTGTAGAATCTCTGCAGGGATCCCATCTGGTCCTGGAGCCTTTCTGTGTCTTAACGCTTGTGCTATGACGACGTTTATTTGGCTTCAGACATTATGCAAATTATGCATTATCTAATGAGCTCCAACTTAATTGATTTTATCATCCGAATATTACAATAATTGCGTATAATCATTTCACCAAAGTCATTCTCCTGGGCAAGCTGAAGTAATGAAAGTTACCGGAAGTTCCTCTTTCAACCACCAGGCGGTACTCAGCGCCCCATTGATGGAAGGACTGACTATCATAACTAATGAGCCAACTACTTGAAAATAAATCTAAGATTGTGTTATTATGACTAATGAGCTAACTACTTGAAAATAAACCTAAGATTGTATTATATTAATAGCAATGAATTGTGCAGATTTCATACGAAATTATCAAAGGCAAATACTCGTAGACATTACGTACCGTATCTGAAATTATGTACTTTTGGTACTGACCCCGAATTTTGCAAGTGAATATTACGGTTATTGTAGGTACGCTGTATGAACTTAGCATTGTGTTTTGAGTAGCTGAAACCAAGAGAGAAAGGAGTTTTACATGCAAGTCAGGTGGGGAGAGACGGCAAAAGGATTTCCCACAATGGAGAGGTGACTGCCATTATTAGAAATAAACAAACTTGAGTCGGCTTCCACAAGTCAAAGGGATTTGTGACACGAGGCAACTATGAGGGGAGGAACATGTTTTGAGGAGAGCTACTGCACTTGCCACAAGATAAACAAACAATAATACGAGATATCGTAGCTCACGCCAATAATAAAAAGAAACAAGAAACAGCTCTGACACGAGGCGACACGCTTATACAGAACGAGAGAAGCGGCAATGGGAGATTTGGAAACTCGGTAGTTACTTTAATTGGATATATAATTAAATGAAGAAATTACAGGAGAGGTTTGAGCCAACAAGATGAAGTAGAAAAATCTAAAGAAAATTGTACTCGTAATGTTCCCAGAATACAATTAAAAGTTGCAGTACGCTTGGCAAAATTATTTTACAATCAGCCGCCAAAGATTCCAGTGAAGTTATTGAAAGGACTCTATCAAGAGAGACTAGGAGGGAGACGAGAGGATGTCAGACGATGTTCTTTTTAATGTTTGAACGCTCGATAGGAAGGACGCGTTGTAGTTTCACGAGGGACATTGAGGGATGAAAAATGAAAATCCACAGCCTGCTTCCAGTCTCCGACCGGGTCAGGAATGGAATGAATGAAGCCCCTATCTAGCGGCGAGGATATGAACTGTGCCGGCTGCCGAGGCGTGACGCACTCCTCGGGGGCAATGATTAAATGAATGACGGATGAAATGAAATGATAGTGGAGAGTGTTGCTGGAATGAAATGTTGACAGGGAAAACCGGAGTACCCGGAGAAAAACCTGTCTGCCTCCGTTTTGTCCTGCACAGATCTCACATTGAGTGACCGGGATTTGAACCACGGACCCAGCGGTGAGAGGCCGGCGTGCTGCCGCCTAAGCCACGGAGGCTTCTACATTGAGGGATATAAATTAAAAATGTACTTCACCATGGCAAAAATTTTGAAGTTGACGGAATGCATTTAAATCTTGAGAAAGCAGTGTATATGGACGAGTAGATCATGACAAGGGGAACCTTACATATGAAAAGCCATTAGGATACACGAAGTAAGGTAGAACATTAAACACCATGAGAATACGAAGAACAACCATGATTCAAATAAATTCAAAATTTAAGAAGAAAGGAATCTCGAGAATTGACTTTTGGTGTATTCTTTGGAATACACGGTAAGATAGAGTAAGCTTCTGCTTCTCTTTGCTTTAGTTCATCCCTTCCTTTTTTTCAAACACCAACAGTGATCTCCTGATTTCTCTTTGTTGGTATATGTCTCTCATATTACCTGTAAGTCTGTTCTAGATATATATCTTCCATGACCCACCTAGCGTCATCTAGCAGCGAATCTCTGAAGTTCCTCAATTCTTCCCTGTACAAGAGGACTTCCTTATCAATCTAGCCACCAGATCTCGTCTCCATCGCCAGCTATCATCTCCGTGATCAAGAGAACTTCGTCTAATTTTTCACCCTCCAGGCTGCGCTAGTGACTCCTACTATCAACTCTTTGAAGACCATTTCATCAAGAAGATTATTTTTAACTGTTAAGTTGGCTATTCTTATATGTATTCCTTTTGTCTCCTACCCCCACTCCATTCCCTTCCCTGGTCCCTCCGAGCTCCGTTGAGCGTGTCTCACTTGTACGTCGGAAGTCGACCCAGTCAGTTAGAGCTTAACTAAAGCTCGCCTCCTCAACTCTAGAGGCAAACTTTTAAATTTCGACGCCATGTTCGAATTTTAGTATCAACCGTCAACAGGAACATCGCCTTCTTCATGAAGCAAAGATAAGTACCGACTTCAGGGTTTATCCTCATTCTCATCGCTTTTTAAAGGCTCAATGCTTTATTTCGATTTTATAGACAGTGAAAGTTGCTATGTGATAATAACTGCTTTCAAGATATCTTCTTGATCAAACTTAAACTATCAAGTCTAACTTTCAAAATGAAAGATTTTCTGAGATGCTATCTCACATCGAGGGATGTTTCCAAAATACCCACTGTCTATATAATCTAGATTTCCGCCGAGGGATTCTCTACCCAATTTAAACAACTCATCATTGCTCTGGAACCTTCCAGAACCTACACTCTATCTACCAGTCATACTGTCATGTACTTTCCACTCATACATGGGAATACTTTTTCAACCTAAGGAATCTTCCTTATGAACTGCTAATCAATATCTAATTTTTCTTTCTCCGTTGGGATTTTTCTGGTGCATTCAACTATAACCTACAAGTTTCTCAAGCAATAGACTCTCGCTAATCTAGTGTAACTAGTTATTTTTCCACCGTTGCAATAACTTTCTCTTCCATCAACTTTTTGTGCTACTACAGTGTACTTTCTACTATATCAACAGACTATAGTGAAAACAGTGCTAGTTCAACCGTTCATCCGCGTCGCGCTCGTTCGAGTACAATAAATACGGCCATGAACACTTTTCCACAATCCCATTTGATCTTTCCCAAACTCTTTACTAACAAACCAAAATAATAGAATTGTTACTTTAGGTCTTTTTTCAATAAGGTGTCACTCTACATAAGTGCCCTCCCTTATTTTGCTTCCTGTAAAACGAATTAATGTCTGTAAAACTTCGTGTCTAGTACATGCCTTAAATTATATTGTTTCTCCCTTCTAATGAGGGAATACAATTCTTTCAACTCATAAGTGAGTTATCTCTAGGTTTCACGAAAGGGAAACTTGCCCCATTTTTCTCGTGATCCCTACTTAAACATAGGAGTTCTAGAAACTTCCTTTCGATTTTTCTCTTCAGGTTTCACAATAAGTGACCTGCCCTATTTGTATAATCCAACCAAGTAATTCAGTATTAATACAAGAGGTTATAGAAACTCCTATTTTATTCTTCCTGCCTTTTGTTGTTGTTACTTTCGAAGTTGTTATTCTTTCTAAGATACTTACCTAGAAATCCTTAAAGTACACACCTTGTACTAGGTTTATTGTCTAACTTTAATTACGTCAGTTATTTTTGAATTTTTCCTTTATTTATCTTCGTCATTTCAAAATCTTACGAAGATTTTAAAGAATAAAAGTTTTAAAACCAAAAGAATTATCAATTGCCTGGCGCAAGCTTTAGATGTTTTCGGAGGTCTGCGACCCCAATTGTTTATAGATATCAAAATTATATATTTGTTACAAAACTTCTCCCTTTTGCATTGCTAAATAAATTAAATATTTGTTTTTCGCTTTATCATTTCTCTAACATAACGGTTAGGCAAGATCCTGTCTTCCTTGATTCTTCCTATGTAATGCAAATACATCTATTGATATGGTTTTCACCACTTGTTGCATTTGAGCAAGAATTCTTAGTTGGTAACTTAAAAGTCTCTCTTAGCTTTAATAGCTAATTCTAACTGGCCAGTAAGGCAAGCATAGCTCGCTACGCCACCTTCCTTCTTGTGGAGATTTTCTCTAACACTTATGGTTGGTTTTTCAAAATATAAGTGTTTCTCATTGTCTAAATTTTAGTCGGCACCTTGCTGGGTAAAAGCTTAGCCATTTCTAAATGCTACTATTGGTGCACTTACCAAAATTATTCCCAAAGGTATAATTGCTTTATCCCTATCCTTCCTGGAAGCATTTGGTCGCTCTTTAGGAATTATACGATTTCAAAAACTAAAATATCAAAGCTGATTCAAATTATTGGCACTCTTCAAATTACCTGTTTAGAAACAAACTCCTTTGAACAGACGCACAATAAATCCGTTACTCTTTGTCTTGCAAGACCACCACCCTTCCCCATAGTAAGCATATGTATGCATGAGAGCGCTAAAGTAACTTTCTTGCAAACCACCCATGTTCCAGCTGCGTTTCCCGTTAGCTTTGCCCAGGTCCTTACCCACTTTAGGTATCGGAGAGCGGATTTGCAGTGGCAGTTGCCTTTGAGTGTATTTAAAGTTAAACTTATAACTTCTGTAGGACTCTCGTCCTATTTCTCCATCCTTTTTCTCCAGTCCGAAACCCTCTTCCTTTTCTTTATCATCTTCCCTTGGGGGTTAGGTTATTCCCAAGCTAATAATCTACCCAACTTTAACGAAGAGAAAAGAGAGAAATGAACTTCTAGATGCCATGCTTAGAAGAAGAGAATAAGGTGACTATTCTAGTTCGAGAGGAAGTCCAATTCGACACCAGGAGGAGAAAGGAGATCGAGATCCAGAGACACAGTTTGGACGGGAGGACGGAGTTCGATTCTGGCGTAACATCTTGGAGCAGAATTGTGTATCTTCTGGTATATTCTTCAATTTTCATCTACATATATACCCAGCAAAGGTAAAGCAAGTTTACATTATGGATGGTCATTGGTAGTATTTTGGAAAACCAGATTCGACAGATTTTAGCAATTTTTGAGAATTAGGAATTTGGATGCGTTTTTGGATTTTAATAGACAGTAATTTTGATATTTTTAGTAGGAGATTTTTAGTGAAGAATTTTAGGATCTTTCTTCGATGATTTTGGAATTTGAGATTGATGATTATTGATATTAAGGATTTTTAGATATTTCGGTTTATGTTACAGTATTATGATGCAGATTTTTATTATAACATCAGTTAGAAATAGGAATTTAGGAACGGAGTTTTGTGGATATATCTTTATAGATTTTTGACAGATTGTGAGAGGAGATTGTTGATCTTATTTTGAGAATGACTTTGTTCATTATTTGAGTAATTTAATTCAGGAAGTGTTATTCACAGAGTAAGAGTTGTTATGAAATTTAGTAGAATTTCTAGAATTCTAGCAAAATTCTGACGGAATATAGACAACGGTTTTGAAGTGAAATTGGAATTATAAAAATGTCAATTAATTGTTAAGGAACAACAATTGTTCTAATAACAAGCAGTATCGATAAGAGTGGGGATGACAAGAAAATATATTATTATTAATTGTTAATGAATAGATATTATTGAAATAGGAACTGAAGGAGTACGATGAGTTTGTAAGAACATGTATTTAATGGTGAGAGACAATAGTCAGCATTATTGTAATAATAGAAGCACGATATTGTATTGTATGGCACGATGAAACTGCAAATATGGTTATTGAATTTTAAGAAGAGTTTGTGGGTATTGGAACTGCAGTATTGTTATGAGAAAAATATTCGATTGATCAAGACGACTTTTGAATAAAATGCGTTCTTAGAGGTTGTTCGTGCTCTCAGCACAATTTGGAGGCGAACTCAATTACAATTGTTATAACAAGTTGTTCCATGAAGAACTAAATAGCCCAGACCCCGCAGGAGAAAAGAACTGAGCGTTGCCACCCTTCTTATGAAGCGTACCAGCGCATCTTTACTGCGACAGCTACAAGCTCAAGCAGCCTTCCACTTCCCTATAAAAGCTTCCAAAAAAGATGGTATATTGACATTCACAGCTAAGGATAGTTATAGACAAAGAAATGTCACTGGGCCACTTTATGCAGCGTACACATTGATCTGATTTAAAACGTCATAGGAACGAACTTAAAACCAAACTTAACAACCGATATAAAAGAAGGGTGGTACTCACGACGAAACAATGTCTATTAACAAACAGAAAATGTAAGATTTACACGAGAAAATAAGAATAAAAAGGAATTAACAAGGGATTTATAAACGACTAGCTGTACCCGGCATGCGTTACAATGCCAATCAAAGACCTTTGTAATTTGTTATAATTGTGTTTATTGAAGTGCTTTTGGATACACAATTGCTCTTTTGTTCTCCGTCTGGTGCGTACATGAATAAATCAAGAATCATTCAGAGTCGTGAGCAGGCCACAAACAGCAGACCATGTGAGAAGCGTAGATTTCCCTAAAGAAAATCCATACACTTGTACTGATTATCCCCGTGATTTGTTGATGGTCATCGCAAATGCGAGTCGCACCGGGAACTGTAAACATTTGGAAACACATAAACTGCCGCTAAACTTTATGAAATACACTCATTATCTGTAACGACTTACGAGCCACCTATTGTACAAAGGATTTAGGCCTGCGAATTCAGAAACCTTCGCAAGCTTGTACAACACCTTAAAAGAGTGTATTTTGTGATACGACTCGCGCGCCGTCTATTGCAAAATGAATTTTCTAATTCAGAAACCTTCCCGGGCGAGCATTCAAAAACCGACCAAAGTTAATACAGTGTGTTAATAATTACCGTGCCAAAACACATTTGTTCAAACGACTCGCGTGCCACATACTGTGAAATGGATTTACCAATTAAGAAGCATTCAAGGGCGTGCACATGACAATTATCCAAAGTTCATTTGTTGAAACGGTTCTCGCATACCAACACTCATTTGTTGAAACGAATCACCAGCCACCTATTGTAAAATTGATTTAATAAATTAGAATCTTTTATGAGTGCGTGCACAACAACTCACCATTTTTTCATCGCAATGACACGAATGGTATATGAACGTATACGGGATTTCATTGAAACGATTCATGCGCCATCACTCATGTGTTGCAACTACCCGTGCTTCACCTATTGTAAAATGGATTTACTTATTACGAAACCTTCCCTGGAGTGAAACAACAACTCACCAAAGTTTTATCGCTATCAGATGAACAGCATATGAACGCAAACAGGTCAAACAAACGAACAAACATACAAACTAGCATGTGACATTCACTTTTATATAGAGAGAAAATATTAGGTGGCACTAATGGTTATAAATGTACGTAAGAGGGTGCACAAACAAAACTTAGCTACGCCCCTATTCTCTGAGTCAATTAAGAAAGGAATGCCTTAATGAATAAAATCCACCGCTCGCTGTTGACCAGTCTTCCTCCACACTCGGATGCACATCCAGTAGAGCAGCTCGAAGACACTCAGTATACTAATCCCCATGCCCAGTCCAAATACTCCTCCAATGTTAGCTGAAACAGACAGTACCATATAATAAATGCTTACTTTAACGAGTGACTAACTTCGATAGTTCCTTCAGCTGAAAACCGTTATGAAATATAATTATCAACTCATACTGAGCCTGTCAATGAGATGTTGAAGGTGATTCTTGTTCTTTGGGAACCGGTACATTGAGGTTCTTTACTCCTGGATTCGAGAGAGAGGGAGGTATGTGTTAGTAAAAGAGAAAATAGGGGCCGTGCTAAGAGGAATGGAAGTAAATCTAGTGATGTTGAACCTCGCATAATCTGTAAGATGATGATCTTAGTTTGTCGTACCATTCTTCTATTTACAGTATATTACTTTCTAGGTTGACTTTCACCTTACTTATCTAATTAATAATAAGCTATATTTTGAAGGATATAAAACTCCTCTAAGCGACAATTTGGAGACGATAATTAAATAATTAAGAATCACAGCCGGAGAAATTGCTCCTGGTAAAAAGGAAGGAAATGTACATGTTAGAATGTGGAATGTGACGCCGCGATTCAAAAAAGACACAAAAATCACGCGAGGAACTAACTAACGCTAGAAAACGAGCAGCCAAAAGAAATAAGAAAAGTTAAAATAAATTATCACTGAGAATCATTAAAATCATTAAAATTTATAGATGAGGCATTCACTCAACATAAAACAAGGGAGTCTTTCAAAACGTTTAAACAATACCAATTAAAATATACTCCACCAACACTTATGATAAGAAATACAAATAGAAAACTTTCACACGATAATCAAGATAATGCTGAAATTTTAGCTGAATAATTTACAAATTACTTAATATCAAGGAGCCAACACAATACAACAATTATGCCCTTCATCCAAAAAATAAAACACATTTAAAAAACAGCACAACGAATTACTTGGGCAACATACAAGGTACATGAAAAATTTCAACATAACTGTTCATTAACCTGAAGTGACTTACCATTATGTTCCCGTCAAGATAGCGGGATATAAAACATGACACTCAGGTGCCCTTTGCAAGTGCTACCTCTGTACCAAATTTCGTTCAATTCGGTTTCACCGTATTTGAATTGATAGGGGGAATCGATTTGCACACATACATGACCACCATCTGCAACCTATTGGGCTGATGACCTTGTAGTTTAGTCAAAAGACGCTCGCAATATGAATATATGTTGTTGCAAAATTTGGTAGAGATCGGATGATTAGGTTTGTCGTAATTTGATTTAAACTTTGAACATTTGGGTGGCCGCCATTACGTTTCCGTCAAGATGGCGGTGATATAAAACATGACACTGAGGTGCTTTCTGATCGTGCTACCTCTGTACCAAATTTTGTTCAATTCGGTTTCACCGTGTTTGAATTGATAGGGGGAATCTATTTGTACACACACATGGCCGCCATCTGCAAACTATCGGGCTGATGACCTTGTAGTTTAGTCAAAAGACGCCCGCCATATAAATATATGTTGTTGCCAAATTTTGTAGAGATCGGATGATTATGTTAGTCGTAATTTGATTTAAGCTTTGATCATTTGGGTGGCCACCATTACGTTTTCGTCAAGATGGCGGCGTTATAAAACATGACACTGAGGTGCCCTTTGCTTATTCTACCACTGTACCAAATTTCGTTTACTTCGGTGTCACTGTGTTTGAATTGATAGGGGGGGGGGGGCAGACATTCAGAGTATACACTCACACACACACACACACACACACACACACACACACACAGACTCACACACAGACAGACAAACATTTTTAGCCTACTTTCGATTTTTGCAAAAAATGAAAGTAGACTTATGAGATGTACACTGGGCCAAAAATTGTGTGTCTGCCTATGTGTGTGAGAGTCTGTGTGTTCTGAGTGTGTGTACTCTGAATGTCTGTCCCCCTATCAATTCGAACACGGTGAAACCGAATTGAACGAAATTTGGTACAGAGGTAGCACTAGCAAAGGGCACCTCAGTGTCATACTTTATATCGCCGCCATCTTTACCAAAACAGAATGACGGCTACTTAAACGTTCAAAACGTAAAATCAAATTACGGCTAAACTAATCATCCGATCTACCAAATTTGGTAACAACATACCTTTATATAGAACGCGTCTTTCTCCCAAACTACAGGGTCATCAGTATCGCCATTTCAGGTTGGTGGCCGTGTGAATTATGCAACCATTATAATCAATATCTTAAGACCCACCAATTCCGATTATCGAGTCTAGGGTGGTTTAAGCTATCATGAAGGTCGTGATCCGTTATTTATTATAATTTAATATTATAATATTATACTGTATGAGTGGCTTTAAAGAGCTGAGCCTTCTCTGTCACACGACAAGATGGCAGCTGTCCTCATATGCCTGTCTTATATTTCAGTAGTTTTAGTATGTTGTAAATGATATACCCTTCTGATACAATAATATAAACTTTGTATGAAATGATTTATAATGAAGATTTACTGCAGTGAAGAAATCGTTTATTTCAAGACATTATTTGCTACAGGTTGTATCTAATATGACAGTTTAGAACACTACGGTGTTACGGTTATGGTTAGCTTTGGGCTAGCGTGTTGGTCTCCCACGCGGTTGACTGGGGAGCGAATACTACCACAGTAAACTTTTATTTTTCTTGAATTCTTTTACAAATGATGTGCACGAGCTCTTTACTCAGATACTGAATAAAATGCCATTTAGCTCAAAGGAGAGGCTAATGTATACACTCGTTTATTAATGAAATCACAGCCCCAGCATCGCAGTCATAAACAGAAGACATTAGAAAAAGGAGAATAGATACACGTTGACATCAACCACAGCCTTCTCAATGCCTCTGTACGGTACTTTCCTCTTGTGGGTTACGGTGGGTAATATTGTTCCAAACATACCGCTGTGTAAATACCTGGCCTCCTGAAGTATGGCAATTTTGTAATACCGGAAGTTCAACTATTAGCCACGATCGCAATCCGATTACCTTTAAACACTGCCAGCTGGATCGCATCCCTCCTGGCTACTTTAAACTGCCTGCGCATTGAACACCCAGAGGGGTACATGATAAATATTAATTCACTGCTAGGTCGCAGCACCAACCTACTGTGATTGGCGCAGATTTTTAAAGGGGAAGATACCCAAAACGAAGGATTCTTAGGTTTGGAGGCTTGATTTCGAGATTAACGGACGTGAATGCATTACAATATGTTAATAATTTTGGTTTTGGCCGGGGATTTAAGGCCGGATGCCCTTCCTGACACCACGTGATTTTTCAGTTGTAAATTCCACCCCGCTGTCACCGGGATTCGAACTCCGGCCGTCCGGGTGAAAGACGAGCAGCTAAGCCACTGCGCCATCACGCTCCCCCCGGAGCCAACCAGGCTCATTTTTTGGTTTTGGCCGGAGATTTAAGGCCGGATGTCCTTCCTGACGCCACGTGATTTTTCAGGTGAAAATTCCACCCCGCTGTCACCGGGATTCGAACCCCGGCCGTCCAGGTGAAAGACGAGCAGCTAAGCCACTGCGCCATCACGCTCCCCTGTCACTTTCTGGCTAATTATCAAAATAAAAGAAATCAAATAATACATGGTGGTAGAGGTGATTGTTTTATGGATGAGGACAAAGAGTTATAAATATACTTATACACTTAGGAGAAAGTAGGCTATATGTTCTTTGCTGAACATCTTGTTTGCCCTGTGTAGATCTAACAAGTCTACTTTCATTTTTTGCAAACATCGAAAGTAGGCTAAAAATCGCAAATTTTCTGTGAGTTTTGGTGTTTAAAATATTACATCACATAGCCCACCACATGGTTGAGTGAATATTGGTAAAACTAAGAACAGTAAAATATCTGAATAAGTATTGTACTGTTGTATTAATCCCATTAATAGAACGTGATTGCGATACATTTTAAATTGAGAAGAGCAACGATTGTTAAGACTTGAGTGATTTTTTGTTGAGGGTATTGTCTCCCGTAAGTTTGTTAAATGTTGGAGCAATTGTAGAATCTGTGATAAGGCAGAAATTATATGGACATTTGTTGAATCAATCTGTGAAGTGTAAAGTCAGTGTTGCATTTTGAAAAGTACATACAAAATTAAAATCAGTACGGCGATAAATGCCATCGAACATGACACTTCAGCGAAGCCACATGGCTGTAAACTAACCTACTTACTGAAGCTTATACAATAGGTCGTGTACCAAAAGCTAATTAGTACACGACAGGGAAAATCCTTCCAATAGGAGGGAGAGTTTTTAATGGATAAGACCAATAGAATATGTGAAAATAAGCTATTTAGTTCTCCGCGGAACTACTTGTTAGGAGTTAGTAGCGAGTATGCTGCGATATTTCTGGAAACAGAATACATCATTGGAAATTAAATCTCTTCAGGCCATGTACATTCTATTTTTTTATCTGCCAATTAATGGAGGAGTCAGTTTGTAAGCCACATCACACGCGGTATCAACAAGGTATCTACTATTTCATTAATGCTAACAAGAGATGTATTCCCATCCTTATTAAATTGCTTGACACATGTTAATGCTCAATATGTTTTTTTATTGAAAAATGTTTTTGGTCCATCAGTGGGACCTTCTTCAGCTTGGTTTTTAGCTTAACAGTTCATACGTAAAGATGGGGAATACAGTGGGGTTTTAAGGGTAGATTAAAGGATTTGGATTTTGCAGATGATGTGTGTTTGCTCTCTGAATCATATAGAGACGCCGCATCGAAGTTGGAAGATATTGTCAGAGAAGCAAAGAAGTTTGGACTAACAGTTATAGAGTCAAAGACCAAGACAATCCGTCTAAATTTGAAGAAAAGAGGCCCTATCAGGTTGGAAAACGAAGCCTTGGAAGATGTAGGAAGTTATACCTGCCTTGGAAGCGAAGTGACCAAGACCGGCGGAGCTGATGATGATGGAGGGCATCGAATTAGAAAAGCAAATGGTCCTTCGTACACCTGTATCCGATTTGGAAAAGTAAAAATATAACTACAAATACAAAGTTAAAGATATTTAGAAATAATGTCACGGCAGTATTATTGTATGGGTCTGAGTCTTGGAAAGTTAGCAACTAAATTACCAGTCGATTACAGGTGTTTGTTAATAGGTGTTTGAGAAGGATTTTGAATATATATTGGCCTGAGAAAATCTCCAATGAGGAGCTGTTAGTTCGAACTTCAGAGGAACAGATTCGAATCCAAATAAAAAGAAGGAAATGGAAGTGGATTGGCCACACACTTAGAAAATCTGATAATGCCATTGAGAAGCATGTCCTGGATTGGAATCCTCAGGGTAGCAGGAGAAGAGGAAGGCCCAATCATTCGTGGAGGCGGATGGTAGAGGCAGAGGGGCGACAACAGAGAAAGACATGGAAAGAGGCGAAGAGGATGTTAGCCAACAGAGTGAGATGGCGCAGCTTCGTGGATGGCCTATGTTCCAATGGGAACGACAGGAAATAAGTCAAGTAAGTCAAGTCATACGTATTAATTGTACAAATGACAAGAATTACATTAAAATTAGAATCAGTGCGGCGATAAATGCCATCGAACATGACACTTCAGCGAAGCCACACGGATTGCGAAATGGGCACTCTTACATTATCTTATCTTTATATATATAATTCTTCGACACGTGTGTATGTCACTGAACTCCTCCTAAACGACTGAACCGATTTTGATGAAATTTGGTATGTACATTAGGGTGGGTCCATGTATGGTTTAGATTCACAATCTGACCCGGTAGGTGGAATAAACACAATTTTCGAACCACAATTTACACACAATTTTAGAACCACAATATACAGTCAAAAACAGTCGTCATGGAAACCACTAGTCTTGGCCTTGGTGAAAGCTGATGTCTTTGGACGGTTTGTCTCTGCACGTTAGAGCCACCTGGTCGCAACCTGTGCAACTACCGCCATAACATACACTCCGCCCGTGGCGAAAAGTTGTGTTTAATACCAAAGGTGGCAGTGATGTCGAAGGCTACTGTTTGTCTCTGCACGTTAGAGCCACCTGGTCGCAACCTGAGCAACTACCGCCATAACATACACTCCGCCCGTGGCGGAAAGTTGTGTTTTATACCAAAGGTGGCAGTGACGTCGAATTCTACTGTTTGTCTCTGCACGTTAGAGCGTTTCAAAGTCACATATGCGTTCATATACCGTTCATCCCATTGCGATGCAACTTGGGTGAGATGTTGAGTGTACTCCAGGGAAGGTGTTTGGCTTAGTAAATTATTTTACAATAGATAGCGCACGACTAGATTCAACAAATGAGCGACGACGCACGAAGGGTTTCAAGAAGGTCCCGTATGCGTTCAAATACCAATCGTCCGATAGCGATGAAACTTGGGTGAGATGTTGTGTACACTCCAGGGAAGGCTTCTGGCTTAGTAAATTCATTTTACAATAGGTATCGCAAGAGTAGATTGAACAAATGAGCGATGACGCGCGAAGCGTTTCAACAAAATCCCGTATAAGTTTATATACCATTCATCGATTGAGATGAAACTTTGATGAGTTGTTGTGTAAACTTTCCTGAAGGTTTCTAACTTAGTAAATCCATTTCACAGGAGGTTGCGCACGAGTAGATTCAACAAATGAGCGACGACGTGCGATGCGTTTCAACATGGTCCCGTATGCGTTTAAATACCATTCGTCCGATCGCGATGAAACGTGGGTGAGATGTTGAGTACACTCCAGGGGGAGGCTTCTGGATTAGCAAATCCATTTTACCATACGTAGCGCACGAGTAGATTCAACAAATGAGCGACGACGCGCGAACGTTTAAACTAAGTCCCATATGCGTTCATATACCATTCATCCGATTGCAATGAAACTATGGTGACATATTGTGTACACTTAGGTGAGGGTTTCTAACTTAGTAAATCCATTTCACAGGAGGTTGCGCACGAGTACATTAAACAAATGAGCGACGACGCGCGAAGCGCTTCAATAAGGTCCCGTGTGCTTTCAAATACCATTCGTCCGATTACGATGAAACTTGGGTGAGAAGTTGAGTACACCCTACAGAAGGTTTCTGGCTTAATAAATCCATTTTACAATAGGTAGCGCACGAGTAGATTCAACAAATGAGTGACGGCACGCGAATCATTTCAAAAAGAAGGGGGGCAAGGCGGGTTCTTCTTCACCCTTTTAATTTGTACCCGACTGTACATGTTAAATCATTAATATCTGGTGAACCCATGGTCGTATGTTGACAAATGAGGTGTCGTTGGACTCGAGCTGACGTCCTCTTTCCTATGGACCACTCGTCATATTTTTGAAGAAAAAAAAATTGTTTTTGAATGCAGGCGATAGTTTGAAAACCAAACATGATAGAAAGTTGTGCCATAGTTGAAACGAATGTTCTCTATGACCTTTATTTTTTATAATAAAACTTTTTTATTTTTTGAAAACACGTAAATTTTGAATTTTTTTATATTTTGGAAACTAAAGAGTTGACATAAAGTTTTGTTTGATGTAAATGAATGGCCCTCCAAAATAAATTTCAAGTCTCTAGGACTAAAACTGTGCAGTAGTGCTATAATGGGGGTTCTGAGTCCCCCCTACTTCCATACAAACTTAGGCCGACATCTCTCGAACACGAGGTCGGATTTTAACGAACGAGGTATTGTTGGCGTTGGGATGACGTTCTCTTGGATAAGCATGTGTGTTTGTATTTAAAAAAAAAATGTTTTTTTTTGATTGGCACTATTTTGGAAACGGTGAATCGGAAGAAAGTTTCTTTGACGTTAATGAAAGGTGGGTATGCCCTCTAGGTGGACAGTAAGTTTCAAGGGTGTAGGAGGAAAAACAAAATGATAGCCTACTTTCACGCGAACATTGGTGATCATTGGCGAACGGATGGTCGGATTTTAACCAATGAGTTGTCGTTGGACTCGGGCTGACGTCCTCTTTCCTGTAGATCACTCGTTATATTTTTGAATTTTTTTTGAAAACTTTTGTTTTTAAAAGTAGGCGATAATTTGAAAACCAAACATGATAGAATGTTGTGCCATAGTTCAAACCAATGGTCTCTATGACCTTTATTTCATTATGATAACACTTTTTTATATTTTGAGATTTTTTGAAAACCCTTAAATATTGAATTTTTACCATTTTGGTAACTAACACGTTGACAAATAATTTTGTTTAACATAAATGAAAGATCGATATCCCCTCTACCACGAAAATAAATGTCAAGTCTCTAGGACCAAAAAAACAACTATGCATTTTTTTTTTTTTTTTTTTTTAATAAAAGCGTGTTTGTAGACAGAGAGCCGGTAGCGATTGACATGTTACAACGAGGCTATGATTGGCCATGGTGGATACTGGAAATGGCTATTTCGACGGGGGCGATGTATGTCAAAACGAGGGGTCTTTTTCGCTATTTTTTCCTATGACGAATAAATGAAGGCGAATATTTTGAAATGTGACAAGCATGCTAAGATTTTTACCCATGAAGGGGATCTTTAACGTTTTAGTTAACGGTGATGAGTGAGATCGCTCTCTGACACAACAGACGGTTGTAGGATATGACCAAGTGTTTCTTAGACGTTGGCGATCTCGGTGACCGTGCCCGGAAGAAATGAATAGCTATTTTGGTGGGATGGCGGGGGCAACTTATGACGGTTGGTTTTGTGACATTTCCTATGATTTATAGAGGCGAATATTTGAAAATGTGTTAAGTGTGCTAGGAATTTTTTTACCCCTGACGGGGATGTTTAACATGCTAGTAAACGGTGATATGCGAGACTGCTGTCTGGCACAGTAAATGGTTTTAGAATATGGAAACCTATAACATTTGCTCGACCAAGTCATGTGCATTTACGCAAAGAGCCAAAACGGTAAGGTCATTGGCCTGAAATGTTATAAACTAAATATTGAACGGGGTTAAGTCATGTGTTTTAGGGTGAAAGTATGTTGTTAACATGATCATGTATTGAGGATGGCCGCTTGCTAGTAATTATTATTACAGTAAAATGTTAAATAGTAATAATAATAATAATCATCATCATCATCTTCCTTCCAAGTATTGGGCCAAATGTCCCGTTACGGTCTTGCACTTTCCCTCCATCTCTTCATCGGACGTCCTGTCGATTTATTTCCCCGTGGCTGGTAGCGAAGGATCTCCTTTGGTAATCTTCCAGGTTCCATCCTTTGGACATGACGCTTCCAGTTCTCTTGGTAGTCACAAATGTATGTAGTTATTGGTTTCACTTTTAGTTCCTTCAACACATCCTCGTTTCTCTTATGACCCCATTTAGTATAGCCTGCTGTTCGGCGCATAAAGGTCATTTCGCGTGCTGTGAGTCTGGAGATGTCCTGAGATCTTATTGTCCATGCCTCGCTGCCATAGCACAGGGTTGGTCTGGCCAACGTGTTATACAAACGCAAGCGTTTATGCCTTTGGACAAGAGATGGCTTCATGACGTGATTGATGATTCCTGTTGTTCTGGTATAATTAGTTATTTTTTCAGTTATGTCTCGTTCTTCTTGAAAAGATAAATTATATCCTAAATACTTGAATTCGTTAACTCTTTCTAAAATTTTACCATCCATACAAATTTTACTGGGGATAGGGTCCTTACCTTGAAAGGCCATTACTTAAGTCTTTTCAGTAGAAATGCACATGCTGAATTTTGATGCCACTTTCTGGAGGTTGAATACTGACCACTGCAGATCATCTTCAGATGCTGCTACCAATGCAACATCATCAGCAAATAGTATAGCGTCTAAATTTCTTAGATGCCTGCTGATAGGTATTGAACCATGCCTTTCACACCTCCATTCCTTTATTATAGCATCCATGTATATTATGAATAGCAATGGAGAGAGTCCACAGCCTGGTCTTACCCCTCTGCTGATTGGCTTCCACTCGGATTTATGATTACTTAACCTTACTGCAATAAGAGTACCACTATACATGTTGTAAATTTTATCAGTTAACTGTTGGGGGACACAATCCCTGGCCAATATGTCAATAAGTCTGTTTCTGTCAACAAAATCAAAGGCTTTCTTAAAATCAACAAATGATATGTGTGTTTCCAAATTGAACTCCCTGCGTTTTTCGATCAAAATTTTTAAGGTGAAGTAGGAATCTGCACATGTGCGACCTTTTCTAAACCCTTGTTGTTCATTCCCTATCACCTCAGAGTAATGTTTCTGTAATTTTTCTTTAACAATATTTGCAAAAATTTTGTATCCAGAGTTAAGTATACTTATTCCCCTATAATTTTCCATATCTTTAATATTTCCCTTCTTATGAAGAGGAACTACTATTGCCTTTTGCCAATCTTCTGGAGGCCTGTTACACGTCCAGATTAAATTCAATAATCTGAGAAATCTTTTCTTGAAGGCATCGCCTGAATATTTCAACATTTCTGCATTTATTGAATCTTCTCCAGGTGTTTTCCCATTTCGAAGTTTCCTCAAGACCTGTTCTAATTCTTCGAGTGTAATATTTTCCGAAGACTTGTTGTTAGATGCTTGTAAAACAAGTTTTTCAATATTTGGACTCAACCAAAGGCTCTGAAAATACTCAAGCCATTCCTTGTGAGATATTGCATTCATTTTTACATCTTCTTTTACTTCCCTATTTTGTTTTTTCAAAATGTTATAGGTTTGTGGTTGTGGTCTTGTTATGTCAGTTTCCAGGTACGAGACAAAGTTTTCCCAACTTTCCCTGTGTTTCCTTCGAACTTCTCTTTTTGCTATTGCTCTCTTATGATGGTATTCAATTTAATCTTCTAATTTACCAGTTGACAGAAACTTTTTATATGAATTTTTTTTTTTTGGAGATTACTTTTGCAATTTCTTCGTACCAAATTCTTAAACCCTTTTTTTTTTTGCCAACTTCTTTTTTCTCCCAAACTTTCAAATGCTGACTGTTTTAGAGCTGAACTCAAATTGGACCACTCGTCTTCCACATCGTCAGAAAGTGGAATCATCTGAATGTGATTATCAAGCCTGTTTTGGTATAGCCATTTTATACTGGGATCATTTAAAAGGTTAACCTTATATAACGTTTCGTTTTCCTGTGTTCTTTGTTTCTTTTTCTTGAACCACCGTGGTTTTAAACGAATAGGAGCAACTAATAAATAGTGGTCTGTTTCCAATTCAGGTCCTCGATAAACTCTTGTATCCAAAACTAAATCTGCCAATTTTCCATTACAAATGATATAATCAATAATTGATTTCTGATTTCTTGCACACCACGTATATTTATGACTGTCCTTGTGTGGAAACAGTGTGTTCATAATCCGAAACTGATTGAAGATAGTGAAATCTATTAATTTTGTTCCATTATTATTGCGGGTTACCTCTCCATGAATTCCAATGTTATTTTGAATTTTCTCATTACCAACTCTGCCATTAAAGTCTCCCATTAACAGTATCATATCTTGTGTATTAGTAATATTGATTATCTTCTGTAGATCATTATACAAAATATCACTTCCTTTCGAGTATCCTTCAACCGGTGCATATACCCCTATAACTGTCAAATATCCTCTGGATGGTATATTGGCTTTCACGGCCGGTGAATTAAAACTCAGCAATTCTTCTAGGTTTGTGCCGTGTCTTGTGTGGGGTTTCGCCTAGGACACCAAGCTAGGCTCATCGGCGGGCTCTTGGTGTCCCCGCCCGGACCCCCACAGGAGTGACGAACTGCGCGCCACCTCCCTTTATATAAGGTGCAACTGCACCTACTTGACTACGAGAACTAAAAGTTCAAGTAGCCTTAACCTCCCTATGAAGGCTTCCAAAAAGATGGTATATTGGCTTTCACGGCCGGTGAATTAAAACTCAGCAATTCTTCTAGGTTTGTGCCGTGTCTTGTGTGGGGTTTCGCCTAGGACACCAAGCTAGGCTCATCGGCGGGCTCTAGGTGTCCCCGCCCGGACCCCCACAGGAGTGACGAACCGCGCGCCACCTCCCTTTTTTAAGGTGCAACTGCACCTACTTGACTACGAGAACTAAAAGTTCAAGTAGCCTTAACCTCCCTATGAAGGCTTCCAAAAAGATGGTATATTGGCTTTCACGGCCGGTGAATTAAAACTCAGCAATTCTTCTAGGTTTGTGCCGTGTCTTGTGTGGGGTTTCGCCTAGGACACCAAGCTAGGCTCATCGGCGGGCTCTTGGTGTCCCCGCCCGGACCCCCACTGGATAGTTTTATTCTTACTTGAATGATCCTTTCATTCCTAAAAGTATAGCTATCAATTTTGATCGTAATCTCTTGTGACTCATGAACATCACCCCTGCCTGTGCTCTAACATTTCGTTGAACACCGCTATAAAACTGTAAATAATTTCTTGTCTCCTTGGATCCCTGAAGCTTTTTTTTGTTTCAGAAGTAACTGCAATTGAAATATCTTTTTAGATAGAATATCGTCTAATTGATCATCTTTGTGTCCAATACCCTGAACATTCCAGGTAGCACATCTAATAATATCCTTTCTTTTCCAATTCGTATCCTTTCCTTTGCCACGTTCGCCAACTGTAGAATCCGTCCAGTTATTTTTTCCTTTACAAGACTTGAAAGCAATGAAAATGTCCTTCCAACGGGTTGCTAGCCTGAAGAAAGTAAGTCCATTAATGGGGATGCCATCTCTCAGCCCATTGACAGGCTGTAATACAGCATTTCCTCTGTACATGATGTAACGGTTATCCCGCCGTGACTCGGTCGCCAGAGCCTCGTCTGTGGAAACGGCCAAGTTCGCCACGTGAAGGAGAGGATGACATTTGGGTAGGAGAGGTTAAAGATTGCACATCACTACCCCTTGAAAATGAAGAAATGAAAATCCACAGCCTGCTTCCAGTATCCGACCGGGTCAGGAATGGAATGAATGAAGCCCCCCATCTAGCGGCGAGGATTTGAACTGTGCCGGCTGCCGAGGCCTGACGCACTCCTCTGAGGCAATGATTAAATGAATGACAGATGAAATGAAATGATAGGGGAGAGTGTTGCTGGAATGAAATTTTGACAGGAAAAACCGGAGTACCCGGAGAAAAACCTGTCTGCCTCCGTTTTGTCCAGCACAGATCTCACTTGGAGTGACCGGGATTTGAACCACGGACCAAGCGGTGAGAGGCCGGCGTGCTGCCGCCTAAGGCACGGAGGCTATCCACTACCCCTTGAAGGACCTAATAATAATAATAATAATAATAATAATAATAATAAGACACACACATGTTTTGAATGCTAACACGCACACAGTCCAGATCACTGGTGACTGAATATTGTACCTAGCTAGAGGACTCGTGAGAGCTGTTGCTGGTGCTGACGAGGCAGGAATGTCAACGTCAGCAGGAAGTGTGATATCAGCTTACTAGCCTCGTGGGGGCTAGCAAGTGTGCTGTTTAAGCAGAGACCGCCATTTTGGTTCTGAGAAGTAGGACTACCGATGTATAAGAGGTAGCCATTTTGGTTCCCTATTAAAAACATGAAACTAGTATCAGGTACACGAATCTTATTCAGATTGAGGAATGTGAAGAGGCGTGGGAACATGTGCGAGAGAGACAGAGACAGGGAACCATTCAAGGTCAAAACGCTGAGAAAATACAACTTTTTCTGTTGCTAGGCTAACTGATAACGATTGCGTTAGTCATGCACTTGCCATTTTAGCACACGGACGTATACAGTAGAGCTATGGAAGAAAAATCCTTTTATTTTTTGGTAAGTACCTATGAATGATTATTTTATTAATGTCATGCTAATGAACCATAAATTTGTAGTTATTGATTAGGTAATTATTGATATTTTAATTTATTTGTTTGCAGATAACCTGTATACCTTACATGTCTGAGATACAAGAAACCAGTTTACTTTTGAGTCCACCAGAAGGAAACAGCAACAAGCCACTGCAAGTGAAGGTGGGATTATTTTTTTAAACTAACTTGTTTCAATTTTTGTTTCATATTTTATTTTACGAAATGCATGTACAAACCTGAATTTAGGTATTTATAACGGTTTATTTTATTTAATTTTAGAAACTTGGAAAGAAAAGCCTTACCGCCGTAGCAGTCGCTGAAAACCCGAGACGCAGTAAAGTGCAACCATTGTTTCCAGGCAGTGAATTATTTAAAACTCAGGTAAGCCTAACATAAAATGCTATTCCATTTTACCACTACTGAAAACTCGTAGACAAAAAAATTCATTACCTGTACATGACTAGGACGATGATTGCTTTCTTGATTAATGACTATGTATTGACAACCGGTACAAGACCATATTGGTTGTTTACCGGGAAAGTACAAGGCCATATTGGATTTTGTAAAAAACAAAAATTTTAATTTAACTGGCATGTCGTTCCCTATAATAATAATAATAATAATAATAATAATAATAATAATAATAATAATAATAATAATATAATAATATTAATATCGTATGGCCTCGGCTGCCGGGTGCAAGCTTTGTTATTTGACACACAGAGGGTAGCTTGCATGTCTAATTTAGTTGTTCCTTGACTATGAAAGTCAAGGAGGTTAGATGTTAGATATCTAATCTCTTTAAACTCTATAGCGCTTTCTAGTAGAAAAATGAGGAACTCAACGAATATTCACAGGTTTGAACATGATAATCTGAACAAAATGACATGAAATTATTATTTTTTGTCTATGTATTGGTTACAGGGGAATGTACATGACTGCAGCTTTATAAAAAAGAAAATAAGTACATGGGTTACTGTTAGTGCCGACATACAGTTTATTATAATTTTTATGGTGTTTTGATATATTAATGCCAATTAACGTTAAAGTTTTATTTACAAGTATTGATAGATTGATTGATTGACTGAGTGATTGGTTATTTTGTTTGCTTTTAGGTGTCGTCATGCGCCATTAACGTAATGAACAGACAGTGAACAAGCATACACCGTGCTTTAAAGTACTCTGTGCAACGTTAATAACTTACAATAAGAAAAAGTTTTATTGTAACACATGGCGTTAGTACCAAATACAACAAGTGAGCAAGTTGGTTTACCACATGGTTTAAATTTAAAATCAGAACATGATCGTTGGTTAACATTTGAATCCTAGCCTGTAGGCTTTTTGTCGACACATAAACTTGCAAAAGCCGTTTTTTTTACTTAAACCGAGAAGATGTGGTGCGCTGTGTGTTTTGTCGTATTGAAGTGTCACACTGGGAAGAAGGGGATGATCCCTTTAGAGATCATTTGCGATGGTCTCCTTGTTGTCCTTACATGCTTGGGAAACAAGTGGGTAACATACCTGTGTATTCATTTTACCGAACCACAAGACCATTGGCCGCTACTTACGTTGCTGAATCACAAATAAATAATAATAATAATAATAAAAATAATGTATTACCAGCCAACAACGGTAGTGTCGATATATGTGGTCCATATGCCATAGGCAGTGTTGAATTGGCATGTGCTTTTGAAAAATTGGGAGTTTGCAAGACTAAAGTACTAGCACACCCAGAGTACAGCTCCGTTGAAAAACGTTTAGAATCTTATAATAATGTTTGGCCATTAATATTAAAACACCTTACCAAACAGCTAAGTGAAGCTGGATTGTTTTATACAGTTGAAGGGGATAATAAAATATGTTTTTATTGTGGATTTGCTTTAAAGGATTGGCAAATGACTGATGACCCTTGTGTTCAACACGCTCGTTGGTTGCCTAACTGTAAATACATGGTGTTGCTTAAAGGTCAGGAATTTGTGAACACTATTCGTAAAGAAAACGTGATTGCAGCACAAGACATAAAAGTGCCTTTAGAGTTAGAACATGCGGAGCAAATACATGAGGCTGAAAAAAAAGACTTGTCTCACGAACAGATACAAAAGTGTGACCAACAATTATGTAAAATTTGTTATCAAGATGAACTAGGTGTTGTATTTTTGCCTTGTGGACACATGATAGCCTGTGTCAAGTGTGCATTAGAACTCAACACTTGTGCTATATGCAGAAAAGCAGTATCTGCTACAGTTAGGGCATTTCTTGCATAAATAGTAAAATTTATCAGCCATGCATAGTGCAAACTCCCTAATTGCACAATATTATTAAAGCTGTTTTAGAGTGTAATAGATATGCTTTTCTTTTGCTTATAGACTACTACAATGAATGTTTTGAATGCTGTGGGTCAAGCATGTGGCTTAGAGACAAAGAAGCTCAACGAATTGCCAACGCATATTCCATTCCGCATTATCAAGATTCGGAAATTGAAAACTGCATATGGGGATCGTGTACTTTGTGTATGTGAAAACTTGGAGACATTTCTGCCTGCACGGTTTAATGATATGTCGGCGAGTGTTTTTGATGAAGTCAATAATGCTGTACAACCTGTACACTTAATTTATGAAGGTTTTAAAAACAATAGGTGCATGGTTCGTTTTAATTAGATAAAAAACAAATGTCAAATAATAATGGAAGATACAAGTCATGACAAAGGACTGAAAGATAAATATGTGCATAGAATAATAATGTTTTAGTGTTTAGTATTGTCTTAAAAAATATTATCATGAAACAAAAAAATGTATATAAAGTTTGTAAATAAATGAAAATAATGGTACAATGTTGTTTTATTTTCTATAGAATTCAGAATATTTAACATTGCAGAGTATACATGATTATGACAATAAAAAGCACACTTAATACAAGTCTTTGCCTTTACGATAGTGTGTTATAGTTTTAAAACAAAGCTTGTTGTAGATCTTTTTTCTTCCACGGTGAACAATAGGCATGAAAACGTTATTGTCTTCTTTTGGATCATTATCACTATCATAATCATAAGCAGCATGATCTATATCACTATTATTATAATCACTATAATTATCCTCAACATTATCCTCAACATTACTAAAACCAGTTAAATATTCCTGGTCCTGTTCCTGTTCCTCTTCCTCTTCCTCTTCCACTTCCTCTACAGTGTCCTCATGTAGAGTCTGCGTGGCTTTTGACAATGTTGAGGGTTTTTTGAACATTGAATTATTTTCAATGGTAGTATTGTTTTGTAGCACTTGCTTTTTAACATTTTCATGATTTTCTGTTGACAGCAACAGTGTTTCATGCAGTATACTACATTGATGATCACTGCCACTTAGAACCTCACTATTGTTACTCTTTAGCTCACTGGGACATTGTTTTGAACGTTGTTTTGAGCAACGCCAAATAACAGTTTCATTTTTATTGGTTCGTTTCACAATATATGAATATCCTTTATAGAATGCATGAGGCTTACCATACCTAGTCACAGATACTTCCATATCAACTGTCAAGCTTAGACTAAGCTCTAGTAAAGACAACTTGGTAATAAGAACAATAGTTTAATGTGCGAGCATATATGGGTGCAAATGTGGGAGCAAAAAAAGTGGGAGCAAAAAGTGGGAGCAAAATTTGAGAGCAAAAAGTGGGAGCAAAAAGAAAAGTAGGAGCAAGTATGGGAGAAAATGTGAAAGCAAAAGTCGGAGCAAGTATGGGAGCATATGTGAAAGCAAAAGTGGGAGCAAAAAGTGAGAGGAAATAGTGGGAGCAAAAAGTGTAAGCAAACGTGGGAGCAAATATGAGATCAAACAATGTAGGAGCAAGTATGGGAGCATATGAGAAAGCAAAAGTGGGAGCAAAAAGTGAGAGAAAAAAATGGGAGCAAAAAGTGTAAGCAAATGTGGGAGCAAATATGAGAGAAAAAAAGTGCGAGCAAATATGGGAGCAAAAAGTGGGAACAAAAAGTGGGATCAAAAAAGTAGGAGCAAGTATGAGAGCAAATGTGAAAGCGAAAGTGGGAGCAAGTTTGGGAGCATATGTGAAAGCAAAAGTGGGAGCAAAAAGTGAGAGAAAAAAAGTGAGAGCAAAAAGTGTAAGCAAAAGTGGGATCAAATATGAGAGCAAAAAAGTAAGAGCAAGTATGGGAGCAAATGTGAAAGCAAAAGTGGGAGCAAAAAGTGAGAGAGAAAAAAGTGGGAGCAAAAAGTGTAGCAAAAGTGCGAGCAAATATGAGAGCAAAAAAAGTGAGAGCAAATATGGAAGCAAAAATTGGGAGCAAAAAGTGGGAGCAAACAAGTGTGAGCAAATATGAGAGCAGAAAGTGGGAGCAAATGTGAAAGCAATAGTGGGAGCAAAAAGTGAGAGGAAAACGAGCGAGCAAAAGTGAATGCACAAAGTGGGAGCAAAATGTGTGAGTAAAAAGTGGGGGCAAATGAGGTGTTTTACTAAAACAATCTCCCCTAACCTAACCTAACTTCACCTAACCTAACCTTCCAACTCTCAGATCAAAAATTAAATTCTGGCCATAGTCGAGTTGGAACCCAAAACCTCTGGCATAACACCCAAGTATACTAGCCACTACACCGCGAGATGGGCAAATTATCATGCAACACAACACAAAAATAAAAGTTTCCTGTAGTGTAACTCATTGGCTGACAACCATAGTTGAGAATTCAAACCCAAGACCTCAGGACTTTTGTTTTGAACATTATCAGAAATATTATTCCATTTACATTTTGCTGTTGCTTATAGTTATAAGAGTTGGCATTAATATGGGAGCAAAAGTGAAAGCAAAAAGTGGGTGCAAACGTGGCTGGTTGTTGAGACTTTTATATCAACTAATACACATAAATTAAATTTTAGTAAATTGACTTGGCTAATAATAATAATAATAATAATAATAATAATAATAATAATAATAACTGTTTAAAAAAATTCAAGGGGATTGATACTTTTCAGGGTGTAATTTCCAAAGTACTGTCAAGAATAATAATTACATGAACAGATTCGAAGAACTCTGGAGTGCTTTTAAGGTTAATGATTGGCTAAGAGTGAGATAGAGCTAGCAAAAAGGAAAATGTTTTTGTGTAATAAAAGTCATGACCAGCCTCCCACCGCCATTCATCTGTGACGTCATAGCCAGTCTCAAAGCAAGACTATACCTGTAGAACATGTCATGTGACAAGGTTAGGTTTAGTGAGCTGAGGTTAACTTAGGTTAGCTAGCTCTATCTCACTTATTTACAAACTTTATATACATTTTTTTTTGTTTCATGATAATATTTTTAAGACAATACTAAACACTAAAACATTATTATTCTATACACATATTTTTCTTTCAGTCCATTGTCATGACTTATATCTTCCATTATTATTTGACACATGTTTTTTTATTTAATTAAAACGAACCATGCTTCTATTGTTTTTAAAACCTTCATAAATTAAGTGTACAGGTTGTACAGCATTATTGACTTCATCAAAAACACTCGCCGACATATCATTGAACCGTGTAGGCAGAAATGTCTCAAAGTTTTCACATACACAAAGTACACGATCACCATATGCTGTTTTCAATTTCCGAATCTTGATAATGCGGAATGGAATATACGTTGGCAATTCGCTGAGCTTCTTTGTCTCTAAGCCACATGCTTGACCCACAGCATTCAAAACATTCATTGTAGTAGTCTATAAGCAAAAGAAAAGCATATCTATTACACTCTAAAACAGCTTTAATAATATTGTGCAATTAATTAGTTTGCACTATGCATGGCTGATAAATGTTACTATTTATGCAAGAAATGCCCTAACTGTATCAGATACTGCTTTTCTGCATATAGCACAAGTGTTGACTTCTAATGCACACTTGACACAGGCTATCAAGTGTCCACAAGGCAAAAATACAACACCTAGTTCATCTTGATAACAAATTTTACATAATTGTTGGTCACACTTTTGTATCTGTTCGTGAGACAAGTCTTTTTTTTCAGCCTCATGTATTTGCTCCGCATGTTCTAACTCTAAAGGCACTTTTATGTCTTGTGCTGCAATCACGTTTTCTTTACGAATAGTGTTCACAAATTCCTGACCTTTAAGCAACACCATGTATTTACAGTTAGGTAACCAACGAGCGTGTTGAACACAAGGGTCATCAGTCATTTGCCAATCCTTTAAAGCAAATCCACAATAAAAACATATTTTTTTATCCCCTTCACCAGTATAAAACAATCCAGCTTCACTTAGCTGTTTGGTAAGGTGTTTTAATATTAATGGCCAAACATTATTATAAGATTCTAAACGTTTTTCAACGGAGCTGTACTCTGGGTGTGCTAGTACTTTAGTCTTGCAAACTCCCAATTTTTCAAAAGCACATGCCAATTCAACACTGTCTATGGCATATGGACCACATATATCAACACTACCGTTGTTGGCTGGTAATACATTATTATTATTATTATTATTTATTTGTGATTCAGCAACGTAAGTAGCGGCCAATGGTCTTGTGGTTCGGTGAAATGAATACACAGGTATGTTACCCACTTGTTTCCCAAGCATGTAAGGACAACAAGGAGACCATCGCAAATGGTCTCTAATGGGATCATCCCCTTCATACCAGTGTGAAAGTTCAATACGACAAAACACACAGCGCACCACATCTTCTCGGTTTAAGTAAAAAAACGGCTTATGCAAGTTTATGTGCCGATAAAAAGCCTACAGGCTAGGATTCAAATGTTAACCAACGATCATGTTCTGATTTTAAATTTAACCCACGTGGTAAACCAACTTGCTCACTTGTTGTATTTGGTACTAACGCCATGTGTTATAATAAAACTTTTTCTTATTGTAAGTTATTAACGTTGCACAGAGTACTTTAAAGCACAATGTATGCTTGTTCACTGTCTGATCATTACGTTAATGGCGCATGACGACACCTAAAAGCAAACAAAATAACGAATCACTCACTCACTCAATCAACCAATCAATCAATCAATACTTGTAAATAAAACTTTAACGTTAATTGGCATTAATATATCAAAACACCATAAAAATTATAATAATATGTACGTCGGCACTAACAGTAACCCATGTACTTATTTTCTTTTTTATAAAGCTGCAGTCATGTACATTCCCCTGTAACCAATACATAGACAAAAAATAATAATTTCATGTCATTTTGTTCAGATTACCATGTTCAAACCTGTGAATATTCGTTGAGTTCATAGGGTACAAAGTTCCTCATTTTTCTACTAGAAAGCGCTATAGAGTTTAAGGAGATTAGATATATAACATCTAACCTCCTTGACTTTCATAGTCAAGGAACAACTAAATTCGACATGCAAGCTACCCTCTGTGTGTCAAATAACAAAGCTTGCACCCGGCAGCCGAGGCCATACGATATTAATATTATTATTATTAATATTATATTATTATTATTATTATTATTATAGGGAACGACATGTCAGTTAAATTAAAATTTTTCTTTTTACAAAATCCAATATGGCCTTGTACTTTCCCGGTAAACAACCAATATGATCTTGTACTGGTTGCCAATACATAGTCATTAATCAAGAAAGCAATCATCGTCCTAGTCATGTACAGAAAATGAATTTTTTTGTCTACGAGTTTTCAGTAGTGGTAAAATGGAATAGCATTTTATGTTAGGCTTACCTGAGTTTTAAATAATTCACTGCCTGGAAACAATGGTTGCAATATAATGCGTCTCGGGTTTTCAGCGACTGCTACGGCGGTAAGGCTTTTCTTTCCAAGTTTCTAAAAATAAATAAAATAAACCGTTATAAATACCTACATTTAGGTTAGTACATGCATTTCATAAAATAAAATATGAAACAAAAAATGAAACAAGTTAGTTTTAAAAAAATCCCACCTTCACTTGCAGTGGCTTGTTGCTGTTTCCTTCTAGTGGGCTCAAAAGTAAACTGGTTTCTTGTATCTCAGACATGTAAGGTATACAGGTTATCTGCAAACAAATAAATTAAAAAATCAATAATTACCTAATCAATAACTACAAATTTAAGGTTCATTAGCATGATATGATTAAAATAATCATTCATAGGTACTTACCAAAAAATAAAAGGATTTTTCTTCCACAGCTCTACTGTATACGTCCGTGTGCTAAAATGGCAAGTGCATGACTAACGCAATCGTTATCAGTTAGCCTAGCAACAGAAAGAGTTGTATTTTCTCAGCGTTTTGACCTTGCATGGTTCTCTGCCTCTCTCTCTCGCACATGTTCCCACGCCTCTTCACATTCCTCAATCTGAATAAGATTCGTGTACCTTATACTAGTTTCATGTTTATAATAGGGAACCAAAATTGCTACCTCTTATACATCGGTAGTCCTACTGTCTCAGAACCAAAATGGCGGTCTCTGCTTAAACAGCACACCTGCTAGCACCACGAGGCAAGTAAGCTGATATCACACTTCCTGCTTACGTAGACATTCCTGCCTCGTCAGCACCAGCAACAGCTCTCACGAGTCCTCTAGCTAGGTACGATATTCAGTCACCAGTGAGCTGGATTGTGTGCGTGTTAGCATTCAGAACATGTGTGTGTGTATGTGTCTTATTATTATTATTATTATTATTATTATTAATATAATTGAACATTTTACTGTAATAATAATTACTAGCAAGCGGCCATCCTCAATACATGATCACATATTTTCATCCTAAAACACATGACTTAACCCTGTTCAATATTTAGTTTATAACATTTCAGGCCAATGACCTTACCGTTTTGGCTCTTTGCGTACATGCACATGACTTGGTCGAGCAAATGTTATAGGTTTCCATATTCTAAAACCATTTACTGTGCCAGACAGCAGTCTCGCTTATCACCGTTTACTAGCATGTTAAAGATCCCCTTCAGGGGTAAAAAAATTCCTAGCACACTTGACACATTTTCAAATATTCGCCTCTATCCATCATAGGAAATGTCACAAAACCAACCGTCATAAGCTGCCCCCGCCATCCCACCAAAATAGCTATTCATTTCTTCCGGGCACGGTCACCGAGATCGCCAACGTCTAAGAAACACTTGGTCATATCCTACAACCGTCTGTTGTGTCAGAGAGCGATCTCGCTCATCACCGTTAACTAAAACGTTAAAGATCCCCTTCATGGGTAAAAATATTAGCATGCTTGTCACATTTCAAAATATTCGCCTTCATTTATTCGTCATAGGAAAAAATAGCGAAAAAACCCCTCGTTTTGACATACATCGCCCCCGTCGAAATAGCCATTTCCAATATCCACCATGGCCAATCATAGCGTCAATCGCTACCGGCTCTCTGTCTACAAACACGCTTTTATATAAAAAAAAAAAAATTGCATAGTTGTTTTTTTGATCCTAGAGACTTGACATTTACTTTCGTGGTAGAGGGGATAGGGATCTTTCATTTATGTTAAACAAAATTCTTTGTCAACTTGTTAGTTACCAAAAGAGTAAAAATTCAATATTTAAGGGTTTTCAAAAAATCTCAAAATATAAAAGAGTTTTATTATAAAAAAATAAAGGTCATAGAGACCATTCTATCATGTTTGGTTTTCAAACTATCGCCTACTTTTAAAAACTAAATGTTAAAAAAAATTGAAAAATATAACGACTAGGACGTCAGCTCGAGTCCAACGACACCTCATTTGTTAAAATCCGACCATCCGTTCGCCAATGATCACCAATGTTCGCGAGAAAGTAGGCTATCATTTTGTTTTCTCTCCTACACCCTTGACACTTGCTGTCCGCCTAGAGGGCATACCCACCTTTCATTAACGTCAAACAAACTTTCTTCCGATTCACCGTTTCCAAATAGTGCCAACCCAAAAAAAACTATTTTTTTTCTAAATACAAACACACATGCTTAGCCAAGAGAATGGCATCCCAACGCCAACAATACCTCGTTCGTTAAAATCCGACCACGCGTTCGAGAGATATCGGCCAAAGTTTATATGAAAGTAGGGGGCGACTCAGAACCCCCATTCTAGCACTACTGCACAGTTTTAGTCCTAGAGACTTGAAATTTATTTTGGGGGTAGAGGGGTGTCAGGGCCTTCATTTACGTCAAACAAAATTTTTTGTAAACTCTTTATTCCAAAATATAAAAATTTCAAAATTTAAGTGTTTTCAAAAAATCTCTAAAAATAAAAAAAGTTTTATTTTAAAAGAATAAAGGTCATAGAGGCCATTCGTTTCAACTATGGCACAGCTTTCTATCATGTTTGGTTTTCAAACTATCGCCTACTTTCAAAAACCATCATTTTCAAAAAACAAATTACTAAGTTGTCCGTAGGAAAGAGGACGTCAGCTCGAGTCCAACGACACCTCATTTTTCAACATCCGACCATGGGTTCACCAGGTATTAATGATTTAACATGTACAGTCGGGTACAAATAAAATGGGTGAAGCAGGACCCGCCTTGCCCCCTACTAACAAAGTACCGTATGCGTCCATATACCATTTATCCGATTGCGATGAAACTTTGGAGAATTGTTGTGTACACTCCAGGAAAGGTTTCTGGCTTAGTAAATCCAGTTTTTAAAAAGTAGCGCATGAGTAGATTCAACAAATGGGTGATGGCATGCGAATCGTTTAAAGAAAATCCCAAATGCGTTCATATGTCATTCATCCGATTCCGATGAACCATTGATGAGTTGTTGTGTACACGCCAGGGAAGGTGTTCAGCTTGGTAAATCCATTTTACAATATTGGTAGCGCACGAGTAGATGTACAAGTGAGTGACGACGCGCGAAGCGTTCCAACAAAATCCCGTATGTGTTCATATATTATTCATCGATTGCGGTGAAACATTGATGAGTTGTTGTGTACACTTACGTGAAGCTTTCTAACTTAGTAAATCCATTTAACAGTTGGTAGAGCACGAGTAGATTCAGCAAATGAGTGACTGCGCACGAACCATTTAAACAAAATCCCTTATGCGTTATGTGCCATTTATCCGATTGCAATGAAACTTTGGAGAGTTGTTGTGCACGCTCTCACGAATGTATCTAGATCAGTTAATTCATTTCACGATAGTTTAGAGGCAGTTGACAGAAATTGAAAAAATATTGTGCATGCAAAAGCACTTCAAGAAACAAATTTCAACACTTTCTTTGATTGGCAGAACAACGTCTGCCGGGTCAGCTAGTATATATATATATACAGGGTGTAATCGATATAATGGAAGTCCGTTACACTGATGATAGAAGAGACTATTGTAAGCTTCCTAGGTAAAAAAAATTGTCACCTATCTTTAAATTGAAATTTTATCATTAAAAAGTCAATGTTTTTAGGCTTTTCCGAAATTGTTCAAACAGAAAGTGAGGCAGCAGGCTGGGGGTAAACGGGGCGAGGCGAGGTGGGGCGATGCGCGGAGGAGAAGTTGTTACGTAATCGGAGCGTTGACCTTGCTAGTTGAGGGGAGGTATCAGCTGTTACGAGGAAAGCGAATGATATCCATCTCGTAAGAAAATTTGTGTTGTTATTATTGTTGTTGTTGCTGTTGTTGTTGTTGAAATTGCACGCAATGTCTTGGGACGTTATGACTGGCAGTATTGTGTAGCCTACTTTGTAAGTGTTATTGCCGTCCGGCACTTTAATGAAATACAGTGTGACAAAATTCCGACATCCCGTATTCTGTTCAGAACTAGCATTAAAGACGGAAGGAATATACTTGATGTTCTGTTTGAGAGGCTTGGCGATTTTGGTCATTTAGCCCCATGTGGGAAGAATTTGTCTGATAACCTGTGTTTTTGTGGTTTCTTTAGTTATGTGGGTGTTTGTAATTCAGATGAGGATTAGGAAGGAGGCGGCCGTGGACTTAAGTTAGGAACCATCCCATCATTTGTCTGGGGTAGAAGTGGGAAACCATGGAAAACTACTTTCAAGATTTAATACTAGTATGGTACCACATGTATATAGTAATAATAATAATACTAATAATAATAGTAGCCAGCCTTGTGGTGTTGGGGTAGCGCGCCTGCCTCTCACCTGGAAGCCCCAGGTTTGATTCCCGGCTCCGTCAGGGATTTTAGAAACTGACGTGAGGGCTGGAACGGGGTGCACTCAGCCTAGTGAGGACAATTGAGTTGCTGTCTGACAGCGAGGCAGCGCCCCGATCACGAAAACCAAGATTAACGGCCGAAGGGACACGATGCGCTAATCACGCATCTCCCCAATATCTGCAGGCCAAATGGCTGGGTAGCGGTCGCTTGGTAGACCTAGGCCCTTCACGGGCTGTAGTGCCAGGGGTTATTTATTATTTTTAATAATAATAATAACATTAAAGCAAATTTAGCGAGTTCGTTGGCCCTATCAAAAGGCAATGACATTTAGAATGGGTCTCAAATACGGGCGTGATCCGAAGTACCTTGCTCCGAGACCTTAAAGAACTGGTTCTGGATACTCAAATGGACAAACTAATGCAGAAGGCAGTAGTTCTCTCGACAACCCGAATCGACTGGAAATTCATGGGTAGCGATTTCGACTTTCCAGCTTAGAAGTGGCTGTTTCAGTAGCAATACTTTGGAATCCGGGCTACCCATAGGAAACAACAACAACAACAACTTTGGTTCCCTGAAGCCCGTATAGTTATGTTGTGATGTACCAGCAATGTGTTATATGTACTGTATAAAACAATAATAATAATTAAATGATATTGAGGCTGTGAGCTCAGGTATTATAGTGCTATCCTTCTCGAGGGTTCGATCTAGTCTGAGTCATGTAATACATGAAGGTGAACAAATACGACAGCCTTATGCCGATGGATGCAATGGCACGTACATGGAATTCTGTGAACACAACATTCCGGAATCTCGACATCCCCGCCAAAAATAAAAGTAATGTGTCCAACAACATATTATTAAGATTAATATTGTTATTATTATTATTATTATTATCCACTTTATAAGATACTATATCTTTACTGAATGTTATTTATTTTTAAGTAGGGTTCCAATTGTTTAGGACGTTCAGTAAATAAATATTTTTGGTAACAATGATGATGGAAGAGACTTGAAAGCTTGTTGTGATGGTTGTTGTTAATTCATTTTAGGGGCTTGGGACTTTTGTTTATCAGCACCGTGTAGTTGGGTGAGTGTTGGATTTGTCTGATAAACTGTGTTTCTGTGGTGACTGTAGTAGTAGGTGTAGCTGTAGTTATTAGGGTCGTGAATGAGGTTGGTGCTACGGAACTCCAAGTACCATACTACCCCGGCATATGCTTGGAAAGCGCGTGGAAGAATCCAGGGAAATCCAAACTCAGGATAGCCACTGTCGGTGCTGAGTTTGGACCTTCAATTACTGGACTTGCTGAGATCGGGGTGTACGATTAAATGCGCATGCCTACACCGCGGGGGTAGGAAAGAAAGCAGCCGTGGTCTTATGAAGGGACATTCCAACTTTGGGCTCGTTGGATGCCACGGGAAATCATCATGTGGCTGCAGATGGTGGGAAGTAAGGAACCTTGTGTTTTTACATGACTGTACATTTCGTGATAATGAGCTACTGGACATCCTTTTTATGTGGAATCCGAACCACAGGACATGGCATTTCACTTCGAAAATCTCACATACAATGACTGGGAATCAAACCAGGTCAGCCGTGGTAAGAGGCCAACAGCTGGACCGCTGCGCCATCACGTCCCGACTTGCATATCGGCCGTTGATGGTAAGCTGCCTCAATACTAGCACCCAATGTAGATGATGATGATAATAATAGTCTAATAATAATAATAAGAGTTAGCATGTGTAGCTCTGGTGGTAGAGTGCTAAAAATAAAAGTCTGGCAATTCAACATACCAAATAAAAAACATAAAGGAACTTAGGTTGGTTCCATAGTTTAGGGGCTGCGACAACGTGGTCGGGTAGCCCCGTAGAAGTTAGTGTGTCTAAAATTCTATTAATACTATTATTAGTACAGTAGTAGCAGCCTAGTGTATTAATAATAGTATTATTAATATTTTGTTACGGTTGTTGCACTGTCTTCACACAAAGATAGACCAACAGTTTCTTAAATTAATTTACCAAATATTTAGGATTTCCATTTTCTATGCATAGGCCATGAGGATGGCAAAATACTAAGCAGATCCACCATCACCCCATGAAGGTGTGAAACAGCTGATCATAGGCTCGGTTTGTGTATTTCAACGTCATTGGCAGACAAGACGAGGAGGTCACTCAACTTCAGACTCTTGTCAACATTCCTTAGCGTTGGAGGGGAGGGCGACGGGGAGAAGTCAGCTGTGCTGCTGAGGGGAACGAAGTGTAAGCCCGTTTCCAAGACATTGACCGACGATTTTTGTGATTTAATTCCACCTACACTAATAAAGATCCGACTGAATTTTATGAAGATATTTGCTTAGAATCCCATCTTCTATCACCAGTGTAAAGGACTTCCATCATATCAAATACACCCTGTATATATATATATATACAGGGTGTATTTGATATGATGGAAGTCCATTACACTAGTGATAGAAGAGACTATTCTAAGCACATATCTTCATGAAATTTAGTCGTATCTTAATTAGTGTAGGTGGAATTAAATCACAAAAATCGTCGGTCAATGTCTTGGAAAAGGTCTTAGGCTGCGTTCCCCTCAGCAGCACAGCTGACTTCTCCCCGTCACCCTCCCCTCCTACGCTGAGGAATGTTGACAAGAGTCTGAAGTCGAGTGACCTACTCGACTTGTGTGCCAATGGCATTGAAATACACAAACCGAGTCTATGAACAGCTGATTCACACCTTCATGGGGAGTGGCTACATGACTAGTGATGGTGGATCTGTCTAGGATTTTGCCAGCCTCATGGACTATGCATAGAAAATAGAAATCCTAAAGATTTGGTAAATTAATTTAAGGAACTGTTGGTCTATCTTTGTGTGAAGACAGTGCAACAACTGTAATAAAAATAATAATAATAATAATACTAATAATAGTAATAATAGGCTTTTAGACACACTAACTTCTTTTATGTTTCTTTTTGGTATGTCGAGTTGCCAGACTTAAATGTACGTAGGATTTCTTGTATGTGCCATGAAATCCATGGACATGATCGTATTAGATCCCATTCATTTACTACATGACTGAACGTAGATCGCACCCTCGGGAAGGCTAGCACTCTACCACCAGAACTACACATGCTGACTCTTATTATTATTATTATTATTATTATTATTAGACTATTATTATTATTATTATTAGCCTATTATTATTATTATTATCATCATCATCTACATGTGGTGCTAGTGTTTGGACAGATTACCATTACCGGCCGATATGCAAGTCTGGGCGTGATGGCGCGGCGGTCCAGCTCTTGGCCTCTCACCACGGCGGACCGGGTTTGATTCCCGGTCAATGCATGTGTGATTTATTCAAAGTGAAATACCATGTCCTGTGGTTCGGATTCCACGTAAAACGGAGGTCCTGTGGCCCTTGATCACGAGATTAACGGACATGTAAAACTACAAACTTATTTTCACTACTACAGTCGCCACAGAAACACAGTTTATCAGATAAATGCAACAATCACCCAACTAAACGGGACTGATAAACAAATGTCCCAAGCCCCTAAAATGAATTAACAACAACCATCACAACAAGCATGCAAATCTCTTCCATCATCATTGTTACCAAAAATATTTATTTCCTGAACGTCCTAAACAATTGGAACCCTACTAAAAAACAAGTAGTTCCGTGAAGAACTATACAGCCTATTTTCATATATCCTGCTCATGTTAATTGCCTCTATCAATATACAAAATTTCAGTTTAATTGCTGTAACAGATTCGTAGATATTGAGAACCGTCTAAATATTTCAGATGGTCGCAAGGTTGCATTTTTATTTTTGTACTATTACATTAAGATTATTGTGTACGTGTGATATTCAAACTGCAATCGCATGATTAGAACACAAGAAGTAAAAACGAGATTTTAAAATTACGCACAGCAGCCATCTTGTGATTATGCAAACAATTGAAATAAATTACATGCCAGTGGATCAACATTTGTATAAGCATTTAACGTGCAACGTTTCTTGGCACTCGGATAGTTAATTCGCGAGAAACGTCCATTTAAATATTTATAATTCGCGTCGCCGCCATGTTGAATTTGTGCTCACCAGGTTACTGAAAGTCCTATAGGTGAACATATGTTCATAGTCTCTATGAACATAAAAAAATCAGTTTGGTTGCTGTAAAACATTCATAGATATTGAGAACCGTCTAAATATTTCGGAAGCTCGCCATTTAGGATTGTTATATGTATATGCCATAGTTATATACCATTCAAGGACAATTATTGCCTAGGTTCATTATTCAAACTTTCATTTCGATCGCGTGATTACGACACAAGAAATAAAAACTTAATTTTAAAATTTCGCACAGCCGCCATCTTGAGGTTAAAACAATTGTATTAAATTAGATGGCAGTGCATTACTATCTGCAAAATCATTTACTGTACCACATTTCACTGCGCTCAGTTAGTTAAATCACGAGAAAAGTATATTAAAATATTTCAAATTCGCTTGGTCGCCATGTTCGTTTTGTACTTTACAGGTTTATGAACTATACATAGGTAAACTTGTATCATTACCCTTTATAAACGTACAAAATTGCAGGGTGATATCTGTAATAGTTTCGGAGATATAGAATGTCATAGAAATATTTCGCACAGCCGCCATTTTGAGGTTATGTAAACAATTGACCTAAATTAGATTTCAGTGCATTACAATGTGTATAAACATTTGCTGTACCAAGTTTCATTACGTTTGGATAGTTAAATCGCGAGAAAATTCTATTTAAATGTCTCAACTTCGCATGGCCGCCATGTTGGTATTGTAGTCACCAGGTTTTTGAAAGTCTCATAGGTGAACTTCTAGTAGCGCCCTTTATCACCGCACACTATTTCAGGGCGATATCGATAATAGTTTCGGAGATATTGAATGCTAGTGAAATATTTCGCACAGCCGCCATGTTGGATTGGTGAGACGTAACAAAATTTGAAGGGCACGGTCGAGGTCGCCGGGAATAGTGCTATGAACTTACCGAGTTTCATTGAAATCGCTCCAGCCGTTTAGATTTTATTAGGGGGACACACACACACACCCCTCACACACACACACACACACACACACGCACGCACACACGCACGGACAAAAGGTGATCTCATAAGCCTATGTTTTCAAAATTGAAAATAGGCTAATAAATAACGTTCAGTAAAGACATAATCTCTTATAATTTGTTTAATAGTCTAATACTACTACTTTTTTACGAGGGAAGTGGAAAAATCTTGCATAAGACCTTGAGAAGGGTCTGCATTCCTCAAGAGTGTGGGATTCTTACCCACTAAAAAAACACACCCTGTCTTCTTGACAAAACACATCCCGGGACCACTACTACTACTACTACTACTACTAATAATAATAATAATAATAATAGTATGTTAAAAGAAGACCCACAGATTAAGCTTAAGAAAGGGCAGAGACCAAAGGGTTCAGAAGCTGCTAAACAATTAAAAAGTCAGAAAATGAAGGAGATATGGGCTAGGAAGAAGACTCTTAAGAACGTGAAATCAATCACAACTCATCAAGCTGAAAACCATTTTGGTTAACCTACGTAGTCCATAGTTGGCTCATTCGAAGAAAGATGAAGAATAAGTTGTTATACACACTATTTTTATTTTTTCGGGGATGTCGAGATTCCGGAATGTTGTGTTCACAGAGTTTCATGTACGTGCCATTACATCCATCGGCATTTATAACGTGACTGAGCCTAGATCGAACCCTCGAGAAGGATAGCACTGTACTACCTAAGCTACACAGCCTCGCTATCATTTAATTGTCTGGCTGCGTGGCTCAGGGGTAACGTTCTCGCTTGCTGAGCCCAAGGTTGCAGGTTCGGAACCTGGCGCAGTCAGCTGGCATTTGAGGGTGCGCAAATGCGAGGGAGCCGTGTCAGTAGATTTACTGGCACGTTAAAGATCCCCTTCGGGGCAAAATTCCGGCACCACGGCGTCTCTAAAAGCCAGTGTAGTTAAAAGGGACGTAAAACCAATAACATTATTATTATTATTATCATTTAATTATTAGTATTGTATTATACAGTACATAACTTATAGCACATTGCTGGTACATCACAACATATCTATGCGGGCTTCAGGAAACCAAAGTATAGTTACTGTACTGAAAAAGCCACTTCTAAGCTGGGAAGTCGAAATCGATATCCAAGAACTTCTGGACGAGTCAGCTTGTTGAGAGAACTACTGCCTTCTGCATTAGTTTCTACAGTTGATTATCCAGATCCACTTCTTTATGGCCTTGGAGCAAGGTACTTGGGATCACGCCCGAACTTGAGACAATGATAGGTATGGTCTTTACCCGTTCTACTGCCATTGCCTTTTGGTAGGGCCGACCAACTCGATATATTCGCTTTATTATTATTGTTATTATTATTATTATTATTATCATCATCATTATTATAACACTGTATTTGTATTTTATTTTCATTCTCGTGTATTTTCATATGTATGTACATTGTTGATTGACCAATAAATCAACACCCCCCCTCTCCAGTTTATGGCCACCCCAGGGCTAGAGTTGGGATGGGACAATTCACAATATGTACATGTGGTACCGTACTAGTATTAAATCTTGGAAGTAGTTTTCCATGGGTTCCCACTTCTACCCCAGGCAAATGCCGGGATTGTTCCTAACTTCAGGCCACGGCCGCCTTCTTCTCAATAACCATAACTGCTGGCAGTGCAGCCCATGAAGGGCCTAGGCCTACCAAGCGACCGCTGTCCAGCCATTTGGCCTGCAGATATTAGGGTGACGCGTGGTCAGTGCATCGGGTCCCCTCGGCCATTAATCTTGATTTTTCCTGACTGGGGCACTGCCTCACTGTCAGACAGCTACTCAAATGCCCTCACGAGGCTTAGTGCACCGCGTTCCAGCCCTCACGTCAGTTTCTAATATCCCTGATGGAGCCGGGAATCGAACCCAGGGCCTCCGGGTGAGAGGCAGTTGCACTGCCCCAACAACACAGGGCCGGCGCTTTCTTCCGAATCCTCACCTGAATTACAAATACCCACATTACTACAGAAACCACAAAACACAGGTTATCACACAAATTCTACCCACACCCAGCTACATGGAGCTAAATGACCAAAATCGCCAAGCCTATCAAACAAAACCTCAAGTATTTTACTTCCGTCTTAAATGTCCAGTTCTGAACAGACTACGGGATGTCGGAATTTAGTCACACTGTATTTCATTAAGTGAATGTTTTTAGTATTTTCAGAAACTAGTCAACACGGACGCCAATGATACACCAGGGCTGAGTATCGAAATTATTTTATACATGAACATCAATCAATGAATTCCACACTTACGAAGTAGGCTACACAATACTACCGGTCCTAACGTCCCAAGCCATTGCGTGCGTTGTCAACAACAACAACAACAACAGCAGCAGCAGCAACAACAAGAACAACGGCAATGCACATTTTCTTACGAGACGGTACCGTTTATCCTCATAACAGCTGATAGCCTACCACCCCTCAAGTCAACCGGTAAGGTCAATGCTCCGATTACGTAACAACTTCCCCTTCGCGCGTCGTCACACCTGGCTCCGCCTCGTTTCCCCCAGCCTGCCGCGCCACTTTCTTCTTGATTAGTTCCTGAAAAAACTAAAAACATTGACTTTTTAATGATTAATTATCAATTTCAAGATAGGTGACATTTTTTTTTTACCTAGGAAGCTTACAATAGTCTCTTCTATCACCAGTGTAACGGACTTCCATCATATCAAATACACCCTGTATAAGATAGCTTATGGTATTTGGAAATGTTCGTTTTGAAGGATTATCAACACACTAAATTATTTTCAGTTTGCAAACCAGATTAGAATGTTATTGTGTTCAGGAACGCTAGTTATGCGATTCAAGTCTATGGACAGCTTCAGGAACACTTTATTCTGATTTTTCTATTTTTGTCATCGCGGTAATCAGCCGTAAGATCTTTATGTCTTAGGTAATTATTTAGAGAGGTGGACGTATTCTCTTATCCACGGATTCGAGCTTGTTTATTTTCAATTAGTTTTTGTCCATAAATTCCTGTTTGGGATTTGACAATAATAATAATAATAATAATAATAATAATAAAATTTTAATAATAATATTAATAAGCACATTTTTCTAATTTGAAATAATAATATTTTGTGAGTCATGATAATAATAATTATGTTTTGTAATTGTTTAAATAAGAGTTTAAGAAGTTTGGAACGACTTAATTTGAATTTGGGGATTATTTATCCTATGGTTAGTGGTTTTATGCACACCCTTATCTGGCAATGATATAATGATTTTTTCTAAGCGTTTCATAATTGCGTTATTGGACTGGAATATTTTATGACACGGAAGGCCATCGAGTGATTACAGAAAGCCTGTATCAAATAGGGTATTCTCGAGTGTAAATAATTATAAACAAATATGATAATGTCACAATATGACAATTTTTGAACAGGGTGGATACGATATAAAAATAATGTGGATTGCTGTTATGGTGAAATTGGTATAAATGAAGCTTCGTGTTTGAAACAAGCTGTGGCTTGTTAAAAAATAATGAATAATAATTTAATATGTTGAAGTTAGAAACGAATGTGTATAATTCAGTCGTGAGATGAAATAACGAATAAATATGGTGTTATGTGTAGTGTCAACCATTATGATGGCTACATAACTTATTAAAACAAGTAGTTCCGTGAATAAATAAATAGCCTATTTTCATATATCCTACTAATATTAATTACCTCTATCAACATACATATTGTCAGTTTGATTGCTGTAATAGATTCGATGTTATTGAGAACTGTCTAAATATTTTGGATGGTCACCATCTTGTTTTTTTATATTATTTGCCTTAGATTTTTTATGTACTGTTATATGAAGATTATTGTTTAGGTGTTTTATTCAAACTTCAATCGTATGATTAGGAGACAATAAATAAAGCGGGATTTTAGAATTTAAAATTCAGCTCAGCCGCCATATTGTAGTTATGAAAATAATTTAAATGAATTAGATGACAGTCGATTAAAATTTGTATAAGCGTATACCGTATCAAGTTTCACTGCGCTAGGATGTATAAATGCAAGAAACATCCATTTGATTATTTAAATTTCGCGTCGCCGCCATGTGGGATTTGTGCTCGCCAGTTTATTGAACGTCAAATAGGTGAACATATGCGTATAGTCTCTATACACTTACAACATTTCACTTTGATTGCTGTAGTAGATTAATAGATATTGAGAACCGTCTAAATATTTCCGATGGTCGCCATGTTGGATTTTACTATATGTAGGCCATAGAGTTATATACTATTAGATGATGATTATTGTGTACGTTCATTATGCAAATGTTGATTTCGATCGCATGATTAGAACACAAGAAATAAAAACTAAATTTCCGAAATTCGCACAGCCTCCATCTTGAGGTTACGTATACAATTGAACAAAATTATATACCAGTGCATTAAAATGTGTATAAACATTTGAAGTACCAAGTTTCATTGCGTTTGGATCATTAAATCGCGAGAAAAGTCTATTTAAAACTTTCAATTTCGCTTGGCCGCCATGTTCGTTTTGTAGTTAACCGGTTTTTGAAAATCTCATAGATGAATTTCCAGTAGCACCCTTTATCTGCGTACAAAATATCATGGTGATACCGGTAATAGTTTCAGAGATATAAAATGCCGGTGAAATATTTCGCACAGCCGCCATCTTGAGGTTATGTAAACAATTGAACGAAGTTAGATGTCGATGTATTACAATGTGTATAAACATATACTGTACCGCGTTTCAATGCGATTGGTTGGTTAAATCGCGAGAAACGCGTATTTAAATGTCGCAAATTCACTTGGCTGCCATGTTTGTTTTGTAGTTACCAGGTTTTCAAAGGTCATATAGGTGAACTTCTAATATTTCCCTTTATCACCGTACAAAATTCCAGGGTGATATCGGTAACAGTTTAGGAGATAATGAATGGTGATTAAATATCTCGCACAGCCGCCATGTTGGATTGGTGAGACGTAACTAAATATGAAGGTCACGGTCGAGGTCGCCCAGAATAGTGCTATGAACTTACCGAGTTTCATTGAAATCCCTCCATCCGTTTAGAAGTTATTAGGGGGGACACACAAAAATCCATCACACACACCATCACACACGCACACAGAGACAAACACACGGACAAAAGGTGATCTCATAAGCCTATTTTTTCATAAATGAAAATAGGCTAAAATATATTGAAAGAAATGTTTTTTCACCTGATTGGCGCCCTGAGAGCTTTTGAGTCTCGTGCTGGCTGATTTTCGGTAACATGCATGTGGTCGTTGGACTTGGTCTAAACGGGCACTATATGTCGTGCGATTTGCGGTCTATTTCCTGTTGCCCTGCTTATCGTAACTTACGCTTATCCTTTGGATACTAGTGCACTTTTGTAGATACTGCTACAGAGAGATGGCATGAATATAATAGCGGATTATTTCAGCAAGTACATCATATTCTATCCCAGGGATTGGGATAATAAAAGCAATAGAGAATCTTAACAAACAAGTAGGTCCGTGAAGAACAATACAGCCTATTTCCATATATCCTTCTTATGTTAAATGCCTCTATCAACATATCAAATTTCAGTTTGATTGCTGAAATAGATTCGTAGATATTGAGAACCGTCTAAATATTTCGGATGGTCGCCATGTTGGATATTTATATATGTAGTTCTTAGAGTTATGTACTATAACATGAAGATTATTGTGTAGGTGTAGTATTCAAACCTCTATCGCATAATTAGGACACGAGAAATAAAAACAAGATTTTGAAATGTCGCACAGCTGCCATCTTGTGGTTATGAAAGCTATTGAAACAAATTAGATGCCAGTGGATTAGAATTTGTATAAGCATTTACCGTAACATGTTTCCCTGCACGTGGATGGTTAAATCGCGAGAAACGTACAATTAAATAGCCTATTTATATTTCATGTCTTCACCATGTTGGATTTGTGCTCACCAGGTTATTGAAAATCCCATTGGTGAACTTATGAAACACCAAAAAAAAATTCGGTTTGATAGCTGTAATAGATTCGTAGATATTGAGAACCATCTAAATATGTAGGTTTGTCGCCATGTTGGATTATTATATGTTTAGGCCATAATGCGTTGGTTCATTATTCAAACTTTCACTTCAATCTCATGAATACGACACAAGAAATAAAAACTTAATTTAAAAAAACTTGCACAGCCGCCATCTTGAGGTTATGTAAAAAATCGAATTAAATTAAATGCCAGTGCATCGCAATGGTTATAAGCATTTGCTGAAACAAGTTTCATTACGTTTGGAAGGTTAAATCACGAGAAAAGTCCATTTAAACGTTTCAACTTCGCTTGGCCACCATGTTAGTTTAGATTTGTAGTTAACATGTTTTTGAATGTCTCATACGTGAATTTCTAGTAGTGTCCATTATCACCGTACACTATTTCAGGGTGATATCGGTTAGAGTTTCGGACATACAAAATGGCGTTGATATATTTTGCACAGCCGCCATGTTGGATTGGTGAGACGTAAAAAAAATTAAAGGACACGGTCGGGGTCGGCCCAAAATGGTGCTATGGCGTTACCAAGTTTCATTAAAATCGCTCCAGCCTTTTGGTAGTTATTACGGGTGACACGTACACATACCCACACACACAAGGACGATAAGTTATCTCATAAGCCTATTTTTAGCCTACTTTCCAGTTTTGCAAGAAATGAAAGTAGACTTTTGAGATCTACACAGGGCCAAAAATGTGTGTGTCTGTGAGTGTGTGTGATTTGAATTGTGTGTCCCCCTGATCAATTCAAACAGGGTGAAACCAAATTGAACTAAATTTGGTACAGAGGTAGCACTAGCAAAGGGCACCTCAGTGTCATGGTTTATATACCGCCATCTTGGCGCAAACGCAATGGCGGCCACCCAAATGTTCAAAGCTTAAATCAAATTACGACTAACCTTATCTTCTGATCACTACCAAATTTGGCAACAATATACATTTGTAGGTGCAGAAGACATTATATAGGTAGCTGTTGACATGATATTGGTAGCTGTGAATAATAAAGAAAACAAACAGTTGAAAAAGAAAAGAACAAACATATAGTTAGCAGTACCCATAATGTAATCTTTGGAGAAACACTAATTGTTGTTTTTCTGTAGAAATAAGTGATTGAAAATAAAAATAGAGTATCTATAAATAGGTGATTCCCGGCGTGATTCTAGAAATGACTGAAAATAGTGATAATGTTGCGCGAACGTCTAATTGCGCTACCAGTGAAGTTGAGGTTCGTAATGTGTCGGTTAAAATTCCACAGTTCTGGGCCGATAAACCAGAAATTTGGTTTTACCAGAACGAAGCACAATTTGCGATTAACAGGATTGGGTAGGCTTTAGCTGGGGATTAACTCTACCTAAGGGATGATGATACGAAAAAAAAGGAGATGGGTTTCGGTTTGGAAAAAGAAGGTATGGGTAGATAGGATGAGAATCCCACAATAAATTTTAAACAGATTAACTAAGAATTGGCAGTGCCAAGCTTGGAGGAACCTAACTCCAGCGAGGGCCTGTGTTAAGCAGACGGAGAGCGCGGCGTGAATTAAGGTTGCCTGCAAGTGCTCGTTGATTGCACTTTCCCTCTCAGGCCGGTATTCCGGTATTATGGGGACGGGTGGCACTCTGACAAGGCGAAGTGAACCGTGAAAAAAGAAAAGGAATTTACTAACTTTCCTTTTAGAAGGATTGGTATTTGTGATGCATTCAAGAATGCTGGAAGGATTTTATTTTGGTATAATAATTTTATTTCTGGGCATTGTTGGATTTCCGTCAGACCAATCAAATGCTCCCAGAAAGGGAAGCGATAAAGCAATATTTATGCTTTTAGCAATAATTTTACTTGTTTTCTCGACAATTTTTATAAGAATACCAATTGTTGCACTTAAGGAAGGCTAAGCTTTTACCCAGCAAGATGCCTACTAAAAGTTTAGAAGAGGAAACATCTGACCTAACTAAAACAAAACTAGAATTTTTAAAGCGCACCATGAACCAGAGAAAAGATCTCCACAAATAGGTAGCTGGCGGAGCGAGCTTTATTTGTTTCAATGGTTAGCTAGAATTAGCTAAGATAGCTAAGAGAAACTTTACAAATGTTGTTATTTGCAGTTTAAATTTGAATGCAACAAGTAGTAAAGACGTAGTAGTTTTAGAACTTGTACTTTTTGTTGAGAAGAACTTAAGTTTAAAGGAAGAATCAGGGAATATACGGACCTGCCTAATTTTGATTCTATTTAGAGAGATAAAGCGAATAATAGAAATTGATTATTTTACAAGTATAGAATATAGAAACTTAACATTGCTTAGTTTGGAATTTAATTAGAGTTGAGAACAACAATTGTTTATAAGATGCGAAGGTCTCGGACCTAATAATAAAAGTTTTACAATTTATGAACAATATTAAGGTTTCAAACTTGCTACAAGCACTAAACCTGTACAAAGGTTTTAAAATGTGCTTAAAATTAAGAACTTGAACGTTTATAAAAGCAATTATAAAGCAATTATAACTTTGATGATTAAATCAGGTACAATGTAGGCGCTTTTAGAATCCCTTTATGGAAATCTTAAAGGCTATGAACAAACTCTAAATTCAAAATTATGATAACAAAAAGAAAGGAAAAATTAAGAAGAAGTTTCTATAACTTCATATATTTAAACACGAATCACGAGAATTTTTAAATAAAAAATAGGGCAAGTCACCCTTTCGTGAAACCTGGAGAGAAAAATTAGTTAACTCACTTGTGAATAGAAAGAATAGAATTCCCTAGTTAGAAGGGAAAACAATATGTCTTAAAATGTGTATAGGACATAATTATGCAGAATTACGTTATGATAAATGAAACAAGATTGGGAGGGCACTTGCTAGCAAGCGAGGCCTCATTGAAATTGACATAAATTTACAATTTAATTAGATTGTGTTCGTAAGGTATTTGGAAAGGAAGAAATGGGAACTTTGGGGAAAAGTCTGGGCCAAATTTATTGCTCTCATTCAAACGCGACGCGGTTGGTAGTCGAACGGGCACTGTTTACACTATAGTTTATTGATGGGTTTGCAAAGTTTACTATTGCGGCACAGAAAGTTTATTAAGAGAAAATTTATTGCAGTTATGGAGATCACTAGTTGAATTTTAGCTTGAACGATTTCTTTGCGTTGAAAAAGGTTTATAGGTTGTAGTTGAGTGCTGAAGAAAAGTTCCCACGGAGGAAAGCAAATTGTTTGTTGACCAGCGGTTTATACAACATAAATTCCTCAGTGAGGGAAAGTATTCTCTTATTTGAGCGGAAAATACTAGATTGCTTTACTTGTAGAAAGATAGTTTGACGTATAAAGTTCTGGAGTTATTATGATTGTTGAATGGGGCAAGGTGGTCCCACGGAGGAAAAAAGCTAAGTTTTATAGACAGTGTTTAGTTTAACAAGAATCCCACGGTGTGTGAAAGAATTCTCAGTTAATTTGTAGAAGAAGTACTAAATTTTCAGGTTTTAAAGACAGCTTAGAAGCTAGAGCATGACTAGAAAAATCCCTCGAAGACGGTTATTCCATAATAGTTAGCAATTCATCACACTGTTCATAAAATTGTCTTAAAATCCATTAAAACAATTTAAAAAATCTTTAGATATTGGCACTTAGCTTTTCACATGTTTGAAGAAAGTAGATGATCCTGGCGACCGTTTGCTAGCATTCACAACATGGCGTAGATTTACGAATGTCTCATATGGACAGGAGACAAGCCTGTGGTAGGCTACAAACTGTACGTTTTACGACTGACGCAAGAGTGAGAGCCGCTCAACGAAGAACGAAGGGACCAAGGAGGCGGAGAGGGTGTGGGTAACATACAATAGAATATACATCATGGTATGCAACATAAGAAAACTATAAGATTCTTCATTGATGCGAATTTTCTTCATGAGGCAGTCTTCATGGAGATGTTTGCTGACGATAACGACGAAACCTGGTGGCTTGATTGGTAAGGAAGTCCCATTGAGCACGAAGATATTGAGGAACTTCAGAGATTAGCTGCCAGATGCTGCCTGGTTGTTCATGGAAGTTATATATCTAGAACAGGCTAACAAATAATATCAGCAAGGGCACAGAGGAAACAGAACGTAAGGAATCACTGATGGTGTTTGCGAAAGGGAAAAGAAAGATTGAAACAAATAGATGAGCAGCAAAAGCTAACTCTGACTTACCGTGTATTCCAAAGAATACACCATACTGGGGGGAAACACCAACAGACAGCAGAAACACAATGTTAAAGGTTGAGAGGAAGGGGGGCAATTACATATAGGGGTCTCGTAATATGCCCATTTACGTTCAAGATCTTTACTACCCTGACTCTTCCATCCCTTCCCGGGTAACACTCGACAATTCTTCCGGAGTTCCAAACCAAGAACCAGGTCACCCACTTTGATGTCAGGGTTAGAAAGAAGCCACTTCTGCCTACGTTGTAAGGAAGTTAAGTATTCCAATTTCCATCTCTTCAAGAATGAATTACAACGGGCTTCAAGTTTACGCCAAACAATAGGTAAATTAGAATCTCTATATGAGTTAGGAAGGGGAGGAGGCGCAGAAAGAGAAGTGCCTATAAGGATGAGACCAGGTGTGAGTGGAAGCATGTCTCAGTGTCATTAGGGAGTGAGGTTAAAGGGCGAGATTTTACAACACCTTCAATCAGAATAGACAGCGAGTTAAATTCTTCTTAAGTCAGAATGCGACTACCTAAAACCTTTTTTAGATGACGTTTAGTTAGCTTGACACAAGATTCCCACCTACGGGGGTATAAACCGCCATTTGAAGCCTTTAGAGTAAGAAATGTTAGAAATTTGTTCCAAGGCAGGAGAAGATGTAAGAGCTTTCTTCCACAAGGAAGCTGCGCCTTGAAAAGTGGAGGCGTTATCGGAGAACATTTCAGAGGGAACGCCACGCCTAGCAGTGAAGCGAGAAACGGCTGATAAAAAGTAAGAAGTAGAGGCATTTGTTACCAGTTCCAGATGGATCGCACCAGTAACCATGCAAACGAAAAGAGAAACATAGAGTTTTCCAAGCAATTTGCGTTTAGCTTCAGGAGAATTGCGTTGATATTGAAATGGACCCATATAATCCACACCAGTTAAAGCGAAAGGACGCATCGGAGAAGAGCGAAAAGAAGGTAGATCGCCCATCAATTGGGTACTGACTTTAGGTTCCACTTTGAAGCAAGGGATGCATTAATTTTGTGAATTACTGAAGAAACTTGATGAACTCCGAATATTATCCAGTACTATTCCCTTAATAAGCAAACCAGTGTACGAGTGCCACCATGCAGGTTTCGATAATGAGAGTCACGGATGATTAAGAAGGTTACGTGATGCTTAGAAGGCAAAATGACAGGATGTTTTTGTCTTCAGAAAGTGAAGAGTGTGAAAGCCTACCACCTACCCTGAGTAACCCATTGTCATCAAGGAAAGGGCCTAAGGTACGAAGACGACTAGACATCGAAAGATCCTTCTTAGCGGATAGCAAATATAATTCAGTAGAAAAGGCCTCTTGCTGTGTTAGCTGCAAAACTTTAAGAGTAGAGAGATTTAATTCATGATTACTTAGGTGCGGTTTAGGAAGAAGAGGTTGGTCAACAACAAGATATATCCATCTGAGAAGATAGGCAAAAATTCGAATCAGTTTGTGAAAGGAATAGTAGCGAGACAACAAGGGATATGAAACGTTGGAAATAAGACACGAAAGAGTAGATTTAGATAATTTAGCGTCAGGCAAATTGGAGTTTGAAACCGGCGGTTTAGAAGGACTGCAAGAAGAGTCTTCGATTAACCACGAGGGCTCATACCAGTACAACTGAGATGCTACCAATTGAGAGGGTCAAAACCCATGAGAGATGATGTCAGCGGGGTTATCAGCACTAGGCACATGTCTCCATTGACATCCAGAAGAAAGGGTTTGAATTTTAGATACTCTATTTGCAACAAAGGTTTGCCAGTGGGTGGGGATTTGGAGATCCAAGAAAGAGTGATCATGGAATCGCTCCACAGATAGGTTCGCGAAAATTCGACTTTTAAACTTTCTGCAGTTTTTTGGCAAGTTCTGCGGCCATGAGTGCAGCACACAATTCATGCCTAGGCAAGTAATAGTTTTAAGAGGAGCAACTTTAGACTTAGCGCAAATAAGGTTTGAAAATGAAGATTCATTTAGCGAATTGCGATAAACCAAATATGTGCAGCAACCGTAAGCTTTCTCGGAGCTGTCGGCAAAAACATGAAGAAAGAAAGTTGTATTAGGAGGAGCATTAATTAAAATTCTATGAATTTCAATAAGAGAAATATCAAGTAAACTGCATCGAAGAGAGTGTCATCTATTCAGAAGAGATGGGGCTCAACCGGCTCAAGAAATTGGAGAGGATCGAAAATTTTTGCAATTTCGGATAAAATTTGCCTTCTTGCGTTAGGGAGCTCTTCGGAAAGTGAGACTTTATAGATGAGAGTATCAGTGCGAGTGCACCATTGTACTACAAGCGTTTTTATAGATTCGGAATATCCGCAGATTTCGACGGAAGAGGGGTCTACATCTTCCATGGGAAATTTGGCAAGAAACTCAGGGGAGTTGGAATTCCATTTATGAAGTGGGAATCCTCCATTCTTTAACAATGCTTTCCGTTCCAGTGATACGAAAGAAGCTTCCTCAAGAGTCGGAAAGGACTGGGGGTAATCGTCAACATAAAAAGGATGTAGTTAGGGCTTCAGAAGCTTTAGCATCAAATAAAGGACCATCTTGAGAGGCTAACATATGTAGGGATCGGATAGCAAGGAAAGCGGAAGGTTTCAGACCATAAGTGACTGTTTTTAAGCGAAATATTTTAATATGTTTACTAGTTTCGACACGCCATAAGATTCTTTGTAGATCTTGCTGCTCAGATTGAATCAACACTTGACGGTACACCTCTTTGTTATCCGCGATGACTGCTATGGGAAACATGTAGAAATTTAAGAGGCTGGTGGATAAATCGGACTGAATAGCGGGACGAGAATAAAGAGTATCCTTAAGATTGTTGCCATTGGTATCAGGTAATGACCCATTAAACACGACTCGGATTTTGTCCTTTACAAAAGGGTTCTTCCAAACAGGGTGACGATTTAAGAATACAGTTTCTTTTGGGGGGCGTAATTCGTCATCAGATTTGCTGACAACTTCCATATGATCCAAGCTTTCATATTCGTCCATAATCTCTGTGTACTGTTGTTTGACGAGAGGTTTTTTCTTAAATTTGCTCTCGATAGCAAAGAGAGCTTTTCGAGCCTTGGGTTGAGGATCAGTAAGTTTGGGGGGAATGAGTAACCTGGGCATCTGTACAATGAATCGATTTTCGGGTGAACGAGTAGTGGTGGACATGAACAGTTGCTCACAGAATTCGTTTTCTGAAGAGCTCAAGTTAGGAGAATCAATGTTTTCAAGTTTCCAGAACTGTTCTAAATCGGTATTAGCAAAATAACATTGCGATACGGGTTGGGGGGAATAATGAGGAAGTTGACCAGTAACAATCCAACCAAAATTAGTGTCTCTGGCGACCACGTTTGAAGATAGTTTACGAATTTGTTTATGAAGGCAATTCCAAAAAACATTGGCACTGAAAAGTATGTCAATGGGGCCTTCTACATTGAACAGAGGATCGGATAACTTTAAAAGAGAAGGAATATTCAGACTTGAGATATCAACAGAGTGGCTTGGAGTATCCTCTCCGATACTGTTGAGAATGAGGCAATTAAGTTTTAGAAAATTATTTATATGGCAAGTGTCCTATATGGTTAGTTTTGAGAATTGCAAAGCTTGTGATTTTAAGCTGTTAATACTTAATACATTAATAGAAGTAGGAGTTACTGGTAAGCCCAATTTTTTGATCAAAGTATTAGAAACGAAATCATGGGTTGCCGCTGAATCAAAAAGGCCTCATGCGCGGACCCAGTTGCCAAATTTATCCTGAACTTCAATTTGAACAGTAGACAATAATACTTGAGCACTACGCAAAGACTTAGCGTTTTGAATAAAAGATGAAGCATTACTGTAGGACTGCTAGCATTGTCACTTTTTTGAGAAGTGGATGCTGCTGATGACCTAGATTGATCATGACGAAGCAATAATGTGTAATGCGGTTTTTCACAGTGGAAACAAAGTCTAGAAGACTTGCAATTAGAAGCAGAATGCTTAGGTGAGACGTGAGAGGCAGTTGAAACAATGTTTATTCTGGGAAACTAATTTTCTTCTGTCAACAACTGGCAGTTCTTTAAAAGATTTACATAAATATAACGCGTGAGAATCTTTAAACGGTTCATTTAATATTTTACGGGATTCGCTTTGAGTGTTTAAAGCAAGAGAACTGGCAATACGGCGTTCACTAGACCTAATTTGGTATCCCGTGGCGTATGACTTGGGTTTAGAGGAGCTAGACCCAGGTTTTTGGGTACTAGACGCTACGTGTTCGCTTTTAGATTTAAGAGACAATAATTCAAATTTAGAACTAGGAGAAGAGAGTTCACTTTGGTTAGTTAAAGCAGTTAAGAGTTGGCATCTAGCATTTATGAAGGTGACTAAATGCTCGTAAGAATACTCGTCATTGTTAGAGAGTTCCATTTCCCAAGCTTTAAGGGTAGCAGTATCAACCTTAGAAACCACTAAATGTATTAGGAAAGTGTCCCAATGGTCAGTGGGTTGATCTAATTGCGATAATGCTTTTAAATGAAATTGTGTCGTATCGATGAGGGTACGCAGGCTAGTGACGTCATTATGCTGTGAAGAAGGCAAGTTAAATAGAGCTTTCATATGGCGTTGAATACGTAACCCTAAATTACCGTATCTTTCCTTCAATAAACTAAAGACAATGGGGTAGTTTTCAGCACTTAACGGAAGTGCTTCGACTAACTGCAGGGCTTGTCCACGGAGAACAGATCGCAAATAATGGAACTTGTAGATGACTTGAATGTCTTCATTGTCATGAACAAGGGAGCAAAAGAATTCGTAGAAAGAATCCCAAGTAGATTCGTCTCGAGAGAAGTGAGGCAAATTAATCTTGGGTAGAATTGGTTTGGGTTTGTGGATGCCCTCACGAGACGAGGTTTGTTGTTCGTGAAGGGAACCAAGAACAGAACCGTCCTTTTTCTGTTCTTCTTCAAGTTGCCGTATTATTTTTAAGGCAGAGCCTATGCCTTCGTAGTATTGATTTTCTACTTCTACTCGAACATCTGTTTGATTGAGCATGCAAGTTTCGATTTCAGTTTGAATAGTACAATAATTCTCAAAAGAACGTTCATAACCCTTTATGCGATGTTTTAATAAATCTAATTGAGCTTCTGAAAGATCCAGCTCTCTTATGTATTTTCTAAATCGGGTAATTTGCCCTTTAAAAGACGCTCGTTTGGAAGTACGTATTTCATCCCTACCGTCCTTATCTTTATCTGTAGGAGCCATGGCGAAATGGGTAAATTAAAGTATAACTTTCGGAACTGGGGAGTTTTAGAAATGCTGTCAGACTGGCAGCAGCATACAAATTGAAAGAGAGGGACACACCAAAGGAGACAGGAGTGACGTCTTTCCCCCTCATCAGCCTTGAACAATGAAGTTATAGCTGAAAATTTCAAAGTATATATTAATAACTTGCAACATATTGACAAATGGATTCTCCCGGGTTTCAGCACCAAATTTTGGGTAGGTTTTAGCTGTGGATTAACTCTACCTAAGGGATGATGATACGAAAAAAAAGGAGATGGGTTTCGGTTTGGAAAAAAAGGTATGGGCAGATAGGATGAGAACCCCACAATAAGTTTTAAACTGATTAACTAAGAATTGGCAGTGCCAAGCTTGGAGGAACCTAACTCCAGCGGGGGCCAGTGTTAAGCAGACGGAGACCGCAGCGTGAATTAAGATTGCCTGCAAGTGCTCGTTGATTGCACTTTCCCTCTCGGGCAGGTATTCCGGTATTATGGGGACGGGTGGCAAAGTGAGCCGCGAAAAAAGGAATTTACTAACTTTCCTTTTAGAAGGATTGGTATTTGTGATGCATTCAACAATGCTGGAGGGATTTGACTTTGGTATAATAATTTTATTTCTGGGCACTGTTGGATTTCCGTCAGACCAATCAAATCCTCCCTGAAAGGGAAGCGATAAAGCAATATTAATGCTTTTAGCAATAATTTTACTTGTTTTCTTGACAATTTTTATAAGAATACCAATTGTTGCACTTAAGGAAGGCTAAGCTTTTACCCAGCAAGATGCCGACTAAACGTTTAGAAGAAAGAAACCTCTGACCTAACTAAAATAAAACTAGAATTTTAACAGCGCACCATGAACCAGAGAAAAGATCTCCACAAATAGGTAGCTGGCGGAGCGAGCTTTATTTGTTTCAAAGGTTAGCTAGAATTAGCTAAGATAGCTAAGAGAAACTTTAAAAATGTCGTTATTTGCAGTTTAAATTCGAATGCAACAAGAAGTAAAGACGTAGTAGTTTTAGAACTTGCACTTTTTGTTGAGAAGAAATTAAGTTTAAAGGAAAAATCAGGGAAGATAAGGACCTGCCTAATTTTGATTCTCTTAAGAGAGATAAAGCGAAAAATAGAAATTGATTATTTTACAAGTATGGAATATAGAAACTTAACATTGCTTAGTTTGGAATTTAATTAGAGTTGAGAATAACAATTGTTTATAAGATGCGAAGGTCTCAGACCTAATAATAAAAGTTTTACAATTTATGAACAATATTAAGGTTTCAAACTTGCTACAAGCACTAAACCTTTACAAAGGTTTCAAAATGTGCTTAAAATTAAGAACTTTAAGGTTTATAGAAACAATTATGAAGCAATTATAACTTTGATGATTAAATCAGGTACAATGTAGGCGCTTTTAGAATCCCTTTATGGGAATCTTAAAGGCTATGAACAAACGTTAAATTCAAAATTATAATAACAAAGAGAAAGGAAAAATTGAGAAGAAGTTTCTATAATTTCATATATTTAAACAGGAATCACCAGAATTTTTAAATAAAAAAATATTGCCAGTCACCCTGTCATGAAACCTGGAGAGAAAAATTAGTTAACTCACTTGTGAGTAGAAAGAATGGAATTCCCCAGTTAGAAGGGAAAACAATATGTCTTCAAATGTGTATAGGACACAATTATGCAGAATTAAGTTATGATAAATGAAACAAGATTGGGAGGGCACTTGCTAGCAAGTGAGGACTCATTGAAATTGACATAAATTTATAATTTAATGAGATTGTGTTAGTAAGGTATTTGGAAAGGAAGAAATGGGAACTTTGGAAAAAAGTCTTGGCCAAATTTATTGCTCTCATTCAAACGCGACGCGGTTGGTAGTCGAACGGGCACTGTTTACACTATAGTTTATTGATGAGTTTGCAAAGTTCAATATTGTGGCACAGAAAGTTTATAAAGAGAAAAGTTATTGCAGTTATGAAGATCACTAGTTGAATTTTAGCTTGAACGATTTCAGTGCGTTGAAATAGGTTATAGGTTGTAGTTGAGTGCTGAAGAAAAGTTCCCACGGAGGAATGCAAATTGTTTTTTTGACCAGCGGTTTATTCTACATAAATTCCTCAGTGAGGAAAAGTATACTCATATTTGAGTGGAAAATACTAGATTGCTTTACTTGTAGAAAGATAGTTTGACGTATAAAGTTCTGGAGTTATTATGACGGTTGAATGGGGCAAGGTGGTCCCACGGAGGAGAAAAAGCTAAGTTTTATAGACAGTGTTTAGTTTAACAAGAATCCCACTGTGTGAGAAAGCATTCTCAGTTAATTTGTACAAGAAGTACTAAATTTTCAGGTTTTAAAGACAGCTTAGAAGCTAGAGCATGACTAGAAAAATCCCTCGAAGACGGTTATCCCATAATAGTTAGCAATTCTTCACACTGTCTATAAAATCTATTAAATCTATAAATCCATTAAAACAATTTAAAAAATCTTTAGTGATTGGTACTTAGCTGTTCACATGTTTGAAGAAAGTAGATGATCCTGGCGACCGTTGGCTTGCATTCACAAAATGGCGTAGATTTACGAATGTCTCATATGGACAAGAGACAAGCCTATAGTAGGCTACAAACTGTACGTTTTATGACTGACGCAAGAGTGAGACCGGCTCAACAAAGCACGAATTGACCAAGGAGGCGGAGAGGGTGGGGGTAACAGACAACAGAATATACATCATGGTATGCAACATAAGAAAACTAAAAGATTCTTCATTGAATCGAATTTTTTAATGAGGCAGTCTTCATGGAGATGTTTGCTGGCGATAACGACGAAACCTGGTGGCTTGATTGGTAAGGAAGTCCTCTTGAGCGTGGAGATATTGAGGAACTTCAGAGATTAGCTGCCAGATGCCGCCTGGTTGTCCATGGAAGATATATATCTAGAACAGACTTACAAATAATATAAGCAAGGGCACAGAGGAAACTGAACGTAAGGAATCACTGTTGGTGTTTGCGAAAGGGAAAAGAAAGAATGAAACAAATAGATCAAAGAGCAGCAAAAGCTAACTCTGACTTAATGTATTCCAAAGAAAGACCAAGGATAACATCTTAAGAGACTAAATTTAATTACTTGGTTTCGCAATTAGAACCGAAAATTTTGGAAAACATATGGGATATCATTAGTTGTGATAACTCCTGTAAATAAGCCGTGGCAAAGGAAAGATTCCTAAACATCTTCAAAGAAGGTGAAGATAAGAAAATAAAGCGATTAATGACAGGAATTGAGTTAGGGGAACACAAACCAAATCAGCTGCTGCGCAAAATACAATCCCTGGCAGGGGCAGATATTTCAAACAAAGTCTTAAGGACACTCTGGCTAGACAAACTTCCAAACTCAGTAAAAAACATATTGGTAGTTAGTAATAAGAAATTGGAGAAAATGGTAATAATGGCAGATACAATACTGGAAATGAATCCTCGTACTGAACTGTATAGTGCCATAAAACTCCCAAGGCAGTGCTCTTCAAGAAGCAGTGCGACACTGGATGAAATCGTAGTGAAAATTACCGCATTGGAACAACAAATAGCAGCTATCCCAATCGGAAGACATCAGTCACGAGCAACACATCTTAGACCCAGGCGAAGTAGAAGTCGCAGCCGCTCAACCAGAAAATTCAATCCAGATGGGAAATTGTGTTACTATCATTTTAAATTTGGAACAAGATGCTACCCAAATAAATATAAACAACCGTGTGGATGGAAGAATCCGGAAAACGAGAAACAGCAGTAGAATTAGCGTCAAGTTCTGCTGCAGAAGGTCACGAGTTGTGCCGCAGATCCCAGTTATTTGTGAAAGATAAAGAAACGGGAATGCAGTTCCTTGTAGACAGTGGAGCGGATGTTTCAATTTGGCCAGCCACAAAGCATGACAATGTAGATAGTTCCTATGAACTGTATGCAGCCAACAATACAGAAATACCAACCTGTGGTATGAAAATATTGGGACTAAGGCGAAAATTCCAGTGGCCATTTGTGGTAGCTAAAATAAACACAGGTATAATTGGAGCAGATTTTCTTAAACAGTTCCATTTACTTGGGACCTGCATAATAAACAATTAATTGACGGTGTAACTAGTAGGGTATAAAGGCCGAAGCTGGGGCAGGGGCTAATGGGCAAGATGGCTGCCACGCGCTACCACACTCTTTAATGGCGGGCTTTTCAAATAATTATTTGTTTGTTGTTAATTTATAAATTTTTATTTATTTAATATTTAATTTATTATTTTTAGCACAGGGCTAATACACAAAATGGTCACTGCACACAACCACTTACACATATAACATGCTAACCTAACCTAACCTAACCTAACATCACCTAACCTAACCTAACCTAACCTAACCTAACTTTACCTAACCTCACCTAACTTCGAAGTGCAAGCAAAAAAAAGTGAGAGCAAATGTGACAGCACAAATAATAAACTTAGTTATAACCTAACCACACCTAACCTAACCTAACCTAACCTAACTTCAGCTAACCTAACCTAACCTAACTTTACCTAACCTCACCTAACTTCAAAGTGTAAGCAAAAAAAAAAAGGTGAGAGCAAAAAGTGTCATCAAAAAAAGTGAGAGCAAATGTGAAAGCACAAATAATAAACTTAGTTTTAACCTAACCACACCTAACCTAACCTAACCTAATTTCACCTAACCTACCCTAACCTAAACTAACCTAACCTAACCTAAACTAAACTAACCTAACCTAACTTTACCTTACCTCACCTAACTTCAAAGTGCAAGCAAAAAAAGTGAGAGCAAAAAGTATCATCAAAAAAGTGAGAGCAAATGTGAGAGCTCAAATAATAAACTTAGTTATAACCTAACCACACCTAACCTAACTTCACCTAACCTAACCTAACCCACAGAAACCTCATTTAAAGACGTTGATTTTACATTTTAACATTTTACATTTTAACATTTTAGATTTTAGATTTTTTTTCATTTTTACTTTTTTCTAGATTTTACATTTTAGATTTTTTCTGTATTTTAGATTTTTTCTTTTTAGATTTTCATTTTAAATTCAAGATTTTTTGTTTTTAGATTTTACATTTTACATTTGCCGAAAAGAGTAAACAACAAGGTCACATACCTAACCTCACCAAACCTAACTTTACCAAACCTAACTTAAGCTAATCCAAAGGCTAATGCACATACACAAAGTATAAAAGAGCACATGCAACTATCCTTATGCTAGCCTTATAGGCTACTGTACAACATGATCACTACCCCAGCCGGGTAATTTTTTCATTTTGTTGTTTACACATTTGTCAATTTTCCAATTTCCCATTTTCAGTTTTTTTTAATGTCAGTAAGTTTTTCAATTTCATAATATTGAAACATGAATTTTGCATTTTGTTTTTACACATTTATCAGTTTCACAATTTCCCATTTACAGTTTTTAAAATGTCAGTTTAAAGTTTTTCAATTTCATGATATAGAAACATGGATTTCCCAATTTGTTGTTTACACATTTGTCAATTTACCAAATTTCCATTTACAGTTTTTAAAATTTCAGTTTAATGTTTTTTCTATTTTGTCAATATGGAAACATGGATTTTCCAATTTGTGTTTTACATGTTCATTTTGTATTAGGAGTGGAGAGAGGTGGGTAGTAATTAAAAAATGTACAAGCAGTGTCCATACAATATTTTTTATTTTAAATGCATGTACACTATTTACACATAATACGTTTTATATATATTCTTTTTTTTGTTATAAATTGTACAGTTGTTTTTATTTTGTTTTCTAATTTATTTATTTTTTGATTATGAATACCATTTTTTATTTTTGTGTTTTTTATTTTTGTAGTGCTATGGTTTTATTTTTTTAAATTGTTTTGTTTTATGTATTTGCTAGTTGCAGGCAGAAGATTTTGATATTCATAACTTAACTCTTTATGCATGGTTACTGATTGTGTAGAGACCATAGGCATGTGTACCTATACCATTAGCATCAATCACTCTTTTATCATCACCAGAACACAAAGCAATTTTGTTTAGTCTTATAGATGATATGTCATGTTGTTTAGAAGCGATAGTGTTCATGGGTATTCTTTTTACATTGTTTTTCATGACACAATCCTTATAATCTTGAAAGCTTATACAATTTTTGACAACACCTCTGCTAATACCTTTAATCTTTTTGATTTCTTTACCATTTATGTCTAAAGCATACATTTTAGCTCTAAGTCCAACAAATGCTTTTATAATTTGTCCACAAGCCTCGTCTTTAAATTTCCCCAACGTTTTCTTGGTTGATGTAGAGTAACATATGTGATTAGTAGGATAATCTGATGTGTCCAGGTGTTCTAGGAAATCCAACTTGTCTTGATATACATCTGGGGTGTTAACCAAATAAATGAACGAGTCAGTATCCATATACATGAGTTTAAGATGGTCCTTGCCATAATAGGGTAGCAGAACATCATAGTGGTGGGAATACATGAGAGTTTTTGAAATATCCAGTATACACATTCCAATATATATTGGCTTATTGAATACAATGTTACGTTTAGCCATGTGGAAAGCAGCTAGGTTAGGACCATAAATTATTCTGTCAATAAATGTCGGCTTTGCTATTAGCTTTTCTGCCTTTTTGCTGTCAGTCACAAGACGTATGTCTATTCTTTTACGGATATTTTCCATTGTTTTTCCAAAAATATCATTGTTGAATAATTTGTACAGATTTTTCTCAAAATCATTTTTGGCTTGTTTTCGAAGGTTGTTATTAAAATCAACGTAGGCCTTTAAGCAAGGTCTTTGCTTAAACTATAACACACGATGAATTTTTATCAATTTTATTCCATGATCTAAAGCCTGTTTTAATGCCATGTAGTGAACAACATATCGCCTTCGATTTCCAAGATGAGGAATTAGTTTTTTCAGAGACGAATCCTTAGGTTGTGTACAATCAGGTAGGAAAGGTAAATCGTTGTGTAGATCATGAAGGTCAGATGAGTAATCAACATCAACGTCTAGAATGTATCCCACAGGATCGGCTTCCTTTAGTTTTTCTAGATCAACAGTATCTGGAGAAACCCACTGAAATCCACCATAAGGAAGGGAGTGGCACATAGCCCACCCGTATTGGTTGTTGGCATCATCATAGGTAATAAAGTGCGATGGTTTCTCCGAATCATAGGTTTCCATGTATTTATTGTTAGCTTCAGCATACCGATGAGACACCTGGCATATGCCTCCACGTATTCCAGATTCGATTAGAAGAATCTGATCGTAATCCTGTATCAATTCCAGTTCAATTCCTGTGTAAAGGAGCATAGCCTCGAAACTTAAACCAGGCGAAGTAAAAAAGTGTGCAGCATCTTCTCGGTGTGTTTCTAGTGTTTTGTTTCTAAACGCTTCAAAGCTGTCTGCAAGAAGGACTACATCTGAGGTTAGGTAGAGGTCACTATATTCCCCTAGAGTTTTAATGTTGAACCGTTTCCAGACATTTTTGGCATGTTTATAGTCTTCTTGACTAACATTTTCTTGACTTAAATTGTTAAATAATGCCTCTTTTGGAGGTAAACACGTTTCACTTAAATTTTCCCATGAGTCAATGTAGTCATAACAAAGTACCCCTTTACGAGTCATGAGCATTGCATTTTATTTTCCAAAGTACTTGTCTCTTTCAGGGTATGATGTTAAGTTGGAAACTAAGTTTTCCAAACTACTTGGCATTAACCGAAACGTGTCCACAAATCTAAGCTTAACATTTCCTACATATTTAGTAAAGGAAATGTACTTTTCTTTGGAGTTAGCGATAACACCCACCCTCTCAGTAGTACATCCCAATTGCTTTACAATGAAATTTGCGCCGTAGCCACTCATATTATGTAGAAATACAGGAACGGGGTTACGTGATTTACACCTCAAATTACAGTTATTGTTAGCACTTCCTCGGTATTCCCCTGTAATATGGCAATAGTCTCGAACTTTCCAGTCCTGTTGGGTAAATGGTTTTTGACACAAATAACAGGTTTCAGAACATTGGAACTCTGCTTCTTGATCCTCAGTTAAAGCCTTTGGAACATTTAAGCTGTAAAGGCGATCAATTTCATTAGCTATTGAAATCAAACAGTCCATGAACTTTTCTGCAGCGTCAGGTCCACGATAAATAAGAGGTTGGCTTGGAAGGCTTGTCTTTATGTGTTCCACAGCAGGTGAGGTTTTAACATATATACCAAAGCTCATAGGAACATGACTCTGGTATGGCACTGTATAACTTGCATCAGGATTGGGTAGACATGTTTGATAGGGTAACAGTATACTTTCAAAATCAGCATAGATAACGTAAGGTATTCTCAGCATTTTTTCCATGTTAAAAAATTTGACAATGGGGTTTTTAATAGGCATTTCAACCCTAGCAATGCCATGCTGGACACACAAAGCTCTATGTTCTTTCAATTTTTCTATTCCTTGTTGACCATATCGATTATCGAAGTGAGTAAAACACCGTTTACACGTATATATCTTACGTCCATGGTCAGTAATCTGATGTCCTACTAGTTTATCAAAATCTTTGATAAAGACGTAGTGGTTCTGGCCGGATGATGAACTTAGCAGAAGGAGGTCGCGATGGTCTTGCAGCTCTTGATCCACAACCTTTAGAGGGAACAATTTGTTGTCTTGTTCCAATCCAAAAACATTAATGGATATATCGTTGGCTTTTTCAAATTTGGGAACGTCAGCTAGCGATGTAGGAAATGATATAACTGAAAAATCATACTTGTTTTCCAGATCCTAGTATTTACTAACGCGTTTAGCATTAGTTTTAACCAGTTTTCTAAAATGGCATACATAAAACACCTCTCGTCTTTTCTTGCTTGTATAGCTGCTGGTAATGGAATATATGTGCTGCCACGCAAGGGATTGTACTTATTTATTTTCAATCGTACTCCTTCCACTGCTAACAAAGCCCAATTACTTCCTTTTATCTCAGATTCTTCCATTTCCGTAGTTAACTTTGTAAATTGTGTTTCCAAAAAACTACTCAAGTCTGTTTTCAGAAATAAGGCCTGATTTCGTGTTTTAAAAGCACGATTTGTAATTTCATTTGTAGATGTATCAATGAATCTACATTCAGCCACTAGATTAACTTTGATCTACTTGTGCATTGCTTGTTCTTTCTGCATAGCTTGTATTATTTGCAGTTTGGACTCTTTAAGGTATGCATTTAAATCCCTACACGTATCACAACGTATGAAATAGGATTTAAGACGACCTTCCAAAGATGTCTCATATTCAATAAGTCCATTTTTGGCAGGGACCAATGACAGTAGGTAATGTTTTGTAGGCTCTACTTTTTGTATTTTAGCTGCCGACAAAACATTACAACATTCTTCATGCCGACGTCCGTTGTACACATTGTTGAATGTACTACCACAGGTCTTGCACTCATGGAATTCACCACACGATATTTCATGTCGCTTCCTATGATAGTCTCGATGAAAAGTCTTTCCACACTCTTTACACATATAGCTAGGAATGGGTTCTTACATTATGAATGTTGATTTCTGCAAACAACTGCTTACTGCGTATCACAGGGCTAGAGGTTGGTCGGTGAGACGGTCTTTCACGATGTGAACACCGTGAGAGGTAGTAGTCAACTGGTGATATTTTTGTTAAGGGTCCCCTAATATACCCCTAGTTAGACCAACATCCCTTTACAGCGTATGACAAGGCTGTAGACTGAACAGTGAGACGGTCTTTCACGATGTGAACACTGTAACAAGTAGTAGTCAACTGATTATATACATGCTAAGGGTTCTCTAATATATCATAGTCAGGACCAAAAGCTACTTACTGTGCAGTACAAGGCTGTACAATAGTTGTTTTGACAGTCTTTCACGATGTGGTCACTGTGAGTGGTAGTAGTCAACTGGTGATATTCTTGTTAAGGGTCCTCTAATATACCCCTAGTTAAGGGTAACAGCTGCTCACTGCATATGACAAGACTAAAGACTGGTTGTTTCAACGGTCTTTCACAATGTAAACACTGTGACAGGTAGTAGTCAACTGAAAATATTCTTATAGCCTACTCAAGGTTATCAGGTACTTACTGCATATCGAAAGGCTGTACACTCATGTGTTGGACAGTCTTTTTTTGTGCTAAAGACCCTCTATATTCCCTACACAAGGCTATACATGTTAGTTCTAAACACTTAGTGGTTAATTGTATAATAAATTTAAATACACAGCATATACGAGCACGTTTTCCCTCGGTAAAACTTTACCAAATAGTCAAATGCGACACGCAAAGTATGTTTCCGCTATCTAGCGGTGACTATGAGAACTGCTTGAACGACCAGCATTCTACCTAGCGATCCATTTCAACACTCGCTCACTGAACGACCAGCATGCTATCTAGCGGTCGATAGCAATACTCTTCAACTACCAGCCTGCTATCTATCGGTCAATATGACAACTCACTCAACTACCAGCATGCTACATGGCTTTTTTGCCAGTTTTTTTGTTGGCTTTTTGTTGGCAAGACCATCGCGACCTCCTTCTGCTAAGTTCTACATCCGGCCAGAACCACTACGTCTTTATCAAAGATTTTGATAAACTAGTAGGACATCAGATTACTCACCATGGACATAAGATATATACGTGTAAACGGTGTTTTACTCACTTCGATAATCGATATGGTCAACAAGGAATAGAAAAATTGAAAGGACATAGAGCTTTGTGTGTCCAGCATGGCATTGCTAGGGTTGAAATGCCTATTAAAAACCCCATTGTCAAATTTATAAACGTGGAAAAAATGCTGAGAACACCTTACGTTATCTATGCTGATTTTGAAAGTGTACTGTTACCCTATCAAACATGTCTACCCAATCCTGAAGCAAGTTATACAGTGCCATACCAGAGTCATGCTCCTATGAGCTTTGGTATATACGTTAAATCCTCACCTGCTGTGGAAGACATAAAGAGAAACCTTCCAAGCCAACCTCTTATTTATAGTGGACCTGACGCTGCAGAAAAGTTTATGGACTGTTTAATTTCAATAGCTAATGAAATTGATCGCCTTTACAGCTTAAATGTTCCAAAGGCTTTAACTGAGGATCAAGAAGCAGAGTTCCAATGTTCTGAAACCTGTTATTTGTGTCAATAACCATTTACCCAACAGGACTGGAAAGTTCGAGACCATTGCCATATTACAGGGGAATACCGTGGAAGTGCTCACAATAACTGTAATTTGAGGTGTAAAACACGTAACCCCGTTCCTGTGTTTCTACATAATATGAGTGGCTACGACTCAAATTTCATTGTAAAGCAATTAGGATGTACTACTGAGAGAGTGGATGTTATCGCTAACTCCAAAGAAAAGTACATTTCCTTTACTAAATATGTGGGAAATGTTGATGCCAAGTAGTTTGGAAAACTTTGATTCCAACTTAACATCATACCCTGAAACAGACAAGTACTTTGGAAAAGAAAATGCAATGCTCATGACTCGTGTAGGGGTATTTTGTTATGACTACATTGACTCATGGGAAAAGTTAAGTGAAACGTGTTTACCTCCAAAAGAGGCATTCCTTAACAAATTAAGTCAAGAAATTGTTAGTCAAGAAGACTATGAACATGCCAAAAATGTCTGGAAACAGTTCAACATTAAACTCTAGGGGAATATAGTGACCTCTACCTAACCTCAAATGTACTCCTTCTTGCAGACAGCTTTGAAACGTTTAGAAACTAAACACTAGAAACACACCGAGTGGATTCTGCACACTTTTTTTACTTCGCCTGGTTTAAGTTTCGAGGCTATGCTCCTTTACACAGGAATTGAACTGGAATTGATACAGGATTACGATCAGATTCTTCTAATCGAATCTGGAATACGTGGAGGCATATGCCAGGTGTCTCATCGGTATGCTGAAGCTAACAATAAATACATGGAAACCTATGATTCTGAGAAACCATAGCAGTTTATTATCTATGATGATGCCAACAACCAATACGGGTGGGCTATGTGCCACTCCCTTTCTTATGGTGGATTTCAGTGGGTTTCTCTAGAAACTGTTGATCTAGAAAAACCAAAGGAAGACGATCCTGTGGGATACATTCTAGACGTTGATGTTGATTACCCATCTGACCTTCATGATCTTCACAACGATTTACCTTTCCTACCAGAGTGTACACAACCTAAGGATTCGTCTCTGAAAAAACTAATTCTTCATCTTGGAAATCGAAGGCGATATGTTGTTCACTACATGGCAACAGGCTTTAGATCATGGAATAAAATTGATAAAAATTCATCGTGTGTTAAAGTTTAAGCAAAGACCTTGGTTAAAGGCCTACGTTGATTTTAATAACAACCTTCGAAAACAAGCCAAAAATGATTTTGAGAAAAATCTGCACAAATTATTCAACAATGCTATTTTTGGAAAAACAATGGAAAATATCCGTAAAAGAATAGACATACGTCTTGTGACTGACAGCAAAAAGGCAGAAAAGCTAATAGCAAAGCCGACATTTATTGACAGAATAATTTATGGTCCTAACCTAGCTGCTTTCCATATGGCTAAACGTAACATTGTATTCAATAAGCCAATATATATTGGAATGTGTATACTGGATATTTCAAAAACTCTCATGTATTCCCACCACTATGATGTTCTGCTACCCTATTATGGCAAGGACCATCTTAAACTCATGTATATGGATACTGACTCGTTCATTTATTTGGTTAACACCCCAGATGTATATCAAGACAAGTTGGATTTCCTAGAACACCTGGACACATCAGATTATCCTACTAATCACATATGTTACTCTACATCAACCAAGAAAACGTTGGGGAAATTTAAAGACGAGGCTTGTGGACAAATTATAAAAGCATTTGTTGGACTTAGAGCTAAAATGTATGCTTTAGACATAAATGGTAAAGAAATCAAAAAGATTAAAGGTATTAGCAGAGGTGTTGTCAAAAATTGTATAAGCTTTCAAGATTATAAGGATTGTGTCATGAAAAACAATGTAAAAAGAATACCCATGAACATTATCGCTTCTAAACAACATGACATATCATCTATAAGACTAAACAAAATTGCTTTGTGTTCTGGTGATGATAAAAGAGTGATTGATTCTAATGGTATAGGTACACATGCCTATGGTCACTACTACATCAATAACCATGCTTAAATAGTTAAGTTATGAATATCAAAATCTTCTGCCTGCAACTAGCAAATACATAAAACAAAACAATTTAAAAAATTAAAACCATAGCACTACAAAAATAAAAAACACAAAAATAAAAAATGGTATTCATAATCAAAAAATAAATAAAATAGAAAACAAAATAAAAACAACTGTACAATTTATAACAAAAAAAAGAATATATATAAAATGTATTATGTGTAGTGTACACGTATTTAAAATAAAAAATATTGAATGGACACTGCTTGTACATTTTTTAATTACTACCCACCTCTCTCCACTCCTAATGCAAAATGAACATGTAAAACACAAATTGGAAAATCCATGTTTCCATATTGACAAAATAGAAAAAAACATTAAACTGAAATTTTAAAACTGTAAATGGGAATTTGGAAAATTGACAAATGTGTAAACAACAAATTGGGAAATCCATGTTTCTATATCATGAAATTGAAAAACTTTAAACTGACATTTTAAAAACTGTAAATGGGAAATTGTGAAACTGATAAATGTGTAAAAACAAAATGCAAAATCCATGTTTCAATATTTTGAAATTGAAAAACTTACTGACATTAAAAAAAACTGAAAATGGGAAATTGGAAAATTGACAAATGTGTAAACAACAAAATGAAAAAATTACCCGGCTGGGGTAGTGATCATGTTGTACAGTAGCCTATAAGACTAGCATAAGGATAGTTGCATGTGCCCTTTTATACTTTGTGTATGTGCATTAGCCTTTGGATTAGCTTAAGTTAGGTTTGGTAAAGTTAGGTTTGGTGAGGTTAGGTATGTGACCTTGTTGTTTACTCTTTTCGGCAAATGTAAAATGTAAAATCTAAAAACAAAAAATCTTGAATTTAAAATGAAAATCTTAAAAAACTTAAATCTAAAATACAGAAAAAATCAAAAATGTAAAATCTAAAAAAAGTAAAAATGAAAAAATTAAAAATCTAAATTGTTAAAATGTTAAATCAAAATCTTTAAATGAGGTTTCTGTGGGTTATCTTAGGTTAGGTGAAGTTAGGTTAGGTGAAGTTAGGTTAGGTGTGGTTAGGTTATAACTAAGTTTATTATTTGATCTCTAACATTTGCTCTCACTTTTTGTGATGACACTTTTTGCTCTCCCTTTTTTTGCTTGCACTTTGAAGTTAGGTGAGGTTAGGTTAAGTTAGGTTAGGTTAGTTTAGGTTAGGTTAGGTTAGGTGAAATTGGGTTAGGTTAGGTGTGGTTAGGTTAAAACTAAGTTTATTATTTGTGCTCTCACATTTGCTCTCACTTTTTTTGATGACACTTTTTGCTCTCACTTTTTTTTTGCTTCCACTTTGAAGTTACGTGAGGTTAGGTAAAGTTAGGTTAGGTTAGGTTAGGTGAAGTTAGGTTAGGTTAGGTTAGGTTAGGTTAGGTGAAGTTAGGTTAGGTTAGGTTAGGTGTGGTTAGGTTATAACTAAGTTTATTATTTATGCTGTCACATTTGCTCTCACTTTTTTTTGCTTCCACTTTGAAGTTACGTGAGGTGAGGTAAAGTTAGGTTAGGTTAGGTTAGGTGAAGTTAGGTTAGGTTAGGTTAGGTTAGGTTAGGTGAAGTTAGGTTAGGTTAGGTTAGGTGTGGTTAGGTTATAACTAAGTTTATTATTTATGCTGTCACATTTGCTCTCACTTTTTTTTGCTTGCACTTTGAAGTTAGGTGGGGTTAGGTAAAGTGAGGTTAGGGTAGGTTAATTTAGGTTAGGTTAGGTGAAGTTAGGTTAGGTTAGGTTAGCATGTTATATGTGCAAGTGGTTGTGTGCAGTGACCATTTAGTGAATTAGCCCTGTGCTAAAAATAATAAATTAAATATTAAATAAATACAAATTTATAAATTGATAACAAACAAATAATTATTTGAAATGCCCGCCATTAAAGAGTGTGGTAGCACGTGGTGGCCATCTTGCCCATCAGCCCCTGCCCCAGCTTCGGCCTTTATATCCTACTGTAACTCAGCTTGGTGTTAAGGGTGAAGTTACATTCATTCCAGAATGCGATGTTATTAGCTCTATGAATACAAATTTCAAGTACAGTGACATTCTTGCACAATATCCAAGATTAACAACACCAAACTTAACCCCTACCCCAATAACACATGATATTAAACAGCAAATAGTTACCAACGGTCAACCGGTATTCTCAAAAGCCAGACAGTTAGATCCGAAGAGGCTCCAGATTGCCAAAGAAGAATTTCAGTTCCTGCTGGATAACGGAATAGTCTGACCATCACAATCTCAATGGGCGAGTCCACTGCACATGGCTAGTAAGAAGGATGGGTCGTTGCGACCTTGTGGTGACTATAGAAGATTAAACGAGAGGACAATTCCAGACCGCTACCCAGTAGCCTACCAAGAATAGAAGATTTTCAACACATCTTTAAAGGAAAAACTGTTTTCTCAAAAATCGACTTATTAAAAGCATATTTTATTACCAAATCCCAATCGCCGAAGACGATAAGTGCAAAACTGTAATAATAACTCCTTTCGGATTGTATGAGTTCAATGTCATGAGTTTTGGGTTAAGAAATGCTCCATCCACTTTCCAGAGATTCATAAATGAAGTTTTCAGAGGTTTGGATTTCACATTTCCTTACTTGGACGATATTCTGGTAGCCTCTGCATCATTCGAAGAGCATAAGAACCATCTTAAGTTAGTTATGGACAGGTTAAACAAGTATGGCCTTCGAACAAATACCTCCAAATCAGAGATGGGCGTAGACAGAATAGAATTTCTAGGGTACCTCATTCCAGCTGAGGTTACTAGATCTCTTCCTGAAAAGGTTCAAACAATCTTGAATTGTAAACTGCCAGAAACAGTGCATGAACTCCGCACGTTTCTCGGCATGGTTAACTTTTATCGCCGCTACCTCAAAGATGCTGCCAAAACACAAGCAGTGCTCCATGAATACCTAAAGGAGCAAGAAAGAGAGACCGCAGAAAAATCCAATGGACTGAAGAAGCTAAGCAGATGTTTGAAAAATGTAAACAAGACTTATCAAATACAACACTCTTAACTATTCCTAACCCAGACAATCTATTAGGCTTGTTTACAGACGCATCTGACAATGCCATTGGATCTGTGTTGCAACAATATAAAAATGATGGTTGGAGACCCATTGCCTTCTACTCAAAGAAACTGAGTGAAACACAAAAATCTTACAGCACACATGACAGAGAGCTTTTAGGCATTTACCAATCAGTGAAACAGTTCAAACATTTTTTGGAGGGAAGAGATTTCACCATCTTCATGGATCACAAGCCGCTAACTTATGCATTTATACAAAAGAACGAGAATGCATCACCTAGACAATTGCGACACCTTCATTATATTTCTCAATTCACTACCAATAATCAACATATTAGTGGTAAACACAACATTGTAGCCGACACTCTATCTCGAACGGAAGAAATCTCTGTGATTGATTCGATGAAATTGCAAGAGAGCAACTGCAAGATGAAGAATTAAAACGGCTGATGGAAGAGAGTAAATCACTGACATTCAAGAAGTGTGCATTAACAGCGGGTAAGGCGTTGTGGTGCGACATCTCAACGAATAATGCAATACCATTTATTCCAGAGTCATTCCGCAAACAGATGTTTCAACAGATCTGTAACTTATCACACTCAGATGTAAAATCGTCAGTGAAGCAGATGACAACTAGGTTTATTTGGCCGAATATAAAATCTGATGTTCGAAAATGGGCCCAAGCTTGCATCCACTGCCAGAAAAACAAAGTAACAAGACACACAGTCTAAATTAATTTCATTTCCAGAACCAGATGAAAGGTTTAGTGTTGTACATATGGACTTAGTTGGCCCACTGCCACCATCAGATGGAAACATTTATTGTTTAACATGCATCGACCGCTATACCTCTTGGATGGAAGTCATCCCAATGCAAAATATCACAGCAGACACAGTTGCTAAATCATTCTACTCAAACTGGATTGCTATATTTGGAGTCCCGAGTGTAATTATCACAGACCGTGGACCACAATTTAAATCCGAACTTTTCAAGAAATTAGCAGAGTTGTGTGGTGTTAAACTGAAGCACACTAAAGCCTACCATCCACAATGCAAAGGGAAGATTGAACGACTACACCGCACCATAAAAACTGCCATCAGAGCACATAATTCCCATAAATGGACAGAGGTTTTGCCTACAGTGATTCTTGGGTTCCGTGCAGCTTTAAAGAGCAATTCTGACTATTCTATTGCACAGATGGTCTATGGTAAGACTATTAAGCTACCTGGGGATGGTTTTGAAATGCCATAAACAACAACTGACCCAGACACCTTCGTCTCCCACTTACATGAACAGATGACAGCACTTAGCCTAGTCCATCTTATCATAAAACTACCAGAAGTGTATTTGTGCATAGTGACCTCAAGTCATGTACTCAAGTCTTCTTGAGGAATGACAAGGTAAGGACGCCATTGACACCACCTTATGATGGTCCTTTTCTTGTTGAGAAGAGATATGAGAAATTCTTCACACTACTAATTAAAGGCATAACTAAATGTATCCATAGACTGAATAAAACCAGCCTACATCTTGGCACCAGATGAAGAGACCCCAGATCCTTCTCCTGTTTCAAGCTCAGCCAACCATCAACAAGACACTGCAGTACCACCTCATGCCATAGCGAATAAAAAGGACACTACCATCATCAAGACATCACACTCTGGACGTACTGTGAGATTGCCAGCTCGTTTTCAGTAGTGCTTACAGTTATTTCATTGTATTGTTTGTGTATGGTAATAGTTTTACTCCTGCTTGAACAAGCGTAACTATGTTACTGGTGGGGGAGTGGTGTAGGTGCAGAAGACATGATATAGGTAGCTGTGAATAATAAAGAAAACAAACAGTTGAAAAAGAAAAGAACAAACATATAGTTATCAGTACTCATAATGTAATCCATGGAGAAATACTGATTGTTGTTGTTCTGTTGAAATAAGTGATTGAAAATAAAAATAAATAGAGTATCTATACATTCATGTGGGAAGCATCATTTGACCAAACTGCAGGATCATCAACCCAATAGTGTTAAGATGGCAGACGTGTATGTGTGCAAACCGATCCCCCCTATCAATTCAAACATAACGAAACCAAATCGAACCACCTTTGGTACAAACGTAGCATTAGTAAGGGACAACTCAGAGTCATGTTGTATATTGCCACCAACATAACAAAAAAGAAATGGCACTCACCCAAATGTTCTGAGCTTACATCAAATTACGACTAACCGAATCATCCGATCTATACCAAATTTTGCATCAATATACCTTAATCTGGAAAGCGTCTCTTGCCAAAGCTACAAGGTAATCTGCTAAGTAGTTCAAGATAGCGGATGTATTAATCATGCAAGTATTATAACCTTACCGTAACTTACGATTCAACATGGCCTGGTCTTACCAAATGCGCCCATCGCACATAGGGAGGTTTAAACTGTCCTCAAAGAGGTGACCGGTATATTAGCATTAAAAAATTGAAAATGTAACCGTGGTAGTGACTAACAGTTCAGGATGACCGTTTCATATCGTGCTTGTCCGTGCCATCCGGTTAGGTCACAATGGCCGTTATTGTTTGCTCGTGAATCCATATATTTCCGTAACTTCGTAAGTTTATATCCTTTTTGGAATGTACTGAACAAAATAATACATAATATTTAGTATCAAACGGTTTATAAACTAAAAGGAAGGAAGTTTTTGATGTGTAACATCTTTCCGCTCGGTTGTTGGATTTAGTTATTTATTTAGCGTACCTTATGGCTTTTAGTGCCGGGAGTGGATATTTTTGTGGGAGTGATTTCGAAAAAAGGGATGGAAGTGGGATTGACGGAAAAGTGTAACAGGATACAATGAGCGCGCGCGGTGGCGGAGATTAGTACCACGACCTACTATCGCATATGGTTTACTCCAATGTTTGGAGGCCCCATTACAGCTATTCCAACAATAAATCATCTTCAAGTTGTCGTTCTTTGGTGTGAAAATATACATTAAGCTGTATCATATTTTCTGAAAACAATTATGATTTATTAAGGGTCTGTTTTTCAATCTCTGGATAAAAGTGATGGGCATCCACTCCCCGAGTAACGTGTTTTTCAATGCAAAGTTATGCGAACCCTGGTGTCAAGTGATTTGATCACAAACCACATGGTTTAAGTCTTCGTATCAGTATTTAAATGATGATATGTAAATGATGATTGTAACTAGTCGGCAATGCCGATATCATGTTTCTGCACAATGGCTATTCAGATATTATCACACATTGCGCGGGAACTGGGCTAACCTTTCATGGCGGTACGTGAAAATAAATAACCGTCATGTAGTCTCAATGAGTTGGTCATAGCTAACACCTTATTCAATAACCACAATAGAAGAATATACACATGGATGAGACCAGGAGATACAGGACGTTACCAAATCGAATTCATTATGGTCAAGCAGAGGTTTCGAAACCAGATTTTGGATTGTAAAACATATCCTGGTGCTGACATAAACTCTGACCACAATCTGGTTGTAATGAAATGCAGATTAAATTTGAAGAAACTGAAGGAAAGTCAAAAGCCAAAAAGGTGGGCAATAGACAGACTGAAAGAGAAGGATGTAAACGAAAGATTCAAGAAGAGTATAAAGGAAGGACTAATGAAAAACCCTAAACAAACTTCAATTGCCGACGAATGGGCACTTTTGAAGAATGAAATAACAAAATCCGCAGAAGAAAACATTGGTAGGAAAGAAAGAATAGGTAGAAAACCGTGGATCACTCAGGATATACTAGAATTGATGGATGAAAGGCGGAAACACAAGAATCTAAGAGATGAAAAGGGGAAAGCAGAATACAGACGTCTGAGAAATGAGGTTAACAAGAAGTGCAAGGAAGCAAAAGAAGAATGGTTGAAAGAGAAATGTGCAGGTATAGAAAATTGTCTGAAATTAGGAAAAGTAGACACAGCTTATCGAAGGATTAAGAATACTTTTGGGGAAAAGAAGACTAAGTGCTGTAATATTAAGGACAAAAATGGAAAGCCTCTAACAGATAGGGAAGAAAAGGTTGAGAGATGGAAAGCTTACATAGGGAGTTTGTATAAGGGAAAGGAGATTGAGAATCATGTAATGGAAAGGAAGGAGGAAATTGATGAGGATGCGAAAGGAGATTTAATATTGAGATCAGAATTTGATAGAGCTTTGGAAGACTTAAGCAGGAACAAAGCACCAGGCATATATGATATACCGATTGAGTTGCTACGCTGCATAGGAGATGAAGGTCTGATCAGGTTATTTCACTTGGTGTGTAGGATTTATGAGACAGGTGAGGTACCCCCTGATTTCAAGAAGAATGTAATCATCCCTATACCAAAGAAAGTGGGAGCTGACAGATGTGAAGATTACCGTACAATCAGCTTGATTACTCATGCTTCAAAGATCCTGTCTAGAATAATTTACAAGAGGATTGAAAGCCAGATAGAAACGGAGTTGGGCGAAGACCAATTTGGTTTCAGGAGAAATGTAGGAACAAGGGAAGCTGTACTAAGTCTTAGGCTGATTTTGGAAGGTAGAATAAGGAAAGATAAGAGAACGTTCATGGCTTTTGTAGACTTAGAAAAGGCTTTTGATAACGTTGATTGGACTAAATTGTTTGACATTTTGAAATCGATTGGAATAAAGTACAGGGATAGGAGGGTGATATACAATCTATACAGAAACCAGACAGCAGTCATTCGAGTTGAAGGACATGAGAGAGAAGCTGGTATTCAGAAAGGTGTAAGGCAAGGCTGCAACTTATCACCCATACTTTTCAATCTTTACATTGAACAAGCAATGAAGGAAATTAGAGAAAAATGTAAAGTGGGAGTGAAGATTCAAGGAGAAATAATTTCAACTCTGAGATTTGCTGATGACATCGTCATCTTGGCCGACAAGCCTGAGGATTTGAATGAGTTTTTGAATGGTATGGACTCCGTCTTACGGAAAGAATTCATGATGAAAATTAATAAATGTAAAACAAAAATACTGGAATGCAGCCGAAATAAATCAGAAACCTCTATGGAGATCAAATTGGCTGGTGAAAAGCTGAAGGAAGTAGGAGTCTTCTGTTACTTAGGAAGCAGAATAACCAGTGATGGACGAAGCAAAGAGGATATAAAAAGTAGGTTGGCTCAGGCAAAGAAAGCATTTCTACAAAAAAGGAATCTGCTGACATCGAATATAGATTTAGGTATTAGGAAGTCATTTTTGAAAGCCTTTGTCTGGAGTGTGGCGCTCTATGGAAGTGAAACTTGGACTATTGGTGCAGCAGAAAAGAGGAGAATTGAAGCATTTGAAATGTGGTGTTACAGGAGAATGATGAAGATCAGATGGGTAGATAGGGTTACAAACGAAGAGGTATTAAGACGAGTGGGAGAGGAGAGATGTTTCTGGCGACTGCTAATGAAGAGAAGAGATAGGTTGGTAGGACACATACTAAGACACCCAGGAATAGCAAGCTTAGTTATGGAAGGAAGGGTCGAGGACAAGAACTGTAGGGGTAGACCAAGGTTAGAATATGTTAAACAGATTGCCTCGGATGTAGGGTGTGGTAGCTATGTAGAGATGAAACGTTTAGCTCAGGACAGGGAGGAATGGAGAACTGCATCAAACCAGTCAAAAGACTGAAGACTCAAACACAAACAGTCCCAATACCTGTGGTTGTATTAGCTGCGATGATAACGTCTTGATCTGCAAATTATGAGGTCTCAGGTTCGAAACTCACTCTCGGCAATTATTTTTGTTACCAGAATATCGAATTAAACGATATTTATCATAACATTATGGGTCATTTTAACAGAATCTACATGAAATAACGATTAATCTAACTTTTAAGAGCGTTAAAAATCCCTCAGTATGCCTTGCTTCGGAGGGGAAGAAAAGCCGGCGGTCCCATGTCATAGATTTATGGCATGTTTAAGAACCTTCTACTAATTACACCTGTGTCAAGCAAAATTAGAGGTTAAACAACGCTTTTAGGTTCCTACGTTCGTCGCCAGTAGCCGACTGCGGTGGCGTCGAGTAGCCAAGTTCTGAACTAGTAGTTGTTGACGGTGGTGTTTGGCGGCAAAAGTAGGAACTACTTGATATTCAATGTCTGCAGTCTTTAATTGAATTAAAAACAGATATCACACACTAATACAGACATCATAATTAACACCGGTTATCAGACAGATTCTACACACACCCAAAGTACACGGGGCTACAAGACCGCGTTGTCGCAACCCCTAAACATAGCAACCAACCAGCGTATCTAACTTTTATTACAATATTTTGAACCAAGCAGGAGTTGGGAAATTTGATTTTATTGAACATTATTTCTAGTGGTATATACAGTAAATAGGCTAGAGACTATGGTTTCATTCCTCCTCTTAATTTTTTTTGGTGTCGTTTACCCTCCAGATTGGTGGAACCCACGGACTCAGCGAGGGAACTCACCACTACCGCCTCTACGGGCAGTGTCCTAGAGCTGGGAACATCGAATCGGAAGGGATACAACTGGTGAGGTGGGATTGGCACCTCGCCCAGGCGGCCTCACCTGCAAAGCGAACAGGGGCCTCATGAGGGAAGGTGAGGGATGGTTAGGATGGATAGACAAGGAAGGAGGCGGCCGTGGCCTTGAAGAAGGCCGAAGACGAAGCGGGAAACCACGGAAAACCACTTCGAGGATGGCTGAGGGGGAATCGAACCCTCTCTACTCATTTGGGCCACCCGAGGCTGAGTAGACCCAGTTCCAGTCCTCTTACCACTTTTCAAATTTCGTGGCAGAGCCGGGAATCGAACCCAGGACCTCCTGGGCGGCAGATAACCATGCTGACCGCTACGCTACGGAGCTCCTCTCAATTTACAGTATAATATGTGATGTTTGTTGAAACAAGTGTGAGAGTAGCATATCTCCAATTCAATCTATACATTCATCCATACCAGTATGGAAACGGAGCGTAAATTAACATTTTATGAATGTCCAAGCTATGTAGTATACGAGTAGGATATCATGTCAGATGACTTCATTTCATCTCAATTTCATAGTAGGATAACATGTCCGATGTTACACATCATATGCGACTACTGTAAGGCTTGTATCCTCTTTTTTGGTTTTACGTGACCGTTAATCATGCGATCATGAGTCATGGGACCTCCTTTTAGCCTACTTTCGATTTTTGAAAAAAATGAGAGTAGACTTATGAGATCAACACAGGGCGAAAAAAGTGTGTCTGTCTGTGTGTGTGTGTGTGTGTATGTGTGTGTGTGAGTCTGTGTGTGTGAGTGTGTGTACTCTGAATGTCTGTCCCCCCCTATCAATTCAAACACGGTGAACGGGAATTCAACGAAATTTGGTACAAAGGTAGCACTAGCAAAGGACACCTCAGTGTCATGTTTTATATCGCCGCCATCTTGACGGAAACGTAATGGCGGCCACACAATCGTTCAAAGCTTAAATCAAATTACGACTAACCTAATCATCCGATCTCTACCAAATTTTGCAACAACATACCTTTATGGGGGGAGCATTCTTTGACCAAAATAATAGGTCATCAGCCTATTAGTTTGCGGATGGCGGCCATCTTTGTGTGAAAAACGATTCCCCTATTAATTCGAACACGGTGAACGCGAATTGAACGAAATTTGGTACAAAGGTAGCACTAGCAAAGGACACCTCAGTGTCATGTTTGATATCGCAGCCATCTTGTCGGAAACGTAATGGCGGCCACATAAATGCTCAAAGCTTAAATCAAATTACGACTAACCTAATCATCCGATCTCTACCAAATTTTGCAAAAACGTACCCTTAAGGGGGGAGCATCCTTTGACCAAACTAATAGGTCATCAACTTAATAGTTTGCGGATGGCGGCCATCTTTGTGTGAAAATGGATTCCCCCTATTAATTCGAACGCGGTAAAACCGAATGGAATGAAATTTGGTACAGTGGTAGTAATAGCAACGGGCACCTCAGTGTCATGTTTTATATCGCCGCCATCTTGACGGAAACGTAATGGCGGCCACACAAATGTTCAAAGCTTAAATCAAATTACGATTAACCTAATCATCCGGTCTCTACCAAATTTTGCAACAACATACCTTTGTAGAGGAGGCATCGTTTGGCCAAATGAATAGGTCATTAGCCTAATAGTTTGCGGATGGCGGCCATCTTTGTGTGAAAATCAATTCCCCCTATTAATTCAAACACGGTAAAACCGAATGGAACGAAATTGAGTACAGAGGTAGCACTAGCAAAGGGCATCTCAGTGTCATGTTTTATATCGCCGCCATATTGACAGAAACGTAATGGCGGCCACACAAATGTTCAAAGCTTAAGTTAAATTACGACTAACATAACCATCCGATCTCTACCAAACTTTGCAACAACATACCTTTATGGAGGGAGCATCCTTTGGCCAATTGAATTGGTCATTAGCCTAATAGTTTGCGGATGGCGGCCATCTTTGTGTGAAAATAAATTCCCCCTATTAATTCAAACACGGTGAAACCGAATGGAACGAACTTTGGTACAGAGGTAGCACTAGCAAAGGGCATCTCAGTGTCATGATTTATATCGCCGCCATATTGACAGAAACTTAATGGCGGCCACACAAATGTTTAAAGCTTAAATCAAATTACGACTAACATAACCATCCGATCTCTACCAAACTTTGCAACAACATACCTTTGTGAAGGGAGCATCCTTTGACCAATCTAATAGGTCATTAGCCTAATAGTTTGCGGATGGCGGCCATATTTATGTCAAAATTGATTCCCCCTATTAATTCGAACACGGTGGAACCGAATGAACGAAATTTGGTACAGAGGTAGCACTAGCAATGGGCACCTCAGTGTCATGTTTTATATCGCCGCCATCTTGACGGAAACGTAATGGCGGCCACACAAATGTTCAAAGCTTAAATCATATTACGATTAGCCAAATCATCCGATCTCTAGCAAATTTAGCAACAACATACCTTTATGGAGGGAGCATCCTTTGACCAAACTAATAGGTCATCAGCCCAGTATTTTGCGGATGGCGGCCATCTTTGTGTGAAAATTGATTCCCCTTATCAATTCGAACACGTTGAAACCGAATGGAACGAAATTTGGTACAGAGGTAGCACTAGCAAAGGGCACCTCAGTGTCATGTTCTATATCACCGCTATCTTGACGGAAACGTAATCGCGGCCACCCAAATGTTAAAAGCTAAAATGTAATTACGACCAACCTAATAACCTAGTCTCTACCAAATTTTTCAACACCATATCTTTATGTGGGAAACATATTCAGACCAAACTGCAAGAACATCAGCCCAATAGTTTGCAGATGGTGGCCAAGTATGTGTGCAAATCGATTCCCCCTATCAATTCAAACACGGTGAAACCGAATTGAACGAAATTTGGTACAGCGGTAGCACTAGCAAAGGGCACCTCATATTCATGTTTAATATCCCTACAGCACGTTGTATTTCAACAAGCTACTACAACCAACATTCAATCATACTCCTTGAAAAGGACAAAGAGTTATAACAATACTCATGCATTTAGGAGAAAGTAGGCTATATGTTCTTTACTGAACATCTTGTTTTACGTGGAATCCGAACCACAGGACATGGCATTTCACTTCGGAATCAAATGGTTTGTCGTAACGGCAAAAAACGCTAATGAAATCTTTTATTGCAAGACAAAAAGGAAATATTATGGAGTTATACTAAACCAGTTGTTAACCAAGTACTTGCGTACGGCATTTGTGGCGTAGTGATAGCACCTGGACTTATAGTTTAAGGGTTCGTTTATCAAATCCCAGTAGGTTCATTTTTTACTTCGTTTTTTTTTTTTTGTATTTATTGATTTATAGCTACTCACACGTTATAATGTTAAGCAAATATAGTGTGTATTTGCAATAAAAAATATTATATATATATATATATATAACACCACATATTTCAACTCTCGACTACAGCGATTAACATTCGTTGTCCTTGATCTGCGGTAGAGTCTATTTGTTGTTTTTGTTGTTGATTCTTTAGGGGCTTAGCGGCATCATGGTCTTATAGCCCGGTGTACTTGGGTGTATATAGACGTTGTCTGATAACCTGCGTCACTGTAATGACTGTAGGCTTACTAGTGTGTGTACTTTTATACGAGGAAGGATTTGGGTAGGAAGTTGTTGTTTTTGTTGATGTTTCATTTGAGATTTCATTTTATCCCCGTGTACATGGGTGAGTGTTGAATTTTGTCTGATAACCTGTGTTATTTTAATGGCTGTATCAGTATGTGCATAATTGTATAATTCAGGTGAGGATTCAATCAATCAACGTATAAAATCCGTATAGCACGTTGTATTTCAACAAGCTACTACAACCATCATTCAGTTATACTCCGTGAAAACGACAAAGAGTTATAACTGTACCTATGCATTTATGAGAAAGTAGGCTATATGTTCTTGACTGAACATCTTGTTTCATAAATGAAAATAGGCTAAAAACTACTCAGGAGGAAATCTCCTGAAAAGGAATTTAGTTAAGAACTTACAACTTGTCGGTTGTGAAACGGCACGACTGCTGTAACTTTGCGTTACAAAGTAACTTTCTAACTGCGGCGGGCGTAATATTACGTTATTCGATTTCTCGCAATTTGTGTTGGAGACGAACGTTATATGAGGGGTCTAGATGCAAAACCAGCAATCTCCATTTTTTTGGTGACGATGAATTATGGTTGTGGAAAACCATTCTCTGAGGTGTTTGTGATCTGTTTAAAAACTCGTTTGATTCAAAATCCGTCGGATTTGGAACCCAACAAATTTTTAAACTGATCACAAACACCTCAGAGGATGGTTTTCCAACCTTAATTCATTCTCACGAAACAGTGGAGATTGCCGGTTTTGAGATCTAGACCCCTCATATCACAATTCTAGAACTGCTGTGTGGATGGCAGTGAGCAGGAAGTTGTACAAGTTGTCGCTAGATTGCTTCACATCACTGTTCAGCGCTAGGATATCAATATTTATGAAGGGATGAAAACTCGTTGGACGTTGGAGTATCGTAATGCTTAATGAGAGTGTATTCTATTACTTAGTTTTCATGTTTCAATTTCTCATGTCTTTTCTTCTTCAAAAAATCCTGTAATTTTGTGACTTTTTAAAATATTTTCTTTTTATCCGAACCTGAAACATAATTTATCTGTGGTGTTATAATTCGTAAACCATGCGGACTTCTTAATTTATTTGTAGCTCACACCACATTCATTCTATGCCAATCTGAAAATAATCAACAAATCAGGATATCAGCCTGCACAGGTGTGAGGAGCAGCTCAAGGCATCAGCATGGTAAATCTACTCACCAAGGAAATCAGTCATACTATACATCTCTCCCCTCTTTATTGCCGTAAATGTATATCTCTGGAACTTGATGGTTAGCCTTGAATATCGACCGGTGTCACTGAAATGAGAAAATCATATTTTAGTATTGAACATTTCTGCTTACCATTCTTAGAAATACATAATGCAAGTCAATAGACCAATATAAGGGAAATCTCCTTTCACTAACCTAAAATTCGCCTCTGATTACTCGGTGGCGTAATCGGTAGAATGCTGAACTGCTATTACCAACATCGTGGGTTCAAACCCGGCCGATTTTTTACGCGCGTTAAAATCCTTCAGTATGCCTTCCATCGGAGGGGGCCCATGTCATATATTTATAGCATGAGAAAGAACCTACAACCACAATTTGTAGGGTGTAGTCAAATTTGTTTGTTATATATATTTGGTTAGAAACGCTTAAACAAGTTCTCCTCTAGGTGTCAGTCACAGTGGCATCTGGTAGCCATTGGCTGCAATTCATATATAATTACTCATAATAGCTCGAAATATGTCATCGCGCACACCCAAGGGCAAACTTTACTTAGTCACCTCTTCCAAAACGACGTCATACTGTATATGAACTCGTTAGATGAGCGAAAAACCGTACCAGATAAGCTTAATCTTTTATTTAAGCGCTGTAATTCAGTTCAAGCCAATTTAAAATTAATATTTATAGTAATTCCGGATCTATTGGTTGAGTTTGGCTTATATCCTCCGATAGCGAAATGATCATCTATTCTTCCCTTGGAGGTTAGTTTTCTTAAAGAGCAAATATCGTTATTTATCCATGCTAAAGGAATGAGCAGCAAATGTTATTTTCTTTATTTATTGTTTTCTTCTAAGAACATTGGTTGAAAGTAATTAATTACAGTTTAGATTGAAGCATGTCACATTGACCATTTGAGACCTTCAGCTATTTCGTTATTCTATAAAGAGCGGAAATAGCTCATTTTACTCCCCTCGACACGAGAAACAATACTCGGCAGAAAACCAACATGTTCGCGCTGTCATTTAAACTAAAGAAAATTATAATAATTGTCACATGCACGATTCGAACCAGAGACCAACACAGGGCTTTTGACCAATTTATAGATTGTCCACAATTGTCAATGGAATCCCAGGGGAAGATGACCTCGCTGTTCCGCCCCTTGAAGCAACAATAACTCAAAGGAATCAGCTTACAGACATACTGCATTTGGAAGATTTCACTTGCTTAATGTTATACCAGCGGTAATGCCCGGCTATGACCGGTGGATTTATTTGTTTTACGGATGATAATGAATAGCCTACTACTACAGAATTGGCATGATATTAAAATTAACAGAAAAAGAAATATATAAGGTTTTGTGGTGGTGGTGGCAGCGGGGGTGATACGTAGTAGTCTACAGTATAATTGACGTAACATTCAGGTCATTTTTCTGTAATGATAATGATAATAATGGATAGGGAAACGAATATTTACTAACTACAGTACTGACACACGTAATTTAAAAACGAATTGAAAACCATGATTAAAAAAGAGGAATAAGTGAAATTAAAGACACTGCCTAGGGCTTAATCTCATTGGCTGTTACAAAAATAGACACCAATAGTGTCGTCATTTGTCGCATAGCGCCGTAGGAAAATAATCAGAGCACTTTGGAGAACTTCGGTTGTCTCAAGACCCTGAGGCCGCAATGTTGCCATTTATCGCCGCATAGCACTCAAGTATAAGGATCGGAATAAATGAAAGTAAATTTGAAAGCACCAACGCTTATTGCAACTGATAACCTCAATGTACTGCATCAACACCATCGCACTTACAGTATACAGAGGCATAATATTTTCATAATGATTACTGTTTTAACGGGACTAAGAAATCTTTTTGAGTAGTGGAGTGATGAGAGTTCTACTTCACTCCAGAACCCTCCTCGACCCACTACTAAGCCTCAGCCATGTTAAATATCTCTCGAACGCATGGTCCGATTTTGACAAATGAGGTGTCGTTGGACTCGAGCTGACGTCCTCTTTCCTATGGACCACTCGTTATATTTTTGAAGAAAAAAAATAATCAAATTTTTTTTGTTTTTGAATATAGGCGATAGTTTGAAAACCAAACATGATAGAACGTTGTGCCATGGCTCAAACGAATGGTCTTTATAACCTTTATTTTCTATAAAAAAACTCTTTTATTTTTTATGTTTTTTTGAAAACGCTCGAATTTTGAAAATCCTATATTTTGGAAACTAGGAATTCTACAAAAAATTTTGTTTCATGTAAATCAATAATCCCTACCCTCTCTACTTCTAAAATAAATTTCAAGTCTCTAGGATGAAAACCTGTAGTAGTGGGGTAAGGGAGAAGCTGTGACACTTCTTTTTGAACCCTCCTCGTATTTGCCCCGAACCTGATATCTCGCTAACAAATGGTCGGATTTGAACATACAGCGTGTCCTAGCACTCGTAGTGATGCCCCCTACTTTTCTATAGGCTCTTTATTTAATTAAAAGACCAAAACTAAAAGATCATCCGCTTTTAATATCTCGCGAACCAATCATGATAGAGGCGTGTACGACGGATCCAAGGACTCGGAGTGACGTCCTCTTTGCTATGAACCACTTGTTATATTTTAAAAAAATTGGAAACGCTATTTTGGGGTAAACACGTGTTTTTTGTGATTTTTGCTTATATCTCACGAACCAATAACGCTAGAGACGTGTACGAGGTGTCCTAGGACTCGGGCTAACGCCCCCATTCAAATGTGGTAGATATTGTTTCCAAAAAATAATTCACAAAGGGCCTAACGCCATACATGTTGAAAAAACCTGTTTTTTTTCTTTACCTGTTTATAATGTCCATGAAGCGTGGTAGTTGAGAGAGACGATACTGCTGGGTGTGTGTGTGTCAACGAACCTGTCGCTGACCACGGTGGCTGTGTTCAATAGAACAATCGCTATTTCGGCGGGTCGGTGTATGACAGAGCGAGGGTGCGTTTTTTCACACATTTTACTTTTAACGTGTAAACGGTGATGAGAACTTGGTTCTATGTTGGTCGAAGCGAGTAGAGAAAACAAACTTGCAGACGAGTAGGAGGTGAATGTCATTTGAGCTTATTGGAAGGCGCCGATCTGACTTGACAACAGGTGCAATGGAAAAATGACCAAGACACTTAAAGGTGAAATAATCTGACCATTGTGGTGGCAGGGAAGAGCGAAATGCATGTGAACACATGTGAAACCACATGAGGGCTAAACAAGTTACATCCTGTCTTGGTTCGTACGTGACAAAATGCAAGTCCATGTGAAATTTGATCTGCCACAGGTGTTCGCTTGGGACGTTAGCTGTCCACGTGCGCGATAACTGTTAACAAGTTACATCCTGTTTTGCTTCGTACGTGACAAAATGCAAGTTGACGTGAAATTTGATCTGCCGCAGGTGTCCAGTTTGGACGTTAGCTGTCCACGTGCCTGATAACAGAATGTTCAAAGCGTGGGAATCGCTGAATCAGTAAAAAGTATGATGCAACTTGTCGGAATGATGTCACAACCAATAGATAGGCAAGAGCTGCGAACAGCAGTGGTGGGTGGTGAAGGGGGGGGGGAGGGTGAGGGGTAATGTATGAGAGAACACAGGTGGAAAGAGAAAGAAATATGTGGAGCTGAGGACTGTACTCACAGAGCTATAGGTGGTGTGCAACATGTGTGAATAATTAAAAATCGCACAGGTTCACACAACATGTAATTTATTGATCCAAGAATTAAACGTAGAGTTAAACCCTAACCATTTGACATAGAGTTTATTTCCTTTTTGTTTCAACACTTTTTCCACAAGATAATGCTTAGGAAATGCTGTTTTCTGAAGTTCATGGAGATAAAATCTACCTTTTATGGGTTGATGGTTGAGGTCCTCGAGTAAATAGGTGACTGGACTGTCCATGTTGACTTGACGAATTCGAAATAGTTCAGTCCCCCACTGTGGCGTGTAGCCCTTATTGAAGGCAGACTTAAATTTGCTCACACGAACAAAATCCCCAATTTTCAGTCGGTGACGTTTAGGATCGGCTGTTTTTATGGGGTTAAACAGTTTATCCAATCGCTGAATAATTTTTAGTCACGAGGCGTGGCTTGGTCCCAATCGTTCTATGTTTGCTGTCATTGTAACCTGATACTAGCTCTGGCAACATGTCCAACCAGCGATAACTGCCCTGAGCGGTAAACGCTTTCCACATATGGGTTTTCAATGTTCGGTTGAACCGCTCGACCACACTGGCTTTGAGGTTACTGTACGTGGTGTAATGGTGAATATCCTTAGATTTGAGAAAACTGGAGAAATCCTTGTTGAAGAATTCTTTCCCCTGGTCGGTTTGTAGCAGCTGAGGTTGACGTTTGGAGTGTTGAATAATATGTTGAAAGGCCTTGGTAACTAGTGGGCCAGACTTGCGACGCACAGGTTCAACAAAGGCCATTTTGGAATAGACATCGATGACGGTCAACATATAGCGAACACCGTCGTTAACGCTAGCATAGGGTATGATTTCAACCAAGTCAGCCTGCCAAAGTTCATCCACACCTCGTGAAATCACCTTGAGTCGTGGAGAGTGACGCCTAGCTGGGCGATGCAACTCATGAGCAATACCCATTTTAATGGGTGAGGGCTTAAACAATAATTTTGGCATTTCGAAGTTTTGTCCAATTTCTTAAATTTCCCAATCGTGACCGGTATGGCCGGCTTGACGTGAAGCATGCAACAACTGTAGCCGCTGGACGAGCTTATTGGGATTGTGCCAGTAGCTAACATCCACAAGGGGTTTTAATGGTTTAAATGTCACTCCCGAAGCGGACGCTTTACGACGAGTACTTTGACTGGTGGGAAACATTTTTGCAATGATGGTTTTATATTTTTTAGATATATTGGCATTCACTTGTTGAGCGGGATCATACTGTCTTTTGTGGGCATGGGTATCCAATAAAATGGATTTATATTTGTCAAGATCCTCTGGTGTAGAATCATGGGGAGAGGGGTCCGAGAAAAGAGCAGCTTTAACAGTCCTGGAGTTAATTTATAGTTGATGTTTTTTAATGACAGCTTTAGTACGAGCAAATTTAATGGATGAATCGCCAATTTTAAAACTATCATCCTCATAGCGAACACCATACGTGGTATCTGTGTTTCCAATAAATAGATCGGTGAAATAGGGTTCCAATGTTGATCCATAATATTTTATTAAAATGGTTTTCAGTCGAGCTTTATGTTGAGGGGTGGCCAAGAGTTGTGAAAACGGAGACGCTCTGGAAGGGCAAGGTGTTTCAACCATGGCCAAGGATTTCTTTTTTCTCAAAAACTCTGCAAGGGGTGCGGCCTTTTTTTGAGGCGTAAACACATGTTCCTACTCATCCTCAACTTCACTAACACTAGTCAAATCTTCCTGTTCCTCTTCCTCTTCCTCAGGGTCCTCGTGCAGCGTCTGCGTGACTTGTGAAACGGTGGGTAGCGTTTCAGATGGCTTGAAAGAGGGTTTCAACATGGCTTTTAGTGGAGGTGCTAAATGTTGTTGAATAAACAAAGCATGATTTGCACGTGATTGTTTCAATTGACGAAACTTTTGCCGAATAGTATTTTTTGCTCTAATAATATGCTTTTTCAATTGACTCTCTGCTAACGCCATGGTGTCTTGACAAATGACTTGCCGGGGAATGAGACAGGGCCTTAAATAGCAATAAAATGATCAAACCCTAAGCGATACCGTCCTTGGTTGAGTTCACTTTGTTTGTCAATCACTAAACAGGCATGACGTTGAGTGTTCCAGCACTTGGCACACAATTCTGAAAACATTTGAAAGGTCATATCAGGATTCACATGTTCATTATAAATGTGACGACTGTTCCTCTCGTCCTGACGAAATAAAACAATGACATTGGCATTGTCACGAATCAACAGTTTGGACATTTTAGAATACGTTTATCCAAGATAGAAGCAATCGAAATGTTTGTGACGACCCATGCTGAAATAGCTTTGAATGATGCCTTGACGTTCAGTGGATACATCATCGAAAATCATGAGTGAATCAGGCTTTACCTCATCCGGTGAAATCACATTTTCTTGCATGGAAAATGTAAAATAACCCATATTCTCTTTTTGTAATCCAGACATGACTTGATCCAGAAACACGTAGAGGGGTTGGTAGAGAGATTTTGCAAAAATATAAATATTTTTAAAACGCAGACCATTGGGCGCTGTGATGAGCGTTAGCAAAAGATTAGTCTTTCCACAGCCGGAAGGCCCCACAATGATGCAGCGAATGGAAGATGGAAACAGTGAACCATGGCGTTGTTCACGTGATGTGAGACAGAGATGGGAAACCATGTCCCCCACGGGGAATGACTCTTGCTGCTTAATAATCTTCATTTCATCTAAGGCTTATACAGGCTAGCAGGCTGTCTATATACAGGACACCGAGCCTTGTCATAGAAACAGTAGACTGAAACTACAGGTTGACGATGGATGTCTTTGGACGTGCGTTGATGGCCAAAGCTAGGTCTGTCCCCATACATGATCCTAAACAAGAAACAGATCCTGCTAATAAACACTATGTGGATAGGTCAGTAGTACCACGCACAAAACAGGGAGATTATGACTTTAAGGGAAAGCGGTTAACCCGTGTAAAACATCCTCAAGTGTCTACAGACGTTACTACGAAAAAGTATGTGGATAACAAAGTGTATGAGTTTTATGACAAAGTGCCCCAGCTTACGGTGAATGGCTATAGCGCTAATCACCATCGGATTATTCACGTGGAAGACCCACAAGACGAAGACGATGTTTGTACCAAGCGTTACGCGACCTATGAAATGAAAAGGCTTTATAAATTTATCCCATCTGTATTTTTAGTGTATCTGACAAATGAAAAACCTTTGAATGAGAGAAACCATATACCGCTAGTCCATGATCAGCACTTGACCTATGTGCTTGCTTCAGGATTAAGCCACTATCGATAACACTATGATGGAATCATTCACATCAAATATGCCATACCTAATGAGAACCATTTACAACTAAAGATAAATAGTCATAGGATGTTGGTCCATAACCATGAAATGGTCACTGCAGGTGACGAATTATCCTTTCATCTCATGTTGACATGGGATGAAAAGCAAGCTGGAAAAACCATAAACGATTTCCCACTTTATGTGGAATTGGAATATACAGCCATGAAATAACCATCTGACGTTAGTTGTGATTTAAACTTTCTTGTGAAAGGTTGTTGGTCATTATCATCATGGTGAAACAAAGGTATGTGGTGAGGAAGACTAAAAAATGGACTTTGTCCTTGGCAAAGCCTGGACTTAAGACATTCGTGGACAAGCCCTTGCGAAAGAAAAAAAGAAAAAATAATGTATTGACCATAAGGAAAGCCTTTCGAGCAGCACAGAGACATGTTATTCCAAAACGTCGGCGACAGGGTTCAAACCAAGGGCGAGTGATTCCAGTCCCCAAACGAGCGGGATTTTTACCTGCATTATTTGCTGGTTTGGCTGCTCTGGGTTCACTTTTGGGCGGTGGCAGTGCAGTGGCGAAAACCATTAAAGCCGCGCAGCAGGGCAAGCAACAACTCAAAGAAAGTCAGCGACACAATGAAACGATGGAAGCGATTGCCATGGGGGCTAGAAATGCCAATTTAAAGCCAGCCTTTTATCAACAAGGATTTGGGATTTCACCATTTCGAAATATTAATAAAAAATAACCTCAGCCATAACGAGACATGCCCTGACGCACCAACAAGTGGAAAGCTATGCTAAACAACTAAAGCTTTCTCATTTTCGAGGTGTGTTTATGCGAAACCAATTACCCCCACGACCCTGGAAATAGGAATGTGCTGTTGTCAATTTGGATGATCACCGAGGACCAGGAACGCATTATGTAGCTTATGACAAAGAGGGATCCATCGTATGGTACTTTGACAGTTTTGGGAATTTGCCCCCGCCCATGGAACTAGTGACCTATTTTGGAAACAGGATCAAGATATTTTATAATGTGAAACGAGAGCAAACGTTTAACAGCCAACAGTGTGGACGTTTGTGTTTAATTTTTTTTATATAAGACGCAGCATAAGCAAAAACGCCACCAGTATGTCGGCAGAAAGTAAAACGTTTACACTGCATGGACGTGGACCTGAAGTCAGCCTAGACTTTTACCCGCCTATCGAATTGAGTGAAAATCCCTATGGTTTAGAACTTGTTTCTCTTGAAACGTACAATCGAATATACAACATACGAGAAAATGTGAACAACAAGTTTTACTATGATGATTCTGTGCTCACCCTGAACTCTGGTGGATACACGATCGATGATATTAATGAACACATTTATGTGGTGTTGATCAATCAATATGGTTTGAAGTCATTTCTCGATGGAACGCGCAAGTTTGAACTTGTAGGAAATACCAACACTCATCGATGCAGTATTTTCTCCACATTCAAAATTGACTTTAAAACTCACCCCGATTCCATTGGCCCATTACTAGGATTTAAACCACGTGTGTTGGAGCCCAACAAAAAACATGATTCGGACCATGAAGTGAAATTCATTGAGGACCATCATGTGTCGGTGACATGTAATATTATTAGCCAAGTGTACACCAATCAAGAACCATCGCATTCGCTTTATGACTTTATTGTGACATCGTCCAATGGGTATATTATTCGTGGAAACCCTCCAGTGGTGCTTTTTCATTCTGTGGCTGTCGATAGTATTAGTAATATAACATTAAGACTGATCAATAGAGATCAACAACTCATTGATCTAGATTCTACCACACCAGTGACTTACAAGTTGGTGCTAAAGCCACTATGAAGTTTGTGTATAAAGCAACAACACCGTCTAGGAATGGTGTTAGTTGTTTGCCACGTGAATACACGTTAACATCTCAAGACAAGCAGATTTTACAGCATTTGGGTTACCACGTCACCCTCATAATGAATTCTAACCTAGAGATAGCGAACCGCATCGAGGAGCAACCAGGAGTGGTAAGAATTGATCTCCATTCCTATCAAGCTCAAACACCTGGTCTCAATAACAATGATGAAATTCAATTTGTTATCAACAACCAAGATATTTACACCCTACCGCATGAAAGTGTCATTCAGATTGAAGGTCGGCTCACCAAAGCCGATGGCTCTACACCCACCACATCCAAGTTGGCCAAACATGGTTTGGTCGTTCTGTTTTCTAAAGTGCGGTATGTCATTAACGATATCGTGGTGGATAGCACTCGAAATGTGGGCATTTCCAGTGTCATGAAACTATACCCCTCTTATAGTGAGGAAGAAGGTAAAACACTTTGCATGGCCGGTTGGTGTCCTGACTCGACCAATGACTGGATGGTACACACCGATGGGACCTTTACTGGATTTTTACCTCTTAAACTGATTTTAGGCTTTGCCGAAGATCACCAACGCATTGTGGTCAACGCAAGACAAGTGCTTTATCTAGTGAGAGACAGGAGTGATAATAATGCACTCAAGGGAGCCGACAATGCCCCCATCGATTCAAAAATTCAACTACAACGCTTGCTATGGAATGTCCCCCATGTGACCCTTGAAGATAGCAAAAAACTCGACATACTCAAAATGGTAAAGAGAGATATGCCTCTACCCATGGAATTTAGAAGCCGGGCACTCCATGAGTGTCCGCTATTGCCCACCACCAACACACACAGTTGGTATGTAAAAACAGCTCGCTATACAGAGAGACCTCTCTACCTGATCGTGGGTTTTCAAACGAATCGCAAGTATCAACAAACCAAAGATGACACGCAATTTGATCACCTGCAATTGAGAAATGCACGTCTTTTCCTCAACGGAGCCGTGTTTCCCTATGAAGGACTGGATTTGGATTTTTCAAAAAATAAGTTTGGTCCTCTGTACGACTTGTTTTCTAAATTTCGATGGTCGTATTATCAAAAAGAGAACGGCCCCATGCTACTACCCCAAGCGTTTAAGGCAAGAGCACCACTGATTGTCTTTGACTGTTCTTACCTGGAATAGTCTGTCAAGCCATCCAATATCGACATTCGACTAGATTTTGAAACGCATGACAATGTACCAGCCAATACGACGGCCTACTGTTTGATTATTCATCACAAACAAGTCAACTATTATCCACTGTCCAACCAAGTGACGAGTGTATAAATAACAGGTCAACCCACGTCAAGCCGCTCAGTCATGTCTTGCTTTAAAGCCTCAAGAGACGTTACATCCTTGAATTTAAACTCTGAGGAACAACGTTTCAAGACTTTTGCCACGTGGCCGGTGCCTTTCATAAACCCTCAAGCCTTGGCGGCCGCTGGATTCTACTATTTGAAAACAAGAGATGAAGTGAAATGTGCCTTTTGTCCCATCATCATAGACCAATGGCAGGAGGGCGATGAACCCATGCAGGAACATCAGCGCTGGTCACCCACCTGCCCCTACCAGTGCAGAATGGAAGTGGGAAATATACCCTGTCATTCAAGCTATCCCTCACTTGTGTCCCTGGGTAATGAAAAAAAAAACAAGTTACGATACGTGTGGACCGTATGGTATCCATGGTGCTTCGGTGAGCAGCTCACCATCAAAAACGCCTAGTTTAGAGACATTGGGACATCATCGGTGTTATGGACGTTACAAACACAAGAGACTATATTGTCGTATTAGTTGGTATCGTCCTTATCCCAAAATGACAAAACCCTGTAAGAAGTGTTATGATAATAAAATGATGTAATTCTTAAATTCTTATTTTTGCATGTCCCCCTGTCCTACCCTCACCTCAATTTGAAACTAGCATGGCAGGTAAGCTCATGCCATGATCACACCTGATCGTCAGTCAGTCGTCAGTTGAACTTGGTCCAGGCAAGCGTCAACATGTTGCGCACACTCATTGTGGATTGCCAAGGGTTTAAAATTAGTGACAACAAATTTATATTTAAACAAGTGGCCATGATCGATTGTACCACGTTTTGGATATCGCAAGCTACGCATTTGCTATTTAAACCACCCCATGCTTTTGATTTGTTATGTGAAAAAGACCGTAAACAAACCCAGTGGATTGAAAATCATAGGCAACTAGATTGGAATCAGGGAACCATTTCCTATAAATATTTGGACGTGGTCATGAAAGCACATTTGTCCTCGGCCAATGTGGTATTTGTGAAAGGTTATGAAAAACGTCAATGGTTGCAACCATTTTTGGCGTCTTACTGCCAATGTATCGACCTCATGGAGTTGGGCTGCCCCTCCCTGCAAACGCTCATGGATACTTGTTCCTGTGGCAACATTACCCATACAGCCCTATCGCATGCGTGGCATCTCTTTCATTGGTTAACCCCTCATGCCTGCTGGGAGTTGTTAAACAAAATTATAACTCAAGATTTACCTGTGAATGACGTCAGTGAGATTTCTACAAGCGACGTGTAAACATCTACATCACGTGATACCATGGAGAAAGGCAATGCTACGGACAAAGCCGTCGGCAAGTTCTTTGTGTGCAAAAAGAAACTAGACAGTTTTACCAAAGAGGAACTCTTGGCGCTCTCCAAGTCGTTCATTTATTATGTGGCCGCCAACGCGGTCAAAGAAATCTGGCAACATGTACCAAAATCATGGACTCAAGACCCTGTGTTGAGTGAATTGCAACCCTGTACGGATTACGATCACCATAAGCAAGTGGCCATGGCAAAAATACCGTCTATGCGTCAGTGTGCGACTTGCCAGCTAGTGAAACTGTATCACGGTCATAAAAGTCCATGTAAAGACTTTGTTGAATCATTCCACGGGTGTCATGGCGAGAAAAGGCAACAACAACAACAAACACAAACATCGTCCACAGAGGAGGAGGAAGACCAAACCTTTTTACCATCGATGGAAAAGGATATGCCAGACCTGTACTGGCAATGGCGTCATTGACAAAGTGATTCAATACTTACCTTTCGAAATCCATCTTCCAGGTTATCGTTTTTGCGGCCCTGGAACTCATCTTGAAAAACGTTTACAACGTGGTGATGTACCCATTAATCTTTTGGATCAAGCATGCAAGGAACATGACCTTTCTTATCGCCATAGTCATCCTGGTTTAAGACATGTGGCAGATAAATTGTTATTGAAGAAAGCTAAACAACGTTTCACATCCAGTGATGCCTCAGTGGGTGAAAGGATGGCAGCCCTGATTGTCATGAGTGCTATGAAAGGAAAGTTGATGATGCATGGGCATAAACATTGAGGAATGGAGGAGTGAGGAATTGGGTTTTGTTTGAATTCTATATTTCTTTTGTCAATTCTCTATGACTATGAAATAAAAACAAAGGTTTACCAGAGCACGATGTTTTGTTATTTTTAATTTTAAGAAATCGTGATGTTGATGGCTTATGTTTCATTTTACACATTTCACACATGATGAATTCACACACTGCCTTTTGTCATTTTGCAATTTACAGATTTTAAAAAAGTTCGTTTCAAGTTTTGCGTTTTAATGATATGGATTTTTCCAGTTTGTTGATGACACATTTTAAACAATGTCTGTTTGAAGTTTTTTGAATTTTCAAATTTCACACATGGCCATTTCCAGTCATTAAAATGTCCTTTTTAAGTTTTGCGTTTTTGGTGATATGGAAACATGGATTTTCCATTTTGCTGTTTTCACATTTTTCCATTTGGTGTATGTCGAATGTTGAGATTTGACAATGATGTTGATGCAAGTGCTTGACCTTGATAATACTGCAATGTGTTTATGGGTGTTTGGAGAAACGTCGAAGTCTACGACTACTGCAGGTAAGACTGTTTTTACAAAAATAATGTCTTTTGACTGCCACATTTTGATGAAAAAACGAAACTATTGAAAAGAAAATGGGTATATAAGTGACCATTTACCCCTCCCCACCCACCCACCCTACCTCACCGTGTTTGCTTTGGTTAACCATACACACCAGCTTTCTCTCTCTACTCATACATTCACACCTGTCTTTGGGAACAAATACAACCACTTTATTTATTCCCAAAAGCACATTCTCGACATGCACACTCATCCCAAAAGAACTTTTTTTTAGTTTATCATTTACATTACGAAAAAAATAATATAAAGTTACTAAAAAATACAATTACTTATTTCATATTTACAAAAAAAACTCAACTTTGTACAGCGTTAAAATAATCACACTATTTACCAATCAAAATTTTTTTTAAAAGAAGGTTGCATTGAACTTTTTAAAGAGCAAAAGGTCCAAGTAGGTTGCCACTATTTACAAAATCTACTATTTACAATGACAGAAACTCATATTTACAAAATACTAAATCTACAAGTTACATAAAGCTATGTCCCATAAACGATTAAACAGTGAAATCACACCTCCTCCTCCTTGCGGTCATAACCCCAGGGCAGGCTGGTGAGCAGGTCATCAGCCCACACACGCTTGTTATCCATGGAGGCGAGGGTGCGTTTTCTCTGTTCCACAAGATACAAATGATGGTTGCTGGATTGTATCCTGCACTGTGTATGAGACATAGCTTTGCCAGTGCGTCAAACCGCTAAGTAATCGTCTACACGTAGCGATTTTATCACTGCCCTACCTAAACCTTTTGCTCTTTTGGATTCCTTACAGTCGAGTGTGCGATAAGCATACATTTTTGAGGCCAAACCTACGAATTCCGTCATAATGGAATCGCCGCATTCATCTTTTAAAACGCCCATTACCTTCTTGTTTTTATGGGCAGTTGAAACACGTTGTCAGCGCTATAGCAAGAGGTGTCGAACCAGTCACTATGTTGCCTCATGACGTCATAGGGGTTGCAGTGGCGAATGTGGTGAATGAATGAGTCAGTGTCCATATACAAAAGAGAGACGTCCTCAAAATGGCGTTTGGCAAACTCATAGTGAAATCGATATATGAACGATTTAGAAAAGTCTAAAATGACTTGACCCAAGTAAATGGGTTTATCCATGGTCACGCTGGTCTTACTCATTTCAATAGTAGCCAAATCCTCATCGATAATTTTGATCGATTTGAAATTTGGGTTGGCAATGTACCGCCGGGCACCCCACTGCCCCTCCCAGACATTCACCAATTTAATGTCACGGTATTTGCGGACATTCTCCATAGACTTGCCATAGATGCAGTTGTTCATTAATTTTAAAAAAATTCAAACTGCTGTGTTGCCATTTATCGGTGCTCTGTGTTGAGTTGCATGTATGGCTTGAGCGATGCTTTTTGAGCAAAAGAAATACCCCTGTGGATTTTCTTCAACACTAAGCCTTGGGCGAGGCATTGCACCAACATTTGGATATGTAGCACATACCGATTTTTGTTGTAAAGTGTGCCCATGAGTTTTTCAATTTTCACTTTACTGTCAGGGGGAACCATTTGCTCAAGGCAGAATGGGAAATCGGCATGGTCATCATACAAGGATGAGGGATATTCAATATCCACTTCTAGCACATATCCACGGCCTGTTTCTTGGCTAGCCATGTTCACATCAAATTCTGACACTTGTTTGTCTGTCATCCAAGCAAACTTCCCATAGGGCAAAGGCTGACTCATGGCGTAACCGTACAAATTATTCACGTCATAGTACATTAAGTACGATTCTGGTTTGTCTGGTGAATAATCAGGCATGTAGACATTGTTCGCTTCGGCATGGCGTTGGTTAAGCGACACAAAGCCGCCACGAATGCCCTTTTCAAAAAATAGAACCATGTCTACGTCAGTGAGTAAATCCAATTCCACTCGAGTGTATTTTAAAGCGGCATCAAACGAGAGCCCAGGACTCGTATAATAGTGAGCCGGGTGAAGACCGTAAATGGGCTGACACAACTCACGAAATTTTTCAAACACATCTGTGAGCAGCAATACATCCAGTTTTAGGTAATGCATAGCATATTCACTTAGCGTGTTCATGCCAAACACTCGCCAAACTTGACATGCATGTGCATAGTCTTCATCGGAAACGGTACTGCGTGTTAGTTTCGAGTAAAATTTCTCTTGTGGTGGGAGTTTTCTTTGCTTTAACACGTCCCAGCTGTTGCAGAAATCATACGGGAATATACCTTTCCGAATGCACAATTGAAATTGCTCAGGATCATTAAAATGCATTCTAGTATTTTTAATTCCTCCTCATTCAAGCCATTCACAAGGCTGTCTAGCGAGGATGCCATAAACTTAAAGGAATCCAAAAATACAATGCTAAAATCGCTCAACCACCATGTCAGGGCTGTAAAACGCTCATGGTTTTGGGAAATAATGGTAAACGAGCCCTTGTTGACATGGCCCAATTCACGAATCAAAAACTGAATGTCATAATTTGCCAGATTGTGGAAAAAGACACTAATGAAACGAGGAGCTGGAAAGTTCAAGTTGCATTTACTATGCGCAGCTCCACGAAACTCCCCTGTAAAGTGCGAGTGGTCTCTGACTTTTTCCTCTCCACTTAAAATAGGCTTTTAGCAAATATGGCATGTCGTGGCATGCTCATACTGCTGCTGCTGTTCTGGAGTTAGGCTCATGGGTACTGGGTGGTCCAGTAATTCCTGTACATCATGAGCCAACTTGACAAGTTCATCCAAGAACCATTTGGCACAATCTGGCCCCTCGCGGTATTTGTAAACGGATTGCGTGGGGTCATAGGCCCACACCACATTAAATCCTATGGCAAAAGGTTCATGTTTTTGAATGGGTGTGGTTGAGCTGATGGTGGGATCTGGTTCACATCCCGCCATGGGTGTAGTGAGTGCTTCGAAATCTGCATATACCACATAGGGAACAGTGTCACGCTTATGAATGTCCTTAAACTTGAACACAGCCTTGTCCCCTTGTGGCAATATCAATCTCACCGCTTCCTGAGAAACACAATCTACCCTATGACGTTACAAAAGTATAGGGGTTGTAAAATATTGCAGGTAACGGTCGCAAATGTACTTTTTACCATTATGCTTGGACGCTTGACTGCTTAGCAATCTACTCAGGCTTTTAATGAGGCAATAGTGATTCACCTCTCCTACAGATAAATATAAAAGATGAATGTGATGTCGTTTCGGTTCTTTTGTGGCATAAAAAGGACCCACAATCTCATTACCATCAAGGCCATACACCATGAACGAAAAGTCCTGGTTGTCTTGTTCAAACCTATGGATCTCGGTTAAGTCCATAGGGAACGTCACTCGAGTTAAATTTAAAGTTTGTTTCAATTCATCAAACTTGGCCTTGTACTTTCCTGGCCGAGAACCATTATAGTCTTGTGCTGGCTGCAAATACGCGGCCACAGACCACAGAAAGCAGTCATTGTCATGATTCTTTATATAGACCACAGCCTTTTTCGAAGCTATAGCTGGTGGTGTTTTATTATAGCTAGACCCAGCATTCAACGGGTTGAATTGACAAATGTTGATTTGCAAATGATGAATTTTGTCTAACGCTAAACCACTGGGTCCTTGTTGCAGTTTATCAAATTTTGATAGCAAGGCATTCACCACATGGCTTTAATACCACTGTTCCAAATTATGGGCTATCAAAAGCTCTTGCATTTTACTGCAAATATAAAATGTCTCTTTATGCTCTACGTCCTTCTTTTTATATATGAAATCGCACACCAGTTCTGTATTCACCTTTAAAGCCGTATGCAACCTTTGCGCTGTACAAATTTCAATTTTAAAAATTTCAAAACAAGACTCTAAAAATTCTTTGGGAATCAAACTTTTTCTAACATTGACCACACGGCCAGAGCACACACGCGATTTGAAACCACTGTTTAGGGGTTCCCAAATTAACGTATCGGTAGCAGTGGCAAAAGACATTATTTTGAAAGAACACTCTCACCTGAGTTTTCAGCTGTAGACTGCTTGACAATGGTTCCACTCTAAAACCACTTGGTTTTCAACTGTATTTGCTATAGCGGTGAACCCTTTTTTCCAAATATCTAAAAAGAAATAAAACAAACCACCATAAGTATATCCATTCCATATAGTTTATGCATTTCATAAACAAAACAAAATCAAACAGGTTATATATTAAAAAAAACAAATCTCACCTTGACGTGTAATGCTTTGCTTTATTCCCGTCTCGTGGGCTAGTGTGGAAATGGTTTTCAAGCAACGCAGTGATTTCAAAGGTAGTCACCTAAGTGAGAGTGGAAATGATAACGACATGTCTTTATATATGTTACGTTGCATGTATAATCTTTTTTCCCACGCTTTGAAGATTCTGTTATCAGGCACGTGGACAGAGCTAACGTCCAAGGTGAACACCTGTGGCAGATCAAATTTCACGTCAACTTGCATTTTGTCACGTACGAAACAAAACAGGATGTAACTTGTTAACAGTTATCGCGCACGTGGACAGCTAGCGTCCCAAGCGAACACCTGTGGCAGATCAAATTTCACATGGACTTGCATTTTGTCACGTACAAAGCAAGACAGGATGTAACTTGTTTAGCCCTCATGTGGTTTCACATGTGTTCACATGCATTTCGCTCTTCCCTGCCACCACAATGGTCAGATTATTTCACCTTCAAGCGTCTTGGTCATTTTTCCATTGCACCTGTTGTCAAGTCAGATCGGCGCCTTCCAATAAGCTCAAATGACATTCACCTCCTGCTCGTCTGCAAGTTTGTTTTCTCTCCTCGCTTCGACCAACATAGAACCAAGTTCTCATCACCGTTTACACGTTAAAGGTAAAATGTGTGAAAAAACGCACCCTCGCTCTGTCATACACCGACCCGCCGAAATAGCGATTGTTCTATTGAACACAGCCACCGTGGTCAGCGACAGGTTCGTTGACACACACACACCCAGCAGTATCGTCTCTCTCAACTACCACGCTTCATGGACATTATAAACAGGTAAAGAAAAAAACAGTTTTTTTTCAACATGTATGGCGTTAGGCCCTTTGTGAATTTTTTTTTGGAAAAAATATCTACCACATTTGAAAGGGGGTGTTAGCCCGAGTCCTAGGACACCTCGTACACGTCTCTAGCGTTATTGGTTCGTGAGATATCAGCAAAAATCACAAAAAACACGTGTTTACCCCAAAATAGCGTTTCCAATTTTTAAAAAAATATAACGAGTGGTTCATAGCAAAGAGGACGTCACTCCGAGTCCTTGGACCCGTCGTACACGCCTCTATCACGATTGGTTCGCGAGATATTAAAAGCGGATGACCTTTTAGTTTTGGTCTTTTAATTAAATAAAGAGCCTATAGGAAAGTAGGGGGCATCACTACGAGTGCTAGGACACCCTGTATGTTCAAATCCGACCATTGGTTTGCGAGATATCAGGTTCGGGGCAAATACGAGGAGGGTTCAAAAAGAAGTGTCACAGCTTCCCCCTTACCCCACTACTACAGGTTTTCATCCTAGAGACTTGAAATTTATTTTGGAGGTAGAGGGGGTAGCGATTATTGATTTACGTGAAACAAAATTTTTTGTAGAATTCTTAGTTTCCAAAATATAGGATTTTCAAAATTCGAGCGTTTTCAAAAAAACATAAAAAATAAAAGTTTTATTATAGAAAATAAAGGTCATAAAGACCATTCGTTTGAGCCGTGGCACAACGTTCTATCATGTTTGGTTTTCAAACTAAATGATTTTTTTTTTTTTAATATAACGAGTGGTCCATGGGAAAGAGGACGTCAGCTCGAGTCCAACGACACCTCATTTGTCAAAATCGGACCATGCGTTCGAGAGATATTTAACATGGCTGAGGCTTAGTAGTGGGTCGAGGAGGGTTCTGGAGTGAAGTAGAACTCTCATCACTCCAGTGCTTTTTTGCAATAATTACTCCCCGTGACTGCAATTTATAAGCAGCGCGAGATGTAACTATTTTCGCAATTCTGCACCAGAGCGCTGGTAGAGGCGACGTGATGCAGCCCGAATTCCTAGCCAACTATAGACTTATTATAATATGCATACACGTTCACTACTACGGACATGTTCTAGGGCCTAGAAACGTGGTTTTCAAGTTAATTTTGTCTATTATTCTCAATGTAGGAAATTGAGAAGGTTGTGAATCTATCAAGTGGACAGTGTTACCAGTAGGGTTTCAAAAGGTAAGTATGTAAAATTTGGTGCAATTAGGTGAAATGGTGTAGATTTGTGTTAAGGGCCTAAATGCAGGGAATGGAGTAGTCAGTCCGAAATTTCATGTAGACAGTGTTACTTGCAGGTTTCCAAAGGGTAAGTATGCAGAATTTGGTTCAGAACGGCTAAACGGTGTAGATTTGTGCCAAAGGGCCTAAATGCAGGGAATGGAGTGGTCTGTCCGAAATTCCATGTAGACAGTGTTACTCGCTGGGTCCAGAAGGGTATGTATACAAGTTTTGGTTAAGATCGGTGAAATGGTGTAGATTTGTTCCAAAGGGCCTAAATGCACGGAATGGAGTGGTCTGTCCGAAATGTAAAGTGGTCAGTGTTACCCATAGGGTTCCAAAGTTTATGTATACAACATTTTGTTCAGATCGGTGAAGCGGTGGAGATTAGTACAGTATATACAACAGACAGACAAACCAACATTGAGGTTTATACTGTACTAACAGTGCTGCCCGGCTTCGTCCAGTGAATTTATTTGTTTTACGGATGACTAGCTGAAGTACCCGGCGTTGCTCGGGTTTCATTTTTCCTTGCTGCATATACGTAGTCTAGGTTTTAGAATGCTTAGTTTCGATTTAGAATGTTTCTGCTTGGTCCTCAATTTGTTAGCTCGCGGCTTGGTCGTGCTCTTTACATCGCGCACCACGACCACGCTGCAGCAAATCTGGAGAACGTAGGTTCGAATTCCGGTGCTGACAGCGGCTATCCTGAGTACGGTTTTCCCCGGGTCCTTCCATACTCTCTCCAGGGAAATGCTGCGATAGTAACTTATTTTAAATCCTGGGGCACCTACCCAATCCCTGCCTTTAGGACAGTTACACACACAACTACAGTCATCACATAAAAATACAGTTATCAGAAAAATTCAAGACACAGCCAACTACATGGGGCTGATGATCTACATGTCCCAAGTCCCTAAAGTGAAATAACAACGATGCTACATTTTTCAAGGATATTCAGGACAGGTAGCGCTGCATAATGAAATTGTGTCTTAATCTGCTGAGCTACTTCCTGGAGTAGTTATATGCCTCTAAGTTTTCATCAAACATAGTCATTTGAATCAATTTGGGGGATTGCGTCAATCCCAACAATACTTTAGATCATAGAGATTTTCTGTAAATGCTTCGAAGAACTAACGTCCTGGTAGCCATTCCTCTGAGGCACAGACGTTGCTATGTAAATACAGTTTATAGTAATGTGTTATTGTACACATCAGCTCAGAATTCGCGAGTGACCACAGGTCTCCTGAGTTCTGCTCGTACTAATTACAGCTATCATAGAATTAATAATAATGTTATTTGTTTTTACATCCCTTTAAACTACTGCGGCTTTTAGAGACGCCGAGGTGCCGGAATTTTGCCCCGAAGGGGATCTCTAACGTGCCAGTAAATCTACTGAAACGGCTCCCTCGCATTTGCGCACCCTCAAATGCCAGCTGACTGCGCCAGGATTCGATCCTGCAACATTGGACACCGCAAGCCAGAAAGTTACCACTGAGCCACGCAGTCAGCCCTGTCATAGAACTTGGTGTATGAATTATGAGTAATTAGGGGCAAATAACATCGTAATTCCGCCCCTCAATACAACAAAAACTAACAATTCTGAGTAATGTAAATGGTGGTTTAAGATGCTGACTGAACATCATTTACAATAACAGACTGTAGAGTGTAGTGTGCCTTCTTTGATTGTAGAGAAGAATTTATTGATGAAAAATCCCCTCATGATACATTATTGCGTTTCATATTTATTTACTGTAATAGATGTGGATACTGATAGTAAATAACTCAGTGTCGGACAACTCGATGACGAGTTTGCAGCATTACTTGTAATTAACTTACTGGTGAGAAATCACGTTTCAGGAGATACCCTTTATGTAAAATTGTTTCCTCTAATACAAAAACTAAGCATTACCGCAGGGCTTCCATCCACTCACTCGTCCAAAAATTGTGAAATATTAAGTGTTTTTATGTCCAAAAAGTGAAAAAAGGTGAGTTTTTGTATGAAAAAGTGAGTAAATAGTGAGTAAATTCATAGCATTAATCGCATCTATGGCCATAGGCCTGTATCTGGTTCACAATTTTAACTTTTGTTGATGTCTCTAGGCGCAATTATGGGGGGGGGCTTGGGTGGCTAAGCTCCCCAAAACAAACCATAGCCCCCCAAAAATGTGACAAAACTGTATTAAATAGACAAAATTTTTAAGAATGTGTATCTGAAAAACAAATTAGCCCCCCCCCCCCAAAATGTCAATCAAATTGTGCCTATGTTAATAATATCTCTGAGTACTGTTTGTGATTTTTTCGTCGATCGCTGCACGGCACCGGCTGTGGTATTGCACCTGGCTCGCAGCCGGCAGCGGTGGCAGAAAAACGAACTACCCATTCATGGGTATATTTTGGGTCATTTCTAACAATCCTGATTGTGCATGAGACCATTTTTAACGCAGAATGTGACCAGTTTTGAAAAATAAAAGTGAGAATAGTGAGTAATTTTATGAAATAGTGAGAAAAGTGAGGCTGCTTTGAAAATAGTGAATAATAGTGAGAAAAGTGATTCGCTGGAAGCCCTGCATTACCGTATTCAAGAATACACTAAGCCAAGCTGTAACACGTAAGAGCGATTGGAATTTCCACCCAGCGGAAGATATTAAATAATTTGAGGGGCTTGGGGACAATCTCCGTGTTGAGTTTGTCCTTTGTTTCTTTGATGACTACAGTAATGTAACTTGTACTTTTTTTTAAAGAATGATTGTGCTAAATGCCCCCAGGACTCGAAAAGATATACCATTCAGGAATTTTCTTGGAGAGAATGATCAATATCCCGGGGAGCAACCACTGTCATTACGCGGCCACTGTTAGCGGCGGGATTCGAAATTTCCAACATTGAACTCTAAGCCCCCCTCCCTCTCAGCCGTGATGTACGACTTCATGCGTATGGCTACGCCGCGGGTATGTTATAAGTTAATTGCGCCAAGGTTCAGAGTGTACACACTCTGTCAGGTATAATGATGGTCCTATTTCATCTTATTGCGACATATGAAAGTAAAGAAATGCTACGCATTGAACGTCCCTGCTACTATTTTGGTAGTAGAATCACAAGTGTTCCGGAATTCCATATTCTAGGGAATTATTACCGTGCCTGTAGAGCTACTGATCTGAGATGGTCGCATTTAGTTATTTATTGTTGTTTTAAGGCGCGGAACAGCGAGGTCATCTGCCTCATGGTCACATTTAATAAACTTCCATTGGACTGAGCCTGAGGTTATATGCATTCGATGATATGTAACTAACGTAATAGGCCTAAGCCCTGAAATATATTGGGCACATATCTAAATATTTTATTTCATATTTTTAGTAATAAAATCATAAGTTGATCATAGTATTTATGAAGAGTTTAAGGATTGCACTGTAAAAATGTCTTCTCTGTAATTGTGTCAGAGCGTACAGAATTTTGAAATCTAACATCCTAACCTTCTTTTACGGGGTCTGGGATGATGTGAACCTCCGCGAGGAAAACGTATTTACGAACACGAACACATGCCATCCTTGACACTAAAGTAATAAAAATAATAATAATAATGGGATACTGCTTAATAGAAATAAATACCGAACTTACGCAAATTCATCCACTCTTCCACTGAATGCTTGATCGATCAAAAGAGATGTACAGTACCTTAACGATTTTACAGTTATTATTGTGCGCAAGGATCATAGAACATTGACTGACAGACTCTACCATGGAGGTAGTAATATTAGGCAGAATCTTTTGTCACGGATAGGCCTATACGAAAATTTACAATTCATGTAACGTTTTCCAACATTTATAAAATCGCCGCTCGATGGTAGCTCGCCCATCATCTGTATAGTTATCAACTGGTGGAATTTGTTTATTGCTTAGCAAAATATATGCTGAATTAGCATCGCTACGCCTCTACAGACAGCTGCAATAGCATGCATAAACTGAAGCCAACTATTTAAATACAAAAGAAGTATGGTCGTGGTCTATAATTTTAAGTTGGCATTGCATTCACGGTTGCTGTATTATGCTTCTGTTAGTCTTAAGGCTGAGGCCTTAATCAAGTTTTATCACAAATACGTTATGTGATAATATAATTTGGAAGTAGCCATGCTTTAGGTACAAATCAGTCCTATTTAAGCACAAAAGCTGCATGATAATGGCTTCAGCTATTGCTATAGGAAGTATCTGTATTCTTTGCCCACTGTATCTATCTACTCGTATATATTATAACTCTATGAACTCCAACTTCCTCAATTGATCCGAATAAAGCCATGCAAGCAGAGAAACAAACTGTAGCATGGCAACAGTTACCCTTAGTCAACACCTAATGTCTTTGGATTGTCTCTGCCCGTGGCGGTACATGTTGTTAAACTGTGTTACTACCGCCACACTGGGCTTGGTGGCAAACTGTGTTACTACCGCCACAGTGTCATTATTACTTACTGTTTGGTCTTTATCAGTTGAAATCTAATCACAAAGTCAATAATGCTATTCTTGGATCAATCTATAACAACGCGCAAAAATTACATTATTGGCTGATTTGTAATAGGAAGGACGGCTGGTAGGGGTTCAAACTGTGAACAATAAAACAATGGAGCATGAAGACATAATTATAAACGTCAGCACAGCAGTCGTATTACACACCTTCACGGAGAGTTTAACACTAATGTAGGAGGCATTACATACAATATATTGCACGTTATAGGCCTACCTACCAACATGAGGTAAAAATTGAAAATCTCCCGTAAAAGTAGAGGCATCAGACTATAAAATTAGATCCAAATTACACATCGGATTTGGTACCCTCAAGACAATAAGAATTAAATAAAAGTATGCATAAAAAGCATAATCATCTAGACCACCTCGAGGATTAGCGGCTAACATTCTCGGCTGTTGCCTTGGAGGTCCGAGTTTGGATCCCAGCTCTGCCACGAAATATTAATTATGGTCTGAGGGCTGGAACTGGGTACACTGTACCTCTCGAGGCAAAACTTGGCAGTGGCTTTCCGTGGTTTCCCATATCCACTGCAATCAAATGCCATGATAGTTCCTAACTGAAGGCCACAGCCCTCACCTGAATTACATATACACACACTACTACAGACATCAAAGTAATACAGATTATGAGTTAAATTCCATACACACTAAAGATCATGGGGATACATGACCATGATGTCGCAAAGCCTCTAAATCAATCAACAACAACAAAAGATCATTTGAGCTCACTTAAACTTAATACTAAGTTTCATAACGATATCTCCAGTCGGTGTGACGTTATGCCGCATGCCGTCTTAGCCAATGTGGACTATTTCATTTTTAATTTCAATTCCCTACAACAACCCCTGTTAAAGAAAATACGGTTTCAGTTTTTTATGGCGTTCAGATTCCTAATATTATTAACGTGCCTTAGATAATAAATGGACTGGCATGGCATCTTAGAGACATAGATGGAAACTTCGCGGTCACGTCGTGAGCTACTATTGTCAAGGCGATAACTTTGCTATTCCTTCATCAATTTATTTTCTGATTTAATTAGCCTCTTCTCGTGTGCCAAAAGGCCGAAATCAGAAGACTGATAAAGACTATCGAAAATTCATGTAGCCAGCGGTTTCTTCTGGGTCCTGAAGTATCATCATCTTAAACAGCTCCAGTCACCGGGGTGCTGTGAACGAGTCCTCTCCATTCCTTTCTATCCTTGAATAGTTGATCTTCATTAGTGCTTTACCAATCCAGCCCTTTGTCTGGCAAGTCACCCTTAATCTCGTCTATCCGCTTCTTTTTGGTCTTCCAACACATCTTCTTCCTTTGATGTTCAGATTGAAGTATGCCTTTGCCTTTTGTTCATCTTTCATCCGTTGGATATGTCCATACCACCTCAGACGAGACCTCTGTGAGGTCTTCATTACAGTGGTGTTAATACCTGCTTCTGCACGATTTATTTCATTTTTTACTTTATCCTTTCTTGTCCTCTGAAGCATGGTACGCACAGACTTCATTTCGGATGCCTGAGGTCTACTGTTATCTCTTTTAGAAAGGGTACATGTTTCAAGTGCATAAGTCAGTATGGGAATGTAGTATGTTTTAAATAATATATATTTACACCGTATTGTGCCCAACTCTAGGAATGGGTATTCCAAGATTCAGACACCTAGATATCAAGGGAAAGGCTGTAGCCGCTTTTGATAGTTGAGATATTTGAATATCGCGCTACATTGCTTCTCGAAGCATTTGGAAATAATTTACCGATAGTTGGATGTCAAGTGACGTAGCGAGTAATAGCAGAGGTCGAGGCTATTTATTGATTAAATAGTTAACTATGGAGTAGAGACTTGAGACTGGGATCAGATTACTGGCACGGCCAAATGAAAGAGAATGCAATTAGTATCAAGTAAATCGGACCAGGGATTCAAGAGGTATGAGGATTTCCAGATATCAGGTGATGACGCGTGACCCTGACAGTTTTGAATAAAAGCCAGCTGGCCGAAGCAACTACAGCTCATTCTAACACAAGCAGTTGCCTAGCAAGTTGCTACGACGCTGAGCCAAGGCACATGGTTGCCGGATCTACGCAGAAGTTCTTTTCAAAGTCGTGATAGTCACGAAAAGTGCTGCGCTACGAGTTGGAACTTACTAAGTTTACGGCGAGGAGAATCACTGAGGTGATTGATTTTTCTACAGACATTGGTGGAAATATTTATATTTCTACAAGGACATATGCTAGACTTTGTCTAGAAAATAGTATTTTGTCACAGTCCAGTAATAACTTAATACTTGGATGTTTAAATCCATTTCAAGTCAGTTTTCATTTTTGTAACTAGTTAACCACTTCGATCTGTCAGTACACTGAAGACTAGTCTATAACGGTGGCGTTCATTAGTCTACGCAAGGGAAACTGCAAGTTGCTTAGCGCATGGAAGATGGTGATATAACAAACCATGCCCAGGGAACGATCTTCAGAACAGCCGTTAATTGCTTAGACTGTCAGTGTTTTTCTTGTACTGATAAGATTACCGTGAGTTATGTTACAACTGACATATTTAAGAAGAGATCACTTAGATCTGACCCTATTTAAACAAACTGTTATGGCTTTGATAGAAGCCCATATTAAAATGGAACCACAGTTTATTCAAACGTCAAAAGATACTACCACTATGTCTGACTAGACGAATTGTGGGTATGTGATGGCGGCGGATACAAGGATTATACGTGCTTGTCCAATAGGGCATGTCTATGGATAAATCTGGTACAGACCAGGTTTACTACGCTTCAAGACCATCAAGAAATGTAAGCCACATTTGAATTATATTATGCCTAGCTAATTGGAACAAACTATTTTTCTGCAGATGACCAACACATTTTTTTCTTCGTATTTAAAGCTTGCAATGATTTACGCAAGACTTATTAGAGTTATTCTGAGCATTTTCAGCACTCAGAACAGTTTAGGATCGATGACCGAGCATTTCGAGCATTTCTTTGAATATTTCATATTTTTGGGAAACCACGGAAAACAACCGATGTAACTGTAAAAGTTAAATTTATTTTTGTTGAGGAATGGATATTTTTTCCATATTCGAAGGTTCGAACATGTGGATTCTCACATAATGAGATGATAATTAAATATATATAACAAATAATAATAATAATAATAATCCACTAATAATAATAATAATAACTTTTATAAATTTTTCTAAATAATTCTTGGATATTATATTTTCTAATAATCATATGTATTGAGAGAGAGCCTATGAAGTAGTTTAATCATTTCTAGACTGGAACAGGAGATTTTCCGAAGGAAAGTGGTTAGCGCAAGCCCGCATTCAACCAACATGTCAGTTCTGGTTGAACAGTTGATATTTGCAATGAGCAAAGTATATTTTTTAGACAACACGGGGAGGCATGAAACGGGAAGCAATTGATATTTGTATCAAATAGGATATTGTTGTATTTATATAAAATCATGACGTAAATAAACTCGAAAGTGAAATAAAGATTTTCATAAGTATGGTAAATTCACGGGTTGAACTGAATGGTAAAATAAAATAAACTTGTAAGTTTATTAATCTTCCAGTGTTGATAACAAGCAGAGGCTTGATTTATTGTATACATTTTGGGAAGATAATTCATGTGTGTGGAGTAGTTGAAATGCCATTCCCAGGTGCGCATGTTTAAGTCGCAGGAATGAAGAGGTTTTTTCGAGCATCAATCAAATAGCAGGTTCGATGGCTCAGGTTTATAGTAGGAGTATTGGAACTACACATTTCGTCGTATGAATGACCCGAAGGTTATTTCTTTAAAACCATCAGTTCTTATTTCAACCTTGTTTACGAATTCCATTTAGACTTTGATTTTGCTAGAACCCGGATTTGTCATGATAGTAGTTTATTCTTCTTCAGAGGAAGACCTTTGCCGTTGTTGTTGTAATATTGTGTTCTTACACAAATAGTAGAATGGGCCACTGCCAATTAAAAATAATTCTTTAACCACGAATAATTTGAAGGATATTTTCAATCCTAGTGCCATGAACTAAATGAATTCATTATGAAACTACAATTCTAATTTCCGCATTCTGTCGTAGAATTGCAAGTTGTGAAAGTTGCTAAAAATGGCCATGAATATAAATATTTTTTTTTTTCATAATGATTCCAAGTGGTAAATCTAATAGTTGAATGGTTCAACAATTTAGTGATCAAGTTGATGATTCAGAAATCATGTATTTTGTTAGGAACTTGAAGTTCATAATCGAGTCACTTCTCGAATGTTTAATGTCAGAAGAACAATTAATTGTTGTTGTGCTTCGCACAGTTCTTCGATGCTATGCTCAATGGTCAAATACTTTTCAGATGTTATTAAGAAAGGAAAATACTTGGGAAAATTTTGGGTCCCCAAAAGAATAAAGATATTTGGATGAAGAGAAAAAATGAAGACCTTTACCGAAATGTGGAAAAAATTACAGACTCAATTAAAAGACGGAGACTACAATTTTATGGTCACCTTCATAGAATGGATAGCAGCAGGCTAACTAAGAAAATTTTTGACTACATCTCCAAATTAAAAAACACCACTAGATGGCTGGAAGAGATACGGTGTGATCTGCAAAAACTGAAGATCACAAATAACATCATTTCTAATAGAGTGGAATTCCGGCGACTGATCACTACTGCAGATTTTTCGATTCTGCAAGTTCCACATCAACCACGGAGAGTGTTATCAACGGAACAGAGGCAGGCCATCAACCAACGTATGAAGAAGTTTTGGGAAGAAAAGAAAAAACGAAACAATGTACCGTAGTCTTAGGTTCAAAGCGGTCTATAATTGGCCAAATTCTAAATATATATATATATATATAATATGTGTTAATAATTTGTGTTGCTTCGATGATGATAATATTTTTCGACGATGTATTTTTGAAACTGGAAAAACAAGTGAAAGTTTAGAATTCTATGAACATTTATTCTACGAGTGTTAATATTTATGTAAAATTTCAAACAGTGATCTACGATATTTCCAGTATAGACAATTGACTTTGAACTGGAATTAAATATTAATAATTTTGGAACACAGTCCACAGGACTATTAATCGGACTTGTGTTTCCAAAAAGATTGTCAGATGTGTTTGGAAAATTTCTGTATATTGTGTGTAAATAAGAGTGTGGATCGCCACACGTGGATGATGCTGCTTTGAGCATCTTTGCAGTCAATTTTAACTTCAAAATAAACTGAGATAATTTTACAGGATGTGTTACTCCCAATTAAATCTCCTTCTATCCTTAATGTTGCATTGAGCCAAAAATCAGCAAAGCATTTTTTTAATTTGATGTCGTTTTTGCGATTTGCTTTAACCCATCTGGCGCTCCGGGATATTTTGACTCTCGTGCTGACTGATTATTGGTAAAATGCATATGTGGTCGTGCGGACTCCGGTCTAAACGGGCACATACAATAAGATAGAGAGAGAAATGGCGCCCAACGTGGGGACCGATTTAGACATGGTCAATCGCATGCCGATTTGAAATTGTGATATTTTTTTTAGAAATATTTTGGGAGTTGAGAGATGTCTGGTTTGGATGAATAAATTAGTAGGAAACCCAATCAGTGGGGAAAATTAAAAATTTAACTTGGTTAATAATTAGAATGGGTTTGATTATTTTTGATAATGGCTTAACCATTAGGGCGTCAAGTAAATTCAGTAGTAAACGTTCGATGACTGGACATACACATTACTAGAATCCAGGTGGAGGATATTTGAGAACTTGCATATTTTTCTTGTGATATTGTGGTAAATGTAATTCGTAAAAGTAGAGAATTTTGTTTTTCCATCACGTCGATATTAGGACAAATCTCATTTTATTAGAGTGTTCCAATTAGCTATTCATATTTCTTGTTCTAGTTATAAGCTTGTGTTTGCCACTGTTGTATACCCCTAAGTTTTGAATAATAATTGAAATTATGGAAGAAATGATGAGGATGATGAGGAGTTTGGAGGAGAGTTCAAAAGAGGCTGGATTGCGTGTAGCAGCCATTATGAAAGAAAATACTAAGGCTTTGGAAAAGAAACTTAAAGAAAATTCTGATTCTTTAGAAAGTTGGTTAAAAGATAACTTGAAAGAAAGTTTAGATGAAAAACTTAAAGAAAATTCTGATTCTTTAGAAAATAAACTTAAAGAAAATTCTGATTCTTTAGAAAATAAACTTAAAGAAAATTTAAACGATAAACTTAAAGAAAATTCTGATTCTTTAGAAAATAAACTTAAAGAAAGTTCTGATTCTTTAAAGGGTAATTTGAAAGAAAATTTAAATAGTAAATTTAATTCAATGGAAAGTAAATTTAAAGAGAATTCTGAAATTTTGAAAATGACACTTGAGAGTAAAATGAATAAATTATGCGACAAAACACATGAGCTCGAAACTTCATTAGCTACTAACGCAAGTTTAATGGACGAAAAATTTCGCGATGCCGATCTTCGATCCCAAAGCTTAGCTGATAGGGTAGAACATGGTCTTAGGAAAGTTGGTGAAGACATGGTCAACCTGGAAGTCAGAGTGAAGAAGGAGAGTAACGAGATGGGAATTCTAGTTGTTCAACGTTTAACGGAACAATTCAAAGAACTTGTAATGGGAGAAATAAGAGAAGGTGTGATTAATGAGTTGCAAACTGAAATTAAAACCACAGTTGTCAATGAAATTAAAGACACACTCAAGCTGGAGAACCAAGAGGGAATCAAGGAGATTAGGGAATCTTTGTCATCCCATATTGAAGTAATTGCCAAAGATATCCAAGCAACTCAGAAGGACATATCAGATATGACAGGGTCATTGAAAAGTCATGAGGCTGTTATGAACCAGATATCCATTGATGTTAAGGAGAATTGTCAAGAAACTGAAGCAATTAAGAAAATGGCAGAAGAAAACCAGAAGGAACTTGAGGCTATGAAAACTCAAATCAAGGATGAGAAACAGTCTGATCATCTGTTGAAAATGCCAAATGTAAGGGAAAGGAACAGATACAGATAAATATAGGAGCAGCTAGAGAAACGGATAGTCAAAGACAGGATGAGGTCAGGACAGTATTTCAATCCAACCCCATAACTGTATTTAAGAATGTAGAAGATAAGCCTTCTAAATTTTCAGGGCGAGATTCTGTGACACCCGTGGAATTTTTGAGAGAAGCAGGTGAAAGATTCCATGATCCCTAAAGAAAGACAGATCCGAGTGATAGGGAAGTTTTTGGAAGGTCCTGCACTTCTTTGGTTTAGAGCTTTTAGATCCACTCTAACCACTTTTGAGGAGTTTTCTCGCGGGCTATTGAAAAAGTTTTGGTCCCCAGAAACCCAACAGCAAGTTAGAGCAGAGTTATATTCGAAGAGATTCTCGACGTCACAACCTACTCGATACTCTACGTACTTTTCTGGACAGCTGTCTAAACTCCAACATTTAGATCCGCCGATGCCAGATAACGAGTTGATTACTGCATTGATACGTCAGTTTCCAGCAGACGTCCAGAGGACTTTGATCGCTGCTGATATCTATAATATGGAACAATTTGATGAAGTATTACAGAAGCTGGATCATACAAACGCTCAATTCTTCCATCAGAAGGGAGTAAAGAATAACAACGCTGTGTATGCTGTTATGGCTGACAGTTATTCTCAAACACCTCGAGTGATTCGAGAGGAGCGAGAAGAGAAAACGCCGAGGGAAGATCCAAATAAGAGAGGATGGAACCAGTACAGTAACAGAAACAGTTACAAGCCATATGTAAGACCGGATGGTGGTAATCGATACAATACTCGATGGAGAAGACCACGAGATAGTCAAGGAAGGTACCAGGAAAGAAGATATTATGGTCGAAACAACTACAATAACAGAGGAATGTAGATACTCGTCAGTCCAATGAAGAGTTTAACAAGGACACAAGGAAAAATTTGGAAGCAAGACACCAAGATGACTTGCAATTTTTGGAGCAGAGGCCCAATGATCCAGGTCCATCGGGAACACAACAATCCCGGGGGAATGGTAATGAAAAAAACAAACTTCGAATTCACAGTAGAAGATAGAATTTTGAACACTTTCACTTCCAGAATTATTAAATGGCAAGCAGAGGATGATGACTTAATTCAACAGAATGACGAACGAAAAGAAATGGGTACCAGAATTAGAATGCCAATCATATCATGCGAAGTATTCGGTATGCCTGTCGATACTTTGATCGATACTGGGGCTATGCTTTGTCTGGTGAGTGAGAAGCTTTATATTCTGTGGAAGCTCAAAGAGAATTTAGAGGAGATTCCAGTATCAGGAATTAAGATCCAAGGAATAATACCCAATAAAATATCTCTGTCTAAAACACAATTATACTTATGTATTACGATTGGAGGACATGATTTCCGACATGTGTTTGTTGTAATGAAGGACATGGCTTTTGACATGATATTGGGAGCAGATTTCATTCAGAAATATCAAGCAGTGATAGATATGAAAACAGAGACGATCAGATTTAAGAATACCGAAGAGATTAACTTCGAGGGAAAAGAAGAGGAAGACATCGAGGGAGATGCTCAATGGTCTCTGATTTTTCATGAAGCTGAAGGAAGAGAAGTCTACACTGAGAAGGAGTCCCCAGAGCTAGGGAAGATTTTGGAAGAGTATCACGATATTTTTGATATTAAACCTGGTGAAATTAAAGATTTTGAATATCATATTCGTGTAAATGATGATGCACCTTTTCATGCTAAATTGTATCCAGTAGCAGAAAAGCACCGAGAAAGGGTAAAAGTGCTTATCAAGGAGATGGAAAGCAACAATGTGATTGAAAAGTACACTACATCTTATGTCAATCCATTAGCAGTAGTGTCTAAACAAGATGGAAGTCTGAGACTATGTTTAGACGCGCGAAATTTGAATTCAAGATTACTGCCAGAGTATGACAGACCACCAATCATTAGGGAACTGTTATGGAAATTCCAAGGCAAGGTCTGGTTCTCTAATATTGATCTCACTTCGTCCTACCATCACATTAGGCTTAGTGAAGATTCTAAGAAGTTTACAGGATTTATGTTTGACCAGCAGACATATGTATTCCGCCGTTTACCATTTGGAGTCAAAACATCTGGGTCCGTTTTGATCAGAGCACTGGAACAAAATTTGAGTCCTGAAGTAAAAGAGATAGCAATTCGTTATATTGATGATATCTTAATTGCATCCGAGACTAAGGAGGAACATTTGTTACATCTTCAAATGTTATTCGCAGATTTGAGAAAAGCGAACTTCAAAGTAAACCTTCGAAAATGTCAGTTCTTTCGAAAGGAAATAAAATTTTTGGGTCATATTTTGGATGGAGAAGGATACCGTCCCAATGAGACGAAGATACAGGCAATTGCAAATTTCCCTAGACCTACTAGAGTGAAGAATGTCCGCAGTTTTCTCGGGACATGCCAATTCTTTGCAGGACATTGTCCAAACTTCACCAAGACAGTTGCGCCATTGCAGGAATTGTTAAAGAAAGGAAATAAATGGAAATGGGATAAAGATTGTGAACAATCATTTCAAGATGCCAAGAGGTTATTGGTAAACAGTGTGAAATTGGAGTACCCTGACTTTACCAAGAATTTCATCATAGAATCTGATGCATCCACCGTGGGGATTGGAGCTATTCTACTTCAAGAAGATGAAGACCACAAGAGACATTACCTGGCGTTCATTAGCAGGAAACTCCGTCCATCAGAGAGGAATTATTACACCACAGAGTTAGAAGCACTTGCTGTAATATTCGCGTTGGAGTCGTGGAAGAAAATGTTAATTGGACATTCAGTCATTGTGAGGACTGATCACCACGCATTGGAGTTCATTTTGAGAACAAACTTTGCCAGCGATAGAATAACTAGATGGTCACTTTTTATTCATCAATTCAACCTAGTTATTGAACACACTCCTGGAAAGTTGAACGTTGGAGCTGATTTATTGAGTAGAGCAGTGGAGTCTACATCTAAGTTTTTTCAAGTTAACCTGACGCAGGAAGATGAAGATACCTTGAGAAGGTTAAGGTTATTGCATTTATCCCAGAGGAGAGACCGACGTCTTAGAAACATTTTTCGTTTTCTACAGGGAAACATGGATCCAAATGATGATGATTTTGTGGAAACTTAAAGAATTTCCAGAGATTTTATGATGTTAGATGGTTTAATCTACAAGTTTGCAGATCCCGACCATACGAAGCTGAGAGTAGTGATACCTCCACGATTGCAAAAACCCATTATTTGGATGGCACATAGAATCGCAGGTCATGCTGGAGTAGATAAGACGGTCAACATGATTCAAGAGAAATTTTCGTGGGAGCGAATGCGACAAACTGTCAGAAACACTATTCGAGAATGCGACTTATGCCAACGGAGTAAACATAATTCTAGATTATTGAGAGAATTACCAAGGCCTATTATTCCTTCTAAGCCTTGCGAAATCTTCGCGACTGATTTATATGGTCCTCTCCCAAAGTCTAAAAGAGGTAACCGATATATTTTGGTGACCATGGATGTTTTCAGCAAATACACCATGTTACATCCAATTCAGAAGGCAAACGCAAAATATTGTGCGAAGAGAATTAGAGATAGCGTAATTCCGGAAGCAGGCAAACCGGAATTCCTTTTATCAGATCGTGGACCTCAATTTACATCTTTGGAATTTCGAACCATCATGAATAATCTTGGGATTAGACAATTGTTTTGTTCTATTAGACATCCAGAGAGCAATCCAGCGGAACGCGTGATGGCTGAGATAGCAAAATTTTGCCGCCTCTATTGTCCAAATGAGCATTGGAAATGGATGGATGTTCTTTCTTTAGCATCCGAATCCATCAACTCTACGATTCATGAGAGTACTGGACAGATTCCCATGTTGCTTCATCATGGAATTAAACCAACACGATTATGGGATCGAATCATCTCTATTCCACCTGAGATTGAACCAAGTCGTCAGATGAGGGAAACTCTAGCTTTAGACAAGTTGAGGAGTCAAGCTGAGAAGAGAGAGCGCAGAGTGAGGGGAAAGCGTTTTCGCAGACCCTTGCGCGTAGGAACTCTTGTTTTAGTGAAAAGACCTACACCCTCTGACGTGCAAAATCGAGTGTACTCGAAATTTGCAAGCCTTTACGCCGGACCCTATCGTATTGTGGAAGTAAACAATAATGGAAGCTATGAAGTAGCCAATACACGAACTGGTAACATCGTGGGAACTTATAATGCATCGAATTTGGAGATTTATTATTCAAGAACCAGATGATTTAATGTGTAGATAGGAAAAATAAAAATTTTCAATTTTTTTTTTTGCTAGGTGTGGGGTGGATGTGCCCAACTCTAGGAATGGGTATTCCAAGATTCAGACACCTAGATATCAAGGGAAAGGCTGTAGCCGCTTTTGAAAGTTGAGATATTTGAATATCGCGCTACATTGCTTCTCGAAGCATTTGGAAATAATTTATCGATAGTTGGATGTCAAGTGACGTAGCGAGTAACAGCAGAGGTGGAGGCTATTAATTGATTAAATAGTTAACTATGGAGTAGAGACTTGAGACTGGGATCAGATTACTGGCACGGCCAAATGAAAGAGAATGCAATTAGTATCAAGTAAATCGGACCAGGGATTCAAGAGATATGAGGATTTCCAGATATCAGGTGATGACGCGTGACCCTGACAGTTTTGAATAAAAGCCAGCTGGCCGAAGCAACTACAGCTCATTCTAACACAAGTAGTTGCCTAGCAAGTTGCTACGACGCTGAGCCAAGGCACATGGTTGCCGGATCTACGCAGAAGTTCTTTTCAAAGTCGTGATAGTCACGAAAAGTGCTGCGCTACGAGTTGGAACTTAGTAAGTTTACGGCGAGGAGAATCACTGAGGTGATTGATTTTTCTACAGACATTGGTGGAAATATTTATATTTCTACAAGGACATATGCTAAACTTTGTCTAGAAAATAGTATTTTGTCACAGTCCAGTAATAACTTAATACTTGGATGTTTAAATCCATTTCAAGTCAGTTTTCATTTTTGTAACTAGTTAACCACTTCGATCTGTCAGTACACTGAAGACTAGTCTATAACGGTGGCGTTCATTAGTCTACGCAAGGGAAACTGCAAGTTGCTTAGCGCATGGCAGATGGTGATATAACAAACCATGCCCAGGGAACGATCTTCAGAACAGCCGTTAATTGCTTAGACTGTCAGTGTTTTTCTTGTACTGATAAGATTACCGTAAGTTATGTTACAACTGACATATTTAAGAAGAGATCACTTAGATCTGACCCTATTTAAACAAACTGTTATGGCTTTGATAGAAGCCCATATTAAAATGGAACCACAGTTTATTCAAACGTCAAAAGATACTACCACTATGTCTGACTAGACGAATTGTGGTTATATGATGGCGGCGGATACAAGGATTATACGTGCTTGTCCAATAGGGCATGTCTATGGATAAATCTGGTACAGACCAGGTTTACTACGCTTCAAGACCATCAAGAAATATAAGCCACATTTGAATTATATTATGCCTAGCTAATTGGAACAAACTATTTTTCTGCAGATGACCAACACATTTTTTTCTTCGTATTTAAAGCTTGCAATGATTTACGCAAGACTTATTAGAGTTATTCTGAGCATTTTCAGCACTCAGAACAGTTTAAGATCGATGACCGAGCATTTCGAGCATTTCTTTGAATATTTCATATTTTTGGGAAACCACGGAAAACAACCGATGTAACTGTAAAAGTTAAATTTATTTTTGTTGAGGAATGGATATTTTTTCCATATTCGAAGGTTCGAACATGTGGATTCTCACATAATGAGATGATAATTAAATGTATATAACAAATAATAATAATAATAATAATCCACTAATAATAATAATAATAACTTTTATAAATTTTTCTAAATAATTCTTGGATATTATATTTTCTAATAATCATATGTATTGAGAGAGAGCCTATGAAGTAGTTTAATCATTTCTAGTCTGGAACAGGAGATTTTCCGAAGGAAAGTGGTTAGCGCAAGCCCGCATTCAACCAACATGTCAGTTCTGGTTGAACAGTTGATATTTGCAATGAGCAAAGTATATTTTTTAGATAACACGGAGAGGCATGAAACGGGAAGCAATTGATATTTGTATCAAATAGGATATTGTTGTATTTATATAAAATCATGACGTAAATACACTCGAAAGTGAAATAAAGATTTTCATAAGTATGGTAAATTCACGGGTTGAACTGAACGGTAAAATAAAATAAACTTGTAAGTTTATTAATCTTCCAGTGTTGATAACAAGCAGAGGATTGATTTATTGTATAAATTTTGGGAAGATAATTTATGTGTGTGGAGTAGTTGAAATGCCATTCCCAGGTGCGCATGTTTAAGTCGCAGGAATGAAGAGGTTTTTTCGAGCATCAATCAAATAGCAGGTTCGATGGCTCAGGTTTATAGTAGGAGTATTGGAACTACACATTTCGTCGTATGAATGACCCGAAGGTTATTTCTTTAAAACCATCAGTTCTTATTTCAACCTTGTTTACGAATTCCATTTAGACTTTGATTTTGCTAGAACCCGGATTTGTCATGTTAGTAGTTTATTCTTCTTCAGAGGAAGACCTTTGCCGTTGTTGTTGTAATATTGTGTTCTTACACAAATAGTAGAATGGGCCACTGCCAATTTAAAATAATTCTTTAACCACGAATAATTTGAAGGATATTTTCAAATCCTAGTGCCATGAACTAAATGAATTCATTATAAAACTACAATTCTAATTTCCGCATTCTGTCGAAGAATTGCAAGTTGTGAAAGTTGCAAGAAATGGCCATGAATAAAAATATTTTTTTTTCAAAATGATTCCAAGTGGAAAATCTAATAGTTGAATGGTTCAACAATTTAGTGATCAAGTTGATGATTCAGAAATCATGTATTTTGTTAGGAACTTGAAGTTCATAATCGAGTCACTTCTCGAATGTTTAATGTCAGAAGAACAATTAATTGTTGTTGTGCTTCGCACAGTTCTTCGATGCTATGCTCAATGGTCAAATACTTTTCAGATGTTATTAATATGTGTTAATAATTTGTGTTGCTTCGATGATGATAATATTTTTCGACGATGTATTTTTGAAACTGGAAAAACAAGTGAAAGTTTAGAATTCTATGAACATTTATTCTACGAGTGTTAATATTTATGTAAAATTTCAAACAGTGATCTACGATATTTCCAGTATAGACAATTAACTTTGAACTGGAATTAAATATTAATAATTTTGGAACACAGTCCACAGGACTATTAATCGGACTTGTGTTTCCAAAAAGATTGTCGGATGTGTTTGGAAAATTTCTGTATATTGTGTGTAAATAAGAGTGTGGATCGCCACACGTGGATGATGCTGCTTTGAGCATCTTTGCAGTCAATTTTAACTTCAAAATAAACTGAGATAATTTTACAGGATGTGTTACTCCCAATTAAATCTCCTTCTATCCTTATTGTTGCATTGAGCCAAAAATCAGCAAAGCATTTTTTTAATTTGATGTCGTTTTTGCGATTTGCTTTAACCCATCTGGCGCTCCGGGATATTTTGACTCTCGTGCTGACTGATTATTGGTAAAATGCATATGTGGTCGTGCGGACTCCGGTCTAAACGGGCACAGTATAGGTACTTTCTTTTATCCCATAGTAGTATTCTGACTTTGTTGTAGAAGATTTCTGCATTATTTGTTCTGTTGGTTATCTCACATTTACTGATATTGTCCAAACTCAAAGTGCTGCCAAGATATTTGAATTGGTCAACATTTTGAATTTGATGATTGTTCAGGTAGATGCTTGTACTAGTACACCCTGATCCTTTTGCCATCCTGAAGTATGTGTATGCAAAATTAGGTTGAGATTGGTGGAACGGTGTAGATTTGTATACGGAACAAATATACCCACATACACACATACCCACTTACCCTCATATCCACATACCCATATACCCACAAGGGGCGTGGTGGCTCAGCGGTCTACCTGTATGCCTCTCACCAAGGCGGACCGGGTTCGATTCCCGGTCCATGCATGTGAGATTTTCGATGTGAAATGCCATGTCCTGTGGTTCGGATTCCACGTAAAACGGAGGTCCCGTGGCTTATGATCGCGAGATTAACGGTCACGTTAAACTACAAGCTTCCTTCCTTTTTCCATATATCCACAGACAGACTTTCAATTTTATATAAAAGACTCGCTTTGCTCGTTGGGGGCTCCGCCCCCAAGCCCCCGGTGCGTTTGACGATCCGTCAATTTTTAGGGAAAGTAATGGTTTGAAGTGTTTAAAATATATCGTACTGAATTTACGGTTTTTATGTTTGCTGTGACTTTGTAATAATAATAAAGACGAATATGTTGCATGCAGATTTTCCATTGATGTACATTTTTTAGTTGATTCGTGGGTGTCACCTACCAAAGTAAATTATGCTAATGGTCTGAATAAAATCTTATTTTTGCTTTGTTATAATTTTTCTATAAGTTTATAGTGTCTTCAGTGTACGAAGTCCCGCACATTTGTTGCGTGTCAAATTTTCGGATTTTTTTTGCACTTGCCCTCAAGTCCATAAAATGCACTACTTAATATATGATAATGTTTTGTTACGAGTCCAAATTTTAATTCTCTATAGTGTTATTGCCTCTTTTGACATCTCTTTTCCCACTTTTAAAATATATTTCCAATTGAGGGTGGAATGTGCGCACTGATATGTTGAAGTCGGTTAGGACATGGCTGGTCCTCTAGTATACTTCTAGTTATAATAATATGGGGGGGGGGGAGTTTTGCCAAGGCATGTCCCCTAGCCTACTGCCAGTTATATGATGACAGGAAATTTCGTTAACGCAGATCCCCTAGCCTACCTGTAATACCGTTTTCAGGAGTTTTATTATGAAAAGTTATTTAGCCTACTGCCAGTTACTGTATATCATGGCGCGAAGATTTGATAAAGCAGGTCCCCTAGCAAAACTGTCTGTTTTAGATTGTGTGGTGTGGCTAACGGGTTCCAAAATGCCGATGCGCTGCTGTTCAGAACATGTAATATATTAACCCATTAACATATCACAGAAACTGTAAATTTCTTGGAACTAAGAAACTTACACGAACGCATAACCTCCAGTAATTAGTTTACAACATTACGCATATTTGCAAATATAGATTATTTTCCCTATTCAGTTATATGTGTTTGGTAATAACATTCGACTTTCTATTCCGATTAATATTATTATTATCATTATTATTATCATTATTATTATTATTATTATTATTATGAAGGTGAAGTGGTGATGCTGAAGTCATGACTCTTGCCTCTTACCAAGGCTGACTGGGTACAATTCTCATCGAATGCATGTGAGATTTACCATCTGAAATATCAAGTGCTGTGGTTGAGAATCCACACAAAAAGAGGAGGTCCCGTGCCTTATGTTGAAGAGATTAACGGCCATGTCAAATTACAAACTTCCTTCCATTTTCACTAATATGATGTGTAGACTATATGTGTATTTATTCACCCGATTATTAAGGAAGAACAAGAAGTTCCGTGACGAATTAAAGTGCCTATTTTCTTAAAATTTAAGATTCATGCCAATGATTAATCTATATACATTTGTCTAGAATAATGACGAAATTAAGTTGGAAATATCGAAATTTCTAATTAGTTCGAAATACTGTATACATGGCATAATGTAGCCTAATAGTGCACTACAGTTGGCAGCCCCGGTGACTGAATATATTCTTAGTTCCATCTCTTAAGGTATAGAATACAAAATTTGGTTCAAGACCAATGGATTGCATGGACGTTACATGCAGTTAAACATTGGATCTAACAGCGCGCGTAAAATCATGTTGGCATCAATGCCATGCATGTATTTGTCAGATACCCCCAGGGGCTCACATCTAGTGGGTTGTGGGTTGGCGACCACGGGTCCCCAGCTGAGTCCGGCATTGCTTCCCCTTACTTGTGCCGGGCTCCTCTCTTTCTTCTTTCCTGTCGACCTCCCTTGGTCAACTCTTGTTCTCTTCCGACCCCGACGGTATTAGGTTATCCGAGGCCTAGGGAGTCTTTCACTTTTCCGCCTTAATTGGCCCTTGTCTCATCTTTCCTGATACCCTCCTTCTGTGAGGGGTCAGCCTTCTTTTTGTTTTCCTTTTACCTCCTGCCTTGTGCTCAAGGCCCTTCAGGAGGCAGGGTGTATGTAGCCCCACCACTTCTGGTGCACCTTAGATAATGCTACACCCTCAGGGGTTCACGGCTGGTGAGTTCGGGAGTTGGCGACCCCGAGGGATTCCCGAGCTGGGTCCGTTTTCCCCTTATGTCCCTTACCTTTGGGGCGGACCCTCTCCTCTTTACTTTCCTATCTGCCTTTCATGGCTCTCCTTCCTTCCAAGTCCCTCAGTTCGCCTTCTTCGAGGGTTGAGGGCATTTATTTTCCTCCTGTCCTTTATTTGCCTTATTCTCCTTTAGTTTACCATTTCTTCTTCTAGTATGTAGGTTGGTAGTTAGGTGTAGTTTTAAGTTCGCTTTTCATTTTCATCTTCACGGTCACCCAAACCATCAGGGGCCGATAGCCTAGATGTTAGGCCCCATTAAAACAACAATTATCATCATCATCATCATGTATTTGTCAGAAATAATCAGAAATAATATGATCTATTGTTGTGCCAATTTTGAATTAAATCCATTAGTTAGTTTAGAAGTTACATGCATTTTAAAATTGGAATTATCAGCAGGCTTAGAATCAAGTTGGCAGCACTGAAGTATATTAGTTACTCCAAATTAATCTAGAATGCCAGGTACTGTACATGTGGAAAGTTTAGAGCTATTGGCTTGCATACTTTCTGATTTATTGATATTAGGGTAACAAAAATAGAAACTGCATTTACTTACAGTTGGCAGCCTTGGTTGCTCTTAAGAATACGCATAGACATAATGTTTTATGGTATATAACACATAACGAAATTTGGTTGAAATCCAATTGATAGTATAGAAGATATATACATTTAAAAGTTGGACCTATCAGCAGGCTTATAATCATTTTGGTAGCAGTGACGTATATAAGTTACTCCAAATTAATATAGAATGTCAGGTACTATATGTGTGCGTAGTTTAAATCTGTCGGTTTGCATACTTTCTGATATATTGGTATTTGGATAAAATAAATTGTGAGCATTTATTAACAGTTGGCAGCCCTGGTGGCCCTTAAGAATACGCTTAGTCATATATGTTTATGTACACATAGCACATACGAAATTTTGTTGAATTCCAATTGATAGTGTAGCTGTAGAAGATATAAGCATTTAAAAACTGGAACTATCAGCAGGCTTATAATCATTTTGGCAACACTGCCATGTATGTCCTCATAGAAATTAAACTGAAATATTATTATGTATACGTGTGCCAATTTGAAAATAGGTCCCATTCATACCTTTCAAGGTATCCAACATGGAGCTCAAATTTCAATTGCGATTTTTCAGCAGTTGGTAGCACTGACATCATTTTGAAATACGTCATTGAGATATTCAGGTATAGATCTTTACTCCTACCAAATTTTGTTTCGATTGCTGCAGCCGTTTAGGAGTTGATAGGGGTGGACACACACACACAGCCAGACAGACAGACAGACAGACAGACAGAAGGACAGACAAACACACATTTGCCCGGATCGATCTCATAAGTCTACCTTTTCCTCATTTTTGCAATATGTGAAAAGTAGGCTAAAAATACGTACATATATTTAATATCAGTTACTATGTGGTAGAATGTAAATTAATTTTCTACAATATTGAGCACCTCTAAATATGCACCTTGATTAACGTTCTAATATGATAATTTCAAAAAAAAAACAAAAAAACAAGTAGTTTCGTGACGAACTATTGAGCCTACTTTTCTTAAATATTAGAATTCATGCCAATCTATATAGACCTATCTAGAATAATGACGAAATCAAGTTGGTAATACTAACATTTTTAAGTACTGCAGTTTGAAATACACCTGAAATAGTGAAGCCTAATAGAGTAACTTACTACAGTTGGCAGCCCTGGCGACTCTGAATATATTCTTAGTTCCATCTCATAAGGTATAGAATGCACATACAACATTTAGTTGAAGTCTTAATGGATAGTATGGACGTTACATGCTGTTTGATATTGGATTAATCAGTGCGCGTAAAATCATGTTGGGAACGAAGTCATGTATGTGATGCTCAGAAATAAACGAAAATATTACGATCTAATATAGTGCCAATTTTGGATAAATTCATTTGTAAGTATAGAAGTTACATGAAATTAAAATTTAAAATATCAGAAAGCTTAGAATCATGTTGGCAGTACTGAGGTATATTAGTTATTCCAAATTAATCTAGAATGTCAGGTGCTATACGTGAGCAAAGTTTAGAGCTGATGGCTTGCATACTTTCTGATATATTGATATTAGGATTGAACAATTAGAGAGAGCATTTACTAACAGTTGGCAGTCCTGCTGGTTCTTACGAATACGTACAGTAATAACTGTTATGTTACACAAGGCACATACGAAATTTGGTCGAAATCCATTTGTTAGTATAGAAGTTATATGCATTTAAAGACTTGACTTATCAACAGGCATATAATCGTGTTGGCAGCACTGATGTATATAAGTTACGCCATACTAAGGTAGAATTTTAGATACTATACGTGTGCAAAGTTTAGAGCCGTTGGCTTGCATACTTTCTGATATATTGATATTAATGTTAAAATATATACAGACCATTTATCAACAGTTGGCAGCCCTGGCGGCTCTATAGAATACGTACAGTCATATCTGTTATAGTACACATAGTACATACGGAATTTGGTTCAAATTCAATTGACAGTATAAAAGTTACATTCATTTATATTATGGACCTATCGGCAGAATTAGAATAATGTTGGCAACACTGGCATGTATGTACGTCTGAAAATTAATCTGGAATGTTATCGTCTATTTGTGTGCCAATTTTGGAAGAGTTCGCATCCATAACTTCTGAGATATCCAACATAGAGCTAAAATTTCAATTGCGTTTTTTCAGCAGTTGGTAGAACTGATGTCAATTTCAAATATGGCTGTGAGATATTCAGGTGTAGATCTTTACTCATACCAAATTTGGTTTCGATAGCTGCAGCCGTATAGGAGTTGATAGGGGAGGACACACACACAGCCAGATAGACAGAAGGACATACAGACACACAATTTCCCGGATCGATCACTTAAGTCTACTTTTTCCTCCTTTTTGCAAAATGAGAAAAGTAGGCTAAAAATACCGCAGAATGATTAAAACCAGTTATATTAAATACATTTGCACAATACAACCGTAAAGTTAAGGCAGAAAAATAAAAAATAAAAAGTACCCACGAAGTCGGTAGGATTCGCCGCATTCATCTGTGAATTCAAGTTGCTCGTTCCTTTCAAAAAACGGCTAAGAAGAGTCAAGTACTGGCAAACGAAAATATTCAATTGACGAAAAATAAAACCCTTCATCAGAATTAAAGCACACAGCGGAAAATATTAGGTACTATACCTTCTTAAAAAAGCCTACAGGGACAGTAACTCACATGATACAGACTGCATGAAGAGTATAAAATTAGACTCATAATCACATATCGTTTCCAATCCCACAAAACCCCTCGATAAATAATACAATACATAATCAGATCATACTGGGAATTAACCAATAAACAAAGCTATATAGTTGAGCATGGGTCCTAATGGAAAATAATTTGTATCACCTGAAACTAAAAATGCATGGGACGAAAAAAAATCATAATATCATGTTGGTTTCCAAACCTACAAGACGTAAAAAAAATATTTTTGGAAATTTCATTCGAATCAATTTTTAAGTTATTCGTGGGACATAGAAAAATTTCGGCGAAAAAGTACAAAATCATTAATAACTCCCTAATTAAACGTCGTATGATGAAATAGCAAGAGACAAAAAAGATGTAATGTGTGATTGTCTACAACATAGGCCATGTACAATATCACACTCAGAGAAAATTTTCGGCCAAAAAGTACAAAATCATTAATAACTCCGTAATTAAACGTCGTATGATGAAATAGCAAGAGACAAAACAGATGTAAAATGTTAATGTCTACAACATAGGCCATGTACAATATCACACTCAGAGAAAAATTTCGGCCAAAAAGTACAAAATCATTAATAACTCCGTAATTAAACGTCGTATGATTAAATAGCAAGAGACAAAAAAGATGTAATGTGTGATTGTCTACAACATAGGCCATGCACAATATCACACTCAGAAATATTACTGGAGATATGTAGCTTCCCCCTAATTTCTTTGTCTTTTGTAGGGTTGAAAATTAAAAAATGTACCTTTTCGGAATTTTTCTGTTGGTTGCAAGGTGAAAGGAGTGTTTTTGCCAAATATCAAGTTTGTAACTCATTTGGAAGTGGGTAAACATTTATGTCAGTGAGTGAGTCAGTCAGTCAGCCATGTGGTTTTATATAATATAGATGAGCATGGGACCTAGTGGAAAATAATTCTATCACCTGAAACCAAAAATGCATGGGTCGAAAAAATACATCAAAATATCATGTTGGTTTCCGACCCTACAAGACGTAAAAAATATAATAAAAGTATTAAAAAAAACTATTTTTCGAAATTTCATTCCAATCAATTTTTAACTTATTCGTGGAACTTAGAATATTTCGGCCAAAAAGTAAAAAACAATAATAACTCCCTTATTCTTTGTCGTATGATGAAATAGCAAGAGACAAAAAAGATGTAAAATGGTATTGTCTACAACATAGGCCATATACGATATTACACAAAGACATATTACTGGAGATTTGTTGCTTCCCCCTATTTTGCTCTTAGTGGAAAATAATTCTATCACCTGAAACCAAAAATGCATGGGACGAAAAAAAAAATCATAATATCATGTTGGTTTCCAAACCTACAAGACGTAAAAAATATAATAAAAGAATTTAAAAAAATATTTTTGGAAATTTCATTCGAATCAATTTTTAAGTTATTCGTGGGACATAGAAAAATTTCGGCGAAAAAGTACAAAATCATTAATAACTCCCTAATTAAACGTCGTATGATGAAATAGCAAGAGACAAAAAAGATGTAATGTGTGATTGTCTACAACATAGGCCATGTACAATATCACACTCAGAGAAAATTTTCGGCCAAAAAGTACAAAATCATTAATAACTCCGTAATTAAACGTCGTTAATGAAATAGCAAGAGACAAAACAGATGTAAAGTGTTAATGTCTACAACATAGGCCATGTACAATATCACACTCAGAGAAAAAATTCGGCCAAAAAGTACAAAATCATTAATAACTCCGAAATTAAACGTCGTATGATTAAATAGCAAGAGACAAAAAAGATGTAATGTGTGATTGTCTACAACATAGGCCATGCACAATATCACACTCAGAAATATTACTGGAGATATGTAGCTTCCCCCTAATTTCTTTGTCTTTTGTAGGGTTGAAAATTAAAAAATGTACCTTTTCGGAATTTTTCTGTTGGTTGCAAGGTGAAAGGAGTGTTTTTGCCAAATATCAAGTTTGTAACTCATTTGGAAGTGGGTAAACATTTATGTCAGTGAGTGAGTCAGTCAGTCAGCCATGTGGTTTTATATAATATAGATGAGCATGGGACCTAGTGGAAAATAATTCTATCACCTGAAACCAAAAATGCATGGGTCGAAAAAATACATCAAAATATCATGTTGGTTTCCGACCCTACAAGACGTAAAAAATATAATTCAAGTATTAAAAAAAACTATTTTTCGAAATTTCATTCCAATCAATTTTTAACTTATTCGAGGAACTTAGAATATTTCGGCCAAAAAGTAAAAAAACCATAATAACTCCCTTATTCTTTGTCGTATGATGAAATAGCAAGAGACAAAAAAGATGTAAAATGGTATTGTCTACAACATAGGCCATATACGATATTACACAAAGACATATTACTGGAGATTTGTTGCTTCCCCCTATTTTGCTCTTAGTGGAAAATAATTCTATCACCTGAAACCAAAAATGCATGGGACGAAAAAAAAAAAACCATAATATCATGTTGGTTTCCAAACCTACAAGACGTAAAAAATATAATAAAAGAATTAAAAAAAATATTTTTGGAAATTTCATTCGAATAAATTTTTAAGTTATTCGTGGGACATAGAAAAATTTCGGCGAAAAAGTACAAAATCATTAATAACTCCCTAATTAAACGTCGTATGATGAAATAGCAAGAGACAAAAAAGATGTAATGTGTGATTGTCTACAACATAGGCCATGCACAATATCACACTCAGAAATATTACTGGAGATATGTAGCTTCCCCCTAATTTCTTTGTCTTTTGTAGGGTTGAAAATTAAAAAATGTACCTTTTCGGAATTTTCTGTTGGTTGCAAGGTGAAAGGAGTGTTTTTGCCAAATATCAAGTTTGTAACTCATTTGGAAGTGGGTAAACATTTATGTCAGTGAGTGAGTCAGTCAGTCAGCCATGTGGTTTTATATAATATAGATGAGCATGGGACCTAGTGGAAAATAATTCTATCACCTGAAACCAAAAATGCATGGGTCGAAAAAATACATCAAAATATCATGTTGGTTTCCGACCCTACAAGACGTAAAAAATATAATAAAAGTATTAAAAAAAACTATTTTTCGAAATTTCATTCCAATCAATTTTTAACTTACTCGTGGAACTTAGAATATTTCGGCCAAAAAGTAAAAAACAATAATAACTCCCTTATTCTTTGTCGTATGATGAAATAGCAAGAGACAAAAAAGATGTAAAATGGTATTGTCTACAACATAGGCCATATACGATATTACACAAAGACATATTACTGGAGATTTGTTGCTTCCCCCTATTTTGCTCTTAGTGGAAAATAATTCTATCACCTGAAACCAAAAATGCATGGGACGAAAAAAAATCATAATATCATGTTGGTTTCCAAACCTACAAGACGTAAAAAATATAATAAAAGAATTAAAAAAAATATTTTTGGAAATTTCATTCGAATCAATTTTTAAGTTATTCGTGGGACATAGAAAAATTTCGGCGAAAAAGTACAAAATCATTAATAACTCCCTAATTAAACGTCGTATGATGAAATAGCAAGAGACAAAAAAGATGTAATGTGTGATTGTCTACAACATAGGCCATGTACAATATCACACTCAGAGAAAATTTTCGGCCAAAAAGTACAAAATCATTAATAACTCCGTAATTAAACGTCGTATGATGAAATAGCAAGAGACAAAACAGATGTAAAGTGTTAATGTCTACAACATAGGCCATGTACAATATCACACTCAGAGAAAAATTTCGGCCAATAAGTACAAAATCATTAATAACTCCGTAATTAAACGTCGTATGATTAAATAGCAAGAGACAAAAAAGATGTAATGTGTGATTGTCTACAACATAGGCCATGCACAATATCACACTCAGAAATATTACTGGAGATATGTAGCTTCCCCCTAATTTCTTTGTCTTTTGTAGGGTTGAAAATTATAAAATGTACCTTTTCGGAATTTTTCTGTTGGTTGCAAGGTGAAAGGAGTGTTTTTGCCAAATATCAAGTTTGTAACTCATTTGGAAGTGGGTAAACATTTATGTCAGTGAGTGAGTCAGTCAGTCAGCCATGTGGTTTTATAAAATATAGATGAGCATGGGACCTAGTGGAAAATAATTCTATCACCTGAAACCAAAAATGCATGGGTCGAAAAAATACATCAAAATATCATGTTGGTTTCCGACCCTACAAGACGTAAAAAATATAATTAAAGTATTAAAAAAAACTATTTTTCGAAATTTCATTCCAATCAATTTTTAACTTATTCGTGGAACTTAGAATATTTCGGCCAAAAAGTAAAAAACAATAATAACTCCCTTATTCTTTGTCGTATGATGAAATAGCAAGAGACAAAAAAGATGTAAAATGGTATTGTCTACAACATAGGCCATATACGATATTACACAAAGACATATTACTGGAGATTTGTTGCTTCCCCCTATTTTGCTCTTAGTGGAAAATAATTCTATCACCTGAAACCAAAAATGCATGGGACGAAAAAAAATCATAATATCATGTTGGTTTCCAAACCTACAAGACGTAAAAAATATAATAGAAGAATTAAAAAAAATATTTTTGGAAATTTCATTCGAATCAATTTTTAAGTTATTCGTGGGACATAGAAAAATTTCGGCGAAAAAGTACAAAATCATTAATAACTCCCTAATTAAACGTCGTATGATGAAATAGCAAGAGACAAAAAAGATGTAATGTGTGATTGTCTACAACATAGGCCGTGTACAATATCACACTCAGAGAAAATTTTCGGCCAAAAAGTACAAAATCATTAATAACTCCGTAATTAAACGTCGTTAATGAAATAGCAAGAGACAAAACAGATGTAAAGTGTTAATGTCTACAACATAGGCCATGTACAATATCACACTCAGAGAAAAAATTCGGCCAAAAAGTACAAAATCATTAATAACTCCGAAATTAAACGTCGTATGATTAAATAGCAAGAGACAAAAAAGATGTAATGTGTGATTGTCTACAACATAGGCCATGCACAATATCACACTCAGAAATATTACTGGAGATATGTAGCTTCCCCCTAATTTCTTTGTCTTTTGTAGGGTTGAAAATTAAAAAATGTACCTTTTCGGAATTTTTCTGTTGGTTGCAAGGTGAAAGGAGTGTTTTTGCCAAATATCAAGTTTGTAACTCATTTGGAAGTGGGTAAACATTTATGTCAGTGAGTGAGTCAGTCAGTCAGCCATGTGGTTTTATATAATATAGATGAGCATGGGACCTAGTGGAAAATAATTCTATCACCTGAAACCAAAAATGCATGGGTCGAAAAAATACATCAAAATATCATGTTGGTTTCCGACCCTACAAGACGTAAAAAATATAATAAAAGTATTAAAAAAAACTATTTTTCGAAATTTCATTCCAATCGATTTTTAACTTATTCGTGGAACTTAGAATATTTCGGCCAAAAAGTAAAAAAACAATAATAACTCCCTTATTCTTTGTCGTATGATGAAATAGCAACAGACAAAAAAGATGTAAAATGGTATTGTCTACAACATAGGCCATATACGATATTACACAAAGACATATTACTGGAGATTTGTTGCTTCCCCCTATTTTGCTCTTAGTGGAAAATAATTCTATCACCTGAAACCAAAAATGCATGGGACGAAAAAAAAATCATAATATCATGTTGGTTTCCAAACCTACAAGACGTAAAAAATATAATAAAAGAATTAAAAAAAATATTTTTGGAAATTTCATTCGAATCAATTTTTAAGTTATTCGTGGGACATAGAAAAATTTCGGCGAAAAAGTACAAAATCATTAATAACTCCCTAATTAAACGTCGTATGATGAAATAGCAAGAGACAAAAAAAAATGTAATGTGTGATTGTCTACAACATAGGCCATGTACAATATCACACTCAGAGAAAATTTTCGGCCAAAAAGTACAAAATCATTAATAACTCCGTAATTAAACGTCGTATGATGAAATAGCAAGAGACAAAACAGATGTAAAATGTTAATGTCTACAACATAGGCCATGTACAATATCACACTCAGAGAAAAATTTCGGCCAAAAAGTACAAAATCATTAATAACTCCGTAATTAAACGTCGTATGATTAAATAGCAAGAGACAAAAAAGATGTAATGTGTGATTGTCTACAACATAGGCCATGCACAATATCACACTCAGAAATATTACTGGAGATATGTAGCTTCCCCCTAATTTCTTTGTCTTTTGTAGGGTTGAAAATTAAAAAATGTACCTTTTCGGAATTTTTCTGTTGGTTGCAAGGTGAAAGGAGTGTTTTTGCCAAATATCAAGTTTGTAACTCATTTGGAAGTGGGTAAACATTTATGTCAGTGAGTGAGTCAGTCAGTCAGCCATGTGGTTTTATATAATATAGATGAGCATGGGACCTAGTGGAAAATAATTCTATCACCTGAAACCAAAAATGCATGGGTCGAAAAAATACATCAAAATATCATGTTGGTTTCCGACCCTACAAGACGTAAAAAATATAATTAAAGTATTAAAAAAAACTATTTTTCGAAATTTCATTCCAATCAATTTTTAACTTATTCGTGGAACTTAGAATATTTCGGCCAAAAAGTAAAAAACAATAATAACTCCCTTATTCTTTGTCGTATGATGAAATAGCAAGAGACAAAAAAGATGTAAAATGGTATTGTCTACAACATAGGCCATATACGATATTACACAAAGACATATTACTGGAGATTTGTTGCTTCCCCCTATTTTGCTCTTAGTGGAAAATAATTCTATCACCTGAAACCAAAAATGCATGGGACGAAAAAAAAATCATAATATCATGTTGGTTTCCAAACCTACAAGACGTAAAAAATATAATAAAAGAATTAAAAAAAATATTTTTGGAAATTTCATTCGAATCAATTTTTAAGTTATTCGTGGGACATGGAAAAATTTCGGCGAAAAAGTACAAAATCATTAATAACTCCCTAATTAAACGTCGTATGATGAAATAGCAAGAGACAAAAAAAATGTAATGTGTGATTGTCTACAACATAGGCCGTGTACAATATCACACTCAGAGAAAATTTTCGGCCAAAAAGTACAAAATCATTAATAACTCCGTAATTAAACGTCGTTAATGAAATAGCAAGAGACAAAACAGATGTAAAGTGTTAATGTCTACAACATAGGCCATGTACAATATCACACTCAGAGAAAAAATTCGGCCAAAAAGTACAAAATCATTAATAACTCCGAAATTAAACGTCGTATGATTAAATAGCAAGAGACAAAAAAGATGTAATGTGTGATTGTCTACAACATAGGCCATGCACAATATCACACTCAGAAATATTACTGGAGATATGTAGCTTCCCCCTAATTTCTTTGTCTTTTGTAGGGTTGAAAATTAAAAAATGTACCTTTTCGGAATTTTTCTGTTGGTTGCAAGGTGAAAGGAGTGTTTTTGCCAAATATCAAGTTTGTAACTCATTTGGAAGTGGGTAAACATTTATGTCAGTGAGTGAGTCAGTCAGTCAGCCATGTGGTTTTATATAATATAGATGAGCATGGGACCTAGTGGAAAATAATTCTATCACCTGAAACCAAAAATGCATGGGTCGAAAAAATACATCAAAATATCATGTTGGTTTCCGACCCTACAAGACGTAAAAAATATAATAAAAGTATTAAAAAAAACTATTTTTCGAAATTTCATTCCAATCGATTTTTAACTTATTCGTGGAACTTAGAATATTTCGGCCAAAAAGTAAAAAAACAATAATAACTCCCTTATTCTTTGTCGTATGATGAAATAGCAACAGACAAAAAAGATGTAAAATGGTATTGTCTACAACATAGGCCATATACGATATTACACAAAGACATATTACTGGAGATTTGTTGCTTCCCCCTATTTTGCTCTTAGTGGAAAATAATTCTATCACCTGAAACCAAAAATGCATGGGACGAAAAAAAAATCATAATATCATGTTGGTTTCCAAACCTACAAGACGTAAAAAATATAATAAAAGAATTAAAAAAAATATTTTTGGAAATTTCATTCGAATCAATTTTTAAGTTATTCGTGGGACATAGAAAAATTTCGGCGAAAAAGTACAAAATCATTAATAACTCCCTAATTAAACGTCGTATGATGAAATAGCAAGAGACAAAAAAAAATGTAATGTGTGATTGTCTACAACATAGGCCATGTACAATATCACACTCAGAGAAAATTTTCGGCCAAAAAGTACAAAATCATTAATAACTCCGTAATTAAACGTCGTATGATGAAATAGCAAGAGACAAAACAGATGTAAAATGTTAATGTCTACAACATAGGCCATGTACAATATCACACTCAGAGAAAAATTTCGGCCAAAAAGTACAAAATCATTAATAACTCCGTAATTAAACGTCGTATGATTAAATAGCAAGAGACAAAAAAGATGTAATGTGTGATTGTCTACAACATAGGCCATGCACAATATCACACTCAGAAATATTACTGGAGATATGTAGCTTCCCCCTAATTTCTTTGTCTTTTGTAGGGTTGAAAATTAAAAAATGTACCTTTTCGGAATTTTTCTGTTGGTTGCAAGGTGAAAGGAGTGTTTTTGCCAAATATCAAGTTTGTAACTCATTTGGAAGTGGGTAAACATTTATGTCAGTGAGTGAGTCAGTCAGTCAGCCATGTGGTTTTATATAATATAGATGAGCATGGGACCTAGTGGAAAATAATTCTATCACCTGAAACCAAAAATGCATGGGTCGAAAAAATACATCAAAATATCATGTTGGTTTCCGACCCTACAAGACGTAAAAAATATAATAAAAGTATTAAAAAAAACTATTTTTCGAAATTTCATTCCAATCAATTTTTAACTTATTCGTGGAACTTAGAATATTTCGGCCAAAAAGTAAAAAACAATAATAACTCCCTTATTCTTTGTCGTATGATGAAATAGCAAGAGACAAAAAAGATGTAAAATGGTATTGTCTACAACATAGGCCATATACGATATTACACAAAGACATATTACTGGAGATTTGTTGCTTCCCCCTATTTTGCTCTTAGTGGAAAATAATTCTATCACCTGAAACCAAAAATGCATGGGACGAAAAAAAAATCATAATATCATGTTGGTTTCCAAACCTACAAGACGTAAAAAATATAATAAAAGAATTAAAAAAAATATTTTTGGAAATTTCATTCGAATCAATTTTTAAGTTATTCGTGGGACATGGAAAAATTTCGGCGAAAAAGTACAAAATCATTAATAACTCCCTAATTAAACGTCGTATGATGAAATAGCAAGAGACAAAAAAAATGTAATGTGTGATTGTCTACAACATAGGCCATGTACAATATCACACTCAGAGAAAATTTTCGGCCAAAAAGTACAAAATCATTAATAACTCCGTAATTAAACGTCGTATGATGAAATAGCAAGAGACAAAACAGATGTAAAATGTTAATGTCTACAACATAGGCCATGTACAATATCACACTCAGAGAAAAACTTCGGCCAAAAAGTACAAAATCATTAATAACTCCGTAATTAAACGTCGTATGATTAAATAGCAAGAGACAAAAAAGATATAATGTGTGATTGTCTACAACATAGGCCATGCACAATATCACACTCAGAAATATTACTGGAGATATGTAGCTTCCCCCTAATTTCTTTGTCTTTTGTAGGGTTGAAAATTAAAAAATGTACCTTTTCGGAATTTTTCTGTTGGTTGCAAGGTGAAAGGAGTGTTTTTGCCAAATATCAAGTTTGTAACTCATTTGGAAGTGGGTAAACATTTATGTCAGTGAGTGAGTCAGTCAGTCAGCCATGTGGTTTTATATAATACTAGCAGGTACCCGCGGCTTCGCTCGCGTCATAGTCGTGTCATATTGTTATTCAATGAAATGCAGGTGTACCCCCTTAACACCCCTTTAGAAACTGAATATCCAAAAACCCTTCCTTAGTGGGCGTTTTCGACTTACAACGAACATATTCCCAAAATTTCATGTTTCTAGCTTTAATAGTTTTGGCTGGCCGATGATGAGTCAGTCAGTCAGTCAGTCAGTCAGGACACTTGTTTTTATATAAGAGATAAGCATCGGTCCTAGTGGAAAATAATTCTATCACCTGAAACCAAAAATGCATGGGACGAAAAAAAACATCAAAATATCATATTGGTTCCGGACCCTAAATGACGTGAAAAATATAATAAAAGTATTAAAAAAAACTATTTTTCGAAATTTCATTCGAATCAATTTTTATGCCATTCCTGGGACTTAGAAAATTCCGGCCAAAAAGTACAAAATCATTAATAACTCCCTAAGTATTCGTCGTATGATGAAATAGCAAGAGACAAAAAAGATGTAATGTGTTATTGTCTACAACATAGGCCATGTATAACTTTACACTCAGACATATTATGTTTCCTCCCCCCTCCCCATATTTTCACCCCTCCCCATGGGCCCCTTATATTGGATTTATGAAAAAACGGTCAAACACCTATTTTGTTATTTTTATGCTGATTATTTTCCTCTGAGATCCAAACTCCTCGCCTATGTCGTTTAAGAGATACACGCTCGGTTAGGAAACCTTCAACCCCCACTTTTCACCCCTTTCACCTCAAAATATACACCACATCGAAAAACCCTCAGACACGTATCTTCTTATTTTTAATGATGAGTTTATATGCCGAGTATCAAATCCCCCAATGAAAGCAATCTGGAGATATTGTTATTCAATGAAATGCAGGTGTACCCCCTTAACACCCCTTTAGAAACTGAATATCCAAAAACCCTTCCTTAGTGGGCGTTTTCGACTTACAACGAACATATTTCCAAAATTTCATGTTTCTAGCTTTAATAGTTTTGGCTGGCCGATGATGAGTCAGTCAGTCAGGACACTTGTTTTTATATAAGAGATAGATGAGCATGGGACCTAGTGGAAAATAATTCTATCACCTGAAACCAAAAATGCATGGGTCGAAAAAATACATCAAAATATCATGTTGGTTTCCGACCCTACAAGACGTAAAAAATATAATAAAAGTATTAAAAAAAACTATTTTTCGAAATTTCATTCCAATCAATTTTTAACTTATTCGTGGAACTTAGAATATTTCGGCCAAAAAGTAAAAAACAATAATAACTCCCTTATTCTTTGTCGTATGATGAAATAGCAAGAGACAAAAAAGATGTAAAATGGTATTGTCTACAACATAGGCCATATACGATATTACACAAAGACATATTACTGGAGATTTGTTGCTTCCCCCTATTTTGCTCTTAGTGGAAAATAATTCTATCACCTGAAACCAAAAATGCATGGGACGAAAAAAAAATCATAATATCATGTTGGTTTCCAAACCTACAAGACGTAAAAAATATAATAAAAGAATTTAAAAAAATATTTTTGGAAATTTCATTCGAATCAATTTTTAAGTTATTCGTGGGACATAGAAAAATTTCGACGAAAAAGTACAAAATCATTAATAACTCCCTAATTAAACGTCGTATGATGAAATAGCAAGAGACAAAAAAAAATGTAATGTGTGATTGTCTACAACATAGGCCATGTACAATATCACACTCAGAGAAAATTTTCGGCCAAAAAGTACAAAATCATTAATAACTCCGTAATTAAACGTCGTATGATGAAATAGCAAGAGACAAAACAGATGTAAAATGTTAATGTCTACAACATAGGCCATGTACAATATCACACTCAGAGAAAAATTTCGGCCAAAAAGTACAAAATCATTAATAACTCCGTAATTAAACGTCGTATGATTAAATAGCAAGAGACAAAAAAGATGTAATGTGTGATTGTCTACAACATAGGCCATGCACAATATCACACTCAGAAATATTACTGGAGATATGTAGCTTCCCCCTAATTTCTTTGTCTTTTGTAGGGTTGAAAATTATAAAATGTACCTTTTCGGAATTTTTCTGTTGGTTGCAAGGTGAAAGGAGTGTTTTTGCCAAATATCAAGTTTGTAACTCATTTGGAAGTGGGTAAACATTTATGTCAGTGAGTGAGTCAGTCAGTCAGCCATGTGGTTTTATATAATATAGATGAGCATGGGACCTAGTGGAAAATAATTCTATCACCTGAAACCAAAAATGCATGGGTCGAAAAAATACATCAAAATATCATGTTGGTTTCCGACCCTACAAGACGTAAAAAATATAATTAAAGTATTAAAAAAAACTATTTTTCGAAATTTCATTCCAATCAATTTTTAACTTATTCGTGGAACTTAGAATATTTCGGCCAAAAAGTAAAAAACAATAATAACTCCCTTATTCTTTGTCGTATGATGAAATAGCAAGAGACAAAAAAGATGTAAAATGGTATTGTCTACAACATAGGCCATATACGATATTACACAAAGACATATTACTGGAGATTTGTTGCTTCCCCCTATTTTGCTCTTAGTGGAAAATAATTCTATCACCTGAAACCAAAAATGCATGGGACGAAAAAAAAAATCATAATATCATGTTGGTTTCCAAACCTACAAGACGTAAAAAATATAATAAAAGAATTAAAAAAAATATTTTTGGAAATTTCATTCGAATCAATTTTTAAGTTATTCGTGGGACATAGAAAAATTTCGGCGAAAAAGTACAAAATCATTAATAACTCCCTAATTAAACGTCGTATGATGAAATAGCAAGAGACAAAAAAGATGTAATGTGTGATTGTCTACAACATAGGCCATGTACAATATCACACTCAGAGAAAATTTTCGGCCAAAAAGTACAAAATCATTAATAACTCCGTAATTAAACGTCGTATGATGAAATAGCAAGAGACAAAACAGATGTAAAATGTTAATGTCTACAACATAGGCCATGTACAATATCACACTCAGAGAAAAATTTCGGCCAAAAAGTACAAAATCATTAATAACTCCGTAATTAAACGTCGTATGATTAAATAGCAAGAGACAAAAAATATGTAATGTGTGATTGTCTACAACATAGGCCATGCACAATATCACACTCAGAAATATTACTGGAGATATGTAGCTTCCCCCTAATTTCTTTGTCTTTTGTAGGGTTGAAAATTAAAAAATGTACCTTTTCGGAATTTTTCTGTTGGTTGCAAGGTGAAAGGAGTGTTTTTGCCAAATATCAAGTTTGTAACTCATTTGGAAGTGGGTAAACATTTATGTCAGTGAGTGAGTCAGTCAGTCAGCCATGTGGTTTTATATAATATAGATGAGCATGGGACCTAGTGGAAAATAATTCTATCACCTGAAACCAAAAATGCATGGGTCGAAAAAATACATCAAAATATCATGTTGGTTTCCGACCCTACAAGACGTAAAAAATATAATAAAAGTATTAAAAAAAACTATTTTTCGAAATTTCATTCCAATCAATTTTTAACTTATTCGTGGAACTTAGAATATTTCGGCCAAAAAGTAAAAAACAATAATAACTCCCTTATTCTTTGTCGTATGATGAAATAGCAAGAGACAAAAAAGATGTAAAATGGTATTGTCTACAACATAGGCCATATACGATATTACACAAAGACATATTACTGGAGATTTGTTGCTTCCCCCTATTTTGCTCTTAGTGGAAAATAATTCTATCACCTGAAACCAAAAATGCATGGGACGAAAAAAAAATCATAATATCATGTTGGTTTCCAAACCTACAAGACGTAAAAAATATAATAAAAGAATTAAAAAAAATATTTTTGGAAATTTCATTCGAATCAATTTTTAAGTTATTCGTGGGACATAGAAAAATTTCGACGAAAAAGTACAAAATCATTAATAACTCCCTAATTAAACGTCGTATGATGAAATAGCAAGAGACAAAAAAAAATGTAATGTGTGATTGTCTACAACATAGGCCATGTACAATATCACACTCAGAGAAAATTTTCGGCCAAAAAGTACAAAATCATTAATAACTCCGTAATTAAACGTCGTATGATGAAATAGCAAGAGACAAAACAGATGTAAAATGTTAATGTCTACAACATAGGCCATGTACAATATCACACTCAGAGAAAAATTTCGGCCAAAAAGTACAAAATCATTAATAACTCCGTAATTAAACGTCGTATGATTAAATAGCAAGAGACAAAAAAGATGTAATGTGTGATTGTCTACAACATAGGCCATGCACAATATCACACTCAGAAATATTACTGGAGATATGTAGCTTCCCCCTAATTTCTTTGTCTTTTGTAGGGTTGAAAATTATAAAATGTACCTTTTCGGAATTTTTCTGTTGGTTGCAAGGTGAAAGGAGTGTTTTTGCCAAATATCAAGTTTGTAACTCATTTGGAAGTGGGTAAACATTTATGTCAGTGAGTGAGTCAGTCAGTCAGCCATGTGGTTTTATATAATATAGATGAGCATGGGACCTAGTGGAAAATAATTCTATCACCTGAAACCAAAAATGCATGGGTCGAAAAAATACATCAAAATATCATGTTGGTTTCCGACCCTACAAGACGTAAAAAATATAATAAAAGTATTAAAAAAAACTATTTTTCGAAATTTCATTCCAATCAATTTTTAACTTATTCGTGGAACTTAGAATATTTCGGCCAAAAAGTAAAAAACAATAATAACTCCCTTATTCTTTGTCGTATGATGAAATAGCAAGAGACAAAAAAGATGTAAAATGGTATTGTCTACAACATAGGCCATATACGATATTACACAAAGACATATTACTGGAGATTTGTTGCTTCCCCCTATTTTGCTCTTAGTGGAAAATAATTCTATCACCTGAAACCAAAAATGCATGGGACGAAAAAAAAAATCATAATATCATGTTGGTTTCCAAACCTACAAGACGTAAAAAATATAATAAAAGAATTAAAAAAAATATTTTTGGAAATTTCATTCGAATCAATTTTTAAGTTATTCGTGGGACATAGAAAAATTTCGGCGAAAAAGTACAAAATCATTAATAACTCCCTAATTAAACGTCGTATGATGAAATAGCAAGAGACAAAAAAGATGTAATGTGTGATTGTCTACAACATAGGCCATGTACAATATCACACTCAGAGAAAATTTTCGGCCAAAAAGTACAAAATCATTAATAACTCCGTAATTAAACGTCGTATGATGAAATAGCAAGAGACAAAACAGATGTAAAATGTTAATGTCTACAACATAGGCCATGTACAATATCACACTCAGAGAAAAATTTCGGCCAAAAAGTACAAAATCATTAATAACTCCGTAATTAAACGTCGTATGATTAAATAGCAAGAGACAAAAAATATGTAATGTGTGATTGTCTACAACATAGGCCATGCACAATATCACACTCAGAAATATTACTGGAGATATGTAGCTTCCCCCTAATTTCTTTGTCTTTTGTAGGGTTGAAAATTAAAAAATGTACCTTTTCGGAATTTTTCTGTTGGTTGCAAGGTGAAAGGAGTGTTTTTGCCAAATATCAAGTTTGTAACTCATTTGGAAGTGGGTAAACATTTATGTCAGTGAGTGAGTCAGTCAGTCAGCCATGTGGTTTTATATAATATAGATGAGCATGGGACCTAGTGGAAAATAATTCTATCACCTGAAACCAAAAATGCATGGGTCGAAAAAATACATCAAAATATCATGTTGGTTTCCGACCCTACAAGACGTAAAAAATATAATTCAAGTATTAAAAAAAACTATTTTTCGAAATTTCATTCCAATCAATTTTTAACTTATTCGTGGAACTTAGAATATTTCGGCCAAAAAGTAAAAAACAATAATAACTCCCTTATTCTTTGTCGTATGATGAAATAGCAAGAGACAAAAAAGATGTAAAATGGTATTGTCTACAACATAGGCCATATACGATATTACACAAAGACATATTACTGGAGATTTGTTGCTTCCCCCTATTTTGCTCTTAGTGGAAAATAATTCTATCACCTGAAACCAAAAATGCACGGGACGAAAAAAAAAATCATAATATCATGTTGGTTTCCAAACCTACAAGACGTAAAAAATATAATAAAAGAATTTAAAAAAATATTTTTGGAAATTTCATTCGAATCAATTTTTAAGTTATTCGTGGGACATAGAAAAATTTCGGCGAAAAAGTACAAAATCATTAATAACTCCCTAATTAAACGTCGTATGATGAAATAGCAAGAGACAAAAAAGATGTAATGTGTGATTGTCTACAACATAGGCCATGTACAATATCACACTCAGAGAAAATTTTCGGCCAAAAAGTACAAAATCATTAATAACTCCGTAATTAAACGTCGTTAATGAAATAGCAAGAGACAAAACAGATGTAAAGTGTTAATGTCTACAACATAGGCCATGTACAATATCACACTCAGAGAAAAAATTCGGCCAAAAAGTACAAAATCATTAATAACTCCGAAATTAAACGTCGTATGATTAAATAGCAAGAGACAAAAAAGATGTAATGTGTGATTGTCTACAACATAGGCCATGCACAATATCACACTCAGAAATATTACTGGAGATATGTAGCTTCCCCCTAATTTCTTTGTCTTTTGTAGGGTTGAAAATTAAAAAATGTACCTTTTCGGAATTTTTCTGTTGGTTGCAAGGTGAAAGGAGTGTTTTTGCCAAATATCAAGTTTGTAACTCATTTGGAAGTGGGTAAACATTTATGTCAGTGAGTGAGTCAGTCAGTCAGCCATGTGGTTTTATATAATATAGATGAGCATGGGACCTAGTGGAAAATAATTCTATCACCTGAAACCAAAAATGCATGGGTCGAAAAAATACATCAAAATATCATGTTGGTTTCCGACCCTACAAGACGTAAAAAATATAATTCAAGTATTAAAAAAAACTATTTTTCGAAATTTCATTCCAATCAATTTTTAACTTATTCGAGGAACTTAGAATATTTCGGCCAAAAAGTAAAAAAACCATAATAACTCCCTTATTCTTTGTCGTATGATGAAATAGCAAGAGACAAAAAAGATGTAAAATGGTATTGTCTACAACATAGGCCATATACGATATTACACAAAGACATATTACTGGAGATTTGTTGCTTCCCCCTATTTTGCTCTTAGTGGAAAATAATTCTATCACCTGAAACCAAAAATGCATGGGACGAAAAAAAAATCATAATATCATGTTGGTTTCCAAACCTACAAGACGTAAAAAATATAATAAAAGAATTAAAAAAAATATTTTTGGAAATTTCATTCGAATCAATTTTTAAGTTATTCGTGGGACATAGAAAAATTTCGACGAAAAAGTACAAAATCATTAATAACTCCCTAATTAAACGTCGTATGATGAAATAGCAAGAGACAAAAAAAAATGTAATGTGTGATTGTCTACAACATAGGCCATGTACAATATCACACTCAGAGAAAATTTTCGGCCAAAAAGTACAAAATCATTAATAACTCCGTAATTAAACGTCGTATGATGAAATAGCAAGAGACAAAACAGATGTAAAATGTTAATGTCTACAACATAGGCCATGTACAATATCACACTCAGAGAAAAATTTCGGCCAAAAAGTACAAAATCATTAATAACTCCGTAATTAAACGTCGTATGATTAAATAGCAAGAGACAAAAAAGATGTAATGTGTGATTGTCTACAACATAGGCCATGCACAATATCACACTCAGAAATATTACTGGAGATATGTAGCTTCCCCCTAATTTCTTTGTCTTTTGTAGGGTTGAAAATTATAAAATGTACCTTTTCGGAATTTTTCTGTTGGTTGCAAGGTGAAAGGAGTGTTTTTGCCAAATATCAAGTTTGTAACTCATTTGGAAGTGGGTAAACATTTATGTCAGTGAGTGAGTCAGTCAGTCAGCCATGTGGTTTTATATAATATAGATGAGCATGGGACCTAGTGGAAAATAATTCTATCACCTGAAACCAAAAATGCATGGGTCGAAAAAATACATCAAAATATCATGTTGGTTTCCGACCCTACAAGACGTAAAAAATATAATAAAAGTATTAAAAAAAACTATTTTTCGAAATTTCATTCCAATCAATTTTTAACTTATTCGTGGAACTTAGAATATTTCGGCCAAAAAGTAAAAAACAATAATAACTCCCTTATTCTTTGTCGTATGATGAAATAGCAAGAGACAAAAAAGATGTAAAATGGTATTGTCTACAACATAGGCCATATACGATATTACACAAAGACATATTACTGGAGATTTGTTGCTTCCCCCTATTTTGCTCTTAGTGGAAAATAATTCTATCACCTGAAACCAAAAATGCATGGGACGAAAAAAAAAATCATAATATCATGTTGGTTTCCAAACCTACAAGACGTAAAAAATATAATAAAAGAATTAAAAAAAATATTTTTGGAAATTTCATTCGAATCAATTTTTAAGTTATTCGTGGGACATAGAAAAATTTCGGCGAAAAAGTACAAAATCATTAATAACTCCCTAATTAAACGTCGTATGATGAAATAGCAAGAGACAAAAAAGATGTAATGTGTGATTGTCTACAACATAGGCCATGTACAATATCACACTCAGAGAAAATTTTCGGCCAAAAAGTACAAAATCATTAATAACTCCGTAATTAAACGTCGTATGATGAAATAGCAAGAGACAAAACAGATGTAAAATGTTAATGTCTACAACATAGGCCATGTACAATATCACACTCAGAGAAAAATTTCGGCCAAAAAGTACAAAATCATTAATAACTCCGTAATTAAACGTCGTATGATTAAATAGCAAGAGACAAAAAATATGTAATGTGTGATTGTCTACAACATAGGCCATGCACAATATCACACTCAGAAATATTACTGGAGATATGTAGCTTCCCCCTAATTTCTTTGTCTTTTGTAGGGTTGAAAATTAAAAAATGTACCTTTTCGGAATTTTTCTGTTGGTTGCAAGGTGAAAGGAGTGTTTTTGCCAAATATCAAGTTTGTAACTCATTTGGAAGTGGGTAAACATTTATGTCAGTGAGTGAGTCAGTCAGTCAGCCATGTGGTTTTATATAATATAGATGAGCATGGGACCTAGTGGAAAATAATTCTATCACCTGAAACCAAAAATGCATGGGTCGAAAAAATACATCAAAATATCATGTTGGTTTCCGACCCTACAAGACGTAAAAAATATAATTCAAGTATTAAAAAAAAATATTTTTCGAAATTTCATTCCAATCAATTTTTAACTTATTCGTGGAACTTAGAATATTTCGGCCAAAAAGTAAAAAACAATAATAACTCCCTTATTCTTTGTCGTATGATGAAATAGCAAGAGACAAAAAAGATGTAAAATGGTATTGTCTACAACATAGGCCATATACGATATTACACAAAGACATATTACTGGAGATTTGTTGCTTCCCCCTATTTTGCTCTTAGTGGAAAATAATTCTATCACCTGAAACCAAAAATGCATGGGACGAAAAAAAAAATCATAATATCATGTTGGTTTCCAAACCTACAAGACGTAAAAAATATAATAAAAGAATTAAAAAAAATATTTTTGGAAATTTCATTCGAATCAATTTTTAAGTTATTCGTGGGACATAGAAAAATTTCGGCGAAAAAGTACAAAATCATTAATAACTCCCTAATTAAACGTCGTATGATGAAATAGCAAGAGACAAAAAAGATGTAATGTGTGATTGTCTACAACATAGGCCATGTACAATATCACACTCAGAGAAAATTTTCGGCCAAAAAGTACAAAATCATTAATAACTCCGTAATTAAACGTCGTTAATGAAATAGCAAGAGACAAAACAGATGTAAAGTGTTAATGTCTACAACATAGGCCATGTACAATATCACACTCAGAGAAAAAATTCGGCCAAAAAGTACAAAATCATTAATAACTCCGAAATTAAACGTCGTATGATTAAATAGCAAGAGACAAAAAAGATGTAATGTGTGATTGTCTACAACATAGGCCATGCACAATATCACACTCAGAAATATTACTGGAGATATGTAGCTTCCCCCTAATTTCTTTGTCTTTTGTAGGGTTGAAAATTAAAAAATGTACCTTTTCGGAATTTTTCTGTTGGTTGCAAGGTGAAAGGAGTGTTTTTGCCAAATATCAAGTTTGTAACTCATTTGGAAGTGGGTAAACATTTATGTCAGTGAGTGAGTCAGTCAGTCAGCCATGTGGTTTTATATAATATAGATGAGCATGGGACCTAGTGGAAAATAATTCTATCACCTGAAACCAAAAATGCATGGGTCGAAAAAATACATCAAAATATCATGTTGGTTTCCGACCCTACAAGACGTAAAAAATATAATTCAAGTATTAAAAAAAACTATTTTTCGAAATTTCATTCCAATCAATTTTTAACTTATTCGAGGAACTTAGAATATTTCGGCCAAAAAGTAAAAAAACCATAATAACTCCCTTATTCTTTGTCGTATGATGAAATAGCAAGAGACAAAAAAGATGTAAAATGGTATTGTCTACAACATAGGCCATATACGATATTACACAAAGACATATTACTGGAGATTTGTTGCTTCCCCCTATTTTGCTCTTAGTGGAAAATAATTCTATCACCTGAAACCAAAAATGCATGGGACGAAAAAAAAAAAACCATAATATCATGTTGGTTTCCAAACCTACAAGACGTAAAAAATATAATAAAAGAATTAAAAAAAATATTTTTGGAAATTTCATTCGAATAAATTTTTAAGTTATTCGTGGGACATAGAAAAATTTCGGCGAAAAAGTACAAAATCATTAATAACTCCCTAATTAAACGTCGTATGATGAAATAGCAAGAGACAAAAAAGATGTAATGTGTGATTGTCTACAACATAGGCCATGCACAATATCACACTCAGAAATATTACTGGAGATATGTAGCTTCCCCCTAATTTCTTTGTCTTTTGTAGGGTTGAAAATTAAAAAATGTACCTTTTCGGAATTTTCTGTTGGTTGCAAGGTGAAAGGAGTGTTTTTGCCAAATATCAAGTTTGTAACTCATTTGGAAGTGGGTAAACATTTATGTCAGTGAGTGAGTCAGTCAGTCAGCCATGTGGTTTTATATAATATAGATGAGCATGGGACCTAGTGGAAAATAATTCTATCACCTGAAACCAAAAATGCATGGGTCGAAAAAATACATCAAAATATCATGTTGGTTTCCGACCCTACAAGACGTAAAAAATATAATAAAAGTATTAAAAAAAACTATTTTTCGAAATTTCATTCCAATCAATTTTTAACTTACTCGTGGAACTTAGAATATTTCGGCCAAAAAGTAAAAAACAATAATAACTCCCTTATTCTTTGTCGTATGATGAAATAGCAAGAGACAAAAAAGATGTAAAATGGTATTGTCTACAACATAGGCCATATACGATATTACACAAAGACATATTACTGGAGATTTGTTGCTTCCCCCTATTTTGCTCTTAGTGGAAAATAATTCTATCACCTGAAACCAAAAATGCATGGGACGAAAAAAAATCATAATATCATGTTGGTTTCCAAACCTACAAGACGTAAAAAATATAATAAAAGAATTAAAAAAATTATTTTTGGAAATTTCATTCGAATCAATTTTTAAGTTATTCGTGGGACATAGAAAAATTTCGGCGAAAAAGTACAAAATCATTAATAACTCCCTAATTAAACGTCGTATGATGAAATAGCAAGAGACAAAAAAGATGTAATGTGTGATTGTCTACAACATAGGCCATGTACAATATCACACTCAGAGAAAATTTTCGGCCAAAAAGTACAAAATCATTAATAACTCCGTAATTAAACGTCGTATGATGAAATAGCAAGAGACAAAACAGATGTAAAGTGTTAATGTCTACAACATAGGCCATGTACAATATCACACTCAGAGAAAAATTTCGGCCAATAAGTACAAAATCATTAATAACTCCGTAATTAAACGTCGTATGATTAAATAGCAAGAGACAAAAAAGATGTAATGTGTGATTGTCTACAACATAGGCCATGCACAATATCACACTCAGAAATATTACTGGAGATATGTAGCTTCCCCCTAATTTCTTTGTCTTTTGTAGGGTTGAAAATTATAAAATGTACCTTTTCGGAATTTTTCTGTTGGTTGCAAGGTGAAAGGAGTGTTTTTGCCAAATATCAAGTTTGTAACTCATTTGGAAGTGGGTAAACATTTATGTCAGTGAGTGAGTCAGTCAGTCAGCCATGTGGTTTTATATAATATAGATGAGCATGGGACCTAGTGGAAAATAATTCTATCACCTGAAACCAAAAATGCATGGGTCGAAAAAATACATCAAAATATCATGTTGGTTTCCGACCCTACAAGACGTAAAAAATATAATTCAAGTATTAAAAAAAACTATTTTTCGAAATTTCATTCCAATCAATTTTTAACTTATTCGAGGAACTTAGAATATTTCGGCCAAAAAGTAAAAAAACCATAATAACTCCCTTATTCTTTGTCGTATGATGAAATAGCAAGAGACAAAAAAGATGTAAAATGGTATTGTCTACAACATAGGCCATATACGATATTACACAAAGACATATTACTGGAGATTTGTTGCTTCCCCCTATTTTGCTCTTAGTGGAAAATAATTCTATCACCTGAAACCAAAAATGCATGGGACGAAAAAAAAAAAACCATAATATCATGTTGGTTTCCAAACCTACAAGACGTAAAAAATATAATAAAAGAATTAAAAAAAATATTTTTGGAAATTTCATTCGAATAAATTTTTAAGTTATTCGTGGGACATAGAAAAATTTCGGCGAAAAAGTACAAAATCATTAATAACTCCCTAATTAAACGTCGTATGATGAAATAGCAAGAGACAAAAAAGATGTAATGTGTGATTGTCTACAACATAGGCCATGCACAATATCACACTCAGAAATATTACTGGAGATATGTAGCTTCCCCCTAATTTCTTTGTCTTTTGTAGGGTTGAAAATTAAAAAATGTACCTTTTCGGAATTTTCTGTTGGTTGCAAGGTGAAAGGAGTGTTTTTGCCAAATATCAAGTTTGTAACTCATTTGGAAGTGGGTAAACATTTATGTCAGTGAGTGAGTCAGTCAGTCAGCCATGTGGTTTTATATAATATAGATGAGCATGGGACCTAGTGGAAAATAATTCTATCACCTGAAACCAAAAATGCATGGGTCGAAAAAATACATCAAAATATCATGTTGGTTTCCGACCCTACAAGACGTAAAAAATATAATAAAAGTATTAAAAAAAACTATTTTTCGAAATTTCATTCCAATCAATTTTTAACTTACTCGTGGAACTTAGAATATTTCGGCCAAAAAGTAAAAAACAATAATAACTCCCTTATTCTTTGTCGTATGATGAAATAGCAAGAGACAAAAAAGATGTAAAATGGTATTGTCTACAACATAGGCCATATACGATATTACACAAAGACATATTACTGGAGATTTGTTGCTTCCCCCTATTTTGCTCTTAGTGGAAAATAATTCTATCACCTGAAACCAAAAATGCATGGGACGAAAAAAAATCATAATATCATGTTGGTTTCCAAACCTACAAGACGTAAAAAATATAATAAAAGAATTAAAAAAAATATTTTTGGAAATTTCATTCGAATCAATTTTTAAGTTATTCGTGGGACATAGAAAAATTTCGGCGAAAAAGTACAAAATCATTAATAACTCCCTAATTAAACGTCGTATGATGAAATAGCAAGAGACAAAAAAGATGTAATGTGTGATTGTCTACAACATAGGCCATGTACAATATCACACTCAGAGAAAATTTTCGGCCAAAAAGTACAAAATCATTAATAACTCCGTAATTAAACGTCGTATGATGAAATAGCAAGAGACAAAACAGATGTAAAGTGTTAATGTCTACAACATAGGCCATGTACAATATCACACTCAGAGAAAAATTTCGGCCAATAAGTACAAAATCATTAATAACTCCGTAATTAAACGTCGTATGATTAAATAGCAAGAGACAAAAAAGATGTAATGTGTGATTGTCTACAACATAGGCCATGCACAATATCACACTCAGAAATATTACTGGAGATATGTAGCTTCCCCCTAATTTCTTTGTCTTTTGTAGGGTTGAAAATTATAAAATGTACCTTTTCGGAATTTTTCTGTTGGTTGCAAGGTGAAAGGAGTGTTTTTGCCAAATATCAAGTTTGTAACTCATTTGGAAGTGGGTAAACATTTATGTCAGTGAGTGAGTCAGTCAGTCAGCCATGTGGTTTTATAAAATATAGATGAGCATGGGACCTAGTGGAAAATAATTCTATCACCTGAAACCAAAAATGCATGGGTCGAAAAAATACATCAAAATATCATGTTGGTTTCCGACCCTACAAGACGTAAAAAATATAATTAAAGTATTAAAAAAAACTATTTTTCGAAATTTCATTCCAATCAATTTTTAACTTATTCGTGGAACTTAGAATATTTCGGCCAAAAAGTAAAAAACAATAATAACTCCCTTATTCTTTGTCGTATGATGAAATAGCAAGAGACAAAAAAGATGTAAAATGGTATTGTCTACAACATAGGCCATATACGATATTACACAAAGACATATTACTGGAGATTTGTTGCTTCCCCCTATTTTGCTCTTAGTGGAAAATAATTCTATCACCTGAAACCAAAAATGCATGGGACGAAAAAAAATCATAATATCATGTTGGTTTCCAAACCTACAAGACGTAAAAAATATAATAGAAGAATTAAAAAAAATATTTTTGGAAATTTCATTCGAATCAATTTTTAAGTTATTCGTGGGACATAGAAAAATTTCGGCGAAAAAGTACAAAATCATTAATAACTCCCTAATTAAACGTCGTATGATGAAATAGCAAGAGACAAAAAAGATGTAATGTGTGATTGTCTACAACATAGGCCGTGTACAATATCACACTCAGAGAAAATTTTCGGCCAAAAAGTACAAAATCATTAATAACTCCGTAATTAAACGTCGTTAATGAAATAGCAAGAGACAAAACAGATGTAAAGTGTTAATGTCTACAACATAGGCCATGTACAATATCACACTCAGAGAAAAAATTCGGCCAAAAAGTACAAAATCATTAATAACTCCGAAATTAAACGTCGTATGATTAAATAGCAAGAGACAAAAAAGATGTAATGTGTGATTGTCTACAACATAGGCCATGCACAATATCACACTCAGAAATATTACTGGAGATATGTAGCTTCCCCCTAATTTCTTTGTCTTTTGTAGGGTTGAAAATTAAAAAATGTACCTTTTCGGAATTTTTCTGTTGGTTGCAAGGTGAAAGGAGTGTTTTTGCCAAATATCAAGTTTGTAACTCATTTGGAAGTGGGTAAACATTTATGTCAGTGAGTGAGTCAGTCAGTCAGCCATGTGGTTTTATATAATATAGATGAGCATGGGACCTAGTGGAAAATAATTCTATCACCTGAAACCAAAAATGCATGGGTCGAAAAAATACATCAAAATATCATGTTGGTTTCCGACCCTACAAGACGTAAAAAATATAATAAAAGTATTAAAAAAAACTATTTTTCGAAATTTCATTCCAATCGATTTTTAACTTATTCGTGGAACTTAGAATATTTCGGCCAAAAAGTAAAAAAACAATAATAACTCCCTTATTCTTTGTCGTATGATGAAATAGCAACAGACAAAAAAGATGTAAAATGGTATTGTCTACAACATAGGCCATATACGATATTACACAAAGACATATTACTGGAGATTTGTTGCTTCCCCCTATTTTGCTCTTAGTGGAAAATAATTCTATCACCTGAAACCAAAAATGCATGGGACGAAAAAAAAATCATAATATCATGTTGGTTTCCAAACCTACAAGACGTAAAAAATATAATAAAAGAATTAAAAAAAATATTTTTGGAAATTTCATTCGAATCAATTTTTAAGTTATTCGTGGGACATAGAAAAATTTCGGCGAAAAAGTACAAAATCATTAATAACTCCCTAATTAAACGTCGTATGATGAAATAGCAAGAGACAAAAAAAAATGTAATGTGTGATTGTCTACAACATAGGCCATGTACAATATCACACTCAGAGAAAATTTTCGGCCAAAAAGTACAAAATCATTAATAACTCCGTAATTAAACGTCGTATGATGAAATAGCAAGAGACAAAACAGATGTAAAATGTTAATGTCTACAACATAGGCCATGTACAATATCACACTCAGAGAAAAATTTCGGCCAAAAAGTACAAAATCATTAATAACTCCGTAATTAAACGTCGTATGATTAAATAGCAAGAGACAAAAAAGATGTAATGTGTGATTGTCTACAACATAGGCCATGCACAATATCACACTCAGAAATATTACTGGAGATATGTAGCTTCCCCCTAATTTCTTTGTCTTTTGTAGGGTTGAAAATTAAAAAATGTACCTTTTCGGAATTTTTCTGTTGGTTGCAAGGTGAAAGGAGTGTTTTTGCCAAATATCAAGTTTGTAACTCATTTGGAAGTGGGTAAACATTTATGTCAGTGAGTGAGTCAGTCAGTCAGCCATGTGGTTTTATATAATATAGATGAGCATGGGACCTAGTGGAAAATAATTCTATCACCTGAAACCAAAAATGCATGGGTCGAAAAAATACATCAAAATATCATGTTGGTTTCCGACCCTACAAGACGTAAAAAATATAATAAAAGTATTAAAAAAAACTATTTTTCGAAATTTCATTCCAATCAATTTTTAACTTATTCGTGGAACTTAGAATATTTCGGCCAAAAAGTAAAAAACAATAATAACTCCCTTATTCTTTGTCGTATGATGAAATAGCAAGAGACAAAAAAGATGTAAAATGGTATTGTCTACAACATAGGCCATATACGATATTACACAAAGACATATTACTGGAGATTTGTTGCTTCCCCCTATTTTGCTCTTAGTGGAAAATAATTCTATCACCTGAAACCAAAAATGCATGGGACGAAAAAAAAATCATAATATCATGTTGGTTTCCAAACCTACAAGACGTAAAAAATATAATAAAAGAATTAAAAAAAATATTTTTGGAAATTTCATTCGAATCAATTTTTAAGTTATTCGTGGGACATAGAAAAATTTCGACGAAAAAGTACAAAATCATTAATAACTCCCTAATTAAACGTCGTATGATGAAATAGCAAGAGACAAAAAAAAATGTAATGTGTGATTGTCTACAACATAGGCCATGTACAATATCACACTCAGAGAAAATTTTCGGCCAAAAAGTACAAAATCATTAATAACTCCGTAATTAAACGTCGTATGATGAAATAGCAAGAGACAAAACAGATGTAAAATGTTAATGTCTACAACATAGGCCATGTACAATATCACACTCAGAGAAAAATTTCGGCCAAAAAGTACAAAATCATTAATAACTCCGTAATTAAACGTCGTATGATTAAATAGCAAGAGACAAAAAAGATGTAATGTGTGATTGTCTACAACATAGGCCATGCACAATATCACACTCAGAAATATTACTGGAGATATGTAGCTTCCCCCTAATTTCTTTGTCTTTTGTAGGGTTGAAAATTATAAAATGTACCTTTTCGGAATTTTTCTGTTGGTTGCAAGGTGAAAGGAGTGTTTTTGCCAAATATCAAGTTTGTAACTCATTTGGAAGTGGGTAAACATTTATGTCAGTGAGTGAGTCAGTCAGTCAGCCATGTGGTTTTATATAATATAGATGAGCATGGGACCTAGTGGAAAATAATTCTATCACCTGAAACCAAAAATGCATGGGTCGAAAAAATACATCAAAATATCATGTTGGTTTCCGACCCTACAAGACGTAAAAAATATAATAAAAGTATTAAAAAAAACTATTTTTCGAAATTTCATTCCAATCAATTTTTAACTTATTCGTGGAACTTAGAATATTTCGGCCAAAAAGTAAAAAACAATAATAACTCCCTTATTCTTTGTCGTATGATGAAATAGCAAGAGACAAAAAAGATGTAAAATGGTATTGTCTACAACATAGGCCATATACGATATTACACAAAGACATATTACTGGAGATTTGTTGCTTCCCCCTATTTTGCTCTTAGTGGAAAATAATTCTATCACCTGAAACCAAAAATGCATGGGACGAAAAAAAAAATCATAATATCATGTTGGTTTCCAAACCTACAAGACGTAAAAAATATAATAAAAGAATTAAAAAAAATATTTTTGGAAATTTCATTCGAATCAATTTTTAAGTTATTCGTGGGACATAGAAAAATTTCGGCGAAAAAGTACAAAATCATTAATAACTCCCTAATTAAACGTCGTATGATGAAATAGCAAGAGACAAAAAAGATGTAATGTGTGATTGTCTACAACATAGGCCATGTACAATATCACACTCAGAGAAAATTTTCGGCCAAAAAGTACAAAATCATTAATAACTCCGTAATTAAACGTCGTATGATGAAATAGCAAGAGACAAAACAGATGTAAAATGTTAATGTCTACAACATAGGCCATGTACAATATCACACTCAGAGAAAAATTTCGGCCAAAAAGTACAAAATCATTAATAACTCCGTAATTAAACGTCGTATGATTAAATAGCAAGAGACAAAAAATATGTAATGTGTGATTGTCTACAACATAGGCCATGCACAATATCACACTCAGAAATATTACTGGAGATATGTAGCTTCCCCCTAATTTCTTTGTCTTTTGTAGGGTTGAAAATTAAAAAATGTACCTTTTCGGAATTTTTCTGTTGGTTGCAAGGTGAAAGGAGTGTTTTTGCCAAATATCAAGTTTGTAACTCATTTGGAAGTGGGTAAACATTTATGTCAGTGAGTGAGTCAGTCAGTCAGCCATGTGGTTTTATATAATATAGATGAGCATGGGACCTAGTGGAAAATAATTCTATCACCTGAAACCAAAAATGCATGGGTCGAAAAAATACATCAAAATATCATGTTGGTTTCCGACCCTACAAGACGTAAAAAATATAATTCAAGTATTAAAAAAAACTATTTTTCGAAATTTCATTCCAATCAATTTTTAACTTATTCGTGGAACTTAGAATATTTCGGCCAAAAAGTAAAAAACAATAATAACTCCCTTATTCTTTGTCGTATGATGAAATAGCAAGAGACAAAAAAGATGTAAAATGGTATTGTCTACAACATAGGCCATATACGATATTACACAAAGACATATTACTGGAGATTTGTTGCTTCCCCCTATTTTGCTCTTAGTGGAAAATAATTCTATCACCTGAAACCAAAAATGCACGGGACGAAAAAAAAAATCATAATATCATGTTGGTTTCCAAACCTACAAGACGTAAAAAATATAATAAAAGAATTAAAAAAAATATTTTTGGAAATTTCATTCGAATCAATTTTTAAGTTATTCGTGGGACATAGAAAAATTTCGGCGAAAAAGTACAAAATCATTAATAACTCCCTAATTAAACGTCGTATGATGAAATAGCAAGAGACAAAAAAGATGTAATGTGTGATTGTCTACAACATAGGCCATGTACAATATCACACTCAGAGAAAATTTTCGGCCAAAAAGTACAAAATCATTAATAACTCCGTAATTAAACGTCGTTAATGAAATAGCAAGAGACAAAACAGATGTAAAGTGTTAATGTCTACAACATAGGCCATGTACAATATCACACTCAGAGAAAAAATTCGGCCAAAAAGTACAAAATCATTAATAACTCCGAAATTAAACGTCGTATGATTAAATAGCAAGAGACAAAAAAGATGTAATGTGTGATTGTCTACAACATAGGCCATGCACAATATCACACTCAGAAATATTACTGGAGATATGTAGCTTCCCCCTAATTTCTTTGTCTTTTGTAGGGTTGAAAATTAAAAAATGTACCTTTTCGGAATTTTTCTGTTGGTTGCAAGGTGAAAGGAGTGTTTTTGCCAAATATCAAGTTTGTAACTCATTTGGAAGTGGGTAAACATTTATGTCAGTGAGTGAGTCAGTCAGTCAGCCATGTGGTTTTATATAATATAGATGAGCATGGGACCTAGTGGAAAATAATTCTATCACCTGAAACCAAAAATGCATGGGTCGAAAAAATACATCAAAATATCATGTTGGTTTCCGACCCTACAAGACGTAAAAAATATAATTCAAGTATTAAAAAAAACTATTTTTCGAAATTTCATTCCAATCAATTTTTAACTTATTCGAGGAACTTAGAATATTTCGGCCAAAAAGTAAAAAAACCATAATAACTCCCTTATTCTTTGTCGTATGATGAAATAGCAAGAGACAAAAAAGATGTAAAATGGTATTGTCTACAACATAGGCCATATACGATATTACACAAAGACATATTACTGGAGATTTGTTGCTTCCCCCTATTTTGCTCTTAGTGGAAAATAATTCTATCACCTGAAACCAAAAATGCATGGGACGAAAAAAAAATCATAATATCATGTTGGTTTCCAAACCTACAAGACGTAAAAAATATAATAAAAGAATTAAAAAAAATATTTTTGGAAATTTCATTCGAATCAATTTTTAAGTTATTCGTGGGACATAGAAAAATTTCGACGAAAAAGTACAAAATCATTAATAACTCCCTAATTAAACGTCGTATGATGAAATAGCAAGAGACAAAAAAAAATGTAATGTGTGATTGTCTACAACATAGGCCATGTACAATATCACACTCAGAGAAAATTTTCGGCCAAAAAGTACAAAATCATTAATAACTCCGTAATTAAACGTCGTATGATGAAATAGCAAGAGACAAAACAGATGTAAAATGTTAATGTCTACAACATAGGCCATGTACAATATCACACTCAGAGAAAAATTTCGGCCAAAAAGTACAAAATCATTAATAACTCCGTAATTAAACGTCGTATGATTAAATAGCAAGAGACAAAAAAGATGTAATGTGTGATTGTCTACAACATAGGCCATGCACAATATCACACTCAGAAATATTACTGGAGATATGTAGCTTCCCCCTAATTTCTTTGTCTTTTGTAGGGTTGAAAATTATAAAATGTACCTTTTCGGAATTTTTCTGTTGGTTGCAAGGTGAAAGGAGTGTTTTTGCCAAATATCAAGTTTGTAACTCATTTGGAAGTGGGTAAACATTTATGTCAGTGAGTGAGTCAGTCAGTCAGCCATGTGGTTTTATATAATATAGATGAGCATGGGACCTAGTGGAAAATAATTCTATCACCTGAAACCAAAAATGCATGGGTCGAAAAAATACATCAAAATATCATGTTGGTTTCCGACCCTACAAGACGTAAAAAATATAATAAAAGTATTAAAAAAAACTATTTTTCGAAATTTCATTCCAATCAATTTTTAACTTATTCGTGGAACTTAGAATATTTCGGCCAAAAAGTAAAAAACAATAATAACTCCCTTATTCTTTGTCGTATGATGAAATAGCAAGAGACAAAAAAGATGTAAAATGGTATTGTCTACAACATAGGCCATATACGATATTACACAAAGACATATTACTGGAGATTTGTTGCTTCCCCCTATTTTGCTCTTAGTGGAAAATAATTCTATCACCTGAAACCAAAAATGCATGGGACGAAAAAAAAAATCATAATATCATGTTGGTTTCCAAACCTACAAGACGTAAAAAATATAATAAAAGAATTAAAAAAAATATTTTTGGAAATTTCATTCGAATCAATTTTTAAGTTATTCGTGGGACATAGAAAAATTTCGGCGAAAAAGTACAAAATCATTAATAACTCCCTAATTAAACGTCGTATGATGAAATAGCAAGAGACAAAAAAGATGTAATGTGTGATTGTCTACAACATAGGCCATGTACAATATCACACTCAGAGAAAATTTTCGGCCAAAAAGTACAAAATCATTAATAACTCCGTAATTAAACGTCGTATGATGAAATAGCAAGAGACAAAACAGATGTAAAATGTTAATGTCTACAACATAGGCCATGTACAATATCACACTCAGAGAAAAATTTCGGCCAAAAAGTACAAAATCATTAATAACTCCGTAATTAAACGTCGTATGATTAAATAGCAAGAGACAAAAAATATGTAATGTGTGATTGTCTACAACATAGGCCATGCACAATATCACACTCAGAAATATTACTGGAGATATGTAGCTTCCCCCTAATTTCTTTGTCTTTTGTAGGGTTGAAAATTAAAAAATGTACCTTTTCGGAATTTTTCTGTTGGTTGCAAGGTGAAAGGAGTGTTTTTGCCAAATATCAAGTTTGTAACTCATTTGGAAGTGGGTAAACATTTATGTCAGTGAGTGAGTCAGTCAGTCAGCCATGTGGTTTTATATAATATAGATGAGCATGGGACCTAGTGGAAAATAATTCTATCACCTGAAACCAAAAATGCATGGGTCGAAAAAATACATCAAAATATCATGTTGGTTTCCGACCCTACAAGACGTAAAAAATATAATTCAAGTATTAAAAAAAAATATTTTTCGAAATTTCATTCCAATCAATTTTTAACTTATTCGTGGAACTTAGAATATTTCGGCCAAAAAGTAAAAAACAATAATAACTCCCTTATTCTTTGTCGTATGATGAAATAGCAAGAGACAAAAAAGATGTAAAATGGTATTGTCTACAACATAGGCCATATACGATATTACACAAAGACATATTACTGGAGATTTGTTGCTTCCCCCTATTTTGCTCTTAGTGGAAAATAATTCTATCACCTGAAACCAAAAATGCATGGGACGAAAAAAAAAATCATAATATCATGTTGGTTTCCAAACCTACAAGACGTAAAAAATATAATAAAAGAATTAAAAAAAATATTTTTGGAAATTTCATTCGAATCAATTTTTAAGTTATTCGTGGGACATAGAAAAATTTCGGCGAAAAAGTACAAAATCATTAATAACTCCCTAATTAAACGTCGTATGATGAAATAGCAAGAGACAAAAAAGATGTAATGTGTGATTGTCTACAACATAGGCCATGTACAATATCACACTCAGAGAAAATTTTCGGCCAAAAAGTACAAAATCATTAATAACTCCGTAATTAAACGTCGTTAATGAAATAGCAAGAGACAAAACAGATGTAAAGTGTTAATGTCTACAACATAGGCCATGTACAATATCACACTCAGAGAAAAAATTCGGCCAAAAAGTACAAAATCATTAATAACTCCGAAATTAAACGTCGTATGATTAAATAGCAAGAGACAAAAAAGATGTAATGTGTGATTGTCTACAACATAGGCCATGCACAATATCACACTCAGAAATATTACTGGAGATATGTAGCTTCCCCCTAATTTCTTTGTCTTTTGTAGGGTTGAAAATTAAAAAATGTACCTTTTCGGAATTTTTCTGTTGGTTGCAAGGTGAAAGGAGTGTTTTTGCCAAATATCAATTTTGTAACTCATTTGGAAGTGGGTAAACATTTATGTCAGTGAGTGAGTCAGTCAGTCAGCCATGTGGTTTTATATAATATAGATGAGCATGGGACCTAGTGGAAAATAATTCTATCACCTGAAACCAAAAATGCATGGGTCGAAAAAATACATCAAAATATCATGTTGGTTTCCGACCCTACAAGACGTAAAAAATATAATTCAAGTATTAAAAAAAACTATTTTTCGAAATTTCATTCCAATCAATTTTTAACTTATTCGAGGAACTTAGAATATTTCGGCCAAAAAGTAAAAAAACCATAATAACTCCCTTATTCTTTGTCGTATGATGAAATAGCAAGAGACAAAAAAGATGTAAAATGGTATTGTCTACAACATAGGCCATATACGATATTACACAAAGACATATTACTGGAGATTTGTTGCTTCCCCCTATTTTGCTCTTAGTGGAAAATAATTCTATCACCTGAAACCAAAAATGCATGGGACGAAAAAAAAAAAACCATAATATCATGTTGGTTTCCAAACCTACAAGACGTAAAAAATATAATAAAAGAATTAAAAAAAATATTTTTGGAAATTTCATTCGAATAAATTTTTAAGTTATTCGTGGGACATAGAAAAATTTCGGCGAAAAAGTACAAAATCATTAATAACTCCCTAATTAAACGTCGTATGATGAAATAGCTAGAGACAAAAAAGATGTAATGTGTGATTGTCTACAACATAGGCCATGCACAATATCACACTCAGAAATATTACTGGAGATATGTAGCTTCCCCCTAATTTCTTTGTCTTTTGTAGGGTTGAAAATTAAAAAATGTACCTTTTCGGAATTTTCTGTTGGTTGCAAGGTGAAAGGAGTGTTTTTGCCAAATATCAAGTTTGTAACTCATTTGGAAGTGGGTAAACATTTATGTCAGTGAGTGAGTCAGTCAGTCAGCCATGTGGTTTTATATAATATAGATGAGCATGGGACCTAGTGGAAAATAATTCTATCACCTGAAACCAAAAATGCATGGGTCGAAAAAATACATCAAAATATCATGTTGGTTTCCGACCCTACAAGACGTAAAAAATATAATAAAAGTATTAAAAAAAACTATTTTTCGAAATTTCATTCCAATCAATTTTTAACTTACTCGTGGAACTTAGAATATTTCGGCCAAAAAGTAAAAAACAATAATAACTCCCTTATTCTTTGTCGTATGATGAAATAGCAAGAGACAAAAAAGATGTAAAATGGTATTGTCTACAACATAGGCCATATACGATATTACACAAAGACATATTACTGGAGATTTGTTGCTTCCCCCTATTTTGCTCTTAGTGGAAAATAATTCTATCACCTGAAACCAAAAATGCATGGGACGAAAAAAAATCATAATATCATGTTGGTTTCCAAACCTACAAGACGTAAAAAATATAATAAAAGAATTAAAAAAATTATTTTTGGAAATTTCATTCGAATCAATTTTTAAGTTATTCGTGGGACATAGAAAAATTTCGGCGAAAAAGTACAAAATCATTAATAACTCCCTAATTAAACGTCGTATGATGAAATAGCAAGAGACAAAAAAGATGTAATGTGTGATTGTCTACAACATAGGCCATGTACAATATCACACTCAGAGAAAATTTTCGGCCAAAAAGTACAAAATCATTAATAACTCCGTAATTAAACGTCGTATGATGAAATAGCAAGAGACAAAACAGATGTAAAGTGTTAATGTCTACAACATAGGCCATGTACAATATCACACTCAGAGAAAAATTTCGGCCAATAAGTACAAAATCATTAATAACTCCGTAATTAAACGTCGTATGATTAAATAGCAAGAGACAAAAAAGATGTAATGTGTGATTGTCTACAACATAGGCCATGCACAATATCACACTCAGAAATATTACTGGAGATATGTAGCTTCCCCCTAATTTCTTTGTCTTTTGTAGGGTTGAAAATTAAAAAATGTACCTTTTCGGAATTTTTCTGTTGGTTGCAAGGTGAAAGGAGTGTTTTTGCCAAATATCAAGTTTGTAACTCATTTGGAAGTGGGTAAACATTTATGTCAGTGAGTGAGTCAGTCAGTCAGCCATGTGGTTTTATATAATATAGATGAGCATGGGACCTAGTGGAAAATAATTCTATCACCTGAAACCAAAAATGCATGGGTCGAAAAAATACATCAAAATATCATGTTGGTTTCCGACCCTACAAGACGTAAAAAATATAATTCAAGTATTAAAAAAAACTATTTTTCGAAATTTCATTCCAATCAATTTTTAACTTATTCGAGGAACTTAGAATATTTCGGCCAAAAAGTAAAAAAACCATAATAACTCCCTTATTCTTTGTCGTATGATGAAATAGCAAGAGACAAAAAAGATGTAAAATGGTATTGTCTACAACATAGGCCATATACGATATTACACAAAGACATATTACTGGAGATTTGTTGCTTCCCCCTATTTTGCTCTTAGTGGAAAATAATTCTATCACCTGAAACCAAAAATGCATGGGACGAAAAAAAAAAAACCATAATATCATGTTGGTTTCCAAACCTACAAGACGTAAAAAATATAATAAAAGAATTAAAAAAAATATTTTTGGAAATTTCATTCGAATAAATTTTTAAGTTATTCGTGGGACATAGAAAAATTTCGGCGAAAAAGTACAAAATCATTAATAACTCCCTAATTAAACGTCGTATGATGAAATAGCAAGAGACAAAAAAGATGTAATGTGTGATTGTCTACAACATAGGCCATGCACAATATCACACTCAGAAATATTACTGGAGATATGTAGCTTCCCCCTAATTTCTTTGTCTTTTGTAGGGTTGAAAATTAAAAAATGTACCTTTTCGGAATTTTCTGTTGGTTGCAAGGTGAAAGGAGTGTTTTTGCCAAATATCAAGTTTGTAACTCATTTGGAAGTGGGTAAACATTTATGTCAGTGAGTGAGTCAGTCAGTCAGCCATGTGGTTTTATATAATATAGATGAGCATGGGACCTAGTGGAAAATAATTCTATCACCTGAAACCAAAAATGCATGGGTCGAAAAAATACATCAAAATATCATGTTGGTTTCCGACCCTACAAGACGTAAAAAATATAATAAAAGTATTAAAAAAAACTATTTTTCGAAATTTCATTCCAATCAATTTTTAACTTACTCGTGGAACTTAGAATATTTCGGCCAAAAAGTAAAAAACAATAATAACTCCCTTATTCTTTGTCGTATGATGAAATAGCAAGAGACAAAAAAGATGTAAAATGGTATTGTCTACAACATAGGCCATATACGATATTACACAAAGACATATTACTGGAGATTTGTTGCTTCCCCCTATTTTGCTCTTAGTGGAAAATAATTCTATCACCTGAAACCAAAAATGCATGGGACGAAAAAAAATCATAATATCATGTTGGTTTCCAAACCTACAAGACGTAAAAAATATAATAAAAGAATTAAAAAAAATATTTTTGGAAATTTCATTCGAATCAATTTTTAAGTTATTCGTGGGACATAGAAAAATTTCGGCGAAAAAGTACAAAATCATTAATAACTCCCTAATTAAACGTCGTATGATGAAATAGCAAGAGACAAAAAAGATGTAATGTGTGATTGTCTACAACATAGGCCATGTACAATATCACACTCAGAGAAAATTTTCGGCCAAAAAGTACAAAATCATTAATAACTCCGTAATTAAACGTCGTATGATGAAATAGCAAGAGACAAAACAGATGTAAAGTGTTAATGTCTACAACATAGGCCATGTACAATATCACACTCAGAGAAAAATTTCGGCCAATAAGTACAAAATCATTAATAACTCCGTAATTAAACGTCGTATGATTAAATAGCAAGAGACAAAAAAGATGTAATGTGTGATTGTCTACAACATAGGCCATGCACAATATCACACTCAGAAATATTACTGGAGATATGTAGCTTCCCCCTAATTTCTTTGTCTTTTGTAGGGTTGAAAATTATAAAATGTACCTTTTCGGAATTTTTCTGTTGGTTGCAAGGTGAAAGGAGTGTTTTTGCCAAATATCAAGTTTGTAACTCATTTGGAAGTGGGTAAACATTTATGTCAGTGAGTGAGTCAGTCAGTCAGCCATGTGGTTTTATAAAATATAGATGAGCATGGGACCTAGTGGAAAATAATTCTATCACCTGAAACCAAAAATGCATGGGTCGAAAAAATACATCAAAATATCATGTTGGTTTCCGACCCTACAAGACGTAAAAAATATAATTAAAGTATTAAAAAAAACTATTTTTCGAAATTTCATTCCAATCAATTTTTAACTTATTCGTGGAACTTAGAATATTTCGGCCAAAAAGTAAAAAACAATAATAACTCCCTTATTCTTTGTCGTATGATGAAATAGCAAGAGACAAAAAAGATGTAAAATGGTATTGTCTACAACATAGGCCATATACGATATTACACAAAGACATATTACTGGAGATTTGTTGCTTCCCCCTATTTTGCTCTTAGTGGAAAATAATTCTATCACCTGAAACCAAAAATGCATGGGACGAAAAAAAATCATAATATCATGTTGGTTTCCAAACCTACAAGACGTAAAAAATATAATAGAAGAATTAAAAAAAATATTTTTGGAAATTTCATTCGAATCAATTTTTAAGTTATTCGTGGGACATAGAAAAATTTCGGCGAAAAAGTACAAAATCATTAATAACTCCCTAATTAAACGTCGTATGATGAAATAGCAAGAGACAAAAAAGATGTAATGTGTGATTGTCTACAACATAGGCCGTGTACAATATCACACTCAGAGAAAATTTTCGGCCAAAAAGTACAAAATCATTAATAACTCCGTAATTAAACGTCGTTAATGAAATAGCAAGAGACAAAACAGATGTAAAGTGTTAATGTCTACAACATAGGCCATGTACAATATCACACTCAGAGAAAAAATTCGGCCAAAAAGTACAAAATCATTAATAACTCCGAAATTAAACGTCGTATGATTAAATAGCAAGAGACAAAAAAGATGTAATGTGTGATTGTCTACAACATAGGCCATGCACAATATCACACTCAGAAATATTACTGGAGATATGTAGCTTCCCCCTAATTTCTTTGTCTTTTGTAGGGTTGAAAATTAAAAAATGTACCTTTTCGGAATTTTTCTGTTGGTTGCAAGGTGAAAGGAGTGTTTTTGCCAAATATCAAGTTTGTAACTCATTTGGAAGTGGGTAAACATTTATGTCAGTGAGTGAGTCAGTCAGTCAGCCATGTGGTTTTATATAATATAGATGAGCATGGGACCTAGTGGAAAATAATTCTATCACCTGAAACCAAAAATGCATGGGTCGAAAAAATACATCAAAATATCATGTTGGTTTCCGACCCTACAAGACGTAAAAAATATAATAAAAGTATTAAAAAAAACTATTTTTCGAAATTTCATTCCAATCGATTTTTAACTTATTCGTGGAACTTAGAATATTTCGGCCAAAAAGTAAAAAAACAATAATAACTCCCTTATTCTTTGTCGTATGATGAAATAGCAACAGACAAAAAAGATGTAAAATGGTATTGTCTACAACATAGGCCATATACGATATTACACAAAGACATATTACTGGAGATTTGTTGCTTCCCCCTATTTTGCTCTTAGTGGAAAATAATTCTATCACCTGAAACCAAAAATGCATGGGACGAAAAAAAAATCATAATATCATGTTGGTTTCCAAACCTACAAGACGTAAAAAATATAATAAAAGAATTAAAAAAAATATTTTTGGAAATTTCATTCGAATCAATTTTTAAGTTATTCGTGGGACATAGAAAAATTTCGGCGAAAAAGTACAAAATCATTAATAACTCCCTAATTAAACGTCGTATGATGAAATAGCAAGAGACAAAAAAAAATGTAATGTGTGATTGTCTACAACATAGGCCATGTACAATATCACACTCAGAGAAAATTTTCGGCCAAAAAGTACAAAATCATTAATAACTCCGTAATTAAACGTCGTATGATGAAATAGCAAGAGACAAAACAGATGTAAAATGTTAATGTCTACAACATAGGCCATGTACAATATCACACTCAGAGAAAAATTTCGGCCAAAAAGTACAAAATCATTAATAACTCCGTAATTAAACGTCGTATGATTAAATAGCAAGAGACAAAAAAGATGTAATGTGTGATTGTCTACAACATAGGCCATGCACAATATCACACTCAGAAATATTACTGGAGATATGTAGCTTCCCCCTAATTTCTTTGTCTTTTGTAGGGTTGAAAATTAAAAAATGTACCTTTTCGGAATTTTTCTGTTGGTTGCAAGGTGAAAGGAGTGTTTTTGCCAAATATCAAGTTTGTAACTCATTTGGAAGTGGGTAAACATTTATGTCAGTGAGTGAGTCAGTCAGTCAGCCATGTGGTTTTATATAATATAGATGAGCATGGGACCTAGTGGAAAATAATTCTATCACCTGAAACCAAAAATGCATGGGTCGAAAAAATACATCAAAATATCATGTTGGTTTCCGACCCTACAAGACGTAAAAAATATAATAAAAGTATTAAAAAAAACTATTTTTCGAAATTTCATTCCAATCAATTTTTAACTTATTCGTGGAACTTAGAATATTTCGGCCAAAAAGTAAAAAACAATAATAACTCCCTTATTCTTTGTCGTATGATGAAATAGCAAGAGACAAAAAAGATGTAAAATGGTATTGTCTACAACATAGGCCATATACGATATTACACAAAGACATATTACTGGAGATTTGTTGCTTCCCCCTATTTTGCTCTTAGTGGAAAATAATTCTATCACCTGAAACCAAAAATGCATGGGACGAAAAAAAAATCATAATATCATGTTGGTTTCCAAACCTACAAGACGTAAAAAATATAATAAAAGAATTAAAAAAAATATTTTTGGAAATTTCATTCGAATCAATTTTTAAGTTATTCGTGGGACATGGAAAAATTTCGGCGAAAAAGTACAAAATCATTAATAACTCCCTAATTAAACGTCGTATGATGAAATAGCAAGAGAAAAAAAAAATGTAATGTGTGATTGTCTACAACATAGGCCGTGTACAATATCACACTCAGAGAAAATTTTCGGCCAAAAAGTACAAAATCATTAATAACTCCGTAATTAAACGTCGTTAATGAAATAGCAAGAGACAAAACAGATGTAAAGTGTTAATGTCTACAACATAGGCCATGTACAATATCACACTCAGAGAAAAAATTCGGCCAAAAAGTACAAAATCATTAATAACTCCGAAATTAAACGTCGTATGATTAAATAGCAAGAGACAAAAAAGATGTAATGTGTGATTGTCTACAACATAGGCCATGCACAATATCACACTCAGAAATATTACTGGAGATATGTAGCTTCCCCCTAATTTCTTTGTCTTTTGTAGGGTTGAAAATTAAAAAATGTACCTTTTCGGAATTTTTCTGTTGGTTGCAAGGTGAAAGGAGTGTTTTTGCCAAATATCAAGTTTGTAACTCATTTGGAAGTGGGTAAACATTTATGTCAGTGAGTGAGTCAGTCAGTCAGCCATGTGGTTTTATATAATATAGATGAGCATGGGACCTAGTGGAAAATAATTCTATCACCTGAAACCAAAAATGCATGGGTCGAAAAAATACATCAAAATATCATGTTGGTTTCCGACCCTACAAGACGTAAAAAATATAATAAAAGTATTAAAAAAAACTATTTTTCGAAATTTCATTCCAATCGATTTTTAACTTATTCGTGGAACTTAGAATATTTCGGCCAAAAAGTAAAAAAACAATAATAACTCCCTTATTCTTTGTCGTATGATGAAATAGCAACAGACAAAAAAGATGTAAAATGGTATTGTCTACAACATAGGCCATATACGATATTACACAAAGACATATTACTGGAGATTTGTTGCTTCCCCCTATTTTGCTCTTAGTGGAAAATAATTCTATCACCTGAAACCAAAAATGCATGGGACGAAAAAAAAATCATAATATCATGTTGGTTTCCAAACCTACAAGACGTAAAAAATATAATAAAAGAATTAAAAAAAATATTTTTGGAAATTTCATTCGAATCAATTTTTAAGTTATTCGTGGGACATAGAAAAATTTCGGCGAAAAAGTACAAAATCATTAATAACTCCCTAATTAAACGTCGTATGATGAAATAGCAAGAGACAAAAAAAAATGTAATGTGTGATTGTCTACAACATAGGCCATGTACAATATCACACTCAGAGAAAATTTTCGGCCAAAAAGTACAAAATCATTAATAACTCCGTAATTAAACGTCGTATGATGAAATAGCAAGAGACAAAACAGATGTAAAATGTTAATGTCTACAACATAGGCCATGTACAATATCACACTCAGAGAAAAATTTCGGCCAAAAAGTACAAAATCATTAATAACTCCGTAATTAAACGTCGTATGATTAAATAGCAAGAGACAAAAAAGATGTAATGTGTGATTGTCTACAACATAGGCCATGCACAATATCACACTCAGAAATATTACTGGAGATATGTAGCTTCCCCCTAATTTCTTTGTCTTTTGTAGGGTTGAAAATTAAAAAATGTACCTTTTCGGAATTTTTCTGTTGGTTGCAAGGTGAAAGGAGTGTTTTTGCCAAATATCAAGTTTGTAACTCATTTGGAAGTGGGTAAACATTTATGTCAGTGAGTGAGTCAGTCAGTCAGCCATGTGGTTTTATATAATATAGATGAGCATGGGACCTAGTGGAAAATAATTCTATCACCTGAAACCAAAAATGCATGGGTCGAAAAAATACATCAAAATATCATGTTGGTTTCCGACCCTACAAGACGTAAAAAATATAATAAAAGTATTAAAAAAAACTATTTTTCGAAATTTCATTCCAATCAATTTTTAACTTATTCGTGGAACTTAGAATATTTCGGCCAAAAAGTAAAAAACAATAATAACTCCCTTATTCTTTGTCGTATGATGAAATAGCAAGAGACAAAAAAGATGTAAAATGGTATTGTCTACAACATAGGCCATATACGATATTACACAAAGACATATTACTGGAGATTTGTTGCTTCCCCCTATTTTGCTCTTAGTGGAAAATAATTCTATCACCTGAAACCAAAAATGCATGGGACGAAAAAAAAATCATAATATCATGTTGGTTTCCAAACCTACAAGACGTAAAAAATATAATAAAAGAATTAAAAAAAATATTTTTGGAAATTTCATTCGAATCAATTTTTAAGTTATTCGTGGGACATGGAAAAATTTCGGCGAAAAAGTACAAAATCATTAATAACTCCCTAATTAAACGTCGTATGATGAAATAGCAAGAGACAAAAAAAATGTAATGTGTGATTGTCTACAACATAGGCCATGTACAATATCACACTCAGAGAAAATTTTCGGCCAAAAAGTACAAAATCATTAATAACTCCGTAATTAAACGTCGTATGATGAAATAGCAAGAGACAAAACAGATGTAAAATGTTAATGTCTACAACATAGGCCATGTACAATATCACACTCAGAGAAAAACTTCGGCCAAAAAGTACAAAATCATTAATAACTCCGTAATTAAACGTCGTATGATTAAATAGCAAGAGACAAAAAAGATATAATGTGTGATTGTCTACAACATAGGCCATGCACAATATCACACTCAGAAATATTACTGGAGATATGTAGCTTCCCCCTAATTTCTTTGTCTTTTGTAGGGTTGAAAATTAAAAAATGTACCTTTTCGGAATTTTTCTGTTGGTTGCAAGGTGAAAGGAGTGTTTTTGCCAAATATCAAGTTTGTAACTCATTTGGAAGTGGGTAAACATTTATGTCAGTGAGTGAGTCAGTCAGTCAGCCATGTGGTTTTATATAATACTAGCAGGTACCCGCGGCTTCGCTCGCGTCATAGTCGTGTCATATTGTTATTCAATGAAATGCAGGTGTACCCCCTTAACACCCCTTTAGAAACTGAATATCCAAAAACCCTTCCTTAGTGGGCGTTTTCGACTTACAACGAACATATTCCCAAAATTTCATGTTTCTAGCTTTAATAGTTTTGGCTGGCCGATGATGAGTCAGTCAGTCAGTCAGTCAGTCAGGACACTTGTTTTTATATAAGAGATAAGCATCGGTCCTAGTGGAAAATAATTCTATCACCTGAAACCAAAAATGCATGGGACGAAAAAAAACATCAAAATATCATATTGGTTCCGGACCCTAAATGACGTGAAAAATATAATAAAAGTATTAAAAAAAACTATTTTTCGAAATTTCATTCGAATCAATTTTTATGCCATTCCTGGGACTTAGAAAATTCCGGCCAAAAAGTACAAAATCATTAATAACTCCCTAAGTATTCGTCGTATGATGAAATAGCAAGAGACAAAAAAGATGTAATGTGTTATTGTCTACAACATAGGCCATGTATAACTTTACACTCAGACATATTATGTTTCCTCCCCCCTCCCCATATTTTCACCCCTCCCCATGGGCCCCTTATATTGGATTTATGAAAAAACGGTCAAACACCTATTTTGTTATTTTTATGCTGATTATTTTCCTCTGAGATCCAAACTCCTCGCCTATGTCGTTTAAGAGATACACGCTCGGTTAGGAAACCTTCAACCCCCACTTTTCACCCCTTTCACCTCAAAATATACACCACATCGAAAAACCCTCAGACACGTATCTTCTTATTTTTAATGATGAGTTTATATGCCGAGTATCAAATCCCCCAATGAAAGCAATCTGGAGATATTGTTATTCAATGAAATGCAGGTGTACCCCCTTAACACCCCTTTAGAAACTGAATATCCAAAAACCCTTCCTTAGTGGGCGTTTTCGACTTACAACGAACATATTTCCAAAATTTCATGTTTCTAGCTTTAATAGTTTTGGCTGGCCGATGATGAGTCAGTCAGTCAGGACACTTGTTTTTATATAAGAGATAGATGAGCATGGGACCTAGTGGAAAATAATTCTATCACCTGAAACCAAAAATGCATGGGTCGAAAAAATACATCAAAATATCATGTTGGTTTCCGACCCTACAAGACGTAAAAAATATAATAAAAGTATTAAAAAAAACTATTTTTCGAAATTTCATTCCAATCAATTTTTAACTTATTCGTGGAACTTAGAATATTTCGGCCAAAAAGTAAAAAACAAAAATAATAACTCCCTTATTCTTTGTCGTATGATGAAATAGCAAGAGACAAAAAAGATGTAAAATGGTATTGTCTACAACATAGGCCATATACGATATTACACAAAGACATATTACTGGAGATTTGTTGCTTCCCCCTATTTTGCTCTTAGTGGAAAATAATTCTATCACCTGAAACCAAAAATGCATGGGACGAAAAAAAAATCATAATATCATGTTGGTTTCCAAACCTACAAGACGTAAAAAATATAATAAAAGAATTTAAAAAAATATTTTTGGAAATTTCATTCGAATCAATTTTTAAGTTATTCGTGGGACATAGAAAAATTTCGACGAAAAAGTACAAAATCATTAATAACTCCCTAATTAAACGTCGTATGATGAAATAGCAAGAGACAAAAAAAAATGTAATGTGTGATTGTCTACAACATAGGCCATGTACAATATCACACTCAGAGAAAATTTTCGGCCAAAAAGTACAAAATCATTAATAACTCCGTAATTAAACGTCGTATGATGAAATAGCAAGAGACAAAACAGATGTAAAATGTTAATGTCTACAACATAGGCCATGTACAATATCACACTCAGAGAAAAATTTCGGCCAAAAAGTACAAAATCATTAATAACTCCGTAATTAAACGTCGTATGATTAAATAGCAAGAGACAAAAAAGATGTAATGTGTGATTGTCTACAACATAGGCCATGCACAATATCACACTCAGAAATATTACTGGAGATATGTAGCTTCCCCCTAATTTCTTTGTCTTTTGTAGGGTTGAAAATTATAAAATGTACCTTTTCGGAATTTTTCTGTTGGTTGCAAGGTGAAAGGAGTGTTTTTGCCAAATATCAAGTTTGTAACTCATTTGGAAGTGGGTAAACATTTATGTCAGTGAGTGAGTCAGTCAGTCAGCCATGTGGTTTTATATAATATAGATGAGCATGGGACCTAGTGGAAAATAATTCTATCACCTGAAACCAAAAATGCATGGGTCGAAAAAATACATCAAAATATCATGTTGGTTTCCGACCCTACAAGACGTAAAAAATATAATTAAAGTATTAAAAAAAACTATTTTTCGAAATTTCATTCCAATCAATTTTTAACTTATTCGTGGAACTTAGAATATTTCGGCCAAAAAGTAAAAAACAATAATAACTCCCTTATTCTTTGTCGTATGATGAAATAGCAAGAGACAAAAAAGATGTAAAATGGTATTGTCTACAACATAGGCCATATACGATATTACACAAAGACATATTACTGGAGATTTGTTGCTTCCCCCTATTTTGCTCTTAGTGGAAAATAATTCTATCACCTGAAACCAAAAATGCATGGGACGAAAAAAAAAATCATAATATCATGTTGGTTTCCAAACCTACAAGACGTAAAAAATATAATAAAAGAATTAAAAAAAATATTTTTGGAAATTTCATTCGAATCAATTTTTAAGTTATTCGTGGGACATAGAAAAATTTCGGCGAAAAAGTACAAAATCATTAATAACTCCCTAATTAAACGTCGTATGATGAAATAGCAAGAGACAAAAAAGATGTAATGTGTGATTGTCTACAACATAGGCCATGTACAATATCACACTCAGAGAAAATTTTCGGCCAAAAAGTACAAAATCATTAATAACTCCGTAATTAAACGTCGTATGATGAAATAGCAAGAGACAAAACAGATGTAAAATGTTAATGTCTACAACATAGGCCATGTACAATATCACACTCAGAGAAAAATTTCGGCCAAAAAGTACAAAATCATTAATAACTCCGTAATTAAACGTCGTATGATTAAATAGCAAGAGACAAAAAATATGTAATGTGTGATTGTCTACAACATAGGCCATGCACAATATCACACTCAGAAATATTACTGGAGATATGTAGCTTCCCCCTAATTTCTTTGTCTTTTGTAGGGTTGAAAATTAAAAAATGTACCTTTTCGGAATTTTTCTGTTGGTTGCAAGGTGAAAGGAGTGTTTTTGCCAAATATCAAGTTTGTAACTCATTTGGAAGTGGGTAAACATTTATGTCAGTGAGTGAGTCAGTCAGTCAGCCATGTGGTTTTATATAATATAGATGAGCATGGGACCTAGTGGAAAATAATTCTATCACCTGAAACCAAAAATGCATGGGTCGAAAAAATACATCAAAATATCATGTTGGTTTCCGACCCTACAAGACGTAAAAAATATAATAAAAGTATTAAAAAAAACTATTTTTCGAAATTTCATTCCAATCAATTTTTAACTTATTCGTGGAACTTAGAATATTTCGGCCAAAAAGTAAAAAACAATAATAACTCCCTTATTCTTTGTCGTATGATGAAATAGCAAGAGACAAAAAAGATGTAAAATGGTATTGTCTACAACATAGGCCATATACGATATTACACAAAGACATATTACTGGAGATTTGTTGCTTCCCCCTATTTTGCTCTTAGTGGAAAATAATTCTATCACCTGAAACCAAAAATGCATGGGACGAAAAAAAAATCATAATATCATGTTGGTTTCCAAACCTACAAGACGTAAAAAATATAATAAAAGAATTAAAAAAAATATTTTTGGAAATTTCATTCGAATCAATTTTTAAGTTATTCGTGGGACATAGAAAAATTTCGACGAAAAAGTACAAAATCATTAATAACTCCCTAATTAAACGTCGTATGATGAAATAGCAAGAGACAAAAAAAAATGTAATGTGTGATTGTCTACAACATAGGCCATGTACAATATCACACTCAGAGAAAATTTTCGGCCAAAAAGTACAAAATCATTAATAACTCCGTAATTAAACGTCGTATGATGAAATAGCAAGAGACAAAACAGATGTAAAATGTTAATGTCTACAACATAGGCCATGTACAATATCACACTCAGAGAAAAATTTCGGCCAAAAAGTACAAAATCATTAATAACTCCGTAATTAAACGTCGTATGATTAAATAGCAAGAGACAAAAAAGATGTAATGTGTGATTGTCCACAACATAGGCCATGCACAATATCACACTCAGAAATATTACTGGAGATATGTAGCTTCCCCCTAATTTCTTTGTCTTTTGTAGGGTTGAAAATTATAAAATGTACCTTTTCGGAATTTTTCTGTTGGTTGCAAGGTGAAAGGAGTGTTTTTGCCAAATATCAAGTTTGTAACTCATTTGGAAGTGGGTAAACATTTATGTCAGTGAGTGAGTCAGTCAGTCAGCCATGTGGTTTTATATAATATAGATGAGCATGGGACCTAGTGGAAAATAATTCTATCACCTGAAACCAAAAATGCATGGGTCGAAAAAATACATCAAAATATCATGTTGGTTTCCGACCCTACAAGACGTAAAAAATATAATAAAAGTATTAAAAAAAACTATTTTTCGAAATTTCATTCCAATCAATTTTTAACTTATTCGTGGAACTTAGAATATTTCGGCCAAAAAGTAAAAAACAATAATAACTCCCTTATTCTTTGTCGTATGATGAAATAGCAAGAGACAAAAAAGATGTAAAATGGTATTGTCTACAACATAGGCCATATACGATATTACACAAAGACATATTACTGGAGATTTGTTGCTTCCCCCTATTTTGCTCTTAGTGGAAAATAATTCTATCACCTGAAACCAAAAATGCATGGGACGAAAAAAAAAATCATAATATCATGTTGGTTTCCAAACCTACAAGACGTAAAAAATATAATAAAAGAATTAAAAAAAATATTTTTGGAAATTTCATTCGAATCAATTTTTAAGTTATTCGTGGGACATAGAAAAATTTCGGCGAAAAAGTACAAAATCATTAATAACTCCCTAATTAAACGTCGTATGATGAAATAGCAAGAGACAAAAAAGATGTAATGTGTGATTGTCTACAACATAGGCCATGTACAATATCACACTCAGAGAAAATTTTCGGCCAAAAAGTACAAAATCATTAATAACTCCGTAATTAAACGTCGTATGATGAAATAGCAAGAGACAAAACAGATGTAAAATGTTAATGTCTACAACATAGGCCATGTACAATATCACACTCAGAGAAAAATTTCGGCCAAAAAGTACAAAATCATTAATAACTCCGTAATTAAACGTCGTATGATTAAATAGCAAGAGACAAAAAAGATGTAATGTGTGATTGTCTACAACATAGGCCATGCACAATATCACACTCAGAAATATTACTGGAGATATGTAGCTTCCCCCTAATTTCTTTGTCTTTTGTAGGGTTGAAAATTAAAAAATGTACCTTTTCGGAATTTTTCTGTTGGTTGCAAGGTGAAAGGAGTGTTTTTGCCAAATATCAAGTTTGTAACTCATTTGGAAGTGGGTAAACATTTATGTCAGTGAGTGAGTCAGTCAGTCAGCCATGTGGTTTTATATAATATAGATGAGCATGGGACCTAGTGGAAAATAATTCTATCACCTGAAACCAAAAATGCATGGGTCGAAAAAATACATCAAAATATCATGTTGGTTTCCGACCCTACAAGACGTAAAAAATATAATTCAAGTATTAAAAAAAACTATTTTTCGAAATTTCATTCCAATCAATTTTTAACTTATTCGTGGAACTTAGAATATTTCTGCCAAAAAGTAAAAAACAATAATAACTCCCTTATTCTTTGTCGTATGATGAAATAGCAAGAGACAAAAAAGATGTAAAATGGTATTGTCTACAACATAGGCCATATACGATATTACACAAAGACATATTACTGGAGATTTGTTGCTTCCCCCTATTTTGCTCTTAGTGGAAAATAATTCTATCACCTGAAACCAAAAATGCACGGGACGAAAAAAAAAATCATAATATCATGTTGGTTTCCAAACCTACAAGACGTAAAAAATATAATAAAAGAATTAAAAAAAATATTTTTGGAAATTTCATTCGAATCAATTTTTAAGTTATTCGTGGGACATAGAAAAATTTCGGCGAAAAAGTACAAAATCATTAATAACTCCCTAATTAAACGTCGTATGATGAAATAGCAAGAGACAAAAAAGATGTAATGTGTGATTGTCTACAACATAGGCCATGTACAATATCACACTCAGAGAAAATTTTCGGCCAAAAAGTACAAAATCATTAATAACTCCGTAATTAAACGTCGTTAATGAAATAGCAAGAGACAAAACAGATGTAAAGTGTTAATGTCTACAACATAGGCCATGTACAATATCACACTCAGAGAAAAAATTCGGCCAAAAAGTACAAAATCATTAATAACTCCGAAATTAAACGTCGTATGATTAAATAGCAAGAGACAAAAAAGATGTAATGTGTGATTGTCTACAACATAGGCCATGCACAATATCACACTCAGAAATATTACTGGAGATATGTAGCTTCCCCCTAATTTCTTTGTCTTTTGTAGGGTTGAAAATTAAAAAATGTACCTTTTCGGAATTTTTCTGTTGGTTGCAAGGTGAAAGGAGTGTTTTTGCCAAATATCAAGTTTGTAACTCATTTGGAAGTGGGTAAACATTTATGTCAGTGAGTGAGTCAGTCAGTCAGCCATGTGGTTTTATATAATATAGATGAGCATGGGACCTAGTGGAAAATAATTCTATCACCTGAAACCAAAAATGCATGGGTCGAAAAAATACATCAAAATATCATGTTGGTTTCCGACCCTACAAGACGTAAAAAATATAATTCAAGTATTAAAAAAAACTATTTTTCGAAATTTCATTCCAATCAATTTTTAACTTATTCGAGGAACTTAGAATATTTCGGCCAAAAAGTAAAAAAACCATAATAACTCCCTTATTCTTTGTCGTATGATGAAATAGCAAGAGACAAAAAAGATGTAAAATGGTATTGTCTACAACATAGGCCATATACGATATTACACAAAGACATATTACTGGAGATTTGTTGCTTCCCCCTATTTTGCTCTTAGTGGAAAATAATTCTATCACCTGAAACCAAAAATGCATGGGACGAAAAAAAAATCATAATATCATGTTGGTTTCCAAACCTACAAGACGTAAAAAATATAATAAAAGAATTAAAAAAAATATTTTTGGAAATTTCATTCGAATCAATTTTTAAGTTATTCGTGGGACATAGAAAAATTTCGACGAAAAAGTACAAAATCATTAATAACTCCCTAATTAAACGTCGTATGATGAAATAGCAAGAGACAAAAAAAAATGTAATGTGTGATTGTCTACAACATAGGCCATGTACAATATCACACTCAGAGAAAATTTTCGGCCAAAAAGTACAAAATCATTAATAACTCCGTAATTAAACGTCGTATGATGAAATAGCAAGAGACAAAACAGATGTAAAATGTTAATGTCTACAACATAGGCCATGTACAATATCACACTCAGAGAAAAATTTCGGCCAAAAAGTACAAAATCATTAATAACTCCGTAATTAAACGTCGTATGATTAAATAGCAAGAGACAAAAAAGATGTAATGTGTGATTGTCTACAACATAGGCCATGCACAATATCACACTCAGAAATATTACTGGAGATATGTAGCTTCCCCCTAATTTCTTTGTCTTTTGTAGGGTTGAAAATTATAAAATGTACCTTTTCGGAATTTTTCTGTTGGTTGCAAGGTGAAAGGAGTGTTTTTGCCAAATATCAAGTTTGTAACTCATTTGGAAGTGGGTAAACATTTATGTCAGTGAGTGAGTCAGTCAGTCAGCCATGTGGTTTTATATAATATAGATGAGCATGGGACCTAGTGGAAAATAATTCTATCACCTGAAACCAAAAATGCATGGGTCGAAAAAATACATCAAAATATCATGTTGGTTTCCGACCCTACAAGACGTAAAAAATATAATAAAAGTATTAAAAAAAACTATTTTTCGAAATTTCATTCCAATCAATTTTTAACTTATTCGTGGAACTTAGAATATTTCGGCCAAAAAGTAAAAAACAATAATAACTCCCTTATTCTTTGTCGTATGATGAAATAGCAAGAGACAAAAAAGATGTAAAATGGTATTGTCTACAACATAGGCCATATACGATATTACACAAAGACATATTACTGGAGATTTGTTGCTTCCCCCTATTTTGCTCTTAGTGGAAAATAATTCTATCACCTGAAACCAAAAATGCATGGGACGAAAAAAAAAATCATAATATCATGTTGGTTTCCAAACCTACAAGACGTAAAAAATATAATAAAAGAATTAAAAAAAATATTTTTGGAAATTTCATTCGAATCAATTTTTAAGTTATTCGTGGGACATAGAAAAATTTCGGCGAAAAAGTACAAAATCATTAATAACTCCCTAATTAAACGTCGTATGATGAAATAGCAAGAGACAAAAAAGATGTAATGTGTGATTGTCTACAACATAGGCCATGTACAATATCACACTCAGAGAAAATTTTCGGCCAAAAAGTACAAAATCATTAATAACTCCGTAATTAAACGTCGTATGATGAAATAGCAAGAGACAAAACAGATGTAAAATGTTAATGTCTACAACATAGGCCATGTACAATATCACACTCAGAGAAAAATTTCGGCCAAAAAGTACAAAATCATTAATAACTCCGTAATTAAACGTCGTATGATTAAATAGCAAGAGACAAAAAATATGTAATGTGTGATTGTCTACAACATAGGCCATGCACAATATCACACTCAGAAATATTACTGGAGATATGTAGCTTCCCCCTAATTTCTTTGTCTTTTGTAGGGTTGAAAATTAAAAAATGTACCTTTTCGGAATTTTTCTGTTGGTTGCAAGGTGAAAGGAGTGTTTTTGCCAAATATCAAGTTTGTAACTCATTTGGAAGTGGGTAAACATTTATGTCAGTGAGTGAGTCAGTCAGTCAGCCATGTGGTTTTATATAATATAGATGAGCATGGGACCTAGTGGAAAATAATTCTATCACCTGAAACCAAAAATGCATGGGTCGAAAAAATACATCAAAATATCATGTTGGTTTCCGACCCTACAAGACGTAAAAAATATAATTCAAGTATTAAAAAAAAATATTTTTCGAAATTTCATTCCAATCAATTTTTAACTTATTCGTGGAACTTAGAATATTTCGGCCAAAAAGTAAAAAACAATAATAACTCCCTTATTCTTTGTCGTATGATGAAATAGCAAGAGACAAAAAAGATGTAAAATGGTATTGTCTACAACATAGGCCATATACGATATTACACAAAGACATATTACTGGAGATTTGTTGCTTCCCCCTATTTTGCTCTTAGTGGAAAATAATTCTATCACCTGAAACCAAAAATGCATGGGACGAAAAAAAAAATCATAATATCATGTTGGTTTCCAAACCTACAAGACGTAAAAAATATAATAAAAGAATTAAAAAAAATATTTTTGGAAATTTCATTCGAATCAATTTTTAAGTTATTCGTGGGACATAGAAAAATTTCGGCGAAAAAGTACAAAATCATTAATAACTCCCTAATTAAACGTCGTATGATGAAATAGCAAGAGACAAAAAAGATGTAATGTGTGATTGTCTACAACATAGGCCATGTACAATATCACACTCAGAGAAAATTTTCGGCCAAAAAGTACAAAATCATTAATAACTCCGTAATTAAACGTCGTTAATGAAATAGCAAGAGACAAAACAGATGTAAAGTGTTAATGTCTACAACATAGGCCATGTACAATATCACACTCAGAGAAAAAATTCGGCCAAAAAGTACAAAATCATTAATAACTCCGAAATTAAACGTCGTATGATTAAATAGCAAGAGACAAAAAAGATGTAATGTGTGATTGTCTACAACATAGGCCATGCACAATATCACACTCAGAAATATTACTGGAGATATGTAGCTTCCCCCTAATTTCTTTGTCTTTTGTAGGGTTGAAAATTAAAAAATGTACCTTTTCGGAATTTTTCTGTTGGTTGCAAGGTGAAAGGAGTGTTTTTGCCAAATATCAAGTTTGTAACTCATTTGGAAGTGGGTAAACATTTATGTCAGTGAGTGAGTCAGTCAGTCAGCCATGTGGTTTTATATAATATAGATGAGCATGGGACCTAGTGGAAAATAATTCTATCACCTGAAACCAAAAATGCATGGGTCGAAAAAATACATCAAAATATCATGTTGGTTTCCGACCCTACAAGACGTAAAAAATATAATTCAAGTATTAAAAAAAACTATTTTTCGAAATTTCATTCCAATCAATTTTTAACTTATTCGAGGAACTTAGAATATTTCGGCCAAAAAGTAAAAAAACCATAATAACTCCCTTATTCTTTGTCGTATGATGAAATAGCAAGAGACAAAAAAGATGTAAAATGGTATTGTCTACAACATAGGCCATATACGATATTACACAAAGACATATTACTGGAGATTTGTTGCTTCCCCCTATTTTGCTCTTAGTGGAAAATAATTCTATCACCTGAAACCAAAAATGCATGGGACGAAAAAAAAAAAACCATAATATCATGTTGGTTTCCAAACCTACAAGACGTAAAAAATATAATAAAAGAATTAAAAAAAATATTTTTGGAAATTTCATTCGAATAAATTTTTAAGTTATTCGTGGGACATAGAAAAATTTCGGCGAAAAAGTACAAAATCATTAATAACTCCCTAATTAAACGTCGTATGATGAAATAGCAAGAGACAAAAAAGATGTAATGTGTGATTGTCTACAACATAGGCCATGCACAATATCACACTCAGAAATATTACTGGAGATATGTAGCTTCCCCCTAATTTCTTTGTCTTTTGTAGGGTTGAAAATTAAAAAATGTACCTTTTCGGAATTTTCTGTTGGTTGCAAGGTGAAAGGAGTGTTTTTGCCAAATATCAAGTTTGTAACTCATTTGGAAGTGGGTAAACATTTATGTCAGTGAGTGAGTCAGTCAGTCAGCCATGTGGTTTTATATAATATAGATGAGCATGGGACCTAGTGGAAAATAATTCTATCACCTGAAACCAAAAATGCATGGGTCGAAAAAATACATCAAAATATCATGTTGGTTTCCGACCCTACAAGACGTAAAAAATATAATAAAAGTATTAAAAAAAACTATTTTTCGAAATTTCATTCCAATCAATTTTTAACTTACTCGTGGAACTTAGAATATTTCGGCCAAAAAGTAAAAAACAATAATAACTCCCTTATTCTTTGTCGTATGATGAAATAGCAAGAGACAAAAAAGATGTAAAATGGTATTGTCTACAACATAGGCCATATACGATATTACACAAAGACATATTACTGGAGATTTGTTGCTTCCCCCTATTTTGCTCTTAGTGGAAAATAATTCTATCACCTGAAACCAAAAATGCATGGGACGAAAAAAAATCATAATATCATGTTGGTTTCCAAACCTACAAGACGTAAAAAATATAATAAAAGAATTAAAAAAATTATTTTTGGAAATTTCATTCGAATCAATTTTTAAGTTATTCGTGGGACATAGAAAAATTTCGGCGAAAAAGTACAAAATCATTAATAACTCCCTAATTAAACGTCGTATGATGAAATAGCAAGAGACAAAAAAGATGTAATGTGTGATTGTCTACAACATAGGCCATGTACAATATCACACTCAGAGAAAATTTTCGGCCAAAAAGTACAAAATCATTAATAACTCCGTAATTAAACGTCGTATGATGAAATAGCAAGAGACAAAACAGATGTAAAGTGTTAATGTCTACAACATAGGCCATGTACAATATCACACTCAGAGAAAAATTTCGGCCAATAAGTACAAAATCATTAATAACTCCGTAATTAAACGTCGTATGATTAAATAGCAAGAGACAAAAAAGATGTAATGTGTGATTGTCTACAACATAGGCCATGCACAATATCACACTCAGAAATATTACTGGAGATATGTAGCTTCCCCCTAATTTCTTTGTCTTTTGTAGGGTTGAAAATTATAAAATGTACCTTTTCGGAATTTTTCTGTTGGTTGCAAGGTGAAAGGAGTGTTTTTGCCAAATATCAAGTTTGTAACTCATTTGGAAGTGGGTAAACATTTATGTCAGTGAGTGAGTCAGTCAGTCAGCCATGTGGTTTTATATAATATAGATGAGCATGGGACCTAGTGGAAAATAATTCTATCACCTGAAACCAAAAATGCATGGGTCGAAAAAATACATCAAAATATCATGTTGGTTTCCGACCCTACAAGACGTAAAAAATATAATTCAAGTATTAAAAAAAACTATTTTTCGAAATTTCATTCCAATCAATTTTTAACTTATTCGAGGAACTTAGAATATTTCGGCCAAAAAGTAAAAAAACCATAATAACTCCCTTATTCTTTGTCGTATGATGAAATAGCAAGAGACAAAAAAGATGTAAAATGGTATTGTCTACAACATAGGCCATATACGATATTACACAAAGACATATTACTGGAGATTTGTTGCTTCCCCCTATTTTGCTCTTAGTGGAAAATAATTCTATCACCTGAAACCAAAAATGCATGGGACGAAAAAAAAAACCATAATATCATGTTGGTTTCCAAACCTACAAGACGTAAAAAATATAATAAAAGAATTTAAAAAAATATTTTTGGAAATTTCATTCGAATAAATTTTTAAGTTATTCGTGGGACATAGAAAAATTTCGACGAAAAAGTACAAAATCATTAATAACTCCCTAATTAAACGTCGTATGATGAAATAGCAAGAGACAAAAAAAAAATGTAATGTGTGATTGTCTACAACATAGGCCATGTACAATATCACACTCAGAGAAAATTTTCGGCCAAAAAGTACAAAATCATTAATAACTCCGTAATTAAACGTCGTATGATGAAATAGCAAGAGACAAAACAGATGTAAAATGTTAATGTCTACAACATAGGCCATGTACAATATCACACTCAGAGAAAAATTTCGGCCAAAAAGTACAAAATCATTAATAACTCCGTAATTAAACGTCGTATGATTAAATAGCAAGAGACAAAAAAGATGTAATGTGTGATTGTCTACAACATAGGCCATGCACAATATCACACTCAGAGAAAATTTTCGGCCAAAAAGTACAAAATCATTAATAACTCCGTAATTAAACGTCGTATGATTAAATAGCAAGAGACAAAAAATATGTAATGTGTGATTGTCTACAACATAGGCCATGCACAATATCACACTCAGAAATATTACTGGAGATATGTAGCTTCCCCCTAATTTCTTTGTCTTTTGTAGGGTTGAAAATTAAAAAATGTACCTTTTCGGAATTTTTCTGTTGGTTGCAAGGTGAAAGGAGTGTTTTTGCCAAATATCAAGTTTGTAACTCATTTGGAAGTGGGTAAACATTTATGTCAGTGAGTGAGTCAGTCAGTCAGCCATGTGGTTTTATATAATATAGATGAGCATGGGACCTAGTGGAAAATAATTCTATCACCTGAAACCAAAAATGCATGGGTCGAAAAAATACATCAAAATATCATGTTGGTTTCCGACCCTACAAGACGTAAAAAATATAATAAAAGTATTAAAAAAAAACTATTTTTCGAAATTTCATTCCAATCAATTTTTAACTTATTCGTGGAACTTAGAATATTTCGGCCAAAAAGTAAAAAACAATAATAACTCCCTTATTCTTTGTCGTATGATGAAATAGCAAGAGACAAAAAAGATGTAAAATGGTATTGTCTACAACATAGGCCATATACGATATTACACAAAGACATATTACTGGAGATTTGTTGCTTCCCCCTATTTTGCTCTTAGTGGAAAATAATTCTATCACCTGAAACCAAAAATGCATGGGACGAAAAAAAAAATCATAATATCATGTTGGTTTCCAAACCTACAAGACGTAAAAAATATAATAAAAGAATTAAAAAAAATATTTTTGGAAATTTCATTCGAATCAATTTTTAAGTTATTCGTGGGACATAGAAAAATTTCGGCGAAAAAGTACAAAATCATTAATAACTCCCTAATTAAACGTCGTATGATGAAATAGCAAGAGACAAAAAAGATGTAATGTGTGATTGTCTACAACATAGGCCATGTACAATATCACACTCAGAGAAAATTTTCGGCCAAAAAGTACAAAATCATTAATAACTCCGTAATTAAACGTCGTTAATGAAATAGCAAGAGACAAAACAGATGTAAAGTGTTAATGTCTACAACATAGGCCATGTACAATATCACACTCAGAGAAAAAATTCGGCCAAAAAGTACAAAATCATTAATAACTCCGAAATTAAACGTCGTATGATTAAATAGCAAGAGACAAAAAAGATGTAATGTGTGATTGTCTACAACATAGGCCATGCACAATATCACACTCAGAAATATTACTGGAGATATGTAGCTTCCCCCTAATTTCTTTGTCTTTTGTAGGGTTGAAAATTAAAAAATGTACCTTTTCGGAATTTTTCTGTTGGTTGCAAGGTGAAAGGAGTGTTTTTGCCAAATATCAAGTTTGTAACTCATTTGGAAGTGGGTAAACATTTATGTCAGTGAGTGAGTCAGTCAGTCAGCCATGTGGTTTTATATAATATAGATGAGCATGGGACCTAGTGGAAAATAATTCTATCACCTGAAACCAAAAATGCATGGGTCGAAAAAATACATCAAAATATCATGTTGGTTTCCGACCCTACAAGACGTAAAAAATATAATTCAAGTATTAAAAAAAACTATTTTTCGAAATTTCATTCCAATCAATTTTTAACTTATTCGAGGAACTTAGAATATTTCGGCCAAAAAGTAAAAAAACCATAATAACTCCCTTATTCTTTGTCGTATGATGAAATAGCAAGAGACAAAAAAGATGTAAAATGGTATTGTCTACAACATAGGCCATATACGATATTACACAAAGACATATTACTGGAGATTTGTTGCTTCCCCCTATTTTGCTCTTAGTGGAAAATAATTCTATCACCTGAAACCAAAAATGCATGGGACGAAAAAAAAAAAAACCATAATATCATGTTGGTTTCCAAACCTACAAGACGTAAAAAATATAATAAAAGAATTAAAAAAAATATTTTTGGAAATTTCATTCGAATAAATTTTTAAGTTATTCGTGGGACATAGAAAAATTTCGGCGAAAAAGTACAAAATCATTAATAACTCCCTAATTAAACGTCGTATGATGAAATAGCAAGAGACAAAAAAGATGTAATGTGTGATTGTCTACAACATAGGCCATGCACAATATCACACTCAGAAATATTACTGGAGATATGTAGCTTCCCCCTAATTTCTTTGTCTTTTGTAGGGTTGAAAATTAAAAAATGTACCTTTTCGGAATTTTCTGTTGGTTGCAAGGTGAAAGGAGTGTTTTTGCCAAATATCAAGTTTGTAACTCATTTGGAAGTGGGTAAACATTTATGTCAGTGAGTGAGTCAGTCAGTCAGCCATGTGGTTTTATATAATATAGATGAGCATGGGACCTAGTGGAAAATAATTCTATCACCTGAAACCAAAAATGCATGGGTCGAAAAAATACATCAAAATATCATGTTGGTTTCCGACCCTACAAGACGTAAAAAATATAATAAAAGTATTAAAAAAAACTATTTTTCGAAATTTCATTCCAATCAATTTTTAACTTACTCGTGGAACTTAGAATATTTCGGCCAAAAAGTAAAAAACAATAATAACTCCCTTATTCTTTGTCGTATGATGAAATAGCAAGAGACAAAAAAGATGTAAAATGGTATTGTCTACAACATAGGCCATATACGATATTACACAAAGACATATTACTGGAGATTTGTTGCTTCCCCCTATTTTGCTCTTAGTGGAAAATAATTCTATCACCTGAAACCAAAAATGCATGGGACGAAAAAAAATCATAATATCATGTTGGTTTCCAAACCTACAAGACGTAAAAAATATAATAAAAGAATTAAAAAAATTATTTTTGGAAATTTCATTCGAATCAATTTTTAAGTTATTCGTGGGACATAGAAAAATTTCGGCGAAAAAGTACAAAATCATTAATAACTCCCTAATTAAACGTCGTATGATGAAATAGCAAGAGACAAAAAAGATGTAATGTGTGATTGTCTACAACATAGGCCATGTACAATATCACACTCAGAGAAAATTTTCGGCCAAAAAGTACAAAATCATTAATAACTCCGTAATTAAACGTCGTATGATGAAATAGCAAGAGACAAAACAGATGTAAAGTGTTAATGTCTACAACATAGGCCATGTACAATATCACACTCAGAGAAAAATTTCGGCCAATAAGTACAAAATCATTAATAACTCCGTAATTAAACGTCGTATGATTAAATAGCAAGAGACAAAAAAGATGTAATGTGTGATTGTCTACAACATAGGCCATGCACAATATCACACTCAGAAATATTACTGGAGATATGTAGCTTCCCCCTAATTTCTTTGTCTTTTGTAGGGTTGAAAATTATAAAATGTACCTTTTCGGAATTTTTCTGTTGGTTGCAAGGTGAAAGGAGTGTTTTTGCCAAATATCAAGTTTGTAACTCATTTGGAAGTGGGTAAACATTTATGTCAGTGAGTGAGTCAGTCAGTCAGCCATGTGGTTTTATATAATATAGATGAGCATGGGACCTAGTGGAAAATAATTCTATCACCTGAAACCAAAAATGCATGGGTCGAAAAAATACATCAAAATATCATGTTGGTTTCCGACCCTACAAGACGTAAAAAATATAATTCAAGTATTAAAAAAAACTATTTTTCGAAATTTCATTCCAATCAATTTTTAACTTATTCGAGGAACTTAGAATATTTCGGCCAAAAAGTAAAAAAACCATAATAACTCCCTTATTCTTTGTCGTATGATGAAATAGCAAGAGACAAAAAAGATGTAAAATGGTATTGTCTACAACATAGGCCATATACGATATTACACAAAGACATATTACTGGAGATTTGTTGCTTCCCCCTATTTTGCTCTTAGTGGAAAATAATTCTATCACCTGAAACCAAAAATGCATGGGACGAAAAAAAAAAAAACCATAATATCATGTTGGTTTCCAAACCTACAAGACGTAAAAAATATAATAAAAGAATTTAAAAAAATATTTTTGGAAATTTCATTCGAATAAATTTTTAAGTTATTCGTGGGACATAGAAAAATTTCGGCGAAAAAGTACAAAATCATTAATAACTCCCTAATTAAACGTCGTATGATGAAATAGCAAGAGACAAAAAAGATGTAATGTGTGATTGTCTACAACATAGGCCATGCACAATATCACACTCAGAAATATTACTGGAGATATGTAGCTTCCCCCTAATTTCTTTGTCTTTTGTAGGGTTGAAAATTAAAAAATGTACCTTTTCGGAATTTTCTGTTGGTTGCAAGGTGAAAGGAGTGTTTTTGCCAAATATCAAGTTTGTAACTCATTTGGAAGTGGGTAAACATTTATGTCAGTGAGTGAGTCAGTCAGTCAGCCATGTGGTTTTATATAATATAGATGAGCATGGGACCTAGTGGAAAATAATTCTATCACCTGAAACCAAAAATGCATGGGTCGAAAAAATACATCAAAATATCATGTTGGTTTCCGACCCTACAAGACGTAAAAAATATAATAAAAGTATTAAAAAAAACTATTTTTCGAAATTTCATTCCAATCAATTTTTAACTTACTCGTGGAACTTAGAATATTTCGGCCAAAAAGTAAAAAACAATAATAACTCCCTTATTCTTTGTCGTATGATGAAATAGCAAGAGACAAAAAAGATGTAATATGGTATTGTCTACAACATAGGCCATATACGATATTACACAAAGACATATTACTGGAGATTTGTTGCTTCCCCCTATTTTGCTCTTAGTGGAAAATAATTCTATCACCTGAAACCAAAAATGCATGGGACGAAAAAAAATCATAATATCATGTTGGTTTCCAAACCTACAAGACGTAAAAAATATAATAAAAGAATTAAAAAAATTATTTTTGGAAATTTCATTCGAATCAATTTTTAAGTTATTCGTGGGACATAGAAAAATTTCGGCGAAAAAGTACAAAATCATTAATAACTCCCTAATTAAACGTCGTATGATGAAATAGCAAGAGACAAAAAAGATGTAATGTGTGATTGTCTACAACATAGGCCATGTACAATATCACACTCAGAGAAAATTTTCGGCCAAAAAGTACAAAATCATTAATAACTCCGTAATTAAACGTCGTATGATGAAATAGCAAGAGACAAAACAGATGTAAAGTGTTAATGTCTACAACATAGGCCATGTACAATATCACACTCAGAGAAAAATTTCGGCCAATAAGTACAAAATCATTAATAACTCCGTAATTAAACGTCGTATGATTAAATAGCAAGAGACAAAAAAGATGTAATGTGTGATTGTCTACAACATAGGCCATGCACAATATCACACTCAGAAATATTACTGGAGATATGTAGCTTCCCCCTAATTTCTTTGTCTTTTGTAGGGTTGAAAATTATAAAATGTACCTTTTCGGAATTTTTCTGTTGGTTGCAAGGTGAAAGGAGTGTTTTTGCCAAATATCAAGTTTGTAACTCATTTGGAAGTGGGTAAACATTTATGTCAGTGAGTGAGTCAGTCAGTCAGCCATGTGGTTTTATATAATATAGATGAGCATGGGACCTAGTGGAAAATAATTCTATCACCTGAAACCAAAAATGCATGGGTCGAAAAAATACATCAAAATATCATGTTGGTTTCCGACCCTACAAGACGTAAAAAATATAATTAAAGTATTAAAAAAAACTATTTTTCGAAATTTCATTCCAATCAATTTTTAACTTATTCGTGGAACTTAGAATATTTCGGCCAAAAAGTAAAAAACAATAATAACTCCCTTATTCTTTGTCGTATGATGAAATAGCAAGAGACAAAAAAGATGTAAAATGGTATTGTCTACAACATAGGCCATATACGATATTACACAAAGACATATTACTGGAGATTTGTTGCTTCCCCCTATTTTGCTCTTAGTGGAAAATAATTCTATCACCTGAAACCAAAAATGCATGGGACGAAAAAAAAATCATAATATCATGTTGGTTTCCAAACCTACAAGACGTAAAAAATATAATAAAAGAATTAAAAAAAATATTTTTGGAAATTTCATTCGAATCAATTTTTAAGTTATTCGTGGGACATAGAAAAATTTCGGCGAAAAAGTACAAAATCATTAATAACTCCCTAATTAAACGTCGTATGATGAAATAGCAAGAGACAAAAAAGATGTAATGTGTGATTGTCTACAACATAGGCCATGTACAATATCACACTCAGAGAAAATTTTCGGCCAAAAAGTACAAAATCATTAATAACTCCCTAATTAAACGTCGTATGATGAAATAGCAAGAGACAAAAAAGATGTAATGTGTGATTGTCTACAACATAGGCCATGTACAATATCACACTCAGAGAAAATTTTCGGCCAAAAAGTACAAAATCATTAATAACTCCGTAATTAAACGTCGTATGATGAAATAGCAAGAGACAAAACAGATGTAAAGTGTTAATGTCTACAACATAGGCCATGTACAATATCACACTCAGAGAAAATTTTCGGCCAAAAAGTACAAAATCATTAATAACTCCGTAATTAAACGTCGTATGATGAAATAGCAAGAGACAAAACAGATGTAAAGTGTTAATGTCTACAACATAGGCCATGTACAATATCACACTCAGAGAAAAATTTCGGCCAATAAGTACAAAATCATTAATAACTCCGTAATTAAACGTCGTATGATTAAATAGCAAGAGACAAAAAAGATGTAATGTGTGATTGTCTACAACATAGGCCATGCACAATATCACACTCAGAAATATTACTGGAGATATGTAGCTTCCCCCTAATTTCTTTGTCTTTTGTAGGGTTGAAAATTATAAAATGTACCTTTTCGGAATTTTTCTGTTGGTTGCAAGGTGAAAGGAGTGTTTTTGCCAAATATCAAGTTTGTAACTCATTTGGAAGTGGGTAAACATTTATGTCAGTGAGTGAGTCAGTCAGTCAGCCATGTGGTTTTATATAATATAGATGAGCATGGGACCTAGTGGAAAATAATTCTATCACCTGAAACCAAAAATGCATGGGTCGAAAAAATACATCAAAATATCATGTTGGTTTCCGACCCTACAAGACGTAAAAAATATAATTAAAGTATTAAAAAAAACTATTTTTCGAAATTTCATTCCAATCAATTTTTAACTTATTCGTGGAACTTAGAATATTTAGGCCAAAAAGTAAAAAACAATAATAACTCCCTTATTCTTTGTCGTATGATGAAATAGCAAGAGACAAAAAAGATGTAAAATGGTATTGTCTACAACATAGGCCATATACGATATTACACAAAGACATATTACTGGAGATTTGTTGCTTCCCCCTATTTTGCTCTTAGTGGAAAATAATTCTATCACCTGAAACCAAAAATGCATGGGACGAAAAAAAAATCATAATATCATGTTGGTTTCCAAACCTACAAGACGTAAAAAATATAATAAAAGAATTAAAAAAAATATTTTTGGAAATTTCATTCGAATCAATTTTTAAGTTATTCGTGGGACATAGAAAAATTTCGGCGAAAAAGTACAAAATCATTAATAACTCCCTAATTAAACGTCGTATGATGAAATAGCAAGAGACAAAAAAGATGTAATGTGTGATTGTCTACAACATAGGCCATGTACAATATCACACTCAGAGAAAATTTTCGGCCAAAAAGTACAAAATCATTAATAACTCCGTAATTAAACGTCGTATGATGAAATAGCAAGAGACAAAACAGATGTAAAGTGTTAATGTCTACAACATAGGCCATGTACAATATCACACTCAGAGAAAAATTTCGGCCAAAAAGTACAAAATCATTAATAACTCCGTAATTAAACGTCGTATGATTAAATAGCAAGAGACAAAAAAGATGTAATGTGTGATTGTCTACAACATAGGCCATGCACAATATCACACTCAGAAATATTACTGGAGATATGTAGCTTCCCCCTAATTTCTTTGTCTTTTGTAGGGTTGAAAATTAAAAAATGTACCTTTTCGGAATTTTTCTGTTGGTTGCAAGGTGAAAGGAGTGTTTTTGCCAAATATCAAGTTTGTAACTCATTTGGAAGTGGGTAAACATTTGTCAGTGAGTGAGTCAGTCAGTCAGCCATGTGGTTTTATATAATATAGATGAGCATGGGACCTAGTGGAAAATAATTCTATCACCTGAAACCAAAAATGCATGGGTCGAAAAAATACATCAAAATATCATGTTGGTTTCCGACCCTACAAGACGTAAAAAATATAATAAAAGTATTAAAAAAAACAATTTTTCGAAATTTCATTCGAATCGATTTTTAACTTATTCGTGGAACTTAGAATATTTCGGCCAAAAAGTAAAAAAACAATAATAACTCCCTTATTCTTTGTCGTATGATGAAATAGCAACAGACAAAAAAGATGTAAAATGGTATTGTCTACAACATAGGCCATATACGATATTACACAAAGACATATTACTGGAGATTTGTTGCTTCCCCCTATTTTGCTCTTAGTGGAAAATAATTCTATCACCTGAAACCAAAAATGCATGGGACGAAAAAAAAAATCATAATATCATGTTGGTTTCCAAACCTACAAGACGTAAAAAATATAATAAAAGAATTAAAAAAAATATTTTTGGAAATTTCATTCGAATCAATTTTTAAGTTATTCGTGGGACATAGAAAAATTTCGGCGAAAAAGTACAAAATCATTAATAACTCCCTAATTAAACGTCGTATGATGAAATAGCAAGAGACAAAAAAGATGTAATGTGTGATTGTCTACAACATAGGCCATGTACAATATCACACTCAGAGAAAATTTTCGGCCAAAAAGTACAAAATCATTAATAACTCCGTAATTAAAACTCGTATGATGAAATAGCAAGAGACAAAACAGATGTAAAATGTTAATGTCTACAACATAGGCCATGTACAATATCACACTCAGAGAAAAATTTCGGCCAAAAAGTACAAAATCATTAATAACTCCGTAATTAAACGTCGTATGATTAAATAGCAAGAGACAAAAAAGATGTAATGTGTGATTGTCTACAACATAGGCCATGCACAATATCACACTCAGAAATATTACTGGAGATATGTAGCTTCCCCCTAATTTCTTTGTCTTTTGTAGGGTTGAAAATTAAAAAATGTACCTTTTCGGAATTTTTCTGTTGGTTGCAAGGTGAAAGGAGTGTTTTTGCCAAATATCAAGTTTGTAACTCATTTGGAAGTGGGTAAACATTTATGTCAGTGAGTGAGTCAGTCAGTCAGCCATGTGGTTTTATATAATATAGATGAGCATGGGACCTAGTGGAAAATAATTCTATCACCTGAAACCAAAAATGCATGGGTCGAAAAAATACATCAAAATATCATGTTGGTTTCCGACCCTACAAGACGTAAAAAATATAATAAAAGTATTAAAAAAAACTATTTTTCGAAATTTCATTCCAATCAATTTTTAACTTATTCGTGGAACTTAGAATATTTCGGCCAAAAAGTAAAAAACAATAATAACTCCCTTATTCTTTGTCGTATGATGAAATAGCAAGAGACAAAAAAGATGTAAAATGGTATTGTCTACAACATAGGCCATATACGATATTACACAAAGACATATTACTGGAGATTTGTTGCTTCCCCCTATTTTGCTCTTAGTGGAAAATAATTCTATCACCTGAAACCAAAAATGCATGGGACGAAAAAAAAAATCATAATATCATGTTGGTTTCCAAACCTACAAGACGTAAAAAATATAATAAAAGAATTAAAAAAAATATTTTTGGAAATTTCATTCGAATCAATTTTTAAGTTATTCGTGGGACATAGAAAAATTTCGGCGAAAAAGTACAAAATCATTAATAACTCCCTAATTAAACGTCGTATGATGAAATAGCAAGAGACAAAAAAGATGTAATGTGTGATTGTCTACAACATAGGCCATGTACAATATCACACTCAGAGAAAATTTTCGGCCAAAAAGTACAAAATCATTAATAACTCCGTAATTAAACGTCGTTAATGAAATAGCAAGAGACAAAACAGATGTAAAGTGTTAATGTCTACAACATAGGCCATGTACAATATCACACTCAGAGAAAAAATTCGGCCAAAAAGTACAAAATCATTAATAACTCCGAAATTAAACGTCGTATGATTAAATAGCAAGAGACAAAAAAGATGTAATGTGTGATTGTCTACAACATAGGCCATGCACAATATCACACTCAGAAATATTACTGGAGATATGTAGCTTCCCCCTAATTTCTTTGTCTTTTGTAGGGTTGAAAATTAAAAAATGTACCTTTTCGGAATTTTTCTGTTGGTTGCAAGGTGAAAGGAGTGTTTTTGCCAAATATCAAGTTTGTAACTCATTTGGAAGTGGGTAAACATTTATGTCAGTGAGTGAGTCAGTCAGTCAGCCATGTGGTTTTATATAATATAGATGAGCATGGGACCTAGTGGAAAATAATTCTATCACCTGAAACCAAAAATGCATGGGTCGAAAAAATACATCAAAATATCATGTTGGTTTCCGACCCTACAAGACGTAAAAAATATAATTCAAGTATTAAAAAAAACTATTTTTCGAAATTTCATTCCAATCAATTTTTAACTTATTCGAGGAACTTAGAATATTTCGGCCAAAAAGTAAAAAAACCATAATAACTCCCTTATTCTTTGTCGTATGATGAAATAGCAAGAGACAAAAAAGATGTAAAATGGTATTGTCTACAACATAGGCCATATACGATATTACACAAAGACATATTACTGGAGATTTGTTGCTTCCCCCTATTTTGCTCTTAGTGGAAAATAATTCTATCACCTGAAACCAAAAATGCATGGGACGAAAAAAAAAACAAACCATAATATCATGTTGGTTTCCAAACCTACAAGACGTAAAAAATATAATAAAAGAATTAAAAAAAATATTTTTGGAAATTTCATTCGAATAAATTTTTAAGTTATTCGTGGGACATAGAAAAATTTCGGCGAAAAAGTACAAAATCATTAATAACTCCCTAATTAAACGTCGTATGATGAAATAGCAAGAGACAAAAAAGATGTAATGTGTGATTGTCTACAACATAGGCCATGCACAATATCACACTCAGAAATATTACTGGAGATATGTAGCTTCCCCCTAATTTCTTTGTCTTTTGTAGGGTTGAAAAATTAAAAAATGTACCTTTTCGGAATTTTCTGTTGGTTGCAAGGTGAAAGGAGTGTTTTTGCCAAATATCAAGTTTGTAACTCATTTGGAAGTGGGTAAACATTTATGTCAGTGAGTGAGTCAGTCAGTCAGCCATGTGGTTTTATATAATATAGATGAGCATGGGACCTAGTGGAAAATAATTCTATCACCTGAAACCAAAAATGCATGGGTCGAAAAAATACATCAAAATATCATGTTGGTTTCCGACCCTACAAGACGTAAAAAATATAATAAAAGTATTAAAAAGAACTATTTTTCGAAATTTCATTCCAATCAATTTTTAACTTATTCGTGGAACTTAGAATATTTAGGCCAAAAAGTAAAAAACAATAATAACTCCCTTATTCTTTGTCGTATGATGAAATAGCAAGAGACAAAAAAGATGTAAAATGGTATTGTCTACAACATAGGCCATATACGATATTACACAAAGACATATTACTGGAGATTTGTTGCTTCCCCCTATTTTGCTCTTAGTGGAAAATAATTCTATCACCTGAAACCAAAAATGCATGGGACGAAAAAAAATCATAATATCATGTTGGTTTCCAAACCTACAAGACGTAAAAAATATAATAAAAGAATTAACAAAAATATTTTTGGAAATTTCATTCGAATCAATTTTTAAGTTATTCGTGGGACATAGAAAAATTTCGGCGAAAAAGTACAAAATCATTAATAACTCCGTAATTAAACGTCGTATGATGAAATAGCAAGAGACAAAACAGATGTAAAGTGTTAATGTCTACAACATAGGCCATGTACAATATCACACTCAGAGAAAAATTTCGGCCAAAAAGTACAAAATCATTAATAACTCCGTAATTAAACGTCGTATGATTAAATAGCAAGAGACAAAAAAGATGTAATGTGTGATTGTCTACAACATAGGCCATGCACAATATCACACTCAGAAATATTACTGGAGATATGTAGCTTCCCCCTAATTTCTTTGTCTTTTGTAGGGTTGAAAATTAAAAAATGTACCTTTTCGGAATTTTTCTGTTGGTTGCAAGGTGAAAGGAGTGTTTTTGCCAAATATCAAGTTTGTAACTCATTTGGAAGTGGGTAAACATTTGTCAGTGAGTGAGTCAGTCAGTCAGCCATGTGGTTTTATATAATATAGATGAGCATGGGACCTAGTGGAAAATAATTCTATCACCTGAAACCAAAAATGCATGGGTCGAAAAAATACATCAAAATATCATGTTGGTTTCCGACCCTACAAGACGTAAAAAATATAATAAAAGTATTAAAAAAAACAATTTTTCGAAATTTCATTCCAATCGATTTTTAACTTATTCGTGGAACTTAGAATATTTCGGCCAAAAAGTAAAAAAACAATAATAACTCCCTTATTCTTTGTCGTATGATGAAATAGCAACAGACAAAAAAGATGTAAAATGGTATTGTCTACAACATAGGCCATATACGATATTACACAAAGACATATTACTGGAGATTTGTTGCTTCCCCCTATTTTGCTCTTAGTGGAAAATAATTCTATCACCTGAAACCAAAAATGCATGGGACGAAAAAAAAAATCATAATATCATGTTGGTTTCCAAACCTACAAGACGTAAAAAATATAATAAAAGAATTAAAAAAAATATTTTTGGAAATTTCATTCGAATCAATTTTTAAGTTATTCGTGGGACATAGAAAAATTTCGGCGAAAAAGTACAAAATCATTAATAACTCCCTAATTAAACGTCGTATGATGAAATAGCAAGAGACAAAAAAGATGTAATGTGTGATTGTCTACAACATAGGCCATGTACAATATCACACTCAGAGAAAATTTTCGGCCAAAAAGTACAAAATCATTAATAACTCCGTAATTAAACGTCGTATGATGAAATAGCAAGAGACAAAACAGATGTAAAATGTTAATGTCTACAACATAGGCCATGTACAATATCACACTCAGAGAAAAATTTCGGCCAAAAAGTACAAAATCATTAATAACTCCGTAATTAAACGTCGTATGATTAAATAGCAAGAGACAAAAAAGATGTAATGTGTGATTGTCTACAACATAGGCCATGCACAATATCACACTCAGAAATATTACTGGAGATATGTAGCTTCCCCCTAATTTCTTTGTCTTTTGTAGGGTTGAAAATTAAAAAATGTACCTTTTCGGAATTTTTCTGTTGGTTGCAAGGTGAAAGGAGTGTTTTTGCCAAATATCAAGTTTGTAACTCATTTGGAAGTGGGTAAACATTTATGTCAGTGAGTGAGTCAGTCAGTCAGCCATGTGGTTTTATATAATATAGATGAGCATGGGACCTAGTGGAAAATAATTCTATCACCTGAAACCAAAAATGCATGGGTCGAAAAAATACATCAAAATATCATGTTGGTTTCCGACCCTACAAGACGTAAAAAATATAATTCAAGTATTAAAAAAAACTATTTTTCGAAATTTCATTCCAATCAATTTTTAACTTATTCGAGGAACTTAGAATATTTCGGCCAAAAAGTAAAAAAACCATAATAACTCCCTTATTCTTTGTCGTATGATGAAATAGCAAGAGACAAAAAAGATGTAAAATGGTATTGTCTACAACATAGGCCATATACGATATTACACAAAGACATATTACTGGAGATTTGTTGCTTCCCCCTATTTTGCTCTTAGTGGAAAATAATTCTATCACCTGAAACCAAAAATGCATGGGACGAAAAAAAAAACAAACCATAATATCATGTTGGTTTCCAAACCTACAAGACGTAAAAAATATAATAAAAGAATTAAAAAAAATATTTTTGGAAATTTCATTCGAATAAATTTTTAAGTTATTCGTGGGACATAGAAAAATTTCGGCGAAAAAGTACAAAATCATTAATAACTCCCTAATTAAACGTCGTATGATGAAATAGCAAGAGACAAAAAAGATGTAATGTGTGATTGTCTACAACATAGGCCATGCACAATATCACACTCAGAAATATTACTGGAGATATGTAGCTTCCCCCTAATTTCTTTGTCTTTTGTAGGGTTGAAAAATTAAAAAATGTACCTTTTCGGAATTTTCTGTTGGTTGCAAGGTGAAAGGAGTGTTTTTGCCAAATATCAAGTTTGTAACTCATTTGGAAGTGGGTAAACATTTATGTCAGTGAGTGAGTCAGTCAGTCAGCCATGTGGTTTTATATAATATAGATGAGCATGGGACCTAGTGGAAAATAATTCTATCACCTGAAACCAAAAATGCATGGGTCGAAAAAATACATCAAAATATCATGTTGGTTTCCGACCCTACAAGACGTAAAAAATATAATAAAAGTATTAAAAAAAACTATTTTTCGAAATTTCATTCCAATCAATTTTTAACTTACTCGTGGAACATAGAATATTTCGGCCAAAAAGTAAAAAACAATAATAACTCCCTTATTCTTTGTCGTATGATGAAATAGCAAGAGACAAAAAAGATGTAAAATGGTATTGTCTACAACATAGGCCATATACGATATTACACAAAGACATATTACTGGAGATTTGTTGCTTCCCCCTATTTTGCTCTTAGTGGAAAATAATTCTATCACCTGAAACCAAAAATGCATGGGACGAAAAAAAATCATAATATCATGTTGGTTTCCAAACCTACAAGACGTAAAAAATATAATAAAAGAATTAAAAAAAATATTTTTGGAAATTTCATTCGAATCAATTTTTAAGTTATTCGTGGGACATAGAAAAATTTCGGCGAAAAAGTACAAAATCATTAATAACTCCCTAATTAAACGTCGTATGATGAAATAGCAAGAGACAAAAAAGATGTAATGTGTGATTGTCTACAACATAGGCCATGTACAATATCACACTCAGAGAAAATTTTCGGCCAAAAAGTACAAAATCATTAATAACTCCGTAATTAAACGTCGTATGATGAAATAGCAAGAGACAAAACAGATGTAAAATGTTAATGTCTACAACATAGGCCATGTACAATATCACACTCAGAGAAAAATTTCGGCCAAAAAGTACAAAATCATTAATAACTCCGTAATTAAACGTCGTATGATTAAATAGCAAGAGACAAAAAAGATGTAATGTGTGATTGTCTACAACATAGGCCATGCACAATATCACACTCAGAAATATTACTGGAGATATGTAGCTTCCCCCTAATTTCTTTGTCTTTTGTAGGGTTGAAAATTAAAAAATGTACCTTTTCGGAATTTTTCTGTTGGTTGCAAGGTGAAAGGAGTGTTTTTGCCAAATATCAAGTTTGTAACTCATTTGGAAGTGGGTAAACATTTGTCAGTGAGTGAGTCAGTCAGTCAGCCATGTGGTTTTATATAATATAGATGAGCATGGGACCTAGTGGAAAATAATTCTATCACCTGAAACCAAAAATGCATGGGTCGAAAAAATACATCAAAATATCATGTTGGTTTCCGACCCTACAAGACGTAAAAAATATAATAAAAGTATTAAAAAAAACAATTTTTCGAAATTTCATTCGAATCGATTTTTAACTTATTCGTGGAACTTAGAATATTTCGGCCAAAAAGTAAAAAAACAATAATAACTCCCTTATTCTTTGTCGTATGATGAAATAGCAACAGACAAAAAAGATGTAAAATGGTATTGTCTACAACATAGGCCATATACGATATTACACAAAGACATATTACTGGAGATTTGTTGCTTCCCCCTATTTTGCTCTTAGTGGAAAATAATTCTATCACCTGAAACCAAAAATGCATGGGACGAAAAAAAAAATCATAATATCATGTTGGTTTCCAAACCTACAAGACGTAAAAAATATAATAAAAGAATTAAAAAAAATATTTTTGGAAATTTCATTCGAATCAATTTTTAAGTTATTCGTGGGACATAGAAAAATTTCGGCGAAAAAGTACAAAATCATTAATAACTCCCTAATTAAACGTCGTATGATGAAATAGCAAGAGACGAAAAAGATGTAATGTGTGATTGTCTACAACATAGGCCATGTACAATATCACACTCAGAGAAAATTTTCGGCCAAAAAGTACAAAATCATTAATAACTCCGTAATTAAACGTCGTATTATGAAATAGCAAGAGACAAAACAGATGTAAAATGTTAATGTCTACAACATAGGCCATGTACAATATCACACTCAGAGAAAAATTTCGGCCAAAAAGTACAAAATCATTAATAACTCCGTAATTAAACGTCGTATGATTAAATAGCAAGAGACAAAAAAGATGTAATGTGTGATTGTCTACAACATAGGCCATGCACAATATCACACTCAGAAATATTACTGGAGATATGTAGCTTCCCCCTAATTTCTTTGTCTTTTGTAGGGTTGAAAATTAAAAAATGTACCTTTTCGGAATTTTTCTGTTGGTTGCAAGGTGAAAGGAGTGTTTTTGCCAAATATCAAGTTTGTAACTCATTTGGAAGTGGGTAAACATTTGTCAGTGAGTGAGTCAGTCAGTCAGCCATGTGGTTTTATATAATATAGATGAGCATGGGACCTAGTGGAAAATAATTCTATCACCTGAAACCAAAAATGCATGGGTCGAAAAAATACATCAAAATATCATGTTGGTTTCCGACCCTACAAGACGTAAAAAATATAATAAAAGTATTAAAAAAAACAATTTTTCGAAATTTCATTCGAATCGATTTTTAACTTATTCGTGGAACTTAGAATATTTCGGCCAAAAAGTAAAAAAACAATAATAACTCCCTTATTCTTTGTCGTATGATGAAATAGCAACAGACAAAAAAGATGTAAAATGGTATTGTCTACAACATAGGCCATATACGATATTACACAAAGACATATTACTGGAGATTTGTTGCTTCCCCCTATTTTGCTCTTAGTGGAAAATAATTCTATCACCTGAAACCAAAAATGCATGGGACGAAAAAAAAAATCATAATATCATGTTGGTTTCCAAACCTACAAGACGTAAAAAATATAATAAAAGAATTAAAAAAAATATTTTTGGAAATTTCATTCGAATCAATTTTTAAGTTATTCGTGGGACATAGAAAAATTTCGGCGAAAAAGTACAAAATCATTAATAACTCCCTAATTAAACGTCGTATGATGAAATAGCAAGAGACGAAAAAGATGTAATGTGTATTGTCTACAACATAGGCCATGTACAATATCACACTCAGAGAAAATTTTCGGCCAAAAAGTACAAAATCATTAATAACTCCGTAATTAAACGTCGTATGATGAAATAGCAAGAGACAAAACAGATGTAAAATGTTAATGTCTACAACATAGGCCATGTACAATATCACACTCAGAGAAAAATTTCGGCCAAAAAGTACAAAATCATTAATAACTCCGTAATTAAACGTCGTATGATTAAATAGCAAGAGACAAAAAAGATGTAATGTGTGATTGTCTACAACATAGGCCATGCACAATATCACACTCAGAAATATTACTGGAGATATGTAGCTTCCCCCTAATTTCTTTGTCTTTTGTAGGGTTGAAAATTAAAAAATGTACCTTTTCGGAATTTTTCTGTTGGTTGCAAGGTGAAAGGAGTGTTTTTGCCAAATATCAAGTTTGTAACTCATTTGGAAGTGGGTAAACATTTGTCAGTGAGTGAGTCAGTCAGTCAGCCATGTGGTTTTATATAATATAGATGAGCATGGGACCTAGTGGAAAATAATTCTATCACCTGAAACCAAAAATGCATGGGTCGAAAAAATACATCAAAATATCATGTTGGTTTCCGACCCTACAAGACGTAAAAAATATAATAAAAGTATTAAAAAAAACAATTTTTCGAAATTTCATTCGAATCGATTTTTAACTTATTCGTGGAACTTAGAATATTTCGGCCAAAAAGTAAAAAAACAATAATAACTCCCTTATTCTTTGTCGTATGATGAAATAGCAACAGACAAAAAAGATGTAAAATGGTATTGTCTACAACATAGGCCATATACGATATTACACAAAGACATATTACTGGAGATTTGTTGCTTCCCCCTATTTTGCTCTTAGTGGAAAATAATTCTATCACCTGAAACCAAAAATGCATGGGACGAAAAAAAAAATCATAATATCATGTTGGTTTCCAAACCTACAAGACGTAAAAAATATAATAAAAGAATTAAAAAAAATATTTTTGGAAATTTCATTCGAATCAATTTTTAAGTTATTCGTGGGACATAGAAAAATTTCGGCGAAAAAGTACAAAATCATTAATAACTCCCTAATTAAACGTCGTATGATGAAATAGCAAGAGACAAAAAAGATGTAATGTGTGATTGTCTACAACATAGGCCATGTACAATATCACACTCAGAGAAAAATTTCGGCCAAAAAGTACAAAATCATTAATAACTCCGTAATTAAACGTCGTATGATTAAATAGCAAGAGACAAAAAAGATGTAATGTGTGATTGTCTACAACATAGGCCATGCACAATATCACACTCAGAAATATTACTGGAGATATGTAGCTTCCCCCTAATTTCTTTGTCTTTTGTAGGGTTGAAAATTAAAAAATGTACCTTTTCGGAATTTTTCTGTTGGTTGCAAGGTGAAAGGAGTGTTTTTGCCAAATATCAAGTTTGTAACTCATTTGGAAGTGGGTAAACATTTGTCAGTGAGTGAGTCAGTCAGTCAGCCATGTGGTTTTATATAATATAGATGAGCATGGGACCTAGTGGAAAATAATTCTATCACCTGAAACCAAAAATGCATGGGTCGAAAAAATACATCAAAATATCATGTTGGTTTCCGACCCTACAAGACGTAAAAAATATAATAAAAGTATTAAAAAAAACAATTTTTCGAAATTTCATTCGAATCGATTTTTAACTTATTCGTGGAACTTAGAATATTTCGGCCAAAAAGTAAAAAAACAATAATAACTCCCTTATTCTTTGTCGTATGATGAAATAGCAACAGACAAAAAAGATGTAAAATGGTATTGTCTACAACATAGGCCATATACGATATTACACAAAGACATATTACTGGAGATTTGTTGCTTCCCCCTATTTTGCTCTTAGTGGAAAATAATTCTATCACCTGAAACCAAAAATGCATGGGACGAAAAAAAAAATCATAATATCATGTTGGGTTCCAAACCTACAAGACGTAAAAAATATAATAAAAGAATTAAAAAAAATATTTTTGGAAATTTCATTCGAATCAATTTTTAAGTTATTCGTGGGACATAGAAAAATTTCGGCGAAAAAGTACAAAATCATTAATAACTCCCTAATTAAACGTCGTATGATGAAATAGCAAGAGACGAAAAAGATGTAATGTGTGATTGTCTACAACATAGGCCATGTACAATATCACACTCAGAGAAAATTTTCGGCCAAAAAGTACAAAATCATTAATAACTCCGTAATTAAACGTCGTATGATGAAATAGCAAGAGACAAAACAGATGTAAAATGTTAATGTCTACAACATAGGCCATGTACAATATCACACTCAGAGAAAAATTTCGGCCAAAAAGTACAAAATCATTAATAACTCCGTAATTAAACGTCGTATGATTAAATAGCAAGAGACAAAAAAGATGTAATGTGTGATTGTCTACAACATAGGCCATGCACAATATCACACTCAGAAATATTACTGGAGATATGTAGCTTCCCCCTAATTTCTTTGTCTTTTGTAGGGTTGAAAATTAAAAAATGTACCTTTTCGGAATTTTTCTGTTGGTTGCAAGGTGAAAGGAGTGTTTTTGCCAAATATCAAGTTTGTAACTCATTTGGAAGTGGGTAAACATTTATGTCAGTGAGTGAGTCAGTCAGTCAGCCATGTGGTTTTATATAATATAGATGAGCATGGGACCTAGTGGAAAATAATTCTATCACCTGAAACCAAAAATGCATGGGTCGAAAAAATACATCAAAATATCATGTTGGTTTCCGACCCTACAAGACGTAAAAAATATAATAAAAGTATTAAAAAAAACTATTTTTCGAAATTTCATTCCAATCAATTTTTAACTTATTCGTGGAACTTAGAATATTTCGGCCAAAAAGTAAAAAACAATAATAACTCCCTTATTCTTTGTCGTATGATGAAATAGCAAGAGACAAAAAAGATGTAAAATGGTATTGTCTACAACATAGGCCATATACGATATTACACAAAGACATATTACTGGAGATTTGTTGCTTCCCCCTATTTTGCTCTTAGTGGAAAATAATTCTATCACCTGAAACCAAAAATGCATAGGACGAAAAAAAAAATCATAATATCATGTTGGTTTCCAAAACTACAAGACGTAAAAAATATAATAAAAGAATTAAAAAAAATATTTTTGGAAATTTCATTCGAATCAATTTTTAAGTTATTCGTGGGACATAGAAAAATTTCGGCGAAAAAGTACAAAATCATTAATAACTCCCTAATTAAACGTCGTATGATGAAATAGCAAGAGACAAAAAAGATGTAATGTGTGATTGTCTACAACATAGGCCATGTACAATATCACACTCAGAGAAAGTTTTCGGCCAAAAAGTACAAAATCATTAATAACACCGTAATTAAACGTCGTTAATGAAATAGCAAGAGACAAAACAGATGTAAAGTGTTAATGTCTACAACATAGGCCATGTACAATATCACACTCAGAGAAAAAATTCGGCCAAAAAGTACAAAATCATTAATAACTCCGAAATTAAACGTCGTATGATTAAATAGCAAGAGACAAAAAAGATGTAATGTGTGATTGTCTACAACATAGGCCATGCACAATATCACACTCAGAAATATTACTGGAGATATGTAGCTTCCCCCTAATTTCTTTGTCTTTTGTAGGGTTGAAAATTAAAAAATGTACCTTTTCGGAATTTTTCTGTTGGTTGCAAGGTGAAAGGAGTGTTTTTGCCAAATATCAAGTTTGTAACTCATTTGGAAGTGGGTAAACATTTATGTCAGTGAGTGAGTCAGTCAGTCAGCCATGTGGTTTTATATAATATAGATGAGCATGGGACCTAGTGGAAAATAATTCTATCACCTGAAACCAAAAATGCATGGGTCGAAAAAATACATCAAAATATCATGTTGGTTTCCGACCCTACAAGACGTAAAAAATATAATTCAAGTATTAAAAAAAACTATTTTTCGAAATTTCATTCCAATCAATTTTTAACTTATTCGAGGAACTTAGAATATTTCGGCCAAAAAGTAAAAAAACCATAATAACTCCCTTATTCTTTGTCGTATGATGAAATAGCAAGAGACAAAAAAGATGTAAAATGGTATTGTCTACAACATAGGCCATATACGATATTACACAAAGACATATTACTGGAGATTTGTTGCTTCCCCCTATTTTGCTCTTAGTGGAAAATAATTCTATCACCTGAAACCAAAAATGCATGGGACGAAAAAAAAAACAAACCATAATATCATGTTGGTTTCCAAACCTACAAGACGTAAAAAATATAATAAAAGAATTAAAAAAAATATTTTTGGAAATTTCATTCGAATAAATTTTTAAGTTATTCGTGGGACATAGAAAAATTTCGGCGAAAAAGTACAAAATCATTAATAACTCCCTAATTAAACGTCGTATGATGAAATAGCAAGAGACAAAAAAGATGTAATGTGTGATTGTCTACAACATAGGCCATGCACAATATCACACTCAGAAATATTACTGGAGATATGTAGCTTCCCCCTAATTTCTTTGTCTTTTGTAGGGTTGAAAAATTAAAAAATGTACCTTTTCGGAATTTTCTGTTGGTTGCAAGGTGAAAGGAGTGTTTTTGCCAAATATCAAGTTTGTAACTCATTTGGAAGTGGGTAAACATTTATGTCAGTGAGTGAGTCAGTCAGTCAGCCATGTGGTTTTATATAATATAGATGAGCATGGGACCTAGTGGAAAATAATTCTATCACCTGAAACCAAAAATGCATGGGTCGAAAAAATACATCAAAATATCATGTTGGTTTCCGACCCTACAAGACGTAAAAAATATAATAAAAGTATTAAAAAAAACTATTTTTCGAAATTTCATTCCAATCAATTTTTAACTTATTCGTGGAACTTAGAATATTTAGGCCAAAAAGTAAAAAACAATAATAACTCCCTTATTCTTTGTCGTATGATGAAATAGCAAGAGACAAAAAAGATGTAAAATGGTATTGTCTACAACATAGGCCATATACGATATTACACAAAGACATATTACTGGAGATTTGTTGCTTCCCCCTATTTTGCTCTTAGTGGAAAATAATTCTATCACCTGAAACCAAAAATGCATGGGACGAAAAAAAATCATAATATCATGTTGGTTTCCAAACCTACAAGACGTAAAAAATATAATAAAAGAATTAAAAAAAATATTTTTGGAAATTTCATTCGAATCAATTTTTAAGTTATTCGTGGGACATAGAAAAATTTCGGCGAAAAAGTACAAAATCATTAATAACTCCCTAATTAAACGTCGTATGATGAAATAGCAAGAGACAAAAAAGATGTAATGTGTGATTGTCTACAACATAGGCCATGTACAATATCACACTCAGAGAAAATTTTCGGCCAAAAAGTACAAAATCATTAATAACTCCGTAATTAAACGTCGTATGATGAAATAGCAAGAGACAAAACAGATGTAAAGTGTTAATGTCTACAACATAGGCCATGTACAATATCACACTCAGAGAAAAATTTCGGCCAAAAAGTACAAAATCATTAATAACTCCGTAATTAAACGTCGTATGATTAAATAGCAAGAGACAAAAAAGATGTAATGTGTGATTGTCTACAACATAGGCCATGCACAATATCACACTCAGAAATATTACTGGAGATATGTAGCTTCCCCCTAATTTCTTTGTCTTTTGTAGGGTTGAAAATTAAAAAATGTACCTTTTCGGAATTTTTCTGTTGGTTGCAAGGTGAAAGGAGTGTTTTTGCCAAATATCAAGTTTGTAACTCATTTGGAAGTGGGTAAACATTTGTCAGTGAGTGAGTCAGTCAGTCAGCCATGTGGTTTTATATAATATAGATGAGCATGGGACCTAGTGGAAAATAATTCTATCACCTGAAACCAAAAATGCATGGGTCGAAAAAATACATCAAAATATCATGTTGGTTTCCGACCCTACAAGACGTAAAAAATATAATAAAAGTATTAAAAAAAACAATTTTTCGAAATTTCATTCCAATCGATTTTTAACTTATTCGTGGAACTTAGAATATTTCGGCCAAAAAGTAAAAAAACAATAATAACTCCCTTATTCTTTGTCGTATGATGAAATAGCAACAGACAAAAAAGATGTAAAATGGTATTGTCTACAACATAGGCCATATACGATATTACACAAAGACATATTACTGGAGATTTGTTGCTTCCCCCTATTTTGCTCTTAGTGGAAAATAATTCTATCACCTGAAACCAAAAATGCATGGGACGAAAAAAAAAATCATAATATCATGTTGGTTTCCAAACCTACAAGACGTAAAAAATATAATAAAAGAATTAAAAAAAATATTTTTGGAAATTTCATTCGAATCAATTTTTAAGTTATTCGTGGGACATAGAAAAATTTCGGCGAAAAAGTACAAAATCATTAATAACTCCCTAATTAAACGTCGTATGATGAAATAGCAAGAGACAAAAAAGATGTAATGTGTGATTGTCTACAACATAGGCCATGTACAATATCACACTCAGAGAAAATTTTCGGCCAAAAAGTACAAAATCATTAATAACTCCGTAATTAAACGTCGTATGATGAAATAGCAAGAGACAAAACAGATGTAAAATGTTAATGTCTACAACATAGGCCATGTACAATATCACACTCAGAGAAAAATTTCGGCCAAAAAGTACAAAATCATTAATAACTCCGTAATTAAACGTCGTATGATTAAATAGCAAGAGACAAAAAAGATGTAATGTGTGATTGTCTACAACATAGGCCATGCACAATATCACACTCAGAAATATTACTGGAGATATGTAGCTTCCCCCTAATTTCTTTGTCTTTTGTAGGGTTGAAAATTAAAAAATGTACCTTTTCGGAATTTTTCTGTTGGTTGCAAGGTGAAAGGAGTGTTTTTGCCAAATATCAAGTTTGTAACTCATTTGGAAGTGGGTAAACATTTATGTCAGTGAGTGAGTCAGTCAGTCAGCCATGTGGTTTTATATAATATAGATGAGCATGGGACCTAGTGGAAAATAATTCTATCACCTGAAACCAAAAATGCATGGGTCGAAAAAATACATCAAAATATCATGTTGGTTTCCGACCCTACAAGACGTAAAAAATATAATAAAAGTATTAAAAAAAACTATTTTTCGAAATTTCATTCCAATCAATTTTTAACTTATTCGTGGAACTTAGAATATTTCGGCCAAAAAGTAAAAAACAATAATAACTCCCTTATTCTTTGTCGTATGATGAAATAGCAAGAGACAAAAAAGATGTAAAATGGTATTGTCTACAACATAGGCCATATACGATATTACACAAAGACATATTACTGGAGATTTGTTGCTTCCCCCTATTTTGCTCTTAGTGGAAAATAATTCTATCACCTGAAACCAAAAATGCATGGGACGAAAAAAAAAATCATAATATCATGTTGGTTTCCAAACCTACAAGACGTAAAAAATATAATAAAAGAATTAAAAAAAATATTTTTGGAAATTTCATTCGAATCAATTTTTAAGTTATTCGTGGGACATAGAAAAATTTCGGCGAAAAAGTACAAAATCATTAATAACTCCCTAATTAAACGTCGTATGATGAAATAGCAAGAGACAAAAAAGATGTAATGTGTGATTGTCTACAACATAGGCCATGTACAATATCACACTCAGAGAAAATTTTCGGCCAAAAAGTACAAAATCATTAATAACTCCGTAATTAAACGTCGTTAATGAAATAGCAAGAGACAAAACAGATGTAAAGTGTTAATGTCTACAACATAGGCCATGTACAATATCACACTCAGAGAAAAAATTCGGCCAAAAAGTACAAAATCATTAATAACTCCGAAATTAAACGTCGTATGATTAAATAGCAAGAGACAAAAAAGATGTAATGTGTGATTGTCTACAACATAGGCCATGCACAATATCACACTCAGAAATATTACTGGAGATATGTAGCTTCCCCCTAATTTCTTTGTCTTTTGTAGGGTTGAAAATTAAAAAATGTACCTTTTCGGAATTTTTCTGTTGGTTGCAAGGTGAAAGGAGTGTTTTTGCCAAATATCAAGTTTGTAACTCATTTGGAAGTGGGTAAACATTTATGTCAGTGAGTGAGTCAGTCAGTCAGCCATGTGGTTTTATATAATATAGATGAGCATGGGACCTAGTGGAAAATAATTCTATCACCTGAAACCAAAAATGCATGGGTCGAAAAAATACATCAAAATATCATGTTGGTTTCCGACCCTACAAGACGTAAAAAATATAATTCAAGTATTAAAAAAAACTATTTTTCGAAATTTCATTCCAATCAATTTTTAACTTATTCGAGGAACTTAGAATATTTCGGCCAAAAAGTAAAAAAACCATAATAACTCCCTTATTCTTTGTCGTATGATGAAATAGCAAGAGACAAAAAAGATGTAAAATGGTATTGTCTACAACATAGGCCATATACGATATTACACAAAGACATATTACTGGAGATTTGTTGCTTCCCCCTATTTTGCTCTTAGTGGAAAATAATTCTATCACCTGAAACCAAAAATGCATGGGACGAAAAAAAAAACAAACCATAATATCATGTTGGTTTCCAAACCTACAAGACGTAAAAAATATAATAAAAGAATTAAAAAAAATATTTTTGGAAATTTCATTCGAATAAATTTTTAAGTTATTCGTGGGACATAGAAAAATTTCGGCGAAAAAGTACAAAATCATTAATAACTCCCTAATTAAACGTCGTATGATGAAATAGCAAGAGACAAAAAAGATGTAATGTGTGATTGTCTACAACATAGGCCATGCACAATATCACACTCAGAAATATTACTGGAGATATGTAGCTTCCCCCTAATTTCTTTGTCTTTTGTAGGGTTGAAAAATTAAAAAATGTACCTTTTCGGAATTTTCTGTTGGTTGCAAGGTGAAAGGAGTGTTTTTGCCAAATATCAAGTTTGTAACTCATTTGGAAGTGGGTAAACATTTATGTCAGTGAGTGAGTCAGTCAGTCAGCCATGTGGTTTTATATAATATAGATGAGCATGGGACCTAGTGGAAAATAATTCTATCACCTGAAACCAAAAATGCATGGGTCGAAAAAATACATCAAAATATCATGTTGGTTTCCGACCCTACAAGACGTAAAAAATATAATAAAAGTATTAAAAAAAACTATTTTTCGAAATTTCATTCCAATCAATTTTTAACTTACTCGTGGAACATAGAATATTTCGGCCAAAAAGTAAAAAACAATAATAACTCCCTTATTCTTTGTCGTATGATGAAATAGCAAGAGACAAAAAAGATGTAAAATGGTATTGTCTACAACATAGGCCATATACGATATTACACAAAGACATATTACTGGAGATTTGTTGCTTCCCCCTATTTTGCTCTTAGTGGAAAATAATTCTATCACCTGAAACCAAAAATGCATGGGACGAAAAAAAATCATAATATCATGTTGGTTTCCAAACCTACAAGACGTAAAAAATATAATAAAAGAATTAAAAAAAATATTTTTGGAAATTTCATTCGAATCAATTTTTAAGTTATTCGTGGGACATAGAAAAATTTCGGCGAAAAAGTACAAAATCATTAATAACTCCCTAATTAAACGTCGTATGATGAAATAGCAAGAGACAAAAAAGATGTAATGTGTGATTGTCTACAACATAGGCCATGTACAATATCACACTCAGAGAAAATTTTCGGCCAAAAAGTACAAAATCATTAATAACTCCGTAATTAAACGTCGTATGATGAAATAGCAAGAAACAAAACAGATGTAAAGTGTTAATGTCTACAACATAGGCCATGTACAATATCACACTCAGAGAAAAATTTCGGCCAATAAGTACAAAATCATTAATAACTCCGTAATTAAACGTCGTATGATTAAATAGCAAGAGACAAAAAAGATGTAATGTGTGATTGTCTACAACATAGGCCATGCACAATATCACACTCAGAAATATTACTGGAGATATGTAGCTTCCCCCTAATTTCTTTGTCTTTTGTAGGGTTGAAAATTATAAAATGTACCTTTTCGGAATTTTTCTGTTGGTTGCAAGGTGAAAGGAGTGTTTTTGCCAAATATCAAGTTTGTAACTCATTTGGAAGTGGGTAAACATTTATGTCAGTGAGTGAGTCAGTCAGTCAGCCATGTGGTTTTATATAATATAGATGAGCATGGGACCTAGTGGAAAATAATTCTATCACCTGAAACCAAAAATGCATGGGTCGAAAAAATACATCAAAATATCATGTTGGTTTCCGACCCTACAAGACGTAAAAAATATAATTCAAGTATTAAAAAAAACTATTTTTCGAAATTTCATTCCAATCAATTTTTAACTTATTCGAGGAACTTAGAATATTTCGGCCAAAAAGTAAAAAAACCATAATAACTCCCTTATTCTTTGTCGTATGATGAAATAGCAAGAGACAAAAAAGATGTAAAATGGTATTGTCTACAACATAGGCCATATACGATATTACACAAAGACATATTACTGGAGATTTGTTGCTTCCCCCTATTTTGCTCTTAGTGGAAAATAATTCTATCACCTGAAACCAAAAATGCATGGGACGAAAAAAAAAATCATAATATCATGTTGGTTTCCAAACCTACAAGACGTAAAAAATATAATAAAAGAATTAAAAAAAATATTTTTGGAAATTTCATTCGAATCAATTTTTAAGTTATTCGTGGGACATAGAAAAATTTCGGCGAAAAAGTACAAAATCATTAATAACTCCCTAATTAAACGTCGTATGATGAAATAGCAAGAGACAAAAAAGATGTAATGTGTGATTGTCTACAACATAGGCCATGTACAATATCACACTCAGAGAAAATTTTCGGCCAAAAAGTACAAAATCATTAATAACTCCGTAATTAAACGTCGTATGATGAAATAGCAAGAGACAAAACAGATGTAAAATGTTAATGTCTACAACATAGGCCATGTACAATATCACACTCAGAGAAAAATTTCGGCCAAAAAGTACAAAATCATTAATAACTCCGTAATTAAACGTCGTATGATTAAATAGCAAGAGACAAAAAAGATGTAATGTGTGATTGTCTACAACATAGGCCATGCACAATATCACACTCAGAAATATTACTGGAGATATGTAGCTTCCCCCTAATTTCTTTGTCTTTTGTAGGGTTGAAAATTAAAAAATGTACCTTTTCGGAATTTTTCTGTTGGTTGCAAGGTGAAAGGAGTGTTTTTGCCAAATATCAAGTTTGTAACTCATTTGGAAGTGGGTAAACATTTATGTCAGTGAGTGAGTCAGTCAGTCAGCCATGTGGTTTTATATAATATAGATGAGCATGGGACCTAGTGGAAAATAATTCTATCACCTGAAACCAAAAATGCATGGGTCGAAAAAATACATCAAAATATCATGTTGGTTTCCGACCCTACAAGACGTAAAAAATATAATAAAAGTATTAAAAAAAACTATTTTTCGAAATTTCATTCCAATCAATTTTTAACTTATTCGTGGAACTTAGAATATTTCGGCCAAAAAGTAAAAAACAATAATAACTCCCTTATTCTTTGTCGTATGATGAAATAGCAAGAGACAAAAAAGATGTAAAATGGTATTGTCTACAACATAGGCCATATACGATATTACACAAAGACATATTACTGGAGATTTGTTGCTTCCCCCTATTTTGCTCTTAGTGGAAAATAATTCTATCACCTGAAACCAAAAATGCATGGGACGAAAAAAAAAATCATAATATCATGTTGGTTTCCAAACCTACAAGACGTAAAAAATATAATAAAAGAATTAAAAAAAATATTTTTGGAAATTTCATTCGAATCAATTTTTAAGTTATTCGTGGGACATAGAAAAATTTCGGCGAAAAAGTACAAAATCATTAATAACTCCCTAATTAAACGTCGTATGATGAAATAGCAAGAGACAAAAAAGATGTAATGTGTGATTGTCTACAACATAGGCCATGTACAATATCACACTCAGAGAAAATTTTCGGCCAAAAAGTACAAAATCATTAATAACTCCGTAATTAAACGTCGTATGATGAAATAGCAAGAGACAAAACAGATGTAAAATGTTAATGTCTACAACATAGGCCATGTACAATATCACACTCAGAGAAAAATTTCGGCCAAAAAGTACAAAATCATTAATAACTCCGTAATTAAACGTCGTATGATTAAATAGCAAGAGACAAAAAAGATGTAATGTGTGATTGTCTACAACATAGGCCATGCACAATATCACACTCAGAAATATTACTGGAGATATGTAGCTTCCCCCTAATTTCTTTGTCTTTTGTAGGGTTGAAAATTAAAAAATGTACCTTTTCGGAATTTTTCTGTTGGTTGCAAGGTGAAAGGAGTGTTTTTGCCAAATATCAAGTTTGTAACTCATTTGGAAGTGGGTAAACATTTATGTCAGTGAGTGAGTCAGTCAGTCAGCCATGTGGTTTTATATAATATAGATGAGCATGGGACCTAGTGGAAAATAATTCTATCACCTGAAACCAAAAATGCATGGGTCGAAAAAATACATCAAAATATCATGTTGGTTTCCGACCCTACAAGACGTAAAAAATATAATAAAAGTATTAAAAAAAACTATTTTTCGAAATTTCATTCCAATCAATTTTTAACTTATTCGTGGAACTTAGAATATTTCGGCCAAAAAGTAAAAAACAATAATAACTCCCTTATTCTTTGTCGTATGATGAAATAGCAAGAGACAAAAAAGATGTAAAATGGTATTGTCTACAACATAGGCCATATACGATATTACACAAAGACATATTACTGGAGATTTGTTGCTTCCCCCTATTTTGCTCTTAGTGGAAAATAATTCTATCACCTGAAACCAAAAATGCATGGGACGAAAAAAAAAATCATAATATCATGTTGGTTTCCAAACCTACAAGACGTAAAAAATATAATAAAAGAATTAAAAAAAATATTTTTGGAAATTTCATTCGAATCAATTTTTAAGTTATTCGTGGGACATAGAAAAATTTCGGCGAAAAAGTACAAAATCATTAATAACTCCCTAATTAAACGTCGTATGATGAAATAGCAAGAGACAAAAAAGATGTAATGTGTGATTGTCTACAACATAGGCCATGTACAATATCACACTCAGAGAAAATTTTCGGCCAAAAAGTACAAAATCATTAATAACTCCGTAATTAAACGTCGTTAATGAAATAGCAAGAGACAAAACAGATGTAAAGTGTTAATGTCTACAACATAGGCCATGTACAATATCACACTCAGAGAAAAAATTCGGCCAAAAAGTACAAAATCATTAATAACTCCGAAATTAAACGTCGTATGATTAAATAGCAAGAGACAAAAAAGATGTAATGTGTGATTGTCTACAACATAGGCCATGCACAATATCACACTCAGAAATATTACTGGAGATATGTAGCTTCCCCCTAATTTCTTTGTCTTTTGTAGGGTTGAAAATTAAAAAATGTACCTTTTCGGAATTTTTCTGTTGGTTGCAAGGTGAAAGGAGTGTTTTTGCCAAATATCAAGTTTGTAACTCATTTGGAAGTGGGTAAACATTTATGTCAGTGAGTGAGTCAGTCAGTCAGCCATGTGGTTTTATATAATATAGATGAGCATGGGACCTAGTGGAAAATAATTCTATCACCTGAAACCAAAAATGCATGGGTCGAAAAAATACATCAAAATATCATGTTGGTTTCCGACCCTACAAGACGTAAAAAATATAATTCAAGTATTAAAAAAAACTATTTTTCGAAATTTCATTCCAATCAATTTTTAACTTATTCGAGGAACTTAGAATATTTCGGCCAAAAAGTAAAAAAACCATAATAACTCCCTTATTCTTTGTCGTATGATGAAATAGCAAGAGACAAAAAAGATGTAAAATGGTATTGTCTACAACATAGGCCATATACGATATTACACAAAGACATATTACTGGAGATTTGTTGCTTCCCCCTATTTTGCTCTTAGTGGAAAATAATTCTATCACCTGAAACCAAAAATGCATGGGACGAAAAAAAAAACAAACCATAATATCATGTTGGTTTCCAAACCTACAAGACGTAAAAAATATAATAAAAGAATTAAAAAAAATATTTTTGGAAATTTCATTCGAATAAATTTTTAAGTTATTCGTGGGACATAGAAAAATTTCGGCGAAAAAGTACAAAATCATTAATAACTCCCTAATTAAACGTCGTATGATGAAATAGCAAGAGACAAAAAAGATGTAATGTGTGATTGTCTACAACATAGGCCATGCACAATATCACACTCAGAAATATTACTGGAGATATGTAGCTTCCCCCTAATTTCTTTGTCTTTTGTAGGGTTGAAAAATTAAAAAATGTACCTTTTCGGAATTTTCTGTTGGTTGCAAGGTGAAAGGAGTGTTTTTGCCAAATATCAAGTTTGTAACTCATTTGGAAGTGGGTAAACATTTATGTCAGTGAGTGAGTCAGTCAGTCAGCCATGTGGTTTTATATAATATAGATGAGCATGGGACCTAGTGGAAAATAATTCTATCACCTGAAACCAAAAATGCATGGGTCGAAAAAATACATCAAAATATCATGTTGGTTTCCGACCCTACAAGACGTAAAAAATATAATAAAAGTATTAAAAAAAACTATTTTTCGAAATTTCATTCCAATCAATTTTTAACTTACTCGTGGAACATAGAATATTTCGGCCAAAAAGTAAAAAACAATAATAACTCCCTTATTCTTTGTCGTATGATGAAATAGCAAGAGACAAAAAAGATGTAAAATGGTATTGTCTACAACATAGGCCATATACGATATTACACAAAGACATATTACTGGAGATTTGTTGCTTCCCCCTATTTTGCTCTTAGTGGAAAATAATTCTATCACCTGAAACCAAAAATGCATGGGACGAAAAAAAATCATAATATCATGTTGGTTTCCAAACCTACAAGACGTAAAAAATATAATAAAAGAATTAAAAAAAATATTTTTGGAAATTTCATTCGAATCAATTTTTAAGTTATTCGTGGGACATAGAAAAATTTCGGCGAAAAAGTACAAAATCATTAATAACTCCCTAATTAAACGTCGTATGATGAAATAGCAAGAGACAAAAAAGATGTAATGTGTGATTGTCTACAACATAGGCCATGTACAATATCACACTCAGAGAAAATTTTCGGCCAAAAAGTACAAAATCATTAATAACTCCGTAATTAAACGTCGTATGATGAAATAGCAAGAAACAAAACAGATGTAAAGTGTTAATGTCTACAACATAGGCCATGTACAATATCACACTCAGAGAAAAATTTCGGCCAATAAGTACAAAATCATTAATAACTCCGTAATTAAACGTCGTATGATTAAATAGCAAGAGACAAAAAAGATGTAATGTGTGATTGTCTACAACATAGGCCATGCACAATATCACACTCAGAAATATTACTGGAGATATGTAGCTTCCCCCTAATTTCTTTGTCTTTTGTAGGGTTGAAAATTATAAAATGTACCTTTTCGGAATTTTTCTGTTGGTTGCAAGGTGAAAGGAGTGTTTTTGCCAAATATCAAGTTTGTAACTCATTTGGAAGTGGGTAAACATTTATGTCAGTGAGTGAGTCAGTCAGTCAGCCATGTGGTTTTATATAATATAGATGAGCATGGGACCTAGTGGAAAATAATTCTATCACCTGAAACCAAAAATGCATGGGTCGAAAAAATACATCAAAATATCATGTTGGTTTCCGACCCTACAAGACGTAAAAAATATAATTCAAGTATTAAAAAAAACTATTTTTCGAAATTTCATTCCAATCAATTTTTAACTTATTCGAGGAACTTAGAATATTTCGGCCAAAAAGTAAAAAAACCATAATAACTCCCTTATTCTTTGTCGTATGATGAAATAGCAAGAGACAAAAAAGATGTAAAATGGTATTGTCTACAACATAGGCCATATACGATATTACACAAAGACATATTACTGGAGATTTGTTGCTTCCCCCTATTTTGCTCTTAGTGGAAAATAATTCTATCACCTGAAACCAAAAATGCATGGGACGAAAAAAAAAAAAAACCATAATATCATGTTGGTTTCCAAACCTACAAGACGTAAAAAATATAATAAAAGAATTAAAAAAAATATTTTTGGAAATTTCATTCGAATAAATTTTTAAGTTATTCGTGGGACATAGAAAAATTTCGGCGAAAAAGTACAAAATCATTAATAACTCCCTAATTAAACGTCGTATGATGAAATAGCAAGAGACAAAAAAGATGTAATGTGTGATTGTCTACAACATAGGCCATGCACAATATCACACTCAGAAATATTACTGGAGATATGTAGCTTCCCCCTAATTTCTTTGTCTTTTGTAGGGTTGAAAATTAAAAAATGTACCTTTTCGGAATTTTTCTGTTGGTTGCAAGGTGAAAGGAGTGTTTTTGCCAAATATCAAGTTTGTAACTCATTTGGAAGTGGGTAAACATTTATGTCAGTGAGTGAGTCAGTCAGTCAGCCATGTGGTTTTATATAATATAGATGAGCATGGGACCTAGTGGAAAATAATTCTATCACCTGAAACCAAAAATGCATGGGTCGAAAAAATACATCAAAATATCATGTTGGTTTCCGACCCTACAAGACGTAAAAAATATAATAAAAGTATTAAAAAAAACTATTTTTCGAAATTTCATTCCAATCAATTTTTAACTTATTCGTGGAACTTAGAATATTTCGGCCAAAAAGTAAAAAACAATAATAACTCCCTTATTCTTTGTCGTATGATGAAATAGCAAGAGACAAAAAAGATGTAAAATGGTATTGTCTACAACATAGGCCATATACGATATTACACAAAGACATATTACTGGAGATTTGTTGCTTCCCCCTATTTTGCTCTTAGTGGAAAATAATTCTATCACCTGAAACCAAAAATGCATGGGACGAAAAAAAAAATCATAATATCATGTTGGTTTCCAAACCTACAAGACGTAAAAAATATAATAAAAGAATTAAAAAAAATATTTTTGGAAATTTCATTCGAATCAATTTTTAAGTTATTCGTGGGACATAGAAAAATTTCGGCGAAAAAGTACAAAATCATTAATAACTCCCTAATTAAACGTCGTATGATGAAATAGCAAGAGACAAAAAAGATGTAATGTGTGATTGTCTACAACATAGGCCATGTACAATATCACACTCAGAGAAAATTTTCGGCCAAAAAGTACAAAATCATTAATAACTCCGTAATTAAACGTCGTTAATGAAATAGCAAGAGACAAAACAGATGTAAAGTGTTAATGTCTACAACATAGGCCATGTACAATATCACACTCAGAGAAAAAATTCGGCCAAAAAGTACAAAATCATTAATAACTCCGAAATTAAACGTCGTATGATTAAATAGCAAGAGACAAAAAAGATGTAATGTGTGATTGTCTACAACATAGGCCATGCACAATATCACACTCAGAAATATTACTGGAGATATGTAGCTTCCCCCTAATTTCTTTGTCTTTTGTAGGGTTGAAAATTAAAAAATGTACCTTTTCGGAATTTTTCTGTTGGTTGCAAGGTGAAAGGAGTGTTTTTGCCAAATATCAAGTTTGTAACTCATTTGGAAGTGGGTAAACATTTATGTCAGTGAGTGAGTCAGTCAGTCAGCCATGTGGTTTTATATAATATAGATGAGCATGGGACCTAGTGGAAAATAATTCTATCACCTGAAACCAAAAATGCATGGGTCGAAAAAATACATCAAAATATCATGTTGGTTTCCGACCCTACAAGACGTAAAAAATATAATTCAAGTATTAAAAAAAACTATTTTTCGAAATTTCATTCCAATCAATTTTTAACTTATTCGAGGAACTTAGAATATTTCGGCCAAAAAGTAAAAAAACCATAATAACTCCCTTATTCTTTGTCGTATGATGAAATAGCAAGAGACAAAAAAGATGTAAAATGGTATTGTCTACAACATAGGCCATATACGATATTACACAAAGACATATTACTGGAGATTTGTTGCTTCCCCCTATTTTGCTCTTAGTGGAAAATAATTCTATCACCTGAAACCAAAAATGCATGGGACGAAAAAAAAAACAAACCATAATATCATGTTGGTTTCCAAACCTACAAGACGTAAAAAATATAATAAAAGAATTAAAAAAAATATTTTTGGAAATTTCATTCGAATAAATTTTTAAGTTATTCGTGGGACATAGAAAAATTTCGGCGAAAAAGTACAAAATCATTAATAACTCCCTAATTAAACGTCGTATGATGAAATAGCAAGAGACAAAAAAGATGTAATGTGTGATTGTCTACAACATAGGCCATGCACAATATCACACTCAGAAATATTACTGGAGATATGTAGCTTCCCCCTAATTTCTTTGTCTTTTGTAGGGTTGAAAAATTAAAAAATGTACCTTTTCGGAATTTTCTGTTGGTTGCAAGGTGAAAGGAGTGTTTTTGCCAAATATCAAGTTTGTAACTCATTTGGAAGTGGGTAAACATTTATGTCAGTGAGTGAGTCAGTCAGTCAGCCATGTGGTTTTATATAATATAGATGAGCATGGGACCTAGTGGAAAATAATTCTATCACCTGAAACCAAAAATGCATGGGTCGAAAAAATACATCAAAATATCATGTTGGTTTCCGACCCTACAAGACGTAAAAAATATAATAAAAGTATTAAAAAAAACTATTTTTCGAAATTTCATTCCAATCAATTTTTAACTTACTCGTGGAACATAGAATATTTCGGCCAAAAAGTAAAAAACAATAATAACTCCCTTATTCTTTGTCGTATGATGAAATAGCAAGAGACAAAAAAGATGTAAAATGGTATTGTCTACAACATAGGCCATATACGATATTACACAAAGACATATTACTGGAGATTTGTTGCTTCCCCCTATTTTGCTCTTAGTGGAAAATAATTCTATCACCTGAAACCAAAAATGCATGGGACGAAAAAAAATCATAATATCATGTTGGTTTCCAAACCTACAAGACGTAAAAAATATAATAAAAGAATTAAAAAAAATATTTTTGGAAATTTCATTCGAATCAATTTTTAAGTTATTCGTGGGACATAGAAAAATTTCGGCGAAAAAGTACAAAATCATTAATAACTCCCTAATTAAACGTCGTATGATGAAATAGCAAGAGACAAAAAAGATGTAATGTGTGATTGTCTACAACATAGGCCATGTACAATATCACACTCAGAGAAAATTTTCGGCCAAAAAGTACAAAATCATTAATAACTCCGTAATTAAACGTCGTATGATGAAATAGCAAGAAACAAAACAGATGTAAAGTGTTAATGTCTACAACATAGGCCATGTACAATATCACACTCAGAGAAAAATTTCGGCCAATAAGTACAAAATCATTAATAACTCCGTAATTAAACGTCGTATGATTAAATAGCAAGAGACAAAAAAGATGTAATGTGTGATTGTCTACAACATAGGCCATGCACAATATCACACTCAGAAATATTACTGGAGATATGTAGCTTCCCCCTAATTTCTTTGTCTTTTGTAGGGTTGAAAATTATAAAATGTACCTTTTCGGAATTTTTCTGTTGGTTGCAAGGTGAAAGGAGTGTTTTTGCCAAATATCAAGTTTGTAACTCATTTGGAAGTGGGTAAACATTTATGTCAGTGAGTGAGTCAGTCAGTCAGCCATGTGGTTTTATATAATATAGATGAGCATGGGACCTAGTGGAAAATAATTCTATCACCTGAAACCAAAAATGCATGGGTCGAAAAAATACATCAAAATATCATGTTGGTTTCCGACCCTACAAGACGTAAAAAATATAATTCAAGTATTAAAAAAAACTATTTTTCGAAATTTCATTCCAATCAATTTTTAACTTATTCGAGGAACTTAGAATATTTCGGCCAAAAAGTAAAAAAACCATAATAACTCCCTTATTCTTTGTCGTATGATGAAATAGCAAGAGACAAAAAAGATGTAAAATGGTATTGTCTACAACATAGGCCATATACGATATTACACAAAGACATATTACTGGAGATTTGTTGCTTCCCCCTATTTTGCTCTTAGTGGAAAATAATTCTATCACCTGAAACCAAAAATGCATGGGACGAAAAAAAAAAAAAACCATAATATCATGTTGGTTTCCAAACCTACAAGACGTAAAAAATATAATAAAAGAATTAAAAAAAATATTTTTGGAAATTTCATTCGAATAAATTTTTAAGTTATTCGTGGGACATAGAAAAATTTCGGCGAAAAAGTACAAAATCATTAATAACTCCCTAATTAAACGTCGTATGATGAAATAGCAAGAGACAAAAAAGATGTAATGTGTGATTGTCTACAACATAGGCCATGCACAATATCACACTCAGAAATATTACTGGAGATATGTAGCTTCCCCCTAATTTCTTTGTCTTTTGTAGGGTTGAAAAATTAAAAAATGTACCTTTTCGGAATTTTCTGTTGGTTGCAAGGTGAAAGGAGTGTTTTTGCCAAATATCAAGTTTGTAACTCATTTGGAAGTGGGTAAACATTTATGTCAGTGAGTGAGTCAGTCAGTCAGCCATGTGGTTTTATATAATATAGATGAGCATGGGACCTAGTGGAAAATAATTCTATCACCTGAAACCAAAAATGCATGGGTCGAAAAAATACATCAAAATATCATGTTGGTTTCCGACCCTACAAGACGTAAAAAATATAATAAAAGTATTAAAAAAAACTATTTTTCGAAATTTCATTCCAATCAATTTTTAACTTATTCGTGGAACTTAGAATATTTAGGCCAAAAAGTAAAAAACAATAATAACTCCCTTATTCTTTGTCGTATGATGAAATAGCAAGAGACAAAAAAGATGTAAAATGGTATTGTCTACAACATAGGCCATATACGATATTACACAAAGACATATTACTGGAGATTTGTTGCTTCCCCCCTATTTTGCTCTTAGTGGAAAATAATTCTATCACCTGAAACCAAAAATGCATGGGACGAAAAAAAATCATAATATCATGTTGGTTTCCAAACCTACAAGACGTAAAAAATATAATAAAAGAATTAAAAAAAATATTTTTGGAAATTTCATTCGAATCAATTTTTAAGTTATTCGTGGGACATAGAAAAATTTCGGCGAAAAAGTACAAAATCATTAATAACTCCCTAATTAAACGTCGTATGATGAAATAGCAAGAGACAAAAAAGATGTAATGTGTGATTGTCTACAACATAGGCCATGTACAATATCACACTCAGAGAAAATTTTCGGCCAAAAAGTACAAAATCATTAATAACTCCGTAATTAAACGTCGTATGATGAAATAGCAAGAGACAAAACAGATGTAAAGTGTTAATGTCTACAACATAGGCCATGTACAATATCACACTCAGAGAAAAATTTCGGCCAAAAAGTACAAAATCATTAATAACTCCGTAATTAAACGTCGTATGATTAAATAGCAAGAGACAAAAAAGATGTAATGTGTGATTGTCTACAACATAGGCCATGCACAATATCACACTCAGAAATATTACTGGAGATATGTAGCTTCCCCCTAATTTCTTTGTCTTTTGTAGGGTTGAAAATTAAAAAATGTACCTTTTCGGAATTTTTCTGTTGGTTGCAAGGTGAAAGGAGTGTTTTTGCCAAATATCAAGTTTGTAACTCATTTGGAAGTGGGTAAACATTTGTCAGTGAGTGAGTCAGTCAGTCAGCCATGTGGTTTTATATAATATAGATGAGCATGGGACCTAGTGGAAAATAATTCTATCACCTGAAACCAAAAATGCATGGGTCGAAAAAATACATCAAAATATCATGTTGGTTTCCGACCCTACAAGACGTAAAAAATATAATTCAAGTATTAAAAAAAACTATTTTTCGAAATTTCATTCCAATCAATTTTTAACTTATTCGTGGAACTTAGAATATTTCGGCCAAAAAGTAAAAAACAATAATAACTCCCTTATTCTTTGTCGTATGATGAAATAGCAAGAGACAAAAAAGATGTAAAATGGTATTGTCTACAACATAGGCCATATACGATATTACACAAAGACATATTACTGGAGATTTGTTGCTTCCCCCTATTTTGCTCTTAGTGGAAAATAATTCTATCACCTGAAACCAAAAATGCATGGGACGAAAAAAAAAATCATAATATCATGTTGGTTTCCAAACCTACAAGACGTAAAAAATATAATAAAAGAATTAAAAAAAATATTTTTGGAAATTTCATTCGAATCAATTTTTAAGTTATTCGTGGGACATAGAAAAATTTCGGCGAAAAAGTACAAAATCATTAATAACTCCCTAATTAAACGTCGTATGATGAAATAGCAAGAGACAAAAAAGATGTAATGTGTGATTGTCTACAACATAGGCCATGTACAATATCACACTCAGAGAAAATTTTCGGCCAAAAAGTACAAAATCATTAATAACTCCGTAATTAAACGTCGTTAATGAAATAGCAAGAGACAAAACAGATGTAAAGTGTTAATGTCTACAACATAGGCCATGTACAATATCACACTCAGAGAAAAAATTCGGCCAAAAAGTACAAAATCATTAATAACTCCGAAATTAAACGTCGTATGATTAAATAGCAAGAGACAAAAAAGATGTAATGTGTGATTGTCTACAACATAGGCCATGCACAATATCACACTCAGAAATATTACTGGAGATATGTAGCTTCCCCCTAATTTCTTTGTCTTTTGTAGGGTTGAAAATTAAAAAATGTACCTTTTCGGAATTTTTCTGTTGGTTGCAAGGTGAAAGGAGTGTTTTTGCCAAATATCAAGTTTGTAACTCATTTGGAAGTGGGTAAACATTTATGTCAGTGAGTGAGTCAGTCAGTCAGCCATGTGGTTTTATATAATATAGATGAGCATGGGACCTAGTGGAAAATAATTCTATCACCTGAAACCAAAAATGCATGGGTCGAAAAAATACATCAAAATATCATGTTGGTTTCCGACCCTACAAGACGTAAAAAATATAATTCAAGTATTAAAAAAAACTATTTTTCGAAATTTCATTCCAATCAATTTTTAACTTATTCGAGGAACTTAGAATATTTCGGCCAAAAAGTAAAAAAACCATAATAACTCCCTTATTCTTTGTCGTATGATGAAATAGCAAGAGACAAAAAAGATGTAAAATGGTATTGTCTACAACATAGGCCATATACGATATTACACAAAGACATATTACTGGAGATTTGTTGCTTCCCCCTATTTTGCTCTTAGTGGAAAATAATTCTATCACCTGAAACCAAAAATGCATGGGACGAAAAAAAAAACAAACCATAATATCATGTTGGTTTCCAAACCTACAAGACGTAAAAAATATAATAAAAGAATTAAAAAAAATATTTTTGGAAATTTCATTCGAATAAATTTTTAAGTTATTCGTGGGACATAGAAAAATTTCGGCGAAAAAGTACAAAATCATTAATAACTCCCTAATTAAACGTCGTATGATGAAATAGCAAGAGACAAAAAAGATGTAATGTGTGATTGTCTACAACATAGGCCATGCACAATATCACACTCAGAAATATTACTGGAGATATGTAGCTTCCCCCTAATTTCTTTGTCTTTTGTAGGGTTGAAAAATTAAAAAATGTACCTTTTCGGAATTTTCTGTTGGTTGCAAGGTGAAAGGAGTGTTTTTGCCAAATATCAAGTTTGTAACTCATTTGGAAGTGGGTAAACATTTATGTCAGTGAGTGAGTCAGTCAGTCAGCCATGTGGTTTTATATAATATAGATGAGCATGGGACCTAGTGGAAAATAATTCTATCACCTGAAACCAAAAATGCATGGGTCGAAAAAATACATCAAAATATCATGTTGGTTTCCGACCCTACAAGACGTAAAAAATATAATAAAAGTATTAAAAAAAACTATTTTTCGAAATTTCATTCCAATCAATTTTTAACTTACTCGTGGAACATAGAATATTTCGGCCAAAAAGTAAAAAACAATAATAACTCCCTTATTCTTTGTCGTATGATGAAATAGCAAGAGACAAAAAAGATGTAAAATGGTATTGTCTACAACATAGGCCATATACGATATTACACAAAGACATATTACTGGAGATTTGTTGCTTCCCCCTATTTTGCTCTTAGTGGAAAATAATTCTATCACCTGAAACCAAAAATGCATGGGACGAAAAAAAATCATAATATCATGTTGGTTTCCAAACCTACAAGACGTAAAAAATATAATAAAAGAATTAAAAAAAATATTTTTGGAAATTTCATTCGAATCAATTTTTAAGTTATTCGTGGGACATAGAAAAATTTCGGCGAAAAAGTACAAAATCATTAATAACTCCCTAATTAAACGTCGTATGATGAAATAGCAAGAGACAAAAAAGATGTAATGTGTGATTGTCTACAACATAGGCCATGTACAATATCACACTCAGAGAAAATTTTCGGCCAAAAAGTACAAAATCATTAATAACTCCGTAATTAAACGTCGTATGATGAAATAGCAAGAAACAAAACAGATGTAAAGTGTTAATGTCTACAACATAGGCCATGTACAATATCACACTCAGAGAAAAATTTCGGCCAATAAGTACAAAATCATTAATAACTCCGTAATTAAACGTCGTATGATTAAATAGCAAGAGACAAAAAAGATGTAATGTGTGATTGTCTACAACATAGGCCATGCACAATATCACACTCAGAAATATTACTGGAGATATGTAGCTTCCCCCTAATTTCTTTGTCTTTTGTAGGGTTGAAAATTATAAAATGTACCTTTTCGGAATTTTTCTGTTGGTTGCAAGGTGAAAGGAGTGTTTTTGCCAAATATCAAGTTTGTAACTCATTTGGAAGTGGGTAAACATTTATGTCAGTGAGTGAGTCAGTCAGTCAGCCATGTGGTTTTATATAATATAGATGAGCATGGGACCTAGTGGAAAATAATTCTATCACCTGAAACCAAAAATGCATGGGTCGAAAAAATACATCAAAATATCATGTTGGTTTCCGACCCTACAAGACGTAAAAAATATAATTCAAGTATTAAAAAAAACTATTTTTCGAAATTTCATTCCAATCAATTTTTAACTTATTCGAGGAACTTAGAATATTTCGGCCAAAAAGTAAAAAAACCATAATAACTCCCTTATTCTTTGTCGTATGATGAAATAGCAAGAGACAAAAAAGATGTAAAATGGTATTGTCTACAACATAGGCCATATACGATATTACACAAAGACATATTACTGGAGATTTGTTGCTTCCCCCTATTTTGCTCTTAGTGGAAAATAATTCTATCACCTGAAACCAAAAATGCATGGGACGAAAAAAAAAAAAAACCATAATATCATGTTGGTTTCCAAACCTACAAGACGTAAAAAATATAATAAAAGAATTAAAAAAAATATTTTTGGAAATTTCATTCGAATAAATTTTTAAGTTATTCGTGGGACATAGAAAAATTTCGGCGAAAAAGTACAAAATCATTAATAACTCCCTAATTAAACGTCGTATGATGAAATAGCAAGAGACAAAAAAGATGTAATGTGTGATTGTCTACAACATAGGCCATGCACAATATCACACTCAGAAATATTACTGGAGATATGTAGCTTCCCCCTAATTTCTTTGTCTTTTGTAGGGTTGAAAAATTAAAAAATGTACCTTTTCGGAATTTTCTGTTGGTTGCAAGGTGAAAGGAGTGTTTTTGCCAAATATCAAGTTTGTAACTCATTTGGAAGTGGGTAAACATTTATGTCAGTGAGTGAGTCAGTCAGTCAGCCATGTGGTTTTATATAATATAGATGAGCATGGGACCTAGTGGAAAATAATTCTATCACCTGAAACCAAAAATGCATGGGTCGAAAAAATACATCAAAATATCATGTTGGTTTCCGACCCTACAAGACGTAAAAAATATAATAAAAGTATTAAAAAAAACTATTTTTCGAAATTTCATTCCAATCAATTTTTAACTTATTCGTGGAACTTAGAATATTTAGGCCAAAAAGTAAAAAACAATAATAACTCCCTTATTCTTTGTCGTATGATGAAATAGCAAGAGACAAAAAAGATGTAAAATGGTATTGTCTACAACATAGGCCATATACGATATTACACAAAGACATATTACTGGAGATTTGTTGCTTCCCCCTATTTTGCTCTTAGTGGAAAATAATTCTATCACCTGAAACCAAAAATGCATGGGACGAAAAAAAATCATAATATCATGTTGGTTTCCAAACCTACAAGACGTAAAAAATATAATAAAAGAATTAAAAAAAATATTTTTGGAAATTTCATTCGAATCAATTTTTAAGTTATTCGTGGGACATAGAAAAATTTCGGCGAAAAAGTACAAAATCATTAATAACTCCCTAATTAAACGTCGTATGATGAAATAGCAAGAGACAAAAAAGATGTAATGTGTGATTGTCTACAACATAGGCCATGTACAATATCACACTCAGAGAAAATTTTCGGCCAAAAAGTACAAAATCATTAATAACTCCGTAATTAAACGTCGTATGATGAAATAGCAAGAGACAAAACAGATGTAAAGTGTTAATGTCTACAACATAGGCCATGTACAATATCACACTCAGAGAAAAATTTCGGCCAAAAAGTACAAAATCATTAATAACTCCGTAATTAAACGTCGTATGATTAAATAGCAAGAGACAAAAAAGATGTAATGTGTGATTGTCTACAACATAGGCCATGCACAATATCACACTCAGAAATATTACTGGAGATATGTAGCTTCCCCCTAATTTCTTTGTCTTTTGTAGGGTTGAAAATTAAAAAATGTACCTTTTCGGAATTTTTCTGTTGGTTGCAAGGTGAAAGGAGTGTTTTTGCCAAATATCAAGTTTGTAACTCATTTGGAAGTGGGTAAACATTTGTCAGTGAGTGAGTCAGTCAGTCAGCCATGTGGTTTTATATAATATAGATGAGCATGGGACCTAGTGGAAAATAATTCTATCACCTGAAACCAAAAATGCATGGGTCGAAAAAATACATCAAAATATCATGTTGGTTTCCGACCCTACAAGACGTAAAAAATATAATAAAAGTATTAAAAAAAACAATTTTTCGAAATTTCATTCCAATCGATTTTTAACTTATTCGTGGAACTTAGAATATTTCGGCCAAAAAGTAAAAAAACAATAATAACTCCCTTATTCTTTGTCGTATGATGAAATAGCAACAGACAAAAAAGATGTAAAATGGTATTGTCTACAACATAGGCCATATACGATATTACACAAAGACATATTACTGGAGATTTGTTGCTTCCCCCTATTTTGCTCTTAGTGGAAAATAATTCTATCACCTGAAACCAAAAATGCATGGGACGAAAAAAAAAATCATAATATCATGTTGGTTTCCAAACCTACAAGACGTAAAAAATATAATAAAAGAATTAAAAAAAATATTTTTGGAAATTTCATTCGAATCAATTTTTAAGTTATTCGTGGGACATAGAAAAATTTCGGCGAAAAAGTACAAAATCATTAATAACTCCCTAATTAAACGTCGTATGATGAAATAGCAAGAGACAAAAAAGATGTAATGTGTGATTGTCTACAACATAGGCCATGTACAATATCACACTCAGAGAAAAGTTTCGGCCAAAAAGTACAAAATCATTAATAACTCCGTAATTAAACGTCGTATGATGAAATAGCAAGAGACAAAACAGATGTAAAATGTTAATGTCTACAACATAGGCCATGTACAATATCACACTCAGAGAAAAATTTCGGCCAAAAAGTACAAAATCATTAATAACTCCGTAATTAAACGTCGTATGATTAAATAGCAAGAGACAAAAAAGATGTAATGTGTGATTGTCTACAACATAGGCCATGCACAATATCACACTCAGAAATATTACTGGAGATATGTAGCTTCCCCCTAATTTCTTTGTCTTTTGTAGGGTTGAAAATTAAAAAATGTACCTTTTCGGAATTTTTCTGTTGGTTGCAAGGTGAAAGGAGTGTTTTTGCCAAATATCAAGTTTGTAACTCATTTGGAAGTGGGTAAACATTTATGTCAGTGAGTGAGTCAGTCAGTCAGCCATGTGGTTTTATATAATATAGATGAGCATGGGACCTAGTGGAAAATAATTCTATCACCTGAAACCAAAAATGCATGGGTCGAAAAAATACATCAAAATATCATGTTGGTTTCCGACCCTACAAGACGTAAAAAATATAATAAAAGTATTAAAAAAAACTATTTTTCGAAATTTCATTCCAATCAATTTTTAACTTATTCGTGGAACTTAGAATATTTCGGCCAAAAAGTAAAAAACAATAATAACTCCCTTATTCTTTGTCGTATGATGAAATAGCAAGAGACAAAAAAGATGTAAAATGGTATTGTCTACAACATAGGCCATATACGATATTACACAAAGACATATTACTGGAGATTTGTTGCTTCCCCCTATTTTGCTCTTAGTGGAAAATAATTCTATCACCTGAAACCAAAAATGCATGGGACGAAAAAAAAAAATCATAATATCATGTTGGTTTCCAAACCTACAAGACGTAAAAAATATAATAAAAGAATTAAAAAAAATATTTTTGGAAATTTCATTCGAATCAATTTTTAAGTTATTCGTGGGACATAGAAAAATTTCGGCGAAAAAGTACAAAATCATTAATAACTCCCTAATTAAACGTCGTATGATGAAATAGCAAGAGACAAAAAAGATGTAATGTGTGATTGTCTACAACATAGGCCATGTACAATATCACACTCAGAGAAAATTTTCGGCCAAAAAGTACAAAATCATTAATAACTCCGTAATTAAACGTCGTTAATGAAATAGCAAGAGACAAAACAGATGTAAAGTGTTAATGTCTACAACATAGGCCATGTACAATATCACACTCAGAGAAAAAATTCGGCCAAAAAGTACAAAATCATTAATAACTCCGAAATTAAACGTCGTATGATTAAATAGCAAGAGACAAAAAAGATGTAATGTGTGATTGTCTACAACATAGGCCATGCACAATATCACACTCAGAAATATTACTGGAGATATGTAGCTTCCCCCTAATTTCTTTGTCTTTTGTAGGGTTGAAAATTAAAAAATGTACCTTTTCGGAATTTTTCTGTTGGTTGCAAGGTGAAAGGAGTGTTTTTGCCAAATATCAAGTTTGTAACTCATTTGGAAGTGGGTAAACATTTATGTCAGTGAGTGAGTCAGTCAGTCAGCCATGTGGTTTTATATAATATAGATGAGCATGGGACCTAGTGGAAAATAATTCTATCACCTGAAACCAAAAATGCATGGGTCGAAAAAATACATCAAAATATCATGTTGGTTTCCGACCCTACAAGACGTAAAAAATATAATTCAAGTATTAAAAAAAACTATTTTTCGAAATTTCATTCCAATCAATTTTTAACTTATTCGAGGAACTTAGAATATTTCGGCCAAAAAGTAAAAAAACCATAATAACTCCCTTATTCTTTGTCGTATGATGAAATAGCAAGAGACAAAAAAGATGTAAAATGGTATTGTCTACAACATAGGCCATATACGATATTACACAAAGACATATTACTGGAGATTTGTTGCTTCCCCCTATTTTGCTCTTAGTGGAAAATAATTCTATCACCTGAAACCAAAAATGCATGGGACGAAAAAAAAAAAAAACCATAATATCATGTTGGTTTCCAAACCTACAAGACGTAAAAAATATAATAAAAGAATTAAAAAAAATATTTTTGGAAATTTCATTCGAATAAATTTTTAAGTTATTCGTGGGACATAGAAAAATTTCGGCGAAAAAGTACAAAATCATTAATAACTCCCTAATTAAACGTCGTATGATGAAATAGCAAGAGACAAAAAAGATGTAATGTGTGATTGTCTACAACATAGGCCATGCACAATATCACACTCAGAAATATTACTGGAGATATGTAGCTTCCCCCTAATTTCTTTGTCTTTTGTAGGGTTGAAAAATTAAAAAATGTACCTTTTCGGAATTTTCTGTTGGTTGCAAGGTGAAAGGAGTGTTTTTGCCAAATATCAAGTTTGTAACTCATTTGGAAGTGGGTAAACATTTATGTCAGTGAGTGAGTCAGTCAGTCAGCCATGTGGTTTTATATAATATAGATGAGCATGGGACCTAGTGGAAAATAATTCTATCACCTGAAACCAAAAATGCATGGGTCGAAAAAATACATCAAAATATCATGTTGGTTTCCGACCCTACAAGACGTAAAAAATATAATAAAAGTATTAAAAAAAACTATTTTTCGAAATTTCATTCCAATCAATTTTTAACTTACTCGTGGAACATAGAATATTTCGGCCAAAAAGTAAAAAACAATAATAACTCCCTTATTCTTTGTCGTATGATGAAATAGCAAGAGACAAAAAAGATGTAAAATGGTATTGTCTACAACATAGGCCATATACGATATTACACAAAGACATATTACTGGAGATTTGTTGCTTCCCCCTATTTTGCTCTTAGTGGAAAATAATTCTATCACCTGAAACCAAAAATGCATGGGACGAAAAAAAATCATAATATCATGTTGGTTTCCAAACCTACAAGACGTAAAAAATATAATAAAAGAATTAAAAAAAATATTTTTGGAAATTTCATTCGAATCAATTTTTAAGTTATTCGTGGGACATAGAAAAATTTCGGCGAAAAAGTACAAAATCATTAATAACTCCCTAATTAAACGTCGTATGATGAAATAGCAAGAGACAAAAAAGATGTAATGTGTGATTGTCTACAACATAGGCCATGTACAATATCACACTCAGAGAAAATTTTCGGCCAAAAAGTACAAAATCATTAATAACTCCGTAATTAAACGTCGTATGATGAAATAGCAAGAGACAAAACAGATGTAAAATGTTAATGTCTACAACATAGGCCATGTACAATATCACACTCAGAGAAAAATTTCGGCCAAAAAGTACAAAATCATTAATAACTCCGTAATTAAACGTCGTATGATTAAATAGCAAGAGACAAAAAAGATGTAATGTGTGATTGTCTACAACATAGGCCATGCACAATATCACACTCAGAAATATTACTGGAGATATGTAGCTTCCCCCTAATTTCTTTGTCTTTTGTAGGGTTGAAAATTAAAAAATGTACCTTTTCGGAATTTTTCTGTTGGTTGCAAGGTGAAAGGAGTGTTTTTGCCAAATATCAAGTTTGTAACTCATTTGGAAGTGGGTAAACATTTGTCAGTGAGTGAGTCAGTCAGTCAGCCATGTGGTTTTATATAATATAGATGAGCATGGGACCTAGTGGAAAATAATTCTATCACCTGAAACCAAAAATGCATGGGTCGAAAAAATACATCAAAATATCATGTTGGTTTCCGACCCTACAAGACGTAAAAAATATAATAAAAGTATTAAAAAAAACAATTTTTCGAAATTTCATTCGAATCGATTTTTAACTTATTCGTGGAACTTAGAATATTTCGGCCAAAAAGTAAAAAAACAATAATAACTCCCTTATTCTTTGTCGTATGATGAAATAGCAACAGACAAAAAAGATGTAAAATGGTATTGTCTACAACATAGGCCATATACGATATTACACAAAGACATATTACTGGAGATTTGTTGCTTCCCCCTATTTTGCTCTTAGTGGAAAATAATTCTATCACCTGAAACCAAAAATGCATGGGACGAAAAAAAAAATCATAATATCATGTTGGTTTCCAAACCTACAAGACGTAAAAAATATAATAAAAGAATTAAAAAAAATATTTTTGGAAATTTCATTCGAATCAATTTTTAAGTTATTCGTGGGACATAGAAAAATTTCGGCGAAAAAGTACAAAATCATTAATAACTCCCTAATTAAACGTCGTATGATGAAATAGCAAGAGACAAAAAAGATGTAATGTGTGATTGTCTACAACATAGGCCATGTACAATATCACACTCAGAGAAAATTTTCGGCCAAAAAGTACAAAATCATTAATAACTCCGTAATTAAACGTCGTATGATGAAATAGCAAGAGACAAAACAGATGTAAAATGTTAATGTCTACAACATAGGCCATGTACAATATCACACTCAGAGAAAAATTTCGGCCAAAAAGTACAAAATCATTAATAACTCCGTAATTAAACGTCGTATGATTAAATAGCAAGAGACAAAAAAGATGTAATGTGTGATTGTCTACAACATAGGCCATGCACAATATCACACTCAGAAATATTACTGGAGATATGTAGCTTCCCCCTAATTTCTTTGTCTTTTGTAGGGTTGAAAATTAAAAAATGTACCTTTTCGGAATTTTTCTGTTGGTTGCAAGGTGAAAGGAGTGTTTTTGCCAAATATCAAGTTTGTAACTCATTTGGAAGTGGGTAAACATTTATGTCAGTGAGTGAGTCAGTCAGTCAGCCATGTGGTTTTATATAATATAGATGAGCATGGGACCTAGTGGAAAATAATTCTATCACCTGAAACCAAAAATGCATGGGTCGAAAAAATACATCAAAATATCATGTTGGTTTCCGACCCTACAAGACGTAAAAAATATAATAAAAGTATTAAAAAAAACTATTTTTCGAAATTTCATTCCAATCAATTTTTAACTTATTCGTGGAACTTAGAATATTTCGGCCAAAAAGTAAAAAACAATAATAACTCCCTTATTCTTTGTCGTATGATGAAATAGCAAGAGACAAAAAAGATGTAAAATGGTATTGTCTACAACATAGGCCATATACGATATTACACAAAGACATATTACTGGAGATTTGTTGCTTCCCCCTATTTTGCTCTTAGTGGAAAATAATTCTATCACCTGAAACCAAAAATGCATGGGACGAAAAAAAAAATCATAATATCATGTTGGTTTCCAAACCTACAAGACGTAAAAAATATAATAAAAGAATTAAAAAAAATATTTTTGGAAATTTCATTCGAATCAATTTTTAAGTTATTCGTGGGACATAGAAAAATTTCGGCGAAAAAGTACAAAATCATTAATAACTCCCTAATTAAACGTCGTATGATGAAATAGCAAGAGACAAAAAAGATGTAATGTGTGATTGTCTACAACATAGGCCATGTACAATATCACACTCAGAGAAAGTTTTCGGCCAAAAAGTACAAAATCATTAATAACTCCGTAATTAAACGTCGTTAATGAAATAGCAAGAGACAAAACAGATGTAAAGTGTTAATGTCTACAACATAGGCCATGTACAATATCACACTCAGAGAAAAAATTCGGCCAAAAAGTACAAAATCATTAATAACTCCGAAATTAAACGTCGTATGATTAAATAGCAAGAGACAAAAAAGATGTAATGTGTGATTGTCTACAACATAGGCCATGCACAATATCACACTCAGAAATATTACTGGAGATATGTAGCTTCCCCCTAATTTCTTTGTCTTTTGTAGGGTTGAAAATTAAAAAATGTACCTTTTCGGAATTTTTCTGTTGGTTGCAAGGTGAAAGGAGTGTTTTTGCCAAATATCAAGTTTGTAACTCATTTGGAAGTGGGTAAACATTTATGTCAGTGAGTGAGTCAGTCAGTCAGCCATGTGGTTTTATATAATATAGATGAGCATGGGACCTAGTGGAAAATAATTCTATCACCTGAAACCAAAAATGCATGGGTCGAAAAAATACATCAAAATATCATGTTGGTTTCCGACCCTACAAGACGTAAAAAATATAATTCAAGTATTAAAAAAAACTATTTTTCGAAATTTCATTCCAATCAATTTTTAACTTATTCGAGGAACTTAGAATATTTCGGCCAAAAAGTAAAAAAACCATAATAACTCCCTTATTCTTTGTCGTATGATGAAATAGCAAGAGACAAAAAAGATGTAAAATGGTATTGTCTACAACATAGGCCATATACGATATTACACAAAGACATATTACTGGAGATTTGTTGCTTCCCCCTATTTTGCTCTTAGTGGAAAATAATTCTATCACCTGAAACCAAAAATGCATGGGACGAAAAAAAAAACAAACCATAATATCATGTTGGTTTCCAAACCTACAAGACGTAAAAAATATAATAAAAGAATTAAAAAAAATATTTTTGGAAATTTCATTCGAATAAATTTTTAAGTTATTCGTGGGACATAGAAAAATTTCGGCGAAAAAGTACAAAATCATTAATAACTCCCTAATTAAACGTCGTATGATGAAATAGCAAGAGACAAAAAAGATGTAATGTGTGATTGTCTACAACATAGGCCATGCACAATATCACACTCAGAAATATTACTGGAGATATGTAGCTTCCCCCTAATTTCTTTGTCTTTTGTAGGGTTGAAAAATTAAAAAATGTACCTTTTCGGAATTTTCTGTTGGTTGCAAGGTGAAAGGAGTGTTTTTGCCAAATATCAAGTTTGTAACTCATTTGGAAGTGGGTAAACATTTATGTCAGTGAGTGAGTCAGTCAGTCAGCCATGTGGTTTTATATAATATAGATGAGCATGGGACCTAGTGGAAAATAATTCTATCACCTGAAACCAAAAATGCATGGGTCGAAAAAATACATCAAAATATCATGTTGGTTTCCGACCCTACAAGACGTAAAAAATATAATAAAAGTATTAAAAAAAACTATTTTTCGAAATTTCATTCCAATCAATTTTTAACTTACTCGTGGAACATAGAATATTTCGGCCAAAAAGTAAAAAACAATAATAACTCCCTTATTCTTTGTCGTATGATGAAATAGCAAGAGACAAAAAAGATGTAAAATGGTATTGTCTACAACATAGGCCATATACGATATTACACAAAGACATATTACTGGAGATATGTTGCTTCCCCCTATTTTGCTCTTAGTGGAAAATAATTCTATCACCTGAAACCAAAAATGCATGGGACGAAAAAAAATCATAATATCATGTTGGTTTCCAAACCTACAAGACGTAAAAAATATAATAAAAGAATTTAAAAAAATATTTTTGGAAATTTCATTCGAATCAATTTTTAAGTTATTCGTGGGACATAGAAAAATTTCGGCGAAAAAGTACAAAATCATTAATAACTCCCTAATTAAACGTCGTATGATGAAATAGCAAGAGACAAAAAAGATGTAATGTGTGATTGTCTACAACATAGGCCATGTACAATATCACACTCAGAGAAAATTTTCGGCCAAAAAGTACAAAATCATTAATAACTCCGTAATTAAACGTCGTATGATGAAATAGCAAGAGACAAAACAGATGTAAAATGTTAATGTCTACAACATAGGCCATGTACAATATCACACTCAGAGAAAAATTTCGGCCAAAAAGTGCAAAATCATTAATAACTCCGTAATTAAACGTCGTATGATTAAATAGCAAGAGACAAAAAAGATGTAATGTGTGATTGTCTACAACATAGGCCATGCACAATATCACACTCAGAAATATTACTGGAGATATGTAGCTTCCCCCTAATTTCTTTGTCTTTTGTAGGGTTGAAAATTAAAAAATGTACCTTTTCGGAATTTTTCTGTTGGTTGCAAGGTGAAAGGAGTGTTTTTGCCAAATATCAAGTTTGTAACTCATTTGGAAGTGGGTAAACATTTGTCAGTGAGTGAGTCAGTCAGTCAGCCATGTGGTTTTATATAATATAGATGAGCATGGGACCTAGTGGAAAATAATTCTATCACCTGAAACCAAAAATGCATGGGTCGAAAAAATACATCAAAATATCATGTTGGTTTCCGACCCTACAAGACGTAAAAAATATAATAAAAGTATTAAAAAAAACAATTTTTCGAAATTTCATTCGAATCGATTTTTAACTTATTCGTGGAACTTAGAATATTTCGGCCAAAAAGTAAAAAAACAATAATAACTCCCTTATTCTTTGTCGTATGATGAAATAGCAACAGACAAAAAAGATGTAAAATGGTATTGTCTACAACATAGGCCATATACGATATTACACAAAGACATATTACTGGAGATTTGTTGCTTCCCCCTATTTTGCTCTTAGTGGAAAATAATTCTATCACCTGAAACCAAAAATGCATGGGACGAAAAAAAAAAATCATAATATCATGTTGGTTTCCAAACCTACAAGACGTAAAAAATATAATAAAAGAATTAAAAAAAATATTTTTGGAAATTTCATTCGAATCAATTTTTAAGTTATTCGTGGGACATAGAAAAATTTCGGCGAAAAAGTACAAAATCATTAATAACTCCCTAATTAAACGTCGTATGATGAAATAGCAAGAGACAAAAAAGATGTAATGTGTGATTGTCTACAACATAGGCCATGTACAATATCACACTCAGAGAAAATTTTCGGCCAAAAAGTACAAAATCATTAATAACTCCGTAATTAAACGTCGTATGATGAAATAGCAAGAGACAAAACAGATGTAAAATGTTAATGTCTACAACATAGGCCATGTACAATATCACACTCAGAGAAAAATTTCGGCCAAAAAGTACAAAATCATTAATAACTCCGTAATTAAACGTCGTATGATTAAATAGCAAGAGACAAAAAAGATGTAATGTGTGATTGTCTACAACATAGGCCATGCACAATATCACACTCAGAAATATTACTGGAGATATGTAGCTTCCCCCTAATTTCTTTGTCTTTTGTAGGGTTGAAAATTAAAAAATGTACCTTTTCGGAATTTTTCTGTTGGTTGCAAGGTGAAAGGAGTGTTTTTGCCAAATATCAAGTTTGTAACTCATTTGGAAGTGGGTAAACATTTATGTCAGTGAGTGAGTCAGTCAGTCAGCCATGTGGTTTTATATAATATAGATGAGCATGGGACCTAGTGGAAAATAATTCTATCACCTGAAACCAAAAATGCATGGGTCGAAAAAATACATCAAAATATCATGTTGGTTTCCGACCCTACAAGACGTAAAAAATATAATAAAAGTATTAAAAAAAACTATTTTTCGAAATTTCATTCCAATCAATTTTTAACTTATTCGTGGAACTTAGAATATTTCGGCCAAAAAGTAAAAAACAATAATAACTCCCTTATTCTTTGTCGTATGATGAAATAGCAAGAGACAAAAAAGATGTAAAATGGTATTGTCTACAACATAGGCCATATACGATATTACACAAAGACATATTACTGGAGATTTGTTGCTTCCCCCTATTTTGCTCTTAGTGGAAAATAATTCTATCACCTGAAACCAAAAATGCATGGGACGAAAAAAAAAATCATAATATCATGTTGGTTTCCAAACCTACAAGACGTAAAAAATATAATAAAAGAATTAAAAAAAATATTTTTGGAAATTTCATTCGAATCAATTTTTAAGTTATTCGTGGGACATAGAAAAATTTTCGGCGAAAAAGTACAAAATCATTAATAACTCCCTAATTAAACGTCGTATGATGAAATAGCAAGAGACAAAAAAGATGTAATGTGTGATTGTCTACAACATAGGCCATGTACAATATCACACTCAGAGAAAGTTTTCGGCCAAAAAGTACAAAATCATTAATAACTCCGTAATTAAACGTCGTTAATGAAATAGCAAGAGACAAAACAGATGTAAAGTGTTAATGTCTACAACATAGGCCATGTACAATATCACACTCAGAGAAAAAAATTCGGCCAAAAAGTACAAAATCATTAATAACTCCGAAATTAAACGTCGTATGATTAAATAGCAAGAGACAAAAAAGATGTAATGTGTGATTGTCTACAACATAGGCCATGCACAATATCACACTCAGAAATATTACTGGAGATATGTAGCTTCCCCCTAATTTCTTTGTCTTTTGTAGGGTTGAAAATTAAAAAATGTACCTTTTCGGAATTTTTCTGTTGGTTGCAAGGTGAAAGGAGTGTTTTTGCCAAATATCAAGTTTGTAACTCATTTGGAAGTGGGTAAACATTTATGTCAGTGAGTGAGTCAGTCAGTCAGCCATGTGGTTTTATATAATATAGATGAGCATGGGACCTAGTGGAAAATAATTCTATCACCTGAAACCAAAAATGCATGGGTCGAAAAAATACATCAAAATATCATGTTGGTTTCCGACCCTACAAGACGTAAAAAATATAATTCAAGTATTAAAAAAAACTATTTTTCGAAATTTCATTCCAATCAATTTTTAACTTATTCGAGGAACTTAGAATATTTCGGCCAAAAAGTAAAAAAACCATAATAACTCCCTTATTCTTTGTCGTATGATGAAATAGCAAGAGACAAAAAAGATGTAAAATGGTATTGTCTACAACATAGGCCATATACGATATTACACAAAGACATATTACTGGAGATTTGTTGCTTCCCCCTATTTTGCTCTTAGTGGAAAATAATTCTATCACCTGAAACCAAAAATGCATGGGACGAAAAAAAAAAAAAAACCATAATATCATGTTGGTTTCCAAACCTACAAGACGTAAAAAATATAATAAAAGAATTAAAAAAAATATTTTTGGAAATTTCATTCGAATAAATTTTTAAGTTATTCGTGGGACATAGAAAAATTTCGGCGAAAAAGTACAAAATCATTAATAACTCCCTAATTAAACGTCGTATGATGAAATAGCAAGAGACAAAAAAGATGTAATGTGTGATTGTCTACAACATAGGCCATGCACAATATCACACTCAGAAATATTACTGGAGATATGTAGCTTCCCCCTAATTTCTTTGTCTTTTGTAGGGTTGAAAAATTAAAAAATGTACCTTTTCGGAATTTTCTGTTGGTTGCAAGGTGAAAGGAGTGTTTTTGCCAAATATCAAGTTTGTAACTCATTTGGAAGTGGGTAAACATTTATGTCAGTGAGTGAGTCAGTCAGTCAGCCATGTGGTTTTATATAATATAGATGAGCATGGGACCTAGTGGAAAATAATTCTATCACCTGAAACCAAAAATGCATGGGTCGAAAAAATACATCAAAATATCATGTTGGTTTCCGACCCTACAAGACGTAAAAAATATAATAAAAGTATTAAAAAAAACTATTTTTCGAAATTTCATTCCAATCAATTTTTAACTTATTCGTGGAACTTAGAATATTTAGGCCAAAAAGTAAAAAACAATAATAACTCCCTTATTCTTTGTCGTATGATGAAATAGCAAGAGACAAAAAAGATGTAAAATGGTATTGTCTACAACATAGGCCATATACGATATTACACAAAGACATATTACTGGAGATTTGTTGCTTCCCCCTATTTTGCTCTTAGTGGAAAATAATTCTATCACCTGAAACCAAAAATGCATGGGACGAAAAAAAATCATAATATCATGTTGGTTTCCAAACCTACAAGACGTAAAAAATATAATAAAAGAATTAAAAAAAATATTTTTGGAAATTTCATTCGAATCAATTTTTAAGTTATTCGTGGGACATAGAAAAATTTCGGCGAAAAAGTACAAAATCATTAATAACTCCCTAATTAAACGTCGTATGATGAAATAGCAAGAGACAAAAAAGATGTAATGTGTGATTGTCTACAACATAGGCCATGTACAATATCACACTCAGAGAAAATTTTCGGCCAAAAAGTACAAAATCATTAATAACTCCGTAATTAAACGTCGTTAATGAAATAGCAAGAGACAAAACAGATGTAAAGTGTTAATGTCTACAACATAGGCCATGTACAATATCACACTCAGAGAAAAATTTCGGCCAAAAAGTACAAAATCATTAATAACTCCGTAATTAAACGTCGTATGATTAAATAGCAAGAGACAAAAAAGATGTAATGTGTGATTGTCTACAACATAGGCCATGCACAATATCACACTCAGAAATATTACTGGAGATATGTAGCTTCCCCCTAATTTCTTTGTCTTTTGTAGGGTTGAAAATTAAAAAATGTACCTTTTCGGAATTTTTCTGTTGGTTGCAAGGTGAAAGGAGTGTTTTTGCCAAATATCAAGTTTGTAACTCATTTGGAAGTGGGTAAACATTTGTCAGTGAGTGAGTCAGTCAGTCAGCCATGTGGTTTTATATAATATAGATGAGCATGGGACCTAGTGGAAAATAATTCTATCACCTGAAACCAAAAATGTATGGGTCGAAAAAATACATCAAAATATCATGTTGGTTTCCGACCCTACAAGACGTAAAAAATATAATAAAAGTATTAAAAAAAACAATTTTTCGAAATTTCATTCCAATCGATTTTTAACTTATTCGTGGAACTTAGAATATTTCGGCCAAAAAGTAAAAAAACAATAATAACTCCCTTATTCTTTGTCGTATGATGAAATAGCAACAGACAAAAAAGATGTAAAATGGTATTGTCTACAACATAGGCCATATACGATATTACACAAAGACATATTACTGGAGATTTGTTGCTTCCCCCTATTTTGCTCTTAGTGGAAAATAATTCTATCACCTGAAACCAAAAATGCATGGGACGAAAAAAAAAATCATAATATCATGTTGGTTTCCAAACCTACAAGACGTAAAAAATATAATAAAAGAATTAAAAAAAATATTTTTGGAAATTTCATTCGAATCAATTTTTAAGTTATTCGTGGGACATAGAAAAATTTCGGCGAAAAAGTACAAAATCATTAATAACTCCCTAATTAAACGTCGTATGATGAAATAGCAAGAGACAAAAAAGATGTAATGTGTGATTGTCTACAACATAGGCCATGTACAATATCACACTCAGAGAAAAATTTTCGGCCAAAAAGTACAAAATCATTAATAACTCCGTAATTAAACGTCGTATGATGAAATAGCAAGAGACAAAACAGATGTAAAATGTTAATGTCTACAACATAGGCCATGTACAATATCACACTCAGAGAAAAATTTCGGCCAAAAAGTACAAAATCATTAATAACTCCGTAATTAAACGTCGTATGATTAAATAGCAAGAGACAAAAAAGATGTAATGTGTGATTGTCTACAACATAGGCCATGCACAATATCACACTCAGAAATATTACTGGAGATATGTAGCTTCCCCCTAATTTCTTTGTCTTTTGTAGGGTTGAAAATTAAAAAAATGTACCTTTTCGGAATTTTTCTGTTGGTTGCAAGGTGAAAGGAGTGTTTTTGCCAAATATCAAGTTTGTAACTCATTTGGAAGTGGGTAAACATTTATGTCAGTGAGTGAGTCAGTCAGCCATGTGGTTTTATATAATATAGATGAGCATGGGACCTAGTGGAAAATAATTCTATCACCTGAAACCAAAAATGCATGGGTCGAAAAAATACATCAAAATATCATGTTGGTTTCCGACCCTACAAGACGTAAAAAATATAATAAAAGTATTAAAAAAAACTATTTTTCGAAATTTCATTCCAATCAATTTTTAACTTATTCGTGGAACTTAGAATATTTCGGCCAAAAAGTAAAAAACAATAATAACTCCCTTATTCTTTGTCGTATGATGAAATAGCAAGAGACAAAAAAGATGTAAAATGGTATTGTCTACAACATAGGCCATATACGATATTACACAAAGACATATTACTGGAGATTTGTTGCTTCCCCCTATTTTGCTCTTAGTGGAAAATAATTCTATCACCTGAAACCAAAAATGCATGGGACGAAAAAAAAAATCATAATATCATGTTGGTTTCCAAACCTACAAGACGTAAAAAATATAATAAAAGAATTAAAAAAAATATTTTTGGAAATTTCATTCGAATCAATTTTTAAGTTATTCGTGGGACATAGAAAAATTTCGGCGAAAAAGTACAAAATCATTAATAACTCCCTAATTAAACGTCGTATGATGAAATAGCAAGAGACAAAAAAGATGTAATGTGTGATTGTCTACAACATAGGCCATGTACAATATCACACTCAGAGAAAATTTTCGGCCAAAAAGTACAAAATCATTAATAACTCCGTAATTAAACGTCGTTAATGAAATAGCAAGAGACAAAACAGATGTAAAGTGTTAATGTCTACAACATAGGCCATGTACAATATCACACTCAGAGAAAAAATTCGGCCAAAAAGTACAAAATCATTAATAACTCCGAAATTAAACGTCGTATGATTAAATAGCAAGAGACAAAAAAGATGTAATGTGTGATTGTCTACAACATAGGCCATGCACAATATCACACTCAGAAATATTACTGGAGATATGTAGCTTCCCCCTAATTTCTTTGTCTTTTGTAGGGTTGAAAATTAAAAAATGTACCTTTTCGGAATTTTTCTGTTGGTTGCAAGGTGAAAGGAGTGTTTTTGCCAAATATCAAGTTTGTAACTCATTTGGAAGTGGGTAAACATTTATGTCAGTGAGTGAGTCAGTCAGTCAGCCATGTGGTTTTATATAATATAGATGAGCATGGGACCTAGTGGAAAATAATTCTATCACCTGAAACCAAAAATGCATGGGTCGAAAAAATACATCAAAATATCATGTTGGTTTCCGACCCTACAAGACGTAAAAAATATAATTCAAGTATTAAAAAAAACTATTTTTCGAAATTTCATTCCAATCAATTTTTAACTTATTCGAGGAACTTAGAATATTTCGGCCAAAAAGTAAAAAAACCATAATAACTCCCTTATTCTTTGTCGTATGATGAAATAGCAAGAGACAAAAAAGATGTAAAATGGTATTGTCTACAACATAGGCCATATACGATATTACACAAAGACATATTACTGGAGATTTGTTGCTTCCCCCTATTTTGCTCTTAGTGGAAAATAATTCTATCACCTGAAACCAAAAATGCATGGGACGAAAAAAAAAACAAACCATAATATCATGTTGGTTTCCAAACCTACAAGACGTAAAAAATATAATAAAAGAATTAAAAAAAATATTTTTGGAAATTTCATTCGAATAAATTTTTAAGTTATTCGTGGGACATAGAAAAATTTCGGCGAAAAAGTACAAAATCATTAATAACTCCCTAATTAAACGTCGTATGATGAAATAGCAAGAGACAAAAAAGATGTAATGTGTGATTGTCTACAACATAGGCCATGCACAATATCACACTCAGAAATATTACTGGAGATATGTAGCTTCCCCCTAATTTCTTTGTCTTTTGTAGGGTTGAAAAATTAAAAAATGTACCTTTTCGGAATTTTCTGTTGGTTGCAAGGTGAAAGGAGTGTTTTTGCCAAATATCAAGTTTGTAACTCATTTGGAAGTGGGTAAACATTTATGTCAGTGAGTGAGTCAGTCAGTCAGCCATGTGGTTTTATATAATATAGATGAGCATGGGACCTAGTGGAAAATAATTCTATCACCTGAAACCAAAAATGCATGGGTCGAAAAAATACATCAAAATATCATGTTGGTTTCCGACCCTACAAGACGTAAAAAATATAATAAAAGTATTAAAAAAAACTATTTTTCGAAATTTCATTCCAATCAATTTTTAACTTACTCGTGGAACATAGAATATTTCGGCCAAAAAGTAAAAAACAATAATAACTCCCTTATTCTTTGTCGTATGATGAAATAGCAAGAGACAAAAAAGATGTAAAATGGTATTGTCTACAACATAGGCCATATACGATATTACACAAAGACATATTACTGGAGATTTGTTGCTTCCCCCTATTTTGCTCTTAGTGGAAAATAATTCTATCACCTGAAACCAAAAATGCATGGGACGAAAAAAAATCATAATATCATGTTGGTTTCCAAACCTACAAGACGTAAAAAATATAATAAAAGAATTAAAAAAAATATTTTTGGAAATTTCATTCGAATCAATTTTTAAGTTATTCGTGGGACATAGAAAAATTTCGGCGAAAAAGTACAAAATCATTAATAACTCCCTAATTAAACGTCGTATGATGAAATAGCAAGAGACAAAAAAGATGTAATGTGTGATTGTCTACAACATAGGCCATGTACAATATCACACTCAGAGAAAATTTTCGGCCAAAAAGTACAAAATCATTAATAACTCCGTAATTAAACGTCGTATGATGAAATAGCAAGAAACAAAACAGATGTAAAGTGTTAATGTCTACAACATAGGCCATGTACAATATCACACTCAGAGAAAAATTTCGGCCAATAAGTACAAAATCATTAATAACTCCGTAATTAAACGTCGTATGATTAAATAGCAAGAGACAAAAAAGATGTAATGTGTGATTGTCTACAACATAGGCCATGCACAATATCACACTCAGAAATATTACTGGAGATATGTAGCTTCCCCCTAATTTCTTTGTCTTTTGTAGGGTTGAAAATTATAAAATGTACCTTTTCGGAATTTTTCTGTTGGTTGCAAGGTGAAAGGAGTGTTTTTGCCAAATATCAAGTTTGTAACTCATTTGGAAGTGGGTAAACATTTATGTCAGTGAGTGAGTCAGTCAGTCAGCCATGTGGTTTTATATAATATAGATGAGCATGGGACCTAGTGGAAAATAATTCTATCACCTGAAACCAAAAATGCATGGGTCGAAAAAATACATCAAAATATCATGTTGGTTTCCGACCCTACAAGACGTAAAAAATATAATTAAAGTATTAAAAAAAACTATTTTTCGAAATTTAATTCCAATCAATTTTTAACTTATTCGTGGAACTTAGAATATTTCGGCCAAAAAGTAAAAAACAATAATAACTCCCTTATTCTTTGTCGTATGATGAAATAGCAAGAGACAAAAAAGATGTAAAATGGTATTGTCTACAACATAGGCCATATACGATATTACACAAAGACATATTACTGGAGATTTGTTGCTTCCCCCTATTTTGCTCTTAGTGGAAAATAATTCTATCACCTGAAACCAAAAATGCATGGGACGAAAAAAAAATCATAATATCATGTTGGTTTCCAAACCTACAAGACGTAAAAAATATAATAAAAGAATTAAAAAAAATATTTTTGGAAATTTCATTCGAATCAATTTTTAAGTTATTCGTGGGACATTGAAAAATTTCGGCGAAAAAGTACAAAATCATTAATAACTCCCTAATTAAACGTCGTATGATGAAATAGCAAGAGACAAAAAAGATGTAATGTGTGATTGTCTACAACATAGGCCATGTACAATATCACACTCAGAGAAAATTTTCGGCCAAAAAGTACAAAATCATTAATAACTCCGTAATTAAACGTCGTATGATGAAATAGCAAGAGACAAAACAGATGTAAAGTGTTAATGTCTACAACATAGGCCATGTACAATATCACACTCAGAGAAAAATTTCGGCCAAAAAGTACAAAATCATTAATAACTCCGTAATTAAACGTCGTATGATTAAATAGCAAGAGACAAAAAAGATGTAATGTGTGATTGTCTACAACATAGGCCATGCACAATATCACACTCAGAAATATTACTGGAGATATGTAGCTTCCCCCTAATTTCTTTGTCTTTTGTAGGGTTGAAAATTAAAAAATGTACCTTTTCGGAATTTTTCTGTTGGTTGCAAGGTGAAAGGAGTGTTTTTGCCAAATATCAAGTTTGTAACTCATTTGGAAGTGGGTAAACATTTGTCAGTGAGTGAGTCAGTCAGTCAGCCATGTGGTTTTATATAATATAGATGAGCATGGGACCTAGTGGAAAATAATTCTATCACCTGAAACCAAAAATGCATGGGTCGAAAAAATACATCAAAATATCATGTTGGTTTCCGACCCTACAAGACGTAAAAAATATAATAAAAGTATTAAAAAAAACTATTTTTCGAAATTTCATTCCAATCGATTTTTAACTTATTCGTGGAACTTAGAATATTTCGGCCAAAAAGTAAAAAAACAATAATAACTCCCTTATTCTTTGTCGTATGATGAAATAGCAACAGACAAAAAAGATGTAAAATGGTATTGTCTACAACATAGGCCATATACGATATTACACAAAGACATATTACTGGAGATTTGTTGCTTCCCCCTATTTTGCTCTTAGTGGAAAATAATTCTATCACCTGAAACCAAAAATGCATGGGACGAAAAAAAAAAATAATATCATGTTGGTTTCCAAACCTACAAGACGTAAAAAATATAATAAAAGAATTAAAAAAAATATTTTTGGAAATTTCATTCGAATCAATTTTTAAGTTATTCGTGGGACATAGAAAAATTTCGGCGAAAAAGTACAAAATCATTAATAACTCCCTAATTAAACGTCGTATGATGAAATAGCAAGAGACAAAAAAGATGTAATGTGTGATTGTCTACAACATAGGCCGTGTACAATATCACACTCAGAGAAAATTTTCGGCCAAAAAGTACAAAATCATTAATAACTCCGTAATTAAACGTCGTTAATGAAATAGCAAGAGACAAAACAGATGTAAAGTGTTAATGTCTACAACATAGGCCATGTACAATATCACACTCAGAGAAAAAATTCGGCCAAAAAGTACAAAATCATTAATAACTCCGAAATTAAACGTCGTATGATTAAATAGCAAGAGACAAAAAAGATGTAATGTGTGATTGTCTACAACATAGGCCATGCACAATATCACACTCAGAAATATTACTGGAGATATGTAGCTTCCCCCTAATTTCTTTGTCTTTTGTAGGGTTGAAAATTAAAAAATGTACCTTTTCGGAATTTTTCTGTTGGTTGCAAGGTGAAAGGAGTGTTTTTGCCAAATATCAAGTTTGTAACTCATTTGGAAGTGGGTAAACATTTATGTCAGTGAGTGAGTCAGTCAGTCAGCCATGTGGTTTTATATAATATAGATGAGCATGGGACCTAGTGGAAAATAATTCTATCACCTGAAACCAAAAATGCATGGGTCGAAAAAATACATCAAAATATCATGTTGGTTTCCGACCCTACAAGACGTAAAAAATATAATTCAAGTATTAAAAAAAACTATTTTTCGAAATTTCATTCCAATCAATTTTTAACTTATTCGAGGAACTTAGAATATTTCGGCCAAAAAGTAAAAAAAACCATAATAACTCCCTTATTCTTTGTCGTATGATGAAATAGCAAGAGACAAAAAAGATGTAAAATGGTATTGTCTACAACATAGGCCATATACGATATTACACAAAGACATATTACTGGAGATTTGTTGCTTCCCCCTATTTTGCTCTTAGTGGAAAATAATTCTATCACCTGAAACCAAAAATGCATGGGACGAAAAAAAAAACAAACCATAATATCATGTTGGTTTCCAAACCTACAAGACGTAAAAAATATAATAAAAGAATTAAAAAAAATATTTTTGGAAATTTCATTCGAATAAATTTTTAAGTTATTCGTGGGACATAGAAAAATTTCGGCGAAAAAGTACAAAATCATTAATAACTCCCTAATTAAACGTCGTATGATGAAATAGCAAGAGACAAAAAAGATGTAATGTGTGATTGTCTACAACATAGGCCATGCACAATATCACACTCAGAAATATTACTGGAGATATGTAGCTTCCCCCTAATTTCTTTGTCTTTTGTAGGGTTGAAAATTAAAAAATGTACCTTTTCGGAATTTTCTGTTGGTTGCAAGGTGAAAGGAGTGTTTTTGCCAAATATCAAGTTTGTAACTCATTTGGAAGTGGGTAAACATTTATGTCAGTGAGTGAGTCAGTCAGTCAGCCATGTGGTTTTATATAATATAGATGAGCATGGGACCTAGTGGAAAATAATTCTATCACCTGAAACCAAAAATGCATGGGTCGAAAAAATACATCAAAATATCATGTTGGTTTCCGACCCTACAAGACGTAAAAAATATAATAAAAGTATTAAAAAAAACTATTTTTCGAAATTTCATTCCAATCAATTTTTAACTTACTCGTGGAACTTAGAATATTTCGGCCAAAAAGTAAAAAACAATAATAACTCCCTTATTCTTTGTCGTATGATGAAATAGCAAGAGACAAAAAAGATGTAAAATGGTATTGTCTACAACATAGGCCATATACGATATTACACAAAGACATATTACTGGAGATTTGTTGCTTCCCCCTATTTTGCTCTTAGTGGAAAATAATTCTATCACCTGAAACCAAAAATGCATGGGACGAAAAAAAATCATAATATCATGTTGGTTTCCAAACCTACAAGACGTAAAAAATATAATAAAAGAATTAAAAAAAATATTTTTGGAAATTTCATTCGAATCAATTTTTAAGTTATTCGTGGGACATAGAAAAATTTCGGCGAAAAAGTACAAAATCATTAATAACTCCCTAATTAAACGTCGTATGATGAAATAGCAAGAGACAAAAAAGATGTAATGTGTGATTGTCTACAACATAGGCCATGTACAATATCACACTCAGAGAAAATTTTCGGCCAAAAAGTACAAAATCATTAATAACTCCGTAATTAAACGTCGTATGATGAAATAGCAAGAGACAAAACAGATGTAAAGTGTTAATGTCTACAACATAGGCCATGTACAATATCACACTCAGAGAAAAATTTCGGCCAATAAGTACAAAATCATTAATAACTCCGTAATTAAACGTCGTATGATTAAATAGCAAGAGACAAAAAAGATGTAATGTGTGATTGTCTACAACATAGGCCATGCACAATATCACACTCAGAAATATTACTGGAGATATGTAGCTTCCCCCTGATTTCTTTGTCTTTTGTAGGGTTGAAAATTATAAAATGTACCTTTTCGGAATTTTTCTGTTGGTTGCAAGGTGAAAGGAGTGTTTTTGCCAAATATCAAGTTTGTAACTCATTTGGAAGTGGGTAAACATTTATGTCAGTGAGTGAGTCAGTCAGTCAGCCATGTGGTTTTATATAATATAGATGAGCATGGGACCTAGTGGAAAATAATTCTATCACCTGAAACCAAAAATGCATGGGTCGAAAAAATACATCAAAATATCATGTTGGTTTCCGACCCTACAAGACGTAAAAAATATAATTAAAGTATTAAAAAAAACTATTTTTCGAAATTTCATTCCAATCAATTTTTAACTTATTCGTGGAACTTAGAATATTTCGGCCAAAAAGTAAAAAACAATAATAACTCCCTTATTCTTTGTCGTATGATGAAATAGCAAGAGACAAAAAAGATGTAAAATGGTATTGTCTACAACATAGGCCATATACGATATTACACAAAGACATATTACTGGAGATTTGTTGCTTCCCCCTATTTTGCTCTTAGTGGAAAATAATTCTATCACCTGAAACCAAAAATGCATGGGACGAAAAAAAATCATAATATCATGTTGGTTTCCAAACCTACAAGACGTAAAAAATATAATAAAAGAATTAAAAAAAATATTTTTGGAAATTTCATTCGAATCAATTTTTAAGTTATTCGTGGGACATAGAAAAATTTCGGCGAAAAAGTACAAAATCATTAATAACTCCCTAATTAAACGTCGTATGATGAAATAGCAAGAGACAAAAAAGATGTAATGTGTGATTGTCTACAACATAGGCCATGTACAATATCACACTCAGAGAAAATTTTCGGCCAAAAAGTACAAAATCATTAATAACTCCGTAATTAAACGTCGTATGATGAAATAGCAAGAGACAAAACAGATGTAAAGTGTTAATGTCTACAACATAGGCCATGTACAATATCACACTCAGAGAAAAATTTCGGCCAAAAAGTACAAAATCATTAATAACTCCGTAATTAAACGTCGTTAATGAAATAGCAAGAGACAAAACAGATGTAAAGTGTTAATGTCTACAACATAGGCCATGTACAATATCACACTCAGAGAAAAAATTCGGCCAAAAAGTACAAAATCATTAATTACTCCGTAATTAAACGTCGTATGATTAAATAGCAAGAGACAAAAAAGATGTAATGTGTGATTGTCTACAACATAGGCCATGCACAATATCACACTCAGAAATATTACTGGAGATATGTAGCTTCCCCCTAATTTCTTTGTCTTTTGTAGGGTTGAAAATTAAAAAATGTACCTTTTCGGAATTTTTCTGTTGGTTGCAAGGTGAAAGGAGTGTTTTTGCCAAATATCAAGTTTGTAACTCATTTGGAAGTGGGTAAACATTTATGTCAGTGAGTGAGTCAGTCAGTCAGCCATGTGGTTTTATATAATACTAGCAGGTACCCGCGGCTTCGCTCGCGTCATAGTCGTGTCATATTGTTATTCAATGAAATGCAGGTGTACCCCCTTAACACCCCTTTAGAAACTGAATATCCAAAAACCCTTCCTTAGTGGGCGTTTTCGACTTACAACGAACATATTCCCAAAATTTCATGTTTCTAGCTTTAATAGTTTTGGCTGGCCGATGATGAGTCAGTCAGTCAGTCAGTCAGTCAGGACACTTGTTTTTATATAAGAGATAAGCATCGGTCCTAGTGGAAAATAATTCTATCACCTGAAACCAAAAATGCATGGGACGAAAAAAAACATCAAAATATCATATTGGTTCCGGACCCTAAAAGACGTGAAAAATATAATAAAAGTATTAAAAAAAACTATTTTTCGAAATTTCATTCGAATCAATTTTTATGCCATTCCTGGGACTTAGAAAATTCCGGCCAAAAACTACAAAATCATTAATAACTCCCTAAGTATTCGTCGTATGATGAAATAGCAAGAGACAAAAAAGATGTAATGTGTTATTGTCTACAACATAGGCCATGTATAACTTTACACTCAGACATATTACGTTTCCTCCCCCCTCCCCATATTTTCACCCCTCCCCATGGGCCCCTTATATTGGATTTATGAAAAAACGGTCAAACACCTATTTTGTTATTTTTATGCTGATTATTTTCCTCTGAGATCCAAACTCCTCGCCTATGTCGTTTAAGAGATACACGCTCGGTTAGGAAACCTTCAACCCCCACTTTTCACCCCTTTCACCTCAAAATATACACCACATCGAAAAACCCTCAGACACGTATCTTCTTATTTTTAATGATGAGTTTATATGCCGAGTATCAAATCCCCCAATGAAAGCAATCTGGAGATATTGTTATTCAATGAAATGCAGGTGTACCCCCTTAACACCCCTTTAGAAACTGAATATCCAAAAACCCTTCCTTAGTGGGCGTTTTCGACTTACAACGAACATATTTCCAAAATTTCATGTTTCTAGCTTTAATAGTTTTGGCTGGCCGATGATGAGTCAGTCAGTCAGGACACTTGTTTTTATATAAGAGATAGATGAGCATGGGACCTAGTGGAAAATAATTCTATCACCTGAAACCAAAAATGCATGGGTCGAAAAAATACATCAAAATATCATGTTGGTTTCCGACCCTACAAGACGTAAAAAATATAATAAAAGTATTAAAAAAAACTATTTTTCGAAATTTCATTCCAATCAATTTTTAACTTATTCGTGGAACTTACAATATTTCGGCCAAAAAGTAAAAAACAATAATAACTCCCTTATTCTTTGTCGTATGATGAAATAGCAAGAGACAAAAAAGATGTAAAATGGTATTGTCTACAACATAGGCCATATACGATATTACACAAAGACATATTACTGGAGATTTGTTGCTTCCCCCTATTTTGCTCTTAGTGGAAAATAATTCTATCACCTGAAACCAAAAATGCATGGGACGAAAAAAAAAATCATAATATCATGTTGGTTTCCAAACCTACAAGACGTAAAAAATATAATAAAAGAATTAAAAAAAATATTTTTGGAAATTTCATTCGAATCAATTTTTAAGTTATTCGTGGGACATAGAAAAATTTCGGCGAAAAAGTACAAAATCATTAATAACTCCCTAATTAAACGTCGTATGATGAAATAGCAAGAGACAAAAAAGATGTAATGTGTGATTGTCTACAACATAGGCCATGTACAATATCACACTCAGAGAAAATTTTCGGCCAAAAAGTACAAAATCATTAATAACTCCGTAATTAAACGTCGTTAATGAAATAGCAAGAGACAAAACAGATGTAAAGTGTTAATGTCTACAACATAGGCCATGTACAATATCACACTCAGAGAAAAAATTCGGCCAAAAAGTACAAAATCATTAATAACTCCGAAATTAAACGTCGTATGATTAAATAGCAAGAGACAAAAAAGATGTAATGTGTGATTGTCTACAACATAGGCCATGCACAATATCACACTCAGAAATATTACTGGAGATATGTAGCTTCCCCCTAATTTCTTTGTCTTTTGTAGGGTTGAAAATTAAAAAATGTACCTTTTCGGAATTTTTCTGTTGGTTGCAAGGTGAAAGGAGTGTTTTTGCCAAATATCAAGTTTGTAACTCATTTGGAAGTGGGTAAACATTTATGTCAGTGAGTGAGTCAGTCAGTCAGCCATGTGGTTTTATATAATATAGATGAGCATGGGACCTAGTGGAAAATAATTCTATCACCTGAAACCAAAAATGCATGGGTCGAAAAAATACATCAAAATATCATGTTGGTTTCCGACCCTACAAGACGTAAAAAATATAATTAAAGTATTAAAAAAAACTATTTTTCGAAATTTAATTCCAATCAATTTTTAACTTATTCGTGGAACTTAGAATATTTCGGCCAAAAAGTAAAAAACAATAATAACTCCCTTATTCTTTGTCGTATGATGAAATAGCAAGAGACAAAAAAGATGTAAAATGGTATTGTCTACAACATAGGCCATATACGATATTACACAAAGACATATTACTGGAGATTTGTTGCTTCCCCCTATTTTGCTCTTAGTGGAAAATAATTCTATCACCTGAAACCAAAAATGCATGGGACGAAAAAAAAATCATAATATCATGTTGGTTTCCAAACCTACAAGACGTAAAAAATATAATAAAAGAATTAAAAAAAATATTTTTGGAAATTTCATTCGAATCAATTTTTAAGTTATTCGTGGGACATTGAAAAATTTCGGCGAAAAAGTACAAAATCATTAATAACTCCCTAATTAAACGTCGTATGATGAAATAGCAAGAGACAAAAAAGATGTAATGTGTGATTGTCTACAACATAGGCCATGTACAATATCACACTCAGAGAAAATTTTCGGCCAAAAAGTACAAAATCATTAATAACTCCGTAATTAAACGTCGTATGATGAAATAGCAAGAGACAAAACAGATGTAAAGTGTTAATGTCTACAACATAGGCCATGTACAATATCACACTCAGAGAAAAATTTCGGCCAAAAAGTACAAAATCATTAATAACTCCGTAATTAAACGTCGTATGATTAAATAGCAAGAGACAAAAAAGATGTAATGTGTGATTGTCTACAACATAGGCCATGCACAATATCACACTCAGAAATATTACTGGAGATATGTAGCTTCCCCCTAATTTCTTTGTCTTTTGTAGGGTTGAAAATTAAAAAATGTACCTTTTCGGAATTTTTCTGTTGGTTGCAAGGTGAAAGGAGTGTTTTTGCCAAATATCAAGTTTGTAACTCATTTGGAAGTGGGTAAACATTTGTCAGTGAGTGAGTCAGTCAGTCAGCCATGTGGTTTTATATAATATAGATGAGCATGGGACCTAGTGGAAAATAATTCTATCACCTGAAACCAAAAATGCATGGGTCGAAAAAATACATCAAAATATCATGTTGGTTTCCGACCCTACAAGACGTAAAAAATATAATAAAAGTATTAAAAAAAACTATTTTTCGAAATTTCATTCCAATCGATTTTTAACTTATTCGTGGAACTTAGAATATTTCGGCCAAAAAGTAAAAAAACAATAATAACTCCCTTATTCTTTGTCGTATGATGAAATAGCAACAGACAAAAAAGATGTAAAATGGTATTGTCTACAACATAGGCCATATACGATATTACACAAAGACATATTACTGGAGATTTGTTGCTTCCCCCTATTTTGCTCTTAGTGGAAAATAATTCTATCACCTGAAACCAAAAATGCATGGGACGAAAAAAAATAAATAATATCATGTTGGTTTCCAAACCTACAAGACGTAAAAAATATAATAAAAGAATTAAAAAAAATATTTTTGGAAATTTCATTCGAATCAATTTTTAAGTTATTCGTGGGACATAGAAAAATTTCGGCGAAAAAGTACAAAATCATTAATAACTCCCTAATTAAACGTCGTATGATGAAATAGCAAGAGACAAAAAAGATGTAATGTGTGATTGTCTACAACATAGGCCGTGTACAATATCACACTCAGAGAAAATTTTCGGCCAAAAAGTACAAAATCATTAATAACTCCGTAATTAAACGTCGTTAATGAAATAGCAAGAGACAAAACAGATGTAAAGTGTTAATGTCTACAACATAGGCCATGTACAATATCACACTCAGAGAAAAAATTCGGCCAAAAAGTACAAAATCATTAATAACTCCGAAATTAAACGTCGTATGATTAAATAGCAAGAGACAAAAAAGATGTAATGTGTGATTGTCTACAACATAGGCCATGCACAATATCACACTCAGAAATATTACTGGAGATATGTAGCTTCCCCCTAATTTCTTTGTCTTTTGTAGGGTTGAAAATTAAAAAATGTACCTTTTCGGAATTTTTCTGTTGGTTGCAAGGTGAAAGGAGTGTTTTTGCCAAATATCAAGTTTGTAACTCATTTGGAAGTGGGTAAACATTTATGTCAGTGAGTGAGTCAGTCAGTCAGCCATGTGGTTTTATATAATATAGATGAGCATGGGACCTAGTGGAAAATAATTCTATCACCTGAAACCAAAAATGCATGGGTCGAAAAAATACATCAAAATATCATGTTGGTTTCCGACCCTACAAGACGTAAAAAATATAATTCAAGTATTAAAAAAAACTATTTTTCGAAATTTCATTCCAATCAATTTTTAACTTATTCGAGGAACTTAGAATATTTCGGCCAAAAAGTAAAAAAAACCATAATAACTCCCTTATTCTTTGTCGTATGATGAAATAGCAAGAGACAAAAAAGATGTAAAATGGTATTGTCTACAACATAGGCCATATACGATATTACACAAAGACATATTACTGGAGATTTGTTGCTTCCCCCTATTTTGCTCTTAGTGGAAAATAATTCTATCACCTGAAACCAAAAATGCATGGGACGAAAAAAAAAACAAACCATAATATCATGTTGGTTTCCAAACCTACAAGACGTAAAAAATATAATAAAAGAATTAAAAAAAATATTTTTGGAAATTTCATTCGAATAAATTTTTAAGTTATTCGTGGGACATAGAAAAATTTCGGCGAAAAAGTACAAAATCATTAATAACTCCCTAATTAAACGTCGTATGATGAAATAGCAAGAGACAAAAAAGATGTAATGTGTGATTGTCTACAACATAGGCCATGCACAATATCACACTCAGAAATATTACTGGAGATATGTAGCTTCCCCCTAATTTCTTTGTCTTTTGTAGGGTTGAAAATTAAAAAATGTACCTTTTCGGAATTTTCTGTTGGTTGCAAGGTGAAAGGAGTGTTTTTGCCAAATATCAAGTTTGTAACTCATTTGGAAGTGGGTAAACATTTATGTCAGTGAGTGAGTCAGTCAGTCAGCCATGTGGTTTTATATAATATAGATGAGCATGGGACCTAGTGGAAAATAATTCTATCACCTGAAACCAAAAATGCATGGGTCGAAAAAATACATCAAAATATCATGTTGGTTTCCGACCCTACAAGACGTAAAAAATATAATAAAAGTATTAAAAAAAACTATTTTTCGAAATTTCATTCCAATCAATTTTTAACTTACTCGTGGAACTTAGAATATTTCGGCCAAAAAGTAAAAAACAATAATAACTCCCTTATTCTTTGTCGTATGATGAAATAGCAAGAGACAAAAAAGATGTAAAATGGTATTGTCTACAACATAGGCCATATACGATATTACACAAAGACATATTACTGGAGATTTGTTGCTTCCCCCTATTTTGCTCTTAGTGGAAAATAATTCTATCACCTGAAACCAAAAATGCATGGGACGAAAAAAAATCATAATATCATGTTGGTTTCCAAACCTACAAGACGTAAAAAATATAATAAAAGAATTAAAAAAAATATTTTTGGAAATTTCATTCGAATCAATTTTTAAGTTATTCGTGGGACATAGAAAAATTTCGGCGAAAAAGTACAAAATCATTAATAACTCCCTAATTAAACGTCGTATGATGAAATAGCAAGAGACAAAAAAGATGTAATGTGTGATTGTCTACAACATAGGCCATGTACAATATCACACTCAGAGAAAATTTTCGGCCAAAAAGTACAAAATCATTAATAACTCCGTAATTAAACGTCGTATGATGAAATAGCAAGAGACAAAACAGATGTAAAGTGTTAATGTCTACAACATAGGCCATGTACAATATCACACTCAGAGAAAAATTTCGGCCAATAAGTACAAAATCATTAATAACTCCGTAATTAAACGTCGTATGATTAAATAGCAAGAGACAAAAAAGATGTAATGTGTGATTGTCTACAACATAGGCCATGCACAATATCACACTCAGAAATATTACTGGAGATATGTAGCTTCCCCCTGATTTCTTTGTCTTTTGTAGGGTTGAAAATTATAAAATGTACCTTTTCGGAATTTTTCTGTTGGTTGCAAGGTGAAAGGAGTGTTTTTGCCAAATATCAAGTTTGTAACTCATTTGGAAGTGGGTAAACATTTATGTCAGTGAGTGAGTCAGTCAGTCAGCCATGTGGTTTTATATAATATAGATGAGCATGGGACCTAGTGGAAAATAATTCTATCACCTGAAACCAAAAATGCATGGGTCGAAAAAATACATCAAAATATCATGTTGGTTTCCGACCCTACAAGACGTAAAAAATATAATTAAAGTATTAAAAAAAACTATTTTTCGAAATTTCATTCCAATCAATTTTTAACTTATTCGTGGAACTTAGAATATTTCGGCCAAAAAGTAAAAAACAATAATAACTCCCTTATTCTTTGTCGTATGATGAAATAGCAAGAGACAAAAAAGATGTAAAATGGTATTGTCTACAACATAGGCCATATACGATATTACACAAAGACATATTACTGGAGATTTGTTGCTTCCCCCTATTTTGCTCTTAGTGGAAAATAATTCTATCACCTGAAACCAAAAATGCATGGGACGAAAAAAAATCATAATATCATGTTGGTTTCCAAACCTACAAGACGTAAAAAATATAATAAAAGAATTAAAAAAAATATTTTTGGAAATTTCATTCGAATCAATTTTTAAGTTATTCGTGGGACATAGAAAAATTTCGGCGAAAAAGTACAAAATCATTAATAACTCCCTAATTAAACGTCGTATGATGAAATAGCAAGAGACAAAAAAGATGTAATGTGTGATTGTCTACAACATAGGCCATGTACAATATCACACTCAGAGAAAATTTTCGGCCAAAAAGTACAAAATCATTAATAACTCCGTAATTAAACGTCGTATGATGAAATAGCAAGAGACAAAACAGATGTAAAGTGTTAATGTCTACAACATAGGCCATGTACAATATCACACTCAGAGAAAAATTTCGGCCAAAAAGTACAAAATCATTAATAACTCCGTAATTAAACGTCGTTAATGAAATAGCAAGAGACAAAACAGATGTAAAGTGTTAATGTCTACAACATAGGCCATGTACAATATCACACTCAGAGAAAAAATTCGGCCAAAAAGTACAAAATCATTAATTACTCCGTAATTAAACGTCGTATGATTAAATAGCAAGAGACAAAAAAGATGTAATGTGTGATTGTCTACAACATAGGCCATGCACAATATCACACTCAGAAATATTACTGGAGATATGTAGCTTCCCCCTAATTTCTTTGTCTTTTGTAGGGTTGAAAATTAAAAAATGTACCTTTTCGGAATTTTTCTGTTGGTTGCAAGGTGAAAGGAGTGTTTTTGCCAAATATCAAGTTTGTAACTCATTTGGAAGTGGGTAAACATTTATGTCAGTGAGTGAGTCAGTCAGTCAGCCATGTGGTTTTATATAATACTAGCAGGTACCCGCGGCTTCGCTCGCGTCATAGTCGTGTCATATTGTTATTCAATGAAATGCAGGTGTACCCCCTTAACACCCCTTTAGAAACTGAATATCCAAAAACCCTTCCTTAGTGGGCGTTTTCGACTTACAACGAACATATTCCCAAAATTTCATGTTTCTAGCTTTAATAGTTTTGGCTGGCCGATGATGAGTCAGTCAGTCAGTCAGTCAGTCAGGACACTTGTTTTTATATAAGAGATAAGCATCGGTCCTAGTGGAAAATAATTCTATCACCTGAAACCAAAAATGCATGGGACGAAAAAAAACATCAAAATATCATATTGGTTCCGGACCCTAAAAGACGTGAAAAATATAATAAAAGTATTAAAAAAAACTATTTTTCGAAATTTCATTCGAATCAATTTTTATGCCATTCCTGGGACTTAGAAAATTCCGGCCAAAAACTACAAAATCATTAATAACTCCCTAAGTATTCGTCGTATGATGAAATAGCAAGAGACAAAAAAGATGTAATGTGTTATTGTCTACAACATAGGCCATGTATAACTTTACACTCAGACATATTACGTTTCCTCCCCCCTCCCCATATTTTCACCCCTCCCCATGGGCCCCTTATATTGGATTTATGAAAAAACGGTCAAACACCTATTTTGTTATTTTTATGCTGATTATTTTCCTCTGAGATCCAAACTCCTCGCCTATGTCGTTTAAGAGATACACGCTCGGTTAGGAAACCTTCAACCCCCACTTTTCACCCCTTTCACCTCAAAATATACACCACATCGAAAAACCCTCAGACACGTATCTTCTTATTTTTAATGATGAGTTTATATGCCGAGTATCAAATCCCCCAATGAAAGCAATCTGGAGATATTGTTATTCAATGAAATGCAGGTGTACCCCCTTAACACCCCTTTAGAAACTGAATATCCAAAAACCCTTCCTTAGTGGGCGTTTTCGACTTACAACGAACATATTTCCAAAATTTCATGTTTCTAGCTTTAATAGTTTTGGCTGGCCGATGATGAGTCAGTCAGTCAGGACACTTGTTTTTATATAAGAGATAGATGAGCATGGGACCTAGTGGAAAATAATTCTATCACCTGAAACCAAAAATGCATGGGTCGAAAAAATACATCAAAATATCATGTTGGTTTCCGACCCTACAAGACGTAAAAAATATAATAAAAGTATTAAAAAAAACTATTTTTCGAAATTTCATTCCAATCAATTTTTAACTTATTCGTGGAACTTAGAATATTTCGGCCAAAAAGTAAAAAACAATAATAACTCCCTTATTCTTTGTCGTATGATGAAATAGCAAGAGACAAAAAAGATGTAAAATGGTATTGTCTACAACATAGGCCATATACGATATTACACAAAGACATATTACTGGAGATTTGTTGCTTCCCCCTATTTTGCTCTTAGTGGAAAATAATTCTATCACCTGAAACCAAAAATGCATGGGACGAAAAAAAAAATCATAATATCATGTTGGTTTCCAAACCTACAAGACGTAAAAAATATAATAAAAGAATTAAAAAAAATATTTTTGGAAATTTCATTCGAATCAATTTTTAAGTTATTCGTGGGACATAGAAAAATTTCGGCGAAAAAGTACAAAATCATTAATAACTCCCTAATTAAACGTCGTATGATGAAATAGCAAGAGACAAAAAAGATGTAATGTGTGATTGTCTACAACATAGGCCATGTACAATATCACACTCAGAGAAAATTTTCGGCCAAAAAGTACAAAATCATTAATAACTCCGTAATTAAACGTCGTATGATGAAATAGCAAGAGACAAAACAGATGTAAAGTGTTAATGTCTACAACATAGGCCATGTACAATATCACACTCAGAGAAAAATTTCGGCCAATAAGTACAAAATCATTAATAACTCCGTAATTAAACGTCGTATGATTAAATAGCAAGAGACAAAAAAGATGTAATGTGTGATTGTCTACAACATAGGCCATGCACAATATCACACTCAGAAATATTACTGGAGATATGTAGCTTCCCCCTGATTTCTTTGTCTTTTGTAGGGTTGAAAATTATAAAATGTACCTTTTCGGAATTTTTCTGTTGGTTGCAAGGTGAAAGGAGTGTTTTTGCCAAATATCAAGTTTGTAACTCATTTGGAAGTGGGTAAACATTTATGTCAGTGAGTGAGTCAGTCAGTCAGCCATGTGGTTTTATATAATATAGATGAGCATGGGACCTAGTGGAAAATAATTCTATCACCTGAAACCAAAAATGCATGGGTCGAAAAAATACATCAAAATATCATGTTGGTTTCCGACCCTACAAGACGTAAAAAATATAATAAAAGTATTAAAAAAAACTATTTTTCGAAATTTCATTCCAATCGATTTTTAACTTATTCGTGGAACTTAGAATATTTCGGCCAAAAAGTAAAAAAACAATAATAACTCCCTTATTCTTTGTCGTATGATGAAATAGCAACAGACAAAAAAGATGTAAAATGGTATTGTCTACAACATAGGCCATATACGATATTACACAAAGACATATTACTGGAGATTTGTTGCTTCCCCCTATTTTGCTCTTAGTGGAAAATAATTCTATCACCTGAAACCAAAAATGCATGGGACGAAAAAAAATAAATAATATCATGTTGGTTTCCAAACCTACAAGACGTAAAAAATATAATAAAAGAATTAAAAAAAATATTTTTGGAAATTTCATTCGAATCAATTTTTAAGTTATTCGTGGGACATAGAAAAATTTCGGCGAAAAAGTACAAAATCATTAATAACTCCCTAATTAAACGTCGTATGATGAAATAGCAAGAGACAAAAAAGATGTAATGTGTGATTGTCTACAACATAGGCCGTGTACAATATCACACTCAGAGAAAATTTTCGGCCAAAAAGTACAAAATCATTAATAACTCCGTAATTAAACGTCGTTAATGAAATAGCAAGAGACAAAACAGATGTAAAGTGTTAATGTCTACAACATAGGCCATGTACAATATCACACTCAGAGAAAAAATTCGGCCAAAAAGTACAAAATCATTAATAACTCCGAAATTAAACGTCGTATGATTAAATAGCAAGAGACAAAAAAGATGTAATGTGTGATTGTCTACAACATAGGCCATGCACAATATCACACTCAGAAATATTACTGGAGATATGTAGCTTCCCCCTAATTTCTTTGTCTTTTGTAGGGTTGAAAATTAAAAAATGTACCTTTTCGGAATTTTTCTGTTGGTTGCAAGGTGAAAGGAGTGTTTTTGCCAAATATCAAGTTTGTAACTCATTTGGAAGTGGGTAAACATTTATGTCAGTGAGTGAGTCAGTCAGTCAGCCATGTGGTTTTATATAATATAGATGAGCATGGGACCTAGTGGAAAATAATTCTATCACCTGAAACCAAAAATGCATGGGTCGAAAAAATACATCAAAATATCATGTTGGTTTCCGACCCTACAAGACGTAAAAAATATAATTCAAGTATTAAAAAAAACTATTTTTCGAAATTTCATTCCAATCAATTTTTAACTTATTCGAGGAACTTAGAATATTTCGGCCAAAAAGTAAAAAAAACCATAATAACTCCCTTATTCTTTGTCGTATGATGAAATAGCAAGAGACAAAAAAGATGTAAAATGGTATTGTCTACAACATAGGCCATATACGATATTACACAAAGACATATTACTGGAGATTTGTTGCTTCCCCCTATTTTGCTCTTAGTGGAAAATAATTCTATCACCTGAAACCAAAAATGCATGGGACGAAAAAAAAAACAAACCATAATATCATGTTGGTTTCCAAACCTACAAGACGTAAAAAATATAATAAAAGAATTAAAAAAAATATTTTTGGAAATTTCATTCGAATAAATTTTTAAGTTATTCGTGGGACATAGAAAAATTTCGGCGAAAAAGTACAAAATCATTAATAACTCCCTAATTAAACGTCGTATGATGAAATAGCAAGAGACAAAAAAGATGTAATGTGTGATTGTCTACAACATAGGCCATGCACAATATCACACTCAGAAATATTACTGGAGATATGTAGCTTCCCCCTAATTTCTTTGTCTTTTGTAGGGTTGAAAATTAAAAAATGTACCTTTTCGGAATTTTCTGTTGGTTGCAAGGTGAAAGGAGTGTTTTTGCCAAATATCAAGTTTGTAACTCATTTGGAAGTGGGTAAACATTTATGTCAGTGAGTGAGTCAGTCAGTCAGCCATGTGGTTTTATATAATATAGATGAGCATGGGACCTAGTGGAAAATAATTCTATCACCTGAAACCAAAAATGCATGGGTCGAAAAAATACATCAAAATATCATGTTGGTTTCCGACCCTACAAGACGTAAAAAATATAATAAAAGTATTAAAAAAAACTATTTTTCGAAATTTCATTCCAATCAATTTTTAACTTACTCGTGGAACTTAGAATATTTCGGCCAAAAAGTAAAAAACAATAATAACTCCCTTATTCTTTGTCGTATGATGAAATAGCAAGAGACAAAAAAGATGTAAAATGGTATTGTCTACAACATAGGCCATATACGATATTACACAAAGACATATTACTGGAGATTTGTTGCTTCCCCCTATTTTGCTCTTAGTGGAAAATAATTCTATCACCTGAAACCAAAAATGCATGGGACGAAAAAAAATCATAATATCATGTTGGTTTCCAAACCTACAAGACGTAAAAAATATAATAAAAGAATTAAAAAAAATATTTTTGGAAATTTCATTCGAATCAATTTTTAAGTTATTCGTGGGACATAGAAAAATTTCGGCGAAAAAGTACAAAATCATTAATAACTCCCTAATTAAACGTCGTATGATGAAATAGCAAGAGACAAAAAAGATGTAATGTGTGATTGTCTACAACATAGGCCATGTACAATATCACACTCAGAGAAAATTTTCGGCCAAAAAGTACAAAATCATTAATAACTCCGTAATTAAACGTCGTATGATGAAATAGCAAGAGACAAAACAGATGTAAAGTGTTAATGTCTACAACATAGGCCATGTACAATATCACACTCAGAGAAAAATTTCGGCCAATAAGTACAAAATCATTAATAACTCCGTAATTAAACGTCGTATGATTAAATAGCAAGAGACAAAAAAGATGTAATGTGTGATTGTCTACAACATAGGCCATGCACAATATCACACTCAGAAATATTACTGGAGATATGTAGCTTCCCCCTGATTTCTTTGTCTTTTGTAGGGTTGAAAATTATAAAATGTACCTTTTCGGAATTTTTCTGTTGGTTGCAAGGTGAAAGGAGTGTTTTTGCCAAATATCAAGTTTGTAACTCATTTGGAAGTGGGTAAACATTTATGTCAGTGAGTGAGTCAGTCAGTCAGCCATGTGGTTTTATATAATATAGATGAGCATGGGACCTAGTGGAAAATAATTCTATCACCTGAAACCAAAAATGCATGGGTCGAAAAAATACATCAAAATATCATGTTGGTTTCCGACCCTACAAGACGTAAAAAATATAATTAAAGTATTAAAAAAAACTATTTTTCGAAATTTCATTCCAATCAATTTTTAACTTATTCGTGGAACTTAGAATATTTCGGCCAAAAAGTAAAAAACAATAATAACTCCCTTATTCTTTGTCGTATGATGAAATAGCAAGAGACAAAAAAGATGTAAAATGGTATTGTCTACAACATAGGCCATATACGATATTACACAAAGACATATTACTGGAGATTTGTTGCTTCCCCCTATTTTGCTCTTAGTGGAAAATAATTCTATCACCTGAAACCAAAAATGCATGGGACGAAAAAAAATCATAATATCATGTTGGTTTCCAAACCTACAAGACGTAAAAAATATAATAAAAGAATTAAAAAAAATATTTTTGGAAATTTCATTCGAATCAATTTTTAAGTTATTCGTGGGACATAGAAAAATTTCGGCGAAAAAGTACAAAATCATTAATAACTCCCTAATTAAACGTCGTATGATGAAATAGCAAGAGACAAAAAAGATGTAATGTGTGATTGTCTACAACATAGGCCATGTACAATATCACACTCAGAGAAAATTTTCGGCCAAAAAGTACAAAATCATTAATAACTCCGTAATTAAACGTCGTATGATGAAATAGCAAGAGACAAAACAGATGTAAAGTGTTAATGTCTACAACATAGGCCATGTACAATATCACACTCAGAGAAAAATTTCGGCCAAAAAGTACAAAATCATTAATAACTCCGTAATTAAACGTCGTTAATGAAATAGCAAGAGACAAAACAGATGTAAAGTGTTAATGTCTACAACATAGGCCATGTACAATATCACACTCAGAGAAAAAATTCGGCCAAAAAGTACAAAATCATTAATTACTCCGTAATTAAACGTCGTATGATTAAATAGCAAGAGACAAAAAAGATGTAATGTGTGATTGTCTACAACATAGGCCATGCACAATATCACACTCAGAAATATTACTGGAGATATGTAGCTTCCCCCTAATTTCTTTGTCTTTTGTAGGGTTGAAAATTAAAAAATGTACCTTTTCGGAATTTTTCTGTTGGTTGCAAGGTGAAAGGAGTGTTTTTGCCAAATATCAAGTTTGTAACTCATTTGGAAGTGGGTAAACATTTATGTCAGTGAGTGAGTCAGTCAGTCAGCCATGTGGTTTTATATAATACTAGCAGGTACCCGCGGCTTCGCTCGCGTCATAGTCGTGTCATATTGTTATTCAATGAAATGCAGGTGTACCCCCTTAACACCCCTTTAGAAACTGAATATCCAAAAACCCTTCCTTAGTGGGCGTTTTCGACTTACAACGAACATATTCCCAAAATTTCATGTTTCTAGCTTTAATAGTTTTGGCTGGCCGATGATGAGTCAGTCAGTCAGTCAGTCAGTCAGGACACTTGTTTTTATATAAGAGATAAGCATCGGTCCTAGTGGAAAATAATTCTATCACCTGAAACCAAAAATGCATGGGACGAAAAAAAACATCAAAATATCATATTGGTTCCGGACCCTAAAAGACGTGAAAAATATAATAAAAGTATTAAAAAAAACTATTTTTCGAAATTTCATTCGAATCAATTTTTATGCCATTCCTGGGACTTAGAAAATTCCGGCCAAAAACTACAAAATCATTAATAACTCCCTAAGTATTCGTCGTATGATGAAATAGCAAGAGACAAAAAAGATGTAATGTGTTATTGTCTACAACATAGGCCATGTATAACTTTACACTCAGACATATTACGTTTCCTCCCCCCTCCCCATATTTTCACCCCTCCCCATGGGCCCCTTATATTGGATTTATGAAAAAACGGTCAAACACCTATTTTGTTATTTTTATGCTGATTATTTTCCTCTGAGATCCAAACTCCTCGCCTATGTCGTTTAAGAGATACACGCTCGGTTAGGAAACCTTCAACCCCCACTTTTCACCCCTTTCACCTCAAAATATACACCACATCGAAAAACCCTCAGACACGTATCTTCTTATTTTTAATGATGAGTTTATATGCCGAGTATCAAATCCCCCAATGAAAGCAATCTGGAGATATTGTTATTCAATGAAATGCAGGTGTACCCCCTTAACACCCCTTTAGAAACTGAATATCCAAAAACCCTTCCTTAGTGGGCGTTTTCGACTTACAACGAACATATTTCCAAAATTTCATGTTTCTAGCTTTAATAGTTTTGGCTGGCCGATGATGAGTCAGTCAGTCAGGACACTTGTTTTTATATAAGAGATAGATGAGCATGGGACCTAGTGGAAAATAATTCTATCACCTGAAACCAAAAATGCATGGGTCGAAAAAATACATCAAAATATCATGTTGGTTTCCGACCCTACAAGACGTAAAAAATATAATAAAAGTATTAAAAAAAACTATTTTTCGAAATTTCATTCCAATCAATTTTTAACTTATTCGTGGAACTTAGAATATTTCGGCCAAAAAGTAAAAAACAATAATAACTCCCTTATTCTTTGTCGTATGATGAAATAGCAAGAGACAAAAAAGATGTAAAATGGTATTGTCTACAACATAGGCCATATACGATATTACACAAAGACATATTACTGGAGATTTGTTGCTTCCCCCTATTTTGCTCTTAGTGGAAAATAATTCTATCACCTGAAACCAAAAATGCATGGGACGAAAAAAAAAATCATAATATCATGTTGGTTTCCAAACCTACAAGACGTAAAAAATATAATAAAAGAATTAAAAAAAATATTTTTGGAAATTTCATTCGAATCAATTTTTAAGTTATTCGTGGGACATAGAAAAATTTCGGCGAAAAAGTACAAAATCATTAATAACTCCCTAATTAAACGTCGTATGATGAAATAGCAAGAGACAAAAAAGATGTAATGTGTGATTGTCTACAACATAGGCCATGTACAATATCACACTCAGAGAAAATTTTCGGCCAAAAAGTACAAAATCATTAATAACTCCGTAATTAAACGTCGTATGATGAAATAGCAAGAGACAAAACAGATGTAAAGTGTTAATGTCTACAACATAGGCCATGTACAATATCACACTCAGAGAAAAATTTCGGCCAATAAGTACAAAATCATTAATAACTCCGTAATTAAACGTCGTATGATTAAATAGCAAGAGACAAAAAAGATGTAATGTGTGATTGTCTACAACATAGGCCATGCACAATATCACACTCAGAAATATTACTGGAGATATGTAGCTTCCCCCTGATTTCTTTGTCTTTTGTAGGGTTGAAAATTATAAAATGTACCTTTTCGGAATTTTTCTGTTGGTTGCAAGGTGAAAGGAGTGTTTTTGCCAAATATCAAGTTTGTAACTCATTTGGAAGTGGGTAAACATTTATGTCAGTGAGTGAGTCAGTCAGTCAGCCATGTGGTTTTATATAATATAGATGAGCATGGGACCTAGTGGAAAATAATTCTATCACCTGAAACCAAAAATGCATGGGTCGAAAAAATACATCAAAATATCATGTTGGTTTCCGACCCTACAAGACGTAAAAAATATAATTAAAGTATTAAAAAAAACTATTTTTCGAAATTTCATTCCAATCAATTTTTAACTTATTCGTGGAACTTAGAATATTTCGGCCAAAAAGTAAAAAACAATAATAACTCCCTTATTCTTTGTCGTATGATGAAATAGCAAGAGACAAAAAAGATGTAAAATGGTATTGTCTACAACATAGGCCATATACGATATTACACAAAGACATATTACTGGAGATTTGTTGCTTCCCCCTATTTTGCTCTTAGTGGAAAATAATTCTATCACCTGAAACCAAAAATGCATGGGACGAAAAAAAATCATAATATCATGTTGGTTTCCAAACCTACAAGACGTAAAAAATATAATAAAAGAATTAAAAAAAATATTTTTGGAAATTTCATTCGAATCAATTTTTAAGTTATTCGTGGGACATAGAAAAATTTCGGCGAAAAAGTACAAAATCATTAATAACTCCCTAATTAAACGTCGTATGATGAAATAGCAAGAGACAAAAAAGATGTAATGTGTGATTGTCTACAACATAGGCCATGTACAATATCACACTCAGAGAAAATTTTCGGCCAAAAAGTACAAAATCATTAATAACTCCGTAATTAAACGTCGTATGATGAAATAGCAAGAGACAAAACAGATGTAAAGTGTTAATGTCTACAACATAGGCCATGTACAATATCACACTCAGAGAAAAATTTCGGCCAAAAAGTACAAAATCATTAATAACTCCGTAATTAAACGTCGTTAATGAAATAGCAAGAGACAAAACAGATGTAAAGTGTTAATGTCTACAACATAGGCCATGTACAATATCACACTCAGAGAAAAAATTCGGCCAAAAAGTACAAAATCATTAATTACTCCGTAATTAAACGTCGTATGATTAAATAGCAAGAGACAAAAAAGATGTAATGTGTGATTGTCTACAACATAGGCCATGCACAATATCACACTCAGAAATATTACTGGAGATATGTAGCTTCCCCCTAATTTCTTTGTCTTTTGTAGGGTTGAAAATTAAAAAATGTACCTTTTCGGAATTTTTCTGTTGGTTGCAAGGTGAAAGGAGTGTTTTTGCCAAATATCAAGTTTGTAACTCATTTGGAAGTGGGTAAACATTTATGTCAGTGAGTGAGTCAGTCAGTCAGCCATGTGGTTTTATATAATACTAGCAGGTACCCGCGGCTTCGCTCGCGTCATAGTCGTGTCATATTGTTATTCAATGAAATGCAGGTGTACCCCCTTAACACCCCTTTAGAAACTGAATATCCAAAAACCCTTCCTTAGTGGGCGTTTTCGACTTACAACGAACATATTCCCAAAATTTCATGTTTCTAGCTTTAATAGTTTTGGCTGGCCGATGATGAGTCAGTCAGTCAGTCAGTCAGTCAGGACACTTGTTTTTATATAAGAGATAAGCATCGGTCCTAGTGGAAAATAATTCTATCACCTGAAACCAAAAATGCATGGGACGAAAAAAAACATCAAAATATCATATTGGTTCCGGACCCTAAAAGACGTGAAAAATATAATAAAAGTATTAAAAAAAACTATTTTTCGAAATTTCATTCGAATCAATTTTTATGCCATTCCTGGGACTTAGAAAATTCCGGCCAAAAACTACAAAATCATTAATAACTCCCTAAGTATTCGTCGTATGATGAAATAGCAAGAGACAAAAAAGATGTAATGTGTTATTGTCTACAACATAGGCCATGTATAACTTTACACTCAGACATATTACGTTTCCTCCCCCCTCCCCATATTTTCACCCCTCCCCATGGGCCCCTTATATTGGATTTATGAAAAAACGGTCAAACACCTATTTTGTTATTTTTATGCTGATTATTTTCCTCTGAGATCCAAACTCCTCGCCTATGTCGTTTAAGAGATACACGCTCGGTTAGGAAACCTTCAACCCCCACTTTTCACCCCTTTCACCTCAAAATATACACCACATCGAAAAACCCTCAGACACGTATCTTCTTATTTTTAATGATGAGTTTATATGCCGAGTATCAAATCCCCCAATGAAAGCAATCTGGAGATATTGTTATTCAATGAAATGCAGGTGTACCCCCTTAACACCCCTTTAGAAACTGAATATCCAAAAACCCTTCCTTAGTGGGCGTTTTCGACTTACAACGAACATATTTCCAAAATTTCATGTTTCTAGCTTTAATAGTTTTGGCTGGCCGATGATGAGTCAGTCAGTCAGGACACTTGTTTTTATATAAGAGATAGATGAGCATGGGACCTAGTGGAAAATAATTCTATCACCTGAAACCAAAAATGCATGGGTCGAAAAAATACATCAAAATATCATGTTGGTTTCCGACCCTACAAGACGTAAAAAATATAATAAAAGTATTAAAAAAAACTATTTTTCGAAATTTCATTCCAATCAATTTTTAACTTATTCGTGGAACTTACAATATTTCGGCCAAAAAGTAAAAAACAATAATAACTCCCTTATTCTTTGTCGTATGATGAAATAGCAAGAGACAAAAAAGATGTAAAATGGTATTGTCTACAACATAGGCCATATACGATATTACACAAAGACATATTACTGGAGATTTGTTGCTTCCCCCTATTTTGCTCTTAGTGGAAAATAATTCTATCACCTGAAACCAAAAATGCATGGGACGAAAAAAAAAATCATAATATCATGTTGGTTTCCAAACCTACAAGACGTAAAAAATATAATAAAAGAATTAAAAAAAATATTTTTGGAAATTTCATTCGAATCAATTTTTAAGTTATTCGTGGGACATAGAAAAATTTCGGCGAAAAAGTACAAAATCATTAATAACTCCCTAATTAAACGTCGTATGATGAAATAGCAAGAGACAAAAAAGATGTAATGTGTGATTGTCTACAACATAGGCCATGTACAATATCACACTCAGAGAAAATTTTCGGCCAAAAAGTACAAAATCATTAATAACTCCGTAATTAAACGTCGTTAATGAAATAGCAAGAGACAAAACAGATGTAAAGTGTTAATGTCTACAACATAGGCCATGTACAATATCACACTCAGAGAAAAAATTCGGCCAAAAAGTACAAAATCATTAATAACTCCGAAATTAAACGTCGTATGATTAAATAGCAAGAGACAAAAAAGATGTAATGTGTGATTGTCTACAACATAGGCCATGCACAATATCACACTCAGAAATATTACTGGAGATATGTAGCTTCCCCCTAATTTCTTTGTCTTTTGTAGGGTTGAAAATTAAAAAATGTACCTTTTCGGAATTTTTCTGTTGGTTGCAAGGTGAAAGGAGTGTTTTTGCCAAATATCAAGTTTGTAACTCATTTGGAAGTGGGTAAACATTTATGTCAGTGAGTGAGTCAGTCAGTCAGCCATGTGGTTTTATATAATATAGATGAGCATGGGACCTAGTGGAAAATAATTCTATCACCTGAAACCAAAAATGCATGGGTCGAAAAAATACATCAAAATATCATGTTGGTTTCCGACCCTACAAGACTTAAAAAAAAATATAATAAAAGTATTAAAAAAAACTATTTTTCGAAATTTCATTCCAATCGATTTTTAACTTATTCGTGGAACTTAGAATATTTCGGCCAAAAAGTAAAAAAACAATAATAACTCCCTTATTCTTTGTCGTATGATGAAATAGCAAGAGACAAAAAAGATGTAAAATGGTATTGTCTACAACATAGGCCATATACGATATTACACAAAGACATATTACTGGAGATTTGTTGCTTCCCCCTATTTTGCTCTTAGTGGAAAATAATTCTATCACCTGAAACCAAAAATGCATGGGACGAAAAAAAAATCATAATATCATGTTGGTTTCCAAACCTACAAGACGTAAAAAATATAATAAAAGAATTAAAAAAAATATTTTTGGAAATTTCATTCGAATCAATTTTTAAGTTATTCGTGGGACATAGAAAAATTTCGGCGAAAAAGTACAAAATCATTAATAACTCCCTAATTAAACGTCGTATGATGAAATAGCAAGAGACAAAAAAAATGTAATGTGTGATTGTCTACAACATAGGCCATGTACAATATCACACTCAGAGAAAATTTTCGGCCAAAAAGTACAAAATCATTAATAACTCCGTAATTAAACGTCGTATGATGAAATAGCAAGAGACAAAACAGATGTAAAATGTTAATGTCTACAACATAGGCCATGTACAATATCACACTCAGAGAAAAACTTCGGCCAAAAAGTACAAAATCATTAATAACTCCGTAATTAAACGTCGTATGATTAAATAGCAAGAGACAAAAAAGATGTAATGTGTGATTGTCTACAACATAGGCCATGCACAATATCACACTCAGAAATATTACTGGAGATATGTAGCTTCCCCCTAATTTCTTTGTCTTTTGTAGGGTTGAAAATTAAAAAATGTACCTTTTCGGAATTTTTCTGTTGGTTGCAAGGTGAAAGGAGTGTTTTTGCCAAATATCAAGTTTGTAACTCATTTGGAAGTGGGTAAACATTTATGTCAGTGAGTGAGTCAGTCAGTCAGCCATGTGGTTTTATATAATATAGATGAGCATGGGACCTAGTGGAAAATAATTCTATCACCTGAAACCAAAAATGCATGGGTCGAAAAAATACATCAAAATATCATGTTGGTTTCCGACCCTACAAGACGTAAAAAATATAATAAAAGTATTAAAAAAAACTATTTTTCGAAATTTCATTCCAATCAATTTTTAACTTATTCGTGGAACTTAGAATATTTCGGCCAAAAAGTAAAAAACAATAATAACTCCCTTATTCTTTGTCGTATGATGAAATAGCAAGAGACAAAAAAGATGTAAAATGGTATTGTCTACAACATAGGCCATATACGATATTACACAAAGACATATTACTGGAGATTTGTTGCTTCCCCCTATTTTGCTCTTAGTGGAAAATAATTCTATCACCTGAAACCAAAAATGCATGGGACGAAAAAAAAATCATAATATCATGTTGGTTTCCAAACCTACAAGACGTAAAAAATATAATAAAAGAATTAAAAAAAATATTTTTGGAAATTTCATTCGAATCAATTTTTAAGTTATTCGTGGGACATAGAAAAATTTCGGCGAAAAAGTACAAAATCATTAATAACTCCCTAATTAAACGTCGTATGATGAAATAGCAAGAGACAAAAAAAATGTAATGTGTGATTGTCTACAACATAGGCCATGTACAATATCACACTCAGAGAAAATTTTCGGCCAAAAAGTACAAAATCATTAATAACTCCGTAATTAAACGTCGTATGATGAAATAGCAAGAGACAAAACAGATGTAAAATGTTAATGTCTACAACATAGGCCATGTACAATATCACACTCAGAGAAAAACTTCGGCCAAAAAGTACAAAATCATTAATAACTCCGTAATTAAACGTCGTATGATTAAATAGCAAGAGACAAAAAAGATGTAATGTGTGATTGTCTACAACATAGGCCATGCACAATATCACACTCAGAAATATTACTGGAGATATGTAGCTTCCCCCTAATTTCTTTGTCTTTTGTAGGGTTGAAAATTAAAAAATGTACCTTTTCGGAATTTTTCTGTTGGTTGCAAGGTGAAAGGAGTGTTTTTGCCAAATATCAAGTTTGTAACTCATTTGGAAGTGGGTAAACATTTATGTCAGTGAGTGAGTCAGTCAGTCAGCCATGTGGTTTTATATAATATAGATGAGCATGGGACCTAGTGGAAAATAATTCTATCACCTGAAACCAAAAATGCATGGGTCGAAAAAATACATCAAAATATCATGTTGGTTTCCGACCCTACAAGACGTAAAAAATATAATAAAAGTATTAAAAAAAACTATTTTTCGAAATTTCATTCCAATCAATTTTTAACTTATTCGTGGAACTTAGAATATTTCGGCCAAAAAGTAAAAAACAATAATAACTCCCTTATTCTTTGTCGTATGATGAAATAGCAAGAGACAAAAAAGATGTAAAATGGTATTGTCTACAACATAGGCCATATACGATATTACACAAAGACATATTACTGGAGATTTGTTGCTTCCCCCTATTTTGCTCTTAGTGGAAAATAATTCTATCACCTGAAACCAAAAATGCATGGGACGAAAAAAAAATCATAATATCATGTTGGTTTCCAAACCTACAAGACGTAAAAAATATAATAAAAGAATTAAAAAAAATATTTTTGGAAATTTCATTCGAATCAATTTTTAAGTTATTCGTGGGACATAGAAAAATTTCGGCGAAAAAGTACAAAATCATTAATAACTCCCTAATTAAACGTCGTATGATGAAATAGCAAGAGACAAAAAAAAAATGTAATGTGTGATTGTCTACAACATAGGCCATGTACAATATCACACTCAGAGAAAATTTTCGGCCAAAAAGTACAAAATCATTAATAACTCCGTAATTAAACGTCGTATGATGAAATAGCAAGAGACAAAACAGATGTAAAATGTTAATGTCTACAACATAGGCCATGTACAATATCACACTCAGAGAAAAATTTCGGCCAAAAAGTACAAAATCATTAATAACTCCGTAATTAAACGTCGTATGATTAAATAGCAAGAGACAAAAAATATGTAATGTGTGATTGTCTACAACATAGGCCATGCACAATATCACACTCAGAAATATTACTGGAGATATGTAGCTTCCCCCTAATTTCTTTGTCTTTTGTAGGGTTGAAAATTAAAAAATGTACCTTTTCGGAATTTTTCTGTTGGTTGCAAGGTTAAAGGAGTGTTTTTGCCAAATATCAAGTTTGTAACTCATTTGGAAGTGGGTAAACATTTATGTCAGTGAGTGAGTCAGTCAGTCAGCCATGTGGTTTTATATAATATAGATGAGCATGGGACCTAGTGGAAAATAATTCTATCACCTGAAACCAAAAATGCATGGGTCGAAAAAATACATCAAAATATCATGTTGGTTTCCGACCCTACAAGACGTAAAAAATATAATAAAAGTATTAAAAAAAACTATTTTTCGAAATTTCATTCCAATCAATTTTTAACTTATTCGTGGAACTTAGAATATTTCGGCCAAAAAGTAAAAAACAATAATAACTCCCTTATTCTTTGTCGTATGATGAAATAGCAAGAGACAAAAAAGATGTAAAATGGTATTGTCTACAACATAGGCCATATACGATATTACACAAAGACATATTACTGGAGATTTGTTGCTTCCCCCTATTTTGCTCTTAGTGGAAAATAATTCTATCACCTGAAACCAAAAATGCATGGGACGAAAAAAAAATCATAATATCATGTTGGTTTCCAAACCTACAAGACGTAAAAAATATAATAAAAGAATTAAAAAAAATATTTTTGGAAATTTCATTCGAATCAATTTTTAAGTTATTCGTGGGACATAGAAAAATTTCGGCGAAAAAGTACAAAATCATTAATAACTCCCTAATTAAACGTCGTATGATGAAATAGCAAGAGACAAAAAAAATGTAATGTGTGATTGTCTACAACATAGGCCATGTACAATATCACACTCAGAGAAAATTTTCGGCCAAAAAGTACAAAATCATTAATAACTCCGTAATTAAACGTCGTATGATGAAATAGCAAGAGACAAAACAGATGTAAAATGTTAATGTCTACAACATAGGCCATGTACAATATCACACTCAGAGAAAAACTTCGGCCAAAAAGTACAAAATCATTAATAACTCCGTAATTAAACGTCGTATGATTAAATAGCAAGAGACAAAAAAGATGTAATGTGTGATTGTCTACAACATAGGCCATGCACAATATCACACTCAGAAATATTACTGGAGATATGTACCTTCCCCCTAATTTCTTTGTCTTTTGTAGGGTTGAAAATTAAAAAATGTACCTTTTCGGAATTTTTCTGTTGGTTGCAAGGTGAAAGGAGTGTTTTTGCCAAATATCAAGTTTGTAACTCATTTGGAAGTGGGTAAACATTTATGTCAGTGAGTGAGTCAGTCAGTCAGCCATGTGGTTTTATATAATATAGATGAGCATGGGACCTAGTGGAAAATAATTCTATCACCTGAAACCAAAAATGCATGGGTCGAAAAAATACATCAAAATATCATGTTGGTTTCCGACCCTACAAGACGTAAAAAATATAATAAAAGTATTAAAAAAAACTATTTTTCGAAATTTCATTCCAATCAATTTTTAACTTATTCGTGGAACTTAGAATATTTCGGCCAAAAAGTAAAAAACAATAATAACTCCCTTATTCTTTGTCGTATGATGAAATAGCAAGAGACAAAAAAGATGTAAAATGGTATTGTCTACAACATAGGCCATATACGATATTACACAAAGACATATTACTGGAGATTTGTTGCTTCCCCCTATTTTGCTCTTAGTGGAAAATAATTCTATCACCTGAAACCAAAAATGCATGGGACGAAAAAAAAATCATAATATCATGTTGGTTTCCAAACCTACAAGACGTAAAAAATATAATAAAAGAATTAAAAAAAATATTTTTGGAAATTTCATTCGAATCAATTTTTAAGTTATTCGTGGGACATAGAAAAATTTCGGCGAAAAAGTACAAAATCATTAATAACTCCCTAATTAAACGTCGTATGATGAAATAGCAAGAGACAAAAAAGATGTAATGTGTGATTGTCTACAACATAGGCCATGTACAATATCACACTCAGAGAAAATTTTCGGCCAAAAAGTACAAAATCATTAATAACTCCGTAATTAAACGTCGTTAATGAAATAGCAAGAGACAAAACAGATGTAAAGTGTTAATGTCTACAACATAGGCCATGTACAATATCACACTCAGAGAAAAAATTCGGCCAAAAAGTACAAAATCATTAATAACTCCGTAATTAAACGTCGTATGATTAAATAGCAAGAGACAAAAAAGATGTAATGTGTGATTGTCTACAACATAGGCCATGCACAATATCACACTCAGAAATATTACTGGAGATATGTAGCTTCCCCCTAATTTCTTTGTCTTTTGTAGGGTTGAAAATTAAAAAATGTACCTTTTCGGAATTTTTCTGTTGGTTGCAAGGTGAAAGGAGTGTTTTTGCCAAATATCAAGTTTGTAACTCATTTGGAAGTGGGTAAACATTTATGTCAGTGAGTGAGTCAGTCAGTCAGCCATGTGGTTTTATATAATATAGATGAGCATGGGACCTAGTGGAAAATAATTCTATCACCTGAAACCAAAAATGCATGGGTCGAAAAAATACATCAAAATATCATGTTGGTTTCCGACCCTACAAGACGTAAAAAATATAATAAAAGTATTAAAAAAAACTATTTTTCGAAATTTCATTCCAATCGATTTTTAACTTATTCGTGGAACTTAGAATATTTCGGCCAAAAAGTAAAAAAACAATAATAACTCCGTTATTCTTTGTCGTATGATGAAATAGCAAGAGACAAAAAAGATGTAAAATGGTATTGTCTACAACATAGGCCATATACGATATTACACAAAGACATATTACTGGAGATTTGTTGCTTCCCCCTATTTTGCTCTTAGTGGAAAATAATTCTATCACCTGAAACCAAAAATGCATGGGACGAAAAAAAAAATCATAATATCATGTTGGTTTCCAAACCTACAAGACGTAAAAAATATAATAAAAGAATTAAAAAAAATATTTTTGGAAATTTCATTCGAATCAATTTTTAAGTTATTCGTGGGACATAGAAAAATTTCGGCGAAAAAGTACAAAATCATTAATAACTCCCTAATTAAACGTCGTATGATGAAATAGCAAGAGACAAAAAAAAAATGTAATGTGTGATTGTCTACAACATAGGCCATGTACAATATCACACTCAGAGAAAATTTTCGGCCAAAAAGTACAAAATCATTAATAACTCCGTAATTAAACGTCGTATGATGAAATAGCAAGAGACAAAACAGATGTAAAATGTTAATGTCTACAACATAGGCCATGTACAATATCACACTCAGAGAAAAATTTCGGCCAAAAAGTACAAAATCATTAATAACTCCGTAATTAAACGTCGTATGATTAAATAGCAAGAGACAAAAAATATGTAATGTGTGATTGTCTACAACATAGGCCATGCACAATATCACACTCAGAAATATTACTGGAGATATGTAGCTTCCCCCTAATTTCTTTGTCTTTTGTAGGGTTGAAAATTAAAAAATGTACCTTTTCGGAATTTTTCTGTTGGTTGCAAGGTTAAAGGAGTGTTTTTGCCAAATATCAAGTTTGTAACTCATTTGGAAGTGGGTAAACATTTATGTCAGTGAGTGAGTCAGTCAGTCAGCCATGTGGTTTTATATAATACTAGCAGGTACCCGCGGCTTCGCTCGCGTCATAGTCGTGTCATATTGTTATTCAATGAAATGCAGGTGTACCCCCTTAACACCCCTTTAGAAACTGAATATCCAAAAACCCTTCCTTAGTGGGCGTTTTCGACTTACAACGAACATATTCCCAAAATTTCATGTTTCTAGCTTTAATAGTTTTGGCTGGCCGATGATGAGTCAGTCAGTCAGTCAGTCAGTCAGGACACTTGTTTTTATATAAGAGATAAGCATCGGTCCTAGTGGAAAATAATTCTATCACCTGAAACCAAAAATGCATGGGACGAAAAAAAACATCAAAATATCATATTGGTTCCGGACCCTAAAAGACGTGACAAATATAATAAAAGTATAAAAAAAAACTATTTTTCGAAATTTCATTCGAATCAATTTTTATGCCATTCCTGGGACTTAGAAAATTCCGGCCAAAAAGTACAAAATCATTAATAACTCCCTAAGTATTCGTCGTATGATGAAATAGCAAGAGACAAAAAAGATGTAATGTGTTATTGTCTACAACATAGGCCATGTATAACTTTACACTCAGACATATTACGTTTCCTCCCCCCTCCCCATATTTTCACCCCTCCCCATGGGCCCCTTATATTGGATTTATGAAAAAAACGGTCAAACACCTATTTTGTTATTTTTATGCTGATTTTTTTCCTCTGAGATCCAAACTCCTCGCCTATGTCGTTTAAGAGATACACGCTCGGTTAGGAAACCTTCAACCCCCACTTTTCACCCCTTTCACCTCAAAATATACACCACATCGAAAAACCCTCAGACACGTATCTTCTTATTTTTAATGATGAGTTTATATGCCGAGTATCAAATCCCCCAATGAAAGCAATCTGGAGATATTGTTATTCAATGAAATGCAGGTGTACCCCCTTAACACCCCTTTAGAAACTGAATATCCAAAAACCCTTCCTTAGTGGGCGTTTTCGACTTACAACGAACATATTTCCAAAATTTCATGTTTCTAGCTTTAATAGTTTTGGCTGGCCGATGATGAGTCAGTCAGTCAGGACACTTGTTTTTATATAAGAGATAGATGAGCATGGGACCTAGTGGAAAATAATTCTATCACCTGAAACCAAAAATGCATGGGTCGAAAAAATACATCAAAATATCATGTTGGTTTCCGACCCTACAAGACGTAAAAAATATAATAAAAGTATTAAAAAAAACTATTTTTCGAAATTTCATTCCAATCAATTTTTAACTTATTCGTGGAACTTAGAATATTTCGGCCAAAAAGTAAAAAACAATAATAACTCCCTTATTCTTTGTCGTATGATGAAATAGCAAGAGACAAAAAAGATGTAAAATGGTATTGTCTACAACATAGGCCATATACGATATTACACAAAGACATATTACTGGAGATTTGTTGCTTCCCCCTATTTTGCTCTTAGTGGAAAATAATTCTATCACCTGAAACCAAAAATGCATGGGACGAAAAAAAAATCATAATATCATGTTGGTTTCCAAACCTACAAGACGTAAAAAATATAATACAAGAATTAAAAAAAATATTTTTGGAAATTTCATTCGAATCAATTTTTAAGTTATTCGTGGGACATAGAAATATTTCGGCGAAAAAGTACAAAATCATTAATAACTCCCTAATTAAACGTCGTATGATGAAATAGCAAGAGACAAAAAAAATGTAATGTGTGATTGTCTACAACATAGGCCATGTACAATATCACACTCAGAGAAAATTTTCGGCCAAAAAGTACAAAATCATTAATAACTCCGTAATTAAACGTCGTTAATGAAATAGCAAGAGACAAAACAGATGTAAAGTGTTAATGTCTACAACATAGGCCATGTACAATATCACACTCAGAGAAAAAATTCGGCCAAAAAGTACAAAATCATTAATAACTCCGAAATTAAACGTCGTATGATTAAATAGCAAGAGACAAAAAAGATGTAATGTGTGATTGTCTACAACATAGGCCATGCACAATATCACACTCAGAAATATTACTGGAGATATGTAGCTTCCCCCTAATTTCTTTGTCTTTTGTAGGGTTGAAAATTAAAAAATGTACCTTTTCGGAATTTTTCTGTTGGTTGCAAGGTGAAAGGAGTGTTTTTGCCAAATATCAAGTTTGTAACTCATTTGGAAGTGGGTAAACATTTATGTCAGTGAGTGAGTCAGTCAGTCAGCCATGTGGTTTTATATAATATAGATGAGCATGGGACCTAGTGGAAAATAATTCTATCACCTGAAACCAAAAATGCATGGGTCGAAAAAATACATCAAAATATCATGTTGGTTTCCGACCCTACAAGACGTAAAAAATATAATAAAAGTATTAAAAAAAACTATTTTTCGAAATTTCATTCCAATCAATTTTTAACTTATTCGTGGAACTTAGAATATTTCGGCCAAAAAGTAAAAAACAATAATAACTCCCTTATTCTTTGTCGTATGATGAAATAGCAAGAGACAAAAAAGATGTAAAATGGTATTGTCTACAACATAGGCCATATACGATATTACACAAAGACATATTACTGGAGATTTGTTGCTTCCCCCTATTTTGCTCTTAGTGGAAAATAATTCTATCACCTGAAACCAAAATGCATGGGACGAAAAAAAAAATCATAATATCATGTTGGTTTCCAAACCTACAAGACGTAAAAAATATAATAAAAGAATTTAAAAAAAATATTTTTGGAAATTTCATTCGAATCAATTTTTAAGTTATTCGTGGGACATAGAAAAATTTCGGCGAAAAAGTACAAAATCATTAATAACTCCCTAATTAAACGTCGTATGATGAAATAGCAAGAGACAAAAAAAATGTAATGTGTGATTGTCTACAACATAGGCCATGTACAATATCACACTCAGAGAAAATTTTCGGCCAAAAAGTACAAAATCATTAATAACTCCGTAATTAAACGTCGTTAATGAAATAGCAAGAGGCAAAACAGATGTAAAGTGTTAATGTCTACAACATAGGCCATGTACAATATCACACTCAGAGAAAAAATTCGGCCAAAAAGTACAAAATCATTAATAACTCCGAAATTAAACGTCGTATGATTAAATAGCAAGAGACAAAAAAGATGTAATGTGTGATTGTCTACAACATAGGCCATGCACAATATCACACTCAGAAATATTACTGGAGATATGTAGCTTCCCCCTAATTTCTTTGTCTTTTGTAGGGTTGAAAATTAAAAAATGTACCTTTTCGGAATTTTTCTGTTGGTTGCAAGGTGAAAGGAGTGTTTTTGCCAAATATCAAGTTTGTAACTCATTTGGAAGTGGGTAAACATTTATGTCAGTGAGTGAGTCAGTCAGTCAGCCATGTGGTTTTATATAATATAGATGAGCATGGGACCTAGTGGAAAATAATTCTATCACCTGAAACCAAAAATGCATGGGTCGAAAAAATACATCAAAATATCATGTTGGTTTCCGACCCTACAAGACGTAAAAAATATAATAAAAGTATTAAAAAAAACTATTTTTCGAAATTTCATTCCAATCAATTTTTAACTTATTCGTGGAACTTAGAATATTTCGGCCAAAAAGTAAAAAACAATAATAACTCCCTTATTCTTTGTCGTATGATGAAATAGCAAGAGACAAAAAAGATGTAAAATGGTATTGTCTACAACATAGGCCATATACGATATTACACAAAGACATATTACTGGAGATTTGTTGCTTCCCCCTATTTTGCTCTTAGTGGAAAATAATTCTATCACCTGAAACCAAAATGCATGGGACGAAAAAAAAAATCATAATATCATGTTGGTTTCCAAACCTACAAGACGTAAAAAATATAATAAAAGAATTTAAAAAAAATATTTTTGGAAATTTCATTCGAATCAATTTTTAAGTTATTCGTGGGACATAGAAAAATTTCGGCGAAAAAGTACAAAATCATTAATAACTCCCTAATTAAACGTCGTATGATGAAATAGCAAGAGACAAAAAAGATGTAATGTGTGATTGTCTACAACATAGGCCGTGTACAATATCACACTCAGAGAAAATTTTCGGCCAAAAAGTACAAAATCATTAATAACTCCGTAATTAAACGTCGTTAATGAAATAGCAAGAGACAAAACAGATGTAAAGTGTTAATGTCTACAACATAGGCCATGTACAATATCACACTCAGAGAAAAAATTCGGCCAAAAAGTACAAAATCATTAATAACTCCGAAATTAAACGTCGTATGATTAAATAGCAAGAGACAAAAAAGATGTAATGTGTGATTGTCTACAACATAGGCCATGCACAATATCACACTCAGAAATATTACTGGAGATATGTAGCTTCCCCCTAATTTCTTTGTCTTTTGTAGGGTTGAAAATTAAAAAATGTACCTTTTCGGAATTTTTCTGTTGGTTGCAAGGTGAAAGGAGTGTTTTTGCCAAATATCAAGTTTGTAACTCATTTGGAAGTGGGTAAACATTTATGTCAGTGAGTGAGTCAGTCAGTCAGCCATGTGGTTTTATATAATATAGATGAGCATGGGACCTAGTGGAAAATAATTCTATCACCTGAAATCAAAAATGCATGGGTCGAAAAAATACATCAAAATATCATGTTGGTTTCCGACCCTACAAGACGTAAAAAATATAATAAAAGTATTAAAAAAAACTATTTTTCGAAATTTCATTCCAATCAATTTTTAACTTATTCGTGGAACTTAGAATATTTCGGCCAAAAAGTAAAAAACAATAATAACTCCCTTATTCTTTGTCGTATGATGAAATAGCAAGAGACAAAAAAGATGTAAAATGGTATTGTCTACAACATAGGCCATATACGATATTACACAAAGACATATTACTGGAGATTTGTTGCTTCCCCCTATTTTGCTCTTAGTGGAAAATAATTCTATCACCTGAAACCAAAATGCATGGGACGAAAAAAAAAATCATAATATCATGTTGGTTTCCAAACCTACAAGACGTAAAAAATATAATAAAAGAATTAAAAAAAAATATTTTTGGAAATTTCATTCGAATCAATTTTTAAGTTATTCGTGGGACATAGAAAAATTTCGGCGAAAAAGTACAAAATCATTAATAACTCCCTAATTAAACGTCGTATGATGAAATAGCAAGAGACAAAAAAGATGTAATGTGTGATTGTCTACAACATAGGCCGTGTACAATATCACACTCAGAGAAAATTTTCGGCCAAAAAGTACAAAATCATTAATAACTCCGTAATTAAACGTCGTTAATGAAATAGCAAGAGACAAAACAGATGTAAAGTGTTAATGTCTACAACATAGGCCATGTACAATATCACACTCAGAGAAAAAATTCGGCCAAAAAGTACAAAATCATTAATAACTCCGAAATTAAACGTCGTATGATTAAATAGCAAGAGACAAAAAAGATGTAATGTGTGATTGTCTACAACATAGGCCATGCACAATATCACACTCAGAAATATTACTGGAGATATGTAGCTTCCCCCTAATTTCTTCGTCTTTTGTAGGGTTGAAAATTAAAAAATGTACCTTTTCGGAATTTTTCTGTTGGTTGCAAGGTGAAAGGAGTGTTTTTGCCAAATATCAAGTTTGTAACTCATTTGGAAGTGGGTAAACATTTATGTCAGTGAGTGAGTCAGTCAGTCAGCCATGTGGTTTTATATAATATAGATGAGCATGGGACCTAGTGGAAAATAATTCTATCACCTGAAACCAAAAATGCATGGGTCGAAAAAATACATCAAAATATCATGTTGGTTTCCGACCCTACAAGACGTAAAAAATATAATAAAAGTATTAAAAAAAACTATTTTTCGAAATTTCATTCCAATCGATTTTTAACTTATTCGTGGAACTTAGAATATTTCGGCCAAAAAGTAAAAAAACAATAATAACTCCCTTATTCTTTGTCGTATGATGAAATAGCAACAGACAAAAAAGATGTAAAATGGTATTGTCTACAACATAGGCCATATACGATATTACACAAAGACATATTACTGGAGATTTGTTGCTTCCCCCTATTTTGCTCTTAGTGGAAAATAATTCTATCACCTGAAACCAAAAATGCATGGGACGAAAAAAAAATCATAATATCATGTTGGTTTCCAAACCTACAAGACGTAAAAAATATAATAAAAGAATTAAAAAAAATATTTTTGGAAATTTCATTCGAATCAATTTTTAAGTTATTCGTGGGACATAGAAAAATTTCGGCGAAAAAGTACAAAATCATTAATAACTCCCTAATTAAACGTCGTATGATGAAATAGCAAGAGACAAAAAAAAAATGTAATGTGTGATTGTCTACAACATAGGCCATGTACAATATCACACTCAGAGAAAATTTTCGGCCAAAAAGTACAAAATCATTAATAACTCCGTAATTAAACGTCGTATGATGAAATAGCAAGAGACAAAACAGATGTAAAATGTTAATGTCTACAACATAGGCCATGTACAATATCACACTCAGAGAAAAATTTCGGCCAAAAAGTACAAAATCATTAATAACTCCGTAATTAAACGTCGTATGATTAAATAGCAAGAGACAAAAAAGATGTAATGTGTGATTGTCTACAACATAGGCCATGCACAATATCACACTCAGAAATATTACTGGAGATATGTAGCTTCCCCCTAATTTCTTTGTCTTTTGTAGGGTTGAAAATTAAAAAATGTACCTTTTCGGAATTTTTCTGTTGGTTGCAAGGTGAAAGGAGTGTTTTTGCCAAATATCAAGTTTGTAACTCATTTGGAAGTGGGTAAACATTTATGTCAGTGAGTGAGTCAGTCAGTCAGCCATGTGGTTTTATATAATATAGATGAGCATGGGACCTAGTGGAAAATAATTCTATCACCTGAAACCAAAAATGCATGGGTCGAAAAAATACATCAAAATATCATGTTGGTTTCCGACCCTACAAGACGTAAAAAATATAATAAAAGTATTAAAAAAAACTATTTTTCGAAATTTCATTCCAATCAATTTTTAACTTATTCGTGGAACTTAGAATATTTCGGCCAAAAAGTAAAAAACAATAATAACTCCCTTATTCTTTGTCGTATGATGAAATAGCAAGAGACAAAAAAGATGTAAAATGGTATTGTCTACAACATAGGCCATATACGATATTACACAAAGACATATTACTGGAGATTTGTTGCTTCCCCCTATTTTGCTCTTAGTGGAAAATAATTCTATCACCTGAAACCAAAAATGCATGGGACGAAAAAAAAATCATAATATCATGTTGGTTTCCAAACCTACAAGACGTAAAAAATATAATAAAAGAATTAAAAAAAATATTTTTGGAAATTTCATTCGAATCAATTTTTAAGTTATTCGTGGGACATAGAAAAATTTCGGCGAAAAAGTACAAAATCATTAATAACTCCCTAATTAAACGTCGTATGATGAAATAGCAAGAGACAAAAAAAATGTAATGTGTGATTGTCTACAACATAGGCCATGTACAATATCACACTCAGAGAAAATTTTCGGCCAAAAAGTACAAAATCATTAATAACTCCGTAATTAAACGTCGTATGATGAAATAGCAAGAGACAAAACAGATGTAAAATGTTAATGTCTACAACATAGGCCATGTACAATATCACACTCAGAGAAAAACTTCGGCCAAAAAGTACAAAATCATTAATAACTCCGTAATTAAACGTCGTATGATTAAATAGCAAGAGACAAAAAAGATGTAATGTGTGATTGTCTACAACATAGGCCATGCACAATATCACACTCAGAAATATTACTGGAGATATGTAGCTTCCCCCTAATTTCTTTGTCTTTTGTAGGGTTGAAAATTAAAAAATGTACCTTTTCGGAATTTTTCTGTTGGTTGCAAGGTGAAAGGAGTGTTTTTGCCAAATATCAAGTTTGTAACTCATTTGGAAGTGGGTAAACATTTATGTCAGTGAGTGAGTCAGTCAGTCAGCCATGTGGTTTTATATAATATAGATGAGCATGGGACCTAGTGGAAAATAATTCTATCACCTGAAACCAAAAATGCATGGGTCGAAAAAATACATCAAAATATCATGTTGGTTTCCGACCCTACAAGACGTAAAAAATATAATAAAAGTATTAAAAAAAACTATTTTTCGAAATTTCATTCCAATCAATTTTTAACTTATTCGTGGAACTTAGAATATTTCGGCCAAAAAGTAAAAAACAATAATAACTCCCTTATTCTTTGTCGTATGATGAAATAGCAAGAGACAAAAAAGATGTAAAATGGTATTGTCTACAACATAGGCCATATACGATATTACACAAAGACATATTACTGGAGATTTGTTGCTTCCCCCTATTTTGCTCTTAGTGGAAAATAATTCTATCACCTGAAACCAAAATGCATGGGACGAAAAAAAAAATCATAATATCATGTTGGTTTCCAAACCTACAAGACGTAAAAAATATAATAAAAGAATTAAAAAAAAATATTTTTGGAAATTTCATTCGAATCAATTTTTAAGTTATTCGTGGGACATAGAAAAATTTCGGCGAAAAAGTACAAAATCATTAATAACTCCCTAATTAAACGTCGTATGATGAAATAGCAAGAGACAAAAAAGATGTAATGTGTGATTGTCTACAACATAGGCCGTGTACAATATCACACTCAGAGAAAATTTTCGGCCAAAAAGTACAAAATCATTAATAACTCCGTAATTAAACGTCGTTAATGAAATAGCAAGAGACAAAACAGATGTAAAGTGTTAATGTCTACAACATAGGCCATGTACAATATCACACTCAGAGAAAAAATTCGGCCAAAAAGTACAAAATCATTAATAACTCCGAAATTAAACGTCGTATGATTAAATAGCAAGAGACAAAAAAGATGTAATGTGTGATTGTCTACAACATAGGCCATGCACAATATCACACTCAGAAATATTACTGGAGATATGTAGCTTCCCCCTAATTTCTTCGTCTTTTGTAGGGTTGAAAATTAAAAAATGTACCTTTTCGGAATTTTTCTGTTGGTTGCAAGGTGAAAGGAGTGTTTTTGCCAAATATCAAGTTTGTAACTCATTTGGAAGTGGGTAAACATTTATGTCAGTGAGTGAGTCAGTCAGTCAGCCATGTGGTTTTATATAATATAGATGAGCATGGGACCTAGTGGAAAATAATTCTATCACCTGAAACCAAAAATGCATGGGTCGAAAAAATACATCAAAATATCATGTTGGTTTCCGACCCTACAAGACGTAAAAAATATAATAAAAGTATTAAAAAAAACTATTTTTCGAAATTTCATTCCAATCGATTTTTAACTTATTCGTGGAACTTAGAATATTTCGGCCAAAAAGTAAAAAAACAATAATAACTCCCTTATTCTTTGTCGTATGATGAAATAGCAACAGACAAAAAAGATGTAAAATGGTATTGTCTACAACATAGGCCATATACGATATTACACAAAGACATATTACTGGAGATTTGTTGCTTCCCCCTATTTTGCTCTTAGTGGAAAATAATTCTATCACCTGAAACCAAAATGCATGGGACGAAAAAAAAAATCATAATATCATGTTGGTTTCCAAACCTACAAGACGTAAAAAATATAATAAAAGAATTTAAAAAAAATATTTTTGGAAATTTCATTCGAATCAATTTTTAAGTTATTCGTGGGACATAGAAAAATTTCGGCGAAAAAGTACAAAATCATTAATAACTCCCTAATTAAACGTCGTATGATGAAATAGCAAGAGACAAAAAAAATGTAATGTGTGATTGTCTACAACATAGGCCATGTACAATATCACACTCAGAGAAAATTTTCGGCCAAAAAGTACAAAATCATTAATAACTCCGTAATTAAACGTCGTTAATGAAATAGCAAGAGGCAAAACAGATGTAAAGTGTTAATGTCTACAACATAGGCCATGTACAATATCACACTCAGAGAAAAAATTCGGCCAAAAAGTACAAAATCATTAATAACTCCGAAATTAAACGTCGTATGATTAAATAGCAAGAGACAAAAAAGATGTAATGTGTGATTGTCTACAACATAGGCCATGCACAATATCACACTCAGAAATATTACTGGAGATATGTAGCTTCCCCCTAATTTCTTTGTCTTTTGTAGGGTTGAAAATTAAAAAATGTACCTTTTCGGAATTTTTCTGTTGGTTGCAAGGTGAAAGGAGTGTTTTTGCCAAATATCAAGTTTGTAACTCATTTGGAAGTGGGTAAACATTTATGTCAGTGAGTGAGTCAGTCAGTCAGCCATGTGGTTTTATATAATATAGATGAGCATGGGACCTAGTGGAAAATAATTCTATCACCTGAAACCAAAAATGCATGGGTCGAAAAAATACATCAAAATATCATGTTGGTTTCCGACCCTACAAGACGTAAAAAATATAATAAAAGTATTAAAAAAAACTATTTTTCGAAATTTCATTCCAATCAATTTTTAACTTATTCGTGGAACTTAGAATATTTCGGCCAAAAAGTAAAAAACAATAATAACTCCCTTATTCTTTGTCGTATGATGAAATAGCAAGAGACAAAAAAGATGTAAAATGGTATTGTCTACAACATAGGCCATATACGATATTACACAAAGACATATTACTGGAGATTTGTTGCTTCCCCCTATTTTGCTCTTAGTGGAAAATAATTCTATCACCTGAAACCAAAATGCATGGGACGAAAAAAAAAATCATAATATCATGTTGGTTTCCAAACCTACAAGACGTAAAAAATATAATAAAAGAATTTAAAAAAAATATTTTTGGAAATTTCATTCGAATCAATTTTTAAGTTATTCGTGGGACATAGAAAAATTTCGGCGAAAAAGTACAAAATCATTAATAACTCCCTAATTAAACGTCGTATGATGAAATAGCAAGAGACAAAAAAGATGTAATGTGTGATTGTCTACAACATAGGCCGTGTACAATATCACACTCAGAGAAAATTTTCGGCCAAAAAGTACAAAATCATTAATAACTCCGTAATTAAACGTCGTTAATGAAATAGCAAGAGACAAAACAGATGTAAAGTGTTAATGTCTACAACATAGGCCATGTACAATATCACACTCAGAGAAAAAATTCGGCCAAAAAGTACAAAATCATTAATAACTCCGAAATTAAACGTCGTATGATTAAATAGCAAGAGACAAAAAAGATGTAATGTGTGATTGTCTACAACATAGGCCATGCACAATATCACACTCAGAAATATTACTGGAGATATGTAGCTTCCCCCTAATTTCTTTGTCTTTTGTAGGGTTGAAAATTAAAAAATGTACCTTTTCGGAATTTTTCTGTTGGTTGCAAGGTGAAAGGAGTGTTTTTGCCAAATATCAAGTTTGTAACTCATTTGGAAGTGGGTAAACATTTATGTCAGTGAGTGAGTCAGTCAGTCAGCCATGTGGTTTTATATAATATAGATGAGCATGGGACCTAGTGGAAAATAATTCTATCACCTGAAATCAAAAATGCATGGGTCGAAAAAATACATCAAAATATCATGTTGGTTTCCGACCCTACAAGACGTAAAAAATATAATAAAAGTATTAAAAAAAACTATTTTTCGAAATTTCATTCCAATCAATTTTTAACTTATTCGTGGAACTTAGAATATTTCGGCCAAAAAGTAAAAAACAATAATAACTCCCTTATTCTTTGTCGTATGATGAAATAGCAAGAGACAAAAAAGATGTAAAATGGTATTGTCTACAACATAGGCCATATACGATATTACACAAAGACATATTACTGGAGATTTGTTGCTTCCCCCTATTTTGCTCTTAGTGGAAAATAATTCTATCACCTGAAACCAAAATGCATGGGACGAAAAAAAAAATCATAATATCATGTTGGTTTCCAAACCTACAAGACGTAAAAAATATAATAAAAGAATTAAAAAAAAATATTTTTGGAAATTTCATTCGAATCAATTTTTAAGTTATTCGTGGGACATAGAAAAATTTCGGCGAAAAAGTACAAAATCATTAATAACTCCCTAATTAAACGTCGTATGATGAAATAGCAAGAGACAAAAAAGATGTAATGTGTGATTGTCTACAACATAGGCCGTGTACAATATCACACTCAGAGAAAATTTTCGGCCAAAAAGTACAAAATCATTAATAACTCCGTAATTAAACGTCGTTAATGAAATAGCAAGAGACAAAACAGATGTAAAGTGTTAATGTCTACAACATAGGCCATGTACAATATCACACTCAGAGAAAAAATTCGGCCAAAAAGTACAAAATCATTAATAACTCCGAAATTAAACGTCGTATGATTAAATAGCAAGAGACAAAAAAGATGTAATGTGTGATTGTCTACAACATAGGCCATGCACAATATCACACTCAGAAATATTACTGGAGATATGTAGCTTCCCCCTAATTTCTTCGTCTTTTGTAGGGTTGAAAATTAAAAAATGTACCTTTTCGGAATTTTTCTGTTGGTTGCAAGGTGAAAGGAGTGTTTTTGCCAAATATCAAGTTTGTAACTCATTTGGAAGTGGGTAAACATTTATGTCAGTGAGTGAGTCAGTCAGTCAGCCATGTGGTTTTATATAATATAGATGAGCATGGGACCTAGTGGAAAATAATTCTATCACCTGAAACCAAAAATGCATGGGTCGAAAAAATACATCAAAATATCATGTTGGTTTCCGACCCTACAAGACGTAAAAAATATAATAAAAGTATTAAAAAAAACTATTTTTCGAAATTTCATTCCAATCGATTTTTAACTTATTCGTGGAACTTAGAATATTTCGGCCAAAAAGTAAAAAAACAATAATAACTCCCTTATTCTTTGTCGTATGATGAAATAGCAACAGACAAAAAAGATGTAAAATGGTATTGTCTACAACATAGGCCATATACGATATTACACAAAGACATATTACTGGAGATTTGTTGCTTCCCCCTATTTTGCTCTTAGTGGAAAATAATTCTATCACCTGAAACCAAAAATGCATGGGACGAAAAAAAAATCATAATATCATGTTGGTTTCCAAACCTACAAGACGTAAAAAATATAATAAAAGAATTAAAAAAAATATTTTTGGAAATTTCATTCGAATCAATTTTTAAGTTATTCGTGGGACATAGAAAAATTTCGGCGAAAAAGTACAAAATCATTAATAACTCCCTAATTAAACGTCGTATGATGAAATAGCAAGAGACAAAAAAAAAATGTAATGTGTGATTGTCTACAACATAGGCCATGTACAATATCACACTCAGAGAAAATTTTCGGCCAAAAAGTACAAAATCATTAATAACTCCGTAATTAAACGTCGTATGATGAAATAGCAAGAGACAAAACAGATGTAAAATGTTAATGTCTACAACATAGGCCATGTACAATATCACACTCAGAGAAAAATTTCGGCCAAAAAGTACAAAATCATTAATAACTCCGTAATTAAACGTCGTATGATTAAATAGCAAGAGACAAAAAAGATGTAATGTGTGATTGTCTACAACATAGGCCATGCACAATATCACACTCAGAAATATTACTGGAGATATGTAGCTTCCCCCTAATTTCTTTGTCTTTTGTAGGGTTGAAAATTAAAAAATGTACCTTTTCGGAATTTTTCTGTTGGTTGCAAGGTGAAAGGAGTGTTTTTGCCAAATATCAAGTTTGTAACTCATTTGGAAGTGGGTAAACATTTATGTCAGTGAGTGAGTCAGTCAGTCAGCCATGTGGTTTTATATAATATAGATGAGCATGGGACCTAGTGGAAAATAATTCTATCACCTGAAACCAAAAATGCATGGGTCGAAAAAATACATCAAAATATCATGTTGGTTTCCGACCCTACAAGACGTAAAAAATATAATAAAAGTATTAAAAAAAACTATTTTTCGAAATTTCATTCCAATCAATTTTTAACTTATTCGTGGAACTTAGAATATTTCGGCCAAAAAGTAAAAAACAATAATAACTCCCTTATTCTTTGTCGTATGATGAAATAGCAAGAGACAAAAAAGATGTAAAATGGTATTGTCTACAACATAGGCCATATACGATATTACACAAAGACATATTACTGGAGATTTGTTGCTTCCCCCTATTTTGCTCTTAGTGGAAAATAATTCTATCACCTGAAACCAAAAATGCATGGGACGAAAAAAAAATCATAATATCATGTTGGTTTCCAAACCTACAAGACGTAAAAAATATAATAAAAGAATTAAAAAAAATATTTTTGGAAATTTCATTCGAATCAATTTTTAAGTTATTCGTGGGACATAGAAAAATTTCGGCGAAAAAGTACAAAATCATTAATAACTCCCTAATTAAACGTCGTATGATGAAATAGCAAGAGACAAAAAAAATGTAATGTGTGATTGTCTACAACATAGGCCATGTACAATATCACACTCAGAGAAAATTTTCGGCCAAAAAGTACAAAATCATTAATAACTCCGTAATTAAACGTCGTATGATGAAATAGCAAGAGACAAAACAGATGTAAAATGTTAATGTCTACAACATAGGCCATGTACAATATCACACTCAGAGAAAAACTTCGGCCAAAAAGTACAAAATCATTAATAACTCCGTAATTAAACGTCGTATGATTAAATAGCAAGAGACAAAAAAGATGTAATGTGTGATTGTCTACAACATAGGCCATGCACAATATCACACTCAGAAATATTACTGGAGATATGTAGCTTCCCCCTAATTTCTTTGTCTTTTGTAGGGTTGAAAATTAAAAAATGTACCTTTTCGGAATTTTTCTGTTGGTTGCAAGGTGAAAGGAGTGTTTTTGCCAAATATCAAGTTTGTAACTCATTTGGAAGTGGGTAAACATTTATGTCAGTGAGTGAGTCAGTCAGTCAGCCATGTGGTTTTATATAATATAGATGAGCATGGGACCTAGTGGAAAATAATTCTATCACCTGAAACCAAAAATGCATGGGTCGAAAAAATACATCAAAATATCATGTTGGTTTCCGACCCTACAAGACGTAAAAAATATAATAAAAGTATTAAAAAAAACTATTTTTCGAAATTTCATTCCAATCAATTTTTAACTTATTCGTGGAACTTAGAATATTTCGGCCAAAAAGTAAAAAACAATAATAACTCCCTTATTCTTTGTCGTATGATGAAATAGCAAGAGACAAAAAAGATGTAAAATGGTATTGTCTACAACATAGGCCATATACGATATTACACAAAGACATATTACTGGAGATTTGTTGCTTCCCCCTATTTTGCTCTTAGTGGAAAATAATTCTATCACCTGAAACCAAAATGCATGGGACGAAAAAAAAAATCATAATATCATGTTGGTTTCCAAACCTACAAGACGTAAAAAATATAATAAAAGAATTAAAAAAAAATATTTTTGGAAATTTCATTCGAATCAATTTTTAAGTTATTCGTGGGACATAGAAAAATTTCGGCGAAAAAGTACAAAATCATTAATAACTCCCTAATTAAACGTCGTATGATGAAATAGCAAGAGACAAAAAAGATGTAATGTGTGATTGTCTACAACATAGGCCGTGTACAATATCACACTCAGAGAAAATTTTCGGCCAAAAAGTACAAAATCATTAATAACTCCGTAATTAAACGTCGTTAATGAAATAGCAAGAGACAAAACAGATGTAAAGTGTTAATGTCTACAACATAGGCCATGTACAATATCACACTCAGAGAAAAAATTCGGCCAAAAAGTACAAAATCATTAATAACTCCGAAATTAAACGTCGTATGATTAAATAGCAAGAGACAAAAAAGATGTAATGTGTGATTGTCTACAACATAGGCCATGCACAATATCACACTCAGAAATATTACTGGAGATATGTAGCTTCCCCCTAATTTCTTCGTCTTTTGTAGGGTTGAAAATTAAAAAATGTACCTTTTCGGAATTTTTCTGTTGGTTGCAAGGTGAAAGGAGTGTTTTTGCCAAATATCAAGTTTGTAACTCATTTGGAAGTGGGTAAACATTTATGTCAGTGAGTGAGTCAGTCAGTCAGCCATGTGGTTTTATATAATATAGATGAGCATGGGACCTAGTGGAAAATAATTCTATCACCTGAAACCAAAAATGCATGGGTCGAAAAAATACATCAAAATATCATGTTGGTTTCCGACCCTACAAGACGTAAAAAATATAATAAAAGTATTAAAAAAAACTATTTTTCGAAATTTCATTCCAATCGATTTTTAACTTATTCGTGGAACTTAGAATATTTCGGCCAAAAAGTAAAAAAACAATAATAACTCCCTTATTCTTTGTCGTATGATGAAATAGCAACAGACAAAAAAGATGTAAAATGGTATTGTCTACAACATAGGCCATATACGATATTACACAAAGACATATTACTGGAGATTTGTTGCTTCCCCCTATTTTGCTCTTAGTGGAAAATAATTCTATCACCTGAAACCAAAAATGCATGGGACGAAAAAAAAATCATAATATCATGTTGGTTTCCAAACCTACAAGACGTAAAAAATATAATAAAAGAATTAAAAAAAATATTTTTGGAAATTTCATTCGAATCAATTTTTAAGTTATTCGTGGGACATTGAAAAATTTCGGCGAAAAAGTACAAAATCATTAATAACTCCCTAATTAAACGTCGTATGATGAAATAGCAAGAGACAAAAAAAAAATGTAATGTGTGATTGTCTACAACATAGGCCATGTACAATATCACACTCAGAGAAAATTTTCGGCCAAAAAGTACAAAATCATTAATAACTCCGTAATTAAACGTCGTATGATGAAATAGCAAGAGACAAAACAGATGTAAAATGTTAATGTCTACAACATAGGCCATGTACAATATCACACTCAGAGAAAAATTTCGGCCAAAAAGTACAAAATCATTAATAACTCCGTAATTAAACGTCGTATGATTAAATAGCAAGAGACAAAAAAGATGTAATGTGTGATTGTCTACAACATAGGCCATGCACAATATCACACTCAGAAATATTACTGGAGATATGTAGCTTCCCCCTAATTTCTTTGTCTTTTGTAGGGTTGAAAATTAAAAAATGTACCTTTTCGGAATTTTTCTGTTGGTTGCAAGGTGAAAGGAGTGTTTTTGCCAAATATCAAGTTTGTAACTCATTTGGAAGTGGGTAAACATTTATGTCAGTGAGTGAGTCAGTCAGTCAGCCATGTGGTTTTATATAATATAGATGAGCATGGGACCTAGTGGAAAATAATTCTATCACCTGAAACCAAAAATGCATGGGTCGAAAAAATACATCAAAATATCATGTTGGTTTCCGACCCTACAAGACGTAAAAAATATAATAAAAGTATTAAAAAAAACTATTTTTCGAAATTTCATTCCAATCAATTTTTAACTTATTCGTGGAACTTAGAATATTTCGGCCAAAAAGTAAAAAACAATAATAACTCCCTTATTCTTTGTCGTATGATGAAATAGCAAGAGACAAAAAAGATGTAAAATGGTATTGTCTACAACATAGGCCATATACGATATTACACAAAGACATATTACTGGAGATTTGTTGCTTCCCCCTATTTTGCTCTTAGTGGAAAATAATTCTATCACCTGAAACCAAAAATGCATGGGACGAAAAAAAAATCATAATATCATGTTGGTTTCCAAACCTACAAGACGTAAAAAATATAATAAAAGAATTAAAAAAAATATTTTTGGAAATTTCATTCGAATCAATTTTTAAGTTATTCGTGGGACATAGAAAAATTTCGGCGAAAAAGTACAAAATCATTAATAACTCCCTAATTAAACGTCGTATGATGAAATAGCAAGAGACAAAAAAAATGTAATGTGTGATTGTCTACAACATAGGCCATGTACAATATCACACTCAGAGAAAATTTTCGGCCAAAAAGTACAAAATCATTAATAACTCCGTAATTAAACGTCGTATGATGAAATAGCAAGAGACAAAACAGATGTAAAATGTTAATGTCTACAACATAGGCCATGTACAATATCACACTCAGAGAAAAACTTCGGCCAAAAAGTACAAAATCATTAATAACTCCGTAATTAAACGTCGTATGATTAAATAGCAAGAGACAAAAAAGATGTAATGTGTGATTGTCTACAACATAGGCCATGCACAATATCACACTCAGAAATATTACTGGAGATATGTAGCTTCCCCCTAATTTCTTTGTCTTTTGTAGGGTTGAAAATTAAAAAATGTACCTTTTCGGAATTTTTCTGTTGGTTGCAAGGTGAAAGGAGTGTTTTTGCCAAATATCAAGTTTGTAACTCATTTGGAAGTGGGTAAACATTTATGTCAGTGAGTGAGTCAGTCAGTCAGCCATGTGGTTTTATATAATATAGATGAGCATGGGACCTAGTGGAAAATAATTCTATCACCTGAAACCAAAAATGCATGGGTCGAAAAAATACATCAAAATATCATGTTGGTTTCCGACCCTACAAGACGTAAAAAATATAATAAAAGTATTAAAAAAAACTATTTTTCGAAATTTCATTCCAATCAATTTTTAACTTATTCGTGGAACTTAGAATATTTCGGCCAAAAAGTAAAAAACAATAATAACTCCCTTATTCTTTGTCGTATGATGAAATAGCAAGAGACAAAAAAGATGTAAAATGGTATTGTCTACAACATAGGCCATATACGATATTACACAAAGACATATTACTGGAGATTTGTTGCTTCCCCCTATTTTGCTCTTAGTGGAAAATAATTCTATCACCTGAAACCAAAATGCATGGGACGAAAAAAAAAATCATAATATCATGTTGGTTTCCAAACCTACAAGACGTAAAAAATATAATAAAAGAATTTAAAAAAAATATTTTTGGAAATTTCATTCGAATCAATTTTTAAGTTATTCGTGGGACATAGAAAAATTTCGGCGAAAAAGTACAAAATCATTAATAACTCCCTAATTAAACGTCGTATGATGAAATAGCAAGAGACAAAAAAGATGTAATGTGTGATTGTCTACAACATAGGCCGTGTACAATATCACACTCAGAGAAAATTTTCGGCCAAAAAGTACAAAATCATTAATAACTCCGTAATTAAACGTCGTTAATGAAATAGCAAGAGACAAAACAGATGTAAAGTGTTAATGTCTACAACATAGGCCATGTACAATATCACACTCAGAGAAAAAATTCGGCCAAAAAGTACAAAATCATTAATAACTCCGAAATTAAACGTCGTATGATTAAATAGCAAGAGACAAAAAAGATGTAATGTGTGATTGTCTACAACATAGGCCATGCACAATATCACACTCAGAAATATTACTGGAGATATGTAGCTTCCCCCTAATTTCTTCGTCTTTTGTAGGGTTGAAAATTAAAAAATGTACCTTTTCGGAATTTTTCTGTTGGTTGCAAGGTGAAAGGAGTGTTTTTGCCAAATATCAAGTTTGTAACTCATTTGGAAGTGGGTAAACATTTATGTCAGTGAGTGAGTCAGTCAGTCAGCCATGTGGTTTTATATAATATAGATGAGCATGGGACCTAGTGGAAAATAATTCTATCACCTGAAACCAAAAATGCATGGGTCGAAAAAATACATCAAAATATCATGTTGGTTTCCGACCCTACAAGACGTAAAAAATATAATAAAAGTATTAAAAAAAACTATTTTTCGAAATTTCATTCCAATCGATTTTTAACTTATTCGTGGAACTTAGAATATTTCGGCCAAAAAGTAAAAAAACAATAATAACTCCCTTATTCTTTGTCGTATGATGAAATAGCAACAGACAAAAAAGATGTAAAATGGTATTGTCTACAACATAGGCCATATACGATATTACACAAAGACATATTACTGGAGATTTGTTGCTTCCCCCTATTTTGCTCTTAGTGGAAAATAATTCTATCACCTGAAACCAAAAATGCATGGGACGAAAAAAAAATCATAATATCATGTTGGTTTCCAAACCTACAAGACGTAAAAAATATAATAAAAGAATTAAAAAAAATATTTTTGGAAATTTCATTCGAATCAATTTTTAAGTTATTCGTGGGACATAGAAAAATTTCGGCGAAAAAGTACAAAATCATTAATAACTCCCTAATTAAACGTCGTATGATGAAATAGCAAGAGACAAAAAAAAAATGTAATGTGTGATTGTCTACAACATAGGCCATGTACAATATCACACTCAGAGAAAATTTTCGGCCAAAAAGTACAAAATCATTAATAACTCCGTAATTAAACGTCGTATGATGAAATAGCAAGAGACAAAACAGATGTAAAATGTTAATGTCTACAACATAGGCCATGTACAATATCACACTCAGAGAAAAATTTCGGCCAAAAAGTACAAAATCATTAATAACTCCGTAATTAAACGTCGTATGATTAAATAGCAAGAGACAAAAAAGATGTAATGTGTGATTGTCTACAACATAGGCCATGCACAATATCACACTCAGAAATATTACTGGAGATATGTAGCTTCCCCCTAATTTCTTTGTCTTTTGTAGGGTTGAAAATTAAAAAATGTACCTTTTCGGAATTTTTCTGTTGGTTGCAAGGTGAAAGGAGTGTTTTTGCCAAATATCAAGTTTGTAACTCATTTGGAAGTGGGTAAACATTTATGTCAGTGAGTGAGTCAGTCAGTCAGCCATGTGGTTTTATATAATATAGATGAGCATGGGACCTAGTGGAAAATAATTCTATCACCTGAAACCAAAAATGCATGGGTCGAAAAAATACATCAAAATATCATGTTGGTTTCCGACCCTACAAGACGTAAAAAATATAATAAAAGTATTAAAAAAAACTATTTTTCGAAATTTCATTCCAATCAATTTTTAACTTATTCGTGGAACTTAGAATATTTCGGCCAAAAAGTAAAAAACAATAATAACTCCCTTATTCTTTGTCGTATGATGAAATAGCAAGAGACAAAAAAGATGTAAAATGGTATTGTCTACAACATAGGCCATATACGATATTACACAAAGACATATTACTGGAGATTTGTTGCTTCCCCCTATTTTGCTCTTAGTGGAAAATAATTCTATCACCTGAAACCAAAAATGCATGGGACGAAAAAAAAATCATAATATCATGTTGGTTTCCAAACCTACAAGACGTAAAAAATATAATAAAAGAATTAAAAAAAATATTTTTGGAAATTTCATTCGAATCAATTTTTAAGTTATTCGTGGGACATAGAAAAATTTCGGCGAAAAAGTACAAAATCATTAATAACTCCCTAATTAAACGTCGTATGATGAAATAGCAAGAGACAAAAAAAATGTAATGTGTGATTGTCTACAACATAGGCCATGTACAATATCACACTCAGAGAAAATTTTCGGCCAAAAAGTACAAAATCATTAATAACTCCGTAATTAAACGTCGTATGATGAAATAGCAAGAGACAAAACAGATGTAAAATGTTAATGTCTACAACATAGGCCATGTACAATATCACACTCAGAGAAAAACTTCGGCCAAAAAGTACAAAATCATTAATAACTCCGTAATTAAACGTCGTATGATTAAATAGCAAGAGACAAAAAAGATGTAATGTGTGATTGTCTACAACATAGGCCATGCACAATATCACACTCAGAAATATTACTGGAGATATGTAGCTTCCCCCTAATTTCTTTGTCTTTTGTAGGGTTGAAAATTAAAAAATGTACCTTTTCGGAATTTTTCTGTTGGTTGCAAGGTGAAAGGAGTGTTTTTGCCAAATATCAAGTTTGTAACTCATTTGGAAGTGGGTAAACATTTATGTCAGTGAGTGAGTCAGTCAGTCAGCCATGTGGTTTTATATAATATAGATAATGAATAATAGTACAGAACTGGCAAATGATTAACACCATGAGGAAAAGAAAAATATAACTTTTGTGGTGGTAGAGGTAGTAGGGGTCATAAGTAGTAGTTTACAGTATAATTGATGTATCATTCAAGGCATTTTTCTGTAATGATAATAATAATAATGAATAGGGAAACGGATATTTACTAACTACAGTACTGACACATGTAATATACAAACGGATTGAAAAATATTATTAGAAAGATGAATAAGTGAAATAAACGACACTGCCTAGGGGATAAATCTCATAGGCTGTTACAAAAATTGACACCAGTAGTGTCGTCTTATGTCCTATAGCGCCGTAGGAAAATAATCAGAGCACTTTGGAGAATTTTGCCTGTCCCTAGCTCCTGAGGCAGCAACAGTGTCATTTATCGCTACATAGCACTCAAGTATAAGGATCGGAATAAATTAAAGTCAATTTGAAAACACGAACGCTTATTGCAGCGGATAACCTCAATGTACTGCACCAACACCATCGCACTTATACAGAGGCATACAATTTTCGTGATGATTACTGTTTTAAGGGGCCTAAGAAATCTTTTTGCAATAATTACTCCCCTTGACTGCAATTTATAAGCAGCGCAAGACGTAACTATTTTCGCAATGTGATTCAGCCCGAATTGCCAGCCAACAATAGACTTATTAAGATATTCATACAGGTACACTAATATGGACATATTCTAGGCCCAGAAATGTGGTTTTCAAGTTCATTTTGTCTGTTATTTTGCCTGTAGGCAATGGAGAGGGTTGTCAAAACAATCAAGTGGACAGTGGTTTCAAAGGGTAAGTATGTAAAATTTGGTGCAATTAGGTGAACGGTGTAGATTTGTGCCAAAGTGCCTAAATGCAGGGAATGGAGTGGTCTGTCCAAAAATTCCTGTGGACAGTTTTTACCCACCGGGTTCCAAAGGGCAAGTATACAAAATGTGGTTCAGATCGGTGAAACGGTGTGGATTTGTGCCAAAGGGACCAAATGTATGGAATGGAGTGGTCTGTTTGAAATGTCATGTAGAGAGTGTTACTCGTCGGGTTCCAAAGGAGGAGTATTTGGATTTTGGTTCTGATCGGTGAAACAGTGCAGATTTGTGCCAAAGGGCCTAAATGCAGCGAATGGAAAGGTCTGTCCGAGGTTTCATGCAGACTGTGTTACCCGCAGCGTTCCAAAGTGGGAGTATACATATTTTGGTTCAGATCGGTGAAACGGTGTAGATTTGCGCCAAAGGGCAAAAAGCAGGGAATTGAGCGGTCTGTCCGAAATTTCATGTAGACAGTGTTACTCGCAGGGTTCCAATGGATAAGTTCACAAATTTGGGTTCAAATTGGTGAAACGGTGTAGGTTTTTGCCAAAGGGCCTAAATGCAAGGAATTGGTTGGTCTGTCCGAAATTTCATGTAGACAGAGTTACTCGCAGGGTTCCAAAGGGTAAGTATACAATTTTTGTTTCTGATCGGTGAAACGGTGCAGATTTGTGCCAAAGGGCCTAAATGCAGGGAATGGAGAGGTCTGTCCAAGATTTCATTCAGACTCCGTTACCCGCAGGGTTCCATAGGGTATGTATACAAATATTGGTTCAGATCGGTGAAACGGCGTAGATTTTCACCTAAGGGCCAAAATGCAGGGAATAGTGGTCTATCCGAAATTGCATTTCGACAGTGTTACTCGCAGGTTTCCAATTGGTACGTATACACATTTTGGGTCAAATCGGTGGAACGGTGTATATTTGTGCCAAAGGACCTAAATGCACCGAATGGAGTGGTCTGTCCGAAATTTCAGGTAGACAGGGTTATTCGTTGGGTTCCAAAGCGTAAGTATACACATTTTGGTTCAAATGAGTGAATTTGGTAATTTTCATCTCCGAGGAATTCCACGCGCTTTATGTCAAGTCCCAGCTCATAGTCACCTCATGTGTGTCTTCACACAGGTGCAATAACACAAATTATGTAAATTTCCACATCATGGGAACATGATTATGACTAAGAGCAGTAATTTTCACTAACCAGCTCTCACTTGAACAGCTGTTATATTTTGATGCTCCCATGCATGTAGTTTGCCATTGCCACAGTCGGGCGTATCGTTTAGGATTGGGAGATATTTACCCATCCTTCAATTATTATTGTAAATATTTTTTGAAGGTCTTAGAACCTATTGTAAGATTCAAGTGGAATCATAAACATGTGTAATGAATATTGCAGGTTATGAATCACTCAAGTCCCGAATTACACAAGCTAGGTATCATTTTAAGTTAACACCATAGGTTAAGGTGTTTTAGTATGTCATTCAGAACTGTATTTGTTCCAAGAGCACGTTTTGTAAACTTTCAATTCCGCAGTGGCGTGGAAGTTTGTTCCAAAGACAGTGATGTGATAGGAATGTCTTTGCTATGCTACTCATTGCAATGAGTAAGCCAATACATGTCTGTAAGTATTTTATCGTGTCCCACCACAATGTCTCAAGTTATGTTATTCTATTCTATTGGGTAATGTGCATTACCATTCTCCTGTGGACTTATTACGGTGAATTCGACGTGTTTTCTGAATGTGATAAATGACTTTGGAAACTGCATTGACTCACTCTTTGTGAGGAAGACTCTACAAGGCCAGAAACAAATGAAAGGTGTCTTATTCAAGGCCAGGTTTGCTTGATTCTCAATGCGAGACAGACTGACAAATGAATGACATAGCAATCTATTGATATTTTCTGAAGGGATAATTTCTGACCGAGCTGTTCTCTGATGCTCGACTGTATGTAGGTCAAGTGAACAGTAGTTCACAGGTATAGGGTGACTGTCAAGTCACGAGCCTATGTTGTATTTCGCAAGTTTGTGAGCGAGTGAAAGATGTTTTGATCACTAATGTGATGCTAGTAGAGTCTTTATTTGAATGTACCTGACTTTGTAATGCTATTCTCACACTAAGGTGATTGATATTGTTCCGTGCATAGACACGATGGGGTTGGTTACCCTTTTGTGATTGCCGGCCTCGTTTCAAAGCTGAGCGCTTGACTCGACGAGGTTTCTGATGTGATCCAGGTGGACACACAGACTACTTGTGTATGGTTTACGGGTCGTGGCGACGTCCGTAGTGTTGTTGTGGATTATTATTTCTTTTTGGAGCCATTTTTGAGCTCATGGCCTTGCTGCCAGGCTAGGGATCTGCATTTTTAAATAAATTATTTAACGAATTTTACATAAGTCTGGATATTAATTCTTTGTTAGTTTTTCTTTTGGGAGTGCTTTTCTTTGGGTGTCTTTGACATTTGCTTATGATGGGGACCCGATCCTTAGGGAAGTGGCGTCTTGTGCCGGCTAGCCCCATAAGGAATGAATTCTAATCCTCTTCGGCTATGTGCCTTAAGGATGAGGTCATCTGGGTGGCCACACACGGTGGGTGGTGACCGGATAACCTCCTCTGGCGGGCACATAACACTACTATCTCTTTTATGGCGCCCAACCAAGTGGCCGATTTTGGACATGAAGGCCATCAGCCCTATGTCGTTTTAAAGAGGATCCCAGTTTATTGGTTATTGACAAATTGTCTGCACTGTGACGAACTTTAGAGGTCGTACAGCCGTGCAATAAGTCACATGGTATTCTTTTAGATGTTAGTCCATGGGGTGAAGTACAATACTACTAATATTCAGTGTAGGAATTTTACTTAGCTTGTACTTCGTCCTGAGTAAATGTAACTTGTATTTGCTCGTTGTTGTTGTAATGTAAACGAAGAGTCACTTTCATCGCCGAATCCAGCAGTATTCGTGATTTTTATGGAAAAAAGTCAGACTTTCCACCCTGACCATTTCCTGTTGTAGCGATAAGTTAGGATTAGACACCTCCTTCTCTGTCAAGAATTGTATTTGTTAGTATGGATGAGGAGAGATTTAGGATAATGATGGACAAGATGTTGGCCCAGATGAATGCAAACTTGGAAGCAAGTATTGTCGTCCTGAGGGGCGATTTCAATGAGAATACCAGAACTTTAAGGGGTGACCTGGACATGGTCCGTGGGAGGTCACCGACAACACCAATACTCTTAACCGTAGCATTACCGCTATGAGGGGTGACTTCAACAAAAATGTCACAGCTTTAAGGGGTGACCTTACTAATGTCAGGGGTGACATGGCTACCAATGTCGCCGCCATTAACGATAATTTCACCCATGTCAGAGATGACTTAACGAATGTCAGGGATGATCTCACAGCAAATGTTGCTGCAATTAATGCTAATATTACTAATGTAAGGGGTAAAATTGATGCTGCTAATGCCACTCTAGTCAATAACAAGCAATCACTAACCGAGCTTCGGGAAGACATTGAGATCAATCGTGCGGAAGCTAACAACAATTTATTACGAGATTTAGCTGGAGTACGCGCTGATATTACCACCTGTAGGACGGTATTAGAGACGCGACTTGGCGCAATCGATCAGAGAATCGAAGGAATTTACGAAAGAATGAGAAAGGGCAAAAATGAACTAGAGTTGACCTTAGCTACTCTTAGGGAACAGTTAGAATTGCGAGTTGCTGCCATCGAGGGACGAATGGAAGAAAACCAAGGGTTTAATGAAGGTGTTAGACGAGGAGTTGGATTGGTTAGCGCAAAACATGCGTGCTATGAGGGAAGTTGCCGTCGCGGTGCACAGCAATGTTAAGAACATCTAAAACGACAGGGTTTGCTTTAGAGATGAGTAAACAACTAGCACACAGCTCGTAGCCGAGTTGACTGCAAACGTGGAGGATTTCTCACACCGAATGCATGTAAACCACACAGAACTTGCTAGGGAAGTAAACAATGTCAAGAATGACATGGTAGAACAAAAGAACGATCATGAGGGTCGTTTAACGGAACAGCAAACCCGCGTTGAAGGCAGCATAGCTGATGTTAAGGCTTTTTTGACGGAACAACAGACGGGTTTGGCAGATTATCAAGCTGAACCGAAAGCCGAAGTTGACTACCTCAGCAAACGAATTGAAGAAATTGTCATTACGGGGAGAGTAGAATCGTAACGCAATGTTAGGAAGACTGTCCAAGATGTGGACGAGAATCTTAAGACCATCCAAGAAGTGGATGAGGGTTTTAAGAAGACTGTCCGAGAAAGGGACGAACGACACCTTATCAAAATTAAACGTCTAGAGCTTCAATTAAACATCTTGAATGTGTCAGGTGACCAACTGAGGACGTCTGACATACATCAATTTGAGCAGAGGTTATTGGAATGACTTGAGGCTCAACCCAAAGCTACTTCGTTTTCGACCACACCGACTCATGTCCCATTTACATCAACCAGCACACATATGATGTCGACTGCTGAGGCATGTCCTGCCACTACCTTGGGGCAGCCCAGTATGTCTCATCAGTGACCAAGAAACTTACCACCTACTTCCGCCGTGGGAACTAACCCGTTCGTTCAACAAAACCCAACCATGGGAATGCAAACACTCTCGACAACGCCGAACGTGACTACGACTACGAGACAACGCCAACCAACATCAATGGAACAACCTAGTTGGCTCATCTAAAACGCACCAGTATTTTCGCCAAAAAGAACACCTCACAATCCTAATGTCATGATTATCAGATCACGAGAGGAGCAGCCTGCTCACTTTTCTGGTACTGGAGGTGGCATCACTCCGGTAGAATTTTGAATAATATAATGCTACCTCAGGGATACTATGGTGACCCCGGAACGTGAATTGAGGGTGATAGAAAGCACATTAGACGGACAAACCAGTACCTGGTTTAAAGCGTTCAGATACACCTTTCACGGGTACCAGGACTTTAGTGAAACGTTATTGAGGACGTATTGGTCCATCGACATCCAGCAAGGAATCCGCGCTGAGATGTATACTAAACGTTATAATTCAACTCAACCTACACGCTACGCCAATTATTTCGTATCGCAGCTGGCCAAATTACGATGCCTTCAAGCTCCACTGACTGAGACGGAACTCATACAAACCATAATCCCTCAGTACCCTGCTGATGTCCAGCGAGTTTTGATAGCTGCAGATGCCACATAGTTTGTACAATGTGATCAAATTCATCACAGGCTGGACTCAAAGCAGTGGACAATTTCCGATTCACAGGCCAAGAGGAGAGTCAAGGAATGAAACCAAAGACATAAATTTAACAACGGTTGATAAAGTTAGCCAGACCACAGTACAGGTAGCTAACATTGGAGAAAGGTATGAGAGGAATCAGACAGGACCAGACCGGAGAATATGGAACAAGCTGCCCTATGATCGTAATCAGCAACCTTCAAATCTACAATATTGGCGACGTCGTTCGGAGGGGAACAGCAACGATAGGCGTAATCAGACAAAGTTGGGCAAAATACTCCCAAAATGTATTTTCGATACAAAATACAAAATACACACAAGAAAGTATCTTAGATACAAAATACACTTATAAAATTCCTGACAATACAAAATACAAAATAGTATTTTAAAATACAATTCAAAATACAAAATACTTATAATAAAATATGCTTCTCTTCCATTGAAACTTTTCAAAATAACATTATTATTATTATTATTATTATTATTATTATTATATATTATTATCAATGATCTGGATGGGTGCGTGCATTAACGTGGACTGCCAAAGGGTTCAAATCCCACCGTCATCCTCCATGAAATATTTTTGGGACAGTACTTCCTGATAGGCCTTGGTCGCTTTCTTCCAACTTATTGTCATTTCGTTTCCCAACCAGTTCTGTGTTGAGGATGGCGTCACAAGGGTCATCCAGCCGTTAAAACCACTGCCACATAGATATTTACCTCACCACGTTTCCGAACCCATCGTATGACCTAAGCTACCTCGAGGAAATCTTTTGAGCTGGTAACTTCATCGGTCATGAATCAAACTACCATCAATCCACCAGAGTGGCACTATAATATTTTGTATAAATGTGTGGCTTTCCTTTTATATACGGTATGTTGACTAATTAAGAGGCTTTGCGACATCGTGGTCCCGTAGTCCGTGTGCTTGGGTGTGTGTGTGGAATTTGTGTGATAACCTGTGTTACTGCAATTGCTATATTGGTGTGTATTTGTAATTCAGATGCCATCCCAGCATTCGCCTGGAGTATTATTGGGAAACCACGGCAAACCACTTCAAAGATGGCTGAAATGGGATTCGAACCCACCTCGGGTTTGCCTCACGAGGCGGAGTGTATCCCGTTCCAGCCCTCAAACCAGAATTAAATTTCTTGCCAGAGTCGGGAATCAAACCCTGGCCTCCGTGGTGACAGCCAAGAGCGCTAGGCACTACGCAACGCAACGAGGCAGACTTATATAAATAGTGTAAACTGTATGTGTACTGTTTACACTGGATGAAACTCTAGAGAGAACGCTATCTTTCAAAGATAATCTAACAGAGACTGCTGACAATCGCAAGACGCGGAATGACATTTTGTGGAAGCTTTGTGGTTCCACTTAGCGTCCAACACCAATACTCTCTGTTGTTCAGCTGTTGACTTCGTATATTCTGTCACTGAATATTCTGCACCAGTGTGGATAAAGAGTTAGTTGTCGTTGTGATATTGTGTTCATGTAGCCCCGTGTACTTGGGCGTGTGTGGAATTTGTCTGATGAATTGCGTTATTGTGATTAGTGTGTGTAGCCTATTTGTATTTCAGATGAGGATTGGGAAGGAGGCGGCCATGCCCTTAATTTAGGTACCATCTCGGCATTTTCCGGAAAATTCAGTTACCTCAGACCAGAAATAAATATTTCATGACAGATTCGGGAATCGAAACCGGACCTTAGGAGTGACAGCCAAGAATACTAGCCACTGAACCACGAGGTAGTAGGATAAATAGCTCTCGTGCCAAGATAATATGATAGATGTACAGCTTATAACTAAAGCCCGGAATATCATGCAAAATCATATTTTTGCATATTTATGCATATTTTGGTTATTTTGGCACAATGCATTATATTTTTCTCTTTTGCCTGTTTAAGTGCATATCTATGCTTGAGAAAGGCGTATATTCTAATTTCCTATTGTTATGAAGTGCTGTTGGTTACTTCATGTTCACTCGTATATTTCTATTCGGACTCCGAGCGTCTCGTGGCTGGTTAGTCAAAAGCTGAACATTTCCTTTTTAATGATAAAGTTGCTTTCACCTCCCTTAAATCACCCAGACTATTTGTATCATCTGCTAATTAATAGTTTGCACTGCCTGTAAGGAAAAACCGGATTCTCCAACGACTGAAATACCTTCCTTCCTTTCACTTAACTACCAGTTCACAATAAGGGTTCAGCTTATGAATGACCAGGAATTTCCACAAATATTATCTGGACCTATTATATGAAATTCTTTAATTCCAACCTTCAGAGAAATACCAAGGTGCTTACTGTCAACCACAGCAAGCAAGGAGTTATGACCCCAATAAAAGCTAACATCGTAGTTAAGTGTTCCTGAAGAACACGTCCGCTGGACCCAATTTCTGTATCGTAAGTCCAGTAGTGTTATGCGATGTCACATCTCCTTTCCTCATTCAGGTCGGTGTCCATCAAGGATCAGCCCTGTCACCACTTCTGTTTATTCTATGCATGGATAAAATAACATAAGATATCCAATCGCAACATCCATGGACGCTTCTGTATGCTGATGATGTCTTATTGGCTGCAGAAGAACGCAACGTTCTTGAAGAGAAACTGCAGAGTGGATTACGAGGCTGGCTGAGAATGGACTGAAGCTGAATGTCCAGAAAACCGTGTATATGGAGTGTGGATCACCGACGCCTGGCACCATCCTTGTAGGTAGTCAAGATCTTCAAAGAGTCGACCAATTCAGGTATCTTGGCTCCTTGACTCGTTCAGTTGGTGACACCCTCCCTGATGCCCGAGCTCGTGTGAGTGCCAGTTGGTTCAAATGGAGGGATGTAACTGGAGTCCTCTTTGACCGAATGATACCCACCTATCTTAAGGCCAAGATTTACAAGACCGTCGTGCGCCCAGTCGCCCTCTACGGTTCTGAATGCTGGCCGGCCTCTGTTAAACACGAGCAAGCCCTATATGTTATGGAGATGCGCATGCTTCGTTCGGTGCTTGGTCTGACGCGACTTGACCATATCAAGAATTGCGATGTCCGAGGGAAGATGGGAGTTGCGCCCATACAGGATAAAATGCGGGAGGCTCGTCTACGCTGGTACGGCCACGTCATACGTAGCCACGAACAATCAGTGGCTAAAACTGCCTTGTGTCTCAACCCGGATGGTAAACGTCCTCGTAAGCGACCTAAGAAGAGGTGGCTTGATCGCCTTAGAGAAGACATGCGACAAGTTAATCTGTGTCGGCATGATGCCCTTGACCAACAGAAATTGAGATTGGCATGTAAAGTAGCGGACCCTGCTCCAAAGCGGGAGAAACGCTAGGAAGATGATGATGTTGTTAAGTTGCGAAGTTTTTATGAAAACATTTGGAAGTGAATTTTTTTCTACCGATGATAGTGTCCTTTATTGTAAAATTTGTGAAACAAATGTAGGGAGATTCTAGAAAGTTTTCAGTGGCTCAACATTTGAAAACCGCCATAGATAAGCGAAATGCCGTTAAAAAGAAAAAGAAAAAGCACATCAATTCAGTCCTTGTTAGCAAGAAGAAATTTCAGGATAATACTGAAATTATTTTAATAGCTAGTACGTTTCAGTCCCTTTTGCAAGTTAATATCAATTATTTTTATTCAGCATTCACAATGTAAATATTGTAAAATTATTTTCATTTTTAGCCTAATTTCGATTTTTGCAAAAACTGAAAGTAGACTTATGAGATCACTACAGGGCCAAAAATTGTGTGTCTGTCTGTGTGTGTGTGTATGTGTGTGTGATTCTGTGAGTGTGTGTGTGTGTGTGTGTGTGTGTGTGTGAGTGTGTGTACTCTGAATGTCTGTCCCCTCCCCCCCCCTATCAATTCGAACACGGTGAAACCGAATTGAACGAAATTTGGTACAGAGGTAGAACAAGCAAAGGGCACCTCAGTGTCATGTTTTATATCGCCGCCATCTTTACCAAAACTGAATGGCGGCCACTCAAACGTTCAAAACGTAAAATCAAATAGCGACTAACCAAATTATCCGATCTCTACCAAATTTGGTAATAACATACCTTCATATAGGACGCGTCTTGTGACCAAACTACAAGGTCATCCGAAGTACCATTTCAGGATGGCGGCCGTGCGAATTATGCAAACTTTATAATCCATATCATGGGACCCACCAGTTCCGATTATCGAGCCGAGAATCGATTTAACTGTTCTAAAGGACGAGGCACGTTCGAAATTAAAAGTTTATTTTGTAATACTATAGTGCAGAAGTGATTTTAAAAAGCTGAGCCGTCTCGGTAAGAAGAAAAGATGGCAGCGGATATCTTGTGCCTGACTTATATTTCACTAATTTGAGTATTGCATGCAATATAGCGTACTAATGCAAAATAAATACACTTTGTATGACAAGGTTTATAAATAAATAATATACTCCACTGATGAAATCGTTTAGTCTAAATCATTATTTGCTAACAAGATATATGTAAGTCATTTTATATAGAACGATGTTCGTTGGCACAAATGGCTCCGTGGTAAGCGTTGGCCTATTACTCATATGCCTATGGTTCAAACCCCATCAGAGGTTTCTTTTTTGTTTGAAATTTTATATATTTATTGTTTTGTAATGATTTAGACGTTTTAAAATTAAGCGTTATATTTTGCATATTACGGTGGAAAATATATATTTAATTAAAACATAATTCACCAGCAGATTTGCTCGAGACATCTAGCAGCCAAAAAGGTAACTGCACGCCGGCCTACTTATTAACTTCAAGATTTTATTGAAAAGTTTCTTCTTATGGCCACTAGAATGCACCGCCCTGTTAGGGTCATATTGTTCGATACTTCTCCACTAGATGTCACGACTGGTCTACGTGGGACTCCATTGGTTAGTACCGTATACCATTGGCATTCTATGCGCATCGAACTTGAAGAATAGCAAGATAATACTACGATAAATTTTTACTTTTTATTTTAAAGAGTTTGTAACAGCCTATTGTGCGTTATTTGAAAATGTTATTTGAAGTAAAGAACAAAAAGATATCACATAGTAACTGAATTCTAGCTGTTGGTGCTAGTTCAGGTTATTAATTAATACTTTTATTTCAGGCAAATAGTAATCGAAAATATCCACATAGTTTGTATACGCACGTCTCCGTAGGGTCATGGAAAGATTTGTTAATTCAATTAGGGTTGTGAAAGCTATGCACAACCAGACGTGTAAATACATGCCTCAACTCAAAGTTGGATGTTGCCCACGGCAGGTCGATTATGTAATAATAACAATAATAATTATGTTATTTGTTTTACGTCCCTTTTAACTACTGCTGCTTTTAGATACGCCGGGGTGCCGGAATTTTGGCCCGAAGGGGATCTTTAACGCGCCAGTAGATCTACTGACACGGCTCCCTCGCATTTGTTCACCCTCAAACGCCAGCTGACTGCGCCAGGATACGAACCTGCAACCTAGGGCCCAGCATGCGAGAACGTTACCGCTGAGCCACGCAGCCAGTCCGGTCGATTATGTCTCCAGATCCATAACATTCTTGAGATACTTCTTATCTATCTTTCTTCAATGATGGTAGTAGTTTTTTTCTAGGTTGTGGCGTTTGGTAGAGGTAAATAGTTTCTAAGGTCTTCAACCAAGAAATGATTCTATTTTACTCTTTGATAATAACAACGAGTTATAACTATACTCATACATTTAGGAGAAAGTAGGCTATATGTTCTTTACTGAACATCTTGTTTGAAATCAATGGATATTAAAATTGTATACCAGTTATACTTAAAAATTAACATAATAAAATAATTATTGATGGTTAACACTGCTTGAAGCTCCATAAAATAAATTTCCTACTATTTAGAACTGTTTTTAGTTGAAATATTAAAAAAAGGAGTAGTTATATGTCCGTCTGTTCATATTTCCTTTATATTCAAAATAGAAACGCTAAAGATTGTAGCGTTGTCAGGCAAACAGTGAGGCATTCAGACTACTCTCTGAAATCCTAAAATGATGATGTAAGAAATCAGCACCATGGGACACTACAGTCAATAGACTCCAAAAGTTTAATTTGTATATTAGGTTATAAATTCTCCTTTGTAAGTAAGACCGTATGCCACAAAAAAATTAAAAAATGAATAAAGTTGGGTCATTTATAATTATTACCACCTACCAACCACGGTAGCTGGGGCCCAGTTATCTGTGGTCTCGGTAGACGTGGGTTCGAACCTCACCGCCAGCCGGCCGAGAAATAGTTTTCCATGGTTTCCCATTTTCAACTACAGACAAATGCTGGGACGGCACCTTTGAATGTGCCACGGCCGCTTCCTTCCAAGTTCGTACATAGTTTCATTCACCTTCATTCATATCTCCTCTCATTAACTCCTCTCTCGAGGTTGGCGACAGGAAGGGCATCCGACTGTATAAACTATCCACCAAAAGGACGTGAAAAATGTAATTATCATCTCATTTCCGTCCCAGTTGAAACGGGAATAATACGCATTATATTTATTATTACCGTATTATTATCATCTTATCACTATCGACAGCGGTAGTTACACTCGCTAACGCACAGCACTAGGCATGGAGCCAACCTACAATACGGACTTGGTGGACGTGGATTTGAATCCCACCGTTGGCTGTCCTGAAATGGTTTTCCGTGGTTTCCCCACTTTCAACTCTAGGCAAATGCTGGGCCGATACATTCTGACAGGCCACGGCTGCTTCCTTCCCCATCCTTGCCCAGCTTCATTCATCTAGATCTCTCATTAACTCCTCTCATGTTGGTGTCTTGAAGGGGATCCGGTCGTGAAAACATCCGCCACATAGCGTTCATCGCATCTCATCCCCGATCCCGTTAAATTGGTAAAAGTAAGGGGTAGACATACAGTAGACTACATACATACATCATCATCGTCATTCATCCTTAACGCAGAGGGCGTGGTGGAGCAGTGGTGAAGCTGTTGGCCTCTCACCACGGCGGAGTGGGTTCGATTCCCGGTCAATGCATGTGAAATGCCATGTCCAGTGATTCGGATTCCACGTAAAAAGGAGGTCGTGTGACTCATGATCTCGAAATTAACGGTCACGTAAAACTACAATTTTCCTTCTTCCTTCCATCCTTAACGTATTTAACTACTGTACCCAAGACAAATACAGAGATCCAAGTTTCTTTTTCTGGCACCGACAGGGCATCTGCTCAATCCTAAACCATAATAAATACAGCCATGCAATCTACTACAAAAACGACATAAAGGTTATTATACATATTAAACACACACTCAAATACATCGGGCTGATTATCAAGATTAATTAAACGCAACCACCATTGTTATTTTCGTCTGCCTCGTGGTGCAGTGGCTAGCAAACCTGCGAAGAGCGGAAGTGGTTTTCCTCTTTTACTTCAGGGAAATGCCGGGATGGTTCCTAACGTAAGTCCACGGCCGTCTCCTTCCGCAAATTAAATATAAACACGGTATGGTACTACTATGACATTGACCCACAATAAACAATATTAAGAATGATATGTATATATATCAAATACAATTTTAGGTTATATGCACACCCTTTCTCCTTGAAGTAGCTGGTGATTCCTACTTTTTGTATTATCTTTTGTATTGATAACAAAAATTTTATATGAAGCTTTTTTAATAGTTATCCTTTTTTATTATGTCAACGGGATAAGGAGTCTCCAAATATTTAGCCAAAGGTCACTTATAGTTGATGGTTGAGCTGTTAGGGGTTAGGGCACTTTCTATGTCCTTGGAAAGGGAAACCGTTCCTAAAGGCAGAAGATCCTACAGAAGGACAATGGCATGGAACCTGGACCCCAGGTTGGAGTAAGTGTAGATGGGGCACTTTATTCATTAATTCATTCATTCATTTATTTGCAATGGGGTGTGTGTCCCCCGGTGGCAAATTGGATATACATAACAAATAAATAATTATACATAACAGTTCAATAACAATTAAAAAACAATTAAACTGGAGTATTTACACAAATAGTCAGTCTTTTCTTAAACACACCTATATGTTTGGGAAAAGGCTCTAAGACTGCGGCAGGTAGAGAGTTCCAGTTATCAATGGCACGGTTTACAAAATAATATTTACCATAATTTGTTTGCTGTGGTCGGCCCTTAACTTTGAAAGGATGATCGCTCCTACCCATGTAAGTGGGCTTTCCCATTCGTTTGCTAAGCTCACCCCATGCTGGTTGATTTGTATACGTGTTATACATAGCGCAGAGTCTAGATTTCATCCTCCTAGCCTCCAGTGATTCCCACCCAAGTTTCTTTAACATACGGCTCACACTGCTCCTGGGATTAAAGTCACTGAGCACAAATCTAGCGGCCTTTCTTTGTACCATTTCCAACTCATTGATGAGCCCTACTTGATATGGATCCCAAACCGCCAAGGCATATTCCAGAATATGTCTTACAAGTGACAAATATCCTAATTCTTTAGCAGCGGTACTCTTTCCTTTTAATACCCTCATTACAAAGTGCAGGGACTTGTACACTTTAGAAACTACACATCCTACATGACTACTCCATTTCATATCATTCCTTACGTGAACGCCCAAATATTTGCAAGAATCTTCTTCTACAAGTTTTTCCGAGCCAATGTTATATTGAAAATCTTGCCTTCGCACTTTCCCTATTTTTAAGAGACTACATTTTCTTGTGTTTATTTTCATTTTATTTTCAATCGCCCAGTTATAGACCAGGTTCAGGTCCTCTTGAAGCACTGCGTTGTCTTGTGAGTCATGTATCTTTCGATATATTACACAATCATCCGCAAACAATCGACAGTCACTGCGAATCCCATTTGGTAAGTCATTTATAAACGCCAAAAATAACAAAGTTCCGATTACGCTGCCCTGAGGGATACCCGACGTTACGGTAATTTCATCCGAGAATATGCCTTCGACTTTCATTTTCTGGGAACGACCCGTCAAAAATTCTTGTATCCATAAAATTACTCTTCTATCAATCTTCGTCAAAGCTAATTTATGGAGTAGCAAGTGTTGCGGCACGACATCAAATGCCTTCGCAAAATCTATAACTAAGGCGTCGACTGAAACTCCATGGACTAACGATTCGCTAATGTCTTGAAAAAGTGAGAGCATCTGACTCTCGCATGAGTAACCTTCCCGAAATCCATGTTGCCTATCATTAAACCATGATAATGTTTCCCACTGTTCCCTCAAGTAGTCGCAAATGAGATGCTCCATCTGTTTACAAACGATGGACGTAAGGCTAACCGGCCTATAGTTGCCCAATTCAAGTCTGCTTCCTCCCTTAAATATTGGGACTACCGTAGCTCTTTTCCAGTCATCTGGGATTTGCGCATTGTTTATGGACACATTAAACATCACTTCCAAGTATCGTGCCACGGCCCTACCTCCTAGTTTAAGTGCTTCACTAACAATATTATCCGGACCCTTCGATACATTGTAACGTAGTTATTGTATTAGCTTTACAATTGCTGACTGGTTTATTTGGAAAAGGGGAGCCCCTGATTCTTCGTTAAGGTCCAACACACAGCTATTGGATATATTGAACACACTACCGTAAAAGACATTTAATTCATTAGCAATGGCCTGTTTCTCAGTAATTAATTTACCGTCACCGGACATTATCATCGACAAATTATTTGAATTTCCCTTTCTTCTCCTAACATAACTGTAACTTTTTTTTTCCACCCATCGCCTCCCGAACCAAATAAACCTTGCATATAATTGTCATGAGCTGCTCTCTTTTTTAAGCCGAGCTCTCTTGATAAGGACTTAAATTTCAACATATACTTGTCACTATCATGTCCTTTATTGTATAATTTCCTAATTTTCCGTTTTAGACTCCTAATTTCTCGTGTGTAATCCTCAGGATCTGGGTTTTGTTTCTGCAATTTAAATGGGACAAATTTATCAATAGCGCTATTTAAAATTTTCAAAAAGTTAGTCCACAGGATATTAATGTGATTTCCTTCCGAAGCCCATCCTACAAATATCTCATTCAAATAACCCTGAAACTTGCCCTGATCCGCCCTGCGATACTGGAATATGATCTTTTTGTTACATCAGAGTCTAATTTTGTAATGTCCCCGTATCTAATGTTTAATTCAACCCCAGAATGGTCACTAATTCCTGGTACTTTCAGACAGTTAATATACAGCTCTACAGGCCTTACGAGATAAACATCTAAGGTATTATTGCCTCTAGTTGGGAAGTCAACTACTTGGGAAAATCCCCCCTCCGTTAAGAATTTGTTTGCAGCGCCCTGAGCTTGACCACAGCTAGTTGACTCACCAGACCAGTCTACTTTGGGGAGGTTTAAATCTCCTGCAATTATAATACTCTTTTTCATAGCATTACCCGTACAAGTTTTATCATACAGTTTTTCGAGGAGAGAAAAGTTATCTGTCGGTGCTCTATACGCCCCTATCACATGAAGACGGAATTTATTTCCTTTATCCGAAATTTGTACACATAACATTTCATGATCCATATCAGCCCACTTTAAGAAACTAACTATATTTTTGCGCACACAAATAAATAGCCCACCACCTCGCTTCCTCCGATCCCTTCTGTACATTTCGTAGGTCCCTTGAATTATTTCGCTACTATTTATGTCCTCATATAACCAAGATTCAGTAGCAATGACAATGTCTGGAGAATACGTCTCTACACGATTTCAAAATTCAATTAATGTATTTCCTAAACTCTGACAATTAACCTGCAGTAATCTTAGAGTCTTACCTCCGCAGCAAATATCTCGAAATAGCTCATTCTGTTCCCATCGGCTGGCAATCTCTGGACATGCTCCTCCTCACAAAAGGTGGCACGAACCGATGACCCTGTCATGTAGGCTCGCTGGGTTGAAAGCGCCCCGTCGATTTAGATGCAGTCCGTCTCGGGCGAAGTCACGGCCACCAATCCAGCAGTCAGCTTCTAGGTACACTAATCCCAGTTGTGCACATACCCAGTCCATGCGGTCATTTACAGTCTTAACTCGCCTTAACGGAACATCTCCCCGCCGAACAATGCCACTCATTATAATTTTTGGATTTCTAAACTTGCTTTTAGCTTTTCTGCCTAGTTCGTAGAGCTCCTTCATGATGTAATCAGCTGTAGCCCTCTTCTTTAAATCGTTCGTCCCAACATGGAGCAACAACACTTTAACTTTTTCACAGTCCTCTACATTTGCTTCTTCCACTTGTTGGGCAAGCTGGTCAATTTTTATCCCCGGGTAACACCGCACTTTCGCACCTGATTTCCTCGAGATATTCGCACTCCATCGTATCATAGAATCACCCATTATGATAACGTCATCCTCAGTTTGCTCCTGCACGCCCTCTTCCACACTGATCCCAGTAGAAAGCCGCAGTCACATCCTTCACCGTTTCCTCTGATTCACGAAGCTTTGCTCTAAGTTCCTGTATTATTTGATCCCGTGCTTTGATTTGCACCCTTAAACAGTCCGGCGTATCGCATACTTTACAAAACCAATTTCCGACATCACAATCCTCCTTCTTGACCTTAATAAAGCCGAAGTGAAACCATTTCTCACATAGTCCACACTCAACACCATTCTTCAATGTTTTACTGCACGTCGAACACTTTAAAGCTGCCACTGGATCATTTGCCTGATTCACATTTGGAGTAGCAGGCCCTGGATTCACTTCAACTCCACCAATAACTAGCATGCAGCTATCACTAGGGCTAAGAACCACAAGTTACCATTTCTCACATAGTCCACACTCAACACCATTCCTCAATGTTTTACTGCACGTCGAACACTTTAAAGCTGCCACTGGATCATTTGCCTGATTCACATTTGGAGTAGCAGGCCCTGGATTCAATTCAACTCCACCAATAACTAGCAATGCAGCTATCACTAGGGCTATGAACCACAAGTTACTAGGGCCCGTACGCACACACAAACACCGGAAATCCCGACTACCCTCGCATACCACAGTCCGACCCTCGCGCGATAACACTCCAGAGAACAACCCATTTCAGCACACCTGAGAGCTCGGGAAAAACACGACCTTTCACTTTGACTGCCAACTGATAAGTTAAGCTGCAGTGAAAGCAACCTGTCTGGAAGAAGGCCACTTTGATAATAAACCTGGTGGTCCAGAAACCGTAGGTGGCAACCCCACCACTGGACTCGAGCTCAGCTGGCTGATATCCTGACAGTTTTAAAATACACTTATCAAAGAAAGAAAGAAAGAAAGAAAGAAAGAAAGAAAGAAAGAAAAATACAGGAATGATCTTAAGGTTGACGACAAAGGCTTTATTAAAGGACTGATTGGTTTTCGAATTGGTACATGGAATATTAGGTCAATCATGACAGGAGGAATGATGCAGCTGGAATCCGTGCTGGTTTACGGGTGTATACTAACAGCAGTCCAATAGACAAGATTACCGAAAGGGATCATGAACGTTGGAAATCAATATATGATGTTTAATAGTAACGAAGATCGAGCTGAATGGACTTCTGAGTTGGGTTGGTTGTACATAATAAGATATCTTCTGCGGTAAGTAAGTGGTTGCCCATAAATGATCGAATTTGGGCACTGATCTTGAAAGCATCCCCATATAAGATACGTGTTGTAAATTGTCATGCACCATCAGAAGATTCGGAGGAGGAGGTGAAAAACAACTATTATGCAGAATTGGAACCTACTGTAGATCATTTACCAAAACATGCTATTCATCTCATACTGGGTGACTTAAATGCACAAGTTGGACTTGAAGATGAATATCGTCCAACCATCGGACCAGATAGTCTCCATGTCAATAGCAATGAAAATGGTATCAAAATGATCACATTTGCATACGACAGAAGAACGGTCATCAGCAGCACATATTTTCCACGTAAATAAATACACAAGGCAACATGGATATCACCAGATGGAGAGACGAGGAATCAGATTGATCACATAATAGTAGATGGTACACACCGTGTGTGTGTTGAACAAGTACTAACATTCCGTGGAGTGGATATGAATTTAGATCATATTCTAGTAGTAATGAAAATGCGCCTCAAGCTCTCTACCAAATGGCGAAAGCGAAAGCAAGAAATGGTCAACCCGGCCAGAGATAAATTGGCTCTTACGTCTGTGAGGTAAGAATATCAAGATAGAATTAAGGAGTGCCTTTCTACATCAAATACATTGCAAGATGTGGATGGACAACGGTCTGTTTTGCGGAGGCTGTTCTACAAAGTGCAAATGAAATTTTGGGACAGAGACCAAAAACCAAAAACAAACCCTGGTTTGATAATGAGTGTCAAGTCACATTGAAAAACAGAACAATTAAAAGATTGCAATGGGTGAAATATCCATCGGAAGAGAATAATGCGGCGTATATGGAAGTGAGACGTATGAGAGATCGACTCATCCGACAGAAAAAAAACGGGATCATGGTAAGGCACTACAGACAACAATTGAGGAATCCAAGAAAGCATCGAGATCCTTCTTTAGAAATGTTAACCCTGCGAGGGGAATCTACAAGCAACAGACACTAATACTAAAGGACGAAGATGGAGAAATTGTACCTCCTGAAGAACAGGCAGGTCTATTTGGAAAACATTTTGATCAGTTACTAAATGTTGATGTTGATATGGATGCTATAAATGCACAGGTGCCAATGACGACGGCGTAAATGCAAGTACCTGGGACAATTGAAGAGATAAGACATATTGTGGAATCTCTGAAGCAACACAAAGCTCCGGGAGGAAGTGGAATTAGTGCTAAGATGATTAGGTATGGTGGAGCAGTGATAATGAAAAATATGCAACAATTAATTGTTAATATCTGGACGAAAGACGTTATTCCAAGTGAGTGGAAAAGAGCCGTGATATGACCCATTTTTAAGAAAGGTGATGCCACACAACCTTCTAACTACCGAGGGATTGCCTTACTCGAGATAGGATGTAAATTTTTTACCTCACTGCTTTTGAATCGTCTTCAACCATTTTTGGGAGACATTATAGGCTCATTCCAATGTGGTTTGTATCTGGTCGGTCTACTATCGACCACATCTTTACATTGAGGCAACTCATGGAGAAATTCTACGAATTTTACAAGGAATTGCATTTAATCTTTATTGAATTTCGTCAGGCCTATGACAGTATAAACCGTATAGTATTATGTACGGCTATGCACGAGATGGGCATTCCAATGAAGTACATCAGGTTGATCAAGACCTGTTACTCTGACTCTAGTTGCCAGGCGCGGTTTGCAAATCAAGTACCAGAATCCTTTAACGTTCAAAGTTGACTAAGACAAGGAGATCCTCTAGCCCCAGTCCTTTTCAATATAGCATTGGAAAAGATTAAACGTGGTGCTGGTTGGAATAGGGAAATGGAGATTGTCGGATCTCACATAATTCTAGCATTTGCTCATGATGTGGTGATCATGGGGAACACTTTGGATCAGGTAACGACTGATACATCAAGATTCCTACTGGGAGCAAAGAAAATGGGGTTGGTGGTTAATGAATCGAAAACAAAATACATGATTATATCACGTCGACAGAATATTCCGATCACTATCGACGTTGGAATGCATAAATTTGAGACAGCTGAATCACTCAAATATTTAGGATCAATATTGTCAAACAAAAGTGAAATAGAATAGGAAATAAGACAAAGATTCACCAACGCTACTCATGTTTTGTATAGCATGAATAGAATTTTCTCGTCACGTCTAATATCTCAAGAAAACAAGATCCACCTATGCATGACCTTAGTACGACCTGTTTTAATGTATGGTTGTGAAACGTGGGCGACTCCAAGAAGTTTTGAAGAACGTATATGTACATTTGAAAGAAAAATGCTGCGGAAAATCTATGGCCCAAAATACTGCCCAGAATCTGACAGTTGTGAAAGACGGATTAAAGAGGAGTTATATCGACGTGATAAAAAGGCAGGAATCAGTAGAGAGATAGAGAGAAGACGATTACATTGGTTAGGACACATTATCAGAGCAGAAGGTACTCTCCCGAACCGTGTGTTCAATTTTCAACCAAAGGGAAAACGTCCAAGAGGTCGACCAAGAACAAGATGGAAAGATCGAGTTATGTTGGCACTGAACCAGGTGGATCCAGATGCAAGTATGGAAGATGCCAGGGATAGAAATCGTTGGTCTAATATATGGAACCATTATTTGAGAAGCTGAAATATATAATTTCAGACAATATATTTTGTATTAAGACAATCAATGAGAAAGTTTGGGAATATAACAAAAACGTCCAATACCTATTTATTGACTTCCAAAAGCCCTATGACTCAGTCCACAGAGAAACGGTGTATGAAATTATGACAGAATACGGAATCCCACAGAATCTCATCAGCCTGGTCAAAATGTGTATGGAGGAGACAGTGAGCAAAGTGACACACTGTGGATCCGTATCAAGCGGTTTTGAAAACAGAACAGGACTAAAACAAGGTGATACGCTCTCCCCAATTCTCTTCAACATCGTTCTGGAAAAAATAATTCGGGACACCAAAGAAGCTGCAACTGGACACCTAGTAGATAACAAACACAACATCCTGGCATATGCAGATGACATTGTATTAATAGGAAATAATGGAGGAGAAATTGAAGCTTTATTCAGGAAATTAAATGAAACTGCTGCTAAAATAGGTCTAAAGATTAATGAAGAGAAGACAGAATACATGATCATACAGAGAGAAAACATGACTACAGACCAACGCAACAACCTTCATATAGGCAATTTTACCTTTAAGAACGCGCCAAACTTCAAATACCTTGGGGTAAATATAAATATAAATGACTGCAATAGAAGACAAGTTGAACACCAAATTAGATTACGGAATGCAAACAAAGTTTACATTTCCCTGCATAAATTACTTTCCTCCAAACTTTTGACCAGGAAAACAAAACTAAAACTATACAACACCATCATCAGGCCGGTACTGCTATACGGAGCCGAAACATGGAGTGTGACCAAAAGGGAGGAACACCGACTTACAGTCTTCGAAAACAAGATATATAGAAAAATTTTCGGTCCCATTTTCGACCAGGAAACACAAAGATGGGTTCTCAGATCAAATCATGGGCTGTACAAGTTAACCAATCAACCCAGGGTAGTGAACATCATGAAAGCGAAACGGCTACAATGGGCAGAATAGTTCGCCAGGTGTATGAGAAGAAGATCGAAGGCTCGAGACCTCCTGGAAGATCTAGGAGTAGATGGCAAGATGAGATGACCTCTGACTGCAGACAAATGTGTATTACTGGATGGGAGAATACTGCGCTGGATAGGAGGAAATGGAGGCAGATAGTGAGAGCGGCACGGGATCGTCACGTCTCAGAGAAGCCAACGGAGTGAGTGAGTGAGTGACACTGCGAGAGACTTTCACTGGGAAGGGAATCAGGAGTACATCAGGAGACAGATGAAGCCTGCAACTCTGAAATTGCGCAGTGAATAAAGCCTAGCGAGGCACAGTGTTTATACATACAGTGTAATATAATTTATCTATGTTGAAGTGTCTTAATGTGAAATCTTATGAGTGTCAAAAGGTGCAAATGTGTAAAAAAAATCCATATTTAATGCATCTAGGTGAAGTGGTATAAATGTTTATAAAGCCACATAGTGTTCATTATAGAAGCTACGATGAGTTACTAACTACGCCAGAATGGTGGGCGTAGCGCTGTATCATTGGGCGAGACCGCCTGAGAAGCATGAGTGAGTACCAATCCATGTATTAATGTAACAGTATAGCTTACCATATGTCCATATTGTCGTTAGATAAATTCAAGAGGAAACTTGAATTAAATGATGGATGAGTTTCATTCCTCTTCATTGTATTCACTAGTTTGGAATCTTAGATTGATCAACTTACGACAGGTAGTGCGCAAAGTCATGTTCAGTGTAACATTAAAGTTAATTGGCAAATTAATTAAAGTGGCAAAGTCGAAATAAATATGATTGTTCAGAATGTCAGTGCTACAAACCGTTAAATTTTGTCAAGTCCGCTTGATTGTAAGTGCATTACAATGAGAATGTGGAAATAGATGTATCAGGAAGTTTAGATACCTGTTAAATAGTAATAACTGCCAGCATTTATGCAGTGTTCTCAATAGAGAAGGGCCATTCATTAAGTGCCAGTGTGATAGAGCCGATATATAGCCATGATACCAGTAAAATCCGGGAGGTGACAAAGTGTCATGATGAACGGGACTATTTAATAGCGATTTTTGTTGTGCCACTATATGCGAGCCGATATAAAGATATAAGCCAGATCTTTTGCATAATAAACGCGTGGAACTATTCTTTAGTATACCAGTCGGGACGTCTGCTGGGCCATCATCGAGTGTAATTATCGTGCAGCCGTGGGCGTACGGATAACCAATTGGCCGCGATTGGGACATATTAGGTTGTAGGCCTAAATGCCCAAATTCAGCATCGTCTTAGCAGCTAAGGATTAACATGTGTCGCCTTAGGCCAACTAATTATTAAAATGAGCATCATTTTCGTGGAGGGAAAACGAGGCACCCTACCACATGTAAACGTACAGTGTAGAGGGACAATGCGAGATACCCTACTTCATGAAAATTTGAGCCACAGACGATACTCAGGACGACATAGCTAATAGAAGTTCATTCCTCTGCTAAATGATATTTAGAGGGCCATGTGAGGCCAATTCATTAACCCTAATGATAGGAGTTTAAATAATTTAGATTCTCCCGGTTCATAGCGATGACACAGTACCACACTTTGCCCGTGGATTCATAACATGTGTAAGCTTGAAGGTTTGTTTACCTTTTTAAGACTGGTTGGAATCAAACACGTGGCTCAGAAGGAGAGAGTTCCGATCCAACTGACAGAGAAGCAGGCAGCCACGACGCTTAGGGGCGGAGCGAACCTTCTATTGTTCGCACGACGGGGGGAGGGGGTAAAACCAACCGCTTACCCTGACTTTGCTGGTACAGGGAAGTTGTTATATGATAATGTATGCCCTGTAAAAATTAAATATTGATTGTTATTGTATTATGAATCAATTGTATGCAATATAAGATGAATTAATCTCAAAGAATTTTCGAAATAGCTTGAATTTGGACAAGTTAGATTTTGTAATATCTTAACTTCGCGAGGTCCAGTCTGCACTTACTATGAAATAAAATCCCATATTAAATGGTGTTCTATTCAAACGGGTAGCCTATAATATGACTTGACACAATAATAACGATATCTAACGACTTCATATGACCAAATGTGACATATGGTAGCGCGAATACTAATATTTGTTTTTAGTAGAATAGAGCAATGGAACTCATGTGAGGGTTTATGATACGGTAGGGGGAAAGAATGAAACTGTTATACATATAATCGTAATATATTATACAGGTGATATGCATTGTAAAATCATGTGATTTAATGGTAAATGCACAGGGGACAGCATGAATGAATCAAAGTAATTGTATTTGAAGTTACATGAGTGCTTAAGTGAACATATTTGTTTATTACAGTTTTAATTTAATATGAACTTAACTCCGTGGCTTAGGCGGCAGCACGCCGGCCTCTCACCACTGGGTCCGTGGTTCAAATCCCGGTCACTCCATGTGAGATCTGTGCTGGACAAAACGGAGGCAGACAGGTTTTTCTCCGGGTACTCCGGTTTTCCCTGTCAAAATTTCATTCCAGCAACACTCTCCACTATAATTTCATTTCATCTGTCATTCATTTAATCATTGCCCCAGAGGAGTGCGTCAGGCCTCGGCAGCCGGCACAGTTCATATCCTCGCCGCTAGATGGGGGCTTCATTCATTCCATTCCTGACCCGGTCGGAGACTGGAAGCAGGCTGTGGATTTTCTTTTTTCATGAACTTAACTCATTGATTGCATTAATTAATTAAGCAATGTGGAATAATTGTCAACATTTTTATCGATGTTACGAGTGATGTTAGGAATACAGGTTAATTTTGGATGCAATTGAGACATCATATCTAAAGTCTCACATATAATTAAGGGGAGTTGTTGCAGGATGGCCGGTGGGATCATGTGAGTTGGTCGAAACTAATCGGTGGATTAGTGTGCCAGTACTGCGGAGCACAGATGAATAAAGCTAGGTTTTGTGATTGTTTAGATCCATCATCTGGGTGCTCACTATTTTGTTTGTTTTGTGATTTTAAATGTAAATGTAATTTTTTTGTTAGTAGATGCTATTATTTCTAAATTAAATTCATTATTATAGGAATGTGTGTTTTTCATGTAGAGTAGTTACCTGGTTGTCATCAAATCCTGAATGTGTGTTCGTAATGTGGTGGAACGTAACATACCTCGGAAGCAGGGCCGTGGAGAGCGGTGACTGGCCCTGGGGATGGAATCTCCCGGGCCCCCAAGACCCAAAAATTAATCAACATGAAATTCAGTTCACTGACCTGCATGTTTAAAAAGGTGGAAGGGGTATACTGTACGCTGTGCAGTACTACGGCCTCTATGACATAAGGCGAAATCTCTTTCCATAATGAAAACATGATTTTTACACAAAGTCAAGACGTCTTTTAAAATACGTTTTACATAGACTATAGGGTTTTTATGTTGACATTCATAAAACTTGCTGCCCTTGAAGAATCACGCCCTTGAGACTAAGCCTAAGCACTGATAAGTGTTGTGGTCGAACGGCGATCACACATCATTGTACTGTACATTAAACGAAGCAAAATATATTTTCATAATTAACCACAGGTATACTCATACGAAAGTCAAGTTATTTATTATGTGCTATCAGCAGATTGCACCTGATCAGTGATTGTTTTCACAAAAGAAGAAAATGTGAATTTGAACTATATTTTGTAATCTGCAGTCAGTGGACTTCTTATAATTTAATATTGCTTTGCAGTAGCCTAAGGAAACCTAGAGCCAGGTTCACCTAAAACTCCCAAATCCTATCTATGACTGGTAACCATCGGGGGCGGATTTAAGCCAAGATTATGGGGGGGGGGGGGGGTGGACACACCGGGAGTCTGAGGGTATGGGATATCACTGAGCTCAGAGTGGGGTGTGGGGGTCCTCCGGAAATGTTGCAAAAATTAGGTCCAAATTGTTGAGTTATAGGCCATTTGGGTGATTATTTTTGTGATATTTCGGAGTAAAAGTTTGGTGACCCTTGACATTTAGTGGCTATAGAAAAGACTCTCCGTTATTGAAGTGAAAGCTCTCGCACTTTCAAGTAAGACCCCATGGTGTAGCTCACCAATGACCGTGATGGGGGTCTACAGCAAGTCTGCAGATCAGAGGTTCGAATCCCGGTGCTGACAGCGGCTATCTTGAGTGTGAGTTTTCACACTCAGTCCAGACAAATGCCGGATAGTACCTTATTTGGAGTCCAAAGCCACCTACCTACCCTACTCTTAACCCTAATAATTACACTAATAGTCGCGACGGTCAACGCATTCCCACTTTGCCCAGTCGGCAACTAAGGATATGGCATGCGATTGATCATGTCACAGAGGCCATAGCACAGCACAGTGTATACCCTGGTTTTCGTCCAGCAGTGTTTTTTTTAAGAGGGTCTAAGTTTCTACTCACCAAGACAAATAGTAAAGTTACAACAATGTTACCATTACACCTCTCTAATTGTACAACTACCACTAGCCCCCCCCCCCCCCTTCACTCTATACAATTCGCATGTTTCTTAGTTTTCTATTTTGTTCTTTGTTTGAGAACCTTATAATTTCCTTCATTAATGGTATATTGGCTTTCACGGCCGGTGAATTAAAACTCCGCAATTCTTCTAGGTTTGTGCCGTGTCTTGTGTTGGGTTTCGCCTAGGACACCAAGCTGGCTCATCGGTGGGCTCTTGGTGTCCCCGCCCTGACCCCCACAGGAGTAACAAACTACGCGCTACCTCCCGTTATATTGAGTGCATCTGCACTTCTTTGCTGCGAGAACTAAAAGCTCAAGCAGCCTAAACCTCCCATTGAAGGCTTCCAAAAAGATGGTATATTGGCTTTCACGGCCGGTGAATTAAAACTCAGCAATTCTTCTAGGTTTGTGCCGTGTCTTGTGTGGGGTTTCGCCTATGACACCAAGCTGGCTCATATGCGGTTTCTTGTTGTCCCCGCCCAGATCCCCACAGGAGTAAAGAACTACGCGCTACCTCCCCTTATATTGAGTGCAACTGCACTACTTTGCTGCGAGAACTAAAAGCTCAAGCAGCCTAAACCTCCCTATGAAGGCTTCCAAAAAGATAGTATATTGGCTTTCACGGTCGGTGAATTAGAACTCAGCAATTCTTCTAGGTTTTGTGCCGTGTCTTGTGTGGGGTTTCGCCTAGGACACCAAGCTGGCTCATCTGCGGGCTCTTGTTGTCCCCGCCCAGACCCCCACAGGAGTAAAGAACTACGCGCTACCTCCCTTTATATTGAGTGCAACTTCACTCCTTGACTGCGAGAACTAAAAGCCCAAGCAGCCTAAACCTCCATATGAAGGCTTCCACTAAGGATATGGCACCCGGACAAACTAGAAATCCAAGAGAGAAAGATAATGAGGAAGTTATTGGGTCCAGTCAAGGAGGGGTGTAAATACACAGGACGATCCAACCAGAAGCTCTATAGATACTCTGAAAGAATTACAGACGTGGCCAGGAAGAGACGTCTAGCAATTTATGGACACGTCTCTAGGATGCATCCCACCAGGTTGACCCTGTGGGGGTCCAGGCGGGGTCACCAAGAGCCCGCCGATGAGCCAGCTTGGTGTCCTAGGCGAAACCCCACACATGACACGGCACAAACCTAGAAGTATTGCTGAGTTTTAATTCAATGGCCGTGAAAGCCAATATACCATCTTTTTGGAAGCCTCCGTAGGGAGGTTTAGGCTGCTTGAGTTTTAGTTCTCGCAGCAAAGTAGTGCAGTTGCACTCAATAGAAAGGAAGGTAGCGCGTAGTTCGTTACTCCTGTGGGGGGTCCGGGCGGGGACACAAAGAGTCCGCCGATGAGCCAGATTGGTGTCCTAGGCGAAACCCTACACAAGACACGGCATAAACCTAGAATAATTGCTGAGTTTTACTTCATTAATATTTGTGAAAACTACTGCTTTACAGTCAACTTCATTCAATAATGTGGAGGCCTTCAGAAATAAACCCGAAAATTAACGCGTCAGCAAATCTACAGTACTAGCTGATGCAAACGATACCCTACCGAGCGCAAAAGGTTCATTGCCCGCCAGACCAACTGGCTACCAAGTACACGGGTTAAATGTCGCCAGCCCCTAAATGAATTAACAACTGTAACGACAAATAGGCCTATTATTAACTGTTGAGTAAGACTACAAATGATGATGATGATAATTTTTTTTACGGGGCATAACATCTAGGTTATTGGCTCAAGACTACAAATGACACCGCAGACGGTAAGCCGAATCTTGCGTTCCAGTCGCGGCTTCGTCAGAATCCGGAGTCATTTCTAAGTCGTAGATAAAGAGAGCAACTCATTTTATCATTAACGGTACTGAGACGTTAAGGCGTATCGTGAAAGAGCTTGATTCGTAAGGGAAAATATTACTTAGCGTCCTGAAAAATAAGTGCTTTGCAGATCGATGCTGCTCTTTGGAATAAACGGCGTAGAAATGTCCAATAATAATAACAGTCACTGCTACAGCTCATAACAAAATTGTATTTATATTAATATTCGACAATACTTCATCTTAATTTTCATCTAAATTAAGCAGAGTTCAATATTTGGTCTTAGAAAAGTCAGATATGTAATATATTAATTTCTCCATTGCCATGCAAACCACGGACGTTACTTATTGTTGTTTTAAAGGGCGGAACATCTACGGTAGGTCATCTGTCCTTACCACTGACGTTACTTATGGTTGTCTCATGGGGCGGAACAGCTACGGTAGGTCTTCTGTCCTTACCACTGACGTCTCATTAGAGGAATTGGAAAACAATATAGATTGGTTCAGTGTCCTAGCTTAATTGTCATTTTTCTCCTGGTTAATTAAACACTTAGTGCAGAAAAATACTGGAATGTTACCTTAGTTTCAGTCTTTGCATACATTTCCCAACTCTAATACCAATAGTAATATAGGTTTTGAATAAATCCCTTAATCAGAAATGATTTTCTCACGAACCCAAGTACCTAGGATTGTTGACCGTGTTGAATGAACCAGTTATAATAATAATTATACTACACCTAAGCATACAGATTATTCAAATGTTAGCATCGTTTTCTCAATTCAGTATATGAGAAGATGAACAATTTCGCATGCATTTCTTCTATCTACGCTTAACTACAGAATCATCCCACTCTTTCGCAAGATATTTAGCCAGCAATGACAGTGTTTGACATAGTGTGAAAGTGAATTACTAGAGAACGATGACCTCGCTGCCCTGTCCCTCATATCCACTATGAAGTGAATTACTAGTTGGACGCTACTTTAAAATGTATTTTACGTACCTGCCTGCACGTTATACGATAGTCTAGTTAGACAATATATTCATTTCAGACACTATCACCTCTAAATATCTAAGCTTGACGTGACGCAGCAAGCTTGAAACTCTTGATCTTGCTGACCAAACCCACCAGGGCAGCCCAGGCTCTCGTGGCCTTGGCAAAATAAGTGAAGGGATGAGAAAGTTATTTGAACGATTGGTGCATAAGCTGAATAAGCGAAATTTAGAATAATGGATTGCTCTCTCTATATTCAGGTATATTCTGAGAACAAAACATAGCGAAGCCCCGTCGCTAAGTTGACAACTTTGAGACAGTTGTTCTTCCCACAACAATGGACAGCAGTCCAAAATCAGGCGCGACGATAGGTACTCCGGGGGTTATAGAAGAGACCGTGACCCGCGATACCAGACGGATCGGTACTGGAGGGGGCGTGCTCAGGAGAGCCAAAACTATATACGCCAACTCGGCAATCAAGAAGTGAGGGACAATGCTCGAACACCGAAGGAACTCCAGAATGTTCTGGATGAAGTACCCCAGAGGATAACCAGCCCTGTACTTCAACCGGAAAATGAGGCGGAAAAACACCAAAATCGCAGTGAGGAATGAGGAGATGGACTCCAGAGTAACTGCTGTCATATTACTCTGCGAGCCACTCCAAGAAGACCTCCTGTATGAACGACAGACAACGAACGACGTCCACATCACTCGATTTCCACTTACATATGCCAAGATTACCGACTATCCGGTAACACTTCTCATTGATACTGGGGCCATGATTAGTGTATTATCGGCGGACTTTCATATCCTTCTGAAAGCCCACACAGAACTCACAGAATTGCCTGTTTCAACGGTGAAAGTTAGGGGAATAATCCCGGATAAAAAGTCAACTGCAAGATCCAAGTATTACGTGCTATAGAAATTGGAGCACATGTCTATCTACACCAATTTCTAGTTTTGAAAGACTTGGGCGCGGACTTTATGAGAAGATACGATGGAGTTATCGACATGGGGGAGAATACGATCCGCTTCAAACCACACGACGCCTTTCCAATGTATTCTAGCGAAGATGAAAAAGACGAGAGCAGTGAGATAAATGTCCGTAAGATTTTGAAAACTATGGACCAAGAAAACACTAAGGAAGAGTGTAGAGATGATGACCACCACGGAGAAGTCAACGAGAAGCTCGAGAGGCTACTAGAAGAGTGCTAGAGTAATTGTAACTCCACCGAGCATCCAACCGTCTCATGCCAGTCGTATTGAAGCAGCGAGGGATAAGATGAATCTCCAGGCTGAGAAACGCCTCAGAAGAACACATCGAGGGAGATTTGGTGCTCATAAGACGTCCCGGAATTTCGAATCCTCTGGAGAGAGTATATGCAAAATTTACGTCATTGTATTATGGCCATAATAGAGCACTAGAAGTACTGAACAACAGCAGTTACGTGATGGGGAGACCTGAACACTGGAGAGCGGATTGGTACCTTCAATGCCGCAAATCTTAAAAATTATCACCAGAATTGATTTTAAGTACCTGAGCAAATAACAATATGTTCAGTAAAGAACATATAGCATACTTTCTCCTAAATGCATGGGTATTGTTATAACTCTTTGTCCTTTTCAAGGAGTATAATTGAATGTTGGTTGTAGTAGCTAGCTGTTTGCTAGTGCTAACTATGTACAAAATATCATTCAATTCGGTTTCACCGTGTTTAGTTTGATATGAGGAATCGATTTGCACACATAAATGGCCGCTATCTGCAAACTATTGGGCTGATAACCTTGTAGTTTAGTCAAAAGATGCTTTCCACAAAAAGGTAAGTGGTTGCAAAATTTGGTAGAGATCAAATAATTAGGTTGTTCATAATTTGATTTAAGCTTTTAACATTTGGGTGGCCACCATTCCGTTTCCATCAAGATGGCGGCAATATAAAACATGAACCTGAGGGCCCTTTGCTAGTGCTACCTCCGTACTTAATTTCGTTCAGTTCGGTTTTACCGTGTTTGAATTGATAGGGGGAATCGATTTGCACACATATATGGCCACCATATGCAAATTATTGGACCGACGACCTTGTAGCTTGGTCAAAGAACGCTTTTCACATAAATTTGGAGGAGATCGGTTGATTTGGTTGGTCGAAATTTGATTTAAGCTTTGCACATTTGGGTGGCCGCCGTTACGTTTCCTTCACGATGGCGGCAATATAGAACATAACACTGAGGTGCCCTTTGCTATTGCTACCTCTGTACTAAATTTAGTTCCATTCGGTTTCACCGTGTCTGAATTATTGGGAGAATAGACTTGCACACAAACATGCCCGCCATCCGCTAACTATTGAGCTGATAACCTAGTAATTTGGTCAAGGGATGCTCCCCACATAAGGGGGATGATTCGGTTAGTCGTAATTTGATTCAAGCTTTCAACATTTGGGTGGCCGCCATTTCGTTTCCGTCAAGATGGCGGCGATATAAAACATGACATTGAGGTGCCCTTCGCTAGGGCTACCTCTGTACCAAATTTCGTTCAATTTAGTTTGATCGTGTTCGAATTGATAGGGGGGGGGGACAGACATTCAAAGTACACACACTCACATACAAACAGCCTCACAGATGGATATAATATGTTTCTAGAGGATTGAAGATTTATTCTTTAATGTGCAACTTTGAACTGCTAATCTACTGTAATTCTGCTTCGTTTGCCAATAGTTTATGGCCTCATATTTGTTTAATTTAGGAATATCATCGCAGAAATACGAGTGGAATTTAAATAGTTGCTACACGACTCGTGGAGCTATCGACGCCAGAATATAACGTTCCTGGCCTAGCTCACAACCTACAGTGTGTTTGACATGTAACAACGTACTCGTCTACCGGTCGTGAAGACCTGGGTTGTAAGTCTTATTTGGAAGGACCATCGAGTCCAATATCTACGCAAATATCAGTCATCAAGATTGTTTATTGAACTAATGTGCTTGTGCGGTAATAATTACCAGATTTTATCAACGAGTGATAATTATTTTCACGACGAACAGTGAATTTACAATTTTTGTGCCAAGGCTCATGGTCTACGTCATCGCCACATGGCTGAATGCATGTGCGTGAAAATTCTTCAAAGTGCATGAATACCTATGTTAAACGGTGTGAAATCAATTTATAACGCCACTACAATCTGTATAAATCGTGCCGTGCAAAGGCCGATTTTTAGTGCCAAAGATTACTCTGATATTTTGCCGATTATCAGATTCATAGAGTGTAGAATCTGTCCTGAGAAAATTAGAATCTGTGCACAGACACATGGGCATTTTGATAATCAGTCCACACAAAGTGTAAAAGCAGTCTTTGCAACTACAATCACGCTAGAATCTGTGAATAGTCCCAATTTTCACCATTCTACGTAACCCACCAAGATGAAGCTACTTCGATACCACGTGATGACCTTTTCTTCAGTCACCATGCTGTCTACTATGGCTTAAGCCATTCTAGGAAGGGGATGTCGAACACCTAACATCGTTACACCATGGAGGCGCACGAGAGGATATCTTGGAATTATGACTAAGGGAACGAGGACCCTTACCAAAGCCGTGAAGGAATGGACGAAACCCTCTGAATGTTCCTTTAGAGGACGAGGTGACCAACATGTTCATCGTGAGTCTTAAATTCCGTTCTCTTGTAAGGTAATGGGTCAGTGGTGGATTAGTTTAGCAACCGTAACTCGATAACAGTCATTTTAGGCAGGTTTTTCACTCTTGTAGATACCACTCTTGGTAATTTTCATCTACGAGGACTTCCACACGCTTTATGTCAAGTCCCAGCTCATAGTGAGTCACCTCATGTGTGTCTTCACACAGGTGCAATAACACAAATTATGTAAATTTCCACATCATGGGAACATGATTATGACTAAGAGCAGTAATTTTCACTAACCAGCTCTCACTTGAACAGCTGTTATATTTTGATGCTCCCATGCATGTAGTTTGCCATTGCCACAGTCGGGCGTATCGTTTAGGATTGGGAGAGGTTTACCCATCCTACAATTATTATTGTAAATATATTTTTGAAGGTCTTAGAACCTATTGTAAGATTCAAGTGGAATCATAAACATGTGTAATGAGTATTGCAGGTCATGAATTACTCAAGTCCCGAATTACACAAGCTACGTATCATTTCAAGTTAACACCATAGGTTAAGGTGTTTTATTATGTCATTCCGACCTGTATATGTGCCAAGAACACGTTTTTGTGAACTTTGAATTCCGCAGTGGCGTGGAATCTTGTTCCAAAGACAGTGATATGATAGGAATGTCTTTGCATTGCTACTCATTGCAATGAGTAAGCCAATACATGTCCGTAAATATTTTTTCGAGGCCCACCACAATGCCTCAAGCTACGTTATGATATTCTATTGAGTAAATGTGCATTACCATTCACATGTGGACTTATTACGGTGAATTCGACGTGTTTTCTGAATGTGATAAATGAATTTGGAAACTGCATTGACTCACTCTGTGTGAGGAACACTCCACAAGGCCAGACACAAATGAAAGGTGTCTTATTCAAGGCCAGGTTTGCGTTGGATTACCCACAACGGCCAGCTTGATTCTCAATGCGAGACGGAATGACATATGAATGACATAGCAATGTATTGATATTTTCTGAAGGGATATTTTCTGACCGAGCTGTTCTCAGATGCTCGATCGTATGTAGGTCAAGTGAACAGTAGTTCACAAGTATAGGGTGACTGTCAAGTCACGGGCCTATGTTCTATTTTTGCAAGTTTGGAAGCGAATGAAAGATGTTATGATCACTAGTGTGATGCTAGTAGAAATTTTATTTGAATGTACCCGACTTTGTAATGCGTTTCTCGCCCTAAGGTGATTGATATTGTTCCGTGCATAGATACGATGGGGTTGGTTACCATTTTGTGACTGCTGGCCTCGTTTCAAAGCTGAGCGCTTGACTCGCCGAGGTTTCTGATGTGATCCAGGTGGACACACATACTACTTGTGTAAGGTATACGGGCCGTGGCGACGTCCGTGGTGTTGTTGTGGATTAATATTTCATATTGGAGCCATTTTTAGCTCAAGGCCGGGATGCTGTCATGCCGATCGCCTCGTTCCTGATGACTTACGATTATTATTAATTTGTTAAGCACGAATCAGATTGTCATTCGACATAAATAAACACTCATACATCTACGATAATAATAATAAATTATGTTAAATCATGAAAGCTCATTTATAAGTAAACCGACGGTACTAAAACGTCCGTTAATTATTAACAGCTAGTTAAAACTTGATCGTTGTTACTTTTGAGTTGATCGATGCATCGTGCTAGTCAGTTTTTCATTCCTGAAGGGATGTGTTTAGATAAATACACATTTTGCCTTTGACATGAGATCACAGGGTAACCAGAAGTTCGTATCATAGGGGCCGAGTGACCTTCCAGGTGAAACACTCCGCTGACAGTGTATTCTTTTCATTTCTCACACGTTTGATGACAAATGGAAACAGATGGATCTCCATTTTGCCGTAGGCAGGGGAATAATATGCTTTATTATGTGTACTATCGTGTATTGAGTGTATAAATCCCAATTGTACCCTACAGTTCTTCTTGTAGTTACTATGTTAGTACAGATAACTTTGTATGATTTCACTGTTTGAAAATTACTGTTATAAATCTTGAAATTAGATTTTGTTTCCTCGGACGCTTAGCACCCATGTTTTGTTAAGATAGGATTTGTTTATCTTAAGTTAATTGTAACTGTAAATGCGGGGTGGCGCCAGTTTCTTAGATCAATTGTCAATGTTTTGTCTGTTTTTCTCATAATGTTTCTTCCTGGAAACATTATCACCCTTGCTTGTAATTCAATTAGGGTTTTTAGCACCACTTCCCTAGCTTTGCTTTGATTTTGATATTGTAATTAGGATCAATCGAGGGGGCAATTTCCTTAATGTTAGGGGTTACTTTTTCCTGTGTATTTTATTTTAGCTCTTTGCGGATTAGCCGTTTTAGACCCTCCGATCTTAGGCTAAGGTTCTGCATTTTTAAATAAATTATTTAACGAATTTTACATAAGTATGGATCTTAATTCTTTAGTAGTTTAATCTTTTGGGTGTGCAATTCTTTGGGTGTCTTTGACATTTGCTTATGATGGGGACCCAATCCTTTGGGAAGTGGAGTGTTGTTACGGCTAGCCCCATAAGGAATGCATTCTGTTACTCTTTGGCTATTTGCTTTAAGGATGAGTTCATCTGGGAGGCCACACTCGGTTGGTGGTGACCAGATAACCTCCTTTGACGGGCACAATACCCACAAACCCCAAGGCATCGCTATATTGAGACGTACTAGGCAAGGTGAGGATTGAAGTACCGGTAGTTTGCCATTGCTTTCCTCGCTGAATAAGGACAGAATTACTAACCCTATGAGTAGAACCTTTCACTGCATTCACAGGCTCTGACTGCGCCCTGAATATCATTATTATGCTCCACCCATACCTCAGTATCTTCCATATAATCACAGCCAGAAGTGAGACTGAGACATTGTTGAAAAGCAACATTTTAATCTAGCCTGTGCCAACAGACAAAGTATGGATATAATAGTATACGTCTGTACGTCCGTAGGCTTTGTAAAGGTTCGTTATATAAATCCGCACCATTCCACCAACCTCAACCAAATTTTGCATACAGACACTTTACGACTCAGAATAAATCACTGACAAAAGTGATCTCATAATCCAATGTTACAAACTTGGACAAATGGGGATCTTATAAGCCTACTCTCATTTATGAAACAAGTAGTTCCGTGAAGAACTAAACACTTGTTACGGCACAGTTGAGGATTGTAGTAGCCATGTTTGGGAAGCGCTACTGACAGCTGATTGCCTATAACTTATGGTAGGATTTCCGCACATCTAGTGCGAGGTTAGCTCGCTTTTGAGAGCAACTGTGTTACGCGAATGACTGCGTTCATTCAGCATATGAGTAAAAGGTTTATCCCATGATGTAATAATGTATCAGGCTAGCCACTCATGTATTTGTTGTGTCTTAGAACGCACTTGCTAGGGAGTAAGGAGTCCCATTGCTCTTTATGCTGGAGATACTGAGCTTGTGAGCCAAATCGTCCGAGGAATGTTATGCGTGCCATTGGGTAAGTCGTGCCTGTGTTATTGTTTGAGCCAATAGGTAGCTCATAGTATTGTTGTGAATTTTAGAGTCACGTTTCTTCGAGGTAATCTCTGTGGAGATTTATGGTATTTGCTATGCAGCCTGTGTCTGGTGTCTACAATTTAAACTTTGTTAGGGAAATTAAACCTACATTATAAACCTGAACTAAATCATATCTATAATTGATCTAATCCCACGTGCTTTAATATGAAATAACTGAGCATCTTAATCTTGCACCAATTGTCTTGTGAGCTGCTTTGACACCATGTGCTGTTCATTTCCATGTGGAAGTAATTTTAACTGAGCTGACACTTTTTGACTGACAAGGATCATTGGAGCGAAGAGATTGTAACTGATGGTCCGCATGTTGCTATGTGATGTTAGACGTAGTCTTTATTACGCATTCGCCGACCTATCATGCATTCTGGAGATGACCGGGGGCAAAGAGCTTCCCCGATCAGCGTAATCAGGCTTATTAAAATAACATGTGTGTGTGTTCATTTTCTTCATTTATCAGTGTACAACCTGAATTGTTCCCTGTTAGTTATAAGAGTGTGTTGTATTTGGATGTATATTTTTTGGATAGACTGTGGTTGCTATCCTTAGATTTGATTTAATGCTTTGATTACTGACGCATCTGGTCGTAATATTTTATTCATGTGAGGAATTAGCTAGTTGATTAAATGTACATGTACATGTGGGCGTGGTACCAACCTAACCTAGGGTTTGTTTTGCTATGATGTTAAATATAGATTCTGCTGAGTCATTTGCTTGTAATTTTGTGCTACCACGTAGAATTTCCTTCATGTGCCACGTGCCTAGACTTGTTGTTGCTTTGTTTTTCATGTGTTCATGGACTTTCGCGAGGGCTAGCTTAACGACAGTTAGGTTTTGTTCCTTCGTTTCTTTATTGTAATTAGCTTTGCTGATTAGCCGATTTCTTAACCCTCCGAAATAGGATAGGGGTTTGAATTACTGAATAAATCTTTCACGAAATTTTACTTAAGCCTGGATCTTTTCATTTGCTAGCTTTGTGTTTAGGGTGTGCTTCTTTGAGCGTCTATGACATATTCTATGCAAGGAACCCAATCCTTTGGGACCTCGCTTATCGTGCTAAAGCAGCCCTGAAGAGGTGCATCCGATCCACTCAGGTTGTGGATTCGAAGGACGGGGTTATTCGAATTGTCATTTACCGGTCGATGGTACCCGGATAATCTCCTCTAACGGGCTTAAACCCTACACTCCTTTTTGGCGCCCAATCTGTTGTGGCCCTTTGCTTCACGTTTTTGAGACGTTCAAATATTTGATACTTAAAGGCAAATGGACCGAACTGTGACGAATACAGAGGTCGTACAGCTGTTCCAATTGCCGCATGGCATTCATGAGATGTCGGACTATGGGGTGAAACATAGTTATATTATATACTTCGTGTTAGGTGTTTGATGTTGCCTATGCTTTGTCCCTAGTAAATGTAACTTGTGTATTGCTGACTGATGTTTTATTGTAAGGTACATTCATGGTAATTCGTCAATCCAGCGGTAATTTGTGACGTTTATTCAATAAGCCAGACTTTCTTCCTGGACAGATTTCCTCGTAATGGTAGTCAGTTGTTTCTGAGGCATTTCCCTGTACTTCTCATTATTGGTTGTAGTTATGGTGGACGAGGAGACGCTACGTCATATACTGGATGGTATGATGACGAATAAAAACGCATCATTGAACCAGATCAGAGGTGATCAAGGCAATAATACTGCTGCCTTAGATCAGATCAGAGGTGATCTCAATGTGGTTAGAATCGACATGGAGGCATATATTGTTACACTTAATGGAGTGAGAGGTGACTTAGGTAATAATGCAGAAAGCCTTAATAATACTAATACCACACTGTTAGCGAACACTGCTACACTTAATGAATTGAGATGTGACATAGACCATATTAGGGATAATGTAGGAGCCAATACTCTAACACTTGTTGGAGTTAGACGTGATGTCGAAGCTAACACTAATACCTTAGTTCAACTTAGGGGAGATCTTAATCAAGTCCGTGTGGACATGGAGACGAATATAGCTGAGGCTAACGCTAATTTGTTAGCAGGATTAGCTGCAGTTAGGGTCGATATGATACGACACCATCAGGAGGATAATGATCGTTTGGATACTCTGTCAGGCGACCTTGCGACAAACCGTAATGAGGTACAAGGACAGTTGGACACGATTGATGCTAATGTTAAGGCAGTATCAGACGAAATGGTAGATTTGCACCGTGAATTGACTGCTAATTCAAGCTGCGTGATGGCGTGAATCGAGACCGTGTATGGATTAAAATCAACTATTCGAGTGAACAGGGAGGAGTTAGCGATTGACATAGCGATCATCATGGGAGACGCAACGGAACAAAAGGCCAATTTTGATGCAACGGTATCGAACATTAAAGATGACGTGGATTTTCTTCGGAAACGAATAGAGGAAGTGGCCATTACTGAGTGTCTTCAGCTGAGTAATAACGTTCGCAGATCCGTAAGGAAAATCGATACTATTCTGAGAGGAGAGATTCATAGGTTGCAAGAACAGATGAATAATTTAACTACTCAGTCAGATCCACTTAACACAACCAGATATTGAGCAACTTGAGCAGCGATTGCTGGCTAAAATAGAAGCCCAACCGAAGGTGACACCTATGGACATAGCATTATCAACTACACCCATTGTAACACAACAGAGTACCACAAATAGTGCTAGGCAGACAGGACCATCTGCACCATTGAATTTTGAAGCACATGTGTTCACTCCGATGAGGACTTACAATCAGGGCGGTAATGTCATGATTATTCGACAAAGAGAAGAGCAACCAGCTCAGTTTTCAGGGACTGGAGGTAGTGTTACCCCGGTAGAGTTCATGCAAAACGTGGAAAGTTACTTAAGAGACACGATGGTTACACCTGAGAGGGAGCTCAGGATAATTGAACGTTTATTGACAGGACAAGCTAGTACCTGGATTCGAGCGTTTAGATACTCGTTCACAGGATTTCTAGACTTTAAGGAAGCACTTCTAAGGACATACTGATCGAATGATGTTCAGCAAAGTATACGGGCAGGAATGTATACGAAGCGATAGAGTACGAACCAGCCCACACGATACGCTAATTATTTTTCAACTCAATTAGCCCGACTGAGATGGTGACAACCGCCATTATCTGAACCCGAACTTATCCAAACCATTACGCGACAGTACCCCGCTGATGTACGGCGCGTATTGATAGCTGCAAGCGCATCAACGTTCTAGGAATGCGATCAGATTTTGCTTAGGATTGATTCCACCAACGATCAGTTCGTCATTCACCGACCCAAAGGTGAGACACGCCATGTGAATCTGACCAATGTTGCTAAAGTGTCCAGACTCCAAAGCCGGCACCTGTAATCAATGAGCCATATCAACGCAATAGCGCATGACCCAACCGTCGTACGTGGAACCGTCGACCGTACGAACGCTCGAGGCAAAAGGATAATCGAGGATATTGAGGCGGAAATTTGAGAGCAGAAATGAAGAAAATCGTCGACAAGATCACAGGCGAATAAACCACTATGCATGTCGCAATCAACAATTGGGTATCGTGAGGAGAGATTACCAGTATATTGGAGGATACCGAAGGGACCGTGATCCACGTTACCAGATGGACCGTGATTGGAGAGGTCGAGCTCATGAAAGTCAGGAACACGTCCGACAGTTAAGGAATGATGGGGGAAAAGAGCGAAACCAAGCTTCATCGCAGGCACTGTAGGATGTTCTAGAGGAGGAACCTGAAAATAGCAAACCGGGGACCTCCAAAGGGAAAAAGAAAACTTCAAATTAGAAATAACTGTTAGGGAGATTGATTCCAGGGTAACTGCGACCATACTTCTCTGGGAGCCAATGGCCAGAGACCTACCCGACGAACGACAACTGAAGTAGAACTCACTCAACTACCGATAAAATCAGCGAAAATTATTGGGTAGCCTGTATTTTTACTCGTGGACACTGGAGCCATGATTAGTGTGATTTTAGCAGATCTTTTTGCCGCGCTGAAAACATTAACCATATCGACCGAGTTGCCTGTCTCAACAAAGTAAGGAGGGTAATCGAACTGTCAAATGTAAAGTGCAGATTTCATGCGCATTGAAAATAAACTGCTACGTGTACTTACACCAATTCTTGGTTCTAAAGGACTTGCGTTATGAGGCCATATTGGGGGCCGATTTCATGCGGATGTATGACGGTGTGATTGATATGTGTCCAAACACGATTATGTTCAGACTGCATGAAACTATTTCTATGCATATTGGAGGGGGAGATCCAGGATGTAATGCGGACATCAACCCTGTGGATACTTTTGATCATTTGGAAATAATTAGCCAGAAAGGAGAATGCACAAGATTGGAAAATAAGACAGAATGGTTAATGAGCGATGAGACCGAACGCGGAAAAATTCTTGGAAGGAGCCGCGGGGAGTCTAAAAGAAATGGAAGCCGCCAACATTGTTAAAAAGGCACCGACGTCTTATGTCAACCCTCCGACGACTGTTGTCAAGGTTGATGGTAGCCTGAGGCGGTGCCAAGATGCCAGGGTCTCAAACGACCGTTTAGCCCCAGAGCACGACCGACGACCTAGAATCAGAGATATTCTAAGGCAATTTAAGGGAAAACGATTTTTGACAGCGTTGGACTTGGTCCAGTCCTATTGTCACATCAAGTTGTCTGAGCATACCCAGAAATACACTGGATTTTTGTTTGGGCAGACAACCTATGTATTTTGTAAACTACATTTTGGTCTAAAGAACGCGGGAGCCACACTAATACGACTCTAAACGCGAACCTGACGCAAGAAGTCAAGGAGAAAATATTCTGCTATGTCGATGACATAATAATCGCATCAGAGACAGAAGAGGAGTACTATCGAACCCTTCGTCTCGTTTTCGAGACCGTGTAGCCAATTTCAAGGTGAACAGAGTGAAATGTAAATTCCTCCAGAGTAAAATTAGATTTGTAGGACACATCATCAGTGGAGATGGTTAAAGGCCCAACCCATCTATAATATATGCTATTTCAGCATTTCCTGTACCGACCAGGGTTAAACATATACCGTAAGGCTATTCTTGGGTGTTATTCAGTTTGTTGCCGCACATTGCCCGAAGTATTCGGAGACTGTTGCTCCGTTACAGAACTTTTGCTGAAGAATACGAAATGGGCATGGAATGAAGAATGAACTACCGCATTTGAAGAAGCCAAGAAAATGCTTGTGGATAGCATTACTCTCGAATACCCGGACTATAGTCGTAACCTCATCACGGAGACTGACGTATCCGCGGTGGGAAATAGTGCCATCCTGTTGGAGAAGGACGATGACCGTCAACGCCGTTACATAGCTTTCCTTAGTAGGTGACTTAGGCCGCATGAGAAGAGCTATTATACCACTGAGATTGAAGCTTTGGCAATTGTATACGCTCTTGAGTACTGGTGTCAGCTGCTATGGGGACATAGCATCGTTATCAGAACTGACCACCACGCTTTTACCTTATCATGAAAACAAGACTGGCGAGTGACAGAATTATGCATTGGTCGCTGTACCTCCAACAATTCGATATCATCTTTGAACATCGACCTGGGAAGGAGAATTATCTGGCTGATATTCTCATTAGGAATCCAGATCTTTTAGTTCACGCCATTGACTTCGAGGGAGACTGTGAGGAACACCTTCGCAGACTTCGTTATCTACCCGAAGGCTACAGACGCGACGAGGAGCTCAGAAGAATTATACGAATCTTGGAACATCGCATGGACGCTGAATACGACGATTATGCCCGAACTGCCACTATAGCCGATGACTACGTGATATACCGTAGGGTAATGCACCGATCTGTGGATCCAGACCACATACAGCTTCGCGCAGTAGTTCCGCGAAGGCACCAGGACACTGTTATAAACATGGTACACCTTCCTAATCGAGTCCTGGAGGTACTAAACAATAGTAGTTATGTTATTGGAGATCTACGCGCTGGCGAGAGGTTAGGCACCTTCAATGCTGCTAACCTGAAGAAATATTTTCAGAATTAGACTGGAAAGATGTTGACAAATAAAAATGCAACCCTCACATTTTTATTTGAAATGATGGAGAGGCATATGAGCCCGTACACGCTCATGTCCGTAATATGTCTTCAAGAGCATGTTTGCTCACTTGCATAGAACGCACTCAGAAGCTTCCTCCCGATTCAAGCTTTCATTTGACTTTCGAGAGGCCAGTATATTTTATAATTTCTAATGATCTTGTCGACTTCATCGTTATGCTTAGGTCTAACGTTATGCGTTACGGTTACGGCGTGTATGACGTCATCATGCTGTACAGTGCATATGCACCGAGTCTGAGTTTACTCCTGGGGTCTGGCATTATGCGATACGGAGACGGCGAGTGCGTGACGTCAGACAGGAATACAGGGTTACTCCTAAAGGAGTGTGCAAGATGTGAGACATGAATACAGGGTGACTCCTAAAGAGATGTACACGATGTCAGATAAGAATACAGGGTGATCCTTAACAAGGTGTACAAGATGTCAGAAGAGAATACTGGGTGACTCCTAAAGAGATATAAAAGACGTCAGATAAGAATACAGGGTGATTCCTAAAGAGGTGTGACGATGTCAGACAGGAATACAGGGTGACCCTTAACGAGGTGTACAAGATGTCAAGACGAGAATACAGGGTGACTCCTAAAGAGATATACAAGACGTCAGATAAGAATACAGGGTGACTCCTAAAGATGTGTACAAGATGCCAGACAAGAATACAGCGTGACTCCTAACGAGATATACAAGACGTCAGATAAGAATACAGAGTGATTCCTAAAGAGGTGTGACGATGTCAGACAGGAATACAGGGTGACCCTTAACGAGGTGTACAAGATGTCAGACGAGAATACAGGGTGGCTCCTAAAGAGATATACAAGACGTCAGATAAGAATACAGGGTGACTCCTAAAGATGTGTATAAGATGCCAGACAAGAATACAGGGTGACTCCTAAAGAGATATACAAGATGCCAGATAAGAATACAAGGTGACTCTTTAAGAGGTGTATAAAATGGCAGAGAAGAATACAGGGTGACTCCTTAAGAGATATAAAAGACGTCAGATAAGAATACAGTGTTACTCCTAAAGAGGTGTACACAATGTCAGAGAGGAATACAGGGTGACTCCTAAAGAGGTGTACAAAATGTCACACAAGAATACATGGTGACTCCTAAAGAGATATACAAGACGTCAGATAAGAATACAGGGTGACTCCTAAAGAGGTGTACCAGATGCCAGTTACGAATACGGGGTGACTCCTAAAGAGATATACAAGATGCCAGATAAGAATATAAGGTGACTCTTAAAGGTGTGTACAAGATGGCAGAGAAGAATACAGGGTGACTCCTAAAGAGATATATACAAGACGTCAGATAAGAATGCAGGGTGACTCCTAAAGAGGTGTACAAGATGCCAGATAAGAATACAAGGTGACTCCTAAAGAGATACCGATACACAAGATGCCAGATAAGAATACATGGTGACTCTTAAAGAGGTGTACAAGGTGGCAGAGAAGAATACAGGGTGACTCCTGAAGCGGTGCACAAGATATCAGACAAGAACACAGGGTGACTCCTAAAGAGGTGTACAAGATATCAGACAAGAATAGAGGGTGACTCCTAAAGAGGTGTACAAGATGTCACACAAGAATACAGGGTGCCCCCTAAAGAGGTGTGCAGGATGTCAGAGCAAAATACAGGGTGCCTCCTAAAGAGGTGTACAGGATGTCAGAACAAAATACAGGGTGACACTTAACGAGGTGTACAATATGTTAGATTCCATTCAAATACAGGGTGGCCGTTAAAGAGGTTTGCAAGATATCAGATTCAAATAATGGGTGACCCTTAAAGGAGTTGTAAAGGATGTCAGACTCAAATACAGGGTGACCCTTAAAGAGGTGGGCAAGATGTCAGATTGAAAACTTTAACCCCTTATTGGATGGAACAAATTGTTGAAACATTTTGTTCTAAGATCGTAATGGAGTCTGTTGAAAGAGTCCTCCTGAGTCTTTCTAACATGTGTAGCATTTGTAGCATGCGTTATTTGAAATTATATAAAGTCTAGTCTCTCAGACTGACTGTATCTCTTTTCCTGGATATATTTTAATACAATATATTGCATCTGTATATCACAAGTAATTCTGTGTAAATTACCACTTTATTGTGGCTTTGAATATTACAATTCATCATTCATCATTTGGTAAAGGTATTTGCACCGCAGATATGCGGAAGGCATGAAAGTAAACACTACACGACTTTCAAGTTATTTGGAACCTAGGACGGAGCTTCCGACCAAGCCACACAGTTTTGTGAGTCTGACCAAGACGCACGCGTTTCGTGGGTCCGCCGTAACTAGGCGTGATAGCACGTTTTGTGTAAGTACACAGTGCTGAAGTGAAGTACAAGTATATCCAGTCATCGAGCTGATTTATTGCAACAAATTGTGTATAATATCATTTGAATGCCATGTGAGGCGAATTCAGCGAGATTCATCGGCAACTATTTTTCGAAAGTGTGAATTGGTAAATTTTTCACCACTTGCACGTGGTCAACTAACATTGTTACCACGTTGCCGACAGCATGGAAAAATTCCTGTGTAATAGTGCACAGAAATAATCATTCATAGTACTGCATTAATAGCGAGCTAGAAACCGCAGTGAAAGTAATCACGAATAATAGTTTGTGCTTCGAGTATTTCTTTATGATTGCTGTGATATTACGTGATTTTGTGTTTGAAAGTATTAAAGCCTATGAGCTTAGATACCACCTGTTGTATCTGTTAGAGTGTGTGGCAGACTTTTATAATCATTTTTTAAATATCTGCACCTGTGTTTAAAATCAGTGCTTCATTTTGAATATTGTGAATATCGTAAAAGCTGTGAAAATTGTATATTTCTTCGCACCATGCATCGTAACGACGACCACGTGTACGACATGTTTCTAGCCGTACTCATGATGTTCACCATGGTATAAACCCAGTCATGGAGGGGATGTCAAGAAAATAACACTGCCACGAGGAGGAAATCAAGAGGAAACCGTACCGCAAGACTACGTGATGAGGAATTTCAAGCGGAGAATAGGCGAGGACTGTGGAGGATAATTATGGAGCCTTATAATCCCTCCCGTAGAACGGAGTTGTATAACTCCTCTGTTCTGAGAGAACACGAGGCGAACTACAAATTATATCCACTGTGAGTCTGTATCCTCATTACTGAACAGGGTTTGTCCGGGTAGATCTAGTTTAGTAAACGAACTTGATAGCAACCACTCAGCCAGGTGTAGTTATTAGTAATTTATGCCTTTCTTTCTTCTCTACTGTCCAATCTTTATGAGACACCCAGTACCATGCTTGCATGGGAGTGCACATGTATTTTTTGTGACACATCAATGTATTTCCAATTTATAGAATCCAGCCATGGAGAGCTGCATATTCAGTCAATAGTAATTTACATGATAGGAAAGAAGATTCATCTTCAATTTTAGGGTACACCCAGTATAGGAGCCCTCATTCTATTCCATTTACCACTATTTAACGTCTCATTTGGTCAGTCGACAGTTACTACCACATTTTGTGAAGCTTTGTTAACATTATTTGTGGATCTTTAATGCCACGAAGTTCCGAGAGGGAATAGTACAAGTGTAATATGAGAATTATCCAGCCTGGTTACGAACCAGAGTACATTTCATCGAATCAGTTTAAACAACACAGAAGTGTGAGGTCTTGTCTGTTATACCCTTTAGTCGTGTCGAGATGACACGCACCGTTTCTAACTTTGACTGTAAATATCAGGGAGTGAGTGGAATATCTTCGAATTTGAATGCAGTTAGGCTGCACATGTTTTTATCTGTCCTACAATTGTATTTGGTAACTTTATAATGTATATTTTTGAACGGGGCAGGTTATGGTATAATACCATCTTATAGAAGTTGTAGTTGTTTAATTCCGCCCCTTAAAACAACAATAACTAACTAACTAACTAATCTTATAGTAATGGAGAATGATATCTCAAAGATGAACGGATCACTTAAGGACTGTAATCAGTGATTTCCGTTATATTCTAGACGCACAGTTCTGACATGTTAAGAGAGTGAGATTGATACTGCACTCAAATGAACACTGTAAGACATTGGGAGTGGGGCATGATGCCCAAAATCATGAAGGGACCAGGAACTTGTTTTATTACCCAGCATTCTGAGCGAGACAGACGATTATTGATTAATTCTTATGACAGTCTGTTACGTCATATATATTTGAGGAATGTAGTAGCCATGTTTGGGAAGCGCTACTGAACTAGAGAGCACAGCTGATTGCCTTAACTTATGGTAGGATTGACGCACATCTAGTGCGAGATTAGCTCGCTTTTGAGAGCAACTGTGTTATGCGAATGACTGCGTTCATTCAGCATATGAGTAAAAGATTTATTCCATGATGTAATTGACCCAGTTATATTGTATCAGGCTAGCAACTCATGTATATGTTGTGTCTTAGAACGCACTTGCTAGGGAGTATGAAGTCCCATTGCTATTTATGCCGGAGATACTGATCTTGTGAGCCAGATCGTCCGAGGAATGATATGCCTGCCATTGTGTAAGTCACGCTTGTGTTATTGTTTGAGCCGCTTGGTAGCTCGGAGTATTGTTGTGAATATTAGAGTCACGTTTCTTCGAGGTAATCTCTGTGGAGATTTATGGTAATTGCTATGCAGCCTGTGTCTGGTGTCTACAATTTAAACTTTATTAGGGAAATTAAACCTACATTATGAACCTGAACTAAATCATATCTATAATTGATCTAATCTTACGTGCTTGAATATGGAATAACTGACCATCTTAATCTTTCACCTATTGTCTTGTGAGCTGCTTTGACACCATGTGCTGTTCATTTCCAAATGGAAGTGATTTTAACTGTGCGGACACTTTTTGACTGACAAGAATCGCTGGAGCCAAGAGTTCGTAACTGAGGGTCCGCATGATTCTATGTGATGTTAGACGTACTCTTTATTACGCATTCACCAACCTATCTTACATTCTTGAGATGACGACCGGGGGCGAAGAGCTTTCCCAATCAGCGTAAGCAGGCTTATATAAAATAACATGTGTGTGTGTTCATTTTCTTCATTTATCAGTGTATAACCTGAATTGTTCCCTGTTAGTTATAAGAGTGTGTTGTATTTTGATGTATATTTTTTGGATAGACTATGGTTGCTATCCTTAGATTTGATTTAATGCTTTGATTACTGACGCATCTCGTCGTAATATTTTATTCATTTGAGGAATTATCTAGTTTATTAAATGTACATGCAAATGTGCACGTGGTACCATCCTAACCTAGGGTTTGTTTTGCTATGATGTTAAATGTAAATTCTACCGAGTCATTTGCTTGTAACGTTGTGCTACCGCGTAGAATTTCTTTCATGCGACACGTGCCTAGACTTGTTGTTGCTTTGTTTTTCATGTATTCAAGGACTTTCGCGAGTGTTAGCTCAACACCACCTACATAGAAGGCCGTTGCGCTGAATTGAAAGTAGCCAAGATGGTGGATCTTGTAGGCAGATATGTGTGTGGGCATGCTGTTGTAGTTATTCTGCGATTTTTTCATTTTTTTGCTGTAAAATATGGTTTACAAGTGTCGTGTGCCGAAGTGCAGGGGTAATTATGATAATGAAAATAAAAATCAAGTGTCGTAAGTTCCTCGAAGAAGAGAATTTGAAGAAACGTTGGGTAACATCATTTAAACGAAAGAACTCCATACCAACAAAACATTCTGTGGTAAGTATCAAGAAGCGTTGTTTTCCTTTTATCTAACCAGTGTTAACCTACTAAATAAACAGCCGATATATTCTTAATAATATAACGAGCCCAAAGAACTTATACATTAACTTGTAAACAACTCGCAAGTGACCACATCCTTTTAAGGCTAGAGTAGGCCTAACTGTAAAGCATTGCTTCAAGTTTCAGATAATAAGGAACGATGTTTCTCATCAAATAATTAATCAACGAATCTCCCTATATACGAGACAAGTTTGTTTTGCGTGGGTGAATTAAACCTAGTTATACTGGTACCGTATTATTTTATAATAGGCTACCACATTTTGAAATGTTTACATATGAGCATGCTGCTGTGGTAACAGTACAGAACACCAGAACCGAAGTAAAAAACTACTGAAATAATCCAAATAACTGTACTAATGGTAGGGAAAAAATATGGAGATAATATAGTCATCCCAAATAGGACCACGACTTATATAGATGGAATCCAGCTGTCTCTGCCATTTTTAGCATCATGTACAGTATTGCCAACCCCACGCATTCGCATCCGACATACCAATGGTTTTCGCCTAGACCACGTTAGCTAACATAAACACCTCTGGTTTTGTGGTAAATATTTGTCTGAAATGAGCCTCTATTATGTGAAATCAAGCTAAGCTGCAGATCTCTTAAGGATTTTAAATATTTGCCAACACACTGTCTGTTGTGATCAAATGCTGAAAAAGCTTTGATGTGATAATTATAAAATTATTTTGTAATGCATATTGAGAATTGATGTTCAAAGCAAATGATTAATATAATTGAGTCTGGTGTCACTAGAAAGTCATTAAATATGTACCACAAATTGCTCATATTCTAGATTGTTTAAGTAGGTATACCTGACTTCCCTTTAATCGGGTTATCTTATGCGAAACCTTTCAGCTAGATGTCATGACTGTGAGCCTATATGTGGGACTCAATGGATTTGCCTTCCGTTGGCATTTTATACGCATCAAATTTGAAGAATGACTAGTTAATCATACGAAAAATCTTCGCTCTAAAGCGTTTGTAGAACAGCCTATTGTGTGTTATTTGTTATTTTAAACACAGAACAAAATGATCCCACATAGTACCTGTTGGTGCTAGTTGAGGATACCCTATTGCTCCCAGCAGGATGTTTTAATAGGAAATTCTCTATTGAAGGTAACCGTTTAAATGCAAGATATAAAATATAAGTAGACGTGTAGCATAATAGTTTGTTCTAAAGCTAAACTTCTGGTATTGTACCATACAGTGCTTGAGACAAAAAAGAAAGCTAGCCCTGTAAGTTGGAGACTACAACTGCAGTAGGCTAATTCATAATATTTTATACATGCTTTTGTTCAGTAATGCAAGCAGGCTGTTCTCAGGCACTGTAACGATCGCAGCCTATTAATTTATGAAAGAATCAAACATATTCTGGTGTACTATATGGTATCATTGTTCTAAGTATGAAAAACAGCGTGGATCTAGAGTTCCAAAACACACCCGACTCATCTCTCTCTATGCAGTAGGACAGTGGAGTCATGAGACACTGATGCTAGATACCTACACAATTCACCCAGCACACATACTGCTCACATTTCTAAATGGTAAACACCGACTCATCTCTCTCTATGCAGTAGGACAGTGGAGTCTTGAGACACTGGTGCTAGATACCTACACAATTCACCCAGCACACATACTGCTCACATTTCTAAATGGTAAACATATAGTAAAAACAAACAAAAAATAATTATACTCTAGGCTACTATGCATGATTCTGATTTTAGATTCATACCGTTATTATGAACTAGCCCAGTCCCCACCCCATCCATTGGAGCAGTTGCTCTTGTGAAACTTCTCTCATGGGGCATCAGTAATAGGGAAGAGTTTGAAGGAATTATTCTTAACTCAAAAATTAAACATGTAGAATTAAACAAAGCACAATTTTGCAGTGTTTATGTAGGTAACTCTTGGGATAATTTAAAGAGGAAGACATTTTTGAAAAATTACACAGATATAAAGTAGGCCTATTCAAATTTAGTTCATTAAGCATGGAAATACTCAATCATACACTGTAACTTCAACAAATGTTACTTAGTATCATTCTTTTGTAAATTTCAGGTTTGTGAGCTGCATTTTAATGCTCAAGACTTCAGACAGAATACTGTTTTACATTGTGAAGATGGCCAAGAGATAACACTCCCATGGAAAGTGCCAAGACTCATACCTGGTCCGGTTCCATCTCGTCTTCAGAATTGCCCAGTGCGGCTGAGCACTGTGTCCGATGGCAACATTATATAGTAAAGCTATATTTTAAATGATTCAATGGGTACGCGGAATATTTCGTGAAGATCGACACAGTTGTTTAGGCGGCAAGTCCATATATCTAGCTAAAAACCTGATCTTATGCATATATTTCAGATAATTCTATCAAATGCGAATATTTTACTGCTGTTTTTTATGGTCATTGGCTATTTACATACAGTAAATTGATCCAGGAACAGTGAAATAGTGTATGTTTCATTCATTCCTACGGTACCTAGTTTCCCGTGAGGTTTCATTTTAAGTGAACAACGAGAAGAAGCTTATTCTGTAGTATGCCGTCTTTGTTTGTTAGCCATGTAAAGGTAAGTACCGGTAAAGGATGAAGTCAACATAATAGCCTAAATGCTGCTGCCGACGATTTACAGTATCAGTTGGAAGGAACCCGTCATATGGGCCATGGCATGCGGCGTGCTCCAGCAGCTCTGCCTTCTGTGTCCGCCATCTTGTTTGAATGCAAAGGCCTTATATCTAGGTGGTGTTGGTTTGCTTAACGACAGTTAGGGTTTGTTCCTTCGTTTCTTTATTGTAATTAGCTTTGCGGATTTGCCGATTTCTTAACCCTTTGAAGTTGGATAGGGGTTTGAATTATTGAATAAATCTTTCATGATATTTTACTTAGGCCTGGATCTTTTTATTTGCTAGCTTTGTGTTTATTGGGAGTTTAACAAAAAGCCCATCTTCTTTTTTTAGATTTCAACAAGGCATACGATAGTGTCAATAGAAAACAAATGTGGAAATACATGCAGCGGAATGGAATACCGGAAAAACTTATCAGTATGGCAAAACTGTGCACAGAAGGGTCCAAATGCAAACTTAGAATCAATAATGAATATACCGAAAAATGTAATGTCAACACTGGAGTAAGACAGGGAGATGGACTCTCGCTTTTATTATTCAATTTAGATTTAGAAGAAACATTGAAACGAGTAAACCAGGTCCTCCCAAGCCTTGAAGTGGGACACAAAATAAGCATACTAGTTTATGCTGATGACATAACTTTCATGGCAGAAAACGAAAACTATCTAAATATACTCACAGAACCCTTATTGAAGAAGCCAAGGAGGTAGGTCTAATGATAAATGAACAAAAAACAAAATATCTAGTTGTAGGGAAGAATGCAGCACAAGTACAAAACCCCTTAACAGTTGTTTCATACGCTTTTTACAGATGTACTGAGTTCAAATATCTGGGGATTATCATAGACCAGAATAATATGGAAGAAACAGAAATGAAATCAAGAATTTTTAGTGGCAACAAAAGCTACTGGTCTCTGCAAAATCTCTTAAAGACTAAAATCATATCTAGAAAAACTAAAGTGAGAATTTATAACAGCATTATACTTCCTGTTGTCACGTACGGCTCAGAAACCTGGGTATAGTCCAAGCAAACAGAAAGAAAATTAGTAACTTTTGAAAATAGAATACTACGACGCATTTTCGGACCGATAGTAGAAAATGGCCAGTGGAGAATTAGAACAAATAAGGAATTCCGGGATCTCTACAAAGAACTGGAATTCATGGCCCGTGCCAAAAGCCAAAGACTGCGCTGGGCCGGTCATGTACATAGAAGAAGTAGAGAATTGAATTTAAGGGCAGTTTTGGCAGGGGTACCCAGAGGCAGGCAACCATTCGGACTACCGAGACTTCGCTGGTGGGACCAAGTCCAAAAAGATATGAGAAAAATCGGAGTCACAGAGGACATGATGGATGATCGAGAAAGATGGCGCCATGCTGTTGGTGAGGCTACAAACCTGCTTAGGTTTGAGTGGCCATCTAGGTAAGGTAAGGTAAGTGTTTAGGGTGTGTTTCATGGGGCGTCTATGACATATTCCGTGCAAGGAACCCAATCCTTTGGGACCACGCATCTCGTGCTTTTGAAGAGGGGCATCCGATCCTCTCAGGTTGTGGGTTCGAAGGACGGGGTTATTAGAAGTGCCATTTGCCGGTTAATGGTACCCGGATAATCTCCTCTAACGGGCTCAATATGCCATAGAGTTATGCACTATTATATAAAGATTAATGCGTAGGTTAATTATTCAAACTTAAATCGCATGATTAGGACACAACAAGTAAAAACGAGATTTTAAAATTTCGCACAACTGCCATCTTGTGGTTATGAAAACACTTGAAATAAATTAGGTGTCATTGAATAGAAACTACAAACATTTACCGTACCATATTTCACTGCTCTCGGAAGGTTAAATCGCGAGATGGGTCCATTTGAATATTTAAATTTCGCGTCGCCGCCGTGTTGGATTTGTGCTCTCATGGTTATTGAAAGTCCTATATGTGAACTGTTATTCATAGCCTTTATCAATATACAAAATGTCAGTTGATTGCTGTCATAGATTAGTAGATATTGAGAGCCGTCGAAATATTTCAGATAGTCGCCGTGTTGGATTTTTATATATGTAGGCCATAGAGTTGTGTACTATTAGATGACTATTATTGCATAGGTTCATTATTCAAACGATGACTTCGAACGCATGATGAGGACACAAGAAATAAAAACTTAATTTTAAAATTACGCACAGCCGCCATCATGAGGTTATATAAACCAATTAGATGTCAGTGCATTATAATGTGTATAAACATTTGCTGTACCATGTTTTACTGCGCTCGGATGATTAAATCGCGTAAAACGTGTATTTAAATGTTTCAACTCCACTTGGCCGCCATGTTCGTTTTGTGCTTAACACGTTTCTGAAGGTCAGTAAGGTGAACGTTTAGTTGTGCCATTTATCACCGAACAAAATTTCAGGGTGATATCAGTAGTATTTTCGGAGATATAGAAAGCCGGTGAAATATTTCGCACTCCCGCCATGTAGGATTGGTGAGACAAAATAAAATTTGAAGGGTACGGTCGGGGTTGGACAAAATAGTACTATGACCTTACTGATTTTCATGGAAATCGCTCCAGTCGTTGAGATTTTAATAGGGAGGGACGCATCATTCCAGCTCTTTTCCGTTCTACGTTTCATTGGAACATGTTTTGAGCCTAGAAACTGGAACGATGCGCAGTGAATCTGGGTTATTGAGAAAACCTGGACAGTACACTTAGTAACCGGCTGACTCGAAGTAAAGTTATTCATTTACGGAGAACCAAGAACAGTACGGTAAGAAGTGTAATAAGCTAAACGATAACGCTGAGGCATCTTTGCAGTTAGCCTATCTGCGGTATAAGGCGGAACGTTCCGTTAACACAGACCTCGACGCTCGGTATGGTTGGGAGTCAAAATCCTGCTGTACCGTTCCAGCACTGTAGCATTCCACGTTTTCATACCGAGTTCCAAGTTACAGTGGGACGGAATAATATCTCAAGCCAGCTTGGTTTGCAATTTGGAGTAGGCCTACATAACATAACGTGGAACACAGCGGTACGTAACGCATTTCTATTCTATTTCGGGTTTCTGCTACTGATTGGACATGGCATATTTGTTAGTTTTCACTTTACTTATGAGTACTTACGTTTCATATTCCGTTGTTTTCCCCAGTGAGTGCTGTGATTCGACTACGTACTGTACATCGGAGCAGGAACTAAGACAGTTGCAATTGGGATTTGAGTCCCCAGATTCCAAGCCATTCTCTATCTCCTTATCAATCAAGTCATCTGAAACGGATGAAACACTTTATTTAAGGAGTTAGCAGTCATAGTAGTTGACGGTTTTGTTAATGGAACATGTGTAGCTGTGGAGTCATACGAGTCATCTCCTTCCTCCAATAGCCATCGAGGGGTTTTGGGAAGTCCACCACTTCCAATCCTCGATCTTGTGATCTAAGAAGCAAGCTGCGGGACGTGCGGCCGTGGTAATGATTGTCACAAGGTGTGATACATCAAAATTATATTAGAAACAAGATGTTCAGTAAAAACATATAGCCTACTTTCTACTAAATGCATGGGTATAGTTATAATAATAATGTTATTGGTTTTACGTCCCTTTTAACTACCCTGGCTTTTAGAGACGCCGGGGTGCCGGAATTTTGCCCCGAAGGGGATCTTTAACGTGCCAGTAAATGTACTGACACGGTTCCCTCGCATTTGCGCACCCTCAAATGCCAGCTGACTGCGCCAGGTTTCGAACCTGCAACCTTGGGCTCAGCAAGCGAGAACGTTACCCCTGAGCCACGCAGCCAGACGGTATAGTTATAAATCATGGTCCTTTTCAAGGAGTATAATTGAATGCTGGTTGTAGTAGCTTGTTGAAATACAACGTGTTATACAGATATTAAACGTAGATTGATTGAATCCTCACCTGAATTATATATACACAAACTAATACAGCCATCACAATAACACAGGTTATCAGACAAAATTCAACACTCACCCAAGTACATGGGTCTAAATGACCATGATGTCCATGCATCTCAAATGAAACAACAACAACAACAGCTTCCTACCCAAATCCTTCCTTGTATAAATGTACACACACTAGTAAGCCTAGATACATCACAGTGACACAGAATATCATACAAAATCTACACACACCCAAGTAAACGGGGCTACAAGGCCATAATGCCACAAAATCCCTAAAGAATCAACAACAACAATGGGCTATACCGCAGATCAAGGTCAACGAATATTAATCGCTGTATTCGAGTGTTGAAATATGTGGTGTATGAATACAGTAAGCGCCTAAATATACAGTACTGGAAAATTATGTTGCTGTTATTGTTGTTATTTAGTTATCGGGTTGATAATGTAAATGTTCAAAATGTGCTCCATTGCGCTGCAGACAGTGTTCATAACGATCACGCATATTTTAAAACATATTCTAGAACATAGGTTGCTTCAGAGTCCTGAAAAGCGAGACGATCTTCTGACGCACAGTTTTGAGTGGATCTGGACAGCTGAAGGCTTCCTCCTTTAACACACCCCACACGTAAGCATCAGGTGGTGTCAGATAGGGGGAGTGTGATGGGTAAGGGAACTCAGTCTCATGGAAAATGATTCGTCCTGGAAATGTTTCTTGCAGTAAAGCCATAGACTGTCGAGAGGTGTTGCAGGTCGCCCTGTCTTGTTGAAACCACTGTATATTCATCTGAATGTTCCTGGCACGACAAAAACTTTCTTAGATCCTGAATAAATGGCCTTACCCCCATGTTCCTATAAAGATCCTGGTTAACATCATCTTCAATTTCAGGGCTCTTCTCAGAAGACTTCACTTTGGAGACTGCAACACCTGATTGATGACACATCCCTGATATTCATTTGTGGGCACAGTTACTGGCTTACCAGACCTTCCCTTCCGTTGACAAAATACACTATCCGTACGACGGAATTAGTAGCAACAGACAGCATAACTGTCTTGCTTGGTGCCGGGTTATTAATGTGTTCACGATATTGTTCCGCCACTAACTTCGAACTCGGCTGCCTTGATAACCATTTTCGTACGAGCGAAAATTATACTCTACTATGAACACGTTGTCCTCCGCCGCGAGAAGCATTGTCACTTCTAACCACAGAGCACAACGTTCGTTACACAACTAACAATACATCATGGTGATACAACAACACGCAGACGCTCAGGCATGTGCATGCACGCTGCGCAAAAATGAGTACTGTGTATTTTGGCGCATACTGTATATACGAGGTATTTACTATTTTCGATTGCAAATACACACTATATATGCTTAACATTATAACGTGTGAGTAGTTATAAATCAATAAATACCAAAGAAAAAAGACGTAAAGTTTCATGAACCTGCAGGGATTTGAACCACGAACACCGAGACCATGAGCCCGGGTCGGTACCATTACGCCACGGATGCGTTACGATAATACTTGGCAAATAACTGGATTAGTATAACTGTATCATACTTTATGATGAAATCAACGATTTCATTTGCGTTTTCTGCCGATTTCATAAGCCATTTGCTTCTAAATATGTATTATTTTATTCAGTACATTCCTAAAAGGATATAAACTTACGAAGTTATGGGAATATATGGATTTTTTTTTCTTAGTCGTTTACCCTCCAGGTTGGTGGAACCCGCGGACTCAGCGAGGGAACTCACCACTACCGCCTCTACGGGCAGTGTCCTAGAGCTGGGAACATCTAATCGGAGGGGATACAACTGGTGAGGTGGGATTGGCACCTCGCCCAGGCGCCCTCGCCTGCAAAGCGAACAGGGGCCTCATGAGGGAAGGTAATGGAAGGTCAGGATGGATAGGCAAGGAAGAGGGAAGGAGGTGGCCGTGGCCTTGAAGAAGGTACTGCCCCCGTAATTGAATTATATAGAGACCACGGTGGCTATATTGGAAATTATAAAGAAAGTTATGGCTGTCATAGTTATGACGTGGGTAGTCATGACGTAAGCACGGATGACGCAGACGTTATGCCAGCAGGCTACTTGAGCTGAGATTCTCAGTGACGTCAGCATTTATTCGAGAAAGATCCGAGATCTACGACGCAGTCGCAGGAAACGTGGAATTCTGCTGAGGAAGAAGTTATGCTATTGGAGGGGAGGCTTGAACCAATGAACGATAGTTTGAAGGAAGACGGAGATTGCAGAAACTATGGTATTTTTATTACTTTTTGGAATGCAGAGTTGTGGAAATCCATTTGCAGTAGAGGCATTGATCTGGAATTTTGGTGAAATTTATTTTCAGTTTTTGAATTTTGAAAATCCGTCATGTATTGACGAAGTTGGAACTTCTAGCGATGACGCAGTAACACACAATGGAAGGGATGGATACGCCCCTCATGAAGTTCATAAAAGGCCTTGCGCAGAAGAGAGGAGTCTCATTCCTCATTCTCAGATCATCAATCGTCTGATAGCTCAATCGTCAGATCTCAAATAGTTATTTCAGTGAAACGTCGAGTGAGATTAGTAGTGAAAGAGTCGTCTTTAGAACGCGTGGTGAACCCACTGCATTAAAACGAGAGTCGAACATACTAGCATTGCAAGTTTACTGTGAGTAAATCTAGGTGAAGTTGAAACGCACATTATAACGCGTCTACGAGATTAGCTGTGAACAGTTAGCGGTCACCTATAAGCTAATTCTATTGTGCATTGCTACAGTTAGCAGTGTAGAAATGTTGAACAATTTCGAGTAATTATTTTGGAAGATATTAGCAATTTTAGACGACTGACAAAAGTGATTTTCTCGTCACAGGAGAAACACTTTCTATCGCCAGAATCTACGCCACGGCTGACACGGCTAGTGAAATAGGGAGACTTCAGATTGCTTTTGTGACACAACGCTACAGTATTATGGAGCAGTTTAATATGGCAGTTTGTTCTTCTATTACCATAACCGAAGAGAAGATGGAAGGCTAAAGGACTTTATGCAATTGGGACATATTTCAACGGAGTAAGATAGCAACATGGAACTTCGCTAATTGCTATTCCACACAAGCGAACATGCGGTGAATAACCATCTACACTCATGTTTCGTGGTACAACGCTGAATACTAACAAACAGCAATGGAAATGATTTCATACTCACTGAATAAGAATATTTCTTCGGAAATATCTACAAAAACTTCATGGCGATTTTCTACTGGAACTTCAGGGATTTTTCAAGAGAGTTCAGGGTTGTCCCGACTCACAAAGAAGATTATTGCCGGAAGGATGTCGTTCGTCTTCACGGAGCAGTGCAATTTCCGGAGAAGGAAGCAGTTCGATTCTCCGATGGTGCTGTTTCCTGTTTAGAGGATGGACCTCAGCTTTAACTTGGTGAAATGGATCCATCAACAGTCTTCTTTGGGGAATTTTCCTCTGGAACGTCAATCGGCAGATAAGGTAGTCGTGAACGTTTATTGTATTTGAGTTTCTTAGCAATATTTGAGCAACCATTTTCCCATATTTTGTCCTCATGTATTTTGCCCTATATTCTTGTTTGAGATTCATATTCTCAGTTCACATTGATGAGTTATGCCTTTTTCGACGTTTTATTAAGACATTGTTATGTCATGGGCATAGTTAAACGATTTTGGATCAGTTGAGACTGATATTTAGATTTTTCAGTAATTTGCTTAAAATTTTTGTAGTCACGATTTGACTGTAAGTTAATGATTTTTATGGCAGATTTAAATTCAGACAGCGTGTCATCTTATTAAAGTAATTCTACCCCAGTTTAATTACTTTGTCCAATTTTCTGTCATCATCAAGAAGGAAGAACATTTAAATGATTTTAGAGCGTTAAAATCCATTACGGTGTCGACGATCTTGGAAATACTAGTCGGTATTTGAATTGATTGCAACACAGACATTTATCGTCAGTTATGAACGATCATTGCATCATAGACCATTTTGTGAAAGATGAACTTTAATTATGAATTATTGAATGCATTAAAGTCGTGAACTTTTGTTAGGAGTTTTTTCTCATTTAGAGATTTATATAACGATGTTTGCATTCCCCAGTCTAATTGGATTCTATTCGACTATTTTACAGTTTAGTCGCACTTTGTTTGATGATAGTATTTATATACTACAATTCTTTGAAGATGTTAATCTTAAAATTTGATAGACCAGACAGACGTATATAAGCGTATTCACTATTAAATTTGTTTGTGATTGGCAAATTTTTACTTCATTTCGATTCATGAATGAAATCCACGAAGGTTAAATGACAACAGTTTTGAAACAATTAATGATTATAAGAATTTTTAAGTGGAACTATGAATGTATAATCGCTAGTGCAGCGGACATGTTGAAAGTCGCTGATGTATAATGCCCTTAAATAATGGAGGAGGTTCCCACAGTAATTAATGATAAAGAATGTGTTAGTGGAGGTTTTTGTAAATTCTGAGGAAGATTTTGATGCCGTATATTTTAATATATGATGAATTTTGGGCCTAATTTTAATGCAGTTGTGTGCATTATTTTGTAAGCGAAGTATTTTCCGCTAGAGTGTATTGTCATAGTTCGTTGAAAATTAATCAAGTGAATTTACTGTTATAATGAACAAGAGTTTTGAAAGAATTTGAGATAAGATTTTGAATGACGATTACCGTCACAAATAATAATAATTATTACAACCTTTATTAAACCAGATTGTGACATTTACATGTATAACTAACCTTCATTGGTCGATTATATTAACACGATTATGAATTTACCAACCGGATGAACATGTGGTTCAATGTATTTCTTAAATTAATAATTTAAATAATTTAAATGTTGATCTTGTAAATAATAATGTATATATCTTTGACAATAATGTGGAACGAAAGTAATGTTAAAGGCGTGTTTAAAATTTTTTGTAATTATCTCGACAATATTATAAACAATTTCTAATTGTTATAAATAATTTAAGTGATTTTGTTATAAACATTTAAGAGTGTGTTTTATACTCTAAACTATGCTTATTAAACATTTGGATGATAACTTAACAAGTTTAGGGATTGTCAGAATAATCCAGTGGTATGTGAGTTAAGCATTTGAAAGATTTGCGTCAATATATATAAGTTGTCTTGTAGACATTTAAAAGCTTTGAGAGGGAGCTGAATTCTTACGCAGTGTGGCGTGACGAGTGAGCCCCATTTGACAGGCATGCGCCAGGTTGAAGAGTAGATCGCAGCTGGTCAGACAACTGGTTATCAGCGGGCGAGGTCGATACTCTGGCCTTGCGCCTATTAATACAAGTGTGATGTTTATTAAAAGAAACCAAATGCTCTATATATGTCGTATCCTGACTTCCTTATCCAATCCAAATGTGTTTTGAATGTTACGTTATTTTGAGCTCATGGGAGCTAACATATTGTTTGATAACTTTGCAAGTCCTTTAGGAGGACATAGTCAGATTGACATGGGATACTGATAGCCACATTTATTTTGTTGAGTTTGTTAAAGTCATACCCTTTATTTGAAACTAGCTGAAGTACCCGTGCTTCGCTACGCGTCATAAATAAATTAAAATGTGAAAGTGACTGTTAAAACAGGGGATAGGCGAGGTGCTGCGCAGAGGGAGATTAAGGATGGAACATTTTGTCCAACTACACCGTTCGGCGTTGACCGTGTTTTATAGCGCAAATTTAGGTTTTAGTCGCTAACCGTTGGAGATACCTTTCGGATAGAAAATGTAATTTTAAACCTCGTATATGCCATCAAAAGTTTGCTATTTCTTAGCGTTCACTTTTTATTTGAAATGGAAATATGAACGTTTGAAACCAAAGGGTGTAGTGACGTCACTAAAATGTTCGCCATAGTGCAAAGTATTGAAATCAAAAGTAGCCTATATGTTAACCAGTTAAATCAGCTACTTTCATGTAAAATTCATGTAAGTCGGACCAGTGGTTCTTGCGTGATTGAGTAATACACAGACACACACCATCTCATTTTTAGCCTCGCTTCGCTCGCGTCATAGTCGTGTCATATTGTTATTCAATGACATGCAGGTTTAACCCCGTTAACACCCCTTTAGAACCTGAATATCCAAAAATCCCTCCTTAGTAGACATTTTCGACACACAACAAACATATCCCCTTCTTCTAACTTCAATAGTTTTGATTGGTCGATGAGAGTGAACATCCAAAAATCCTTCCTTAGTGGACGTTTTTATTCCAGAATTTCACCCCTCCCCATATGCCCCTTAAATTGGATTTATGAAAAAAAAACGGTCGAACATCTACTTATTTTAATTATTTATTCATTTATTAATTTTTAAGGTGATTGGAACTCGGAGAAAATCAAACTCCTCGTCTATGTCGTTTAAGAGATACACGCTCCGTTCGGAATCTTTCAACCCCCACTTTTCATCCCTTTCACCTCATAATATACACCACATCGAAAAACCATTAGACATGTGTCAGCTTATTTTAAATGATTAGTATATATGCCAAGTATCACATCCCCAAATGAAACCACTCATGAGATATTGTTATTCAATGAAATGCACGTTTACCCCCTTAACACCTCATTAGAACCTGAATATCCAAAACTCTTACCTTAGTGGACGTTTTCGACATACCACGAACTTATCCCCAAAATTTCATGTTTCTAACTTCAATAATTTTTGCTGGGCGATGATGAGTGAGTGAGTCAGTCAGGACATTTTCTTTCATTAATATTTGAGAATTTCACCCCTCCCCAAGAACCCCTTAAATTGGATTTATGAAAAAAAACGGTCGAACACCTATTTACTTATTTAAAGCTGTTTTCCCCCCTGAGTTTGATAAGTGAGTAAGTAAGTCAATCAGTTAGGACACCTTCTTTCCTGTTTCCCCCCCCCCCCGAATTTCACTCCTCCCCATGGGCCCCTTAAATTGGATTTATGAAGAAATGGTCGAACACCTATTTACTTATTTTTAAGCTGCTTTTTCTGCTGAATTTCAAACTTATCGCCTATGTTGAATAATAGATACAGTACACGCTCCGTTAAGAATCCTTCAACCCCCAATTTTCTCCCCTTTCACCTCATAATATACACCATATCGATAAACCCTTAGACATATGTCTGCTTATTTTAAATGATTAGTTTGTATGCCGAATATCACATCCCCAAATGAAACAACTCGTGAGATATTGTTATTCAGTGAAATGCAAGTTTAACCCCCTTAACACCCCTTCAGAACATGAATATCCAAAAATCCATCCTTAGTGGACTTTTTCGACAAACAACGAATATATCCCCAAAATTTCAAGTTTCTAACTGCAATAGGTTTGCTGGGGGATGATGAGTGAATATCCAAAAATCCTTCCTTTGTGGACTTCTTTCCCCAGAATTTCATCCCTCTCCATGAGCCCCTTAAATTGGACTATGAAAAAACGATCGAACACCTATCTACTACTTTTTCAATCTGATTTTTCTCCCTGAGATTCTTACTTTTTGCCTCTGTCTTTTAAGAGATACTTGCTCCGTTAAGAATCCTTCAACACTCACTTTTCACACATACACCTCATAATATACAGTACACCACATCGAAAAACCCTCAGACATGTGTCTTCTTATTCTTAATGATGAGTTTATATGCCTAGTATCCCATCCCAAAGGAAATCATTCGGGAGATATTGTTATTCAATTAAATGCAAGTCTACCCCCTTAACACCCCTTTAGAACCTGAATATCCAAAATTCCTTCCTTAGTGGACGTTTTCAACATACAACGAACATAGCCCCTTAATGTCATGTTTCTAACTTCAATAATTTTGGCTGGGGGATGATGAGTGAGTAAGTCAGGATATTTTCTTTCAATTATTTTTCAGAATTTCACCCCTCTCATGAACCCCTTAAATTGGATTTATGAAAAAACGGTCGAACACCTATTTACTTATTTTTGAGCTGTTTTTCCCCCCTGAGTTTGATGAGTGAGTGAGTTAGGACACTTTCTTTCCTGTTTTCCCCCCAGAATTTCACCTCTCTCCAAGGGCCCCTTAAATTGGATTTATGAAAAAACGGTCGAACACCTATTTACTTATATTTTAAGCTGTCTTTTCCCGCCGAATTTCAAACTTCTCGCCTATGTCGTTTAAGAGATACACGCTCCGTTAAGAATCCCTCAACCCCCAATTTTCACCCCTTTCACCTCGTAATATACACCTCATCGATAAACCCTTAGACATATGCCTGATTTTTTTAATGATTAGCTTATATACCGAATATCACATCCCCAAAGAAACAACTCATGAGATATCGTTATTCAATGAAATGCACGTTTACCCCCTTAACACCTCTTTAAAACCCGAATAACAAAAATCATTCATTAGTTGACGTTTTCGATATACAGCGAACATATTCCCAAAATTTCATGTTTCTAACTTTAATAGTTTTGGCTGGGCGTGACGAGTGAGTGAGTCAGACAGGACATTTTCTTTCAATTATTTTTACCAGAATATCACCCCTCCCCATGGGCCCCTTAAATTGGATTGATGAAAAAACGCTTGAACACCTATTAACTTATTTTTTAAGCTGTCTTTTTCCCCTGAGTTTGATGATTGAGTGAGTTAGTCAGTCAGTTAGGACACTTTCTCTCCTTTTTCCCCCCAGAATTTCACCCCACCCCATTGGCTCCTTAAATTAATTTATGAAAAAACGGTGGAACACCGACTTACTTATTTTTTAAGCTGATTTCTTTTCGCCGAGTTTCAAATTTCTCGCCTATGTCGTTTAGGAGATAGGCCTACACGCTTCGTTAGGAATCCTTCAACCCCCAATTTTCACCCCTTTCACCTCATAATAATACACCACATCGAAAAACCCTTAGACACATGTCTGCTTATTTTTAATGATTAGTTTATATGCCGAGTATCACATCCACAAATGAAACCACTCGTGAGATATTGTTATTCAATAAAATGCAGGTTTAACCCCATTAAGACCCCTTTAGAGCCTGAATATTCAAAAATCCTCCCTTAGTGTATGGTTTTGACATACAACGAACATATCCCGAAAATGAGATATTTCCAACTTCAATATTTTTGGCTGGGCGATGATGAGTGGGTGAGTGAGTCAGGACATTTTCTTTCAATTTTTTTCTTCAGAATTTCACCCCTCCCGATGAACCCCTTAATTTGGTTTATCAAAAAAACTGTCGAACTCATATAAGTTATACTTATTTTTAAGCAGTATTTCCCCCTGAGTTTGAAGAGCGAGTGAGTCAATCGGTTAGGACACTTTCTTTCCTGTTTTTTTTTTACACAGAATTTCACCCCTCGCCATAGGCCCCTTAAATTGGATTTATGAAAAAAAAAACGGTCAAACACCTATTTACTTATTTTTTACGCTGATTTTTTCCCGCTGAGTTTCAAACTCCTCTCCTATGTCGTTTATGAGATGCAGGCTCCGTTAGGAATCTTTCAACCCCCACTTTTCACCCCTTTCACCTCATAATATACACCACATCGAAAAACCCTCAGACACATGTCTTCTTATTTTTAATGATGAGTTTATATGCCGAGTATCACATCCCCCAGTGAAACCAATCGGGAGATATTGCTATTCGATGAAATGCAGGTCTACCCCCTTAACACCCCTTTAGAACCTGAATATCCAAAAATCCTTTCTTAGTGGGCGTTTGCGGCCCTTGAGTAAGCTGCATACCAAATTTCATTCCAATCCGTTGGGTGGGTTCTGAGATTTCGTGATGAATGTGTGAGTGAGTGAGTGAGTGAGTGGTACCTGTATTTGACAAATATCTAGTAGATAGTGTCAAGTCTTTGTTATGCTATACTCGGTTGACAGTGCTGTGTGAGCAGTTGAGTAACTAACGGGATTTCAAGTAAAGATACTCATTTTCTATACCGGTAGTGCAGAGCGCAATTGGCATCCAGACGGCCGTGTCTCGACTTGAGCTATGTTGCCATGGAAACTATCTGCCTTGCCATTCCTTCATGAGTATATTTTATGATTTGATTAGCCTGTTTTTGAGTGAAAAAGGGCCGAAATCAGAAGAATGAGAAAGACTATCGAAAATTCATGTAGCCAGCGGTTCTTTCTGGGTCCTAAACTATGTGTATGCAAAATATGGTTGAGATTGGTGGAACGGTGTAGATTTGTATACGGAACCAACATATATACATACATACATACATACATACATACATACATACATACATACAGACTTTCACTTTTATATATTAGATAAAAGCTCTTGTACAGTTCAAAGTTCTCGTCTTCGTTATGGTTCATTTTTAAATGTCATGGTGAAGGTTATTGTGGGAGCATACTTTAGAGATCCTGTTGTCAACCCAATCCCCGAGATAATTTTTAAGAGGTAAGTAAAAGTAAGTATGAACCCCCGTCTATTTTGGTGTGTTCCACAATAATTTTCTTGGTAACTTCTGTGCTCAAACCTCGGTAGTACCTGTCAGTGCCATTTTCATTGGTGCAGCTGAGCCGGTGCGATTGATTGTTGGCAATTCGATTGAGGGGGCGGATATCTGACAGCCTACTATCCGGGTAAACGGGAACAATAGAAGGATTGGCGACCCTAAAACGTGGGGCATGTTCAACAACACTGGATTACCAGGTTGAACAACAGAAGGATTGGCGAACCTATAACGTGGGGATGAGTCAACAGTAGGATTGGCAAACCTAAAACGTGTGGTTCGATTAGACTCAAATAAAGAGGTTGATTCTTTGTTAGATGTCTAGGCCAATTGTAGAATTTAAGAGTGTGATTATATAGGAATTAAATGTTGTATTGTATTAGGAAAATTACACTCAGAAAAGATCAGATCTTATACAACTTGAGAAAGGTTAAATAGGCTGGAAACTTAAGAAAATCGCCTATGATCTGGAATCTTATTTTATTTGACCGGCTTATGACATTTTAGTCATATTAAAGATAAAATTAAATTATTTGGATTGTAAATGTAAATTATTTGTGTTAGGATATTTTAAAATGGGCCAGGAAAATTTGAACGTGTGCTTGAGTTTGTTTCAACATGAAGGGTCTTCGAAAATTAATTATAAGGTAGTTATAAGTTAGATTTAAGACAGAAAATTGATCAAATTTTTATATGGTGAAAAGTGTTGCTCAAATGTTGTTAATTTGCTCTTTTGATGTATGTCCCTACAGCAGTCTAATTTTTGAATAATATTGTAATGGCAGATGAAAGTTTGAAGATGATGTTAGCGGAGATGTCTGCTAACATGAATAGTAATATGAAGCAGATGATGGAGGAGAATGCTAGTAATTTGTCTGCTAATTTGAAAGCAAGAATGGAGCAGAATGCTAGTAATTTGAAAGCTAGCATGGGTGAAAGTTTGAAGGTTCTTCAGACTAGTGCTGCTAACTTAGAGGATAATATGTCGCGTTTACAGATTAATACCCAAGTAATTGAGAATACTGTAACTGACATGCGCACAGATGTGTCCAATATGCATAAAAATGTTGCTGATGTTAAAATTGATGTTGCTAATGTGCATAAAGATCTTACAATGTTGAATCTAGATGTAGCTAATGTCCGAGGTGATATTTCTTGTGCTAGGGCTGAGGTAGTTGTTAAAATTGATGTTGCGACTGTCCAAGACAAGGTTGAGGAAGTCCAAAGAGAAGTCCAAAATGTTAGAACTGATGTATCCAATATTCAGGTTGATATTAATAACATTCATTCGGATGTAAATGAGGTGCAAAGTGAAATAACTAAGATTCAAGTAGAAGTCAACACAGTTTTCGTAGATATTACTAAAGTCCAAACTGATGTAAATAAAGTTAGGGAAGAGATAGAAAATTCGAAAACCCTTTGTACACGTAATATAAGTGCATTAACGACTAGATTAGTTGATGAGTCAGTTAGAACGACAGCATCTTTAGCAGGTTTAAAGTATGATGTAGAGGTCATGAGAACCCAAGTATTAGACCATAATAAAGTATTGAAAGAAGATATCGAAATAGACATAGCAGAAATGTTAACGAAAAATGTAGCAGTATGGAAAGACGAGTGGAATAGGTCAAGTGGGGAACATGTAACCCAAATTCAGGAACGTATTGAAAGAAAACTTGCCAGTACTCAAATTGATATTAACAATGAAGTAGTACAGATTAGGAAAGATTTAAGCGTCAGGATGGATTCGCTATCCGAAAGACAAGTTGAAGATAGAACACAATTAGGTCAGGATGTGCAAACATTAAAATCTGCATTAGAGGAACAGATTCATAAAGTTGTCTCTGATGTGAATGAAACGACGAGCAAACTGGAAAATTTGAAGTTAGGAGAGGCTAATTTAATGGAGACCTACAAAGAAGAGTTAATCAAGAAAGTCTTAACGGAAATCACTAACAAGGATACACAAGGCTTGGCTTGCGAAACCAATAGGAATTATGCCAGAAGATATAACCTAGATCCAGAAGAGAGAGACGTGACTCCTGAAGAATGTATATCCAGATTCAGGGAGGAAGATGACGAGATGAATATGGAACCTGAGTGGAACTATCGAGATAGTGGGAAAAACTACCCGGATTCATATCCGAGGAACGTGACGGTCATCAGGAATTTTGAAGATAAACCGCAAAAATTCAGCAACACTGACAGTTTGACACCTATAGAATATGTAAGGAACCTCAAAGATTATTTCATCGAAGCTCACATTCCCAGAGAGAGAGAGATGAAGATAGTGGAGAGATATTTGATTGGAGGACCCCTCGAATGGTTTCGCGCATTTAGATACACATTCAGTAACTTTGACGAGTTTGCAGAGGCATTAATCAAACGATTTTGGTCCATAGAAGCGCAGAATTCGTTAAGAGCGGAGGTGTATTCAAGAAAATACTCAGGTACTCTTCCAACGCGGTACGCTGATTTCTTTACGAGTCAATTATCCCGCTTGAGATTTTTGCAACCCCCATTGTCAACGGAGCAATTAATTGATGCGATTTCTCGTATGCTACCTGTGGAGGTGAGGAGACTAATAATTTCGTCAAACATCGGGGATTTAACCAGCATGGATGAATTACTGAGGAGATTAGACTACACAAGTCCAATGCCTAACGTGGTACAGAAAGGTCAAAGGCATGACTTTAAAGAAATAAATACTGTATATATGGACCAAGTCCAACAAACTGACAAGCCAGATGAGGAGAAAACTGACAATGTAGGTCCTCACAGGAATAATCAGTTTCGAAATAACAGATCGCAAGGTTACCGACCGTATCAACAGAGAAGAGGCTGGAACTATAGTCGAGGAAATTACAATGGAAGAGGCAGATATTACAACAATAATGGTTATAACAGAAATTATAATAGGAATAACCAGAACCAAAACAGAAATCAGAATCCTCAAGGTCAGGTTATGACACCCGATCAGTATCAGGAAAGAGAGAAGGAAAGCCAGCAATACCTAAAAGAATTACGGGAAAAAGAAGCCGACAACCAAAAGAAAAGGCAGGATGTTGTAATCGATCCTGGGTCTTCTACGAGCCAGCAGAACTTAGAAAATAGAAATACTGGACAGAAGAGAAAGTAGAGAGGAGAGAATGCATTTAACCACACACAACCCAGAGTAGAAGAGATTTATGATTAAGGAACATAGAGGAAATATTATACTAGAGTAAGCCAGTAATAATTCAATTTCGTGTTCAAGAGAGTTGAGGTACTTGTAACAATGAGTTTAAAAACAATTTGCAACTGTTTTTAAAACGTGGTGAGAGGAGAATGCCCCCGTAATTGAATTATATAGAGACCACGGTGGTTATATTGGAAATTATAAAGAAAGTTATGGCTGTCATAGTTATGACGTGGGTAGTCATGACGTAAGCACGGATGACGCAGACGTTATGCCAGCAGGCTACTTGAGCTGAGATTCTCAGTGACGTCAGCATTTATTCGAGAAAGATCCGAGATCTACGACGCAGTCGCAGGAAACGTGGAATTCTGCTGAGGAAGAAGTTATGCTATTGGAGGGGAGGCTTGAACCAATGAACGATAGTTTGAAGGAAGACGGAGATTGCAGAAACTATGGTATTTTTATTACTTTTTGGAATGCAGAATTGTGGAAATCCATTTGCAGTAGAGGCATTGATCTGGAATTTTGGTGAAATTTATTTTCAGTTTTTGAATTTTGAAAATCCGTCATGTATTGACGAAGTTGGAACTTCTAGCGATGACGCAGTAACACACAATGGAAGGGATGGATACGCCCCTCATGAAGTTCATAAAAGGCCTTGCGCAGAAGAGAGGAGTCTCATTCCTCATTCTCAGATCATCAATCGTCTGATAGCTCAATCGTCAGATCTGAAATAGTTATTTCAGTGAAACGTCGAGTGAGATTAGTAGTGAAAGAGTCGTCTTTAGAACGCGTGGTGAACTCACTGCATTAAAACGAGAGTCGAACATACTAGCATTGCAAGTTTACTGTGAGTAAATATAGGTGAAGTTGAAACGCACATTATAACGCGTCTACGAGATTAGCTGTGAACAGTTAGCGGTCGCCTATAAGCTAATTCTATTGTGCATTGCTACAGTTAGCAGTGTAGAAAAGTTGAACAATTTCGAGTAATTATTTTGAAAGATATTAGCAATTTTAGACGACTGACAAAAGTGATTTTCTCGTCACAGGAGAAACACTTTCTATCGCCAGAATCTACGCCACGGCTGACACGGCTAGTGAAATAGGGAGACTTCAGATTGCTTTTGTGACACAACGCTACAGTATTATGGAGCAGTTTAATATGGCAGTTTGTTCTTCTATTACCATAACCGAAGAGAAGATGGAAGGCTAAAGGACTTTATGCAATTGGGACATATTTCAACGGAGTAAGATAGCAACATGGAACTTCGCTAATTGCTATTCCACACAAGCGAACATGCGGTGAATAACCATCTACACTCATGTTTCGTGGTACAACGCTGAATACTATCAAACAGCAATGGAAATGATTTCGTACTCACTGAATATGAATATTTCTTCGGAAATATCTACAAAAACTTCATGGCGATTTTCTACTGGAACTTCAGGGATTTTTCAAGAGAGGTCAGGGTTGTCCCGACTCACAAAGAAGATTATTGCCGGAAGGATGTCGTTCGTCTTCACGGAGCAGTGCAATTTCCGGAGAAGGAAGCAGTTCGATTCTCCGATGGTGCTGTTTCCTGTTTAGAGGATGGAGCTCAGCTTTAACTTGGTGAAATGGATCCATCAACAGTCTTCTTTGGGGAATTTTCCTCTGGAACGTCAATCGGCAGATAAGGTAGTCGTGAACGTTTATTGTATTTGAGTTTCTTAGCAATATTTGAGCAACCATTTTCCCATATTTTGTCCTCATGTATTTTGCCCTATATTCTTGTTTGAGATTCATATTCTCAGTTCACATTGATGAGTTATGCCTTTTTCGACGTTTTATTAAGACATTGTTATGTCATGGGCATAGTTAAACGATTTTGGATCAGTTGAGACTGATATTTAGATTTTTCAGTAATTTGCTTAAAATTTTTGTAGTCACGATTTGACTGTATGTTAATGATCTTTATGGCAGATTTAAATTCAGACAGCGTGTCATCTTATTAAAGTAATTCTACCCCAGTTTAATTACTTTGACCAATTTTCTGTCATCATCAAGAAGGAAGAACATTTAAATGATTTTAGAGCGTTAAAATCCATTACGTTGTCGACGATCTTGGAAATACTAGTCAGTATTTGAATTGATTGCAACACAGACATTTATCGCCAGTTATGAACGATCATTGCATCATAGACCATTTTGTGAAAGATGAACTTTAATTATGAATTATTGAATGCATTAAAGTCGTGAACTTTTGTTAGGAGTTTTTTCTCATTTAGAGATTTATATAACGATGTTTGCATTCCCCAGTCTAATTGGATTCTATTCGACTATTTTACAGTTTAGTCGCACTTTGTTTGATGATAGTATTTATATACTACAATTCTTTGAAGATGTTAATCTTAAAATTTGATAGACCAGACAGACGTATATAAGCGTATTCACTATTAAATTTGTTTGTGATTGGCAAATTTTTACTTCATTTCGATTCATGAATGAAATCCACGAAGGTTAAATGACAACAGTTTTGAAACAATTAATGATTATAAGAATTTTTAAGTGGAACTATGAATGTATAATCGCTAGTGCAGCGGACATGTTGAAAGTCGCTGATGTATAATGCCCTTAAATAATGGAGGAGGTTCCCACAGTAATTAATGATAAAGAATGTGTTAGTGGAGGTTTTTGTAAATTCTGAGGAAGATTTTGATGCCGTATATTTTAATATATGATGAATTTTGGGCCTAATTTTAATGCAGTTGTGTGCATTATTTTGTAAGCGAAGTATTTTCCGCTAGAGTGTATTGTCATAGTTCGTTGAAAATTAATCAAGTGAATTTACTGTTATAATTAACAAGAGTTTTGAAAGAATTTGAGATAAGATTTTGAATGAAGATTACCGTCACAAATAATAATAATTATTACAACCTTTATTAAACCAGATTGTGACATTTACATGTATAACTAACCTTCATTGGTCGATTATATTAACACGATTATGAATTTACCAACCGGATGAACATGTGGTTCAATGAATTTCTTAAATTAATAATTTAAATAATTTAAATGTTGATATTGTAAATAATAATGTATATATCTTTGACAATAATGTGGAACGAAAGTAATGTTAAAGGCATATTTAAAAATTTTTGTAATTATCTTCGACAATATTATAAACAATTTCTAATTGTTATAAATAATTTAAGTGATTTTGTTATAAACATTTAAGAGTGTGTTTTATACTCTAAACTATGCTTATTAAACATTTGGATGATAACTTAACAAGTTTAGGGATTGTCAGAATAATCCAGTGGTATGTGAGTTAAGCATTTGAAAGATTTGCGTCAATATATATAAGTTGTCTTGTAGACATTTAAAAGCTTTGAGAGGGAGCTGAATTCTTACGCAGTGTGGCGTGACGAGTGAGCCCCATTTGACAGGCATGCGCCAGGTTGAAGAGTAGATCGCAGCTGGTCAGACAACTGGTTATCAGCGGGCGAGGTCGATACTCTGGCCTTGCGCCTATTAATACAAGTGTGATGTTTATTAAAAGAAACCAAATGCTCTATATATGTCGTATCCTGACTTCCTTATCCAATCCAAATGTGTTTTGAATGTTACGTTAATTTGAGCTCATGGGAGCTAACATATTGTTTGATAACTTTGCAAGTCCTTTAGGAGGACATAGTCAGATTGACATGGGCTACTGATAGCCACATTTATTTTGTTGAGTTTGTTAAATTCATACCCTTTATTTGAAATAAAAGCTCTTGTACAGTTCAAAGTTCTCGTCTTCGTTATGGTTCATTTTTAAATGTCATGGTGAAGGTTATTGTGGGAGCATACTTTAGAGATTCTGTTGTCAACCCAATCCCCGAGATAATTTTTAAGAGGTAAGTAAAAGTAAGTATGAACCCCCGTCTATTTTGGTGTGTTCCACAATAATTTTCTTGGTAACTTCTGTGCTCAAACCTCGGTAGTACCTGTCAGTGCCATTTTCATTGGTGCAGCTGAGCCGGTGCGATTGATTGTTGGCAATCCGATTGAGGGGGCGGATATCTGACAACCTACTATCCGGGTAAACGGGGACAGTTCTCGATTAACTCTTCTTTGTAGGTCTCCATTAAACTAGCCTCTCCTAACTTCAAATTTTGCAGTTTACTCGACGTTTCATTCACATCAGAGACAACTTTATGAATCTGTTCCTCTAATGCAGATTTTAATGTTTGCACATCCCGACCTAATTGTGTTCTATCTTCAACTTGTCTTTCGGATAGCGAATCCATCCTGACGCTTAAATCTTTCCTAATCTGTACTACCTCATTGTTAATATCAATTTGAGTACTGGCAAGTTTTCTTTCAATACGTTCCTGAATTTGGGTTACATGTTCCCCACTTGACCTATTACACTCGTCTTTCCATACTGCTACATTTTTCGTTAACATTTCTGCTATGTCTATTTCGATATCCTCTTTCAATACTTTATTATGGTCTAATACTTGGGTTCTCATGACCTCTACATCAAACTTTAAACCTTCTAAAGCCGCTGTCGTTCTAACTGACTCATCAACTAGCCTAGTCGTTAATGCACTTATATTACGCGTACAAAGGGTTTTCGAATTTTCTATCTCTTCCCTAACTTTATTTACATCAGTTTGGACTTTAGTAATATCTACGAAAACTGTGTTGACCTCTACTTGAATCTTAGTTATTTCACTTTGCACCTCATTTACATCCGAATGAATGTTATTAATATCAACCTGAACATTGGATACATCAGTTCTGACATTTTGGATTTCTCTTTGGACTTCCTCAACCTTGTCTTGGACAGTCGCAACATCATTTTTAACAACAACTACCTCAGCCCTAGCACAAGAAATATCACATCGGACATTAGCTACATCTAGATTCAACATTGTAAGATCTTTATGCACATTAGCAACATCAATTTTAACATCAGCAACATTTTTATGCATATTGGACACATCTGTGCGCATGTCAGTTACAGTATTCTCAATTACTTGGGTATTAATCTGTAAACGCGACATATTATCCTCTAAGTTAGCAGCACTAGTCTGAAGAACCTTCAAACTTTCACCCATGCTAGCTTTCAAATTACTAGCATTCTCCTCCATTCGACTAGTATTCCTAGCTTCCATCTCCTTCATGCTCTCACTCATCTGCTTCATACTACTATTCATGCTAGCAGACATTTCCTCTAACATCATCTTCAAACTTTCATCTGCCATTACAATATTATTCAAAATTAGACTGCTGTAGGGACATACATCAAAAGAGCAAAATAACAACATTTGAGCAACACTTTTCACCATATATGAATTTGATCAAGCACATGTTCAAATTTCCCTGGCTCATTTTAAAATATCCTAACACAAATAATTTACATTTACAATCCAAATAATTTAATTTTATCTTTAATATGACTAAAATGTCATAAGCCGGTCAAATAAAATAAGATTCCAGATCATAGGCGATTTTCTTAAGTTTCCAGCCTATTTAACCTTTCTCAAGTTGTATAGGATCTGATCTTTTCTGAGTGTAATTTTCCTAATACAATACAACATTTAATTCCTATATAATCACACTCTTAAATTCTACAATTGGCCTAGACATCTAACAAAGAATCAACCTCTTTATTTGAGTCTAATCGAGCCCCACGTTGGGCGCCAATCCTTCTGTCCCCGTTTACCCGGATAGTAGGCTGTCAGATATCCGCCCCCTCAATCGGATTGCCAACAATCAATCGCACCGGCTCAGCTACATCAATGAAAATGGCACTGACAGGTTTGAACACAGAAGTTACCAAGAAAATTATTGTGGAACACACCAAAATAGACGGGGGTTCATACTTACTTTTACTTACGTCTTAAAAATTATCTCGGGGATTGGGTTGACAACAGGATCTCTAAAGTATGCTCCCACAATAACCTTCACTATGACATTTAAAAATGAACCAGAACGACGGCAAGAACTTTGAACTGTACAAAAGCTTTATTTCAAATAAAGGGAATGACTAACAAACTCAACAAAATAAATGTGGCTATCAGTAGCCCATGTCAATCTGACTATGTCCTCCTATAGGACTTGCAAAGTTATCAAACAATATGTTAGCTCCCATGAGCTCAAAATAACGTAACATTCAAAACACATTTGGATTGGATAAGGAAGTCAGGATACGACATATATAGAGCATTTGGTTTCTTTTAATAAACATCACACTTGTATTAATAGGCGCAAGGCCAGAGTATCGACCTCGCCCGCTGATAACCAGTTGTCTGACCAGCTGCGATCTACTCTTCAACCTGGCGCATGCCTGTCAAATGGGGCTCACTCGTCACGCCACACTGCGTAAGAATTCAGCTCCCTCTCAAAGCTTTTAAATGTCTACAAGACAACTCATATATTTTGACGCAAATCTTTCAAATGCTTAACTCACATACCACTGGATTATTCTGACAATCCCTAAACTTGTTAAGTTATCATCCAAATGATTAATAAGCATAGTTTAGAGTATAAAACACACTCTTAAATATTTATAACAAAATCACATAAATTATTTATAACAATTAGAAATTGTTTATAATATTGTCGAAGATAATTACAAAAATTTTAAACACGCCTTTAACATTACTTTCGTTCCACATTATTGTCAAAGATATATACATTATTATTTAAAATATCAACATTTAAATTATTTAAATTATTAATTTAAGAAATACATTGAACCACATGTTCATCCGGTTGGTAAATTCATAATCGTTTCCATATAATCGACCAATGAAGGTTAGTTATACATGTTAATGTCACAATCTGGTTTAATAAAGGTTGTAATAATTATTTTAATTATTTGTGACGGTAATCTTCATTCAAAATCTTATCTCAAATTCTTTCAAAACTCTTGTTAATTATAACAGTAAATTCACTTGATTAAATTTCAACGAACTATGACAATACACTCCAGCGGAAAATACTTCGCTTACAAAATAATGCACAAAACTGCATTAAAATTAGGCCCAAAATTCATCATATATTAAAATATACGGCATCAAAATCTTCCACAGACTTTACAAAAACCTCCACTAATACAATCTTTATCATTAATTACTGTGGGAACCTCCTCCATTTATTTAAGGGCATTATACATCAGCGACTTTCAACATGTCCGCTGCACTAGCGATTATACATTCATAGTTCCAATTAAAATTCTTATAATCATTAATTGTTTCAAAACTGTTGTCATTTAACCTTCGTGGATTTCATTCATGAACCGAAATGAAGTAAAAATTTGCCAATCACAAACAAATTTAATAGTGAATACGCTTATATACGCCTGTCTGGTCTATCAAAATTTTAATATTAACATCTTCAAAGAATTGTAGTATAAAAATACTATCATCAAACAAAGTGCGACTAAACTGTAAAATAGTCGAATAGAATCCAATTAGACTGGGGAATGCAAACATCATTATATAAATCTCTAATTGAGAAAAAACTCCTAACAAAAGTTCACGAATTTAATGCATTCAATAATTCATAATTAAAGTTCATCTTTCACAAAATGGTCTATGATGCAATGATCGTTCATAACTGACGATAAATGTCTGTGTTGCAATCAATTCAAATAACGACTAGTATTTCCAAGATCGTCGACAACGTAATGGATTTTAACGCTCTAAAATCAATTAAATGTTCTTCCTTCTTGATGATGACAGAAAATTGGTCAAAGTAATTAAACTGGGGTAGAATTACTTTAATAAAGTGACACGCTGTCTGAATTTAAATCTGCCATAAAGATCATTAACATACAGTCAAATCGTGACTACAAAAAAAATAAGCAAATTACTGAAAAATCTAAATATCAGTCTCAACTGATCCAAAATCATTTAACTATGCCCATGACATAACAATGTCTTAATAAAATCGTCGAAAAAGGCATAACTCATCAAGGTGAACTGAGAATAGGAATCTCAAACAAGAATATAGGGCAAAATACATGAGGACAAAAATATGGGAAAATGGTTGCTCAAATATTGCTAAGAAACTCAAATACAATAAACGTTCACGACTACCTTATCTGCCGATTGACGTTCCAGAGGAAAATTCCCCAAAGAAGACTGTTGATGGATCCATTTCACCAAGTTAAACTGAGCTCCATCCTCGAAACAAGAAACAGCACCCTAGGAGAATCGAACTGCTTCCTTCTCCGGAAATTGCACTGCTTCGTGAAGACGAACGACATCCTTCCGGCAATAATCTTCTTTGTGAGTCGGGACAACCCTGACCTCTCTTGAAAAATCCCTGAAGTTCCAGTAGAAATTCGCCATGAAGTTTTTGTAGAAATTTCCGAAGAAATATTCATATTCAGTGAGTATGAAATCATTTCCATTGCTGTTTGATAGTATTCAGCGTTGTACCACGAAAAATGAGTGTAGATGGTTATTCACCGCATGTTCGCTTGTGTGGAATAGCAATTAGCGAAGTTCCATGTTGCTATCTTACTCCGTTGAAATATGTCCCAATTGCATAAAGTCCTTTAGCCTTCCATCTTCTCTTCGGTTATGGTAATAGAAGAACAAACTGGCATATTAAACTGCTCCATAATACTGTAGCGTTGTGTCACAAAAGCAATCTGAAGTCTCCCTATTTCACTAGCCGTGTCAGCCGTGGCGTAGATTCTGGCGATAGAAAGTGTTTCTCATGCAGCGAGAAAATCACTTTTGTCAGTCGTCTAAAACTGCTAATATCTTCCAAAATAATTACTCGAAATTGTTCAACTTTTCTACACTCCTTACTGTAGCAATGCACAATAGAATTAGCTTATAGGCGACCGCTAACTGTTCACAGCTAATCTTGTAGAAGCGTTATAATGTGCGTTTCAACTTCACCTAGATTTACTCACAGTAAACTTGCAATGCTAGTATGTTCGACACTCGTTTTAATGCAGTGGCTTTACCACGCGTTATAAAGACGACTCTTTCACTACTAATCTCACTCGACGTTTCACTGAAATAACTATTTGAGATCTGACGATTGAGCTATCAGACGATTGATGATCTGAGAATGAGGAATGAGACTCCTCTCTTCTGCGCAAGGCCTTTTATGAACTTCATGAGGGGCGTATCCATCCCTTCCATTGTGTGTTACTGCGTCATCGCTAGAAGTTCCAACTTCGTCAATACATGACGGATTTTCAAAATTCAAAAACTGAAAATAAATTTCACCAAAATTCCAGAACAATGCCTCTACTGCAAACTGATTTCCACAATTCTGCATTCCAAAAGTAATAAAAATACCTTAGTTTCTGCAATCTCCCTCTTCCTTCAAACTATCGTTCATTGGTTCAAGCCTCCCCTCCAATAGCATAATTTCTTCCTCAGCAGAATTACACGTTTCCTGCGACTGCGTCGTAGATCTCGGATCTTTCTGGAATAAATGCTGACGTCACTGAGAATCTCAGCTCAAGTAGCCTGCTGGCATAACGTCTGCGTCATCCGTGCTTACGTCATGACTACCCACGTCATAACTATGACAGCCATAACTTTCATTAGAATTTCCAAAATAGCCACCGTGGTCTCTATATAATTCAATTACGGTGGCAGTACCATCCCGGCATTTGCCCGAAGACGAAGTGGGAAACCACGGAAAACCACTTCGAGGATGGCTGAGGTGGGAATCGAACCCCCTCTACTCATTTGGAAAACCCGAGGCTGAGTAGACCCCGTTCCAGTCCTCATACCACTTTTTCAAATTTCGTGGCAGAGCCGGGAATCGAACCCAGGACCTCCGGGGCGGCAGCTAACCGTGCTGACCGCTACGCTACGGAGGCGACTATATATGGATTTACTAGGAAAGTTAGCGGCCATTTTGACAACAGGATGCCACGGCTCCACGATGATATGGCATGGTAAGCCTGTCCTGTTAGTCTCTTCTACGGTTACATAAATTATCTGGGAATAACTTTTGAAGATGAAATTGTGTTTGACAACAGCAAATTTATAAATAGTTTGGACTTGAATTCTCTCACAGTTTTTTGTTTACTAAAACCAGACCAGTCGCCTCCGTAGCGTAGCAGTCAGCACGGTTAGCTGCCCCCCCGGAGGTCCTGGGTTCGATTCCCGGTTCTGCCACGAAATTTGAAAAGTGGTATGAGGACTGGAACGGGGTCCACTCAGCCTCGGGTGTTCCAAATGAGTAGAGGGGGTTCGATTCCGACCTCAGCCATACTCGAAGTGGTTTTCCGTGGTTTCCCACTTCGTCTTCGGGCAAATGCCGGGATGGTACTGAGACAGTATTTTGCTATTTATTGGAACCCTGATATGACAGCGAGACGTATTTGGAAGTTATTCCTTGACATTATTTTGACTGTCGACTTTGAGCCACAGTTTGCTTCTGATGCACTAAGGAGATGCATAGACTACCCCGCCACGCTCCTGATCACGTGCACAGGACATGCTCACGGACTTGTCATTGCAACTAGTTGAAGGAAATATGAAATGATAATCGATTGGGTTCGATTGTCCACCTCGATACAGGTGTGATGCATCTTGGGTAGACTTCCAGCTGGGTCTTGGATCAGCAGCTTTGAGACGACAGACACTTGAGTAGAGCAACCTATGCAGTGAACATGTTATCGTTCGTATAAGGAAGTTCCGTGTATCACGCGGTTATACGAGTGCTTTCTACACGCAGCGCGATTCGAACGAGTGAGCTTAGCCAACACATGGACTTGTTAACACAGACTTCGATGAGGAAATCTGCTACGTATTGGTTTGAAATGCAAGAAAGCATTATTATCAACAACATTATGACTGGATATTCTTGTGAGAAACAAACTATTGGAGTAATGATGTGCTAAACATATCGTTCAGGAATGTAATGCAGTAGCAGAGTTGATCATTTGGAATGACATCCTTTTGAACTCTACAATGAAGAGAAAGAAACGTTGGGAACATTAGTTCTAATCCAGTGACTTTAAAGTAGCCAAGAATGAAGAAACAACTCCATAGAAAGGAAGCTACTTTACTGATTACGTCGAGGGAGCCTTGTGCAAGCAATATGCAGGAACTCCGTTTCGTGGACAGTAGTTTTCGGATTAGGAGGAAGTTGGTTCGGCGACTTGCAGTTCCAGCCATGAACTTCTCAGGGACGATGGTTCGATTCCTGACAGGAATGTATATTTCTACATTTTCTTCAATTTCAACTAGAACTTCGCCCAAGGTAGCTGGAAAACTTTTCTTCTCTTGTAGACAGTAGATCTTGTCACCTTTAGTTCGATTCTTTTCACCAATATTTTATTAAATTAGCATGAATTTCATTCAAAGGCTAGATCTGATTCTTTTTTATCATTTCTGTCGGAGAATGTAATTTTTTGTGTAGTTAACTGTAAACGTGATGCTATCTAGAGCATTACTTTGTTGCTTTTACTTTTAAAATTTTGGAAATAAAACCAAGCATTCAATTTTGTTGGGAAGATATATGCAGCATAATTAGGAACAAGACGACGATATCTTTGTATAAGAATAGCAATTAGGAAGAAGATGGCAACACACTCGTGCACTTGAACTATTCCAAAAATATTTGAGTGATACTATTCGTTTGGACTTATGACATTCTAGTAGAAATTCTTTCTTTTAGAAATGATAGTGCATTTCCATCGTTATCCTCCATGGTTATGGATTTATGGAAATCGTCCGGCGAAAACAATTGTGAATTGATTGCCAAGGCATTTGCAGCCTACTTTCATATATTTTTTTATTAAAGATTTTTCTTTAAATGTAATATTTTGTTCATTCAGTTTTTGCTTGTATTATTTCAATTCGTTTTTGGGAAGACTCTTGGATAGATCATCGTTTGATTTAATGGTTTGCGTGTATCTATTGACTTGATAATAGACTCCTTTCCATGATGTAAGTCTCACGTGTTTTCTTCTGAGTAGTTGAGCCATTTTTCGAATTTGGATAGGCGAAACTGAAGCGACTATTTTGGTAGTGTCTATTTACAATTTTTCTATCACATATAAGTCATTATGGAAATATATATATAAATACATTGGAATTGTGAATCAAATTTAACTGTTCACATTGTTATAACAGAATTTGTCGTAGACTTTAAAGACGATTATTGTGGAAATGAATAATACAATTTATCTAACAAATTGTTGCTTCTTGTTTAATGAAGTTAGAAAGGAAGTAATATGTGGCATTTCTATATTCGTCCATGATGGGGCATGACATTTTCAGAGCAATTTCTGAAAGGTTTCAAGTTTAATAACGTTTGGGTTTAATTTTTGACAGCTGGAGAGCTGAGTTGAAGTATTGCAATTTTGTGCATACGATTTATTGTGTTAGTGCAGCTAATATTTGACATCATTGGATGGTCAATATTAATGCTGGATATTGTTCTTGTAGTCTTTTGAGAAGACGTTAACGTAGTTATTGCGTTTTAGTAAGAGTGAAATTAGCTTTTGAGCTATCACCTTTTTTGGATATGATGTTGTAGTTATCGTGATTTGGAATCACGAATGTTTTTCATATGCTTGTTTTATGCAAGTTGCCCTACGTTTTATTCTTGCCTAGTAGGATTTGCCGGAGATAAATTGTCTATATCATGACACCCATATTCAAGTAACACAGATACTTCTTAAACAACTTTAACTAATTCATGCAACTTAATACATGTGATATTTCAGTAATTTTTGTAAAAATATACTGCATTCTTTGAAGCATATAAATAGTTATTGAACTATTTTCACGACTTATAACACTATTTGATTATCTTAATTGATTGTTGAATACATCGAATTAAGGAAATGATAACCATGAAACATACTTGTAAAATTAAATGAAGATAGGCAGCGTTGAGAACAAAATCCTAATTGAGGATGTAACTTGTATATATAAAGTGTAAAATATGTATAAATCTTTAAGGATATAACATCAGTATATAATGTAATATGGTATTTTTCTTGTTAGTTGTTCAGCGAATGATATGAACAGTAAGATGGGACTTTATTGTAGGCATTTATTTAAAACTACATTTTTCATTATTTGATTTAAAGAAACTTTTCTTTAACTTTGTGTCGAATTGACGGACATTCATCATTAATCAGTCAATAAATTGAATTTAATTTTAAAGAATCTTAGAACGACTAGTGTTTTATATCAGAAAAGGGGAGTGCGTTAGGAGGACCAGTGGGTGGTTTCTTTGAGTTTGCTTAAACTTAACGCCCGAGATATTTTCATTTTATTTTAGAGTCTCTTGTTCGAGTTCTTTTGAGCTTTGTTTCATCGTAATTTTATACACCACTGGCATCTTCGTACCGCATTCTTTTATATCGACGTATCCTGATCCCTGGTTGATCCTAGTTGGTAGGTTTTTCAGAGGTTATTTGAGCCGGGAACTTCTAGAATCTACGATCCAGCCTTCCATCGGATAGCAACAGGTAAGACCACGTGTATTACGGGTACAGTACTGTCCCCGATAACCCGGATAGTAGGCTGTCAGATATCCGCCCCCTCAATCGGATTGCCAATAATCAATCGCACCGGCACAGCTACATCAATGAAAATGGCACTGACAGATACTACCGAGATTAGAGCACAGTAGGTAACAAGAAATTATTGTGGAACACACCAAAATATACGGGGGTTCATACTTACCTTTTACTTAGCTATTCAAATTAATCTCGGGTCTGGGTTGCCAACTGGATCACTTAAAAGTATGCCCTCACAATAACCTCCACCATGATATTTAAAATGAACCAAAAACGGAAACAAGAAACTTTAAACTGTACAATAATTTATTTCACATAAAGGAGTAATATAACAAAAATCAATAACAAAATATACGTGGCAATCAGAAGCCATTGTCAATATAATCATGTCCTCCTCTAGGACTTGTAGACTTTACATACAAAATTTCAGCTTTCTAGCCCAAAAGAACGTAATAATAATAATACACTTGGAATGGATAAGGGAGTTGGGACGAGACATATAGCAATTGTTTTCCTCTTTCATAAACATCACACTTTTATTTATAACTGCAAGGCTGCTATATAGACGACCTTGGCCTCTGTCATACAGTTGTCTGGCCAGCTGCGATACACCCTACACCATGTCGCATGCTTGCATCGTCAAATGGACCCACCTGTCCAGCCAACGTTAGCATATGCTAGTTACATCAGAGCCTAGCTCCTTTTCAAAACACTTTAAATGTCCACGTCTCAGCTCAAATATTATCACGCAAATCCTTTTAAATGCTCCATTCAAATATCACTGGATTACTCTAATAATCCCAAATCTTGTTTAAGTGTATAATCCAATTGTTTAATTAGCGTTGTTTAGAGTATAATAACAAAACGCTTAATGTTCATAACAAAATGTTCATTAATTGTTTATAACAATATTAAATTGTTTATAATATTGTCAAAAGACAATTGAAAAATTTATACACGCCTCTATTAATCCCTTTCGTTTCAAATTATTATTAAAGATATTTACATAGTTATATACAATATTAGTATTATTTATTTTAGAAATACATTAAACCACACGTTTATCCGGTTGATAATTACTTAAATCGTGTTGATATAATCGACCAATGAAGGTTAGTTATATATAAATTATAGATTCAGGTTTAATAAGGTTTAATAATTATTATTAATATTTGTGACGGTAACCTCCATTCAAAATCGTTATCTCAAATTATTTAAACACTCTTGTTAATTTTAACAGTAACTTCACATGATTAATTTTCAAAGGACCTGGACAATACACTTCAGCGGAAAAATACCTCGCTCAAACGCACAAAATTGCACAAAATAGGCCCAGAATTCATCATATATCTCAATATATATGGCATCAAAATCTTCCACAATACATACAAAAAACCTCCACTTACAAATTCATTAACTTCATTAATATTCCTGTGGGAACCTTCTTCACTTATTCAAGGGCATTATTCATCAGCGACTTTTACACGTCCACTGAACTAACGATTATACATCCATAGTTCCTCTTTAAAAATTCTTATATTCATTAATTGTAGCAAAAACTGTTATTATATTTAACCTTCGTGGGTTTCATTCATGAATCGATATGAAGTAAAAATTTGCCAATCACAAATAAATTTAATAGCAAATACGATTAGACACGCCTCCCTGGTCTATCAAAATTGAGATTAATATCATCAAAGTAACGTAGTATAAAAATACTATCTTCAATCAAAGTTCATCTAAACTGCATAAATAATAGAATAGAATACAATTAGACTGTGGAATGCAAACATTATTGTTCCAATCTAGAATTGAGAAAAACTCCTATCAAATGTTCATTACTATAGTGTATTCAATTAATCGTAATCAAAGTTCATATTTCATAAAATTGTCTATAATGCAATGGTATTTCAGAACTGACGATAAATGTCTATGTTGCAATCATGTTCATAAAACGACTAGTATTTCCAAGATCGTCGATACAGTAATAGATTTTAACGCTCTAAAATCTTTTAATTATTCTTCTTTCTTGAGGATGACAGAAAATTGGTCAAAGTAATTTACTGAATAGAATTACTTTAATAAAATGACACGCTGTCTGAATTCAAATTTGCCATAGAAAATCGTTAACTTTACAGTCAAATCGTGACTACAAAAATATGCAAATTACTGAAAGAATATATATATCAGTCTCAACTGATCCAAAATTATTTAAATATGCCAATGACATAACAATGTCTCAATAAATCGTAGAAAAAGGCATAACTCATCAAAGTGTACGGAGTACAGAAATATCAAGCAAGAATATGGGGCAAAATATAAGGGACAGAAAATATGGGGAAAATGGTTGCTCAGATATCGCTAAATGGCTCAAATAAAACAAGAAACGTTCACGACTACCTTATCTGTTGATTGAAGTTCTAGAGGAAAATCTTCCAAAGAAGACTGCTGATGGTTCCATTTCACCGTAACGATGTGCTCCGACCTCGAACCTGGAACCAGCGCCCTCGGAGAATAGAACTGCTTCCTCCTCCGGAAATTGCACTGCTCCGTGTAGACGATAGACATCCTTCTGGCAAAACTCTTCTTTGTGAGCCGGGTCTACCCTGGCCTCTCTTGATAGTTCCCTGAAGTTCTGGTAGAAATTCGCCATGAAGTTTATTGCAATTATTTCCGCAGAAATATTCATAATTGTGGAGTATGAAGATATTTCCACTGCCATTTGATATAATTCAGCGTTGGACTACGATGCATGAGTGTAGTTGGATGTTCACTACATGCTCGCTTTTGTAGAAAGACGATTAGCGAAGTTCCATGCTGCTATTTCACTCCATTGATATATGTCCCAATTGCATTAAAGATTTAGTCTTCCATCTCCACTTCTGTTATAATAATAGTTGAAAGTACTGCCAGATTATATTGTTGCATTGTAGAATGTAGCGTTGTATCAACAAATGCAATCTTCAGTATCACGGTTGCAATACACGTGTCAGCCGTAGCGTAGAATGTGATATTATAAAAGTGCTTCTCAGGTGGCGTGAAAATCACTTTTGTCTGCAGTCTTAAAACGCGAATATCTTCCAAATTATAATCGTGAAAATGTTCAACTTTCCTACACACTTTAATACTGTAATGCACAATAGAATTAGCATAAAGGCATTAGTCAACTCTTGATAGATGATCTTGTAGACTCGTTTATGTGTGCGTTTCAACTTCGCCTAGTTTCAGAAACCGTAAAATGGTACTGCTGCACTGCTCCGTGCTCGTTCGATGCGGTGGGCTCTACCACACGTGATAATGACGACTTGCTTCACTGAATCACTCGAAGTCTGACAATATGATAATCAGAAAAACCACTATAAGACAGAGATATGAGATATGAGCTATCAGCAATATGAGAGCTCCTCTCTCCTGTGCAAGACCTTTTATCCACTTCTTAAGGGGCGTATCCATCCCTTCCATAGCTTGTTCCTCCGTCATTGCTAGAAATTCTAACTTTGGCTATACTTGACGGATTTTCAAATTTCAAAAACTCAAAATTAATTTCTTCAAAATTCCAAATCAATGCCATAACTGAAAATAGATTTCCACAATTCTGCATTCCAAAAGTAATTAAATATGGTAGTTTCAGTAATCTCCGTCTCCCTCCAAACTATCATTCATTGGTTCGAGCCTTTCCTCCAATAGCGTAACTTCTTCCTTAGCACAATTCTTCGTTTCCCTGCGACTGCGTCGTAAATCTCAGATCTTTCTCGAACAAAATCATGACGTCACCAAGAATCTCAGCTCAACCAGCCTACTTGCATAAAGTCTGCGTCATCCGTGCCTACGTCATGAATATCCACGTCACAACTATGACAGCCATAACTTTATTCATATATGCCACTACAGCCATCGTGGTCTCAATATAATTCAATTTACTGGGGCAGTACCTTCTTCAAGTCCACGGCCGCCTCCTTCCCCTTCCTTGCCTATCCATCCTGACCATCTAATTACCTTCCCTCATGAGGCCCCTGTTCGCTTTGCAGGTGAGGCCGCCTGGGAGAGGTGCCAATCGCACCTCACCAGTTGTAACCACTCCGATTAGATGTTCCCAGCTCTAGGACACTGCCCATAGAGGCGGTAGTGGTGAGTTCCCTCACTAAGTCCGTGGGTTCCACCAACCTGGAGGGTAAACGACTAAGAAAAGAAAAAAGAAAGAAAACCAGACCAAAAGTTAGACATAATTCATCAATACATTTGGCCAAGTCTGATTTATACAATACAGAGTACACCGTTAAATAAAATTCCATCAAGTTTTCTGGTCTGTGTTGATAAACTTTTGCTATCAAATATCAAAGAAATCATTGGGTTACCACATGACTGTCCCAATGTTATGTTGTATGCATCCAGGAATGTTCGGGGGCTGGGTTTAGTTAAGGTTGAATGGGAAGCATCTATACAGCATTTTAATATAGTTCAAATGTTACTCAAGGTGGAAGATGTTCATTTAGATATTTGTCGAAATCTTGACGTGGAAAAGAAAGAAATTCTTCAATATATAATTTTCCAGTCGCCTCCGTAGCGTAGCGGTCAGCATGGTTAGCTGCCGCCCCGGAGGTCCTGGGTTCGATTCCCGGCTCTGCCACGAAATTTGAAAAGTGGTATGAGGACTGGAACGGGGTCCACTCAGCCTCGGGTGTTCCAAATGAGTAGAGGGGGTTCGATTCCCACCTCAGCCATCCTCGAAGTGGTTTTCCGTGGTTTCCCACTTCGTCTTCGGGCAAATGCCGGGATGGTACTGTCCCCGATAATTCGGATAGTAGGCTGTCAGATATCCGCCCCCTCAATTGGATTGCCAATAGTCAATCGCACCGGCACAGCTACATCAATGAAAATGGCACTGACAGATACTACCGAGATTAGAGCACAGCAGTTAACAAGAAAAATTATTGTGGAACACACCAAAATATACGGGGTTCATACTTACCTTTACTTACCTCTTCAAATTAATCTCGGGTATGGGTTGCCAACTGGATCACTTAAAGTATGCCCTCACAATAACCTCCACCATGATATTTAAAATGAACCAAGACGGAAACAAGAAACTTTAAACTGTACAATAATTTATTTCACATAGGGAATGATCCTAACAAAATTCAACAAAATACACGTGGCAATCAGAAGCCATTGTCAATATAATCATGTCCTCCTGTAGGACCTGTAGACGTTACATACAAAATCTCAGCTTTACTAGCTTATAAAGAACGTAATAATAGTAATACACTTGGAATGGATGAGGGAATTGGGACGAGACATGTAGCAATTGTTTTCCTCGTTCATAAACATCACACATTATTTATAACTGCAAGCCTGCTATGTAGTCGACCTTGGCCTCTAACATACAGTTGTCAGGCCAGCTGCGATCCACCCTACATCATGTCGCATGCCTACGTCGTCAAATGGACCCACCTGTCCAGCCAACATTAGCATATGCTCGTAACCTCTGAGCCTAGCTCCTTTTCAAACACTTTAAATGTCCTCAACTCAACTCGAATATTATCACGCAAATCTTTTAAATGCTTCAATCACATATCACTGGATTACTCTAATAATCCCAAAACTTGTTTAATTACATAATCCATATGTTTCATTAGCGTTGTTTAGAGTATATTAACAAAACTCTTAATGTTTATAACAAATGCTCCTTAATTGTTTATAATAATTATAAATTGTTTATAATATTGTCAAATGACAATTGAAAAATCTATACACGCCTCTATTAATCCCTTTCGTTTCACATTATTGTTAAAGATATTTACACAATTATTTACAATATTAATATTATTTATTTTAGAAATACATTAAACCACACGTCTATCCGGCTGATAATTACTCAAATCAGGTTAATATAATCGACCAATGAAGGTTAGTTATATTTAAGCTTATATTCAGGTTTAATAAGTTTTAATAATTATTATTATTATTTGTGACGGTAACCTCCATTCAAAATCGTTATCTCAAATTGTTTAAACACTCTTGTTAATTATAACAGTATCTTCACATGATTAATTTTCAAAGGACCTGGACAATAAACTCAGCGGAAAAATACCTCGCTCAAACGCACAAAATTGCATAAAATAGGCCCAGAATTCATCATATATTTCAATATATATGGCATAAAAATCTTCCACAATACATACAAAAAACCTCCACTTATAATCTCATCAACATCATTAATTACTGTGGGAACCTCCTTCAATTATTCAAGGGCATTATTCATCAGCGACTTTTACACGTCCACTGAACTAACGATTATACATCCATAGTTCCACTTTAAAAATTCTTATATTCATTAATTGTATCAAAATTGTTATTTATTTAACCTTCGTGGGTTTCATTCATGAATCGATATGAAGTAAAAATTTGCCAATCACAAATAAATTTAATAGCAAATACGATTATACACGCCTCTATGGTCTATCAAAAATTGAGATTAATATCTCCTAAGTATCGTCGTATAAAAATACTATCTTCAAACAAAGTTCATCTAAACTGCATAAATAATCGAATAGAATACAATTAGACTTTGGAATTCAAACATTATTGTTCCAATCTAGAATTGAGAAAAACTCCTATCAAATGTTCATTACTATAGTGTATTCAATAAATCGTAATCAAAGTTCATATTTCATAAAATTGTCTATAATGCAATGGTAATTTCAGAACTGACGATAAATGTCTATGTTGCAATCATGTTCATAAAACGACTAGTATTTCCAAGATCGTCGATACAGTAATAGATTTTAACGCTCTAAAATCTTTTAATTATTCTTCTTTCTTGATGATGACAGAAAATTGGTCAAAGTAATTTACTGAATAGAATTACTTTAATAAAATGACACGCTGTCTGAATTCAAATATGCCATAGAAAATCATTAATTTACATTCAAATCGTGACTACAAAAATATACAAATTACTGAAAGAATCTAGATATCAGTCTCAACTGATCCAAAATTATTTAAATATGCCAATGACATAACAATGTCTTAATAAATCGTAGAAAAAGGCATAAATCATCGAAGTGTACTGAGTACAGAAATATCAAGCAAGAATATGGGGCAAAACATAGGACAGAAAATATGAGAAAAATGGTTGCTCAGATATCGCTAAATGACTCAAATAAAACAAGAAACGTTCACGACTACCTTATCTGTTGATTGAAGTTCTAGAGGAAAATCTTCCAAAGAAGACTGCTGATGGTTCCATTTCACCGTAACGATGTGCTCCGACCTCGAACCTGGAACCAGCGCCCTCGGAGAATAGAACTGCTTCCTCCTCCGGAAATTGCACTGCTCCGTGTATACGATAGACATCCTTCTGGCAAAACTCTTCTTTGTGAGCCGGGTCTACCCTGGCCTCTCTTGAAAGTTCCCTGAAGTTCTGGCAGAAATTCGCCATGAAGTTTATTGCAGTTATTTCCGCAGAAATATTCATAATCGTGGAGTATGAAAATATTTCCGCTGCCATTTGATATAATTCAGCGTTGGACAACGAGGCATGAGTGTAGTTGGATATTCACTACATGCTCGCTTTTGTAGAAAGACGATTAGCGAAGTTCCATGCTGCCATTTCACTCTATTGATATATGTCCCAATTGCATTAAAGTCCTTAGCCTTCCATCTCCATTTCCGTTATAATAGTTGAAAGAACTGCCATATTATATTGTTGCATCGTAGAATGTAGCGTTATATCATCAAATGCAATCTTAAGTATCACGGTTGCACTACACGTGTCAGCCGTAGCGTAGAATGTGATATTATAAAAGTGCTTCTCAGGTGGCGAGAAAATCACTTTTGTCTGCCGTCTTAAAATGCCAATATCTTCCAAATTATAATCTTGAAAATGTTCAACCTTTCTACACACTTTAATATAGTACTGCACAATAGAATTAGCTTAAAGGCATTAGTCAACTCTTGATATATTATCTTGTAGACTCGTTAATGTGTGCGTTTCAACTTCGCCTAGTTTCAATCACCGTAAAATGGAACTGCGGCACTGCTCCCTGCTCGTTCGATGCGGTGGGCTTTACCACACGCGCTAAAGACGACTGGCTTCACTTATTCACTCGAAAACGACTATATGATATCAGAAATATATATGCGGTATGAGAGCTTCTCTCTGCTGTGCAAGGCCTTTTATCAATTTCTTAAGGGGCGTATCCATCCCTTCCATAGCTTGTTTCTCTGTCATTGCTAGAATTTCTAACTTTGGCTATACTTGACGGATTTTCAAATTTCAAAAACTCAAAAATAATTTCTTCAAAATTCCAAATCAATGCCATAACTGAAAATAGTTTTCCACAATTCTGCATGCCAAAAGTAATTAAATAAGGTAGTTTCAGTAATCTCCGTCTCCCTCCAAACTATCGTTCATTGGTTCGAGTCTTTCCTCCAATCACGTAACTTCTTCCTCAGCACAATTCCATGTTTCCCTGCGACTGCGTCGTAAATCTCAGATCTTTCTCGAACAAAATCATGACGTCACCAAGAATCTCAGCTCAATCAGCCTACTTGCGTGAAGTCTGCGTCATCCGTGCTTACGTCATGAATATCCACGTCACAACTATGACAGCCATAACTTAATTCATATTTTCCAATACAACCGCCGTGGTCTCAATATAATTCAATTTACGGGGGCAGTACCTTCTTCCCTCTTCCTTGCCTATCCATCCTGACCATCCATTACCTTCCCTCATGAGGCCCCTGTTCGCTTTGCAGGTGATGCCGCCTGGGCGAGGTGCCAATCACTCCTCACCAGTTGTATCCACTCCGATTAGATGTTCCCAACTCTAGGACACTGCTCGTAGAGGCGGTAGGGGTGAGTTCCCTTGCTGAGTCCGTGGGTTCCACCAACCTGGAGGGTAAACGACTAAGAAAGAAAGAAAGAATTTAATTTTCCAACTAGTGATTGCACAGAATCAAAATCAGGACGTTGGGTACGAAATGAGCTTCGGAAACGGTCATTTGAAGCTTGGTGCAAACTTCCTCATATAGGTAAAGGAGTGGAAGTTTATGAACAACATCCTAAGTACAACTCGTTGAGAAATACCGATTACAGAAAAGGCTTATCGTGCTCTGTATGGACGAATGCCATCAAAATGTCCTGCGATGAGAACTGTGCCGGGGAGAAGTCAGCACACAACCCTATGCCGACAACCAGGATGTGACCAACCAGAGACGCTAGGGCATGTCCTGTGTCAATGTTCTAAAGGGGAGCTATTACGAAATTCCCGCCATCATAGAGTCCGATCATTAGTTGCCATTTTCCTGAGGAAATTGAATTGGGAAGTTTATGAGGAAGTGCATTGCATTTCGGAAAATGGTAGTCACCGTAGAGCAGATATCGTTGCCATTGACAGGAATAACGGAAGGGGTTAGGTCTTGGACCCCACGGTACGAATGGAAGTGGACATTCCCCAAGCCGTACGAGTCAACGAGGACAAAGAGGCTATTTACCGACCATGCGTACCTCAGTTGAGTGAGACACATAACTTACCTAAAAATGCATGGAAAGTGAATGGCCTTCTATACGGAGCTCGTGGAACATCTTACAAGTTCGTCGTGGATATCGCCAAGAAGTTTGGCATGATCGAGGATGATATTGATAAGATCGGCTTGGGCATATTGAGAGCTTCAATACACAAGCAACATAACCATTTATATGGTGTATCGTAATGTATACTATGTGATCACTTTTCGTGATATTTTCAATGTTTAGCATGGCCCATTTGTCGGTCAAATTTGTTTCTTGTTACTGAGATCCTCGAAAGATAATTATTTCTTTGGAAATATATTAATTGTTTAATCAATATGCATAATCTTGTTATTAACCATCCATTTATAAGATACTAGCAGAAGTACACGTTCTTAGAACGGTGTTCGGAGTTGAAACCAGACATTATCAATTGAGCTACTGTTGCTATGGTTAGCAGTTTGTCATTACTTCATAAGTTTATCAGAACGAAGTTATTTTTCTGGGAATATCACACACACTGTTAATTTAAAGTCCTTAAAATTTGGTTTTCGGAGACCCTTTATAGACTCCCGAATCTTGTGTCTCACATTGAGAAGCGCAACATATGCTTTGGTCGTCCTTCTAGGATAATTTTTATATTTCGCCTATTTTAGCATGTATTTTGAGAAGTTTTTTCCTACATCCACTCTTCTACTGTATGAAAAGTACGGTGAAGAGGTTTATAATTGATTGGTGTATTGACCCTCATGGTTACCATACCTAATTTTACGATGCGCCAAGCATCCGAACACGAGTTATAGGTGTACATAAAGATATACAGAAAGACAGACTGACAATTCTATTGTCTACAACATATCACCCAGATATCCAAATATGGGTATATCTGCCACACAGTATCAAACAAAATCATCCTTACGATGAACCCGTAAGTCACAAAAAAAAGAGTATTTAAAATGTGCTCTCAAACTAAATTCACCTAACGTGTTCTTCCTGACGTGAAATAGAATTGAAAGCCTTGTATACGAAACGCAATACACGTCACTTTTCTTATAATTTAAGATTCATGCCAATGATTAATCTATGTGGATCTATATAGAATAATGATGAAATTAAGTTGGTAATATCGAAATTTCTAATTAGTTCAAAATACTGTATAGACTACCTGGCTTAATGTAGGCTAATAGAGCACTACAGTTGACAGCCTTGGTGACTGAATAAATTCTTAGTTCCATCTTTTAGGGTACAGAATACAATATTTGGTTGAAGTCCAATGGATAGCATTGACGTTACATAGAGTTAGACATTGGATCTTTCAGCGCGCGTAAAATCATGTTGGCAACAATGTCATGTATCTGAAATAATATGATCTATTGTTGTGCCAATTTTCAATGAAATCCATTAGTTAGGTAGTATAGAAGTTACATGCATTTTAAAATTGGACCTATCAGCAGGCTTAGAATTATGTTGGCAGCACTGACGTATATTAGTTATTCCAAATTAATCTAGAATGCCAGGTACTATACGTGTGCAAAGTTTAGAGCCATTGGCTTGCATACTTTCTGATACATTGATGTTAGGGTAAAAAAAAAGAGAGACAGCATTTATTAACAGTTGGCAGCCCTGGTTGCTCTTAAGAATACGCATTCTTATATCTGTTATAGTACACATAGCACATACGAAATTTGGTTGAAATCCAAATGATATTGTAGTATTGAAGTTACATGTATTTAAAGTTGGACCTCTCAGCAGGCTTAGAATCATTTTGGTAGCTCTGACGTATATAAGTTACTCCAAATTAATATAGAATGTCAGGAACTATACGTGTGCATAGTTTAAAGCTGTCGGCTTGCATACTTTATGATATACTGGTATTTGGATAAAAGAAATTGAGAGCATTTATTATCAGTTGGCGACCCCAGTGGTTCTTAAGAATACGCTCAGTTATATCTGATTATGTACCTACACATGGCACATACGAAATTTGGTTGAATTCCAATTGATAGTGTAGAAGTTATATGCATTAAAAGTTGGACTTATCAGCAGGCTTATAATCATTTTGGCAGCACTGCCATGTATGGCCTCCTGGAAATTAAACTGAAATATTATTGTCCATACGTGTGCCAATTTTGAAATAGCTCCCATTCATACCTTCCAAGATATCCAACATGGAGATCAAATTTCAATTGCGACTTTTCAGCAGTTGGTAGCACTGACATCATTTTCAAATACGGCATTGAGATATTCAGGTACAGATCTTTACTCCTACCAAATTTTGTTTCGATTGCTGCAGCCGTTTAGGAGTTGATAGGGGGACACACACACACACACACAGCCAGACAGACAGACAGACAGACAGACAGATAGACAGAAGGACGGACAGACAGACAGACAGAAGGACATACAGATAAACACACATTTGCCCGGATCGATCTCGTAAGTCTACTTTTTCCTATTTTTTTCAAAATAGGCTAAAAACAGACCCTCCTCGTTGTGTTAGGTCCCCATACATAGGAAGACCTCTTTCATACATTATAAAGGCTTGTGGTGCATGAAAATTCAGGTTATTTAGCCTCAAATGGCCCAAATTTCTAAAAGCCGCAAAAAATGCTGATTCAATTCAGGAATTTTTGAAAATAATGTTGCTGTTTGGAGATATAATAGACCTTCAGTACTATTTGTCGCACGTTAAAATTGCATGAAAATATTCTACGTTACCCCTTGACCTCCTTAATTGCATTGATGAATTATACAGTCTACGTTAGTTCCGTGATAACATTATAGCCATTTGCAAACGTTCACAGAAATGTAATAAATGGAGTGCAATTGCTTCTTACAGAAAGAGATGGAAAGTTGGATGCCACCCCTTGAGGTAATGTTGTCATGGTTACCGATTTGCATTCCTTCATTAGTTTCTTAAATTTAATTAAATTAGTTTTCTGGAAACATTTCAAAAACTGTTGGTTTTAGAGCCTTATAATGTAGTTTTCGAGGACCCTTTAGGGCCCCCGAGTTTTGTTTCTGGCACTGAGGGGCATTGTCTCGTCGTTGTACGCCATAATATAACACTAATAATAATTATATAATATGGGGATAATAATAATAATAATAATAATAATAATAATAATAATATAGGGATAGAAATATAATAGACCTGCCGTACCACACCCGCATGTGTAAATCGCGTGAAAAATTCTAGATCACCCCTTGACCCCCTTAAGCGCATTATACGTATTGATTAATTTTACAGTTTAATTTGGTCCCGTAATAACCTTCTAGCCGTTTGCATACTTTCACACTAATGTAATTAATGGAATTGCATTGCGTCTTACAGCAATAGATGAACTTCTGAGAATCTGTTGCCATGGTTACAGGCTTTCATTCGTTATTAGCTTATTAAATGAAATTACTTTTCTGGGAATATCTCAAAAATGGAGAGTTTTAGGGCCTTAAAATGTTTTGACTCTCACGTTGAGGGACTGAAAATGAGCTTTGTCTCGTCCTTCTACGCCTATTTCAGCATGTATCTTAAGGGGGTAGGCCCCCTCTTATGAGAGGTACGAAGAAGAGTTACATCAATGATTAGTGTTGTGCCTCTAATGGATATCTGTACCAAATTTTACGTTGATACACTCAGCCGTTCTCGAGTTATAAGGATACAAAATTGTCCACATATAAACAAACAAACAGACAGACAGACAGACAGATAGACAAAAAATCATTTTCAGCGCATCCATCATAATACAGTCTGAAACGCGTATATAACTCAAATTTCCGTAGAAATTCAGAAAATAAACAGACAAACTTTCATTTTTACATAAGCAGAGATATACTGCACCGCTCGGTGTTGACCGTGTTGTATTGCACAAATTTAAGTTTTACTCTCTAACCGTTGGAGATACACGAAAAGTAATCAGCACCTTTTGGATAGAAAATTAAATGTTAAAGCTCGTGTATGCCATCAAAAGTTTGCTATTTCTTACCGTTCTCTTTTTATTTGAAATGGAAATATGACATTTTGAAACCAAAGGGTGTAGTGACGTCACTAAAATGGTTGCCATTTCTTAATAGTGCAAAATATGGAAATCAAAAGTATTCTATATGCAAGCCTGGTAAATCAGCTACATGTGTGCAAAATTTCATTTAAATCGGACCAGTGGTTCTTGCGTTATTGAGTAACACACAGACAGAGAGACATACACACACACACACCATCTCATTTTTAGCCTACTTTCGATTTTTGCAAAAAATGAAATAGACTTATGAGATCAACACATGGCGAAAAATTGTGTGTCTGTCTGTGTGTGTGTATGTGTGTGGGTGAGTCTGTCTGTGTGTGTGTGTGTGTGTGTACTCTGAATGTCTCTCCCCCCTATCAATTCGAACACGGTGAAACCGAATTGAACGAAATTTGGTACAGAGGTAGCACTAGCAAAGGGCACCTCAGTGTCATACTTTATATCGCCGCCATCTTTACCAAAACTGAATGGCGGCCACTCAAACGTTCAAAACGTAAACTCAAATTACGGCTAAACTAATCATCCGATCTCTACCAAATTTGGTGACAACATACCTTTATATAGGACACGTCTTTCACCCAAACGTCAAGGTCATCGGCCTTGCTATTTCAGGATGGCGGCCGTGTGAATTATGCTACCATTATAAACAGTAGCTTAAGACCTACCAATTCCGATTATCGAGCCTAGGGTGGTTTAAGCTATCCTGAAGGTCGTGATCCGTTATTTATTTCAATTTAAGATTATAGTATTACACTGTATGAGTGGCTTAAAAGAGCTGAGCCGTCTCTGCCACACGACAAGATGGCAGCTGTCCTCATGAGCCTGTCTTATATTGCAGTAGTTTTAGTATGTTATATGTGATATAATCTACTGATACAATAATATAAACTTTGTATGAAATGATCTATAATGAAGATGTACTGCAGTGAAGAAATCGTTTATTTCAAGTCATTATTTCCAACAGGTTGTATCTAATATATCAGTTAAGAACACGATGATGTTAAGGATATGTTTAGCTCTGGGCTAGCGTGTTAGTCTGTCACGCAGTAGACTGGGGATCGAATTCTGCTACAGTTAACCTTTTTTTTTTCTTGAATTCTTTTACAAATGATGTGCACAAGTTCTTACCACAGATTCTGAATAAAATGTCATTTAGCTCTAAGGGGAGGCTAATGTATACACTCGTTTATTAATAAAATCACAGTCCCAGCATTGCACATAAACAGAAGACATTAGGAAAAGGAGAATAGAAGAACTAGATACACGTTGTCATCAACCACAGCCTTCTTAATGTCTCTGTACGGTGCTGTCCTCTTGTGGGTTATGTGGGTAATATTGTTCCAAACATACCGCTGTGTAAATACCTGGCCTCCTGAAGTATGGCAATTTTGTAATATTGGTAGTTCAACTATTAGCCACGATCGCGCTCCGATTACCTTTAAACACTGCCAGCAGGATCGCCTCCCTCCTGGCTACTTTAAACTGCCTGCTCATTGAACACCCAGAGGCGACCAAGATTAGTACATTATGCAACGAGCCTATAATGGCCATAATTAAGACACGAGTAATTTTATTAAACGAGCGTATGCGAGTTTTATAATTTCCATACGAGTGTTTTAATTACCATTATAGGGGAGTTGCATACGACTGTTTATGTTCGACGATAATTATAACTTTATTATATGTTTTAACATAAATATTCATAAATATCTGATCAGTCACTAGAATGTTGTGATCGGGTGCTGCGGTGGGTAGTATATCTCTGTTTCCTAAGCTCTCTGGACAACCGACGCATGCGCTCTGTGTGCTTCAATGCCATATGTTCAGATTGTGCTCCAGTATGAAGTAAAACTGTCATCGAAGTCGTTTCAAAACCACGCGCTGTGTAGAAATTGATTTTGGGGATATTAAGGTACAGTGCCATTTCTTGTCTCAGTTTATTTACGGGAACATATGGACGGTGCAATTTCGGTAATTTATATAGACATGTTGGATTTTGAACGCATGCGCGAAAGTATCCTTATCTAATTGGTCACACAACTGTTTCTTGAGCTCTGATTGGTGGGAGAAACTGTTTCACAATGAAAAATAGTGTTATAATGAGCCTAATTATGATACAGTTTTCTGACACATATTAGTTAGGGTCGAACATAAAAATATTAATTCACTGCTAGGTCGCAGCACCAACCTACTGTGATCGGCGCGGATTTTTAAAGGGGAAAGTACCCAAAACGAAAGATTCTTAAGTTTGCAGGCTGACTTAATATAGAGATTAACGGATGTGAATGCACTACAATAAGTTAGTAGTTTTGTTATTCAATCATCATAAAGTACATAATATTGATTTTGACACTTACTGGCTAATTATCAATATAAAAGAAAACAAACACTACATGGTGGAAAGATGTGATTGTTTTAGGGATGAGGACAAAGAGTTATAAATATACCCATACATTTAGGAGAAAGTAGGCTATATGTTCTTTGCTGAACATCTTGTTATATATTAGTATGATTAGTTACTCACCTAAGTGTTAAAGGCTACCGCAACACATCACTGCACTATCTACACTGGGCTTGTCTGTTCCGTGCTCACTGTTGCCTCGAGTTAGTGACGTTATTTTTTCTGGACAGCCAATTAGCAGCGTTGTTCCTGTCACCTGTGACTCGGCGGGTTCCCGGCCCTATATAACCTCGACTCATCTTATTGGTGATGTCCATTCCAGTCCATTCTTCATCTGCGTGCATTCTTCGCACAGTCTGCTGCCACCTCCATACGGGCTATGCTTGTCCTATAACACTTTGAGTATTCTTCGAAGAGCAGATTTCTTTTCTCATGGCCGCTCTGCGTCTACACTTCTGCCAAGATGTAAGAATCACTGCTCTGCAGATATTCTGAGGCCTCTACTCATCAACCTTTGCTACAAATCACAGCAAGAAACATCATACATACCATCAAGTGTGATTAGCAAAATTATCCGCAGAAATACTTCGCCGCAGATAAGCTTTAAGAAAAGGTATGTCAACAAGGACTATCACGCACAGCTGTCAGTCACAGCATATCTTGTTTACCAACAACATCCATCTGCTCAAAGTTCAATGCAAAGTGATTTCAACTTCAAGTGTTGAGCGGGTTGCCTATGGAGGTTGCGACTCATATCCACATCACTTCGTTTCCACCGCATTCCATCTTATGAGGAAGGATCCTCTACGAACATACTTTCTACAAATATACCCAAGCTAAGTTTAAACGTTTTATTATTTATCTTTTAAGACATTTTAATCACAATTTTAAATCCAAAGTGGATATGTTCAAAGATCTCTTTTCTGAAGTGTTTCTGATGGTTATTAATTATTTATTGTTGTTATTCATTCAAATTGTTGCACCATGTTGAAATAAATTATTTATATGGCTACAGAATATGTTTGAGTGAGAAATCCATTCAGCCCTAAAGTTAATTCAGTCTAATGCCTCCCCACAATGCTATATATTCCAAGCTAATGCTTGATGCAGTTCTACCTCTATGAGTTGGAGTTTTTTAGGGCATACTCCACCACTATGTACTGTAACCTATATTTTATGAATCCCCCATGACAGATTTAATGTAGGCTCGTAGGTTTGTTATTTCTTTATATCATGTTATCGTGTTGGCAACGTGTTCAATTGCATTGGACACGTCTGCAGTAGACGCAGTGTCATTATTATTATTATTACTATTATCATATACGTATACTTTTTATTATTAATTATTCAATGTATTTTAGGTCACTATTGACGAGATTCTGAAGCTCTAATCATATGTTGTCTAAGAAAGTTTATTAATATTGTTCAGACCACTGAACCAGGAGTCAGGTTCATGTTCTGGTCACACGTGCAGGAGGCAGCACTTCATGGACACTATTGTCTCGAGCAGGTATGCTCGCTCGGGTGATGAGGAAGCGGCCAAGGGGCTTGCTATGAGTGGCCTGGACAAACAGGCGGATGACAATAAGGCTTCTGAGAAAGACTCCCTGGTCTGAGGTGTGGCTTGACAGACGTGCTGTGGCATTTAGACTGAGTGCACGGCTGCAGGAGATTGTCTCTCTAGACATTGAGATTACTGGTTGGATAGTGTGTCTCTCTTGAGCTGAGTGCTTCATGTTTCGACGGAGGGTGATTGGGTTCTGGCTGTTATGCCACAATCACAGTAGGGCTGATGCCTATGCAAATAATTGTGCAACGTTGAAGAGGACCATGAAATGTGAAGGCATGGCTGACCAGCTTCAAAGTGGTGTAGAGGTGAAATGGACATATGGGGCAGACGACGGCATTACCGGTAATGTGAAAACCAAATAAGAAATCTTTACAGGCCTAAATATTATTATTATTATTATATTATTATATTATATATTTTTAATTGCATTTCTTGTATGTCACCCTTTTTATTATATTTATCCATTTCTTGCATGCAGCTTCAGAATATAATGTAAATTTAAATTGGATAGTTTCTTTTTAGTTAGATGCATGTAAACCTCCCTCGTCTTTATTAATTTATAGGAGGTTTTGGTATGGCCTATGTACGAGCGAGTCCTTTCAGAATATCTGCACACGCCCGGAGATAAGAAGAGTTTCAAAAAGGTGGATTTGTTCAATTAGAGTACTAATTATGTCATTTGCTTAAATTTTAAAGAAAAGCCATTTATGAGGCAGAATATTCATTTTTAGCCGATTTTCAATTTTGAAAAAATAGGCTTATGAGATCACCTTTTGTCCGTGTGTGTGTGCGTGTGTGTTTGTGTGTGTGAGGTGTGTGTGTGTCCCCCCTAATAAATTCTAAACGGCTGGAGCGATTTCAATGAAACTCGGTAAGTTCATAGCACTCTTCCGGGCGACATCGACCGGGCCCTTCAAATTTCGTTACGTCTCACCAATCCAACATGGCGGCTGTGCGCAATATTTCACCAGCATTCAATATCTCCGAAACTATTCCCGATATCACCCTGGAATTTATTACGTTGATAAACGGAACTACTAGAAGTTCACCTATGTAACTTTTGAAAAACTGGTAACTACCAAACCAACATGGCGGCCACGCGAATTTGCGACTTTCAATAGACGTTTCTCGCGATTTGACCAACCAAACGCAATACAACTTGGTACAATATATGTTTATACACATTGTAATGCACCGGCATCTAACTTCGTTCAATTGTTTACATAACCACAAGATGGTGGCTATGCAAGATATTTCACCGGCATTCTATATCTCTGAAAATATTAACGGTATCACCCTGAAATTTTGTACAGAGATAAAAGGCGCTACTGAAAGTTCGTCTATAAGACTTTCAAAACCGGTTAACTACAAAACGAACATGGCGGCTAAGCGAATTAGAAAACTTTAAATAGACCTATCTCGCGATTTAATGTTCCAAAAGCAATGAAATCTGGTACAGGAAATGTTCATACACATTGTAATGCACTGGTATCTAATTTAGTTCAATTGTTTATATAACCTCAAGATGGCGGCTGTGCGAATTTTAAAATTACGTTTTTATTTCTTGTGTCGTATTCATGCGATCGATGTGAAAGTTTGAATAATGAACCAACGCAATAATTTTCCTTTAATGGTACATGACTCTATGGCCTAAACATTGAACAATCCAACATGGCGACCATCCGAAATATTTAGACGGCTCTGAATATCTACGAATCTATTATAGCAATCAAACTGATTTTTTTATGTTCATAGGGGATATGAACTTAAGTTCACCTATTGGACTTTAAATAACCTGGTGATCAAAAATCCAACATGGCGGCGACGCGAAGTATATATATTCACATGGACGTTTCTCGCAATTTAACCATCCGAGTGCAGGGAAACTTGGTACAGTAAATCCTTATACGAATGTTAATCCACTGGCATCTAATTTATTTCAATTGTTTCCATAACCACCATATGGCAGCTGTGCGAATTTAAAAATCTCCTTGTTACTTCTTGTGTCCTAATCATGCGATTGAAGTTTGAATGCTACACGTACACAATAATATTCATGTAACAGTACATGACTCTAGGACCTACATATATAAAATCCAACATGGCGACCATCTGAAACATTTAGCCGGTTCTCAATATCTACGAATCTATTACAGCAATCAAACTGAAATTTTGTATGTTGATAGTGGCAGTTAACATAAGTAGGATATATGAAAATAGGCTGTATAGTTCTTCACGGAACTACTTGTTATTTATTTTTTGTACCTTCAAAGTTACAAATGGCTTCTCTGGGTGAAGCCATCTTGTGGCAAGAAATGAGAGATTACAAATGGCGCCCAACTATGGAGCGTGAATAAGGCTGGCTGGTGCATAGTATGGCAGTATGCACAGGTAATTTGAGAAATCTGATCGGGTAATTTAGGAAGGGTATATATGTTCAGTGATTTTGGAGGGAATGCTAAGTAATAAGAGTGAGCCTGATTTATTAAAGTTGAGATCTAGAAGTGTTGACCGAAGCACTCTTGGTCATTCTAGAAGAGGCAGGAGTGAGTCAAACAGGCAGACCAATAAGCGGTCAGATTCCACAAATTCGAGAGTAGTTCTTAGTAAAATGGCAGATAAGGATGTGATTTCTGGTACGTTGGAGGGACGTGAGGGGGCCGAGAAAGATGATGTTGCAACTAGCAAGGAGTTAGGAATGGGAGTGAATAGTGACGAGGAAAATGTAGGGCTGGGGGAAAACTCACAGATGATCAAGTTAATGGAGCAGATGATGTCTAAATTCAGTAGTAAGCTAAGTGATTTAAGTACTAAAATGGACACTCAGAGTAGTGATTTAAGTACTCAAATTAATAATCAAACCAGTGAATTTAGTACTAAGATAGACATTCAAAGTACGGATTTAGAGAGCAAAATTAATAAGATTGTAGAGAGTATGAGTAAAGGCTATAAGGAAATTCGTCAGGAAATTGCTAGTAGAATAGACATGGTAGATAAAAGATTCGAGCAAGTTGAGGAGAAGATGAGCTTACAGAGGCAGGGCATTATGGATACTGTTGATAAGCAGATAGTCGAGGTGAGTAATGAGGTAGCCATTTTCAAGAAAGAAGTTAGTGAGAGGTTGATAGTTGTAGAGGAAGAGATGAAGGATATAACTGAGGTTAGAAATAAGCAGGTGTTTTTGGAACAGGAGCTAGCGGTGTCTTCAGCAAGAGTAACGATGGTAGATAAGAGTTTAAAAAAAGAGATTAGTGAACTGAAATCCTTTAATGAGAGCGAAAATTTGAAATTAAGAAGAGAGCTGAATCAGGCCAAGTCAAATAAGGAAAATTGTAATCACTCTGTAGGACATAGTAACTTCTATAGGGAATCAGACTTACCTAAATGTAGTGGAAGGCAGTTTAACCCTATGGAGTTTGTTAAAGTTGTTCAGAAGAGGTTTTCGAAAGGGATAGAAGATGGGACTTCAGACTGGGATATGGTTGAGGAACTCATATCATTAGCTTTTGTGGGGGAGGCTAAATCTTGGTATCAAGTTTTTAGGGGTTAGAAGATTTTAGGCAGTGGTTTGAGGGAAAGTTCTGGAACGAACAACTAAAGGAAGAGAAAGAGACAAGATTTCTTTTGGGAAGTATCAATCGAATCAGGGGGTGAGCTTGGCGGAGTATTTCCTCACACATGTCCTTATCAGTCAGAATTTAGACACTAGTTCTTCTGAAGGTGATATTGTTAGGCGTATGACCCGTCATTTTTCTGATGAGGTGAAGATTGCCGTAGTCATGCAGGATGTAAGTACGATTAAGGACATGGAACGTGTGTTAGAAAGGTTTAATACTTTGGGTAGAATGGGAGGCAAAAGGCAAGAACAGGGAAGGGAAGGAAATTACGATCAAGGGTATCAGGAGGAAGGGAATAGGCATTATGAGCGTAGGAATATTGACAGGCCAGGTAACTTTGTGAGGAATGATAGAGGAAATTTTGTTAATAGGGATAGGGGTGACCAAGGGAATTTTCGGAATAGTGGGCGTGGAGAACAGAGGCAGGCAGAAAATCGGGGACCTGGGGAACAAAGGCAGTTAGAGAATAGGGGGCGTGAAGAAGAGAGACAGCCAGCTCAGCCGAGCAATTTAAACGGGAACAGGGCTTTTTAAGACGGTCAGGTAGAGGGTCCCATCCCAGTATTCCAGTTCATATGTTGAAGAAGATAGAATACGACCTTGATGTTAGAAAGGAATTGTTAGATGACCAGGTTGAGGTTATGCAGGAGAGATGTGAGCCTACGTCGATCAGTCCTGTGATTAAGGTGAAGATATGGGGTCAAGTTGTCGATGCCTTATTGAACTCAGGGAGCATGTGTTCTTGCATTAAGGCAGGCATTTATGATGAGGTTAAGAGTAAAGGAGAAGCCATAGAGGAGATTCCTGTGTCCAATATATTTATATTGTCTGCTGTTGGGACTATGTCACAGAGAGTGCGTTGACAGGTTGTCGCACCTATGTACATTGATGAGAAATGTGGTCGTCAGAGTTTTCTAGTGGTCGCAAATTTAGTGTATCCTGTCATATTGGGTGCGGATTGGCTAAGCTGTCAGATGTGTAAGCTTGATTACGGCGAATCTAAGGTGAGAATTTTGATACGATTAGTCTGAGTTATCAGGTGGACTCGGGAACTTTTGTGAGTATATCAGTGTGTGTCCAGGTTTTAAATGAAGGGGAAGAAGTCAGTGAGGTTAGTAGCGACGTGGTATCAGAGGATATTCAAAGTTGTAGTATGGCAGTGGAAGAGGAGCGTGAAGACGAATTTTCAAGTGTTGTGGAAAATACCATGTTGGAGGTAGAGCAGAAGGCTCAGTTGTTAGAGGTCTTGAGAGAGCACAGTGAGGTGTTCTCTGACAAACCTGGTAGGACACATGTTTACGAGCCTAGTTTCGAGATCACCGATAGGTCTAGTTCTAATGGTGTTAGATACCCGATACCACACGCCCATGTCAAAGCAGTAGATGCTGTCATTTCGCAGATGCTAGAGGATGAGGTGATCAAATTCAGTAGGAGCCAGTATGTAAATCCGTTGGTGGTTGTGATTAAGAAGGATGGGTCAGTTAGGCTATGTTTGGATGCAAGACAAGCTAATAAACGCATTGCGCCGGATTATCACCGACCGGAAACTACTGAGGATTTAGTTCAGAGATTTGGGGTAAAGAATGGCTGTCCACATTAGATTTGAGTGCTAGTTTTTGGCAGGTACCCTTACGGAAGGAGGATAGGCAATTTACGGCTTTTGTTACAAAAACCAGCTGTTACAATTCACACGGATTCCTTTTGGTATGAAAACATCGTCAGCTGGGCTCATTCGCGCACTTAACATAGCTCTGGGACACGACACAGGGGATTTCACAGCCAGTTACATCGATGACTTAGTCATCGCATCACATACATTTGGGGAACACATGGAACACCTTAGAATCGTTTTGGGGAAGTTGCATCGGGCCGGGTTCACAGTGAAACTTAAGAAGGCGACCTTTTGTGCACGACAGATCACGTTTCTAGGCCACACTATTACACCACAGGGGGTTACGCCAGAAGGGTCGAAATTAGACAACATGATCAACACTCGGACACCACGTAACGTCAAACAACTTCGCTCTTTTCTGGGGGTATGTAATTATTTCAGGAGGTTTGTACTGCAGTATTCGCAGCTGTGCGGGCCATTTAGCGGGTTACTTAATCAGAATTCTAAGTGGGTTTGGGAAAAGGAACACGATGAGGCATTCATCAAACTTAAACAGGGTTTTAGGGATGATGTCACACTTAGGTACCCCGGGCAGGATAGTCAGTATATAGTGATGACAGATGCTAGCGACTTAGGTTTAGCATGGGTGCTTTGTCAAAAGGATGGGGATGGTAATCTAGGCATCGTGTCACTCGCTAGTAGAGGTCTCAATTCCGCGGAGAAAAGATACACTACTAGTGAGAAGGAATTGCTAGCCATTGTGTATTCGCTGGGCAAGTTCCGGACCTATGTGCTTGGCCGCAAATTCCTAATCTATACAGACCATAACGCACTTACGTTTCTTAGGACATGTAGGATAACCTCGAACCGGCTTTCTAGGTGGATATTGGCGATCCAAGAGTACGATTTTGATATATTTCATGTAAAGGGTCAGAAAACGCATTCGCGGATTTTGTGAGTTGCCACCCGGAAATTGCTGGGGAGGGAGTTGAAGCTAGGAGAGAGAAAGGAATTTTGGTCTGAGTAACTAAGATTTCAGATAGGGACGGGGAGAGGTTAAAGTTGGGTAAAATGAGAGAGGAACAATGCAAGGGAAGCGGGCAGGAGATAAGTTAGATGTAGGTCACCTTGCGTTTTTGAGGGTGCCTCATGTCTCGTCCGCAGACCAGAAATTGGTGAGTAATTTTTTTCATTTGTATGAAGGACCGTATGAAATTGTACGGAAATTAGGGGCCTGTGCGAACGAGTTCCTTACAAAGGACGGAACGCTACTAGGGATTTACAATATTTACAAACTGAGGACGAACATATCCTAGTAGCCCTGTTGGTTGTGTATATATTTGTGGAAGGAAGGATTTAGGATTTTGGAAGGGAAGTCATGCCTAAAAGGATTGCTTTTTATTCTATGGTATAGGACCAAATGAATGAAAAGCAAGGGGGCGTTCTGTAACCTATATTTTATGAGTCCCCCATGACAGTTTTAATGTAGGCTCGTAGGTTTGTTATTTCTTTATAACATGTTATCGTGTTGGCAACGTGTTCAATTGCATTGGACACGTCTGCAGTAGACGCAGTGTCATTATTATTATTATTACTATTATCATATACGTATACTTTTTATTATTAATTATTCAATGTATTTTAGGTCACTATTGACGAGATTCTGAAGCTCTAATCATATGTTGTCTAAGAAAGTTTATTAATATTGTTCAGACCACTGAACCAGGAGTCAGGTTCATGTTCTGGTCACACGTGCAGGAGGCAGCACTTCATGGACACTATTGTATTGAGCAGGTATGCTCGCTCACCCCGGGGGGGGTGATGAGGAAGCGGCCAAGGGGCTTGCTATGAGTGGCCTGGACAAACAGGCGGATGACAATAAGGCTTCTGAGAAAGACTCCCTGGTCTGAGGTGTGGCTTGACAGACGTACTGTGGCATTTAGACTGAGTGGAGGGCTGCAGGAGATTGTCTCTCTAGACATTGAGATTACTGGTTGGATAGTGTGTCTCTCTTGAGCTGAGTGCTTCGTGTTCCGACGGAGGGTGATTGGGTTCTGGCTGTTATGCCACATTCTCAGTAGGGCTGATACCTATGCAAATAATTTTGCAAAGTTGAAGAGGACCATGAAATGTGAAGGCATGGCTGACCAGCTTCAAAGAGGTGTAGAGGTGAAATGGACATATGGGGTAGACGACGGCATTACCGGTAATGTGAAAACCAAATAAGAAATCTTTACAGGCCTAAATATTATTATTATTATTATATTATTATATTATTATATTATATATTTTTAATTGCATTTCTTGTGTGTCACTCTTTTTTTTATTATATTTATCCATTTCTTGCATGCAGCTTCAGTATATAATGTAAATTTAAATTGGATAGTTTCTTTTTAGTTAGATGCATGTAAACCTTCCTCGTCTTTATTAATTTATAGGAGGTTTTGGTAAGGCCTATGTACGAGCCAGTCCTTTCAGAATATCTGCACACGCCCGGAGATAAGAAGAGTTCAAAAAAGGTGGATTTGTTCAATTGCAGTACTAATTATGTCATTTGCTTAAATTTTAAGGAAAGGCCATTTATGAGGCAGAATATTCATTTTTATTTATTTTTTGTATCTTCAAAGTTACAAATGGCTTCTCTGGGTGAAGACATCTTGTGGCACGAAATGAGAGATTACAAATGGCGCCCAACTATTGAGCGTGAATAAGGCTGGCTGGTGCATAGTATGGCAGTATGCACAGGTAATTTGTGAAATCTGATCGGGTAATATAGGAAGGGTATATATGTTCAGTGATTTTGGAGGGAATGCTAAGTAATAAGAGTGAGCCTGATTTATTAAAGTTGAGATCTAGAAGTGTTGACCGAAGCACTCTTGGTCATTCTAGAAGAGGCAGGAGTGAGTCAAACAGGCAGACCAATAAGCGGTCAGATTCCACAAATTCGAGAGTAGTTCTTAGTAAAATGGCAGATAAGGATGTGATTTCTGGTACGTTGGAGGGACGTGAGGGGGCCGAGAAAGATGATGTTGCAACTAGCAAAGAGTTAGGAATGGGAGTGAATAGTGACGAGGAAAATGTAGGGCTGGGGGAAAACTCACAGATGATCAAGTTAATAGAGCAGATGATGTCTAAATTCAGTAGTAAGCTAAGTGATTTAAGTACTAAAATGGACACTCAGAGTAGTGATTTAAGTAATCAAATTAATAATCAAACCAGTGAATTTAGTACTAAGACAGACATTCAAAGTACGGATTTAGAGAGCAAAATTAATAAGATTGTAGAGAGTATGAGTAAAGGCTATAAGTAAATTCGTCAGGAAATTGCTAGTAGAATTGAGATGGTAGATAAAAGATTCGAGCAAGTTGAGGAGAAGATGAGCTTACAGAGGCAGGGCATTATGGATACTGTTGATAAGCAGATAGTCGAGGTGAGTAATGAGGTAGCCATTTTCAAGAAAGAAGTTAGTGAGAGGTTGATAGTTGTAGAGGAAAAGATGAAGGATATAACTGAGGTTAGAAATAAGCAGGTGTTTTTGGAACAGGAGCTAGCGGTGTCTTCAACAAGAGTAACGATGGTAGATAAGAGTTTAAAAAAAGAGATTAGTGAACTGAAATCCTTTAATGAGAGCGAAAATTTGAAATTAAGAAGAGAGCTGAATCAGACCAAGTCAAATAAGGAAAATTGTAATCACTCTGTAGGACATAGTAACTTCTATGGGGAATCTGACTTACCTAAATTTAGTGGAAGGCAGTTTAACCCTATTGAGTTTGTTAAAGTTGTTCAGAAGAGGTTTTCGAAAGGGTTAGAAGATGGGACTTCAGACTGGGATATGGTTGAGGAAGTCATATCATTAGCTTTTGTGGGGGAGGCTAAATCTTGGTATCAAGTTTTTAGGGGTTAGAGGATTTTAGGCAGTGGTTTGAGGGAAAGTTCTGGAACGAACAACTAAAGGAAGAGAAAGAGACAAGATTTCTTTTGGGAGGTATCAATCGAATCAGGGGGTGAGCATGGCGGAGTATTTCCTCACACATGTCCTTATCAGTCAGAATTTAGACACTAGTTCTTCTGAAGGTGATATTGTTAGGCGTATGACCCGTCATTTTTCTGATGAGGTGAAGATGGCCGTAGTCATGCAGGATGTAAGTACGATTAAGGACATGGAACGTGTGTTAGAAAGGTTTGATACTTTGGGTAGAATGGGAGGCAAAAGGCAAGAACAGGGAAGGGAAGGAAATTACGATCAAGGGTATCAGGAGGAAGGGAATAGGCATTATGAGCGTAGGAATATTGATAGGCCAGGTAACTTTGTGAGGAATAATAGAGGAAATTTTGTTTATAGGGACAGGGGTGACCAAGGGAATTTTCGAATAGTGGGCGTGGAGAACAGAGGCAGGCACAAAATCGGGGACCTGGGGAACAAAGGCAGTTAGAGAATAGGGGGCGTGAAGAAGAGAGACAGCCAGCTCAGCCGAGTAATTTAAACGGGAACAGGGCTCTTTAAGACGGTCAGATAGAGGGTCCCATCCCAGTATTCCAGTTCATATGTTGAAGAAGATAGAATACGACCTTGATGTTAGAAAGGAATTGTTAGATTACCAGGTTGAGGTTATGCAGGAGAGATGTGAGCCTACGTTGATCAGTCCTGTGATTAAGGTGAAGATATGGGGTCAAGTTGTCGATGCCTTATTGGACTCAGAGAGCATGTGTTCTTGCATTAAGAGGCGGCCGGAGTCAGTTCCTATTTCACCTTTCATTTCAAAACGTTGCCACTAGTTTCGTTGTAGTCGCTGTCCCCTAGTAGTTGCATGGCCCGTACATAGGTATCAGCACGGATTACCCCCTACTGTGAGCACAGATTACCTACTACTACTGTGGTGAGGGTGATTCAAGGTCGCGCGTGCGAGAAAGTTCTAACTGCTCCGGAGTCCAAACACTGGGGAAATGCAATCTCGTGGCAATGCGCTTCAAGAATATCGCGACCAGAAATTTCGAAGTGATAGTCTGTATAGGCTACTTCCAATTGAATGGCCGAAATATTTTGCTATAGATAAGCTAATAGTTAAACTACGGATTACGGAATTCACAAGTGACTGAAATATCCTTGGCCTTCCTCGTGTTGTATCGGCTAGTATTCTTGGCTGTCACCCCAGAGGTTCGGGTTCGATTCCCGGCGCCGACAAGAAATTCGATTCATTCTTGTCTGAGGGCTGGAATGCCCCGTGAGGCAAAACTGAAAAGATGTGGTTTCGATTCCCAGCTCAGCCATCTTGGAAGTGGTTTTCCGTGGTTTCTCACTTCTACTCTGGCTGCGTGGCTCAGGGGTAACGTTCTTACTTGCTGTGTCCAAGATTGCAGGATCGAATCCTGGCACAGCACAAATGCGAGGGAGCCGTGTCAGTGAATTTACTGGCAGGTTAAAGATCCCCTTTGGGGCAAACTTCCAAAACCCCGGCCTCTCCTAAAGCCGCAGATGTTTAAAGGGACGTAAAGCAATAACATTATTATTATTTCTATTATTATTATTATTATTATTATTATTATTATTATTATTATTATTATTATTATCATCACTTCTACTCCAGACAAATGCAGCCGACTCCTTCACAATCCTCATCTGAATCCCAAATATACACACTAACGCACTACCTCGTACCACGCTGGTATCGAGAGAGCGTGGGTTTGAATCCCACCTCAGCCGTCTTATTACTATTATTATTATTATTAATATTAATAATTAAAATATTTTCCGGATCTTGCATGTGGGGGGAGGGGGGGAGGGGGGGGAGGAGCACATGTTGAACTCTCTACCACCGGCGGCTTCTATTAATACTATTATTATTATTATTATTATTATTATTATTATTTCTAAAATTACTATCAGTTTCTGCTTATTTAGGAGGATTATAAATTAATATTACATAATTTGGCAATAGAGGTGAGGGAGTGCAGGATTCTCCAGCCCCAGGGCCCATCACCACTCTCTAAGGCCTTGCATCCGGGGGTCACACACAAGAACGCTACACCACGAGATGGTCTTTAAAACAGTATGTTATGCAGAATGTGATAACGCAGAAAGAAATAAAATGTTATTCTTCAAGCTCTACCATTTCCTTACAGACCTTCCTTACATAAAACTGCCTATGTTGCGAAGTTCGAAACCGAAACACAATAAGGTTTCACGCCGTCGTTGTTGTTGCTCATGCTCAATTAGATTGTGTATATTCAATCATTTACTTTCATAAACATCTTCATACTGACATTATGGGGTTTGAAGCCATTTTTCAGTGTTCCCTTAGTAAACAAAAGTTTGGTGCTTTTCGGTCGGTCAACACGAATGTACCCAAAAGAGTTGGATTATACCCTAATCCTGAAAAATTTACAAATCTTTTGGGTAAATTCGTGTTGACCGACTGAAAAGCACCGAACTTTTGTTTTATCTTCATAATAACCTTAATTGTGATAAAGAATCCTTCAGACTAAACTAATTCCTGAAAAGAGTTGAAAAGTAAATTTTCAACACTTCTGTTTGAATATTTCAAAATATAACTCATCGTGTTTACGATAACATGGAAAAGATACGTAAGGAAGCCTACTTCCTAGTATACCTGTAACTTAGTAGTATGCTGAAAAACTGCTGTTTATTTCCTAGAATTATATTTACGTGTTTCTGTAAGTAACCATGACAAGTTATTTTTTCTTTTATTCTTAACAAAGGCGATATTTAAAAAAATGTAGAATACCTTTTTTGAAATTACATTTCTCATCACACAGGATTAACTTCAACGATAAGCTATAGCATATTATTATCAGGACTGAGTTGCTTCAGCTCTTCCTTTCGCATTGCCTTTTCCTCATCAACAACCAAAAAATGTCCAGAAACTACAAATTCAGTTGCTCAAGGGAAAGAAAACTAAGATCCGTTTCCCACGATCATCACATCACTATTCATGAACAAATATGGTGCAATTATATGGGGCAATTGTGATAATTAACTAATACATGTAACTTTTTCCAGGAGTGTATTTACATATTTATATCTTGTACCCCGCCCATTCATTGGGCACAGTCGTGTTGACCGACTGAAAAGCTACAAAAGACAATATTATAGCCTATATAAAAAATCAGTAGTAGTGGTGAAAGATTTCAGCCTATTCCTGTAACAACTTAGACCAGAAACTCATCCTAGCATCAACTCTTACCGCAGCTTCATTATAAACACAAATACGGAACTTTTGATTGCCTATAGCAGCCTTCCCTGGATACCATAATACTGTACATCAGAATCGTCAGTTTCTTTTCCCTTGGTACTCTTCCGTACGCATACATAATCATGGAATTTATTTAAATTTGCTATAATATGAACATGCTTAATTAATTAATTAATTAGTGTACCATCCTTTATTTTGCAAAAAATATAATGAATAAAATGAAGAATCTACAAGCAATATCATGTGTAATGTATATGATTTATATAAAAATTAAATCAATGTTACATATTTCAATTTTTTTAATGTAATATTACATAGAAGAAATGGAAGGAACGCAGATGCCCCACGTGGAACCATCTGTCATCACTGCGGCAAATCGTGTGCCTCCCGCATTGGGCTGTATAGTCACCTCCGAACTCACCAATGAGAGACTTCCGGATTGAAAGGCCAATCTACTCGATATGAGTGTTTGCTATGATGATGATAGATATTACATTAAAATCCTAGCCTTACTCATCAGTATATTGCCAAAATGGATCCAACTATGACATTTTAACGCATGATAACCTAGAAAGTCATCTCGAAATTGACATCTTAATTATTATGAGGTAACCCGTAGTGACATTCTCACTCCGATACTTACGATGAATATATGGGACACAAGAGGGTTATTCTTCCATATTTGTTAAAAAACGATCCGGGAAAAAAATAGCTTATCCTCTTGATGAAAAATGAAAATCCACAGCCTGCTTCCAGTCTCCGACCGGGTCAGGAATGGAATGAATGAAGCCTCCATCTAGCGGCGAGGATATGAACTGTGCCGGCTGCCGAGGCCTGACGCACTCCTCTGGGGCAATGATTAAATGAATGACAGATGAAATGAAATGATAGTGGAGAGTGTTGCTGGAATGACATTTTGACAGGGAAAACCGGAGTACCCGGAGAAAAAACTGTCTGCCTCCGTTCTGTCTAGCACAGATCTCACATGGAGTGACCGGGATTTGAACCACGGACCCAGCGGTGAGAGGCCGGCGTTCTGCCGCCTAAGCCACGGAGGCTTAACTTATCCTCTTGATATTAAATTTAATTTATCGATCAAGTCTTTGATATTTCCAGAGAAATGGAAACTTACTAAAGTCAGTCATATTCACAAGTCGGGTAAGATTTCACTAATTCTTAACTACCGAACAGTAGCGGTAGCTACTAAGTTTGCCCCAAACTAACTTTACGAGCAAACACTTCATGAACACATAGGCCTAATGTATTATTCAGGCATACATGCCATTTTATTCACGATTCATAACACGGATTCATCCCTCGATGATCAACAATAACCAATTTTCACGAATCAGGAGTCATCTGGTTTAAATTAAAGGATAACAAGTCGATGTAATATATACAGATTATTGGTAGAGTTAACCATGACGTAGCCTACAACTTACGAAAATGTCCTATTACGGATCATACTTACAGTATGAAAGACGCAACACTTTGTATCATAGAGAAAAGCTCCATTCACCCTCTGGTGTTCCCCTGGGATCGAATCTTGTGCCTCTGTAATCTTATCTTAATTAACCATCTCCGGGATGCCAATATATCATTATTATTATTATTATTATTATTATTTGCAAATGTCGTGTAATCGTTTAAATACATTTATTCGTTATGGGATTGTATGCTGCTCCAAAAGATGAAGAAACAATAAATTGGAACAAAACAAATTGTTTCGATTTATAAGTGTCATCCGATTGCATTTACACGAAAACTTTGATATAAAACACCACCATTTCCTATGTAGTTCCCATCTCAAGTCATCTAGGTTTATGGTAGGCTATACTATGAAAAAAAAAGTTATCCTTTTCTCACCGTATTGATCGAATTTTTGAGATATATTCAAAATGCTGGGATTTATAAGAAGATGCACATTTTATTTTAGGAACCTGTACATTGCTAAAGATTGTACAGTATAATGCATTCGTATGAAGTTGACTTGAATTTGGCTCAATAGTTTGGAACCCAAGATGTGCGAATGCTAACTATAGAGTTGAATCGATAAAAAATAAATTCACTATATTCTTGGAATACAAAAGGACACATGTATATCCTAAATATGCTAAGCGGGAATGTGGTGGCCCAGTGGTGTGGTCAAGCTGTTGGCCTCTCACCACAGCGGACCGGGTTCGGTTCCCGGTCAATGATGTGAGATTTTCGAAGTGAAACGTCATGTCCAGTAGTTCGGATTCCACGTAAAAAGGAGGTTCCGTGGCTATTGATCGCGAGATTGACGATAACATAAACTACACATTTCCTTTAAAAATGCTAAGCATAATTTATTAATGGAACTTTTTCTTTAAAGACTTTAGAGAAAAGTAGGCAGGTTATTACATTAAATAATTTGATAACATCTTTGATAGACCTTATTTGTCATCTGAATTTGAACTATATGTTCCTTCGCGGTCAATAAGACCGAAACGTATAATATTCCACTGTCCAAGAACCAATACAGAGTAATATAAACATTCGCCTGTATCGAACACATTCAATATCTAAAAAAGAAAAAAGACATGCACACATTTCCATATATCAGACAGCACCTTTTGTTCATTTGTATTGTAGAGAAATCACTTAATATCATACACTCCTTATCAGTGACTTGAAACATAATTTCAAGTACGATACTTACTAGAATAATATTTAGTCATACGTATTATAAGTATCATTTTATATTAGTGTAAGAAAAATATTAAGTGTAATTCATATTGTTATTTCTCGTAATTAGGTTGTAACCTGTTAGAAGAACTATAAATAAACAAACAAATAATTATAAATAAATAAACAAATTAATTTAATGAAATTCAGGTCCACTTTAGTGATGGTTACTAACTAGTGATTGCTTGCTACTCATATAATAATTACTGTAACTTCAAAAGCCCAGTAGTCGCTACATCATATTTAGACTGACAAAGCAACATTTTATTTACAATCCACCTCGTGGCGTAGTGGCTAGTCTTCTTAGCTGTCAACGCAGAGGTCCAGGTTTAGGAGCTGAGGGCTGGAATGGGATACACTGAGGCTTGTGAGGCAGAACTGGGAAGAGAAGGGTTACATTGTTACTTCAGCCATCCTGGAAGTTGTTTCCTCACTTATGCTTCAGGCAAATGCTGGGATGGTATCTAACTTAAGGCCACGACCGCCGCATATACAAAACCCGTCCCTAATACAAATACACACCCTAATACAACCATCACAATAACACAGGTTATTAGACACATTATACACACACCCAAGTGCACGCGGCCACATGACCACCATGTCCCAAAGCTCCTAAACGAATCACCACCTCCAACAACAACAACAACTCTATTTACAGTACAACAATGGCATAATCTTGAAAGTAGCCTATACTACTGTATATTACAGACATGTTAGAAAGAACTAAAAAGCTCATAATAAACACTGGAACTGCAAAAGACCTGTAGGCCACACACCATAATATGATGATCTAGAAAGCAGACGATTGTAATCGGGGGTGGATCTAGGGGAGGGCGACCGCCCAGGGCCCCGCGGTCCGGGGGGGGGGGGGGAGTCATGGATTGTTTTAAATTTAATTGATTAATTATTTATTTATTCGTTAATTCCCCATAAGGAGAGCGTTATAACACAATCAATTTTCATGTTTAATTCTGGTCCTTCTTTTTTTTTCCAAAAACCTCTCATACACACACACTATGCTTCCTCTGTCTCTCCTCCCTCCACTTCTTTCCCGGTTGTCTCTCTTTGGGAGTCTGCTCAAACATCTGTTGTCTAAGTCTAATTGATTAATTAATTATACTTTTCAAACTAATTTATAATTCATATTCTTTTTTCAGTGCAGCTATGACCTCCCGTGACCGTTTAGCAAGTATAGATTTCAGTGAAATGATGGAAGACTTCATCCGAGAAAAAGAGTCGCAAAGTAATATTTTAATATTTCATAGTTTACATAATCTTCTTCAAGGGGACTTAAGGGTTTCTTTCATATTATTAAAAGAATGTACCGTAGTGTATTCAAAATATTGTAACTATTCTTTATTTTATTATTATTACAAAACTATTTTCCATTTGATTTGATATTTTTTATATTTTCTATTGTTGAGGGCCCGACCGTATCATATCGCCCAGGACACCGCAAAGCCTGGATCCGGCACTGATTGTAATGAAGCGACTGACAGCACCTGGACATGAGCTGATTTCATCACTTCCTGGTATGAGATTACCATCTCTCAGAAGCCGGCTCTGTCTTACTTCACCCTGTTTCAAGGACATGACTTTGCGACGATGCGGTATCTGACGGTAACTGCCTGAACTGCCAGCACCTCGACACGGCTAGCATTAGCAACTCAATATGCTGACATTTTCTAAAATCACGATTAAACATATACAGAGTTCTTAATTTGAAAATATGATTCAGTAGCACAATAGAGAAAACTATGAGCTGTCTTGCAGTGGAGTTTGTTTCTGTTTTCAACATCATCTGAAGGCATTGAAGAGGTTTGGAAAATTGCAGTTCAGAACTCTATTTTATATGGAGAATTGTGATTTTAACTACACTTTTTATAACTATCTTTGTATTCCTGTTCGATATGCTTTTGTACCGATGAAAAGTGTATAAAATACTACAGCGGGCTATAGGAACAAAATAATTTTACCTTGTCCCGTTTCTTTATAAAACGTTTCACAAACTTTTCACCCATGTTACAACAAGTGCTGGGCTGGCGGTCGGCCGTTCCCACTCCGGCCGGCTCTTAAGGCAGGCTTTTATGATGAGGTTAAGAGTAAAGGAGAAGCCATAGAGGAGATTCCTGTGTCCAATATATTTATATTGTCTGCTGTTGGGACTATGTCACAGAGAGTGCGTTGACAGGTTGTCGCACTTATGTACATTGATGAGAAATGTGGTCGTCAGAGTTTTCTAGTGGTCGCAAGTTTAGTGTATCCTGCCATATTGGGTGCGAATTGGCTAAGCAGTCAGATTTGTAAGCTTGATTACGGCGAATCTAAGGTGAGAATTTTGATACGATTAGTCTGAGTTATCAGGTGGACTCGGGAACTTTTGTGAGTATATCAGTGTGTGTCCAGGTTTTAAATGAAGGGGAAGAAGTCAGTGAGGTTAGTAGCGACGTGGTATCAGAGGATATTCAAAGTTGTAGTATGGCAGTGGAAGAGGAGCGTGAAGACGAATTTTCAAGTGTTGTGGAAAATACCATGTTGGAGGTAGAGCAGAAGGCTCAGTTGTTAGAGGTCTTGAGAGAGCACAGTGAGGTGTTCTCTGACAAACCTGGTAGGACACATGTTTACGAGCCTAGTTTCGAGATCACCGATAGGTCTAGTTTTAATGGTGTTAGATACCCGATACCACACGCCCATGTCAAAGCAGTAGATGCTGTCATTTCGCAGATGCTAGAGGATGAGGTGATCAAATTCAGTAGGAGCCAGTATGTAAATCCGTTGGTGGTTGTGATTAAGATGGATGTGTCAGTTAGGCTATGTTTGGATGCAAGACAAGCTAATAAACGCATTGCGCCGGATTATCACCGACCGGAAACTACTGAGGATTTAGTTCAGAGATTTGGGGTAAAGAATGGCTGTCCACATTAGATTTGAGTGCTAGTTTTTGGCAGGTACCCTTACGGAAGGAGGATAGGCAATTTACGGCTTTTTGTTACAAAAACCAGCTGTTACAATTCACACGGATTCCTTTTGGTATGAAAACATCGTCAGCTGGGCTCATTCGCGCACTTAACATAGCTCTGGGACACGACACAGGGGATTTCACAGTCAGTTACATCGATGACTTAGTCATCGCATCACGTACATTTGGGGAACACATGGAACACCTTAGAATCGTTTTGGGGAAGTTGCATCGGGCCGGGTTCACAGTGAAACTTAAGAAGGCGACCTTTTGTGCACGACAGATCACGTTTCTAGGCCACACTATTACACCACAGGGGGTTACGCCAGAAGGGTCGAAATTAGACAATATAATCAACACTCGGACACCACGTAACGTCAAACAACTTCGCTCTTTTCTGGGGGTATGTAATTATTTCAGGAGGTTTGTACTGCAGTATTCGCAGCTGTGCGGGCCATTTAGCGGGTTACTTAATAAGAATTCTAAGTGGGTTTGGGAAAAGGAACACGATGAGGCATTCATCAAACTGAAACAGGGTTTTAGGGATGATGTCACACTTAGGTACCCCGGGCAGGATAGTCAGTATATAGTGATGACAGATGCTAGCGACTTAGGTTTAGCATGGGTGCTTTGTCAAAAGGATGGGGATGGTAATCTAGGCATCGTGTCACTCGCTAGTAGAGGTCTCAATTCCGCGGAGAAAAGATACACTACTAGTGAGAAGGAATTGCTAGCCATTGTGTATTCGCTGGGCAAGTTCCGGACCTATGTGCTTGGCCGCAAATTCCAAATCTATACAGACCATAACGCACTTACGTTTCTTAGGACATGTAGGATAACCTCGAACCGGCTTTCTAGGTGGATATTGGCGATCCAAGAGTACGATTTTGATATATTTCATGTAAAGGGCCAGAAAACGCATTCGCGGATTTTGTGAGTCGCCACCCGGAAATTGCTTGGGAGGGAGTTGAAGCTAGGAGAGAGGAAGGAATTTTGGTCTGAGTAACTAAGATTTCAGATAGGGACGGGGAGAGGTTAAATTTGGGTAAAATGAGAGAGGAACAATGCAAGGGAAGCGGGCAGGAGATAAGTTAGATGTAGGTCACCTTGCGTTTTTGAGGGTGCCTCATGTCTCGTCCGCAGACCAGAAATTGGTGAGTAATTTTTTTCATTTGTATGAAGAACCGTATGAAATTGTACGGAAATTAGGGGCCTGTGCGAACGAGCTCCTTACAAAGGACGGAAGGCTACTAGGGATTTACAATATTTACAATCTGAGGATGTACATATCCTAGTAGCCCTGTTGGTTGTGTATATATTTGTGGAAGGAAGGAGTAAGGATTTTGAAAGGGAAGTCATGTCTAAAAGGATTGCTTTTTATTCTATGGTATAGGACCAAATGAATGAAAAGCAAGGGGGCGTTCTGTAACCTATATTTTATGAGTCCCCCATGACAGTTTTAATGTAGGCTCGTAGGTTTGTTATTTCTTTATATCATGTTATCGTGTTGGCAACGTGTTCAATTGCATTGGACACGTCCGCAGTAGACGCAGTGTCGTTATTATTATTATTACTATTATCATATACGTATACTTTTTATTATTAATTATTCAATGTATTTTAGGTCACTATTGACGAGATTCTGAAGCTCTAATCATATGTTGTCTAAGAAAGTTTATTAATATTGTTCAGACCACTGAACCAGGAGTCAGGTTCATGTTCTGGTCACACGTGCAGGAGGCAGCACTTCATGGACACTATTGTCTCGAGCAGGTATGCTCGCTCGGGTGATGAGGAAGCGGCCAAGGGGCTTGCTATGAGTGGCCTGGACAAACAGGCGGATGACAATAAGGCTTCTGAGAAAGACTCCCTGGTCTGAGGTGTGGCTTGACAGACGTGCTGTGGCATTTAGACTGAGTGCACGGCTGCAGGAGATTGTCTCTCTAGACATTGAGATTACTGGTTGGATAGTGTGTCTCTCTTGAGCTGAGTGCTTCGTGTTTCGACGGAGGGTGATTGGGTTCTGGCTGTTATGCCACAATCACAGTAGGGCTGTTACCTATGCAAATAATTTTGCAACGTTGAAGAGGACCATGAAATGTGAAGGCATGGCTGACCAGCTTCAAAGTGGTGTAGAGGTGAAATGGACATATGGGGCAGACAACGGCATTACCGGTAATGTGAAAACCAAATAAGAAATCTTTACAGGCCTAAATATTATTATTATTATTATATTATTATATTATATATTTTTAATTGCATTTCTTGTGTGTCACTCTTTTTTATTATATTTATCCATTTCTTGCATGCAGCTTCAGAATATAATGTAAATTTAAATTGGATAGTTTCTTTTTAGTTAGATGCATGTAAACCTTCCTCGTCTTTATTAATTTATAGGTGGTTTTGGTAAGGCCTATGTACGAGCCAGTCCTTTCAGAATATTTGCACACGCCCGGAGATAAGAAGAGTTCCAAAAAGGTGGATTTGTTCAATTGCAGCACTAATTATGTCATTTGCTTAAATTTTAAGGAAAGGCCATTTATGAGGCAGAATATTCATTTTTATTTATTTTTTGTATCTTCGAAGTTACAAATGGCTTCTCTGGGTGAAGTCATCTTGTGGCAAGAAATGAGAGATTACAGTACCGTAGAGCCAACAATGTACCTATACTGTATATTATTCTGGATCTTTATGGTCTCCCGGAATGCCGGGCTGATGTCCTTGCTAATATCCTACCGGTCACCTCCTTGAGGACAGTTTAAACCTCCATATGTATGACGAACTGAATTGTTGAGGCCAGGCCTTGTTAAATCTTAAGGTACGGTTACGGTTACATGCATGGTTCATACATCTACCACCTTGAAACGATTTGGCTGATGAACTTGTGGTTTGGGCAAAAGTCGCTTCCCACATTAAGGTATATTGTTGCAAAATTTGGTAGAGATCGGATTATTAGGTTAGTCGTAATTTGATTTAAGCTAAGAACTTTTGGGCGGGCGCCATTTCATTTTGGTTATGATGGCGGGGATATACAACATGACACTGAGTTTTCCCTTCCTAGTGCTACTTCTATCGCAAAGGTGATTCGATTTGGTTTCGTTGTGATTGAATTGATAGGGGGGGGGGTCGATTTGCACACATACACGGCCGCCATCTTCAAACTATTTGGTTGTTTACCTTGTAGTTTGTTCAAAAGATGCTTCCCACACGAAGATATGATGTTGCAAAATTTGGTAGTGATCATATGCTTAGGTTAGTCGTAATTTGATTTTAGATTTGGACATTTGGGTGGCCCCCATTACGTTTCCGTCAAGATGGCGGCGATATAGGACTAAGGTGCCCTTTGCAATTGCTACCTCTATACCAAATTTCGTTCAATTTGGTTTCACCGTTATGAATTGATAGGGGGGTGGGAGAGGGGTGGGCAGACATGTGGATTACACACACATACTTTACACACACACATACATACATACACATTCACTGACACACCGACACACAATTTTTTGGCCCTGTGTTGATCTCATAAGTATACTTTCATTTTTTGCAAAAATCGAAGGTAGGCCAACAAGATGTCCAGGAAAAAATATATAGCCTACTATATACTAAATGTATAGATATAGTTATAACTCCTTGTCTTTATCAAGGAGTATAATAGAATAATTTCTTGGTTGAAGACCTTAGAGGATATTTACCTCTACCAAACACCAGAGCCTCGGAAAAACTACTACCGTCATTGAAGAAAGGAAGAGAAGACATGTCTCAAGAATTTTATGGAACTGGTGACATGATCGACCGGACGTGGGCAACATCCAACTTTGAGTTCAGGCGGGTGTTAACACATTTGGCTGCCCATGGTTTTCACCACCCTAATTGTTTTAAAAATATTTCCATGACCCTACAGTGACGTGTGTATACCAACAATGTGGACAAGCATATTAACGCTACCACTTAGAGCTCCGTAGTATAAGAAAACAATCAATTAAAGACTATGCAATTCAAACCACCAGAGAGCAATTTTAATGTACATGTTCATCATTTTCGATTGCTATTTGGCTCAAATAAAAGTATTAATTAATATCCTGAACTAGCACCAACAGATAGAGTACAGGACTATGAGGGTTCGTTTTGTTCATTAGTTCAAATAACATTTTCAAATAACACACAATAGGCTGTTATAAACGCTTTAAAATAAAAAATTGTCGTATTATCAACTTTTCATTCTTCAATTTCGATGCGTATTGAATGCCACGGTAGGCAAACCAATGGAGTCCCACATAGACCAGTCATGACATCTGGTGGAAATGTTTCGCCTACGATAATCAAGGCGAGTGCATTCTAGTGGCCATAAAAGGAAACTATTCAATTAATGCTGTTTCAACGTGCAGGCCAGTGCGCAGCTCGCAACCGGTTGGCCATTATTGTGACCCTCATTGATCATCTGGTTGCTGTTAGATATCTCGTGCAGATTCGGTAGCGAATGTTGTTTTAATTAAATATATATTTTCCATTGTAATATTCACAATATAAAGCTTAATTTTATAACGTCTGACAAATTATAAAATAATAAATACAAGAAAATGCAAGCAAAAATCTCAACTCTGATAGGTTTTGAACCAGAGTCAAACGGGTGAAAAACTAACCCTTTACCACACAGCCGAACATGTCTACCAAAATCCGTCGTTAGCAATTGACTTACATACAACGTCTTAGTAAATAAGGATTTGGACAGAACGATTTCTTCAGTTTTGTATAATTTTATATATAAAGCATTTCATACAAAGTTTTTATTATATCTATCAATAGGCTATATTACATGCAATACTGAAACTAGTGAAATACAGGTCAGGCACAAGATATCAGCTGCCATCTTGTTTTGTAACCGAGAAAGCTTGGCTTTTTAAGGCCACTGCTACCATGTAATCTCTCTCTATATATAAATGAAAGTTTGTCCACGGAAATTTGCGTTATTTGCGCGTTTCAGACTGTTTTATGATGGATGCACGCAAAAATATTTTTTTGTCTGTCTGTCTGTTTGTTTCTTTGTTTGTCTGTCTGTGGACAACTTCGAGTCCTTATAATTTGAGAAATGCTGGGTGGATCAACGTAAAATTTGATACAGATAACCATCAGAGGCACCACACTAATCATTGATGTAACTCTTCTCCGTACCTCTCATAAAAGGGGGCCTACCCCCTTAAAATACATGCTGAAATAGGCGTAGAAGGACGAGACAAAGCTTATTTTCAACCCCTCAATGTGAGAAACAAAACTCGGAGGCCCTAAAGGGACCCCGAAAACCACATTTTAAGGCCCTAAAACCAACAGCTTTTGAGATATTCCCAGAAAACTAATTTCATTAAATAAATAATGAAAGCATGCAAGCTGGTAACCATGGCAACTGAATCTCATAGGTCCATCTATTTCTGTAAGACGCAATGCAATTCCATTTATTACATTACTGTGAAGTTTGAAAACGGCTATAAGTATGTCACGAAACCAAACCAAGCTGTAAAATTCATCAATACGAATAACGCGCTTAAGGGGGTCAAGGGGTACACTAGAATTTATTCACGCGATCTCCACGTGCGGGTGTGCTACAGAAGGTCTTTTTTTTATCCCTATCCCTATATTGTATTTATTATATTAAGCTAATTTTTAGCCCCTCGGTGGCAGAAACAAAACTCGAGGGTTCCCGAAAACTACATTTCAAGGCTCTAAAACCAACAGTTTCTGAGATATTCCCAGAAAACTAATTGAATTTAATAAAATAATGAAGGAATGCAAGCCGGCAACAATGACAACAGGTTATCAAGAGAAGACATCCAACTTTCCATCTAATTCTGTAAAAAGAAATGCCACTCCGCTTATTACATTTCTGTGAAAGTTTTCAAATGGCTATAAGGTTATCACGGAACCAACTTAGACTGTAAACTGCATCGATGCGCTTAAGGGGGTCAAGGGGTACCCCAGAATTTTTCACGTGATTTATACGTGTGATATGTCGTACAGAATTATATCTACAAACAGCAACATCATTTTCAAAAATTCCTGAATTGAAAGAATTATTTTTGCGGCTATTAGGAATTTGGGCCATTGGAAGAAAAAAACAAGAAGTTCCGTGACAAACTAAAGAGCCTACTTTTCTTAAAATTAAGTTTCATGACAATGATTAATCTACAGTATATGAACTTATCTAGAATAATGACCAAATTAAGTTGGTAATATCGAAATGTCTAATTAGTTCGAAATATACCTAGTATAATGTAGCCTAGTAGAGCATTAGATTTGGCAGCCCTGGTGACTGAATATATTGTTAGTTCCATCTCTTAAGGTAGAGAATAAAAAAATTGGTTGAAGTCCAATGGACGTTACATGCAGTCAGACATTGGATCTATCAGCACGCGTAAAAGCATGTTGGTAACAATGTCATTCGTGTGCTGGTCAGAAATAGCCTAATCTGAAATATTATGATATCTTGTTGTGCCAATTTTGGACGAAATCCATTTGTTGGTGTAGAAGTTACATGCATTTTAAAATTGGACCTATCAGCAGGCATAGAATCATGTTGGCAGCACTGACTTATATTAATTATTCCAAATTAAACCAGAATGTCAGGAGCTATACGTGTGCAAAACATAGGTCTGTTGGCTTGCATTCTTCCTGCTATATTGATATTAGGTCAATAAAATATAGACAGCATTTATTAACTGTTGGCAGTCCTGATTGCTCTTAAGTATACTTATAGTCATATCTGTTATGTTACACATAGCACATACGAAATTTGGTTGAAATCCAACTGATAGTATAGACGTTACTTGTATTTAAAAATTGGCCCGATAAGCAGGTTTAGAATCATGTTGGTAGAACTGAAGTATATAAGTTAATCCAAAATTAATCTAAAATGTCAGGCACTATACGTGTGCATAGTTTAAAGGTGTCGGCTTGCATACTTTCTGATATATTGGTATCTGGATAAAATAATAGAGAGAGCAATTATTAACAGTTGGCAGCCCTGGTGGCTCTTAAGAATACGCTCTGTCATATCTGTTTATGTACACATATTACATACCAAATTTGGTTGAAATCCAATTGATAGTGTAAAAGTTATAGGCATTTAAAAATTGGACTTATCAGAAGGCTTAAAATTATTTTGGCAACACTGTCATGTATGGCCTCCTGGAAATTAAACTGAAATAGTGTTATCTACATGCCAATTTTGAAATAGCTCCCATGCATACCTTCCAAGATATCCAACGTGGAGCTCAAATTTCTATTTCGTTTTCTTTAGCAGTTGGTAGCACTGACATCATTTTCAAATATGGCCGTGAGATATTCAGGTATAGATCTTTACTCCTACCAAATTTTGTTTCAATTTCTGCAGCCGTTAAGGAGTTGTAAGGGGGACACACACACACAGCCAGACAGACAGACAGACAGACAGACAGAAGGACAGACTGACAGACAGACACACATTTGCCCGATCTCCTAAGTCTACTTTTTCCTCATTTTTGCAAAATGTGAAAAGTAGGCTAAACACCTGAATATTCATGCACCAAAAGCCTATATAATTTGTTAAAGGTGTCTTCCTGTGGATGGGGACTTTACACAACGGTGAGGGTCAGTCTTTATGTGAGGTGTATTGCGTTTCGTCTACGAGATTTTCAAATTTATTTTCACGTCAGGAAGTACACGTTAGGTGAATTTAGATTGAGCACATTCACTTCTTTTTCTACAAACGGGTTCATTGTAAGGATGATTTTGTTTGATACTGTGTGGTTGATATATCCATATTCGGACATCTGGGTGATATGTTGTACGTTGGTTGGTTGGTTCCTCAGTTAAGAAGCTGCGACAAAGCGTTCACGTAGCCTCGTGTACTTTGAGTGTGTGAAGAATCTGTCTGATTACCGGTGTTAATTGTGATGTCTGTATTAGTGTGTGTTATCTGTATTTCAGGTAAGGACTGCAGACGATCAATTTCCAGTAGTTCCTACTTTTGCTACCAAATGCTACCGTCAACGACACCTAGCTGTGACTTGGCTACTAGATGCCACCTCAACCGGCACCTGGTGGCAAACTTTGGTACTAATAGAGCGTTAATCAAATCTAACCAACAAATTTAGCTTCACACGATTGTAGTTAGTGGAATGTTCTATTACATGTCATAAATCTATGACTTGGGACCGCCGGCTTTACTTCCCCTCCGAAGTAAGGCATACTTTCGTGTATCTTTATGTACGCTTATAGCTCGTGTTCGAATGTTTGGAGCATCGTAAAATTAGGTATCCATGAGAGTCAATACACCAATCATTTATAAAACTCTTCATCGTACTTCTCATAGAAGGGTTGGTATAGAAAAAAACTTTTCAAAATACATGCTAAAATAGGCGAAATATAGAAATTATCCTAGAAGGACGACCAAAGCATATGTTGCGCTTCTCTATGTGAGACACAAAATTCGGGAGTCTATAAAGAGTCTCCGAAAACCACATTTTAAGGCCCTTAAATTAACAGTGTCTGTGATATTCCCAGAGAACTAACTTCGCTCTGATAAACGTATGATGGAATAAGAAGCCCCTAACCATTGCAACAATAGCTCAATATTGATAACTGCTGGTTATTAATACCGAAGACCGTTCGAAGAGAGGATACTTCTGCTAGTACTATAATATGAACTTAAAATATCGATCGCGCCACGTCCTTTAGGACAGTAGAAACCATTTTCGGTTCGATAATCGGAACAATGGGTTCAAAGTTATAAATTTTAATGCTTCTATAAATCACACGGCCGCCATGCTGAAATGGTACGGCTGATGGCCTTGTAGTTTGGGCACAAGACGCACCCATCTGAAGGTATGTTGTTACCAAATTTGGTAGAAATCGGATGATTAGTAATTTGATTTTACGTTTTGAACTTCTGAGTGGCCACCATTCAGTTTTGGTAAAGATGGTGGCGATATAAAACATGACACTGAGATGTCCTTTGCTAGTGCTACATCTGTACCGGTACCAAATTTTGTTCAGTTCGGTTTCACCGAGTTTGAATTGATGGGGGGGGGGGGGGCAGACATACCAAATCACACATACACACTCACAGACACACAGACAGACACACAATGTTTTGGCCCTGTGAAGATCTCATAAGTCTACTTTCATTTTTTGCAAAAAACAAAAGTAGGCTAATAATGAAAGTGAATACCATTTCTACTACTATTAATGATAATAATAATAATATAATAATAATATCTTTTTATTATACCAGGAAAACTTATGGAGAATGAAAATTAATGCATTTAAAGCCAGAGAAAAGAAATGTCTTGAACAAAACCCATTGTCATGCAATTATATTTCTTGAAGAATGTACCTTGGAATGAGATTATTTTTTTACATTTTAGGATACGGATGCTAAAATGGTTACAAAAGCATACTGCATCAAATGAATAACATTTTTGATTACAGTTTACCTTCCTAACATTAAATGTAATCTTTTAATATATGGTACACCTTGAAACATCCATCCACATGGAGGGCAACTTTGCATTCGTTTCAACTCTTCTGTAGGGCATTGTTTCTCCAAATAGGCCATAGGGGATTCCAGAACCCTTGTTTAGTCCAATAAGTTTGCTGTGTTGATATCTTTGACTGTGACATCAATAGCTCACCTGAAGTGTCTGGGAACCAGCGAGCTTCGTCATCCGAATTTTTTTTATAGGGTCGTTTTCAATAGAATCAAGTCATTGGTTTACATGCAAAATACGTCCCAAAAAGTGTCAGTAAGGAACTGCCTCACAACTTCATATTTAGTAGGATTATCACGCAGACGCTTCCTGGCTATAGTATTCAGCTCCCCAGCAACTGCACATGCATTGTCTTACGGAATATTACTGACCAAATTCCAATTCCAAATGCTCGATGTGGTGAGGTTATGCACGGAGTTATCTTCAACCTCACTGACGCTTTCGTGAGCGGAGCTACTGATCTCAGAAGCACAATCACTGCTAAAACTCATCAGTAATAATAATAATAATAATAATAATAATAATCCCCTAAGGGCAATGGCCTCCTGCCTAGGCAGGGATTCTGCTCCATAACACTCATTAGGTCAGCAGTCCTAAAGAGTAGTGTGGCACCTAGTGGTGCTCTTTTCTGGTATGTTAGTCTCTGTTCTTGAATTGTTCTTACAGCTATTGATATATCTATTCCTAACCTATTGACATTATTCTCTATGTTATGTATTCTTGTTCCTATATCTAATATTTGTAAAATTGTTTATGTTTCTAGCACGTTCATGTTTAGTAGAGTTTTAACTGTCCTCAATACATTATCGCTATTGTATTTAAGGGTTCACTATGTTGCACTGAGTTGCTCCTTGCCTTTCCTCGCATATACTATGTTTTGAAAAGGAGCTTTTCTAGGGTCTTCCACTCCTGTTTGACTCTTGCTCTTCTTGTCCATTGTGGTCCGGCAAATTTTTTAAATGTGTCAGCCCAGCGTGTCCTCAATCTTCCTACGTTTCTCCTGCTGGTTCTGGGGTCCCACGTCGTTAGTCTGTGCGTCTACCTCCTATGCTCCATCCTCGCTACGTGGCCTCCCCATTTCCGTTTTAGTCTGTCCGCTGTGTTGACGACGTCTTTAATACTGGTTCTTGTACGTATATCCTCGTTCTTTATTCTGTCTTTCAGCGTGATATTGTTGATTTTTCGTTCCATCCTGCGTTGGACTATCTGGAGCTATTTTCTTTGCTGTGAAGTGAGTGACCATGTTTGGCACCAATACAGCATTACTGGGATTACACATTTCTCTAGAACTTGTGTTTTCAGACTTAGTTTCTGAGACTTATCTCCTAAAATTAATTTCAAGTACCTGATTTTTTCCCATGCTTGCCCAATTCTTCTTTTGATTTCTTTCTCCGTATTGTTATGGAATGATATGTTTTGGCCTAGCTACGTATAGTCCTGGACATACTCTAATGTTTCACCGTCTGGTTTTTCTGTCGCATTTGTCATCAGTTTCGTTTTCCTGCTAAAACTACTATCAGATAATTCTGAGTTATCTTCATCACCACAATCAAGAAGAAATTGCCGAAGTATTTCCTCTTCCTTTTCGTGATGTTTACATGACATCTTGTTCAGTAGTATTCATTTCATGAACAAGATGACCATCTTTAGAGGCAAAAAATACATTGACGAAATGGCTTTCGGATAATAACATTGATATGTAAACACGCTGCCGCCATCTAGGAACGCAATTCTAAAGTACATCACAATAGTAAATCGATGGTCAGACAGACGTATTTCCGACTTTCATACATGGTGACGGTTGTACTCGTCATTGCATGTTAATGAATGCAAAGTTCGTGACGGTTGTACACGCCATTGCAGCGGAATGGGTTGAGTGATGATTGAGCGTCTATAAAAGAAGCACAGCTATGAAAGGCAGATGGGAACAGAAGAAAGGCAGAATCCACCCCAAAATCATTGGAGAAAGGGGCAAAATGGGCTACGCTAATAATGCCCACTTGGTTTCCAAATCACGAGCTCGCCAGCTATGAGCCCTTGAGGGTGCAGCGCAATCCAGGGTGAACTAAGAGCCCTTTTCAAGCCCCTGACGGAAATAGGGTGTACAGTGAAATTATAATGTCATTTATTTTACGTCTCTTATAAATACTATGGCTTTTAGAGACGCCGGGGTGCCAGAATTTTGCCCCGAAGGGGATCATTAACGTACCAGTAAATCTACCGACACGGCACCTTCGCATTTGCACACCCTCAAATGCCAGCTGACTAAGCCAGGATTCGATCCTGCAACCTTGGACACAGCAAGCGTGAACACAGTGAAATGAAATGCTAATTCTAACATTGAGGGCAAAATGAAATAAAGGTTCAAGGATGTCAGTTGTAACTCTTCAGTCAGTCAGCACGAATTTACACAGTCTGGGCGGGATACAATGTATATGAATAATAAATATATAACACCCCTGGAAAATAAAGACATAAAAAATAAAGATCGCTAGTATAACGGGGCAATTGCTTGGATCACGCGTTTCGACTTTCAAGCGGTCATAATCAGATTCTGATTCCCGAGTTGAGGTTAAATTTATGTACGATGTCATCTAACTACACACACTTAGTAGAGCGTTTAATGGCTGTTTAAATTTTCATTCGCAGCTTGAATCTCGTTACATAAGGTTAGTTTGCTTTTTATAAGGGTTCGTGAATTACGTATGAATATAATGCACGTGTTTACAAATTAGAACAACATAATTTAATAAATAAAACCAAGATGTTCAGTAAAGAATATATAGCCTACTTTCTCCTGAATGCATTGGTAGAGTCATAACTCATTGTGCTCTTCAAGGAGTAAATTGAGTGTTGGTTGTAGTAGATTGTTGAATAACAATGTGCTATATTATATATTGGTTGATTGAAAACTCACTTAAGTATGGACTAGCGAGCAAACAATAGCCTCCATTTTGACCCAACGGGACGGCACGGCCCAGCACGATACGGCAAGGTTATCCTGAACTGTTAGTCACTGCTATGATATAATAATTCTATTATAATATGTTAATATCGTACGGGTCACCTCCCTGAGGACAGTTTAAACCACCCCCTGTGGTGTATTCTTTAGAATACACGGTAAGATAGAGGTAGCTTTTGCTGCTCTTTGCTTTAAGTCATTCCTTCCTTTTTCGCAAACACCAACAGTGATTTCTTACTTTTTCTTTTATTTAAGCACCTTGCTTACTTTCTTTGTAAGTTAGTTGTAGATATAACTTCCACGATCAACCTAGCGGCATCTAGCAGCTAACTGCTGAAGTTCATCAATATCTCAACTCTCAAGAAGACTTCCTTCCTAATCCAGCCACGAGATGTCGTCGCTATCTCCAGCTAACATCTCCATGCTCAAGAGGACTTCTTCATCATTCCAATCCTCCAGACGTCGTCATCATCGCCTGCTAGCTTCTCCTTGAAGATCACTCCATCAAGAAAATTAATATCTAAGAAAGCCTTGTATTATTGTTAGGTTGGTAATATTTATATATGTTCCTTTGTCTCTTTCCCCCACCCTCCTCCCTCCTTGGTACCTCCGTGCTTCGTTGTGCTGCTCTCACTTCTGGGTCAGTCGTCAAACCATTCAGTTGGAGCCTACTTTAGGCTTGTCTCCTGCCTACTTGAGACATTTTTAAATCAGGACGCCATGTCCTAATCTTAACGTCAACCGCCATCCAGATCATCATCGTTCTTCAAAATGAGTTAAGAATTACTTCAATGGTTTTCACTAAGTTTTAAATGTTTTTCACCTGATTTTATAGACAGTGTGAAATTTCTATGTGATGCAAAATCTGCCTTCAAAAGATCTTCGTGATTTATTTGTAGCTACTTCAGCTAGCTTTCTAAAATGAAAAGGTACTTCTTGTACTGAGTATCTGGTAATGAGTTCTCACACCGTGGGAGTCTTATTAAACCCACTGTATATAAAAACGTAGCTTTCACCTCCGCGGGATATTCTGCTCAATTCTACTGTTCTCACAACTCTAGAATTTTCTACAGCAAGTTATCTTTTTGCAATTTATGCCGTCAAGTGCCTTCCACCTAAATATGGGAATGCTTGTTCCTCACTGAGGAATTTATGTTGAAAATACTTCTGATCATCATATAATTTGTCTTCCTTCGTTGGAAATTGTCCGCTGCATTCAACTACCATCTATAAACGTCACAACGCAATAAACTTTCTCAACCTAAAATTCAAATAGTGATCTCTACAATCACAATAACTTTTCGTCTTATAAGCTTTCCTTGTTGCAATAGTGAATTTTTCAACGGACTACAGTGCATAACCGTGCCCATTCAACAACCATCCGTGTCGCATTCGAACGAAAGCTATAAATATGGCAATAAACGTTTTCCTGATTCTCCTATTTCCTACTTTCATACTCCTCACTAACACATTATAATAATTGTAAAATTTAGGTTCTTTTCAATGAGGTGACACTCTATAGAAGTGCCCTCCCATCTTTGTACAGTTTTTCAAAGTAATTTATGCATCATTGGTGTCTAGTACACACCTCAAATCATACTGTTTTCCTCTTTTCATTAGGGAATCCAATTATTTCTACTCACAAGTGAGTTTTCTAACTTTCCTTTTTCCAGGTTTCACGAAAGGGTAACTGGCCCCATTTTTCTCGTGATCCCTGCTTCAATACAAGAAGTTATAGAAACTTCTTCTTAATTCTCTCTTTTCTTGTTATAATTTCAAATTTAACATTTGTTCATACTTTTAGAACTTCCATTAGGAATTCTCAAAGTATATATATCGTACCTGATTTATTATTAAACTTTAAATTTGCTTATCTCAGCACAATTTTAAAATCTTATATAGATAAGGTGCTTTCAAGAGGTTCCAAACCAAATTTTGTTAATCGCCTAGTGCAAACTTCAACAAATTTAGAGGTCTGAGACCTCAAAGGTTTAAAATTTAAATTGTACATTTCACAGTTGTTAAATTTATCATATTTTTACGCATTGTTAAATAAATCAAACTATATCCTTTTGCTTCATCATTTTCTATAAAATAACAATTAGGCAGGATCCTACCTCCCCTAACTCTACCCGAAGGCTCATTCTCGCTTTAAGAAACTCGAGCATCAAAGTAAAAAAGGTTCCATTATTTGTTGCATTTGAACAAAAACTCGCCGCCAAAACTTTTTCAAAGTCGCTCTTAGCTTTTATAGCTAATTCCAACTAGCCAGTAAGGCAAGTATAGCTAGCTCCGCCAGCTTCCTGCTTGTTGAGATTTTCTCTATAACGTATTGTTGGTTTTCCAAATTTAAGTTTTTCTTCTTGTCTAAAATTTTAGTCGGCACTTTGCTGGAGAGAAGCTTAGCCTTTCTTGAATGCAACAATTGGTGTTCTTATCAAAATTTAAAACCAAAGATTTTCAAAAACAATCAAATTGTTTTTAAAAGCACGATAACTGCTTCATCGCTACCCTTCCTGGAAGCATTCGGCCGCTCCTTGGAAATTCTACAATTCCAAGAACTAAAAACATCACGGCGAATTTAAATTATTTGCGCATTTCAAAACCGTTGATCAAACCTGATTCCTTTGAAAGAATATACAACAAATCTGTGATTCTTTGTTTTGCCAGACTTCCACCCTTCCCCATAGTAGTCAAATATAGGCTGGGAAGGGAAAGCACAAATGCCATTTGCTGTCAAATAGCACAAGCTCCAGCCGCATTTCCCGTTAGCTACGTTCAGGTCCATACCCACTTTAGGTGTTTCACGGGCTTTGCGGTGACACTAGTCTCTAAATATTGGCTTAAATTTATTTTGTTTGGTGTTGGACTCTCGTCCTATTTATCCACACTTGTTCCTTAGTCCGAAACCCACTTCACTTTTTTTTTCTCTTCATCTTCCCTTGGGGGTAGGGTTAATTCCTAGCAAAAACCTACCCAAACTTTGGTCTCAGAAACCCAGGAGAGTCCATTTGTTAATACTTTGCAAATTATTAATATCTACTTTGAATTTTTCAGCTATATCTTCAACGTGTAAAGCCTGTGAGGGGGAAAGAGGCCGCTCCTGTCTCCTTTGGTGTGTCCCTTTCTTTCAACTTCTTGCTGCTGCCAGTCTGACAGCATTTCCAAGGTTCCACAGTAAGTTATACTTTAATTTACCTATTTCGCCATGGCTCCTACAGAAAAAGACAAGGATGGTAAGGATGAAAAACTTACTTCCAATCGAGCTTCGTATAAAGGGCAAATCACCAGATTCCGAAGATACATCAAAGAGCTAGATCCGTCACAAACTCAACTAGATTTGTTAAAACATCGCGTAAAGGATTTTGAACGTTCATATGAAAATTATTGCAACATCCAAACTGAAATCGAAACTTGTATGCTCAATCAAAATGATGATCGAGTAGAAGTAGAGAACCACTATTACGAAGGCATAGGTTCTGCTTTTAAAATAATACACCAACTCGAAGAAGAACAGAAAGAGGACGGTTCTGTTCTTGGTTCCCTTCACGAACAACAAAGCTCTTTTCGTGCGGGTACTCACAGGACCAAACCAATTCTACCTAAGATTAATTTACCCCACTTCTCTGGAGACGAATCTACTCGGGATTCTTTCTATGAACTATTTTGCTCTCTTGTTCATGACAATGAAGACATTCAAGTCTTCTACAAGTTTCATTATTTGCGATCTATTCTCCGCAGTCAAGCCCTGCAGTTGGTTGAAGCACTCCCATTAAGTGCTGAAAACTACTCCATTGCCTTTAACCTGTCGAAAGAAAGATACGGTAATTTTCGGTTACGTTTTCAACGCCATATGAAAGCTCTATTCAATCTGCCTGCGTCACAGCACAATGACGTTACTAGTTTGAGTACTCTTATTGATACGACACAACTACACGTAAAAGCTTTGTCCCAATTAGATCAACCCACTGACTACTGGGACACTTTCCTAATTCATTTAGTGGTTTCTAAAGTCGATGTTGCTACCCTCAAAGCTTGGGAAATTGAACTTTCCAAAGACGACGATTACCCTTACGAGCATTTAGTAACCTTCATAAATGCTAGATGCCAACTCTTAACTGCTTTAGCCAACCAAAGTGAACCCTCATCCCCTAGTTCTAAATTTGAATCATTGTCTCTTAAATCCAAAAGCGAACGCTGAGCGTCTAGTACCCAAAAACCCGCGTCCAGCTCGTCTAAACTCTAGTCAAACGCCACTGGTTACCCAACTAGGTCTAGTGAACGCCATATTGCTAGTTCTCTCGCTTTAAACACTCAAACGAACCCCGTAAGAGTTTAAATGAACCATTAAAGTGCATACCTTGCAAAGATTCCCACGCATTATATCTATGTAAATCTTTTAAAGAACTGTCAGTCGACGACAGAAGAAAATTAGTTTCCCAGAATAAACATTGCATCAGCTGCCTTTCACCTAAGCATTCTGCTTCAAATTGCAAGTCTACCAGACTTTGTTTTCATTGTGAAAAAGCTCATCACACTTTACTACATCGTCATGATCAAGCAAGGTCATCAGCCGCATCTACTTCTCAGAAAAGTGACAATGCTAGAAGTTCTAATGCTTCATCTTACATTCAAAATGCCAAGTCCATACGTAGTGCCCAAGTACTATTGTCCACTGTCCAAATCGAAGTTCAGGATAATTTTGGCAACTGGGTCCGTGCACGCGGTCATCTTGATTCGGCGGCAACCCATGATTTCGTTTCTAATTCATTAATCAAAAAACTAGGCCTACCTATAAACCCCACTTCTATTAACGTATCAGGCATCAACAGCCTAAAATCAAAAGCTTTACAGTTTTCTAAACTATCCATAAGAGACACTTGTCACAGAAATAACTTTCTAAAACTTAATTGCCTCATCCTCAACAGTATCAGAGAGGATACTCCTAGTCACTCCATCGATATCTCAGGGCTGAATATTCCTTCTCATTTAAGGTTAACCGATCCTCTGTTCAATGTACAAGGCCCCATTGACATACTCTTTAGTGCCAATGTTTTCTGGAATTGCCTTCGTAAACAGGTTCGTAAGTAACCTCTTCAGAAAACGAATTCTGTGAGCAACTTTTCATGAACACCACCACTCGTTCTCCTGAAGGCCGGTTCATTGTTCAGATGCCAAGATTACTCAATCCCCCCAAACTTATCAATTCTAAACCTAAAGCTCGAATAGCTCTCTTTGCTCTCGTGAGAAAATTCAAGAAAGAACCCCTCGTTAAACAACAGTACACTGATTTCATGGATGAGTATGAAAGCTTAGATCATATGGAAGTTGTCAGCAAATCTGATGACGAATTGCACCCCCCAATTGAAACGGATTTCTTAAATCATCATCCAGTGTGGAAAAACCCTCTTCAAAAGGATAAAATCCGAGTCGTATTTAATGGGTCATCACCTGACGTTAATGGCAACGGTCTTAACGATACGCTTTACTCTGATCCTGCTATTCAGTCAGATTTATCTGCTATACTCTTAAATTTTCGATTATTTCTCAAAGCTGTTATGGCGGACATCAAACAGATGTACCGTCAGGTTTTAATTCAGCCCGAACATCAAGATCTCCAAAGAATCTTGTAGCGCAACGAAATCAGCTAGCCCATTAAAATATTTCGCTTAAAGACGGTCACTTATAGCTTAAAACCTTCCGCTTTCCTTGCTATCCGATCCCTACATATGTTAGCCTCTCAAGATGGTCATTTATTTGATTCTAAAGCTTCTGAAGCACTAACTACCTCTTTTTATGTAGACGAATATCTCCAGTCCTTCCCGACCCTTCAGGAAGCTTCTTTCTTGTCACTAGAACTTCAGGCAATGTTAAAGAATGGAGGATTCCCACTTCATAAGTGGAATTCCAACTCCCATGAGTTTCTTGCTCAGTTTCCCAAAGAAGATGTAGACCCCTATTCCGTCAAAATCTGCGGAGATTCTGAATCCATAAAAACTCTTGGAGTTCACTGGTGCACTCGCAATGATACTCTTATCTACAAAGTCTCGCTTTCCGAAGAGCTCCCCAACACGAAAAGGCAAATTATCTCTGAATTGCAAAAATTTTTGATCCTCTTCAATTGCTTGCTCCGGTTATTGTTATAGCCAAGCTTTTCATGCAAGAGCTATGGTCGCTCAAATGTGAATGGGATGAAACCGTTCCCTTTTCCTTTCTTAATAGATGGCTTTCTTTTCGTAAAAGTTTGCTTGTTCTTTCACTCATTGAAATTCCAAGAAATTTAATTAACGCTCATCCTAACACATGTTTCTTCCTTCACGTGTTTGCCGACAGCTCCGAGAAAGCTTACGGTTGCTGTGCATATTTGGTTTATCGCAATTCACTAAATGAATCTTCGTTTTCAAACCTCGTTTGCTCTAAGTCTAAAGTTGCTCCTCTTAAAACTATTACTTTGCCTAGGCTTGAACTTTGTGCTGCACTCATGGCCGCTGAACTTGCCAAAAAACTGCAGAAAGTTTTAAAAGTCGAATTTTCGCAAACCTATTTGTGGAGCGATTCCATGATTACTCTTTCTTGGATCGCGAAGAACCCCACCCACTGGCAAACCTTTGTTGCTAACAGATTTTCTAGAATTCAAACCCTTTCCTCTGGATGTCAATGGAAACATGTGCCCAGCGCTGATAACCCCGCTGACATCATATCTCGTGGATGTTTACCTTCTCAATTATTAGCATCTCAGTTGTACTGGCATGGGCCCTCGTGGTTAATCGAAGACTCTTCTTGTTGGCCTTCTAAGCCTCCGATTAACAAACTCCAACTTGCCTGACACTAAAGTATCCAAATTGACGGCTTCGTGTCTTATTTCCAATGTTTCACCCCCCTTATTGTCCCACTATTCTTCCTTTCATAAAATAACTCGAATTTTTGCCTATCTTCTCAGATGGAAATATCTTGTGGTTGACCAACCTCTTCTCCCTAAACCACACCTGAGCAATCACGAATTAAATCTCGCTAGTATTAAAGTTTTGCAGCTAACTCAGCAAGAGGCCTTTTCTTCTGAATTGTCTTTGCTCTCAGCTAACAAAGATCTTCCTAAATCTAGTCGTCGTCGTGCTTTAGCCCCCTTCCTTGATGACAATGGGTTACTCAGGGTAGGTGGTAGGCTTTCGCATTCTTCACTTTCTGAAGACAAAAAGCATCCTGTTATTTTTCCCTCTAAGCATCAAGTAACGTTCATAATCATACGTGATTTTCATTATCGTAACCTGCACGTTGGTACACGCACACTGCTTTGCTTCTTAAGGGAAAAGTACTGGATCATAAATGGAGTTAATGAAGTTTCCTCTCTAATTCACAAATGCATTCCTTGCTTCAAAGCGAAACCTAAAGTTAATACTCAATTAATGAGCGATCTACCCTCTTTCCGCTCTTCCCCTATACGTCCTTTTGCTTTAACTGGTGTGGACTATATGGGTCCGTTTCAATATCAATGCAATTCCCCTGAAGCTAAACGCAAATTGTTTGGAAATCTCTATGTTTCCCTTTTCGTTTGCATGGTTACTGGCGCGATTCATCTGGAACTACTAACAAATGCCTCTACTTCTTACTTTTTGTCAGCCGTCTCTCGCTTCACTGCTAGGCATGGCGTTCCCTCTGAGGTGTTCTCCGATAACGCCTCCACTTTTCAAGGCACAGCTTCCTTGTGGAAGAAAGCTCTTACATCTTCTCCTGCCATGGAACAGAATTCTAATTTTTTCTACTCAAAGGGTTTCAAATGGCGGTTTATACCTCCCTACGCCCCTCATCACGGAGGTAGGTGGGAATCCTGTGTCAAGCTGACCAAACGTCATCTAAAAAAGGTGTTAGGTATTCGTACCCTAAATTATGAGGAATTTAACTCTCTGTATATTCTGATTGAAGGTGTTGTTAATTCTCGTCCTTTGACACCGCTTTCTACTGACCCTGATGATCCTCTTCCATTGACACCTGGTCACTTTCTTATGGGCACTTCTCTTTCCTCCCCTCCTCCCCTTCCCAACTCTTATAGAGACTCTAACCTGCCTATTGTTTGGCGTAAACTAGAAGCTCTTCGCAATTCTTTCTGGAAGAGGTGGAAATTGGAATACTTAACTTCCTTGCAACGGAGACAGAAGTGGTTTCTATCTAATCCTGACATTAAGGTGGGGACTTGGTCCTTGTTAAAGATGCTTCCCCTCCCTTGGTCTGGATCTCCAGTAGAGTGACCGAGTGTTACCCGGGAAGGGATGGGAGAGTTAGGGTAGCCAAGATCTCGACCACAAATGGACATATTACAAGACCACTGTCTTCAATCGCCCCCCTACCTTTAAATCTTTAGCATTGTGTTTCTTGTTCCCTATTGGTGTTTGCCCCTCCCAGCTTGGTGTATTCTTTGGAATACACGTTACGGTAGAGGTAGCTTTTGCTGCTCTTTGCTTTAATTCATTCCTTCCTTTTTCGCAAACACCAACAGTGATTTCTTACTTTTTCTTTTATTTAAGCACCTTGCTTACTTTCTTTGTAAGTTTGTTGTAGATATAACTTCCAGGATCAACCTAGCGGCATCTAGCAGCTAACAGCTGAAGTTCATCAATATCTCAACTCTCAAGAAGACTTCCATCCTAATCCAGCCACAAGATGTCGTCGCTATCTCCAGCTAACATCTCCATGCTCAAGAGGACTTCTTCATCATTCCAATCCTCCAGACGTCGTCATCATCGCCTGCTAGCTTTTCCTTGAAGATCACTCCATCAAGAAAATTAATATCTAAGAAAACAATGTATTATTGTTAGGTTGGTAATATTTATGTATGTTCCTTTGTCTCTTTCCCCCACCCTCCTCCCTCCTTGGTACCTCCGTGCTTCGTCGTGCTGCTCTCACTTCTGGGGCAGTCGTCAAACCATTCAGTTGGAGCCTACTTTAGGCTTGTCTCCTGCCTACTTGAGACATTTTTAAATCAGGACGTCATGTCCTAATCTTAACGTCAACCATCATCCAGATCATCATCGTTCTTCAAAATGAGTTAAGAATTACTTCAATGGTTTTCACTAAGTTTTAAATGTTTTTAACCTGATTTTATAGACAGTGTGAAATTGCTATATGATGCAAAATCTGCCTTCAAAAGATCTTCTTGATTTATTTGTAGCTACTTCAGCTAGCTTTCTAAAATGAAAAGTTTCTTCTTGTACTGAGTATCTGGGAATGAGTTCTCACACCGTGGGAGTCTTATTAAACCCAATGTCTATAAAAACTTAGCTTTCACCTCCGCGGGATATTCTGCTCAATTCTACTGTTCACACAACTCTAGAATTTTCTACAGCAAGTTATCTTTTTGCAAGTAATGCCGTCAAGTGCCTTCCACCTAAATATGGGAATGCTTGTTCCTCACTGAGGAATTTATGTTGAAAATACTTCTGATCAGCATATAATTTGTCTTCCTTCGTTGGAAATTGTCCGCTGCATTCAACTACCATCTATAAACGTCACAACGCAATAAACTTTCTCAACCTAAAATTCAAATTGTGATCTTTACAATTACAATAACTTTTCGTCTGATAAACTTTCCTTGTTGCAATAGTGAATTTTTCAACGGACTACAGTGCATAACCGTGCCCATTCAACAACCATCCCTGTCGCGTTCGAACGAAAGCTATAAATATGGCCATAAACGTTTTCCTGATTCTCCTATTTCCTCCTTTCATACTCCTCACTAACACATTATAATAATTATAAAATTTAGTTTTTTTTTAAATGAGGTGACACACTATAGAAGCGCCCTCCCATCTTTGTACAGTTTTTCATAAGTAATTTCTGCATCATTGGTGTCTAGTACATACCTCAAATCATACTCTTTTCCTCTTTTCATTAGGGAATCCAATTATTTCTACTCACAAGTGAGTTTTCTGACTTTCCTTTTTCCAGGTTTCACGAAAGGGTAACTGGCCCCATTTTTCTCGTGATCCTTGCTTCAATACTAGAAGTTTAGAAACTTCTTCTTAATTCTCTCTTTTCTTGTTATAATTTGATATTTAAAATTTGTTCATACTTTTAGAACTTCCATTAGGAATTCTCAAAGCATATATATCGTACCTGATTTATTGTTAAACTTTAAATTGGCTTATCTCAGCACTATTTTATAAACTTATGTAGATTTGGTGCTTTCAAGTGTTTCCAAACCAAATTTTGTTAATCGCCTAGTGCAAACTTCAACAAATTTAGAGGTCTGAGACCTCAAAGGTTTAAAATTTAAATTGTACATTTTACAGTTGTTAAATTTATCATATTTTTACGCATTGTTAATTAAATCAAACTATATCCATTTGCTTCATCATTTTCTATGAAATAAAGATTAGGCAGGATCCTACCTCCCCTATCTCTACCCGAAAGCTCATTCACGCTTTAAGAAAATCGAGCATCGAAGTAAAACAGGTTCCACTATTTGTTGCATTTGAACAAAAACTCTCCGCAAAAACTTTTTCAAAGTCTGTCTTAGCTTTTATAGCTAATTCTAACTAGCCAGTGAGGCAAGTATAGCTAGCTCTGCCAGCTTTCTGCTTGTTGAGACTTTCTCTATAACTTATGGTTGGTTTTCCAAATTTAAGTGTTTCTTCTTGTCTAAACTTTTAGTCGGCACTTTGCTGGTTAAAAGCTTAGCCTTTCTTGAATGCAATAATTGGTGTTCTTACCAAAATTTAAAACCAAAGATTTTCAAAACCAATCGAATTGTTTTTAAAAGCACGATAACTGCTTCATCGCAACCATTCCTGGAAGCATTCGGTCGCTCCTTGGAAATTCTACAATTCCAAGAACTAAAAACTTCACGGCAAATTTAAATTATTTGCGCCTTTCAAAGCCGTTGATTAAACCTAATTCCTTTGAAAGGATATACAACAAATCTGTCATTCTTTGTCTTGCCAGACTTCCACCCTTCCCCATAGTAGTCAAATATAGGCTGGGAAGGGAAAGCACAAATCCCATTTGCTGGCATATAGCCCAAGCTCCAGCCGCATTTCCCGTTAGCTACGTCCAGGTCCATACCCACTTAAGGTGTTTCACGGACTTTGCGGTGACACTCGTCTCTAAATATTGGCTTAAATTTATTTTGTTTGGTGTTGGACTCTCGTCCTATTTATCCACACTTGTTCCTTAGTCTGAAACCCACTTCCCTTTTCTTTTTCTCTTCATCTTCACTTGGGGGTAGGGTTAATTCCTAGCAAAAACCTACCCACCCTGTACGATAAACGGATTTGGTGAAGCCGGGCCTTATTGAATTTTATGTAATGGTAAGGCTGTAATACTTGCATTATTCATACGTCCGCCATATTGAATTTATTTGGCTGATGACCTAGTAGTTTAGTGAAAGGCCACTCACATAAAGGTACATTTTTGGAAAATATGGTAGAGATCGGATTATTAGGTTAGTCTTAATTTTATTTAAGCTTTGAACATTTGGGTGGCCGCCATTACGTTTTAGTCAAGATGGCGGCGATATAAAACATGACACTGAGATGATCTTTGCTACCTCTGTACCAAATTTCATTCAATTTGGGTTCGTCATGTTTGAATTGATAGGGGGACCGGGACAGTTTCACACACACACACAGGCTGACACCTTTTGGCCGATGTATATCTCATAAGTCTACTTTCATTTTTTGCTAAAATTGAAAGTAGGTTAAGAAGATGTTCAGTAAATAACATATAGCCTACTTTCCCCTGAAAGCATGGGTATAGTTATAACTCTTTTTTTTTTCAAGGAGTATAATTGAATGCTGGTTGTAGTAGCTTGTTTATATTGCGGATATTATGCAGTATGTTGATTGATTGAATCCTCGCCTGAATTATATATACTCAAACTAATACAGCAATCACAATTACACAGGTTATCAGATGAAACAACAACAACAACAACAACAGCTTCCTACCAAAATCCCTCCTCGTATAAAAGTGCACATAGTAGGGCTACAGACATCACAGTGACACAGGTTATCAGACAACATCTACACATCCAAGTACACGGGGATACAAGACCATGATGCCGCAAAGTCCCTAAATAACCAGCAACAAAATAAACAACAACAATAGACTCTACCGCGACAACGAATTCCAATCGCTGTAGTCGAGTGTTGAAATATGTGGTGTTATAAGCATATAATATTTTTGATTGGGTATACCAACTATAACGCATAACGTGTGAGTAGTTATCAATCAATAAATACAAAAATAAATCAAGTATGCGAATTTGAACCTGTTTGGATTTGATCCACGAAACTCTAGACTGTGATTCTAGGATGCTACCACTACGCTACACACGACCAGTAGTAACAATAGGTTAACAACTGCTTTAGTATATACGCATAACATATTTTGTCAGGGATTGAACGATTACATTAACGTTTTCTGCCGTTTTATGAACCATTTGATACTACATATGTAGTATTTTGTTCGGTACATTCCTTAAAGGATATAAACTTACGAAGGAACTGTAATATGGACTAGTGAGCAAACAATAGCCTCCATTTTGACCCAACGGGACTGCACGGCCCAGCACGATATAGCACGCTCGGTCTGAATTGTAAGTCACTGCTACAGTTACATGTTGTTTTATAAAATGCTAATAGCCTATCGGTCACCACCTTGAGGACAGTTTAAACCTCCCTATGCACGATGAACGGATTTGGTGAGGCGCGGCCTTAATTAATCGTAAGTTACGGTTAGGCTATAATACTTTCATGATTCATACATCCACTATCTTGAAACGATTTGGCTGATCTTGTAGTTTGGGCAAAAGACGCTTCGCAAATTACGGTATACTGTTGTTGGTAGAGATCGGATGATTAGGTTAGTCGTAATTTGATTTAAGCTCATAACATTTGGGTGGGCGCTATTTCTCTCTTGTTATGATAATAATAATAATAATAATAATAATAATATTATTAATAATAATAATAATATCGTATTATATATATGTGCCTCGGGTGCCAGGAGCAAGCATTGTTATTTGACGCACAAAGGCACCTTGGATGTTGAATTTTGTTGTTCCTTGGAACGCTATTAAAGTCAAGGAGGTTAGATATCTAAGCTCTTTTACAATACAGCGCTTTCTAGTAGAGAAAGGAAGAACTTTTGTGATGGTGGAAAATCCCGAGATTCATTTTGCCATTATGAACATGGCCTACTGAATTCAAATGGGTTCTTTTCATGACAACATCGTATGACATTCATGCTGTGATTTTTGACGCCTTTCAAAAATCACTTACCACGGCCAGGAGCGAACCTTGGGGTTGTTCGTCCGACACGATAACCACCCACCCACCGTGGCAAGCTTCTTGTTATGATGGCGGCGATATACAACGTGACATTGAGTTGTTTCTCGCTAAGCTACCTCTGTACCAAAGATGGTTCGAATTGGTTTCGTTGTGTTTGAATTCATTGGGGGGGGGGGGGGCGGTAAGGGGGCAGTCGATTTGCACACATACCCGGCCGCCATCTTCAAGCTATTTGGCTGATGACCTTGTAGTTTGCTCAAAAGACGCTTGCCACACGAAGGTATGTTGTTGCAAATTTGGGAGAGATCAGATGATTTAAGCTTTGAACATTTGGGTGGCGACCATTAAGTTTCCGTTAAGATGGCGGCGATATGAAACATGACACTGAGGTGTCTTGTGCTATTGCTACCACTGTACCAAATTTCGTTCAATTCGTTTTCGTCGTGTTTTTATTGATAGGGTAGGGTGGGGGGGAGGGAGGGGCACATATACACACTATCACACACACAGACAGACTGAGAACTTCTGGCCCGTGTAGATCTCATGAGTCTACTGTCATTATTTGCAAAAATCGAAATAGGCTAACAGAGCATGCACTTGAATTCTATTACGTTCAGTATTTGGTTACTTATCCCAGCAAAGCCGTTGGTTGTGTAAGAGTTGTTACGTTCTCGCCTACTCCAGACTATGGATCCGTATTGCTGAAGCGCCTTAGTTTGAATATCGTTACGCAAGACATCTTTGACGGAAGTTGTGACTGACTGAGGCTGGAATGACTTATACAATGGTGTATGTTATTAATTCTGGAAATTTTCTGATTACTATTGTAGGCCACTTAAGCCATCTGCAACAACCCAGAAAACCTTCAATAAATGCTTGCAACTGGTTTATTATATAGAATAGGACCCTACAATACTGCCTAATTTCAGGCCTTGGTTTGTTGCACATGGTGCATCTTCCTCCTATAACACATTTCCCAAATTATTCCTTCCCGTATGCATTCATTGTCTCATTTTCCTACGAGTGTGGAATAATATCATTTAGTGGCGCTAAAAATGGCGATCTTTCTAAAAACATGACTTGTGTTCGCTCAGATTCGCTGGATTATCTTTCTTGGCTAGGTATATTTCTGCCCTGTGCTTTGTGGTGTTGAATTTTCAAGTATATTTCCATGTTAGTCAAACGATGGTTGTTATCATACATGTGTTCGCATGTAGCGAAATGTATGTTGTGATTAATTGCTATTTTGTGTTCTTTGTAACGTGTTCTAATCTGTCTTCCATTTTCCACGACTTAGCATTACGTCCTTCATCTTGGCTTGTGAACAAATATACACCTGTATTTGAATGCGGGTTCTACTTTATTAAGTTGCAAATATGCAGGTGTTTTCCGAGTGAGTTGTTTGTAGATGGCTTAAGTGGCCTACAATAGGAATCAGAAAATTTCCAGAATTATAAGTCCTAGTTTCTTGAAGATATTTGTTATTTTGTACGTGTTAAAGTTCACGATATTGATTGTACATAATTGTTCGGATTTTGGACTGGTGAATTTTCTTCACTTTTAGCCTATATTCCATTTTTGCAAAAAATGAAATTTCACCTACGAGATCTGCACAGGGCCAAGAAATTGTGTGTCTGTGTGTGTGAGTGTGTATGTATGTCTATGTCTGACCCCCTCCCCCATCCCCCTATCAATTGAAACACGATGAAACCGAATTGAACGAAATTTGGTACAGAGGTAGCACTAGCGAAGGGCACCTCATTGCCATGTTTAATATTGCCACCATCTTTTCCAAAACGTAATGTTGGCCATTCAAATGGTCAAAACTTAAAATTCAATTACGGCCAAACTAATCATCGGATCTCTACCAAATTTGGTAAAAACATACCTTCGTATGGGATGCGTCCTTCGCCTAAACTATAAGGTCATCAGCCTTATTATTTTGGATTGGCGGCCGTGTGAATTATGTAAGCTTGATAATCCATGACTTGGGAACCACCAGTTCTGATTATCGAACAAAAATGTTTTAAACTGTTCTAAGGAACGTGGCCCGTTCGAAATTAAAAGTTAATATTATAATATTAAAAAGCTGAGCCGTCTCAGTTACAAGACAAGATGCCAGCTGATCTCTTGTTCTGACCTATATTTCATTAACTTGAGTATGTTGCATGCAATATAGCTTACTGATAGAAATAATATAAATTTTGTATGAAATGCTTTGTAACAAAAATATACACCACTGACTAAATCGTTTAATCAAATTCATTATTTGCTAAAACGTTGTATGTAAGACAATTGATAACGATTACTTTCGGTAGACATGTTTGGATAGGTGGTAAAGCGTTAGTATTTCACCCGTTTGGCCGGGGTTCAAAACCTATCAGATTTTCCTTTTTCTTGAATTCTTTTATATTTATTGTTTTGTAACTACTCAGTCGTTATAATATGAAGCATTATATTGCGCATATTACAATAGGAAATATATATATACAACATAGCATTCACCACCAGATATGGACGAGAGACATCTAACAACAACCAGATGAAATATGATGGTGACAAACACCGCCAACTGGATGTGAGCTGCGAACGGCCTGGGCGTTGGAACAACTGCAATTGATATGTTACCTATTATGGCCGCTAGAATGAACTCGCCCTATTAGGGTTACCTTTTGCGAATCTTTTCCGCCAGATGTCATGGCTGGTCTATGCTCGACTCCATTGGTTTGCCTACCTTTGGCATTCAATACGCATCGAATTTGAACAATGACAAGTTGATAGTACCATAAATCTTCGTTATAAAGCGTTTGTAACAGCCTATTGTGTGTTATTTGAAAATGTCATTTGAACTAAAGAACAAAACATTCCCACATAGTACCTGTACTCTATCTGTTAGTGCTAGTTCAGGATATTAATCAATACATTTATTGCAGCTAAATAGCAATCGAAAATAAAAAATGAGCATTTACACTAAAATTCGGTCTGGCGATTTGATTTGCATAGCCATTGATTAATTGTTTTAGTTTACTACAGAACACTAAGTTGTAGCATTCATATGCTTGTCCACATAGTTGGCATTAAAACGTCACTGTGGGATCATGCAAAGATTTATTAATACTGAAACCTTTATGCATATGATATAGCATATAGTTTCATAACTATCATACTCATAAGTTAACTTACTAACAGAAGGACTACACAGTATTTGCGGAGACTTTGTTCATAAAGGGGACAGGCGTGAACGTGCCTAAAGAGAACTTTCACCGGTTGAAGATAATAAACTCACCCTCAAGTGAAACGGCAAGGCAAGGAGAGTAGGTAGAAAGAACTGGGGACAACTACCTTGGATGTGCGAGAGAGAAGAGTTCGCTAACCAACGGCGCAATGCAAAATTAGGAACGCCCCTTTGATAGAAGTTAGAGAAATAATCATCCCACAAAATCAGGAAGCACAGTTTAAAAAAGGGAAAATTTTAGCCTCAAGAAAATGGTTTTAGATCTGGAAATAAGTCAAAATTGTAATTAATTGGTACTGAAAACTGGAGAGGGTATGCCTTCAAATGAACCAACCAGAGATCGGGGGCGTACCCAAGCCACCAAAAGGCGCGAAAAACATGGACAATGAAAATAACCACGAAGCCAATTAATATAATGTTACACGATCGAATTTAGGATTGAATCAGTGTTTTGAGACGCTGGGAACGTGAGGATTCCAATGAAACATACCCCACTGTCGTACGGTCATTATTATGGATTTTGATATGGCATAACCTCCCACCTTTCGCAATTTCTTCGCCAGCCTTTATAAAGCCCGATCGAGCCGAACTAAAAACACAGTCTTTGGGGGCACATGCTGCGCGATCCTACGCCAGATATCAGTTCACAAAGTGAAAAGTTTATAAGTATTTACCAAACACAGTCTTTGGGGCGCAATTGCTGCGCAAGCCCGCGCCGGTCCGCAGTTCGCAAAATTGAACAAACATTAAAGTATTTATCAAACTCAGTTTCTGGGCGCATATTGCCGCGCAAGCCCACGATAGTTTACAGTGTGCAAGTGCGAAAATGTATAAGTATTCATAGACACAGTTTTTGTATCGCCGGGGTGGAGAATAGCCCGTTATAGTATACACTAGAAAAGTTGTGAAATTTACGAGCACTTTGTGGCATCGCATAGTGCGAAGGCAGTTTTGAGGGGACTTAAGCCAAGAGTGCACGCAGTAAACGTGGAATAAGCATAATTGCAATAAAGGTACCATTGTGAGAATACGTACGACTCAAAAGGCATATCAATCCGCAGATAAGTTCACGGGAACATATACCAGTGCAGTGACGATAGCTAAGAGAGTCAGGAATAGCAGCACGAGCTCGTGAGAGTCGAGGAAATACAGTGCATAGTGTAACTTGTAATTCATTCATGGTGGTCCTAATTAAATGAATTTGGAAATATCTGATACAGCAGCCCGCCCTTGCATGAAGAAACTGGCTGGAAATAAACTGTGGAGCCAGGAATACGTCATTAAGAAAATGCAGCAGTCCGTGGACAGCCTGACGACCATGAGGAGCTAAATACCACGGGAGGGCGTGCAACCATGATGATAGTAACTACAGCTGGTATCGGATAAGTAAACCCAAAATTATATTCATAATTTAGTCAGGATTGTTCGGAATCGTAGGCAGATCTGATTGTACATAATTTGTATTTTATTTTGAGTGTGTTAGTCTTTGTGTTACATCAGTTAAGGTTCGTGAGGTCATCATAGATTTTGTGTGCGTGTCTGTCCTTTTTTGTTGAGTGCACAGAGGATGGACGTCATTATGGGAGATTCGTGTAGCTGCAGCATTGTTTGATAATTATAAATTTAGGTAAGCCCGGGAGGAAAGTATTATTTTACGATATAACAAACCTGTATTAGCGGATGCTATTTTGTTGCATTTCAGTTTTGTGATTGTGGCTGTTGACCACCACGCTCTATGTTCTTTACAGAACATTTTGTTTCTTCCGTTGTGTTGCTAGTATCTGGTCGACCGTGTTGGGCAAGAACTTGTTCTCAGTTGCCCCTTGTGTTATCGTTTCAATTTCTTTATTGAAATTTTCGAGTTGACGTAGGTATGCTCTGATGATAAACGGGCGGGAGGAGAGCCTGACATGCACATATACACACAGTCACACGGCTTTTCGTATCGTGTAGATCTGTTTTTTTTTTTTTTTTTTTGCAAAAATCGAATGTTGGCTTAACGAACTATTTATGTGATTGAACCACCTGCGCAATGCAATCTGACATGATTAATATTTATATAAGGCTTAAAATACTGGTATCTAATTTAATTCATTTGTTTTGAAAAATTGAACATGGCGACTGTCTGAAAAGTTAAAGATTGTTTTTATTTCTTGTGGCCTCATCAAGCGATCGAAATGAAAGACCGTATTAATCTTCATATACTGGTACATAACTCAATAGTCAACATATGAAGCAATCCAGTAATTCACCTGTTCTCAATATCTATGAACCTATTATATCAATCAAACTGAAATGTGTATAGCGATGGAGGCTATTAAGATTAAGATACGATCACCTATATAAATATCAATAAACTGGCTACCTTGCAGGCACGCAAATTTCAAATATTTAATAGCACTTTTCTCAGGGTTTAATCGAAGCCTCCGTGGCTTAGGCGGCAGCACGCCGGCCTCTCACCGCTGGGCCTGTGGTTCAAATCCCGGTCACTCCATGTGAGATCTGTGCTGGACAAAACGGAGGCAGACAGGTTTTTCGCCGGGTACTCCGGTTTTCCCTGTCAAAATTTCATTCCAGCAACACACTCCACTATCATTTCATTTCATCTGTCATGCATTTAATCATTGCCCCAGAGGAGTGCGTCAGGCCTCGGCAGCCGGCACAGTTCATATCCTCGCCGCTAGATGGGGGCTTCATTCATTCCATTCCTGACCCGGTCGGAGACTGGAAGCAGGCTGTGGATTTTCATTTTCATTCAGGGTTTAATCATCGGAGCGCAGTGAAAATTGGCATAAGAATTTTTTATGCAAACCCGAATTAACTGATGTTTAATTTAATACCGATTTTTATGAGCAATTCAATATGGCGGTGTGTGAATTTTAGAAATCACCCTTATATTATTTTGAGTCCTATTCAACCGATCGAAGTCAAATTTCGTATTAGAACCACCATAATTACCTTTAACTGCTGGGTATAATTCTGTGGCCTACATATAATGCAATCGAATATGCCAAGCATGAGATACATTTCATACTTTTAATCGATTCATTTCAGTTATCGAATAATCGTTCAATAGAAGCATAAAAACAATTAATTGCTAGAATTGACGATTAAGTGATTGTGTGTTTAATCGACTGGTCGTTTAATGGATTAATCAGTTGGTCGAATTAATTATTTTTTCGTCGATTAATCAATGTACTTCGATTCTTTCACTATGCTCTCACAAAAGCAAACCACACATTTAATTAATTAAAATATATTGTCCCATATATTTTTAAATAATGTACCTTCTTTGTGAAAATTAGTCTAAAACATATTAAAACAAAAATATTCCTGTTCTAAATTGTAAACTTTGAACAAGAATTTTAAAACTTTGCTGAAAACTCTTTGTTTTCTTTTTTCTAAACCCTTTACAATTGGTTTGATATTTGCCCTACCACTGTCACTGACTCAAATTTGGTTATTGTTAGCATAATCAAGAAGGACACTTAGTATATTTAGGCAAACACTAACTTACATAGATTTCTATACATCATTCCGAAAATAATGTAAGCGATGACCTCTCATTTAAATTTCTATTTTTTTATCTCATGTCTACTAACCAATTAATATATTCTTCGGTTAGCCGATTAATAGATTCTTCGTTTAGCCGATTAATCTGTTATTCGGCCAGTCGATTAAATGATTAATCCTTTCGATTAATTACAAACTATTCGATTGATCGATCAACCGAATATCATGTATTACCAGCTCTCGCGGGTATAGAGATTCTTGGGTAAAATTTGTCCAGAAAAGTTTCTGTTCTATTCCATATCATTTCCATTAAATTCGTTTGTCAATATGATTGGGGATTTTTAGATGTTTGAGATAATAAAATAAGTAGAACCTTGTTTAGTGTAACTCGTCAGGTCGCAGTCAGGTTCCAATAGCTTCTGACCTCCATCGGTGACAGCGTACTACTGTATAAGTTCTCATCATATGATTGGTTGATTGTTGTGGCTTTAAGGGGTGGAACAGTGAGGTCATCTGCCCCTTTTAACGCAGATAAGTTGATACAACTTAAAGTAATTTTAAAATTTCATGGTGGATGCCTATATAGAGTATGAAAAAGACCTAGTGTACATGAAATATAACAAAACATTAAATAAAATTACTGATTAAATAACAAACAAAACAATACGGAAAACAAAAAGAAATCGGAAATTCAAAAACGAATAAGTTCTTTGCGAAAATAAACACTTAAAATTTAGATTGCTGATCCTAACCCACTCTCTATTATAAAACGGATGATTATATCAGCATCCACCACGTCATCAGCTAATATAAGACTGAGCGTCATCTGCAAACCAAGGTTTCTTTGTAGATCAGGAAGATACACACACTCAGTTAAAATGTGGGCCACGATGAAAATGGCTCCACAGGTACAAAATGGAGGGTCTTCCCTTCTCAGTAAGTACGAGTGGGTGGTTCTTGACCTATCCTTAGTCTACACAAAATGGCAGACTCCCTCCGTGACCGTAATACCCACTGACTCTTGATTTAAAAGTACTCATACATGATATAGCTGAAGACACTTTGCAGTCACGAGACAAATTACCTCTCTTGTCTAAACCAAATATTTGTCAATGTACAAGGTAAAAGAGAGTCTAAATGTAATTATGACCACAAATTAAATGTTTTTCCACATAGAGATTTCTCATATAAACAGAGGAGAATTGTTGCCAGAGCAGCTTGTATACTGTCACAAATCAGATAAGTTAACATAATGAATTTTTCAACACAACATTAGTAGACGAATACTGCTTATTTATGCAAACAAGTCTGGCTTTTTACCTTCATGTAACTGCAGTACTCTTAGACCTTTACAGTATATTTGTTTACATTTCTAGTCTGGGGCTTATAGCACAGCACATGTGGCTAAACCTTTAGTGATTATTTTGTGGAGGGAGGCCATTTTTAGGTAAAATTCTGATTTCCCAGGCTTGCAACCTTGTAGATATTATCCTAAATAACCGTCCTTTGGTTTCTTAATGCTTTAGTATTTCACAGTAGTATTACTGTAGCTGCGCTTTTAACATTTTGCCGTGCCTTTAGCGGGATACTGTTGGAGAGCCTTTATCGTTCGTGGGTGGCTTTGGGGGATTTTATTGGATTTTGTAGAGCAATTTTTTGGCATATTTAGTTCTGATGATCCTCACTTGATGAGTGAAACATTCGTAGGAAAAGTGCGTTAATAAGTGTATGCATTCATGAAACCTTCCTTTCTTATAGTAGGGTGTTATAATAACTGTTACTTCCTGCCCAACCTAATTAGGTACACTTGTGTTGACCAACTGAAAGCAGCAGGATTAGTAAAATGATTTCATCATTTTAATAATTCTCTTTTATTATTAGGAACTTTAATTACAATTTTAACAATAATCCAATGATGACGAGATATCACTCGTGAAGGTACTTATCAAGGATTACACACCCTTTCAGTAAATTACGGACTTCGTTGAGGAATAATCTTATTTATTGTGTCAGAAATCTTCTTCTTCATCTCTTTTTTTTGAGCTTTTTTCATAGAAGATTAGTATCTACAGGCAACACTGAAAGTTTGCTTCTAAAAAGTCAACACTGATTTATGTGGTCATGTCATTTGGAGTGACGTACCAACATTCAAGATACGTCAACGGGGACCATTGTTCTTTCTGGTACATCAAATATCGTCACATCGATTCTGAAGGAATTTCGTGTAATTTGTGGGTGCTATATCTATAAATGTCGACTACCTGCGTTGTTCTGGAACTACAAATGAATTTCAACAATATCAGCACACTACTTTCAAATAAGCAATTAAAGGTTGTATTCAAATGGACATGCACTTCATTCTAGGCCGCGCTTTGATGTGATCCACTCAAAGCTTCTTGAGCATATCCCGAATGAACGTGTTGACAGACTGAACATATACAAAAAAAAAAGTCAACCCCTGGCACTATCCAGCCCATGACGGGCTAAGGCCGACCAAGTGACCGCTGCCCAGTCATTTGGCCTGCAGATATTGGGGTGACGCGTGATCAGTGGGTCGGGTCCCCTCGGCCGTTAATCTTGGTATTCGTGATCGGGGCGCTGTCTCACTGTCAGACAGCTACTCAATTGTTCTCACGAGGCTGAGTGCACCCCGTTCCAACCCTCACGTCAGTTTTAAAATCCCTGACGGAGCCGGGGATCGAACCCGGGGCCTCCGGGTGAGAGGCAGGCACGCTACCCCAACACCACGGGGCCGGCCTGAACATATACTTAAAAGTAAATTTAATTATATAACAATCTACGGAAAGGTAGCGAAATTAATTCATCTTTCTCTTAATCACATCCTATAGACATCCGCAATTATCTCTGCCGCTATTAACATCATCTTCCTTCAGTATTCACATGCATTCACGTTCTGCACGTACGGTACTCGAAGTTTGATTTGCTGGAACTCCCTCATCATTCATTCTCAGACTTTCGCCTTTAGTGGCTTCAGTGGCGTAATGGGTAGCATTTTTGATCTTCTATGCCCGAGTTTGCGGGTTCAAACCCGACCGAAGTCGTCGGATTTTTTAAGAGCGCTAAAAATCCCTCCGTATGCCTTCCTTCGGAGGGGAAATAAACCCGGCTGGTCTATGTCATAGATTTATGGCATATAAAAGAACCGTCCACTAACTTAACTTGTGTGAAGCAAAATTTGTAGGTCAGCTTTGATTATTGCTGTTAAGTTCCAGCGTTCGTCACCAGGCGCTGGTTGCGATGGCACCTAGTACTAGCCAAGTTCACAGCTAGGTGTCGTGGATGGTAGCATTTGGTAGCGAAAGTACAAACTACTTGAAATTATCGTCTGCAGTTCTTACTTGATTTAAAAGCAGATAAAGCACACTGTCATCACAATTAACACTGGTTATCAGACATATTGTACACACATCCAAAGTACACGGGGCTACATGACCGCGTTGTCGCAGCCCCTAAACTAAGGAAACAGCCAACAAGAATTTCGCCTGTTTCTTAATTATCAAGCTTTCGCAACCACACAATGGTACATTCCAAAAAAGTACTTTTTATCGCTTTTCCTCTCTCCATGATAACGTGCTGCTTAGTTACTAAGATGTCTCTTTCCGTTGGGACCCTGGTTTATGAGACTCTAAACTATCTTAGTTGTTCTGAGAAATTATGTTAACGTTTAGTTGTTCAGATTATGATGTTTCAAGCTTTAGGCTATACTTGTATGAAATCGTTGGCCGAGTTACTCATTTCTGACATCCTTGTCTGACTTCTGTTGATATCTAAAGACTGTACCGTTTGAGTGCAGCAGCCTGTTATCTCGGTATGACTAACGCAATGGTTACAGAAAATCTTGTGAATGACTTGGTTCGTCTTAATTCTCCTGTTAACTCTTCGTCTTCAAAAGTTTTTTCCCTTCCTTAATCGACATTTCAAACAAGTTCATAAACGTATGGGACATAAATAATGTATTCATCTCAATCATACTAATATATAAAAATGAGATGGTGTGTGTCTGTCTGTCTGTTACTCAATAACTCAAGAACCACTGGTCCGATTGAAACGAAATTTTGTATGGATGTAGCTCATTTACCAGGCTTACATATAGGATACCTTTGATTTCGAAATTTTGCACTATTAAAAAATGGCGACTATTTTAGTGACGTCATTAGACCCTTTGGTTTCAAAATTTCATATTTCCATATCAAATAAAAAGATAACGGTAGAAAATAGCAACCTTTTGATGGCACACACGAGCTTTGAAATTTAATTTCCTATCCGAAAGGTCCTTATCACTTTTCGTGTATCTCCAACAGTTAGCGAGTAAAACCGACATTTGTGACGTCACTACACCCTTTGGTTTCAAAATTTCATATTTCCTTTTCAAATAAAAAGAGAACGCTAAGAAATAGCAAACTTTTGATACATACACAAGCTTTAACATTTAATTTTCTATCCGAAAGGTCCTTATCACTTTTCGTATATCTCCAACGGTTAGCGAGTAAAATCAGAATCTGTGCAATAAAACACGGTCAACACCGACCGGTGCAGTATATCTCTCTATATATAAAAATGAAAATTTGTGTGTTTATCTCTGAATTTCTACGGAAATTTGAGATGTGTACACGTTTCAGACTGTTTTATGATGGATGCGTGCGAAAAAAATTTTTTTGTTTGTCTGTCTGTTTGTTTGTTTGTTTGTCTGTGGACAAATTTGTTCCCTTATAACTCGTGAACGGCTGGGTTTATCAACGTAAAATTTGGTACAGATATCCATCAGAGGCACGACACTAGTTATTGATGTAACTCTTCTCCGTACCTCTCATAAAAGGGGGCCTACCCCCTTAAAATACATGCTGAAATAGGCGTAGAAGGACGAGTCAAAACTCATTTTCAGCCCCTCAATGTGAGAGACAAAACTCGGGGCCCCGAAAACCACATTTTAAGGACCGAAGACCAACCGTTTTTGAGATATTCCCAGAAAACGAATTTAATTTAATAAACTAATGAACGAATGCAAGCCAGTAACCATGCCAACGGATTCTCAGAGGTCCTTCTATTGCTGTAAGACGCAATGCAATTCCATTAATTACATTAGTGTGAAAGTTTGAAAACGGCTAGAAGGTTATCACGGAACCAAATTAAGCCGTAAAATTCATCAATACGTATATGCGCTTAAGGGGATCAAGGGGTACTCTAGAATTTTTTCACGCGATTTACACCTGCGGGTGTGGTTCGGCAGGTCTATTATATTCCTATCCCCGTATTATTCATTCATTCATTCATTGATTTCGTATAGGCCATGTATGGGCCGCGTCATTCCAACCGTCTCCTACTGGCTTTGATATTTGCCCTGTACGCCCGCATTCGTTCTCGGTGGACTTCCTTCCGTTCCTGGGTCCAAATCTTTCCCGTTTTCTGTTTCGGTTTTTCTTGGAAACCTTTACAAGCTTGAAGTTTCCTTTTGAGTGGGGCGCGCTCCTGAATATCTGTTGGTGTAATCCCCACTTCTTTCAGATCTTTATCCAGTTCAATGAACCAGGCCCATTTTGTTTTCCTCTCCTGAAAGTAAGTTATGTTGCGGTTGGTCAGTCTCGCTGGGCTCAATCGTTTCACATGCCCAAAAAATGGTAACCTCCTCTTCCGGATGACGTTGCTTATCTTCTCCACATGAGTATATAGGTCATGGTTATGCCGTCTTCTGTATTCCCCATTGTCTTTGATGGAACCCAATATCTTTCTCAAAATTTTCCTTTCTTTGGCCTCCAGTTTCTCGATCAAGCCTTTTTTGTTCATCGTGAGGCATTCAGAAGCATGCAAGACCTCCGGACGGATGACACTGCAGTAATGTTTTAGTTTTGCGTTGAAGGATATTGACCTTTTCTTATAGATGTCCTTAGTTAAATGGTAGGCCATTTCCAATTTGCTCATGCATGATATGAATGCTTCTTTCTCTGATAATATCCCTTCCCTGACCCGTCCTGAAGTACATGACCATTGGCTGAGTTAAAAATAAAAAAAAGTTGTTATAATTTCTCCCTATATTATATTATTATTAGTATTATATTATGCCGTACAACGACGAGATAAATCCCCTCGGTGCCAGCAACAAAACTAGGGGGCCCTAAAGGGTCCTCGAAAACTACATTATAAGGCTCTAAAGCCAACAGTTTATGAAATATTCCCAGAAAACTAATTTCATTTAATTTAACAAACTAATGAAGGAATGCAGATCGGTAACCATGAGAACATTATCTCAAGGGGTGGCATACAACTTTCCTTCTATTTCTGTAAGAAGCAATGTCACTCCATTTATTACATTTCTGTGAAAGTTGGCAAATGGCTATAAGGTTATCACGGAACTAACGTAGACCGTATAATTCATCAATGCAATTAAGGGAGTGAAGGGGTAACCCAGAATTTTTTCATGCAATTTTCACTTTCGACATATAGTACAGAAGGTCTATTATATCTCCAAACAGCAACATTATTTTCAAAAATTCCTGAATTGAACCAGCATTTTTTGCGGCTTTTAGGAATTTGGGCAATTTGAGGCTAAAGAACCTGAATTTTCATGCACCAAAAGCCTTTATAATTTATGAAAGGGGTCTTCCTGTGAATGGGCATCTAGCACAACGTAGAGGTTCAGTTTTTATGTGACGTGTATTGCGTTTCGTTTACAAGGCTTTCAATTGTATTTCACGTCAGGAAGTACACGTTAGGTGAATTTAGTCTGAGAGCACATTTTTACTTTTTTTTTTTTTTTGTCGACATAGGGGTTCATCGTAAGGATGATTTTATTTGATACTGTGTGGTAGATATACCCATGTTTGGATATCTGGGTGATATGTTGTAGACAATAGAATTTTCTGTCTGTCTTTCTGTGTATCTTTATGTACGCCTAAACCTCGTGTTCGGATGCTTGGTGCATCGTAAAATTAGGTATGGTAACCATGAGAGTCTATACACCAATCATTTATAAAACTCTTCACCGTACTTTTCATACAGTAGAAGGGTGTATATAGAGAAAAACTTCTCAATATATGCTAAAATAGGCGAAATATAAAAAATATCCTAGAAGGACGACCAAAGCATATGTTGCGCTTCTCAATGTGAGACCCAAAATTCGGGAATTTATAAAGGGTCTCCGAAAACTACATTTTAAGGGCCTTAAATTAACAGTGTGTGTGATATTCCCAGTAAACTAACTTCGTTCTGATAAACTTGAAGGAATGACAAACCGCTAAACATTGCAACAGTAGCTCAATTGATAATGTCTGGTGTTAACAACGAACACCGTTCGAAGAACGGGGACTTCTGCTAGTAATGGAATAATCAAATAATTCTTACCTGACGATTTTTCAACGCACAACATCTTCTTTGGACCACAGATGGGAGTTTCCATAGTTCCTAAAAAAATAGAGAACAAAATCGTCACTCGTATAAGCTCAAGAATAAATGCATTATGGTATTAAGATATACTAATTATATTACATCTCACCATATACAGTACATACTTTTTCTGTACGTCTGTCCATTGGTTTATTAGTTTATCGGGGATTGGAAACTAGAGGCCTTACTGATCTTCATGAAATTTACAAGGAAGAGACTTAACGATATTGTGCTCAGGAGGTTGGAGAGATTTATGCTTCAATGCCTGTCATTAAAATGATCATGAATTGGGACCATCTCGCAATTGCCAACCGTACTGGATCTCTCAACTCTGATGACTCCAGCTCCAGAAGTTATGATCCAACATTTGTGACTTTGCAGCTGGAGGCAGAGGCTCACAACTTGTACTTTGTCTCAGCTGCTTTGGAGATCTTCATTGTACTGAACGAGTATTTATAAAGCCCATCGTAAGTCACGAGCTTAATTGTTTATTGCACAGTACAATGGATTTGACAAGTTTATAGCGATAATACGAGAACAATGTAAAGAGTAATGGGATACATAATATGATCGTAGAGTCAAGATGCATCGTTCTGATAAAGATAAAATAAATATACTGTAAAAATTAAATATTTAATAATTGTGACATGCAAAGCCTGTCTCAAACATTATTATTATGCATCTATTTTGATGTCTTGGTACCTTCTGCCATTTAAAGTGCCCGCTAAGATGCCTTGGTTTGGCTAATGAACTCGAGATGGCAGCGCCTGTCGGCTCTACTGGCTGGGGGTTGTGTCTTCTACCGCTAGAGCGAGACATATGTGTCTTCCGGAACCGCCTCTAATCGAGACATATTAGAAAAATTATATTATTCTAAGCAGCCGCGGCTGGTGGTGTTGGAGCTGGGGAAGGCTCAGCACTTATATTAGTGGCAAAATGCTGGTATAAAGCATTATACGACACCCACATACACGGCTATAACAAGTTATAGATTTATTAGGGGCAACAGAATTAAGGAGTATCATAGCCCTTGTGAAGTTAATACTCAGCATTTTCCCCTCCAATGCTTTTACGGAGAGAGTTTTTTCTGTCATGAATATCAAATGGAGAGATTATACAAACAAAAGCTCCATTAGTTTGATAAAACAAGAATTGTTCACATATTACAATTATGACGAAAATTGTACTGAATTTTATCAGAAAGGTACTTAGCTACAAATGAAAATCCCTTGCCAAGTGTCGTTCAAATGAAAAGCATTTATAAGTTGCTCGTGTCATAGGCCTATTTGATATGCCAGCAATATCTAGTTTTAATGTTGTGTATTTGATTATGTAATGCTTATTTAATACATACGTGTATTATTTATTACAACGTTTGAAGACCTTGATTTAAAAAATGCAATATTTTGGGACGTGTGTTTCGTTTTTCCATTCTTGAAATCTGGCAACCCTAACTGTAGCCCATAACACGCAAATTAAGTCTTGCCACTGATAATCAACATAAATGAACTAATTAAGTTACACCAACGATATTAACGCGCGAACACTTGTTTACAAATACACAGCATGAACCAAGGAGGACGTATGGCGCATGGTGGCAGATTTTAAACAGAATACTTCCCTTAAGTCTTGGTAGATGGTTCTGCTACCCCGTGCCACCTCATGGTGCTATCTGGCGGAAATATTTTAGTTATTATACTTTAAGGGATACCATTTGAGATCTCAATAATGAATATCACTTATTAGTCATCTGTTTCTGGTAACTTGTCAATTATTATTAATCCTTCGGAGAGTGAAAGAGGGAAAGTATAAACTTTCATGAGAGTGGTTTGAGACTCCTTGAACAACTTTGAATGCATTCCACAGAATAAGAACATCCTGTCGTGGTTGGCAAGCCTGGCTTAGGGCTGTAGTCGCTTGAGCCTTCAGCGATACAATTGAAACGAATGGAGCTTTCATAACACCCCCCCCCCCCCCAACCCTGTTACATAGGAAGGAATAGGACATCTAAGGCGCAGCCTAACAGCGCTACTATCCATCTGAAAAACATTCTTTATCAAGAGTTCCAAATATATTGACTCGTGACTGAATGGATTGAGTGAAATTTATAAATGTTTCCAATCAATATAAATTATAAATTCCTCAATTAAATATGTATATTAATGGAATCTATCAAGAAGGCTCCGCCTAAGAGCCTTTAATCACCAGCCGCGTCTCATTCTACGTCATTAAACAAAAGACTACTCATGCATCATGCCGCCAAATTATTTTAATGGTGCCGTGTGCATATTATTTTGATATACACATTGTCGTAGTATGTGGCTAATTTGGATTGGTCAAATTTAAATAAACTTGGTGCATGATGGGAGACCTTCTTCGCTCTTGTCCTCCATCTTGTGAATTATGACTGGTAACTGATTGCTTTTTAGAGAAGGACGCAAATTTTGGCTCTCGTCAGGAACGAGGGATTTGGCCCTCGTCTCCGCTAACTTGGGGATATATCCCATTATTTTGATGATATATGAAGAATATGGTGTGCAACTATCATCTGTGTTATTCGTGAACGTGTTTTTTTTTGGGCCTTAATATGGAGATATTATATTTTTGTGTGCATCTCTACGTGTTCCGCTGGCAGCCATCCTCCTTTTTTTGGTGATATAAATTTTTTAAGGATATCTCATTAGTGTTGTAAATATTAGTGTCTCCGCAAAAGGCTTTATTAAGGTATGTTTTGACGTTTTATTTATTTTAAATTGTTGGAGCTCCATATTTTTCATTGTGTAATTGTGTTTAAGCTTTTTTTTTTCTGAAGGTTGACTAGGCCTAGAAATGTCACCTCTGAATATGTAAAATTTTGTTAAATAATATTAGTCCGGGGAACACTTCTATGTTTTTCTTCTCATTTCATTATTTGGTGTCTTGCTAAGGCATTTTCTTCTTGTTATATTCTGGTACTGACCAGACTAATCAATTGATCAGTAGGCCTAATTTTGATCTTTAGTCGATCGGTTTTTATTTTGATCCGTTGCCTTTTAAATACTATTTGATCTCGTCATGTCTAGAGTTTTTTTTATATCTACCTGTTTTCTCACTGGAGAAGACTTTTTTAAATGTAAAATTCGGCGTTTGATGTAAATTCGTACTGCTATACCTTCAACTGTTCTAGTCGCCATGGTAACTTGTTGACAGTAGTGCATTGTGGTGTTTTTTGTTTCTGGCGTGTGTTTGAAGTGCACGTTCATGGGTCATGGTGATGTTGATTAACTTGTTTTGGTTTTAAATTATCCTTTGGTTTTCCTTTTTTGGAGTTTTCTATGTTTGTACTCCTGCGTGTATATTTCGGTACCTTGTTTATGGTAAAGTTTGCACTATTTACTTCCTTTTTGATTCTCCGTGGACCTCATGGTTCAGTTGAAAGTATGGCAGGTACATGTTAAGTGTTTCGTTTTTTTTTTGGCTTTTCCTTCTCTGACTTCAGGTCATGGTAGTATGTTTTTTTTTTTTTTTTTTGAGTCGTTTCGGCCATCAATGGACCACGATGTTCTTCACTCATATGATCACTGTAAAGCTTGTTTTCTTGTCTGCCAGTAGATCTTCATTCTTGACGAATGCTCAGCTCTCCTTTCTTCCGTCCACTTGCAGTGAGGGCGAGGCATCACAGATGTCAAAGGGTGTAGATTACTAGTTGATTTAACCGCCTTTCTGAACAGGTTCCTATCCCAAACCAGAGCTTGATTGATTCGAGCTTCTGTTAGGTCCTTTTTAACTTGCATCGACCATTTACAATAGGAATTTTTTTTAGAGATTGATGAGTGGATTCGATATGAAAGTCGATGATGCTCCATCCGCTCCAAATGTCCAAAGAAAGACATTCTCCTTTTTCTCATCACACTCACCAAATCTTCTATATGTTCAAATAATTCATTGTTATGTCTTCTTCTGTAAGTACCATTATCATTAACAGGTCCTAATATTTTCCTTAGAATTTTCCGATCCTTAAGTTCTAATTTTCTCAATGGGCCTTTGTTTGTCATCTGTAAGCATTCTGCAGCATACAGTGCTGACGGCCTAATTACTGTATTATAATGACAAAGTTTGACATTCCGGGACAAGCTTTTACTTTTGTAAATGTTTTTGCAGGTTTGAAAGGCACCTTCCAATTTGTTACATCTGCTCTCAATGGCAGCTATTTCTGAATTATTAGGGGTAATCCATTCGCCTAGGTATTTAAATTTTTGGACTTTTTTGATTTTTTGCAGACCAATCGTGATGAATTTTGAGGCATCTTTGACATTTGTGATAAAATTAGTTTTATGGAAGGCCACTTTAAGTCCAGTTTTAGCAGCTATGATTTGTAGTTCATTAAGTTGGTCAGTGGCCTCTTCCATTGAATTAGCGAACAAAGCAATGTCATCTGCAAAAGCGAGACAGTTTATATTCAGGTCTTCTTTTTTATAACCAATTCGAATACCATAATTATTTGGTAAGATTGTTAACCATTCTCTTATAATTTTTTCCAAGACACAGTTGAACAGCATCGGTGATCCCAGATCACCTTGTCTACAGCCAGTCTTGATTGCAAAGGCTTCGGACAATTCACCACGAAATTTGACCTTAGAAATGGTGTTTTCTAAGCTTGCTTTGAACAAATTAATTGATTTATTGTCTAGGCCAAACTCACGTAAGGTGTTAATTATTGTGTCTCTATTAATGCAATCATAAGCCTTTTGAAAGTCCACAAAAATCACAACATAAGGTTTTGATCGTACCGTACAGTAGGAAATTATGGTCTTAATGTTATGAATTTGTTCAGGACAGGATCTTGATTTCCTGAACCCAGCTTGATATTCCCCTAACTGACGGTCTAATATCGGTTCTGCTCTGTTCAGAAGAGCCCTTGCAAATATTTTATACGTTACCGATACCAGTGAAATACCTCTATAATTATTTGGGTCGGATTTATCCCCTTTCTTATGTATAGGATGAATGATGTATGAATACCTTTTATGTATGAAACTTCCTGCCAAAATAATTATAGTTGTTGTAAATTTTGTTTGGGTCTCTTAACTAAATGTTTCGTTAGTATCCCCTCAGGTCATTGTTAATTGGTATCGACCTTTAGCCTTGTTTTTATCTCCAGTGAGAATTCTAGGTTGGGTTTTTAAGTTTTTGTAATTTTATGCTGGCTGATGCATTTTCTGTTCTCTGGTGGAGCTGTTCATTTAACATTAAGTTTTCTTTTAAAGCAAGCTACTGTTGTTGCATCATTTCGTCGGTGGCAGTTCTATTAGTTATCGGGGGTTTTTCTGTAGACGAACCTGTGGGTTTTCTTCTTCTCCTCCTTCTTCCGCCTTTAGGTGTTCTTCTGTTGGGGCATGTCAACGGGCGGTGAGTTGCAATGTAGCGAAGCGGACCTTTGAAGACAAGGTAAGTAGGCCCATCCACCCTATCCACCGAAGCGTTGAGGTGTCATTTTGGAAGCAGATCGAGCTCGTTTATCGCTCCTGCATCTATCCCCCTCCCCCTTACCCGCAGGCTTGTTTATGGACCCTTCTGATGCTGATAGGGCGGTTACTGGTGGAATGTGTCATATCAGTGTGCTTAATGTTATTTTATATTAATCCTTGTCGTTTTGTTTGGTTTCATGTATGCCTCTAAAAATCCATGTGGTGATATATGGAAGTGACCTGTTCCAAGCAAGGTTTCTGTGGTGAATTATGTCCTATTAATGATGCAACATTCCCAATGAAGAAGAAGTTTGGTAAGTGACTGGCATGTATTCTTGTCATGGGAAAAGTTGGGTTGTTGATATGCTGATAGCCTACATGCTGCGAGTGAAGGCACCGAGGAGCCCTGTCTGATGCTGTTCGCCCTGTGATTTGTAACGTCTATATTGTAGCAATTTGTTGTATTTTAGCTTCCTGTTCTGTAGCCAGGCAAGGGATGAGGTCTGCAGTCCTGGGCAGCATTGTGCATGATTTTGTATAGTATTGTGGCAGTGTTCGAGTGTCAACCTAATCTATGGTGTTGTTCATTGGTAGTTATGGTATTGTTGTGAAATTGTAAACTGTCCTCGTAATTCCTAAATTTTCTTTCTTTCTGTATTGTCTGCCTGCATTCTGTGTTTTTCAAAATGGCCAACAATAATAGTGCTTTTGATTTCATTGACTTAAGAGATAACCTTTTGAATTTGGAGCGTTCTTCTGGGGTTGAACGTGAGTCAGCTCTGTTTACTAGGTCTGAGGTTTTGGGATCGATTACTGATAGTGGTTTGCCTGCCCCTCTGTTGCCTGGTTCTGGCTCGTCCAGACCAGTTACCCCTGGATACGGTTATTCTTCTCATGTTAGGTCACCTAATGACTTCCTGGGTCCGGCCGACCCATTGCATCCCAGTTTTTTCCCTGGCAATGTAAATGTTTTGTCTCCTGTAGAGGGTGTGCGAGGAAGCTACCCTGGTAATAATGTCTCTTTTCCGAATGCTACGTACACGCGTACCGTTAATTATGGGTCGATTCCTCACCCTATTTATCTGGGCCGATAACCTCGATGTTAGGCCCCTTAATACAACAATTATCATCATCATCACCTCACCCTATTTCTAGTTTTATAACTAAGTTGAAGAATTTCAACCTAGATGACGTTACCCAGGTGGTCTTATTTTTAAAGCAAGTGGTCGAATTGGGCAACCATGCCTCGATTTTCGGAATGTCGGAAAATCAGATTTTCCTACTGTTGTATCCTGTTGCATCCGGTATGCTGCGCGACAAGCTGATTGAAGCTATCCACCTCCGTATGTCCTTAGCCATGTTCTTTAGGGAAGTGTTGTGGGCTTTTTTTCCCTGCGGGTACCATTAGTACTCTCGAGCAAAAATTCGTATATCCTGTCCAAAGGTTGGACGAGTCACTTAGCGACTCAATGACATTGAGGTATATGCCCAGGTGTTTGCATCCCCTTTGACTGAACGACAATTGGTGTCGTTAATTGTAAATGGGTTTTCGCCAGAATATAGGTCATACATGACTATGTGTACCAGGCCTTCGTCATTTGTCGAGCTAAAACAGGTGGTTATAGAGGCTATGGCTGTTAAACATGCAGATTCCCTTCGTGTAGCTAATGTTCCCCCTCCTTCCTTGATGTCTCGTCCCCCTCCTAAGGTTATGTTTCTTCCTAGACCCAATGTTAAGTGCCACACGTGCGGTGGCGTGGGACATGTTAAGAAGGTGTGTCCTAATAACCAAGTTGTGTATCGCCTATGACGGGATACTTTGGAGACCAATTCGGGTGTTACTTCTATGGATATTTCTGTGCATGAGAATTTGGGAAAACTGTGTGAAGTTTCTGGTCGCCCTAATAATGAAAATCTTGATAACCCTTTGAAAACTAAATCATCACGTGCTAGTTCTGCTTATGTCTCTGACCAACCTAACCTGTCTGTGAGGAATGTCGTGGCAAGTCATCCTAATTCTAAACCTAATGTGAAACCTGTGGTGCGAGTGACCTCGTCATATAATTGTAATCGTTTTAGAGTGAATAATGATTTTGGAATTTCTCCTGTGGCTAAGGGAATATCCCCGTTTATTAAAATTTGTGTTAATGACGAGCCCGTTTCTGCATTGCTTGATTCTGGTAGTGTTGCCTCCTTTATAAGCAAGGTCTGGTTTTTAGCTACGAAGAGTGTTTGCAGTCTACCTGAGTTAGAGCCTAACAATGGATCTTTTATTTCGGCAAATTGTTCAAACTTAAATATTTTGTGTAGTATGACAGTCAAAATCCATATTCTAAATTTGTCTTGGAAGTTTAAATTTTTTGTTTCCAGAAATCTTTCTTGTTCTGTGGTCATTGGAGCTAATTTCATGTCCCATGTCGGTATGCTTCTTGATTTTGGTGCTCGCAACTTATGGTTTAAGTTTAATCCGCAAATTAAATTATCGTTTAACCCGGTTTTATCTTCTCCTGCTGTCAATTCAGTTAGTGAACCTGTGACTATTGAGGATCTCGATCTGGAAAATTTAACGAGCCCTCAAAAGGATGCCATAAAGAGGTTATGTCAGGAGTATAGTGATGTGTTTACTGACAAGTTGGGTGTAACCCATTTGATGGAATACAAGATTGAGCTAACCGATTCTGTGCCGGTGCGTTCCAGCCCGTATCGCCTTGCCCCGCCGAAGATGGCCGAACTTCGGAAGATTATTGACAAGATGTTGGAAGAAGGTGTTATCCAACCTTCTATCTCTGCCTACTCATCCCCCGTTTTCCTTGTGCCAAAACCTAACGGTGGTTTTCGGCCGGTGGTAGACTATAGGGCTCTTAATCAAAAAGTTGTTTTACAATCCATCCCTTTGCCGGATCTTCACACATGCTTTAGTTGGTTTCGCAACGCGAAGGTGTTCACGATCCTTGATTTGAATTCTTCTTACTTCCAAATTCCCCTCTCTCCGGAATCCAGGCATGTTACCGCTTTTTCCACTGACTGGAACTTAATTAAGTATGCCCGTGTCCCGTTTGGCCTATCCACCGGAGTCGCTGTGTTGAGCAGACTTCTGGAGAAGGTGTTTTTTGAAATTAAATTCAAATTTGTGTACCACTATCTTGATGATGTGGTGATCTATTCTGAGTCCTTCGAGGAACACGTTGATCATCTGAAGATTGTACTTGATCGGTTGCGTGACGCTGGCCTTACCGTAAAATTGTCCAAGGTTTCCTTTGCCAAGCCCAAAATTCCCTTCTTGGGTCATATTGTTTCCGAATCTGGTATCTCCGTGGACCAGTCTCGTACTCAGGCCATCAGAGATTTTAAACCGCCCAAGAACGCCAAGGGTGTTGCTCGTTATATTGGGATGGTGAACCTCTTTCGTAAGTTCATCAGTAACTTTGCCGACCGTGCTGCTCCTCTAAGTCACTTACGCAAAAAGGATGTGAAGTTTGAGTGGGGTCCCTCTCAGCAAGCAGCCTTCGAAGATCTAAAGCTTGCGCTCTCTAACGCCCCTGTATTAGCCATTCCGGATTTTGGGAAGCAGTTCATCGTGCAAACTGATGCGTCTGGTCGTGGTGTTGGTTGTGTCCTACTGCCAGAGTCTGATCTGGGTAGGCAACCCATTCCCTACGCTTCTCGTACCTTAACGGACACAGAGAGGAAGTATTCCATCTACGAACTTGAGGGTTTAGCAGTGTTGTTCGCCCTGGAAAAAATCCGAATGTATCTTGAGCACACTAAGTTTCTCCTCGAGACCGATAACCAGGCCTTGAGCTGGGTGTTAGGGAAACCCCGTAAAACTAGTAGGATTGCCAGATGGGCGACTAGGATTCTGTCAATCCAGTTCACGGTCCACCATATTCGTGGGTCTGAAAATGCGGTAGCTGATTCATTAAGCCGCATGTATGAGGAAACATCCGAAGAGGAATTTTAAAAATGTGAACCCGTAAACCTTGTATCACCTGTAAATTATGTCAATGTCGTTCTCAGCAATTCCCCTATGCTTTTTGAAGATGTGAGGAGATTCCAGAAAGAAGATCCCTCCTTATCTAGCCTAATTGACCGAATCAATCCTGGGGAAGTGATCAAGCCCTACTCTCTAAAGGATGGAGTATCGTGCTGTTCGTCTTGTCATGATCGTCTACCTAAAATTGTGCTCCCGTCGGTCCTCATTCCGGAAATCGTTCGTTACTATCACGAATCTCCTATTGGTGGCCACCTAGGAGTATTCAAGACCCAAGCTAAGATCAGACAGTTTTTCATTTGGTGAAGTATGGATGGCGACATCAGGAAACCCATTAGAATTTGTGCTTCATGTAATGTTAGCAAAACTCCGGTTTCTACAAAGGTTGGCCTGTTGTCATCCGAACCGGCATCTAGACCCATGGAGAGGCTTTTTAACCACCATGTTGGCCCGTTCCCTCGTTCTGGTCGGGGAAACCAATTTGCGCTTGTTTGCACTGACGGTTTCACCCGGTTTAGTTGAATATTCCCCACCAGACAGGCTACGAGCAGTTCCGTCATAAAGTGTCTTAATTCCATCTTTTCATCTTTTGGGCCATGTCAGTTCCTGGTATCAGATAATGCCAAGTGCTTTGTATCACATCAGTTCCGTCAATTCTTATTTGATTATGCTATATCGCATGTAACCACCACTCCCTCTTTTCCTAACCCGTCTCTCGCTGAGCGAGTCAATCGTTATCTCCGTTCTGCTCTGATCGCTTTCCACCACGAAGACCATTCCAAGAGGGATTCTAATTTGCATTGGCTCAATTTCGCTTTCAACACCGCCGTGCATGAGAGCACGCAAGCCACCCCTTTTCGTTAATGTTTTCGTTTATGGCTAATTCTCCGTTGTCTAATCTGTGGAACCTGCACTATCTCCTTCCAGACAGTTTCACGCCTGAGGATATGAGGGCGAAATTCGACAAGGCTAGAGAGTGTATTAAGATCTCACATGGCCAACTTGCCAAGCGATACAGTGCCTGTCGCAAGCCAACTTATTTGGAAATTGGGGATGTTGTGTACGTCCGCAATTTCGAGCCCAATGGCGTTAGTAATCTGGTATCTAGTAAGTTGACCCCTCACTTCAAAAGTCCCTGTTATGTAGAGGCATTCTTGACTCCTGTTACTCTTCTTATTCGAAGCCCTAAGGCCAACAAAATATCCTGAGTGCATCTGTCGCACATAAAACGAGGTGGAGAGATTTGTAATGAAGAAATGGTACCATAAATTTGTAAACTGATATTTTGTATAATGTCGAGTATCCCAAACCTTCATTGAAGCCTACAGGCATCTGTTCCTTCTGGAATTTTGAATTGTATTTGCAAACTCTACTGGGATACAGCTTGTAACTGTTAGGTAATTCCCATTTAATGGTAAAATTTTAACATCATGTAATAGCCTACACATTGTAAAATTGTAACTAATTTTGATGTTAACGTAGACGATGCTTGCATGTAAGTAGGACTCGGTGGGGGACCTAACTCATGGTGATCTTGTATACCTGTTTCCTTGGGAATTGGAGTGGTCATTCCTCTACCGTAGCTCCATCTGAATGTATGGTCGTTCAACTCGTGTACTCTATAAAAGTCTAACTAGTCTGTAAAAACGTAACCTTGGTAATGAACTTTACTTCGGTAAATCTTGTTATTTAATGAACTATTGTGAGCACGGATCTAGGACATGGTCAGGATTTTCTTCATATAAATTCAAACTTGTTTCTCATATGTAAAATGTATTAAGAATTAGTAATTTCTGTAAACTTTTATTTTTGAAATAAGATTAACGACTGTTTTGTAAATGGCTGCCCACTCGTCGCATGGTATCTTGCACATTGCATCCACCTACTTCTTCAAAAGCTAACAACAGGGGACTTATTGAAAATTTACCTAACGCGTCTTGGACTCTGTAAGCACTGCAGGTGCTGGTGTAATGCGTTTCTGAAGAATTTTGGACACAGTGAAGCTATTAACTAAGTGGTTTGCGAGGTGATCAATTATCCCTTCACTGATAATCTGACCCTTCACTCTTCCTAACCAAGACGATGCGGTTTTTTCCATCAATTGGAGTTAACTGGTGAACATTATCTTCTGGAAACAATGTTTGGTGAATCGACTAGTTATGGAGTACTGCCTATGCCTAGGCATGTTCGTGAACGGTGTTCACGCTTAAGGGAAGGAGACTGTGACATACAAAGCCTGTCTCGAACATTATTATTATGCATCTATTTTGATGTCTTGGTACCTTCTGCCATTTAAAGTGCCCGCTAAGATGCCTTGGTTTGGCTAATAAACTCGAGATGGCAGCGCCTGTCGGCTCTACTGGCTGGGGGTTGTTTCTTCTACCGCTAGAGCGAGACATAGGTGTCTTCCGGAGCCGCCTCTAATCGAGACATATTTGAAAAAGTATATTATTCTACGTCATTAAACAAAAGACTATATATGCATCATACCGCTAAATTATTTTAATGGTGTCGTGTGAATATTATATTGATATTGTAACCGACTCGGCCCACAACGTTGTGCGCCATTTTATGTAACCGTCTGGGTTGGAGGTTGTTGGGAATAGCCGACAACCGCGATGACTTCCCTAACATCTCGCCCGTCGAGCACATAAACAAAGAAAAATTACCGAGAGGATCAGGTGAACTTCCTTAAAGGCAAAAGCGGCACGAGAGTCCGTAGTCCACAGGGATCGTGGTACATGGTGACGATGGTCATAGACCGCCTAAGGAAGGGTTCCCCTTAAAAACTAGACTGAGAAAATAAACTTCCAGACTTATGTAAAACACCGTGAAAATTTATTGATAAAATTCACAAACCCCTAGCCTAGTTCGGAGGGTTACAATCGGCTAGTCCGCAAGCTAATAAACAAACAAAAATAAAGAGCAGGTCCCTACCTGAGAAGTTACGGAAAACCCTCGCGAAAGATCTAACTCACAATAATAAAGCAACAACAGCAACGCTAGGAAAATGGTACGACGCAAGTCCCTAGTTCAAGTTACAAGATCAAGCTAATAGGCCTGTCTGAATTTACATTTAACAGGGTATCAAAACAAATCTACGTTAGGATGGTACCATTTCAACATTTACATTTAACGTTAATTCATCTAGCTAAGTCCTATCAATTAACAAAATTTACGGCGATGACGTCCGTAAAAGAAAACAATTACATTCAAAAGCTAAGTGTACAGCCAAGTAAGAAAACAATTTAATTATGCTTAATAACTATGTGCTAACAGCACACAATAAGGTAACATGTAGGATTTATACACTTGACATCATAAATAAGTAAAGAAATAGACACAGTAGTTTTATTAAAATGCCTGCCTACACCTTGGTTTACTCTTTGTAAGCCATAGTCATCTAATGTGTAGTTACGGTGACGAATGCGTAGTTAAGACTACGTCTAACAACGCATGGCCTGCGCTCCACAAGCTACGAACTCTAGGTTCGCGTATGCTTCAGGTCGCTACAATAGTATCAGCTGTCCTTGTCATTTCCACAAAAGGAAATTACCTTCACCTGCACGGCTATGTCAACAGTTCCAAAGTGCAAGAGAACAAAGTTAGATAGAAGGAATTTGTTAGTTAGTTTTTGTTTTACAAAAATTATGCGTTTTATTATTAAGATGTCGGTTTATAGGTTTATCGTAGGTTTATGGCGAATAACATTGACAATAGCCTGGGCACGGAGTGTCTCCAGTGAGATCATCCTCCACCAATAAGCCTCGACTCAACAGTCGGAATATAATCAACGAGTACTAATAACTCGGACACACAATAACACAAGTTACCAGTGGCGCTAAGCTGGCGTTCAATAACTCTGGGATAGGTCTGTACACAACAGTCACCTTCCAATAACATCTGGTCAACGGGAACAAACCCCGGACAAGGCATACTCAAAATACCTTCATACAATAACTTCCTGCTATAACAGGGTAGCCTTCACCATACTATAGAAAACCTGATATAACTGTACGCGTCAACGACGGTACACGCAACAGAGCGTTTAACTAACAAAAAACAATCTATGAAACAAATGATCAGATACAGGAATGGAAACTGAGTTCCATAAGCTAAATAGCAATGAAAGGAAATGCGAGTACAATCGTACTCTGTCTCTTGTTAAAGTCATTCTGTCTCACAATAAAACAGGCGCGCTTTCAAGGGCACTGGGTTACAAAACCAGTTTATGTGTCTCGGCAGGTTACTAAATTCCGGCTCTCCACTAACACACCACATTGACTCTCCAAGGTCGGCGATTTTAAACAAATAAAACTATACATCTGGCCTCTCAATAAAAAACTTTACAACAGGTTAAAAACCTCGAAGAATACGTGTGTTAAAAACACGCTATAAATCTGAATACAATAATGCAATTCCGTCTTCTAAACCAAAGACGTCAAAATGACAGTAATGTCATTCTTACTGAAGCTCTTTGCTTTCAAATATAATTCAGGAATTGCTTGTACAACATCAAATGAAACATGTGTCTTCACTGACACTAACAAAATAACAATTGTGACGCAGATTTCACACTCTAGATCTGCTTAATAATGTGGTGGGAACTGGGTTCGATGCTTGACAACGAAACATTCCTTCAAATTATAAGGTTCACACTTGACCAAGAATAGCTTCTGAGCTTATTCAAAATGAAATATAATGCATTTACAAAACTGGTAGTTACAGTCGACTACCTAACTGATACGACCGTTCTAACGACAGTCAGGGGTGTAACAAAAGAATGGCTGCAAAGAATGCAGTTAACTAACCATGGCATCTGATTGCCATAACTAAAGTCAGCAAAGACTTGAAAATTACCCCAAACAGGGTTGAACAAAATAGCCTCAAATGACTACGGACACGGTCAGCAAAAGATAGGTATTGACATTCTACGACGTTCATCAGGCTGCACCAGGGCTGACCAAAATATCTGACCCAAGGGTGTCTCACACTAACTGAAATAAATAACAACTAATTAAACTAATTACATCCCTACCTAGAAAAATGGCTGACACTGAGTGCGGTTGGTTCACAAACTACATTAAATCCACTATACCACCAGAAACTAGAAGAAGAAAGGGGGTGTCCAAAAACTCACGAAATGGAGAAGCTCTCACTCAGCCCTCTATTCAACAACAAGGGTTGTACAAAATCCTCTCTGGCTCTCTGGAACGGTATCCTCCTCATCAGGATTCCCATCTGGACTCCTCCAAAGACCGGGGTTCGATCTGTCCCTGTCGGCAGCTTCGTGGATATGCCTGGAAATGGCATGTTTGGCTCCTTCCTTCTCGTTCGCTGTACTGGAAGTTCCACCATCATGCTGGTTCCCATAGAAACATCACCCTCATACCGTGATGGTATTAGCCCATGATGACTGCCTCAATCATGGTGAATAATAGTCCAATCACGTGGATGGTGAAATAAGTTGCGTAGTAATTAATTCTCTCACTTTCAAAAATATAATGTTCGTCGTAAAAGTTATAGGCTTCAATTATAGTATATGACACAGCCTTAACTTCGTAGATGCGAATTAGCATGTAAGCTAACACTGTTTTATAATTCTGCACGTGCCAGTGACGCTACTTTTGTATCACGCAGCATCCGTGAATTATACGTCGTTTTTGAAATGCAATTTTCACTTTGGCAATTTAAATATGTCATATAATCGTAATCACACTTATTCAATATAATTGTAACACTATTACCTGTATATTTTCCACTAGGCATTTGGCCCTCCACAAACACATGGGTAAAATGTGGTGTTACAGCAATGTTGTGCAATACACTATACTTGCCAATTATTATTTCCCAAAATTCTCCTTTGGTTCACTGTGCTTGGATAACAGTGAATAATAGTATTCGCGTGCTCGATGGCACCTTATAATCACTTTCAACGCTCAATAGCGGATATTCTCTACGTCTCGTAGGACAAATACAATTTCACGCCTACACAGGGCGGATTCTCCAGACGTAGTGCAAGGCACTGGGTGTCTCTAGAAAGTAGGTCGTCAAAACGAAGTCGTTGAGCGACTACTTACGTTCCTTTTTGCGTATCTGCAAGGGTATTACCTTACCTTAAGTAAAATTAAACATTCTCCAAAATGTTTTAATAATGCAGCAAGACAAAATGGAATATTCTGAGTCTCTTGGAAAGATAAAATGAATTAATAAGACCTCAGATAAATAATGAGCAGTTTTCACCAAAGTCAAAAGTGCGATTCACCGCTACTTCAAAAAGTATCGCGTGATCTCTCAGCTCCACGTGGCTTCCTGGGTGTGTTCAAAAGTACAACATCCCATCATAAATGTTCTGTCATAAAAAATATCACATGAACCATAGCTCAGCGGGTTCAATATGCACATTGTCGTAGTATGTGGCTAATTTGGATTGGTCAAATTTAAATAAACTTGGTGCATGATGGGAGACCTTCTTCGCTCTTGTCCTCCATCTTGTGAATTATGACTGGTAACTGATTGCTTTTTGGAGAAGGACGCAAATTTTGGCTCTCGTCAGGGACGAGGGCTTTGGCCATCGTCTCCGCTAACTTGGGGATATATCCCATTATTTTGATGATATATGAAGAATATGGTGTGCAACTATCATCTGTGATTTTCGTGAACGTGTTTTTTTTTTGGGCCTTAATATGGAGATATGATGTTTTTGTGTGCATCTCAACGTGTTCCGCTGGCAGCCATCCTCCTTTTTTTTGGTGTTATAAATCCTTATAATTTCTTTTAAATTGTTGGAGCTCCATATTTTTCATTGTGTAATTGTGTTTAAGTTTTTTTTCTGAAGATTGACTAGGCCTAGAAATGTCACCTATGAATATGTAAAATTTTGTTAAATAATATTAGTCCGGGGAACACTTCTATGTTTTTCTTCTAATTTTATTATTCGGTGTCTTGCTAAGGCATTTTCTTCTTGTTATATTCTGGTACTGACCAGACTAATCAATTGAACAGTAGGCCTAAGTTTGATCATTAGTCGATCTGTTTTTATTTTGATCCGTTGCCTTTAAATACTATTTGATCTCGTCATGTCTAGAGTTTTTTTATATCTTCCTGTTTTCTCACTGGAGAAGATTTTTTTTAATGTAAAATCCGGCGTTTGATGTAAATCCGTACTGATATACATTCAACTGTTCTAGTCGCCATGGTAACTTGTTGACAGTAGTGCATTGTGGTGTTTTTTGTTTCTGGCGTGTGTTTGAAGTGCACGTTCATGGGTCATGGTGATGTTGATTAACTTGTTTTGGTTTTAAATTATCCTTTGGTTTTCCTTTTTTGGAGTTTTCTATTTTTGTACTCCTGCGTGTATCTTTCGGTACCTTGTTTATGGCAAAGTTTGCACTATTTACCTCCTTTTTGATTCTCCGTGGACCTCATGGTTCAGTTGAAAGTATGTCAGGTACATGTTAAGTGTTAGTTTTTTTTTTTTGCTTTTCCTTCTCTGACTTCAGGTAATACTTCATGGTAGTATGTTACCTATTATGTATCAAACTTCCTGCCAAAATAATTATAGTTGTTGTAAATTTTGTTGGGTCTCTTAGCTAAATGTTACGTTAGTATCCCCTCGGGTAATTGTTAATTGGTATCGACCTTTAGCCTTGTTTTTATCTCCAGTAAGAATTCTAGGTTGGGTTTTTAAGTTTTTGTAATTTTATGCTGGCTGATGCATTTTCTGTTCTCTGGTGGAGCTGTTCATTTAACATTAAATTTTCTTTTAAAGCAAGCTACTGTTGTTGCATCATTTCGTCGGTGGCAGTTCTATTAGTTATCGGGGGTTTTTCTGTAGACGAACCTGTGGGTTTTCTTCTTCTCCTCCTTCTTCCGCCTTTAGGTGTTCTTCTGTTGGGGCATGTCAACTGGCGGTGAGTTGCGATGTAGCGAAGCGGACCTTTGAAGACAAGGTAAGTAAGTCCTTCCACCCTATCCACCGAAGTGCGTTGAGTTGTCAATAATTATAATAATAATAATAATAATAATAATAATAATAATAATAATAATAATAATAATAATAATAATAATAATAATAATAATAATAATAATAATCGCAAGACTTTTGGAACTCGAGTTACAAATCACTCTTTCACCGAAAAAGCTAAAAAGTCTGGAAAAAATGGACGGAGGAACGTAAGAAGGGGCATAGCGAGTTCATGAGGAGATTTTGGGAGGAGAAGAAGAGGAAAGCTCCATCAAACCGAGTCAACAAGTTCAAGCGCGCTCCCTAAGTGGGCAAAACGAAGAAAGAAAGAAAGAAAGAAAGAAAGAAAGAAAGAAAGAATAATAATAATAATAATAATAATAAGTGATGGATTTAAGGATTTTTATTAATGCATAGAATTTATAGGATTAGAAATTAAGGATATTTATGTATAATTACTAATACTAATGGATATTTGAGGCCTTGATATCGCCAGACTCAGAAATGAAGATTGTTGTAGCGAATGTTATGCCATCGTAATATAATTTACTTAATCTTTAATCAGCTGCACATCTATATAGAAGGCCCAATCAGAAAGAATAACCCCGAATGCTCCTCAGGACTTGCTCACCTGATGAGTTAAAACTGAGCAATTCCCTGCAAAGCAGGAGGCCATAGCCCTTATGGGATTTGTAAGGCTATTTATTTTATTTATTTTATGTATAATTTAGGGAAGGAAATGTAAATAGAGGCAATCGTTCTACACAGTTTATTTAACGAGAATGAGTACAATATGATCAACAAGTGGTTGATGGTTTTAACTTGTTTTAAGGATATTGATAGGTGAGGTGTCTTTCGATGAGCATTATTTTAAATCATTAATGAGGACATAGTAAAGTCCAATTGCCGAAATTCACGGTATATATTTGCTTCTAGCCGAAGTTATATTTTTATTTGAAGTTAGAATGTTTATTTTCCAAGTGAGTGATTTTAAAAAAATGTTTTAGGACATGTTTATATTTGTTGTCCTTTCTGAATAAATCTTAGCAGGCACTTTTTAGTTTCCCTGTTCCTTTTGTAGAAACTATCGATGTCTTCATTTAATAATTAGCTACGGTGTTACTACTAGTTGCTGGTGCCCACTTAATTATCCATTCACCCTCGAGATTCCGCGAGTCTCGTCCTCCAATACTTTATTGTAGGATTTGTATGTAACTAGGTAGTAACATGACCGTATATTAAAAATCCTATCTATGCGCCGAGAGATTCATAAATTGCCATCTACCAGGGAATCGTTGGTTTTTCTGGGCATCAGCGTCCCTTCCGATCCATTCCATTCTTAGGGTAATAGGTGATGGTTACGTGAATTTCGGGTACATATTAGTTAGTTTATATTTAATTGTCATATATCAACGTGGGGTGATCGATGTCATTTGTGGGACGATAGAAGTCATTTGTAGGGCTCGATTCGATGTTATATGTGAGACACGAAAGCCGATATATTTCATTGTCTTACCCATCTTGGAGATGGTTGATGTTATTATTTGCCGATCCCATTTTGGAACATGTGAAGTGTATTGTCATAACCATTTTGAGGAGTACTATAGAGTTGCGAGGCGTATTTTATGGATTGTCATACCAGCTGATGACGAGTTTTGGTCATGTAAACGTAAATTTAAAAGTAATTGTTAGTATTGTTGTGATAATACGTTAACAATGATTATTGAATGAAGATATTTGAATTGGAGTAAGGATCAGTGACTTTGATCACGATAAGGGGGGAAAATAGACGTATAGTTGTAGGTTTAATTTAATTATTATGAAATATTCCACAGGTCAGTAGGTATAAAAAATTGGTTACTCAGGTAATCCACAATATTGTTTTAGGAGATGTTTCCCTAGCTTCTCCAACAATAATTAGAATGTCGACATCGGGCACGGAGGCAATTAAGGCCATGTTTGCGAGGGTGCAGCAAAACCAGGCTCAAATGGCATGTGATCTGGATGCCTTACATAAGATATCCCATGATAACACTAAAAATATTCAACAGGAAATCTATCAGCTGTCACAGTAAAACTAGTTTAAAGACAGAGTTAGCACGGGCCCAAATCCTCAATAAAGGTAACATAATCCCTCTCCAGGAAGAATGTAAGAAAATCCAGGAGGAATGTAGGAATGCACAAGAAGAAAATAGGTTGGCTCAGGAAAAAGCCCAAGAAGAGTGTAGGAAAGTCCAAGAAGTAAATAGGTTTGCTCAGGAAAAGGCCCAATAAGAGTATAGGAAAGCCCAAAAATAGAGTAGGAAAGCCCAAGAAGAAGATAGGTTAGCTCAAGAAATTGCTAGAACTAGTAGTGAAAAGATAGACAAAGTTTATGCAGATGTTTGCTCAGTCAAAGTAGATCTTGGCACATTAAGAGCTGATGTTACTAGAAAGGGAGTAGAGGCCAATGTTAAATTATAGAATAAGCAGAGTCTATAAAAACTAGAAGATAACCTTAACATGAATACAAGGTTACACAGACAAATTTAAATCACCTCATAGAATCACACGATACACTTAATGTTAAGTTCAATAATTAAAGTGTTATTGTTGATTATCTACAAAGTAATATCTCCGAGCTAAAAAAAAAGGATGTTCGAGGTAGATATTACGGAATGCATTGTGAAAACTGTAACTGACTTAAAACTGCAGTACTGAAATATAATAGGGAATACATAATGGAGATGCACTCCAAAATTTTAAGAGACGTTTGCAAAATAGAGTATAATTCATATGTAAACTAGTTGAAACCCGTCAAAAATGACGGTCAATAGAAAAATATTTACTGAAGAATTTTCTTATGTAGGCCTACTGTATATTCTTTGTACGATTATTTTTTGGCTCTATTGAAACTATAAGGGCGTCAAAAGATTGCACTCTCAACATAGCAAAATACTGCTGGCCATGACTGAAAAATTGATGAGGCAAATTGAGACCTATACGTTCCAGAGTTTTCCCTTGAGCTTCATTGATTGTGACAGAGTATGCCAAATAAATTGGAAAATATTGCCTCTTAAAACAAAATGATAGTGTTTTATCGGATGCTGTTAAATCAAGTAGAAGGATTAGACCTCTCTGCCTAATTTTAACTGCACTTATTATTTCCAAATCCAAGCAATATAGTTGCATTTAGGAGCCCTTGGGAAACGTTCAGATTTCTAAGCAGCATAACGGTTCAAGCGTTTGGAATATGTGGAGGCAAGTCATTTAGTTCCAAGGAATTCAAGAACTCTGAGGAGTGTAATAAAACTGGCCGCAAACCGTCACATATAATTTTGGAATATAACGAAGAAATGCGATGATGTGCACCTCCATACATCTTAAAACAATGTGGACCGTATGGGTGTGGCACAGTAACATTGGCACCAAATGAAACGAAGGACATAGCATTGTACTGCCGATTAGTCTCTCTGAAATTCCTTGAGATATCATCTCCAGTGAAAAATAATTGTTGCAGCATGTCAAATATTTTATATTTAGTCAGATTAATTTTACCATTACAACAGCAAAGGTCAAAGTAACCAAGTGTAGATTTCTCTCAAGAGAAATACAGTGCAGAACAATGTTTACATTTGTTCGTCAAGGACCCTACACTGTAACGGTATAGTATCTGGAATTGTATCTGAAATGCCGTATTCATATTGGAGTTTAAAAGTGGCTTCGTATTTTTCTCCAATTTCCCAATTGTCTGCGGCTAATGTTCTATTTCGTAAAATGGGTTTATTTATAGCAGCATTTCTCCCCAAATTAACGTCATATTAAATAATACTATAGTGGCCTGCATCAACGCAGCAGCCAAATATTAAATAGCAAATAATAACTTACTTCCATTGCCAAAATCAACTGCGTGGTTAGACTCATTGTTATGTACTCTAAAAAAATAATCAATAAACAATAATATTCACTTATACAACTAAGTTCAGAGACTTCCATTCTCAAGTTGGTTGCTGATGAGAATGCGATGAGACTGATCGCCAATAATAAAATCCTTGCAATTTTTGCAATTTGCTTGCAAACGCAACTCAGGATGACGAACTTCATTTTGAAATAAACAGAATGAAACTGCTCTAAATAATCAATTTCCATCACCTGTTGAAGGTACAATACTTTGCATTTCCATGACAGTAAATTATGCAAGGGAGCATAGAATCACTTCGCCACTACTGGAAAGAGCATGGACTCGCTTCGCCAGCCACCGTAATGGAGGGAGTTTTAGAATTATATGTTCAGTGTTTTTCAAAGATCGTATTAACACAGGGAAGCCCAGTCTTAAGGCTACATTCTGAGCTAACGCCCCAGATTCCAGGTTCGATCCCTGCTCTGCCAAGAAATTTAATTCTGGTCTGAGGGCTGGAACGGGGCGCACTCTTGAGGCAAACCTAAGAAGAGAAAAATTTGATTCCCATCTCAACAATCTTGGATGTGGTTTTCCGTGGTTTCCCACTTCCACTCCAGGCAAATACCGGGATAGTTCCTAACTTAAAGCCTCAGTCGTCAACTCTCCATTCCCCATACTAATTACAAATGCACACATCAATACAGCCATCACATTAACACAGGTTATCAGAGAAAGGTTTACACTCACACACCAAAGTAGACGGCGCTGAGTGACCACGATGTCTGAGTCCATCAAATGAATTATGTTCGACAATTTTCTCTCAAGGCGAAGCGATTTTGCCGATTTTTATTTAATAATTTAAAAGTATCTGGCAACGTAAATCATGGAGAATTGCTTACCTTACGGGAATAATAAACGTAACATATGTTTAGACAATGTAATACCAATTGCAAGATAGAATAATTGGGAAATAAAATTACATGTCTGAGGTGGGAATCAAACTCCTCCGACGATGCATAATCAATTTCGTTGTCCACAATGTTAGCCGCTGAGCCACCCAGACAACGAAATTAGAGTGCAATATTAAGTGACGTAAACAACAAACGCACTCAACTGCCAGTTATAGTTCATCAATATGTCCCTTATTTCATGATTCTATTCCAGTATATATCGGGATACAACATAAGCGATATTTCCCTTTTCAATTCTCATAAACAAAGATCACACTACGATACGGTGGATCGTTTATCCGCCATTTCTCTCATAAAGAAACGCCATTGTGGCAACGCGCAATAGCCACATATATTACATTTTTCTTTAAACATATAAAAATATACCGTAACATATATTTTCCTTTTAAAGAAACACTGCAAATCTGCATGCCAAGAGCTTTCGTTAGAATGCCATACGAAGCCAATCGGTTAAGTCGTTTTCACAATCTCGTGTGTACAAAAAATACCTTAGTGTTTTAAATATATACTAGTTGAAGCCCGTCAATACATGACGGTCAATAAGAAAACACATGTATTTACTGAAGAATTTTCTTATATAGCCTACGATCTTTGTACAATTATTTTTTGGCACTATTGATACTTTAAGGGCGTCAAAAGAATGCACTCTAGACATTGCAACATACTGCTGGCCATGATTGAAAACTTGATGAGGCAAATTGAGACCTATACGTTCCAGAGTTCCCCCTTGAGCTTTATTGATTGTGATAAAGTATGCCAAGCGAATCGGAAAATGTTGCCTCTTAAAAGAAAATGATTGGTTTATCCGATGGTGTTAAATCAAGTCGAAGGATTAGACCTCTCTGCCTAATTTTAACTGCACTTATTTCCAAATCCAAGCATTTTCATGCATATTTCTTATAATTAATATGGAATCAAGTGGAAGGGTTAGATCATCCGCCTAATTTTAACTGCACTTATTATTTCCAAATTCAAGCAATTTTCGTACATATTTCTTATAATGAATATGGTAGCATTTAGGAGCCCTTAGGAAACTTCAGATTTCAAAGGAGCATAACTATGGGTCAATCGTTTGGAGTATGTGGAAGCAAATCACTTAATTCCAAGGAATTCAAGAATTCTAAGGAGTCTAATATATACAACTGGCCGCAAGAACCGTCGCTTATAATTTTGGAATATACATTAACGAAGAAATGCGATGATGTGCAATTCCATACATTTTAAAACAATATGGACCGTATGCATGTGGCACAGTGATATTGGCACCAAATGAAACCCAGGACATTGCATTTGTTGTACTGCCGATTATTCTCTCCTAAATTCCTTGAGGTATCATTTCTTGTGAAAAATTGTTTCAGTCTGTCAAATATTTTATATTTAGTAAGATCAATTTTGCCATTACAACACCAAAGGTCAAAGTAACCAAGCGTAGACTTCTCGCTACAGAAATACAGTGCAGAACAATGTTTACATTTGTTCGTCAAGGACCCTACACTGTTTTTTTATTTAGTCAATTTACCCTCTAGGTTGGTGATTCCCAAGGACTCAGCGAGGGAACTCACCACTACCGCCTCTATGGGCAGTGTCCTGGAGCTTGGAACATCTGGTCGGGATGGATACAACTGGGGAGGTGTGATCAGCACTTCGCACAGGCGGCCTCACCTGCAAAGCGAACAGGGGCCTCATGAGGGATGGGAAGGGATGGAAGATTGGGATGGATAGGCGACGAAGAGGGAAGGAGGCGGCCGTGGCCTTACAGTAGGTAGCATCCCGGCATTTGCCCAAAAACGAAGTGGGAAACCACGGAAAACCACTTCGGGGATGGCTGAGGTGGAAATCGATCCACCTCTTCTCATTTGGACCACCCGAGGCTGAGTAGACCCCGTTCCAGTCCTCATACCACTTTTCAAATTTCATGCCGGAGCCGGGAATCGAACCCAGGACCTCCGGGGCGGCAGCTAACCATGCTGACCGTTACGCTACGGAGACCCTACACTGTACGGCACAATATCTGGAATTGTTTCTGAAATGGCATATTTATATTAGATTTTATAAGTGGCTTCGTATTTTTCTCCGATTTCCCCCTTTTTTGTGGCTAATGTTCTTTTTCGTCTAATGGGTATATTTATTGTAGCATTTCTCTCCAAATTAACGTCATATTCAATAACACTATAGTGGCCTGCATCAACGCAGCCGCCAAATATTAAATGGCAATTAATACTTCCATTGCCAAAATCAACAGCGTGGTTAGACTCATTGTTATGCACTATAAACAAATAATCATTAAACAATAATATTCATTTATACAATGGAGTTCAGATACTTTCATTCTCAAGTTTGTTGCTGATGAGAATGCGATGATACTGATCGCCAATAATAAAATCCTTATAATTATTCCTGCCAGCAAAATTTTTTGCAATTTGCTTGCAAACGCAGCTCAGGATGACGTTCTGCATTTTGGAATAAACAGTACGAAACTGCTTTAAATAAGCATTTTCCATCACCTGTTGTAGGTACAATCCTTTGCATTTCCATGACAGTAAATTAAGCAAGGGAGCATACTACGCTAACTACTGGAATGAGCATAGACTCACTTCGACAGCCACCGTAATGGAGGGAGTTTAAGAGTTAGACTATATGTTCAATGCTTGTCAAAAATCGTATTAACACAGGGAAGCCAAATCTTAAGGCTAAATTCTGAGCTATCGCCCCGGATTCCGGGTTCGAACCCTGGTTTGCCAAGAAATTAAATTCTGGTTTGACTGCTGGAACGGGGCGCACTCTTGAGGCAAAACTAAGGAGAGCAAGGTTAGATTCCTATCTCAACAATCTGGGATGTGGTTTCCCGTGGTTTGCCACGTCCACTGCAGGTAAATACCGGGATAGTTCCTAACTTAAAGCCTCGGTCGTCAATTCTCCATTCCCCACCTGAATCAAAAATGCACACATCAGTAAAGCCATCACAATAACACAGGTTATCAGAGAAAAATTTACACACACACCAAAGTAGACGGGGCTGAGTGACCACGATGTCTGAGTCCATCAAATGAATTATATTCGCCAATTGCCTCTCATGGCGAAAGCGATTGTGGCCATCTTTTATTTAATAATTTAAAAGTATATGGCAATGCAAATCGTGGGGAATTCCTTACTGTACGGGAATAATAAAAGTAAAATATGTTTAGACAATGAATTACCAATAGCCAGAAAAATAATTAGGAAATAAAAAATACATGTCTGAGGTAGGATGTGAACTCCTTCGACTATGCAAAATTCACTCCTGGGTCCGCAATGTTACCCCTGAGCCACCCAGTCGACAGACTTCGTTAGCAATAGTAAGTTACTTAAACAACAAACGAACTCAAACCCCTGTTGAAGTTCTTCAATCCCCTCTTTTTAATTCTCAAAAACAAAGATCACACTACGATACGGTGGATCCTTTATCCACCATATCTCTAGAAATGTAATTCTGGTCTGAGGGCTGGAACGGGGCGCACTCTTGAGGCAAAACTAAGAAGGGCAAGGTTCGATTCCCATCTCAACAAACTGGGATGTGGTTTTCCGTGGTTTGGCACTTCCACTGCAGGTAAATACCGAGATAGTTCCTAACTTAAAGCCTCGGTCGTCAATTTACCATTCCCCACTTTAATTTCAAATGCACACATCAGTACAGCCATCACAATAACACAGATTATCACAGAAAATTTGACACACACACCAAAGTAGACGGGGATGAGTGACCACGATGTCGGAGTCCATCAAATGAATTATGTTCGTCAATTGTCTCTCATGGCGAAAGCGATTGTGGCCATCTTTTATTTAATAATTTAAAAGTATATGGGAACGTAAATCGTGGGGAATTCCTTACTTTACGGGAATAATAAAAGTAAAATATGTTAAGACAATGAATTACCAATAGCCAGAAAGAATAATTAGGAAATAAAAATATGTGTCGTAGGTGGGATTCGAACTGCTTCCATTGCGCGATGCATAAATTAAGAGTCTTCAGCGCTGCCGTCTGAGCTACCGAATCACTGGTGTATTAGTGCAATATTAAGTTACTTAAGCAACATTCACACTCAACAGTCAGTATAAGTTCTTCTACATTTCCCGTCTTTTATAATATTCTATTCCTGTTTATATCGTGGAAACTTCATAATCAGAATTCCCCTCCGTTATTATAATTCTTCTAAATAACTATTACACTAAAACGCGGTCGACATCCGCCATGTCTGTCATTAACCAAGGTGATTCTGCGCATGCGCTTGAGCCAATAATTTCGCAGTTTTGTTTATAAATTTAAAAATGTATGATCACACATTTGTTTATTATAAAGACACTCTGCAAATCTGCATGCCAAGAGCTTTCGTTAGAATACGTTACGAAGCCAATCGGTTAAGTCGTTTTCAAAATCTCGTGGTAACAAAAAACGCCTTAGTGTTTTAAATATATAGATGGCAACAGAGAATTCGTTACTTTACGGGAATGATAAAAGTGAAATATATTTCTACAATGTAATACCAATCGTAGGAAGGAACAAAACAAAACAAAAAAACATATCCGAGGTGGGAATCGAACCCTCTCGACCATGCAAAGGATGGCAACAGAGAATTCGTTACTTTACGGGAATGAAAAAAGTGAAATATGTCTCTACAATGTAATACCAATCGTAGGAAGGAAGAAAATGAAAATAAAAGAACGTATCCGACGTGGGAATCGAACCCTCTCGACCATGCAAAGGATGGCAACAGAGAATTCGTTACTTTACGGGAATGATAAAAGTGAAATATGTTTCTACAATGTAATACCAATCGTAGGAAGGAAGAAAACAAAAATAAAAAAAAAACCATAACCGAGGTGGGAATCGAACCCTCTCGACCATGCAAAGGATGGCAACAGAGAATTCGTTACTTGACGGGAATGATAAAAGTGAAATATGTTTCTACAATGCAATACCAATCGTAGGAAGGCAGAAAACGAAAATAAAAAAACATATCCGAGGTGGGAATCGAACCCTCTCGATCATGCATAATGCAATTTTTTAGGCAGTAACCTTATCCCCTTGACCATCCAGAAAACTGTGGGACACTTCAGTATTAAGCTATCTAACCGGAATACACGCTCAACCTGCAGTTTAAGTCCTTCAATTCGTGGTTTATTTAATATAATTCTAATTCAATGCATATTGTAAAAACATAATTAACATTATTGGAGACCCTTTTTAATTCTCATAAACAAAGATCTCTGTTAGACGCGACCGGAATCGCCATTTTCCTGGTTGAGGAAGGCCATTGTGCGCATGCGCGGGAGTGTCAAATATTACATATTTCTTTAATCATTTAAAAATATACCGTAACATATATTTTCCTTTTAAAGAAACTCTGCAAATCTGCATGCCAAGAGCTTTCGTTAGAATGTCTTACGAAGCCAATCGGTTAAGTCGTTTTCACAATCTCGTGTGTACAAAAAAAAGCTTAGTGTTTTAAATATATAGATAGATAGATGGCAACAGAAAATTCGTTACTTTACGGGAATGATAAAAGTGAAATATATTTCTACAATGTAATACCAATCGTAGGAAGGAACAAAACAAAACAAAAAAACATATCCGAGGTGGGAATCGAACCCTCTCGACCATGCAAAGGATGGCAACAGAGAATTCGTTACTTTACGGGAATGAAAAAAGTGAAATATGTCTCTACAATGTAATACCAATCGTAGGAAGGAAGAAAATGAAAATAAAAGAACGTATCCGACGTGGGAATCGAACCCTCTCGACCATGCAAAGGATGGCAACAGAGAATTCGTTACTTTACGGGAATGATAAAAGCGAAATATGTTTCTACAATGTAATACCAATCGTAGGAAGGAAGAAAACAAAAATAAAAATAAAACCATAACCGAGGTGGGAATCGAACCCTCTCGACCATGCAAAGGATGGCAACAGAGAATTCGTTACTTGACGGGAATGATAAAAGTGAAATATGTTTCTACAATGCAATACCAATCGTAGGAAGGCAGAAAACGAAAATAAAAAAACATATCCGAGGTGGGAATCGAACCCTCTCGATCATGCATAATACACATTTCTAGGCAGTAACCTTATCCCCTTGACCATCCAGACAACTATGGGACACTTCAGTATTAAGCTATCTAACCGGAATACACGCTCAACCTGCAGTTTAAGTCCTTCAATTCGTGGTTTATTTAATATAATTCTAATTCAATGCATATTGTAAAAACATAATTAACATTATTGGAGACCCTTTTTAATTCTCATAAACAAAGATCTCTGTTAGACGCGACCGGAATCGCCATTTTCCTGGTTGAGGAAGGCCATTGTGCGCATGCGCGGGAGTGTCAAATATTACATATTTCTTTAATCATTTAAAAATATACCGTAACATATATTTTCCTTTTAAAGAAACTCTGCAAATCTGCATGCCAAGAGCTTTCGTTAGAATGTCTTACGAAGCCAATCGGTTAAGTCGTTTTCACAATCTCGTGTGTACAAAAAACAGCTTAGTGTTTTAAATATATAGATATTGCCAACTTAAGGGAAGAATTATACAAAAGAATCGATGTTGCACAGCAGTCTAGAGTTGTCACGATGTCTGAGCTTGTAAATAAACCGGAATCGGATAAGACGGGGGAATTGAAAAGTATTAGAAATGCATTCGAAAATGTAACGTCAGGATTAGAAACAATAAAGTCTAGTCAGGAGTCGGAAATGTCCGCACTTAATACTAAATTACAAACTATGAGTATTAAGGAATCCAGCAACGTACAAATACTAAGAACAGACATCAGAAATGAGATAAGGGAAGATTTAAAGACATTCTTTTGCGAACGTGAGGACAAGTCACGAGAAGACCGTGGTGCTTACGAGGCAAGAGTAGACAGGTCCGAGGAAGAAAGAGAGAATGTTAGAGGCCATGAACATACGAGACAAGACCAACAGCTAGGAATAGACCACATTCAGAGAGACTACGAAGATTTAGGAAGATTCTATGAACCAGGAATAGACAGTGCAGGCGTTCAAAATGTAATTTTTATTAAGAATATTGATGACAAGCCATCTTGTTTTACTGGAGTTGGGAATACTGTATTACCGCAGTTGAATTCCTAAGAGAACTGCGCTGTTATCTGGATGATAATAGGATCCCAAGAGACAGAGAGATGCGCGTGGTGGAGAAATTTCGAGACCAAGAGGCATTAATATGGCACAGAACGTTCCGATATACTTCCCATAATTTCGAGAAATTCGCAGATGCATTACAAAAGAGATTCTGGAGCATTGAAATACAGCAGGACGTTAGGGCTGAAATATACTCAATGAAATACGCATATTCAGCACCAACGCGTAATGCGAGTAACTTGACTTGCCATCTCACAAAGTTACAATACTTACAACCTCCACTAGCTGAGGGAGAATTAGTAGAGGCCATTTCACGCCAGCTTCCAACAGGAGTACGTCGACAGCTGATAGCAGTAAATGTGAAAACGTTAGAAGCTATGGCAGAAATTTTGAGACTTTTATACCATACAAGCGCAGTGACGAGCACGCTAAATAGGAGTGGTAGGCAAGGTAATTGCGACATCTGTACAGTATTAGTTGACCAAACTCAACAGACGGAAAGACAACCGGACGGAGTAGGTCCAACGAGGACGCCCTATTTTCAGCAAAACCCTTATGAGCCAGGTTATAGAAGGCAGAGAGAAGGGTGACCATGTCAAAACAGATACTGGAAAAATGGTCAAAGAAGGACAGGTTTCCACCGTAACAATGAATATAGAAGGAATAGTTATTATACCAGAGAAAATAGGCAGAATGGAGAAGGCTATTGTCGATATAAAAATTGGAATGACGATAAATTTCCAGAGAGCAACAACTACAAGAACAATTGCGAAACCAAAATTGGAGAAATAACGACCATGTCAGGCAATTTTACGATCAAATAAGAGGGAAAGTCAAGAATATCTAAGGAATCAAAGGCAAAGAGAAGAAAGAAACACTCAGAATGAGGCGAATAATAAGAATTTGGAACTGCAACCCTCGACGAGTCGCCAGAGTCAGAGCCAAGACTCGAACAGGGCACAAAAAAGAAGGCCGATTCCGAAACGATCATAGAGAGGGGAAAGATCACATTACTCACGCAAGAAATCACGATCAATGAGATACATCAAACCACCGATCTTGACCTATTGTATGAATGAGAGGAGCCCGAGAATGGTAGAATAGCAAGATTGCCTATTATTCGAATAGAAACGGAAGGAGAGAATATAAGAACGTTACTAGAATCAGGGGCAACGGCATGTATACTGTCTGATGTGTGTTATAATTGTCTTAAGAATGAAAAGTCGATTATAGCGATGCCAGTTTCAGCTATCAAAATCAGAGGTACCTTTATTGACAAGACCATGAAATGCAAAGTACAAGTGTTGATGGAATTTATGATAAATAACTACAGATACGAGCAGATATTTTTAGTCCTTGGGAAGGTAAATGTCCACGTAATATTGGGAAATAACTTCATAACAAAAACATGTGCCGTTATCGACCTACGACTGGTGATCATAAAATTTAATGAAAAGAGTACTGAGACAGAAGACTCAGAAGAAAAGGATTTTGAATACCTCATAGAGAATGAAATTTCAGAAGAAAATTTGGAAAATATGTTACATGAAATTGAAACTGAAAAGGAAGCCCAGTATGGATTGAAAATTGAAGGTTATGAAGATAACCAGGAGAAATTGGAAAGATCAATCCAGGAGTATGCCGACGTGTATGATGACAAAACAGGATTAATAAAAGGATTTAAATCTCAGATCAGGTTGAGTGATAATTGTCCATTTCCGAAGAAGATATATCCTATCCCAGAAAAATACCAGGTAGAAGTAGCCGAACTGATAAAGGCATGGAACGGGGATGATATCATCAGAAAGCTACTTCTAAGTCAGTATTAAAACATCTGCAGAAGTACATCATTCCGAAGTTACGAAAACCATAATGGCTACTAACAGATCATGAAACTCAGTACACCTCAGTTGATTTCAAGACGCAAAGGAAAGCCTCGAAATAACGCAAGTATTCAGTTCTGTTATAAATCCGGAATCGAATCCCAAAGGAAAGTTTAATGTCAGAGACGGCCAAGCATATAAAATTGTATAGTTCCGACAACCATCAGAATTGGGCGAAGGTGGTTCCATTACTTGAATTCTGTATGAATTATACTCGACATTAGAGCTCAAACTAGATACCAGTAACGCTTCAGTTCGGTGAAAGACCTATAAGACCATGTGTCGGAATTTTTACCATTCCGGAAGACAATGAACCTTCGATGAACAGAAGAATTGAGTAAGCGAGGGATCATTTGAATAAACAAGCGGAAAAGAGGTTGAAGAGAGTGCAGGGAAAACACTACAGTCTATCGCTGAAGGTGAACGGACTTGTTCTCGTTGGCAAGCCGGTGAAAGCAGACGTGTCGAATAAAGTATTTACAAAGTTTGCTAGTCAGTACCTGGGACCGTTCAAAGTAGCGAGAGTATACGGATATAACTGCTACAGACGACAATCAGCTTATAGGAAAATTCAACCACTCAAAATTAAAGAAGATATTGCCTTATGATAAATTAATAGGATAAATTACGGATCAAAAGGAAGAAATGAACGTATGGTTAACGAAAGTATATGCTCTACTTCCCTCAATGAGTCAGCGAGGAATTGAACCCATATTTCTAAAGCCCATCCTAAGTCACGAGGCGAGGATCAAACCGGCCGCGCGTACAATTTTATGTTTTCATTTAAAGGGACTGGATGGACTACCAGCTTCACATACAAGCATTCCGCAGAGCTGGCAAGCCATGCAGTAGCTTTGAAAGCATTATATAGACTCCATTATTAGAAGAGGAAGGAAGAGTTTGTAAATGTATATTTTACTATGGTTATAAATGTGATTTTGGTCGAGCTGGAAAGATGACAATATCAACTTTTAGTGAGGACTTGTAAGAAGGAACCGGTTTTAGACTAGTCAGGTGGGCAAGGAACGACTCGGCACGTGTCTGTGCACGCGCGAGAAAGGAATCACCTGACAGACCTACAACCAATCAGATATTAATAATCGATGAGGAGCTATTATATTATAATTACTTTGGAGTATGTTTAAAGGTATGAGAGTACATAAATATAAATGGAATTAAAAATAAGCATATCGCAATGATTGGAATGTTGAGTTGAAATCAGATGACGGAGATATTTGATTATAAAGTGAACCTTCAATTTTTCGCCACCAATTTACGAGAGAGATACCATGAATTCCGATAAGGAAGGGATAGACGCGTCCTCATCCAGGAGCTTCTATCACGAGCAGCAAAATAGTGCAGACGTACTAGTCTGAGGAGAATTTGGGTGCGAGGAAAGAAAGGTTGGATTGATGGGTGGTCCGCAGCCGCCTTCGGTCAAGCTGAGAAGAAACTGCGGCGAATTAACATTGCAGAGAATATTTGAGGCCTTGAAAAAATAGTAGTTTTACGACGAAGTGAAGTACACATATGGGTGTGATAAAACGAAGTCCATGAATAGTTACGCGATCAACAGTGAACAAAAACCACAATTTATAAACTACGTGAGTTATTGGAAAACAAAGCAACGATATTTATTCGGTGAATAACAGATCATTTTGATATTTACTACAGCGAACTTGAAACATTTTCAAATGGTTTTCCAAATTGAGTGGACGAGGATGTTTCTTGTGAACATCTTTACGGCATTCGCTGTGGCACACTAAGCATCTAAAGGGAAACTAGCCTACTACAATATGTGGATTTCCAGGGTAACATAGAGCACCGAGGTACACAGAAAATGGTACTGTGGAATTTCAACATCTATAATCCACCAACATCACTACATAAACGACAAAGGAATGAATTTTCAACACTATGATGGAAATTTCATTAATATAACGACGATCATCTACATCTACCCGAGAACTTCAAGAGAGGAGACATATGAAGCATGAACAACAGAACCATCTGGTTGAAGAAGCGAACGGGAGATGACAGGTCCAGGTCCAGGAGGGCTACGAGAGGCGAGATCCTTTGACTGCAGGCGAGGCAGAGCCAGGTGCATCGGAGAGTGAGAATCAGCTGATTGCCGCAAGCACGCCGGATCAGCTGTTTCGAACGAGAGCCGAAGCTGTACATTGTTCCAGAGTTCAACAATGATCCAGGTTATGAAAAGGATGGTTCGAGCTGAAGGTAGATACAGCGATCTGAATTATATTTCTTAGCATGTTTGACAGTAGTGTGGATATTTGACCTGACCATTTTAATAACTATTTGACGATGTTTAATGTTTAATATTTATTGTTTGATAGTCCAGTTTAATTAAACTTATTACAGTAATTTCATTTTATTGTTTTAAGCGTCATCGTTTTTCGATATGACGTAGCGTAATCATAATTCTTCAAAGCGTTTTTGGTATTATTTATTTCTTCGATATTTATGCGAATCCGTATCTCTGGAATGTGGAATATTTCAAAATATTTCTACATTTATTTCGTAATTGTTTCGTAATATGTTATTTGGAGATATATTATGATATTTTGTCATAATGTTATTTATTTAAATCTCTGGATTTAAAATAAATATTGATTTTGTTCAATGTTGAACGTCAATATGTTAAACTTGATTGAAGCAACGCATTGTTGATATCAAAGTCATTTTGAGAGGATTTATAGTTAGTTATGCAAAGCAGAACTCTTGACAACACTATAAGCGATAAGTAAAAGGAATACGAAAATGTAATTGGAATGTGTCATCGCATATTTGTGATAGAAATAATATGAAGGAATTATTATTCCATAAATTGTAACATTGAATGGATAGGAAATGAAACGTATTGTTACTAATATGATATTTATATACAAACGATTATCCTAAAATACATCCAGCGAGATAGTGGTTATTTTAAATAATAATATTGTACTGTTATATTGGACTCGATTAGTTGAAATGAATAGCTAATAAAATGTATTCAAGATGAGATATTTAACAAGCACTATGGAATAGAAAATATAACAAGTCAGAAATAATTCGAGCACGATGAATTGTATAATAATATATATTCGATAGCAGGATTATTGTGGAATTAAGTAAGAGGAATGAAGAGGAAGTTTTTATTGGGCTGAAGAGTAAGGAAGTTACGTAAACGTGTGTGATACGTAGAGGTATTTGAATTCCGTGCAATATTTAAGTTGGAGAGGACAGAAATGTCAGTAGCAGGATAAATGCGTGTAGTATATCGTCATGCAAGACTTGTTGTAAGGTAATGTAAATAAATATGGATATTTTAGCGAGATTGTAATGAATGATAGCGATATATTAATGGTAATTAACGACAGTGTTGTCGATCAAAGTGATATAATATGTAAGCATTGAATATGGATGTGAATAGGAATATTTAAAACCACTATTTAAATATAATTGGAGAGCCATGAAGATAGTCTGATATATATCATCTTTGTCGTAATTTATCATGATTAAGACTTCTATGGAACTGTAATTAGCTTAAATGCTCGTTGCACAGTTCAATGGATTTGACAAGCTTATAGCGATAATACGAGAACAATGTTAAGATTAATGGGATACATAATATGATCGTAGATTGAATATGTATTGTTCTGACAACGATAAAATAAATAATTCTGTAAATATTTAATATGTAATAATAATAATAATAATAAGTGATGGATTTAAGGATTTTTATTAATGCATAGAATTTATAGGATAAGGAATTAAGGAGATTTATGCATAAATTAGGGAAGGAAATGTAAATAGAGGCAATCGTTCTACAAAGTTTATTTAACGAGAATGAGTACAGTATGATCAACAAGTGGTTGATGTTTTTAAGGATATTGATAGACGAGGTGTCTATTGATGAGCATTATTTCACCCATTAATGAGGGCATACTTAAGTCCAATTGCCGAGAATCACGTTATATATTTGCTTCTAGGCGAAGTTATATTTTTATTTGAAGTTAGAATGTTTATTTTTCAAGTGAGTGATTAAAAAAAAATGTTTTACGACATGTTTATATCTGTTGTCCTTTCTGAATAAATCTTAGCAGGCACTTTTTAGTTTCCCTGTTTCTTTTATAGAAATTATTGATGTCTTCATTTAATAATTAGCTTCGGTGATACTACTAGTTAGACACTGGTGACCACTGTGGGGTTTGAAGCCATTTTTCAGTGTTGCCTTAGTGAACAAAAGCTTGGTGCTTTTCAGTCGGTCAACTTAAATGTACCCAAAAGAGCTGGGTTATGCCATAATCCTCAAAAAAGTACATGAGGTTAACAAATACAACAAAATTTGCGCGCTTCAACTATGTGAATGAGAACACATTTAAAATCACTAATCTATTCAAAAGCAAGGCATAAAAATAGCATTCACAACGTACAAAACAACCGGTAGGTACCTATATTATATTACGTGCCAAGACACTGGTTGCCAAGCTAATTACATCGGACAAAGTGGAAGACGAGTAGATACACGTTACAATGAACATAGGAACGCGATAAAATACGGAACACATTCATCCGTATGTGAACACATGTGTGACGCGGGGCACAGCTTCACCAACTTTGAAACGGACCTAAAAATAATTCATCACGAATCGAAAGGCAGAGCTCTTGACATAAAGGATGCAATCGAGATACTCCTAGCCAAAAGAAACAATCCCAACAATCTAAATGAACACACTTTTATGGAGAGCTCACCCCTTTTCACTCTGCTAAAAAAACACACCCTATCGGATACAAGACACAACCTAGCAATACAGCCAAGCTAGATACAAAAAGGGGGGGGGGATCAGGGGCCTTCAATAGGTAAATATTATCTGGATCAGGAGTACAATGTACTTTTTTCTGCAATAAACCGAGGTCGGAATTCGTGGCAGTATTACAGGTGCCAGGACGTCCTCAAAGACCGGGCAGCGCTTAGTATGAATGGCTAATAGTCTATGCGTGATGAGGACTGATCCACGGTATTTAATAATAGTAGACCTTCCTGTATTCAATAACATATATCTTATCTAGATTTGGCAACATCCCACAAATACGCATGCACTGACTTAAGCCAGCACATAGGAATACCGGGCGAGAGGAAGGGAAAAACCAGTTCGTTAACATTCTAATTCAGTCGACCGCAGCTGTTGTAAGAGTGTAGTCGAAACTGCTCATAGCTCCAGCGAGGAAGACAACCAGATAAGTCACTCCAAACTGACAAACTCCGTATTTCTATCACCATTTTAGCATTTCGCCTAACATCATATATACTACAATTAGCATACACCGATAGTTGGATTACCAATACTGCAACTAAATAATTGTACATATTGTAAATATTTTCACCTGTATTTTCAAACGTAAACTTTATGGCCTAAGTGTAATGGATCTGATGATGATCGCTTGATGATCGAAACTGGTCATCCCAGTATATTTGTTAATGTCATGTAATTTTTTTAAGGATTAGGGCATAACCCAGCTCTTTTGGGTACATTCGTGTTGACCGACTGAAAAGCACCAAACTTTTGTTTACTGGTGCCCACATAATTAACCGTTCACCCTCGAGATTCCCAGAGTCTCGTCCTCCAATACTCTGTTGTAGGATTTGTATGTACTAGGTATTAGCACGATCGTAATTTAAATATCTATGCGCCGAGAGATTCATAACTTGCCATCTAGCAGAGAATCGTTGGTTTTTCTAGCTGGGGATCAGCGTCCCTTGCGATCCTTTCCATTCTTCGCATAATAGGTGGTGGTTACGTGAATTTCCGGTACAGTACCATTCACAGAAAGGCAACTGGGCAGTGCACTTTCACTGTTCCCTTCACCAGATAACATCCATACTCAATTTATTCATGTTTCCCGTAACAATCTTTTAATGCAGCGAATGTAGGAACTTCTAGTCGTGTTTTGCCAAGCCATGCGCAAAGCTGCCACTAGAATCACCTTTCTGTGTCTACCAAACTACACGGAAATTGCGGGAAATGAGTTAACGGGCCAAGCTGCAAATGAGGCTGTATCACAACCACCTTGACCAATGGAGATACCAGCTAAATATATTTGTTCCCAGTCAACCTGACAAGTACCGGAATTGTAGGAAACTCAGTTGCTGAAGGCCCAGTAACCTCAGAGCAATTATGGTCACTACTCGCGTGGGGAAGAGGGTATTCACTGTGGTCCATGTTTAAACCGAGCGTGTGGTATTGGTGATCAACGAAGAAACCTTGGTCTGCAGAATGCACTCAATCCCATTTTAGCCGATGATACGGTGGCTTTATAAAAGAGACTTTTTAAGCCCAGCAATCTACATTTTCAAGTGTTATTTTACTCAAAAAACCTGCTCTTTTCTTGAATTTAAAAATCTCATTTCAGTATTCCGTATATTTTTGTTTGTTATTATGAATATTATCTTTATTTTTTGTTTTATCAATATTTTCATGTTTATACATCTACTTCTAATTTTTGAATAAACTTAATTTGTAATTTTAGAGCGAGTTATGAGGGGCGCCTTAAAACAACAATCATTAATAATGGTCAATAGTTGTCGTGCCCCGGCCGTCGCCGTTATCATAATATACCACAAATAACAAACATCATCTCAGTCAAGGAAACTTCCGTCAATAATATTGTTTAAATTCCCTCTGTAACCAGAATACGGTACGTATTACTGTAGTGTTGAGTGTAAGAACTTAATCCTGTGTTGTCGCTGTTCATCGCTTTAATAGCGGAAGTCAACAATTGTCTCGCTTCCAACAATACAAACGTACGTGTTTCTGCGTTCTATCAAACACCTTCATCCTGCTTATATCACTTAGTTTGCTACGTCTGGTAATCAATGCATCAGTGTCGTGCTGATGTGCACTACGAGCTTCCTGGAGCTTCAGCATGTTTTAATCTTCTTTTAACTCTTAGATTATTCTTACATTAGTTATTTACATATCTAATAATGCATGTGAGATTTTCGAAGTGAAATACCATTTCCTGTGGTTCGGATTCCACGTGTTCTTGTTTTGGCTCCTTACACATATAAGTATAGAGAGTGAATATTCTTAAGCGTAGTTAAATAATTCTTTCAGGTATTTTGAAGTATTCACTGAACTGAAACAATATTACGTTTCTGATACCTGAAAGGCTTCTTTATTTTTCCTCCTTTCTGAGCTCTTCTTTCACTTCCTTCCAACTCGCTCTTTAATCAAGGAGTCAGAAATTCGTATTCTCTAGTTGTTCTTTTCTTTATTGGATATACTTTTCCTCTGAGGGGTCAAAACCTCTTCATGTTCTTAATCAGTAACAGGCTCTGCTATAGATGTTAAATCCCTTTTTTGGAACATCGGCCACCAATTGCACGAGATCAAATTGCTGTCTTAAATTTTATATTTCATTCTTCCTCCTCTTCTTATTTTGCACGTTTATATTTTATTCTTAACTTTTGAATGTGGCGTAGGTTTTGAGATTTATATTTCTATATCTTGTATTTATTGATTTCCGTCAAGTATACGATAGCATTAACCAAACTGCATTGTGGAAAATAATGTAAGAGATATTCATTCCACCAGTTCTCTTCAACATCGCCCTGGAGAGTGTGAGGCGTGCATTCAGACGTCACTGGGAAATTGAGTTGATTAGCTCTCACACGATTCTTGAATTTGCAGATGATATCGTGATTATGGGAGAAACCCTGGATCAGGTGATACAGGACACAACTAGATTTCTCACAGAAGCAGGGAACGTGGGTCTGGTAGTCAAGGTCTGAAAAACGAAATATCTAGGGGTGTCTCGTTGGCCTAACAATTTTAATAGCATTAATATTGATCGGCATAATTTTGAGACGGTAGAGGATTTCAAATATTTAGGATCGGTCTTTTCGAACAGGAATGAGATAGCAAAGGACGTACAGCAAAGGATAACTAGAGCGAATCGTGTTTTCTATAGCTTGAACAATCTTTTCAAATCACGATTGATTTCATAGGAAAACAAGATGTTCAGTAAAGAACATATAGCCTACTTTCTCCTAAATGTATTAGTATAGTGTTGTTTTTATCAAAGAGTATAATAGAATCACTTCTTGGTTGAAGACCTTAAAAACTATTTACCTCTACCAAACACCACAACCTCGAAAGAAAACTACTACCATCATTGAAGAAAGAAAGAAAGAAAGAAAGAAGGAAAGAAAGAAAGAAAGAAAGAAAGAAAGATAAGATGTTTCTCAAGAATGTTATGGATCTGGAGACATGATCGACCGGACTGGCTGCGTGGCTCAACGGTAACGTTCTCGCTTGCTGGGCCCTAGGTTGCAGGTTCGTATCCTGGCGCAGTCAGCAGGCATTTGAGAGTGCACAAATGCTAGGGAGCCATGTCAGTAGATTTACTGGCACGTTAAATATCCCCTTCGGGGCGAAATTCCGGCACCCTGGCGTCTCTAAAAGCAACAGTAGTTAAAAGGGACGTAAAACCAACATCATCATTATTATTATTATTATTATTTTTATCATTACATAATCGACCTGACTTGGGCAACATCCAACTTTGAGTTGAGGCATGTCTTTACACGTCTGGCTATGTGGCTTTCACAACCCTAATTGTATTAACAAATCTTTCCATGACCCTTCAGAGACGTGTGTATACTAACTATGTGGATATTTTCGATTGCTATTTGGCTGCAATAAAAGTATTAATTAATATCCTGAACTAGCACCATCGGCTAGAGGTGAGATACAATGTGAAATCGTTTTGTTCTTTACTTCAAATAACATTTTCAAATAACGCACAATAGGCTGTTACAAACCCTTTAAAATAAAATGTAAAAATATATCATAGTATCATCTTGTCATTCTTCAAATTCGATGCGCATAGAATGCCAATGGTATACTAATCAATGGAGACCCACGTAGACCAGTCGAGACATCTAGCGGAGAAGTATCGAACAAGATAATGCTAACAGGGCGAGTGCATTATAGCCGCCATAAAAATAAACTTTTCAATAAAATCTGTGGTTAATCTGTAGGCCGGCATGCAGTTCGCCGCCAGTTGGACATGACAATTCACTTTTTTGCCGCTAGATGTCTCGTGCAAATCTGCTGGCGAATTTTGTTTTAATTAAATATATATTTTTTCTATCGTAATATGCACAGATTGGAAGAGAGAGAAAATTTAGAAACATTGTGGGTGACTTCCCAGCTCACAACCGCACTAACAGAAATGGAGAGAGACTCATAAGTTTCTGCAGACTATTTGATCTTAAATTAATGTCAACCTTTTTTAGGAAATTACCGAGGAGAAAGAAAACTTGGTGCTCTCCAAATCCACATTTAGGTTCATATCAATTGGATCATGTAGCAATTACAAAACAGAACTTTAGAGAAATCATGAATGTTAGAGTAAGGAGAGGATTAAATATTGACTCTGACCATTTTTTGTCTGAGATCAAAACTAAATTCCAACCAAATAAATCCAAGCCAAAAATTCCAAAACTTCCTAAAATAGACACAAAAGTTTTATCAGAAAATAAGACTGAATTTATCAATAAACTGCATACTAAAGATAAGAGTAACTGGGAAGAGATCAGAGATGTAATGATAGAATCAGCCAAAGAATTGGGACAGCCTCCAAGGAAAAGGAAACACCGATGGTGGAATACAACATGTGATGCAGCGATCGAACGTAGATTAGCGGCTTGGCAGTTATGGAATTCCAGGAAACGAGAAGATGACTGGATTAATTTTGTAGAGATCAGAAAGCTAACATCCAAATCATCTGGATAGAGAAACGTAATTATGATAAGAAGCGATTGGAAGAGATAGATATAGATTTTAAAAAGAACAACACCAGACAATTCTACAAAGTATTTCGAGAGGAGATCCAAGGATACAAACCAATGAACCTCCATTTCAAGGATTCAACTGGTAGACTAGTCACTAATAATAAAGATAACTGCGAGTTACTAGCTAAATACTTTGAGGAACTTCTTAATTGCGAAGAACCTTTAGAAAGACTACAGTTTTCATCACCACAAAAATAGAAACCTCTGTCAGAACCACCAACTGTCCAACAAATAGAACAATATATCGACAATCTTAAAAATAATAAGGCACCTGGTGAGGATGGGATACTAACTGAAATGTTGAAACTCGGTGGTAAATTTGCAGCTGAAACTTTACACAAAGTTGTCAAGGAATGTTGGGAAAAAGGAACAATTCCAAATGATTGGAAACAGGCAATAATCCATCCCTTGCACAAGAAAGGAGATAAGAAAAACCCCAACAATTATAGAGGTATTTCCTTACAGCCAATCGCATACAAAGTTCTTTCTAAAGCATTGCTACACAATCTGGAAGAACAAGCAGAACATACTATCGGCGAATACCAAGCCGGATTTAGAAAAGGGAGATCTTGTCCAGAGCAAATTTTCAATCTCAAAACAATCCTTAGAATCAGAACAACGTAACCTCAACACAGTTGTATCTTTCATTGATTTCAGAAAGGCTTATGATTCAATAGACAGACAGTCTGTATTCCTAACTCTAGCAGAATTAGGGATAGATAAAAATACCAGACAACTGGTTGAACAAACACTAACAAATACAACCTCAAGAGTTAAATTTCTAAACGACATTTCAGAACCCTTCCAAATCAAAACCGGAGTTAGACAAGGTGATGGGCTTTCACCACTTCTATTTAATTTGATATTAAACAAAATCATGAAGGAATGGGAACTTAAATTATGCGAAAGAAACATTGAAGGGGTCCATTTGGGGCAAGGAAAAGGAAGATTTGATGTGAAATGTCTTGCCTTTGCTGATGACATAGCAATCATTTCAGAAAACAGATTTCAATCACAAATAATGGTTGAAACCCTACATGAAATAGCAATAAAAACTGGTCTTCAGATTTCGTATGAAAAAACCAAATATATTGAACACAGACACAGTGGAGAAAAATATCTAACAACTCAACATGGACAGATAAAAAGAGTTGATAAATTTAAATATTTGGGAGAATGGATCCAGTCAAATGGACTTGATAACACATCCTGCAAGGAGAGATTCAGAATGATGTAAAATGCCTATAAACTCACCCATCATAGATACAACAAACGATCAATTTCATTCCAGGCAAAAATCAGGCACTACACTACTGTAATTAAACCAGAGGTATTATACGGATCAGAATGTTTAACGTTGAACAAAAGAGGTGAACAAGAGGAACTGGAAAAGAAAGAAAGGAAAATACTTAGGAAAATTTTGGGTCCCCAAAAGAATAAAGATATTTGGATGAAGAGAAAGAATGAAGACCTTTACCGAAATGTAGAAAAAATTACAGACTCAATTAAAAGACGGAGACTACAATTTTATGGTCACCTTCATAGAATGGATAGCAGCAGGCTAACTAAGATTTTTTTATTACATCTCCAAATTAAAAAACACCACTAGATGGCTGGAAGAGATACGGTGTGATTTGCAAAAACTGAAGATCACAAACAACATCATTTCTAATAGGGTGGAATTCCGGCGACTGATCACTACTGCAGATTTTTCGATTCTGCAAGTTCCACATCAACCACGGAGAGTGTTATCAGCGGAACAGAGGCAGGCCATCAGCCAACGTATGAAGAAGTTTTGGGAAGAAAAGAAAAAACGAAACAATGTACCGTAGTCTTAGGTTCAAAGCGGTCTATAATTGGCCAAATTCTCTCTCTATATATATATAACGCTAATTTTAAAAAGTCTGAGTCATTACAAAACAATAAATTTAACAAATTTCAAGCAAAAACAAAATAACTCTGATGGGGTTCGAACCATTGCCATAAGATTGATAGGCTAACGCTTTACCACAGAGCCAAACGTGCCAACGAAAATCGTCCGATAACAAATGAGTTACATAGAACGTAGTAGCAAATAATGATTTAGAATAACGATTTCATCAGTGAAGTATATTATTTATATATAAAGCATTTCATACAAAGTTTATTTTTATTTTGAATCAGTACGCTTTATTGCATGCAATACTCGATTTAGGGAAATATAAGTCAGGAACAAATATCCGCTGCCATCTTGCCTTGTAACTGAGAAAGCTCAGGTTTTTAAAATCACTTCTGCACTATAGTATTACAAAACAAACTCTTAATTTCGAACGTGCCTCTTCCCTTAGAACAGTTAAAACGATTATCGGCTGTATAATCGGACCTTGTGGGTCCCATGATATGGATTATAAAGTTTGCATAATTCGCACGGCCGCCATCCTGCAATTGTCCGGCGGAGGACCTTGTAGTTTGGTCACAAGACGCGTCCTATATGAAGGTATGTTGTTAACAACGCCTACGTAGCGTAGCGGTCAGCATGGTTAGCTGCCGCCCCGGAGGTCCTGGGTTCGATTCCCGGCTCTGCCACGAAATTTGAAAAGTGATATGAGGTCTGGAACGGGGTCTACTCAGCCTCGGGTGTTCCAAATGAGTAGAGGAGGTTCGATTGCCACCTCAGCCATCCTCGAAGTGGTTTTCCGTGGTTACCCACTTCGTCTTCGGGCAAATGCCGGGATGGTACTGTACCCCCATTCTCATGACTGGAATGCCTTTATGGGAAGGTAATATGTAATTACTTGTGAACATGAAGCGAGAGTCAGGATCATATGTTTTGCGACCCACAAGTTGACTTTGGATAGCGATCACGACGAGAGAAGCGGGGCGCATGCGTTGCAAGTACTGTTGTCACAGCTGATTGGTTAGGGGTATTGATTATTTTATCGACTAGCAACAAGAGATAAATTATGCCCTTTGGATGGGAATTCAAGTTTTTTATACGTTCTGGCGTATTTTAACATGTCTGTAATTATAGCAGGCGTTGGATTATTAACTACTTTCAAATAATTGAATTCTTAGGAACACGGAAATAAGATATTTGCATCTTATCAGTTCGAGTTTGAGCACTCGTGGCGCGAAGGTAGGTGACCTCGCAGTCGCGACCTGGCTTGAACAACGGAGAGGGTAGATTGGATTATACCACGCACGAATACACATGTATCGAGTTATACCGGTGACCGGCGGGGAAATGTCACGTGAACCGTGAATGAAGGTTCGTCTTGAGTAGTGTACTACTATTGTACAGCAGGGAGTTTCCATAGTGCCGAAAAGGACTCCAGTTTCAGTACCGATTAGGCCATTGCGATCGAAATGAAAATAAAGCTTGTCTTGCTAGATAACTGTTCATTATAGGCCAGCCGTATAGTGTTCATAGAAGGTGGATACTAGCTTTTATAAGCATACAATCATAATGTTCATTCAGTAGACATTCTTCGCATTGGAACAGGCCGTATCGATACACTCACATCGTGCGTGTTGTCAGAACAATTAGCACCTCCATTTGAGAAGCATTTCTCAATACGAGTGCTTGGATTTTGAATATACTTCATATACATATATAGGGCCTAACTCATATGTCTGTGATCTTGCAATTATGTTGAGCAATTTCATGTCGAGAGGAAAGGCTGCTATGTGCTTTAGTAACTTAACCATGGAAAAATATGGTATATTGGCTTTCACGGCCGGTGAATTAAAACTCAGCAATTCTTCTAGGGGTCCGGGCGGGGACACCAAGAGCCCGCCGATGAGCCTAGCTTGGTGTCCTAGGCGAAACCCCACACAAGACACGGCACAAACCTAGAAGAATTGGTGAGTTTTAACCATGGAAGGTTAGGCGATATAGACATGAGTGTCACTGTACGAGCGAAGTCACGTTCATTTTGATGCTATAGGTCTTGCGGCCCGTGCTGGTGAGTGCGAACACAGCTGTTGTATTGCAATACAGTGTGTTTCGAAATGACACGATTGCGCGAGGCCAGTGAACTTTGGTGTTTGAGCCGTTATAGACATTACTGCGTGCTGCGGTTGGTAGGACGTTATCCGAAGATGAAAGGAATTGTCGTTGGTATTAGAGTGGAACATTCAGTCAGGATTGGAGATGGAGATGTCTGGAGATCCAGGGTTCGTTTCTCGCTTTCCTGGACAGTGAAGACTTCTATTGCTACATGGAGGGAACAGTCATGAAGGACATGACTGTGTTCTTTTGGGGTCTACAAGAATCATCTAAGGTACAGAATTAACCATCTTCAATCGTAACTAAGCATGTTTATTCTAACGTTGTCACCCTGCCACATTATTTTATATATAGGATTTTTTGTAGAATGTCTAAGAATGGAGTTTAGGTTTGATCCTAGTGTCAAGACTGATTCTATTCTGGACAGGGTTTTGATTCTACTAAAAGGATGCACCGATTGTAATTAAATGTATTATAGTTTAATTTTCTTTTGATTACTGTAAATTCAAGTTCATTTTATGGGGAATTTATTTAATGTAGAGAAGAGGAACTTTAGGCCACTCAAGATTCATCACTTTTCGTGTTTGATTTCTATTGTAAATGAACACTAGTTTTATGCTTCATATGACATTACTCGAGTTTGGGTAGACTCAATTTAGAGTTTCTACTCCCGTAAGTCTACTTAGAGGACTGTTATACACTCGAAAGTGAACTTTCAGTATTCAGGTTGATTTTCGAATACTGCAGTAAGCTTTATGAAGCAGGTTCAGTGAAGAAAGCGGATTTGTTTTGATTTGCTAGGAATTTATTCCGAATTTTGACTTGATCCAGGTACTTTCTAACGTAATTTTTTTGAGATTCTGCATTACGTTTGCTTTAATAGATTCGATCAAGATCCATTATTGAAGGACTAGACAGATGTTTTAAACACAGTTTGAAGACATTTGAATATATTCACACTAGGTTGTTAACGCGAATCCCAGACTAGATTTATGTGGAAGCAGATATATCGCCAAAGCTGCAATTGTTATTTAACACTTATTGAAAGCTATGCATATTGATCGTGAATAATAATAATAACATAAGAGCAAATGAAATAATTTAACAGTGATTAATTGAACTGTACAGAGACTTGTATAATTTTAGCAACAATATTTCATTGTGAATGTGACCTGTCAACTAAGCCGAATTCATTGTTCACCAAGAAAGATAATTAATTGAAGCGCTAAAGGTATAGCAGTAGTGCCTGATAATATAAATGATATGAATGCTTAGTGTAGCATGATATTTAATGGCAAAGCCATGTAAAGGCTAATGTCCTTGATTATTAAAAGGGTATTCAATGGAATATTCCAAGTTGTAGTATGGAAAGTAATCCACTCAGATAGATTGTGAAATTAGGGCAGTTTATTTCAGTATCAGTTCAAGTAAATAATCTGTTGTGGAAATCATGCATTTTAGGCATGTTGAATTAAACCTACCTGGTAAAATTTTCGACCATTTGTATCAATGCAATGCTTAACAGGCGTTATAACAATCACTAATTCCGGGCTGGTGAGGACAGTTCATTTGAAGGAGTGTAAAAATTAAAAGAAGTTAATTTCTGTCTTAGCTTTAATGCTCGGTCAGAAGAGATAAATAAAATCAGAAAAACACAGCAAACACAAATATAATAAACCACATGGAAGATGTCACTTCTGAATCCTATTAAAAAAAAACACTAAGAAGGTGTTACAAAATGACTGTACATTTGTTTTATAGCTTAATTTTTTTTCAGGGTATAAATTGATGTATGCCTTGTAAATATAAAAATTTCAAGGGTTTATATTTAAATGTTCCAATTGCTGTCAACATTTATGTTGAACCATGTATTTGATTTGTGTTCCCTCATACTTGGGTAAAATGCAGTCAATAATATTGATGAATTTGGGGGCTGGCCTTTTTCTCCCGTGTTCATGAAACTTCGGATGGAAGTTGGGCACTCTGCCTTAAATTATAATATAGTGACTTACACTATATTTTCCTTTCCTGAATAAGTTTTCTTGATCAATTTAAAATCTTCGAAGTGTGGTACTTTATAGAAACGATAAGTGAACACGTTAAGAAGGCCAGCCGTGGGTATTTCAGTGGTTTTCCCACACACCAGAGATTGCGTTCATCGTTATTCTTGTGCTTTTGAGCTTTCTTATGTCGTTCACCATGGTTTTTCTTAACGTAGTCTCAGTTAGGAATTCCTGTACCCCATTTTCTCGTCTTAAGTTGGGTAGAATCTGGCAAATTTTCTAGCCGGGGTTTCCAGGCTCTACGATCCAGCTGCCTTCGTGGGATTCCAACATGCTGATGGCTAGGTATTTCGGGTACATAGAATATGGCTTCCAACGTTCAGGGGCGAGAATTTTCTGGAGTACCATTAAATTCCATGGTTTTTGAGACCAATGTTTGGAAGAGATATAACTGGAATACCAGAGAGAGAGAGAGCCATAGCTTATGGGGACTTAGACAGATATGTCACACTCCATGATGGTTCTATAGGACGGTTGAATGACGCCATTTCATGCTAGTGTCTGACATTGCTGTCAAACACGTGGAAGGCGTCATGAAAGGGTATACTCTGACGCCATTACATCGATCATTGCGAATTCTTTGAATGAACGTCAGAAAGTAATGGTGTACTGACATTTTTAGCACAAAATGCCGGAATTCACTTGTGAACAAAGCGTTTATGAGGACACTCAATTTGCATGGCATACATGTAGATACGCAACCATTAATAGATTTTCTTTTTATTAATAGTGGTGCTACACTAGTTTGTAATAAATATTCGATTAGAACATGAACAGTGAAAGGAATACTACGGAATCTTTACTGACGTGTTTGGTCGACTGGGGCATTTGATGTAGTTCACGTTTGAGCTGCATACACAGTGCTTGGTGTAGTTAAATCCGGCTGATGAGCATTTTTGAACTCATCGTAATTTAGGAGGGATTTTATTCATTTAAATTATGGTCAAATTAGGATCTTTAATATTATTATCGTCGATATAAAGCATCACACGTTTAGGAGTGGAAAATTTCATATTTATGGCTGACATTATTATTACGGTAGTTATGTTTAAGTTAGCCTAGTTATAAGGTAATGCAACACATTAAATAAATTCCCATGTTACAGTGGATTTCATTGGAATGTTCGTGCTTTGCTTAGTAATAGTGATACTCATGTTGTTTGTCTTTAGTGAATTATATTAATTATACCATGTCTGGAGAAGAGGAGGTAGTGGACCTTAAGTCATTATACAGTATGCTACAAAATAAAATCGATGCCATACATGATCATTGGACAAATACAAGTAAAAGTCTTATACAAGATGTAGTTGCCGAGAGTCACAGGCTAGATATTACGGGCATCCAAGGCACATTAATGGAACTACAAAATAGTCTTATAAGAGTAGAAACCAAAGTGAATAGGGTAGATGAAACAGTAGATGAGGTCCAAGTGGACGTAAAACAAGCCCATACAGACATTCATAAAGTACAAACGGACTTAGGCGCAGTTCAAACTGGACAAATGACGCTAGAATTATGCGGTAATAAACTTCAATCCACAGTTGATGAGCTTCAATTGAAAATAGGTAAAGATGAATCTAGTCAAGATAACCATCAACGAGAACTAAGTAAAATTAAAACTAGCCAGGATAGCATTAAATTCAGTCAGGATTGTGTTAAACTTAGCCAGGATAATCTTGAAACAGAACTAAGTAAAATTAAAACTAGCCAGGATTGTGTTAAACTTAGCCAGGATAATCTTGAAACAGAACTAGGTAAAATTAAAACTAGCCTAGATAAAACAGAAAAAAAGTTACTTAAAATTGAATCAACACAAAGCCTGATGCAATCTACACAGTCAAATATACAAACCAAGATAGACATAGTAGATGCCAGTCAGAAATTGTTACAGGTCCAGTTGAATGAAGCTGAACAATCCAATAAAGATTTTCAATTAGAAATGCGATTAAAATTATCCAAAATAAGAGAGAATATAAAATTAATATTGAAACACTTCAATTACAAGTGTCAAATGACACAATTCACACCCAAGCATCATTAGAAAACTTAAAAGAAGACTTATTGTTGTTGCAAACACAAGTTAGGGACCACAATAAACTTATTAAAGAAGACTTTGATGTCGATATAAAGGGAATCATAAACGAGAATGTAGTCACTTTAAGGCAAGAGATGACTAAAATAAATTAAGACTACTTTAAAGACTTCAAATTAGAGGTCAATAAGAACATTGTAGAAGGTGAAATTAGATCCAGCAAGGAAATCACAGATGTAAGGGAGGACCTGATAAAAAGGTTGAATGTTATTCAGTCCAATCAAACTACAAACCATGGTAGCATGGAGGATAGAATTCAAACTTTAGAGGTAAAAGTTGATCAAGCTAAAACGGAATTAATTGAATTGCGTGTGAGAAAAAGACTTCGTAAATCAACCAAATCAGAGATCAACTTAAGAGTTTAACAATTGGGGACGGTATAGATCTGGATAAGTTAAGGGATAAATTAAGGGTAAATTGGATCGCAGATTTCCAAACCTCGATTAAGGAGATTAATCTCACTTCACATGAAAGGGAAGGAGGTGATACATATCCAACTCCTATGGCAAATAGTAGTCCACAGTATCAAATTAATCCAAATTTGAGCTCAGCTAATACACGTGTCCAAACATACACATCACAGATGACACATACAGGAACAGGAGCCTACAATCTGAACACATCTAATGGGGCAGGCCATATAACGATTGTTAGGAATTTTGAGGATAAGCCTCGTCGTCTCAATAATCTTGATGGGACAACACCTACAGATTTTATAAGAAGTATGCGTGATTATTTTACTGAATCTCACGCGCCAAGGGAATGACAACTACGAGTGGTAGAGCGTTTTCTTTCCGATGTTCCGCTTCAGTGGCACAGAGCGTTTAGATACACGTTTAACGACTTCGAGGAATTTGCCGTAGCGTTTATCAATCGTTTTTGGTCTACGGAAGTTCAGAATAACGTTCGTTCCGAAATCTATTCGAGCAAGTACTCAAATACTGGTCCGACCAGTTACTCTGAGTATTTTTCTTGTCAGTTATCGAAATTAAGATTTTTACAGCCTCCGTTAACGGAAGACCAATTGATCGAGGCGATATCTCGACAGTTTCCTGTTGACGTAAGGAGGAACATAATTTCATCCGGAATCACTAGTTTAGCCGCGATGGACGATTTGTTGAGACGTCTGGACTATGTGAGTGCTGTTACGACACCCACAGTTGCGAGAAACAATCGACATGAACACAGATCCGTGAATACTATCGTCATGGACAGAACACAGCAAACAGACCAAGCCAAACCAGAGAACAGAAATTATGTTAAACCAGGGTGGAATAGGAACAATTACCAAAGGGACGATCGTCAGATCGATCGATACGCAGAACGAAATGAACAAACTTGGACACAAAAATACGAAGAAAGGAATTTATACCGTCGGAATAATGTATATGATCCAAATAAGTATCGTGAGAGACCATACAATCCCAACTATAGACCACGTACTGGTTATAGCAGATACAAAAACTATAGGACGGAGGAATTTGAACGAGATCGAGAGAAACAAAGGCTCAGAAGTGAGCAGGAAAAGTCTAAAAATAATAGACGAAAAAATTCAGAAGAGAGGGAAAATCAGGAGATTGATGAGCGAGAAAGTAGACAGAGTACTAGTCGTCAGGGGTGCATCGAACTAACTCCTGACGAAGGAAAAAAAACGCCAATCTCGTAACGCAAGAAGGAATTCTGAATTTGACACTTCCATATGATATAACTATAAATGAAACGTTCAACGTAGCAGACGAGGATCTCTTATATGAAGAAGGAGGGAGAGAGAAAGGAAGGCCTACTGAACTACCGGTGATCCAAGTACAAGTAGGAGAGCAACAATGTAGAGCTTTAGTTGATACAGGGGCTATGATTTCGATCATAAGCGAGGATTGCTTTGAAAGATTGAAAAAGGAAGATCCTTTTGCCATACTGCCAGCGTGTTCTATGAAAGTTAAAGGAATATTTAAAGACTGCTCGATGAAATGCAAAATTCAAGCTCTGATGAAATTCCGGATCAATAACAAGCGATATGAGAATATATTCGTCGTGGTGAGGAACATCAATTTCGATTTCATCATTGGGATGGACTTTATTATCAAAGCTAGAGCTGTGATTGATATGAATAAAAGACTAATAAAATGTCATGAAGATGCTACAGATCAGGTGGCAATAGAAGAACAAGATATAGATAACATTAATGATGATCACCCTAGATTGGAAATCCTAGAAAACATAGTCATTGAAGTCGAGCAAGAGAGGGAGCAGTATGCACTCAAAGCCGAGGGATTCGAGGACGTTGAACAGGAGTTCAAAGAATTAATAGAGAAATATCAGGACGTTTTTGACGACAAACCAGGAGTCGAACGTCTCGGAACGTATAATGGGCGAAATTTCCAAATACGCACGCTTATATTGCCCAGAAGGTCATGCGAGTTGGGTTAAGTTTGTACCACTTGTGGAAGAGTGCATGAACTCCACTTACCTCGAAAGTATTGCAGATGTGCCCATGACTGTGCACTTCAATACAAAACCCACCAGAGCATGGAGCGAAATCACCAACTATATTCCCAGAGATGTAGAACCAACAAGAGAAGAAAGAATACTCGCTGTTCGTGAAAATCTCATGAATGCGGCTGAGAAACGGCAGAAGCGTATTAGAAATAAGCGCTATCGTCCGCCGTTCAATAGGTATGACTTAGTCTTGATATGAAGACCTACGAAAGCAGATGTGCTCAGGAAAAAGTACTCGAAATTTGCCTATGTCTTCCACGGCCCACATCGCATATCTCGTGTCTTTGGTAATAATTGCTACGAAGTCACTAGTCTGGATGGGAGATAAACCATTGGGCGCTTTAACGCGAAAAACATTAGAAAATATTACAAGAAGATAATATGAATAAATGAGAATGATGTTCCATTAGTTTGAGAGGTTTGTTCTTGTGTACATATAAGTCTGTTCCGACTTTATGTATCATGTCGTGAGGAATATATACCCTCATTCTCATGACTGGAATGCCTTTATAGGAAGGTAATATGTAATTACTTGTGAACATGAAGGGAGAGTCAGGATCATATGTTTCGCGACCCACAAATTGACTTTGGATAGTGATCACGACGAGAGAAGCGGGGCTCATGCGTTGCAAGTACTGTTGTCACAGCTGATTGGTTAGGGGTATTGATTATTTTATCGACTAGCAACAAGAGATAAATTATGCCCTTTGGATGGGAATTCAAGTTTTGTATACGTTCTGGCGTATTTTAACATGTCTGTAATTATAGCAGGCGTTGGATTATTAACTACTTTCAAATAATTGAATTCTTAGGAACACGGAAATAAGATATTTGCATCATTTCAGTTCGAGTTTTGAGCAATCGTGGCGCGACGGTAGGTGACCTCGCAGTCGCGACCCGGCTTGAACAACGGAGAGGGTAGATTGGATTATACCACGCACGAATACACATGTATCGAGTTATACCGGTGACCGGCGGGGAAATGTCACGTGAACCGTGAGTGAAAGTTCGTCTTGAGTAGTGTACTACTATTGTACAGCAGGGAGTTTCCTTAGTGCCGAAAAGGACTCCAGTTTCAGTACCGATTAGGCCATTGCGATCGAAATGAAAATGCAGCTTGTCTTGCTAGATAACTGTTCATTATAGGCCAGCCGTATATTGTTCGTGAAAGGTGGATACTTGCTTTTAAATGCATACAAACATAATGTTCATTCAGTAGACATTCTTCGCATTGGAACTGGCCGTATCTATACACTCAATTCGTGTGAGTTGTCAGAACAATTAGCACCTCCATTTGAGAAGCATTTCTCAATACGAGTGCTTGGATTTTGAATATACTTCATATATATATAGGGCATAACTCATATGTCTGTGATCATGCAATTATGTTGAGCAATTTCATGTCGAGAGGAAAGGCTGCTATGTGCTTTAGTAACTTAACCATGGGCGGTTAGGCGATATTGACATGAGTGTCACTGTACGAGCGAAGTCACGTTCATTTCGATGCTATAGGTCTTGCGGCCCATGCTGGTGAGTGCGAACACAGCAGTTGTATTGCAATACAGTGTGTTTCGAAATGACCCGATTGCGCGAAGCCAGTGAACTTTGGTGTTCGAGCCGTTATAGACATTACTGCGTGCTGCGGTTGGTAGGATGTTATCCGAAGCTGAAAGGAACTGTCGTTGGTAATAGAGTGGAACATTCAGTCAGGATGGGAGATGTCTGGAGATACAGGGATCATTTCTCGCTTTCCTGGACAGAGAAGACTTCTATTGCTTACATGGAGGGAACAGTCATGAAGGACATGACTATGTTCTTTCGGGGTCTACAAGAATCATCTAAGGTACAGAATTAACCATCTTCAATCGTAGCTAAGCATTTTTATTCTAATGTTGTCACCCTGCCACAATTTTTTTTATATATGGGATTTTTCGTAGAATGTCTAAGAATGGAGTTTAGGTTTTGATCCTAGTGTCAAGACTGATTCTATTCTGAACAGGGTTTTGATTCTACTATAAGGATGCACCCATTGTAATTAAATGTATTATAGTTTAATTTTCTTTTGATTACTGTAAATTCAAGTTCATTTTATGAGGAGTTTATTTAATGTAGAGAAGAGGAACTTTAGGCCACTCAAGATTCATCATTTTTCGTGTTTGATTTATATTGTAAATGAACACTAGTTTTATGCCTTCATATGCCATAACTCGAGTTTGGGTAGACTCAATTTGGAGTTTCTACTCCCGTAAGTCTACTTAGAAGACTGTTATACACACGAAAGTGAACTTTCAGTATTCAGGTCGTTTTTCGAATACTGCAGTAAGCTTTATGAAGCAGGTTCAGTGAAGAAAGCGGATTTGTTTTGATTTGCTAGGAATTTATTCCGAATTTTGACTTGATCCATGTACTTTCTAACGTATTTTTTTGAGATTCTGCATTACGATTGCTTTAATAGATTCGATGAAGATATATTATTGATGGACTAGACAGATGTTTTAAACACAGTTTGAAGACATTTGAATACATTCACCCTATGTTATTAACGCGAATCCCAGACTAGATTTATGTGGAAGCAGATATATCGCCAAAGCTGCAACTGTTATTTAACACTTATTGAAAGCTATGCATATTGATCGTGAATAATAATAACATAAGAGCAAATGAAATAATAATTTAACAGTGATTAATTGAACTGTAAAGAAACTTGTATAATTTTAGCAACAATATTTCATTGTGAATGTGACCTGTCAACTAAGCCGAATTCTTTGTTCACCATGAAAGATAATTATTTGAAGCGTTTAAGGTATAGTAGTAGTACCTGCTAATATAAATGATATGAATGCTTAGTGTAGCATGATATTTAATGGCAAAGCCATGTAAAGGCTAATGTCCTTGATTATTAAAAGGGTATTCAATGGAATATTCCAAGTTGTAGTATGGTAAGTAATCCACTCAGATAGATTGTGAAATTAGGGCAGTTTATTTCAGTATCAGTTTAAGTAAATAATCTGTTGTGGAAATCATGCATTTTAGGCTTGTTGAATTAAACCTACCTGGTAAAATTTTCGACCATTTGTATCAATGCAATGCTTAACAGCGTTATAACAATCACTAATTCCGGTCTGGTGAGGACAGTTCATTTAAAGGGGTTTAAAAATCAAATTAAATTAAAGAAGTTAATTTTTGTCTTAGCTTTATTGCTCGGTCAGAAGAGAAAAATAAAATCAGAAAAACACAGCAAACACAAATATAATAAACCACATGGAAGATGTCACTTCTGAATCCTATTAAAAAAAAACACTAAGAAGGTGTTACAAAATGACTGTACATTTGTTTTATAGCTTAATTTTTTTTTCAGGGTATAAATTGATGTATGTCTTGTAAATATGAATATTTCCAGGGTTTATATTTAAATGTTCCAATTGCTGTCAACATTTATGTTGAACCATGTATATGATTTGTGTTCACACATACTTGGGTAAAATGCAGTCAATAACATTGACGAATGTGGGGGCTGGCATTTTTCTCCCAAGTTCATGAAACTTCGGATGGAAGTTGGGCACTCTGCCTTAAAGTATAATATAATGACTTACACTATATTTTCCTTTATTGAATAATTTTTTTGATCAATTTAAAATCTTCGAAATGTGGTACTTTATAGAAACGATAAGAGAACACGTAAAGAAGGCCAGCGGTGGGTATTTCAGTGGTTTTCCCACACACCACAGATTGCGTTCATCGTTATACTTGTGCTTTTGAGTTTTCTTATGTCGTTCACCATGGTTTTTCTTAACGTAGTCTCAGTTAGGAATTTCTGTACCCCATTTCCTCGTCTTAAGTTGGGTAGAATCTGGCAAATTTTCTAGCCGGGATTTCCAGGCTCTAGGATCCAGCTGCCTTCGTGGGATTCCAACATGCTGATGGTAGGTATTTCGGGTACATAGAATATGGCTTCCAAAGTTCAGGGGCGAGAATTTTCTGGAGTACCATTAAATTCCATGGTTTTTTTGAGACCAATGTTTGGAAGAGATATAACTGGAATACCAGAGAGAGAGAGAGAGAGCCATAGCTTATGGGGACTTAGACAGATATGTCACACTCCATGATGGTTCTATAGGCCGGTTGAATGACGCCATTTCATGCTAGTGTCTGACATTGCTGTCAAACACGTGGAAGGCGTCATGAAAGGGTATACTCTGACGCCATTACATCGATCATTGCGAATTCTTTGAATGAACGTCAGAAAGTAATGGTGTACTGACATTTTTAGCACAAAATGCCGGAATTCACTTGTGAACAAAGCGTATATGAGGACACTCAATTTGCATGGCATACATGCAGATACGCAATCATTAATAGATTTTCTTTTTATTAATAGTGGTGCTACACTAGTTTGTAATAAATATTCGATTAGAACATGAACAGTGAAAGGAATACTACGGAATCTTTACTGACGTGTTTTGTCGACTGGGGCATTTGATATAGTTCACGTTTGAGCTGCATACACAGTGCTTGGTGTAGTTAAATTCGGCTGATGAGCTTTTTTGAACTCATCGTAATTTAGGAGGGTTTTTATTCATTTAAATTATGGTCAAATTAGGATCTTTAATATTATTATCGTCGATATAAAGCATCACACGTTTAGGAGTGGAAAATTTCATATTTATGGTTGAATTTATTATTACGGTAGTTATGTTTAAGTTAGCCTAGTTATAAAGTAACGCAATACATTAAATAAATCTCCATGTGGCAGTGGATTTAATTGGAATGTTCGTGCTTTGCTTAGTAATAGTGATACTCATGTTGTTTGTCTTTAGTGAATTATATTAATTATACCATGTCTGGAGAAGAGGAGGTAGTGGACCTTAAGTCATTATACAGTATGCTACAAAATAAAATCGATGCCATACATGATCATTGGACAAATACAAGTAAAAGTCTTAAACAAGATGTAGTTGCCGAGAGTCACAGGCTAGATATTACGGGCATCCAAGGCACATTAATGGAACTACAAAATAGTCTTATAAGAGTAGAAACCAAAGTGAATAGGGTAGATGAAACAGTAGATGAGGTCCAAGTGGACGTAAAACAAGCCCATACAGACATTCATAAAGTACAAACGGACTTAGGCGCAGTTCAAACTGGACAAATGAAGCTAGAATTATGCGGTAATAAACTTCAATCCACAGTTGATGAGCTTCAATTGAAAATAGGTAAGGTTGAATCTAGTCAAGATAACCATCAACGAGAACTAAGTAAAATTAAAACTAGCCAGGATAGCATTAAATTCAGTCAGGATCGTGTTAAACTTGGCCAGGATAATCTTGAAACAGAACTAGGTAAAATTAAAACTAGCCTAGATAAAAAAGAAAAAAAGTTACTTAAAATTGAATCAACACAAAGCCTGATGCAATCTACACAGTCAAATATACAAACCTAGATAGACATAGTAGATGCAGTCAGAAATTGTTACAGGTCCAGTTGAATGAAGCTGAACAATCCAATAAAGATTTTCAATTAGAAATGCGATTAGAATTATCCAATAATAAGAGAGAATCTAAAATAATATTGAAGCACTTCAATTACAAGTGTCAAATGACACAATTCACACCCAAGCATCTTTAGAAAACTTAAAAGAAGACTTATTGTTGTTGCAAACACAAGTTAGGGACCACAATAAACTTATTAAAGACGACTTTGATGTCGATATAAAGGGAATCATAAACGAGAATGTAGTCACTTTAAGGCAAGAGATGACTAAAATAAATTAAGACTACTTTAAAGACTTCAAATTAGAGGTCAATAAGAACATTGTAGAAGGTGAAATTAGATCCAGCAAGGAAATCACAGATGTAAGGGAGGACCTGATAAAAAGGTTGAATGTTATTCAGTCCAATCAAACTACAAACCATGGTAGCATGGAGGATAGAATTCAAACTTTAGAGGTAAAAGTTGATCAAGCTAAAACGGAATTAATTGAATTGCGTGTGAGAAAAAGACTTCGTAAATCAACCAAATCAGAGATCAACTTAAGAGTTTAACAGTTGGGGACGGTATAGATCTGGATAAGTTAAGGGATAAATTAAGGGTAAATTGGATCGCAGATTTCCAAACCTCGATTAAGGAGATTAATCTCACTTCACATGAAAGGGAAGGAGGTGATACATATCCAACTCCTATGGCAAATAGTAGTCCACAGTATCAAATTAATCCAAATTTGAGCTCAGCTAATCCACGTGTCCAAACATACACATCACCGATGACACATACAGGAACAGGAGCCTACAATCTGAACACATCTAATGGGGCAGGCCACATTACGATTGTTAGGAATTTTGAGGATAAGCCTCGTCGTTTCAATAATCTTGATGGGACGACACCTACAGATTTTATAAGAAGTATGCGTGATTATTTTACTGAATCTCACGTGCCAAGGGAATGACAACTACGAGTGGTAGAGCGTTTTCTTTCCGATGTTCCGCTTCAGTGGCACAGAGCGTTTAGATACACGTTTAACGACTTCGAGGAGTTTGCCGAAGCGTTTATCAATCGTTTTTGGTCTACGGAAGTTCAGAATAACGTTCGTTCCGAAATCTATTCGAGCAAGTACTCAAATACTGGTCCGACCAGTTACTCTGAGTATTTTTCTTGTCAGTTATCGAAATTAAGAATTTTACAGCCTCCGTTAACGGAAGACCAATTGATCGAGGCGATATCTCGACAGTTTCCTGTTGACGTAAGGAGGAACATAATTTCATCCGGAATCACTAGTTTAGCCGCGATGGACGATTTGTTGAGACGTCTGGACTATGTGAGTGCTGTTACGACACCCACAGTTGCGAGAAACATTCGACATGAACACAGATCCGTGAATACTATCGTCATGGACAGAACACAGCAAACAGACCAAGCCAAACCAGAGAACAGAAATTATGTTAAACCAGGGTGGAATAGGAACAATTACCAAAGGGACGATCGTCAGATCGATCGATACGCAGAACGAAATGAACAACCTTGGACACGAAAATACGAAGAAAGGAATTTATATCGTCGGAATAATGAATATGATCCAAATAAGTATCGTGATAGACCATACAATCCCATATGAAATAACTATAAATGAAAAACGTTCAACGTAGCAGACGAGGATCTCTTATATGAAGAAGGAGGGAGAGAGGAAGGAAGGCCTACTGAACTACCGGTGATCCAAGTACAAGTAAGAGAGCAAAAATGTAGAGCTTTAGTTGATACAGGGGCTATGATTTCGATCATAAGCGAGGATTGCTTTGAAAGATTGAAAAGGAAGATCCTTTTGCCATACTGCCAGCGTGTTCTATGAAAGATAAAGGAATATTTAAAGACAGCTCGATGAAATGCAAAATTCAAGCTCTGATGAAATTCCGGATCAATAACAAGCGATATGAGAATATATTCGTCGTGGTGAGGAACATCAATTTCGATTTCATCATTGGGATGGACTTTATTATCAAAGCTAGAGCTGTGATTGATATGAATAAAAGACTAATAAAATGTCATGAAGATGCTACAGATCAGGTGGCAATAGAAGAACAAGATATAGATAACATTAATGATGATCACCCTAGATTGGAAATCCTAGAAAACATAGTCATTGAAGTCGAGCAAGAGAGGGAGCAGTATGCACTCAAAGCCGAGGGATTCGAGGACGTTGAACAGGAGTTCAAAGAATTAATAGAGAAATATCAGGACGTTTTTGACGACAAACCAGGAGTCGATCGTCTCGGAACGTATAATGGGCGAAATTTCCAAATACGCACGCTTATATTGCCCAGATGATCATGCGAGTTGGGTTAAGTTTGTACCACTTATGGAAGAGTGCATGAACTCCACTTACCACGAAAGTATTGCAGATGTGCCCATGACTGTGCACTTCAATACAAAACCCACCAGAGCATGGAGCGAGGTCACCAACTATATTCCCAGAGATGTAGAACCAACAAGAGAAGAAAGAATACTCGCTGTTCGTGAAAATCTCATGAATGCGGCTGAGAAACGGCAGAAGCGTATTAGAAATAACCGCTATCGTCCGCCGTTCAATAGGTATGACTTAGTCTTGATAAGAAGACCTACGAAAGCAGATGTGCTCAGGAAAAAGTACTCGAAATTTGCCTATGTCTTCCACTGCCCACATCGCATATCTCGTGTCTTTAGTAATAATTGCTACGAAGTCACTGGTCTGGATGTGAGATAAACCATTGGGCGCTTTAACGCGAAAAACATTAGAAAATATTACAAGAAGATAATATTAATAAATGAGAATGATGTTCCATTAGATTGAGAGGTTTGTTCTTGTGTACATATAAGTCTGTTCCGACTTTATGTATCATGTCGTGAGGAATATATACTCTCATTCTCATGACTGGAATGCCTTTATGGGAAGGTAATATGTAATTACTTGTGAACATGAAGGGAGAGTCAGGATCATATGTTTCGCGACCCACAAGTTGACTTTGGATAGCGATCACGACGAGAGAAGCGGGGCGCATGCGTTGCAAGTACTGTTGTCACAGCTGATTGGTTAGGGGTATTGATTATTTTATCGACTAGCAACAAGAGATAAATTATGCCCTTTGGATTGGAATTCAAGTTTTGTATACGTTCTGGCGTATTTTAACATGTCTGTAATTATAGCAGGCGTTGGATTATTAACTACTTTCAAATAATTGAATTCTTAGGAACACGGAAATAAGATATTTGCATCATATCAGTTCGAGTTTTGAGCACTCGTGGCGCGACGGTTGGTGACCTCGCAGTCGCGACCTGGCTTGAACAACGGAGAGGGTAGATTGGATTATACCACGCACGAATACACATGTATCGAGTTATACCGGTGACCGGCGGGGAAATGTCACGTGAACCGTGAGTGAAAGTTCGTCTTGAGTAGTGTACTACTATTGTACAGCAGGGAGTTTCCTTAGTGCCGAAAAGGACTCCAGTTTCACTACCGATTAGGCCATTGCGATCGAAATGAAAATACAGCTTGTCTTGCTAGATAACTGTTCATTATAGGCCAGCTGTATACTGTTCGCGAAAGGTGGATACTTGCTTTTAAAAGCATACAAACATAATGTTCATTCAGTAGACATTCTTCGCATTGGAACTGGCCGTATCGATACACTCACTTCGTGTGAGTTGTCATAAAAATTAGCACCTCCATTTGAGAAGCATTTCTCAATACGAGTGCTTGGATTTTGAATATACTTCATATATATATATATAGGGCCTAACTCATATGTCTGTGATCTTGCAATTATGTTGAGCAATTTCATGTCGAGAGGAAAGGCTGCTATATGCTTTAGTAACTTAACCATGGAGCGATATAGCTATGAGTGTCACTGTACGAGCGAAGTCACGTTCAGTATGATGCTATAGGTCTTGCGGCCCGTGCTGGTGAGTGCGAACACAGCTGTTGTATTGCAGTACAGTGTGTTTCGAAATGACCCGATTGCGCGAGGCCAGTGAACTTTGGTGTTCGAGCCGTTATAGACATTACTGCGTGCTGCGGTTGGTAGGACGTTATCCGAAGGTGAAAGGAACTGTCGTTGGTATTAGAGTGGAACATTCAGTCAGGATTGGAGATGTCTGGAGATCCAGGGATCGTTTCTCGCTTTCCTGGACAGTGAAGACTTCTATTGCTTACATGGAGGGAACAGTCATGAAGGACATGACTGTGTTCTATCGGGGTCTACAAGAATCATCTAAGGTACAGAATTAACCATCTTCAATCGTAGCTAAGCATGTTTATTCTAAAGTTGTCACCCTGCCACAATTTTTTATATATAGGATTTTTCGTAGAATGTCTAAGAATGGAGTTTAGGTTTGATTCTAGTGTCAAGACTGATTCTATTCTGGACAGGGTTTTGATTCTACTAAATGGATGCACCCATTGTAATTAAATGTATTATAGTTTAATTTTCTTTTGATTACTGTAAATTCAAGTTCATTTTATGGGGAAATTATTTAATGTAGAGAAGAGGAATTTTAGGCCACTCAAGATTCATCATTTTTCGTGTTTGATTTATATTGTAAATGAACACTAGTTTTATGCCTTCATATGATATTACTCGAGTTTGGGTAGACTAGATTTGGAGTTTCTACTCCCGTAAGTCTACTTAGAAGACTGTTATACACACGAAAGTGAACTTTCAGTATTCAGGTTGTTTTTCGAATACTGCAGTAAGCTTTATGAAGCAGGTTCAGTGAAGAAAGCGGATTTGTTTTGATTTGCTAGGAATTTATTCCGAATTTTGACTTGATCCAGGTAGCCTACTTTCTAACGTAATTTTTTTTTGAGATTCTGCATTACGTTTGCTTTAATAGATTCGATGAAGATCCATTATTGATGGACTAGACAGATGTTTTAAACACAGTTTGAAGACATTTGAATACATTCACCCTATGTTATTAACGCGAATCCCAGACTAGATTTATGTGGAAGCAGATATATCGCCAAAGCTGCAATTGTTATTTAACACTTATTGAAAGCTATGCATATTGATCGTGAATAATAATAACATAAGAGCAAATGAAATAATAATTTAACAGTGATTAATTGAACTGTAAAGAAACTTGTATAATTTTAGCAACAATGATTCATTGTGAATGTGACCTGTCAACTAAGCCGAATTCTTTGTTTACCAAGAAAGATAATTAATTGAAGCGCTTAAGGTATAGTAGTAGTGCCTAATAATATAAATGATATGAATGCTTAGTGTAGCATGATATTTAATGGCAAAGCCAAGTAAAGGCTAATGTCCTTGATTATTAAAAGGGTATTCAATGGAATATTCCAAGTTGTAGTATGGAAAGTAATCAACTCAGATAGATTGTGAAATTAGGGCAGTTTATTTCAGTATCAGTTCAAGTAAATAATCTGTTGTGGAAATCATGCATTTTAGGCATGTTGAATTAAACCTACCTGGTAAAATTTTCGACCATTTGTATCAATGCAATGCTTAACAGGCGTTATAACAATCACTAATTCCGGGCTGGTGAGGACAGTTCATTTGAAGGAGTGTAAAAATTAAAAGAAGTTAATTTCTGTCTTAGCTTTAATGCTCGGTCAGAAGAGATAAATAAAATCAGAAAAACACAGCAAACACAAATATAATAAACCACATGGAAGATGTCACTTCTGAATCCTATTAAAAAAAAACACTAAGAAGGTGTTACAAAATGACTGTACATTTGTTTTATAGCTTAATTTTTTTTCAGGGTATAAATTGATGTATGTCTTGTAAATATGAATATTTCCAGGGTTTATATTTAAATCTTCCAATTGCTGTCAACATTTATGTTGAACCATGTATATGATTAGTGTTCACTCATACTTGGGTAAAATGCAGTCAATAACATTGACGAATGTGGGGGCTGGCATTTTCTCCCATGTTCATGAAACTTCGGATGGAAGTTGGGCACTCTGCCTTAATGTATAATATAGTGACTTACACTATATTTTCCTTTACTGAATAATTTTTTTTGATCAATTTAAAATCTTCGAAGTGTGGTACTTTATAGAAACGATAAGAGAACACGTTAGGAAGGCCAGCGGTGGGTATTTCAGTGGTTTTCCCACACACCAGAGATTGCGTTCATCGTTATACTTGTGCTTTTGAGTTTTCTTATGTCGTCCACCATGTTTTTCTTAACGTAGACTCAGTTAGGAATTCCTGTATCCCATTTCCTCGTCTTATGTTGGGTAGAATCCGGCAAATTTTCTAGCCGGGGTTTCCAGGCTCTACGATCCAGCTGTCTTCGTGGGATTCCAACATGCTGATGGTAGGTATTTAGGGTACAGTACATTCTTCAAGGCCACGGCCGCCTCCTACCCTCCTCCTTGCCTATCCATCCTTACCATCCATTAGCTTCCCTCATGAGGCCCCTGCTCGCTTTGCAGGTGAGGCCGCCTGGGCGAGGTGCCAATCACACCTCACCAGTTGTATCCACTCCGATTAGATGTTCCCAGCTCTTGGACACTGCCCGTAGAGGCGGTAGTGGTATGTTCCCTCACTGAGTCCGTGGGTTCCACCAACCTGGAGGGTAAACGACTGAGAGAAATGAAGAGAAGAGAGTTGTTACCAAATTTGGTAGTGTACCCGATACCTAGTTGAGGCTATTGGCTACGCCTGTTGTGATCGAGCCATAGTTGAGATTTGTGGGCAAAGAAGAAAAGATAGCGCTCAGATCGAGTCGAGAAGAATGGTAGGAAATGACTTAGGAGGCCGAGGGAGAAGAAGGCACTACCCTTCAAGCATATGGAATTATGGGAGAAATACTGGATTATTATTAAGATCAATATGGAATAAAACATTATATAACCTCAGAAGAGAAGGAAATATCAAGAAATCTTATTGGTGATAACTTGAAGAAAGACAGTCAACTCCTTAAGTTATGTTATAACTTAATTGCCAATATAATAGTGGTCGAGATTATAGCTGTGACGTACGACAGCGGAAGGAAGGGGAAAGTCACGTGATAGAGCCGGGCGACACAGCCGAACGGAGTGACCCTAGCAGAACGATAGAAGTAGTCCAGTCAGTCAAGCTGAGCGGAGCACATCGTACAGTATTAGAACGACAGAAGTAGTCCAGCAAGTCAAGCAGAGCGGAACACATCGCGCAGTACGAGAATCAGTTAGCAAGGCAGTGCAGCGCAGTAGTAGGAGTTCGTGGCTATCTGCAAGGCAGGTTACACAAGCCGTGGACGTGAGAGAGAAAGCCGGTGTTCAGGCAGATGTCTTTCAACATCGCAGTAATAGTTATGTGAAACAGCAATGCTTTTCAAAACTTACAGTTTATCAAAGCAATACGCAGCATTATGATAAGATTGAGAACATTATTTGAGCTACATTATCAATGCAGAACAGCACAGCGAAGCGATATAATGAGGCCAGTTTTCAACTTCGCATTATACAAGAACAGTGAGGCGGAACGTGTCGTGCTGTAGCCGACATTTTACAATCCGGCGATAGTCAAGCAGCTGAACATTACTTCGACATTTTGTCAAACTTAAGATGTTTGGACTTGTGTTTCGACAGTCCAATTGCAATTATACACCCCTATTGTGGACTTTTAAATGGACTTAAACATATTTCAGCGGTATTACGGCATATTTTATGATGCATTTTAGACCGAAATATTTAAGGCGACCATGGGGTCAGTCCAACATTACTGCTTTTGGCGAGTGAACAGTTATAAGAGTATGCACTTTGTGAACAGTGGCACGTGCAGCATTATAGTTGCATATCATGAACAGTTATGAGATATCTCAGTTACGAACACAGATACAGGGTGTTTAACAAATCAGTACACTTTTCTAAATATTTTTTTTTCTACCAGTGAAATTCAGCCGCTGTGGAGATTAACATTTTGTCATATGCAAACCGAACCGTTTATGGGACAGTGGCGTGACATATTCGAAGAGTATGGGGTACTCTACATTTTTGAACTTTTTTGGAAGAGTTTGGACAATATCCGTGATGGATAAACTTCAGTTCATCATGTCGGGCTAGGCGGATACGGAGACGTGATGGCACCACGGAGCGATGGATTCGGTTCCTGAAGAAGAGGATATTCAACATCAGATTCACTTGGAATATGAAGTCAAGCGTTAGTTCAGTGGGTGATACAGCGTTTTCGTCGATCTATCGAGAAATTTGTGACACACACGTGGATTATCGGCGATCTTTGAATTATATTAACAGCTGGAATAAAAAGGTATTGTAAGAGTTATGGCATTCCTGATATGATTTTTCATGAACACTGGGCATAATTGTATATATTTCTAGTAGGAGTTCTACTATTATTTTTCGAAATGGCTCAGATACTTTATTGCTCCATTTGCTAGAATATGGTGTTACCATATGATATGGCAGGCACAGTTATACGACGTTCTCACCATTGGTCGACTTTATTAGACAGAATTTTCGTCTTTTTATATTTTTCAGAGAGGATAGTATTTATTGGATAGATATTTTTTTTTCGAGTGTTTCCAACTCGTGATCTGCAATTGGATAATTTAAATTATTTCGTCAGTTCATTGCATACTAGCGAGTATGTATAATTCATCAGTAGGAATTTTCTTGTTGGATTGTTTGGTGATATTAAAATTTTTGTCACTAAAGTGAATGCATATCGCTTTTATGTGACAACTAGAGTCTTGTTGATTCCAATCTTGTACACTCACTCATCAGTCTACGAGATGGGTCCTGTTGCATTTAGCAATTGCGTGGTGGCACTCACCTTACCCATCGTTTAGGGCATTATCATGATTGTCTACGGGGCAGGGCCTGTCGCTTTAGGCGATTGCGTGGTAGCACTCACCTTACCTGCCAGTCGAGGGCCTCATTTTATCATCCCAGTGTACTTATGATCGTAAGAGGATAAAACAAGAAACTACCAGTCACACATTAGTCGAATTTTGGTAAATAAATTAAAAATAAATGTCAGCAGGGTTACATTTTGTAATTCTTGTTTTGCCAATCCAATATTTTGTTGCAATACTCTTTTGAGAGTACATTCATTTAACAGCTAATACTTTTGATACTCTTTGCGAGTGATTTGATACCTTTGAGAAGGATTTCATGTAGCCTAATTGAATCTTGTAAGATGAAACATTTATGGTCAGAATTTATTTTGAGGCAGATCAGTATTAGATATTTTGATGTGAGGTATTATAACACATTGGGTTTTATTTAAGTAAATCTTGAGAATCTTAAGAGAATTTATGCTCTAATTGAAAGCAGATCTTGAATTGGATTACGATTACTAAGGTAATTTTTCCTTACTGTTTAAGAAGTTGTCTAGATATGATCAGATTAATTACAGTTCTTGGAGATTGTGTGCGTTAATAATTTGATGCCAGTTATATGTTTTTGTGGATCATGCAACGTGATTATGTGAAGTTTTTTTTGATAGGTATTATTAGAAGTTGCCAAGTGGAAGTTTGCAATATTGGCAATGAGTATTTTGAGGCAGACATGAGGTAGTTGAACCCAGTCTAGCATAATTTTGAAGATTCACGCTGTGCGCTGAATAGTTATGGTGTTATTTGGAATAGTTATGGTGTTATGTGGAATAGTTATGGTGTTATATGGGATAATTATGGTATTCAAATATGGTATTTGACAAGGTGAGATTAAATGGTGAAGTTTTGGATAGTGAGATCCAACGTGATTTTGTGAAGGCAATAATATTATTTTGGCATGATAATTAAATACGAGATATAACTTGGAAGTGATAAAACTCTAAGACAACGTTCTATAACCTATATTAAACAATTTCTAGGAAATTAAATAAATAAATAATTTTGATAATCCAAGATTTTCTGATAATAATAATTTATAAAATAATAATCTGAAGTTTAAGCATATTAATGATCTGACCCGATGAAATAAAATCTAAATAACCAGATGAATTAAAATTTGAATAAATTGATAAATTAAAATTTGAATAAATCGATGAATTAAATACATTGATAAATTAAAATTCGAATAAATCGATGAATTAAATAAATTGATGAATTAAATAAATTAATAAATTAATAGGTGATTAAACAGCTGATGAATAACTGAATTGAAAGGTGATAATTAATTAAAGAAACTGATGATTAATAAAATTTAAATGGATTTAAATAAATTTAAATAAGAAATATGATTTAAATAAATTGATGAATTGCAACTTGAATTAATGAATTAAACAATTTAAATGGATGAATTGAGATGATTTAATCTGAATGAGATAATGAAATGAGAGTGTGTGGATAATTGAAGAATATAATGAATTGATGAATATAATCGTCATTTAAGTGATTTGATGGTAATAAATTAATTATTCTGACTTGAATATATTGAATATTGGGATGTGAACTAATGTGAGAGATATTTAATTTTGATATGATGATAATGATAACCAATGAATAGTGAAGTTTTCTTTGATTCACAAGCTAGCAATAATCAGTGACAGTGTAAATATAGTGTATAAATTAATTGTTAGATGTTTAGGAAGCCATGAAAATAAGTTAATATTTAAATATGTGTTATTAGGATATTTTGTTAGACAGATTCATATTTATTGACATCCACATTCCTGATGTTAAAAAAAGAAAGGTTAGGTCTCAGGGATAACGAATGTCAGTGACGCAATGACATAGTGCTACGGTGACCCTGAGAACCCAAGCGAACTTTAGTAAATTTTTATATTTTATGTGGATGAAATACACTTTGGAATAGCATAGAGATGGTTCGATTTTGAGGACAATGATAACCTAACGTTTGCATTCGACCATACTCTTAGGTAGGGTGTGTTTATTTTCTCTGTCTGACTATCAAAGTTTAAATAAATTTGATTTTATCTTAGTTGTGATCTGATGCTGGTGTGGTTTTCCCAATCCTTTCCTTGTCTTAATTAAGGCTTAACCAGAAATGATGTGGTTTGCTAGGGGTTAAGTTGATGGCGCCCATTTCTATTTGTTATTTTTTTTATTAAATTTAAGCCCGTAACGACCCTGGAGATACTTTATCTCGTGTTACCCTCTGCTTTTGTGATAGTTCAACTGAATTTCCGACACATTCCTTATTCGACTTCATGTTCATTTAACTCCACTCTGGCCTGGGAAGCCAGGTATGCGATGTAATGGCAGACGGGTCATCGCATCCCTCGGATGAACGGGTACAGTAGAGATTGGATGATTTGGTTAGTCGTTATGTGATTTTACGTTTTGAACGTTTGATTCGCCGCCATTCAGTTTAGGTAAAGATGGCGGTGATATAAATCATGACACTGAGGTGCAATTTGCTAGTTCTACCTCTGTACCAAATTTCGTTCAATTCGGTTTCACCGTGTTTGAATTGATAGGGGGGGACAGACATTCAGAGTACACACACTCACACACGCACATACTCACATACACACCCACACATACACACACACACACCGACAGACAGACAATTTTTGGCCCTGTGTAGATCTCATAAGTCTACTTTCATTTTTTTGCCAAAAGTCGAAAGTAGGCTAATAAAGTACATATCTACGTGACCTTGGTGAGACCTGGGCCACGCCTCAGACGCTTGAAGCACGTCTCTGCGTTTTTGAAAGGAAAGTCTTGCGGAAGATACATGGTCCACTATATAATGCAGAAACAGAAAGGCGGGAAAAAGATCTCACAAAGACCTTTATCAACGCTTTGGGAAGACGGGCATCAACCGGATTCTAGAGAGGAGGAGGTTACAATGGTTGGCACAGGTCATTCAAGCTTAGGATTCCATATCCAATCATGTTTTCAGCTTGACACCAACTGGGAGACGCCTGAGAGGCCGCACTAGAACAAGATGGAAGGATCGGGCGATAATGTAACTGGTACAGGTGGCACCAACAGCAACTGTGGAGATTACAAGGGACAGAGAAAGGTGGAAGACCATCTGCGACCGATACTTGTAAAGAGCAATGCCTGTGATATTTTGTATATGAGTTTTTGTTTTATGCTCTTATTGACTGTCCTGGGTCTTAATGGCCTGTTAATACAATGAATGAAGATAATGATGATGATGTTACTCGAACAAGTAACACTCTACGAGTTATTATTCTCCGATTTACATTTTAGGGTTCAAACATAATTCCTTATACTGTAAATGTATGTATGTCTACCCCTTATTATTCCCGTTTTCCAACGGGGTCGGGGATGAGATGCGATGGAAGTCTTTGTGGCGATGGTTTTTACTGCCGGATGCCCTTCCTGACGCCAACCTCATGAGAGGAGTTAATGAGATATGAAATGAATGATGGTGAATGAAAGTGGGCAAGGATGTGGAAGGAAGCGGCCGTGGCCTGTCAGAAGGTACCGTCCCAGCATTTGCCTGGTGTTGAAAATGTGAAACCACGGAAAACCATTTCAAGGACGGCCGACGGTGGGGCTCGAACCCACGCGTCTAGCGAGTGAGCTGAGAGCTTGGCCCCATGGCCTAATGCTGCGCTTTAGCCAGCGTAGCCACTACTGTCGGTTAATTCCTTATACTGTAAATAATTAGAAAATATGTCATTCCCCTCCCGGAAGAACCCAACAGCTTGAATTTGGTACCGTTGTATATAAAACTAGAAACAAGTTGTTCAGCAGAGAACATATAGCGTACTTTCTCCCAAATGCATGGGTATACTTATAACTCTTTGTCCTCACCCCTAAAACAATCACCTCCACCTCCATGTATTTTTTTGTTTTCTTTTATATTGATAATTAACTAGTAAGTGTCAAAATCAATATTATATACTTTGTAATAATTGAATATCAAAGCTACTAAATTACTGTAATGCATTCACGTCCGTTAATCTCGATATTAAGCCTACAAACGAAAGAATCCTTCGTTTTGTGCGGCGGCGATCACAGTAGTTTGGTGCTGCAACCTAGCAGTGAATTAATATATAACTTGTACGCCTCTGAGTTTTGAATGAGCGGGCAGTTTAAAGCAACCACAGGGATGGGATCCAGCTGGCAGTACTTAAAGGTAATCGGAGCGCGGTCGTGGCTAGAACTTGAACTATTACAAAATTCCCATACTTCAGGAGGCCAAGGATTTACAAAGCGGAATGTTTGGAACAATTACCCTCAAGAGGACAGCACCGTACAGAGGCATTGAGAAGGCTGTGGTTGATGGCAACTTGTATCTTGTACTCAGGCTATATTCTCCTTTTTCGAATATCTTCTGTTTATATGCGATGCTGGGGCTGTGATCATTAATAAACGAGTGTATGTATTATACCCTCATTTGAGCTAAATGGCATTTTATTTAATATTGAGCCCATCAGACGAGCTGTCAGGGTTGCCACTAACCGAAATGATTTCCCGGACAACTCACCGTCCGAACGCATAAGCCGGAGAAGATCGGATGTACTACTTATAGTTCAGTGCGCACGAGACGCAAGATCACGGGGAAATTTGGGCAGACATGGTATGTGTCAATAACAACCCAAGAATTACGCCGCAGAAACACTTCAACTACAAAATGATAACACCCAGACTTAAGTAAACTCGTGAAAAATTTATTATAAAGATAACAAACACCTATCCTATTTCCGAGGGTTTGTTTCGGGCTATTCCCGCAAGCTAATAACAAAAAAAGAAAATAAAGGGTCAAGAATCCTACACTGAATGAAGTGAAACCCTCTCGAAATATACATTACACAAAGAAAACAACAACATAGCTAGGATAGTGGTACAGAACCCAAATTCAGCCTAGCATCAGCCATTGACTGAGTCGAGGATCGAACCGACTTGCAAACCTTTTGAATTAAGAAGTGGAAATTAGAAATATAAATTTATTTTATTCACAGATATGTTGTGGGAAGTGAATAAAAGTATTTGGAAAAGTTTTTGGAAAATTTTGGATTATTTGGAAATTTATAAATTTGGGAATATTTCAGTGAATGATAATTTAGCCAAGGGAGAGTCAGATCATTCGATGCTGGAATATTTCCGAGGCTTCTAGTTAGCACGCTCAAGAACGATTTTGGTTAGTTGAGTTGACAACAACAAGATTATGCACACGACCCTATGATAAGGGGCTAGAACAGGGAGGTTTTTGTTGATAAACCAACAGCCAATCAGAATGGATCAGATTATTTTAGTGTGAATTGCGCTAATTTATTCATGTACTTATTTATTTATGTCTTTTGCAGTGGTGAAGTTAGGGCTCGTGGCCCTCTCTTGCACTTAACCACATAGTTATTATAAAATACACAACCACTACCATTGAATAAGATACGTAAATTAGAAATTAAGTTAGAATAATACAGGGCATAAAAAATAAAGATACAATGCACATCGAACAAAGAAACATATATAAGAGTTACGTGAAACAATAATAATAATAATACTAACACTACTACTACTACTACTACTACTAATAATAATAATAATAATAATAATAATAATAACAAGTGATAGTGTTAGATCTAGCAAATAACTGGGTATTTAAATTTTGAATCGACAAAGTTATTTATATACCATAATGGCTCAATCCTAAGCCTCCGTGGCTTAGGCGGCAGCATGCCGGCCTCTCACCGCTGGGTCCGTGGTTCAAATCCCGGTCACTCCATGTGAGATCTGTGCTGGACAAAACGGAGGCAGACAGTTTTTTCTCCGGGTACTCCGGTTTTCCCTGTCAAAAATTTCATTCCAGCAACACTCTCCACTATCATTTCATTTCATCTGTCATTCATTTAATCATTGCCCCAGAGGAGTGCGTCAGGCCTCGGCAGCCGGCACAGTTCATATCCTCGCCGCTAGATGGGGGCTTCATTCATTCCATTCCTGACCCGGTCGGACACTGGAAGCAGGCTGAGGATTTTCATTTTCAATGGCTCAATCATGCTGTCTACCATCCATCACCAGTCACACGAAACAATCAGCGGTGTTCAAAAGGAAATCTCTGCAAGGAGTCTTAAATTTTGTATAGGTCTTGTATTTCCTTACGTCAGCTGGGAGTGTATTCCAAAGTCGCGATCCAGTCAAAACGAAGAATTTATTGTACTTGAAAGAGTGCTTAACGGGAATAGCGAGGGAAGAAATATACAGTGGGAGATTTTCGTCTAGGGTTCGATATACCGACGTCAAAACATGAAAATTTCGACGCCCTTTAGGTTTCTGCCAAGAAAGAGCTTTGTAGCTAGGGGTTCCGTGAGAATCGTAATTCAAGTTGAAAGCAAACCGAAGACTAGAGTTCAATGCTCGTTGCAGTTTTTTAGTTTGTTCGCTAGTTGCATGAACAAGGACCACGTCGCAATAGTCAAGTATTGGTAGTATCAGAGTCTCAAAAAGTTTTATCCTCACGTCTTGTGGTAAAATGTCCTTATGCCGTTTGAGTGGGTGTAGCGTCGCGTACATCTTCCTGCAGGTATTACTTACATGTGCAGACCAGTCAAGAGTTTCAGTCAGAGTCATACCGAGGATTTTCACTGTTTTACTAAACGGGATTACGGTTGCATTTAAAGTCACAGGAGGGATAGTGTAGTTTTTATACATGGAATTCAATAATCCCTGTGATCCGTAATAACTTGGGTCTTTTTGGGGTTGATAAGGAGAGCGGTATCACTAGCATACACGCTGAGTTGTTGCCGATCGGTGTTTACATCTCGTATTGCGTTCGCTATAACTTTGATACCAACGTGACAGTAAATTTGGAGGTCATCCGCATAAAGATGATATCTATTATATTTTATTACTGAGCAGATGACATTAATATAAAGGACAAACAAAAGAGGACCAAGAAGGGAACCCTGAGGGGTGCCTGCCTCCCTGGCATTTATAAATGACTTACCAAATGGGATTCACAGTGACTGTCGATTGTTTGCGGATGATTGTGTAATATATCGAAAGATACATGACTCACAAGACAATGCAGTACTTCAAGATGACCTGAACCTGGTCTATAAGTGGGCGATTGAAAATAACTTGAAAATAAACACAATAAAATGTATTCTAATCAAACTAGCGAAAGTGCGAAGGCAAGATTTTCAATATAATATTGGCTCGGAAATACTTGTAGAAGAAGATTCATGCAAATATTTGGGCGTTCACGTAAGAAATGATATGAAATGGAGTAGTCATATAGGATGTGTAGTTTCTAAAGCTTACAAATCCCTGCACTTTGTAATGAGGGTATTAAAAGGAAGTAGTACCTCTGCAAAAGAATTACGATATTTGTCACTTGTAAGAACTATTCTGGAATACGCTTCGGTGGTTTGGGATCCATATCAAGTAGGGCTCATAAATGAGTAGGAAATGGTACAAAGAAAGGCCGCTAGATTTTTGTTCAGTGACTTTAATCCAAGGAGCAGTGTGAGCAGTATGTTAAAGAAACTTGGGTGGGAGTCACGTGAGGCTAGGAGGATGAAATCTAGACTCTGCGCTATGTACAACACGTATACAAATCAACCAGCATGGGGTGAGCTTAGCAAACGTATGGAAAAGCCTACCACATGGGTAGGAGCGATCATCCTTTCAAAGTTAAGGGCCGACCACAGCGAACAAATTATGGTAAATATTATTTCGTAAACCGTGCCATTGATAATTGGGACTCTCTTCCTGCCGCAGTCTTAGAGCCTTTTCCCAAACATATAGGTGTGTTTAAAAAAAGATTGACTGGTGTATTCTTTGGAATACACGTTAAGATAGAGGTAGCTTTTGCTGCTCTTTGCTTTAATCCATTCCTTCCTTTTTCGCAATCACCAAGAGTGATTTCTTACTTTTTCTTTTATTTGAGCACCTTGCTTTCTTTCTTTGTAAGTCTGTTATAGATATATATCTTCCATGATCAACCTAGCGGCACCTAGCAGCTAACTACTGAAGTTTCTCAGTATCTCAACTCTCAAGAGGACATCCTTCCCAAGCCAGCCACAAGATGTCGTCGCTAACTCCAGCTAACATCTCCATGCTCAAGACGACTTCTTCATCATTCCAATCCTCCAAACGTCGTCATCATCGCCTGCTAGCTTCTCCTTGAAGATCACTCCATCAAGAAAATTATTATCTAAGAAAGCAATTTCTCATTGTAATGTTGGCAATTTTTATGTATGTTCCTTTGTCCCTTCCCCCCACCCCGTTTTCTTTCCTTGGTACCTCTGTGCTTCGTCGAGCAGCTCTCACTTCTTCGTCAGTCGTCAAACCATACAGTTGGAGCCTACTCCAGTCTTGTCTCCTGTCTACTTGAGCCATTTTTACATCAGGACACCATATCTGAATTTTAACCTCAACCGTCATCCAGATCATCGCCGTTCTTCAAAATGAGCTAAGTAATACTTCAATGGTTTTCACCAAGTTTTAAATGTTTTAAATTGCTTATAGCAATTTATTTGATTTTATAGACAGTGTGAAATTGATAAATGTGATGCAATATATGCCTTCAAAAGTTCTTCCTGATCTAGTTGTGGCTACTTCAGCTAACTTTTCAAAATGAAAAAGTACTTCTTGTACTGATTATCTGAGACACTATCACACACCGAGGGATAATTTAAAGTATCCACTGTCTATAGAATTCATATTTCCGCCGGGGGACTTGTTTTGCCCAATTCAACTGATATCAATGCTCTAGAACTTTCTACATCAAGTTACCTTTCTACAAGTGAAATAGCCTGGCATTTCTTTAAATAATAATGGGAACACATTTTCCTCATTTACAAATTCATGTTGTATAAACCTCTAATCAATACATTGTCTTCCTTCGTGGGTTTTCCGTTGCATTCAGCTACAATCTGCGGATTTCTAAAGAAATAAACTTTCTCAAACTAAAATTCAACGAGTGATCTCCACAATTGCAATAACTTTTCGTCTTATAATCTTTCCGTGTTGCAATAGTGAACTTTTCAACGGACTAAAGTGCATAACAGTGCTCGTTCAACAACCATCCTTGTCGCGTTCGAACGAAAGCAATAAATACGGCCATAAACTTTCTTCTGAAATTCCTATTTCCTTTTCCTAAACACCTTACTAACTTTATCTAATTAAGCTTTAAATTTAAGTCAACTGATATACCTAGCTGTTTAAACTACAACTTATGTCAATTTCTAAGAGGCCTCGCTTGTTATCAAGTGCCGTCCCAACTTGATTCGCATTCAATGAATTAACTTCTGTTTATCTGAGGCAAGTCCACATTATAATTCTTTCCCTCTTCAATTGGGGAATTCTATTTTCTACTCAGTGAGTTTTCTAACTCTCCTTTTCCAGGTTTCACGAAAGGGTAACAGGCCCCATTTTTCTCGTGATCCCTGCTTCAATACAAGAAGTTATAGAAACTTCTTCTTAATTTTCTCTTTTCTTGTTATAATTTCAAATTTAATATTTGTTCATACTTTGAGATCTCTAATAGGAATTCTTAAAGTGCCTAAATTGTACCTAATTCCTTGTTAAAGCTTTAATGATTTGTAATTCTCGTTATAAACTTTAAAGTTTTCAATTATTTGCACAACCTTTAAAATCTTATTCAGATTTTGTGCTCGAAGCAAGTTTTAAACTTGCGTCTTATTTAACATTATCAAAAAATAAAATTTTTACAATTTGTTAGCATTAAGTCTCAGACTTTTGTATGTTAAATTGTTTATTGTTATTTTGAATCCAAATCAATTTTTATGTTGTTGCTATTTCAACTTTTTCTTTCTTGTTAATATAAACAAAATTTCAACTTTTCGCCTTATACATTACAACAGAATAACGATTAGGTAGGACCCTGGTTTCCCTGACTCTTCCCATTGGTTTATGCTATCTTCAAGCAAACCTCATGTCGGTATTTAAATTATAAAAGTTTTTCTTCTTGTTGCATTTGAACGAAAACTTCTAGTATCAACTTTTTCTAATTGTGTTTCTAACCAAAATTGTTCCCAAAATCACTATAACTGTTTCACCTCTACATTTCCTGGAGTACTCGGTCGGTCGTCGGAAATCCTAAAGTTCCCAGGACTCAAATTATCACGGCAAATTCAGACTATTTGCGTCTTTCAAAGCATTCATTCTAACTTAACTCCTTTGAAAGGATATACAGTAAATCTGTCGTTCTTTGTCTTGCCAGATTACCACCTTTCCGCATATTACCCAATTTTATGCTGGGAGGGGAAAGCACAAACGCCGCTTGCTTGCAAATAGCCCAAGCTCAAGCCGCATTTCCCGTTAGCCATGTCCAAGTCCGTACCCACTTAAGTATATTGCAGGCTTGCGCAGCGAAATTAGTGATTAGATGTTTACTTTAGTGTAGTTTATGATTTATATTGGACTCTCGTCCTATCTATCCATACTTTTTCTCCATTCCGAAACCCATTTCTTCCCTTTCCCTTTTTTTCATCATCTTCCCTTAGGGAGGTTTTTCCCTTAGCCAAAACCTACCCAAACTTTGGTGCCGAAACCTGGGAGAGTCCATTTGTCAATATTTTGCAAATTATTAATATATACTTTGAATTTTTTAGCTATACCTTCACTGTGCAAGGCTGGTGAGGGGGAAGGAGAATGCTTCTGTCTCCTTTGATGCCACTCTCCCTTTCAACTTATTTGCTGCCGCCAGTCTGACAGCATTTCCAAAATTCCACAGTTTCGTAAGTTATACTTTAATTTACCCATTTCGCCATGGCTCCTACAGAAAGACGTATGGATGAAAAACTTACTTCCAAACGAGCATCCTATAAAGGGCAAATTACCTGATTTAGAAAATACATCAGAGAACTAAATCCTTCAGAAGCTCAATTAGATTTGCTAAAACATAGCGTAAAGGATTATGAACGTTCTTATGAGAATTATTGCAACATTCAAACTGAAATCGAAACTTGCATGCTCAATCAAACTGATGATCGATTAGAAGTAGAAAATCAATACTACGAAGGCATAGGTTCTACCTTTAAAATAATACGTCAACTCGAAGAAAAACAAAAAAAGGACGGTTCTGTTCTTGGTTCCCTTCATGAACAACAAACTTCTTCTCGTGAGGGCATTCACAAGCCCAAACCAATTATACCTAAGATTAATTTGCCTCACTTTTCTGGAGACGAATCTACTTGGGATTCTTTCTATGAACTATTTTGCTCTCCTGTTCATGACAATGAAGACATTCAAGTCATCTACAAGTTTCATTATTTGCGATCTATTCTCCGCGGTCAAGCCCTGCATTTGGTTGAAGCACTCCCATTAAGTGCTGAAAACTACCCCATTGCATTTAACTTGTTGAAAGAAGGATATGGTAATTTACGGTTACGTATTCAACGCCACACGAAAGCTCTATTCAATTCGCCTGCGTCACAGCACAATGAAGCCACTAGTCTGCGTACCCTCATCTATACGACACAACTTCACGTAAAAGCTTTATCCCAATTAGACCAATCCACTGACCATTGGGACACTTTTCTAATGCATTTAGTGGTTTCTAAAGTCGATGTTGCTACCCTCAAAGCATGGTAAATCCAACTTTCCAAAGACGACGATTACTCTTACGAGCATTTAGTCACCTTCATAAATGCTAGATGCCAACTCTTAACTGCCTTAGCTAACCAAAGTGAACCCTCTTCTCCTAGTTCTAAATTTGAATCTTTTTCTCTTAAATCCAAAAGCGAATACGCTGCGTCTAGTATCCAAAAACCCGGGTCTAGCTCGTCTAAACGTAAGTCAAATATCACTGGTTACCAAACTATGTCTAGTGAACATCGTATTGTAAGTTCCCTTGCTTTAAACACTCAAAGTAAACCTCGGAAAAGTTTAAATGAACCGTCAAAGTGCATACTTTGCAAAGATTCTCACGCTCTGTATTCCTGTAAATCCTTTAAAGAACTGTCAATTGAGGATAGAAGAAAATTAGTAGCGCAGAATCAATATTGTTTTAATTGCCTCTCACCCAAGCATTCAGCCTCTAATTGTAAATCTACCCGACTATGCTTTCATTGCGGAAAAGCGCATCATTCTCTATTGCAACGTCACGATCAATCGAAGTCATCAGTAGCATCCACTTCTCAAAAAAGTGATAATGCCAGCAGCCCTAATGCTTCATCTTACATTCAGAACCCTAAGTCTTTACGTAGCGCTCAAGTGTTATTGTCTACTGTTCAAATTGAAGTCCAGGATAAGCTTGGCAACTGGGTCCGTACACGAGCTCTTCTTGATTCAGCGGCAACCCATGATTTCGTTTCTAATTCATTAATCAAAAAACTAGGCCTACCTGTAAACCCCACTTCTATTAATGTATCAGGAATCAACAGTTTAAAATCTCAAGCCTTACAGTTTTCAAAACTAACCATAAAGGACACTTGTCACAGAAATCATTTTCTAAAACTTAACTGCCTCATTCTCAACAGTATCGGAGAGGATACTCCAAGCCACTCTGTTGATATCTCAAGTCTGAATATTCCTTCTCTTTTAAAGTTATCCGATCCTCTGTTCAATGTAGAAGGCCCCATTGACATACTTTTCAGTGCCAATGTTTTTTGGAATTGCCTTCATAAACAAATTCGTAAACTATCTTCAAACGTAGTCCCCAGAGGCACTAATTTTGGTTGGATTGTTACTGGTCAACTTACTCATTATTCCCCCCAACCCGTATCGCAATGTTATTTCGCTAATACCGATCTAGAACAGTTCTGGAAACTCGAAAACATTGATTCTCCTAATTTGAGCTCTTCCGAAAACGAATTCTGTGAGCAACTCTTCTTGTCCACCACTACTCGTTCACCCAAAGGTAGATTCATCGTTCAGATGCCCAGATTATAAAATCCTCCCAAACTTATCAATTCTCAACCTAAGGCTCGAAAAGCCTTCTTTGCTATCGAAAGCAAATTTAAGAATGAACCTCTAGTCAAACAACAGTACACAGAGTTTATGGACAAATACGAAAACTTAGATCATATGGAAGTTGTCAGCAAATCTGATGACGAATTACACCCTCCTAAAGAAACTGTTTTCTTAATCATCACCCTGTGTGGAAAAACCCTCTTGTAAAGGATAAAATCCGTGTCGTGTTTAATGGGTCGTCACCTGACGTTAATGGTAACAGTCTCAATGACACTCTTTTTTCTGGTCCCGCTATTCAGTCAGATTTATCTGCTATACTTTTAAATTTTCGATTATTTCCCATAGCCGTCATAGCAGACATCAAACAGATGTACCGTCAAGTTTTAATTCAATCCGAACAACAAGACCTCCAAAGAATCTTGTGGCGCGACGAAACTAGCAAGCCCATTAAGATATTTCGCTTAAAGACAGTCACTTATGGTCTGAAACATTCTGGTTTCCTTGCTATCCGATCCCTACATATGTTAGCCTCTCAAGATGGTCATTTATTTGATTCTAAAACTTCTGAAGCCCTAACTACATCCTTTTATGTAGACGATTATCTCCAGTCCTTCTCGTCTCTTGAGGAAGCTTCTTTCGTGTCACTAGAACTACAGGCATCATTAAAGAATGGAGGATTCCCACTTCATAAGTGGAATTCCAACTCCCATGAGTTTCTTGCTCAGTTTCCCATAGAAGATGTAGACCACACTTCCGTTAAAATCTGCGGAGATTCCGAATCCATTAAAACACTTGGAGTACACTGGTGCACTCGCACTGATACGCTCATCTATAAAGTTTCACTTGCCGAAGAGCTCCCTAACACAAAGAGACAAATTTTATCTGAAATTGCAAAAAAAATTCGATCCGCTTCAATTCCTTGCTCCGGTTATTGTTATAGCGAAGCTTTTTATGCAAGAGCTATGGTCTCTCAAATGTGAATGGGACGAAGGTGTTCCCCTTTCTTTTCTTAATAGATGGCTCTCTTTTCGCAGCAGTTTACTTGATCTTTCTCTTATTGAAATTCCTAGGAATTTAATTAATGCTCCTCCGTACACATCTTTCTACCTTCATGTGTTTGCCGACAGCTCCGAGAAAGCTTACGGTTGTTGGGCATATTTGGTTTATCGCAATTCGCTAAATGGATCTTCATTTTCAAACCTTATTTGCGCTAAGTCCAAAGTCGCTCCTCTTATAACTATTACTTTGCCTAGGCTTGAATTGTGTGCTGCACTCATGGCCGCAGAACTTGCCAAAAAATTGCACAAAGTCTTAAAGGTCAAATTTACGCAAATCTATTTGTGGAGCGATCCCATAATCACTCTTTCTTGGATTGCCAAAAGCCCCATCTACTGGCAAACCTTTGTTGCAAATAGAGTTTCTAAAATTCAAACTCTTTCCTCTGGATGTCAATGGAGGCATGTGCCCAGTGCTGATAACCCCGCTGACATCATCTCTCGTGGATGTTTACCCTCTCAATTAGTTGCATCTCAGTTGTACTGGCATGGGCCCTCGCGGTCCATCGAAGATTCTTCTTGTTGGCCTTCTAAACCTCCGATTACAAACTCCAACTTGCCTGACGCGAAAGTATCTAAATCCACTTCTTCGTGTCTTATTTCCAACGTTTCACACCCCTTGTTGTCCCGCTATTCTTCCTTTCATAAATTAATTCGAATTGTTGCCTATCTTCTCAGATGGAAATATCTTGTGGTTGAGCAACCTCTTCTCCCTAAACCACACCTAAGCAATCATGAATTAAATCTCGCTACCAATAAAGTTTTGCAGCTAACACAGCAAGAGGCCATTTCCACTGAATTATCTTTGCTATCCGCGAAGAAAGATCTTCCGAAGTCCAGTCGCCTTCGTGCCTTAGCCCCGTTCCTTGATGACAATGGGTTACTCAGGGTAGGTGGTAGGCTCTCGCAATCTTTGCTTTCTGAGGACAAAAAGCATCCCATTATTTTGCCTTCCAAACATTACGTAACTTCTTAATCATACGAGACTTTCACTTTCGCAACCTGCATGTTGGTACTCGTACATTGCTTTGTTTGCTAAGGGAAAAGTACTGGATCATAAATGGAGTTCATGAACTTTCTTCTGTAATTCACAAATGCATCCATGGTTTTAAGGTGAAACCTTCTTTTCGCTCTTGTCCTATACGTCCCTTTGCTTTAACTGGCGTAGATTACATGGGTCCATTTCATTCCCCTGAAGCTAACCGCAAATTGTTTGGTAAGCTCTATGTTTCTCTTTTTGTTTGCATGGTTACTGGTGCGATCCATTTGGAACTAGTAACAAATGCCTCTACTTCTTACTTTCTTTCTGCCGTCTCTCGCTCCACTGCCAGGCGTGGTGTTCCGTCTGAAATGTTTTCCGATAACGCTTCTACTTTTCAAGGAGCAGCTTCATTGTGGAAGAAAGCCCTTACATCTCCTTCTGCCATGAAACAAATTTCTAACTTCTCCTATTCTAAAGGTTTTAAATGGCGGTTTATAACTCCTTACGCCCCTCATCACGGCGGCAGATGGGAATCTTGCGTCAAGCTTACTAAAGGTCATATAAAAAAGGTTTTAGGTAGTCGCATTCTAACTTACGAAGAATTTAATTCGCTGTCTATTCTGATTGAAGGTGTTGTTAACCCGCGCCCTTTAACTCCGCTTTCCAATGATCTTCATGACCTGCTTCCACTTACACCTGGTCACTTCCTTATAGGCACTTCATATTCTGTTCCTCCTCCCCTTCCTAGCTCTTATAGAGATTCTAATTTACCTATTGTTTGGCGGAAACTTGTAGCCCTGCGTAATTCTTTCTGGAAGAGGTGGAAATTGGATTACTTAACTTCTTTACAACGGAGACAGAAGTGGTTTCTTTCTAATCCTGACATCAGGGTGGGGGACCTGGTCCTTGTTAGAGATGCTTCCCCTCCCTTGGTCTGGATCTCCGGTAGAGTGACCGAGTGCTACACGGGAAGGGATGGAAGGGTCAGGGTGGTTAGGATCTTGACTAATGATGGGCATATTACTAGACCTATCTCTTTAATTGCTCCCCTTCCTCTCAATCTTTAATTTTGTGTTCTTTCTCTCTGTTGGTGTTTACCCTCCCAGCTTGGTGTATTCTTTGGAATACACGGTAAGATAGAGGTAGCTTTTGCTGCTCTTTGATTTAATTCATTCCTTCCTTTTTCGCAAACACCAACAGTGATTTCTTACTTTTTCTTTTATTTGAGGACCTTGCTTACTTTCTTTGTAAGTCTGTTCCATGATCAACCTAACGGCACCTAGCAGCTAACTACTGAAATTTCTCAATATCTCAACTCTCAAGAGGATTTCCTTCCCAATTCAGCCTCAAGTTGTCGTCGCTATCTCCAGCTAACATCTCCATGCCCAAGAGGACTTCTTCATCATTCCAATCCTCCAGACGTCGTCATCATCGACTGCTAGCTTCTCCTTGAAGATCACTCCATCAAGAAAATTAATATCTAACAAAGCATTTTCTCATTGTAATGTTGGCAATTTTTATGTATGTTCCTTTATCCCTTTCCCCCACCCCGTTTTCTTTCCTTGGTACCTCTGTGCTTCGTCGAGCAGCTCTCACTTCTTCGTCAGTCGTCAAACCTTACAGTTGGAGCCTACTCCAGGCTTGTCTCCTGTCTACTTGAGACATTCTTAAATCAGGACGCCATGTCTGAATTTTAACCTCAACCGTCATCCAGATCATCGTCGTTCCTCAAAATGAGCTAAGTACTACTTCAATGGTTTTCACCAAGTTTTTAATGTTTTAAATTGCTTATAGCATTTTATTTGATTTTATAGACAGTGTGAAATTGATAAATGAGATGCAATATCTGCCTTCAAAAGATCTTCCTGATCTAGTTGTGGCTACTTCAGCTAACTTTTCAAAATGAAAAAGTACTTTTTGTACTGATTATCTGAGATACTATCTCACACCGAGGGATAATTTAAAGTACCCACTGTCTATAGAATTCAGATTTCCGCCGGGGGACTTTTTTTGCCCAATTCAACCGATATCAATGCTCGAGAACTTTCTACATCAAGTTATCTTTCTACAAGTGAAATAGCCTGGCATTTCTTTAAATATGGGAACACATCTTCCTCATTGAGAAATTCATGTTGTAATAACCTCTAATCATCAAAATTTGTCTCCCTTCGTGGGATTTTCCGTTGCATTCAGCTACAATCTACGGATTTCTAAAGGAATAGAATTTCTCAAACTAAAATTCAACTAGTGATCTCCACAATTGCAATAACTTTTCGTCTTATAATCTTTCCGTGTTGCAATAGTGAACTTTTCAACTGACTACAGTGCATAAGAGTGCTCGTTCAACAACCATCCTTGTCGCGTTCGAAAGAAAGCAATAAATACGGCCATAGACTTTCTCCTAAAGTTCCTATTTCTTTTCCTAAACACCTTACTAACTCTATCTAATTAAGCTTTAAATTTAAGTCAACTGATGTACCTAGCTGTCTAAACTACAACTTATGTCAATTTCTAAGAGGCCTCGATTGTTATCAAGTGCCCTCCCAACTTGCTTCGCATTCAATGAATTAACGTGGCAAGTCCACATTATAATTCTTTCCCTCTTCAATTGGGGAATTCTATTTACTACTCATAAGTGAGTTTTCTAACTCTCCTTTTCCAGGTGTCACGAAAGGGTAACTGGCGCCATTCTTCTCGTGATCCCTGCTTCAATACAAGAAGTTATAGAAACTTCTTCTTAATTCTCTCTTTTCTTGTTACAATTTCAAATTTAATATTTGTTCATACTTTGAGATCCCTAATAGAAATTCATAAAGTGCCTTAATTGTACCTGATTCCTTGCTAAAGCTTTAATTATTTGTAATTCTCGTTATAAACTTTAAAGTTTTCAATTTTTTGCACAACCTTTAAAATCTTACTCAGATTTTGTGCTCGAAGCTAGTTTTTAAACTTGCGTCTTATTTAACATTGTAAAAAAATACAATTTGTTAGCATTAAGTCTCAGACTTTTGTATGTTAAATTGTTTATTGTTATTTTGAATCCAAATCAAGTTTTATGTTGTTGCTCTTTCAACTTTAACTTTCTTGTTAAAATAAACAAAATTTGAACTTTTCGCCTAATACATTACAACAGAATAACGATTAGATAGGACCCTGGTTTTCCTGACTCTTCTCATCGGTTTATGCTATCTTCAAGCAAACCTCATGTCGGTATTAAAATTATAAAAGTTTTCCTTCTTCTTGCATTTGAACGAAAACTTCTAGTATCATCTTTTTCAAAGCATATTTTAGCTGCTATAGCTAATTCTAATGAGCCAGTTAGGCAAGTAAAGCTAGCTCCGTAAGCTTCCTGCTTGTTGAGATTTTCTCTAAAACTTTTGGTTCGTTCTCAAAATTTGAGTTTTACTTCCAGTCTAAACTTTTAGTCGGCACTTTGCTGGGTAAATGCTTAGCTATTCTTAAATGCAACTATTATCTTTCTAACCAAAATTGTTCCCAAAATCACTATAACTGTTTCACCTCTAACTTTCCTGGAAGTACTCGGTCGGTCGTCGGAAATCCTAAAGTTCCAAGGACTCAAATTATCACGGCAAATTCTAACTATTTGCGTCTTTCAAAGCATTCATTCAAACTTAACTCCTTTGAAAGGATATACAGTAAATCTGTCGTCCTTTGTCTTGCCAGACTACCACCCTTCCCCATATTACCCAATTTTATGCTGGGTGGGGAAAGCACAAACGCCGCTTGCTTGCAAATAGCCCAAGCTCAAGCCGCATTTCCCGTTAGCCGTGTCCAAGTCCATACCCACTTTAGGTATCTTGCAGGCTTGCGCAGTGAAATTAGTAGTTAGATGTTTACTTTAGTGTAGTTTATAATTTATATTGGACTCTCGTCCTATCTATCCATACTTTTCCTCCATTCTGAAACCCATTTCTTCCCTTTCCCTTTTTAGCCTATTTTCAATTTTGAAAAAATAGGCTTATGAGATCACCTTTTGTCCGTGTGTGTGTGTGCGTGTGTGTGATTCGTGTGTGTGTCCCCCCCTAATAAAATCTAAACGGCTGGAGCGATTTCAATGAAAATCGGAAAGTTCATAGCACTATTCCCGGCGACCTCGACCGTGCCCTTCAAATTTTGTTACGACTCACCAATCCAACATGGCGGCTGTGCGAAATATTTCACCAGCATTCAATATATCCGAAACTATTACAGATATTACCCTGACATTTTCTATGGTGATAGAGGGAACTACTATAAGTTCACTTATGTGACTTTTGAAAACCTGGTAACAACAAAACCAACATGGCGGCCAAGCGAATTTGCGACTTTTAAATAGACGTTTCTCGCGATTTGACCAACCAAACGCAATGAAACTTGGTACAGTAAATGTTTATATACATTGTAATGCACCGACATCTAACTTTGTTCAATTGTTTACATAATCACAAGGTGGCGGATGTGCGAAATATTTCACCGGCATTCTATATCTCTGAAACTATTAGAGGTAAACCCCTGAATTTTGTACGGAGATAAAGGGCATTACTGGAATTCCATCTATAAGACTTTCAAAAACCGGTTAACTACAAAACGAACATGGCGGCCAAGCGAATTTGAAAATTTTTAATAGACCTTTCTCGCGATTTAATGTTCCAAGCGCACTGAAACCTGGCACAGGAAATATTTATACACATTGTAATCCACTGGTATCTAATTTAGTTCAATTGTTTACATAACCTCAAGATGGCGGCAGTGCGAATTTTAAAATTAAGATTTTATTTATTGTGATGTAGTCATGCGATCGAAGTAAAAGTTTGAATAATGAACCTACGCAATAATTTTCCTTTAATGGTACATGACTCTATGGCCTATACATTTAACAATCCAACATGGCGACCATCCGAAATATTTAGACGATACTGAATATCTACGAATCTATTTTAGCAATCAAACTGCATTTTTTAATGTTCATAGGGGCTATGAACTTAAGTTCACCTATAGGACTTTAAATAACCTGGTGATCACAAATCCAACATGGCGGTGACGCGAATTATAAATATTCACATGGACATTTTTCGCAATTTAACCATCCGCGTGCAGTGAAACTTGGTACAGTAAATCCTTATACGAATGTTAATCCACTGGCATCTAATTTATTTCAATTGTTTCCATAACCTCAAGATGGCAGCTGTGAAAAATCTAAACTCTCCTTGTTTTTTCTTGTGTCCTAACTATGCGATTTAAGTTTGAATACTACACGTTCACAATAATCTGCATGTAACAGTACATAACTCTTGGACCTACATATGTAAAATCCAACATGGCGACCATCCGAAATATTTAGTCGGTTCTCAATATCTACGAATCTATTACAGCAATCAAACTGAAATTGTGTATGTTGATAGTGGCAATTAACATAAGTAGGATATATGAAAATAAGCTGTATAGTTCTTCACGGAACTACTTGTTTTTCATCATCTTCCCTTAGGGAGGTTTTTTCCTTAGCCAAAACCTACCCACTGATTATTTGTGTAAATACTCCTGTTTAATTGTTAGTGAATTGTTATGTACAATTATTTATTTGTTATGTATATCTAATTTTCCACCGGGGGACACACCCCCAATTGAAAATAAACGAATGAATGAATGAATGAATGAATGAATGAATGGATGAGTCGCCACTGTGAGGCAGTATCTTGTGTTATTAAACGTTGCATGCGATCTGTAAGATATGCGGTGAAAAATTTTAAAGCCTCATTACCGAAAAAGCATGCAAGTTTCTTCAGCAATGTCGGGATATGTATCGTGTCAGAAGCCCTACTGAAGTCAAGAAGTGTGAGTATTGTCACTTGGCTTTCGTCCATTGCTTGTGTGATATCCTCAGTCACTTTGAGTAAGGCAGTTGCTGTGCTATAGCCCTTCTTGAAGCCAGATTGAAGTGGATCCAGAAGAGAGTGAGCGTGCAGGTATTCCAGTATTTGAGTATGTACCAACCGTTCCAACGCTTTGGAAAGTGCGGGGAGAATATAAATTTGACGGTAATCGGATAGAAGTTTAGAACCTGGGTTCTTAGGAATTGGAATTACATTAGCGTACTTCCAAATTGCAGGTAATATGCCGTTTTTGAGACAGTAATTAAAAATATGGGTGAGAATGGGTAGAATAGCGCCAATGAAATTATGTTTGAAAGTTATAGGAATATCGTCGACGCTCTAGCTTTTGATTTAATAGAATACAAGACTTTCTTAACCTTATTAGTGCTGACAGTACGAAAAGCAAAGCATGGGTGATTTTGTGGGACAAATGATGGGTCATTATTAACATGAGGTCTGTTAAGCGGATTAGACTGAACTCTCTCTTCCGTGAAATACGCATTTAAATCGTCACGTAGAATGTCAGGTACTGCCCCCGTAAATTGAATTATACTGAGACCACGGTGGCTGTATTGGCATATATGAATAAAGTTATGGCTGTCATAGTTGTGACGTGGATATTCATGACGTAGGCACGGATGACGCAGACTTTATGCAAGTAGGCTGGTTGAGCTGAGATTCTTGGTGACGTCATGTTTTTGTTCGAGAAAGATCTGAGATTTACGACGCAGTCGCAGGGAAACGAGGAATTGTGCTAAGGAAGAAGTTACGCTATTGGAGGAAAGGCTCGAACCAATGAATGATAGTTTGGAGGGAGACGGAGATTACTGAAACTACCATATTTAATTACTTTTGGAATGCAGAATTGTGGAAATCCATTTTCAGTTATGGCATTGATTTGGAACTTTGAAGAAATTAATTTTGAGTTTTTGAAATTTGAAAATCCGTCAAGTATAGCCAAAGTTAGAACTTCTAGCAATGACGGAGGAACAAGCTATGGAAGGGATGGATACGCCCCTTAAGAAGTTGATAAAAGGTCTTGCACAGCAGAGAGGAGCTCTCATATCTCATTTTCTCGTGTCTTATAATGGTTTTTCTGATTATCATATTGTCAGACTTCGAGTGATTCAGTGAAGCAAGTCGTCATTAGCGCGTGTGGTAGAGCCCACCGCATCGAACGAGCACGGAGCGTGCAGCAGTACCATTTTACGGTTATTGAAACTAGGTGAAGTTGAAACGCACACATTAACGAGTCTACAAGATAATCTATCAAGAGTTAGATACTGCCTGTATGCTAATTCTATTGTGCATTACAGTATTAAAGTGTGTAGGAAAGTTGAACATTTTCACGATTATACTTTGGAAGATATTGGCATTTTAAGACGGCAGACAAAAGTGATTTTCTCGCCACCTGAGAAGCACTTTTATAACACCACATTCTACGCTAGGGCTGACACGTGTATTGCAACCGTGATACTACATATTGCATTTGGTGATACAACGCTACATTCTACTATGGAACAATATAATCTGGCAGTTCTTTCGACTATTATTATAACGAAAGTGGAGATGGAAGACTAAATCTTTAATGCAATTGGAACATATATCAATGGAGTGAAATAGCAGCATGGAACTTCGCTAATCGTCTTTCTACAAAAGCGAGCATGTAGTGAACATCCAACTTCACTCATGCATCGTAGTTCAACGCTGAATTATATCAAATGGCAGTGGAAATATTTTCATACTACACAATTATGAACATTTCTGCGGAAATAATTGCAATAAACTTCATGGCGAATTTCTACCAGAACTTCAGGGAACTATCAAGAGAGGCCAGGGTAGACCCGGCTCACAAAGAAAAGTTTTGCCAGAAGGATGTCTATCGTCTACACGGAGCAGTGCAATTTCCGGAGGAGGAAGCAGTTCTATTCTCCGAGAGCGCTGGTTCCAGGTTCGAGGTCGGAGCACATCTTTACGTTGGTGAAATGGAACTAACAGCAGTCTTCTATGGAAGATTTTCCTCTAGAACTTCAATCAACAGATAAGGTAGTCGTGAACGTTTCTTGTTTTATTTGAGCCATTTAGCGATATCTGAGCAACCATTTTTCCCATATTTTCTGTCCTATATATTTTGCCCCATATTCTTACTTGATATTTCTGTACTCAGTACACTTTGATGATTTATGCCTTTTTCGACGATTTATTGAGACATTATTATGTCATTGGCATATTTAAATAGATTTTGGATCTGTTGAGACTGATATAATATATATTCTTTCAGTAATTTGCATATTTTTGTAGTCACGATTTGACTGTAAAGTTAACGATTTTCTATGGCACATTTGAATTCAGACAGCGTGTCACTTTATTAAAGTAATTCTATTCAGTAAATTACTTTGACCAATTTTCTGTCATCCTCAAGAAAGAAGAATAATTAAAAGATTTTAGAGCGTTAAAATCTATTACTGTATCGACGATCTTGGAAATACTAGTCGTTTTATGAACATGATTGCAACATAGACATTTATCGTCAGTTCTGAAATACCATTGCATTATAGACAATTTTATGAAATATGAACTTTGATTACAATTTATTGAATACACTATAGTAATGAACATTTGATAGGAGTTTTTCTCAATTCTAGATTGGAACAATAATGTTTGCATTCCACAATCTAATTGTATTCTATTCGATTATTTATGCAGTTTAGATGAACTTTGATTGAAGATAGTATTTTTATACTACGTTACTTTGAAGATATTAATCTCAATTTTGATAGACCAGGGAGGCGTGTCTAATCGTATTTGCTATTAAATTTATTTGTGATTGGCAAATTTTTACTTCATATCGATTCATGAATGAAACCCACGAAGGTTAAATATAATAACAGTTTTGACACAATTAATGAATATAAGAATTTTTAAAGAGGAACTATGGATGTATAATCGTTAGTTCAGTGGACGTGTAAAAGTCGCTGATGAATAATGCTCTTGAATAAGTGAAGGAGGTTCCCACAGTATTATTAATGAAGTTAATGAATTTATAAGTGGAGGTTTTTTGTATGTATTGTGGAAGATTTTGATGCCATATATATGGAGATATATGATGAATTCTGGGCCTATTTTGTGCAATTTTGTGCGTTTGAACGAGGTACTTTTCCGCTGAGTGTATTGTCCAGGTTCTTTGAAAATTAATCATGTGAAGTTACTGTTAAAATTAACAAGAGTGTTTAAATAATTTGAGATAACGATTTTGAATGGAGGTTACCGTCACAAATAATAATAATAATTATTAAACCTTATTACACCTGAATCTAACATTTAAATATAACTAACCTTCATTGGTCGATTATATCACCACGATTTAAGTAATTATCAACCGGATAGACGTGTGGTTTAATGTATTTCTAAAATATTAATAATATAAACATTGTAAATAAGTATGTAAATATCTTTAATAATAATTGAAAACAAAAAGGATTAATAGAGGCGTGTATAAATTTTTCAATTGTCGTTTGACAATATTATAAACAATTTAAAATGTTATAAATAATTAATGAACTTTTGTTATAAACATTAAGCATTTTGTTAATATACTCTAAACAACGCTAATTAAACAATTGGATTATACAATTAAACAAGATTTAGGATTATCAGAGTAATCCATTGATATTTGAATGGAGCATTTAAAAGATTTGCGTGATAATATTTGAGCTGAGACGTGAACATTTAAAGTGTTTTGAGAAGGAGCTAGGCTCTGATGTAACTAGCATATGCTAACGTTGGCTGGACAGGTGGGTCCATTTGACGATGCAAGCATGCGACATGGTGCAAGTGGCCTGACAACTGTATGATAGAGGCCAAGGTCGTCTACATAGCAGCCTTGCGGTTATAAATAAAGTGTGATGTTTATTAAGAGGAAAACAATTGCTATATGTCTCGTCCCAACTCCCTTATCCATTCCAAGTGTATTATTATTATTACGTTCTTTTGAGCTAGAAAGCTGAAATTTTGTATGCAAAGTCTACAAGTCCTACAGGAGGACATGATTACATTGACAATGGCTTATGATCGCCACGTAATCTTTGTTGTTATATTTTTGTTATATTATTCCTTTATGTGAAATAAATTATTGTACAGTTTAAAGTTTCTTGTTTCCGTCTTGGTTCATTTTAAATATCGTGGTGGAGGTTATTGTGAGGGCATACTTTTAAGTGATCCAGTTGGCAACGCAGACCCGAGATTAATTTGAATAGGTAAGTAAAGGTAAGTATGAACCCCCGTATATTTTGGTGTGTTCCACAATAATTTCTTGTTAACTACTGTGTTCTAATCTCGATAGTATCTGTCAGTGCCATTTTCATTGATGTAGCTGTGTCGGTGCGATTATTGGCAATCCGATTGAGGGGGCGGATATCTGACAGCCTACTATCCGGGTTAACGGGGACAGTACCTGAAGCTGTTCCCGTGTTTTGCCTATGCCCATGGCTCGGAGATGCCTCCAAGCACTAGCCGTATTTAGATTCCTTGTTGATTCACGAACATATTTAAACTTAAGATTACGGATGATTTGTTTAGTTCTATTCCTCATTATTCTACAATTTTCATAGTCACTTGGGTCTTGGGTGCGTTTGTAATGTCGGTAGAGTGTATCACGTTGAGACATCATATGTTTAACATCAGATGTTAACTATGGATTAGGTTTGCGTGTTATTCTTATCTGTCTTTTGGGTGCATGTTTGTTGTATAGACTGTGTATTAACGAATTAAATGTATTTATTTTTGCATCCATGTCTTTCAGATTTAAAATGTCATTCCACGGAAGAATGTAGGCATCGTACCTTAATTCATACATATTCCTGCACGTTATATACCTAGGTTTATATTTTGGAACGCGTAGTGAGTAAGCGAGAAATATAAGATCGTGGGTGGGCACGGCCGGTACTGAAATCTGTCCGTGAGTTACCACTTTCTGAGGGTTGTTAGTCACTTTGAGATCTATTATGGTGTGGGAAATGTTGTTGGTAGTATGTACATGGTTAGTAGGATTTGAGAAGGATAGTCAAGTCACATGAGGAAAACATGTCTTCTAATTTCTTAGTATCGTAATTCTTCGTAAGTAGATTAGTGTTGAAATCCCCTAATATAATGATATGTACATACGTTGGTAGCAAGTTAAGTAGATACGTTTCAAACTCGGCCATATAAGATACTCTAGGTGGTCGGTAAACCACTCCAATAAGTATTTTCTGTCCACTAGCAACTACGACAACGAACATGAACTCCATCCTCGGCAAATCGCCGGTCGATGAGGTACAAATGACAAGGCCGCTCAGGCCATCTCTACAGTAGAGAACGATTCCTCCTCCCCTCTTATTAGTGCGGTCATGACGATGGAGATTATAACCATCAAGTTGAACCATGTTGTTTGGAATTGATAACCAGCTTTCACTCATTCCTATCAAATGGACACTAGTTTTGCTAAATATAGCCTGAATTTCGTCAAAGTGTGCGGGCAAACTTAGGCTGTTTAAGTGACAACACTGGAGGGTGTGAAGATATGGTGAAAGTTCGTATTTCAATAAGCTGCTGGCGTCTATGGTGGGGAGAGGGGTGAGGCGAGTTCTATTCTTAGAGCTAAGGTCGTTGTCATTGGAAAACACCGTAGCTACCTGACTAACGACATACTTTAACTGAGACAAGAAAAACGTACCTGGATTTCCTGGAGAACTGGACCACTGGCTGGTTAATATACCACACACACACACAATCACACATGTAAACCTAGTAATAATGATAATGATAATAATAACAATAATAATACTAATAATAATGTTTAGTAGGCACATCACAATGGTCTTATCGCTCTGATAATCCACCTAACCGCCCCATGTGAAAGTTCAATTCATTAGGTGTGCTAATGTTTAGCTTCTTCCCGTCTTCTAATTGGACGATAATGCAGCCATCCTGCGTTGAAACCCGCCGCATACCCCCAGAAGTCTCGTGATTTACGCAACACTTCCTTCCTTGTGGACGTCAGAGATTCGGTAACGAGTAGTTTGGTACCTTTAAGAGCTCGCTTGGCACGCCAGATGCAGTCTCTCTCATGGTATCTGAGAAATTTATTGATGATAGGCCTATTTCCAGCGGGTACCACCTCTGCTGTCATCCTCTTCATACGGCCCAGTCTATGACATCTATCTATACTGTCCATAGACAATTCTATGTTCAGTCTGGTTTTTAAAGATCCCAGTGCGACAGCGTAGGTGTCCTCGCCAGGGGTCTCACTTACTCCATGAAGGAGGAGGAAGTTCCTTCTGCTATACTGCTCTGCCTCGTCAATCTGAAAGTCCTGCTGGTCAATACGTCCCTGCAGATGGTTTACTTCCTTATTCATCTCGCCGAATTCACTTGATATAGCTTCACGAAAGTCCTTAAAGTCTGAAGCGAGGCCGGTGAGTGTGTCGCAGGGGTTGGCAGCACTGGTCGCACTAGCAGCCATGGCTTGTTCCAAGCATGCTTGGAAGTCAGCCATTCACTCTTCGAACTTAGTTATTCGTTCATTTACTGCCTTCAGCGTCATAGCACTTCACTTTTATTCAAGTAAACAATTAAGTAGAATACTAGCACGCCCACGAATATTGAAATGAAACTTATATTGCTGATATGGCAGGTGAATTGAGGAGCACGTTTACTCTCGTTGTGCAGCGCGCGCCATCTTGCTTTTATAAAGCGAGATTAGTATTTCTACAGATCCAGAAGAGTAAACGAAATTAATTTGGAAGAACAGAATTATATATTTATGGATAGGAGAGGAGATAGTGAAATTCTGTATAGAAGGACTCGACGCGGTGCTAGAACATAGTCGAGACTGCCACGCGCGCGATAGTCAGAAGGGGAGAAGTCATTCCTACTGATATTATTGAAGCGACTGGACCCGTTTGTCGAAACGTCACGAGTGAGCGCTATAATAATTGAAAGTGCGGCCAGGAGATTCCACTGGACTGCTAGGAGACGGTGCGATTTCTGAGGAAGATATGGAGATCCCGGTGAAAGAGCAAAAGTATTAATTGACTCTTGAAAGAAGCAACTTTGACACAGAACGCATCGAAAGAAGACTTCGCTTATACAAGTCATATACTACAAGAGAACGAGCAGCTTTACCATTAACAAGCTACAACATTACTTCAGAATAGTATATCCTGAGACTTGTTCATCTATTATTCACCATGATGACAGACTCAAGTCAGAGGGGATATTTGCATTCTACGATTATTGAGAAGATTACAATGAGCTACTAAATCATGGAAGGAGGTCAATCTACATTATGGAACGGGGAATTCAGAGTTGATCTTGAAGACCTTGGATCGATGTCACCGCTATTGCACAACCAACTTGCAATGTTCGGAATACACCGTTAAAGCTACTCAAATATCCACTACAAACATGAAGGGATATCAACTAAGGACGCTCAAAGCTACTTTGATGACGAGATGCCACATGAAGGAGAGGGATGGAAGATTTCATCATTGCGGGTTCCAGTGTCTAGACCTCAAGTCGAGAAGATACAAGAGTCAGACTGTGGGGAGATGGGAGAACAGGTGTTCGCGAGCCAAGCAGAGGGGAAGCGATCAGCTGAGTGCCACGCTCCAAGCAGCAACTCGATCCAGACGGACGACCAGCGCATGTCATCCTGAGGGAGAAACATCGAACCTATCTGATGAGGTATTTCAGAGGCAGATCGACGGAAAGGTACAGAATTGACTGTTCCACTATCTCAGTAGTTTGTCGTAGTATTTGCATGTATTTCAGGGGTGACCAATTCATATTTTAGTAGATTTTCTTTCGCATAACTCATGCTATTATATTTATTATCTATTTTAGAGATTTACTTGTAAATTTTAATGTTCGCCAACGTGTGTCGTTTTAGACGTAATTTTATTAGCATTTGGCCTTAGAAATTCCGTTTTTAGAATTTCTTTAGGATCGTTTTGATATACTTTTAGCGAAAACTGTTCTATGAAAGGCAATGCTTCGATCGATACACTTGCGTGATAAGCAATTTAATTGCACCTACATTGCTGGAATACATCGTTATTCTTATAAAGCACTGCTGTGAAATGCTATAACATTGTTAATAACAATTTTAATATGTCAGAATTTAATTGCAACTTTTATAAATATTATAAATAGTAATATTGTACAAGAACAATTCCAATTAAGGAATGTCATCATTATATGACGTTAATTTAGGTCATAATCACATGATATGACAGTAATAAATGGGGGAGAGGATCACATTGTTGACAATGGAAGTCAAGTGATGCCTATAATTAGCAACAATTATTTTGCAATAATTTGCTATAACGGAACTATAGACCAGGAGATTTGCAGATCTACCTGAAGTCTAATATGTATTGAAAAAAGTTGAAATATGAATAATTGATTCATAAATGTTTACCAGAAGTGGAAGGACGAATATTATTGTTATTATTTTGGTAAAGACGAGCGGACTAGCGTGTTTTGAAGTTAACACTCTATTGTAACGTGGAAATATAAGATGTTGAAGAGGTTTATAAACGAAATGTATTAATGAAATTTACGTGGAATATTATAGAAGGTGTACAGTTGTGAACAAGAATATAATTGATGTTTAAGAACACGAGGATATTTAACTTAGAGATGAGGAGGTTAGGAGTGCATCATGAACCGTATTACACCGTTAGTGTTTACGTAGTAAGATCACTGATTCTTCTACACGTTTGTGTAGAAGATGGGTTTTTGTATTTAAAGAATGCCGTGCAGTATTAATGTAATGATTATCAATGAGAGGGAAGGAAAGATGTGTGTCATGTTTGAAAGCGTAGTTGACGCTAACATAAGATGTTGTTCAGGTATATGATAGGAATATGAGTATTGCCGTTGGAGCAAAGTATTACTACAGTGTGTTGAAAAAGTAACTGACATTAGGAGTGTATTTGTGTGTTGTTCACGTCACACAGTGGTCCTTTAAGCCTATCTGGCCGCGCTAAATTCCTTTGAATATGGAAAAGATCTATAAACCTTAAAATAACTGTTCAAAAGTATGTTAAACTTTTTCCTTATTCTTATTTATAAGAATTCAGGTTAAACTTGTCTTAATAATAACAATAATATTAATAATGTTCAACTGGATGAGGGCTTTCCTTAATGCTGCTGAGAGTAAATAATTTTGTGACTACAGGTTTTTGAAAAAATACTCCAGATTAAAAGAAATCAGCATCGATTTGTATGCCATGTTGGAATCCTAGCTTCATACAATCCATAGATATTTTAATTGAACTAATAGGCTAATTTTCATTTGAGAATTCATTACATTAAAATAGTATTTGATGAGTAGTTATAGTAATAACAATTGAACTCTTTTAGTAACCATAATAAAATAATTTCCATGAATGCACAAAACATATAATCTCCCGTGTCCTCACAATCTCCAAATTTCTGGTCAACACAGTAATAAATTAACTCGTCACTGAAATGCAATTTCATGAATCAGGCGAAACACATGCCGTTCCTTCCATCTGGTTCTTATCACAGCTAAACGTGTGGTGCAACGAAACACTTAAGAAGGGGAGGAATTAATTAACACAATATTTGATATTTCAAGGATTTACAGAATTAAACTGAAGTACCACACATCTATTCAATTAAAGAAAAATTAGGACGACAAAAAACTTGCTTAATGTCTTGTGATTTGCAACCCACTTTTTTCTTAATTGCGCTGAAAAATTAGTAAGTTTTTTTCTAACAATATTTTAACAGACTGTCCAAGGGTTTTCAGATTAGTATTTTCTATCAAATAGTTTAGTAAGACATCACATTCTCTCACTTTCCCACTTGCATGGCGTCAAACATCGAAAAGATATTTCCGCGAAATTCCTTCCGAGAGCACTAAAATGAGAAAAAAGCCAAAGTTGCAAAAAGTTGCAAGCAGTTTTTACACAGACAACACTATAGGGTATAGGCTATAGTCTAATGAAAAGAATTTCAACAATGTTTGGCAATTGCGAATTTCCGGATCTAAAAACCCATAGAAGAAGGATAAAATATATTTTAAAAGTTATTATATTCAAACGTTTATCACATAAACACAGCAATTTGTATACGATTTTGCAAATTTAATAAAGAAAGAGCATACTTTGGTCTGCCATATCCAGTGGCAAACGATGAAGATAGCTCAACAAACTCGTCTTTACAAGCACAAGATCAAAACACAAATAATCAGTTCCGCTTCCAGCTGAGGATGCGATAAGAAACATCCTACTTCAGCGATCTCTCACTCTCCAGGGGGTAAACCAATATGACAATCAGGCACAGTTCTGCGGTCATCGGACATTAGTGATAATAAAAACGTCATAAATCATGAAAATACATAACATTTATTTTTTGCATTTTGAGCGCCCAGATAGTGCAAAAGGACCACTGTGCGTCAGTTAGCGTTATTATCAAATCCACGACGTCTATTATGTAACTGAGTAGTTCCATCTCGGTCTTTGAAACTATTATTATTATTATTATTCATTGCTATGACAATTTAGAACTATAATTAACTTAACCGTTTGTTATAAATAATTCAACTGAATATGACAGAAACTTAGGTGATACTAGAATTTCATTATTTGTGAACCAGTGTTGGAAAGTATTGTTTGTAAGACAGGAGCTCTTATATATTGACAGATCACGTCAGATCTAGTAAAGATTTTTGAATACCGTGCTGGACATGGTTATTTCATTTATGTAAATATTTTATTATTCTTATAGTTTTATTTTACTCATTTTATATTCACGTGTGTAACTGATAGATGTATATAGTAGGTCTATGTAATGTAAACGTTATTTCTTTAACGAACAGCTGATGTCAGATCAAGTTGCATCTTGTGATCGAGTCACAGTGTGACTGTTAAGTTTACCCATTCGATATTTATTTTGGATTGTAACCTTTTGCAACGCAATTCTTATTGAAGCTGCATTTTGTAGGGTAGAAAGTTATCTACCAGCTTGAATATATTTAATTTGATTTTTATTTAATTTATTGGTGATAGGGAACGTTACTTGTTTGTAAATTTTTAGTGAATAAATCACTGGCCATAGTTCTGGATTGTCTGCTTATTTTTATAGAAACTGATCATCTTTTCATTTCACAATCGATGTGCGATAATACTGCCAGTTAGTTACTAGTATTTACGTAGTCTCAACTTTACCGTTCACGCTCGAGATCCGAGATTCTCGTACTACCATTTTTGTTATGGAATTTGATTTGCTAGTAAATGTGTAACTGATTTGTAGTGTTATTGCATGACAGTATGCTTCAAGGGTTTCCTAGTCATTCGCCCAGTAGGGAAGTGTTGATGTGTCTGGCTGGGTATCGACGTCCTTACAATCCTTTTCCATCTCAGCGGATATGGGTGGTGGCTAATGCGAGATTCGGGCGCAGTACGGAAAGTAGACCCTACACAGATGAAATGGGTTACTATGAGAAACAGAAATTAAGTTAACAAACAATAAGCAAATGAGATTTATGATGGTAACACTCCCGAATTTACATTTACCATTTACTGAATCTAGCTAAGTCCTAACGTTATAACAAGCATTTACGGCGAATGACTACCGTAAGAACAAGCATTACCTAAAGAGCTACATGATAACCAGCATACAAAAATTATCAAATTCACTCCTTAAAACTAAGGGTAAAATAGGTTTACACATAGTATTTTCACTTCAAGAAATAAATAAAACACAGCATTCACATGATCTCTTAATAAACCCTGTCTGCACGTTTGAATACTCTTTGTATACAAGGGTCATCTAATTATGTGCATTTATGGTGGCAACTGCGTGATAAGAATCACGACTTAGGTCGCATGAGCATCGTGCGCCACCAGGTGTGAACTACTGGTTAGTACGCTGCTCTGTCGTCTCAAAGTAGTTTACTCTGTCTAAAGTCATTTCCCATTGGAAATGGAAAAACAACCAAATGGAATCAAACAGCTGGCACAACGTTGAGAAATCAAGTTTAAGTTACTGTCATAGTTATTTAGCAATTGTTTATAATAATTATGCATTTATGATCATTAGAATCGTAGTTTAGATTTGTCGTTGGTTTATGACGATTGGCTGATGATTCTAGGACACCTAGGCTAAACAAAGTGAAGTCCTCCGTAAGATCAATCACTTGCAAAAACATCGACTCAATAGTCGGCAACAATAGCACGAGTTGACAAGACTCGGACGCAAAATGTAACTGTCAGGGGCGCACAGATCTCCTGATGCAGTCTCGGGCTAATCCCGGTAAGAATGGTCGCAGATTGAACTCTGTATGACAGTGCATTCCATGCACTCAAAATATTACACCAATAGCCTCAAACAGGGTGTCAGCATCACTAATAAATAATAGGCAACATCTAACTTCCTATAAAAATTACACACTCTCCAACGGTGTCGGAATGAAGTCGCTTCCCAATAGCGATCAAAAGAGGTAACATGCTCGTCTACATGACGTAAGAAAAAACATCTGATTTCTACAACATGGCTGCTGAACTTGACCCAAAGAATTAAACAATTCTCCAAACGGTAAATACGATGCACTGGCATCCGTCAAAAAGTAACATAGTCGTCTCACAATAGAGCGTAGTGTACTCTGGGTAATAGAAACCCGTTCTCACTGGTGCTTGGCAAAGCACGCTAGCTTCATAGTTGCGTCCGGCAACTGATAACACATTCTGCAGGCAAGAATTCACTCAATAAAGTCCTACAGCGAATCATGCTGGTTCAAACATTAACAACTTATAACAAATAAACACTCGTAGTAAATGTACCGCGTAGAAATACGGTGTACAATGATAAGTCATGTATTAAAATTCCAAGTAACAGTTTCACAAAGATATTCCACTCTCCTGGAGTGCTCTGATTTGTCAAAGAAATGTCACTCGACTCTTATCTATACTTCTTAAATACAAAACTTTGCGTGTTATAGACTTGAAACAAATAAAATATAACAATGATGACAATCTCATATCAGCTGATATGTACAAAATGATACGGAGAGTATCAGGGTTCGATGCTCTTCAGGCATACTTAAATATAATCCCTGTACGTTCTTTCTAGAACTGATGTGGCTTCAAAGCTTCACAATGACTGTAATAACATAAATTCATATAAATGTGATGACATGAGTCAGTCACCGAACCATACGGCCATCCTAAACAAGCAGTGGCGTAACTTGGATGTGACTTGGAAGGGGTTACAGCAAAAATAAACCAAAGAATGGCTGCCCATCCTTCCAAAAAATCTAACCAACACTAAGGGTTGACCAAAACAGATCAAAATGATATGTGGTCGTGTCTAGCAAATTGTTTGGACATTCCGTCCTACTGACATACAACAGAATGCACCAAATTGTGACTAACTCACACTGAAAAGAAATAGCAAAATGAATGCTGACTTCAGATATCCTACCTAAGCTGGTCATCAAGATATTCGGTTAACTATTCTACAATTAATCTATCACAGAAAAAAACGCACAAATCAGAAGATGCAGACTTACAGTACTATTCGCCTCATCTCAATTTCAACACAATTGAGGGGTAAAAAAGACCTGGACGGTTCCGGCGGTGTTCCCAAACCGCGCTTCATGGATCAAGGCTCCTCCGTACCAGTCTTCCACTGCGTCCTCGTGTTGGATTCACGTACAGAAACTCCTCCCTGCGGTCGGCTTTCTGGTTGATGGGCGTCTCAGCTCCATGTCCCGCGTGGTTGTAAGGTCCTCCCGCTGCCATGACGAAGTCTCCCCTTCTTCAGATATTCCCCTCACATTGTAGAAGTCTACTCTATTTCGCAGATAGATAATACTTGTAGAATGACGCACATGTGGCTTATATCGTGATAACACATCTTATTAAAGAATTCCACTCGTGATTGCACAGAGTTTAGAATTATTGTGTCGTAGTTATTATCAGAATACTCACTGACTCTACACAGTAATATTGCAGACTTTATCATGAAATGGCTCTCACTGTCTGCGATCACAGATGTTATGTAACACATTCGTTGTCATGCTCACAGATTTTATAACAGCAAATATCACTCTGGATCGTAATAATCCTGCGTCGAAATTAATTACACTTTGAGTGGTAATACGATTAAGAACTGTGGTGTGCCTTTTCACACACGATGATCGTTGATTGCTAATTATTTTACAATATTTCACGTCCATCGTGGACTTCAATTTTACACTGGCCCTCGAGGAGAAATGTGGTGTTCCACGTGACCAAAAATAATGTCGGAAATATTACACAATTATCCACAATTTTCACAAATGGTCTTACAAATAGCCAATACTGTTGGTTTCACTTACACTGCACAAATTATCGTGCCAAATATAACTTGATGATTGCGGATTTTCCATCACCACATGGGTGGACTTGTATGTTCCTCGTCTTACAGACGGACTTGTAACTGCGTCCAACTTGGACGACTACAAACGTAATTTTCGTAGCACTGCACACTATGGTGCGAAAGAATACTGCACAATAAACTTGTCGAATGAAATTATTCTTTTCTTCACCCTGCGGGTGGACTTAGAGTCCTCGTCGTACAGACGGAGTATACAGCACGTCTCACTCGGACGGCTTCAAAAGTGGTTGTCATCGAGCATAGGCTCGCCCTGCTGTGTCCGAGCGGCTACTTGAGTCGTTGACAGTCCATTAACTTCTTTCAGCATATCTGCGTCCTAAATTACCTTTACCAAAAATACATTTAGAAACAAAATATGTTTATCTTATGCTGAATAACGATGTGGAAAGTTCTGAGACTTTTACAAGCAAGAAGTAGAATAATGGGTGCTCAGAAAAAATATTTAGGGTGAATGTCCAGAGTCAAGACATCATCCCCTTTGCATGACATGCCGCGCGCTGCTTCCAGGGCGCGTTCAATGATGAAGCATGGCATCCTGAAAGAAATGTATTTTTATGCATGTTACCAAAACTTGATGTGGACATCACGTGAATGTTGTTTAAAAGAAAGATCTGTTGGGAGACTTTGGTTTATTGGTGAAAGGAAATTTATAATGAAGTATTTCACATTTTGTTGAATGATATGGTACATGGAAGTGTAAAAACTTTATTGTTAGGTGAAGTTTGCATGTTTCTTGCGTGGAGTACCTGTTTTGGTTTGGAGTTGTCTTGTTTCCTCGAACCTACGACAACTAGTGTAGCGGGGGAGATTTGTGCCGTTACTAACGTCACATTTCTATTTTGGTACATGTTGAGTCATCATCATCACAACTGGCATTGTGCAATTGGGTTACTGTGGTATTTAAAACTTCCTGTTAGGTACCTCACTTATTTGTATTACATACATAATTTATAGCTAGAAACCTTCCCTGGAATCCACACAACTCACCCAAGTTTCATCGCAATCGGATGAATGGTATATGAACGCATAGGGGACATACATACACTATCACTATTGAATTGGCACATCAAACTTACAAACTAAATCACAGACGAGGAAGACTTTCTTTTGATGATTAGTAGTATAATTGACATAACATCTAGATTAGGGGCAGATGACCTGGTAGCTCCGCCCCTTAATACAACAATAACTAACTAACATCCAGGTAATTTGCCCTTTTGATAAGGATGAGAATGAAGACGACTACCACTACTACTGAACTGGTACATCAAACTTACGAACTAATAGGAAAACATATTTTAAATAAAAAACACAGGCGGGGAAGAATGTGTTGTTGCCTAACTTCCGACACGATTAGTTCATGAGCCTTAATGCAGGTAATGGAGTGGTCCGTCCCAAATTTAAAGTGGATGGTGTTTCCCTCAGGTTCCAAAAGGTAAGTATGTAAAATTTGGTCGAGATAGGTGTAATGTTGTAGATTTTTGCCAAAGGGCCTAAATGCAGGGAATAGAGTGGTCTAAGCAAGTGTAGTCATGTTAAATATACTATAAATATATATTGTCTTTTAGTATTCATATAAGCCAGAGATCCAGCGATAGCCAGCTTACAGTCCATTTCATCACCTCACCTATTTCCCAATCCTGAACATACACTCAGAGTTTGGCGGTGGCTGGTGCATTGTGCTGTCCCCAGACGGCGCTAGTGCGTTGGCGGTGGCTGGTGCATTGTGCTGTCCGCAATTACAAGCAGACAGTGTTACTCGCAGGGTACCAATGGGTAAGTATACAAATTTTGGTTCAGATTGGTGTGACGGTGCAGATTTGTGTCAAAGGGCATAAATGCAGGGAAGGGGGTGGTCTGTCTTAAATTTCAAGTGGTCAGGGTTACCCGCGGGTTTCCAAAGGGTAAGTATACAAATTTCGGTTCAGATCGGTGAAACGGTGTAGATTTGTATACATAACAGACAGACAACCAGACAGACAGACAAACTATTAGCTATATATATATATATATATATATAGATAAATGAACTATCAAGTCGATTTCACGGCCACTCTTTTATGTAAACAATAATGGGTCGAACCATTGTTTACGATTCTTGTTACAAAGTAAGTTTACGTTATTAACCCTCCGTCGGTCGCGCCGCATCCAGAAGGTCCCAGCGCTACTTTTTCGCACCCTACTTCACAGCGCATGCGTCTGGTGAACATTCACTCACAGTATCTTCAGAGCTGCCAGTGTCTTACTGAACAGTTGAGAATTGTCATTGTTGATAACACTAGTGTTGGCATACTGAACATTGGCGTCTACCGGATGCCACGCGACCTATACCGTCCGCGTTTTTAGTATGGCCGGTAACCGTCAGTTTTTCGATTTAAACAATCCTAGTGACTTGAAATTAGTGCACAGTTTACTTACTGGTGATAATTTTAACGACGAGCAACAGAATGAAGAGGACAGTGATACTGATGCCAGTGGCGGCTGGTGGATCTAAAAGTTGGTGGTTCACAAAACTATCATAACAATGATCACAGATATATGAATAGCCAAAACATCCCTTAGATACCGAACAGATACAAATTAAGGAAAAGCAGAAATTTTAACATATGTTTGCTTATACTCTATGTACTCCTTGACTTGAAGGTTATGCCAAATAACTCACCTATTTGTACAGAAAATAACACGTCTCTCCTTCCTCCTTGCAAACATGTCAATGACTCTGTCATTAAAGTCCCTTATTTGCATGATGAAATCTCGTTCAGTAGACAGCATAGCAAGGGCTGATAATCTCTCCTGAGACATTGTGATTCGTATGAACGTCTTAATCCTTTTCAGGGTGGAGAAACATCGTTCCGCCTCACAAGATGTCATGGGGATAGTCAGAACTACACTCAGTAATTTAAGACATTCACTGAAAGTTGAACTTAAAATTATTGTCCCTAATGAATTCCATTAGTGGCAGAGCACCTGATATGTGTCTAAATTCTGCTGTACTGTAAATAATTGAAAGTTCTGTCACAAGTTTCCTGCACTCAATGAATGGGTAAGCTTGTTGAACAAGTCTGACATTTTCATCCGGATAGTGCAGCTCTTATTCTGCAAATTTGTCTGGAAGAAAGAGTTCAGCTGCTCCCAAGTGGCCAAGAAAGCTGAATCTGCTTAACATTTCAGTCAAAATGACATAAAATAACATCACAAAATTCAATTGCCTGTCTGTTTCTTTCTGATTCTACTTTTCGTTTCTTGACTATGCCAGACTGCTCTGATGTGGAATTGATGGTATTCCTTAGTTTCAGAATCTCTATTTCGAAAGATTGTAGTCTTGCCAGAACTGTTGTCGGAGTACAGTCACGCCTCTGAAGCTGACTGTACAAAATGTCAACACGTGGCATGATTTTATGGAAGAAAGACATCCAAAAAGTAAAATTATCATCATTCAAAATACCAATGTAGCCCGAGGCTTGAAGAATAGATGATGCATTATTCATTCTAACACCCTCCTGAATTACTTTCATACATTCTATCAACTCACTTCTGTACTCAAAGACAGTATTCACTGATCGTGTTTGGAAGTTCCATCTAGTTGGGATTGATCTAGGCAAACGTTTTCCAACTATTTTATCTAAAACTGCAGTTTTTTGAGGAGAGTTTGAGAAGAAGGAACAGAGTCCTTGAAGGTTTACAAAGAAAATCCTCACACTTGTATTGATTGAGGCTGCATTCAACATGACTAAATTAAACTGGTGAGCATGACAATGAACGTATTCAGCTGATGTATACTTCTGCTTAATTATAGCCTGAACACCATGTTTAGAACCACTCATAACAGATGCACCATTTTACGTTTGTACAATAAGCTTATGTTCAACAACCAATAAAGTGACGTTCGAGTTCATCAGATATGCATGCAGCCAATGATTCTGCATTTTGCCCTTCAGGATTAATAAAACCCCAGTATCTCTCCACTGGCTTCAAGTTGACCAAGTATCTATATACAATGACCAACTGATACATTGATGCTACGTCACTTGTTTCATCTGCTATGACAGACACAAATTCTGACTCATTAATTTCTTTTGCAATTTCCTCATGGCAAACTTCAAGCATGCACTGCAGAATTTCATTCTGTATTGTTTTTGAGGTGCCCTTGAATACAGTCGCTTTTTCCAAATGAGTTTTCATAGCACTATCCAATTCTGCACTAAAATTGATTAGTCCACGAAAAACCCCCGGATTTCTTGATGTATCGGACTCGTCATGTCCGAGCAATGCCAACTCAAATGAACTACAAAATCTAATACAGTTAATTATAATGTTCAAAACATACCTATTTTGGGCTAACTTTTGATTATGAGTTTCTATTGCTCTTCAGTATTGAACCCGCTAAGCACTGGTTCATGTGATATTTTTCATCGCAACGCATTTTTGATGCATCACTTTAGAACGTACCCACTGACCGACCATGCTGTCGCCACATGCTAACATTCTTTGGAGTTATAAATGGATCTTTTGACTATGGAGAAAACCATTATTAAATAATCTGAGGCTAAATTATGACACTTTTATTTTCTACAAAGCTCAGATATTCTCATGTTGTAATTCTGTGTCATCGAAACATTCTTTAGAATGTTATTTCTGCTTTTGGTACGGTATTAACACCGCTGATACGCGAACCGGAACCAGACAGTCGCTGCACGACTAGTGTATTCACGAGTTCACGCAGCGCAGGACAGAGCTCTTATCACATGTGTTTGGTTTACCATCCAAGTTGGATGTTGTTCTTGTCAAGTCCGTCTAAAACACGATGTAATAGTCCGCCTGGAAGGCGAAGAAAGCAATCTTAGTGCATCGCACATTATTTAACTACGAACAGTACATAATATTAGTGAATATTACAGCCGGAGAAGGCTTGTGCTACGAATACTCTGAATTTTTGGAAAAGTGATTATAATTGTGGAACACCACATTTTCAACCACGTGTTTGAACATCGTATTTCGACATCGTCAAGTGGCGATAAAATATATCATTCACTGTGAAATTATTATTAACCGAGTGAATCATTTCAACACTCATAACTACACATATTTCTTTAATCGCAAGTGCGATTCTTTTCTGTGAAACACAACGTCGATGCCACGTGATTTGTGGGCAAGTAAAATCTGTGTTAGTGAAGCAGATAATAGGGCATGGCCAATTTATAAACCATCTGCGCAGTGTAGTAGCAGTGAATTTAGTACCACATTAAAGCTAGCTTCAGTGCAACTGTGCTACGCTCATTTTTCGTGTTTTCAAGTCGTAAATTCGTACTTCAAAATGTCACTTCTTGATAACCACGTGTACGACGATCTTTGTTACGCATCACCTCTGGAGATGAGCTGTTAAGCTTCATGATGTGAAGGAGAGGACCGGAGAACTACAGCCGATGACGGGAGAACCATGACTTTAGCATCCGCTAAGCCAAGGAATATGACGACTTTGGGGAGGAGTCTGGTCATATCATCACGACAACGACGAGGATGAATAAAGGCGGTGGAAATGGATAGAGCCTATGTGGAGGCCCAGATTGGACAACCCTTGTCCGGAGACCAAAGCCTTATTGTATCCCTCAGGTCGTTGGAACGACTGAGATGTAGACATCCTTTCTTGTGAGTCCGAATAATTCATTCCTTGTGAGGTTCTTTTGTGGTGTAGCTTAGTGTAGTTTATTGTAGTTTATTGTAGAATCAGCCGAACTTCTTGACAAGCCATAGGTAGGTTTTGTACTGTTAGAATTAATCCTTGTAGTTCAATTTCAGTGATTTGTTAGTCACCCGTTGTGATTGAATTTCTTTTCCATCACGGTGCATTATGATGGACATCGCTAAGATGTTATTTCTACCCCTGCTAAGCGTGACTGTAGTATTTGTTACTACGTTTTGTTCAACATTAGATGGGTGATTTTGTGTAGAGTTATTTGGGATAACGATCAGACGTCATGGCCAGTGTTATTTTTATAACACCCCTTTCTAGTAAATGTTGTCACGCCACTGATTTAGTCAGAACAGTCCGTATCATTAGATAGCCGACTAAAGCTATCAGTTTTGTAATTCAATGCTATTTTCATTTTGATGTGCTATGAAGCCATCCAGTTCAAGTTATGAACACATTCAGGGTGTTACATTTTGTATGCAATCTACCATCGAACCCTGCAATGAATGCCGTATCATTGGCAAACTTAGCAATGTAAGATTTGCGCCTTTATGATGTTTATTTCGTGTCAGGTGTTTCGACACGGTTATTATTTTGGTTATGATTAGACAGAGCAGTTATGAACTGACATATCTGCACATTTCAAAGAGGTTCAGATTAAGTGGAATATCTGTGTTTTCATTTCTTTGACTTTTACAAACATGCCACGTCTTTGTGCATAGTTTTGAGGCGTGATTTTAAGCTTGATGCTTATGTGATTTTGTATTATAACTGGGACATGATAACAAGGCCAGTTTTCTGAAAGGAATTTCTCCGAGAAAGCTGCCCGCCTTCAGTGTTGTTCATTTTTCTAAACTGTCCGTGTGGATGATTGTGAGTAGCGAAGATAGCTCGAATCATGGACAGGTGGTAACAGTTCCCAGCATGCAATGTACTAGAGCACCTCTCACTCAGTGAGACATACTTTTTCAGACTCTTTGACAATGCTTACAGCATTACTAACATTTAAATGATGTGTCTCATATGTTGGTCAATGTCCAGGCCACCATTTTGTAATAATCAGATGTTTTGCTAGTTAGAGATGACTGGCGAGAGCCATGTGTTTGCATCGCTATTGAAGCGACTATCTTTCTTCTCCATCTGAGAATGATTACACGTTATGTTAAGGTTTATTTGTTGAAATTAAGAGGCTAGATGAGGCACCTGTGTAGAGGCTATATTTATGTGTGTCCAGACTTCGTTTTTGTTGACTGAGGTATTGTAGAGAGGTAACTGATGTTCATTCCAGGCCTTACACAGAGGTAAATTAAGTGAGCCGAGAGCCACTAATAACCTGTGTTATTGTTATGTCCGATCGGGAGAGCTCGTTGATGGTGTTTTATAGCTGAGATTGATCTCGCACGAGACTGCTACTGCTGAGCCCAAGGTATTCAGGATTGTCAGCCTATTCGCCATAAACCAACGATTCTAATAATCAGAACGTCATTATTATAAACTGATGATAATTAACCATTTATAGTATTTAACCTTGATTTTCTTGCATTTTGGGCCTGCTGGCTGACACTTGCTTTGTGCACACTTCTTTTGTGGAAGTAATCTAGGATAGATGACACTAATTTTTATCGACGGACTGCTTGCTCAACCTTTAGTCAGTAGCTGGTGGAGCGTGAGCCTCATGCGACGTTGGACGTAGTTTTTACTACGCAATCGCCACCGTAAATAACATCAAAGTAGATGACACTGGTTTACAAAGAGTAACCCAGGGCGAAGGCAGGAATACATGTTTACCTTTTTTTAGATTGTAAGAGGGCATTTAATGTTTTTTTTTGACGGCTTGTCATGTAGATTTGTACTAACTGTTTTTGCTTTACGGACGTCATCGCCGTAAATTTTGTATTAATTTTTAGGAATTAGTTAGATTATTTAAAAATAAATGTAAATGAGGAAAAGGTATCATCCTAACTTAGACTTGCTATTGCTACCCTGTTAAATGTAAATTCCGTTATTAGCTTATTTTGTAACTTGACTTAGAGATTATTGCCGTACCATTTTCCCAGCGTTGCTGTTGTTGCTTTACTTTGTCAGATAGATCTTTCGCGAGGGTTTACAGTAGTTTACAGGTAGGGTTCCGATCTTTTATTTTTGTTTAATTATTAGTTTGCGGATTAGCCGATAGAAACCCTCCGAACTAGGCTAGGTGTCTGAATATTTTGAGTAAATATTTCTTCAATTTTACTTAAGCCTGGTAGTTTATTTCTCAGTCTAGCTTTAGGAGGTGTATTTTCTTGGGCTGTATATGACCTTTTTAGCAACCATGTTACCACGGATCCTCTGGATCATGGATTCTCGTGCAGCTATGGCCTATAAGAAATTCACCTGATCCTCATGGCACATGGGTCCGCCAGGTGAGGTGTTAGGGATGTCGTTTCGGCTGTTGGCAAACCTGACAGCTCCTCTGACGGGCACAGTATCCTGTGTCTATCTGCTGTGCTATATTAACATTAGCAAACATGACCAAGTGCAAGGTATTCTTCATATGCAATTTCGATGAAGCATGCTTTTTAGCTCGGTCATGAAGATGCTGCAGATCACGCACACCATTCTTTGTCCATGAATCTTCACCCCCAAACAAAATACATGGGAAGCAAAACAAGGTATTGGTCACTTCACAGCCACAAATCCAGTCATATTTATCATACACGTCGGGATGAAAATTTCTGTTAAAACTTCTCGTTTTTGTCTTAACAGTCTGAGTGATCTTAAGGTGAGGTTTTGGCCTACCTAGTCGCTTAACCTCGTGCTTCTCCTCAAAGGGAAGCAAGGAAAACGGTCGCCCTAAGAGTGACTGGACTGAATTCATCATCTGAATTATTACCGGTAGGCCTAATGCAGTGCTGTAGCCTACCTACAGTAATTATATACCCTTATAGAAACTGCTTGAAGAAACATCACCATCCGCCTAAACGTTGAATCAGATTCCCAAATATTATAATGCAAACCTGCTAAATTATACGAAACATGGCAGGGTATATGCACACTTCCAAACATGGACAGTAAAACGAAACGAATAGGCTGCGTATCGTACAGTTCAACAGAAATTCACATTCATTTCGTTCTCACTACCGTACCAATAATGCTAAATGTCAAACTAGGTACCCTTTAAATGGTGCGGATATCGTAAAAACGATTGATGACAACTGTGAAATACGGTTAGTGTTGAACAACTCACATTCAACCCACCACGATGTAGATGTCAAAATTTAAAAATAACAAACGTATCGATCCTGTATTATGGAACTGACGAGAAAGAAAAATTGCGGGCTCATAATTCCAGTGTGTTTCAGCAGGTAGAAAATTCCACGATCACCAATTTCTCACAACGAAACAGATAAAAAGCCAAATCGATACAACATTGAAACGTAGCAAACCGGTCAGTCACGAAACAAAAGATGAACTTTTTCAGAGAGTACCTACTCGCTTTAGTTAAACTGATAACACTGTATGTTTCAAATAAATTTTATCTATATCAAATATAAATATCTGTGGAAGATTTATATTGTTTATATATTGTTTTTCAATCATGCAAATACTGCACATATCTTAAAAGAAGACGAAGTGTTGTGCTTGTTAACCACTAGAGCGTGCTAATGTTGCTGCGCCATCTACTGCCCGCGAGCAAAATATATCGTATCTACTTTTGAACTCTATGGAATGTTAACCAACCACACGTAGCTCCGACCCCACCAATCCCCCCATGCATCCGCTACACTCCCTAGGTTTGTCTATGCATATGCTGGCCTATACAAACTGCCTGGGTTGCAGAGAGGAGTGCACTATACAGTTGGCCCTTGGTTGCGTGTGCAGCGTAAAGAACTGCGCTCGTCCCAACCCACTATGAGTGATGAGATTCAATACATCACGCCTCCATTCAAGAATATATATAAGATTAATTGAATCAATAATGCCCAGAATTTTGGTTGTAACGCAAACTTGCTACCATGGTAAGGAGCTGCCTCTGACTGATGCTGAAGATCTTCCGGCTGAGAGCAGAGAAGACAACCGTGGTACTCGGGAAAGTGGAGCGGAAGATGAACTTCTTCTCAGGGACATCATGTTTTATGCAGGGCAGGATGGAAACACAAAATGGGGTAAGCACCCTGAATTTAACCGTAGGAAGAAAACACCACCACATAATTTGCTTACCAGACTGCCAGGAGTTATTGGTGATGCACGCCACGTGAAAGATGTAGGTGAGTGTTGGAAATTGTTTATAACTGACGAAATGTTACATAATGACGTTCCATATACAAATCAGTAAACAGAACACGCAAGAGGACATTTTCAAAGGTGAAGAGATGCAAAAGTGACTGATATTATTGAAGTAAAAATGCATCTTAGGACGTTCATATTTGGCTGGTACTTTACATGTCAACAAAATAATGCTGAGGACTTGTGGGGCACAGATTACAATGGAGTGAAAAATTCCGTCTTGTTATGAATTCGAGGCGTTTTAAATTTTTGCTTCGTTGCTTTCGTTTTGACGACAGGGTTACAAGAGAGGAGCATAAGAAGTTAGACAATTTGCCAGCTATCCGGGAAGTATTTCAATCATTTATTGACAACTGTAAGAAGAACTATTCCCCTGGGGCGTTCTTAATAAATGATGAACAGCCTGAAGGTTTTTGTGGAAGATGCCGGTTTAAGCAGTACATCCCATCAAAACTAGCCAAATACGGGTTAAAAATATAAGCCCTAGTGGATGCAAAAACTTTATATTTTAATGATTTGGAAATTTCCCCAGGGAAACAACCAGAGGGTTCGTTGATGTTGGTGAGCGATTGGCACAGCCTATCTATAACACAGGTCGCAATATTACGGCGGATAATTGAGTTACAGACATGGACTTGATAGGTTTTTTTTTGAAGAAAAGAAGAAGAGATTATCTTATGTCGGCACCATTAGAAAGAATAAAAGATGTCTGCCGGCTGAGCTTATGAATGTAAAACAAAGGACAGTAAAGTCATCAATATTTGGTTGCAATGAACAAGCAACTTTAGTCTCCTATGTTCCTCAGGAAAATAGAATTGACCTGCTCGTTTCCAGTCATCATTTAGATGACGACTCGATTGATGATGAAACTGGAGAATATGCCAAACCTACAATTATGACACGCTACAACGGGACAAAGGGTGGAGTAGATGTCGTAGATAAAATGTGTGGGAGTTACAACGTAGCCCGAAATACCACACGTTGGCCACTTGTTATTTCCTTTGCTATGTTGAATGTAGCTGGCATAAATGCTCACGTAGTGGCTATTGGGAACAGAATGAATGTCGGTAGGTGGAGACTCTTTCTGAGAACACTATCTGAGCAGTTGGTGTCCAAAGAGGTTAGGCGAAGAAGCATGAATCCAACAGGTCTCCATTCGCCCAACTTGAAAAGTACCGACCTGGGGAGCAAGGCAAAGAAGCAATAGCCAATGGAACCACCCTTCCTTCAATTGCTGAAAAGAAACGATGTGACACTTGCAAGCTTGCTAAACCGAAGAGGATCACTAGAATGACAAGGCACAGCTGCAAGAAGATTAAGAAACATTTCTTGCTGGAACACGGAAGAATGATTTCCCCTGAATGCTCCGAAAATCTGGACTTGGGAAAATAAAAGTCAATATGAACAGTTCGTTGTGTATTTTTCTTTGATTTTGTAATACATTGCATACTTCTCTGATTTTACATTACTATATCAAATTCTGTGAACAAGGTTACGGTATATTATGCTATAGTTGTTATTGTTGGGTATATTTATTGTTGTTTGTGAAATAAAGATTATTTAAGAGATATGGCACTGAGTATTCTTGTAATTTTTGAAACGAGATAAAACAATCTGCAGGACCTTATTGTTGCTGTTATTATTATTATTATTATTATTATTATTTATTTACGAAAAATTGTGCCTACAATTTATGGACGGCAGAAAGAGAAAGCAGCATACACATACACAGCAGTGTCTCCATCTCCGTTCATTAAATCTATACAAATCTGAAATGTTACATTATACAATTTACAACTTTACATTGCTATATACACATAATCTGCTGTACATGACGTCTATATCATACAATTCATAAATAGAAGGGAAGATACAGGCACGCACGCACACATATACAAGCTCACACACGCACACATGCATACATACATACATACACACATACACACACTCCCTCTCACTCACAAAGTTACATTATATAAAAATTAAATTTACATGGGGTGTTAGTCCCTTTAGAGCCTTCACTTTGAAGCAAAATTGTCGTGGAGGAAGGTCTTTTATTTCACGAGGCAGGTCATTCCAAAGTCGAGCAGGGCGATTGAAGAGCTCAGATTGATAATCAGTTGTCCTAGCGAATGGAGGAACGAGGGTGACACCCTGTGCTCAACGGACTGAGCGATATGACAGCTGAAGGCGGTGAAATGGGGACAGTATAATATTGCCAGCTAGAGTTTTTCGGAGAAAGGTGAGATCTATTTGGCTACATTTTTGTCATTGATGGATGTTAATGTTTTTGTCAAAACTTTGTTACCCTGTTTGTAAATGAGTCGCTCTGCTCGACGTTGGACTACACTTAACTTCCTCATGTTTTCTTCGGTAGTGGGATGCCATGCAGAAGGTCCATACAGAAGAATGGACCGTATCGTGGAGAGATAAACCGCTCGGAGTGCACGGCTACAGAATCCCAGAAGATTACGTCTTGCAAATCCTAGAATTCTAAATGCCTTACACATTCTACTTCAAGTTGCTGGAAATGTGTATTCCCAGCATTCGCAGTGAATTGCACATGGGAAGAATTTTGCCGCTCAGTGAAAGGCTATGTGCAAAAGGCTGTCTGGCCCTACTTAGCCGAATATATTTACACTTGTTTACATTCAAGGTCATCTTATTTACATCACACCACAGTGCCACACTGTCCAGATCTTCCTGTAGTGCTTTGACGTTATCATTATTTTTTATTGCTCTGTAAATTATTGAGTCGTCTGCATACTGCGCCATCGTGGACGTCACACAGCCTGGAAGATCTAGGGTAAAAACCATGTACAACAAAGGCCCAATCACCGACCCCTGTGATACTCCCGAAGTTACCATTATGTTCGGCGACTTGGCCCCGCCAAACACGACACACTGCGTTCGACCTAACAGGAATGACGTCAACCATGTAATCAGTTTGCCTCCGATGCCATATTTGCCAAGCTTTAACAATAGTCTTTGATGAGGCACCTGACCAAAAGCTTTGCTTAAGTCCAGGGCCACACAGTCCTCTTGGGAGACGTTAGTCTGATCCAAGGAGTTCTGCCAGTCATCAATCACTTTTGTCAAAAGAGTTGTACAAGATTTCCCCGGAACGAAGCCATGTTGGCTTGGATTTAACAGGCCTCGCTCGCTCAGGAATTCCAGTATGTTCTTAGCAACCAGGCGCTCCATACATTCACAGATACCAGACGTTAGACAAATCGGGCGGTAGTTGTCCATGTCTTCCTTGTCACCATTTTTGAACACAGGGACCACGTTAGCATGTTTCCACTCTTGTGGTAGAGTCCCGGTGTTAATAGACTGGTTGAAACGTGCACACAATGAGGGCGCTAGGTCATCTGCACAGTAGTGGAGGATCCGAGCAGGGGTTAAGTCTGGACCTGTCGCGGCTTGGGGTCTAGTCCTCCGTAGGCTGTCTCGAACTTCCTGTTGTGTGAAACATAGACTGGCTAGGGGAAAGAGAGGGATGATGTCCTTGGTAGGAACATTCCTTCACTGGTGTCAGGTGGAGATAAGTTATTTTGGAATTTACAGTTGAACGATTTGGCTATGTCTAATGGGTTGGAAAGGGAAAGTACGTTTTGTTTAAAGCTCTGTGTTGCGGTGTTGCCATTTATGCTCCGAATGAATGTCCACATTGCCTTGGGATTAAAGTTTAATTTGTCCATATACGTACTGTAGGCTTCACGAATTGCAGATTTGGTACTATTTCTAGCCAGCCTATACTTTTCCCACCTGCTGTCACATGGGCACTGTTTCCACTTGTTATAGAGCTGATTTCTCTTTCTTATTATGGATATTATGTCCTTTGAGATCCAAGGTGTTTTTCCTTATTTTTAATTGTAACCTTAGGGATCATTTCATCGACGCACTGAAAAAAGATTTCCTTCCTAGTATGCCAGGTACCACCTATATCTACACTGTTGGTGAGTGAAGGTGAAATAACTGGAAATCTGTCCAGTAATATATCAGAAAGGAGTTTCCAGTTGGTACGGGAGTAATTGTAAACTGTTCTGGTTTGTAATTTTGGACTGATTTTTTGTGGGTAAATATAGCTAGAAGGGCTTGGTGATCACAGAATCCAGGGATGACTTGTAGAGACTGAATTGAGGATGGAGAGTTTGTTAGGAAAAGATCGAGGGTTGAACGGGAGGTCTCAGTGATACGGGTAGCTTCAAATATGAGTTGATGGAAGAATAGATCATAGAATGCTGTAAGGAAGTTGTTGGATATAGGATTATTTGGGATAGGAGCGGCATTTCTATTCCATGTGATTTGTAGGTTGAAATAACCAACAATGTAGACAGCGTCATAATTTTGTTGAACGTTTTGCACCCGTTTGAGGGAGAGAATCGACTGAACCGATCAGATATTTACCGTTACTGCATTGAACCTCAACCCACACGGCCTCAGCGTCAGCTTCCAGCTGATGGACGCGAGTTGCATTGTACTCAGGCTTCACAGCAATGAGAACCCCGCCCCCTGAAGTCTGCAGTCGGTCCTTCCTGAACAGCTGGTATGTGTCTGGTAACACCTCCCGATCACCTACCACCCCAGAAAGCCACGTTTTACTGCAACACACAATACTTGGATCTAGGGCGGTCACTGTAGCATGAATATTTTGTTTCCGTCCCGGCCGCATGATGCTGCGAGAATTGAAGGCGAACAGTGATAAGTGTTTATTTACAAGTGAACTATTCAGGTTATTTACACTATATACAGAGTCACTGGGAATATCACTGGTATTGTTGCACAACGAGTCGGTAAACGGCGGCATAGCACATTGCCAACATGTCCACGTTCGCGTGCCTTTTTTAATGCACCGGAACTCAGAGGTACTGATTTTAGCACACGTCCTGTGACTCGACATGTTACAATTACTGCACTGAATATATAACTGATTTCTTCGGCCGACTTTTTCACATACTGTATTGCGCATTGCGAAGGTCCAGGGTTGAGTTCTATGTCGCCGCTTAGAGCAAGCGCTATGCAGCAGAGCAAGAACCCGGCAGCAGGTAGCCTTGCGACACCTATCCGTCCTGCTCGGTGTGGCCGGCTAATGGTGGCCAGCTCCAGACCTTCACTGCCACACCATGTCCAGGAATGTATTGTACATTTGCCACTCACCAGAAGCTTTTCCATAAGGTGTTGATTCTTCAGATCCTGTTCACCATTAACGATCACAGAATGAACACGTCTTTCCACAGTCACTGCACATTTTACCATTAAAAATACTAAAATGACACGGAGCACACTTCCCTTCATGCAGGCACGTGCCGCCATCTAGTTGCTGTTAACAATGAAAATAAGAGTAAAAGGAATGTCAACATTATTTAACTCAATTATACCCTAACATGTCTGCAGGAAATGTCGTTTTTATACTAAGAACAAAATGGCGCCTCCTAGATGGCGCGTGACTTATCGTATCGAAATTAGACCGTGACCGACGGAGGGCTAAATCCGGTCTTCTACATCTTGTGATGGTGTTGGAACTACGGTACTACTCAACTATAATAGCAACTAAGGAACATTCCATTATGACAGACAACAACACCTCTCAGTAAAATTATAAACACGCCATGGAAAAATGTACGAAAACTGAGCTATTGTATTAATTAACGCGCAAGAAAATGTGATATACTTTTATGAATGATACGTGCCATCATAATGAATGTTTAAATTTAACTTACATGAATTCCACGCAGGTAAATTTATATTTTTTCAATGATTGGTCAGGACGAGCTTAGGAACTCTTTGAAGATGAGATCACCAGAGTGACGATTAAATTTGTAAAATTTGAAAACGAAAGGAAGCTGGTAGTTTTACGTGACCGTTAATCTCGCATTCATGAGCCACGGCACCTCCAATTTTACGTGGAATCCGAACCACAGGGCATAGTTTTCACTTCGAAGACCTCACAAGCATTAACCGCGAATCTAACTTCGGCCACCTTGGTAAGAGGCAAGCAGCTTGACCATTGCACTATCATGCATTCTTTTATAATTAGGCACCGGTTCATGTTAGTTTCGTGGATTTCATAATTTCCCAAGTCGCATTCGTGGTCTTACTTCATAATGCTTTTCGCAATTAGCCCAGATATATTGTCATTGTAATAGTTTAGCAGTTTCTGAGGCATTGAAAAATCATGAACTGTTACCAAGACTTTTACACATATTTGCAATGAATTGTACAGAATGAATTGGAAAGTAACTACCTTTTTCAACTTAACATAACATACCGGTACAATGAAAATGAAAATCCACAGTCTGCTTCCAGTCGACCGACCGGGAATGAATGAAGCCCACAACAAGCGGCAAGGATATGAACTGTGCCAGCTGCCGCACTCTCCTGGGGAAATGATACATGAATGACAGATGAAATGATAGTGGAGAGTGTTGCTGGAATGAAATTGTACCGGAGAAAAACCTGTCCAGCACAAATCTCACATGGAGTGACCGGGATTTGAACCACCGACCGAGCGGTGAAAGGCCGGCGTGCTGTCACCTAAGCCACGGAGGCTTTACCGATAAAATGATAAAGAATAATATGGACAATATTACATTAAATTACTTCAGTCTGTAACTATATTATTTACGCATTAATAAGCAGTATGCAGCAGGATTTCGATCGGTCAAACCTTTCGAATATTATTAATTATTTTTCCAAAAATTGAGTTACAATTTATGGACGGCAGATAGGGAAATGGCAAGCCCCACATACACAGCAGCGTCACTATCTCCGTTCATTAAATCTATACAATCCTAAATAATGTACATATATAATTTACAACTGTACACTGCTTTAAACACATAATCCGATGTACGTGATATCTATGATATCCTAAATAAAAGGGAAGATACACACACGCACACACACTCGCTCACTCATATACTCACATGGAGGAACCAGGGTGACACCCTGTGCTCTACGGACTCAGCGATATGATAGCTGAAAGCGGTGAAATGGGGATAGTCCAACGGTGCCAGCTAGAGATTTTTGAAGAAAGGTGAGATCTATTTGGTTACACATGTCATTAATGAATGTTAATGGTTTTGTCAAAACTTTGTTGCCCTGTTTGTAAATGAGTCGCTCTGCTCGACGTTGGGCTGCACTGAACTTCCTCATGTTTTCCTCGGTAGTGGGATGCCAGGCAGGAAGTCCATATAGAAGAATTGAGAGATAACCGGTCAGAGTGCACGGCTTTTGCAAATCCCAGGATTTTAAATGCTTTACACCTAGTTTCCTCCACGTGTACCTTCCACTTCAAATTGGAAATGTGTATTCCCAGCATTCGCAGTGACAAACCTCAATATTGAATAATAAAAAATGTTACGTCATGTAATTACATAACATAAATACTATAACTAACTAAGATAACTCAAGTGTTCTATTTACGGATTATTATCTTCGTCATAAAAATGTTCTCATTAATTTAATGGGATGTCTTTTACAATGCTGGAAGGTCGGAGAAGTCCAGCTTAGCATCGTGTTCAACGTCTAAATTTCGTTTGTTATAATGAACAGAATAGAAATTACTTTCAATAAGGGAGGATGTTTCACGCCTTGTAGATACATAAGAACAAAATTGAACAGACCACTATTTCAGTTACCCTACCTCTAAGGAATACTACGGAGCAGTTAGAGATTTATATTCACTATCCATTATTTTATACGTTTCATCTCAATGAAAATACATACAGAAACAATATAACGTTGGACGATATTCCAGGGTTCATTTAATATAAATCTTCATGTAAATCCCAACATTTTCATTTTGCACCACCCTGAACATACCAACGCTTGATTCTTTGGTCATACTTCATTATCTCTTTTCGCCCTTTCTCTTCTCAATGCTCAAGCCTAGGCTACATCACGCCTCCTGCTACGTGATACATTTCCATTCCTATCATAATTTCTCCTACTTTCTTCTCAGCTTGCAGGCCTGAATGTTGCCACAAATATTTCTTCTTTATTCTTAAAACTACAATTCTTGACATTTAGATTTTGTGTTAAGCTGATGAAGGTCAAACATAGTCTGAAACATTTACGGTAAACTGTGAGTAAACTGTAGTTCGGATATATTTATAAGGCGGGAAATATCCTCTCTTATTGTAAGTAATTCCCATAACGAATTAATCAATACGGAACTGATTCCTGATTAAGAAGCTTCATGTCATGATAGTGTTGTGTATACCCAACATGTAGGCCTACAAACAGAAAATGTATAATTTTCAGAATTTTGAAATAACGAGTCAAACTTAATAGGGCTCATAGTTTGCACCACATTGTACGTTTTTTTTTGTGAAGGTAGAACATGAATACCACACACGACCTAAAAGATATACAGTATGAGGTGAACATCTTAGGTGCCTAACCCTGTATAAGCATCAACAGTTTCACTTACTAGGCATATGGAAGGCCACACAACCACACTTCTTCAAGGTGTAGTTTGCAAGACACTCGATATTACAGTTCCTCATGGTGTAGAACTGGAAGAATCGTAGGTGTCTCTCGTGAGAGAAGTAGCATTCTCGTCTCTCAGGAGAATAGCTAAGTAGCTCAGGACTCGTAAAAGTCACTGACGGCATGTACTTCACAATCACTTGCTCCGACTTATCTAATGTGAAGTAGTTCTCCTTAATCTGCGGCAAGTCAGCGGGGTTGTGCAGCAAAACCTAAAACAAGCGTTAGATGTCAATACGAGCTGAGTTGAGTAGTAGTAGTATTTGTAATGAGCTTTTAAACCTTACTTACCAGCGCCATTCAAGTTAGTCGGGTATTTGTGTGTTTATTCTGTTTAATTTCCTATGCTGCTGAGTTCTAGTATGATGTTCGTTGTACCGCTATTGCTTAATTTATAGGCATGAGATACCGTACCTTGGTCATCAGCCGTAGTTACTTGAACGTGTGAGGACTTCTTCTGACAGCCCGTATAATTGTTATGATCAGGGTAGTATGAATACATCTAATAGAAGCATTGAAGAATAGAATTTCAGTTGGTGCTCAGAAACTTGATATATGGTACCGGTAGTCCACCATCCCGACATTTACCTGGAGGGAATGTGGACACTCATGATGACCACTGTTAGCACCATACTGCCAGGTGCCAAGAAAGTTTCACGCTCAGTTGATTTCGAGTCATTCCGCATCGATCCTTGGAATTTTCCAACAACCAGCTAAGTGATCTGCCTTAGTACTTAAAATCAACATGTTTTTACGTTTTAACAACATAACTAACATTATTAACACAACTGCAATAGTTGAGCGAGTCTTATCAGTTTGTCCCGCGGATTAGCCCTGCTCGTTAAATCGTGCACCATGGCTGCGAGGGCAGCTTCAGCAAGTCCGGAGATCGTAAGTTCGAATCCCGCCACTGACTGCGGCTGTCCGTAGTTTCGTTTCATCTCCGATTTTTCCACTCTCCCTCCAGGAAAATGCCAGGAAAAGAGTTATGAACTTACCACAGTTACACACATTACTACAATCATCATTACAACAGAAATTCAAAAACTAAATACTTGTATATAATATGTTCTCACTGTGTTATTTATATATGCCAAATCCAGGAACACTTTCTGTGATCAAGATCTAATGAAAGTCGCTTGACAAACAAATAACTCCCGTTCGAAAGAAATAATCTACATGTATTGTTTTCTGGGTTGGAACGTGGGAGTAGATATTTTTTTACCTCCGCTCAATTCAATTGAGCACATTACAGTGTTGACTAACTGAAAATCAATTCCTTAATTAAACGACTCTTTGTTGTGTTTGATAATATAGCATGCGACAGACATACACTGTCCTTCGAAAGGAAGAGTTAATGAATTCTTATTATCCTGTATTGTAGCTTTCAGGGTCGGACGCGCACGTATGCGATAAGGGACATATTAGGTAAACATTGAGCAAGATAATATCATTCTGAGTTTTTGCTACTACGTCCAAACACTGTAAGTAAGCATTGAGGGACAGAGTGAACAAAATATAAATTTTAGACAGAATTCTGAGCTTATGATTCGAAAAGAGCTTGACTACATAAGTGAGAAATAAGCAACAGGTAAAAGACGGATAGAGTTATGAATTTATATAATTTAATATCTTTATTTATTATAATAAAAGTTTATATAACCATAAGTCAATATACTGCATGTTGTACTTTAAAATTTTACCTTCCTTAGCGTCCTGAGCGTAATTATGTAAATGAGCAAGAACGTACACTTGAGATAAATTTTGCCATAACAGAGGATTCTAAAAACTATTCCTGTTCCAAAAGCTCACAAATTAAATTAAAATAAAAACAGATCTGCTGTCGACAAATAGATAGTGCGATTAAGTTAGAGCAGGTCACTGAGGCAAACAAGCTACCGTTAAATGATCTCTTAAACCATGTGAATGATTTGAATAGGGCAACTTGAAAAACGGGTGAGGTGAAGGAAAAGGTAAGACAACAGTTGGTTGGTTCCTTAGTTTAAGGGCTGCGACAACACGGTAATGTAATTGTGGTGGCTGTATTAGTGTTTGTTATCTGTTTTAATTCAAGTAAGGACTCCAGACGATAATTTCATGAATGTTCCTACTTTTGCTACCAAATGCCACCGTCCATGACACCTAGCTTGCGGACTTGGCTACTAGATGCCATCGCAGTCAGCACCTGGCAGCGAACGTTGGAACTAATATAGCGTTATCAATTCTAACCTACAAATTTTGGCTTCACACAAGTATAGTTAGTTGAAGGTTCTTTTACATGCCATAAATCTATAACATGGCCCGCCGGCTTTTCTTCCCCTCCGAAGAACGGAATACTGACGGGTTTTAACGCTCTTAAAAAATCTAACGACTACGGCCGGGCTTGAACCCGCGACCTTGGGCATAGAAGCTCAGCATGCTACCAACTACGCCACCGAAGCCGTCGTACGAAACAGGAAGAAGAACAGCACAAGAGAATGATGTATGGACACTTCGATGTACAGATATTGTACTAATTATTGCTGGTAATGTAGGAGTGATTTTATGGTGTTATTGTTGTAATTGTTGCCGCAATTGTCTGAATTGGGCTTCCCAACCAAGAGATGGTTTGATGATGCAAGGGCGGAGTGACCAAATATTTAAATTGCACTCTAGACCGCCTAAGAGAGCTATAGAATCAGTAGAACTAGACACTAGTGTTAATGTAGTTGTGCAACAGCCTTCTCCCTGAACGCAAAATTGTATATCAATATGATTCGACAGCAACAGAGGGAGGTGTCGTAACTGTGAGCATCCCAGGTTCTGAACTCAGGACAGTGGTTCATGATTATTATTATTTGTTTATTTATTTATTTATTTATTAATTTATTTAACTTATGTTCCACCCTCACTATTATGTGTCAGAAAACTGTATCATAATGATGGTCATTATAACACTGTTTTTCATTACGATACAGTTTCTCCAGCCTATCAGAGCTCGTTCATTGACCAATTAGGTAATTATAGATTCGCGCATGCGCTCAAAATCCAACATGTCGGACATAAACACAACATCGAACTATAATAAATTACCGACATGGAATACGCACCGTCTATATGTTCGCTTAAACAAACTGGCGAATATGAGGCAAGAAATAGCACTGTACCTTAATATCACCAACCCTAATTTCTACACAGCGCATTGCCTTCAAACGACTCCGGTGACAATATTACTGAGGGACGGCAGATGTAAACATATGGCCTGCATAATATGGCATTGCAAGCACACAGAGCGCATGCGTCGGTCGTTCAGAGATCTTGAAAGACAGAGATATACCCAGCGCTCGCTCCCCGATCACAAAGTTCAAGTGGCTGACTCTCAACAGATATTTATGAATATTTATGTTAAAACATATAATAAAGTTATAATTATCGTCGAACATAAACAGTCGTATGCAACACGCCTATAATGGTAATTAAGACACTCGTATGGGAATTATAAAACTCGCATACGCTCGTTTTATAAAAATACTCGTGTCTTAATTATAGCCATTATAGGCTCGTTGCATAATGTACTATTAGCGTATGGCTTTTAGTGCCGGGAGTGTCCAAGGATATGTTTGGCTCGCCAAAGTTTGTAAATGCTTCTATGCAACACCCATGGGGTGAGCTAAAAGTACCGTTACGTGTGGATGAGAAAAAATGAATGAGGATGAATGAGCACGTTCAATTTCAAGTAGCTGCAACTTTGGCTACCAGATGCCGCTAACACCTTCGTTGGAAATTGATAGAGCTTTTCTAACGAAATATAACCTACTAAATTGGCTACACACTACCAATTGTAGTGGTAGGTGCTTTTACATGCCATAAATCTATGATATGGGCCCGCCGGCTTTACTTCCCCTCCAAAGGAAGGCATACTGAAGGATTTTAACGCTCTTAAAAATCCGACGACATCAGCTGGGTTTGAACTCACGTTCTTCGGCATAGCAGTTCTGCATGCTACCGACTACGCCACGGAAGCCGCTGATTATTATTATTGGTAATATGTATTAAGAAGTTATTTTTGTAAGCTTGGGAAATTGAAACATTCAACTCATGAGCGAAGGTTTACACAGACTTTGTAATGTTGACAGAGGCACAAGATCCAGTTCACCAACGAATTATGCACTGTTTGTACGATGAAACAGAACAACATGTGAGCCAATTCGTTGGGGCTCCAATTAGGTGAATGATAACGTAGTGAACCCATGGGAGAGGTACAGTATCGAACCCATATCCTTGTATTTCAGAAAAGAAAGAATTAATGCAGGCTTTAGAACGGAGTTCTGAAGTTAGTTGAGAAGGATAATACTACATCATATTGCGTGAAGCGTGGATAAGTTGTGCAACCACAGATTACCAGGCCACAGCTGCATGGTGATGTCACTGAACAGTCACCAGTCACGCACTCGATAAATATAGATTTGAAAATATTCCATTGAGCTGAGAGAGATGTAGTTTCGGAAATAGCCCTGAGTCGACAGTTAAATGGCATCGCCGCTTCAAGGGAGGAGTCAGTATATCAGATAAATAATTGAAATTAAGCCATTTGCGGGCATTAAACTAAAGAAAGGACTCCATCAGTGTTAATTAGCCAGGGAAAGAGATTTTTTTAGAGTGGATAAAGTCAATAGTAATTGTACAAGAAGGAAATGCACAATCAATATTACGTAGTCGGTGAGTTCCCGAACCAGGATCTTAATGGTGGGAGACAAAATTTCATAGTTATCGGACGAACGGTATATGAATGCATACGGGACATGTTTGAAAGGCTTCGCGTGTCGTCGCTCATTTCTTGAATCTACTCGTGCGCTACCCACTGTAAAATGTATCTACTAAGTTAGAAATGTTCACGTAAATGTCCACAACATCACATCCAAGTTTCATCGCTATCGGACTAATGGTATATGAAGACATAGGGGACTGTGTTGAAACGCTCTACACATCGTCGCTCATTTGTTGGATCTACTCGTGCCCTGCCTATCGTAAAGTGGATTTGCTAAGCCAGAAACCTAGCCTGAAGTGTACACAATATCTTACGCAAGTTTTATAGCTATCGGACGAATGGTAATTGAATGCATACGGGACTTTGTTGAAACTCATTGCGTGTCGTCGCCCATTTGTTGAATCTATTCGTGCGCTATCTACTGTGAAATGTATTCACTAATTTTGAAACCTTCAAGTAAGTGTACACAACATCTCACCCTAGTTTCATCGGTATCGGTCGAATGGTATATGAATACATACGGGACTTTTTTGAAACGCTTCGCGCATCGTCATTCATTGGTTTAATCTACTCGTGCGTTACATATTGTAAATTGGATTTACTAAGCCAGAAACCTTCCTTAGAGTGTAATCAACATTTCCCCCAAGTTTCATGGCAATCGACTGAATAGTATATGAACGCATAGGAGACATACCCACAGACCCACAAACTATCACATAACATTGATTTTTAGCCTATTTTCATTTATGAAAAGATAGGCTTATGGGATCACCTTTTGTCCGTGTGTCTGTCTGTGTGTGCGTTTGTATATGTGTGATGGTGTGTGTGATGGTGTATGTCCCCCCTAATAACTTCTAAACGGCTGGAGCGATTGCAATAAAACACGGTAAGTTTATAGCACTATTCCGGACCACCCCGACCGTGCCCTTCAAATCTTGTTACGTCTCACCAATCCAACATGGCGGCTGTGCGAAGTATTTCACCAGCATTCGATATCTACGAAACTATTACCGATATCACCCTGGAATAATTCACGGTGATAAAGGGAACTACTAAAAGTTCACCTATGTGTTTTTTGAAAACCTGATAACTACAAAACCAAGATGGCGGCCAAGCGAAGTTGCGACTTTTAAATAGAAGTTTCTCACGATTTAACCAACCAAACGCAATGAAACTTTGTACAGTATATGTTCATACACATTGTAATGCACCGACATCTAACTTCGTTCAATTGTTTTCGTAACCTCAAGATGACGGCTGTGCGAAATATTTCACCGGCATTCTATATCTCTGAAACTATTACCGGTATCACCCTTAAATTTTGCACGGAGATAAAGGGCACTACTGATAGTTCATCTATAAAACTTTAAAAATCCGGTTAACTACAAAACGAATATGGCAGCCAAGCGAATTTGAAAATTTTAAATAGATTTTTCTCGCGATTTAATCATCCAAACGCAATGAAACTTGGTACAGAAAATTTTTATACACATTGTAATGCACTGGTATCCAATTTAGTTCAATTGTTTACATAACCTCAAGATGGTGGCTGTGCGAATTTTAAAATTAAGTTTTTATTTCTTGTGTCGTAATCATGCGATCGAAGTGAAAGTTTGAATAATGAACCCTTGAAATAATTTTCCTTTAATGGTACATGACTCTATGGCCTATTCATATAACAATCACACATGGCGACCATCCGAAATATTTAGATGGATCTCAATATCTACGAAACAATCACAACAATCAAACTGAACTTTTTAATGTTCATAGGGGCTATGAACATAAGTTCACCTATAGGACTTTCAATAACCTGATGATCACAAATCCAACATGGCGGCGACGCGAATTATAAGTATTCACATGCTCGTTTTTCGCAATTTATCCATCCGAGTGCAGTGACACTTGGTACAGTAAATCCTTCTACAAATGTTACTCCACTGGCATTTATTTTTTTCATTTGTTTCCATAACCACAAGATGGCAGCTGTTCGAAATTTTAAAATCTCGTTTTTACTTCTTGTGTCCTAATGATGCGATTGAAGTTTGAATACTACACGTACACAATACTCTTCATGTAACAGTACATAACTCTAAGACCTACAGATATAAAAATCCAACATGGCGACCATCCGCAATATTTAGCCGGTTCTCAATATCTGCGAATCTATTACAGCAATCAAACTGAACTTTTGTATGTTTATAGAGGCAATTAATCTATTACAGCAATCAAACTGAACTTTTGTATGTTGATAGAGGCAATTAACATAAGTAGCATATATGAAAATAGGCAGTATAGTTCTTCACGGAACTACTCGTTATATATATAGAAGAGGACTGATGCGTCCGGCCTTTGTAGACCATGTGTTATGCTATGATCTATGCCCGGTGGACCAATTATTGATGTTTAACTACCGATATGACCACAAGCTCCATAGGTTGCTAACTCAGATCCGGCCCGTGAACCAACGGTATGCATTGGTCCGTGGGGGACCTTATGTTGCGATGTGTGTGTAGATCTAGGCCAGGAGAGACTACTGTTACGATCCTGCCCATCAGGACCTAACTAGATGCGGTCCGACACCGTTAATGACCGTAAGATCCAAAGGCAACTACATTCATATCCGGGTCCAGAGAATTGGAGAGAGATGGTGGAGAGTGAACTGTATTTACTTATGGTCATTGTGGCATAATATATGCCTCATCCTTGGAGTATATATATCTGTTAGAGCTGCTAAATATGTAGTAAGGCCTGGCTTTGGAGAAGAATTTGTCTGTGCTCAACTTGGGGAGCATTCGTACTACGTAAATAAAGTAGATCATGTTTATAAAAGAAGAACTCATACCACATTTATTGTTCTAAGTAATACTTCTCACCTCTACCTGGTACTTGGGTGCTGAAGGTAGGTTTATCTTGGGTAGTAGCAAGTACGAGAACATTTGCCGTACACTAGATGAATGCAGGCACTCATTTGCATGTATGAGAGTAGAAGGTCATATTCAAGCAACACCGAACACATTTCTGATACATTTGACTCACATGTATAGCTTGTTAATATTCTGCAATGAACCGTATGAATGCGTGAGAATATACTGCATTAGAGCAGGTTTTATGTCGGGCGATTCCTCCTCTGATCTAGGAAGCCATGTCCATTTCTACAACAATACTTAATTATATCACCCTGTCTCGTAATACGCTGCCGAAGTGACGCGCCTAGCAACCGCATGGGCGCAGCCACATTGGACCCAAACAACTGGTTGCTAGGTTTTTTATACATAGGAAGCTGCATTAACGCTGCGCAGCGTCTTGAATTTTGTGGATAAAAATGTGTAATACGCGTGATATAAGGCAAACGCCTTCCGTGAAGATCATCTACAGTGTTGGAGCTACAAAGTAGAAGTGAAATTTTATGGATAAAGTACGAGAATTTTGCGAGATAGTATGAATAAAGTTGACCTCACTCCTGAGGCAAGAATTGCATGGCGGGTATTACAAATTATAAATATTTATCATTTAGTGGATAGAGTATATCTAATATAGAGAGATATTTAGGACATATATGTCACATAAAGGGGTTTTTGGTTCATGTGGGGATTGTAGTTGTAATTAAATATGGTTTGTACTATAAGTATTATAAACGACAACCTACATAACCTTACAGCTGATTCACTAACACCAATAAATTTTATCCTACAACTTTTCTGAGTGGTGATTTTTCACTTAATTTATTTAAGCAGTGAATTCTGTTTCCAAATAACAATTAGGCCTATCCCAGACTGAAAATTTCTGCCTAAATATTTTAATTTTTGCACTTTCAGAAAACAATCATCATGTAGGCCTACCAGTAGCCTTGGCCTACACCCTGCAACAAAGTTACAGTACCGTATAGTGACATTATTCAAGCCAATGAATACTGCTTATTTCTGAAGTGATGGAGTGGCAAGTCCTGTTGTGATTATATTTAGAGCTAGGGTACGAAAAGTGCCCCATTATTTAGAATGACATAGGACGATATGCCTTAATTGTAGACTTCTCTAACCTGTTCGTGAGCACACAGGTTAGGCTTTGTTAATTTGATTCGTTTTCAGACAAACGCGGCGTTGTGGTAAACACACAAATTGTATTGAAATGCAGTCTTTGTTTCTTCTATAGCTGTTGATGAGATTTGGCCTAAACTCTCATCCAAATATTTTAAACTGTTCCCTTATGCATTGATAGACCTCAAGTTCATTTTATTCGTCACTTACTGGTAGGGCCTAGTAGTATTGGTCATTCATACGGGACGTGATTCACAATATCCAGAAATGTTATACACACATCAAAAAAAGTTTTGCATCACCTCGGTTCCCAGATCTCCGGCATATAGACGTTGACTGTGTATATTGTATCCAAGATACAGTCCCTTTGACTGTTCATAGATGTCACTAAAACTGCTCAAAGATGTAAACAACCATGCATGAGCAGGGCCTATTAGACGGAGGGGGTACGACAGCCGATCAGTTCCAGTCATTCCACCAGGACGAAGGTACGCTGCTCATGTTGTCTGTAGTTCTACCATGCCTAGAAGGTCAATACCGCAGTTCGATCGCGTCCGCATTGTTACTTTGTGTCAAGAAGGGCTCTCAACAAGGGAAGTTTCCAGGCGTCTCAGAGTGAACCAAAGCGATGTTGTTCGGACATGGAGGAGGTACAGAGATACAGGAACTGTCGATGACAGGCCTCGCTCAGGCCGCCCAAGGGCTACTACTGTAGTGGATGACCGCTACTTACGGATTGCCGCTCGGAGGAACCCTGACAGCAATGCCACCATGTTGAATAATGCGTTTCGTTCAGCCACAGGACGTCGTGTTTCAACTCAAACTGTGCGCAATAGGCTGCATGATGCGCAACTTCACTCCCGACGTCCATGGCGAGGTCCAGCTTTGCAACCCCGACACCATGCAGCGTGGTACAGATGGGCCCAACAACATGCTGAATGGACCCCACGGAATTGGCATCACGTTCTCTTCACCGATGAGTGTCGCATATGCCTTCAACCAGACAATCGTCGGAGACGTGTTTGGTGGCACCCTGGTCAGGCTGAACGTCTTAGACACACTGTCCAGCGAGTGCAGCAAGGTGGTGGTTCCCTGATGTTTTGGGGTGGCATTATGTGGGGCCGACGTACGCCACTGGTGGTCATGGAAGGCTCCGAAACGGCTTTACGATACCTGAATGACATCCTCCGACCCATAGTGCAACCATATCGGCAGAATATTGGAGAGGCATTTGTCTTCATGGACGACAATTCTCGACCTCATCGTGCACATCTTGTGAATGCGTTCCTTCAAGATAACGACATCGCTCGACTACAGTGGCCAGCATGTTCGCCAGACATGAACCCTATCGAACATGCCTGGGATATGTTGAAAAGGGCTGTTTATGGACGTCTTGACCCACCAACCACTCTGAGAGATTTACGCCGAATTGTCGTTGAGGAGTGGGACAATTTGGACCAACAGTGTCTTGATGAACTTGTGGATAGTATGCCACGACGAATACAGGCATGCATCAATGCAAGAGGACGTGCTACTGGGTATTAGAGGTAGTGGTGTGTACTGCAATCTGGACCACAAATGCTGAAAGTCTAGCTGTATGATGGTACAACATGCAATGTGTGGGTCTCATGAGCAATAAAACGAGCTGAAATGTTGTTTGTGTTGATCTCTATTCCCTTTGTATTTAAAGGTTCCGGAACTCTTGGAACCGAGGTGATGCAAAACTTTTTTTGATGTGTGTATTTTCATGTTTTCACTTAATTTAAGGTAAATATCGCAGGCCTCATCTCTACGACTTATGTTCTAAGACTTAATGTGCATCTCGTACGCAATATTTTACAACTTTACTGGACAATATGTTAAATTACTAAGGAAAATATACTTTTCTATGCTTTCTTGCCTCTGGACATCCATGCAGTACAGTTTTATACGATACAAATAAGAAATAATGACGGCTCAAAGACTGAAGCAAGCTACAAGGGAGCCATGTTGTATTGCTCCAGTTGCTTAGCAACGGAGCGGAAGTGACGTTGACTTCGGCAGCGTATACCTAATTGTGTCTCTTCCACAGCCTCCCAGATTCTCGCCACACCGGCCTGTTTGAGAACCAGGGGTGCTGCCATTTTGCGGCTAATGTTATGATCAACCTTCTGGTCTGCACAAAGTAATGTAACTTACACTCAAAGCATGAACAACTGGCTAGGCCATATGTGTCGCAGGTCACATATAGAATTGAGGGTAGAGCCATGCCTTCTAGTCGTAGACGGACTATTATCTAAGAACATATATGGGACATTGAGAGTACTGAGAAACACAAAAGCACCATGGTGGCCAAGTGATTTTCAAATATTTCAAATGAATATTCTGGCGATCTAATCACCTGAGAACAATGATCCTAAGAACAGAGATTGTTTATTCAGAGCTTAGTATAGAAAGATGTCATGTTCAACTCTTTTCGTAAATTCAAAATGGCATCAGTTGGAAATTTTAATACCATTCTTTTCTCGTACCCTATTCAAGCGATTGAAGAGAAGATTCGTATCATCGGATATTATAATAATCATAATATAACGTTACTTAATTCTGTAGCATACTTTTGCAGTTAACTTTTCTTAAATTAATCCCCACTGACTAGTTATAGGAAAGATGCCATCTCGCGACAAGAGTCATAATCACTGATACTGAAAGATACATATTGTGGCACATTATTCCTAAATGTAATGGTGTTTTGTGGAGACATACAGGTTGTAAACTAGAAGCTATTTAGAATTTATCACGTGTACAATCTGTACAATAGCCGGGAGATCCTTTAATGCAAAAAAAAAACAGTAGGAAATATGAAAATAGGCTATTTAATTTATCACGGCACTACTTGTTATATACAGAGATACAAACTTTCGCTACGTACTGCACCCGAAATTTCACGTGATTTGTGACGCCCGAGGGTTAAAAACTGCATAGCAACGAGAGTTTTACCCCAGATTGAAGCCAATAATTGTTATAAATTATATCATTGGATATAAGCTGACAGCCAATCAGGGGAGGTTTTATGGAAGAAAATATAACCATTACCTAATTAATATCATTAATTACTCCAGTTATTCCCTAAGAATGACTTTTTATTGTTTGAAATACCGAAGAAAATTTTCGAGAAGATATTATCAGTACTTTAAAAGTCGCTGGAACTAAGTAGTACTCTGTAATTAGCTTTTATTCAGGTACGCGCTCTTTATTTAGTGGGAGCTAAAATGGCGCTGAAAAAAGTTCGATATGGAGAAGGGGAACTCAGAAGATGCATTCTTAAGCCTAGAGGAGTCGTCGGAGACAGACGTGATTCCGGGAGTGTTCAATCCCAGGGAAGTCAAACCAAGTGCGGTGATAACCACTCGAGACTATAGTGCCGATTCGGGCCAAGTTAAGGTAAAAAGACCCGTCTAGGGGCGAAAAAAATGAAAAATTATTTTTTGACGTTTTTAGTTATATACTGTATAATACAATGTAGAGAACAGGGATTTGTCAAAAAAGTAGAAAAATATAAAAAATGGTCATTTTATAAGTTATAAATGACTATGTTGCACCATGAATGACAACGCCCACTTTTCCAGAGATTTATGTTTGTGCATATAACTTCTGAACTATTATAGATAGATTTCTGATCTCACTTCTTGTCTGCTCTGTTGAGCGCAGACTTTGTGTTGGTAACAATGACAACATCCTGCATTGTTTATGTTACTAGTGGTTACTGAACATCGTCATAATATTATAATCACTGTGATTTTGCACTGATCTATTGAAGAAATATTGTTTAAGGGGTGGAACAGCGAGGTAATCTGCCCCAATCATATCATACTAATATATAACAAGTAGTTCCGTGAAGAACTATACAGCCTATTTTCATACATCCTAATTATGTTAACTACCACTATCAACATACAAAATTTCAGTTTGATTGCTGTAATAGATTTGTAGATACTGAGATCCGATTAAATATTAAGGATGGTCGCCATGTTGGATTTTATATATGTAGGTCATAGAGTTATGTACTGTTACATGAAGATTATTGTGTACGTGTAGCATTCAAACTTCAATCGCATGATGAGGACACAAGAAGTAACAAGGAGATTTTAAAATTTCGCTCAGCTGCCATCTTGTGGTTATGGAAACAATTGAAATAAATTAGAAGCCAGTGGATTAACATTCGTATTAGGATTTACTGTACCAAGTTTTACTGCACTCGGATGGTTAAATTGCGAGAATCGTCCATGTGAATATTTATATTTCGCGTCGCCGCCATCTTGGATTTGTGATCACCAGGTTATTTAAAGTCCTATAGGCGAACTTAAGTTTATTGCCCCAATGAACATAAAAGAATCAGTTTGATTGCTATAATAGATTCGTAGATATTCAGAGCCGTCTAAATACTTCAGATGGTCGCCATGTTGGAGTGTTATATGTATAGGCCATAGAGTCATGTACCATTAAAGGAAAAATATTGCGTAGGTTCATTATTCAAACTTTCACTTCGATCGCATGATTATGACACTAGAAATAAAAACTTATTTTTAAAATTCGCACAGCCGCCATCTTGAGGTTATATAAACAATTGAACTAAATTAGATACCAGTGCATTACAATGTGTATAAACATTTCCTGTACCAGATTTCATTGCGTTTGGAACAGTAAATCGCGAGAAAATTCTATCTAAAATTTTCAAATTCGCTTGGCCGCCATGTTCGTTTTGTAGTTAACCGGTTTTTTGAAAGTTTTATAGATGAACTTCCAGTAGTGCCCTTTATCGCCGTACAAAATTTCAGGGTGATTCCGGTAATAGTTTCAGAGATATAGAATGCCGGTGAAATATTTCGCACATCCGCCATCTTGTGGTTATGTCAACAATTGGACGAAGTTTGCTGTCGGTGCATTACAATGTGTATAAATATATACTGTACCAAGTTTCATTGCGTTTGGTTGGTTAAATCGCGAGAAACGTCTATTTAAAAGTCGCAAATTCGCGTGGCCGCCATGTTGGTTTTGTAGTTACCAGTTTTTCAAAAGTCGCATCGGTGAACTTCTAGTAGTTCCCTTTATCACCGTAATACATTCCATGGTGATATCGTTAAAAGTTTCGGAGATATTGAATGCTGGTGAAATATTTCGCACAGCCGCCATGTTGGATTGGTGAGACGTAACAAAATTTGAAGGGTACGATCGGGGTCACCCGGAATAGTGCTATGAATTTACCGAGTTTCATTGAAATCGCTCCAGCCGTTTAGAATTTATTAGGAGGGGACACACGCACACCTCACACACACACACACACACACGCACACACACACGGACAGAAGGTGATCTCATAAGCCTATGTTTTCAAAATTGAAAATAGGCTAAAAATGAGATGGTGTGTGTCTGTCTTTCTGTCTGTCTGTCTGTGTGTTACTCAATAACGCAAGAACCACTGCTCCGATTTAAATGAAATTTTGCATGGATGTAGCTCATTTACCAGGTTTACATATAGGATACTTTTGATTTCGAAATTTTGCACTATTAAAAATGGCGACCATTTTAGTGACGTCACTACACCCTTTGGTTTCAAAATTTCATATTTCCATATCAAATCAAAAGAGACCGGTAGGAAATAGCAAACTTTTGATGGCACATACGAGCTTTGAAATTTAATTTCCTATCCGAAAGGTCCTGATCACTTTTCGTGTATCTCCAACGGTTAGCGAGTAAAACCGACATTTGTGACGTCACTACACCCTTTGGTTTCAAAATTTCATATTTCCATTTTAAATAAAAAGAGAACGCTAAGAAATAGCAAACCTTTGATGACATACATGAGCTTTAACATTTAATTTTCTTTCCGAAAGGTCCTTATCACTTTTCGTATATCTCCAACGATTAGCGAGTAAAACCTAAATTTGTGCAATAAAACACGGTCAACACCGAGCGGTGCAGTATATCTCTCTATATATAAAAATGAACGTTTGTCTGTTTTTCTCTGAATATCTACGGAAATTTGAGTTGTTTACGCGTTTCAGACTGTTTTATGATGGATGCGCGCGAATTTTTTTTATCTGTCTGTTTGTTTGTTTGTTTATTTGTCTGTGGACAACTTTGTTCCCTTATAACTCGAGAACGTCTGGGTGTATCATAGTAAAATTTGGTACAGATATCCAACAGAGGCACGACAATTATCATTGATGTAACTCTTCCCCGTACCTCTAAAAAAAAGGTGGCCTACCCCCTTAAAATACATGCTGAAATAGGCATAGAAGGACGAAACAAAGCTCATTTTCAGCCTCTCAATGTGAGAGACAAAACTTGGGTCCCCAAAAACCACATTTTAAGGCCCTAAGACCAACCGTGTTTGAGATACTCCCAGAAAACTAATTTCATTTAATAAACTAATGAGCGAATGCAAGAAAGTAACCATATCAACAGATTCTCAGTGATCCATCTATTGCTGTAAGACGCAATGCAATTCCATTAATTACATTAGCGCGAAGGTTTGCAAACGGCTAGAAGGTTATCACGGAACCAAATTAAGCCGTAAAATTCATCAATACTTATAATGCACTTAAGGGGATCAAGGGGTACTCTAGAATTTTTTCACGCGATTTACACCTGCGGGTGTGGTACGGCAGGTCTATTATATTCCTATCCCCATAGTATTCATTCATTCATTTCGTATAGGCCATCTATGAACCGCGTCATTCCAACTGTCTCCTACTGGTTTTGATGTTTGCCCAGTACGTCCGCATTCGTTCTCGGTGGACTTCCTTCCGTTCCTGGGTCCAAATCTTTCCCGTTTTCAGCTTCGGTTTTTCTTGGAAACCTCTGCAAGCTTGAAGTTTCCTTTTGAGTGGGGCGCGCTCCTGAATGTCTGTTGGTGTAATCCCCACTTCTTTCAGATCTTTATCCAGTTCAATGATCCAGGCCCATTTTGTTTTCCTCTCCTGAAAGTAAGTTATGTTGCGATTGGTCAGTCTCGCTGGGCTCATTCGTTTCACATGCCCAAAAATGGTATCCTTCTCTTCCGGAAGACGTTACTTATCTTCTCCACATGAGTATATAATTCATGGTTATGTCGTCTTTTGTAATCCCCATTGTCTTGGATGGAATCCAATATCTTTCTGAAAATTTTCCTTTCTTTGGCCTCCAGTTTCTCGAACAAGCCTTTTTTTGTTCATCGTGAGGCATTCAGAAGCATGCAAGACCTCCGGACGGATGACACTGCAGTAATGTTTTAGTTTTGCGTTGAAGGATATTGACCTTAGATATCCTTAGTTAAATGGTAGGCCATTTCCATTTTGCTCATGCGTGATGTGAATGCTTCTTTCTCTGATAATATCCTTTACCTGACCCGTCCTGAAAGGAAAAGTACATGGCCATTGGTTGCTTTAATAATATAAAAAGATAGGTGTTATAATTTCTCCCTATATTATATTATTATTAGTATTATATTATGGCGTACAACGACGAGACAAATCCCCTCGGTGCCAGAAACAAAACTCGGGGGCCCTAAAGGGTCCTCGAAAACTACATTATAAGGCTCTAAAGTAGTGGAAATGAATCGGTTCTAATGCTTCCACCTCCACACCCTCCACACAAGATGGCGGCAGCCCGATAACTCCCGAACCCGTGGTCGGAGTTTGACGAATGAGGTGTCATTGATCTCGGGCTAAAACCCCCTTTCCATTGGATAACATGTTTCCAACCCAAAATAAAACCTACCCCTACTAGGGGGTGAAATTGTAATTTTTTAGAGAATCTCTCTTTCCAATTGCAACATGTGAGAGTTTGAATGCCAATATGGAATGAAATGTTGTCTACATAAAGCGCATGTGTTCGGTGGTTAGCCACTATGAATTAACATGCTTGTTTTTGTTTTTTACGTATGCCCACTCATGACTTTTGTAAGAGGGCGGGCTTTTTAAAGATGGCTGCTGTAGTGTAACCTAACCTAACCCAACCTAACGGGTCCTTGTGGACAAGTCGTTGTTGACAGGTCCTGTTGGACAAGTCCTTGTTGACAGGTCTTTGTGGACAGGTCCTTGTTGACAGGTCCTTGTGGACGAGTCCTTGTTGATGGGACCCTTTGGACTGATCCCTTTGGACTGGTTCCTACGGACCAGCCCATGAATATATTTAAATTATGTCAAAGGGCCTAACTACATTTTGCGTGTAAAGCAGTGTGTTGAACTGACGTTGTTCACCAGTCCCCCACTACTATAATGTGATAACGATATGAAAGGAAAGTGACGAAATACATGTGAACACGTGTGAGATGACCTTATTACCGTCCTCCTTCTGAAACAAGTCACATCCTGTTTTGGTTCATACGTGAGAAAATGCAAGTTCATGTGTAATATGACCTAACACACAAGTGTACACATGTGCACGTGCACGATTATAGCTAACAAGTCACAACCTGTTTTGAGAGTGGTGGGAATAAGGCTAGAGACATGTAAGAGTAGTCAAATTACTCCGGCCGACAACCCCTTTCCTATGGATAACTTATTTCCACTCCAAAATAAAATCTACCCCTACTAGGGGGTGAAATAATAATTTTTAGGTAAACGTTGCTTTCCATGTGCAACATGTGGGAGTTTGTATGCCAATATGAAATTTAACTCGTTCCACATAATGTGCATGCATACAACTGAATGCCGCTATGATTTATCATTTTTGTTTTTTGTTTTACGAATGCGCAATTGGGGTTTCTGTAAGAGGGCGGGCTTTTTGAATAATGATTTATAGATACGTTTTATTTTTACAAATTAACCAAAGATCCGAAAACTAATAGGTCATCGGCTTTTTAATATCTTATGAACTATGAAAGCTAGGGACTTGTATGAGGGGTCGTTGGACTTGGGGTGACGCCCTGTTTTGAATGTATTATTCATTTTTTGTCAAAAGGGCCTAACTGCACATTCGTTAATATCTCGCTATCTAATAATCACAGAGGGTCAAGTGAGGTGTCATAGGACTTAAAATGGCCAACCCCTCCCCATGACCAATGAATTTACCCAAAAAAAAGCAAGGTCATTAACCTAAGATTTTATCAACTAATAATCAGAGAGGGACAAGTGAGGTGTCACAAGACTCAGGATGGCCAACCCATTTCCATGACCAACGAATTTACCCAAAATACCCAAAACAGCAAGGTCATAGACCTAAGATTTTATAAACTTATCAGTAGAGAGGGTCAAGTGAGGTGACATAGGACTACGAATGGTTAACCCTTGAATTTACCCCAAAAATCCAAAACAGCAAGGTTATTGACCTGAGATTTTATAAACTAATAATCGGATATCAACATGTGGGGTGTCGTAGGACTTAGAATGGTCAACCCTTTCCCATGGCTAATGAATTTACCCAAAAATACCCAATACATCAAGGTCATCGACCTGAGATTTTATAAACTAATAATCGGATATGGACTAGTGAAATGTTTACAGTGAGTGATGAAACATAGCTAGGTAGTGAAATAATTATTGTAGGCTACATGTATGGTGACTGACAAATCTTTCACCATTGGAACTTCTTTTCAGATCAAACTGCAGTACACAGAGAGTATAGGTTGTAGGTATGGGATAATAAATGACAAATGGTGTATACAAAATCTGATTTATCGATTCAAGAAATAAGAGTAGACAATCTTTAATTGATTGGTTAAAGAGGATAGCTAAAATCCAAAATGGTGACTATATCGAACTAAACTGATCCAAGCTGAATCAAACCCAACTAAACCGAACTAAACCGAAGCAAACTTAATCAAAAACAAGCCAATGGTTTAAGTGTAAAACATGTGGGTGAATGTGGTCATTGGTAATGTCAGAAAGGAAAGGGATAACGCTCTACCTATAGAGGGTAAAGTAAAGCTAGTGCATGATGCTAATGCACACACACAAGTACATGAACCACACACAACTAACCTATACTGTTTCTATGGGTTGACTGTTAAAACTTGCTCAGTGTTTACTGGGACAAGATGGTCGCTACACACAACAAGCGTTAAATACTTGAGGCTAATAATCGACACACACACACACACACTTGTTCTAAATTAAACTGTCTTGCTGACAGTGCTCACACTGTAGGCGGATGACAGAAATGCTGGGCTAACAGAAATACAATCATTTCCGGTTGCCTAATGTTACCAGCTAACCATTTTGTGCTGCAGTGTCGAGCACATGTGCCACTTACACTAGAGATTTTAACTCGATTTCAAGCTCTAAGTCCTAGAACGAATCAAACTAAGAAAAGGAGGGCATGGTGGCGCAGTGGTTCAGCTGTTAGCCTTTCACTAAAGTGGACTAGGGTTTGATTTCAGGTTAATACGCATGTCATAAACATATAAAAAGCAGAGATAATATTTTAAACCGATTACACTCGTCTCTTTTCAAATTATTACTTGGATTACAAATACAAAGGTGGACTGGGTGTGATATACACTTAATGCTGCCTATCGCACACTAGCTGTACGGAAGCCATATGTAGAGCTATATGTAGAGAACTACCTAGCGATTTCATGAACTGGTATAGCTATGTCGCATAAACGGTGCAGGATACAATCCAGCAAATATAATTCGTATCTTGTGGAACAGAGAAAATGCACTTATGCCTTGATGGATAACAAATGTGTGCATACGAATGACCTACGCATTAGCCTACCAAGGGGTTATAACCACGAGGAGGAGGTGTGATTTCTATATTTTATTGTTTATAGACATGGCTTTTGTAACCAGTAGATTTAATTGATTTAGTATTTTGTAAATATTTATTTTTGTAAATGTAAATAGTGAATTTTTTCTAAATAGTGGAAACCATTTATTTTTGTAATGGTAAATGTTAAATGTATAATTAAAGTTTTTTGGGATGAGTGTGCATGTCAATGATGTTTTTAGGGATAAATAGAGTGGTTGTGTGTTTGTTCTCAAAGACAGGCATGGTTGTGTGGATGTATGACTAAACAGAAAGAGAGAGAGAGAGAGTGTAGAAACAGCCTTACCTGCAGTAGTAATAGTAGACCTCTATGTTTTGCATACACATAGACATACTGTACGATCGCAATGGCCAAGCACTCACTTTAACACCATTTATAAAATCTTAAAATGAAAAAATCTTGCTACGCAAATATGAACTTTTGACATAAACAAAATAAAAATAAAATGTGTAAACAAAAAATTGGAAAATCCATGTTTCCATATCATGAAATACAAAAACATTAAACTGACATTTAAAAGAAATGCAAATGGAAAATTGACAAATTGTAATGTGTGAAATGTGAAAATGAACAAATGGCTATCATTATTTTAAAAAAATTAAAAAAAACATGGCGCTGTATGGTTGAGGTGTGAATCAAACCCTACTTATTTTGGACCACCCGAGACTGAGTATACTTGTTTTAGTCCTCAGACTACTTTTAAAATTTTGTGTTAAATCTAGGAATTGAACCCAAGAGCTTGTAGGGGGAGACCAGGGTTAGAATATGTTAAACAGATAGTCTTGAATGTAGGGTATGGTAGCTATATAGAGATGAAACGATTAGCTCGGGACAGGGGGGGGGGGCATTGAGATCTGCATCAAACCAGTCAAAAGACTAAAGACTCAAACATCAACATGTAAGCTCACCAAAATAATGTTGTGTGACGGTAAATGTTAGTCAACGAACAGTAATGCATTACTAAAACCCATGACACAATACCTAAGTGCTTTTCTAAAATTATTTTAAAATGCCTTTAACCCTATATTAAACACCAAGTTCACAAGACTCATAACTGCAATGTTATGGTAAAACAAAACAAAATCTATATTTCAAAACAAGCAAGTGGTTTAATCAATGTATACTGGGAAAAGTTTTGTAAGCACTCAAGTCCACAAGACTAATTAAATTAGTAACTGTCAGGTTGGTCGAGTGGTAAAGGTGTTTAACTTAAGATCAAATTTTCTGTACAAGGAAGCAAGGGTTCGAATCCCTTACCTGACATAACTATTGACTTAACATTGCTTGGCCACACTGTATTATGATAATCGGTACACAAACCATAGACAGAGTGTATTGTTTAAGGCACTCTCTTTATGAACATAGTCAGAGACTGTTGATGGTTAACAATTGCATTAATAGTGGGACATGGGGATAGCAATTAAGAAAAAACAGCCAATACCCATACTATATTTTTATTCATTTAGTTATTTTTTACAATAGTTACACACTGAATACAACTTTTTATCTCTTTACCATTGTTTGATATAGATTTTAAACACAACGCTTGTTGTAGATCCTTTTATAACTTTCTCCAGGTACTCTCGTTCTTAAAAACTGGGGAAGCCGCAATGGTTTTATAGACATTAAACCCTCATCCTCTTCTTTTTCATCATCATCATCATCATCATTATAAATATTGTCTTCATAATTATTATAGTCATTATCACCATCATTATCATCATCATCATCATCATCATCCTCAACGTCACTAGAACTATCCAATTCCTTTTTTTCCTTTTCATAAGGGACCTCTTGAAGAGTCTGTGTTGCTTTTGATAGTGTTACGGTTTTATTGAAAGTTGACAACTGTCCTAACATGACTTTGAGGAGATAAATGTTTTTTCACAAGGAAGTCACTATGTTGAGTAACACTGTGTTTAGTTGGGCTTGCTTTTTCTTGTTCTTTTGATCATGTTTTGTTAACACTAACGGTGTTTCATTTGGTATACCACATTGATGAGTACCCACACTTAAGACCTCACCATGTTTACTTTTTAGATGACCTAGACATTTTGTTGTTCTTTGTTTTGAGCACTGCCAAAGTATGATGCCATTCGCATTTTCTCGCTTATAGTTATAAGAGTACCCATGATACAGGGCACGTGGTTTACCTTTATTGGTTATAGTATACTCCATAGTAGCCACTGACTTGTATAGTCGATCCGCCTACTACAAAGGTCTGAACACTTGTGGTGAAAGAATGATGTTGTGTTGACGTTTTATGCAGGATGATGTTGGTGGCATATGAGGGTGGCTTATGTGGGTGGCTTATGTTGATGACATATGTTGGTGACTTATGTGATAGCTTATGTTGGTGGCTAATGTTGATGACATATGTTGTTGGCTTATGGTGGTGGCTTATGTCGATGGTTTATGTTGCTGGCCTATGTTGATGGCTTACGTTAATGGCTTAGGTTAGTCTTAGGTTGATGGCTTAGATTGATGGCTTATGTTGGTGGCTTCTGGTGGTGGCTTTTGCTGGTGGCTTATGTTAGTGGCTTATGGTGGTGGTTTATGGCGGTGGCTTATGTTGATGACATATGTTGTTGACTTATGTTGATAGCTTATATTGGTGGCTTATGGTGGTGGCTTATGATGGTGGCTTATGGTGGTGGCTTATGTTGGTGGTTTATGATGGTGTCTTATGATGGTGGCTTATGATGGTGGCTTATGATGGTGGCTTATGGTGGTGGCTTATGGTGGCTTATGGTGGTGGCTTATGGTGGCTTATGATGGTGGCTTATGGTGCTGGCTTATGGTGGAGGCTTATGGTGGTGGCTTATGGTGGCTTATGGTGGGGGCTTATGATGGTGGCTTGTGGTGATGGCTTATGGTGGCTTATGGTGGTGGCTTATGGTGGCTTATGGTGGTGACTTATAGTGGTGGCCTATATTGGTGGCTTATTTTTGGAGGTTTACGTTAGTACCTTATTTGTAATTGCTTATTTGACAAGTTATTTTTGTCAATGTATTTAGAGGATTTTTCTCTTTGTCTTGGAAAGAATCTCAACCCTTTTTTATGGTAGCATAATGCTTACCGCCATGTTTGTAAGCACCAACAACACACTAATATTCCAGGAATCCAAAGTACTCTAAGGTTAATGATTGTCTCTCAACTCCATTCAACACCTAGTCAAAAACATTATATATTTTCACATTTTTCAAAAATGGTAAATTGGGGAAGTAGGCTATATGCTTAAACTAAAAATCATATCAAATCATATGCTACACCTACGTCTATCCCACTCTCAGTTAAAAAATATAATATTCTTCAAATTTTTCCAAAACAGTATTTGGAAAGTAGGCCATATTTTGAAAACTAATCATCCTATAAAGTCATATATAGACTCAAACCAATGGCTTTTATATCCTTAATCGTAAGAACAAAACATGGAATTTTTGCCATTTTTTCCAAAAATGTTCATTTTAAAACGGGGCTATATTTTGGAAACTAGGAATTTTACAAGAAAGTTTGTTTAACGTAAATGACAGGTATTTACCCCCATTACCCACAAACCAAGTCCCAGGTCTCTGGTACAAAATCCAAAAAAAAGTTCAATTTGGAAAGTAGGCGGTATTTTGAAAACTAATCATCTTAAAAAGTCATATATAGACTCAAACCAATGGCTTTTATGTCCTTAATTGGTAGAACAAAACTTAACATTTGTTCAGTTTTTTCAAAAAAGTCCAATTTCAAAATTGTCTACAATTTTGGGAACTAAGAATTTTACAAAAAAATTTGTTTATCGTAAATGAAAGGTCTTTACCCCCCTCTACCCAAAAAAATAAATTTCAGGTCCCTAGGACAAAAACTGTGCAGTAGGTTTTTTGTGGGGAGGGGGGGGGGTGTTCTATATCCACCTCCACCTCCCCACCTCACAAAATGGCGGCCAAAGCTTAACTTAACCTAGCCTAACCTAACAAAATGGCGGCCATAGCTTAACTTAACCTAGCCTAACCTAACAAAATGGCGGCCATAGCTTAACTTAACCTAGCCTAACCTAACTAAATGGCGGCCGTAGCTTCACTTAACCTAACCTAACCTAACTTAACCTAAACCTACGAGGTGCGATCAAAAAATTTTCAAGATGGTGGTCATAGCTTAACTGAACCTAGCCTAACCTAACCCAACACCTCCTATATACAAGGCCTTTGCACTGAATTGAAAATAAGCAAGATGGCGGATACCGAAGGCAGAAGTTTGTGATCATACCTTTGTTGTTGTTTTTGTGCGATTTTTTCAGTTTTTTGCTGTAAAATATGGTTTACAAGTGTTGTGTGCCGAAGTGCAGGGGGAATTATGATCATGAGAATAAAGTTCGAGTGTTTAAGTTCCCCGAAGAAGAGAATTTGAAGAAACTTTGGATATCAGCTATTAACGAAACATTCTGTGATAAGTAGGCTACCAATACGGTACACGTTTTTTTATTATCTAAGCAGTGTTAGCCTACCGTACCACATAAATAGCCGATATACCGGTAATCTTAATAATGTAAAGAATTACCTAGGCTGTTATAAATAGTTCTAAGAACTATTTCATTGCCTTGCAAGCAACACGTAAGTGACCAAGCCTAATCGTTTTAAGGTTAGAGTTGGAGCAATACTTCGCATTTTGGCTAAGTTTCAAATAATAATAATGAACGGTATTTCCTCATTAAATAATTAATAAATGAATCTCCCAACATGCGAGGCAAGTTTGTTGTGCATGGGAGAATTAAACATGTTGTGATCAAATACTGAAAATGTATTAGTGTGATAATTATAGATTTATTTTTAATGCATGCATATTGAGAATCGGTGTTCAAAGCTAATGATTTATATAATTGAGTCTGGCCTCACTGGAAAGTCATTTAATATGCACCACAAATTGCTCAGATTCCTGATTAAGTAGGTACCTTACCCCTTTATTGCTCCCAGCGGAGATGTTTTAATAGGAAATTCCCCAGTGGAGGTAACTGTTTAAAAGCAAGATATAAAATATAAGTAGACCTGTAGCTCAATAGTTTGTTCTAAAACTAATCATCTGATACCGGTACCATATAGTACTCGAGACGAAAGAGTAGGCCTAGAAAAAATGGTAGCCTATGGTACTCAATGATTTACTGTACCGTATTTATACCTTGGTTGGTAATTTATATTTTTAAATATAGGCTACTCTATACATGCCAGAAATCACTACTATTTCCCTAAATATACCAGGGTGTGTAAGGTAAGTGCACCAGTTAATGACCTTGGTTCAGTAGTTGACCATTTGGGTTAAAAATAATTAAAACAAGAGTGTTCAGCGTCAAAGAATGTCAAAACCTCCAAGAATAGATAGGCCTGATATCTAGTTGCATTTTCTGAAAGTAGGTTATGTGCAAGGCATCATGGGTTATAATGGCGGATGTTTGTTGATAGCATGTTCATGCTGGTTTGTTTTCTCTCGAATTTCTTACCGATTTCCTTAAAACCATGCAGTGAACAATCGATCCACAGTGCTATTTTTATTGACCTTCAACTTTGGCAAGTAATCATCTACAATAAGGTAAGCTTTTGAAATGAATTCATAGCCTATGAATGTTTCGTTTGTAGCCATGTGTAAGTAAGAGGAGGTGGTCAATTACTGAAACTAAATCTTGAATATTTTCAGTAATTGACCACGTGGTCAATTACTACTGTAAATTAGATTATGTTTCAATTACTCTTTAAATACATTTGTTTTAGTGGCAGTAAGCTAAAAAGGTACAATCCTCTTGCCTATGGCTCTAAACTTAGTTCATCCAGTAGATGACCGCATGGTCAATTACTAGCTCACTGAGTGGTCAACTTCAATGCAATTAACTTTTTGGTAACATGGTGAATTTTTGGGGTGAATATACCAATCAGGTTGATTTTTTCAATTGCAGCAGACCTTTCAAGATGCCTCCTATTAAAGGCAACTTCCGGAATTACACAGAAGCAACTATGAAAGCAGCTGTTGAGGATGTTCGCCTTAATCAGACACCTATTCGGACGACTGCTAGAAACTATGGGGTCCCAAGGATTACCTTAAAATATAAAGTTGAAGGTAAGAGCCCATTAGCACAAAAAAATGGGACCCCTTTCAATACTGACTGACGAAGAAAAGGATTGCCTTTCCAAATGGGTTATGAAGATGCAATCAACTGGGTTTCCCGTGAGAGTAACCCAACTACAAGACAGTGTTCAACGAATTATGAAAGATCTTAAACGGATCAACCCTTTTGTTAATGATCAACCTGGCAGAACTTGGGTTTTATGCCTTCTTAAAGAGGAATCCCAATATAGCGAAGAGGATCAGTCAGAACTTAACATCAACACGGGCTGCTGTTAGTCAGGTTGACGTACATCACTGGTTTACAGAAGTGTATAAGTATTTTCAGGAAAATAATTTACTGGACTTACTAAAAGACCCAACTAGAATTTTTAATTGCGATGAGACGGCCTGTTTTCTTAACCCTAAAGGCAATAAAGTGTTGGCTCGTAAAGGGGACAAATCTGTTTACCAAAAAGTGAATGCAGATGAGAAGGAATGCCTGACTGTGCTTGTGACTGGCAGTGCTTGTGGTGATGTGGCCAATCCCATGGTTGTGTATAGTTACGAGCGGCTTCCTTCAAGAAATAACCTTGAACATTCCTCCAGAATGGTCTCTTGGAAGGAGTGAAAGCGGTTGGATGACACGCAAACTATTTTTTGAATTCATTGCAAACTCATTTTATCCTTGGCTAGTTGAAAAAGGTGTTACGTTTCCTGTTGTTCTGTTTGTAGATGGACATTCATCTCACATGAGCCTTCAAACAAGTCAATTTTGTGATGAAAAGAAAATTATTTTGGTGGCTTTCCTTCCAAATGCAACACACATCCTTCAGCCAATGGATGTTTTAGTGTTCCGAACACTGAAAGAAGGATGGAAAAGAAGAGTTCACCAATGGCGAATTGATCACCTTGATGCTCCTACCTTAAAGAAGAAAGATTTTGCCAAGCTTCTGAAAGAAGTAGTGGACAAAACTGTCACACCATCTGTTTTGGTCAATGGTTTTCGAAAATGTGGCCTTTTCCCATGGAATCCAGCTGCTGTAAATCTTCCAGGGCAGAGGTTAGCATACAAGGATAATGAAGCTGAACCTCCAAAGTACGATGAACACCGTTTAAAATTTCTTAAACAAGGATAAGAATTTTTGAATTCCAACATTGACGATGAAAAAATGATTCTCTTTTCAAATTCAAACGAGGAGTGGAAAGGGAATCCTTGTGATCCTAGTTCGCGTGGATTTTTGTAAGGAGTAACTTCAATAGGCGTAGTTTTGCAAACCTATACAGTATAATTTATCGTGTTTGAAAACACACGGGACATCTAAACTGCGTCCATTTTATGAAGATTGATATAAAATATTGCATTTCTGCTGCTTATGAATTGCTCTCGACTTAAACGTACAAGCATAATCAAGCAGTACCGGTACATTGCCTACGTCACAGAAGGGTTTGGTTTACGCGCCATGGCCTGTCTTTCTCGTTAGCCGCGCGCGATTACAAATTAGCTGTGTAATAGTTATATTAAATATGTTTCTCCCAGTGATACGTTTAGAGCAACGAAGTTTAAATTATTGTAAGTAGTCGGTGTTAATAAACTGAATACCTACGTTGTTTGGAGTGTTTACTGATGAAATTGCAAAATGCTGGGGTAAATTATTTGAACGCCACTCCTCAAATCCAGTTTGCCAATTTGCACTTCGAATTGGAAGAAATTAGGAGATGATAAAGACAAAGAGTTATAACTATACCCATACATTTAGGAGAAAGTAGGCTATATGTTCTTTCCTGAACATCTTGTTTAGTTATCAGCTTACCTTGTCAGCTAAAACTTGAACACTTGAACACCTGCGTACAGGACCTCTAAAAATACTTGGATTAATTAAGCACTTAAGTGTATAATTAATCCAAATAATTTTTCCACATTGACAGAATGTTGTGAGTCGATAGTCCTACGTTTTACTCCCCGACCAATTTAATTGGGCCAATTAACATGTGGAGCAACTAAAATGCAATTAATTCATTAGATTATGAGCGCAACATTGAAAAATGACTTCGAAAAGTTCATATTGTATGGACACCATTTTTGTGCCACCAAATATTAGAATGTTATCCTGAAAGTCTTGAAATAGCCTATTATGAACGGTCTGTTGCATTTCTCCGCCCTTTGTAGCCTTACAGCCTCAATATATTAGAAAGCCATCCACTGTGTTAAAGTTTCATTGTCTCTATAACTTATACAGGATTGTCGGCCTCTCCCCCCATGTGTCCAATGACATTTCAAATATCTTCAAGCTCAAATGAGTGCCTTTTGTTATGGTTTAGAAAATCATACCTCACATATAAAAATATTTGGTTTAGTAGTGTAGTCATTGTGCTACAAGAGCTATTGGATCAAAATTTTATGCTCTTCAGTCGGTCAACATGATTGTATCCAATTGTAATGGGTGTTTCTCTACTCTTGAAAAAAATTTACATGAGAGTAATAAATACACTTAGATGACTAGTTTTGACATGGATTAATAATAGCCTGAGTGAAAAGGATCTGATGTGACATTGTGTGTTTATGTGAATAGCCTACTATATAATTTAAACTAGCAGAGACATTGCTGTGTTAAGGGTATTTTACGCTCAACTTTGCTTCCACTCGCAGTGTATGTAAATATTTAGGATGCTCTGGATATAAATGATAATAATAAAATATACACCTCATATTTGTAGGTGACAGGTATGATGTGCAATAAATTACTAGAAAAAAGCCAATCAAATTAAGAAACTGTTGCTTTGGTAAGTGCATAAAATAATTGTAAATTTGGTTGTACCCTAATCTTAACTTATTGGCTAAGTTATAAACAATATTAAGATTGAAATTATACTACCTTGTGGTTTAGTGGCTAGCATTCTTGGCTGCCGCCCCGGATGTCCAAATTCGATTCCCGGCTTCCCCAAGAAATTTTAATTCTAGTCTGAGGGCTGGAACGGGGTACACTCAGACTTGTGAGGCAAAACTGTGAATTCCACAGTACGGTACATTTCAGAAATAAATTATCAACTTGTAAAAAAAAAAAAAAAAACTGTTTACCTTTCTGCTTAGTAAATTGACAAATATTTAGATATTTGCCTTTCATACTCCATAGATCATAATAGAAAATTCATTAAGTATAAAATTTTATTTGTGTGTTGTGTTGTATTTTACTTCTTTTTTTGAATTGCCTGTAATTGTAGGCTATATAAACTTTGAATCTTATCTAAAATAATTACACAACGTTATATGCTCTAAGTTATTGGTTGATATTTCTGGGATTTTGCGGTGACAATCCCCTGAAGATACTCACAATTTTCCAGGATAGCCAGCCCCACCCCCGAAATAAAATTGTATATACGCCCCTGACTGTGGCTGATGGCATCATCATAATAGTAAATCTATAATTTAAATGATGAAATGTGTACCCGGAAGTTTTCGTGAAGAAGACACAGTTGTTTACATGTCAAGTCCAGATATCTAGCTAAAAACCTGATCTTATATAAATATTGAACATAAGTGTATCAAATGCGTATATTTTACTGCTGTTAATTTAGCGCTATGTTTTGTGGCCAGTGAACTGTTGACATAAAATTGATCCAGAAACAGTAAAATAGTGTATGTTTAAATTTTTCCTACGGTACGGTACCTAGTTTCTCGTGAGGTTTCATTTTCAGGTGAAGGATGAGAAGAAGCTTATTCAGTAGGCCAAGTATATTTGTTGTTACGTAAGTAAAGGTAAGAAGGATGAAGCGATCATAATAGCCTAAAAATGCTGCCGACTACGATGTATCAGTTGGAAGGAACCGATCATATGGGTCATGGCCTGCGGCGAGCTCCAGCAGCTCTGCCTACAGTGCCCGCCATCTTGTTTGAATGCAAAGGCCTGTTATCTAGGTGGTGTTGCCTAACCTAAACCTACGAGGTGTGATCATAAAGTTCCAAGATGGCGGTCGTAGCTTAACTTAACCTAACCTAACCCTACGAGGTGTGATCAAAAAGTTCCAAAATGGCTGCTGGAACTTAACTTAACCTTTGATTGAATCCTGTTGATTGACACCTTTTGATTGATCTCTGTTGATGTATCCCTTAGGACTGGTCCCTGTTGACTAGCCCCCTTTGGACGGGTCCTTTTTGAAGAGAGTAATTATTTTAACTGGTCCCGGAGGTCGGGTCCTTGTTAACGAGTCCCTGCGGGCGGGTCCTTTGGACTGATCCCTGCATTATATCCAAATTATGTCAAAGGGACCCGCCCACAGGGACTCGTTAACAAGGACCCGTCCTCCTGGACCCATTAAAATAAATGACTCCCTTCAAAAAGCACCCGTCCAAAGGGGGCTAGTCAACAGGGACCAGTCCAAAGGGATACATCAACAGAGATCAATCAAAAGGGGTCAATCAACAGGGTTAGGTTAGGTTGAGTTAAGCTACGACCGCCATCTTGGAACTTTATGATCACACCTCGTAGGTTTACGTTAGGTTAGGTTAGGCTAGGTTCAGTTAAGCTATGACCACCATCTTGAAAATTTTTTGATCGCACCTCGTAGGTTTAGGTTAAGTTAGGTTAGGTTAGGTTAAGTGAAGCTACGGCCGCCATTTAGTTAGGTTAGGCTAGGGTAAGTTAAGCTACGGCCGCCATTTTGTTAGGTTAGGCTAGGTTAAGTTAAGCTATGGCCGCCATTTTGTGTGGTGGGGAGGTGGAGGTGGATATAGAACCCCCCCCCCCAAAAAAAAAAAACCAACTGCACAGTTTTTGTCCTAGGGACCTGAAATTTATGTTTTTGGGTAGAGGGGGGTAAAGACCTTTCATTTACGATCAACAAACTTTTTTGTAAAATTCTTAGTTCCCAAAATATAGACAATTTTGAAATTGGACTTTTTTTGAAAAAACTGAACAAATTTTAACTTTTGTTATACCAATTAAGGACATAAAAGCCATTGGTTTGAGTTTATATATGACTTTTTAAGATGATTAGTTTTCAAAATACCGCCTACTTTCCAAATTGAACTTTTTTGGATTTTGTGCCAGAGACCTGGGACTTGGTTTGTGGGTAGTGGGGGTAAATACCTGTCATTTACGTTAAACAAACTTTCTTGTAAAATTCATAGTTTCGAAAATATAGCCCCGTTTTAAAATGAACATTTTTGGAAAAAATGTCAAAAATTCCATGTTTTGTTCTTACGATTAAGGATATAAAAGCCATTGGTTTTAGTCTATATATGACTTTATAGGATGATTAGTTTTCAAAATATGGCCTACTTTCCAAATACTGTTTTGGAAAAATTTGAAGAATATTATATTTTTTGACTGAGAGTGGGATAGACGTAGGTGTTGGAGTTAGCATATGATTTGATATGATTTTGAGTTTAAACATATAGCCTACTTCCCCAATTTAACTTTTTTGAAAAATGTGAATATATATAATGTTTTGACTAGGCGTTGAATGGAGATGAGAGACAATCATTAACCTCAGAGTACTTTGGATTCTTGGAATTTTAGTGAGTTTTTGTTGCTTACAAACATGGCGGTAAGCATTATGCTACCATAAAAAAAGGGTTGAGATACTTTCCAAGACCAAGAGAAAAATCCTCTAAATACATTGACAAAAATAACTTGTCAAATAAGCCATTACAAATAAGGTATTAACGTAAACCACCAAAAATAAGCCACCAACATAGGCCACCACTATAAGTCACCACCATAAGCCACCATAAGCCACCATAAGCCATCACCACAAGCCACCATCATAAGTCACCACCATAAGCCACCATCATAAGACACCACCATAAACCACCAACATAAGTCACCACCATAAGCCACCATCATAAGCCACCACCATAAACCACCAACATAAGCCACCAATATAAGCTATCAACATAAGTCAACAACATATGTCATCACCATAAGCCACCGCCATAAACCACCACCATAAGCCACTAACATAAGCCACCAGCATAAGCCACCACCAGAAGCCACCAACATAAGCCATCAACCTAAGCCATCAACCTAAGACTAACCTAAGCCATTAACATAAGTCATCAACATAGGCCAGCAACATAAACCATCAACATAAGCCACCATCATAAGCCAACAACATATGTCATCAACATTAGCCACCAACATAAGCTATCAACATAAGTCACCAACATATGTCATCAACATAAGCCACCCACATAAGCCACCCACATATGCCACCAACATCATCCTGCATAAAACGTCAACACAACATCATTCTTTCACCACAAGTGTTCAGACCTTTGTAGTAGGCGGATCGACTATACAAGTCAGTGGCTACTATGGAGTATACTATAACCAATAAAGGTAAACCACGTGCCCTGTATCATGGGTACTCTTATAACTATAAGCGAGAAAATGCGAATGGCATCATACTTTGGCAGTGCTCAAAACAAAGAACAACAAAATGTCTAGGTCATCTAAAAAGTAAACATGGTGAGGTCTTAAGTGTGGGTACTCATCAATGTGGTATACCAAATGAAACACCGTTAGTGTTAACAAAACATGATCAAAAGAACAAGAAAAAGCAAGCCCAACAAGAACATAGTGTTACTCAACATAGTGACTTCCTTGGGAAAACCATTTATCTCCTCAAAGTCATGTTAGGACAGTTGTCAACGTTCAATAAAACCGTAACACTATCAAAAAAAACACAGACTCTTCAAGAGGTGCCTTTTGAAAAGGAAAAAAGAAGGAATTGGATAGTTCTAGTGATGTTGAGGATGATGATGATGATGATGATGATGATAATGATGGTGATAAAGACTATAATAATTATGAAGGTAATATTTATAATGATGATGATGATGATGATGATGATGAAAAAGAAGAGGATGAGGGTTTAATGTCTATAAAACCATTGCGGCTTCCCCAGTTTTTAAGAACAAGAGTACCTGGAGAAAGTTATAAAAGGATCTACAACAAGCGTTGTGTTTAAAATCTATATCAAACAATGGTAAAGAGATAAAAAGTTGTATTCAGTGTGTAACTATTGTAAAAAAATAACTAAATGAATAAAAATATTGTATGGGTATTGGCTGTTTTTTCTTAATTGCTATCCCCATGTCCCACTATTAATGCAATTGTTAACCATCAACAGTCTCTGACTATGTTCATAAAGAGAGTGCCTTAAACAATACACTCTGTCTATGGTTTGTGTACCGAGTATCATAATACAGTGTGGCCAAGCAATGTTAAGTCAATAGTAATGTCAGGTAAGGGATTCGAACCCTTGCTTCCTTGTACAGAAAATTTGATCTTAAGTTAAACACCTTTACCACTCGACCAACCTGACAGTTACTAATTTAATTAGTCTTGTGGACTTGAGTGCTTACAAAACTTTTCCCAGTATACATTGATTAAACCACTTGCTTGTTTTGAAATATAGATTTTGTTTTGTTTTACCATAACATTGCAGTTATGAGTCTTGTGAACTTGGTGTTTAATATAGGGTTAAAGGCATTTTAAAATAATTTTAGAAAAGCACTTAGGTATTGTGTCATGGGTTTTAGTAATGCATTACTGTTAGTTGACTAACATTTACCGTCACACATGTTGATGTTTGAGTCTTTAGTCTTTTGACTGGTTTGATGCAGATCTCAATGCCCCCCCCCCCCCCTGTCCCGAGCTAATCGTTTCATCTCTATATAGCTACCATACCCTACATTCAAGACTATCTGTTTAACATATTCTAACCTTGGTCTCCCCCTACAAGCTCTTGGGTTCAATTCCTAGATTTAACACAAAATTTTAAAAGTAGTCTGAGGACTAAAACAAGTATACTCAGTCTCGGGTGGTCCAAAATAAGTAGTGTTTGATTCACACCTCAACCATACAGCGCCAAGTTTTTTTTTATTTTTTTAAAATAATGATAGCCATTTGTTCATTTTCACATTTCACACATTACAATTTGTCAATTTTCCATTTGCATTTCTTTTAAATGTCAGTTTAATGTTTTTGTATTTCATGATATAGAAACATGGATTTTCCAATTTTTTGTTTACACATTTTATTTTTATTTTGTTTATGTCAAAAGTTCATATTTGCGTAGCAAGATTTTTTCATTTTAAGATTTTATAAATGGTGTTAAAGTGAGTGCTTGGCCATTGCGATCGTACAGTCTGTCTATGTGTATGCAAAACATAGAGGTCTACTATTACTACTGCAGGTAAGGCTGTTTCTACACTCTCTCTCTCTCTCTTTCTGTTTAGTCATACATCCACACAACCATGCCTGTCTTTGAGAACAAACACACAACCACTCTATTTATCCCTAAAAACATCATTGACATGCACACTCATCCCAAAGAACTTTAATTATACATTTAACATTTACCATTACAAAAATAAATGCTTTCCACTATTTACAAAAAATTAACTATGTACAATTACAAAAATAAATATTTACAAAATACTAAATCAATTAAATCTACTGGTTACAAAAGCCATGTCTCTAAACAATAAAATATAGAAATCACACCTCCTCCTCGTGGTTATAACCCCTTGGTAAGCTAATGCGTAGGTCATTCATCTGCACACATTTGTTATCCATCAAGGCAAAAGTGCATTTTCTCTGTTCCACAAGATACGAATTATAGTTGCTGGATTGTACCCTGCACCGTTTATGCGACATAGCTATACCAGTTCATGAAATCGCTAGGTAGTACTCTACATATAGCTCTACATATGGCTTCCTTACAGCTAGTGTGCGATAGGCAGCATTAACTGTATATCACACCCAGTCCACCTTTGTATTTGTAATCCAAGTAATAATTTGAAAAGAGACGAGTGTAATCGGTTTAAAAGATTATCTCTGCTTATTATATCTTTACTAGCAGAAGTACCCGTTCTTCGAACGGTGTTCGTTGTTAACACCAGATATTATCAATTGAGTTACTGTTGCAATGGTTAGCGGTTTGTCATTCCTTCAAGTTAATCAGAACGAAGTTAGTTTTCTGGGAATATCACACACACGGTTAATTTAAGGACCTATGAATGTAGTTTTCGGAGACCCTTTATAGTTTCCCGAATGTTGTGTCTCACATTGAGAAGCGCAACATATGCTTCGGTCGTCCTTCTAGGATAATTTTTATATTTCGCCTAATTTAGCATGTATTGAGAAGTTTTTTCTCTATATCCACCCTTCTACTGTATGAAAAGTGCGGTGAAGAGTTTTATAAATGACTATGTATTGACTCGCATGGTTACCATACCTAAATTTACGATGCTCCAAGCATCCGAACACGAGTTATAGGCGTAAGCTACATAAAGATACAATGAATGACAGACAGAAAATTCTATTGTCTACAACATATTACCGAGATATCCAAATATGGGTATATCTACCACACAGTATCAAACAAAATCATCCTTACGATGAACCCGTTTGTCGACAACAACAAAAAAATAGTTAAAATGTGCTCTCAGACTAAATTCTCCTAACGGGTACTTCCTGACGTAAAATAGAATTGAAAGCCTTGTAGACGAAACGCAATACACGTCACATAAAAACTGACCCTCTACGTTGTGCTAGGTGCCCATACACAGGAAGACCCCTTTTATAAATTATAAAGGCTTGTGGTGCAAGAAAATTCAGGTTCTTTTGTCTCAAATTGCCCAAATTTCTAGAAGCCGCAAAAAAAAAAAAAAAAAAAAAAAGCTGGTTCAATTCAAGAAATTTTGAAAATAATGATGCTGTTTGGAGATATAATAGACCTTCTGTACTATATGTCGAACGTGAAAATTGCATTTAAAAATTCTAGGTTACCCCTTGACCCCCTTAATTGCATTGATGAATTGTACAGTCTACGTTAGTTCCGTGATAACCTTATAGCCATTTGCAAACTTTCACAGAAATGTAATAAATGGAGTGACATTGCTTCTTACAGAAATAGAAGAAAAGTTGTAAGCCACCCCTTGATATAATGTTCTCATGGTTACCGATTTGCATTCCTTCATTAGTTTGTTAAATTAAATTAAATTCGTTTTCTGGGAATATTTCAGAAACTGTTGTATTTAGAGCCTTATAATGTAGTTTTCGAGGACTCTTTAGGGCCCCCGAGTTTTGTTTCTGGCACCGAGGGAATTTGTCTCGTCGTTGTACGCCATAATATAATACTAATAATAATATAATATAGGGAGAAATTATAACACCTATTTTTTAAAATTATTAATGCAGCCAATGGCCATGTACTTTTCTTTTCAGGATGGGTCAGGGAAGGGATATTATCAGAGAAAGAAGCATTCAATCACGCATGAGCAAAATGGAAATTGCCTACCATTTAACTAAGGACATCTATAAGAAAAGGTCAATATCCTTCAACGCAAAACTAAAACATTACTGCAGTGTCATCCGTCCGGAGGTCTTGCATGCTTCTGAATGCATCACGATGAACAAAATAGGCTCGGTCGAGAAACTGGAGGCCAAAGAAAGAAAAATTTTGAGAAAGACATTGGTTTCCATCGAAGACAATGGGGAATACAGAAGACGGCATAACCATGAACTATATACTCATGTGGAGAAGGTAAGTAACGTCATCCGGAAGAGAAGGATACCATTTTTTGGGCATGTGAAACGAATGAGCCCAGCGAGACTGACCAACCGCAACATAACTTACTTTCAGGAGAGGAAAACAAAATAGAACTGGATAAAGATCTGAAAGAAGTGGGGATTACACCAATAAACATTCAGGAGCTCGCCCCACTCAAAAGGAAACTTCAATCTTGCAAAGGTTTCCAAGAAAAACCGAAGCTGAAAACGGGAAAGATTTGGACCCAGGAACGGAAGGAAGTCCACCGAGAACGAATGCGGGCGTACTGGGCAAACATCAAAGCCAGTAGGAGACAGTGGGAATGACGCGGTCCATAGATGGCCTATACGAAATAAATGAATGAATGAATAATATGGGGATAGGAATATAATAGACCTGCCGTACCACACCCGCATGTGTAAATCGCGTGAAAAATTCTAGAGTACCCCTCGATCCCCTTAAGCGCGTTAAACGTATTGGTGAATTTTACGGCTTAATTTGGTTCCGTGATAACCTTCTAGCCGTTTGCAAACTTTCACACTAATGTAATTAATGGAATTGCATTGCGTCTTACAGCAATAGATGGACCTCTGAGAATCTGTTGCCATGGCTACTGGCTTGCATTTGTTCATTAGTTTATTAAATGAAATTGGTTTTCTGGGAATATCTCAAAAACGGTTGGTCATAGGGCCTTAAAATGTGGTTTTCGGGTACCCGAGTTTTGTCTCTCACATTGAGGGGCTGAAAATGAGCTTTGTCTCGTCCTTCTACGCCTATTTCAGCATGTATTTTAAGGGGGTAGGCCCCCTTTTATGAGGGTTACGGAGAAGAGTTATATCAATAATAAGTGTCGTGCTTCTGATGGATATCTGCACCAAGCCGTTCTCGAGTTATAAGGGAACAAAGTGGTCCACAGACGAACAAACAAACAAACAGACAGACGAAAAAAAAATCGCGCGCATCCATCAAAAACAGTCTGAAAGGCGTAAACAACTCAATTGTCCGTAGAAATTCAGAGAAAAACAGACAAACTTTCATTTTTATAAATAGAGAGATATACTGCACTGGTCGGTGTTGACCGTGTTTTATTACACAAATTTAGGTCTCACTCGCTAACCGTTGGAGATATACGAAAAGTGATAAGGACCTTTCGGATAGAAAATTAAATATTAAAGCTCATGTATGCCATCAAATGTTTGCTATTTCTTAGCGTTCTCTTTTTATTTGAAATGGAATTATGAAATTTTGAAACCAAAGGGAATCGTGACGTCACAAATGTCGGTTTTACTCGCTAACCGTTGGAGATATACGAAAAGTGACAAGGACCTTTTGGATAGGAAATTAAATTTCAAAGCTCCGGTGTACCATCAAAAGTTTGCTATTTCCTACCGTTCTCTTTTTATTTGACAAGGAAATATGAAATTTTGAAACCAAAGGGTGTAGTGACGTCACTAAAATGGTTGCCATTTCTTAATAGTGCAAAATTTCGAAATCAAAAGTATCCTATATGTAAACCTGGTACATCAGCTACATCCATGCAAAATCTCATTCTAATCGGACCAGTGGTTCTTGCGTTATTGAGTAACAGACAGATAGACAGACACACACACACCAACTCATTTTTATACATTAGTATGATGACATGCGTATTAACCTGAAATCAAACCCTAGTCCACATTAGTGAAAGGCTAACAGCTTAACCACTGCGCCACCATGCCCTTATTTTCTTATTTTGATTCGTTCTAGGACTTAGAGCATGAAATCGAGTTAAAATCTCTAGTGTAAGTGGCACATGTGCTCGCCACTGCAGCACAAAATGGTTAGCTGGTAACAATAGACAACCGGAAATGATTGTATTTCTGTTAGCCAAGCATTTCTGTCATCTGCCTACAGTGTGAGCACTGTCAGCAAGACAGTTTAGTTTAGAACAAGTGTGTGTTTGTGTGTGTGTTTGTGTGTGTGTGTAGATTATTAGCCTCAAGTATTTAACGCTTGTTGTGTGTAGCGATCATCTTATCCCAGTAGCCACTGAGCAAGTTTTAACAGTCAACCCATAGAAACAGTATAGGTTAGTTGTGTGTGGTTCATGTACTTGTGTGTGTGCATTAGCATCATGCACTAGCTTTACCTTACTCTCTATAGGTAGAGCGTTATCCCTTTCCTTTCTGACGTTACCAATGACCACATTCACCCACATGTTTTACACTTAAACCATTGGCTTGTTTTTGATTAAGTTTGCTTCGGTTTAGTTCGGTTTAGTTGGGTTTGATTCAGCTTGGATCAGTTTAGTTCGATATAGTCACCATTTTGGATTTTAGCTATCCTCTTTAACCAATCAATTAAAGATTATCTACTCTTATTTCTTGAATCGATAAATCAGATTTTGTATACACCATTTGTCATTTATTATCCCATACCTACAACCTATACCCTCTCTGTACTGCAGTTTGATCTGAAAACAAGTTCCAATGGTGAAAGATTTGTCAGTCACCATACATGTAGCCTACAATAATTATTTCACTACCTAGCTATGTTTCATCACTCACTGTAAACATTTCACATGTCCATATCCGATTATTAGTTTATAAAATCTCAGGTCGATGACCTTGATGTATTGGGTATTTTTGGGTAAATTCATTAGCCATGGGAAAGGGTTGACCATTCTAAGTCCTACGACACCTCACATGTTGATATCCGATTATTAGTTTATAAAATCTCAGGTCAATAACCTTGCTGTTTTGGATTTTTGGGGTAAATTCATTGGTAAATTCAAGGGTTAACCATTCGTAGTCCTATGACACCTCACTTGACCCTCTCTACTGATAAGTTTATAAAATCTTAGGTCAATGACCTTGCTGTTTTGGGTATTTTGGGTAAATTCGTTGGTCATGGAAAAGGGTTGGCCATCCTGAGTCTTGTGACACCTCACTTGTCCCTCTCTGATTATTAGTTGATAAAATCTTAGGTTAATGACCTTGCTGTTTTTGGGGGGTAAATTCATTGGTCATGGGGAGGGGTTGGCCATTTTAAGTCCTATGACACCTCACTTGACCCTCTGAGATTATTAGTTAGCGAGATATTAACGAAAGTGCAGTTAGGCCCTTTTGTCAAAAAAATGAATAATACATTCAAAAACAGGCCGTCACCCCAAGTCCAACGACCCCTCATACAAGTCCCTAGCTTTCTTAGCTCATAAGATATTAAAAAGCCGATGACCTATTAGTTTTTGGATCTTTGGTTAATTTGTAAAAAACGTATCTATAAATCATTATTAAAAAAGCCCGTCCTCTTACAAAAAAACCAATTGCGCATTCGTAAAACAAAAAACAAAAATGATAAATCATAGCGGCATTCAGTTGTAAGCATGCACATTATGTGGAACGAGTTTAATTTCATATTGGCATACAAACTCCCACATGTTGCACATGGAAAGCGACTTTTACCTAAACATTATTATTTCACCCCCTAGTAGGGGTAGATTTTATTTTGGAGTGGAAATAAGTTATCCATGGGAAAGGGGTTGTCTGCCAGAGTAATTTGACTACTCGTTCATGTCTCTAGCCTTATTCCCTCCACTGTCAAAACAGGTTGTGACTTGTTAGCTCTTATCGTGCACGTGCACATGTGTACACTTGTGTGTTAGGTCATATTACACATGAACTTGCATTTTCTCACGTATGAACCAAAACAGGATGTGACTTGTTTCAGAAGGAGGACGGTAATAAGGTCATCTCACACGTGTTCACATGTATTTCGTCACTTTCCTTTCATATCGTTATCACATTATAGTAGTGGGGGACTGGTGAACAACGTCAGTTCAACACACTGCTTTACACGCAAAATGTAGTTAGGCCCTTTGACATAATTTAAATAAATTCATGGGCTAGTCCGTAGGAACCAGTCCAAAGGGATCAGTCCAAAGGGTCTCATCAACAAGGACTCGTCCACAAGGACCTGTCAACAAGGACCTGTCCACAAGGACCTGTCAACAAGGACTTGTCCAATAGGACCTGTCAACAACGACTTGTCCACAAGGACCCGTTAGGTTGGGTTAGGTTAGGTTACACTACAGCTGCCATCTTTAAAAAGCCCGCCCTCTTACAAAAGTCATGAGTGGGCATGCGTAAAAAACAAAAACAAGCATGCTAATTCATAGTGGCTACACACCGAACACATGCACTTTATGTAGACAACGTTTCATTCCATATTGGCATTCAAACTCTCACATGTTGCAATTGGAAGGAGAGATTCTCAAAAAAAAATTGCAATTTCACCCTCTAGTAGGGGTAGGCTTTATTTTGGGGTGGAAATATGTTATCCAATGGAATGGGGGTGTTAGCCCGAGTTCAATGACACCTCATTCGTCAAAATCCGACCACGGGTTCGGGAGTTATCGGGCTGCCGCCATCTTGTGTGGAGGATGTGGAGGTGGAAGCATTAGAACCGATTCATTTCCACTACTCTCTAAATCCAACAGTTTCTGAAATATTCCCAGAAAACTAATTTAATTTAATTTAACAAACTAATGAAGGAATGCAAATCGGTAACCTTGAGAACATTATATCAAAGGGTGGCATACAACTTTCCTTCTATTTCTGTAAGAAGCAATGTCATTCCATTTATTACATTTCTGTGAAAGTTTGCAAATGGCTATAAGGTTATCACGGAACTAACGTAGACTGTATAATTCATCAATGCAAGCAAGGGGGTCAAGGGGTGACCTAGAATTTTTTAATGCAATTTTCACGTTCGACATATAGTACAGAAGGTCTATTATATCTCCAAACAGCAACATAATTTTCAAAAATTCCTAAATTGATCCAGCATTTTTTGCTGCATTCAGGAATTTGGGCAATTTGAGGCTAAATGACCTGAATTTTCATGCACCACAAGCCTTTATAATTTATGAAAGGGGTCTTCCTGTGTATGGGCACCTAGCACAACGTAGAGAGTCAGTTTTTATGTGATGTTTATTGCGTTTCGTCTATAAGGTTTTCAATTCTATTTCACGTCAGGAAGTACAGGTTAGGTGAATTTAGTCTGAGAGCACATTTAAACTTCTTTTTGTCGACATACGGGTTCATCGTAAGGATGATTTTGTTTGATACTGTGTGGTAGATATACCCATATTTGGATGTTTGGGTAATATGTTGTAGACAATAGAATTGTCTGTCTGTCTTTCTGTGAATCTTTATGTACGCCTATACCTCGTATTCGGATGCTTGGTGCATCGTTAAATTGGGTATGGTAACCATGAGAGTCAATACACCAATCATTTATAAAACTCTTCACCGTACTTTTCATACAGTAGAAGGGTGGATAACTTATAGAGAAATACTTCTCAATACATGCTAAAATAGGCGAAATATAAAAATAATCCTAGAAGGACGACCAAAGCATATGTTGCTCTTCTCAACGTGAGACACAAATTCGGGAATCTATAAAGGGTCTCCGAAAACTACATTTTAAGGGTCATAAATTAACAGTGTGTGTGATATTCCCAGAAAACTAACTTCGTTCTGATTAACTTGAAGGAATGACAAACCGCTACCCATTGTAGTAGTAGCTCAATTGATAATGTCTGGTGTTAACAGCGAACACCATTCGAAGAACGGGTACTTCTGCTAGTTATATATAAAATGAGATGGTGTTTGACTGTCTGTTACTCAATCGCAAGAACCACTGGTCCGATTTAAATGAAATTTTGCATGGATGTAGCTGATTTACCATGTTTACATATAGGATACTTTTCATTTCGGTATTTTGTACTATAAAAAATGGCGACTATTTTCATATTTCCATTTCAAATAAAAGGAAAACGCCTAGAAATAGCAAACTTATGATGGCACATACGAACTTAAAAATTCAATTTTCTATCCGAAAGGTCCTTATCACGTTTCGTGTATCTCCAACGATTAGCGAGTAAAACTTAAATATGTCCTATATAACACGGTCAACGCCGTGTGATGTTAGTCTATGTTAGTCTCTACATGAACTGTTTTATTTATAGAGGTAGTTTGTGGGGTCCTTAACGAGACGTGATTTTGAGTCTAATTTTATACTCCTTGTGCCGGTTATTGTATGTGAGTATTTGGATCTTTACGCGTTTCACAATCTTATAGCGCTTTCTACTTTGCACGGTATGATTTCATCCTTTTTATCGATTTGTTTTTCGTTAAATGAATATTTCAGTTGGCCAATATTTATCTGCTTTTTATCGTTTTTTACCATGATCATAAACCCAAATTCACAGACGAATGTGTCGAAGACTAACGACTGTCACATTAGTTTATTTAGTGTTCATATTAATCTTACTGCAGAACTGGGCAAATTTATTTCAATAAAGTTGGTATTTTGCCTTTCACGGCCAATAAAAAAAACGCACAAAACACGGCGTAAACCTGGAAAAGTTGCTGAGTTTTAATTACTTGACCCTGAAATTCAATAAACAATCATTTTGGAAGCATTTATAGGGAGGTGAAAGACTGTTTTAGCATTTAGCTCTCACAGTAAAGTAGCGGAGGTGTTCTAAATAAGAATTGAGGTATCGCGCAGTTTGCTACTCCTTTGGTAGTCCGCAAATAGACCACAAGAGCCCGCTGATGAAACATCTCGGAGTTACTAGGCGAAATCTCGCACAAAACACGGCATAAACTTAGAAAATGTTTCTGTGATTAATTTATTTTTGTTATTATTACTTGGGATGATTGAAGTTTGTTGCGTTACTGTTACTCCTTATCATGACATGGTACATAGTTTCCGAAATATTACCTATTGCGGATATGATAATTGCTATCAAGTTTGATGTATTTTTAGCCTACTTTCGATTTTTGCAAAATATGAAAGTAGACTTATGAGATCACTGCAGGGCCAAAAAATGTGTGTCTGTCTGTGTGTGTGTATGTGTGTGTGTGTGTGAGTGTGTGTACTCTGAATGTCTGTCCCCCCCCCCTATCAATTCGAACACGGTGAAACCGAATTGAACGAAATTTGGTACAGAGGTAGAACAAGCAAAGGGCACCTCAGTGTCATGTTTTATATCGCCGCCATCTTTACCAAAACTGAATGGCGGCCACTCAAACGTTCAAAACGTAAAATCAAATAACGACTAACCAAATCATCCGATCTCTACCAAATTTGGTAACAACATACCTTCGTATAGGATGCGTCTTGTAACCATACTACAAGGTCGTCCGCCATACCATTTCAGGATGGCGGCCGTGCGAATTATGCAAACTTTATAATCCATATCATGGGACCCACCAGTTCCGATTATCGAGCCGAGAATCGTTTTAACTCTTCTAAAGGAAGAGGCACGTTCGAAATTAAAAGTTTATTTTGTAATACTATAGTGCAGACGTGATTTTAAAAAGCTGAGCCGAGTCAGTAATAAGACAAGATGGCAGCGGATATCTTGTGCCTGACTTATATTTCACTAATTTGAGTATTGCATGCAATATAGCGTACTGATACAAAATAAATAAACTTTGTATGAAATGCTTTATATATAAATAATATACTCCAGTGATGAAATCGTTTAGTATAAATCATTATTTGCTAACAAGTTCAATATAAGTCATTTTATATAGAACGATATTCGTTGACACAATCGGCTCAGTGGTAGAGCGTTAGCCTATCGCTCAAATCCCTATGGTTCAAACCCGATCAGAGCTAGGATTTTTGCTTGGAATTTTATATGTTTATTGTTTTGTAATGACTCAGACGTTTTAAAATTAAGCGTTATATTGTGCATATTATGGTGTAAAATATATATTTAATTAAAACATAATTCGCCAGCAGATTTACTCGAGACATCTAGCTGCCAAAAAGGTAACTTCACGCCTACTTATTAACTTCCAGATTTTATTGAAAAGTTTCTTCTTATGGCCGATAGAATGCACTCGCTCTGTTAGGATTATATTGTTCGATACTTCACCACTAGATGTCACGACTAGTCTACGTGGGGCTCCATTGATTACTATACCATTGCATTCTATGCGCATCGAATTTGAAGAATGACAAGATGATACTACGATGCATTTTTACTTTTTATTTTAAAGGGTTTGTAACAGCCTATTTTGCGTTACTTGAAAATGTTATTTGAAGTAAAGAACAAAACGATTTCACATAGTAACTGAATTCAAGCCGTTGGTGTTAGTTCAGGTTATTAATTACTACTTTTATTTCAGGCAAATAGCAATCGAAAATATCCACATAGTTTGTATACACACGTCTCTGTAGGGTCATGGAAAGATTTGTTAATTCAATTAGGGTTGTGAAAGCCATGCACAACCAGACGTGTAAAGACATGCCTCAACTCAAAGTTGGATGTTGCCCACGGCAGGTCGTATATGTAATAATAATAATAATAATAATAATAATAATGTTATTAGTTTTACATCCCTTTTAACTACTGCTGCTTTTAGAGACACCGGGGAGCCGGAATTTTGGCCCGAAGGGGATCTTTAACGTGCCAGTAAATGTACTGACACGGCTCCCTCGCATTTGTGCACCCTCAAATGCCAGCTGACTGCGCCAGGATATGAACCTGCAACCTAGGGCCCAGCAAGCGAGAACATTACCGCTGAGCCACGCAGCCAGTCCGGTCTATTATGTCTCCAGATCCATAACATTCTTGAGATACTTCTTATCTTTCTTTCTTTCTTTCTTCAATGATGGTAGCAGTTTTTATCTAGGTTGTGGCGTTTGGTAGAGGTAAATCGTTTCTAAGGTCTTCAACAAAGAATAGTTCTATAATACTCTTTGATAATAACAACGAGTTATAACTATACTCATACATTTAGGAGAAAGTAGGCTATATGTTCTTTACTGAACATCTTGTTTAGCATAATGTTTATATGTTTAAATATAGTATGAAGACGTTAATTAAACGATAGGTGCTCAATATTTAAGACAGGTTATTTAACTGTTACTACATAGAGGCTGATATTTATTTCCAATATATAAACGCACTTTCTCACCTACAAAGCGGAGGCAGACAGGCTTTTCTCCTGGTATTCCGGGTTTCCCTGTCACAATTTCATTCCAGCAACAATCTCCACTATCATTTCATTTCATCTGGCATTCATTTAATCATTGCCCCAGGGGAGTGCGACTGGTTTCGGCAGCCGGCATAGTTCATATCCTCTCTGCTAGATGGGGGCTTCATTCTTTCCATTCCCTGAGCCGGTCGGTTGACTGACAGCAGGCTAAGGATTTTCACTTTCCTACCTCTGATTAATAATGTGGTGAGTGAAAATGCATGTAGTCTACACATGTAGTTGGTAACATGGAAATAACATAACTTCATTAGGAATGTGTGATTATATATATTAATGCTTTAGGCCAGCAAGTACTAAAAGTCGTTCGAAGAACGGGTACTTCAGGTAGTTATTAATAATTGAATCGATGATTTGAAGAGAGGAAACACGTCCAGTTATTTGCAAACAGATAAGTTGAAATACGCAATTCCTTATTTTTTGATTGTTTATATTGTTTTTTCTATTTATTTGTTCATTTATTTATTTATTTATTTATTTATTTAAATCTAAAGGAAGTAGGATTAGCAAAATAACCAGTGATGGACGAAATGATGCAAGTTATGGGGCAGGAATATTCTAAGAACTGTCAGAGGTAACAAAATGTAATGAAAAACTGCAACCTCAATTTTCACAGTATAACAATTTTCACTACCTTGGTACTGCACCCGAAATTTAAATGATATATGATGAAAATGATGATATTTTTCAATCCGCGTGATAAAATTTTACATTGCAATATAAATCCTGGAAGTTGGCTCAAGAGAGCTTTGTTAGCGAACGCAGAGAGTGGGAGAAACCAGTCACGTGATCAGAGATGCCCCAGAATATTCTCGATCATTGGGAAGTGCCTAGCAACAACGCATTACCACGCAATATTATCAGTTAATTTTTATAAAATATATCATTGAATATATGATCACAGCCAATGAGAGGAGGGTTTATGGAAGCAGATATAGATTTTTACCTAGTTAATATGATTAACTATTCCATTTCAGCCCTATGTAACAATTTTATTCCATTGAAATTATCAAGAAAATTAAGAGAAGATATTAGGACAACTTTAAATGCCGCAAAAGGGAAGAAATTCACTGTAATAAGCTTTATTACAAGTGCGCGCCAATAACTACGCGCGGCCAACAATGGCGCCGAATTTCAGGCAAGGAAGAGAGGGGACGGCTTGTAGATCCGTTCTTCTCTCGACTGACTTTGAAGGTACAAGACGTGCTACCAGGGGTAGTTCATTCTCGTAGACACTATACCGAGTGCGGTTCTACGGTGCCGAGCGCGGCCGATATTTAGTCAGAGCCTCGCTGAAACTAGGTGAAGTTTAGCGAATGATTACAAGTCAATAGCGAAAAAGTGTTCGACTTTTATAAAAGCAAATTGTATACAGTATATTCATCCAGTTATAAGGCTTCAATATAAGAAGGTTTTAAGAAAATTCATCGAGAAATTCGCCAGTTATAGGACAATTTGTATTGCAATAGAAAGTTGCTTATCTCAACATCTTAGTGCAGCGAGACATCAGCATAGTCCAGTCCACGCTGCAGAAATAAGTGAGTAAAGGGATATTGTATGAACATTGAGACTTTGTTTTATTGGAACACTATGATGGCTACAAACATTTATAAAGTGGAATTGATTTATAATACCTTGAGTAGGAGTGAGAGGATGGATTAAAACTATTACGCGATTGGGATATGTCGATTCAGAGTTGTGATTGATAACATGGAACAACGTTAAAGAACAACGAGAATATGTACAACATGTAGAATTATACAATGCCAAGACAACATCAGACATTATGTACACTTCCATCCAGTAGATTTAATGTACATTCGTGTACATTAATTCTTGACTATGAGCAGATATAATCTTTCATTGACCAACCAAATGAACATTAACATCTACGATAGTGATTCGATGTACAACTTACAAATTTATTTGTAACGATGGAACTATTACGAATATATTGCTCGATAATGATGGAGGACTTTCGAGTGATGTCGGCGATTGAAGAATCATCAACGGGAAGACAGAAGAGAGAAGATACGAGGCTCGATGATTGTTCGAGATGGAATCCATGTTCGGGAACGAGGTCGACGTCCGGAGGAGACGAATATGCCGGGAAGGAAATCTTTCTGTTCCCGAGGTCGCAGTTTTTGTCCACTGGCGTTGATCGGATTTATTTTGAACAATTCATGCCTGGAGGATGATCCCACCAGGTATTTTCGAATACCTGATGATGAACGTCCGTTGTCTACAGTACTAAGGTAGAAATGTTTTGCATTGTCTAGTAGTTTGAGTATTTATTACGGCATTTGTGAACAACAATTCTCCATATTTAATTCATGTATTTTCACTTCGATGTTTATTGAGTTTTATTCTACAAGTTCGTATAAGATGATGATCATTGGTCATCTATACTGGGAAATTTTGATTCAGTTTTTGAACTGAAGTCAGTTGTTTGAGAAATTTATTTTCCGTTCGGAAAATATTTAAAGGAATTTTTATTCGTCGATTTTCGATTTTTAATTCAATATTTCAGACATTTTGAATTTGATATTTTTAGTAAATTCATTTAGTTTAAAATGAATTGGGCAATCTTTATGTAAGAATAATTCATGGTTAGGAGAAGAGATCTACGCGTGATATATTGTGAAATATCACCAAATACTATAATCATTTCGTCGATCTGGCAAGTTATATTCGTTATGATTACGACGTGAAGTTAAACATTTATGAACATTCTTGGTGTAGAATGATGTTACATTCAGTCGATGACAAACCTATTTTGAGTTGAAGGAAGGCTTCGCCCGTCATTAAATATAAATAATTTGAGACAAATCTTTTGAATGATAATTCATCCGACTATAGGAAATTTAGATAAAATCACATCCGGTCGTGATTGAGCCTTATTGAACGATGAAATAACACGAGTTGTTATAAATACACAAATGTAACACTACGTTATTTGTCAATGTAGTATTGCAGCCGTGTATATTTATAGAAATGACCAGTATGAAGAAACATGTAATTATTTTTATTAAATGTATAAAGGCATGGTATTTTATACCGTAGTAACTTCGATTAGTAAACCTTAGAGATCTAACATGATAATCGTTTGGGAACGATAAGTTGTATTAGTAGAACAGATATTGCTGTTCATGTGTAGGCAATGGATTGTAACATCGATAATATCAATGCTAGAAGGAAGTTATGAAAGTACTGTGGAAGAATTGTTGAGAACAATTGTGATGATGTCATTAAGTCATGTAATGTGATATACGAAGGTTCCTTGCCGTATATGGGTGTTTGTGAAATACGAGAGTGGTTCCGTATTAATTGTATTGACGTACTGCAGAAGGAGTGATGAAAGCATTGTTGTATATTAGTAGAGTTTTAGAATACTCTTAAATGTGATTAGATATGCGACACGAAAGTCGTTAGAAGGCGGAAATTTGTTGGGAAAATATATACTATCCTTGTCTATTATACTATTATTAAATTTATATTAAACCTGGAACTGTAACAACAATATGAACTTAACATTGATTATCGGTCATATTTATACCGATGATGACATGATCTTGACATTAATTAATTAGTAAATGAAAAAGTATAGCAGAAGATAACTATACTAGAGAACGCGTTAATAATTATATTAACGAAGTCTTATCGTTAAAGAATTATAGTTTTGAAATGATAGACGTGTAAATAGGGTATATAAATATTTCCATTCGTTTAAAATGAGGGGTTTTATTATTTATAATATTTAATATTTTAAATGTTTTTGAGATAGATACTAGTTTGAAAGAGATAATGTTTTTGATATGAGTGATTGAAGTTAGCTATGGTTGTTGTATGTATGGAAGCTTCGTCGGCCATGAACGACGAAACAAGTGTTAGCAAGAACGTTGTGTATTATGGATGTGTTTAATTGAGAAATGGCCTTGATAGATTAAGTTTTGTAAATGTTATTGTTTGAAATACGAGATGCTTTAACGCATTTTATTTTTACGTATTCTTTATGTCAAGAGGGTAGTCCATGGCAGGTGGCAGACAAGCTCGCCCCGTTATAAGCAAGGCCGAGCAACAAATAAGCCGAGATATTGCAGGTGTGTGAGTAGAAGGATCTGACAGCTGAGTCACAGCTATTATTTAATAACCAGTTCAGATATGCGGAAGGCACGCACCTGAGAAATGTAAACGTTTGAAACGGAATGCCTGGCTAAATACAGAGCCAGTAGAATGTTTAGATTATTTTATAATTTTGTAGGAGACAGAATCTTTTTATCTTTTAACCAGTTATGTTAGCGTGTGTGTAAGGAGTTTTGTCAGCAGCAGTGGCGTGAATGAATGATTTTATTAGGGTGTTATTTTGATAGGAAGGGTTATTCCGTTTTATTAATAAATTTATATTTTATACGCCTTGTCTCGTGTACCTTGATTATTCTATAAATGGAGACGAGTTATGGAACAGCCTAAAATAGATAGGATGTCTATTTCTTTCCAACATAGCCCTGAGATATTAAGGTAAGTTTTGCACTCTACCGCATAAAGCTAGTTTGTTTTTATCCATAACATGTTCCAATCCTACTGTGAATAATCCTGAAAAACTCGTTGGCGTGGTTGCAATAGTTCTTTTGCCGGGGGTTTCACCTTTCATAATCCAGTTGTGCTCTGGATTGACCAGCGAGTACCTTCTCGATTTTTTCAGGTACAGTAGTAGAAAATGGCTGCCCAATGTTTAGGCGTCGAAATGCCTTTGAAAGGGCATTCGATGAACAATTCTTTGGCAAGAAATTGGTAACCCTACGTGTTAGCTTCGAAAAACATGTGAAAGTGTGTATGTAGACCCGATATGAAGGGAAATAGAGCCAGCCCAATTGAGGTGAAAATTGAGTGTGATAACATAGGAGTTTTTAAGTTGTTCTTAATAATGTTGCACTCTAATACAGATCAAATCTATAACCCACGATCTGAATTCTTTTCTTTCAGACTGGCTCAAGAACTTTCATAGGCATATTCAGTGTAACGTTAACTTGTTTTAACGTTGGTAAATTTAAATGTTAGTATGGATAATTTAGGACATGATCAAGCGGAACGAAACTATAAGTTTATTAATTTAAGAGTGTACTTGTTATGTTAATTTTAAGACTTCAGATGGACATTAAGAATGTCCAATTACATGTTTGAAATTTTCGTTCCAAATGTTGTTATACTCTATGTTGACATGTCCCTGCAGCGATTTGTGTATTAGTATCTTTGCAATTGCAACGATGGGTAAGGAGGAGGTTCAGAGGATGCTGAACGACATGCAGAAGAGTTTGCAGGAGAATTCGCAGACTAATTTGAAGGAGAATTTGACGGAGCAATTGAAAACTGTACAATGTAATTTGCAGGAAAATCTGAAGCAGAATTTGCAGGAGAGATTAGATACTGTACAAGGTAATTTACAGGAAGATTTGAAGAAGGAGATGACCGAGAATTTAAGGATAAATTTTCAGGGTTTGAATCGCAAATTTCAGGAAACGAAGCACGATCTGGAGCAGGTTAAGAGAGATAGAAAGGAGGATATTGACACTGTAGTTGTAAAAGTTGTGGAGAATATTGTAGAAAATATAACTGGTCGTGAAGAGGACATATAGGGTGCACAATCATCCTTAGAAGGATTGCAGACAAGTGCGACTGCAACAAATGATAATATGTCGCGATTGCAGGTCAGTTCAAAGGAGATCCAGACAAAGGTTGACACTGTTCAGGGTAAAGTTGACCGTGTTCAAACTAAAGTTGTCACTGTACAGGGTGATGTAAGTGATGTTAGAACTAATGTTCATACTGTACATGATGTTGTGAGTGATGTTAGGAATAGAGTTGATACTGTTCAAATTAAAGTTGACACTGTTCAAACTAAAGTTGACACTGCACAGCGTGATGTAAGTGATGTTAGAACTAAAGTTGATACTGTACAGGGTGATGTGAATGATGTTAGAAATAGAGTTGATACTGTTCAAACTAAAGATGACACTGTACAGGGTGATTTGAGTGATGTTAGAATAGGGGTTGATAATATTCAAACCAAAGTTAACAATGTACAGACCGATGTAAATGGTATTCAAACAGACGTTAACAAACTGGAAACGGAAGTCAATAATCTGTTAATAGATGTAAATAGTGTAAGGGGAGATATTGGCAAAGTTAATGCTAATGTTAATAGCATCCAGTCTAAACTTAACAATATTGGAACTAGTAACGTCACGTTTCAAAACGATATTAGGAGAGAGTTAGAGGTGTCCAAGAGACAGCGCAAAGAGAACATAGGTGCGGTACAGTCACAATTAGGTGATCTTAAGGTGAATGTGGATTTTTTGCGGTCCCAAGTAATAGATCATAATAAGATTTTGAAGGACGATATAGAGCTAGATATAAGTGAAATTTTAAAAACTCACGTTGTAGTGTGTAAAGAGGAATGGAATAAGTCCAGTAAGGAACACATTAAAGAGATTCGGGAGAACATAAAAAAGAAATTTGCTAGTACTCAATTAGAACTAAGTAAAGAGGTAACAAGCGTGTGATCTGATCTCAATAAGTGATTGGATCAGCTTCAGCAAATATAGTTCGACAATAAGGATCAATTAACGCAGGAAAATAAGGCATTAAAAGATCAGATTAGTAAGGTTGTCACTGACGTGAATAAAATTAATGAAATTAACGAGGGAAAGTCTACCGAACTGGAGGAGTACATTACTAGTAAACTTCAGAATTGGAAGAGAGGAGACACCGCCCTTTTGGAAACGTATAAAGAAGATTTGAAGAAAAAAGTGGGAAAGCAGTTGAAAGATATTATTAGCGACTTGGACGAGAAAGAAAAAGAGGAGATAGGTGAATGGGAAAGTCATACTAGAAGAAGTAGTATAGATCACGAAGAAAGAGAAGTCAGACCGGAAGTAATGGTACTCCGATCGATAGAAAGACCCGAATTCAGAAATCAGTAATCCGAAAGAGAAACGAGGGATCACAGAACTAGTAGTCATAATACCCAACCGAGGAATATAACGGTAATACGCAACTTTGAAGATTAACCTCTTCAGTTGAATAACAAGGACGTATTCACTCTGATCGAGTTCATTCAAAATCTGAGAGATTACTTTATCGAAGCTCAGGTTCCGAGGGATAGGGAGATGAAAATAGTGGAACGCTATTTAGCATTAGAGTGGTTCAAGGCCTTCAGGTATACGTTCATTGATTTTGAAGAATTCGCCGAGTCCTTAATCAAGAGATTTTGGTCAATTGAAGCGCAGAACAGTTCACGCGCAGAAGTATCCTCGAGGAAGTATTCGAGTACTCTGCCAAGGCGCTACGTGGACTTCTTCACGAGTAAATTAGCTCTACTGGGGTTCCTTCAGCCCCCGTTATCAACAGGAGAACTGATCGAAGCTATATCGAGACAGCTTCCAGTGGAAGTGCGAAGACAGATTATCTCGTCTCAAATCAAAGATTTGGCTGGCTTAGATGAACTTCTGAGAAAATTAGACTACACTAGTCCAATGCCTAATGTAATGTCCATGAGCGATAGACAAGACCACAGGGACATTAACACCATTTATATTGATCAAACGCAACAGACAGAGCGCCGTAAAGAGCGAGATGAAAATAGTATTGGTCAGGAAAGGAACAACTATTTTAGAGACAGGAGACCCGAACCAAGGTATCGTAGATTCTGTGGAGGAAGACCTTACCAGCAACAACAGGGAAGAAACAACGTTAATACTCGCAGAAACGGTTATTATAACAATTACAATTACCAGTACAATAACAACAACAACAACAACAACAACCATAGTTATAACCGGAACAATGGATATAACCAGGGGTATAACCGAAACAGGAATTATAGAGAAAACGCGTTCACAAAGGAACAATATGAAGAAAGACACAAAGAAGGAAAAGAATACTTAAAGGACTTAAGACAAAACGAAGAGAAAGGAAAAGGAGTGGAGAAAAACCCGAGTGTAGATCCCAAGCCGAGTACAAGTCGGCACGTAAGTAACACTCAGGGACAAAAAAAACTCCATTTCCAAAACAGAAGTAGGAGTTTTAGAAAATGATATACCATTACACCAGATTACAATTAACGAGATATATGAAGCAACAGATGAAGATTTACTGTTTGAGAAAGAAGTAATTAAAGAGGAGAGACCATATGAACTGCCTATAATAAGTATAAATGTCGATGGACAAATATGTAAGTCTCTTAAGGACACTGGTGCAGTTATTTCCATACTGTCAGATGAGTGTTACCAGAGACTGTTAAAAGATGACAGAATGACTGTTTTACCCACATCAACAGTCAAAGTGCGTGGTATATTCCAAGGAAAGTCAGTAAAATGTAAAGTTCAGGTGTTGTTAAATTCCGAGATTAATGGTCGCACTATGAGCACATCGTCATCGTCGTGGGCAAGATAAATTTTGACGTCATGCTAGGTATTGATTTCATTACCAAATTCGGAGCAGCATTTGACATGAAAAACCGTCTTATTAAATTTAGCGAAGGTGCGATAAACACAGAAGAGTTAGAAAAGAATGATTTTGATAACAATCCAGATATGGATCTTAGAGAAGACATCATAACATTATCATTGTGGAAGCCGAGAATGAAAGGGGATCATAGATTTGTAAAGCAGAGTGTTTGACGAAATTAGAGAATAATTTAAAGGGTTAATACAGGACTTTCAAGATATTTTCGACAATAAGCCCGGATTAATCAAGGACTATAAGTACAGGATCCGATTGAACGATCATACCCCATACCCGAAGAGGATTTACCCCATTCCAGAAAAGTACTGCGAGGATGCACGAGGGTTTATCAAGAAGATGGAAGCCGATGGTATTATAAAGAAACAGGCATCATCTTACCTCAATCCAATTACTGTGGTGAAGAAGAATAATGTCAATTACGCGTATGCCTCGATGCACGGAAAATTAACCTATTAATTTTACCCGAAACAGACCGACCTCCAAAGATTCGTGATTTGCTTAGGAAGTTCAAGGGAAAGGCTTGTTTCTCTGTCCTTGTCCTCTCTGCGTCCTTCTAACAAATTGAGCTTGTGGATGAAAGTAAGCAGTATACAGGGTTCTTATTTGACCAGACTTCCTGGTTTTTTTCAGCGTGTGCCCTTTGGATCGTAAACAGTGGTCCGGCACTAAACCGAGCCCTCGACAGCAAGCTCACAGATGAGGTTAAAAAGAACGTGGCCTGTTACATTGATGATCTGATTATTACTTCCGAGAACGTACTGGAACATCTGGTGCATTTACGCAAACATTTTGTGAATTTAAGAGAGGCAAATATTAAGATAAATTACGACAAATGCAACTTTCTACAAGAGAAAATTCATTTCCTAGGACATACTATCGACCAGCATGGTTATCACCCGAACTTAGAAAATGTAGAAGCAATTATGAGATTTACAAAGCCTACTAAGGTCAGACAAGTTCGTCAGTTCGTGGGTGTGTGCCAATTTATAAGTAGTCACTGCCCTAAATACTCAGGAATTATGGCTCCTCTCTACGTCTTGTTGGAAAAGAACAATCGTTGGAAATGGACAACTACAACTGAAGCCGCATTCGAGAAGGCAAATGTATTGTTAAAGAACAATGTAAAATTAGAATACCCGGATTTAGACCGTTCATTTTTCATTTAGTCCGATGCTTCACGTATGGGTATAAGTGCCGTCTTATATCAGAAAGACGATGAGGGAAATAAGCACTACATTGCATTTACCGGAAGGAAATTGAAAAGGCATGAAGAAAATTACCTCACGACCGAGTTAGAGGCGTTAGCTTTCGTAACGGCCCTACAAACATGGAAGAAAATTCTTATTGGTCATAAGGTAATAATAGTCACCGATCATAAAGCATTGCAATTCATGCTGCAGGCAGATTTGTCGAGCTATAGGTTGACTAGACGGGCCCTATTTACGCCGCAATTCAATGCAACCATAGTCCACCAACCAGGTAAAGATAATCTGTTGGATGACGCGCTGTCTAGAAACTCCGTCAAGAATGTGCTGGTTAACCATGTGCAGCTAGAACAAGAAGATCTTGAAACAGTGGGGAGGTTGGATCAAATTGGAGTTTCGCAGAAATGACTCGCTTCCATGCGGAAAATGTACAGGTTTCTGAAGGGGAATATGGATATTGCAGATGAGGATTATGCAAGTACCCAGCGACGCTTGCAACACTATATGCTTAGCGGAAATCCGGTATGTAAATACGCAGACCCCGAGCACACTAAGATCCGCATAGTTGTGCCCCCTAAATTTGTGTCAAAATTAGTGTGGCTGGCGCATCATTCTATTGGACATGGAGGTCTTGATATGACTCTTAATGTTCATAAAGAGAGGTTTATCTGGACTAACACGACGTCATCTATAGCGGAAATTATAAGAACTTGTGATCGATGCCAGCAAGGGAAATTCGTATCTGAATTACTGAATGGAAGACCCAGAGCTATTTTACCTTCTAAACCAGGGGAACTGATGGCCGTGGACATTTTTGGCCCCTGGCCGAAGGGATATCAGGATAATCAGTTCTTATTAGTGACTGTGGATGTGTTCACTAAATTCGTCACCATGAACCCATGCAGAAAGCATACACGATGAACTTTGTCAGCAGGTTAGAGAATGCTGTGATTCCTAATGCGGGGAAACCGGAGTATCTATTGTTAGATCATGGTATTCAGTTTACCTCAGCTGAATTTGAAGCGGACATGGAAAGGTTAGGGTTTCGACACATATTTTCGAGTGTGAGATATCCCGAGTCAAATTCTAGTGAACGATATATGCCAGAATTTTGTAAGTTTTGTCGTATATACTGCCCAGACGATCATCCTAGTTGGGTTAAGTATGTGCCTGTGATAGAGGACTGCTTAAACTCTACAGTTCAAAAAAGCACGGCGGAAGTTCCGATGTTGCTACACTTAGAGCAGAATCCAGGAATACCGTGGGATAACGTGTTCAACTTCATTCCCAGAGATCCTGATGTAAGAAGACAAGCTAGGATGGATAGAGCTAAGGAGAAACTCAGAAGGCATCAGAAAAGCGATGGAAGTGAATCCACAGAAAACGATTCAGCACACCGTTGGAAATTGAAGACTTAGTTTTGTTACGTAGACCCATTACAGCGGACGTAGCTAAGAAGATATACCCTAAGTTCAGTTCGGTGTTTTATGGCCCCTGTCTTATAGATAATGCCTTTGGAAACAAATGTTATGAACTATTCGATGAAGAAAACAATGTTATATTGGGAAAGTACAATGCGAAAAATTTGAGGAAATATATTAAGAAAGTAGGCTAAATTAGCACTCAAAATTTCAGTTCAGTAACATATCTAACGTCCTGAATTGATGTGATTAAAAACAATTTCAGAACTGTTTTTAACCTCAGCTGAGAGGAGAATTAACCCGAAATTTGAATGATACATGATGAAAATGATGATATTTTTCAAGCGCCGTGATAAAATTTAACATTACAATATAAATCCTGGAAGTTGGCTCAAGAGAGCTTTGTTGGCGAACGCAGACAGTGGGATAAACCAGTCACGTGATCAGAGACGCCCCGCAATATTCTCGATCCTTGGAAAGTGCCTAGCATCAAGGCATTATCTCGCAATATTATCAGTTAGTTGTTATAAAATATATCATTGGATATATGACCACAGACAATGAGAGGGGGTTTATGGAAGCAGATATGGGGTTTTACCTAGTTAATGCGATTAACTATTCCATTTAAGCCCTATGTAACAATTTTATTCCATTGAAATTATCAGGAAAATTGAGAGAAGATATTAGGACAACTTTAAATGTTGCAAAGGGAAGAAATTCACTGTAATAAGCTTTATTACCAGTGTGCGCCAATAACTACGCGCGACCAACAATGGTGCCTAATTTCAGGCAGGGAAGAGAGGGGACGGCTTGTAGAACCTTCCTTCTCTCGACAGACTTTGAAGGTACAAGACGTGTTACCCGGGTTAGTTCATTCCCGCAGACACAACACCGTGTGCGGTCTTTCGCTACTCGAGGGACGGTGCCGAGCGCGGCCGATAGTTAGTTAGAGCCTCGCTGAAACTAGGTGCAGTTTAGCAAAGGATTACAAGACAATAGCGAACAAGTGTTCGACATTTCTAGTAGCAAATTGTGTACAGTATATTCATCCAGTTATAAGGCTTCAATATAAGAAGATTTTAAGAAAATTCATCGAGAAATTCGATAGTTATAGGAATTTTTTTATCGCAAAAGGAAGTTGCGTATCTCAACGCAGAGAGAGAAACATCTTAGTGCAGCGAGACTTCAACATAGTCCAGTCCACGCTGCAGAAATAAGTGAGTAAAGGGATATTGTATGAACATTGAGGCTTCGTTTTATAGGAACACTATGATGGCTACAAACATTTATAAAGTGGAATTGGTTTATAATACTTTGAGTATGATTGAGAGGATGGATTAAAACTATTACGCGATTGGGATATGTCGATTCAGAGTTGTGATTAGCAACATGGAACAACGTTAAGGAACAACGAGAATATGTATTACATCTAGAATTATACAATGCCGAGACAACATCAGACATTATGTACACTTCCTTCCAGTACATTTAATGTACATTAGTGTACATTAATTCTTGAATATGAGCAGATATAATCTTTAATTGAACAACCAAATGAACATTAACATCTACGATAGTGATTCGATGTACAACTTACAAATTTATTTGTAACGATGGAACTATTACGAATATATTGCTCGATAATGATGGAGGACTTTCGAGTGATGTCGGCGATTGAAGAATCATCAACGGGAAGACAGAAGACAGAAGATAAGAGGCCCGATGATTGTTCGAGATGGAATCCATGTTCGAGGAAAAAGGTTCGACGTCCGGTGGAGACGAATATGCCGGGAAGGAAATATTTATTTTCCCGAGGTCGCAGTTCTTGTCCACTGGCGTTGAGCTGATTTGGATTCAACAATTCATGCCTGGGGGATGAACAACAGCCAGGTATTTTCGAAAACCTGTTGATGAACTTCAGTTGTCTGCAATACTAAGGTAGAATTGTTTTGCATTATCTAGTAGTTTGAGTTGTTATGACGGCATTTGTGAACAACAATTCTCCATATTTAATTCATGTATTTTCACTTAGATGTTTATTTAGTTTTATTCTACAAGATCGTATAAGATGATGGTCATTGGTCATCTATACTTGGAAATTTTGATTCAGTTTTTGAACCGAAGTCAGTTGTTTGAGAAATTTATTTTCCATTCGGAAAATCTTTAAAGGATTTTTTATTCGACGATTTTCGATTTTTAACTCAAGATTCCAGACATTTTGACTTTGATATTTTTAGTAAATTCATTTTGTTTAAAATGAATTGGGCAATCTTTATCTATGAAGAATTCATGGTTAGGAGAAGAGATCTACGCGTGATATATTGTGAAATATCACCAAATACTATAAACATTTCGTCTATCCGGCAAGTTATATTCGTTATAATTACGACGTGAAGTTAATCATTTATGAACATCCTTTGTGTGGAATGAAGTTACATTCAGTCGATGACAATCCTATTTTGAGTTGAAGGAAGGCTTCGCCCTTCATTAAATATGAATTATTTGAGACATATATTTTGAAAGATAATTGATCCGACTATAGGAAAGTTAGATAAAATCTCATCCTGTCGTGATTGAGCCTTATTGAACGATGAAATAACACGAGTTGTTATAAATACACAAATGTAACACTACGTTATTTATCAATGTAGTAATGCAGCCGTGTATATTTATAGAAATGACCTGTATGAAGAAACATGTAATCATCTTATATATTAAAATAGTTTTCAAAAATAATCACCCTTTACTAAAACTGAAATATCTCGGGAAGTACTTGCGCTAGGACGACGTTTGTTGTCTTAAAATGTAATGCCTGTCACGCACTCTCGATTGATACCCAACTTACTTGATTATATCATTCGAGTATTAAAATAATAGCGAATATTACTTCCTTCAAGGTCTCACGAAAATGGAATATTCGAACGACTTGACGGACATATTGTCGCTAGGCGACAACGACTAGCACCGTATCATGATATTCAACGCCGCCCCAATAATAAATCGAACTTGATATTAACCGAGAGTTCCCTAATTACAGTACGTCATGATATCTTTAACTTCTCCCTGCTCCACTCGGGCGCTAATGTCGCATGTAAGCATACATGATATCGTTGACTTCTACCTGTTTCACTCGGGCGCTAATGTCGCATGTGTCCATACAATAAGCAGCAGGGGATTCTGTGCACATAATTTAATTAAAACTTCTCAAATATTGGATTACTTTGAGACTGAAATGCTCATGCACAATCAGCAGCCATTTTTCTAATGACACTGGCATGTCAACTCTCTTTGAATGACAACATTTACTGTAGACGAAAGATAACTAATTTCACGAAGATGCCGCTACAGTCGAATGTTGGAGCCGCCATTTTGTATTGTGTATCTGATCTTTCAATTATATAGTCTTTGGTCTCACCAGCTACAAACTGTCTTCTTTTCGTTTCATCATTCGTCCTTATAGGTTGTGTGCTCAATCAATACAATGAATCATATTATGATGAATGTGAGGCGACACTCAATTAGAAATGTTATAAAGATTAAAGGTGACGGTAATTGTCTGTTCAGGTCATTGGCATATTTTGAGTACAACAATCAGAGTTTATTTACACAGGTTAGAAAGCGAATTGTAAAACACGTTACTGACAATTGGAATAATTATTCTTCCGTTATTGTTGGCAACAGCGATATGTACGAAACTGTTATCAATACGAGCGATGACTACAAAATGTATATGTCTATGAGTGGTATTCATGGAGGTCATGTTGCGTTAGTTGCCGCTGCTCAAGTTTACAAAATGGTTGTTGACATAATCACTAATAATAAAACTCATACCGGTAGTGTAAAAGCAGAAAATACGCCATCAAATAGAATAATTTCTTTGCTATACTCTGGGGATGGGTGGAACGGTCATTATGACGTCTTAAATACCGGTGTCTGTGCTAACTCAGTTGAGATGCCAAGTCACTCGATTAAGTGGCTGATTTACAGTTTCAAACTAAGAGTGGGTTTGCGTGCAGTAAAACCCCAGGATCGTGTCGGAAGCGAACCTCAGAACCAGTTAGCCAGTGACGAAATGAGATAGGAATTTAAGGTGACGGAAATTGACTGTTCAGGGCATTGGCATATTGTGTGTACAACAGTCAGAGTTTATTTACAAAGGTTAGAAAACGAATTCTTCAACATGTTACAGACAATTGGAATAAGTATTCTTCCTTTATTGTTGACAACAACGATATGTACGAAACTGCTATCAATACGAGCGATGATTACAAAATGCATATGTCTATGAATGGTATTCATGGAGGTCATGTTGAGTTAGTTGCCGCTGCTCAAGTTTACAAAATGAATATTAACATAGTTACTAATAATAAAACGCATACTGTAAACGCCGAAATACGCCACCAAAGAGAATAATTTCCTTACTGTATTCTGGAGATGGCCGGAACGGTCATTATGACGTCCTAGATATCAGTGCTAACTCAGAGTCAAGTATGGTCGAAAACGTCAATACCAAGAAACAGAAACGAGCACTACGCGACTCAAATCGATATCAGAAACACATTGTCACAAAATCGTTCTCAGCCACTTATCGATGTGCTATTTTTGATACTATTCCCTACATAGAACCATTCTCAATTGGAAGTCTGTGTAACATTTGTCACTATTGCTCAGCTGTATACTTTTCAAAATAGAAAAATACAAGTGGTCGCTTTTCTTTTTGTTGTAGCGATGGCAAAGTGAAACTTCCACCATACACAATACTTCCAGAAATTAAGCAGTTGTTTACGAATTGTGACGAAATCAGTAAAAATTTTAGGAAACATATTCGGCAGTATAATAATGCTATGTCGTTTGTATCCTTTGGTGCTACTGCTGAGCTACTACCGAGCCATGGGCCTTACTGTTTCAAAATCAATGGTGTCATTCATCATAGAATTTCCCTTTTATATACCAGAAAACAGGAAAACAGTTCATATGGCCAATTATGCATATTAGAATTTTCAGAGGCAAATGATTTAAGGCTACTGAATGATGCTAATCACGAACTGAAAGAAGATACCCTCAGTCTTTTAAATCGTTTACTAGATCAGCACAATCCTTACGTGCGCTCTTATAAAACAATGCACGAGAAAGTAAGTGAAGAGAAAAAATCAGTTCTAAAAGAAAATCGTCAGCAAATGGAATTGGTAATGCGTTTCTATCACGAACCTTCCTCAGATCCAAGTCGTTATAATGACTCCACAAGTTCAGAAATTGCTGCTGTATTTGGAACTGTTGATTGAGCTCCACCATCTCATCGACACATTGCAGTATATGAGAGAGAAGGTGGCTTGAGGAATGTTGATTATGATAGTATGCACTGTGATCCTATGTGTTATACCTTGATTTGGCCTTGCGGAGAGTCTGGTTGGCACATTTCAATGCCAACTGCTTGAGTGAGACAAACTAAAATACGTCATACTGTCACAATGCGTGAGTATATTCTGTACAGAATTGGCATTCGAGGTCAAAGAGCTCAATTCGATTTCAATCCCCTTATTAACGCTGGTAAATTGACTCAACAGCTATTCGTGGATTACTACTGTCGTATGGAAGGTGACCGGTTAAAATATATACGTCATCAACAAACGAAGTTGCGAGTTGATACATATGCCGGTTTAGCAGACGCCTTGTATGAACGAACAGAGAATGAAAATCTCAGAGTCGGTCGTATTGTAGTCTTGCCATCTTCTTTTAGAGGTAGCCCAAGGAATATGATGCAAAATTATCAGGATGCGATGGCGATAGTGAGGAAGTTTGGAAAGCCAGATTTATTCATTACATTCACATGTAATGCGGGCTGGCCAGAAATACTTAACAGCAATCATCCTTGGGAAAAGGCTAATAATAGGCCTGATATTGTAGTGAGAGTTTTCCATTGCAAAGTAAAGGATTTGCTACGATTGATTAATGTTAAAGAAATTTTCGGTAAAGTAGAAGCATATCTATATACAGTGGAATTTCAAAAACGAGGTCTCCCGCACATCCACTTACTATTAACGTTAACGGAAGATAGTAAGTTTCGAGAAATTTCTGACATTGACAGTGTGGTGACAGCCAAAATACCAGATCTCAAGGATGAAGCGCTATACGAGTTGGCAAGGCTTCGTATCGTACATGGTCCTTGCGTATCTTTGAATCCTTCTTCAGTCTGTATGAAAGATGGCGTATGCAAGAAAGATTTCCCTAAACTGTTTCAGGAAGAGACCAAAGATAACGCCAATGGTTATCCTTCGTATAGGAGAAGAAATAATGGACAGATTATTGTAAAAACAATTCGAGGTATTGACATTGAAATCGAGAGTCGATTCATTGTTCCTTACAATCCATTTCTTTTACTTTACTTTCAAGCTCATATTAATGTTGAAATATGCTCGAGTGTTCGGAGTGTTAAATACATCCTCAAGTATGTGTATAAAGGTCATGACTGCTGCAATGTTAAAATATGTCCTGAAGGCGAAACGGTGAATTGAGATGAAATTACTTCTTTTCTAAATGCTAGATATGTTGGTCCAACAGAAGCCGCATACAGGATACTTTCATTTCACATGCTTGAACAGTCACATTCTATCGTGCCAAACTTGCAAAATATCTATTTAAAAATGATAACGCTCCTGATATTTTACTTCAAGCACAGTTGCGCAACACGGAATTACAAGCGTGGTTCAAGTTAAATCAAGATTCGCAAGCCAGAAGTCCGTATATATATCCAGAAACACCAGTATATTACGTCTGGAATAAGAGCAACTGCCAGTGGCAAAAAAGAAAAAATGTTTCATAAACTATAGGCAGAATGTATAATGTTTCGCCTACAGAAACAGAAAGGTATTATTTACGCCTGTTATTGCTTCACGTCATTGGTGCTACCAGCTTCCAGGATCTACGAACATACAAAACCGTTGTCTATTCTACTTTTAAAGAAACAACTAAGGAGCGAGGTTTGCTGATTGATGATTCTGAATGGCAGCGTTGTTTGGCAGAAGCGTCACAATTTCAGATGCCTTCTCAGTTACGACAACTGTTTTCTTACATATGTATCTTTCAGACACCTTCAAATGTAAGACAGTTATGGGACATTTTCAAGAATTCATTATCAGAAGATTATCTGTAGTTTCACGAACCTATCATTGCATATCAGTTCACTCTTATACATATTTCTAAACATTAAAGCTCCATGGTCTTCCCATTACTTCTCTCGAATTGCCAGCTATTATTGATAATTTCCCTTGGACAAATTTAGCAATGAATTATCCAAAATTTAATGAGGATCAATTAAGTCGTATGATAAACCAAACAAATGAAAACCAAACAGCTATAATTACATAAATTTTGGGGTTAGTACAAAACGGCAATGAAAGGATGTGTAATGCATATTTCATTGACGGTCCAGGGGGCACCGGGAAAATATTTCTTTACCAATGCTTGATTCACAATTGCACAAATTTGGGGTTAAATGTAGTTTCTGTTGCATGGACTGGTATTGCAGCAATGTTACTACCTCAGGGGCGCACTGTACACAGCCAGTTCAAGTTACCTCTACATTTACATGAAAGTTCAGTATCAGGAATAAAAGTTAACAGCAAGGAAGCTTTTTATATTCGTTCAGCAAAACTTATCATTTGGGATGAAGCCCTTATGGCTAATAAGCACGCATTGATGTGTGTAAATCGGCTGCTCAAGGACATCATGAATAACGAGGTGCCTTTCGGAGGAAACATTATCATCTTAGGTGAAGATTTCAGGCAGGTATTGCCTGTTGTGCCTCACGCATCTGTAGCAGCTTCAGTCCAAATGTCAGTAAGGTTCTCACCTTTGTGGCCATTATTCAAAATTTTTAAACTCAACAAAAATATGCGAACGGATTTAGATCAACGTGACTTTGCAAACTTCTTGATACAAATTGGTAACGGTGAATACCCTCACGTCGATGGAGAAAATTCATAATTAGTTGACTTACCACCCTCCATCATTGCTAAAACTGATATCATCACTGAAATATATGGAAACGAAATTTCCACACTGAAAAATATTTCACGCTTTTCAAAAATTGCGATTTTTGCACCTAAAAATGAACACTGTAAAGAAATCAATGACAAAGTTTTAGAGCTAATCCCAGGATCATCGAGAACTTACATCAGTGTGAATAATTTAATTACTGAAGATGAGAGTGAACTTCTACAATTCCCAACTGAATTTTTAGACAGCTTAGACATAAGTGGATTGCCACCTCATATCCTTCGACTAAAAGAAGGCTCTATTGTGATTTTGTTGAGAAATATTAATGTTACCCAAGGTCTGTTGAACGGAACTAGACTGTTGGTTCGGAAGATGCATGACAATTGCTTACACCTGGAAATTATTACTGGCGTAAATGTTGGAAACAATGTTCTACTTCCTCGCCTTGACCTTACGCCATCAGATACTTCTATGCCGTTTTCCTTCAAAAGGAGGCAGTTTCCAGTACGTTTGGCTTTTTGTATAACTATCAATAAAGCTCAAAATCAAACACTAGATCAAGTAGGCATTTATCTACCTCAACCTGTGTTGAGCCACGGACAACTGTATGTCGCACTATCGCCAGCAAAATCCTTTCGTGACGTCGAAGTTCAAATAGAACCAAAAGGCAAGCGAACAGCAAATGTCGTATGGAAGGAAGTACTATTAGAATGTTGAAACGGATGTTGCGGAGGAGCACAGACCTCAGCAAACGGGGCACAGATTAAATAACAATTATACAAGGACGTCTGAATCCCTAATACGATAACTGTCCTGTGGTAATGGTAAAAAAAAGTTCTATTGTCCTACATCGGTGATTACTATCCTACATCCTGTTATTTCATTCCCTCAGTTCTATAACTGAGATATACTCAATCAAATTTACAGTTTAATAAATATTAATTCCTTCTGTGTGAGTTATCTTTACATTTCTCATCAATCTCCTTGACTCACTATTCTATCCGTAGTGGTGGAGGCGATAGCTCTCTTTACATAGGTGTGCAAATTATTAGATTCGATGTCAGTTTTCCAAATTGCATTTTTACTTTTCACGGTTTAATGCACTAAGTAGGCTTATGTTTACAAGGCGATGAAATTACTTCAAATGTTTAACCAAGACTCCTAATTATATTTTAATTTAAGAAACTCAAATTAAAATGACTTTTTAGAATTTCCACTAACAGAGGAGCCTTGCAAATGCAAGATGCCACACGTTTCGTTTTTATTACTTCACTCTACTTTACGTGTGAATTTAGAGCAGAGGGATTTGGGGTCTTTTAACTGATGAACGCTATTGAACTATTCAAAGATTCATGGACTATTCATTGAAATCACCTGACTTAAATTCTAAAGTCAATGAAAAATTGAAAGCGGACCAAGCTCACATATCCCTCGGAATCCAATAATCTGAAAGTTTTCAGACGCAATTCCTTATGGGAAAAGGTGTAATTCCACGGGAGAGGAAACACTACTAAGTAGGATAACAAAAGAAGTTGGTCAATAAAATGATTTTGAATAAAAGAAATTATGACTTATTAAAATTATTTTATTTAATTCTATTAATTTGCACACTTTTATAATTATGTTACCCAAGAGTTGCGGTGCATCTCTAAATTCAAAAATAAGAGACCCATCTTTTATTTTAAATGTATACCATTGGTATCATAAGTAGACAGATCACCAAATTGTACTGCTGTAGCATTAAATTGTGTGGATATCTCTATCTACTTAGTATAAAGCAAAATTTCCCAATTCTTGGATGTAAGGTATAATCTCGAGGGCAACTTGGTGGATTTTGATGCGGTTTTAACCATTCTGTGAAGGATTTATCGATTAAGATGAGGGATTACGTAGAAAAAAAATATTTATGACATTTTATGGGTAAACCGTTAAAAATATAGATATACTCTGGGAATTGTTCAGCACGAAAAGTTCTGCAGGAAAGATCGCGACAGCTCCCACATCGACCACTGTAAGTGTTTTTACGTTTTCATTTCTTCAAGCAATCTCCATTCAGTGGAAATTTAAATTACTAGCTTCAGACTGAGTTTACGAGCTTGCCAGCGACCTATCATCCTACCTTCAGCCAGCGTCAAACTGTCGCGTCGAGTCGAGATAATACTTCAGAGATGATGATGATAATTGTTGATTTAAGGGGCCTAACATTTAGGTTATCGGCCCGTAATGGTCTGGGTGATAGCGAAAATGACAATGAAGTGGAAACCAGAACGAAAATTAAGTGAGAATGAAAATACTTACAAAAAGGAACTCAGATTGAAACTACTCACAAAATGGAGAGCGGTAATACTTACAAAAGGGAATTTAGAACGAAAATACTCACAAAAGGAATAGATTGAAAAAATACTTACAAACTGCAAATGAGATTGAAAATACGTACAAAATGCAATTGAGGTTCAAAATACTTACAAAATGCAATTGAAATTGAAAATACACAATGCAATTTAGATTGAAAAGGCGCATTTCAGATTCCAAAATAACACGCAGAGCAATTGAAATCCAAAATAATTAAAAAATGCAATTTAAATTGAAAATGCTTACAAAATGCATGGTAGATTCAAACTACTCAATTGGATGGACAATACTTACAGAATGCAATTTAGATTTAAAATACTTACAAAATGTAATTTAGATTCAAAATACCCACAAAATGCAATTGAGAATCAACATACCTGCAAAATTACCACCATACAAAATGCAATTTAGATTCCAAATGCTCACAAAAGTCCCATCCCCTATATTGAAAGACTTACTAAAATACAATTTAGACTGTCGATCCTTACAAAATGCAATCGAGGTTGAAAACACTAGCAAAATGCAATTTACTGTAGATCGAAAAGACTTAAAAAATGCAACGTAGTCTGAAAACGCCTACAAAATGGAGTGTGGATGCAAAAGAAATCGCTCAATGGAATTTAGATACACGGGAGCCAATTAACAAAAAACAGTGCGGGATCTTAAAGAGTAAAGGAAATACGAAGCACGTCCAGAAAGTAAGCTCCGTTTGGTAATAAAATTAAATTGTGTACAGATACAGAAAAAATATTTATTGCACAACATTCTACACCTCTTAAACTACTTTTCCACATAACTGCCGAACTTTTGCAGGCATTTGTCATAGCGTGGCACAAGTTTTTGGATACCTTCTTCATAGAAGTTTGCCGCCGACCCGTAAACGAGAGTGAAGACTCCCCTTAAGATATCCTACTGTTTGGCCATCACTGTTAGGCAAATTGCGTATGTGGTCAGGAGAACTCCTAAACATACGCAGTTCTCCTGGTAAGCACGCAATTTGCCTAACAGTAGTGACCAAACAGTAGGATATCTTAAGGGGAGTCTTCACTCTCGTTTACGGGTCGGCGGCAAACTTCTATGAAGAGGTATCCAAAAACTTGTGCCACGCTATGACAAATGCCTGCAAAAGTTCGGCAGTTATGTGAAAAGGTAGTTTAAGAGGTGTAGAATGTTGTGCAATAAATATTTTTTCTGTATCTGTACACAATTTAATTTAATTACCAAACGGAGCTTACTTTCTGGACGTGCCTCGTATAATTAAAAGAAAACAAGAGGTCTGACCCCTCGAAGAAGGAGGGATCAGGAAAGATGAGACAAGGGCCAATTAAGGCAGGAAAGTGATAGACTCCCTAGGCCTCGGATACCCCAATACCGTCGGTGTCGGATAAGAACAAGAGTTGACCAAGGGATGTCGACAGGAAAGAAGACGGAGAGGAGCCCGGCACAAGTAAGTGGAAGCAATGCCGGACTCAGCTGGGGTCCCGTGGTCGCCAACCCACGTACTTCAGAGAAGAGTATAGCTTATGTGTTTGGAGTTAGCTGTTCACCTCGGCTTTTCAGAATTGCGTCTGGAACCAGACGTCCGTGCGCCTTTTAAGCTTACGCTGCGTAAATAGTGCCGCACACACACAGAGGACATTTGATCTCATAAGTCTACTTCATCATTTACCCAAAAGCGACGGTACGTTAAATGTCTGTTCAGGTTACTAGCATGAACACATGCAAATGTCATATGAACAGAAGTGCTGTAGGATTGAAGTGAATGCTGCGGAGCAGCACGGGTCTTCTAGTTTTTATTAAATGTATAAAGACATGGTACATTTTACCGTTGTAACTTCGATTAGTAAACCTTAGAGATCTAACATGATAATCGTTTGGGAACGATAAGTTGTATTAGTAGAACATATATTGGTGTTCATGTGTAAGCAATGGATAGTAAAATCGATAATATCAATGCTAGAAGGAAGTTATGCAAGTACTGTGGAAGAATTGTTGAGAACAATTATGATGCTGACATTAAAGTTAGTAATGTGATATACGAAGGTTTCTTGCCGTATATGGATGTTTGTGAAATACGAGGGTGATTGCGTATTAATTGTATTGAAGTACTGCAGTAGGAGTGATGAAAGCATTGTTGTATATTAATAAGTTTTGGAAGACTCTTAAATGTGATTAGATCTGCGACACGAAAGTCATTAGAAGGCGGAAATTTGTTGTGAAAAGATATACTACCCGTGTCTATTATACTATTATAAAATTGATAATAAACCTGGAACTGTAACAACAATATGAACTTATCTTTGCTGATCGGTCATATTTATACAGATGATGACTATTAACATGATTTTGACAATAATTGGTATAGCATTTGTAAATGATAAAGTATAGCGAAAGATAAATATAATAGAGAAAGCGTTAATAATTATATTTACGAAGTCATATCGTTAAAGAATGATACTTCCATTTGTTTAAATTGAGGGTTTTTAGTATTTATTATATTTAATATTTTTGAGATAGATAATAGATTAAAGTAGATAATGTTTTTGATATGAGAGTTTGAAGTTAGATATGATTGTTGTATGTATGGAAGCTTCGTCGGTCATGAACGAAAGCAAGTGTTAGCAAGATCGTTGTGTAGTATGGATGTGTTTAATTGGGAAATGGCCTTAATACAAGTTTTGTAAATGTTATTAGCCTACTTTCGATTTTTGCAAAAAATGAAAGTAGACTTATGAGATCAACACAGGGCGAAAAAAGTGTGTCTGTCTGTGTGTGTGTATGTGTGTGTGTGAGTCTGTGTGTGTGTGTGTCTGTGTGTCTGTGTGTGTGTGAGTGTGTGTACTCTGAATGTCTGTCCCCCCCTATCAATTCGAACACGGTGAATGCGAATTGAACGAAATTTGGTACAAAGGTAGCACTAGCAAAGGACACCTCAGTGTCATGTTTTATATCGCCGCCATCTTGACGGAAACGTAATGGCGGCCACACAAATGTTCAAAGCTTAATTCAAATTACGACTAACCTAATCATCCGATCTCTACCAAATTTTGCAACAACATACCTTTAAGGGGGGAGCATCCTTTGACCAAACTAATAAGTCATCAGCGTAATAGTTTGCGGATGGCGGCCATCTTTGTGTGAAAATCGATTCCCCCTATTAATTCGAAAAGGTGAAACCGAATGGAACGAAATTTGGAACAGAGGTAGTACTAACAAAAGGCACCTCAGTGTCATGTTTTAAATCGCCGCCATCTTGACGGAAACGTAATGGCGGCCACACAAATGTTCAAAGCTTAAATCAAATTAGGACTAACCTAATCATCCGATCTCTACCAAATTTTGCAACAACATACCTTTAAGGGGGGAGCATCCTTTGACCAAACTAATAAGTCATCAGCGTAATAGTTTGCGGATGGCGGCCATCTTTGTGTGAAAATCGACTCCCCCTATTAATTCGAACACGGTGCAACCGAATGGAACGAAATTTGGTACAGAGGTAGTACTAACAAAAGGCACCTCAGTGTCATGTTTTATATCGCCGCCATCTTGACGGAAACGTAATGGCGGCCACACAAATGTTCAAAGCTTAAATCAAATTACGACTAACCTAATCATCCGATCTCTACCAAATTTTGCAACAACATACCTTTAAGGGGGAGCATCCTTTGACCAAACTAATAAGTCATCAGCGTAATAGTTTGCGGATGGCGGCCATCTTTGTGTGAAAATCGATTCCCCCTATTAATTCGAACACGGTGCAACCGAATGGAACGAAATTTGGTACAGAGGTAGTATTAACAAAAGGCACCTCAGTGTCATGTTTTATATCGCCGCCATCTTGACAGAAACGTAATGGCGGCCACACAAATGTTCAAGGCTTAAATCAAATTACGATTAACCTAATCATCCGATCTCTACCAAATTTTGCAACAACATACCTTTATAGAGGATGCATCCTTCCACCAAATAACTAGGTAATTAGCCTAATATTTTGCGGATGGCGGCCATCTTTGTGTGAAAATCAATTCCCCCCATTAATTCAAACACGGTGAAACTAAATGGAACGAAATTTGGTACAGAGGTAGCACTAGCAAAGGGCACCTCAGTGTCATGTTTTATATCGCCGCCATCTTGACAGAAACGTAATGGCGGCCACACGAATGTTCAAAGCTTAAATCAAATTACGATTAACCTAATCATCCGATCTCTACCAAATTTTGCAACTACATACCTTTATGGAGGGAGCATCCTTTGACCAATCTAATAGGTTATTAGCCTAATAGTTTGCGGGTGGCGGCCATCTTTATGTCAAAATTGATTCCCCCTATTAATTCGAACACGGTGGAACCGAATGGAACGAAATTTGGTACAGAGGTAGCACTAGCAAAGGGCACCTCAGTGTCATGTTTTATATCGCCACCATCTTGACTGAAACGTAATGGCGGCCACACGAATGTTCAAAGCTTAAATCAAATTACGATTAACCTAATCATCCGATCTCTACCAAATTTTGCAACTACGTACCTTTATGGAGGGAGCATCCTTTGACCAATCTAATAGGTCATTCGCCTAATAGTTTGCGGATGGCGGCCATCTTTGTGTGAAAATCGATTCCCCCTATTAATTCGAACACGGTGCAACCGAATGGAACGAAATTTGGTACAGAGGTAGTACTAACAAAAGGCACCTCAGTGTCATGTTTTATATCGCCGCCATCTTGACAGAAACGTAATGGCGGCCACACAAATGTTCAAAGCTTAAATCAAATTACGATTAACCTAATCATCCGATCTCTACCAAATTTTGCAACAACATACCTTTATAGAGGAAGCATCCTTTGACCAAATAACTAGGTAATTAGCCTAATAGTTTGCGGATGGCGGCCATCTTTGTGTGAAAATCAATTCCCCCTATTAATTCAAACACGGTGAAACTAAATGGAACGAAATTTGGTACAGAGGTAGCACTAGCAAAGGGCACCTCAGTGTCATGTTTTATATCGCCGCCATCTTGACAGAAACGTAATGGCGGCCACACGAATGTTCAAAGCTTAAATCAAATAACGATTAACCTAATCATCCGATCTCTACCAAATTTTTCAACTACATACCTTTATGGAGGGAGCATCCTTTGACCAATCTAATAGGTTATTAGCCTAATAGTTTGCGGGTGGCGGCCATCTTTATGTCAAAATTGATTCCCCCTATTAATTCGAACACGGTGGAACCGAATGGAACGAAATTTGGTACAGAGGTAGCACTAGCAAAGGGCACCTCAGTGTCATGTTTTATATCGCCACCATCTTCACTGAAACGTAATGGCGGCCACACGAATGTTCAAAACTTAAATCAAATTACGATTAACCTAATCATCCGATCTCTACCAAATTTTGCAACTAAATACCTTTATGGAGGGAGCATCCTTTGACCAATCTAATAGGTCATTTGCCTAATAGTTTGCGTATGGCGGCCATCTTTGTGTCAAAATAGATTCTCCCTATTAATTCAAACACGGTGAAACCGAATGGAACGAAATTTGGTACAGAGATAGCACTAGCAAAGGGCATCTCAGTGTCATGTTTTATATCGCCACCATCTTGACTGAAACGTAATGGCGGCCACACGAATGTTCAAAGCTTAAATCAAATTACGATTAACCTAATCATCCGATCTCTACCAAACTTTGCAACTACGTACCTTTATGGAGGGAGCATCCTTTGACCAATCTAATAGGTCATTCGCCTAATAGTTTGTCGATGGCGGCCATCTTTGTGTGAAAATCGATTCCCCCTATTAATTCGAACACGGTGCAACCGATTGGAACGAAATTTGGTACAGAGGTAGTACTAACAAAAGGCACCTCAGTGTCATGTTTTATATCGCCGCCATCTTGACAGAAACGTAATGGCGGCCACACAAATGTTCAAAGCTTAAATCAAATTACGATTAATCTAATCATCCGATCTCTACCAAATTTTGCAACAACATACCTTTATAGAGGAAGCATCCTTTGACCAAATAACTAGGTAATTAGCCTAATAGTTTGCGGATGGCGGCCATCTTTGTGTGAAAATCAATTCCCCCTATTAATTCAAACACGGTGAAACTAAATGGAACGAAATTTGGTACAGAGGTAGCACTAGCAAAGGGCACCTCAGTGTCATGTTTTATATCGCCACCATCTTGACTGAAACGTAATGGCGGCCACACGAATGTTCAAAACTTAAATCAAATTACGATTAACCTAATCATCCGATCTCTACCAAATTTTGCAACTACATACCTTTATGGAGGGAGCATCCTTTGACCAATCTAATAGGTCATTCGCCTAATAGTTTGCGGATGGCGGCCATCTTTGTGTCAAAATAGATTCTCCCTATTAATTCAAACACGGTGAAACCGAATGGAACGAAATTTGGTACAGAGATAGCACTAGCAAAGGGCATCTCAGTGTCATGATTTATATCGCCGCCATATTGACAGAAACGCAATGGCGGCCACACAAAAGTTCAAAGCTTAAATCAAATTACGATTAGCCTAATCATCCGATCTCTAGCAAATTTAGCAACAACATACCTTTATGGAGGGAGCATCCTTTGACTAAACTAATAGGTCATCAGCCTAATATTTTGCGGATGGCGGCCATCTTTGTGTGAAAATCGATTCCCCTTATCAATTCGAACACGGTGAAACCGAATGGAACGAAATTTGGTACAGAGGTAGCACTAGCAAAGGGCACCTCAGTGTCATGTTTTATATCACCGCTATCTTGACGGAAACGTAATCGCGACCACCCAAATGTTATAAGCTAAAATGTAATTACGACCAACCTATTAATCTAGTCTCTACCAAATTTTGCAACACCATATCTTTATGTGTGAAACATATTCAGACCAAACTGCAAGAACATCAGCCCAATAGTTTGTAGATGGTGGCCAAGTATGTGTGCAAATCGATTCCCCCTATCAATTCAAACACGGTGAAACCGAATTGAACGAAATTTGGTACAGAGGTAGCACTAGCAAAGGGCATCTCATATTCATGTTTAATATCCCTATAGCACGTTGTATTTCAACAAGCTACTACAACCAACATTCGATCATACTCCTTGAAAAGGACAAAGAGTTATAACAATACTCATGCATTTAGGAGAAAGTAGGCTATATGTTCTTTACTGAACATCTTGTTTTTAGCCTACTTTCGATTTTTGCAAAAAATGAAAGTAGACTTATGAGATCAACACAGGGCGAAAAAGTGTGTCTGTCTGTGTGTGTGTATGTGTGTGTGTGAGTCTGTGTGTGTGTGTGTCTGTGTGTCTGTGTGTGTGTGAGTGTGTGTACTCTGAATGTCTGTCCCCACCTATCAATTCGAACACGGTGAATTGAACGAAATTTGGTACAAAGGTAGCACTAGCAAAGGACACCTCAGTGTCATATTTTATATCGCCGCCATCTTGACGGAAACGTAATGGCGGCCACACAAATGTTCAAAGCTTAAATCAAATTACGACTAACCTAATCATCCGATCTCTACTAAATTTCGCAACAACATACCTTTATGGGGGGAGCATCCTTTGACCAAACCAATAGGCCATAAGCGTAATAGTTTGCGGATGGCGGCCATCTTTGTGTGAAAATCGATTCCCCCTATTAATTCGAACACGGTGCAAACGAATGGAACGAAATTTGGTACAGAGGTAGTACTAACAAAAGGCACCTCAGTGTCATGTTTTATATCGCAGCCATCTTGACGGAAACGTAATGGCGGCCACACAAATGTTCAAAGCTTAAATCAAATTACGATTAACCTAATCATCCGATCTCTACCAAATTTTGCAACTACATACCTTTATGGAGGGAGCATCCTTTGACGAATATAATGGGTCATTCGCCTAATTGTTTGCGGATGGCGGCCATCTTTGTGTCAAAATCGATTCCCCCTATTAATTCAAACACGGTGAAACAGAATGGAACGAAATTTGGTACAGAGATAGCACTAGCAAAGGGCATCTCAGTGTCATGATTTATATCGCCACCATATTGACAGAAACGTAATGGCGGCCACACAAATGTTTAAAGCTTAAATCAAATTACGACTAACATAACCATCCGATCTCTACCAAACTTTGCAAAAATATACCTTTATGGAGGGAGCATCCTTTGACCAAACTAATAGGTCATCAGCCTGATATTTTGCGGATGGCGGCCATCTTTGTGTGAAAATCGATTCCCCTTATCAATTCGAACACGGTGAAACCGAATGGAACGACATTTGGTACAGAGGTAGCACTAGCAGAGGCCACCTCAGTGTCATGTTTTATATCACCGCTATCTTGACGGAAACGTAATCGTGGCCACCCAAATGTTAAAAGCTAAAATGTAATTACGATCAACCTAATAATCTAGTCTCTACCAAATTTTGCAACATCATATCTTTATGTGGGAAACATATTCAGACCAAACTGCAAGAACATCAGCCCAATAGTTTGCAGATGGTGGCCAAGTATGTGTGCAAATCGATTCCCCCTATCAATTCAAACACGGTGAAACCGAATTGAACGAAATTTGGTACAGAGGTAGCACTAGCAAAGGGCACCTCATGTTCATGTTTAATATCCCTATAGCACGTTGTATTTCAACAAGCTACTACAACCAACATTCGATCATACTCCTTGAAAAGGACAAAGAGTTATAACAATACCCATGCATTTAGGAGAAAGTAGGCTATATGTTCTTTACTGAACATCTTGTTTGAAATACGAGATGCTTTAACGCATATCATTTTTACGTATTCTGTATGTCAAGAGGGTAGTGCATGCCACGTGGCAGACAAGCTCGCCCCGTTATAAGCAAGGCTGAGCAACAGATGAGCCGAGATATTGCAGGTGTGTGAGTAGAAGAATCTGACAGCTGAGTCACAGCTATTATTTAATAACCAGTTCAGATATGAGGAAGGCACGCCCCTGAGAAATGTAAACGTTTGAAACGGAATGCCTGGCTAAATGCAGAGCCAGTAGAATGTTTAGATTATTTTATAATTTTGTAGCAGACAGAATCTTTTTATTTTTTAACCAATTAAGTTAGTGTGTGTGTAAGGAGTTTTGTCAGCAGCAGTGGCGTGAATGAATGATTATAATAGTGTGTTATTTTGTTAGTAAGTATTATTTAGTTTTATTAATAAATTTATATTTTTATACGCCTTGTCTCGTGTACCTTGATTATTCTATAAATGGAGACGTGTTATGGAACAGCCTAAAGTAGAAAGGATGTATATTTCTTTCCAACATAGCCCTGAGATATTAAGGTAAGTTTTGCACTCTACCGAATAAAGCTTGTTTTTAGGTAGATTTCATTAGAAAGCTAACTATTGCAATGAGTACCATGTTTCGACTTCCGGAAAATTTCGACATAGCTTCACGTTTCACATCCCCCAGAGCCCAAAACCACCGTCAGTTCAAAAGTTTTTATATATATATATATATATATATATATATATATATGTATATATATATGTATATACTAGCTGAAGTACCCGTGCTTCGCTACGCGTCATAAATGAATTAAAATATGAAGGTGACAGTTAAAACAGGGGATAGGCAAGGTGCTGCGCAGAGGGAGATTAAGGATGGAACATTTTGTCCAACTACACCGCTCGGCGTTGACCGTGTTTTATAGCACAAATTTAGGTTTTACTCGCTAACCGTTGGAGATACCTTTCGGATAGAAAATGTAATTTTAAACCTCGTACATGCCATCAAAAGTTTGCTATTTCTTAGCGTTCTCTTTTTATTTGAAATGGAATTATGAAAGTTTGAAACCAAAGGGTGTAGTGACGTCACTAAAATGGTCGCCAACTTTAAATAGTGCAAAGTATTGAAATCATAACTAACCTATATGTTGACCAGGTAAATCAGCTACTTCCATGTAAAATTCATGTAAATCCGATCAGTGGTACTTGCGTGATTGAGTAATACACAGACACAAACCATCTCATTTTTAGCCTCGCTTCGCTTGCGTCATAGTCGTGTCATATTTTTATTCATTGAAATGCAGGTTTAACCCCGTTAACACCCCTTTAGAACCTGAATACCCAAAAATCCCTCCTTAGTAGACGTTTTCGACATACAACAAACATATCCCCAAAATGTCATTCTTCTAACTTTACTAGTTTTGGTTGGTCGATGAGAGTGAACATCCAAAAATCCTTCCTTAGTGGACGTTTTTCTTCCAGAATTTCACCCCTCACCATAGGCCCCTTAAATTGCATTTATGAAAAAACGGTAAACACCTATTTATTTTATTTATTTATTTATTTATTTATTTTTAAGCTGATTTATTTCCTCCGAGTTTCAAACTCCTCGCCTATGTCGTTTAAGAGATACACGCTCCGTTAGTAATCTTTCATCCCCCACTTTTCATCCCTTTCACCTCATAATATACACTACATAGAAAAACCATTAGGCCTAGACATGTGTCAGCTTATTTATAATGATTAGTATATGTGCCAAGTATCACATCCCCATATGAAACCACTCGTGAGATATTGTTATTCAATGAAATGCACGTTTACCCCCTTAACATCTCTTTAGAACCTGAATATCCAAAACTCTTTCCTTAGTGGACGTTTTTGACATACAACGAACATATCCCCAAAATTTCATGTTTCTAACTTCAATAATTTTGGCTGGGCGATGATGAGTGAGTGAGTCAGTCAGGACATTCTCTTTCATTTATTTTTGATAATTTCACCCCTCCCCATGAACCCCTTAAATTGGATTTATGAAACAAACGGTCAAACACCTATTTACTTATTTAAAGCTGTTTTCCCCCTGAGTTTGATGAGTGAGTAAGAGAGTCAATCAGTTAGGACACTTTCTTTCCTGTTTTTTTCACCCCTGAATTTCACCCCTTTCCAAGGGCAAATTGGATTTATGAAAAAACGGTCGAACACCTATTTACTTGTATTTTAAGCTGTTTTTTCCCGCCGAATTTCAAACTTCTCGCCAATGTCGTTTCAGAGATACACGCTCCGTTAAGAATCCCTCAACCCCCAATTTTCACCCCTTTCACCTCATAATATACACCACATCGATAAACCCTTAGACATATGTCTGATTATTTTTAATGATTAGTTTATATACCGAATATCACATCCACAAAGAAACAACTCATGAGATTCAATGAAATGCACGTTTACCCCCTTAACACCTATTTAAAACCCGAATAAACAAAAATCATTCCTTAGTTGACTTTTTCGACATACAGCGAGCATATTCCCAAAATTTCATGTTTCCAACTTTAATAGTTTTCGCTGGGCGTGATGAGTGAGTGAGTCAGACACGACATTTTCTTTCAATTATTTTTACCAGAATTTCTCCCCTCCCCATGGGGCCCCTTAAATTGGATTGATAAAAAACGCCTGAACACCTATTAACTTATTTTTTAAGCTGCCTTTTACCCCTGAGTTTGATGTGTGAGTGAGTTAGTCAGTCAGTTAGGACACTTTCTCTCCTTTTTCCCCCAGAATTTCACCCCACCCCATTGGTCCCTTAAATTAATTTATGAAAAAACAGTCGAACACCGATTTACTTACTTTTTAATCTGATTTTTTTTCGCTGAGTTTCAAATTTCTGGCCTATGTCGTTTAAGAGATAGGCCTGCACGCTCCGTTAGGAATCCTTCAACCCCCACTTTTCACCCCTTTCACCTCATAATAATTCGCCACATCGAAAAACCCTTAGACACATGTCTGCTTATTTTTAAGTTTATATGCCGAGTATCACATCCACAAATGAAACCAATTGTGAGATATTGTTATTCAATGAAATGCAGGTTTAACCCCCTTAAGACCCCATTAGCACCTGAATATCCAAAAAATCTCCCTTAGTGTACGGTTTTGACATACAACGAACATATCCCCGAAATGTCATGTTTCCAACTTCAATATTTTTGGCTGGGCGATGATGAGTGAGTAAATGAATCAGGACATTTTCTTTCATTTTTTTTCTTCAGAACTTCACCCCTCCCGATGAACCCCTTCAATTTGATTGAAAAAAAAACTGTCGAAAAGCTATTTAATTACTTTAAAGCAGTTTTTCCCCCTGAGTTTGATGAGTGAGTCAGTCAGTCAATCAATTAGGACACTTTCTTTCCTGTTCCCCCCCCCCCCCAGAATGTCACCCCTCCCCGTGGGCCCCTTAAATTGGATTTATGAAAAAACGGTCAAACACATATTTACTTATATTTTATGCTGATTTCTTTCCCGCTGAGTTTTAAACTCGTCACCTATGTCGTTTAAGAGATACACGCTCCGTTAGGAATCTTTCAATCCCCTCTTTTCACCCCTTTCACCTCAAAAACACATCGAAAAACCCTCAGACACGTGTCTTGTTACTTTTTAATGATGAGTTTATATGCCGTGTATCACATCCCCCAATGAAACCAATCGGGAGATATTGTTATTCAATGAAATGCAGGTTTAACCCCCTTAAGACCCCTTTAGAACCTGAATATCCGAAAATCCTCCCTTAGTAGGCGGTTTTGACATACAATGAACATATCCCCAAACTGTCATGTTTCTAACTTCAATAATTTTGGCTGGGCGATGATGAGTGAGTGAGTGAGTGAGTGAGTCAGGACATTTTCTTTCAATTTTCTTTTTTCAGAGTTTCACCCCTCCCCATAAAACCCTTAAATTTGATTTATGAAAAAAAAAACTGTCGAACAGTTATTTACTTACTATAAAGCAGTTTTTCCCCCTGAGTTTGATGAGTCAGTCAGTCAATCAGTTAAGACACTTTCTTTCCTGTTCCCCCCCCCCCCCCAGAATTTCATCTCTCCCCATGGACCCCTTAAATAGGATTTATGAAACAAGATGTTCAGGAAAGAACATATAGCCTACTTTCTCCTAAATGTATGGGTATAGTTATAACTCTTTGTCTTTATCATCTCCTAATTTCTTCCAATTCGAAGTGCAAATTGGCACACTGGATTTGAGGAGTGGCGTTCAAATAATTTACCCCAGCATTTTGCAATTTCATCAGTAAACACTCCAAACAACGTAGGTATTCAGTTTATTAACACCGACTACTTACAATAATTTCAACTAGTTGCTCTAAACGTATCACTGGGAGAAACATATTTAATATAACTATTACACAGCTAATTTGTAATCGCGCGCGGCTAACGAGAAAGACAGGCCATGGCGCGTAAACCAAACCCTTCTGTGACGTAGGCAGTGTACCGGTACTGCTTGATGATGCCGTGATAATCGCGCCTTATCTTGGGGATGTGTACCCTCTATCGGCAGAAATAATAACCTTCGCAATTATACTGTAGACATGGGTTCACTAACTGGCCGGTAGAGAGCATAGCTCGTATCTAGAAGGCTGTGGTTACTAATAACATAGTTCAAGTAATTACTCTTAGATGTCACTCCGGTGGTGAATGTTGTTTTAATTAAATATATATTTTCCATTTCAAAATGCACCATATAATGCTTTATTTTATAACGTCTCAGTACTCAAGAAATAATAAATATAAAAAAAAATCAAGAAAAAAAGTCCAACTGTGATAGGAGTTGAACCACGGCCGGCCTGGTGAAAGACTAACGCGCTGACCACGCAGCCAATCGTGCACACCCTAATAGATCGTTAGGAACCAATACATATACCACGTTATAGCAAATCATGACTTGGACTAAACGATTTCTTTACTGGAGTATATTTTAAACCGAGTTCATTTCATAGAAAGTTCATATATTTGTTACCACTAGCCTATATTGCATGCAACATACTGAAATTAATAAAATATAGGTCAGAACGAGAGATCAGCTGCCATCTTGTCAAATAACCGAGACGACCTCAGCTTTTTAAAATCACTTCTAGACTATAATATTAAAATATAAACTTTTAATTTCAAACGGGCCACGTCGTTTCAAACAGATTAAGCGATTCTTGGTTCGATAGTCGGAACTGGTGGGTCCCATGTTAAGGATTATAAAGTTTGCATAATTCACACGGCCGCCATTCTGAAATGGTACGGTTGATGACCTCGTAGTTTGGGCACAAGGAGCGCCTCATATGAAGGAACGTTGTTACCACATTTGGTAAAGATCCGATTATTAGTTTGGTTGTAATGCATTATTACGTTTTGACCATTTGAGTGGCCGCCATTAAGTTCTGGTAAAGATGGCGGCGATATAAAACATGACACTGAGGTGCCCTTTGCCAGTGCTACCTCTGTACCAAATTTCGTTCAATTCGGTTTCACCGTGTTCGAATTGATAGGGGGGACAGACATTCAGAGTACACACACTCACATACACACACACACAGACTCACACACATACACACACACAGACAGACACACTTTTTTCTCCCTGTAGTGATCTCATTTTTTGCAAAAATCGAAAGTAGGCTAAAAACGGTCAACACATATTTACTTCTTTTTTATGTTGATTTTTTTTTTCGCTGAGTTTCATACTCCTCGCCTTGTAGTTTATGAGATACACGCTCCGTTAGGAATCTTTCAATCCCCACTATTCACCCCTTTCACCTCATAATATACACCACATCGAAAAACCCTCAGACACATGTTATCTTATTTTAATGATGAGATTATATGCCGAGTATCACATCCCCCAATGAAACCAATCGGGAGATATTGCTATTCAATGAAATGAAGGTCTACCCCTTAACACCCCCTTTAGAACCTGAATATCCAAAAATCCTCTCTTAGTGGGCATTTGCGGCCCTTGGGGAAGCTGCATACCAGATTTCATTCCAATCCGTTCGGTGGCTTCTGAGATTTCGTGATGAAGAAATGAATGAGTGAGTGAGTGAGTGAGTGAGTGGTATTTGACAAATATATACTAGATAGAAGATAGTGTCAAGTCTTTGTTATGCTAAACTCGGTTGACAGTGCTGTGTGAGCAGTTGAGTAACTAACGGGATTTCAAATACAGATCCTCATTTTCTATACCGGTAGTGCAGAGCGCATTTGGCATCCAGTCGGCCGTGTCTCGACTTGAGCTATGTTGCCATGGAAACTATCTGCCTTGCCATTCCTTCATGAGTATATTAGCCTACTTTCGATTTTTGCAAAAAGTGAAAGTAGACTTATGAGACACTACAGTGTGAGTGTGTGTACTCTGAATGTCTGTCCCCCCCTATCAATTCGAACACGGTGAAACCGAATTGAACGAAATTTGGTACAGAGGTAGAACAAGCAAAGGGCACCTCAGTGTCATGTTTTATATCGCCGCCATCTTTACCAGAACTGAATGGCGGCCACTCAAACGTTCAAAACCTAAAATCAAATAGCGACTAACCAAATTATCCGATCTCTTCCAAATTTGCTAACAACATACCTTCATATAGGATGCGTCTTGTGACCAAACTACAAGGTCATCCGCCATACCATTTCAGGATGGCGGCCGTGCGAATTATGCAAACTTTATAATCCATATCATGGGACCCACCAGTTCCGATTATCGAGCCGGGAATCGATTTTACTGTTCTAAAGGAAGAGGCACGTTCGAAATTAAAAGTTTATTTTGTAATACTATAGTGCAGAAGTGATTTTAAAAAGCTGAGCCGTCTTGGTAAGAAGACAAGATGGCAGCGGATATCTTGTGCGTGACTTATATTTCACTAATTTGAGTATTGCATGCAATATAGCGTACTGATACAAAATAAATAAACTTAGTATGAAATGCTTTATACATAAATAATATACTCCACTGATGAAATCGTTAGGTCTAAATCATTATTTGCTAACAAGTTCTAAGTAAGTCATTTTATATAGATCAATGTTCGTTGGCACAAATGGCTCCGTGGTAAAGCGTTAGTCTGTCATTCATATGCCTATGGTTCAAACCCCATCAGAGTTTGGTTTTTTGCTTGAAATGTTACATATTTGTCGCTTTGTAATGACTCAGACATTTTAAAATTAAGCCTTATATTGTGCATATTACGGTGCAACACATATATTTAATTAAAACATAATTCGCCAGCAGATTTGCTCGAGACATCTAGCAGCCAAAAAGGTAACTGCACGCCGGCCTACTTATAAACTTCCAGATTTTATTGAAAAGTTTCTTCTTATGGCCGCTAGAATGCACTCGCCCTGTTAGGATTATATTGTTCGATATTTATCCACTAGATTTCACGACTGGTCTACATGGGACTCCATTGATAGTACACCATTGGCATTCTATGCGCATCGAATTTGAAGAATGACAGGATGATACTATGATACATTTTTACTTCTTATTTTAAAGGATTTGTTACAGCCTATTGTGCGTTATTTGAAAATGTTATTTGAAGTAAAGAACAAAACGATTTCACATAGTAACTGAATTTTAGACGCTGGTGCTAGTTCAGGTTATTAATACTTTTATTTCAGGCAAATAGCAATCGAAAATATCCACATAGTTTGTATACACACGTCTCTGTAGGGACATGGAAAGATTTGTTAATTCAATTAGGGTTGTGAAAGCCATGCACAACCAGACGTGTAAAGACATGCCTCAACTCAAAGTTGGATGTTGCCCACGGCAGGTCGATTATGTAATAATAACAATAATAATAATGTTATTTGTTTTACGACCCTTTTAACTACTGCTGCTTTTAGATACGCTGGGGTGCCGGAATTTTGGCCCGAAGGGGATCTTTAACGTGCCAGTAAATCTACTGACACGGCTCCCTCGCATTTGTGCACCCTCAAATGCCAGCTGACTGCGCCAGGATACGAACCTGCAACCTAGGGCCCAGCAAGCGAGAATGTTACCGCAGAGCCACGCAGCCAGTCCGGTCGATTATGTCTCCAGATCCATAACATTCTTGAGATACTTCTTATCTATCTTTCTTCAATGATGGTAGTAGTTTTTTTCTAGGTTGTGGCGTTTGGTAGAGGTAAATAGTTTCTAAGGTCTTCAACCAAGAAATGATTCTATTATACTCTTTGATAATAACAACGAGTTATAACTATACTCATAAATTTAGGAGAACGTAGGCTATATGTTCTTTACTGAACATCTTGTTTTATGATTTGATTAGCCTGTGCTTGAGTGCAAAAGGGCCGAAATCAGAAGAATGAGAAAGACTATCGAAAATTCATGTAGCCAGCGGTTCCTTCTGGGTCCTAATCTATGTGTATGCAAAATATGGTTGAGATTGGTGCAACGGTGTAGATTTGTATACGGAACCAACCCACATACATACATACATACATACAGACTTTTATTTTTAGGTAGATTTCATTAGAAAGCTAACTATTGCAATGGGTCCCATGTTTCGACTTCTGGAAAATGTCGACATATCTTCGCGTTTCACATCCCCCAGACCCCAAAACCACCGTCAGTTCAAAAGTTAATATATAATTTATGTATGTACTAGCTGAAGTACCCGTGCTTCGCTACGCGTCATAAAAAAGTAAAATGTGAAGTGACAGTTAAAACAGGGGATAGGCGAGGGTCTGCGCAGAGGGAGATTAAGGATGGAACATTTTGTCCAACTACACCGTTCGGCGTTGACCGTGTTTTATAGCACAACTTAAGGTTTTACTCGCTAACCGTTGGAGATACCTTTCGGATAGAAAATGTAATTTTAAACCTCGTATATGCCATCAAAAGTTTGCTATTTCTTAGCGTTCACTTTTTATTTGAAATGGAAATATGAAAGTTTGAAACCAAAGGGTGTATTGACGTCACTAAAATGGTCGCCATCTTTAAATAGTGCAAAGTATTGAAATCAAAAGTAGCCTATATGTTAACCACGTAAATCAGCTACTTCCATGTAAAATTCATGTAAATTGGACCAGTGGTTCTTGCGTGATTGAGTCGTATAAGAGATTCACGCTCCGTTAAGAATCCCTCAACCCCCAATTTTCACCCCCTTCACCTCATAATATACACCACATCGATAAACCCTTAGACATATGTCTGATTATTTTAATGATTAGTTTATATACCGAATATTACATCCCCAAAGAAACAAATCATGAGATATCGTTATTCAATGAAATCCACGTTTACCCCCTTAACACCTCTTTAAAACCCGAATAAACAAAAATCATTCCTTAGTTGACGTCTTTGACATACAGCGAACATATTCCCAAAATTTCATGTTTCTAACTTTAATAGTTTTTGCTGGGCGTGATGAATGAGTGAGTCAGACAGGACATTTTCTTTCAATTATTTTTACCAGAATTTCACCCCTCCCCATGGGTCCCTCAAATTGGATTGATGAAAAAAAAAACGCTTGAACACCTATTAACTTATTTTTAAGCTGTCTTTTTCCCCTGAGTTTGATGAGTGAGTGAGTTAGTCAGTCAGTTAGGACACTTTCCCTCCTTTTCCCCCCTGAATTTGTCCCCACCCCATTGGCCCCTTAAATTAATTTATGAAAAATCGGTGGAACACCGATTTACTTATTTTTTAAGCTGATTGTTTTTCGCTGAGTTTCAAATTTCTCGCCTATGTCGTTTAAGAGATAGGCCTAAACGCTTCGTTAGGAATCCTTCAACCCCCACTCTTCACCCCTTTCACCTCATAATAATACACCACATTGAAAAACCCTTAGACACATGTCTGCTTAATTTTAATGATTAGTTTATATGCCGAGTATCACATCCACAAATGAAACCACTCGTGGGATATTGTTATTCAATGAGATGCAGGTTTAACCCCCTTAAGACCCCTTTAGAACCTGAATATTCAAAAATCCTCCCTTAGTGTATGGTTTTGACATACAACGAACATATCCCGAAAATGCCATGTTTCCAACTGCAATATTTTTGGCTGGGCGATGATGAGTGTGTGAGTGAGTCAGGACGTTTTCATTCAATTTTTTCTTCATCAGAATTTCACCCCTACCGATGAACCCCCTAAATTTGATTTATCAAAAAAACTGTCGAACACATATTTACTTACTTTTAAGCAGTTTTTCCCCCTGAGTTTGAAGAGCGAGTGAGTCAATCGGTTAGGACACTTTCTTTCCTGTCTTTTTCTTTCAGAATTTCACCCCTCCTCATGGGCCCCTTAAATTGGATTTATGAAAACACGGTCAAACACATATTTACTTATTTTTAATGCTGATTTTTTTCCGCTGAGTTTCAAACTCTTAGCCTATGTCGTTTAAGGGATTCAGGCTCCATTAGGAATCTTTCAACCCCCACTTTTCACCCCGTTCCCCTCATAATATGCACCACATAGAAAAACCCTCAGACATGTGTCATCTTATTTTTAATGATGAGTTTATATGCCGAGTATCACATCCCCCAATGAAACCAATCGGGATATATTGATATTCAATGAAATGCAGTTCTACCCCCTTAACACCCCTTTAGAACCAGAATATCCGAAAATTCTTTCTTAGTGGGCATTTGCGGCCCTTGAGGAAGCTGCATACCAAATTTCATTCCAATCGGTTGGGTGGTTCCTGAGATTTCATGATGAATATGTGAGTGAGTGAGTGGTATTTGACAAATATCTAGTAGATAGTGTCAAGTCTTTGTTATGCTATACTCGGTTGACAGTGCTGTGTGAACAGTTGAGTAACTAACGGGATTTCAAGTAAAGATCCTCATTTTCTATACCGGTAGTGCAGAGCGCAAATGGCATCCAGTCGGCCGTGTCTCGACTTGAGCTATGTTGCCATGGAAACTATCTGCCTTGCCATTCCTTCATGATTATATTTTATGAATTTATTAGCTTTGCTGGAGTGCAAAAGGGCCGAAATCAGAAGAATGAGAAAGACTATCGAAAATGCATGTAGCCAGCGGTTCCTTCTGGGTCTTAAACTATGTGTATGCAAAATTTGGTTGAGATTGGTGGAACGGTGTAGATTTGTATACGGAACCAACCCACCCACCCATCCACCCACCCACCCACATACATACATACACTTTTATATATAAGACTAGCAGGTACCCGCGGCTTCGCTCGCGTCATAGTTGTGTCATATTTTTATTCAATGAAATGCAGGTTTAACCCCGTTAACACCCTTTTAGAACCTGAATATCCAAAAATCCCTCCTTAGTAGACGTTTCCGGCACACAACAAACATATCCCCAAAATATCATTCTTCTAACTTTAATAGTTTTGGTTGGTCGATGAGAGTGAATATCCAAAAATCCCTCCTTAGTGGACTTTCTCTTCCAGAATTTCAGCCCTCCCCAAGGGCCCCTTAAATTGGATTCATGAAAAAAACGATCGACCACCTTTTTACGTATTTTTCAAGCTGATTCTTCCCCCCGGAGTTTCATACTTTATGCCTCTGTATTTTAAGAGATACTTGCTCCGTTAGGAATCCTTCAACCCCCACTTTTCACACATGCACCTCATAATATACAGTTCATCGAAAAACCCTCAGACATGTGTCTACTTATTCTTAATGATGAGTTTATATGCCGAGTATCGCATCCCCCAAGGAAACCAATCGGGAGATATTGCTATTCAATTAAATGCAGGTCTACCCCCTTAACACCCCTTTAGAACCTGAATATCCAAAAATCCTCCCTTGGTGGACGTTTTCGACATACAACGAACACAACCCCAAAATTTCATGTTTCTAACTTCAATAATTTTGGCTGGGCGATGATGAGTGAGTGAGTAAGTCAGGACATTTTCTTTCATTTATTTTTCAGAATTTCACCCCTCTCATGAATCCCTTATATTGGATTTATGATTTAAAAACCGGTCGAAGACCTATTTACTTCTTTTTAAGCTGTTCTTCCCCCCTGAATTTGATGAGTGAGTGAGTTAATCAGTTAGAACACTATCTTTCCTGTTTTTTCCCCCCAGAATTTCACCCCTCTCCAAGGGCCCCTTAAATTGGATTTATGAAAAAACGGTCGAACACCTATTTACTTATATTATAAGGTTTAACCCCCTTAAGACCCCCTGAATATCCGAAAATCCTCCCTTAGTGGACGGTTCCGACATACAATGATCATATTCCCCGAAATGTCATGTGTCTAACTTCAATAATTTTGGCTGGGCGATGGTGAGTAAGTCAGGACTTTTTCTCTCAATTTCCTTTTTTCAAGGACCCCTTAAATTGGGTTTATGAAAAAGACTGTCGAACACCTATTTACTTATTTTTAAGCAGTTTTTTTCCCTGAGTTTGATGAGTGAGTCAGTCAGTCAATCAGTTAGGACACTTTCTTTCCTGTTTCCCCCCCCCCCCCAGAATTTCACCCCTCCCTATCGGCCCCTTAAATTGGATTTATGAAAAAACGGTCAAACACCTATTTACTTATTTTTTAATCTGATTTTTTTCCACTGAGTTTCAAACTCCTCGCCTATGTCGTTTAAGAGATACACGCTCCGTTAGGAATCCTTCAACCCCCACTTTTCACCCCTTTCACCTCATAATATACTTCTCATCGAAAAACCCTCAGACACTTGTCTTCTTATTTTTAATGATGAGTGTATATGCCGAGTATCACATCTCCCAATGAAACCAATCGGGAGATATTGTTATTCAATGAAATGCAGGTCTACCCCCTTAACACCCCTTTAGAACCTGAATATCCTAAAATCCTTCCTTAGTGCGCGTTTTCGACTTACCACGAACATATCCCCAAAATTTCATGATTCTAACTTCAATAGTTTTGGCTGGGCGATGATGAGTCAGTCAGTCAGTCAGTCAGTCAGTCAGTCAGTCAGTCAGTCAGTCAGTCAGTCAGTCAGGACACTTGTTTTTAGGTAGATTTCATTAGAAAGCTAACTATTGCAATGGGTACCATGTTTCGACTTCCGGAAAATTTCGACATATCTTCGCGTTTCACATCCCCCAGACCCAAAAACCACCGTCAGTTCAAAAGTTTATATATAATTTATGTATATATGTATATATATATATATATATATATATATATCAGTTTCTTGTGGACACGATAACTGCCGTAATTTTGCACCAGTCACTTTGAATTTTTTACATAATATGTATCCCTATAAAATCTCGGTCGAGTTCGTTAATGGGCAAAATCGGTCGAAGGGGGTGAAAATGGAGGGCTTTTTTCGAAAAAGTGAAATTTCGCTATAACTCTCTTAATACGTGAAATATCGAATCCATTCAAAGTTCATAATATGTGTCGGATAAGTGCCAACAATTTATGTCAAATAAGTTTTTTGATAGCACCAACCATTGACCAAAGGGATGGAAAAAAGTGGGTTTTTCGGGAAACATTAATCATATCTCTCTTAATAGGCACAATATCAAAACCGTACAAAATGGAAAATATTCCCCTAATAATTACCTAAAACTTTTGTCTGAAAGAATTTTTGATATGACCCACCATTACGCCAAGGGATGAGAAAAATGATTTCGGAATTTAAAAAAATGCCAAGTGCCATCAGAGGTTACCATAACAACGCTTTTAAATTGATAAGGGATGATCTATCAGAGGTTGCCAAGACAACGCCATTGACGAGATCACATTCATTTTTAGCCTACTTTTCACACTTTTCAAAAATAAGGAAAAAGTAGACTTAGAAGATATATCCGGGAAAATGTGTCTGTCCTTCTGTCTGTCTGTCTGTCTGTCTGTCTGTCCTTCTATCAGTCTGGCTGTGTGTGCCCCCCCCCCCATCAACTCCTAAACGGCTGCAGCAATCCAAACAAAATTTAGTATGAGTAAAGATGTATACCGGAATATCTCAGGCCCATATTTGAAAAAGATGCCAGTGCTACCAACTGCTAAAAAAACGCACTAGAAATTTGAGCTCCATGTTGGATATCTTGGAAGGTATACATGGGAGCTATTCTAAAATTGGCACACATGTAGATAATACTATTTCAGTTTAATTTCCAGGTGGCCATACATGACAGCGTTGCCAAAATAATTTGAAGCCTTCTGATAAGTGCAATTTTTAAATGCATATAACTTCTACACTATCAATTGGATTTCAACCAAATTTTGTATGTAATATATGTTCATAAACATATATGACTGAGTGTATTCTTAAGAGCCACCAGGGCTGCCAACTGTTAATAATTGCTCTCTATTTTGTATCCAAATATATCAGAAAGTATGCAAGCCGACAGCCTTAAACTATGCACACGTAAATTACCCGACATTTTTCATTAATTTGGAGTAACTTATATACGTCAGTTCTACCAACATGATTCTAAGCCTGCTGATAGGACCAATTTTTAAATACATGTAACTTCTATACCAACAAATGGATTTCATCCAAAATTGGCACAAAAATATATAATATTTCAGATTATTTCTGACCAGCACTCGCATGACATTGTTGCCAACATGCTTTTACGTGTACTAATAGATCCAATGTCTAAATCCATGTAACGTCCTTTGGACTTCAACCACATTTTGTATTCTGTATCTTAGGAGATGGAAGTAAGAATATATTCAGTCACCAGAGCTGCCAACTGTATTGCTCTATTAGGCTACATTATGCCTAGTATACCTTATTTCGAACTAATTAAGACATTTCGATATTACCCACTTAATTTCGTCATTATTATAGATAGGTTCATATACTGTTGATTAATCTATGGCATGAATCTTAATTTTAAGAAAAGTAGGCTCTTTAGTTCGTCACGGAACTTCTTGTTCCATCTGACTATGAGGGAAGCGGCTAACTGGTAGCATGCTGAACTTCTATGCCCAAGGTGCTGGTTCAAAGCCGGCCAAAGTCGCCGGATTTCTAAGAGCGCTAAAAATCCGTCAGCATGCTTTCCTTCGGAGGGGAAGTTACAACATTCGTTGCAAGTTGCTGGTTGGGGTGGCATCTAGCAGCCAAGTTCACAGCTAGGTGTCGTTGACGTTAGTATTTGGTACAAAATTAGGTACTACTACTTAAAATTGACCGTCTGCAGACCTTACCTGAATTACAGACTAATACAGTCATCACAAATAACACCGTTTATCAGACAGATTCTACACACACCCAAAGTACACGGGGTTACATGACCACCTTGTCGCAGCCCCTAAACTGAGGAACCAACCAACATCTCTGCGGGAGATATAATTTTGCGTGAAGAAGTAACAGACTGTTAGATAGTTACACATTAGTTCCAAACCTTGCATAAGGACAGTGTGATCACAAGTATAAAAATGAACCCCAAATGACAAGAAGGTTACCATCCCCATAAGACAGTAAAATGTTAAAAGTATGCATAGAAAGACGAAAAAATGTTAACTAACCTCCAATTGTAAAATACTTTCTCGCAATAAATGAGGTCTGATCCTCCTACGAAAACCTGCGTATTTTGCCTATTATAGCCTATCCCCTAGTTTGCCCGGTGAAATCTACCTCCGCCTTCCGGCGTGCCAAGAGGATTTTTTTTATATAAGAGATATATACAGTATATATATATATGTATATCAGTTTCTTGTGGACACGATAACTGCCGTAATTTTGCACCAATCCCTTTGATTTTTTTACCGAATATGTATACCTATAAAATCTCGGTCGAGTTCGTTACTGGGCTAAGTCGGTCGAAGGGGGTGAAAATGGGGGGCTTTTTTCGAAAAAGTGAAATATTGCTATAACTCTCTTAATATGTGAAATATCGAATCCGTTCAACGTCCATACTATGTGTCAGATAAAGTCCAAAAATTTATGTTTGAAGAGTTTTTTTATAGCACCAACCATTGACCAAAGGGGTGGGAAAAAGTGGGTTTTTCGGGAAACATTAATCATATCTCTCTTAATAGGCACAATATCAAAACCGTACAAAATGGACAATATTCCCCTAATAATTACCTAAAACTTTTGTCTGAAAGAATTTTTGATATGACCCACCATTACGCCAATGGATGAGAAAAATGATTTCGGAATTATAAGAAAATGCCAAGAGCTATCAGAGGTTGCCATGGCAACACTACTAAATTGATAAAGGATGAGCCATCAACGTTGCCATGACAACGCACTTGCACAACATCAGATTCAGTATTTCTATCTAAGTGTGAAGCGGCTTCGGTGACGTAACTGGTAGCATGCTGAATGTCTATGCCCAAGGTCGCGGTTTCAAAGCCGGCCGAAGTCGTCGGATTTTCTAAGAGCGCTAAAATCCCTCAGTATGCTTTCCTTTGGAGGGGAAGTTCCAACGTTCGTTGCGAGTTGCTGGTTGGAGTGGCATCTATTAGCCAAGTTCACAGCTAGGTGTCGTTGACGGTAGTACCTGGTAGCAACATTAGGAACTACTGCTTGAAATTGACCGTCTGCAGTCCTTACCTGAATTAAGACAAATACAGCCATTACAATTCACACCGTTTATCAGACAGATTCTACACTCACCCAAAGTACACGGGGTTAGATGACCGCGTTGACGCAGCCCCTAAACTGAGGAACCAACCAGAGGTAGATTTCATTAGAAAGCTAACTATTGCAATGGGTACCATGTTTCGACTTCCGGAAAATTTCGACATATCTTCGCGTTTCCCATCCCCCAGACCCCAAAACCACCGTCAGTTCAAAAGTTTATACATAATTTATATATATGTATATGCATATATATACGTATATCAGTTTCTTGTGGACACGATAACAGCCGTTATTTTGTACCAATCACATTGAATTCTTTACCGAATATGTATACCTATAAAATCTCGGCCGAGTTCGTTACTGGGCTAAATCGGTCGAAGGGGGTGAAAATATAGGGGCTTTTTTCGAAAAAGTTAAATATTGCTATAACTCTCTTAATAAGTGAAATATCGAATCCGTTCAACGTTCATACTATGTGTCGGATAAAGCCCAAAAATGTATGTTTGAAGAGTTTTTTTATAGCACCAACCATTGACCAAAGGGGTGGGAAAAAGTGGGTTTTTCGGGAAACATTAATCATATCTCTCTTAATGGGCACAATATCAAAACCGTACAGAATGGACAATATTCCTCTAATAATTAGCTAAAACTTTTGTCTGAAAGAATTTTTGATATGACCCGCCATTATGCCAAGGGATGAGAAAAATGATTTCGGAATTATAAGAAAATGCCAAGAGCTAACAGTGGTTGCCATGGCAACACTACTAAATTGATGAGGGATGAGCCATCAGACGTTGCCAAGATAACGCACTTGCACGAGATCAGATTCAGATTTCCATCTGACTAAGTGTGAAGCGGCTTCGGTGACGTAACTGGTAGCATGCTGAATGTCTATGCCCAAGGTCGCGAGTTCAAAGCCAGCCGAAGTCGTCGGATTTCCTAAGAGCGCTAAAAATCCCTCAGTATGATTTCCTTTGGAGGGGAAGTTCCAACGTTCGTTGCGAGTTGCTGGTTGCGGTGGCATCTAGTAGCCAAGTTCACAGCTAGGTGTCATTGACGGTAGTACCTGGTAGCAACATTAGGAACTACTGCTTGAAATTGACCGTCTTCAGTCCTTACCTGAATGACAGACTAATACAGCCATCCCGAAGTACACGGGGTTACATGACCGCGTTGTCGCAGCCCCTAAACTGAGGAACCAACCAGAATCTCTGCGGGAGATATAATTTTGCGTGAAGAAGTAACAGACCGTTACATAGTTACACATCAGTGTCGAAACCTTGCATAAGGACAGTGTGACCACAAGTATAAAAATGGACCCCAAATGACAAGAAAGTTACCGTTCCCATAAGACAATAAAATGTTTAAAATAAGCATAAAATGACGAAAAACAAAGTTAATTAAGCTCCAATTATAAAATACCTTCTCGCAGTAAATGAGGTCTGATCCTTCTACGAAAACCTGCAAATTCTGCCTATTTTCGCCTATCCCCAAGTTTGTCCGGTGAAATCTACCTCCGCCTTCCGGCGTGCCGAGAGGACTTTTATATATTAGATATGTATATATATATATATATATATATATATATATATATATATATATATATATATGTATATCAGTTTCTTGTGGACACGATAACTGCCGTAATTTTGCACAAATCACTTTCAATTTTTTAACCAAATATGTATACCTGTAAAATCTCGATCGAGTTCGTTACTGGGCTAAATCGGTCGAAGGGGTTGAAAATGGGGGGCTATTTTCGAAAAAGTGAAATATTACTATAACTCTCTTAATATGTGAAATATCGTATCCGTTCAACGTTCATACTATGTGTCGGGTAAAGCCCAAAAATTTATGTTTGAAGAGTTTTTTTTATAGCACCAACCATTGACCAAAGGGGTGGGAAAATGTGGGTTTTTCGGGAAACATTAATCATATCTTTCTTAATAGGCACAATATCAAAACCGTACCAAATGGACAATATTCCCCTTATAATTACCTAAAATTTTTGTCTGAAATAATTTTTGATATGACCCACCAATACGCCAAGGGATGAGAAAATTGATTTTGGAATTATAAGAAAATGCCAAGAGCTATTAGAGGTTGCCATGGCAACACTACTAAATTGATGAGGGATGAGCCATCAGTCGTTGCCATGACAACGCACTTGCACGAGATGAGATTCAGATTTCCATCTGACTAAGTTTGAAGCGGCTTCTGTGACGTAACTGGTAGCATGCTGAACTTCTATGCCCAAGGTCGCGGGTTCAAAGCCAGCCGAAGTCGTCGGATTTTCTAAGAGCTCTAAAATCCGTCAGTATGCTTTCCTTTGGAGTGGAAGTTCCAACGTTCGCTGCGATTTGCTGGTTGCGGTGGCATCTAGTAGCCAAGTTCACAGCTAGGTGTCGTTGACGGTAGTATCTGGTAGCAACATTAGGAACTACTGCTTGAAATTGACCGTCTGTAGTCCTTACCTGAATTACTGACTAATACAGCCATCACAATTCACACCGTTTATCAGACAGATTCTACACTCACCCAAAGTACACGGGGTTACATGATCGCGTTGTCGCAGCCCCTAAGCTGAGGAACCATCCAAAATCTCTTCGGGAGATATAATTTTGCGTGAAGAAGTAACAGACCGTTAGATAGTTACACATCAGTGTCGAAACCTTGCACAAGGACAGTGCGACCACAAGTATAACAAGTAGTTCCGTGAAGAGCTATACAGCCTATTTTCATATATCCTACTCATATTAATTGCCTCTATCAACATACAAAATTTCAGTTTGATTGCTATGTTAGTTTCGTAGATACTGAAAACCGACTAAATATTGCAGATGGTAGCCAGGTTGGATTTTTAGCCTACTTTCGATTTTTGCAAAAAATGAAAGTAGACTTATGAGATCAACACAGGGCGAAAAAAGTGTGTCTGTCTGTGTGTGTGTATGTGTGTGTGTGTGTGTGAGTGTGTGTGTTTGTATGTATGTGTGTGTGTGAGTCTGTGTGTGTGTGTGTGTGTCTGTGTGTGTGTGAGTGTGTGTACTCTGAATGTCTGTCCCCCCCTATCAATTCGAACACGGTGAATGCGAATTGAACGAAATTTGGTACAAAGGTAGCACTAGCAAAGGACACCTCAGTGTCATGTTTTATATCGCCGCCATCTTTACTAAAACTGAATGGCGGCCACTCAAACGTTCAAAACGTAAAATCAAATAACGACTAACCAAATCATCCGATCTCTACCAAATTTGGTAACAACATACCTTCGTATAGGATGCATCTTGTGACCAAACTACAAGGTCGTCCGCCATACCATTTCAGGATGGCGGCCGTGAAAATAATGCAAACTTTATAATCCATATCATGGGACCCACCAGTTCCGATTATCGAGCCGAGAATCGTTTTAACTGTTCTAAAGGAAGAGGCACGTTCGAAATTAAAAGTTTATTTTGTAATACTATAGTGCAGACGTGATTTTAAAAAGCTGAACTGATTCAGTAATAAGACAAGATGGCAGCGGATATCTTGTGCCTGACTTATATTTCACTAATTTGAGTATTGCATGCAATAATAAAAAATAAATAAACTTTGTATGAAATGCTTTATATATAAATAATATACTCCAGTGATGAAATCGTTTAGTATAAATCATTATTTGCTAACAAGTTCTATGTAAGTCATTTTAAATAGAACGATATTCGTTGACACAATTAGCTCAGTGGTAGACGATTAGCCTTTCGCTCAAATGCCTATGGTTCAAACCCGATCAGAGCTAGGTTTTTTGCTTGAAATGTTATATGTTTATTGTTTTGTAATGACTCAGATGTTTTAAAATTAAGCGTTTTATTGTGCACATTATGGTGTAAAATATATATTTAATTAAAACATAATTCGCCAGCAGATTTACTCGAGATATCTAGCTGCCAAAAAGGTAACTTCCAGATTTTATTGAAAAGTTTCTTCTTCTGGCCGCTAGAATGCACTCGCTCTGTTAGGATTATATTGTTCGATATTTCACCACTAGATGTCCCGACTAGTCTACGTGGGGCTCCATTGATTACTATACCATTATCATTCTATGCGCATCGAATTTGAAGAATGACAAGATGATACTACGATACATTTTAACTTTTTATTTTAAAGGGTTTGTAACAGCCTATTTTGCGTTACTTGAAAATGTTATTAAGCGTTATATTGTGCACATTATGGTGTAAAATATATATTTAATTAAAACATAATTCGCCAGCAGATTTACTCGAGACATCTAGCTGCCAAAAAGGGAACTTCCAGATTTTATTGAAAAGTTTCTTCTTCTGGCCGCTAGAATGCACTCGCTCTGTTAGGATTATATTATCGAAAATATCCACATAGTTTGTATGCACACGTCTCTGTAGGGTCATGGAAAGATTTGTTAATTCAATTAGGGTTGTGAAAGCCATGCACAACCAGACGTGTAAAGACATGCCTCAACTCAAAGTTGGATGTTGCCCACGGCAGGTCGTAATAATAATAATAATGTTATTGGTTTTACATCCCTTTTAACTACTGCTGCTTTTAGAGACACCGGGGTGCTGGAATTTTGGCCCGAAGGGGATCTTTAACGGGCCAGTAAATGTACTGACACGGCTCCCTCGCATTTGTGCACCCTCAAATGCCAGCTGATTGCGCCAGGATACGAACCTGCAACCTAGGGCCCAGCAAGCGAGAACGTTACCGCTGAGCCACGCAGCCAGTCCGGTCGATTATGTCTCCAGATCCATAACATTCTTGATATACTTCTTATCTTTCTTTCTTCAATGATGGTAGCAGTTTTTATCTAGGTTGTGGCGTTTGGTAGAGGTAAATCGTTTCTAAGGTCTTCAACAAAGAATAGTTCTATTATACTCTTTGATAATAACAACGAGTTATAACTATACTCATACATTTAGGAGAAAGTAGGCTATATGTTCTTTACTGAACATCTTGTTATTTATGTACTATTATATGAAGATTATTGTGTACGTGTGGTTTTCAGACTTCAATCGCATTATTAGGACACAAGAAGTGAAAACGAGATTTTAAGCTTTCGCACAGCTGCCATCTTGTGGTTATGAAAACAATTAACATAAATTAGATACCAGTGGATTAACATTTGCATATGCATTAACGTGCAAAAATTCACTGCACTCAGATGGTTAAATCGCGAGAAACGTCCATTGAAATATGTATTGTCGCATCACTGCCATGTTGGATTTGTGCTCACCAGGTTACTGAAAGTCATGTAGATGAACTTATGTCCATAGCCACTATGAACATAAGAGTTTGGTTCCTGGAAGAGATTCTTAGATATTGAGAACCGTCAAAATATTTCGGATGCTCGCCATTTTGGATTGTTATATGTGTAGGCCATAGAGTTATGTACCATTAAAGGAAAATTATTGCGTAGCTTCATTATTCAAACCTTCACTTCGATCGCATGATTACGACACAAGAATAAAATGTTAATTTTAAAATTTCGCGCAGCCGCCATCTTTAGTTTATGTAAACAATTGAACTAAATTAGATGCCAGTAAATGACAATATGTATAATCATTAACTGTACCACATTTAAATGCGCTCATATGATTAAATCACGAGAAAAATGTATTAGAATGTTTCAACTTCGCTTGGCCGCCATGTTCGTTTCGTAGTTAACAGGTTTTTGAAGGTTACATGGATAAACATGTAGTAGTGCTCTTTATCACCGTACAAAATTTCAGGTTGTTATCATAAATAGTTTCGGAGATATTGTATGCCTGTGATATATTTCGCACAGCCGCCATTTTGAGGTTATGTAAACAATTGAACGAAGTTAGATGTCGGCGCATTACAATGTATATAAACATATACTGTGCCAAGTTTCATTGCGTTTGGTTGGTTAAATCGCGAGAAACGTCCATTTAAAAGTCGCAACTTCGCTTGGCCGCCATGTTGGTTTTGTAGTTACCAGGTTTTCAAAGGTCACATAAGTGTTCCCTTTATCACTTTACAAAATTCCATGGTGATATCGGTAATAGTTTTGGAGATATTGAATGCTGGTGAAATATTTCGCACAGCCGCAATGTTGGATTGGTGAGACGTAACAAAATTCGAAGGGCACGGTCGGGGTTGCCCGGATTAGAGCTATGAACTTACCGACTTTCATTGAAATCTCTCCAACAATTTAGAGTTTATTAAGGGGGGACACACACACGAATCACACACACACACACACACACACGGACAAAAGGTGATCTCATAAGACTATTTTTTCAAAATTGAAAATAGGCTAAAAATGGACCCCACATGACAAGAAGGTTACCGTCCCCATATGACAATAAAATGTTTAAAATGTGCATAAAATGACGAAATACAAAGTTAATTAAGCTCCAATTATAAAATACTTTCTCGCAATAAGTGAGGTCTGATCCTTCTACGAAAACCTGCATATTCTGCCTATTTTCGCCTATCCCCAAGTTTGTCCGGTGAAATCTACCTCCGCCTTCCGGCGTGCCGAGAGGACTTTTTTGGTTTTTATCCAAAACATGTTCCAAGCCTACTGTGTATAAACCTGAAGAGCTCGTTGGCGTGATTGCAATAGTTCATTAGCAGGGGGTTTCACCTTTTATAATCCAGCTTTGCTTTGGGTTGACCAGCCAGTACCTTCTCGATTTTTTCGGGTACAGTACCATTTGTAAGAAAACTAATAATGATAGGTCCATATGTTTTATGTATCAACATCATCCTAATGAATTGTAATAAGAAGGGATATCCCTTTAAATAATGTACAAAAAGAAATATAATTTTTTGGGAGATAATTTTGGTTTAAATTATAGTTCCTTAAACAAAAATTCATATTGACAAAAGTATTTCGTTTTTGCCAATAATTCTTCTTATTATTGCAGATAATGATCCAAATAGAAATCCCTGAAAGTTTCAATTGGCTAACCTAAACAGATTTTGAGTAAAGTGTACCAAAAATTTGAAAATTTAACATGGGCGACATAGGCAGGTCATTCTTACGTTAATGTACGGCTGTATTTATATCAAATTAGTGCAAGTTGAGCCGATACATAATTATACGTTTCTGAACTATTCTACAAGATTATTATTACAAAAGTGAATTCAGGATATATTATTGAGTATATGAAAACATTTTAAGAAGTTTTATCGTTCCAGATTCGAAGAATAGGGCAGTTCATAGACAGTTTATTTCTACTGCCGAAAAGTTACGCATTTCGTGAAGAGAAGCGTTTTAGTTCAGCAAGATAGCAGCGAACGCTAGTTCATTCCACAAGAGTAGTGGGATGATGACAGCGCTGCTTCACTTCTTTTTGAACCCTCCTCGTATCGGCCACGAACCTCATATCTCGCTAACAAAACATGGGATTAGAACATACAGGGTGTCCTAGCACTCGTAGTGACGCCCCCTACTTTCCTATAGCCTCTTTATTTAATTAAAAGACCAAAACTAAATGGTCATTCGCGAGTAGTGGGGTAGTGTTCGTTTCCTCAAGTCGCGCTCTTGCTTGAATATGTATGCCTATGTTGGGAAAGGGTTAGGTGGTGGGGGAGGAGTAGGGTCGAGTGAGGGGTCGTTTAGATGGTATTTTTTCCGCTCTAGGTGATGGTGAGGTTATTTTTTAAAATGGATGGAATTTGGAAAGGCCATTTGGGGTAAACATGTTGTTTTTTGACATTTTGGCGATGAATGTTTTTTTATATGCATGCGCACTTGAGGCGTTATGTAAGAGGACGGGCTTTTTAAATGATGATTTATAAATGAGTGTTTTTTTAAATATGTATTGAAATAAACCCCAAAAAACTAATAGGTCATCGGCTTTTTACTATCTCGCTAACCAATAATCGGCTTTAAACCTATTGGGTGTCGTAGGACTCGTGGTGACCTCCCCTTTTCTATGGACGGGGTATATCCACCCCAAAATAAAAACTACCCTTACCCGGGGGATGAAATAGTAATTTATTTTTGTGAGCTTACGAACTTGGCGGTTTTTTGTAAGAGAGCGGGCTTTTTTAAATGATGATCTATAAATGAGTGTTTTTAAATATGTATTGAAATAAACCAAAAAAACTAATAGGTCATCGGCTTTTTACTATCTCGCTAACCAATAATCGGATTTAAACCTATGAGGTGTCGTAGGACTCGTGGTGAACTCCCCTTTTCTATGGACGGGGTATATTCACCCCAAAATAAAAACTACCCTTACCCGGGGGATGAAATAGTAATTTATTTTTGTATGCTTACGAACTTGGCGATTTTTGAAAGAGAGCGGGCTTTTTTTAAATGATTATTTATAAATGAGTGTTTTTTAATATGTATTTAAATAAACCAAGAAAAACTAATAGGTCATCGGCTTTTTACTATCTCGCTAACTAATAATCGAATTTAAACCTATGAGGTGTCCTAGGACTCGTGGTGAACTCCCCTTTTCTATGGACGGGGTATATCCACTCCAAAATAAAAACTACCATTACCCGGGGGGTAAATAATATTTTTTGTATGTCCGCGCACGGACGGCTTTGGTCAAAAGGACCTAACTACACGTTTGATAATATTTTCTGAACCCCTCATGGGATTTTGCCATAGGCAGTATCCTAGCCCTGGGGGTGACGCCCCGTTTTTGAATGTATGATTCATTTTTGTCAAAAGGGCTTAACTAAACTTTTGTTCATATCTCGCGAACCAATCATGCTAGGGACTTGTATGAGGGGTCCTAGCACTTGGGGCGACGTCCCCCGTTTGGGGATGAAAACAACCCCCCAATGAAAAATCCATATCTAGGAAACGAAGAAGCCTAAAATTAGGTGTGATAGCTTAAAAAATAGGGGATGATATAGGCTTTTTCCTCGATTGATCATTTCACCCCTAAAACAGTAAATAGTCATGTTATGGGGAAAAACGTGTTAAACACCTAAAAATGATAAATAAACCTAAGATCTTTTGTTTTTGATGAAAATAGCAGGGGGGTGAAAACAACCCCCAAATTGAAAAATCCATATCTAGGAAACGAAGAAGCCTAAAATTAGGTGTGATAGCTTAAAAAATAGGGGATGATATAGGCTTTTACCTCGATTGATCATTTCACCCCTAAAACAGTAAATAGTCAGTTTATGGGGAATAAACGTGTTAAACACCTAAAATGATAAATGAACCTAAGATTTTGGTTTTTGATTAAAAATAGCAGGGGGTGAAAACAACCCCCCCCCCCCAAATTGAAAAATCCATATCTAGGAAACGAAGAAGCCTAAAATTAGGTGTGATAGCTTAAAAATAGGGGATGATATAGGCTTTTACCTCGATTGATCATTTCACCCTTAAAACCGTGAATAGCCATGTTATGGGGTAAAAACGTGTTATACACCTAAAAGCATAAGCATCTTTGTGAAACCATGCTTTAATGGACGTGAGTATGGAGGATGATTGTTATTATTATTATTATTATTATTATGGATTAATGTGTGTATAGATAACTAACCAGTGGGGAGCGTGATGGCCCAGGTGCTTAGCTGCTCGTCTTTACCCGGACGGCTGGGGTTCAAATCCCGGTGACAGCGGTGGTTGGAATTTTCACCTGAAAAAATCACGTGGCGTCAGGAAGGGCATTCGGCCTTAAATCCCCGGCCAATACCAAAAAGAGCCTGGTTGGCTCTGGCGACTCAAAATAATAGGGAAAAGCCGAAGAAAGAAAGGTAACTCACCAGTAATAGTAAACATTGGTTTGAGGTGTTGAAGAAGTCAGGATGGCCAACCCTTTGCCATGGTTCACGAAAGGACCCCAAAAAGTTTTACCTGTCAATACTCAGTATATCCTGTTCCTGCCTTTAGAAAAAAATCTAACCGGGGCCTCTGTGGTGACAGTGGAGTTATATTCATGATGCTTTATAAACAAACATACGCTTGCATACTACCGCTGGGTTGAATCTGCACAGAGACACTGGCTTTGGTTTGTCTAGTGTGCCTTGGTGATAACAGCACAGCGATCTTGTCAGCAAGTTTCATATTACTCGTCTGCTTGATAATGGACGTGCTCTGCACCGTGTTATCATACAGGACATGACAAAGGCTTAGTGAAGCTTATTGCAACCTTGAAATGAATGTCATGGTATAGTCGGGGTTGGAAGCCATGACCTTAGGGTTGACAACCAAGTAGGTTAACCACTACACGGTGAGATGGTCAAATAATAATGTAACAGAACATATAGAAACGTTTTCTATAGTTTAACGAATTGGCAAAGAGCCATACCATGAGAGGTGTAGGTAATGGAAATTGATTCCTTAGCTGATGATTATACTATTTGTAATCTATAGCCATGCCCACGTATAAGCTATCATGTTAGAAAAATAATTGTATGGCTTGTTTTAAACGGAGAATAATTGTGTTTACTGTGAAACACAAATCTGAATTTAAAATTAGTTTATGCCCTACATGATGTTTGAACTCTTTTTTTTATTTATACTTTACACAAACGCTAACATAGTTGTCATTCAGAAGCCATGGCCGCCTCGTTTCCAATCCTACACCGTACGCTGAAGTCAAAATGAATAATGATCACGTTACAGACAGCCAGTTTCAAAGCCATGAGAACTAAGTGAACAAAGAATAAAATTCATGAGCCAGTGAGGAATTCAACATGCTGTCCTTTGGACAAAAGAGAAGCGTTCTACAAACTTAACCACCAAACTGTCCTATCGACCCTCAAAGGTTTGGGTCATCGTAAAGATGAAAATTAAATCTAAGCTATAACTAAAACTAACTACACTCTTATATACTAGAAGAAGAAATGGAAAATAAAAGGGCAATAGGCCAATTAAAGGACAGAAGGAATACAAAATGGCTCTCAACCCTCAAGCATGTGGATTGAGGGAGTTGGAAGGAAGGAGAGCCATGAAAGGCAGATAAAAAGTATAATAGGTGAGGCTCTGCCCCAGAGGTAATGGATAAAGAGGAGGAAAACTGGACTCATCTCAGAAATCCCTTGGGGTCGCCAACTTCCAAATTGAGCAGCCGTAAGCCCCTTGAGGGTGTAGCCATATGCAGAGTGCATCTCAAGTGGTGGGGCTATATACACCCTACCTTTTTGAAGAGGCTTGAGCAAAAGACAGGAAATAACATGAAAATAAAAACAAGGCTGCCTCCTCACACTAGTAGGATATCAGAAAAAATAAATAAACAAGGGCCAATGAATTTGCAAAAGGAAGAGACTCCCTAGGCCTCGGATACCCTAATCATGTTGGGGTCGGTAGAGAACAAGAGTTGAGCAAGTGTGGTCGACAGGAAATAAGACAGAGAGGAGCCCAGCACAAGTTAGTGGAAGCAATGACGGTCTCAGCTGGGGCTCCGTGATCGTCAACCTACAAGACACTAGATATGACGCCTAGGGGTGGAATTAATGACCTCTTTTGTTTTATATCACTGGCTTTTAAGAACGCTAACACATGGCATGCCTTATAATGCAATACTGGTCCTAGGGTATGCAAAATTGTATTAGAAACTCGGCTAATAATAGTGTGCATGCCCATGATTATTTTCCCAAGTATAGTACATGGAACTGATAACCATGATTTCCAAGCCCCTACGTAAGACAACAACGAATGATTTTCATTTTCCAATGAGTTTGGGTGAGGTGAGGTGAGTTTTCTATACACCAAACTCATGTGGTTTCCCACTTCTACTCCAGGCAAATGCACATTTGATGTTAAGAATAGTGAAATGGTTTGCAACTGCCCAATGCTAGGACCTGATTAGTGGCTTTTAAAAAATGGAATGGAATGGAGTACACTTACCCCAAAACAAACAAGAGGAGTGTTCGTTCCCCCACAACAACCATTCTTAAAGTCAATATAAATGACTATGCACTTCAGCTCATGACGGTCTCCTCTCTCCAATCCTACCCTTGGTGGTGAAAGGCACACTCTAATACAACCATCATAGTGACAGGTTATCTGTTAAATACCTAACTATCCCCAGATTTACCTTAAATTTTCATAAAATCCACTACATTTTCCGAAAATTGACCAAATGACTCAACATTCCAGCAAAATTCAACAAATGACTACCAGATTTATTGAAATTCCATTGATTTACCTAAGCATGGTTTAAACTACCTCAAATTCATATAAAATTAGACGAATATAGATGAAAATTCACTAAAATTTACCAAACTTACCCAAAGTGGGCTACAAACCATGAAATTTATCCATTTTTCTTGTAAATTCACTATATGTACTCGCAAATTCCATAATATTGCCTTTACAAGTATGCTTTTATTGTTGTTGTTTCGTTTACCACACTCCCTGCAGACAAATACCTCAACATGACTTTCTCCTAGACTAGGTGCTCCACATTCGACATGATAGCTGAGTTTCATTTCCCATAAACTTGTCTCTGAGGAGGGTGTCAGGAAAAGGCATTCAGCTGTAAAAACCACACCCACACATAGACTTTCATAACCTCTTACGTTGAGATTGTTAACACTAACGACATTGAATGATTGAACGGTTTCCTTTTCACAATTCCTGTCTATACTTTCCTCTTGAAGGTTGCTAAAATGCAATTAAATTTAATAAATACCTTAAGATGGTTTCATTTGTTTAATGATATGGTGTTGATGATGGATATATACGTTAAGACTAATTTTTGTTAGGTCTTGACTGGCCTTGCAATTAGAAATTGACAAACCAAGCATGGGTTATCAACCAGGGGAACACTTTGACCAGTATGTTGGTTATTGACCAGTAAGTACAGTTCTAGTATTGAGACAGAAATCCAACACAAACAATGAGCGTGCAATGAGGTGGTGATTGGTACCACGATGTACTGTCGGTTATGTAGCTATGTGGAATGTACATCACATATGGTTTACTTGAAGGTTTGGAGGTTCCATTAAAGATATTTCTACAATAAACCATTATCAAATGGTCATTCGTTGGTGTGAAAATGTTTATTATATGGTATTTTATGTAAACAATTATGATTTATAAAAATTTTATACGTTTACTGTATTCTTATTTACTGTAAGCACTGGAGGCACTATCGACTAAAATACAGCGCTATCTGGAATGTATATTGCATACTTGAAGGTTTGGTGATCCCATTAAAGTTATTCCTACAATAAATGATTTTTAAGTTCTCGTTTTATGGCATGATTATTTAATATATGCTATTTGCTAATAGGATTTGACACTGGAATTATTTTACAAGTAGTTATTTTAATGACCAACAGAGTTTAATTTTAACAAGGCACAGCTCTATTTGAAATATTGAATAACATGTTGCATGTTATACATCATATACAACTACTGTAAGGCTTGTGATTTATTTAATGCCCTTAACCCTATATTAAACACTCAGTTTGCAATACTGATAACTGCAATGTTACTGAAAAAAATTGAAACAAAACAAAAATCAGCTTTGAAAAACCAAAAAGTGGTTGAGCATATATATAGCGGGGAAAAGAAAAGTTTTGTAAACACTAATGTCCAACAAGACTAATTAAATCAGTAACTGTCAGGGTGGCCGTGTGGTTAAGGCGTTTGACTTAAGATCAAATTTCCAAATATATAAGGAAGCAAGGGTTCGAATCCCTTCCCTGACATAACTATTGCTTGAACATGTAAGAAAACAAGAAATATACACAAACTATGTTTATCAATTTAATCATTTTTTTTTTTACAAGAGATAGACACACAGAATACAGCTCTTTTTGTTTATCATTTCTTTTAAACATAACACTTGTTGAAAATTATATTTTAGGTGATGGGGGTGTTGCTACTTTGACCCGTCACACAATAATAGCAGCTTTACGAAGTTCATTTTCTATATTTAATAGCTCTTTTTCATAACCAATATGACCAACCTGTTTACAGGCATGCAAGAGCTGTAGACGTTCGACTAATATATTAGGATCGTTCCATTTGCTATTTTTTATGAATGGTTTCAGAAACTCGGGAAGCAGTTCATCACTAACACCATCATTATGATTATCATCATCCTCATCATTATAATCATTTTCATAATGATGATCATTATCATCATTATCATTACCATCATAATTTCCACCTGTGTCCACAGTCTGTTCAATGGTTTGAGTTGCCTTTGATACTATTGAAAGCTTCTTTTTAGATGTGCTAGAATGCTTTAACATTGTTATGTTATTATTACCACTATTACCATTCCTCACTAACTTCTTGATGGGGTATATTGTCTCTGATAGGGTTGAGGGCTTTTGAGATGTGGGTGCGTGTCTGAACATGGGTTTCACAGGAGGTGTTAAAGGTTTCTCATTAATCAACTCGCTAACTGCATGAGTGCGTTGTAGTGTATTAAACTTGAGGTTAATATTATCTTGAGCAGCACTATCTTTCTCTTGGACTTGGTTTCTTGCTTTGGTTTGGGTTTTCCTTACATTTAGACTAGCGTGATTATTAAGTTTACATTCATGATTGTTTGAAGAAAGTACGTCCAATTCTTTTGTTTTAAGCATTCCTCGACACTGTTTCGATCGTTGCTTTGAACAGCGCCAAATAACAGTTCCATTTTTATTGCTTCGTTTCACAATATATGAATATCCTTTATAGTATGCATAAGGCTTACCATACCTAGTCACTGATACTTCCATATCAACTGTCAAGCACAAACTAATCTCTAGTAAAGACAACTTGGTACTAACAACAATAGTTTAATGTGGGAGCATATATACATGCAAAAAGTGGGAGCAAAGTTGGGGGGGGGGGGGGGGTAAAAACTGGGAGCAAAGGTGGCAGAAAATGTGGGAGAAAAAATAACTGTGAGCAAAAAGTGGGAGCAAATATGGGATCAAATGTGGGAGCAAAGCAAATATAAAAAGTGGGAGCAAATATGCTAACAAATATGTCAACAAATATACCAGCAAAATTAAATACACAAGTCAAGATAGATTAAAGAGCAAAGAAAATATGAAAGCAAATATGAGACCAAAAATTGTGTTTTTCTAAAACAACTAGACATAACAAACTTAGTCATAACCTAACCTAACCTAACCTAACCTAACCAAACCTAACCTAACCTCACCTCACTTCACCTAACCTCACCTCAGTTCACCTAACCTAACCTAACCTAACCTAACCTAACTTCACCTAACCTAACTTGACTGAACTTTACCTAACCTAACCCATCATAACTTCACCTAACCTAACTTTACCTAATCTAACTTCACCTAACCTAACTTTCAACTCTCAGATCAAAATTAAATTCTAGGCATAGTTGAGTTGGAACCCAAGACTTCAGGGATAACACACAAGTATACTAGCCACTACACCGCAAAATGGGCAAATTATCATGCAACACAACATAAAGTAAAAGTTTCCTGTAGTGTAACTCATTGGCTGTCAACCATAGTTTGGGAATTCAAACCCAAGAACTCAGGACTTTTGTTTTGAACATTATCAGAAATATTATTCCATTTACATTTTGCTGCTGCTTATAGTTATAAGAGTTGGCATTAATATGGGAAGCAAAAAACAGTGGGAGCAAATATGGGATCAAATGTGGGAGCCAATATGGGAGTCAATATGGAGGCAAATATGGGAGCAAATGTGTGAACAAATGTGTGAGCAAATCATTTCACCTCGGATATCACCAGTGAGTACTCATATCCACCGCTAGGTAGCGGAAACATACTTTGTGTGTTGTATGTAACTATCTTACAAAGTTTGACTGCATGCAAAACGTCCTTGTATAAGCTGTGCATATAATTTTCATATACAATTAAGACTAAGTGTTCAGAACTAACATGTAGAGCCTTGTCTAGGGTATATAGAGGACCCTTAGCAAGAATGACTGACTAACCCAGGAGTGTAAAGCCCTGCCATATGCAGTAAGCATCTGTTGGCAGAAATGGTTCCTAATAATAACGGACTTAATGAATATGAAACGTGTTTTGAGTGTCGTCTTAAATCCTATTTTATACGTTGTGATACGTGTAAGAATTTAAGACGACAGACAAAAGACAACACCCAAAGGACGTTTGTAGCTACATAACCGACAGTACATCGCGGTACCAATCTTCACCACATTGCGCGCTCATTGTTTGTGTTGGATTTCTGTCTCATTACTAGAACTGTACTTACTGGTCAATAACCAACATACTGGTCAAAGTGTTCCCCTGGTAGATAATCCATGCTTGGTTTGTCAATTTCTAATTGCAAGGCCAGTCAAGACCTAACAAAAATTAGTCTTAACGTATATATCCATCATCAACATCATATCATTAAACAAATGAAACCATCTTAAGGTATTTATTAAATTTAATTGCATTTTAGCAACCTTCAAGAGGAAAGTATAGACAGGAATTGTGAAAAGGAAACCGTTCAATCATTCAATGTCATTAGTGTTAACAACCTCAACGTAAGAGGTTATGAAAGTCTATGTGTGGGTGTGGTTTTTACAGCTGAATGCCTTTTCCTGACACCCTCCTCAGAGACAAGTTTATGGGAAATGAAACTCAGCTATCATGTCGAATGTGGAGCACCTAGTCTAGGAGAAAGTCATGTTGAGGTATTTGTCTGCAGGGAGTGTGGTAAACGAAACAACAACAATAAAAGCATACTTGTAAAGGCAATATTATGGAATTTGCGAGTACATATAGTGAATTTACAAGAAAAATGGATAAATTTCATGGTTTGTAGCCCACTTTGGGTAAGTTTGGTAAATTTTAGTGAATTTTCATCTATATTCGTCTAATTTTATATGAATTTGAGGTAGTTTAAACCATGCTTAGGTAAATCAATGGAATTTCAATAAATCTGGTAGTCATTTGTTGAATTTTGCTGGAATGTTGAGTCATTTGGTCAATTTTCGGAAAATGTAGTGGATTTTATGAAAATTTAAGGTAAATCTGGGGATAGTTAGGTATTTAACAGATAACCTGTCACTATGATGGTTGTATTAGAGTGTGCCTTTCACCACCAAGGGTAGGATTGGAGAGAGGAGACCGTCATGAGCTGAAGTGCATAGTCATTTATATTGACTTTAAGAATGGTTGTTGTAGGGGATCGAACACTCCTCTTGTTTGTTTTGGAGTAAGTGTACTCCATTCCATTCCATTTTTTAAAAGCCACTAATCAGGTCCTAGCATTGGGCAGTTGCAAACCATTTCACTATTCTTAACATCAAATGTGCATTTGCCTGGAGTAGAAGTGGGAAACCACATCAGTTTGGTGTATAGAAAACTCACCCCACCTCACCCCAACTCATTGGAAAACGAAAATCATTTGTTTTTTGTCTTACTTAGGGGCTTGGAAATCATGGTTATCAGTTCCATGTACTATACTTGGGAAAATAATCATGGGCATGCACACTATTATTAGCCGAGTTTCTAATACAATTTTGCATACCCTAGGACCAGTATTGCATTATAAGGCATGCCATGTGTTAGCGTTCTTAAAAGCCAGTGATATAAAACAAAAGAGGTCATTAATTCCACCCCTAGGCGTCATATCTAGTGTCATGTAGGTTGACGATCACGGAGCCCCAGCTGAGACCATCATTGCTTCCACTAACTTGTGCTAGGCTCCTCTCTGTCTTATTTCCTGTCGACCACACTTGCTCAACTCTTGTTCTCTACCGACCCCAACATGATTAGGGTATCCAAGGCATAGGGAGTCTCTTCCTTTTGCAAATTCATTGGCCCTTGTTTATTTATTTTTTCTGATATCCTACTAGTGTGAGGAGGCAGCCTTGTTTTTATTTTCATGTTATTTCCTGTCTTTTGCTCAAGCCTCTTCAAAAAGGTAGGGTGTATATAGCCCCACCACTTGAGATGCACTCTGCATATGGCTACACGCTCATGGGGCTTACGGCTGATCAATTTGGAAGTTGGCGACCCCAAGGGATTTCTGAGATGAGTCCAGTTTTTCTCCTCTTTATCCATTACCTCTGGGGCAGAGCCTCTCCTATTATACTTTTTATCTGCCTTTCATGGCTCTCCTTCCTTCAAACTCCCTCAATCCACATGCTTGAGGGTTGAGAGCCATTTTTTATTCCTTCTGTCCTTTAATTGGCCTATTGCCCTTTTGTTTTCCATTTCTTCTTCTAGTATATAAGAGTGTAGTTAGTTTCAGTTATAGCTTAGATTTAATTTTCATCTTTACGTTGACCCAAACCATTGAGGGTCGATAGGACAGCTTGGTGGTTAAGATTGTAGAACGCTTCTCTTTTGTCCAAAGGACAGCATGTTGAATTCCTCACTGGCTCATGAATTTTATTCTTTGTTCACTTAGTTCTCATGGCTTTGAAACTGGCTGTCTGTAACGTGATCATTATTCATTTTGACTTCAGCGTACGGTGTAGGATTGGAAACGAGGCGGCCATGGCTTCTGAATGACAACTATGTTAGCGTTTGTGTAAAGTATAAATAAAAAAAAGAGTTCAAACATCATGTAGGGCATAAACTAATTTTAAATTCAGATTTGTGTTTCACAGTAAACACAATTATTCTCCGTTTAAAACAAGCCATACAATTATTTTTCTAACATGATAGCTTATACGTGGGCATGGCTATAGATTACAAGTAGTATAATCATCAGCTAAGGATTCAATTTCCATTACCTACACCTCTCATGGTATGGCTCCTAGCCAATTCGTTAAACTATAGAAAACGTTTCTATATGTTCTGTTACATTATTATTTGACCATCTCACCGTGTAGTGGTTAACCTACTTGGTTGTCAACCATAAGGTCTTGCCTTCCAACCCCGACTATACCATGACATTCATTTCAAGGTTGCAATAAGCTTCACTAAGCCTTTGTCATGTCCTGTATGATAACACGGTGCAGAGCACGTCCACTATCAAGCAGACGAGTAATATGAAACTTGCTGACAAGATCGCTGTGCTGTTATCACCAAGGCACACTAGACAAACCAAAGCCAGTGTCTCTATGCAGATTCAACCCAGCGGTAGTATGCAAGCGTATGTTTGTTTATAATGCATCATGAATATAACTCCACTGTCACCACAGAGGCCCCGGTTAGATTTTTTTTTCTAAAGGCAGCAACAGGATATACTGAGTATTGACAGGTAAACCTTTTTGGGGTCCATTCGTGAACCATGGCAAAGGGTTGGCCATCCTGACTTCTTCAACACCTCAAACCAATGTTTACTATTACTGGTGAGTTACCTTTCTTTCTTCGGCTTTTCCCTATTATTTTGAGTCGCCGGAGCCAACCAGGCTCATTTTGGTTTTGGCCGGGGATTTAAGGCCGAATGCCCTTCCTGACGCCAAGTGATTTTTTCAGGTGAAAATTCCAACCCCCGCTGTCACCGGGATTTGAACCCCAGCCGTCCGGGTAAAGACGAGCAGCTAAGCACCTGGGCCATCACGCTCCCCACTGGTTAGTTATCTATACACACATTAATCCATAATAATAATAATAATAATAATAATAACAATCATCCTCCATACACATGTCCATTAAAGCATGGTTTCACAAAGATGCTTATGCTTTTAGGTGTATAACACGTTTTTTCCCCATAACATGACTATTCACGGTTTTAGGGGTGAAATGATCAATCGAGGTAAAAGCCTATATCATCCCCTATTTTTTTAAGCTATCACACCTAATTTTAGGCTTCTTTGTTTCCTAGATATGGATTTTTCAATTTGGGGGGGTTGTTTTCACTCCCTGCGATTTTTCATCAAAAACCAAAAATCTTAGGTTCATTTATCATTTTAGGTGTTTAACACGTTTTTTCCCCATAAACTGACTATTTACTCTTTTAGGGGTGAAATGATCAATCGAGGTAAAATCCTATATCATCCCCTATTTTTAAGCTATCACACCTAATTTTAGGCTTCTTCGTTTCCTAGATATGGATTATTAAATTTGTTTTTTTTTCACCCCCTGCTATTTTTCATCAAAAACAAAAGATCTTAGATTCATTTATCATTTTTAGGTGTTTAACACGTTTTTCCCCATAACATGACTATTTACTGTTTTAGGGGTGAAATGATCAATCGAGGTAAAAGCCCATATCATCCCCTATTTTTTTAGATATCACACCTAATTTTAGGGTTCTTCGTTTCCTAGATATGGATTTTTCAATTTGGGGGGTTGTTTTCACCCCCCTGCTATTTTTCATAAAAAACAAAAGATCTTAGGTTCATATATCATTTTCAGGTGTTTAACACGTTTTTTCCCCATAACATGACTATTTACTGTTTTAGGGGTGAAATGATCAATCGAGGTAAAAGCCTATATCATCCCCTATTTTTTAAACTATCACACCTAATTTTAGGCTTCTTCGTTTCCTAGGTATGGATTTTTCAATTTGGAGGGTTGTTTTCAACCCCCTGCTATTTTTCATCAAAAACAAAAGATCTTAGGTTCATTTATCATTTTTAGGTGTTTAACACGTTTTTTTTCATAACATGACTATTTACTGTTTTAGGGGTGAAATGATCAATCGAGGTAAAAGCCTATATCATCCCCTATTTTTAAGCTATCACACCTAATTTTATGATTCTTCGTTTCCTAGATATGGATTTTTCAATTTGGGGGGTTGTTTTTACCCCAAACGGGGGACGTCGCCCCAAGTGCTAGGACCCCTCATACAAGTCCCTAGCATGATTGGTTCGCGAGATATGAACAAAAGTGTAGTTAGGCCCTTTTGACAAAAATGAATCATTCATTCAAAAACGGGGCGTCACCTCCAGGGCTAGGATACTGCCTATGGCAAAATCCCATGAGGGGTTCAGAAAATTTTAACAAACCTGTAGTTAGGTCCTTTTGACAAAAACCTTCCGTGCGCGCACATACAAAAAATATTATTTACTCCCCGGGTAAGGGTAGTTTTTATTTTGGAGTGGATATACCCCGTCCATAGAAAAGGGGAGTTCACCACGAGTCCTAGGACACCTCATATGTTTAAATCCGATTATTGGTTAGCGACATAGTAAAAAGCCGATGACCTATTAGTTTTTTGTTTATTTAAATACATATTAAAAACACTCATTTATAAATAATCATTTAAAAAAAGCCCGCTCTCTTACAAAAAACGCCATGTTCGTAAGCATACAAAAATAAATTACTATTTCATCCCCCGGGTAAGGGTAGTTTTTATTTTGGGGTGAATATACCCCGTCCATAGAAAAGGGGAGTTCACCACGAGTCCTACGACACCTCATAGGTTTAAATCCGATTATTGGTTAGCGAGATAGTAAAAAGCCGATGACCTATTAGTTTTTTTGGTTTATTTCAATACATATTTAAAAACACTCATTTATAGATCATAATTTAAAAAAAGCCCGCTCTCTTACAAAAAAACCGCCAAGTTCGTAAGCTCACAAAAATAAATTAATATTTCTTCCCCCGGGTAAGGGTAGTTTTTATTTTGGGGTGGATATACCCCGTCCATAGAAAAGGGGAGGTCACCACGAGTCCTACGACACCCCATAGGTTTAAAGCCGATTATTGGTTAGCGAGATAGTAAAAAGCCGATGACCTATTAGTTTTTTGGGGTTTATTTCAATACATATTTAAAAAAACACTCATTTATAAATCATCATTTAAAAAGCCCGCCCTCTTACATAACGCCTCAAGTGCGCATGCGTATAAAAAAACATTCATCGCCGAAATGTCAAAAAACAACATGTTTACCCCAAATGGCCTTTCCAAATTCCATCCATTTTAAAAAATAACCTCACCATCACCTAGAGCGGAAAAAATACCATCTAAACGACCCCTCACTCGACCCTACTCCTCCCCCACCGCCTAACCCTTTCCCAACATAGGCATACATATTCAAGCAAGAGCGCGACTTGAGGAAACGAACACTACCCCACTACTCGCTAATGACCATTTAGTTTTGGTCTTTTAATTAAATAAAGATGCTATAGGAAAGTAGGGGGCGTCACTACGAGTGCTAGGACACCCTGTATTGTGCCCAAATCTAGGAATGGGTATTCCAAGTTTCAGACACCTAGATATCAAGGGAAAGGCTGTAGCCGCTTTTGAAAGTTCAGATATTTGAATATCGCGCTACATTGCTTCTCGAAGCATTTCGAAGGATTTTACCGATAGTTGGATGTCAAGTGACGTAGCGAGTAACAGCAGAGGTGGAGGCTATTTATTGATTAAATAGTTAACTATGGAGTAGAGACTTGAGACTGGGATCAGATTACTGGCACGGCCAAATGAAAGAGAATGCAATTAGTATCAAGTAAATCGGACCAGGGATTCAAGAGATATGAGGATTTCTAGATATCAGGCGATGACGCGTGACCCTGGCCGTTTTGAATAAAAGCCAGCTGGAGCAGGCATGGTTAGCTCATTCAAACACAAGCACTTGGCAAGCAAGTTGCGTCTACGCTGAGCCAAGGCACATGGTTGCCGCATCTACGCAGAAGTTCTTTTCAAATCGTGATAGTCACGAGAAGTGCTGCGCAAACGAGTTGGAACTTAGTAAGTTTCTGGTGAGGAGAATCACTGAGGTGATTGATTTCTACAGACATTGGTGGAAATATTTATATTTCCTAAAGGACATATGCTAGACTTTGTCTAGAAAATAGTATTCTGTCACAGTCCAGTAGTAACTTAATACTTGGATGTTTAAATCCATTTCAAGTCAGTTTTCATTTTTGTAACTAGTTAACCACTTCGATCTGTCAGTACATTGAAGACTAGTCTATAACGGTGGCGTTCATTAGTCTACGCAAGGGAAACTGCAAGTTGTCTAGCGCATGGCAGATGGTGATATACAAACCATGCCCAGGGAACGATCTTCAGAACAGCCGTTAATTGCTTAGACTGTCAATGTTTTTTTTGTACTGATGAGATTACAGTGAGTTATGTTACAACTGACATATTTAAGAAGAGGTCACTTAGATCTGACCCTATATCAACAAACTGTTATGGCTTTGATAGAAGCTCATATTAAAATGGAACCACAGTTTATTAAAACGTCGAAAGATACTACCACTATGTCTGACTAGACGATTTGTGGGTCTACAATGGCGGCCGATACAAGGATTATACATGCTTGTCCGATAGGGCATGTCTACGGATAAATCTGGTACAGACCAGGTTTACTACACTTCAAGACCATCAAGAAATGTAAGCCACATTTGAATTATATTATGCCTAGCTAATTGGAACAAACTATTTTTTTGCAGATGACCAACACATTTTTTTTGTCGTATTTAAAGCTTGCAATGATTTACGCAAGACTTGTTAGAGTTATTCTGAGTATTTTCAGCACTCAGAACAGTTTAGGATCGATGACCGAGCATTTCGAGCATTTATTTGAATTTTTCATATTTTAAGGAAATCACGGTAATCAGCCGATGTAACTGTAAAAGTTAAATTTATTTTTGTTGAGGAATGGATATTTTTTCCATATTCGAAGGTTCGAACATGTGGATTCTCACATAATGAGATGATAATTAAACATATTTAAAATAATAATAATAATAATAATAATTTTCATAATTTTTCTAAATAATTCTTGGATATTATATTTTCTAATAATCATATGTATTGAGAAAGAGCCTATGTAGTAGTTTAAACATTTCTAGTTTGGAACAGGAGATTTTCCGAAGGAGAGTGGTTAGCGCAAGCCCGCATTCAACCAACATTTCAGTTCTGGTTGAACAGTTGATATTTGCTATGAGCAAAGTATAGCCTATGTTTCACATAACACGGAGAGGCATGAAACGGGAAGCAAATGATATTTGTATCAAATAGGATATTTCTGTATTTATATAAAATCATGACGTAAATACACTAGAAAGTGAAATAAAGCTTTTCATAAGTATGGTAAAGTCACGGGTTGAACTGAATGGTAAAATAAAATAAACTTGTAAGTTTATTAATCTTCCAGTGTTGATAACAAGCAGAGGCTTGATTTATTGTATAAATTTTGGGAAGATAATTTATATGTGTGGAGTAGTTGAAATGCCATTCCCAGGTGCGCATGTTAAGTCGCAGGAATGAAGGTTTTTTCGAGCATCAATCAAATAGCAGGTTCGATGGCTCAGGTTTATAGTAGGAGTATTGGAGCCACACATTTCGTCGTATGAATAACCCGAAGGTTATTTCTTTGAAACCATCAGTTCTTATTTCAACCTTATTTACGAATTCCATTTAGACTTTGATTTTGCTAGAACCCGGATTTGTCATGGTAGTAGTTTATTCTTCTTCAGAGGAAGACCTTTGCCGTTGTTTTTGTAATATTGTGTTCTTATACAAATAGTAGAATGGGCCACTGCCAATTTAAAATAATTCTTTAACCACGAATAATTTGAAGGATATTTTCAAATCCTAGTGCCATGAACTAAATGAATTCATTATAAAACTACAATTCTAATTTCCGCATTCTGTCGAAGAATTGCAAGTTGTGAAAGTTGCAAGAAATGGCCATGAATATAAATATTTTTTTCAAAATGATTCCAAGTGGATAATCTAATAGTTGAATGGTTCAACCATTTATTGATCAAGTTGATGATTCAGAAATCATATATTTTGTTTGGAACTTGAAGCTCATAATCGAGTCACTTCTCGAATGTTTAATGTCAGAAGAACAATTAATTGTTGTTGTGCTTCGCACAAGTTCTTCGATGCTATGCTCAATGGTCAAATACTTTTCAGATGTTATTAATATGTGTTAATAATTTGTGTTGCTTCTATGATGATAATATTTTCGACGATATATTTTTGAAACTGGAAAAACAAGTGAAAGTCTAAGAAATTCTATAAACATTTATTCTACGAGTGTTAATATCATGTAAATAGTCAAACAGTGATCTGCGTTATTTCCAGTATGGACAATTAATTTTGAACTGGAATTAAATATTAATAATTTTGGAACACAGTCCACAGGACTATTAATCGGACTTGTGTTTTCAAAAAGATTGTCAAATGTGTTTGGAAGATTTCTGTATATTGTGTGTAAATAAGAGTGTGGATCGCCACACGTGGGATGATGCTGCTTTGAGCATCTTTGCAGTCAGATTTTAACTTTAAATAAACTGAGATAATTTTACCAGATGTGTTTCTCCCAACTAAATCTCCTTCTATCCTTATTGTTGCATTGAGCCAAAAATCAGCAAAGCATTTTTTTAATTTGATGTCGTTTTTGCGATTTGCTTTAACCCATCTGGCGCTCCGGGATATTTTGACTCTCGTGCTGACTGATTATTGGTAAAATGCATATGTGGTCGTGCGGACTCCGGTCTAAACGGGCACATAAAATAAGATAGAGAGAGAAATGGCTTCGAACGTGGGTCCCGATTTAGACATGGTCAATCGCATGCCGATTTGAAATTGTGATAATTTTTATAGAAATATTTTGGGAGTTGAGAGATGTCTGGTTTGGATGAATAAATTAGTAGGAAACCCAATTAGTGGGGAAACTTAAAAATTTAACTTGGTTAATAATTAGAATGGGTTTGATTATTTTTGATAATGGCTTAACCATTAGGGCGTCAAGTAAAGTCAGTAGTAAACGTTCGATGACTGGACATACACATTATTAGAATCCAGGTGGAGGATATTTGAGAACTTGCATATTTTTCTTGTGATATTGTGGTAAATGTAATTCGTAAAAGTAGAGACTTTTGTTTTTCCATCACGTCGACATTAGGACAAATCTCATTTTATTATAGTGTTCCAATTAGCTATTCATATTTCTTGTTCTAGTTATAAGCTTGTGTTTGCCACTGTTGTATACCCCTAAGTTTTGAATAATAATTGAAATTATGGAAGAAATGATGAGGATGATGAGGAGTTTGGAGGAGAGTTCAAAACAGGCTGGACTGCGTGTAGCAGCCATTATGAAAGAAAATACTGAGGCTTTAGAAAAGAAACTTAAAGAAAATTCTGATTCTTTAGAGAATAAACTTAAAGAAAATTTGAATGATAAACTTAAAGAAAATTCTGATTCTTTAGAGAATAAACTTAAAGAAAATTTGAATGATAAACTTAAAGAAAATTCTGATTCTTTAGAAAATAAACTTAAAGAAAATTCTGAGTCTTTAGAAAATAAACTTAAAGAAAGTTTGGAGAGTAAACTTAAAGAAAATTCTGATTCTTTGGAAAGTAAACTTAAAGAAAATTCTGATTCTTTGGAAAGTAAACTTAAAGAAAATTCTGATTCTTTGGAAAATAAACTTAAAGAAAATTCTGATTCTTTAGAAAGCAGGTTAAAAGGGAACTTGAAAGAAAATTTAAACAGTAAATTTAATTCAATGGAAAGTAAATTTAAAGAGAATTCTGAAATTTTGAAAATGACACTTGAGAGTAAAATGAATAAATTATGCGAAAAAACACATGAGCTCGAAACTTCATTAGCTACTAACGCAAGTTTAATGGACGAAAAATTTCGCGATGCCGATCTTCGATCCCAAAGCTTAGCTGATAGGATAGAACATGGTCTTAGGAAAGTTGGTGAAGACATGGTCAACCTGGAAGTCCGAGTGAAGAAGGAGAGTAACGAGATGGGAATTCTAGTTGTTCAACGTTTAACGGAACAATTCAAGGAACTTGTCATGGGAGAAATAAGAGAAGGTGTGATTAGTGAATTGCAAACTGAAATCAAAACCACAGTTGTCAATGAAATTAAAGACACACTCAAGCTGGAGAACCAAGAGGGAATCAAGGAGATTAGGGAATCTTTGTCATCCCATATTGAAGTAATTGCCAAAGATATCCAAGCAACTCAGAAGGACATATCAGATATGACAGGGTCATTGAAAAGTCATGAGGCTGTTATGAACCAGATATCCATTGATGTTAAAGACAATTGTAAAGAAACTGAAGCAATCAAGAAGATGGCAGAAGAAAACCAGAAGGAACTTGAGGCTATGAAAAGTCAAATCAAGGATGAGAAACAGTCTGATCATCTGTTAAAAATGCCAAATATAAGGGGAAAGGAACAGATAAATCTAGGAGGAGCTAGAGAGACTGATAGACAGGATGAGGTTAGGACAGTATTTCAATCCAACCCCATAACTGTATTTAAGAATATAGAAGACAAGCCTTCTAAATTTTCAGGGCGAGATTCTGTAACACCCGTGGAATTTTTGAGAGAAGCAGGTGATTACCTGAAAGATTCTAAGATCCCTAAAGAAAGACAGATCCGAGTGATAGGGAAGTTCTTGGAAGGTCCTGCACTTTTGTGGTTTAGAGCATTTAGATCCACTCTAACCACTTTTGATGAGTTTTCTCGTGGGCTATTGAAGAAGTTTTGGTCCCCGGAAACCCAACAGCAAGTTAGAGCAGAGTTATATTCGAAGAGATTCTCGACGTCACAACCTACTCGATACTCTACGTACTTTTCTGGACAGCTGTCTAAACTCCAACATTTAGATCCGCCGATGCCAGATAACGAGTTGATTACTGCATTGATACGTCAATTTCCAGCAGACGTCCAGAGGACTTTGATCGCTGCTGATATCTATAATATGGAACAATTTGATGAAGTATTACAGAAGCTGGATCATACAAACGCTCAATTCTTCCATCAGAAGGGAGTAAAGAATAACAACGCTGTGTATGCTGTTATGGCTGATAGTTATTCTCAGACACCTCGAGAGATTCGAGAGGAGCGAGAAGAGAAATCGCCGAGGGAAGATTCCAATAAGAGAGGATGGAACCAATACAGTAACAGATACATTTACAAACCATATGCAAGACCGGATGGTGGTAATCGATACAACACTCGATGGAGAAGACCACGAGATACTCAAGGAAGGTACCAGGAAAGAAGATCCTATGGTAGAAATAACTACAATAATAGAGGGAATGTAGATAATCGTCAGTCCAATGAAGAGTTTAACAAGGACACGAGGAAAAATTTGGAAGCAAGACACCAAGATAACTTGCAATTTGTGGAGCAGAGGCCCAATGATCCAGGTCCATCGGGAACACAACAATCCCGGGGGAATGGTAATGAAAAAAAAACTTCGAATTCACAGTAGAAGATAGAATTTTGAATACTTTCACTTCCAGAATTATTAAATGGCAAGCAGAGGATGATGACTTAATTCAACAGAATGACGAACGAAAAGAAATGGGTACCAGAATTAGAATGCCGATCATATCATGCGAAGTATTCGGTATGCCTGTCGATACTTTGATCGATACTGGGGCTATGCTTTGTCTGGTGAGCGAGAAGCTTTATATTCTGTGGAAGCTCAAAGAGAATTTAGAGGAAATTCCAGTATCAGGAATTAAGATCCAAGGAATAATACCCAATAAAATATCTCTGTGTAAAACACAATTATACTTATGTATTACGATTGGACGACATGATTTCCGACATGTGTTTGTTGTAATGAAGGACATGGCTTTTGACATGATATTGGGAGCAGATTTCATTCAGAAATATCAAGCAGTGATAGATATGAAGACAGAGACGATCAAATTCAAGAATACCGAAGAGATTAACTTCGAGGGAAAAGAAGAGGAAGACATCGAGGGAGATGCTCAATGGTCTCTGATTTTTCATGAAGCTGAAGGAAGAGAAGTCTACACTGAGAAGGAGTCCCCAGAGCTAGGGAAGATTTTGGAGGAGTATCACGATATTTTTGACATTAAGCCTGGTGAAATTAAAGATTTTGAATATCATATTCGAGTAAATGATGATGCACCTTTTCATGCTAAATTGTATCCAGTAGCAGAAAAGCATCGAGAAAAAGTAAAAGTGCTTATCAAGGAAATGGAAAACAACAATGTGATTGAAAAGTACACTACATCTTATGTCAATCCATTAGCAGTAGTGTCTAAGCAAGATGGAAGTCTGAGACTATGTTTAGACGCGCGAAATTTGAATTCAAGATTACTGCCAGAGTATGACAGACCACCAATCATTAGGGAACTGTTTAGGAAATTCCAAGGCAAGGTCTGGTTCTCTAATATTGATCTCACTTCGTCCTACCATCATATTAGGCTTAGTGAAGATTCTAAGAAGTTTACAGGATTTATGTTTGACCAGCAGACATATGTATTCCGCCGTTTACCATTTGGAGTCAAAACATCTGGATCCGTTTTGATCAGAGCCCTGGAACAAAATTTGAGTCCTGAAGTAAAAGAGATAGCAATTCGTTATATTGATGATATCTTAATTGCATCTGAGACTAAGGAGGAACATTTGCTACATCTTCAAATGTTATTTGCAGATTTGAGAAAAGCGAACTTCAAGGTAAACCTTCGAAAATGTCAGTTCTTTCGAAAGGAAATTAAATTTTTGGGTCACATTTTGGATGGAGAAGGATACCGTCCCAATGAGACGAAGATACAAGCAATTGCAAATTTCCCTAGACCTACTAGAGTGAAGAATGTCCGCAGTTTTCTCGGGACATGCCAATTCTTTGCAGGGCATTGTCCGAACTTTACCAAGACAGTTGCGCCATTGCAGGAATTGTTAAAGAAAGGAAATAAATGGAAATGGGATAAAGATTGTGAACAATCATTTCAAGATGCCAAGAGGTTATTGGTAAACAGTGTGAAATTGGAGTATCCTGACTTTACCAAGAATTTCATCATAGAATCTGATGCATCCACCGTAGGGATTGGAGCTATTCTACTTCAAGAAGATGAAGACCACAAGAGACATTACCTGGCGTTCATTAGCAGGAAACTTCGTCCATCAGAGAGGAATTATTACACCACAGAGTTAGAAGCACTTGCTGTAATATTCGCATTGGAGTCATGGAAGAAAATGTTAATTGGACATTCAGTCATTGTGAGGACTGATCACCACGCATTGGAGTTCATTTTGAGAACAAACTTTGCCAGCGATAGAATAACTAGATGGTCACTTTTTATTCAGCAATTCAACCTAGTTATTGAACACACTCCTGGAAAGTTGAACGTTGGAGCTATTTGTTGAGTAGAGCAGTGGAGTCTACATCTAAGGTTTTTCAAGTTAACCTGACGCAGGAGGATGAAGATACCTTGAGAAGGTTAAGGTTATTGCATTTATCCCAGAGGAGAGACCGACGTCTCAGAAACATTTTTCGTTTTCTACAGGGAAACATGGATCCCAATGATGATGATTTTGTGGAAACTGAAAGAATTTCAAGAGATTTTATGATGTTAGATGGTTTAATCTACAAGTTTGCAGATCCCGACCATACGAAGCTGAGAGTAGTGATACCTCCACGATTGCAAAAACCCATTATTTGGATGGCACATAGAATCGCAGGTCATGCTGGAGTAGATAAGACAGTCAACATGATTCAAGAGAAATTTTCGTCGGAGCGAATGCGACAAACTGTCAGAAACACTATTCGAGAATGCGACTTATGCCAAAGGAGTAAACATAATTCTAGATTATTGAGAGAATTACCAAGGCCTATTATTCCTTCTAAGCCTTGCGAAATCTTCGCGACTGATTTATATGGTCCTCTCCCAAAGTCTAAAAGAGGTAACCGATATATTTTGGTGACCATGGATGTATTCAGCAAATACACCATGTTACATCCAATTCAGAAGGCAAACGCAAAGTATTGTGCGAAGAGAATTAGAAACAGCGTAATTCCGGAAGCAGGCAAACCGGAATTCCTTTTATCAGATCGTGGACCTCAATTCACATCATTAGAATTTCGAACCATCATGAATAATCTTGGGATTAGACAATTGTTTTGTTCTATTAGACATCCAGAGAGCAATCCAGCGGAACGCGTGATGGCTGAGATAGCAAAATTTTGCCGCCTCTATTGTCCAAATGAGCATTGGAAATGGATGGATGTTCTTTCTTTAGCATCCGAATCCATCAACTCTACGATTCATGAGAGTACTGGACAGATTCCTATGTTGCTTCATCATGGAATTAAACCAACACGATTATGGGATCGAATCATCTCTATTCCACCTGAGATTGAATCAAGTCGTCAGATGAGGGAAACTCTAGCTTTAGACAAGTTAAGGAGTCAAGCTGAGAAGAGAGAGCGCAGAGTGAGAGGAAAGCGTTTTCGCAGACCCTTGCGCGTAGGAACTCTTGTTTTAGTGAAAAGACCTACACCCTCTGACGTGCAAAATCGAGTGTACTCGAAATTTGCAAGCCTTTACGCTGGACCCTACCGTATTGTGGAAGTAAACAATAATGGAAGCTATGAAGTAGCTAATACACGAACTGGTAACATCGTGGGAACTTATAATGCATCGAATTTGAAGATCTATTATTCAAGAACCAGATGATTTAATGTGTTAGATAGGAAAAATAAAAATTTTTCAATTTTTATTTTTTGCTAGGTGTGGGGTGGATGTGCCCAAATCTAGGAATGGGTATTCCAAGTTTCAGACACCTAGATATCAAGGGGAAGGCTGTAGCCGCTTTTGAAAGTTCAGATATTTGAATATCGCGCTACATTGCTTCTCGAAGCATTTCGAAGGATTTTACCGATAGTTGGATGTCAAGTGACGTAGCGAGTAACAGCAGAGGTGGAGGCTATTTATTGATTAAATAGTTAACTATGGAGTAGAGACTTGAGACTGGGATCAGATTACTGGCACGGCCAAATGAAAGAGAATGCAATTAGTATCAAGTAAATCGGACCAGGGATTCAAGAGATATGAGGATTTCTAGATATCAGGCGATGACGCGTGACCCTGGCCGTTTTGAATAAAAGCCAGCTGGAGCAGGCATGGTTAGCTCATTCAAACACAAGCACTTGGCAAGCAAGTTGCGTCTACGCTGAGCCAAGGCACATGGTTGCCGCATCTACGCAGAAGTTCTTTTCAAATCGTGATTGTCACGAGAAGTGCTGCGCAAACGAGTTGGAACTTAGTAAGTTTCTGGTGAGGAGAATCACTGAGGTGATTGATTTCTACAGACATTGGTGGAAATATTTATATTTCCTAAAGGACATATGCTAGACTTTGTCTAGAAAATAGCATTCTGTCACAGTCCAGTAGTAACTTAATACTTGGATGTTTAAATCCATTTCAAGTCAGTTTTCATTTTTGTAACTAGTTAACCACTTCGATCTGTCAGTACATTGAAGACTAGTCTATAACGGTGGCGTTCATTAGTCTACGCAAGGGAAACTGCAAGTTGTCTAGCGCATGGCAGATGGTGATATACAAACCATGCCCAGGGAACGATCTTCAGAACAGCCGTTAATTGCTTAGACTGACAATGTTTTTCTTGTACTGATGAGATTACAGTGAGTTATGTTACAACTGACATATTTAAGAAGAGATCACTTAGATCTGACCCTATATCAACAAACTGTTATGGCTTTGATAGAAGCTCATATTAAAATGGAACCACAGTTTATTAAAACGTCGAAAGATACTACCACTATGTCTGACTAGACGATTTGTGGGTCTACAATGGCGGCCGATACAAGGATTATACATGCTTGTCCGATAGGGCATGTCTACGGATAAATCTGGTACAGACCAGGTTTACTACACTTCAATACCATCATGAAATGTAAGCCACATTTGAATTATATTATGCCTAGCTAATTGGAACAAACTATTTTTCTGCAGATGACCAACACATTTTTTTTTGTCGTATTTAAAGCTTGCAATGATTTACGCAAGACTTGTTAGAGTTATTCTGAGTATTTTCAGCACTCAGAACAGTTTAGGATCGATGACCGAGCATTTCGAGCATTTATTTGAATTTTTCATATTTTAAGGAAATCACGGTAATCAGCCGATGTAACTGTAAAAGTTAAATTTATTTTTGTTGAGGAATGGATATTTTTTCCATATTCGAAGGTTCGAACATGTGGATTCTCACATAATGATATGATAATTAAACATATTTAAAATAATAATAATAATAATAATAATAATTTTCATAATTTTTCTAAATAATTCTTGGATATTATATTTTCTAATAATCATATGTATTGAGAAAGAGCCTATGTAGTAGTTTAAACATTTCTAGTTTGGAACAGGAGATTTTCCGAAGGAGAGTGGTTAGCGCAAGCCCGCATTCAACCAACATTTCAGTTCTGGTTGAACAGTTGATATTTGCTATGAGCAAAGTATATGTTTCATATAACACGGAGAGGCATGAAACGGGAAGCAAATGATATTTGTATCAAATAGGATATTTCTGTATTTATATAAAATCATGACGTAAATACACTAGAAAGTGAAATAAAGCTTTTCATAAGTATGGTAAAGTCACGGGTTGAACTGAATGGTAAAATAAAATAAACTTGTAAGTTTATTAATCTTCCAGTGTTGATAACAAGCAGAGGCTTGATTTATTGTATAAATTTTGGGAAGATAATTTATATGTGTGGAGTAGTTGAAATGCCATTCCCAGGTGCGCATGTTAAGTCGCAGGAATGAAGGTTTTTTCGAGCATCAATCAAATAGCAGGTTCGATGGCTCAGGTTTATAGTAGGAGTATTGGAGCCACACATTTCGTCGTATGAATAACCCGAAGGTTATTTCTTTGAAACCATCAGTTCTTATTTCAACCTTATTTACGAATTCCATTTAGACTTTGATTTTGCTAGAACCCGGATTTGTCATGATAGTAGTTTATTCTTCTTCAGAGGAAGACCTTTGCCGTTGTTTTTGTAATATTGTGTTCTTACACAAATAGTAGAATGGGCCACTGCCAATTTAAAATAATTCTTTAACCACGAATAATTTGAAGGATATTTTCAAATCCTAGTGCCATGAACTAAATGAATTCATTATAAAACTACAATTCTAATTTCCGCATTCTGTCGAAGAATTGCAAGTTGTGAAAGTTGCAAGAAATGGCCATGAATATAAATATTTTTTTTCAAAATGATTCCAAGTGGATAATCTAATAGTTGAATGGTTCAACCATTTATTGATCAAGTTGATGATTCAGAAATCATATATTTTGTTTGGAACTTGAAGCTCATAATCGAGTCACTTCTCGAATGTTTAATGTCAGAAGAACAATTAATTGTTGTTGTGCTTCGCACAAGTTCTTCGATGCTATGCTCAATGGTCAAATACTTTTCAGATGTTATTAATATGTGTTAATAATTTGTGTTGCTTCTATGATGATAATATTTTCGACGATATATTTTTGAAACTGGAAAAACAAGTGAAAGTCTAAGAAATTCTATAAACATTTATTCTACGAGTGTTAATATCATGTAAATAGTCAAACAGTGATCTACGTTATTTCCAGTATGGACAATTAATTTTGAACTGGAATTAAATATTAATAATTTTGGAACACAGTCCACAGGACTATTAATCGGACTTGTGTTTTCAAAAAGATTGTCAAATGTGTTTGGAAGATTTCTGTATATTGTGTGTAAATAAGAGTGTGGATCGCCACACGTGGGATGATGCTGCTTTGAGCATCTTTGCAGTCAGATTTTAACTTTAAATAAACTGAGATAATTTTACCAGATGTGTTTCTCCCAACTAAATCTCCTTCTATCCTTATTGTTGCATTGAGCCAAAAATCAGCAAAGCATTTTTTTAATTTGATGTCGTTTTTGCGATTTGCTTTAACCCATCTGGCGCTCCGGGATATTTTGACTCTCGTGCTGACTGATTATTGGTAAAATGCATATGTGGTCGTGCGGACTCCAGTCTAAACGGGCACAGTATGTTCTAATCCCATGTTTTGTTAGCGAGATATGAGGTTCGGGGCCGATACGAGGAGGGTTCAAAAAGACGAGGTGCAGCTCTATCATCATCCCACTACTCACAAGACAACGTGAGTAACAGTGTGTTCTATGAACCTTGAAGCCTTTAACTAGTTGAACACTATTATGACTGCCAATATGAAAAGAGAAGAAATGTTATTTGACATCTTGAAGTTGATTGTGATAATGGGGTAGAAACTTTATGCGATTGGGGTATATTAAAGCAGAGTTGTGATTAGACAGCATGGAGCAACGTTAGTTATCTACAGATCTATGTACAACATCTAAAATGTCTACAAAGTCAAGTACACATGAAACATTATGTACATCTCTATCTCGTACAATTAATGTATAATCATGTGCATGTACTTTCTGACTACGAGTAATTCCTACTGTTGATTGACCAATTACATGAACATTACTAACTACGATTGTGATTCGATTTACAATTTACATATCGATTTTTGAGATTGGATTTTAGACAATTTTTTTCTTGGATGTAAATTAAATTCATTTTGGGTAAAATGAGTTGGGCATCTTATTGTAAGAAGAAACTACTAGTATAGGGGAAGCAAACTACGTGTGGTATATTGTGAAATATCATGAATATTATAAACATTCGTCGATCTTGCAAGTAATATTCGTCATGATTAACCTATGAAGTCTCGTACTCAGGGATATTCTTAGTATAGAATGGAGTTACTTCAGGAGTTGACAAATCATTTATTTGAAGGAAAGTATTGTAATTTCATTAAGTGAAACTTTATTTGAGTCATATCTTCTTGGAAGATAATTTTATCCGACAGCAGGGAAGTCAGATATAGTCTATTCCAGTCGTGTTTGATTTTTATTGGACACTTAAATAACACTTGTCGTTATTTATTCACACAATGTAATGCTACGTTATATTGTGAACGTAATATTTCAACCATGTAACTTTCGAGTTAAGATCAGTTTGGTGAATCGCATTAATATATTTTTATTACATGTCTAGTAAAAAGGATTGATAACAAAGTAACTGTATAAAATAAACCAACGGAGATCTTTCATTAAAAACATCTATGATCGTTTTGTGAACGAATGATAAGTAATAACAACAGGTATTGTTGTTGACAATGTAAGCAGTTGTTTGGAGCAACGCTATAGTGAATGCAAGATGAATTACTGCAAGTACTACAGGAGAATTGTTAGGAACAATTGTATTGAGGTTGTAAGAATTGTTTAATGAGTATACGAGGAGGGTTAATGCCGTATACAGAAGTATCGGAGACTGTGAATATATATATAAGAAGCGTTCAAAAAGTAACGAGCCGGAGGCTATAATGCGCAAACCGGTGACGACATCGGCTAATCGTGGCGTGTGTAACGAGGAGTGGTTCCGACCAGAGCGTAGAAGGTCACAGCCCGTCGCCAGAGGGCTAGCGTGCACGTCACGTGACGATACAAAGCTAGCAGCAGCATGCATCAATCGTCACTCCAAGACCAAGACAGTAGGCCATTCGACATGCTTCCTGGTGTGGTTGAAGACTGTGGGGCACCCGTTGGGCACACACTTTCTGCAAGTGCAGTCGTTTCTTCACGATGGTGTGCACACTTCCGACGCTCAATCCAACCACGGCGGCTATGGCGTTCACTGTCACTCGGCGGTCCTGGGTAATGGGTGCATCAACCAGCAGGACGTTTTCAACGGAAATGCAGGGGGGTGGGGATGCCCCAGAACGGGTATCATCGGCTAACGACACCCGTCCTTCCCTAAAGCGCTTGTGCCACGCCTTGACACTTGGAAGGGACATGCAGTGTTTGCCGTACACTTGTGACATTCGGCGATGAATGTCTCTTCCCCCTACTCCTTTTGCTGTCAGAAACCGAACAACACCTCTTTGCTCTTCGTTTGACGCCTCCAAGTCACTGTTTGCAATGCGTCTAGAAGCGTTGGACGATTGTTGCATGGTGCTGCTCGCTTTGTATTGGGCTGTGACCTACGACACTTTGGTCGGAACCACACCTCCTTACACACGCCACGATTATACGATGTTGTCACCGGTTTGCGCATTACAGCCTCCAACTCGTTACTTTTGAACGCACCTTATATATATATATATATATATATATATATATGGGAGACGGATGAGGATCAAGACGGCCGAGTATGGGATCTAGGGTGCGCAGGAGTAAGCTCAACGCCATTGTCTTAGAATAAAAAGAAGAGAAGCAATATTCCGAGTTCCGATGAGTCACGAAACACATTCCCTTAATTCTATATATTGTATTCTAATAAGCTTCTTTGTTTAAATAAATAATTCAGTCCTATATTCGAAGCTTGTGAGTGTCATGATCAGGAAACCGTTTCCTACAAATGGGGGCTCGTCCGGGGTGAACTGAAACAACAGTTACGACTCAATCCACGACACGAAATACGACGCAAAATACGATGCTCTCTTCGATGAAGTGGACGGCTAATCATATTTGTTGCTGTTGCCTACGACGCTGACGACGAGACGACGTGCAGTTTTGTGAGCCCACGACGTGCGAATCTACGACGAGGATTCATAGGCTAGCAAAATTTGTTCTTAAATTTCAGTGACAATTAGTGGTGTCGTGACGACGACGACGAGGGTCGGAGTCTAAACGACGACAGAGGATTGTGGATGTGGTAAGAGGATAGCGACTCCTCAGAGAAACGACGGGAAGCGGTATTCAACGATATCACCTACAAATATCACCGGTTTGGTGAATGAGGTTAAACAGGTTTGATTGCGCGGTTATGGGTAAGCGATATTGACGGAAAACTACTTGATAGACGTGAGTAAACAAATAAGATTACTACACTCGGTGCAATAGAGAAAATAAATAAGAACATGAGTGATGCTCCGGACAAAGCGACCAAAGTTTTACATAACCTAATTTTAGAGCATATACCAGACGACAGGAAGAATCGAAAGCGACTGCGAGAGTTTCCTGGATTCAATTTTGACGAAAATTCCATTGAAGAGGAAGCTAAGAAGAAATTTATCGAAGAAACATTTTCCAAGGTTGATCTGTTGCTTGTTTCTGAGATTCTTAATACCGAGATCGGGATAAAGTAGGTAATGATTAACACCATTTGTTATTACTTGAGAAAATTGCACGAACTCGCAACTAATGTAGACGATGATGACGAAGAAGACGAAGAAGCCGAAGAGAGCGAAGAGGAAGACCAGGACAAAAGGTATAGAGAGCAACATAAGTTTTCATTGTCGTTCCGCGACGAAGAGGGCGCTATGAAAATATTTAACGGTAAGGATGGTTACCCAGTGAAGAAATGGATCGCAGATTTTGAGGAGACGTCAATCGTGATGGGATGGAGTGAGCTGAAAAAGTTTATTTTCGCTAAGAAATCACTCGATGGTTTAGCTAAGCATTTTATTCAAGGTGAGAAAGGACTGACGTCCTGGACTGCACTGAAGAAGGCCTTGAAAGAGTAGTTTGACGTGGCGGCAAGCAGTGCTGAAATCCACAAGTTGTTAACCAAGCGACAAAAAAAGCGCGACGAATCTCTACAGGAGTACTTTCTGGTGATGAAAGGAATCGCCAGTAGAGGTGATGTTGAGCAAGTTTCTCTGTGTCAGTACGTGATTGATGGGATCGGAGACGATTCAGGATCAAAACTTCTTCTCTATGGAGCTAAAAATTCCAAGGATTTCTAGGAGAAAATGAGAAGTTATGAGATGGCGGTGGAGTCTTTGGCAAAGAAAAGCATAAAGTATAATAACAGTAATTTTCAAGGAAGTGCCAAGAGTGCCAACGAGAAAGACGGAAAGTGCTGGGGCAGTACATAGAAGAAAGAGGCGAGTAGTGGAGATATATGTTATAATTGCGGTGGATCTGGTCATAGTTCAAAGGAATGTGAGCACAAGGATTAAGGCAAGATATGTTTCACCTGCAACGAGTTTGGCCACATTTCATCCGAGAGCAAAAAAGAGAGGAAGAACGATAAGAGGAATAATCTAGGTATCAATCTTATTGATGGAAAGAAAGGCTGCCTCAAATTCAAAGAGGTTATTTTGGGTCAGCAGAAACTTCAGGCACTTATCGACTGTGGCAGTCCTTATAACCTACTGCGACAAAACATCCATAAGGCCATGGGTTCCCCAGGATTGAAGAGCACGGATCTTGTTTTGAAAGGATTCGGTAATGGTTTTGTTGCTCCTCAAGGTTACTTCACAACAGTCGTTGAGGTAGACGAGCTGGAGATCCAAACCAACGTTTATGTTGTTTCTGATGATACTATGGAGTGGGACATGGTTATTGGTAATGATTTATTGGATCAGAGTGAGGTCATCCTGAGCAAGCAAGGAGTTACCATCAAGAAACTAGAGGTCCCAATGATGTTGATCAGGGCAGCCGACGAACAGGAATTGGATATCGAGAACTGCGTTGACGAGGAAAAAAGGAAACATATCCAGGATTTGGTAGCGAGATATGTACCAAAGGAGACGAAATCTACTGATGTTAAGATGAAGATCACATTGAAAGAAGAAAAACCGATATTTAGCAGGCCCAGACGAATGGCACCGCTTGAGAACGAGTTTGTCGATGAGCAAGTCGAGGCATGGCTGGAGGAAGATGTCATAGAACCGAGTCAATCAGAATATACATGCCAAGTTGTGGTAGTCAAAAAGAAAAATGGAAAAAAGCGACTTTGAACTGATTTTCATCCAGTGAACTCATTCGTGGTTAGGGATCTATTTCCCATGCCAGTTATAGAGGATCTTCTGGACAATTTGCAGGATGCTACGGTGTTCTGCACCTTGGATCTCAGGAACGGATTCTTTCACGTGGAAGTCGAAGAAGGAAGTCGACGATATTTGCCATTCTTAACGCGTTCAGGACAGTACCAGTACACAAAAGTCCCATTTGGATTTACCAACTCACCTGCAGACTTCCAACGCTATATTAAAGCTGTGCTCTGGGAGTTTATCCGAGAGAACATAGTGTTTACCAATATGGATGACTTAATCATCCCAGCGAAGGATGACGACGAGGCACTCCTACGATTGAGACGAGTGTTGGAATTAGCTGCAGAGTACGGGCTGGAAATCAACTTCGAGAAGTGCCAGTTTCTGAAGAGGAGGGTACAGTTCCTTGGATACACTATTCAACGTGGACAGATTCAACCCGCCACTGAGAAGGTCCTTGCTGTACAAAACTTCCCGGAGCCAAAGACGAACGCTGCGCTGCAGAGCTTTCTCGGTTTGGCTGGCTATTTTAGAAAATTTATCCCAAGTTTCTCGATTGTAGCCAAACCACTGAGCGATCTGTTGAGAGGTAAGCCGGAGTTCAAGTTTGGCGAGGAACAACGACGGGCATTTGTTGAGCTCAAACGTCTTCTCGCTTCAGAACCTGTGTTGAAGATATACATCCCGAAATACGAGACTGAGCTGCAAACTGACGCCAGCAAGAGTGGGTATGGCGCTGTGTTGTTGCATAAGTACCCAGAGGACAACAAACTACATCCAATAACATACATGAGTAAAAAGTCGACGATGCAGGAAGAAAAATACAGCAGTTACGAGCTCGAGATCTTATCTGTGGTGAATGCATTAAAAAGTATAGGGTGTACTTGCTTGGAATTCCGTTCAAGATCGTGACTGACTATATGGCAATCCAAAAGACAATGCCCAAAATGGGCCTGGTCCAACGAGTAGCTAGATGGGCTATGACCTTGGAGGAGTTTGACTATACCATCCAACACCAAACTGCAACCAGAATAAAACATGTCAATGCCCTGAGCCGATGTCCAACAGTGATGTTTGGATTCCCTGATGGCCTTGCAGCGAGGATCAAAATCGCCCAGAGAAAAGACGAAGGATTGACAGCGATAAAAGCGACACTGGAGAAAGGGCCTTACGAAAACTTCATCGTCAGAGATGGACTGCTGTTTAAATTTGTTGACGAGCGAGAGACGTTGGTGGTCCCGCGGGCAATGCACCATGAAATCATCAGAGCTGCACATGAGAAGGGACACTACGCTGTTAAAAGGACTGAAGAAGACGTGAAGCAGGAATATTATATTCCAGACTTGGCCAACAAGGTGAAACGAGTCATAGCCACTGTGTGAAGTGTCTGGTGGTTAACAGGAAGGCAGGCAAGATATAAGGTTGGTTACATCCGTTGTTCAAGGAGAGTGTGTCATTGCACACCTACCACATGGATCACATTGGACCACTTAGGTCTACACACAAGGGATATGAACACATCTTCTGTGTGATAGACGCCTTCACGAAGTTCACCTGGCTGCATCCTGTGAAAACTACCAAATCGGCCGAAATGATTGAAAAGATGGAGTTTCAGAGGACGAACTTTGGAAACCCAGTTCAAGTGATCACCAACAGGGGGCCATCGTTCACCTCCCATGAGTTCCAGGACTACTGTAAATCGCAGGGTATCAAGCACGTCTTGATCACAGCTGGACTGCCAAGAGCCAATGGTCAAATCGAGAGAGTCAACTCAACAGTGACCAAGATCATCACTAAACTTAGCATTGACGATCCGACAAAATAGTACAAGGTTGTACCATCCGTCCAACGAGCTATCAACTCTACGTTCCAGAGGAGCATCGGAATGTCACCTTTCGAGCTGCTGACAGGAGTCAGAATGCACAACCAAAATTATCTACGTATAGTGCAACTCATCCAAGAGGAGCTGATCGATTCATTCAACGAAAAAAGTGATCAGATGAGAGAAGATGCAAAAAAGCAGATAGAAAATGTACAATCTGAAAATCGTGCTGAATTCAACCGACGACGTAAGGAGCCTTAGAAGTATCAGGTCGACGACCTGGTTGCCATCAAACGCACTCAGATCGGTCCACATCTGAAACTAAAAACCAAAAGTCTAGGACCTTATCGAGTGACTCGAGTAAAACTCAACGACACATATGACGTCAGCATAGAAGGAGACCATGCTGGACCAAGAATCACATCGTCCTGTGCGGAGTTCATGAAGCACTGGCCGGGCGGATCTTCTTCATCCGGGCCAGATGAGGATCAGGATGGCTGAATGTGGGAGACGGATGAGGAACAAGACGCCTGGGTATGGGATCTAGGGGGCGCAGGAGTAAGCTCAAAGACATTGTCTGAGATTAAAAAGAAGAGAAGCAATATTCCGAGTTCCGATGAGCCGCGAAACACATTCCCTTAATTATATATATTGTATTCTAATAAGTTTCTATGTTTTAATAAATAATTCAGTCCTATATTCGATGCGTGTGAGTGTCATGATCTTGGAAACCGTTTCCCATATATATATATTGAAATACGAAGATGTTTGCCGTATTAAAGGAATTATTGCATTGTAGTATTGTTGTGTGAAGATTGAAGCATTGTTATATTAGAGATAATGAGAACTCTGACGTGTAAGTATATTCACGATCTAGAGGGAAAGATAGAGGAGTAGGAGGAAATGTATTTGAAGAACGGAATTAATCTTTGTTCACTAAACTATTATTTAAAAAATTTAAACCTGGAGTTGAGTAATAATCATATGAACTTATCTTAATTGATTGGTCATATTGGACCGATATAGACTTTGAAACCTAATACAGACTAAATGGTATAGTATTCTTAAAGGAAGTAGAAGAGGGAACATTAATATGTAGCTAAAGTTAATAATAACGAGGCGAGTACACTAAGCAAGTAAACTTGATGTGATAGACAAGTATAAATATTGTTTATAAACAATTAATAATTATTTAGTTAATGGGATTATTATTTATAATAACAATTATTTGTTTCATGTGTTTAAAATGTTTAGAGCTTTTGGGAATGAATGTTTTGAGATGAGAGGGTGAGTTACTGAAGAGAGACGTGAATGAATGGATCTTCGTTAGTTGCAAACGGCGCAAGTAGTGAGAGGAATAGAATGGTATTGTATGAGTGTATTTAGTAAAGAAACAACGGATTTATGAAGGTTTTTGTGATGTGTGAATGAATGAGAATGGGAACTGTCTCTGAGACAGCAATGTTACAGTATTTTCCGTGTTCAAATGAAACGGGATTTTGTCAATAGGTGGCAAACAAGAAAGCGGCCAGTTATATCTCAGGCTCGCTTACATAATGGTAAGGAAGCGTGCAGGTGTGGATTTAGCGAGTGGAGATCTGAATGAATCGTGTCACAACAACGAGACAGCAAACAGGTGCAGTTCTCGACACGCGTAGCTATGTTAAACATTTGTTAAAGAATGTCAGGCTCTCTGTAACTTTGACGCTAATTGCTTTATTGATCTGTAAATTGCAGAGGCCACTCAAAATGAAACCAGCACATGTAGAATGTCGTGTGGACTTCAGTGTCATGAATGGAAGTGGTATATGTGTGTTAATTATTATTATTATGGGGATTTTTTAAAATTTATATTTTAGGACTTTTACTAATAAACTTATTTCGTTTCGTTTTCTAAATTCTGTGTTGAGTAACTTATTTTAACTATAACCAGAGATGGTGTTATGGAGAATCCTAGTGCAGGTAAGGAGCCCTTTTTCCTATACGACCCCGAGTGTAAGGTAAGCTTTCTCACTCTACCACCATTGTATTTTTGTTTTATCCATAATACGATCGTATACTACTGTGTATAATCCCGAAGTGCTTGTTGGTGGGATATTGAGGGTTTGTTTAGCCGGAATCTTTCAAGAATCTGTAATCCAGCTATGATTTGGATTCCCAGCAAGTGACTTCTCGATTTTACGGGTACAGTACCTTATATCCATGCGCACCCCCTGAAAACTCCTTGTTCAGCATGTAAATGGAAATGAAGAGTTTTCTATGTGCACGTTGTGGTTGAACGTCCGTTCCGGCAGATGAGTTGTAGCCATTGTCGTTGTCCCACAACCACTTAATTGAAGAGCCTTCCAGATAATGTCTGGACCTATGAAGACTGGAAGCAGAATACAGGATTAAATGATTGCCAATGAACTAATTAATATGCATTATTGTCTGCTATGCCTTTCTGTATACTATTGAATCTAGTCTAGAAGCCTCTGTGAGTGCATATACTGAGCCCGTTAGAGGAGGTGATCCGGGTACCATCCGCCGAAAGAAATGGTACTTCGAAAGACCCCGTCCTTTGAACCCAATACCTCAGAGGATTGGGTGCATTTCTTTGTAGGCTTCCTCAGCACGAGGGGCTTGATCCAGGTGATCTGGGTTATTTAGCACGGAAACAGTCAAAGACGCCCAAAGAAATACATCCGAAAAATACCAAAGCTAGCAATAAATAGAGATCCGGTCTTAAGTTAGATTCGTGCATGATTTATTCTAGTAACACCCCTAATCTATTTCCGAGGGTCGAAATCGGCTAATCCGTTAATCTAATTACAATAATGAGTCGTCCCTAGTTTGATGTGTAAGACCCTTGCGAAATCCTAGTTACATGAAACAATAGCAAAGCTAACTAGGCGCGTGGTACAAGAATAATTATCGCGTAACAAATTTACAAATACATGACTCGGTATAATTTACATTTAACAGCTAGCAAACCAATCCCTAGGTTAGGATGGTACAACGTCCACATTTAATATTACATTTAAATTCTGTCTAATGCCTATGTGAACTAAAGTATTACGACGAGATGCGTCGTAAACGAATGCTTATTACCAAATCGAATGATAGTTTGACCACAGACTATAAAAAAAGCTATCACATAACACTCTTGTGTCTAATAGGAACAATGGGATAAATACACTCGGGAATAAAGAAGTAAACACTCTTATACTAGCCTGCCTTCGAGAACTGACGTACTGTTCATACTCAGTCGTCATCTCAAGCATGTGAATTATGTTGGCAAAGCGCAATCATAATTGCGTCTTACAAGCTTTAGATCACGCGGGCGACAAGTTACTGATTATCGGTCCCGGAGATCCAATGTCGTCGATACAAGTAGTGTCGGCTCATTTAAAGTCATCTCCCACATGGAAATGGATTGAAGTCACGGTGTCGATTAAACAACAAGCAAATGGTTGCAAAGTTATGGCTGTAATTATTTATAACAATTAATTAATCCGTTGGTTTAGGATAATTATGCTCTTGATTTATCAGAAGATTTAAACGTTATTTAGTTAGCTCTATTAATGACACCAGTCGTAGGCTGCAACATGTGATCTCGCTTGAGATTCACTCAAATAACATGACTTCAACAAGTCAACAATAACACAGGTTGGCGCGTCTTACACCAATTGCGCGCGGTGCATCGGTCATCTTAGCCGCAGCTCAAAGAACGCCGGAATAATCCAACAATCAGGCGGACATTCATCCGTGCTGCCAAATACCAAATAATTTGTTCACGAACACAATAATTACCCTGGCTAGCCTAATTTATACAGAAACTGGGTCAATTAACATTATTGTTTAATCCTTTCTATAACACGCCAGATGAATAAAAGTCATCGTCTCAAATTATTAAAGGAATTTGCCTGAGCAAGCATCCGCGCACTCATCAAAAGTGGTAATAGTAAGAACAGATGATGACAGCTTACATAGCTCTTCTCCAAAGCAAGGTTATATTAATACCAGTGACCTTCAAATTCCTAGGACTTGTGACGTAAGTTAGCACACAAAAAGTCAATAAAGTCGTCTCTCTGATGCATCTCGGGTAAAACGGTTGTCAGATGGCGCGCTCAAGCAACTCTCACTGCTTCACGTGCAGCTTAGCATAGCAAAGATTGTGTTACCAAAATGATCATTCTGCTCTTTTTGTAGCACGAATTACAGTCCTGAAGTGCTCAACAGATTATATACAAATGTCTCATCACTTCCCTAACAGTGTTCCTCGGGATATTATACCCTTCAAAAAGATATAATGCAGTATTAAATTCAAAGAATACAAATAGAAAGATATCATACTCGTGCATCTATGTTGTTGTTGTTGTTGTTTGAGTCTTCAGTCTCTTGACTGGTTTGATGCAGCTCTCCAAGCCTCCCTGTCCTGAGCTAATCGTTTCATCTCTACATAGCTCCGACACCCTACATCCGAGGCAATCTGTTTAACATATTCTAACCTTGGTCTACCCCTAGAGTTTTTGTCATCGACCCTCACTTCCATAACTAAGCTTGCTATTCCTGGGTGTCTTAGTATGTGTCCTACCAACCTATCTCTTCTCATCATTAACAGTCGCCAGAAACATCTCTCCTCTCCCACTCGTCTTAATACCTCTTTGTTTGTAACCCTATCTACCCATCTGATCTTCATCATTCTCCTGTAACACCACATTTCAAATGCTTCAATTCTCCTCTTTTCTGCTGCGCCAATAGTCCAAGTTTCACTTCCATAGAGCGCCACGCTCCAGACAAAGGCTTTCAAAAATGACTTCCTAATACCTAAATCTATATTCGATGTCAGCTGATTCCTTTTTTGTAGAAATGCTTTCTTTGCCTGAGCCAACCTACTTTTTATATCCTCTTTGCTTCGTCCATCACTGGTTATTCGGCTTCCTAAGTAACAGAAGTCTCCTACTTCCTTCAGCTTTTCACCTAACTGCACTGATATTCGAAGATATGTTACTCGTTCATTAGACACGTAGGCTTTGACATGTGTGGTTTGGCACTCTCCACATGTTGTTTGAGTCTTCAGTCTTTTGACTGGTTTGATGCAGCACTCCAAGCCTTCCTGTCCTGAGCTAATCGTTTCATCTATACTTAGCTACCACACCCTACATCTGAGGCAATCTGTTTAACATATTCTAACCTTGGTCTACCCCTACAGTTCTTGTCCTCGACCCTTCCTTCCATAACTAAGCTTGCTATTCCTGGGTGTCATTGTATGTGTCCTACTAACCTATCTCTTCTCTTCATTAGCAGTCGCCAGAAACATCTCTCATCTCCCACTCGACGTAATACCTCTTCGTTTGTACCCTATCTACCCCTCTGATCTTCATCATTCTCCTCTAACACCACATTTCAAATGCTTCAATTCTCCTCTTTTCTGCTGCACCAATAGTCCAAATTTCACTTCCATAGAGTGCCACGCTCCAGACAAAGGCTTTCAAAAATGACTTCCTAATACTTAAATCTATATTCGATGTCAACAGATTCCTTTTTTGTAGAAATGCTTTCCTTGCCTGAGCCAACCTACCTTTTATATCCTCTTTGCTTCGTCCATCACTGGTTATTCTGCTTCCTAAGTAATAGAAGTCTCCTACTTCCTTCAGCTTTTCACCTGCCAATTTGATCTCCATAGAGGTTTCTAATTTATTTCCGCTGCATTCCAGTATTCTTATTTTACATTTATTAATTTTCAACATGAATTCTTTCCGTAAGACGGAGTCCATACCATTCAAAACCTCATTCAAATCCTCAGGCTTGTCGGCCAAGATGACGATGTCATCAGCAAATCTCAGAGTTGAAATTATTTCTCCTTGAATCTTTACTCCCTCTTTAAATGTTTCTCCAATTTCCTTCTTTGCTTGTACAATTTAAAGATTGTAAAGTATGGTTGATAAGTTGCAGTCTTGCCTTACACCTTTCTGAATACCAGATTCTCTCTCATGTCCTTCAGCTCGAATGACTGCTGTCTGGTTTCTGTATAGATTGTATATCACCCTCCTATCCCTGTACTTTATTCCAATAGATTTCAAAATGTCAAACAATTTAGTCAAATCAACGTTATCAAAAGCCTTTTTTTTTAAGTCTACAAATGCCATGAACGTTCTCTTATCTTTCCTTATTCTACCTTCCATAATCAGCCTAAGACTTAGAACAGCTTCCCTTGTTCCTACATTTCTCCTGAAACCAAACTGGTCTTCACCCAACTCCGTTTCTATCGGGCTTTCAATCCTCTTGTAAATTATTCTAGACAGGATCTTTGAAGCATTAGTAATCAAGCTGAGTGTACGGTAATCTTCACATCTGTCAGCTCCCACTTTCATTGGTATAGGGATGATTACATTCTTCTTGAAATCACGGGGTACCTCACCTGTCTCATAAATCCTACACACCAAGTGAAATAACCTGATCGGACCTTCATCTCCTATGCAGCGTAGCAACTCAATCGATATATCATCTATGCCTGGTGCTTCGTTCCTGCGTAAGTCTTCTAATGCTCTGTCAAATTCTGATCTCAATATTAAATCTCCTTTTGCATCCTCATCAATTTCCTCCTCCCTTTCCATTACACGATTCTCAATCTCCTTTCCCTTATACAAACACTCTATGTAAGATTTCCATCTCTCAACATTTTCTTCCCTATCTGTTAGAGGCTTTCCATTTGTGTCCTTAATATTACAGCACTTAAACTTCCTTTCCCCAAAATTATTCTTAATCCTTCGATAAGCTGTGTCTACTTTTCCTATTTCAGACAATTTTCTATAACTGCACATTTCTCTTTCAACCATTCTTCTACCGCTTCCTTGCACTTCTTGTTTACCTCATTCCTCAGACGTCTGTATTCTGCTTTCCCCTTTTCATCTCTTACATTCCTGTGTTTCCGCCTTTTATCCATCAATTCTAGTATATCCTGAGTGATCCACGGTTTTCTACCTATTCCTTCTTTACTACCAATGTTTTCTTCTGTGGATTTTGTTATTTCATTCTTCAGAAGTGCCCGTTCGTCTGCAATTGAAGTTTGTTTAGGGTTTCTCATTAATCCATCCTTTATACTCTTCTTGAATCTTTCATTTACATCCTTTACCTTCAGTCTGTCTATGCCCACCTTTTTGGCTTTTTACTTTTCTTCAGTTTCTTCAACTTTGATCTGCATTTCATAACAACCAGATTGTGGTCAGAGTTTATGTCAGCACCAGGATATGTTTTACAATCCAAAATCTGGTTTCGAAACCTCTGCTTGACCATAATGAAGTCGATTTGGTAACGCCCTGTATCTCCTGGTCACATCCATGTGTATATTCTTCTATTGTGGTTATTGAATAAGGTGTTAGCTATGCCCAACTCATGCTCGGTGCAGAATTCCATCAGCCTGCTTCCTCGATCATTCATTTCACCTAATCCGAAATATCCTACTATCTTCCCTATTCCTACCACAGCGTTCCAATCTCCCATTACTATAACATTTTCATCACCCTGGATATACCTAGGAATTTCATCTATATCTTCGTTGACCTTTTCAACATCCTCATCATAAGCTTGACTGGTAGGCATATAGACTTGTATCAATGTGGTGCACGTAGGTTTAGTTCTGATTTTTGCTACAATAATCCGTTCACTATATTGCTCATAATATTCCACCCGCTGTCCAAGTTTCCTACTCAATATGAGACCAATCCCTGTTAGGCCATTGTTTGATTTAGTGCTAATTACCCTATAGTCTCCTGACCAAAAGTCCTGTTCTTCCTGCCAGCGCATTTCACCAATCCCAACCAAATCTAACCTCAACCTATCCATTTCCCTTTCTAATTTTTCTAACTTTCCACTTCCTAGCATACTTATAACATTCCACGCTCCGATCGGTAGAATGTCAGATTTCCTCTTTGTCACTTCTGTGATGTTAACTCTCCACAACAAAAATAAAACATCTAACCTCTGCTGCGATTTTTGAAATGATACGAAGTAAGCTAGCACATCAGTCTTGGTGTGGATGGGTTCGTTCCTCTGGATCTTTCATGTAGTAAAATACTGTAGTACTCACGAAAAATGCCAAATAAAGAGTACAAAAACGTTTCAGCAACGGTCGGCTGAGAGATGATGCGTAAATAAGCTCTTCCAAATTAAATAAGGGACCTGACTATAGGGTGTCCCCTAACACTTTCAGAAGCCTACACCTTCTGTAGTTAAGATACCGTTTACATAACATAAAATTGCAGCTCCTTGCTGACTCACAAATACACTGAAAATACATGTGAATTTGCACCTGCCGAATAGTACACGGACTGTGGTGTTTAACTAAGATTGTCCCAGTGCCAAAGAAAGAAAGAAAGAAAGAAAGAAAGAAAGAAAGAAAGAAGGAAAGAAAGATGTATACATTTCCTACCTTAGTGGTCAAATATCGTTGCGATTCGGCTCAAAATATACATTCAACTACTGCTTCAACCTGGACAAACCTCGTACAATGGCTTTACAAGACTCGCGGTTACTTCACAAAGTAGGTCACCTTCCAGAACTCCCATTGGAAGGGGTGGTATACTTCCAGGTTTCCAAGCATACTCCTTGGTAAGGCTATAGATTTAAGCCTGTCCTCGTGGTCCTCTGTTTGCGTCTTGTACATGGTTTGTACCTGTTGGTGTGGATTGGACAATTCCAGGGTGGTGGTTTATTTCATCAGTGTCTCCCCTCACGTGATGAGTTACACCAACACGATGTTCTCACAATAAAGTTGAAGAATTACTAACACGTGGTGCGTTATCGTATGCATCGTAGTTATCAAAATACACTGATTCTATTGAAAATATGATTGTAAATGCACACGGGCTATAATGATTGCAGGTGATCAAAATACTCTGCTTTGCCTGCCACAGATTCTAATGTGGGATTCGTTCACAGATTTTATACTAAGTCAAAATCACTGAAAATCTGAACAATCACTGTCGCATGCGTGCGATACGTGGCTTTATCATGGTTGATTTTCATAGTAGCGCACACGTAGTCGTAGATTTAATATTTCATGTCTGTTAGAATATTTCACCTCTACCTTCAGACGGTCCACGTGGTTAGTGAAAAAATACACACATCAAAAAAAGTTTTGCATCACCTCGGTTCCCAGATCTCCGGCATATAGACGTTGACTGTGTATATTGTATCCAAGATACAGTACCTTTGACTGTTCATAGATGTCACTAAAACTGCTCAAAGATGTAAACAACCATGCATGAGCAGGGCCTATTAGACGGAGGGGGTACGACAGCCGATCAGTTCCAGTCATTCCACCAGGACGAAGGTACGCTGCTCATGTTGTCTGTAGTTCTACCATGCCTAGAAGGTCAATACCGCAGTTCGATCGCGTCCGCATTGTTACTTTGTGTCAAGAAGGGCTCTCAACAAGGGAAGTTTCCAGGCGTCTCAGAGTGAACCAAAGCGATGTTGTTCGGACATGGAGGAGGTACAGAGATACAGGAACTGTCGATGACAGGCCTCGCTCAGGCCGCCCAAGGGCTACTACTGTAGTGGATGACCGCTACTTACGGATTGCCGCTCGGAGGAACCCTGACAGCAATGCCACCATGTTGAATAATGCGTTTCGTTCAGCCACAGGACGTCGTGTTTCAACTCAAACTGTGCGTAATAGGCTGCATGATGCGCAACTTCACTCCCGACGTCCATGGCGAGGTCCAGCTTTGCAACCCCGACACCATGCAGCGCGGTACAGATGGGCCCAACAACATGCTGAATGGACCCCACGGAATTGGCATCACGTTCTCTTCACCGATGAGTGTCGCATATGCCTTCAACCAGACAATCGTCGGAGACGTGTTTGGAGGCACCCTGGTCAGGCTGAACGTCTTAGACACACTGTCCAGCGAGTGCAGCAAGGTGGTGGTTCCCTGATGTTTTGGGGTGGCATTATGTGGGGCCGACGTACGCCACTGGTGGTCATGGAAGGCTCCGAAACGGCTTTACGATACCTGAATGACATCCTCCGACCCATAGTGCAACCATATCGGCAGAATATTGGAGAGGCATTTGTCTTCATGGACGACAATTCTCGACCTCATCGTGCACATCTTGTGAATGCGTTCCTTCAAGATAACGACATCGCTCGACTACAGTGGCCAGCATGTTCGCCAGACATGAACCCTATCGAACATGCCTGGGATATGTTGAAAAGGGCTGTTTATGGACGTCTTGACCCACCAACCACTCTGAGAGATTTACGCCGAATTGTCGTTGAGGAGTGGGACAATTTGGACCAACAGTGTCTTGATGAACTTGTGGATAGTATGCCACGGCGAATACAGGCATGCATCAATGCAAGAGGACGTGCTACTGGGTATTAGAGGTAGTGGTGTGTACTGCAATCTGGACCACAAATGCTGAAAGTCTAGCTGTATGATGGTACAACATGCAATGTGTGGGTCTCATGAGCAATGAAACGAGCTGAAATGTTGTTTGTGTTGATCTCTATTCCCTTTGTATTTAACGGTTCCGGAACTCTTGGAACCGAGGTGATGCAAAACTTTTTTTGATGTGTGTATGTTAAATTATCACAATTAAATTTCAACTCTCACAATCACGTTGCACTGGCCTAACTGGGCCGAAAATAATACTTTTCGTAGACTTAATCGAAGTAAGCAGTTCGATGGCTGTAATTACAGTCCTCCCAATTATGGGGTATACACTTGCCTACAATGGCCTTCGTCTTCTAGACGGACAATTGACAGGATGCGTCCTGCCTCAGCAGACTATCAAAACGGTGTGTTTGTGCATTGCACGGATTTCTGATCTGAAGGAATTAGTCAAGTCAATTAGCGACTACTTTCATAATCCTATGGGTGTCTGCGGTGAAAAATACCTTTATTTTAAATTGATTTGAAAATGAAAATCCACAGCCTGCTTCCAGTCTCCGACAGGATCAGGAATGGAATGAATGAAGCCCCCATCTAGCGGCGAGGATTTCCAAAAGTCATAGAAGATGGTAAATTAAGCAGAATTAATTATTGTATGCTCCTGAGATATGTGGCATTAAAATAGTAAGTAATATATCTCTAGGAGGAAAATAAGCTGTCCTCTCTGAAGTCAAAATAGCGGATTGTTCATGAGGAAGCTTTCGGGTGTGTTCTGTGGAACTGAGCATGTGAAGTATACTGTATATGCTCTCAAAGAAATATTTGATACATTAGCCTAGGCGGGCTCAATACTTCCATGATACCCTGTTGGAAGTTAGCACTACGGACTTCTACACACTTTCTGAACACATACCTTGAGACCGTTCAACATCGAGTTTAATCATCGCCTTTTAGGTCCACCTATGCTTCTCTATTAATAGGATTTTCCATGTGATATACAATGCTATACACGACGTATGATTTCACCAACACATTAAAATGAAAAGTTATTTATTAGAATATATAGTTTTCAATATCGGTGATTGAGACTCCTCCCGTGAGATGGCATATTTCTGTAACGCACCAACGGAATTAATTTTTAGAAAATCAAATGCACGGCTTCTATGTTTTACGAAAAATAAGCTACAGAATTTAGTGGCATTAGATAATGATTGTTATCGTAGCCCATCATACGAATCATCATTTTCACCTGAATAATAAAATAAGAAAAATAAAATATAAGCAATCAATCTGAACTTTTGTTAAAGACTGTTAAGTAAGAACAAACAGTGACAGAGGCTACCAAATTCTAAGAAACACAAAACCATAATGTTGGCCTCGTGATTTGCAAATACAGTGAAGAAAATGTAAATTACAACACCCAGATGGAGTGGTGCTACATTGCTACAATTGCACATGTAGGACGAGCGTTCGGTTGTGATTCGATTATCACACTTTCAGGTCCCTCTGTCTGCAAGTTTGGACAACAATCAATACAGGATGTGACCACCACGAGCTGCAATACATTGATGAGTTCGGCGAAGCATGGCGTCAATAAGGCCCTAGATCGCTTCCTGAGCAATTGTGGCCCATGCTTGCTGCACTGCACGGGTCAGTTGTTCCAGATTGGTGGGTGGCTGAGGACGGTTGGCCAGTTGTCGACCCATCATGTCCCACACATGCTCAATAGGACTGAGGTCCGGGGATCTGGCGGGCCATTCTAAGGTTGTGATGTCGTGGAGAGCTTCTCTGCATGTGCGTGCAGTGTGAACCCAGGCATTGTCCTGCTGAAACATCCCATTAGCAATGTTCGCTATCATAGGGACAACCACTGGATTGAGTACCCTATCAACGTATCAACGTACTGTCGAGCAGTCATAGTGCCCTCAACAAGCACTAATTGTGATTTCACATTAAAGCCAATAGCTCCCCAGTCCATAATGCTTGGTGTTGGCCCTGTGGTGATGTACTGTTGTCGCTTTGCAGCCCGGGTCCCCATTTGTGGCTACACACGTCTTCATGACAACGTATAACCACAGTCTATCTACAGATCGCGAAGCTTGGCTCATATTATTCTACCGCCAGACAATAATGCTCTCATGCAGCCGGCAAGAACGTGCCGACTTCGCTATGTTGGTGTATGTTATTGTTGCTGGATTTACTGTATGTGAGCATTGTGAAAAGGTTATATCTTTAATTTAACATGTGCTTTACAAGAGGAGATAGTTCAATAAACAGATCTAATATTAGAAGAAATAGTTCAGTGTTGCTAAGTAACCTATATGATCGCTTTGCAGTCGGTCAACACGAGTGTTCGGTACCCAATTAGATTTGGTGGGCAGTGACTATTTATCTCCTAATGCCTGAAATAAAAAATACATGAATCGTTTATACACTTAATAAAATACTTCTCACATAAGGGGGGGGGGGGTTGTATGAGAAGCGTTTAATTAAATGTATAAATAATTATTGTGGTATGAATTACACAGGAAATTAATTGTTAGTCCTCGCCCAATCTAATTGGGTGTATTCGTTTTGACCGACTGGGAAGTCAGACTGTTCAAATAGCAAGACGACACCCGAGTCTCCAAATGACCCTAAAAGGTAAGATTTGATCTATGGATTTTAGGCTAGAATTATAAAGCTTTTCAAGGGGAGCGTGATGGTGCAGTGGCTTAGCTGCTCGTCAATCACCCGTACGGCCGGAGTTCCAATCCCGCTGAGAGTGGGATGGAATTTTCACCTGGAAAATTACGTGGCGTCAGGAAGGGCATCCGGCCTTAAATCCCCGGCCAAAACCATAATGAGCCTGATTGGCTCCGGCGACCACAATTAATTGGGATATGCAATAGAAAGTATTTCAATCAAACAACCGAACTAGGTCTTTAACTGGTTATAAATCAATAATAAGGTTAATGGTTTTAGGTCCTTTTTAACTACTGTGGCTTTTAGAGACACCGGTGTGCCGGAAGTTTGCCCTGAAGGGGATCTTTAACGTGCCAGTAAATCTACAGACACGGTCCCCTCGCATTTATGCACCCTTAAATGCCAGCTGACTGCGCCAGGATTAGATCCTGCAACCTTGGGCACAGCAGGCGAGAACGTTACCGCTGAGCCACGGAGCCAGTCGGTTGTACTGTAAATCAGAAGCATGTCTCGGTAATATCTATGCATGGCTTTGGTGGCGTAGTCGGTTAGCATGCTGAACTGCTATGCCCAAGTTCGCGGGTTCAACCCAGTCGAAGTCGTCGGGCCCATGTCATAGATTTATGGCACGTAAAGGAACATACAACTACAATTGGCAGTGTGTAGCCAAAATGTGTAGGCTATTGGGTTAGACACGCTCTATCAAGTTCAAACGTACGCCGTTAGGTTTCAGTGACAGTGGCGTCTGGTAGCTTAAATTGGAACTACGTGACATTGAATTTGGAAAACCTACGGGCGTTCATGTGAAATGCCCTGCTATGGCCATTGGCTGAAAATCAAATATAAATATCTATGCATTTTGAAAATTAAGACATACGGTAGGCTAATAAACGTAAAAGATGTAATCTCAAAAGCGTGCCGACGTTTTAATTTTCAGATGTAGAAAATGGCACTTTTAATAGTCAGAGAGCTGATTTAATGAATAAAGATTTTGTACAATAATATAAACTTATTCTCGAATCCTTTGGAAGCAAGCCAATTTATGTCGTCAGGATAATGCTCTCAAACTGTTTGTTAATACCTGGTCTCCCTCATGGCTGCTGTGAAGGTACAGTACACAATTGTTATTGCCGATATTATAAAATCACTTGGCGATGTATTAAAGATAAAATATGCTTTCGCGGATTTCCTTGTAGAACTATTCATGCTGACCAATTCTTACACTCATAGTATATGGATAAGCTTAGAAGGCGCACGGGCGGCAGGTTTTCCTTCGACACGATCCACTGAAATCGTTACTGCTCGGCTTCCTTTGGTCGTAAATGAATGTTTTCCAACAGAAACCTTCCTCGAGAAATTCTTTACTGAATGGTGAAAACCGCATCAAAATCCATTCAGTGGATTTAGAGATTACCCGTTACATCCAGGAATCGTGGACTTGGTTTTATGTAGAGATGCCAGCGACTATCATTAAAACAAATACATGAATTTATAACTAGTATGGACTATGAATTCTACGTAAGACTCATTAAATACGTCATACAACTCTACCTAGGGATACTTATAGAGGACTGAACTAATAAAAACAAAGCATTCTTTTTATGTTTCGATGAATTAAAAGTGTACAGTATATCAACATTGTGGCTTTTTTCTGTAGTAGTTGGTGATTTAACGTGACTTATGTTTACAATGGAAATAATCACTCAGGTGAGTTAAAATTCAAAAGGCCTTGCAAAAGTGAAATCATATGTCCCGCGAATAACATGCTCAAGGCAGTTGCCAGCTTGCTAGCCGCCGCGAGCGCTAGTCTCGCTTCACCTACAATGAGGATGCAATTTCGTAGCGCAGCGAGCTTCGCGACTGTGTATTTTAGACTGTGGTAATACAACTTGGTCCTCCCAGAGTTGCTAATCTAACTTTTCCCTTGCGAAATAACTTATAGCTTATTTCAAACTGAGACTAGCGCCAAATAATTTTGAATCCCACACAGCGGGACAATATTAGCTTTTTTTTCTTTTCTTGGCGGGAGAGAAGTTATATGTAAATTAGTCTTGTTTTTTATTAAAAATAACGCGTTTTTATAAAGACTTAGGAAATTCTATGGGTACTGCCCCCGTAATTGAATTATATAGAGACCACGGTGGCTATATGGAAAATATAAGGAAAGTTATGGCTGTCATAGTTATGACGTGGGTAGTCATGACGTAAGCACGGATGACGCAAACGTTATGCCAGCAGGTTACTTGAGCTGAGATTCTCAGTGACGTCAGCATTTAGTCGAGAATGTTCCAAGATTTATGACGCAGTCGCAGGAAACGAGGAATTCTGCTGAGGAAGAAACTATGCTATTGGAGGGGAGGCTTGAACCAATGAACGATAGTTTAAAGGAAGACGGAGATTGCTGAAACTATGGTATTTTTATTACTTTTTGGAATGCAGAATTGTGGAAATCCATTTGCAGTAGAGGCATTGATTTGGAATTTTGGTGAAATTTATTTTCAGTATTTGAATTTTGAAAATCCGTCATGTATTGACGAAGTTGGAACTTTTAGCGATGACGCAGTATCACGCTATGGAAGGGATGGAAACGCCCCTCGTGAAGTTAATAAAAGGGCTTGCGCAGAAGAGAGGAGCCTCATTCTCCGATCTCATTCTCAGATCTCATTCTCAGATCATCGAAGTCTAATTGTGAAAGTTCTTTCTTATATAGTCATATATAGTGAAAAGTGTGAAAAGAGTCGTCTTTATAAACGCGTGGTGAGACCACTGCATTATACGAGATTCAAGTCAAACTAGGTGAAGTTAAAACGCACCTTCGAAAGCATCTACATGATTAGCTTTGAATAGTTAGCGGTCGCCGATAAGCTAATTCGATTGTGCAGTGCTACATGAAGTAATATAGAAAAGCTGAACAATTTCGAGCGATTAGTTTGAAAGATATTAGCAAGTTTCGACGACTGACAAAAGTGATTATCTCGCCACCTGAGAAGCACTATTGTATCGCCAGAATTTACGCCACGGCTGACGCTGCTAGTGAAATCGGGAGACTCCAGATTGCTTTTGTTACACAACACTGCAGTATAATGGAGCAATTTAATAAGGCAGTTTGTTCTTCTATTACTATAACTGAAGAGCAGATGGAAGGCTAAAGGACTTAATGCAATTGGGACATATTTCAACGGAGTAAGATAGCAACATGGAACTTCGCTAATTGCTATTCCACACAAGCGAACATGTGGTGAATACCATCTACACCCATGTTTCGTGATTAAAGGCTGAATACTATCGAACAGCCATGGAATCTATTACATACTCATTGAATATAAATATTTCTTCGGAAATTTCTACAAAAACTTCATGGCGATTGTCTACTGGAACTTCAGAGATTTTTTCAAGAGAGGTCAGGGTTATCCCGACGCACAAAGAAGATTATTGCCGGAAGGATGTCTATTCGTCTCCGAGGAGCAGAGCGATTTCCGGAGAAGGAAGCAGTTCGATTCTCCGAGGATGCTGTTTCCTATTTCGAGGACGGAGCTCAGCTTTAACTTGGTGAAATGGATCCATCAGCAGTCTTCTTTGAGGAATTTTCCTCTGGAACGTCAATCGGCAGATAAGGTAGTCGTGAACGTTTATTGTATTTGAGTTTCTTAATAATGTTTGAGCAACCATTTTTCCCATATTTTTGTCCTCATGTATTTTGCCCTATTTTCTTGTTGAGATTCCTATTCTCAGTACATCTTGATGAGTTATGCATTTTTCGACGATTTATTAAGACACTGTTATGTCATGGGCATAATTAAATGATTTTGGATCAGTTGAGACTGATATTTGGATTTTTCAGTAATTTGATTAATATTTTTGTAGTCACGATTTGACTGTAAGTTAATGATTTTTATGGCAGATTTAAATTCAGACAGCGTGTCACTTTATTAAAGTAATTCTACCCCAGTTTAATTACTTTGACCAATTTTCTGTCATCATCAAGAAGGAAGAACATTTAAATTATTTTAGAGCGTTAAAATCTCTTGCGTTGTCGACGATCTTGGAAATACTAGTCGTTATTTGTATTGATTGCAACACAGACATTTATCGTCAGTCATGAACGATCATTGCATCATAGACACTTTTGTGAAAGATGAACTTTAATAATGAATTATTGAATGCATTAAAGTCAAGAACTTTTGTTAGGAGTTTTTCTCAATTAGAGATTTATATAATAATGTTTGCATTCCCCAGTCTAATTGGATTCTATTCGACTACTTTGCAGTTTTAGTTGCACTTTATTTGATGATAGTATTTTTATACTACAATTCTTTTAAGATGTTAATCTTAAATTTTGATAGACCAGACAGGCGTATATAAGCGTATTCACTATTAAATTTGTTTGTGATTGGCAAATTTTGACTTCATTTCGGTTCATGAATGAAATCCACGAAGGTTAAATGAAAACAGTTTTGAAACAATTAATGATTATAAGAATTTTTAAGTGGAACTATGAATGTATAATCGCTAGTACAGCGCTTGTGTTGAAAGTCGCTGATGTATAATGCCCTTGAATATGAAGGAGGTTCCCACAGGAATTAATGTTAAAGAATTATTTGTGGAAGTTTTTGTAAGTTTGGAGGAAGTTTTTGATGCCATATAGATTAATATATGATGAATTTTGGGCTTAATTATAATGCAGTTTGTGCATTATTGTGTTAGCGAAGTATTTTCCGCTGGAGTGAATTGTCATAGTTCGTTGAAAATTAATCAAGTGAATTTACTGTTATAATTAACAAGAGTTTTGAAAGAATTTGAGATAAGATTTTGAATGAAGATTGCCGTCACAAATAATTATTAAAACCTTTATTAAACCAGATTGTGACATTAAAATGTATAACTAACCTTCATTGGTCGAATATATTAAACACGATTATGAAATTACCAACCGGATGAACCTGTGGTTAATGTATTTCTTAAATTAATAATTTAAACAATTTAAATGTTAATATTGTAAATAATGGCTGTAAATATTTTTTGAAAATAATGTGGAACGAAAGTGATGTTAAAGGCGTGTTTAAAATATTTTTATTGTCTTTGACAAATATTATAAACAATTTCTAATTGTTATAAATAATTTATGTGATTTTGTTATAAACATTTAAGAGCTTATTAAACATTTGGATGAGAACTTAACAAGTTTAAGGAATTATCATAATAATCCAGTAGGATGTGAGTGAAGTATTTGAAAAATTGCGTAAATTTATGTTTGAGTTGTCTTGCGGACATTTAAAGCCAGAGAGAGAGCTGTACTCTTACGTAACGTAGCATGTGAGAAGGGAGTCCATTTGACAAGTATGCAACAGGTTGGAGGGTAGCTTGCAGCTGTCCCAACAACTGGTTATCAGCGGGTGAGGTCGTCCACACTCTGGCCTTGCGACTATAAATACAAGTCTCATGTTTATTAAAAGGAAACCAAGTGCTCTATATATGTCTCGTCCTCACGTCCTTTTCCAATCCAATTGTGTTATGAATATTACGTTATTTGGAGCTCGTGGGAGCTAATATGTTTTATATCATGTTGTATGATAACTTTGCAAGTCCTACAGGAGGACGTAGTCGGATTGACATGGGCTACTGATAGCCACGTGTATTTTGTTGTGTTATTAAAATCATACCCTTTATTAGAAATAAAGCTTTTGTACAGTTCAAAGTTCTCGTCTTCGTTTTGGTTCATTTTTAAATGTCATGGTGGAGGTTATTGTGTGAACAGACTTTAGTGATCCTGTTGTCAACTCAAACCCCGAGATTATTTTTAAGAGGTAAGTAACGGTAAGTATGTACCCCCGTCTATTTTGGTGTGTTCCACAATGATTTCCTGTTAACTTCTGTGCTCATATCTCGATAGTATCTGTCAGTGCCATTTTCATTGATGTAGCTGAGCCGGTGCGATTGATTGTTGGCAATCCGATTGAGGGGGCGGATATCTGACAGCCTACTATCCAGGTAAACGGGGACAGTACATTAACTCTAATTTTGGATCATTATTAACATCTTGAGCATGAGATATGCGTCAGCCGAGATGATTCATGTTACGTAAATATATGTTCAGCAATTCCCCGAATTACGGTTATCTCCCAGTTACGAATGAGTGAAATTTGTCGCCTGAGTAGTGTAAGCAATTAAACCATTTTCCGGCTGCATGTAGCATTTGTAAGGTAAGAAGGACCTTGGTAGGTGACAAAAATCTTCGAAAATGATAGTTTAGGCATTCAGGGCTAATTGCAATATAAAGCACAGGATCTTGTTGGAAAAACTGAATAAACATGAAAATGAGAACCGGTATTGAATTACTCATAAATCAACATGATACATCGTGAGAGGACATCCCCACTTTTGCTGAGACCTCTGTAAATAATTTCTCTTGTTGAGAGATACGCAGTCTTCATGTTAGTAGCACAGATACATTTGAGTTTATTTTGTAACTGTCAGGGGAACAGGAATGTTCTAGACTTACCATTGCGGTGAGACATTTTAGTAAAAAATTAACTTAAATTTTTAAAGAACTGATTTGTTTTTGTCTTTTGAGCATATTGTATTACTCGAAAAATTCGGGATCAAAATACATGAATCATAGAGAAATGGAAATACTTGTAGAGTTGTTGTTAATTCATTTGAGGGGCTTGAGACACCTTGGTCATCAGCCCCGTGTAGTTGGGAGTGTGTTGAAGCTGTCTGGCAACCTGTATTGCTGTGATGATTGTAGTTGTGTGTGTAAATGTATCTGGAACAGGGATAGAGTAGACGCTACGGGACTTGAGCAAGGTACTATCCAGGCAATTTCCTGTAGGGAGTGTGGCAAAACCCGGGGAAAAACATACTCAGATAACCGCTGTCAGCACCGGGATTCATACCTACGATATCCGTACTACCATAGATGCCCTCGCGGCCATGGTGCACGTTTGACGAGCGTGGCTACGCCGCGGGACGAAATGCTTGTAGAGTTTGGTTTGAGTACCTATAACCCCCCATTGGCCGATCCTGGCTACGCTACAGGTGTAGAGAGAATGATGTCAAATTTTATCAAAGAAATTCATCTCGGCACGCCGGAAGGTGGAGGTAGATTTCACCGGGCAAACTAGGGGATAGGCTATAATAGTCTAAATATGCAGGTTTTTGTTGAAGAATCAGACCTCATTTATTGCGAGAGAGTATTTTATAATTGGAGTTTAATTAACTTTTTATTCGTCTTTCTATGCATATTTTTAACGTTTTATTGTCTTATGGGGACGGTAACCTTCTTGTCATTTAAGGTCCATATTTATACTTGTGATCACACTGTCCTTATGCAAGGTTTGGAACTGATGTGTAACTATCTGACAGTCTGTTACTCCTTCACGCCACGTTTTATCTCCCGCAGATGTGTTGGTTGGTTCCTCAGTTTAGGGGCTGCAACACCGTGGTCATGTAACCCCGTGTACTTTGGGTCAGTGTAGAATCTGTCTGATAAACTGTGTTAATTGTGATGGCTCTATTAGTCTGTAATTCATGTAAGGACTGCAGACGGTCAATTTCAAGTAGCAGTTCCTAATTTTGGTACCAAATACTACCTTCAACGACACCTAGCTGTGAACATGGCAACTAGATGCCACCGCAACCAGCAACTCCCAACGAACGGTGGAACTTTCCCTCCGAAGGAAACCATACTGCGGTATTTTTTAGCGCTCTTAGAAAATCCGCCGACTTCGGCCGGCAGTGAACCCGTGACCATGGGCATAGAAGTTCAGCATGCTACCAGTTACGTCACCGAAGCCGCTTCCGACAGAGTCAGATGGAAAACTGAATGTGATCTCGTGCAATGGCGTTCTGATCGCAACCTCTGATAGATCATCTCTCATCAATTTAGTAGCGTTGTCATGGTAACCTCTGAGGGCTCTTGGCATTTTCTTATTATTCCGAAAGCATTAGCCTACTTTTCTCATTTTGCAAAAATGAGGATAAAGTAGACTAATGAGATCGATCCAGGAAAATGTGTGTCTGTCTGTCTATCTGTGTGGTACCTCGGCCCCCCTATCAACACCTAAACGGCTGCGTATGAGTAAAGATCTGTACCTGAATATCTCACGGCCATATTTGAAATTGACGTCATTGCTACCAACTGCTGAAAAATAGCAATTGAAATTTGAGCTCTTTGTTGGACATCTCAGAAGTTATGCATGCGAACTATTCCAAATTTGGCTCACATATGGATAGTAACATTCCAGATTAATTTTCTGAAGTCCATATATGCCAGTGTTGCCAACGTGATTCTAAGCCCACCGATAAGTCACATTTCTAAATGCATGAAACTTCTATACTAGCGATTGGATTACAAGCAAATTTCGTATGTACTATGTGCACTACAACAGATATGACTATGCGTATTCTAAAGAGCCACCAGGGCTGCCAACTGATAATAAATGGTTTCTCGATGTTTTAACCCTAATATCAATATATCAGAAAGTATCCAAGCCAACAGCTCTAAACTTTGCGCACGTATAGTACCCGGCATTCCACCTTATGTTGGTTTAACTTATATACATCAGTGCTGCCAACACGTTTCTAAGCCTGCTGACAATTCCAGTTTTAAATGCTTATAACTTCTATACTAACAAATGGATTTCAACCAAATTTGGTATGTGCTTTGTGTACCATAACAGTTATTACTATGCGGGTTCGTAAGAGTCAGCAGGGCTGCCAACTGTTAATACATGCTCTCTCTATTTGTTTAAACCTAATATCAACATATCAGAAAATATGCAAGCTACCAGCTGTAAACTTTGCACACGTATAGTGCCTGACATTCTAGATTAATTTGGAGTTACTAATATATCATGGGGTTTGAAGCTATTTTTTGAAAGGCAGAGCTCTTGACATAAAGGAAGCAATCGAGATACACCTAGCCAAAAGAAGCAACCCTAACAACGTAAATGAACACACTTTCATGGAGAGCTCACCCCTCTTCAATCTACTAAAAACACTCCCGTTCGGAAACAAGGCACAACATAACAATACAGCCAAGCTAGATAAATAAGGGGGGGATAGGGGTTTTATATTAGGTAAATGTAATTTGGATCAGGATGTACGAAGTACTTTTTCTTCAATAAACCAAGGCCGGAATTCACGGCAGTATTAATGGTGCCGGGACATTCTCAGAGACCGGCAGCACTTACATGGCAACTAGATTGTGCGTGGCGAGAATTAATCCACGGCCTTTATTAGGTGAACACCGTCCTGAATCCAATAACATAAATCATATCTAGGCTTGCCAACACGACACAGGTACGCAGCACATAGGAATATGAGGCGAGGTGAGGGGGAACCAGCTTCAGCGAGATAACGTTGCAATTCAGTCGCCTCTTACTAATGCGCGAGTGAAGTTGAAATTGCTCGCTGCTACAGTGCGGAAGATAGCCAGATAAGTAACCTGTACTATCATAATTGACCATTTACAACCATATAGTTCCTCCAAACAGACAAAATTCCGGAGTTCTATCACCATTTTAGCATTTCACCAAACGTCATATAGATTACAACTAACATATACCGACAAGTTGCATTAACAATACTGCAACTAAATTAGTGTACATATTGTAAATATTTTCCACCGCATTTTCAAACATAGATTTTATAGCCTAAGTGTAATGGATCTGATGAGGGGAGCGTGATGGCGCAGTGGCTTAGCTGCTCGTCTTTCACCCGGACGGCCGGGGTTCGAATCCCGGTGACAGCGGGGTGGAATTTTCACCTGAAAAATCACGTGGCGTCAGGAAGGGCATCCGGCCTTAAATCCCCGGCCAAAACCAAAATGAGCCTGGTTGGCTCCGGCGACCCCAATTCATTGGGAAAAGCCTAAGATGATGATGATGATGATGTAATGGATCTGATGATGGTCTCTTGACGATCGAAATGGGTCATCCTATTGTATATATTAATCTCATGTAATTTTTTCAGGACTAGGGTATAACCCAACTCGTTTGGGTATATTCGTGTTGACCACTGAAAAACACCAAACATTTGATGGTAACTAATATACCTCAGTGCTGCCAACATGATTCTAAGCTTTCTGATAGCTTTAATTTCGAATTACACGTATCTTCTCTACTAACAAATGGATATTATCCAAAATTGGCACTATAATTTATCGTAGTATTTCAGATTAATTATGAGCATCACATACAGGACATTGTTCCCAGCATGATTTTACGCGCGTTGATAAATCCAATACCAAACAGCATGTAATGTCCATACTATCCATTAGATTTCAACCAAATTTTTTAATGTGCATTCTTATAGCTTAAGAGATGGAACTAAGAATATATTCAGAGTCCGACAGGGCTGCCAATTGAAGTAAGTTACTCCATTAGGCTACAATATTTCAGGTGTATTTCAAACTGCAGTACTTAAAAATGTTAGTATTACCAACTTTATTTCGTCATTATTCTAGATAGGTGTACGCAGATTGGCATGAATATTAAATTTTAAGAAAAGTAGGCTCTTTAGTTCGTCACGGAACTGCTTGTTTTTCTAATCACTTGGCGTAATGGTGGATCATATCAAAAATTATTTCAGACAAACGTTTTAGGTAATTATTAGGGGAATATTGTCCTTTTTGTACCGTTTTCATATTGTTACTATTAAGAGAGATACGAGTAATGTTTCCCGAAAGAAAACTTTTCTCCACCCCTTTGGTTAATGGTTGGTGCGATCAAAAACTTATTAACATACATTCTTGGAACTTATGGATTCGATATTTCACGTATTAAGAGAGTTATAGCAATATTTCACTTTTCCAAAAATGCCCCCCATTTCACACCCTTCGACCGATTTTGCCCATTAACGAACTCGACAGAGATTTTAAAGTGATACATATTATGTAAATAAAATCAAAGTGATTGGTGCAAAATTACGGCAGTTATTGTGTCCACTGGTAACTGATATTTATATATATAAATGAAAGTTTTTCTGTTTGTTCTGAATTTCCAGGGAAATTTGAGTTATTAACGCGTTTTAGACTGGTTTATGACGGCTGCGTGCAAAACAAAATATTTGTCTGTCTGTCTGTCTATTTGTTTGTTTGTCTGTGTACAACTTTGCACGCGCATCACTCGACGCGGCTGAGTGGATCAACGTATGATTTGGTACAGAGGTCCATCAGAGGCACCAAAGTAATCATTGGTGTTACTCTTCTCCATACCTCTCATAAAAGAGGGCCTACCCCCTTAAAATGCATCCTGAAGTGGGCGTAGAAAGACGAGAAAAAACTCATTTTCAGCGTCTCACTGTGAGAAACTAAACTCGGAGGCCCTATGGACCCCGAAAACCACATTTTAAGGTCCTAAAACCAACAGTTTTTGAGATATTCCCAGAACTAAATTAATTTATAAGCTACTAGCTGAAGTACCCGTGCTTCGCTACGCGTCATAAATAAATTAAAATGTGGAGGTGACAGTTAAAACAGGGGATTGGCGAGGTGCTGCGCAGAGGAAGATTAAGGATGGAACATTTTGTCCAACTACACCGCTCGGCGTTGACCGTGTTTTATAGCACAAATTTAGGTTTTACTCGCTAACCGTTGGAGATACCTCTCGGATAGAAAATGCAATTATAAACCTCGTAGGCCTATATGCCATCAAAAGTTTGCTATTTCTTAGCGTTCTCTTTTTATTTGAAATGGAAATATGAAAGTTTGAAACCAAAGGGTGTAGTGACGTCACTAAAATGGTCGCCATCTTTAAATAGAGCAAAGTATTGAAATCAAAAGTAGCCTATATGTTAACCAGGTAAATCAGCTACTTACATGTAAAATTCATGTAAATCGGACCAGTGGTACTTGCGTGATTGAGTAATACACAGACACACACCATCTTATTTTAGCCTCGCTTCGCTCGCGTCATAGTCGCGTCATATTGTTATTCAATGAAATGCAGGTTTAATCCCGTTAACACCCCTTTAGAACCTGAATATCCAAAAATCCCTCCTTAGTAGACGTTTTCGACACATAACAAACATATCCCCTAAATATCATTCTTCTAACTTTAATAGTTTTAGTTGGTCGATGAGAGTGAACATCCAAAAATCCTTCCTTAGTGTACGTTTTTCTTCCAGAATTTTACCCCTCCCCATAGGCCCCTTAAATTGGATTTATGAAAAAAACGGTCGAACACCTATTTAATTTAATTATTTATTTATTCATTTATTTATTTATTTGATTGATTTCCTCCGTGTTTCAAACTCCTCGCCTGTGTCGTTTAAGAGATACACGTTCCGTTAGGAATCTTTCAACCCCTGCTTTTCATCCCTTTCACCTCATAATATAGACCACATCGAAAACCCATTAGACATGTGTCAGCTTATTTTTAATGATTAGTATACATGCCAAGTATCACATCCCCAAATGAAACCACTCGTGAGATATTGTTATTCAATGAAATGCACGTTTACCCCCTTAACACCTCTTTAGAACCTGAATATCCAAAACTCTTTCCTTAGTGGACGTTATCGACATACAACGAACATATCCCCAAAATTTCATGTTTCTAACTTCAATAATTTTGGCTGGGCGATGATGAGTGAGTGAGTCAGTGAGGACATTTTCTTTAATTTATGTTTGAGAATTTCACCCCTCCCCATGAACCCCTTGAATTGGATTTATGAATAAAACGGTAGAACACCTATTTACTTATTTTAAGCTGATTTTCCCCCTGAGTTTGATGAGTGAGTAAGGAAGTCAACCAGTTAGGACACTTTCTTTCCTCTTTTTTCCCCAGAATTTCCCCCCTCCCCAAGGGCCCCTTAAATTGGATTTATGAAGAAACGGTCGAACATCTATTTGCTTATTTTTTAAGCTGTTTTTTTCCGCTGAATTTCAAACTTATCGCCTATGTTGAATAAGAGATACAGTACATGCTCCGTTAAGAATCCTTCAACCCCCAATTTTCACCCCTTTCACCTCATAATATACACCGTATCGATAAACCCTTAGACATATGTCTGCTTATTTTGAATGATTAGTTTATATGCCGAATATCACATCCCCGAAGGAACAACTCATGAGATATCGTTATTCAATGAAATGCACGTTTACCCCCTTAACACCTCTTTAAAACCCGAATAAACAAAAATCTTTCCTTAGTCGACGTTTTCGACATACAGCGAACATATTCCCAAAATTTCATGTTTCCAACTTTAATAGTTTTCGCTCGACGTGATGAGTGAGAGAGTCAGACAGGACATTTTCTTTCAATTATTTTTACCAGAATTTCACCCCTCCCAATGGGCCCCTTAAAATGGATTGATGAAAAACGCTTGAACACCTATTAAATTATTTTTAAGCTGTCTTTTTCCCCTGAGTTGATGAGTGAGTGAGTTAGTCAGGCAGTTCGGACACTTTCTCTCCTTTTTCCCCCCAGAATTTCACCTCACCCCATTGGCCCCTTAAATTAATTTATGAAAAAAAAACCGGTCGAACACCGATTTATTTACTTTTTAAGCTGTTTTTTTCGCTGAGTTTCAAATTTCTCGCCTATATCGTTTAAGAGAGAGGCCTACACGCTCCGCTTGGAATCCTTCAACCCCCACTTTTCACCCCTTTCACCTCATAATAATACACCACACCGAAAAACCCTTAGACACATGTCTGCTTATTTTTAATGATTAGTTTATATGCCGAGTATCACATCAACAAATGAAACCACACGTGAGAGATTGTTATTCAATGAAATGCAGGTTTAACCCCCTTAAGACCCCTTTAGAACCTGAATATCCAAAAATCCTCCCTTAGTGTACGGTTATGACATACAACGAACAAATCCCCGAAATGCCATGTTTCCAACTTCAATATTTTTGGCTGGGCGATGATGAGTGAGTGAATGAGTCAGGACATTTTCTTTAAATTTTTTTCTTCAGCATTTCACCCCTCCCAATGAACCCCTGCAATTTGATTTATCAAAAAAAACTGTCGTAAAGGTATTTACTTACTTTAAAGCATTCTTTTCCCCCTGAGTTTGATGAGTGAGTCAGTCAGTCAATCAGTTAGGACACTTTCATTCCTGTCTTTTCACCCCCAGAATTTCACCCCTCCCCATGGGCCCATTAAATTGGAGTTATGAAAAAACGGTCAAACACATATTTACTTTTTCTTATGTTGCTTTTTTTTCGCTGAGTTTCAAACTCCTCGCCTATCCCGTTTAAGAGATACACGCTCCGTTAGGAATCTGTCAATCCCCACTTTTCAACCCTTTCACCTCATAATATACACCACATCGAAAAAACCCCAGACACGTGTCTTCTTACTTTTTAATGATGAGTTAATATGCCGTGTATCACATCCCCCAATGAAACCAATCTGGAGATATTGTTATTCAATGAAATGCAGGTTTAACCCGCTTAAGACCCCTTTAGAACCTGAATATCCGAAAATCCTCCCTTAGTAGACGGTTTTGACATACAATGAACATATCCCCAAACTGTCATGTTTCTAACTTCAATAATTTTGGCTGGGCGATGATGAGTGAGTGAGTGAGTAAGGACATTTTCTTTCAAGTTTCTTTTTTCAGAATTTCACCCCTCCCCATGAACCCCTTAAGTTGGGTTTATGAAAAAGAACTGTCGAACAGCTATTTACTTACTTTAAAGCAGTTTTTCCCCCTCAGTTCGATGAGTGAGTCAGTCATTCAATCAGTTAGGACACTTTATTTCCTGTTCCCCACCCCATGGGCCCCTAATATTGGATTTATGAAAAAAAAACGGTCAATCACATAATTACTTCCTCTTTATGTTGATTTTTTTTTCGCTGAGTTTCAAACTCCTCGCCTATGTCGTTTAAGAGATACACGCTCCGTTAGGAATCTTTCAATCTCCACTTTTCACCCCTTTCACCTCATAATATACACCACATAGAAAAACCCTCAGACACGTGTCTTCTTACTTTTTAATGATGCGTTTATATGCCGTGTATCACATCCTCCAAGGAAACCAATCGGGAGATATTGTTATTCAATGAAATGCAGGTTTAACCCCCTTAAGACTCCTTTAGAACCTGAATATCCGAAAATCCTCCCTTAGTAGAAGGTTTTGACATACAATGAACATATCCCCGAAATGCCATGTTTACAACTTCAATATTTTTGGCTGGGCGATGATGAGTGAGTGAATGAGTCAGGACATTTTCTTTCAATTTTTTTTCTTCAGCATTTCACCCCTCCCGATGAACCTTTTCAATTTGATTGATCTAAAAAAACTGTCGAAAAGGTATTTACTTACTTTAAAGCAGTTCTTTCCCCCTGAGTTTGATGAGTGAGTCAGTCAGTCAGTCAATCAGTTAGGACACTTTCTTTCCTGTCTTCCCCCCCCCCCCCACCCAGAATTTCATCCCTCCCCATGGGCCCCTTAAATTGGATTTATGAAAAAACGACCAAACACATATTTACTTTTTTATGTTGTTTTTTTCCGCCGAGTTTCAAACTCCTCGCCTATGCCGTTTAAGAGATACACGCTCCGTTAGGAATCTTTCAATCCCCACTGTTCACCCCTTTCACCTCATAATATACACCACATCGAAAAACCCTCAGACACGTGTCTTCTTATTTTTAATGTTGCGTTTATATGCCGAGTATCACATCCCCCAATGAAACCAATCGGGAGATATTGCTATTCAATGAAATGCAGGTCTACCCCCTTAACAACCCTTTAAAACCTGAATATCCAAAATTCTCTCTTATTGGGCATTTGCGGCCCTTGAGGAAGCTGCATACCAAATTTCATTCCAATCCGTTTGGTGGTTTCTGAGATTTCGTGATGAATGTATGAGTGAGTGAGTGAGTGCGTGGTGTTTGACTAATATATAGTAGAAGATAGTGTCAAGTCTTTGTTATGCTAAACTCGGTTGACAGTGCTGTGTGAGTAGGTGAGTAACTAACGGGATTTCAAGTAAAGATGCTCATTTTCTATACCGGTAGTTCAGAGCGCAACTGGCATCCAGACGGCCGTGTCTCGACTTGAGCTATGTTGCCATGGAAACTATCTATCTTGCCATTCCTTCATGAGTATATTTTATGATTTGATTAGCCTGTGCTTGAGTGCAAAAGGGCCGAAATCAGAAGAATGAGAAAGACTATCGAAAATTCATGTAGCCAGCGGTTCCTTCTGGGTCCTAAACTATGTGTATGCAAAATTTGGTTGAGATTGGTGGAACGGTGTAGATTTGTATACGGAACCAACCCACCCACATACATACATACAGACTTCCACTTTTATATATAAGACTAGCTGAAGTACCCGTGCTTCGCTACGCGTCATAAATAAATTAAAATGTGAAGGTGACAGTTAAAACAGGGGATAGGCGAGGTGCTGCGCAGAGGGAGATTAAGGATGGAACATTTTGTCCAACTACACCGTTCGGCGTTGACCGTGTTTTATAGTACAAATTTAGGTTTTAGTCGCTAACCGTTGGAGATATCTTTCGGATAGAAAATGTAATTTTAAACCTCGTATATATGCCATCAAAAGTTTGCTATTTCTTAGCGTTCACTTTTTATTTGAAATGGAAATTTGAAAGTTTGAAACCAAAGGGTGTAGTGACGTCACTAAAATGGTCGCAATATTTAAATAGTGCAAAGTATTGAAATCAAAAGTAGCCTATAAGTTAACCAGGTAAATCAGCTACTTCCATGTAAAATTCATGTAAATCGGACCAGTGGTTCTCGCGTGATTGAGTAATACACAGACACACACCATCTCATTTTTAGCCTCGCTTCGCTCGCTTCATAGTCGAGTCATATTGTTATTCAATGAAATGCAGGTTTAACCCCGTTAACACCCCTTTAGAACCTGAATATCCCAAAATCCCTCCTTAGTAGACTTTTTCGACACACAACAAATATATCCCCTTCTTCTAACTTTAATAGTTTTGGTTGGTCGATGAGAGTGAACATCCAAAAATTCTTCCTTATTGGACGTTTTTCTTCCAGAATTTTACCCCTCCCCATAGGCCCCTTAAATTAGATTTAAGAAAAACGGTCGAACGCCTACTTATTTTAATTATTTATTCATTTATTTATTTTTAAGCTGATTGAAACTCGGAGAAAATAAAACTCCTCGCCTATGTCGTTTAAGAGATACACGCTCCGTTAGGAATCTTTCAACCCCACTTTTCATACCTTTCACCTCATAATATACACCACATCGAAAAACCATTAGACATGTGTCAGCTTATTTTTAACGATTAGTATATGCCAATATCACATCCCCAAATGAAACCACTCGTGACATATTGTTATGCAATGAAATGCACGTTTACCCCCTTAACACCTCTTTAGAATCTGAATATCCAAAACTCTTTCCTTAGTGGACGTTTTCGACATTCAACGAACATATCCCCAGAAATTCATGTTTCTAACTTCAATAATTTTGACTGGGCGATGATGAGTGAGTCAGTCAGTCAGGACATTTTCTTTCATTTAATTTTGAGAATTCCACCCCTCCCCATGAACCCCTTAAATTGGATTTATGAAAAAAAAAACGGTCGAACACCTAGTTACTTTAAAGCTGTTTTCCCCCCTGAGTTTGATGAGTGAGTAAGTGAGTCAATCAGTTAGGACTCTTTCTTTCCTGTTCCCCCCCCCCCCCGAATTTCACCCCTCCCCATGGGCCCCTTAAATTGGATTTATGAGGAAATGGTCGAACACCTATTTACTTATTTTTTAAGCTGCTCTTTCCGCTGAATTTCAAACTTATCGCCTATGTTGAATAGAGATACAGTACGCGCTCCGTTAAGAATTCTTCAACCCCCAATTTTCTCCCGTTTCACCTCATAATATACACCATATCGATAAACCCTTTGACATATGTCTGCTTATTTTGAATGCTTAGTTTATATGCCGAATATCACATCCCCAAATGAAACAACTTGTGAGATATTGTTATTCAATGAAATGCAAGTTTAACCCCCTTAACACCCCTTCAGGACATGAATATCCAAAAATCTATCCTTAGAGGACTTTTTCGACATACAACGAACATATCCCCAAAATTTCATGTTTCTAACTGCAATAGGTTTGCTGGGGGATGATGAGTGAATATCCAAAAATCCTTCCTTAGTGGACTTCTTTCCCCAGAATTTCATCTCTCCCCATGAGGCCCTTAAATTGGATTTATGAAAAAACGATCGAACACCTATTTACTACTTTTTCAATCTGATTTTTCTCCCTGAGATTCTTACTTTTTGCCTCTGTCTTTTAAGAGATACTTGCTCCGTTAAGAATCCTTCAACACTTACTTTTCACACATACACCTCATAATATACACCACACCGAAAACCCCTCAGACATGTGTGTTCTTATTCTTAATGATGAGTTTATATGCCTTGTATCCCATCTCAAAGGAAACCAATTGGTAGATATTGTTATTAAATTAAATGCAAGTCTACACCCTTAACACCCCTTTAGAACCTGAATATCCAAAATTCCTTCCTTAGTGGACGTTTTCGACATACAACGAACATAGCCCCTTAATGTCATGTTTCTAACTTCAATAATTTTGGCTGGGGGATGATGAGTGAGTGAGTAAGTCAGGACATTTTCTTTCAATTATTTTTCAGAATTTCACCCCTCTCATGAACACCTTAAATTGGATTTATGAAAAAAAAAACGGTCGAACACCTATTTACTTATTTTTGAGCTGTTCTTCCCCCCTGAGTTTGATGAGTGAGTGAGTTAGGACACTTTCTTTCCTGTTTATTCCCCCAGAATTTCACCCCACTCCAAGGGCCCCTTAAATTGGATTTATGAAAAAACGGTCGAACAACTATTTACTTATATTCTAAGCTGTCTTTTCCCGATGAATTTCAAACTTCTCGCCTATGTCGTTTAAGAGATACACGCTCTGTTAAGAATCCCTCAACCCCCAATGTTCACCCCTTTCACCTCATAATATACACCACATCGATAAACCTTTAGACATTTGTCCGATTATTTTAATGATTAGTTATATACCGAATATCACATCCCCAAAGAAACAACTCATGAGATATCGTTATTCAATGAAATGAACGTTTACCCCCTTAACACCTCTTTAAAACCCGAATAACAAAAATCATTCATTAGTTGACGTTTTCGACATACAGCGAACATATTCCCAAAATTTCATGTTTCTAACTTTAATAGTTTTCGCTGGGCGTGATGAGTGAGTGAGTCAGACAGGACATTTTCTTTCAATTATTTTTACCAGAATCTCACCCATCCCCATGGGCCCCTGAAATTGGATTGATGAAAAAACGCTTGAACACCTATTAACTTATTTTTAAGCTGTCTTTTTCCCCTGAGTTTGATGAGTGAGTGAGTTAGTCAGTCAGTTAGGACACTTTCTCTCCTTTCCCTCCCCCAGAATTTCACCCCGCCCCATTGGCTCCTTAAATTAATTTATGAAAAAACGGTGGAACACCGATTTACTTATTTTTTAAGCTGTTTTTTTTCGCTGAGTTTCAAATTTCTCGCCTATGTCGTTTAGGAGATAGGCCTACACGCTTCGTTAGGAATCCTTCAACCCCCAATTTTCACCCCTTTCACTTCATAGTAATACACCACATCGAAAAACCCTTAGACACATGTCTGCTTATTTTTAATGATTAGTTTATATGCCCAGTATCACATCCACACATGGAACCACTCGTGAGATATTGTTATTCAATGAAATGCAGGTTTAACCCCCTTAAGACCCCTTTAGAACCTGAATATTCAAAAATCCTCCCTTAGTGTATGGTTTTGACATACAACGAACATATCCCGAAAATGACATGTTTCCAACTTCAATATTTTTGGCTGGGCGATGATGGGTGAGTGAGTCAGGACATTTTCTATCATTTTTTTTTTATCTTCAGAATTTCACTCCTCCCGATGAACCCCTTAAATTTGATTTATCAAAAAACTGTCGAACTCACGTATACTTATTTTTAAGCAGTTTTCCCCCTAAGTTTGAAGAGCGAGTGAGTCAATCGGTTAGGACACTTTCTTTCCTGTTTTTTACCCAGAATTTCACCCCTCCCCAAGGGCCCCTTAAATTGGATTTATGAAAAAACGGTCAAACACCTATTTACTTATGTTTTGCTGATTTTTTTCCCGCTGAAATTCAAACTCCTCGCCTATGTCGTTTAGGAGATACAGGTTCCGTTAAGAATCTTTCAACCCCCACATTTCTCCCCTTACACCTCATAATATACACCACATCGAAAAACACTGAGACCCGTGTCTTCTTATTTTTAGCCTACTTTCGATTTTTGCAAAAAATGAAAGTAGACTTATGAGATCAACACAGGGCGAAAAAAGTGTGTCTGTCTGTGTGTGTGTATGTGTGTGTGTGAGTCTGTGAGTGTGTCTGTGTGTGTGTGTGTCTGTGTGTGTGTGAGTGTGTGTACTCTGAATGTCTGTCCCCCCCTATCAATTCGAACACGGTGAATGCGAATTGAACGAAATTTGGTACAAAGGTAGCACTAGCAAAGGACACCTCAGTGTCATGTTTTATATCGCCGCCATCTTGACGGAAACGTAATGGCGGCCACACAAATGTTCAAAGCTTAAATCAAATTACGACTAACCTAATCATCCGATCTCTACCAAATTTGGAACAACATACCTTTATGGTGGGAGCATCCTTTGACCAAACTAATAGGTCATCAGAGTAATAGTTTGCGGATGGCGGCCATCTTTGTGTGAAAATCGATTCCCCCTATTAATTCGAACACGGTGCAACCGAATGGAACGAAATTTGGTACAGAGGTAGTACTAACAAAAGGCACCTCAGTGTCATGTTTTATATCGCCGCCATCTTGACGGAAACGTAATGGCGGCCACACAAATGTTCAAAGCTTTAATCAAATTACGATTAACCTAATCATCCGATCTCTACCAATTTTTGCAACAACATACCCTTATAGAGGAAGCATCCTTTGACCAAACGAATAGGTCATTAGCCTAATAGTTTGCGAATGGCGGCCATCTTTGTGTGAAAATCAATTCCCCCTATTAATTCAAACACGGTGAAACCGAATGGAACGAAATTTGGTACAGAGGTAGCACTAGCAAAGGGCACCTCAGTGTCATGTTTTATATCGCCACCATATTGACAGAAACGTAATGGCGGCCACACAAATGTTCAAAGCTTAAGTTAAATTACGACTACCATAACCATCCGATCTCTACCAAACTTTGCAACAACATACCTTTTTTGAGGGAGCATCCTTTGACCAATCTAATAGGTTAATAGCCTTATAGTTTGCGGATGGCGGCCATCTTTATGTCAAAATTGATTCCCCCTATTAATTCGAACATGGAGGAACCTAATGGAACGAAATTTGGTACAGAGGTAGCACTAGCAAAGGGCACCTCAGTGTCATGTTTTATATCGCCACCGTCTTGACTGAAACGTAATGGGGGCCACACGAATGTTCAAAGCTTAAATCAAATTACGATTAACCTAATCATCCGATCTCAACCAAATTTTGCAACTACATACCTTTATGGAGGGAGCATCCTTTGACCAATCTAATAGGTCATTCGCCTAATAGTTTGCGGATGGCGGCCATCTTTGTGTCAGAATCGATTCCCCCTATTAATTCAAACACGGTGAAACAGAATGGAACGAAATTTGGTACAGAGATAGCACTAGCAAAGGGCATCACAGTGTCATGATTAATATCGCCGCCATATTGACAGAAACGTAATAGCGGCCACACAAATGTTTAAAGCTTAAATCAAATTACGACTAACATAACCATTCGATCTCTACCAAACTTTGCAACAACATACCTTTATGGAGGGAGCATCCTTTGACCAATCTAATAGGTCATTAGCCTAATAGTTTGCGGATGGCGGCCATCTTTATGTCAAAATTGATTCCCCCTATTAATTCGAACACGGTGGAACCGAATGAACGAAATTTGGTACAGAGGTAGCACTAGCAAGAGGCACCTCAGTGTCATGTTTTATATCACCGCTATCTTGACGGAAACGTAATCGCGGCCACCCAAATGTTAAAAGCTAAAATGTAATTACGACCAACCTAATAATCTAGTCTCTACCAAATTTTGCAACTCCATATCTTTATGTGGGAAACATATTCTGACCAAACTGCAAGAACATCAGCCCAATAGTTTGCAGATGGTGGCCAAGTATGTGTGCAAATCGATTCCCCCTATCAATTCAAACACGGCGAAACCGAATTGAACGAAATTTGGTACAGAGGTAGCACTAGCAAAGGGCACCTCATATTCATGTTTAATATCCCTATAGCACGTTGTATTTCAACAAGCTACTACAACCAACATTCAATCATACTCCTTGAAAAGGACAAAGAGTTATAACAATACCCATGCATTTAGGAGAAAGTAGGCTATATGTTCTTTACTGAACATCTTGTTAATGATGAGTTTATATGCCGAGTATCACATCCCCCAATGAAACCAATCGGGAGATATTGCTATTCAATGAAATGCAGGTCTACCCCCTTAACACCCCTTTAGAACCTGAATACCCAAAAATCCTTTCTTAGTGAGCGTTAGCGGTCCTTGAGGAAGCTGCATACCAAATTTCATTCCAATCCGTTGGGTTGTTTCTGAGATTTCGTGATGAATGTGTGAGTGAGTGTGTGAGTGGTATTTGACAAATATCTAGTAGATAGTGTCAAGTCTTTGTTATGCTATACTCGGTGACAGTGCTTTGTGAGCAGTTGAGTAACTAACGGGATTTCAAGTAAAGGTCCTCATTTTCTATACCGGTAGTGCAGAGCGCAAATGGCATCCAGTCGGCCGTGTCTCGACTTGAGCTATGTTGCCATGGAAACTATCTGCCTTGCCATTCCTTCGTGAGTATATTTTATGATTTGATTAGCCTGTGCTTGAGTGCAAAAGTGCCGAAATCAGAATAATGAAAAGTCTATCGAAAATTCATGTAGCCAGCGGTTCCTTCTGCGTCCTAAACTATGTGTATGCAAAATTTGGTTGAGATTGGTGAAACGGTGTAGATTTGTATACGGAACCAACCCACCCACATACATACATACAGACTTTCACTTTTATATATAAGATTGAAAGAATGCAAGCCGGTAACCAAGGCAACACAATCTCAGAAGTCCATCTATTTCTGTAAGAAACAATGCCATTCCATTTATTAGAATACGGAGAACGTTCGCAAACGGCTATAAGGTTATCACGGAACCTATTTAAGCTGTACAATTCATCAATACGTATGTAATGCTCTTAAGGAGGTCAAGGGGTACTCTTGAAATTGTTCACGCGATTTACCCGTGTGGGTGTGGTAATAAAGGACGATTATTTCGCTATCCCTATATTTTTAAATTATTATTATGAGTATTATTATATTATGGCGTACAAGGAAAAGACAAAGCATATTTTCAGACCCTCGGTGGGTCGGAGGCTATTACGTCTTAAGGCTCTAAGACTACGTTTCTGACATATTATCAGAAAACTAATTTCATTTAATTAACTAATAAATAGATGACGAGTAAAGAATAAGACCAAATTAGGAGATATGTAGATATACTGAGAAAACCACACATGTGGAAAGGAAGAGACGTCTGGCTTTCTTCGGATATGACTCATGGATGAACTCAACAAGACTAACCAACCGGCTTCTCAACTACTGAGGGAATAGAAAGAGCGTGACACCGTCGCAAACAGTAGTTAACAAGGATATCCAAGAATTGAAGATAATGAAAGGTGATATTAGAAGCCGATCACATCTCAGAAAGATACTTAATCAGAAGAGTTTTCAGGACAGACCACTCTGTAAGAAAACCGGCATCATCTGGACAAAAGAGAGAAAGGAGATACATAGCCAGAGAATGCGCGAATATTGGACAAAGGTCAAATCCCTCGCCAAGATGAAAGTTTTAAACAATTTTTATCATCGATCAGTTCTTATTCTGTATTTCAAGTATTATTACGGAGCCAACAAGTACTCCACTAATGACCTCGATGCAATCTTTTCAGCCCGCCTTGTGAAAACAGCATCCCCCCTTCCTCAACTCTAGTCATCGTCCAGCTCCAGTGTGTAAAAATATCTTCACCAACTGCCCCGTTATCTCGTAGAATCAACAGCAACAAATCTCAACCACATAAACATATGGTAAGACATTAATCGATATAGCCACATATGCCCTCGCGAGGTAACGATATGGACTTGGCACCAAGCTGACAGAAATCAGTCTACGCTGAAATTCCCGCTTGTAATGACCAATAAAATACACACACACACACTGCCGGGAATGACATAACACTTTTCACACAGGTCGGTTGAATCAGATGCTCACAATCTATTTAAGAATATTAAAACCTACGAGAGAGCTGACTGCTCTTCGCCACAACTCATATTGCTCCAAAGGCAATAAACTCACTGAATCTGATCAATAATAAACATTACAAAGATTAATTTACCCTCCAATCTACTGTATGATTATATTAATTCAGTCCTACTTCTGAAACACAATATATCTCCGAGAGACGTTTCTTAACCGCATTGCGTAAACATATGCAAACACGGTTGTCCACATAGCCACGTTAGTTAAAACAAACAAACAAGAACTTACGTCTATGAAAAATTGTGCGAGCTGTTTCCATGCAAAAGGTGTGTCAGACCAAAACTAAATACACTACGTTAATCAACACAAGCAAGATATTTACAAACAAAATATGTCCCATATACCATAAGTTAACTTGTCAGATAATAAGAATATTATTCAGTACTCATCCTCGGCCAGTCACCCGTCAGCGAACATCTGCAGCCATCTCCCTACTTAATGCTGCTTAGCTCATCTCAAACATCTCGACGGAGTGTTGACAGTTCCAAACTTCTTCCAGGATAAGCGATGTCATCTCCCGTGCTGATGCAAAAAGTTATAGATTATTACACACTCGATATCTGTCTACTAAATTCACCGTTTTAGGTACTTATTTCCCCAGAACAGTCTGTTGGCGAATTGTCGATCATACTGTCCCTACAAAATAGTACTGTGACTATCTATCACACTGAATTTACAACACATTTGCATTAATAAAAATCTGTGTCCTCATGACACGCAAAGTACAAGTGCCTACGTCCTCAGACGCGCAGAATGTAATAATAACCTGTGTCTTCCTTAGTTGGCCCATCGGAAAGAAGAAGAACAAAAAAAACTAATGAAGTAATGCAAGCCGGTAACCAAGACAACACTATCACAAGGGGTGACATCCAACTTTCCATCTATTTCCGTAAGAAGCAATGACACTCAATTTATTAAATTTATGTGCAAGTTTGCAAATGGCTATAAGGTTTTCGTGGAATCAAACATAGACTGTAAAATTCAACAATGCGATTAAGGGGTCAAGGGGTACCCTAGAAATTTTACACGTGACTTACACGAGCACATGCGATATGTTGCACAGAAGGTATATTATATCTCCAAACAGCAACATTATTTAAAAATCCCGAATATCCATGCACCACAAGCTTTTATAATTTATTAAAGGGGTCTTCCTGGGGATGGGGTCCTTACACATCGATGAGGGTCAGTTTTAATATGACGTATTGAACCCTTTATCCTCTGATGGATAAATGATTCGATGTTTTATTTCTACAATTAATTAATATTTCCACCAGCGTCATGAAATAGCCAGACGAAGATGAGGAAACTTCAAGCATTTGTTGGAGACAGTGGGGACATACCTGCAGCAGTTTGACAAAAGGCTAAATACTTAAGGATTGTGAAAAGAAAGAGCCTAGCAATGTTTCAGAAGGACAGGTGGTGGCTACCTCAAAATAGAAGGGACGCGTGGTGAGACACGCTTATGGCATGTTCATTGTACTATTCGCGCCTAGAAAAAATATAATGCAGTAACGTGAGTGGCTGATGGTACTACTGGACACTCCTACGAGGCCGAGGTATGATAAAAACCGCGAACGTATCGAAGAAGTGGAACCAATGAGAGATGAATGCTTACGAACGCGCCAAGTCTAGCTTGGGCACGCGATAGCTATCATTAACGCGGGAGATCGGCTAGACAACATCTCTACGATCGATTCTAGAATTAATGGGCATATTCTTGACCTGCGCAATTTTACGAGTTCAGTGATATTTGTTTCATTCCTGTACCTCTATTATTTTGAGAAATTTTTACATAATTTCCCCCCCCCCCCTATCGATACCTAGGGCCAGTTCATTTATAAGTGGCGTGAAGAGCCAAGACATATTTACATTTTGTGTGTCGGGAGACACAGATTATTACATTTTGTGTGTCGGGAGACACAGGTTATTATTACATTTTGTGTGTCGGAAGACACAGGTTATTATTACATTTTGTGTGTCGGAAGACACAGGTTATTATTACATTATGTGTGTCGGGAGACACAGGTTATTATTATATTGTGTGTGTCGGGAGACACAGGTTATTATTACATTTTGTGTGTCGGAAGACACAGGTTACCATTACATTTTGTGTGTCGGAAGACACAGGTTATTATTACATTTTGCGTGTCTGAGGACGTAGGCAATTGTACTTTGCGTGTCATGAGGACACAGATTTTTATTAATACAAATGTGTTGTAAATTCAGTGTGATAGATAGTCACAGTACTATTTTGTAGGGACAGTATCATCGACAATTCGCCAACAGACTGTTCTGGGGAAATATGTACCTAAAACGGTGAATTTAGTAGACAGATATCGAGTGTGTAATAATCTATAACTTTTTGCAACAGCACGAGAGATGACATCGCTTATCCTGGAAGAAGTTTGGAACTGTCAACACTCCGTCGAGATGTTTGAGATGAGATAAGCAGCATTAAGTAGGGAGATGGCTGCAGATGTTCGCTGACGGGTGACTGGCCGAGGATGAGTACTGAATAATATTCTTATTATCTGACAAGTTAACTTATGGTATATGGGACATATATTGTTTGTAAATATCTTGGTTGTGTTGATTAACGTAGTGTATTTAGTTTTGGTCTGACACACCTTTTGCATGGAAACAGCTCGCACAATTTTTCATAGACGTAAGTTCTTGTTTGTTTGTTTTAACTAACGTGGCTATGTGGACAACCGTGTTTGCATATGTTTACGCAGTGCGGTTAAGAAACGTCTCTCGGAGATATATTGTGTTTCAGAAGTAGGACTGAATTAATATAATCATACAGTAGATTGGAGGGTAAATTAATCTTTGTAATGTTTATTATTGATCAGATTCAGTGAGTTTATTGCCTTTGGAGCAATATGAGTTGTGGCGAAGAGCAGTCAGCTCTCTCGTAGGTTTTAATATTCTTAAATAGATTGTGAGCATCTGATTCAACCGACCTGTGTGAAAAGTGTTATGTCATTCCCAGCAGTGTGTGTGTGTGTATTTTATTGGTCATTACAAGCGGGAATTTCAGCGTAGACTGATTTCTGTCAGCTTGGTGCCAAGTCCATATCGTTACCTCGTGAGGGCATATGTGGCTATATCGATTAATGTCTTACCATATGTTTATGTGGTTGAGATTTGTTGCTGTTGATTCTACGAGATAACGGGGCAGTTGGTGAAGATATTTTTACACACTGGAGCTGGACGATGACTAGAGTTGAGGAAGGGGGGAAGCTGTTTTCACAAGGCGGGCTGAAAAGATTGCATCGAGGTCATTAGTGGAGTACTTGTTGGCTCCGTAATAATACTTGAAATACAGAATAAGAACTGATCGATGATAAAAATTGTTTAAATAAATGGGAGTTGCCTACGAATCACTATAATCTCCGAAGCGTTAGCTTAACGTGCATTTTTGTTCATATAAGGTAATCTCAGCCGGTGAGGCTTTTGTTGTTGTTGGTTTCCATTCCATGTTTATGTTCCGTATCAGTGACCCGTGCAGTCACGTGTGATGCTGTCTTTTCCTTGTTTGTTGTATGGAGCAATTGACCGTGTTGGCAGCTCATTTGTCAGATGCGTCATCGCACTGAAGGAGGGTCTCGAGGGAGATTCCTGTAAATATTAGGTTTTAGATTGTGTGTCAGCATTAATTTTAAGGGTTTTTATTAGTGTTGTGTCCTATATCCGTAAACGTTGATTTACGAGATGATTGTTCGTAAGCATCGTGGCTGTTACCCGCTGTAAACGGACAGTCATCCACGTACTCATTCTTCGTAGTTAGTCATTACGCGTACATAAAATCCCAATGCAAGTTAGTGGAACTTGGATCCACATTTTTATGTGGAGGAAATCCGTCTGACTCCTCAACGTTGATAGATATTTCTGCCATGGGAAGATTCAGGGAGGATTATTATTGATGTTGTCTATATTCAATTTTTGCGCTAATAGTAATTAAATTATGTTATTATTTTACGTCTTGTCACTTCCTTTCTTAATTATAGTTTTAATCCTGAAGGGTTCATAGGAGGTAAACTGGCGCGGCCAAGCGTGGGGTGGTTCACTGTGGTGTAGCGGCAAAGAAATTGCACATGTCAATGTAAGCGTAGATGGGTTTACAAACTGACGCAACAATGAAGGTGTATTTTTGTTGCTGGTTCACTGCTGGAACACATTTAGTTGGCGTATTTGAGTAAAACTGACATGCCACAAGTGGAGGCAGATATGACAGTATTTTAATCACCGGAAAGTGATATTTTATTAAAAGTAATTGAGGCGAAGAGGATACCGCCAACTGTGTGAAATATATATTATAATCAGGAGTTTGCAATGTAAAATACGGTTCACGTTTTTGTCTATTGAATTAAAGTAAAAGTAATATACGTGATATCAGGCGCCCAATGATTAAAGTTAAAACTAGATTTGTTTAGAAAGCCAAACTCATGAAAATGTTAGGAGGCTGGTAGCCTTAAATGACAATTAATATTTTGTTAATTAGTCAGTGTTAATATCAGATCAGGATAACAATTTAATGACTGAATATGTGTTTGGGTTTAAATTAAATTGAGTAAAATTAGATCCACTCAGAGATGCAATCGACTAGTGGGATTAAATGTAAAATATAAATGAACTGAGTAGGGTAAAGAAATTAAATGTGCATGGGGATTGTATGTGTGTGTCAGGGGGCATTGCTTTATGGCATTTCCCTAATGTCTCATATAAAGTATATAACATGGCAACAGTGCAACAGATTCAAGAAATCATTGAAAGTGCTGCTAGGAGGACACAGGAATTGTTGGACACCAAATTGGCGGAACAGAGTGAATCATTAAACACTAAACTATCTGAATAGAGTGAATCATTAAACACTAAACTATCTGAACAGAGTGAATCATTAAACACTAAACTATCAGAACAGAGCGAATCATTAAACGCGAAATTATCTGAACAAATAAACAATAGTATGTTAGAACAAAGTGAGTCTATAAACAAATTATCCGAACAAAGTGAATCACTAAACACAAAACTATCCGAACATAGTGAATCACTAAACACAAAACTATCTGAACAAAGTGAATCATTACGGACACAATTAAACAACAGTAGGATTGAACAAAATGAATATCAGGCGGAACAAGCTAGATTATTAAAAAGTGAAATCAATGACACTATAAATTCGCAGTTAGAGGCGCAGAATGTTAAAAACACGAACCAATTAGCTTCGTTAACCGCAGAGATGAAGGATCACACTAATCAACAGATGGTATTGCTGGCCCTAGATGTTAGTAAAAACAATGAAAAACAATTAGATCAGATTAAGAAAATGGAAATTATATTTGATCAAAAACTTAGCATTCTGGATGAAACGGTGTTAGGTAAATTAGAGCAAATTGAACTAGCATGCACTGGGAGTACGAGCGAGGTCAAGATAGCTCAGGATAAGATGGAAGGACGATTTAAGGAAATGGAAAAAAGCGGCAAGGTCATTCAACAACAATTATCAGCGGTAGATTAAAATATATCCGGCATAATTAAAGATATGGACCGTCCCGAAATAAAATCAGCGGAGAAATGGAAAAGCCTAGAAGCGGATCAGGATCAATTAAAGAATACCATCGACGAAAGGCTGGGCCAGATAGAAAGCAATCAGGATGACACTAAAAGCCAGATTGAGGAGAAAGTAAGCACGATTAAGGAGCAAATAAGAAAAGATTGGCGAAAAATGAATATCGATTCTAAAGAGGAAAGATTATCCATCCTTAAGACAGTAGGCGAAAATCATACTCGTATTCAAGCATTAGAACAAGAAATTAAGAGTTAACTTAAAGAACAAACAGACAGGATCATTAAAGCTGAACTGAGGTCGATAGAACAATCCTCGATATTTAAAACGCGAACAATGAAAGATAAGCAGGGTGACTCAAATAGCCCGGAGGGGACGAGCACAGCAGGAAGTCAAACTCAGACAGAGAGCCCATTAACAACAAACACGGAGGGGTTTCGCAAGAATATTGAAAGGAGTTCCACGCCACATGACGGTCATTAGCCCACACAACTTATCCAAGTAATTCGCTCGAACGATTATAAACCGCAGAAGTATACGGAGAATTCAGGGGTGACACCTAAAGCCTTTATTAAAGAAATTGAAGATCATTACAATGACACTGGGGTACCTGAAGCACGTAGGTTAAGGATGATGGAGAGATTTTTATCAGGAAATGTCCTTACATGGTTTTTAAGCTTCAAATATACATTCGGAACTATGGCAGATTTTAAAATCGCGTTTCTGCGCAAATACTGGTCTCCGGCATTGCAACAGAGTTTAAGGATGGAGCTTTACTCTAGGAAATACCAAACTACCCAGCAAACGAAATACTCAGATTTCTTTAACATGCAAATGCTAAAATTTCGCGACCTTGATTACCCTTTGAATGAAGTGGATCTGGTGATGACTATAGCGCGGCAATTACCAGTCAACGTGCAACAAATATTAGTCGCAGCGAACGTTACGGCCTTACATGCAGAACAGATATTACGCCAGATAGATGAGACTACATCTCATAATCATTATAGAGGAGGAAGACAACTGGAGTTAGTAAATACGACAGAGGTCATAAAACCAAAACAGGCGAACACTAAAACGCAAGGTACAAATACAAGCACATCCACACCTAGGCGAAACCAGGAAGAGGAAGAAAACAGACCGTACCAGCGTAACGAGAATAACTATAACAATAGGTCATATCAAGGCAACAATAGATATCAACAGAGAGGGCATCAACAATGGCGTGAAAATCGAAGAAATGAGGGGCCTTATGGAAGATACGGTGATTACAATGGGAATCAAAGATGGAAAGGAAGGAGAGATCAAAATCAAGGAGAGGCACGTAATTATCGAAATGACTGGGATGATAGGCACGCTCAATCACAAAATTACCTAGAGGAATTACACGCTAGTCAAGGTGGAGAGCAAGGACGATGGGAAAAAGCCATTGGGAACATGAAGAATCCAGACACACATACTGAGGAAGCTGGAAGTCTACTGAGACAAGAGGAATGTCAGGGGCGTGGGCGACAAAGGGATGATGGGAGTCGCAGCGGAGCTAAAAAAATTGCTAAATTTGGATAAAGGAGACAGTCTACAAACGCAACAGTCGAAAGTTGAAGATGGATGGATAGTAGCGAACATACAAGAATGGATTGCTTTGCCAGAAGATTGCCTGGAGGAGACGGTGAAACCACGGAACGATGAAATTAGGCAGTTACCCATTGATCACTTTTGTGATACTTTAAATGTTTGCTTGGCCCATTTGTCGGTCAAATTTTATTTCTTGTTACCGAGATCCCCGAATGGTAATTATTTCTTTACAAATGTATTAATTGCTTAAACCATATGTATAATCTTGTTATCACTCATTTATTCATAGATATTATAGTTCTCACCTTGAGTGTTCCAGTCGCTCGCTACCTCAAGCGTCCTCACTTCCGACATACAGGGCATCTACTGGTTGATCCACTGTCCACTGAGTAGTGTCGACTGACGTCACCCTGACTTTCGTTCGATCAATGGCAGGTCTTTGTCCAGTCGGGCGATCTCCAGCTTCGAGAGGGTTCCATGATCCCTATTTAAGACGCCACTTGCTGGCGTTCTTCACCACTTCTGATCAATCATCACTTCTGATTACTTCAACCTGCTGGTCACCGCTACCGCATCTCATGACACCATCGCTAGTCTCTACGCTACCTAGCAGTTACGTCACGAGATCTGCACCATGACGTATTACTCAAGATGGCAAGACTAATTGCCAGCTGTTGTACTCTTCACCTTCACCTTAGATGGGATACTTTGAATCGTCTTTCGATATACTGATGGATCATCACTTGGAAGCTATAAATGTCATTCCTTCGCAAGAAAAGAAGAGAGAGTTGACATTTTATCAATGGTGCACATATCTCTAGGCCATGTACGCCTCCTTATGAAGAAACCGTGAGGACTTTTAAATCAACGTTTGCTAGCTGGAACTTTTAAGGAGCTGGCTCTTCAAAGATAAGTTTAATTTTATGAAGAGTTTATATCATACCAGTTATTTTACACTCTTAATCATTTTTATGGTTCTCTCTTTTTATAAAGTGAATCCCTTTTTTATGTTAAGCTCAACTTCTCTCCAATCAAGCAAGCTTGTTTCATTGACCTTTCTTTAATCTGGGTTTCTGTCATCAGGCCCTCACACTTTGCTACATTTATAATTGTTCATTTCAGTGATAAGCACTTAAGTGCAATTTGTTTATTGATTATAAATTTATTATTAGAAATAAAAATTGTTAATGTATTGCTACCTACATTGGTTTTCTAGTCACGTATTTCATGCCCACTACCCCGCACCGCTTCAGTCTAATTTTCTTGACCACAGTAGTTATTTTGTCCAGGCTTTCGCCTGATGCGTTTCGTTCTCCCGTATGGGGAAGTTTTAGGGCAGAACTTTTTCTCCATAAATTTTTGGTGCCTCACCCCCAGGAAACATATCTGTTGCACCCTGGATCCCTATACAAGTTTAATATTGTGGATTTTACATTAACAATTTTTGTTCATTGTGTTTCAACACTAATTCACATTGTACGTTTCAGCTTGAGGCGCATGTTCAGCAGAGGAGGAGAGAAACGTAAGCTAAGCCGGTTTCTTCCGCATCAGACTAAACCTTACCACGTAGCAAGCTGTCATCCTCTGACTTCCAGTACTCGAAGTAACAATATTGACGTGAGTAACAAACAACTTTTGACATGCCTAACCTTGATGGAAAACTCAGCAACGCCAGAACCTCTTGTAAAGGCAAGCTCACACGGTTTCGTACTTTCTTAACGGAGCTTGAACCCCAAGAGCGTAATCTTGACATAATTTCGCAGAGGCTTAAGAATTATGAACAAGCCTTTAAGAAATATGATGAGATACAATGCAGTATAGAAACTCAGCATCCGGACCAGCAAAGTGATAGGTTGGAAGTTGAAAAATTATACTATCAGGGATTTGCTGAAGCTAAACAGCTTATTAGGGCTTTAACTTTAAAAGAAAAACAAGAAGATCAAACTTCTGCAGCATCTTCTACATCTTCTTCACGCATTATATTACCCAAATTAGAAATACCCAAATTCACTGGTAAGGACATAGAATGGGAGCCATTTTTTGAATTATTCAATTCTTTAGTACATGAGAATACTTCTATACCAGTAATACAAAAATTTCACTACTTGCGTCTGGCAGTTCAAGGCAACGCACTTAACCTGATTCAAGCACTTTCTTTGACCAGTGATAATTATGAAGTTGCTCTGAATCTTCTTAAGGATAGATATGGGAACATTCGTTTATCTATTCAACGCCATATACAAAGCTTATTCGAGTTACCTAACGTGCAAGCAGATAACAATTTATCACTTCGTAAGTTGATTGACACTGTAGAGCTACACGTCAGAGTATTGTCCAATTTAAACCAACCTGTAAATCACTGGGATTTATTTCTAAATCACCTCATTTCTGCAAGATTGGATGCAAATACATTAAAAGCCTGGGAAACAGAACTTTCCCAGAATTTGCAATGCACTTATGAGGCGATTATTAACTTTTTGAAGGCCAGAAGCCAAGTCTTTTCCGCCATAGCTAATCAAAAAACTAGTAGTTCAGATTCAAAAGCCTTCTCAAAAGATAAGGTTAGCAGTTCTAATCAAAGAATTTTAAGGTCACAGGCTCTTCCTGTTGATGCTCGGTCACCTAACCAAATGCAAACGTGCGGTCTGTGTCAGCAATCGCATACTTTATACAATTGTGATGAATTTAAATCTTTATCAGTAGATGAAAGACGAAAGTTCATTACGAATAAAAAACATTGTTTCAACTGTTTGTCAGGAACGCATATGTTAAACAAATGCCGTTCACAACGTTTATGCTTTCATTGTAAGGCTAGACACCATTCCCTTTTGCACAGACATGAAAGATCACGGTTATCAGGGCCAAGCAGTTCCAATACCAAGTCTAATTCTGAGACTTCTCAAAATAGTGCGCAGTCGTATGCTCAAAGTTCTACCTCGCTTGGCAAAGTCCAGGTTTTATTATCTACCGTGCAGGTTCTATTGAAAAATTCTCACGGAAAATGGGTATCTGTCAGGGGATTATTGGACAATGCCGCTACCAACAATTTTATTAATGAATCGTTGGTACAAAAGTTAGGCCTCCCAAAACATCCTACCTCAATAGAGGTTACAGGAATAAACTGCTCTATATCGCAATCCTTAAGCTTTGCTAAAGTGGATCTGAAGGACTCTAATAATCTTGGTACGCAGTTGCAATTAGATTATTTGATTATCAAGTCTATAGGCAACAATATTCCTGGCACTTCTTATCCTATTCAAAGTTGGAATATCCCGAATTTTGTCCAGCTAGCTGACCCTCATTTCAACAGAGCTTCGCCCGTAGAGCTTCTTTTCAGCTCAAGCGTATTTTGGCAATGTCTTCATTCCAATAAAGTAAAAATTGCTCCTAATGTTTTCTTCCGCGAAACTGATTTTGGTTGGATTGCTACTGGCCAAAAATACCGTAATCCTATTCAAACTGTATCGAATTGTTATTTTGTTGGTACCGATTTGAGTCAAGAGCTAACCAAGTTCTGGGATCTTGAGAATGTTCAGGCTACTTCTTCTTCTTCTAACGAAATTTGTGAAAAGTTATACAAGGAAACCACTGTCCGTACTGCTGAAGGCAGATTTATAGTAACTCTTCCACGTATTCCCAATCCTCCCGCCATTACGGGCTCGCATTCCAGAGCACTTAGGGCACTATTTGCTATTGAAAATCGGTTCAAACAAGATGCTTCTGTCAAAACTCAGTATGCTTCCTTTATGGAGGAATACGAATCATCTAATCACATGGAGGTAATTTCTAAATCAGAAGAAATTGACCATCCTTTAAATGAAATAGTTTATCTAAATCATCACCCGGTATGGAAAAATTCCTTAACACAAGACAATATAAGAGTAGTTTTCAATGGCTCATCACCAGATTCCAATGGAATCTCTTTAAATGATACCCTGCAATGTGGTCCCGCGATTCAAACAGATCTCACCTCTGTTTTGCTTAGTTTTCGAAGGTTTCCTATTGCTGTAATCTCAGATATTAAGCAGATGTATCGGCAGATTCTCGTAAATTCTGAGCAGCAAGATCTGCAAAGAATATTGTGGCGCGATGAGAGTTCCAAACCCATAAAGATATTTAGATTGAAGACTGTGACATATGGCCTGAAGCCTTCAGCCTTTCTTGCGATTCGGTCTCTCCACATGTTAGCCGAGCAAGATGGTCATCTGTATCATCCTTTGGCCTCTGAGTCATTAAAAACGGCATTTTATGTTGACGATTTCTTGTGCTCTTTCCCTAATATTTCTGAAGCACTCCTTGTGTGCGAAGATTTGAAGTCCCTGCTCCTAGGAGGTGGTTTTCCGCTCCATAAATGGACTTCAAATTCCACTGAATTTATATCAAAATTTTCATCAGAGGTCCCAGTTGATGAATTTGTTGCCATTCCTACTGATGAAGCAGCCGTAAAAGCATTGGGTGTTTTTTGGTGTCCTTCTTCTGATACCTTCTCTTATCAGGTACATCTGTCAGAATCTCCCCCTGTAACTAAGAGACAAGTTCTGTCAGAAATCGCAAAGATCTTTGATCCTTTGCAATATATTGCTCCTATAGTTATTGTTGCAAAAATGTTCTTGCAAAAGCTTTGGTCATTAAAATCAGACTGGGATGAAAATCTCTCCCTTCCTCTTGTAGAAGAATGGTTAGAGTATCGCAGCAGTTTGCTGGATCTCTCCAAGGTTTCTATACCCGCCCTTTAATTTCTAATCCCTTATACCAGCAGTATGACCTGCATGTATTTTCTGATAGTTCAGAACGGGCTTATGGCGGTTGTGCATACATGGTAGGACGTTCCTCAGCCACTTTCCCTGGATTTTCTAATTTAGTGTGCTCTAAATCAAAAGTTGCTCCACTTAAAACGGTATCATTGCCGAGATTAGAATTATGCTCTGCTTTAATGGCAACAGAATTAGCTACTAAACTAAATGTCAGTTTAAAGTTAAAATTTTCCCGCTCCTTTTTTTGGAGCGATTCTTCTATTGTATTAGCTTGGATTTCCAAACCTTCTTCTCATTGGAATACCTTTGTGGCAAATCGCTTTTCTAAGATTCATGAAGTCTCTCATTCTGAACAATGGAGACATGTTCCTAGCCGTGAAAACCCCGCGGATATAATATCACGTGGTTGCACGCCTAAAAAATTGATTTCTTCAGACCTGTACTGGAATGGTCCTCCTTGGCTAAGTCAGGAATCATCTTGCTGGCCTCGCTTAGCTAATCAATTTGCAGAAGAAATACCTGATGCCCGTAATGACCCTGTCGCGTCGCATCTTACTTCTACTTCTACTAGCCTTTTTCATAGATACTCTTCATTTGATAAATTGATTCGTGTAGTGTCTTATATTTTCCGATGTAAATATTTAGTAATTGATCCACCTTTGAAGCCTCAACCCTTTCTCTCCAGAGTAGAGTTAGAATTTGCTACTTGCAAGATTTTGTTACTTGTTCAGCAGGAAGTATTTGCTCCTGAAAAGCAAGCTCTTATAAGTGGTAAAGATTTACCCAAGTCTAGCAGGCTTTCACCACTCACTCCTTTTCTAGACCAGGACGGCATAATACGTGTGGGTGGAAGATTAGCTATGTCTAGTTGTGAGGTTGGGAAAAAGCATCCCATCATCCTTCCTTTAAAGCATCCTATCACTACCCTTATAATAAAAAAAGTTTCATTATAAACACCTTCATGCTGGCACTCGCACCTTGCTCTGTCTAATTCGTGAACTTTACTGGATCATCAATGGCGTTCATGAGGTTTCTTTAGTTGTCAAAAAGTGTATACCTTGCTTTAAGGTTAAACCACGGCCCGCCACGCAGATTATGGGTAATTTACCTCCATTTCGTTCAGAACCTAGTAAGCCCTTCGCTCTTACTGGGATCGATTACGCTGGTCCTTACGTATATCAGACCAATCCCTCTTCATCTAAGCGCAAAATCTTAGGTAAACTTTACATCTCGTTATTTGTATGTATGGTGACGGGAGCTATCCACCTTGAGTTGGTTACGAACGCTTCTGTATCCTACTTTTTGGCCGCCTTTTCTAGATTTGCTGCTAGACGGGGTGTTCCATCTGAAGTTTTTTCAGATAATGCAAAAATTTTTGTAAGCGTTTCTGATCTCTGGAAAAAGGTGTTAAGCTCCCCTTCTGCTAAAGAAAAAATTTCCAACTTTTCCTATTCTAAAGGTTTCAAATGGCATTTCACCCCGCCTTATGCTCCCCATCATGGGGGCCGTTGGGAGTCCTGCATCAAACTTACTAAAAGACAGCTTAAGAAAACTCTTGGTCCTACCATACTTTCTTATGAGGAATTCAACTCTTTAATTATTCAAGTCGAAGGTATTGTAAATTCCAGACCTCTGACCCCTCTTTCAAACGATCCTAAGGATCTTTTACCTTTAACACCCAGTCAATTCCTGATTGGCTGTTCGCTTGCTGCTACTCCGCCTTTGCTGGTTCGACGCTGTGATCCTAACTTACCTATCTTTTGGAGAAAAGTAGAATCTTTGCGCTGTTCTTTTTGGCGCCGATGGAAGTTAGAATATCTCAGCTTGCTAAATAGGCGTGAGAAATGGCGGCTTCCTCAACCAGATGTACGAGTGGGGGACATGGTTCTTCTTCGAGACCCATCTCCGCCTCTCGTGTGGAATCTGGGCAGAGTTATTCACTGCCACTTTGGCCGTGATAAACGCGTCAGAGTTGTTGATGTTTTAACTAGTAAAGGTCTTTATACTAGACCCATCTCTGCTATCTCTGTTTTGCCTTTCGAGTCTTAGTTTCTCCTCGTCTGTTATCCATGTTTTGCTTTGACTGATTCTTTTGTTTGTTTTCATTCGGAGTTCTCGGAGCATGATCACTTTTGTGATACTTTCAATGTTTGCTTGGCCCATTTGTCGGTCAAATTTTATTTCTTGTTACCGAGATCCCCGAATGGTAATTATTTCTTTACAAATGTATTAATTGCTTAAACCATATGTATAATCTTGTTATCAATCACTTATTCATAGATATTATAGTTCTCACCTTGAGTGTTCCAGTCGCTCGCTACCTCAAGCGTCCTCACTCCCGACATACAGGGCATCTACTGGTTGATCCACTGTCCGCTGAGTAGTGTCGACTGACGTCACCCTGGCTTTCGTTCGATCAATGGCAGGTCTTTGTCCAGTCGGGCGATCTCCAGCTTCGAGAGGGTTCCATGATCCCTATTTAAGACGCCACTTGCTGGCGTTCTTCACCACTTCTGATCAATCATCACTTCTGATTACTTCAACCTGCTGGTCACCGCTACCGCATCTCATGACACCATCGCTAGTCTCTACGCTACCTAGCAGTTACGTCACGAGATCTGCACCATGACGTATTACTCAAGATGGCAAGACTAATTGCCAGCTGTTGTACTCTTCACCTTCACCTTAGATTGGATACTTTGAATCGTCTTTCGATATACTGCTGGATCATCACTTGGAAGCTATAAATGTCATTCCTTCGCAAGAAAAGAAGAGAGAGTTGACATTTTATCAATGGTGCACATATCTCTAGGCCATGTACGCCTCCTTCTGAAGAAACCGTGAGGACTTTTAAATCAATGTTTGCTAGCTGGAACTTTTAAGGAGCTGGCTCTTCAGAGATAAGTTTAATTTTATGAAGAGTTTATATCATACCAGTTATTTTACACTTTTACATTTTTATGGTTCTCTCTTTTTATAAAGTGCATCCCTTTTTTTATGTTAAGCTCAACTTCTCTCCAATCAAGCAAGCTTGTTTCATTGACCTTTCTTTAATCTGGGTTTCTGTCATCAGGCCCTCACACTTTGCTACATTTATAATTGTTCATTTCTGTGATAAGCACTTAAGTGCAATTTTTTATTGATTATAAATATATTGTTAGAAATAAAAATTGTTAATGTATTGCTACCTACATTGGTTTTCTAGTCACGTATTTCATGCCCACTACCCCGCACCGCTTCAGTCTAATTTTCTTGACCACAGTAGTTATTTTGTCCAGGCTTTCGCCTGATGCGTTTCGTTCTCCCGTATGGGGAAGTTTTAGGGCAGAACTTTTACTCCACCCATTATTTACGCGTGGATTGGTGGAATTAATATAAGATGTTTATTGGATACGAGGTCGCAGATCAGTCTGGTATTGGAGGCCTTGGTTCGAGAGTTGGGACGGAGTCAGAATATTCCTCTAATGCCCGTACCACAACTCAAAGTGAGGGGTGTTATACCTGAACGCACCGTCACTTGTAAACGTCAGGCATACTTAGAGCTGAATATATTGGAACACACTTTCGGGCAAACATTCATTATCATGGCAAAGATGAATTTCAATATAATTCTTGGTGCAAATTTCATTTGTGACTATCAAGCAGTGATAGATTTGCACAAGAACACAGTCAGTTTTAGAGAGTATGATCAACTGAAGAACGTGGGATTGCATATGGATGAAATCACTACCGGAAGAGATGTAAATGCTTGGACATTGGAAGCAATATCGGAAGAGACGAAAGAGGAGATACGAAAGGCAGAAGATAACATCATAGAAGGAGCTGTTGTGGAACTAGATGAGAAGAGTGAATCCCAGGAGATATGGTCTTTATTAACAGAAGGAGATGACAGTGATGCACAATTTGAAGAGTTACTACAGGAGCGGCTCAATGACATTCAACTTGGGGGTGAACATAGAAAACAATTGGAAGAGATTTTAAGGAAGCACAAAGCAGTATTCGATACAGTACCTGGAAAAATATTAAATTTCATATATTCAATGCAAGTCGTGGATTGGTCACCTTTCAAAAGTAGATTGTACCCAATTCCGGAAAAATATCGTGGTCAAGTCAAGGTCATTATAGATGAGATGTTGCAAGCTGGAGTGATAAGGAAGACACCTACACCTTATCTAAATGCGATTTTGGCAGTCACAAAACCAAATGGATCTATTAGACTTTGTTTAGATGCCAGAAATCTCAACATGAGACTCATTTTTCCTGAGTATGACAGAGCGCCAATTATCAGAGACGTACTAAAAGGCTTTAAGAACAAGAGCATTTATTCATCAGTTGATTTGACGTCCAGTTTCCACCATCTTGAATTGGATGAGAAGTCACAGCTTCTAACTGGCTTCTTATTCGATAACCAAACGTTCTGCTTCGTCCGAATGCCTTTCGGAGTCAAAACAGCGGGCTGTGCTTTAATCTGAGCCCTGGATCTGAATCTAACCGAGGAAGTTAAGGAGATGACGGTGCGCTACAATGATGACATTCTGCTGGCATCCGACAACATTGAAATTCACATGGAAAATTTAGATAAAGTATTAGGCAACCTTAATGCATCAAATTTCAAAGTTAACCTGAAGAAATCGCATTTCTTCAAGAGCGAGATCTTATATTTGGGTCACATCATTGACAAGGAGGGAGTGAAGCCAAACCCAGCTAAGATCGAAGCGATAAAGAATTTCCCTACACCAACGAGAGTCAAGCACATTCGGGCTTTCTTAGGCGTAACGGGATTCTTTAAAGAAAACTGTCCAGGTTACACGGAGACTGTAGCTCCAATGCAGGAAATGCTAAAAAAAAGAATAATAAATGGTTGTGGAATGCGGAATGTGAGAAGGCGTTCCAAGCAACAAAACAGCTACTGGAAAACTGCATTAAGTTAGGATATCCAGACTTCAAGCACAAATTTATAATCCAAGCGGATGCTTCACTAATTGGTATAGGTGCCATGCTCTACCAAGAAGATCCAGCTAACCTGCAACATAAAACATATTTGGTATTTGTCAGCCGAAAATTGCGTAAGCACCAGCGCAATTATACTGTAACGGAACTAGAGCTGTTGGCCATCCTTCATGCGCTACAACAATGGAAACGAATACTTTATGGATACCCCATTGTTGTCAGGACCGATCACAAGGCACTAACATTCTTGTTTAAGACGTCGATGGCAAGCGAACGTGTGACACGTTGGTCTATATATATTCAGCAGTTTAGCATTGAGATTGAACATTGTCCAGGGAAGATGACCGTGATTCCGGATGCACTCAGCAGGAACCCAGAGCCTGATGTTGAAGAAACAGCGATGGTACAACATTTGGAGTTAACACCGAAGGACCGGGAATTCTTGGAGGAGTTACGTGAGATACAGCGAGAACAGGAAGCGGAACCATGGATGATGCTATTAATTCAATACTTTAGAAAGCAGCTACCTACAGGAACACCTGCATTTCGAGAAGCGAAAGCAAAAGAAGGAAGATATGTTTATGTCAACAATATGCTGCACAAATGGGTAGATAATGACCATACCAAGTTACGCATACTTGTACCTGCATCTTTACAGCGAGGATTGACATGGCATACTCACGAAAGTTAGGGACACGTCGGAGTAGACAAATGCGAAGCGACAATAGGAGAGACATTTACATGGCCACGCATGAGAACAACTATATGTGACGTCATTACGACTTGTGATCCTTGTCAGAGGACAAAGCCCAATAACTATTTAATGAGGCAGTATCCTAAACCACTGTTACCTCAGAAGCCGTGCGAGATGCTGGCAATCGACAGTTTCGGTCCAATTCCGAAAGGGAGGCTAGGGTGCCGCCATTTATTAGTTTGTATGGATGTATTCTCCAAATTCGTAGTATTATGTCCCATCCAGAAAACAACATCTAAACAAGTACTAAGCCGCATACGCAATAGAGTAATTCCAGCTATGGGAAAACCAAAGTTTATTTTATCAGACCATGGCAGCTATTTTACAAGCGCCGAATTCAAGAAAGGTATGGAGGACATGGGTATAAAACACGTTTTAAGCAGTATCCGACATGCCCAAGCTAATCAAAGTGAGCGAGCAATAAAATGTGTGACATCATACTTGAGAATCTTCATTCCCAAAGAACATCATAAGTGGGTGGATAAAATTAAGGATGTGGAGACATGTATGAATTCTACCAGGCACGAGTCAACAGGACAGATCCCTATGGTCTTACACAAAAACGAGTATCCAGTGAGAGCGTGGAAAAGCATCATTAACTGTCCACAAGATCCCATGATAGCACCTGACCTGCGAATAGAGAGAACGAGAGCCTACATGAGAAAACAAGCAGATCGCAGATTACGGCGAGTGAGAAATAAGAGATTTCACCGTGATCTAGAAATCAACCAGCTCGTTTTGGTGAAACGACCCGCTACATCGGATCCAGAGAAGAACTTCAGCAAATTCTGTGAAAAGTTCGTAGGACCCTATTCTATTGTAAGAAACCTAGGAAATAATGCATACAGAGTGAAAGAGTTAAACACAGGAACAATGTCGGTCTACAATGCAGCCAATTTTAAAAACGTATCGAAGAAGTGAACCATGGGAGCGCCGAAATAATGATGCAGTTTAAATATATGGACGTCCTATATCAACCAAGTGGACGGGGGGCAGTTGAGTACGGCACGTGAAGGAGGAAGTGGAGATGGTGTTGACAAACATTAACGAGACGGGCAGAGTGTTACCTAAGGCATCAGCGCGTCACGCAAGAAGTTGAGAGGGTGAGGTCCAAGCAGGAAATAAAACGAGTAAATGCCATTCAAGACAGGAGCGGCTAGACCAAGTAATAGAAAAGGGGTGATTCTGAAATAAAACAAATTGGCCTACGGAAGTCTTTTAAAAATTATCGACTTTATCCTAAGTTCGAAATTTCGTGAGTGATGGAGTTGTGAACCCTTTATCCTCTGATGGATAAATGATTCGATGTTTTATTTCTACAATTAATTAATATTTCCACCACCGTCATGAAATAGCCAGACGAAGATGAGGAAACTTCAAGCATTTGTTGGAGACAGTGGGGACATACCTGCAGCAGTTTGACAAAATACTTCAGGATTGTGAAAAGAAAGAGCCTAGCGATGTTTCAGAAGGACAGGTGGTGGCTACCTCAAAATAGAAGGGACGCGTGGTGAGACACGCTTATGGTATGTTCATTGTACTATTCGCGCCTAGAAAAAATATAATGCAGTAACGTGAGTGGCTGATGGTACTACTGGACACTCCTACGAGGCCGAGGTATGATAAAAACCGCGAACGTATCGAAGAAGTGGAACCAATGAGAGATGAATGCTTACGAACGCGCCAAGTCTAGCTTGGGCACGCGATAGCAATCATTAACGCGGGAGATCGGCTAGACAACATCTCTACGATCGATTCTAGAATTAATGGGCATATTCTTGACCTGCGCAATTTTACGAGTTCAGTGATATTTGTTTCATTCCTGTACCTCTATTATTTTGAGAATTTTTTACATAATTTCCCCCCCCCCTATCGATACCTAGGGCCAGTTCATTTATAAGTGGCGTGAAGAGCCAAGACATATTTACATTTTGTGTGTCGGAAGACACAGATTATTACATTTTGTGTGTCGGAAGACACAGTTTACCATTACACTGTGTGTGTCGGGAGACACAGGTTATTATTACATTTTGTGTGTCGGAAGACACAGGTTATTATTACATTTTGTGTGTCGGAAGACACAGGTTATTATTACATTGTGTGTGTCGGGAGACACAGGTTATTATTACATTGTGTGTGTCGGGAGACACAGGTTATTATTACATTTTGTGTGTCGGAAGACACAGATTACCATTACATTTTGCGTGTCGGAAGACACAGGTTATTATTACATTCTGCGCGTCTGAGGACGTAGGCACTTGTACTTTGCGTGTCATGAGGACACAGATTTTTATTAATACAAATGTGTTGTAAATTCAGTGAGATAGATAGTCACAGTACTATTTTTTAGGGACAGTATCATCGACAATTCGCCAACAGACTGTTCTGGGGAAATAAGTACCTAAAACGGTGAATTTAGTAGACAGATATCGAGTGTGTAATAATCTATAACTTTTTGCATCAGCACGAGAGATGACATCGCTTATCCTGGAAGAAGTTTGGAACTGTCAACACTCCGTCGAGATGTTTGAGATGAGCTAAGCAGCATTAAGTAGGGAGATGGCTGCAGATGTTCGCTGACGGGTGACTGGCCGAGGCTGAGTATTGAATAATATTCTTATTATCTGACAAGTTAACTTATGGTATATGGGACATATTTTGTTTGTAAATATCTTGCTTGTGTTGATTAACGTAGTGTATTTAGTTTTAGTCTGACACATCCTCAGCATGGTAACAGCTCGCACAATTTTTCATAGACGTAAGTTCTTGTTTGTTTGTTTTAACTAACGTGGCTATGTGGACAACCGTGTTTGCATATGTTTACGCAATGCGGTTAAGAAACGTCTCTCGGAGATATATTGTGTTTCAGAAGTAGGACTGAATTAATATAATCATACAGTAGATTGGAGGGTAAATTAATCTTCGTAATGTTTATTATTGATCAGATTCAGGGAGTTTATTGCCTTTGGAGCAATATGAGTTGTGGCGAGCAGTCAGCTCTCTCGTAGGTTTTAATATTCTTAAATAGATTGTGAGCATCTGATTCAACCGACCTGTGTGAAAAGTGTTATGTCATTCCCAGTAGTGTGTGTGTGTGTGTATTTTATTGGTCGTTACAAGCGGGAATTTCAGCGTAGATTGATTTCTGTCAGCTTGGTGCCAAGTCCATATCGTTACCTCGCGAGGGCATATGTGGCTATATCGATTAATGTCTTACCATATATTTATGTGGTTGAGATTTGTTGCTGTTGATTCTACGAGATAACGGGACAGTTGGTCAAGTTATTTTTACACACTGGAGCTGGACGATGACAAGAGTTGAGGAAGGGGGGAAACTGTTTTCACAAGGCGGACTGAAAAGATTGCATCGAGGTCATTAGTGGAGTACTTGTTGGCTCCGTAATAATACTTGAAATACAGAATAAGAACTGATCGATGATAAAAATTGTTTAAATAAATGGGAGTTGCCTACGAATCACTATAATCTCCGAAGCGTTAGCTTAACGTGCATTTTTGTTCATATAAGGTAATCTCAGCCGGTGAGGCTTTTGTTGTTGTTGGTTTCCATTCCATGTTTATGTTCCGTATCAGTTACCCGTGCAGTCACGTGTGATGCTGTCTTTTCCTTGTTTGTTGTATGGAGCAATTGACCGTGTTGGCAGCTCATTTGTCAGATGCGTCATCGCACTGAAGGAGGGTCTCGAGGGAGATTCCTGTAAATATTAGATTTTAGATTGTGTGTCAGCATTAATTTTAAGGGTTTTTATTAGTCTTGTGTCCTATATCCGTAAACGTTGATTTACGAGATGATAGTTCGTAAGCATCGTGGCTGTTACCCGCTGTAAACGGACAGTCATCCAGATACTCATTCCTCGTAGTTAGTCATTACGCGTACATAAAATCCCAATGCAAGTTAGTGGAACTTGGATCCACATTTTTATGGGGAGGAGATCCGTCTGACTCCTCAACGTTGATAGATATTTCTGTCATGGGAAGATTCAGGGAGGATTATTATTGTTGTTGTCTATATTCAATTTTTGCACTAATAGTCATTAAATTATGTTTTTATTTTACGTCTTGTCACTTCCTTTCTTAATTATAGTTTTAATCCTATGACCCTTCCCTCAGTAGAGCATGTTGTTTGGCGAACGTAAACATCACACTATGAAATGAGCGCGACCCCTTGATCAAGATTCTTGCATATAAACACTGCGATACTGAAGGGTTCAGTATATTGCGTTTCGTCTACGAGGTTTTCAACATTATTTTCACGTCAGGAAGTACACTTTCGGCGAATTTAGTCTGAGAGCACATTTTAACGAATCATACTTTTGTCGACAGACGGGTTAATCGTAAAGATGATTTTGTTTCATACTGTGTGGTAGATATATCTTTATATTTATGTACGCCTATAATTCATGTTCGAGTGCTTGGAGACTCGTAAAATTAGGTATTGTAACCATGAGTCAATACACCAATCATTTAGAAAAATCTTCAACGTACTTCTCATAGAAGGGTGGGCATAAGGAACAAATTTTCAAAATACATGCCAAAATAGGCGAAATATAAAAATTATCCTAGAAGGACGACCAATGCATATGTTGCGCTTCTCAGTGTGTTACGCAAAACTAGGGAGTCTATAAAGGGACTCCAAAACCACATTTTATGGCCCTTAAATGAACAGTGTCTGCGATATACCCAGAAAACTAACTTCATTCTGATAAATTTATGAAGGAATGCCAAGCCCCTAACCATTGCAACAGTAGCCCAATTGATAACGTCTAGTTATTAATACGGAAGACCATTCGAAGAGCGGGTACTTCTGCTAGTACATATATAGTACATATATATTCATATTGAACCCATAAAATGAGGACATATTAATGCTTTTGAAACTACTGGCACTCAAGGAGGTAGACCAGACATATATTTTGAAATTTCCGGTAGAGACTGGCGACATGAAGGATGGATGTGGAATTCTGAGGTACAATTGAGTTGAGCCAGCTTTGTATTTATGGCTATATTTCCGAGAGCAAGGTTAAGGACCCAGCCAGCGTCACCCAGCGCTTGACTCATGCAGAAATTATTCATTGTCTATGAGGGTCAGAGTAGGACAGAAAGCAAGAAATCTAGAGTAGGAAGGATGTTTTAGACACACCCATGGGAGGGTCAGTGCAAGAAAAACCGCGAGTTCCGTGTTCTGAAGAACCAATCAAAGGAGATGATGCTCATTTTAGTGGGGACGTGGCGTGCCAATGCCAATGCTAATTATTGAGCGAGAATTAATTTGCAGAAAATCCCACGATCAAATTCGCTGCGGAATGGCATAATCTTGATGTACAGTATGTTACGATCAAAATGAGTCTTATCGCATGCCAGTGAGCCTATTATTGCAGAACTTAATTTTGGAGCTACCTCTCACCCATAAAATAATGTCCTGATCATATAAATACTGCTTTGAATGCTATTGAACCACATCCATTTTGAGTGTCAGTGTGACAAAACACGTAACATCGATTTCGAGTGTCAGTGAAACACAACACGTAACCTCCATTTCGAGTGTCCGTGGGACACTTATTACTTCTACTTCTTTGCGTGTCCATAGGGACACTTGTGACTTCTACTGTCCCAGGGACACTTAGTACTTTTACTTCTACTTTGTATAACATGGGACACTTGTAATATTTAACATTTGTTATACTTTTGAGGGCAAGTAATATGTTGTGTGCGTTGCATCTAAAGTTTTATTTAAAGTAAAGTCAGTGTTGGAATAGGTAGCTCCTATGCTACAGAGTTAGGGAAAGTCATCATTACATTTTTGCTAATAGGGTTGTTGGTGAAATAAGTAACCAAAGATAGCAAAATAGTTAGGCAATTTAAGCGTGTGCAATTTATCAATTCATCAAAGCAGCACGTTGTCGTTCCAGACCAATGAAGGAAGGATGGTCTACAGTCGCATCTCCTTGGAGATGATGAATATGGCCTAAGCATACCAGAAGGGGGATTTCGGGTGATGTGAACTGACTAGCGGCTGGCAGAAGAATTGAGTATACAAATTAAATTTATTTAATTTTGACAAGTCGGGTATGGTTTCATTGGAAGAATTTGTAGTAAATATTTGTCTTGTGTGTATAAATATAGAATCTTGTTTTGTGACTGACACACAAGTTATTGCATGACACAGCGTGGCATATTCGTAAATGAAAATATTTTGTGGATTTATTTTGTTGGTACAAATATACATGGCCTCATGCACGTGTGGAGCGCATGGTTGCAAGCGTATGGCAGTTGATCAATATAATCTGGAGACTAGCGTTGTGACAGAAGTGAATCTGAATTAATATAGCGTAAATTGCAGTATAGGGGGAAATTATAGTTGTGATAGATGTATGATCAAACAGGCTATGTGATTTTGATAATTTGCCATGTTGCAAATATTTTGTATACGAGAAGCCACTTGCTTCCTCGTCTTGTTGATTTTCATGTTTTAAATCGTTAGACATTGTATTGAAGACAAATTTAGGGAACTCTGATCTAAACGTGGACGTGCGTGGATATTAATGGTCAGTGGCGTCATGCATGTCATGAATGTATGTAATTTTGGTCTTGCTTGCTGTAGATGTTGATTGATACTCTGTATTGCCGCAGTCCGGTTCAGCATTCTGATCTTGCGGATGTTTGTTTTGAACCTTATTGAGTCTTGAAGTCCCGAGGGTATTTTTGAGATGTTTGTGTATTTTTGTGATGTGACACACGTGATTTCAGGAAGGCAGCTAACGGCACTCTGGATGCGATGAGGGGCCCGTTTAGAATTATTTATGATGCATGCTTGGGACTGGACTGAGGCGGCTGTGAAGAGTGTGTGAGAGAGAGCGTCCATTGTCACGTAGATCAGAGATATCCGATAAGGCTCATTTGTACCAGGCGGGATGGCCCCGTGAATGTTCTGAATATGTTATAACATTAAACATTGAATGATTGTAAGCTAATTGAAATATAAATGGGGAGATATCCACGTTACATCGCTAAATTCATAGCGCTATGTTGATCTAATTCTGCATTGCATTCATGTAATATATCAGCCTGTGTGGACGTGTTTTTGTTGTTTTTGCTTTGGTGCGTACTCTTGTATGCTTTGTGTATTAATAGATCGGTGACCTCGGTCAAACCCCCTTGTTTGTCTATGTAACTGGCAGCCATTAGTCTTGCAAGCTGAAGACCATTTGAGGCAGCTCTGTTTTTTTTTTTTTTGTGATGTGCCTTCACGCATTTTGTGATTTCCGAGGAAATCTTAGTAATTTAATTTTTCTTAAGGGTAGCGTGTGTCAGTGTGTGATTATTATTCTACAGCCATTTTATTAGTGTATATCTCATGTGCCTTAATTGCGATTTGCAAAACGGGGATTTGCGAATTATATGATTGAGTCATTTGGGAGTGAATATTCGTTATTCATGTACTCATTTTCCTTCTACAGTTCGTCAAAGCGTGTGCACACAATTTAATGAGATTGGTGGAATAATTTTTTCCAATTTTATTACGTCATCTTTGACGTTTATTTTGGAATTGATTTCAGAATCAATTAGTGATTTTATGTTCGACCCTCGCGTAATGCAAATATTAGATGTCAGAAAACTGTACTACAATGAGGCTCATTATAGTAAAGGTTTTCATTATGGGTCAGTTTCTTCCACCAATCAGAGCTCAAGAAACAGTTGTTTCACCAATTAGGTTAGGATCGCACCTGCGCTGAGTTCCAAGGCCTCCTAATTTAAATTTCACTGCGTGGCCTAGTGTCATAGTCGGGTATTCGAGGAGGCCATGGTAGAATACAACGTATTCTCTGCGTCCCATCCTTGTTTTCACATCATTTCTAGTTTTATGTTTTACCCTAAGAATACATGACACTATGGAAGTGAAATATTTTACTCTAAACGCAGACATAAGAACTGAACACGACCCCGAAAACGAATCTTGCTAACTGCTTCTTTCGAGGGTACAATATATAGATACATTAAATACAAAATTTTGAATTGATGGTGATTTTGGGGTCTGGGGGATGTGAATCATGAAGTTATGACGAAATTTTCCGGAAGTCGAAACATGGTACTGTACCCGAAATTGAAATAACCCTCACCTAATATCCTAAAGATGGAAGGGATCGCTAACTGCGTTGATAACCAGCCAGATAAATCAACAGTACCTCGCTAGGTGAAAGGCTAGTAATTTCTAAATAAAGGTATATTTATAATACCACGATAGTACTCCTACTTAGTTACAAATAAAACATCCTACAATCAAATATCGTAGGACAAGATTCTTAGAATCTCGAGGGTGAACGGTCACTAAGTTGAAAAGAGGGCCAGTTCCTAACTAGAAGCATTATCGTCATCAAATTATTAAATTAGAAAGTCGAGATGTTCTATAAAAAATCGGACAGGCAAACGAACACGTGTCTGCTAGTATTTTATTCAAATAAGGACACTTCCAGTCCATACACTCCTACATCCACACGTTACAAATATATACAAGATAAATTAAAATATGTAGCATACCTAAAATAAAATAGAAAAGTAGTGAACCTCCTGTCACTATTTTATCAGTCCAAATGACTATAACATAGAGAACAAAAAATACTTCTTCCATATAACGTTGAAAAGAAACATAAAAAAACCGTAGTCACACTTGTGGCTCATACTGTACTCGTTATACACGTTAAACATTTCACACGCTAATCGTTATACATTCATCCCCTATCTTATATATAAAAGTGAAAGTCTGTATGTATGTATGTATGTATGTATGTATGTATGTGGGAGGGTCTGTTCCGTATACAAATCTACACCGTTCCACCAATCTCAACCAAATTTTGCACACACATAGTTTAGGACCCAGAAGGAACCGCTGGCTACATGAATTTTCGATAGTCTTTCTCATTCTTCTGATTTCGGCCCTTTTGCACTCAAGCACAGGCTAATCAAATCATAAAATATACTCATGAAGGAATGGCAAGGCAGATAGTTTCCATGGCAACATAGCTCAAGTCGAGACACAGCCGACTGGATTCGATATGTGCTCTGCACTACCGGTATAGAAAATGAGGGTCTTTACTTGAAATCCCGTTAGTTACTCAACTGCTCACACAGCACTGTCAACCGAGTTTAGCATAACAAAGACTTGACACTATCTATCTAATACATATTTGTCTAATACCACTCACTCACTCACTCATTCATTCATCACGAAATTTCAAAAACCACCAAACGGATTGGAATGAAATTTGGTATGCAGCTTCCTCAAGGGCCGCAAATGCCCACTAAGAGAGGTTTTTTAGCCTACTTTTCACATTTTGCAAAAATGAGGAAAAAGTAGACTGATGAGATCGGGCAAATGTGTGTCTGTCTGTCTGTCCTTCTGTCTGTCTGTCTGTCTGTCCTTCTGTCTGTCTGGCTGTGTGTGTGTGTGTCCCCCTATCAACTCCTAAACGGCTGCTGCAATCGGAACAAAATTTGGTAGGAGTAAAGATCTATACCTGAATAGCTCACGGCTATATTTGAAAATGATGCCAGTGCTACCAACTGCTGAAAAATCTCAATTGAAATTTGAGCTCCATGTTGGATATCTTGGAAGGTGTGAATGGGAACGATTTCAAAATTGGCACACGTATAGATAATAATATTTCAGTTTAATTTCCAGGAGGCCATAAATGGCAGTGTTGACAAAATAATTTTAAGCCTTCTGATAGGTCCGATTTATAAATGCATATAACTTCTACACTATTAATTGGATTTCAACCAAATTTTTTATATAATATTTGTACATAAACAGATATGACTGAGTGTATTCTTAAGAGCCACCAGGGCTGCCAACTGTTAATAAATGCTCTCTCTATTTTCTTCATCCAAACACCAATATATCAGAAAATATGCAAACTGACAGCTTTAAACTATGCACACGTATAGTACCTGACATTTTAGATTAATTTGGAGTAACTTATATACTTCAGTTCTACCAACATGATTCTAAGACTGCTGATAGGACCAATTTTTAAATACATGTAACTTCTATACACTCAGTTGGATTTCATCCAAATTTCGTATGTGCTATATTGTTTTAACCCTAATATCAATATATCAGAAAGTATGCCAGCCAACAGCTCTATACTTTGCACACGTATAGCACCTAACATTCTAGATTTATTTGGAGCAATTAATATAAGTCAGTGCTGCCAACATGATTCTATGCTTGCTGATAGGTCCAATTTTAAAATACATGTAACTTCTATACTAACAAATGGATGTCATCCAAAATTGGCACAAAAATATATCATAATATTTCCGATTATTTCTAACCAGCACACGCATGACATTGTTACCAACATGCTTTTACGCGTGCTGATAGATCCAATGCCTAACTGCATGTAACGTCCATTGGACTTCAACCAAATTTTTTATTCTGTAAATTAAGAGATGAAACTAAGAATATATTCAGTCACCAGGGCTGCCAACTGTAGTGCTCTATTAGGCTTTATTATACCGGGAATATTTCGATCTAATTAGACATTTCGATATTACCAACTTAATTTCGTCATTATTCTAGATAGGTTCATATACTGTAGAATAATCATTGGCATGAAAAGTAGGCTCTTTAGTTCGTCACGGAACTTCTTGTTGGATATTCAGGTTCTAAACGGGTGTTAAGGGGGTAGACCTGCATTTCATTGAATAGCAATATCTCCCGATTCGTTTCATTGGCGGATGTGATACTCGGCACATAAACTCATCTTTAAAAATAAGAAGACACGTGTCTGAGGGTTTTTCGAAGTGGTGTATATTATGAGGTGAGAGGGGTGAAAAGTGCGGATTGAAAGAATCCTAACGGAGCGTGTATATCTTAAACGACATAGGCGAGGAGTTTGAAACCCAGCGGAAAAAAAATCAGCATAAAAACTAAGTAAATATGTATTTCACAGTTTTTTCATAAATCCAATTTAAGGGGCCCATGGGGAGAGGTGAAATTCTGGGGGGGGGGGGACAGGAAAGAAAGTGTCCTAACTGATTGCCTGACTGACTCACTCATCAAACTCAAGGGGGAAAAATTGCTTTAAAGTAAGTAAATAGCTGTTCGACAGTTTTTTTCAAAAATCAAATTTAAGGGGCTCATGGGGAGGGGTGAAATTCCGAAGAAAGAAAATTGAAAGAAAAAGACCTGACTCACTCACTCACTCACTCACTCATCATCGCCCAGCCAAAATTATTGAAGTTAGAAACATGACAGTTTGGGGATATGTTCATTGTATGTCAAAACCGTCTACTAAGGGAGGATTTTCGGATATTCAGGTTCTAAAGGGGTCTTAAGGGGGTTAAACCTGCATTTCATTGAATAACAATAACTCCCGATTGGTTTCATTGGGGGATGTGATACATGGCATATAAACTCATCATTAAAAAGTAAGAAGACACGTGTCTGACGGTTTTTCGATGTGGTGTATATTATGAGATGAAAGGGGTGAAAAGCGGGGATTGAAAGATTCCTAACGGAGCGTGTATCTCTTAAACGACATAGGCGAGGAGTTTGAAACTCAGCGGAAAAAAATCAGCATGAAAATAAGTAAATATGTATTTCACATTTTTTAATAAATCCATTTAAGGGGCCCATGGGGAGGGGTTAAATTCTGGGGGGAAGGGGGAAACAGGATAGAAAGTGTCCTAACTGATTGACTGACTGACTCACTCATCAAACTCACGGGAAAAAACTGCTTTAAAGTAAGTAAATAGCTTTTCGACAGTTTTTTGATAAATCAAATTGAAGGGGTTCATCGGTAGGGGTGAAATTCTGAAGAAAAAAAAATGTAAGAAAATGTCCTGACTCATTCACTCACTCATCATCGCCCAGCCAAAATATTGAAGTTGGAAACATGGCATTTCGGGGATATGTTCGTTGTATGTCAAAACCGTACACTAAGGGAGGATTTTTGGATATTCAAGTTCTAAAAGGGTCTTAAGGGGGTTAAACCTGCATTTAATTGAATAACAATATCTCACGAGTTGTTTCATTTGTGGATGTGATCCTCGGCATATAAACTAATCATTAAAAATAAGCAGACATGTGTCTAAGGGTTTTTCGATGTGGTGTATTATTATGAGGTGAAAGGGCTGAAAAGTGTGGGTTGAAGTATTCCTAATGGAGCGTGTAGGCCTATCTCTTAAACGACATAGGCGAGAAATTTGAAACTCAGTGAAAAAAATCAGCTTAAAAAGTAAGTAAATCGGTGTTCGACCGTTTCTTATAAATTAATTTAAGGGGCCAATGGGGTGGGGTGAAATTCTGGGGAAAAAAAGGAGAGAAAGTGTCCTAACTGACTAAATGGCTTGCCACTGTGGGTGAATGGTTATAGTGTCGGACTACCAACCCCAAGATTGCAGGTTCGACCCTGGCCATGGTAAGTGATTTTTGAAGGCGACAAAAAATGACGATACTCATGTCATACGTTGTTGGCATGTTAAAGAACCCATTTGAATTCAATAGGCTGTGTTCAATGGCAAAATTAATCTCGGAATTTTCCGCCAACACAAAGTTCCTCCATTCTCTACTTGAAAGCGCTGTAGTGTCAAGGAGTTTAGATATCTAACCTCCTTGACTTTCATAGCGTTCAAAGGAACGACGAAATTCGAGATGCAAGCTACCCTCTGGGTGTCAATTAACAAAGCTAGCACCAGGCACCCGAGGCCATACGATATTATTATTTTTATAACTGACTGACTAACTCACTCACTCATCAAACTCAGGGGAAAAAGACAGCTTAAAAATAAGTTAATAGGTGTTCAAGTGTTTTTACATCAATCCAATTCAAGGGGCCCATGGGGAGGGGTGAAATTCTGGTAAAAATAAAAGAAAGAAAATGTCCTGTCTGACTCACTCACTCATCACGCCCAGCAAAAACTGTTAAAGTTGGAAACATGAAATTTTGGGAATATGTGCACTGTATGTCGAAAGCGTCAACTAAGGAATGATTTTTGTTTATTCGGGGTTTAAAGAGGTGTTAAGGGGGTAAACGTGCATTTCATTGAATAACGATATCTCATGAATTGTCCCTTTGGGGATGTGATATTCGGTATATAAACTTATCATTAAAAATAATCAGACATATAACTAAGGGTTTATCGATGTGGTGTATATTATGGGGTGAAAGGGGTGAAAATTGGGGGTTGAGGGATTCTTAACGGAGCGTGTATCTCTGAAACGACATAGGCGAGAAGTTTGAAATTCGGCGGGAAAAAACAGCTTAAAATAAAATTAAATAGGTGTTCGACCGTTTTTTCATAAATTCAATTTAAGGGGCCCTTGGAGAGGGGTGAAATTCTGGGGAAAAAACAGGAGAGAAAGTGTCCTAACTGATTGACTCACTTACTCACTCATCAAACTCAGGGGGGAAACAGCTTTAAATAAGTAAATGGGTGTTCGACCGTTTGTTTCATAAATCCAATTTGAGGGGTTCATGGGGAGGAGTGAAATTATCAAAAATAAATGAAAGAAAATGTCCTGACTGACTCATTCACTCATCATCACCCAGCCAAAATTATTGAAGTTAGAAACATGAAATTTTGGGGATATGTTCGCTGTATGTCGAAAACGTCCACTAAGGAAAGAGTTTTGGATATTCAGGTTCTAAAGAGGTGTTAAGGGGGTAAACGTGCATTTGATTGAATAACAATATCTCACGAGTGGTTTCATTTGGGGATGTGATACTTGGCATATATACTAATCATAAAAAATAAGCTGACAAATGTCTAATGGTTTTTCGATGTAGTGTATATTATGAGGTGAAAGGGATGAAAAGTGGGGGTTGAAAGATTCCTAACGGAGCGTGTATCTCTTAAACGACATAGGCGAGGGGTTTGAATCTCGGAGGAAATCAATCAGCTTAAAAATAAATAAATAAATAAATAAATAAATAAATAAATAAATAAATAAATAAATAAATAAATAAATAAATAAATAAATAAATAAATAAATAAATAAATAAATAAATAGATGTTCGACCGTTTTTTTATAAATGCAATTTAAGGGGCCTATGGGGAGGGGTGAAATTCTGGAAGAAAAACGTCCACTAAGGAAGGATTTTTGGATGTTCACTCTCATCGACAAACCAAAACTACTAAAGTTAGAAGAATGATATTTTGGGGTTATGTTTGTAGTGTGTCGAAATCATCTACTAAGGAGGGATTTTTGGATATTCTGGTTCTAAAGGGGTGTTAACGGGGTTAAACCTGGATTTCATTGTATAGCAATATCACACGACTTTGACGCGAGCGAAGCGAGGCTAAAAATGAGATGGTGTGTGTCTGTGTATTACTCAATCACGCAAGTACCACTGGTCCGATTTACATGAATTTTACATGGAAGTAGCTGATTTACCTGGTTAACATATAGGTTACTTTTGATTCCAATACTTTGCATTATTTAAAATGGCGACGATTTTAGTGGAGTCACTACACCCTTTGGTTTCAAACTTTCATATTTCCATTTCAAATAAATAGGAAACGCTAAGAAATAGCAAACTTTTGATGGCATATACTGAACCCATGTACCATTGGCTCAAAGGAGGTCGAATCCATGTAATTTTTGTAAAAGGAAGGAAAGAAATATACAGTCCAATGGAACATATAGAAAGATTTCAAGCAAGGATGCTAGCCTAACGTTGTGCAAGAAGTTAAACCAGGTGGCCAGGAAATGACATCATGCTTGACTCATTAAAAAGGAGCCAGTCATGAGTATAAATAGACTGATTGGAAAGTTTCGACTGTGTGACAGAGAAGCACGACTCGGAAATCAACCTTACCTTGCATTAAAACGGCAACACCGCAACTGTGCCAGAAGAAGAATAATTAAATTTAACCCATTCGCAGGAATAAAAGTAAGTAAATAAATACAGCATTGTGAATCATTTCGGATTAGAGATTTTTGTGTGGAGAAAAAGCTTTTAATAATAGTCCAGGAAAGAAATGCAAACGTGGCCATACGTCATAGGGGAATTACCGAAGCCCAAGGAGTGGGGAATATAAAAATCAACGGCAACACCCACACAGCTGAAGACTAAAAATTATTTAATATCTCGGAAATGCACGATCGATTTCCATGCGCAGTGAGGACATTTTACGTTTGGAAGACGAGCTTTCTGGAGATATAATTTTTATAATTGTGCGACAATTATTTTAAAAGTTGGTCACGAAAAGGACTAGGATTTTATTTATTTTTGACTAAATAGTATAAAAGTCCAGGCCAAGCCAGACCAATCATGTAGTTATTCCGACAGCCCGTGAGGGGGCGTCACGCTGTATCAGTACAGGCAGTTCACGACAGACTCCTTGAGGGGAGATGCTACAACACGTCATGCAGTTTCCGATAGCCCAGGGGGCGTCATAGTGCTACATCACGCCGAAGATTCCACAAGTATTTCTGAGGGGAAACGCTGTATCACCGCATAGACATTATCCGACAGCCCAGAGCGTCGCGGTATATATAAACAACGAGCATCCATAAGGAGTAGCTAAGAAGTATTAATACAGTATCGCCGTGTGGAGAATTAGGAAAATCCTAGTTACAGGATTTAGTTCCGACAGTATAAAGTTTACAGTGGAAAGTTCATAAATTACAGTCAAAGCAGGCTGCGAACTTAGAACTCAGGGCGATAGGTCTTAAATCAGACGACCAAAAGTATCATAACGTATTGAAGTAACGTAACAGCGAGATAAACATTCTATCAACTGTAAAGAACCTGTGTAGGGAGGGACAGAACGAGGTTCGCAAGGTATTCCTGAGGGATAGGAATTCGAGAACCGAATAAGCGGAAAGGAGAAGGAAACTCTAGACATTGCTTCAAGAAAGCAGACGAACTATTCAAAAAGCACTAAGTTACGAGGAGTATTAGTTGCTAGAAATCACGAGATCACCAATATATTTTCTGGGGGACCGTGGACGGAATAGACTTTCGCTAGACCAACCAATAGGGTCTAAAAGGGAGCCGTTCGAGTCAGAGAAATAGCAGATCGTCAGGAACGGGATTTGAAGGAGAATTATTCCAGGGAAGAAGTAGGTGGTTCGAGACTTTCACATTCTGACAGGATAGGAAGCCGACATTTACTAAATTTCACCCTTGGAGACGGGAGGTCAAGAAATCACGTGTGAATGCTTAGTAGCAGCCTTAGTGATTAGAATCTGTGAAGTGTAAATATATATAAAATTGTGTTAAATGTAATAATTTCAGTGTTTTTGTCGTGTATTCTGAAGGAATACACCAGTGTATTTAAAAATGTTATCAGTGTTAAATATATACGAGTTAAGCGTGTGTCAAGATATGTCAGTACATGAAATGAATTTGTACAAAATTGAGTAATTTCAAAATAGTGGGCAAAAATGAAGCATCGCAGGAAAAAGAAGGTCAGGAAGACCTATAACATGTGAGTAAAGATTTTCATTATGTTTGTGTTGGGAAAGTGTTTGTGTACAATCCACTGGAGTTTGAGATAGAGGGATGCTTCTAATTAACAAATAACAGAATAAGAGCGCGGTCTGAACGAATAAAATTTAAGAAATTATAAATAAATTATGTGAAATCCTATAGAGGAAATGTATGAAATAAATGTCAGTGAATTTGACAAATACTGTAAAAGCAAGCGTAATAATAATACTCATAATGAAAGGTATATAAATAAAGATAAATTAGAATGATATGAAAGAAATAGCTTTTGAGCTTTTGTAAGGAATATAAGACATGGTGTTAATGCATGTTCTTAGAATATAGCGAGTATTGTCAAGGGGAAGGATTAATGTAAAAATTGAGATATGGATCAATTGTTAATGTGGAATTTATCAGTTCTTTGGAAGACGCTAGGCTTTAAAATAATGTATAGCGCAATGCAGCGCAATAAAGTAAATTGTCACGCTAGGAATGCGTAGAATCGAAATGTACTTGGTAAATTACTTATGAGGGGTAATTGATTGTGGTAATTGAGCTATTGTTGTAAGTCCTTTAATAGTGACGTAGATCACGAGGCTATGTGTGTTATGTTATTGTAATAGGGAGCAAATGTATGGTATTATGAGCGCAGGTAATGGAGGCCACGGCCGACCCTAGTCGCATTTATATAAGTCCTGAAGTATGGGAATGGTTCCCGAGGCACGTTAATGAGAGTCGAACCCAGACTCGTAAAGTTGTTGAAGCCCCTAAATATTCGTCGTTCTATGTGAATAAATCTTACCAATCAATGAGGACCCTTCGTAATTAATCAATGCCAAGGTTAGGGAAGTGGTTTATGAACCTAATAATGTTTGTTGAAAGTGTATGAAAGAAACGCTAGGTCTCTCCAGAGAACGGAAGAAAGAAAGATCTGTTTTAAAAGCATTGAATAGAGCTGCCACGCTCGCACGGCAAAGAGGGTCCCCTCTTAGTCATAAATCTCGCCCAAGTGATTACGGTTTACCCTTGTTAATGTAAGTGTCCTAGGTCGGGAAAAAGACCGTCTGAGAGAAGTAAATATACACCGTGAGTGTTTTAAAAAGTTGTAAATGACCCGGGATTTGAACCGAGGTCCTTGTAGATGAAAGTACCACTTGCCTGTTCAGATCGTTAGCTTTCTTATGTGATAATGATCTTATAAGACAAATAAACAAATAAAAATCCCTAATGTAATGTATGAATATAGGATGCCATGAGTTAAATGAAGATAACTAGATTCCGGGAGTAATCATAGTTTTTGACTTTGTCAAGTAATCTTTTATGACTCTGAAGTACACAAGTATTTTCCCGATCACTGTATTGAATTTGTGAAACTTGAGAGAGATGGTAATGTTGAGAATATTGTGGAATGCCCAAACATTTAAGTAGAGAAGTAATATGATTATATATTTTTAGTGGTGAGAAGAAACTCATAAAATAGTTAATGAGGTGTGTAAAAGAAGGACACCTCAATATTAAATAGTATCGAGCCATTAGAGCTCCCGATTATATTGGACTTTAAGATAGATACATTATGGAAGGGAAAAATAATTGTGAGTGGTGGGTGTGAATGAACCCACCTATTTGGAATAATATTTGTGTTATTTATGGACTCCGTGTTCATTTGGAACCGGAATAGTTTAATTTGTTTAGTGGCTTCAACGTGGGGCCTATTCAATAGTTTATTCACTTTATCCGTTTTCCAACGTGGGGCTTGTATGATTATATCATACACGTACTAACCACATACTTTTTGGCGCCCAGTACGCAGGGATGAGTTTTCCTAGGAAAAACCCGAGTTATCTCGAAAAATCAAAATTTTCATTTTTGAAAAAAAAATGGTTTTTCGAAATTTTGAATTTTAAATACTTCCATAAAATTTATGAGATTGAATAAAGATATAAAAAGGGTACGTTTTAGTAAATACCCGTACCAAAGTAATTTTTTTTTGAAAATTGGGACACAATGGTTCAGGTTACCGTCTCTCAAGCATGTTCTAGCGATGTGGCATGAGTAACCCACTGTATTTTAATAAGATGTCATTAAGTGAAGAGAGGCGCAGGCTCTCGGAGAATGTAAGGGTAGAGAGTCAAAATAAATGTAAAACCATAGATGATAAAGAGTACCCAAGTAAAGAGAATGTAAAGGTTTCTTTAGAAAGCATGCGTGCACCTGGAGACATAGTTACACGAAGAGAAGGTAACATGTCTACAGAAAACAGGGTAAAATTTGAGCCTTTAGAGCTTCAAAAGGAAAAAGAAAAATGTAAACCGATTCCAAGGGAGAATGTAATTAGTACAGAAAATAATAATGGTAAAGGTAATTCAAAGTCTCACGTAGTAATGCAGGTTCAAGTAGGCTCGGAAAGCAAAGGGGAAAAGAACGATAGTATTAACGCTCAGGATCAGGAAAAAGTAGAAATGGCGACTTGCGATGAAATAGAAAAATTCTGGGATATAATTGAAGAAATACGAACAGAGCACTATAAGATGAGGAATGAACTTTGGGAATTGAACGATTGCAACTTAAGAAAGAAGGAAGGAATTGAGGAACAAAGAGAAAGTATTTTCGAGGAAATGAAGAAGATATCCGAGCTCCGTGAAAGGGCAAGTAAAAATCGCTTTAAGATACCCAAACAGGAATTAGAAGAATTGTATAAGGAAATCCCTAATGTTAAAAGGTCACTAAAAGAAACAAAGAAGAAATTTGCGAAACGCATGGAGAAAGAAGGGAAAATAGAACTAGCTTCGTGGAAACAGATAGAGACATTCGTTAAGGAAGTAAGAGATATAAGGGAGCAATTAGAAAAATTGAGAAATGAATGGAATGATAAAGGGTGGGAGATCCCTTACAAAGAGCACGACCGAAGAAATTACGTTCAGGAACAGAAAGATTGGATAACAAAAGAACGGGAAAAGATGCACTGTTTCAGAATGAGCATGTATGATGAAAATGGAATAATCAGTACTCAGGAGTTAGTCGAAGTGAGGAAAGTTAAAATTCCGGAATACGAAGAAATATTAGAGGCCGTTCAAAAGAAATATGAGGAATACATGTTGGAGCAGAACCGTCAGTCTGATGAAGCCGCTGCCCAAGTTGAAAAGCAAGTAGAAATCGAAGAAGAAAAAGAAGTCACGGTGCCGAAAGAGCCCAAAATTGAGACTAAAGAAGTCGAAAAAGAAATAGAAATCGTAATGACTCCAGTGGAAAGTGAAAAATGCTTTGAGATCCTTCCTGAAGAACAAATGGAGACTAGAGGAAATGAGAATTCCAGACCAGGAGGGCAGCTGAAATAAAAACGAGCTGCAAAGTAAAGAAGAACATGCTTATGAAAAGGTGGAGTTGGAAGAGCAAGAGATAATTCCAGAACAGGAGGTAACAAAAGAAGTAAAAGCAGGGGAAACGGAAATAATAATTCCTGTAGAAATAGAGAAAGTAAATGAAACAATAATAGAAAGTATTGTCAAAGTACAAAAGGAAGCAGAGGCCCAAGATTTCATAGAAATCGAAAAGGAAAATCTAGAAGAAAGTCCTGAGGATAAGGAAAGTAAAAGGCTATTAGAAGGACAAAAATTGAAAGCACAGATCCTTGAATTAATGATCAAATACTAGGATTGGCAACGAAAGAAAAGAGAAATGGAAACAGATCCAAACGAGAGCCAAGAAAACCTCAAAGGAAAAGATGGGATTGTTGGAAATAATGAAGAAAGGAGAAGAAGGGTCTTTGAAGAAAATCAGGAAAGAGGAAGAAGACCGCAATTGGTAGACGGTTTACAAGAAAATAGATACCCCATGGAAATTAGGAGAGGAGGAGAAAAGATGTACAATGCCTTGGAGAAAGAGGACACTCAGGCGTATTTCAGCTGGAAGCTCCGTAAAAAGAAAAGGAATGAAAGAAAGGAAAAATGGAAAAGGGGAGATGAAGAGAGCAAGAAAGATACTGAGATTATAAAGAAAATAGAGCATTATATAAGAGCCATAGAAAGATGTGAACGAAATGAAGAAAGAACGATGCATTGTTTAAAACAATTATATAACTTACCGATAAATGTTCAGCATCTGGAGAAAACAGGAATTGGCAAGGTTGTAAATGGTATGAGAAAAAGAAACGGTTTGGTAGGAGATGTATCCCGAGCCTTGATGAAATTTTGGAGGGAAATGGTAATGGAGAACAAAGTGATGAAGAAGAGTGCGAAAGTGAAGAAACAGAAAGAGACACTATGGAAATAGAAGATAATGAAAGTGACGAAGAAGAATTCAAAGGTGAAGAGAAAGAAAGTGATGAGATGGAAACAGAAGATAATGAAAGTGAAGAAGATAATGAAAGTGACGAAGATAATGAAAGTGACGAAGAAGAATTCGAAGGTGAAGAGAAAGAAAGTGATGAGATGGAAACAGAATATAATGAAGATGATGAAGAAGAAGAAGAAGACGAAGAACAAGAGATGGTGGGATATGAAAGTATGGATTTGACAAATACCATCATTTATTATCAGAAAGCCATTGAAAGGTGTAAGGGTAATGAAAATGTTTTGTTGTATTGCCTAAGCATATTAAAACATTTACCCATAACTGTTCAACAGTTACTAGAAACAAATGTTGTAGAGACAGTTGAAGGTATTCACGAACAAGGAGGGGATGTGAATATACGAGCTCAAGAGTTGCTTATAAAATGGGAAAATGAAATGATAGAAGATTTAAGAGCAGGAGGAGAAGAGGTTATGGAAATGGGAGATATGCATATTAAGGCTTTCACGGCCCGGATTATTATATAAACAATTCATGCTTTTGGGCTAATGCCGTGTGTATTTTTAATTTAAACCATACGTTTCGGAGAAACCTTGCCTCCTTTTTCAATGGAAATAAACAATGTGGCCAAAGAAAGTATATCAATGAGATTACAAAAAATATAGATAAATTCCTCTGTTCGTCACCAGAGAGCAGCTGCCAGTAATTTCTGGCAGCTGCTCTCTGGTGACGAACAGAGGAATTTATCTATATTTTTTGTAATCTCATTGATATACTTTCTTTGGCCACATTGTTTATTTCCATTGAAAAAGGAGGCAAGGTTTCTCCGAAACGTATGGTTTAAATTAAAAATACACACGGCATTAGCCCAAAAGCATGAATTGTTTATATGGGAGATATGCTCGAGGAAAATAATGAGGAAGACTTAGAAGAAGAAGAAGAAGAGAATGAGGGAGAAGAGCAAGGAGGAATAATAACAGTTGGAGATGTAAGGTGGAGACACAAGGGATAGAAAAAGATTATTCCAGCATAGCTAACGGGTTAAGCCGCATGCACCCGTTAAAGAATGAGAAAATAAAAGGGAATTTTGCTTGAAATACCATCTCAAGAAGAGATGAGGAAAACAGAAGAAAACCAAGGAGAGTCGGGTGAGGATAGACCGAGCTCTTAAAAGACAAATGAAAATTTTACAGACTTAGAGGTTAAAAACAATAATGATGAAGTAACGGGTAAAGCCATTTGCACCCGTAAGGTATTCAAAGAAGGTCAATAAGTTGACATCATAATGAGAAAAGAGAAACAGACCGGCAAGATACCCGTCTTATGAAAAGAGGAAAGAAATAAAGCTGTTTGACTCAAGTTTGGAGAGCGCGCCAGACTAGGGGAGAATAGTAAACACCCGAGCGAGACAAGTAATTTATAACCCTGAAGTGGAGACGTCCGCTAAGGAAAATAAATGAATGAATGGGATCTTTGAAAGACCCAATACAAATACAAACCAGAGAGGAAGAGACTTTAAAGGAATAAAGAAACAGAAGGTACGGATAACGTTATGAATGGCTTCGACAATTAAAAGAAAAATAAGATTTTTATGAATAATTGAAATAAATTTCCTCAAAATTTTTCGAAAATTTATTTACCTAAGGAGGGGAGAGATGAACCCATGTACCATTGGCTCAAAGGAGGTCGAATCCATGTAATTTTTGTAAAAGGAAGGAAAGAAATATACAGACCAATGGAACATATAAAAAGATTTCAAGCAAGGATGCTAGCCTAACGTTGTGCAAGAAGTTAAACCAGGTGGCCAGGAAATGACATCATGCTTGACTCATTAAAAAGGAGCCAGTCGTGAGTATAAATAGACTGAGTGGAACGTTTCGACTGTGTGACAGAGAAGCACGACTCGGAAATCAACCTTACCTTGCATTAAAACGGCAACACCGCAACTGTGCCAGAAGAAGAATAATTAAATTTAACCCATTCGCAGGAATAAAAGTAAGTAAATAAATACAGCATTGTGAATCATTTCGGATTAGAGATTTTTGTGTGGAGAAAAAGCTTTTAATAATAGTCCAGGAAAGAAATGCAAACGTGGCCATACGTCATAGGGGAATTACCGAAGCCCAAGGAGTGGGGAATAAAAAAATCAACAGCAACACCCACACAGCTGAAGACTAAAAATTATTTAATATCTCGGAAATGCACGATCGATTTCCATGCGCAGTGAGGACATTTTACGTTTGGAAGACGAGCTTTCTGGAGATATAATTTTTATAATTGTGCGACAATTATTTTAAAAGTTGGTCACGAAAAGGACTAGGATTTTATTTATTTTTGACTAAATAGTATAAAAGTCCAGGCCAAGCCAGACCAATCATGCAGTTATTCCGACAGCCCGTGAGGGGGCGTCACGCTGTATCAGTACAGGCAGTTCACGACAGACTCCTTGAGGGGAGATGCTACAAACGTCATGCAGTTTCCGATAGCCCAGGGGGCGTCATAGTGCTACATCACGCCGAAGTTTCTACAAGTATTTCTTGAGGGGAAACGCTGTATCACCGCATAGACATTATCCGACAGCCCAGAGCGTCGCGGTATATATAAACAACGAGCATCCATAAGGAGTAGCTAAGAAGTATTAATACAGTATCACCGTGTGGAGAATTAGGAAAATCCTAGTTACAGGATTTAGTTCAGACAGTATAAAGTTTACTGTGAAAAGTTCATAAATTACAGTCAAAGCAGGCTGCGAACTTAGAACTCAGGGCGATAGGTCTTAAATCAGACGACCAAAAGTATCATAACGTATTGAAGTAACGTAACAGCGAGATAAACATTCTATCAACTGTAAAGAACCCGTGTAGGGACGGACAGAACGAGGTTCGCAAGGTATTCCTGAGAGATAGGAAATCGAGAACCGAATAAGCGGAAAGGAGAAGGAAACTCTAGACATTGCTTCAAGAAAGCAGACGAACTATTCAAAAAGCACTAAGTTACGAGGAGTATTAGTTGCTAGAAATCACGAGATCACCAATATATTTTCTGGGGGACCGTGGACGGAATAGACTTTCGCTAGACCAACCAATGGGGTCTAAAAGGGAGCCGTTCGAGTCAGAGAAATAGCAGATCGTCAGGAACGGGATTTGAAGGAGAATTATTCCAGGGAAGAAGTAGGTGGTTCGAGACTTTCACATTCTGACAGGATAGGAAGCCGACATTTACTAAATTTCACCCTTGGAGACGGGAGGTCAAGAAATCACGAGTGAAGGCTTAATAGCAGCCTTAGTGATTAGAATCTGTGAAGTGTAAATATATATAAAATTGTGTTAAAAGTAATAATTTCAGTGTTTTTGACGTGTATTCTGAAGGAATACACCAGTGTATTTAAAAATGTTATCAGTGTTAAATATATACGAGTTAAGTGTGTGTCAAGATATGTCAGTACATGAAATGAATTTGTATAAAATGGAGTAATTTCGAAATAGTGGGCAAAAATGAAACATCGCAGGAAAAAGAAGGTCAGGAAGACCTATAACATGTGAGTAAAGATTTTCATTATGTTTGTGTTGGGAATGTGTTTGTGTACAATCCACCGGAGTTTGAGATAGAGGGATGCTTCTAATTAACAAATAACAGAATAAGAGCGCGGTCTGAACGAATAAAATTTAAGAAATTATAAATAAATTATGTGAAATCCTATAGAGGAAATGTATGAAATAAATGTCAGTGTATTTGACAAATACTGTAAAAGCAAGCGTAATAATAATACTCATAATGAAAGGTATATAAATAAAGATAAATTTGAATTATATGAAAGAAATAGCTTTTGAGCTTTTGTAAGGAATATAAGACATGGTGTTAATGCATGTTCTTAAAATATAGCGAGTATTGTCAAGGGGAAGGATTAATGTAAAAATTGAGATATGGATCAATTGTTAATGTGGAATATATCAGTTCTTTGGAAGACGCTAGGCTTTAAAATAATATATAGCGCAATGTAGCGCAATAAAGTAAATTGTCACGCTAGGAATGCGTAGAATCGAAATGTACTTGGTAAATAACTTACGAGGGGTAGTTGATTGTGGTAATTGAGCTATTGTTGTAAGTCCTCTAATAGTGACGTAGATCACGAGGCTATGTGTGTTATGTTATTGTAATAGGGAGCAAATGTATGGTATTATGAGCGCAGGTAATGGAGGCCACGGCCGACCCTAGTCGCATTTATATAAGTCCTCAAGTATGGGAATGGTTCCCGAGGCATGTTAATGAGAGTCGAACCCAGACTCGTCAAGTTGTTGGAGCCCCTAAATATTCGTCGTTGTATGTGAATAAATCTTACCAATCAATGAGGATCCTTCGTAATTAATCAACGCCAAGGTTATGGAAGTGGTTTATGAACCTAATAATGTTTGTTGAAAGTGTATGAATGAAACGCTAGGTCTCTCCAGAGAACTGAAGAAAGAAAGATCTGTTTTAAAAGCATTGAATAGAGCTGCCACGCTTGCACGGCAAGAGGGTCCCCTCTTAGTCATAAATCTCGCCCAAGTGATTACGGTTTACCCTTGTTATTGTAAGTGTCCTAGGTCGGGAAAAAGACCGTCTGAGAGAAGTAAATATACACCGTGAGTGTTTTAAAAAGTTGTAAATGACCCGGGATTTGAACCGAGGTCCTTGTAGATGAAAGTACCACTTGCCTGTTCAGATCGTTAGCTTTCTTATGTGATAATGGTCCTATAAGACAAAGAAACAAATAAAAATCCCTAATGTAATGTTGTATGAATGTAGGATGCCATGAATTAAATGAAGATAACTAGATTCCGGGAGTAAAAATCGCTTTAAGATACCCAAACAGGAATTAGAAGAATTGTATAAGGAAATCCCTAATGTTAAAAGGTCACTAAAAGAAACAAAGAAGAAATTTGCGAAACGCATGGAGAAAGAAGGGAAAATAGAACTAGCTTCGTGGAAACAGATAGAGACATTCGTTAAGGAGGTAAGAGATAAAAGGGAGCATATAGAAAAATTGAGAAATGAATGGAATGATATAGGGTGGGAGATCCCTTACAAAGAGCACGACCGAAGAAATTACGTTCAGGAACAGAAAGATTGGATAACAAAAGAAAAAAAAGGAAGATTGTAGTTTTACGTGACCGTGAATCTTGTGATTATAAGCCACGGGACCTCCTTTTTACGCGGAATCCGAACCACAGGACATGGCATTTCACTTCGAAAATCCCACATGCATTGACCGGGAATCGAACCCGGACCGCCTTGGTGAGAAGCATACAGCTAGACCGCTGAGCCATCACGCCCCCCAATGATAACAAAAGAACGGGAAAAGATGCACTGTTTCAGAATGAGCATGTATGATGAAAATGGAATAATCAGTACTGAGGAGTTAGTCGAAGTGAGGAAAGTTAAAATTCCGGAATACGAAGAAATATTAGAGGCCGTTCAAAAGAAATATGAGGAATACTTGTTGGAGCAGAACAGTCAGTCAGATGAAGCCGCTGCCCAAGTTGAAAAGCAAGTAGAAATCGAAGAAGAAAAAGAAGTCACGGTGCCGAAAGAGCCCAAAATTGAGACTAAAGAAGTCGAAAAAGAAATAGATATCGTAATGACTCCAGTGGAAAGTGAAAAACGCTTTGAGATCCTTCCTGAAGAACAAATGGAGACTAGAGGAAATGAGAATTCCAGACCAGGAGGACAGCCGAAATAAAAACGAGCTGCAAAGTAAAGAAGAACATGTTTATGAAAAGGTGGAGTTGGAAGAGCAAGAGATAATTCCAGAACAGGAGGTAACAAAAGAAGTAAAAGCAGGGGAAACGGAAATAATAATTCCTGAAGAAATGGAGAAAGTAAATGAAACAATAATAGAAAGTATTGTCAAAGTACAAAAGGAATCAGAGGTCCAAGATTTCATAGAAATCGAAAAGGAAAATCTAGAAGAAATTCCTGAGGATAAGGAAAATAAAAGGCTATTAGAAGGACAAAAATTGAAAGCACAGATCCTTGAATTAATGATCAAATACCAGGATTGGCAACGAAAGAAAAGAGAAATGGAAACAGATCCAAACGAGAGCCAAGAAAACCTCAAAGGAAAAGATGAGATTGTTGGAAATAATGAAGAAAGGAGAAGAAGGGTCTTTGAAGAAAATCAGAAAAGAGGAAGAAGACCGCAATTGGTAGACGGTTTACAAGAAAATAGATACCCCATGGAAATTAGGAGAGGAGGAGAGACGATGTACAATGCCTTGGAGAAAGAGGACACTCAGGCGTATTTCAGCTGGAAGATCCGTAAAAAGAAAAGGAATGAAAGAAAGGAAAAATGGAAAAGGGGAGATAGAAGGAGAGCACGCTTATGGACAAGGATGAAAGAAAGACGGAGATGGTTCATAAAGCAAAAGAAATATAGAGTGTGGAAAAGAAGGAATAAAACTTATATAGAAATAAGAAGACGAGAGAATATGGATTTTAAGGAAATAAGAGAAGAGGGAGAAAGAGTAAGGGATGAAGAGAGCAAGAAAGATGCTGAGATTATAAATAAAATAGAGCATTATATAAGAGCCATAGAAAGATGTGAACGAAATGAAGAAAGAACGATGCATTGTTTAAAACAATTATATAACTTACCGATAAATGTTCAGCATCTGGAGAAAACAGGAATTGACAAGGTTGTAAATGGTATGAGAAAAAGAAACGGTTTGGTAGGAGATGTATCCCGAGCCATGATAAAATTTTGGAAGGAAATGGTAATGGAAGACCAAAGTGATGAAGAAGAGTGCGAAAGTGAAGAAACAGAAAGAGATACTATGGAAATAGAAGATAATGAAAGTGACGAAGAAGAATTCAAAGGTGAAGAGAAAGAAAGTGATGAGATGGAAACAGAAGATAATGAAAGTGAAGAAGATAATGAAAGTGACGAAGAAGAATTCGAAGATGAAGAGAAAGAAAGTGATGAGATGGAAACAGAATATAATGAAGATGAAGAAGAAGAGAGAAGAAGACGAAGAACAAGAGATGGTGGGATATGAAAGAATGGAATTGACAAATACCATCATTTATTATCAGAAAGCCATTGAAAGGTGTATGGGTAATGAAAATGTTTTGTTTTATTGCCTAAGCATATTAAAACATTTACCCATAACTGTTCAACAGTTACTAGAAACAAATGTTGTAGAGACAGTTGATGGTATTCACGAACAAGGAGGGGATGTGAATATACGAGCTCAAGAGTTGCTTATAAAATGGGAAAATGAAATGATAGAAGATTTAAGAGCAGGAGGAGAAGAGGTTATGGAAATGGGAGATATGCTCGAGGAAAATAATGAGGAAGACTTAGAAGAAGAAGAAGAAGAAGAGAATGAGGGAGAAGAGCAAGGAGGAATAATAACAGTTGGAGATGTAAGGTGGAGACACAAAGGATAGAAAAAGATTATTCCAGCATAGCTAACGGGTTAAGCCGCATGCACCCGTTAAAGAATGAGAAAATAAAAGGGAATTTTGCTTGAAATACCATCTCAAGAAGAGATGAGGAAAACAGAAGAAAACCAAGAAGAGTCGGGTGAGGATAGACCGAGCTCTTAAAAGACAAATGAAAATTTTACAGACTTAGAGGTTAAAAACAATAATGATGAAGTAACGGGTAAAGCCATTTGCACCCGTAAGGTATTCAAAGAAGGTCAATAAGTTGACATCATAATGAGAAAAGAGAAACAGACCGGCAAGATACCCGTCTTATGAAAAGAGGAAAGAAATAAAGCTGTTTGACTCAAGTTTGGAGAGCGCGCCAGACTAGGGGAGAATAGTAAACACCCGAGCGAGACAAGAAATTTATAACCCTGAAGTGGAGACGTCCGCTAAGGAAAATAAATGAATGAATGGGATCTTTGAATGACCCAATACAAATACAAACCAGAGAGGAAGAGACTTTAAAGGAATAAAGAAACAGAAGGTACGGATAACGTTATGAATGGCTTCGACAATTAAAAGAAAAATAAGATTTTTATGAATAATTGAAATAAATTTCCTCAAAATTTTTCAAAAATTTATTTACCTAAGGAGGGGAGAGATGAACCCATGTACCATTGGCTCAAAGGAGGTCGAATCCATGTAATTTTTGTAAAAGGAAGGAAAGAAATATACAGTCCAATGGAACATATAGAAAGATTTCAAGCAAGGATGCTAGCCTAACGTTGTGCAAGAAGTTAAACCAGGTGGCCAGGAAATGACATCATGCTTGACTCATTAAAAAGGAGCCAGTCATGAGTATAAATAGACTGAGTGGAAAGTTTCGACTGTGTGACAGAGAAGCACGACTCGGAAATCAACCTTACCTTGCATTAAAACGGCAACACCGCAACTGTGCCAGAAGAAGAATAATTAAATTTAACCCATTTGCAGGAATAAAGGTAAGTAAATAAATACAGCATTGTGAATCATTTCGGATTAGAAATTTTTGTGTGGAGAAAAAGCTTTTAATAATAGTCCAGGAAAGAAATTCAAACGTGGCCATACGTCATAGGGGAATTACCTAAGCCCAAGGAGTGGGGAATAAAAAAATCAACAGCAACACCCACACAGCTGAAGACTAAAAATTATTTAATATTCGGAAATGCACGATCGATTTCCATGCGCAGTGAGGACATTTTACGTTTGGAAGACGAGCTTTCTGGAGATATAATTTTTATAATTGTGCGACAATTATTTTAAAAGTTGGTCACGAAAAGGACTAGGATTTTATTTATTTTTGACTAAATAGTATAAAAGTCCAGGCCAAGCCAGACCAATCATGCAGTTATTCCGACAGCCCGTGAGGGGGCGTCACGCTGTATCAGTACAGGCAGTTCACGACAGACTCCTTGAGGGGAGATGCTACAACACGTCATGCAGTTTCCGATAGCCCAGAGGGCGTCATAGTGCTACATCACGCCGAAAATTCTACAAGTATTTCTTGAGGGGAAACGCTGTATCACCGCATAGACATTATCCGACAGCCCAGAGCGTCGCGGTATATATAAACAACGAGCATCCATAAGGAGTAGCTATGAAGTATTAATACAGTATCGCCGTGTGGAGAATTAGGAAAAACCTAGTTACAGGATTTAGTTCCGACAGTATAAAGTTTACAGTGAAAAGTTCATAAATTACAGTCAAAGAAGGCTGCGAACTTAGAACTCAGGGCGATAGGTCTTAAATCAGACGACCAAAAGTATCATAACGTATTGAAGTAACGTAACAGAGAGATAAACATTCTATCAACTGTAAAGAACCCGTGTAGGGACGGACAGAACGAGGTTCGCAAGGTATTCCTGAGAGATAGGAATTCGAGAACCGAATAAGCGGAAAGGAGAAGGAAACTCTAGACATTGCTTCAAGAAAGCAGACGAACTATTCAAAAAGCACTAAGTTACGAGGAGTATTAGTTGCTAGAAATCACGAGATCACCAATAGATTTTCTGGGGGACCGTGGACGGAATAGACCTTTGCTAGACCAACCAATAGGGTCTAAAAGGGAGCCGTTCGAGTCAGAGAAATAGCAGATCGTCAGGAACGGGATTTGAAGGAGAATTATTCCAGGGAAGAAGTAGGTGGTTCGAGACTTTCACATTCTGACAGGATAGGAAGCCGACATTTACTAAATTTCACCCTTGGAGACGGGAGGTCAAGAAATCACGTGTGAAGGCTTAATAGCAGCCGTAGTGTTTAGAATCTGTGAAGTGTAAATATATATAAAATTGTGTTAAAAGTAATAATTTCAGTGTTTTTGTCGTGTATTCTGAAGGAATACACCAGTGTGTTTAAAAATGTTATCAGTGTTAAATATATACGAGTTAAGTGTGTGTCAAGATATGTCAGTACATGAAATGAATTAGTATAAAATGGAGTAATTTCAAAATAGTGGGCAAAAATGAAGCATCGCAGGAAAAAGAAGGTCAGGAAGACCTATAACATGTGAGTAAAGATTTTCATTATGTTTGTGTTGGGAAAGTGTTTGTATACAATCCACCGGAGTATGAGATAGAGGGATGCTTCTAATTAACAAATAACAGAATAAGAGCGCGGTCTGAACGAATAAAATTTAAGAAATTATAAATAAATGATGTGAAATCCTATAGAGGAAATGTATGAAATAAATGTCAGTGTATTTGACAAATACTGTAAAAGCAAGCGTAATAATAATACTCATAATGAAAGGTATATAAATAAAGATAAATTTGAATTATATGAAAGAAATAGCTTTTGAGCTTTTGTAAGGAATATAAGACATGGTGTTAATGCATGTTCTTAAAATATAGCGAGTATTGTCAAGGGGAAGGATTAATGTAAAAATTGAGATATGGATCAATTGTTAATGTGGAATATATCAGTTCTTTGGAAGACGCTAGGCTTTAAAATAATGTATAGCGCAATGTAGCGCAATAACGTAAATTGTCACGCTAGGAATGCGTAGAATCGAAATGTACTTGTTAAATAACTTACGAGGGGTAGTTGATTGTGGTAATTGAGCTATTGTTGTAAGTCCTCTAATAGTGACGTAGATCACGAGGCTATGTGTGTTATGTTATTGTAATAGGGAGCAAATGTATGGTATTATGAGCGCAGGTAATGGAGGCCACGGCCGACCCTAGTCGCATTTATATAAGTCCTCAAGTATGGGAATGGTTCCCGAGACATGTTAATGAGAGTCGAACCCAGACTCGTCAAGTTGTTGAAGCCCCTAAATATTCGTCGTTGTATGTGAATAAATCTTACCAATCAATGAGGACCCTTCGTAATTAATCAATGCCAAGGTTACGGAAGTGGTTTATGGACCGAATAATGTTTGTTGAAAGTGTATGAAAGAAACGCTAGGTCTCTCCAGAGAACTGAAGAAAGAAAGATCTGTTTTAAAAGCATTGAATAGAGCTGCCACGCTTGCACGGCAAGAGGGTCCCCTCTTAGTCATAAATCTCGCCCAAGTGATTACGGTTTACCCTTGTTATTGTAAGTGTCCTAGGTCGGGAAAAAGACCGTCTGAGAGAAGTTTATATACACCGTGAGTGTTTTAAAAAATGTAAATGACCCGGGATTTGAACCGAGGTCCTTGTAGATGAAAGTACCACTTGCCTGTTAAGATCGTTAGCTTTCTTATGTGATAATGGTCTTATAAGACAAATAAACAAATAAAAATCCCTAATGTAATGTTGTATGAAAGTAGGATGCCATGAGTTAAATGAAGATAACTAGATTCCGGGAGTAATCATAGTTTTTGACTTTGTCAAGTAATCTTTTATGACTCTGGAGTACACAAGTATTTTCCCGGTCACTGTATTGAATTTGTGAAACTTGAGAGAGATGGTAATGTTGAGAATATTGTGGAATGCCCAAACATTTAAGTAGAGAAGTAATATGTACTTTAAAATATGATTATATATTTTTAGTGGTGAGAAGAAACTCATAAAATAGTTAATGAGGTGTGCAAAAGAAGGACACCGTCGATATTGAATAGTATCGAGCCATTAGAGCTCGCGATTATATTGGTCTTTAAGATAGATACATTATGGAAGTGAAAATAATTTTGAGTTGTTGGTTTAAATGCAACTATTATTTTTTAATATAATAATAGTTTGTTTTTGATATATTCCTTGTTCACTTTGGACAAGTAGAAGGAGTGGTCATAGTTCATTTATTTTATTTGTTTGTAGCGCCATAATTTGGTTAATTAAATGTGTTAAAATAGGAGTTGAACTTGTTTTTATTTTGAAAGTGTATCCTCTATTTAATCCAAAATGTGTAGGTCACAGAGTGGGAGAACATACCAAAACCCCGAAAATCCCGATTTGAGCTTTGCTGGCATACTGTGATTTGCATATTTCTTGCTGGAAGGGCACAATACGAGGTTTAAAATTACATTTTCTATCCGAAAGATATCTCCAACGGTTAGCGAGTAAAACCTAAATTTGTGCTATAAAACACGGTCAACGCCGAGCGGTGTAGTTGGACAAAATATTCCATCCTTAATCTCCCTCTGCACAGCACCTCGCCTATCCCCTGTTTTAACTGTCACCTTCACATTTTAATTTATTTATTTATGACGCGTAGCGAAGCACGGGTACTTCAGCTAGTATGATATATTCCATAATAACATTTATACCAAGCTAAATTCCGTACATTTAAAATAACCGTAGAATATCTTATTACTACTATCTACAAGTATTTACATTATTATCGTTAGCTACTCGATAATAGTATGATCCATCGACCACTCTCCCCGCATTGTACTTTCGTCATTTATAATAATGAAACCTTCTACTACATTGTCAAATCAGGGTTAAATTTCACTTCCAATGAGCATAGTGTTTCACGCTATGAAGCTAAAAACTGTTCGGTAAAGAAAAATCCAAAAATAATAATTTAATAAATAAGACGGATATATAACGGACGAAGCTTCGGTTCCTTACAAACACGCAGAACAATGCATTACTTCAATAGTTAGTTATTATCTTAATCGCATCTTCAAACATAAAACACCTCGACAGCATGGTCGGAACTTCATTATACAATCGCATTGATTTCTAAACTTCTATAGGAACATCATAATATTTTACCACAAAACACAGCTAGCGTCAACACCTACGCTTTCGTATTCACCTCCTGTACTCGCAATAGTAATAAATAATCCCATTTCTATGCACACTCTAGATATCCATGAAATTCAGTAATTTTATTATAGAGTTCAAATTAAAATTCTTCAATCTCTTATACATTCAATTCCACTCATATTTACTTATTTACCACCTGTATTTTCGTTCCTGTTCTTTCTTTTCTCATATATTTTCTGTCACAGCACCATTTAAAGTATTTCAGTGTTCGATCTCGCCAACTTTCTATTATTTAATGGAACCATAGTTCATAGAACTTCATAATTTTAAAAACTGTCTGTATATTCTCGTCTTAATGAAATATAGATACGTTACATCACATCTCCTTTCTAGTATTTCGTGCTTATACATTGCACCTTATACGTTTCTTTCATTTCTCATAAAAATTCAGTTACATAGGTATTACTTTATACATTCCGTATTTTTCCGTGCCGCAATAAAGCGTTTTTCATCTGTGTCAATACATCAGATTGTTCACTAAAGCTCAGTTTTAAATAAATAAGTTTATTGGTGTCCTCGACAGAACTAAACAATAACTTATTTGTCAATCCGGAATTTACATAAATCTCTGTCACGAAAATCATACTCAGAAATATGTCTACTTCGACTTTCTTCACAAAGAAGAAATTTAGAACTTACGCATTTTAAAATATTCCAAATTAATCTAGCAAATACCAATAAATTCATAATAAAACTCGTAATATCAAACAATGACGACTAAACATCCAGAATACGTCAAAATCCTAATGACGACGTTTCAAAAACCATTTACTAGAACATTAAATGACATTTACGATGCTAAAATCAAAATTAAGACATCTAAATAGTTTCGAAAAAATTATATCAAATCTGCCACACAAAACTAACTACAATAATATTCGTTGGGTATCTTTACCTTCTGCCAGAACCATTTTTCAAAATCCAAATCTGACCTGAAACTCCCACGCCGCAGTCTCCTCCTACAGTAGCCTGCCAGTCAGCTGACGTAACGGAACCAGCGGTTAGCGCGTGCCAGACCGCATCATGAACACCTGTCCGCACTCCCCTCGTCTGCATATGAGCCGAGACCGTCTGCTGTGCCTCCTTCTCCGTGCTAGAACTCGAATCTCTCTCCATTATTCTGAAACTAGGGCGTTTCGGGCGATCGTCTTCTGGCGAACAGCATTCTTGAAATTCTGCGTCGAATAGTTGTTGTTGTTGTTGTTGTTCATTGGTATTTCTTATGTTGTTACAGAAATACCTTGCAGTCGTAGATGCGTTTGTGATTATTTGGTGAAGCATGCTGATAGGCTTACACCCTCCTTGAAGAAGCCGTGATATGTGGGCTAAGTCACTGCTTGAATCCTCATATTGAAAATAGCTAGTTCCCCTTCATAATTTAGTAACTCTTTATGACAATCAAGTAATATTTCATGTCATATATCCTCGTTGACCCCAGTTCAAATAACATCTTCGTATTTCTCAATAGCAGTTGGAACTATCTCGTTGAGTAGGGTTTTGTAGAGTTCAATTAGTTTTCGAATGACTCTTGTATTTCCTGGCAAACGTTGCTTCTGTTTGGCATTAATAGCTCCACACCGTAGGTTGAATTTCCCTTGGATGTTTCAATGAATTCTCTTCGTATATCTGTCAATTATATTGCTTACTTTCGTTGAATTATAACTTCGATTTTCTGGTGTATTAAATTTCAGCGATACTTGTCCTCATCTTGACCGGTGGCGATGCTCTGCTCCCCGTCAAGTCTTCTTAAGATACCTCGGTCAACTATTTCCAATTTTGTCTAACACGTTCTTTCAACTTCGAAGACTAGTAGAGAATGCCCACTTCTCGTCGTCTCCCCTGTCTGATAACAGTTAAATAATGGCGTTTCTTTCATTCGACCTTGTAAGTTTCTTTATCAGTAAATATCGGTCTCATCCTTATAAATCTTTTAATAAAATTTACATCATCGGCTTTCACTTCTCAATTTCTTTCCCTTTCTGCCATTTATTTTCTTCTGAAAGTTACTGTACATTTAATAATCATTATAATATTAAGAACCGCCAATAGTCATTTTTCCTACTGGTCAATATGCGGTCACGTAATGAAACTCCTTGCTTTACACGGTCTGATATCTGTTCTCGCACGCGTCAATGTCTCCTTGGCTCGTGTCTCTACTGAACTGGATTTTCCCAAACGTCACCAGCAGTAAACTTGCCAATCTCACCAGTTTCCAGCATGTATGAATTCTCATTCATCTCCATGCTAAAGAAATAACATATTACCATTCCTCACTTCACAGTGCTAAAATTAAACAGAAACCTTTCAATTCAACACTAGCGTTAGCTACAGTCCTGATACCTTATACGATGCTGCAGGTTGCCTAACCAGTCTCGTAACATCGGCGCTTGTGTTCTCAAGAGCTGTCGGTTCATTTTCCGACCCATACCATATCCAGTGTCCTTTAAATTATGGGTTGAGCTCCTCTAGGACCCCGCAAATAAAGTATAGAATGTACTTTATTTACTGATCTTCATTATTTCCAATCAGAACACTAATTTAAAGTTTTTAATTAATCTCTGGGAAGAATCGTTTCAACTTTGCATGGTTGAAATTTCCCATCAGGGGATTTTTTTCCACACTTACTATTCTAAAGCAATTATTTCCTTAGACTCTATCAACCTTAAATGGACCCTTGTAGACATTTGAGAATTTTATTAAGATCTTCTTGGAAACATCGGTCTTTACATTAGATCTTATCAAGACTAGATCTCCAACTTTTAAAGGTCAATTCTTCTTTCCCTCGGCAGATCAATATCATCCGGGACATTGAAGATCCCGTCCCACGGTCGGATAGGTCTTTCTCCATAATGTAGTGTTACAGGGACTTCGTTCGAACTCTCATGCATCGGATTGTTTATACAATACTTTAACAGTGGTACTACTGCGACCAAATGCCTATGGTTGTCTGAACTGTATTGTCTTATGTATTTTGCCACCTCTAACATCAGGCGTTTAGTCGGATTCGAGGGCGGATTTCGGATAGAACTATAAATGTGGTTTATCCCCAACCTATCCCTAGGATTTCGAAATTCAACTGAGGTATACTGAGTTCCGTGATCGGTCAACAATCTTTCCGGTTTACCTAATTTCGGAATGATGTTTTTCTCCAAATTTTGTAGAACTGACTTTGTTGTAGCTTTTTGCATCGGATTTAGCATTACGATTTTAGAGAATACGTCCACTGCTACAAGTAGATACTGATTTCCTCTATGACTTTTAGGAGCTGCACCAAAGATGTCCTGACTAAGTAACTCTAATGGTTTAGTCGGAATAATAACTTTTGGTTTTTCCTTAAGTAATTCTGATGTATACTTGTTCTTCCGGCATAGTTCACAGGACCTAATAACCTTAACTGTGGCCTATCTCATGTTCATCCAATAAAACTTCCCTTGGTCTGTGTTACAGGATACTTTATGTACGAGCCAAATGACTGGAATAATTAACTTCGGTGGAACAACAACTCGGACTTTAGTATGCTCAACATCAATATATTAACATACTACGTCTCCAACCATAACATAGTGTCTTGAATATTTCCTGACTTCCTGGTGGTTTTCATCTTCCTCATTCATCTTATCAGACAAGAATCTGTATATATTTCTTAAAAGTGCGTGTTCTCTTTGCGTTAACTCAATCCTTTCCAACTTTTTCAAAGTGGATTGGTCCTCGTTATCCAACTTGACTACAGTAATCTCTACATTTCCTTTTTCTTCCGTTGGGTTCCTGGATAGGATATCTGTCAATTAATTATCCTTTCCTGGTAGATGTGTAATCGTTGCGTTAAATTGCTGTAAAAACAAGGTCCATCTTGTCATTCTGTCACTTGAGAGATCTGACTTCAACATGAACTCTAGTGCCTTGTGATCCGTCTTAATTATGACTTGATGACCTAGTAGAATTTTCTTCCAAGGTTGCAGCGCATTTATCACAGCTAGTGCTTCCAGCTCTGTAGTATAATAGATTAATTCATGAGGTTTCAACTTCCTACTGTTTTTATTTATTTATGCTTATGGAATTGTACACAAAAACGATATATTATTTACATATATACATATATATATACAAAAAAGGGGAGCAAACCATTACAACAATCAACATAGCCCTACAGATTTCACAGCTGTATGTCCAGTTCGTCCAACCACTGTATGGCCTGAGTAGATGTCACCAGAAAGTCGTCCATAGATCCAGAGTACGCCCTCCTCGGACATTCTGCTACAATATTGTGGATGGTTTGATTCACTGCACCACAGTCACAGCTTGGGGAAGTTCGCATGCCCCACTTATGAAGCAGGGAGCCACATCGCCCGTGCATGGTTCGGATTCTGTTGAGGGCAACCCAAGTTCTTCGTGGGAGATCAAAACCAGCCGGAGGGTTAAACGCAATGTAATGGTTTATCCCATCTTGATCCTGCTGGTATAAAACCGCACTAATTCCAATTTTAGATGCATCAGTCTCAATAAAGAAAGACCGTTCGAAGTCAGGGTATTCCAACTTTATATTACACCTGAATATCTCTTTCGCTTGGACAAAAGCTCTTTCTGCTTTCTCGTCCCATCGCCATCGATTATTTTTCTTCAATAAATCGTATAGCGGTGCAATTACCTCTGAATACTTAGGACAATGTGAACTAAAAAATTGGCACATCCCACAAAAAGATCGAATTTCTTTAATTCTCGTAAGTTTAGGGAATTTCATTTTAGCTGCGATTTTGTCTTCATTCGGATAACATCCGTGCCGATCTATGGTATGCCCCAACAAGTTAATCATCTCATGGAAGAAATGACATTTATTGAAATTCACTTTTATGTTGGCTTGATATTGGAAAATTTAAGAGAAGCCAACATAAAAGTGAATTTCAATAAATGTCATCATCCACGTAATTGATAACGTTGGCTTTCACTTTATCAGTCAACTTTCTATCTAGAGCTCTTATCAATGCTGGTCCTGAATTAACCACTTCAAATGGAACGCGTAAATACACGTACGAGGACTGGTTATACAGAAACCCAGTATAATATTTACTGTCTTTTGTCAGCTCAATTTGAAGAAATGATGCCGTCAGGTCCACTACCGAAAATCCAGTCTTTCCTTTAAACTTTCGTAGTAGTTCCCTTATCTTTGGTGGTCTGTGTACTTCTTTTAGCATTCTAGAATTAATTTCCCTGGCATCTAGACATACCCTTAAACTACCATCCATCTTCTTTACAACAGTATTTGGGCTTAAATATGGAGTTGCTTGTTTTCTAATAATGCCATCCTCTTACATACCTTTGATAAGTTCGGCTACTTCTGCCTGATATTTTTCCGGAATAGGATATAATTTCTTCTGAAAAGGAGAAGTATCTGTAAGCCTAATTTGGTATTAATAGCCTTTAATAATCCCGGTTTTTCATCGAACACATCGGTATAATCGAGGATCAATCTCTCCATTCTGTCTTGATACTCTTCAAAACCGTCAATTTTCAAAGCATATTGACTCGGTTTTTCCGCTTCAACTTCCATCACAATGTTTTCTAAAGTTTCTTCTTTTACTTCGTCTTCTATGGAATATTCACAATTCTTCTCTTCTAATTTTCCAAGACTATTACACTCCTCGCCAAATCTGATAATTCCCTTCCTGAGATCGATAAACGCTCCTGTTTTAGTAATAAAATCAATACCAAGGATCGCGTCAAACCTTATTTGTTTATGGGTGCAACCATTGATCTTAAATTGCATCAACACCTGAATCCTACATTTCATTGATTTGTCGTTAAAGATTTCTCTGAGTTTCATAGCTGAAATTGGCATTACTATAACCGCCTTTTCATCGTTAAGACGGTCATAACAACCCTTAGATAGGATTGAAGCTGTAGCCCCAGTATCCAGCAGTGTTTTAAGGCTGTCCCCTTCTACTTCTATCTGGATTATAGGTAATCTTGCTGTTGTATTAATTTCTGGTTCCTCCCTCTCATATAAGCGATCTTCGTCCTTAACTTGGTATAATTCGTTCATGACAATGTGGTTTGAAGTAGAGATTCCATTATCCTTTAATTCCGTTTGGAAAATGACGTTTTTTTGTACCCCCTTCTTCGAGTCTTTACCATAATTTTGTCGACTCGTCGAAGGTTGCGGTTCCAATTCCTCATTCACTTGATTTTCAGCATTTATTTTCTCCTTCTCTCTTAAATCTGCTATGTATCTTGACTTTCGCGTTCCCTCTCGTCGTAAAATTGCATAACATTTTCATTATTATTCCAACCTCTATTTTAGGATTGCTGCTGTTGTTGATGCTGTTGTTGCCTTTGACGATTAAAATTGTCTTCATTCCAATTTTTATAACAACGGTAGCCTCCTCCATTTTGGCTAATGTCTCGATTACAATAACTGTTTCTCTGGAATGTATTTTTATTTCGATGGAACCCTGTCCTACGTTGTTTGCTGTTACAATACCTGTTCTGGTACGGTCTTCCTTCTCTCGTATTTCTGTAGCTTGGTTCATATCTAATTTGTCTAAAATATGGCGTCGTGTTGGACCTACATTGCTTCGTCCTGCTTCCGTCTGCTGAGTTTGGTCTACTTGTGCCGTATATATTTCTCGATTCTCATGCCTTCTACTTACATTATGTGTATATGTATTCAAACTTGTATGACCTAGCTGTCTCAGAAACTCTGCCATTTCTTCTAGAGTTTTCACATTCACTGAGATTAAATGACGACGTACATCCGTTGGAAGTTGCCTTGAAATAGCATGAACTACTTCCCCTTCAGCTAATGGAGGTTGAAGGTACTGAAGCTGTGCCAATTGCTTTGTAAAGAAACTAGCATGTCTTTTTGGGATTGAAAATGCATATTTCTTAGAATAAATCTCTGCACGTATGTCCTGATGAGTTTCCAAACTCCAAAATCTCTTTTGAAGAGCTTCAGCAAACTGTTCAAAGCTTGCACAAGTGTAACGGAATGCACGATACCAAAGACGAGCTTCTCGTTCGAGATATTTCTCGACAACCCTCATTTCTCTATCTTTAGGAATGCGATTGTCATCTAGGTAATATTTCATATCCCTTAGAAATTCTATGTCTGTCACATTTCCCTCGCCACTGAAACGAATTGGTTTATCTTCTATGTTCTTTAAGAATACTATATTTAGTGTTGTTCTATTCTCTCTTGGATCAAAATATCTTCCTCTTTCCTCATATTCCCTTCGAATACGTTCAATATTAAGCCGAAATTCACCTCCGTCTTTGTGTTCTTGACTATATAGGCTTTCTCTATCTTCTTCTCCCCGTCTATCATTTCCCTCATTTCTATCTCTCCTGATCTCTTGGGTCATACGCTCTTCTCGTGATTTATCCTCACGGTCCTGAAAGAATTTCTGTAAGTCTTCCCTTAAATCCTTCCGTACATCCGTTCTTAAGTCTTCGCGATGACTAGTTTCTCTTACGCTTACGCTCTTCATTTGTTCAGTTAGTGCAGATAGTTGCGATTCTTGACTCGACTTAATTTTGGCAAGTTCGGTCGTTACCTCATCTACTATCTCTTTGATTTTATCGAGTTCATCCAATCTATTAGTATCTAAATTGCTAGTTAATTCTGATATCCTAGTAACGCTAGAGTGCTGTACTTCATCAATACGTCTATTTAACTCTTCTCTTAATCCTGAAATATCTTTATTTGCATCTAATTCAAATTTTCCCATATCTTTAAGAACTTAAGCATGCATTTCCTGTATGTATTCTCTATTAGATCTAAGTACTTCCTCTTTCATAGTGTCAACAGTTTTTACTATACTGCTGGTTATATTCACATGTATGCCTTCTTCGATCAATCTTTTTTGATCCTCTAGTTTACATTGTAAATCACTGACAGTATTATTCAAACCATTAACTATAATATTCAGTGCAGCATGTGATTCTGTAATTTTGTTATAGTGTACTTAGTTTTCATGTTTTACCTCTTCTAAACCTTTCTGTAACTTATCTTTGAGATGAAGAATATTTTCACAATTTTCAACTTGTGCAGCAACTACTCTCTTAGTTACCTCTTCTTTAAGTGTACCTAAATCTGTGGAAACCTGATCTATTTTCTCACCACTACTTTTTCTTATTTTCTGGGCTTGTTCTATTATGTTATTAGTTTATTCTAAAGCCTTTCTACTTTGTTCTTGGGCTAGTCGACTTTCTTCTTGTGCTAATTTACATAAGGGGACCTCCCACAGGGCATGGGGTCAAAACATCGATTTTTGGTTTTCTATGAAATTTGATAGTTGAAAATGTACCCTACAAGATGATATATTTTTAAAAAATGATACCTTCATATTAGAACATTTAAAACCATTTGAAAGTAAGGCATGATGTGCTGCTCCGCCCACTTTTTTCTAATTCGATCCGATACCGACTTTATCCCTACATTTAATGCCTTAGGGAAAGTTTTTCTTGGCAGTTTTGTAGTGGCTATACTTCAGACTGTGAGCGATGCTCATTTGTTTGTTTCTGTTAGTAAACCCATGGTGGTTGAGCGGTAAAGTAAGTATATCATGGTTTTATGTGGAATATTGTGAGTGCATTGTGTATAAATTCAATAAAGTTTAGTCTTGTGCATACACAACGACCAAACCAAAAGGTGTTCAAGAAGAGGGGATATGAAGGAAACCAGTTTAATAAGATTGCAATTTGTGAGGTTATTGTACAGGATCCTAACACTCCAGGACCCTGAAGTAAGTTAGAAGTTGTGACGATTGCATCAAAGAAAAAAATATCACCTTTCAGGGGAGAATACAATCAATTTGCAGACAACGCTGATAAGTCTGGTAATGTTGTAATTAATTTAAATAATTTATCGGACACATTTTTTCATTTTGTACAATGTAGACAATGTGGTGGGGTTGAGTGTGTTCGGCTTCAAGAAAATGACAAGCCAAGGAAAGGCCTGGCAGTGTCTTTAGATCTTATATGTGTAAAGTACTCCGCTGTTGTTTCTTTTATGACTTCATCTAAACCAGATCAGAATGACCCATATGAAATCAGCACTAGACTTGTTTATACTCTGCGTTCCATTGGGAAAGGAATGACTGCAGGAAAAATGTTTTGTGCTGTGATGAATTTGCCTCCACCTCCAAAGACATTTGAGAAGCTAGCCTTACAGTTGGAGAAAGCCATAACAGAAATCAGTGAGGAAACTATGCAAGATGCAGTAAAAAAAATTGTGAGAGGTAATGATGGTTGTACTGGCATATATTAGAAAAAAATAAAGGGTTACTGCCTTTTCAATACTTATATTGAACCTACTCACAAGTACATGTTTTGAAGGTAAAACTCCTTCTTCCTCAGCCTGTACATAAAAATAACAAAGATAAATTACCTTTATAAGAACATACGTTACATGAATAAAGATTTGTGAAATAATACGGACCTCAATTACTGACATTATGTACTGACATAGCCATTTCATTGGATGGAACCTGGCAGAAAAGGGAACATACTTCCCTAAATGGTATTGTTAGAGCTACAATTGTAGACACTGGTAAGGTGGTTGATGTTGAAATACTCTGCAAATACTGCCAGACATGTAGACATTTAGAAGAGGAAGTTGAAAAATCAGCACACAAGGAAAGCTGTGTTGCTAATTATGAAGGCACAAGTGGGGGGATGGAGGTTTCAGGAGTGCAGAAAATTTTTGCATGTTCAGTTGAAACGAGGGGTGTTCGCTACACAGAATACCTTGGTGATGGGGACTGCAAATCCTTCACCAATGTAGTTAAGTGCAAGCCATATGGTGATACAGAGATTCATAAGCTGGAGTGTGTAGGTCACGTACAAAAACGTTTAGGAACAAGATTGCGTAAACTTACTGTTGATACAAAGGGGAAAAGACTATAAGATGGCAAACTTCTCACTGGGAAAGGTCGGTTGACAAAGGCTGAAATAGACAATTTAAAGAGGTATTTTGGACAAGTTATTAGAAGAAAAATAACTTGGACAAGATGAAACGGGATATATGGGCAATTTACTTCCACAAAGCCTCAACGGATGAGGAACCATGCCATCATTTATGTCCTAAGGGCGAGTCATCTTGGTGTCCATATAAAAGGGCTGTTATAACAGGAGAAGCTTATTCCCACAAGCATTCACTTCCTATCCCAGTTCTAGAAACTATCAAGCCCATTTTCAGAGTCTTAGCTAATCCTGAGCTCCTCAAAAAGTGCCTTCATGGGCAGAAGCAGAATCCAAATGAAAGTTTTCACAATGTTATTTGGAACCGCATACTTAACCCTCGCACTGCACACTGGGGTCCCACAGACCCAGCAGAAATTTTATCTGCGTAAGTTGTCGTTATTTGTGACTGAATTATAATCTTTCTCATTTCTAAACTCAGTTGGCACCCCTGTGCCACACTAGCCTAGGTATTCCAAGGTCACTGAACATTAGCGCGGAAGTGAAAGGTGTTGGAAGTTGCGTGCGGGTAAGCCAGACCCCAGTGTGCAGTCCGTGTTTCAATATTTTACTTCTCGTGATTTGAGTAACTGTCAGTTATTCTCTACAGACTTATTGCAGTACTTTTCAAATATGTTTGTCTTGTGCTAAGGATATATGCTAAATAGTGCTAACCCAGTATGGCTTCAAAATCTCAAATTTTAACGAAAGAACAGGAAATATGTGATGCTCTAAACAGTGTGCTATTAGATGAAAATACAGACAGAGTGTATTTTGATGAAGATGAAGGAGAGGAGGAAGAAGAGGACAATGCTGAGACTCATGAAGAATGTGACAGTGAACAAAGTGCTGAGGAGGAGGAGGGGGAAGGGGAAGAGGAGGATAGTCACGATGCTGTAAGGCGGAACATTCGCACTCTAAAAGGCAAGAATGGTTACGTTTGGAGTACCGTTCCTCGCAAACGAACTGGGAGAACCTCTGCTCGAGACCTGGTCAAACGGTTCCCTGGACCTATAGGACCGGCCAAAACAGCTAACACTCCATTGGAATCTTGGTCTCTTCTCATACATACCAAGATTATTGACACTGTCGTTCAATATACTAATGAGGAGATTGGGCGAAGGCGTTCTGAATGTCGACAGCCACTTAGCTACCACACCAATACTAGTTCTGATGAAATAGGGCCTGCATTGGACTGCTATATCTTGGCGGTGTTCAAAAGTTAGCCCACTTATGCCCAGAAGAGTTATGGTCAGACAAGTTCGGACACTCACTGTTTAGAGCGACTATGCCCATGCGCCGTTTTCAGTTTTTGCTATCGTGTCTTCGGTTTGATGACAAAAGAACTCGCATCGAAAGACAAGAATCTGATAAGTTTGCACCCATCAGAGACATCTGGGAGATTTTTATTAGTAACTCCAAGGCATTGTATACCCCTTTGATTACTGTACCATAGATGAGCAGCTGCTCACCTTCAGAGGAAAGTGCCCATTCCGTGTTTATATTGCATCAAAGCCTGGGAAATACGGTATGAAAATAATCATGATGAATGATTCAAAAACTTTTTATATGGTCAATGCAATTCCATATGTAGTGAAAGTACAAATAGAAAGAAAGGAAAATGTTCCATCTTACTATGTGAGGAAACTATCTGAACCAATTCACGAAACAGGAAGGAATATAACTGTGGATAATTGGTTTTTATCCATACCATTGCTTGACACAATGGCTCGGGATTTCAAATTGACGATGCTGGGTACCTTGAGGAAAAACAAACCTGAGATATCACCTAGGTTCCTGGAAGGGAAAACTGTAGGAGAATCCCTGTTTGTGTACGACAACAACAAAACTCTAGTGTCCTTTACACCAAAGAGGAAGTAGGTAAGGTAGTTCTCGTCTTGTCAACAATGCACGATTCGGACCCCCTTGACGACATCACGGAAAAACCCGAAATGATAATGGACCACAACAATACTAAAGGAGGTACAGATACATTCGATCAACTATGTGGAAATTACAGTACAGCCCGAGCAAAAAGAAGATGGCCTCTGAGAGTATTATTTGGGATGCTTGATCAGTCATGTGTAAATGGTATGGTACTCTTCTTCCTCGCAAACACACACACGAAAATGCCTCGGCGAAACTTCATCCACGAGATAGCATGGGATCTCATTGAACCGCACCTCGGAGTGGAAATTCCAACACTGAGAAGACCTTTGTAAGTCGCGCTCCAAACATTACAGGGGATCGAACCGAGACCACAACCACAGGAAGGACTTTTGAGGAAACAGAGATGTTCATTTTGCCCAAGAAGTAAGGACAGAAAAACAAAATTGACCTGCCGTTTCTGCAATAGACCAATGTGTGATGAACACCGTGCCCTGACCTGCGAGGAGTGTGTGTGGAAAAATGACAACTTCAAAGTGCTGTGTAAGATGAAATATTGCGAATTTCATGTCCATATTTGTTCTTGACTTCAATCGAAGCTAATTATACTATATTTTATATCTTATCAAATACACCACTTATTACATGTATTTTTGCTAAAAACAAATTCTTTTCTTGTGTGTTTACATCTGAAAAATGATACTATATTAGTTTTCATGTGTTAATAAAACTTTATTTAATTCAAACTCTTCTTTTGGATATAATTCCTAAATTAGAATCTTTAAAAAGATAATTAGTGGGTAAAAGCAGAAAATCATATCAAATATACATACATATTTTAATGTTTTTGAATTGGGTCCAGCAGACCCCAGTGTGCAGTCCGCGTCACAATATTATATGTGTGCACTGGGAGGGCTAAATATGTGTTCATTGGTATGCACACCATGAAAATAGGGGTCTATGATGCTGTGTTGACATTCAATTGTGGGAATATAGGCAAATGCTGGGTCGTGAAGAAACTAGGTATTAGTCCAGGCAAAAGAATGGCCAGTATTCTTCAGATGGATTCCCAAAGACTTGCACAGGCAGAAAAATCAATGTCAGCTCTTGCTAAAAAAAAGGAAGAATGACATCAAGAGCTGTCAAGAAGAGGCTTGAGGATAGGCTGGAAGCAACAGAAGACCAATCTTAAGTAGCAGGTCTCTTATAAGTAACTGTAAGTTGAGATATCAGTCTCTTAGACAAATATCTTTAATGGCTGTTTCCTGAAAACCTACTTTTTATATATAAATGCCCCATTTACTCAGAAAGTTTTTAACATAACCAAGTAAAGCTTTCTGAGCCTATGAACTATGTCTGTATGTTGACCTTGAACCTATAAAATTGGGATTTATTTCTTTGCATGTCTTATAAAAAAATTGCATTCATGCTTAGAATTCCTTAAAATGTTATTAATATTTCTAATTAAAAATAAAATACTCTAAACAATAATTCTATTATTCTCTTAGGTTCAGTTGGCCCTCTGAAGGTTTATAATGCATTGCCAGAAACGTTTGTGTATGTGTTATAGTTTCCAAGGAAACGGGTTTTTAAAATGAGTTGAATTTACATTGTTTAGATAGGCTGGGGCACATCACACCTTATCACCTACACTAGCAGAAGGCACAATACTCAGATTGACTATGAATTAATTCGTAGGCGATATTTCCCAATTGTCATAGACACTAAGGTCATACCATCTGAATGTTTAGCCCCTCAACATAAACTGCTAGTTACCGATCTTAGAATGAAAGGTTACATAAGAAAACCCTAAGTGGAAGGTCATTCCAAAACCAAATGGTGGAAGCTACAAGACAATAAAGTGGCATTCAGTGAGAAGATTGTGTTCCCTCCAGTTGATTCTGTTAATATGGATTATACTTGGGCATCATTCAACAACTGCGTAACTAGTATAGCTCAATCTGAGCTTGGTGTAACACAGCCCGGTACACGCAAAATTGATAAACAGACGTGGTTGTGGACAGACAAGGTACAGGAAATGGTGCATGAAAAAAAGCAGCTTTTAAACAGTTGCGAACATCACCGACTGAGGAGAATCTTCCGAAATACAAAGCCACCAAGAAGTAGGCAAAAAGAGCAGTTGCTGAGGCTAAAGTAGATCACTACAAACATTTATATGATCAACTGACAACTAAAGACGGAGACAAAATTATCTACTGACTAGCCTGAGCACGGTGTAGAGCAGGTCAGGATAGAGAACACTATATGTGTGTGAAGGATAAGAATGGTCGACGACTTCACGATAGCAAGATGATTCTGCACCGTTGGCGAGAGTATTTTAGTGAAGTATTCAACACTGAATTCCCTCACCCACAAATACCAGACAACAATATTACGGCTGGACCAGTACCTTGTATCACTGAAGATGAAGTCAATGTTGCCATTCGTAGCATGAAAAATGGAAAGGCCCCAGGGCTAGATGACCTTCCTGCAGACATCTGGAAAATTGAGGAACTTACTGACAACGCAACCACCTGGCTGACAGAGTTCTTCAATTCAATTATTCTTTGTGGTCAAATACCTTCCGATTGGTCAACTAGTATCACAGTACCTATCTTTAAGGGAAAGGGTGACCCAGCTGAATGTACCAATTACCGTCCAATCAGACTTCTCTCCCACACTATGAAAATATTCGAACGTATCCTAGACAATAGGCTGAGGAACATCGTACAGCTCTCAGGAAATCAATGTGGGTTTATCAAGGGTTGTGGCACGATAGACGCAATCTTTGCTGTGCGCCAGCTGATGGAGAAATTCCGCGAGAAGAGGAGGCCACTACATCATGCTTTCCTTGATCTCGAGAAGGTATTTGATCGAGTACCACACCAGATGATTTGGTACGCTCTCCGAGATCATCAAGTTCCAGAAATGTATATAAACTGGGTAAAAATGCTGTACAACACCAAAAGCCACGAGCGATGCCCTTGCAGGACTGACTGACAGCTTCCCTGTGACAGTAGGGGTTCATAAAGGCTCAGCTCGGTCTCCCCTGCTCTTTGTTATCGTCATGAATTCCATAACGCGACACCTGCAGAAGTGTGTCCCATGGATGAATTGAAGAACGCTGATGATGTGATGCTTGCGGCAGACTCCAGGAAGGATCTTGAAACCCAAGTGCAGACATGGCATGAATCCGATTGCTTGTGTGTCAGATGTCATATATTTGGTTTTCTTCTTACTGAGGCGCAGGCCATATTGCGCCAGCCGATTGTTCCATTGCTGGGTTTGACGTTGCTGATCAACCTGGGTCTCAGAGGCCAACATGACATCGTCTGCATTTAGAAGCGTCCATGGCAAAGGATGGTGAGGGTCTGCTGTTACAGTGTACATTACTAGAATGAACAAAAGCGGTGACAGCACTGAACCCTGGTGAACGCCGACGGTGATGGTAAAGTCACGGGAGGCTCCTGCGGCAGCCTGAACATAGCTCCGTGGATCCATGTAAAGCAGCTGGACCCAGTTGACAAGATATTCCGGTATGCCATGCTCTCGCAGTGCTAGCCATATAAGGTCATGAGGTACACGATCAAAGGCCTTTTCAAGGTCCAGGAAAGCTAGATGAATCGGCTTGTTCTTCTCACAATGCTTTTCAATCAAGAGCCGTGCAGCGTGGATTGCATCGGTTGTGCCGCATTTCTGGAGAAATTCAGCTTGGTTTTTGGAAATCTCGACAATATTACGTTCCTGTTATCAAGAACACGTTCGAATATCTTCACCGCATGACACAAAATTCGGATCGGCCGGTAATCAGCACATTCAGCTGGACTCCCCTTCATCTTGAAGATGGTTACGGTGATACTTCGCTGCCAATCCCTAGGTGTTCGACCCTCCTTAATGATCTGCTGTAATAGCCGTGCTAACCATCCTGCCGCATCCCACTGTTGAGAATTCCAGAGTTCTGCTGAAAGATCGTCTGGGCCAGTAGCTTTCCCCAGTTTCATTTCTTTCAAAGCAGCCTTGACTTCTTCGACATCAATGTCTCTGGCGGGTCCTTCCCCAAAAGCACGGTCTGGGATTGGTGGAAGAGGAAATTCTTTAGTTGAGATCTTCTCGTAGTAGCTCCGCCAGCGTTCTCTTGCCTTCGTCCAATCAACCAATAAGTTTCCCATTTAACCATTAATACCATTGAAGCGCTGAATGTCCTGTGTTTTGCGATGCCTCACTTTGGTGAGTCGATATAATTCCCGCTCACCCCCGCACGTGTCACGTTTTGCGTAAAGATGTACATAGTGCGCATTTTGTTGTTGTGGCAATGATCTTCTTTGCATCACTACGGGATATCTTGTAGGTAGCCTAGCAAAACGGTGTCTTGTCGGCAAGAAAATCATGGTAAAGCCGCTTCTTCTTTCTTACTGCATCTCGGACCTCATCACTCCAGAGCCATGTTTCTTTGTCAATTTTCCGCCGCCCTGGTTTGGTTGTTCCAAGAACAGTACACGCAGTATCATGGACAGTCTCCTTTTGTTTAATCCAGCTCTCTTCCACTGTAGTATTTGGTGGCAGTGATATTCTTGTGACAACCTCGGCCTCCTGTTCATTGAGGCGCCACCATTTGATTCTTGCAGGTCCCGTATGAAAGGTGTGTTCGGAATTCGGCGATTTGATACGCAACTTGCAGATGACTGGTCGATGTTGCGTCGCGACAGTTTCATATGGTACAGCCTTTGTGTCCAAAACGTTTTTAAGGTCCCGACGCCCGAGGAGGATGTAATCGATCTGCGTTGCCTGTGTACCGCTGTAATAAGTTATTAAATACGAATCACGCTTTTTGAACCTTGTGTTTGTGATGGCCAATCACATAATCGACGATTCGTTGGCCATCGTCGTTCTTTTCCCCAAAACCATGATCACCGTGGGCTGCATGATATTCCTTTCTGCAACCGACGTGTCAATTTAGATCACCGGCGATAATGAGGTAGTCCTCCAGGGGTAATGTTGCCGTCTTCTCTTCAAGCATCTCCCAAAAAGCATCCTTTGATGTTCTAGGCAAACATGTCTGTGGGGCGTATGCGCTGAAAACGTGGACCTTTCGTCCATCTGCGATATAGATAATCATCATCAGATGGTCATCGTAACGCTGCACAACAGAGATACAGCTGTCGAACTTTGCTGATACAACAATACCTACGCCACTGGTTGTTCCACGGGCACCATTGTATATCAGTTTATACCCGCATCCGATGCCGTATGATTTTTGTCCACTCCACCACGTTTCCTGCACCGCACAGACATCGACCCGTCTCCTTTGAAGAACCTTTAACAGTTCGCTGTGCCGCCCAGACATAGTGCCGACGTTAAGTGAAGCAAGTCGGGTAGTATGGGCTAGCTTGTTTATCCGTCGCCGCCCGTGCGACGGTAACCCTTGCATATTTCTCACGTTGACCAGGCCATGCCAACGCGCGTCGCAAACGGGAGACGCCCTAGCCGTGGTACTAAATCCGATAGACATCATTCCACGAGATTGTGACTGAGGGTTTTTAGGGCCGGCTTGAAGCAAGTCGGGTAGTACCAGTATGGGCTAGCTTGTTTATCCGTCGCCGCCCGTGCGACGGTAACCCTTGCATATTTCTCACGTTGACCAGGCCATGCTAACGCGCAGAGCCTGTCACCAAGCATTTTAAAGCTGCTGCCAGCATCAATGCCAATTATGGCTTTTTATCAGCCGCCCTTAATATAGTAAACATACGCTGTTTGTAGCTGCCTCTCTGAAATACAGACGCTACGACTGATATCTGTCCTTATCTAGAGGACAGATACCTTTTACTCATACAACCCGAGCACTGGGTTGCCTCTTCCGCCAACCACACTGTACCGAAAGACTCCTTCTCCACTGCAGGTGCCGTTGAGGTCTTCACTCTTAACCCAGAGCTGGGCCCTCGATATTTATGACCCCTGGAGAGAGGGTGTCCCGGCATTGTGAAGCACCCAGGAATTGGGCTAAATTTTGGTCCGCGTGTTCCTTTTCCGGGGTGTCTAAACCTGACCACATTACTGTGGTCCCCCTATCCGCCACCTGGAGACGCGCCCTCTAGAGGTTACAGGTTCACCCCAGGGGAACTATCGTCATCAAATTATTAAATTAGAAACTCGAGATGTTCTATAAAAATTGGACAGACAAACGAACACGTGCCTGCTAGTTTATTATTCACATAAGGACACTTCCAGTCCATACACTCCTACATCCACACGTTACAAACATATACAAATGTAAATTAAAATATGTAGCATATCTTATCTTATATATATACTAGCTGACCCGGCAGACGCTGTCGTGCCAATCAAAGAAAGTGTTGTAACTTTGTTTCTTGAAGTGCTTTTGGATACACAATATATTTTTTCAATTTTTGTTAACTGCCTCTAAACTATCGTGAAATGAATTAACTAATCTAGAAACATTCGTGGGAGCGTGCACAATTACTCTCCAACGTTTCATCGCAATTGGATAAATGGCATAAAACGAATACGGGATTTTGTTTAAATGATTCGTGCGCTGTCACCCATTTGTTGAATCTACTCGTGCTCTACCAACTGTGAAATTGATTTACTAAGTTAGAAAGCTTCACGTAAGTATACACAACAACTCATCGAAGTTTCATCGGAATCGGATGAATGACATATGAACGTATACGGGATTTCATTAAACGATTCGCGTGCCGTCACTCATTTGTTGAATCTACTCATGCGCTACCTATTGTAAAATAGATTTACTAAGCCTGAAACCTTCTCTGGAGTGTACTCAATCATTCACCAAGGTTTCATCCCAATCGGATGATTGAAATATGACCGCATTCGCGACATTGTGGAAACGATTCACGCGCCGTCGCTCCTTTGTTGAATCTACTCGTGCGCTACTTATTAAAAACTGGATTTACTAATCCAGAAACCTTTCCTGGAGGGTACACAACAATTCACCAAAGTTTCATCGTAATCGGGTAAATAGTATATGAACGCATACAGGACTATGTTGAAACCATTCGCTCGCCATCGCACATTTGATGAATCTACTCGTGCGCTACCTATTGTAAAATGAATTTACAGAGCCAGAAACCCTTACTGAAGTGTACACAACAATTCACCAAAGTTTCATCGCAATCGGATAAATGGTATATGGACGCATATGGTACTTTCTTGAAATGATTCGCGTGCCGTCACTCATTTGTTGAATCTATACGTGCGCTACCAATTGTAAAATGGATTTATTAAGCCAGAAACCTTCCGCAGGGTGTACACAACATCTCACCCAAGTTTCATCGTAATCGGACGAATGGTATTTGAACGCATACGGGACCTTATTGAAACGCTTCGCGCGTCGTCGCTCATTTCTTGAATCTACTCGTGCGCAACCTCCTGTGAAATGGATTTACTAAGTTAGAAACCCCCAAGTAAGTGTACACAACATCTCACCCAAGTTTCATTGCAATCTGATGAATGGTATATGAACGTATACGGGACTTAATTTAAACGTTCGCACATCGTCGCTCATTTATAGAATCTACTCGTGCGCTACCTATTGTAAAATTGATTTACTAATCCAGAAGCCTCCCCTGGAGGGTACACAACATCTCACCCAAGTTTCATTGCTATCGGACAAATGATATTTTAACGAATACGGGACCTTGTTGAAACGCTTCGCACGTCGCCGCTCATTTGTTGAATCTACTCGTGCGCAACCTCCTGTGAAATGGATTTACTAAGTTAGAAACCTTCACGTAACTGTACACAACAACTCATCAAAGTTTCATCTCAATCGATGAATGGTATATAAACTTATACGGGATTTCGTTGAAACGAGTCGCGCATCGTCACTCATTTGTTGAATCTAGTCGTGCGCTACCTATTGTAAAATTAATTTACTAAGCCAGAAGCCTTCCCTGGAGTGCACACAACATATCACTCAAGTTTCATCGCTTTCGGACGAATGGTATTTGAACGCATATTGGACCTTGTTGAAACACTTCGTGCGTCAGCGCTCATTTATTTAATCTACTCGTGCTTAACCACCTGTGAAATGGATTTACTAAGTTAGAAACCTTCACGTAAGTGTACACAACAACTCATCAAAGTTTCATCGCAATCGACGAATGGTACATAAACTTATACGGGATTTTGTTGAAAAATTTCACGCGTCGTCGCTCATTTGTTGAATCTACTCGTGCGCTACCTATAGTAAAATAAATTTACTAAGCCAGAATCCTTCCCTGGAGTGTACACAACATCTCACCCAAGTTTCATCGCTTTCGGACGAATGGTATTTGAACGCATACGGGACCTTTTTGAAACGCTTCGCGCGTCGTCGCTCATTTGTTGAATCTAGTCGTGCGCTATCTATTGAAAAATGGATTTACTTAGCCAAACGCCTTCCCTGGAGCGCACTCAACATCTCACCCAGGTTTCATCGCACTCGGATGAATGGTATATGAACGCATACGGAACTTTGAAACGCTCTAACGTGCAGAGACAAACAGAATTCGACATCACTGCCACCTTTGGTATAAAACTCAATTTTCCGCCATGGGCCAGGTGTATGTTATGGCGGTAGTTGCACAGGTTGCGACATGTGGCTGTACGTGCAGAGACACACAGTCCAAAAGGATCACTTTTCACCAAGGCTAGCGGTTTCCATGACAACTGTTTATGACTGTATATTTTGGTTCTAAATTTGTGTATAATTGTGGTTTTAAAATTTTAAAATTCCACCTATCTGGTCAAATTGTGAATCTAAACCATACATGGGCCCACCCTAACATTCATACAAAATGTCATCAAAATCGGCCCAGGCGTATAAGAGGAGTTCAGTCACATACACACGTGTCGAAGAATCTATATATATAAAGCACAAAGTTTGTCTGTCTGTCTGTCTGTTATGTATACAAATCTACACCGTTTCACCGATCTGAACCAAAATTTGTATACTTACCCTTTGGAACCCTGCGGGTAACCCTGCCAACATTAAATTTCGGACAGACCACCCCATGCCCCGCATTTAGGCCCTTTTGCACAAATCTACACCGTTTCACCGATCTGAACCAAAATGTGTATACTTACCCTTTGGAACCCTGCGAGTAACACTGTCTGCTTGAAATTGCGGACAGACCACTCCATTCCCTGCATTTAGGCCCTTTGGCCCAAATCTACACCGTTCCACCGATCTCAACCAAAATTTGTATATTTACCCTTTGGAACACTGCGACTAACACTGTCTGCTTGAAATTGCGGAGAGGCTACTCCATCCCCTGCATTTAGGCCCTTTGGCACAAATCTACACCGTTTCACCTATCTGAACCAAACTTTGTATACTTACCCTTTGGAACCCTGCGAGTAACACTGTCCACTTAAAATTTCGGACAGACCACCCCATTCCCTGCATTTAGGCACTTTGGCACAAATCTACACCGTTTCACCGATAAGAACCAATATTCGGAAACTTACCCTTTGGTACCCAGCGAGTAACACTGTCTGCTTGAAATTGCGGACAGACCACTCCATTCCCTGCATTTAGGCCCTTTGTCCCAAATCTACACCGTTTCACCGATCTCAACCAAAATTTGTATATTTACCCTTTGGAACACTGCGACTAACACTGTCTGCTTGAAATTGCGGCGAGGCCACTCCATCCCTTGCATTTAGGCTGTTTGGCACAAATCTACACCGTTTCACCGATCTGACCCCAATTTTATATACTTACCCGTAGAACCCGACAAGTAACACTGTTCACTTTAAATTTCGGACAGACCACACTATTCCCTGCTTTTTGGCCCTTTGGCAGAAAACTACACCGTTTCACCGATCTCAACCAGATTTTACATAATTACCCTTTGGAATTCGACGAGTAACACTGTCCACTTTAAAATTTGGACAGGCCACTCCATTCCCTGCATTTTGGCCCTTGGCACAAAATTACACAGTTTCACCGATCTCAACCAGATTTTACATAATTACCGTTTGGAACTTGACGAGTAACACTGTTCACTCGTAATTTCGGATAGACCACTCCATTTCCCGCATTAAGGCCCTTTGGTACAAATCTACATCGTTCACCGATCGAAAACAAAGTGTGTATACTTACTTACCCTTTGGAACCCGATGCGTAACACTGTCCACTTGAAATTTCTGACATAGGCCTACCACTCCATTCCCTGCATGTAGCTCAGGAATTCTTCGGGGTTGTCAGCTTCCTAACTCACCAGTCATGAGCCCTTGAGGGTGTACCAGAAGTGGTGGGTCTACACACACCCTGCCTCTTTGAGGGCCTTGAGCAGAAGACAGGAGATATTATGAAAAGGAAAAGAAGGCAGACCCCTCGAAGAATGAGGGTATCAGGAAAGATGAGACAAAGCCAATTAAGGCGGGAAATTGAAGGACTCCCTAGCCCTCGGATACCCTAATACAGTCTGGGTCGGAAGAGAACAAGAGTTGACCAAGGGAGGCCGACAGGAAAGAGAACTGAAATGAGCCCGGCACCAGGAAGTAGAAGCGATGCCAGACTCAGCTGGGGTTCCGTGGTCGCCAACCCACGTCCCACAAGTTGTGAGACCCTGGGGAGGGGGTCAGTTGTGAGAAGAGCTTGCTGATTCATCGCGAGGTGACTTGAGTGTACTTTCCAGAGCCCGCCGTGTTATCTACTGCTGTCTATGCTGATGCCAGCACAGGGCCGTTGCGAAACAGTGAGTGATTCCCGGTCAATCTGTATAGGACGGGGAACCCCGAACGTGTGTCATCATATTTCGTCATCATCTGCGATCATCTCAGGTTCGTGCAGCTTGGACCTATATTCTTGGTCTTTGCCGAGCAGTACGCTCTTTCACTAGACGCATCCAGTACAGGCCTAAGCCAGAAAATAAGGTTGAGACTTTGGAAGACATCGAAGCTAGACACCTGAATTACCTATATCAGTTTTAAAATAGCACCATGTTCGTTTAGTAGTCATTTTTTAATTACCTTATTATTATCATCATAAGTGCAAATTACCTAGATGTTACGCGCATCATACCAATAATCACCGCCGCATAAAGTCTTTTTCGACTGTGATTTTTAAAATATTTATTTTTGGTTGGTTGTTTCTTAAGTTTAGGGGCTGCGACAACGCGGTCATGTAGCCCCGTGTACTTTGGGTGTGTGTAGAATCTGTCTGATAACCGGTGTTAATTGTGATGACTGTATTAGTGTGTGTTATCTGTTTTTTAATTTAAGTACAAACTGCAACTTAGAATTCTTCAAATAGTTCGTACTTTTGCCGCCAAGCGCCACCGTCAACGACTACTAGGCCAAGTTCGGAACTTAGCTACTAGACGCCACTGCAGTCGGCTCTTTGCAACGGACGTAGACATCTATGCGCGTTGTTTACCTATCCAATTTAGCTTCACACAGGTGTAATTAGTGGAAGGGTCTTTAACATGCCTTAAATCTGACATGGGACCGCCGGCTTTACTTCCCCTCCGAAGAAAGGCATACTGACGGATTTTTAACGCTCTTAAAATATCCGACGGCTTCGGCCGGGTTTGAACCCGCTATCTTGGGCATAGAAGCTCAGCATGCTACCAAATACGCCACCGAAGCCGCCATATAGTTATTTTTATTACAGTACATTGTGTACATTATACGTTGAAGTGTCAATTCAATACCAGTAGTAGTTTCCCTTATCATCCTCATCATAAAAGCAAATGACCTACAGTAGATGTTACGCCCATTACACCATTAATCACCACACACAATAAGTCTTCCTCGCCTGTGAATTTTGAAATATGTATTTCTATTACGGTAGTTTGTAAGTTTGACGTGTCAATTCAACAGTAGTTTTTATTATCATCCTTATCAAAAGGGCAAATGACCTAGATATTACTCCCTCATTGTCTTTGGGGGCAAATGACTTAGATTTTAAGTCCATTATATTTCTAAGGAGACCTTAAAACATTATCATCATTCCACCGGGCGAAGCCGGGTACTACTGCTAGTTATATATATAAAGGTAAAAAGGAATGTCTGTTCGTCTTTTATGCGTTCATAAACTATTCATCCGATTGCGATCAAATTTCGGTGAGTTGTTGTACACACTTTCGGGATGTTCATAGGCATAAATAGTCCAATTCACAATAGATGGCGCGCGAGTAGTTTAAACAAATGCGTAATGGCGATGCGTTCATATACAATTCATCCGATTGCGATCAAATTTTGGTGAGTTGTTGTGCACAGTCCCGGAAATGTTATAGGCGTAGTAAATCCAATATACAATAGATAGCGCGCGAGTAGCTTCAACAAAATGACGTGCATTTGTTTCAAGAAAGTCCCACATGCGCTCATATACCATTCATCCCATTGCGATGAAATTGGGTGAGATTTTCTGTACACTTCAGGTAAGGTTTCTGGCTTAGTAAATCCATGTTATAATAGGTAGCGCACGAGAAGATTCAACAAATGAGCGACGACGAGCAAACCGTTCCAACAAAGTCCTACATGCGTTCACATACCATTCGTCCGATAGCGATGAAACTTGGGTGAGAGGTTGTGAACACTTCAGGCAAGGTTTCTGGCTTAGTAAATCCATGTTATAATAGGTAGTGCACGAGTAGATTCGACAAATGAGCGACGACGCGCGAAGCGTTTCAACAAAGTCCCGTGTGCGTTCATATACTATTCGTCGGATAGCGATGAAACTTGGGTGAAATGTTGTGTACACTTCAGCGAAGGTTTCTGGCATGTCCACTTTACAATAGGTATCTCACAAGTAGATTAAACAAATGAGCGACGACGCGCGATGTGTTTCAACATAGTCCCGTAAGCGTTCATATACCATTCGTCCGATAGTCACTAAGGGTGAGTTGTTGTGTACACTCCAGGGAATGTACCAGGCTTGGTAAATCCACTTTACAATAGGTATCGCACAAGTAGATTCAACAAATGAGCGAAGACGCGCGAAGCGTTGCAACAAAGTCCCGTATGCGTTCATACATCATTCATCCGATAGCGATGAAACTCGGGTGAGATTTCATGTACACTTCAGGGAAGGTTTCTGGCTTAGTAAATCCAATTTCAATAGGTAGCCCACAAGTAGATTAAACAAATGAGCGACGACGCGCGAAGTGTTTCAATATAGTCCCGTATGCGTTCAAATACCGTTCAACCGATTGCGACTAAACTTGGGTGAATTGTTGTGTATACTCCAGGGAAAGTTTCAGGCTTAGTAAATCCACTTTACAATCGGTATCGCACACGTAGATTCAACAAATGAGCGACGGCACGCGAATCGCAAAAAAAAAATCCCGCATGCGTTCATATACCATTCATCCGATTGCTATGATACTTTGGTTGAATTGTTGTGCACACTCCAGGAAAGGTTTCTGACTTAGTAAATCCATTTCACAATAGGTAGAGCACGAGTAGATTCAACAAACTAGTAACGGCACGTGTATCGTTTAAAAAAAATCCGTATGTGTTCATATACCATTCATGCGATTGCAATGAAATTTGGAGAAATGTTGTTTCCACTCCCGCAATCATTTCTGATTTAGTAAATCCATTTTTCAGTTGGTAGTGCACGAGTAGATTCAATTAATGAGGGATAGCGGGTGAATAGTTTCAAACAATCCCCGCATGCGTTCATATACCATTCATCCTTTTATGATAAAACTTTGGTGAAGTGAGTACAGTCCAGCGAAAGTGTATGCATTAGTAAATCCGTTTTTCAATGGGTGGCGAAAAAGTAGATTCAACAAATGAGTGACGGCGCGCGAATCGTTTAAACAAAATCCCGTATGCGTTGACATGCCATTCATCCGATTGCGATGAAACTTTCATGAGATGTTGTGTACACGCCAGGGAAGGTTTTCGACTTAGTAAATCCATTTTACAATAGGTAGTGTACGAGTAAATTCAACAAATGGGTGACGGCGCTCGAATTATTTCAACAAAGTCCCGTATGCGTTCTTATACCATTCATTACATTGCGATGAAACTTCGGTGATTTGTTTGAGCACGCTCCCATGATTTTTTGAGATAGTAAATCAATTCTACAATAGTTTAGAGGTGTTTAACGGAAAAAGAAAAAATATTGCGAATCCAAAAGCACTTCAACAAACAAAGTTACAACGCCAACACTCTCTTTGATTGGCATTGCAACGCATGCCGCGTACAGCTAGTCTAACATAAAATAAAAACGTAGTGAGCTTCCTGTCATTATTTGATCAGTCCAAATGACTGTAACATAGAGAAAAAAAATACTTCTTCCATATAACGTTAGAAAGAAATATTAAAAAAAAACTAGTCGTTCTTGTGGCTCATACTGTACTCGTTATACACGTTAAACATTTCACACGCTAATCGTTGTACATTCATCCCCTATATGATACGTTCCATAATAACATTTATTCCAAGCTAAATTCCTTACATTTGAAATAACCGTAACTTATCCCATTACTACTTTATACAAGTATTTACAGTATGATCGTAGGCTACTCGATAATAGTTTGATCCATCGACTACTCTGCCTGCTTTGTACTTTCGTCATTTATAATAATGAAACCTTCTACTACATTGTCAAATCAGGGTTAAATTTCACTTCCAATGAGCGTAGTGTTTTAAGCAAGGAAGCTAAAAACTGCTCGGTAAAGACAAATCCAATAATAAAAATTTAATAAATAAGACAGACATAATATGTTATATTAAAACAGATGACTCCTCGCTTCCATACACTCACGTAGTAAAATTCATTACTTCAATAGTTACATATTATTTTAATCGCATCTTCAAACATAAAACACCTTGACAACATGGTCGGAACTTCATTATACAATCGCATTGATTTCTAAACTTCTATAGGAACATCATAATATTTTACCACAAAACACAAGCTAGCGTCAACACCTACGCTTTCGTATTCATCTCCTGTACATGCAATAGTAATAAATAATCCCATTTCTATGCACACTCTAGGTATCCATGAAATTCAGTAATTTTACTTATAGAGTTCAAATTACAATTCTTCTATCTCTTATACATTAAATTCCTCTCACATTTACTTATTTACCACCTGTATTTTCGTTCCTGTTCCTTCTTTTCTCATGCATTTTCTGTCACAGCACCATTTAAGGTATTTCAGTAATCGATCATGTTAACCTTCTCTTATTTTATGGAACCATAGTTCATAGAACTTCATAATTTTAAAAACTGTCCGTATATTCTCGTCTTAAGGAGATATAAATACGTTACATGATATCTCCTTACTAGTATTTCGTGCTTATACGTTGCATCTTATAAGTTTCTTTCATTTCTCATAACAATTCAGTTACATAGGTATTACTTTATACATTCCGTATTTTTTCCGTACCGCAATATAGCGTTTTTTCATCTGTGTCAATACATCAGATTGTTTAATAAAACGTTACGCTTCACTAAAGCTCAGATTTAAAGAAATAAGTTTATTGTTGTTCTCAACAGAATTAAACAACTACTTATTTGTCAATCCGGAATTTACATAAATCTCTGTCACGAAAATCATACTCAGAAATATGTCTACTTCGACTTTCTTCACAAAGAAGAAATTTAGAACTTACGCATTTTAAAATATTCCAAATTAATCTAGCAAATACCAATAAATTCACAATAGAACTCGTAATATCAAACAATGACGACTGAAAATCTAAAATGCGTCAAAATCCTAATGACGACGTTTCAAAAACCATTTACTAGAACATTAAACGACATTTACGATGCTAAATCAAAATTAAGGCATCTAAATAGTTTCGAAAAATTATATCAAATCTACCACACAAAACTAGGTCAGGTCAAGGATATCTACGTTACTGCATTTCTAACTACAATAATATTCGTTGGGTATCTTTACCTTCTGCCAGAATCTTTCTTCAAAATCCAAATCAGACCTGAAACTCCCACGCCGCAGTCTCCTCCTACAGTAGCTTGCCAGTCAGCTGACGTAACGGAACCAGCGGTTAGCGCGTGCCAGACCGCATGACGAACACCTGTCCGCGCTCCCTCGTCTGCATATCAGCCGAGACCGTCTGCTGTGCCTCCTTCTCCGTGCTTGAACTCGAATCTTTCTGCATTCTTCTGAAACTAGGGCGTTTCGGGCTATTGTCTTCTAGCGAACAGTATTCTTGAAGTTCTGCGTCGAATAATTGTTGTTGTTGTTCATTGGTATTTCTTATGTTGTTTCAGAAATACCTTGCAGTCGTAGATGCGTTTGTGATGATTTGGTGAAGCATGATGATTGGCTTACACACTCCTTGACGAAGCCGTGATATGCGGGCTAAGTCACTGCTGGAATCCGCATATTGAAAATAGCTAGTTCCCCTTCCTAATTTAGTAACTCTTCATGACAATCAAGTAATATTTCAAGTCATATATATTCGTTGACCCCAGTTCAAATAACATCTTCGTATTTCTAAATAGCAGTTGGAACTATCTCGTTGATTAGGGTTTTGTAGAGTTCACTTAGTTTTCGAATGACTCTTGTATTTCTTGGAAAACGTTGCTTCTGCTTGGCATTAATACCTCCACACCGTAAGTTGAATTTTCCTTGGATACTTCAATGAATTTTCTTCGTATATCTGTCAATTATATTGCTTACTTTCGTTGAATTATAACTTCGACTTTCTGGTGTATTAAATTTCAGCTATACTTGTCCTCATCTTGACCGCTGGCGATGCTCTGCTCCCCGTCAAGTCTTCTTAAGATACCTCGGTCAACTATTTCCACTATCGACTAACACGTTAGTTCAACTTCGAAGACAAGTAGAAAATGCCCACTTCTCGTCGTCTCCCCAGTCTGATAATAATTAAATAATGGCGTTTCTTTCATTCGACCTTGTAAGTTTCTCTATCAGGAAATATCTGTTTCATTCTTAAAAATCTCTCTCTATATAAATTGAAAGTTTGTCTGTTTTTTTCTGAATTTCCACGGAAATTTGATTTATTAACGCGTTTCAGACTGGTTTTTGACGGTTGCGCGCAAAAACAAAATTTTTGTCTCTCTGCCTGTCTGTCAGTCTGTTTGTTTGTCTGTGTCAAAATTATTGTCTCTCTGCCTGTCTGTCAGTCTGTTTGTTTGTCTGTGTACTAATTTGCACTTGCATCAATCGAGAACGGTTGAGTGGATCAACATAAAATTTGGTACAGTTGTCCATCTGAGGCATAAACATAATCATTGATGTAACTCTTCTCCATACCTGTCATAAAAGAGGGCCTACCCCCTTAAAATGCAAGCTGAAATGGGCTTAGAAAGACGAGACAAAACTGATTTTCAGCGTCTCAATGTGATAAACAAAACTCGGGAGCCCAACGGGCCCCGAAAACCACATTTTAAGGTCCTAAAACCAACAGTTTTTGAGATATTCCCCGAAAACTAATTTCATTTATTAAGCTATTGAAAGAATGCAAGCTGGTAACCATGGCAACACAATCTCAGAAGACCATCTATTTCTGTAAGACGGAATGCCATTCCATTTATTACATTACTGTGAACGTTCGCAAACGGCTATAAGGTTATCACGGAACCTACTTAAGCTGTAAAATTCATCAATACATATATAATGCGCTTAAGAGGGTCAAGGGGTACTCTTGAATTTCTTCACGTGATTTACGCGTGCAGGTGTGGTACTAAAGGACTATTATATTCCTATCCCTATATTATTAAATTATTATTATGATTATTACTATATTATGGCATGCAAGGACAAGACAAAACTCATTTTTAGCCCCTCGGTGGCTCGGAGGCTACTCTTTTTTAAGGCTCTAAAATCACATTTCTGAGATACTAATACAAATTAGATGACGAGTACAGAAGAAGACCGAATCAGGAGCTATATAGATATACTGAGAAAATCACAGATGTGGCCAGGAAGAGACGTCTGACTTTCAACGGACATGTCTCAAGGATGAACCCAACAAGACTAACCAACCGGCTTCTCAACTACTGGGAGAATAGAAAGAGCGTGACACCGTGGTTAACAGAAATTAACAAGGACATCCAAGAACTGAAGATAATGGAAAGTGATATTAGAAGCCGATCACATCTCAGAAAGATACTTATATAGAAGAGTTTTCAGGACAGGCCACCCTGTAAGAGAATCGTCATCATCTGGACAAAAGAGAGAAAGGTGAAACATAGCCAGAGAATGCGCGAATATTGGGCAAACATCAAGTCTCTCTCCAAGCTGAAAAGTTGAACGTCGTTGTCCTTAGCAGGCCCATCCGAAAGAAGAAGAAGAACAAGAAGAAACTAATGAAGGAATGCAAGCCGGTAACCATGACAACAGTATCTCAAGAGGTGACCTCCAACTTTCCATCTATGTCTGTAAGAAGCAATGCCACTCAATTTATTACATTTCTGTAAAAGTTTGCAAATGGCTATAAGGTTATCATTGAAACAAACATAGACTGTAAAATTCATCAATGCGCTTACGCGTGACATGGAGTCACTAGAATTTTTAAACGCAACTTACACGTGCGATATCTTGTACAGAAGGTCCACTATATCTCCAAACAGCAACATTATTTTCAAAAAATCCTGAATTGAAACAGTGTTTTTTGCAGCTTTTGAGGATTTGGGCCATTGGAGGCTAAGAATACTGAATCTTCATGCACCGCAAGCCTTTATAATTTATTAAAGGAGTATTCCTGGGGATGGGGACTTTCCACAACGGTGAGAGCCAGTTTTTATTTGACATATATTGCGTTTCGTCAACAAGGTTTTCAATGTTATTTTCACGTTAGGAAGTACACGTTATGTGAATTTAGTTTGAGAGCATATTTTAACTAATCATATTTTTGTCGACAAACAGGTTCATCGCAAAGATGATTTTGTTTGACACTGTGTGGTTGACATATCTTTATGTTTATGTACACCTATAACTCGTGTTCGGGTCTTGGAGTATCGTAATATTAGATATTTTAACCATGAGTCAATACACCAATCTTATATATAAAGGTGAAAGTCTGTATGTATGTATGTATGTGGGTGGGTGGGTGGGTGGGTGGGTTGGTTCCGTATACAAATCTACACCGTTCCACCAATCTCAACCATATTTTGCATACACATAGTTTAGGACCCAGAAGGAACCGCTGGCTACATGAATTTTCGATAGACTTTCTCATTATTCTGATTTCGGCACTTTTGCACTCAAGCACAGGCTAATCAAATCATAAAATATACTCATGAAGGAATGGCAAGGCAGATAGTTTCCATGGCAACAGAGCTCAAGTCGAGACACGGCCGACTGGATGCCATTTGCGCTCTGCACTACCGGTATAGAAAATGAGGATCTTTACTTGAAATCCCGTTAGTTACTCAACTGCTCACAAAGCACTGTCAACCGAGTATAGCATAACAGAGACTTGACACTATCTACTAGATATTTGTCAAATACCACTCACACACTCACTCACACATTCATCACGAAATCTCAGAAACAACCCAACGGATAGGAATGAAATTTGGTATGCAGCTTCCTCAAGGACCGCAAACGCCCACTAAGAAAGGATTTTTGGGTATTCAGGTTCTAAAGGGGTGTTAAGGGGGTATACCTGCATTTCATTGAATAGCAATATCTCCCGATTGGTTTCATTGGGGGATGTGATACTCGGCACATAAACTCGTCATAAGAAGACACGAGTCTGAGGGTTTTTCGATGTGGCGTATATTATGAGGTGAAAGGGGGGTGAAAAGTGGGGATTGAAAGATTCCTAACGGAGCGTGTATCTCTTAAACGACATAGGCGAGGAGTTTGGAACTCAGCGGAAAACAATCAGCATAAGAGTAAGTAAATATGTGTTTGACCGTTTTTTTCATAAATCCAATTTAAGGGGCCCATGGGGAGGGGTAAAATTCTGGGGGGGGGGACAGGAAAGAAAGTGTCCTAACTGATTGACTGACTGACTCACTCATCAAACTCAGGGGGAAAAACTGCTTTAAAGTAAGTAAATAGCTGTTCGACAGTTTTTTTCATAAATCAAATTTAAGGGGTTCATGGGGAGTGGTGAAATTCTGAAAAAAGAAAATTGAAAGAAAATGTCCTGACTAACTCACTCACTCACTCACTCATCATCGCCCAGCCAAAATTATGGAAGTTAGAAACATGACAGTTTGGGGATATGTTCATTGTATGTCAAAAACCGTCTACTAAGGGAGGATTTTCGGATATTCAGGTTCTAAAGGGGTCTTAAGGGGGTTAAACCTGCATTTCATTGAATAACAATATCTCCCGATTGGTTTCATTGGGGGATGTAATACACGGCATATAAACTCATCATTAAAAAGTAAGAAGACACGTTTCTGAGGGTTTTTCGATGTGGTGTATATTATGAGGTGAAAGGGGTGAAAAGTAGGGATTGAAAGATTCCTAATGGAGCGTGTATCTCTTAAACGACATAGGCGAGGAATTTGAAACTCAGCGGAAAAAAATCAGCATAGAAAATGTAAATATATGTTTGACCGTTTTTTCATGAATCCAATTTAAGGGGCCCATGGGGAGGGGTGTAATTCTGGGGGGGGGGGGGGGAACAGGAAAGAAAGTGTCCTAACTGATTGAATGACTGACTCACTCATCAAACTCAGGGGGAAAAACTGCTTTAAAGTAAGTAAATAGCTGTTCGACAGTTTTTTTTCATAAATCAAATTTAAGGGGTTCATGGGGAGTGGTGAAATTCTGAAAAAAGAAAATTGAAAGAAAATGTCCTGACTAACTCACTCACTCACTCACTCATCATCGCCCAGCCAAAATTATGGAAGTTAGAAACATGACAGTTTGGGGATATGTTCATTGTATGTCAAAAACCGTCTACTAAGGGAGGATTTTCGGATATTCAGGTTCTAAAGGGGTCTTAAGGGGGTTAAACCTGCATTTCATTGAATAACAATATCTCCCGATTGGTTTCATTGGGGGATGTAATACACGGCATATAAACTCATCATTAAAAAGTAAGAAGACACGTTTCTGAGGGTTTTTCGATGTGGTGTATATTATGAGGTGAAAGGGGTGAAAAGTAGGGATTGAAAGATTCCTAATGGAGCGTGTATCTCTTAAACGACATAGGCGAGGAATTTGAAACTCAGCGGAAAAAAATCAGCATAGAAAATGTAAATATATGTTTGACCGTTTTTTCATGAATCCAATTTAAGGGGCCCATGGGGAGGGGTGTAATTCTGGGGGGGGGGGAACAGGAAAGAAAGTGTCCTAACTGATTGAATGACTGACTCACTCATCAAACTCAGGGGGAAAAACTGCTTTAAAGTAAGTAAATGGCTATTCGACAGTTTTTTTTGATCAATCAAATTGAAGGGGTTCATCGGGAGGGGTGAAATTCTGAAGAAAAACAAATGAAAGAAAATGTCCCGACTCATTCACTCACTCATCATCGCCCAGCCAAAAATATTGAAGTTGGAAACATGGCATTTTGGGGATATGTTCGTTGTATGTCAAAACCGTGCACTTAGGGAGGATTTTTGGATATTCTGGCTCTAAGGGGGTCTTAAGGGGGTTAAACCTGCATTTCATTGAATAACAATATCTCACGAGTGGTTTTATTTGTGGATGTGATACTCGGCATATAAACTAATCATTAAAAATAAGCAAACATGTGTCTAAGGGTTTTTCGATGTGGTGTATTATTATGAGGTGAAAGGGGTGAATAGTGGGGGTTGAAGGATTCCTAACGGAGCGTGTAGGCCTATCTCTTAAACGACATAGGCGAGAAATTTGAAACTCAGCGAAAAAAAATCAGCTAAATAAATAAGTAAATCGGTGTTCGACGTTTTTTTTTTTTCATAAATTAATTTAAGGGGCCAATGGTGTGGGGTGAAAGTCTGGGGGAAAAAGGAGAGAAAGTGTCCTATCTGACTGACTAACTCACTCATCAAACTCGGAGGAAAAAGACAGCTTAAAATAAGGTAATAGGTGTTCAAGAGTTTTTTCATCAATCCAATTCAAGGGGCCCATGGGGAGGGGTGAAATTCTGGTAAAAATAATTGAAAGAAAATGTCCTGTCTGACTCAGTCACTCAGCACGCCCAGCGAAAACTATTAAAGTTGGAAACATGAAATTTTGGGAATATGTTCGCTGTATGTCGAAAACGTCAACTAAGGAATGATTTTTGTTAATTCGGGTTTTAAAGAGATGTTAAGGGGGTAAACGTGCATTTCATTGAATAACGATATCTCATGAGTTGTTTCTTTGGGGATGTGATATTCGGTATATAAACTAATCATTAAAAATAAACAGACATATATCTAAGGGTTTATTGATGTGGTGTATATTATGAGGTGAAATGGGTGAAAATTGGAGATTGAGGGATTCTTAACGGAGCGTGTATCTCTTAAACGACATAGGCGAGAAGTTTGAAATTCGGCGGGAAAAAACAGCTTAAAATACAAGTAAAATGGTGTTCGGCCGTTTTTTCATAAATCCAATTTAAGGGGCCCTTGAAGAGGCGTGAAATTCTGGGGGGAAAACAACAGGAAAGGGTCCTAACTGACTCACTTACTCACTCATCAACCTCAGGGCGAAAACAGCTTTAAATAAGTAAATAGGTGTTCGACCGTTTGTTTCATAAATCCAATTTAAGGGGTTCATGGGGAGGGGTGAAATTATCAAAAATAAATGAAAGAAAATGTCCTGACTCATTCACTCACTCATCATCGCCAAGCCAAAGTTATTGAAGTTAGAAACATGAAATTTTGGGGATATGTTCGTTGTATGTCGAAAACGTCCACTAAGGAAAGAGTTTTGAATATTCAGGTTCTAAATAGGTGTTAAGGGGGGGTAAACGTGCATTTCATTGAATAACAATATCTCACGAGTGGTTACTTTTGGGGATGTGATACTTGGCATATATACTAATCATTAAAAATAAGCTGACACAAGTCTAATGGTTTTTCGATGTAGTGTATATTATGAGGTGAAAGGGATGAAAAGTGGGGGGTGAAAGATTCTTAACGGAGCGTGTATCTCTTAAACGACATAGGCGAGGAGTTTAAAACTCGGAGGAAATCAATCAGCTTAAAAATAAATAAATAAATAAATAAATAAATAAAATAATTAGGTGCTCGACCGTTTTTTCATAAATCCAATTTAAGGGGCCTATGGGGAGGGGTGAAATTCTGGAAGAAAACGGCCACTAAGGAAGGATTTTTGGATGTTCACTCTCATCGGCCAACCAAAACTATTAATGTTAGCAGAATGATATTTTTGGGATATGTTTGTTGTGTGTCGAATACGTCTACTAAGGAGGGATTTTTGGATATCCAGGTTCTAAAGGGGTGTTAACGGGGTTAAACCTGCATTTCATTGAATAACAATATGACACGACTATGACGCGAGCGAAGCGAGGCTAAAAATGAGATGGTGTGTGTCTGTGTATTACTCAATCACGCAAGTACCACTGGTCCGATTTACATGAATTTTACATGGAGTAGCTGATTTACCTGGTTAACAAATAGGTTACTTTTGATTTCAATACTTTGCATTATTTAAACATGGCGACCATTTTAGTGACGTCACTACACCCTTTGGTTTAAAAGTTTCATATTTCCATTTCAAATAAAAAGAGAACGCTAAGAAATAGCAAACTTTTGATGGCATATACGAGGTTTAAAATTACATTTTCTGTCCAAAAAGTATCTCCAACCGTTAGCGAATAAAACCTAAATTTGTGCTATTATCACGGTCAACGCCGAGCGGTGTAGTTGGACAAAATGTTCCATCCTTAATCTCCCTCTGCGCAGCACCTCGCCTATCCCCTGTTTTAATTGTCACCTTCACATTTTAATTTATTTATGACGCGTGGCGAAGCACGGGTACTTCAGCTAGTCATTTATAAAACTCTTCACCGTACTTCTCATAGAAGGGTTGGTATAGGGATTTAAAAAAAAAAACATGCTAAAATAGGCGAAAAATACAAATAATCCTAAAAAGACAACCAAAGCATATGTTGCGCTTCTCAATGTGTGACACAAAACTAGGTAGTCTATAATGGTTCTCCTAAAACCACATTTTAAGGCCCTGAAATTAACAGTGTCTGTGATATACCCAGAAAACTAACTTCGCTCTGATAAACGTATGAAGGAATAACAAGCCTCTAACAATTGCAAAAGTAGCTCAACTGATAGCGTCTGGTTATTAATACCGAAGATCATTCGAAGAGCGGATACTTCTGCTAGTCTTTTAATAAAAATTACATCATCGGCTTTCATTTCTTAATTTCTTTCTGTTTCTGCCATTTATTTTCCTCTGAAAGTTAATTTTAATAATCATTAAATTATTAAGAACCGCCAATAGGTATTTTTCCCATTGGTCAATATGCGGTCACGTGATGAAACTCCTTCCTTAACGCGGTCTGATATCTGTTCTCGCAAGCGTCAATGTCACCTTGTCACGTGTCTCTACTGAACTGGATTTTCGCAAACGTCACCAGCCGTAAACTTGCCAATCTCGCCAGTTTCCAGCATGTATGAATTCTCCTTCATCTCCATGCTAATGAAATAACATTTTACATTTCCTCACTTCGCAGTGCCAAAAGTATACGGAAACCTATCAATTCAACACTAGTGTAAGCTACAGTCCTGATACCTTATACAATGCTGCAGGTTGCCTAACCAGACTCGTAACATCGGCGCTTGTGTTCTCAAGAGCTGTCGGTTCATATCCCGACCCATACCATATCCAGTGACCTTTAAATTATGGGTTCAGTGCTCATTGCAATAGTTAGCTTTCTAATAATATCTACCTAATTCTAGAATTCATCAGTACGAATTTTTAAAATCTTTATGCTTTATTTCTCGTATCTTATTCCGGCGAATGAATACATGATCCGTATGATGGGCTATAATAACTATGATTATCTAATGGCGCAAAATTCTACTTTTTGTAAATCATAGAGGGCGTGCAGTTTACCTTTTAGGTAGATTTCATTAGAATGCTAACTATTGCTATGGGTACTGAACACATATTTAAAGGGCTTGGAATATGTCATGAGTCGGGAGTCGAACTGTCAGTACTCAAAAATACAAGCTCCGATATTGCAGGACTGGTTAGGCTACCTGCAGCATTTATGAAATTTCGTTATTACAGAAAGCTCGCTATTTGAGCTATATGCTTTTATCTGCACGTTTATAGCAGTGAAGAAAGAAGTTTTATAATGTATGATTTTTAAACATTGAAAGAGTGAGAAATGGACTAGTCTGGAAATTGGCAAGTTAGCGAGATTGTCAGTGAAGTCTCCCCGGGAGACCCTCTTATTGTCAGCCACGAGCCGAGAGAAGATGCGGGTTACCTTGACACGTGGATGCATTGATAGCACGCGTCACAAAGGAGAGGAAATTAGCGCAATTTATATCACGTGGATGATTTTGACCTATGGGAATATTATATTTTGGCGGAGTATGATATTTTATTATTTATTTGAAAACACTTGTAGAAAAGATTTAAGACCAGAACGCTGTTGGAAATTAAAATTAAATGACGCCCAAATAAATTTTATGTAAAGATTAATACAGATGAAGAAGATATAAAAGCTATAAAGTTCGTTTCGAGGTCTGATGCCATAAACCCCATTTTGATCGACCAACGAGAGAGTGGGGATAGCGTCAGTGGAGTCATTCCATTTCTGACGTCGAAACATTAAAGACGTGATATTCAACTACAGAAGATAGACCGAGGGAAGTCTGAAAGGCTTGACGGAGGAGTCGCCTTTACCTGCAGCCAAGCTCAGCGAAACTCCGAAGAATTATATTATAAGAGAAAGACTTGAGATAATTTCATCGCATTGAAGTATTATAAACTAAAGTATATGGAGCGAATTCATCGTATAATCAACTAAAGAATAAGTTTAGGTGTAAGAGCAGATATCAAATAACAAGGGCAACGTTTATTTTAAAAGTACAAGAGTTATTGGAAAAATAAATAAATTTCTACAAACGACGTTCGCCGAAGCATTTCAAGCACCAGTGAGAAATTAATTTGAATGTTTAAGAAACTGGGGTCAACGAGGAAGTTCATCATGATAAATAACACCGAAGTTATGATGTGCTGTCGAACTACAGAGGGGGTCAAGCCATTTTCATGATGTGGATTCTAGGACTGACTTAGACATACATCAAAGAATCATTCAAGAAGAGTGGAATTCCATCATCTTCATTACCCTAAAGTCGCAAGCACATATAGCTACAATGTATTTCCAACGCAATCTCGGAAATATCATTAACAACCAGCAACGAAATACATTCGCCGTAGAACTTCAAGTATGCAGCCGTTTGAAGTTGGTCGTCAGAGATCACCCCGGTCCAGAAGCGTACGAGAGTGTTGCAGCCCAGCAGGGCAGGGAGCGAGACGTGGCCCCTACGACACCTGTAGCCGATACGGTGGGGGAGAAGCGTGGCCGCTCGCCCGAGTCGCGTGGCAGATCCATGGCTCGCCACCAAGCTGATCGCTCGCCTCATGGCGTGCGAAGCGAAGCACAACACCTCTGGTTATTCATCATCTAAGGAGAATATTACGGCCAGAAAGTATTTGAAATGCATCGATAATACTTGTAGGTTAGTATTGCAGTAATGTAGATACCCTTGACCTGACCAAATTTTGAGTGGCTAATTGATTTATTGTTTAAATTGTTTTGAAAGCTTGAATTAGTAACTTTAATGTGTTAACGTTCTTATAATTTATTTAAATAGCGTCGTCTTTTAGATTTTGACGTATAGTAAATTTTATCGCCAAGAACACTTTATATCGCATAGTTATTCGATTCTTTATACGTATCTTAGTTGGATTAATAATGGTATATTTTAAAATACGTTTGCTTGTATTCTTTTGAAAGTATACTGTCATTATAAATGGAAAGGATTTGAAGAAATATATTAAATAAATATTTATATATTTATTAAAGATTAATAAATGATTGAGGGGTTCTGTTGAGAACATCAATACCTTCATTTCATTGGATACAACGCATTGTTTAAGCTAATTGCTTTATTAAAAGGAACATATAATTTATCCAAGCAGCACAGCTCATGATAACGCTAAATTTGCGGTACGACAGCATAAAATGATAAGAATATTGTTGAATTGTAACAAGGAGTAATGCGAATTATATAAGTACCGTAACTAAGTTTTTATTATTATTAGCGTATGGTACAACACAAAACAATCTACATAAACAATATACATATATACAATAGGTAACACATTACAACTGTAACAATCATGCAAGAGAAATGGTGTTCAGAGATTAATGTCTGGTGAAGCTGATTCCTGCTCGTGGTGCCCCTGCATAGGTACTAGGATTCGATTTTCCAGTACTGAACTGAGCGTCAGCATTCGGAGGCCAGACTGTCACTTGTGATCTCCTGGCTAATGATACGCAAAACTAAAGTAACGAATAATATGAATTTATATTCATGGAAATAAAAGTATGGTGAGGATATGTATTATTTTATATTAAAAATACGATAATATAGAGACGAATATCTTTAAATTAAAAGTTCAATGAACTGTGGTTTTAGAAATGTGTAAGGAAGGTTAATATCGCATTTTAATCGCTCAGAAATGTATAAGGAAGGAAATATTTGAGAGATATAAGTGGAACTGTGGAAAAAGTCATTATTATTGGGATTGTGTGAAAAGAAGGATGTATAATCGTTAGAGGAGTTTGTAGCTTGAACTATATAAGTGGGGTTACTGCTCTCATACACCTAGTCGAGTATAGAAATGGGAGTTAGTATTATTATTGCGGTTTTATTATGAGAAGGAAGGAAGTATAAGCGTGTGAGGTAACGCAGGATTGCATCAATGTTGAAGATAATGTTCCTATGGATTATGTGGTAATAGAGCGATGTGAATAATGAATGTACGACAATGTGGTCGAATTATTTAAGATATTAATATGCGATACTGGTATTTTCAAAGTTGAGTGTTGAAATCTGATTGTATTACGAGGTAGAAAAACCACGAAAAGATAGGCTGGTATATTTCGTATAATTTATCGTTCTTTATCAAGGTTAAGACTTTATCGAACAGTTATTAGCTTAATCGCTCGTAACATATGTTCATACTGCATGTGACATTGTTAAAACGGAAAGACTATTGGAGTCAGTGATCTAAATAAATGAAATATTTAAAGAAAGAAAGAAAGAAAGAAAGAATGGGAGTAGGATCGGTATGGATCATGAAACGATATTATCGCCTTGCTAACGAAAATCGTGTAAATAGTGTACATAATTTATTATCAAGTTTATTGTAATATTTAAAACTGATGGAATGGGATTGTTTTAATGAAGTAAAGTTGTATCATTTAGGGGAAGGATTGTTTAAGGAAGTCGTGAAGAATTATTAAGACTAGAACACAGTATGGTCAACAAGTATGTTGATAATTCTAAATGCTTAATAGACATGAAGTCTATAATATTTTAATTTATTTTATTTGTGAATGAGGACTTAATATGTCCAGAAACCGAAATTCACGGTGAGGTTTAGGTATAGTGGAACTATACATTTATATAAATGTTTTTTTAATTGGAATGTTTTGACATGTGATAAGTGTTATATATGTCGTAGGACATTTGATATTGTTGTCCTGTTTGGATAATAAACTCGCAGGCACTGTTTAGTTTGCCTGTCCTTATAGAACACGATTATCTCCTTATTTAATGATCTGATGCGATGGTGCTGCTAGTTAGGTACAGGCACCTGCTTTTAAACCGTTCACCCCCTAGATTCCGAGAATCTCGTCCTACCATACTTTATTGTAGGACTTTTGTACGTAGCTAGGTAGTAGTACTATCGTATTTTTGAATATCCATGTATCGAGAAATTACTAGCTATCCGCCTCAGGGAACTGTTGGTTTATCTAGCTGGGTATCAACATCCCTAGCGATCATATCCATCTTTAGGATAATAGGTGGTGGCTATGTGAATTTCGGGTACAGTGACTTCCGGAAATTTTTGACATATATTCGCGTTTCACATCCCCTAGACCCCAAAACCACCGTCAGTTCAAAAGTTAATATATCATTTGTGTATTGTGCCCGTTTCGGGAGCGACATACCTTAAATGACCCTTCCAAGTTCGTTCTCCAACGAGAAACATATACGACGGGGAGGAATACATTCATGGACTGGGAAAACACAAGGAAACTTAGCTCGGGGGTGTCGGGTATAAAGAAAGATCATAAACTACCAGTCCAGATGAATACAAACACAAACTATTTAATAAAGAGGCCAGGCTCACATTCAAATCACACTGATTTTATTCACAAAGAAGCCAGACCCCTAGCCCACTTCAGAGAGGTGAGAAAAACGGCTAGTCCGTACTATTCTGCCCTATCATTAATGTACTTATCTCCAAACAAATTATCCTAAATTAAGCCCCTCGAGGACCTATGAAAGATTTTAAATCGAACAAGCAAATGTAAGAGAATAACACGTAATTCATCCCCATCCAATTACTTCGGAGATTGCAATTCTAATTAATATCACAGGCACGAATTTACGGCAAATAAAGATATGTACTTTCTTACAATGCAAAGATTTCATTACATTTACTGCACAATAACTTTAAATACTACGCTATGATGGTGTTATCCCTAACACTTAACGATATTTTTGTCTAAGATAATTCCTATTTGAAGCCAAAGTTGGCAACGAAGTAAACGAGATGCGTTTACTCCAAAATATATTCCAAAACAAAGCTAAGCACATTCTGTTCCTATCTTGTGCGAAGCAAAACTAAACTAGTAATAACACGAATGAATACCATCATATAACCCTTCAAAATATTCGCAATTGGCGCCACTGACCTGCCTACACGCATTCTCACTCTTTGTGACGAATGGCCGTAAGTGTATGGGAGAGAAAATTTAGGTTGGTTACGGCATGAATAAACTTTATGATTTAAGTTGCGTTGTCAAGTTAACCGCCATGTTTAAACACGTCGTTAACTGACCGTCGCCTCACAAAATAAGGAACATCTGCAAATATAACTAACGTGTCGCATCTGAGCAATAGCTAAGCATTGGTCAACAAGGGTTAATTAAATTTAGCATGTTTATTCATATTTAAAGACTAGCAGAAGTCTCCGGCTTCACCCGGTGGATTTATTTGTTTTATGGATGATAATGAACACTACTACAGAACTGGCACATGATACTTAAACTACCAGAAAACAAATAATTTAAATATAACTTTTGGTGGAGGTGGTGGTTGTGGTTGTAGTGAGGGTGATAAGCAGTACAGTATAATGTACGTAAAATTTAGGTAATATTCCCCTAATGATAATAATGAATAGGGAAAAAGCTATTTACTAACTACAGCACTGTAATTAATGATGATGATGATAATTGTTGTTTTAAGGGGCCTAACATCTAGGTTATCGGCCCACTGTAATTAATAAACAAATTTCTGAAAATGATTAGAAAGAGGAGTAAGTGAATCAAAAGACTGCCTAGGGCTTATATCTCATTGTCTGTTGGAAATATAGTGACAAATAGTGTCGTCTTTTGTCGAATAGCGCCGTAGGAAAATAATCAGAACACTTTTGAGAAACTTCGGCTGTCCCGAGCTCCTGAGGTAGCAATAGTATCATTTATGGCCACATAGCGCTCAACTATAAGTTTTGGAATAAATTAAGGCAAATTTAAAAAAAAACACCAACGCTTATTGCAGCTGATAACCGCAATGTATTGCCCCAACACCATTGCACTTATAGAGATGCATAATATCTTCATGCTGATAACTGTTTTAGGGGCAAAAGAAATCTTTTTGAACTAATTACTCCCCCTGACTGCAATTTATAAGCAGCGCAAGATTTAACTGTTTTCGCAATTCTGCACCAGAACACTTGTGGGGGCGACGTGATGCAGACCGAGTTGCCTGTCAACGAAAGACTTATTAAAATACACTTACAGTTACACTAATACGGATATGCATGATGCTAGGGCCTTAATACGTGGTTTTCAAGTTCATTTTGTTTGTTATTCTAAATGTAGGGAATGGAGAGCGTTGTCCAAAATATCAAGTGGAAAGTGTTAGCAGCAGGGTTTCAAATTGTATGTATAATTGGGTGCAATTAGGAGGAATGGTGTAGATTTGTGATCAAGGGCCTAAATGCAGGGAAGGTAGTGGTCTGTCCAAAATTTAAAGTGGACAGTGTCACCCGCATGGTTCAAAATGGGTAAGTGTACAAAATGTGGTTCAGATCGGTGAAACGGTGTGGATTTGTGCCAATGGAACTAAATGCAGGGAATGGAGTGGTCTGTCAGAAAATTCAAGCAGACAGTGTTATCCGTCGGGTTCCAAAATGTAAGTATGTGAAATTTGGTTCAGATCGGTGAAACGGTGTAGATTTGTGCCAAAGGGCCTAAATGCAGGGAATGGAGTGGTCTGACCGAAATTTCATGCTGACAGTGTTACTCGCAGGGTTCGAAAGGGTAAGTATACAAATTTTGATCCAGATCGGTGAAACGGTATAAGTAGTGGAGTAGGGGGGGGTTCTGCCCCACTTCAGAACATACATGTCGTTACTACTAAGCCTCAGCTATGTTAAATATTTCTCGAACGCATGGTCCGATTTTGACAAATGAGGTGTCGTTGGACTAGAGCTGACGTCCTCTTTCCTATGGACCTTGTATTATATTTTTCAAAAAATTTTCAAAAATTTTTGTTTTCGAAAGTAGGTGATAGTTTGAAAACCAAACATGATAGAACATTGTGCCATGGCTCAAACGAATGGTCGTTATGACCTTTATTTTCTATAATGAAACTTTTTTACTTTTATGTTTTTTTTGAAAACACTCGAATTTTGAAAATCCTATATTTTGGAAACTAGGAATTCTACAAAAAACCTTGTTTGACATAAATGAAAGGTCCCTATGCCCTCTACCCCCGAAATAAATGTCAAGTCTCTAGAGAAAAAATTTGTGTTTTGTAAGTAGTGGGATGGGGACAGAGCTGTGACCCTTCTTATTTAGCCACCCTCGTATTTGCCCCGAACCTGATATCTCGCTAACCAATGGTCGGATTTGAACATACAGGGTGTCCTAGCACTTGTAGTGGTGCCTCCTACTTTCCTATAGGCTCTTTATTTAATTAAAAGACCAAAACTAAAAGGTCATCCGCTTTTAATATCTCGCGAACCAATCATGCTAGAGACATGTACGGCGGGTCCAAGGATTCGGGAAGACGTCCTCTTTGCTATGGACTACTCGTTGTAATTTCTCTTAAATTTTGGAAACTCGATTTAGGGGTAAACACGTGTTTTTTGTGATTTTTCCCGATATTTCACGAACCAATAACGCTAGAGACATGTACGAGGTGTCCTAGGACTCGGGATAAATCCCCCTTTCGAGTGTGGTAGATAGTTTTTCCAAAAAAATCACAAAGGGCCTAACGCCATACATGTTGAAAAAAAGTTTTTCTTTTTCTTTATCTGTTTATAATGTTTATGAAGCGTGGTGGTTGAGAGAGACGATACGGCTGGTTGTGTGTGTTTCAACGAACCTGTCGCTGACCACGGTGGCTGTGTTCAATAGATTAATCGCTATTTCGACGGGTCGGTTTATGACAGAGCAAGGGTGCGTCTTTTCAAACATTTTACCTTTAACGTGTAAACGGTGATGAGAACTTGGTTCTATGTTGGTCGAAGCGAGTACAGAAAACACACTTGCAAACGAGCAGGAGGTGAAGGTCATTTGAGCTTATTGGAAAGCGCTGATCTGACTTAACAACAGGTGCAATGGAAAAAATGACCATGACGCTTGAAGGTGAAATAATCTGACCATCGTGGTGGCAGGGAAGAGCGAAAGGCATGTGAACATGTGTGAAACCACATGTAGGCTAAACCAGTGACATCCTGTCTTGCTTCGTACGTGACAAAATGCAAGTTCAGGTGAAATTTGATCTAACACAGGTGTTCGCCTGGGACGTTAGCTGTCCACGTGCACGATAACTGTTAACAAGTTACATCCTGTTTTGCTTCGTACGTGTCAAAATGCAAGTTCATGTGAAATTTGATCTAACACAGGTGTTCGCCTGGGACGTTAGCTGTCCACGAGCACGATAAGAGAATGTTCAAAGCATGGGAAAAAAGATTATACATGCAACGTAGCATATATAAAGACATGCCGTTATCATTTCCACGCTCACTTAGGTGACTACCTTTGAACACACTGCGTTGCATGAAACACCTGGTCTTGTTTATCAGTTTTGGTGTTGGTGGAAAATACTTAACCTTGTTGTGGGGTAGGTATATATTTATTTATTTATACATTTATTGATTTTTATATAAATACATGCAATTATTTATTGATTAGGTAATTTATGATTTTATTTATTTATTTTTTTGCAGATAACGTGTATAGCCTACCTGTCGTGTGTCTGTGGGAAATATATTAAAGAAAGAGAAAGACAGACCGATAGAAGGGGAAACCATTTCCTCACTAGCCCACGAGACGGGAATATAGCAAAGCATTACACGTCAAGGTGATATTTGTTTTTTATATAATATAACCTGTTTGATTTTGTTTTGTTTATGAAATGCATAAACTATATGGAATGGATATACTTATGGTGGTTTATTTTATTTCTTTTTAGATATTTGAAAAAAAAGGGTTCACTGCTATAGCAAATACAGTTGAAAACCAAGTGGCTTTAGAGTGGAACCATTGTCAAGCAGTCTACAGCTGAAAACTCAGGTGAGAGTGTTCTTTCAAAATAATGTCTTTTACTGCTGCGGATACGTTAACTTGGGAGCCCCTTGAGTCTTGTTTCAAATCGCGCGTGTGCTCTGGCCGCGTAGTCAATGTTAGAAAAAGTTTGATTCCCAAAGAATTTTTAAAATCTTGTTTTGAAATTTTTAAAATTGAAATTTGTACAGCGCAGAGGTTGCATACGGCTTTAAAGGTGAATACAGAACTGGTGTGCGATTTCATATATAAGAAGGACGTAGAGCATAAAGAGACATTCTATATTTGCAGTAAAATGCAAGAGCTTTTGATAGCCCATAATTTGGAACAGTGGTATCAAAGCCATGTGGTGAATGCCTTGCTATCAAAATTTGATAAACTGCAACAAGGACCCAGTGGTTTAGCGTTAGACAAAATTCATTATTTACAAATCAACATTTGTCAATTCAACCCGTTGAATGCGGGGTCTAGCTATATTAAAACACCACCAGCAATAGCTTCGATAAAGGCAGTGGTGAATATTGAGAACCATGACTATGATTGCTTTCTGTGGTGTGTGGCCGCGTATTTGCAGTCACCACAAGACCGTCATGTTAACAGACCAGCAAAGTACAAGGCCAAGTTTGATGAATTGAAACAAACTTTAAATCTAACTCGGGTATCGTTCCCTATGGACTCAACCGAGATCCATAGGTTTGAACAAGACAACCAGGACTTTTCGTTCATGGTGTATGGCCTTGACGGTAATGTGATTGTGGGTCCTCTTTATGCCACAAAAGAACCGAAACGACACCACATTCATCTTTTATATTTATCTGTAGGAGAGGTAAATCACTATTGCCTGATTAAAAGCTTGAGTAGATTGCTAAGCAGTCAAATGTCTATGAAAAAGTGTGCAAAACATATTTGTGATCGTTGTCTGCAATATTTTACCACTCTTACGTTTTGGAACGTCATAGGGTAGATTGTGTTTCTCAGGAAGCGGTGAGATTGATATTGCCACAAGGGGACAAGGCTGTGTTAAAGTTTAAGGACATTCACAAGCGTGACACTGTCCCCTATGTGGTATATGCAGATTTCGAAGCTCTCACCACACCCATGGCGGGATGTGAACCAGATCCCACCATCAGCTCAACCACACCCATTCAAAAACATGAACCCTTTGCCATAGGATTTAATGTGGTGTGTGCCTATGACCCCACACAATCCGTTTACAAATACCGCGAGGGGCCAGATTGTGCCAAATGGTTCTTGGATGAACTTGTCAAGTTGGCTCATGATGTACAGGAATTACTGGACCACTCAGTACCCATGAGCCTATCTCCAGAACAGCGGCAGCAGTATGAGCATGCCACAACATGCCATATTTGTGAAAAGCCTATTTTAAGTGGAGAGGAAAAAGTCAGAGACCACTCGCACTTTACGGGGCAGTTTCGTGGAGCTGCGCATAGTAAATGCAATTTAAACTTTCCAGCTCCTCGTTTCATCAGTGTCTTTTTCCACAATCTGGCGAATTATGACATTCAGTTTTTGATTCGTGAATTGGGACATGTCAACAAGGGCTCGTTTACCATTATTCCCCAAAACCATGAGCGTTTTACGGCCCTGACATGGTGGTTGGGCGACTTTAGCATTCGATTTTTGGATTCCTTTAAGTTTATGGCATCCTCGCTAGATAGCCTTGTGATTGGCTTGAATGAGAAGGAATTAAAAAATACTAGAATGCATTTTAATGATCCTGAGCAATTTCAAATGTGCATTCGGAAAGGTATATTCCCGTATGATTTCTGCAACAGCTGGGACGTGTTAAAGCAAAGAAAACTCCCACCACAAGAGACATTTTACTCGAAACTAACACGCAGTACCGTTTCCGATGAAGACTATGCACATGCATGTCAAGTTTGGCGAGTGTTTGGCATGAAGACGCTAAGTGAATATGCTTTGCATTACCTAAAACTGGATGTACTGCTACCCACTGATGTGTTTGAAAAATTTCGTGAGTTGTGTCAACACATTTACTGTCTTGACCCGGCTCACTATTATACGAGTCCTGGGCTCTCGTTTGATGCCGCGTTGAAATACACTCAAGTGGAATTGGATTTACTCACTGACGTAGACATGCTTCTATTGTTTGAAAAGGGCATTCGTGGCGGTTTTGTGTCACTTAACCAGCGCCATGCCGAAGCGAACAATGTCTACATGCATGATTATTCACCAGACAAACCAGAATCGTACTTAATGAACTATGACGTGAATAATTTGTTCGGTTACGCCATGAGTCAGCCTTTGCCCTATGGGAAGTTTGCTTGGCTGACAGACAAACAAGTGTTAGAATTTGATGTGATCAAGGCTAGCCAAGAAACAGGCCGTGGATATGTGCTAGAAGTGGATATTGAATATCCCTCATCCTTGTATGATGAACATGCCGATTTCCCATTCTGCCTTGAGCAAATGGTTCCCCCTGACAGTAAAGTGATAATTGAAAAACTCATGGGCACACTTTACAACAAAAAAAGGTATGTGCTACATATCCAAATGTTGGTGCAATGCCTCGCCCAAAGCTTGGTGTTGAAGAAAATCCACAGGGGTATTTCTTTTGCTCAAAAAGCATGGCTTGAGCCATACATGCGACTCAACACAGAGCACCGACAAATGGCAACACAGCAGTTTGAAATTAATTTTTTTTAATTAATGAACAACTGCATTTATGGCAAGTCTATGGAGAATGTCCTCAAATACCGTGACATTGAGTTGGTGAATGTCTGGGAGGGGCGGTGGGGTGCCCGGCAGTACATTGCCAAGCCAAATTTCAAATCGATCAAAATTATCGATGAGGATTTGGCTACTATTGAAATGAGTAAGACCAGCGTGACCATGGATAAGCCCATTTACTTGGGTCAAGTCATTTTAGACTTTTCTAAATCGGTCATGTATTGATTCCACTATGAGTTTGCCAAACGCCATTTTGAGAACGTCTCTCCTTTGTATATGGATACGGACTCATTCATTTACCACATTCGCCACTGCAACCCCTATGACGTCATGAGGCAACATAGTGACTGGTTCGACACCTCTTGCTATAGCATTGACAACGTGTTTCAGCTGCCCATAAAGAACAAGAAGGAAATGGGCGTTTTAAAAGATGAATGCGGTGATTCCATTATGACGGAATTCGTAGGTTTGGCCTCAAAAATGTATGCTTATCGCACACTCGATTGTAAGGAAGCCAAAAGAGCAAAAGGTGTAGGTAGGGCAGTGGTAAAATCGCTACGTGTTGATGACTATCTAGCGGTTTTACGCACTGGCAATGCTATGTCTCATACACAGTGCAGGATACAATCCAGCAACCATCATTTGTATCTTGTGGAACAGATAAAACGCACCCTCGCCTCCATGGATAACAAGCGTGTGTGGGCTGATGACCTGCTCACCAGCCTGCCCTGGGGTTATGATCTCAAGGAGGAGAAGGTGTGATTTCATTGTTTAATCGTTTATGGGACATGGCTTTTTGTAACTTGTAGATTTAGAATTTTGTAAATATTGGTTTCTGTCATTGTAAATAGTAGATTTTGTAAATAGTGACAACCCACTTGGACCTTTTGCTCTTTAAAAGTTCTATGCAACCTTATTATTTTTAAATTTTTTGATTGGTAAATAGTTTGATTCTTTTAACGCTGTACAAAGTTGAGTTTTTTTGTAAATATGAAATAAGTAATATTTTTAGTAACTTTAATAACTAATATTTAATTATTTTTCATAATGTAAATGATAAACTAAAAAGTTCTTTTGGGATGAGTGTGCATGTCGAGAATGTGCTTTTGGGAATAAATAAAGTGGTTGTGTTTGTTCCCAAAGACAGGTGTGAATGTATGAGTGGAGAGAGAAAACTGGTGTGTATGATTGACCAGAGCAAACACGGTGAGGTAGGGTGGGTGGGTGGGCAGGGGGTAAATGGTCACTTATATACTCATTTTGTTTTAAATAGTTTCGTTTTTTCATTGAAATGTGGCAGACAATAGACATTATTTTTGTAAAAACAGTCTTACCTGCAGTAGTCGTAAACCTCGACGTTTCTCCAAACACCCATAAACTCACTGCAGCATCGCCATGGTCATGCATTTGCATCAACATCATTGTCAAATCTCAACTTTCGACATACACCAAATGGAAAAATGTGAAAACAGCAAAAATGGAAAATCCATGTTTCCATATCACCAAAAACGCAAAACTTAAAACGGACATTTTTAAAAACTGGAAATGGCCATGTGTGAAATATGAAAATTCAAAAATTTCAAACGGATATTGTTAAAAAAGTGTCATCAGCAAAATGGAAAAATCCATATCATCAAAAACGTTAAACTTGAAACGAACGTTTTCAAAAACTGTAAATTGCAAATTGGCAAAATGGCAATGTGTGAAATGTGTAAAATGAGAAATCAGCCATCAACATCGTGATTTTTAAAAATAATAAAAACACAAATCATCGTGCTCTGGTAAACCTTTGTTTTTATTTCATAGTCATAGTGAATTGACAAAAGAAAAATAGAATACAAACAAATCCCAATTCCTCACTCCTCAATGTTTATGTCCATGCATCATCAACTTTCCTTTCATAGCACTCATGACAATTAGGGCTGCCATCCTTTCACCCACTGAGGCATCACTGGATGTGAAACGTTGTTTAGCTTTCTTCAATAACAATTTATCTGCCACATGTCTTAAACCAGGATGACTATGGCGATAAGAAAGGTCATGTTCCTTGCATGCTTGATCCAAAAGATTAATGGGTACATCACCACGTTGTAAACGTTTTTCGAGACGAGTTCCAGGGCCGCAAAAACGATAACCTGGAAGATGGATTTCGAAAGGTAAGTATTGAATCACTTTGTCAATGACGCCATTGCCAGTACAGGTCTGGCATATCCTTTTCCATCGATGGTAAAAAGGTTTGGTCTTCCTCCTCCTCTGTGGACGATGTTTGTGTTTGTTGTTGTTGTTGTTGCTTTTTCTCGCCATGACACTCGTGGAATGATTCAACAAAGTCTTTACACGGACGTTTATGACCGTGATACAGTTTCACTAGCTGGCAAGTCGCACACTGACGCATAGACGGTATTTTTGCCATGGCCACTTGCTTATGGTGATCGTAATCCGTACAGGGTTGCAATTCACTCAACACAGGGTCTTGAGTCCATGATTTTGGTACATGTTGCCAGATTTCTTTGACCGCGTTGGCGGCCACATAATAAATGAACGACTTTGGCAGGGCCAAGAGTTCCTCTTTGGTAAAACTGTCTAGTTTCTTTTTGCACACAAAGAACTTGCCGATGGCTTTGTCCGTAGCATTGCTTTCTCCAGGGTATCACGTGCTGTAGATGTTTACACGTCGCTTGTAGAAATCTCACTGGCGTCATTCACAGGTATATCTTGAGTTATAATTTTGTTCAACAACTCCCAGCAGGCATGGGTGGTTAACCAATGAAAGCGATGCCACGCATGCGATAGGACTGTATGGGTAATGTTGCCACAGGAACAAGTATCCATGAGCGTTTGCAGGGAGGGGCAGCCCAAATCAATGAGGTCGATACATTGGCAGTAAGACGCCAAAAATGGTTGCAACCATTGACGTTTTTCATTACCTTTCACAAATACCACATTGGCCGAGGAGAAGTGTGCTTTCATGACCACGTCCAAATATTTATAGGAAATGGTTCCCTGATTCCAGTCTAGTTGCCTATGATTTTCAATCCACTGGGTTTGTTTACGGTCTTTTTCACACAACAAATCAAAAGCATGGGGTGGTTTAAATAGCATATGCGTAGCTTGCGATATCCAAAACGTGGTACAATCGATCATGGCCACTTGTTTAAATATAAATTTGTTGTCACTAATTTTAAACCCTTGGCAATCCACAATGAGTGTGCGCAACTTGTTGACGCTTGCCTGGACCAAGTTCAACTGATGACTGACTGACGATCAGGTGTGATCATGTCATGGACTTACCTGCCATGCTAGTTTCAAATTGAGGTTAGGGTAGGACAGGGGTACATGCAAAAATTAGAATTTAAGAATTATATCATTTTATTATCATAACACGTCTTACAGGCTTTTCTCATTTTTGGATAAGGACGATAGCAACTGATACAACAATATAGTCTCTTGTGTTTGTAACGTCCGTAACACCGATGATGTCCCAATGTCTCTAAACTAGGCGTTTTTGATGGTGAGCTGCTCACTGAAGCACCATGGACACCATACGGTCCACATGTAACGTAACTTGGTTTTTTTCATCACCCAGAGACATAAGTGAGGGATAGCTTGAATGACAGGGTATATTTCCCACTTCCATTCTACACAGGTAGGGGCAGGTGGGTGACCAGCGCTGATGTTCCTGCATTGGTTCATCGACCTCCTGCCATTGGTCTATGATGATGGGACAAAAGGCACATTTCACTTCATCCCTTGTTTATAAATAGTAGAATCCAGCGGCCGCCAAGGCTTGAGGGTTTATGAAAGGCACTGGAAATGTGGCAAAAGTCTTGAAACGTTGTTCCTCAGAGTTTAAATTCATGGATGTAACGTCTCTTGAGGCTTTAAAGCAAGACATGACTGAGCGGCTTGACGTGGGTTGAGCTGTTATTTATACACTCGTCACTTGGTTGGACAGAGTATATTAGTTGACTTGTTTGTGATGAATAATCAAACAGTAGGCCGTGGTATTGGCTGGTACATTGTCATGCGTTTCAAAATCTAGTCGAATGTCGATATTGGATGGCTTGACAGACTCTTCCAGGTAAGAACAGTCAAAGACAATCAGTGGTGCTCTTGCCTTAAACGCTTGGGGTAGTAGCATGGGGCCGTTCTCTTTTTGATAATACGACCATCGAAATTTAGAAAACAAGTCGTACAGGGGGCCAAACTTATTTTTTGAAAAATCCAAATCCAGTCCTTCATAGGGAAACAGAGCTCCGTTGAGGAAAAGACGTGCATTTCTCAATTGCAGGTGATCAAATTGCGTGGCATCTTTGGTTTGTTGATACTCGCGATTCGTTTGAAAACCCACGATCAGGTAGAGAGGTCTCTCTGTATAGCGAGCTGTTTTTACAGACCAACTGTGTGTGTTGGTGGTGGGCAATAGCGGATACTCATGGAGTGCCCAGCTTCTAAATTCCATGGGTAGAGGCATATCTCTCTTTACCATTTTGAGTATGTCCAGTTTTTTGCTATCTTCAAGGGTCACATGGGGGACTTTCCATAGCAAGCGTTGTAGTTGAATTTTTGAATCTATGGGGGCATTGTCGGCTCCCTTGAGTGCATTATTATCACTCCTGTCTCTCACTAGGTAAAGCACTTGCTTTGCGTTGACCACAATGCGTTGGTGATCTTCGGCAAAGCCTAAAATCAGTTTAAGAGGTAAATGTCCAGTAAAGGTCCCATCAGTGTGTACCATCCAATCATTGGTCGAGTCAGGACACCAACCTGCTATGCAAAGTGTTTTACCTTCTTCCTCACTATAAGAGGGGTATAGTTTCATGACACTGGAAATGCCCACATTTCGAGTGCTATCCACCACGATATCGTTAATGACATACCGCACTTCAGAAAATAGGAAGGCCAAACCATGGTTGGCCAACTTGGATGTGGTGGGTGTAGAGCCATCGGCTTTGGTGAGCCGACCTTCGATCTGAATGACACTTTCATGTGGTAGGGTGTAAATATCTTGGTTGTTGATAACAAATTGAATTTCATCATTGTTATTGAGTCCAGGTGTTTGAGCTTGATACGAATGGAGAACAATTCTTACCACTCCTGGTTGTTCCTCGATGCGGTTCGCTATCTCTGGGATAGAATTCATTATGAGGGTTGACGTGGTAACCCAAATGCTGTAAAATCTGCTTGCCTTGAGATGTTAACGTGTATTCACGTGGCAAACAACTAACACCATTCCTAGACGGTGTTGTTGCTTTATACACAAACTTCATAGTGGCTTTAGCACCAACTTGTAAGTCACTGGTGTAGTAGAATCTAGATCAATGAGTTCTTGATCTCTATTGATCAGTCTTAATGTTATATTACTAATACTATCGACAGCCACAGAATGAAAAAGCACCACTGGAGGGTTTTCACGAATAATATACCCATTGGGCGATGTCACAATAAAGTCATAAAGCGAATGCGATGGTTCTTGATTGGTGTACACTTGGCTAATAATATTACACGTCACCGACACATGATGGTCCTCAATGAATTTCACTTCATGGTCCGATTCATGTTTTTGTTGGGCTCCAACACACGTGGTTTAAATCCTAGTAATGGACCAATGGAATCGGTGTGTGTTTTAAAGTCAATGTTGAAGGTAGAGAAAATACTGCAGCGATGAGTGTTAGTATTTCCTACAAGTTCAAACTTGTGCGTTCCGTCGAGAAATGACTTTAAACCATATTGATCGATCAACACCACATAAATGTGTTCATAAATGTCATCGACCGTGTATCCGCCAGAGTTCAAGGTGAACACAGAATCATCATAGTAAAACTTGTTGTTCACATTTTCACGTATGTTGTATATTCGATTGTACGTTTCAAGAGAAACAAGTCCTAAACCATAGGATTTTTCACTCAATTCGATAGGAGGGTAAAAGTCTAGGCTGACTTCAGGTCCACGTCCATGCACTGTAAACGTTTTACTTTCTGCCGACATACTGGTGGCGTTTTTGCTTATGCTGCGTCTTATATAAAAAAATTAAACACAAGCGTCCACACTGTTGGCTGTTAAACGTTTGCTCACGTTTCACATTATAATATATCTTGATCCTGTTTCCAAAATAGGTCACTTGTTCCATGGGCGGGGGCAAATTCCCAAAACTGTCAAAGTACCATACCATGGATCCCTCTTTGACATAAGCTACATAATGCGCTCCTGGTCCTCGGTGATCATCCAAATTGACAACAGCACATTCCTGTTTCCAGGGTCGTGGGGGTAATTGGTTTCGCATAAACACACCTCGAAAATGAGAAAGCTTTAGTTGTTTAGCATAGCTTTCCACTTGTTGATGCGTCAGGGCATGTCTCGCTATGGGTGAGGTTATTTTTTTTTTTTAATATTTCGAAATGGTGAAATCCCAAATCCTTGTTGATAAAAGGCTGGCTTTAAATTGGCATTTCTAGCCCCCATGGCAATGGCTTCCATCGTTTCATTGTGTCGCTGACTTTCTTTGAGTTGTTGCTTGCCCTGCTGCGCGTCTTTAATGGTTTTCACCACTGCACTGGCACCGCCCAAAAGTGAACCTAGAGCAGCCAGACCAGCAAATAATGCAGGTAAAAATCCCGCTCGTTTGGGGACGGGAATCACTCGCCCTTGGTTTGAAACCTGTCGCCGACGTTTTGGAATAACATGTCTCTGTGCTGCTGGAAAGGCTTTCCTTATGGTCAATACATTATTTTTTCTTTTTTTCTTTCGCAAGGGCTTGTCCACGAATGTCTTAAGCCCAGGCTTTGCCAAGGACAAAGTCCTTTTTTTAGTCTTTCTCACTGCATACCTTCGTTTCACCATGATGATAATGACCAACAACCTTCCACAAGAAAGTTTAAATCACAACTAACGTCAGATGGTTATTTCAAGGTTGTATATTCCAATTCCACATAAAGTGGGAAATCGTTTATGGTTTTTCCCGCTTGCTTTTCATGCCATGTCAACATGAGATGAAAGGATAATTCGTCACCTGCATTGCCCATTTCATGGTTATGGACCAACATCCTATGACCATTTATCTTTATTTGTAAATGGTTCTCATCAGGTATGGCATATTTGATGTGAATGGTTCCATCATAGTGTAATCGATAGTGGCTTAATCCTGAAGCAAGCACATAGGTCATGTGCTGATCATGGACTAGCGGTAAATGGTTTCTGTCATTCACAGGTTTTTCATTTGTCAGATACACTAAAAATACAGATGGGATAAATTTATAAAGCCTTTTCATTTCATAGGTCATGTAACGCTTGGTACAAACATCGTCTTCGTCTTGCGGGTCTTCCACGTGAATAATCCGATGGTGATTAGCGCTATAGCCATTCACCGTAAGCTGGGGCACTTTGTCATAAAACTCATACACTTTGTTATCCACATACTTTTTCGTAGTAACGTCTGTAGACACTTAAGGATATTTTACATGGGTTAACCGCTTTCCCTTAAAGTCATAATCTACCTGTTTTGTGCGTGGCACTACTGACCTATCCACATAGTGTTTATTAGCAGGATCTGTGTCTTGTTTAGGATCATGTATGGGGCCAGACCTAGCTTTGACCATCAACGCACGTCCAAAGACATCCATCGTCAACCTGTAGTACCAGTCTACTGTTTCTATGACAAGGTTCGGTGTCCTGTATATAGACAGCCTGCTAGCCTGTCTAAGCCTTAGTTGAAATGAAGATTATTAAGTAGCAAGAGTCATTCACCGTGGGGGACATGGTTTCCCATCTCTGTCCCACATCACGCGAACAACGCCATGGTTCACTGTTTCCATCTTCCATTCGCTGCATCATTGTGGGGCCTTCCGGCTGTGGAAAGACAAATCTTTTGCTAACGCTCATCACAGCACCCAATGGTCTGCGTTTTCAAAATATTTATATTTTTGCAAAATCTCTCTACCAACCCCTCTACGTGTTTCTGGATCAAGTCATGTCTGGATTACAAAAAGAGAATATGGGTTATTTTACATTTTCCATGCAAGAAAATGTGATTTCACCGGATGAGGTAAAGCCTGATTCACTCATGATTTTCGATGATGTATCCACTGAACGTCATGGCATCATTCAAAGCTATTTCAGCATGGGTCGACACAAACATATCGATTGCTTCTATCTTGGACAAACGTATTCAAAAATGTCCAAACAGTTGATTCGTGACAATGCCAATGTCATTGTTTTATTTCGTCAGGACGAGAGGAACAGTCGTCACATTTATAATGAACATGTGAATCCTGATATGACCTTTCAAATGTTTACAGAATTGTGTGCCAAGTGTTGGAACACTCAACGTCATGCCTGTTTAGTGATTGACAAACAAAGTGAACTCAACCAAGGACGGTATCGCTTAGGGTTTGATCATTTCATTGCTATTTAAGGCCCTGTCTCATTCCCCGGCAAGTCATTGGTCAAGACACCATGGCGTTAGCGGAGAGTCAATTGAAAAAGCATATTATTAAAGCAAAAAATACTATTCGCCGAAAGTTTCGTCAATTGAAACAATCACGTGCAAATCATGCTTTGTTTATTCAACAACATTTAGCACCTCCACTAAAAGCCATGTTGAAACCCTCTTTCAAGCCATCTGAAACGCTACCCGTCGATTCACAAGCCACGCAGACGCTGCACGAGGACCCTGAGGAAGAGGAAGAGGAACAGGAAGATTTGACTAGTGATAGTGAAGTTGAGGAGGAGGAGGAACAATGTTTACGCCTCAAAAAAAAAAGGCCGCACCCCTTGCAGAGTTTTTGAGAAAAAAGAAATCCTTGGCCATGGTCGATACACCTTGCCCTTCCAGAGCGTCTCCGTTTTCACAACTCTTGGCCACCCCTCAACATAAAGCTCAACTGAAAACCATTTTAATAAAATATTATGGATCAACATTGGAACCCTATTTCACCGATCTATTTATTGGAAACACAGATACCACGTATGGTGTTCGCTATGAGGATGATAGTTTTAAAATTGGCGATTCATCCATTAAATTTGCTCGTACTAAAGCTGTCATTAAAAACATCAACTATAAATTAACGCCAGGACTGTTAAAGCTGCTCTTTTCTCGGACCCCCTCTTCCCATGATTATACGTCAGAGGATCTTAACAAATATAAATCCATTTTATTGGATACCCATGCTCACAAAAGACAGTATAATCCCACGCAACAAGTGAATGCCAATATATCTCAAAAATATAAAACCATCATTGCAAAAATGTTTCCCACTAGTCAAAGTACTCGTCGTAAAGTGTCCGCTACGGGAGTGACATTTAAACCATTAAAACCCCTTGAGGATGTTACCTACTGGCACAATCCCAATAAGCTCGTCCAGTGGCTACAGTTGTTGCATGCCTCACGTCAAGCTGGCCATACCGGTCACGATTGGGAAATTCAAGAAATTGAACAAGAACTTCGAAATGCCAAAATAATTGTTTAAGCCCTCACCCATTAAAATGGGTATTGCTCACGAGTTGCATCGCCCAGCTAGGCGTCACTATCCGCGACTCAAGGTGATTTCACGAGGTGTGGATGAACTTTGGCAGGCTGACTTGGTTGAAATGATACCCTATGCTAGCGTTAACGATGGTGTACGCTATATGTTGACCGTCATTGATGTCTATTCCAAAATGGCCTTTGTTGAACCTGTGCGTCGCAAGTCTGGTCCACTAGTTACCAAGGCCTTTCAACATATTATTCAACACTCCAAACGTCAACCTCAGCTGCTACAAACCGACCAGGGGAAAGAACTTTTCAACAAGGATTTCTCCAGTTTTCTCAAATCTAAGGATATTCACCATTACACCACGTACAGCAACCTCAAAGCCAGTGTGGTCGAGCGGTTCAACCGAACATTGAAAACCCATATGTGGAAAGCGTTTACCGCTCAGGGCACGTATCGCTGGTTGGACATGTTACCTGGGCTAGTGTCACGTTTTATGACACCAAACATAGAACGATTGGGACCAAGCCACGCCTCGTGACCAAAAAAATTCAGCGATTGGATAAACTGTTTAACCCCATATAAACAGCCGATCCTAAACGTCACCGACTGAAAATTGGGGATTTTGTTCGTGTGAGCAAATTTAAGTCTGCCTTCAATAAGGGCTACACGCCTCAGTGGGGGACTGAACTATTTCGAATTCGTCAAGTCAACTTGGACACTCCAGTCACCTATTTACTCGAGGACCTCAACCACCAACCCATAAAAGGTAGATTTTATCTCCATGAACTTCAGAAAACAGCATTTCCTCAGCATTATCTTGTGGAAAAAGTGTTGAAACAAAAAGGAAATAAACTCTATGTCAAATGGTTAGGATTTAACTCTACGTTTAATTCTTGAATCAATAAATTACATGTTGTATGAACCTGTGCACTTTTTGATTTATTCACATATGTTGTACACTACCTACAGCTCTATGTGTACAGTCCTCAGCCCCACATATTTATTTCTCTTTCCACCTGTGTTCTCTCTTACATTACCCCTCCCCCTCTCCCCCCTCCACCTCCCACCACTCCTGTTCGCAGCTCTTGCCTATCTACTGGTTGTGACATCATTCCCACAAGTTGCATCATACTTTTTACTGATTCAGCGATTCCCACGCTTTGAAGATTCTGTTATCAGGCACGAGGACAGCTAACGTCCCAGGCGAACACCTGTGGTAGATCAAATTTCACATGAACTTGCATTTTGTCACGTACGAAGCCAAACAGGATGTAACTTGTTAACAGGTATCGTGCACGTGGACAGCTAACGTCCCAGGCGAACACCTGTGGTAGATCAAATTTCACCTGAACTTGCATTTTGTCACGTACGAAGCATGACAGGATGTCACTGGTTTAGCCTACATGTGGTTTCACACATGTTCACATGCCTTTCGCTCTTCCCTGCCACCACGATGGTCAGATTATTTCTCCTTCAAGCGTCATGGTCATTTTTTTCCATTGCACCTGTTGTCAAGTCAGATCAGCACCTTACAATAAGCTCAAATGACCTTCACCTCCTGCTCGTTTGCAAGTGTGTTTTCTGTACTCGCTTCGACCAACATAGAACCAAGTTCTCATCACCGTTTACACGTTAAAGGTAAAATGTGTGAAAAGACGCACCCTTGCTCTGTCATAAACCGACCCGTCGAAATAGCGATTAGTCTATTGAACACAGCCACCGTGGTCAAAGAAATGAATTTAATTCAGTTTAGTTTAAGTAATTATTTAAATTGATAAGTGATTATATAGCGACAGGTTCGTTGAAACACACACACCCAGTCGTATCGTCTCTCTCAACCACCACGCTTCATAAACATTATAAAGAGATAAAGAAAAAGAAAACTTTTTTTTTCAACATGTATGGCGTTAGGCCCTTTGTGAATTTTTTTTGGAAAAACTATCTACCACACTCGAAAGGGGGCTTTAGCCCGAGTCCTAGGACACCTCGTACATGTCTCTAGCGTTATTGGTTCGTGAAATATCGACAAAAATCACAAAAAGCACGTGTTTACCCCAAAATCGAGTTTCCAAAATTTAAAAAAAAATTACAACGAGTGGTCCATAGCAAGGAAGACGTCTTTCCGAATCCTTGGACCCGTCGTACATGCCTCTAGCGTTATTGGTTCGTGAGATATCGGCAAAATCACAAAAAAACACGTGTTTACCCCAAAATCGAGTTTCCAAAATTTTTTAAAAATTATAAAGAGTGGTCCATAGCAAAGAAGACGTCAGCCCGAGTCCTTGGATCCTTCGTTCATGCCTCTAGCATGATTGGTTCGCGAGATATTAAAAGCGGATGACCTTTTAGTTTTGGTATTTTAATTAAATAAAGAGCCTATAGGAAAGTAGGGGGCATAACTACGAGTGCTAGGATACCCTGTATGTTCAAATCCGACCATTGGTTAGCGAGATATCAGGTTCGGGGAAAATACGAGGGTGGCTCAATAAGAAGGGTCACAGCTCTGTCCACATCCCACTACTTACAAAACACAAATTTTTGCTCTAGAGACTTGACATTTATTTTGGGGGTAGAGGGCATAGGGACCTTTCATTTATGTCAAACAAGGTTTTTTGTAGAGTTCCTAGTTTCCAAAATATAGGATTTTCAAAATTCGAGTGATTTCAATAAAAACATAAAAGTAAAAAAGTTTCATTATAGAAGATAAAGGTCATAATGACCATTTGTTTGAGCCATGGCACAACGTTCTATCATGTTTGGTTTTCAAACTATCACCTACTTTCGAAAACAAAAATTTTCAAAAATTTTTTGAAAAATATAATACAAGGTCCATCGGAAAGATGACGTCAGCTCTAGTCCAACGACACCTCATTTGTCAAAATCGGACCATGCGTTCGAGAAATATTTAACATGGCTGAGGCTTAGTAGTAACGACATGTATGTTCTGAAGTGGGGCAGAACCCCCCCTACTCCACTACTGGTATATATTTTTGCCAAAGGGCCTAAATGCAGAGCATGGATTGGTCTGTCCGAAATTTAATGCAGACAGTGTTCCTCGTAGGGTTCCAAAGGGTAAGTATACAAATTTTGGTTCAGATAGGTGAAACGGTGTAGATTTTTGACAAAGGGCATTCATGCAGGGAATGGAGTGGTCTGTCCGGAATTTCATGCTGACTGTGTTACCCGCAGTGTTCCAAAGGGTGTGTATACAAATTTTGGTTCTGATCGTTGAAGCGGTGTAGATTTGTGCCAAAGGACCTAAATGCAGGGAATGGAGTGGTCTGACCGAAAAGTAATGCAGACTGTGTTACTCGCAGGGTTCCAAAGGGTAAGTATACAAATTTAAGTTCAGATCAGTGAAACGGTGTAGATTTGTGCCAAAGGGCATAAATGCAGGGAATGGAGTGGTCTCTCCGAAATTTAACATAGCCTAAACTATTCCTCTTGAATCTGGCTATCATATAAAGAAGAATTTTTCGAATCCGACTGGTAGTTCCAGAGATTAGCGCGTTTAAACACATAAATACACACACAAACACACAAACTATTCAGCTTTATTATATTAGTATAGATTCAGCCTATCACTTTGTTTATATTTCAACTAGCAACCCGACCCTGCTTCGGCCGGGAACAGTTATGAATGCATTACGTGATAAGCGCTTTTTTTTTTCAATGTCAATGAACAACGACCAATATCCATTTTACGTCTCGGCATGATGGGTTCAAATCACTGACTGAACTATTAATTATATTATCATGGAGATGCATGTTCAACAAATTCTTGTCAGACGTAATTTAAGAATGGCGAGGTTGCATGAAACTCACATCCCCCTTCCGTCCAATCTTAACTTGACTGTGGATTTTGCGCAACGAAAAGTTCACAGGCGAAATGAAGAAAAGCTGAGTTGCACTTCCAGGGGAAACTCCAACCACAACCACCCTTCTCAGAAGTCTTAACTCAACACGACTCGACGGTTTGCTACTGATTGTATCTGGGGCAATAGGTTCACCCGCTAGCTAGGGTGTAATGGGGATGATAGACTCGCCCTTAGCTAGCTCGTAAACCGTCACCTCAGTAGTTGAATGGACACGGCTGGAAGAAATTAAAACGTAAAAACACTTACAGTGGGCGATGTATTGAGGATAGACATATGCTCTCGCGGACTTTTTTTTTGTTGAATTTTTCATTCTGAACAATTCTTACTCTCATATTATTTACATGTTTTTAACGGTTTAACCAGCGTAAGCTTATTAAGCGCTCGGACGCCAGTTTTTTTTTTTGAGTTTTCCATTAAAATCGTTACTGCTCGGCTTCCTTTGATCATAAATAAATTATTTTCTGTAGAAATCATCCTCGAGATATCCTTTACAGAATGGTGATAACCGCATCAAAATCCATCCAGTGGTTCTCGAGTTTACCCGTAACATCCAAGAATCGGGGACTTTGTTTTATACTAAATAGGGATTTAGTGAAAAAAATCCTACCACATTATTATTAATATTAAATTTAATTAATATAATTTCACTTCTATCAGTTTCTTTGTATATTTTTGTGACAATTTAAACTCGTAAGAGTGAACATTAGTTTGGGTTGACAACTAACATCACCTCCAATAACTGCGAAAACTCTGTTCACAAACTTCCACAGGCACTCCTAAGTGCTCAACAATAACACATGACCCGTCGGTCAATAGCTCAGCTGGCAAGACAAAAACGTTCGTGTCGCTAGCAAAAATAGTACAAAAGCGTACCTCACAACTATGGGTAAACACCCTACCATTGTGTTAAACCTCATATATAAAAATAGCAGTCACCTATTTGATACAAAAGTCCCTGCGTGTGGACAAAGATTATGCAAGCTGTGCAATCAGCTGTTAATTCCAAATATAATCTCAAGTATTAAACAATGTTCCTGGTTGACTGCAGTTGTATTTTCATTTAGCGTCGAGTACTCTCTATACACGTTTCACTATAATTCTGGGGGTGCCTAAATGTCATAACGTAGCCCCTCACATCAAACCAATGACAGCTTGCTTGGCTCGTCTTAATCTGATCATTGCATTCCTTTATAGTCGTCTCAATGTCAACTCATAAAAAATAAAACCGAAAGAATACACTAATGTGTCCGTTGCCTGACTTAACAGGTTTGTGCACTGCCTGCCTCCAGTCACATTCACAGCCTCCGGAACCTTTCATTCAGCGTCTCGCGCTAGTAGCAAATAAATCAATGAAATAACATTCAAGGTCTCGGCCTTCAAAAACATATGCGCACTGGTATTACAGTAGCCAGTGGAATGTCATCCTAAGGCTGAGACCAAGCTTGCGACTTTGTAGCGCGTCAGAGTCGCTCGGTTTGGGTTTCTCCCACTGGCGACATTTCTCACTAGCCAAGCTAGAGCGACTGTCGCCGACTTCATGGTCTCCTGTCACTGCGTCACTAATGTCATATTGGGGTATTCTAGGAGGCCATGATCGAATGCAAGGTATTCCTTGACTCGCAAATATCCTTTTATGTAGTGGGGACGGCTACTGGTAGAAACATGAGGTTTTTTTTACGTTAACACACTTTAAAAAATGTGCAATGTTCTATTTTTTTTTGCTTGAGATGGCCTTCTCTACAAGCTTCTGGTGTTCATAAATGAGCTAAAGAAACGTGCGATGATTTGCTATCTCCTTTTCTACTCTAAATAAAATAAAACAAAACAGCAATCCTCCCCTCGAGAATTAACTGAACACGTCAAACACAGAGTCCTTGCTTTAATTGAGAAAATTTAATGTGAGTTCTTGTTGCTTATATGGTGTCTGTGGTTCAAATTTATCATACCATTTTATAAAAAATATTATTACTGTTCCTACCATTGACACAATTTCCTAATAGTGACACCCTTTTAAGACAAATTATTTAGAATGATATAAAATAAGTACAAACTTCGTTTTGTCCAATGGCTAATACTTCAAATAATTATCTAAAATCGTTTGATGCACGTAATATTTGTAAGCCAAAACTTGGCCTATTGATTAAACTTGGTAACGTAGGCTACTTAATTTCCGATTTGTTATTTAACCAGTAAATAATAATAATAATAATAATAATAATAATAATAATAATAATAATCATAATAATAATAATAATAATAATAATAGTAATAATAATAATCAAATCAAATCAACCCCTGGCAATATCCAGCCCATGACGGGCTAAGGCCGACCAAGCGACCGCTGCCCAGCCATTTGGCCTGCAGATATTGGGGTGACGCGTGATCAGCGCGTCGGGTCCCCTCGGCCGTTAATCTTGGTATTCGTGATCGGGGCGCAGTCTCACTGTCAGACAGCTACTCAATTGTCCTCACGAGGACAATAATAATAATAATAAATAATAAATATAATAAATAATAAATAATAATAAAAATAATAATAAATAATAAATATAGTTTATAAACAAATATTCTCAGAAAGAGAAGAATATATTTTTATGACCAATTGGTCCGAATGAACCCGGAAAGATTGACAAATTAAATATTCGACCATGCTGTCAAAAATCCCGAAATGCAAATTAGTTGTTTCATCGAAGAGAAAAAGGGTTTATCACAAAAGATCATTGCAAAATATGACATTCCAGACAGGATTACATTTAGAAAAGAGATTAGAAAATTCGTGGGTTTTTAGGTAAAGCATTACAGTGCTCAACCGTTTAGGCAGATTAAAGAAGGAAAGAACACCGTAAAGGATGGAGAAATAGCCTAGTGGTAAAAAACTGAAATCAAGAAAGGAGAAAAAAGCATGAGAAATGTATTTAATGTGGCCCATAGATGGCCGAAATCGAAGAAAGAAGAGGAAGAAGAAGAATTATATTTAAAGTGCGAAGTTTTAAGGCCTATAGATGAGTTTTGTAATTTTATTTAGGCACTGGATAACATTTTCTGAATTGTTGTTGTTGTTGTGTACCGTGTGTGGCATCTGTCTAATGATAACGTTCGTACTTGCAATTGGGGACGGAAAATTGGTGGTTGTGGCCATAAGTTAGGATCAATCGCAGTATTTGCTTGGAGTCGAGCTCTATGATTGTGGACTGTGCCTCGTTAGAACCCTTGAAATTCTTGGTGGAGGTACCAGTACCTACGTACACGTGGAAACTCCCATAAATTACCAGACACATTTCATATGATTGTTTATGGAACCATGAACTGAGACTCAAGGAGGCTGTGGACCAACGCCAAGGCATTGTGAATCATTTGGTGTCGCAAGCAAATGGATCACTATTCGTCCATTCGTTCCAACGATGCCCGGCCATGAGGAAGGTGATAGAGTTTTGCTAGCTATTGCAATTGCACGTTATTTAAAAAAAGAAGCGGAGGAAAAGGAGATACAGCGTCCATCCAATCAACATGCAAAGGCTAACAAGTGGACAGTTCCACATTTTATATAATTCCTTGCGGACCCACGATGCCAGATTTTTTCGTATTTCAGAATGAGTGTAGCTTCATACGACAAACTTTGTGTATACCTCAAGGAAGGAATCAAGAAACAATCAATGAATTAAAATAACGCAATCTGAGTAGAAGAAAGAGTTGCAGTAACGTTGAGGTAAGAGAAAAATCACTAGGTGTTATGAGTTCCTTTGTAGCAACAATTTATTTATTTGTTTGAGTATTTATTTAATTATTTTAATTTTTAATATATCATAAAATCTCTACATATAATACCTTGCCACTCAAACATAGAACATTGATGTGGGACAATCCACTTTCTTTGTTGATAATCCAGATTCTAATTGACACTTATGATGGTATCTGATTCGGCATCACCTTCAGACGGTGAGCATGAAGCTTCATGTTGTGTAGCAGGGGCACTGGAAATGTCTGTATACATTAAGGTGGCTGTTTGGAGAGGGAAAGCTATTTGTTGCTGACTGAGAGGGAAATCGTGATACTCTATTGTGTAAGGTTGGTTAGGGTAAGCAGAAGTTCAATGGGGAAATGATGCTTGATATACTGAGTGCGGCTGAGGAGAATCTAATTTCAAAGCCTCCTGTATGACTCCCGTCATCTTTATACGAGCCCATAATTTTGTCTGATCAGAAAGTTTATGAAACATGGGTAAAAGTGACAGTAAAAATAACTTGTCACTATCTTCTTCTACACGCTCCACATTCTTTGACTGTAAGTAATCGAGTACTTTATCTTCAAAGGTGTGTCCTTTTGGTTTGACTTTTGAACGAGTTGATTGATGTTCGAACGCGGCAGCTGTTGTGGTGGATGTATTGTCAGACTGGCAATCCCTCTCGCCCTCACCACCGGTCGTATCGCCTATGTCATCGTGGATGTTCGTGATAGTCCTGAAAATGTAATTTCATCTATAGAAAGTATGTTGATAGACCCATGCTACGAATTATATAATAATACTATGTTACACTCGAGATGTTAAGTAGTCACAAGCATTGTAATGTTTCTTTAACATGGCTCTTATGTCATATGGAAAAGGCATTTCTCGTCCCTGAAATAGAATGAACTTACTCTCATCCATTGTACCAAGTAGAAACAGTAGTTGATCAAAATAAACGTATCGCTTTCTGGATTTCTGGCCACTTCCAGTAGGCATTTTTGCAGACGTAGCTCTCTCGAAAATGCATCCCTTATGGATTTCCATTTTTACTGTAGATCTTTGACTGAAAATTAGTATATTGTTCATTTAAAACTGCGATCAACTCTCGGTAGAGAAATGTAAACAAGAACTAGAACACACGCACTAAAAGGAAAGCAATAATTTTCCAGTATGTGATACATCCAATTACCTCAAGTTTATTTAACAATGTATTGCCTATATGTTTGGTGAAATTATCAACTCCAACGTGTATATTCATTTTGAGAAATGTGGTTATTATCGTTGCATAGTAAAATAGCCTACATTGTGCCATTTGTTTTCAGATTTCTTGCGACAGGAAACTCATTCCGATCCTTATTGTTACGTGCATTGCCCGTCCCAACGTTTTCAAATATGTATCATACCTGGATGTGACTTCTCGACATTTGAAACGACCGCCTGGTGACTTGGTTCCCATTTTGAACACGAGATGGCAGCTGCTGTCGGACTTCGGGGTTTCTTCACGTGGTTCCTTCTTCACCACTAGGGTGTGTTGGTGGTGCCTTATCAACTCATCCTATTCCAGTCATATTTGTAGACAATTATTATTCTACGTCATGAAACAAAGGACTGTGTATACATGATACCGCCAGATTAATTACTTAATAATCACATTGATGCTTGAGGTGTCAAGCTGTGATTGGACAATTACATTAACATGAATGCAATGCTGTTTCTGATTTGGGCCATGTCAGTTCCTGGTATCAGATAATGCCAAGTGCTTTGTATCTCATCAGTTCCGTCAATTCTTATTTGATTATGCTATTTTGCATGTAACCACCACTCCCTATTTTCCTAACCCGTCTCTCGCTGAGCGAGTCAATCGTAATCTCCGTTCTGCTCTGATTGCTTTCCACCACGACGACCATTCCAAGTGGGATTCTAATTTGCATTGGCTCAAATTTTGCTTTCAACACCGCCGTGCATGAGAGCACGCAAGCTACCCCTTTTTCGTTAGTGTTTTCTTTTATGGCTAATTCTCCGTTATCTAATATGTGGAACCTGCACGATCTCCTTCCAGACAGTTTCACGCCCGAGGATATGAGGGCGAAATTCGACAAGGCTAGAGAGAGTATTAAGGTATCACATGACCAACTTGCCAAGCGACACAATGCCTGTCGCAAGCCAACTGATTTGGAGATTGGAGATGTTGTGTACGTTCGCAATTTCGAGCCCAAGGGCGTCAGTAATCTAGTTTCAAGCAAGTTGACCCCTCGTTTCAAGGGCCCCTGTTATGTAGAGGCATTCCTGACTCCCGTTACTCTTCTTGTTCGAAACCCTAAGGCCAACAAAATTTCCAGAGTGCATCTGTCGCACCTTAAACGAGGTTGAGACGTTTCTAATGAGGAAATGCTACCATAAATTTTGTAAACTGATTTTTTATAATGTAGAGTATCCCTAACCTTCATTGATGCCTTCAGGCATCTGTTCCTTCTGGAATTTTGAACTGGATATGAAAACTCTGCTGGGATACAAACTGTAACTGTTGGGTAATTCCCAATTTAATGGTAACTTGTAAAATTGAAACTCAATTTTGATGTTTTCATAGAAGATGCTAACATGTAAGTTGGACTCGGTGGGAGACCTAACTCATTGTCATCTGATTCATTGGGAATTTGAGTGGTCATTCCTCTACCGTAGTTCCTTCTAAATGTATAGTCGTTTAACTCAGGTAATCTTGAAAGGTACTTCTAGTCTGTAAAAAGGTAAACTTGTTAGTGAAATTTTGTAAGCACGGATCTAGGGCATGATCAGAAATATTTTCTTCATATAAATTCAACTTTGTTTCTCTTTTGTAAAATATAGTAAGAATTAGTAATTTCTGTAAACTTTTATTTTTGAAATTAGATTAACTTCTATTTTTTAAATGGCTGCCCCAGCTTCGCATGATAACTGGCACATTGCTTCCACCTACTTCGTCTAAAGCTAACTACATTGGACTTTTGGAAATTTACCTAACGTGTCTCGGACTATGAAAGCACTGCTGGTGCTGGTGTTCTGCGTTTCTGAAGACTTATGGACACAGTGAAGCTGTTAACTAAGTGGTTTGCGAGGTGATCAATTATCCCTTCACTGATAATCTGACCCTGCACTCTTCCTAACCAAAACGATGCGGTTTCGTCCATCAATTGGAGTTAACTGGTGAACATTATCTTCTGGAAACATGCTTGGTGAATCGACTAGTTAAGGAGTACTGTCTATGCCTAGGCATATTCATGAACCGTGTTCACGCTTAAGGGAGGGAGGCTGTTACGTGCATTGCCCGTCCCAACGTTTTCAAATATGTATCTTACCTGGATGTGACTTCTCGACATTTGAAACTACCGCCTGGTGATTTGGTTCCCATTTTGAACACGAGATGGCACCTGCTGTCGGACTTCGGGGTTTCTTCACGTGGTTCCTTCTTCACCACTAGGGAGTGTTGGTGGTGCCTTATCAACTCATCCTATTCCAGTCATATTTGTAGACTATTATTATTTTACGTCATGAAACAAAGGACTGTGTATACATGATACTGCCAAATTAATTACTTAATAATCACATTGTTGCTTGAGGTGTCAAGCTGTGATTGGACAATTACATTAACATGAATGCAATGCAGTTTCTGACGCGGAATTCTCCGCCATCTTGTGGTAGTCTTTGTCTGTCGTCAAGAAAACAAGCCGGCCGCTGGTGTGAAGGAGTATCTCTACGTAAGCTGGGGGCTTCGCCCCTAGCTGTTACAAAATATGAATACTTATTAAACTAAGGAAATGCATGTGCTCCTAGGCTGTTATTTAATAATTTGCACGGAAGATGACGTGTGATCTGCGTATTTTACTGCCTACAACAAGGAAAGCCTCCTGGATGATCGAAGCGGATTCTGTGTTCTACCGAAGCAATATGCTGGCAGTTCATATCTCTTATATTATTTAAAAGGTGTTAATTATTTTATTTTCATTGTGTCTCCACAGAAAAGTTTTTTAAGGTACGTAATGTTATTCTAAAACTTATATATATTTTATTATGGGAGCTCCAATATTGGCCTTGCATGTATGTTGTGATGCTGTGTTTGTTTCGCCTGGTAGGCCTAATTTACTTCTGTTTTAATAATGTTACCAGATATATATATATTAATTTTGTTATTTTTTTCTTCGTACCTTCTGGAGACACATTTCTAGTTTATTTTACGTTTTAAATTATTAATTATTTTCTTTTGGCAATCTTGGGATTGGCATATTATTAATCTGTTTTACGATCCGATGCTCCAGCCTCATGTTAATGGTATTTAGACGTAATTGTTTTCTTCATTTCTTTCCGGTGATTTTAAAATTAATTTAATGCTAATTGCTTGCCGTAATTTCGATTTGACATGTGGTCGTCTGCTCCTGTGGCCATGTATGTTTTTTGTTTTGCCGAAATGCATTTTGGTCTCGAGGGCAGTCTCTTGGCGTCAAGCGGTAAACTCAAACGTGTTCTGGTGTTAACTTAATATATTTTTTTATTTAACCTTGTTGATTTAACTTTGTGTTTTTGGTGAAATGTTCCTGTGTTTTTCTCCGTCATGCAAATTACTGATTTATTTTCTGATCCTATTTTATTTTATTTATTTTATTTTAAATTTTTCGTTTTATGTTGTGGCCTGGATCTCTGCATGTCGGATCGGTATTGCATTCCCTTGTAAATTATCAAGCCCTTTCTCATTTAATTATGCCTGTATATATATTTTTTTAATCTTTGGGCTTTAACATTTTAATTTGTATTTAATTATTTTCTGTTGTTTGCTTTGCAAGCAGACGTGTTAAGCCCTCTCTTGCCTTTATTGTAATTTATGCTGGCGGATGCATGTTCTGTTTTCTGGTGGAGGTGTTCTTTTAAATTTTAACAATTAAATTCTTATTTTAAATTTTTAAGCAACTGTTGTGGCATTATTTCGTCAGCGACAATTCCATTGGTTATTGGGGGGTGTCTGTAGAATAGCCTGTGCGTTCCCCTTCTCCACTTTCCTTCCACCCCTTTGCTGTTCTTCTGTTTGGGGCATGTCATCTGGAGGTGATTTTGCAGTGGAAGCGACCCGGACCTCTAAATAAAGGTAAGTAGGCCCATCCCGTTCCCCGGTGGTGGTGCACTTATCATTTGAGTTCCATCTGGGAAGAAGTACAATATCTGGCATCGTACGAGAAACGTGCCTTGAAATATGGGCTAACATGAAGAACAAATACATGTCTCTGCCATCACAAGAGGAATGGCTTAAGATTGCGAAAGAATTTGAAACACGGACCAACTTCCCGAACTGCATTAGTGCATTAGATGGCAAACATATCCGTCTTGTTAAGCCACATCATTCGGGCTCTCAGGTTTTCAATTATAAGAATTACTTTTCCATTGTTTTCCTCGGCTTGGTTGATAGCAATTACTTATTCCTAGCTATTGACGTTGGGAGTTACGGGAAATTGGCGGATTCAAATATTTTCAAACAATCTCTCTTGTACCGAAAAATGACCTCTGGCTCAATAGATTTGCCTGAGAATAAACCATTACCAAATTTTTAAAACAGAACGCCAGTTCCACTTGTTTTTGTTGCGAATGAAGCAGTTGCGATGAATGAACATTTGGTGAGGCCCTATGCAAAGAAAGACCTTGACAATAAGAAGAGGATATTTAATTATCGATTAACGAGGGATCGTAGGTTTGCTGAATGTTCATTTGATATTCTGTCCAACAAATGGCGGGCATTTCAAACACCAATCTTACAGGAGCCAGATTTCGTGGAAATTCTAGTTTTAGTATCTTGCGTTTTGCACAACTATGTAAGATTAAGAGATGGTTATAAATTTGAGGATACGATGATTTGTGAAATGAGAAATGTACCTGCCGTAGGCACGGGTGGCACTTACATTAGCGCAAAAATGATCAGAAATCATTTTAGTGATTATTTTGTCAGTCCAGCTGGTAGTGTTACTTGGCAGTATGATTTAATGTGAATAAGAGGTAATGTACATATTCTATGTAGTATATTTTCAGTACCGCATGAGTACCGAGAGATGCTTTCAGGCCATTAAGTAGTAGTGTGTATGTGCAATACAGGCTATGAGTATGTAAAACATTGAGCTAAAATATCGTGATCAGGACTCGATTTGATAGAGCATCGAGCCGGAAATCTGGATTTCCCAGGTTTGAAATTTGAATCAAGATCGCACCTGACGTTTGAACTCTAGTTAACATCTTCATGGGCTGCACTTCATGTATAGGCTACAACACTACTTAACAGTCAAGAAACTTCACTTAGCAAGGTAGATCCTGTCAAGGAAGTGAAAGACAGGAATCTACCGATTATGATATTTAAAATATCTTGCAGTAAACCATTGTATTGTAATTATCATTAGTAGCAATATCAGCTAAACCTTACAGGACATGATATATTCTAGTCGATGGTATATTATTTTAATTCACCACGTAACTAATGAAAGCAAACATGTTAAACCTTTGTTTTATACCATGCACTATGTGATTATTTTTTAAAATTTGGTTTTATATTCAGAGGAACTTCATTTGCAAAGAAAACATATGTAAATGTGTTGTAAAATCACATTAATAGCAAATATTTCAGTTCATACCTTCATTGTTTTGATTTATGGTACTTAATTGCTCCCAATTCTCCAATATTAATGCTGCTACTTCTCTCCATAAATTATGCTTCATATTTCTATTCATGTGCTCCGCATGTTTCAAATTCCAAAACTGCGGAGGTTTGTTAATCTCGAGAATAAACAGTTCAGTATCAAACATTTTGCCACTTTTGATAGAACGGATAGCTGAGCACGGAATGTATGAAGATCTGGTTGACCATATGGTGTACTAGCATGGCCATATGAATCAGAAACTATTGGCGCTGTGCCAAGAAAACAGGTTTGTCGGCGTGTCAGTCAGCCAGAGCCAAGGATGGCCACCTGTATATTAATGATTGTGACGTACTAAATAAACCGGGCCGTGAGGTTTCTCACGTCATCACAAAGTCACAAATTTGGCCGTCCCGATGCAGTGAGAGGGTAATAATAATGGCCTCGGGTGCTTAGATATCTAAGCTCCTTGACACTATACAGCTTTCTATTAGAGAATGGAGAAACTTTGTTTTGGAGGAAAATCCCGAGATTAATTTTGCCATTATTAACACGGCCTACTGAATTCAAATGGATTCCTTAACATGCCAACAACGTATGACATGCGTGTCGTGATTTTTTGTCGCCTTTCAAAAATCACCTACCACCGCCAGGAGTGAACCTGCAAGCTTGGGGTTGGTATTCCGACACGTTAACCACTCAGCCACTGTGGCAAGCAGTGAGAGGGGTCTGTCTGTTAGGTAGTCAGCCAGAAGGCTGGTTGAATCCCCAAAAAGTACCACTGTTAGGTTATGTGAGTAGATACCCACAAAAACCCAAGGCAGCGCTATATTGGGGCGTACTAGGCAAGAAGAGGAGCGAGGTAGTTTGCCATTGCTTTCCTCACTGAGTCATAACAGCAGTACTAACCCTATGAGTAGAACCTTTCACAGCATCCACAGGCACTGACTGTGCCCTGAATGTCATTGCTAAGCACCACACATACCTCAGTAGCTTCCATATAATAACAGCCATGAATGAGACTAAGACACCGGTAATACTCTAGCCTGTGCCAATAGACAAATGCAAATGTATTGCATTCATCAAGATATGGCAAACAGGCCAGTGAGAGGGGGTAATGGGAGTATAATAAAAGAGAGTTAGTTTTTAATTTAGTGTCATCATGAGACTATTTAAATATTTATACACCGAGATCAAACCATAAGTCAAACCTCCTGTGAAGTATTTTGCTTACAATAATTACCTTTTCCACGGGTCGATAAATAATAGGAAGAAACTCACCTGCTGTAGGCCATCCTTCAAGCCCTCGCTAGCAAATGGGTCACTTTTCGTCCATTCGCCCCAACGATGCGCGGCCATGAAGAAGATGATAACCTTCTGTTAGCTATAGTTACTTAAAATGAAGCGAAGGAAAAGAAAATACAGCGTTTATCCGATTAACGAGCAAAGACACACAAGTGGACAGTTTCACCCCACGGACCTACGATGCCAGATGTTTTTAAATTTAAGAATGAGCGTAACTTCGTATGACGAACGTGTGTATCCCTAGGAAGGAATTGAGAAACAACAGCTTTTAACAACGCAATCTCAGTAGAAGAGAGACTTGCAGGTACGTCGGGGTAAAATAAAATTCACATAGTTTTATAAACTAGGTGTTGGAGATTCATTGAATCATTCATTCATTTATTAATTTATTCATTCAATCATTGATTTATTAATTAATTAATTAAGTTATTTATTTATTGATTATGGAGCGCGTCAGTCGCCCTGAGCCTAGTAAGCTAGAGCGATTCTGACTATGAACAATTCTACATATGCGCCCAGTGTCGCGCTAGAATGGCCACATCGATAAGAAACTACGCGGAACATCTTTGTCGCTGCGCCGAGAAAACGCTCTCTGCTGCGTCTTTGTCACCATGTTGACCAAGCATGGCCACCTACATGTGAATAAATGTAACGTACAAAGGCGACCGGGCTGTGGCATTTCTGACGCGCTACAAAGTCGCAAGCTTGGCCTCAGCCGTTAACTGTAACATTTATCATTGTACTAAGTAACTGAGCTAGTACTGCGCTCGAATTCACCAATCAGTACCTATATCCGCTGCACTGTAAAGGATTGCAGACATGTAAATACCCAGCTCACAAACTTACCATGCCTACTAAGTAGAAATTGGGATTTTCAGGAACACACAGGATATATTTTATTCGTAAGAATATAGTACTACCAGCCTAGGTACAAATTTCTACTATCATTTACATTTAGAGCAAATCGAGAAACTCCAATCTCGAGGGGTGATAAGGTTAATCTATAGTGAGCGCCTGTATCTATACCTCGCAGTACTATTTTCGGTGATGACGACAATGAAGACGATGTCAGCTAAGATAAAAATTGACTGAATCGCTAAGGAGCGCCAGCAGTTAATTGTGCTAAAACAAGTACAATAAAACTGACTTCCTGTCTGAATATGGTGTCTCCTTGACACTCCAATAAAAATAATCCCAAAATATAAATTGCACGTGGCACTGATATAAGAAGAAACGTGAAACGGCGTGATATTAAGCATTACCCTATTTTATACAAATCCGTTTCATCTCTGAACGGTAGTTCCATATCTTAGAAAAAATATTCAACATTAACTAGGTTCATATTTACACTAATGCATGGCTCGCACAAATATACACTTCATCGTGTCGAAAGATTAAATTGTCTATCTCTCAAATGAGTCTTTTATCTACTCAATTCCGTAACAATCAAACAAACACACACCGCAACTCTATCGGTTGAAAGTAATAAATACTTGTCTTAATCAATAGAACAATAAGTGATAAACATTTAAGCTAAGCACTGTTCTAATTTTATCTCTTCCCATTTGATTATAAAATATTGAAAAAATCCTGAAATTCTTTACTGTGTTAATAATTCTCTGATAAACGTGAATACTAGAAGTGCATGGCATTTGACCTTCATTCTCACACTCCTCTTCCAAAATTATACAACAATCACATTATTTCTTAAACACCCTGTACAGAACTTTCCTTTAATACACTCAAATAACTTCACAATCGCTGCGATCAACACTAGAAAAACTTGAGACTCCTCCTCAGTCTTCTTTCGTAACAACACGTAACTCATTTACGTCTACATATCTTTCTTGCACGGTATTTCAAATATAAACTTCCATTTCAATGCATTTTCTAACAAACACGTTAACACTCTTCTCTATTCTTATAGAACTTCGCCTCGTGCTTATAATTCAACTTCTGCAATAATTTCTGTACATCAACTTTTAGATCACCCTGTGATTTAACTTTCTTAACTCTTTCTTTTCACGTGTTTAAATTCAGTTTTACATTATTACAACCTTTAAAGAATTATTAGTAAGAATTCATATTTTTAACAAATGATATAAGTTTATCTTCCTTCCGTGAATATTTGTTTAACAAATTTATCTATGCTTTTTAATGCTCAAAATCTCATTGAACATATGTGTATAAAAATTATTGTAATACTTTCGTTATTAGAAAATGTGGTTTATCAAGTTACAGCATAGATCTCAATATCTATCTGTCTCTTTACTGTGAATCTAATATTCATTAGTTTAAACATGTATCAAGCATTTGATTAATTTTTATCAGACTTTGTGTCGTGTAACGATTCAATTTCGTTCATAATTGGTTGAAAATAAATTTCTGACACTCGAATCAACATCATGAGTTGTCGAAATATTTTACACTTCGTGACATAAATTCTCAAATATGCGGTACTTAAATTTGGTTCAATATTCTTTCTTTAATGTATTCTCAATTATACTCTTTCTTTAATTCGTTCAATATTATGCTCGTTTAAATAGTTCATTATACCTTCTTTAAATAGTTCACTCTACATTCCATCGCTGCGCATAAAACAGATTTAATTAGTTTAAATCTAACGCAAATATCAAAAATTCTACACGATTTTACTCTGAAATGACTTTAACGTTAATTACAGCGCTATGCAAAATTTTGTCCAAGTGACTGAAATTTTCAAAAACAAGAAAAATTACTCCTAATAAAAATACGAAAAAATTTACTACTTCAAAATCTACATAATTTTAATTATACTGACAAAATTATACGGTTGGTCAATTGGATAATCACAGAACATAACTATAATTCTACGTAATATAAAGCAATCTCTTCTCTACCTTGAGTTGAATCTGGTCTTGGGAATACCTTCGTCTCGCCTGCCAAACCAAGCGTGTCAGCGCGCATCGCCCACAGCTATGTAGACCGGTTGTGTCGGAACCAGCTGGACACTTCCCCCAGTGGAACAAGGTCGGTGACATGCTCGGGTGAGCGACCTTGCCGTGAAACAGCCTGCTCGTTCTGCACTCCTTCTCCCGTTCACTGCAAGTCGTCTGGCTCTTCCTTCGATTCCCCATCTCTTCAGAATTGACATCTCGTCTCAAGGTTGAAAATCGTCGTTTATACAAGCGTATGCGAGTATACAAGATGTATAAGAACTCTTGTAGAAAGGTAGAGGTTCGTTCTGTGATTTTGCGCATCACGTGGATGTTCTGCTGCGCCTTCCATAATTGTGAATTCTGGAATTCAACTGTTCATCTTTGTGGTTTCCACTTCCCTATGCTGTAGCTTAGCACATGGTAATTCTCATTTCACTTATGGCACATTTAAGACTTCCCCGTTGCTGATTTATAACTTGCATTTTTAATATAATGTTCAAGAATGCGTTCAAACGTAATAATCGTAAATCTCTTCTTGTAGAAATGTTTTTATGCGATGTAAAAATAACTTTGTTTAAATCACTGTAATATTCAGCTATATGCTGTTCTGTTCTGCGTGATAAATGTAGCTTGCTCCGCAATTTACAGTCTACTGTACTGCACTCTTCTTATCTTCCAACTTTTATAAATTGTGGCACTGTTATAACAAATACTGGCTTCTTCTCGAGGTCTTGACTCGATGAAATCTCAAATTGGAAAAAACTCCTCTGTCCGGTTCTCTGCGCTCGGCAAGTTACAGTCTCTACCTCCCCTCTCGTGGTGTGACGTAACTTCTACCACCTCTCCTCACTCAGTCCATAGTTCGACCTTCGTCTCTTCTCCTCCTTCATGACGTAACTCTCGCTTAATGTGGCGTGATGTTTCTCACAATGTAGACCTCCCTTCATGACGTATAATAAATATATATCCATCTTTAAATTATTCCTTCTCGCTTGCCTTCCATAATTGCATAAGATGTATAGTATTTCTTTAATTTCTACACAGATTTTCCCATATTTCTCGAATTTTATGAATAAAAGATTTTGATCCAGTCTTTTATTTTTCCTGGGTCTTGGTTCATATCCAGATTGGTTCTTAGGTAATGGCCTTAAATAAATTCTGACGCATTTCCCCGTTGCTAATTTAAAGTATAGCCTGTGCTTTCTTTAATAACAATAAGTTTCTCTGTTCTTGAGACTGAATTTATTTATTCACTGGATCATTGGGTAAAATCTTTTTAATTTGGAATGGTTAAATTTTCCAATGGATCTGATGTCTTCAATTCTTACAATCTTATAGCAATTGTTACCGTAGACTGTATCTACTTTGAACGGTCCTCTGAAAAGGCCATTGAACTTGATATACACCTTCTTCAGTACGTCTGCTTTCACAGGAATCCTGACTAATACAAGGTCACCTTCTCGTAGCGGTCCACTGAATCTCTTCCCTTGTAATCGTTTTAATCTCTTCTCAGCCGCTTTGTTTAACTATACTTTTGCTGCTTCGATTCTCTGGTCCATCGGTGGTTGGTTAACTTCTGGAATGTTGAAGATTCCGTTCCATGGTCGTACGGGTTTCTCTTCAAAATGCAACATAACTGGAATATCGTTGGGTCTCTCATGTCTCGTGTTATTTATGCAAAATTCTACCAGTGGTACAATCTTCACCCAATTCGCATGATTATCTACACTATACAAGCGAATGTACTTTGAAAATTCAAGCATTGTTCTTTCAATGGGATTCGTCTCTGGGCTTCGAACTGTTGAAAATAGGTGAACAATATCCAACCTATCCATCGCTCCCTGAAATTCTGCAGAGGTAAATTGCGTTCAATGGTCCGTTAAAAGTCTTTCAGGTTTTCCCAACTTTGGAATAATGTTCCTCTCCAAGTGATATAAAACAGTTTTCGTTGTTGCTTTTTGCATTGGATTAAGCATTACAACTTTGGAAAACACATCCATTGTGACACACATATTGGTTTCCTCTGTCTCCTTTAGGTGCTGGTCCAAAAATATCCTGACTAAACAATTCCAGTGGTTTCGTAGGAATAATTGCTTTAGGTCGTTCCTTCAATAGTTCAGAGTTGTATTTGTTTTTCTGACACAGTTCACAAGATCTGACTACTATGGTTATGGATTCTCTCATGTTAATCCAATAGAACTTTTCTAACATGGTATAGTATGTTTTGTCAACTCCTCCGTGGCCTATACTCTTGTGTACTAACCAAATTAGTGGCACAATAAGTTCTGGTGGAATAGCAACTCGTACTTTCGTGTGTCTAGCATCGATGTATTTACATACAGTTTCTCCCACGAGAATATAGTGTCTAGCATTCCTTCTCGTTTCGAAGTATGAGGCGTGCCTCCTTGTCATTCTCCCTGACAAAAGTCGATAAATGTTCCTGAATGGTGCATGCTTCTTTTGAAAAAGAGGAATTCTTCTTAGTTTATCCAACGTTTCCTGGTCTTCTGCATCCGTCTGGATAACGTTAATTCTCTCATTCTTTTCTGGAGTCGGATGTCTGGAAAGGATATCTGCTAGTAGGTTGTCTTTACCAGGAACATGAACTATCGTGGCATCAAATTGCTGTAAAAACATGGTCCATCTGGTCATCCTATCGCTTGACAAGTCTGACTTCAACATGAATTCCAGTGCTTTGTGATCCATTCTGATTATAATCTTGTGTCCCAGCTATAATTTCTTCCAGTTTTGTAGAGCAGTTATGACGGCTAAAGCTTCAAGCTCCGTCGTGAAATAATTCAACTCGTGCGTGCGTAACTTCCTACTGCTGAATGAAATATAGTGATGATTGCCATCTTGATCCTTCTGATACAATACTGCGCTAATACCAATTCGTGAAGCGTCCGTTTCTATGATGAATGTTCTTTCGAAATCTGAGTACTCTAACTTGATGTTATTCCTTAGCATTTCCTTTGCTTGAATAAAGGCATTCTCAGCAGCTGCATCCCATTTCCATCTATTGTCTTTCTTTAAAAGCTCATGTAGTGGTGCCATGATCTCTGAATAACGTGGACAATGATTACTGAAAAAATGGCAAAGACCCGCAAAAGCTCGGATGTCTTTGATCCTCTTGGGTTTGGGAAACTTCAATATTGCTTCTATCTTGTCTTCATTCGGGTGGTAACCGAATCTGTCTATAGTATGACCAAGAAAGTTGATCTTTTCTTGAAAGAAATGGCATTTATTCAATTTCACCTTGATGTTTGCACTTCTGAGGTTTTCAAATAGCTTCTTCAAATGCATGAAATGTTGCTCTGGCGTTTCTGAAGATATGATAATATCGTCCACGTAGCAAATGGCAAATTGTTTTACTTCATCATTCAGCTTGTCATCCAAGGCTCTGATGAGTGCTGGACTTGAATTTACCAATCCATATGGTACTCTGACATACATAACAGGTTTGATTGAACATGAACCCTGTATAACATTTGCTGTCTTCTGTAAGCTCTATTTGATGAAATGCTGCAGTTAAATCAATCACTGAGAAACAGGTTTTATTCTTGAACCTCCTCAGTAGTTCTCTGATTTTTGGTGGCCTGACGAATTTTTTCAGCAGAAGAGTATTTTTGCCCCTGGCATCTAAACATAATCTCAGACTTCCATCTGCTTTCTTCACAACTGTGAGAGGGTTTAAATAAGGAGTGGCTTGCTTTCTTATAATACCGTCCTTTTCCATGCCTTTTATGAGCTCTGTCACTTCTGATAGATATTTCTCCGGCATTGGATACAATTTCTTCTGAAAAGGTGTGTTATCAGCGAGCTTGATTTGATATTTATATCCTCTGATAATGCCTGGTTTATCATCAAATACATCTGCAAACGTCGTGACCAATTCTTCTAATTTCTCTCTCTGATCTTCAAAGTTCTCAATTTTTCTGCCATAGTGAGGTATCCCTTCTGTTTCAACCTCCATGACTATTTTTACAAGATTTTCTTCTGTACTTTCGTCAATCAGACTACACTCATTCTCCTCCTTCTTCGTGTCCTCTGTCTGATATTGGCCTTCATTAAATCTTATGACTCCGTTACGTAAATCTATCACAGCTCCAGTCTTCGTTATAAAATCAATACCTAGAATAGCTTCGAAATTTATATGGTTCAAGACTAGGAATATCTGCTCATATTTGTATTCATTTATGGAGAATTCCATTAATGCTTGGACCTTACATTTCATGGTTTTATGATTGAATACACCCCTGACTTTAATAGTTGAAACGGGCATCGCTGTAAGTGAATTTCCATCCTTCAATCTGTGAAAACAGTTCTCTAACAAAATAGATGCTGTCGCTCCCGTATCTAGTGGTGTTCTCAGGCATTCACCTTCTGATACGATTTCTATAATGGGTAACCTCGCTACTCTTCCTGTTTTCGGCTCTTCTCTTTCATACAGGAGATCTTCGTTCGTGGCTTCATATAACTCGTTAATCTGGATTTCATGTCTGGTTACGGTGCTGTTTTCTTCCTCCTCTAATTTTTGGAATTTGAAGTTTTTTTGTACCCCTCCTGGGTACTCCGATCTCTGCTTGTTCCGGGCAGAGATTCTTGATTTTGTTTACGCTGTCCCTGATTTTGGTTTCTTGCTTTCCTTTCTCTGAGGTTTCTTAGGTATTCTTGACTTTCTCTCTACCTATCATCGTAATACCTTCTCACATTGTTGTTATTTTTCCAACCTTGATTTTGTTGACTTTGCTGTTGTTGCTGTCTCGAATAATTTTTCGTGTTCCTCCAGTTCTGATATCCCCGATATCCATAATTATTCGTTGGGTTATTTTGATTGTAATATCCCTCTCTGCGATAATCATTGTTTCTGTTGTGGTAGCTATTTCTCCATCTTTGATTTTCACCCCATCCTTGATTTTGGTATAGTCTTCCTTCTCGAGGTCTCTGATATCCTGGTTGAAATCGATTTTGTCCATACATTCTTGATCTCGTTGGACCTACTCCATTTTTGTTCTCTTCTGTCTGCTGCGTTTGATCGATGTGAATAGTGTGAATATCCCTCTGTTCCTGATTTCTTCCTCTCTGGTTCTGGCTTCCAGTTGAGTTGTTGGACACATTAGACGTGTGATCCCGTCTCCTCAAAATTTCTGCCATCCCCTCTAATGTTTTACATTTGCCGAAATTAGGTGCGTTCTAACTTCCGTTGGTAACTGGCCTGAAATAGCATGAACTAAGTCTTCTTCCGCCAAAGGAGGTTGCAAATACTGCAAGCGTGCTAATTGTTTCGTAAAGAAGCTAGCGTACTTCGTTGGACTAGAATAAGCATACTTTTTCGAGTAGATTTCGGCTCGTATGTCTTGTTGAAGTTCCTTGCTCCAAAATCGCTTTTTTAGAGCTATAGCGAATTCTTCAAATGTCTGATAAGTATACCTGAAAGCTCTGTGCCAAACTAGTGCTTCTGAGTCCAAGTATTTCTCAACGACCCTCATATGTCTTTCACGAGGTATTCTATTGTCCTCTAAATACGACCTCATGTCTCTAAGAAATTCCACAGCAGTGATATTTCCTACTCCGCTGAATTTGTTAGGCTTTTCATCATTATTCTTAATCACGATAACGTTGGTATTTGACCTACTCTGGTAAGGTTCAAAATCTCCTCCAAGTTCCCCTATTTCAGTTTTAAATGGCTCTCGACTGAAATTAAAATTGGATTTCGGAATCTGCTGTTGACTAACCACGCTTTCCTTATCCTCTTCTATCTTGTCTGTCCTAGCCTCTAATTTCCTAATTTCTTCTTTTAATTTTTCATCTCTTGCTTGAAAAAATCTAGTTAAGTCCTTCCTGATGTCCTCCCTGACTTCAGCTCTTAACGTAGATGAAAATGTAGCATCCCCAATCGTGAGTGACCTTAATTGCTGTTCCAATTCGCTGGTTTCCTTTTCCTGCTTTGATCGAATTTTCGCCAGTTCTATGTTTATCTCTTCGACTGTGCGTTTAACCTTGTCAAATTCGTCTGAGTTATTTAAATCTGTTTTATTAACAATGTCTGCCAGCGTGGCTACGTTATTGATTTGCAATGTGTCTATCCGCTTGGATAGATCTTCCCGTACTTTACTAACATTTATATTTGAACATAACTCTATGGCTTTAATGTCATTAGATAATTTATGATGAATTTCTGACACAATTTTAGTTGTGACTGTTACGACCTCCTCCTTCATGTCCGTAACTGCCTTTACAATAGAAGCATTTATATCCACATTAATACCCTCTTCAATCAGTTTACTTTGACCTTCCAACTTGACCTGTAAATCTCCAACAGTGTCATTTAGACTGTCAAGTTGCTCCTTGAGTCTGTTCTGGGCACCTGAAATGTGTACATGATGTGTATTGTTCTCTTCCTTAATGGAACTAATACTAGCCTGTAATTTCTTTTCTAGCTCTATCACGTGATTACTGTTAGCTAATTTGACTTCTAACAATTTGCCTACCATGTTGGATCTTAAATTTCCTACTTCTGTCTTGGTAAGATTTATGTCCTGTTTGACTTGATCAAATGAAGTTCTTAATTCTTCCTGTGCATGTCCTGCTCTTTCTAAAATTCTCTGAGCCTTTTCCTGATTTTTCTTGTCTCCTTCCTGGGCTTTTACCTGATTTTTCCTAACCTCCTCCTGTGCTGCTCTTATTTCGGCTTGGCTTTTTCTATCTTCTAATCTAGCCTGCTCCTGACTTAACCTGTCCTCCTCGCGAGCTTTTTCCTGAGCTAATCTTATCTCTGCTCTTATCCTATTTGCCTCTTCTTCTATTTTCCTGTCTTCCTCTCGTGCTCTTTCTAATGTTAGCCTAATCTCCTCCTGTGCCTTCTCTTGAGCTAACCTGATTTCCTCCCTTTCCTTTTCTCTAGCTAATCTATCTTCCTTTCTGGCCTTTTCTAAAGCTAACTTGGCTTCTTCCTGTGCTAATGTTATACTAGCCTTAGTAAGTGTTTGAGCAACCGACAACTCTGCCTTGACTTCCGATTTCACAGTAGCTGCTGATTTCTGAATCTCGGCTTTCATCCGTTTAATGTTGTTGTGTGTCAATTGGTGGAGGGCTTCAAGGTCTTTGGTCAACGTGCTTTGACCTTCCTTCATTGTTTCTAGCATCGTTCTAATGAACGTCATGTCGTTCGCTGACATAATTCTTCTTTCTTGAGAATAAGGGAAGTATCAACTACAAAAATTACAAGTGAATATCCAGATTGACCAACGTATATATTTTATACTAGTGATGGAACATATTGAACATCTTAATACTACTTAAGTCTATTTAAATCGCGAGTTATCTCGAATATTTCATTGTCCCATTTTACTGAACCGACATCATTACATTCTATCATCTCACTTAACCTATGTTTAACAACATGAATTTACCTTTTTAAATTTAATATAACATGACCAATGTCGTTAGCTGGTTCTAAAAATATGAATTACAACTGTAATGTACTCCACTAATCTGCTGATGTTGTGTTCACCTCAACAATCATTAAATTTGAGATCGGCATATTTAAAAAAAAAAACTAAATATGGCCTCACTCTCGAGTGCTTCCAAACTGCCTCTCTCGAGTATCTCTTTCGAGTGCTCTTTCGAGTGCCCCACGGATGGGCCTGCCATTTAAATAATATACTATCTATATGCGCCCGAATTCACCAATCAGTACCTATATCCGCTGCACTGTAAAGGATTGCAGACATGTAAATACCCAGCTCACAAACTTACCATGCCTACTAAGTAGAAATTGGGATTTTCAGGAACACACAGGATATATATTATTCGTAAGAATATAGTACTACCAGCCTAGGTACAAATTTCTACTATCATTTACATTTAGAGCAAATCGAGAAACTCCAATCTCGAGGGGTGATAAGGTTAATCTATAGTGAGCGCCTGTATCTATACCTCGCAGTACTATTTTCGGTGATGACGACAATGAAGACGATGTCAGCTAAGATAAAAATTGACTGAATCGCTAAGGAGCGCCAGCAGTTAATTGTGCTAAAACAAGTACAATAAAACTGACTTCCTGTCTGAATATGGTGTCTCCTTGACACTCCAATAAAAATAATCTCAAAATATAAATTGCACGTGGCACTGATATAAGAAGAAACGTGAAACGGCGTGATATTAAGCATTACCCTATTTTATACAAATCCGTTTCATCTCTGAACCGTAGTTCCATATCTAAGAAAAAATATTCAACATTAACTATGTTCATATTTACACTATTGCATGGTTCGCACAAATATACACTTCATCGTGTCGAAAGATTAAATTGTCTATCTCTCAAATCAGTCTTTTATCTACTCAACTTCCGTAACAATCAAACAAACACACACCGCAACTCTATCGGTTGAAAGTAATAAATACTTGTCTTAATCAATAGAACAATAAGTGACAAACATTTAAGCTAAGCACTGTTCTAATTTTATCCCTTCCCATTTGATTATAAAATGTTGAAAAATTCCTGAAATTCTTTACTGTGTTAATAATTCTCTGATAAACGTGAATACTAGAAGTGCATGGCATTTGACCTTCATTCTCACACTCCTCTTCCAAAATTATACAACAATCACATTATTTCTTAAACATCCTGTACAGAACTTTCCTTTAATACACTCAAATAACTTCACAATCGCTGCGATCAATACTAGAAAAACTTGAGACTCCTCCTCAGTCTACTTTCGTAACAACACGTAACTCATTTACGTCTACATATCTTTCTTGCACGGTATTTCAAATATAAACTTCCATTTCAATGCATTTTCTAACAAACACTTTAACACTCTTCTCTATTCTTATAGAACTTCGCCTCGTGCTTATAATTCAACTTCTGCAATAATTTCTGTATATCAACTTTTAGATCACCCTGTGATTTAACTTTCTTAACTCTTTCTTTTCACGTGTTTAAATTCAGTTTTACATTATTACAACCTTTAAAGAATTATTAGTAAGAATTCATATTTTTAACAAATGATATAAGTTTATCTTCCTTCCGTGAATATTTGTTTAACAAATTTATCTAGGATTTTTAATGCTCAAAATCTCATTGAACATATGTGTATAAAAATTCTTGTAATACTTTCGTTATTAGAAAATGTGGTTTATCAAGTTACAGCATAGATCTCCATATCTATCTGTCTCTTTACTGTGAATCTAATATTCATTAGTTTAATCATGTATCAAGCATTTGATTAATATTTATCAGACTTTGTGTCGTGTAACGATTCAATTTCGTTCATAATTGGTTGAAAATAAATTTCTGACACTCGAATCAACATCATGAGTTGTCGAAATATTTTACACTTCGTGACATAACTTCTTAAATATGCGGTACTTAAATTTGGTTCAATATACTTTCTTTAATGTATTCACAATTATACTCTTTCTTTAATTCGTTCAATATTATGCTCGTTTAAATAGTTCATTATACCTTCTTTAAATAGTTCACTCTACATTCCATCGCTGCGCATAAAACAGATTTAATTTGTTTAAATTTAACGCAAATATCAAAAATTCTACACGATTTTACTCTGAAATGACTTTAACGTTAATTACAGCGCTACGCAAAATTTCGTCAAAGTGACTGAAATTTTCAAAAACAAGAAAAATGACTCCTAAGAAAAATACGAAAAAATTTACTACTTCAAAATCTACATAATTTTAATTATACTGACAAAATTATACGGTTGGTCAATTGGATAATCACAGAACATAACTACAATTCTACGTAATATAAAGCAATCTCTTCTCCACCTTGAGTTGAATCTGGTCTTGGGAATACCTTCGTCTCGCCTGCCAAACCAAGCGTGTCAGCGCGCATCGCCCACAGCTATGTAGACCGGTTGTGTCGGAACCAGCTGGACACTTCCCCCAGTGGAACAAGGTCGGTGACTTGCTCGGGTGAGCGACCTTGCCGTGAAACAGCCTGCTCCGTCTGCACTCCTTCTCCCGTCCACTGCAAGTCGTCTGGCTCCTTCTTCGATTCCCCATCTCTTCAGAATTGACATCTCGTCTCAAGGTTGAAAATCGTCGTTTATACAAGCGTATGCGAGTGTACAAGATGTATAAGAACTCTTCTAGAAAAGTAGATGTTCGTTCTGTGATTTTGCGCATCACGTGGATGTTCTGCTGCGCCTTCCATAATTGTGAATTCTGGAATTCAACTGTTCATCTTTGTGGTTTCCACTTCTCTATGCTGTAGCTTAGCACATGGTAATTCTCATTTCACTTATGGCACATTTAAGACTTCCCCGTTGCTGATTTATAACTTGCATTTTTAATATAATGTTCAAGAATGCGTTCAAACGTAATAATCGTAAATCTCTTCTTGTAGAAATGTTTTTATGCGATGTAAAAATAACTTTGTTTAAATCACTGTAATATTCAGCTATATGCTGTTCTGTTCTGCGTGATAAATGTAGCTTGCTCCGCAATTTACAGTCTACTGTACTGCACTCTTCTTATCTTCCAACTTTTATAAAGCGTGGCATGTTATAACAAATACTGGCTTCTTCTCGAGGTCTTGACTCGATGAAATCTCAAATTGGAAAAAACTCCTCTGTCCGGTTCTCTGCGCTCGGCAAGTTACAGTCTCTACCTCCCCTCTCGTGGTGTGACGTAACTTCTACCACCTCTCCTCACTCAGTCCATAGTTCGACCCTCGTCTCTTCTCCTCCTTCATGACGTAACTCTCGCTTCATGTGGCGTGATGTTTCTCACAATGTAGACCTCCCTTCATGACGTATAATAAATATATATCCATCTTTAAATTATTCCTTCTCGCTTGCCTTCCATAATTGCATAAGATGTATAGTATTTCTTTAATTTCTACACAGATTTTCCCATATCTCTCGAATTTTATGAAGAAAAGATTTTGATCCAGTCTTTTATTTTTCCTGGGTCTTGGTTCATATCCAGATTGGTTCTTAGGTAATGGCCTTAAATAAATTCTGGCGCAGTACGGAACACTGTTTCTTAACCGTACACATCTATTTACAAAAATTAGGCAAGAGCTTTATCCTGCATGCTATCAGAAAAGATACGTTGTATAACCAATGTTAAATATGTGGAATAAATGTGTATATCCTACCTAAAGGATGTGCCATAAGTAAGGTCCCTAATACTAATCCTCCACGTGGTGATCGTACATAACAAAACTGACTTTGTAGTCTGACTCACGTGACCCTCATTATTAATCCAGCTTTTGTGTTTTGCTTGCTGTTATTGGCAAGTTGTATTGCCATATCGTCATCCTTCCTTCAGCAAACATCAACCTCCACTATCCCCTTCCATATTGCGTTTATTCCATATCAGCTTCAATTATAAGGGGAATAATCATCTCCACGTAGAAAATAAATATCAGCAGCGCGGCTACTTGTGATACATCAAATGAGGGTTATTTCCAAAGAGAAAATGGTGCTACATTGAAGTCCTCGGTTCGTCCATGGAATAATGACATTACATGAGCCTTCGATGTCATATCGAAAAAGTGATGTCGGGCTCAGTATATATGTATATATATGTTTATATCACTTTTTTGTGGATACGATTACTACCACAATTTTTCACCAATCACTTTGTATTTTTACATATTATGTATCCCTTTACAATCTTTATCGAGTTCGTTAAAGGGCAAAATTGGTCGAAGGAGTTAAAAAAGGGGCTTTTTTTCTAAAAAATTAAGTATCGCTATAACTCTCTTATATGTGAAATATCGAATCTATTCAAAGTTCATACTATGTGTAGGATAAAGTCCAAAAATTAACGTTTGAAAATTTTTCTGATAGCACCAACCATTGACCAAAGGGGTGGGAAAAAGTCGGTTTTCGGGAAACATTAATCATATCTCTCTTAATAGGCACAATATCAAAACCGAACAAAATTGACAATATTCCCCTAATATTTACCTAAAACGTTTGTCTGAAAGATTTTTTATATAACCCACCATTACGCCAAGGGATGAGCAAAATGATTTCGGAATAAGGAGAAAATGCCAAGAGCCATCAGAAGTTGTCATGACAACGCTACTAAATTGATGAGAGATGAGCCATCAGAGGTTGCCATGACAACGCCATTGCTCGAGATCACATTCTGTGGGAAGCGGCTTGGGAGACGCAACTGGTAGCATGCTGAATTTCTATGCCCAAGGTCGCGGCTTCAAAGCCGGCCGAAGTCGTCGGATTTTCTAAGAGCGCTAAACATCCCTCTGTATGCTTTCCTTCGGAGGGGAAGTTCCAAAGTTAATTGCGAGTTGCTGGTTGCGGTGGCATCTAGTTGCCAAGTTCACAGCTAGGTGTCGTTGACGGTAGTTTTTGGTAGCAAAAAAGGAACTTCTGCTTGAAATTGACCGTCTTCAGTTATTACTTGAATTACAGACTAATACTGCCATCACTATTAACAGCGTTTATCAGACGGATTCTACACACACCCCAAAGTACACGGGGCTATAAGGCCGCGTTTTTGCAGGACCTAAACTGAGGAACCAACCAACATCTCTGCGGGAGATAACAATTTGCGTGATGAAGTAACAGACTGTTAGATAGTTACACATCAGTGTCGAAACCTTGCTTAAGGTCAGTGTGACCACAAGTATAACAAGTAGTTCCGTGAAGAACAAAATCCTATTTTCATATATCCTACTTATGTTAATTGCCACTATCAACATACAAAATTTCAGTTTGATTGCTGCAATAGATTCGTAGATATTGAGAACCGATTAAATATTTCGGATAGCCGCCATGTTGGATTTATATATGTGGTCTTAGTGTTATGTACTGTTACATGAAGATTATTGTGTACGTGTAGTATTCGAATTTCAATCGCGTGATTAGGACACAAGAAGGTTAAACGAGATTCTAAGATTTCGCACAGCTGCCATGTTGTGGTTATGGAAACAATTTGATTAAATTGAAATAAATTAGTTGCCAGTGGATTAACATTTGTATAAAGATTTACTGTACCAAGTTTCACTGCACTCGGATGGTTATATTGCGAGAAACGTCCATGTGAATATATTTATATTTCGCGTCGCCGCCATGTTGGATTTGTGATCACCAGGTTATTGAAAGTCCTGTAGGTGAACTTATGTTCATAGCCCCTATGAACATACAAAAATTCAGTTTGATTGCTGTAATAGATTCGTAGATATTGAGAACCGTCGAAATATTTCGGATGGTCGCCTTGTTGGATTGTGATATGTATAGGCCATAGAGTCATTAAAGGAAAATTATTGCGTAGTTTCATTATTCAAACTTTCACTTCGATCGCATGATTACGACACAAGAAATAGAAACTTAATTTTAAAATTCGCACAGCCGTCATCTTGAGGTTATATAAACAATTGAATTAAATTTGATACCAGTTCATTAGAATGCGTATAAACATTTGCTGAACCAAGTTTCAATGCGTTTGGATCATTAAATAGCGAGAAAAGTTTATTTAAAACGTTCAACTTCGCATGGCCGCCATGTTCGTTTTGTAGTTAACCGGTTTTTGAAAGTCTCATAGATGATTTTCCAGTAGTGCCCTTTATCTCCGTACAAAATTTCAGGGTGATACCGGTAATAGTCTCAGAGGTATAGAATGCCGGTGAAATATTTCGCACATCCGCCATCTTGAGGTTATGTAAATAATTGAACAAAGTTAGATGATACTGTACCAAGTTTCATTGAGTTAGGTTGGTTAAATCGCGACAAATGTCTATGTAAAAGTCGCAAATTCGCTTGCCCGCCATGTTGGTTTTGTGGTTACCAGGTTTTAGAAGTCACATAGGTGAACTTCTAGTAATTCCCGTTATCACCGTACAAAATTCCAGTGCTATATCGATAATAGTTTCGGAGATATTGAATGCTTTTGAAATATTTCGCACAGCTGCCATGTTGGATTAGTGAGACATAACAAAATTCGAAGAGCACGGTCGGGGTCGTCAGGAAAAGTGCTATGAACTTATCGAGTTTCATTGAAATCGCAAACGGACAAAAGGTGATATCATAAGCCTATTTTTAGCCTATTTTCAATTTTGAAAAAATAGGCTTATTTGATCACCTTTTGTCCGTGTGTGTGTGTGCGCGTGTGTGTGTGTGTGTGTGTGCGTGTGTGTGTGATTCGTGTGTGTGTCCCCCCCCCCCCTAATAAAATCGAAACGGCTGGAGCGATTTCAATGAAACTCGGGAAGTTCATAGCACTATTCCCGGCGACCTCGACCGTGTCCTTCAAATTTTGTTACGTCTCTCCAATCCAACATGGCGGCTGTGCGAAATATTTCACTAGCATTCAATATCTCCGAAACTATTACCGATATCGCCCTGAAATTGTGTACGGTGATAAAGGGCACTATTAGAAGTTCACCTATGAGACTTTCAAAAACCTGGTGACTACAAAATTAACATGGCGGCCAAGCGAAGTAGAGATATTTAAATAGACTTTTCTCGCGATTTAACTATCAAAATGTAATGAAACTTGGTACAGCAAATGTTTATACACATTGCAATGCACTGGAGTCTAATTTAGTTCAATTGTTTACATAACCTCAAAATGGCGGCTGTGCGAAATATTTCACTGACATTCTATATCTCCGAAACTATTACAGATATCACCCTGCAATTTTGTACGGTAATAAAGGGTACTGATACAGGTATACCTATGTATATTTCATAAACCTGTAAAGTACGAAACGAACTTGGCGACCAAGCGAATTTAAAATATTTTAATAGACTTTTCTCGTGATTTAACTCTCTGAGCGCAGTGAAATGTGGTACAGTAATTGATTTTGCAGATTGTAATGCACTGCCATCTAATTTAATTCAATTGCTTACATAACCTCAAGATGGCGACTGTGCGAAATTTTAAAATTAAGTTTTAATTTCTTGTGTCGTAATCATGCGATCGAAGTGAAAGTTTGAATAATGAAACTAGGCAATAATTGTCCTTGAATGGTACATAACTCTATGGCCTATACACATAACACTCCTAAATGGTGAGCTCCCGAAATATTTAGACGGTTCTCAATATCTATGAATCTTTTACAGCAACCAAACTGAATTTTTTAATGTTCATAGAGACTATGAACATATGTTCACCTATAGGACTCTCAGGAACCTGGTGAGCTCAAATCCAACATGGCGGCGACGCGAAGTATAAATATTTAAATGGACGTTTCTCACGAATTAATTATCCGAGTGCCGTGAAACGTTGCACGTTAAATGCTTATACAAATGTTGATCCACTGGCATCTAATTTATTTCAATGGTTTGCATTATCACAAGATGGCTGCTGTGCGTAATTTTAAAATCTCGTTTTTACTTCTTGTTGTCTAATCATGCGATTGAAGTTTGAATACCACACGTACACAATAATCTTAATGTAATAGTACAAAAATAAAAATCCAACCTGGCGACCATCTTAAATAATTAGACGGTTCTCAATATCTACGAATCTGTTACAGCAATTAAACTGAAATTTTGTATGTTGATTGTGGCAGTTAACATAAGTAGGATATATGAAAATATGCTGTATATTTCTTCACGGAACTATTTGTTTTCATAAATAAAAATAGGCAAAAAATCTACCTCCGCCTTCCGGCGTGCTGAGAGGAATTTTTTATAGTTAAGTCCCATTTTACGGTATAGGAAAGAAGGAAGGGACCTTGCAGTTTTACGTGACCGTTAATATTGTAATCATGCGTCATGGGACCTCCTTTCGAACTACAGGACATGGCATTTCACTTCAAGAATCTCACATGCATTGATCGGGAATCGAACCCGGTTCACCTTGGTGAGAGGCGAATAGCTTGACCGCTGCGCCACCAAGCCCCTCTTTTTTTAAGGAGAATGCCAGCTCGCGGAAGGAGTCTATTCACCGATATTGAAAGATATTGTATTCTAGCACATAACTTCTTATTGTAATGTGTTGGTAATAATAATAATAATAATAATAATAATAATAATAATAATAATAATAATAATAATACCACAAATATTCCGTTTAAAATAGTTCAATCTATGCCCTGTATTGTGTGTTTATTACTCCGTTTACTCAATTAGTCCAATTGGGCCCCTATAACAGATATTAATTGTGTAATATCGTTTATTTCGTTAGAAACAAGGGTTAGGATTGAGTTAAATGGCATCAGTTGGATCACGTATTTACAAAGAATCTGCGTCGATCAGTCAAAATAACACACTAGCATTCACAGGAGTGGTGTAAACCTTGCCATAGGTATCAAAGGCAATACCCAGGCAATACCTGGCTGAAGGTATAAAAAGCACACAGGAAAGGCAATAATAGTAATTTGCTTTAAGAAATGTCACTGCCTGTGATACGGCAGTTTACCTCTAGAACCACCGCTAGAGGTGACAATACGCAAACCGGTGGCAGTGGGATGACAAGCTGCTGTCCACCCATCAGTAGACCCGAAGAAGCTCCAGCAGCTCAAGACGATATTGGCGGTACACACAATCTCGAGTCTCGCACCGCACCTGACGGCAGTGCCTTTGTAATAAATACAACCACTCTCGCAGGTAAGCCCAGAAAACGCATGAAATGGGAATCTCATATGAATGAATATATCATGCGGGCATATTATCGAATAACTCGTCTTGAAACAGATATAACAAACTACCGCCAAGCCCTGCACGCGGCTTTCAAGCAGCAGTATCCTCTGTTTAGCATCACTGAGCAACGAGTCGCGGATCAAAGAAGAGCAATTGTAAAGAATCATTTAGTTCCCGACCCTGTTCTGGATCGAATCAGGCAGGAGATATCTCATGAACTATATCCCTCAGCTGCAAGTGGTGAAACTAGCCAAATAAATACTGATAATGAGGTCTCCCTGAATGAATCGACTCACGTAAATGAACCTCATAATGGGGAAACAAGCCATCATTCCAAGATCCAAGACGAATTTAATTCAGCTCTGCTTGAATATGCAGGTACTGACCCTACCCAACGTCCTATACTTCCGAGGCAGCAGTCTTCCCGCAAGTTTGCCATGGTGTTGAAAGAACTGAACGAAACCGTACTTCCCAACTATTTAGAAGAGCACCAATCTTTCATGGAGGTTCATACTGCTATCTATTGTGCAGCACTAGCTGCAGTACGAATTAATGGGGGTAGGCCACGCCCTCCAAACCAACAGTCTGCTGCAAGGAAACCCAGTGATCCACCATGGGCAAAACGTTTAAAACAACGCATTGAACAACTACGCCAGAATGTGAACAGACTGCAACAGTATAAGAGTGGAGTGAGAAGTAGACGTCTGAACAACCGCATACGAAGGATCATGATGGACTCCTCACTAGAAGAATTTCAGGTCCCCGAGGACGCAGTGATAACAGAAGTACTTGATACTTATAAACAAAAACTTGCAGCCCTCTCTAAGCGTCTTAAGAGATACCAGAACACTACCGAACGGAAGAAACAGAACAATGACTTCAAGAGAAATGAGAGAAAGTTCTATGAAGACCTGAAAAAGACACCTCAAGTTCAGAATGATTCTCCAGAAGGACCCAGTGCGGAGAGTGTTACCGACTACTGGTCATCAATATGGTCTAGGCCGGAAGAACACAACAATGAAGCTCCGTGGTTGAAGGAAATAGAGAATGCTACCAGACGAATAAATCAAATGGCACATACAGACGTTGATGTTGAGGAACTACGCCAGGTCATCAGCTGCCTACAGAATTGGAAAGCACCTGGAATTGACCGGATCCATAATTACTACTATAAAAGGCTCACATGTACCCACCGTTTACTGGCTATTCACATACAATGTTTTCTGGAAAATCCTGCTGCATTTCCAGTTTTCCTAGCCAGAGGGTTAACCTATCTCAAGCCAAAGGACTCTAAAATCACAAATCCATCTAAATATCGCCCCATCACCTGCTTGCCAAACTTTTATAAGATCATTACATCCATTATAGCTAACCGAATTCGTGCGCATTGTGAGGAAAACGCCATTCTCGCAGAGGAGCAAAAGGGTTGCAGAAGGAATTCTCAAGGATGTAAGGAACAGCTCACTATTGATGCCGTGGCATTAGAGCAGGCCTGTCGTAGATCACGAAATCTTTATGCCTGCTTCATTGATTACCAAAAAGCTTTCGATTCCGTGCCTCATACATGGCTTATACAGAGCTTGGAGATTTACAAGGTCAACCCTATTATAGTGAACTTCCTGAAGTGCGCAATGGTTTCATGGAGCACTGCCCTCCAACTTACAGTGGGTGGCACTCGTTTAACATCTTCATTAATACCGATTCGCCGAGGAATTTTCCAAGGAGACTCGCTAAGCCCACTCTGGTTTTGTCTGGCATTGAATCCTCTCTCGCAAATCCTGAACAGTAGCAACTACGGATTTAGTATTAAGGGTAATCATGGTGAAGCGTACAGGATGAACCATCTTCTTTACATGGATGACATTAAACTGTATGCATCAACTAAAGTGCACCTACAATATCTTATCTCTATCACTCAGAGCTTTTCTTCAGATATCCATATGCAGTTTGGTTTTGATAAGTGCAGAACACAAACTGTTATTAGAGGCTCGCACTCTGCACAAGGAATACCTGTTGGAGAGGGACAAAGAAGTATTCAGCCGTTGGAGGAAGGCGCATTGTACAAATATCTTGGGTTCGCCCAGAGTACCCGTCTCAGACACGGTGATATCAAGAAGAACATAACTGAGCAGTATACTTCACGGCTTCGCAGTATTCTCTCTTCAAAACTTAGCGCTAAACATATCATTAAGGCAGTTAACACATTTGCAATGCCCGTAGTTACATACTCCTTTGGTATAATCAGGTGGACTCAAACTGAACTGCACGATCTGCAACGAAAAACATCGGTGCTTTTATCACGCCATCGTATGCACCATCCGAAATCAGCAACAGATCGCCTAACTCTACCTCGGTCTGAAGGTGGTAGAGGACTGATAGACATCATGAACCTTCATACAAAACAAGTGACAACTCTGCGTGCATTTTTCCACAACAAAGGAGAAACATCCCCTCTCCATCACACTGTATCTTCAGCTGATGATAATTACACACCGCTCCATCTGTCATCTTTAGATCCACCAGTAAAAGAAATGAAAACTACTGAATACAAGATCGGGAATTGGAAACAGAAGGCGCTTCATGGGAAGTTTCCACATGAGTTGGACCAGCCTCACATCGACAAGTTAGCGTCGCACGCATGGCTGACCCACTCGGTCTTCTTTCCGGAAACAGAGGGATTTGTTGTAGCTATCCAAGACCAAGTTGTTGCTACTCGAAGCTATCGGAAATTTATCATAAAAGATCCAGCAACAGAGAGTGAGAAATGTCGCCGCTGTGGCAAATGTAGTGAAACCATTCAACACGTCATATCAGGTTGTTCCCACCTTGCCAACACTGACTACAAACATCGACACGATCAAGTTGCCAACATTATCCACCAGAAACTGGCATTGAAGTACAAACTTCTTCAAAGCTCCGTCCCCTATTGGAAATACACACCATCTGCAGTACTCGAAAATGCCACACACAAGCTCTATTGGGACAGAGGAGTTGTGACAGATGTCGCAGTCAGTAACAACCGGCCAGATATCATTGTCATCAATAAAGTACACAAAGAGGCATTACTGATAGATATCGCATGTCCCAACACTCAAAACATCCAAACAACAGCTGCTACTAAAATATCTAAGTACACAGAGCTGGCAATTGAGGTAAAGCAGATGTGAAAACTTGATTCGGTGACTACCATCCCAATAATTGTATCGTGTACTGGTGTTATACCGAAAACTCTCCATAGTAATCTATCAATATTGAATCTGCACCCGCAGATATATATTGAACTTCAGAAGGCAGTTCTGTTAAACACATGCCATATTGTTAGGAAGTTCCTTGGTGACAATGCCCTGGCCGAATGCTCAGCAAGGCTCGATGATCCAGATGGGAATTTACCTCATCCTACAAATGAAGCAGACTCGTGAAGAATGCGGGCACGACATGTATGTGAGGTCTCTGAACAGTGTAATCGTAATTGTCTCAGTACAGATGGTTCCTTGCTAAGGCCGAACCAGGCTGTAACAGAAAATGTAGCCGGTATTTGCCGTGATAATGTTGTCAAACAATAAACTATAATAATAATAATAATAATATCGTATGGCCTCGGATGCCGGGTGCAACCTTTGTTATTTGACACCCAGAGGGTAGCTTGCATGTCGAAAATCGTTGTTCTTTGACTATGAACGTCATGGAGGTTAGATGTTAGATATCTAAACTCCTTGAACACTATAGCGCTTTCTAGTATAGAAATGAGGAACTTTGTGTTGGCGGAAAGTCCCGAGATAAATTTTGCCATTATGAACTCGGCCTACTGAATTCAAATGGGTTCTTTGTCATGCCAACATCGTATGACATGCGTATCGTATTTTTGCCGCCTTTCAAAAATCACTTACCACGGCCAGGAGTGAACCTGCAATCTTTGGGTTAGTAGACCGACACGATATCCACTCACCCACCGTGGCAAGCTAATGTGTTGGTGAAGACATAGCTCTTGAACCTAAATTTAGCCTATTCAGTACTAGTCACACCCAGCATGCGTTGGAATGCCAATCAAAGACAGATAGAAAGCAAGGAGGATAGTAATAAAGCTTTTGGTGTTGCGTTCATTTTAACAACTGCGGCGTAACATCTAGGTCATTTGCCCTTAATGATAATAATAGGCTAATGGAAAAGAAAACGATTACTAAACGAACATGGTAAAATGTAAAAACTGATATAGGTAATTCAGATTTCTACATTCGATATCTTCGCAATAACGGAGTTGAAACGATTCGTGCGCCGTCACTCATTTGTTTAAAACTACTCGTACGCTACCTATTGTAAAATTCATTTACTCAGCCAGAAACGTTTCCGGGAGTGCAAACAACAACTCACCCAAGTTTCATCGCAATCGGTGATGGTATTTGAACGCATAAGGGACTTGAAACAATTCGCGCGCCATGACTGTATTCGAACCGGCAGCCAAGCTTGAGTTCAGTTTTAAGAGCCCCGGCCGAAAACTGTGCCGTGATCTGTATTGGAATAGACAGCAATACCATATAACACGGCAGGCTGCTGACAGTCTCCTCATGTCACCTCGTGATAGATCAGCAAGCTATTCTCACACCTGGCATTGCGGTGTGATAACTATACAGATTGTGCAATTGGGTGACTGTGGTATTTAAGGGTTCATGTTAAGTCCCTCAACCTTTTGTGTTACATAAATAAATTTTAGATAGAAACCTTCCCTGGAGTGCACACAACAACTCACCCAAGTTTCATTGAAATCGGATGAATGGTATATGAACGCATAGGGGCCATACATACAGATAGATAAACAAACAATCACGTAACATTGATTTTTATACAGTAGACTCCCGTAAGTTCGGCCACCTCGGGACCGGACCCTAGGCCGAACTTAAAAGTGGCCGAACTAACCGATGTATATCTATAAAATGCCCATTTATTGTTTGTAAGTATCGTTTTCCAACGAAAGTAATTAAATGAAGGTTAAATCAACGTTTTCAGACACTAGCAAGACAGAAATAACTACTAAACTACTGCACATAGAGAACAACACAGAGTAACACTCTGACATATATTTAACACACATAAAAAGAGAAAAGGTTACAAAAAACATAGCCTACTGTGAGTTACAGAACTGTAGGCTTAATACAATTTTAAAGTACCTGTATTACTGTTCGTTGGTGGTTTGTATTCTTAAGCACTTAAAAAAATTGTAATTTTTTTCTGAACTTTCTTTTCTAATGATTTTTTATGTGCAAAGTCACGCCACTTTTTAATAAACATTACATCGACGGCAGTTGCTTCTTTTTGTTGTTCGATGTAGGTAGCTGCCAGTTGCAAAGCTGCTTTGCCTTCAGAGTGGCTCATTTTATTTTCTTCATCTTCATCTTCAATCTCAGCTTCATCTGCGTCATTGGCCTTCTCATTTTCCTGGCGAATAACGCACTCGGCGATTTCGTCATCATTCAAAACCTCGTTGTCTAGTTCCTTTTCAAAGTTGATCCACTCCAACACATCTTCTTCAACAATGGAACCACAGTTTGGTAGTTGCTTAAGGTCGTGCAATAGACCTGCATTGTCATCAGGTTCGTTAATAAGAATTTTGTTTGGCTCATCAGCTGTTGTGTTTTCTTGGCAAATCTTGTCTTCTATATTTGGCCAAAGTTTTTTCCAAGACTTTACAAACGTCGATGGTGGTATTTCGTCGTATGCCTTGGCCGACATGTACACAACATCCTTCATGTTAACGGACTTAAGCGCTTTTATGAGGTCTAAGCTGTCATCAGTCTCCAGTTTGGAAAGAACTTCCGAAAGTAGTTTACGACGATACTTCCTCTTGAAGCACTCAATGACCCCTTTGTCCATTGTCTGTTGAAGACTGGTTACATTGGGTGGCAGGAAGAGCAGTTTAATTCTTTTTCATCGTCACACTGAAGATTTTCCTGGTGAGTAGGCGCGTTGTCAAGAAGTAGAAGTGTTTTGGTGGGGAGTTTTAATTTTGCCAAATGTTTTTCACTTTGGGAACAAATTCGCAGACGAACCATTCTCTGAACAAGTATGTGTCCATCCACGCTGATTTCTGTGACCGATAATACACTGCGAGAGTTTCCATATTATTGTTCTTAAATGCTCTAGGTTTTGCTGCTTTGCCAATGACAAATAGGGGTATCTTGTGAGTCACCGAAGCATTTGAACACAAGGCGACCGTTATCCTCTCTTTGCTGATTTTTAAACCTGGGGCAGATGTTTCCTGGGGTGTGGCAAAGGTTTTGCTGGGCAGAAGTTTAAAATTTAACCCAGTTTCGTCGATGTTGTATATTTGCTCTGGGCTCAAGTTTTCATAATCGATGATTTTTAAAAATCTTGCAGAAAAATCGGTGGCCACTGTTGGGTTTGCTGATAGCTTCTCACCACAAACTCCCATAAAATGAACTCCATGTCTCTTTTTCCAACGAGAGAGCCATCCCTCACTAGCCACGAACGCCTCTTCTGGTTGAAGCTTTGAGTGTAAGATCATAGCCTTTTCTTTTAGGATTGGTCCACTTTACGGCGTTCCTCGTCTTCGTTCTTGAATGAACCACAACCATAGAGCATCTTCCACCAGTTCGTGTTTGGCCTTCCTTAGTGTGTAACGCTTTTCTAGAAATTTTTCGGTTTCAATATGTGTACAAAAGCCCTCGATAATTCTTCTGTTGCGTCGCCATTCGTTGACTGTACTTTTGCCCACGTTTAAATCCTTGCAGCTATTTTGCACGGATTCTCCTTTGTCTAGTCTCTCCAGAGCTTCTAGTCTCTGTTCCATCGACTTGTACTTACGCTTACGCGTTTCACTCATTATAAACAAGGCGTTTAAAACACGACGCGAAACAGTTATTAGAGAACAGTAAAGAACGCAAAAGAAACCAAAATCACTGACTTTGTAGGCCTACTATAAAGATTAGCACCACACGACTGCACAGTATGAATACACAAGACGAACTGAATGATCTGTTTTGACAGAGTAGTAAACTAAACAAAGAAAACAACAAACAAGTACTGTACGTAGAGACATGCCGCCCGCTCTCTCCCGGCTTTCGGCCGCCAAGTGCGTGACTCTAGCTCAGGTTGCCGACCGGACTAAGCGGAGACCGAACTAACCGAGGCCGAACTTACGGGAGTCTACTGTATACTGTACAAGCTGTACCCGGCAATATTTTTGCAATTTCCGTTAACTGCCTCTAAACTATCATAAAATGGATTAAATAATTTAGAAACATCCGTGGAGCATTCACAACAACTCATCAAAGTTTCATCGCAATCGAAATCGCAATCGAATTAATGGCATAAGAACGCATACGGAATTTTGTTTAAACGATTCGTGTGCTGTCACATATTTGTTGGATCTACTCGTGCGCTAACTACTGTGAAATGGATTTATTATGTAAGAAACATTCACGTAACTGTACACAACAACTCATCAAAGTTTCATCGCAATCGATGAATGGTATATGAACGCATACGGGATTTTGTTGAAACGCTTCGCGCATCGCACTCATTTGTTGGATTTACTAAGTCAAAAAACTTCCCTGGCGTGTACACAACAACACATCAAAATTTCACCGCTATCGGATGGATGGCATATGAACGCATATGGGATTGCGTTTAATCGATTCGCGTGCCATCACCCATTTGTGGAATCTACTCGTGCGCTACCTATTGTAAAATGCATGTAATAAGCCAGAAATCTTCCCTGGAGTGTACACTACATCTCACACAAGTTTCATCGCTATCGGACGAACGGTATATGAACGCATACGGGACTTTGTTGAAACACTTCGTGGGTCGCCACACATTTGTTGAATCTACACGTGCGCTACCTATTGTAAAATGGTTTTACTAATCCAGATACCTTTCCTGGCGTGTACGAAATATCTCACCCAAGTTTCATCGCTATCGGACGAATGGTAGCCTATAAGAACGCATACGGGAATTTGTTGAAACGCTTCGCACGTCGTCGCTCATTTGTTGACTCCACTCGTGCGCTACCTGTTGTAAAATGGATTTACTAAGCCAGAAACATTCCCTTGCGTGCACACAATATCTCACCCAAGTTTCATCGCTATCGGATGAATGGTATATGAACGCATACGCGACTTTGTTGAATCGCTTCGTGCGTCGTCGCTCATTTGTTGAGTCTACTCGTGGGCTACCAATTGCAAAATAGATTTACTAAGCCAGAAACCTTCCCTGGAGTATAATCAACATCCCACCCAAGATTCGTCGCTATCGGACGAATGGTATATGAACGCATACGGGACTTTCTTGAAGCGCTTCAAGCGTCGTCAGTCATTTGTTGAATCTACTCGTGCGCTACCTATTGTAAAATCAATTTACTAAGTCAATTTTTTTCCTGGAGTGTACATAACATCTCATCCAAGTTTCATCGCTATCGGACGAATGGTGTATGAACAAATATGGGACTTTGTTGAAACGCTTCGCGCGTCGTCACACTTTTGTTGGATCTATTCGTGCGATACCTATTGTAAAGTGGATTTACTAAGCCGGAAACCTTCCCTGAAGTGTACACAACATCTCACCCAAGTTTCATCGCAATGGGATAAATGATATATGAACGTATGTGGGACTTTGTTGAAACGAATCGCACGCCATATTGTTGAAGCTCCGGGCGCACTATCTATTGTAAATTGGATTAACTATATATTAATATTTTCTGGGAGTGTGCGCAACAACTCACCAAAATTTGATAGCAATCGGATGTATTGCATATGAACGCATCACCATCACACATTTGTTTAAACTACTCGCGCGCTATCTATTGCAAATTGGATTAAATATGCCTATAACCATACCGGGAGTGTGCACAACAACTCACCAAAACTTGATCACAATCGGATGAACGGCATATGAACGCATACGGGATTTTGTTTAAACGATTCGTTTGCTGTCAGACATTTGTTGAATCTACTCGTGCGCTACCTACTATGAAATGGATTTACTAAGTTAGAAACCTTCACGTAAGTGTACACAACAACTCCTCAAAGTTTGATCGCAATCGATGAATCGTATATGAATGCATACGGGATTTTGTTGAAACGTTTCGCACGTCGTCACTCATTTGTTGAATCTACTCGTGCGCCACATATTGTAAAATAGATTTACTCTGCCTGAAACCTTCCCTGGAGTGAACTCAAAGACTCACCAAAGTTTCATCGCAATCGGATGAATGGTATATGAAGGCATACGAAACATTTTTGGAACAATTCGCGTGCCATTGCTCATTTGTTGAATCTACACGTGCGCTACCTATTGTAAAATGGATTTTCTAAGCCAGAAACCTTCCCTGGAGTGTACACAATATCTCAACCAAGTTTGATCGCTATCGGACTAACGGTAGCCTAATGAACGAATAAGGGCTTTTTTTGAAACGCTTCGTGCGTCGTCGCACATTTGTTGAATATACTCATTTGCGGCCTATTGTAAAATTAATTTATTAAGCCCGAAACCTTCCCCGTAGTGTACACAACATCGCATTGGATGAATGGCATGTGAACGCATACGGGACATTATTGAAGTGATTCGCGTATTGTCGCACATTTTTTGAATCTACTCGAGTGCTACCTATTGTAAAATGGGTTTACTGAGCCATAAACCTTCCCTGGAGTGTACTCAACATCTCACCCCTGTTTCATCGTAATCGAATGGTATATGAACGCATACGGGACTTTGTTGAAGCGTATCACGCATCATCACTCATTTGTTGAATCTACTCGTGCGCTACCAATTGTAAAATGGATTTACTAAGCCAGAAACCTTCCTTGGAGTGTACTCAAAATCGCACCCAAGTTTCATCGTAATCGAATGAGTGGTATATGAACGCATATGATACATACCCACAGACACACGAACTATCACGTAACATTGTTTATAGATATAGAAATCACACGGAAAATCATTCTAATAGACAGGAGAGTTTTATTGGGAAACACCAGTGAGATGTATGAAAATAGGCTATTTAGTTCTTCGCAGAACTTTCTTACATGATAACAAGTAGTTCCGTGAGGAACTAAGGAGCCTACTTTTCATAAAATTTAAGAATAATACAAATGATTAATCTAAGGAGATCTATCTAGAATAATGACGAAATTATATTAGTAAATTGATTCAGAGTCACAAGGGTTACCAACTGCATTGCTCTATTGTGCTACACTATTTTATATATTTCTAACTAATTACATCTCTTAAGGTACAGAATGCACTTACAAATTTGAGTGAAGTCCAAATGTAAGTGTGTACGTTATCATGCAGTTAGACATTGTATCTATCAGCTCGTGTAAAATCGTGTTGGCAGCATTGTCATGTATGTGTTGATCTGAATTAATCTGAAATATTATGATCTCCAATTTTCCCAATTTTGGATGAAATCTAATTTTATAGTATAGAAGTTACAAGTATTAAAAAATTGGACGCATTAGCAGGATTAGAATTATGTTGGCAGCACTGACATATAATATGTCATATTAATCTAGAATGTCGAGTACTATACGTGTGCAAAATTTAGAGCTGCTGGCTTGCATACTTTCTGATATAATATATTGATATCAGGATAAATAAAATAGAGAGAGCATTGATTAACAGTTGGCAGCCATGGTGACTCTTAAGAATAAGCATAGCATATCTGTTATGGTATACATAGTATACCCAAAATTTGGTTGACATCCATTTGTTAGTACAGAAGTTACATACATTTAAATATTGGAACTATCAGCAGGCTTACAATCATGTTGGTGGCACTGACGCTTATTAGTTAGTCCAAATTAATCTAGAATATCAGGTACTATTGTGCACATCCATGGTTCAGGTGACACGACACGAACCCAGGACTTTGATCAAAGGAGGCTAGGACCGTAGCTTCTCAAAAACCATGAATGGGTGGCAATCATTAATAATCAGACTGGGACAGTAATACTGCGAAAAACATTTGGAAAAAGGTAAAAATAAAAATGCCACTCTGGTGGATTATTAATAATAACGCACAGCCCACGGGCAACATGATTTAATGTAATATGGTGCCGGTCCTTGTCGAGTAATATGAAACGGGGAGCAAATACAGCATGTAAGGTATGTAAGGAAATTGTGGAATTTGATCCAACAAGAAAAGTGGTGCATGGCTGTGAATGTACTTATCATCGTCATCATCCTTTATTGCACGTATGGGTCTTTAAGGTCTACAGTATAAGAACAAAAGAAAGGAAAAGAAGAGGAAATGTGATAACAAAGAAATCAGTCACAAAGGAGGAGGTATCTACTGCAGATAGCATTCCAACGCTGCCAGTCTCTGGCTTCATCTTCCACCGCATTCGGCACCACGTGGCAATACCCGATCCTTCCATCGCGTCCTGGGACGTCCTCTTGGGCGTTCCAGCTGGTTGTGAATGAAGGACTCGGTTTTGGATGGATTCATCAGCTCGAAAGATGTGGCCAAACCACTGTAGTCTCTTCTGCCCTAGTACTCAGCCAATTTATGGTTTTTAAAACCGCTGATACAGGTCATCCTTCGTTCTTCGTTCCCATTTACCTTTCATGTATTGAAGACTGGTCCATAAATCTTTCGAAGTACCTTCCTCTTTAAGGCAGAGATCGCTTCTTCGGTTGTTGCTGACGTTGCCCAGGTTTCACAACCATACAAACTTACCGGCCGTACTTGTGTCATGTACAGCGGAATCTTATTCTAGAAGAATATAAAATTGTAGAAGGGGTGAGATTGAATATGAAATTAGACTTTTGATAAATTGAAATTAATTGGAGAATATGCAAACAAGTAAGATATAATTGGATAAAACCTGTGAAGAAATTTAAGTTGATGTCTATTAACTGTAGGATTATGTGAATTATGATTTGATATCAGTGAATTGTATCAACAGTAAAATGGTTAAGTTCTTTTTGTATGAATTTTAGTCATTTGAGGGCCTAGGATATTTCAAGTGAACCGCAAATGGACTAGAATGAACGGATCCATTCTAAACATAGGAATCCTTTGCATGTGAATTTTGTAATTTGGTTTGTAAAGGGAATATCGGATTTTAGGACCAGTAAGACATGTTTTTATTAAGTATTTTTTTCTTTTCGTTTCTGAATAGAGGTGTGGTATTATCATTTTAGATTGTTTACCTTTTTGCTCAAATCCTGAATATATGTGTTTACACTTTGGGGAAGGAACGTAACAGACCCCGATCGGAAAGAGCTAGTAAAATGTGACCATATACTCTCATTCATTAGAAGGGTATATGGGGATATATAAGAATGTATTAGATATGAGCAAAAGGTAACAAGGAAACTAGTCAGAACCCTTATATTTAAAGCAGTAAGCTGATTTTTTTTACCGTGAGGTTGAGAGAACTGTAGAACTGATTCACTTCGTAGAGTGTTCTGACGAAAGCTCCAGGCCTGTAGAGTTACAGAATAGTTTTAAATTAATAAACAAAAATTCATAAATCTTGCCAATCACGCATGCGCACAATTGCCTTGCCTCATGACAGTCATGGTAGTTACACGTCCACCGCGTTTCAATTTTATAGTTATTTATAAGAATAATAAAGGAAGGGAACATTGTTTATGATGTTTCCACGATATATACTGGAATAGAATTACACAAGACGGAAATTGTTGAAAAACGTAAACTGACAGTTGAGTGTGTTTGATTTTCAACTAACTTAATATTGCGCGCCTTTATCAGTGATTCCGTAGCTCAGGTAGCAGCGTCTAATACTCTTAATATATGCATCGCGCAATGGAAGACGTTCGAATCCCACCTCCTACATGATATTTTATTTCCGTATTTTTAGCCTACTTTTCACATTTTGCAAAAATTAGGAAAAGTAGACTTATGAGATCGGGCAAATGTGTGTCTGGCTGTCTGGCTGTGTCCCCCCCCCGCCTATCAACTCCTAAAAAGCTGCAGCAATCGATAGAAAATTTCGTAGGAGAAAAGATCTATACCTGAATATCTCACGGCCATATTTGAAAATGATAGCAGTACTGCCAACTGCTGAAAAATCGCAATTGAAATTTGAGCTCCATGTTGGATATCTTGGAAGGTATGAATGGGAGCTATTTCAAAATTGGCACACGTCTAGATAATAATATTGCAGTTTAACTTCCAGGAGGCCATACATGGCAGTGTTGCCAAAATGATTATAAGCCTGCTAATAAGTCCAAATTTTAAATGCATATAACTTTTACACTATCAATTGGATTTCAACCAAATTTCGTTTGTGCTATGTGTACATAAACAGATATGACTGAGCGTATTCTTAAGAAGCACCAGGGCTGACAACTGTTAATAAATGCTCTCAATTTTTTAAATCCAAACACCCATATATCAGAACGTATGCAAGCCGATAGCTTTAAACTATGCACACGTGTAGTACCTGACATTCTATATTAATTTAGAGTAACCTATATACGTCATGCTACCAACATGATTCTAAGCCTGCTGAGAGGTCCAACTTTAAATACATGTAACTTCTATACTATCATTTGGATTTCAACCAAATTTCGTGTGTGCTATGCGTACCATAACAGATATGACTAAGCCGATTCATAAGAGTAACCAGGGCTACCAACTGTTAATAAATACTGTCTCTATTTTTGTTACCCTAATATCAAAATAGCTCTAAACTTTGCACACGTATAGTACCTTGCATTCTAGATTAATTTGGAGTAACTAATATAGGCCTACCCCAGTGCTGCCAAGATGATTCTAAGCATGCTGATAGGTCCAATTTTAAAATGCATGTAACTTCTATACTAAGTAATGGATTTCATTCAAAATTGACACTACAATATATCGTATTATTTCAGATTATTTCTGACCAATACATGTATGTCATTGTTGCCAACATGATTTTACGCGCTCTGTTAGATCCAATGTTTAACTTCATGTAACGTCCATGCTATCCATTGGACTTCAACCAAATTTTGTATTCTGTACCTTTAGAGATGGAACTAAGAATATATTCAGTCACCAGGGCTGCTAACTGTAGTTCTCTATTAGGCTACATTATTCCAGGTATACAGTATTTCGAACTAATTAGAAATTTCGATATTACCAACTTAATTTCGTCAATATTCTAGATAGATACATATAGATTAATCGTTGGCATGAATCTTAATTTTAAGAAAAGTAGGCTCTTTAGTACGTCACGGAACTTCTTGTTTCTTCCTTGCTATTGATATTACATTGTCAAAACATATTTTACTCTTGGCATTAAGGTAAACTAAGAAATTCTGCGCGATTTACGTTGCCATATATATTTAAACACTAAGGTAACAAAAGTATACACCAGCGTTAACAGATTAATAATGAAGATGCAAGCCAGCTACTTCAAATTCCTACAGGAATCTTGAATTCCTTGGAATTAAGTGAGTAGCTTCCTCATATTCATACTCCAAATTTTCGAGCCAAAGTTATGCTCCATAGGAATCTGAACATTTCCCAAGGGCTCCTAAATGGTGCCAGATCAATTGTAAGAATTATGTATGAAAATTGCTTGGATTTGGAAATAAAAAGTTCAGATAATGTTGGGCAGAGAGTTCGAATCCTTCGACTTGATTTAACACCATCCGATAAAACACTTCCATTTTCTTTTTAGAGCACCAATTTTCAATCGCTTTCCATACATTATCACAATCAATAAAGCTAAAGGGGAAACTCTGGAACGTGTAAGTCACTATTTGCCTCATCAAGTTTTCAGTCGCCGTAAATTCCCGGCTAAAAAAAAACATATCCTACCAACAAGTAAAGGATGAAGAGGGGACACGTTAATCCTACAAAGAATGCGTTAGGAAAGGCTTTAGATAAATTAAAAAAAACTAGCTCAGAAAAACACAAGACTCAAACAAGAGAAGAAATCTCAGAGAGTAGTAAGGATTCGAAAAACACCTATCTATGGCATTCCTACCACAACCTTCCATCACGGTTATAAATCACACCTTCAAACTGATATTAAAATAAAATTACCAAAAATGTATTCATTAAGGACATAACATAAAATAAAATTAAATATTAAACTATCCTAACGGATATTGAATAAGAAACTGCCGTCTATCATAACTCGTTGTCACAACGGACTCAAATGTATCAATATGTCCAATATTAATTTAAATTTTGCATTGAATTCAGGTTAGAATCATGTTTAAATTCACTTAAGAATATGGCATCAACATGTCCAATATGATCCATATCTTGTGAACTAATTTTCACTACTATACACCACCTGATATACATATATACGCGTATGTTAATTAAACGTCTCAATTATATCACACTATGCTTTATCATCCAAGTCATTGCATAATTAATTCCAAAAAAGTGCATATCAAGTATGCTTTTAACCAACCAATTAAGTTAAATAACAACGTCATCATCATGTTAAATATATATTATTTATGATGTTGAAATATATCTCACTTGGTTTCGCATTACCAAATTTCATATATAATTGATCAACTATGATACCATTCGATTCCTCTATCTGTACAAGAAGAATACTCAATTACAAAGTTCCCTTTCTTGTAGTACTCTGCATTTTAATACGCTTTGATAATAATATTTGTCATACCTGACATCAATAGTACCATCAATATTCATAATTATGCCATTATCATTTCCTTAACATTCCACAAACTCGTAATATCAATAGCTATCATAAGCTCACACAAAAATTATGTTGTATAGTGTATATTACTTGTATATATATTATTAAATTCGAAGAATATATAACATTGTCCTAGTTATCGATGCTCTTCCAAATGCATCAACTAACTTTTCACAAACGTTCCACAGACAAATGAGGCAATAGAAATTAGTAACACCTTTCTTACATTGTACAAATCATTGAAATAAGGTTACATGATCATTCCAAAATAATTTAAGTCGCATCACGTATCAAAATACACCTCAACATACATTTAATAGCAATATGTTTTAACTTCTTATTCAGAAATATTGTTCTTCAAGAAAAATGTCAGTCAATATAATTATCAGTTCGACAAATGAATCATTCATTAATCTGAAATCCTACAATTAGTTTAAAAAAACTCTCCTTGCTGTTGCAAGTTAAAGAATAAAATCAAAGATCTGACAAAATTTGAAAATATCTCTACTCAAATGATATTGTAAAGACAGTGATCTACTCTACACCATGAATCCTCCCGGTAACAAGGTTACTCACTGTGATTCATTAGAGCATTTCAATGACTGATTCATCTCAAAAGAATCATGAGATTTCTCAAAAATGGAATAACTCTTCAAAAGAGAGCAAGAAAGCAACCTCTAATTAACATTCAACCATAAAAAGCTCTCCCTAAATTCTACAAAACGTTACAATAAATCCTGACATTAATACGCAAAATGTTCGTAATGTTCATAAAAATAATTTACATTAATCCTCTTCATATCAATACATACACGTATATCGTCACCCTAATGTTGATATTCTCAACAATTAACAAGTAGTTCCGTGAAGGACTAAAGAACATATTTTTCTTAAAATTTAAGATTCACGCCAATCTATATAGACCTATCCAGAATAATAACGAAATCAAGTTTGCAATAACAAAATTTCTAAGTACTGCAGTTTGAAATATACCTGAAATAGTTTAGCCTAATAGAGTAACTTACTACAAGTGGCAGCCCTGGTGACTCTGAGTATATTCTTAGTTTCATATTTTAAGGTATAGAATGCACATACGAAATATGGTTGAAGTCTAATGGATAGTACGGACGTTACATGCTGTTTGATATTGGATTTATCAGTGCACGTAAAATCATGTTGGGAACAATGTCGTGTATGTGATGATCATAATTAATCTGAAATATTACGATCTATTATAGAGCCAATTTTGGATAAAATCCATTTGTTAGTGTAGACGTTACATGTAATTAAAAATTGAAACTATCAGAAAGCTTAAAATAATGTTGGAAGCACTGGGTTATATTAGTTACTCCAAATTAATCTAGAATGTAAAGTACTATACGTGTGCAAAATATAAAGCCGATGGCTTGCATACTTTCAGATATATTGATATTAAAATTAAACAAATGGAGAGAGCATTTATTAACAGATGGCAGCCCTGCTGGTTCTTACGAATACGCATATTCATAACTGTTATGGTACACAAAGCACATACGAAATTTGGTTGAAATCCATTTGTTAGTATAGACGTTAAATGCATTTAAATACTTGACTTATCAGCAGGTTTATAGTCGAGTTGGCACCACTGATTCATATAACATACACCGAACTAAGGTAGAATGTCAGGTGCTATACAATTGCAAAGTTTAGAGCTGTTGGCTTGCACACTTTATGATATATTGATATTAGGTTTAAAACATAAAGAGAGCATTTATTAACAGTTGGCAGCCCTAGTGGCTCTATAGAATACGCACAGTCATATCTGTTGTAGTAAACATATTACATACGAAATTTGGTTGAATTCCAATTGATAGTATCGAAGTTACATGCATTTAGAAATAGGACCTATCAGCAGGCTTAGAATCATGTTGGCAACACTGGTATGTATGGATTTCTGAAAATTAATCTGGAATGATATTATCTATATGTGTGCCAATTTTGAAACAGTTCGCATGCATAACTTCTGAGATATCCAACATAGAGCTGAAATTTCAATTTAGATTTTTCAGCAGTTACTTGCACTTACGTCAATTTCTAATTTGGCAGTGAGATATTCAGGTATCTTTACTCTTACCAAATTTTGTTTCGATAGCTGAAGCCGTTTAAATGTTGATGGGGATGGGACACACGTACAGACAGACAGGCGGAAGGACAGACAGACATATTAGTTAGTTATTTATTGTTGGTGAAACTACGAGGTCATCTGCCCCAGACAGACATTTTCCCGGATTGATCTCACAAGTCTACTTTTTCTTCATTTTTTCAAAATGAGAACGTAGATTAATAAACTTCGAATAATCCGAAATCGAAATATTCGCAAGATCTAAAAAGACCAATTTGAAATATGGATGCACACGTTATTCGAACCAAAATCAGAATAAAAATGAGGCCAAGCACGACAGAACATCGAACCTACACCTCACTCCCAATCATACTGATAAAAGAACGGAAACTGGTTACAACACAATACTCCTACTACTACTAATACTTAAGAGAATGTCGATTCACTACCTTGGCGATGATTCTGGTAGAAAGCATACGTAAGTGATATGCCAATACATCCATTTAAATCAAGTGTTGATGTCCATCACGTTCCTCCATACTGGGATCGAACTCGAGTAACTCCCACAAGCTACTCGTTTTTCTTTCCATAGAATTAAACAGGATCTCACGGTTCACCATCGGTCTCGTACACTCGATTGTAGACAGCATCTCTCTTGGGAATATATTCAATTCTTGTAGAAGCAGAATAATTCGGAAGTATTTCAGTGGTTTCCATATGTTCCCTTCATGAATTCGACTTTCCTCATCGAAACTATCATTAGTAGATGTAGGTTTCACTGGAACTCTACGATGATTCAAGCTCCATAGGTATAACTTCAGTTATACGTTGAAATGTTCCTCTCGACATAATGATAAATATTGTCTCATATAAACGTAGTCAGGAGTATGTAGATAACTGCTCTTCCTTAGACGCCATGTTATCAAAATTCAATACAAAATTGAATATCATAGACAGCAATAAACCAGTGTTCAAATATGAGTCTGCTGTAGCACAAACAGTATACGAATGATGACACGAAACAATCGTAAGAATGTAGCATCAACTGTGTATACAACTCTGTGTCTATGTTCCAATGCGATCAAATATCTTACTTCACTGCGAAATCACAAGGCCTTATCTGTATATTCATCACTAATTTTAACAAAGTGTCCTCACTCCTGTACAAAAGATCTCAACTCCGCGCAACGAATGTTTTCACGACACGACACGCACCGAAGTCTGGTTTCAAAACAAGGTCTCGCCTTGAGATCCAGAAATATCTATCTGATCATATTATGTGACGCTGGCTAGAGGAAAACTCGACTCTTGTTGCTTGCACTGACGTCAATTTCTAATTTGGCCGTGAGATATTCGGGTATGGATCTTGACTCTTACCAAATATTGTTTCGATAGCTGCAGCCGTTTAAGGGTTGTGTGGGGGCACACACACAGACAGACAGGCGGAAGGACATCTTACGTCGTATTCAGATTCAATTCATAATAAAACTCAATTTAATATCTTCATAATTCTGTATGTTAATTCCTGTTAAAGCACAGACTACATATATCGCTCTGCTTTCTTCTTAATTCAAATATTAATGTCTCAACAAGCGTGCGTCTCGCATGATGACAGGTTATCGATAGGTATCGGTCTTGATATCGCTGTCTGCTTGGCAGTAAGAAGTTAACCTTGGCCTTCAAACACATACGGTTTCGGAAAAACCTGCGTTCTTCTCTTGTTTCACATTCTCACTTGGACATAATAAAATAAATACATCGTAAAATTACGATCACAGCAGCTCAGTGCGCTGTTTCACAAAGTCCCAATAATGTCGACTACAAAATACCGGCACAGTACCATCCCGGCATTTGCCCGAAGACGAAGTGGGAAACCACTAGAAACCACCTTGAGGATGGCTGAGGTAGGAGTTGAACCCCCTCTACTCATTTGGACCACCCGAGGCTGAATAGACTCCGTACCAGTCCTCATACCACTTTTCAAATTTCGTGGCCGAGCCGGGAATGGAACCGCTGACCTCCGGGGAAGCTGCTAATCACGCTGACCACTACGCAACGGAGCTGGCTAAATTCAAACATGGCAGGTAAACATCGAGCAGCGACCTTGACTTCGCTTCCGCGCCCTGCATTCAACAAGTATCTCACGCCAGTCTTCTCGCTACCTTTCACCATGGCACAATACAACCTTTGCCCACATTTTCAATTCTCAATCAGTGCATGGGTAGATTAATCTTTGGTTTTTATGTTGCAGTTTGTGCATTTGGTTACGTAAGTATTTTAATGTCGATATTTATGTTATTAAAGTTAGATTATATTAGGCCCCTTTTCATTAGATATTTCTTGACTTGTTGATATACTTTTGACTTTATTAACACATTTTCGTTGATTTTTGAGTCATGAAGTTATAATTTCAGGACCCCGTGGTCTACCTTGTTTTACGTACGAATGGTTTATTTGGAGCCGGCACCGTGGTGTTGGGGTAGCGCGCCTGGGGGCCCCAGGTTCGATTCCCGGCTCCATCAGGGATTTTAGAAACTGACGTGAGGGCTGAAACTGGGTACACTCAGCCTCGTGCAGACAATTGAGTAGCTGTCTGACAGTGAGGCAGCGCCCCGATCACGAAAACCAAGATTAACGGCCGAGGGGACCCAATACACTGATCATGCATCTCCCCAATATTTGCAGGCCAAATGGCTGGGCAGCGGTCGCTTGGTAGGCCTAGGCCCTTCACGGGCTGTAGTGCCAGGGGGTTATTATGATTTATTTGGAATCAATGTTTCTCTCTTTTATTCTCAAAACTCAATGTATTATTCAGAATTGTGAGATAGAATCTTTCAGTAATTTTGTAAGAACATGTTATAAAATGTCCCAACAGCTATCAAATGAAGTGATACTTACGTGCTATCAGCAAAGAGTTTAGTTCCTGGGTACATGTTGATAGAATAGCAGAGACCCTCTTCTGTGAGCAGAGGTTCGAATTGTCGGAAGCTCTTCATTATTGACGTTGTCACCCATAGCGATCTCAAAGTCAATTGTGGCGCTACCTTAACAAAAGTTCACTATCATGTTAGTCTCATACATGGATTTCAAATTAAGCAACATAATATATTATATGTTATTTTTGTATGACATGAAATATATGATTGTGGGAAACCCGGTAAGTCAGTTATCAGTATACTGTACTTTAACACAGCCGTTTATGTATAGATACATGGTGTTGGTTCCGTACTGTCTTATATTGTGTAGCAGCTGGAAAAACAAATAAGATGTTCAGGAAAGAACATATAGCCTACTTTCTCCTAAATGTATGAGTATAGTTATAACTCTTTGTCCTTATCACCTCCTATTTTCTTCCTATTCGCAGGGCAAATTGGCACACTGGATTTGAGCAGCGGCGTTCAAACCATAGCTTATACATGTAATTTACCCCATCATTTTGCAATTTCATCAGCGAACACTCCTAACAACGTAGGAATTCAGTATATTGAGCCCGCCTGAGCTCATTGCTCGGTGATTTTTATGCTAATGTCTATGAACATGCCATGCCTTGTCACTGAACGCGCCCTTGATGCTGCGCGCGGCATGTAGTAAGAAAAGGGATGATGTCTTGACTTTGGGCACCCATTATTACACCTGTTGCTAATAAAAGTCTCAGAACATTCCGCGACGTAATTCTGCATAAGATAAACATTATTATGTTTCCAAATTAATTATTTTCGGTAAAGGTAATTAACGCCGCAAATAGGCGGGAGGAAGTTGGACTGTCAACGGCTCAAGAGACCGTCCGGACACTGTAAGGGAGCTCCATGCTCGGAGACTACCAAGCTAGCAGCCGTCGATACTAGAAGTGCTGGGATTGTCCGTCGTGTAGACGAAGAAAGTAGAAGTCCACCCGATGGGTGAGGGAGAATTTGTTTACACCGACGATTAGTCGGGTAAATTGTGAAGTTTCTATTTGCAACAAGGTGTGCGGTGCTACGAGATAAAAATATTATTACGGTCCGTCTGAAAAATTGTATATCCGTCTGTAAGACGATAACCATCTTGATCAGTCCACGAGGTGGTAGGGAATCTTCGAACATCAACTGTAAGTTACAATCTAAATGCTAACTGCGAATGTTTAACCGACTGTGTCATAAATCTAGAAGTGCACTTGTGAAAATTGTGAAAATTATACCACATTTCGTGGATATTTTCTGGCCAAAAGTAACACCACATTTCTACGCGTCGGACACTAAAATCTTAAGTCCACGAGGGACCAGAAATATTTCAAAGTTTCAATTATCTGCAATTACCATGAGCGACGAGGCACAATAAATTTATAACCATCTATGATGCACTCAGTGAGGTGAATTTTGTTGCGGATTCTTAAGATATTCTACGATTATAACGGCAATAGAATCTGTGATTCTTTAACACCACGTGTTGTGTAAAATCAGTGAAGCAGACAGTGAGAGCCATTTTTAATAACAAATCTGCAAATAATTGTGTAGAGCCAGTGAGCCAATTTTCTTCTGTGCTTAATCCATTAGATTCAGTGAAAACACGTGTGAAACCTAACATGATGAGCCATCATAACGTCAACCACGTGTACGCAATTATTCAAGTGCTATCCATCAGTGTAATGGAGTAGACCGCCATCTATGTGGGAGAGATAACTAAAGAAGAGAAACTTCGTCGTGGCAGGAGAACCAACCAATAATTTGAGGGACATGGAGCCCAGGAGCCCGTCAACCCATCAGCTAACCACAGGGAGGAGATCTTGGACGTGAATCCAACTGGTAGACGCAGGAGAAGACTGGAGCGGAGGAGACTCGATCCCAGGAGTCTAATCTGGAATATCGGATCCACCCAGGTCTTGGAAACACCTTTCTTGTCATGGAATTAACGTGAGGTGAATTATGTGAATCTACAACTACTCTTCTTCGTACGGGCTTAGCTGAGGTAGATTAGAAAGTAGAAATTAACCAACTCTTGATGACCAGCTAGGTAGGATTTTTCTAGATAGCTTTGATTTTTCTTTACAGTGAGAGTTAGACACCAGTCTTGATGCATTCTGGATATGTCAGCAGGATGTAAAGTCCTAATATTTCTGATAGACATGACCACAAATCACTTGGATTTGGTTTGTTCGACCCATCATATGGGTCAGATTTATTTTTGAAGGATGGACAACCATTCTTTTGTAATTTTTACTGTTACCCCTTCCGTGACACTTCCAAAGACGCAACTGTTTCCGTTTGCCTTGTATGGGCGTATCAGTTAATGACCGACTGTAATCATTACCCTTTTGATGTTATTGAGTTATTTTTGTTTATGTGAGCTCTGAAACCACATCAGTTGGAGCAAGAACGAGGGGAATTATATTAAATATTCTACCAGAGCATTGAACCCCTGTACCTTCCGTATCATTTCCGACATCTTAGCAGATTGTAAGATTGTGAAATTTGTTTATACTTTTATTCTGTGTCAAGCCATGGACACACAAAAGTCTTGTAAAGAAAGAATGTACATATTAGCCGAGTGACATCTCTGTTAACTCCAAAACACTCCACGAGTAAGTGGGACCTCTTCGTAAAGTGGTTATTTGGAAGTTTTTAACATGATTTATCATTGCACTCCGTATTTTTATGTGGTACATTTGCCACCTTTATTTTACAGTTATTCATGATGATATTTGAGCCAGCGTAATTCACAATAGGACTGTATTTCTGCGGATTATAGCCTGCTGAATGCAGTAAGTCGCCAGACGTGACTGTAGTAAAGCTGTGTGCTTGCTAACACCGGTGAGAACGTTTTTTTTTTATCTACCCAAGGTTCGCCACGCTCTTTGCGAGACGACTGTGTACTAGTTGACAGGATGCGCACGCATTCATATTTTTTCCGTTTGGAGAATGTAGCTATTCTCTGAGTCAAGGCCAGCAGTTTGTTGTGAGATCAGATGTTTTGCTGACGTCATGAGATATGCATGTAACTTGTCTTGTTATCGCTTTGGAAAGCGAACTTCATTTTTAGCACTATCGGAGAGTGTATGATTTTGTTGGAAGCCAATGTTTTCTATTATTTAGTGGTGATTATGACACCCTGTTCGAGGCTTTTTATGTGTTATACGAAGTACGTCCTGAAAGTAAGTTCCGTTTGGTAATAACATTAGATTGTGTACAGATACAGAAAAAATTATTTATTGCACAAAATTCTACAACCCTTAAACTACTTTTCCACATAATTGCCGAAATGTTGCAGGCATTTGTCGTAGCGTGGCACGAGTTTTTGTATACCTTCTTCACAGACGTGTGCCGCCTGTGTCTTCAACAAGTTGTACGTTCCGCTGCAGCGCAGTTCCGCAAATGCGCGGTAGACGCTCTGTATCAAGGAGAAGAAACGTGCGCCATTTGGAGAGCGCTGTCAGCCACATATGCGTTGTTGTGCATGTTTACTCGTACAATGTCGGTGTTAATTGAAAATCCCGCCGCTTGTGAAATCAGATCTGTGATTCGTTTTCTGAATGCTAGGAAAGTGAAACCAATTGAAATTTATCGGCAAATTTGCGAAGTGTATGGACAAAATGCGATGAGTGATTCAATGGTGAGAAGATGGGTCCGACAGTTCAATGAAGGACGTAGTGAAGTGCACGATGACGAACGAAGTGGGCGTCCATCTTTGGTTACAGAAGAACTGGTTCACGCGATTGATGACAAGATCCGGGAAATCGAAGGTTAACAATTAGTGCTCTCGCTATGGAATTTCCCCAAATCTCACGATCACTAATTCATGAAATTGTTACCGAAAAACTGATTTTTCGTAAACTTTGCCGACGTTGGGTACCAATGATTCTTACGGAGCAACACAAAACAAAACGGATGGGTAGTGCACTTCAGTTTTTGACCCGTTACAGTGAAGGAGGCGGAGAATTTCTGATACAGATAGTCACAGGACATGAAACTTGGGTTTCTTACGACACACCTGAAAGTAAGCGGCAATCAATGGAATGGAGGCACACTTCATCCCCAGCAAAGGTTAAGCCGAAACAAATCTTGACCCTCGGAAAATGATGTGCACAGTGTTCTGGGACTGGAAAGGCATCTTACTCATTGATTTCTTACCGCGTGGTCAAACAATCAACGCAGATGTTTACTGCGAGACACTTAGGAAATTGCGCCGCGCAATACAGAATAAGCGCCGAGGGTTGCTGTCAAAAGGTGTTGTTTTTCTTCATGACAACGCACGACCACACACTGCATATGTGACGAGTAACCTACCACAGGGATTTGGCTGGGACGTGTTTGACCACCCTCCATACAGCCCTGACCTCGCTCCTAGCGACTTTCATCTGTTCACACATCTCAAGTCTTTCCGTGGCGGTCAACACTTCAACAATGACGACGAGCTGAAAGAAGCTGTTTCCAACTGGTTGAAGACACAGGCGGCAAACTTCTATGAAGAAGGTATAAAAAAAACTTGTGCCACGCTATGCCAAATGCCTGCAAAAGTTCGGCAGTTATGTGGAAAATTAGTTGAAGATGTGTAGAATGTTGTGCAATAAATAATTTTTCTGTATCTGTACACAATTTAATTTTATTACCAAACGGAACTTACTTTCTGGACGTGCCTCGTATTTGAGTGCCTTAGATACACTGTCGTACAGGGATAACCCTGCGACTATTCTTTCCAGGATTAGCCTCAAGACTGTTACAGGAGAGCTGTGTGCCCCTGACAGTATCGTTGCAACCGGCCATGCTAACCTGTGTTATTGTGCCGGCTATAGAGCCGAGGTTTGTGAGTGATGATCTTTCAGTAGACTTCACGTTGTTTAAGCCTAGGTGTCCATAGAATCACCAGCATATTCGTCATAAACCAACGACTACCATAAACCGTGCTCCTAATAATAATGAAGAACTAATTATTATAAACAAATGCTAAATAACCATGACTGTGAAATAATCTTGATCCCCAACATTGTACTCGCTGGACGATTCTATTTGGATGTTTTCCATTTACAAAGGGAAATGACTTGTTGACTTTTGTTACACTATTTTGAGACGACGGAGCTACGTTCGGACCATTAGTTTTCAACTGGTGGCGCACGATGCTCATGCGACCTAAGTCGCGATTTTGATCACACCGTTGCCATCATAATTACATTAGATGATCCTTGAATACAAACAGTATTCTAGCGTGTAGGCAGGCTTCAATAAGAAACATTGTGTTACTGTGTTCATTTATTTGAGTGTTACATTGATATGATAACCCATTGTACCTTTAGCTTGTAAGAAGTGTACTCTTGCTTTTTTATTGCTGGTTGTCATATAGCTTTTGTTGTAAATGTTTGCTTATTACGGTAGTCATTCGCCGTAAATTCTTGTTGTAACGTTAGGACTTAGCTAGGTTCATTATATAATTAAATGTAAATTTGGGGGTGGTACCATCATAAATACTTTTGCTTGATTATTTTTAACTTAACTTCTCATTATCTACAGTAGCCCATTTCATCTGTGTAGGGTATACTTTTCGTGCCACTACCCTAGCTTTGCTGTCATTGTTTTCCTTGTATAATAGATCTTTCGCGAGGATTTTTCAACTTCAATCAGTTTAGGATTCTTGACCCTTTATTTTCTTTTTTTTATCAGTTTGCGGGACTAGCCCGAAACAAACCCTCCGAACTAGGCTAGGTGTTTGTTATTTTACCCGAGTATACATAAGTCTGGATGTTATTATTTTGTAGTTTAAGTGTTTCTGCGGTGTACTTCCTGGGTTATTCTTGACACATACCTTGTCTGCCCTGATCGCTCCGGAATCTTACGTTTCGTGCGCACTGACCTATAAGAAGTACTTCCAATCCTCTTCGGCATATGTGTTCGGTCGATAAATTGTCCGGGAAGTCATTTCGGTTAGTGCCAACCCTAACAGCTCGTCTGACGGGTTCAATATTATCACCGAATACTTACAATAATTGAAACTTCGTTGGTTTAAACGTAGCCTATCACTGGGAGAAACACATTTAATATACCTACTGCTCACCTCATTTTTAATCGCACCTATCCTTGGGAGTGCGCTCTATCGAAACCAAGAGACATTCAATTACACCGTACGCATGAGTACACTAACTGGCCGGTATAGAGCGAAGCTCGCATCTAGTAGGCTGTGGTTTGCTCACGCATTGTTTAATTCGTTGCTAGTACCTAGGTAGATGTCACTCGTGCAGATGTGGTAGCAACTTCGATTTAATTAAATATATATTTTCCATTACAAAATGTACAATATCACGCCTAATAGGATAACGCCTCAGTACACAAAACACAATTAATATAGAAAAACAAGCAACAAAATACAACTCTGCTAAGACTAAAACCCTAGCCGGCCGGGTTAAAGACCAAAGCTATGATCTGCCAGCTCGAACGGTATCAACTGATTTTGATACAACGCCTTAGCAAATAATGACTTTGACTGAACGATTTCTTCACTGGAGTATACCTCAAACAAAGTTCATTTCATACAAAGTTCATATTATTTCTATCAGTAGGCTATATTGCATGCTAAATACTCAAATTAGTGATATATAGGTCAGAACGAGAGATCAGCTGCCATCTTGTCTGGTAAAGGAGACGGCTCAGCTTTTTAATGTCACTTCTGCACTATACTATTACAGTATAAACTATAAATTTCGAACGGGCCATGTCTTTGAAAACAATTTAAACGATTCGCGGTTCGATTATCGGAACTGGTTGTACCCATCTTATGGATTATAAAGTTTGCATAATTCACACGGCCGCTATCATGAAATGGTATGGTTGGTTTTTACCAAATTTGGTAAGGATCCGATGATTAGTTTGGTCGTAATTTAATATTAAGTTTTGACCATTTGAGTGGCTGCCATTACGATTTGGTAAAGATGGCGGGAATATAAAACATGACACTGAGGTGCCTTTTGCTACACTTCTTGCTAAACCAAGCCGGCAGCACCAGGCCACGGTTCTTGCCAAGAGCTTGCTACATTCATAAACAAACATCTAGGAGTTGCTTACTAAAACAGCAATGTGCCAATTACACAACAGTCAGCACATCAAAAACATTTAAGGGGAGTGCGTATGGTGAAATTGGTCAAAAAGTGACATTTTCCGATTATTATCTCTTAGTAATATTTGATCTCTCCTGAATAATTTGATGCATCATTTGTCGAAAAATTCCAATTGGAAGTGTGTTTTTTACTATTTGAAATTTATTAGAGCAAACGTAAATACATTCACTTGTTATGTAGTGACTTCCTTAAATATCTGTATCTCCGGAATGTTCAATCTAGAAGATTATTCCATGGAAAAGATCATGTGCCTGGATCTGAATCCAACGCTAATCCCGAAACTAACGTAAAAAGTAGGTACGTTTTTATTATAGGTAGTCGATACGGACTCGCCCACTAGTGCTTTGAAGAGTAAACAAGCAGACTTATTTATTCATAAAGAACAGCATGTAAATTGTTTAGGTTATGTTTAATTGCATTTGAGTCCCGTGGCGTAGTGATGCTCTTAAATCATACACCACGACCGCGTGAGCACCTACAGCACATCCGAAGATCGTAGGTTCGAATCCTGGTGCTGACAATAGTTATCTTGAGTGAGGCATTTCCCCGAGTTTTTCCCACACTCCTTCCAGGCAAATGCCGAGATAGTACCTCATTTGACGTCCCGGGGCACCCTGTCCCTAATACATCTACACACATAACTACAGTCATCCCATAAATACAGGTCATCAGACAAATTCAACACACACCCAACTACATGGGGCTGATGACCAAGATGTCCCAAGCCCCGTAATTAAATTAACAACAATTAGATTTGAGTGTCTTAGGCCGAGATTTACAAGTTGCTGTGTCAAGTTATGTGTGTGGTGGGCAAATTAGCATCTCTGAAGACATATCTGCAAGGACTGGAGTTGCTAACAATGGGTAATACAGTGGAGATTGCAACTTTGCAAGTTATTTTGGACTTTTCGAAAGTGCAAGAATGATTTATTTGATAGTATTAGACTATTTTACGGAATGAGGTGCATAAAGAAAGAATGACTGTTCCTTGGAGCTGGCATGTCAATCTTTGAACTTGATTTCCCAAAAATGACTTTTCTTCTTACATCTGACCCATTATCTCCAATATTACAGATATGTTTACCATATTTTACATAGTGTTATTTCTTAGTATATTGCAGTTACTGAACTACCCAAACATTTCTGCCTCTAACAGTTTTTAATTTACAGAAGAAAAAGTGAAGTTTTAAAAGAAAAAATGAAGAACTTAAAAAAAATCATAACTAACTAACTATTTGTCAGTATATTCTGATTCTAGTTCTGTACTCAGATAAAGAGTGATACTATAGCTCTCAAAAATTTCAGATCTCTATCGGTCAAAGGTTCTGAGATAATGGGTCATAAATATTGCAAATTTAACACTGTAGGTATAGGACGTACGTACTCCCTACAACAGCAACACACTTCTTGCTACATCAAGCCGGCAGCACCAGGCCACAGTTCTTGCCAAGAGCTTGCTACATTCATAAACAAACATACAGGAGTTTCTTACTAAAACAGCAATGTGCCAATTACCCAACAGTCAGCACATCAAAAACATTTAAATAGACCCTCTCCTCAAAGGAAAATGGTCTGTTACACCGTGACGCCGCCCGACTGCACGTCGACGCCGCCGTACCTCAGGTGAGTGTATCTCTCAGGATCCTAAACATAATTAACCCCTTTCCACATTACCACACCTGAATTACTTGTAAAAACACTACATTCACATTGGTGAGTTATTCCCACAGTTAGGGAAGCTAACACATTTAATTGCAAGCCCCGCATTAAACCATTACATTAATATCAGCTTGACCAGTTGGTTATTATTTCATTAAGTACAGCCTGATCCCCGTTCCACACTTTATATTTTACCGGGCTACTATAAGATTGCCGCGTAAGCGATATCAGCCTGACTGTCCCTGTTTGGCATTGCCCTTTAAACGAGCAAGTGCGTACACTTTGTAGAACTGCGCTACCAGCAGCCCACTTGCTTTGACCACCGCGTCTCTCACCTAGCTCATTAAACGCTACCTTCATCTAGGAGACGCACCCCAATTGTTATAAACGACAACGTGCAGAGCTTCACCCGTATCCCCAGCACCTTCCGACTGGCTATCCCACGTAGAGAGCCCGAGCACTCAAAAACAACTTTTATACCTCCCCCAGTTAGACACCATCCTCCACTCATACAACCCCCCCCCCCCGTCCAGTTCTACCCCCCACCAGAGGGTAAAACAAAGTGGTAGAGGCGCCAGGTACTACGTTCAAGAAGGAGATTCAGACAACGAGCTCCGTAGTACGATTACCGGCACCCTCTTGCAAAGGCGAGCACCCCAAAGTAGATTTTTTCTCGAGAGTACATTCTGCGAAAGCAAACAGGCCTGCCCCGAACACTACACCGATATTAATTCATACCTTCTTACAAGCCAAACGACCCCAAGAGTTGAAAAAATTGAATATTTTTATATCAAATACCAAGCGCATGGAAAAGGTGAGACGAAGAGTTAGGGACGTAGCTCATACACTTACCGCTAGTACCGGTCCACTACGCCCTAAAATCAAAGTCAGAAACCCCGACCTCATAAACGAAAAGAATGCGGGCCGACTGATCGCTGAACTCGAGGCTGGTGCCCTAGAACTTAAGATACGATACACTAACACAATAGTACACGCACCTCCCCTCACAGGGGCACAGGCACAAAACGAAACCTCTCGACATTCATCCCCAGAGAGTAACATTATCGAGGACCCAAGCCCTATACTACCTCATAGCACATTACAGCAGATAATCGACACGCAGCAGACATATAATAGCTTGCACGCACTCATACAGCTATTAGAAGAGACTACACGGGACACGGAAGATATAACACTAGTTGCAGATATCAAAACCATAGCTGAGACGCTAGAACAAAATATTAACAAAACACATTGAACCATACAAACAGCGCAAATCGAACACGACTTATCCCTAGATAATATCGAAGCAACGGAGACATCTGACACGCAGCAGATACTACATTCCACACAAATCGAACCCCATACTTTTGAGGACAGCCGTACATACGCCACACGATCGGAAGCCAACACTCCCGTACACAATAATACAGGCTTAAACACTTCATCACATGATAATACACGAGATAGCGCAAATGCTCACGACTTCTCAAGTGACCACGAGGAAATATACGAACGAAACATGGCCATGCAAACGAAGTACCCTCTGATCCAACCCACGAAGTACTCAGGGGACAATCAGGACCCCGAAGAGTACCTTAAGGCGTTCAACAGAACGGCCAACAAAAACGGGTGGTCAATTGACGACAAAAAAAAGTATTTTCCCCGCGTACTTGACTGGATCAGCGTCAACATTGATTGAGCTCCATAAGGCCGCATTAAATAATATGACTTAGGAGGGACTCTGCGTCCTACTCATAAACGAATGTAAGCTCCCTCCAGGCGAGGAGGACCTATATGATAGGATAAGGTGCCGAACTCAGGGGCCCAAGAAACCCCACAGGCGTACATCAACGCCAAACTGCTGATGTGCGGCAAATATGTCATGGCAATGCCAGAAAATCAGGAGATTCGCCTAATCATGCAAGGCATTAAACCATCATTGGTGGAAAAATTATGCACCATGAACAATCAGACAGTACAACACCTGCAACAAAATATTTAAGTGATAGAGGCAGGAAATAAAATCACGGGAAAGGCGATCGATCACCACCTCAGGGCGGACAACAATGGCATACACCAGAGGGTAGATGAGTTCACCCAACAAGTGCAGGAGTTGAAAATCGCTGCAATTAACACAAACACACAAGGGAGAACACTAAGGGATGACAGGCGACAGCCACAATATATGGACAGGCAGGACATATACAAGGAGGATCACAATTACAGTCCGGGAGGACAAACCTACCCTCAACGGGGGCGCCAATCCCCACATATGCAAGCGTATTACCCTCCGGAATACAGACAAGGCACTCCCCGTTGGGGTAGCCCACCCCCAGTCTGGCAGATACACGATTCCCCGCAGTACAGGCGAAACGAGCCCAACCGTGGTAATTCACCCCCATATGGACAAATATAGCCCCCCCCCTCTCCTCATCACAGGCAGTATAAGGCACCACAATATAGCCAGAACAGCCCTTGCTACGACAGAGCAACCCCTCAGCGTACACATAATACCCCTATGCGATATAGGCAGGAACCGGAACGGTACCCACATCCGGATGACTGCACACAGGGGTCCAGACAATACCTACCCCAACAAGATAGACGGGTATTGCTTCCTACACCAACATACCACCCCCCCCCCCCCCCCAGACAGAAAATTGGAGAAATTGTGCGCCGAGGGGACAAACGAGGTACACAAAAAGACGGAAAAATAGCTATCAAAAAACTATTAGAGGGGGAGAGGAAGCCAACAACAGAGGAGGCTACAAATTCTCCCCCGCAGATATCCAAACAACTCACACTTCAAAGAAAACCTTCCCGCTTAAATCCGAACATAATAACACACGACAGGAAACACTTTCCAGCGCACACCTACAGCAGCATACAGTCCAGGGGTATGGAAATGGTCTATTCCGGGCAATCAGTTTCCTCCTAGAGAAAACTGAGGTTAAACACAAGGAGAACAGGAAATAGACGGTTAAGCATATTGTGGATTGCTGGGACGATTACAAACATTTTGTAGCAGACCGACAGGACAACACATTCAGAGACAGGCAGGAATACGAAAGATATATGATCAGAGACGGTACTAACGCCGGGGTGGTAGAGGTAAAGGCTTTAGGGAAAGCAATAGGGCATAATATACACGTATACACGGCGACGAGAACACAGCCTATACTATCCACTAGAGGATTCAATAGAGATCTTCATGTATTATTCACAGGGAAACCCAGTGCCGGTCATTACAGCCCCCTTACACCCCTAACAATACACGAGACACAAAAACACAAAATACACTCCTCACATTAAAAGCACAGAGGTAAAGGCTCTAGGGAAAACAATAGGGCATAATACACACGCATACACGGAGACGGGGAACACTGCCTATACTATCCACTAGAGGATTCTGTAGAGATCTTCATGTATTATTCACAGGGAATCACAGTGCCGGACATTATAGCCCCCTTACACCCCTAAAAATACACCAGACACAAAAACACAAAATACACTCCTCACATCAAAAGCACAGACCACAATCAAACCTGCACTACCTCAAAACAAAAACACACTCCTTACATCAACACAACAGGCCAGAATCGAACCTGCACTACCTCAAAATAAAAATCTACTCCTCACATCAAAACATCAGACCACAATCAAACCCGCACTACCTCAAGCAAAAATACACTCATTACATCAAAACCACAGACCACAATCAAACCCGCACAACCTCAAAACAAAAATGTACTCCTTACATTAAAAAAACAGGTCAGAGTCGAACCCGCACTATCTCAAAACAAAAATACACTCCTCACATCAAAACAACAGTCCGCAATCAAAACCGCACTACCTCAATACAAAAATGCACTCCTTACATCAAAACAACAGGCCAGAATCGAACCTGCACCATCTCAAAACAAAAATACACTCCTCACATCAAAACAACAGACCAGAATCGAACCCACACGATCCCAGAACGAAAACACAGTCCCTACATCTTAACAGGAGGCAGGAATCGAACTCGCACCCACCCGGAACATTAAAGTCCCTAGGACGTTAACACAGAGGATAGGACTCGAAACTACACCATGCCGAAACCAAAAAATAGGCATGTCATCAGGACAAAAGGAGAATAGAAAGTACAGTGAAGTTCAGGTAGACAATTCACAGGCCACGGCAAAAGCACAGCTCAAGGGAATACCTGACATAGCAAAACGTGCCAAGCGCAACGAGGAAGAAATCGCCAGGCAACGAGTCAATAAAACATTAGCAAGGAAGCAAACACAGCAATAAATCCCAGCGTAAGCATTAACACACACATTTTACAGAACATGGAATCAACAACAACAACAACGAAATACACTCTCAACAGCACACGCGTCATACAAGCGGGAAATACCCTCTCACCATTAACAATCAACACTAACATTAACAAATATAAGGTAAATATTAGTGGATACGAGCGCAGCAATAAGTTGCGTAAGCAGCAAATACATTACCGATGGAAAGATACACAGGGTGGATAATAACATTCCCTCGTAGCGGCCAATTCGCAAATCCTTAGAAACTTAAGTATGGCGTACATACCGATTGAGATGGGCGAATTCAAAGTGAACCACCCTATGTCCATCATAGAGAACTTATCAGCTCCCCTCATAGCAGGAATCGACTTCCTCACAAAATACTAGGCAAACATAAGCTTCGCAAAAAATGAGATACATTTCATGAACGGCCATCATATAACCACACATCCACTAGAGTACACTAAGAACATAGAAGATAAATGAACATAGCACGTCACGCGTGAGCACCAGGCCTCCCCATTGGCCACAATATACACACAAAACAGCAGAGACGCCAAATCATGCCAGGCAAACATACATCTGCACAAAATATGACACCAGAGCAGAATAAGAGGCTCGCAGACTAATTAGAAAGACACAACGACATATTTGCAAAATTCCCAGCGGATTTAGAAGTCACTGACTTAATAGAGCACCATGTGGACCTAACTAGTGATAACCCAGTCCACCAGCCCCCATATAGAATCAGCAGGAAGGAAAGACAGGCCATTGACAGCCAAATACAAGAGATGCTAGACGCCAAAATAATAGTGCCCTCGATGTATTATAGCGCCCCAGTGATACTCACTAAAAAGAAGAATGGGTCACACCGATTTTGTACTGATTACGGTCGGCTCAACAGGCTTATTAAAAGCGATAATTACCCACTCCCGCGCACAGACACATATCTCGAAGCACTTAGCGGCGCTAAATATTTTAGTAGCGTAAATTGTTACAGTGGATTTTATACTATACCCATCTATAAGCCCGATAGACACAAGCTGGCATCGTTACCGAAAACGGGTACTACGAATATGCAGTATTACCGATGGGCCTTAACAATGCTAGCCAGACGTTTCAAAAGCTGTTAGATAAGGCATTCGCAGGGCTTAAGTGGAAATCAATACTACATACATCGATGAAATCACAATATACTCACTAATATTCGAGGAACATATAACACATTTAGAGGAGGATTTTAATAGAATTCGACACGCGAAGTTAAAATTGAAACCGTCCAAATGCCAATTCGCAGAACAGAAAGTACACATTCTAGGGCATATTGTAAGCCAGGAAGGCATTATCCCTGACCCGACCAAAATGTCCGCCATAACCGATATTGAGATGCGAGAAAACATTAAGCAAGTAAGGAGCTTCCTGGGCCTCGCGAGCTATTATCGCAATAAACCGATATGCACACATTGCCAACCCCTTGACAAAGTTGACACACGAGAAAAGGCCATTTATTATCACTGAAAAACACAGAGAGGCTTTTGAGACTCTCAAACACCTATTAACTACACCCTCTCTACTCCACCACTTCAGGGATGACAGACAAACATTTATACATGTAGATGCCAGCCATTACGGAAATGGAGCGGCATTGTTACATGAGGACAACGAGGGACACAAGCGGCCAGTCGCCTACGCAAGCAGAAAGCTAACAGACGTTGAGAGTAGGTACTCGGCGAATGAGAGGGAAATGCTCGCATTTTCCTGGGCCATAAAATATTTCCGGACGTATTTATACGGCATCCACTTTACTGTAGTTACAGACCATGCGAGCCTGCCTTATTGGGATAAATTCAAAAATCCCAACTCACGGCTTAACCGATTTATTTTCAGGCTATACGACTATACATTCGATGTAAAACACAAGAAAAGTATTACCCATCTCGACGCGGGCGGGCCATCAAGGTTACCAGTACTCGAACCACCAGACGAGAATATTGACCATGATTGGGACACGATGCCTACATACACAATTACACAGGTAGATATGAAACAGGAGCAAAAGTACGACCCACACTTAGGGCAAATAAGGACAGCATTGGAGAATTTAGACAAGGCGGATAGCAAAACCGCATGGTTATCAAGGTGGTTCTTTATAGACAACACAGGGGTGTTAAGTTACAAACCAACAGCCACACATGACACTGCACCGATAGCGGTTCCAAAAACACTCAAAATGCACATTATGACAGAGCACCACAATCCACCCCTCGCGGCCGCACACCTAGGCACACCTAAAACATAACACAGGGTCAGGGCAAAATACTACTGGGAAAACATGAAAAAAGATATACTGTAGATGACTTCATAAAAACTTAACACACTAGCCAACGGTATAAAAATAGGCCAGGCCAACAACACGGACTGCTCCACCCCATACCGGTGGGAGAGCTGTTTCACAACGTGGGTATTGACATAAAGGTCCCGATCACCGTATCTGACAGGGGTAACAAATACATAGTCGTAGCCAGTATCCCACACGATATATAATAACCAAGGCCGTGCCGAAGGCAAATGCCAAGAACATTGCAGAGTTTCTGCTCGAAATTGTCACTCGCTACGGGACATTCCATACATTAATATCGGACAGGGGAACAGTCTTTACCTCTAGAATAATACAGGAATTACTCACCCTGCTGAGAATAAAGGGATACACTACAACAACTTTCGCTCCCTGAACGAACGGGCTCACGGAAATCATGAAGAAGGTCATCGGTAAAGCCCTAGCTAAATTTACCAATGACAGCGGTACCGATTGCGACAATTATCTACAGGCCGTAAATTTCAGTTACAATACATCAGTGTCACGAGCCACGAAATACACTCCACATTTCCTGCTGCACGGATACCATCCGAGAAGCCCCGTAGACAACATATACATTCCTCAAGACACACTCCCAGATAATAATCAGCGGTTACACTATCTTCAGACAGCCAGAATCAACGCCCGACAAAACATCACGATCGACCAAAAGAAACAAAAACGTATCTACGACAGGAAGCACAAACATCAAGAATACAAGGGGGGGGGGGCAGTTAGTCATGATCTGGACGCCCATGCGCACGAAAAACCTGTCCGAGTTCCTCATCCCTAAATGGACCGGACTGTTCTAGATCCAAAGAAAATTATCAGACCTCAATTACATCGTCAATGTCAGACACAATCACAAAATCATTAAGGATACAATTCACATTCGTCGCATGATACCATATTATACACGGGTAATAGTTCCCACAACCGAGAGCCAGAACCCGAAAAAGCGGAAAAGATGGACACCACAATAACACAGGTTAGAAGGCACTAAGGAGGGCAGAAGGGACAGGGCCCACATTGTTCACGCGTCTACAAACAATAGGCAAAATGGGATATTTTTTTTCCTTGCAACCAACGACCGCAGGTAGAAATGCCACATTTCGAAAGATCTACATAATGTTGCGGAAATACATTTTTTAGGCAACGATCGAAACAACAAAGGAGCGCAAAACAATATATAGCTTGCAGCACACATGGGAAACACGCCGACAAATGGCCTAAGAAGATAAACCAACTGACATTCCATTACAAAACGCGGACGATAGTAAACAAGCGTATCGAGGGACACATGAAAGGTACACAATTGCAACATAGCGGGACAGGGCAATGACCCCTTACAGAAAATTTCAACACAAGGAAGCATAAGCCAACACTTCAAAACACGAGTCAGCAAAATTGCAGGCTAGCGGACGGCCAACAGCCAACTAAAGACTGCACACGCCGATAAACAGTCATCACTATTATCATCATCATCATCATCATCATCACTATCATTATTATGGCCATTATCATTAGTAACAACAAATAATATAACACCGACAAATTACCGACCTAGAACGGCACACCGCTTTCTTAGCCGGCCCACGTGGTACGCAAAGATAGCAGCCATTATTACTCCACTATACGATTGGCGGACAGCGGTATGCGCCACTAGACACGCCCACAAGGCACTCAGATAACACCAGGCGAGAAAGAGTCAAGCTAGACTGCGTGGCGGCATCAACATTAGCTGAAACCGAGATATCACTTGCACATCAGTGGGTGCCATATTGGGAACTCCCAATACAATAAAAAATAGGGAATTGAACCGTCATACGAACACGCTGGCACGACGGGCATTGCACCGATGAATGGACACAAGGATAGGATGCACTAGTAACAATACACCATCCCAAAATGCAGCAGTAGGAATAGGAACAGCACATCAAAAATATTACTTTTTCCTATAGGCAAATTATAATTACCCATAATAAGAGCACCTTTCTTTCATTTCTCAGGGCCACGACTACACCATCCAGAGTATTATTGATGATACCGCAGAAATACTAATAAATAGGCCACTATAATAAAATTATAATAGCGTATGGCCTCGGGGGCCTCATACTAGCAGGAAACAGATGTTCCCACTAGACAATGATTTTATACCTTAAACGTCATGCGAGCTAGCACCGAAATGTTATTAACAATAGTACCTACGATGGAGAAAGCAGAGAATGCGATAGCAATAACATTTAAATAGGATGACAGCGATACTACGAACGGACAACTACCTCCAAAGCAAGAAAGCATGAGAATAACATCCAGCAAAAAAGGTGAATTCCACTAAATTATTACAATCAATAGAGGGCAGACATTTCAACCATATTTCAACAAACGCAACATGTGAACTTCCCACACAAGAAACACGTAAATATAGATACAACACATTTCCCACCACACCAAATTCACAACGCTCAAGATAACAAAGGAAAGACCATTTTGTTCTTCCTCTCTTTCTTTAAAGTACAGAGGGGTAGCTGCACCCCAAATGCACAGAGCGCGCACCCAAAGGAGAGGGGACACGGAATTAATAAAACGCTTAATATATACATAACGGCCGAAGAAATATTAACAGAAATACCCTACTAAGAGTAATAATAATAATAATTATATTTTTAGTTGATACATCCCGAATGGACAATCCATTGTAACAAACATTTATCCTCACCCCGAGCACTAACTAACACATGCTCACAATCCTTCAACAAGCATATATCTCCAGTAAGTAACATACATCCTTAAGCAAAATGAAAGAGGGCCAGTAAAAAGGGAAGCCCAATAATGCTACACCATCCTACCCTATTCGGTAATACCTACAATTAACAAAATAATAACACACCCTTGCAACCCATTAATACACCCACGCATGTATCCTAAAATCACCTACTAACACCCTAGACTTAATGTACAAAATATCAGCGTGGAAATCCGTCTGTCTCATAAGTGCCAAAGCAGCGAATGCGACTTCGTAGCACAACATTTCACACTATTCAAAGCATCGTACGCTACCCGAGACACTCTACACTTTTCAAGACACTCCACGTTAATCACAACATTCCACACTATCCAAGACATCGTACACTACCCACCACTCCCCACGAGAAGCACAATCGCAAAAAGCAAAACAAAAGCCTGAGAGTGCACATGGTACTCGAATATTAAGTCGTACGAGCAGTACGGCGAGCGAAGGGGACAGACCATGGAGAAAGGGAACAGATCCATTAGTTCTTATGTGAGGAACAATATAATGAATGAATAAAAAATGAATTTTTCCGCGATGATATGTATAATACAATGAATAAATAACAAATGAATTTTTCCGCGATGATATGAATAATACAATGAATGAATAATAAATGAATTTTTCCGCGATGATATGATTAATATAATGAATGAATAATAAATGAATTTTCCCGCGATGATACGAACAATATAATGAATGAATAATAATGAATATTAATAAAGGATCCATGAGATATTTAAATGTCGAACGGCGGTCCGTGAGAAATAAAATAATAAATTATAAGAAAGCGATTTAAAGCCGATTCAGAGGAGACTATAATAGATGATGGACGAACGGAAAGGCCTATATAACCTAACGAACAATGGCTAGGAATAATAGGTAAGGCGCCCGAAGAGACATCTCTGCCGCAGCCGCCACCAGGACTGACCGACACATGAATAGCGCTGGGCGAACGAACGCATATATGGCCAGAGTGTTCAATAATAATGGTATGCTTGATTTCAGCAGAGCTCCAACGCAGCACAGGAGAGAATGATCATAACAACTGGTAATGTGAGCACCCTGATAAGACAATAAAACACATGTTACACCCCAACAATTTACACTTTCACACAAACACACAAGGAGTTAGAGCTATAAGCAGCTAACATAAAACTGCAGTGGGTAATAAATAAAAATAGCGTATAAGGCGCCAGAGAGAACATATGTGTTGTACGAGTGTCTACATATGATATATGTATTAATAATCATGCGTTCCATTTCAGATCAGCAGACCGACATACAGTTACAATAATACATGCACACTCTCTATTATTTCACAGGTGGCGAAAATATGTACATACAACTATTGTAAATATGCTTTAAAACGCCCAAAAACGAACACACCTCCCTCTTCTCAAAACACAAGTCACACCCACCATTCATTTTTCACAATGCGCAATAATCCTCAATAGATTATCATAAAAAACTGGATCAAGGTCACCAGTACCTGTGGGGTATTTGTCACCATGGACGGATCAACGACGACACCTGCCATGCGGTGTACCATCGGTGGTAAGGGGCATACCAAGGTTGTAAGGTATGACCTTCATTGCCAAGGTAGGTCTGTTCGCCCACAGGGGATAGCCTACGTACCATAAGCTATTATAGGACGGCCGAATAGAAGTAAGATAACAGCTAAGACTAAAGTATAAGTAGTGTCCATAAGGATAATTGTTTGGCCAGAAAAGAGCTCAACGCAATTTTAATGCACACGTGCGATTATCAGGATATATTACACACACATTGTTATCATTATCAATATGATTATTACTATAATTGTCACTATTACTATTATCATTCCCCGATTAGTATTATTATTATCGGTTATCATCATTGTTACTATTACATGATTATTATCATCATTATTATTATCGTTCCAGGTTATTATTATTGTGATTATGATAATTATCATTATTATGCTGATTGTTATTATTGCGATCACTACATTATGATTATTATTCTTATTACCATGGGCAATTTTATAAGATTCATGTTATTATCTTGTTTACGACGGTTATTATTATTATTATTACCAATGTTTTCCATAGATGATGTCACCACACTCTACATTTTATACATTTATATATGCCTCTTCCTTTCATTCTACTTAACGAACACATTTGTAAAAATGCCCTATTCATCTCACAATAACAACATTACAATAAGACCCTTAACTTACACCTCAGGGCATTTTTTTTAACTTCCTTCTTTTACATTTGAACACATTTTATATTTTACATTTCACATTATACGCGCATTGAGCAGTTTTTTCTCATCAAATGGCAAGAGTACTTTATTGCTATGATGTTTTTCTTCCTCTCTGCGGCAACGCCATGATTCTAAATAATGACTTATGACTTATGGTATAATGATTTACGATTTATGATTCGTTATTAATGGATTATGATTTATGGGTTTAACTTATGATTGTGATTTAAAATTTATGACTTATGATTTACGTTTCTAATAATTGCCATTTTTATATTCTAATCAACTTTATACAAGAAAACATATACATGTACAATAATGTTCCATCCTTAAAAACCTACCCTACCTGACAGTGCACCACAGTTCTACAGTTACGACACGAAGCTACAAATACACAGCCACACTTTTCGAATAATCTACGTTACCAGAATCGAGAGGACCGAAAGGAGAAGAGAAGAAGGAGAGGGACGAGAAGAGGAGGAGGAGCCAGGAGAAAGAGAAGTACCCTTACGTATAATTACAGTCCACGAGGCCGTGGACTAAAACGGAACGGGGTGTTGTTACACCTTTAAGGGCATGTAATGCCCTTAAGAGGTACATTCGCATATGCCTACAGACCCACAACTAAATCTAACAGACATCCATAATTATCTACAAACATCTACAATTACACCCCTATTATCTACGCCAATTACGCCTATCTGTCAACACCCTACACTACTTCATCCTTCAAGCCACCCCTAGGCTGTAATCAGCAACAACACCAACACACTCTTTGCTACACCAAGCCGGCTGCACCAGGCCACGGTTCTTGCCCAAGAGCATGCTATATTCATAAACAAACATACAGGAGTTGCTTACTAAAACAGCAATGTGCCAACTACACAACAGTCAGCACATCAAAAACAATTAATAGACCCTCTCCTCAAAGGAAAATGGTCTGTTAACCCGTGACGCCACCCGACTGCACATCGACGCTGCCATACCTCAGGTGAGTGTATCTCTCAGGATCCTAAACATAATTAACCCCTTTCCACATTATCACACCTGAATTACTTGTAAAAACACTACATTCACATTGGTGAGTTATTCCCACAGTTAGGGAAGCTAACGCATTTAATTGCACGCCCCGCTTTAAACCATTACATTTATATCATCTTGATCAGTTGGTTATTATTTCATTAAGTACAGCCTGATCCCCGTTCCACACTTAATATTTCACCGGGCTACTATAAGATTGCCGCGTAAGCGATATCAGCCTGACTGTCACTGTTTGGCATTGCCCTTTAAACGAGCACGTGTGTACACTTTGTAGAACTGCGCTATCAGCAGCCCACTTGCTTTGACCGCTGCGTCTCGCACCTAGCTCGTTAAACGCTACCTTCATCTAGGAGACGCACCGCATTTGCTATAAACAACAACTTCCAGAGCTTCGCCCGTATCCCCAGCACCTTCCGACTGGCTATCCCGCGTAGAGAGCCCGAGCATTCAAAAACAACTTTTATACCTCCCCCAGTTAGACACCACCCACCACTCATACGCCTCCCCCCCCCCCCCGGTTCTACCCCCCAACATACTGTGAAACAGTATTTAGACAAATATCACTCACTAAACTGTGAACTGAATGACCTAGGATTTTGTACTAACATAAATAATTTTATGGCTATTTTCTGCAATAAATATGCATTCATTCATTCTTAAGGTAAGTACAGTATAATAAGTGGAGAACATCCTATGTCCACTGAAGCAAGGGAATGGGGTTAATAACATGACGTTTGGAAAGAGAGATGAAGAGGAGCTGACGTAGAGTCTTGAGAAAATCTAGACTGTAACAAAGTAGGCATTACAGTCCCATATCCTCTTGGTTCAGTAAGAACACATATGTGAACCCCAGGCTGGAGCACGGTACGCAGCCGCTGTTCGTTTTATCGCAACAACGACCTGAGGTCAACATGCGTGCATCTCGGAGCATCAAGTTTCTGCCACGACGGGCGGTTGTGTACAAGTCTGACGTGTGGAAGGACAGTTTGAAGAGGACTGTTGGAACAACATGGCGGGAAATTTTTATCCCCCAATTGGTAAGTATTATTTCGCTAGTTTAATATGCAATTCTGTTGTATTCTATGGCTTAACGATAAGAGGAAATCACAAGGAACAGTACGATATCTATCCTGATGCCTTCTGAGAAGTACAAATACAGTTTTTTTACGTTCTTATATGAGGTACACGTTTGTGTATCTCCGGTTTTAACTGCCACAACTTTGAAAATGTAGGAATAGGACAATGTGATGTGGTAGTACTTCATGCTAAATTTTCTTTTTCTCATTAATACAGTCATGTTGTTGTGTCATTTAAAACAGTGAATAGTCTCTTATTTTGGAATATATTTCAAATAATAGTAACCATATAATAATAATAATAATAACAATTTTCAGATAGAGTCCGAGATAAACTCCTGACTGACAAAAATATTACTGACTGTTTAATGGAGAGTGACATTAATGACGTCGATGAGGACAATGAATTTGAGATAGATATTTGGAACCAGTCGTATTTGATGATGGTGACGCTGTACCCGATACCTAGTTTAGGCTATCGGCTACGCCAGCAGACATTAAGCCGTAGTTGAGGTTTTGGGAAGAGTTAGGAAAAGATAGCGCACCGATCGAGTCAAGAAGAATGTCAAGATGACGTAGGAGGTCTAGAATCAAGGAGGCACTGACATCTGTAAGGAGATGGAATTATGGATAGAGATGTGAAGTTTTATTGAGATATATATGGAATATAGTATTTAAACATCTTAGAAGAGGATATATAACATGCATTATATGTGGAAATAATTGTAAGGAAGTTAGATAACCCTTAAGTTATTTTATAACGGAACAGCCGAGATGATGAGGGTTCGAGACTAAAATCGTGACGCGAGAGCACAGTGGTGGGGGTGAACACCACGTGTCTGCGCCAGGCAGATAAGAGTGAAGACAGTGCCAGCACATTCAGTGGAGCTCTGTCAGTCGAGCAAGTAGGGTTGAGCTCTATAGCGCTAGCGAGACGCACGGTGAAGGTCGCGTAACATACCGAAACTGTCACGGCAGAGTGTAGGCGACAGTTTCAGCATCGCCGGGCAGCGAACGCCAAGCAGGTCGTTGATCCCGCGGGACTTGCCGAGGAAGCAATCACAGACGGCCGGGATATGTTAGAACAGCACTGCAAGTAGTTGGAGACTTTATTACAAGCTACATTTCAACGCAGTTTGAACACAGCTTTTATGAATAACTTTATGACTATGCTTTTCTATAACGCATTCAAAGTTACTTTAACAATTTCACGCAAACGGAATGTTGTTAGCATAGGCACTGATGAACATTAGATCGTGCATTAATGAAATTTATTTCTTATGCAGTTTCATGAATTACCAAATACAGACCACTACAGGGTGTTTAATAAGCTTGGACACTCTCAAGTAAAATTTTATTTTACGAAAGTGAGACTTAGCAGTCATTTGAGATTGAACATTCAATACTCAAACTGAACATTTAACGGAACAGTGGCGTAACTTAGAAGAGGAGTAGGGGTCCGCTGTTTCCATGAACTTTGTCGAGAGGAGTTGGACAATATCCGCTATGGGTAATACGAAGTTCAACATGTCAGAGTAGACGCAGATAGAGACAAGATGGCACCGCAGAGCGATGGATTCGATTCCTGACGAGAGGAGTCCACCAGCTGATTCACTTGGGATTTCGAATGCAATCGTCATTTCATGGATGGAATGATATTCACGCCGATCTTTCGAGAAATTCATTATGTAGGGAAAATCGACGATCTTGGAAATTTAATAACAGCTGATTATGAAAGGTACTGTAAGAGTCATAACTACCTGATACGATTATTTTCATGAATACAGGGCACACATGTATATTTTTCTAATAGGAGTGATACGATTATATAGACATGGTTTGACTTTATATACTTCGAATTTGCTAGAATATGGAGTGACCATATGATATGGCAGGCATCATTATACGATATTCTCACCATTGGTTGGCTTTATTAAGCAGATGTTTGGTCTTTTAGACATTTTTCCAGCTAGGATATTTTTCATGAATATTTTTTTTGTGTAACGAGTATTTCGAACTCGTGATCTGCAATTGATTATCTAAAATTACTTCGTCAGTTCATTGCATACTAGCGAGTGTGTATTATTCATCAGTAGAGATTTTTCCATTGGATTGTTTGGAGATATTAAGAAGTTATTCACTTTAGTGAATGAACATCGCTTTTATATGACAACTAGAGACTTGTTGATTCCTATCTGGTACATTCACTCATATATTCTACGAGATGGGGTCTTTCGTATTTATACGATTGTATGGTGGTACTCATCTTACCCATCGTTCAGGGCACTATCATCCAAGTCGACGGGGCGAGGTCTTTCGTATTTATACGACTGTACGGTGGTTACACATCTTACTCGCCATTGAGGGACTCATTTTTATCATCCGAGTGTACATGAGATTGTAAGTGAATCAAACAAGGAACTACTAGTCACATATCAGTCGAGATTTTGTTAAATAAAGTAACGATAAATGTCAACAGGATTGCATTTAGTAATTCTTGTTTGCCAATCCAATATTTTGTTGCTATACTCTTTTGAGAGTAATTTCAGTTTAACAGCTGTTACAGCTGATGCTTTTGATGAGTTTTATAATTGTGTTTGATACCTTTGAGAAGGATTTAAAGTAATTGAATCTTGTAAGATGAATCATTAATGGTCAGATTTATTTTAAGGCAGATCAGTATTGCAGATTTTGATATGAGAGATTATAGCACATTGGTGTTTTTCTGTGATGTGAATTATAAGAATTGTAAGAGAATTTATGCTATTTGAAAGCAGATCTTAAATTACTGAGGTAATATATTTTTTCCAATTGTTTAAGAAGTTGTCTAGATGTGATCAGAGTAATTACAGTTATTGGAGATTGTGTGCGTTGATAATTTGAAGCCAGTTATATATTTTTTGTAGATCATGCAACATGGTTAAGTGAAGTTTGTGATAGGCATTTTGTGGAAGTTGCCAAGTGATAGTAGCAATGTTGCTAATGTATTTTGAAGCAGACATGAGGTCGTCGTACCCAGTCTAGCGTAATTGTTGAGATTCATGCTGTATGTGCTGAATATTTATGGAGTTTTGTGGAGTAATTATTGTATTCAAATGTGATATTTGAAGTATTGAGGAAATGTAATGTCGTTGTGGATAGTTAGATCCAACGTGATGTCGTGGAGACAATAATATTTTTTGGCATGATAAATTAAATACGAGATATAACTTGGAAGTGATAAAACTGTAAGACAACGTTCTATAAACCATATTAAACAATTTGTTAGGAAATTAAACAAATAAATGAAGTTGATAATACAAGATTTTCTGAAAATAATAATTAATGAAATAATAATCTGAGATTTAAGCATATTAACGATCTGACCTAATGAAATAAAAATCAGAATGACTAGATGAAATAATGAAAAACTAAATAACCAGATGATTGAAATTTAATTAATTTGATAAATTAAATTTTGAAATAAATCAATGAATTAAATAAATGGATGAATTAGAGATTGGATAAAATAAACTGATTTAAATAAATTAATAGACGATTGTAATGATGATGAATAACTGAATTAGAAGGTGATAATTAACTAAAGAAGCTGATGATTAATGAATTTATATGGAATTAAATAAATTTAATTAAGATATAATTTGAAGGAATTGCAACTTGAATTGAAGATTTAAATGATGTAATGGTGATGAATTAATGATTCTGACAAGAATATGTAGAATTTTCAAGTGAGAATTAATGTGAGAAATATTTAATTTTGATGATGACGATAACGATGACCAATGAGCCATGAATTTTCTGTAATTCACAGATAAGAGATTGTTAATGACAATGTAAATAGTGTAAATTAATTATTCAATGTTTAGGAGCATTTGTCTAACATGTTCAACATTTAAATTATGCCATGCAAGCCATAAAATACTTGATGTTTAATATATGTGATTATAATATGTATGTTTAGACAGATTAATAACTTTTTACAAATCCACATTGATGTTAAATTAAAGAGAAATTAGGTCTCAGGTTTCACAAATGTCAGTGACGAAAGACATAGTGCTACAGTGATCCTGAGAACCCAAGAGAACTTTAGAGATTTTTCTTGTTATGTGGATGAAATAATTTTGGATTAGAAAAGAGATGGTTCGATTTTTGGACAATGACAATTTAACGTTGGCATTCGACCATACTCTTAGGTAGGAGTTATATTTAAAATGTCTGTCTGACAATCAAAGTAAAATAATTTTTTTTAATCTTAGTTGTGATCTGATGATGGTGTGATGTTCCTTTTTCTTTCCTTGTCTTGAGTAAGGCTTATCCGGAAAGGAAGTGGTTTGCTAGGGATTCAGTTGATGGCGCCCATTTATATTTGCATTATTTCTATTAAACTTTAGCCCGTAACGACCCTAGAGATACTTTGTCTCGTGATACCCACTGCTTTTTCGATAACTCAGCTGAATTTCCGACACATTCCTTATTTGACTAGAGGTTCATTTAACTCCGCTCTGTCCTGGAACTCCAGGAATGCGATGTTATAGCAGATGGGTCATCGCATCCCCAGGACGAACGGGTACAGAGAGAGAGGGAGAATTGGCTTTATCCAACTAGTGGGGCTTCGATTTTGTTTATTCTATGGAATCACATCAGATTTAGATTACTGAGAGATTGATCTCAAGTTCATTTAATTGTGTTACAAAATGTATTAAACTTAGTCAGACAATGTACTTGTGTGCCCATTCCAGTGTTCATGTTAATCGTATTAGTAATATCATGTTAGTTATAAGACATTTTTCCTATACCCAAGTGAATGCAGGAATTGAGACATTGTGATGTGTTGTTGTCTAACGTCTCTGTATAAAACGTATATTGAAAATATAATTATGTTGCCAGAAGATTTAGCTAAGGTGTTAGGAGAGTTACAGACGGGTATGTCTGGTATTGCAGAAACTATTTCTAAGATGGAAACGGAAGTTAAAGAACAAATTAATAATTCAGAAGCTAGATTAGAAGCTAAATGTAAAGAAAATGTGCAAGCATTACAAACTAGTACTGAAAAAATTTAAAATCATTACAGATTAGTAACGAAGCTAATGTAAAATTGTTACAGTCAACTAGTGAAGAAAATTTAAAATTATTACAGTCAAATAGCAAAGATGAGTTGATGTTATTAGAGACTAGGCTACAGTCAACTAGTGAAGACAATTTTAAGTCATTGGAAGAGAAATTACAGTCTCGTAGTGAAGAAACTAACACTGAATTAGAAAACAAGTTAACTAGATTAGAGAATAGCTTAACTTTAAAGAATAATGAAATGCTAAAGACTTTACAATTAGACATAACTGCAGTAAACATGAAAGGAGAGGAAAATGTTCAAATATTAAGAGAAAATATTATTGAATTAGAAAGTAGAGGAGAAGAAAATATTTTTACTTTAAGAACAGATGTTATGTCTATACAGAAAGACATTAAATCAGATGTATCGAAGTTGAGATTCGACATCGATGGTTTAGTGGCAGATGTAGGCAAAATTCAAGAGTGGTCTACCGAAGTATCTTTCGAGACTAAGATTAAAGGTCTAGAAATGAATCTAGGTAATGAGATTAAAGATTTAAAGACAGTAATTGGGACCATTAAAGAGGAAGTCTTAGGAGAGGTTAATTCTAATTTAAAATCACTAGAAAATCAATTGCAGAAAGATATTAGGAAGATGGACGACGATATAGAGCAAAAGGTTAATGAAAACTTAGCTTTATTCAAAAATAGAGTCGGTGCAATTGTGGAAGAACGGTATAGTGAGGTCGATGCCGAAGCAAAAGAGAAACGTGAAGGGTTAGATGAAAAATTAATCGCAGGTATGGAAAAATTAGAAGCGAGGTTTACGGAGAACAAGGAAGCGATGAAGATAGATTCAACTCTATTTAGAACAGATGTTGATCTGTTAAAGGAACAAGTCGCGTTAGTAAAGAATACGTGCGAAGGCAAAATTGACAAGTTGAAAAACGATCTAGACGAGAGTAACAAAACGCAGGATGTTACATCGTTAGATGAGTTGAAGACTCAGGTCAAGAAATTAGCAGAAGACAGGATAACTAAACTAGAATCCATGTTTAACAGTTTCACCAGTCCGAATATCACATCAGGGGAAACATTGATAAATCAGACAGCGATCGCAGTATGAGTAATCAAGAAGCGAGCATGGGAGAAGACCGTCAAATGCAACCGAATGTGACATTCGAAAGGGCCAGTTCAACCCCTCAGGATAATCCAAGTTCGAATAGGAGTACGTTGGGTCCAAGCGAACGATACTCAGGTCCAGTCACCATTATTAGGAACCTGGATGACAAGCCGAGAAAGTTTTCGGGAAATACAGGAATCACACCAGTCGAATTTCTGCGAGATATTCGAGACTACATGGCGGAACATAGGGTAGCCAAAGAAAGAGAGCTAAGGATAGTCGAACGCGCCTTAGATGGGTCTGCGCTTACTTGGTTTAGAGCGTTCAGAAGCAATTTTGCGAACATGGAGCAATTTGCCATAGCTTTCTTGAGGAGATTTTGGAGTGCTGAGGATCAACTTAACGTAAGAGCGGAAATGTACTCAAAGCGCTATTCTACGTCACATCCGACGCATTATGCCAATTATTTCACGTCACAGCTGGCTAAATTACAGTTTCTGATTCCTCCATTGCCAGAAGAAGAGCTTTTGCAAGCTATAGCGAGACAGTTACCGATTGAGGTACAGCGATCACTAATAGCGTCGGGAGCCAATACACTTGAGCACTATGACGACATTTTACGGCGATTGGACTATACAAGCGCACAAGTTACGCCTAGAAATACCAGAAACGACAATAGAAACACGCAAGAAGTGAATGCGGTAGTCGTAGACAATGCAGCTCAAACGGACAGAAGAGATTCCTGGGAAAACCGACGGAACGAAGGGAATCGAGGAAACATCCGTAACGCTCGAGGAAATGATCGATATAGAGGACCATATGAGAGGCCATACGATCAAGAAGCAAGAGATAGCCGATATAGGAATTATAACCAGAATTCCAGATATCAAGACAGGAATCGATATAACAATAGATATCGGGGCAGAAATAACTGGAACCAAGGTCAACAGTATAATGGGAACGACAGGCAGGATGGCCGAAGAAACGATCCTAACGACAGACGAGATAATCGTGGACATGAGAGGTCGAGGCAAGAAGATAGACAGCCTAGTGCACCACCCGAAGAGACAGTGAGAGATGTCAATCGAGCAAGCACGAGTGGCGAAGGGAGAAACAAACGTCAGAATAACACGGAATCAAGATGCTAATCATTGGAAGTCAATCATCATTATTGAGAGTCAGAAAGAACCATCATGCTGAGTAAGGGAATTGTAGAGCTATCGTGTACATGTATTATATATAGAATGCCTGAAAGTGTATTTTTTTTCTTAATCCTGATAAAAAAAAAGGAGATGTACGGGAGAGATGTACCCGATACCTAGTTTAGGCTATCGGCTACGCCAGCAGACATTAAGCCGTAGTTGAGGTTTTGGGAAGAGTTAGGAAAAGATAGCGCACCGATCGAGTCAAGAAGAATGTCAAGATGACGTAGGAGGTCTAGAATCAAGGAGGCACTGACATCTGTAAGGAGATGGAATTATGGATAGAGATGTGAAGTTTTATTGAGATATATGTGGAATATGGTATTTAAACATCTTAGAAGAGGATATATAACATGCATTATTTGTGGAAATAATTGTAAGGAAGTTAGATAACCCTTAAGTTATTTTATAACGGAACAGCCGAGATGATGAGGGTTCGAGACTAAAATCGTGACGCGAGAGCACAGTTGTGGGGGTGAACACCACGTGTCTGCGCCAGGCAGATAAGAGTGAAGACAGTGCCAGCACATTCAGTGGAGCTCTGTCAGTCGAGCAAGTAGGGTCGAGCTCTATAGCGCTAGCGAGACGCACGGTGAAGGTCGCGTAGCATACCGAAACTGTCACTTCAGAGTGTAGGTGACAGTTTCAGCATCGCCGGGCAGCGAACGCCAAGCAGGTCGTTGATCCAGGGGGACTTGCCGAGGAAGCAATCACAGACGGCCGGGATATGTTAGAACAGCACTGCAAGTAGTTGGAGACTTTATTACAAGCTACATTTCAACGCAGTTTGAACACAGCTTTTATGAATAACTTTAAGACTATGCTTTTCTATAACGCATTCAAAGTTACTTTAACAATTTCACGCAAACGGAATGTTGTTAGCATAGGCACTGATGAACATTAGATCGTGCATTAATGAAATTTATTTCTTATGCAGTTTCATGAATTACCAAATACAGACCACTACAGGGTGTTTAATAAGCTTGGACACTCTCAAGTAAAATTTTATTTTACGAAAGTGAGACTTAGCAGTCATTTGAGATTGAACATTCAATACTCAAACTGAACATTTAACGGAACAGTGGCGTAACTTGGAAGAGGAGTAGGGGGTCCGCTGTTTCCATGAACTTTGTCGAGAGGAGTTGGACAATATCCGCTATGGGTAATACGAAGTTCAACATGTCAGAGTAGACGCAGATAGAGACAAGATGGCACCGCAGAGCGATGGATTCGATTCCTGACGAGAGGAGTCCACCAGCTGATTCACTTGGGATTTCGAATGCAATCGTCATTTCATGGATGGAATGATATTCACGCCGATCTTTCGAGAAATTCATTATGTAGGGAAAATCGACGATCTTGGAAATTTAATAACAGCTGATTATGAAAGGTACTGTAAGAGTCATAACTACCTGATACGATTATTTTCATGAATACTGGGCACACATGTATATTTTTCTAATAGGAGTGATACGATTATATAGACATGGTTTGACTTTATATACTTCGAATTTGCTAGAATATGGAGTGACCATATGATATGGCAGGCATCATTATACGATATTCTCACCATTGGTTGGCTTTATTAAGCAGATGTTTGGTCTTTTAGACATTTTTCCAGCTAGGATATTTTTCATGAATAGTTTTTTTTGTGTAACGAGTATTTCGAACTCGTGATCTGCAATTGATTATCTAAAATTACTTCGTCAGTTCATTGCATACTAGCGAGTGTGTATTATTCATCAGTAGGGATTTTTTCCATTGGATTGTTTGGAGATATTAAGAAGTTATTCACTTTAGTGAATGAACCTCGCTTTTATATGACAACTAGAGACTTGTTGATTCCTATCTGGTACATTCACTCATATATTCTACGAGATGGGGTCTTTCGTATTTATACGATTGTATGGTGGTACTCATCTTACCCATCGTTCAGGGCACTATCATCCAAGTCGACGGGGCGAGGTCTTTCGTATTTATACGACTGTACGGTGGTTACACATCTTACTCGCCATTGAGGGACTCATTTTTATCATCCGAGTGTACATGAGATTGTAAGTGAATCAAACAAGGAACTACTAGTCACATATCAGTCGAGATTTTGTTAAATAAAGTAACGATAAATGTCAACAGGATTGCATTTAGTAATTCTTGTTTGCCAATCCAATATTTTGTTGCTATACTCTTTTGAGAGTAATTTCAGTTTAACAGCTCTTACAGCTGATGCTTTTGATGAATTTTATAATTGTGTTTGATACCTTTGAGAAGGATTTAAAGTAATTGAATCTTGTAAGATGAATCATTAATGGTCAGATTTATTTTAAGGCAGATCAGTATTGCAGATTTTGATATGAGAGATTATAGCACATTGGTGTTTTTCTGTGATGTGAATTATAAGAATTGTAAGAGAATTTATGCTATTTGAAAGCAGATCTTAAATTACTGAGGTAATATATTTTTTCCAATTGTTTAAGAAGTTGTCTAGATGTGATCAGAGTAATTACAGTTATTGGAGATTGTGTGCGTTGATAATTTGAAGCCAGTTATATATTTTTTGTAGATCATGCAACATGGTTAAGTGAAGATTGTGATAGGCATTTAGTGGAAGTTGCCAAGTGATAGTAGCAATGTTGCTAATGTATTTTGAAGCAGACATGAGGTCGTCGTACCCAGTCTAGCGTAATTGTTGAGATTCATGCTGTATGTGCTGAATATTTATGGAGTTTTGTGGAGTAATTATTGTATTCAAATGTGATATTTGAAGTATTGAGGAAATGTAATGTCGTTGTGGATAGTTAGATCCAACGTGATGTCGTGGAGACAATAATATTTTTTGGCATGATAAATTAAATACGAGATATAACTTGGAAGTGATAAAACTGTAAGAAAACGTTCTATAAACCATATTAAACAATTTGTTAGGAAATTAAACAAATAAATGAAGTTGATAATACAAGATTTTCTGAAAATAATAATTAATGAAATAATAATCTGAGATTTAAGCATATTAACGATCTGACCTAATGAAATAAAAATCAGAATGACTAGATGAAATAATGAAAAACTAAATAACCAGATGATTGAAATTTAATTAATTTGATAAATTAAATTTTGAAATAAATCAATGAATTAAATAAATGGATGAATTAGAGATTGGATAAAATAAACTGATTTAAATAAATTAATAGACGATTGTAATGATGATGAATAACTGAATTAGAAGGTGATAATTAACTAAAGAAGCTGATGATTAATGAATTTATATGGAATTAAATAAATTTAATTAAGATATAATTTGAAGGAATTGCAACTTGAATTGAAGATTTAAATGATGTAATGGTGATGAATTAATGATTCTGACAAGAATATGTAGAATTTTCAAGTGAGAATTAATGTGAGAAATATTTAATTTTGATGATGACGATAACGATGACCAATGAGCCATGAATTTTCTGTAATTCACAGATAAGAGATTGTTAATGACAATGTAAATAGTGTAAATTAATTATTCAATGTTTAGGAGCATTTGTCTAACATGTTCAACATTCAAATTATGCCATGCAAGCCATAAAATACTTGATGTTTAATATATGTGATTATAATATGTATGTTTAGACAGATTAATAACTTTTTACAAATCCACATTGATGTTAAATTAAAGAGAAATTAGGTCTCAGGTTTCACAAATGTCAGTGACGAAAGACATAGTGCTACAGTGATCCTGAGAACCCAAGAGAACTTTAGAGATTTTTCTTGTTATGTGGATGAAATAATTTTGGATTAGAAAAGAGATGGTTCGATTTTTGGACAATGACAATTTAACGTTGGCATTCGACCATACTCTTAGGTAGGAGTTATATTTAAAATGTCTGTCTGACTATCAAAGTAAAATAAATTTGTTTTTATCTTAGTTGTGATCTGATGATGGTGTGATGTTCCTTTTTCTTTCCTTGTCTTGAGTAAGGCTTATCCGGAAAGGAAGTGGTTTGCTAGGGATTCAGTTGATGGCGCCCATTTATATTTGCATTATTTCTATTAAACTTTAGCCCGTAACGACCCTAGAGATACTTTGTCTCGTGATACCCACTGCTTTTTCGATAACTCAGCTGAATTTCCGACACATTCCTTATTTGACTAGAGGTTCATTTAACTCCGCTCTGTCCTGGAACTCCAGGAATACGATGTTATAGCAGATGGGTCATCGCATCCCCAGGACGAACGGGTACAACGCTGATGACGAGGAAGCTGAAGCCTCAGCAGAAGAAGCTGTACAGATGGCAGTAAAATGGAAAAGCAAAAAGGAAGTGGAGTTATCATTTTTTTAGACGTACCTACTTAAGAGTTTGAATTTTTAGGGAGCAACTGTAGATCTCCTAGGCGAATGTTAATTTACTTTTTACTATTAGGATGACTGCTACGGGACCAACTTTACAGAAAGAAGAATTGCCAGCAGATTCTAATGAACCACAAGCAATCCTTGATTCATTTTTTGAATAACTGAATGAAGACATCTGGAAATTACTTTCAGAACAAAACATTTTAATACCACAGTCAGGTCGTGTAATAAAAGATATATAAATGGAATGTAACGAAATAGTCTCTGCTGAAACAGAGAAACGGTTCAGTAGCCCAGACCAATGTTGAAGTGTGCCAGACTACAAGTTTGAAGAGAAGTTGGAATTGTCAAAAATGTGTGAAAATTGTAAAAACATTGTTGGGGTTGATATTTGAAGTACAGTTATTATGCGGAAATTATGACGATGAAAATCTGTGAATTTTCGAGGTGATGTTTATGTGGGTCTGACCATATCCTAATATAATGTGTGCATGATAATTGAAAGTACAGTGAATTGGTATTCGTTATATCGGTGTGCAACAAAACTATACATTTGGGAGTACAGGGTACGATTAATCTAATAAAAAGGATAATGTGCAGCAGAAATTGCGCTGGAAATAGTGTGAAAATTGCCACGAGATAGTGTGGAAAATGAAGCTTCAAAATAGCGAAAAAATGATAAATTACTACAATGAAACAGTGAAACGAATAAAAGCAGAATGAGGAAGGATAATTTGATTTATCAGCAAAGTGTAAATTTTGCGAAGTGAAAATCAGCAAGATTCAAAATAATTATGAATAAGTTCGCCATGGAAAATATATTTTAGCAATAGTATGATGTCAACCTAAACCAAAATACCGAAGTCAACGGAGTGAAGATTGCCATCATGATTATTTGATCGTGGATGAAGTCGAGGACGGAGGTTGAACGAAGGACCCTCTTGTGGAAAAAAACTTATGTCAAGGTAGAGCAAAGATCACCCTATCATTTGTAGTGGTTAATGTTAAGAAGTAAATTTCTACTCCATGTTTACTAGAAGGTTGAATTGTGTTCATGAAACAGAACAGCATAAACATAGGCAGGTTATTGATTAGATGATTGCGTGTGAATCTATAGCAGGTTTGTATTGTGTATAAATTTACGCATAGATGGTACTAAATTCTGCAACCTACTTTTCATAAATCGTAGAGGTCGTGGATTTTACTTTTCATAAAATAAACTCCCATGACTCGTTACAGAAAGGTGTCATTTCGTGGGAGGAGTATTAATCACCGATGCTGACATTTGTATACTGTAATACAGTACATACATTCTCAATGGATTGTTGTTAGTGGAAACATGAGCTTGACCTGTACTTATACACGTTACAAAAGTTATCATTTGTAACTTACTTTCAATTTTTGCAAAAAATGAAAGTAGACTTATGAGATCTACACGGGTCAAAAGTTGTCAATCGGTCTGTGTGTGAGAGTGTATATCTGCCCCCTACCCCAATCAATTCAAACAAGATGAAACCGAATTGGTACAGGGGTAGCAATAGCAAACTACACCTCAGTGTCATGTCTTATATCGCCGCCATCTTGACAGAAACGGAATGGCGGCCACTCAAATGTTCAAAGCTTAAATCAAATTACGACTACTCTAATCATCTGATCTCTACCAAAGTTTGCAACCATATACCATCAGGTAGGAAGCGTCTTTTGCCCAAACTGCAAGGTCATCATCCAAATACTGTGAAGATGGCGGCGGTATATCTGTGCGAGTCGATTCTCCCCTAACAATTCCAACACGACGAAACCAATTGAACCTACTTTGGTACAAAGGTTGCACTAGTAAGGGACAACTCAGTGTCATGTTGTATATTGCCGCCATCATAATGAAGAAGAAATTGCGCCCACCCAAATGTTCTAAGCTTAAATCACATTACTACTAACCTAATCATCCGATCTCTACCAAATTTTGCAACTATATACCTTACTGTGGGAAGTTTCTTTTGCCCAAACTACAAGGTCATCAGGTAAATAGTTTCAAGATGGCGGATGGATGAATTATGCAATTATTATAGCCTAAGCGTAACTTACGATTCAACAAGGCCCGGCTTCCGCTTATCGTACACAGGGTGGTTTAAGCTGTCCTCAAGGTGGTGACCTGTAAGATATTAGCATTTTATAATAGAAGAAGATAATAGAATATTCCGTAGTAGTGACCAACAGTTGAGGCTGACCGTAACGTATCGTGCTGGACCGTGCCGCCCCGTTGGGTCAAATCGGAGGCTATTGTTTGCTCGCTAGTACATATATCAGTAGATTGATATCCTTTTAGGAATGTACTGAGCAAAATAATAAAAAAATAGTGTCAAATGGTTTATAAATACGGCAGAAGACGCTAATGAAATCGTTCTTTCCAAGTCAAAATATGCTATACAACTATGTTAAACCAGTTGTTAAAAGTACTACCATTTGACATGTGTGGCAGCGGGCTAGCGTCTAGTGGTTCAAAACCAAACAGGTTCAATTTTTTTAAATTGATTTGATTTGTGATTATTGATTTATAACTACTCACATGTTATAATGCTATGTATATATAGTGTGCATTTGCATTCGAAAATATTATATACTTATAACACCATATTTCAACACTCGAATAAAAATCGTTGACCTTGATCCGCGGTACAGACTGTTATTGTTATTGATCCTTTTGGGGCTTTGCGGCATCATGGTCATGTAGCTCCCTGTACTTGGGTGTGTGCAGACGTTGTCTGATAATCTGTGTCACTGTGATGTCTGTACTAGTGTGTGTAATAGGTAGATTTCATTAGAAAGCTAACTATTGCACTTGGTAACATGTTTCGACTTCCGGAAAATTTCGACATATCTTCATGTTTCACATACCCCAGACCCCAAAACCACCGTGAGTTCAAAAGTTTATATATAATTTATGCATATATGTATGTATATATGTATATCAGTTTCTTGTGGACACGATAACTGCCATAAATTTGCGCACTCGCTTTGAATTTTTTACATAATATGTATCCCTTTAACATCTCGGTCAAGTTCGTTAATGGGCAAAATCGGTCGAAGGGGGTGAAGATTGGGGTAATTTTTCAAAAAAGTGAAATATCGCTATAACTTTCTTAATACCGTACGTGAAATATCCAATCCATTCAAAGTTCATACTATGTGTCGGATAAGAGACAAAAATGTATGCTTAAAACGTTTTTTGTTAGCACCAACCATTGACCAAAGGGATGAAAAAAAACTGGGTTTTTCGGGAAAAATAAATCATATCTTTCTTAATAGGCACAGTATCAAAACCGCACAAAATGGACAATATTTCTCTAACAATTACCTAATAAATTTTGATATGACCCAACATTACGCCAAGGGATGAGAAAAATGATTTCGGAATTAAAAGAAATTGCCAAAATCCATCAAAGGTTACCATGACAACGGTTCTAATTGATGAGAGCTGAGCTATCAGAGGTTGCCATGACAACGCCATTGCATGAGATCTGATTCAGTTTTCCATCTGACTCTGTGGGAAGCGGCTTCGGTGACATAACTGGTAGCATGCTGAACTTCTATGCCCAAGGCCGCGGGTTCAAAGCCGGCCGAAGTCGTCAGATTTTCTAAGAGCGCTAAAAATCCCTCAGTATTCTTCCCTTTTAGGGAAAGTTCCAACATTCTCTTGGGGGGTTACGGTGGCATCTAGTTGCCAAGTTCACAGCTAGGTGTCGCTGACGGTAGTATTTGGTACCCAAATTAGGAAATACTACTTGAAATTGACCGTCTGCAGTCATTACCTGAATTACGGACTAATACAGTCATCACAATTAACACCGTTTATCAGACAGATTCTACATACACCCAAAGTACATGGGGTTACATGACCGCGTTGTCGCAGCCCCTAAACTGAGGAACCAACCAACATATCTGCGGGAGATAAAATTTTGCGTGAAGAAGTAACAGACTGTTAGATAGTTACAAATCAGTTCCAAACCTTGCATAAGGACAGTGTGACCACAAGTATAACAATGGAACCCAAATGTCCCCGTAAGAAAAGGAAAATGATAAAAATATGCAGAGAAAAACGAAAAAAAAAAGAAGTTAATTAAGCTCCAATAAATTGTAATATACTTTCTCGCAATAAATGAGTCTGATCCTTCTACGAAAACCTGAATTTGATGCCTATTATAGCCGATTCCCTTGTTTGCACGGTGAAATCTACCTCCGCCTCCCGGCGTGCCGAGAGGATTTTCTTTATACGGGGAAGGACTTGGGTAGGAAGCTCTTGTTGTTGTTGGTTTTTTTTTCATTTTAGAGGCTTGGACATGATGGTGATTTATCCCCGTGTACTTCGGTAAGTGTTGAATTTTGTCTGATGACCTGTGATTTTGTGATGGTTGTATTAGTGTGTGTATTCATAATTCAGGTGAGTATTTAATAAATCAACGCATAATATTGGAAGTTATTTTTCAACAAGCTACCACAACCAACATTAAATTATACTCTTTGTAAAGGACATATCGATATTGAGGTGCCACTTCCTGGTGGTGCTGATTGGTACTAGAGATGACTTACCAGAGAGCGATGTGTTCTATCTGTGGATATATATTTGTGTCATTCTGTGTCTTTGTATTATTGCTGTTTTTTGGTGAATGTTAAAATAAATCGGCTACAAATTGGTGATCCCGACGTGATTTGAAGTAAATATTGGAGAACATCACTTACAGTGTTAGTTATCATTCCGTCTTTTATAAGTATCATTCACCTAACTTCATGGCACTCAACGACCAACCAGCGGTGCATCATGTTTGCGTCAAGGTACCCCCGTTTTGGTCAGAAAATCCAGCTCTTTGGTTTGTCCAACTTGAAGGTCAGTTCATTTTAGCTAACGTAACTGCGGACACTACAAAATATAGTCATGTAGTAGCTGGCTTAAGTGAAAAATTAGCTATCGAAGTTCAGGACATTTTATCGTCGCTGCCACATTGTTAATAAGAGTATGCCTCAATAAAGAAGGCGTTGATTGACCGCATTTCACAATCTGATGCAAAACAAATAGAGAAGCTACTGCGAACCGAGGAACTCGGATATCGTACTCCATCTCAGCTCCTTCGTCGTCTGAAAACATTAGCCGGTACCACCATGGCTTATGATATGCTCATGAACATTTGGATATCTCGCCTGCCTTGCGCTGTAGAGAAGATCCTCACAGTTTCAGAAGTCAATCTTGATGGGCTTGCAAAAATCGCCGATAGATCACTTGAACTATATCCGGCAACACCCAGTACCTCTATCATGGCCTCTACTTCTGAACCTACTACCATTGCGTCATTGCAACTCAAAATTAACGAACTGACGAAACTAGTTACCGAGTTGTCAACCAGAAACACTTGATCCAGCCGATCATATCGAGACATAGTTCTCCATGCCGTTATCGATCCCCACGATCACCTTCAGTTAACAGGGATATTTGTTGGTTTCACAGAACGTTTGCCTCTAATGCTCGTCAATGTCGCCCTCCATGTAATCAGGGAAACAGTTCCGGGAGTCAGTAGCGACGGCAACTGACCCTACACCTTCGAATCGCCGTCTGTTCATGACCGAACGATCAGAAAAAGTTGCCTTCCTGATAGACACTGGAGCTGACGTTTCTGTGTATCCTGCAGCTCGCCGTCCTCGCCGTAGCCTCGAAGAATACAATTTTTTTGCCGCGAAAGGAACAGCTATCAAGACATACGGACATATAGTTCTGAAACTTGATTTTTCCCTCCGGCGTGATTTCAGGTGGCGTTTCACTGTTGCCAATGTTACTCATCCCAACATCGGAGCCAACTTTCTCGCATACTTCGGAATTCTCCCTGATCTTCGCCATAGACGTCTCATTGATTCAACAACCAACTAGACCAGTAATGGTCATATCCGCTGCATCACTTGCCCATCAATTCGAACTGTATTCGGCGATTCTCACTACCACTTGTTGCTTAGTAAATTACTGAAATTACTCGTCCATCTTCAACTCTTACACCAATCCAATATTCTACTGTTCATCATATTGTTACCAATCCAGGTCAGCCAATTCGATGAAGTCCACGCCGGCTGGCATCCGAAAAAACATAACACTGCCAAACGAGAGTTTGAATTCATGCTGGACCAAGGAATATGTCGACCATCTACAAGTTGTTGGTCATCCCCACTGCACATGGTCCAAAAGAAGAACAATGAGTGGAGACTCTGTGGTGACTATCGTCAGCTGAATGCTCGCACAATTCCTGATCGCTACCCAGTCCCACATATTGAAAAATTCGCAATCAACCTTCATGGACGTCATGTATTCTCCACCATTGACCTTGTTCGTGCTTTTCACCATATTACCATTGCAGAAAAAAAAGACATTTTCAAGAATGCTGTGACCACTCCGTTTGAATTGTGTGAATTTATCTTCATGCCATTTGGCCTGTGTAACGCTGCCCAGATATTTCGGCGCTTCATGGATGAAGTTACTCCTGTTCTCGATTTCTGCTATGTCTATATTGATGACACACTGGTTGCATCTCGTAACGAAACGGAGCATCTCGAGCACGTACATCAGGTATTCACTACACTTCGTGACTTTGGAGTAGTGATTAATCCAGAAAAGTGTGTGTGCGGCTCAGATGAGTTGCAGTTCCTTGTTTATTTGGTGAACTCAGACGGAATCTGTCCACCTCCATGTAGAGTTGAAGCAATGACAACCTTTCCAAAACCAATCAATGTACAAGATTTCCGTAGGTTAATGGGATTAGTTAATTTATATCGGCGTTTCATTCGTAATGCAGCAGCCATCTCTGCCCCAATCAACAGATTCTTGCAAGGTAGCCCGAAACCTGAAGACAAACTACTTTGGACCTCTGATACCGAACAAGCATTTCAGCAACTGAAGGATGCAGTTGTCAACGCCACCCTCCGTGTGCACCCCTCACCTGAGGCCACGCTATCACTAATGGTAGATGCATCGTTGACAGAAATAGAAGCATCGGTTCGGCAACTTACAAGAGGTAATTGGCAGCCATTAGCATTTTTGAGCCACAAATTATCCCCTTCACAACTACAATGGTCAGCATATGATTGTGAAGTCTACGCTGTGTATGCTTCGGTTAGGAAGTTCAAACACATGCTTGAAGGAAGACATATCACTCTGTTCACTCGTCACAAGCCTCTTACCTTCACTTTGAGGCAGAAACCAGAGAAAACATCACCTCGTCAATCACGCCAGCTGGACTACATCACACTATTTATGACAGATATACGCCACATCGAAGGTGTTAACAATATTCCAGCCGATACTCTCTCCCGCATCTCATCTATTGAAAGGGAAATGCACTTCAGAGGCCTTGCCGAAGCACAACAAACTGATAACGAACTACAGACATTCATTGGTACGAACACAAGCTTGGTTCTGAGAAAGATTTGCATTCCGAATTCTGGCATTCAGTTATATTGTGACATCTCAACATCTTCAGCTCGCCCATTCGTTACGAAGGATTTTCGTCAACATGCTATCGCATCTTTACACAGTTTATTACATCCTGGGGTGAAAGCTACAACCCGATTGGTGAAGAAATACTTTGCTTGGCCCAATATTGAACGCGATTGTAGAGAGGTCGTTCGTAACTGCATTTCCTGCCAGCGGAACAAAGTTACACGGCATGTCATGGCCCCTGTTGGTTCATTTTCTCCACCTAACCATCGTTTTGAACATGTGCACATCGATATTGTCGGACCGCTTCCTCCATCCAATGGATTCATCTACTGCCTAACAGCTATTGATCGGTTCTCACGCTGGCCAGAAGCACATCCCATAGCGGACATCACTGCAGAGACTGTCGCGCGTGCATTTTTCGATAGTTGGATTGCAAGCTTCGGTATTCCACACACAGTCACATCGGATCAAGGACGGAAATTTGAGTCACATCTTTTCAAAGCCCTCAGTGCACTGACAGGAACATCTCGTATCCGAACAACAGCCTTTCATCCTGCAGCCAATGGAATGCTTGAGGGCTTTCACCGTCAACTTAAAACTGCTATTCGTTGTCATGCTACCGATTCTTGGACTGACAATTTACCTATTGTTCTTTTAGGAATCCGCACTGCGGTTAAGGAGGATATTGGAGCACCGGCTGCTGAGTTAGTTTATGGTCAAACATTGCATCTTCGAGGCGAGTTCTTCACGAAAACCAGCAGTGATATCTTCGATGCGTCCATCATTGTCAGAGACCTGCGTACGAGATTCAGGCAGCTGCGTCCAGTCGCTCCAATGCTACACGGTGCTCAACAGGCTTTCATCTTTCGTGACCTAAAATCCTGTTCACATGTGTTCGTACGGCATGACGCAGTGCGTAGGCCATTACAGCCCCCGTACGATGGCCCCTTTAACGTGTTGCCTCGTGCCACCAAGACCTACGATATTGATAACAAAGGGAAACGATCAACAGTGTCAATTGATCGACTGAAGCCTGCCTTCATCGCAACGCCAGATGACTCCATTCCACCTAGGTCTTCGACAACTCCAGTTATTCCACTACAGGACTCAGCCGAACCTACACCACAGGCGACTATCTCACCTTCCCCCGTTATTACCCGTTCCGAACGACGGCTTCGATTTACTGAGACATTTAGTCGAATTCTGAGGGTTGAGTATTGAGATGCCGCTTCCTGGTGGTGCTGATTGGTACTAGATATGACTTACCAGAGAGCGATGTGCTCTGTCTGTGGATATATATTTGTGTCATTCTGTATCTTTGTATTATTGCTGTTCTTTGGTGAATGTTAAAATATACCCATGCATTTAGGATAAAGTAGGCTATATGTTCTTTACTGAACATCTTGTTCCTTTAATACTTTCCCTCATTTAATTGAATGAACCTCCCGCAGGGCCTGGTACCTTGACGTGGTGGAGAGTCTTGCGTGCCTCAGTGATCCCGAGAGCGATGCCGGCGGGAGTCTCGGCTCCTGGCAGGGTCACCCAAGCCCGTAAGGTCGAGGGTGAGGGGCCAGACTAAATGTCAGACAATTATCTGAAGATCCTGAAGGAAGAAGATCTTTGTCTCAGGGAGTAGGGAATGAGAAGACCATCAGTCCTGAAGTTACAGCACGGCGAGGGCAGACGCCTAAAGAGGGCAGCCCCCTCACTACCCTAGGGCACTATGGGCCCATAACTCACATGCCCGAAATGTATTATATGAAAAGTCAAACTGAGAGATATACTGGACTGCTGAATCCAATGACAAACTGTCGAAGAAAATGGCTTATAAGATTTGGAACATGGAACATACGATAATTCACGGGAAAGAAAAGCGAGCTCATAGCAGAATTTGAAAGAGCAAGACTTGTATTACTGGCATTAACGGAGACTAAGAAGAAAGGACAAGGGGTGGATCCTTAGGGAACATTCATGTATTTATCTATAGTGGAGTGAACAGTAGACTGAGGGCAAAATCAGGAGTAGCACTATTGCTCCACAAGAGCTATAGCAATAAGATTCAGGAATGGAAGTTCCATACGGGCAGAATTCTTACTGTCGGTATACGTCTTGGTCCTGGGACAGATCTGACTTCATTCATCATAGTTTAAGGAGTGAATGATGACACGAGGAAGGAGGATAAAGATAGGTTCCAGGAAGAGCTCCCGAGTGTGGTGGATGAAACTAGAGGAGAAATCATTGTGCTAGGAGATCTAAATGGCAGAGTTGGGAACCAGCCAGAGAAGAGCGGCGGAGTTGTTGGCCGGCATGGTGAAAACGTGGTTAACAACAATGGTGAGAGAATTTTTGATTTTCTGCGTTGCCAATAACCTTGTCGTAGTGAACACCATGTTTCCACATAAAATGATACATCTGTACACGAGAGAGGAACCTAGTGGGAATGAACGATCCATCATAGATTATGTGTTGATCAGGTCAAATCAATTACAGAATGTGACAGATTGCCGAGCTTATAGAGGCACTGAGATAGGAAGTGATCATGTTATCTTGATCACTACAATGGAAACTGATTTAAAGGAACAGAGGAAACAACCCAAAGAATAAACAAGTAATGATTAAGGTTAACAAGTTACGAGAGAGCAAAGGCAGAGAGAAAGAGGCACAGGACCAGTTTACACAGGCAGTAGAGGAGGAATGTAAGACGATAGAAGAGAGGATCAATGAGATGGATATGGAAGAAAAATGGAACAAGTTTAAGAAGATACTTCTAGAAGTGACAAGTGAAGTATGCGAAACAATAATGGTGGGGGTGTATAAGAAGCGGACACATCGGTTGAATGATGACATCAAGGAAGAAGTAAAGAAGAAAGAGGATAGATGGCAAAACTACTTGAGAACCAAAGACAATGATAGTAGGGGAGAGTGACGGTTTCTAACTCACCCGGCGTTGCTCGGGCGGTGTTCATGTTAAATTATTAATATCCGGCGAACCCATGGTCGGATGTTGACAAATGAGGTGTCGTTGGACTGGAGCTGACGTCCTCTTTCCTATGGACCACTCGTTATAATTTTCAAAAAAAAAAATTGAAAATCTTTTTTTCGAAAATAGGCGATAGTTTGAAAACCAAACATGGTAGTACGCTGTGCCACGGTTCAAACGAAAGGTCTTTATATCCTTCATTTTCTGTAATGAAAATGAAAATCCACAGCCTGTTTCCAGTCTCCGACCGGGTCAGGAATGGAATGATTGAAGCCCCCATCTAGCGGCGAGGATATGAACTGTGCCGGCTGCCGAGGCCTGACGCACTCCTCTGGGGCAATGATTAAATGAATGACAGATGAAATGAAATGATAGTGGAGAGTATTGCTGGAATGAAATTTTGACAGGGAAAACCGGAGTACCTGGAGAAAAACCTGTCTGCCTCCGTTTTCTCCAGCACAGATCTCACATGGAGTGACCGGGATTTGAACCACGGATCCAGCGGTGAGAGGCCGGCGTGCTGCCGCCTAAGCCACGGAGGCTTCCTTCATTTTCTGTAATAAAACTTTTTATTTTTTATGTTTTTTGAAAACACTGAAATTTTGAATTTTTTATATTTTGGAAACTAACAAGTTTACAAAAAAGTTTGCTTGATGTAAATTAATGGTCACTTACCCCTCTAACCCCAAAATAAATTTCAAATCTCTAGGATGAAAACTTGACAATAGTGTGGTAAGGCGGGTTCTAGGACTCCCCCTACTTTCATATAAACTTTGGTGATATCTCCCGAACGCGTGGTCGGATCTTAACGAACGAGGTAGTGTTGGCGTTGGGATGACGTTTTCTTGGCTAAGAATGTGTGTTGGTATTTTAATTTTTTTAAATTTAAATGTTTGTTTTTAAGATTGGCACTATTTTAGAAACGGGTGAATTTTGAAAAGAAATTTTGTTTGACGTTAATGAAAGTTGGGTATGCCCTCTAGGCGGACAGCAAGTTTCAAGGGTTTAGGAGGGAAAAAATGATAGCCTACTTTCTCACGAACATTGGCGATAATTGGCGAACGGATGGTCGGAATTTAACAAATGAGGTGTCGTCGGACTCGAGCTAACGTCCTCATTCCTAGAGACCACTCGTTATATTTTTCAAAAATTTTGGAAAAAATGTGTTTTGGAAAGTAGGCGATAGTTTGAAAAACAACATGATAGAATGTTATGCCATAGTTGAAACGAATGGTCTCTATAACCTTAATTGTTTATAATAAAACTTTTTATATTTTGAGATTTTTGGAAAAAAAAATACTATTTTGGGAACAAACAAGTTTACAAATAACTTAAGTTTGTTTGACATAAATGAAAGGTCCCTAACCCGTCTATCACGAAAATAAATGTCAAGTCTCTAGAAAAAGAACTATGCATTTTAATTATTTTTTTAAAAATAAAAGTGTGTTAGTAGACAGAGAGCCGGTAGCGCTGGGCGTGAGTTCCAATGAGGCTATGACTGAGTATGGTGAATACTGGAAATGGCTATTTCGACGGGGCGATGTATGGCAAAACGAGGGGTTGCTATTCGATTTTTTTTCCTATGCCAGATGAATGAAGGCGAATATTTTGAAAATCCCTTATAGCGATCTTGGTGACCGTGCCCGGAAGAAATGAATTGCTATTTTCGTGGGACGGTGGGGCAGGTTATGACGGTTGGTTTTGTGACATTCCCTATGACGGATGGAGGCGATTATTTGAAAAAGTGTTAAGTGTGCTAGGATTTCTTTTAACCCTGAAGGGGATCCTTAACATTCTAATAAACGGTAATAAGTGAGACTGCTGTCTGGCACAGTAAATGGTTTTAGAATATGGAAGTCTACAACATTTGCTCGACCAAGTCATGTGCATGTACGCAAAGAGCCAAAACGGTAAGGTCATTGGCTGAAATGTTATAAACTAAATATTGAACTGGGTAAAGTCACGTGTTTTAGGGTGAAAGTATGTGGTTAACATGATCATGTATTGAGAATGGCTGCTTGCTAGTTATTATTATAACAGTAAAATGTTTAATAATAATAATAATAATAATAATAATAATAATAATAATAATAATAATACACACACGTTTTGAATGATACAGAACTGTGTTGCTTGCTCGCATTCAATACACGACCTGGCCAGGCCTTGCCAGAGCGACTGCTGATAACACAAGAATGTCTACGTGGGCAGGAAGTAAAGGGTCAGGTTACTTGGCTGGTAGAGGCTAGCAGGTCTCTCGTTTAAACAGACCTGGTAGAGGCTGGGGGGTCTGGCGTTTAAACAGAGAGACTGCCATTTAGGTTCCTAGACAGCCGTACTACCAATGTATAAGAGGCAGCCATTTTTGTTCCTTATTAAAAACATGAAACTAGTATAAGGTACTCGAATCTTATTCTGATTTAGGAATGTGAAGAGGCGTGGGAACACGTGTGAGAGAGACAACATTTCAAGGTCAAAACGCGGAGAAAATGCAACTCTCTCTGTTGCTAGGCCAACTGATAACGATTGCGTTAGTGATACACTTGTCATTTTAGCAAACGGACGTATACAGTAGAGCTCTGACCTGAACTTTGGAAGAAAAAATCCTTTAATTTTTTGGTAGGTAATTCATAATTTTTAGCCTACTTTCGATTTTTGCAAAAAATGAAAGTAGACTTATGAGATCAACACAGGGCGAAAAAAAGTGTGTCTGTGTGTGTGTATGTGTGTGTGTGTGTGAGTCTGTGTGTGTGAGAGAGAGTGTGTGAACTCTGAATGTCTGTCCCACCGTATCAATTCGAACACGGTGAACGCAAATTGACCGAAATTTGGTACAAAGGTAGCAGTAGCAAGTGGCACCTCAGTGTCATGTTTTATATCACCGCCATCTTGACAGCAACGTAACTGCGGCCACACAAATGTTCAAAGCCTAAATCAAATTACGACTAACCTAATCATCCGATCTCTACCAAACATTGCAACAACATACCTTTATGGGGGTAGCATCTTTGACCAAACTAATAGCTCATCAGCCTAATAGTTTGCGGATGGCGGCCATCTTTGTGTGAAAATTGATTCCCCCTATTAATTCGAAAACGGTGGACCGGAATGGAACGAAATTTGCTACAGAGGTAGTACTAAAAAAGGGCACCTCAGTGTCATATTTTATATTGCCGCCATCTTGACTGAAACGTAATGGTGGCCACACAAATGTTCAAAGCTTAAATCAAATTACGACTAACATAATCATCCGATCTCTACCAAATTTGGCAACAACATACCTCTATGGAGGAAGCATACTTTGACCAAATTAGTAGGTCATTAGCCTAATAGTTTGCGGATGGCGGCCATCTTAGTGTCAAAATAGATTCCCCGTATTAATTCATACACGGTGAAACCGAATGGAACGAAATTTGGTACAAAGGTAGCACTAGCAAATGGCTCCTCAGTGTCATGTTTTATATCGCCGCCAATTTGACAGAAACGTATTGGCGGCCACACAAATGCTCATAGCTTAAATCAAATTACGACTAACATAATCATATGATCTCTACCAAAATTTGCAGCAACATACCTTTATGGAGGGAGCACCCTTTGACCAATCTAATAGGTCATTAGCCTAATAATTTGCGGATGGCGGCCATCTTTGTGTCAAAATCGATTCCCCCTATCAATTCGAACACGGTGAAACCGAATGGAACTAAATTTGGTACAGAGGTAGCACTAGCAATGGGCACCTCAGTGTTATGTTTTAAATTACCGCCATCTTAACGGAAACGTAATCGCGGCCACCCAAATGTTAAAAGCTAATATGTAATTACGACCAACCTAATAATCTAGTCTCTACCAAATTTTTCAACAACATATCTATATGTGGGTAGCATATTCTGAACAAACTGCAAGATGATCAGCCGAATAGTTTGCAGATGGTGGCCAGTATATGTGCAAATCGATTCCTCTATCAATTCAAACACGGTGAAACCGAATTGAACGAAATTTGGTACAGAAGTAGCACTAGCAAAGGGCACCTCAGTGTCATGTTTTATATCGCCGCCATCTTGACGGAAACGGAATGACGGCCACCCAAATGTTAAAAGCTTAAATCAAATTACGACCATCCTAATAATTTGATCTCTACCAGATTTTGCAACAACATGCCTTTTCGTGGAAAGCAGCTTATGACTGACTACAAGGTCATCAGCCCAATAGTTTGCAAATAGCGGCCATGTATGTGTGCAAATCCATTCCCCATATCAATTCAAACACGGTGAAACCGAATTGAATGAAATTTTTTACATAGGTAGCACTACCAAAGGGCACCTCATATTCATGTTTAATATCCCTAAAGCACTTTGTATTTCAACAAGCTACTACAACCAACATTCAATTATACTTCTTGAAAAGGACAACATTTATAACAATACCCATGCATTTAGGAGACAGTAGGTTATATTTTCTTTATTGAACATCTTTTTACTTATTTATTTGTTTGCAGATAACCACTATACTTTACATGATTGAGATACAAGAAACCATTTCGGTTTTGGGCACACTAGAAGGAAACAGTAACAAGCCAGTGCAAGCGAAGGTGAGATTATTATTTTAAACTAATTATTTTCATTTTTTGTTTGATATTATTTTATTTTATTTTCTTAAATGCATGTATTAACCTGAATTTTGGTACACATAGCGGATTATTATATTTATTTTCAGAAACTTGGAAAGAAAAGCCTTACCGCCGTGGCAGTTGCTGAAAACCCAAGACGCAGAGGAGTGCAACCATGGTTTCCAGGCAGTGAACTATTGAAAACTCAGGTAAGCCTAACATAAAATGCTATTGCATTTTACCACTACTGTAAACCTCTAGACGAAAAAATTATTCATTACCTGTACATGAATGGGACGATGATTGCTTTCTTGATTAATTGCTGTGTTGTTGTTGACTGGGAAAAGTACAAGGCTATGTTGGATTTTCTAAAAACAAAAATTTAAATTTTATTTATGGGCGGTTCCCTATGGACTCAACGAATATCCACAGATATGAACATGATAATCTTAACAAAATGACATGACATTCATTTTTTGTTTATATATTGGTTAAAGGGGGATGTAAATGACTGAAGCTTTATAAAAGGAAAATAAGTACATGGGTTACTGTTGGTGCCAACATACATTTTATTTTTAATGCTTTTTTATTTAAAGTCAATTATTGTTAAAGTTTTATTTACAAGTATTGATTGATTGATTGATTGATTGAGTGACGGTTATTTTTTAGGTGTGGTCATACGCCATTAACAGTGTGAACAGACAGTGAAAAGCATACTTTGTGATTTAAAGTACTGTGTGCAACGTTAATAACTTACAATAAGAAAACGTTTTATTATAACACATGGCGTTAGTACCAAATACAACAAGTGAACAAGTAGGTTTACCACGTGGGTTAAATTTAAAATCAGAACATGATCGTTGGTTAACATTTGAATCCTGGCCTGTAGGCTTTTTATCCAGACATAAACTTGTAAAGCCCTATTTTTTCTTGAACCGAGAAGATGTGGTGCGCTGTGTGTTTTGTCGTATTGAACTTTCACACTGGGAAGAAGGGGATGTTCCCTTTAGCGACCATTTGCGATAGTCTCCTGGTTGTCCCTACATGCTTGGAAAACAAGTGGGTAACATACCCGTGTATCCATTTTACCGAACCACAAGGCCATTGGCTACTACTTACGTGGCTGAATCACAAATAAATAATAATAATAATAATGATGTATTACCAGCCAACGGTAGTGTCGATATATGTGGTCCATATGCCATAGACAGTGTTGAATTGGCGTGTGCTTTTGAAAAATTGGGAGTTTGCAAGACTAAAGCACTAGCACACCCAGAGTACAGCTCTGTTGAAAAACGTTTAGAATCTTATAAAAATGTTTGGCCATTAATATTAAAAAACCTTACAAAACAGCTAAGTGAAGCTTGATTTTTTATACTGTTGAAGGGGATAAAACAATATGTGTTTATTGTGGATTTGCTTTAAAGGATTGGCAAATGACTAATGACCCTTTTGTGCCACACGCTCGTTGGTTACCAAACTGTAAGTACATTGTTTTGCTTAAAGGTCAGGAATTTGTGAACACTATTCGTAAAGAAAACGTGATTGCAGCACAAGATATAAAGGTGCCTTTAGAGTTAGAACACGCGGAGCAAATACAAGAGGCTGAAAGAAAAGACTTGTCTTACGAACAGATACAAACGTGTGACCAACAATTATGTAAAATTTGTTATCAAGATGAACTAGGTGTTGTATTTTTGCCTTGTGGACACATGATAGCCTGTGTCAAGTGTGCAATAGAACTGAACACTTTTGCTATATTCAGAAAAGTAGTATCTGCTACAGTTAGGACATTTCTTGCATAAATAGTATAATATATTAGCAATGCATAGTGCAAAATACCTATATGCACAATATTTTTACAAGCTGTTGTGGTGAGTAATAGATATGCTTTTGTTTTGTTTATAGACTACCACAATGAATGTTTTGAATGCTGTGGAACAATCATGTGGCTTAGAGACAAAGAAGCTCAGCGAATTGCCAACGCATATTCCATTCCGCATTATCAAGATTAGGAAATTGAAAACAGCATATGGTGGTCGTGTACTTTATGTACGTGAAAACATTCACACATTTCTGCCTACACGGTTTGATGATATATCATAGAGAGATTTTGATGAAGTGAATAATGCTGTACCACCTGTACACTTAATTTATGAAAGTTTAAAAACAATAGGCGCATAATTAGTTTTAATTAAATGAAAAAAGAAACAAATGTGAAATAATAATGGAAAATATAAGTGATGACAATGAACTGAAAGAAAACAAGATGTTCAGTAAAGAACATATAGCCTACTTTCTCCTAAATGCATGGGTATTGTTATAACTCTTTGTCCTTTTCAAGGAGAGTGATTGAATGTTGGTTGTAGTAGCTTGTTGAAATACAACGTTCTATAGGGATATTAAACATGAATAGGAGGTGCCCTTTGCTAGTGCTATCTCTATAGCAAATTTCGTTCAATTCGGTTTCACCGTGTGCGAATTGATAGGGGGAATCGATTTGCACACTTACTTGGCCACCATCTGCAAACTATTGGGCTGATGTTCTTGCAGTTTGGTCAGAATATGTTTCCCACATAAAGATATGGTGTTGCAAAATTTGGTAGAGACTAGATTATTAGGTTGGTCGTAATTACATTTTAGCTTTTAACATTTGGGTGGCCACGATTACGTTTCCGTCAAGATAGCGGTGATATAAAACATGACACTGAGGTGCCCGTTGCTAATGCTACCTCTGTACCAAATTTCGTTCCATTCGGTTTCACCGTTTTCGAATTGATAAGGGGAATCGATTTTCACACAAAGATGGCCGCCATCCGCAAAATATTAGGCTGATGACCTATTAGTTTGGTCAAAGGATGCTCCCTCCATAAAGGTATGTTGTTGCTAAATTTGCTAGAGATCGGATGATTAGGCTAATAGTAATTTGATTTAAGCTTTGACCATTTGTGTGGCCGCCATTACGTTTCCGTCAAGATGGCGGCGATATAAAACATGACACTGAGGTGCCCTCTGCTAGTGCTACCTCTGTACCAAATTTCGTTCATTCGGTTCCACCGTGTTCGAATTAATAGGGGGAATCAATTTTGACACAAAGATGGCCGCCATCCGCAAACTATTAGGCTAATGGCCTATTAGATTGGTCAAAGGATGCTCCCTCCATAAAGGTATGTTTTTGCAAAGTTTGGTAGAGATCGGATGGTTATTAGTCGTAATTTGATTTAAGCTTTAAACATTTGTGTGGCCGCCATTACGGTTCTGTCAATATGGCGGCGATATAAATCATGACACTGAGATGCCCTTTGCTAGTGCTATCTCTGTACCATATTTCGTTCCATTCGGTTTCACCGTGTTTGAATTAATAGGGGGAATCGATTTTGACACAAAGATGGCCGCCATCCGCAAACTATTAGACGAATGACCTATTAGATTGGTCAAACGATGCTCCCTCCAGAAAGGTATGTAGTTGCAAAATTTGGTAGAGATCGGATGATTAGGTTAATCGTAATTAGATCTAAGCTTTGAACATTCGTGTGGCCGCCATTACGTTTCAGTCAAGACGGTGGCGATATAAAACATGGCACTGAGGTGCCCTTTGCTAGTGCTACCTCTGTACCAAATTTCGTTCCATTCGGTTCCACAGTGTTCGAATTAATAGGGGGCATCAATTTTGACATAAAGTTGGCCGCCACCCGCAAATTATTAGGCTAATAACCTATTAGATTGGTCAAAGGATGCTCCCTCCATAAAGGTATGTTGTTGCAAAGTTTGGTAGAGATCGGTTGGTTATGTTAGTCGTAATTTAACTTAAGCTTTGAACATTTGTGTGGCTGCCATTACGTTTCTGTCAAGATGGCGGAGATATAAAACATGACACTGAGGTGCCCTTTGCTAGTGCTACCTCTGTACCAAATTTCGTTCATTCGGTTCCACCGTGTTCGAATTAATAGGGGGAATCAATTTTGACATAAAGATGGCCGCCATCCGCAAACTGTTAGCCTAATAACCTATTAGATTGGTCAAAGGATGCTCCCTCCATAAAGGAATGTTGTTGCAAAGTGTGGTAGAGATTGGATGGTTATGTTAGTCGTATTTAACTTAAGCTTTGAACATTTGTGTGGCCGCCATTACGTTTCTGTCAATATGGCGGCGATATAAAACATGACACTGAGATGCCCTTTGCTAGTGCTACCTCTGTACCAAATTTCGTTCCATTCGGTTCCATCGTGTTTGAATTAATAGGGGGAATTTATTTTCACACAAAGATGGCCGCCATCCGCAAACAATTAGGCTAATGACCTAGTCATTTGGTCAAAGGATGCTTCCTCTATAAAGGTATGTTGTTGCAAAATTTGGTAGAGATCAGATGATTAGGTTAATCGTAATTTGATTTAAGCTTTGAACATTTGAGTGGCCGCCATTACGTTTCCGTCAAGATGGCGGTGATATAAAACATGACACTGAGGTGCCTATTGTTAGTACTACCTCTGTACCAAATTTCGTTTCATTCGGTCGCACCGTGTTCGAATTAATAGGGGGAATCGATTTTCACACAAAGATGACCGCCATCCGCAAACTGTTACGCTGATGACCTATTATTTTGGTCAAAGGATGCTTACCCCATAGAGGTATGTTGTTGCAAAATTTGGTAGAGATCGGATGATCAGATTAGTCGTAATTTGATTTAAGCTTTGAACATTTTTGTGGCCGCCATTACGTTTCCGTCAAGATGGCGGCGATATAAAACATAACACTGAGGTGTATTTTGTTAGTACTACCTATGTACCAAATTTCGTTCCATTCGGTTGCACCGTGTTCGAATTAATAGGGGGAATCGATTTTCACACAAAGATGGCCGCCATCCGCAAACTATTACGCTGATGGCCTATTGGTTTGGTCAAAGGATGCTCCCCCCACAGAGGTATGTTGTTGCAAAATTTGGTAGAGATCGGATGATTATGTTAGTCGTAATTTGATTTAAGCTTTGAACATTTGTGTGGCCGCCATTACGTTTCCGTCAAGATGGCGGCGATATAAAACATGACACTGAGGTGTCCTTTGCTAGTGCTACCTTTGTACCAAATTTCGTTCAATTCGCATTCATCGTGTTCGAATTGATAGGGGGGGGGGACAGATATTCAGAGTACACACACTCACACACACACACACACACACACACACAGACTCACACACACACATACACACACACACACACATACACACAGACTCACACACACACATACACACACACAGACAGACACACTTTTTTCGCCCTGTGTTGATCTCATAAGTCTACTTTCATTTTTTGCAAAAATCGAAAGTAGGCTAAAAATATGTGTCTAGAATAATAATGTTTTAGTTTTTAGTGTTGTCTTAAAAATATTATTATAAAACAAAAAAATGTATATAACTTGTGTAAATAAAAATATAAAATAATGTTACAATGTTGTTTTATTTTATACAAAGTTAGAATATTTAACATTGCAGAGTACACATGATTATGACAATAGATGCACATTTAATACAACTCTTTCTCCCTTAACAATAGTCTGTTATAATTTTTAAATTCATGGCTTGTTGTACATCTTTTTATAGCAATGTCCATTCACTGTTGTTTTCAAAAACTGGGGAAGCCGCAATGGTTTTATAGGCATAAAAACATTATTGTTATTACTATTTAGCCATTTTGATCCTCTTGCAATACTACGGTACCTTTTTGCTTATCAAGAGCAGATGACCTGGTTATTCCACTCCTTAAAACGACGACAACAACAACACTACCTCTTGCATAGTTTGTGATGTTGATGGCTCTTGCGATGTGGAAGATGGATTAAACATAACTTTTAGAACAGGGGTTAAACGTTGCTCATTAAACAATCCACTATTAAGAGTAGCATTATGGGTTTCTTGATTTTTTGTCGACGGCAACTGTGTTTTCTGCAGTACACTACATTGATGATCACTGACACTTAATACCTCACTATTTTTAGTTTTTAGGTCACCACGACAATGCTTGGAACGATGTTCTGAACAACGCCAAATAACAGTTCCATTGTTATTGGTTCGTTTCACAATATATGAATATCCTTTATAGTATGCATAAGGCTTACCATACCTAGTCACTGATATTTCCATGTCAACTGTCAAGCATAGAGTAAGCTCTAGTAAAGTCAACTTGGTAATAAGAATAATAGTTTAATGTGGGAGCAAATATGGATCCAAAGAATTCAGGTAAAAGTGGAAGCAAATAAGCAAATATGAGAATCAAGAGTGGGGGTAAAAGTGGTCGCAAAGTGGTAGACCCATTACACAATAATTTTAGCACGACGAAGCTCTTGTTCAATTTCTTTGATTTCCCAATCGTGACCGGTATACCCAGCTTGTTGTAAAGCATGCAAGTGTCGAAGCCGATGAATTAGCTTACTGAGTTTGTTCCAGTATACAAATTTATCACATGAATTTTTAGGTGTAAACAAAGCATTACCATTATCATCAACAGCATCTTCATCATCATTATCATCCGCATGATCGTCATTATCATCATGACCATCATCACTATTACTATATAGTCCTTTTTGATCCTCTTGCATTACCACTTCATTTATAGTCTGCGTTGATTTTGATAGTGTTAAAGGTTTCTTGTACGTTGACAACTGTCTTAACATGACTTTTTGAGGACATGATAAGTCCTTTTGAACAAACCCTGCTCTATATTTAGCCGCAATATCGTTTTCTTGAACTTGCATTTTAGCATTTTGATGATTGTTTGTAAACAGCAACCGTGGTTCGTTTGGAGCACTATATTGACGAACACTCACAATTAAGATCTTCCCATTTTTAGCCTACTTTCGATTTTTGCAAAAAATGAAAGTAGAATTATGAGATCACTACAGGGCGAAAAAAAGTGTGTCTGTCTCTGTGTGTGTATGTGTGTGAGGCTGTGTGTGTGTGTGTGTGTGTGTGTGAGTGTGTGGACTCTGAATGTCTGTCCCCCCCTATCAATTCGAACACGGTGAGCGCAAATTGAACGAAATTTGGTACAAAGGTAGCACTAGCAAAGGACACCTCAGTGTCATGTTTTATATCGCCGCCATCTTGACGGAAACGTAATGGCGGCCACACAAATGTTCAAAGCTTAAATCAAATTACGACTAACCTAATCATCCGATCTCTTCCAAATTTTGCAACAACATACCTTTATGGAGGGAGCATCCTTTGACAAATCTAATAGGCCATTAGCCTAATAGTTTGCGGATGGCGACCATCTTTGTGTCAAAATCGATTACCCCTATTAATTTGAACACTGTGAAACCGAATGGAATGAAATTTGGTGCAGAGGTAGCACTAGCAAAGGGCACCCCAGTGTCATGTTTTATATCGCCGCCATCTTGACGGAAACGTAATGGCGGCAACCCAAATGTTCAAAGCTTAAATCAAATTACGACTAACCTAATCATCCGATCTCTACCAAATTTTTCAACAACATACCTTTATGAAGAGGGCATCCTTTGACAAATCTAATAGGTCATTAGCCTAATAGTTTGCGGATGGCGGCCATCTTTGTGTCAAAATCGATTACCCCTATTAATTCGAACACGGTGAAACCGAATGGAATGAAATTTGGTACAGAGGTAGCACTAGCAAAGGGCACCTCAGTGTCATGTTTTATATCACCGCCATCTTGACGGAAACGTAATGGCGGCCACACAAATGTTCAAAGCTTAAATCAAATTACGACTAACCTAATCATCCGATCTCTACCAAATATTGCATCAACATACCATTATGGAGGGAGCATCCTTTGACCAAACTAATACGTCATTAGCCTAATATTTTGCGGATGGCGGCCATCTTTGTGTGAAAATCGATTCCCCCTATTAATTCGAACACGGTGAAACCGAATGGAACGAAATTTGGTACAGAGGTAGCACTAGAAAAGGCCACCTCAGTGTCATGTTTTATATCACCGCCATCTTGACGGAAACATAATCGCGGCCACCCAAATGTTAAAGGCTAAAATGTAATTACGACCAACCTAATAATCTAATCTCTACCAAATTTTGCAACAACAAATCTTTATGTGGGAAGCATATTCTGACCAAACTGCTAGATCATCAGCCCAATAGTTTGCAGAAGGTGGCCAAGTATGTGTGCAAATCGATTCCCCCTATCAATTCAAATACGGTGAAACAGATTTGAACGAAATTTGGTACAGAGGTAGCACTAGCAAAAGGCACCTCAGTGTCTTGTTTTATATCGCCGCCATCTTGACGGAAATGGAATGACGGCCACCCAAATGTTAAAAGCTTAAATCAAATTTCGACCATCCTAATAATTTGATCTCTACCGGATTTTGCAACAAGATGCCTTTTTGTGGAAAGCATCTTATGACTGACTACAAGGTCATCAGCCCAATAGTTTGCAAATAGCGGCCATGTATGTGTGCAAATCCATTCCCCAGATCAATTCATACACGGTGAAACCGAATTGAATGAATTTTTTTCAGAGGTAGCACTAGCAAAGGGCACCTCATATTCATGTTTAATATCCCTATAGCACGTTGCATTTCAACAAGCTACTACAACCAACATTCAATTATACTTGAAAAGGACAAAGAGTTATAACAATACCCATGCATTTAGGAGAAAGTAGGCTATATGTTCTTTACTTAACATCTTGTTACTTTTCAGATTGCCTCGACATTTTGTTGATCTCTCTTTTGAGCATCGCCAGAATATTATTTCTTTCGCATTCTGACGATTATAGTTATAAGAGTAGCCTTGATAGAGTGCACGTTGCCTGCCCTTGTTTGTTGTAGTAAGTTCCATAGTAGTAACTGACCTGTCAGTACGATGTTCACACTACAGAGGTTACAACTGGTTTGCTGATGGAGTGACCTACCATAAACTTATATAATGGCTTATGTGTTGGCTTTTTATGTTGGCTTTTTGTGTTGGCCTTTGGTGTTGGCTTTTTGTGTTGGCTTTTGTGTTGGCTTCTGTATTGTCTTATTTGACAAGTTATTTTTGTCAATATATTTAGTGGATTTTTTGCTTGGTGTTGGAAAGTATTTGAAATAGAGGGAATATTTAAAGACTTAACCTCAGCTCACTAACCTAACCTAAACTAACTTCACCTAACCTAACCTAACCCAACTTTACCTAACCTAACCTAACCCAACTGTTCCTAACCTAACCTAACCTAACTTCACCTAACCTAACCTAACTTAACCTAACTTCACCTAACCTAACCTAACCTTTCAACTCTCAGATGATAATTACATTCTGGGCATAGTCGAGTTGGAACCCAAGACCTCAAGTGTAAAAACCAATTAATTTTGGTAGCTTATTTTGGAAGCTAATTTTCATGGCTAACCTAACTTTACCTAAACTAACCTCAGCTCACTTTGGATATCACTATTAAGTGTTCATATCCTCCGCTAGGTGGAATGCTAGTTGTTCAGGTAGTGCTCATATTTACCACTAGGTAGCGGATACATACTTTGCGTGTTGCATGTGACTCGTGTGAAGTTTGACCGCGTGCAAGACGTGTTTGTATAAGTTCTGTATATAAACTCAATATACAATAAACCAATAAATGTTCAGAACTAACATGTATAGCCAGGTTAAGGGTATATAGGAGACCCTTAGCAAGAAAGGCTGTCTAACCCACCGGTCTACAGCCTTGTCATACGCAGTAAGCACCTGTCGGCAGTAAATCCTATACCACGTTTTTCATTACATGGCACTTTAACAGGCTCTAGATCATGGACTAAAATTGGTAAAAAAATCAACGTATGCCTTTAGCCAAGGTCTTTGTTTAAACTTTAACACAAAAGCCAACACATGAAATCATCGTGTGTTAAAGTTTAAACAAAGACCTTGGCTAAAGGCATACGTTGATTTTTTAACCAATTAAAGTCCATGATCTAGAGCCTTTTTAAGTGCCATGTAATGAACAAAAATAGTGCAATGTTTGTTCAAAAGGGCTTATCATGTCCTCAAAAAGTCATGTTAAGACATTTGTCAACGTCCAAGAAACCTTTAACACTATCAAAATCAACGCAGACTATAAATGACGTGGTATTGCAAGAGGATCAAAAAGGACTATATAGTAATAGTGATGATGGTCATGATGATAATGATGATCATGAGGATGATAACGAGGATTATGATGATGATGATGATAATGGTAATGCTTTGTGTACACCTAAAAATTAATTTCTTAAATTTGTATACTGGAACAAACCCAGTAAGCTAATTCAACGGCTTTGACACTTGCATGCTTTACAACAAGCTGGGCATACCGGTCACGATTGGGATATCAAAGAAATTGAACAAGATCTTCTTCGTGCTAAAATTATTGTGTAATGGGTCTACTAATGTGCGACCATTTTTACCCCCACTCTTCGTTCATATATTTGCTTATTTGCTTCCACTTTTACCTGAACTCTTTGGATCCATATTTGCTCTCACATTAAACTATTATTCTTATTACCAAGTTGACTTTACTAGAGATTAGTCTATGCTTGACAGTTGACAATGAAAATATCAGTGACTAGGTATGGTAAGCCTTATGCATACTATAAAGGATATTCATATATTATGAAACGAACCAATAAAAATGGAACTGTTATTGGGCGTTGTTCAAAACAACGTTCCAAGCATTGTCGTGGTGACCTAAAAAGTAAAAATAGTGAGGTTTTAAGTGTCAGTGATCATCAATGTAGTGTACTGCAGAAAACACAGTTGCCGTCGACAAAAAATCAAGAAAACCACATTGCTACTCTTAATAGTGGATTGTTTAATGAGCAACGTTTAACCCCTGTTCTAAAAGTTATGTTTAATCCATCTTCCACATCGCAAGAGCCATCAACATCACAAACTATGCAAGAGGTAGTGTTGTTGTTGTCGTCGTTTCAAGGAGTGGAACAACTAGGTCATCTGCTCTTGATATGCAAAAAGGTAACGTAGTATTGCAAGAGGATCAAAATGACTATATATTAATAACAATAAGGTTTTTATGCCTATAAAACCATTGCGGCTTCCCCAGTTTTTGAAAACAACAGTGAATGGGCATTGATATAAAAAGATGTACAACAAGCCTTGTGTTTAAAAATTATAACAGGCTATTGTTAAGGGAGAAAGAGTTGTATTAAGTGTGCATCTATTGTCATAATAATCTATACTCTGCAATGTTAAATATTCTAACTTTGTATAAAATAAAACAACATTGTAACATCATTTTGCATTTATTTACATTTATTTAAGACAATACTGAAAACTAAAACATTATTATTCCATATACATATTTTTTTTCTTTCAGTCCATTGTCATCACTTATATTTTCCATTATTATTTCACATTTGTTTCTTTTTTCAATTAATTAAAGCGAACCATGCACCTATTGTTTTTAAAACCTTCATAAATTAAGTGTACAGGTTGTACAACATTATTCACTTCATCAAAAACACTCTCCGACACATCATTAAACCGTGTAGGCAGAAATGTCTCAAAGTTTTCACATACACAAAGTACACGATCACCATATGCTGTTTTCAATTTTCGAATCTTGATAATGCGGAATGGAATATGCGTTGGCAATTCGCTGAGCTTCTTTGTCTCTAAGCCACATGATTGTCCCACAGAATTCAAAACATTCATTGTGGTAGTCTATAAACAAAACAAAAGCATATCTATTACACACCACAACAGCCTGTAATAATATTGTTCATATAGGTATTTTGCACTATGCATTACTAATATATTATACTATTTATGTAAGAAATGTCCTATCTGTAGCAGATACTACTTTTCTGCATATAGCAAAAGTGTTCAGTTCTATTGCACACTTGACACAGGCTATCATGTGTCCACAAGGCAAAAATACAACACCTAGTTCATCTTGATAACAAATTTTACATAATTGTTGGTCACACGTTTGTATCTGTTCGTAAGACAAGTCTTTTCTTTCAGCCTCTTGTATTTGCTCCGCGTGTTCTAACTCTAAAGGCACTTTTATGTCTTGTGCTGCAATCACGTTTTCTTTACGAATAGTGTTCACAAATTCCTGACCTTTAAGCAACACCATGTATTTACAGTTTGGTAACCAACGAGCGTGTTGGAGAAAAGTGTCATGAGTCATTTGCCAATCCTTTAAAGCGCATCCACAATAAACACATATTGTTTTATCCCCTTCAACAGTATAAAAAATCCAGCTTCACTTAGCTGTTTTGTAAGGTTTTTAATATTAATGGCCAAACATTTTTATAAGATTCTAAACGTTTTTCAACAGAGCTGTATTCTAAGTGTGCTAGTGCTTTAGTCTTGCAAACTCCCAATTTTTCAAAAGCACACGCCAATTCAACACTGTCTATGGCATATGGACCACATATATCGACACTACCGTTGGCTGGTAATACATCATTATTATTATTATTTATTTGTGATTCAGCCACGTAAGTAGTAGCCAATGGCCTTGTGGTTCGGTAAAATGGATACACGGGAATGTTACCCAATTGTTTTCCAAGCATGTATGAACAACATGGAGACCATCGCAAACGGTCTCTAAAGGGATCATCCCCTTCTTCCCAGTGTGAATGTTCAATACGACAAAACACACAGCGCACCACATCTTCTCGGTTCAAGTAAAAGAAAACGGCTTTTGCAAGTTTATGTCTCGACAAAAAGCCCACAGGCCAGGATTCAAATGTTAACCATCGATAATGTTCTGATTTTAAATTTAACCCACGTGGTAAACCAACTTGTTCACTTGTTGTATTTGATACTAACGCCATGTGTTATAATAAAACTTTTTCTTATTGTAAGTTATTAACGTTGCACACAGTACTTTAAACCACAACGTATGCTTTTTTTCACTGTCTGTTCATACTGTTGCTGGCGTATGACCACACCTAAAAAGCAAACAAAATAACCCATCACTCAAGCAATCAATACTTGTAAATAAAACTTTAATAATAATTGACATTAAATAAAGAACAGCATTAAAAACAAGTAGTTCCGTGAAGAACTATACAGCCTATTTTCATTTTTCCTACTCATGTTAATTGCCTCTATCAACACACAAAATTTCAGTTTGAAGGTTCTGATAGATTCGTAGATATTGAGAACCGTCTAAATATTCCAGATGTTCGCCAGGATGGATTTTTTTAATGTACTATTACATTAAGATTATTGTGTACGTGTGGTATTCAAATTCCAAACGCATGATTAGAACACAAGAAGTAAAAACGAGATTTTAAAATTTCGCACAGCTCCCATCTTGTGGTTATGCAAACAATTGAAATAAATTAGATGCCAGTGGATTAATATTTGTATAAGCATTTAACGTGCAACGTTTCACTGCACTCGGATAGTTAAATCGCGAGAAACGTCCATTTAAATATTTATACTTCGCGTCGCCATGTTGGATTTGTGCTCACCAGGTTACTGAAAGTTCTATAGGTGAACATATGTTCATAGCCTCTATGAACATAAATCATTTCAGTTTGATTGCTGTGAAAGATTCGTAGATATTGAGAACCGTCTAAATATTTCGGATGGTCACCTTGTTGGATTGTTATATGTATAGGCCATAGATTTATGAACCATTCAAGGAAAACTATTGCCTAGGTTCATTATTCAAACTTTCATTTTAATCGCATGATTACGACAAACGAAATAAAAACTTATTTTTAAAATTTCGCACCGCCGCCATATTGAGGTTATGTAAAGAATTGAACTAAATTAGTTACCAGTGCATTACAAAGTGTATAAACATTTCCTGTACCAGACTTCATTTCGTTTGGAACATTAAATCGCGAGAAAGGTCTATTTAAAATTTTCAAATTCGCTTAGCCGCCATGTTCGTTTTGTAGTTAACCGGTTTTTGAAAGTCTTATAGATGAACTTCCAGTAGTGCCCTTTATCTATGTACAAAATTTCAGGGTGATACCGCTAATAGTTTCCGAGATATAGAATGCCGGTGAAATAATTCGCACATCCGCCATCTTGTGGTTATGTAAACAATTGAACGAAGTTAGATGTCGGTGCATTACAATGTATAAAAACACATACTGTACCAAGTTTTATTGCGTTTGGTTGGTAGAATCGCGAGAAACGTCTATTTGAAAGTCGTAAAATTCGCGTGGCCGCCATGTTGGTTTTGTAGTTACCAGTTTTTCAAAAGTTACATAGGTGAACTTCTAGTGGTCCTCTTTATCACCGTAAAAAATTCCAGGGTGATATCGGGAATAGTTTCGGAGATATTGAATGCTGGTGAAATATTTCTCACAGCCGCCATGTTGGATTGGTAAGATGTAACTAAATTTGAATGGCACGGTCGGGATTGTCCGGAATAGTGCTATGAAATTACCGAGTTTCATTGAAATCGCACCAGCCATTTAGAAGTTATTAGGGGACACACACACACACACACATACGCACACACCACGGACAAAAGGTGATCTCAACAGCCTATTTTTTCAAAATTGAAAATAGGCTAAAAATGAGGAAAAAGTAGACTTGTGAGATCGATCCGGGAAAATGTGTCTGTCTGTCTATCTGTCTGTCTGTCCTTCTCTCTGGCTGGCTGTGTGTGTGTGTGTGTGTGTGTGTCCTATCAACTCCTAAACGGCTGCAGCAATCGAAACCAAATTTAGTAGGAGTAAAGATGTATACCGGAATATCTCAAGGCCATATTTGAAAAAGATGTCAGTGCTACCAACTGCTAAAAAAACGCACTAGAAATTTGAGCTCCAAGTTGGATATCATGGAAGGTATACAAGGGAGCTATTCCAAAATTGGTACACATGTAGATAATAATATTTCAGTTTAATTTCCAGGGGGCCATACATGACAGTGTTGCCAAAATAATTTTAAGCCTACTGATAGGTCCAATTTTAAATGCATATAACTTCTAAACTATCAATTGGATTTCAACCAAATTTTGTATGTTATATGCACACAGAAGGAGGTATGACTGAGCGTATTCTTAAGAGCCACCAGGGCTGCCAACTGTTAATAATTGCTCTCTCTATTTTTTTTATCCAAATACCAATATATCAGAAAGTATCCAAGCCGACAGCGTTAAACTATGCACACGTATATTACCTGACATTTTACATTAATTTGGAGTATCTTATATACGTCAGTTCTACCAACATGATTCTAAGCCTGCTGATAGGACCAATTTTAAAATACATGTAACTTCTATACTGTCAGTTGGATTTCAACCAAATTTCGTATGTGCTATGTGTACCATAACACATATGACTATAAGTGTTGTTAAGAGAAATCAGGGCTGCCAACTGTTAATAAATGCTGTCTATATTTTTTTTTACCCTAATATCAATATATCAGAAAGTATGCAAGCCAACAGCTCTATACTTTGCACACGTATAGCACCTGACGTTCTAGATTAATTTGGAGTAATTAATTCAAGGCAGTGCTGCCAACATGATTCTATGCCTGCTGATATGTCCAATTTTAAAAATACATGTAACTTCTATACTAACAAATGGATTTCATCCAAAATTGGCACAAAAAGATATCATAATATTTCCGATTATTTCTGACCAGCAAACGCATAACATTGTTGCCAACGTGCTTTTACGTGTGCTGATAGATCCAATGTCTAACTTCATGTAACGTCCTTTGTACTTCAACCACATTTTGTATTCTTTACCTTAAGAGATGGAATTAAGAATGTATTCAGTCACCAGAGCAGCGAACTGTATTGCTCTATTAGGCTACATTATGCCTAGTATACAGTATTTCGAACTAATTAAGACATTCCGATATTACCAACTTAATTTCGTCATTATTCTAGATAGGTTCATATACTGTAGATTAATCATTGGCATGAATCTTAATTTTAAGAAAAGTAGGCTCTTTAGTTCGTCACGGAATTTCTTGTTCCATCTGACTATGTGGGAAGCGGCTAACTGGTAGCATGCTGAACTTCTATGCCCAAGGTCGCTGGTTCAAAACCGGCCAAAACCGTCGGATTTTCTAAGAGCGCTAAAAATCCCTCAGCATGATTTCCTTCGGAGGGGAAGTTCCAAAGTTCGTTGCAAGTTGCTGGTTGCTGTGGCATCTAGCAGCCAAGTTCACAGGTAGGTGTCGTTGACGGTAGTATTTGGTTCAAAATTAGGTACTACTACTTAAAATTGCTCACTCCTCTTCTTGCCTAGAACACCTCAAAATAGCACTGCCTTGGTTTTTGTGGGTATCTACTCACATAACGTAACGGCGGTGCTTTTTGAGGATCCAACCAGCCTGCGGGCTGACTACCTAACAGACTTAAAATTGACCTTCTGCAGACCTTACCTGAATTACAGACTAATGCAGTCATCACAATTAATACCGTTTATCAGACAGATTCTACACACACCCAATGTACACGGGGTTACATGACCACGTTGTCGCAGCCCCTAAACTGAGGAACCAACCAACATCTGTGCGGGGGATAACATTTTGCGTGAAGAAGTAACAGACTGTTAGATAGTTACACATCAGTTCCAAACCTTGCATAAGGGCAGTGTGATCACAAGTATAACAAGTAGTTCCGTGAAGAAATATACAGCCTATTTTCATATATCCTACTTATGTTGATTGCCACTATCAACAAACAAAATTTCAGTTTGATTGCTGTAATAGATTCGTAGATATTAAGAACCGACTAAATATTTCGGATGGTCGCCATGTTGGATTTTATATATGTAGGTCCTAGAGTTATGTACTGATACATGCAGATTATTGTGAACGTGTAGTATTCAAACTTCAATCGCATAATTAGGACACAAGAAAAAACAAGGAGATTTTAAAATTTTTCACAGCTGCCATCTTGAGGTTATGGAAACAATTGAAGTAAATTAGATGCCAGTGGATTAACATTCGTATAAGGATTTACTGTACCAAGTTTCACTGCACGCGGATGGTTAAATTGCGAGAAACGTCCATGTGAATATTTATAATTCGCGTCACCGCCATGTTGGATTTTTGATCACCAGGTTATTTAAAGTCCTATAGGTGAACTTAAGTTCATAGCCCCTATGAACATTAAAAAAATGCAGTTTGATAGCTAAAATAGATTCGTAGATATTCAGTATCGTCTAAATATTTCGGATGGTCGTCATGTTGGATTGTTATATGTATAGGCCATAGAGTCATGTACCATTAAAGGAAAATTATTGCGTAGGTTCATTATTCAAACTTTCACTTCGATCGCATGACTACATCACAAGAAATAAAAACTTAATTTTAAAATTCGCACTGCCGCCATCTTGAGGTTATGTAAACAATTGAACTAAATTAGATACCAGTGGATTACAATGCGTATAAATATTTCATGTACCAGGTTTCAGTGCGCTTGGAACATTAAATCGCGAGAAAAGTCTATTTAAAATTTTCAAATTCGCTTGGCCGCCATGTTCGTTTTGTAGTTAACCGGTTTTTGAAAGTCTTATAGGTGGACTTCTAGTAGTGCCCTTTATCTCCGTACAAAATTTTAGGGAGATACCGCTAATAGTTTCAGAGATAGAGAATGCCGGTGAAATATTTCGCACATCCGCCATCTTGTGATTATGTAAACAATTGAACGAAGTTAGATGTCGGTGCATTACAATGTATATAAATATATACTGTACCAAGTTTCATTGCGTTTGGTTGGTCAAATCGCGAGAAACGTCTATTTAAAAGTCGCAAATTCGCTTGGCCTCCATGTTGGTTTTGTAGTTACCAGGTTTTCAAAAGTCACATAAGTGAACTTACAGTAGTTCCCTCTATCACCATAGAAAATGTCAGGGTAATATCGGTAATAGTTTCGGAGATATTGAATGCTGGTGAAATATTTCGCACCGCCGCCATGTTGGATTGGTGTGTCGTAACAAAATTTGAAGGGCACGGTCGAGGTCGCCGGGAATAGTGCTATGAACTTTCCGAGTTTCATTGAAATCGCTCCTGCCGTTTAGATTTTATTGGGGGGGACACACACACACGAATCACACATACACACACACACACACACACACGCACACACACATGGACAAAAGGTGATCTCATAAGCCTATTTTTTCAAAATTGAAAATAGGCTAATAAACTGTATGTTGGCACTAACAGTAACCCATGTACTTATTTTCTTTTTATAAAGATTCAGTCATTTACATCCCCCTTTAACCAATATATAAACAAAAAATTAATGTCATGTCATTTTGTTCCGATTGTCATGTTCAAACCTGTGGATATACGTTGAGTCCATAGGGAACCTCCCATAAATTAAATTTAAATTTTTGTTTTTAGAAAATCCAACATGGCCTTGTACTTTTCCCAGTCAACAACAACATAGCCATTAATCAAGAAAGCAATCATCGTCCCATTCATATACAGGTAATGAATTTTTTTTTGTCTAGAGGTTTACAGTAGTGGTAAAATGCAATAGAATTTTTAGTAGGCTTGCCTGAGTTTTCAATAGTTCACTGCCTGGATACAATGGTTGCACTCTATTGCGTCTTGGATTTTCAGCAACTGCTACGGCGGTAAGGCTTTTCTCTCCAAGTTTCTAAAAATAAATAAAATAAACCGCTATAAATACCTAAATTCAGGTTAATACATGCATTTCATAAAATAAAATAAAATAATATCAAACAAAAAATGAAACAAATTAGTTTATAAAAATAAACTCACCTACACTTGCACTGGCTTGTTACTGTTTCCTTCTAGTGGGCCCAAAAGCGAAATGGTTTCTTTTATCTCAGACATGTAAGGTATACCGGTTATCTGCAAACAAATAAATAAATAAAAATCGATAATTACCTGATCAATAACGACAAATTTAAGGTTCATTAGCATTTCATTATTAAAATAATCATTCATAGGTACTTACCAAAAAATAAAAGGATTTTTCTTCCAAAGTTCAGTTCAGAGCTCTACTGTATACGTCCGTTTGCTAAAATGGCAAGTGAATCACTAACGCAATCGTTATGAGTTAGCCTAGCAACAGAGAGAGTTGCATTTTCTCATCGTTTTGATCTTGAAATGTTGTCTCTCTCACACGTGTTCCCACGCCTCTTCACCTTCCTCAATCTGAATAAGATTCGTGTACCTTATACTAGTTTCATGTTTTTAATAAGTAACCAAAATGGCTGCCTCTTATACATCGGTAGTACGGCTGTCTAGGAACCAAAATGGCGGTCTCTCTGTTTAAACGCCAGACCTCCTAGCCTCTACCAGGTCTGTTTAAACGACAGACCTGCTAGCCTCTTCCAGCCAAGTAACCTGACCCTTTACTTCCTGCCCACGTAGACATTCTTGTGTTATCAGCAGTCGCTCTGACAAGGCCTGGCCAGGTCGTGTATTGAAAGCGAGCAAGCAACACAGTTCTGTATCATTCAAAACGTGTGTGTATAATAATAATAATAATAATAATAATAATAATAATAATAATAATAATAATAATAATAATAATTATTATTACTATTATTATTATTATTATTATTAAACATTTTACTGTAATAATAATTACTAGCAAGCGGCCATTCTCAATACATGATCATGTTAACCACATACTTTCACCCTAAAACACATGACTTTACCCAGTTCAGTATTTAGTTTATAACATTTCAGGCCAATGACCTTACCGTTTTGGCTCTTTGCGTATATGCACATGACTTGGTCGAGCAAATGTTGTAGGTTTCCATATTCTAAAACCATTTACTGTGCCAGACAGCAGTCTCGCTTATTACCGTTTACTAGCATGTTAAGGATCCCCTTCAGTGGTTAAAAATCCTAGCACACTTAACACATTTTCAAATATTCGCCTCTATCCGTCATAGGAAATGTCACAAAACCAACCATCATAACCTGCCCCGCCATCCCACCAAAATAGCAATTATTTCTTCCGGGCACGGTCACCGAGATCGCTATAAGGGATTTTCAAAATATTCGCCTTCATTCATCTGTCATAGGAAAAAAAATCGAAATGCGACCCCTCGTTTTGCCATACATCGCCCCGTCGAAATAGCCATTTCCAGTATTCACCATGCTCAGTCATAGCCTCGTTGGAACTCACGCCAGGCGCTACCGGCTCCTTGTCTACAAACACTCTTTTATTTAAAAAATAAAATAAAAATTTAAAATGCATAGTTCTTTTCCTCGAATCTTGACATTTATTTTCGTGATAGACGTGGTAGGAATCTTTCATTTATGTCAAACAAACTTATTTGTAAACTTCTTAGTTTCCAAAATAGTAAAAATTCAAAATTTAAGTGTTTTCAAAAAATCTCAAAATATAAAAAGTTTTATTGTAAAAAATAAAGATCATAGAGACCATTCGTTTCAACTATGGCATAACATTCTATCATGTTTGGTTTTCAAACTATCGCCTACTTTCGAAAACAAAATTTTTCTAAAATTTATTGAAAAATAAAACGAGTGGTCCATAGGAAAGAGAACGTCAGCTCGAGTATATCGACATATCATTTGTTAGATTCCGACCATCCGTTCGCCAATTATCGCCAATGTTCGTGAGAAAGTAGGCTATCATTTTTTCCCTCCTACAGCCTTGAAATTTGCTGACCGCCTAGAGGGCATACCCACCTTTCATTAACGTCAAACAAACTTTTTTTTTTCAAAATTCACTGTTTCCAAAATAGCGCCAATCCAAAAAACAAACATTTTCATTTTTAGCCTATTTTCAATTTTCAAAAAAATAGGCTTATGAGATCACCTTTTGTCCGTGGGTGTGTGCGTGTGTGTGTGTGATTCGTGTGTGTGTCCCCTCCCCCTAATAAAATCTAAACGGCTGGAGTGATTTCAATGAAACTTGGTAAGTACATAGCACTATTCCGGGTGACCTCCACCGTGTGCTTCAAATTTTGTTACGTCTCACCAATCCAACATGACGGCTGTGCGAATATTTCACCAGCATTCAATATCTCCGAAACTATTACAGATATCACCCTGGAATTTTGTTCAGTGATAAAGGAAACTACTAGAGGTTCACTTATGTGACTTTTGAAAAACTGGTAACTACAAAACCAACATGGCGGCCAAGCAAAATTGCGAAATTTAAATAGACGTTTCTCGCGATTTAACTAAACAAACGCAATGAAACTTGGTAAAGTATATATTTATATACATGGTAATGCACTGACATCTAACTTCATTCAATTGCTAACATAACCTCAATATGGCGGCTGTGCGAAATATTTCACCGGCATTCTATATCTCTGAAACTATTACCGGTATCACCCTTAAATTTTGCACGGAGATAAAGGGCACTACTAAAAGTTCATCTATGAGACTTTTAAAAACCGCTTAACTACAAAACGAATATGGCGGCCAAGCGAGGTTGAAAGTTTTAAATAGACTTTTCTCGCGATTTAATGATCCAAACGCAATGTAACTTGGTTCAGCAAATGTTTATACACATTCACTGGTATGTAATTTAGTTCAATTGTTTACATAACCTCAAGATGGCGGCTGTGTGAATTTTTAAATTAAGTTATTGTTTCTTGTGTCGTAATCATGCGATCGAAGTGAAAGTTTGAATAATGAACCTACGCAATAATTTTCCTTTAACGGTACATGATTCTATGGCCTATACATATAACAATCCAACATGGCGACCATCCGTAATATTTAGACGGTTCTCAATATCTACGAATCTACTACAGCAATCAAACTGAATTTTTTTAAGTTCATAGGGGTTATGAACATAAGTTCATCTATAGGACTTTCAATAACCTGGTGAGCACAAATCCAACATGGTGGCGACGCGAAATATAAATATTCACATTGTCGTTTCTCGCAATTTAACCATCCAAGTGCATCGAAACTTGGTACAGTAAATCCTTATACAAATGTTAATCCATTGGCATCTAATTTATTTCAATTGTTTCCATAACCACAAGATGGCAGCAGTGCGAAATTTTAAAATCTCATTTTTACTTCATGTGTCCTAATCATGTGATTGTAGTTTGAATACTACACGTAAACAATAATCTTCATGTATCAGTACATAACTCTAAGCCCTACATATATAAAAGTTCAACATGGCGTCCATCGGAAATATTTAGACAGTTCTCAATATCTACGAATCTATTACAGCAATCAAACTGAAATTTAGTATGTTGATAGAGGCAATTAACATTAGTAGGATATATGAAAATAGGCTGTATATTTCTTCACGGAACTACTTGTTTTTTAATACCAACACACATTCTGAGCCAAGAGAACGTCATCCCAACTCCAACAATACCTCGTTCGTTAAAATTCGACCACGCGTTCGGGAGATATCGCCGAAATTAATATGAAAGTAGGGGGAGTCCTAGAACCCGCCTTACCACACTACTGTCAAGTTTTTATCCTAGAGATTTGTAATTTATTTTGGGGGTAGAAGGGGTAGTGCGCATTCATTTACGTCTAACAAACGTTTTTGTAAACTTGTTAGTTTCCAAAATATAAAAAATTCAAAATTTCAGTGTTTTCAAAAAACATAAAAAATAAAAAAGTTTTTTTACAGAAATTAAAGGACATAAAGACCTTTCGTCTGAACCATGGCACAACGTACTACCATGTTTGGTTTTCAAACTATCGCCTATTTTCAAAAACAATGATTTTCAATTTTTTTTGAAAAATACAACGAACGGTCCATAGGAAAGAGGACGTCAGCTCCAGTCCAACGACACCTCATTTGTCAACATCCGTCCATGGGTTCGCCAGATATTAATTTTTTAACATGAACACCGCCCGAACAACGCCGGGTGAGTTAGAACCCGTCACTCTCCCCTACTAATGATGACTATGAAAGTTACAAGGACCAAAGAAAGAAAGTGAATGAACTAGTGCAAATGGCAAAAAGACAAGCCTGGGAAGAATTTGACAAAAATGAAGAAAAACTGCAAGAAAAATCAAAAGCTCTCCTATAAGGCACTGAAGAACATGAGAAAGGAGAAGGAATGCTCTATAAAATATATAAAGGTTAAGGAAGGGAAAATCATAAGGAAAGAGGATGAAATAATGGAGAGATGGAAAGAGTACTTCCGTGATCTATTGAACGGGAATAAAACGGCCCAAAGGAAAGTGAGGAAAGAGGAGAGATAATGACGGAAGGAACACAAGAAGACAGAGAAGACTTAAGGATAGGGGAAATGCAGGTGGCCATAAAACTACTCAAGAAAGACATGACGGAATTGCGCCAGAATTGATAAAGAATTTAGGGAAGTAAGCAGAAGAGTTCATATTCAAGACAATGAAGGTTGCCTGGAGAGAAAAGAAGGTTCCTAGAGATTAGGAGGTAGCAGTTATTATCCCCATCTTCAACCAAGGAGACAATCGAGAATGTGGTAATCACCGTGGTATTTCATTGTTATCAGTGCCAGGGAAGGTCTACTCAAGGAGGTAGAGGCGGATTTGGAGGACGTCCAGTATGGCTTCATAGTCAGGATGGTTAGTGAAAATCTTCTGGAGAAGAATAAGACCCTTCATGCAACATTTATTGACCTGAAGCAGGCATTTGACAGAGTTCCAAGAATGGAAATATGGAAAGCTCTAAAGGAATGTGGAGTCAGCGAAACACTTGAAAGATCCATTAAAAGTCTCTACAGGAACTGTCGGAACTACGTGCGGAAAGGGAATGTGAGATCAGCAGAATTGATCACAAAACAAGGAGTCCGGAAAGGATGTAACCTAAGTCCTCTACTTTTCATAGTATACCTCGATAGAATTATGAAGACATATCAAGTTAAAGTTAAGAAGATGGTAATTGAAAATTACCTCATGAGACCAGTGAGATTAACTAATCTTGCATATAGTTTATAGTAGTTGCCTCCAACTAACAAAATCTACAGCACAATATCAATATATGGGTGGAGGAGTTAATGAAGTGAGGAATGGGGGTGAACGTTGAGAAGACAAAGACTATGGTAATCTATAGAAATGAGGAGAGGTACAGCATTAGGCAGATAGAAGACTACTGGAACAGGTTACAAAGTTCATGTATCTTGGTTCAACAATAAGTTCGAATGGAAAACTGGAGGAGGAAATTGCGGATAGGATAGGAAAAGCCGGGAGATTGTTTAATGCCATCCGAGGAAAGTTCTTAAACAAGAGGAAAATCTCCAAGAACACAAAGTTGGCGGTTTACAAATCCACATTTGTTCCTGTATTGACTTATGGCTGTGAATCCTGGGCACTACCGGTAACGGAACGAGCGAAAAGCAGACTCCAGGCGGTAGAGATGCGATATCTCCGTAAAGTAGAGGACAAAACCAGGAGGGACAGGATCCGAAATACAACCATTCGGAGAACACTGAATATCAAACCACAAGAGAAAACCATCTTATAACATCAATAAAGATGGTTTGGTCATCTTCATCGCATGTCAACAGAACGCTTGCCGAGGCTAATAAAGGAGGTGAGAGTGGAGGGGGAGAAAGCTCGAGGAAGACCACAGAAGATATGCATGGATCGAATAAGAGAAGGCCCTACAGGAGAGAGGACTATCAGTGAGAGAGGCAGTTGTCATTACGGAGACTGAAGAAGATAAGGTACAAGAGAACCAGATTAAGTAAGAAGTAATTGAATGAACACATACGCAGAGGATTATGTAGTATATCAAATTCAGTCAGAGGTGGGAAAGAGTATAAGCGAGTGTAAATAATTATTTGATAAACATGAAGATAACTATAGTTTTATAATCCTCCACACTAATATTAGAAGCCTTGATAAATATAATAATAGCTTAGATGTTTATCTGAAAGCTTATAGAAATGTATTGATGTCGTTGTCTTCTCGGAAACGTGGAAATTAAATAACGCAAGTCTTACTAAACATAGCGGCTATACATGTTATTATAATGAACGTGCAATAAAACTGAATGATGGAGTAGTCATTATGATAACAGGTGGATTACAGCATGAAGTTAAGTTTGTACCTATGATATAAAGGTTTCAAATTGTTATCCTACTTTCAATTTATGCGAAAAATGACAGTTGACTTATGAGATCCAGACAGGGCCGAAAATTTTGTGTCTGCCTGTGTGTGAGTGTGTGTGTATGAGTATCAATTCAAACACGGTGAAACCGAATTGAACGAAATTTGGTACAGAGATAGAACCAGCAAAGGGCACCTCAGTGACATGTTTTATATCGCCGCCATCTTTACGGAAAGGTAATGGCGGCCACCCAAATGCTCAAAGCTTAAATAAAATTATGACTAACCTAATCATCTGATCTCTACCTAATTTTCCAACAACATACCTTCATGTGGGAAGCGTCTTTTGATGAAACTGCAAGATAATCAGACCAATAGTGTAAAGATGGCGGCCGTTTATGTGTGTAAATCGACCCTCCCCCCCCCTCCCCTCCTATCAATTAAAACACTACGAAACCATATTTAACCCCTTTGGTACAGAGATAGCACTATCAAGGGACAACTCAGTGTCATATTGTATATTGCCACCATCATAACGAAAAAGAAATGGCGCCCACCCAAATGTTCTGAGCTTAAATCGAATTACGACTAAACTGATCATCCGATCTCTACCAAATTTTGCATCACTATACCTTAATGAAGGTAACGTCCTTTGTTTAAAAACAAGGTCATCAGCCAAATTGTTTCGAAATGGCGGATGTATGAAACATGCAAGTACTATAGACCAACCGTAACTTATGATTCAACAAGTCCTGGCCTTACCAAATACGCTCATCGTACATTGGGAGGTTTAAACTCTCCTCAAGGAGGTGACCGGTAGGATATTAGCATTTTAAAATAGAATATGTAACAACAGTAGTGACTAACGCTTCAGGCTTACCGTTCCGTATCATGCTTGTCCGAGCCGTCCCGTTGGGTCAAACTGGCCGCTATTTGCTCGTAAATCCATATGCTTCCGTAATATTGTAAGTTTATATCCATTTAGGAATGTACTGAACATAACAATCCATACTTAGTATCAAATGACTGATGAAAACGGCAGAAAAGGCTAATGAAATCGTTCATTGCAAGACAAAATATTCTAGGCAGTAATGCTAAACCTGTTATTAACGCTGTGTTTGTATTTACCGTGGATAGCGTAATGGTAGCGTCTCTGACGCTTAGCTTGGAGGTTCGTGGTTCAAATCCCAGCAGGTTCAGATACTTTTTCTTCGGTCTTTTTTATTTATTGATTTATAACTACTCACACGTTATAATGTAAGCATATATATTGTGTATTTACAATCGAAAATATTACAAATATAGCCTATATACTTACTAGCAACTCACCCCGGCTTCACCCGGGAACAGTTATGAATGCAAGGTGATAGACTACTTTTAACCGAGGTCTTACAAGATTTACTTGTATACGACATTAGTTGTTTTCCCTCCAGCAGTGAACACGAAAAGATTTCGGTTTGATGTAACACTCGATAGAGCTACGTAAAGCTCTCCATGACAAAAACATTCGCCACTGAGATCAACTCCAGTCACTCTAAGTGTCTAACCCCGTGTTTTGTTTATAGTCTTGCCAAAGCAGACTCTTACTGGGAATTGTACTCGTTTGAAATGATAAGGCAAATATGAAGGAATCATTGGGATTCTGGGTACTAAGACCGTTTCTCCTGTACCACAGCTAGTTAGGATAGTTGCTACAATGAAACAGGTTTTCACCAACAATCGCGTCCCGTTGCATAACTTTGGTGGGTGTAAATTACGTAGCAATATAATAGACACTCCCACTTTAAAATAAGCTTGGGTGGTGGCAAGCCAGAAGTAAGTAAATAATTTAGCAATTCTGTTGGGTATTGAACAGCTTCTTCATTGTCTACTACTGCGGCTACTGAGTCATACACTTGAGCCTGGAGAGTGAATTTGGAGAACACCAAGTCATTAATTTCACAACTTGCTCGTTTGTCGGCGATAATATTGCTCTTTCTTTAAACCATGAATGAGACTTGTTAGATAGGTCATGGATTTGAGGATAAACGCTATCAATCAATTCTTGAATTATGCTTACTAAAACACAGAAATCGTGACTGAGGGTAATTTTCCCGTCAATGACCGGTACATCTCCATTTCCGACTCCAAGTAACAAATTAGCAGAAGATAAGAGTACTCTCATGTTAGTTTTGAGTGTCAATTCCGTTATATCTGGGCAGTGTAAGATGCTTTTAATGAAGCGTTCACTCGGCTCTCGTTCCTTTGGTAACAAGTGGTAATATTTGTCGAAAATCGCCGGCGAACAAAACTGTGCAGCCACCCATAGGTGTGTTCCGATTCCTTAGATCACGCAAGGTCCCGTCGGCGGCTTCAACGGAAATTTTGTGCGACATTGTAGCCTCATCCCATACAACTAAAGAACAATTTTGGATTAAACTGGCAGTGTTACTTTGTTTTGAAATATTACATACGCTTCCATCATTACTGCTGACATTCAAAGGAAGTTTAAATGTTGGATGTGCTGTTCTTCCCCCTACCAAAAGAGTGGCTGCAATTCCAGATGTTGCGACGGCAAGAGCAATATTACCAGCAGGCCTCAATTTAGCAAGCAACAAATTAATCAAGAACGTTTTGCCTGTGCCACCAGGGGCATCGAAAAAAAATATCTTACCTTCCTTCTTAGTGATGCTGGATATGATGGTGTCATAAGCTTGTTTCTGATCGTGGTTCAGATGGTATTCTTCTTGAGCAACGGTTTGAAGGAGCCGAGGTCGAAGACTTTATTTCTCTTTTGACAATCGAGAAATTATTTTTTGCTCTGTTTCATTGTTACGTAATAAGCACTTTTTTCGATGTCAATGAACTATGACCTATATCCGTTTTACATCTCGGCATGATGGCTTACAATCACAGACTGGACTAGTAATTATAACGAATTCTTGTCAGACGAAATTTAAGAATGGCGAGGCGTATGGAACACAAATCCCCCTTCCGTCCAATCTTAAATTGACTGTGTATTTTGCGGAACGAAAGATTCACAGGCAAAATGAAGAGTTGCACTTCCAGGGAATGGCGAGGTGCATGTAATACAAATCACCCTTCAGTTGACTGTGTATTTTGCGGAACGAAAAGTTCAGAGGCAAAATGAAGAAAAGCCGAGTTGCACTTCCAGGGAATGGCAAGATGCATGATACACAAATCTCCCTTTCCTAACTTGGCTGTGTATTTTTCGGAAAGGAAAGTTCACAGGCGAAATGAAGAAAAGCCGAGTTGCACTTCCAGGGAAACTCCAAACACAAGCACCCTTTTCTGAAGACTTGACTCAACACGACTCGACGGTTTGCTGCTGGCTTTATATGGGGTAATAAGTTCGCCCGCTAGTTAGGCTGTAACAGGGGTGATACACTCGCCCTTAGCTAGCTCGTAAACTGTAGCCTCAGTATCTGAATGGACATGGTTGGAAGAAATAAAAACGTACAAACACTTATAGTGGGCGATGTATTGAAGATAATATGCTCTCGCGGACTTTTGTTGTAGAACTTTCCATGGTGAACAATTCTTACACTCATAGTATTTAGATATTTTTAACGGTTTTCGCAGCGTAAGCTTACAAAGCGCTCGGACGCCAGGTATTTTTTTTTTCAACTTTTTCACTGAAATCGTTACTGCTCGGCTTCCTTTGATCATAAACAAATTATGTTTTACTGTGATCATCATCGAGATATTCTTTACAGACTGGTGAAAACCGCATCACAATCCATCCAGAGGTTCTCGAAATTACCCGTGACATCCAAGAATCGGGGACTTAGTTTTATACTAAGTAGAGATAACACTACTTATTTCAACACTCGGCCACAGCGATTAAAATTCGTTATCCTTGATCCGCGGTAGAGACTATTGTTGTTGTTGTTTTTGTTGCTGATTCTTTAGGGGTTCTGCGGCAACATGATCTTGTAATTCATTGTACTTGGGTGTGTGTAGAAGTTGTCTGATAACCTGTGTCACTGTGATGTCTGTAGGCTTACTAGTGTGTGTACTTTTATACGAGGAAGGATTTGGGTAGGAAGCTGTTGTTATTGTTTCATTTGAGATACACGGACATCATGGCCATACAGCCACGTGTAATTGGGTGAGTGTTAATTTCGTCCGACAACCTGTGTTATTGTGATGGATGTATTGGTGTGTGCATATATAATTCAGGTGAGGATTCAATCAATCAACGTATAATATTCTTATAGCACGTTGTATTTCAACAAGCTACTTCAACCAGTATTCAATTAAACTCCTTGAAAAGGACCAAGAAATATACTGTAACTATACCCATGCATTTAGGAGAAATTAGGCTATATGTCCTTTATTGAACATCTTGTTTTAGACTAATATGTTGACTTAATAAGAAGAAAAAATATACTTAAGGTACTATATGATTAAGAAGGCACACATTTCATATAACGGGACTTCCGGAAATCAAGAAAAGAAGTGAAATTATACTGTGTTGTTGTGACAAGGAAAATGTATATAAATCATACGTTATGTTCTTGAACAATGTATGGGTATGTCCTAATACTTAAAAGCCTAAGTGTGTATTTATTTTCTTGTATTGTTGGATGAAATATTGCTTAGGCTATTCTAATAATTTTAATAAAATTAAATTAAAGAAATAATACAAATAAATATAGTCTATTTAGTACATCATATCAAAATCCTATTGATAGAGTGGGGGGGGGTGGGGGGGTGGAGAGTTTATAATGGAAATGACCAGTAGGATATACGAAAATGGACTATTTATTTTCGCATGTAACTTATCTTTTTATAACAAACTTGTTATAATGTTTTATTGTGTTAATTTCTGTACTTACCTCCTCTAAGATTGTGATAATTGTGTTGTTCGGCTCAGAAAACTGATTGCTTGAGCCCGTAAGTAAATGATCAACATCCGCGATCATGTTCCTGTAAGAAAATACGTAGAAAATTAGTCACATCGCACTTGTTGTTGCAGTAAGAGCTTAGGTTATCATGCTAATTATCCCCGTATAAATACATTATGTGTCTGTTAGATGTCCGTATTGTACCCGCTTTAGCGGAGGAAGTTTAGTTAGTACTCGGCTTGGCTACTGCGGTTCGGGGCGCGCTACGTTTCCTCCACCACTAACTTCACATCCGATATGTAGACACAATCAGGTTAACAAGATTTAGGAAAAACACAACATTACAATTAAAGATAATTATTTATTCATAAAAATAAAAATAAATTCACTCAAATGCATATAAAAATAAAAATCACTTGGTATTACCTCTTCCAGTGTCACACACAAAATAATCAACCCAAAACACATAAGAATATAATCACTTGGTATTGTATCTTGAAGTGTCACTCAATCACCATTTAAAAAATCAAAATTCACTCTAATGTAATTTCATTGTTCTGTGAAGTTTCGTGAATACTTTGTCTTGCTTAAATTAAAATATTACCATTTTTGTGTTTATTTCTCTCAGGCGGCGAGCGCGCCTATCATTTGAATTATATAATTTCTCCAAGGCTTTGGACCTTTACATTCATTTCATTTACCCTTCAGGGTTTCTTTTATCCTTTATGTTTACTTAAAATATTTATGTATTTATCATTTATTAAGTCCTATGGATCTTAATAATATTTCTTCACAAAGCCTTAGATTTTAAACATAATACAATACTGTACAAAACATGCCATGTCTGTGATCCAACCCGTAACTCTCCAGTTACCCTCCATGCATCTAGGTGGTCTGCCTTGTGGTGTACTGTGCACTGTAGTGTTTCTATAATTTGTGGGATTATCAATCTTATTATCCATTTATCCATACCCGTCAGTATTTTATTCATAAAGGAAGAACCAGTTATTTAACAACAATAATTTGATTAACTCAGTCAAATATTATTTAATCTCTTCAATCTTAATATGGGGAGAATTGTGTCAACCCCACCTTTCAATGGTCTGATTTATTTTGCACTAGCACCATTCAATAAAATTTTCATGTGGCTTTTGGTCAACGCTAATACCTTTAGAACCATACACAACAAAACGACCATCGACATTCACTAAAAGGTCTACTGTTTAAAACCGCTGCCAATCCAAGCTTTCTAATATCATTCTTATACAACAGATTTACTTTCTTAATTATATTCACATTATACATGTTTCGTGATTTCCAGAATATTGTTACTCCCGTTCGGAGAAATGTACAATACCTTATTACGACGCTCCATTTTCAAACAACACAACACTATATAGCATATTTCGCCTGCCTTGGCAATCATACTTAGCACTGCTGGGAATTACAACGAAGATACATCCAGTCTTATAATGCATTTCATAACAATGACTTGACGACTCGGGGAGGTCTTTTACCTAGCCCGGCCTCAGCAACAATACAACACAACAACATTTAGCCTATATCGCCTGCTCTGGCTATCGTATTTACTTTCATTTCGACGACGGCGTCTAACTTACTTATTTCATTTCAACGTAGCTTCACCTTATTTTTCATTTGTTACATCTCCCGGCACGAGGCATATTCTGGGTCACATATTCATTAATAGCTTGCAGCTAACTTATTCTTCCTTACTTGGCCCTTTTTGGCAGTTACAATTCGGCTTGGATTTCCCTGATCTGTCAACCTTCTTTATAAAATTCTACGATAAAATTTCCGGGTCTTCCTATCATTTTCTACTTCACAACTTCGGCATGAAAGCCTACACTTTATTATTTCAACTTATGGTGTTCGTTATTATAATTAATTAATTTTAATTATTTAATTTTAGGGGTTTTCAAAAATTACCATTTCGAAGCGTTATTATTAATGCTAGTCATTATTCCCTTAAAGTTTCAGCTTAATCTTTAACTTTTCACACTACCTCAGTATTAATTTATTCATGGAGCACAAACACTCATTCCTAGCCGTTTATTTTGATATATAGGCTAACACTCGATAATTTCATAAATATTAATATCTCTTCAATTATCAATGAACTTACTCTCACGCTCAAATATTTTATCTTTCATTTATTGAACAAAATTTAAGCCACTGATAATTATGTTTTTGTTTCACTATTTACGGTGCGTATTTATTTTACAACTTACTTATATGGTGAAAATTCAAGCCATTTTACATCTTCAATCACGGTTCTTTCTTTCTAATCATTCATTTATTTAAATTTTTCATATTTGCGGGTTTTTTCTTATTAAATTATATTAAATTTCTGCAATTATCTCGGTATTTCTGACGAGATCAATCTCGTGATTTACTTTTACTTTTATCCCAAACACTATTTATCAATTATTCAGTACAATTCAAATTCTATCTAGCGAATCAAGGTAAAACTCCCCAGGTAAATACTTGATTACGCCAGACAATACATATTTATTTTATCAATGAATCATTCGTCTAACTCCCTAGTCGACGAATGGCTCTATTGATATTCGCGCACAGCACAACAACAAAGACATATTAATAACGTTTCATCAACTCACCCAGGCGACAACTCCATTCTTAGATAGGCTCAACCACCAGGCTGCATATCTAGTCTTCCATCACAACACTTTTCACTGGCATTTCTATATTACACTTATATATTAGTACCAGGCCCCGGGCTAAGGTGATAGACGCCCTGGGCAAATGGTCTACTGGCGCCCTTTTTCTCATTTATGTGTTATAAAAATAGCATAATATGTATTTTTACAAACAACTACGTTACTAATATTGTATCACAAGAAATAATAAGAAAAGCACGTCGTTCATTCAATTTCGTAGCCATTTATTGATACATTAATCACACTAATAACCAAGATTACAAATTCAAAAGTTAAATTTTAAAAGTACAATTTACAGAAACATTTCAAATCAAAGTTTTTTTTCTGGCTTTTAACTTTGCAAATTTATTTATGATGTCAGAAAAGTATGTACTAAGGGTTACGTCTCTTTCACAACACAATAACATAGATAATTTAGTTTGCTGTCTGAAAGAGTTGATCTTTTCACATTCTTTAGCCGAGTCAAATCAGAAAATCCTCTTTCTGCGGAACTGTTGGTGACTGGTAAAGTCAGAAATATTCTAGTTGCTACCTCAAGATTAGGGAAAGTAGTTTTCAAATCATTTTTATGACGTATTCATATATGTCATGAATGCTAGTATATTCTTCCTGTTCCACATACGTTTTGAAGTGCAGACATTCGTTTTCAAATTCACTTACGATGCCATTAGAATAGAACTCTTAGAGTTTATTCGCAGCCTGTGATATGACCTCTTTCTGCGATCCCTTTTGTAGAAGAATAGCAAGTACAGTATTTAACTTTAGTCAGATACATTTTCATACGCTGTTTTTCGCCTTGACAGGTTACTTATCAAACAGTCAAATATTTTAATGTAAACTAGGGATTTGAAAAGCGACCTTTCGTCAAGAATAGCTTCATCGCCTAGGCTCTCATCCGCAAAAGTTTTTCTGATTCTTATTCTTTTGTAGTTGGTGTTGGGTGATTCAACTTGTAACAACTTCATGGCTGCTTGTTCATACTAATAGTCAAACTCTTTTTTATTTATTTAAATAGCTCTCCAAAGTTTGAAGCTGCTTTGCACCTACTACGAGATTAAAGGTTTCACTTTGTAGATTGTTGCTAACTTTATCAAATCTTTCCAAAATATCACTCCACAAAATAGTGAGGAAGGCTATTTCAAATTTGTCAAACTTCTTTTCTAGTCCTGAAGCTTCAACTTGGACTGCAGGCTTCTGAGTAGGGTCTAGAGATATTTCCTTCAGTGATTTATGTATCGCCTTGTAGCCCAAAGGCCTTTACAGCATCGACTCTCGCTGACCATTTTGTTTGAGATAGGGATTTCAACACTGGAATTTTACTGTTTTCTAAACATGCTTTCAAAAGACCCCATCTATGGGTTGAATTGAAACAAAAGTGTACAGGTTATGAACGAATCCAGAAAACAAAATAGCTTCAGTGCAACAATTTGCAGCAGAAGAACCAACAAGGTTGAGAGAATGTGCTGCACAAGGGACAAACTCAGCGAAAGGGCAGTGTTGTTTAATTCTAGTGTGTAGGCCTGAGTAATCTCCAGACTTATTTGCCGCATTCTCATAGCTTTGTACTCGGCATAACGCAATATCTAGGCCTAATTCCAAGATTGAACTTCTAAACTAATTGAGGTCTCGTATGGTCTATTCCAGGGAGAAGCTTGAAGACACGTTCCTTTGGCTTTGACTTAGCATCTTTGAAGCAATCGTAATGTAGAACCAATGCTAATTGATCGGTGTGCGAACAATCGGGAGTAGAATCCACGATGAGGGCATAGTAGCGAGAATGTTGACATCCATTGTCATTGCCTGCAGCACTAAGTATGCCATAACATTGATGAACTCGTCACACGATTGAGCAGGTATGTATGACACTCGCCGTAGCCCTTTTGTCCCATACCAAGCAAAGTGCTGGGAAAGAAATGGGTCGAAATAGCTTATCAACTCAAGGCATCCTAGATACAGACCATTAGAGGTAGATCCGAAACGTTCATTTTCACATTGAAAAGGTAACCTTCTAACTGAGAAAAATTTCACAAGAGACACAATTCTGAGTAATACACTTCGCCAATATGTGACATCCTGCTCATAATGGGTTGAAAGAAGAGTATTTACTTCCTCTTTGTGTTTTCGTCTATTAATGTAAGTTATCATGTTGGAACGATGGTCTGCTGATTGTTCATGTTGTTTAACCAACTCATTTCCATGTTTCCAATCATTGAACCCGGATGAAAATCCAGTTTTCTTGTCCAACGGCTGAAACAAGCAGCAAGGAACACAACAGACTTTTCCAGACGATTGTGAGTAGATCAGCCAATCTCTAACATAAGATTCACCATTGGAAAGTGTACATTTAAACATTTGTACAGTAAGTGTACCTTAGTTCAGTCATTGTAAATACGCTCAGATCTAAATAAATCCGCTTGAAAGTTTTGTTTTGGGGGATTGTTCGCAATAGATTCTATAGTTGAAGGCAAAGTGACGTCCCATGTTGCAGGATCGTTGATGTTACAATTAAAAGCCAACACATCATCAGATTTTGATTCAGAAGCAATCTGGTCATCTGAATTTTCATCATTATTGGAAATAATTGTGTCTGTATTAGCTTCATTATTGGGTAAAGTCAAAGTAAGCTTACCTTGAGAGAGATCGTTTAGGCATAGAGTTTCCTTGCTTGAAGTGGCTGTAGGCGTGATAGTTGTAGCTCTTTGTGTAAAGAACGATGCAATTTTAGGCACTTTCTTTAAAAGTTCTTGTTCGTCACTTTCCTTCTTGGCAGCACGTTTCCTGAATTCTGATCCACTTAATTTTTGTTCATTTTAAAATAACTAAAGTAGACACATTTTCACAAATCACAGTAGTTGAAACGCAATACAAACAAACAAACAAACAACCTTTGAGGTAAGGAAGTAGACAAGATCACGCGACGCATGCGCCAGTTGTAAATCCATGTGACTGCCTACATCGTTGCCAACATTAGTATTCTTTACAGATAACACTGATTATATTATAATACTGTATTATAAAATAATCATGATTAAACATAAATACTACGAATGTATGTGATATTTAATATTAGTATAACTTCTATTTTATATTCACGTAAATTATAGTCATTTATCCTACATCTTAAAGATTTCCATGTCATATGTGTACTGATTTTTAATGTTGGGATTGTTGGGTCAACCTTTTTCTGCGTTCAGCGTCATCTAAATTTCGGCGCCCCCTAAAATTTGGCGCCCTGGGCAAATGCCCAGTATGCCCGTTTATAGCCCGGGGCCTGATTAGTACACTGGCACGTAAAAACATATTATAACACTTTAACATTATAGCACTTTTCTTCCTCACACGCACCCCTATCTCAAAGCTTTGGCAATGATTTTTCGCATTGGATGATCCCTGACGATACCTCGCGTTTCTGCTTTGAACGTGCTAATTTGCTCCTTCCCCGCTCATCGAAGTTCCTGATTTCCTGTCCTCCGTGAAAGTCTCTAAATCCGGGTTCCTGCTCACTCGCTCCTGCTGAATCCTGAATATAAATGTTTCTCGTGTTCACCCTCACTCGTTCCGTGATCTTTCCTCGCTTTGATGATATATTTCCTAGCTTGGTCTCCAGTTCGAGAACCTTAACTTGTCTAGCTCGTATTTTTGACGCTTTTCTATCTTCAGTTTCGAACCCGCTGTCTTTTAGGTCCCTGCTCATGTACTTCTTGATTAATACTTGTTGATATTATTCCTTTCTAGGATTCGCTGCTTTATACTGTCTTTATTTGACGCAATGTATTTATATTTCGTGTTCCCAAGACACCGATTTCTGATTATTAAGTACTGCCCCTTCAAAACATCAAGTTCCGTAACTATCACTATTATTTCGCGTCTTTCTGTATACTTTCGACTTTGCGTATTTTATGTATACTAGTCCGCAATTTTGACGGTATTAGTGTTCTTTTACTGACGCGGCGTAACTTATTCTCGACGCGAATCCTACTTGATCCAACGCCAAGCGCTATAGTGATCAACTTTGAATAACGATATGATGACCCGTAGGTTCTGTTACTGTGAAGATGTTTTACTCAATAATATCATGCTGCGATCCAGCATCTTTCCTAAATCGTGGGCTGAAATACGACGACCAACACCTGACCTCTCAAAGGTCCGTTGTAGAACTGAGTACTACTGCGGAACAGCACGGCTTCCTTCAGAAGTCCGTTGTCGACTGACTGATTTTCGTTCGGCCTCATATTTATACTAGTTTTTCAAAACGTAGTTCCCTCACGCAAGTGCGGAGTCTATTCTCCATGTCTGAGCCTCTATTGGCTTGAAACTTTATTTGCATATGTAAAACATGTTTACTTTGACGTTCATTTCGTGCGGAAACCTATTTAATCGTTTACTTATTTTTAATTAATGAAAAAGTTTACTAGTTGAAACCCGTCAAAGCATGACGGACAATGGAAAACATATTTACTGAAGAAGCTTCTTATATAAGTTACATTCTTTGTACGATTGCTTTTTAGCACTATTGCAACTTTAAGGGCATCAAAAGGTAGCACTCTCAACATTGCAACTTAATGCTAGTCATGACTGAAAACGTGATGAGGTAAAGAGCCCAATACGTTCGAGGGTTTCTCCTTGAGCTTGATTGATTGTGATAAATTATGCCGAGCGAATAGGAAATTGTTGCTTATTAAAAGAAAATGTACTGTACCTGCAAGTGTTTTATCGGAAGGTGTTGAATCAAGTCGTAGGATTTGAGCTCTCTGCCTAATATTACTGCACCTATTATATCCGAATCCAAGCAATTTCTTACATATTTCTTTCAATTAATATGTTTCCATATAGTAGTCCTTGGGAAACGTTCAGGTTTCTAAGGAGTATAACTATGGCTCAAACGTTCGGAGTATGTGGAGGCGAATCCCTTAATTCCAAGGAATTGAAGAATTCTATAGTAGGGAAATAAAGTAGCTGGCTTTCATCTTCAGTATCTAATCTGTTAACGCTGATGTATGTGTTTGACCTACTGCATATAAGTTCAATGACTTTTAAATTAATAACATTACATTGTTGCAGCCTGTAAAATATTTTATTTTCCAGCAGATCAATTTTACCCTCACAACAGTAAAGACCAAAGTAACCACGCGTAGATTTTACGCAAGAGAAATGCAATGTAGAACAATGTTTATATTTGATCGTCAAGGTCCGTACACTGTACTGCATAATATCTGGAATTGTTTCCGAAATGGCCTCTTTATATTGGATTTTAAATGTGGCTTCGTTTTATTCGATAACACATTAGTGTCCTGCATCCACGGAGCCGCTAAATATTAAATCTCAAATAATACTTCCATTGCCGATATCAACAGCGTAGTTAGACTCATTACTCTAAACAAATAATCATTAAACAATTGTCTTATACAATGAAGTTCAACATGACCAGTGTATTCACCGTCCAGACACTTTCATACTCAATTTGGTTGCTGAGGAGAATGCGATGAGACTGATCGCCTATAATAAAATCCTTATAATTATTCCTGCCAGCAATTTTTTTTTTGTAATAGCTTGAAAACGCAGCTCAGAATGACGTTCTTCATTTTGATATAAACAGTACGAAACTGCTCTAAATCAGCAATTTCCATCACCTGTTATGGCAGTACATTTTTCAGGGGAACATAGAAACACTTCGCCAAATACTGGAATGAGCATAGGCCTATAATCAATACTCACTCTGGCAGTCACCCTAATGGATGCAGTTTTAGAATTCTATGACCCGTGCATATCAAAAATCGTATTAACACATGGAAGTCCACCTATTCTTGGCAATCGCCCCGGAGACCCGGGTTACATTTCCTGCTTTGCCAAGAAATGTAATTCTGGTCTGAGGGCAAAAACGGGGCACACTCAGTCTCGTGAGGTATAACTAAGAAGAGGAAGGTTCGATTCTCACCTCAACAATCTTGGATGTGGTTTTCCGTAGTTTCCCACTTCCACTCAAGGCAAATACCGGGACGGTTCCTAGGCTTTGGCCGTCTCCTTGCCATTCCCCTCCTTAATTACAAATACACACATTAATGCAGCCATCACAATAACACAGGCCATCAGAGAAAAATTTACACATACACACCAAAGTACACAGGCTTGAGTGACCACGATGTCGGAGCCCTTCAAACTAATTATGTTTGCCAAGTGTCTCTCAAGGTGAAAGCAATTGTGGACACGCGCGAGTGCCTGGGAAACTACTTTTTTCTTTAATATTTTAAGAGTATATCGACGTTGCATAATTATAACTTTTAGTCTAGGACGCTACCAACTTGACCACCGAAGCATTGGGAAGAAATTTCAATAGTAAGGTACATAAATGACATACACATTCAACTGTCAGTTAATGTTCTTCAACATTTCCCTTCTTTTATAACTCTATTTCAGTATACATATCGTGGAAACATCATAGAAAATAATCCCCTCCTTTATAATTCTCATAAATAACTATCACGTGAAAACGCGCCATGTCTGATGTATTAAATATATCGACGCAATGGTGCTGCCATCTTTTGTTGGTTACTGGAACTATATGGGCGAGGTACTGCCATCTGTTGCCAGTTACTGGAACTGATTGCAGATATTGGGGACAACAGTTAGCTCTTTTGATTACATGCTGTGATGCAATGGTAAAACGGAAATAAAATGTATTGATGTGGAATATAGAAATATGTATCTATAACGTAAAGCAAACAGTATGAAAATCGGCCTGGTAGAAGTCGCTGGCGGATTGTAGATATAATGCATAATTGCCGTATATGGGCGAATAACATTATGTGCAAGTTAATTTCATGAAATAAAATATTAATAATTGTTGAATTATAGAAAGCAATAGTGATGGCACATAGGTACCTTTCATCAAAATAACATTTCATAAAAAATCGGTCCAGTGGGGAGTTGTTAGCGATTTACAAAAGAAAACGCCTTGTGTTTTAAATATATAGATTGCAAAGGAGAATCCCTTACTTTACGGGAATGATAAAAATAAAATATGTTTCGACAATGTAATGCCAATCGTTATAAGGAAGAAAACGGAAATAATAAAACATATCCGAGGTGGGATTCGAACCCACTCGACCATGCATAATGCAAATTATTGAACTGTAACTAATGCCCCGCGGCTATCCGGACAATTGTCCATAGGTGTAATATCAAGATACTTAACCGCCATACACACTCACCCTGCTGTTTATCTCCTTCAGTACTTCACTTATTTTATATTTCTATTTCAATGTATATTCTAAAGACATAATTAACAATATTGGAGACCCTGTTTAATTCTCATACACAAAGATCTCAGTTAGACGTGGCGACGGGAAGCAAGCGCCATTTCCCTCGTTGAAAAGAGTCTTTGTGCGCAAGCGCGGGAGCGGCAAATATTATTTTTTTCTTTAATAATTTAAAAATATACCCCAACATATTATATATTTTTAAAGACACTCTGCAAATCTACATGCCAAGAGCTCTCGTTAGAATGCATTGCGAAGTAAATCGGTTCTGTCGTTCTCTGAAACTCGCGTTAACAAAAAACAGCTTAGTGTTTTAAATATATAGATGATGCTCCCTCCGTGGCCAGCGGAATGGTACATCCAACCTTCGTATCCCTGCGTTTTAATTGACAATGACGCCACTGCTGACGTCGCGATTTAAATCTGTATCATCAACTAGAATTACCAACCTCTAAGCAGACCTAGTACCTGTGAATGTTTTAACGCATGATATCAATGTAAAGTAATTTATCTAAGTCATGTTGTCCCCTAAGACTGATTCGCTACTGTCCGGGGCTTTTGTAACTTCGGTATGATAATTTTATCGCGGCCTCAGCTCTAATTGGGGCCCTCCTGAATCATGCAATAGTCGTTAATCACTAGATTCAATCCCATTAAACCTGTCAGTGATACAATCGTAAATTTGATAAAGAGTGCTTGCCCCAAGGTTTTTTAATGATTCCTTGTTGATACCTTAACAGCTCATGATTTTGCAGAACTTTTCTTATCTGTTTACATTTTCTTGACACTTATCATTGATTACAATGTTTATGGCTTCCTTAATTGCTCCAAATCTCGCAGCTGGGTGGCTTGAGTCACGTACGGCTTGCATAACATTTTACAATATTCCTTCCCTGGTGGGCTTAGATCGTCTTTTCATCTTACATATCCAGCGTTCGATTCATGGGCCAAACTCTCGTTGGGCACAGTATGCGCAGTTATATGGTTGTAATTAAAGTACGTTCTGACAATTGGAACTAAGATCGGACAGAAAGTATCTACTGTCGATAAAAATATTATGTGCACACGAGTGTAAAGGCTGTTTGTGAAGTAACCAATAGGCCTATATCAAATCCAATAATATCATCATTTTCGTCGTTCTATTTTACGTTAGTTCATGGAGTTTCGAATTTTTAGTTTATATTTTAATATTGGATCACAAAAAGTGCCCTTTTTAAGCGTGTTTCAACCATGCGTCACATTTAAGAATTAGTATCTCAAAAACCCGTCGTCAGATCGAATCCAAAGTTTAAAACAATATACAATAGAATGCGCTATAACTAGTTTATAAATTTCAAAATTTTGTGTTTCCAAGAAACAAAATTGTTATCATTTTGTAAGATATCTTTTTCTCGACTCGGGGTGGTTGGAAAATTGCGTTCTTGGTTGCGTTGTAATTCTGATTCATCAAGAGGTTATGCTGTATGACTGTGAAATACGTTAATTAATTCAGATATTTTATATCGGTTTGTATTCGTACCGGAATGTTTCAGCAGCTAGCCGATACGGGGAAAGCTGTACAGCGTTGCTGAAATGCGCCATAGCGCGCCTTGCTGGGAATTGTATGGGCAGTTTCCTTCGATATTTAAAGTTAACTTGTGATTTAGGCTGAGGCCAAGCTTGCGACTTTGTAGCGTGTTAGAGATGCCCAGTTTGGGTCTTTCCCACTTGCGACATTTCACACAGGCCAAGCTAGAGTGACTGTCACCAACTTCCATGGCCTCCTATTTTAAATGTCACTGCGTGACTAGTGTTATAGTGGCGTATTCGAGGAGGCCTTGGTAGAATGCGAGGTATTCTTTGCCTCGCAACTGTCCTTTTATGTAATGGGGACGGCTGCGTCATAGCATGAGGGGGAGGGGGGGGGGGCTGCATACCAGAAACATCAGGTTTCTTTTTTGACGCTAACACACTGAAAACAAAGCCTGTGCAATGTTCTATTATTTTGCTTCAAATGGCATTCTCTGCAAATTGCTGGCTCTCATAAATGGGCTAAAGAAACATGTACTATAAATTGCTAACTCTTTTTCTGTTCTAAATAAAATAAAACAGCAATACCCTCCTCCCCCCCCCCCCCTAGAATTAACTGAACACGTTAAACAGAGAGTCCTTGCTTTATTTTAAAACAAGATGTTCAGTAAAGAACATATAGCCTACTTTCTCCTAAATGCATGGGTATTGTTATAACTATTTGTCCTTTTCAAGGAGTATGATTGAATGTTGGTTGTAGTAGCTTGTTGAAATACAACGTGCTATAGGGATATTAAACATGAATATGAGGTGCCCTTTGCTAGTGCTACCTCTGTGCCAAATTTCGTTCAATTCGGTTTCACCGTGTTTGAATTGATAGGGGGAATCGATTTGCACACATACTTGGCCACCATCTGCAAACTATTGGGCTGATATTCTTGCAGTTTGGTCAGAATATGTTTCCCACATAAAGATATTGTGTTGCAAAATTTGGTAGAGACTAGATTATTAGGTTGGTCGTAATTACATTTTAGCTTTTAACATTTGGGTGGCCGCGATTACGTTTCCGTCAAGATAGCGGTGATATAAAACATGACACTGAGGTGCCCTTTGCTAGTGCTACCTCTGTTCCAAATTTCGTTCATTCGGTTTCACCGTGTTCGAATTAATAGGGGGAATCAATTTTGACATAAAGATGGCCGCCATCCGCAAACTATTAGGCTAATGACCTATTAGATTGGTCAAAGGATACTCCCTCCATAAAGGTATGTTGTTGCAAAGTTTGGTAGAGATCGGATGGTTATGTTAGTCGTAATTTGATTTAAGCTTTAAACATTTGTGTGGCCGCCATTACGTTTCAGTCAATATGGCGGCGATATTAATCATGACTCTGAGATGCCCTTTGCTAGTGCTATCTCTGTACCAAATTTTGTTCCATTCGGTTTCACCGTGTTTGAATTAATAGGGGGAATCGAATCTGACACAAAGATGGCCGCCATCCGCAAACTATTAGGTGAATGACCTATTAGATTGCTCAAAGGATGCTCCCTCCATAAACGTATGTTGTTGCAAAGTTTGGTAGAGATCGGATGGTTATGTTAGTCGTAATTTGATTAAAGCTTTAAACATTTGTGTGGCCGCCATTACGTTTCTGTCAATATGGCGGCGATATTAATCATGACCCTGAGATGCCCTTTGCTATTACTATCTCTGTACCAAATTTTGTTCCATTCGGTTTCACCGTGTTTGAATTAATAGGGGGAATCGATTCTGACACAAAGATGGCCGCCATCCGCAAACTATTAGGTGAATGACCTATTAGATTGGTCAAAGGATGCTCCCTCCATAAAGGTATGTAGTTGCAAAATTTGGTAGAGATCGGATGATTAGGTTAATCGTTATTTGATTTAAGCTTTGAACATTCGTGTGGCTGCCATTACGAATCAGTCTAGATGCCAAATTTCGTTCCATTCGGTTCCACCGTGTTCGAATTAATAGGGGGAATCAATTTTGACATAAAGATGGCCGCCATCCGCAAACTATTAGGCGAATGACCTATTAGATTGGTCAAAGGATGCTCCCTCCATAAAGGTATGTAGTTGCAAAATTTGGTAGAGATCGGATGATTAGGTTAATCGTAATTTGATTTAAGCTTTGAACATTCGTGTGTCCGCCATTACGTTTCAGTCAAGATGGCGGCGATATATATAAAACATGACACTGAGGTGCCCTTTGCTAGTGCTACCTCTGTACCAAATTTCGATCCATTCAATTCAACCGTGTTCGAATTAATAGGGGGAATCAATTTTGACATAAAGATGGCCGCCATCCGCAAACTATTAGGCGAATGACCTATTAGATTGTTCAAAGGATGCTCCCTCCATAAAGGTATGTAATTGCAAAATTTGGTAGAGATTGGATGATTAGGTTAATCGTAATTTGATTTAAGCTTTGGCATTTGTGTGGCCGCCATTACGTTTCCGTCAAGATGGCGGCGATATAAAACATGACACTGAGGTGCCCTTTGCTAGTGCTACCTCTGTACCAAATTTCGATCCATTCGGTTCAACCGTGTTCGAATTAATAGGGGGAATCAATTTTGACATAAAGATGGCCGCCATCCGCAAACTATTAGGCGAATGACATATTAGATTGGTCAAAGGATGCTCCCTCCATAAAGGTATGTAATTGCAAAATTTGGTAGAGATTGGATGATTAGGTTAATCGTAATTTGATTTAAGCTTTGGCATTTGTGTGGCCGCCATTACGTTTCCTTCAAGATGGCGGCGATATAAAACATGACACTGAGGTGCCCTTTGCTAGTGCTACCTCTGTACCAAATTTCGTTCCATTCGGTTGCACCGTGTTCGAATGAATAGGGGGAATCGATTTTCACACAATGATGGCCGCCATCCACAAACTATTATGCTGATGACCTATTAGTTTCGTCAAAGGATGCTCGCCCCATAATGGTATGTTGTTGCAAAATTTGGTAGAGATCGGATGATTAGGTTAGTCGTAATTTGATTTAAGCTTTGAACATTTGTGTGGCCGCCATTACGTTTCCGTCAAGATGGCGGCGATATAAAACATGACACTGAGGTGCCTTTTGTTAGTACTACCTCTGTACCAAAATTCGTTCCATTCGGTTGCACCGTGTTCGAATTAATAGGGGGAATCGATTTTCACACAAAGATGGCCGCCATCCGCAATCTATTATGCTGATGACCTATTAGTTTTGTCAAAGGATGCTCCCCCACAAAGGTATGTTGTTGCAAAATTTGGTAGAGATCGGATGATTAGGTTAGTCGTAATTTGATTTAAGCTCTGAACATTTGTGTGGCCGCCATTACGTTTCCGTCAAGATGGCGGCGATATAAAACATGACACTGAGGTGCCTTTTGTTAGTACTACCTCTGTACCAAATTTCGTTCCATTCGGTTGCACCGTGTTCGAATTAATAGGGGGGAATCGATTTTCACACAAAGATGGCCGCTATCCGCAAACTATTACGCTGATGACCTATTGGTTTGGTCAAAGGATGCTCCCCCCATAAAGGTATGTTGTTACAAAATTTGGTAGAGATCGGATGATCAGGTTAGTCGTAATTTGATTTAAGCTTTGAACATTTGTGTGGCCGCTATTACGTTTCCGTCAAGATGGCGGCGATATAAAACATGACACTGAGGTGTCCTTTGCTAGAGCTACCTTTGTACCAAATTTCGTTCAATTCGCATTCACCGTGTTCGAATTGATAGGGGGGGGACAGACATTCAGAGTACACACACTCACACACAGACACACACACACACACACACAGACTCACACACACACATACACACACACACACACAGAGACTCACACACACACATACACACACACAGACAAACACACTTTTTTCGCCCTGTGTTGATATCATAAGTCTACTTTCATTTTTTGCAAAAATCGAAAGTAGGCTAAAAATGTCACGTGAGATCTTGTTGCTTTATATGGTGTCCATTGTTCAAATCCATCAGTACCTTTTTATAATATTACTAGCTGTTAACCGCGGCTTCGCCCGCAATAACATTTGTAATCCTGTTATAACATTAGTTAAATAGATAGATTAGCATGTGTCCTAGTGTAAAATAATTCTATCACCTGAAACCAAAAATGCATGGGACAAAAAAACATCAAAATTTCATGTTGGTTTCGGACCCTAAAAGACGTGAAAAATATAATAAAAGTATTAAAAAAACTATTTTTTGAAATTTCATTCGAATCAATTTTTATGTCATTCCGGCCAAAAAATACAAAATCATTAATAACTCCCTAAGTATTCGTCGTATGATGAAATAGCAAGAGACAAAAAAAGATGTAATGTGTTATTGTCTACAACATAGGCCATGTATAATTTTACACTCAGACATATTACGTCCCCCCCCCCCCCATAATTTCACCCCTCCCTATGGGCCCCTTAAATTGGATTTATGAAAAAACGGTCAAACACCTATTTACTTATTTTTTATGCTGATTTTTTCCCGCTGAGTTCCAAACTCCTGGCCTATGTCGTTTAAGGGATACACGCTCCGTTAGGAATCCTTCAACCCCCACTTTTCACCCCTTTCACCTCATAATATACACCACATCGAAAAACCCTCAGACAAATGTCTTCTTATTTTTAATGATGAGTTTATATGCCGAGTATCACATCCCCCAATGAAACCAATGGGGAGATATTGCTATACAATGAAATGCAGTTCTACCCCCTTAACACCCCTTTAGAACCTGAATATCCAAAAATCCTTTCTTAGTGGGCGTTTGCGGCCCTTGAGGAAGCTGCATACCAAATTTCATTCCAATCCGTTGGGTGGTTTCTGAGATTTCGTGATGAATGAATCAGTCAGTGAGTGAGTGAGTGGTATTTGAGCTTTATATAGTAGACTTGCTGAAGTACCCGTGCTTCGCTACGCGTCATAAATAAATAAAAATGTTAAGGTGACAGTTAAAACAGGGGATAGGTGAGATGCTGCGCAGAGGGATATTAAGGATGGAACATTTTGTCCAACTACACCGCTCGGCGTTGGCCGTGTTTTATAGCACGTTTTTCTCGCTAACCGTTGGAGATACCTTTCGGATAGAAAATGTAATTTTAAACCTCGTATATGCCATCAAAAGTGTGCTATTTCTTAGCGTTCTCTTTTTATTTGAAATGAAAATATGACAGTTTGAAACCAAAGGGTGTAGTGACGTCACTAAAATGGTCGCCATCTTTAAATAGTGCAAATTATTGAAATCAAAAGTTACCTATATGTTAACCAGGTAAATCAGCTACTTCCATGTAAAATTCATGTAAACCGGACCAGTGGTACTTGCGTGATTGAGTAATACACACACACCATCTCATTTTTAGCCTCGCTTCGTTCGCGTCATAGTCCTGTCATATTGTTATTGAATGAAATGCAGGTTTAACCCCGTTAACACCCCTTTAGAACCTGAATATCCAAAAATCCCTCCTTAGTAGACATTTTCGACACACAACAAACATATCCCCAAAATATCATTCTTCTAACTTTAATAGTTTTGGTTGGTCGATGAGAGTGAACATCCAAAAATCCTTCCTTAGTGGACGTTTTTCTTCCAGAATTTCACCCCTCCCCATAGGCTCCTTAAATTGTATTTATGAAAAAACGGTCGAACACCTATTTATTTTATTTATTTATTTATTTATTTATTTATTTATTTATTTATTTATTTATTTATTTATTTATTTATTTATTTATTTATTTATTTATTTATTTAATTATTTTTAAGCTGATTGATTTCCTCCGAGTTTCAAACACCTCGCTTATGTCGTTTAAGAGATACACGCTCCGTTAGGAATCTTTCAAACCCCACTTTTCATCCCTTTCACCTTATAATATACACTACATCGAAAAACCATTAGACATGTGTCAGCTTATTTTAATGATTAGAATATATGCCAAGTATCACATCCCCAAATGAAACCACTCGTGAGATATTGTTATTCAATGAAATGCACATTTACCCCTTAACACCTCTTTAGAACCTGAATATCCAAAACTCTTTCCTTAGAGGACGTTTTCGACATACAACGAACATATCCCCAAAATTTCATGTTTCTAACATCAATAATTTTGGCTGGGCGATGATGAGTGAGTGAGTCAGTCAGGACATTTTCTTTCAATTATTTTTGATAATTTCACCCCTCCCCATGAACCCCTTAAATTGGATTTATGAAACAAACGGTCGAACACCAATTTACTTATTTAAAGCTGTTTTCCCCCTGAGTTTGATGAGTGAGTAAGTGAGTCAATCAGTTAGGACACTTTCTTTCCTGTTTTTTTTTTCCCCCAGAATTTCACCCCTCTCCAAGGGCCCCTTAAATTGGATTTATGACAAAACGGTCGAACACCTCTTTACTTGTATTTAAAGCTGTTTTTCCCGTCGAATTTCAAACTTCTCGCCATTGTCGTTTAAGAGATGCACGCTCCGTTAAGAATCCTTCAACACCCAATTTTCACCCCTTTCACCTCATAATATACACCACATCGATAAACCCTTAGACATATGTCTGATTATTTTTAATGATAAGTTTACATACCGAATATCACATCCCCAAAGAAACAACTCATGAGATATCGTTATTCAATGAAATGCACTTTTACCCCCTTAACACCTCTTTAAAACCCGAATAAACAAAAATCATTCCTTAGTTGACGTTTTCGACATACAGCGAACATATTCCCAAAATTTCATGTATCCAACTTGAATAGTTTTCGTTGGGCGTGATGAGTGAGTGAGTCAGACAGGACATTTCCTTTCAATTATTTTTACCAGAATTTCACCCCTCCCCACGGGTCTCTTAAATTGGATTGATGAAAAAACGCTCGAACACCTATTAACTTGTTTTTAAGCTGTCCTTTTTCCCTGAGTTTCATGAGTGAGTGAGTTAGTCAGTCAGTTAGGACACTTTCTCTCCTTTTTCCCCCCAGAATTTCACACCACCCCATTGGCCCCTTAAATTAATTTATGAAAAAACGGTCGAACACCGATTTACTTACTTTTTAAGGTGATTTTTTCGCTGAGTTTCAAATTTCTCGCCTATGCCGTTTAAGAGATAGGCCTACACGCTCCGTTAGGAATCCTTCAACCCCCACTTTTCACCCCTTTCACCTCATAATAATACACCACATCGAAAGACCCTTAGACACATGTCTGCTTATTTTTAATGATTAGTTTATATGCCGAGTATCACATCCACAAATGAAACCACTCGTGAGGTATTGTTATTCAATGAAATGCAGGCTTAACCCCCTTAAGACCCCTTTAGAACCTGAATATCCAAAAATCCTCCCTTAGTGTACGGTTTTGACATACAACGAACATATCCCCAAACTGCCATGTTTCCAACTTCAATATTTTTGGCTGGGCGATGATGAGTGAGAGAATGAGTCAGGACATTTTCTTTAATTTTTTTTCTTCAGAATTTCACCCCTCCCGATGAACCTCTTATATTTGAATGTTCAAAAAACTGTCGAAAAGCTATTTACTTACTTTAAAGCAGTTTTTCCCCCTAAGTTTGATGAGTGAGTCAGTCAGTCAATCAGTTAGGACACTTTCTTTTCTGCCCCCCCCCTCCCAGAATTTCACTCCTCCCCCATGGGACCCTTAAATTGGATTTATGAAAAAAACTGTCAAACACATATTTACTAATTTTTATCCTGATTCTTTTTCCGCTGAGTTTCAAACTCCTCACTTATATCGTTTAAGAGATACACGCTCCGTTAGGAATCTTTCAATCCCCACTTTTCACCCCCTTTCACCTCATAATATACACCACATCGAAAAACCCTCAGACAGGTGTCTTCTTACTTTTTAATGATGAGTTTATATGCCGTGTATCACATCCCCCAATGAAACCAATCGGGAGATATTGTTATTCAATGAAATGCAGGTTTAACCCCCTTAAGACCCCCTTTAGAACCTGATTATCCGAAAATCCTCCCTTAGTAGACGGTTTTGACAAACAATGAATATATCCCCAAACTGTCATGTTTCAAACTTCAATAATTTTGGCTGGGCGATGATGAGTGAGTGAGTGAGTCAGGACATTTTCTTTCAATTTTCTTTTTTCAGAAATTCACCCCTCCCTATGAACCCCTTAAACTTGATTTAAGAAAAAAAACTGTCAAACAGCTATTTACTTACTTACTTAATTTTCCCCTGAGTTTGATGAGTGAGTCAGTCAGTCAATCAGTTAGGTCACTTTCTTTCATGTCCCCCCCCCCCCCAGAATGTCACCCCTCCCCGTGGGCCCCATAAATTGGATTTATGAAAAACCGGTCTAACACATATTTACTTCTTTTTTTATGTTGATTTTTTTCGCTGAGTTTCAAACTCCTCGCCTATGTCGTTTAAGAGATACACGCTCCGTTAGGAATCTTTTAATCCCCACTTTTCACCCCTTTCACCTCATAATATACACCACATCGAAAAACCCTCAGACACTTGTATTCTTATTTTTAATGATTAGTTTATATGCCGAGTATCACATCCCACAATGAAACCAATCGGGAGATATTGCTATTCAATGAAATACAGGTCTACCCCCTTAACACCCCTTTAGAACCTGAATATGCAAAAATCCTCTCTTAGTGAGCATTTGCGTCCCTTGAGGAAGCTGCATACCAAATTTCATTCCAATCCGTTCGGTGGTTTCTGAGATTTCGTGATGAATGAGTGAGTGAGCGAGTGGTATTTGACAAATATATAGTAGAAGATGGTGTCAAGTATTTGTTATGCTAAACTCTGTTGACAGTTTTGTGTGAGTAGTTGAGTAACTAACGGGATTTCAAGTAAAGATCCTCATTTTCTATACCGGTAGTGCAGAGCGCGAATGGCATCCAGTCGGCCGTGTCTCGACTTGAGCTATGTTGCCATGGAAACTATCTGCCTTGCCATTCCTTCATGAGTATATTTTATGATTTGATTTGCCTGTGCTTGAGTGCAAAAGGGCCGAAATCTGAAGAATGAGAAAGACTATCGAAAATTCATGTAGCCAGCGGTTCGTTCTGGGTCCTAAACTAGTGTATGCAAAATTTGGTTGAGATTGGTGGAACGGTGTAGATTTGTATACGGAACAGACCCACCCACATACCCACATACATACATACAGACTTTCACTTTTATATATAAGATTACTATTCCTGCCATTGGCATAATTTCCTAATAGTGGCAGACCTTTAAGATAAAACCAATATTTAGAATGATGTAATATATATATATATATATACACACACATCAAAAAAAGTTTTGCATCACCTCGGTTCCAAGAGTTCCGGAACCTTTAAATACAAAGGGAATAGAGATCAACACAAACAACATTTCAGCTCGTTTTATTGCTCATGAGACCCACACATTGCATGTTGTACCATCATACAGCTAGACTTTCAGCATTTGTGGTCCAGATTGCAGTACACACCACTACCTCTAATACCCAGTAGCACGTCCTCTTGCATTGATGCATGCCTGTATTCGTCGTGGCATACTATCCACAAGTTCATCAAGACACTGTTGGTCCAAATTGTCCCACTCCTCAACGACAATTCGGCGTAAATCTCTCAGAGTGGTTGGTGGGTCAAGACGTCCATAAACAGCCCTTTTCAACATATCCCAGGCATGTTCGATAGGGTTCATGTCCGGCGAACATGCTGGCCACTGTAGTCGAGCGATGTCGTTATCTTGAAGGAACGCATTCACAAGATGTGCACGATGAGGTCGAGAATTGTCGTCCATGAAGACAAATGCCTCTCCAATATTCTGCCGATATGGGTGCACTATGGGTCGGAGGATGTCATTCAGGTATCGTAAAGCCGTTTCGGAGCCTTCCATGACCACCAGTGGCGTACGTCGGCCCCACATAATGCCACCCCAAAACATCAGGGAACCACCACCTTGCTGCACTCGCTGGACAGTGTGTCTAAGACGTTCAGCCTGACCAGGGTGCCTGCAAACACGTCTCCGACGATTGTCTGGTTGAAGGCATATGCGACACTCATCGGTGAAGAGAACGTGATGCCAATTCTGTGGGGTCCATTCAGCATGTTGTTGGGCCCATCTGTACCGCGCTGCATGGTGTCGGGGTTGCAAAGCTGGACCTCGCCATGGACGTCGGGAGTGAAGTTGCGCATCATGCAGCCTATTGCGCACAGTTTGAGTTGAAACACGACGTCCTGTGGCTGAACGAAACGCATTATTCAACATGGTGGCATTGCTGTCAGGGTTCCTCCGAGCGGCAATCCGTAAGTAGCGGTCATCCACTACAGTAGTAGCCCTTGGGCGGCCTGAGCGAGGCCTGTCATCGACAGTTCCTGTATCTCTGTACCTCCTCCATGTCCGAACAACATCGCTTGGGTTCACTCTGAGACGCCTGGAAACTTCCCTTGTTGAGAGCCCTTCTTGACACAAAGTAACAATGCGGACGCGATCGAACTGCGGTATTGACCTTCTAGGCATGGTAGAACTACAGACAACATGAGCAGCGTACCTTCGTCCTGGTGGAATGACTGGAACTGATCGGCTGTCGTACCCCCTCCGTCTAATAGGCCCTGCTCATGCATGGTTGTTTACATCTTTGAGCAGTTTTAGTGACATCTATGAACAGTCAAAGGGACTGTATCTTTGATACAATATACACAGTCAACGTCTATATGCCGGAGATCTGGGAACCGAGGTGATGCAAAACTTTTTTTGATGTGTGTATATATGTATTGGCCTATGTACAAATTTCGTTTTGTCCAATGGTTGAAACTTCAAATAATTATCTAAAATCGTTTGACGTACGTAATATTGTCGGCAAAGACAACACCTACTGGTTAAACTCGGTAACGTACATAATTTCTGAGTTGTTATTTAACCAGTAAATAATAATAATAAATATACTTAATTATCAAATATTCTCAAAAAGAGAAGAGTTTCTTTTCATGACTACTTGGTCCGAATGAACCCGGGAAGATTGGCAAAATAAATATTCGACCATGCTGCCAAACATCTCAAAATGCAAATTAGTTGCTTCCTGGAAGTGAAATAGGATTTAACAGAAGTGAACATTACAAAACAAGACATTCTACAGCTTACATTTAGAAAAGAGATTAGAAAATCCGTGCATTTTTTGGAAAAACAATATACTGTTGTGTTCAACTGTTAGATTTAAGAAGGAAGGAACACAGGAAAAGGATGAAGAATTAGCGTAGTGGAAATAAACTGAAATCAAGAAAGGAGATACAATCATGAAAAATGGAGTTCATGATGCCCGTTGAAAACCGAAAAAAATAGGAAGAAGAAGAAGAATTATATTTGCAGTGTGAAGTTTTAAGGCCTATAGATGAGTTTTGTAATTTCATTTAGGTACTGGTTAACATTTTTAGAATTGTGGTTGTTGTATACCGTGTATTTTCAGAGTGAGTGGCATCTGTCTAATGCTATTAATGTGCGTACTTAAAATTGGGGATGGAAAAGAGGTAGTTGTGGCCTTAAGTTAGGATCAATCGCAGCACTTCTTTGAAATACAGCTCTATGATTGCGGAGTGTGCCCTGTTTCAACTCTTGAAATCCATGGTAGAGCGGCAATTCAATCCTTTGACGTAGCTTCAATGCGTACCCCTAGACATCTGACGGTCTAGCACCAGTACCTTCGTACCCGTGGAAAGTCCCGTAAATTAACAGGCACATTTTATATTATGGCTGTTTATGGAAGGGTAAGCATACAAATTTTGGTTCAGATCGGTGAAACGGTGTAGATTAGTGCGAAAGGGCCTAAATGCAGGGAATGGAGTGGTCTGTCCGAAATTTCATATAGACAGTGTTGCTCGCAGGGTTCCAAAGGGTAAGCATACAAATTTTGGTTCAGATCGGTGAGACGGTGTAGATTTGTGCCAAAGGGCCTAAATGCAGGGAATGGAGTGGTCTGTCCAAAATTTCATATAGACAGTGATATTCGCAGGGTACCAAAGGGTAAGTATTCAAATTTTTGTTCTGATCAGTAAAACGGTGTAGATTTGTGCCAAAGGGCCTAAATGCAGGGAATGGAGAGGTCTGTCCGAAATTTCAAATAGACAGTGTTACTTGCAGGGTTCCAAAGGGTAAGTATACAAATTTTGGTTCAGATCAGTAAAACGGTGTAGATTTGTGACAAAGGGCCTAAATGCAGGGAATGGAGTAGTCTGTTCGAAACTTATAGTAGACAGTGTTACTCGTCGGGTTCCAAAGGGTAAGTATACAAATTTTGGTTCAGATCGGTAAAACGGTGTAGATTTTTACAAATAACAGACAGACAAACCAACAATGAGTTTTATATATTGAGACCGCCTGAGCTCATGGCTCGGTGATATTTACGGAAATGTTAATGAACATGCCATGCTTGGACACTGAACGCGCCCTGGTCGAGCGCGCGGCATGCAATTGGAAATGAGTAGGGGGGGTAATTCCGATTCTGCTTCACCCATTTTATTTGTACCCGACTGTACATGTTAAAATAAATAATATCTCTCGAACGCATGGTCCGATTTTGACAAATGAGGTGTCGTTGGACTCGAGCTGACGTCCTCTTTCCTATTGACTACTCTTCACATTTTTGAAAAATTTTTAGAAAATTTGTGTTTTTGAAAGTAGGCGATAGTTTGAAAACCAAACATGATAGAACGTTGTGCCATAGTTGAAACGAATGGTCTCTATGACCTTTATTTTTATAATAAAACTTTTTTATTTTTTGAGATTTTTTGAAAACACTTAAATTTTGAAATTTTTATATTTTGGAAACTAAAGAGTTTACAAAAAATTTTGTTTGACGTAAATGAATCGCCCTGACCCCCTCTACCCCCAAAATATATTTCGAGTCTCTAGGACTAAACCTGTTAGTTGTTCTAGATGGGGCGTTCTGACTCACAGCCTACTTTCCTGGTGACGTCACATCCTAACCTGCCGATATCTCTCGAACGCATGGTCGGATTTTAACGAATGAGGTGTCGTTGGACTCGAGCTGACGGGGGCTTTGCTATGGACCACTCATTTCAACCCTAAAATATAACCTACCCCTACTAGGGGGTGAAATTTTAATTTAAAAGTAAAAGTTGCTTTCCGTTTGATACATATAAACATGTCAATGCTAATATGAATTTAAACGTTTTTCTACGGCGTACAGAGAGTTCTACCCATAATCGCTCGTGTGCTTGAATACATATGGCTATCTTGGAAAACGTTGGTGGTGGGGGAGGACTAGGGTCGAGTGAGGGGTCGTTTAGATGGTATTATTCCGCTCTATTTGATGGTGAGGTTATTTTTTACAATGGGTGAAATTTGGAAACGCAATTTGAGGTAAACCTGCGTTTTTGACATTTTGGTGATATTTAATGAGCTTGTAAGGCTAGAACGATGTGTTGTTTAGGAACGGGGTGACGTCCTCTTGGCTAAGAATGTGTGATGGTTTTTTTAATTTTGAAAATTCTTGTTTTTTGGATTGGAGCTATTTTGGAAACAGTGAATTTTGGAAAAAAGTTTGTTTGACGTTAATGAAAGGTAGGCATGCCCTCTAGGGTGGCAGCAAGTTTCAAGGGTGTAGGAGGAAAAAAAAATGATAGCCTACTTTCTCGCGAACATTGGTGATCATTGGCGAACGAATGGTCGGAATTTAACAAATGAGGTGTCGTTGGACTCAAGCTAACGTCGTCTTTCATATAGACTACTCGTTATATTTTTCAAAAAAAATTGAAAAATTTTGTTTTCGAAAGTAGGCGATAGTTTGAAAACCAAACATGATAGAATGTTATGCCATAGTTGAAACGGATGGTCCCTATGACCTTTATTTTTTATAATAAAACTTTTTATATTTTGAGATTTTTTGAAAACATTTTAATTTTGAATGTTTAGTATTTTTAAAAACTAACACGTTGACAAATAAGTTTGTTTGACACAAATGAAAGGTCCATACCTCCTCGACCATGAAAATAAATGTCAAGTCTCTAGGACAATAAAGCTATGCATTTTTTTGAATACAAGAGTGTTTGTAGACAGAGAGCCGGTAGCGCTGGGCGTGTGTTCCAACGAGGCTATGACTAAGCATGGTGAATACGTGAAATGGCTATTTCGACGGGACAGCAGGGCGAGGGAGCGCTTTTCGATATTTTTTCCCCTATGACAGATGAATGAATGCGAATATTTCGAAAATCCCTCATGGCGATCGTTAAAACAGGTTAGAAAACACTGACCAGTAACCAGACAAAATTTATAATGCTATGAGACGAATAAAAATAGTCGACAACAACAGAACTTGTTTTTTTTTCTAAGTCTGACTGGCAGCCAGAATTGGAAAACAGAATATCTGCTCGAGAGGCCAGCTTGGAGCCTAGCTGGCTGGGTGACAGGATGTAACATGTTATCGCGATTCAGGAATGTAAGCGGACGGGACAACAGGCCAATGGAAAATTACAGTGACGTAGAGGTCACTTGGAGGTCGAGCAATATCGCAACGACGTCAGAGAAATAATGCAGTAAGCGAGTATAACTCCTCCCCCTACCATTGCCATAGCCAATTGCAGGGCAAGAGCGATGTTAACAGCTGTGGTAAGAGGGACACAGGGCGAGGGGCTGGGCGAGGAGAGGAGGGCAGGAGGGTATTAGAGTGTTGATCATGTTATGACACACAGTCAGTCATTACTGTTTTACACGCTGCAGTGTAAACATAGGCTGAGTCGTATGTGTCTAAAAGTGATTGCATTCGTGTGCTCAACCCCAGTAGGTTACTATATCGGATATATTATATATTTGAGGTAAGTGATGGAATAACACTTCTTTAATTTATTTTATGCTAATCAATGTCTGTCTGTTAGGTAGTCAGCCCGAAGGCTGGTTGGATCCTCAAAACGTACCGCCGTTACGTTATGTGAGTAGATACCCACAAAAACCCAAGGCAGCGCTATTTTGAGGCGTTCTAGGCAAGAAGAGGAGTGAGGTAGTTTGCCATTGATTTCCTCACTGAGTCAGAACAGTAGTCCTAACCCTATGAGTTGAACCTTTCACAGCATTCACAGGCACTGACTGTGCCCCGAATGCCATTACTAAGCACCACCCATACCTCAGTAGCTTCCATATAATCACAGCCATGAGTGAAACTGAGACATCGGTGAAAAGCCACCTTTTACTCTAGCCTGTGCCAACTGACAAATGCAAATGTACTGTATTCATCAAGAGATGGCAAACAGGGGGCTAATCAATGATTAAATGATTATTGGTTTACCATTTGATTGATGGATTGTTTTTTTATTTTGTTTGTTTTAGATAATCGGCATACCTGTTGTGGGAGTTAGAAACCTCATTCCACTCGAACCTAGGAGAAGGGAAAAGCAGAGCTTTTTACAAAGCAAGGTAAGATTTTTTGTTATATATAAAACCTGTTTTTTAATATTTTATTTTATTTATTTTTGTTTATGAAAGGTGCTATTTGGAATGGATATACTCATAGTGGTTAATTTTATTTCTTTTTTACAGTCTGAGCCTGACAACTGCTGTTGAGAACGTGTGTGTTTAGGGCCATTTTTTACCAGGCAGTCTACGGCTGAAAACTTGGGTGAGATAGTTTTTTTATATTATTAATGTCATTTGCCACTGCAGATAGCTTAACTTGGGAACCCATTGAATCCTGTTTTAAAAAGCGTGTTTCCTCTGGCCGCGTAGTGAATGTTAGAGAGAGTTTAATCCCAAAAGAGTTTGTCGAATCATGTTTTGACATTTTTAAAGAACTTATTTGTACAGCGCAAAGGTTGCATACGGCTTTAAAGGTCAATACACAACTCGTGTGCAATTTTATATATAAAAACGAGGACGGTGAGTATGAAAAACATTTTATATTGGCAGTAAAATGCAAGAGCTATTGATCGCCAATAATCTGAACGAGTGGTATCAAAACCATGCGGTGAATGCCTTTCTATCAAAATTTGATAAACTACAACAAGGACCTGGTGGTTTAGCGTTAGACAAAATCCATTACCTACAAATCAACATTTTTCATTTCAACCCGTTGAATGCTGGGTCTAGCTTTATTGACATACCACCAGCAATAGCTTCGAAAAAGGCGGTGGTGAATATTGAGAACCAGGACAATGATTGCTTTCTGTGGGCTGTGGCTGCCTATTTGCAGCCTGATCAAGATCGTAATGTTAACAGACCAGCAAAGTACAAGGCCAAGTTTGATGCATTAAAACAAACATTAAATTTAACTAGAGTGTCGTTCCCTATGGACTTAACCGAGATCCATAGGTTTGAACAAGATAACCAGGACTTTTCGTTCATGGTGTATGGCCCTGATGGTGATGAGATTGAGGGTCCTATTTATGCCACAAAAGAACCGAAACGACATTACATTCATCTTTTATATTTATCTGTGGGAGAGGTGAATCACTATTGCCTCATTAAACGCCTGAGTAGATTGCTAAGCAGTCAAACGTCTAAGCATGGTCATAAAACACATATTTGTGATCGTTGTCCGCAATATTTTACAACCCCTACGCTTTTAGAACGTCATAGGGTAGATTGCGTTTCTCAGGAAGCGGTGAGATTGATATTGCCACAAGGGGACAAGGCTATGTTAAAGTTTAAGGACATTCATAAGCGTGACACTGTTCCCTATGTGGTGTATGCAGATTTCGAAGCCCTCACCACACCCATGGCGGGATGTGAACCAGATCCCACCATTAGCTCAACCACACCCATTCAAAACATGAACCCTTTGCCATAGAATTTAATGTAGTGTGTGCCTATGACCCCACGCAATCCGTTTTCAAATACAGTGAGGGGCCAGATTGTGTTAGATGGTGTTTGGATGAACTTGTTAAGTTGGCCGACCATGTACAGGGATTACTGGACCACCCAGTACCCATGAGCCTAACGCCACAACAGCAACAGCAGTATGAGCATGCCACGGCATGCCATATTTGCGAAAAGCCACTGATCAGTGCTGAAGACACCGTTCGTGATCACTCCCACTTTACGGGAGAGTTTCGTGGAGCTGCGCATAGTAAATGCGATTTGAATTTTTCAGCTCCTCGTTTCATCAGTGTCTTTTTCCACAATCTGGCAAATTATGACATTCAGTTTTTGATTCGTGAATTGGGTCACGCCAACAAGGGCACGTTTACCATTATCCCCCAAAACCCTGAGCGTTTTACAGCCCTGACTTGGCGGTTGAGCAACTTTAGTATTCGATTTTTGGATTCCTCTAATTTTATGGCATCCTCGCTAGACAGCCTTGTGAATGGCTTGAATGAGGAGCAATTAAAAATTACCAGAATGCATTTTAATGTTCCTAAGCAATTTCAATTGTGCATTCGGAATGGTATATACCCGTATGATTTCTGCAACAGCTGGGACGTGTTAAAGCAAACAAAACTCCCACCACAAGAGAAATTTTACTCAAAACTAACACGTAGTACCGTTTCCGATGAAGAATATGCACATGCATGTCAAGTTTGGCGAGTGTTTGACATTAAGACGCTAAGTGAATATGCTGTGCATTACCTAAAACTGGATGTATTGCTGCTCACTGATGTGTTTGAAAAATTTCTTGAGTAGTGTCAACACATTTATGGCCTTGACCCGGCTCACTATTATACGAGTCCAGGGCTCTCGTTTGATGCCGCTTTAAAATACACTCAAGTGGAATTGGATTTACTCACTGATGTAGACATGGTTCTATTTTCTGAAGAGGGCATTCGCGGTGGCTTTGTGTCGCTTAACCAGCGCCATGCCGAAGCGATCAATCTCTACATGCCTGATTATTCACCAGACAAACCAGAATCGTACTTAATGTACTATGACGTGAATAATTTGTACGGTTACGCCATGAGTCAGCCTTTGCCCTATGGGAAGTTTGCTTGGATGACAGACAAACAAGTGTCAGAATTTGATGTTAACATGGCTAGCCAAGAAACAGGCCGTGGATATGTCTTAGAAGTGGATATTGAATATCCCTCATCCTTGTATGATGAACATGCCGATTTCCCATTCTGCCTTGAGCAAATGGTTCCCCCTGACAGTAAAGTGAAAATTGAAAAACTCATGGGCACACTTTACAACAAAAATCGGTATGTGCTACATATCCAAATGTTGGTGCAATGCCTCGCCCAAGGCTTAGTGTTGAAGAAAATCAACAGGGGTATTTCTTTTGCTCAAAAACCATGGCTCAAGCCATGCAAGCAACTCAACACAGAGCACCGACAAATGGCAACACAGCAGTTTGAAATTACTTTTTTTAAATTAATGAACAACTGCATCTATGGCAAGTCCATGGAGAATGTCCGCAAATACCGCGACATTAAATTGATGAATGTCTGGGAGGAACGGAGGGTTGCCCGGCGGTACATTGCCAAGTCAAATTTCAAATCGATCAAAATTATCGATGAGGATTTGGCTACTATTGAAATGAGTAAGACCAGCGTGACCATGGATAAGCCCATTTACTTGGGCCAAGTCATTTTAGACTTTTCTAAATCGGCCATGTATCGATTCCACTATGAGTTTGCTAAACGCCATTTTGAGGACGTATCTCTTTTGTATATGGTTACGGACTCATTCATTTACCACATTCGCCACTGCAACCCCTATGATGTCATGAGGCAGCATAGTGTCTGGTTCGACACCTCTTCGTATAGTGCTGACAATATGTTTCAGCTGCCCATAAAAACAAGAAGGAAATGGGTGTTTTAAATGATGAATGCGGTGATTCCATTATGACGGAATTCGTAGGTTTGGCTTCGAAAATGTATGCTTATCGCACACTAGACTGTAAGGAAGCCAAAGAGCAAAAGGTGTAGGAAGAGCAGTGGTAAAATCGCTACGTGTAGACGATTACTTGGCGATTTTACGCACTCGCAAAGCTATGTCCCATACACAGTGCAGGATGCAATCCAGCAACCATCATTTGTATCTTGTGGAACAGAGAAAACGCACCCTCGCCTCCATGGATAACAAACGTGTGAGGGCTGATGACCTGCTAACCTGCCTGCCCTGTGGTTATGACCGCAAAGAGGAGGAGGTATGATTTCACTGTTTGTTCGTTTAAGGACATGGCTTTTTGTAAATTGTAGATATAGTATTTTGTAAATATTGGTTTTTATCATTGTAAATAGTATATTTATATTTTTTTTACAAATAGTGGCAACTCACTTTTACCTTTTGCTCTTAAAAAAAATTCCTCTCGGCAGGCCGGAAGGCGGAGGTAGTTTTCACCGGGCAAACTAGGGGATAGACTGTAATAGGCAAAATATGCAGGTTTTCGTAGGACGATCAGACCTCATTGATTGCAAGAAAATATTTTACATTTGGAGGATAGGCTAATTAACTTTTTTTTCGTTTTTGTATGCATATTTTTATCATTTTATTGTCTTATGGTGATGGTAACCTTCTTGTCATTTGGGGTTCATTTTTATACTTGTGATCACGCTGTCCTAATGCAAGGTTTGGAACTGATGTGTAACTATCTGACAGTCTGTTACTTCTTCACGCAAAATTTTATCTCCCGCAGAGATTTTTGTTGGTTCCTCAGTTAAGGGGCTGCGACAACGAGGTCATGCAACCCCTTGTACACTGGGTGTGTGTAGAATCTGATAAACGGTGTTAATTGTCATGACTGTGTTAGTCTGTAATTAGGTAAGGTCTGCAGACGGTCAATTTTAAGTAGTAGTTCCTAATTTTGTACCATATACTAACGTCAACGACACCTAGCTGTGAACTTGGCTACTAGATGCCACCGCAACCAGCAACGAACGTTGGAACTTGCCCTCCAAAGGAAAGCATGCTGAGGGTTTTTAGCGCTCTTAGAAAATCCGACGACTTTGGCTGGCTTTGAACCAGCAACCTTGTGCTTATAAGTACAGCATGCTACCAGTTAGCCGCTTCCCACAGAGTCAGATGTAAAAATGAATGTGATCTCGTGCGATGGCGTTGTCTTGGCAACCTCTGATTGCTCGTCCCTCATCAATTAAGAGGCGTTGTCATGGTAAACTCTGTTGGCACTTGGTATTTTCTTTAATTCCGAAATCATTTTTCTCATCCCTTGGCGTAATGGTAGGTCAGATCAAAAGTTCTTTCAGACAAAGTTTTAGGTAATTATTGGGGGAATATTTTCCATTTTGTACGGTTTTGATATTGTGCCTATTAAGAGAGATATGATTAATGTTTCCCGAAAACCCACTTTTTTTCCACGCCTTTGGTCAATATTTGGTGCTATCAAAAACTTTTCAAACATAAATTTTTTGGCACTTATCCGACACATATTATGAACTATGAATGGATTCGATATTTCACGTATTAAGAGAGTTATAGCGATATTTCACTTTTTGGAGAAAAAAAACCATTCCCCCCCCCCCTTTCAACCGATTTTGCCCATTAACGAACTCGTCCGAGATTTTAAGGGGATACATATTATGTAAAACATTCAAAGTGATTGGTGAAAAATTACGGCATTTATCGTGTCCACAAGAAACTGATATATATGCATATATATACACACATATATATATATATATCATACAAATATATAAAAATGAGATGGTGTGTGTCTGTCTTTCTGTCTGTCTGTCTGTCTGTTACCTAATAACGCGAGAACCACTGGTCCGATTTAAATGAAATTTTGCATGGATGTAGCTGAAATACCAGGTTTACATATAGGATGCTTTTAATTTCGATATTTTGCATTATTAAGAAATGGCGACCATTTTAGTGACGTCACTACACCCTTTGGTTTCAAAATTTCATACTTCCATATCAAATAAAAAGAGAACGGTAGGAAATAGCAAACTTTTGATGTGACATACGAGCTTCAAAATTTAATTTTCTATCCGAAAGGTCCTTATCACTCTTCGTGTATCTCCAACCGTTAGCGCGTAAAACCTACTTTTGTGACGTCACTACACCCTTTGGTTTCAAAATTTCATATTTCCATTTCAAATAAAAAGAGAACGCTAAGAAATAGCAAACGTTTGATGGTATACACGAGCTTTAGCATTTAGTTTTCTAACCAAAAGGTTCTTATCACTTTTCGTGTATCTCCGACGGTTAGCGAGTAAAACCTAAATTTGTGCAATAAAACACGGTCACATCGAGCGGTGCAGTATATCTCTACATATATAAAAAATAAAATTTGTCTGTTTTTTTCTGAATTTCTACGGAAATTTGAGTTATTTACACGTTTCAGACTGTTTTATGATAGATGCGCGCGAAAATAATGTTTTGGTCTGTCTGTCTGTTTGCTTGATTGTCTGTGGACAAATTTGTTCCCTTATAACTCGAGAACGGCTGGGTGTATCAACGTAAAATTTGGTACAGATATCCATCAGAGGCACGACACTAATCATTGATATAACTCTTCTCCGTAACCCTCATAAAAGGGGGCCTACCCCCTTAAAATACATGCTGAAATAGGAGTAGAAGGACGAGACAAAGCCCATTTTCAGCCCCTCAATGTGAGAGACAAAACTCGGGGGCCCTAAAAGCACATTTTAAGGTCCTACGTCCAACCGTTTTTGAGATATTCCCAGAAAACTAATTTAATTTAATAAACTATGAACGAATGCAAGCCGACAACCATGGCAACAGATTCTCAGAGATCCATCTATTGCTGTAAGACGCAATACAATTCCATTAATTACATTAGTGTGAAAGATTGCAAACGGTTAGATGGTTATTATGGAACCAAATTAAGCTGTAAATTTCATCAATACGTAAAATGTGCTTAAGGGGGTCAAGAGGTAGTCTAGATTTTTTTTCACGCGATTTACATCTGCGGGTGTGGTATGGCAGGTCTATTATATTCCTATCCCTATGTTATATTATTATTATTAGTATTATATTATGGCGTACAACGACGAGACAAAGCCCCTCGGTGCCAGAAATAAAACTCGAGGGTCCTCGAAAACTACATTATAAGGCTCTAAAACCAACAGTTTATGAAACATTCCCAGAAAACTAATTAAGTTTAATTTAACAAACTAATGAAGGAATGCAAATCGGTAACCATGACAACATTATCTCAAGGGGTGGCATCCAACTTTCCATCTATTTCAGTAAGAAGCAATTTATTACATTTATTACATTTCTGTGAAAGTTTGCAAATATAAGGTTATCACGGAACCAACGTAGACTGTATAATTCATCAATGCAATTAAGGGGGTCAAGGGGTAACCTAGGATTTTTTCATGCAATTTTCACGTGCGACATATAGTGCAGAAGGTCTATTATATCTCCAAACAACAAAATTATTTTCAAAAATTCCTGAATTGAATCAGCATTTTTTGCAGCTTTTAGGAATTTGGGCCATTTGAGACTAAAGAACCTGAATTTTCATGCACCACAAGCTTTTATAATTTATGATAGAGGTCTTCCTGTGTATTGGGACCCAACACAACGTAGAGGGTCAGTTTTTATGTGACGTGTATTGCGTTTCATCTACAAGGCTTTCAATTCTATTTCATGTCAGGAAGTACACGTCAGGTGAATTTAGTTTGGGAGCACATTTCAACTAATCTTTGTCGACATACGGGTTCATCGTAAGGATGATTTTCTTTGATACTGTGTGGTAGATATACCCATATTTGGATTTCTGGGTGATATGTTGTAGACAATAGTATTGTCTGTCTGTCTTTCTGTGTATCCTTATGTACGCCTATAACTCATGCTCGGATGCTTGGTGCATCGTAAAATTAGGTATGGTAAACATGAGTCAATACACCAATCATTTATAAAACTTTTCACCGTTCATTTCATACAGTAGAAGGGTGGATATAGGGAAAAACTTCTCAAAATACATGCTAAAATAGGCGAAATATAAAAATTATCCTAGAAGGACGACCAAAGCATATGTTGCACTTCTCAATGTGAGACACAAAATTCGCGAGTCTATAAAGGGTCTCCGAAAACCACATTATAAGGCCCTTAAATTAACAGTGTGTGTGATATTCCCAGAAAACTAACTTCGTTTTGATAAACTTATGAAGGAATGACAAGTCGCTAACCATTGCAACAGTAGCTTAATTGATAATGTCTGGTGCGTCTCTAAAAGCAACAGTACTTAAAAGGGACGTAACACAAATAACATTATTATTATTATTATTATTATTATTATTATTATTATTATTATTATTATTATTATTATTATAATGTCTGGTGTTAACACCGAACACCGTTCGAAGGACGGGTACTTCTGCTAGTATATATATAAACTTTTGAACTGACGGTGGTTTGGGGGTCAGGGGGATGTGAAACGCGAAGATATGTCGAAATTTTCCGGAAGTCGAAACATGGCACCCATTGCAATAGTTAGCTTTCAGATGAAATCTACCTAAATTGCAATAGTTATCTTTGTGATGAAATCTACCTAAAATAGGCTACATAATTAACAAGTAGTTCCGTGAAGAACTATACAGCCTATTTTCATATATCCTACTTATGTTAATTGCCACTATCAACATACACAATTTCAGTCTGATTGCTGTAATAGATTCGTAGATATTGAGAACCGACTAAATATTTCGGATGGTCGCCATGTTGGATTTTATATATGTAGGTCCTAGAGTTATGTACTGTTACATGCAGATTATTGTGAACATGTAGTATTCAAACTTCAATCGCATAGTTAGGACACAAGAAAAAACAAGGAGATTTTAAAATTTTTCACAGCTGCCATCTTGAGGTTATGGAAAAAAATTGAATTAAATTAGATGCCAGTGGATTATCATTCGTATAAGGATTTACTGTACCAAGTTTCACTGCACGCGGATGGTTAAATTGCGAGAAACGTCCAGGTGAATATTTATAATTCGCGTCACCGCCATGTTGGATTTGTGATCACCAGGTTATTTAAAGTCTTATAGGTGAACTTAAGTTCATAGCCCCTATGAACATTAAAAAATGCAGTTTGATTGCTAAAATAGATTCGTAGATATTCAGTATCGTCTAAATATTTCAGATGGTCGCCATGTTGGATTGTTAAATGTATAGGCCATAGAGTCATGTACCATTAAAGGAAAATTATTGCGTAGGTTCATTATTCAAACTTTCACTTCGATCGCATGACTACATCTCAATAAATAAAATCTTAATTTTAAAATTCGCACTGCCGCCATCTTGAGGTTATGTAAACAATTGAAGTAAATTAGATACCAGTGGATTACAATGTGTATAAATATTTCCTGTGCCAGGTTTCAGTGCGCTTGGAACATTAAATCGCGGGAAAGGTCTATTTAAAATTTTCAAATTCGCTTGGCCGCCATGTTCGTTTTGTAGTTAACCGGTTTTTGAAAGTCTTATAGATGGACTTCCAGTAGTGCCCTTTATCTCCGTACAAAATTTCAGGTTTTTACCGCTAATAGTTTCAGAGATATAGAATGCCGGTGAAATATTTCGCACATCCGCCATCTTGTGATTATGTAAACAATTGAACCAAGTTAGATGTCGGTGCATTACAATGTATATAAACATATACTGTACCAAGTTTCATTGCGTTTGGTTGGTCAAATCGCGATAAACGTCTATTTAAAAATCGCAAATTCGCTTGGCCGCCATGTTGATTTTGTAGTTACCAGGTTTTAAAAAGTCACATAAGTGAACTTATAGTAGTACCCTCTATCACCATAGAAAATGTCAGGGTAATATCGGTAATAGTTTCGGAGATATTGAATGCTGGTGAAATATTTCGCACAGCCGCCATGTTTGATTGGTGAGTCGTAACAAAATTTGAAGGGCACGGTCGAGGTCGCCGGGAATAGTGATATGAACTTTCCGAGTTTCATTGAAATCGCTTCAGCCGTTTAGATTTTATTGGGGGGGGGGACACACACGAATCACACACACACACACAAACGCACACACACACGGACAAAAGGTGATCTCATAAGCCTATTTTTTCAAAATTGAAAATAGGCTAAAATACTACCATCAACGACACCTAGCTGTGAACTTGGCTACTAGATGCCACCGGAACCATCAACTCGCAACGAACGTTGGAACTTCCCCTCCGAAGGAAAGCAAACTCAGTTTTTTTGCGCTCTTAGTAAATCCGACGACTTCAGCCGGGTTTGAACCCGCGACCTTGGGCATAGAAGTTCAGCATGCTACCAGTTCCGATACCGAAGTCTCTTCCCACAGACAGATGGAAAACTGAATGTGATCTCGTGCAGTGGCGTTGTCATAGCAACTGCTGATGGCTCATCCCTTATCAATTAAAAGTAAAGTTGTCATGGCAACCTCTCTTCACACTTGGCATTTTCTTATAATTTAAATCATTTTGCTCACCCCGTGGCGTAATGGTGGGTCATGTCAAAAATTCTTTCAGACAAAAGTTTAAGGTAATTATTGGAGGAATATTGTCCATTTTGTACGGTTTTGATATTGTGCCTATTAAGAGAGATATGACTAATGTTTCCCGAAAACCCACTTTTTTCCACGCCTTTGGTCAATGTTTGGTGCTATCAAAAACTTTTCAAACATAAATTTTTTGGCACTTATCCGACACATATTATGAACTTTGAATGGATTCGATATTTCACGTATTAAGAGATGTATAGCGATATTTCACTTTTTGGAGAAAAACACCCATCCCCCCCCCCCCCTCTTTCAACCGATGTTGCCCATTAACGACCTCGTCCGAGATTTTAAGCGGATACATATTATGTAAAACATTCAAAGTGATTGGTGCAAAATTACGGCAGTTATCGTGTCCACAAGAAATTGATATATATATATATATATATATATATATATATATATATATATATATATATACACACACATATATATATATATAAACTTTTGAACTGACGGTGGTTTGGGGGTCAGGGGGATGTGAAACGCGAAGATATGTCGAAATTTTCCGGAAGTCGAAACATGGCATCCATTGCAATAGTTAGCTTTCTGATGAAATCTACCTAAATTGCAATAGTTATCTTTGTGATGAAATCTACCTAAAATAGGCTACATTATTAAAAAATACTACCATCAACGACACCTACTGTAGCTGTGAACTTGGCTACTAGATGCCACCGGAACCATCAAACCGCAACGAACGTTGGAACTTCCCCTCCGAAGGAAAACAAACTCGTTTTTTTAGCGCTCTTAGTAAATCCGACGACTTCAGCCGGGTTTGAACCCGCGACCTTGGGCATAGAAGTTCAGCATGCTACCAGTTACGATACCGAAGTCGCTTCCACAAAGACAGATGGAAAACTGAATGTGATCTCGTGCAGTGGCGTTGTCATAGTAACTGCTGATGGCTCATCCCTTATCAATTAAAAGTAAAGTTGTCATGGCAACCTCTCTTGGCACTTGGCATTTTCTTATAATTTAAATCATTTTGCTCACCCCGTGGCGTAATGGTGGGTCATATCAAAAATTCTTTCAGACAAAAGTTTTAGGAAATTATTGGAGGAATATTGTCAATTTCGTACGGTTTTGATATTGTGCCTATTAACAGAGATATGATTAATGTTTCCCGAAAAAACCACTTTTTCCCATCCCTTTGGTCAATGGTTGGTTCTATCAAAAACCTATTCGAACATAAATTTTAGGGCATTGTCCGACACATAGTATGAACTTTGAATGGATTCAATATTTCAGATATTAAGAGAGTTATAGCGATAATTCACTTTTTCGAAAATGCCTCCCATTTTCACCCCCCTTGACCGATTTTGCCCATTAACGAACTCGACCGAGATTTTAAGGGGATAGATATTATGTAAAAAATTCAAAGCAAAATTACGGCAGTTATCGTGTCCACAAGAAACTGATATCTATACACACATATATATATATATATATATATATATACTAGCTGAAGTGCCCGTGCTTCGCTACGCGTCATAAATAAATTAAAATGTGAAGGTGACAGTTAAAACAGGGGATAGGCGAGGTGCTGCGCAGAGGGAGATTAAGGATGGAACATTTTGTCCAACTACACCGCTCGGCGTTGACCGTGTTTTATAGCACAAATTTAGGTTTTACTCGCTAACAGTTGCAGATACCTTTCGGATAGAAAATGTAATTTTAAACCTCGCATATGCCATCAAAAGTATGCTATTTCTTAGCGTTCTCATTTTATTTGAAATGGAAATATGAAAGTTTGAAACCAAAGGGTGTAGTGACGTCACTAAAATGGTCGCCATTTTAAATAGTGCAAAGTATTGAAATCAAAGGTAACCTATATGTTAACCAGGTAAATCAGCTACTTCCATGTAAAATTCACGTAAATCGGACCAGTGGTACTTGCGAGATTGAGTAATACACAGACACACACCATCTCAATTTTAGCCTCGCTTCGGTCGCGTCATAGTCGTATCATATTGTTTTTCAATGAAATGCAGGTTTAACCCCGTTAACACCCCTTTAGAACCTGAATACCCAAAAATCCCTCCTTAGTAGACGTTTTCGACACACAACAAACAAACATATCCCCAAAATATCATTCTTCTAACTTTAATAGTTTTGGTTGGTCGATGAGAGCAAACATACAAAATTCCTTCCTTAGTGGATGTTTTTCTTCCAGAAGTTCACCCCTCCCCATATGCCCCTCAAATTGCATTTATGAAAACACGGTCGAACACCTATTTATTTTATTTATTTATTCATTTATTTATTTATTTATTTATTTTTAAGCTGATAGATTTCCTCCGAGTTTCAGACTCCTCCCTATGTCGTTTAAGAGATACACGCTCAGTTAGGAATCTTTCAACCCCCACTTTTCATCCCTTTCACCTCATAATATACACAACATCGAAAAACCATTAGACATGTGTCAGCTTATTTTTAATGTTTAGTATATGTGCCAAGTATCACATCCCCAAATGAAACCACTCGTGAGATATTGTTATTCAATGGAAAGCACGTTTACCCCCTTAACACCTCTTTAGAACAAAAATAATCCAAAACTCTTTTCTTAGTGGACGTTTTCGACATACAACGAACATATCCCCAAAATTTCATGTTTCTAACTTCAATAATTTTGGCTGGGCGATGATGAGTGAGTGAGTCAGTCAGGATATTTTCTTTCATTTATTTTTGATAATTTCACCCGTCCCCATGAACCCCTTAAATTGGATTTATAAAACAAACTGTCAAACACCTATTTATTTATTTAAAGCTGTTTTCCCCCTGAGTTTGATGAGTGAGTAAGTGAGTCAATCAGTTAGGACACTTTCTTTCCTGTTTTTTTTTTCCATAAATTCACCCCTCTCCAAGGGCCCCTTAAATTGGATTTATGAAAAAAACGTTCGAACACCTATTTACTTGTATTTTAAGCTGTTTTTTCCCTCCGAATTTCAAACTTCACGCCTATGTCGTTTCAGAGATACACGCTCCGTCAAGAATCCCTCAACCCCCAATTTACACCCCTTTCACCTCATAATATACACCACATCGATAAACCCTTAGACATATGTCTGATTATTTTTAATGATTAGTTTATATACCGAATATCACATCCCCAAACAAACAACTCATGAGATATCGTTATTCAATGAAATGCACGTTTACCCCCTTGACACGTCTCTAAAACCCGAATAAACAAAAAGCATTCCTTAGTTAACGTTTCCGACATACAGCGAACATATTCCCAAAATTTCATGTTTCCAACTTTAGTAGTTTTCGCTGGGCGTGATGAGCGAGTGAGTCAGACAGGTCATTTTCTTTCATTTATTTTACCAGAATTTCACCCCTCCCCATGGGCCCCTTAAATTGGATTGATTAAAAAACGCTTGAACACCTATTAACTTATTTCTTAAGCTGTCTTTTTCCCCTGAGTCAGTCGGTTAGGACACTTTCTCTCATTTTTTCCCCCAGATTTTCACCCCACCCCATTGGCCCCTTAAATTAATTTATGAAAAAAACAGTCGAAAACCGATTTACTTACTTTTTAAGCTGATTTTTTTTCGCTGAGTTTCAAATTTCTCGCCTATGTCGTTTAAGAGATAGGCCTACACGCTCCATTAGGAATCCTTCAACCCCCACTTTTCAGCCCTTTCACCTCATAATAATACACCACATCGAAAAACGCTTAGACACATGTCTGTGTATTTTTAATGATTAGTTTATATGCCGAGTATCACATCCACAAATGAAACCACTCGTGAGATATTGATATTCAATGAAATGCAGGTTTAACCCCCTTAAGACCCCTTTAGAACCCGAATATCCAAAAAACCTCCCTTAGTGTACGGTTTTGACATACAACGAACATATCCCCGAAATGTCATGTTTCCAACTTCAATATTTTTGGCTAGGCGATGATTAGTGAGTGAGTAAGTGAGTGAGTCTGGACATTTTCTTTCAATTTTCTTTTTTCAGAATTTCACCCCCCCCCCCCCCATGAACCCCTTAAATTTGATTTATGAAAAAAACTGTCGAACAGCTATTTACTTACTTTAAAGCAGTTTTTTTCCCCTGAGTTTGATGAGTGAGCCAGTCAGTCAATCAGTTAGGACACTTTCTTTCCTGTTCCCCCCCCCCCAGAATTTCATCTCTCCCCATGGGCCCCTTAAATTGGATTTATGAAAAAACTGTCAAACACATATTTACTTCTTTTTTATGTTGATTTTTTTTCGCTGTGTTTCAAACTCCTCGCCTATGTCGTTTAAGAGACACACGCTCCGTTAAGAATCTTTTAATCCCCACTTTTCACCCCTTTCACCTCATTATATACACCACATCGAAAAACCCTCAGACACATGTCTTCTTATTTTTAATGATGAGTTTATATGCCGAGTATCACATCCCCCCATGAAACCAATCGGGAGATATTCCTATTCAATTAAATGCAGGTCTACCCCCTTAACACCCCTTTAGAACCTGAATAGCCAAAATGTCTCTCTTAGTGGGCATTTGCGGCCCTTGAGGAAGCTGCTTACCAGATTTCATTCCAATCCGTTCGTTGGTTTCTGAGATTCCGTGATGAATAAATGAATGAGTGAGTGAGTGAGTGAGTGGTATTTGAAAAATATATAGTAGAAAGAAGATAGTGTCAAGTCTTTGTTATGCTAAACTCGGTTGACAGTGCTGTGTGAGCAGTTGAGTAACTAACGGGATTTCAAGTAAAGATCCTCATTTTCTATACCGGTAGTGCTGAGCGCAATTGGCATCAAGTCGGCCGTGTCTGGACTTGAGCTATGTTGCCATGGAAACTATCTGCCTTGCCATTCCTTCATGAGTATATTTTATGATTTGATTAGCCTGTTTTTTGAGTGAAAAAGGGCCGAAATCAGAAGAATGAGAAAGACTATCGAAAATTCATGTAGCCAGCGGTTCCTTCTGGGTCCTAAACTATGTGTATGCAAAATATGGTTGAGATTGGTGGAACGGTGTAGATTTGTATACGGAACCAACATATATACATACATACATACATACATACTTTCACTTTTATATATTATATATATATATATACATGCATAAATTATATATAAACTTTTGAACTGACGGTGGTTTTGGGGTCTGGGGGATGTGAAACGCGAAGATATGTCGAAATTTTCCGGGAGTCGAAACATGGGACCCATTGCAATAGTTAGCTTTCTAATGAAATCTACCTAAAAGTTCTATGCAACCTTATTAGCCTACTTTCGATTTTTGCAAAAAATGAAAGTAGACTTATGAGATCAACACAGGGCGAAAAAAGTGTGTCTGTCTGTGTGTGTGTATGTGTGTGTGTGAGTCTGTGTATGTGTGTGTGTGTGTATGTGTGTGTGTGTGTGTCTGTGTGTGTACTCTGAATGTCTCTCCCCCCCTATCAATTCGAACACGGTGAATGCGAATTGAACGAAATTTGGTTCAAAGGTAGCACTAGCAAAGGACACCTCAGTGTCATATTTTATATCGCCGCCATCTTTACTAAAACTGAATGGCGGCCACTCAAACGTTCAAAACGTAAAATCAAATAACGACTAACCAAATCATCCGATCTCTACGAAATTTGGTAACAACATAACTTCGTATAGGGTGCGTCTTGTGACCAAACTACAAGTTCGTCCGCCATACCATTTCAGGATGGCGGCCGTGCAAATTATGCAAACTTTATAATCGATATCATGGGACCCACCAGTTCCGATTATCGAGCCGAGAATCGTTTTAACTGTTCTAAAGGAAGAGGCACGTTCGAAATTAAAAGTTTATTTTGTAATACTATAGTGCAGACGTGATTTTAAAAAGCTGAGCTGATTCAGTAATAAGACAAGATGGCAGCGGATATCTTGTGCCTGACTTATATTTCACTAATTTGAGTATTGCATGCAATATAGCGTATTGATACAAAATAAATAAACTTTGTATGAAATGCTTTATATATAAATAATATACTCCAGTGATGAAATCGTTTAGTATAAATCATTATTTGCTAACAAGTTCTATGTAAGTCATTTTATATAGAACGATATTCGTTGACACAATTAGCTCAGTGGTAGAGCGTTAGCCTATCGCTCAAATGCCTGTGGTTCAAACCCGATCAGAGCTAGATTTTTTGCTTGAAATGTTATATGTTTATTGTTTTGTAATGACACAGATGTTTTAAAATTAAGCGTTATATTGTGCATATTATGGTGTAAAATATATATTTAATTAAAACATAATTCGCCAGCAGATTTACTCGAGACATCTAGCTGCCAAAAAGGTAACTGCACGCCGACATACTTATTAACTTCCAGATTTTATTGAAAGGTTTCTTCTTCTGGCCGCTAGAATGCACTCGCTCTGTTAGGATTATATTGTTCGATATTTCACCACTAGATGTCACGACTAGTCTACGTGGGGCTCCATTGATTACTATGCCATTGGCATTCTATGCGCATCGAATTTGAAGAATGACAAGACGATACTACGATTCATTTTTACTTTTTATTTTTAAGGGTTTGTAACAGCCTATTTTGCGTTACTTGAAAATGTTATTTGAAGTAAAGAACAAAACGATTTCACATAGTAACTGAGTTCAAGCCGTTGGTGTTAGTTCAGGTATTAATTACTACTTTTATTTCAGGCAAATAGCAATCGAAAATATCCACATAGTTTGTATACACACGTCTCTGTAGGGTCATGGAAAGATTTGTTAATTCAATTAGGGTTTTCGATTCCCGGTCAATGCATGTGAGATTTTCGAAGTGAAATGCCATGTCCTGTGGTTCGGATTCCACGTAAAAAGGAGGTCCCGTGGCTCATAATCACAAGATTCACGGCCACGTAAAACTACAATCTTCCTTCCTTTTTTTTAAATTAGGGTTGTGAAAGCCCTGCACAACCAGACGTGTAAAGACATGCCTCAACTCAAAGTTGGATGTTGCCCAATATATGTAATAGTAATAATAATATATATATATATATTTTTTTAGGGAAAGAAATACATTTATGCACAGAGTGTCGGGCTCCTGCTACTGAGTAGCAGACTACCGACTAAAACTCCTCCTTTACTTCTGAACACTAGCCTGGAACCGTTTAGCACATTAAAACAATAATAATAATAATAATAATAATAATAATAATAATAATAATAATAATAATAATAATAATAATAATAATAATAATAATAATAATAATAATGTTATTGGTTTTACATCCCTTTTAACTACTGCTGCTTTTAGAGACACCGGGGTGCAGGAATTTTGGCCCGAAGGGGATCTTTCACGTGCCAGTAAATGTACTGACACGGCTCCCTCGCATTTGTGCACCCTCAAATACCAGCTGACTGCGCCAGGATACGAACCTGCAACCTAGGGCCCAGCAAGCGAGAACGTTACCGCTGAGCCACGCAGCCAGTCCGGTCGATTATGTCTCCAGATCCATAACATTCTTCATATACTTCTTATCTTTCTTTCTTCAATGATGGTAGTAGTTTTTATCTAGATTGTGGCGTTTGGTAGAGGTAAATCGTTTCTATGGCCTTCAACAAAGAATAGTTCTATTATACTCTTTGATAATAACGAGTTATAACTATACTCATACATTTAGGAGAAAGTAGGCTATATGTTCTTTACTGAACATCTTGTTTTTATTTTTTATTTTGAATTTAACCGAGTTGGGAATTGGACAATGGTATATAGTTTGATTCTTTTAAAGCTGTACAAAGTTGTTGTTTTTGTAAATATAAAATAAGTAATATATTTTTAGTAAATTTTATTTTTAAATGTAAATCGTAAATGAAAAACTAAAAAAAAGTTATTTTGGGATGAGCGTGCATGTGGAGAATGTGCTTTTGGGGATAAATAAAGTGGTTGTGTTTGTTCCCAAAGTCAGGTATGATTGTGTGAGTAGAGTAAAAGCTGGTGTGTCTATATGATCAGAGCAAACTCGGAGAGGAAGGATGAGTGGGGAGGGGGAAATTAACACTTATATACTCATTTTGTTTTCAATAGTTTTGTTCTTTTCTTTAAAATGTAGCGGTCAATAGACATTATTTTTGTAAAAACAGTCTTACCTGCACTAGTCATAGACCTCAACGTTTCTCCAAACACACATAAACTCATTGCATCATCATCATCGTGGTCAAGCACTCGCATTGACATCATTGACAAATCTCAACTTTCGACATACACCAAATGGAAAAAATGTGAAGACAGCAAAATGGAAAATCCATGTTTCAATATCACCAAAATTCAAAAACGCAAAACTTGAAACGGATAATTTTAAAAACTGGAAATGGCCATGTGTGAAATATAAAAATTCAAAAACATAAAACGGACATTTTTAAAAAGTGTCATCAACAAAATGGAAAATCCATATAATCAAAAACGCATAACTTGAAACAGACATTTTTAGCCTATTTTCAATTTTGAAAAAATAGGCTTATGAGATCACCTTTTGTCCGTGTGTGTGTGTGCGTGTGTGTGTGTGTGTGTGTGTGTGTGTGTGTGTGAGAGAGAGAGAGGTGTGTGTGTGTGTGTCCCCCTAATAAAATCTTAACGCCTGGAGCGATTTCAGTGAAACTCGGTAAGTTCATAGCACTATTCCCGGCGACCTCGACCGTGCCCTTCAAATTTTGTTCCGTCTCACCAATCAAACATGGCGGCTGTGCGAAATATTTCACTAGCATTCTATATCTCCGAAACTATTACCGATATCGCCCTGAAATTATGTACGGTGATGAAGGGTACCACTGGAAGTTCACCTATGAGACTTTCAAAATCCTGGTGACTATAAAACCAACATGGCGGCCAAGCGAAGTTGAGACATTTAAATAGACTTTTCTCGCGATTTAACTATCCAAACGTAATGAAACTTGGTACAGCAAAAGTTCATAAACATTGCAATGCACTGGAGTCTAATTTTGTTCAATTGTTTACATAACTTCAAAATGGCGGCTGTGAGAAATATTTCACTGACATTCTCTATCTCCGAAACTATTACAGATATCACCCTTCAATTTTGTATGGTGATAAAGGGTACTGGTACAAATTTACCTATGTATAATTCATAAACCTGTAAAGTACAAAACGAACATGGCGAGCACGCGAATTTGAAATATTTTAATAGACTTTTCTCGTGAGTTAACTCTCTGAGCGCAGTGAAATGTGGTACAGTAAATGATTTTGCAGATTGTAATGTACTGCCATCTAATTTAATTCAATTGTTTACATAACCTCAAGATGGCGGCTGTGCGAAATTTTAAAAATAAGTTTTTATTTCTTGTGTCGTAATCATGCGATCGAAGTGAAAGTTTGAATAATGAACCTAGGCAATAAGTGTCCTTGGATGGTACATAACTCTATGGCCTATACATATAACAATCCTGAATGGCGAGCTTCCGAAATATTTAGACGGTTCTCAATATCTATGAATCTTTTACAGCAACCAAACTGAAATTTTTATGTTCATAGAGACTATGAACATATGTTCACCTATAGGACTTTCAGTAACCTGGTGAGCACGAATCCAACATGGCGGCGACGCGAAGTATAAATATTTAAATGGACGTTTCTCGCGAATTAACTATCCGAGTGCCGTGAAACGTTGCACGTTAAATGCTTACACAAATGTTGATCCACTGGCATCTAATTTATTTCAATTGTTCGCATAATCACAAGATGGCTGCTGTGCGTAATTTTAAAATCTCGTTTTTACTTCCTGTGTTCAAATCATGCGATTGAAGTTTGAATACCACACGTACACAATAATCTCAATATAATAGTACAAAAATAAAAATCCAACCTGGCGACCATCTGAAATATTGAGACGGTTCTCAATATCTACGAATCTGTTAGAGCAATTAAACTGAAATTTTATATGTTGATAGAGGCAATTAACATGAGCAGGATATATGAAAATAGGCTGTATAGTTCTTCACGGAACTACTTGTTAAAACTGTAAATTGCAATTTGGCAAATGGCAATGTGTGAAAATGTGAAAATGAAAAAATCAGCCCATCAACATCATGATTTTTTTAGCCTATTTTCAATTTTGAAAAAATAGGCTTATAAGATCACCTTTTGTCCGTGTGTGTGTGCGCGCGTGTGTGTGTGTGATTCGTGTGTGTGTCCCCCCGTAATAAAATCTAAACGGCAGGAGCGATTTCAATGAAACTCGGAAAGTTCATAGCACTATTCCCGGCGACCTCGACCGTGCCCTTCAAATTTTGTTACGACTCACATATCCAACATGGCGGCTGTGCGAAATATATTCACCAGCATTCAATATCTCCGAAACTATTACCGATATTACCCTGACATTTTCTATGGTGATAGAGGGAACTACTATAAGTTCACTTATGTGACTTTTGAAAACCTGGTAACTACAAAACCAACATGGCGGCCAAGCGAATTTGCGACTTTTAAATAGTCGTTTCTCGCGATTTGACCAACCAAACGCAATGAAACTTGGTACAGTACATGTTTATATACATTGTAATGCACCGACATCTAACTTCGTTCAATTGTTTACATAATCACAAGATGGCGGATGTGCGAAATATTTCACCGGCATTCTATATCTCTGAAACTATTAGCGGTATCTCCCTAAAATTTTGTACGGAGATAAAGGACACTACTGGAAGTCCATCTGTAAGATTTTCAGGAACCGGTTTGCTACAAAACGAACATGGCGGCCAAGCGAATTTGAACATTTTAAATAGACCTTTCTCGCGATTTAGTGTTCCAAGCGCACTGAAACCTGGTACAGGAAATATTTATACACATTGCAATCCACTGGTATCTAATTTAGTTCAATTGTTTACATAACCTCAAGATGGCGGCAGTGCGAATTTTAAAATTAAGTTTTTATTTCTTGTGATGTAGTCATGCGATCAAAGGGAAAGTTTGTATAATGAACCTACGCAATACTTTTCCTTTAATGGTGCATGACTCTATGGCCTATACATTTAACAATCCAACATGGCGACCATCCGAAATATTTAGACGATACTGAATATCTACGAATCTATTTTAGCAATCAAACTGCATTTTTTAATGTTCATAGGGGCTATGAAATTAAGTTCACCTATAGGACTTTAAATAACCTGGTGAACACAAATCCAACATGTCGCTGACACGAATTATAAATATTCACATGGACGTTTCTCGTAATTTAACCATCCGCGTGCAGTGAAACTTGGTACAGTAAATCTTTATCCGAATGTTAATCCACTGGCATCTAATTTATTTCAATTTTTTCCATAACCTCAGGATGGCAGCTGTGAATTTTTTTTAAATCTCCTTGTTTTTTCTTGTGTCCTCATTATGCGATTGAAGTTTGAATACTACACGTTCACAATAATCTGCATGTAACAGTACATAACTCTAGGACCTACATATATAAAATCCAACATGGCGACCATCCGAAATATTTAGTCGGTTCTCAATATGTACGAATCTATTACAACAATCAAACTGAAATTGTGTATGTTGATAGTGGCAATTAACATAAGTAGGATATATGAAAATAGGCTGTATAGTTCTTCACGGAACTACTTGTTAAAATTAAAATGAAACATTGTGTTCTCGTAAACCTTTGTTTTTTATTTCATAACCATAGGGAATTAAAAAAAAGAGAATAGAATACAAACACATCCCAATTCCTCACTCCTCAATTCCTTAATATTCATGTCCACGCATCATCAACTTTCCTTTCATAGAACTCATCACAATCAGGGCTGCCATCCTTTCACCCACTAAACCATCACAGGATGTGAAACGTTGTTTAGATTTTTTCAATAACAATTTACCTGCCACATGTCTTAAACCAGGATGACTATGACGATAAGATAGATCATGTTCTTTACATACTTGATCCAAAAGATTAATGGGTACATCATCACGCTGCAAACGTTTTTCGAGGCGTGTTCCAGGGCCACAAAAATGATAACCTGGAAGATGGATTTCAAAAGGTAAGTATTGAATCACTTTGTCAGTGACGCCATTGCCAGTACAGGTCTGCCATATCCTTTTCTATTGATGGTGATAAGGTTTGGTCTTCCTCCTCCTCTGTGGACGATGTTTTTGTTTGTTGTTGTTGTTGCTTTTTATCGCCATGACCCCCGTGTAATGATTCAACAAAGTCTTTACACGGACTTTTATGACCGTGATTCAGTTTCACTAGCTGACAAGTCGCGCACTGACGTATAGAGGGTATTTTTGCCATGGCCACATACTTATGGTGATCGTAATCCGTACAGGGTTGCAATTCACTCAACACAGGGTCTTGAGTCCATGATTTTGGTACATGTTGCCAGATTTCTCTCACCGGGTTGGCGGCCACATAATATATGAACGACTTGGGCAGCGCAAAGAGCTCTTCTTTGGTAAAACTGTCTAGTTTCTTTTTGCATACAAAGAACTTTCCGATGGCTTTGTCCACAGCAATGCCTTTCTCCATGGTATCACGTGTTTTAGATGTTTACACATCGCTTGTAGAAATCTCACTGGCGTCATTCACAGGTAAATCTTGACTTATAATTTTGTTCAACAACTCCCAGCAGGCATGGGTGGTTAACCAATGAAAGAGATGCCACGCATGCGCTAGGGCTGTATGGGTAATGTTGCCACAGGAACAATTAGTATCCATGAGCGTTTGCAGGAAGGGGCAGCCCAGGTCCATGAGGTCGATACATTGACAGTAAGACGCCAAAAATGGTTGCAACTATTCACGTTTTTCATTACCTTTCACAAATACCACATTGGCCGAGGACAAGTGTGCTTTCATGACCACGTCCAAATATTTATAGGAAATGGTTCCTTGATTCCAGTCTAGTTGCTTATGATTTTCAATCCACTGGGTTTTTTTGCGGTCTTTTTCACACAGCAAATCAAAAGCATGGGGCGGTTTAAATAGCAAATGCGTAGCTTGCGATCTCCAAAACGTGGTGCAATCGATAATGGCCAATTGTTTAAATATAAATTTGTTGTCACCAATTTTAAACCCTTGGCAATCCACAATGAGTGTGCGCAACATGTTGCCGCTTGCCTGGACAAAGTTCAACTGACGACTGACTAACCATTGGCCACTAAGGAGTGGTCATGACATGGACTTACCTGCCATGCTAATTTGAAAAAAAAATAGGTTAGAGTAGGACAGGGGGACATGAAAAAAAAATAAGAATTTAAGAATTACATCAATATATTATCATAACACGTCTTACAGCCTTTTGTCATTTTGGGATAAGGACGATACCAACTGATACAACAATATAGTCTCTTGTGTTTGTAACGTCCATAACACCGATGATGTTCCAATGTCTCTAAACTAGGCGTTTTTGACGGTGAGCTGCTCGCCAAAGCACTGTTGACACCATACGGTCCACACGTATCGTAACTTTTTTTTTTCAACACTCAGAGGCACGAGTGAGGGATAGCTTGAATGACAGTGTATATTTCCCACCTCCATTCTGCACAGGTAGGGGCAGGCAGGTGACCAGCGCTGATGTTACTGCATGGGTTCATCGCTCTCTTGCCATTGGTCTATGATGATGGGACAAAAGGCACATTTCACTTCATCTCTTGTTTTTAAATAGTAGAATCTAGCGGCCGCCAAGGCTTGAGGGTTTATGAAAGGCACTGGCCATGTTGCAAAAGTCTTGAAACGTTGTTGCTCAGAGTTAAAATTCATGGATGGGACTTCTCTTGATGTTTAAAGCAAGACATGACCGAGCGGCTTGACGTGGGTTGACCTGTTATTTATACACTCGTCACTTGGTTGGACAGTGGATAATAGTTGACTTGTTTGTGATGAATAATCAAACAGTAGGCTGTCGTATTGACTGGTACATTGTCATGCGTTTCAAAATCTAGTCGAATGTCAATATTGGATGGCTTGACAGACTCTTCCAGGTAAGAACAGTCAAAGACAATCAGTGGTGCCCTTGCCTTAAACGCTTGGGGTAGCAGCATGGGGCCGTTCTCTTTTCGATAATACGAGTAGGGGGGTAGTGGCGCTTCTGCCCCCCCCCCACCACTACTCCCAATGCGAGCCGATAACTCCCGAACCCGTGGTCGGAGATTCACGAATGAAGTGTCGTTGGACTCGGGATGACGGGGGATTTGCTTTTTGTTTTCGAAAATAGGCGATAGTTTGAAAACCAAACAGTATAGAACGTTGTGCCATGGCTCAAACGAATGGTCTTTATGACCTTTATTTTCTAGAATAAAACGTTTTTACTTTTTATGTTTTTTTTTGAAAACACTCGAATTTTGAAAATCCTAACTTTTGGAAACTAGGAACTCTAAAAAAAAAATTGTTTGACGTAAATCAATGGTCCTTACCCCCTCTACCCCCAAAATAAATTTCAAGTCTCTAGGATGAAAACCTGTAGTAGTGGGATGGGGACAGAGCTGTGACAGCAAGTTGTGAGCCCCTGCGACCTTGGAATGGAAGGAGCCATGCTAGGAGGGCGTGCTTGGATTCGTTTTTTTCGCCTCGTTGTGCTCTTTACGGGAATGTAGGGTTCGAAAAGGTGAAAATTTGGAAACACGTTTTTTGGGGGGGGGAAAATAGTGATTTTAAACTTTTTGTTATATTTCACGAACCAATTATGCTAGAGGCGTGTACGAGGGGTCCAAGGACTCGGAGTGACGTCCTCTTTGCTATGAACCACTCGTTATATTTTTTAAAAAATTGGAAACTCGATTTTGGGGTAAACACGTGTTTTTTGTGATTTTTGCCGATATATCACGAATCAATAACGCTAGAGACGTGTACGAGGTGTCCTAGGACACGGGCTAACGCCCCCTTTCAAATGTGGTAGATATTTTTTCCAAAAAGTAATTCAAAAAGGGCCTAACGTCATACAAGTTGAAAAAACTTTTTCTTTTTCTTTACTTGTTTATAATCTTTATGAAGCGTGGTGGTTGAGGGAGACGATACTGCTGGATGTGTGTGTGTTTCAACGAACCTGTCGCTGACCATGGTGGCTGTGCTCAATAGATCAATCGATATTTCGACGGGTCGGTTTATGACAGAGCGAGGGCGCGTTTTTTCACACATTTTACCTTTAACGTGTAAACGGTGATGAGAACTTGGTTCTATGTTGGTCGAAGCGAGTAGAGAAAACAAACTTGCCGAGGAGCAAGAGGTGAATGTCATTTGAGCTTATTGGAAGGCGCCGATCTGACTTGACAACAGGTGCAATGGAAAAATGACAAAGACGCTTTAAGGTGAAATAATCTGACCATTGTGGTGGCAGGGAAGTGCGAAATGCATGTGAACACATGTGTGAAACCACATGTAGGCTAAACCAGTGACATCCTGTCTTGCTTCGTACGTGACAAAATGCAAGTCCAGGTGAAATTTGATCTGGCACAGGTGTTCGCCTGGGACGCTAGCTGTTCACGTGCGCGATAACTGTTAACAAGTTACATCCTGTTTTGCTTCGTACGTGACAAAATGCAAGTTGACGTGAAATTTGATCTGCCACAGGTGTTCACCTTGGACGTTAGCTGTCCACGTGCCTGATAACTGAATGTTCAAAGCGTGGGAATAAAAAAGATTATACATGCAATGTGATATATAAAGACACGTCGCTGACATTTCCACTCGCACTTATGTGACTACTTTTGAACACGCTACAGCGTTGTGTGAAACACTTGGCCTTGTTTAACAGTTTTGGTGTTGGTGGAAAATTCTTATTCTTGTTGTGAGGTAGGTATATATTTATTCATTTATACATTTATTGATTTATATATAAATACATGCAATTATTTATTGATTAGGTAATAAATGGTTTTATTTATTTATTCGTTTGCAGATAACCGGTATAGCCTACTTGTCGTGTGTGTGTGTGTGTGAACGATATTAAAGAAAGAGAGAAAGACAGACAGCTAGAAAAGGAAACCATTTCCACACTAGTCCGCGAGACGGGAATATAGCAAAGCATTACACGTCAAGGTGAGATTTGTTTATATATATATAACCTGTTTGATTTTGTTTTGTTTATGAAAGGCATAAGCTATATGGAATGGATATACTTATGGTGGTTTATTTTATTTCTTTTTAGAATGTTGGAAAACGCTTGACGTCTGTTAATAACCAGGAACGTGTGTGTTTGAGGTCATTGTTCAGTAGTCTACAGCTGAAAACTCAGGTGAGAGTGTTCTTTCAAAATAATGTCTTTTGCCACTGCTACCGATAGCCTAACTTCGGAACCCCTAAACAGTTGTTTCAAATCGCGTGTGTGCTCTGGCCGCGTAGTGAATGTTAGAAAAAGTTTGATTCCCAAAGAATTTTTAGAATCTTGTTTTGAAAGTTTTTAAAATTGAAATTTGTTTTGTGCAAAGGTTGCATACGGCTTTAAAGGTAAATACAGAACTGGTGTGCGATTTCATATATAAAAAGAAGGACGTAGAGCATAAAGAGACATTTTATATTTGCAGTAAAATGCAAGAGCTTTTGATAGCCGATAATCTGAATGAGTGGTATCAATGCCATGTGGTGAATGCCTTGCTATCAAAATTTGATAAACTGCAACAAGGACCGAGTGGCCTTGCCTTAGACAAAATTCATTATTTACAAATCAACATTTGTCATTTCAATCCGTTGAATGCTGGGTCTAGCTATATTAAAACACCGCCAGCCATAGCTTCGAAAAAGGCTGTGGTGAATATTGAAAATTTTGATGATGAATGTTTTCTGTGGGCTGTGGCTGCGTATTTGCAGCCAGCTCAAAATCGTCATGTTAACAGACCAGCAAAGTACAAGGCCAAGTTTGATGAATTGAAACATACTTTAAATTTAACTCGAGTGTCGTTCCCTATGGACTTAACCGAGATCCATAGGTTTGAACAAGATAACCAGGACTTTTCATTCATGGTGTATGGTCTTGATGGTGATGAGATTGTGGGTCCCCTTTATGCCACAAAAGAACCGAAACGACACCACATTCATCTTTTATATCTATCTGAGGGGGAGGTGAATCACTATTGCCTAATTAAAAGCCTGAGTAGATTGCTAAGCAGACAAGTGCCTAACCGCACTGGTGTAAAACATATTTGTGATCGATGCTTGCAATATTTTAAAACCCCTACGCTTTTGGAACGTCATAGGGTAGATTGTGTTACTCAGGAAGCGGTGAGATTGATATTGCCACAAGGGGACAAGGCTGTGTTAAAGTTTAAGGACATTCACAAGCATGACACTGTCCCCTATGTGGTGTATGCAGATTTCGAAGCTCTCACCACACCCATGGCGGGATGTGAACCAGATCCCTCCATTAGCTCAACCACACCCATTCAAAAACATGAACCCTTTGCCATAGGATTTAATGTGGTGTGTGCCTATGACCCCATGCAATCCATTTACAAATACCGTGAGGGGCCAGATTGTGCCAAATGGTTTTTGGATGAACTTGATAAGTTGGCCGACCATGTACAGAAATTACTGGACCACCCAGTACCCATGAGTCTAACTCCAGAACAGCAGCAGCAGTATGAGCATGCCACGACATGCCATATTTGCGAAAAGTCTATTTTAAGTGGAGAGGAAAAAGTCAGAGACCACTCGCACTTTACGGGGGAGTTTCGTGGAGCTGCGCATAGTAAATGCAATTTAAACTTTCCAGCTCCTCGTTTTATTAGTGTCTTTTTCCACAATCTGGCGAATTATGACATTCAGTTTTTGATTCGTGAATTGGGCCATGTCAACAAGGGCTCGTTTACCATTATTCCCCAAAACCAGGAGCGTTTTACAGCCCTGACATGGAGGTTGAGCGACATTAGCATTCGATTTTTGGATTCCTTTAAGTTTATGGCATCCTCGCTAGACAGCCTTGTGAATGGCTTGAATGAGGAGGAATTAAAAAATACTAGAATGCATTTTAATGATCCTGAGCAATTTCAATTGTGCATTCGGAAAGGTATATTCCCGTATGATTTCTGCAACAGCTGGGACGTGTTAAAGCAAAGAAAACTCCCACCACAAGAGAAATTTTACTCGAAACTAACACGCAGTACCGTTTCCGATGAAGACTATGCACATGCATGTCAAGTTTGGCGAGTGTTTGGCATGAAGACGTTAAGTGAATATGCTTTGCATTACCTAAACTGGATGTATTGCTGCTCACTGATGTGTTTGAAAAAATTCCGTAACTTGTGTCAACACATTTACGGTCTTGACCCGGCTCACTATTACACGAGTCCTGGACTCTCGTTTGATGCCGCTTTGAAATACACTCAAGTGTAATTGGATTTACTCACTGACGTAGACATGGTTCTATTTTTTGAAAGGGCATTCGTGGCGGCTTTGTGTCGCTTAACCAACGCCATGCCGAAGCGAACAATGTCTACATGCCTGATTATTCACCAGACAAACAAGAATCGTACTTAATGTACTATGACGTGAATAATTTGTACGGTTACGCCATGAGTCAGCCTTTGCCCTATGGGAAGTTTGCTTGGCTGACAGACAAACAAGTGTCAGAATTTGATGTGAACATGGCTAGCCAAGAAACAGGCCATGGATATGTGCTAGAAGTGGATATTGAATATCCCTCATCCTTGTATGATGAACATGCCGATTTCCCATTCTGTCTTGAGCAAATGGTTCCCCCTGACAGTAAAGTGAAAATTGAAAAACTCACGGGCACACTTTTCAACAAAAATCGGTATGTGCTACATATCCAAATGTTGGTGCAATGCCTCGCCCAAGGCTTGGTGTTGAAGAAAATCCACAGGGGTATTTCTATTGCTCAAAAAGCATGGCTTGAACCATACATGCGACTCAACACAGAGCACCGACAAATGGCAACACAGCAGTTTGAAATTAATTTTTTTAAATTAATGAACAACTGCATCTATGGCAAGTCCATGGAGAATGTCCGCAAATACCGTGACATTAAATTGGTGAATGTCTGGGAGGGGCGGTGGGGTGCCCGGCGGTACATTGCCAAGCCAAATTTCAAATCGATCAAAATTATCGATGAGGATTTGGCTACTATTGAAATGAGTAAGACCAGCGTGACCATGGATAAGCCCATTTACTTGGGTCAAGTCATTTTAGACTTTTCTAAATCGGTCATGTATTGATTCCACTATGAGTTTGCCAAACGCCATTTTGAGGACGTCTCTCTTTTGTATATGGACACGGACTCATTCATTTACCACATTCGCCACTGCAACCCCTATGACGTCATGAGGCAACATAGTGACTGGTTCGACACCTCTTGCTATAGCGCTGACAACGTGTTTCAGCTGCCCATAAAAAACAAGAAGGAAATGGGCGTTTTAAAAGATGAATGCGGTGATTCCATTATGACGGAATTCGTAGGTTTGGCCTCAAAAATGTATGCTTATCGCACACTCGACTGTAAGGAAGCCAAAAGAGCAAAAGGTGTAGGTAGGGCAGTGGTAAAATCGCTACGTGTAGACGATTACTTAGCAGTTTTACGCACTGGCAAAGCTATGTCTCATACACAGTGCTGGATACAATCCAGCAACCATCATTTGTATCTTGTGGAACAGAGAAAACGCACCCTCGCCTCCATGGATAACAAGCGTGTGTGGGCTGATGACCTGCTCACCAGCCTGCCCTGGGGTTATGATCGCAAGGAGGAGGAGGTGTGATTTCACTGTTTAATCGTTTATGGGACATAGCTTTATGTAACTTGTAGATTTAGTATTTTGTAAATATTGGTTTCTGTCATTGTAAATAGTAGATTTTGTAAATAGTGGCAACCCACTTGGACCTTTTGCTCTTTAAAAGTTCTATGCAACCTTATTTTTTTAATTTTTTTGATTGTTAAATAGTGTGATTCTTTTAACGCTGTACAAAGTTGAGTTTTTTTGTAAATATGAAATAAGTAAGATTTTTAGTAGCTTTAATAACTAGTATTTAATTATTTTTCGTAATGTAAATGATAAACTAAAAAAGTCTTTTGGGATGGGTGTGCATGTCGAGAATGTGCTTTTGGGAATAAATAAAGTGGTTGTGTTTGTTCCCAAAGACAGGTGTGAATGTATGAGTGGAGAGAGAAAGCTGGTGTGTATGGTTGACCAGAGCAGACACGGTGAGGTAGGGTGGGTGGGTGGGGAGGGGGTAAATGGTCACTTATATACTCATTTTGTTATGTCATTAGTTTTGTTTTTCATTGAAATGTGGCAGACAATAGACATTATTTTTGTAAAAACAGTCTTACCTGCAGTAGTTGTAGACCTCGACGTTTCTCCAAACACGCATCAACACATTGCAGTATTATCAAGGTCAAGCACTTGCATCAACATCATTGTCAAATCTCAACTTTCGACATACACCAAATGGAAAAATGTGGAAACAGAAAAATGGAAAATCAATGTTTCCATATCATCAAAAACGCAAAACTTAAAACGGACATTAAAAAAAACTGGAAATGGCCATATCTGAAATTTGAAAATTCAAAAAACTTCAAACGGACTTTGTTTAAAATGTGTCATCAGCAAACTGGAAAAATCCATATCATCAAAAACGCAAAACTTGAAACGAACATTTTTAAAAACTGTAAATTGAAAATTGGCAAATGACAGTGTGTGGAATTCATCATGTGTGAAATGTGTAAAATGAAAAAATCAGCCATCAACATCACGATTTCTTAAAATTAAAAATAACAAATCATTGTGCTCTGGTAAACCTTAGTTTTTATTTCATAGTCATAGTGAATTGACAAAAGAAAAATAGAATACAAACAAATCCCAATTCCTCACTCCTCAATGTTTATGTCCATGCATCATCAACTTTCCTTTCATAGCACTCATGACAATCAGGGCTGCCATCCTTTCACCCACTGAGGCATCACTGGATGTGAAACGTTGTTTAGCTTTCTTTAATAACAATTTATCTGCCACATGTCTTAAACCAGGATGACTATGGCGATAAGAAAGGTCATGTTCCTTGCATGCTTGATCCAAAAGATTAATGGGTACATCACCACGTTGTAAACGTTTTTCATGATGAGTTCCAGGGCCGCAAAAACGATAACCTGGAAGATGGATTTCGAAAGGTAGGTATTGAATCACTTTGTCAATGAAGCCATTGCCAGTACAGGTCTGGCATATCCTTTTCCATCGATGGTAAAAAGGTTTGGTCTTCCTCCTCCTCTGTGGACGATGTTTGTGTTTGTGTTAGTGTTTGTTGTTGTTGTTGTTGCTTTTTCTCACAATGACACCCGTGGAATGATTCAACAAAGTCTTTACATGGACTTTTATGACCGTGATACAGTTTCACTAGCTGGCAAGTCGCACACTGACGCGTAGACGGTATTTTTGCCATGGCCACTTGCTTATGGTGATCGTAATCCGTACAGGGTTGCAATTCACTCAACACAGGGTCTTGAGTCCATGATTTTGGTACATGTTGCCAGATTTCTCTCACCGCGTTGGCGGCCACATAATAAATGAACGACTTGGGCAGCGCCAAGAGTTCCTCTTTGGTAAAACTGTCTAGTTTCTTTTTGCACACAAAGAACTTGCCGATGGCTTTGTCCGTAGCATTGCCTTTCTCCATGGTATCACGTGCTGTAGATGTTTACACGTCGCTTGTAGAAATCTCACTGGCGTCATTCACAGGTAAATCTTGACTTATAATTTTGTTCAACAACTCCCAGCAGGCATGGGTGGTTAACCAATGAAAGAGATGCCACGCATGCGCTAGGGCTGTCTGGGTAATGTTGCCACAGGAACAAGTATCCATGAGCGTTTGAAGGGAGGGGCAGCCCAACTCCATAAGGTCGATACATTGGCAGTAAGACGCCAAAATGGTTGCAACCATTGACGTTTTTCACTACCTTTCACAAATACCACATTGGCCGAGGACAAGTGTGCTTTCATGACCACGTCCAAATATTTATAGGAAATGGTTCCCTGATTCCAGTCTAGTTGCCTATGATTTTCAATCGACTGGGTTTGTTTACGGTCTTCTTCACATAACAAATCAAAAGCATGGGGTGGTTTAAATAGCAAATGCGTAGCTTGCGATATCCAAAACGTGGTACAATCGATCATGGCCACTTGTTTAAATATAAATTTGTTTTCACCAATTTTAAACCCTTGGCAATCCACAATGAGAGTGCGCAACATGTTGACGCATGCCTGGACCAAGTTCAACTGACGACTGACTGACGATCAGGTGTGATCATGACATGGACTTACCTGCCATGCTAGTTTCAAATTAACGTTAGGGTAGGACAGGGGGACATGCAAAAATAAGAATTTAAGAATTACATCATTTTATTATAATAACACGTCTTACAGGCTTTTCTCATTTTAGGATAAGGACGATACCAACTGATACAACAATATAGTCTCTTGTGTTTGTAACGTCCATAACACCGATGATGTCCCAATGTCTCTAAACTAGGCGTTTTTGATGGTGAGCTGCTCACCGAAGCACCATGGATACCATACGGCCCACATATATCGTAACTTGGTTTTTTTCATCACCCAGAGACACAAGTGAGGGATAGCTTGAATGACAGGGTATATTTCCCACTTTCATTCTGCACAGGTAGGGGCAGGTGGGTGACCAGCGCTGATGTTCCTGCATGGGTTCATCGCCCTCCTGCCATTGGTCTATGATGATGGGACAAAAGGCACATTTCACTTCATCTCTTGTTTTTAAATAGTAGAATCCAGCGGCCGCCAAGGCTTCACGGTTTATGATAGGTACTGGCCATGTGGCAAAAGTCTTCAAACGTTGTTCCTCAGAGTTTAAATTCATGGATGTAACGTCTCTTGAGGCTTTAAAGCAAGACATGACTGAGCGGCTTGACGTGGGATTACCTGTTATTTATACACTCGTCACTTGGTTGGACAGTGGATAATAGTTGACTTGTTTGTGATGAATAATCAAACAGTAGGCCGTGGTATTGGCTGGTACATTGTCATGCGTATCAAAATCTAGTCGAATGTCGATATTGGATGGCTTGACAGACTCTTCCAGGTAAGAACAGTCAAAGACAATCAGTGGTGCTCTTGCCTTGGGGTAGCAGCATGGGGCCGTTCTCTTTTTGATAATACGACCATCGAAATTTAGAAAACAAGTCGTACAGGGGGCCAAACTTATTTTTTGAAAAATCCATATCCAGTCCTTCATAGGGAAACACAGCTCCGTTGAGGAAAAGACGTGTATTTCTCAATTGCAGGTGATCAAATTGCGTGGCATCTTTGGTTTGTTGATACATGCGATTCGTTTGAAAACCCACGATCAGGTAGAGAGGTCTCTCTGTATAGCGAGCTGTTTTTACAGACCAACTGTGTGTGTTAGTGGTGGGCAATAGCGGATACTCGTGGAGTGCCCATCTTCTAAATTCCATGGGTAGAGGCATATCTGTCTTTACCATCTTGAGTATGTCCAGTTTTTTGCTATCGTTAAGGGTCACATGAGGCACTTTCCATAGCAAGCGTTGTAGTTGAATTTTTGAATCGATGGGGGCATTGTCGGCTCCCTTGAGTGCATTATTATCACTCCTGTCTTTCACTAGATAAAGCACTTGCCTTGCGTTGACCACAATGCATTGGAGATCTTCGGCAAAGCCTAAAATCAGTTTAAGGGGTAAATATCCAGTAAAGGTCCCATCGGTGTGTACCATCCAGTCATTGGTCGAGTCAGGACACCAACCTGCCATGCAAAGTGTTTTACCTTCTTCCTCACTATAAGAGGGGTATTGTTTCATGACACTGGAAATGCCCACATTTCGAGTGCTATCCACCACGAGATCGTTAATGACATACCGTACTTCAGAAAACAGAAAGGCCAAACCATGGTTGGCCAACTTGGATGTGGTGGGTGTAGAGCCATCGGCTTTGGTGAGCCGACCTTCAATCTGAATGACACTTTCATGAGGTAGGGTGTAAATATCTTGGATGTTGATAACAAATTGAATTTCATCATTGTTATTGAGACCAGGTGTTTGAGCTTGATAGGAATGGAGATCAATTCTTACCACTCCTGGTTGCTCCTCGATGTGATTCGCTATCTCTAGGATAGAATTCATTATGAGGGTTGACGTGGTAACCCAAATGCTGTAAAATCTGCTTATCTTGAGATGTTAACATGCATTCACGTGGCAAACAACTAACACCATTCCTAGACGGTGTTGTTGCTTTATACACAAATTTCATAGTGGCTTTAGCACCAACTTGAAAGTCACTGGTGTGGTAGAATCTAGATCAATGGGTTGTTGATCTCTATTGATCAGGCTTAATGTTATATTACTAATACTATCGACAGCCACAGAATGAAAAAGCACCACTGGAGGGTTTTCACGAATAATATACCCATTGGGCGATGTCACAATAAAGTCACAAAGCGAATGCGATGGTTCTTGATTGGTGTACACTTGGCTAATAATATTACATGTCACCGACACATGATGGTCCTCAATGAATTTCACTTCATGGTCCGAATCATGTTTTTGTTGGGCTCCAACACACGTGGTTTAAATACTAGTAATGGACCAATGGAATCGGGGTGTGTTTTAAAGTCAATGTTGAAGGTAGAGAAAATACTGCAGCGATGAGTGTTGGTATTGCCTACAAGTTCAAACTTGCGCGTTCCGTCGAGAAATGACTTTAAACCATATTGATTGATCAACACCACATAAATGTGTTCATAAATATCATCGATCGTGTATCCACCAGAGTTCAGGGTGAAAACAGAATCATCATAGTAAAACTTGTTGTTCACATTTTCACGTATGTTGTATATTCGATTGTACGTTTCAAGAGAAACAAGTCCCAAACCATAGGGTTTTTCACTCAATTCGATAGGCGGGTAAACGTCTAGGCTGACTTCAGGTCCACGTCCATGCAGTGTGTACGTTTTACTTTCTGCCGACATACTGGTGGCGTTTTTGCTTATGCTGCGTCTTATATAAAAAAAATTAAACACAAACGTCCACACTGTTGGCTGTTAAACGTTTGCTCACGTTTCACATTATAATATATCTTGATCCTGTTTCCAAAATAGGTCACTAGTTCCATGGGCGGAGGCAAATTCCCTAAACTGTCAAAGTACCATACAGTGGATCCCTTCTTGACATAAGCTACATAATGCGTGCCTGGTCCTCGGTGATCATCCAAATTGACAACAGCACATTCCTGTTTCCAGGGTCGTGGGGTTAATTGGTTTCGCATAAACACACCTCAAAAATGAGAAAGCTTTAGTTGTTTAGCATAGCTTTCCACTTGTTGATGCGTTAGGGCATGTTTTGCTATGGCTGAAGTAATTTTTTTTAATACTTCGATATGGTGAAATCCCAAATCCTTGTTGCTAAAAGGCTGGCTTTAAATTGGCATTTCTAGCCCCCATGGCAATCGCTTCCATCGTTTCATTGTGCCGCTGACTTTCTTTGAGTTGTTGCTTGCCCTGCTGCGCGGCTTTAATGGTTTTAGCCACTGCACTGGCACCGCCCAAAAGAGAACCCAGAGCAGCCAAACCGGCAAATAATGCAGGTAAAAATCCCGCTCGTTTGGGGACGGGAATCACTCGCCCTTGGTTTGAAACCTGTCGCCGACGTTTTGGAATAACATGTCTCTGTGCTGCTCGAAGGGCTTTCCTTATGGTCAATACATTATTTTTTCTTTTTTTTCTTTCGCAAGGGCTTGTCCACGAATGTCGTAAGCCCAGGCTTTGCCAAGGACAAAGTCCTTTTTTTAGTCTTTCTCACCACATACCTTTGTTTCACCATGATGGTAATGACCCACAACCTTCCACGAGAAAGTTTAAATCACAACTAACGTTAGAAGGTTATTTCATGGCTGTATATTCCAATTCCACAAAAAGTGGGAAATCGTTTAAGGTTTTTCCCGCTTGCTTTTCAGCCCATGTCAACATGAGGTGAAAGGATAATTCGTCACCTGCATTGACCATTTCATGGTTATGGACCAACATCCTATGACCATTTATCTTTATTTGTAAATGGTTCTCATCAGGTATGGCATATTTGATGTGAATGGTTCCATCATAGTGTAATCGATAGTGGCTTAAACCCGAAGCCAGCACATAGGTCAAGTGCTGATCATGGACTAGCGGTAAATGGTTTCAGTCATTCAAAGGGTTTTCATTTGTCAGATACACTAAAAATACAGATGGGATGAATTTATAAAGCCTTTTCATTTCATGGGTCACGTAACGCTTGGTACAGACATCGTCTTCGTCTTGCGGGTCTTCCACGTGAATAATCCGATGGTGATTAGCGCTATAGCCATTCACCGTAAGCTGGGGCACATTGTCATAAAACTCATACACTTTGTTATCCACATACCTTTTCGTAGTAACGTCTGTAGACACTTGAGGATGTTTTAAATGGGTTAACCGCTTACCCTTAAAGTCATAATCTCCCTGTTTTGTGCGTGGCACTACTGACCTATCCACATAGTGTTTATTAGCAGGATCTGTTTCCTGTTTAGGATCATGTATGGGGACAGGCCTTGCTTTGGCCATCAACGCACGTCCAAAGACATCCATCGTCAACCTGTAGTACCAGTCTACTCTTTCTATGACAAGGTTCGGTGTCCTGTACATAGACAGCCTGCTAGCCTGTCTAAGCCTTAGTTGAAATGAAGATTATTAAGCAGCAAGAGTCATTCCCCGTGGGGGACATGGTTTCCCTTCTCTGTCCCACATCACGTGAACAACGCCATGGTTCACTCTTTCCATCTTCCATTCGCTGCATCATTGTGGGGCCTTCCGGCTGTGGAAAGACTAATCTTTTGCTAACGCTCTTCACAGCGCCCAATGGTCTGCGTTTTCAAATTATTTATATTCTTGCAAAATCTCTCTACCAACCCCTCTACGTGTTTCTGGATCAAGTCATGTCTGGATTACAAAAAGAGAATATGGGTTATTTTACATTTTCCATGCAAGAAAATGTGGTTTCTCCGGATGAAGTAAAGCCTGATTCACTCATGATTTTCGATGATGTATCCACTGAACGTCAATGCATCATTCAAAGCTATTTCAGCATGGGTCGACACAAACATATCGATTGCTTCTATCTTGGGCAAACGTATTCTAAAATGTCCAAACAGTTGATTCGTGACAATGCCAATGTCATTGTTTTATTTCGTCAGGACGAGAGGAACAGTCGTCACGTTTATAATGAACATGTGAATCCGGATATGACCTTTCAAATGTTTACAGAATTGTGTGCCAAGTGCTGGAACACTCAACGTCATGCCTGTTTAGTGATTGACAAACAAAGTGAACTCAACCAAGGACGGTATCGCTTAGGGTTTGATCATTTTATTGCTATTTAAGGCCCTGTCTCATTCCCCAGCAAGTCATTTGGAATGGTCTTTATGACCTTTATTTTCTATAATAAAACTTTTTTACTTTTTATGTTTTTTTTGAAAACACTCGAATTTTAAAAATCCTGTATTTTATAAACTAAGAACTCTACAAAAAAAATTGTTTGACGTAAATCAATGGTCCTTACACCCTCTACCCCCAAAATAAATGTCATGTCTCTAGGATGAAAACCTGTAGTAGTGGGATGGGGACAGAGCTGTGACACTTAGCAAGTTGTGAGCCCCTGCGACCTTGAAATGGAAGGAGCCATGCTAGGAGGGCGTGCTTGAATTCGTTTTTTTCGTCTCGTTGTGCTCTTTACGGGAATGTAGGGGTCGAAAAGGTGAAAATTTGGAAACAGGTTTTTTTTTTGGGGGGGGGGGAAATAGTGATTTTTAACTTGTTGTTATATTTCGCGAACCAATTATGCTAGAGGCGTGTACGAGGGGTCCAAGGACTCGGAGTGACGTCTTCTTTGCTATGAACCACTCGTTATATTTAAAAAAAAATTGGAAACTCGATTTTGGGGTAAACACGTGTTTTTTGTGATTTTTGCCGATATATCACGAATCAATAACGCTAGAGACGTGTACGAGGTGTCCTAGGACTCGGGCTAACGCCCCCTTTCAAATGTGGTAGATATTTTTTCCAAAAAGTAATTCAAAAAGGGCCTAACGTCATACATGTTGAAAAAACTTTTTCTTTTTCTTTACTTGTTTATAATCTTTATGAAGCGTGGTGGTTGAGAGAGACGATACTGCTGGATGTGTGTGTGTTTCAACGAACCTGTCGCTGACCATGGTGGCTGTGCTCAATAGATCAATCGATATTTCGACGGGTCGGTTTATGACAGAGCGAGGGCGCGTTTTTTCACACATTTTACCTTTAACGTGTAAACGGTGATGAGAACTTGGTTCTATGTTGGTCGAAGCGAGTAGAGAAAACAAACTTGCCGAGGAGCAAGAGGTGAATGTCATTTGAGCTTATTGGAAGGCGCCGATCTGACTTGACAACAGGTGCAATGGAAAAATGACAAAGACGCTTTAAGGTGAAATAATCTGACCATTGTGGTGGCAGGGAAGTGCGAAATGCATGTGAACACATGTGTGAAACCACATGTAGGCTAAACCAGTGACATCCTGTCTTGCTTCGTACGTGACAAAATGCAAGTCCAGGTGAAATTTGATCTGGCACAGGTGTTCGCCTGGGACGTTAGCTGTCCACGTGCGCGATAACTGTTAACAATTTACATCCTGTTTTGCTTCGTACGTGACAAAATGCAAGTTGACGTGAAATTTGATCTGCCACAGGTGTTCACCTTGAACGTTGGCTGTCCACGTGCCTGATAACAGAATGTTCAAAGCATGGGAATCGCTGAATCTGTAAAAAGTATGATGCAATTTGTGGGAATGATGTCACAACCAATAGATAGGCAAGAGCTGCGAACAGCAGTGGTGGGAAGTGAAGGGAGGGAGAGGGGGATGGGTAATGTATGAGAGAACACAGATGGAAAGGGAAAGACAAACATGAATTAACATGCACGAAGCGCGGAGCGCTGTACGCACAGAGCTATTAGTGGTGTACAACATGTGTGAATAAATAAAAGTACACAGGTTCACACAACATGTAATTTATTGATCCAAGAATTAAACGTTGAGTTAAACCCTAACCATTTGACATAGAGTTTATTTGCTTTTTGTTTCAACACTTTTTCCACAAGATAATGCTGAGGAAATGCTGTTTTCTGAAGTTCATGGAGATAAAATCTACCTTTTATGGGTTGACGGTTGAGGTCCTCAAGTAAATAGGTGACTGGAGTGTCCAAGTTGACTTGACGAATTCGAAATAGTTCAGTCCCCCACTGAGGCGTGTAGCCCTTATTGAAGGCAGACTTAAATTTGCTCACACGAACAAAATCCCCAATATTCAGTCGGTGACGTTAAGGATCGGCTGTTTTTATGGGGTTAAACAGTTTATCCAATCGCTGAATATTTTTGGTCACGAGGCGTTTCTTGGTCCCAATCGTTCTATGTTTGGTGTCATTGTAACGTGATACTAGTGCAGGTAACATGTCCAACCAGCGATACGTGCCCTGAGCGGTAAACGCTTTCCACATATGGGTTTTCAATGTTCGGTTGAACCGTTCGACCACGCTGGCTTTGAGGTTGCTGTATGTGGTGTAATGGTGAATATCCTTAGATTTGAGAAAACTGGAGAAATCCTTGTTGAACCATGGCACAACGTTTTATCCTGTTTGGTTTTCAAACTATCGCCTATTTTCGAAAACAAGAAGCAAATCTCCCGTCATCCCGAGTCCAACGACACTTCAATCGTGAATCTCCGACCACGGGTTCGGGAGTTATCGGCTCGCATTGGGAGTAGTGGTGGGGGGGGGCAGAAGCGCCACTACCCCCCTACTAATACGACCATCGAAATTTAGAAAACAAGCCGTACAGGTGGCCAAATATATTTTTTGAAAAATCCGAATCCAGTCATTCATAGGGAAACACAGCTCCGTTGAGGAAAAGACGTGCATTTCACAATTGCAGGTGATCAAGCATCTTTGGTTTGTTGATAATTGTGATTCGTTTGAAAACCCACGATAATGTTGAGAGGTCTCTCTGTATAGCGAGCTGTTGTTACAGACCAACTGTGTGTGTTGGAGGTGGGCAATAGCGGATACTCATGGAGTGCCCATCTTCTAAATTCCATGGGAAGAGTCATATCTCTCTTTACCATCTTGAGTATGTCCAGCTTTTTGCTCTATTAATCAGTCTTAATGTTATGTTACTAATACCATCACGCGGCTTCGGTGGCGTAGTCGGTAGCATGCTGAACTGCTATGCCCAAGATAGGGGGTTCAAACCCGGCCGAAGTCGTCGGATTTTTTAAGAGCGTTAAAATCCTTCGGTATGCCTTCCTTCGGAGGGGAAGTAAAGCCGGCGGTCCCATGTCATAGATTTATGGCATGTAAAAGATCCTTTCAGAGACTAAACTTGTGTAAAACAAAATTTGTTAGGTTAGATTTCGTCAGAACGCTCTATCAAAGTTCCAACGTTCACCACTAGGTATCATTGATATCTGGTGGTGAAAGTTGGAACTACTTGAAATTGAACGGAACTTCTAGCTCACCCTTTAGGGTGTCCGCTGGAAGCAGCTAGAGGCTCAGGCGAGCCGAACATGTCCTCGGACACTCCCGGCACTAAAAAAGCCATACGATAAATAATACTAATACCATCGAAAGCCACAGAATGAAAAAGCACCACTGGAGGGTTTTCACGAATAATATAGCCAATGGGCGATGTCACTATAAAGTCATAAAGCGAATGCGATGGTTCTTGATTGGTGTGCACTTGGCTAATAATATTACACGTTACCGACACATGATGGTCCTCAATGAATTTCACTTCATGATCCGATTCATGTTTCTTGTTGGGCTTCAACACGCGTGGTTTAAATCCTAGTAATGGACCAATGGAATCGGGGCATGTTTTAAAGTCAATTTTGAATGTGGAGAAAATACTGCAGCGATGAGTGTTGGTATTTCCTACAAGTTCAAACTTGCGCGTTCCATCGATAAATGACTTTAAACCATATCCATTGATCAACACCACATAAATGTGTTCATAAATGTCATCAATCGTGTATCCACCAGAGTTCCGGGTGAGCACAGAATCTTCAAAATGAAACTTGTTTTTCACATTTTCACGCATGTTGTATATTCGATTGTACGTTTCAAGAGAAACAAGTCCCAAACCATAGGGTTTTTCACCCAATTCGATAGGCGGGTAAAAGTCTAGGCTGACTTCAGGTCTACGTCCATGCAGTGTAAACGTTTTACTTTCTGCCGACATACTGTTGGCGTTTTTGCTTATGGTGCGTCTTATATAAGAAAAATAAACACAAACGTCCACACTGTTGGCTGTTAAACGTTTGCACACGTTTCACATTATTATATATCTTGATCCAGTTTCCAAAATAGGTCACTAGTTCCATGGGCGGGGGTAAATTCCCAAAACTGACAAAATACCATACGGTGGATCCCTCTTTGACATAAGCTACATAATGCGTTCCTGGTCCTCGGTGATCATCCAAATTGACAACAGCGCATTCCTGTTTCCAGGGCCGTGGGGGTAATTGGTTTCGCATAAACACACCTCGAAAATGAGAAAGCATTAGTTGTTTAGCATAGCTTTCCACTTGTTGATGCGTCAGGGCATGTCTTGTTATGGCTGAGGCTATTTTTTTTAATATTTCGAAATGGTGAAATCCCAAATCCTTGTTGATAAAAAGCTGGCTTTAAATTGGCATTTCTAGTCCCCATAGCAATCGCTTCCATCGTTTCATTATGTCGCTGACTTTCTTTGAGTTGTTGCTTGCCCTGATGCACGGCTTTAATGGATTTCGCAGCTGCACTGGCACTGCCCAAAAGTGAACCCAGAGCAGCCAGACCGGCAAATAAAGCTGGTAAAAATCCCGCTCGTTTGGGGACGGGAATCACTCGCCCTTGTTTTGCACCCTGTCGCCGGCGTATTGGAATAACATGTCTCTGTGCTGCTCGAAAGGCTTTCCTTATGGTCAATACATTATTTTTTCTATTTTTCTTTCGCAAGGGCTTGTCCACGAATGTCGTAAGCCCAGGCTTTGCCAAGGACAGCGTCTTATTTTTAGTCTTTTTAGTCTTTCTCACCACATACCTTCGTTTCACCGTGATGATAATGACCAACAACCTTTCACAAGAAAGTTTAAATCACAACTAACGTCAGATTGTTATTTCATGGCTGTATATTCCAATTCTACAAAAAAGTGGGAAATCGTTTATGGTTTTTCCCGCTTGCTTCCCATCCCATGTCAACATGAGATGAAAGGATAATTCGTCACCTGCATTGCCCATTTCATGGTTATGGACCAACATCCTATGACCATTTATCTTTATTTGTAAATGGTTCTCATCAGATATGGCATATTTGATGTGAATGGTTCCATCATAGTGTAATCGATAGTGGCTTAAACCCGAAGCAAGCGCATAGGTCAAGTGCTGATCATGGACTAGCGGTAAATGGTTTCTGTCATTCACAGGTTTTTCATTTGTCAGGTACACTTATAATAGAGGTGGGATAAATTTATCAAGTCTTTTCATTTCATAGGTCACGTAAAGCTTGGTACAGACATCGTCTTCGTCTTGCAGGTCTTCCACGTGAATAATCCGATGGTGATTAGCACTATAGCTATTCACCGTAAGCTGGGGCACTTTGTCATAAAACTCATACACTTTGTTATCCACATACTTTTTTGTAGTAACGTCTGTAGACACTTGAGGATGTTTTACATGGGTTAACCGCTTTCCCTTAAAGTCATAATCTCCCTGTTTTGTGCGTGGCACTACTGACCTATCCACATAGTGTTTATTAGCAGAATCTGTTTCCTGTTTAGGACCATGTATGGGGACAGACCTAGCTTTTGCCATCAACGCACGTCCAAAGACATCCATCGTCAACCTGCTGTACCAGTCTACTGTTTCTATGACAAGGCTCGGTGTCCTGTATATAGACAGCCTGCTAGCCTGTCAAAGCCTTAGTTGAAATGAAGATTATTAAGCAGCAAGAGTCGTTCCCCGTGGGGGACATGGTTTCCCACCTCTGTCCCAGTTCACGTGAACAACGCCATGGTTCGCTGTTTCCATCTTCCATTCTCTGCATCATTGTGGGGCCTTCCGGCTGTGGAAAGACTAATCTTTTGCTAACACTAATCACAGCTCCCAATGGTCTGCGTTATCAAAATATTTATATTTTTGTAAAATCTCTCTACCAACCCCTCTACGTGTTTCTGGGTCAAGTCATGTCTGGATTACAAAAAGAGAATATGGGTTATTTCACATTTTCCATGCAAGAAAATGTGATTTCACCGGATGAGGTAAAGCCCGATTCACTCATGATTTTCGATGATGTATTCACTGAACGTCAAGGTATCATTCAAAGCTATTTCAGCATGTGTCATCACAAACATATCGATTGCTTCTATCTTGGAAAAACGTATTCAAAAATGTCCAAACAGTTGATTCGTGCAATGCCAATGTCATTGTTTTATTTCGCCAGGACGAGAGGAACAGTCGTCCCATTTATAATGAACATGTGAATCCGGATATGACCTTTCACTCACAGAATTGTGTGCCAAGTGCTGGAACATTCAACGTCTTGCCTGTTTAGTGATTGACAAACAGTGAACTCAACCAAGGACGGTTTCGCTTAGGGTTTGATAATTTTATTGCTATTTAAGGCCCTGTCTCATTCCCTGTCAAGTCATTTGTCAAGACACCATGGCGATAGCAGAGATTCGATTGAAAAAGCATATTATTAGAGCAAAAAATACTATTCGCCAAAAGTTTAGTTAATTGAAACGATCACGTGCAATTCATGGTTTGTTTATTCAACAACATTTAGCACCTCCACTAAAAGCCATGTTGAAACCCACTTTCAAGCCATCTGAAACGCTACCCACCGTTTCACAAGCCACGCAAACACTGCACGAGGACTCTGAGTAAGAGGAACAGGAACAGGAAGATTTGACTAGTGTTAGCGAAGTTGAGGATGAGGAGGAACAAATGTTTACGCCTCAAAAAACGGCCGCACCCCTTGCAGAGTTTTTGAGAAAAAAGAAATCCTTGGTCATGGTCGAAACACCTTGCCCTTCCAGATCGTCTCCGTTTTCACAATTCTTGGCCACCCCTCAAAATAAAGCACAACTGAAAACCATTTTAATAAAATATTATGGATCAACACTGGAACCCTACTTCACCGATCTATTTATTGGAAACACAGATACCACGTATGATGTTCGCTATGAGGATGATAGTTTTAAAATTGACGATTCATCCATTAAATTTGCTCGTACTAAAGCTGTCATTAAAAACACCAACTATAAATTAACACCAGGACTGTTAAGGCTGCTCTTTTCTCGGACCCCTTCTTCCCATGATTATACGTCAGAGGACCTTGGCAAATATAAATCCATTTTATTGGACACGCATGCCCTTAAAAGACACTATGATCCAACTCAACAAGTGAATGCCAATATATCTCAAAAATATAAAACCATCATTGCAAAAATGTTTCCCACCAGTCAAAGTGGTCGTCGTAAAGCATCCGCTTCGGGAGTGACATTTAAACCATTAAAACCCCTTGTGGATGTTACCTACTGGCACAATCCCAATAAGCTCGTCCAGCGGCTACAGTTGTTGCATGCTTCACGTCAAGCCGGCCATACCGGTCACGATTGGGAAATTCAATAAATTGAACAAGAACTTCGAAATGCCAAAATTATTGTTTAAGCCCTCACCCATTAAAGTGGGTATTGATCACGAGTTGCATCGCCCGGCTAGGCGTCATTATCCGCGACTAAAGGTGATTTCACGGGGTGTGGATGAACTTTTGCAAGCAGACCTGGTTGAAATGATACCCTATGCTGGCGTTGACGACGGTGTACGCTATATGTTGACTGTCATTGATGTCTATTCCAAAATGGCCTTTGTTGAACCTGTGCGTCGCAAGTCTGGTCCACTGGTCACCAAGGCCTTTCAACATATTATTTAACACTCCAAACGTCAACCTCAGTTGCTACAAACCGACCAGGGGAAAGAATTTTTCAACAAGGATTTCTTCAGTTTTCTCAAATCTAAGGATATTCACCATTACACCACGTACAGCAATCTCAAAGCCAGAGTGGTCGAGCGCTTTAACCGAACATTGAAAACCCATATGTGGAAAGCGTTTACCGCTCAGGGCAGTTATCGCTGGTTGGACATGGTACCTGAGCTAGTGTCACGTTACAATGACACCAAACATAGAGCGATTGGGACCGAGCCACGTCTCGTTACCAAAAATATTCAGCGACTAGATAAACTGTTTAACTCCATAAAACAGCCGATCCTAAACGTCACCGACTGAAAATTGGGGATTTTGTTCGTGTGAACAAATTTAAGTCTGCCTTCAATAAGGGCTACACACCTCAGTGGGGGGAATTTCGAATTCGTCAAGTCAACTTGGACAGTCCAGTCACCTATTTACTCCAAGACCTCAACCATCAACCCATAAAAGGTAGATTTTATCTCCATGAACTTCAGAAAACAGCATTTCCTAAGCATCATCTTGTGGAAAAAGTGTTGAAACAAAAAGGAAATAAACTATATGTCAAATGGTTAGGATTTAACTCTACGTTTAATTCTTGGATCAATAAATTGCATGTTGTGTGAACCTGCGCACTTTTTTTTATTTTTTTTATCTTTAAATTTATTTATTTATTTATTTATTGAATCATGATGTACGAGAGCTCTGTGTATGGAGCCCCGCGCTTCATGCATGTCCATACATGTTTGTCTTTCTCTCTCCACATTTGTGTCTCACTCCTTTACTCCATGTTGACATACAACTCGTTCAGCTATTGGCTGTCGTGGGTTTTCCACTCCTCCCCTCACCTCTCCCCCGGCTCTGGCCCCGCCCCCTCAACGCTCTGTAGTGGTCACGTGATTTCCTGTTCTCTCTTTGTGTTCACCCTTCCCTCTTTCCCCTTTTCTCTCTGCGGGGCCCCTGCCTGCTGCTGCTGCTGCTCGCCTGGCTAGCTGTTATCACCTTTTTACAGAGTTGCCAAATGTTTGCAACCTGTTATCATCTTACAGAAATGTTGTCAGCTCTCACCCACATTCCGTTCTCTTAGCCAACTAGCCAGGCACCAAGCAGGCCTCTCGAGCAGATATTCTGTTTTCCCATTCTGGCTGCCAGTCAGACTTAGAAAAAAAAAGTTCTGTTGTTGTCGACTATTTTTATTCGTCTAATAGCATTATGAATTTTGTCTGGTTACTGGTCAGTATTTACTAACCTGTTTTAACGATCGCCATGAGCGATTTTTGAAATATTCGCCTTCATTCATCTCTCATAGGAAAAAATATATCGAAAAGCGCTTCCTCGCCCTGCTGTCCCGTCGAAATAGCCATTTCCCGTGTTCACCATGCTCAGTCATAGCCTCGTTGGAACACACGCCCAGCGCTACCGGCTCTCTGTCTACAAACATTTTTTTATTTAAAAAAATAAATTAACCCTAAACCGGGCGCGCTGGTGAATTTCGTTCACCAACCCGCGTATTTCAACTGTAGTTGTTTGTTCCTAAGAGCTACAGCCGTGGCGCTGCTAGTACCTTCCGGCGAAGGCTTATCGATACTCTCAGTGTAGCGGTATCTGTTCAGGAAATAGTACGTGTCACGATATTCGACCTTGACTCGCAAGTGCCGTCATTTGGTGAACTTTCTTCACCACGCGCCCGGAAATGTAAGTAAAATTGTATCTTATACGTTCTTGGAGTTTAATTATTTTAAAATATAGACTATAGAGGATACAAAATTAACTATCTATTTTTATTGTAGGGCGAAGTTTGTGAAGGATGAAGACATACAAACGCTGTTACAGGAATTATCTGATGAGGAGGAAGGATTTGAGGGAGCTGAAGTTTGTGATTTTTCTGATGGTGAAGATGAAGTGGTAAATTATTCAGACATTAATCATGACAGTGAGAGTGAACAAGAAGGTGATGTAGGCCTAGTTGATAGTTATGAACACGATGAACTAGAAAGGGATTTTTTCTTCGGGAAAGACGAAACAATGTGGTGCACCAATAGCTTTTCAAGGGCTGCCTCAAGGATTAAATCAAAAAATATAATAAAAATATTTCCTTGTCCAAAAGGAGATGCGAAAACAGTGTCGTGTGAAATGGATGCTTTCTTACACATAATTGATTCTGAAATGATTGATGAAATAGTTTCTTATACTAACATTTATATTGCAAGGCATTGCGAAGAAGTGACTTAAAGTCGTGAGCGCGATGCTAAACCTACTTGCCATGAAGGAATAATTGCTTTGATTGGTTTATTGTTCCTCACTGGATTGAAAGGTGAACAGTACACATCTGTAGAAATCTGGGCGAAAGATGGAACTGGAATGGGAATAGCAAGAGCCTGCATGTCTTCAAAGAGGTTTCTATTTTTGTTACTGAGTCTTCGTTTTGACGACAAAACTACACGTAACGATCGCCTGCGAATAGATAAACTAGCAGCAGTTCGCACATTGCTGGATTCCTTTGTAGTGAACTATAAAAAGAGCTACACACCAAGTGAGTTTGTAACAATAGATGAGAAGCTAGTGCCTTTTCGAGGGAGATGTGCATTTATACAGTTTATGCCAAGTAAGCCGGCAAAGTATGGGTTAAAATTCTACGCCCTGAATGATGCAAAATCTTTTTATACTTCATCCCTGGAGTTATACTGTGGCAGGCAACCTCCTGGCCCCTATGAACTCTCTAATAAACCATATGATATAGTGAAACGTCTAATAGAACACGTGAAGGGAAAAAATCGTAATCTAACAATCGACAACTGGTATACCAGCTATGACCTAGTCCTTGATCTTTTAGAAGATAAAATAACGTGTATAGGCACTCTCAGGAAGAATAAAAGAGAAATTCCACAGCAGTTTCTTCCTCATAAAGATAGGCCAGTTGGTTCAACAACGTTTGGGTTTCAGTATGAAATCATGCTCATTTCGCATGTTCCTAAAAGGAATAAAGCAGTTATCTTACTTTCTTCTATGCACGACGAACCCTCCGTGGATCCTAACAGTTCAAAGCTATACTAGATTATAATCTAACTAAAGGTGGAGTCGATACTTCCAACCAAATGGAAGGCAAGCACTCGGTAGCCCGGAAAACCCCACGGTGGACAATGTGTGTCTTTTTGCTCTACTCAACATTGCTGGAATAAATAGTCAGGTACTTTACCAAGGGAATACGAAGAACCAACCAGTAAAGAGACGCGTGTTTTTGAAGAATCTTTCATTTCAACTCATGAATAAGTGGCTGGTTGAACGAGCTAAGATAGGAACACTGCCTCCAGATATCCGAGCAGTGTTATCCCCATACCATCAGGAAGAAAGATCAGAAGAGATAAAAGTGCCAACGAAGAGAGGACGATGCATTCACTGTGATTGGAAACAAAATCAAGTCACCACAATGAAGTGTAATGAGTGTCATAACTTTGTGTGTAAAACACACTCTAGAAGATGCATTAGATGTGTAAGCTGTGAGAATATTGATAATGAATAATGAAGATTGTTAGAAGTGTTTCATTTTAAGTTCTCATGAGTGAAGTATTCATCGGGTTCAATTGTATTTTTAGTCTTCAACCCATGAACATTTTGACCCTTTATTAATATATGTATGTACTGTCACTTGTAATTTGTGTTGTAATTATTATATCTAAGGTTTATGAAGCACATAAGGAGTAACAATATCAATCGTGTAAGAGTAAGTACTTGTTAACCAGATGCAAAGACTAAGAAAAATGAATGGTGAACGAAATTCACCACGCGCCCGGCAATGTAACATTTATAGGCGCGCCCGCTCTAGGGTTAAAAAAATTAAAATGCATAGTTTTTTTTTTGTCCTAGAGACTTGACATTTATTTTCTTGGTCGAGGAGATAGGTACCTTTCATTTATGTCAAACAAACTTATTTGTCAACGTGATAGTTTCCAAAATAGTACACATTCAAAATTTAAGTGTTTTCAAAAAATCTCAAAATATAAAAAGTTTTATTATAAAAAATAAAGGTAATAGGGACCATTCGTTTCAACTATGGCATAATATTCTATCATGTTTGGTTTTCAAACTATCGCCTACTTTCGAAAACAATTTTTTTCAATTTTTTTAAAATATAACGAGTGGTCTATAGGAAAGAGGACGTCAGCTCGAGTCCAACGACACCTCATTTGTTAATTTTCGACCATTCGTTCGCCAATGATCACCATTTTCGCGAGAAAGTAGGCTAACAATTTTTTCCTCCTACACCCTTGAAACTTGCTGCCACCCTAGAGGGCATGCCCACCTTCATTCACGTCAAACGAACTTTTTTCCAAAATTCACCGTTTCAAAAATAGCGCCAATCCAAAAAACAAGAATTTTGAAAATAAAATTTAAAAAATCATCACACATTCTTAGCCAAGAGGACGTCACCCCGTTCCTAAACAACACATCGTTCTAGCCTTACAAGCCAGTTAAGTATCACCAAAATGTCAAAAACGCACGTTTACCTCAAATTGCGTTTCCAAATTTCACCCATTGTAAAAAATAACCTCACCATCAAATAGAGCGGAAAAATACCATCTAAACGACCCCTCACTCGACCCTAGTCCTCCCCCACCACCAACGTTTTCCAAGATAGCCATAGGTATTCAAGTACACGGGCGAATATGGGTAGAACTCTCTGTACCCCGTGCAAAAACGCTTAATTTCATATTAGCATTGACATGAGTATATGTATCAAACGGAAAACAACTCTTACTAACAAATTACAATTTCACCCCCTAGTAGGGGTAGGTTTTATTTTAGGGTTGAAATGAGTGGTCCATAGCAAATCCCCCCGTAAGCTTGAGTTCAATGACACCTCATTCGTTAAAATACGACCATGCGTACGAGAGATATCGGCAGGTTAGTATGTGACGTCACCAGGAAAGTAGGCTGTGAGTCAGAACGCCCCATCTAGCACTACTAACAGTTTTAGTCCTAGAGACTTGAAATTTATTTTGGGGGTAGAGGGGGTCAGTGTCATTCATTTACGCAAACAAATTTTTTTGTAAACTCTTTAGTATCCAAAATATAGAAATTTCAAAATTTAAGTGTTTTCAAAAAATCTCAAAAAATAAAAATGTTTTATAAAAAGAATAATGGTCATAGAGACCATTTGTTTCAACTATGGCACAAGGTTCTATCATGTTTGGTTTTCAAACTATCGCCTACTTTCAAAAACAAAAATTTTCAAAATAATTTTCAAAAATATGACGAGTGGTCCATATGAAAGAGGACGTCAGCTCGAGTCCAACGACATGTCATTTGTCAAAATCGGACCTTGCGTTCGATTGATATTAATTATTTTAACATGTACAGTCGGGTACAAATAAAATGGGTGAAGCAGAATCGGCATTACCCCCCTACTGAAATGGATGATATCTTGACTTTGGACATGCACCCTATATTTTTTTCTGAGTACCAACTACTGCTCTTTTTGATCTTAAAATTCTCAGATTATCCCATGATTTAATTCTGTTTAAAGTACACATTTCGTTGTCTACGAATTATTGTTATTAGGTAAAAGGAATTTACACCGCAGATTGGCGGCAGGAAATAGACTGTCAACGACTTACGTGACAGCCCGCACGCTGCATGTGAGCGCTATGATCGAAGACTACCGGTTGTAAAGCCGTCCAGAGATGACGTGCTGTCGTTACTGTCCGTCCTAAGAGGTGAAGGAATTATAAGTCCACCTAAGGGTGATGATTATCTAGTGCATCCGACGAAACGTCGTGAACAGTATTATTTCGCACGAGTGTGCTGTGCTTCACTGCGAAAAAGTATTTCTTTATTTGTGTGTGAAGAGGAATTATTTTCGTCCACGAGACGATCACCACAATATTCCGCCCACGAGTCGATGTGAAAATCTGTGAACATCTACTACAAACTACGAGTGAATTAGAATTGCTAGTGAAAATTCAATTCTGTGATAAATCCACCAAACGCACGTGTGAAGTGCCGAATTTTCTGTGAATTTTGGTGATTATTTTTTATATAATTATAACACCACATTTCTTCGAGAGGACCCATGATTTCTATGTCCACGAGGGTGTTAAAATACTGTGCATTTCTCATGATCTGTAAACCATCCATGAGTGAACATGTGCTAAATGTTACATTATTCTACGTTGCAATTCGGCTTTAATTTTTATGCCAGATAATTGTGAAATTTTGGATGATAACTGATTGCCGACACCACGTGTCAAATAGATTCAGTGCCGCAGACAGTGAAAAGGCCATTTATAATCAGTCTGAAAATTAAAGCCAGTGATTTGATTTTATACTGTGCTAAATCATCAAAAATCTGTGGAACACGGGTGATTTCAACCTCGATGTTATAGCTCAACGCTGACCACGTGTACGCTGTTCTAACACTGATTACCGTCAGTGCCATGGAGTAGAACCCCATCATCATGAGAGGAATATCTTAATAGGAGACTACATCGCCATGGCAGGAGGATCGAACATCTATTTCTAGGGACATGGAGCCAAAACCTTCATCAACCCAATGGCTGACCACGAGGAGGAGATTTTGCTCGAGAGACCCCACTGGAAATTTTAGAAGACTGGAACGAGGGAGATTCCATGCAAGGAGTCCATTCTGGAAAATTAGGACAACCGTCCAGGTCTCTAAACCACCTCGAATACCAAGGAATTACCATGAGGTGTCAGTCCTCTGTTTCTTCTCTCTTGTACGGGTTATCTGTGGTAGAAGTAGATGTAGTAATTAACCGAACGCGTGATAATCAGCCAGGCGGGTTTTATAGTTAGATTTGTCTTTTCTTTTACAGTTGAGTTAGACACTATGTTTCATAGTGCACTTTGATGTGACACAGGACGTTACGTCCTATATTTTGAATAGTCATGACCATAAACCAGTTGGGTTTAATTTGTTCGACCCTTCATGTGGGCCAGATAATTTTTGAGGAGTGGACAACCACTCTTCTGTCATTTTCATTATGACCCATTTTTGCGACACTTCAATTGACGCCACTGTTTAGTTAATTTATTTTGTTGCTCTATTTTTGGGCGTATCAGTTAATGTTCGACTGTTATCATTACCCTTATAATGTGAATTAAGTTGTTTATTATTAATGTGAGCTCAGATGCCACATAAGTACAAATAGGAACAGAACAGGGAATTTGTAATTATTGTGCTACTCAACCATTGAACCCCTGATAATATAGTATCATTTTAGACATCTTATCAGCTTGTAAGATTGTCTAACTTCATTATGTTTTTGTTTAGTGTCGAGTATCAGAAATATGAAGGTTTTGTGAAGGAAATAATGTAAATAGTGACAGGAGTGCCACAGAAGCCACGAACCATTTATTGTTCTTTTCATTAGTGAGTGAACCAGCGTTATTCAGAAATGAACTCTTTTAAAATGAATTAATGCCAATAACATGTAATTTGTCGCCCGACGCGACAGCAGAATGAGTAGAGTGTGTTTTGACGCACCAGTGTGAAAGGCTTTGTCAAGCCAATGGTCTATCTTGCTCACTAGCGAGACAATTTTTACTGTTAGAAGCGCATGCGCAGACATGCATTTCTTACCGTTTGGAACTTGACTATTTTACTGGGTCAAGGCTAGTAGTGTTTTTTGTGCAACCAGATGTTTTTGCCGACGTCATTGGTCGAGCAAGTAATTAGTACGCGTCAGGAAGCGAATGAGCACTATTTTGAGAGTGCAAGCAATTGAAAGGAAGCCTTGTTGTCTATTATTTTGAGGTGATTAAAACGCCCTGTTGGGAGGCTTTCTATGTGAGATGTGAGTGCCGTGATGCACTGTCGTTAGAGGGGTAGCCTCACGACCACTTTATTCCAGGTTTAGACTGAAAGCTGTATAGGAGGGCTTTGCGCCCCTACAGCGTTTGTTGCAACCAAGTGATTGCTAGCTTGTGTTAACTTATTGTTTTCCGGCCGTGTGAGCCGAGGATGTTAGTGTTGTTCTTATAGTAGGAATACACACCGTTAAGCCTTAGGGATCCATTAGAATCGCCAGTAAACTAAATAAAACTACGACAAAGTAAAATAAGCTTGCAATAATAATGTTATCTAATTGTTATAAACAAATTGCTAAATAATGACTTTAAATTAATCTTGGTCTGCACGATTGCACGAGCTGGTCGCCGATTCTATGTGGATGTGCCACATTTCCAACGGGAGATGACTTTATGACTTTTCAAACATGATTTTGTGACGACAGAGCCCGCTAGGACCATTAGTTCTCAACTACTGGCACGCGACGCTCAAGCGACCTAAGTCGTGATTTTAATCACGCAGTTGCCAACATAATTGCATACTTAGATGACCCAAGGATGCAAACAGCGTTCTTGAGAGTACGTAGGTGGTTAATAAGAGACTTTATAATTGCTATGTTCATTTATTTATTGAGTGTGATGTTATATAACCACCTATTGTACCCTTAGCCAGTAAGATATGTGTTTAACATATTTTTTACTACTGGTTGTCACATAGCTTTTGTCATAAATGTTTGCTTACTACGGTGGTCATTCGCCGTTTGATTTGTTATTGTAATGCCAGGAATTAGCTAGTTTTATTAATGAATTTAATGTAAATTTGGGAGTGGTACCACCATAAATTCTTTAGCTTGATTTATTGTTAACTTAACTTCGTTTTTCATAAGTAGTCCGTTTCATCTGTGTAGGGTGTACTTTTCGTGCCACTACCCTAGCTTTGTTGTTTTTTCTTTCTTGTAATTAGATCTATCGCGAGGGTTTTCAACTTCAATCATTTTAGGATATTTAACCTTTTATTTTTCTTTGTTTATCAGCTTGCGGGATTAGCCAGAAATAAACCCTCCGAACTAGGCTAGGTGTTTGTTATTTTTTAAATAAATTTTACTCGAAGTTACATAAGTCTGGATGTTATTATTTATAGTTTAAGTGTTTCTTGCGGTGTACTTCTTGGGTCAACATGACACATACATTGTCTGCCCAGATCGCCCCGGGATCTTGCATTTTCGTGCGCACTGGCCTGTAGGAAGTACATCCAATCCTCTTCGGCATATGTGTTCGGATGATGAGTTGTCAGGGAAATCATTGCGGTTAGGGGCTACCCTAACAGCTCGTCTGAAGGGGTTCAATATATAGATGCACTTCACAAGATTGTGCTAACACAGACACATCCTCGAATCATCCTAATCACAAATAGTAGTAGTGAAATTCTTATTATCACACACTTCCAATCGTTAAATATTTATATTAATATTATTTTGAATGGGCCATCTGACTCGCATCCAAATGTTGCCACTACAAGACCTCTTTCAATGAAGTGTCTACAACATAATTATATCTACATGATTCCTTTATATGTGCTGTTCAAAAATATATCATGATCCAAACTGCTTGATACAACTCGAAAATCTATCAGATTAATAATCCAGAATCTTAAAATGTCATCAGTTCGTTAATTGATAACCAATAAATTATTATTATTAACTGCTCTGTAATTTGCAATCATACGTCGCATCAATGTCATAAATTGCTACACTAAATGCAGTCATGATCTACGATAATCATTAATCAATAATTATAAGTATCAATTCTGCTTAAATAGTTCAGTTATTATTATTATTATTATTATTATTATTATTATTCATAATTAATTCATCACTTTAAATAATTCCATTAGTTATAATAGTTAACTATCGCTGCTAAATATCCGGAAATATCACCCGCAATTGCATCTAAAATGAATTGTGCGGAAATATTCACAATCCAGAAAAATTATTAATATGAAATTCAAATAATTTAAATTTTAAATCAAGTAAAAATACTCTAAATTATTATGTTCGTAGAAAATGTGTGAAATTTATATAAATTAGCAATATCTTACACCTAAATTTGCGCTTTTAGGTTTGAAAATCAGGCATAATATAACAGTCATCTGAAAATTAAATCAATCATTATTTCATGGTAATGGCTGTCATTGTGAGTAATAGGTGTTGAATGGACTCACTGCCCTTAATATTGGTGTGAAATTCCACGATGCCGTGATGGTTAAAGTGTTATTGAACTTGCTAGACCGTCGACGTATGAATTCCTTAAACGCCATCATCTACGTGTTGACTGTGTGATGTAATTGTGCCTTCTGATCCTGGTGTCCATCTATGTTCATTAGTTTCCCCTTAATTAATTAAAGCCATCATCGTCTTGACTGAATAAATTTTCTTAAGTGTTCCCACGATGAAAATAATGTGTGAAGTTTGCATAATGAAAAGTTCAAGTTCCCAAAATTTCATTTGATTGCCCGCCAATGCTGACATAATGTTCCACATTTTATGAAGTTTTAAGTTAACAGTATTATTCATTAAATTCTTTTCTGTTCATAAATGTTGAGTTGAATAGTACACGTCTGAATATTGTAGTGTAAATGTCTGGTTATAATAAACCTGTGACTCGCATGGGATAACTGCGCTAATTGTAGAATTGTACTGTCAATTTTGGCGTTCATTATGAGGAAGTAGAAGAAGTCCAACGTGGTGTGGAAAAATGTAGAAAATGTACTCACATCAGCCTCCGTCCAAACACAGGCTTTACACTGAGTTTATCACTTGCATAAACCACGTTACCGTTTGTGCGTTTTATAAATCGAACTCACGTTCAGTTGGGAACTTAACCTCACGTACGCGATCTGAAAATCAATGAGAAGCTTGACACCTGTAATTAATAAGTTATAATCGGCTTTCTGCTACAATAATTAACCGTTAGTCGATCGATATCTTCTTTTAGCTTCATTCGACAATACTTAGAGACACATATTCAATTAAAGATGTATTAATTAATAATTATTATTCATATGACCTCAAAATTGTCGCTGGGATGGGAGACTCGCTCTCAAGTTCCTATCTTATGTCGTCCGGTGAGCCTATGCTTCCTCTCCGTTCACAGCTGGGGGTAGCGTATCTCATGCCTAGATTTCGGTCACAACGTATAACTTACAAATGGGTGTTAAAAAGTGCAAACAGTATAGGAGAACGACTGGCGTTCATTAAATGTACTAATATTTCTATTTGGAGATCCAGGTAAGAAATAGAACGTATTAAAACTGTAGTATTCCACTTAGTTGGTCAGCACGAAATAGGAAAGCCCAATTATCCTTATTATGTGTCCAACTACTGAAGAGTATTTTACATAGATTCTAAACGGTAACATTGAAGAAATGGCCCCTGAATTTTCTATTTCTCTCTTTCTCGTGCCCAGGCAATGTTGAAATGTCCAAACGTTAGCGTCTGAATTGCCTTTATCCGTTGTCATAAGCATGTTCTTTAATATACAAGGATAGTCTTTTTGGGGTTAGGTCAACAGGAGTTTTAAATGATGAAGAGCGTCGCAGACACACAGGGAGTCCCCATTGATTGCTTGGAAGGTATCACACCTTGGTATTTCCTCCCTGATGTGGAAGAGTGTCCTCTGTACTGGGAAGGGAAGGTCACTTCAGGGAGCTATTTGTTTTATCGCTGGGATGTCTGCGTGGTCGCTACCTTAGATTCCCATAGACGCTCTTCGTAATCTTGTCCCGTCGTATCGCAAGTTGTTAGGCGGCGTTCAAGGGGTGACGAGAATCCGTGTCTCGTTTCATCTGCAGTAACTTCTCTTCAGAAGTAAGATTAGAGCTATTCAAAAGAGAGAGTACAATTTTTACACTATCGTTGACTTGAAAACCTGTAACGATCCTTGCCGTCTCTTTCACAACACATCAACCTGCTTCATAGCGGCTTCGGTGGCGTAGTCGGTATCATGCTGAGCTTCTATGCCCAAGATAGTGGGTTCAAATCTGGCCGAAGCCGTCGGATTTTTTAAGAGCGTTAAAAATCCCTCAGTATGCCTTCCTTCTGAGGGGAAGTAAAGCCGGCGGTCCCATGTCATAGATTTATGGCATGTTAAAGAACTTTCCACTAATTACACCTGTGTGAAACTAAATTTATAGGTTAAGAATGTAAACAACGCTCTTAGGTTTCTATGTTCGTTGCCAAGAGCCGACTGCGGTGGCGTCTAGTAGCTGAGTTCTGAACTAAGCCTAGTAGTCGTTGACGGTGGCGTTTGGCGGCAAAAGTAGGAACTATTTGAAAAATTCTAAGTTGCAGTCTGCACTTAAATTAACAAACAGATTCACACACTAATACAGCCATCACAATTAACACCGGTTATCAGACAGATTCTACACATACCCAAAGTACACGGGGCTACATGACCGCGTTGTCGCAGCCCCTAAACTTAAGAACCAACCAACCAACCAACCTGCTTCATGTGACCGAACGGTGCTCCATGCTAGTTCCACGCATTGTGAGTCGGATGCGTAGATTGCTTGAGCTGACCTTAAATGTAGAGACTTGCACTCCAGGTTGTGCTTGTTAGCTTCCGGATGGTACTGTTTGGTTTGGCTCAGTGACGTTTGAAAGTCCCAGTGCAGTCAAGCGTGACAACTACTTATTTTGGCGTGAGAAATGTTGGATTCGTTAACTCTGCCACGTCTCTCTCACCATGTTTATCTGCGGTTGAAATGGTAAGCACACTCACTTATGTGGTCGAGATCAGTTTGTGATGATTGTCTTCTTCTTACAGGAAGAGATCATCTAGGGTCTCGGAGAGTATTTCTTTTACCTCTGCAAGACTTGAGACTTGGGCGGCAACTGTTACATCGTCATCGTACTTGAATTTCCAGGTAGTGTTGGTCATAGGATGATCGCTTGTGAAGATGTTGCACATGCCTGTGCTTCCTTGCGGCAGAACATCATTTTAGTTGCAACAGTTTTGTTTTCTTTTAACCTCACTCGATCCCCTACAGCTACAAAGGCCTCACCAAAAATTCTCCATTGTCCACTATTCTGAAGACACTTCCCATCCAAAGTGGCCGAATAGCTCGCATTGTGATATCAGACCATCCGGTTGCAGGACGCCTGTTCTATTCCTTGGATATACTACCGTGACATCATCTTCAACCACTTAACTATTGACGACATGCACAGACCAGCTCAATTTCTCGGTCCAAGCACAATTCTCAACAGCTCCTATGCCCACTTTCTACTAAATTTCTATGATACGAAGACGATCTCACATAGAAATAATTAGCAAGCTTCGTTCTTCGGCAGACTATCTGCTTTCTAGTGAGAAACTATGTCTGTGCAGTATGTGAGAACAGGAAAAATGCAGCTGTTAATTACTTCCCACGTGATGTTCAGTGGAATAACCAATCAATGTGGTCAAGTCCAATATGAATTGGTTAGTTTTATTATATTGTTTAGACCTAAATGACTGTGCAATGCATTTCTTAATGGCTGAAAGCTTCCTGTTATCATCAGTGTGGGCGAAAAATCTAATTCTTGGTAATTAACGACCGTAGTGTGCTGCAAGTTCAAAGTAACTCTGCCGGGATAGCCTTTCTTGAAAATTTACGGCTCCTGTCAATCATTATAATGGCGTATTACTCATTAGCATAGTGGTCGAGCATCGGCGTAGAATCCGTAGGTTGTGACTGATTTGATATTTTAATACTCTGATCACCCTACAATTGCCGTGTACTCTTGAATACGCAATGTATTTTATGAAAGCCTCCATTTTACATCACTGTGAATACTAGCATTCATCAAGGTTCAGCCGCGTATCCACTAGTAATTATTGTGATGGATATTATCAAATGCGACATGCTGAAAGGTGTTTCATGGACCACCCTCAACGTGAATGACGTGATTCTTACTTTGCATATCAAGTACAAACATGGTTTGCATCTGCAGAATTTCGGCCTTTCCTTTAACATCCTCAAAACTGAGTACCTTGAGACAATTCCATCTATTGTACGATCAACGCTGACCTAAAAGCTGTAAACCGAACCTCCCTACTCTGTATTGAGCCCGTATTCGCTCATGCTAGTGATTATTTTTATGAGAGCTATGTATTTTTATATCTGAGAAACATAGAACGCGCCCAGGAAGCATGCTCTAGTTTCAGACGCACTTATGATTTCACTCAGATGCTCCATATAACTTTTCTAGTGGATTAAAGATTTTATCTTTAATGTGCAAGTTTGATAGTATCATCTACAGTAATTCTGTATAATTGCCACGATGTGATGGCCTAATATTTATTTAATTGTATTTTGGTAAAGGTATAACATCGCAGAAATGCGAATAGGAAGTAAATAGTCGTTCCATGACTTACGAAGCATCGACGCCGGAACTGCATATTTCATGCAGGCACACTCCCTTTGGTACGTTTGACACGTACGCACGTATTCGACAATTGGTCTGCAAGACCAGGGATTATCGTAGGACCTAAGAATCCAATTTTGACTTATCCAAGTCCATCAAGTCTTATTTGGGCACGAAGTGAGCTAGTAATTATCGCAAGTTGCAAGTGGCAACTATAACTACAATATTTTCGACGAAAACTGTTAAAATTATGAAACGCCACGTTTTCAGACCAAGCACATGGTCAATTTTTCATGCCACATAACTTATGTGCAGTTACAATAAATTTCCTAAGTGTGGAAATAACCCAAGTGATACTGTTAATTATACCATTGAAATTAAAATATAACGACGCACATCCGAGCCGTGCAAAGGCCGTGATTTTCAGTGCCAAGATTACAGTGATATTGCACGATTATAATCTTTTCCCAGATATTAGAATCTGTGTTGGACGATAATCCAAGTATCATTAAAATCAGTGAGCAGACACATGGTCATTTTTGTTAAAATCTGCACAAGTGTTGATTCAGTTGTGATCTATAAAACCACGCTAAATTCTGTGAAACTTTGAATTATCGCCATCTACAAGATGCTATTAACGCACCACGTGCTAGGAATCTTCACCATTTGGAACATGTTGTCTAACATGGCCTAAACCACTCGATGAAGGGGACATCGACAACCTGACAACACTACAAAATGGAAGAACGTGAGAGAATTGACTTACTCATGGACACACATGGAGAATGGAGAACTTTTTCCAAGTTCCAAGGAAAGGAAGTACCCCTCATTATTTCGTTATGGACGAGGTGATCAACCAACACCGTGAGTCATGCATTTAATTCTCCTGTTCAGGTGTTAGGTCATGGTGGAGTTTTTTTTGCAACCGTACTTGATAACAGTCATGTAGGTAGGTTTATTTTCTCGTAGACTCCATTTTTTGTGATTTTCAGTTTTCTTGAGCTTCTACACCGTTGTATTCCAAAGCTCAGAGTTTGACACTATTTTAGTGTGTTCGCGCACTGGTGAATTATAGTAAAAGGTGAATTTCCAATTCATGAAAACCCAGATTATGACTTAAACAAGGAGCAGTAATTTTTTTCGTAACAGCTGATGCTGAATTGTGTGTAAAATTTCTAAGCTCCCTTTTTGTATAGTTTTAGTACGCCACTGAAATTTGCGGGCGTATCGTTTAGATGAGGAAGATCACTCATCTCAATTATGATTATTGTAAATACATTTTTGAAGTGGCACTGTAAACCGCTAGATTCGAGGTAAATATCAGATCATTGTAATAAGTGTAGGCAGTATTTGTACACTTGAATCCCGATTAAATGATAATCGTATCATTTATATTTAACGCCAGAAGGTTAAGGTGTTTAAACCATTTATCATTATTTACTGTGTTTGTACGCACGAGATTGTACTATTTTGAATCCACCGTGGCGTAGACTATCTATTTTAGACTTTCTTATGTTCTCCTTGCTTTTACTAAGCATTTATAAGAGTGTTAATTATTCTTGATGGTCTACGACTTCGCATTATGTGTTATTATCGAGTAACATTACTCAGAAGTGCACCAGGGTTATCAGTGAACAGTTAGAATGTGAACACCACATGTATATTGTAACATTTAAAGACTTTGCTGCAAGGCAATGGACTCTCATTTAGTGAGGCAGGAACTGTGCCAGAACAGATGACAGATGTTCTGAAGGCCACGAATCCTGTTGCGAATATTGCCCAGATAGCCAGCGGTGATTTCCAATGAGACTACGACTAAATGACAGACACTTCTGATACGTATTTTGTAAAGTATTTTCCAACCAAGCCTAGCTTGTGAATGCTAGATTTTTATAAAGGTCAAGTAACAACCGCTATAAATTGTTTCGTCACAGGGTGATTCCCAAGTCATGAATTCATATTACATTTTTCGCACATGTTGTAAGCGAATGATAGTTGATTATTTCTTTGATATTATAAGATGAGTTTTAATTTGATGATCCAGGCATTTTTAAATAGGCTGTTTATCTCACATTATATGAATGTTTTTTTTTCGTGTGTTGACACGTGAAGTATTATTGTATTTAAGATTGCCGGCAGATCTATGTTTTAGACTAGACTGACCGAGGATGTTTCTAGTGAGCTACAGAGCCACTTATATTACTGATTGTATGGTAACGGAGTCTTTCATAGCCCCTGTTATTGTGCTTGCCGGCAGATAATAGTTTCGAGCTATTCTGACCGAGGTCTTTCGCTTGTGTGTTTCATAAACCACAAGGATTGCTTTAGAATGTCAGTGACATTGCTTTTCACCTGTTTACTTTTTTGAGTACTGGTGAGGTAACTCATTTGTTAGTTAGAAGTCTTGTGTCATATGGTCATTCGTCATAAATAATTAATTCTTAATCCAACGATTTTAATAATCACACTCTAAATCATGAAACTTCATTTACATTAAATCTAAGATATTAAAATACACGTTATATGTTAACCGTTGTTAAATCTTGATTTTCTGAATCACAGCTGACCGACGCATAGCGTTTGTTTTGTAATTCGGGAAGGAATAGTTAGGAAGTCAGTTACTTTCCGACTGAGAGAGATCAACGGCTAATCAGATGCTTGTAATTCTCGTGTTCCTCTTCGTCAATGTGTTCGAAGGATGGGGTTATCTGGGAGGCCACACACGGTTGGAGGTGACCAGATAACCTCCTCTAACGGGCACAGTATTAAGATCATATTTCATGATTAGGGTAGGAAGCAACCCGGATCTTATATTTGGTACTGTATCCTTATTTCCATGTGAGATATCAGCCAAAATCCGAAGATGAAAGAGGATCGCTGCAACTTGTAGTACCCGGCTAGAAATAACCACGAATAGCAACTGGCAAACACACACCGGAATAAGGAATATGCTGACTAGAGAAATTCTATAATTCTACACTACTGGGTTCGGTTAACTAACTGCTCTGGAGAGTGAGAAACATTCGAATCTCGGGCGTAACGGGAATATGATATACGTAGGTTGTGCCACTATTCTACTACTATAGCATTCTTACCTTAACCGCACTATTACGAAATATAACGCAAAAGTAATAGAAAAATATTGCAAGCGTACGTAAAAACGTGCCTTTCAAGTTTATTCATAATAAAAACAATTAACAACGAAAAAACGAAGTCAAGTTCTAAACCAAAACTAATTCAAAACCTCATAATAGATGCTGATAGTTACGCAATTACCTCTGCGTAAATAATAAACGTACTTTTGACACCACACTGCTGTGTCCAAGTTTTCAGGAATATCAATAAATTAAATTGATAAATTATTTAATACCGTCGTAAATGATGCTATTTAGCGATGGCCCGTCGCTATATTACAACAACTAAGTCTTATTCTATACAAGACTCCTGATTCCTGCGCTAATACTAGTCTAAATAGGATTATATTTACTCTAACATTTCAAATATTGTTAATATTTACATATTACAAATTTCTTTGCATTTTCAATTTCCTTGAGTAATAATTATGGATAATAGACAATATAGGTATCAATAATCCGTTCAATGAAGCCTAGATTATCTCAAGATCGAACTTCCTCCAAGTCTTTCAAAAATAGAAATAATAAAAATAATAATAATATTATACGCACTTCCAATAAATACCAGAATTGATTACTCTCTGTTGACATTGAACCATATGATCTGACTATAACCGTCATCTAATTCTCGATATTGCTGTTTATTGACACCTGGTCTTATTTCAAACATCTACCTTTAAATATATTGCTTAACACCAGCGAATCCTAACTCCATTTAGCACAATTGCTTCATTAAAACATATCTTGTTCCATTATAATATGCATTCCTGTCTACTACACAAACAGTATATAATCGCAGAATAATTATCTTAAGAACAAATGTCCTTCCGACACTGCCAATGCCATTATAGTTCCTTGTTACTACACTAATATATGCATATATTTTCCTCCAATATTTGGGAATACTTTCTTTACAATTACTTTCATTAAGCCACGTCGTAGCTCTCTACATTTTCAACAAAACATTCCAATATAACACTCCATAATATCAGCTGATTACCTAACAACAATACTTGTACTAGTCATTGGTTCATAATTACATTCGAGATATCTGGCTTTCTAATAATGTTTCATAATATCATCAGCTTCATAATATCGTTACTTGCCTTCCTCCACTGTCATCAATAATGCATATGTGAAATAGAAGCCTCCGTGGCTTAGGCGGCAGCACGCCGGCCTCTCACCGCTGGGTCCGTGGTTCAAATCCTGGTCACTCCATGTGAGATCTGTGCTGGACTAAACGGAGGCAGACAGGTTTTTCTCCGGGTACTCCGGTTTTCCCTGTCAACATTTCATTCCAGAAACACTCTCCACTATCATTTCATTTCATCTGTCATTCATTTAATCATTGCCCCAGAGGAGTGCGTCAGGCCTCGGCAGCCAGCACAGTTCATATCCTCGCCGCTAGATAGGGGCGTCATTCATTCCATTCCTGACCCGGTCGGAGACTGGAAGCAGGCTGTGGATTTTCATTTTTTTCATAGTGAAATAGTTTCATTCTATGTTTCTCAAAACATTATTCTGGTATTCGAATATTTGTGAAAATTATCCTATTTATTCAAAATATTTTCCATCACGAAAACAATAATAATGTTCATTTTCATCATTTACTTTTACACAATTTGAAAATGTTTACGAGAAATGTTCTTCATCTGACTTGTCGTTATGTTGACAAAATATACGTCCTACCATTTATCAGAACATGATCGTCTTCCTAACTACAATTAATTCAAATATAACTGAAATAATTGAATCAATCAATACAAATGACAACAAACGAAGATCTCCATCGTATAAATCTCTAATCCAAACTCAAAATATCAAAATTCCGAAAAATGTCAAAACTTGGACTAAAATCTACCATCATAAACTATCTCGACGCACAACTAACGAATTATCCTCCAATCCTGACTTATTAAATCAAAATTGGCGAAAAGTGACTACGAAAACTACAACAACACTACCGGTACTCATAAAATATTAAATAGAAATAAACTTCGAAAATGGTCACACAGATTATACCAAAGATCTCTGTCTACAAAAATGGGCTGCTGAAGAGAATTATTTTCTTACCTTATGTGGCGTATAGATGTCTAGTTGAAGAGCATGGAGTGGTTGCCATAACCCAGTTCGTCCTTCTCGTACTTTTATGGATTCAAGTTCCATCCTAGCATTCGCCTTACAGCTCCAAGATGTTTCATCTTACTGGACCAAGATATTACACTAATCTGAACTGAATCTCCCCGTCGTCGATCTTCCTCCTCGTTCGATTCCAGGTTAAAGCCCTCCACTCTTGTTCATCTTCTCGTTCCGACCTCTTCTGCTCTTCTGTTCTTCATGTATTCTGCGTAGAATGCCTTCAATCTCTTCTAAGCTTTGTCTATTTTACTTTCATAGATCATTGTTTATTGAAATATCGAGAAAATATCGTCACCGATATTCTAAGTAACTCCTGATATTCTCGTCTTCATCTTGTAAGTTACGCTCCCCGCTGCAAATTTAGCACTGCATCATCCCAGCGTTCATAATGTTAGAAGATATCCCTCTCAATTTCGATTGTAACAATATTTTCACAATCATATCTAGGAAATGTTAATCGTAGAAATAATATCCGTTAACTGTACACGATGCCAATGCTGCTCTAAACTTATGCTCAATAACTGCACCCAGCGGCATAGTGACGATTATTGTATTTAATCATCGAATACTTTACTTCTCCCGACAGAAATATAACTAGCCTGTTCGCTTCTGAAATTTCACTCTACGAAATGTTCATGTCTGCTTCTGGACTGTTCCTTCACAATGTCTGACTACTTTTCCTTGCGTTCGCTCCTCCAAAAAATTGCTTACTTCATGTATATTCCTTCTCAATTCTTTTAATAATTTTCACTACACCTCGACACATACACTTGTGTAAAACTGTACTCACTCGTTTGCATTCAAGCAAATACACTTCGCTATGAGTCCCGGCACTATTACTGATCTCTGTGCTGTATCACACAAAGCGCGCACTCGGAGACCAAGATGCGATACGTCCGTTCTCTTACACATCTCTCGAACAAGAAGCCACGATTGCCTTGCTCGTTTCCATTTCTCCACTGAAATTTTGACGTCATCAAGAAAATCCGCGTGTGTCTTAGGTGGTATTCTTTCCAATCCTCTTTCTGCCTTATTGAAACATGTTTCTCCAAAATGGTATCTCCGATAAATCTTCATTTATTAAACTGTAAATTCTCAATTCATAAAATATCATAAAATAACTTGCAATTACATCATTAGAAGTATTGGTAATTAATTCCATCGAATATTCCTATTGGCTTCAGGGCTGTCACGTGATATTCTCAGCGCACTTTTCTTGCTTTGCGAATTGCCTACTCGCTACTTCCTTTCTTCGTTATAACTTTTCTTGCTTTGCGAATTGCCTATCTTGACCGAGATCAAACAAGGACCCGTTTTCTGAAGCCTTATATACAGTATTATTTTCCTCTAGTAATTTTCTGATTGGTTCGGCGTTTTACAGAGACAACGTCCCCTCACGATTTCGCGCTATCCAGAGTTCGACTACCAAATCCAGCTAAAATAAATTTACAAAACTTACGCATTCTTCAAGGAGATAATATCTGGTAGTATTACCCAAACCACAAATTCGATTACAGTACCATCCCGGCATTTTCCTGGAGTAGATATAGGACCACCTTGAAACCCACTTCCAGAAGAGCTGAGATACGAATTGAACCCGCCTCTTTTCAGTTTTACCTCAATGGGCTGAGTGTACCCCGTTTGAGCCCACAAACCAGATTATAATTTCTTTTAAAAGTCGGGAATGTAGGGGCAGATGATTCCGTAGTTCTTCCCCTTAAAACAACAATAACTAATTAAGAGTCGAGAATCGAACTCGGGCTTCCACGGTCCCAGCCAACTGGTAATAATGAACTAAGAATACCTGCTAAGGATTATTTTATTAGCCCTGTTTATTATTGACATATTTGAACTGTTATCAGTTTTTTTGGAGCGCACAATGTCTGTGACAGCTAATTCGTCGTTCACATTAGGTTTGCTTTTGTTATCAATATTTTCCTTCTATAAATTTTGCATCGCAGGATAGCATACCTTCTGGTAGGATGCCATGCTCATTCACGAAAGCAGTGTAAACTGCGTACATCTTTCATTCGTGTGCTACCTGCAGTAGAAAACATAGCTTCCCTAAACGATTGCAGATTCTTCAGCATTGAACTAAGCCCCAAGGACGATTCTACTTATTTGCTACAAACGTTGTTATTTAATTAAAGCCAGTATAGTGAATTTGAAAGAAATGAATGAAATATGTGTAAAATTACTTTTCATTGTGAAGTATTACACCATTTATCTTTGATAATCTACAAATACTTTAGGAGATAAAATACTATAAATAAAATCTGAGTCGTGCGACTCATCAATCCAGAGGACGCAACAGATTTCACACATCCAAAGAGTGGACCACACTCGAGAGAGAAAGCTAACCTAGAATAAGAAATTGTGTACGTTGTGTCCCTTCAAAGGTTTTCCACAATCGTACATTCAAACATACATATACTGTATACAAACATACATACATACATACATACAAACATTAAACCTTAGAATATGAATGGTAATTTAAAACAACTTACTCCCTTTCAGTACTATTTCGCATGCTGTAACGATAACGTATTAAAGCTAGATCAGCCTTGGTCGCACCAATTTTGTTGTCTGGACAGACAGTCACTGCTGGGAACGGTACTTGCCAAATTGGTTGTATTTTCTCATTAAACGAGATGATGACAGGCGTGCCCTGCCACTTCAACCACACTCTATTGATGAGCAGCAGACTGCATGTCAAAGAGATGACGAACGCCACTATCCATATAACCCTGAACAAAGAACATGGTTTTAAAATTGTAAACTGAACACTCTATTAGGAGCCCAAAATGACAGGCTCAAAATAAGCCCTGGAACAAATTGTAAAATGTATATATCTTATCATATATCTTATATTATATCTTATAAGTAAGATTAAATAATGCGGTTTTGGTGCAGGGGTTAATGGGCAAGATGGCCGCCGTGCACAACTGCCCTATGTTATTCTTATGCAGGGGTCAGCCATAGCTGGGGCAGGGGCTAATGGGCAATATGGCCGCCACGTCACAGGGAGAGGTCGGCCGTGTAGTTGCTAAATGGAATATTTATTATTTTTTTATTATTATTATTATTGTTATTATGTAATTATTGATTTATCATGTACAATCAGGACAGTCTTATATTGTCCACTTTGTGGTGAAGTGGCTAGAATTTTAGCTGTTTCCCCAGATGTCTGGGTTTGATTCCCGCCTCAACCAAGAAATTTAAATCTGGGCTTAGAGCTGGAATGGAGTACACTCAGCATCATGAGGTGAAAGTAAGAAAAGGTGGGTTTCATTCCTACCTCAACCATTCTGGAAGTCGTTTTTTGTGGTTTCCCGCGTTTACTCTAGGCCAGTGGTTCTTAACCGGTGGTCCGCGGACCACAGGTGGTCCGCGAGTGCCTCAGGAGTGGTCCGCGGGAGAAAAGGGTCCACCGACACTTATGAAAAGTGGCCAATAAATGGCGATTTCGAAAACGATGTGCGTTGATCGAGAATCGTCCGGATGTATTGGCGGCGATGACTACCAGGTTTGGAATTGAAATATCTTTAAAATAAGTGTTATTGAGGAAGGATTACAACTGATAAGGTGTATTGGGTGGAGGGTGGTCCGTACACGATTCAATTTCACGCTGAGTGGTTCGCAGTCTTCTACGGGTTCAGAACCACTGCTCTGGGCAAATGCAAGGGTATATCCTCAGTGGCGTACGCAGGATTTCCTTTTGGGGGGGGGGGGGGTTCAATCATAGTAATGTCCTATAATAAAAATGCAGTTTGTTAGAGCTCCAGTATTTGCAAATCGCACACAACTAACAAAAATTGATATTTATGAAATTAGGATGGAATTCGTCACTGCTAATATCATTTGTGTGCTGAGTCCATTTATTTATCTTAGCTGTAACACTCACCAGTTATTCGATATTTTTGAAATTATACTATTTGAGTACTCATTCCTTTGACTTACTGCTTCTGAAATCCATGCAAAATGATAAAGGAAAGACCTCATTATGTTAAAATGACACAAAACAGGCGTCACAGCGTCCAAAATGTAAAGTGGACAGCAATTACGGAGCATATTTTCCTACAGCAACAGTATCGACAAATCTCACACTTCGAACATTTTTAAGAAATTATTGATATTTATGAAATTAGAGTGCAATTCGTCACTGCTAATGTCCTAATGTCTATTCTCTTTCATTTGAATGTTCATTTGGCACGATCGGTCGCTTGTGAGCGCCACAGGAGGGATCTATACTAATGAAAGAATATATATATATATGATTCTCTTTGCATGAAAACTATTTTAACTATATTTTTCAGCACTATGAACAATATTACAAAACACAATTGATAACATAAAAGATTAATAAAAATACGGAAAAGAGTTTAGCCCAATATAGATATTGCACTAGATACAAACGGACAAAAAGAAATGTCTAAATTGTCAAAGAATCTGATTAAGTAGATATTTGCCCTGGAATTTGTTGAAGGACTTAGACAAGTCTACTTCAATCGTATATCAAGCCTTCTAGGTTTGACAGACAAGTCATTCAGTACATCCTCAATTGAAACATCAACAGTATCATGAATGAACATCAAAGCTAATCCATTAAAGCGTTCTTCACTAGTTGAATTCCTTAAATTGTTCTTCAAGAATTTTAAGGACGAAAACGATCTTTCACACGAGTAGGTTGTGACAGGTAAGGTAGCCATGATGACAAGCAGGTTATACACAACTGGAAACATGTTCTTATTGCATATTGACAAAGCATCTATAGCACTCTTGGGCTTCTTTTCAATAGATTTCAGAGTTTGTTTCCAGAGAAGTAGCTCGCCTCTAATATTAAGGGGAAGTCCATAAAATTCAGCTACATTTTCTACTTCAGCTATGCTTTGGTTGGATAGTTCGTCTTCAGTTGTGGTAGCTAGCGTTTGCAATGGCTGAAGAGTTTCTTTATGGGAGACAAATTTATCAATAAGTGTTGAAATAGTTTGTTCAATAAATGGGATGAAAATAACCCGCCTATAATATTCTTCCAGATCGTTAGATGAAACGTTGTTCCTCATCGTTTGTCGAACAACAGTTCGAGGCTGAACTACAGGCACTACACATTCTTTGCAGAACTCTAAAACCGAATTATATACACACAAAAACCTTGCGTCTGCATCTGCCCTCATTTCTTCAAGAGACCTCTTAACATTCATGGAGGCGTTGATTGCTTGACTGAGATCCAAATTTTCAGTTTGAAGGTATTTGCTGAGAGGAAGTGTGATTTGAAATGCTTCATGAATGACAAATACACTTGTCAAGAACTCAAATTTGCTGATAGCGCACAGAAGAATTTGCGCATCTGTAGCTGCCGTCTTATCAACCCATGCTGCTATTTTTTCTAATGCCAACAATAACGGTTTCAGAAGTTCAATGAATGAACGAACAGACTCGTGCTTTTCAATCCATCTCGTTGCACATAACTTCTTGAGTTTACTCACTCGGGGTTTCTCTTCCATACTTTCAACTTCATTTGTCAACACAGCCTGCCTCTTTGGTGAAGTACTAAAAAAGGCATAAGCTCTTTCAATTGTACCCATACAGTTCCTAATCTCTGCAACACTACACCCTTCAGAAATGGCCAGGTTTAAACAGTGAGCACTACAGTGAACATACTGGGCTTTGGGAAACTGTTTTCGTACAATGGCATGAGCACCTCTCTAGGATCCACTCATGGCACTAGCTCCATCATAACCTTGGCCTACGAGATATTCTGCATCCAGTCCCACACTTTTCAAACCAGACAATATGCTATTCGCAAGGCCTAACCCAGAAGCATCATTGATAGCAATAAATTGCAGAAACTCCTCATGTGCGGAATTATCTTGAACGAAACGGACACATAGTGACATTTGCTGCACACCGCTGATGTCTGTGGTCTCGTCAGCAAGAACAGAAAAGTATTTAGCTTTTTTCACCTGATCGACTAACCTTTTCAATATAATGTCAAAGATGAAATAATTTCATTCCGATCCGTGGGCTTGCGTATGTAGCATTTAAGGATGCTGTCATCAAATGTTCCTTTAGTATTTTATCACCAGCTTCTGCTCGAAACTTGAGAAGAGACCTGAAATTTCCCTCCCCTTTCTTGAGAGGCTCATCTAAATTTACAGGTCCCGAATCCCTGTGACCACGGAAAGCAATGCCCATTCGAGCCAGGAAAATCACAGATTTAATTATTGGTTTCTCCCTGTTGCATAATATGTTGGATTGAACACCCCTATCCAAGCTTACGTCAACAGCAGGTTTTGTACCTTTGTAAATGGCGAGAAAGTTCGCAGCCTTTTCCGTACATGCCATATGATACTTGGTTTCTTGGTGTTTTTTGAGATCCTCCTTCGCATTTTTCCAGTTCCTGTAAGAAAATTTTACTAGTTTACCTGGCGATGAAGATTGTTTCCCAACAACGGTGCAAAACAACGAACAATATTTACAAAAGGCTTCGTTCTTTGAAGGAGAATAAACTAGCCATTTCCACTCTGATAACCAGTTCAACTGAAATTTCAGATTCCTTGGACCCGATAAAGGTAAATTAAAATTGCTTCCAGGTGTCCAGGCATTTTCCAACAGTTTATTTTTCAGATAATCATCAATCTAAAGAAAAAAGTAAATCACAACATTGAAATAATTAACATGTACCGACACATATGTAGGCCAAGGCCATACAAATACCGGTATAACATAATAGATAAAGCATCGAAATGCAAATCAGTTACAGAAATAGCGATTATTATGAATCATATTGTAAACACACCTGTCGGCCAGAATAACCTCTGTTCGATGTATTTGGTCGGTAGCCGGCTTGGTAATATCCGAAAATTCTTCAAGTTCATTTTCAATTCTTAAAGATGAACTACTTGCAATGGCAGTGTTGCATGTAACATCTACTCTTGTTTTTTAGCCTACTTTCGATTTTTGCAAAAAATGAAAGTAGACTTATGAGATCAACACAGGGCGAAAAAAGTGTGTCTGTCTGTGTGTGTGTATGTGTGTGTGTGAGTCTGTGTGTGTGTGTGTATGTGTGTGTGTGAGTGTGTGTGTGTGTGTGTGTGTCTGTGTGTGTGTGAGTGTGTGTACTCTGAATGTCTGTCCCCCCCTATCAATTCGAACACGGTGAAACCAAATTGGACGAAATTTGGTACAGAGGTAGCACTAGTAAAGAACACCTCAGTGTCATACTTTATATCGCCGCCATCTTTACCAAAACAGAATGGCGGCCACTCAAATGTTCAAAACGTAAAATCAAATTACGGCTAAACTAATCATCCGATCTCTACCAAATTTGGTGACAACATACCTTTATATAGGACGCGTCTTTCACCCAAAATTCAAGGTCATCGGCCATGCCATTTCAGGATGGCGGCCGTGTGAATTATGCAACCATTTTAATAAATAGCTTAAGACCCACCAATTCCGATTATCGAGCCTAGGGGGGTTTAAGCTATCCTGAAGGTCGTGATCCGTTATTTATTATAATTTAATATTATAATATTATACAGTATGAGTGGCTTAAAAGAGCTGAGCCGTTTGTGTCACACGACAAGATGGCAGCTGTCCTCATGTGCCTGTCTTATATTTCAGTAGTTTTAGTATGTTGTATGTGATATACCGTACTGATACAATAACATAAACTTTGTATGAAATGATCTTTAATGAAGATGTACTGCAGTGAAGAAATCGTTTATTTAAAGTCATTATTTGCCAACAGTTTGTATCTAATATGTCAGTTAAGAACACCTGACGTCATGGATACGGTTAGCTCTGGGCTAGCATGTTAGTCTGACACGCAGTTGACTGGGGATCGAATACTGCTACAGTTAGGTTTTTTTTTTCTTGAATTCTTTTACAAATGATGTGCACGAGCTTTTCCCACAGATACTGAATAAAATGTCATTTAGCTCAAAGGAGAGGATAAAGTATACACTCGTATATTAATAAAATCACAGTCCCAGCATCGCACATAAACAGAAGACATTAGAAAAAGGAGAATAGAAGAACTAGATACACGTTGTCGTTAACCACAGCCTTCTTAATGCCTCTGTACGGTGCTGTCCTCTTGTGGGTTATGTGGGTAATATTGTTCCAAACATAACGCTGTGTAAATGCCTGAGCTGGCCTCCTGAAGTATGGCAATTTTGTAATACTGGTAGTTCAACTATTAGCCACGATCGCGCTCCGAATACCTTTAAACACTGCCAGCTGGATCGCCTCCCTCTTGGCTACTTTAAACTGCCTACTCATTCAACACCCATAGAACACTGCCATCGTAGTACATTACGATGGCAGTGCATAGGCGTACAAGATAAAGATTAATTCACTGATAGGTCGCAGCACCACCTACTGTGATTGGGGCGGAAGATGATTGGGGCGGAAGATTCTTAATTTTGCAGGCTGGCTTAATATAGAGATTAACGGACGTGAATGCATTACAATAAGTTAGTAGTTTTGTTATTCAATCATCATAAAGTATATAAATTTGATCTTGACACTTACTGGCTTATTATCAATATAAAAGAAAACAAACAATACATTGTGGTTGGGGTGATTGTTTTAGGGATGAGGACAAAGAGTCATAAAGATACCCATACATTTAGGAGAAAGTAGGCTATATGTTCTTTGCTGAACATCTTGTTTAATAATAAATCGATCCATTACGCATTACAAATAAACTCGGAAAAATGTGCGACTCACGATCTGGCAGTTCACAGATATGCACGTTTAAAGCAGCACGAAGCTGCGTTACCATCGTTACCAATCGCACACTTTAACAGTAAAACGACAATTTTGATATTTCGCCTAGTGTAGTTAGTTATTATTGCTTTAAGTGGAAGAACAGCGAGGTCATCTGCCCCTCTTGCTCCGTTTAACATGCAGTTTAAGGGTGTTTACCCAAGGCCATAACCAGTAGCTAGCGCCAATGCTGGAGAAGTCTCGTTGCGAGTTGAGTGGAGGTCATTTACCACGTGAAGAAAGTGTTCACATTAAAAATATATTACAAAGGAGTAGCCTAAAGAACCCACACTGGCAGCAATTCAAAACATTTTCCATGTGATAGATGGGACAATATAAGGAGTTATGCAAACTAATGTCTCTGGGGGGGGGGGGTTCAACCCTAACCCCCCGTCGGTACGCCACTGTATATCCTATCTTAAGGGCACGGACGCCTTCTTACCAATCCTTAATTGCAAATACACACAATATTACTAGCCCGCAATAACTCAGGTTATCAGAAAAATTCTACACACACACTCAAGTACACGGGGCTAAATGATCACGATGTAAAAGTCCCCTCAAATGAAATAACAGCAACTAATGTTAATATTCATGTCCACCTCGTAATGTAACGGCTAGTAATATTGGTTGTCACTACCTAGACATCGATTCCATTCCTGGCTCTGCTAAGAAATGTAATTCTGGTCTGAGAACTGGATCGGGGTACACTCAGCCTTGTGAGGCAAAACTAAGAAGAGGTGGGTTTGACTCCTACCTCACTCATTCTAACAACGTTTTTCTGTGGTTTCCCACTCTTACACTCTTAAGCAAATGCCGGGATGGTACCCAACTTAAGGCTACAGATGCTTGCTACCCAAAACCTAACTCTATTACAAATACATACAGTAGTACAGACATTACAGTGACACAGGTTATCAGACAGCTTTTACATACCCTCAAGTTCATAGGATTACAAACGAAAAGGTATTAAGACAATTGGGAGAGAAGAAATGTTTCTGGCGACTGTTAATGACGAGAAGAGAAGGTTGGTAGGACACATACTAAGACACCCAGGAATAGAAAGCTTAGTATGGAAGGAAGGGACAAGGGCAAGAACTCTAGGGGTAGACGAAGTTTAGACTATGTTAAACCGATTGCCTTGGATGTAGGGTGTGGTTGCTATATAGAGATAGAGGAGAGATGTTTCTGGTGACTGTTAATGAAGAGAAGAGATAGGTTGGTAGGACACATACTAAGACATCCAGGAATAGAAAGCTTAGTTATGGAAGGAAGGGTCAAGGGCAAGAACTGTAGGGGTAGACAAAGTTTAGAATAGGTTAAACAGATTGCCTTGGTTGTAGGGTATGGTTGCTATATAGAGATTGAGGAGAGATGCTTCTGGCGACGGTTAATGAAAAGAAGAGAAGGTGGGTAGGGCACATACTCAGACTCCCAGAAATAGCTAGCTTAGTTATGGAAGGAAGGGTCAAGGGCAAGAACTGTAGGGGTTGACCGGGTTTAGAATATGTTAAACAGATTGCCATGGTTGTAGGGTGTGGTTGCTATATAGAGATAGAGGAGAAATATTTGTGGTGACTGTTAATGAAGAGAAGAGATAGGTTGGTAGGACTCATACTTAGACACCCAGGAATAGAAAGCTTAGTTATGGAAGGAAGGGTCAAGTGCAAGAACTGTAGGGGTAGACCAAGTTTAGAATATGTTAAACAGACTGCCTTGGTTGTAGGGTATGGTTGCTATATAGACATAGACGAGAGATGTTTCTGCCGACTGTTAATGAAAAGAATAGATAGGTTGGTAGGACACATACTAAGACACCCAGGAATAGCAAGCTTAATTAGGGAAGGAAGGGTCAAGGGCAAGAACTGTAGGGGTAGACCAAGATTAGAATATGTTATATAGATTGCCATGGATGTAGGGTATGTTAGCTATATAGTGATGAAATGAGTAGCTCAGGACAGAGATCCGTGGAGAACTACATTAATCAGTGAAAAGACTGAAGATTCAAAACTAACATATCCCGTTACATTCCCAGTGCTAGCTGGATTAAAAAGCTGCAAGTCTGCCAGTCCGCGACAACTCTCTCCATTTGTGCGGCCTTGCCGTGGCCTTGGCTGGGAACGAGTTTCACAGAAGTCCTCGTTATTCCCGCCTGGCCCACAAATGCACTCTCCATAACAATAAAAGCTGTGTTAAAATTAAACAGATTCACGTCAGACAAATACGTGAACTGTACTCACATCCTACACGCTAATGACATAAAACTTCTATACACACTTCCTTTCATACTCTCGCGTTGTGTCGTCCCAATGGAGTTCATTTCATTCACACTGATCAAGAAACAAACCACATCCAGTCACATACTCATTGATACTCTAACCTCTGCGTTAAACAATTTATAAACTTCCTATGCCTAACAAATTATACACTCAATTGGCATAATGAAAGTTAACACAACGAATTTACAATGACACTTATAGCATCAGCTATAGTCCTTTCAAATATGTAGCGTCTATATACACTTGAGCCTGAGCTCCGATCTAACAATTATATCAAAAACACTGAACTGAGATCCTTAAAATCCTCTACATCTCCAGAAATAACACCATCAGTCTCTCCTCTCTGATCTGGTGTCACAATAGTTTAAACACATTCGACCACTCAAGGTGAAACATATGTCGTTACATACTTGGGTTTAATAATCTCGATAAGAGTATAACCTAACAGATGTCATTATCTATTTCCCGTTTCAATTTCAACCGTGACCCTACATGCCCTCTCTAATCCAAAGTCGTGTATACAAAATAAGGAGTACTCTCTACTCACACCTTTATACCTTGCCAAACTTAGTCATGCCCACGCAATGACTGTACTATAAAATGCAGAACACCCAATCAATACCCTCGTATGCCAACTACATTCGGAAATACATACATAAAAACCACTATCAAAGGGTTATCACCTTCACTTCTTTCAAACTGGCATTCGTTGAAAAGGGCATAATTCCTCAGCGTTGTCACAACAATCGCTGGTCTCATTAACAAAAATAACAATTTTTAAATCATGAATTTATACATCTTAACGACCTTTGGAAACTACGATACTAACCTCCTCACTTATTACTCTTGAAACGTTACTCTATAAATATAAACTATCGTGCATATATTTAATAAAAATACTGCATCTCATCTTCATACTTCTGGGTTCGACTTTTATCGAAGAAGGAATATTATGTCTACAACGTGACATGATATTACTCCTCGCAAATATTTAATCACTACATTAATATGTGTGTGTCCAACAAGAATCGATCACGACGAGGATATCAAACGATAACTACCCTAACGTCGGATGATAATAAATCTTCCAAGAAGATTCCAGCTTCAAGTAAATTTAAATGACTGAAAGTTCAAAGCTTTCTTCAATAAAAACATACAATTAGTCATATTCGTATTCTCTCCATTCAGAACGAATGTCTATGAGTTCTGACGATAATAATCGTTTCCACGTTAAATGTTTCTCTTCCACAAGATGTCATGATATTTCACAATATATCACTACCAAGATCTTTTTCTCTTGACGTTTCTTCTCGACGGATAAAATGCCCAAATTAAACTAATTAAATTAATTTAATGGGTAACATAGACGAAAATGTCTATCACCTGAATTCAGAATGAATTCAAAAACGTCGAAAATAAATTACTGTTCCTTAAAGGAGATGAAAAAAGCTTGTTCCTCGAACAAGTAAAATAATCTCATTTCAGAAACTGGATTCCTAACAAACGAAGCTAAAAGCGTCGCAAGACGATCACTGCAATAAATTTCGAAGAATAAAAATGCTATACATGGAGTACATAAATATTGTGTCGAAATATGGATAAAGGATTTGCTCAGAAAATGTCACTACAAGCTCTAACTACAAGGTTAGTGAACACTGCTGCCTGCTCTCGAAGTCTAGGAGATCAAGATAGAGTATTACAAAATACTTGGATGTTACATCTTTCAAAGATCTGGGCTGGATCCTAGCTCGTCTCCAAGAACACGTAACCTCAGGAAAGGAACGAATTCCCCTACTGGAAAACAGCAAGCTCCGACCGGGATCGAACTGCGGGCCTCCAATCGTCATCTTCCTTGTGACCGGGATAACCCTGGACCTCTTGATGATCTTGATGTTTCTTCTTTCTCCGTCACAGCACAGTATCATCATAACAGCGAGTATCATCGAAAGTTCTGCTTTCCACTTCGAAAGGCATTCGAAAAGAAAGTCATGGACCTCACTCGCATAACGAATATTCATGTAGATGGAATATGAACATCGTTCTGTAGTCGCTGATGTTAATGTCGAGCTCATGTCTGACAAGAATGCACTAGAAGAGAATTGTACATCAAGTCTCATGATCGCTCACTATGTAGGCATTCATGAACAGTCTCCTCTAACGAAGCTCCATCGTTGACTCTATTGCTTCTATCTGCCCATACTCCTGGCGCACATATTAATTTAGTCCATAATAATCTTCATAATAGTAGACTGAATATTGTTCTTCACTATGGAATACATCTCCATCCTCCGTGTTGTAATACAGTTCCACACAAGCAATGCTAGCATACACCCGTACTCACTTGTGGCTGTTGCATGCGCTGTAGTCGCTCTAACAAAAGTGTCTTATCGCGCTGGAAGGAAACACTTTTCTCGCGCTTCACAATAATGCCTATAACTGCTGAAATGCTTTCCTCAAACTTCTGAAAGTTCGTAATACACAATGTCGGATAGCAAGCTACAATCTGTAGTTGAACTAATGTCTCTAATGTGGATCAGACTGAAGTAAATGGGGCATCTAAGTTCATCGCAACTTCACTTAGTTTCAAGGCGCGGTAATCTCCTAACTCTACCCTCGCTTATGCCTTGTCTCCACGAGTCACCTTCTACAAGCTCGGTGAAACACTCGGAACTCCTCTCTCTTCCAGTAACACACGTCTGACCTCTCGGACATTCAGATGATAACGAGCCTCGATGCTTGGCATCTCCCCTCCAAGTCTACCGATTCTGGCCGCCTTTTTGAGTTCCCTCTCAAATTCGCGCGGGCTCTAGCAAATCGCGTATTCCTTCCAATAACGACCTGCTATTGACTTATAAAATATTTCCAATATTTTATTATCATATTCTTCTCTCTTCCAATATATAAATTTACTCTCTAGGGGCTTAAATGAATTAAATATCCATAAAATTTAGTTGCTGGAACTCCCGTCTTTCTAAACCTTCTTCCTATTGGCTGTAAGCTCATATCCAATCGGATAATTTATAACAATATTTGAACAATTCCTGGGAATATTCGCAGTTTCTAGGCCGATTCTAAGCTTCTGGAAACTTCCATTGCGCAATACAATCACGTGACGGAATTTCCCTAATGCTCAACGTCGCCTCACGACTGGTTTCTGCCAAGTTCCAGCCATCGTATTCCTTGGTTAAATTTTATCATGGGCTTCGAAAAAAAATATGTATTTTACGAGGTATTCCTGTCCCATCTCAATTTAAAAACAGTTGAAAAATTGTTTTTAACCACTTCGAATCAGGACCTTAGACATGTCACTGAACTCGAAAATGAATTATATTTTAGCCTACTTTCTTAGAATATTTCTTTAGGTTCTTCGCGTTGTATTTTCCCAAAATGACATTGTTCTCTTCATCATACAGCTCATAACAATTGTTTCCATAGACAGTCTCAATTTGTAACGGTCCAATGAATATAACCCCGAACTTCGAGTATAATTTCTTGCTTACATCCGCTTTGCAGGTCGGCGCAATAACACCATGTCTCCTACTTCTAAGGGCTTACTAAATCTCTTCCCTTCTACTATTTTCATGCGTTTATCGACCGCCTTCTGGAGCTTTTCATTCGCTCTGTCTATCCTCTCTTGTCTTCCAATTTCTGGGTCTTGAGGAATAAAGTTAAATGTGTTGTCCCATGGTCTCTCTGGTTTCCTTCCTAAATGTAAGACCATTGGAAATTCTGCCGTGCTCTCTTGAACTGTGGAGTTCAAACATTCTTCGAAGATAGGCACATACTTAACCCAACTGGGGTGATCATGAGGGCAGAAAATGCGACAGAATTTACTAAATTCAGCCGTATATTTCTCACTAGAATTTGATTCAGGATAACGCACGCTGGAAAATATGTGTCGTATTCCTAATCTTTCCATATCTGCTTCGAATTCCGCTGAGGTGAACTGGGCTCAATGATCAGATAACAAATATTCCGAAAAACAGAATTCTCCAATCTTCTCACTACATTTCTTGTATTTGCTTTCTGCATGGAGTCCATCGTCACAAATTTGGAGAAGACATCCACTGTTACTAACAAGAACTGGTTCCCTTGGTAGCCTTTAGGACAGGGGCCAAAAATATCCGCCGCCATCAGCTCATGTGGTCTAGAGGGTATCACAATCCTTGGTTTGCCTTTTAACAACTCAGATGTGAATTTCCCTCTTTGACATTCATCGCAAGATCTTATTACCTTCCTAATGACGGATCTCATGTTGGTCCACGTGAATCTCTCTTTCAGTGTACTGAGAGTCTTATCTAAACCACCGTGCCCTATTGAGTCGTGTGCTAGCTATACTAACTTCGAAACCAAAATAGGGGCACAACTATGCGTGGCTTTGTATGCTCGGCGTCAATATACTTGCATACTAGATCTCCGCTAAAAACAAAGTGGCGCGATCGTCTCTCGGTTGCGATATAATCCTCATCAGCTATGTCCATGAAACCTTTTAAGAACCTGTACATTTTCCTGATTGCAGCGTATCTCTTCTGTGATACACCGATTCGGGCTAATCTCCTAACGGTTTCCAGATCTTCTTGCTCCAATTGTACATGGTTAATCTGCACATTTTTAATATGGTTTCTCGATAATGCATCAGCCAGTAAGTTATCTTTCCCTGGCTGGTGGACAATAGTGGCGTTAAACTGCTGAGTTAAAGGGGCCCATCGTGTCAACCTGTCACTCGACATTTCAGTTTGAAGCATAAAATGCAATACCTTGTGGTCGGATACGATAATGATCTGATGACCAATCAGTATCTTCTTCCAAGCCTGGAGAGCTGTAACAAAGGCTAACGCCTCCAGTTCTCTTGTAAAGTAGTTCTCCTCATGTCGTTTCAACTTTCTACCAGTGAAAGCGATATAGTGCCTTCTTCCATCCTCATCCTTCTGGTACAGAACAGCACTTATACCTACGCGGGAGGCATCGGATTCGATATAAAATATACGGTCAAAATCCGGGTATTCCAACTTGACATTCTGCCTCAACATCTCCTTCGCGTTTTCAAAGGCCTCGTCAGCGGCACTCGTCCACTTCCAACGATTGTTCTTCTTCAGTAATTCATAGAGAGGTGCCATGATCTCAGAGTATTTCGGACAGTGACTGCTAATAAACTGGCAAGCTCCCACAAACTCGCGTACTTGCTTGACCTTGGTGGGCTTAGGGAATCTAGTTATAGCCTCTACTTTCTCAAGGTTTGGGTGGTAACCTTCCCGATCGATGGTGTGACCCAGAAAATTATTCCGTTCGTGCATAAAGCGGAATTTTCCAAAGTTCACTTTGATATTAGCCTCCCTCAAGTTCTCGAAACGTTTACGTAAATGCACCATGTGTTCTTTAACATCAGGAGATGATATGATCAAATCATCGATGTAACATATCACGTTCTTCTTAACCTCATCAGTGAGCTTACCATCAAGGGCTCTGATTAGCGCTGGGCCGCTATTTACTATACCAAAACGTAGCCTTTGAAATACCCATGAAGTTTGGTCGAAGAGAAAACCGGTGTACTGTTTACTCTCCTCTTCCAACTCAATCTGGTAAAACGACGCTGTTAAGTCCAAAACGGAAAAGCAGGCCTTTCCTTTTCGTGATCACGAATTTTCGGGGGCCTGTCTGCCTCAGGAAGAATTTTCAAGTTGATCGAACGTGCATCGAGACATAGGCGTAGCAGTCCATTATTCTTTTTCACTACAGTGATGGGGTTGATATATGAAGACGCCTCTTTCCTAATAATGCCATCTGCTTCCATCTTTTAGATTAACCCTCTTACTTCTTCATAATATTTCTCTTGAATGGGGTATATCCGCTTCTGATAATAGGTTTCATCAGTCAATCTAATCTTGTACTTGTAATCCTTGATTAACCAAGGTTTGTCGTCAAAAACACCCATAAATTCCATAATTAATTCTTCAAATTCCTCTTGAATTTCATCAAATCCTTCGGCTTTGAGGATTGGCTTCTCTCTAGCATTCTCTACTTCCTCAATAACATTAGTTAGAATATTTTCCCTATAATCCGTATCTGGAGTGTTATTCATCTCCTGTTTTTCTAACTCTTCTGTGTTAATAATCCCCTCGCTAAATTTAATGCTCCTATTCTTCATATCAATAATGGCTCCCACCTTCGTGATAAAATCAATCCCAAGCACTATGTCAAAATTTATCTTGTCCACCACAATGAAAATATGTTCATAAGCACGTGCATTTATTTCAAAGTTCAGCAAAACACGAATCTTACACTTCACAGCTTTATTTTGAAAGATGCCACGCCATTTCACAGCAGATGCGGGCAAAGCCGTCATTTTGTCACTACCCAATAATCTCTGGTAACACTCATGAGATATTATAGACATAATAGCTCCCGTGTCCATCAAAGACTTGCATATCAGATAATCGATAATTATACATATAATCGGCAATTCATGTGGCCTTTCCTCTCTTATGATCTCCTCTTCTAATAATAGATCCTCATCCGTCACCTCGTATACTTCATTTATCAAAATCTGGTGTAGTATGGTGGTATTTCTCTCTCCCTCTATTTCTGTTTCGAAAATGGAGTTTTTTGTCCCTGAGCGTCATTCTCACGGATTCCTTGCTGGCTAGTACCGGGTTTAGGATCCACGCTCAAGCTCGAATTACTTCCGTTTCCGCCATCCTTTTCTCTTAGTTCCTTCAAGAATCGCTTTCCTTCTTGATGGCGTTCATCGTAGTTCTCTTTGGTCATAACCTCATTTCGTTGTGGTCTATCGTGGTTCTAGTTCTAATAATTGCGATTGTTTCGACCATTATATTTATTGTTATTCCGATAGTTATTATTATTGTGGAAGAAACCGCTTCTTCGATTCTCCTGATAGTTTCCACGTCCTTGTTGTTGTTGATAGGGACGGCCACAACGGAATCTCCTATACCTTGGTTCAGGTCACCTATCTCTAAAATAGGTACTTCTCTCTGGACCTACGTTTCCCTTGTCCTATTCTTTAGGGCTTTCTGTTTGCTGTGTCTGATCAATGTTTATATCTTGATAGTCCTGACGTTGGTTTCTCGCTACGACATTGGGCGTTGGACTAGTATAATCCAATTTCCTAAGAAGTTCGTCCATGCCGGCCAAGTCGCTGATTCCTGACGAAATTATCAGTCTTCTCACTTCAACTGGCAACATTCTGGCAATGGCATCTATCAGTTGTGCCGTAGATAGTGGGGGTTGCAAAAAACGTAGCCGGGCAATTTGCGTTGTAACGAAATCGGCGTAACGTGTCGGTAATGTACCCGAATACTTCCTGGAGTATACTTCTGCGCGTAAACTGTTCTGCGCTTCTATGGACCAATAACGCTTCATTAGGGCTTCAGCAAACTCTTCGAAGTCCACAAATGTGTACCTGAAGGCGAAAATCATTCAAGGGGGCCCTCTCCCATATAGCGTTCCACTATCTTCATCTCCCGTTCTCTAGGAATGTGAGCCTCCGCAAAGTAGTCACGGATATTCCTGATATACTCAATTGGGGTGTAAGAATCGAGGTTGGTAAATTTACGAGGTTTGTCCTCAAAATTACGGATTACCGTCACGTTTCTCTGTTGAGAATCTTGGAAACTGGGGCGATATTCCCTCCTTTCTCTTTCGGGTTCCCTACTTCTATCTTCGAGTCCCTCATGGTGTCTTAACATCCTTTCTTCTGGCCTCACTTCTCTATCTCCTGTATCCATACTGAGTGTTCTATGATAATCTCCATAGTCCTCAATTTCTATCTTCTCCCTTTCTTCTATCTCTGTAATCAACTCTTTCACTTGCTTCTCTATTTCTTTCTTCATATCCTCCTTATAGACTTCAAGATCTGCGACGTCTCCTAAACTCAGATTTTTCAATTTCCTACTAATGTAATCCTCAATATTAGTGGATTTTCCTTCCTTAATCTCATTCACGACGGTGACTACTCTATCTATCCTTTCGTCTAAACGTTTACTACGACTTTCTAACGTTTCTTTTTACGCTTGATTTTCCTGGACCGATTGATTCTTGTCGTCGACCTGTCTCTGCAATAGTTGATCAATACGCTTCCCTAGATCTGACCTAACAGACATTACATCACGATTGATTTGTAATTGCGTACTGGCAAGCTTACTTTCAACTTTACCTTGTATTAACTTAATATGCTCTGCGCTCGACTTATCCCATTCGTCTTTCCAAATGACTAGCTTAGCCTTCAACATTTCGGCTATATCTAGTTCAATGTCCTCCTTCAAAATTTTATTGTGGTCTATCACCTGACTACGCCGAGTATCAACATTAGTTTTCAACTCAGCTAAAGCCCTGGTAGTTAGAGTTGTAAGGATACCATGTTTCTGGGACGTCAGTTGAGAAAAGAGATGTAAGAGGAACTGCTTACCTTCCGTACATACATAACACAACGGATCGTATTGCTAAAATCCTACGTCGATACAAAATACGGACTGTATTTGGAACTTCTGTTAAGATTAGGCAACTCCTGCGACCAACTAAGGACAGTTTGCCTAAATTGCAACAACCGGGTATCTACAGAGTTCCCTGTACTTGTGGCAAGGTTTACATCGGGCAGACTTCGAGAACAATATGCACTCGCATTAAGGAACATAATAGATGTATCAGGCTCATTCAACCTGATAAATCAGCTGTTGCCGATCATGCTTTAACACCTGGCCATGATGTCATGTTCCAAGGGGTGGATGTTCTTGCCCGTATAAAGCAATATCGTCCCAGAATCATCAGGGAGGCGGTTGAAATACGTAAACACCCAGATAATTTCAACCGCGACACCGGCTACAATCTCAGTGAATCCTGGCTACCTATTATCAGAACCCTGAGAAAGTAATTCACTGCTGCTTTCCGTTGTCCCTAACATGGGGCTATAATGGCGTCCATCTTTGGGCACCTTCTATATGTTCTTCGTTGCTTTCTCTTAGCAACATTGTCGTATTCCAGATTATTCCTGACGATGAAAGACATGGTTTCTTTCGAAACGCGTCGAATTGCAATATAATAAAACACGGCATAAACCCAAAATTCAACATTATGAATAAGAGAAACATCATTTATAATTTCTGCGGAGCTGGTCCTCAATCCCTGTAAAGAATTTTGCATACCCTGAATATCTCCCTTGGAAATTTCCTCCACAACACTGACCTTATTAACAACAGTAACAAGATCTGCCTGTCGATCTTTCTTTACCTGTTCTCGGTCCTGCTTTGCCTCGTACAATTTCCTCTGTAAGTCAATAACATTTACTTTCGGATTCTCTTTAATATGATTCTCAACACTATCCAATTTTTTAATCATGTTACTGTCCATTTTCTGCAACAAACTCTCCTTCATCTCGTTCATCAACTTACGGTCATCCTCCGTCGCCATTGTCGTCATTACAACAATATCAATAATTAAAAGCGCTATAGGAATATAAAAATAGAGCAATATAGCAACACCTTAGAACATCCTTTCAATCCGTGTATTTGGGCATCTTATCGTCTCGCCTTAACATTAACTTAATATTAGATTACCATACTTTCTATCTCTAAAATACCAGTTCCTAAACGTTCGGGTGTGATTTATTTTAAATATACTACCAGAAGGAACATTTACATTTATCAGCATTAAACAAGTTAGCTTTACATTAGCATGGCTGTCAATAACCATGAGCCGGTAAAATGAAAATAGATTCAGATCATAGGTCATTTCAAAAAATATAACCTATTACTCCTTTCTCAGGCTATCCATTAGATCTGATCTTTCGTTTGAGTGCAATTTTGTTAATACAATGCAAATATTACCTATATAATTACAATCTAGCTCATCGCTGAAGATATGGTTAATTAATCCCATAAACTTAAAAATTAAGCTGTCATCTGGATAGCTACTAAATGGCCTCACGAAGCTATTTTCGTGGCCCCAAAGTCTAGGGTGCAATCTTTCCACTGTCCCCGTATATTCTAGAGGTGGTCTGTTGGATATCCGAAGCATCAGCTAGATTCGTAGACCCTGACTGCTCCGGCGCAAAATACTAGTCAAGGATCTACTTCCAACTAGACCCTCGCGAATATACGTGGCGGAAATTACGATACTACTGTGAATTACATGAAAAATGCACTTAGCTCGCAGTATAACACCTACCTTTATTCTCGGGGATCTCGTGGTCAGCCTCTGAACATATAATGGGTTTCACAGTTGCATCTCCTTATATCTAAAATAACTCATAACGACGCGGCTTCTGATAAAACTAAACGATTTAATAACAAAAGATGTAAACTATGGCTAAACATTCATACAATAAAATAAAACACACTCCCATTCTCTCATCTTAACACTCACGCCACTGATAGAACTGCGTTCTATGAACGCTATGATAAAATTTGGGGAAGCTTGTGTCAATACATCAAGCTGTACAACAATTACACACCCCTGTATATTAACATTCCTCTGGCGCGTTCCAATGAACATCTGGGCGCTAAGGGCGCGCGACCTTCGCCACGCGTCTGATGACATAACATATCCCGTTACATTTCCAGTGCTAGCTGGATTAAAAAGCTGCAAGTCTGCCGGCCCGCGACAACTCTCTCCATTTGTGCGGCCTAGCCGTGACCTTGGCAGGAAACGAGTTTTACAGAAGCCCACGCTATTCCCGCCTTGCTCACAAATGCAGTCTCCATAACAATAAAAGCTGTGTTAAAATTAATCAGATTCACGTCAGACAAATACGTGAACTGTACGCACATCCTACACGCTAATGACATAAAACTTCTATACACAATTCCATTCATACTCTCGCATTGTGACGTCCTAATGGAGTTCATTTCATTCACACTGAACAAGAAACAAACCACATCCAGTCACATACTCATTCATACTCTAACCACTACGTTAAACAATTTATAAACTTCCTATGCCTAACATATTATACACTCAATTGGCATAATGAAAGTTAACACTAAACGAATTTACAATGACGCTTATAGCATCAGCTATAGTCCTTTCAAATATGTAGCGTCTATATACACTTGAGCCTGAGTTCCGATCTAACAATTATGTCAAAAACACTGAACTGAGATCCTTAAAATCCTCTACATCACCAGAAATACTACCATCAGTCTCTCCTCCCTGATCTGGTGTCACAATAGTATAAATACATTCGACCACTCAAGGTGAAACATATGTCGTTACATACTTGGGTTTAATAATCTCGATAAGAGTATAACCTAACAGATGTCATTATCTATTTCCCGTTTCAATTTCAACCGTGACCCTACATGTCCTCTCTAATCCAAAGTCGTGTATACAAAATAAGGAGTACTCTCTACTCACACCTTTATACCTTGCCAAACTAAGTCATGCCCACGCAATGACTGAACTATAAAATGCGGAACACCCACGCAATACCCTCGTATGCCAACTACATTCGGAAATACATACATAAAAACCACTATCAAAGGGTTATCACCTTCACTTCTTTCAAACTGGCATTCCTTGAAAAGGGCATAATTCCTCGGCGTTGTCACAACAATTGCTGGTCTCATGAACAATAATAACAATTTTTAAATCATTAATTTAAACATCTTAACGACCTTTGGACTCTACAATACTAACCTCGTCACTTATTACTCTTGAAACGTTACTCTAATAAATATAAACTGTCGTGCATACATTTAATAAAAAATACTGCATCTCATCTTCATACTTCTGGGTTCGACTTTTATCGAAGAAGGAATATTATGTCTACAACGTGACATGATATTACTCCTCGCAAATATTTAATCACTACATTAATATGTGTGTGTCCAACAAGAATCGATCACGACGAGGATATCAAACGATAACTACCCTTACGTCGGATGATAATAAATCTTCCAAGAAGATTCCAGCTTCAAGTAAATTTAAATGACTGAAAGTTCAAAGCTTTCTTCAATAAAAACATACAATTTGTCATATTCGTATTCTCTCCATTCAGAACGAATGTCTATGAGTTATGACGATAATATTCGTTTCCACGTTAAATGTTTCTCTTCCACAAGATGTCATGATATTTCACAATATATCACTACCAAGATCTTCTTCTCTTGACGTTTCTTCTCGACGGATAAAATGACCAAATTAATCTAATAAAAATTAATTTAATGGGTATCATAGACGAAAATGTCTATCACCTGAATACAGAATGAATTTAAAAACGTCGAAAATAAATTACTGTTCCTTAAAGGAAATTACAAAAGCTTGTTCCTCGAACAAGTAAAATAATCTCAGTTCAGAAACTGGATTCCTAACAAACGAAGCTAAAAGCGTCGCAAGACGATCACTACAATATATTTCGAAGAATAAAAATGCTATACATGAAGTACATAAATATTTTGTCGAAATATGGATAAAGGATTTGCTCAGAAAATGTCACTACAAGCTCTAACTACAAGGTTAGTGAACACTGCTACCTGGTCTCGAAGTCTAGAAGATCAAGATAGAGTATTACAAAATACCCGGATGTTACATCTTTCAAAGATCTGGGCTGGATCCTAGCTCGTCTCCAAGAACTCGTAACCTCAGGAAAGGAACGAATTCCCCTACTGGAAAACAGCAAGCTCCGACCGGGATCGAACCGCGGGCCTCCAATCGTCATCTTCCTTGTGACCGGGATAACCCTGGACCTCTTGATAATCTTGATGTTTCTTCTTTCTCCGTCACCGCACAGTCTCATCATAACAGCGAGTATCATCGAAAGTTCCGCTTTCCACTTCGAAATGCATTCGAAAAGAAAGTCATGGACCTCACTCGCATAACGAATATTAAAGTAGATGGAATATGAACATCGTTCTGTAGACCCTGATGTTAATGTTGAGCTCATGTCTGACAAGAATGCACTAGAAGAGAATTGTACATCAAGTCACATGATCGCTCACTAGGTAGACATTCATGAACAGTCTCTTCTAACGAAGCTCCATCGTTGACTATATTGCTTCCACCTGCCCATACTCCTGGCGCACATATTAATTTAGTCCATAATGATCTTCATAATAGTAGACTGAATATTGTTCTTCACTATGGAATACATCTCCATCCTCCGTGTTGTAATACAGTTCCACACAAGCAATGCTAACATACACCCGTACTCACTTGTGGCTGTGCATGCGCTGTAGTCGCTCGAACAACAGTGTCTTATCGCGCTGGAAAGAAACACTTTTCTCGAGCTTCACAATAATGCTTATAACTGCTGAAATACTTTCCTCAAACTTCTGAAAGTTCGTAATACACAATGTCTGATAGCAAGCTACAATCTGTAGTTGAACTAATGTCTCTAAAGTGGATCAGACTGAAGTAAATGCGGCATCAAAGTTCATCGCAACTTCACTTATTTTCAAGGCGCGGTAATCTCCTAACTCTACCCTCGCTTATGCCTTGTCTCCACGAGTCACCTTCTACAAGCTCGTTGAAACACTCGGATCTCCTCTCTCTTCCAGTAACACACGTCTGACCTCTCGGACATTCAGAAGATAAAGAGCCTCGATGCTTGGCATCTCCCCTCCATATCAACCGATTCTGGCCGCCTTTTTGAGTTCCCTATCAATTTCGCGCGGTCTCTAGCAAATCGCTTATTCCTTCCTATAGCGACCTGCTATTGACTTATAAAATATTTCCAATATCTTATTATTATGTTCTTCTCTTTTCCAATATATAAATTTACTCTCTAGGGGCTTAAATGAATTAAATATCCATAACATTTAGTAGCTGGAACTCCTGTCTTCTCTAAACCTTCTTCCTATTGGCTGTAAGCTCATATCCAATCGTATAATTTGTAACAATATTTAATCAATTCCTGGGAATATTCGCTGCTGCTAGGCCGATTCTAAGCTTCTGGAAACTTCCATTGCGCAATACAATCACGTGACAGGATTTCCCTCCTGCTCGACGTCGCCTCACGACTGATTTCTGCCATGTTCCAGCCATCATATTCCTTGGTCAAATTTTATCATGGGCTTCGAAAAAATGTATTATTCCCATTTTCATCCCTTATAATTCATTTTACGGGGGCAGTACCTAACTTATAGCCAAGGCAGCCACTTTCCACATTCCTACCCTTAATTGACAAATACATACCTTACAAACAATAAAATAACACAGGTTATGGCAACAATTTTAAATTTAAAATGAATTAATAACACATACTGGTATTAGGATTCTGTCTATTAATCTATATATATAAAGCTCAATGTTTGTCTGTCTGTCTGTCTGTCTGTCAGTCTGTTATGTATACAAATCCACACCGTTTCACCGATCTGAACCAAAATTTGTATACTTACCCTTCGGAACCCTGCGGGTAACCCTATCCACTTGAAATTTCCGACAGACCACCCCATTCCCTGCATTTAGACCCTTTTGCCCAAATCTACACCGTTTCACCGATCTCAACCAAAATTTGTATACTTACCCTATGTAACCCTGTGAATAACACTATCCACTTAAAATTTCGGACAGACCACCCCATTTCCTGCATTTAGGCCCTTTGGCGAACATCTACACCGTTTCACCGATCCGAACCAAAATTTGTATACTTACCCTTTGCAACCCTGCGGGTAACCCTGTCCACTTGAAATTTCGGACAGACCACCCCATTCTCTGCATTTAGGCCCTTTGACCCAAATCTGCACCGTTTCACCGATCAGAACCAAAATTTGTATACTTACCCTTTGGTATCCTGCGAGTAACACTGTCTGCTTGAAATTGCGGACAGACCACTCCATTCCCTGCATTTAGGCCCTTTGGCCCAAATCTACACCGTTTCACAGATCTCAACCAAAATTTGTTATTTACCGTCTGGTACCCTGCGAGTAACACTGTTTGCTTGAAATTGCGGACAGACCACTCCATTCCCTGCATTTAGGCCCCTTGGCTTAAATCTACACCGTTTCACCGATCTGAACCAAAATGTGTATACTTACCCTTTGTAACTCTGTGAATGTCACTGTCCACCTAAAATTTCGGACAGACCACCCCATTTCCTGCATTTAGGCCCTTTGGCAAAAATCTATATCGTTTCACCTATTCGGACCAAAATTTGTATACTTACCCTTTCGAACCCTGTGGGTAACCCTGTCCACTTGAAATTGCGGACAGATCACCCCATTCCCTGCATTTAGGCCCTTTGGCACAAATCTACACCGTTTCACTGTTCAGACCCAAAATTTGTATATTTACCCTTTGGTACCCTGCGAGTAACATTGTCTGCTTGAAATTGCGGACAGACCACTCCATTCCCGGAAAGAGGACAGGGTACGTCCCAAAGGCAATGGAAGAAAGGTGTAAAACCGGACCCGCTCAGGAAACCCTCAGGGTTGCCAGCTCCCGAAATCACCAGCCATGAGTCCTTGAGGAACTAGCACTATTCAGGGTGCACCAGAAGTGGTAGGGCTACACACACCCTGCCTTCTTGAGGGTCTTGAGCAGAAGACATGAGATATTAAGAAAAGAAAAAGAAGGCTGACACCTCGAAGAATGAGGCTATCAGGAATGATTAGACAAGGGCCAATTAAGGCGGGAAAGTGAAAGAGTCGCTAGGCCTCGGATACCCTGATACCATCGGGGTCGGAAGAGAACAAGAGTTTGACCAAGGGAGGCTGACAGGAAAGAGAACTGAAAGGAGCCCGGCACCAGTAAGTAGAAACAATGCCGGACTCAGCTGGGGTCCCGTGGTCGCAAACCCACGTCCCACAAGTTGTGAGACCCTGGTGGGTGGTGGGGGGAGGAGGGGGCAGGTGTGAGAATAGCTTGCTGATTCATCGCGAGTTGACATGAGAGGAATGTCCAGACCCCGCCGTGTTACCTGGTATTGCTGACTATGCTGATGTTCATACAGGGTCTTTGCTCAAACCACTGTAGTGTTACGAAAGAATGAGTGATTCACCGGTCAATGTGAAGAGGACCGGGAACACCCCCCCCCCCCCCCCCCCCCGAACGTCTGTCATCACATATCGTCATCATCTGCGATATTCTCAGGTTCGTGCAGCTTGGACCCGAGCAGTACTCGATAAGCTCTTTCAATACACGCATCGAGTATAGGCCTAAGCCAGAAAATAACGTTCAGACTTTGGAAGACATCGAAGGTAGAAATCTGAATCACCTATATCAGATTTAAAATTACACCATGTTCGTTTAGTAGCCATTTTTCATTACCTTATTATTATCATAAGGGCAAATGACCTAGATGTTACGCCCATTATACCACTAATCACCACACACAATAAGTCTTCATCACCTGTGAATTTTGAAATATTTCTTTCTATCACGGTAGTTTGTAAGTTTGTCGTGTCAATTCAACAGTAGTTTTCATTACCATCCTCATCAAAAGGGCAAATGGCCTAAATATTACGTCCATTATACTACTAAGTAACACCACAGTCTTCATTGCCTGTGATTTTAAAATGTGTATTTCCATTAGTTTGTAAGTTTGATATAACCCGTTCAGTAGTAGTCGTCTTCATTATCATCCTCATCAAAAGGGCAAATGACCTAGATGTTACGTCCATTATACTACTAAGCAACACCAGAGTCTACCTAGCCCGTGATTTAAAAAAAATGTATTTGCATTAGTTTGTAAGGTTGATATACCCGTTCAGTTGTAGTAGTCTTCATTGTCATCCTCATCAAAAGGAAAAATGACCTAGATGTTACGCCCATTATACTACTAGGCAACACCACAGTCTTCCTCGCCGGTAATTTAAAAATATGTATTTCTATTAGAGTGTAAGTTTATTATACCCGTTCAATAGTAGTCATCGTCAGTATCATCTTCATCAATGACGTTGAATGTTAAGGAGACTGAAATATTATCATCATTCCACCGGGCGAAGCCGGGTACTACTGCTAGTTTTACTATAAACCTTTATGCTTAACACTTGATATCTTTAGACCCGAACTGTTTCTAATTTGAGCCCTAGGGATTTTTTTGAATTTTTATAACTACTTACGGTAGCCAATTGTTAATTACCAAGTCATGCTAAAGCCATAATTGTTAAATTTAACTGTTACTACGGACACTATAATAACACTTGCATTTAAATATCATGTATTTACATTCACATGTATACAACCATATAAACTATACTGATTAACATTTAACCTAATCAGGATTAGTTTTTTTTCTTTTCATTTTCATATTTCTCACACATTGCAATTGGTCAATATCCAATTTAGTGTTTTTAATGTCAGTTTAACGTTTTTGAATTTTGTCAAAATGGAAATATGGATTTTCCAATTTTGTTGTTTACATGGTGTTACCAAATAGACTTTAATATGGTCAAGCAGAGCTTTCGAAACCAGATTTTGTATTGTAAAACATATCCCGGTGCTGACATAAACTCTGGCCACAATCTGGTTGTTATGAAATGCAGATTAAAGTTGAAGAAACTAATGAAAACTCTAAAGCTAAAAAAAAGGTGGGCAATAGACAGACTGAAAGCAAAGGATGTAAACGAATGATTCAAGGAGAGTATAAAGGAAGGACTAATGAAAACCCCTAAACAATCTTTAATTGGAGCAGAATGGGCACTTTTGAAGAATGAAATGACAACATCCACTGAAGAAAACATTGGTAGGAAGGAAAGAATAAGTAGCAAACCGTGGATCACTCAGGATATACTAAAATTGATGGACGAAAGGCGGAAACACAAGAATGTAAGAGATGAAAAGGGGAAAGCAGAATACTGACGTCTGAGAAATGAGGATAACAAGAAGTGCAAGAAAGCGAAAGAAGAATGGTTTAAAGGAAAATGTGCAAGCTTAGAAAATTGTCTGAAATTAGGTAAAGTAGACACGGCTTATCGAAGGTTTAAGAATACTTTTGGGGAAAAGAAGACTAAGTGCTGTAATATTAAGGAAACAGATAGAAAGCCTCTAACATGGAAGAGAAGGTTGAGAGATGGAAAGCTTACATAGTGTTTGTATAGGGGAAAGGGGATTGAGAACCGTGTAATGGAAAAGGAGGAGGAAATTGATGAGGATTCAAACAGAGATTTAATATTGAGATCAGAATTTGACAGAGTATTGGACGACTTAAGCAGGAACGAAGCACTAGACATACACCGATTGAGTTGCTACGCTGCATAATAGATGAAGGTCTGATCAGGTTATATCACTTGGTGTGTAGGATTTATGAGACAGGTGAGGTACCCTCTGACTTCAAAAAGAATGTTATCATTCCTATACCGAAGAAAGTGGGAGCTTACAGATGTGAAGATTACCGTACAATCAGCTTAATTACTCATGCTTTAAAGATCCTGTCTAGAATAATTTACAAGAGGATGTTATGCCAAATGGAAACGGAGGCATTATGCTATGATAAAAGGGCTGAGATACTTTCCAAGGCCAAATATGAGAGAGGCAATACAAATTCCTACATATGGGACAATACAAAAGCCAGCAAAAAGCCAATACAAAAAGCCAACAAAAACCCAATACTAAAAGCCAACATAAAAGCCAAACAAAAAGCCAACAGAAAAGTCAATACAAAAAGCCAACATAAAAAGCCAATACAAAAAGCCAACACAGAAGCCAAAATAAAGCCAATAAATAAGGATTTGTTAGCCTTAACTAGGCTATATAAGAGGACTCTTAAAATCTATTGTCAGTTGACTTCTAACTCTTACAGTGATCACATCGTGAAAGACCGTCTCTCACCCAATATTGTATAGCTTTGTCATACGGAGTAAGTAGCTGTAGTTCTTGTCTAGGATATATTAGAGGCCGTTAACAAGAATATCGTCACTCCATTACAAGAACAGTTGTGACTTTTGTAGTGTGAACATCATACTAACAGGCCAGTTACTACTATGGAACTTACTACATCCAACAAATGTAGCCAACGTGCACACTATCAAGGCTACTCTTATATCTATAATCGCCAAAATGTGTATGGAATAATATTCTGGAGATGCTCAAATGAGAGGTCAAAAGGGTGTCACGGTGACCTATAAAGTAAAAATTGAAAGGTTTTAAGTGTCAGTGATCATCAATGTAGTGCTCCAAACGAACCACCGATACTGTTTACAAAAAATCATGAAAATGCTAAAATGCAAGTTTGAGAAAATAATATTGCTGTTCAAGATAGTTCAACGTTCAAGAAAACCTTAACACTATCAAAAGCATCACAGACTCTACACGAGTACCCTGTGAAAGAGGAACAAGAGGAATCGGACAGTTCTAGTGATGATGAGAATGATCATGCTGATTATAATGATAGTGATAAAGAAAATGATAATGATGCTGCTGATGATAATATGATAATGATGATGTTGATAATGACGTTTTCATGCCTATTGTTCACCATGGAAAAAAGATCTACAACAAGCTTTGTTTCTTTTAAACTATAACATGCAATGGGAAAAAAGGTATTCATACTTAAAAGTAAATCAAAAAAGAAAAAAAATGTACAATTTATAACAAATGTATCATGTGTAAATATTGTAAATGTATTTAAATTAATAAAGAAATATTTTATGGACACTGCTTATATATTTTTAATTGCTACTCACCTCCCACTCCTAATGCAAATATGAACATTGAACATGGAATAACAAGAAGTTCAGTAAAGAACATACAGCCTACTTTCTCCTAAATGCATGGGTATTGTTATTACTCTATGTCCTTTTCAAGGAGTATAATTGAATGTTGGTTGTAGTAGCTTGCTGAAATACAACGTGCTATACGGATATTAAACATGAATATGAGGTGCCCATTGCTAGTGCTACATCTGTACAATATTTCATTCAATTCGGTTTCACCGTGTTTGAATTGATATGACGAATCGATTTGTACCCATACATGGCCGCTATCTGCAAACTATTTGGCTGATGACCTCGTAGTTTTGTCAAACGATTCTTCATACATAAAGGTATACTGTTACAAAATTTGGTAGAGATCAGATGAATAGGTTGGTCGTAATTTGATTTAAGCTTTGAACATTTGGGTGGCCGCCATTACGTTTTCGTCAAGATGACGGCTATATAAAACATGAAACTGAGGTGCCCTTTGCTAGTGGTACCTCTGTACTAAATTTCGTTCAATTTGGATTCACCGTGTTTGAAAAGATAGGAGGAATCGATTTGCACACAAACATGGCCACCATCCGCAAACTATTGAGCAGATGACTCCATAGTTTGGTCAAAAGATTCTTCATACATAAGGATATAAAGTTACAAAATTTGGTATGGATCAGATGAATAGGTTGGTCGTAATTTGAATTAAGCTTTGAACATTTGGGTGGCCGCCATTACGTTTACGTCAAGATGGCGGCGATTCAAAACATGACACTGGGGTGCCCTTTACTAGTGTTACCTCTGTACCAAATTTCGTTCAATTCGGTTTCACCATGTAAGAAAAGATAGGGGGAATCGATTAGCACACAACCATGGCCGCCATCCGCAAATTATTGGGCAGATGACCTCGTAGTTTAGTCAAAAGTTTCTTCGGACATATAGGTATAATGTTACAAAATTTGGTAGAGATCAGATGAATAGGTTGGTCGTAATTCGATCTAAGCTTTGATCATTTGGGTTGCCGCCATTACGTTTTCGTCAAAATGGCGGCAATATGAAACATGACACTGAGGTGCTCTTTACTAGTGCTACCTCTGTACTAAATGCCTTTCAATTCGGATTCACCGTGTTTGAAACGATAGGGGGAATCGATTTGCAGACAAACATGGCCGCCATCCGCAAATTATTGGGTAGATTACCTCATAGTTTGGTCAAAAGATTCTCCATACATAAGGATATAAAGTTACAAAATTTGGTATGGATCAGATGAATAGGTTGGTCGTAATTTGAATTAAGCTTTGAACATTTGGGTGGCCGCCATTACGTTAAAGTCAAGATGGCGGCGATTCAAAACATGACACTGGGGTGCCCTTTACTAGTGTTACCTCTGCACCAAATTTCGTTCAATTCGGTTTCACCATGTAAGAAAAGATAGGGGGAATCGATTAGCACACAACCATGGCCGCCATCCTCAAATTATTGGGCAGATGACCTCGTAGTTTAGTCAAAATATTCTTCGTACATATAGGTATAATGTTACGAAATTTGGTAGAGATCAGAGGAATAGGTTGGTCGTAATTTGATCTAAGCATTGATCATTTGGGTTGCCGCCATTACGTTTTCGTCAAAATGGCGGCGATACGAAATATGACACTGAGGTGCTCTTTACTAGTGCTACCTCTGTACTAAATTTCTTTCAATTCGGATTCACCGTGTTTGAAAAGATAGGGGGAATCAATTTGCAGACAAACATGGCCGCCATCCGCAAATTATTGGGCAGATTACCTCATAGTTTGGTCAAAAGATTCTTCATACATATAGGTATAAATTTACCTAATTTGGTTGAGATCAGATGAATAGGTTGGTCGTAATTTGAATTAAGCTTTGCACATTAGGGTGGCCGCCATTACATTTACGTCAAGATGGCGGCGATTTAAAACATGACACTGAGGTGCCCTTTGCTATTGCTACCTCTGTACAAATTTCGTTCAATTCCGTTTCACCGTGTTGGAAAAGATAAGGGGAATCGATTTGCACACAAATATGGCCGCTATCCGCAAATTATTGGGCAGATGACCTCGTAGTTTGGTCAAAAGATTTCCCATTCATAAAGGTATAATGTTACAAAATTTGGTGGAAATCAGATGAATAGGTTGGTCGTAATTTGATTTAAACTTTGAACATTTGGGTGGCCGCCATTACGTTTACGTCAAGATGGCGGTGATATAGAACATGACACTCAGGTGCCCTTTGCTAGTGCTAACTCTGTACTAAATTTTGTTCAATTCGGATTCACCGTGTTCGAAAAGATAGGGGAATCGATTTGCAGACATACATGGCCGCCATCCGCAAATTATCAGGCAAATTACCTCGTAGTTTGGTCAAAAGATTTTTCGTACATAAAGGTATAAGGTAAAAAAATTTGGTAGAGGTCAGATGAATAGGTTGGTCGTAATTTGAATTAAGCTATGAATATTTGGGTGGCCGCCATTACGTTTACGTCAATAGGCGGCGATTTAAAACATGACACTTATATGCCCTTTGCTAGTGCTACCTCTGTACCAGATTTCGTTTTAATTCCTTTTCACCGTGTTTGAAAAGATAGGGGGAATCAATTTGCAAACAAACATGGCCACCATCCGCAAATTATTGGGCAGATGACCTCGTAGTTTGGTCAAATGATTCATAATACATAAAGGTATAACCTTACAAGATTTGGTAGAAATGAGATGAATAGGTTGGTCGTAATTTGATTTAAGCTTTGAACATTTGGGTGGCCGCCATTACGTTGACGTCAAGATGGCGGCGATATAAAACATGACACTGAGGTGCCCTTTGCTACCACTGTACCAAATTTCGATCAATTCGGATTCACCGTGTTCGAATTGATAGGGGGGGACAGACTTTCAAAGTCCACACACACACACTCACACACACACTCACTCACACACACACACACACACACACACACACAGACAGACACACAATTTTTGGCCCTGTGTTGATCTCATAAGTCTACTTTCATTTTTTGCAAAAATCGAAAGTACGCTAAAAAGGAAAAACATGTAAAACAAGAAGTTCCGCGAAGAACTAAACAGCCTACTTTTCATGCCAATGATTATTCTACAGTATATGAACCTATCTAGAATAATGACAAAATTAAGTTGGTAATATCGAAATATCAAATTAGTTCAAAATATACCTGGTATAATTTAGCCCAATAGAGCACTACAGTTGGCAGCCCTGGTGACTGAATATATTGCTAGTTCCATCTCTTAAGGTACAGATTACAAAATTAGGTTGAAGTCCAATGGACGTTACATGCAGTTAGACACTGGATCTATCAGCACGCGTAAAAGCATGTTGCCAACAATACCATGCGTGTGCTGGTCAGAAATAATCTGAAATAATATGATATCTTGTTGTGCCAATTTTGGATGAAATCCATTTGTTAGTATAGGAGTTACATGTATTTTAAAATTGGACATATCAGCAGGCATAGATTCATGTTGGCAGCACTGCCTTGTATTAATTACTCCAAATTAATCTACAATGTCAGGTGCTATACGTGTGCAAAGTATAGAGCTGTTGGCTTGCATACTTTCTGATATATTGATATTAGGGTTTAAAAATATAGACAGCATTTATTAACAGTTGGCAGCCCTGATTGCTCTTAACAATACTTACAGATATTCTGTTATGGTACACATAGCACATACGAAATTTGGTTGTAATCCAACTGATAGTATAGAAGTTACATGTATTTAAAAATTGGTACTATCAGCAGGCTTATAATCATGTTGGTAGAACTGACGTATATAAGTTACTCAAAATTAATCTAAAATGTCAGAATATACGTGTGCATAGTTTAAAGCTGTTGGCTTGCATACTTTCTGATATATTGGTATTTGGATAAAAAAATCGAGAGCAATTATTAACAGTTGGCAGCCCTGGTGGCTCTTAAGAATACGCTCAATCATATCTGTTTATGTACAGATATTACATACAAAATTTGATTGAAATCCAGTTGATAGTGTAGAAGTTATATGCATTTCAACATTGGACCTATCAGAAGGCTTAAAATTATTTTGTCAACACTGTTATGGTTGGCCTCCTGGAAATTAAACTGAAATAGTATTATCTACATGTGTGCCAATTTTGGAATAGCTCCCATGCATACCTTGCAAGATATCCAACATGGAGCTCAAATTCCAAATGCGTTTTTTCGGCAGTTGGTATCACTGACATCATTTTCAAATATGGACGTGAGCTATTCCGGTGCACATCTTTACTCGTACTAAATTTGGTTTTGATTGCTGCAGCCGTTTAGGAGTTGATAGAGGGGGACACACACACAGCCAGACTGACAGACAGAAGGACAGACAGACAGACAGACACACATTTTCCCGGATCGATCTCATAAGACTACTTTTTCCTCATTTTTGCAAAATGTGAAAAGTAGGCTAAAAAATTGGAAAATCTATGTTTCCATATTGACAAAAATTGAAAAATTTTAAACTAAATAAAAACAAGAAGTTCCATGAAGAACTCTACAGCCTACTTATCATGCCAATGATTATTCTACAGTATATGAACCTATCTAGAATAATGACGAAATTAAGTTGGTAATATCGAAATATCTAATTAGTTCAAAATATTCCTGGTATAATGTAGCCTAATAGAGCACTACAGTTGGCAGCCCTGGCGACTGAATATATTCTTAGTTCAATCTCTTAAGGTACAGAATACAAAATTTGTTTGAAGTCCAATGGACGTTACATGCAGTTAGACATTGGATCTATCAGCACGCGTAAAAGCATGTTGCCAACAGTACCATGCGTGTGCTGGTCAGAAATAATCTGAAATATTATATCTTGTTGTGCCAATTTTGGATGAAATCCATTTGTTAGTATAGAAGTTACATGTATTTTAAAATTGGACATATCAGCAGGCATAGAATCATGTTGGCAGCACTGCCGTGTATTAATTACTCCAAATTAATCTAGAATGTCAGGTGCTATACATGTGCAAAGTATAGAGCTGTTGGCTTGCATACTTTCTGGTATATTGATATTAGTGTAAAATAAATATAGACAGCATTTATTAACAGTTGGCAGCTCTGATTGCTCTTAACAATACTTATAGTCATATCTGTTATGGTACACATAGCACATACGAAATTTGGTTGAAATCCAACTGATAGTATAGAAGTTACATGCATTTATAAATTGGTCGTATCGGCAGGCCTTTAATCATGTTGGTAGAACTGACGTATATAAGTTACTCGAAATTAATCTAAAATGTCAGAATATACGTGTGCATAGTTTAAAGCTGTTGACTTGCATACTTTCTGTTATATTGGTATTTGGATAAAAAAAATAAAGAGAGCAATTATTAACAGTTGGCTGCCCTGGTGGCTCTTAAGAATACGCTCAGTCATATCTGTTAATGTACAGATATTACATACAAAATTTGGTTGAAATCCAATTGATAGTGTAGAAGTTATATGCATTTAAACATTGGACCTATCAGAAGGCTTAACATTATTTTGGAATCACTGTCATGGTTGGCCTCCTGGAAATTAAACTGAAATAGTATTATCTACATGTGTGCCAATTTTGGAATAGCTCCCATGCATACGTTGCAAGATATCCAACATGGAGCTCAAATTTCTAGTGCGCTTTTTCAGCAGTTGGTAGCACTGACATCATTTTCAAATATGGACGTGAGCTATTCCGGTGCACATCTTTACTCATACTAAATTTGGTTTTGATTGCTGCAGTCGTTTAGGAGTTGATAGGGGGGGGGACACACACACAGCCAGCCAGACAGACAGGCAGACAGACAGACAGACAGACAGACAGAAGGACAGACAGACAGACAGATAGACACACATTTTCCCGGATCGATCTCATAAGTCTACTTTTTCCTCATTTTTGCAAAATGTGAAAAGTAGGCTAAAAATCGTGTTTTGCAATTATGAACTTTCGACGGTGACTAAATCAAAAATATGTTGTTGTTGTTGTTGTTCGAATCTTTAGTCTTTTGACTGGTTTGATGCAGCCCTCCACGCCTCCATGTCCTGAGCTAATCGTTTCATCTCTACATAGTTACCACACCCTACATCTGAGTCAATCTGTTTAACATATTCTAACCTTGGTCTACCCCTACAGTTCTTGCCCTTGACCCTTCCTTGCACAACTAAGCCTGCTATTCCTGGGTGTCTTAGTATGTGTCCTCCAACCTATCTCTTCTCTTCATTAACAGTCGCCAGAAATATCTCTCCTCTCCCCTAGTCTTAAGACTTATTTGTTTGTAACCCTATCTACCCATCTGATCTTAATCATTCTCCTCTTTTCTGCGGCACCAATAGTCCATGTTTCACTTCCAATGAGTGCCACGCTCCAGACAAAGGACTTCAAAAATGACTTCCTTATACCTGAATCTATATTCAATGTTAAGAGATTCCTTTTCGGTAGAAATGCTTTCCTTCCCTGAGCTATCCTACTTGTTTTATCCCCTTTGCTTCGTCCATCACTGGTTATTTTGCTTTCTAAGTAACAGAAGTCTCCTACTTCCCTTAGTTTTTCACCTGCCAATTTGATGTCCATAGGGGTTTCTGATATCTTTCGGATGCATTCCAATGTTAGCCTACTTTCGATTTTTGCAAAAAATGAAACAGATTAACAGTCTTTTGACTGGTTTGATGCAGCCCTCCACGCCTCCCTGTCCTGAGCTAATCGTTTCATCTCTACATAGCTACCACACCCTACATCTTTTGCATCTTTTTGCAAAAAATGAAAGTACAGTAGACTTATGAGATCAACACAGGGCGAAAAATTATGTGTCTGTGTGTGTGTGAGTCTGTGTGTGTGTGTGTGTGTGTGAGTAGGTGTGAGAGTGTGTGTACTCTGAATGTCTGCCCCCCCCCCCTATCAATTCGAACACGGTGAAACCGAATTGAACGAAATTTGGTACAGAGGTAGCACTAGCAAAGGGTATCTCGGTGCCATGTTTTATATCGCCGCCATCTTGACGGAAACGTAATGGCGGCCACCCAAATGTTCAAAGCTTAAATCAAATTACGACTAACCTAATCATTCGATCTCCATCAAATTTTTCAGCATCATATCATTGTATGGGAAACATCCTTTGACCAAATTACAAGGTCATCAGCCCCAAAGTTCGCGGATGGCGGCCTTGTTTGTGTGCAAATCGATTCCCCCTATTAATTCAAACACGGTGAAAACGAATGGAACGAAATTTGGTACAGAGGTAGCACTAGCAAAGGGCACCTCAGTGTCATGTTTTATATTGCCGCCATCTTGATGCAAACGTAATGGTGGCCACCCAAATATTCAAAGCTTAAAACAAATTACGACTAACTTAATCATCCGATGTCAACCAAATTTTGCGACAACATACCTTTATGTGGGGAGCACCTTTTGACCGAACTACACGGTCATCAACCCAATAGTTTGCGTATGGCCGCCATGTTTGTGTGCAAATCCATTCCCCCTATTAATTCTAACACGGTGAAACCGAACCGAACGAAATTTGGTACAGAGGTAGCACTTGCAAAGGGCACCTCAGTGTCAGCTTTTATATCGCGGTCTTCTTGACGAAAACGTAATGGCGGCCACCCAAATGTTAAAAGCTTAAATCGAATTACGACCAACCTAATCATGTGAACTCAACCGGTTATTGCAACATTATACCTTTATGTACGTCGAATCGTTTGACCAAAATAAAAGGTCATTAGCCCAATAATTTCCGGATGTTGGCCATGTGTGTGCAAATCGATTCCCCCTATCTATTCATACACGGTGAAACCGAATTGAACAAAATTTGGTACAGATGTAACACTAGTAAAGGGCATCTCATTGTCATGTTTTATATCGCCGCCATCTTGACGGAAACGTAATGGTGGCCACCAAAATGTTAAAAGCTTAAATAAAATTAAGACCAACCTTATCATCTGATCTCAACCAAATTTTTCAACAACATACCTTTATGTGAAAAGCGTTTTTTGACCAATCTACAATGTCGTCAGTCCAAAAGTTTGCATATGGAGGCCATAAATGTATGCAAATCGATTCCCCCCATCAATTCAAAGACGGTAAATCTGAATTGAACGAAATTTGGTACGTAGGTAGCACTAGCAAAGGGCACCTCAGGGTCATGTTTTATATTGCCGCCCTCTTGACGGAAACGGAATGGCGGCCACCCAAATGTTAAAAGCTTAAATCAAATTACGACCAAACTAATAATTTGATCTCTACAAAATTTTATAACAACGTACCATTTTGTGGGAAGCATCTATTGACTGAACTACAAGGTCATTAGCTCAATAGTTTGCAGATAGCGGCCATGTATGTGTTCAAATCGATTCACCATATCAATTTAAACACGGTGGAACCGAAGTGAATGAAATTTTGTACAGATGTAACACTAGCAAAGGGCACCTCATATTTATTTTTAATGTACGTGTAACACGTTGTATTTCTACAAGCTACTTCAACCAACATTCAATTATACTCCTTGAAAAGGACAAAGAATTATAACAATACCCATGGATTTAGGAGAAAGTAGGCTATATGTTCTTTACTGAACATCATGTTTTTGTTTTACATTTATTAATTTTCATCATGAGTTCTTTCCTCAAGACTGAGTTCATACCATTCTAAAACTCATTCAAATCCTCAGACGTGTCGGCCAAGATGACTATGTTATCGGCAAATCTCAGAGTTGAAATAATTTCTCCTTGAAATTCACTCCCACATTAAACTTTTCCTCCAATTTCCTTTGTTGCTTGCTCAATGTAAAGTTTGAAAAGTATGGGTGATAAGTTGCAGCCTTGCCTTACACCATTCTGAACACCAGCATCTCTCTCATGTCCTTCAGCTTGAATGACTGCTGTCTGGTTTCAGTATAGATTGTAGATCACCCTCCTATCCCTGTACTTTATTCCAATCGTTTTCAAAATGCCGAACAATTTAGTCCAATCAACGTTATCAAAAGCCTTTTCTAAGTCTACAAATGCCATGAACATTCTCTTATCGTTCCTTATTCTACCTTCCAAAATCAGCCTGAGACTTAGTACAGCTTCCCTTGTTCCTAAATTACTCCTGGAACCAAACTGGTCTTCACCCAACTCCGTTTCTAACTGGCTTCCATCCTCTTGTAAATTATTCTAGACAGGATCTTTAAAGCATGAGTAATTAAGCTGATTGTACGGTAATATTCACATCTGTTAGCTCCCACTTTCTTCGGTATTGGAATTTTAACATTCTTTTTGAAATCAGAGGGTACCTCACCTGTCTCATAATTCCTACACACCAAGTGATATAAACCTGATCAGACCTTCATCTCTTATGCGGCGTAGCAACTCAATCGGTATATCATCTATGTCTAGTGCCATGTTCCTGCTTAAGTCTTCCATTGCTCTGCCAAATTCAGATCTCAATATTAAATCTCCCTTTGCATCCTCATCAATTTCCACCTCCCTTTCCATTAAATGGTTCTCAATCTCCTTTCCATTATACAAACTCTGTATGTAAGCTTTCTACCTCTCGACCTTCTCTTCCCTGTTAGAGGCTTTCCATTTGTGTCCTTAATATTACAGCACTTACTGTCGACCAAAATATTATGTGTACTCGAGTTTGAATGTTGTTTGTGAAGTAACCAATAGACCTACATAAAATCCAATAACATCATCATTTTTTCGTTCTATTTTACGTTAGTTCATGAAAGGTGGAATTTTTAATTTATATTTTAATATTTTTTATCGCAGTTGGAACACAAAAAGTACCCGTTTTTAAGCGTGTTTCATCCATGCGTTACATTTAAGAATTATTATCTCACAAACCCTTCATCAAATCGAATCCAAATTTTAACACAATATACATTGGAATGTTGTATAACAGGTTTATTAATTTTAAAATTTTGTGTGTCCAAGAAATAAAGTTGTTATCATTTTTGTAAGGTAACTTTTTCTCGTCTCGGGGTGGTTTGAAAATGTAGTTCTTGGTCGCGTAGCAATCCTTATGCAACAAATAGGTATGTTGTATGATTGATAAATACGTAAATTAATTCACTTTTTTCATATCGGTTTGTATGTGTACGGGGAATTAGGACATGGTTCACCAGTTAGACGCTCCGGTGAAAGTTGTACAGCGTTGCCAAGGTGGGCTCCATTACGCGACATAGCACGCCTCGCTCGGAATTTTTGTGCTCCATATCTGCAACGCTGTAAATCATTTCCTGGGTGGCTAGCTGGTGAACCATGTCTTAATTCCCCGTACAAATACAAACCGGTATAAAATAAGTGAATTAATTTACGTATTTCACAGTCATACAGCATAACATTTGGATGTATAAGGATTACAACGCAACCAAGAACTACATTTTCTAACGACCCCGAGCCGAGAAAAAGTTACCATACAAAAATGATAACTACTTTCGTTCTTTAACACACAAAATGTTGAATTAAATAAACCGGTCATACAACATTCCAATGTATATTGTGTTAAAATTTGGATTCGATCTGATGATGGGTTTGTGACATAATAATTCTTAAATGTGACACATGGTTGAAAAACGCTTAAAAACGGGCACGTATTGTGTTTCAACTGCGATCAAAAATATTAAATTATAAATTAAAAATTCCAAACCTGCAAGAACTAACGTAAAATAACACGACGAAAATGATTATGTTATTGGATTTTATGTAGGTCTATTGGTTACTTCACAAACATCCTTCAAACTTGAGTGCACATAATATTTTGGTCGACAGTAGTCTTCTTTTCCCCAAAAGTATTCTTAATCCTTCGATAAGCTGTGTCTACTTTTCCTAATTTCATACAATTGTCTATGCCAGCACATTTCTCTTAAAACCATTCTTCTTTGGCTTTCTTGCACTTCTTGTTAACCTCATTTCTCAGACATCGGTATTCTGCTTTCCCCTTTTTATCTCTTGCATTCTTGTGTCTCCGCAATTCGTCCATCAATTTTAGTATATCCTGAGTGATCCACGGTTTTCTACCTATTCTTTCCTACCAATATTTTCTTCAGCGGATTTTGTTATTTCATTCTTCAAAAGTGCCCATTCATCTCCAATTAAAGTTTGTTTAGGGGTTTTCATTAGTCCTTCCTTTATACTCTCCTTCTATCATTCGTTTACATCCTTCTCTTTCAGTCTGTCTATTGCCCACCTTTTTTAGCTTTTGACTTTTCTTTAGTTTCTTCAACTTTAATCTGTATTTCATAACAACCAGATTGTGGCCAGAGTTTATGTCAGCACCGGGATATGTTTTACAATAAAAAATCTGGTTTCGAAACCTCTGCATGACCATAATAACGTTTATTTGGTAACGCCATGTATACAACAAAATTGAAAAATCCATGTTTCCATATTGACAAAATTTAAAAACGTTAAACTGACATTAAAAAACTGTAAATAGGAAATTGACAAACTGCAATGTGTGTGAAATATGAAAATGAAAAGAAAGAAATAAACTATTTCCTGATTAGGTTAAGTGAAAATCAATATAATTTATAAGGTTGAATACATTCGAATGTAAATACATGATATTTAAATTCATGTCAAATAGCCTGTGTTATTGGGAAGGCGTGCAGATGGTGGGGACGCGGACCGAGTTATCCTGATATCGAGTCCACTCGCACATTCCGAACTAGATGGAGAACTAACTATGAATGACAACACTTTTAGGGTAAAGGTTGTAATTTAATACAAACATTACAAAGGGGAAACGAGGTGCGCATGAAACGGAGTAATGAGGGATGGTGGGGCTGTAATAAAGGTATACAACATAACAAAGATAAAACCATAAAAATATTAAAACACACACAATAAAGAACTATCAAAAGGAAAAGAATCTTGAGGAAGAGAAGGCTAACACTTGCTAGATTGGAGATCGTATCGAAATTGAATATAATCATATCTAGGGGAAAAGCTAATTGAAAATCCACAGTCTGCTTCCAGTCTCCGTCGGCGGCAGGAATAGAATGAATGAAGCCCCAATCTAGCGGCGAGGATATGAAATGGGGAAAAGCTAATTTAAAAAAAAAATACATTCGTCCCGCCATAGGCTGATTATCAAAAGTAATCAGAAGAAATATTCTAAAAGGTTTATGGAGCCGTACAACCCTTGAACAAACCCCCTTTAAAATAAATCAAAGTATGTCTCACTAAACACGACCACCTCAGAGAAACAACGACCATACGTCAAATCATTCCACTACGTACAACTTCATTCAACTTCATAACACGACCAATGAACAAAAAATAAAGACTAGTCAGACATACACAACCCAAAGACAGGAACAACCCAAAACTCGACTAGAAGATCAATGAACAACCCCACCCCAACTAAACAAAAACTGACTTCATATACTTTTTGAATAGAACTTTTTTTCGGACGAAGTATGAGATTCGTTTATCTTTCTAGAAGTAAAATGAGCATCTATCACAGTCCCGGGCACATGTAACAAATACACACTTCACCACCCTAAAGAATAATTGATATACCTCATTTAATAACTAGTGAGATCACACGTTGTTTCTGACTGGATAAAACAAAACAAGAAAACCATTACAACGATCCCATATCCAGTTCGGGACCCCAATTTACAATAACATTTTCCCACCCACAAAATAATAACGAAAGTTTATAAAGAAATAACCAGGAGGATGTCGATGCCCTAACTCATTCACCCAACACAAATATAATATATAAAAGTGAAAGTCTGTATGTATGTATGTATGTATGTATGTATGTATGTATGTATGTATGTATGTATGTAGGTTGGTTCCGTATACAAATCTACACCGGTCCACCAATCTCAACCATATTTTGCATACACATAGTTTAGGATCCAGAAGGAACCGTTGGCTACATGAATTTTCGATAGTCTTTCTCATTCTTCTGATTTCGGTCCTTTTGTACTCGAGCAAAGGCTAATATAAAGTCATAAGATATACTCATGAAGGTATGGCAAGGCAGATTATTTCCATGGCAACATAGCTCAAGTCGAGACACGGCCGACTGGATGCGAATTGCGCTCTGCACTACCGGTATAGAAAGAGAGGATCTTTACTTGAAATCCCGTTAGTTACTCAACTGCTCACACAGCACTGTCAACCGAGTATAGCATAACAAAGACTTGACACTATCTTCTTTCTACTATATAATTGTCTTATACCACTCACTCACTCACTCACTCACTCACTCATTCATTTATCACGAAATCTCAGAAACCACCAAACGGAATGGAATAAAATTTGGTATGCAGCTCCCTAAAGGGCCGCAAACGCCCACTAAGAAAGGATTTTTGGATATTCAGGTTCTAAAGGGGTGTTAAGGGGGTAGACCTGTATTTCATTGAATAGCAATATCTCCCGATTGGTTTCATTGGGGATGTGATACTCGGCATATAAACTCATCATTAAAAATAAGAAGACACGTGTCTGAGGGTTTTTCGATGTGGTGTATATTATTAGGTGAAAGGGATGAAAAGTGTGGGTTGAAAGATTCTTAACGGAGCGTGTATCTCTTAAACGACATAGGCGAGGAGTTTGAATCTCAGAGAATAAAAACAGCATAAAAATAAGTAAATAGGTGTTTGACCTTTTTTCATAAATCCAATTTAAGGGGCCCATGGGGAGGGGTGAAGTTCTGGGGGGAAAAGCAGGTAAGAAAGTGTCCAAACTGATTGACTGACTGACTCACTCATCAAACTCAGGGGGAAAAACTGCTTTAAAGTAAGTAAATAGCTGTTCGAAAGTTTTTTTTTCATAAATCAAATTTAAGGGGTTCATGGGGAGGGGTGAAATTCTGAAAAAAGATTTTGAAAGAAAATGTCTTGACTCACTCACTCATCATCGCCCAGCCAAAATTATTGAAGTTAGAAACATGACAGTTTGGGGAAATGTTCATTGTATGTCAAAACCGTATACTAAGCGAGGATTTTCGGATATTCAGGTTCTAAAGGGGTCTTAAGGGGGTTAAACCTGCATTTCATTGAATAACAATATCTCCCGATAGGTTTCATTGGGGGATATGATACACGGCATATAAACTCATCATTAAAAAATAAGAAGACACGTGTCTGAGGGTTTTTCTCTGTGGTGTATTATTATGATTTGGAAGGGTGAGAAGTGGGGGTTGAAGGATTCCTAACGGAGCGTGTAGGCCTATCTCTTCAACGATATAGGCGAGGAGTTTGAAACTCAGCGGAAAAAAATCAGCTTAAAATAAGTAAATAGGTTTTCGAACGTTTTTTTTCTTAAATCCAATTTAAGGGGCCCATGGGTACGGGTGAAATTCTGAAAAAAAAAACGGAAAGAATGTGTCCTAACCGATTGACTCACTCACTCTTCAACCTCAGGGGGGAAAACTGCTTAAAAATAAGTAAAAATGAGTTCGACAGTTTTTTTTGATAAATCAAATTTAAGGGGTTCGTCGGGAGGGGTAAAAACCTGAAGAAAAAAATGAAAGAATATGTCCTGACTCACTCATTCACTCATCATCGCCCAGCCAAAAATATTGAAGTTGGAAACATGGCATTTTGGGTATATGTTCGTTGTATGTCAAAACCGTACACAAAGGGAGGATTTTTGGATATTCAAGTTCTAAAGGGTTAAACCTGCAGTTCATTGAATAACAATATCTCTTGAGAGGTTTCATTTGTGGACGTAATACTCGGCATATAAACTAATCATTAGAAATAAGCAGACATGTGTCTAAGGGTTTTTCGATGTGGTGTGTTGTTATGAGGTGAAAGGGGTGAAAAGTGGGGGGGGGTTGAAGGATTCCAAACGGAGCGTGTATACCTATCTCATAAACGACACAGACGAGAAATTTGAAACTCAGCGAAAAAAAATCAGCTTAAAAAATAAGTAAATCGCTGTTCAACCGTTTTGTTTTTTTCATAAATTAATTTAAGGGGCCAATGGGGTGTGGTGAAATTCTGTGGGGGGGGGGAGGAGAGAAAGTGTCCTAACTGACACAGCTTAAAAATAAGTTACAGTAATAGGTGTTCAAGCGTTTTTTCATCAATCCAATTTAAGGGGCCCATGGGGAGGGGTGAAATTCTGGTAAAAATAATTGAAAGAAAATGTCCTGTCTGACTCACTCACTCATCACGCCCAACGAAAACTTTTAAAGTTGGAAACATGAAATTTTGGTAATATGTTCGCTGTATGTCGAAAACGCCAACTAAGGAATGATTTTTGTTTATTCGGGTTTTAAAGAGGTGTTAAGGGGGTTAACGTGCATTTCATTGAATAACGATATCTCATGAGTTGTTTCTTTGGGGATGTGATATTCGGTATATAAACTAATCATTAAAAATTATTCAGACATGTCTAAGGGTTTATCGATGTGGTGTATATTATAAGGTGAAAGGGGTGAAAATTGGGGGTTGAGGGATTTTTAACGGAGCGTGTATCTCTTAAACGACATAGGCGAGAAGTTCGAATTTTGGCGGGAAAAGCAGCTTAAAATATAAGTAAATAGGTGTTCAACCGTTTTTTCATAAATCCAATTTAAGGGGCCCTTGGAGAGGGGTGAAATTCTGGGGGGAAAACAGGAAAGAATGTGTCCTAACTCACTCACTCAAAAACTCAGGGGGAGGGGTGGGGGAAGAACAGTTCAAAAATAAGTAAATAGGCGTTCGACCAGTTTTTTTTTTCATAAATCCAATTTAAGGGGTTCATGAGAGGGGTGAAATTCTGAAAAGTAAATGAAAGAAAATGTCCTGACTTACTCACACACTCATCATCGCCCAGCCAAAATTATTGAAGTTAGAAACACGACATTTTGGGGCTATGTTCATTGTATGTCGAAAACGTCCACTAAAGAAGGATTTTTGGATATTCAGATTCTATAGAGGTATTACGGAGGTAGACTTGCATTTAATTGAATAACAATATCTCCCGATTGCTTTCCTTGGGGATGGGATACTCGGCATATAAACTCATCATTAAGAATAAGCAGACATATGTCTAAGGGTTTATCGATATGGTGTATATTATGAGGTGAAAGGAGTGTAAAGTGGGGGTTGAAAGATTCCTAACGGAGCGTGTATCTCTTAAACGACATAGGCGAGGAGTTTGAAACTCGGAGGAAATCAATCAGATTAAAAATAAATAAATAAATAAATAAATAAAATAAATAGGTGTTCGACTGTTTTTTCATAAATCCAATTTAAGGGGCCTATGGGGAGGGGTGAAATTCTGGAAGAAAAACGTCCACTAAGGAAGGATTTTTAGATGTTCACTCTCATTGACCAACCAAAACTATTTAAGTTAGAAGAATGATATTTTGGGGATATGTTTGTTGCATGTCGGAAACGTCTACTAAGGAGGAATTTTTGGATATTCAGGTTGTAAAGGAGTGTTAACGGGGTTAAACCTACATTTCATTGAATAACAATATGACCCAACTATGACGCGAGCGAAGCGAGACTAAAAATGTGATGGTGTGTGTCTGTGTATTACTCAATCACGCCAGTACCACTGGTCCGATTGACATGAATTTTACATGGAAGTAGCTGATTTACCTGGTTAACATATAGGCTTCTTTTGATTTCAATACTTTGCACTATTTAAATATGGTGACCATTTTAGTGACGTCACTACACCCTTTGGTTTCAAACTTTCATATTTCTATTTCAAATAAAAAGAGAACGCTAAGAAATAGCAAACTTTTGATGGCATATACGAGGTTTAGAATTACATTTTCTATCCGAAAGATATCTCCAACGGTTAGCGACTAAAACCTAAATTTGTGCTATAAAACACGATCAACGCCGAGCGGTGTAGTTGGTCAAAATGTTCCATCATTAATCTCCCTCTGCGCAGCACCTCGCCTATCCCCTGTTTTAACTGTCACCTTCACATTTGAATTGACTTATGACGCGTAGCGAAGCACGGGTACTTCAGCTAGTTAACATATAAACACTAACACTAAATAATCATCATATTCGTCCTTCATCGTCATACTTCATGTCATTAAAGAAAATAAGCAAATGCCCAAATGTCACGTCGCATCCCCCTAATAATTGAATTATTCAGCTAAACTGCGATGACATACTCAGAGTAAATAACACATAATACCAATTACAACAAGAACAAACAAAACAACGATAATCCCTTAAACATTAACCCTATTTAAAACAAGATGTTCAGTAAAGAACATATAGCTTACTTTCTCCTAAATGTATGAGTATAGTTATAACTCGTTGTTATTATCAATGAGTTTAATAGAACTATTCTTTGTTGAAGACCTTAGAAACGATTTACCTCTACCAAACGCCACAACCTAGATAAAAACTGCTACCATCATTGAAGAAAGAAAGAAAGAAAGAAAGAAAGAAAGAAAGAAAGAAAGGTAAGAAGTATATCAAGAATGTTATGGATCTGGAGACATAATCGACCGGACTGGCTGCATGGCTCAGCGGTAACGTTCTCGCTTGCTGGGCCCTGGGTTGCAGGTTCGTATCCTGGCGCAGTCAGCTGGCATTTGAGGGTGCACAAATGCGAGGGAGCCGTGTCAGTACATTTACTGGCACGTTAAAGATCCCCTTCGGGCCAAAATTCCGGCACCCCGGTGTCTCTCAAAGCAGCAGTAGTTAAAAAGGATATAAAACCAATAACATTATTATTATTATTATTATTATTATTATTATTATTATTATTATTGTTATTATTATTACATATACGACCTGCCATGGGCAACATCCAATTTTGAGTTGAGGCATGTCTTTACACGTCTGGTTGTGCATGGCTTTCACAACCCTAATTGAATTAACAAATCTTTCCATGACCCTACAGAGACGTGTGTATACAAACTATGTGGATATTTTCGATTGCTATTTTCCTGAAATAAAAGTAGTAATTAATAACCTGAACTAACACCAACGGCTTGAATTCAGTTACTATGTGAAATCGTTTTGTTCTTTACTTCAAATAACATTTTCAAGTAACGCAAAATAGGCTGTTACAAACCCTTTAAAATAAAAAGTAAAAATGTATCGTAGTATCATCTTGTCATTCTTCAAATTCGATGCGCATAGAATGCCAATGGTATAGTAATCAATGGAGCCCCAAGTAGACTAGTTGTGACATCTAGTGGTGAAATATCGAACAATATAATCCTAACAGAGCGAGTGCATTCTAGCGGTCAGAAGAAGAAACTTTTCAATAAAATCTGGAAGTTAATACGTAGGTCGGCGTGCAGTTACCTTTTTGGCAGCTAGATGTCTCGAGTAAATCTGCTGGCGAATTATGTTTTAATTAAATATATATTTTACACCATAATATGCACAATATAACGCTTAATTTTAAAACGTCTGAGTCATTACAAAACAATAAACATATAACATTTCAAGCAAAAAACCTAGCTCTGATCGGGTTTGAACCATAGGCATTTGAGCGATAGGCTAACGCTCTACCACTGAGCTAATTGTATCAACGAATATCGTTCTATATAAAATGACTTACAGAGAACTTGTTAGCAAATAATGATTTATACTAAACGATTTCATCACTGGAGTATATTATTTATATATAAAGCATTTCATACAAAGTTTATTTATTTTGTATCAGTACGCTATATTGCATGCAATACTCAAATTAATGAAATATAGGTCAGGCACAAGATATCCGCTGCCATCTTGTCTTATTACTGAATCGGCTCAGCTTTTTAAAATCACGTCTGCACTATAGTATTACAAAATAAACTTTTAATTTCGAACGTGCCTCTTCCTTTAGAACAGTTAAAACGATTCTCGGCTCGATAATCGGAACTGGTGGGTCCCATGATATGGATTATAAAGTTTGCATAATTCGCACGGCCGCCATCCTGAAATGGTATGGCGGACGACTTTGTAGTTTGGTCACAAGACGCATCCTATATGAAGGTATGTTGTTACCTAATTTGGTAGAGATCGGATGATTTGGTTAGTCGTTATTTGATATTTCGTTTTGAACGTTTGAGTGGCCACCATTCAGTTTTAGTAAAGATGGCGGCGATATAAAACATGACACTGAGGTGCCCTTTGCTTTTTCTACCTCTGTACCAAATTTCGTTCAATTCGGTTTCACCGTGTTCGAATTGATTGGGGGGGACAGACATTCAGAGTACACACACTCACACACACACACACACACACAGACTCACACACATACACACACACAGACAGACACACTTATTTTCGCCCTGTAGTGATCTCATAACTCTACTTTCATTTTTTGCAAAAATCGAAAGTAGGCTAAAAACGTGATCCCTCATCATAGTACTGTGCCCGTTTAGACCGGAGTCCGCACGACCACATATGCATTTTACCAATAATCAGTCAGCACGAGAATCAAAATATCCCGGGGCGCCAGATGGGTTAAAGCTAATCGCAAAAACGACATCAAATAAAAAAAATGCTTTACTGATTTTTGGCTCAATGCAACAATAAGGATAGAAGGAGATTTAATTGGGTATGACACATCTGGTAAAATTATCTCAGTTTATTTTAAAGTTAAAATCTGACTGCAAAGATGCTCAAAGCAGCATCATCCACGTGTGGCGATCCACACTCTTATTTACACACAATATACAGAAATTTCCCAAACACATTTGACAATCTTTTTGGAAACACAAGTCCGATTAATAGTCCTGTAGACTGTGTTCCAAAATTATAAATATTTAATTCCAGTTCAAAGTTAATTGTCTATACTGGAAATATCGTAGATCACTGTTTGAATATTTACATGATATTAACACTCGTAGAATAAATGTTCATAGAATTCTAAACTTTCACTTAGTTTTCCAGTTTTCAAAAATATATCGTCGAAAAATATTATTATCATTGAATCAACACACATTATTTACACATATTCATAACATCTGAAAAGTATTTGACCTTGAGCATAGCATCGAAGAACTGTGCGAAGCACAACAACAATTTATTGTTCTTCTGACATTAAACATTCGAGAAGTGACTCGATTATGAACATCAAGTTCCAAACAAAATACATGATTTCTGAATCATTAACTTGATCAATAAATTGTTGAACCATTCAACTATTCAATTATCCACTTGGAATCATTATTATGAAAAAAAAAATTATATTTATGGCCATTTTTAGTAACTTTCACAACTTGCAATTCTTCGACAGAATGCGGAAATAAGAATTGTAGTTTCATAATAAATTCATTTAGTTCATGGCACTAGGATTGAAAATATCCTTCAAATTATTCGTGGTTAAAGAATTATTTTTAATTGGCAGTGGCCCATTCTACTATTTGTGTAAGAACACAATATTACAACAACAACGGCAAAGGTCTTCCTCTGAAGAAGAATAAACTACTATCATGACAAATCCGGGTTGTAGCAAAATCAAAGTCTTAAATGGAATTCGTAAACAAGGTTGAAAATAAGAACTGATGGTTTTAAAGAAATAACCTTCGGGTCATTCATACGACGAAATGTGTAGTTCCAACACTCCTACTATAAACCTGAGCCATCGAACCTGCTATTTGTATGATGCTCGAAAAAATCTCCTCATTCCTGCGACTTAAACATGCGCACCTGGGAATGGCATTTCAACTACTCCACACATATAAATTTTCTTCCCAAAATTTATACAATAAATCAAGCCTCTGCTTGTTATCAACACTGGAAGATTAATAAACTTACAAGTTTATTTTATTTTACCATTCAGTTCAACCTGTGAATTTACCATACTTATGAAAATCTTTATTTCACTTTCGAGTGTATTTACGTCATGATTTTATATAAATACAAAAATATCCTATTTGATACAAATATCAATTGCTTCCCGTTTCATGCCTCTCCGTGTTATCTGAAAAATATACTTTACTCATAGCAAATATCAACTGTTCAACCAGAACTGAAATGTTGGTTGAATGCGGGCTTGCGTTAACCACTCTCCTTCGGAAAATCTCCTGTTCCAGACTAGAAATGATTAAACTACTTCATAGGCTCTCTCTCAATACATATGATTATTATAAAATATAATATCCAAGAATTATTTAGAAAAATTATGAAAATTATTATTAATATTAGTGGATTTTTATTATTATTATTATTTATATTATTTTAAATGTGTTTAATTATCATCTCATTATGTGAGAATCCACATGTTCGAACCTTCGAATATGGAAAAAAAATATCCATTCCTCAACAAAAATAAATTTAACTTTTACAGTTACATCGGCTGATTACCGTGATTTCCCAAAAATATGAAATATTCAAATAAATGCTCGAAATGCTCGGTCATCGATCCTAAACTGTTCTGAGTGCTGAAAATGCTCAGAATAACTCTAATAAGTCTTGCGTAAATCATTGCAAGCTTTAAATACGAAGAAAAATAAAATGTGTTGGTCATCTGCAGAAAAATAGTTTGTTCCAATTAGCTAGGCATAATATAATTCAAATGTGGCTTACATTTCTTGATGGTCTTGAAGTGTAGTAAACCTGGTCTGTACCAGATTTATCCATAGACATGCCCTGTTGGACAAGCACGTATAATCCTTGTATCGGCCGCCATCATATACCCACAATCCGTCTAGTCAGACATAGTGGTAGTATCTTTTGACGTTTGAATTAACTGTTGTTCCATTTTAATATGGGCTTCTATCAAAGCCATAACAGTTTGTTTAAATGGGGTCAGATCTAAGTGATCTATTCTTAGATATGTCAGTTGTAACATAACTCACGGTAATCTTATCAGTACAAGAAAAACACTGACAGTCTAAGCAATTAACGGCTGTTCTGAAGATCGTTCCCTGGGCATGGTTTATTATATCACCATCTACCATGCGCTAAGCAACTTGTAGTTTCCCTTGCGTAGACTAATGAACGCCTCCGTTATAGACTAGTCTTCAGTGTACTGACAGATCGAAGTGGTTAACTAGTTACAAAAAATGAAAACTGACTGAAATGGATTTAAAATATCCAAGTATTATGTTATTACTGGACTGTGACAAAATACTATTTTCTAGACAAAGTCTAGCATATGTCCTTGTAGAAATATAAATATTTCCACCAATGTCTGTAGAAAAATCAATCACCTCAGTGATTCTCCTCGCCGTAAACTTACTAAGTTCCAACTCGTAGCGCAGCACTTTTCGTGACTATCACGACTTTCAAAAGAACTTCTGCGTAGATCCGGCAACCATGTGCCTTGGCTCAGCGTCGTAGCAACTTGCTAGGCAACTGCTTGTGTTAGAATGAGCTGTAGTTGCTTCGGCCAGCTGGCTTTTATTCAAAACTGTCAGGGTCACGCGTCATCACCTGATATGTGGAAATCCTCATATCTCTTGAATCCCTGGTCCGATTTACTTGATACTAATTGCATTCTCTTTCATTTGGCCGTGCCAGTAATCCGATCCCAGTCTCAAGTCTATACTCCATAGTTAACTATTTAATCAATAAATAGCCTCCACCTCTGCTATTACTCGCTACGTCACTTGACATCCAACTATCGGTAAATTCTTTCTAAATGCTTCGAGAAGCAATGTAGCGCGATATTCAAATATCTCAACTTTCAAAAGCGGCTACAGCCTTTCCCTTGATATCTAGGTGTCTGAATCTTGGAATACCCATTCCTAGAGTTGGGCACATCCACCCCACACCTAGCAAAAAATAAAAATTGAAAAAATTTTATTTTTCCTATCTACACATTAAATCATCTGGTTCTTGAATAATAAATCTTCAAATTCGATGCATTATAAGTTCCCACGATGTTACCAGTTCGTGTATTGGCTACTTCATAGCTTCCATTGTTGTTTACTTCCACAATATTCAAAATCTTCAATTTCACCAGGTTTAATATCAAAAATATCGTGATACTCTTCTAAAATCTTCCCTAGCTCTGGGGACTCCTCCTCAGTGTAGACTTCTCTTCCTTCAGCTTCATGAAAAATCAGAGACCATTGAGCATCTCCCTCGATGTCTTCCTCTTCTTTTCCCTCGAAGTTTATCTCTTCGGTATTCTTGAATTTGATCGTCTCTGTCTTCATATCTATCACTGCTTGATATTTCTGAATGAAATCTGCTCCCAATATCATGTCAAAAGCCATGTCCTTCATTACAACAAATACATGTCAGAAATCATATCCTCCAATCGTAATACATAAGTATAATTGTGTTTTACACAGATATATTTTATTGGGTATTATTCCTTGGATCTTAATTCCTGATACTGGAATCTCCTCTAAATTCTCTTTGAGCTTCCACAGAATATAAAGCTTCTCACTCACAAGACAAAGCACAGCCCCAGTATCAATCAAAGTATCGACAGGCATACCAAATACTTCGCATGATATGATTGGCATTCTAATTCTGGTACCCATTTCTTTCCGTTCGTCATTCTGTTGAATCAAGTCATCATCCTCTGCTTGCCATTTAATAATTCTGGAAGTGAAAGTGTTCAAAATTCTATCTTCTACTGTGAATTCGAAGTTGTTTTTTTTTCATTACCATTCCCCCGGGATTGTTGTGTTCCCGATGGACCTTGTTCATTGGGCCTCTGCTCCAAAAATTGCAAGTTATCTTGGTGTCTTGCTTCCAAATTTTTCCTCGTCTCCTTGTTGAACTCTTCATTGGACTGACGAGTATCCACATTCCCTCTGTTATTGTAGTTATTTCTACCATAATATCTTCTTTCCTGGTACCTTCCTTGACTATCTCGTGATCTTCTCCATCGAGTATTGTATCGATTACCACCATCCGGTCTTGCATATGGCTTGTAACTGTATCTGTTACTGTACTGGTTCCATCCTCCTTTATTTGGATCTTCCCTCGGCGTTTTCTCTTCTCGCCCTTCTCGAATCTCTCGAGGTGTTTGAGAATAACTATCAGCCATAACAGCATACACAGCGTTGTTATTCTTTACTCCCTTCTGATGGAAGAATTGAGCGTTTGTATGATCCAGCTTCTGTAATACTTCATCAAATTGTTCCATATTATAGATATCAGCAGCGATCAAAGTCCTCTGGACGTCTGCTGGAAACTGACGTATCAATGCAGTAATCAACTCGTTATCTGGCATCGGCGGATCTAAATGTTGAAGTTTAGACAGCTGTCCAGAAAAGTACGTAGAGTATCGAGTAGGTTGTGACGTCGAGAATCTCTTCGAATATAACTCTGCTCTGACTTGCTGTTGGGTTTCCGGGGACCAAAACTTTTTCAATAGCCCGCGAGAAAACTCCTCAAAAGTGGTTAGAGTGGATCTAAAAGCTCTAAACCAAAGAAGTGCAGGACCTTCCAAAAACTTCCCTATCACTCGGATCTGTCTTTCTTTAGGGATCTTAGAATCTTTCAGGTAATCACCTGCTTCTCTCAAAAATTCCACGGGTGTCACAGAATCTCGCCCTGAAAATTTAGAAGGCTTATCTTCTACATTCTTAAATACAGTTATGGGGTTGGATTGAAATACAGTCCTGACCTCATCCTGTTTTTGACTATCCGTTTCTCTAGCTCCTCCTAGATTTATCTGTATCTGTTCCTTTCCCCTTACATTTGGCATTTTCAACAGATGATCAGACTGTTTCTCATCCTTGATTTGAGTTTTCATAGCCTCAAGTTCCTTCTGGTTTTCTTCTGCCATCTTCTTAATTGCTTCAGTTTCTTTACAATTGTCCTTAACATCAATGGATATCTGGTTCATAACAGCCTCATGACTTTTCAATGACCCTGTCATATCTGATATGTCCTTCTGAGTTGCTTGGATATCTTTGGCAATTACTTCAATATGGGATGACAAAGATTCCCTAATCTCCTTGATTCCCTCTTGATTCTCCAGCTTGAGTGTGTCTTTAATTTCATTGACAACTGTGGTCTTGATTTCAGTTTGCAATTCACTAATCACACCTTCTCTTATTTCTCCCATGACAAGTTCTTTGAATTGTTCCGTTAAACGTTGAACAACTAGAATTCCCATCTCGTTACTCTCCTTCTTCACTCGGACTTCTAGGTCGATCATGTCTTCACCAACTTTCCTAAGACCATGTTCTATCCTATCAGCTAAGCTTTGGAATCGAAGATCGGCATCGCGAAATTTTTCGTCCATTAAACTTGCGTTAGTAGCTAATGAAGTTTCGAGCTCATGTGTTTTTTCGCATAATTTATTCATTTTACTCTCAAGTGTCATTTTCAAAATTTCAGAATTCTCTTTAAATTTACTTTCCATTGAATTAAATTTACTATTTAAATTTTCTTTCAAGTTACTTTTTAAAGAATCAGAACTTTCTTTAAGTTTTTCATCTAAACTTTCTTTCAAGTTATCTTTTAACCTGCTTTCTAAAGAATCAGAATTTTCTTTAAGTTTATTTTCTAAAGAATCAGAATTTTCTTTAAGTTTATCGTTTAAACTTTCTTTAAGTTTATCAGAATTTTCTTAAGTTTCCTTTCCAAAGCCTCAGTATTTTCTTTCATAATGGCTGCTACACGCAGTCCAGCTTCCTTTGAACTCTCCTCCAAACTCCTCATCATCCTCATCATTTCTTCCATAATTTCAATTATTATTCAAAACTTAGGGGTATACAACAGTGGCAAACACAAGCTTATAACTAGAACAAGAAATATGAATAGCTAATTGGAACACTATAATAAAATGAGATTTGTCCTAATGTCGACGTGATGGAAAAACAAAATTCTCTACTTTTACGAATTACATTTACCACAATATCACAAGAAAAATATGCAAGTTCTCAAATATCCTCCACCTGGATTCTAATAATGTGTATGTCCAGTCATCGAACGTTTACTACTGAATTTACTTGACGCCCTAATGGTTAAGCCATTATCAAAAATAATCAAACCCATTCTAATTATTAACCAGTTAAATTTTTAATTTTCCCCACTAATTGGGTTTCCTACTAATTTATTAATCCAAACCAGACATCTCTCAACTCCCAAAATATTTCTATAAAAAATTATCACAATTTCAAATCGGCATGCGATTGACCATGTCTAAATCGATCCCCACGTTGGGCGCCATTTCTCTCTCTATCTTATTTTATGTGTCCGTTTAGTCCGGAGTCCGCACGACCACATATGCATTTTACCAATAATCAGTCAGCACGAGAATCAAAATATCCCGGGGCGCCAGATGGGTTAAAGCTAATCGCAAAAACGACATCAAATAAAAAAAATGCTTTACTGATTTTTGGCTCAATGCAACAATAAGGATAGAAGGAGATTTAATTGGGTATGACACATCTGGTAAAATTATCTCAGTTTATTTTAAAGTTAAAATCTGACTGCAAAGATGATCAAAGCAGCATCATCCACGTGTGGCGATCCAAACTCTTATTTACACACAATATACAGAAATTTCCCAAACACATTTGACAATCTTTTTGGAAACACAAGTCCGATTAATAGTCCTGTAGACTGTGTTCCAAAATTATTATTATTTAATTCCAGTTCAAAGTTAATTGTCTATACTGGAAATATCGTAGATCACTGTTTGAATATTTACATGATATTAACACTCGTAGAATAAATGTACATAGAATTCTAAACTTTCACTTAGTTTTCCAGTTTTCAAAAATATATCGTCGAAAAATATTATTATCATTGAATCAACACACATTATTTACACATATTCATAACATCTGAAAAGTATTTGACCTTGAGCATAGCATCGAAGAACTGTGCGAAGCACAACAACAATTTATTGTTCTTCTGACATTAAACATTCGAGAAGTGACTCGATTATGAACTTCAAGTTCCAAACAAAATACATGATTTCTGAATCATTAACTTGATCAATAAATTGTTGAACCATTCAACTATTCAATTATCCACTTGGAATCATTATTATGAAAAAAAAATATATTTATGGCCATTTTTAGTAACTTTCACAACTTGCAATTCTTCGACAGAATGCGGAAATAAGAATTGTAGTTTCATAATAAATTCATTTAGTTCATGGCACTAGGATTGAAAATATCCTTCAAATTATTCGTGGTTAAAGAATTATTTTTAATTGGCAGTGGCCCATTCTACTATTTGTGTAAGAACACAATATTACAACAACAACGGCAAAGGTCTTCCTCTGAAGAAGAATAAACTACTATCATGACAAATCCGGGTTGTAGCAAAATCAAAGTCTTAAATGGAATTCGTAAACAAGGTTGAAAATAAGAACTGATGGTTTTAAAGAAATAACCTTCGGGTCATTCATACGACGAAATGTGTAGTTCCAACACTCCTACTATAAACCTGAGCCATGGAACCTGCTATTTGATTGATGCTCGAAAAAATCTCCTCATTCCTGCGACTTAAACATGCGCACCTGGGAATGGCATTTCAACTACTCCACACATATAAATTTCCTTCCCAAAATTTATACAATAAATCAAGCCTCTGCTTGTTATCAACACTGGAAGATTAATAAACTTACAAGTTTATTTTATTTTACCATTCAGTTCAACCCGTGAATTTACCATACTTATGAAAATCTTTATTTCACTTTCGAGTGTATTTACGTCATGATTTTATATAAATACAAAAATATCCTATTTGATACAAATATCAATTGCTTCCCGTTTCATGCCTCTCCGTGTTATCTGAAAAATATACTTTACTCATAGCAAATATCAACTGTTCAACCAGAACTGAAATGTTGGTTGAATGCGGGCTTGCGTTAACCACTCTCCTTCGGAAAATCTCCTGTTCCAAACTAGAAATGATTAAACTACATCATAGGCTCTCTCTCAATACATATGATTATTATAAAATATAATATCCAAGAATTATTTAGAAAAATTATGAAAATTATTATTATTATTATTATTAGTGGATTTTTATTATTATTAGTAATTATATTATTTTAAATGTGTTTAATTATCATCTCATTATGTGAGAATCCACATGTTCGAACCCTCGAATATGGAAAAAAATATCCATTCCTCAACAAAAATAAATTTAACTTTTACAGTTACATCGGCTGATTACCGTGATTTCCCAAAAATATGAAATATTCAAATAAATGCTCGAAATGCTCGGTCATCGATCCTAAACTGTTCTGAGTGCTGAAAATGCTCAGAATAACTCTAATAAGTCTTGCGTAAATCATTGCAAGCTTTAAATACGAAGAAAAATAAAATGTGTTGGTCATCTGCAGAAAAATAGTTTGTTCCAATTAGCTAGGCATAATATAATTCAAATGTGGCTTACATTTCTTGATGGTCTTGAAGTGTAGTAAACCTGGTCTGTACCAGATTTATCCATAGACATGCCCTGTTGGACAAGCACGTATAATCCTTGTATCGGCCGCCATCATATACCCACAATCCGTCTAGTCAGACATAGTGGTAGTATCTTTTGACGTTTGAATTAACTGTTGTTCCATTTTAATATGGGCTTCTATCAAAGCCATAACAGTTTGTTTAAATGGGGTCAGATCTAAGTGATCTATTCTTAGATATGTCAGTTGTAACATAACTCACGGTAATCTTATCAGTACAAGAAAAACACTGACAGTCTAAGCAATTAACGGCTGTTCTGAAGATCGTTCCCTGGGCATGGTTTATTATATCACCATCTACCATGCGCTAAGCAACTTGTAGTTTCCCTTGCGTAGACTAATGAACGCCACCGTTATAGACTAGTCTTCAGTGTACTGACAGATCGAAGTGGTTAACTAGTTACAAAAAATGAAAACTGACTGAAATGGATTTAAAATATCCAAGTATTATGTTATTACTGGACTGTGACAAAATACTATTTTCTAGACAAAGTCTAGCATATGTCCTTGTAGAAATATAAATATTTCCACCAATGTCTGTAGAAAAATCAATCACCTCAGTGATTCTCCTCGCCGTAAACTTACTAAGTTCCAACTCGTAGCGCAGCACTTTACGTGACTATCACGACTTTCAAAAGAACTTCTGCGTAGATCCGGCAACCATGTGCCTTGGCTCATCGTCGTAGCAACTTGCTAGGCAACTGCTTGTGTTAGAATGAGCTGTAGTTGCTTCGGCCAGCTGGCTTTTATTCAAAACTGTCAGGGTCACGCGTCATCACCTGATATCTGGAAATCCTCATATCTCTTGAATCCCTGGTCCGATTTACTTGATACTAATTGCATTCTCTTTCATTTGGCCGTGCCAGTAATCTGATCCCAGTCTCAAGTCTATACTCCATAGTTAACTATTTAATCAATAAATAGCCTCCACCTCTGCTATTACTCGCTACGTCACTTGACATCCAACTATCGGTAAATTCCTTCCAAATGCTTCGAGAAGCAATGTAGCGCGATATTCAAATATCTCAACTTTCAAAAGCGGCTACAGCCTTTCCCTTGATATCTAGGTGTCTGAATCTTGGAATACCCATTCCTAGAGTTGGGCACAGTACGTCAATATAAAAGTGGAGGAACATGAACCAACAAGACAATATAACCTAAAACAATAACGATCTCCAATCTAGCTTTAATGCCGTAAGATCTCGGGGTATGCTACACTGAAATTGGGGAATATGTATTTAGTAACACATTTCTTCTTCTTAAATTCATGTCTGGATGATACTTAAAAAAATATACCACTTATCTTTGCCTCGAGACTTTCCCAGAAGAGCATAAGCTCCCTGCTACAAATACATCAACATGAATTAAATAACGGTTTTGCTTCTTCTTAGATAATAGCCTTTTGTAACCAACAGCAACACGACGACACGACCAAGAAGTTTCAAAAGCTACCAGACAAATTTTAACCACGTTACAAAACACATACAATACATTCCGTTTTCAGCTTCTCTCATAATGATTCTGATCTCTTTTTTTCTCTCCACGGTAAGATCAATTCTTGGGACATACTGCGTTCCTTAAGTTCCGATCTGATTCTCTTTGCGAGGTGCGTTTCAATAGCGCAAAATATGATGTTAGGATAAAGTTTTTGACGATAGATGGCAGTCTTTACAATATTGCGTACCATCGTGATCCGTCTATAAAATAGTAACGGATCAGTTATTATAGTGTCCGTAGTAACAGTTAAATTTAACAATTAAAGCTTTAGCATGGCTTGGTAATTAGCAATTTGGTACCGTAAGTATTTATACAATTTCAAAAAAAATCCCTAGGGCTCACATTAAAAACAGTTCGGGGCTAAAGAATTCAAGTGCTAAGCATAAAAGGTTTATAGTAAAAATAATAGACGAATCGAAATACATTATGTGTTATTAATTCATTTTAAATTTAAAATTGTTGCCATTGCCTGTGTTATTGTAGTGTTTGTATTAAGGTATGTATTTGCCAATTAAGGGTAGAAATGTGAAAAGTGGCTGCCTTGGCTATAAGTTAAGTACCATTCCGGCATTTTCTTAAGAGTGTAAGAGTGGGAAACCAGAGAAAAACACTCTTAGAATGAGTGACGTAGGAATCAAACCCACCTCTTCATAGTTTTGCTTCACCAGGCTGAGTGTACCCCGTTGCAGCCCTCAGACCTGAATTAAATTTGTCAGCAGAGCCAAGAATCATAACCCTAACTTCATAGGTGACAGCCAAAAATGCTAACCACTACACCAAGACCAGCCTTCAATAATGACAATGTAAGTTACAAAGAGTTGCGATACAATAGCTGATATCTTCCATGTGTGAGTGTTTGCCTTTTCAAACGAGATTCATATTCTGCTGACAACAGGTTTCCACTCACTCCGCAAGACCTCTGCACTGAGCAGTGTTGTTCGTTATAGGCTTGGCTAAGAAATAACACAATTATTAACTAGTGTATTTTAATTGTATAGTACATATGGGGCACCCTGGTCATCAGTCCCGCGTGGTTAAACGTTGGGATATATTGTTCAATGTGTATGGAAAACTTTGCAACTTTATGGTCATCAGGCACGTAAAGTTGGGTTTATAAGTGTCTTAAGTGTCAGTCCCTTGTAGTTGAAAAGGAAATAAATACGGTACAGACAAATCTTCCATAAGTAGCGTGTGGTTAGAAATTTGAATACATATTAACAAGATTATCAACAAAACGAATGCACTACTGAGGTGAGTAATATCAAATTCTATATTGTAGTTTTGAATCTTCAGTCTTTTGACTGATTAATATAGTTCTCCATGGCTCTCTGTCCTGAGCTAATCATTTCATCCCTATATAGCTAACGTACCTTACATCCAAGGCAATCTATTTAACATATTCTAATCTTGGACTACCCCTACAGTTCTTGCCCTTGACCCTTCCTTCCATAACTAAGCTTGCTATTCCTGGGAGTCTTAGTATGTGTCCTACCAACCTATCTCTTCTCTTCATTAACAGTCCCCAGAAACCTCCCTCTCTTCTATCTCTATGTAGCAACCAGACCCTACAACCAAGGCAATCGGTTTAACATATTCTAAACTTGGTCTACCCTTACAGTTCTTGCCCTTGACCCTTCCTTCCATAACTAAGCTTGCTATTCCGGGGTGTCTTAGTGTGTGTCATACCAACCTACCTCTTCTCTTCATTAACAGTCACCCGAAACATCTCTCTTCTATCTCTACATAGCAACCACACCCTACAACCAAGGCAGTCTGTTTAACATATTCTAAACTTGGTCTACCCTTACAGTTCTTACCCTTGATCCTTCCTTCCATAACTAAGCTTGCTATTCCTGTGTGTCTTAGTATGTGTCTTACCAACCTATCTCTTCTCTTCATTAACAGTCACCAGAAACATCTCTCCCCTTTCTCTATATAGCAACCACACCCTACAACCAAGGCAATTTGTTTAACATATTCTAAACTTGGTCTACCCCTACAGTTCTTGCCCTTGACCCTTCCTTCCTTAACTAAGCTTGCCATTCCTGGGTGTCTTTGTATGTGTCCTACCAACCTGTCTCTTCTCTTCATTAACAGTAGCCAGAAATATCTCTTCTCACCCAATAACCTTAATACCTCTTCGTTTGTATCCCTATGAACTTGAGTGTATGTAAAAGCTGTCTGATAACCTGTGTCACTGTAATGTCTGTACTACTGTACGTATTTGTAATAAAGTTAGGTTTTGGGTAGCAAGCAGCCGTAGCTTTAAGTTGGGTACCATCCCAGCGTTGCTTAAGAGCGTAAGAGTGGTAAACCACAGAAAAACGCTCTTAGAATGTGTGAGGTAGGAATCAAACCCACCTCTTCTTAGTTTTGCCTCACAAGGCTGAGTGTACCCCGTTCCATTTCTGAGACCAGAATTATATTTCTTAGCAGAGCCAGGAATGAAATCGAGGTCTAGGCGGTGACAACCAATATTACTAGCCGCTACACTACGAGGTGGACAAGAATATTACATTAGTTGCTGTTGTTTCATTTGAGGGGACTTTAACATCGTGATCATTTAGCCCCGTGTACTTGAGTGTGTGTGTAGAATTTGTCTGATAACCTGAGTTATTGCGGGCTTGTAATATTGTGTGTATTTGCAAGTAAGGATTGGAAAGGAGGCGTCCGTGGCCTTAAGATAAGATATACCCCTGCATTTGGCTAGAGCAGTGGTTCTGATCCCGTAGAAGTCTGTGATCCACTCAGCGTGAAATTGAATCATGTACGGACCACCCTCCACCCAATACATCTTATCAGTTGTAACCCTTCCTCAATAACACATATTTTAAAGATATTTCAATTCAAAACCTGATAGTCATCGCCGCCAATACATCCGGACGATTATCTTTCAACGCACATCGTTTTCGAAATCGCCATTTATTGGCCACTTTTCATAAGTGTCGGTGGACCCTTTTCTCCCAAGGACCACTCCTGAGGCACTCGCGGACCTCCTGTGGTCCGCGGACCACCTGTTAAGAACCACTGGCCTAGAGTAAACGCGGGAAACCACAAAAAACTACTTCCAGAATAGTTGAGGCAGAAATGAAACCCACCTTTTCTTACTTTCACCTCATGAGGCTGAGTGTACTCCAATCCAGCTCTCAGCCCAGATTTAAATTTCTTGGTTGAGGCGGGAATCAAACCCAGACCCAGGGGAAACAGCTAAAATTCTAGCCACTTCACCACAAAGTGTACAATATAGGACTGGTCTTGATTGTATATGATCAATCAATAATTACCTATTAACAATAATAATAATAATAATAAAATAATAATAATAATAATAATAATAATAATAATAATAATAATAAATATTCCATTTAACAACAACATGGCCGACCTCTCCCTGTGACGCCATTGACGGTCTCAGGGCATGGCGGCCATATTGCTCATTAGCCCCTGCCCCCACCACGACTGACCCCTCCATAAGAATAACATAGGGCAGTTGTGCGCGCGGCCATCTTGCCCATTAGCCCCTCCACCTGAACCGCTTTATTACGCTACTCTTATATCTTATATCTTATCTTATATCTTATATATATAAGGATGTTCATTTGTTCGTCTTTTATGCGTTCATAAACCATTCATCCTACTTCGATCAAATTTGGCGAGTTGTTGTGAACACTTCCGAAATCATTATAGGCATAGTTAATGCAATTTGCAATAGACAGCGCGCGAGCAGTTTAAACAAATGCGTGTTGGCGATGCGTTCATATACAATTCATCCGATTGCGATCAAATTTTGCTGAGTTGTTGTGCACCGTCCCAGAAAAGTTATAGGCGTAGTGAATCTAATTTACAATAGATGGCACGAGGGTAGCTTCAACAAAATGGCGTGCGTTTGTTTAAAGAAAGTCCCACATGCGTTCATATACCATTCATCCCTTTGCGATAACACTTGGGTGAGATGTTCTGTAGACTTCAGGTAAGGTTTCTGGCTTAATAAATCCACTTAACAATAGGTAGCGCACGAGTAGATTCAACAAATGAGCGACGACGGGCGAAGCGTTTCAACAAAGTCCTATATGCGTTCACATACCATTCGTCCGATAGCGATGAAACTTGGGTGAGAGGTGTATACACTACAGGCAAGGTTTCTGATTTAGTAAATCCATGTTATAATAGGTAGCGCATGAGTAGATTCAACAAATGAGCGACGATGGGCGAAGCGTTTCTACAAAGTCCCGTATGCGTTCATATACTATTCATCCCATAGCGATGAAAATTGGGTGAAATGTTGAGTACACTTCTGGAAAGGTTTCTGGCTTAGTAAATCCACTTTACAATAGGTATCGCACAAGTAGTTTCAGCATATGAGCGATGGTACGCGAATCGTTCAAACAAAGCCCTGTATGTATTCATATACTGTACTATTTATCCGAGTGCTATGATACTTTGGTGAAATGTTGTGCTCACTCCAGGAAAGGTTTCTGACTTAGTAAATCTTTTTTACAATAGGTAGCGCACGAGTTGTTTCAACAATTGGGTAACGGCGGGCGTATCGATTTTTTTTAAATCCGTATGCGGTCATATACCATTCATCCGATTGTGATAAAATTTTGGAGAATTGAGTACAGTCCTGCGAAGTTGTATGAATTAGTAAATCCGTTTTTCAATGGGTGGCGCAAAATAAGATTCAACAAATGAGTGACGGCGCGCGAATCGTTTAAACAAAATCCCGTATGCGATCATATGTCATTCATCCGATTGCGATGAAACTTTGATGAGTTGTTGTGTACACGCAAGTGAAGGTTTTCGAATTAGTAAATCCATTTAACACTAGGTAGCGGTCGAGTATATTCAACAAATGGGGGACGGCGCTCGAATCGTTTCTCTAAGTCCAGTATGCGTTCATATACCAGTCATTTCATTGCGATGAAACTCTGTAGAGTTGTTGAGCACGCTCCAATGTTTTTTTTTTGATGTAGTAAATCAATTTTACAATAGTTTACATGTGGTTAACGTAAAAAGAAACAAGATGTTCAGTAAAGAACATATAGCCTACTTTCTCCTAAATGCATGGGTATTGTTATAACTCTTTGTCCTTTTCAAGGAGTATGATTGAATGTTGGTTGTAGGAGCTTGTTGAAATACAACGTGCTATAGGGATATTAAACATGAATATGAGGTGCCCTTTGCTAGTGCTACCTCTGTACCAAATTTCGTTCAATTCGGTTTCACCGTGTTTGAATTGATAGGGGGAATCGATTTGCACACATACTTGGCCACCATCTGCAAACTATTGGGCTGATGTTCTTGCAGTTTGGTCAGAATATGTTTCCCACATAAAGATATGGTGTTGCAAAATTAGGTAGAGACTAGATTATTAGGTTGGTCGTAATTACATTTTAGCTTTTAACATTTGGGTGGCCGCGATTACGTTTCCATCAAGATAGCGGTGATATAAAACATGACACTGAGGTGCCCTTTGCTAGTGCTACCTCTATACCAAATTTCGTTCCATTTGGTTTCAGCGTGTTTGAATTAATAGGGGGAATCGATTCTGACACAAAGATGGCCGCCATCCGCAAACTATTAGGCGAATGACCTATTAGATTGGTCAAAGGATGCTCCCTCCATAAAGGTATGTAGTTGCAAAATTTGGTAGAGATCGGATGATTAGGTTAATCGTAATTTGATTTAAGCTTTGAACATTCGTGTGGCCGCCATTACGTTTCAGTCAAGATGGCGGCGATATAAAACATGACACTGAGGTGCCCTTTGCTAGTACTACCTCTGTACCAAATTTCGTTCCATTCGGTTCCACCGTGTTCGAATTAATAGGGGGAATCAATTTTGACATAAAGATGGCCTCCCTCCGCAAACTATTAGGTGAATGACCTATTAGATTGGTCAAAGGATGCTCCCTCCATAAAGGTATGTAGTTGCAAAATTTTGTAGAGATCGGATGATTAGGTTAATCGTAATTTGATTTAAGCTTTGAACATTCGTGTGGCCGCCATTACGTTTCAGTCAAGATGGCGGTGATATAAAACATGACACTGAGGTGCCCTTTGCTAGTGCTACCTCTGTACCAAATTTCGTTCCATTCGGTTCCACCGTGTTCGAATTAATAGGGGGAATCCATTTTGACATAAAGATGGCCTCCATCCGCAAACTATTAGGTGAATGACCTATTAGATTGGTCAAAGGATGCTCCCTCCATAAAGGTATGTAGTTGCAAAATTTGGTAGAGATCGGATGATTAGGTTAATCGTAATTTGATTTAAGCTTTGAACATTTGTGTGGCCGCCATTACGTTTCCGTCAAGATGGCGGCGATATAAAACATGACACTGAGGTGCCTTTTGTTAGTACTACCTCTGTACCAAATTTCGTTCCATTCGGTTGCACCGTGTTCGAATTAATAGGGGGAATCGATTTTCACACAAAGATGGCCGCCATCCGCAAACTATTACGCTGATGACCTATTGGTTTGGTCAAAGGATGCTCCCCCCATAAAGGTATGTTGTTGCAAAATTTGGTAGAGATCGGATGATTAGGTTAGTCGTAATTTGATTTAAGCTTTGAACATTTGTGTGGCCGCCATTACGTTTCCGTCAAGATGGCGGCGATATAAAACATGACACTGAGGTGTCCTTTGCTAGTGCTACCTTTGTACCAAATTTCGTTCAATTCGCACTCACCGTGTTCGAATTGATAGGGGGGGACAGACATTCAGAGTACACACACTCACACACACACAGACACACAGACACACACACACAGAGACTCACACACACACATACACACACACACAGACACACTTTTTTCGCCCTGTGTTGATCTCATAAGTCTACTTTCATTTTTTGCAAAAATCGAAAGTAGGCTAAAAAAATATTGGGAATCCAAAAGCACTTTAACAAACAAAGTTACAACGCCAACACATTCTTTGATTGGCATTGCAACGCATTCCGGGTACAGCTAGTATACTGTATATAAAAAAAAGAATGTTCGTCTGTTCGTCTTTTATGCGTTCATAAACTATTCTTCCGATTGCGATCAAATTTTGGTGAGTTGTTGTGAACACTTCCGGAATGGTTATACTGTAGGCATAGTTAATCCAATTTACAATAGAGAGCGCGCGAGTAGTTTAAATAAATGCATGTTGGCGATTCGTTCATATAGCCTAAAATTCAACCGATTGCGACTAAATTTCGGTGCGTTTGGCAGACTTCCTGGATGGTTATAGGCATAGTTAATCCAATTTACAATAGATAGCGCGCCAGTAGTTTAAACAAATGAGTGTTGGCGATGTGTTCATATATAATTCATCCGATTGCGACCAAATTTTGGTGGGTTGTTGTGCACACTCCCGGGAATGTTATAGGCATAGTAAATCCAATTTACAGTAGATAGCGCGCGAGTAGCTTCAATAAAATTGCATGCGATTCGTTTCAACAAAGACCCACACGCGTTCATATACCATTCATCCCATTGCGATGAAATTTGTGTGGGAGGTTGTGTACAAATCAGGCAAGGATTCTTGCTTAGTAAATTCATGTTACAATAGGTAGCGCACGAGTAGATTCAACAAATGAGCGAATACGCACGTTGCGTTTAAAATAAGTCCCCTATGCGTTCATATGCTATTCGTCCGATAGCGATGAAACTTGGGTGAGTTATTGTGTACACTCCAGGGAAGGTTTCAGGCTTAGTAAATCCATTTTACAATTCGTAGCGCACGAGTAGATTCAACAAATGAGCGAAGACGCGCGAAGCGTTTTAACAAAGTCCCGTATGCGTTCAAATACCATTTGTCCGATAGAGATGAAACCTTGGTGAGATGTAGTGTACACGCCTAGGAAGGTTTTCGATATAGTAAATCCATTTTACAATAGGTTGCGTACGAGTATATTCAACAAATGGGTGACGGCGCTCGAATCGTTCCTACAAAGACCCGCATGCCTTATATACCGTTCCTTTCATTGCGATGAAACTTAAGTGACTTGTTGAGCACTCTCCTCTGAATATTTCTGAGATAGTAAATACATTTTAAAATATTTTAGTGGTGATTAATGTAAGAAGAAAACAAGTAGTTCCGTTAAGAACTATACAGCATATTTTCATATATCCTACATATGTTAACTGCCACTATCAACATACATCATTACAATTTGATTGCCGTAAGAGATTCGTAGATATTGAGAACCGACTAAATATTTTGGATGGTCACCATGTTGGATTATATATGTAGGTCCTAGAGTTATGTACTGTTACATGAAGATTATTGTGTACGTGTAGCATTCAAACTTCCATCGCATGATAAAGACACAAGAAGTAACAAGGAGATCTTAAAATTTCGCAAAGCTGCCATCTTGTGTTTAAGGAAATAATTGAAATAAATTAGATGCAAGCAGATTAAAGTTTTTGTATATGGATTTACTGTACCAAGTTTCACTGCACTCGAATGGTTAAATTGGGAGAAACGTCCTTGTGAATATTTATAATTCGCGTCGCCGCCATGTTGGATTTGTGATCACCAGGTCATTTAATGTCCTATAGGTGAACTTAAGTTCATAGCCCCTATGAACATAAAGAAAAGTTTGATTGCTATAATAGATTCGTAGATATTCAGAGCCGTCTAAATATTTCGGATGGTCGCCATGTTGGATTGTTAGAGGTATAGGCAATAGAGTCATGCACCATTAAAGGAAAATTATTGCGTAGGTTCATTATTCAAACTTTCACTTCGATCGCATGATTACGACACAAGAAATAAAAACTTAATTTTAAAATTCGGATAGCCGCCATTTTGAGGTTACGTAAACAATTGAACTAAATTGGATACCAGTGCATTACAATGTGCATAAACATTTCCTGTACCGGATTTCATTGCGTTTGGATATATAAATCGCGAGAAAAGTCTGTTAAAAATTTTAATTCGCTCATCCGCCATGTTCGTTTTGTAGTTAACTGGTTTTTGAAAGTCTTATAGATGAACTTCCAGTAGTGCCCTTTATCTCCGTACAAAATTTCAGGGTGATACCGCTAATAGTTTCAGAGATATAGAATGCCGGTGAAATATTTCGCACATCCGCCATCCTGAGGTTATGTAAACAATTGAACGAAGTTAGATGTCGGTGCATTACAATGTGTATAAACATATACTGTACAAAGTTTTATTGCGTTTGGTTGGTTAAATCGCGAGAAAAGTCTATTTAAAAGTTGCAAATTCGCGTGGCCACCATGTTGGTTTAGTAGTTACCAGTTTTTCAAATGTCACATAGGTATAGTTCTAGTAGTTCCCTTTATCTCCGCAATTAATCCCTGGCTGATATCGGGAATAGTTTCGGAGATACTGTATGCTGGTGAATTATTTCGCACAGCCGCCATGTTGGATTGGTGAGACGTAACAAAATTTGTAGGGCACGGTCGGGGTCGCCCGGAATAGTGATATGAACTTACCGAGTTTCATTGAAATCCCTCCAGCCGTTTAAAATGTATTAGGGGGGACACACATACACACTCCTCACACACACTCACACGCACACACACACGGACAAGAGGTGATCTCATAAGCCTCTTTTTTTTTTTTTTCAAAATTGAAAATAGGCTAAAATTATTGGGAATCCAAAAGGAGGTCCACAAACAAAGCACATCGCCAACACCTTCTTTGATTGGCATTGCAACGCATGCCGGGTACAGCTAGTATATATATATATATAGTCTCTATATATAAGAATGTCTGTCTGTTCGTCTTTATGCGTTCATATATCATTCATCCGATTGAGATCAAATTTTGGTGAGTTGTTGTGCCCACTTCCGGGATGGTTTTAGGTGTAATTAATCAAATTTAGAATAGACAGCACGCGAGTAGTTAAAACAAATGTGTGATGGCAATGCGTTCATATACAATGCATCCGATTGCGGTCAAATTTTGGTGAGTTGTTGTTCATACTCCATGAAACGTTATAGGCATAGTAGATCCAATTTACTATAAATGGCGCGCGAGTAGCTTCAACAAAATGGTGTTCCAACAAAGTCCCACATGTGTTCATATACCATTCATCCCATTGTGATGAAACTTGGGTGGGATGTTGTGTACACTTCAGGGAAGGTTTCTGGCTTAGCAAATCCACTTTACATTAGGTAGCGCACGAGTAGATTCAACAAATGTTTGACGACGCGCGAAGCGTTTCAACAAAAATCCCGTATGCGATCAAATACCATTCGTCCGATTGCGATGAAACTTGGGTGAGATGGTGTGTACACTCCAGGGAAGGTTACTGGCTTAGTAAATCTATTTTAAAATAGGTAGCGCACGAGTTTATTCAACAAATGAGCGACGACGCGCGAATCGTTGCAAGAATGTCCCGTGTGAGTTCATATACCATTCGTCCGATAGCGATGCAATTTGGGTGAGGTATTGTGTATACGCAACGAAAGGTTTCTGGCTTTTAAATTCATTTTAAAATAGGTAGCGCACGAGTAGAGTCAACAAATGAGCGACGACGTGCGAAGGTTTTCAACAAAGTCCCGTATGCGTTTATATACCATTCAGCCGATAGCGATGAAACTTGGGTGTAATGTTGTGTACACTGCAGGGAAGGTTTCTGGCTTAGTAAATCCACTTTACAATAGGTATCGCACATGTAGATTCAACATATGAGCGACGGCTCGTGAATCGTTTAAACAAAGTCCTGTATGTATTCATATACTATTCATCCGATTGCTATGAAACTTTGGTGAATTGTTGTGCACACTCCTGGAATTGTTTCTGACATTGTGAGGTTTCTGACTTAGTAAATCCTTTTTACAATAGGTAGCGCACGTTTAGATTCAACAATTGGGTAACGGCGCGCGTATCGATTTAAAAAAAATCCGTATGCGTTCATATACCATTCATGCGATTGCAATTAAATTTGGTGAAATTTTTTCCACTCCCGCAAAGATATCTGATTTAGCCTAGTAAATCCATTTAACAATATTGGTAGCGCACGAATAGATTCAATTAATGAGCGACAGCGCGTGAATCGTTTCAACCAAGTCCCGTATGCGGTCATATACCATTCATCCGATTGTGATAAAACTATGGTGAGTTGAGTACAATCCTGCAAAGGTGTATGAATTAGTAAATCCGTTTTTCAATTGGTGGCGCAAAAGACGATTCAACAAATGAGTGACTGCGCGCGAATCGTTTAAACCAAATCCCGTATGCGATCATATATCATTCATCCGATTGCGATGAAATTTGATGAGTTGTTGTGTACACGCCAGTGAAGGTTTTCGAATTAGTAAATCCATTTTACAATAGGTAGCGTTCGTGTATATTCAACAAATGGGGGACGGCGCTCGAATCGTCTCTTAAAGTCCCGTAGGCGTACATATACCACTCATTTCATTGCGATGTAACTTTGTTGATTAGTTGAGCACGCTCCCATGGTATATTTTGAGGTAGTAAATCAATTTTACAATAGTTTAGAGGTGGTTAACGGAAAAAGAAAAAGATATTGGGAATCTAAAAGCACTTCAACAAACAAAGTTACAACGCCAACACTTTCTTTGATTGGCATTGCAACGCATTCCGGGTACAGCTAGTATACAGTATATATAAAAAAGGATGTTCGTCTGTTCGTCTTTTATGCGTTCATAAACCATTCATCCGATTGCGATCAAATTTTGGTGAGTTGTTGTGAACACTTCCGAGATGGTTATAGGCATAGTTAATCCAATTTACAATAGAGAGCGCACGAGTAGTTTAAACAAATGAGTGTTGGCGATGCGTTCATATAGCCTAAAATTCAACCGATTGCGACCAAATTTCGGTGCGTTTAGCACACTTCCAGGATGGTTATAGGCATAGTTAATCCAATTTACAATAGATAGCGCGCCAGTAGTTTAAACAAATGAGTGTTGGCGATGCGTTCAAATACAATTCATCCGATAGCGATCCAATTTTGGTGGGTTGTTGTGCACACTCTTGGGAAAGTTATAGGCATAGTAAATACAAATTAACAGTAGATAGCGTGTGATTAGCTTCAATAAAATGGCGAGCGATTCGTTTCAACAAAGACCCACACGCGTTCATATACCATTCATCAGTAGTGTGTTTTGGACAGTTCTATACCCTCCTCCCACACCACACCCTCCTCCACCTCACCCTCCTCACAAGATGGCGGCGGACACCCCCTTTCCATTGGACAACATAATTCCACCCTAAAATAAAACCTACCCCTACCCTACTAGGGGGTGAAATTATAATTTATTAGAAAATCTCGCTTTCCAAGTGCGACATGTGGGAGTTTGAATGCAAATATGAAATTAAAGCTTGTTCCACACAAGAGACATGTATACGGTGGAAAGCCAATATGAATTAACATGCTTGTGTTCTTGTTTTTACGCATGCCCTCTCATAGCTTTTGTAAGAGGGCGGGTATTGGAGGCCGTAGCTAACTTAAGGGCCTAACTACACTTTTGTTGATATTTCCTGAACCCATGGTCGGAATTTGTCAAATGAGGAGTCGTAGGTCTCGATCTAAAGCCCTTTTTCCTCTGGACAACTTATTTCCATTCCTAATAAAACCTACCTCTACCAGGGGGTGAAATGGTAATTTTTTAGGTTCATGTGGCATTCCATGTGCAACGTGCATGAGGTCCGATACCAGTATGAAATTAAACTTGTTCCACATGAAAAACATGTACTGTATAGTCGGCATGCCGCTATGATATAACATGTGTGTTTTTTGTTTTTACGCAAGCGCAAATGGTTTTTCTTGTAAGAGGGCGGGCTTTTTGATCAATGATTTATAGATAAGTTATTAAAAAAAAAAAAAGATTTTAAACTAATAGCTCATCGGCTTTTTAATATCTCATGAACCAATAAGGCTAGGGACTTGTATGAGGGGTCATTGTACTTGGGGTGACGCCCTTTTTAGCCTATTTTCAATAAAAAAATAGGCTTATCAGATCACCTTTTGTCCGTGTGTGTGTGCATGTGTGATTCGTGAGTGTGTCCCCCCTAATAAAATCTAAACGGCTGGAGAGATTTCAATGAAACTTGGTACGTTCATAGCTCTATTCCGGGCGACCCCGACCGTGCCCTTCAAATTTTGTTACGTCTCACCAATCCAACATGGCGGCTGTGCGAAATATTTCACCATCATTCAATATCTCCGAAACTATAACGGATATCACCCTAGAATTTTGTATGGTAATAAAGGGAACTACTAGAAATTGACTTATGTGATCTTTGAAAACCTGGTAACTACAAAACCAACATGGCGAGCAAGCGAATTTGCGACTTTAAAATGGACGTTTCTCGCGATTTAACCAACCAAACGCAATGAAACTTGCCACAGTGTATATGAATAAACATTGTAATGCACCCAACATCTAACTTCGTTCAATTGTTTTCATAACCTCAAAATGGCGGCTGTGCTAAATATTTCACAGGCATTCAATATCTCCGAAACTATTTATATCAAACTGAAATTTTGTACGGTGATAAAGAGCACTGCTACAAGTTTATCTGAGCATCTTTCAAAAACCTGTAAGCTACAAAACGAACATGGCGGCGAAGCGAATTTGAAGCATTCTAATACATTTTTCTCGTGATTTAATCATATGAGCGCATTGAAATGTGGTACAGTAAATGATTATCCATATTGTCATTCACTGGCATCTAATTTAGTTCAATTGTTAACATGAACTGAAGATGGCGGCTATGCGAAATTTTAAAATTAAGGTTTTATTCTTGTGTTGTAATCATGCGATCGAAGTGAAAGTTTGAATAATGAAGCTACGCAATAATTTTCCTTTAATGGTCCATAACTCTATGGCCTATACATATAACAATCCAAAATGGCGAGCATCCGAAATATTTAGACGGTTCTCAATATCTAAGAATCTTTTCCAGCAATCAAACTGATTTTTTTATATAGAGGCTATGAACATAAGTTCACCTATATGACTTTCAGTAACCTGGTGAGCACAAATCCAACATGGCGGCGACACGAAGTATAAATATTTCAATGGACGTTTCTCACGATATAACCATCTGAGTGCAGTGAAACTTTGCACGTTAATGCTTATACAAATGTTAATCCACTGGTATCTAATTTATTTCAATTGTTTTCATAACCACAAGATGGCAGCTGTGCGAAATTTTAAAATCTGGTTTTTACTTCTTGTGTCCTAATCATGCGATTGAAGTCTGTTAACCACACGTACACAATAATCTTCATGTAATAGTACATAAATAAAAATCCAACCTGGCTACCATCTGCAATATTTAGTCGGTTCTCAGTATCTACGAATCTAACATAGCAATCAAACTGAAATTTTGTATGATGTTAGAGGCAATTAATATGAGTAGGATATATGAAAATAGGCTGTATAGTTCTTCACGGAACTACTTGTTTTGGATGTATTATTCATTTTTGTCAAAAGGGCCTTACTACACTTTTGTTAATATCTCACTAGCTAATAATCAGAGAGGGTTCAGTGATCTGTCATAGGACTTACATTGGTTAACCCTTTCCCATGACCAAGGAATTTACCCCAAAAACCCAAAACAGCAAGGTCATTGACCTGAGATTTTATAAACTAATAATCAGAGAGGGTCAAGTCATGTGTCATAGGACTCATGATGGTCAACCCTTTCCCATGGTCAACGAATTTACCCAAAAGACCCAAAGCAGCAAGGTCATCGACCTAAGATTTTATAATCAAATCATCAGAGAGGGTCTGGTGAGGTGTCATAGGACTTAGAATGGTTAACCATTTCCCATGACCAATGCATTTACCCCAAAAATCCAAAACAGCAATGTCATTGACCAGAGATTTTATAAACTAATAATCGGATATCAAAATGTGAGGTGTCATAGGACATAGAATGGTCAACCTTTTCCCATGGTCAATGATTTTACCCAAAATACCCAATACTTCAAGGTCGTCGACCTGAGATTCTATAAACTAATAATCGGATACGAACATGTGTGATGTTTACCATGAGTGATGGAACATAGCTAGGTAGAGAAAGAATTAATGTAGGCTACATATATGGTGACTGACAAGTCTTTCACCATTGGAACTTGTTTTCAGTTCAATCTGCAGTACAGAGAGAGTATAGGATGCAGGCATGGGTTAATAAATGACAAACGGTGTACACAAAATCTAATTTACCGATTCAAGAATTAAGAGTAGACTATCTTTAATTGATTGGTTAAAGAGGATAGCTAAATCACAAAATGGAGACTATATCGAATTAAACTGAACCAAGTTGAATCAAATCCAACTAAATCGAACAAAACCTAATCGAAAACAAGTCAAAGGTTTAAGTGTAAAGCTTGTGGGTGGATGTGGTCATTAGTGATGTAAAAAGGAAAGGGATAACACTCTACCTATAGAGGCTTAGGTAAATCTTGTGCAAGGTGCTAATGCACACACCCAGGTACATGAACCACACACACCTATTCTATGCTGTTTTTATGGGTTGACTGTTAAAACTTGCTCAGTGGATAATGGGACTAGATGGTCGCTACACACAACAAGCTTTAAATACTTGAGGCTAATAATCTATACACACAACCTCGCTTGTTCTAAGCTGAGCTCTCTTGTTGGCAGTGCTCACACAGTAGGCTAATTTTAGAGACATGGATTTTTTGTAACCAGTAGATTTAGTAGATTTAGTATTTTGTAAATATTCATTTTTTGTAATTGTAAATAGTTAATTTTTTGTAAATAGTGGAAACCAATTTTTTATGGTAAATGTTAAATGTATAACTAAAAGTTCTTTGGAATGAGTGTGCATGTCACGAATATTTTTGGGGATAAATAGAGTGGTTGTGTTTGTTCTGAAAGACAGGCATGGTTGTGTGAATGTATGACAACACAGAAAAAGAGAGTGTGTAAAACAGCCTTACCTGCAGTAGTAGAAATAGAACTCTATGGTTTGCAAACACATAGACAGACTGTACCATCGTCATGGTCAAGCACTCACTTTAACACCATATAAAAAAACGTCAAATTAAAAAGTCATGTTTCACAAATATGAACTTTTGACATATACAAAATAAAATAAAAAATATATAATAATGTATAAACAACAAATTGGAAAATCGATGTTTCCATATCATGAAATTCAAAAACTTTAAACTGACATTTAAAAAATGCAAATGAAAATTTGACAAATTGCAATGTGCGAAATGTGAAAAAGAACAAATGGCTATAATTTATTTAAAAAAAAACATGGTGCTCTATAGTTGAGGCGTGAATCAAAGCCCCTCTACTTATTTGGACCACCCGAGACTGAGTAAACCCTTTTTAGTCCTCATACCACTTTTAAAATTCTGTGTTAAAGCTAGGCATTGAACCCAAGAGTTTGTAAGGGAGACCAAGGTTAGAATATGTTAAACAGATAGCCTTGTATGTAGGGTGTGGTAGCTTTATGGAGATGAAATGAATAGTTCGGGACAGGGAGGCTTGGAGGTCTGCATCAAACCAGTCAAAAGACTGAAGAATCAAACAACAACATGTAGAGCTCACCAAAATAATGTTGTGTAACATTAAATGTTAGTCAACGAACAGTAATGCATTACTAAAACCCATGACACGATACCTAAGAGCGTTTCTAAAATTATTTTAAAATGCATTTAACGCTATATTAAACACCCAGTTCACAAGACTCATAACTGCAATGTTATAGAAAATCATGAAACAAAAATTCTACATTTAAAAACGAGCAAGTGGTTCAGACAATGTACACTGGAAAATTTTGTAAACACTCTAGTGCACAAAACAAATAAGGTTGACCGAGTGGTTAAGGCGTTTGACTTAAGATCACATTTTCAATACAAGAAAGCAAGGGTTTGAACCCCTTACCTGACATAACTATTGCTTTAACATGGCATAGTGATATGGTATTATTATGATACTCGATACACAAACCATAGATAGAGTGTATTGTTTAAGTCCACTCTCTCTTTCTTAACATAGCTAGAGACTGTCGATGGTTAACAATTGCATTAATAGTGGGGGATGTAGTGATAGTAATTAAGAAAAAACTGTCAATAAACATAAAATATTTTATTAATTCCATTTTATAATAGATACACACTGAATACAACTCCCTCTCTCTCTCTTTACAGTTGTTTGATATAGATACTTTTGAACACAACGCTTGTTGTAGATCCTTTTATAATTTTCTCCAGGTACTCTTGTTCTTAAAAACTGGGGAAGCCGCAACGGTTTTATAGACATAATACCCTCATCCTCTTCTTTTTCATCATCATCGTCCTCATCATCATCAACATCATCATAATCACCATCATCATTATGAATATTATCAACAAATTTATTATAGTCATAGTCACCATCATTATCATCATCGTCATCATCATCATCCTCAACATCACTAGAACCATCCACTGCATCTTGTTTCTTTTCCACAGGGACCTCTTGGAGATTCTGCGTTGCCTTTGATAGTGTTAAGGGTTTTTGAACGTTGACAACTGTCCTAACATGACTCATTGAGGTGATGATAAATGCTTTTCAACAAACAATACACTATCGAAAGCAGCAATATATTTTTTTAACTTGATTTTAGGTAGATTTCATTTGAAAGCTAATTATTGCAATGGGTACTGCGCCCGAATCTCGCATTAGCCACCACCCATATCCGCTGAGATGGTAAAGGATTGTAAGGACGTCGATACCCAGCTAGATACATCAACACTTCCCTACTGGGTGAATGACTAGGAAACCCTGGACGCATACGGACGTACAATAACACTACAAATTAGTTACACATTTACTAGCAATACTAATTCCATAATATGATGGTACTACGAGAATCTCGGATCTCGGACGTGAACGGTGAAGTTGAGACTAAGTGAGTTCTAGTAACTAACTGGCAGTATTATCGCACGGCGATTGCGAAATGAAAAGATGATCAGTTTCTATAAAACAAACAGGCAAACCAAAAACAAATGCCTGGGATTTATTTCCGAAAAAATATACAACAATAAAAATCCCTATCACCATTAAAAATGTTAAAATGCATGAATTAAAATTATTAAGTTGGTAGATAAACTCTCTACACCATAAATTTTCATATTCATAAAGAATTGCGTTGCGAAAACATTAAACTTCGAATGTAAACATCGAATATCAAAACTTTGTAGTCATACTGTGACTTATTTATGAATGTAGCTTGATCTGAGATCAGCTGTTCGTCTTAATAAAATATTTTACATAATGAAAAAACCCTACAATATACATCTATAATAATTATAGTAATTATTAAATTAATAACTTATTTACATAGCTGAAATACACACGTCCAGCGCGGCATTCAAATTTGAACTAGATCTGATGTGATCTTGTCAATCTACTAGCGCTCTCGTTACAAAAACAATCCTTCTCATCACTGGCTCTCACAAACGATACATTCAAGTATCACTGGGTTATTTGTCACATTCCATTTGAACTATTAATAACGAACAATAAAGCTAGTTATAGTTCTGAGTAGATATATCAATGAATAATAAATAAAGGTTACACCAGAGATCGAGACGGAACTACTACACAGTTACATAAAAACATCGTGGACATAATATTAACGCTTACTGACATGAACAACACATAAATACACTCCTAAATGCCAGCTATTTTCTCAACACACTGTCTTAATTCATTGCTCCAACGGCAGTACTCATTTTCGTTTCATATACTGTACGTGAAAAATACCTTATCATGGCGTCAAATACGCTTCCAAATATATCACAACTCCTTCTTCCTCCTTATCACAATAGCTTTCACAAAATACAGCACGGCATTCCTTCAAAAACAAAAACCCATCTTCCTACATACGTGTAGAAGAATTAGTGATCCTACTACGTAACGCTAGCAGTGTATAGGGTTCACGAAACACTCCTAACCTCCACTTCTCTTAATTTAATATCCTCGTGCTCATTATTTCACCAATATATTTGTTCATAATTGTATACCTTTTAACATGTTCCACGTATCTTTTAATAATGCATTTCAATAATGAACCTCTTGAACAAACAGTAATTCCTCGTTATACTTGAGTATCTGCTTCAATATAGTAGTAATCCGCTCGTCTTTAAAAAGTTAATAACAATAATTTTCGTCTTTCCGCTTCTCATAAACATTAATGAATGAAACATTCATATAAGAGCTTGTTTTATACAACATTGACTTCAGGTAAACCTCCATGTCTGCTGGTCTTCATTTCGTTCTAGCAAAATTGTTGCTAAATAATGGTTGCTATTTATAGGCATCCCCTGACTTCCATTGTCAAAATGTGATCCTCTCTGACACATATAATTGTTATATGAATTATCCATGACTAGATTAACGTCACATAATGTTAAAATTCCTTCATCATCATCATCATCATCTTGCACAGTTTCCAGCCTCTGACCGGGTCTGTTTGGAACACAAGCCTCCCCAACGTCTTCTGTCTTCGCACCATCTCTCAGCCTCCACCCTTGTCCAGTCTTCTCCTCTCTTCTTCACTCTTTCTTCCACCCCCTTCAGCCACCTGTCTCTCGGTCTCCCTCTTGTTCTCTTTCCTTCCCACTTCGTCTCGTGTATCCTCCTGGGTATCCTCTTCTCCTCCATTCGTTTTACATGTCCATACCATCTAAGTCTAGATTTCTCTATACCATCTTGTAATGGTTCCTCCTTCATTAATTCTCTGGTCCTCTCATTTCTTTTTCTGTCCTCTTTGTAGCTCCAATACAGCTTCTCAAGAACCTCATCTCACTGGCCTGTATTTTTCTCTTCTTCCTTCCTTTCATAACCTAGGTCTCCGAGGCATACGTCAGGATAGGTACATAGTACGTCCGATATATGATCTTTTTACTGTTCTGAGGGACATCCTTGCTCCATAACATGCTTCTCACACTCCTCCGGAATGCTTCTGCCTGTCGCCCTCGCTCATTTATTTCTCTATCGTTTCTTCCATTCTCTTGTATCAGGCTTCCCAGATACTTGAAACTCTCCACTTTCTTCAGCTGTTCCCCACCAATTGTTATTCCTGTTGTGGTTCTTTCCTTCTTCCTTGTTGTGATCAACATCTCACTCTTATTTATGCAAAATTTCATCCCATACCCTTGTATTATTCTTTCCCACACGTCCAACTGTTCCTTTACCTCCTCCTCCTTGTTTCCCCAAATCATCAAATCATCTGCAAACACCATTGCTTTCATCTTTCCTTCCCCAATTACTTGTGCCACTCGGGTCATTATGTCATTCATCACCACAATGAAAAGTAACGGTGACAGTGCACTTCCTTGTTTCAGGCCGTTTCTCTGTTTCAACCAGTCCGATCTCTCTCCTCCCACTTTCACACAGCTCACGCTTCCCTTGTACATCTCCTTGATCCTCCTTATAGTCCATTTTTCTACTCCTCTATCCTCCAGGGACTTCCATACTTTGTTTTTGCATACACTGTCATATGCTTTCTCAATGTCCAGGAAAGCCATCAGTAGATCTGTTCCATACTCATTAAAATTCCTTAATTGGAGTAATTCTTGTTCACTGTTATCGTTTATAACATTTAAAAATGTTGCAAAATGTTTAGACTTATTAAATTGTTAATGACAGCATTACAGTATTTTACAATAGTTCTTAGCTTGAATAACGATGTATTCTATCAATCTTAGTGCATTTACATTGTTTATAACGCAAGTGTATCGATCGGAGCATTCCCTTTCATAGAACAGTTTTCGTTTAAAATGAGTATATGAAAAACGTTCCTGAAGGACATATCTAAATTTCAAATGCTCATGAAATCACGTATAAAATGACACACGTTGACGTGTATGAAAAGTTAACTAAAACTCTCTAAAATAGACAAAATAATATCATGAGTTATACGAAAGGAAATGTACAAAATATGAATTGGTCACCCTTGAAATTCCTACAAATACTACTTCTAGCTACAGAGATAATGGAACAGTCAATTCTGTACCTTTCTGACGGTCTGCTTAGGAAATACCTCGCCCAATGGCTTCAATGTTCCTCCCCTGGGTTGACTCGTGCCGGTCGTGCTTCTGAGTCGAGCCCTGCATGAAACGTGGCTGCCAGCTGATCGACTCGTTCCTGCCTGGCTGGTGAACACCTGTTCCCCGCCTCGCCACACAGCAAACTTGTCTCTTCTCGGCTCCTGATAGCCTAGATGCTGGAACCCGGAACATTGAACTCCGCTTTCCATCTTCTTCTTTCTTCTGCACCTCGTCATTAAAGTAACTTTGAGCGTCTCTGGTTTATATCTCTCCAAGATCGTAGTGGACATTTGAGTAGAGTTGTTGGAATTCAGAATACTGCATGATGGATGAGCAGTGGTGGTGACGTCGATCCAAGGACCTCATGATCAACTCTGAATTTCCCGCTCCATAGTGTAGATTATCCTCCTTCCATGATTTAGTGATACATAGTATCCTTCTTAGTAATAGCAGAATACAAAGTTCCCACCTGACTCGAGATCGTAAGCATGGTGAATTTTAGAATCAATATGCTTCTGTAATGTTGCAGTAGTGGTGCTGCGATAATGTAGTAGCTTATAACTGGTGCTTGTTGAATGTTGAATGTATAATACAGTTCGTATAAATGCAATCTTCTTTTCTCTGCGCTGTGGTTTTAAATGTTGCTTCTTTCAAATGCTGAATATCACTTTCGTTGTTTTATCGAGATCACCTTCCTTTCCTCGGCTTTCGCTGCGTCTCCTGCAGTCCAGTGAAGTCTCCTGGTCGCACTCTTCCTTGCTATAGCGTTATTACGGGACACTTTTCCAAACAGGTACGCTCTCTTCAACAATATCAGTAGGGGTCACCTTACTCTCGGCACGTTTCGCGCGTGTTCCAGACTGGATCAAGTCCTAGCTTCGCGTCATGTCCATTTATACAGAATATCACTATTTTCCCTTCTCCTGGCCAAAAATATACAATTCTATTCTTCCAAATAAATTTCATTTTCTGTTCCTGATCTGTGGAAGTGTTAACCTCGCTTTATAAAAGCAAATGTAGTGTATTGGCAGTTCCCACACAAATTATATGATCTGTTCTATTTGGCTGTAGGTTTATTGTCAAAAACTCAACATGTCCTAGCCTCTTATTGTCGGGTCGTGTGCATAATTTGTTATTGCCGACTCGGCTAACCAAAACCGTTCTTGAGAGTGCTAACTTGAAGCCATGGTCATATTCCAGCTTCAAAAGATCTGACTCTCCCTGGGTTAATTTATCATTCACTACAAAATTTCCAAATCCAAATATTTCAAAATAGCCCAAATTTTTCCAAAAACATTTCCAAATGATTCCATTCACTTCCTGAACCATATCCGTGAATAAAATAAATTCCTATTTCCAATTTCCACTTCTTACATCGAATAGTTGGCAGGTCGGTTCGATCCTCGGCTCTGTCCATAACTTGAGCTAGGGTGAATCAGGGCTCAGTACCATGTTTCGACTTCCGGAAAATTTCGACATATCTTCGGTTTTCACATCCCCTAGACCCCAAAACCACCGTCAGTTCAAAAGTTTACTTATAATTTATGTATATACATATATATAGATATGTATGTTTGTATAAATATCAGTTTCTTGTGGACACGATAACTGCCATTATTTGCAACAATCACTTTGTATTTTTTACATAATATGTATCCCCTTAAACTCACGGTCGAGTTCGTAGATGGGCAAAATAGGTCAAAGGGGGTGGATATCGCAGGTTTTTTTTTCGGAAAAGTGATATAGCGCTATAACTCTCTTAATATCTGAAATATGAAATCCATTCAACGTTCATACTATGTGTCGGATAAGGCCCTAAAATTTATGTTTGAAATGTTTTAATAGCACCAACCATTGACCAAAGTGGTGGGAAAAGTGGGGTTTTCGGGAAACATTAGTCATATCTCTGTTAATAGGCACAATATCAAAACCGTTCAAAATGTACAATATTCCTCCAATAATTACCTAAAACTTTTGCCTGAATGAATTTTTGATATGACCTTCCATTACACCACTGGGTGAGCAGAATGATTTAAATTATAAGAAAATGCCAAGTGCCATGAGAGGTTGCCATTCCTACTTAACTAAATTGATAAGGGATGAGCCATCAGCAGTTGCTATGACGACGCTACTGCACGAGATCACATACAGTTTAACATCTGTCTGTGGGATGCGACTTCGTTATCGGAACTAGTAGCATGCTGAATTTCTATGCCCAAGGTCGGGGGTTCAAACCCAGCTAAAGTCGTCGGATTGACTAAGAGCATTAAAATCCCTGAGTATGCTTTCCTTCGGAGGGGAAGTTCCAAGGTTCGTTGCAAGTTGTTGGTTCCGGTGGAATCTAGTAGCCAAGTTCACAGCTAGGTGTCGTTGATGGTCGTAGTTTTTTTAATTATGTAGCCTATTTTAGCTAGAATTCATTAGAAAGCTAACTATTGCAATGGGTACCATGTTTCGACTTCTGGAAAATTTCGACATATCTTCGCGTTTCACTTCCCCCAGACCCAAAAACCACCGTCAGTTCAAAAGTTTATATACACACATCAAAAAAAGTTTTGCATCACCTCGGTTCCAAGAGTTCCGGAACCTTTAAATACAAAGGGAATAGAGATCAACACAAACAACATTTCAGCTCGTTTTATTGCTCATGAGACCCACACATTGCATGTTGTACCATCATACAGCTAGACTTTCAGCATCTGTGGTCCAGATTGCAGTACACACCACTACCTCTAATACCCAGTAGCACGTCCTCTTGCATTGATGCATGCCTGTATTCGTCGTGGCATACTATCCACAAGTTCATCAAGACACTGTTGGTCCAAATTGTCCTACTCCTCAACGACAATTCGGCGTAAATCTCTCAGAGTGGTTGGTGGGTCAAGACGTCCATAAACAGCCCTTTTCAACATATCCCAGGCATGTTCGATAGGGTTCATGTCTGGCGAACATGCTGGCCACTGTAGTCGAGCGATGTCGTTATCTTGAAGGAACGCATTCACAAGATGTGCACGATGAGGTCGAGAATTGTCGTCCATGAAGACAAATGCCTCTCCAATATTCTGCCGATATGGGTGCACTATGGGTCGGAGGATGTCATTCAGGTATCGTAAAGCCGTTTCGGAGCCTTCCATGACCACCAGTGGCGTACGTCGGCCCCACATAATGCCACCCCAAAACATCAGGGAACCACCACCTTGCTGCACTCGCTGGACAGTGTGTCTAAGACGTTCAGCCTGACCAGGGTGCCTCCAAACACGTCTCCGACGATTGTCTGGTTGAAGGCATATGCGACACTCATCGGTGAAGAGAACGTGATGCCAATTCTGTGGGGTCCATTCAGCATGTTGTTGGGCCCATCTGTACCGCGCTGCATGGTGTCGGGGTTGCAAAGCTGGACCTCGCCATGGACGTCGGGAGTGAAGTTGCGCATCATGCAGCCTATTGCGCACAGTTTGAGTTGAAACACGACGTCCTGTGGCTGAACGAAACGCATTATTCAACATGGTGGCATTGCTGTCAGGGTTCCTCCGAGCGGCAATCCGTAAGTAGCGGTCATCCACTACAGTAGTAGCCCTTGGGCGGCCTGAGCGAGGCCTGTCATCGACAGTTCCTGTATCTCTGTACCTCCTCCATGTCCGAACAACATCGCTTTGGTTCACTCTGAGACGCCTGGAAACTTCCCTTGTTGAGAGCCCTTCTTGACACAAAGTAACAATGCGGACGCGATCGAACTGCGGTATTGACCTTCTAGGCATGGTAGAACTACAGACAACATGAGCAGCGTACCTTCGTCCTGGTGGAATGACTGGAACTGATCGGCTGTCGTACCCCCTCCGTCTAATAGGCCCTGCTCATGCATGGTTGTTTACATCTTTGAGCAGTTTTAGTGACATCTATGAACAGTCAAAGGGACTGTATCTTGGATACAATATACACAGTCAACGTCTATATGCCGGAGATCTGGGAACCGAGGTGATGCAAAACTTTTTTTGATGTGTGTATATAAATATATATATCAGTTTCTTGTGGACACGATACCTTCCGTAATTTTGCACCAATCACTTTGAATTTTTTACATAATATGTATCCCCTTAAAATCTCGGTCGCGTTCGTTAAAGGGTAAAATCGGTCGAAGGGGGTGAATTTTTTTTTGAAAAGTGAAATATCGCTATAACTCTCTTAATACGTGAAATATCGAATCCATTCAAAGTTCATAATATTTGTCGGATAAGTGCCAAAAATTTATGTTTGAAATGTTTTTGATAGCACCAACCAATGCTATAGAAAAAAAGTGGGCTTTTCGGGAAACATTAATCATATATCTCTAATAGGCACAATATCAAAACCGTACAAAATGGAAAATATTCCCCTAATAATTACCTAAAACTTTGTCTGAAAGAAATTTTGATCTGACCCACCATTACGCCAAAGGATGAGGAAAATGATTTCGGAATTAAAGAAAATGCCAAGTGCCATCAGAGGATGCCATGACAACGCTTCTAAATTGATGAGGGATGAGCTATCAGAGGTTGCCAAGACAACCCCATAGCACGAGATCACATTCATTTTTCCATCTGACTCTGTGGGAAGCGGCTAAATGGTAGTATGCTGAACTTCATTGCCCAAGGTCGCTGGTTCAAAGCCGGCAAAGTCGTTGGATTACCTAAGAGCGCTAAAAATCCCTCGGCATGATTTCCTTTGGAGATGAAGTTCCAACGTTGGTTGCAAGTTGCTGGTTGAGGTGGCATCTAGTAGCCAATTTCACAGCTAGGTGTCGTTGACGTTAGTATATATTAGAAAACTAGGAACTACTACTTTAAATTTACCGTCTGCCGACCTTACCTGAATTACAGACTAATACATTCCTCACAAGTAACACTGTTTATCAGACAAAATCTACACATACCCAATGTACACGGGGTTACATGACCATGTTGTCACAGCCCCTAAACTGAGGAACCAATCCACATCTCTGTGGGAGATAAAATTTTGTGTGAAGAATTAACAGACTGTTTGATAGTCACACATCAGTTCCAAACCTTGCATAAGGACATTGTGATCACAAGTATAAAATCGAACCCCAAATGACAAGAAAGTTACCATCCCCATAAGACAATAAAATGATAAAAATATGCATTCAAAAACGAAACAAAAAGTTAATTAAGCTCCAATTGTAAAATACTTTCTTGCAATAAATGAGGTCTGATCCTCCTATGAAAACCTGCATATTTTGCCTATTATAGTCTATCCCCTAGTTTGCCCTGTGAAATCTACCTCTACCTTCCGGCGTTCCGAGAAGAATTTTTTACCTTGGTTTGAGCATTTTGTGTATTTAAATGTCTATTGATTTGAGATTCACAGTGATGTTCGTTTGAGGTAAGTACGTTGGGGTCTTTTGTTTTAATCATTCTTCGACACTTTTTGGATCGTTGTTTTGAACATCGCCAAATAACAGTTCCATCTTTATTGGTTATTTTTACTATAAATGTATATCCTTTACAGTAGACACATGGCATGCCATGGCTGGTTGTTTAGACTTCCATATCAACTAATACATATGAATTAAATTTTAGTAAAGTCACATGAACAATCTTTAGATTACACGCGATTTACTCACACACACACACACTTTCCTAAATGTCAAGATTTATGGATGTTGTTTTCTGCCAACAGCTGCTTACTGAGTATGACGAGGCTGGAGACTGGTTGTTTCGACGATCTATCACAATGTGAACACTGTAACAGGTAGTAGTCAACTGACAATATTCTTATACCCAAGTCAAGGTTAACAGGTACTTACCGCGTATGACAAGGCCGTACACTCTTGGGTTAGACAGTCTTTTTTGTTGTTTTGTTGTTGATAAAGATTCCATATATACCCTAGACAAGGCTATACATGTTAGTTCTGAACACTTAGTGGTTAATTGTAAATTAAATTTAAATACGCAGCTTATACAAGCACGTTTTGCACGCGGTCAAACTTTGCGAGATAGATGCCACACGCAAAGTATGTTTCCAATACCTAGCGTGAATATGAGCACTACCTAAACTACTAGCATTCTACCTAGCGGTGGATATGACCACTCACTGAACTACTAGCATGCTTGCTCAATAATGGATGCAATTGTTCTTACCACTTACAATAAACACAGTGGGTTTGCTTTATCGTTTAATACAAATTAACTTCTTTAAATAATGTAACAAAATGGTTCCTGAAAAGTAATACTATGCAAGTGCTTAACATTTTACAATTGCAATAGCAAACAGGTCGTAACTTGTAAAAGTGTATGAGCATTGAAAAAAACAAGGCGTAAAAATTTGTTTAAGCATGCTATTTAAGCCTAGGTCATAAATTACTAATGTAAATAATCAATATCCTTACTTTTATAACTTACCGAACCTAACCAAACTATAGAGAACCAAAAGCCAAACCAAAACTGAACCAAAACATCGACTGTGATTGATAGTAGCCATGTTTAGTAGAAGCAATTTATACTAGGTGCGATTTATAGCACGCTCAATCTATAGTAGGTAGGATTAATAGACGCGTTTGGCACTGGGTGCATTTTATACTGATTATGATTATTACTGAGCTTGATTTTTACTGAGATCAATTTCACCGGGGGAATAATTAATAGCAAGCGCCATTTATACTCAACGCAATTGATAGTAGGCGCAAGTGATAGTATGCGCGATGGATAGTAGGTGCAAATGATAGTAGACGCGGTTGATAGTAGGCGCAATGGATAAAATGCGCAATGAATAGTAGGCGCTATTGATAGTAGGCGCAAAGGATAAAAGGCGAAATGGATAGTAGGCGCTATTGATAGTAGGCGCAATGGATAGTAGGCGCAATGGATAGTGCACGCAATTGGTAGTAGGCGCAATGGATAGTAGGCGCAACTCAACGCAATTGATAGTAGGCGCAATTGATAGTAAGTGCGATTGGTGGTAGGCGCAATTGATAGTAGACGCGAATGTCAGTAGGCGCTATTGATAGTGGGCGCAATTCATAGTAGGCGCGATTGATTGTAAGCGCAATGGATAGTAGGCGCAATTGATATATATATATATATATGTTGACTTACAACACACTAATGTTCCAACAATTTCTAAAGTACTTTATGGTTAATGATTGACTAATGTTTGATAGTGGTAGCTAACCTCACCTCATCTAACCTAACATTATCTAACTTAACCTAACTCAATCTGACCTCACCTCACCTAACCTAACCTCACATCACCTTTAATATCACAAAGTTACAGTGTCAATGTTTACACCTCGTACAAGACCGAGAGGGATTATTTTAAGACTTAACCTTAGCTCACCTAATATAACCTAACTTTACCTAACCTAATCTTGTCACGTGACATGTTCTACAAGTTTAGACTTGCTTAAAGACTGACTATGACGTCTTAGATGAGGCGCGATTAGTAATAGGCGTAATTGATAGTAGGCGCAATTGATAACGCGATTTATACTGAGAGATATTTGTAGCGATATATATTATGTTGACTTACAACACACTAAGATTCCAACAAATCCTGAAGTTCTTTATGGTTAATGATTGACTAAGAGTGTGATAGTGGTAAAAATAGTAATAATAGTAAAAAAGTGAGCTCCTAAGTGTGAGAGATCATCAATGTAGTGTACCATCCGTCTATGACGTCACAGCCAATCTTAAAGCAAGTCTTAACTTGTAGAACATATCACGTGACAAGGTTAGATTAGGTAAAGTTAGGTTATATTAGGTGAGCTGAGGTTAAGTCTTAAAATATTCCCTCTCAGTCTTGTACTTTGTGTAAAACATTGACACTGTAACTTCGTGATATCAAAAGAGATCTGAGGTTAGGATAGGTGAGGTGTGGTTAGATCAAGTTAGGTTAAGTGAGCTTAAGTTAGGTTAGGTTAGGTGAGGTAAGATTAGCTACCACTATCACACTCTTAGTCCATCATTAACAATAAAGAACTTGCGGATTTGTAGGAATCTTAGTGTGTTGTAAGTCAACATAATATATATCGCTACAAATATCTCTCAGTATAAATCGCGTTATCAATTGCGCCTACTGTCACTTACGCCTACTACAAATCGCGCCTCATCTAAGACGTCATAGTCAGTCTTAAAGCAATTCTAAACTTCTAGAACATGTAACGTGACAAGGTCAGGTTAGGTAAAGTTAAGTTATGTTAGGTGAGATAAGGTGAAGTCTTAAAATATTCCCTCTCTGTCTTGTTCTTGGTGTAAGCATTGACACTGTAACTTTGTGATATTATAGGTGATGTGCGGTTAGGTTAGGTGAGGAGAGGTTAGATCAAGTTAGGTTAAGTTAGGTAATGTTAGGTTAGGTGAGGTGAGGTTAGCTACCACTATCACATACTTAGTCAATCATTAACCATAAAGTACTTTAGAATTTGTTGGAACCTTAGTGTGTTGTAAGTCAACATAATATATATCGCTATAAATTTCTCCCAATATAAATCGCGTTATCAATTGCGCCTACTATCCATTGCGCCCACTATCAATTGCGCCTACTACCAATTGCGCCTACTATCAATTGCGCCTACTATCAATAGCGCCTACAATCAATTGCGCCTACTATCTATAGCGCCTACTTACATTCGTGCCTACTATCAATTGCGCCGAATACCAATCGCGCTTACTATCAATTGCACCTACTATCAATCGCATTGAGTTGCGCCTACTATCCATTGCGCCTACTTCCAATTGCGTCCACTGTCCATTGCGCCTACTATCCATTGCGCCTGCTATCAATAACGCCTACTATCCATTGTGCCTTTGATCCATTGCGACTACTATCAATAGCGCCTACTATCCATTGCGCTCTTTATCCATTGGGAATACTGTCAATCGCGTCTACTATCATTTGCGCCTACTATCCATCGCGACTACTATCAATAGCGCTTACTATCAATTGCGTTGAGTATAGATGACGCCTGCTATCAATTATTCCCTCGGTGTAATTGCTTTCAGTAAAAATCAAGCTGAGTAATAATCATAATCAGTGTAAAACGCACCCAGTATCATACGCGTCTAGTAATCGTACCAACTATAGATTGAGCGTGCTATAAATCGCACCTAGTATAAATTGCTTCTACTAACCATGGCTACTATCAATCACAGCCGATGTTTTGTTTCAGTTTTGGTTTGGCTTTTGGTTCTCTATAGTTTGGTTTGGTTCGGTAAGGTATAAAAGTAAGGATATTGTTTATTTACATAAGTAATTTATGACCTAGGATTAAATAGCATGCTTGAACAAATTTTTACGCCTTGGTTTTTCAATGCTCATACACTTTTACAAGTTACGAACTGTTTCCTATTGCAATTGTAAAATGTTAAACACTTGCATTGTATTACTTTTTAGGTAACATTTTTTACATTATTTAAAGAAGTTAATTTGTATTAAACCATGAAGCAAACCCACTGTGTGTATTGTAAGTGGTAAGAACAATTGCATACATTATTGAGCAAGCATGCTAGTAGTTCAGTGAGTGGTCATATCCACCGCTAGGTAGAATGCTAGTAGTTTAGGTAGTGCTCATATTCACGCTAGGTATTGGAAACATACTTTGCGTGTTGCATCTGACTATCTCGCAAAGTTTGACCCCGTGCAAAACGTGCTTGTATAAGCTACGTATTTAAATTTAATTTACAATTAACCATTAAGTGTTCAGAACTAACATGTATAGCCTTGTCAAGGGTATATATGGGATCTTTAACAACAACAAAAAGAAAAAAGACGGTCTAACCCAAGAGTGTACGGCCTTGTCATACGCAGTATGTACCTGTTAACTTTGACTAGGGTATAAGAATATTGTCAGTTGACTACTACCTGTTACAGTGTTCACATCGTGAAAGATCGTCGAAACAACTACTCTCCAGCCTTGTCATACGCAGTAAGTAGCTGTTGGCAGAAATCATCATCCATAAATCTTGACATTTAGGAAAGTCTGTGTGTGTGTGTGTGTGTGTGTGTGAGTAGATCGCTTGTAATCTAAAGATTGTTCATGTGACTTTACTAAAATTTAATTCATATGTATTAGTTGATATGGAAGTCTCTACAACCAGCCATGGCAAGCCATGTGTCTACTATAAAGTTTATACATATACTGTATATGTTCAAAACAACGATCCAAAAAGTGTCGAGGAAAGATTAAAACAAAAGACTCCAACGTACTTACTTCAAACGAACATCAATGCATATCTCAAATAAATAGACATTTAAATACACAAGATATTCTAACCATGGTAAAAAATCAAGTCCAAAAAATATATTTCTGCTCAAGATAGTGCATAGTTTGTTGAAAAGCATTTATCATCGACTCAAAAAGTCATGTTGAGACAGTTGTCAACGTTCAAAAAACCCTTAACACTAGGAAAAGAAACGCAGACTCTACAAGAGGTCCCTGTGGAAAAGTAACAAGAGGAATTGGATGGTTCTAGTGATGTTGAGGATGATGATGATGATAATGATTGTGACAATGACTGTAATAATATTGATGATAATATTCATGATGATGATGATGATGATGATGATGATGATGATGATGAAAAAGAAGAGGGTGAAGGTATTATGTCTATAAAACCATTGCGGCTTCCCCAGTTTTAAGAAAAAGAGTACCTGGAGAAAGATATAAAAGGATCTACAACAAGCGTTGTGTTTAAAAATATCTATATCAAAAAATGGTAAAGAGAGAGAGTTGTATTCAGTGTGTATCTGTTATAAAATGAAATTAATAAAAAAATGTTATGGTTATTGTCTGTTTTTCTTAATTACTATCATTACATCCGCCACTATTAATGCAATTGTTAACCATAGACAGTCTCTAGCTATGTTAAGAAAAAGAGAGTGGACTTAAACAATACACTCTATCTATGATTTGTGTATCGAGTATCATAATAATACCATATCACTATGCAAGAGTTATGTCAGGTAAGGGGGTCAAACCCTTGCTTTCTTGTATTGAAAATGTGAACTTAAGTCAAACGCCTTAACCACTCGGTCAACCTAATTTGTTTTGTGCACTTGAGTGTTTACAAAATTTTCCAGTTACATTGACTCAACCACTTGCTCGTTTTTAAATGTAGAATTTTTGTTTCTTGTTTTGCCATAACATTGCAATTATGAGTCTTGTGAACTGGGTGTTTAATATAGGGGTAAATGCATTTTAAAATAATTTTAGAAACGCTCTTAGGTATCGTGTCGTGGGTTTTAGTAATGCATTACTGTTCGTTGACTAACATTTAACGTTACACAACATTATTTTGGTGAGCTCTACATGTTGTTGTTTGAGTCTTCAGTCTTTTGACTGGTTTGATGCAGACCTCCAAGCCTCCCTGTCCCGAACTATTCATTTCATCTCCATATAGCTACCACACCCTACATCCAAGGCTATCTGTTTAACATATTCTAACCTTGGTCTCCCTTACAAACTCTTGGGTTCAATGCCTAGCTTTAACACAGAATTTTAAAAGTGGTATGAGGACTAAAAAGGGTTTACTCAGTCTCGGGTGGTCCAAATAAGTAGAGGGGCTTTGATTCACGCCTCAACTATAGAGCACCATGTTTTTTTTAAATAAATGATAGCCATTTGTTCTTTTTCACATTTCGCACATTGCAATTTGTCAATTTTCCATTTGCAGTTTTTTAAATGTCAGTTTAAAGTTTTTGAATTTCATGATATGGAAACATGGATTCTCCAATTTGTTGTTAACACATTATTATATATATTTTATTTTGTATAATTATATCAAAAGTTCATATTTATAGAACATGATTTTTTCATTTTTTTGTAAATGGTGTTAAAGTGAGTTCTTGACCATGACGATTGTACAGTCTGTCTTTGTGTTTGCAAAACACAGAGTTCTATTACAACTTCTGAAGGTAAGGCTGTTTTACACACACTCTCTTTCAGTGCAGTCATACATTCACACCACCATGCCTGTTTTTTAGAACAAAAACAACCACTCTATTTATCCCCAAACACATTCGTGACATGCACACTCATCCCAAAGAACATTTAGTTATACATTTAACATTTACCATTAGAAACAAGCTGTTCAGTAAATAACATATAGCCTACTTTCTCCTAAATGCATGGGTATTGTTATAACTATTTGTCCTTTTCAAGGTGTATAATTGAATGTTGGTTGTAGTAGCTTGTTGAAATACAACGTGCTATAGGGATATTAAACATGAATATGAGGTGTCCTTTGCTAGTGCTAACTCTGCAAAAAATTTCATTCAATTCGGTTTCACCGTGTTTGAATTGATATTGGGAATGGATTTGCACACATACATGGCCGCTATTTGCAAACTATTGGGCTGATGACCTTGTTGTCAGTCATAAGATGCTTTCCACAAAAAGGCATGTTGTTGCAAAATCTGGTAGAGATCAAATTATTAGGATGGTCGTAATTTGATTTAAGATTTTAATATTTGGGTGGCCGTCATTCCGTTTCCGTCCAGATGGCGGCAATATAAAACATGACACTGAGGTGCCCTTTGCTAGTGCTACCTCTGTACCAAATTTCGTTCAATTCAGTTTCACCGTGTTTGAATTGATAGGGGGAATCGATTTTCACACATACTTGGCCACCATCTGCAAACTATTGGGCTGATGATCTTGCAGTTTGGTCAGAATATGCTTCCCACATAAAGATATGTTGTTGCAAAATTTGGTAGAGACTAGATTATTAGGTTGGTCGTAATTACATTTTAGCTTTTAACATTTGGGTGGCCGCGATTACGTTTCCGTCAAGATGGTGGTGATATAAAACATGGCACTGAGGTGCCCTTTGCTATTGCGATCTCTGTACCAAATTTCGTTCCATTTGGTTTCACCGTGATCGAATTAATAGGGGGAATCGATTTTGCCACAAAGATGGCCGCCATCCACAAAATATTAGGCTAATGACCTATGAGTTTGATCAAAGGATGCTCCCTCCATAAAGGTATGTTGATGCAAAATTTGGTATGGATCGGATGATTAGGTTAATCGTAATTTGATTTAAGCTTTGAACATTTGTGTGGCCGCCATTACGTTTCCGTGAAGATGGCGGCGATATAATACATGACAATGAGGTGCCCTTCGCTAGTGCTACCTCTGTACCAAATTTCGTTCCATTTGGTTTCACCGTGATCGAATTATAAGAGGGAATCGATTTTAACACAAAGATGGCCGCCATCCGCAAACTACTGGGCTAATGACATATTAGATTGGACAAAGGATGGTCCGTCCATAAAGGTATGTTGTTGCAAAATTTGGTAGAGATCGGATATTTATGTTAGTCGAAATTTTATTTAAGCTTTGAACATATGTGTGGCCGCCATTACGTTTCTGTCAAGATGGCGGCGATATTTAAACATGACACTAAGGTGCCCTTCGCTAGTGCTACCTCTGTACCAAATTTCGTTCCATTCGGTTTCACCGTGTTTGAATTAATAGGGGGAATCGATTTTGACACAAAGATGGCCGCCATCCTCAAACTCTAAGGCTAATGACCTATTAGTTTGGTCAAAGGATGCTTCCTCCATAAAGGTATGTCGTTGCAAAATTTGGTAGAGATCGGATGATTAGGTTAGTCGTAATTTGATTTAAGCTTTGAACATATGTGTGGCCGCCATTACGTTTCCGTCAAGATGGCGGCGATATAAAACATGACACTGAGGTTCCCATTGCTAGTGCTACGTCTGTACCAAATTTCGTTCCATTCGGCTTCACTGTGATCGAATTAATAGGGGGAATCGATTTTGACACAATGATGGCCGCCATCCGCAAGCTATTGGGCTAATGACGTATTAATTTGGTCAAAGGATGCTTCCTCCATAAGGGTATGTTGTTGCAAAATTTGCTAGAGATCGGATGATTAGGTTAGTCGTAATTAGATTTAAGCTTTGAACATTTGTGTGGCCGCCATTACGTTTCCGTCAAGATGGCGGCGATATAAAACATTACACTGAGGTGTCCTTTCCTAGTGCTACCTTTGTACCAAATTTCGTTCAATTTGCTTTCACCGTGTTCGAATTGATAGAGGGGGGGACAGACAACCAGAGTACACACACTCGCACACACACACACACAGACTCACACACACACACATACACACACACAGCCAGACACACTTTTTTCGCCCTGTGTTGATCTCATAAGTCTACTTTAATTTTTTGCAAAAATCGAAAGTAGGCTAAAAAATGGTTTCCACTATTTACAAAAAATAACTATTTACAATTACAAAAAATGAATATTTACAAACTACTAAATCTGCTAAATCTACTGGTTACAAAAATCCATGTCTCTAAAATTTGCCTACTGTGTGAGCACTGCCAGCAAGACAGCTTAGTTTGGAATAAGCGTGTGTGTGTGTATAGATTATTAGCCTCAAGTATTTATAGCTTGTTGTGTGTAGCGACCTTTTTGTCCCATTAACCACTGAGCAAGTTTTAACAGTCAAATCATAAAAACAGCATAGGACAGGTGTGTGTGTTTCATGTACTCGGGTGTTTGCATTAGCTCATTGCACTAGCTTTACCCTACCCTCTATAGGTAGAGCGTTATCCCTTTCCTTTTTGACATCACTAATGACCACATCCACCCACAAGCTTTACACGTAAACCCTTGGCTTGTTTTCGATTAGGTTTTGTTCGATTTAGTTGGATTTTATTCAGCTTGGTTCAGTTTAATTCGATATAGTCTCCATTTTGTGATTTAGCTATCCTCTTTAACCAATCAATTAAAGATAGTCTACTCTTAATTCTTGAATCGGTAAATTAGATTTTGTGTACACCGTTTGTCCTTTATTAACCCATGCCTGCATCCTATACTCTCTCTGTACTGCAGATTGAACTGAAAATAAGTTCCAATGGTGAAAGACATGTCAGTCACCATACATGTAGCCTACACTAATTCTTTATCACTCATGGTAAACATCTCACATGTTGGTATCCGATTATCTTATCTTATATATATACTAGCAGGTACCCGCGACCTCGCCCGCGATCAAGACAATTGGTCCATTCTATTACAGCGATCGCGGCTACAGGTGGGTCCATTTTAATTCTGAATACTGATACATACAGTATATTGATATCAGCAGCAAAGTGGCAATTTTACAGAGTTGTGAAAGTCTGCAGGGTTCGATGTTACATTATGCTAACACATTTTAAAATTACGTCTTTTGCTGAGACATAACGATTTTGTTGTCCGGATGCACGCGAGCACGCCACTTACAGTTGCCCATGGAAAACAAGATGTTCAGCAAAGAACATATAGCCTACTTTCTCCTAAATGTATGGGTATCTTTATGACTCTTTGTCCTCATCCCTAAAACAATCAACCCAACCACAATGTATTGTTTGTTTTCTTTTATATTGATAATAAGCCAGTAAGTGTCAAGATCAATATTATATACTTTATGATGATTGAATAACAAAACTACTAACTTATTGTAATGCATTCACGTCCGTTAATCTCTATATTAAGCCAGCCTGCAAAATTAAGAATCTTCCGCCCCAATCATCTTCCGCCCCAATCACAGTAGGTGGTGCTGCGACCTATCAGTGAATTAATCTTTATCTTGTACGCCTATGCACTGCCATCGTAATGTACTACGATGGCAGTGTTCTATGGGTGTTGAATGAGTAGGCAGTTTAAAGTAGCCAAGAGGGAGGCGATCCAGCTGGCAGTGTTTAAAGGTATTCGGAGCGCGATCGTGGCTAATAGTTGAACTACCAGTATTACAAAATTGCCATACTTCAGGAGGCCAGCTCAGGCATTTACACAGCGTTATGTTTGGAACAATATTACCCACATAACCCACAAGAGGACAGCACCGTACAGAGGCATTAAGAAGGCTGTGGTTAATGACAACGTGTATCTAGTTCTTCTATTCTCCTTTTTCTAATGTCTTCTGTTTATGTGCGATGCTGGGACTGTGATTTTATTAATATACGAGTGTATACTTTATCCTCTCCTTTGAGCTAAATGACATTTTATTCAGTATCTGTGGGAAAAGCTCGTGCACATCATTTGTAAAAGAATTCAAGAAAAAAAAACCTAACTGTAGCAGTATTCGATCCCCAGTCAACTGCGTGTCAGCCTAACATGCTAGCCCAGAGCTAACCGTATCCATGACGTCAGGTGTTCTTAACTGACATATTAGATACAAACTGTTGGCAAATAATGACTTTAAATAAACGATTTCTTCACTGCAGTACATCTTCATTAAAGATCATTTCATACAAAGTTTATATTATTGTATCAGTACGGTATATCACATACAACATACTAAAACTACTGAAATATAAGACAGGCACATGAGGACAGCTGCCATCTTGTCGTGTGACACTAACGGCTCAGCTCTTTTAAGCCACTCATACTGTATAATATTATAATATTAAATTATAATAAATAACGGATCACGACCTTCAGGATAGCTTAAACCCCCCTAGGCTCGATAATCGGAATTGGTGGGTCTTAAGCTATTTATTAAAATGGTTGCATAATTCACACGGCCGCCATCCTGAAATGGCATGGCCGATGACCTTGAATTTTGGGTGAAAGACGCGTCCTATATAAAGGTATGTTGTCACCAAATTTGGTAGATATCGGATGATTAGTTTAGCCGTAATTTGATTTTACGTTTTGAACATTTGAGTGGCCGCCATTCTGTTTTGGTAAAGATGGCGGCGATATAAAGTATGACACTGAGGTGTCCTTTACTAGTGCTACCTCTGTACCAAATTTCGTTCAATTCGGTTTCACCGTGTTCGAATTGATAGGGGGGGACAGACATTCAGAGTACACACACTCACACACACACACACACACACACAGACTCACACACACACATACACACACACACAGACTCACACACACACATACACACACACAGACAGACACACTTTTTTCGCCCTGTGTTGATCTCATAAGTCTACTTTCATTTTTTGCAAAAATCGAAAGTAGGCTAAAAATGGTGTTGTCTAAATGTACACGTGCTACTGTTAAGTGTGTGTCATTGCGCTTTGTTAAAGAAATTGCGAATATTGTTTGAAGAGGGAACTGCACTCTTGCTCACTGGAATAGCAAATCTATCGGAATATGGGGAATTAAAAGTATTCGTCCTTAAGCTATTCCGGATGTAATTTTGCCATACTTATTGATGATTTGAACATCAACATATCGCTATTAATAGACCTATAGTTAAATATCTCTCACCTTGGCCGCTGATGTACAGTACATTATGCAGTCTCTTCCTGTGTTACATCCCAGGGATTGAAATTCTCCAAAACCAATTTTGCCTCACATGCCTCTCTAAGAAATTAAAATTGCTGATTGTTGTTGCTTGAGTCTTCAGTTTTTTAACAGGTTTGATGCAGCCGTCCATGCCTCCCTCTCCCGAGCTAATCGTTTCATCTCTACATAGTACCACACCCTACATCCGAGGCAATCTCTTTAACCCTGGTTTACCCCTACAGTTCTTGTCCTCGACCCTCCCATCCATAACTAAGCTTGCTATTCCTGGGTGTCTTAATATGTGTCCTACCATCCTATCTCTTCTCTTCATTAGCAGTCGCCAGAAATATCTCACCTCTCCCACTCGTTTTAATACCTCTTCATTTGTTTCCCTATCTACCCATCTGATCATCATTCTCCTGTATCACCACATTTAAAACGCGTCAATTTTCTTCTTTTCTGCTGCACCATTAGTACATTAGTCCAACTCAGCAACCTTTCTAGGTTTAAGCCGTGCCTTGTGCGGGGATTCAATGGCCGTGAAAGACAAAATACCAACCTTATTGAAATAAGTTTGCCCAATTCCTCAGTAAGAATAATTAACAAAAAATAATAATTTAATGTGACAGCCGGTAGAATACGCCACATTCGTTTGTGATTATGGATTGCAGATCAAGGTAAAAAACGAAAAAGAGCAGATCAATATTGGCAAACAGAAATATACAGTTAACAAAAAACAAATTTATAAAGAAAAAGAAAGCATACCTTGCAAAATAGAAAGCATCTTGACATTGTAAATTAGCGTAAAGGTACGAAATCCCGCTTAAAATAACCAACTCAAAGAGTATAAAATTAGACTCAAAATCACGCTTGTATTCGACCACAAAAACCATCTCTATAAATAAAATATATCTCACTTTACGCGTATCAATGCGAGGAGCAATGTTTGTGAACCGAACCCCGCGTTTTAAGGCCCTAAAACGAACGGTTTTCGAGATATTGTCAGAAAACTATCCCCGGACTGCGGAATTTCAGCGGTTGCCATAGTAACGTTGATCTGTTTATTCGAGGGAACACAGTTATTAGGGAATATCTCCGAAACTGTTCATTTTTGGAACTTAAAAAGTGTTTTTCGGGGTCCCTACAGGACCTCCGAGTATTGTGTCTTGTATCTGGCAGCTTAAAATGAGCTAAATCCGGTCTTTGTACCGAATGTCCATGCTCAGTGCCAAAGGGCCGAAAAAATCACTTACAAATTGAATTTTCAAAAACCGTTTCTTAGTGAGTCTCTACATACTCGGATCAACCAACATGCAAAATTTCAGCTTTCTGGGTCTAGTGGTTTGAGCCCTGCGGTGATGAGTCAATTTTGGATGTATATATCTTATATATAAAAGTGAAAGTCTGTATGTATGTATGTGGGTGGGTTGGTTCCGTATACAAATCTACACCGTTCCACCAATCTCAACCAAATTTTTCATACTCATAGTTTAGGACCCGGAAGGAACCGCTGCCTACATGAATTTTCGATAGTCTTTCTCATTCTTCTGATTTCGGCCCTTTTGCACTCGAGCAAAGGCTAATAAATTCATAAAATATACTCATGAAGGAATGGCAAGGTAGATAGTTTCCATGGCAACATAGCTCAAGTCGAGACACGGCCGACTGGATTCCAGTTGCACTCTGCACTACCGGTATAGAAAATGAGGAGCTTTACTTGAAATCCCGTTAGTTACTCAACTGCTCACACAGCACTGTCAACCGAGTATAGCATAACAAAGACTTGACACTACCTACTAGATATTTGTCAAATACCACTCACTCACTCACACATTCATCACGAAATCTCAGAAACCACCGAACGGATTGGAATGAAATTTGGTATGCAGCTTCCTCAAGGGCAGGAAACGCCCATTAAGAATTTTGGATATTCAGGTTCTAAAGGGGTGTTAAGGGGGTAGACCTGCATTTCATTGAATAGCAATATCTCCCGATTGGTTTCATTGGGGGATGTGATACTCGGCATATAAACTCATCATTAACAAGAAGTTCCGTGAAGAACTATACAGCCTACTTTTCATGCCAATGATTATTCTACAGAATATGAACCTATCTAGAATAATGACGAAATTAAGTTGCTAATATCGAAATTTCCAATTAGTTCGAAATACTGTATACCTGGCATAATGTATCCTAATAGAGCACTACAGTTGGCAGCCCTGATGACTGAATATATTCTTAGTTCCGTCTCTTACGGTACTAAATACAAAATTTGGTTGAAGTCCACTGGATAGCATGGACGTTACATGCAGTTAAACATTGGATCTAACAGCGCGCGTAAAATCATGTTGGCAACAATGACATGCATGTATTGGTCAGAAATAATCTGAAATAATATGATCTATTGTTGTGCCAATTTTGAATGAAATCCATTAGTTAGTATGCATTTTAAAATTGGACCTATCAGCAGGCTTAGAATCATGTTGGCAGCACTGACGCATATTAGTTACTCCAAATTCGTCTAGAATGCCAGGTACTATACGTGTGCAAAGTTTAGAGCTATTGGCTTGCATACTTTATGATATATTGATATTAGGGTAACAAAAATAGGGACAGCACATATTAACAGTTGGCAGCCCTGGTTGCTCCTTAGAATACGCATAGTCATATCTGTTATGGTACACATAGCACATACGAAATTTGGTTGAAATCCAAATGATAGTATGGAAGTTACATGTATTTAAAGTTGGACCTGTCAGCAGGCTTAGAATCATGTTGGTAGCACTGACGTATATAAGTTACTCCAAATTAATGTAGAATGTCAGGTACTATACGTGTGCATAGTTTAAAGCTGTCGGCTGGCATACTTTCTGATATATTGGTATTTGGATAAAATAAATTAGGAGCATTTATTAACAGTTGGCAGCCCTGTTGGGTCTTAAGAATACGCTCAGTCATATCTGGTTATGTACACATACAACATACGAAATTTGGTTGAATTTTGCTTGATAGTGTGGAAGTTATATGCATTTAAAATTGGACTTATCAGGAGGCTTATAATCATTTTGGCAACACTGCCATGTTTGGCCTCCTGGAAATTAAACTGAAATATTATGATCTGTACGTGTGCCAATTTCGAAATAGCTCCCATTCATACTTTCCAAGATATCCAACATGGAGCTCAAATTTCAATTGCGATTTTTTAGCAGTTGGTAGCACTGACATCATTTTCAAATATGGCCGTGAGATATTCAGGTATAGGTCTTTACTCCTACCAAATTTTGTTTCGATTGCTGCTGCCGTTTAGGAGTTGATAGGGGGGGACACACACACAGCCAGACAGACAGACAGAAGGACAGACAGACAGACAGACAGACAGACACACATTTGCCCGATCTCATAAGTCTACTTTTTCCTCATATTTGCAAAATGTGAAAAGTAGGCTAAAAATAAGAAGACACGTGTCTGAGGGTTTTTCGATGTGGTGTATATTATGAGGTGAAAGGGGTGAAAAGTTGGAGGTTGAAAGATTCCTAACGGAGCCTGAATCTCTTAAACGACATAGGCGAGGAGTTTGAAACTCAGCGGAAAAAAATCAGCAAAAAATAAGTAAAGAGGTGTTTGACCGTTTTTTCATAAATCCAATATAAGGGGCCATGGGGAGGGGTGAAATTCTGGGGGAAAGAAACAGGAAAGAAAGTGTCCTAACGGATTGACTCACTCGCTCTTCAAACTCAGGGGGAAAACTGCTTAAAAATAAGTAAATATGTATTCGACAGTTTTTTGATAAATCATATTTAAGGGGTTCATCGGAAGGGGTAAAATTCTGAAGAAAAAATGAAAGAAAATGTCTTGACTCACTCACTCACTCATCATCGCCCAGCCAAAAATATTGAAGTTGGAAACATGGAATTTTCGGGATATGTTCGTTGTATGTCAAAACCATAAACTAAGGGAGGATTTTTGAATATTCAGGTTCTAAAGGGGTCTTAAGGGGGTTAAACCTGCATTTCATTTAATAACAATATCTCACGAGTGGTTTCATTTGTGGATGTGATACTCGGCATATAAACTAATTATTAACAAGAAGTTCCGTGAAGAACTATACAGCCTACTTTTCATGCCAATGATTATTCTTCAGAATATGAACCTATCTAGAATAATGACGAAATTAAGTTGCTAATATCGAAATTTCCAATTAGTTCGAAATACTGTATACCTGGCATAATGTATCCTAATAGAGCACTACAGTTGGCAGCCCTGATGACTGAATATATTCTTAGTTCCGTCTCTTAAGGTACAAAATACAAAATTTGGTTGAAGTCCAATGAATAGCATGGACGTTACATGCAGTTAAACATTGGATCTAACAGCGCGCGTAAAATCATGTTGGCAACAATGTCATGCATGTATTGGTCAGAAATAATCTGAAATAATATGATCTATTGTTGTGCCAATTTTGAATGAAATCCATTAGTTAGTATAGAAGTTACATGCATTTTAAAATTGGACCTATCAGCAGGCTTAGAATCATGTTGGCAGCACTGACGTATATTAGTTACTCCAAATTCGTCTAGAATGCCAGGTACTATACGTGTGCAAAGTTTAGAGATATTGGCTTGCATACTTTCTGATATATTGATATTAGGGTAACAAAAATAGGGACAGCACATATTAACAGTTGGCAGCACTGGTTGCTCCTTAGAATACGCATAGTCATATCTGTTATGGTACACATAGCACATACGAAATTTGGTTGAAATCCAAATGATAGTATGGAAGTTACACGTATATTTATTGGACCTGTCAGCAGGCTTAGAATCATGTTGGTAGCACTGACGTATATAAGTTACTCCAAATTAATATAGAATGTCACGGACTATACGTGTGCATAGTTTAAAGCTGTCGGCTTGCATACTTTATGATATATTGGTATTTGGATAAAATAAATTAGGAGCATTTATTAACAGTTGGCAGCCCTGGTATGTCTGAAGAATACGCTCAGTCATATCTGGTTATGTACACATACAACATACGAAATTTGGTTGAATTCCAATTGATAGTATAAAAGTTATATGCATTTAAAAATTGGACCTATCAGGAGGCTTATAATCATTTTGGCAACACTGCCATGTTTAGCCTCCTGGAAATTAAACTGAAATATTATGATCTGTACGTGTGCCAATTTTGAAATAGCTCCCATTCATACTTTCCAAGATATCCAACATGGAGCTCAAATTTCAATTGCGATTTTTTAGCAGTTGGTAGCACTGACATCATTTTCAAATATGGCCGTGAGATATTCAGGTATAGATCTTTACTCCTACCAAATTTTGTTTCGATTGCTGCAGCCGTTTAGGAGTTGATAGGGGGGGACACACACACAGCCAGACAGACAGACAGAAGGACAGACAGACAGACAGACAGACAGACGGACAGACAGACAGACAGACAGACAGACAGACAGACAGACACACATTTGCCCGATCTCATAAGTATACTTTTTCCTCATTTTTGCAAAATGTGAAAAGTAGGCTAAAAATAAGCAGACATGTGTCTAAGGGTTATTCGATGTGGTGTATATTATGAGGTGAAAGGGGTGAAAATTGGGGGTTGAGGGATTCTCAACGGAGTGTGTATCTCTTAAACGACATAGGCGAAAAGTTTGAAATTCGGCGGAAAAAACCAGCTAAAAATATAAGTAAATAGGTGTTCGACCGTTTTTTCATAAATCCAATTTAAGGGGCCCTTGGAGAGGGGTGAAATTCTGGAGGAAAAAAAACAGGAAAGAAAGTGTCCTAACTCACTCACTCATCAAACTCAGAACAGCTCAAAAATAAGTAAATAGGTGTTGGACCGTTTTTTTTTTCATAAATCCAATTTAAGGGGTTCATGAGAGGGTGAAATTCTGAAAAATAATTGAAAGAAAATGCCCTGACTTACTCACTCACTCATCATCGCCCAGCCAAAATTATTGAAGTTAGAAACATGACATTTTGGGGATATGTTCGTTGTATGTCGAAAACGTCCAGTAAGGAAGTAATTTTGGATATTCAGTTTTAAAGAGGTGTTAAGGGGGTTGACTTGCATTTAATTGAATAACAATATCTCCCGATTGGTTTCCTTTGGGATGGGATACTCGGCATATAAACTCATCATTAAGAATAAGAAGACACATGTCTGAGGGTTTTTCGATGTGGTGTTTATTATGAGGTGTGTGTGTGAAACGTGAGTGTTGAAGGATTCTTAACGGAGGAAGTATCTCTTAAAAGACAGAGGAAAATGTATGAATCTCAGGGAGAAAAATCAGCTTGAAAAAGTAGTAAATAGGTGTTCGATCGTTTTTTCATAAATCCAATTTAAGGGGCTCATGGGGAGGGGTGAAATTCTGGGGAAAGAAGTCCTCTAAGGAAGGATTTTTGGATATTCACTCATCATCCCCCAGCAAACCTATTGCAGTTAGAAACTTGAAATTTTGGGGATATGTTCGTTGTATGTCGAAAAAGTCCACTAAGGATGGATTTTTGGATATTCATGTTCTGAAGGGGTGAGGGGGTTAAACTTGCATTTCATTGAATAATAATATCTCACGAGTTGTTTCATTTGGGGATGTGATATTCGGCATATAAACTAATCATTCAAAATAAGCAGATATATGTCTAAGGGTTTATCGATATGGTGTATATTATGAGGTGAAAGGGGAGAAAATGGGGGTTGAAGGATTCTTAACGGAGCATGTACTGTATCTCTTATTCAACATAGGCGATAAGTTTGAAATTCAGCGGAAAAAGCAGCTTAAAAGATAAGTAAATAGGTGTTCGACCATTTCTTCATAAATCCAATTTAAGGGGCCCATAGGTAGGGGTGAAATTCGGGGAATAAAAAACAGGAAAGAAAGTGTCCTAACTGATTGACTCACTTATTCACTCATCAAACTCAGGGGGAAAAACAGCTTTAAATAAGTAAATAGTTTTTCGACCGTTTTTTTTTTCATAAATCCAATTTAAGGGGTTTATGGGGAGGGGTGCAATTCTCAAAAATAAATGAAAGAAATTGTCCTGACTGAATCACTGACTCATCATCGCCCAGCCAAACTTATTGAAGTTAGAAACATGAAATTTTGGGGATATGTTCGTTGTGTGTCGAAAACGTCCACTAAGGAAAGAGTTTTGAATATTCAGGTTCTAAAGGGGTGTTAAGGGGGTAAACGTGCATTTCATTGAATAACAATATCTCACGAGTGGTTTCATTTGGGGATGTGATACTTGGCAGATATACTAATCATTAAAAATAAGCTGACACATGTCTAATGGTTTTTCGATGTGGTGTATATTATGAGGTGAAAGGGATGAAAAGTGGGGGTTGAAAGATTCCTAACGGAGCGTGTATCTCTTAAACGACATAGGCGATGAGTTTGATTTTCTACGAGTTTCAATCAGCTTAAAAATAAATAAATGAATAAATAATTAAAATAAGTAGGTGTTCGACAGTTTTTTCATAAATCCAATTTATGGGGCCTATGGGTGGGTGGTGAAATTCTGGAAGAAAAACGTCCACTAAGGAAGGATTTTTGGATGTTCACTCTCATCGACCAACCAAAACTATTAAAGTTAGAAGAAGGGGATATGTTTGTTGTGTGTTGAAAATGTCTACTAAGGAGGGATTTTTGGATATTCAGGTTCTCAAGGGGTGTTAACGGGGTTAAACCTGCATTTCATTCAATAACAATATGACACTACTATGACGCGAGCGAAGCGAGGCTAAAAAGGAGCTGTTGTGTGTCTGTGTATTACTCAATCCCGCAAGAACCACTGGTCCAATTTACATGAATTTTACATGTAAGTAGCTGATTTACCTGGTTAAAATATAGGCTACTTTTGATTTCAATACTTTGCACTATTTTAAGATGGCGACCATTTTAGTGACGTCACAACTCCCTTTGGTTTCAAACTTTCATATTTCCATTTGAAATAAAAAGTGAAGGCTAAGAAATTGCAAACTTTTGATGGCATATACGAGGTTTAAAATTACATTTTCTATCCGAAAGGTATCTCCAACGGTTAGCGAGTAAAACCTAAATTTGTGCTATAAAACACGGTCAACGCCGAACGGTGTAGTTGGACAAAATGTTCCATCGTTAATCTCCCTCTGCGCAGCACCTCGCCTATCCCCTGTTTTAACTGTCACCTTCAGATTTTAATTTATTTATGACGCGTAGTGAAGCACGGGTACTTCAGCTAGTCTTATATATAAAAGTGAAAGTCTGTATGTATGTATGTGGGTATGTATGTGGATCTGTTCCGTATACAAATCTACACCGTTCCACCAATCTCAACCGAATTTTGCATACACATAGTTTAGGACCCAGAAGAAACCGCTGGCTACATGAATTTTCGATAGTATTTCTCATTCTTCTGATTTCGACCCTTTTGCACTCCAGCACATGCTAATCAAATCATAAAATATACTCATGAAGGAATGGCAAGGCGGATAGTTTCCATGGCAACATAGCTCAAGTCGAGACACGGCCGACTGGATTCCAGTTGCACTCTGCACTACCGGTATAGAAAATGAGGAGCTTTACTTGAAATCCCGTTAGTTACTCAACTGTTCACACAGCACTGTCAACCGAGTTTAGCATAACAAAGACTTGACACTAACTTCTACTATATACTGTATTTGTCAAATACCACTCACTCACTCATTCATTCATCACGAAATCTCAGAAACCATCAAACGGATTGGAATGAAATTTGGTATGCAGCTTCCCCAAGGGCCGCAAATGCCCACTAAGAGAGGATTTTCGGATATTCTGGTTCTAAAGGAGTCTTAATGGGGCTAAACCTGCATTTCATTGAATAACAATATCTCCCGATTGGTTTCATTGGGGGATGTGATACACGGCATATGAACTCATCATTAAGGAGTAACACAAGTGTCTGAGGGTTTTTCGATGTGGTGTATATTATGAGGTGAAAGGGGTGAAAACTGGGGATTGAAAGATTCCTAACGCAGCGTGCATCTCTTAAACGACATAGGCGAGGAGTTTGAAACTCAGCGGGAAAAAATCAGCATACAAATAAGTAAATATGTGTTTGACCGTTTTTTCATAAATCCAATTTAAGAAGCCCATGGGGAGTGGTGAAATTCTGTGGGGGGGGGGGGGACAGGAAAGAAAATGTCCTAACTGATTGACTGACTGACTCACTCATCAAACTCAGGGTGAAGAACTGCTTTAAAGTAAGTAAATAGCTGATCGACAGTTTTTTATCAATCAAATTGAAGGGGTTCATCGGGAGGGGTGAAATTCTGAAGGAAAAAAAATGAAAGAAAATGTCCTGACTCATTCACTCACTCATCATAGCCCAGCCAAAAAATTGAAGTTGGAAAATGCATTTTGGGGATATGTTCGTTGAATGTCAAAACCGTACACTAAGGGAGGATTTTTGGTTATTCAGGCTCTAAAGGGGTCTTAAGGGGGTTAAACCTGAATTTCATTGAATAACAATATATCACGAGTGGTTCCATTTGTGGATGTGATACTCGTCATATAAACTAATCATTAAAATAAGCAGACATGTGTCTAAGGGTTTTTCGATGTGGTGTATTATTATGAGGTGAAAGGGGTGAAAAGTGGGGGTTGAAGGATTCCTAACGGAGCGTGTAGGCCTATCTCTTAAACGACATAGGCGAGAAATTTGAAACGCAGCGAAAAAACATCAGCTAAAATGATAAGTAAATCGGTGTTCGACCGTTTTTTCATAAATTAATTTAAGGGGCCAATGGAGTGGGGTGAAATTCTGGGGGAAAAAAGGAGAGAAAGCGTCCTAACTGACTAACTCACTCACTCACCAAACTCAGGGAAAAAAGACAGCATTAAAAATAAGTTAATAGGTGTTCAAGCGTTTTTTCATCAATCCAATTTAAGGGGCACATGGGGAGGGGTGAAATTCTGGTAAAAATAATTGAAAGAAAATGTCCTGTCTGACTCACTCACTCATCACGCCCAGCGAAAACTATTAAAGTTGGAAAAATGAAATTTTGGGAATATGTTCGCTGTATGTCGAAAACGTCATCTAAGGAATGATTTTTGTTTATTCGGGTTTTAAAGAGATGTTAAGGGGGTAAACGTGCATTTCATTGAATAACGATATGTGATGAGTTGTTTCTTAGGGGATGTGATATTCGGAATATAAACTAATCATTAAAAATAATCAGACATATGTCTAAGGGTTTATCGACGTGGTGTATATTATGAGGTGATAGGGGTGAACATTGGGGGTTGAGGGATTCTTGACGGAGCGTGTATCTCATAAAGGACATAGGCGAGAAGTTTGAAATTCGGCGGAAAAAGAACAGCTTAAAATACACGTAAATAGGTGTTCGACTGTTTTTTTTCATAAATCCAATTTAAGGGGCCCTTGGGGAGAGGTGAAATTCCGGGGAAAAGAACAGGAAAGAAAGTGTCCTAAGTGATTGACTCACTTACTCACTCATCAAACTCAGGGAGAATAGAGCTTTAAATAAGTAAATACGTGTTCGGCCGTTTGTTTCATAAATCCAATTTAAGGGGTTCATGGGGAGGGGTGAAATTATCAAAAATAAATGAAAGGAAATGTCCTGACTGAATCACTGACTCATCATCGCCCATCCAAAATTATTGAAGTTAGAAACATGAAATTTTGGGAATATGTTCGTTGTATGTCGAAAACGTCCACTAAGGAAAGAGTTTTGAATGTTCAGGTTCTAAATAGGTGTTAAGGGGGGTAAACGTGCATTTCATTGAATAACAATATCTCACGAGTGGTTTCATTTTGGGATGTGATACTTGGCATATATACTAATCATTAAAAATAAGCTGACACATGTCTAATGGTTTTTCGATGTAGTGTATATTATGAGGTGAAAGGGATGAAAAGTGGGGGTTGAAAGATTCCTAACGGACCGTGTATCTCTTAAACGACATAGGCGAGGAGTTTGAAACTCGGAGGAAATCAATCAGCTTAAAAATAAATAAATAAATAAATAAATAAATAAATAAAATAAATATGTGTTCGACCGTTTTTTCATAAATCCAATTTAAGGGGCCTATGGGGAGGGGTGAAATTCTGGAAGAAAAACGTCCCCTAAGGAAGGATTTTTGAATGTTCACTCTCATCGACCAACCCAAACGATTAAAGTTAGAAGAATGATATTTTGGGGATATGTTTGTTGTGTGTCGAAAACGTCTACCAAGGAGGGATTTTTGGATATTCAGGTTCTAAAGGGCTGTTAATGGGGTTAAACCTGCATTTCATTGAATAACATTATGACACGACTATGACGCGAGCGAAGCGAGGCTAGAAATGAGATGATGTGCGTCTTTGTATTATTCAATCACGCAAGTACCACTGGTCCGATTTACATGAATTTTACATGGAAGTAGCTGATTTACCTGGTTAACATATAGGTTACTTTTGATTTCAATACTTTGTAATATTTAAAGATGGCGACCATTTTAGTGACTTCACTACACCCTTTGGTTTAAAACTTTCATATTTCAATTTCAAATTCGAAGAGAACGCTAAGGAATAGCAAACTTTTGATGGTATATACGAGGTTAAAAATTACATTTTCTACCCGAAAGGTATCTCCAACCGTTAGCGAGTAAAACCTAAATTTGTGCTATAAAACACGGTCAACGCCGAGCGGAGTAGTTGGACAAAATGTTCCATCCTTAATCTCCCTCTGCGCAGCACCTCGCTTATCCCCTGTTTTAACTGTCACCTTCATATTTTAATTTATTTATGACGCGTAGCGAAGCACGGGTACTTCAGCTAGTAATAGATAAAAAGGAATGTCTGTGTGTTCGTCTTTTATGCGTTCATAAACCATTCATCCGATTGCGATCAAATTTTGGTGAGTTGTTGTGAACATTTCCGGGAAGTTTATAGGCATAGTTAATCCATTTCAAAATAGATAACGCGTGAGTAGTTTAAACAAATGCGTAATGGCGATGCGTTCATATACAATTCATTCGATTGCGATCACATTTTGGTGAGTTGTTGTGCACAGTCCCGGAAAAGATATGGGCGTAGTAAATCCAATTTACAATAGATGGCGCGCGAGTAGCTTCAACAAAATGGCGTGCGTTTGTTTCAAGAAAGTCCCACATGCGTTCACATGCCATTAATCCCATTGCGATGAAACTTGGGTGAGATGTTCTGTACTCTTCAGGTAAGGTTTCTGGCTTAGTAAATCCACTTAACAATAGGTAGCACACGAGTAGATTCAACAAATGAGCGACGACAGGCGAAGCGTTTCAACAAAGTTCTGTATGCGTTCACATACCATTCGTCCGATATCGATGAAACTTGGGAGAGAAGTTGTGTACACTGCAGGAAAGGTTCCTGGCTTAGTAAATCCATGTTATAATAGGTAGCGCACGAGTAGATTCAACAAATGGGCGATGACTCGCGAAGCGTTTCAACAAAGTCCCGTATGCGTTCATATACTATTCATCTGATTGCCATGAAACTTGGGTGACAGGTTGTGTACACTACAGGCAAGGTTTCAGGCTTAGTAAATCCACTTTACGTTAGGTAGGGCACGAGTAGATTCAACAAATGAGTGACGACGCGCGAAACGTTTCAACAAAGTCCCGTATGCATTCATATACTATTTGTCTGATAACGATGAAACTTAGGTGAGTTGTTGTGTACACATCAGGGAAGGTTTCTGGCTTAGTAAATCCACTTAACAATAGGTAGCGCACGAGTAGATTCAACAAATTAGCGACGACGGGCGAAGCGTTTCAAAAAAGTCCTGTATGTGTTCACATACCATTCGACCGATAGCGATTAAACTTGGGTGAGAGGTTGTGTACACTTCAGGCAAGGTTTCTGGCTTAGCAAATCCACTTTACGTTAGGAAGGGCACAAGTAAATTCAACAAATGAGCGACGACGCGCGAAGCGATTCAACAAAGTCCCTTATGCGTTCATATACTATTCGCCTGATAGCGATGAAACTTGGGTGAGATGTTGTGCACACTTCAGGGATCGTTACTGGGTTAGTAAATGCACTTTAAACAATAGATATCGCACAAGTAGATTAAATGAATGAGCGACGACGCGCGAAGTGTTTCAATATAGTCCCGTATGCGTTCATATACCATTCGTCCGATAGCGACTAAACTTGTGTGAGTTGTTGTGTACACTCCAGGGAAAGTTTCAAGCTTAGTAAGTCCATCTTACAATAGGTAGCGCACAAGTAGATTCAACAAATGAGCGAAGACGCGCGAAGCCTTTCAACAAAGTCCCGTATGCGTGCATACACCATTCGTCCGATAGCGATAAAACTTGGGTGAGATGTTGTGTACACTTCAGGGAAGGCTTCAGGCTGAGTACATCCACTTTACAATAGGTATCGCACAAGTAGATACAACAAATGATCGACGGCACGCGCATCGCTTAAACAAAGTCACGTAGCATTCAAATACCATTCATCCGAATGCTAAGAATCTTTGGTTGTATTGTTATGCACACTCCAGGAAAGGTTTATGACTTAGTAAATCCTTTTTACAATAGGTAGCGCACGAGAAGTTTCAACAAATGAGTAAAGGCGCACGTATCGTTTAAAAAAAAATCGTATGTGTTCATATACCATTCGCGCGATTGCAATAACATTTAGAGAAATGTTGTTTCCACTCCCGCAAAGATTTCTGATTTAGCAAATCCATTTTACAATTGGTAGCGCACGAGTACATTCAACTAATGAGCGACAGCGCGTGAATCGTTTCAACCAAGTCCCGTATGCGTTCATACACTATTCGTCTGATAGCCATGAATCTTGGGTGAGATGTTGTGTACACTTTAGGGAAAGTTTCTGGCTTAGTGAACCAAATTAACAATACGTAGCGCACGAGTAGATTTAACAAATGAGCGACGACGGCCGAAGCGTTTCAACAAAGTCCTGCATCCGTTCACATACCATTCGTCCGATAGCGATGAAACTACGGTGAGTGGTTGTGTACACTTCAGGCAAGGTTTCTGGCTTAGTAAATCCACTTTACGTTAGGTAGGGCACGAGTAGATTCAACAAATGAGCGACGACGCGCGAAGCGTTTCAACTAAGTCCCGTATGCGTTCATATATCATTTGTCTGATAGCGATGAAACTTGGGTGAGATGTTGTGTACACTTCAGGGAAGATTTCTGGGTTAGTAAATCCACTTAACAATAGTTATCGCACAAGTAGATTAAACAACTGAGCGACGACGCGCGAAAAGTTTCAACACAGTCCCGTATGCGTTCATATGCCATTCGTCCGATAGCGACTAAACTTAGGTGAGTTGTTAGTACACATCAGGGAAGGTTTCTGGCTTAGTAAATCCACTTAACAATAGGTAGCGCACGAGTAGATTCAACAAATGAGTGACGACGGGCAAAGCGTTTCAAAAATGTCCTGTATTTGTTCACATACCATTCGTCCGATGGCGATTAAACTTGGGTGAGAGGTTGTGTACACTTCAGGCAAGGTTTCTGGCTTAGCAAATCCACTTTACGTTAGGTAGGGCACGAGTAGATTCAACAAATGAGCGACGACGCGCGAAGCGTTTCAACAAAGTCCCTTATGCGTTCATATACTATTCGCCTGATAACGATGAAACTTGGGTGAGATGTTGTGTACACTTCAGGGATTGTTTCTGGGTTAGTAAATGCACTTTACAATATGTATCGCACAAGTAGATTAAATGAATGAGCGATGACGCGCGAAGTGTTTCAATATAGTCCCGTATGCGTTCATATACCATTCGTCCGATAGCGACTAAACTTGTGTGAGTTGTTGTGTACACTCCAGGGAAAATTTCAGGCTAATTAAGTCCATGTTACAATAGGTAGCGCACAAGTAGATTTAACAAATGAACGAAGACGCGCGAAGCCTTTCAACAAAGCCCCGTATGCGTGCATACACCATTCGACCGATAGCGATAAAACTTGGGTGAGATGTTGTGTACACTTCAGGGAAGGCTTCAGGCTGAGTACATCCACTTTACAATAGGTATCGCACAAGTAGATACAACAAATGAGCGACGGCACGCGCATCGCTTAAACAAAGTCACGTAGCATTCAAATACCATTCATTCGATTGCTAAGAATCTTTGGTTGTATTGTTATGCACACTCCAGGAAAGGTTTATGACTTAGTAAATCCTTTTTACAATAGGTAGCGCACGAGAAGTTTCAACAAATGCGTAAAGGCGCACGTATCGATTTTAAAAAATCGTATGTGTTCATATACCATTCGTGCGATTGCAATAACATTTAGAGAAATGTTGTTTCCACTCCCGCAAAGATTTCTGATTTAGTAAATCCATTTTACAATTGGTAGCGCACGAGTACATTCAACTAATGAGCGACAGCGCGTGAATCGTTTCAACGAAGTCCCGTATGCGTTACCATTCATCCGATTGTGACAAAACGTTGGTGAGTTGAGTACAGTCCTGCGAAGGTGTCTGAATTAGTAAATCCGTTTTTCAATGGGTGGCGCACAGGAAGATTCAACAAATGAGTGAAGGCGCGTGAATCGTTTAAACTAAATCCCGTATGCATTCATATGCCATTCATCCGATTGCGATGAAACTTTGATGAGTTGTTGTGTACAAGCCAGGGAAGAATTTCGACTTAATAAATCCATTTTACAATAGGTAGCGTACGAGTATATTCAACAAATGTGTGACGGCGCTCGAATATTTTCAACAAAGACCCGTATGCGTTCATATACCATTTATTTCATTGCGATTATACATTGGTGAGTTGTTGAGCACGCTCCCATGATTTTATTTTTGAGATAGTAAATCAATTTTACAATAGTTTAGAGCTGGTCAACGGAAAATAAATAAATAAATAAATAAATAAATATCGGGAATCGAAAAGCACCTCAACAAAGAAAGTTACAACGCCAACACTTTCTTTGATTGTCATTGCAACGCATGCCGGGTACAGCTAGTTAGTTTATAAAATCTCAGGTCGATGACCTTGATGTTGGGTATTTTGGGTAAAATAATTGACCATGGGAAAAGTTTGACCATTCTAATTCCTATGACACCTCACATTTTGATATGCGAATATTAGTTTTTAAAATCTCAGGTCGATGACCAAGCTGTTTTGGGTCTTTTGGGTAAATTCGTTGACCATGGGAAAGGGTTGACCATCATGAGCAATTCTATAGGCAACTACATTCCCGGCACTTCTTATCCTATTCAAAGTTGGAATATCCCGAATGTTGTCCAGCTCGCTGACCCTCATTTCAACAGAGCTTCGCCCGTAGAGCTTCTTTTCAGTTCAAGCGTGTTTTGGCAATGTCATCATTCCAATAAAGTAAAAATTGCTCCTAATGTTTTCTTCCGCGAAACTGATTTTGGTTGGATCGCCACTGGTCAAATATATCGTAATCCTATTCAAACTGTATCAAATTGTTATTTTGATGGTGCCGATTTAAGGCTAGAGCTGACCAAGTTCTGGGATCTTGAGAATGTTCAGGCTACTTCGTCATCTTCTACTTCTAACGAAATTTGTGAAAAGTTATACAAGGAAATCACTGTTCGAACTGCTGAAGGCAGATTTATAGTAACTCCTCCACGTATTCCTAATCCCCCCGCCATTACGGGATCGCATTCCAGAGCACTCAGGGTGCTATTTGCTATTGAAAATCGGTTCAAACAAGATGCTTCTGTTAAAACTCAGTATGCTTGCTTTATGGAGGAATACGAATCACATGGATGTAATTTCTAAATCAGATGAAATTGACCATGCTTTTAAGAAAATCGTTTATCTAAATCCTCACCCGGTATGGAAAAATTCTTTAACACAAGACAATATAAGAGTAGTTTTTAATGGCTCATCACCAGATTCCAATGGAGTCTCTTTAAATAATACCTTGCAATGTGGTCCCGCTATTCAAACAGATCTCACCTTTGTCTTGCTTAATTTTCGACGGTTTCCTATTGCTGTAATCTCCGATATTAAGCAGATGTACCGGCAGATTCTCGTAAATTCTGAGCAGCAAGATCTGCAAAGGATAATGTTGCGCGATGAGAGCTCCATACCCATAAAAATATTTAGATTGAAGACTGTGACATATGGAATGAAGCCTCCAGCATTTCTTGCGATTCGGTCTCTCCACTTGTTAGCAAAACAAGATGGTCATCTGTATCATCCTTTGGCCTCTGAGGCATTAAAAACGGCATTTTATGTTGACGATTTCTTGTATTTTTCCCTAATATTTCTGAAGCACTCCTTGTGTGCGAAGATTTGAAATCCCTACTCCTAGGAGGTGGTTTTCCGCTCCATAAATGGACTTCGAATTCTACTGAATTTATATCAACATTTTCTTCAGAGGTCCCAGTTAATACATATGTTGCTATTCCTACTGAGGAAGCAGCAGTAAAAGCATTGGTTGTTTTTGGTGCCCTTCTTCTGATACCTTCTCTTATCGGGTACATTTGTCAGAATCTCCCCCTGTAACTAAGAGACAAGAATTGTCAGAAATCGCAAAAATCTATAACCCTTTGCAATATATTGCTCCTATAGTTATTGTTGCAAACATTTTCCTGCAAAAGCTTTGGTCATTAAAATCTGAGTGGGATGAAAAGCTCCCCTTCCCTCTTCTAGAAGAACGGTTAGAGCATCGCAGTAGCTTGCTGGATCTCTCCAAAATTTCTGTGCCCCGCCTTTTAATTTCTAATCCCTTATGCCAGCAATATGACCTGCATGCATTTTCCGATAGTTCATAACGGGCTTATGGCTGCTGTGCATATATAGTAGGACGTTCCTCGGCTACTTTCCCTGGATTTTCTAATTTAGTGTGCGCAAAATCAAAAGTTGCTCCAATTGAAACTGTATCGTTGCCTAGTTTAGAATTAAGCGCTGCTTTAATGGCTACAGAATTAGCTACTAAACTTAATATCAGTTTACAATTAAAATTTTCCAGCATATTTTTTGGAGCGATTCTTCTGTTGTACTAGCTTGGATTTCCAAGCTTTCTTCTCATTGGAATACCTTTGTGGCAAATCGCGTTTCTAAGATTCATGAAGTTTCCAATTCTGAACCATGGAGACATGTTCCTAGTCTTGAAAACCCCGCGGAAATAATATCACGTGGTTGCACGCCCCAAAAATTGATTTATTCAGACCCCTACTGGAATGGTCCTCCTTGGCTTAGTCAGGAACCATCTTGCTGGCCTCGCTTAGCTAATCAAATTGCAGAAGAAATACCTGATGCCCGCGCTGACCTTGTCACGTCGCATCTTACTTCTACTTCAACTAGTCTTTTTCAGAGGTACTCTTCATTTGATAAATTGATTCGTGTAGTGTCTTATATATTTCGGTGGAAATATTTGGTAATTGATCAACCTTGGAGCCTCAACCCTTTCTCACCAGAGTAGAGTTAGAATTTGCTACTCGCAAGATTATGTTGCTCGTACAGCAGGAAGTATTTGCTCCTGAAAAGCAAGCTCTTATAAGTGGTAAGGATTTACCCAAGTCTAGCAGGCTATAACCACTCATTCCTTTTCTAGACCGGGATGGTATAATACGTGTGGGCAGAAGATTAGCTATGTCTAGTTGTGAGGATGAGAAAAAACATCCAATCATCCTTCCTTCAAAGCACCCTATCACTACCCTTATATAAAAAATGTTTCATTATCAACACCTTCATGCGGGCACTCTTAACTTGCTCCGCCTAATTCGTGAACTCTATTGGGTCATTAATGGCGTTCATGAGGTTTCCTCTGTTCTCAAAAAGTGTATACCTTGTTTTATGGTTAACCCATGCCCCGCTACGCAGATTATGGGTAATTTACCTAAATTTCGTTCAGAACCTAGTAGGCCCTTCGCTCTTACGGGGATTGATTACGCTGGTCCTTACGTATATCATACCAATCCCTCTTAATCTAAGCGCAAGATCTTAGCTAAACTTTACATCTCGTTATTCGTATGTATGGTGACGGGAGCTATCCACCTCGAGTTGGTTACAAATGCTTCTGTATCTTATTATTTGGCCGCCTTTTCGAGATTTGCTCCTAGAAGCGATGTTCCGTCTGAAGTCTTTTCAGATAATGCAAACATTTTTGTAAGTACTTCTGATCTCTGGAAAATGGTGCTAGGCTCCCCTTCTGCTAAAGAAATATTTCCAACTTTTCCTATTCTAAAGGGTTCAAATGGCATTTCACCCCGCCTTACGCTCCACATCATGGGAGCCGATGGGAGTCTTGCATAAAACTTACTAAGAGACAGCTCAAGAAAACTCTTGGTCCTACCATACTTTCATATGAGGAATTTAATTCTTTAATTATTCAAGTCGAAGGTATCGTAAATTCTAGACCTCTGACTCCTCTTTCTAACGATCATAAGGATCTTTTACCTTTAACACCCAGTCACTTTTTGATTGGCTGATCATTAGCTGCTACTCCGCCTTTGCTGGTTCGACGCTGTGATCCTAGCTTACCTATTTTTTGGAGAAAAGTAGAATCTTTGCGCTGTTCTTTTTTGGCACCGATGGAAACTAGAGTATCTCAGCTTGCTGAATAGGCGAGAGAAGTGGCGGCTTCCTCAACCAGATGTACGAGTAGGGGACATGGTTCTTCTTCGAGACCCATCTCCGCCTCTCGTGTGGAATCTAGGCAGAGTTATTCACTGCCACTTTGGCCGTGATAAACACGTCAGAGCTGTTGATGTTTTAACTAATAAAGGTCTTTACACCAGACCTATTTCTGCTATCTTAGTTTTGCCTTTCGAGTCTTAGTGTACTCCTCGTCTGTTGTCTATGTTTGTTTTGACTGATTCTTTTGTTTGTTTTCATTCGGAGTTCTCAGAGGATGATCACTTTTCGTGATATTTTCAATGTTTAGCATGGCAGTGTATTGTGTGGGGGTTCAAGATGATGTCACGGTTGTATATCAAAGGAATAGAACAAGCGTCTTCCTACCCAATGGTCTGATGTCCTAATGCGAGCTATTCGGCCACTTTGGATGGGTAGTGAGCTTGAGCTTTTAGTTCTCGCAGTCGAGTGGTGTAGTTGCAACTAATAGAAAGGGAGGTGGCGCGCAGTTCGTAACTCCTGTGGGGGTCCGGGCGGGGACACCAAGAGCCCGCCGATGAGCCAGCTTGGTGTCCTAGGCGAAACCCCACCCAAGACACGGCACAAACCTAGAACAATTGCTGAGTTTTAATACATTGTGTATTCTTCAAAAAGTTCACGGCAATTGGAGGGTGAGCAAGTATTAAAATATCAAATCAATCACAGCCTCCGACTCTTTACGCCGATGCTCTACCACTATGCTAACGAGCAAGACCCAATTATAATGATAGACAAGAGCCTTAAGTTGTCAAGAAAGGCTAACCCGGCAGAGTTACTTTGTGCTTGCAGCTCACTATGGTCGTTAATTACCAAGAATTAGATATTTGCGCCCAAACTGATGATAACAGGATGTTTTCAGCAATTAAGTAATGCATTGCACAGACATTTAGGTCTAAACAATATAATCAAACTAACCAATTCATATTGGACTCGAACACATTGATTGGTTATTCCACTGAACATCAAGTGGGAAGTAATTAACAGCTGTATTTTGCCTGTTCTCACATACTGCACAGTGACCATACATGGTCTCTTACTAAAAGTCAGATAGTCTGCAGAAGAACGATGGGAAGAAGCTTGCTAATTATTTGGTTAAGAGATCGTCTCCGTATCATTGAAATTTAGTAGAAAGTGAGCAAAGGAGCTGTTGAGAACTGTGCTTGGACTAAGAAATTGAGCTAGTCTGTAATGTCGTCAATCATTAAGAGGTTGAAGAAGATGTCACGGTAGTATATCCAAGGAATAGAACAGGCGTCTTTCAACCGGATGGTCTGATATCACAATGCGAGCTATTCGGCCACTTTGGATGGGAAGTGTGCTCAGATTAGTGGACAATAGAGAATTTTAGGTGAGGCCTTTGTAGCTGTTGGGAATCGAGTAAGGTTAAAAGAAAACAAAACTGTTGCAACTAAAATGATGTTCTGCCTCAAGGAAGCACAGGCATTTGCAACATCTCGAGCACATAAGTGAGAGTGCTTTCCATCTCAACCACAGAGAAACATGGTGAGAGAGACGTGGCAGAGTTAACGAATCCAACATTTCTCAGTCCAAAATAAGTAGTTGTCACGCTTGACTGCACTGGGACTTTCAAACGTCACTGAGCCAAACCAAACATTACCATCCGGAAGCTAACAAGCACAACCTGGAGTGCAAGTCTCTACATTTTAGGTCAGCTCAAGCATTCTGCGCATCCGACTCAGGATGCGTGGAACTATCATGGAGCACATTTCGGTCACGCGAAGCAGGTTGATGTGCTGTGAAAGAGACGGGAAAGATCGTAACAGATTGTCAAGTCAATGATGGTGTACAAACGGTACTGTATTTTTGGGATACCTCTACTCTTACATCCGAAGAGAAGTTACTGAAGATGAAACGAGACACAGATTCTGGTCACCCCTTGAACGTCACCTAACAACTTGCGATACGGAGGCTCCAGTTTAGGAAGAGCGTCTAGTGGAATCTAAGGTAGCGAATCGCATGGGAAAGTGGAAGAGCGAATTGAGCCACGCAGACATCCCAGAAGAAATAGCTTACTGAAGTGGCATTCCCTTTTAGTAGGTATAAAAGGCCGGTCCTGGCACAGGGGTTCATGCGCAAGATGGCCGCCGCGCGCAACCGGCCCTATGCTGATCGTATAGAGAGAGAATCATAGCTAGCGCAGGGGCTAATGCCCAAGATGGCCGACGCGCGCAACTGATCTCTTAAATAGCGGGCTTTTTAAATTATTATGTATTTGTTATTAACTATGTATTATTTCATTCATTTCGTATAGGCCACCTATGGACCGCGTCATTCCAGCTGTCTTCTACTGGCTTTGATGTTTGCCCAGTACGCCAGCATTCGTTCTCGGTGGACTTCCTTCCGTTCCTGGGTCCAAATCTTTCCCGTTTTCAACTTCGTTTTTTCTTGGAAACCTTTGCAAGCTTGAAGTTTCCTTTTGAGTGGGACGCGCTCCTGAATGAATGTTGGTGATATCCCCACTTCTTTCAGATCTTTATCCAGTTCAATGAACCAGGCCCATTTTGTTTTCCTCTCCTGAAAGTGAGTTATGTTGCGGTTGGTCAGTCTCGCTGGGCTCATTCGTTTCACATGTCCAAAAATGTTGTCCTTCTCTTCCGGATGACGTCACTTATCTACTCCACATGAGTATATAATTCATGGTTATGCCGTCTTCCTTATTCCCCGTTGTCTTTGATGGGACCCAATATCTTTCTCAAAATTTTCCTTTCTTTGGCCTCCAGTTTTTCGACCAAGCCTTTTTTGTTCATCGTGAGGCATTCAGAAGCATACAAGACCTCCGGACGGATGACTCTGCAGTAATGTTTTAGTTTTGCGTTGAAGGATATTGATCTTTTCTTATAGATGTCCTTAGTTAAATGGTAGGCCATTTCCATTTTGCACATGCGTGATGTGAATGCCTCTTTCTCTGATACATTGGGTGTTATAATTTCTCCCAGGTACTTAAACTTTGCAACTCGTTAATTTTCCCTTGTTCCACAGCAAGTTGTTTGGGCGCCGGTACGATATTAGTAATGTTATGAACACAGTCTTCTCAAAGGAGATCTGGGGTCCTGCCTTCGCTGCTTGTGCACTAAGCTGATTAATCTGTTCCGTGGCTGTCTCTAATGAATCAGAAATGATTGCAGGATCATCGACAAAGGCAAGACAGTCAATTGTGATGTTCCGGCTTCTGTAACCCAGTCTGACTCCGCTTGCAACTCCTTGTTTATTGAGTTCTTTACGCCACACACGGACAACCTTCTCGAGGACACAGTTGAAGAGTATTGGTGAGAGACCATCTCCTTGCCTTACTCCTGTCTTGATTACAAAGGTGTCTGATATTTCGCCCCTAAAATTCACCTTCGAGGTGGTGTTGGTCAGCGATTGTTGGATGATCGCTCTCGTTTTGTTGTCCAGGCCAAATTCTTTTAGGATTCGGATCAGGGTGTCGCGATCAATAGAATCATAGGCCTTCTTAAAGTCTACGAAGGTAACCACAAATTTCTTATTCCTGAGGTTCATATAGGAGAGGGTAGATTTGAGGTTTATAATCTGTTCGACGCATGATCGCCCTTTCCGGAAACCGGCTTGATATTCTCCCAGTTGTGGATCTAGTTGTTTCTCTGCTCTGGTAAGAAGAGATTTCGAGAGAATCTTACAGGTTATCAGAAGGAGGGAAATGCCACGGTAGTTATTTACGTCTGTTTTATCTCCTTTCTTATGAAGGGGGTGAATCAAGGCAGAAGTCCAGCCTTTGGGGAGTCTCTCTGTTTTCCAAATTTCGCAGATAATTTCCAATAGTTTATCTAGCGTCTTTTCACCAGCATATTTCCAAAGTTCGGCGATTATAGAGTCTTCGCCTGGTGCCTTGTAGTCCTTCAGCGATTGAATAATTTGTTTGATTTCTTCCTTCGTAGGTGGTAATGAATCTGGGTGAACTTTGACGATGTCTTCAAAAGTAAAAGTCGACTTGGGAGCTTCACAGTTGAGAAGTGCCCCAAAATAATTCGCTAGAATTTGACAGTTGTCTTTATCATTATGAGCAACTTTACCATTGGTGGTCTTGAAATGTAGGCTTGGCGGGTTATATTTGCCAAGACTGCGTTTAAAGGTTCTATAGAAGTTCTGGATTTTGTTCCTCTCAAAGTCTTGATCAATTTGCAGCAGCTGTGTTTTGTCGAATGTACGTTTCACCCCCCGGATGATCTTCGCAGCTTGTTTTCTTTTGTCAAGAAAGTTTGCCCTGTTAACCTCGTTCTTCTGAGAGTTCCATTTCTGCCATGCGAGCTGTCTTTGATCTGCTGCCGAATCACACTCACTGTTCCACCATACATGTTTCCTTCCTTTTAAAAGTGGAATTGTCTCCCTTGCTGAATCTTGTAGTTGTTCCCAGTTTACGGGAGCCAAGGAATGAATTTTCTGGATGAACTGTTGGTTTGACTTCAGCTTTTCGGTGTCAAATCTATCTATCCTTTTCACATGAGTCTTTCTGGAATTTCTAGGAATTAGTTTAACTTTAATCTTTGAAAGATAGTGATCTTAATCAAGTCGGGCACTCCTCAGAACTTTTACATTCTGGATCTCTCGCTGTGCTTTCCGGGTGATGGCAACGTGGTCAATTTCAAATTCTCCAAGGTTCGGATTTGGAGATGTCCAAGTCTTCTGTTTTCTAGGCAAATGCTTGAAAGCAGTTGATTTCAGTACGAGGTTGAACGCCCTGCACAGTTCAACGAGTCTCTCTCCATTGCGGTTTGTTCTTTTATGAGCCGGGTAGTTTCCTACAATGCTCTGGAATTTCCTTTCTTTACCAAGCTGAGCATTAAAATCTCCAACTACAATAATGGTGTGTTTGTCTGGAACTTTAGAGATGATATCTTCTAGTTCTTCCCTGAATTGATCTGTTTTTTCTGGATCTGTCTTATTTGCCCGGTCGATTGGTGCATGGACGTTCACTATGGCGTATACCTTATTTGTGCTTCGGAATGAAAGAATAGAGACACGACTGTTCGGGGAGTTGAAGTCTGTGATTGAATCCAGAATCTTTTTGTTGACAACAAATCCTGTCCCTAGATGAGGGATAGTTTTTACCACTCGTTTGCCAGTTTTACCTTTAAAAATCCTGAATCCCTCTGATTCGAAGGCATGCTCATCTGTAAATCTCGTTTCCTGAATCGCAGCAATTAGTATTTTATGTTGGTGTAAGGTATTTGTGAGTTGTTTTAATTTACCAACCATCAGGAGGGAATTTAAATAAAAAGTGACAATGTAGTTTGGGCGTTTGTGTTTAATCTTTCGTGGAGTCTCCGATACCTCCAAGCATATTGGTGCAGGCTCCCCAGAGTCCGAAGGCCTGCATGCGTCGTCCAAGGCAACGGTGGATTGGTTACCACCTGGGGTGGTAGCTTATGTATTATTTATTATTATTATTAATTATTTATTATATAATTTTCAATTTATTAATTTTCTTTTAATTTTAATAAATAATTTGTATTTTTTTAATTTTATTTATTTTGTCAAAGCACTAAATTGCAAGATCATTAACCCAATAATTCTTTAATCCATAATTACAAAAACCTGATTTAAGATTTAAATTCATGCATGTAAGATTCTTTTTTAATTTTTACATTTTATATTTTAAATTTTAGATTTAATTTTATATTTTACATTTTAATTATAAATTTTATATTTAAAATTTCTAATGTCTATATTTTACATTTTAGATTTTGCGAAAAAGACCAAACTACAAGGTCACAGACCGAAGTTTTATTTTTAAATTTTCTTTTTTCATCTCATAAATTTGTATTTATTTAATATTTAACTTATTATTTTTAGCACAGAACTAATGCGCGAGATGGTTACTGCACGCAATCACTTACACGTAAGGCATGCTAAACTAGTCTACGCTCACTTAACCTAACCTAACCTAACCTCAGTACACCTAACGTAACGTGTCCTCACATAACCTAACCTAACCTCACCTAACCTAACTTAACCTATCATAACCTCAGTTCATTTAACCAAACGTGTCCTCACATAACCTAACCTACTAAACTTAACTAACTTAACCTATCATAACCTCAGTTCATTTAACCAAACGTGTCCTCACATAACCTAACCTACTAAACTTAGCTAACTTAACCTAACTTAACCTAAGCTAACCTAACTTACTTGACTTACTTGAATTAATTCCTGTCGTTCCCTCTGGAACATAGGGCCGTGACGAATTTGCTCCAAACGGTACGGCTTCTGGCCAGCCTCTTTACTTCTCTCTAGGTTTTTCCACTATCTGCAGCTTCTTTCTCGATCGTCCTCTTCCAGGTCTGCTTGGGACGACCGCGTTTCCTAGCACCTTGAGGGTTCCACTCCAATGCCATTTTTTCAATAGCACCATCTGGCTTCTTCAATGTGTGTCCAATCCAATTCCATTTTCGTTCCTCGATATGTATACTGATTGGCTGCTGGTTGGTTTCATGCCAAAGATCTTCATTTGTCATTACTACTGGCCATCTGACATTTAGAATGCGTCGGAGACAGCGGTTGACAAAGATTCGGAGTTTGTTTTTAATAAGTTTCGTCACCTTCCAGGTTTCACAGCCACACAAAAGCACAGCCTTCACATTACTGTTGAAAATCCGGAGTTTGGTTTTCTTTGAGATGTTCCTAATCCTCCAAACAGGGTACAATTGGACAAATGCACCGTTTGCTTTACGTATGCGACTGTGAACATCCTCTTCGGCGCCTCCTGTACTTTTGGCAATACTTCCAAGATATAGGAAGGACTGGACTTGATCACTTTTCGTGATATTTTCAATGTTTAGCATGGCCCATTTGTCGGTCAAATTTGTTTCTTGTTACCGAGATCCTCGAATGATAATTATTTCTTTGGAAATGTATAAATTGATCAATCAATATGCATAATCTTGTAATTAACCATCCATTTATAAGATATTAAGTTACTCACCTAAGTGTTAAAGGCTACCGCAACTCATCACTGCACTATCTACACTGGGCTTGTCTGTTCCGTGCTCGCTGTTGCCTCGAGTTTGTGACGTCATTTTTCATGGACAGCCAATTAGCAGCGGTGTTCCTGTCACCTGTGACTCGGCGGGTTCCCGGCCCTATACAACCTCGACTCATCTTATTGGTGATGTCCATTCCAGTCCATTTTTCGTCTGCGTGCATTCTTCGCACAGTCTGCTGCCACCACCATACGGGCCATGCTGGGCCTATAATACTTTGAGTATTCTTCGAAGAGCAGGTTTCTCTTCTTATGGCCGCTCTGCGTCTACACTTCTACCAAGATGTCAGAATCACCGCTCTGCAGATATTCTGAGGCCACTACTCTTCAACCTTTGCTACAAATCACAGCAAGAAACATCGTGCATGCCATCAAGTGTGATTAGCAAAATTAACCGCAGAAATACTTCGCCGCAGATAAGCTTTAAGAAAAGGTATGACAACAGGGACTATCACGCACAGCTGTCAGTCATAGCATATCTTGTTTACCAACCAAATCCATCTGTTCAAAGTTCAAAGCAAAGTGATGTCAACTTCAAGTGTTGAGCGGGTTGCCTATGGAGGTTGCGACTCATAACCACATCACTTCGTTTCCACCGCATTCCTTCTTATGAGGAAGGATCCTCTACGAACATACTTTCAACAAATATACCAAAGCTAAGTTTAAACGTTTTATTATTTATCTTTTAAGACATTTTAATCACAATTTTAAATCCAATGTAGATAAATTCAAAGAACTCTTTTCTGAAGTGTTTCTGAAGGATATTAATTATTTATTGTTGTTATTCACTCAAATTGTTGCACCATGTTGAAATAAATTATATATATATATATATATATATTGTTACAGAATATGTTTGAGTGTGAAATCTATTCAGCCCTAATATTAATTCAGTCTAATGCTTCCCCACACTGCTATACATTCCAAGCTAATGCTTGATGCAGTTCTCCCTCTATGAGTTGGAGTTTTTACGGCAAACCCCACCATACTTTTTGGTGCCTCACCCCTGGGAATGTCACAAGTTTCATATCTTGGATTTAACATTAAACATTAACAATTTTGTTTATTGTATTCCAACACTAATTCTGTTTGTAAGTTTCAGCCTGAAGCGCGCATGGTCAGCAGGGGAGGAGAGAAACGTAAGCTAAGCCGGTTTCTTCCGCATCAGACTAAACCTTACTACCTAGCAAGCTGTCAACCTCTGGCTTCCAGTACCCGAAGTCACAATATTGACGTGAGTAACAAACAACTTTTAATATACCTAACCCTGATGAGAAACTCAGCAACACCAGAGCCTCTCGTAAGATTAAGCTCACACGGTTTCGTACTTTTTAACGGAGTTTGAACCCCAAGAGCTTAATCTTGACATAATTTCGCAGAGGCTTAAGAAATATGAACAAGCCTTTGAGAAATATGATGAGTTATAATGCAGCATAGAAAATCAGCACCCGGACCAGTGATAGGTTGGAAGTTGAAAAATTATACTATCAGTGATTTGCTGAAGCTAAACAGCTTATTAGGGCCTTAACTTTAAAAGAGAAACAAGAAGATCAAACTTCTGGAGCATCTTCTACATCTTCCTTACGCATTATAATACCCAAATTAGAAATACCCAAATTCAATGGCAAGGACATAGAATGGGAGACATTTTTTTGAATTATTTAATTCTTTGGTACATGAGAATACTTCTATCCCGGTCATTCAAAAATTTCACTACTTTCGTCTGGCAGTTCAAGGCAAAGCACTTAACCTGATTCAAGCGCTTTCTTTAACCAGTGACAATTATGAATTCGCTCTGAATCTTTTTAAGGATAGATATGGGAACATACGTTTATCCATTCAACGCCATATACAAAACTTATTCGAGTTACCTAACGTGCAAGCAAACAACAGATTATCACTTCGTAAGTTAATTGACACTGCAGAATTACACGTAAGAGCAATGTATAATTTAAACCAACCTGTAAATCACTGGGATTTATTTCTAATTCACTTTATTTCTGTAAGATTAGATGCAAGTACATTAAAGGCTTGGGAAACAGAACTATTCCAGCATTTGCAATGCACTTATGAGGCAATTATTAACTTTTTGAAGGCTAGAAGCCAAGTCTTTTCCGTCTTAGCTAATCAAAAAAATAGTATTTCAGATTCAAAGGCCTTCTCAAAAGACTAGGTTAGCAGTTCTAATCAAAGAATTTTAAGATCACATGCGCTTCCTGTAGACGCTCGGTCACCAAACCAAATGCAAACGTGCGGTCTGTGTCAGCAATCGCATAATTTATACAATTGTGATGAATTTAAATCTTTATCAGTAGATGAAACATGAAAGTTAATTACGAATAAAAAACATTGTTTTAACTGTTTGTCAGGAACGCAAATGTTAAACAATTGCCGTTCACAAGTGTATGCTTCCATTGTAAGGCTAGACATCACTCCCTTTTGCACAGACATGAAAAATCACGGTTATCAGGACCAAGCATTTCCAATACAAAGTCTAATTCTGAGACTTCTCAAAATAGTGCGCAGTCGTAAGCTCAAAGTTCTACCTCGCTTTGCAAAATTCAGGTTTTATTATCTACCGTGCAGGTTCTATTGAAAAACGCTTACGGAAAATGGATACCTGTCAGGGGATTATTAGACAATGCCGCCACCAACAATTGTATTAGTGAATCATTGGTAAAAAAGTTAGGTCCCCCAAAACATCCTACCTCAATAGAGGTTACAGGAATAAACTGCTCTAAATCTCAATCCTTAAGCTTTGCTAAAGTAGATCTGAAGGACTCTAATAATCTTGGTACGCAGCTGCAATTAGATTGTTTGATTATCAAGTCTATAGGCAACAAAATTCCCGGCACTTCTTATCCTATTCTAAGTTGGAATATCGCGAATTTTGTCCAGCTCGCTGACCCTCATTTCAACAGAGCTTCGCCCGTTGAGCTTCGTTTCAGCTCAATCATGTTTTGGCAATGTCTTCATTCCAATAAAGTAAAAATTGCTCCTAATGTTTTCTTCCGCGAAACAGATTTTGGTGGGATCGCTACTGGTCAAATATATCGTAATCCTATAAAAACTGTATCAAATTGTTATTTTGTCGTTGCCGATTTAAGTCAAGAGCTGACCAAGTTCTGGGATCTTGAGAATGTTCAGGCTACTTCGTCATCTTTTTCTTCTAACGAAATTTGTGAAAATTTATACAAGGAAATCACTGTTCGAACTGCTGAAGGCAGATTTATAGTAACTCCTCCACGTATTCCTAATCCCCCCGCCATTACGGGCTCGCATTCCAGAGCACTCAGGGCGCTATTTGCTATTGAAAATCGGTTCAAACCAGATGCTTCTGTTAAAACTCAGTATGCTTGCTTTATGGAGGAATACGAATCACATGGAGGTAATTTCTAAATCAGAAGAAATTGACCATGCCTTTAAGAAAATCGTTTATCTAAATCCTCACCCGGTATGGAAAGAATCTTTAACACAAGACAATATAAGAGTAGTATTTAATGGCTCATCACCAGATTCCAATGGAGTCTCTTTAAATGATACCTTGCAATGTGGTCCCGCTATTCAAACAGATCTCACCTCTGTCTTGCTGAATTTTTGACGGTTTCCTATTGCTGTAATCTCCGATATTAAGCAGATGTACCGGCAGATTCTCGTAAATTATGAGCAGCAAGATCTGCAAAGTATATTGTGGCGCGATGAGAGTTCCAAACCCATAAAAATATTTAGATTGAAGACTGTGACATATGGCCTGAAGCCTTCAGCCTTACTTGCAATTCGGTCTCTCCTCATGTTACCAGAACAAGATGGTCATCTGTATCATCCTTTGGTCTCTGAGGCATTAAAAACGGCATTTTATGTTGAAGATTTCTTGTATTCTTTCCCTAATATTTCTTAAGCACTCCTTGTGTGCGAAGATTTGAAATCCCTTCTCCTACGAGGTGGTTTTCCGCTCCATAAATGGACTTCAAATTCTACTGAATTTATATCAACATTTTCTTCAGAGGTCCCAGTTAATACATTTGTTGCTATTCCCACTGAGGAAGCAGCGTAAAAGCATTGGGTGTTTTTGGTGCCCTTCTGCTGATACCTTCTCTTATCGGGTACATTTATCAGAATCTCCCCCTATAACTAAGAGAAAAGTTTTGTCAGAAATAGCAAAAACCTTTGACAATTTGCAATATATTGCTCCTATAGTTATTGTTGCAAACATTTTCCTGCAAAAGTTTTGGTCATTAAAATCTGACTGGGATAAAAGCTCCCCTTCCCTCTTCTAGAAGAATGGAGAGAGTATCGCAGTAGCTTGCTGGATATCTCCAAAGTTTCTATACCCCGCCTTTTAATTTCTAATCCCTTATGCCAGCAGTATGACCTGCATTTATTTTCTGATAGTTAAGGACGGGCTTATGGCTGCTGTGCATACATAGTAGGACGTTCCTCAGCTACTTTTCCTGGATTTTCTAATTTAAAGTGCACAAAATCAAAAGTTGCTCCACTTAAAACTATATCGTTGCCTAGATTAGAATTAAGCGCTGCTTTAATTGCTACAGAATTAGCAACTAAACTTAATGTCAGTTTAAAATTAAAATTTTCCCGCATATTTTTTGGAGCTATTCTTCTATTGTACTAGCTTGGATTTCCAAGCCTTCTTCTCATTGGAATACGTTTGTGGCAAATCGCGTTTCTAAGATTTATGAAGTTTCTCATTCTGAACAATGGAAACATGTTCCTAACCTTTAAAACCCCGTGGACATAATATCACGTGGTTGCGTGCCTAAAAAATTGATTTATTCAGACCTGTACTGGAATGGTCCTCCTTGGCTTAGTCAGGAACCATCTTGCTGGCCTCGCTTAGCTAATCAATTTGCAGAAAAAGTACCTGATGCCCGCGGTGACCTTGTCACGTCGCATCTTACTTCTACTTCTACTAGTCTTTTTCAGAGGTACTCTTGATTTGATAAAATGATTCGTGTAGTGTCTTATGTATTTCGGTGAAAATATTTGGTAATTGATCAACCTTTGAAGCCTCAACCCTTTCTCACAAGAGTAGAGTTACGATTTGCTACTCGCAAAATTCTGTTGTTCGTACAGCAGGACGTATTTGCTCCTGAAAAGCAAGCTCTTATAAGTGGTAAGGATTTACCCAAGTACATTTACCCAGGCTTTCACTACTCACTTCTTTTCTAGACCGGGATGGTATAATACGTGTGGGCGGATGATTAGCTATGTCTAGTTGTGAGGATGGGAAAAAACATCCCATCATACTTCCTTCAAAGCATCCTATCTCTACCCTTATAATTAAAAAAGTTTCATTATCCGCAAATTCATGCGGGCACTCGTACATTGCTCTGTCTAATTCGTGAACTCTATTGGGTCATTAATGGCGTTCATGAGGATTCCCCATGTTGTCAAAAAGTGTATACGTTGTTTTAAGGTTAAACCACGCCCTGCTACGCAGATTATGGGTAATTTACCTACATTTCGTTCAGAATATAGTAGGCCCTTCCCTCTTAGGGGGTTTGATTACGCTGGTCCTTACGTATATAAGACAAATCCCCCTTCATCTAAGCGCGAGATCTTAGGTAAACTTTACATCTCGTTATTCGTATGTATGGTGACGGGAGCTATCCACCTCGAGTTGGTTACAAATGCTTCTGTATCTTATTTTTGGCCGCCTTTTCTAGATTTGCTGCTAGAAAGGGTGTTCCGTCTGAAGTCTTTTCAGATAATGCAAAATTTTTTGTAAGTGCTTCTGATCGCTGGAAAAAGGTGCTAGGCTCCCCTTCAGCTAAAAAAAAATCCAACTTCTCCTATTCTAAAGGGTTCAAATGGCATTTCACCCCGCCTTACGCTTCACATCATGGGGGCCGATGGGAGTCTTGCATAAAACTTACTAAGAGACAGCTTAAGAAAATTCTTGGTCCTATCATAATTTCATATGAGGAATTTAATTCTTTAATTATTCAAGTCGAAGGTATCGTAAATTCTGGACCTCTGACTCCTCTTTCTAAGTATCATAAGGATCTTTTACCTTTAAAACCCAGTCACTTTTTGATTGGCTGTTCATTAATTGCTACTCCGCCTTTGCTGGTTCGACGCTGTGATCCTAGCTTACCTATTTTTTGGAGAAAAGTAGAATCCTTGCGCTGTTCTTTTTTGGCGCCGATGGAAACTAGAGTATCTCAGCTTGCTACATAGGCGAGGGAAGTGGCGGCTTTCTCAACCAGATGTACGAGTAGGGGACATGGTTTTTCTTCGAGACCCATCTCCGCCTCTCGTGTGGAATCTAGGCAGTGTTATGCACTGCCACTTTGGCCGTGATAAACACGTCAGAGTTGTTGATGTTTTAACTAATAAAGGTCTTTACACCAGACCTATTTCTCCTATCTCTGTTTTGCCTTTCGAGTCATAGTATACTCCTCATCTGTTGTCTATGTTTGTTTTGACTGATTCTTTTGTTTGTTTTCATTCGGAGTTCTCGGAGGATGATCACTTTTCGTGATATTTTCAATGTTTAGCATGGCCCATTTGTCGGTCAAATTTGTTTCTTGTTACCGAGATCCTCGAATGATAACTATTTCTTTGAAAATGTATTAATTGTTTAATCAATATGCATAATATTGTTATTAACCATCCATTTATAAGATACTAGCAGGTACCCGCGGCTTCGCTCGCGTCATAGTCGTGTCATATTGTTCTTCAATGAAATGCAGGTTTAACCCCGTTCACACCCCTTTAGAACTTGAATTTCCAAAAGTCCCTCCTTAGTAGACGTTTTCGACGCACTACAAACAGAATCCCAAAATATCATTCTTCTAACTTTAATAGTTTTGGTTGGTCGATGAGAGTGAATATCCAAAATTCCTTCCTTAGTGGACGTTTTTCTTCCAGAATATCACCCCTCCCCATGAGTCCCTTAAATTGGATTTATGAAAATACGGTCGAACACCTATTTATTAAATTATTTATTTATGTATTTATTTATTTATTTATTTATTTATTATTATTAAGCTGATTGTTTTCCTCTGAGTTTCAAACTCCTCGCCTATGTCGTTTAGGAGATGCACGCTCCGTTAGGAATCCTTCAACCCCCACTTTTCACCCCTTTACTCTTAATATACACTACATCGAAAAATCATTCGACATGTGTCAGCTTATTTTTAATGATTGGTTTATATGCCAAGTATCACATCCCCAAATGAAACCACTCGTGAGATATTGTTATTCAATGAAATGCAGGTTTAACCCCCTTAACACCCATTTAGAACCTGAATATCCAAAAATCTTTCCTCAGTGGACGTTTTCGACATACAATGAACATATCCCCAAAATTTCATGTTTCTAACTTCTATAATTTTGGCTGGGCGATGATGAGTGAGTGAGTCAATCAGGTCATTTTCTTTCAATTATTTTTACCAGAATTTTACCCCTCCCCATGGGCCCCTTAAATTGAATTTATGAAGAAACGCTCGAACACCTATTAATTTATTTTTTAAGCTGTCTTTTTCCCCTGAGTTTGATGAGTGAGTGAGTTAGTCAGTCAGTTAGGACACTTTCTCTCCTTTTTTCCCCAGAATTTCACCCCACACCATCGGCCCCTAAGTTGAATTTATGAAAAAACGTTCGAACACCGATTTACTTAATTCTTAAGCTGATTTTTTCCGCTGAGTTTCAAACTTCTCACCTATGTCTTTTAAGAGATACACGCTCCGTTAGGAAACCTTCAACCCCCACTTTTCACCCCTTTCACCTTATAATATACACCACATCGAAAAACCCTTAGACACATGTCTGCTTATTTTTAATGATTAGTTTATGTGCCGAGTATCACATCCGCAAATGAAAACACTCGTGATATATTGTTATTCAAAAAATGCAAGTTCAACCCCCTTAAGACCCCTCTAGAACCTGAATATCCAAAAATCCTCCCTTAGTGTACGGTTTTGACATACAACGAACATATCCCCACATGTTTCTAACTTCATCAATTTTGGCTGGGCGATGATGAGTGAGTGAGTGAGTGAGTCAGGACATTTTCTTTCATTTCTTTTTCTCCAGAATTTCACCCCTCCTCATGAACCCCTTAAATTGGATTTATGAAAAAAATAACGGTCAACACCTATTTACTTATCTTTTAGGCTGATGTTTTTCCGCTGAGTTCAAACTCCTCGCCTATGTCGTTTAGGAGATACACGCTCCGTTAGGAATCCTTCAACCCCCACTTTTCACCCCTTTCACCTCATAATATACACCACAACGAAAAACCCTCAGACACGTGTCTTCTTATTTTTAATGATCAGTTTATATGCCGAGTATCACATCCACAAATGAAACCAATCCGGAGTTATTGTTATTCAATGAAATGCAGGTTTTACCCCCTTAACACCCCTTTAGAACCTGAATATCCGAAAAACCTCCCTTAGTGGACGGTTTGGACATATAATGATCATATCCCCAAAATGTCTTGTTTCTAACTTCAATAATTTAGGCTGGGCGATGATGAGTGAGTAAGGACTTTGTATCTTTCAATTTTCTTTTTTCAGAATTTCACCCCTCCCCATGGGCCCCTTAAATTCGATTTATGAAAAAACCGGTCAAACACCTATTTACTTATTTTTTAAGGTGATTTTTTTCCGCTGAGTTTCAAACTCCTCGCCTATGTCGTTTAAGAGATACACGCTCCGTTAGGAACCCTTCAACCCCCACTTTTCACCCCTTTCACCTCATAATATGCACCACATCGAAAAACCCTCAGACACGTGTCTTCTTATTTTTAATGATACGTTTATATGCCGAGTATCACGTCCCTCAATGAAACCAAGCCGGAGATATTGCTATTCAATGAAATGCATGTGTACCCCCTTAAGACACCTTTAGAACCTGAATATCCAAAAATCCTTTCTTAGTGCGCGTTTTCGACTTACCACGAACATATCCCCAAAATTTCATGTTTCTAACTTTAATAGTTTTGGCTGGGCGATGATGAGTCAGTCAGTCAGTCAGTCAGTCAGTCAGTCAGTCAGGACACTTGTTTTTATATAAGAGACTAGCAGGTACCCGCGGCTTCGCTCGCGTCATAGTCTTGTCATATTGTTATTCAATGAAATGTAGGTTTAACCCCGTTCACACCCCTTTAGAATCTGAATATCCAAAATTCCCTCCTTAGTAGACGTTTTCGACACACAACAAACATATCCCCAAAATATCATTCTTGTAACTTTAATTGTTTAGGTTGGTCGATGAGAGTGAATATCCAAAAATCCTTCCTTAGTGGACGTTTTTCTTCCACAATTTCACCCCTCCCCATGGGCCCCTTAAATTGGATCTATGAAAAAACGGTCGAACACTTATTTATTTAATTATTTATTTATTTATTATTAAGCTGATTGTTTTCCTCTGAGTTTCAAACTCCTCGCCTATGTCGATTAAGAGATGCACGCTCCGTTAGGAATCCTTCAATGCCCACTTTTCTCCCCTTTCACTCAAAATATACACCACATCGAAAAACCATTAGACATGTGTCAGCTTATTTTTAATGATTGGTTTATATGCCAAGTATCACATCCCCAAATGAAACCACTCGTGAGATATTGTTATTCAATGAAATATACGTTTACCCCCTTAACACCCCTTTAGAACCTGAATATCCAAAAATCTTTCCTTAGTGGACGTTTTCGACATTCAACGAACATATCCAAAAAATTTCATCTTTCTAACTTCAATAATTTTGGCTGGGCGATGATGAGTGAGTGAATCAATCAGGACATTTTCTTTCATTTATTTTTGAGAATTTCACCCCTCCCCATGAACCCTTTAAATGGGGTTTATGAAAAAAAAACGGTTAAACACCTATGTACTTATTTATTAAGCTGATTTTTTCCGCTGAATTTCAAACTTCTCGCTAATGTCGTTTAAATATGCACGCTCCGTTAAGAATCCTTCAACCTCCATTTTTCACCCCTTTCACCTCATAATATACACCATATCGATAAACCCTTAGACATATGTTTGCTTATTTTTATTAATTAATTTATATGCCTAATATAACATCCCCAAATGAAACAACTCGTGAGATATTGTTAATCAATGAAATGCAAGTTTTACCCCCTTAACACCCCTTCAGAACATGAATATCCAAAAATCCATCTTAGTGGACATTTTGGAAATACAACGAACATATCCCCCAAATGTTTTAAGTTTCTAACTGCTATAGGTTTGGCTGGGGGATGATGAGTGAATATCCAAAAATCCTTCCTTAGAGGACTTCCTTCCCCAGAATTTCACCCCTCCCCATGGGCCCCTTAAATTGCATTTATGAAACAATGGTCGACCACCTATTTACTTATTTTTCAAGCAGATTTTCCCCCCTGAGTTTCGTACTTGATGCCTCTATCTTTTAAGATATACATGCTCCGTTAGGATTCCGTCAACCCCCACTTTTCACACATACACCTCATAATATACACTACATCCAAAAACCCTCAGACATGAGTCTTGTTATTCTTAATGATGAGTTTATATGCCGAGTATCGCATCCCCCAAGGAAACCAATCGGGAGATATTGTTATTCAATTAAATGCAGGTCTACCCCCTTAACACCCCTTTAGAACCTGAATATCCAAAAATCCTTCTTTGGTGAACGTTTTCGACATACAACGAACATAACCCTAAAATGTCATGTTTCTAGCATCAATACTTTTGGCTGGGCGATGATGAGTGAGTGAGTCAGTCAGGACATTTTCTTTCATTTATTTTTCTGAATTTCACCCCTCTCGTGAACCCCTTAAATTGGATTTATGAAAATAAAACGGTCGAACACCTATTTACTTATTTTTAAGATGTTCTTCCCCCCTGAGTTTGATAAGTGAGTGAGTTAATCAGTTAGAACACTTTCTTTCCTGTTTTTTTCCCCAGAATTTCACCCCTCTCCAAGGGCCATATAACTTAATTGGATTTATGAAAAAACGGTCGAACACCTATTTACTTATATTTTAAGCTGTTTTTTTTTCGCTGAATTTCAAACTTCTCGCCTATGTCGTTTAAGAGATACACGCTCCGTTAAGAATCCTTCAACACCCAATTTTCACCCCCTTTCACCTCATAATATACACCACATCGATAAACCCTTAGTCATAATTATGTCTGCTTATTTTTAATGATTAGTTTATTTGCCGAATATCACATCCCCAAAGAAACAACTCATGAGATATCGTTATTCAATGAAATACACGTTTACCCCCCTTAACACCTCTTCAGAACCCGAATAAACAAAAATCCTTCCTTAGTTTACGTTTTCGACATACAGCGAACATATTCCCAAATTTTAATGTTTCCAACTTCAATAGTTTTTGCTGGGCGATGATGAGTGAGTGAGTCAGTCATTTTCTTTCAATTATTTTGACCAGAAATTTACCCCTCCCCATGGGCCCCTTAAATTTGATTTATGAAGAAACGCTCGAACACCGATTTACTTATTTTTAAGTGATTTTTCCCTCTGAGTTTATAACTTCTCGCCCATGTCGTTTAAGAGATACACGCTCCGATAGGAATCCTTCAACCCTCAATTTTCACCCCTTTCACCTTATAATATACACCACATCGAAAAACCCCTACACACATGTCTGCTTATTTTTAATGATTAGTTTATATGCCGAGTATCACATCCATAAATGAAACCACTCGTGAGATATTGTTATTCAATAAAATGCAGGTTTAACCCCTTAAGACCCCTTTAGAACCTGAATATCCGAAAATCCTCTCTTAGTGTACGGTTTTGACATACAACGAACAACGAACATATCCCCAAAATCTCATGTTTCTAACTTCAATAATTTTGGCTGGGCGATGATGAGTGAGTGAGTGAGGACATTTTCTTTCATATTTCTTCCAGAATTTCACCCCTCCCCAAGAACCCCTTAAATTTGATTTATGAAAAAAAAAATGTCGAACACTTATTTACTTATTTTTAAGCAGGTTTCTGTCCCTGAGTTTGAGGAGTGAGTGAGTCAGTCAATCAGGACACTTTTTTTCCTGTCCCGCCCCCCACAATGTCACCCCTCCCCATGGGCCCCTTAAATTGAATTTATGAAAAAAAAAAGAACGGTCGAACTCCTATTTACTTATCTTTTAAGCTGATTTTTTTCCGCTGAGTTTCAAACTCGTCGCCAATTCGTTTAAGAGATACACGCTCCGTTAGTATTCCTTCAACCCCCACTTTTCACCCCTTTCACCTCATAATATACACCACATCGAAAAACTCTCAGACACGTGTCTTCTTATTTTTAATGGTGAGTTTATATGCCGAGTATCACATCCCTCAATGAAACCAATCGTGAGTTATTGTTATTCAATGAAATGCAGGTTTAACCCCCTTAAGACCCCTTTAGAACCTGAATATCAGAAAATCCTCACTTAGTGGACGGCTTTGACATACAATGATCATTTCCCCAAAATGTCTTGTTTCTAACTTCAATAATTTTTTTGGGGCGATGGTGAGTGAGTCAGGACTTTTTATTTCAATTTCCTTTTCTCAGAATTTCACCCCTCCCCATGAACCCTTTAAATTGGGGTTATGAAAAAAAAACTGTCGAACACCTATTTAGTTATTTTCAAGCCGTTTTTCCCCCTGAGTTTGATGAGTGAGTCTGCCAGTCAATCAGTTAGGACACTTTCTTTCGTGTTTTTTTCCCCTGAATTTCACCCCTCCCCATGGGCCCCTTAAATTGGATTTATGAAAAAACGGTGAAACACCTATTTACTTATTTTTTAAGATGATTTTTTTTCCGCTGAGTTTCAAACTCCTCGCTTATGTCGTTTAAGAGATACACGCTCCGTTAGGAATCCTTCAACCCCCACTTTTCACCCCTTTCACCTCAAAATATACACCCCATCGAAAAACCCTCAGACACGTGTCTTCTTATTTTTAATGGTGAGTTTATATGCCGAGTATCACATCCCTCAATGAAACCAAGCCGGAGATATTGTTATTCAATGAAATGCAGGTGTACCCCCTTAACTCCCTTTTAGAACCTGAATATCCAAAAATCCTTCCTTAGTGGGCGTTTTCGACTTACAACGAACATATCTCCAAAATTTCATGTTTCTAACTTTAATAGTTTTGGCTGGGCGATAATGAGTCAGTCAGTCAGTCAGTCAGTCAGTCAGGACACTTGTTTTTATATAAGAGACTAGCTGAAGTACCCGTGCTTCGCTACGCGTCATAAATAAATTAAAATGTGAAAGTGACAGTTAAAACAGGGGATAGGCGAGGTGCTGCGCAGAGGGAGATTAAGGATGGAACATTTTGTCCAACTACACCGTTCGGCGTTGACCGTGTTTTATAGCACAAATTTAGGTTTTACTCGCTAACCGTTGGTGATACCTTTCGGATAGAAAATGTAATTTTAAACCTCGTATATGCCATCAAAAGTTTGCTATTTCTTAGCGTTCACTTATTATTTGAAATGGAAATATGAAAGTTTGAATCCAAAGGGTGTAGTGACGTCACTAAAATGGTCGCCATAGTGCAAAGTATTGAAATCAAAAGTAGCCTATATGTTAACCAGTTAAATCAGCTACTTTCATGTAAAATTCATGTAAGTCGGACCAGTGGATCTTGCGTGATTGAGTAATACACAGACACACACCATCTCATTTTTAGCCTCGCTTCGCTCGCGTCATAGCCGTGTCATATTGTTATTCAATGACATGCAGGTTTAACCCCGTTAACACCCCTTTAGAACCTGAATATCCAAAAATCCCTCCTTAGTAGACATTTTCGACACACAACAAACATATCCCCTTCTTCTAACTTCAATAGTTTTGATTGGTCGATGAGAGTGAACATCCAAAAATCCTTCCTTAGTGGACGTTTTTATTCCAGAATTTCACCCCTCCCCATATGCCCCTTAAATTGGATTTATGAAAAAAAACGGTCGAACATCTACTTATTTTAATTATTTATTCATTTATTAATTTTTAAGGTGATTGGAACTCGGAGAAAATCAAACTCCTCGTCTATGTCTTTTAAGAGATACACGCTCCGTTCGGAATCTTTCAACCCCCACTTTTCATCCCTTTCACCTCATAATATACACCACATCGAAAAACCATTAGACATGTGTCAGCTTATTTTAAATGATTAGTATATATGCCAAGTATCACATCCCCAAATGAAACCACTCATGAGATATTGTTATTCAATGAAATGCACGTTTACCCCCTTAACACCTCATTAGAACCTGAATATCCAAAACTCTTTCCTTAGTGGACGTTTTCGACATACCACGAACTTATCCCCAAAATTTCATGTTTCTAACTTCAATAATTTTTGCTGGGCGATGATGAGTGAGTGAGTCAGTCAGGACAATTTCTTTCATTAATATTTGAGAATTGCACCCCTCCCCCAAGAACCCCTTAAATTGGATTTATGAAAAAAAAAACGGTCGAACACCTATTTACTTATTTAAAGCTGTTTTCCCCCTGAGTTTGATAAGTGAGTAAGTAAGTCAATCAGTTAGGACACCTTCTTTCCAGTTTCCCCCCCCCCCCGAATTTCACTCCTCCCCATGGGCCCCTTAAATTGGATTTATGAAGAAATGGTTCGAACACCTATTTACTTATTTTTAAGCTGCTTTTTCCGCTGAATTTCAAACTTATCGCCTATGTTGAATAAGAGATACAGTACACGCTCCGTTAAGAATCCTTCAACCCCCAATTTTCTCCCCTTTCACCTCATAATATACACCATATCGATAAACCCTTAGACATATGTCTGCTTATTTTAAATGATTAGTTTGTATGCCGAATATCACATCCCCAAATGAAACAACTCGTGAGATATTGTTATTCAATGAAATGCAAGTTTAACCCCCTTAACACCCCTTCAGAACATGAATATCCAAAAATCCATCCTTAGTGGACTTTTTCGACAAACAACGAACATATCCCCAAAATTTCAAGTTTCTAACTGCAATAGGTTTGCTGGGGGATGATGAGTGAATATCCAAAAATCCTTCCTTTGTGGACTTCTTTCCCCAGAATTTCATCCCTCTCCATGAGCCCCTTAAATTGGATTATGAAAAAACGATCGAACTCCTATCTACTACTTTTTCAATCTGATTTTTCTCCCTGAGATTCTTACTTTTTGCCTCTGTCTTTTAAGAGATACTTGCTCCGTTAAGAATCCTTCAACACTCACTTTTCACACATACACCTCATAATATACACCACATCGAAAAACCCTCAGACATGTGTCTTCTTATTCTTAATGATGAGTTTATATGCCTAGTATCCCATCCCAAAGGAAATCATTCGGGAGATATTGTTATTCAATTAAATGCAAGTCTACCCCCTTAACACCCCTTTAGAACCTGAATATCCAAAATTCCTTCCTTAGTGGACGTTTTCAACATACAACGAACATAGCCCCTTAATGTCATGTTTCTAACTTCAATAATTTAGGCTGGGGGATGATGAGTGAGTAAGTCAGGACATTTTCTTTCAATTATTTTTCAGAATTTCACCCCTCTCATGAACCCCTTAAATTGGATTTATGAAAAAAAAAACGGTCGAACACCTATTTACTTATTTTTGAGCTGTTCTTCCCCCATGAGTTTGATGAGTGAGTGAGTTAGGACACTTTCTTTCCTGTTTTCCCCCCAGAATTTCACCTCTCTCCAAGGGCCCCTTAAATTGGATTTATGAAAAAACGGTCGAACACCTATTTACTTATATTTTAAGCTGTTTTTTTCCCGCCGAATTTCAAACTTCTCGCCTATGTCGTTTAAGAGATACACGCTCCGTTAAGAATCCCTCAACCCCCAATTTTCACCCCTTTCACCTCGTAATATACACCTCATCGATAAACCCTCAGACATATGTCTGATTCTTTTAATGATTAGCTTATATACCGAATATCACATCCCCAAAGAAACAACTCATGAGATATCGTTATTCAATGAAATGCACGTTTACCCCCTTAACACCTCTTTAAAACCCGAATAACAAAAATCATTCATTAGTTGACGTTTTCAATTTACAGCGAACATATTCCCAAAATTTCATGTTTCTAACTTTAATAGTTTTGGCTGGGCGTGACGAGTGAGTGAGTCAGACAGGACATTTTCTTTCAATTATTTTTACCAGAATATCACCCCTCCCCATGGGCCCCTTAAATTGGATTGATGAAAAAACGCTTGAACACCTATTAACTTATTTTTTAAGCTGTCTTTTTTCCCCTGAGTTTGATGATTGAGTGAGTTAGTCAGTCAGTTAGGACACTTTCTCTCCTTTTTCCCCCCAGAATTTCACCCCACCCCATTGGCTCCTTAAATTAATTTATGAAGAAACGGTGGAACACCGACTTACTTATTTTTTAAGATGATTTCTTTTCGCCGAGTTTCAAATTTCTCGCCTATGTCATTTAGGAGATAGGCCTACACGCTTCGTTAGGAATCCTTCAACCCCCAATTTTCACCCCTTTCACCTCATAATAATACACCACATCGAAAAACCCTTAGACACATGTCTGCTTATTTTTAATGATTAGTTTATATGCCGAGTATCACTTCCACAAATGAAACCACTCGTGAGATATTGTTATTCAATAAAATGCAGGTTTAACCCCCTTAAGACCCCTTTAGAGCCTAAATATTCAAAAATCCTCCCTTAGTGTATGGTTTTGACATTCAACGAACATATCCCGAAAATGACATGTTTCCAACTTCAATATTTTTGGCTGGGCGATGATGAGTGGGTGAGTGAGTCAGGACATTTTCTTTCAATTTTTTTCTTCAGAATTTCACCCCTCCCGATGAACCCCTTAATTTGGTTTATCAAAAAAAACTGTCGAACTCATATAAGTTATACTTTTTTTAAGCAGTTTTTCCCCCTGAGTTTGAAGAGCGAGTGAGTCAATTGGTTAGGACACTTTCTTTCCTGTTTTTTTTGTTTTTACACAGAATTTCACCCCTCGCCATAGGCCCCTTAAATTGGATTTATGAAAAAAAAACCGGTCAAACACCTATTTACTTATTATTTATGCTGATTTTTTCCCGCTGAGTTTCAAACTCCTCGCCTGTGTCGTTTATTAGATGCAGGCTCCGTTAGGAATCTTTCAACCCCCACTTTTCACCCCTTTCACCTCATAATATACACCACATCGAAAAACCCTCAGACACATGTCTTCTTATTTATAATGATGAGTTTATATGCCGAGTATCACATCCCCCAGTGAAACCATTCGGGAGATATTGCTATTCGATGAAATGCAGGTCTACCCCCTTAACACCCCTTTAGAACCTGAATATCCAAAAATCCTTTCTTAGTGGGCGTTTGCGGCCCTTGAGTAAGCTGCATACCAAATTTCATTCCAATCCGTTGGGTGGGTTCTGAGATTTCGTGATGAATGTGTGAGTGAGTGAGTGAGTGAGTGAGTGGTATTTGACAAATATCGAGTAGATAGTGTCAAGTCTTTGTTATGCTATACTCGGTTGACAGTGCTGTGTGAGCATTGGAGTAACTAACGGGATTTCAAGTAAAGATCCTCATTTTCTATACCGGTAGTGCAGAGCGCAATTGGCATCCAGACGGCCGTGTCTCGACTTGAGCTATGTTGCCATGGAAACTATCTGCCTTGCCAATTCCTTCATGAGTATATTTTATGATTTGATTAGCCTGTTTTTGAGTGAAAAAGGGCCGAAATCAGAAGAATGAGAAAGACTATCGAAAATTCATGTAGCCAGCGGTTCCTTCTTGGTCCTAAACTATGTGTATGCAAAATATGGTTGAGATTGGTGGAACGGTGTAGATTTGTATACGGAACCAACATATATACATACATATATACATACATACATACATACATACATACAGACTTTCACTTTTATATATTAGACTAGCAGGTACCCGCGGCTTCGCTCGCGTCATAGTCGTGTCATATTGTTCTTCAATGAAATGCAAGTTTAACCCCGTTCACACCCCTTTAGAACTTGAATATCCAAAAATCCCTCCTTAGTAGACGTTTTCGACGCACAACAAACATAATCCCAAAATATCATTCTTCTAACATTAATAGTTTTGGTTGGTCGATGAGAGTGAATATCCAAAATTCCTTCCTTAGTGGACGTTCTTCTTCCAGAATTTCACCCCTCCCCATGAGCCCCTTAAATTGGATTTATGAAAATACGGTCGAACACCTGTTTATTAAATTATTTATTTATGTATTTATTTATTTACTTATTTATTATTATTAAGCTGATTGTTTTCCTCTGAGTTTCAAACTCCTCGCCTATGTCGTTTAGGAGATACATGCTCCGTTAGGAATCCTTCAACCCCCACTTTTCACCCCTTTACTCTTAATATACATTACATCGAAAAATCATTAGACATGTGTCAGCTTATTTTTAATGATTGGTTTATATGCCAAGTATCACATCCCCAAATGAAACCACTCGTGAGATATTGTTATTCAATTAAATGCAGGTTTACCCCCTTAACACCCATTTAGAAGCTGAATATCCAAAAATCTTTCCTTAGTGGACGTTTTCGACATACAATGAACATATCCCCAAAATTTCATGTTTCTAACTTCTATAATTTTGGCTGGGCGATGATGAGTGAGTGAGTCAATCAGGTCATTTTCTTTCAATTATTTTTACCAGAATTTTACCCCTCCCCATGGGCCCCTTAAATTGAATTTATGAAGAAACGCTCGAACACCTATTAACTTATTTTTTAAGCTGTCTTTTTCCCCTGAGTTTGATGAGTGAGTGAGTTAGTCAGTCAGTTAGGACACTTTCTCTCCTTTTTTCGCAGAATTTCACCCCACACCATCGGCCCCTTAAGTTGAATTTATGAAAAAACGTTCGAACACCGATTTACTTAATTTTTAAGCTGATTTTTTCCGCTGAGTTTCAAATTTCTCACCTATGTCTTTTAAGAGATACACGCTCCGTTAGGAAACCTTCAACCCCCACTTTTCACCCCTTTCACCTTATAATATACATTACATCGAAAAACCCTTAGACACATGTCTGCTTATTTTTAATGATTAGTTTATGTGCCGAGTATCACGTCCCTCAATGAAACCAAGCCGGAGATATTGCTATTCAATGAAATGCATGTGTACCCCCTTAAGACACCTTTAGAACCTGAATATCCAAAAATCCTTTCTTAGTGCGCATTTTCGACTTACCACGAACATATCCCCAAAATTTCATGTTTCTAACATTAATAGTTTTGGCTGGGCGATGATGAGTCAGTCAGTCAGTCAGTCAGTCAGGACACTTCTTTTTATATAAGAGATTTATTTATTTATTTATTATTATTAAGCTGATTGTTTTCCTCTGAGTTTCAAACTCCTCGCCTATGTCGTTTAGGAGATGCATGCTCCGTTAGGAATCCTTCAACCCCCACTTTTCCCCCCTTTACTCTTAATATACATTACATCGAAAAATCATTAGACATGTGTCAGCTTATTAGCCTACTTTCGATTTTTGCAAAAAATGAAAGTAGACTTATGAGATCAACACAGGGCGAAAAAAGTGTGTCTGTCTGTGTGTGTGTATGTGTGTGTGTGAGTCTGTGTGTGTGTGTGTATGTGTGTGTGTGAGTCTGTGTGTGTGTGTGTGTGTGTCTGTGTGTGTGTGAGTGTGTGTACTCTGAATGTCTGTCCCCCCCTATCAAATCGAACACGGTGAATGCGAATTGAACGAAATTTGGTACAAAGGTAGCACTCGCAAAGGTCACCTCAGTGTCATGTTTTATATCGCCGCCATCTTGACGGAAACGTAATGGCGGCCACACAAATGTTCAAAGCTTAAATCAAATTACGACTAACCTAATCATTCGATCTCTACCAAATTTTGTAACAACATACCTTTATGGGGGGAGCATCCTTTGACCAAACCAATAGGTCATCAGCGTAATAGTTTGCGGATGGCGGCCATCTTTGTGTGAAAATCGATTCCCCCTATTAATTCGAACACGGTGCAACCGAATGGAACGAAATTTGGTACAGAGGTAGTACTAACAAAAGGCACCTCAGTGTCATGTTTTATATCGCCGCCATCTTGACGGAAACGTAATGGCGGCCACACAAATGTTAAAAGCTTAAATCAAATTACGATTAACCTAATCATCCGATCTCTACCAAATTTTGCAGCAACATACCCTTATAGAGGAAGCATCCTTTGACCAAATGAATAGGTCATTAGCCTAATAGTTTGCGGATGGCGGCCATCTTTGTGTGAAAATCAATTCCCCTATTAATTCAAACACGGTGAAACCGAATGGAACGAAATTTGGTACAGAGGTAGCACTAGCAAAGGGCATCTCAGTGTCATGTTTTATATCGCCGCCATATTGACAGAAACGTAATGGCGGCCACACAAATGTTCAAAGCTTAAGTTAAATTACGACTAACATAACCATCCGATCTCTACCAATCATTGCAACAACATACCTTTATGGAGGGAGCATCCTTTGACCAATCTAATAGGTTATTAGCCTAATAGTTTGCGGATGGCGGCCATCTTTATGTCAAAATTGATTCCCCCTATTAATTCGAACACGGAGGAACCGAATGGAACGAAATTAGGTACAGAGGTAGCACTAGCAAAGGGCACCTCAGTGTCTTGTTTTATATCGCCGCCATCTTGACTGAAACGTAATGGCGGCCACACGAATGTTCAAAACTTAAATCAAATTACGATTAACCTACTCATCCGATCTCTACCAAATTTTGCAACTACATACCTTTATGGAGGGAGCATCCTTTGACCAATATAATAGGTCATCAGCGTAATAGTTTGCGGATGGCGGCCATCTTTGTGTGAAAATCGATTTCCCCTATTAATTCGAACACGGTGCAACCGAATGGAACGAAATTTGGTACAGAGGTAGTACTAACAAAAGGCACCTCAGTGTCATGTTCTATATCGCCGCCATCTTGACGGAAACGTAATGGCGGCCACACAAATGTTCAAAGCTTAAATCAAATTACGACTAACCTAATCATCCGATCTCTTCCAAATTTTGCAACAACATACCCTTATAGAGGAAGCATCCTATGACCAAATGAATAAGTCATTAGCCTAATAGTTTGCGGATGGCGGCCATCTTTGTGTGAAAATAAATTCCCCCTATTCATTCAAACACGGTGAAACCGAATGGAACGAAATTTGGTACAGAGGTAGCACTAGCAAAGGGCATCTCAGTGTCCTGTTTTATATCGCCGCCATATTGACAGAAACGTAATGGCGGCCACACAAATGTTCAAAGCTTAAGTTAAATTACGACTAACATAACCATCCGATCTCTACCAAACTTTGCAACAACATACCTTTATGGAGGGTGCATCCTCTGACCAATCTAATAGGTTATTAGCCTAATATTTTGCGGATGGCGGCCATCTTTATGTCAAAATTGATTCCGCCTATTAATTCGAACACGGTGGAACCGAATAGAACGAAATTTGGTACAGAGGTAGCACTAGCAAAGGGCACCTCAGTGTCATGTTTTATATCACCGCTATCTTGACGGAAACGTAATCGCGGCCACCCAAATGTTAAAAGCTAAAATGTAATTACGACCAACCTAATAATCTAGTCTCTACCAAATTTTGCAACACCATATCTTTATGTGGGAAACATATTCTGACCAAACTGCAAGAACATCAGCCCAATAGTTTGCGGATGGTGGCCAAGTATGTGTGCAAATCGATTCCCCCTATCAATTCAAACACGGTGAAACCGAATTGAACGAAATTTGGTACAGAGGTAGCACTAGCAAAGGGCACCTCATATTCATGTTTAATATCCCTATAGCACGTTGTATTTCAACAAGCTACTACAACCAACATTCAATCATACTCCTTGAAAAGGACAAAGAGTTATAACAATACCCATGCATTTAGGAGAAAGTAGGCTATATGTTCTTTACTGAACATCTTGTTTTTAATGATTGGTTTATATGCCAAGTATCACATCCCCAAATGAAACCACTCGTGAGATATTGTTGTTCAATTAAATGCAGGTTTACCCCCTTAACACCCATTTAGAAGCTGAATATCCACAAATCTTTCCTTAGTGGACGTTTTCGACATACAATGAACATATCCCCAAAATTTCATGTTTCTAACTTCTATAATTTTGGCTGGGCGATGATGAGTGAGTGAGTCAATCAGGTCATTTTCTTTCAATTATTTTTACCAGAATTTTACCCCTCCCCATGGGCCCCTTAAATTGAATTTATGAAGAAACGCTCGAACACCTGTTAACTTATTTTTTAAGCTGTCTTTTTCCCCTGAGTTTGATGAGTGAGTGAGTTAGTCAGTCAGTAAGGACACTTTCTCTCCTTTTTTCGCAGAATTTCACCCCACACCATCGGCCCCTTAAGTTGAATTTATGAAAAAACGTTCGAACACCGATTTACTTAATTTTTAAGCTGATTTTTTCCGCTGAGTTTCAAACTTCTCACCTATGTCTTTTAAGAGATACACGCTCCGTTAGGAAACCTTCAACCCCCACTTTTCACCCCTTTCACCTTATAATATACACCACATCGAAAAACCCTTAGACACATGTCTGCTTATTTTTAATGATTAGTTTATGTGCCGAGTATCACATCCACAAATGAAACCACTCGTGATATATTGTTATTCAATAAAATGCAGGTTCAACCCCCTTAAGACCCCTCTAGAACCTGAATATCCGAAAATCCTCCCTTAGTGTACGGTTTTGACACACAACGAACATATCCCCAAAATGTCATGTTTCTAACTTCATTAATTTTGGCTGGGCGATGATGAGTGAGTGAGTGAGTCAGGACATTTTCTTTCATTTCATTTTCTCCAGAATTTCACCCCTCCCCATGAACCCCTTAAATTTGATTTATGAAAAAGAAACTGTCGAACACTTATTTACTTATTTTTAAGCAGCTTTCACTCCCTGAGATTGAAGAGTGAGTCAGTCAGTCAATCAGTTAGGACACTTTCTTTCCTGTCCCCCCCCCCCCAGAATTTCACCCCTTCCCATGCAAGGTTCAACCCCCTTAAGACGCCTCTAGAACCTGAATATCCGAAAATCCTCCCTTAGTGTACGGTTTTGACATACAACGAACATATCCCCAAAATGTCATGTTTCTAACTTCATTAATTTTGGCTGGGCGATGATGAGTGAGTGAGTGAGTGAGTCAGGACATTTTCTTTCATTTTTTTCTCCAGAATTTCACCCCTCCCCATGAACCCCTTAAATTTGATTTATGAAAAAGAAACTGTCGAACACTTATTTACTTATTTTTAAGCAGTTTTCACTTTCTGAGATTGAAGAGTAAGTGAGTCAGTCAATCAGTTAGGACACTTTCTTTCCTGTCCCCCGCCCCCCCCCCCCGAATTTCACCCCTTCCCATGGGCCCCTTAAATTGGATTTATGAAAAAATAACGGTCAACACCTATTTACTTATCTTTTAGGCTGATGTTTTTCCGCTGAGTTCAAACTCCTCGCCTATGTCGTTTAGGAGATACACGCTCCGTTAGGAATTCTTCATCCCCCACTTTTCACCCCTTTCACCTCATAATATACACCACATCGAAAAACCCTCAGACACGTGTCTTCTTATTTTTAATGATCAGTTTATATGCCGAGTATCACATCCACAAATGAAACCAATCCGGAGATATTGTTATTCAATGAAATGCAGGTCTTACCCCCTTAACACCCCTTTAGAACCTGAATATCCGAAAAACCTCCCTTAGTGGACGGTTTGGACATATAATGATCATATCCCCAAAATGTCTTGTTTCTAACTTCAATAATTTAGGCTGGGCGATGATGAGTGTGTCAGGACTTTGTATCTTCCAATTTTCTTTCTTCAGAATTCACACCTCCCCATGGGCCCCTTAAATTCGATTTATGAAAAAAACGGTCAAACACCTATTTACTTATTTTTTAAGCTGATTTTTTTTCCGCTGAGTTTCAAACTCTTCGCCTATGTCGTTTAAGAGATACACGCTCCGTTAGGAACCCTTCAACCCCCACTTTTCACCCCTTTCACCTCATAATATACACCACATCGAAAAACCCTCAGACACATGTCTTCTTATTTTTAATGATACGTTTATATGCCGAGTATCACGTCCCTCAATGAAACCAAGCCGGAGATATTGCTATTCAATGAAATGCATGTGTACCCCCTTAAGACACCTTTAGAACCTGAATATCCAAAAATCCTTTCTTAGTGCGCTTTTTCGACTTACCACGAACATATCCCCAAAATTTCATGTTTCTAACTTTAATAGTTTTGGCTGGGCGATGATGAGTCATTCAGTCAGTCAGTCAGTCAGTCAGTCAGGACACTTGTTAGCCTACTTTCGATTTTTGCAAAAAATGAAAGTAGACTTATGAGATCAACACAGGGCGAAAAAAGTGTGTCTGTCTGTGTGTGTGTATGTGTGTGTGTGAGTCTGTGTGTATGTGTGTATGTGTGTGTGTGAGTCTGTGTGTGTGTGTGTGTGTGTGTGTGTGTGTCTGTGTGTGTGTGAGTGTGTGTACTCTGAATGTCTGTCCCCCCCTATCAATTCGAACACGGTGAATGCGAATTGAACGAAATTTGGTACAAAGGTAGCACTAGCAAAGGACACCTCAATGTCATGTTTTATATCGCCGCCATCTTGACGGAAACGTAATGGCGGCCACACAAATGTTCAAAGCTTAAATCAAATTACGACTAACCTAATCATCCGATCTCTACCAAATTTTTCAACAACATACCTTTATGGGGGAAGCATCCTTTGACCAAACCAATAGGTCATCAGCGTAACAGTTTGCGGATGGCGGCCATCTTTGTGTGAAAATAGATTCCCCCTATTAATTCGAACACGGTGCAACCGAATGGAACGAAATTTAGTACAGAGGTAGTACTAACAAAAGGCACCTCAGTGTCATGTTTTATATCGCCGCCATCTTGATGGAAACGTAATGGCGGCCACACAAATGTTCAAAGCTTAAATCAAATTACGACTAACTTAATCATCCGATCTCTACCAAATTTTGCAACAAAATACCTTTATGGGGGGAGCATCCTTTGACCAAACCAATAGGTCATCAGCGTAATAGTTTGCGGATGGCGGCCATCTTTGTGTGAAAATCGATTCCCCCTATTAATTCGAACACGGTGCAAACGAATGGAACGAAATTTGGTACCGAGGTAGTACTAACAAAAGGCACCTCAGTGTCATGTTTTATATCTCCGCCATCTTGACGGAAACGTAATGGCGGCCACACAAATGTTCAAAGCTTAAATCAAATTACGATTAACCTAATCATCCCATCTCTACCAAATTTTGCAACAACATACCCTTATAGAGGAACCATCCTTTGACAAAATGAATAGGTCATTAGCCTAATAGTTTGCGGATGGCGGCCATCTTTGTGTGAAAATCTATTCCCCCTATTAATTCAAACACGGTGAAACCGAATGGAACGAAATTTGGTACAGAGGTAGCACTAGCAAAGGGCATCTCAGTGTCATGTTTTATATCGCCGCCATATTGACAGAAACGTAATGGCGGCCACACAAATGTTCAAAGCTTAAGTTAAATTACGACTAACATAACCATCCGATCTCTACCAATCATTGCAACAACATACCTTTATGGAGGGAGCATCCTTTGACCAATCTAATAGGTTATTAGCCTAATAGTTTGCGGATGGCGGCCATCTTTATGTCAAAATTGATTCCCCCTATTAATTCGAACACGGAGGAACCGAATGGAACGAAATTAGGTACAGAGGTAGCACTAGCAAAGGGCACCTCAGTGTCTTGTTTTATATCGCCGCCATCTTGACTGAAACGTAATGGCGGCCACACGAATGTTCAAAACTTAAATCAAATTACGATTAACCTACTCATCCGATCTCTACCAAATTTTGCAACTACATACCTTTATGGAGGGAGCATCCTTTGACCAATATAATAGGTCATCAGCGTAATAGTTTGCGGATGGCGGCCATCTTTGTGTGAAAATCGATTTCCCCTATTAATTCGAACATGGTGCAACCGAATGGAACGAAATTTGGTACAGAGGTAGTACTAACAAAAGGCACCTCAGTGTCATGTTCTATATCGCCGCCATCTTGACGGAAACGTAATGGCGGCCACACAAATGTTCAAAGCTTAAATCAAATTACGACTAACCTAATCATCCGATCTCTTCCAAATTTTGCAACAACATACCCTTATAGAGGAAGCATCCTATGACCAAATGAATAAGTCATTAGCCTAATAGTTTGCGGATGGCGGCCATCTTTGTGTGAAAATAAATTCCCCCTATTCATTCAAACACGGTGAAACCGAATGGAACGAAATTTGGTACAGAGGTAGCACTAGCAAAGGGCATCTCAGTGTCCTGTTTTATATCGCCGCCATATTGACAGAAACGTAATGGCGGCCACACAAATGTTCAAAGCTTAAGTTAAATTACGACTAACATAACCATCCGATCTCTACCAAACTTTGCAACAACATACCTTTATGGAGGGTGCATCCTCTGACCAATCTAATAGGTTATTAGCCTAATATTTTGCGGATGGCGGCCATCTTTATGTCAAAATTGATTCCGCCTATTAATTCGAACACGGTGGAACCGAATAGAACGAAATTTGGTACAGAGGTAGCACTAGCAAAGGGCACCTCAGTGTCATGTTTTATATCACCGCTATCTTGACGGAAACGTAATCGCGGCCACCCAAATGTTAAAAGCTAAAATGTAATTACAACCAACCTAATAATCTAGTCTCTACCAAATTTTGCAACACCATATCTTTATGTGGGAAACATATTCTGACCAAACTGCAAGAACATCAGCCCAATAGTTTGCGGATGGTGGCCAAGTATGTGTGCAAATCGATTCCCCCTATCAATTCAAACACGGTGAAACCGAATTGAACGAAATTTGGTACAGAGGTAGCACTAGCAAAGGGCACCTCATATTCATGTTTAATATCCCTATAGCACGTTGTATTTCAACAAGCTACTACAACCAACATTCAATCATACTCCTTGAAAAGGACAAAGAGTTATAACAATACCCATGCATTTAGGAGAAAGTAGGCTATATGTTCTTTACTGAACATCTTGTTTTTAATGATTGGTTTATATGCCAAGTATCACATCCCCAAATGAAACCACTCGTGAGATATTGTTGTTCAATTAAATGCAGGTTTACCCCCTTAACACCCATTTAGAAGCTGAATATCCACAAATCTTTCCTTAGTGGACGTTTTCGACATACAATGAACATATCCCCAAAATTTCATGTTTCTAACTTCTATAATTTTGGCTGGGCGATGATGAGTGAGTGAGTCAATCAGGTCATTTTCTTTCAATTATTTTTACCAGAATTTTACCCCTCCCCATGGGCCCCTTAAATTGAATTTATGAAGAAACGCTCGAACACCTGTTAACTTATTTTTTAAGCTGTCTTTTTCCCCTGAGTTTGATGAGTGAGTGAGTTAGTCAGTCAGTAAGGACACTTTCTCTCCTTTTTTCGCAGAATTTCACCCCACACCATCGGCCCCTTAAGTTGAATTTATGAAAAAACGTTCGAACACCGATTTACTTAATTTTTAAGCTGATTTTTTCCGCTGAGTTTCAAACTTCTCACCTATGTCTTTTAAGAGATACACGCTCCGTTAGGAAACCTTCAACCCCCACTTTTCACCCCTTTCACCTTATAATATACACCACATCGAAAAACCCTTAGACACATGTCTGCTTATTTTTAATGATTAGTTTATGTGCCGAGTATCACATCCACAAATGAAACCACTCGTGATATATTGTTATTCAATAAAATGCAGGTTCAACCCCCTTAAGACCCCTCTAGAACCTGAATATCCGAAAATCCTCCCTTAGTGTACGGTTTTGACACACAACGAACATATCCCCAAAATGTCATGTTTCTAACTTCATTAATTTTGGCTGGGCGATGATGAGTGAGTGAGTGAGTCAGGACATTTTCTTTCATTTCATTTTCTCCAGAATTTCACCCCTCCCCATGAACCCCTTAAATTTGATTTATGAAAAAGAAACTGTCGAACACTTATTTACTTATTTTTAAGCAGCTTTCACTCCCTGAGATTGAAGAGTGAGTGAGTCAGTCAATCAGTTAGGACACTTTCTTTCCTGTCCCCCCCCCCCAGAATTTCACCCCTTCCCATGCAAGGTTCAACCCCCTTAAGACGCCTCTAGAACCTGAATATCCGAAAATCCTCCCTTAGTGTACGGTTTTGACATACAACGAACATATCCCCAAAATGTCATGTTTCTAACTTCATTAATTTTGGCAGGGCGATGATGAGTGAGTGAGTGAGTGAGTCAGGACATTTTTCTTTCATTTTTTTCTCCAGAATTTCACCCCTCCCCATGAACCCCTTAAATTTGATTTATGAAAAAGAAACTGTCGAACACTTATTTACTTATTTTTAAGCAGTTTTCACTTTCTGAGATTGAAGAGTAAGTGAGTCAGTCAATCAGTTAGGACACTTTCTTTCCTGTCCCCCGCCCCCCCCCCCCCGAATTTCACCCCTTCCCATGGGCCCCTTAAATTGGATTTATGAAAAAATAACGGTCAACACCTATTTACTTATCTTTTAGGCTGATGTTTTTCCGCTGAGTTCAAACTCCTCGCCTATGTCGTTTAGGAGATACACGCTCCGTTAGGAATTCTTCATCCCCCACTTTTCACCCCTTTCACCTCATAATATACACCACATCGAAAAACCCTCAGACACGTGTCTTCTTATTTTTAATGATCAGTTTATATGCCGAGTATCACATCCACAAATGAAACCAATCCGGAGATATTGTTATTCAATGAAATGCAGGTCTTACCCCCTTAACACCCCTTTAGAACCTGAATATCCGAAAAACCTCCCTTAGTGGACGGTTTGGACATATAATGATCATATCCCCAAAATGTCTTGTTTCTAACTTCAATAATTTAGGCTGGGCGATGATGAGTGTGTCAGGACTTTGTATCTTCCAATTTTCTTTTTTCAGAATTCACCCCTCCCCATGGGCCCCTTAAATTCGATTTATGAAAAAAACGGTCAAACACCTATTTACTTATTTTTTAAGCTGATTTTTTTTCCGCTGAGTTTCAAACTCTTCGCCTATGTCGTTTAAGAGATACACGCTCCGTTAGGAACCCTTCAACCCCCACTTTTCACCCCTTTCACCTCATAATATACACCACATCGAAAAACCCTCAGACACGTGTCTTCTTATTTTTAATGATACGTTTATATGCCGAGTATCACGTCCCTCAATGAAACCAAGCCGGAGATATTGCTATTCAATGAAATGCATGTGTACCCCCTTAAGACACCTTTAGAACCTGAATATCCAAAAATCCTTTCTTAGTGCGCTTTTTCGACTTACCACGAACATATCCCCAAAATTTCATGTTTCTAACTTTAATAGTTTTGGCTGGGCGATGATGAGTCATTCAGTCAGTCAGTCAGTCAGTCAGTCAGGACACTTGTTAGCCTACTTTCGATTTTTGCAAAAAATGAAAGTAGACTTATGAGATCAACACAGGGCGAAAAAAGTGTGTCTGTCTGTGTGTGTGTATGTGTGTGTGTGAGTCTGTGTGTATGTGTGTATGTGTGTGTGTGAGTCTGTGTGTGTGTGTGTGTGTGTGTGTGTCTGTGTGTGTGTGAGTGTGTGTACTCTGAATGTCTGTCCCCCCCTATCAATTCGAACACGGTGAATGCGAATTGAACGAAATTTGGTACAAAGGTAGCACTAGCAAAGGACACCTCAGTGTCATGTTTTATATCGCCGCCATCTTGACGGAAACGTAATGGCGGCCACACAAATGTTCAAAGCTTAAATCAAATTACGACTAACCTAATCATCCGATCTCTACCAAATTTTGCAACAACATACCTTTATGGGGGAAGCATCCTTTGACCAAACCAATAGGTCATCAGCGTAACAGTTTGCGGATGGCGGCCATCTTTGTGTGAAAATAGATTCCCCCTATTAATTCGAACACGGTGCAACCGAATGGAACGAAATTTAGTACAGAGGTAGTACTAACAAAAGGCACCTCAGTGTCATGTTTTATATCGCCGCCATCTTGATGGAAACGTAATGGCGGCCACACAAATGTTCAAAGCTTAAATCAAATTACGACTAACTTAATCATCCGATCTCTACCAAATTTTGCAACAACATACCTTTATGGGGGGAGCATCCTTTGACCTAACCAATAGGTCATCAGCGTAATAGTTTGCGGATGGCGGCCATCTTTGTGTGAAAATCGATTCCCCCTATTAATTCGAACACGGTGCAAACGAATGGAACGAAATTTGGTACCGAGGTAGTACTAACAAATGGCACCTCAGTGTCATGTTTTATATCTCCGCCATCTTGACGGAAACGTAATGGCGGCCACACAAATGTTCAAAGCTTAAATCAAATTACGATTAACCTAATCATCCCATCTCTACCAAATTTTGCAACAACATACCCTTATAGAGGAACCATCCTTTGACCAAATGAATAGGTCATTAGCCTAATAGTTTGCGGATGGCGGCCATCTTTGTGTGAAAATCTATTCCCCCTATTAATTCAAACACGGTGAAACCGAATGGAACGAAATTTGGTACAGAGGTAGCACTAGCAAAGGGCATCTCAGTGTCATGTTTTATATCGCCGCCATATTGACAGAAACGTAATGGCGGCCACACAAATGTTCAAAGCTTAAGTTAAATTACGACTAACATAACCATCCGATCTCTACCAAGCTTTGCAACAACATACCTTTATGGAGGGAGCATTCTTTGACCAATCTAATAGGTTATTAGCCTAATAGTTTGCGGATGGCGGCCATCTTTATGTCAAAATTGATTCCCCCTATTAATTCGAACACGGTGGAACCGAATGGAACGAAATTTGGTACAGAGGTAGCACTAGCAAAGGGCACCTCAGTGTCATGTTTTATATCGCCGCCGTCTTGACTGAAACGTAATGGCGGCCACACGAATGTTCAAAGCTTAAATCAAATTACGATTAACCTAATCATCCGATCTCTACCAAATTTTGCAACTACATACCTTTATGGAGGGAGCATCTTTTGACCAATCTAATAGGTCATTCGCCTAATAGTTTGCGGATGGCGGCCATCTTTATGTCAAAATGGATTCCCCTATTAATTCGAACACGGTGGAGCCGAATGGAACGAAATTTGATACAGAGGTAGCACTAGCAAAGGGCACCTCAGTGTCATGTTTTATATCGCCGCCATCTTGATGGAAACGTAATGGCGGCCACACAAATGTTTAAAGCTTAAATCAAATTACGACTAACATAACCATCCGATCTCTACCAAACTTTGCAACAACATACCTTTATGGAGGGAGCATCCTTTGACCAATCTAATAGGTCATTAGCCTAATAGTTTGCGGATGGCGGCCATCTTTATGTCAAAATTGATTCCCCCTATTAATTCGAACACGGTGGAACCGAATGAACGAAATTTGGTACAGAGGTAGCACTAGCAAAGGGCACCTCAGTGTCATGTTTTATATCACCGCTATCTTGACGGAAACGTAATCGTGGCCACCCAAATGTTAAAAGCTAAAATGTAATTACGACCAACCTAATAATCTAGTCTCTACCAAATTTTGCAACACCATATCTTTATGGGGGAAACATATTCTGACCAAACTGCAAGAACATCAGCCCAATAGTTTGCAGATGGTGGCCAAGTATGTGTGCAAATCGATTCCCCCTATCAATTCAATCACGGTGAAACCGAATTGAACGAAATTTGGTACAGAGGTAGCAGTAGCAAAGGGCACCTCATATTCATGTTTAATATCCCTATAGCACGTTGTATTTCAACAAGCTACTACAACCAACATTCAATCATACTCCTTGAAAAGGACAAAGGGTTATAACAATACCCAAGCATTTAGGAGAAAGTAGGCTATATGTTCTTTACTGAACATCTTGTTTTTATATAAGAGATGTATCCCTATAAACTCTCGGTCGAGTTCGTTAATGGGCAAAATCGGTCGAAGGAGGTAAAATGGGGGGCTTTATTCGAAAAAGTGAAATATCGCTATAACTCTCTTAATATCTGAAATATCGAATCCGTTCAAAGTTCATATTACGTGTCGGATAAGTGCCAAAAATGTATGTTTAAAAAGTTTTTTGATAGCACCAACCATTGGCCAATGGCGTGGAAAAAAGTGGGTTTTTCGGGAAACATTATTCATATCTCTCTTAATAGGCACAATATCAAAACCGTAAAAAATGGATGATATTCCCCTGATAATTAACTAAAACTTTTGTCTGAAAGAATTTTTGATACAACCCACCATTACGCCAAGGGATGAGAAAAATGATTTCGGAATTAGAAAAAAATGCCAAGAGCCATCAGAGGTTACAATGACAACGCTTCTAAATTGATGAGGGATGAGCTATCAGAGGTTGCCATGACAACGAGATCACATTCAGTTTTCTATCTGACTATGTGGGAAGCGGCTTCGATGACGTAGCCTCGCTGGTAGCCTGCTGAACTTCTATGCCCAAGGTCGCGGGTTCAAAGCCGGCCGAAGTCGCCGGATTTTCAAAGAGCGCTGAAAATCCCTCGGTATGCTTTCCTTCAGAGGGGAAGTCCAACGTTCGTTGCAAGTTACTGAATGCGGTGGCATCTAGTGGCCAAGTTCACAGCTAGGTGTCGTTGACGGTATATTTGGTGCCAACATTAGGAACTACTACTTGAAATTGACCGTCTGCAGTCCTTATCTGATAAATAAAAAATAAATTTACAAAACCTGAATTACTGACTACTACAGCCATCACAATTAACACAGTTTATCAGACAGATTCTACACACACCCAAAATACACGGGGTTACATGACCGCGTTGTCGCAGCCCTAAAGTGAGGAATTAACCAACATCTCTGCGGGAGATAAAATTTGACGTGAAGAAGTAACAGACTGTTAGATAGTTACACATCAGTTCCAAACCTTGCATAAGGACGGTGTGACCACGTGTATAAAAATGGACCCCAAATGACAAGAAGGTTACCGTACCCCTAAGACAATAAAATGTTAAAAATATGCATAGTAAGACGAAAGAAAAGTTAATTGAACTCCAATTACATAGTAAAATACTTTCTCGCACTAAATGAGGTCTGATCCTTCTACGAAAACCTGCATATTTTGCCTATTATAGCCTATCCCCTAGTTTGCCCGGTGAAATCAACATCCGCCTTCCGGCGTGCCGAGAGGATTTTTTTCTTTCGCAAGGGCTTGTCCACGAATATCTTAAGCCCATGCTTTGCAAAGACAGGGTCTTATTTTTAGTCTTTTTAGTCTTTCTCACCACATATCTTTGTTTCACCATGATGATGACCAAAAACCTTTTACAAGAAAGTTTAAGTCACAACTAACATCAGATTGTTTTTTCATGGCTGTATATTCCAATTCCACAAAAAGAGGGATATCGTTTATGTTTTTCCCGCTTGCTTTTCTTCCCATGTCAACATGAGATGAAAGGATAATTCGTCGCCTGCATTGACCATTTCATGGTTATGGACCAACATCCTTTGACCATTTATCTTTATTTGTAAATGGTTTCCATCAGGCATCACGTATTTCATGTGAATGGTTCCATCATAGTGTAATCCATAGAGGCATAAACCCGAAGCAAACACATATGTCAAGTGCTGGTCATGGACAAGCGGTAAATTTTTTTGTCATTCACAGGTTTTTCATTCGTCAGACACACTAAAAATACAAATGGGATAAATTTATATAGCCTTTTCATTTCATAGGTCACGTAACGCTTGGTACAGACTTCGTCTTCGTCTACGTCTTGCGGGTCTTCCACGTGAATTATACGATGGTGATTAGCGGTATAGCCATTCACTGTAAGCTGAGGCACTTTGTCATAAAACTCATACACTTTGTTATCCACATACGTTTTTGTAGTAACGTCTGTAGGCACTTGAGAAGTTTCATATGGGTTAACCGCTTTCCCTTAAAGTAATAATCTCCCTGTTTTGTACCTGGCACTACTGACCTATCCACATAGTGTTTATTAGCAGGATATGTTTCTTGTTTAGGATCATGTATGAGAACAGACCTAGCTTTGGCCATCAACGCACGTCCAAAGACATCCATCGTCAACCTGTAGTACCAGTGTACTCTTTCTGTGACAAGGCTCGGTGCCATGTATATAGACAGCCTGCTAACCTCTCCAATCCTTAGTTGATATGAAGATTATTAAGCAGCAAGAGTCATTCCTCGTGGGGTACATGGTTTCCCATCTCTGTCCCACATCACGCGAACAACGCCATGGTTCAATGTTTCCATCTTCCATTCGCTGCATCATTGTGGGACCTTCCGGCTGTGAAAAGACCAATCCTTTGCTGACGCTCATCACAGCACCCAATGGTCTGCCTTTTCAAAATATTTATATTTTTGCAAAAAAAAACCTCTCTACAAAACCCTCTACGTGTTTCTGGATCAAGTCATGTCTGGATTGCAAAATGAGAATATGGGTTATTGTACATTTTCCATGCAAGAAAATGATATTTCACCGTATGAGGTAAAGTCTGATTGACTCATAATTTTCGATGATGTATCCACTGAACGACAAGGCATCCTTCAAAGCTATTTCAGCATGTGTCGTCACAAACATATCGATTGCTTATATCTTGGACAAACGTATTCTAAAATGTCCAAACAGTTGATTCGTGACAATGCCAATGTGATTGTTTTATTTCGCCAAGACGAGAGGAATAGTCGTCACATTTATAATGAACCCTACGGTATTAGGCTGACTGATGTCGAACCTGGATCTCTGGGGAAAATGAGAACAGACTATAGATGCCAGCAAGAAACGAACCAAAGGTCTTTGAGCGAGTTTAAGCTATAAAAACCCCTAGAGAAAGGGCACAGTAAAATCACTGTTGTGATATAAACAAATTCTGAAATAATTTGATAACATAATATAGAAAATATTAGCAGATTACTGCAGTATTGGGCTGTAAGATGCATACAATTCTGGACTTAGCGCAGAGAGTTGACACTCTTGACAGGTTGCAAATGAGGCTGGAAAAGAGGCGTGTTTTCGTGGTGCCCTGCCAGTCACTGGGATCTATTTACGCTCTCTGAGACAAGGGAGGACAGTAATACATGGTCATGTGAATCCCCTACACATAAGAGGAAGCCCAGTGGGGTGGGGATATGCCAGAATAATTTAATGATTACTCGTGATTGGAGTAACTCAGAGACATGAGGATTGCACCTACGGGAATGAATTGCAAGGAGGCTAATTATCAAGCCATCAAACATTGAAATCGAAGTAGATTTAACGTAACGCGCAAGGACACTGGAGGACTGAGTCCAGCGCAATACTATGACCAGGTCGTGGGGGAAGAAACACTGACGTGGCGTGGGGACGCGCTGGCAAAGGCAGTTAATATTAATTAATTGACCGATCGATCCGCGTGCACACAGGCGGATATGTAATCAGCGAGGCAAGACGGACCAGGAAAACGTCATTCAAGACCAGAGAAGCACGGAGAGAGGAGATGAAGCTCCAAGGAAATTTTAGACCTACTTTTCGGCTCCAAACAGATATAATGTCAGTGGAGCAGACTGTCGGGGTCAGTTGAACCATACTCTAGTGCGGAGCGCACGCCGCCCGAGTCCAGAGAGGGGCGCGCGGACTTTAACAATTTAAGTTCATCCACATATTAACCATGCGGTATAACGCACTAATTAAGAATAATTAATATAGTCAGTTGAACCATACTCTAGTGCGGAGCTCACGCCGCCCGAGTCCAGAGAGGGGCGCGCGTACTTTAACAGTTTAAGTGCATCAACATGTTAACCATCCAGTGTAACGCACTAGTGAGAACAATTAGTAAGGACAGTCGTGCCATACTTTTATAGTCGGCATTACAAGTGATTAATATTGAGTACGCAGTAAATGTACAGTGTGGTGTACAAGTTAAGACAACGTCATATTAGGTCAATCGTACCTCATGACGAGGAGACATTATGTGGTATCATAATAATGTACGTGGAACTGTCCAAGGCTTTGTTATAAGTCGATCATTCAAGGAGACTGTAAGTGCAGTCGAAGGACAATCGAAAGTGGTAATTGTACAAGTACAATGTACAATGGACGAGCGCAATATATAAGCTATTGGTTACACATTATAATAGGATCTCGAACTGCGCAGGAATAAACTCTGTTATACGAGTGATGCAATTTCGCAGGTATACCACCTTAATTAATGTTCAGGACGATATGGAAGCATATCTATGCTATGTCGGGAAATTATCTAAGGATAGGAATTGATAGACATTGGGGACCGCTAGGAGTCGTCAGGCAGAGTATCGAGACTTTCGAACGAGATACGGGGGGTATTCGTAGAGGAAAGATCTTCAACGCCTGCATTTCTGAAATTCTGAAAAGAAGGGTCAACCAGTAAGAAATGTACATAGTGATCGTGTGATTTTTTAGTGATGGTCATTTAAATATGTGTAAATTACCAGTGTAATAATTAATATAACGTGTTTTGTGGAAAAGGAAGCGATAGCTTCAACAAGAAGAATCAAAGTGTAGTGTGTTTTGTAATGGAAAAAGTATGTAAAATGTGTGTGGAAAGTGTAATAATGCCTTGCTAATTTGCAAATGATGGCGGGCATTAACGGAAAGAATGTAAGGTCGGAGCCAACTGATTAGCCAATGGATGTACCCAAAACCATGATTTTTGTAGTGAATGTGGAGTCCACTGTATGTTGAGTTGTTTCAAAAATTGTAGAATATGCCAATGAGAGTCAAATGTGGAGGTAGAACCTTTAGATATTAATCTTGTGTTGATTTTAGTCAAGTTGAGATGTCTTTGTACATCATTGTGTGGATAAATCGTTACCACTAACGTAGAAATGGCAATTGAATTAAATAGAAAGTTAACGTAACGGACACGGATGTTCGGTTATTGATTATATAAATACGGTTACGTTGTGTCGGAGTAGGAAAATTCATGTCAGTAATAATAATAAGAATAAATATACATCAGGGAAAAATGTTTGTAAGCCAAATATATGCTAATTTGAATAACTGTGTATCCAAGCAGTAGTATTACAAGTGATGGGCCAAGCAAAGCAATTTAATATCAGAATTTATTATGATAATGGAAAGAAATATGCAAGGAGATAGGAAATGGAAGTGTTTAATAGTGAATTGAATCAGCTTGATGAATAAGCTTATAAGAGTAATTGGTAGAGATGATCTTATTCATTAAAGGACGGGATCATCTCACAATGGTCATGGGAGCCAGGTAGTCTAATCGACGTATGAAATCTCGTATAGCCAAGGGCATACAGAGAGATATTATTGCAATCGAGCGTATTTAGTGAGGAGACCCTAGCTCTGAGTATTGCTATGAAACGTTCCGGGTTCGAATCCAGTGGTGTATTGGAGGATAACATGGACACCTCATCATGACACCGGATATCGACCGAGGACTAGCTTTGAGTGAATAAATTCAGCTCCTGGGAGTGAATTTGGACGGCAGGAGGTTGTGCCTGACCGTGTTCTTTGACAAAAAGATGCCGGCTATTCCAAATCGACATGTGTTTGATGAATCTCGTTTCCTTCATAGAAATTTAAATTGACCCGTTGAGGCCAGCTATTAATATCCTAATGATAGGAATAAATGCTTAAACAATTCCATATTCCGTCTTGCATTCAGTTGAGTTAGGTCATATGTATTATGTGGGCCACTAGGACGGCACTATTGTATTTGAAGCCACGTGCTACTGCTTGGAAAGAAAAGGAAAAGGGTGTGAGGAAGGTAACAAGCGTCTTGTTACAGACCGTCGCGGACCCATTGTATACAGGAAGGGTCGGGGGGAAGAGACTTTAAACTACCCAGGCTTGGAGGATAATGTTTAAAATGGAGAAACTATGAAACCCTGTTTGTTATAAAAGAATCATTGTAGTATTGTATAATGAATTTGTGTGGTTTGAGACACATTGATAATTAAGGATCATTCTGATAACTTAATAATGGGCAAACTTATGAGATGTTAAATGTTGCATTTTTATACTGACATTGTCACCTATTTCCGAAGGTGGATACCAGATGTCAAACGCAACGCCCACGCAAGGGTAGCATAAAATCCCACCCGACACAGCGGTAACGGAATCATTATGAAAGTACACTCATTACGGCATACATTGGACCTACAAAAAGGGTAGAATTACAAGTAACAGTGGAGTTGCAAGTAAATCTGATGTGCTGGCGTTAACGACGGTGTACGCTATATGTTAACCGTCTTTGATGTCTATTCCGAAATGGCCTCTGTTGGACCTGTGCGTCGCAAGTCTGGTCCACTAGTCACCACGGCCTTTCAACATATTATTCAACAATCCAAACGTCAACCTCAGTTGCTACCAACCGACCAGGGCAGGGGAAAGAATTTTTCAACAAGGATTTCTCCAGTTTTCTCAAATCTAAGGATATTTACCATTACACCACGTACAGCAATTTCAAAGCCAGCGTGGTCGAGCGCTTTAACCGAACATTGAAAACCCATATGTGGAAAGCGTTTACCGCTCAGGGCAGTTATCGCTGGTTGGACATGTTACCTGAGCTAGTGTCACGTTACAATGACACCAAACATAGAACCATTGGGACTAAGCCACGCCTCGTGACCAAAAATTTTCAGTGATAGGATAAGCTGTTTAACCCAATAAAAACTGCAGACCCTAAACGTCACCGACTGAAAATTGGGGATTTTGTTCGTGTGAGCAAATTTAAGTCTGCCTTCAATAAGGGCTACACACCTCCGCGGGGGACTGTTATATTTCGAATTCGTCAAGTCAACTTGGACAGTCCATTCTCCTATTTACTCGAGGACCTCAACCATCAGCCCATAAAATGTAGATTTTATCTCCAGGAACTTCAGAATGCAGCGTTTCCTAAACATTATCTTGTGGAAAAAGTGTTGAAACAGAAAGGAAATAAATTATATGTAAAATGGTTAGGATTTAACTCTACCTTTAATTCGTGGATCAATAAATTACATGCTGTATGAACCTGTGCACTTTATTTATTAATTTACTTATTTATTGAATTATGTTTTACAAGAGCCTTGTGCACAGCGCTCCGCGCTTCGTGCATGTCCATACATGTTTCTCTTTTTCTCTCCACACCTGCGTCTCACTCCTTCGCTCCATGTTGGCATACAACTAGTTCAGCTATTGGCTGTCATGGGTTCTCCACTCCTCCCCTCACGTCTCCCCGGCCCTCTGGCCCTGCCTCCTCACTGCTCTGCAGTGGTCACGTGATTTCCTGTTGTGTAGAGTTTTCCTACCTCCCCCCTCTCACCCGCTTCTGCTCGGGGCCTGGCTGACAGGATGTGAAATATTATCTCAGTTACAGAGTTCACATTGTTCCAACCTGTTATCATCTGACAGCAGTGTTGTCAGCTCTCGCTTACATTCCATTCTCCTAGCCAGCTAGCCAGCCTCAAGCGGATTTTTCTTTCTTGGCTGCCAGTCGGACATACAAAAAGCAAGTGCTGTTGTTGTCGACTATAAAAGCCTTGCTTTTATTCGCCTCATACCATTATTATTATTATTATTTGTCAATTACCTTATTACTAACATGTTTTAAAGATTGCCATGAGGGATTTTCGAAATATTCACCTTTATTCGTTCGTCATATAGGAAAATATCTAAAGCAACCCTTCGCCCAGCTGCCCCTCGAAATAGCCATTTCCCGTATCCACCATGGCCAGTCATAGCCTCGTTGTAACATACGTCAAGCCCTACCGGCTCTCTGTCAACAAACACTCTTTTATTTTGAAAATTAAAAAAATGCATAGTTTTTGCCCTAGAGACTTGATATTTATTTTCATGGTCGAGGGGGTAGGGACCTTTCATTTATGTCAAACAAACTCTTTTGTACAATTCCTAGTTTCCAAAATATAAAAATTCAAAAAATCTGTGTTTTAAAAAAATCTTAAAAAATTAAAATTTTATTATAAAAAACTAAAGGTCATAGAGACCATTCTTTTCAACTATGGCACAACGTTCTATCATGTTTGGTTTTCAAACTATCGCCTACTGTCAAAAACAATATTTTTCAATTTTTAAAAAATGTAGCGAGTGGTCTATAGGAAAGAGGACGTCAGCTCGAGTCCAACGACACCTCTTTTGTTAAAATCCGACCAGACGTTCGCCAATTATCGTCAATGTTCGCGAGAAAGTTGGCTATCATTCTTTTCCTCCTACACAGCTGAAACCTGACCGCCTAGAGGACATAGCCGCCTTTCATTAACGTCAAACAAACTTTTATTTTCCAAAATTCACCATTTCCAAAATAGCGCCAATCCAAAAAACAAAATTTTCAAAAAAAAATATTTAAATACCAACACACATTCTTAGCAAAGAAGACGTCATCCCAACGCCAACAACACCTCGGTCGTTAAAATCTGATCACGCGTTCGGGAGATATCGCCAAAGTTTATATGAAAGTAGGGGGAGTCCCAGCTTTCCCCTTATCCCACTACGTCAAGTTTTTATCCTAGAGACTTGAAATTTATTTTGGGAGTAGAGGGGGTAGGGACCATTGATTTACGTCAAACAAACTTTTTTGTAAAATTACTATTTTCCAAAATATAGGAATTTCAATATTGCACTGTTTTCAAGAAAACATAAAAAAAAGTTTTATTATAACATATAAAGGACATAAAGACCATTCGTTTCAACCACGGGACAACGTTCTATCATGCTTGGTTTTTAAACTATTGCCTATTTTCAAAAACAAAATTTTTCAATTTTTTTGAAAGATATAACGAGTGGTCCATTGCAAAGGGGGCGTCAGCTCGAGTCCAACGATATGTCGCATGCCAAAATCGAACCATGGGTTTGCGAGATATCAGCTTTGCCCCTGAATGTATTGCGGGTTAGTACTGGACGTCAGAGGGAGAGGTGGTGGGGTGCGATTAAACCCCCCTTACCCCCTTACTGGCAACTTATGCTATGAAAGTTCAGATGCTTGACATTTCTGTTTCACAAAAATGGCGGTAATATGTAAAAGAAATGCTGTAATGGTGCACAAGAGGAGGGCTACTTTATTCGCAAGTTTCAGTCGATACTGTTCTGGCTTTTATTAATGGATAGGAAGGGCATACACGATAGGCTTGTCGGACCCACAAACAGATATACAGGCATACACATAAACACACACACACACATACACATACACAAGTTTGATTTCACAAGTCAGTTTAAATTTTATTCTCGGGAACAATGGAATTCCGGTTTCCCCGCTATGTAGCATTGCAAGGAAAACATAAATAAAACGGATACTAAATAAACTATATGGATTCAGCTCAAAATATCTACACCAGTTTGCTGTAATTACTATAATAATAATAATCATAATAATAGCAATAATAATCATAATAATAAGTACTCCGCCAACCGGGTCCCAACAATTTGGATGACAGGCTCTGCCTGTCCAAGCCAGAACAAAGGAGTAGATATCGAGGAGCAACACTGCGCTAAAAAACTTGCTTCACCTGGCTCCGGGTGGCTTGTAAGCCAGGGATACTGGTGGAAACCACAACGACTGAAACGGCGAAGATGAAGATCATCAGTACGGGATAACGGGCGGAAGGGGCAACCCTTTTTGATTAGGGAGTTACGTGATCCACTGATTGTGGGTAGAGAGGGTTTTCTCAAAGGATTCGTGTCCTTTCCCGACAGAAAAGGACTCTAGGGCTGAAAACCTGTTTCATTTCTGAAAGGAAGATGTTTCGCTTTCCAAATGACTTCAACAACGGACATGACGGAAACATTCTCAGCGACAACCACTCCAGCGGGTAACCAAAAATGGAAATCCCCCGCTACTATCAGTGCTGCAATCAGGCTTATGGATTCTGGAGAGCCTGAAATATCATGCAAGGATGAGTCGGAACTTTCTGGAACCCTATCATCCAGAAATAGACCAAAACATTAAATATTAAATATTAATACACAATTTCAGACCGGGAAGCTAAAGGAATTGACTAAAGTACTTGAGGGCAGAGAAATTTACAACCTAGCATTACAGGAAACAAGATTTTTAGATGAAAGTGTAATTGAGTCAGATTGGTTTTGTATCTGAAAGGTTAAATTCAGATGTACAATCTCAAATGGGCGATTACCAACTTTAGGAACAGCCTTCATTGTCAAGAGAGCTATACTAAAATTAATACAGACTTCAGCTCACCGTTGGAAATAATTTTTCTCTCATTAGTTAAATCTGGAAATTGAAGATACAATATAATTAACGCCGATGCCCCTATAAACACTGATAAAGAAGACACAGGAAGAATGTCGAAGACTTCAGGGTGACACTTGAAAAGGAGACATCCAAAATCCTCCACAGTAATGGAGTTGATATTTCTAATCTGAGTAGTATAAATGCCTTACTTACCTTTCAGTGACTGTTTGATGTAGATCTCCTATATACGGTAGTCCATGAATGCTACAGTTCCGGCAATAGTCCATGGTGTAGTTCCATATTCCCTTAAACAAAGTGGTTATCTTCTTTCCCTTATTGATTCTTCTGTCATCTGGTAACTGTGGCTTGATATTTGAGTCAATCCTAGAAGAAAGTAAGACATTATTGCAAAAATGTTGTTGACACATCAATAATACGGTATACACAGATCGACTCAGCAAAGATATCTAATATGCATGTTTTGATCCTTCTTCAGAATCATCGCCGTTTACCGCCAAAACGTGATGATTTTCATACCATATACAGATCCATGTTAGGTTGTGGAATTGAACCAGTGGGCATTCGGTCATACTGAGCCCGTATGTGCTCATGCTGGTGTTATTTTCCTTGGAATAACGTGTAACTACTTTGCTACTGCATAGAACACACCCGGATGCCAGATCCAACTTGCTTACTCTTCAAGATGTTATTTTGTCTTGGGAGAATCCTACTATTATTTCTTGTGAGCATATTTTACTACATATTTTTATGGCACACATCTCAGGATTTCATCTTACGTAACTCTGTGATATTTACTACGTTATTGTAGCACTACGATTATTTTACGTAAAGGTATTTCCATCGCAGATATGCGAACTTGATGAAACTAAATGCTACACGACTCTAGAACCTCCGAGGAAGCCGGAACACCGCTTTGGAGACGACACACCGTTTTGGGTCTGTTGAAGATAGACGTGCTACGTTTGGGTCTGTGAAACCCACGTTTCGAGATACTTATAGGCACGAATCTACAAGCATCGTGCATTTAATCCACTCAAAGGTGAGGAATATTTGTTATAACGCCAAGTTGGGCGAAATTAATCAACGTCAGTGACGAATTTATTGGAACTGTGCATTTATAACCATTATACTGTGCCCGAATTCCAACCCTGGATTGCGTGGCCCGACTCATCGCGATCCCAGGTTGAAAATCGATACAACAATAGTAGAAAATTTTACCAAAAGATAATCGTGGATTATTAGATATTCGTCGGCATGAAGATGAGATAAAAAAATGTGAGACCTCAAGTGACCTCGGGATGTGAATATGGACTGGGATGCATATATTACCGCCTAACGTCATCTCCAATCTTCCACGTTACGTTGCGAAGCCACGGAAAGAATATACACTAATAAGATAAAACCTCCACATTTTTATTCACCGAAGTACTAATACAGCCAATAAAAAAAAACATTCCTAACCCCCTGTTCTTGGAGATTGACTAAGTTAAGTCTTGACGTGCAAACAAAAAATAATGAAATGCATTTTTAATTGGGACAAAATCTCCTTGTGTCCTGCTTTTGGGTATAATTAAACTTACGGAGATCCCGCATATTGACTCCAATGAATTACGTTTTATTTACACTTATTATTTTTCATCCATAGCTTAGTATAGAGGTCATATTTGGATGTTCTAGAAAACTGACTGCATTATAAAGAAAACACCAAGAAATATCACTGGGATTATTCCATTAGATATCCTTCTAACTAAATCACGACTGGTGCATAGTGGATATTCATGCTTATTCTACCAACAAATTTACAACATATATACACATGTGAATGTTCACATCACATCATAGCAACATTTCTCGTAACTCGAAACGGATCCAATATATATATATATATTCCTTTATAAATGTTTAGTCATTATTCAAGTTCTAAACTTCTCACAATTAGTTAATACTGTCTTGATTCATATTTTAATTCGTTGTAATTACATTTGTCCACTGGTATCTTTGACTGGTGTAACTCTTATTGATGTTGAGTATTTTTATTTCAGAAAGAATTATAAAAATATTCATCAGGTAAAATTATTGGCTGCAACTTTTACATAGTGACCTTTCACTAAATTCACACACATATTTTAAATGGCCCTCATGGCTTAGTTTTACACAATTCACAAGCTTATTCACAACCAAAGCTACCATATTTCGCCTATTTTCACTTAATTACTTGCCTCTTTATATCACAGTGACCTTTCTTCCACACTATTATTTATTATTTCTTCACATATTTATAATCTTTTGATCAAATCAATAAATCGCCACATTTTATCTGCGTTACACTTTATCATCCTAATTACAGCATTGCAGCGTTATAATTACCCTCCATTCATTCTCATTAACTGAATCACTGAAGCTTTATACCATCATGTTGCGTCTAGCTCTACCATTCTAAACTATCAGTGTGTTAACGAAATATTTAATTATCTTATTTAAATGTTTAAATTGTGCAAAATTGTGCAGCATTAGGTAAATTTCATTGCATATTTGGTTCAAATGATTATTATCCATCAAACATTCCTTACAAATTTACTGATGTTATGGTGTAACTGTGATCAAGATTATTAACAACATCTCCTCAATATCTCACTAATTTAATGTTTCATGCCCAAGATTATCTACTACTTAACTAGAATTATATCCACTATATCTGTAAGAACCAGTTGTTTCCCTAGAAAACGTAAGATAAAATGTTTCAATGTCACCGCCTAATTGATGACTAGAGATCCTCCCTTACGTTATCGCAATAGAATTTGATGAGTGCTGTCCAAACCACTAAAATCTACTTCACTTAAAATTCTAGATATTTAGAATCATGGTGTTGTCACCTGTACCTTAGAATTCTTCTTGAAGAAATATGGAGTTCTTGTAGGACCAATGGCGACTCCCGTCGTTTTCGCCATTTGGTCTTCCCCCTTCTCCAAGCCTCGTTGTCGACTTGCGAAGGATTGTAGGTCTCCATGCTCGTCTCCAGGAACGTCAGCCGTCTCCTAAATCCCCCATGTCGCGTGCTCCTTAGTGCGCCTTCCAGCGATAATGGAAGTTCTTCGCAAGGTACGAATAGTTGCCGGGTCTGATGACCATCATGTCCCAAAATTTCACAAAATTTCCTCCCGTCTAATATGACAGTTTACAAGTTTCTGGATACAATCGCGCAAACCGCACTTTGACAAACATTTTGGTTCACGAACTAGAGCTGTTTCCAGAAAGCAAAGTTCGTAAGAAATATCACGAGAGATTGCCGTCTCAAGCGTGGCCTCGAAACTCAGGTGTGTTGCGTACGTTACAAGCGGTTGGCCTTGGATTACATACTGTCTTTCGGCACAATGACCTCGCCTCTCCGTAAACAGTGTCTCGCTTCAAGCAGCTTACATATTCACTGATATCATTGAGTTTCAATGTCCAGCCTAGACCTAACAGCATTTTCTACGGATCGTAACTTCGTGAAAACATATAGGCTGTCACCGTACACGAACTGTCCGCACTTTTGAAATATGAAGCTTCATTGTACTGCGTAAACTCTCTGTTTTATAACTTGTTCTGACTGATTGTATGAATCACTTTGAATATTTGCCATGTTGACACAGCGATGCGGTAAGTCCTTTGCCACTAGACTGTAGTTGAGTATTACTCATGCGCGTTCGCGGAACTGTCTTGACTAGTTGGCGTATAGAAAGCAAGTGGCAGACTTCAAGTCATCTGCTCACCTCCAAAGCTCGCTTTCTGCGTACAGAGCCCTCTACATAGTCCTACTTGATCAGGTGGTCTGCTTCTTCCCTTACTGGTCCCATACGTTACTACGTCATTTGGAGAACCTTTAACAAATCCTCAAATAATAACTGTACAATTACGAGTCTTATATCCTTTCATAATTCAAGGTCTCTGGACATCTTGGAATCAACGTGGCCATCGCAGAGACGTCTCAAGCATTCATATACGTCATCTGTCCGCCCTTAGATCACGTGGTGAGTTCTAACATCTTGACACATGACATATCGGGTACACACTCCTCCCAACCTGTAAATAATAATCGATCGGGGATCCGATTATTATTATTATACAATTCAATTGCCTGACAATCGTATTCGCCATATGGCATGTGTCTTATTTCTTCTATTCTGCACATTCTGTACATCTTGACGTTCTACTCTCTTCTTCCCCATAAATTATATCATCGTCAGTCATCTGGTAAAAAGCATGAATGCGGATCGCATTTGAGTTAAGGATCCTGTTGGTCATTAGTTACGGTCCAAACTTTCTGTTTTTCTTCTGTCAGGTTGGGTAACACTGGTTCTCGGTCTCTGTTCATCCTTAGGTTTTGTTTGAGAATTTCTTTCTTCTTCTCGGAGTTGATTCAAGTGACCTTGAGTCTCCTGATATCTATTTTCTAACCCTTGACAATAGTCTAGTCTATCGTCTTCTCGATTGTTCTGCCTATCGATTCCTCTGTTTCTTTGTCTATCATCTCTTCGATTTTGGTAGTTGTTATATTGTCTTCTTCCCCTTGACCATGAGTCTCTTCCATAATTATTTTCTCCCCTGGATCCTTTGGAGTTGTATTGTTCCCTCCTATTTTTGTAATAGGGCCTTCGGTCATACGGTCCTCTCTGTTCCCTGCATCTGTTTGCTCCATATATCGGACCTCGGTTATCCCTGATGTACCTCCTCTGTTGCGGTTACGTCTGTGCTGTACGGTCCATTACGATCATGTTGACGTCTCTAGGTTCTGACATGACGATACAAGGTTCCGTCAATGCGCTGATATGGTCCAGTCTCCTCAGTATCTCGTCGCAAATCTCGAGTGTATTGGCTCCTGATGCAATTTACACTCTCTGGACTTCAACAGGATATTGGTGGATTATCGCTTGCACTAGGTCCTCCTCCCTCATTGGTGGATCCAAAAACTGAAATTTCGCAATCTGCGTGGTGAAATATCTCGCAAACTGCGTTGATTTGGTCGTAGCGTATTTCCTAGAGTAGAGCTCTGCTCGGATACTCTGCTGATCATCTGTGTTCCAAAATCGGTTCAGAAAAGCTCTCGCGAAATCGTCATACCCTTTAAATGAACTTCAGAATGCTCTCATCCAATTAAGTGCTGGTCCTTCAAGTCCACGTTCAATAATCCTTAATTCACGGTCATCCGCGGTTCTTTGTTCATCCAGGAATTCCCTCAGATCTCGCAAAAATTCTATCGGGGTAATAACTCCCTCTCCCGAAAATGGTTTCGGCTTGTGGTCTTGGCTCCTAATAACAGCAACTGTCGGTGTTGAATGATGCGTGAATGGGGTTACATACTGTGCCCGATAATCTGGCTTTGGATTGGGTGGCCCGACACACACGTCAATCCTCACCCAAAATTCGGTACAACTCGAAAAGAAAAAAAAATCTTGAATGTCCGAATCAATTTTGGCCTTAAAAAAACTATGTCGGGAACGAGATTCAAGCAATCCCGGGGTCTTTATAATGATGGGTACAACTGGGGTAAAATCTCAAAATTGATCCTGTGGACACACAAGTATGACAACGAACAAGGATGACAAAAAAACTCCGTTGTTAAAATAAAACTCATCCGCCATTTATTACAGAACCACACCACTAAATACATAAAATCAAACACAGAAGCCTACCTTCGCTCGGAGACTTCTCAAAATTACTCTTGATGTGCAAATAAATAAATGTCGCAGAAGCAAAATTCAAATTAATGAGGACAAAAATCTCCGGGCGTCCTAATCTTTGGATACAAAATAACTTACGGAGATCCGAGCTATATCAACCTAGTATTACAACCATTACTTCAAAATGCTATGTCACCTCTCCGTTGAATAGTCCATAAATGAGCAGGTCCATAACTGTGAGAAAATATTCAAAGAAAAAAATTGTTGCCTCATTCGATCTCCTTCTAACTAAATGTAATAACCAAAATAATAAAAAATATATATTTATATATGGATGTCACTGGCGTTAAAGAATTCATTTTCAGACCTTTTATTCATGGATTAAATACTTTCATTATTATTTTCACTGGTTTTCGTTCAGCTGTGCCTCACTCAGAAAAATGACTGGTTGTTGGCTTTTACATTTATTACTTTACATTGTAACATCTTTATGATTCCAGATATTTATTAATTTTTTTGTTAACCACTGCATGCTCTTTACACATTTATAAATAGACCATAAACATTTAAGTAGATGGCCTCTGCCTATCAGTATTATTTTTCAACTGACAATTGCCTCAAAATTTCATATACTTGAACCTATCACGTAATATTAATTATAATCATTTATTTTATTCACCTTCCTATAGCGAGAACCTTTAGTTTCATCATAACTTCGTATTAGGCAACCCTACTATTTTATCAATGCAGTTTCGTTATTTACACAACTTTGTATCAGTTACCAACCAAACGCATCTCCTCATGTTAGCATGTAAAGGGAAACCTCAATGACGTGTGAGTGTTTAGTATAAATATCATGATGTGCGCACAAAAAGTGGCCCCTTAAGTGTAAATGTTCCCCCTGTAATTTAAGCCTGTTCAAACCATAAATTGTCATCCAGGTTGCACCAATTCAAAGAACACAGCGACGTAACACGCTGAAAGAACCCTGTACTCAGAGTATATATTAAAGCATCCATATATATTTTATTTTAAATCCTAAATAAGACTAATAATCTCTCGAACGAAAACTTAAAATTTACTGCCCTAATAATCTTGTCATGATATCGCATTTCATCTTTTTGATTAACTTCTACTTCGATTTAAGCCCATCTGTCCAAATCTTAGTAACCACTACCCATTAACCACCACTTAAGAATTAACATGGTTTTCAGTACCTTTCGACCACCTCAGTCTTGGTTCCGCTGACACGTTTCCTGAGGCTTTGGGTCCACGTTCTTCCCATTGAACATCCTCCCCTCTCGTCCTGGATCCAGCTCGCGACCCTCTGGGTGTCCGTGGTCCTGGCTCGCCTTCGTTTCCACGTCATCATAACAGCTTCCACATTTCTAGATTTAGCTGGTCATCTCTTCGCTCGTAAAGTTCTTGTCACAAAACTCGCACTGGTCTGTACTGATAGCCTTTATGTCCGTCCAATACATCGCTGCAATCTTCATGTCGAATATGCCAAGTAATATCAACTTATGGCCGTGATAATAACTCTATAACGGAACAGGTTATATCGTACGCATATACACCAGCCTGCACTCATAAGAGATTTCGGCCGTCCTTGGCCTTGAATGTCACTCTATATTTGGACTACACTCAGTTTATCTCTCATAGTTCACTGACCCTGGATACTCATTTGTCTGCTCGTCAAACAAAAGCACATCGCTTCGTTCATATGTTCTGGGCGTCAATTACAGTATATCGCGCACGGCCCATGCAGTCCCGTACCTAGTAAAAGCTTAAGACACCACGTGTGTCTGCTCGCACTTCGTTGTACTAATGACTAGCGTCCTACAACATAATGCATTATGATCTGCGTTATAATATCACCTCGCCACATTCGGCTTTAGTATTAGTTAATACAGAGCTGTCCACGCAAGAAATAATATTGAGTCTTTCAGCTATGTTCCAAAAACTGTCGGAATACCGCACTGGTTCCAAGTTGCCACGGTACGACTGCTACTACACACTTGTTTGTAACTTCAGCGTGCGGCGACACAAAAATAAAGTGAACTGCGGGGTATGGCGATGCAAAAAAAAGTGAACTTCGTTGTACGGTGATAGAAAAGAAAGTGACCCGCTTCTCCGGCGTGACCTTCCCACCTTGACTTTTCCTGGAGCTCATCAGCGCCCTCTACGGTTCTGTAACCTTCGCCTAGTCATGCTGTCGACTATGTCCATGACGTAAAAACATCAACCTCAGGCTACTTCCGCTTGCTTTCTTCCTCCTGCAATACGACGTTGCCAGAGCTCTCAAAACCATGCGATATCGGTTACAATACATTCCCATAGGATTCCACATTTTGCTCTCTCTAAGGGGACTAGGTCCCTTGGTTTCGCTTCTAAACCTTGATTCCCTAATTCCGGTTATAGGACTCGGTTCCTTAATTTAAGCGATATGAGTTGATCTCTGATTTTCAGTCATATGACTCGGTACCTTAATTTCGCTCTGATCATTAGCGCTAAGAATTTTTCCGTCCAACTTAGTAATTATTTCTAGCTGTGTCACTTTAATAATGTTAACTTTATCTTCTAGAGAAGAAACAGCTATTGCTATTTGAGTTTGAATCTCATGATTCATATTTTGTTTCATCCCTTGTACTTGATCCCGGATGCCTTCGACGTTCGTGTTATTCTCTATGGAAATTTCTTTCATCTGCCCTGTTATATCCCCCATCTTCTTTGACCACTCTTCCTTCCAACTGACGTTCTATTGCTGTACTTCGTCATGTTTCTGTTCCACTTCTTTAATGCTTTCCTTAAGTATTGTAAATTCTGCGTTCACGATTTCCATTCTCTCTTCTACCTCCCTCCTGACGCTTTCTCATCCTAGTTTGATCCTATCATCTCGGCGTTTCTCAGCTTCTTAGTGATTTTTCACTAATTCTTCTTTTCATCCTCCCAATTTACCATCCACTTGCTTCTCCAAACCTTTTTTTGTCTATTTGACTTACTGCGTCATTTCCTAATCCTTTAAATTTATCTTTCAGTTGGGCGCCTATGCTATTATTTAATCGTGTACCCATATCGAGTTCCGAATCTTTCAGCCTCTCGTTCACGTGCACTTCTACACCTTTTATTTGGGTCTTTCAGTTGTGTTTCTTATCCCTTGATTTGAGTTCCTAAGCTTTCATTCTGTGTTGCTAATAAAATGTTTAAATTGTGCAAAATTATGCAGCATTAGGTAAATTTCATTGCATATTTAGTTCAAATGATTATTATCCATTAAACATCCCTTGCAAATTTACTGATGTTATGGTGTAAGTGTGATCAAGATTATTAACAGCATCTCCTCAATATCTCACTACTTTAATGTTTCATGTCCAAGATTATCTAATATTTAACTAGAATTATAACCACTATATCTGTAAGAACCAGTTGTTTCTCTAGGAAACATAAGAAAAAATGTTTCAATGACACCGCCTAATTGATGACTATAGATCCCCCCTTAATTTATCGCAATAGAATTTGATGAGTGCTGTCCAAACCACTCAAATCTACTTCACATAAAATTTTAGCTATTTAGAATGATGGTGATGTCATCTGTGCCTTAAAATTCTTCTTGAAGAAGTATGGAGTTCTCTCAGGACCAATGGCGACTCCCGTCGTTCTCGCCATTTGGTCTTGACCCATCTCCAAGCCTCGTGGTCGACTTGCGATTGATTGTGGGCCTCCATGCTCGTCTCCAGGAACGTCAGCCATCTCCTAAATCCCCCATGTCGCGTGCTCCTTAGTGTGCCATTCTACTATATTGGAAGTTCTTCGCAAGGTACGAATAGTTGCCGGGTCTGATGACCATCATGTCCAAAATTTCACAAAATTTCGCCCGTCTAATATGACAGTTTACAAGTTTCTGGATACAATCGCGCAAACCGCACTTTGACAAACCTTTTGGTTTACGATCTAGAGCTGTTTCCAGAAAGCAAAGTTCGCAAGAAATATCCCGAGAGATTGCCGTCTAAAGCATGGCCTCGAAACTCAGGTGTGTTGCGTACGTTACAAGCGGTTGGCCTTGGCTCACATACTGTCTCTCGGCACAATGACCTCGCCTCTCCGTAAACAGTGTCTCGCTTCAAGCTGCTTACATATTCACTGATATCATTAAGTTTCAATGTCCAGCCTAGACCTAACAGCATTTTCTACGGATCGTAAATTCGTGGAAACATATAGGCTGTCACCGTACACGTACTGTCCGTACTTTTGAACTATGAACTCTCTGTTCTATAACTTGTTCAGACTGATTGTATAAATCAATTTGAATATTTGCCATGTTGGCACAACGATACGATAAGTCCTTCGCCACTAGACTGTGGTTGAGTATTACTCATGCGCGTTCGCGGAACTGTCTTGACTAGTCGGCGTATAGAAAGCAAGTGGCTGACCTCATGTCATCTGCTCACCTCCAAAGCTGGCTTTCTGCGTACAGAGCCCTCTGCATAGTCCTACTTGATCACGTGGTCTGCTTCTTACCTTACTGGTCCCATACGCTACTACGTCATTTGGAGACTCTTTCACAAATCCTCAAATAATAACTGTACAATTATGAGCCTTATAACCTTTCATAATTCAAGGTCTCTGGACATCTTGGAATCAACGTGGCCATCGCAGTGACGTCTCAAGCATTCATATACGTCATCTGCCGACCTTAGATCACGTGGTGCGTTGTAACATCTTGACACATGATATATCGGGGACAATACTAATCAGCAGGTGGTTTGCTATATTTTACGCCACGCTGCTGAAATTACTAAAGTTCACGAGGTGGAAACATCTTTGTGTGAACAGTAAGTACTATATAATCTGTCTGAAAAGCACGACACTACTAAATTTTTAATCTGCGTTGAGTAGTGCGCGATTTCTTTACGCCGATCGCAATGATACTCAGTGATTTTGGTGATATCCAATAATAGAATCTGTGTGCCAGATCGTCATCGGCCAATACTCGTATCCGAGTGTATGTTTCTTTCCTGCATTACTAATTTGTATTCACTCAATGGTGATGTCGCTGGTGACACAACAGACCAATTCAGGCATAGAATACACGGCAACACACAATGCAGATGATGGAAGGTGGAGGACGTGGCAATATCTGCCGCAGCTTTCTCCTCTGACGAATTTCCATTTACGGCCTTCGGCGTTCCTCTTCAAAATGTGAAACCGCAGCTGAGGTGGCTGCACGTCAACGTGCACGATCTCCCGCAAGTGTATGACAATTATCAGGATCAATGGCTACACACTTTGTTTAAGCTGTCCTTAGTAACGCTTCCGAGGTGCTCCTGGAGGTCTCTTGCCCGAGCTGAGCTCACTGTGCAGGATTTTCCGTGGGAGTCTGTCGAAATTCATGCGTTGGACATGACCGATCCATCTAAGCCGGTGACTAATGATGATGGCCTCTATGCACTTCATCTCTGCTCTCTCGATAACCGCAGCATTCGTTATATAGTCATCCCATTTGATGTGCATAATAGAACTGAGTTTCGGCAGGTGAAAGCGTTCCAGTTTTGTGAAGGTCAGGTGGTATAGGGTCCAGGTCTCACATCCATAAAGTAACGTAGAAATTACAACAGCTTGGTATACCATTAGTTTTGTGCGGATTCTTAGATTTTTATTCTGGAATACATGACGTGAGAGTCGTCTAAACGCTGCATGCGCAGTATGGATTCTGTTATCCACGTCATTCTCAACAGTACATTGCATAGACAGAATACTCCCAAGTTATGAGAAGTGATCGACTTGGCCCAAAGATGTGGCAATGATAGTAATATCAAAACCCGGGATAGATGTTTCAGGAACAGGTTGAGCTAATACTTTGGTCTTCTGAATGTTTATGGTAAGGCCAAAACGTTCATATGCACTCCTGAAACAGTTGACAGACAGGCATTGTCATCGGCATATTGCAATTCTATAACCTGGTGAATATTGGTTAATCTTTTGGTGCGAAGTATGGTCTGGTTGAATAGCCCTCCATCATACCGATATTTAATTTCCACCGCTGTGTTTTTTGCAGATACTGTCTCAATGAGCATGGCCGTCAGTTATAGAGCAAAAAGAGTAGGTGCAAGAACACAGCCTTGCTTCAGCTCATTTGAGATCGGAAATTCTTCTGAGACATCATTCTGATACAGCACCTTCCCAACCATACCTTCATGAAGAGCCCGAATCAATCCAACAAAAGGTCCCGGACATCCAAAACGCCCCAAAACCAACCATATTGCATTTCTGGGATCACATGAAATTTTAGATTCTGTGGCAGACCTACCAAGGCCATTTTTGCATTTGTCTGCAACTGTGTCTAAATCCAGTGAACAATTTGCAACTCAGAAATTTAGAACTAGATTCTGTGCTAATCCACATGTGGAAATCCTTCAAGATATGCTACTACTCGATAACCACGTGTACGCATTGTCTAACTTTGTACTCATGATGTCTACCATGGCTTAAATATCCTGTGAGGGGGATGTGTTGTGATTCAGCCCAACAATGAAGGGTAAGCCACAAGAAGGTATAGTCATCAAGGGGAGAAGGCCTGGAATTTTGAGGCCCAAGATCTTAATAATCCCTCCTTGGCATAGGACGAATACCCCTTAATTTCCTAGGAAGGATGAGGTGAAATACAGATGGTCTGCGGTGAGTTTTGTACCTCCTTCTTTTACAGGGTTTTCTAGTGGTAGATTAGAGTAGTTTATCAACCGAACTTATGACAACCAGTTTGGTAGGATGTTTGTAGTCTTAGAATGTGTATTTTCCTCAATTTAATATTTCAGACTGGTCAGATACTTGTTAGTCACTGTGTGGTGGGCTATATCCCACTGGTGCTCCTTCGTTGCGTCGACTTAAGATGTCAATCATAAATTTACTAATGTGTCATAGCTAGTGGAACTATATTTTTCCAGCTTAGAGCTGATTGTAAAAGAATGAGTTATACATCCATGTGGAATATTTAGAGAACACCCTATACTAACTTTCTTGTTTAATTTCACAACTTTAAATATTATCGTATCATTTGGTGAATTGAATTCTCATTGCTACCCTTATAATCAGATTATATTATACGTTGTGGTTCTATGATACCACGAAATTCCAAGTTGGAACAATATTATGTGTAATGGTTAAGCTTACTAAACGAAGCATCGAACTCACATACCACCGTATCATTTCAAAACAGCACAGAGGTGTAAAGTGTTGTAAATTCAACTATATTTTGTACTAGCTGAAGTACCCGTGCTTCGCAAAGCGTCATAAATAAATTAAAATGTGAAGGTGACAGTTAAAACAGGGGATAGGCGAGGTGCTGCGCAGAGGGAGATTAAGGATGGAACATTTTGTCCAACTACACCGCTTGGCGTTGACCGTGTTTTATAGCACAAATTTAGGTTTTACTCGCTAATCGTTGGAGATACCTTTCGGATAGAAAATGTAATTTTAAACCTCGTATATGCCATCAAAATTTTGCTATTTCTTAGCGTTCACTTTTTATTTGAAATGGAAATATGAAAGTTTGAAACCAAAGGGTGTAGTGACGTCACTAAAATGGTCGCCATCTTTAAATAGTGCAAAGTATTGAAATCAAAAGTAGCATATATGTTAACCAGGTAAATCAGCTCCTTCCATGTAAAATTCATATTAATCGGACCAGTGGTTCTTGCATGATTGAGTAATACACAGACACACACCATCCCAATTTTAGCCTCGCTTCGCTCGCGTCATTGTGGTGTCATATTGTTATTCAATGAAATTAGGTTTAACGCCGTTCACACGCCTTTAGAACCTGAATATCCAAAAATCCCTCCTTAGTAGAATTTTTCGACACACAACAAACATACCCCCTTCTTCTAACTTTAATAGTTTTGGTTGGTCGATGTGAGTGAACATCCAAAAATCCTTCTTTAGTGGACGCTTTTCTTCCAGAATTTCACCCCTCCCCATAGGCCCCTTACATTGGATTTATGAAAAAACGGTCGAACACCTACTTATTTTAATTATTTATTCATTTATTTATTCTTAAGCTGATTGAAACTCGGAGAAAATCAATCTCCTCGCCTATGTCGTTTAAGAGATACACGCTCCGTAAGGAATCTTTCTACCCCCACTTTTCATCCCTTTCACCTCATAATATGCACCACATCGAAAAACCATTAGACTTGTGTCAGCTTATTTTTAATGATTAGTATATATGCCAAGTATCACATCCCCATATGAAACCACTCGTGAGATATTGTTATTCAATGAAATGCACGTTTGCCCCCTTAACAACTCTTTAGAACCTGAATATCCAAAACTCTTTCCTTAGTGGACGTTTTCGACATGCAACGAACATATCCCCAAAATTTCATGTTTCTAACTTCAATAATTTTGGCTGGGCGATGATGAGTGAGTGAGTCAGTCAGGACGTTTTCTTTCATTATTTTTGAGAATTTCACCCCTCCCCATGAACCCCTTAAATTGGATTTATGAAAAAAAACGGTCGAAAACCTATTTACTTATTTAAAGCTGTTTTTCCCCCTGAGTTTGATGAGTGAGTAAGCAAGTCAATCAGTTAGGACACTTTCTTTCCTGTTTTCCCACCCCGCATTTCACCCCTCCCCATGGGCCCCTTAAATTGGATTTATGAAGAAATGGTCGAACACCTATTTACTTATTTTTTAAGCTGCTTTTTCCGCTGAATTTCAAACTTATCGCCTATGTTGAATAAGAGATACAGTACATGCTCCGTTGAGAATCCTTCAACCCCCAATTTTCTCCCCTTTCACCTCATAATATACACCATATCGATAAACCCTTAGACATATGTCTGCTTATTTTGAATGATTAGTTTATATGCTGAATATCACATCCCCAAATTAAACAACTCGTGAGATATTGTTATTCAACAAAATGCAAGTTTAACCCCCTTAACACCCCTCCAGAACATGAATATCCAAAAATCCATCCTTAATGGACTTTTTCGATATACAACGAACATATCCCCAAAATTTCAAGTTTCTAACTGCAATAGGTTTGCTGGGTGATGAAGAGTGAATATCCAAAAATCCCTCCTTAGTGGACTTCTTTTCACAGAATTTCACCCCTCCCCATGAGCCCCTTAAATTGGATTTATGAAAAAAAAACGATCGAACACCTATTTACTACTTTTTCAAGCTGATTTTTCTCCCTGAGATTCTTATATTTTGCCTCTGTCTTTTAAGAGATACTGTGCCCGTTTAGACCGGAGTCCGCACGACCACATATGCATTTTACCAATAATCAGTCGGCACGAGAATCAAAATATCCCGGGGCGCCAGATGGGTTAAAGCAAATCGCAAAAACGACATCAAATGAAAAAAATGCTTTACTGATTTTTGGCTCAATGCAACAATAAGGATAGAAGGAGATTTAATTGGGTATGACACATCTGGTAAAATTATCTCAGTTTATTTTGAAGTTAAAATTGACTGAAAAGATGCTCAAAGCAGCATCATCCACGTGTGGCGATCCACACACTTATTTACACACAATATACAGAAATTTTCCAAACACATTTGACAATCTTTTTGGAAACACAAGTCCGATTAATAGTCCTGTAGACTGTGTTCCAAAATTATTAATAATTAATTCCAGTTCAAAGTTAATTGTCTATACTGGAAATATCGTAGATCACTGTTTGAATATTTACATGATATTAACACTCGTAGAATAAATGTTCACAGAAATTTTAAACTTTCACTTAGTCTTCCAGTTTCAAAAATATATCGTTGAAAAATATTATTATCATTGAATCAACACACATTATTTACATATATTAATAACATCTGAAAAGTATTTGACCTTGAGCAAAGCATCGAAGAACTGTGCGAAGCACAACAACAATTAATTGTTCTTCTGACATTAAACATTCGAGAAGTGACTCGATTATAAACTTCAAGTTCCAAACAAAATACATGATTTCTGAATCATTAACTTGATCACTAAATTGTTGAACCATTCAACTATTCAATTATCCACTTGGAATCATTATGAAAAAAATATTTATATTTATGGCCATTTCTAGTAACTTTTACAACTTGCAATTCTTCGACAGAATGCGGAAATAAGAATTGTAGCTTTATAATAAATTCATTCAGTTCATGGCACTAGGATTGAAAATATCCTTCAAATTATTCGTGGTTAAAGAATTATTTTTGATTGGCAGTGGCCCATTCTATTATTTGTGTAAGAACACAATATTACAACAACAACGGCAAAGGTCTTCCTCTGAAGAAGAATAAACTACTATCACGACAAATCCGGGTTCTAGCAAAATCAAAGTCTAAATGGAATTCGTAAACAAGGTTGAAATAAGAACTGATGGTTTTAAGGAAATAACCTTCGGGTCATTCATACGACGAAATGTGTGGCTCCAATACTCCTACTATAAACCTGAGCCATCGAACCTGCTATTTGATTGATGCTCGAAAAAAAAAATCTCCTCATTCCTGCGACTTAAACCTGCGCACCTGGGAATGGCATTTCAACTACTCCACACATATAAATTTTCTTCCCAAAATTTATACAATAAATCAAGCCTCTGCTTGTTATCAACACTGGAAGATTAATAAACTTATAAGTTTATTTTATTTTACCATTCAGTTCAACCCGTGAATTTACCATACTTATGAAAATCTTTATTTCACTTTCGAGTGTATTTACGTCATGATTTTATATAAATACAAAAATATCCTATTTGATACAAATATCATTTGCTTCCCGTTTCATGCCTCTCAGTGTTATCTGAAAAATGTACTTTGCTCAATGCAAATATCAACTGTTCAACCAGAACTGAAATGTTGGTTGAATGCGGGCCTGCGCTAACCACTCTCCTTCGGAAAATCTCCTGTTCCAGACTAGAAATGTTTAAACTACTTCATAGGCTCTTTCTCAATACATATGATTATTAGAAAATATAATATCCAAGAATTATTTAGAAAAATTATAAAAATTATTATTATTATTATTAGTGGATTATTATTATTATTATTCGTTATATCATTTTGAATATATTTAATTATCATCTCATTATGTGAGAATCCACATGTTCGAACCTTCGAATATGGAAAAAATATCCATTCCTCAACAAAAATAAATTTAACTTTTACAGTTACATCGGCTGATTACCGTGATTTCCCAAAAATATGAAATATTCAAATAAATGCTCGAAATGCTCGGTCATCGATCCTAAACTGTTCTGAGTGCAGAAAATACTCAGAATAACTCTAATAAGTCTTGCGTAAATCATTGCAAGCTTTAAATACGAAGAAAAATAAAATGTGTTGGTCATCTGCAGAAAAAATAGTTTGTTCCAATTAGCTAGGCATAAAATAATTCAAATGTGGCTTACATTTCTTGATGGTCTTGAAGTGTAGTAAACCTGGTCTGTACCAGATTTATCCATAAACATGCCCTATTGGACAAGCACGTATAATCCTTGTATCGGCCGCCATTATATACCCACAATCCGTCTAGTCAGACATAGTGGTAGTATCTTTCGACGTTTGAATAAACTGTGGTTCCATTTTAATATGGGCTTCTATCAAAGCCATAACAGTTTGTTTAAATAGGGTCAGATCTAAGTGATCTCTTCTTAGATATGTCAGTTGTAACATAACTCACGGTAATCTTATCAGTACAAGAAAAACACTGACAGTCTAAGCAATTAACGGCTGTTCTGAAGATCGTTCCCTGGGCATGGTTTATTATATCACCATCTACCATGCGCTAAGCAACTTGTAGTTTCCCTTGCGTAGACTAATGAACGCCACCGTTATAGACTAGTCTTCAGTGTACTGACAGATCGAAGTGGTTAACTAGTTACAAATATGAAAACTGACTGAAATGGATTTAAACATCCAAGTATTAAGTTATTACTGGACTGTGACAAAATATTATTTCTAGACAAAGTCTAGCATATGTCCTTGTAGAAATATAAATATTTCCACCAATGTCTGTAGAAAAATCAATCACCTCAGTGATTCTCCTCGCCGTAAACTTACTAAGTTCCAACTCGTAGCGCAGCACTTTTCGTGACTATCACGACTTTCAAAAGAACTTCTGCGTAGATCCGGCAACCATGTGCCTTGGCTCAGCGTCGTAGCAACATGCTAGGCAACTGCTTGTGTTAGAATGAGCTGTAGTTGCTTCGGCCAGCTGGCTTTTATTCAAAACTGTCAGGGTCACGCGTCATCACCTGATATCTGGAAATCCTCATATCTCTTGAATCCCTGGTCCGATTTACTTGATACTAATTGCATTCTCTTTCATTTGGCCGTGCCAGTAATCTGATCCCAGTCTCAAGTCTCTACTCCATAGTTAACTATTTAATCAATAAATAGCCTCTATCTCTGCTATTACTCGCTACGTCACTTGACATCCAACTATCGGTAAATTCCTTCCAAATGCTTCGAGAAGCAATGTAGCGCGATATTCAAATATCTCAACTTTCAAAAGCGGCTACAGTCTTTCCCTTGATATCTAGGTGTCTGAATCTTGGAATACCCATTCCTAGAGTTGGGCACATCCACCCCACACCTAGCAAAAAAAAAAAAAATTGAAAAATTTTTATTTTTCCTATCTACACATTAAATCATCTGGTTCATGAATAATAAATCTTCAAATTCGATGCATTATAAGTTCCCACGATGTTACCAGTTCGTGTATTAGCGATTTCATAGGTTCCATTGTTGTTTACTTCCACAATATTCAAAATCTTCAATTTCTCCAGGTTTAATATCAAAAATATCGTGATACTCTTCCAAATTCTTCCCTAGCTCTGGGGACTCCTTCTCAGTGTAGACTTCTCTTCCTTCAGCTTCATGAAAAATCAGAGACCATTGAGCATCTCCCCCGATGTCTTCCTCTTCTTTTCCCTCGAAGTTTATCTCTTCGGTATTCTTGAATTTGATCGTTTCTGTCTTCATATCTATCACTGCTTGATATTTCTGAATGAAATCTGCTCCCAATATCATGTCAAAAGCCATGTCCTTCATTACAACAAATACATGTCGGAAATCATGTCCTCCTATCGTAATACATAAGTATAATTGTGTTTTACACAGAGATATTTTATTGGGTATTATTCCTTGGATCTTAATTCCTGATACTGGAATTTCCTCTAAATTCTCTTTGAGCTTCCACAGAATATAAAGCTTCTCACTCACCAGACAAAGCATAGCCCCAGTATCGATCAAAGTATCGACAGGCATACCGAATACTTCGCATGAAATGATGGGCATTCTAATTCTTGTACCCATTTCTTTTCGTTCGTCATTCTGTTGAATTAAGTCATCATCCTCTGCTTGCCATTTAATAATTCTGGAAGTGAAAGTATTCAAAATTCTATCTTCTACTGTGAATTCGAAGTTTTTTTTCCCGTTACCATTCCCCCGGGATTGTTGTGTTCCCGATGGACCTGGATCATTGGGCCTCTGCTCCAAAAATTGCAAGTTATCTTGGTGTCTTGCTTCCAAATTTTTCCTTGTGTCCTTGTTAAACTCTTCATTGGACTGACGATCATCCACATTCCCTCTGTTATTGTAGTTGTTTCGACCATAATATCTTCTTTCCTGGTACCTTCCTTGACTATCTCGTGGTCTTCCCCATCGAGTATTGTATCGATTTCCACCATCCGGTCTCGCATATGGCTTGTAACTGTATCTGTTACTGTACTGGTTCCATCCTCTCTTATTTGGATCTTCCCTCGGCGTTTTCTCTTCTCGCCCCTCTCGAATCTCTCGAGGTGTTTGAGAATAACTATCAGCCATAACAGCATACACAGTGTTGTTATTCTTTCCTCCCTTCTGATGAAAGAATTGAGCGTTCGTATGATCCAGCTTCTGTAATACTTCATCAAATTGTTCCATATTATAGATATCAGCAGCGATCAAAGTCCTCTGGACGTCTGCTGGAAACTGACGTATCAATGCAGTAATCAACTCGTTATCTGGCATCGGCGGATCTAAATGTTGAAGTTTAGACAGCTGTCCAGAAAAGTACGTAGAGTATCGAGTAGGTTGTGACGTCGAGAATCTCTTCGAATATAACTCTGCTCTGACTTGCTGTTGGGTTTCCGGGGACCAAAACTTCTTCAATAGCCCACGAGAAAACTCCTCAAAAGTGGTTAGAGTGGATCTAAAAGCTCTAAACCAAAGAAGTGCAGGACCTTCCAAAAACTTCCCTAACACTCGGATCTGTCTTTCTTTAGGGATCTTAGAATCTTTCAGGTAATCCCCTGCTTCTCTCAAAAATGCCACGGGTGTTACAGAATCTCGCCCTGAAAATTTAGAAGGCTTATCTTCTACATTCTTAAATACAGTTATGGGGTTGGATTGAAATACTGTCCTGACCTCATCCTGTCTTTGACTATCCGTGTCTCTAGCTCCTCCTAGATTTATCTGTATCTGTTCCTTTCCCCTTTCATTTGGCATTTTCAACAGATGATCAGACTGTTTCTCATCCTTGATTTGAGTTTTCATAGCCTCAAGTTCCTTCTGGTTTTCTTCTGCCATTTTCTTAATTGCTTCAGTTTCTTTACAATTGTCCTTGACATCAGTGGATATCTGGTTCATAACAGCTTCATGACTTTTCAATGACCCTGTCATGTCTGATATGTCCTTCTGAGTTGCTTGGATATCCTTGGCAATTACTTCAATATGGGATGACAAAGATTCCCTAATCTCCTTGATTCCCTCTTGGTTCTCCAGCTTGAGTGTGTCTTTAATTTCATTGACAACTGTGGTTTTGATTTCAGTTTGCAATTCATTAATCACACCTTCTCTTATTTCTCCCATGACAGGTTCTTTGAATTGTTCCGTTAAACGTTGAACAACTAGAATTCCCATCTCATTACTCTCCTTCTTCACTCTGACTTCTAGGTCGATCATGTCTTCACCAACTTTCCTAAGACCATGTTCTATCCTATCAGCTAAGCTTTGGGATCGAAGATCGGCATCGCGAAATTTTTCGTCCATTAAACTTGCGTTAGTAGCTAATGAAGTTTCGAGCTCATGTGTTTTTTCGCATAATTTATTCATTTTACTCTCAAATGACATTTTCAAAATTTCAGAATTCTCTTTAAATTTACTTTCCATTGAATTAAATTTACTGTTTAAATTTTCTTTCAAGTTCCCTTTTAAAGAATCAGAATTTTCTTTAAGTTTATTTTCCAAAGAATCAGAATTTTCTCTAAGTTTATCATTCAAATTCTCTTTAAGTTTATTTTCTAAAGAATCAGAATTTTCCTTAAGTTTTTCATCTAAACTTTCTTTCAAGTTATCTTTTAACCTGTTTTCTAACAAATCGGAATTTTCTTTAAGTTTATCATTTAAACTTTCTTTAAGTTTATCAGAATTTTTTTAAGTTTCCTTTCCAAAGCCTCAGTATTTTCTTTCATAATGGCTGCTACTCGCAGTGCAGCCTCTTTTGAACTCTCCTCCAAACTCCTCATCATCCTCATCATTTCTTCCATAATTTTCAATTATTGTTCAAAACTTAGGGGTATACAACAGTGGCAAACACAAGCTTATAACTAGAACAAGAAATATGAATAGCTAATTGGAACACTCTAATAAAATGAGATTTGTCCTAATGTCGACGTGGTGGAAAAACAAAAGTCTCTACTTTTACGAATTACATTTACCACAATATCACAAGAAAAATATGCAAGTTCTCAAATATCCTCCACCTGGATTCTAATAATGTGTATGTCCAGTCATCGAACGTTTACTACTGAATTTATTTGACGCCCTAATGGTTAAGCCATTATCAATAATAATCAAACCCATTCTAATCATTAATCCAGTTAAATTTTTAAGTTTCCCCACTAATTGGGTTTCCTACTAATTTATTCATCCAAACCAGACATCTCTCAACTCCCAAAATATTTCTATAAAAATTATCACAATTTCAAATCGGCATGCGATTGACCATGTCTAAATCGGGACCCGCGTTCGAAGCCATTTCTCCCTCTATCTTATTTTATGTGCCCGTTTAGACCGGAGTCCGCACGACCACATATGCATTTTACCAATAATCAGTCAGCACGAGAATCAAAATATCCCGGGGCGCCAGATGGGTTAAAGCAAATCGCAAAAACGACTTCAAATGAAAAAAAAATGCTTTACTGATTTTTGGCTCAATGCAACAATGAGGATAGAAGGAGATTTAATTGGGTATGACACATCTGGTAAAATTATCTCAGTTTATTTTGAAGTTAAAATTGACTGCAAAGATGCTCAAAGCAGCATCATCCACGTGTGGCGATCCACACACTTATTTACACACTATATACAGAAATTTTCCAAACACATTTGACAATCTTTTTGGAAACACAAGTCCGATTAATAGACCTGTAGACTGTGTTCCAAAATTATTAATAATTAATTCCAGTTCAAAGTTAATTGTCTATACTGGAAATATCGTAGATCACTGTTTGAATATTTACATGATATTAACACTCGTAGAATAAATGTTCACAGAAATTTTAAACTTTCACTTAGTTTTCCAGTTTCAAAAATATATCGTCGAAAAATATTATTATCATTGAATCAACACACATTATTTACATATATTAATAACATCTGAAAAGTATTTGACCTTGAGCATAGCATCGAAGAACTGTGCGAAGCACAACAACAATTAATTGTTCTTCTGACATTAAACATTCGAGAAGTGACTCGATTATGAACTTCAAGTTCCAAACAAAATACATGATTTCTGAATCATTAACTTGATCACTAAATTGTTGAACCATTCAACTATTCAATTATCCACTTGGAATCATTATGAAAAAAATATTTATATTTATGGCCATTTCTAGTAACTTTTACAACTTGCAATTCTTCGACAGAATGCGGAAATAAGAATTGTAGCTTTATAATAAATTCATTCAGTTCATGGCACTAGGATTGAAAATATCCTTCAAATTATTCGTGGTTAAAGAATTATTTTTGATTGGCAGTGGCCCATTCTATTATTTGTGTAAGAACACAATATTACAACAACAACGGCAAAGGTCTTCCTCTGAAGAAGAATAAAGTACTATCATGACAAATCCGGGTTCTAGCAAAATCAAAGTCTAAATGGAATTCGTAAACAAGGTTGAAATAAGAACTGATGGTTTTAAGGAAATAACCTTCGGGTCATTCATACGACGAAATGTGTGGCTCCAATACTCCTACTATAAACCTGAGCCAACGAACCTGCTATTTGATTGATGCTCGAAAAAAAAATCTCCTCATTCCTGCGACTTAAACATGCGCACCTGGGAATGGCATTTCAACTACTCCACACATATAAATTTTCTTCCCAAAATTTATACAATAAATCAAGCCTCTGCTTGTTATCAACACTGGAAGATTAATAAACTTACAAGTTTATTTTATTTTACCATTCAGTTCAACCCGTGAATTTACCATACTTATGAAAATCTTTATTTCACTTTCGAGTGTATTTACGTCATGATTTTATATAAATACAAAAATATCCTATTTGATACAAATATCATTTGCTTCCCGTTTAATGCCTCTCCGTGTTATCTGAAAAATGTACTTTGTTCAATGCAAATATCAACTGTTCAACCAGAACTGAAATGTTGGTTGAATGCGGGCTTGCGCTAACTCTCCTTCGGAAAATCTCCTGTTCCAGACAAGAAATATTTAAACTACTTCATAGGCTCTTTCTCAATACATATGATTATTAGAAAATATAATATCCAAGAATTATTTAGAAAAATTATAAAAATTATTATTATTATTATTAGTGGATTATTATTATTATTATTATTCGTTATATCATTTTGAATATATTTAATTATCATCTCATTATGTGAGAATCCACATGTTCGAACCTTCGAATATGGAAAAAATATCCATTCCTCAACAAAAATAAATTTAACTTTTACAGTTACATCGGCTGATTACCGTGATTTCCCAAAAATATGAAATATTCAAATAATTGCTCGAAATGCTCGGTCATCGATCCTAAACTGTTCTGAGTGCTGAAAATACTCAGAATAACTCTAATAAGTCTTGCGTAAATCATTGCAAGCTTTAAATACGAAGAAAAATAAAATGTGTTGGTCATCTGCAGAAAAAATAGTTTGTTCCAATTAGCTAGGCATAAAATAATTCAAATGTGGCTTACATTTCTTGATGGTCTTGAAGTGTAGTAAACCTGGTCTGTACCAGATTTATCCATAAACATGCCCTATTGGACAAGCACGTATAATCCTTGTATCGGCCGCCATTATATACCCACAATCCGTCTAGTCAGACATAGTGGTAGTATCTTTCGACGTTTGAATAAACTGTGGTTCCATTTTAATATGGGCTTCTATCAAAGCCATAACAGTTTGTTTAAATAGGGTCAGATCTAAGTGATCTCTTCTTAGATATGTCAGTTGTAACATAACTCACGGTAATCTTATCAGTACAAGAAAAACACTGACAGTCTAAGCAATTAACGGCTGTTCTGAAGATCGTTCCCTGGGCATGGTTTATTATATCACCATCTACCATGCGCTCTAAGCAACTTGTAGTTTCCCTTGCGTAGACTAATGAACGCCACCGTTATAGACTAGTCTTCAGTGTACTGACAGATCGAAGTGGTTAACTAGTTACAAATATGAAAACTGACTGAAATGGATTTAAACATCCAAGTATTAAGTTATTACTGGACTGTGACAAAATATTATTTCTAGACAAAGTCTAGCATATGTCCTTGTAGAAATATAAATATTTCCACCAATGTCTGTAGAAAAATCAATCACCTCAGTGATTCTCCTCGCCGTAAACTTACTAAGTTCCAACTCGTAGCGCAGCACTTTTCGTGACTATCACGACTTTCAAAAGAACTTCTGCGTAGATCCGGCAACCATGTGCCTTGGCTCAGCGTCGTAGCAACTTGCTAGGCAACTGCTTGTGTTAGAATGAGCTGTAGTTGCTTCGGCCAGCTGGCTTTTATTCAAAACTGTCAGGGTCACGCGTCATCACCTGATATGTGGAAATCCTCATATCTCTTGAATCCCTGGTCCGATTTACTTGATACTAATTGCATTCTCTTTCATTTGGCCGTGCCAGTAATCTGATCCCAGTCTCAAGTCTCTACTCCATAGTTAACTATTTAATCAATAAATAGCCTCCACCTCTGCTATTACTCGCTACGTCACTTGACATCCAACTATCGGTAAATTCCTTCCAAATGCTTCGAGAAGCAATGTAGCGCGATATTCAAATATCTCAACTTTCAAAAGCGGCTACAGCCTTTCCCTTGATATCTAGGTGTCTGAATCTTGGAATACCCATTCCTAGAGTTGGGCACAATACTTGCTCCGTTAAGAATCCTTCAACACTCAGTTTTCACACATACACCTCATAATATATACCACGTCGAAAAACCCTCAGACATGTGTCTTCTTATTCTTAATGATGAGTTTATATGCCAAGTATCCCATCCCAAAGGAAACCAATCGGGATATATTGTTATTCAATTAAATGCAAGTCTACCCCCTTAACACCCCTTTAGAACCCGAACATCCAAAATTCCTTCCTTAGTGGACGTTTTCGACACACAACGAACATAGCCCCAAAATGTCATGTTTCTAACTTCAATAATTTTGGCTGGGCGATGATGAGTGAGTGAGTCAGACAGGACATTTTCTTTCAATTATTTTTCAGAATTTCACCCTTCTCATGAACCCCTTAAATTGGATTCATGAAAAAAAAACGGTCGAACACCTATTTACCTATTTTTGAGCTGTTCTTCCCCCCTGAGTTTGATGAGTGAGTGAGTTAGGACACTTTCCTTCCTGTTTTTTCCCCAGAATTTCACCCCTCTCCAAGGGCCCCTTAAATTGTATTTACGAAAAAACGGTCTAACACATATTTACTTATATTTTAAGCTGTTTTTCCGCCGAATTCCAAACTTCTCGCCTATGTCGTTTAAAATATACACGCTCCATTAAGAATCCCTCAACCCCCAATTTTCACCCCTTTCACCTCATAATATACACCACATCGATAAACCATTAGATATATGTCTGATTATTTTAATGATTAGTTTATATACCGAATATCACATCCCCAAAGAAACAGCTCATGAGATATCGTTGTTCAATGAAATGCACGTTTACCCCCCTTAACACCTCTTTAAAACCCGAATAAACAAAAATCATTCCTTAGTTGACGTTTTCGACATACAGCGAGCATATTCCCAAAATTTCATGTTTCTAACTTTAATAGTTTTCGCTGGGCGTGATGAGTGAGTGAGTGAGTCAGACAGGACATATTCTTTCAATTATTTTTACCAGAATTTCACCCCTCCCCATGGGCCCCTTAAATTGGATTGATGAAAAAACGCTTGAACACCTATTAACTTATTTTTTAAGCTGTCTTTTTCCCCCTGAGTTTGATGAGTGAGTGAGTTAGTCAGTCAGTTAGGACACTATCTCTCCTTTTTCCCTCCAGAATTTCACCCCACCCCATTGGCCCCTTAAATTAATTTATGAAAATACGGTGGAACACCGATTTACTTGTTTTTTAAGCTGATTTGTTTTCGCTGAGTTTCAAATTTCTCGCCTATGTCGTTTAAGAGATAGGCCTACACACTTCGTTAGGAATCCTTCAACTCCCACTTTTCACCCCTTTCACCTCATAATAATACACCACATCGAAAAACCCTTAGACACATGTCTGCTTATTTTTAATGATTAGTTTATATGCCGAGCATCACATCCACAAATGAAACCACTCGTGAGAAATTGTTATTCAATGAAATGCAGGTTTAACCCCCTTAAGACCCCTTTAGAACCTGAATATTCAAAAATCCTCCCTTAGTGCATGGTTTTGACATACAACGAACATATCCCGAAAATGCCATGTTTCCAACTTCAATATTTTTGGCTGGGCGATGATGAGTGTGTGAGTGAGTCAGGACATTTTCTTTTAATTTTTTCTTCCTCAGGATTTCACCCCTCCCGATGAACCCCTTCAATTTGATTTATAAAAAAAACTGTCGAACACATATTTACTTATTTTTAAGCAGTTTTCCCCCGGAGTTTGAAGAGCGAGTGAGTCAATCGGTTAGGACACTTTCTTTCCTGTTTTTTTCCCCCAGAATTTCATCTCTCCCCATGGGCCCCTTAAATTGGATTTATGAAAAAACAAGATGTTCAGTAAAGAACATATAGCCTACTTTCTCCTAAATGTATGAGTATAGTTATAACTCGTTGTTATTATCAAAGAGTATAATAGAACTATTCTTTGTTGAAGACCTTAGAAACGATTTACCTCTACCAAACGCCACGACCTAGATAAAAACTGCTACCATCATTGAAGAAAGAAAGAAAGAAAGAAAGATAAGAAGTATATCAAGAATGTTATGGATCTGGAGACATAATCGACCGGACTGGCGGCGTGGCTCAGCGGTAACGTTCTCGCTTGCTGGGCCCTAGGTTGCAGGTTCGTATCCTGGCGCAGTCAGCTGGCATTTGAGGGTGCACAAATGCGAGGGAGCCGTGTCAGTACATTTACTGGCACGTTAAAGATCCCCTTCGGGCCAAAATTCCGGCACCCCGGTGTCTCTAAAAGCAGCAGTAGTTAAAAGGGATGTAAAACCAATAACATTATTATTATTATTATTACGACCTGCCGTGGGCAACATCCAACTTTGAGTTGAGGCATGTCTTTACACGTCTGGTTGTGCATGGCTTTCACAACCCTAATTGAATTAACAAATCTTTCCATGACCCTACAGAGACGTGTGTATACAAACTATGTGGATATTTTCGATAATATAATCCTAACAGAGCGAGTGCATTCTAGCGGCCAGAATAAGAAACTTTTCAATAAAATCTGGAAGTTACCTTTTTGGCAGCTAGATGTCTCGAGTAAATCTGCTGGCGAATTATGTTTTAATTAAATATATATTTTACACCATAATGTGGACAATATAACGCTTAATAACATTTTCAAGTAACGCAAAATAGGCTGTTACAAACCCTTTAAAATAAAAAGTTAAAATGTATCGTAGTATCAACTTGTCATTCTTCAAATTCGATGCGCATAGAATGATAATGGTATAGTAATCAATGGATCCCCACGTAGACTAGTCGGGACATCTAGTGGTGAAATATCGAACAATATAATCCTAACAGAGCGAGTGCATTCTAGCGGCCAGAAGAAGAAACTTTTCAATAAAATCTGGAAGTTACCTTTTTGGCAGCTAGATGTCTCGAGTAAATCTGCTGGCGAATTATGTTTTAATTAAATATATATTTTACACCATAATTTGCACAATATAACGCTTAATTTTAAAACATCTGAGTCATTACAAAACAATAAACATATAACATTTCAAGCAAAAAACCTAACTCTGATCGGGTTTGAACCATAGGCATCTGAGCGACAGGCTATCGCTCTAACACTGAGCTAATTGTGTCAACGAATATTGTTCTATTTAAAATGACTTACATAGAACTTGTTAGCAAATAATGATTTATACTAAACGATTTCATCACTGGAGTATATTATTTATATATAAAGCATTTCATACAAAGTTTATTTATTTTTTATCAGTACGCTATATTGCATTCAATACTCAAATTAGTGAAATATAAGTCAGGCACAGGATATCCGCTGCCATCTTGTCTTACTACTGAATCAGTTCAGCTTTTTAAAATCACGTCTGCACTATAGTATTACAAAATAAACTTTTAATTTCGAACGTGCCTCTTCCTTTAGAACAGTTAAAACGATTCTCGGCTCGATAATCGGAACTGGTGGGTCCCATGATATGGATTATAAAGTTTGCATAATTCGCACGGCCGCCATCCTGAAATGGTATGGCGGACGACCTTGTAGTTTAGTCACAAGACGCATCCTATACGAAGGTATGTTGTTACCAAATTTGGTAGAGATCGGATGATTTGGTTAGTCGTTATTTGATTTTACGTTTTGAACGTTTGAGTGGCCGCCATTCAGTTTTAGTAAAGATGGCGGCGATATAAAACATGACACTGAGGTGTCCTTTGCTAGTGCTACCTTTGTACCAAATTTAGTTCAATTCGCATTCACCGTGTTCGAATTGATAGGGGGGGACAGACATTCAGAGTACACACACTCACACACACACAGACTCACACACACACATACACACACACACACACAGACTCACACACACACATACACACACACAGACAGACACACTTTTTTCGCCCTGTGTTGATCTCATAAGTCTACTTTCATTTTTTGCAAAAATCGAAAGTAGGCTAAAAAACGGTCAAACACCTATTTACTTATTTTTTATGCTATTTTTTTCCGCTCAGTTTCAAACTTCTCGCCTATGTCGTTTAAGAGATACAGGCTCCGTTAGAAATCTTTCAACCCACACTTTTCACCCCTTTCACCTCATAAGATACCGGGTGAGTTAGCCGAGGTCGTTGCGGCATGACTGTTGGCAGTCGCTCAGATCCGGGAGGCGAGGAGGTTCGAATCCCCCCGCCGGCAACCTTGAAGATGGTCTTCTGTGGTTTCCCATCTTCCTCCCAGGCAAATGCCGGGGTTGGTCCCTAACTATAGGCCACAGCCGCTACCTTCCAACTCCTCGACCCTCCCATCCAACATTCCTCCCCAACGGTACTTGTAGCTCACCCATTGGGTGTCCGTCTCGAAGCAGCTACAAAACTGGCGAGCCGAACATGTCCTCGGACACTCCCGGCACTAAAAGCCATACGCTAAAAAAAAAAAAAAAACCTCATAAGATACACCACATCGAAAAACCCTCAGACATGTGTCTTCTTATTTTTAATGATGAGTTGTATCACATTCCCCAATGAAACCAATCGGGAGATATTGCTATTCAATGAAATGCAGGTCTACCCCCTTAACACCCCTTTAGAACCTGAATATCCAAAAATTCTTTCTTATTGGGCGTTTGCGGCCCTTGAGGAAGCTGCATACCAAATTTCATTCCAATCCGTTGGGTGGTTTCTGAGAGTTCGTGTTGAATGTGTGAGTGAGAGAGTGAGTGAGTGAGTGTATTTGACAAATATATAGTAGATAGTGTCAAGTCTTTGTTATGCTAAACTCGGTTGACAGTGCTGTGTGAGCAGTTGAGTAACTAACTTGATTTCAAGTAAAGATCCTCATTTTCTATACCGGTAGTGCAGAGCCCAAGTGGCATCCAGTCGGCCGTGTCTCGACTTGAGCTATGTTGCCATGGAAACTATTCGCCTTGCCATTCCTTCATGAGTATATTTTATGAATTTATTAGCCTTTGCTCGAGTGCAAAAGGGCCTAAATCAGAAGAATGAGAAAGACTATCGAAAATTCATGTAGCCAGCGGTTCTTTCTGGGTCCTAAACTATGTGTATTCAAAATTTGGTTGAGATTGGTGGAAAGGTGTAGATTTGTATACGGAACCAACCCACCCACATACATACATACATACATACAGACTTTCACTTTTATATATAAGATAGAGTGAATACGCGACATTTATCTAATGGGATTGTAAATGGTAAGAAGTGAATGAATAGTCTTTGAAACCAAAGCAGTTGAAAACTGTACTCATATCTTGCATTTAAGGTTATACTACTAGAAGTACCCGCTATTCGAACGGTCTTCGGTATTAATAACCAGACGTTATCAATTGAGCTACTGTTGCAATGGTTAGGGGCTTGTCATTTATTCATAAGTATATCAGAACGAAGTTAGTTTTCTGGGTATATCGCAGACACTGTTAATTTAAGGACTAAAAATGAGGTTTTCGGAGACCCTTTATAGACTCCCTAGTTTTGTGTCAAACATTGAGAAGCGCAACATATGCTTTGGTCGTCCTTCTAGGATAATTTTTATTTTTCGCCTATTTTGGCATGTAATTTGGAACGTTGTTCCTTATACCCACCCTTCTATGAGAAGTAAGTTGAAGAGTTTTCTAAGTGATTGGTGTATTGACTCATGGTTACAATACCTAATTTTACGATGCTCCGAACACCCGAACATGAATTATAGGCGTACATAAACATAAAGATATATCAACCACACAGTGTCAAACAAAATCATCCTTACGATGAGCCCGTGTGTCGGCAGAAATATGATTACTTAAAATGTGCTGTCAAATTAATTCACCTAACGTGTACTTCCTGACGTGAAAATATTATTGAAAACCTTATTGACGAAACGCAATATATGTCAAATAAAAACGGACCCTCACCGTTATGGAAAATCCCCTTCCCCAGGAAGACCCCTTTAATAAATTATAAAGGTTTGTGGTGTATGAAATTTCAGGATTTGTAGCCTCCAATGGCCCAAATTCCAAAAAGCTGCAAAAAACACTATTCAATTCAGGAATTTTTGATAATAATGTTGCTTATTTTATTTATCGTATGGCTTTTTGTGCCGGGAGTGTCCGAGGACCTGTTCGGCTCACCTGAGTCTGTAGCTGCTTCCAGCGAACACCCTAAAGGGCGAGCTACAAGTTCCGTTCAATTTCAAGTAGTTCCAACTTTCGCCACCAGATATCAATGATACCTAGTGGTGAACGTTGGAACTTTGATAGAGCGTTCTGACGAAATCTAACCTAACAAATTTTGCTTTACACAAGTTTAGTCTGTGAAAGGATCTTTTACATGCCATAAATCTATGACATGGGACCGCCGGCTTTACTTCCCCTCCGAAGGAAGGCATACTGAAGGATTTTTAACGCTCTTGCTGTTTATAGATATAATAGACCTTCTGTACAACATATCGCACGTGTAAGTCGCGTTTAAACATATTGGGTACCCCTTGACCCCCTTAAGCGCATTGATGAATTGTACAGTCTATGTTTGTTTCCATAATAACCTTATAGCCATTTGCAATCTTTCGCATAAATTTAATACATTGTCAGGCATTGCTTCTTACAGAAATAGATGGAAAGTTGGATGTCTCCTCTTGAGATACTGTTGTCATGATCACCGGCTTGTATTACTTCATTAGTTTCTTCTTGTTCTTCTCCTTTCATATGGTCCAGCTAAGGACCACGACGTTGAACTTTTCAACTTGGCGAGGGACTTCATGTTTGCCCAATATTCTCTGGCTATGTTTCTCCTTTCTCTCTTTTGTCCAGATGATGCCGGTTTTCTTAAAGGGTGGTCTGTTCTAAAAACTCTTCTGTATATGTATCTTTCTGAGATGTGATCGGCTTCTAATATCACTTTCCATATCTCCAGTACTTGGATGTCCTTGTTAACTTCGGTTAGTCAAGGTGTGACGCACTTTCTATTTTTCCAGTAGTTGAGAAACCGGTTGGTTAGTCTCGTGGGGTTCATCTTTAGACATGTCCGTAGAAAGCCAGACGTCTCTTCCTGGCCACATCTGTGATTTTCACAGTATATCTATACAGCACCTGATTTGGTGTTCTTCTGTACTCGTCATCTATTTTAGCCTACTTTCGATTTTAGCGAAAAATGAAAGTAGACTTATGAGATCACTACAGGGCGAAATAAAAAGTGTGTCTGTCTGTGTGTGTGTATGTGTGTCTGTGTGTGTGTGTGTTTGTGTGTGTGAGTGTGTGTACTCTGAATGTCTGTCCCCCTCTATCAATTCGAACACGGTGAGCGCAAATTGAACGAAATTTGGTACAAAGGTAGCACTAGCAAAGGACACCCCAGTGTCATGTTTTATATCGCCGCCATCTTGACGGAAACGTAATGGCGGCCACACAAATGTTCAAAGCTTAAATCAAATTACGACTAACCTAATCATCCGATCTCTACCAAATTTTGCAACAACATACCTTTATGGGGGCAGCATCCTTTGACCAAACTAATAGGTCATCAGCCTAATAGTTTGCGGATGGCGGCCATCTTTGTGTGAAAATCGATTGCCCCTATTAATTCGAACACGGTAAACCGAATGGAACGAAATTTGGTACAGAGGTAGTACTAGCAAAGGGCATCCCAGTGTCATGTTTTATATTGCCGCAATCTTGACGGAAACGTAATGGCGGCCACACAAATGTTCAAAGCTTAAATCAAATTACGACTAACCTAATCATCCGATCTCTACCAAATTTTGCAACAACATACCGTTATGGAGGGAGCATCATTTGACAAATCTAATAGGTCATTAGCCTAATAGTTTGGGGATGGCGGCCATCTTTGTGTCAAAATCGATTACCACTATTAATTCGAACGCGGTGAAACCGAATGGAATGAAATTTGGTACAGAGGTAGCACTAGCAAAGGGCACCTCAGTGTCATGTTTTATATCGCCGCCATCTTGACGGAAACGTAATGGCCGCCACCCAAATGTTCAAAGCTTAAATCAAATTACGATTAACCACATCATCCGATCTCTACCAAATTTTGCAAAAACATACCTTTATGAATGGAGCATCCCTTGACAAATCTAATAGGTCATTAGCCTAATAGTTTGCGGATGGCGGCCATCTTTGTGTGAAAATCGATTCCCCCTATTAATTCGAACACGGTGAAACCGAATGGAATGAAATTTGGTACAGAGGTAGCACTAGCAAAGGGCACCTCAGTGTCATGTTTTATATCACCGCCATCTTGACGGAAACGTAATGGCGGCCACACAAATGTTCAAAGCTTAAATCAAATTACGACTAATCTAATCATCCGATCTCTAACAAATTTTGCAACAACATACCTTTATGGAGGGAGCATCCTTTGACAAATCTCATAGGTCATTAGCCTAATAGTTTGCGGATGGCGGCCATCTTTGTGTGAAAATCGATTCCCCCTATTAATTCAAACACGGTGAAATCGAATGGAGCGAAATTTGGTACAGAGGTAGCACTAGCAAAGGGCACCTCAGTGTCATGTTTTATATCGCCGCCATCTTGACGGAAACGTAATGGCGGCCACACAAATATTCAAAGCTTAAATCAAATTACGATTAACCTAATCATCCGATCTCTACCAAGTTTTGCATCAACATACCATTATGGAGGGAGCATCCTTTGACCAAACTAATAGGTCATTAGCCTAATATTTTGCAGATGGCGGCCATCTTTGTGTGAAAATCGATTCCCCCTATTAATTCGAACACGGTGAAATCGAATGGAGCGAAATTTGGTACAGAGGTAGCACTAGAAAAGGCCACCTCAATGTCATGTTTTATATCACCGCCATCTTGACGGAAACGTAATCGCGGCCACCCAAATGTTAAAGGCTAAAATGTAATTACGACCAACCTAATAATCTAGTCTCTACCAAATTTTGCAACAACAAATCTTTATGTGAGAAGCATATTCTGACCAAACTGCTAGATCATCAGCCCAATAGTTTGCAGATGGTGGCCAAGTATGTGTGCAAATCGATTCCCCCTATCAATTCAAACACGGTGAAACCGAATTGAACGAAATTTGGTACAGAGGTAGCACTAGCAAAAGGCACCTCAGTGTCATGTTTTATATCGCCGCCATCTTGACGGAAACGGAATGACGGCCACCCAAATGTTAAAAGCTTAAATCAATTTTCGACCATCCTAATAATTTGATCTCTACCGGATTTTACAACAACATGCCTTTTTGTGGAAAGCATCTTATGACTGACTACAAGGTCATCAGCCCAATAGTTTGCAAATAGCGGCCATGTATGTGTGCAAATCCATTCCCCGGATCAATTCAAACACGGTGAAACCGAATTGAATGATTTTTTTACAGAGGTAGCACTAGCAAAGGGCACCTCATATTCATGTTTAATATCCCTATAGCACGTTGTATTTCAACAAGCTACTACAACCAACATTCAATTATACCCCTTGAAAAGGACAAAGAGTTATAACAATACCCATGCATTTAGGAGAAAGTAGGCTATATGTTCTTTACTGAACATCTTGTATTAATTTATTAAATGAAATTTGTTTTCTGGGAATATCTCAGAAACGTGGTTTAGAGCCTTAAAACTTAGTCGCCTCCGAGCCACGGAGGGGCCGAAAATGAGTTTTGTCTCGTCCTTGTACGCCATAGTAAAATAATAATCATAATAATAATAATAAGTTAATAATATAGGGATAGGGATATAATAGACCTTCAGTACCACACCCGCACGTGTAAATCACGTGAAAAAATTCAAGAGTATCCCTTGACCCCCGCGCACTATATACTTATTGATGAATTTTACTGCTTAAGTTAGTTCCGATATAAATTTATAGCCGTTTGCGAACGTTCAAAGTAATGTAATAAATGGAATGGCATTGCGTCTTAAAGAAATAGATGGACTCCTGAGATTGTGTTGCCATGGTTACCGGCTTGCATTCTTTCATTAGTGCTTATTAAATGAAATTAAGTTTTCTGGGAATATCTCAAAAACTGTTGGTTTTAGGACCTTAAAATGTGGTTTTCGGGGCCCGTAGGGCTCACGAGTTTTGTTTCTCACAATTAGACGTTGAAAATGAGCTGTTTTTCGTCTTTCTACGCCCATTTCAGCATGCAGTTTAAGGGGGTAGGCCCTCATTTATGAGAGATATGGTGAAGAATTACACCAATGATTACTTTAGTGCCTCTGATGGACACCTGTACCAAATTTTACGTTGTTCCACTCAGCCATTCTCGAGTGATGCGCGAACATAGTTGTACACAGACACACCGACGGGCAGACAAAAATTTTGTTTTTGCGCGCAACCGTCTTAAACCAGTCTGAAACGCGTTAATAACTCAAATTTCCGTGGAAATTCAGAAAAAAAAAAACAGACAAACTTTCATTTTTAGCCTACTTTCGATTTTTGCAAAAAATGAAAGTAGACTTATGAGATCAACACAGGGCGAAAAAAGTGTGTCTGTCTGTGTGTGTGTATGTGTGTGTGTGAGTCTGTGTGTGTGTGTGTATGTGTGTGTGTGAGCCTGTGTGTGTGTGTGTCTGTGTGTGTGTGTGTGTGTGAGTGTGTGTACTCTGAATGTCTGTCCCCCCCCCCCCCTATCAATTCGAACACGGTGAATGCGAATTGAACGAAATTTGGTACAAAGGTAGCACTAGCAAAGGACACCTCAGTGTCATGTTTTATATCGCCGCCATCCTGACGGAAACGTAATGGCGGCCACACAAATTTTCAAAGCTTAAATCAAATTACGACTAACCTAATCATCCGATCTCTACCAAATTTTGCAACAACATACCTTTATGGGGGGAGCATCCTTTGACCAAACCAATGGGCCATCAGCGAAATAGTTTGCGGATAGCGGCCATCTTTGTGTGAAAATCGATTCCCCTATTAATTCGAACACGGTGCAACCGAATGGAACGAAATTTGGTACAGAGGTAGGACTAACAAAAGGCACCTCAGTGTCATGTTCTATATCGCCGCCATCTTGACGGAAACGTAATGGCGGCCACCCAAATGTTCAAAGCTTATATCAAATTACGACTAACCTAATCATCCGATCTCTACCAAATATTGCAACAACATACCTTTATTGGGGGAGCATCCTTTGACCAAACTAATAGGTCATCAGCGTAATAGTTTGCGAATGGCGGCCATCTTTGTGTGAAAATCGATTCCCCCAATTAATTCGAACACGGTGCAACCGAATGGAACGAAATTTGGTACAGAGGTAGTACTAACAAAAGGCACCTCAGTGTCATGTTTTATATCGCCGCCATCTTGACGGAAACGTAATGGCGGCCACACAAATGTTCAAAGCTTAAATCAAATTACGTTTAACATAATCATCCGATCTCTACCAAATTTTGCAACAACATACCTTTATAGAGGGAGCATCCTTTGACCAAATGACTAGGTCATTAGTCTAATAGTTTGCGGATGCCGGCCATCTTAGTGTGAAAATCAATTCCCCCTATTAATTCAAACACGGTGAAACCGAATGAACGAAATTTGGTACAGAGGTAGCACTAGCAAAGGGCGCCTCAGTGTCATGTTTTATATCGCCGCCATCTTGACAGAAACGTAATGGCGGCCACACAAATGTTCAAAGCTTAAGTTAAATTACGACTAACATAACCATCCGATCTCTACCAAGCTATGCAACAACATTCCTTTATGGAGGGAGCATCCTTTGACCAATCTAGTAGGTTATTAGCCTAATAGTTTGCGGGTGGTGGCCATCTTTATGTCAAAATTGATTCCCCCTATTAATTCGAACATGGTGGAACCGAATGGAACGAAATTTGTTACAGAGGTAGCACTAGCAAAGGGCACCTCTGTGTCATGTTTTATATCGCCGCCATCTTCACGGAAACGTAATGGCGGCCACATAAATGTTCAAAGCTTAAATCAAATTACGATTAGCCTAATCATCCTATCTGTAGCAAATTTAGCAACAACATACCTTTATGGAGGGAGCATCCTTTGACCAAACTAATAGGTCATCAGCCTAATATTTTGCGGATGGCTGCCATCTTTGTGTTAAAATCGATTCCCCTTATCAATTCGAACACGGTGAAACCGAATGGAACGAAATTAGGTACAGAGGTAGCACTAGCAAAGGGCACCTCAGTGTCATGTTTTATATCACCGCTATCTTGACGGAAACGTAATCGCGGCCACCCAAATTTTAAAAGCTAAAATGTAATTACGACCAACCTAATAATCTAGTCTCTACCAAATTTTGCAACACCATATCTTTATGTGGGAAACATATTCAGACCAAACTGCAAGAATATCAGCCCAATAGTTTGCAGATGGTGGCCAAGTATGTGTGCAAATCGAATCCCCCTATCAATTCAAACACGGTGAAACCGAATTGAACGAAATTTGGTACAGAGGTAGCACTAGCAAAGGGCACCTCATATTCATGTTTAATATCCCTATGGCACGTTGTATTTCAACAAGCTACTACAACCAACATTCAATCATACTCCTTGAAAAGGACAAAGAGTTATAACAATACCCATGCATTTAGGAGAAAGTAGGCTATATGTTCTTTACTGAACATCTTGTTTATATATAGAGATGACATTTGAAACATTTTATTTCGTCATACTACGTAAATTATGGTATAATTGAATGTGTTATTTGTTTTGTATTTAAATATATTCGTACATGGATCACAACTTAGGAATTTATTGTGTTTGAATCCAGTTATAAACTGTGAATGTAACTTTAGTTGCTACACGCAAGATTGTCATGTGCCATTAGGATGCATACTGCTCCTGTAGGGGACACTTCAAGCGCCCATGGTCAGGCTATCAGACCGGTTATCTTACCCATAATTCACCGTGCTACTCATATGTGAGACCGACCTGTGTTGATTATATTTTTTCCGACGTTGTCTGACGTCACGATCTTTGTGAAGTGCACTGAGCTATGATAAGAACGCTTCTGAAATGTCGGTGAACTTTATCACCTGTGAGCTGCAATCTTTATGAGTGAGCGACTTGTCACATTTTCAATTCGCTAGTTAAGAGCGAGGTTTCTTACGAAAACTTTTCATGATTTTATAACATGATTAAAGGTTTACCCTCATTTAATTCTTGACCATGTCGGCTGTATAATGCTAAGAACATATGTAATTGTTTTGCCTGGAGAGCACGTTGACGTATCGATGAGTATCTGCAACCTAATGTTATTTCCGGACATGCACTGAGCCCTTTTGCCAGACTTGTGCCGATGGTATATTGTGCGAGCCTTTGTGAGCCGCTTATTATTGTTGTTGTTGTTGTTGTTGATTCGATCCATTTGTTAGCTCGTGATATTATAGTGACCGTAGTAGTCACCTGTCTGTAATGATCTCAGAGGAGACTTGCAACCTATGTGTATTGAGCCTTGTGTCATAAGAGACAATGAATCGACATAATTCTTACTAGGGAAATCTAAACCTACGATTTAAACCACTGTAAATCATGAAACCTAATTTACCTAAACTATTTGATTAAAATTTATGGATTAATATGCCAATCAAAACTTGCATCTCTATTTTATTTAGCTGACTGATGCAAAGAGCTGAAACATTTTCAGCGGGAAGTGACCCTAGATAAACTGACACTAATTGTGACGACGCGAGATCACGGATAACCGAAGGATCGTAACTAGTGGACCGCTGATTTATGCAATGTCAGACGTAATTATTATTATGCATTTGCTAACCTAACTACAAGCACTTAGATGCCAATTGAGAGCAAAAAGCTTCTAGATTTGTGTAAGCAGGATTGTAAATAAGAAAGTTTGTGTATAAGTGATATGTTCACATGTTTCCCCTCATTGTACCCATACTATTGTTGAATGTTGTAATATTTGTGTTGTTTTAAGCAATGTTTTTTTTTTATTGCTAGAACATGGTTGTCATATTAGCTCTTGTTGTAATTCTTTGCTTACGGACGCTTCTCGCCGTAAATGTTTTTCATGTTAGGACCTAGTTAGATGAGTTAAATTTAAATGTAAAGTTGAAAGTGGTACCATCATAACCTGGGCCTTCCATTGCTTTGTTGTTAAGTGTAAATTCTGATTTAAGTAACCCGTTGTAGTTGCGTAGGGATCACCTTTCGTGCCACATTCCAAGCGTTATTGTTGTTGTTGTTTGAATTTTATGTAATAGAAGGACTTTCTAGACTTTCCAAGCGTTATTTTTGTTGTTGTTTGAATTTTATATAATAGGAGGACTTTCTAGAGGGTTAATTTAATTTCAGTTATGGTCTCAACTCTTTATTTATTTTATTTATTAGCTTTGCGGATTAGCCGATATCAAACCCTCCGAAGTAGGATAGGTAGAATAAATGTGTTCATGAATTTTACTTAAGCCTAGATGTTTTTATTTATTAGCTTTGTGTTTGAGGGTGTACTGCCTTGGGTGTCTATGACATCTACTCTCTGTAGAACCCGATCCTTTGGGACCACGACTCTCGTGCCGGCGCTAGCCCAAAAGAAGTGCATCAGACCCTCTCAGGTTGTGTGTTCGACGGATGGGACTGTCTGGACTGTTTCAGTTGATGGTACCCCGGGAATCTCTTCTGACGGACACATACCATTATTTATTTATTTTTGGTGCACAACCGTTGTGGCCGATTGGATACACAAAGGCCATCAGCTTCTTGTTGTTTTTGAGAGGATCATGTATGAAATATTTGAAGGCAAATTGACCGGACTGGGACGAACTCAGAGGTCGTACTGCTGTTCAATTGGACGCATGGCATTCATTAGATGTTAGACCATGGGGTGAAGGATTATACTGTAATTTTCATGTGAGGATTTTTGATTTTGCTCATGCTTCATCCGAAGTAAATGTTACTTGTTTTTTTACTGTCGTTGTTGCCGTTGTTAAATATAGAATCATTTTGAATAGTAAATCCAGATGTATACGTGACATTCATTCGTAATAGCCAAACTTTCTGCCAGAATAATTTCCTCTTCATAGTTGTAAGCTAGTCTTAAGACATCACCTTCTTATCTCAACTGTATTTTCTCGTAAGATGGTTGAGGCGACGTTTGGTCGCGTGTTGGAGGGCATGATAGCCACCATTAATGCCAATTTGGATGTAATAAGGGGCAATTTAGGCAATAACACTCCTGCCCTAGATCAAGTCCGAGGGGACTTAGGTCGAGTTAGAGGGGCTCTAGGCGCTAACACCGCTGCCCTACGGAACAACAATGCAACTTTATTAGCAAATGCTGCTACATTAAATGAAGTTAGAGAGGATGTAAATGAAGTCCGAGGGGACTTAGTCAGAGCTGACATAGAAACTAATAGGGCCGAGGCTAACGCAAACTTGCTTGCAGGTATAGCTGCCGTTCGTGTTGACAACTTAAGACACCAACAAGAGGCAACTAATAGATTAGGAATATTCTTGTTGTTGTTGTTTGAGTCTTCAGTCTTTTGACTGGTTTGATGCAGCACTCCATGCCTCCCTGTCCTGAGCTAATCGTTTCATCTCTCCATAGCTCCGACACCCTACATCCGAGGCAATCTGTTTAACATATTCTAACCTTGGTCTACCCCTACAGTTTTTGTCCTCGACCCTTCCTTCCATAACAGTTAAGCTTGCTATTCCTGGGTGTCTTAGTATGTGTCCTACCAACCTATCTCTTCTCTTCATTAGCAGTCGCCAGAAACATCTCTCCTCTCCCACTCGTCTTAATACCTCTTTGTTTGTAATTCTATCTACCCATCTGATCTTCATCATTCTCCTGTAACACCACATTTCAAATGCTTCAATTCTCCTCTTTTCTGCTGCACCAATAGTCCAAGTTTCACTTCCATAGAGCGCCACGCTCCAGACAAAGGCTTTCAAAAATGACTTCCTAATACCTAAATATATATTCGATGTCAGCAGATTCCTTTTTTGTAGAAATGCTTTCTTTGCCTGAGCCAACCTACTTTTAATATCCTCTTTGCTTCGTCCATCACTGGTTATTCTGCTTCCTAAGTAACAGAAGTCTCCTACTTCCTTCAGCTTTTCACCTGCCAATTTGATCTCCATAGAGGTTTCTGATTTATCTCGGCTGCATTCCAGTATTTTTGTTTTACATTTATTTATAATCATCATGAATTCTTTCCGTAAGACGGAGTCCATACCATTCAAAAACTCATTCAAATCCTCAGGCTTGTCGGCCAAGATGACGATGTCATCAGCAAATCTCAGAGTTGAAATTATTTCTCCTTGAATCTTCACTCCCACTTTAAATTTTTCTCTAATTTCCTTCATTGCTTGTTCAATGTAAAGATTGAAAAGTATGGGTGATAAGTTGCAGCCTTGCCTTACACCTTTCTGAATACCAGCTTCTCTCTCATGTCCTTCAGCTCGAATGACTGCTGTCTGGTTTCTGTACAGATTGTATATCACCCTCCTATCCCTGTACTTTATTCCAATAGATTTCAAAATGTCAAACAATTTAGTCCAATCAACGTTATCAAAAGCCTTTTCTAAGTCTACAAAAGCCATGAACGTTCTCTTATCTTTCCTTATTCTACCTTCCAAAATCAGCCTAAGACTTAGTACAGCTTCCCTTGTTCCTACATTTCTCCTGAAACCAAACTGGTCTTCACCCAACTCCGTTTCTATCTGGCTTTCAATCCTCTTGTAAATTATTCTAGACAGGATCTTTGAAGCATGAGTAATCAAGCTGATTGTACGGTAATCTTCACATCTGTCAGCTCCTACTTTCTTTGGTATAGGGATGATTACATTCTTCTTGAAATCAGGGGGTACCACACCTGTCTTATAAATCCTACACACCAAGTGAAATAACCTGATCAGACCTTCATCTCCTATGCAGCGTAGCAACTCAATCGGTATATCATCTATGCCTGGTGCTTTGTTCCTGCTTAAGTCTTCCAAAGCTCTATCAAATTCTGATCTCAATATTAAATCTCCTTTCGCATCCCCATCAATTTCCTCCTCCCTTTCCATTACATGATTCTCAATCTCCTTTCCCTTATACAAACTCTCTATGTAAGCTTTCCATCTCTCAACCTTTTCTTCCCTATCTGTTAGAGGCTTTCCATTTGTGTCCTTAATATAACAGCACTTAGTCTTCTTTTCCCCAAAAGTATTCTTAATCCTTCGATAAGCTGTGTCTACTTTTCCTAATTTCAGACAATTTTCTATACCTGCACATTTCACTTTCAATCATTCTTCTTTCGCTTCCTTGCACTTCTTGTTAACCTCATTTCTCATACGTCTGTATTTTGCTTTCCCCTTTTCATCTCTTAGATTCTTGTGTTTCCGCCTTTCATCCATCAATTCTAGTATATCCTGAGTGATCCACGGTTTTCTACCTATTCTTTCTTTCCTACCAATGTTTTCTTCTGCGGATTTTGTTATTTCATTCTTCAAAAGTGCCCATTCGTCTGCAATTGAAGTTTGTTCAGGGTTTTTCATTAGTCCTTCCTTTATACTCTTCTTGAATCTTTCGTTTACATCCTTCTCTTTCAGTCTGTCTATTGCCCACCTTTTTGGCTTTTGACTTTTCTTCAGTTTCTTCAACTTTAATCTGCATTTCATTACAACCAGATTGTGATCAGAGTTTATGTCAGCACCAGGATATGTTTTACAATCCAAAATCTGGTTTCGAAACCTCTGCTTGACCATAATGAAGTCGATTTGGTAACGCCCTGTATCTCCTGGTCTCATCCATGTGTATATTCTTATATTGTGGTTATTGAATAAGGTGTTAGCTATGACCAATTCATGCTCGGTGAAGAATTCTACCAGCCTGCTTCCTCGATCATTCCTTTCACCTAATCCGAAATCTCCTACTATCTTCCCTTCTCTCCCTTTTCCTACCACAGTATTCCAATCTCCCATTACTATAACATTTCCATCACCCTTGATATACCTCAGAATTTCGTCTATTTCTTCATAGACCTTTTCAACATCCTCATCATCAGCTTGACTGGTAGGCATATAGACTTGTACCACTGTGGTGCAGGTAGGTTTAGTATTGATTTTTGCTACAATAATCCGTTCACTATATTGCTCATAATATTCCACCCGCTGTCCAAGTTTCCTACTCAATATGAGGCCCACCCCTGCTTGGCCATTGTTTGATTAAGTGCTAATGACCCTATAGTCTCCTGACCAAAAATCCTGTTCTTCCTGCCAGCGCATTTCACTAATCCCAACCAAATCCAACCTCAACCTATCCATTTCCCTTTCTAAGATTTCTAACCTTCCACTTCCTAGCAGACTTCTAACATTCCACGCTCCGATCCGTAGAATGTCAGATTTCCTCTTTGTCACTTCTGTGATGTTAACCCCCTCTCGAGTAGTCCCCACCCGGAGATCCGAACGGGGGACTAGTTTACCTCCGGATTGAAATTTTACAAGGGAGGAGGCCATCATCACATGTAATTATGCATAGAGAGGTGCATATCCTCGGGAATAGCATACGGCTGTAGTTTCCCGTTGCTTTCAGCCGTGCAGCAGGACGCAGTGTAGCCATTATTTGGCTTATATTATCAATATCTTAACCGTCTATAAGACTAGTAAAGAATTGATTTATTCTGAAAGGCTGATATTCTTAGATGATCTTAATAATACCAGGACCGAGGTACAAGGCCGGTTGGACACGTTAGATGGCAATGTCAAAAGAATCAACGACAGGGTCCGAGAAGGGACTACTAATATTCTACAAACGATAGAGCAGGTAAAAGCCGACATGAGGGCTCACCTCAACGTAGGACCCAAGTAAACACATGTTTGGATGAACTTCGTGATTCTATCGATCAGGCCAAGGATCATTTAGGCAACCGAATTGCAGATGTAGAGGGTCAGATCAAAGAAACTAATAGCTTTATGGAAACAGTTCGCAAAGAAGTTATCACAGTTATTATTGGATTTCGATTAATATGAGGGGTCGCAGTCGCAGTTACCACGAATGTTAAAGGGATTGCCGGTGATATGGTCAAATTTGACCGGGAATCAGCCTCAAACTCAAAAAATGTTAACGACTTAACCGCTACTGTAGAAGATCTTAGAGCTAAAATCCATGCTTAGCATCGATCTTGATATCCTTAAGGGCGACATAAATGAACAAAAGGCGAATGTCGAAGCGCAAATCTCGAACGTTAAGGGGATTTGGATTTCCTCCGCAAACGCATAGAAGAAGTAGCCATTGCAGAGCGTCTTTATCCAACCAAAACGTCAGGAAGACCGACGCTGATGTCGACGCTTGTCTTCGAGGGAAGATTGAGACGTTAGAGCTACAAATGAATAATCTGATCACCCAAGCCGATCAGCTTACTACTCCAGATATCCAACAATTCGAGTAGCGATCACTCGAGAGAATGGAGGTGCAACCCAAACTTATGCCTACTATTACACCTCCGACTCTACCAACTATTACAATACCGAATGAAATTCCCACTATTATTATGCCGACAGAACAACCTGTTCCGATGAACTATGACCCACACATTTTCACTCCAATGCGTGCTCATCATCAAGGTGCTCATCACCAAGGTGCAAACGTTATGATAATAAGATCTCGAGAAGAGCAACCCGCTCATTTCTGGGGAACTGGCGCTGGCAAAACCCCCGTTGAATTTTCAAGAAACGTGTGGAGCTATCTCAGAGACACGATGGTAACACCTGAGGGGGAGCTCAGGGTTATCGAACGCTTGCTTGACGGGCAGGCAAGTACTTGGTTCCGTGCTTTCCGTACTCATTTACCGGCTACCAAGTATTCAGAGAGGCTTTATTAAGGACCTACTGGTCAAGCGACGTTCAGGAGAGCATCCATGCCGAGATGTACGTAATACGGTACAACCTGAACCAACCTCCAGGGTATGCAAATTATTTTGCAATGCCATTGGCAAGGCTGAGATGTTTAAAATCTTCTCTGTCTGTTGTTGTTGTTTGAGTCCTCAGTCTTTTGACTGGTTTGATGCAGCCTTCCATGCCTCCCTCTCCTGAGCTAATCGTTTCTTCTCTACATAGCTACCACACCCTATATCCGAGGCAATCTCTTTAACATATTCTAACCTTGGTCTACCGCTACAGTTCTTGTCCTCAACCTTTCCTAAGCTTGCTATTCCTGGGTGTCTTAGTATGTGTCCTACCAACCTATCTCTTCTCTTCATTAGCAGTCACCAGAAACATTTCTCCTCTCCCACTAGTCTCAATTCCTCTTCGTTTGTAACCCTATCTACCCATCTGATCTTCATTATTCTCCTGTAACACCACATTTCAAACGCTTCAATTCTCCTCTTTTCTGCTGCACCAATAGTCCAAGTTTCACTTCTATAGAGTGCCACGCTCCAAACAAAGGCCTTCAAAAATGACTTCCTAATACCTAAATCTATATTCGATGTTAACAGATTCCTTTTCAGTAGAAATGCTTTCCTTGCCTGAGCTAACCTGTCTGAATAGGAGCTAATTCAGACCATTACCAGACAATATCCAGCAGATGTGCAGAGGTTATTAATTACTGCCAATGCTACTACATTCCTAGTGTGCGACCAGTTATTCAGAAGGTTAGCCTCGAGTTATGAGCAATTCAAAATCCACAGGCCCAGAGGAGAGACTATAAATCTGAACTTGACAACAGTGGATAAAGTTTGTCAAACGCCAAAGCCGACAACAGTCACGCATACGCCATATCAGCGGAATAATAACATAGGACATGACCGCCGTCAATGGAGCAAGGAACCATACGAACGGCCCAGGCAACCTGACAACCGAAGTTGCTGGGGACGCAAGTTTGAAAACAGAACAAATGATAATGGACGCCGAGATGATAACATGCGTGGAAATAACAATGGTACGCCTAGAACTCAACAGGCAGGTCAAAGCAGGCGAGATTAAAGCTATAGCGGTGGATACAGACGAGATCGTGATCCCCGTTAGCAGATTGACCGTGACTGTCAGGGACGAGCAGAGGAGATCCATGAGTACATACGTCAACTCAGAGGCCCTAATGAAGAGACAGACAGAACTCAAACACCGAGAGAACTTAAATACGTTCCAGAGGAGTCGCCTGGACATGACCAGCCAGGGACGTTCATGGGGAAAGAAAAACGTCGAATTAGAAGCAGCATCTGAGGAGACTGACTCCAGACTGACTGCCACCATTTTACTCTCGGCGCCAATCCAAGATGACTTGTTGGACGAACGACAAACTATGAACCTCATCGAAATGACACGCCTACCGATTATATCTGTGAAAATTAATGGTTACCCAGTAACATTGCTTATTGACACTGGTGCTATGATTAATGTACTATCAGCAGACGTCCACGTATCGCTGAAGACACTAATTACGTTGACGTAATTGCCTATTTCGAGCGTCAAAGACAAGGAAATCATTCCCGATCGCACAGTTAAGTGCAAGGTACAGGGGTTGTATGCACTTGAAATAGACCCCCACGTGTACTTGCTCCAATTATTGGTATTAAATGATCTGCGATATGAGGCAATTTTAGGGGCCGACTTCATGCGCAATCGTCGGTGAGGGACGAAGTATTGTCGAATTTAAAACCCATGAGCCTGTTCCTATGAACGTTATTGAGGACGGTCCTGACCTGAGTACGTACGTCAACATCATGGAGATATTAATTTAAATAATTGTAAACATCGCACAGGAAGAGTGCATGGACTAAGGGCATCATTCCGAACCCGTCAATGCAAAACTAGGGGCACAATTAAACGATTTTCACGTTATATTTGATACTACACCTGGAGAGATTAAGAACTTGAGTATGATCCAGAGGTATTAGACGACTCTCCGTTTCAAAAGAAGGTCTACCCGATAGCAGAAAAGCATCTGGAAGAAGCTACTCGCAAAGGTAAAGAGCTGGAAGCGGCAAATATTATTAGAAAGGCACCATCTTCCTATGTTAACCCGTTGACAACTGTGGTCAAAGTTGACGGTAGTCAATATAAGGCTATGCCTGGATGCCTGAGCGTTAATTGAACGATTGGCACCTGAACACGACCAACCGCCGAGTATAAGGGACATTCTGTGGAATGTTAAGGGAAAATTATTCTTAACATCATTAGACCCGGTAGAATCCTACTATCACATAAGGCTGACAGAGCCTACAAAAAAGTACCAAGGATTTCTATTTGGGCAACCTACCTATGTATTTTGTAAACTGCCTTTCGGTTTGAAGAATGTGGGGGCCGCATAAATCCGTGCCATAGATGCCAACATAACGCCTGAAGTCGAAGGAAACACTGTCTATTATGTCGACGACATAATAATAGCCTCAGAGACAGAATAGAGCACTTTGAAACCCTTCGTCTCGTTTTTGAAAATCTCCGACAGGCTGATTTTAAAGTCAACCGAGTAAAGTGCAAATTTCTGCATAAGGAAATCAAATTTGTAGGACGCATTATTAGTGGAGATGATTATAGACTAAACCCGGCTAAGATTCAAGCCATTTCTGCATTTCCGACACCTACCCGTGTTAAACAGGTGAGGCAAATTCTGTGTGTGATATATTCTTTGCTGCCCACTGTTCGTAGTATTCACAGACTGTTGCTCCACTGCAGAAGCTTTAAAGAAAAATTCGAGATGGGCATGGGATGAAGAATGTACTACTGCATTTGAACGAGCCAAGAAGATGTTAGTTGATAGAATTACACTGGAATACCCAGACTAATCCAGAAATTTCATCGTAGAGACCGATGCATCTTCTGTGGTATCTTTCTACAAAAGGATGAACACCACCAACGCCACTAGATTGCTTTTCTTAGCAGGAGGCTTAGACCTCACGAAACAAGCTATTTCACCACAGAGATATGAGCTTTAGCAATTGTATACGAGCTGGAGTACTGGCGTAAACTACTGTGGGGATAGAGGATCGTGATTAGGACTTACCATCACGCTTTGACCTTCATCATGAAGACAGGACTGGCGAGCGACCGATCATGCGCTGGACGCTGTTCCTCCTGCAATTAGATCTGACGATTGAATACCGACCCGGGAAGAAGAATGTGTTGGCCGATATTCTCAGCCGTAACCCGGAAGCGATCATTCACGCCATTGACATCGAGGGAGAATGCGAGGAACACCTTCAAAGACTTCGTCATTTGCCCGAGGGTCAAAGACGCGAAGAGGAACTGAGAAGGATAATCCGATTCCTAGAGAGCCATATGGACATGCAAGATCCTGATTACGCAGAAACCGCAGCTACAGCAGTTGATTATGTCTTGTATAGGGGAACTTGTAGATTTGTAGATCCAGACCACGCGCAGCTTCGTGCTGTAATTCCCAGGAGATACAAAGGAACTGTTATAATGATGGTACATTTATCCATTGGACATGGAGGCACAGACAAGACGATAGCCACGATTGGAGAATCCTTCACCCGGAAGGGGCTAGTCACTTCAGTAAGACAGTGTTTACGTGCTTGCGATGCATGCCAGTGTAAAAAGTACTCGTCGTACTTATTGCGAGAGTTACCTAGACCCATACTACCAACCAAGCCTAGGGAACTTTATGCCCAAGATATTTACAGACCTATTCCGAAATCTCGACGAGGCATTCGTTGTGTTGTTGTGACGATTGATGTCTTTACCAAGTATACTATGCTCCATCCTATTCAAAAGGCAACCGCACAACAAGTGATTCAGTGAATTCAGTGAATTCGAAAACAAGTGATAACGGAGGGAGGAAAACTAGAGTTGCTGTTGACTACCCACGGATAACAGTTTACTTCGGAAGAATTCGCTAATGCAATGCGTGAATTAGAGATAAGTCATGCACTTTCATCAATCAGACATCCTGAGAGCATCCCAGCGGAATGTGTGATGTTTACTTTTCCAACTTCTGTAGAATCTATTGCCAAGGAAAACATCGGCGATGGACTGAAGTAATTGTGGTTATAGCAAAATGTGTTAACTCAGCTGTGCACGAGAGCGAAATACAGATACCCACGGCTAAAACCTGTTAGCGTCTGGAAAAGGGTAGTTGTTACTCCACCATGTTTACAACCTTCACAAGCCAGCAGAATTGTAGCAGCTAGGAACAGGTTGAATCGTCAATCGAAGAAGCGCTTGAAAAGAATGCGCCACAAGAAATTTAGGAATCCACTCGTCGTGGGAGATCTTGTACTTATCCGAAGTCCTGGGATCCCATGGTCAGGGTGTATGGAATATTTGTATCGCATTATTATGGCCCTAATCGTATAATGGAAGCTTTGAACAATGGGAGTTATGTCATTGGTGACTTGCGTATAGGCAAGCGTCTCGGTATTTTCAACGCCGCTAATTTGAAGAAATATCACCAGTATTGAACCAGGAGAGTTGGCAAATAAAAATGCAGTCCATACCTTTTTATTTAAACCGACGGAGGCGCATAAGAGTCCGTATTAGGTCGCGCTTGTGATATTTTCCTTGGAAGAATGTGTGACTATTTTGCTACTGTATAGAATACACCCGGAAGCAAGATCCAACTTCCTTACTTTTCAAGATGTTATTTTGACTAGGGAGAATCCTACTATTATTTCTTGTGAGCATATTTCACTACATATTTTATGCCACGCATCTCAGGATTTCATCATCATCATCATCATTTCCCCTTATCCAGCTCCTGCCGGGTCGGGGTATTTATGGCACTTCTCCACTTTCCTCTTTCCTTCCACCATTCTTCTTCCACGATCTTGTCCCAGTCCAGATTTCTTTTTCTTACGCTGTTCTTCACTGAATCAATCCACCTTGTTCTGGGTCTTCCTCTTGCTCTCTTACCCTTGCACTTCGTCTCCAGCATCTGTCTTGGTATTCTATTTTCCTCCATCCTCTTTACATTTCCAAACCACCTTAGTTTATTCTTCTCAATTCTCTCATTTAGTTTTCCCATCCCAACTTCCTTCCTAACATCTTCATTCCTCACTCTGTCTTTCCTTGTCTTTCCTATCATACTTCTTAGGAATTTCATTTCACTGGCTTGGATTCTACTCACTTGCCTGCTTGTCAGGGTCCAAGTCTCAGCTGCATAAGTTAATATGGGAACATAGTACACTTTATATATTACCTCCTTGCTTTTCCTTGGTACTTCCTTATCCCAAACAAGTTTTCTTACACATTGATAGAATGTATTGCTCTGCTGTACCCTCCTGCCAATCTCCATGTCCAACCTACCAGTTTGCATCAATTCACAATTTCCAAACTCTGACTTCCAATTTTCACAGTGCCCTTTCCTTGTCTTTCCCCTCTTGTCATCACCATGGTCTTGCTTTTCTCTATACTGATTTTCAGGCCGTACTTCTGAATATTTTAGTTCAGTGCATCTAGTTGTTTTTGCACTTCTTCGGTGTTCCTTCCCCAGACCACAATATCATCTGCAAATAACAGTAACTTCATTTCTTTATGTCCATATGCTTCCTTTGATTCCTTTACAATTTCATCCATCACCATTACGAACAAGAGAGGTGACAGCACACTCCCCTGTCTTAGTCCAGTCTTGTTCCTAAACCAATCTGTCTTTCCAACTGGGGTCGGTACCCTGCTAACACAGTTGTTGTACATTGCTTGCACCATTTCCAACATTTCTCTTCCCAGTCTCTTCTTAACCATGGTTTCCCATACCTTCTCTCTGGGGACACTACCATATGCCTTTTCTAGATCTATGAAAGTCATGATCAAATCCTCTCCATATTCCCAGTCCTTTTCCATCACCTGCCTCAAGCTAAAGATTGGGTCCACTGTGGATCTTCCACTCCTGAAGCCATACTGTTCCTCTTGCAACTCTCCTTCCACCTTTCTTCTCATTCTTCTTTCTAATATCCTTTCCAGTATTTTTACTATCTGTGGTAAGAGGGTGATCCCTCTATAGTTAACACACACCTTCTTAAACACTGGTATTATTAGCCCTTTCTCCCAGTCTTCTGGTACACATTTCCGTTTCCACACACACTTTAGCAGTCGATACAACCAATGCATACCAACAGGTCCAGCAGCCTTTATCATTTCTACACTGATTTCATCCACCCCTGTTGCTTTTCCCATCTTCATTTTCTCTACTGCTACTTCCACCTCCAGCATTGTTATATCATCTTCTGTTATAGAGTCGTCAGGTTGTGTCACTTCCAGCTCACCAGTACAATTGCTCACATTCAATAGCTTATCGAAATACTCCTTCCATCGTCTCTTTATCTCTTCTGGGTGTGTTAACAACTCTCCATCTTCCTTTTTCACCAGCTTTGTGGTAACTCTTTCTTTCCTCTTACTTCTTAGAAGCCCATACAGCATCCTTTTACTGCCACTTACATCTGTTTCCATTCTTCGTGTAAATTCTTCCCAACTTTTCTTCTTTTCTTCTCCTACCACTTTCTTACACCTCCGTTTGCTGTCGTGATACTTCCTTTTGCTTTCTTCTGTTTGATCTCGGTTCCATTCTTTCCATGCAGACTTCTTTTCTTTCACTGCTTTCCTCAATTCCTCATTCCACCATGGTGTCTCCTTCTCTTTCACTCTTGTTGATGTCCTACCACAAGCACTCTCTGCTGCACCAACAAATGCCTTTTTAAAGTGGGACCATTCCTCTTCTATGTTTTCCACTTCAGTAACTGGGATTTGTTGCTTCAATCTCTCCTGAAAATCTTCCTGTACAGTTTTGTCTTTCAATTTCCATACTTTTATTTTACTTTCTCTGATCTCCTTTAGGTTTTCCAATTTTTCCCATCTAAATTTTGCCACCACAGCTCTATGGTCCCCATCAAATGCTTCTCCTGGTAAAGCTGTCACATCTATCAGCTTTCTGCGATTAGTCCTTTCCACCAGAAAGTAGTCAATTACTGATTTTATTCTTCTATCGCCCCAACCATATCTCTCTCTCGGGCGTGGTGGCTCAGCGGTCTAGCTGTATGCCTCTCACCAAGGCGGTCCGGGTTCGATTCCCGGTCAATGCATGTGAGATTTTCGAAGTGAAATGCCATGTCCTGTGGTTCGGATTCCACGTTAAAAGGAGGTCCCGTGGCTCATAATCACAAGATTCACGGTCACGTAAAACTACAATCTTCCTTTCTTTTCTCGTAATCTCAGCATTTAATCTTACGTAACTCTGTGATATTTACTACGTTATTGTAGCAATACGATTATTTTAGGTAAACGTATTTCCATCGCAGATATGCGAACTTGATGAAACTAAATGCTACACGACCCTAGAACTTCCGAGGAAGCCCGAACACCGCTCTGGAGACGACACACCGTCTTTGTGTCTGTTGAAGACGTTTGGGTCTGTGAAACCCACGTTTTGTGAAACTTATAAGTACGAATCTACAAGCATCGTGCATTGAATCCACTCAATGGTGAGAGATTTTGTTATAACGCCAAGTTGGGCGAAATTAATCTCCGTCAGTGACGAATTTATTGGAACTGGGCATTCATAACTTTTCTACTAATCAGCAGGTGGTTTGCTATATTTTACGCCTCGCTGCTAAAATTACTAATGTCAACGAGGTGGAAACAACTTTGTGTGAACAGTAAGTACTACATAATCTGTGCGAAAAGCACGCCACTACTAAATTTTCAAATTGCAACGAGTTGTGCGCGATTCCTATACGCCGATCGCAGTGATACTCAGTGAATTTGGTGATATCCAAGTAATAGAATCTGTGTGCCAGATACCACAAGTGTATCTTTAGATTCTGTGGCAGACCTGCCAAGGCCATTTTTGCATTTGTCTGCAACTGTGACTAAAGCCAGTGAAGATTTTGCAATTAAGAAATTTAGAACTAGGTTATGTGCAAAACCACGTGTGGAAATTCTTCAAGGCATGTTACTACCTGATAACCACGTGCACGCATTGTCTATCCTTGTACACATGATGTCTACCAAGGCTTAAATATCCTGTGAGGGGGATGTGTTGAGATTAAGCCCAACGATGATGAGGAAGCCACAAGAAGTTATGGTCATCAAGAGGAGAAAGCCTGGAATTTCCAGGCCCAGGATCATTATAATCCCTCCTTGGCATAGGAGACGAATGCCCCTCAATTTCCTGGGAAGGATGAGGTGAAATTCAGATGATCCACGGTGAGTTTTATTCCTCATTCTTGTACAGGGTTTTCTCATGGTAGATTAGAGTATTTATCAACCGAACTTATGACAACCAGTTAGGTAGGATTTTTTAGTCTTAGAATGTGTATTTTTTTCAATTTAATATTTCAGACTGGTAAGGTACTTGTTAGTCACCGAGTGGTGGGCTGTATCCTACTGGTGCACCTTCGTTGCGTCGACTTAAGATGTCAATCATGAATTTACTAATGTGCCATAGGTAGTGGAGCTATATTCTTTTCAGTTTAGAGCTGATTGTAAAAGGATGAATTATACATCCTTGTGGAATATTTAGGTAACACTCTATACTATTTTTCTTGTTTAATTTCACCACTTTAGATAATTATCGTATCATTTGTTGAACTGAAGTCTCATCGTTACCCTTATAATCAGATTGTGTTAAACGGTGTGGTTCTCTGATACCACGAAATTCCAAATTGCAACAACATTATGTGTAATGGTTAAGCTTACTAAACCAAGCATCGAACTCCCATACCAGCGTATTATTTCAAAACAGCACAGAAGTGTAAAGTGTTGTAAATTCAACTTTATTTTGTGTGAACACGCGACATTTATCTAATGGGATTGTAAATAGTAAGAAGTGAGTGAATAGTCTTTGAAACCAAAGCAGTTGAAAACTGTACGCATATCTTGCATTTAAGGTTAATATGACATTTTAAACACTGTATATCGTCATAATACGTAAATTATGGTACAATTGAATGTGTTATTTGTTGTGTATTTAAATGCATTCGTACATGGATCACAGCTCAGTATTTTATTGTGTGCGAATTCAGTTATAAACTGTGAATGTAACTTTACTTGCTACACGGAAGATTGTCATGTGCCGTTAGGAAGCATACTGCAATTGAAGGGGATACTTCAAGCGCCCAAGTTCAGGCTATCAGACCGGTCATCTTACCCATAATTGATTATATTATATTTTTTCCGACGTTGTCAGACGTCACGATCTGTGTAATGTGCACTAAGCTATGATAAGAACGCTTCTGAAATGTCGGTCAACTTGATCAGCTGTGAGTAGAGTGGTAATTCAGATCCCCCAAATACCAACACTCCCAATTTAAGCCGAAATCTCGCGAACGCATGGTCGGATTTGGACATGTGACAAGTCGTAGGAATCGGAGTGACGCCCCCTTTCCTATAGAAAACTCGTTATATTAAAAATATATAGATAGGCTTTTGTTTTTGAAAGTAGGCTATATGTTCAAAACTAATTATGGCAAAAAGTCATATATAGGCTTAAAGGAATGGTCTCTATGTCTTTTATCGACACAACAAACCAAACATGATTTTTTTCATGTTTTCCAACAAAGTTTAATTTTAAAATTGCGCATATTTGGGAATCTAAGAATTTTTTAACGGGTGTTTGGCATTAATGAGAAGTATTACCTCCTCTGCCCCCAAAATACGTTTCGAGTCACTAGGACAAAAGGTGTGTAGTAGTGAAGCTGTGGGGTGGCTGCTACACTTAGGAGGTTGTTAGTCCCTGAGGGCTTTGTGGCAGTATGGAAGCGAAGATTCTTTTAAGGGTATATTTCTGACTATCAAATGGTGAAGTCATTTTTAATAGGTTGAAATTTTGAAACATACTTTGGGGTAAAAACGTGTTTTTTTATAATTTTTGGTGATAACTCGTGAACCAGTATTGCTAGGACGTTGTTTGAGGTGGAATTTTTTGTCACGTTGTCCTCTTTAAGAGGATGCATGTATTGAAGATGTGCGAAAATGGATTTCGGGTGAATTTTTTTATTTGGTCATTTTTGTTCTATCTCGCAATCCAATTAGGTTAGACTCGTGTACGAGATGTCAAAGGACTTGGAGTGACGTCCCCCTTTAGAATTTAGTATTTATTCTTCCAAAAACGATTTTAACAAAGGGCCTAACGAGACATGTTAAAAATATTATTTTCCTTATTTTTAATAACTTTAATACAGAGTGGTAGTAGAGAGACAGTGAGTACCAGTTATGCTTAAACGAGTATGTCTCAGGCCACGGTGGCCGTGCCCCAATGGATCAATCTATATTTCGATAACCATTGGTCGAAGAGGCATATACGATCGTTCGTTTTAAGGGTATTCTTTTTCAGATCTTTCCTATGGTGGACTCATTGACTGGAATAACCCAAAACTCCTAGGACATCGACTTTGGTTTCCCTGATGTTTCGTGAACTTGTTACGATAGAAAGGTAGGCTATAGCTCATTTTAAAACGGGTGAATGTTTAGCCTGATGCATGAAGAGGATCCCTAAATGGGGTCTTTAACGTTCTAGTACCGACAGCATTGGCTCAGCTGGCTAAAGCGCAGCATTAGGTCATGGGGCCAAGCTCTCTGCTGACTCGGTAGACGCGTGGGTTCGAGCCCCACCGTCGGCCGTCCTTGAAATGGTTTTCCGTGGTTTCCCCATTTTCAACACCAGGCAAATGCTGGGACGGTACCTTCTGATAGGCCACGGCCGATTCCTTCCACATCCTTGCCCTGTTTCATTCATCCTCATCCATTCCATCTCTCATCCCGACGCGCAGGTCGCCCACGGGCGTCGAATAGAAAGACCTGCACTCGGCCTCTCAGGAGACCACACGACAAAAAAAAAAACGTTCTAGTAAAATGTAGTATCACGGCTCTGTGGCATTTACATACGGCGCAGCAGACTGTTTTAAGATATGAAAACCTATAACGTTTCGGTTGACCAAGACATGAGTGTAAATGAAAGAAACATAATTCTGCGATGAGACGAAGCTGGTCTATATTGTACCCGTTTTAGCGGAGGATGTTTAGTAAGTACTCGGCTTGGCTACTGCGGTTCGGGGCGCGTTACGTTCCCTCCACCACTAACTTCACATCCGATATGTAGACACAATCAGGTTAACGAGATTTAGGAAAAACTCAACATTACAATTGGACGGCGTTATGCATTAAACAGCTATCCACCAAAAGCTGATATTGAGAAAAACGTGATTGAAAGATTTGACATTTAAACTATCACAAATTCTCTCCTGTTAGCCAAGTTTGAGTTTTAAAAGCAACCAAACCCTTACCTATATGCATTGTTGATAGTTATTGCGTTTAAATGACAAAAATACAGCAAACAATTGATTTATAAGCAATTGACACTTAGCTGCTTTATGTTATCTGTGAGTTTAGTTACGCATAAAACTGCTAAGCGCCATTTTTGGTGAATAGCTTGTTGTTACGTTATTATATCGAACACGATAGTTATGCGTAAACCGTCTAAAAACCTTTTTAGTCTTTTATCCCTTTATACATTTTTATATTAATGCCAGTCTCTGGAGACTTTGACGCGTACAATGAGTACTCGTTACCTTACCCCGTGGCACTACAGTCCATGAAGGACCTTGGCCTGCTCCACCACAGTCTTCCAGCTTTCCCTATCCCGTGCATGCCTCCTCCAAGCTCTGACACGTAGCCTCCTGAGATCCTCCTCGACATCGTCCAGCCAGCGCTTTTTTGGTCGCCCCTGTCCTCGCTTTCCAGTTGGCCGCCCATGGAAGACCTGATACACCATCCTTGACTCCGGCATTCGCTCGACATGTCCAAGCCACCTAATCCGGGAACTCTTGACCTCTGCGACGATAGTAGGGTCCCCATACAGATCATAGATCTCCTTGTTGGTGCAGAGGCGCCACATTCCACGATCACACACTGGCCCATAGATCTTACGGAGTACCTTCCTCTCCCACCTGTTCAAAAAATCCTCATTACTCCTAGTCAACACCCATGTCTCACACCCATAGGTGACAACAGGTCGGATGACTGTCTTGTAGATAGTTTTCTTACAACTGCGTGATAACGTTCTTGATCGCAGCAGATGGGAGAGACTGAATTAGCTTCGGTTCCCGGAGCGCAGTCTCTCATTGTTTTCCTCGAGACAGTCAGATCCCTCGGTGATAGTCGATCCAAGGTATTTGAAAGTGCTGGTCTTAGCGAAAGTCTTATTATTATCAATAACAAGCTCCTGGGGTACCTCAACTTGCCTCACGGTGGTCATATACTTTGTCTTCGTGCTATTCACCCTCAGCCCAGCTCCTGAAGCCATCTGGTCTAATTCAATAAATGCACTCTTCACATCTCCTGATGTCCTTCCCAGCAAGGCAACATCATCCGCATATGCAAGACACTGGATTGGCTTATTGTACAATGAGTACTCGTGTGTCCTTAATTGCAATTTTATTCTCAATAGTCTAATAGAAACACAGATACATCGGAATACCAGAATCAAACTTAAAGCAATAATTATACTAAATGCTATAAACATTGGTGTTACATTCTACTTTATGATGTAAATGTTTTTCACACAATAGGAAATTGACACAGTCTTAGGTTTCATCTTGTATCGAGAAATCGAGTTCACTACCAAAACCGTCGATGTCGTCAAAACTGTTTCCATCTGAATGAAGGCCTTCGTAGAACTCCTTGGCATCGGATGGTATCAGATGCATGACACTTTTGAGATCCTGTAATTTTGGCTCTGATATAGCTTTTTCGTTTGGCCATAGAGCAATAAGGCAAAAACTGAGGTTATTCTGGTCAAATTGGCGTGCGCTATTTATCCTCTTCAAATTGAATACTTGGCCGTCTTTGTCATCGAAAGTACGTTTTAAAGTCAACAGTCATGGGCTTTCCTTACTTATTTCAATTTCCCGTGTTGTTAGCCGGCTTACTCCATTGCCATTGGTATCTATCTTCCTATTTATTATTTGTTTCTCTACGGATGTCGTGCCCACAAAATCTTCTCTTTTCATTTCTTTCACGACCAGCTTGTTCTTCTTTCGGCAAGTTCTCATTACTTCCTTGTAATCTTCTGGTGTATATAAACTTTGTTGAAACTTCAAGGCACTCTCAATATCTCCGAAATCATCATCATTGGGCAAATAGCTGTGCCCGGAAATCAGAAATCGCATATTTATAGTCTTTAGAGCTGGATGTGACTCCATGAAAGACTTCAGCATTAGGACCATTTTTTATGTTCCGATTCTGCTCTCCGCAGGAATCGGAACAAAGCACAAGTTGTTCCGTGCCTTTTTCTAAATGTTCAGTGATGTAATTTCTTAGACAAGAGCCCACTTCTTGGGCTCCACGCCCAGCTTGGCCCTCGAGCCACAGGTAGCCTTTGATCGATGAAGCATCATGAATTCCACAGTTATACAGCCATAACTGACGTTTGTAGAATATTATGTTTGTTGGAATTCTCGGCAGGGGCAGTGTGCATACCAAAGCTAATCACCGACAGTCCGTTAATTTCGGTTGCTTTTAGAAAGTCACTCTTCAGTGTACTTCGAGCATTTTCTGCATCCTCCTGATGAGCAAGCAATTTTACCTTTAGCACATCAGTGTCACCATTTTTATTGTTTTTTTTGAGCATTTGTAGAGTCACAAAAGTTGCATGTGTCTTTCTTAAGCGGTTTTCGTCGTAGGTTGAATCTGGAGTAAAATACTTTCTTATAGCGTGAGAGGGAAACTGGCTGTGAATATTCCTTTACGTATAACTCATACATAACTGGAAGTGTGACATGTGACGGGAGAAAGAGAGTGCTTGTTTCTGATCTGCAATAATGTGACTTGTACTTAGGAAATTTATTAATGAGCTCGATAATTTCAGCCATCTTACTATCAGTTATTCTGTTATAACCTCCGGATTTACCTCTGTTATCCTTAATAATTCCTTGTAGTTCGTTGGCTTTCTTAAGATAATTGTTAATGCGATCCCCTGATATTCTTAGGGTCTGGGCAAAGCATATTTACAGACTGATACTCCTGCCAGAGTGTAACTTCTTGTCAAAGCTCGTCTACCAGACAACCCAGACAAAGTGTGAGAGACAATGAAATGTCGCTTGGCTGTTTCTTGCAGAACTCAATATAGCGTTTCGAAGGATAGCTTCATAGTTTCGCCTCATAGCCGATTAATGCAAAACTCTTAACCTAAGATAAAGGGAATGGCGCTTAGACTTTTCTATAAAACTAACGGTTAATATTAAGAAAAATGGCATACTTATGTAAAAGGAATGTAGTTCCAGACCATACACACTAGATGGTGCTAATAACTCAATTTTCAAAAATTGGCGCTTAGCCGCTTAATGCATAACGCCGTCAAATTTAAAATAATTATTTATTCATAAAAATAAAAAAACACTCAAATGCATATAAAAATCAAAATCACTTGGTAGTATCTCTTCAAGTGTCACTCACAAAATAATCAACTAAAAACACATAAGAATCAATCACTTGGTATTGTCTCTTCAAGTGTCACTCAATCACCAATAAAAAAAATCAAAATTCACTCTAACGTCATTTCATTGTTCCGTGAAGTTTCGGGAATACTTTGTCTTGCTTAAATTAAAATATTACCATTTTTGTGTTTATTTCACTCAGGCGGCGAGTGCGCCTATCATTTAAATCATATAATTTCTCCAAGGCTTTGGACATTTACATTCGTTTCATTTACCCTTCAGGGTTTCTTTTATCCTTTATGTTTACTTAAAATATTTATTTATTTATCATTTATTAAGTCCTTTGGATCTTAATAATAACTCTTCACAAAGCCTTAGATTTTAAACATAATACAATACTGTACAAATACATGCCATGACTGTGATCGAACCCGTAACTCTCCAGTCACCCTCCATGCATCTAGGTGATCTGCTTTGTGCTGTACTGTGCACTGTACTGTTAATTATTGTGGGATATTTATTTATAACAAATTCCATTATTTCTTAATCCGTTATTTATTTATTCATGAAAGAAAAAATCGGTTATTTAACAAAAATAATATTTGATTAAGTCAGTTAAATATTACTTAATTTCTTCAAATATAATATCGGGAGAATTGTATCAACCCCAGCATCTTAATGATAAACTTTGTTTTACGCTAGCACCTTTCAATTTAAAAATTCAATAGCATTTGGTTACTGCTAGTACCTTTTAAGACCCTACTCGATAAACGACAATCTGTAATCTCTCCCCTTTACGAGAGGCAAGGTCGGATCCGCTGTCACTTCCCTCCCTCGGCAATTACTTGGAGATTTACGATGCATGAAACCCATCTACATTTACTACAAGGTTTACTGTTATAAAACCGCGGTCATCCAAGTCCTTAAATAGCATTCCTAAGCAACAGATTATTTGCGTTTAATTTAATTATATTTGTGATTTCCAGAATATTGTCGCTCTTGTTCGGAGAAATGTACAACACATTATTTTTACGGCGATCCAATTCGACGACTTCTCATACGACGCTCCGTTTCATAACACTGACTTTGCACTGCTGGGAATTACAACGAAGAATATGGCACGATCGGAGACACAATGCACGTCGCCCATTTTATACACACATCCGGTCTTATAATGCATTTTAACAACAATGGCATGAACGACTCTGGGAGGTCCTTGACCTAGCCCGGCCTCAGCGACAATACAACACAACAATATATAGCATACCTCGCCTGCTTTGGCTATTATATTTACTTTCATTACGACGACGGCGTCTAATTATTTATTTCATTTCAACGTAGCTTCAACTCAGTTTCATTTGTCCCATCCCCCGACACAAGGCATATTCTGGATCACCTATTCATTTATAGCTTGCAGCTAACTCATTACTTGGCCATTTTCGGCAATTACAAATTGGCTTGGATCTCCCTCATTTATTAACCTTCTTTATACAATTCCACTATAAGACTTCCGGGTCTTCCTATTTCCTTTACTTCGCAACTTCGGCATGCCAGCCTACAATTAACTATTTCAACCTCAGGTGTTCGTTTTCACCATTTAATTTAGGGCTCTCAAAAATCATTATTTTCATTTCAAAGCGTTATCATTTCTTACAACTTATTATACTCTTATAATTTGAGCTCAATTTTAAATTTCTCAAAAATGCTTCCTTATTATTTTATTTATGGGACGCAAATGCCCATTCCCAACCACTTATTTAATATGTGACACTCGATAGCTTCATAATAATTATTATTTCTTCAAATTTTAATGACGTTTCTATCACGTTCAATTATTTTATCATTCATTTATCTGGCGAAAAATTAGGTGCTTATTTATCTTTATAATTTATGGCGAAATTTTAAGCCATTTATATCTTTCTTTTCAGTCATTTATTTATTTAATATTTTCAAATTTGCAGGTTTTGATTAAATTATATTCAATTTCTGCAATTATCTCTGCATTTCTAACTAGATTATCCTCGTGATTACATTTTAACTTTATCCCACACATATTTATCAATCATTTAGTGCAATTCAACATTTTTTTATCCAGCAAATCAAGGCAAAACTCCCCATTTAGCACTTGGCTATGTTAGAACGATGCATATTTATTTAATCAATGAATCACTCGTCTAACACCCTAGTCGACGAATGGCTCTATTGACATTCGTGCACAGCACAACAAAAAAAAGACATATTAATAACGTTTCATCAACTCACCCAGGCGATGACTCCATTCTTAGATAGGCTCACCCATCAGGCTGCATATCTAGTCTTCCATCACAACACTTTTCCCCGACATTTCTATATTACACTTATATATTACTACACTGACACGTAAAAACATATTATAACACTTTAACATTATAGCACTTTTCTTCTTCACACGCACCCCTATCTCAGAGCTTTGGCAATGCTTTTTCGCCTTGGATGATCCCTGACGATACCTCGCGTTTCTGCTTTGAACGTGATAATTTGTTCCTTCCTCGCTCATCGAAGTCCCTGATTTCTTGTCCTCCGTGAAAGTCTCTAAATCCGCGTTCCTGCTCACTCGCTTCTGCTGAATCCTGAAAATAAATGTTTCTCGTGTTTACCCTCACTCGTTTCGTGATCTTTCTTCGCTTCGATGATATAGTTCCTAGCTTGGTCTCCAGTTCGAGAACCTTAACTTGTCTAGCTCGTATTTTTGACACTTTTTTTATCTTGAGTCTCGAACCCGCAATCTTCTAGGTCCCTACTCATGTACGTCGTGATTGATACTTGTTGATATTATTCCTTTCTAGGATTCGCTGCTTTATACTGTCTTTATTTGACGCACTGTATTTATATTTCGTGTTCCTAAGACACCGATTTCTAATTATTAAGTACTGTCTCTTCAAAACTTCAAGTTCCGTAACTATCACTCTTATTTGGCGTCTTTCTGTATACTTTCGACTTTGCGTATTTTATGTATACTAGCCCGCACTTTTTGACGGTATTTGTGTTCTTTTAATTGAAGCGGCGTAACTTATTCTCGTCGCGAATCCTACTTGATCCAACGCCAAGCGCTATAGCGATCAATTTTAAATAAGGATATGATGACCCGTAGGTTCTGTTACTGTGAATATGATGTACTCAATAATCTCATGCTGCGATCCAGCATCTTTCCTAAATCGAGGGCTGAAATATGACGACCAACACCCGACCTTTCAAAGGTCCGTTGTTGAACTGAGTGACTGATTCTCGATCGGCTTCATATTTATACTAGTTTATCAAAACGTAGTTCCCTCACGCAAGTGCGGAGTCTTTTCTCCACGTCTGAGCCTCTATTGGCTTGAAACTTTATTTGCATATGTAAAACATATTTACTTTGACGTTCATTTCGTGCGGAATCCTATTTAATCGTTTACTTATTTTTAATTAATTAGAAAGGTTATTATGCTCCCTCCGTGGCCAGCGGAATGGTACATCCAACCTTCGTATCCCTGCCTTTTAATTGACCATGACGCCACTGCTGACGTCGCGATTTAAATCTGTGTCATCTACTAGGATTACCAACCTCTAAACCGACCTAGTCCCTGTGAATGTTTAAACGCATGATATCAATGTATAGTATTTTATCTAAGTCATGTTGTCCCCTAAGACTGATTCGCTACTGTCTGGGGCTTTTGTAACTTCGGTATGATAATTTATCGCGGCCTCAGCTTTAATTGGGGCCCTCCTGAACCATGCAATAGTCGTTAATCACTAGGTTCAATCCCATTAAATCTGTCGGTTATACCCTAATAAATTTGATAAACCTTAACAGCTCATGAGTTCGCAGAACTTTTCTTATCTGTTTACATTTTCTTGACACTTATCATTGATTATAATGTTTATGGCTTCTTTAATTACTCCTAATCTCGCAGCTGGGTGGTTTGAGTCACGTACGGCTTGCATAACATTTTACAATATGCTTTCCCTGGTGGGCTTAAACCGTCCTTCCATCTTACATATCCAGCGTTCGATTCTTGGGCCAAACTCTCATTGGGCACAATATATTACAACAGAACGTGTATGTGTGTTGCTTTTTTACTTTATTAACCCTAGAACTGCGGACCGTCTTCCAGGAAGACGGTGTGGTGTTTAATCAAGTGCGACCGTCTCTCTGAAAGACGGTCTCGGTATTCAAATATAGTACTACTCTTAGCCATCAGATAGCACTAATTTCAAGTCATGCTGGTTCCCGATGCTTTTATCTTTCGTTGTGTTACTCTTTGGCAAACAAATGACAATAAGCAGGCTATTATTTGGCTGCAGAAGTGGAAGTACTTTCGTGTTGACATTGAAGTTGCATTGAGCAAAATGGCAGCCAACAAGCCTATGTAGATGATTCAGAAATTGAGCGCTTCTTTAGTAAATAACAGGAATTATTTAAAACTGGTTCCTGAAATAGTAACAAAAAACTGTGAACTTTTCATTTATGATGTGTCTGACAAACATTTAACTTGGCAATATGGTTTTCTAGAGCAGAAAAGTCAATTTTATTTCTTATATTTGGTAAAATACTTTTTATGATTAATTCAAACTGATGAGTCTGAATGATTCGCCTCTATAAAAATAATATAGAACAGTCTTTCAGCTTTCTATTGATGTATGATAAGTTATAGGCCTATTCATGAACACAGTTTGCTTACCGAAAAGGCAGAAGGTGAATTTCTCATATAGGCTATGTGCATAATGGAGAAATGTCATATTGTAAAAATATTTTTCTTAGTAAATAACAGGATTTATTTAAAACTGGTTCTTGAAATAGTAACAAAAAACTGTGAACTTTTCATTTATGATGTGTCTGACAAACATTTAACCTGGCAAGATGGTTTTCAAGAGCAGAAAATTCAATTTTTATTTTTATATTTATGAAATATTTTTTATGATTAATTCAAACTGATGAGTCTGAATGATTCACCTCTATAAAAATAATATAGAACAGTCTTTCTGCTTTATATTGATGTATGGTAAGTTATAGGCCTATTCATGAACACAGTTTTTTTACAGAAAAGGCAGAAGGTGAATTTCTCATATATATGCATAATGGAGAAATGTCATACTGTAAAAATAACTTTCTTTTCTAGTAAATAACAGGAATTATTTAAAACTGGTTCTTGAAATAGTACCAAAAAACTGTGAACTTTTCATTTATGATGTGTCTGGCAAAAATTTAACTTGGCAATATGGTTTTCTAGAGCAGAAAATATTTTTTTTATGTTTTTATTTTTATGAAATACTTTTTATGATTAATTCAAACTGATGAGTCTGTATGATTCGCCACTATAATAATAATATAGAACAGTCTTTCAGCTTTCTATTGATGTATGATAAGTTATAGGCCTATTCATGAACACGGTTTGCTTACAGAAAAGGCAGAAGGTGAATTTCTCATATACCGGTATGTGCATAATGGAGAAATGTCATATTGTAAAAATAACTTTCTTTTTTAGTAAATATCAGGAATTATTTAAAACTGGTTCCTGAAATAGTAACAAAAAACTGTGAACTTTTCATTTATGATGTGTTTAACTTGGCAATATGGTTTTCTAGAGCAGAAAAGTCTTTTTTTTATGAAATACTTTTTATGATTTATTCAAATTGATGAGTCTGAATGATTCACCTCTATAAAAATAATATAGAACAGTCTTTCAGATTTCTACTGATGTATGATAAGTTATAGGCCTATTCATGAACGCATTTAGCTTACAGAAGAGGCAGAAGGTGAATTTATCATATATGTGCATAATGGAGAAATGTCATATTGTACAAATAATTTTCTTTTTTAGTAAATAACAGGAATTATTTATAACTGGTTCTTGAAATAGTAACAAAAAACTGGTAACTTTTCATTTATGATGTGTCTGACAAACATTTAGCTTGGCAATATAGTTTTCTAGAGCAGAAAAGTCAATTTTTTTATATTTATGTATTTTTTATAAAACACTTTTTATGATTAATTCAAACTGATGAGTCTGAACGATTCACCTCTATAAGAATAATATAGAACAGTCTTTCAGCTTTCTATTGATGTATGATAAGTTATATTCATGAACACAGTTTGCTTACAGATACTAAATTCCCATAGTGTGTATTTTATGGGAATGAACTGCAGCATTTGACGGATAAACCTGCAGCAGTTCTAGGGTTAATAATTTTAATTCTGAGTGGTAGTAGAGAGAGAGTGAGTACCAGTTATGCTGGTGGGGAGGTAGGAGAGGCGGGACAGAAAAAGAGAGAAAGAGAGAGAGACGTTTTGCTGATAACAGTTTACCGTTAGCATAGGGAATCATCTCCACCAAATCAGCCTGACAAAGTTCATCCACACACCGTGAAATAACCTTGAGTCGCTGATAGTTACGCCTAGCTGGGCGATGCAACTCGCGAGCAATTTCCACTTTGATGGGTGAGGACTTAAACAATAATTTTGGCATTTCGAAGTTCCTGTTCAATTTCTTTGATTTTTCAATTGTGACCGGTATGGGCTTTAGCGTGCGATTAAACCTTTCAACCACACTGGCTTTTAGATTGCAGTACGGGGTGTAATGGTGTAGCAAGCAGCGAATGAGTTTGTGTCTGCTGGGTGCGAAACTTATCGGCTTCAAGAACGCGCTGAGCTCACCTGGCAACTGCGATAGGTTGAGACAGAGGGCAGTTGAAGGTTAAACGCTGAGAATGTGGATGGCAAGAGGGGAGGAGTAAAAAATTATTGACATTACAACTCATCCCCACCACCGACCCCGGTACCATGGCGAGAGGTGTGATCAGCAGTGGTGTGCAGGTAGGGACAGAAGAGAGGAGAGGGGTGCGGAGGTAGGAGAGGTGGGACAGAGAAAGAGAGAAAGAGAGAGAGAGACGTGTTGCTGATAACAGTTTACTCTTAGTTACAAGTCATTAACCATTTGGAACTTGTGTTTAGACATGAGGGCAATACAGAGAGGTATAGATTTAGTAAGCATGAGCGACTAAATAAATCATAGACTCACGGATTTACACTAAATCTGATTTATTACTCCAAGAATTAAAGTCTGAGCTAAATCCAAGCCATTTCACACACATTTTGTTTCCTTTTTGTTTCAACACATTTTCCACAAGGTAATGTGTTGGAAACGCTGTATTTTGGCGTTCTTGGAGATAAAACCTGCCTTTTATGGGTGGGTGGTTGAGGCCCTCGATTAAATAGGTGACTGGGCTGTCCAGGTTGACTTGACGAATACGAAATATGTCTGTCCCCCAGTTCGGCGTGTAGCCCTTGTCGAAGACAGACTTGAATTTGCTCACACGGACATGGTCTATGATTTGGGGGAAGTGACGTCTGGGGTCAGCCGTTTTTATAGGATTAAACAGTTTATCCATCCACGAAATATTGTTGGTGGCCAGTCGTGGCTTGGTGCCAAAGGTTCTATGTTTGCTATCATTGCAACGTGACACTAGCTCCGGTAATAAGTCTAGCCAGCGATAAGAGCCCAGAGATGTAATCTCTTTCCACATGTTGGATTTTAGCGTGCGATTAAACCTTTCAACCACACCACTTTTAGATTGCTGTACGTGGTGTAATGGTAAATATTCAAAGTTTTGAGAAAACTGGAGAAATCCTTGTTGAAAAATTCTTTTCCCTGATCGGTTTGCAACAACTGAGGTTGACGTTTTGATTGTTGAATCATAGGTTTAAAAGCCTTTGTGACTGGAGGACCAGACTTGCAACAGACAGGTTGAACAATGGTCATTTTGGAATACACATCCATGACAGCCAACATATAGCGTACACCATCGTTACCGCGAGCATAGGGAATCATCTCCACCAAATCAGCCTGCCAAAGTCCATCAACGCCCCGTGAAATAACCTTGAGTCCCTGATAGTTACTCTTAGCTGGGCGATGCTACTCGCGAGCAATTTCCACTTTGATGGGTGAGGGCTTAAACAATAATTTTGGCATTTCGAAGTTCCTGTTCAATTTCTTTGATTTTACAATCGTGACCGGTATGGCCAGCTTGACGTGAAGTATGCAAGAGCTGTAGCCGCTGGACTAACCTACTGGGATTATGCCAGTAGGTATCATCCACAAGGAGTTTTAATTGTTTAAATGTCACTCCTGAAGCTGACATTTTACGACGAACACTTTGAGCGGTTGGAAACATTTTCGCATTGATGCTTTTATATTTTTGAGATATATTGGCATTCACTTGTTGAGCGGGGTTATACTGTCTTTTGTGGGCATGGGTTTCCAATAAAATTGATTTATATTTGTCACGATCAACAGACGTAGATAAAGATGGTGTTCTGGAAAATAACAGATTTAACAGACCTAGAGTTAATTGATAATGTTTTTATGATGGCATTAGTACCACTAAATTTAATAGATGAATCACCAATTTTAAAACCATCCTCTTCATATCTGACGCCATACGTGGTATCTGTCTTTCCAGTAAAAAGCATTGTGAGATAAGTTTCTAGCATGCATCCATAATATGTTTCGTAAAGCTGTTTTAATTCAGTTTTATGTTAAGGCGTGGACACGAGTTGTGACATGGTAGGGTGTTTTGAAGAGGAAGGTGTTTCGGCAATGGCCGATGTTTTTTTTTTGTTGTTTTGGAAAAAACTCTGCAAGGGCTGATGAATATTTTTTCAGGAGTAAACGCTTGATCATCCTCATACTCAACATCGCTAAAACTATTCAATTCTTCTCCTCCCTCTTCCACAGGCACCTTTTGTAAAGTCTGCGTTGCTTGCTAAACGATGGATGGCGTTTCAGATGGCTTGAAAGAGGGTTTAAACATGGTTTTTAGAGGAGGCGCTAAATGTTGTTGAATAAACATAGCATTATCCGCAAGTGATCGTTTCAATTGACGAAACATTTGGCGAATATTATTTTTTGCCCCAATAATATGCTTTTTAATTGACTTTCTGCTAACGCCATGGTATCTCAACAAATGACTTAAGAGGAAATGTGACAGCTCCTTGAATAGTAATAAAATGATCAAAACCCTAAGCGATAACGTCCTTGGTCAAGTTCACTTTGTTTGTCAATCACCAAACAGGCATGAAGTTGAGTGTTCCAGCACAGGGCACACAATTCAGTAAACGTTTGAAAGGTCATATCCGGATTGACATGTTCATTGTAAATGTGGCGAATATTCCGTTCAGCCTGGCGAAATAAAACAATGACATTGGCATTGTCGCGAATAAGTTGCTTGGACATTTTAGAATACGTTTGTCCAAGATAGAAGCAGCCGATATATTTTGACAACTCATGCTCAAATAGCTTAGAATAATGGCTTGTCGTTCAGTGGATATATCATCGAAAATCATCACTGAATAAGGCCTCACAACATCCGGGGCAATAACATTCTCTTGCCTGGAAAATGTAAAATTATCCATATTTTAGGTCTGTAATTCACACATGACTTGATACAGGAACACTTTGAGTGGCTGGTAGACAAATTTTGCAAAAATAAAAATATTTTGAAAACGCAGACCATTTGGTGCTGTGATGAGCGTGAGCAAAAGATTGGTCTTTCCACATCCTGAAGGCCCCACGATGATGTATCGAATGGAAGACGGAAAGAGTGAACCGTGGTTGTGTTCACGTGATGTAGGATAGAGATGGGAAACCATGCCCCCCACGGGGAATGACTTTTGCTGCTTAATAATCTCCATATGAACTAAGGGTTAAAGAGGCTAGCAGGCTGTCTACTGTACATTGAACCAAGCCTTGTGACAGGAACAGTAGGCCAGTACTACAGGTTGATGTTCGTTGATATTGGACGTGCGTTAATGGCCAAAGCGAAGACTGTTCCCTTGCATGATCCTAAACAAGATACAGACCCTGCCAATAAACACTATGTGGATAGGCCAGTGGTGCCACGCATTAAACCGGGAGATTATGACATTAAGGGGTAGCGGTTAACGTATGTGAAGCATCCTCTGGTGTCTACGAATGCCAACACAAAAAGTATGTGGAAAACAAGGTGCGAGAGTTATATGACAAAGTGCCCCAGCTTACTGCGGATGGCTATACGGCTATTCACAACCGCATGATACATGTCGCCGACCCTGTGAACCCACAAGATGTTTGTACCGAACAGTTTTTAACCTTGGAAATGAACATGTGTTGTGAAGTTAAAGACAATAGTTTACACATGAAGCTGATGTTTTAGACCCCATACAACCCCATGAGGTGGCAACCAAACAATTTTTTGAAATCTATGTATCCTCCATGATAAAATGAAACCCGCATGTATTTCTTATGACCATGACGCATCGAGATGTTGTCAATGATACAGAAGATGATATCTATGTTTTACATTCAGGCTCAACGACTTATCGTTTACCGTATGATGGACGTATTCGTATTATGGACTATACACCTGATGTAAGACCTTTATACATACGATTAAACCATAGTGCCATGTCAGTACTTGGTGATTATACAGTCAGCGTGGGTGATAAACTCACTTTCCATTTGATTCTAACCTTAGAGGAAAAAGAAGCAGGAAACATGATAAACGATTTCCAGCTTCATTTGGAACTTGAATATACAGCCATGTAATATTGACCACACAATAGTTGTCACTCAAACTTTCTTATGAAAGGTTGTTCATCATCATGGTGAAACAAAGATATATGGTGAAAAAGACTATAAAGAATACCCTGTCATCGCAAAAGAATGGGGTTAAGGCCCTTGCGAATGAAAAAAATTAAAAATAAAGTGTTGACGATAAAGAAATCCCACCGAGCAGCACAGCGGCGTGTTATTCCAATACTTAAAGCAGGTTTCAAAACAAGGCCGAGTGATTCCAATACCCAAACGAGCTGGATTTTACCAGCCCTTTTCATCGATCTAGCAGCCTTGGGGTCACTTTTGGGTGGTGCTAGTGCTGTGGATAAAACCATAAAAGCTGTAGAACAAGGCAAGCAACAAATGAAAGAGAGTCAACGACATAATGAAGCGATGGAAGCCATTGCTATGGGGGCTGGTAACGTCAATAATTTGAAGACAGCCTTCTATAAACAAGGACTTGGTATTTACCTATCACCAAATAAATATGTTTTAACCACAGCCAAACTAAGACATGCCCTGACCCATGAAGAAGTTAAAAGCTATGCTAAACAACTAACGCTTTAGCATTATCGAAGCGTGTTTATGCGGTACCAATTACCCCCACGACCATGAAAACTGGAATGTGCCATCATTAATCTAGATGATCACCGAGGACCAGGAACCCATTATCTAGCCTATGTGAAAGAGAGTTCCACGGTGTTGTACTTTGACAGTTTTGGGAATCTGCCTCCGCCCATGGAATTATACACGTATTTTGGAAACAGGATAAAGATTTACTGTAATGTGAAACGTCAGCAAAAGTTTAACGGCCAAGGGTGCGCGCGTTTGTGTTTATTTTATGTAAGACACAGCGTCTGCAAAAGCGTAAACAGTATGTCAGCAGAAAGTAAGACGTTTACACTGCATGGACGTGGACCTGAAGACAGCCTAGACATTTACCCTCCTATTGAATTGAGTAAAAGACCTTACGGTTGGGGTCTTGTTTCTCTTGAAAACTACAATAGAATATACAACATACGTCAAAATCTCATCCACAAGTTTTACTATGATGATTCTATGCTAGCCCTGAACCCTGGTGGATAACCCATAGATGATACTTATGAACACATTTAAGTGGTGCTGGTAAAGCAATATGGTTTAAAGTCATTTCTTGATGTAACAACAAGTTTGAAGTTGCCGCTGCAGTATTTTATCCACGTTTAAAATTAATTTTCAATCACAACCCGATTCCATTGGCCCATTACTGGGGTTTCTACCACGAGTGTTGAAACCCAACAAAAAAAGGACCATGAAGTGAAATTGATTGAGGACCATCATGTGTCGGTGAAGTGTAATATTATTAGCAACGTGTACACGGATCAAGATCCATCGCATTCACTCTACGATTTTATTGTGACATAGCCCAATGGCTATATTATTGATGAAAACCCTCCAGTGGTGCTATTTCATTCTGTGGGTGTTGATCATAATAGGTCGGTTCTTAAGTTCAGGGGCTGCGGCAACGCGGTCATGTCGGCTTACAAAAGCAGATGGAACTACACCCACGACAGCCAAGCTAGCCAACCATGCTTTTGCCATTCTGTTTTCCGAGGTATGTCATGTCATAATAGTAATATAACCTTAAGACTGGTCAATAGAGACCAACAACTTATTCAACTAGATTCCCGCACACTCGTCACATGCAAGTTGGTTCTAAAGCCTCTATGAAATTGGTGTATAAAGCAACAACACCGTATAGGAATTGTGTTAGTTGTTTGTCACGTGAATACACGTTACCACGTAAGGACAAGCAGATTTTACAGCATCTGGGTTACCACGTATACCTGCATGATGAATTCTATCCTAGACGTGGTGAACCGCATCGAGGAGCAAGAAGGGGTGGTATGAATTGATACGCATTCCTATCAAGCTCAAACACCTGGACTAAATAACAATTATGAAAAACAATTTGTTATCAACAACCAAGTTATTTACACCCTGTCTCATGAAAGTGACATTCAAATAGAAGGTCGGCTTACAAAAGCAGATGGAACTACACCCACGACATCCAAGCTAGCCAACCATGCTTTTGCTTTTCTGTTTTCCGAGGTATGTCATGTGATTAATGATATTGTGGTGGATAGCACTCGAAATCCTGGTATTTCAAGTGTCATGAAACTATACCCCTCTTATAGTGCAGAAGAAGGCAAAACACTTTGCATGGCGGGTTGGTGCCCTGACTCGACCAATGACTGGATGGTTCACACCGATGGCACCTTTACTGGATTTTTACGTCTTAAACTTTTTAGGCTTTGCCGAAGATCACCAGCGGATTGTGGTAAACGCAAGGAAAGTGCTTTATCTGGGCAGGGACTGGAGCGATAATAATGCACTAAAGGGAGCCGATGATGGACCCATAGATTCCAAAATTCAACTACAACGGATTCTATGGAAAGTACCACACGTGACCCTTTCCGGTAGCAAAAAAAACTAGAAATGCTCAAGGTTATGGGAAAAGATATGCCTCTACCCATTTAGAGGCTGGGCGCTCCATGAGTACCACCTATTGCCAACGAACAACACACACAGTTGCTCTGTGAAAACAGAACGCTATACAGAGATAATTATCTATAGTGGGTTTTCAAACGAATCGCAAGTATCAACAAACCAAAGATGTCGCTCAATTTGATCACCTACAATTGAGCAATATACGTCTTTTCCTGAACGTAGCTTTTATTGCCTTTGAAGGACTGGATTTGGATTTTTCAGAAAATAAGTTTGGCCCCCCCCTCTATGAGTTGTTTTCTAAATTTAGGTGGTCGTATTATCAAAAAGAGAATTGCCCCAAGTTGTCACCCCAAGAGTTTAAGGCAAGGGCGCCACTAGTCCTCGTTGACTGTTCCTACTTGGAAGAGTCTGTCAAGCAATCCTATATTGACATCTGACTAGATTTTGAAACTCATGCCAATGTCCCGCCAAACGCCATGGAATATTGTCTCATTCATCACAAAAGAGTCAACTATCATCCACTGTCCAAACAAGTGACTAGTGTGTAAATAGCAGGCAAACCAACGACAAGCAGCTCAGTCATGGATTGCTCTAAAGCCACAAGAGAAGTCACACCCATGAATTTAAAATCTGAGGAACAACGTTTCAAGACCTGTGCGACGTGGCCTGTGCCTTTCATTAACCCTCAAGCCTTGGCAGCCGCTGGTTTCTATTATTTAACAAGTAGTTCCGTGAAGAACTAAATAGCCTATTTTCATATATGCTACTAATAATAATTGCCTCTATCAACATGCAAATTGTCAGCTTGATTGCTGTAATAGATTCGTAGGTATTGATAACCGTCTAAATAATTTGGATGGTCACCATGTTGGATTTTTATATTATAGGCCTTAGATTTATATACTAGAACATAAATATTATTGTTTAGTTTTTATATTCAAACTGCAATCGATCGATTACGACAAAAGAAATAAAAGCGGAATTTTGAAATGTCGCTCAGCCGCCATCTTTTGGTTATGAAAATAATTTAATTGAATTAGATACCGGTCGATTAAAATTTGTATAACCATATACCGTATCAAGTTTCACTGCGCTCGGATAGTTAAAACTCAAGAAACGTCCATTTGAATATTTAAATTTCGCGTCGCCGGCCTGTTGGATTTTTGATTCGCCAGGTTATTGAACTTCCCATAGTCGAACTTATGCTTATAACCTCTATACACTTACAGAACTTCAGAATGATTGCTGTAGTAGATTAATAGATATTTGGAACCGTCTAAATATTTCGGATGGTCGCCATGTTGGATTTTAATATGTGTAGTTATCTACTATTAGATGATGACTTTTGTGTACGTTCCTTATGCAAATATTGATTTCAATCTCATGATTAGAACACAAGAAATATAAACTTAGTTTTCGAAATTCACACAGCCGCCATCTTGAGGTTACGTAAACAATTAACTATATTAGATACCAGTACATTACAATGAGTATAAATATTTGCTGTATGAAGTTTCATTGCGTTTTGATCATTAAATCGCGAGAAAAGTCTATTTAAAACATTCAAATTCGCTTGGCCGCCGTGTTCGTTTTGTAGTTAACCGGTTTTTGAAAGTCCCATAGTTGAACTTCCAGTAGTGCTCCTTATCTCCGTACTAAATTTCAGGGTGATACCGGTAATAGTTTCAGAGATATAGAATGCTGGTTATATATTTCGCACAGCCGCCATCTTGAGGTTATGTAAACATTTGAACGAAGTTAGATGTCGGTGCATTACAATGTGCATAAACATATAGGCCTACTGTAACAAGTTTCAATCCGTTTGGTTGGATAAATCGCGAGAAACGTCTATTTAAAAGTCGCAAATTTGCTTGGCCGCCATGTTGGTTTTGTGGTTACCAGATTTTCAAAAGTCATATAGGTGAACTTCTAGTAGTTCCCTTTATCACCGTACATAATTCCATGGTGATATCGGTAATAGTTTCGGAAATATTGAATGCTGGTGAAATATTTCGCACAGCCGCCATGTTGGATTGGTGTGACGTAACAAAATTTGAAGGACATGGTCGGGGTCGCCCGGCATAGTGCTATGAACTTACTGAGTTTCATTGAAATCGCGCCAGCCGTTTAGAAGTTATTATGGGGACACCCACACACACACAAATTCTCACACACACGCACACACAGCCAGACACACCGACAAAAGGTGATCTCATAAGCATTTTTTTTCATAAATAAAAATAGGCTACAAACAAGAGATGAAGTCAAATGTATGTTTTGTTCAAGCACCATAGACCAATGGGAAGAGAGTGATGAACCTATGCAGGAACATCAGAGCTGGTGACCAGCCTGACCCTACCTCTGTAGAATGGATGTGGTTAATATACCCCGTCATTCAAGTTACCCCTCACTAGTGCCTCTGAGTGATTAATGAAACTTTACGAGCCTTACAGTAGTCAGATATGATGTGTAACATTTGACATAGAAGAAACCTCACATGAAATTGTTGATTCACCCTTATTCCCTTTTTCCTACGGGGTCGGGGATGAGATGCGATGGAAGTCTTTGTGGCAGATGGTTTTTACGTCCGGATGCCCTTCCTGACGCCAACGTCAAGAGAGGAGATAGTGAGAGACGAAATGGATGATGGTGAATGAAACTGGGTAAGGATGTGGAAGGAAGCGGCCGTGGCCTGTCAGAAGTTTGCCTGGGGTTGAAATATGGGAAACCACGGAAAACCATTTCAAAGACTGCTAATTGTTGATACACCGGTATTTTTTATAATATTATCGGCACAAATATTAATCTATTGTTAAAGGGAGTGTTTTACAGATATCTTATATTAAAATAGTTTTCAAAATATTTCACCCTTTACTAAAACTGAAATATCTCGGCAAGTATTTGCGCTACGACGACGTTTGTTGTCTTCAAATGTAATGCCCGTCAAGCACCGTCGATTGATACTCAACTTACTTGATTATATAATTCGTGTATTAAATTAATTGCGAATATTATTTCCTTCAAGGTCTCACGAAAATAGAATCGAATGACTTGACGGGCATATTGTCGCTAGGCGACAACGACTAACACCTTATCATGATATTCAACTCCGCCCCAAAAATAATTTTAACTTGATATGAACAGAGAGTTCCCTAATTACGTCATGATATCGTTAACTTCTACCTGCTCCACTCGGGCCCTAATGTCGCATGTATCCATACATGATATCGTTAACATCTTCCTGTTCCACTCGGGCGCTAATGTCGCATGTATCCATACAATAAGCAGAAGGGGATTCTATGCACATAATTTAATTAAAACTACTCAAAGAATGGATTACTTTGAGGCTGAAATGCTCATGCACAATCAGCAGTCATTTTTGCTAATGACACTGTCATGTCAACTTCTCTTTGAATGACAACAAATACTGTATACGAAATACAACTAATTTCACGAAGATGCCACTACAGTCGAATGTTGGAACCGCCATTTTGTATTGTGTATCCGATCTTTCTGTTATATAGTCTTTGGTCTCACCAGCTACAAACTGTCTTCTTTTCGTTTCATCATTCGTCCTTATAGGTTGTGTGCTCAATCAATACAATGAATCATATTATGATGAATGAGAGGCGACACTCAATTACAAATGTTATAAAGATTAGAGGTGACGGTAATTGTCTGTTCAGGTCAACAATCAAAGTTTATTTACACAGGTTAGAAAGCGAATTGTAAAACATGTTACAGACAAGTGGAATAATTATTCTTCCTTTATTGTTGGTAACAGTGATATGTACGAAACTGCTATCAATACGAGCGATGATTACAAAATGTATATGTCTATGAATGGTGTCCTTGGAGGTCATGTTGAGTTAGTTGTCGCTGCTCAAGTTTGCAAAATGGATATTTATTCGTGGATTACTACTGTCGTATGGAAGGAGACTGGTTAAATTAAATACGTCATCAACAAACGAAGTTACGAATTGATACATATGCCGGTTTAGCAGACGCCTTGCATGTACGAGCAGAAATTAAAATCTCAGAGTCGGTCGTATTGTAGTTTTGCCAACTTCTTTTACAGGTAGCCCAAGGAAAATATTGCAAAATTACCAGGATGCGATGGCGATAGTGAGGAAATTTGGAAAGCCAGATTTATTCATTACGTTCACCTATAATGCGGGCTGGCCAGAAATACTTAACAGCATTCATATCTGGGAAACGGGTAATAATAGGCCTGAAATTCAAGTGAGAGTTTTCCATTGAAAAGTAAAGGAATTGCTACGATTGATTAATGTTAAGGACATTTTCGGTAAAAGCATATCTATATACAGTGGAATTACAAAAACGAGGTCTCCCGCACATCCATTTACTCTTAACATTAACGGAAGATTGTAAGTTTCGAGAAATTTCTGACATTGACAGTGTGGTGTTAACCGTAATACCAGATCTCGAGGATGAAACGCTATACGAGTTGGTGAGGCGTCATATGGTACATGGTCCTCGCGGATCTTTGAATCCTTCTTCAGTCTGTATGAAAGACGGCGTATGTAAGAAAGATTTCCCTAAACAGTTTCAGGAAGAGACCAAAGATAATGCCGATGGTTATCCTTCGTATAGGAGAAGAAATAATTGACGGATTATTATAAAAACAATTCGAGGCAATGACATTGAAATCGATAGTCGATTAATTGTTTCCTACAATCCATTTCTTTTACTTAACTTGCAAGCTCATATTAATGTTGAAATATGCTCAAGTGTTTGGAGTGTTAAATACATCCACAAGTATCTTATATATTAAAATCCACAAGTATGTGTATAAAGATCATGACGGCTGCATTGTTAAAATATGTCCTGAAGGCGAAACGGTGAACTACGATGAAATTACTTATTTCCTAAATGCTAGATACATGTATGTTGGTCCAACAGGAGCCGCATTCAGGATATTTTCATTGTACATGCATGAACAGTCACATTCTATCGTGCGATTACCAGTTCACTTGAAAAACTTGCAAATTATCTATTTTAAAAATGATAACGCTCCTGATATTTTACTTCAAGCACAGTTGTCTACACGTAATTACAAGCGTGGTTCAAGTTAAATCAAGATTCGCAAGCCATAAGTCCGTATATATATCCTGAAACACCAGTGCATTACGTCTGGAATAAGAGCAACTGCCAGTGGCAAGAAAGAAAAAAAAATCAAAAACTATAGGCAGAATGTTTAATGTTTCGCCTACAGAAACAGAAAGGTATTATTTACGCCTGTTATTGCTTCACGTCATAGGTGCTACCAGCTTCCAGGATCTACGAACATACAAAGCAGTTGTCTATTCTACTTTTAAAGAAACAGCTAAGGAGCGAGGTTTGCTGATTGACGATTCTGAATGGCAGCGTTGTTTGGCAGAAGCGTCACAATTTCGGATGCCTTCTCAGTTACGATAACTGTTTTCTTACATATGTATCTTTCAGACCCCTTCAAATATAATATAGTTATGGGACATTTTCAAGAATTCATTATCAGAAGATTATCTGCAGTTTCACGAACCTAACATTGCATATCATTTCATTCTTATACATATTTCTAATACATTAAAGCTCCATGGTATTCCCATTACTTCTCTCGAATTGCCATCTATTACTGATAATTTCCCTCAGACAAATTTACCAATGAATTATCCAAAACTTAATGTGGATCAATTGAGTCAGATGATAAACCAAGCAAATGGAAACCAAACGGCTATAATTACAGAAATTTTGGGGTTAGTACAAAACAGCAATGAAAGGATGAGTAATGCATATTTCATTGACGGTCCAGGGGGCACCGGGAAAATATTTCCTTTCCAATGCTTGATTCACAGTTGCACAAATTTGGGGTTAAATGTAGTTTCCGTTGCATGGACTGGTATTGCATCAATGTTACTACCTCAGGGGAGCACTGCTCACAGCCAGTTCAAGTTACCTCTACATTTACAGGAAAGTTCTGTATTAGGAATAAAAGTTAATAGCAAGGAATCTTTTTATATTCGTTCAGCAAAACCTATCATCTGGGATGAAGCCCCTATGGCTAATAAGCACGCGTTGATGTGTGTAAATCGGTTGCTCAAGGAGATCATGAATAACGACGTGCCGAGCGGAGGAAAAATTATCATCCTGGGTGGAGATTTTAGGCAGGTATTGCCTGTTGTGCCTCAAGGATCTAAAGCAGCATCAGTACAAATGTCAGTAAGGTTCTCTCCTTTGTGGCCATTATTCAAAATTTTTTAAATCAACAAAAATATGCGAGCGGATACAGATCAACGTGACTTTGCAAACTTCTTGATACAAATTGGTAACGGTGAATACCCTCACATCGATGGAGAAAATTCAGAATTAGTCCCACGCTGAAAGATATTTCGAGCTTTTCAAAAATAGTGATTTTAGCACCTAAAAATGAACATTGTAAAGAAATCAATGACAATGTTTCAGACCTAATCCCAGGATCATCGAGAACATACACCAGTGTGAATAGTTTGATTACTGAAGATGAGAGCGAACTTCTATAATTCTCAATAGAATTTTTAGACAGCATAGGCATAAGTGGACTGCCACCTAAGATCCTTCGACTAAAAGAAGGCACAATTGTGATTTTGTTGAAAAATATTAATGTTACCCAAGGTCTGTTGAACGGTACTAGACTGTTGGTTTGGAAGATGCATGAGAATTGCTTACTCCTGGAAATTATTACTGGCGTAAATGTTGAAAACAATGTCCTACTCCCTGGCCTTGACCTTACGCCATCAGATACTTCTATGCCATTTTCCTTCATAAGAGGGCAGTTTCCAGTACGTTCGGCTTTTTGTATAAGTATCAATAAAGCTCAAGATCAAACACTAGATCAAGTAGGCATTTATTTACCTCAACCGGTGTTTAGCCACGGACAACTTTACTGTATTTTGCACTATCGCGAGCAAAATCCTTTCATGACATCAAAGTTCAAATAGAACCAAAAGGCAAGCGAACAGCAAATGTCGAATGGAAGGTAGTACTATTAGAATTTTGAAACGAATGTTGCGGAGGAGCACAGACCTCAGTAAATGTGGCACAGATTAAATAACAAATATACAAGGACGTCCGCATCCCTAATACGATTACTGTCCTGTGGTAATGGTAAAAAAATTGCTATTGTCCTACATCGGTGATTACTATCCTACATCCTCTTATATCATTCCCTCAGTTCTATAACAAAGATATACTCAATCAAATTTACAGCTTAATAAATATTAATTCCTTCTGTGTGAGTTTTCTTTTAATTTCTCATCAATCATCTTTACTTACTATTCTATCTGTAGAGGTGGAGGCGATAGCTGTCTTTACAGAGATGTGAAAATTATTAGATTCGATGTCAGTTTTCCAAAATTGCATTTTGACTTTTCACGGTTTAATGAACTACGCATGTTTACAAGGCGATGAATTTACTTAAAATGTTTAACCAAGACTCCTAATTATATTTTCATTTAATAAACTCAAATTAAAATGATTTTTTAGAATTTCCACTAACAGAGGAGCCTAGCAAATGCAAAATGCCACACGTTTCGTTTTTATTACTTCACTCTACTTTACGTGCGAATTTAGAGCGGAGGGATTTGGGGTCTTTTAACTGATGAACGCTATTGAACTATTCAACGATTCATGAACTATGCATTAAAATCACCGGAATTGAATTCTAAAGTCAATGAATAATTGAAAAAGGACCCAGCTCAGATATCCCTCGGAATCCAATAATCTGAAAGTTTCCAGACGCAATTCCTTATGGGAAATGGTGTAATTCCACGGGAGAGGAAACAATACTAAGTAGGACAACATAAGAATTTGGTCAATGAAATTATTTTGAATAAAAGTAATTATGACTAATTAAAATTATTTATTTAATTCTATTAATTTTCACACCTCAATATGTTTACCAAGAGTTACATCTCTAAATTCAAATATAAGAGACCCATCTTTTATTTTAAATTTATACCATTGTTCGTAAGTAGACAAAACACCAAATTGTACCGCTGTAGCCTTAAATTGTGTGGTTATCTCTATCTACTTAGTATAAAACAATTCTTGGATGTAACGGGTAATCTCAAGAGCAACTTGATGGATTTTGATGCGGGTTTCACCATTCTGTAAAGGATTTCTCGATGAAAGATTAGGTAGAGAAACATGTATTTATGACCAAAAGATGCCGAGCGTTTACGATTTCAGTGAATTGATTTTAAGAAAAACCTAACGTCCATGTGTCTTTTAAGCTTACACTGGGTAAACCGTTAAAAATATCGATATTCTCTGAGAATTGCTCAGCATGAAAAGTTCTGCAAGCAAGTCCGCGACAGCTCCCACATCGACCACTGAATGTGTTTTTACGTTTTCATTTCTTCCAGCAATCTCCATTCAGTGGAAATTTAAATTACTAGCTTCAGAGTGAGTTTACGAGCTTTCGAGCGACCTATCACCCTAGCTTCAGCCAGCATCAAACTGCCAAGTCATGTCGAGTTAATTCTTCAGAGAAGAGTATAGCTTATGTGTTTGGAGTTAGCTGTTCACCTCGGCTTTTCAGAATTGAGTCTGGAACCTGACGTCCGTGCGCCTTTTAAGCTTACGCATGGTAAATAGTGCGACACACACACTGAGGACAGGCAGTTACACATACATTTGATCTCATAAGTCTACTTCATCATATACCCAAAAGCGACGGTACCGTAAATGTCTGTTCAGGTCACTAGCATGAAGACATGCAAATGTCATATGGACAGAAGTGCTGTAGGATTGTTGAAGTGAATGCTGCGGAGCAGCACGGTTCTTCTAGTTGTAGTTTATGATACGAAACTCATTTTATTAGAGGTTTTGTAGCTTCCACCAGTACTAGCCTAAATAAAGAATACGACATGCATCAACTAGATTAATAGACGCGACACCGCTCATAACCTTAAATTCCCTATAAATTGGCCAACCTGCGAGTAAATGCAATATGCACAGCAGTAGATCTTGAAATGCATGCCCCGTTCCCAGACCTCTTGATTCACAGACCAACACGTAATTTCATACGGATTCTGTAAAAATGAGTCATATTGATATGATAAATATCGTTTAAAACAATAATCTGTTAGCAAAAATATCTAACCCGTCCGTGATTCAAACGCGAGATCACTAGATTCACCGTCATAGACGCTACCACCACGGCTATTTCGACCACGCAAGTATTAAGCACAAGATGGAGGCTTATTTTCACGTATCAATAATCCTGCATTACGGAATTAAGTTTCATTTATATTTTGCTTCTTTCGATAATGTTCCTGCGTGAAATTGAGTTTAAAATGCCTTATGAATAGGGCCTCTTGTCAGTACAGAGAATGTATTCAGCAATAGTTCATGAAGGATTGCTCAGTTCTCGTATAAGCACAACGATATATATTATATTGATGACTGCATTACCGTTATGTGGGTTAACATTTGAATAGCCATTGCGTAGAAGCATAACACCGGCAATGCCGACTACTTAAAATGTACCATATTAAATCATTTTATCTTTTAAATACTGATACGAATACTTAGAACATGTGCCAAGTGCTTTGTTTCAATCACTTGATACCAGAGTTCGCGTGAGAATTTACCGTAAGAATATAAGTGTTGAGCATTGCAATCCAGCTGGCAGTGCGTCTTACACACTTTTGCCCGATTCCCTTCCGTCCCATTTTTCAAAATCACTCCCACAAAAATATCCAGCAACTGAGTGGAATGATGTTACACTTCAATAAGTTATGATACATCTGGACCTTATGGTGTCAACGGTGCTTCGGTGACCAGTACAGAGTCGAAAACGCCCAGTTTAGAGACATTGGGACATCACCACTCTCATGGAACCTATAAATTCTAAAGACTGTATTGTTGTACGAGTTGGTACCGTCCCAATCCCAGAATGGCAAAAGAATGTGAAGCTTGTTAAGATTTTATGCCAACAAAATGATGTAATAATAAACTAGGTTTAATTATTATTAATATTATTTCTAAACCTGAAGAGTGGATAGTCAGTATTCTGTTGACCTAACCTAACCTAACACTCTCTATCCTAACCAGACTCTACATAACCTAACCTAAGTGAACACAATTTGATATGGACGTGTTTTTTACAAGAATATGATTTATGTAACTGCAATTGCTATACCTTAGTAGTCGATAGTCAGTCGTCAGATGAACATGGTCCAGGCAAGCGTCAACATGTTGCATACGCTGATTGTGGATTGCCAATTGAATAAAATTGGATATAAATAATTTATATTTAAAGAGGTGGCCATCATTGACTGTTCCAAGTTTTGGATTTCACAACCCACCAATCTCGTGTTTAAACCACCCTATGCTTTTTATTAGTTGAGTGGAAAAACCGTAAAGAAACCCAATGGCTTGAAAATCATTTGCAACTACACTGGGATCAAGGAACCATTTCATATAAATACGTCGACATGGTGATGAAAGCCCATATAATAAAATGGCGTGCGATTCGTTTCAAAAAAGACCCACTTGCGTTCATATACCATTCATCCCATTGCGATGAAACTTGGGTGAGATGTTGTGTACACTTCAGGGAAAGGTTTTGGCGTAGTAAATCCACTTAACAATAGGTAGCGCACGAGTAGATTCGACAATTGAGAGACGACGTGCAAAGCGTTTCAACAAAGTCCCGTATGCGTTCATGTGCCATTCGTCCGATAGCGATGAAACTTGGGTGAGATGTTGTGTACACTTCAGGTAAGGTTTTTGGTTTAGTAAATCCACTTTTCAATAGGTATCGCATAATAAGATTAAACAAATGAGCGACGACGAACGAAGTGTTTCAACAAAGTCCCATATGCGTTCATATACCATTCGTCCGATAGTGATGAAACTTGAGTGAGTTACTGTGTACACTACAGGGAAGGTTTCAGGCTTAGAAAATCCATTTTACAATAGGTAGCGCACGAGTAGATTCAACAAATGAGTGAAGACGCGCGAAGAGTTTCAACAAAGTCCCGTATGAGTTCAAATACAGACTTATTGAGTGCTCGGAATTGCCTCTTTATATATTGTTCAGGACCAAAGTGGAGGGTCCCTGGCTTTGCAATCAAGCGTGCACGCCCCGCTCTTCCTTTGGTTGGGCTTACTCCCTCAATGTCTGCTTACAAAGTGCGCTTTTATAAAAATCCTCATACCTTCCACACTGTACCCATTTGTTGGGGACAGGGGTCGAACCTATGATATTTTATGTCATGAAAAGGTATTGTTACGGCTGTGAGTTTGTGTCATCACTCGCAGCATGAGTCACAACTGCCCCAGGGCTGGGCTGTGGCCGCCTCCCGTATTGCGCGCGCCTTATGCAACAGGGCTACTACAGACAAAGGGATAGTCCAGAACATTCGTGACTGGACCAGCGCTGGAAACCTCGAGAAGCCGTGGACCCTGGATGGATCTAGAAGGATTTATTGAGTCACCGGCCTGCTATATAAGAGTGACCCGTGAAGCAGTTGTTGTTGTGTTTTACGAGCTAGTGTGAGCGATTATCGTGAGCGACAGAAGTGTGGTGACTTGCGAAACCCCTAGTGTAGCGGCGAAGTGAGGAACATACAGGGGACTGCCGTGTTCTGAGTAAGTGTGCTTTCACTGAGTGTCAGATATTGTGGTGTCGAAATCCTGTGACATTGTTCTCCCAGCTTGTGAACAGCGTACTTCAAGTGCTCGTAAGTAACTGTATTTGTTTTACCTGAGGAAGAGGGGCAGGTAGCTTCTGCCAAGGCCACCGGACTCATTAGGACGGATTAACTTCTGTGGTCTGTTGCAAGTGAAAGGGGCCAAGAGCGCATAAGGAAGAGATTTGAGGAAACTGGAGAAGGCTCCTAATTGCTTGTGTGTGCTGATTAGTGTAATTTTCTGGCCACAATAAAGTTAATTATTTCTTTAAGCAGTAAATGGTGTTGTGCTTCCTTCCCACCGTAATCCAGTTAACAAAAGTGCCACTAGGGGGTGGCACGTAACAACTGGTGTCAGAAGCCGGATTACGAACTCAAGCGCAACACCTGACGGTCCTGGTTTCAAAACCCGAGCAGGTCATTTTCTCTATTTTTCCTGTGAGTGCATGCCCTTTACAAGACAAACAACTAAAATGGAGGAGAAATTGGCAGCATTGCTAGAAAAGTTAACTGGCATGGAAGACGGCCAGAAGAAATTAGCCAAGGACCTGAAGGATGACCTGAAGAAGATGGAAGACGGCCAGAAGAAGATGGAAGACGGCCAGAAGAAGATGGAAGACGGCCAGAAGAAATTAGCCAAGGACCTGAAGGATGACCTGAAGAAGATGGAAGACGGCCAGAAGAAGATGGAGGACGGCCAGAAGAAGTTAGCAGAGGACCTGAAGGACGGCCAGAATAAGTTAGCAGAGGACCTAACCGCCAAATTTCTGGATGGCCAGAAAAATCTGGAAGAGTGTCTGCTGACGAAATTAGAGGAGAGCCAAAGGAAATTAGAACAGGGCCTACGTGAGGAAGTCGCAGCAGTGGAGGAGAAGTTCAACACCTTGCAAGTGGAAGTTGCCGAGCTGCGCCAACGCCCGCTGATGGGGGTGGAGGAGAAATTTAACGCCTTGCAAGTGGAAGTTGCCGAGCTGTGCCAACGACCGCTGATGGGGGTGGAAGAGAGATTCAACGCTCTACAAAAGGAATTTGCTGAGCTGCGCCGACTCCCGCCGACAGGGATGGAAGATAGATTCAAAGCCCTACAAGAGGAAGTCGCCGAGCTGCGCCGACGCCCGCCGACCGGGGTGGATGAGAGAGTCAAAGCCCTACAAGAGGAAGTTGCCGAACTGCGCCAACGCCCACTCACGGGGGTGGAAGAGAAATTCAACGCTCTTCAAGAGGAAGTTGCCGAGCTGCGCCGACACCCGCCCACAGGTACACCGGGGACATCAGGAACGGGACAGAGCAGAGTGACGCCCCCAACCTTCGACGGAAAGGTCCCGTGGAGCACCTACTTACGTCAGTTCGAGGCGGCCTGTTCCATAAATAACTGGAACAACACAGAAATGGCTACAGCTCTCATTGTAGCGCTGAGAGGTGACGCCCTTAACGTCCTTCAGGCCATCCCGACTGGATCCCAGGACTACGCTTCCCTGATCGCCCATATGGAGTCCCGATATGGAGATAGCCATCTTCAGCAGGCCTATCAGATGCAGCTCCGGACCCGGGTACAGAAGAACGCGGAAACCCTGCAGGAGTTCGAGATGGACATCGCACGCCTCGTAAGGCTCGCCTACCCAACAGCGCCGGCCGACTTTCTGGAGCAGATAGCGACGCAGACTTTCACCGACGGGCTACGGGACTCGGACACTCAACAGGCGCTGCGTCTCGCGCGCAATAAGACCCTGGCAGATGCGCTGAGCCACGCACTTGAGTTCGAGACGGCAAAACAGGCATCCAGAATGCACGCGCGGGTGCGTCAAGTGGACGTCGACGAACCAGTAAAAACCAACGAGACCAAGCCCATGGCCGACGAATTAATGGAGGCGCTAAGCCGTTTCTTCGATAGTCGCGGCATCACCAGCAACGACACAGCCGGAAGGCAACCGGAGAGGCGGCCCGGAAGAGGACTACCGACCTGCTGGACCTGCGGTAAGAAAGGCCACCTGAGCAAGGACTGCGGTGATCGCCGCCGCCGAGGGTATCCGACGGGAAATCAGTCGTCTGAAAACCGCGCGACCCAGGGAAACGAGTATTAGCCAGCCTTGGGGGGCAAAGGTTGGCTTGTGACAGTCGTCAAGCCCCGGCAGACCAAGTTCGTGTGACGCAGTTACGGAGGGATAATAGCAGCCTGATGGTCGACGGAGTCGTCAACGGAGAGAGCTGGCCCATGCTAATCGACACGGGAGCATCGAGGACCATCGTCAGTCCCACCGTGATCCCGAAGTGGAGAGTGCAACCCACACAAAGGAACCTCCAGCTAATAACCGCGACCGGAGAGACCGCACCGGTACATGGCGAAGCATCACTGGAGTTCGTCATTGGTCGACGGGCGATAAAGCATCCAGTGCTTGTGGCTGACGTGTCAAATGAAGTGATCATCGGACTGGACTTCCTGGACCAGAACAACATCATCTTGGATCTGAGTACCGACACTCTGCACTTCGGAGGTGAGGAACTTGCTTTGCAACCTGCGCACGAGTCCATCACCGCACGGCGAGTAAGGCTGAGAGAAGACGTCATCGTTCCCGCCAGGACGGAGGTCAGCGCTGCCGTAATTGTCGACGGAGCTGCTGAGGGAGTGGCGGCTGTCATCGAGCCAAAATATGAGGACATCCAGACAAAAGGGTTGCTAGTTGCCAAGACCCTCATCAACACGACGTCTCGGCCGTACGTCCGCCTGTCCAACCTGAACGACTACGACATTACGGTTCACCGGGACACCAACCTAGGAGTCTGCGAGCCCGTTACCTGGATTGCCCGCATCACCGACACGACGGACGGACACCTGCAGACGGACAACCGAAGAAGACGCACACTGCCAGAAGAACTACAGAAGCTGTACCAAGGATCCCAGGACCATTTAGACGAGGAACAATCACGCCAACTTCAGGACCTGCTACGCGAATTCCAGGATGTCTTCTCCGTGGGGAGCAAAGACTTCGGCAGGACAAGCTTGGTCCAGCACAGAATCGACGTTGGGGACAGCGCACCGATTAGGGCCCCATTCCGACGTGTCCCGCTCGCCAAGCAAGCCGAAGTCGACCGGATGGTAGAAGAGATGAAGGAGCAAGGGGTGATCGAGCCATCACATAGTCCTTGGAGTTCTCCGGTCGTGCTTGTGAAGAAGAAGGACGGTTCCACCAGGTTCTGCGTGGATTACAGGCGGGTGAATGACGTCACGAAGAAGGACAGCTACCCTCTACCCCGGATCGACGACACCCTGGACACCATATCAGGGTCGAGATGGTTCTCCACCTTGGATTTGAAGAGTGGCTACTGGCAGGTGGAGGTCCACCCTAAGGACCGCGAGAAAACGGCGTTCTCTGTGGGCAGCGGGCTCTGGCAGTTCACCGTCATGCCATTCGGTCTCTGCAACGCCCCTGCGACCTTCGAAAGGCTAATGGAGTCCATTCTGAGGGGACTACACTGGAAGACCTGCCTGGTATACCTAGACGACGTCATCGTTCTGGGAAGGAGCTTCGAGGAGCACTACAGCAATCTGAAGGAGATCTTGTTGAAGCTACTGGCTGCCCAGCTGAAGTTGAGCCCCAAGAAGTGTCAGCTCTTCCAGAAGCGGGTCCAGTACCTTGGGCATATCGTCTCCGAGGAAGGGGTGCGCACCGACCCAGAGAAGACCGCAGCTGTGAGGGAGTGGCCAGTTCCGAAGGACAAGTCCCAACTACGAAGCTTCCTGGGACTCTGCACTTATTACCGTCGCTTCGTGAGAGGATTCGCCGACATCGCCCAACCTTTACATCGACTGACTGAGAAGGACCAACTCTTCACGTGGACAGCAGAATGCCACAGTGCCTTCGAACAACTCAAGCAGGCTCTGTGAACCGCGCCTATTCTGGCCTACCCCAGACCTGGAACAAGGTTCATCGTCGATACCGATGCCAGCGACTTTGGCATAGGGGGAATCCTGTCGCAGGTAGTGGACGGCGAGGAGAGAGTAGTGGCCTACTTCAGCAAGGCCTTGTCAAAGCCAGAAAGGAACTACTGCGTCACCAGGAAGGAGCTGCTCGCCATCGTGAAGACCATTGAACACTTCCACAAGTACCTGTACGGGCAAGAATTTCTCATCAGGACCGACTATGCATCCCTGCGGTGGCTCCTGAACTTCAAGCAGCCCGAGGGTCAACTCGCGCGGTGGTTAGAGAGGCATCAACAGTACAACTTTGAGATTCAGCACAGGAAAGGCCAACTGCATTCTAACGCCGACGCCCTGTCACGAAGACCGTGCCCCGAAGACTGCACCTTCTGTGCCCGAAGGGAGGAGAACACCGGGATACTATGCCGACGGACTACTGTGGAACTTCAAGGGAACTGGAGCCGCGAATCTTTCACGCGGGCACAAGCAGAGGATGATGACCTGGGACTGATAGCCGAATGGAAGAGGGCCTGTGTCCCCAGACCCGGGTGGAACATTGTGAGTGACTGCAGCCCAAAGTTTAAGTCCTACTGGGCACAGTGGGACTCGCTGATTGTAAGGGATGGTCTCATCTGCCGTACCTGGGAGAGCACCGACGGGAAGACTTCTCGGGAACAAGTCGTCGTTCCAAAGGCTATGACGGAGGAAGTCCTGAAGGAAGTTCATGGAGGATCATCTGGTGGACACCTAGGGATAAAGAAGACCCTGGAGAAGCTGAGAGAGCGGTTCTACTGGATCGGATGCCGAACAGACGTGGAGAACCACTGCGCGAGGTGCCACGATTGCGCAGCCAGCAAGGGCCCAGGACGAAGACGACGGGGTCCACTGAAGACCTACAACGTGGGCGGCCCCATGGAGAGAGTGGCCATCGATGTTGCTGGGCCATTCCCGTTAAGCGAGGCAGGGAACCGCTACATATTAGTCGTCAGCGACTACTTTACCAAATGGCCGGAGGCGTATGCGCTCCCTAACCAAGAAGCCGCGACGATTGCAGAGACCCTGGTGAAAGAATTCGTCAGCCGGTACGGAGTACCCCTGGAGCTGCACTCCGACCAAGGGAGGAACTTCGAGTCGCAGGTGTTCCAGAACCTATGCCAGCTGCTGGGAATCCGGAAGACAAGGACGACGCCGCTACACCCTCAGTCCGACGGGATGGTAGAGCGATTCAATCGCACCATCGAGAACCATCTCCGAATAGTCGTCAGCGAGCACCAGAGGGATTGGGACAAACATCTTCCACTATTTCTCCTGGCCTACCGCGCCGCCGTGCATGAAGCCACCGGGTGCACACCAGCCCGGGCCATGTTTGGGAGGGAGCTCCGTCTACCGGTCGATCTTGCCTTCGGCCGACCTGGGAATGATCCGATCCCGGTAAGCCAGTATTGTCAAGAACTGGTCGACCAACTGGAGGACGTGCACGCGTTCGCGAGGAGGAAACTGCGGATCGAGACCGACCGAATGAAGACCCGATACGACCAGCAGACGGATGCCGGCGGATTCCACGAGGACGACCTGGTCTGGCTCTTCAACCCATTACGGAAGAAAGGCCTGTCACCCAAACTTCAGAAGTCCTGGGAGGGCCCGTACCGAGTCGTGAAACGGATCAACGATGTCGTCTACTGGATCCAGCGGAACCCGAGGGCGAAGATGAAGATCGTGCATCGAGATCGCCTGGCAGCCTACGGAGGGACACAGACGGACCAATGATTGATCGGGACGATCAGCCTTTTTAGGAAGGGGGTGGTGTTACGGCTGTGTGTTGTGTCATCGCTCGCCGCTTGACTCACAACTGCCCCAGGGGCTGGGCTGTGGCATACCTCCTGTATTGCGTGTGCCTTATGCAACAGGGCTACTAAGACAAAGGGATAGTCCAGAAGATTCGTGACTGGACCAGCGATGGAAACCTCGAGAAGCCGTGGACCCTGGATGGATCTAGAACCATTTATTGAGTCACCGGCCTGCTATATAAGAGTGACCCGTGAAGCAGTTGTTGATGTTGTGTTTTACGAGCTAGTGTGAGCGTTTATTCTGAGCGACAGAAGTGTGGTGACTTGCGAAACCCCTAGTGTAGCGGCGAAGTGAGGAACATACAGGGGACTGCCGTGTTCTGAGTAAGTGTGCTTTCACTGAGTGTCAGATATTGTGGTGTCGAAATCCAGTGACATTGTTTCTCCCAGCTGGTGAACAGCGCGCAGCAAGTGCTCGTAAGTACTGTAGTAGGCGCACATTAGAAAGAAGTTGCATGTAGTTCTGTCAAGGCCACTAGGCTCATTAGCGGCAGGATTAAATTCTGTGATCTGTTGACAAGTGGAAGGGCCAAGAGCGCTCAAGGAAGAGACTTGAGGAAACTGGAATAAGGCTCCTAATTGCTTGTATTTGCTGATTAGTGTAATTTTCTGGCCGCAATAAAGTTAATTATTTCTTTAAGCAGTAATTGGTGTTGTGCTTTGTACTCCCACCGTAATCCAGTTAACAAAAGTGCCACTAGGGGGTGGCACGTAACAATACCATTGTGAAAATAATATGTGCAAAGTGATTACATTTAAAGTGTCATAAGTGAAAATGCATCTTGTAAAGACCGGCCAGAATAATGAGAGCCGCGTAACTGAATTATATGTTTTATAAAGAAAGAACGAAAGAAAGAATGAAAGAAAGAAAGAAAGAAAGAAAGAAAGAAAGAAAAAAAAGAAAGAAAGAAATATAGATAGAAACCCAAAATGCACGCAAGCAATTATAATGTTGAAAAGAGGGAAGGAACCAAATTTTTGTTAAAATAACAAAGGAATTTCTAGTAAAGATCAGTGACGGTTAATATAAAAATAAAAGGAATAACAGTGAATATAACCTAATAAAACACGAGTGTGCTAGTACGCAAATAAATAAAGTAAATGGAAGTCGAAATGTAATTGAAATATGAAATAAATAAATAAATAAAGTTGTAAACGGACCAGGGCGGTTAATATACACTAAAGTAATATATGAAGGCATATGACCATAGTAAATGAAGAGGTGAAGACGTTAAGGCCTAATAAAAGTAAAATAAATAAGAACGGACCACCGTAATTGAGGTACTGAATGATACAAGTACGTTCGCTATTCTCGAGAATACCGTTATTCGGTATGAACTGATATGATTTAAATAATTGAAGATCCAAATTGAACATATATATTGTCGCCAAATATAGGCTGAAGTAAATGTAAGCTTCATGGTAGGGCTCTTAATGAATGAAGTTTAGATGCTAGTAGTTCGAAGCGTTAAGACTGTCAGGAAGTCGTCGAAGTGAACCGGGGCGCGTTTTATACGCCATTATTATTGTATAAGAGTGACTGTACTTCTGACTTCTGAAATTGTGTTGATGATTCTCACGCAGCCAGGGTGCGCGTGATGGAATATATGGGTACGTCTGGGTGGATTATTATGTGTATGCAGATAACCGGATTGCGGTGAAAATGATTCCCAATCCCGCGTTAATCCCGCCAAACAACCGGACAAGGCATGACGTGCTTGGATCGGATTGTTTTATTTTGAATTGCCACCGCGGCATATGTAATTGGAGCCAATACGGGCTAATAATAAGTAAACGTAAACGTTCTGACAGCAGAAAACATTCCTCCGAAGAATGAACGTTTTAAACAAAAATATGCTAATTAGACTGTAAGCAGTCAGAAATAAAAGAATAGGAAGTAAAGTACTTGTATATTCAAGGTTGTGATGCGGCCGTTAGAGAAAGTTAAAAGCATATGGTCTGTGACTGTAAGAGCAAGGTCATTTCTGGACCGCAAGGCCGTTGGTTTGTTATGGTAGGACGAGGGCCGCTCACCACTTATTAAGGCAGGGAGGGAGAGCTGAGTTATTACGGTCATGCGGAGAGCCGAGTTGACTCGTAAATCCGTCACTGAATCAGTAAATGATAAGAATATGTTAGGTCTTTGAAGCTTATATTGAATGAAACAAATAAGGGCAGAAGTATAATTCCTGCTAAACGTTGTTAATGTGCGCGGAGAAATCCTCCCGCATAATAATAATATTAATATTAATAATAATAATAACAATAAATGTCTTATAGTGAAATGTAAAAATTGGTTCCTTGCTTTAAAAGAATGAAACGGGTTAAGAAAAATCATGATAATTAGACTCCAGGGAATGCGGGTTCCATGACGTCAAATTCCTAAGGTGCACAATGGTTACAATAAAAATGTTTACAATGGAATGGTACTCATAGTGAAGTCTGTAAATAGTTATGATTGAGGGATAATTTGTGTTTTAAAATATGTGGAGAAGAAAGAGATTGATTTAAATATAGTAGAAAGGCATAGAAGCCAAAAATATATAGCCAAATGGAGGCATTGTTCCTATAACGTAAATTTCCTGAGATCGAAGCCTGACGAGGTCGAGATTCAGCGCAGAATGATGTAAGATTACCCAGTATGAGAAGGGTTAACTATTGGAATGTTGAATAAAATAATGTACAAAAATATTATAAAATGGATTGTGAAGAGATCCAAGGACCATAAAGCAAGAAGTGGGTGACAAATATTAGGGTCATTGTTACTGAATTTATGGCATTATATCGCCATTGTTTTTGTTTTGTTGTAATGTGTGTTTATAAGTTCTTTTAATGAATTAAAGCAGTAATTATACTCGTAGAAGACCATGTTATAGTTTTCTTTATATCTTGTACATCCTTGTTGTTCACATTATAAATACATGAGTCAGACGGTCGGAATGGGCGGTACATCCCCGGAACTGAGCTAATACGGAAGATGACCTTGTATTTCCGCAGATCAGACGGGTACAGTATTTCTGGTCCGATTTGCTTGAAACTCCTTTTGGTATCAATAGAAATCCACAACCAGTAATCCTTAATCGGTTTCAATCCTCAAATATACAAAATCCATATTACCATCAATAAGGTTCGTGGATTCTTCCGTCGGCGCCATAGGTATCTTTCCTAGCGCGATCTCTTATCTGGGCGACGAACGAGCTCACTCAATGCGCTCTTCAAACATCAAATATGCGTTCCGATGTCGTTGTATATCAAGAAGTTCCGTGAAGAACTATACAGCCTACTTTTCATGCCAATGATTATTCTACAGAATATGAACCTATCTAGAATAATGACGAAATTAAGTTGCTAATATCGAAATTTCCAATTAGTTCGAAATACTGTAAATCTGGCATAATGTATCCTAATAGCGCACTACAGTTGGCAGCCCTGATGACTGAATATATTCCTAGTTCCATCTCTTAAGGTAAAAAATACAAAATTTGGTTGAAGTCCAATGAATAGCATGGACGTTACATGCAGTTAAACATTGGATCTAACAGCGCGCGTAAAATCATGTTGGCAACAATGTCATGCATGTATTGGTCAGAAATAATCTGAAATAATATGATCTATTGTTGTGCCAATTTTGAATGAAATCCATTAGATAGTATAGAAGTTACATGCATTTTAAAATTGGACCTGTCAGCAGGCTTAGAATCATGTTGGTAGCACTGACGTATATAAGTTACTCCAAATTAATGTAGAATGTCAGGTACTATACGTGTGCATAGTTTAAAGCTGTCGGCTTGCATACTTTCTGATATATTGGTATTTGGATAAAATAAATTAGGAGCATTTATTAACAGTTGGCAGCACTGGTAGGTCTTAAGAATACGCTCAGTCATATCTGCTTATGTACACATACAAAATACGAAATTTGGTTGAATTCCAATTGATAGTGTAGAAGTTATATGCATTTAAAAATTGGACCTATCAGGAGGCTTATAATCATTTTGACAACACTGCCATGTTTGGCCTCCTGGAAATTAAACTCAAATATTATGATCTGTACGTGTGCCAATTTTAAAATACCTCCCATTCATACTTTCCAAGATATCCAACATGGAGCTCAAATTTCAATTGCGATTTTTTAGCAGTTGATAGCACTGACATCATTTTCAAATATGGCCGTGAGATATGCAGGTATAGATCTTTACTCCTACCAAATTTTGTTTCGATTGCTGCAGCCGTTTAGGAGTTGATAGGGACACACACACACACAGCCAGACAGACAGAAGGACAGACAGACAGACAGACAGACAGAAGGACAGACAGACAGACACACATTTGCCCAATCTCATGAGTCTACTTTTTCCTCATTTTTGCAAAATGTGAAAAGTAGGCTAAAAATTCGGGTGCACTATACATGACCGATTTGGAGAAGTCTAAAATGACTTGACCCAAATTGATGGGTTTATTCACGGTCACACTGGTCTTACTCATTTCAATAGTCGCCAAATTCTCATCGATAATGTTGATGGATTTTAAATTTTGCTTCGCAAAGTACCGCCAGGCATCCCACCTACCCTCCCAGTCATTGACTAATTTAATGTCCCGGTATTTGCGTACATTTTCCATGCTCTTGCCATATATACAGTTGTTCATCTATTTAAAAAAATGATTTCAAACTTCTGTGTTGACATTTGTTGGTGCTGGGTGTTCAATCGCATGAATGGCTCAAGCCATGCTTTTTGGGCAAAATACCACTGTGGATTTTCTTTAACATTAGGTCTTGGGCTAGGCATTGCACCAACATTTGGATATGTACCACATACCGATTTTTGTAGTCAAGTGTGCCCATCAATTTTTCAATTTTCACATTACTCTTAGGGGGAAACATTCGCTCTAGACAGAATGGATAATCAGCATGTGGCTCATACAATGATGAGGGTTATTCAAGATCCACTTCAAAAACATATCCACGGCATGTTTATTGGCTGGCCGTGTTCGCGTTAAATTGTGAGACTTGTTTCTCTGTTAGCCAAGCAAAATCCTTATAAGGTAAAGTCTGGCTCAAGGCATAGCCATACAAATTATTCAATCGTAGTACATCAAATACGATTCTGGTTTGTCTTGCGAATAAGGGGGCATGTATGGATTATTCGCTTCGGCATGGCACTGATTGAGCGACACAAACCCACCGTGAATAAGACCATGTCTACATCAGTCAGTGAATCCATTTCCACTTGGGTGTATTTCAAAGCCGCATCAAAGGACAGCCCGGGGCTTGTAAAATAGTGAGCAGGGTCAAGTCCATGGATGTGTTGACACAATTCACGGAATTCTTCACATCTGTGAGCAGCAATACATCGAGTTTTAGGTATTGCATAGCATATTCACCTAGAGTGTTTATATTGAACACTCGCCAAACTTGGCATGCATGTGCATAGTCTTCATCGGAAACGGTGCAGCGTGTGAGGTTAGTGTAACATTTTCTTGCGGTGGCAAAGGTTTTTGCTTTAACACGTACCAGCTGTTACAAAAATCATACGGGAAAGTACCTTTCCGAATGCACAATTTACAATGCTCAGGATTTTCAAAATGCATTCTGGTGTATTTTAGTTCCTTTTCATCCTAGCCGTTTACATGGCTGTCTAGGTATGATGCCATAAACTTAAAGAAATCCAGAAATTGAATGCAAAATTTGCCCAACCACCATGTCAAGGCTGTAAAACACTCATGGTTTTGAGGAATAATAGAAAACGTCCCCTTGCAGACATGACCCAATTCACGAATCAGAAACTAAATATCGTAATACGCCAGATTGTGGAAAATCACACTGAAAAATCAAGGAGCTGGAGAATTGACATTACACTTCCTGTGGGCATCTCCCCAAAACTCCCCCGTAAAGTGTGAGTGGTCACGAACGGTGTCTTCAGCATTGACCAGTGGCTTTTCACAAATATGGCATGTCGTTGCATGCTCATACTGTTGCTGCTGTTCTCTAGTTTGTCTCATGGGTACTGGGTAGTCCAGTAATTTCCGCACATGGTCAGCCAACCCGACAAGTTGATTTAAAAACCATTTCGCACAACCTTCACCCTGATAAGATTTAAAATAGGATTTTGTGGAGTCATAGGCACACACCACGATAAATCCTATAGCAAAGGGTTCATGGTTTTGAATGGGTGTGGTTGAGCTGATGGTGGGATCTGGTTCACATCCCGCCATAGGTGAGGTGAGAGCTTCAAAATCAGCATAGACCACAAAAGGCACTGTGTCCCGCTTGTGGATATTCTTATATTTTAACACTGCATCCTTCCCTTTAGCAATACCAGTCTCACCGCTTCCTCTGATACACAATCTTCCCTGTGTCGTTTCAAAAGCGTAGGGGTTTTAAAATATTGCAACAACGATCGCAAATATGTTTTGCACGCTTGTCCTTGGACATTTGGCTGCCTACCATATTTACTAAGGCTTTTAATCAGGCAATAGTGATTTACCTCTCCGTCAGACAAATACAAAAGATGAATGTGGTGTCGTTTTTGTTATTTCGTGGCATGAATCGGGCCCATAATTTCATCACCGTCAAGGCCATACACCATAAACGAATAGTCCGGATTGTCTTGTTCAAACCTATGGATGTTGGTTAAGTCCATAGGGAACGACACGCGAGTTAAATTTAAACTTTGTTTCAATTGCTCAAACATGGCTTTGTACTTTCCTGGTCGAGAACCATCACGGTTTAGTGTCGGCTGAAAAAACACGGCAACCGACCACAGGAAACATTCATCCTCGAAATTTTCAACGTTAACCACAGCCTTTTCGATGCTATTGCCTGTGGTGTATGGCTGTAACTTGATCCAGCATTGAAAGGTTTGTAGCAAATGTAATTTGCAGGTGATGAATTTTATCTACCGCAAGACCACTGGGTACTTCTTGCAGTTTATGGAATTTATATAGCAAGGCATTCACCACTTGGGTTCCATACCACTCTTCCAAATTTTGGGCTATGAAAAGCTCTTGCATTTGGTGGCAAATAAAAAGTCTTTTTTATGCTCTACGTCCTTCTTTTTGTAGTCAACATCACACACGAGTTCTGTATTTACTTTTAAAGCCGTGCGCAACACTTGAGCTGTATAGTTGCATCCCTAAAAATTTCAAAGCAAGATTCTAAAAATTCTTTGGGAATCAAACTTTCCGTAACATTTACCACGAGACCGAAACATACACGCGATTTAAAACAACAATCAAGGGGTAGAGATGTTAAACTATTCACAGCGGTAGAATGCGACATTATTATTATAAAACAGTCTTATCTGAATTTTCAGCTGTTGATTACCCGGCAATAGTTCCAAACAAACCCCTCCTGGTTTTTAGCGACTGCTACAGCGGTAAAGTATTTTTAATCCACAACACTCTAAAAAAGGAATAAAATAAACCACCATAAGTATATTAATTCCAAATAGTGCATGCATTTCATAAATAAAATACGGTATTAAACAAAAAAATCAAACAGGTTACTTAAAAAAGAAATCTGACCTGGGTTTGTAATGTCTCACTTTTCCCTTCTTGTACAATATTATTGAACCCTTCAGAATACCAGTGTTTATGTGCAAGAATCTTGATCAAGGGGTCGCGCTCAGTTCATAGTGTGATGTTTACGTCCGCCAAACAACATGCTCTACTATGGCAAGGGTCATAGGATTAAAACTATAATTAAGAAAGTAAGGAGACAAGACGTAAAATAATAACATGATTTAATGACTAATTGTGCATAAAAAGAAAATAAACAACAATAATAGAAATATCCTCCCTGAATTTTCCCATGACAGGAACATCTATCAATGTTGAGGAGTCAGACGGATCTCCCCCTTTATAAAAATGTGGATTCATGTTCCACTACCTTGCATTTGGATTTTTATGTACGCGTGATGACTAACTACGAGAAATGAGTACTTGGAATTCTGTTCGTTTACAACGGGTTAACAGCCACGGTGCTCACGAACAATCATCGCGTAAATCAACGTTTATGGATATGGGCATGACATTAATAAAAACCCTTAAATCTAATGCTGACACACGCACTACAAATCTACTATTTACAGGAATCTCCCTGAGACCCTCATTAGTGCGATGACGCACTTAACAAGCTGAGCTGCCAACCTGGCCAATTGCTCAATAAACACACAAGGAAAGACAGCATTGCACGTGACTTCACGGGTCACTGATATGGAAATAAAACATGGAATAAAACCAACAATAACAAAAGCCTGGCCGGCTAAGATTACTTTATATGAACAAACTGCATGTTAAGGTAACGCTTCGGAGATTATCGTGATTCGTAGGCAACTCCCATTTATTTAAACAATTTTTACCATTGATCAGTTCTTATTCTGTATTTCAAGTAATTACGTAGTCAATAAGCGCTCCTCACTAATGACCTTGCTTGCAACGTTCAGACCGCCTTGTGAAACATCTCCCCCTCTTCAATACTCGTCATGTCCCAACTCCAGTGTATATAAATAACTGACCAGCTGTGCCGTTATCTCAAGGAACCAACAGCAACAAAAATCTCAACCACCTCAACATATGGTCAGACAATAATCAAAATATCCACAATTGCCCTCGCAAGGTTACAATATGGATCTGGCACCAAGCTGACAGAAATCAGTCCAAGCTGAAAATCCCGCTTGTAACGACCACAAAATACACACAATCACACCTCTGGGAATGACTTGACGATTTTCACACAGGTCTGCTGAATAGATGCTCGCAAACATTTAAAACAATATTTAAAACCTACGATAGAGCTGATTGCTCTTCGTCACAAATTACATTGCTCCAAAAGCAATAATCTCACTGAATCTGATCAATAATAAACCTTAAACAATTTAATTACCCTCCAATCTACTGTGTCGTTATATTAACTCAGTCCTACTTCTGAAACACAACATATCTCCGAGAGACGTTTTTAACCGCATTGCGTAACATATGCAAACACGGCCGTTCACATAGCTACGTTAGTTAAAACAACAAACAAAAACAAGAACCTTCCACTAATAACATATGCGAGCTGTTTCCATGCAAAAGGTGTGTCAGACCAAAACTAAAATACTACGTTAATCAAACAAGCAAAGTATTTACAAAAATATGTCCCATAAACCATAAGTTAATTTATCAAATAATAAAGAATATTATATTGTACTCATCTCTCGTTCAGTCACCCGTCAAAGAACATCAGCTGCCATCTCCCAATTGAATGGTTCTTATCTCATCTCAGCCATCTGGACGGAGTGTTGAGAATTCCAAACTTCTTCTATGGTAATCGATGTCATCTCTCGTGCTGATTCAGAAAGTTAGATTAATATACACTTGATATCTGACTACTAAATTCGCCGTTCCAGGTACTACTTTCCCCGTAACAGTTTGTTGGCGAATTATCGAGGATACTGCCCCTACAAAATATAGTACTGTGACTATCTATCACTGAATTTAACACATTTACAATAACTTCTATGTCCTCATGACACGCAAAAGTATAACAGCCTACGTCCTTAGACGCACAAAAGTAATAATCAACCTGTGTCCACGACACACAAAATAATAAGCTACGTCCGTAGACGCACAAAGTAATAGTCAACCTGTGTCCACGACACACAAAATAATAGTCTACGTCCGTAGACACACAAAGTAATGGTCGTTGTCTTGGCTTTTCACGCCACATATAAATGAACTGGCCCTAGGTCTTGATGGGGGGGGGGGGGGGAAATTATACAAAAAATTCTCGAAATAATGGTGGTACAGGAATGAAATAAATATCACTGAACTCGTAACATTGCACAGGTCAAGAATATGCCCATTAATCCTAGAATCGATCGTAGAGATTTTGTCTAGACGATTTCCCGCGTGAATGCTAGCCACCGCGTACCCAAGCTGGTCTTGCCGCGCTCGTAGGCATTCATTTCTCATTGGTTCCACATTTTCTGTAACTTGGCGGTTTTTAGCAGATCTTGGCGTCGTAGGAGTGTATATTATCTTCATCAGCCACTCACGTTACTGCATCATATTTCTTCTAAGCGCGAATATTACAATGTACATACCAGAACCATGTCGCACTGCGCGTCGCTTCTATTTTGAGGTGGCCAACACCTGTCCTTCTGACACATCGCTAGGCTATTTCCTTTCACAGCTAAAGTATTTAGCCTTTTGTCAAACTGCTTCAGGTATGTCCCCGCTGTCTCCAACAAATGCTTGAGATTTCCTCATCACCGTCTGGCTACTTTCATGATGCTGGTGGAAATATTTATTAATTGAAGAAATAAAACATAGAATCATTTATCCAACAGAGGATAAAGGGTTCACAACTCTCCCACTCACAAAATTTCGAACTTAGGAATAAAGTCGACAATTTTAAAAGACTTCCGTAGGCCAATTTGTTTTATTTCAGAATCACCCCTTTTCTATTACTTGGTCTAGCCGCTCTTGTCTTGAATGGCATTTACTCGTTTTTATTTCCTGCTTGTATCTCCCCTCTCAGTCTGCTTGCATGACCCGCTGATGCCTGAGGCAACACTCTGCTCGACTCGTTAATGTTTGTCAACACCAACTCTACTTCCTCCTTCACGTGCCGTACTCAACTGCTCCCCGTTCACTTTGTTGATAGTAGGACGTCCATATATTCAAACTGCACCATTATTTCGGCGCTCTCATGGATCGCTTCTTCGATACTTTTATAAGTTGGCTGCATTGTAGACTGACATTGTTCCTGTGCTCAACTCTTTCACTCTGTAAGCATTATTTCCAAGGTTTCTTACGATAGAATAGGGTCCTATGAACTTTTCGCAGAATTTACTGAAGATTTTCTTCTCTGGGTCCGATGTAGCGGGTCGTTTCATCAAAACGAGCTGGTTGATTTCAAGATCACTGTGAAACCTCTTATTTCTTACTCGCCGTAATCTGCGGTCTGCTTGTTTTCTAATGTAGGCTCTCGTTCTCTCAATTCGCAGGTCAGGTGCTATCATGGGATCTTGTGGACAGTTAATGATGCTTTTCCACGTTCTCACTGGATACTCGTTCTTGTGTAGGACCATGGGGATTTGTCCTGTTGACTCGTGCCTGGTAGAATTCATGCATGTCTCTACGTCCTTAATTTTATCCACCCATCTATGATGTTCATTGGGAATGAAGATTGTCAAGTATGATGTTACACATTTTATTGCTCTCTCTCTTGGATTAGCTTGGGCATGTCGGATACTGCTTAAAACGTGTTTTATACCCATGTCCTCCATACCTTTCTTGAATTCGGCGCTTGTGAAATAACTGCCATGATCTGACAATATAAATTCTGGTTTTCCAAGGATTGGAATAACTCTATTTCGAATACGACTGAGTACTTGCTTCGATGTAGTTTTCTGAATAGGGCATAGTACTACGAACTTAGAAAATATATCAATGCACACTAGCAAGTGACGGCAACCTCGCCTTCCTTACGGAATTGGACCGAAACAGTCCAGGGCCAGTAGCTCGCATGGTTTCTGAGGTAGCAATGGCCTAGGATACTGCCTCATTAAATAATTATTGGGCTTTGTCCTCTGACACGGATCACAAGTTGTAATGACGTCATATATAGTTGTTCTCATACGTGGCCATGTAAACGTCTCTCCTATTGTCGCTTCGCACTTGTCTACGCCCACGTGACCGTAACTTTCGTGCGTATGCCATGTCAGTCCTCGCTGTAATGATGCAGGTACTAATATGCGTAACTTGGTGTGGTCATTATCTACCCATTATGTGCAGCAAATTGTTGACATAAACATATCTTCCTTCTTTGGCTTTTGCTTCTCGAAATGCAGGTGTTCCTGTAGGTAGTTGCTTTCTGAAGTATTGAATTAATAGCATCATCCATGGTTCCGCTTCCTGTTCTCGCTGTATTTCACGTAACTCCTCCAAGAATTCCCGGTCCTTCGGTGTTAACTCCAAGTGTTGTACCGTCGCTGTTTCTTCATTATCATGCTCTGGGTTCCTGCTGAGTGCATCCGGAATCACGTTCATCTTTCCTGGGAAATGTTCAATCTCAATGCTAAACTGCTGAATATATATAGACCGACGTGTCACACGTTCGCTTGCCATCGACGTCTTAAACAAGAATGTTAATGCCTTGTGATCAGTCCTGACAACAATTGGGTAACCATAGATTATTCGTTTCCATTGTTGAAGCGCATGAAGGATGGCCAACAATTCTAGCTCGGTTACAGTATAATTGCGCTCGTGCTTACGCAATTTTCGGCTGACAAATGCCAAATATGTTTTGTGTTGCAGGTTAGCTGGATCTTCTTGGTAGAGCATAGCACCTATACCAATTAGTGAAGCATCCGCTTGGATTATAAATTTGTGCTTGAAATCTGGATATCCTAATTTAATGCAGTTTTCCAATAGCTGTTTTGTTGCTTGGAATGCCTTCTCACACTCCGCATTCCATAACCATCTATTATTTTTCTTTAACATTTCCTGCATGGGAGCTACAGTCTCCGTATAACCTGGACAGTTTTCTTTAAAGAATCCCGTTACGCCTAAGAAAGCCCGAATGTGCTTGACTCTCGTTGGTGTAGGGAAATTCTTTATCGCTTCGATCTTAGCTGGGTTTGGCTTCACTCCCTCCTTGTCAATGACGTGACCCAAATATAAGATCTCGCTCTTGAAGAAATGCGATTTCTTCAGGTTTACTTTGAAATTCGATGCATTCAGGTTGCCCAATATTTTATCTAAATTCTCCATGTGAGTTTCAATGTTGTCGGATGCTAGCAAAATGTCGTCAATGTAGCGTACCGTCATCTCCTTAACTTCCTCGGTTAGATTCCGGTCCAAGGCTCGGATTAAAGCACAGCCCGCTGTTTTGACTCCAAAGGGAATTCGGACGAAGCAAAACGTCTGGTTATCGAATAAGAAGCCAGTTAGAAGCTGTGACTTCTCATCCAATTCAAGATGGTGGAAACTGGACGTCAAATCGACTCATGAATAAATGCTCTTGTTTTTAAAGCATTTTAGTACGTCTCTGATAATTGGCGCTCAGTCATACTCAGGAAAATGAGTCTCTTGTTGAGATTTCTGGCATGTAAACAAAGTCTAATAGATCCATTTGGTTTTGTGACTGCCAAAATTGCATTTAGATAAGGTGTAGGTGTCTTCCTTATCACTCCAGCTTGTAACATCTCATCTATAATGACCTTAACTTGACCATGATATTTTTCAGGAATTGGGTACAACCTGCTTTTGAAAGGTGACCAATCCTCGACTTGCATTGAATATTTGAAATTTAATATTTTCCCAGGTACTGTATCAAATACTGCTTTGTGCTTCCTTAAAATCTCTTCCAACTGTTTTCTGTGTTCATCTCCAAGTTGAATGTCATTGAGCCGCTCCTGTAGTAACTCTTCAAATTGTGCATCACTGTTATCTCCTTCTGTTAATAAAGACCATATCTCCTGGGATTCAATCTCCTCATCTAGTTCCACAACAGCCCCTTCTATGATGTTATCTTCTGCCTTTCGTATCTCCTCTTCCGTCTCTTCTGATATTGCTTCCAATGCCCAAGAATTTACATCTCTTCCGGTAGTGATTTCATCCATATGCAATCCCACATTCTTCAGCTGATCATACTCTCTAAAACTGACTGTATTCTTGTGCAAATCTATCACTGCTTGATAGTCACAAATAAAATTTGCACCAAGAATTATATTGAAATTCATCTTTGCCATGATAATGAATGTTTGCCCAAAAGTGTGTTCCAATATGTTCAGCTCTAAATATGCCTGACGTTTACAAGTGATGGTGCGTTCAGGAATAACACCCCTCACTTTGAGTTGTGGTACAGGAATTACAGGAATATTCTGACTCCGTCCCAACTCTCGAACCAAGGCCTCCGATACCAGACTGATCTGTGACCCCGTATCCAATAAACAACTTATCTTAATTCCACCAATCCTCGCGTATATAATGGGTAATTGCCTAATTTCATCGTTCGGTGGTTTCACCGTCTCCTCCAGGCAGCCTTCTGGCAAAGCAATCCATTCTTGTATGTTCGCTACTATCCATCCATCTTCAACTTCCGACTCATGCGTTTGTAGACTGTCTTCTTTATCCAAATTTAGATTTTTTTTTTAGCTCCATTGCGATTCCCCTCATCATTCTGTCGCTTATGCCCTTGATATTCCTCTTGTCTCAGTAGACTTCCAGCTTCCTCAGTATGTTTGTCTGGATTCTTCATGTTCCCAATGGCCTTTTCCCATCTTCCAAGCTCTCCACCTTGGCTAGCGTGTAACTCCTCTAGGTAATTTTGCGATTGAGCGTGCCTATCATCCCAGTCATTTCGATAATTACGTGGCTCTCCTTGATTTTGACCTCTCCTTCCTTTCCATCTTTGATTGGCATTGTTATCACCGTATCTTCCATAAGGCCTGTCATTCCTTCGATTTTCACGCCATTGCTGATATTCTCTCTGTTGATATATATTGTTGCCTTGGTATGATCTATTGTTATAGTTATTTTCGTTACGCTGGTATGGTCTGTTTTCTCCTTCCTCCTGGTTTCGCCTAGGTGTGGAGGTGCTTGTATTAGTACCCTGCGTTTTGGTGTTTGCCTGTTTTGGTTTTATGACCTCTGTGGTATTGACTAATTCCAGCTGTCTTCCTCCTCTATAATGACTATGAGATGTAGTCTCATCGATCTGACGTAATATCTGCTCTGCATGTAGGGCCGTACTAACGTTCGCTGCGACTAGTACTTGTTGCACGTTGACTGGCAATTGCCTCGCAATAGTCATCACCAGATCTGCTTCATTTAAAGGGTAATCAAGGTCGCGAAATTTTAGCATTTGCATGTTAAAGAAATCTGAGTATTCCCGTTTGCTGGGTAGTTTGGTATTTTCTAGAGTAAATCTCCATCCTTAGACTCTGTTGTATTGCTGGCGACCAGTACTTGCGCAGAAACGCTAATCTAAAATCTGACATGGTTCCAAATGTATATTTGAAGCTTAAAAACCATGTAAGGACATTTCCTGATAAAAATCTCTCCATCATCCTCAATCTACGTGCTTCAGGTACCCCAGTGTCATTGAAATGGTCTTCAATCTCTTTGATAAAAGCTTTAGGCGTCACCCCTGAATTTTCCGTGTACTTCTGCGGTTTGTAATCGTTTGAGCGAATTACCTGAATAAGTTGTGTGGGCTGATGACCGTCTTGTGGTGTTGAACTCCTTTCTATATTCTTACGAAACCCTTCCGTGTTTGTTGTTAATGGACTCTCCGCCTGAGTCTGACTTCCTGCTATGCTAGTACCCTCCGGGCTATTTGAGTCGTCCTGCTTGTCTTTCAACGCTCCCGTTTTAAATATCGACGATTGCTCTAATGACCTCAGTTCGGCTTTAATGATCCTGTCCGTCTGTTCTTTAAGCTTGCTCTTCATTTCTTGCTCTAATGCTTGAATACGAGTGTGATTTTCGCCTACTGTCTTAAGAATGGTGGATCTTTCCTCTTTAGAATCGATATTCATTTTTCCCAATCTTTTCTTATCTGCTCTTTGATCGTGCTTACTTTCTCTTCAATCTGGCTTTTAGTGTCGTCTAAGGTACTCTTTAATTGCTCCTGATCCGCTTCTAGGCTTTTCCATTGTTCCGCTGATTTTATTTCGAGACGGTCCATATCTTTAATTATGCCGGATATGTTTTCATATACTGCTGATAATTGTTGTTGAATGACCCTGCCGCTTTTCTCCATCTCCTTAAATCGTCCTTCCAATTTATCCTGAGCTATCTTGACCTCGCTTGTATTCATAGTACATGCTATTTCAATTTGCTCTAATTTAGCTAACACTGTTTCATCCAGAATGCTAAGTTTTTTTTAATCAAAAATACTTTCCATTTTTTTATCTGATCTAATTGCTTCTCATTATTTTTACTCACATCTAGGGCCAGTAATACCATCTGTTGATTAGTATGATCTTTCATATCTGCGGTTAGCGTCTCTAACTGTGAATTGATAGTGTCATTAATTTCACTTTTTAATAACCTAGCTTGTTCCGCCTGATATTCATTTTGTTCCATCCTACTGTTATTTAATTGTGTCCGCAATGATTCACTTTGTTCAGCTAGTTTAGTTTTCAGTGATTCACTCTGCTCGGATAATTTGTTTATAGCTTCATTTTGTTCTAGCATAGTATTGTTTATTGCTTCACTTTGTTCTAACATACTAGTGTTTAATGATTGACTCTGTTCCGCCAATTTAGTGTCCAACAATTCCCGTGTTCTCCTAGCTGCACTCTCAATGATTTCTTGAATCTGTTCCACCGTTGCCATGTTATACAATTTATATGAGACATTAGGGAAATGGCATAAAGCAATGCCCTTTGACACATACATACAATCCAATGCACATTTAATTTCTTTACCCTACTCAGTTCATTTATTTTTACATTTAATCCCACTAGTCGATTGCATCTCTGAGTAGTTCTAGTTTTTTTCAATTTAATTCTAAACCCAAGCACATATTTAGTCATTAAATTGTTATCCTGATCTGATATTAACACTGACTAATTAACAGAGTATTAATTGTCATTTTAGGCTACAGCCTCCTAATATTTTCATGAGTTTGACTTTCTACACAAATCTAGTTTTAACTTTAATCATTGGGCGCCCGGTATCACATATATTACCTTTTACTTTAATTCAATAGACAAAAACGTGAACCGTATTTTACTTTGCAAACTCCTGATTTTAATTTATATTTCACACATTTGGCGGTATCCACTTCGCCACAATTACTTTTAATAATATATCACTTTCCGGTGATTAAATACTGTCATATCTGCCTGCACTTGCGGCATGTCTGTTTTACTCAAATACGCCAATAATGATATGTGTAATTTCTCCGAAGTTACACCACAGTGAATGGCCCCACGCTTGGCCGCGCCAGTTTTATCCCTATGAACCCTTCAGAATAGCAGTGTTTATGTGCAAGAATCTTGATCAAGGGGTCGCGCTCAGTTCATAGTGTGATGTTTACGTCCGCCAAACAACATGCTCTACTGAGGCAAGGGTCATAGGATTAAAACTATAATTAAGAAAGTAAGGAGACAAGACGTAAAATAATAACATGATTTAATGACTAATTGTGCATAAAAAGAAAATAAACAACAATAATAGAAATATCCTCCCTGAATTTTCCCATGACAGGAACATCTATCAATGTTGAGGAGTCAGACGGATCTCCCCCTTTATAAAAATGTGGATCCATGTTCCACTACCTTGCATTTGGATTTTTATGTACGCGTGATGACTAACTACGAGAAATGAGTACTTGGAATTCTGTTCGTTTACAACGGGTTAACAGCCACGGTGCTCACGAACAATCATCGCGTAAATCAACGTTTATGGATATGGGCATGACATTAATAAAAACCCTTAAATCTAATGCTGACACACGCACTACAAATCTACTATTTACAGGAATCTCCCTGAGACCCTCATTAGTGCGATGACGCACTTAACAAGCTGAGCTGCCAACCTGGCCAATTGCTCAATAAACACACAAGGAAAGACAGCATTGCACGTGACTTCACGGGTCACTGATATGGAAATAAAACATGGAATAAAACCAACAATAACAAAAGCCTGGCCGGCTAAGATTACTTTATATGAACAAACTGCATGTTAAGGTAACGCTTCGGAGATTATCGTGATTCGTAGGCAACTCCCATTTATTTAAACAATTTTTACCATTGATCAGTTCTTATTCTGTATTTCAAGTAATTACGTAGTCAATAAGCGCTCCTCACTAATGACCTTGCTTGCAACGTTCAGACCGCCTTGTGAAACATCTCCCCCTCTTCAATACTCGTCATGTCCCAACTCCAGTGTATATAAATAACTGACCAGCTGTGCCGTTATCTCAAGGAACCAACAGCAACAAAAATCTCAACCACCTCAACATATGGTCAGACAATAATCAAAATATCCACAATTGCCCTCGCAAGGTTACAATATGGATCTGGCACCAAGCTGACAGAAATCAGTCCAAGCTGAAAATCCCGCTTGTAACGACCACAAAATACACACAATCACACCTCTGGGAATGACTTGACGATTTTCACACAGGTCTGCTGAATAGATGCTCGCAAACATTTAAAACAATATTTAAAACCTACGATAGAGCTGATTGCTCTTCGTCACAAATTACATTGCTCCAAAAGCAATAATCTCACTGAATCTGATCAATAATAAACCTTAAACAATTTAATTACCCTCCAATCTACTGTGTCGTTATATTAACTCAGTCCTACTTCTGAAACACAACATATCTCCGAGAGACGTTTTTAACCGCATTGCGTAACATATGCAAACACGGCCGTTTACATAGCTACGTTAGTTAAAACAACAAACAAAAACAAGAACCTTCCACTAATAACATATGCGAGCTGTTTCCATGCAAAAGGTGTGTCAGACCAAAACTAAAATACTACGTTAATCAAACAAGCAAAGTATTTACAAAAATATGTCCCATAAACCATAAGTTAATTTATCAAATAATAAAGAATATTATATTGTACTCATCTCTCGTTCAGTCACCCGTCAAAGAACATCAGCTGCCATCTCCCAATTGAATGGTTCTTATCTCATCTCAGCCATCTGGACGGAGTGTTGAGAATTCCAAACTTCTTCTATGGTAATCGATGTCATCTCTCGTGCTGATTCAGAAAGTTAGATTAATATACACTTGATATCTGACTACTAAATTCGCCGTTCCAGGTACTACTTTCCCCGTAACAGTTTGTTGGCGAATTATCGAGGATACTGCCCCTACAAAATATAGTACTGTGACTATCTATCACTGAATTTAACACATTTACAATAACTTCTATGTCCTCATGACACGCAAAAGTATAACAGCCTACGTCCTTAGACGCACAAAAGTAATAATCAACCTGTGTCCACGACACACAAAATAATAAGCTACGTCCGTAGACGCACAAAGTAATAGTCAACCGGGGGGCGTGGTGGCTCAGCGGTCTAGCTGTATGCCTCTCACCAAGGCGGTCCGGGTTCGATTCCCGGTCAATGCATGTGAGATTTTCGAAGTGAAATGCCATGTCCCGTGGTTCGGATTCCACGTAAAAAGGAGGTCCCGTGGCTCATAATCACAAGATTCACGGTCACGTTAAACTACAATCTTCCTTTCCTTAATAGTCAACCTGTGTCCACGACACACAAAATAATAGTCTACGTCCGTAGACACACAAAGTAATGGTCGTTGTCTTGGCTTTTCACGCCACATATAAATGAACTGGCCCTAGGTCTTGATGGGGGGGGGGGAAATTATACAAAAAATTCTCGAAATAATGGTGGTACAGGAATGAAATAAATATCACTGAACTCGTAACATTGCACAGGTCAAGAATATGCCCATTAATCCTAGAATCGATCGTAGAGATTTTGTCTAGGCGATTTCCCGCGTGAATGCTAGCCACCGCGTACCCAAGCTGGTCTTGCCGCGCTCGTAGGCATTCATTTCTCATTGGTTCCACATTTTCTGTAACTTGGCGGTTTTTAGCAGATCTTGGCGTCGTAGGAGTGTATATTATCTTCATCAGCCACTCACGTTACTGCATCATATTTCTTCTAGGCGCGAATATTACAATGAACATACCAGAACCATGTCTCACTGCGCGTCGCTTCTATTTTGAGGTGGCCAACACCTGTCCTTCTGACACATCGCTAGGCTATTTCCTTTCACAGCTAAAGTATTTAGCCTTTTGTCAAACTGCTTCAGGTATGTCCCCGCTGTCTCCAACAAATGCTTGAGATTTCCTCATCTCCGTCTGGCTACTTTCATGATGCTGGTGGAAATATTTATTAATTGAAGAAATAAAACATAGAATCATTTATCCAACAGAGGATAAAGGGTTCATTATATACTTCTCTTTCTCCCTCTCTCTCTCAACAAAAGTTATCTAAAATACAATCAATCCATCAATAATTACCAATCAATAATTTAAACATTCATTAGCAATAAAAAATAAACAGCATTAATAATAAACCTACATCCTAAAATAATTTATCAATATCCTAAACTGACTGTGTCAGGCAGAGGAATCCAATAGCCTTAATTACCTCTGGTATAGCAATTATCTCTAACAAATAAATAAATTTCATTAATCACCTCATAAATTAATCCATCAATCAATCAATCAATCAATCAATCAAAGTCTGTAAATATAAATAAATACATACCTTACAACGTGTTTAAGTATTTTCCACCAGCACATAAAATCATTGATAACAAGTTCCTATGTTTACACTGTAACGTCTGACAAAGTAATGAGGTGGCATTCGACGTGAAATCAACAGGACTCTCTGTTCCCCTTCTTAAATCCCTCCCCACCACTGCAGTTCGCAACTCCCACCAGGGTATCGGAGGCGCTGGTGGGGATGAGTTGCACTGTGAATACTTTTCCACTCCACCACTGTTGCCAGCCACATTCTTAGCGTTTGACCTTCAGCTGTCCTCTGTCTCAAGGTAGCGCAGTTGCCAGTTGAGCTCAGCGCATTGCTGAAGCCGATAAAATTCGCACCCAGCAGACACAAACGCATTCGCTGCTTGCTACAGTAGCAGTAGCCTGTTCCCTAGCTCGCTCCATCCACAACACACATACAAGTTCTGTTGTAATATTATAGAGCTTGGTCTCATTGCAGAATTATATATTTATTTCATTTACACTCATCTCCTGTGTTCATTCACAACGCTTGGTCAACCAAAACGTTATAGGTATTCATATCTTAAAACAGTCTGCTGTGCCATATGTCAATGCCAAAGAGTCGTGTCACTATATTTTACTAGCACGTTAAAGACCCCCTTTAGGGATCCTCTTCGTGCATCATGTTAAAACATGCACCCCTTTTTAAAATGAGCTATAGCATACCATTCTAAAATAACGAGTTTGCGAAACATTAGGGAAACCAAAGACGATGACCTAGCAGTTTTGGGTTATTTCAGTCAAATGAGTCCACCATACGAAAGATCTGAAAAAAGAATACCCTTAAAACGAACCATCATATATGCCTCTGCGACCAATGGTTAGCGAAATATCGATTGATCCATTAGGGGCACGGCCACCGCGGCCGGCGACATGCTCGTTTAAACAAAACTGGTACTCACTGTCCCTCTGCTACCACTCTTAATTAAAATTATTTAAAAAAAGTAAAATAACATATTTTTTAACATGTCTCGTTAGGTCCTTTTTTTTTGAAAATTAATAGTACATTCAAACGGGGGACGTCATTCCAAGTCCTTTTGACATGCATGTGTTGGTCAAAATTGTCGAAAAACAGGTTTTGACCCTAAATCCATTTTCAGACATTTTCAATATATGCATCCTCTTATAGGGGACAGTTCGATTCCCGGTCACTGCATGTGAGACTTTTGATGTGAAATGCCATGTCCTGTGGTTCGGATTCCACGTAAAACGGAGGTCCCATGGCTTATGATCACGAGATTAACGGTCACGTTAAACTACAAGCTTCCTTTCTTATAGGGGACAACGCGACGAAAAAAAAAAATCCATGACGAACTTAAGAGCCTAATTTTCATAAAATTTTAGATTCATGCCTATGCTTAATCTATATGGACCTATCTAGAATAATGACAAAATTAAATTGGTAATATCGAAATATACCTGGCATAATGTAGGCTAGAGTTGGCAGCCCTGGTGACTGAATATATTCTTAGTTCCTTCTCTTAAGGTACACAATACTAAACATGGTTGAAGTCCAATGGATAGCATGGACGTTAAATGCAGTTAGACATTGGATCAATCATGTTGGCAACAATGTCATGCATGTGTTGGTCAGAAATAATCTGAAATATTATGATCTCTTGATTTGCCAATTATGGATGAAATTAATTTGTTAGTATTGATGTTACATGTATTTGAAAATTGGAGCTATCAGCAGGCTTGGAATCATGTTGGCAGCACTGACGTACATTAGTTACTTCAAATTAATCTAGAATGTAAGGTACTATAAGTGTGCAAAGTTTAGAGCAATTGGCTTGCATACTTTCTGATATAATTATATTAGGGTGAACAAATAGAGACAGCATTTATTAACAGTAAGCAGCCCGGGTTGCTCTTAAGACTACACATAGTCATATCTGATATGATACACATAGCACATACAAAATTTGGTTGAACTACAATTCATAGTATAGAAGTTACATGTATTTTAAATTTGGTCCTATCAGCAAGCTTAGAATCATGTTGGTAGCACTGTCGTATATTAGTTACTCCAAATTAATCTAGAATGTTAGACACTATATGTGTGCATAGGTCAAAGCTGTCGGTTTGAATACTTTCCGATATATTGGTATTTGGATAAGAAAATATAGCTTTTATTAACAGTTGGCAGCCCTGGTGGCTCTTAAGAATCTGCTCAGTCACATTTGTTTATGTACACATATTACATACGAAATTTGGTTGAAATCCAATTGATAGTGTAGAAGTTATAAGCATTTAAACATTGTACCTATCAGCAGGTATAGAATCATTTTGGCAACACTGCTATATATTGCCTCCTGGAAATTAAACAGAAATATTATTATCTATATGTGTGCTAATTTTGGAATAGCTCCTATGCATACCTTGCAAGATATCCAACATGGAGCTCAAATTGCATTCGGTTTTTCAGAAGTTGGTAGCACTGACTTCATTTCCAAATATGGGCTTGAGATAATCAGGTATAGATCTTTACTCATACCAAATTTGGTTTCGATTGCTTCAGCCGTTTAGGTGTTGATAGGGGGAGCAGACAGACAGACAGACTGACAGAAGGACAGACAAAACATTTGCCTGGATCGATCACCTAAGTCAAACGTAGGCTAAAAATGACACCTCAAACATCGTTCTAGCATTATTGGTTCGCGAGATATCACCAAAAATGTAATAAAACACGTTTTTACCCCAAAATAAGTTTCAGACTTCAACGTATTACCAAGATGTTTAGTAAAGAACAAATAGCCTACTTTCCCCTAAATGCATGTGCATTGATATAACTCTTTGTCCTTTCCAAGGAGTATAATCCAAGATTGGTTGTGGTAGCTTGTTGAAATACAACGTGTTATAAGGATTATTAAACATGTTTATGAGGTTCCCTTTGTTAGTGCTAACTCTGTACAAAATTTCATACAATTCGGTTTCTCCATGTTTGAATTGATATGGTGAATCGATTTGCACACATACATGGGCACTATCTGCAAACTATTGGGCAGATGACCTTGTAGGTCAGTCAAAGGATGCTTCCCAAAATAGGGTATGTTGTTGCAAAATTTGGTAGAGATCAAATTATTAGGTTGGTCGAAATTTGATTTAAGCTTTTAACATTTGGGTGGCCGCCATTCCGTTTCCGTTAAGATGGCGGCGATATAAAATATGACACTGAGGAGCCCTATGCTAGTGCTACCTCTGTACAAAATTTCGTTCAATTCGGTTTTACCGTGTGTGAATTGACAAGGGGAATGGATTTGCACACATGCATGGCCACCATATGCAAAATATTAGACTGATGACCTTATAGCTTGGTCAAAGAACGCATCTCACATAATGATAAGTTGTTGCAAAATTTAGTAGAGCTCAGATAATTAGGTTGGTCGTAATTTGATTTAAGCTTTTGACATTTGGGTGGCCGCCATTACGTTTCCATCAAGATGGCGGTGATATAACACATGACACTGACTTGCATTTTACGAGTGCTACCTCTGTACCAAATGTCGTTCAATTCGGTTTCATCGTGTTTGAATTGATAGGGGGCATCGATTTGCACACATACATGACCACTATCTGCAATATATTGGGCTGACGACCTTGTAGTTTGGTCAAAAGATGCTTTCCATATAAAGGTATGTTGTCGCAAAATTTACTAGAGATCAGATGATTAGGTTGGTCGTAATTTGATTTAAGCTTTTAACATTCGGGTAGCCACCATTACGTTTCCGTCAAGATGGCGGCGATATAAAACATGACACTGAAGTGCCTTTTGCGAGTGCTACCTCTGTACCAAATTTCGTTCAATTCGGTTTCGCCGTGTTTGATTTAATAGGGGGAATCGATTTGCACACATACATGGCCGGCATCCGCAAATTATTTGGCTGATTATCTTGTAGTTCATTCAAAGGATTCTTCATACATAAATGTATAAAGTTGCAAACTTCGGTAGAGATCAGATGATTAGGTTGGTCGTAATTTGATTTAAGCTTATAACATTTGGGTGGCCGCCGTTACGTTTTCGTCAAGATGGCGGCGATATAAAACATGACACTGAGATGCCCTTTGCTAGTGCAAACTCTGTAAGAAAATTTCGTTCAATTCGGTTTCACCGTATTCGAATTGATATGGGGGAGGACAGACATTCAGAGTACACACACTAACAGACACACATCTCACAGACACACAAACAGACACCCAATTTTTCGCCTTGTGTTGTTCTCATAAGTCTACTTTCATTTTTTGCAAAAATCGAAAGTAGGGTAAAAATTTCCTCGCCATTAGATAGATTGAAAAAAAAAACTTAAAACGAATCTTCGCTCCATGCCTTCCCAAGATATCCCCACCTAACCTTACTGCCACAAAGTCCTCAGTGTAGCAGCTACCCCAGAGCTTCACTACTACACAATTTTTGTCCTACATACTTGAAACTTATTTTGGGGGTAGAGGGGGGTAAAGACCTTTCATTTACGTCAAACACACTTTTTATATTTCTCAGTTTCCCAAATATAGGCCATTAAAGAAAATTTCCTTTTGAAAAATGAAAAAAAAAACATGCTTAGTTCTAATGATAGGAGACATGGACACCATTCGTTTAAGCCTATATATGTCTTTATGTTCGACACTCATTATTATGTGTCAGAAAACTGTATCATAATGATGGTCATTATAACACCGTTTTTCATTACGATACAGTTTTTCCAGCCAATCAGAGCTCGTTCATTGACCAATTAGGTAACAATACCTTCGCGCATGCGCTCAAAATCCAACATGTCGGACATAAACACAACATCGAACTATAATAAATTACCGACATGGAATACGCACCGTCTATATGTTCGCGTAAATAAACTGGCGAATATGAGTCAAGAAATAGCACTGTACCTTAATATCCCCAAACCCAATCTCTACACAGCGCGTGGTTTTGACACGACTTCAGTGACAGTTTTACTGAATACTGGTGCACAATCTGAACAAGGCCATGTAGTTGGTCATGATCTGAACATATGGTATTGAAGCACACAGAGCGCATGCGTCGGTTGTCCAGAGAGCTTGGAAAAACAGATATACTACCCACCGCAGCACCCGATCACAACATTCTAGTGACTGAACAGATATTTAGGAATATTTATGTTAAAACATATAATAAAGTTATAATTATCGTCTAACATAAACAGTCGTATGCAACTCGCCTATAATGGTAATTAAGACACTCGTATGGAAATTATAAAACTCGAATGCGCTCGTTTTATAAAAATACTCGTGTCTTAATTATAACCATTATAGGCTCGTTGCATAATGTACTATTTTACTATAATTAGTTTTGGACATATAGCTTACCGTACCTTCAAAAACAAACAAAAAATCATTTTTTTAATTTTGTCCGTAGGAAAGGGGCGTCACCCCGAGTCCTACGACATGTCACATGTCCAAATCCGACCATGGTTTCGCGAGATATCGGCTTGAATTTGGAGTGGGGGTGGGGGGAGCAGGACCCGCCCTACTAATCTTCTGCTGAGAGTTGCATTCTTTATATGAGTGACTGACTTGTCACATTTACAATTCGCTAGTTGAGAGCGAGTTTATTACGGAAACATTTCAATATATAACATGATAAAATGTTTATGCTCATTTAATTCTTGACCATGTCGACTGTATAAGGCTAGTAACTTAAGTAATTGTTGTGCCTGGGGAGCACGTTGACAGATCGATGAGTATCCGCTACCTAATGTTATTACCAGACATGCGCTGAGCCCTTTTACCAGACTTGTACCGATGGTGTAATGTGCGAGCCATTGTGAGCAGTTTATTATTATTATTATTATTGTTGTTGTTGTAGTTGATTCGAGCCATTTGTTAGCTTGTGTAGTTATAGTGACCGTAGTAGTCATCTGTTTGTAATGATCTCAGAGGGTACTTGCAACCTATGTGTATTCAGCCTTGTGTTATAAGAGAGAAAGAATCGACGTAAAACGTACTAGGGAAATCTAAACCTACGATTTAAATCACTGTAAATCATAAAACCTAATTTACCTAAACTATTTTATTAAAATTGATGGATTAATTGCCAATCTAAACTTATATTATGCTGACTGATGCAAAGAGCTGAAACATTTCAAGAGGGAAGTGACCCTAGATAAGCTGACACTAATTGTGACGACGAGAGATCATGGATAACCGAAAGTTCGTAACTGGTGGACCGCTGATTTATGCAATGTCAGACGAGTAGGGGGTGATGAGAGTCCTAAGCCACATGACGTCTGGCGTCGAGGAGCGTCTACGTTAAATTAATGGATTTCACGCAAACCCATGGTTCGATTTGAACATGTGACATGTGGTTGGACTCGGGGCGACGCCGCCTATCATATGGACGACTTGTTATATTAGCCTACTTTCGATTTTTGCAAAAAATGAAAGTAGACTTATGAGATCAACACAGGGCGAAAAAAGTGTGTCTGTCTGTGTGTGTGTATGTGTGTGTGTGAGTCTGTGTGTGTGTCTGTGTGTGTGTGTGTCTGTGTGTGTGTGAGTGTGTGTACTCTGAATGTCGGTCCCCCCCTAGCAATTTGAACACGGTGAATGCGAATTGAACGAAATTTGGTACAAAGGTAGCACTAGCAAAGGACACCTCAGTGTCATATTTTATATCGCCGCCATCTTGACGGAAACGTAATGGCGGCCACACAAATGTTCAAAGCTTAAATCAAATTACGACTAACCTAATCATCCGATCTCCACCAAATTTTGCAACAACATACCTTTATGGGGGGAGCATCCTTTGACCAAACCAATAGGCCATAAGCGTAATAGTTTGCGGATGGCGGCCATCTTTGTGTGAAAATCGATTCCCCCTATTAATTCGAACACGGTACCGTACAACCGAATGGAACGAAATTTGGTACAGAGGTAGTACTAACAAAAGGCACCTCAGTGTCATGTTTTATATCGCCGCCATCTTGACGGAAACGTAATGGCGGCCACACAAATGTTCAAAGCTTAAATCAAATTACGACTAACCTAATCATCCGATCTCTACCAAATTTTGCAACAACATACCTTTATAGGGGGAGCATCCTTTGACCAAACTAATAGGTCATCAGCGTAATAGTTTGCGGATGGCGGCCATCTTTGTGTGAAAATCGATTCCCCCTATTAATTCAAACACGGTGCAACCGAATGTAACGAAATTGGGTACAGAGGTAGTACTAACGAAAGGCACCTCAGTGTCATGTTTTATATCGCCGCCATCTTGACGGAAACGCAATGGCGGCCACATAAATGTTCAAAGCTTAAATCAAATTACGATTAACCTAATCATCCGATCTCTACTAAATTTTGCAACAACATACCTTTTTAGAGGAAGCATCCTTTGACCAAATGACTAGGTCATTAGCCTAATAGTTTGCAGATGGCGGCCATCTTTGTGTGAAAATCAATTCCCCCTATTAATTCAAACACGGTGAAACTGAATGGAACGCAATTTGGTACAGAGGTAGCACTAGCAAAGGTCATCCCAGTGTCATGTTTCATATCACCGCCATATTGACAGAAACGTAATGGCGGCCACACAAATGTTCAAAGTTTAAGTTAAATTACGACTAACATAACCATCCGATCCCTACCAAACATTGCAACAACATTCCTTTATGGAGGGAGCATGCTTTGACCAATCTAATAGGTTATTAGCCTAATAGTTTGCGGCAGGCGGCCATCTTTATGTCAAAATTGATTTCCCCTATTAATTCGAACACGGTGGAACAGAATGGAACGAAATTTGGTACAGAGGTAGCACTAGCAAAGGGCACCTCAGTGTCATGTTTTATATCGCCGCCATCTTGACTGAAACGTAATGGCGGCCACACGAATGTTCAAAGCTTAAATCAAATTACGATTAACCTAATCATCCGATCTCTACCAAATTTTGCAACTACATACCTTTATGGAGGGAGCATCCTTTGACCAATCTAATAGGTCATTCACCTAATAGTTTGCGGATGGCGGCCATCTTTGTGTAAAAATCGATTCCCCCTATTAATTCAAACACGGTGAAACAGAATGGAACGAAATTTGGTACAGAGATAGCACTAGCAAAGGGCACCTCAGTGTCATGTTTTATATCGCCGCCGTATTGACAGAAACGTAATGCCGGCCACACAAATGTTTAAAGCTTAAATCAAATTACGACTAACATAACCATCCGATCTCTACCAAACTTCTCAACAATATACCTTTATGGAGGGAGCATCCTGTGACCAATCTAATAGGCCATTAGCCTAATAGTTTGCGGATGGCGGCCATCTTTATGTCAAAATTGATTCCCCCTATTAATTCGAACACGGTGGAACCGAATGAACGAAATTTGGTACAGAGGTAGCACTAGCAAAGGGCACCTCAGTGTCATGTTTTATATCGCCGCCATCTTGACGGAAACGTAATGGCGGCCACACAAATGTTCAAAGCTTAAATCAAATTACGATTCGCCTAATCATCCGATCTCTAGCAAATTTAGCAACAACATACCTTTATGGAGGGAGCATCCTTTGACCAAACTAATAGGTCTTCAGCCTGATATTTTGCGGATGGCGGCCATCTTTGTGTGAAAATCGATTCCCCTTATCAATTCGAACACGGTGAAACCGAATGGAACGACATTTGGTACAGAGGAGGCTCTAGCAAAGGGCACCTCAGTGTCATGTTTTATATCACCGCTATCTTGACGGAAACGTAATCGTGGCCACCCAAATGTTAAAAGCTAAAATGTAATTACGACCAACCTAATAATCTAGTCTCTACCAAATTTTGCAACACCATATCTTTATGTGGGAAACATATTCAGACCAAACTGCAAGAACATCAGCCCAATAGTTTGCAGATGGTAGCCAAGTATGTGTGCAAATCGATTCCCCCTATCAATTCAAACACGGTGAAACCGAATTGAACGAAATTTGGTACAGAGGTAGCACTAGCAAGGGGCACCTCATATTCATGTTTAATATCCCTATAGCACGTTGTATTTCAACAAGCTACTACAACCAACATTCGATCATACTCCTTGAAAAGGACAAAGAGTTATAACAATACCCATGCATTTAGGAGAAAGTAGGCTATATGTTCTTTACTGAACATCTTGTTTTTCATAAGTTTTAGAAAATTGTTGATTTTGAAAGTAGGCGATATTTTGAAAACCAAACATGGTGGAACGTTGTGCAATGGTTCATACAAATGGCCACTATATCCTTTATGTTTAGAACAAATGTTTATATATTTTTTTTTTTTTTGGAAAAAGTTCAATTTTGGAATTTTTATAGTTTGGAAACTAGGAATTCCACAAAATAGTTTGTTTGATATAAATTCATGATCTATATCCCCTCCACCCAAAAAATAAATTTCAAAACTCGGGAACTAAAACTAAACAGTTCGCGGATGGTAATTCTAACGCAAAAGACGTGGCTGTGCCCAAAAAACAAAGATGACGTCCATGACGTCACAATATGGCAGCCACAATGGCGGCCAAGAAGGCGGCCATAGCTTAACTTAACCAAGCCTAACCTAACCTTACCCATGAGGTATGATCAAAAAGTTACAAGATGGTGATAGGCGGCGGTGTGATATCTCCCGAACCACTGGTCATTTTGACGAAAGAGGTGTCGCTGAACTCGAGCTGACTCCCCATTTCCAATGGACAACCTATTTTCACCCTAAAATAAAATCTAGCCCTACTAGGAGGTGAAATTGTAATTGCTTAGAAAATCTCGCTTTCCAAGTGCGACATGTGTGAGTTTGAATGCTAGTATGAAATTCAACGTTGTTCCACATAAAGAACATGCCAAAGAGTCAAAGCCATACTGAATTAGCATTTTTTTGTTCATTTTGTTTTTACGCATATGCACTTGGTGATTTTTTAAGAGGGCGGGCTTTTTGAAAAATGATATATAAGAAGGGGTTTTAGTGATGAGGAGAGAGCTAGATAGTCACCTACTTTCCTACGAAGTTTGCTGATATCTCACGAATGCATGGTTGGATTTGGAAGTGTGACGTGTCAAATCGATTGTCTTGAAGCCCTTTTGATATTGTTAAAAGGCTAAAATTTTGAGAATGAAGGAAACAGCCTTTTTTGGGGTAAAACCATGATTTATGACTTTTTGTTATATTTCGCAAACCAATAAAGCTAGAGATCTCTACGAGGTGTCCAAAGACTTGGGGTAACGCAACCCCCTTTCGAATATCATATGTTCATGATGAGTGGTTGTAGATAGAGAGAGAGAGAGAGACTATACCGCTGGGCGTGTGTTTTAACAAGGCTATTACTGGTTATAATGAACGTGCTTAATTGAACAATCGATATTTCGATGGGTCGGTTTAGGACAGGCTGAGGGTTTGTTTTCCGATATTTTGACGGGTCGGTTAATGACAGAGCGAGGGATGGTTATCAAATATTTTACTCACGAAGGGGATCTTTAACGTGTAAACGATGTTGAGGTTCATGACAAATGATAATTCTATGATCAAATGATATTTCGACGGGTCGGTTTAGGACAGAACGAGGGTTCATTTTCCATTATTTTGACGGGTCAGTTTATGACAGATGGAGGGTTCGTTTCTCAGATATTTTACTCCCGAAGGGGATCATTAACGTGTAAACGATGTAGGTTACATGACAAATGATAATTCTATGATCAGATGATATTGTGACTGGTCGGTTTAAGAGAGGCCGAGGGTTCGTTTTCAGATATGTTACTCTCGAAGGGGATCTTTAACGTGTAAACGATGATGGGTTATATGACAAATGATAATTCTATGATCAGATGATATTTCGAAGGGGCGGTTTAGGACAGGCCGAGTGTTCGTTTTCCGATATTTCGACGGGTCGGTTTATGACAGAGCGAGGGTTCGTTTTTCAGATATTTTACTACCGTAGGGGATCTTTAACGTGTAAACGATTTTGGGTTACATGACAAATGATAATTCTATTTTCAGATGCTATCTTGACAGGTTGGTTTAGGACAGGCCGAGGGTTCGTTTTCCGATATTTTGACGGGTCGGTTTATGACAGACTGAGGGTTCGTTTTTCCGATATTTTTAATCCCGAAGGGGATCTTTAACGTGTAAACGATGATGGGTTACATAACAAATGATAATTCTATGATCAGATGATATTTCGATGGGTCGGTTTAGGACAGGCCGAGTGTTCGTTTTCCGATATTTCAACGGGTCAGTTTATGACAGAGCGAGGGTTGGTTTTTCAGATAATTTACTACCGAAGGGGATCTTTAACGTGTTAACGATGTTGGGTTACATGACAAATGATAATTCTATTATCAGGTGCTATTTTGACAGGTCCGTTTAGGACAGGCCGAGGGTTCGTTTTCCGATATTTTGATGGGTCGGTTTATGACAGAGTGAGGGTTCGTTATTCCGATTTTTTTAATCTGGAAGGGGATCTTTAACGTGTAAACGATGATGGGTTACATGAAAAATTTTAATTCTATGATCAGGTGAAGGGCAAACAGAACTTGGTTATATGTTGATTGAAGCGAGTAGTGAAAACAAATTTGCTGGAGAGCAGACTGACAGGATGTGAAAGTTATTTGAGCTTATTGGAATGTGCTGACCTGACTTAACTTGACAACAGGTACTAGATTGTGAATCGCTGCGTCAGTAAAACGTTTCATGCACGTGTAGGCATGCGCTATTTGGTGAATCATGGATTGTAGAGGCTTATGCGGTGGCCATGCTTGACAATGCATTCATTGATATTTCATGAATCATGAATCGCAGAGGCTTATGCAAGTGGTTTGTTTATGCTTGGTGAAAGCATGACCATGATGATTGAAAAAACAATTGCGTGAATGACCGCCGAGTCATAGTAAACGGTTAAGCCAATACAAAAGCCGATATATAAGCCAACACAAAAGCCAATACATAAGCCAATACAAATGCCAACACAAAAGCCAACACAAAGCCAATACATAAGCCATTACAAAAGCCAACACATGGAGTTAGGTTAGGTTGGGTTATGATATGTTACATTAGGTTAGGTGAGCTATGTGTGACGTCATAGCCAGTCTTAAGCAAGTCTAAACGTGTAGAACATGTCACGTGACAAGATTGAGTTAGGTTATGTTAGATGAGTTGAGGTTTAGATTAAATATTCCCAGTCTTTGAGATACTTTCCAGGACCAATTAAAAAATTCACTAAATTCATTGACAAAAAGACTTGTCAAACAAGCTAATACAAAAGCCGATATATACGCCCACACAAAAGCCAATACATAAGTCAAAACAAATGCCAACACAAAAGCCAACGCAAAAGCCAACACGAAAGCCAATACAAAAACCAACACATGGGGTTAGGTTGGGTTATGATATGTTACATTAAGTTAGGTGAGCTATGTGTGATGTCATAGCCAGTTTTAAAGCAAGTCTAGACTTGTAGAACATGTCACGTGACAAGGTTATGTTAGGTGATACCTATCACCTTTCTTAAAATGAGAAAAAACATCATACTCTGGGAAACCTTGTTTTTATTTTAAAGCCAATTGCACTATAAAAAAATAGAATACAAAGAAATATCAATTCCTCATTCTTTTTTTCAATGTTTATGTCCAGACATAATTAACTTTCCTTTCATAACATACATCACAATCATGGCTGCCAACCTCTCTCCCACTGAGGGATCACAGGAAAGGAATTGATATTTCTTTGTATTCATTTTTTTTTGTAAAGTCCTGTTGGCTTTAAAATAAAAACAAGTAGTTCCATGAAGAAATATACAGATTGTTTTCGTATATCCTACTCATGTTAATTGCCTCTATCGACATACAAAATTTCAGTTTGAAGGTTGTGATAGATTCGTAGATATTGCGAGCCGTCTAAATATTTCAGATGGTAGCCAGGTTGGATTTTTATTTTTGTACTATTACATTACGATTATTGTGTACGTGTGGTATTCAAACTTCAATCGCATGATTAGAACTCAAGAAGTAAAAACGAGATTTTAAAATTTCTCACAGCTGCCACCTTGTGATTATGCAAACAATTGAAGTGAATTAGATGCCAGTGGATTAACATTTGTATAAGAATTTAACGTGCAACGTTTAACTGCACTCGGATAGTTAATTAGCGAGAAACGTCCATTTAATTATTTATACTTGCGTCGCCGCCATATTGGATGTGTGCTCACCAGGTTACTGAAAGTCCTATAGGTGAACATATGTTGATAGCCTCTATGAACATAAAAAATTCAGTTTGATTGCAGTAAAAGATTCATAGATATTGAATACCGTCTAAATATTTCGGGTACTCGCCATTTTGGATTGTTATATGTATAGGCTATACAGTTATGTACCATTCAAGGAAAATTATTGCCCAGGTTCATTATTCAAACTTTCACTTCGATCGCATGATTATGACATAAGAAATAAAAACTTAATTTTAAAATTTTGCACAGCCTCCATCTTGAGGTTATGTAAACAATTGAACTAAATTAGATGCCAGTGCATTACAATATGTAAAATCATTTACTGTACCGCATTTCACTGCGCTCAGAGACTTAAATCACGAGAAAAGTCTATTAAAATGTTTCAAATTCGCTTGGCCGCCATGTTCGTTTTGTACTTTACAGGTTCATAAATATTACATAGATAAACTTGTGTCAGTGCCCTTTATCACCGTACAAAATTTCAGGGTGATATCACTAATAGTTTAGGAGATATAGAATGTCAGAGAAATATTTTGCACAGCCGCCATTTTGAGTTTATGTAAACAATTGAACTAAATTAGACTCCAGTACATTACAGTTTGAATTAACATTTGCTGTACCAAGTTTCATTACGTTTGGATAGTTAAATCGCGAGAAAAGTCTATTTAAAAGTCTCAAATTCGCATGGCCACCATGTTAGTTTTATAGTCACCTGGTTTTTGAAAGTCTCATAGGTGAACTTCTAGTAGTTCCCTTTATCACCGTACACAATTTCAGGGCGATATCTGTAATAGTTTCGGAGATACTGAATCCTGGTGAAATATTTCGCACAGACACAATAAAATTTAAAGGGCACGGTCGTGGTCGGCCAGAAATGTGCTATGATCTTACCGAGCTTCATTGTAATCGCTCCAGCCGTTTAGACGTTATTGGGGGACACGTATACACACACCTCACACACACACACGCACACACACACGGACAAAAGGTGATCTCATAAGCCTATTTTTCTCATAAAATGAAAATAGGCTAACAAGGTTTCCCAGGGCATGTTGTATTTTCACATTTAAAAAAATGGTGATAGGTATAACCTAATTTTACCTTGTCACGTGACATGTTATACAAGTTTAGATTTGCTTTAAGACTGGCTATGACATCACACATAGCTCACCTAACCTAATGTAACAAATCATTACCTAACCTAATCCCTTGTGTTGGCATATGTATTGGCTTTTGTGTTGGTTTTTGTGTTGGCTTTTGTTTTGGCTTATGTATTGGCTTTTGTGTTGGCTTATGTATCGGCCTTTGTATTGGCTTATTTGACAAGTTAATTTTGTCAATGGCTTTAGTAAATTTTTTAATTGGTCATGGAATGTATCTCAAAGACTGGGAATATTTAAAAAATTAACATCAACTCATCTCACATAACCTAACTCAACCTTGTCACGTGACATGTTCTACAAGTTTAGACTTGCTTTAAGACTGGCTATGACGTCACACATAGTTCGCCAAATCTAATGTAACAAATCAGAACCTAAACTAACCTAACCCCACGTGTTTGCTTTTGTATTGGCTTATGTATTGGCTTTTTGTATTTATTTTTGTTGTTGGCTTTTGTTTTGGCTTATGTATTGGCTTTTGAGTTGGCTTATATATCGGTTTTCGTATTGGCTTATTTGACAAGTTATTTCTGTCGATGTATTTAGTAGATTTTTTATTGATCTTGGAAAGTATCTCATAGACTGAGCATATTTAGAGACTCCTCAACTCACCTAATATAACCTAAATTAGCATTGTCACGTGACATGTTCTACAAGTTTACACTTGCTTTAAGACTGGCTATGACGTCACACATAGCTCACCTAACCTAATGTAACACATCATAACCCAACCTAACCTAACTCCATGTGTGGGCTTTTGTAATGGCTTATGTATTGGCTTTGTATTTGCTTTTGTGTTGGCATTTGTATTGGCTTATGTATTGGCTTTTGTGTTGGCTTATATATCGGCTTTTGTATTAGCATATCCGTTTACTATGACTCGACGGTCATTCTCGCTATTGTTTTCTCAATCATCATGGTCATGATTTAACCATGCATAAACAAACCACTCGCATAAGCCTCTGCGATTCATGATTCATGAAATATCAATGAATGCATTGTCAAGCATGGCCACCGCATAAGCCTCCACAATCCATGATTCATGAAATAGCGCATACCTACACGTGCATGATACTTTTTACTGACGCAGCGATTTACAATCTTGCACCTGTTGTCAAGGCAAGTCAGGTCAGCACATTCAAATAAGCTCAAATAACATTCAAATCCTATCAGTCTGCTCTCCAACAAGTTTATTTTCTCTACTCGCTTCAATTAACATATAACCAAGTTCTGTTTGCCCTTCATCTGATCATAGAATTATCATTTGTCATGTAACCCATCATCGTTACATGCTAAAGAACCCCTTTGAGAGTAAAAATATCGGAAATACGAACCCTCGCTCTGTCATAAACCGACCCGTCAAAATATCGGAAAACAAACTCTCGGCCTGTCCTAAACTCTCATGTTAAAATATCATCTGATCATAGAATTATCATTTGTCATGTAACCCAACATCGTTTACACGTTAAAGATCCCCTTCGGGAGAAAAATATCTCAAAAACGAACCCTCGCTCTGTCATAAACCGACCCGTCGAAATATCGGAAAACGAACCCTCGGCCTGTCCTAAACCGACCCGTCGAAATATCATCTGATCATAGAATTATCATTTGTCATGTAACCCAACATTGTTTACACGTTAAAGATCCCCTTCGGGAGTATTATATCTGAAAACGAACCCCCGCTCTGTCATAAACCGACCCGTCAAAATATTGGAAAACCAACCCTCGGCCTGTCCTAAACCGGCCGCTCGAAATATCATCTGATCATAGAATTATCATTTGTCATGTAACCCAACATCGTTTACACGTTAAAGATCCCCTTCGGGAGTAAAACATCTGAAAACGAACCCCCGCTCTGTCATAAACCGACCCGTCAAAATATCGGAAAACAAACCCTCAGCCTGTCCTAAACCGACCCGTCGAAATATCGATTTTTCTATTGAGCACGGTCATTATAACCAGTAATAGCCTTGTTAAAACACACGCCCAGCGGTATAGTCTCTCTCTATCTCTCTCTATCTACAACCATTCATCATGAACATATGATATTCGAAAGGGGGTTGCGTTACCCCAAGTCTTTGGACACCTCGTAGAGATCTCTAGCTTTATTGGTTTGCAAAATATAACAAAAAGTCAAAAATCATGGTTTTACCCCAAAAAAGTCTGTTTCCTTCTTTCTCAAAACTTTAGGCTATTAACAACGTCAAAATCGCTTCAAGACAACCGATTTGACATGTCACACGTCCAAATCCAACCATGCATTCGTGAGATATCAGCAAACTTCGTAGGATAGTAGGTGACTATCTAGCTCTCTCCTCATTACTAAAACACCTTCTTATAAATCATTTTTCAAAAATCCCGCCCTCTTACAAAATCACCAAGTGGATATGCGTAAGAGCAAACCAAAAAACAAAAATGCTAATTCATTATGGCGTTGACGTTGGCATGTCGTTTATGTGGAACAACGTTTAATTTCATACTAGCATTCAAACTCCCACATGTCGCACGTGGAATGCGAGATTTTCTAAACAATTAAAATGACACCCTCTAGTAGGGATAGATTTTATTTTGGGGTTGAAAATAAGTTGTCCATTGGAAAGGGGGTGTCAGCCCGAGTTCAGCGACACCACATTCGTCAAAATCCGACCACGGGTTCGGGAGATATCACACCGCCGCCATCACCATCTTTGAACTTTTTGATCATACTTCGTGAGTGAGGTTAGGTTAATCTTGGTTAAGTTAAACTATGGCCGTCATCTTGGCCGCCATTTTGGCCGCCATCTTGGCCGCCATCTTGTGACGTAATGGCCGCCATATTTATGTTTTGGGCACAGCCACGTCTTTTGCGTTAGAACTCTTACCATCCCCCTGTTTATTTTTAGTCCTAGAGACTTGAAATTTATTTTTTGGGTAGAGGGGCTATGGATCATGAATTTATATCCAACAATTTTTTTTGTGGAATTCCTAGTTTCCAAACTATAAAAATTCCAAAATTGAACTTTTTCCAAACAAAATTTAAAAATGAACTTTTGTTCTAAACATAAAGGATATAGAGGCCATTTGTTTGAGATATTGCACAACGTTCTACCATGTTTGGTTTTCAAAATATCGCTTACTTTCAAAAACAAAAATTTTCTAAAAATTTCTTAAAATATAACAAGTCGTCGGTAGGAAAGGGGGCGTCACCCCGAGTCCAACGACATGTCACATGTTCAAATCGGACCATGGGTTTGCTAGAAATCCACTAATTTAAAATCGACGCTCCACGACGCCAGGCCTCGAGTGGCTTAGGACCTCACCACCCTCCTACTCAGTCGTCATTATTATTATTCATTTGCTAACCTAACAACAAGCACTTAGATGACAATTGAGAGCAATGAGCTTCTCGATTTTTGTACGCAGGATTATAAATAAGAAAGTTAGTGTATAAGTGATTTATATACATGTTTACGCTTATTGTACCAATACTATTGTTGAATGTTTTAATATTTGTGTTGTATTAAGCATGTGTTTTATTGCTAGAACTTGGTTGTCATGTTAGCTTTTTTGTAATTCTTTGCCTACGGTCGCTTTTTGCCGTAAATGTTTGTCATGTTAGGACCTAGTTAAATAAGTTAAATTTAAATGTAGATACGAAAGTGGTACCATCATAACCTTGGCCTTGATTTGCTTTGTTGTTAAATGTAAATTCTAATTTAAGTAACCCGTTTGTATTTGCGTAGGGATCACCTTACGTGTCACATTCCAAGCATTGTTGATGTTGTTGTTGTTTGATTTTCATGTAATTGAAGGACTTTTGAGAGGGTTAAATTAATGTCAGTTAGCGTCTCAACTCTTTATTTATTTTGTTTATTAGCTTTGCGGATTAGCCGATATCAAAGCCTCCGAAGTAGGATAGGGAATTGATATTAGTGAATAAATGTGTTCACGAATTTTACTTTAGCCTGGGTGTATTTATTTATTAGCATTGTGTTTGAGGTGTACTTCTTTGGGTGACTATGACATCTACTCTGTGTAGATCCTCATCCTTTGGGACCACGATTCTCGTGCCGGCGCTAGCCCAAAAGAAGTGCATTCGATCCTCTCAATTTGTGTGTACGACGGATGGGACAGTCTGCACTGCCATTTCGGTTAATATTACCCGGCAATCTCCTCTGATGGGCTCAATACATCCACTATCATCGACGCTTTACAACTTACTCTTATTTAAAGTTGGTAATTGATGACACCAAAACAATACAGGTTATCAGGAAATTTCGTCTAACTAGGTCAATTTACCCCATGAGCTTCACTTACAAGATCGCTAGAATAACGCTTTGTCTTGTGCTACCAGTTTTCTAGACGGAATTTCAGTCAGCCGTCCGAGTAGCTTATATTTAAGAGGGGAGCTGAAAACCTATAACCATATATAAATATACTCATCATTGTTACACATTTCCGAGTTATCGTTCCAGTTCTACTGTGGTAATGACAGAGAGTATTCACTCTTTGGAGAAATACTATTAATTACCTCCGTCGCCTTAATAAATCCCACACCAGGTATCTGTAAGTGTGTTAGCAGCCACTTTATATCAGATGACGAGTTACACCAATTATGAGAACGTATTCTGAACAACACACGTTTTCAAATGACCCATCAAAATTTATGTCAGGGGAACGTGCAGGCCAGGGATAGGATATTTTGCAACCCATTGATTTGTGAGTCAGATTAACTGAGCAATACTGCAACAAAAATGGAAAGATAACTCGGATACGTGTTAAAATAGGTTACATGAAGTGTTTTATCTTGTTCTGCTGACGCCTATTCGGTAGTGATGAGAATCCAAATGCATAACATATTCTAATAACCTTAGTTGTACATTTATGATCCATACTTACAAGTGTGATCCACCACTTTCCCACGCAGTTGTCCAAGCCATGTTTCTGAAGATGGGACGTCGATCAGTCATTTCTGCAACAGGTGTTTCATACTATATCACAAATTATTTAACTAGAGCTCATAACAATATAGTTATGCTGAATGATTGTGGAAAAATGCAACGGGGTGATACGTGTCTAAAAACAACATTGTATTAACAGATGTGGTGAACGTGATTGATTTGAGAGAATAATTACCGTTTGAAGCGATCTAGTCGTAGAGTAATACATCAGTGGATCTTTGGGTTTCCCAAATCCAGTGCTCCTGAGACTCAGACAGTTAGACAATTCAGCTGTCTCAACTTATGAAAATCGTATAACATGAAAAAGGCAGTAGAGGACAATCTACAGGATAATTCATGAAATGATTGTTATCTTGATATGTGACAACGTGGGTATGTTTGTGTAATTCCGGGATCTGGCATAGATCCTTTAGATTCATATGATGTGTTTAGTAAATGGTTTCTCTTTGAAAGGTATCAACGAGTTGAGGGTTAAAAGATAGTTCTGAAAAGAATGCAAATACCTAAATATTTTCTTACTCAAACCACATTTTATTTCATTTCCATTAGTTTCGCAATGTTTTAATATTTTGATTTGAAAGTACAGTGCCAAAATCTGACCAATATGTCGGATTAATTGTTGTTTTTCTCGATTTTTCATTTAGGAACATTGCGTCATCGTGGTCATATATTGCCATATATTGTGCGTGTGTGGAATCTTATGACCTGTGTCATGTGGGGAATGAATTACTTACAACTTCAGTTAATAATTGATAGAGTGGAAGGAAAGGTGACACATGTCATATTGAACACAGTTTGGCAACAAAACGCTAGCTCAGTTAAGAAGAAAATAATAATTCAACAACCAGATATAAGATTTTTACACAAAAGTTTACAAGCAGGGCTTTAGATAGAAAGTAATCGATCTAAATATATTTGCGTGGAATAATGGTCCGTCAAATTTAAATGACAACATGTACTCCGACGGATCACCTTCGTTCTACTTATTAGAAACAAGACGGCAAGAAGTTATGTTTCTTTGTACTAGTGGGTATAGTTGGGAAGAAGGAATAGAGGAAGTAGCATATAAAGAAATTGTCATTTGTATTTCTGCGCAACCTAATAAGATCTAGATTGGGCGGTGCTATGGAGTACATGTCCAGATTATAAGACTGGTTATTGGATTATTCGCACGACCAAAAGACAAGATTTGTACCATGGGTGAAGGGCAGATGACCTTCCCATTCTGTCACTTCAATCAATTAAATTTCAACTTTCTTTGAACTCTCATATTTGATTATTAGATTAATATAAAATATATGATTATTAAATCTTTACTTTATTTTACACAATTGATTAAATGTAACCTTCGACCCAGCATTTCATCCTTACATAATGAGAACTTCTTAAGAGAAACGGTGAGAAATGGTAAAAATCAAAGTCTTACCAAGTTCGTGGCAAAACGAAAATACTATATTTAGTCCGCGGGAACAGAAATGAAGTCACGTAACCCAGAAAATATGTATTTGAGAACTTTCACATCGTAGCCACAAACATTTATAAAGCCGAAGAGAATCAAAGTACTAGGGTTATTTATTGTACTTCTAACGCATTCTTCGAGTGAACGAGTAAAAGCCTATTTTCCTATTTAACCAATTACTAAACGCGTGCGAAGTCTGCAGAAATTCAGTGACAAGAGTTCGTGAGATCTTTCATCGTTAGAAGTACACTATAATCTAACAAGTAGTTCCGTGAAGAACTATACAGCCTATTTTCATATATCCTACTTATGTTAACTGCCACTATCAACATACAAAATTTCAGTTTGATTGCTGTAATAGATTCATAGATATTGAGAACCGACTTAATATTTCGGATGGTCACCATGTTGGATTTTATATATGTAGGTCTTAGAGTTATGTACTGTTATCTGAAGATTATTGTGTACGAGTAGCATTCAAACTTCAATCGCATGATTAGGAAACAAGAAGTAACAAGGAGATTTAAAAACGTCTCACAGTTGCCATTTTGTGGTTATGGAAACAATTGAAACAAATTAGATGCCAGTTTATTAACATTCGTATAAGGATTTACTGTACCATTTTCACTGCACTCGGATGGTTAAATTGCGAGAAACGTCCATGTGAATATTTATAATTCGCGTCACCGCCATGTTGGATTTGTGATCACCAGGTTATTTAAAGTCCTGTAGGTGAACTTATGTTCATAGACCCTATGAACATAAAAAATCAGTTTGATTGCTGTAATAGATTCGCAGATATTCAGAGCCGTCTAAATATTTCGGAAGGTCGCCATGTTGATTGTCGAATGTATAGGCCATAGAGTCATGTACCATTAAAGGAAAATTATTGCATAGGTTCATTATTCAAACTTTCTCTTCGATCTCATGATTACGACACAAGAAATAAAAAATTCCTCTCGGCACGCCGGAAGGCGGAGGTAAATTTCACCGGGCAGACTAGAGGATAGGCTAAAATAGGCGAAATATGCAGGTTTTCGTAGGTGGATCAGACCTCATTTATTGCGAGAATGTATTTTACAATTGGAGGTTAATTAACCTTTTTTTCATCTTTCTATGCATATTTTTAACATTTTATTGCCTTATGGGGATGGTAACTTTTTTGTCATATTTGGGGTTCATTTTAATACTTTTGATCACAATGTCCTTATGCAAGGTTTGGAACTGATGTGTAACTATCTAACAGTCTGTTACTTTTTCGCGCAAAATTTTATCTCCCGCAGAGATGTTGGTTGGTTCCTCAGTTTAGGGGCTGCGACAACGTGGTCATGTAACCCCGTGTACATTGGGTGTGTGTAGAGTCTGTCTGATAAACGGTGTTAATTGTGATGACTGTATTAGTCTCTAATTCAGTTAAGGTCTGCAGAAGGTCAATTTTAAGTAGTAGTACCTAATTTTGCACCAAATACTACCGTCAACGACACCTACTGTGAACTTGGCTGCTAGATTCCACCGCAACCAGCAACTTGCAATGAACGTTGGAACTTCCCCTCCGAAGGAAAGCATGCTGAGGGATTTTGGCACTCTTAGAAAATCCGACGACTTTGGCCGGTTTTGAACCAGCGACCTTGGGCATAGAAGTTCAGCATGCTACCAGTTAGCCGCTTCCCACATAGTCAGATGGAACAAGAAGTTCCGTGCGGAACTAAAGAGCCTACTTTTCTTAAAAATAAGATTCATGCCAATGATTAATCTACAGTATATGAACCTATCTAGAATAATGACGAAATTAAGTTGGTAATATCGCAATGTCTTAATTAGTTCGAAATACTGTATACTAGGCATAATGTAGCCTAATACAGCAATACAGTTGGCAGCCCTGGTGACTGAGTATATTCTTAATTCCATCTCTTAAGGTACAGAATACAAAATGTGGTTGAAGTCCAAAGGATGTTACATGGAGTTATACATTGGAACTATCAGCACACGTAAAAGCACGTTGGCAACAATGTCATGCGTATGCTGGTCAGAAATAATCGGAAATATTATGATATACTTTTGTGCCATTTTTGGATGAAATCCATTTTTTAGTATAGAAGTTATATGTATTTTAAAATTGGAGCTATCATCAGGCATAGAATCATGTTGGCATCACTGACTTATATTAATTACTCCAAATTAATCTAGAATGTCAGGTGCTATACGTATGCAAAGTATAGACCTGTTGGCTTGCATACTTTCTGATATGTTGATATTAGGGTAAAAAATATAGACACCATTTATTAACAGTTGGCAGCCCTAATTGCTCATAAGAATACTTATAGTCATATCTGTTATATTACACATAGCACATACGAAATTTGGTTGAAATCCAACTGACAGTATAGAAGTTACATGTATTTAAAAATTGGTCCTATCAGCAGGCTTAGAATCATGTCGGTAGAACTGGCGTATATAAGATACTCCAAATTAATGTAAAATGTCAGGTACTATACGCGTGCATAGTTTAAAGCTGTCGGCTTGCATACTTTCTGATATATTGGTATTTGGATAAAAAGTAGAGAGAACAATTATTAACAGTTGGCAGCCCTGGTGGCTCTTAATAATACGCTCAGTCATATCTGCTTATGTGCTTATATTACATACATAATTTGGTTGAAATCCAATTGATAGTGTAGATGTTATGCGCATTTAAAAATTGGACCAATCAGAAGGCTTAAAATTATTTTGGCAACACTGTCATGTATGGCCTCCTGGAAATTAAACTGAAATAGTATTATCCACATGTGTGCCAATTTTGGAATTGCTCCCATGTATGCCTTCCATGATATCCAACATGGAGCTCAAATTTCTAATGCGTTTTTTTAGCAGTTGGTAGCACTGACATCTTTTTCAGATATGGGCTTGAGATATTCCGGTATTCATCTTTACTCATACTAAATTTGGTTTCGATTGCTGCAGCCGCTTAGGAGTTGATAAGGGGGGGGAGGGGACACACACACACACACACAGCCAGCCAGACAGAAGGACAGACAGACAGACAGACCCTTTTTCCCGGATCGATCTCATAAGTCTACTTTTTCCTCATTTTTGCAAAGTGTGAAAAGTAGGCTAAAAATGAATGTGATCTCGTCAATGGCGTTGTCTTGGCAACCTGTGATAGCTCATCCCTGATCAATTTAGAAGCGTTGTCATGGTAACCTCTGATGGCACTTGGCATTTTCTTTAATTCCGAAATCATTTTTCTCATCCCTTGGCGTAATGGTGGGTCATATCAAAATTTCTTTCAGACAAAAGTTTTAGTTAATTATTAGGGGAATATTTTCCATTTCGTACGATTTTGATATTGTGCCTATTAAGAGAGATATGAATAATGTTTCCCGAAAAACCCACTTTTTTCCACCCCTTGGGTCAATGGTTGGTGCTATCAAAAAACTTATTTGACATAAATTTTTGGCACTTATCCGACACATATTATGAACTTTGAATGGATTCGATATATCATGTATTAAGAGAGTTATAGTGATATTTCACCTTTTCGAAAAAAGCCCCCCATTTTCACCCCCTTTGACCGATTTTGCCCATTAACGAACTCGACCGAGAATTTAATGGGATACTTATTATGTAAAAAATTTAAGTGATTGGGGTAAAATTACGGCAGTTATCGTGTCCACAAGGAACTGATATACATATATATATATATATACATATATACATACATAAATTATATATAAACTTTTGAACTGACGGTGGTTTTGGGGTCTGGGGGATGTTAAACGCGAAGATATGTGGAAATTTTCCGGAAGTCGAAACATGCGACCCATTGCAATAGTTAGCTTTCTAATGAAATCTACCTAAAACTTGATTTTAAAATTCGTACAGCCGCCATCTTGAGGTTATGTAAACAATTGAACTAAATTAGATACCAGTACATTACAATGTGTATAAACATTTCCTGTACCAAGTTTCATTGCGTTTGGAACATTAAATCGCGAGAAAGGTCTATTTAAAATTTTCAAATTCGCTTGGCCGCCATGTTCGTTTTATAGCTGACCGGTTTTCGAAAGTCTCACAGATCAACTTCCAGTAGTGCCCTTTATCTCCGTACAAAATTTCAAGCTGATACCGCTAATAGTTTCAGAGATATAGTATACCGGTGAAATAATTCGCACATTCACCATTTTGTGGTTATGAAATCAATTGAACGAAGTTAGATGTCGGTGCATTACAATGTGTATAAACATATACTGTACCATGTTTTATTGCGTTTGGTTGGTTAAATCGCGAGAAACGTCTATTTAAATATCGCAAATTCAGGTGGCCGCCATGTTGGTTTTGTAGTTACCAGTTTTTCAAAAGTCACATAGGTGAACTTCTAGTAGTTCCCTTTATCACCGTAAAAATTCCAGGGTGATATCGTGAATAGTTTCGGAGATATTGAATGCTGGCGAAATATTTCGCACAGCCGCCATGTTGGATTGGTGAGACGTAACAAAATTTGAAGGGCACGGTCCGGGACGTCCAGAATAGTGCTATGAACTTGCTGAGTGTCATTGAAATCGCTTCAGCCGTTTAGATTTTATTAGGGACACACACACACCTCACACCCACACACACTCACACACACACACACACACACACACGCGCGCGCGCACACACGCACGGTCAAAAGGTGATCTAATAAGCCTATTTTTTTTTCAAAATTGAAAATAGGCTAAAAATGTACCTAAAAATACATATTACTTAGGTGTATACTCCACTCTCCACTCAAATGTAAAAAAACACGGTCGAGAACGAACAAATCAAGCCTCGCAATAGCACAGATAAGCCTCACAGGAGCTCATGTCACCACGGACAGTTAAAAGATGACTGAGGTTACTGGAGCTGAGTCATATCCTACTTGCGCAATTGTACCTGTCAACGAAGCAGGCTGACAGTGTGACACAAATAAACCAAGAATAGTTCCCATCTCGACCGACCGCCGGCAATCAATTCGTGAAAGGTTAGCACGAGTAGTTTCAACAAATGAATGACGGCGCACGTATCTTTTCAGCAAAATCCCGTACGCGTTCATATACCATTCGTCCAATTGCGATGAAACTTTGGTGTGTTATTGTGTTCACTTCAGGGAAGGTTTCTGACTTAGTAAACCCATTTTACAATAGGTATCACTCGAGTAGATTCAACAAATTAGTGACGCCGCGCGAGTCGTTTCAACAAAAACCCGTATGCATTAATATTCCATTCATCCGATTGCGGTGAAACTTTGAAGAGTTGTAGTGTACATTCCCGTGAGGGTTCTGGCTCAGTAAATCTATTTCACAGTTGGTAACGCACAAGGAGATTCAACAAATGAGTGACAGCGCGTGAATCGTTCAACCAAGTCTCGTATGCGTTCATGTACCAATCGTCCCATTGTGATGAAACTTTGGTGAGTTGTTGCGTAAACTCCTGCAAAGGTTTCTGACTTACTAAATCCAATTTGCAATCGTTGGTGCACGAGTTGATTCAACAAATGAGTGACGGCGCGTGAATCGGATCAACAATGTCCCCTATAAGTTCATATACCATATATCCGATTGCGATGGAATTTCGGTGAATTGTTGTGCACGCTGCCATGAATGTTTGTGAATTAGTAAATCTATTTTACAAAACTTGAGAGACAGTTAACGCGAAAATAATAAAAATTGTGTAAGCAAAAGCACTTCAACAAAATATTACAACGCCATCACTTTCTTTGATTGGCATTGCAACTCATGCCGCGCACAGATTGTTAATAATAGCCTAATTATCATACTTACTACGTTTCTGATAGGTTATGATGTTTTGATTTTGGAGGGCAGAGACCATTTGTAGGTCTCACAGTTGGTTTGGCAGTGCTTTTTGGAACCATTTGTCTTGTTAATTTGGATCGGATGATGCTCGCTGGACGAGCAAAACATGTCATCCCTTAGATTTCTCCTTTTCCAACAATGCATAACAATATAATAACTGTTTATATATACTGTATATATGATATATATAGTTATATCTTAAAAACATTTCAGATTATTTTTTCACATATTCCAGTAATTGAAATTCTCTTTTGTTGACCGACTGAAAGTTGAAAGTTACAATAACAATTGTGTTTAAAACGTCCAGCTTACTCTTTCTGACACACGTTTAAGTTCTCTAGGATGCTATTAATGTGCATCGGATCTCGAAAATCCTTGGGCACCACATTTTCATGACTTCACCTAAATGAAGGTTACTGCTGAAGAAAAGGAACAGCAAAAGATGCTGAGCAAGGTGGAATAAATAACAGCAGTGATGAGGAAAAAGCATTTGTGGGCTCCACGTATGAACCTTCAGGTTTGTAGCATACACTTATATTATTCATACGACTTTGGACTATACACTCTCTAGGTATATACTTCCACCACGGAGTATGTACTTCTCAGTGAGTTTAAAATTCAACTTTTTATTCATGCCATTCTGAGTGAAAATGAAAATCCACAGCCTGCTTCCAGTCTCCGACCGGGTCAGGAATGGAATGAATGAAGTCCCCAACTAGCGGCGAGGATGTGGACTGTGCCGGCTGCCGAGGCCTGACGCACTCCTCTGGGGCAATGATTAAATGAATGACAGATGAAATGAAATGATAGTGGAGAGTGTTGCTGGAATGAAATTTTTGACAGGGAAAACCGGAGTAGCCGGAGAAAAACCTGTCTGCCTCCGTTTTGTCCAGCACAGATCTCACATGGAGTGACTGGGATGTGAACCACGGACCCAGCGGTGAGAGGCCGGCGTGCTGCCGCCTAAGCCACGGAGGCTTGCCATTCTGAGTAAATACTCCAAAATTGGTCCGCATGAGCATGTACTATGATTTATTCATATCGCCCAGTGTGGTACTTTGGTCAAGTGAACTAGAGGCTTGACACTCAACCGTGTAATTGGTGCATGGAAGTGCCTCTTTATATATGGTTCCGGACCGAAGTGAATGGTCTCTGGCTTTGCAATCAAGCGTGCACTCCCCGCTCTTCCTCTGCTTGGGCTTACTCCCTCAAAGTCTGCTTACAAAATGCGCTTTTATAAAAATGCTCATATCATCCGTGGTTCTAACCGATTTGCTTGAAATTTAATTTGGTTTCAATAGAAATCCATAGCCAATAATCCTTGATTGGTTTCAATCCTCAAATATACAAAATCCATATTACCATCAATGAGTTTCGTAGATTCTTCCGTCGGTGCCACAGGTATCCTTCCTAACGTGACCTCTCATTTGCGCGGCGAACGAGCCCTCTAAGCGCGCTCTTTAAACGTCAAATATGCATTCCGCTGTCGTTATACAAAAATGGTACCACGGAAGAATCTGTAATTCGGATACAGTATAACATGGGATTCTTGTATTAGTATTATCGAATTTGGCCAACTATGGACCGCAAGGAACTCAAGACTTATTGGTTCTCTTTCCCTTCCCTTCCCTTCCCAGAACTTCTTCATCCTGTCACTTCTTTGTTTTCTCTCCTCCTCGGAAATGATTCGTGTGGGCCTCCTGCTTGGTGGTTTCTCTTGAAATGATTTTACTCCGTCAACTCGACTGCGGAACTCCCTTCTATCGTGGGCCATCCGTGGAGTAATTCCAACTTCCGCTGTATCCCTCTTCACCTCATCTACCCATTTAGATGTGACCTTTAACCCCATGATGTAGCTGAAGATCCTTTAGGTCAGCCTGCCTTAATCCAATCGTTGTAAATGTCCGTAGAACTTGAGCCTCCGCTTCTTCATTACGTCTGTGATCATTTCGGTACACTTGTAGAGTTCTTCATTTTTCCTCTTCTTCCATGTCCTATCAGTAGTCTTCTGTGGTCCAAGTATTTTTCTCAGAATCTTCCTTTCTTTTCTAGTTCTTGAAGTTCTCTCTTTTTACTTAAAATAAGACACTCTGAAGCGTATAATCCTTCAGGTTGTACTACCGATTTGTAGTGTCTGATTTTAGCCTACTTTCGATTTTTGAAAAAATGAAAGTAGACTTATGAGATCAACACAGGGCGAAAAAAAGTGTGTCTGTCTGTGTGTGTGTGTGTATGTGTGTGAGTCTGTGTGTGTGTGAGGGTGTGTACTCTGAATGTCTGCCCCCCCCCCCCCCTATCAATTCGAACACGGTGAACGCGAATTGAACGAAATTTGGGACAAAGGTAGCACTAGCAAAGGACACCACAGTGTCGTATTTTATATCGCCGTCATCTTGACGGAAACGTAATGGCGGCCACACAAATGTTCAAAGCTTAAATCAAATTACGACTAACCTAATCATCCGATCTCTATCAAATTTTGCAACTACATACCTTTATGGGGGGAGCATCCTTTGACCAAATTATCAGGTCATTAGCCTAATAGTTTGCGGATGACGGCCATCTTTGTGTCAACATTGATTCCCCCTATTAATTCGAACAGGGTAAAACCGAATGGAACGCAATTTGGTACATAGGTAGCACTAGCAAAGGACACCTCAGTGTCATGTTTTATATCACCGCCATCTTGACGGAAACGTAATCGAGGCCACCCAAATGTTAAAAGCTAAAATGTAATTACGACCAAATTAATAATCTAGTCCCTACCAAATTTTGCAAAAACATATCTATATGTAGGAAGCACATTATGACCAAACTGCAAGATCATCAGCCCAATAGTTTGCAGATGGTGGTCAAGTATGTGTGCAAATCGATTCCCCCTATCAATTCAAACACGGTGAAACCGAATTGAACGAAATTTGGTACAGAGTTAGCACTAGCTAAGGGCACCTCAGTGTCATGTTTTATATCGCCGCCATCTTGACGGAAACGGAATGACGGCCTCCCAAATGTTAAAAGCTTAAATCAAATAACGACCATCCTAATCATTTGATCTCTACCAGATTTTGCAACAACATGCCTTTTTGTGGAAAGCATCTTATGACTGACTACAAGGTCATCAGCCCAATAGTTTGCAAATAGCGGCCATGTGTGTGTGCAAATCCATTCCCCATATCAATTCAAACACGGTGAAACCGAATTGAATGAAATTTTTTACAGAGGTAGCACTAGCAAAGGGCACCTCATATTAATGTTTAATATCCCTATAGCACGTTGTATTTCAACAAGCTACTACAACCAACATTCAATTATGCTCCTTGAAAAGGACAAAGAGTTATAACAATACCCATGCATTTAGGAGAAAGTAGGCTATATGTTCTTTACCGAACATCTTGTTATTTGTTTAATAATTACCATGCAACTACATACAGTGCGTATTTTCTAATGGGAAATAAATACCAATTAAACAGCACGTTCCATTGCAAGCTCTACAACAATGGGACTAGTTCATTGGCTAAGGATTCTTACTCTCGTCGCTTTGCCAAAAATACATTAGGCTACCTGCTACTAATATATATTTAATACTCATTGTTTTACGTGTCACGAGCTATGTTGGCTGTAGTAGACTATCGCGGATCAAGTACAACGATTGGAAATCGCCGTGGTTGAGTGTTTAAATATGTGGTCGTTATACGAATACATACCATTTCCCATTGCAAATACACAATATGTAAAACGATTGGAAATCGCTGTGGTAGCGCGTTTAAATATGTGGTGTTATACGAATACATAACATTTTCCATTGCAAATACACAATATACAGTATATGCTTACTACTGTATTATAACGTCTGAACAATTATAGAACAATGAATGTAAAGTAAATCAAGTAAAATAAAACAACCCTGCATGGATTTGAACCCAAGTCCTACTAGTAAAAGTCTGGAACGCTACCCCTTGGCTAAGTCTGACCGTTGTTGAGAGAATGTTATAGATAGCCTTAGTATAACTGCCTAGCATATAATGTGATGCACTGAACAATTTCTCCAGCGAAATATGCCTTTATAATAAGCCATTACATACTATTTTTAGCCTACTTTTCACATTTTGCAAAAATGAGGAAAAAGTAGACCTATGAGATCGGGCAAATGTGCGTCTGTCCTTCTGTCTGTCTGTCTGGCTGTGTGTGTGTGTCCCCCTCCTATCAACTCCTAAACGGCTGCAGAAATTGAAACAAAATTTGATAGGAGTAAAGATCTACATCTGAATATCTCACGGGCATATTTGAAAATGATGTCAGTGCTACCAACTGCTGAAAAATCGCAATTGAAATTTGAGCTCCATGTTGGATATCTTCGAATATATGAATGGGAGCTATTTCAAAATTGGCACACGTATAGATAATAATATTGCAGATTAAATTCCCGGAGGTCATACATGGCAGTGTTGCCAAAATGATTATAGGCCTGCTGATAGGTCAAAATTTTAAATGCATATAACTTCTACACTATCAATTGGTTTTCAACCAAATTTCGTATGTGCTATGCGTACATAAGCAGATATCACTGAGCGTATTCTTAAGAGCCACCATGGCTGCCAACTGTTAATAAATGCACTCAATTTTTTTAAATCCAAATACCCCAATATCCGAAAGTAAGCAAGCCGACAGCTTTAAACTATGCACACGCATAGTACCTGACATTCTATATTCATTTGGAGTAACTTATATACGTCAGTGCTACCAACATGATTCTAGGCCTGCTGAGAGGTCCAACTTTAAATACATGTAACTTCTATACTATCATTTGGATTTCAACCAAATTTCGTGTATGCTATGTGTACCATAACAGATATTACTCTGCCAATTCTTAAGAGTAACCAGGGCTGCCAACTGTTAATAAATACTGTCAGTAGATGTTTTTGGAGAGTTCTGGCACCTCCTCCTCCTCACCCTCCTCACTAGATGGCGACCACGTGATATCTTGTGAACCCAAAAGGCTAGAGACTTGTACGAGGTGTCAAATTACTCGGACGGACAACCCCTTTCCTATGGACAACATATTTCCACCCCAAAATAAAACCTACCCCTACTGGGGGAGGGGGGTTAAAGAGAAATTGTTTAGTAAACGTTGCTTTGCACATGCAACATGCATGCAGTTTAATGCTATGATGAAATTTAATGTTGTTGAACATGAAAAACATGTATAGTCCTGGATGCCACTATGATTTATCATTTTTGTTTTTTGTTTTTTAGTTATACGTATGCGCCCTTGGGATTTTTGTTAGAGAGCGAGCTCTTTAAAAATGATTTAAAAGAAGGGGTTTGGTGGTAAGGAGAGAGCTAGATAGTCGCCTACTTTCCTACGATGTTTGCCGATATCTCTCGAACGCAAGGTCGGATTTGGACGTGTGACGTGTCAAATCGCTTCTCTCGAAGCCCTCTATATGTTATTAATAGGTTAAAGTTTTGAGAATGAGGAAAATAGGCTTTTTGGGGGCAAAACCATGATTTTAGACTTTCCGATATCTCACGAAAACATGGTCGGATTTGGTCATATGACGTGTCAAATGGCTTGTCTCAAAACCCTCTTTATTTTGGTAATAGGTTAAAGTTTTTGAGGATGAGGGAAACAGAATTTTTGGTGTAAAGATGTGATTTTAGACTTTCTGTTATATCTCAAAAACCAATAACGCCAGAGACGTGTACGAGGGGTTGTAGGACTCGGGGTGACGCCCCCCTTTCGAATATGGTATTTATGTTTAAAAAAAAGTCCTCTCGGCACGCCGGAAGGCGGAGGTAGATTTCACCGGACAAACTTGGAGATAGGCGAAAATAGGCAGAATATGCAGGTTTTCGTAGAAGGATCAGACCTCATTTATCGCGTGAAAGTATTTTATAATTGGAGATTAATTAACATTGTTTGTCTTCATTTTAAACATATTTTAAACATTTTATTGTCTTACGGGGACGGTAACCTTCTTATCATTTGGAGTCCATTTTTAGCCTATTTTCAATTTTGAAAAAAATAGGCTTATGAGATCACCTTTTGTCCGTGAGTGTGTGTGTGTGAGGTGTGGGTGTGTGTCCCCCCCTAATAAAATCTAAACGGCTGGAGCGATTTCAGTGAAACTCGGTAAGTTCATAGCACTATTCCCGGCGACGTCCACCGTGCCCATCGAATTTTGTTACGTCTCACCAATCCAACATGGCGGCTGTGCGAAATATTTCACTAGCATTAAGTATCTCTGAAACTATAACGGATATCGCCCTGAAATTGTGTACGGTGATAAAGGGTACTACTAGAAGTTCACCTATGAAACTTTCAAAAACCTGGTTACTACATAACCAACATGGCGGCCAAGCGAAGTGGAGACTTTTAAATAGACTTTTCTCGCGATTTAACTATCCAAACGTAATGAAACTTGGTACAGCAAATATTTATACACATTGCAATGCACTGGAATCTAATTTAGTTCAATTGTTTACATAACCTCAAAATGGCGCCTGTGCGAAATATTTCACTGACATTCTATATCCCCGAAACTATTACAGATATCACCCTGCAATTTTGTACGGTGATAAAGGGTACTGATACAAGTTTACCTATGTATAATTCATAAACCAGTAAAGTACAAAACGAACATGGCGACCAAGCGAATTTGAAATATTTTAATAGACTTTTCTCGTGAGTTAACTCTCTGGGCGCAGTGAAATGTGGTACAGTAAATGATTTTGCAGATTGTAATGTACTGCCATCTAATTTAATTCAATTGTTTACATAACCTCAAGATGGCGGCTGTGTGAAATTTTAAAATTAAGTTTTTATTTCTTGTGTCGTAATCATGCGATCGAAGTGAAAGTTTGAATAATGAACCTAGGCAATAAGTGACCTTGAATGGTACATAACTCTATGGCCTATACATATAACAATCCTAAATGGCGAGCTTCCGAAATATTCAGACGGTTCTCAATATATATGAATCTTTTACAGCAACCAAACTGAAATTTTTATGTTCATAGAGACTATGAACATATGTTCACCTATAGGACTTTCAGTAACCTCGTGAGCACGAATCCAACATGGCGGCGACGCGAAGTATAAATATTTAAATGGACGTTTCTCGCGAATTAACTATCCGAGTGCCGTGAAACGTTGCACGTTTTAAATGCTTACACAAATGTTGATCCACTGGCATCTAATTTATTTCAATTGTTTGCATAATCACAAGATGGCTGCTGTGCGTAATTTTAAAATCTCGTTTTTATTACTTCTTGTGTTCTTATCATGCGATTGAAGTTTGAATACCACACTTACACAATAATCTTAATATAATAGTACAAAAATAAAAATCCAACCTGGCGACCGTCTGAAATATTTAGACGGTTCTCAATATCTACGAATCTGTTACAGCAATTAAACTGAAATTTTGTATGTTGATAGAGGCAATTAACATGAGCAGGATATATGAAAATAGGCTGTACAGTTCTTCACGGAACTACTTGTTATACTTGTGGTCACACTGTCCTTATGCAAGGTTTCGACACTGATGTGTAACTATGTAACGGTCTGTTACTTCTTCACGGAAAATTATATCTCCCGCAGAGATGTTGGTTGGTTCCTCAGTTTAGGGGCTGCGACAACGCGGTCATATAACCCCGTGTACTTTCGGTGAGTGTAGAATCTGTCTGATAAACGGTGTGAATTGTGATGGCTGTATTAGTCTGTAATTCAGGTAAGGAATGCAGACGCTAAATTTCAAGCAGTAGTTCCTAATGTTGCTACCAGATACTAACTTCAACGCCACCCAGCTGTGAACTTGGCTACTGGATGCCACCTCAATCAGCAACTCGCAACGAACGTTGGAACTTCCCCTCCAAAGGAAAGCTTACTGAGGGATTTTTAGCGCTCTTAGAAAATCCGACGACTTTGGCCGGCTTTGAACCCGCGACCTAGGGCATAGAAGTTCAGCATGCTACCAGTTACGTCACCGAAGCCGCTTCACACTTAGTCAGATGGAAATCTGAATCTGATCTCGCGCAAGTGCGTTGTCATGGCAACGTCTGATGGCTCATCCCTCATCAATTTAGTAGTGTTGCCATGTCAACCACTGATAGCTCTTGGCATTTTCTTATAATTCCGAAATCATTTTTCTCATCCCTTGGCGCAATGGTGGCTCATATCAAAAATTCTTTCAGACAAACGTTTTAGGTAATTATTAGGGGAATATTGTCCATTTTGTACGGTTTTGATATTGTGCCTATTAACAGAGATATGATTAATGTTTCCCGAAAAAAACACTTTTTCCCACCCCTTTGGTCAATGGTTGGCGCTATCAAAAAACGTTTCAAACATAAATTTCTGAGCTTGATCCGACACATAGTATGAACTTTGAACGGATTCGATATTTCACATATTAAGAGAGTTATAGCAATATTTCATTTTTTTCGAAAAAATAAAAGTCCCCCATTTTCATCCCCTTCGACCGATTTAGCCCAGTAACGAACTCGTTCGAGATTTTATGGGTATACATATTCGGTAAAAAATTCAAAGTGATTGGTGCAAAATTACGGCAGTTATCGTGTCCACAAGAAACTGATATACATATATACATATATTACATAAATTATATATAAACTTTTGAACTGACGGTGGTTTTGGGGTCTGGGGGATGTGAAACGCGAAGATATGTCGAAATTTTCCGGAAATCGAAACATGGTACCCATTGCAATAGTTAGCTTTCTAATGAAATCTACCTAAAATACTGCAGTCAACGACGCCTAGCTGTGAACTTGGCTACTAGATGCCACCTCAATCAGCAACTCGCAACGAACGTTGGAACTTCCACTCCGAAGGAAAGCAAACTCAGGTTTTTTAGCGCTCTTAGTAAATCCGACGACTTCAGCCGGGCTTGAACCCGCGACCTTGGGCATAGAAGTTCAGCATGCTACCAGTTTCGATACCGAAGTCGCTTCCCACTGACATATGAAAACTGAATGTGATCTCGTGCAGTGGCGTTGTCATAGCAACTGCTGATGGTCATCCCTTATCAATTAAAAGTAAAGTTGTCATGGCAACCTCTCTTGGCACTTGGCATTTTCTTATAATTTAAATCATTTTGTTCACCCCGTGGCGTAATGGTGGGTCATATCAAAAATTCTTTCAGACAAAAGTTTTAGGTAATTATTGGAGGAATATTGTCCATTTTGTGCGGTTTTGATATTGAGCCTATTAACAGAGATATGATTAATGTTTCCCGAAAAACCCACTTTTTCCCACCCCTTTGGTCAATGGTTGGTGCTATCAAAAAACTTACTTGACATAAATTTTTGGCACTTATCCGACACATATTATGAACTTTGAAGGGATTCGATATTTCATGTATTAAGAGAGTTATAGCGATATTTCACTTTTTCGAAAAAAGCCCCCCATTTTTACCCCCTTTGACCGATATTGCCCATTAACGAACTCGACCGAGATTTTATAGGGATACATATTATGTAAAAAATTGAAAGTGATTGGTGCAAAATTACGGCAGTTATCGTGTCCACAAAAACTGATATATATATATATATATATATATATATATATATATAGATAGATAGATAGATACATATATACATAAATTATATATAAACTTTTGAACTGACGGTGGTTTTGGAGTCTGGGGGATGTGAAACGCGAAGATATGTCGAAATTTTCCGGAAGTCGAAACATGGGACCCATTGCAATAGTTAGCTTTCTAAAGAAATCTACCTAAAAATGCGAAAGGGTCTAACGACACTTTTGTTGAATAACTTTGAATTTTTAAAACTTTTTTTTTAAATCTGTCTAAAATGTTCTTGAAGAGTGGTTGTAGATAGAGAGAGACGATACAACTGGGCACGTATTTCAACGAGGCTATCACTAGCCACGGTGGTGATATCCCAATACAGCAATCGCTATTTGATGAGACGGCGGGTCAATGGTTCGTTTTCCGATTTTTCCTATGAAGGAATTCCTAATTCCTAACCCCACTGAAGGGGGTCTTTAACGTGTAAACGATTATGAGTGACGTGACAAATGATAATTCCTTGATCAGCTGAAGCTGGCTTTAGATAGAACAAACAAAACTTGGTTATATGTTGCTTGAAGTGAGTATAGAAAACAAATTGCTGGGGCAGACTGACAGGATGTGGATGTTATTTGAGCTTATTGGAATGCATTGACCCGACTTGACAACAGGGCAATGAAAAAGGCACAGAGATGCTGAGGCCACTTGAAGGTCAAACGATATGGCAACCATGGTGGGAGGGGGAAGCGAGGATGATGTCGCCGGCCACGGTGGCCATGTTCAACGGATGAATTTATATTTTGCAAAGCATTGATCGGAGAGGGTCATGTGACGACTTGCTCTAAGGGTATTTATTTTTCCGATCTTTCCTATGGCGGACTCATTGCTTGAAATAATCCAAAACTTCTAGGGCGTTGCCTTGAGATTTTATAAACCGATAATGGGATTTTGACATACAAGGTCCCCCCCAGAATTTGGCATGATGTCATACTTTTTATGGCTTATGAATTTCCCCCAAAAAAGACCCTAAACTACAAGATCGTGGAATTTTGCTTTTCTTAATATATTGCAAAACCATAATGTTAGATGTTTACTGTGAGTGACGGAACGTAGCTAGGTAAAGAAAGAATTATTGTAGGCTAAATGTATGGTGACTGACACGCCTTTGACCATTGGAACTTGTTTTCAGATCTGACTGTAGTACATAAGGAGTATAGGTTGTAGGCATGGCTTGACAAACGGTGTACACAAAATTCAATTTATCGATTCAAGAATTAAGAGTAGACTGTCATTAATTAATTGGTTCAAGAGTGTAGCTAAAATTTAAAAAATGGTGACTACATTAAACTAAACTGAACCGAGTCGAATCAAACCCAACTGAACCAAACCAAGCCTAAAGCAAACCAAACCTAATCAAGAATAAGCCAAGGGCTTACGTGAAAACTTGTGGGGAAATTCAGTCATTGGCAAGGTCCAAAGGAAGGGATAACGCTCTACCATTCGAGGGTAAGGTAAAGCTAGCGTATGGTGCTAATGCGCATTCTCAAGTACATGAACCACACACACAACTATCCTATGCTGTTTTATGAGTTGATTGTTAAAACTTACTCAGTGGTTTCTGAGCAAGATGGTCGCTATGCACAACAAGCTTTAAGGCTAATAATCTATACACACACTTGCTTGTTCTAAGCTAAACTGTGTTGCTGTCAGTGCTCAGACAGTAGGCTGATGAAAATATGCATTGCTAACAGAAATATAACCATTTCCGGCTGTCTAATGTTACCAGGTAACCATTTTGTGTTGTAGTGGTAAGCACTTTTGACTCTTGTACTGATGGTCTTAACTCGATTTCCAGCTCTGAGGCGAAGAACGAGACAAAATAAGAAACAAGGGCATGGTGGTGCAGTGGTTAACTAAGGTATACCAGAGTTCGATTTCAGGTTAATATGAATGTCATTAACAAACAAAAAACAAAACAAAAACCAGAGATAACGTTTAAAAGTGATTACACTTGTGTCTTTCCAAATTATTACTTGGATTACAAATACAGAGATGAACTGGGTTGGATATACAGTTAATGCTGTCTATCACACTAGAGTGTAAGAAAGTCGAAAGAGCAAAAGGCGTAGGTAGAGCAGTGGTAAAATGGCTATGTGTAGAGAACTACCTAACGGTTTTATGAACTGGCAAAGCTATATCGCATAAACAGTGCAGGATACATTCCAGCAATCAAATTTGTATCTTGTGGAACAGAGAAAATGCACTTTTACCTTGATGTGTGCAGACGAATGGCCTATGCATTAGCCTACCATAGGGGTATAACCACGAGGAGGAGGTGTGATTTCTATATTTTATTCTTTAGAGACATGGCTTTTTTATAACCAGTAGATTTAGTAGATTTAGTATTTTGTAAATATACATTTTTGTAATTGTAAATAGTGGAAACATTTTATTTGTAATAGTAGATGTTAAATGTATAACTGAAAGTTCTTTGGAATAAGTGTGCATGTCAAGGATGTTTTTTGGGATAAATATCGTTGTTGTATTTGTTTTCAAAGACAGGTATGGTTGTGTGAATGTATGACTATAGATAGAATGAAAGAGAGAGAGAAAGCTTGTGTGCAGGCGCGGATTCAAGGGGGGGGGGGTCACGGGGGTCATGACCCCCCCAAACGGAGACCAAATTGTTTTGCAAACTCAAAAAACGAAAACACAATTACCAGACAAATAAAACTTAACGAATTTTAACTGAAAAACAGTTTTGTTTCATTTTATTCAATACTGAATTATCTTTATTGGAATTATTATGTTCTGTTACAACTGTACATATTTACAACTTCAAACCTCTTGTATAAAAACTATTAGTTATACAACAAAATCAACTCGTCTACTTTGTTTAGCAAACCTTGTGATTACCGAATCGATGTTTATAGTGATGTCACGATGAATGTGCAGCAATGCACGGATAGGAAACTGGGGCTTTTTTCGCACCAAAAATTTTTGCCGACGTCCAAACTGCAAGCTTGTTTGGCAATTTAAGCTGTGACTTTCTCCCTTTGTCGGTATCAACTCGACTTACCGAAACTGTAACGTACCTTGATCCTTTTCTCGAAGCTCGATGTAAGAGTCGCAAAACAAGCCGTTGCAATTTGTACGAATATTTTTGGTGCGCTAAACGCATCAAATTTCTATCCATGAAGCTTGCTAAAAATTTGGTCTGGTTTTGTACGTTTGGTTATTTTGTGATTGCGTTTTTAGTGATACCATTTTTCTTAACAATTTCGATTCTCTGACCCCCCCCAAAGCCAAACTCTAGATCGAATCTCTGACCCCCCCCCCCAAACCAAACTCTAGATCCGCGCCTGCTTGTGTGATAGGGTAGCATTAATTGTTCGACCAGAGCAAATACGGCAAGGTAGGGTGGTGGAAATATTAATGTATATAGCAAATGGTAAATACTATAATGTAGTCCTTTAATAGTTGTGTTTTTTTAATGCAGCGGTAGATAAGTGTTATTTTGTTAAACAGTCTTACCTACAGTAGTAGTAGTAGTAGTAGTAGGCCTATACGTCTTTGGAAACAAACAGAAAGAGACTTCACTATTGCCATGGCCGAGCACTTCCATTAAGACCATTTCAAGAAAATTTAAATCAGCAATTGTGTGTTTTACAAAACTAAACTTTCAATATGGACTAAATCATAAACGTGTCGACAGTGATATGCAAAAAATAAATATAGGAAATCCATGTTTCCATATCAACACAATTTAAAAACTTAAAAATAACATTAAAAAAATGTAAATGGGAAATTGACAAATGTGTAAACAACAAAATGGAAAATTCCTGTTATCATATCATGAAAATCAAAAACTTTAAACTGACATTTTCAAAACATGTAAATGGAAAATTGACAAATGGTAATGTGTGAAATGTGAAAATGAAAAAATGAACAAATGGCTATCATTATTATTTAAAATAAAAAATAAAAACATCGTGTTCTATGGTTAAAGTGTGAAGCAAACCACATCTACTTATTTGGATCACCCGAGACTAAGTAGACGTGTTTTAGTCCTAATACCACTTTTAAAATTTTATGTTAAAGCTGGAATTGAACCCAATAGCTTTAGAGTGCCAGCTAACTATGCTAACCGCTACGCCACAAAGACAACTTTACACTTCTCTTAATGAACAATAATAAGAAAAAGAATATTAAATGTTGAATTTTTTGAAAGGATGAACATGGTGACACTGTTTCTGTTGCACACTCTGCTAACCACTAGCCAGCAGCTGAGGTCTTGGAGAACGATACAGTTGACATTTTGTAATGAGATGTGACATGTTTCCAAGTATTATGGGTTGCTGTTGAGTGAAAACTAATCCTGTACAAGGATTCGAACCCCTTAGCTGACATAACTATTGCCAGAACATGGCTTGACGACACTGTATTATTATGATACTCGGTACACAAACCATAGATAGAGTGTATTGTTTAAGATCACTCTCTTTCTGGAGACTGTTGATGGTTAACAATGGCATTAATAGTAGGACGTGGGGATAGCAATTAAGAAAAACAGACAATACCCATACAATATTTGTATTTATTTAATGTAGGTACTTGTACATTAGTTGCATACAAATTACATTTCTCTTTTCTCTATTACTATTTAGTCCTTTTTGATCCTCTTGCATATAAAGGGTAGATAACCTTGTAGTTCAGTGCCTAAAAACATCAACAACACAACCTTTTGCATAGTCTGTGATGTTGATGACTCTTGAGACGTCGAAGATGGATTAAACATAACTTTTACAGCAGGGGTTAAATGTTGCTCAATAAACACTGCACTATTTTGGGTAGCAACAGTTTTTTTTTGTACTAGCCTTTTAGCATTGTCATGATTTTTTGTTGACACTAACAGGGTTTCATCTGGTACACCACATTGATGATCACTCACACTTAAAACCTTACCATTTCTACTTTTTAGATTCCCTCGACATCTTTTTGACCTCTCTTTTGAGCATCGCCATAATATTATTCCTTTTACATTTTGACGATTATAGTTATAAGAGTAGCCTTTAAAGAGTACACGTTGTTTACCTTTGTTAGTTGTAGTAAGTTCCATAGTACCATTAACCTGTTAGTATGAAATGCTCACTACATGGGTTATATCTGTTCTGATAATAAAATCATTTAGCGTTGGCTTTTATATTTAATATGTACAGTTTGAAGTGACAGCAAAAGTGGTAGCAAAAGTGTTAGAAAATATTACATGTATTGTTAAAAAATAGTTTAAGCGGTTATGTGGATCCATTACCTAATAATATTGGCACGACGAAGCTCATTTTCTATATCCAATACTTCTTTCTCATATTCAGTATAACCAGCCTGTTTATAGGCATGCAATTGCTGAAGCCGCCGGATTAGCTTACTAGGATTGTTCCAGTAGACAAATTTAACACATGATTTTTGGTGTAAACAAAGCATTACCATTATCATCATTATCATCATCATCATCATCATCTTCATCATCATCATCATAACCATTATCATTATCATCAGGGGCCGATAACCTACATGTTAGGCCCCTTAAAACATTAATTATCATCATTATTATCATTATTATCTTCATCATCATCATCACCATCACTATTACTATATAGTCCTTATTGATCCTTTTGCAATAGCACATTTTTGCACAGTCTTGTTGCCTTTGATAGTGTTGGGAGTTTTTCAGACATTGATAACTGTCCTAACACGACCTTCTGAGGAGATGAAAAATTATTTTTAACAAACAATGCACTATCTTGAGCTGCAATATCTTTTTCTGGGACTAGTGTTTTAGCATTTTGAAGAGTTTTTTTAAACATCAACGATGTTTTATTTGGTACACTACATTGATGATCACTCACACTTAAGAACTCACTGTTTTTACTTTACAGCTCACCTCGACACTGTTTTGAACGATGTTTTGAACAACGCCAAATTACACTTCCAATTTTATTGGTTCGTTTTACAATATATGCATATCCTTTATAGTATGCATATGGCTTACCATAGCTATTCGTTGATACTTCCATGTCAATTGTCAAGCATGAACTAATCTCGATAAAGTTCACTCGATAATATAAATAATAGTTTAAAGTGAGAGGAAAAGTGGGTGCAAAAGTGAGTGCAAAAGTGGGTGCAAGAGTGGGTGCAAAAGTGGTGCAAAAGTGGGTGCAAGAGTGGGTGCAAAAGAGGTTGCAAAGTGGGTGCAAAAGTGGGTGCAAAAGTGGTTGCAAAAGTGTGTGTAAATGTGTGTGCAAAAGTGGGTTGAAAAGTGGACACCTATGTTCCCACGATCGAGGGCCGCGCGCAACATAAGTTTGTGCCGTGGGAATATAGGTGTTTATCAGCAGTCTCCGGCAAAAAGTCCAACAATAACTTATACAATGCCCTAGTCTTATTGGTTCGCTAGATATTAACAAAAGTTCACGTAGGCCCTTTGTCAACATTTCAAAAATTGAATCAGTGTTGTGCAATCACTAATAGTCACCTCTTTAAATATATACTTGTTTTCGTTGACCTTACAGCCTTGAGTATCCATCACCAGTGTATGTGACATGTTTACGCTTGCATAGATAAAAACCAACTGACTACTCACTACTTGGGTTTAGAAATTACATTTACTCAAATCACATTCTAGTAAAAATCGTGCCTACTATAAACTGCAGCCACTTTTACATCCACTTTTGCACCCACTTTTGCGCCCAATTTTACAATCACTTTTGCACCCACTTTTGCACCCACTCTTGCACCCACTCTTGCACCCTCTTTTGCAGGCACTTTTACACTTACTTTTGCACCTACTTTTGCACCCACATTTGCACCCACTTTGCACCCTCTTTTGCCCCCACTCTTGCACCCACTTTTGCACCACTTTTGCACCCACTCTTGCACCCACTTTTGCACTCACTTTTGCACCCACTTTTCCTCTCACTTTAAACTATTATTTATATTATCGAGTGAACTTTATCGAGATTAGTTCATGCTTGACAATTGACATGGAAGTATCAACGAATAGCTATGGTAAGCCATATGCATACTATAAAGGATATGCATATATTGTAAAACGAACCAATAAAATTGGAAGTGTTATTTGGCGTTGTTAAAAACATCGTTCAAAACAGTGTCGAGGTGAGCTGTAAAGTAAAAATAGTGAGTTCTTAAGTGTGAGTGATCATCAATGTAGTGTACCAGATAAAACATCGTTGATGATCAAAAAAACTCTTCAAAATGCTAAAACACTAGTCCCAGAAAAAGATATTGCAGCTCAAGATAGTGCATTGTTTGTTAAAAATAATTTTTCATCTCCTCAGAAAATCGTGTTAGGACAGTTATCAATGTCTGAAAAACTCCCAACACTATCAAAGGCAACAAGACTGTGCAAAAATGCTATTGCAAATGGATCAAAAAGGACTATATAGTAATAGTGATGATGATGATGATGATGATGATAATGATAATGGTTATTATTTTGATGATGATGATGATGATGATGATGATGATGAAAATAATGATAATGGTAATGCTTTGTTTACACCAAAAAATCATGTGTTAAATTTGTCTACTGGAACAATCCAAGTAAGCTAATCCGGCGGCTTCAGCAATTGCATGCCTATAAACAGGCTGGTTATACTGAATATGAGAAAGAAGTATTGGATATAGAAAATGAGCTTCGTCGTGCCAAAATTATTATGTAATGGATCCACATAACCGCTTAAACTATTTCTTAACAATACATGTAATATTTTCCACCACTTTTGCTGTCTCTTCAAACTGTACATATTAAATATAAAAGCCAACGCTAAATGATTTTATTATCAGAACAGTTATAACCTTTGTAGTGAGCAAATCATACTAACAGGTTAGTTGCTACTATGGAACTTACTACAACTAACAAAGGTAAACAACGTGTACTGTATAAAGGCTACTCTTATAACTATAATCGTCAAAATGTAAAAGGAATAATATTATGGCGATGCTCAAAAGAGAGGTCAAAACGATGTCGAGCGAATCTAAAAAGTAGAAATGGTATGGTTTTAAGTGTAAGTGATCATCAATGTGGTGTACCAGATGAAACCCTGTTAGTGTCAACAAAAAATCATGACAATGCTAAAAGGCTAGTACAAAGAAAAACTGTTGCTACCCAAAATAGTGCAGTGTTTATTGAGCAACATTTAACCCCTGCTGTAAAAGTTATGTTTAATCCATCATCGACGTCTCAAGAGTCATCAACATCACAGACTATGCAAAAGGTTGTGTTGTTGATGTTTTAAGGCACTGAACTACAAGGTTATCAACCCTTTATATGCAAGAGGATCAAAAAGGACTAAATAGTAATAGAGAAAAGAGAAATGTAATTTGTATGCAACTAATGTACAAGTACATACTTTAAATAAATTAAAATGTTGTATGGGTATTGTCTGTTTTTCTTAATTGCTATCCCCACGTCCTACTATTAATGCCATTGTTAACCATCAACAGTCTCCAGAAAGAGAGTGATCATAAACAATACACTCTATCTATGGTTTTTGAACCGAGTATTATAATAATACAGTGTCGTCAAGCCATGTTCAGGCAATAGTTATGTCAGTTAAGGGGTTCGAATCCTTGTACAGGATCAGTTTTCATTCAACAGCATCCCATAACACTTTGAAACATGTCACATCTCATTACAAAATGTCAACTGTATCGTTCTCCAAGACCTCAGCTGCTGGCTAGTGGCTAGCAGAGTGTGCAACAGAAACAGTGTCACCATGTTCAACCTTAAAAAAAAAATCAACATTTATTATTCTTTTTCTTATTATTGTTCATTTAGAGAAGTGTAAAGTTGTCTTTGTGGCGTAGCGGTTAGCATAGTTACCTGGCACTCTAAAGCTCTTGGGTTCAATTCCAGCTTTAAAATAAAATTTTAAAAGTGGTATTAGGACTAAAACACGTCTACTTAGTCTCGGGTGATCCAAATAAGTAGATGTGGTTTGATTCACTCTTAACCATAGAACACAATGATATTATTTTTTATTTTAAATAATAATGATAGCCATTTGTTCATTTTTTCATTTTCACATATCAAACATTACCATTTGTCAATTTTCCATTTACATGTTTTGAAAATGTCAGTTTAAAGTTTTTGAATTTCATGATATGGTAACAGGAATTTTCCATTTTGTTGTTTACACATTTGTCAATTTCCCATTTACATTTTTTTAATGTTATTTTTCAGTTTTTAAATTGTGTTGATATGGAAACATGGATTTCCTATATTTATTTTTTGCATATCACTGTCGACACGTTTATGATTTAGTCATTTTGAAAGTTTAGTTGTGTAAAACACACATTTGCTGATTTAAATTTTCTTGAAATGGTCTTAATGGAAGTGCTCGGCCATGGCAATAGTGAAGTCTCTTTCTGTTTGTTTCCAAAGACGTATAGGCCTACTACTACTACTACTACTACTGTAGGTAAGACTGTTTAACAAAATAACACTTATCTACCGCTGCATTAAAAATACAACTATTAAAGAACTACATTGTAGTATTTACCATTTGCTATATACATTAATATTTCCACCACCCTACCTTGCCGTATTTGCTCTGGTCGAACAATTAATGCTACCCTAACACACAAGCTTTCTCTCTCTCTTTCATTCTATCTATAGTCATACATTCACACAACCATACCTGTCTTTGAAAACAAATACAACAACGATATTTATCCCAAAAAACATCCTTGACATGCACACTTATTCCAAAGAACTTTTAGTTATACATTTAACATCTACTATTACAAATAAAATGTTTCCACTATTTACAATTACAAAAATGTATATTTACAAAATACTAAATCTACTAAATCTACTGGTTATAAAAAAAGCCATGTCTATAAAGAATAAAATATAGAAATCACACCTCCTCCTCGTGGTTATAACCCTATGGTAGGCTAATGCATAGGTCATTCGTCTGCACACATCAAGGTAAAAGTGCATTTTCTCTGTTCCACTAGATACAAATTTGATTGCTGGAATGTATCCTGCACTGTTTATGCGATATAGCTTTGCCAGTTCATAAAACCGTTAGGTAGTTCTCTACACATAGCCATTCTACCACTGCTCTACCTACGCCTTTTGCTCTTTTGACTTTCTTACACTCTAGTGTGATAGACAGCATTAACTGTATATCAAACCCAGTTCACCTCTGTATTTGTAATCCAAGTAATAATTTGAAAAGACACAAGGGTAATCAGTTTTAAACGTTATCTCTGGTTTTTGTTTTGTTTTTTGTTTGTTTATGACATTCATATTAACCTGAAATCGAACCCTGGTATACCTTAGTGAAAAGGCCAACAGCTTAACCACCATGCCCTTGTTTCTTACTTTGACTCGTTCTCGCCTCAGGGCTGGAAATCTAGTTAAATCCATCAGTACAATAGTCAAAAGTGCTTACCACTGCAACACAAAATGGTTAGCTGGTAACATTAGACAACCGGAAATGGTTATATTTCTGTTAGCAATGCATATTTTCATCAGCCTACTGTCTGAGCACTGACAGCAACACAGTTTAGCTTAGAACAAGCAAGTGTGTGTATAGATTACTAGCCTTAAAGCTTGTTGTGCATAGCGACCATGTTGCTCAGAAACCACTGAGTAAGTTTTAACAATCAACTCATAAAACAGCATAGGATAGTTGTGTGTGTGGTTTATGTACTTGAGAATGTGCATTAGCACCATACGCTAGCTTTACCTTACCCTCTAATGGTAGAGCGTTATCCCTTCCTTTGGACATTGCCAATGACTGAATTTCCCCGCAAGTTTTCACCTAAACCCTTGGCTTAGTCTTGATTAGGTTTGGTTTGCTTTAGGCTTGGTTTGGTTCAGTTGGGTTTGATTCGACTTGGTTCAGTTTACTTTAATGTAGTCTCCATTTTTTAAATGTTAGCTACACTCTTGAACCAATTAATTAATGATAGTCTACTCTTAATTCTTGAATCGATAAATTGAATTTTGTGTACACCGTTTGTCAAGCCATGCCTACAACCTATACTCCTTATGTACTACAGTCAGATCTGAAAACAAGTTCCAATGTTCAAAGGCGTGTCAGTCACCTTACATTTAGCCTACAATAATTCTTTCTTTACCTAGCTACGTTTCGTCACTCACAGTAAACATCTAACATTATGGTTTTGCAATATATTAAGAAAAGCAAAAGTCCATGATCTTGTAGTTTAGGGTCTTTTTTGGGGGAAATTCATAAGCCATAAAAAGAATGACATCATACCAAGTTCTGGAAGGACCTTTTATGTCAAAATCCCATTATCGGTTTATAAAATCTCAAGGCCATGCCCTAGCAGTTTTGGATTATTTCAATCAATGAGTCCACCATAGGAAAGATAGGAAAAATAAATACCCTTAAAACAATCCGTCACATGACCCTCTCCGATCAATGCTTCGCAAAATATAAATTCATCCATTGAACATGGCCCCCGTGGTCGGCGACATCATCCTCGCTTCCCCCTCCCACCATGGTTGCCATATCGTTTGACCTTCAAGTGTCCTCAGCATCTCTGTACCTTTTTCATTGCTCTGTTGTCATGTCAGGTCAATGCATTCCAATAAGCTCAAATAACATCCACATCCTGTCAGTCTGCCCCAGCAAGTTTATTTTCTATACTCACTTCAAGCAATATATAACCAAGTTCTGTTTGTTCTATCTAAAGCCAGCTTCATCTGATCAAGGAATTATCATTTGTCATGTCACTCATAATCGTTTACACGTTAAAGACCCCCTTCAGAGGGGTTAGGAATTAGGAATTCCTTCATAGGAAAAATCGGAAAACGAACCCTCGACCCGCCGTCTCATCAAATAGCGATTGCTGTATTGGGATATCACCACCGTGGCTAGTGATAGCCTCGTTGAAATACGTGCCCAGTTGTATCGTCTCTCTCTATCTACAACCACTCTTCAAGAACATTTTAGACAGATTTAAAAAAAAGGTTTTAAAATTCAATATTTTTCAACAAAAGTGTCGTTAGACCCTTTCGCATTTTTTTAAACATAAATACTATATTCGAAAGGGGGGCGTCACCCCGAGTCCTACGACCCCTCGTACACGTCTCTGGCGTTATTGGTTTGTGAGATATAACAGAAAGTCTAAAATCACAGCTTTATACCAAAAAAAATTCTGTTTCCCTCATTCTCAAAAACTTTAACATATTACCAAAATAAAGAGGGTTTTGAGACAAGCCATTTGACACGTCATAGGACCAAATCGGACCATGCATTCGTGAAATATCGGAAAAAGTCTAAAATCATGGTATTACCCAAAAAAGCCTGTTTCCCACATTCTCAAAACTTTAACCTATTAATAACATATAGAGGGGCTTCGAGAAAGCGATATGACACGTCACACGTCCAAATCCGACCTTGCGTTCGAGAGATATCGGCAAACATCGTAGGAAAGTAGGCGACTATCTAGCTCTTTCCTCACCACCAAAACCCCTTGTTACAAATCATTTTTCAAAGAGCTCGCTCTCTTACAAAAATCCCAAGGGCGCATGCGTAAAAACAGAAAACAAAAACATGATGTTCAGTAAAGAACATATAGCCAACTTTCTCCTAAATGCATGGGTATTGTTATAACTCTTTGTCCTTTTCAAGGAGTATAATTGAATGTTGGTTGTAGTAGCTTGTTGAAATACAACGTGCTATAGGGATATTAAACATGAATATGAGGTGCCCTTTGCTAGTGCTACCTCTGTAAAAAAAAACATTCAATTCGGTTTCACCGTGTTTGAATTGATCCGGGGAATGGATTTGCACACATACATGGCCGCTATTTGCAAACTACTGGGCTGATGACCTTGTAGTCAGTCATAAGATGCTTTCCACAAAAAGGCATGTTGTTGCAAAATCCGGTAGAGATCAAATTATTAGGAAGGTCGAAATTTGATTTAAGCTTTTAACATTTGGGTGGCCGTCATTCCGTTTCCGTCAAGATGGCGGTGATATAAAACATGACACTTAGGTGCCTTTTGCTAGTGCTACCTCTGTACCAAATTTCGTTCAATTCGGTTTCACCGTGTTTGAATTGATAGGGGGAATCGATTTGCACACATACTTGGCCACCATCTGCAAACTATTGGGCTGATGATCTAGCAGTTTGGTCAGAATATGCTTCTCACGTAAAGATTTGTTGTTGCAAAATTTGGTAGAGACTAGATTAATAGGTTGGTCGTAATTACATTTTAGCCTTTAACATTTGGGTGGCCGCGATTACGTTTCCGTCAAGATGGCGGTGATATAAAACATGACACTGAGGTGGCCTTTTCTAGTGCTACCTCTGTACCAAATTTCGTTCCATTCGATTTCACCGTGTTCGAATTAATAGGGGGAATCGATTTTCACACAAAGATGGCCGTCATCCGCAAAATATTAGGCTAATGACCTATTAGTTTGGTCAAAGGATGCTCCCTCCATAATGGTATGTTGATGCAAAATTTGGTACAGATCGGATGATTAGGTTAATCGTAATTTGATTTAAGCTTTGAATATTTGTGTGGCCGCCATTACGTTTTCGTCAAGATGGCGGCGATATAAAACATGACACTGAGGTGCCCTTTGCTAGTGCTACCTCTGTACCAAATTTCATTCCATTCGGTTTCACCGTCTTTGAATTAATAGGGGTAATCGATTTTGACACAAAGATGGCCGCCATCCGCAAACTATTAGGCTAATGACCTATTAGATTTGTCAAAGGATGCTCCCTTCATAAAGGTATGTTGTTGCAAAATTTGGTAGAGATCGGATGATTAGGTTAGTCGTAATTTGATTTAAGCTTTGAACATTAGGGTGGCCGCCATTACGTTTCCGTCAAGATGGCGCCGATATAAATCATGACACTGAGGTGCCCTTTGCTAGTGCTACCTCTGTACCAAATTTCATTCCATTCGGTTTTACCGTGTTCGAATTAATAGGGGCTATCGATTTTCACACAAAGATGGCCGCCATCCGCAAACTATTAAGCTGATGACCTATTAGTTTGGTCAAAGGATGCTGCCCCCATAAGGGTATGTTGTTGCAAAATTTGGTAGAGATCGGATGATTAGGTTAGTCGTAATTTGATTTAAGCTTTGAACATTTGTACGGCCGCCATTACGTTTCCGTCAAGATGGCGGTGATATTAAACATGACACTGAGGTGTCCTTTGCTAGTGCTACCTTTGTACAAAATTTCGTTCAATTTGCGCTCACCGTGTTGGAATTGATAGGGGGGGGGACAGACATTCAGAGTACACACTCACACACACACACACACACACACACAGACTCACACACATACACACACACAGACAGACACACTTTTTTCGCCCTGTAGTGATCTAATAAGTCTACTTTCATTTTTTGCAAAAATCGAAAGTAGGCTAATGATAAATCATAGTGGCATCCACGACTATACATGTTCTTCATGTGCAGCAACATTTAATTTCACCATAGCATTAAACTGCATGCATGTTGCATGTGCAAAGCAACGTTTACTAAACAATTTCTCTTTAACCCCCCTCCCCCCAGTAGGGGTAGGTTTTATTTTGGGGTGGAAATAAGTTGTCCATAGGAAAGGGGGTGTCCGCCCGAGTAATTTGACACCTCGTACAAGTCTCTAGCCTTTTTGATTCACAAGATATCACGTGGTCGCCATCTCTGGAGGAGAGAGAGGAGGAGGAGGTGCCAGAACTCTCCAAAAACATCTACTACTGTCTCCATTTTTGTTACCCTAATATCAAAAAATGTGAAAGTATGCAAGCCAATAGCTCTAAACTTTGCACACGTATAGTACCTGGCATTCTAGATTAATTTGGAGTAACTTCGCCAGTGCTGCCAATAGGTCCAATTTTAAAATGCATGTAACGTCTATACTAACTAATGCCTTTCATTCGAAATTGACACAACAATAGATCATATTATTTCAGATTATTTCTGACCAATACATGTATGTCATTGTTGCCAACTTAATTTTACGCGCGCTATTAGATCCAATGTTTAACTGTATGCGACGTCCATGCTATCCATTGGACTTCAACCAAATTTTGTATTCTGGACCTAAGGAGATGGAACTAATAATATATTCAGTCACCAGGGCTGCCAACTGTAGTTCTCTATTAGGCTACATTATGCCAGGTATACAGTATTTCGAACTGATTAGAAATTTCGATATTACCAACTTAATTTCGTCATTATTCTAGATAGATCCATATAGACTAATCATTGGCATGAATCTTAAATTTTAAGAAAAGTGGGCTCTTTAGTTCGTCACGGAACTTCTTGTTATATTATTTTGGACAGTACATTCCATATAATAATTTCCAAGTATAGAAATATGAATCAACAAGCAAACAACAGTCGCCATTTTTACGAGTGAGCTTAAAGAGCAGTCTAGTCACTGCTACGATATAATATTCTTACATTAAATTATAATATCCAAAGGTACATCTCCTTGATGAATGTTTAACTACCCTGTGTGCGATAAGCTGAACTCGTGAAACCGGGCCATGTCAGACCAAAAGTTATGGATAAGCGTATAATGCATGCATGATTCATACTGCTGTCATCTTGAAAATGTTTTGCTGATGACCTTGAGGTTCAGGCAACAGACGCTTCCCATCTGAGGGTATGTTTTTGCAAAATTTGGTAGAGATCAGAAGAATAGTTTTGTCGTACTTAGATTTAAGCTTTGAAAATTTGGTTGGCCACCATTTCATTTTGGTTTAGATGGTGGCGATATAAATCGTGACACTAAGGTGTCCTTTGCTAGATCTATATCTGTACTCAATTGGCTTCAATTCGGTTACGTCGTGGTCCAATTAAATGGAAAGGGTGGAAATCGACATACACATATACCCTGCCACCACAATCTACAAATTATTTGCGAGACAGACGCCTACCACACAATGAAGTATGTTTCCAAAATTTGGGAGTGATCGGATAGTAAGTTACGTCATAATTTGTTTCAAGGTTTGAGCATTTGCATGCCCACAATTTTGTATTGATTTAGGTGGCGGCGATATAAATCATGATAGGTGAGGTGTCCTTTTCTAGTGCCGCCTCTGTACCAAATTTGTTTCAGTTCCGTTTCGTCATGTTTGAATTGATGGGGGAGACAGACATACACACATACACACAGACAAGCAAACGTTTGTCCGGTGTTGATCTCATAAGTCTGCCTTCATTTTTTAAAATCGAAAGTAGGCTAAAAGTTAGAAAACTGGGCTGAGTCCCAGCTCAGGGTATAAATTACTGTTCACCGAGGAATAGAAATGAGAAAACCGTTTGAAATGAGACAAATTCTATCAGGATTCATTTTAGAATCTCAAGAGCAAGAAGTAGTTCCGTGAAGAACTATATAGCCTACTAGCAGTAGTACCCGGCTTCGCCCGGTGGAATGATGATAATGTTTTAAGGTCTCCTTAGAAATATAATGGACTTAAAATCTAAGTCATTTGCCCCCAAAGACAATGAAGGAGTAATATCTAGGTCATTTGCCCTTTTGATAAGGATGATAATAAAAACTACTGTTGAATTGACACGTCAAACTTACAAACTACCGTAATAGAAATACATATTTCAAAATTCACAGGCGAGGAAGACTTATTGTGTGTGGTGATTAATGGTGTAATGGGCGTAACATCTACTGTAGGTCATTTGCTCTTATGATGAGGATGATAAGGGAAACTACTACCGGTATTGAATTGACACTTCAACGTATAATGTACACAATGTACTGTAATAAAAATAACTATATGGCGGCTTCGGTGGCGTATTTGGTAGCATGCTGAGCTTCTATGCCCAAGATAGCGGGTTCAAACCCGGCCGAAGCCGTCGGATAGTTTAAGAGCGTTAAAAATCCGTCAGATTGCCTTTCTTCGGAGGGGAAGTAAAGCCGGCGGTCCCATGTCAGATTTATGGCATGTTATTGAACCTTCCACTAATTACACCTGTATGAAGCTAAATTGGATAGGTAAACAACGCTCATAGATGTCTACGTCCGTTGCCAAGAGCCGACTGCAGTGGCGTCTAGTAGCTAAGTTCCGAACTTGGCCTAGTAGTCGTTGACGGTGGCGCTTGGCGGCAAAAGTACGAACTATTTGAAGAATTCTAAGTTGCAGTTTGTACATAAATTAAAAAACAGATAACACACACTAATACAGTCATCACAATTAACACCGGTTATCAGACAGATTCTACACACACCCAAAGTACACGGGGCTACATGACCGCGTTGTCGCAGCCCCTAAACTTAAGAACCAACCAACCAAAAATAAATATTTTAAAAATCACAGTCGAGAAACACTTTATGCGACGGTGATTATTGGTATGATGCGCGTAACATCTAGGTCATTTGCACTTATGATGATAATAATAAGGTAATGAAAAAAAGACTACTAAACGAACATGGTGTTATTTTAAAACTGATATAGGTAATTCAGGTGTCTAGCTTCGATGTCTTCCAAAGTCTCAACCTTATTTTCTGGCTTAGGCCTGCACTGGATGCGTCTAGTGAAAGAGCGTACTGCTCGGCAAAGACAAAGAATATAGGTCCAAGCTGCACGAACCTGAGATGATCGCAGATGATGACGAAATATGATGACACACGTTCGGGGTTCCCCGTCCTATACAGATTGACCGGGAATCACTCACTGTTTCGCAACGGCCCTGTGCTGGCATCAGCATAGACAGCAGGAGATAACACGGCGGGCTCTGGAAAGTACTGTCAAGTCACCTCACGATGAATCAGCAAGCTATTCTCACAACTAACCCCGCCCCCCCAGGGTCTCACAACTTGTGGGACGTGGGTTGGCGACCACGGAACCCCAGCTGAGTCTGGCATCGCTTCTACTTCCTGGTGCCGGGCTCATTTCAGTTCTCTTTCCTGTCGGCCTCCCTTGGTCAACTCTTGTTCTCTTCCGACCCAGACTGAATTAGGGTATCCGAGGGCTGGGGAGTCTTTCAATTTCCCGCCTTAATTGGCTTTGTCTCATCTTTCCTGATACCCTCATTCTTCGAGGGGTCTGCCTTCTTTTCCTTTTCATAATATCTCCTGTCTTCTGCTCAAGGCCCTCAAAGAGGCAGGGTGTGTGTAGACCCACCACTTCTGGTACACCCTCAAGGGCTCATGACTGGTGAGTTAGGAAGCTGGCAACCCCGAGGAATTCCTGAGCTAAATGCAGGGAATGGAGTGGTATGTCAGAAATTTCAAGTGGACAGTGTTACGCATCGGGTTCCAAAGGGTAAGTATACACACTTTGTTTTCGATCGGTGAACGATGTAGATTTGTACCAAAGGGCCTTAATGCGGGAAATGGAGTGATCTGTCCGAAATTTCGAGTGGACAGTGTTACTCGTCGAGTTCCAAACGGTAATTATGTAAAATCTGGTTGAGATCGGTGAAACGGTGTAGTTTTGTGCCAAGGGCCAAAATGCAGGGAATGGAGTGGCCTGTCCAAATTTTAAAATGGACAGTGTTACTCATCGGGTTCCGAAGGGTAAGTATACACATTTTGTTTTCGATCGGTGAACGATGTAGATTTGTGCCAAAGGGCCTAAAAGCGTGGAATGGAGTGGTCTGTCCGAAATTTCGAGTGGACAGTGTTACTCGTCGAGTTCCAAAGGGTAATTATGTAAAATCTGGTTGAGATCGGTGAAGCGGTGTAGTTTTCTGCCAAAGGGCCAAAAAGCAGGGAATAGTGTGGTCTGTCCGAAATTTAAAGTGAACTTGTCGGGTTCTACGGGTAAGTATATAAAATTGGCGTCAGATCGGTGAAACGGTGTAGATTTGTGCCAAACAGCCTAAATGCAAGGGATGGAGTGGCCTCGCCGCAATTTCAAGCAGACAGTGTTAGTCGCAGTGTTCCAAAGGGTAAATATACAAATTTTGGTTGAGATCGGTGAAACGGTGTAGATTTGTGCCATAGTGCCTAAATGCAGGGAATGGGGTGGTCTGTCCGAAATTTTAAGTGGACAGTGTTACTCGCAGGGTTCCAAAGGGTAAGTATACAAAGTTTGGTTCAGATCGGTGAAACGGTGTAGATTTGTGCCAAAGGGCCTAAATGCATGGGATGGAGTAGCCTCTCCGCAATTTCAAGCAGACAGTGTTAGTCGCAGTGTTCCAAAGGGTAAATATACAAATTTTGGTTGAGATCGGTGGAACGGTGTAGATTTGGGCCAAAGGGCCTAAATGCAGGGAATGGAGTGGTCTGTCCGCAATTTCAAGCAGACAGTGTTACTCGCAGGGTTCCAAAGGGTAAGTATACACATTTTGGTTCAGATCGGTGAAACGGTGTAGATTTGTGCAAAAAGGGCCTAAATGCAGGGAATGGCGTGGTCTGTCCGAAATTTCAAGCAGACAGTGTTAGTCGCAGTGTTCCATAGGGTAAATATACAAATTTTGGTTGAGATCGGTGAAACGGTATAGATTTGGGCCAAAGGGCCTAAATGCAGGGAATGGAGTGGTCTGTCCGCAATTTCAAGCAGACAGTGTTACTCGCAGGGTTCCAAAGGTTAAATATACAAATTTTGGTTGAGATCGGTGAAACGATGTGGATTTTGACCAAAGGGCCTAAATGCAGGGAATGGGGTGGTCTGTCCGAAATTCCAAGTGGACAGTGTTACTCGCAGGGTTCCAAAGGTTAAATATACAACTTTTGGTTCAGATCGGTGAAACGGTGTAGATTTGTGCAAAAGGGCCTAAATGCAGGGCATGGGGTGATCTGTCCGAAATTTAATGTTGACGGGGTTACCCGCAGGGTTCCAAAGGGTAAGTATACAAATTTTGGTTCAGATCGGTGAAACGGTGTGGATTTGTATACATAACAGACAGACAGACAGACAGACAGACAGACAGACAAACTTTGTGCTTTATATATATAGATTTTCACACATTCTACATATGTTAATTGCCTCTATTAACATACAAAATTTCAGATTGATTGCCGTAATAGTTTCGGAGATATTGAGGAACTTATAAATATTTCGGATGGTCACCATGTTGGATTTTTAGCCTATTTTCAATTTTGAAAAAATTGGGCTTATGAGATCACTTTTTGTCTGTGTGTGTGTGCGTGTGTGTGTGTGTGTGTGAGGTGTGTGTGTGTGTGTCCCCTTAATAAATTCTAAACGGCTGGAGCAATTTCAATGAAACTCGGGAAGTTCATAGCGCTATTCCGGGCGACCCCGACCGTGCCCTTCAAATTTTGTTATGTCTCACCAATCCAACATGGCGCCTGTGCGAAATATTTCGCCAGCATTCAATATCTCCGAAAATATTACCGATATCATCCTGGAATATTCTATGGAGCTAAAGGGAACTACTAGAAGTTCACCTATGTGACTTTTGAAAACCTGGTAACTACAAAACCAACATGGCGGCAAAGCGAATTTGCGACTTTAAATAGACGTTTCTCGCGATTTAACCAACCAAACGCAATAAAACTTGGTACAGTATATGTCTATACACATTGTTATGCATGGACGTCTAACTTCGTTCAATTGTTCACATAACTTCAAGATGGCGGATGTGCGAATTATTTCACCGGCATTCTATATCTCTGAAACTATTAGCGGTATCACCCTGGAATTTTTTACGGAGATGAAGGGCACTACTGGAAGTTCATCTATAAGACTTTCAAAAACCGGTTAACTACGAAACGAACATGGTGGCCTAGCGAATTTGAAAATTTTAAATAGACCTTTCTCGCGATTTAATGTACCAATGAAATTTGGTACAGGAAATGTTTATACACATCGCAATGCACTGGTATCTAATATAGTTCAATTGTTTACATAACCTCAAGATGGCGGCTGTGCGAATTTTCAAATTAAGTTTTTATTTCTTGTGTCGTATTCATGCGATCGAAATGAACGTTTGATTAATGAACCTACGCAATAATTTTCCTTTAATGGTACATGACTCTATGGCCTATAGATTTAACAATCCAACATGGCGACCATCCGAAATATTAAGACGGCTCTGAATATCTACGAATCTATTATAGCAATCAAACTGAATATTTTATGATCATAGGGGCTATGAACTTAAGTTCACCTATAGGACTTTAAATAACCCGGTGAACACAAATCCAACATGGCGGCGACGCGAAGTTAAAATATTCACATGGACGTTTCTCGCAATTTAACCATACGAGTGCAGTGAAACTTGGTACAGTAAATCCTTATAAGAATGTTAATCCACTGGCATCTAATTTATTTCAATTGTTTCCATAACCACAAGAACATTTTAAAATCTCCTTGTTACTTCTTGTGTCCTAATCATGCGATTGAAGTTTGAATGCTACACGTACACAATAATCTTCATGTAACAGTAGATAACTCTAGGACCTACATTTATATAAAATCCAATATGGCGACCATCCGAAATATTTAGTCGGTTTTCAATATCTACGAAACTATTACAGCAATCAATCTGAAATTTTGTATGTTGATAGTGGCAATTAACATAAGTAGGATATATGAAAATAGGCAGTATAGTTCTTCACGGAACTACTTGTTATATATGTAGGCCTTAGGGTCATGTGCTATTACATGAAGATTATTCTGTAGGTGTATTATTGAAACTTCAATCGCATGATTAGGACACAAGAAATAAAATCAAGATTTTAAAATTCTGCACAGCTGCCATCATGTGGTTATGAAAACAATTGAAGTAAATTAGATGCCAGTGGATTACAATTTGAATAACGTACTGAACCCAAATTCATCCCAGCTTGAGCCATTAACTGAGTCGAGGATCGAACTGACTTGCAAACCTATTGATTTAAGAAGTGGAAATTGGAAATAGAAATTTATTTTATTCACAGATATGTTCTGGGAAGTAAATAAAGGTATTTGAAAAAATGTTTGGAAAATTTTGGATGATTTGGAAACATAGAAATTTGGGAATATTTCAGTGAATGATAATTTAGCCAAGGAAGAGTCAGATCATTCGATACTGGAATATGACCGAAGCTTCAAGTTAGCACGCTCAAGACAGGTTTTGGTTAGTTGAGTTGACAACAACAAGATTATGCACACGACCCTATGATAAGAGGCTAGAAGAGGCAGGTTTTTGATGATAAACCAACAGCCAATCAGAATGGATCAGATAATTTTTGTGGGAATTGCTATTATATCAAATTTGCTTATATAAAGCGAGATTAGCATTAAGACTAAACGAAATTAATTTGGAAGAACAGAATTATATATTTATGGATAGGAGAGGAGATATTAGCGAAATTCTGTATAAGAGGACTCGACGCGATGCTAGAACCCCAGTCCAGACTGCCACGCGCGTGATTGTCGGAAGGGGAGAATTCATTCCTACTCATATTCTTGAAGCGACCGGACCTGTTTGTCAAAGCGTCACGAGTGAGCGCTATAGTAATTGAAAGTGTGGCGAGGAGATTCCACTGGACTTCTAAGAGTCGGTACAATTGCCGAGGAAGATATGGAGATCCCGGTGAAAACAGCAAAAGCATTAATTGACTATTGAAAGAAGCAACTTTGAAACATAACGCATCGAAAGAAGACTTCGCTTACACAAGTTATATACTACAATAGAACGAGCAGCTTTACCATTAACAAGCTACAACATTACTTCAGAATATATCCAGAGACTTTTTCAACTATTATTCACCATGATGACAGACTCAAGTCAGAGGGGATATTTGCATTCTACGATTATTCAGAAGATTACAATGAACGACTAAATCATGGCAGGAGGTTAATCTACATTATGGAACGGGGAATTCAGAGTTGATCTAGAAGACCATGGATCGATGTCACCGCTACTGCACAACCAACTTGCAGTGTTCTGAATACACCATTAATGCTACTCAAATGTCCACTACAAACATGAAGAGATATCAACCAAGGACGCTCAAAGCCACTTTGTTGACGAAAGGGAAGAAGAGGGATGGAAGATTTCATCATTGCGGGTTCCAGTGTATAGACCACCAGTCGAGAAGATACAAGAGTCAGACTGCGGGAAGACAGGAGAACAGGTTTTCGCGAGCCCAGCAGAGCAGAAGCGATCAGCTGAGTGCCACGCTCCAAGGAGCAACTCGAGTCAGACGAACGACCAGTGCATGCCAGCCTGAGGGAGAAACATCGAACCTATCTGATGAGGTATTTCAGAGGCAGATCGACGGAAAGGTACATAATTGACTGTTCCACTATCTCTGTAGTTTGTCGTAGTATTTGCATGTATTTCAAGGGTGACCAATTCATATTTTAGTAGAATTTCTGCATTTTGTGATTGAGTCACAGGGTGACTGTTAAGTTTATCCATTCGATATTTAATTTCGGATTGTAACTTTTTGCAACGCAATTCTTTTTGAAACTGCATTTTGAAGTTAGAAAGTTTATCTACCAGCTTAAATATTTTTAATTTCATTATTAATTTATTTATTGGTGTTAAGGAACGTTACTTCTTTGTAAATTTTTAGTGAATAAATTACAGGCCATAGTTCTTGTCTGTTTGCTAATTTTTATAGAAACTGATCATCTTTTCATTTCGCAATTGACGTGCGATAATACTGCCAGTTAGTTACTAGTATTCACGTAGTCTCAACTTCGCCGTTCACGCTCGAGATCCGAGATTCTCGTACTACCATTCTGTTTTGGAATTTGATTTACTAGTAAATGTGTCACTGATTTGTAGTGTTATTGCATGACTGTATGCGTCAAGGGTTTCCTAGTCATTCACCCAGTAGGGAAGTGTTGATGTATCTGGCTGGGTATCGACGTCCTTTCAATCCTTTTCCATCTAAGCGGATATGGGTGGTGGCTAATGCGGGATTCGGGCGCAGTACCAAGTTCCACTGCGCTCGGGTGGTTAAGTCGCGAGTAACGTCTATTTAAATATTTACATTTCGCGTTGCCGCCATTTTGAATTTGTGATCACCAAGTTATTGAAAGTTCCATTGGTGAACTTATGCCTAAACCTTTCATCAACATACAATATACCAGTTTGATTGCTGTAATAGATTAATAGATATTGAGAACCGTCTAAATACTTCGGGTGGTCGCAATGTTGGAATTATATACATGTAAGCCATAGAGTTGTGTAATATTAGATGACGATTATTGCGTAGGTTCATTATTCGAACTTTGAATTCGATCATTTTATTAGGACACAAGAAATAAAATCGTAATTTTAAAATTTTGCACAGACGCCATCTTGAGGTTATGTAAACAATTGAACTAAATTATATGTCAGTGCATTACAATGTGCTCATTAACAATACTTGTACCAAGTTTCACTGCGTTCGGATGGTTAAATCGCAAGAAAAAATCTATTTAAATGTTTCAAATTCACTTTTCCGCTATGTTCATTTCGTAGTAAAAAGATTTTTGGAAGTCACTTGGGTGAAATTTTAGTAGTGCCCTTTATCTCCGTACAAAATGTCAGTAATAGTTTCAGGGATATAAAATTCCGGTGAAATAATTCGCACAGCCACCATCTTAAGATTATGTAAATAATTGAACTGAATTATTTGTCAGTGCATTGCAATGTGTATAAACATTTTTTGTACTAAGTTTCACTGCATTTGGATGGTAAAACCGCGAGAAAAAGCTATTTAAATATTTCAATTTTGCTTGGCTGCCATGTTCGTTTTGTAGTAAACAGGTTCCTGAAAATCTCATTGATGATCTAGTAGGGCTCTTTATCACCGTACAAAATTTCGGGGTGATATCAGTAATAGTTTCGGATATATAGGATGCCGGTGAAATAGTTCGTACAGCCACCATGTTGGATTGGTGAGACGTAATAAAATTTGATGGGCACGGTCGGACTCGACCAAAGTGTTATACAATGACCTCACCGAGTTTAATTGAAATAACTCCAGCCGTTTAGATTTTAATATGGGGGTGGGGTAGGGCGACACACACACATACATTCATACACACGGACAAAAGGTGATCTCATGAGCGAATTTTTTTCATAAATGAAAATAGGCTAAAAATCAAATTTAAAATTAAAATTTAGTGAATCTAGGTTTGGAAATATTTTCAAAATGGTCCCTATCCTACTCTCATAATGGGCAACGAAAATTGTATACAAAACAATCTAGATAATGATACATTAACTGCGAGAGAAACATCCTAGTTTTAAGTAGGGGTCTTCGGTACTGAAAATTTGGGTTCGGTACGGTTCGGTAAAAAAATTTGTATTTCGGTTCCCGGTACAAAATCGGTTCGGTACAGCTCGGCTGATTTTAACATGCTAAATTAGAGTAAACCATTAAGAAAAAAGTAACACATGAGTTCTAATGATTATACAGTGTTATTTATTTCGAGTCATAAACACAGCAAAAAGAAACATAGGAATCAAGCCAAAGGTTGATAGAATATTACGCAATGTTACTCAAATCTTAGATGACAAACTAAACAATATCAGCCCAAAATTGAGCAACAGTAACAGCGTTGTCTGAAGCATCAACAAGCTCGTGTGAGGAACATGATGTAGGACAACTAGGAGAGTTAATTAAGTGTTTAGTTGTCTGTTCCTCCCCGCAGTCACACAAGGTGGAAGATTCCTTCATAAAGCCCCATTAGAACAGGTTATCCTTAGTTGATTATACAGTAAACCAAATACTTGCCAAATAGCACAATTTGTATTTAAAATACAGAAAAGAAATGTACAGCTAATAATCTCATACAATGTTCCATTAACTTTCAAACTTGCCCTTTTAGTGTGGAGTAAGCCAATTGATACATACATTAAATAGACATTAGGCTCACACTGGAACACTTAAGTCCATAATTTAATTTTATTAATCAGAAGAGTTATTGTGCTTTAGTAGTAAAACTTCACTTATACGATATCCAGGTGACCAAAGGAAAAAAACCACATATATGTGAAAAACGAGTAAATGAAAGTCGTTAAATAAAAACTGCAAAATGTATGTGACAATATGGGTTATACAGGGACTTTGTTTTGAAAGCGACGGGGACCCTCGCTCGCGCCGCAAGCCGGTTATCGCCAAGCACATTGCCGTAATGCACTTCTTGACGCCACGGCTTTAACAGTCCATATTCTTTGGACTAAGGTACATTACGGCTGAAATAGAGTCAATCGGTGCTGAGGAACTTCAGAACGTAAATGACAACTTCATGAAGAGGTCCCAGCGATGTGTATCAATGAATGGCGAACATTTTCAGCACCTGCTGTGAACTATAGGCTATAGTCTACTCAATGACTGTGCCGCGCGGGCTACGCATTACGGCAAAGGGCCTGGCGGGAGACAGGCTAGCAACGCGGGCGGCGGGCGAGCGAGGGTTCCCGTTAACAAGTGAAAAACAAGAAATAATAATACGATTGTTTAACTATAATCGGCAATATGTAACAAAACAACTACAAGAGAAATGCAGCCAGATATAACAAAACAAAGACAATTGAGTCACTTTACGAAGTAGTGTGATATCTTGACTTGTTTCATGTTGGCCGCGGCCACGGCGTGAACAGTATTTACAAACCGATATAATTCGGCCATTATTTCCTCAGAAACGCTATGGTGCGTCACAAAATGTTTGATAGTCCATAGAGCATTGACAGCATCATTAAAATCCACTGTATTATTCTGCGGCTCTTCATCGTCATTAATAAAATACCGTAGTGTAGGCCTAAATTAATGGATTTTCATTTGCCTGAAGACGCAAGATTTTTATAACACAGAATCAATCGCGTATTTTTAATGGTTTGACGAGAAGTCCTAAAAAAACACGAATGAAAATTATAAAAGCGGAAATAATATTTTTTTAATGTATCGGTGATCGTAAAACACTTCCGCTCATCTTAACATCAGCTTCAGATGCTGTCTAACTGTGTTTTATGGATGCTTCCTGTTATTTTGAAAGGCTAACCTAATAATAGTGCTTGCTTATTAGTTATTACGCAAGCTGTTCGTCCTTGTTACGACACTCTGGCAAGCGAGTGTCGCCGTGACCACCGGTGTCGCTCAAGGCCATCGTAACACAATATAGCACGCGGTGCATCCTTCCGAACGGAAGTACAGGCGGTAACAAAAGTTTGCATTCGAACATACGTACTTTCTCAGAACACGCAACGTATAAATGTCGCTTTATAATGCAAGGGACTTAAAATATGATCGTACAAGCGTGAAAAACGAATACATGTAAAACGTATATCGGAGATAAATTAACATGGAAAGTATAGGCAATTTGCCGGGACCAGGAAAAAATCGTATAGAAAACGTATAAATATGAACCGTATACAAGAAGTTTTACTGTATTTAACTAACTATTGAAGTAAAACATTGATGATAATGGACAATACTTTGGATGTCTAAAAAAAAGGTTTCCTTAAATTACGGTATTTATGTCTCTTGTACCGAACCGAACTTTTTACCGAGTTTTTTATCGTCTCGAACCGAGGTCGGTAATTTCCTTTGTACCGTACCGAAACCGAAAAATCGGTGCACCGTCGACCCCTATTTTTAAGTCCCATGAAACCCTAAGACAATTCTTATCAAAACAAAACTATTCAAGCAAGGTTGGTGGCGAAATAAAATCTAAAATACTTTAATTGTTCGATTGATAGTGACATCTATCCTACGCCAATCCTAGCTTGTCTTAACTGTTGGCATCAAAATGACTCAACGAGGCTATGAATGCGACTGATAGCAAAATAAACCTTATTTACAATATGGAAAAAAAGACTTCGACTTTTCCCAATTAATTGGGCTCGCCGGAGCCAACCAGGATCATATTGATTTTGGCCGGGGATTTAAGGCAGGATGCCCTTCCTGACGCCACGTGAATTTTCAGTTGAAAATTTCAGCCAGCTGCCACCGGGATTCGAACCCCAGCCATCCGAGTGAGAGACGAGCAGCTAAGCCACTGCGCCATCACGCTCCCCATATTCACAATATGGTAATAACTCGATAATAAAATAGTGATGTCTAGTTACTATCCATACGCCACACCACTATATGTTACTGTCATAATTTATTTATTTATCGTTTGGCAATACAAGATTTCAGAGGAAGTTACAAAGATAATCACTTTAAAATCTACTGTACATTATTTTTACTATTTACACTATTTACAGTCTCAGGTCTAATGAGTCTATCCATTGGACCACGTCAGGTGTCGCCAACAGGAAGTCGATCCAGTCCCCTCCATATGCCCTCAGAGGACAGTCAGTTGTAATGTGTTGGATGGTTTGATTAGGAGCACCACAATCACACTGAGGAGACGAAATTTTTCCCCATTTGAACAAAGTTCCATTGCATACTCCGTGGTTTGTCCGAATCCTATTGAGAGTTGCCCAAGCCCTCCTAGGCAGATCGGAACCTGGAGTGGATGTTCTTGTAGGGTCCAGGAAGGAGCTCGACTCAGGACAAGCTTTTAGTGTCCATTCAGTAATCCACTGCATGCTGGAATCAAAATGGTTTCTTACAAGCCTCTGGGCATGACAAATGGGTGGCTTCCTGGATTTGAGCCTGTTCATTTGGAGAGAGGGGATGTCTTCATGAATTGGTAGTTTAGGGTGATCCATGATCTTGTAGTACTCACGTAGCAAGGCAACTTCTCTACGAAGGTGGGGTGGAAGAATATTGCTGAGGGCTGGAAGCCAATATGCTGGTGTAGTTCTTATACAACCAGTGATTAGTCTCATGGTGTTGTTCAACTGGGTGTCAACGAGTTTGACATGTGGGCTATTGAGCCAAACTGGGGCGCAGTATTCAGCCACAGAGAAGGCTAGACCTAAGGCAGAGCATCTTGTAGTAGTGGCAGAAGCTCCCCAAGATGTTCCACATAGCTTTAGCAATATATTGTTGCGGCTTCTAATTTTAGCTGCTGTGCTCTGGAGGTGTTGCTTGTAAGAGAGTGTTCATTCAAGTATTACTCCTAAGTACTTTGGTAACTTGTTATATTTCAACATCTTCCCCTCGAAATTTACATTGAGTTGGGTATTAGCCAATATGTTGCTCAGGTGGAAACAAGATACCTCAGTTTTTGTAGCACTGGGTTGCAGCCTCCATTTGTGGAAATATCTTCCAAGTTTAGCCAAATCATCTTCAAGTACATTTTCCAAATCTTCCATATTTTGGTGTCTAGTGGCCAATGCTATGTCATCAGCATAACAAAACTTTTTTGAGTTTGTTTCTGGTAGATACGATAAGTACAGATTGAAGAGGAGAGGAGCCAGTACTGAACCCTGTGGGAGGCCATTAGTTAGCTTCTTTCGTTTGCTGATTTTTGATCCCAAGACAACCTGGAAATGTCTGTTGTTAATCATATTGTCAATAAGCTGGGCCATGGATTTACAGGGAATCACTTTTAGGAATTTATACAGTAGACCTTCTCTCCAAACTGTATCATATGCAGCAGTTAAATCTAAGAAGGCAACGGCTGTTTTCTGGTGAAGTTGGAAACCAGCTTCTATGTGAGATGTAAGAGCGAGAACTTCATCACCGCAACTTCGGTTTTTCTGGAAACCAGCTTGCTCAATGGGGATGTCTTGGGTGATACAGGGGCTGATTCTGTTCAAAATCAGTTTTTCAAGAAGCTTATAGGTGCAGCTAAGTAGGGCTATAGGTCGATAGCTCTCAGGCAAATCTTTTGGTTTCCCAGGTTTTAAGATGGCAATTATTTTGGATTTCTTAAACTGCTTTGGGAGTATTCCTGTTCGGAGAATATCAGAGAAGAAACGAGCCAGCCATTTTTTTGCCTTGTTTCCCATATGTATGAGGAACTCTGGATGGATACCATCAAAACCAGGTGCTTTTCTAGCTTTCATGTCCTTCAAGGCAATGTTGATTTCTTCATGAGTGAAGGGTCCAGAGTATGCAGAATGAGTTGGTGAAGAGGCTTTGAGTTGTTTTAATTTTCTTTTCACCAGTCTTGTGTGATTTACATCCTGAGTGATTCTGGAAGTTGAGACAATGTGCTTAGCAATCTCATCTGGTGTAATGTTAGATTTCTCTTTTATTATTGGTGTGCTACCCCCAAGTTTCCGCAGTAAGCTCCAAGCTTTTCTACTGGAGTGACGAAAATCCAGCTCTTCAACAGTCTTGGACAATTTTTCCCTGCGTGCCGCATCTAAGCTTCGTAACAGTTCATCCGCTACTTCACGGTCTCCATTTCTTAGATATTCATTGTAGAGTGTATCACTCTGGTGATTCCATCCTGGAACATACTCTTTTCTGAAACCTCTTGGAACGTATTTCTTTGCCACAGAAGTCACCAGGCCAACAAACCTTTGATAGCAACTGTCATAATGATCACCAGTAATGGAGATTATCTGACATCGTAGAAGTTTAGAAACCATCATTATATTCAGTTTTATTCGAGAAATAATTTTAATATGCCATAAATTAAGTAAACTCTGCTTATGTTCAATTATTGTTAATAATATTCATATTATTTCAGTAATGAATCATTAGCCCAAACCCTAGTTAATTGTTTGGTGTTATTATAATAATTCATGTTTCTCTGAGATAGCGAATTTAATGCTTATTTATTAAACACCTTGTATGTGCATGGTACATCAACTTATTAAACACATTGTATTAGCTGTACCTCACATAACACTCAAATGTAACCTGTTTAACATCACACGTTTCATCTTTCATCAGGACTTCATCACATTTCCATTTCTAATTTGCCACCAATTTACCATAAATTCCTTTAATCATTGTGGAATTACTTCTTCAAAATTTATCTATGCGCATACTACAGCCACCATGTTGGATTGGTGAGACGTAATAAAATTTGATGGGCACGGTCGGACTCGACCAAAGTGTTATACTATGACCTCACTGAGTTTCATTGAAATCACTCCAGCCGTTTAGATTTTAATATGGGAGGGGGGGGGGCGACACACACACACATACATTCATACATACGGACAAATGGTGATGTCATGAGCGAATTTTTTTCATAAATAAAAATAGGCTAAAAATCAAAATTAAAATTAAAATTTAGTGAATCTAGGTTTGGAAATATATTCAAAATGGTCCCTATCCTACTCTCATAATGGGCAACGAAAATTGTATACAAAACAATCTAGATAATGATACATTAACTGCGAGAGAGACATCCTATTTTTAAGTCCCATGAAACCCTCAGACAATTCTTATCAAAACAAAACTATTCAAGCAAGGTTGGTGGCGAAATAAAATCTAAAATATTTTAATATTTCGATTGATAGTGACATCTATCCTACGCGAATCCTAGCTTGTCTTAACTGTTGGCATCAAAATGGCTCAACGAGGCCTATGAATGCGACTGCACCATCACCCTCCCAATATTCACAATTTGGTAATAACTCAATAACAAAATAGTGATATCTAGTTGCGAGCCATCCGCCACACCACTATATGTTACTGTCATAATGATCACCTGTAATTGAGATTATATGTCATCGTAGAAGTTTAGAAATCATTATTATATTCAGTTTTATTCAAGAAATAATTTTAATTTGCCATAAATTAAGTAAACTCTGCTCATATTCAATTATTGTTAATAATATTCATATTATTTCAGTAATGAACCCTAGTTAATTGTTTGGTGTTATTATAATAATTCATGTTTCTCTGAGATAGCGAATTTAATGCTTATTTATTAAACACCTTGTATGTGCATGGTACATCAATTTATTAAACACATTGTATTAGCTGTACCTCACATAACACTCAAATCTAACTTGTTTAACATCACACGTTTCATCTTTCATCAGGACTTCATCACATTTCCATTTCTAATTTGCCACCAATTTACCTTAAATTCCTTTAATCATTGTGGCATTACTTCTTCAAAATTTATCTATGCGCATACTAAACATTGATATCACATCCAATTGACACAAAACATACCATTACTCCATAGTGTATTCGATTAGCTGCTTGCTAAGCCATATTGTCGATCAATACTCTCTCCAATAAAAGAGCACGTTAAATCGTCCATTTACTCATGAGAAATTTCTAACAACATTTATAACCATCTTTCTCCTACTCCAATTTTACAAACGTTCGTTAGCTTCTAAACACTCTATGGCAATGATCCTAATTTACAACACAGTTTGTAATATTAAATTCTGTAGTTCCTGGATTGTCATTCATTATTTTATGAAACACTAGCTGAAGTACCCGTGCTTCGCTACGCGTCATAAATAAATTAAAATGTGAAGGTGACAGTTAAAACAGGGGATAGGCGAGGTGCTGCGCAGAGGGAGATTAAGGATGGAACATTTTGTCCAACTACACCGCTCGGCGTTGACCGTGTTTTATAGCACAAATTTAGGTTTTACTCGCTAACAGTTGCAGATACCTTTCGGATAGGAAATGTAGTTTTAAACCTCGCATATGCCATCAAAAGTTTGCTATTTCTTAGCGTTCTCTTTTTATTAGAAATGGAAATATGAAAGTTTGAAACCAAAGGGTGTAGTGACGTCACTAAAATGGTCGCCATTTTAAATAGTGCAAAGTATTGAAATCAAAAGTAACCTATATGTTAACCAGGAAAATCAGCTACTTCCATGTAAAATTCACGTAAATCGGACCAGTGGTACTTGCGAGATTGAGTAATACACAGACACACACCATCTCAATTTTAGCCTCGCTTCGCTCACGTCATAGTCGTATCATATTGTTTTTCAATGAAATGCAGGTTTAACCCCGTTAACACCCCTTCAGAACCTGAATACCCCAAAATCCCTCCTTAGTAGACGTTTTCGACACACGACAAACATATCCCCAAAATATCATTCTTCTAACTTTAATAGTTTTGGTTGGTCGATGAGAGCAAACATCCAAAAATCCTTCCTTAGTGGACGTTTGTCTTCCAGAAGTTCAACCCTCCCCATATGCCCCTTAAATTGCATTTATGAAAACACGGCCGAACACCTATGTATTTTATTTATTTATTCATTTATTTTTAAGCTGATAGATTTCCTCCGAGTTTCAGACTCCTCCCTATGTCGTTTAAGAGATACACACTCAGTTAGGAATCTTTCAACCCCCACTTTTCATCCCTTTCACCTCATAATATACACTACATCGAAAAACCATTAGACATGTGTCAGCTTATTTTTAATGATTAGTATATGTGCCAAGTATCACATCCCCAAATGAAACCACTCGTGAGATATTGTTATTCAATGGAAAGCACGTTTACCCCCTTAACACCTCTTTAGAACCTGAATATCCAAAACTCTTTCCTTAGTGGACGTTTTCGACATACAACGAACATATCCCCAAAATTTCATGTTTCTAACTTCAATAATTTTGGCTGGGCGATGATGAGTGAGTGAGTCAATCAGGACATTTTCTTTCATTTATTTTTGATAATTTCACCCGTCCCCATGAACCCCTTAAATTGGATTTATGAAACAAACGGTCAAACACCTATTTACTTATTTAAAGCTGTTTTCCCCCTGAGTTTGATGAGTGAGTAAGTGAGTCAATCAGTTAGGACACTTTCTTTCCTGTTTTTTTTTCCATAATTTCACCCCTCTCCAAGGGCCCCTTAAATTGGATTTATGAAAAAACGTTCGAACACCTATTTACTTGTATTTTAAGCTGTTTTTTCCCACCGAATTTCAAACTTCACGCCTATGTCGTTTCAGAGATACACGCTCCGTCAAGAATCCCTCAACCCCCAATTTTCACCCCTTTCACCTCATAATATACACCACATCGATAAACCCTTAGACATATGTCTGATTATTTTTAATGATTAGTTTATATACCGAATATCACATCCCCAAACAAACAACTCATGAGATATCGTTGTTCAATGAAATGCACATTTACCCCCTTGACACGTCTCTAAAACCCGAATAAACAAAAATCATTCATTAGTTGACGTTTTCGACATACAGCGAACATATTCCCAAAATTTCATGTTTCCAACTTTAATAGTTTTCGCTGGGCGTGATGAGTGAGTGAGTCAGACAGGACATTTTCTTTCATTTATTTTACCAGAATTTCACCCCTCCCCATGGGCCCCTTAAATTGGATTGATTAAAAATCGCCTGAACACCTATTAACTTATTTCTTAAGCTGTCTTTTTCCCCTGAGTCAGTCGGTTAGGACACTTTCTCTTCTTTTTATCCCCAGAATTTCACCCCACCCCATTGGCCCCTTAAATTAATTTATGAAAAAACAGTCGAAAACCGATTTACTTACTTTTTAAGCTGATTTTTTCGCTGAGTTTCAAATTTCTCGCCTATGTCGTTTAAGAGATAGGCCTACACGCTCCTTTAGGACTCCTTCAACCATCACTTTTCAGCCCTTTCACCTCATAATAATACACCACATCGAAAAACGCTTAGACACATGTCTGCGTATTTTTAATGATTAGTTTATATGCCGAGTATCACATCCACAAATGAAACCACTCGTGAGATATTGATATTCAATGAAATGCAGGTTGAACCCCCTTAAGACCCCTTTAGAACCCGAATATCCAAAAAACCTCCCTTAGTGTACGGTTTTGACATACAACGAACATATCCCCGAAATGTCAAGTTTCCAACTTTAATATTTTCGGCTGGGCGATGATGAGTGAGTGAATGAGTCAGGAAATTTCCTTTCAATTTTTTTTCTTCAGAATTTCACCCCTCCCGATGAATCCCTTCAATTTGATTGAAAAACAAACTGCCGAAAAGCTATTTACTTACTTTAAAGCAGTTTTTCCCCCTGAGTTTGATGAATGAGTCAGTCAGTCAATCAGTTAGGACACTTTCTTTCCTGTCCCCCCCCCCCCCGAATTTCACCCCTCAACATGGGTCCCTTAAATTGGATTTATGGAAAAGCGGTCAAACACATATTTACTTATTTTTATGCTGATTTTTTTCCGCTGAGTTTCAAACTCCTCGCCTATGTCGTTTAAGAGATACACGCTCCGTTAGGAATCTTTCAATCCCCACTTTTCACCCCTTTAACCTCATAAACACATCGAAAAACCCTCAGACACGTGTCTCCTTATTTTTTAATGATAAGTTTATATGCCGTGTATCACATCCCCCAATGAAATCAATCGGGAGATATTGTTATTCAATGAAATGCAGGTTTAACCCCCTTAAGAACCCTTTAGAACCTGAATATCCGAAAATCCTCCCTTAGTAGACGGTTTTGACATACAATGAACATATCCCCAAACTGTCATGTTTCTAACTTCAATAATTTTGGCTAGGCGATGATGAGTGAGTGAGTAAGTGAGTGAGTCTGGACATTTTCTTTCAATTTTCTTTTTTCAGAATTTCCCCCCTCCCCATGAACTCCTTAAATTTGATTTATGAAAAAAACTGTCGAACAGCTATTTACTTAATTTAAAGCAGTTTTTCCCCCTGAGTTTGATGAGTGAGCCAGTCAGTCAATCAGTTAGGACACTTTCTTTCCTGTTCCCCCCCCCCCCCAGAATTTCATCTCTCCCCATGGGCCCCTTAAATTGGATTGATGAAAAAACTGTCAAACACATATTTACTTCTTTTTTATGTTGATTTTTTTTCGCTGTGTTTCAAACTCCTCGCCTATGTCGTTTAAGAGACACACGCTCCGTTAAGAATCTTTCAATCCCCACTTTTCACCCCTTTCACCTCATAATATACACCACATCGAAAAACCCTCAGACACATGTCTTCTTATTTTTAATGATGAGTTTATATGCCGAGTATCACATCCCCCCATGAAACCAATCGGGAGATATTGCTATTCAATTAAATGCATTTCTACCCCCTTAACACCCCTTTGGAACCTGAATAGCCAAAATTTCTCTCTTAGGGGGCATTTGCGGCCCTTGAGGAAGCTGCATACAGATTTCATTCCAATCCGGTCGGTGGTTTCTGAGATTTCGTGATGAATAAATGAATGAGTGAGTGAGTGTGTGAGTGGTATTTGACAAATATATAGTAGAAAGAAGATAGCGTCAAGTCTTTGTTATGCTAAACTCGGTTGACAGTGCTGTGTGAGCAATTGAGTAACTAACGGGATTTCAAGTAAAGATCCTCATTTTCTATACCGGTAGTGCTGAGCGCAATTGGCATCAAGTCGGCCGTGTCTCGACTTGAGCTATGTTGCCATGGAAACTATCTGCCTTGCCATTCCTTCATGAGTATATTTTATGATTTGATTAGCCTGTTTTTGAGTGAAAAAGGGCCAAAATCAGAAGAATGAGAAAGACTATCGAACATTCATGTAGCCAGCGGTTCCTTCTGGGTCCTAAACTATGTCTAATGTATACTAGCAGTGGAATTATTCATAATTATTCATAAAGTAATTGAATATCAACCCTTTAAAATACATTTAACCTGGTTACTCCTTTTTTGTAGTCCCAACACTCAGCTTGATCATTGGTACTTGATAGTTTCACACGTGAACAAAAAATCCAACATGTCGGACAAGTTTAGACTTGCTTTAAGACTGGCTATGACGTCATAGATGGATGGATCAAATACAATATATAACAAAAACTGACATCAAAATAAGCCACAAACATAAGGCATTAACATAAGCCTCCAACTTAAGCCACCAACATAGCTGTCAACATAAGCCACCAATGTAAGTCACCAACATAAGCTACCAACATAGCCATCAACATAAGCCGCCAATATAAGCCACCAACATAAGCAACCAACAAAAGCCACCAACATAAGCGACCAACATAATCCTATATAAAACGCCAACACAAAATCACACTTTTACCAGAATTGTTCTGACCATTGTAGTAGGTAGATCAACTTTACAAGTCAGTTACTACTATATGACGTCATAGATGGATGGATCAAATACATTATATAACAAAAACTGACATCAAAATAAGCCACCAACATAAGGCATTAACATAAGCCAGCAACATAAGCCACCAACATAGCCATCAACATAAGCCACCAATATAAGCCACCAACATAAGACACCAACATAAGCCACGAACATAAGCGACCAACATAAGCCACCAACATAATCCTATATAAAACGTCAAAACAAAATCACACTTTCACCAGAATTGTTCTGACCATTGTAGTAGGTAGATCAACTTTACAAGTCAGTTACTACTATGGAATACGTCAATGTATTTAGTACATTTTTTTCTTGGTCTTGGAAAATATCTCAAAGAAAATAAATATTTAAAGACATAACCTCAGCTCATCTAACATAACCTAACTTTGCCTAACTTAACCTTATCACGTGACATGATCTACAAGTTTAGACTTGCTTTAGGACTGGCTATGACGTCACACTTAGCTCACCTAACTGGCAGCCGCTGGTTTCTATCACGTGATATGTTCTACAAGTTTAGACTTGCTTTAAGACTGGCTATCACGTCACACTTAGCTCACCTAACCTAATGTAACAAATCATAACCTAACCTAACCCCATCTAACCTAACTTCATTTAACCTAACCTAACTCCATCCAACCTACAGTAAATCTTTTTTCTTATGTTATTATTATGATTATATTGTAAAGTTGATCTACCTACTACAAAGGTGTTGGCGTTTTATATAGGATTATATTGGTCGCTTATGTTGGTGGCTTTTTGGTGGCTTATGTTGGTGGTTTATGTTGGTGGCTTATGTTGATGGCTAATTTGGTGGCTTATGTTGGTGACTTATATTGGTGGCTTATGTTGATGGCTATGTTGGTGGCTTATGTTGGTGGCTTATGTCAATGCCTTATGTTGGTGGCTTATTTTGATGTCAGTTTTTGTTATATATTGTATTTCATCCATCCATCTATGACGTCATAGCCAGTCTTAAAGCAAGTCTAAACTTGTCCAACATGTTGGATTTTTTGTTCATGTGTGAAAATATCAAGTACCAATGATCAAGCTGAGTGTTGGGACTACAAAAAAGGAGTAACCAGGTAAATGTAATTTAAAGGGTTGATATTCAATTACTTTATGAATAATTCCATTGCTAGTATACATTAAACATTTCTTTTTGACATATACTATAACCAGTAGAGGTAAACAATGTCCACTCTATCATGGTTACTCTTATAACTATAAGCAGCACCATGAAAAATGAAATAAACTATTATAAATAATCCAAAATTGACTCATCGCCGCAGGGCTCAAACCACTAGACCTAGAAAGCTGAAATTTTGCATGTTGGTTAATCCAAGTATGTAGAGGCTCACTAAGAAACGGTTCTTGAAAATTCAATACGTAAGTAACTTTTTTCGGCCCTTTGGCATTGAGCATCCAAAATTGACTCATCGACGCAGGGTTCAAACCACTAGACCTAGAAAGCTGAAATTTTGCATGTTGGTTGATCCAAATATATAGAGGCTAACTAAGAAACGGTTTTTGAAAATTCAATTTGTGACTTTTTTCGGATTTTGGCACTGAGCAAGAACAGTCGGTACAAAGATGGGATTTAGCTCATTTTAAGCCGCCAGATACGAGAAACAATACTCGAAGGTCCTGTAGGGACTCCGAAACACACTTTTTAAGTTCCTAAAATGAACGTTTTCGGAGATATTCCCAAATAACTGTGTTTCCTCTGAGAAACAGATCAACGTTACTATGGCAACCGCTGAAATTTCGCAGACTGGGGATAGTTTTCTGGCAATATCTCGAAAACCGTTCATTTTAGGGCCTTAAATCGCGGGATTCGGTTGCTTCTTGCATTGATACGCGCAAAATGAGCTATATTCGATATTTCTACGAGCAAATCGACTTCGAAAGTCTCATATATCTATATAAATAAAAGAAAGACGTGTTAGTTACACTATTTATTACTCAAGAACGGCTGAACCGATTTGGCTGAAAATTGGTGTGGAGGTAGCTTAGAACCAGGAGACGACATAGGATACTTTTTATCCCGTGACATGACATAAAACGTCAATTAGAATACAAGACACTATAAAACGTAATGCAAATGACAGCTAAGGCAAGTCGTTTCCAGGCAACAGTAGCTCTTGACGAGACACGGCCGACTGGATGCGAGTAGCGCTCTCCACTACCGGTATATAAAATGAGGCTCTTAACATGACAAACCGTTAGTTATTCAACGTAATTTGTATAGGGGTAGTATTTCCAATTTACAATAGATGGCGCGAGTAGCTTCAACAAAATGGCGTGCGTCTCTTTCAAGAAAGTCCCACATGCGTTCATGTACCATTCATCCCATTGCGATGAAACTTGGGTGAGATGTGCTGTACACTTCAGGTAAGGTTTCTGGCTGTGTAAATCCACTTAATAATTTGTAGCGCACGAGTAGATTCACCAAATGGGCGACGACGCGCGAAGTGCTTCAACATAGTCCCATATGCGTTCATATACCATTCGTCCGATAGCGACTAAGCTTGGGTGATTTGTTGTGTACACTTCACGGAAGGTTTCTGGCTTAGATAATCCACTTTACAATAGTTATCGCACAAGTAGAATCAACAAATGAGCGACGGCACGCGAATCGTTTACACAAAGTCCCGTATGCGTTCATATACCATTCATCCGATTGCTATGAAACTTTGGTGAATTGTTGTGCACCCTCCAGGAAAGGTTTCTGACTTAGTAAATCCTTTTTACAATAGGTAGCGCACGAATAGATTCAACAAATGAGTAACGGCACGCGTATCGTTTAAAAAAAGTTCCGTATGCGTTCATATACCATTCATGCAATTGCAGTGAAATTTGGTGAAATGTTGTTTCCGCTCCGGCGAAGATTTCTAATTTAGTAAATCCATTTTACAATATGGTAGCGCACGAGTAGATTCAACTAATGAGTGACAGCGCGTGAATCGTTTCAACCAAGTCCCTTATGCGTTCATATAGGCTACCATTCTTCCTATTGTGATAAAACTTTGGAGAGCTGAGTACAGTCCTCCGAAGGTGTATGAATTAGTAAATCCGTTTTTCAATGGGTGGCGCTGAAGTATATTCACAAATGAGTAACGGCGCGCGAATCGTTTATACAAAATCCCGTATGCGTTCTTATGCCATTTATTTGATTGTGATGAAACTTTGATGAGTTGTTGTGTACACGCCAGGGAAGGTTTTCGAATTAGTAAATACATTTTACAATAAATAGCGTACGAGAATATTCAACAAACGGGTGACGGCGCTTCAATCGTTTCAACAAAGACCCGTATGCGTTCATATGCCATTCATTTCATTGCGATGAAACTTTGGTGAGTTGTTGAGCACGCTCCCAGGATGTTTTTTTGAGATAGTTAATCAATTTTACAATAGTTAACAGGTGGTTAACGGAAAAAGAGAAAAATATTGGGAATCCAAAAGCACTTCAACAAACAAAGTTACAACGCCAACACTTTCTTTGATTGGCATTGCAACGCATGCCGGGTACAGCTAGTATTCTAATAATGTTCAAACCAAGGTTCTAAGGTCTAGGGTTTCAATTCTGACTATGGTTCTCAATCAATCAAATACATTAAATAACAAAAACTGACATCAAAATAAGCCACCAACATAAGCCACCAACATCAGCCATCAACATAAGGCACAAATATAAGCCACCAACATAAGCCACCAGCATAAGCCACCAACATCATCCTATATAAAACGTCAACACAAAATCACACATTCACCAGAATTTTTCTGCCCTTTTTAGTAGGTAGATCAAATTTACAAGTCAGTTACTACTATGGAATATACTATAACCAATAAAGGCAAACCACGTGCACTGTATCATGGCTACTCCTATAACCATAAGCGGAAAAATGTGAATGGAATCATATTTTGGAAGTGCTCAAAACAAACGACAACAAAATGTTTAGGTCATCTAAAAAGTAAGAATGGTAAGGTCTTAAGTGTGGGTAATCATCAATGTAGTGTACCAGATAAAACACTGTTGCTGTCAACAAAATATCATGAAAATGCTAAAAAGCAAGTTCAAGAAAATGATATTGCTGCTCAAGATAGTGCATTGTTCGTTGAAAAGCAATTATCATCTCCTCAAAAAGTCATGTTAGGACAGTTGTCAATGTTCAAAAAACCCTTAACACTATCAAAAGCAACACAGACTCCTCAAGAAGTCCCTTTTGAAAAGGAAAAAAAGGAATTGGATAGTTCTAGTAATGTTGAGAATGATGTTGATGATGATGATAATGTTGGTGACAATGACTATAATAATTATGATGATAATATTTATAATGATGATGATGATGATGATGAAAAAGAAGAGGATGAGGGTTAATGTCTATAAAACCATTACGGCTTCCCCAGTTTTTAAGAGCAAGAGTACCTGGAGAAAGTTACAAAAGGATCTACAACAAGCGTTGTGTTTAAAATCTATATCAAACAATGATAAAAAGATAAAAAGTTGAATTCAGTGTGTAACTATTGTAAAAAAACTAAATGAATAAAAATATTGTATGGGTATTGGCTGTTTTTCTTAATTGCTATCCCCATGTCCCACTATTAATGCCATTGTTAACCATCAACAGTCTCTGACAATGTTCATAAAGAGAGTGCCTTAAACAATACACTCTGTCTATGGTTTGTGTGGCGAGTATCATAATAATTCAGTGTGGACAAGCCATATTAAGGCAATAGTTATGTCAGGCAAGGGATTCGAACCCTTGCTTCGTGGCACAGGAAATTTGATATTATGTCAAACACCTTAACCACTCGGCCAACCTGACAGTTACTAATTTAATTAGTCTTGTGGACTTGAGTGCTTACAAAACTTTTCCCAGTATACATTGACAAAACCACTTGCTTGTTTTGAAATATAGATTTTGTTTTGTTTTACCATAACGTTACAGTTATGAGTATTGTGAACTGGGTGTTTAATATAGGGTTAAAGGCATTTTAAAATAATTTTAGAAAAGCTCTTAGGTATCGTGTCATGGGTTTTAGAAATGCATTACTGTTCGTTGACTAACATTTACCGATACACAACATTATTTTGGTGAGCTTACATGTTGTTGATTGAGTCTTTAGTCGTTTGACTGGTTTGCTGCAGATCTCAATGCCCCCTGTCCCGAGCTAATCGTTTCATCTCTATATAGCTACCACACCCTACAATCAAGACTATCTGTTTAACATATTCTAACCTTGGTCTATTCTAACCATATTGTCTCAGTAACCACTGAGCAAGTTTTAACAGTCAACTCATAAAAACAACATAGGATATTTGTGTGTGGTTCGTGTACTTGGGTGTGTGCATTAGCACCATGCACTAACTTAACCTTACCCTCTATAGGTAGAGCGTTATCCCTTTCCTTTTTTACATCACCAATGACCATATCCACCTACAGGTTTTTGATTAGGTTTGGTTCGGTTTAGTTGGGTTTGATTCAGCTTGGATCAGTATAATTCGATGTAGTCACCAATTTGTGTTTTAGCTATCCTCTTTAACCAATCAATTAAAGATAGTCTACTCTTAATTCTTGAATCGATAAATCAGATTTTGTGTACACCGTTTGTCATTTATTAACCCATACCTGCAACCTATACTCTCTCTGTACTGCAGTTTGATCTGAAAACAAGTTCTAATGGTGAAAGACTTGTCAGTCACCATACATGTAGCCTAAAATAATTCTTTCTCTACCTAGCTATGTTTCATCACTCATGGTAAACATCTCACATGTTCATATCCGCTTATTAGTTTATAAAATCTCAGGTCGATGACCTTGATGAATTGGATTTTTGGGGTAAATTCATTAGTCATGGCAAAGGGTTAACCATTCTAAGTCCTATGACACCTCACTTGACCCTCTCTGATGATTAGTTTATAAAATCTTAGGTCGATGACCTTGCTGTTTTGGGTCTTTTGGGTAAATTCGTTGGCCATGGGAAAGAGTTGGCCATCATGAGTCCTATAGCACCTCACTTGACCCTCTCTGAATATTAGTTTATAAAATCTTAGGTCAATGATCTTGCTGTTTTGAGTCTTTTGGGTAAATTCGTAGGCCATCGAAAAGGGTTGGTGATCCTAAGTCCTATGACACCTCACTTGACCCTCTTTAATTATTAGTTAGCGATATACTAACAAATGTGCAGTTAGGCCCTTTTGACAAAAATGAATAATACATTCAAAATCAGGGCGTCACCCAAGTCCAACGACCCCTCATACAAGTCCCTAGCCTTCTTGGTTCATGAGATATTAAAATGCCAATGACCTATTAGTTTTGGATCTTTTGGTTAATTTGCTTAAAATAATTATCAAAAAGCCCGCCCTCTTACAAAAAACTTCAAGTGCGCATGCGTAAAAACAAAAAACACACATGTTAAATCATAGCGGAATGTTTTTTCATTAGGAACAAGTTTAATTTCATACTGGTATCGGACCTAATGCACGTTGCTCATGGAAAGTCACATGTACCTAAAGAAAAAAACACCCCCTAGTAGGGGTAGTTTTTTTTGGAATGGAAATAAGTTGTCCAGAGGAAAAAGGGCGTTAGATCAAGTCCTACGACACCTCATTTGTCAAAATCCGACCATGGGTTCAGGAAATATCAACAAAAGCGTAGTTAGGCCCTTAAGTTACGCTACGGCCGCCATCTTGTTAGGTTAGACTAGGTTAAGTTAACCTACTGCCGCCATCTTGTCAGGTTAGGCTAGGTCAAATTAAGCTATGACCGCCATCTTGTTAGGTTAGGCTAAGTTGAGTTAATTGACGGCCGCCATCTTGTGAGATGGGTGAAGTGGCTGTGGCATTAGAACCCCCGCAAAATACACTACTGTTACCATTCCAATATTATCGAATTCACCCACATGGTTGTGTATTTTCAAAGTGGCGTTGGAAATAATAATAACAGTATTCAAATTTGATATTCTTGTGTACTGTAAATTTTAACTATATCCGTGGCACTTAATATAATGATTGATGTTTTGCTTCACGGTATGATTCACCACGTGGGTAACTGTGCCACCGTATCACATGCAGCTATTGCACATTTGAGAAACATACTTTTATACGAAATCGTGACAAACTTATTGTGATATCAAAACAAAAACTCATAATTTGTTCCGACAATTGATAAAATCTCGCACACGCAATTAGAATATAATTTCAGCGTCCCCGAACTGATAAATGTTTTGTGGTAGCTCGGAAATAAAAATACGCTAGGTTCCATCGATTGGCAGTCACAGAATGATGAAGTGTAGATAAACAAGTACTTCCGTGAAGAAGTATATAGCCTATTTTCATATATCCAACTTACGTTAATTGCCTCTATCAACATACAAAATTTCAGTTTGATTGCTGTAGTCAATTCGTAGATATTGAGAAATGTCTAAATTTTTCGGATGGTCGCCATGTTGGATTTTTAATTATGTAGGCAGAACGCGGTGGAATTTGGTACGGTATATGCTTATACAAATTTTAATCCACTGCCAATTAATTTATTTTAATTGTTTACATAATCACAAGATGGCGGCTGTGCGAAATTTTAAAATCGTGTTTTTATTTCTTATGTCCTAATCATGCTATTAAAGTTTTAATAATACACCTACACAATAATCTTCATGTAATAGTACATTCTAACTCTAAGGCCTACAGAAAAATGTAGACACTCTTTGACAGTTAATATCTATGGATCAAAATGACATACCGTTACAATTTTTGCACCGGGGGAAGGTCATTTTATGTGTTCAAAGTGACCCCCATTAGCAGCCAAACAACGTCGATGCCGCTGAACTGCTGACCGAACTATGGTTGTCGGTGTTGCCGGTGTGATAGTCGCAGTTCAGTATAGCTGGCTTCGGTTGATAAACTGTATTTTTCAAGGTCCCCCATAGGTTACCGTAGAAGTCGAGAGGTGTAAGGTCTGGAGACCGTGGCGGTTACTCAACAGCTCCTCTCTGACCTATCCTTCGTCCAGGTAGGTTTTCATACAAGTAGGCTCTGATATCTCTGTGGTAGTGAGGTGGAGCGCCATCTTGTTGTAGGTAAAATCTTTCATTTCCAAACACCTCTCGGATGGCAAGTAAAATCAATGTTTGCAGCATATGAAGATACACCTAACCAGTTACGGTACCTTCAAAGAAGAATGGGCCAATCCAACCGCGCGATGACAGACCACACCACTCATTATCACCCGGTAGATTAACATGTTTGTCCACGTGAATGTGAGAATTTTCAGGAGCCCAGTACACGCACTTGTGGCGGTTCACAGTACCATTCAGTTTGAACTGCACCTCGTCAGACCATATAACCATCCCTGCAAACTGTTCATCCTTGCGAAGCATGCCTCCAAATCACTCGCAGTACTCAATCCTTCAATCCGGGTCGTCCTCGTTCATAGCGTGCAGCGATCTTGGAATGTACACTTTCACTTTGCAGCTTTCAGAATTCGTCGTACACTTGATCGGCTTACCCCGCTTTCGCGTGCACCCTGATTCACAGATTTTTGAGGTGACCTGGTGTAATGTTGCAACACAGCAGTGCTGGAAGCTGGACTTGTTGATGTTTTTGGTCGGCCAGACCTTTCCTTATGCACATCCTGAACAGTACCGTCGGCTTCAAATTTATCCCGAATACGATACATTGTGTATGTTGGTGGATGAGTTCCGTACACATTACGCCATTGCCGTTGTACCTCCATCATGTTTTCGTACTTCCACTACCACTTCAATACGACCTTGCGTTGCTCAAACGACAATCTTACTTCTTTCATTGCTGCACTGTCATCTGCTGGAAAACTCGCTAAGATTGTCGCGCCACTCATGTGACCTTCTTCAACTGTTGAGGAAACAATGGACTGTGCCAGTGGTGACTGGTGACCCCCGAGCCTGGTATACCGTAGCGCACCCTTCCTCTTTATTCATCCCTTACATGCGTCAACCAATATCAATCCTACGAACAATAATAATAATATTAAATCGGAATTAAGCAGTGAATTATTATTAGTGGAGTTGGAGAAAAACATATGCGTAATTTCGTAAGAAAATTTGTCTATGTATTTGAAGAAATTCTGTTTCACTCCTGAACATCACTTGCCACATCCCCTCACTCTCCACTTTATTTGGCTACGTCCTTTAAGTGGCTTCATTCACCTTCGCGCTTCATCCCTTCTCTCTCCGTTCCTGACCAGTGTCGTATTTTTTCATAGAAATTTGACACTGGCCGTCTGTACTTGCGTTCTAAGAACACGCCGTGACGTAGCCGTGCGCGTTGAATTACGCTGCAGCAAGTCCGCAGATCGGAGGATCGATTGTCGGCGCTGACAAAGGCTATCCTGAGTGATGTGTCTTTCCTGAGTTTTCCCACACTCCTTCCAGGAAAATGCCGGGATAGTAAGTACCTTACTTCACGTCCCGGGCCACCCACCTCATCCCTGTCCCTATTACAGCTACAGTCATTTCAGAAACACACATTATCAGACACGTTAAACACACATCCAACTACACGGGGCTGATGACCAAGATATCCCAATCCTCTCAAATGAATTCTTTTACTTTCGCTTGCAGTCCTCCTAAATAACCAGCCGACCACCTCGTGGTGTAGCGGCTAGCAAGCTTGGCAGTCCCACGGGGGGTCCAGGTTAGATTCCCGGCTCTGCCAAGAAATTTAATTCTGGTCTGAGGGCTGGAACGGGGTACGCTCAGGCTCGTAAGGCAAACTTGAGGAGAAGTGGGTTCGATTCTCATCTCAGCCATCTTGGAAGCGGTTTTCCGTGGGTTTCTTACTTCTACTACAAATACCGGGATGGTTCCTAACTTAAGACCACGGCCGTCTCCTTCCCAGTCTTCATCTGAATTAGCCTACAAATTCACACACTAGTAGGCTACACCATACAAATTCCACGCACACCCAAGTACACGGGGCTACATGACCACGACGTCGCGAAGTCCATAAATAAATCAACAACATCTAAATGTCCAGCCATGACACTTGCACCGTCATACGTCTGTGTTATAAACAAAAGGGACGTAAAACCAGTAACATTATTATTTATTTGTGCTATAAGCTTGTTACTTAACGTGAATTCTTCTAATACTGACATAGCTTCGGCTGATGTGTTAGAACTAACATCGGGAAAGCCAATGCATCTTTTTGATGTGTAACAACTTTCCACTCGGTTGTTGAATATTTCTGTGGGAGTGTTTTGACAAATGGGACGGACGTGGATCGGACGGAAGTGTGTAAGAGGCTCTACCAAAGCAGCCAGGAGGGATGCGATCCAGCTGGCAGTGGTAAGAGGAAACAATGAGCGCGCGGTGGCGGAGATTAGTACCAGGACGTACTGTCAGCAATGTGGAATGTATATTGTATACGGGTTACTTCAAGTTTTGGAGGCACCATAAGAGATATTCATACAATAAATCATCTTCAAGTTGTCGTTCTTTGGTGTGAAAATACTCATTATATCATATTTGCTGAAAACAAATATGATTTACTAAGAGTTTGTTTTCAATCTCTGGATAAAAGTGATGGGCATCCACTTCCCGAGTAACTTTGCTCAACACTTTTATTGTGATCGGTAAACGCTCATGCAAACTCTGGTGTCAACTGATTGAAACACAAACCACATGGAAGTCTTCGTATCAGTATTTAAATGATGGTATACCTTAATATGAAATATTGTAACTAGTTGGCAATGCCAGTGTTATGTTTCTGCACAATGGCTATTCAAATATTAACCCACATTGCGGTAAAGCAGTTATCAATATAATATATATCTATATGTTTGCAGTATATGGAAACTGAGCTAGCCTTTTTATCCATTATACGCATTCCCTTCACTATCACGCAGGCGTATTCATAACTAATTTAAAACTCAATTCCACGCAGGAACATTATCGAAAAAAAAAAGCAAAATACTAATGGAGAATAAAAAATTACTCCCATAATATTACCGGCACGTGATAATAAGTAACCGTCTTGTACTCTAAATTCCAGTGGTTGTATTGGCTACGTTGATAACATCTTGATCTGCGAATCATGAGGTCTCAGGTTCCAACCCCAGTCCCGGTAATTATTTTTGCTACCAGATTATCGATGTAAACGATATATATCATAACATTATGCGTCATTTTGACAGAATCTACATGAAATGACGATTTATCTAATTTAAATTTCAATACTTTGCACCAAGCAGGAGTTGGGAAATTCGATTGTATTGACCATTATTTCTAGTAGTCTATAGATAGGCTAGAGACCATGGTCTCATTCCTCCAATTAATTTACAGTATAATATGTGATGTTTGTTCAAACAAGTGTGACAGTAGCATATTTCCAATTCAATATATACTTTCATCATAGTACCAGTATGAAAACGGAGCGTAAATTAACATTTAAAGAATGTCCAAGCTGTGTAGTATACAGGTAGGATAACATGTCAGATGACTTCACATATATTTCATCTCAATTTCATAGTTGGATAACATGTCAGATGTTACACATCTTAAGCGACTACTGTAAGGCTCGTATCTTTTTTTTAAACATCTCCAGCAGTCTACATAGCTCAAAATTGTGGATAGTTGTGATTTATTAATCACAGCAGAACATTCATCTACAAGAATTGCCACAAATGTTGCGCTGTCAAGTTCCAACGCAATAGCACCTACCAATACTCCTCTAATGTCTTCTATTGAATCTTTCTGATTTGTAGATGACGTAGCTTGTATTATTTGTAGAATTAAGAAAACGCTCAGCAAATCTCAAGTTTCTGTGTAGTTACCTCTGTTCAGTGACTGATGTCGTCGTAGCACCTATTCTTGCTTGCCTAAAAGAAGAACGACATCTATTAGCCTAGCTAAAACCTGCTTATTATTTTTGACCATTCCAATGACTCACCCACAATCCACCTCCAGTGCTTCACACACACTTTAACACTTTAATATTTCTCAGTTTACTAAATCACTTCAAGAGTGACTTAAAACAAACATACCATAACCCTGTCTCGCTGATCGTTGGCATGTCTCCCCTCGTCAACAAACTCCCCTTGAAACAGCCAATCAGCGTTAGGCCTAGTTGAACCGCATGGGACTAGCGCAATACTTTGCGCTGAAATTTGCCGGGCTTGTGTTACCCTCCCCCTTCTCCGCATACCTCTGACGAACCTACGAGCGCCCCGGAGAGCCTTGCGGCATTTGCGGTATACTCAAGTACAGTCACTCACAACTAAAACTATGCACCACCAAAAAAAAAAAAAGCATGGTACGCTGCTATGACTTCCGACTTTCGGGGCAACAATCTGCAGAATACGTATAACAAACACGATTTTCATGACTGCACCATTAACAAGTCTCTTTAGACGAGAAAATCTTTTTACATTCTAACCTTGGGTGGTATACCGCCGGCATATGCGATGCATGGGAGAATTCGACTCTAGAACTGTGCTACCGCGCAAGAATTGTAACGGTATGTCATTTCGTTCCAAATATATTAACTATCAAAGAGTGTCTACATTTTTCTGGACCCCTCTGTATATAAAAATCCAACATGGCGTCCATCTGAAATCAATATCTATCAATATCTATGAATTTGTTAAAGGAATCAAACTGACATTTTGTATGTTGATAGAGGGAATTAACCTAATTAGGATATATGAAAATAAGCTATATAGTTCTTCATGGAATTACTTGTTTCTATTTCACTTCTTATAGTAGCCTATGTAAGTTAGGAATGTGAATTATCATTATCATCATCGATATAGTTGTACATTGCCTTTATGATAATGGTTGCTATCGTATAGCCTAAAGGGCTAAAAAAGAAAACCAAAAATCATAAAATGTGAGATACTCACCGTAAAACGGTAGAAATTCCTTTCTCAGCAGGGATGAACACGAACGATTTTGATAAATGCTCTTTATGGTCGAATCTAAACATTATGTTCACACTGATTTCTTACAGCTGGAGACAAATCCCACTTCTAATTGCGAGGTTGCTACTTGAAGAATGCGTGATAACACATCATCTGAAAAGTATATTTCTATTCTTAGACTTTACATGCTTCAGTGGAGAAAACGCTTATTTTTCGCATGCGTAGGTATTTGCATAAACAGAGCCCAGTGGGTAACGTTCTGGTAAAAGGAGTTTTCAAACGTCAATTCCAGTAACCTGAGATATGTTTAGAGATGAATCACATTATTACAGACGCCATGGCTGGGATCCATATCACCATGCATAAGGTTAAATCATCGGTCAAACTTTGGAGTTAAATCTCCTATAATTTCAGCGTTGGATTAGCCTTGTAGGTAGATTTCATTACAAAGCTAACTATTGCAATGGGTACTGCGCCCGAAAGCATGTCTAATGAGTGGGAAGAAGACAGGACGAGGTACGAACTGAGGACCACCTCAGAAGAATGGCATATTTAAAATTTGGAATTATGGATAACATTTGCAGTCTGGATGGAAGACTATGATTAAATGAGCATTTGGAAAAATTTTCGCCTAAAGACATATTTTTACTTCGAGAATTAGTGGAAGTTTTATGATCTGGTAATTTTTTTTACCAAGCATAAATGATATTTGAAGAGTCCTGGAAATCTACACTTTCGTCGATGTTAGTAGCGAGAAACTTGTTTCGAGCTGAGGGAGAGCTAGCAAGGTCGGCTGGAGGACGGACACGCGCCACGATCGAGAGTGGGGGAGCAAACGCGTGTCGGAAGCGTGCCAGAACTTGCTAAGGACCAATCAGAGAATAGTTTGAGTGCTGAGGAAGGAATAAATATTAAAATCATTATTTTAATATTTAATGAGAGTGTTACATATTAAATTCACCGGCAGAGGAAAAGAGGTTTAATTGGCAAGACGGATATTGGATTAAATGGCTGAGAGAGATGTTATGTATAAATCAGTTAATTTTAATAGCCGTTGGAGGCTAGTTTACCAGATTTGCGAGGGAAATCTGATGGACGAGGCTAGCAGACGCTAGGAGACGAGTCTCTTTCTGTCTGAACAGTCGAGGAGGTAAGACGTAATTATTTTCACTCTTCGAGAAATATATAGACAAAAGTTTTTGAGAACCTGAGACTTCAAGATGGAGCAACAAGCCATTGAAAGGAGAAATAGGCATTGTTAGTCAACAGTATTAAGAAGAAACATTTATACTACATTCAAAGAAGAAATATACGTCGTTATACAATATTTAAAAGTTTAACCTGAAACATCGAACACGCAACTACTCAGGAAGGAATTCAGAAGTAGTGAGACTCCATATAATAAGAAGTTCATCAATCTACAAAACAATGTATGAGAAATCAGGTCGGAGGGGACAAACTACGACTACACATCATTTGGCAGTGAGGAGAATGTTTTAACTTCACTATGTTGGGAAAGTAGAGCTATGCTAACCAGAGAAATCCAGAAATGACCAGATAACATAGCAATATGAGCAGCGAGCTGCATGAACTTCGCAGTCTTCGCTCACATAACGCTACAAGCGACTACCAGAGAAATCCACACTATGGAGGTTGTTTTCAAGTGTAGGAAAGAACACTGCAAACTACCGACTTCAATGAACATCGAGATCTGAGAAGGAGACGAGCAGCATTCGAGATGGAGAACGCGGGGAATCCAGAGCTGGGGAGCGCGAAGCACCGAGCGCTGCGGAGGAGACGTGTCATCGCGGAGGACGTAGGAGCAGGCCAGCAGAGGAGTTGCCAGCTGAGGACCGGTTGGGTTACATCATCCCAGAGCATTCACCTGCACCAGCAGCCAGACGTGGCAGAGATGACATAATGAAACCAGTCCGCAGGGAGGCGTGCTGCATTCCAGAGAAGCACGTGGGAGAGATTCCATGGACAGAAACGTCATTAGGTCTGTCACCAGCGATCTCAGAATGAAGGTAGAATAGTGCAATTTTATACACATCTGTAGTTAGTCCTTGTTCACGTTATTCCAGAATTTGACCAAAATATTTGCATTTATAACCTATATTATTGTATTGTCTTGAGAATTTGTAGTAATTTCTATAGTTAGTTTCATACGTTACTCGGACGTATTTTGAAGGCTTGATTGATGATCTTAGACAACGATAATAATTTTCGTTGTAATTTTAGAGCGTTAAAATTCACTTACGGTTAGTTTCGTTGCGATTCCTTACGCATATTCCGTAGATTTGTTGTAACATCGTAGAAAGATCATATTTGCATTGGAAATTGAGAAGAGAAACGTAAATTTGTGATAAATAAATATTGTATCAGAGGAAGAACATAGTCATGTGTTTGACGAACGTAAATAATTTATGTTGTAATGTCAGAGAAAGGAAGGACATGAGAATCCTATGATAAAGAGTTTATTCATAATACGAAGTAGTAAATAGGAGTATTCAATATTGGCATTGAAGGAACTCCAGTATGAAGGGAAGATAAAGATATTGTAAAACCCAGAAGTTTTGTTGTACGGAAAGGAACAGTATGCGATAATTGAAGGCATAACTAAATGATAAATGCTATTATGAAATGTTATGCATGTATATTTATTATAAATGAAAGTGAGAAATGGAAGGAAGGATATTAGCATTTATTGTTAACAGAAACGTGAGGAATGGTAATTGTTATTTTCATAGCAGACGCAAGCAGACTTAAAATTCAGAGATAAGCGAGAAATTGTAACCAGGAAGTATTTGATGCAGAGAAGGAAGAAATGAGATGAGTTATGGTAGTGAGAATTGTGGAGAGTTTGTGCGAGATAATATAGAGAAGTTAAGTGGAAAGATTTGAAACAGAGCACGGAAATGTATAATCGATAGAGGATTTTGTAGAAGGAGTAGTGTATTCGTGAAAGTTATTGCATTTGTTATTTCTAGTACGAATACTAAATATCATACTTTGATGAAAGTAGTTGATATGGAACCTTAGAAGTTTTGTGAAAGTGCTAAGAGAGGAAATATTAATGATATGCAATTGTATTAATGAAGGCGTAACATAGACGCGATGTTATGAAACGTGAGATGAAGAAGTTGAGTGGAGAGGTTTTGAAATATTTTGTGGTGATTAAGAGAAACCGTCTTTTGTATTTTGTGAAGATGAGAGTGTGGGACGTGAGGGTAAATGCCACACACACTCGAAGTTTGGTTGGAGAGCTTATCTGAATAGTCATGCGTTGCAAGTTTGTATAACTATTAATTTATTTGATACCGGAATTGTAAACATTAGTGATGAGATACTAACTTAATTGTTTGTGTCCATGATTCACATGGAATTGACACATAAATACCTAAAATAACCAGTTTTATTGTGTGAAATACGTAGAAAGACCGTGTGAAATACGGAGAAAGATTTTGTAGAAGAAGAGAGTTGTGAGATACGAAGGAAAGTTGTGAAATGCACTCTAATAAATTAGAGACAGATATTATGAAATCGTGCGGGTCGCGATCATGTAAATAATGTAAATATTTTATTATTATTATTATTATTATTATTACCCATTTCTTATTGTATTTGAAACTTAACATTATACTTGGAGGACTTTAACGGATGTATTACTTAGTGAATATGTCTGTTATCTTGGAACGTTAAAGCACAATGTTCAGTGAACAGATAGGACAGATATAAGAGTCCTGAATTCAAATAATATGTATTTTTAAAATATCTTGGAGTAAGATATATTTCCATTTGTGAAGTGACGCAAGAAAGACACTTGTTACACGCATCAAGCCTAAATGAGGCGTAGATATTTCATTTTAGAGGGTGATTTATTTCCATTTTTACTATTGGTGATGGGACATAAGTTTTTGTGTTGTGTTGATATTTTTGTCAATAAATGGCAAGCGTATTTTTATTCTTGCTAAGTTTTTTAGAACTGATTCTTGATTCAATGCTTAATTACACAAAAACCATACCGCTAGCTAGATGCAGGCTGACGATCGACAATTTATCTTAACGCCCGAAAGCCGAGTTGCTCGTTAGTGCTCTATCTTTTAGCTTTTATTTTTTTTCTTGTCCTGTATGCAACTAGTTAGTAGTATAGTTAGATATGTATATGTGTGTTCCTAGGGTTCCCTATTCATTAGTCCGGTAGGAGTAATTTAACTCTTAGCCGGTTGTTGAATTTCCTACGATCCTTTTACCATCTGCACGGATTTGGGACTGTGGCCTGGAGGAATTCGGGCGCAGTACCCTGTTTCGACTTCCGGAAAATGTCGACATATCTTTGCGTTTCACATCCCCTAGACCCCAAACCACCGTCAGTTCAAAAGTTTATATATAATTTATGTATATATGTATCTATGTATATATGTATAGACATCAGTTTCTTTTGGACACGATAACTGCCGTAATTTTGAACCAATCTCTTTGAATTTTTTACATAATATATATCTCCTTAAAATCTCGGTCGAGTTCGTTAATGTGAAAAATCGGTCTAAGGGGGTGAAAATGGGGGTCTTTTTTTTTCGAAAAAGTGAAATATCGCTATAACTCTCTTAATATTTGAAATATTGAATCCATTCAAAGTTCATACTACATTTATGTTTGAAAAGTTATTTGATAGCACCAACCATTGACCAAAGGGGTGGGAAGAAAGTGGGTTTTTCGGGAATCATTAATCATATCTCTCTTAATAGGCACAATATCAAGACCGTACAAAATGGAAACTATTCCCCTAATATTTACGTAACACTTTTGTCAGAAATAATTTTTGATCTGACCCACCATTACGCCAAGGGATTTGAAAAATTATTTCGGAATTAAAGAAAATGCCAAGTGCTATCAGAGGTTACCACGACAACGCTTCGAAATTGATAAGGGATGAGCTATCAGAGGTTGCCAAGACAACGCCATTGCACGAGATCACATTAATTTTTAGCCTACTTTTCACATTTTGCAACAAGTAGTTCCGTGAAGAACTATACAGCCTATTTTCATATATCCTACTTATGTTAACTGCCACTATCAACACACAAAATTTCAGTTTGATTGCTGTAATAGATTCGTAGATATTGAGAATCGGCTAAATATTTCGGATGGTCGCCATGTTGGATTTTATATATGTAGGTCCCAGAGTTATGTACCGTTACATGAAGATTGTTGTGTACGTGTAGCATTCAAACATCAATCGCATGATTAGGACACAAGAAGTAACAAGGAGATTTTAAAATTTCGCACAACTGCCATCTTGTAGTTATGGAAACAATTGAAATAAATTAGATTCCAGTGGATTAACATCCGTATAAGGATTTACTGTACCAAGTTTCACTGCACTTGGATGGTTAAATAGCGAAAAACGACCATGTGAATATGTATACTTCGCGTCGCCGCCATGTTGGATTTGTGATCACCAGGTTATTTAAATTCCTATAGGTGAACTTAAGTTCATAGCCCCTATGAACATAAAAAATTCAGTTTGATTGCTATAATAGATTCGTAGATATTCAGAGCCGTCTAAATATTTCGGATGGTCGCCATTTTGGATGGTTAATTGTATAGGCCATAGAGTCATGCACCATTAAAGGAAAATTATTGCGTAGGTTCATTATTCAAACTTTCACTTCGATCGCATGATTACGACACAAGAAATCAAATCTTAATTTTAAATTTCGCACAGCCGCCATCTTGAGGTTATGTAAACAATTGAACTAAATTAGATACCAGTGCATTGCAATGTGTATAAAAATTTCCTGTACCAGATTCCATTGCGTTTGGAACATTAAATCGCGAGAAAGGTCCATTTAAAATATTCAATTTCGCTTGGCCGCCATGTTCGTTTTGTAGTCAACCGGTTTTTGAAAGTCTTATTGATCAACTTCCAGTAGTGCCCTTTATCTCCGTACAAACTTTCCGGGTGATACCGCTAATAGTTTCAGAGATATAGAATGCCGGTGAAATATTTCGCACATCCGCCATCTTGTGGTTATGTAAACAATTGAACCAAGTTAGATGTCGGTGCATTACAATGTGTATAAACATATACTGTACCAAGTTTTATTGCGTTTGGTTGGTTAAATCGCGAGAAACGTCTATTTAAAAGTCGCTAATTCGCGTGGCCGGCATGCTGGTTTGTAGTTACCAGTTTTTCAAAAGTCACATAGGTGAACTTCTAGTAGTTCCCTTTATCACCGTTATAAATCTCAGGGTGATATCGGGAATAGTTTCGGAGATATTGAATGCTGGTGAAATATTTCGCACGGCCGCCATGTTGGATTAGTGAGGCGTAACAAAATTTGAAGGGTACAGTCGGGGTCGCCTGGAATAGTGCTATGAACTTCCCGAGTTTCATTGAAATCGCTCCAGTCGTTTAAGAGTTATTTGGGACACACCCACACACTCCTCACACACACACACACATGAACAAAAGGTGATCTCATAAGCCTTTTTTTTTTTTTTTTTTCAAAATTGAAAATAGGCTAATAAACACATTTATTTTATGGAATCCAACTTGTCAATAAAATAAAATTATTTATTGACATGAAATATGGATTAACCAATACCATAACAATATGGTAAATATATACGCATTCTTCTTCATGATGCAGGATCTCAAACCAATAGTATTACTGTATTTCGTGATGACATCCGTTTCCATATAGCATGGGTTGACATTAGTAGGAAATACGTAAAGGAACACAGCTTCTAGCCATCTTGCCACTTCGTTTGTCGTTTCATACACCCCTTCGCCTTTGTAAATCACACGGTACCAGAAGAAGCTGGTTACGACTCGATCTTTGGAATCGAGTACAATTTGCAAGAAGGCCTGAGAGACATCACCAATGATTACTACCGGTAACTTTTGAATTTAAGGTGAACAGAAAGTATCTCAGGCAGTAAATTTGTCCCCATTTCGAGGCCACTCAAAGACTTTATGCGTGCATTTATTCTGATTAGGTAGATGATTAGATGGCTAGTGAGGATCCTAACCCACAACTTATTGAGCCATCATCGTATTGGTACCTAATGTGATATCTCGCGAACCAATGGTCGGATTTGGACATGTGAAATATTGTAGGACTAGGGGTGACGCCCCCTTTTCCCTATAGGCCCCTTAATTTAACCAAAGGAGCAAAACTAATAGGTCTTCGGATTTTTAGTATCTCGCTAACCAAAACACCTAAAAATGATAAATTAACCTAAGATATTTTGTTATTAATAAAAAATAGTTGGGGGGGGGGGGGGGTAAAAACTACCCCAACATTAAAATATCGATACCTTGGAAACTATGAATCCTAAAATTATGTGTTATAGCACAACAAATAGGTAATCAAATACTCTTTTACCTCGATAGGTCATTTGACCCCAAACACAGTTAATTTAGATTTTGCAGGGGAAAAATTGTGTTAAACACCTAAAAATGATAATTAACCTAAGATCTTTTATTTTTGATGGAAAGTAGTAGGGGGCGAAAACTACCCCCTTCATCTTCTTTGCATTTTCCCATTTATGTGGGGTCTGCCTCCCTGCAATGATTCATCCACTTCAATCGATCCATAGCGTCCCGGGGGCGAAGTTTGGATAGCCACATGTCATCTCTCACCCTATCCAGCCAGCGTGTTTGAGGTCGCCCTCGAGGACGACGGCCCTCCACATTCAGTTGAAGGGCAGTCATAGCACTGCTACGGAGCACATGTCGATACCACCGCAGACGTGATTCACTCATTTTCTCTGTGATTTTGGCAACCTTGAAATCCTTCCGCACAGCATCAGTCCGAATCTGGTCCAGTCGAGTAAAGCCATTGGACCACCGCAACATCTTCATTTCCATTGCATGAAGCAATTGTTCGTGCTTCGATGTTGTAGGCCAGCATTCAGATCCATAAAGGGCCACCGGTCTAACCACTGTGCGATATACTTTAGATTTTAGACACAATGGAATTTTCTTATTGCATAGAACTCCAGTAACTTGGCGCCATTTCATCCATGCGGCAGTAACTCTTGTTTTGACATCAGGTATCATGCTGTAGTCTGAGGTGATGCATGACCCAAGGTATTTGAATTGGGTCACTTTATTAAGTTGAACCTCACCTACAGTGATCTTGCAATCAGTTTGGTCACCGCATTCCAGGTATTCCGTCTTCTTCAGGTTCAATTTCAATTTCATTTCAATTTCAAGACATAATCCACTCGTGTATTTGCTGTTCGAGGCGCCCACGTGTCTCGTTAGCTAACATGATATCATCCACATATAATAATGTCCATGGATGCATGGTTTGGATGTCATTTGTGATGGCGTTCATGCAGATTATGAAGAGCAAGGGGGACAAGGCTGATCCTTGATGGACACCAACAGTGATTTGGAAGGTTTCGGACATTCTTGCTGCTCACTGCACTGAGCTTGTTGTCTTTCGGTACAGAAGTTTCACCCAATTTACATAGGCTTCAGGTACACTGTGTAGCCTCAATGCCAGCCAGATTAGATCATGTGGTACTCTATCGAACGCCTTTTCCAAATCAAGAAAGGCTAAGTGAACTGTCTTCCTTTTCTCATGGTGTCGTTCCATCAATAGACGAAGTGCATGGAGAGTGTCTGTTGTTCCGCTGTTTTTAACAAAGCCACACTGGTTAGATGAATCACTGATGATTTTTCGTAATCTTGCATCAAGACCACGTTCAAAAATTTTCATAGTATGGCATAGGAGGCGGATTGACCTATAATTTGAGCATTCCAGTATATCTCCTTTTCCTTTCCAAATAGGAATTGTGATACTGGTCATCCAGGCCTCTGGTACTGTGTCTTCCATAATAATTTTGTTGAGGAAGTCCGTAAGCCATACTACAACCTGTTCCTCCAGAAGATTCCATACTTCGGCTGGCAAATCATCTGCACCAGGCTCATTCCCCGACTTCATTTTGTTGATGGCAGTGGACACTTCTTCTGTAGCGATAATGGGCATAGGGCCGTGGATAGGGTCAGCTGTCGGTAGAGACGGATGAGGGATCTCCGTATTGCATATATCCTCAAAATACTCCTTCCAGCGACGTATTATTGTGCCCTTGCGAACAATTAATACGTGATCATAGTTCCGTCAGTCACTGGTTTTCCGGGGCGTAGTGCATTCTCCCACTCGATGATACACGTATCCTTAGGTTAACACTTGAAATAAACATCAAACTCATATTACAAAACTATTTAATACAATTCAAAATATAGGCGCTACAAAACATAAAATACATATATAAATCAAAAATTATAATGTCTACTTCACACTTGCTCTCAAATGACCAAGGATTCATTAAAAAAATGTCCCTTAAAATGATGAAGGTTCCATCGAACCTGACACAACGTCCATATAACTCTCACTTCCATAAAGTTCTCTTTTCAACTAGCACATTCGAGTTCGCTGTGGCTCCGTGTTCACTTTTACCACACTAAACATAGTTAAACACCCCCTTTAATCACTTATTTGAGTATTAACTTACTGTGCAAATATTATTCTTTATAATGGGAGTAGCAGCCTTTCAGAATAAATAAATAAATCAATTCTTTACTAGTCTTATAAACGGTTAAGATATTCATAATATAAGCCAAATAAAGGCTACACTGCGTCCTGCTGCACGGCTGAAAGCAACGGGAAACTACAGCCGTATCCTATTCCCGTGGATGTGCACCTCTCTATGCATAATTACATGTGATGATGGCCCCCTCCCTTGTAAAATTTCAATCCCGAGGTAAACTAGTCCCCCGTTCGGATATCCGGGTGGGGACAACTCGAGAGGGGGTTAAAAAGGAAGGAAGGAAGATTTCAGTTTTACGTGACCGTGAATCTTGTGATTATGAGCCACGGGACCTCCTTTTTACGTGGAATCCGATCCACAGGACATGGCATTTCACTTCGAAAATCCCACATGCATTGACCGGGGAGAGGGGATTAACATCACAGAAGTGACAAAGAGGAAATCTGACATTCTACGGATCGGAACGTGGAATGTTAGAAGTCTGCTAGGAAGTGGAAGGTTAGAAAATTAGAAAGGGAAATGGATAGGTTGAAGTTGTATTTGGTTGGGATAAGTGAAATGCGCTGGCAGGAAGAACAGGACTTTTGGTCAGGAGACTATAGGGTCATTAGCACTAAATCAAACAATGGCCAAGCAGGGGTTGGTATCATATTGAGTAGGAAACTTGGACAGCGGGTGGAATATTATGAGCAATACAGTGAACGGATTATTGTAGCAAAAATCAATACTAAACCTACCTGCACCACAGTGGTACAAGTCTATATGCCTACCAGTCAAGCTGATGATGAGGATGTTGAAAAGGTCTACGAAGAAATAGACGAAATTCTGAGGTATATCAAGGGTGAAGAAAATGTTATAGTAATGGGGGATTGGAATGCTGAGGTAGGAAAAGGGAGAGAAGGGAAGATAGTAGGAGATTTCGGATTAGGTGAAAGGAATGATCGAGGAAGCAGGCTGTTGGAATTCTGCACCGAGCATGAGTTGGTCATAGCTAACACCTTACTCAATAACCACAATAGAAGAATTTACACACGGATGAAACAAGGAGATACAGGGCGTTACTTAATCGACTTCGTTATGGTCAAGCAGAGGTTTCGAAACCAGATTTTGGATTGTAAAACATATCCTGGTGCTGACATAAACTCTGACCACAATCTGGTTGTAATGAAATGCAGATTAATGTTGAAGAAACTGAAGAAAAGTCAAAAGCCAAAAAGGTGGGCAATAGACAGACTGAAAGTAAAGGATGTATACGAAAGATTCAAGAAGAGTATAAGGAAGGACTAATGAAAAACCCTAAACAAATGTCTATTGCAGACGAATGGGCACTTTTGAAGAATGAAATAACAAAATCCGCTGAAGAAAACATTGGTAGAAAAGAAAATATAGGTAGAAAACCGTGGATAACTAGGGATATACTAGAATTGATGGATGAAATGCGTAAATACAAGAATGTAAGAGATGAAAAGGGGAAAGCAGAATATAGACGTCTGAGAAATTAGGGTAACAAGAAGTGCAAGGAAGCGAAAGAAGAATGGTTGAAAGAGAAATGTGCATGTATAGAAAATTGTCTGAAATTAGGAAAAGTAGACACAGCTTATCGAAGGATTAAGAATACTTTTGGGGAAAAGAAGACTAAGTGCTGTAATATTAAGGACACAAACTGAAAGCCTCTAACAGATAGGGAAGAAAAGGTTGAGAGATGGAAAGCTTGCATAGAGAGTTTGTATAAGGGAAAGGAGATTGAGAATCATGTAATGGAAAGGGAGGAGGAAATTGATGAGGATGCGAAAGGAGATTTAATATTGAGATCAGAATTTGATAGAGCTTTGGAAGACTTAAGCAGGAACAAAGCATCAGGCATAGATGATATACCGATTGAGTTGTTACGCTGCACAGGAGATGAAGGTCTGATCAGGTTATTTCACTTGGTGTGTAAGATTTATGAGACAGGTGATGTACCCCTTGATTTCAAGAAGAATATAATCATTCCTATACCAAAGCAAGTGGGAGCTGACAGATGTTAAGATTACTGTACAATCAGCTTGATTACTCATGCTTCAAAGATCCTGTCTAGAATAATTTACAAGCGGATTGAAAGCCAGATAGAAACGGAGTTGGGTGAAGACCAGTTTGGTTTCAGGAGAAATGTAGGAACAAGGGAAGCTGTACTCAGTCTTAGGCTGATTTTGGAAGGTAGAATAAGGAAAGATAAGAGAACGTTCATGGCATTTGTAGACTTAGAAAAGGCTTTTGATAACGTTGATTGGACTAAATTGTTTGACATTTTGAAATCTATTGGAATAAAGTACAGGAATAGGAGGGTAATCTACAATCTATACAGAAACCAGACAGCAGTCATTCGAGCTGAAGGACATGAGAGAGAAGCTGATATTCAGAAAGGTGTTAGGCAAGGCTGCAACTTATCACCCACACTTTTCAATCTTTACGTTGAACAAGCAATGAAGGATATTAGAGAAAAATTTAAAGTGGGAGTGAGGATTCAAGGAGAAATAATTCCAACTCTGAGATTTGCTGATGACATCGTCATCTTGGCCGACAAGCCTGAGGATTTGAATGAGTTTTTGGATAGTATGGACTCCGTCTTACGGAGAGAATTCATGATGAAAATTAATAAAATATAAAACAAAATACTGGATTGCAGCCGAAATAAATCAGGAACCTTTATGTAGATCAAATTGGCAGGTGAAAAGCTGGAGGAAGAAGGAGACTTCTGTTACTTAGGAAGCAGGATAACCAGTGATGGACGAAGCAAAGAGGATATAAAAAGTAGGTTGGCTCAGGCAAAGAAAGCATTTCTACAAAAAAGGAATCTGTTGACATCGAATATAGATTTAGGTATTAGGAAGTCATTTTTGAAAGCCTTTGTCTGGAGCGTGGCACTCTATGGAAATGAAACTTGGACTATTGGTGCAGCAGAAAAGAGGAGAATTGAAGCATTTGAAATGTTATGTTACAGGAGAATGATGAAGATCAGATGGGTAGATAGGGTTTCAAACAAAGAGGTATTAAGACGAGTGGGAGAGGAGAGATGTTTCTGGCGACTGCTAATGAAGAGAAGAGATAGGTTAGTAGAACACATACTAAGACACCCAGGAATAGTAAGCTTAGTTTTCGAAGGAAGGGTTGAGGACAAGAACTGTAGGGGTAGACCAAGGTTAGAATATGTTAAACAGATTGCCTCGGATGTAGGGTGTGGTAGCTATGTAGAGATGAAACGATTAGCTCAGGACAGGGAGGCATGGGAAGCTGCATCAAACCAGTCAAAAGACTGAAGACTCAAACAACAACAACAATGATAATAATAATTATCATTTCATTGGGGTCCACATAAATTCAAAGTCTTATCTCCCTCTATACAACTTGTACAATAATGTATTGCTGGAAAGAATTCGTGCCTCCCTAGAGTTTTGGAAACTACTGAGAATTTTCAAATTAAAACAGACTCCATAGACTGTTTAAGATTTTCATGTACTCGGGAATAGTCTTTCTTGGCTTTATCATACATAGGGATGTTACTACAACCTTATAACAATTAATCTTTGTTTATACGGATCTGAACGATATTTAGCAAGAGTACTTCTAATAATTGGATCTCAGTGTTAATTACCGGAACATTTCAATATTTATAAACTTCCTTAGTCCACGTGAAGACATGGGCTAGTACTTGACCTACCATAATACATTAGTGGCAACCCTCATAACTGTCAAGTCACTCAGGGTGATTTACGAGCTGAGACGTGCAGTCTCTTCTGGCTAGACGGGATTTTCTTCATTAGACCGGCTGGCTGTAAGTTATCATTGTTCCTTAAAAACTCGAAAAGCACACACAATTGTTTCTTTCACATTAAATTGATGCAGCCATATTATCCGCTCATATTCATTCATTCATTCATTCATTCGTTTATTTGCAATTGGGGGGTGTGTCCCCCGGTGGCAAATTAGATATACATAACAAATAATTAATTGTACATAACAATTCACTAACAATTGAACTGGAGTATTTACACAAATATTCAGTCTTTTCTTAAACACACCTATATGTTTGGGAAAAGGCTCTAAGACTGCGGCAGGTAGAGAGTTCCAATTATCAATGGCACGGTTTACGATAGAATATTAACCATAATTTGTTCGCTGTGGTCGGCCCTTACCTTTGAAAGGATGATCGCCCCTACCCATGTAAGTAGGCTTTTCCAAAGGTTTGCTAAGCTCACCCCATGCTGGTTGATTTGTATACGTGTTGTACATAGCGCAGAGTCTAGATTTCATCCTCCTAGCCTCAAGTGATTCCCACCCAAGTTTCTTTAACATACGGCTCACACTGCTCCAGGGATTAAAGTCACTGTGCTCAAATCTAGCGGCCTTTCTTTTTTCCATTTCCAACTCATTTATGAGCCCTACTTGATATGGATCCCAAACCGCCGAGGCGTATTCCAGAATAGGTCTTACAAGTGACAAATATCCTAATTCTTTAGCAGAGGTACTACTTCCTTGTAATACCCTCATTACAAAGTGCAGGGATTTGTAAGCTTTAGAAACTACACATCCTATATGACTACTCCATTTCATATCATTTCTTACGTGAACGCCCAAATATTTGCAAGAAAAATTTTTCTACAAGTATTTCCGAGCCAATGATATATATTGAAAATCTTGCCTTCGCACTTTCCCTATTTCTATTAGACTACATTTGCTTGTGTTTATTTTCATTTTATTTTCAATCGCCCACTTATAGACCAGGTTCAGGTCATCTTGAAGTACTGCATTGTCTTGTGAGTCATGTATCTTTCGATATATTACACAATCATTCGCAAACAATCGACAGTCACTGCGAATCCCATTTGGTAAGTCATTTATAAACGCCAAAAATAACAAAGTTCCGATTACGCTGCCCTGAGGGATACCCGACGTTACGGTAATTTCATCCGAGAATCGGCCTTCAACTTTCACTTTCTGCGAACGACCCGTCAAAAATTCTTGGATCCATAAATTTACTCTTCTATCAATCTTCGTCGAAGCTAATTTATGGAGTAGCATGTCATGCGGCACGACATCAAATGTCTTCGCAAAATCTATAACTATGGCGTCGACAGAAACTCCATCGTCTAACGATTCGCTAATATCTTGAAAAAGTGATAGCATCTGACTCTCGCATGAGTAACCTTCACGAAATCCATGTTGCCTATCATTAAACCATGATAATGTTTCCCACTGTTCCCTCTAGTAGTCGCAAATGAGATACTCCATCTGTTTACAAACGATGGACGTAAGACTAACCGGCCTGTAGTTGCCCAATTCGAGTCTGCTACCCCCCTTAAATATTGGGACTACCGTAGCTCTTTTCCAGTCATCTGGGATTTGCGCATTGTTTATGGACACATTAATCATCGCCTCTAAGTATCGTGCCACGGCCCTACCTCCTAGTTTAAGTACATCTCTAACAATATTATCAGGACCCTTCGATATATTGGAACGTAATTTTTTGTATTAGCTTCACAATTGCTGACTGGTTTATTTGGAGAAGTGGAGCCCCTGATTCACCGTTACGGTCCATCACACAGCTATTGGATTTATTGAACACACTACCATAAAACACATTTAATTCATTAGCAATGGCCTGCTTCTCAGTAATTAATTTACCGTCACCAGACATTATCATCGACAAATTATTTGAATTTCCCTTTCTTCTCCTAACATAACTGTAATTTTTTTTCCACCCATCGCCTCCCGAACCAAGTAAACCTTGCATATAATTGCCATGAGCAGCCCTCTTTTTTAAGACGAGCTCTCTTGATAAGGACTTAAATTTCAACATATACTTGTCACTATCATGTCTTTTATTGTATAATTTCCTAATTTTCCGTTTAAGACTCCTGATATCCCGTGTGTAATACTCAGGATCTGGGTTATGTTTCAGTAATTTAAATGGAACAAATTTATCAATAGCGCCAATTAAAAATATCAAAAAGTTAGTCCACAGGATATTAATGTGATTTCCTTCCGATGCCCATCCTACAAATAGCTCATTCAAATACCCCTGAAATTTGCCCTGATCCGCCCTGCGATACTGCAATATAATCTTATTTGCTACATCAGAGTCTAATTTTGTAATGTCACTGTATCTAATATTAAATTCAACCCCAGAATGGTCACTAATTCCTGGTACTTTCAGACAGTTAATATACAGCTCTACAGGCCTTACGAGATAAATATCTAAGGTATTATTGCCTCTGATTGGGAAGTCAACTACTTGGGAAATTCCACCCTCCCTTAAGAATTTGTTTGCAGCGCTCTGAGCTTGACCACAGCTAGTTGACTCACCAGACCAGTCTACTTTGGGGAGGTTTAAATCTCCGGCAATTATTATGTTCTTTTTCATAGCATTAACCGTACGAGTTTTATCATACAATGTGTTGAGAAGCGAAAAGTTATCTTTCGGTGCTCTATACGCCCCTATCACCTGAAGAGGGAATGTATTCCCTTTATCCGAAATTTGTACACATAACATTTCATGATCCGTATCAGCCCACTTTAAGAAACTAGCTATATTTTTGCGCACACAAATAAATAGCCCACCACCTCGCTTCCTCCGATCCCTTCTGTACATTTCGTAGGTCCATTGAATTATTTCATTACTATTTATATCCTCATATAACCAAGATTCAGTAGCAATGACAATGTCTGGAGAATACGTCTCTACAAGATTCCAAAATTCAATTAATTTATTTCCTAAACCCTGACAATTAACCAGCAGTAATCTTAGAGGCTTACCTCCGCAGCAAATATCCCGGAGTAGCTCCTTCTGTTCCCGTCAGCCGGCAACCTCTGGACCTGCTCCTCCTCACAATGGCCGGCACGAACCGATGACCTTGTCATGTAGGCTCCCTAGGTTGAAAGCGCCCCGTCGATTTAAATGCAGCCCGTCTCGGGCGAAGTCACGGCCACCAATCCAGCAGTCAGCATCTACGTACACTAATCCCAGTTGTGCACAAACCCAGTCCATGCGGTCATTTACAGTCTTAACTAGCCTTAACGGAACATCTCCCCGCCGAACAATGCCACTCATTATAATTTTTGCATTTCTAAACTTGCTTTTAGCTTTTCTGCCTAGTTCGTAGAGCTCCCCCATGATGTAATCAGCTGTAGCTTTCTTCTTCAAATCGTTCGTCCCAACATGGAGCAAAAACACTTTAACTTTGTCACAGTCCTCTCCATTTGCTTCTTCCACTTGTTGGGCAAGCTGGTCAATTTTAATCCCCGGATAACACCGCACTTTCGCACCTGATTTCCTCGAGATATTCGCACTCCATCGTATCATAGGATCACCCAGTATGATAACGTCATCCTCAGTTTGCTCCTGCACGCCCTCTTCCACACTGATCCCAGTAGAAAGCCGTTCAGTCACATCCTTCACCGTTTCCTCTGATTCACGAAGCTTTGTTCTAAGTTCCTGTATTATTTGATCCCTTGCTTTGATTTGCACCCTCAAACAGTTCAGCGTATCACATACTTTACAAAACCAATTCCCGACATCACAATCCCCCTTCTTGACCTTATTACAGCCGAAGTGAAACCATTTCTCACATAGTCCACACTGAACACCGTTCTTCAATGTTTTACTGGGTTAGGCGAGATCACTAATTGCGAAATATCCACGTCGGCTGGTGTAAGCGCTTGATACAACAATAACTAAATGGACTTTCGAAGGTTATGAACACTGGTTCATATCTGGTCTAACCCCTGGGCATTTATCCATCTTCAGAGGAATTAGAGACACTTTATGACGGAGCGGGAACATTTAACACCAAGTCCTCCTCATCTTACCGACATTTGGGCGGTACATGACGCGGTCCCCTACGCTTAACACAAATGCAAATATAGCACCCTTTCCAAATTTTGTCTTAAAGCAAATACATTCAAATCTATTTACAGCGCTCAACTTCCCTCTCAATCAGTTTGGCCTGGCATTATTTCAAAGCAATCCTAGCTTGAATATTATATTCGCTACAATAGCGTTTTTACATATAGTATTTACGTGACGCTCTTCGAGTCGGATATTATCTCCTAACCGTCTTTTAAATCTCCTTTCATTAACATTATTTGCCATTTACAATTAGCCCTGCACTGATTATTAATTTAATCTTTGACATTTCTTAACTGGAACATAATAGTTCAACAAAATGTATTTATTATCTCTGGAACCAAACGACTTCCACCTTCTCATTTATTTTCAATATTGCAATTCAACGATTATTTCAATACTGAAGTTTTACCTTCTATTTCTTGCTTCTATAGTATTTACCATACCATTACATTACATATAATGTTATTCCAAAAGAATACAACTCCTCTGAGTTTTAATTAACACTTATTAACTTGTTAATTTGACAATTAAGTTATCGTTCAAAACCGCATTTTTCATTACACACTCTTTCTTTGATGAATCCCTGTTTTTATATGAGTATGATTTTCTCATTAGTTCTATTTGCACGAATTCCCCCCAAAAACGACTCATAATCAAAATCTGGTACTTACATGACCTCGGAAATTCCTCCCGGATCTCAATGATTCGACTTTTTCACCCACATTCTGGGTTTTAACCTTCCATTACACTCATCGTGGCACTCGTTACATACACCGACTTTCCATGAATTTTACACATTTTCATTTTACTTATCACCTCTTCTTGAGGGATCAAAATCATGATTAAATACCCTTTAAACACTTAATATTTCTAATTCTAATACACAAGAATTATCAAGCTTAATACACTGCTTGCTTTCAACACTTTTTACACTGACTTTACTTCTTTCACCTCCTCCTAGAGTGTAAATACTAGCGCTGCCTGCTCCTAGACCTAGCTCCGAGTTGGATTCCTTGAAAGTCTCGTTCGCTGCTTCCCTTTGCTGGTACTGGATACTTATATCTTTGTCCTGGCTTCTTTAGTGATCGGCACTACGTTAGAGTATTGGCACGATATTATTCTGATTCGGGTAAAAGTTTACTGTTTTGCAAAATGTATCTGCTAGTCATAAGTCCTAGAGTCGCAGTCTACTGTTCCTAACGCTCTATTTTAATGTTTTTACTTCCGTCCACGTTTTACTTTCTTACTGGAATACTATAGCATTCTATCTCTGGACGACTTCTCAAGTCTGTTCACTTCTTTGTTTCGCACTTACTGCGTTTACTTCGTACCTTCTGACCTATCGTTACTTTGAGCACAAACCACCTAAGCACAGGCATGTTAGGCTTGTTATCCAACTTTCCGACCCTTATCTGGTTCTTTAACGCACTTGGGTACACTTTAACACCTTTTATGCTACACGGATGTCTCGTTTACTGGCGAGATATTTCGATACTTTCTACGTTCCCTGAGTCTATTTATAATCGTCTTCTAAGGCTTTACTAAGTCCTTGTTGGCTGAATATGATTGCGGTCAAAGTAGGATACTTTGCCAAGTCCCAAAGATTGGTTACTTATGTGCCGTAGCCCGACGGATTTCTGACGATACGTTTTTCCCAACAGAGGTTATCAGTTGACGGCTTGGTGATACAGAAAGAACCCTTCACGGTCATTCGAAGACTGCATGATTTGATTTGGACTAGCTGCCTATTTGTTCGTTTCAGCTAAATAATTCAGTTTTGCTTCTTCTCAAAATTATCTTTTAAACTAAGCGTCGTACGCTTGTGAAAAAATTATGTATTTATTCCTCATGCTCTAAACATTTCAAATTTACTTTAATTTTCGAAAATCGATCGTGGCAAATATTTATAAAAATTAATAAGTGCTCCTGTACTGCGTGGGTGTAATTTCTTTTTATCCCACTCTCCGAGAGACTAGCTGGCCCCTCCCCAATGAAGTTATGCACAATCATCACTTTTAATCTATACAGTGATTAGAGATTTTTATACTTCCAAAAAACACAATTTCTAGAGTTATAATTATTGGCGTTCCCAAAATCCAATATTTTTGCGTGGTTTCTGAAAAAGAGGGCTATTTCGCAACAATTTCGGGCCTCGCCCTCCTCAGCGTTGCCAATAATGTGCTGAGTCGTCAACCTTCGGTGAATCCCTCTCCCTCTTGCATGAGTGGAAATTTTCTCTCTTGGTTGCACCATCAGGCTAAATCCGTTCTGTATCACGTACGCCCGGTGACTCACACACGGGTTGTATGCTATAACTCAGATTATGATCCTTATCGCTCCTGAGTCACGCATAGGTTGCTCAATCTGACCACTTCTCTGGCCTGTATATGTATTCAAATCTTATGAATATTTCTTCTTAGTAGGGGGGGGTAAGGCGGTTTCCAACGAGTGACATGGCCGCCGCGTTAGTCCAAGCCAATATCTCTCGAACGCATGGTCCGATTTTGACAAATGAGGTGTCGTTGGACTCGGGCTGACGCTCTCTTTCCAATGGACTACTCATTTCAACCCCTAAATAAAACCTACCCCTACTAGGGGGTGAAATTGTAATTTTTTAGTGAAAGTCTCTTTTCAAATACGACATGTATAAGGTGCGCTGCTAAAATGAACTTAAACGTTTTTGCTCATATTGCGCATGCGTTTTACGAGATGCCGCTATGGATGAACATTTTTGTTTTTTGTTTTTTACGCATGCGCACTGGGGAATTTTGTAAGAGGGCGAGCTCTTTGAAAAAAATGATTGATAAGAAGAGGTTTTGGTGGTGAGGAGAGAGCCAGATAGTCGCCTACTTTCCTACGAAGTTTGCTGATATGTCTCAAACGCAAGGTCGGATTTGGACGTGTGACGTGTCAAATCGCTTGTCTCGAAGCCCTATACATGTTATTAATAGGTTAGAGTTTTGAGAATGAGGGAAACAGGCTTTTTTGGGGTAAAACCATGATTTTAGACTTTTTCTGATATTTCACGAATGCATGGTCGGATTTGGTCCTATGACGTGTCAAATGGCTTGTCTCGAAACCCTGTGTATTTTGGTAATAGGTTAAAGTTTTTGAGAATGAGGGAAACAGAATTTTTTGTTGTAAAACCGTGATTTTAGACTTTCTGTTATATCTCACAAACCAATAACGCCAGAGACGTATACGAGGGGTCGTAGGACTCGGGGTGACGCCCCTTTCCTCTCCCCTTTCGAATATAGTATTTATGTTTAAAAAATGCGAAAGGGTCTAACGACACTTTGGTTGAAAACATTTTAGTTTTTAAAACTTTTTCTTTTAATCTGTCTAAAATGTTCATGAAGAGTGGTTGCAGATAGAGACGATACCACTGGACACGTGTTTCAACGAAGCTATTACTGGCCACGGTGGTGATATACCAATACAGTATTCGCTATTTCGATGAGACGGCGGGTCGAGGGTTCGTTTTCCGATTTTTCCTATGATGGAATACCTAATACCTAAACCCCCTGAAGGGGGTCTTTAACATGTAAACGATTATGAGTGACATGACAAATGATAATTCCTTGATCAGATGAAGTTAGCTTTAGATAGAACAAACAGAACTTGGTTATATGTTGCTTGAAGTGAGTATAGAAAACAAACTTGCTGGGGCAGACTGACAGGATGTGGATGTTATTTGAGCTTATTGGAATGCATTGACTTGACTTGACAACAGGGCAACGAAAAAAGCACAGAGATGCTGAGGACACTTGAAGGTCAAACGATATGGCAACTATGGTGGGAGGGGGAAGCGAGGATGATGTCGCCGATCATGTTCAATGTTCAATGAATGAATTTAAATTTTGCGAAGCATTGTTCGGAGAGGGTCATGTGACGACTTGTTTTAAGGATATTTATTTTTCCGATCTTTCTTATGGTGGTCTCATTGATTGAAATCATCCAAAACTGCTAGGGCATGGCCTTGAGATTTTATAAACTGATAATGGGATTTTGACATACAAGGTCCACTCAGAACTTGACATGATGTCATTCTTTTTATGGCTTATGAATTTCCCCAAAAAAGACCCAAAACAACAAGATCATAGACTTTTGCTTTTCTTAATATATTGCAAACCCATAATGTTAGATGTTTACTGTGAGTGACGAAACCTAGCTAGGTAAAGAAAGAATTATTGTGGGCTACATGTATGGTGACTGACACGTCTTTGAACATTGGAACTTGTTTTCAGATCTGAGTGTAGTACATAGGGAGTATAGGTTGTAGGCATGGCTTGACAAACGGTGTACACAAAATTCAATTTATCGATTCAAGAATTATGAGTAGACTATCATTAATTAATTGGTTAAAGAGTGTAGCTAAAAATAAAAAAAGTGACTACATTAAACTAAACTGAACCAAGTCGAATCAAACCCAACTGAACCAAACCAAGCCTAAAGCAAACCAAACCTAATCAAGAACAAGCCAAGGGCTTAAGTGTAAAACTTGTGGGGGAATGCAGTCATTGGCAATGTCCAAAGAAAGGGATAACGCTCTACCTTTAGAGGGTGAGGTAAAGCTAGCGCATGGTGCTAATGCATATTCCCAAGTACATGAACCACACACACACACAACTATCCTATGCTGTTTTTATGAGTTGACTGTTAAAACTTACTCAGTGGTTACTGAGCAAGATGGTCGCTACACACAACAAGCTTTAAATACTTGAGGCTAATAATCTATACACACACACACGCACTCGCTTGTTCTAAACTAAACTGTCTCGCTGGCAGTGCTCACACAGTAGGCAAATGACAGAAATGCTTGGCTAACCGAAATACAATCATTTTCGGTTGTCTAATGATACCAGCTAGCCATTACATGCTATAGTGGTGAGCACATGTGCCTCTTGCACTGGAGATCGTAACTCGATTTCTAGCTCTAAGGCCTAGAACGAATCAAACTAAGAAAGAATGGTATGGTGACGCAGTAGTTAAACTGTTAGCCTTTCAATAAGGTAGACTAGGGTTTGATTTTGGGTTAATATACATGTCATAAACAAACAAACAAAAAAAGCGGAGATAATGTTTAAAACTGATTACACTTGTCTCTTTTCAAATTATTACTTAGATTACAAATACAAAGGTGGACTGGGTTTGATATACAGTTAATGCTGCCTATCGCATACTAGCCTGTAAGAAAGCCAAACAAGCAAAAGGCGTAGGTAGAGCAGTGGTAAAATCACTATGTGTAGAGAACTACCTTACGGTTTTATGAACTGGCAATGCTATGTCGCATAAACAGTGCAGGATACAATCCGGCAACCATAATTTTTATCTTGTGGAACAGAGAAAATGCAATTTTACCTTGATGGATAGCAAATGAGTGCAGATGAATGACCTATGCATTAGCCTACCATAGGGTTATAACCACGAGGTGGAGGTGTGACTTTTATATTTTATTGTTTAGAGACATGGCTTTTTTGTAACCAGTAGATTTAGTATTTTGTAAATATTCATTTTTGTAATTGTAAATAGTGGAAACATTTTTTTTGTAATAGTAAATGTTAAATGTATAAGTAAAAGTTATTTGGGATAAGTGTGCATGTCAAGGATAAATAGCGTGGTTGTATTTGTTTTCAAAGACAGGTATGGTTGTGTGAATGTATGACTACAAATAGAATGATAGAGAGAGAGAGAGAAAGCTTGTGTATGTGTGTGTGTGTGTGTGTGTGTGTGTGTGGGTAGCATTGATTTTTCAACCAAAGCAAACATGGCAAGGTAGGATGGTGGGGTAATTAATGTATATAGCAAATGGTAAATAGTATACTATATTTTTTTAACACTTGTGTTTTTTTAATGCAGCAGTAAATAGGTGTTATTTTGTAAAACAGTCTTACCTACAGTAGTAGTAGTAGTAGTAGTAGTAGGCCTATATGTTTTTGGAAACAAACAGAAAGAGAATGCACTATTGCCATGGCCAAGCACTTCCATTAAAGTGATTTCAAGAAAATTTAAATCAGCAAATGTGTGTTTTACAAAACTAAACATTCAGCATGGACTAAATCATAAACGTGTCTTCTGTGATATGGAAAAAATAGGAAATCCATGTTTCCATATCAACACAATTTAAAAACTTAAAACTGACATTTAAAAAATGTAAATGGGAAATTGGCAAATGTGTAAACAACAAAATGGAAAATTCTTGTTTCCATATCATGAAATCCAAAAACTTTAAACTGACATTTTCAAATCGTGTACATGGAAAATTGACAAATGGCAATGTGTGAAATGTGAAAATGAAAAAATATGAACAAATGGCTATCATTATTTAAAAAAAATAAAAAACCGTCGTGTTCTATCGTTAAAGTGTGAATCAAACCACATCTACTTATTTGGATCACCCGAGACTGAGTAGACCTGTTTTAGTCCTAATATACTTTTAAAATTTTATGTTAAAGCTCAATTTGAACTCAAGAGCTTTAGAGTGCCAGCTAACTATTATAACCGTTACGTCACAAAGACAACTTTACACTACTCTTAATAAACAATAATAAGAAAAAGAATAATAAATGTTGAATTTTTTTTAAGGATGAACATGGTGACACTGTTTCTGTTGCACAGTCTGCTAGCTACTAGCCAGCAGCTGGGGTCTTAGAAAACGATACAGTTGACATTTTGTAATGAGATGTGACATGTTTCAAAGTACAGTATTATGGGTTGCTGTTGAGTAAAAACTAATCCTGTACAAGGAAGCAAGGGTTCGAACCCCTTACCTAACATTACTATTGCCTGAACATGGCTTGACGACACTGTATTATTATGATACTCGGTACACAAACCATAGATAGAGTGTATTGTTTAAGATCACTTTCTTTCTGAACATAGGTGGAGACTGTTGATGGTTAACAATGGCATTAATATAGTAGGACGTATAGCAATTAAGAAAAAACAGACAATACCCATACAATATTTTTATTTATTTAATATAAGTACTTGTACAATAGTTACATTCAAAATACATTTCTTTTTTCTCTATTACTATTTAGTCCTTTTTGATTCTCTTGCATATGAAGGGTAGATAACCTTGTAGTTCAGCCCCTTAAAACAACAACAACACAACCTTTTGCATAGTCTGTGATGTTGACGACTCTTGAGATGTGGAAGATGGATTAAACATAACTTTTACAGCAGGGGTTAAATGTTGCTCAATAAACACTGCACTATTTTGAGTAGCAACATTTTTTTCTTGTACTAGCTTTTTAGCATTGTCATGATTATTTGTTGACACCAACAGTGTTTCATCTGGTACACCACATTGATGATCACTCACACTTAAAACCTTACCATTTCTACTTTTTAGATTGCCTCGACATCTTTTTGACCTCTCTTTTGAGCATCGCCAAAATATTATTCCTTTTACATTTTGACGATTATAGTTATAAGAGTAGCCTTTATAGAGTACACGTTGTTTACCTTTGTTAGTTGTAGTAAGTTCCATAGTAGCAACTAACCTGTTAGTATGATTTGCTCACTACAAAGGTTATAACTGTTCTGATAATAAAATCATTTAGCGTTGGCTTTTATATTTAATATGTACAGTTTGAAGTGATAGCAAAAGTGAGAGCAAAATGGTAGCAGAGTGGTAGAAAATATAACATGTATTGTTAAGAAATAGTTTAAGCTGTTATGTGGATCCATTACATAATAATTTTAGCACGACGAAGCTCATTTTCTATATCCAATAGTTCTTCCTCATATTCAGTATAACCAGCCTGTTTATAGACATGCAGTTGCTGAAGCCGCCGGATTAGCTTACTTGGATTGTCCCAGTAGACAAATTTAACAAATGATTTTTTAGTTGTAAACAAAGCATTACCATTATCATTATTATCTTCATCATCAACATCATCATCATCATAACCATTATCATTATCATCATCATCATTATCATCATCATCATGATCATTATAATCCTCATCACTATTACTATATAGTCCTTTTTGATCCTTTTGCAATACCACATTTTGCACAGTCTGTGTTGCCCTTGATAATGTTGGGAGTTTTTCAGACATTGACAACTGTCCTAACACGACTTTCTGAGGAGATGATACATGCTTCTTAACAAACAATGCACTATCTTGAGCTGCAATATCTTTTTCTAGGACAAGTGTTTTAGCATTTTGAAGAGTTTTTTTAAACAGCAACGATGTTTTATCTGGTACACTACATTGATGATCACTCATACTTAAGACATCACTATTTTTACTTTTCAGCTCACCTCGACACTGTTTTGAACGATGTTTTGAACAACGCCAAATAACAGTTCCATTTTTATTGGTTCGTTTTACAATATATTTATATCCTTTATAGAATGCGTATGGCATACCATTGCTATTTGTTGATACTTCCATGTCAATTGTCAAGCATGAACTAATCTCTAGCAAAGTTCACTCGATAATATAAATAATTTCTAAACCCCAGTAGTGAATAGTCAGTTGTTTTTGATCTATGCAAGCGTAAACATGTCACATACACTGGTGATGGATACTCAAGGCTTTAAGGTCAATGAAAACAAGTACAGTATATATTTAAATAGGTGGCTATCATTGATTGCACAACACGCGGGTCACCATATCTTTTTTTCTTTCGGACTAGTGTTTTAACATTTGAAGAGTGTTTTAAACAGCAACGATGTCTTATCAGTCACACTACATTGATGATCACTCACACTTAAGACCTCGCTATTTTTACTTTTTAACTCACTTTGACACTGTTTTGAACGATGTTTTGAACAACGCCAAATAACAGTTCCATTTTTATTGGTTCGTTTTACAATATACGTATAACCTTTATAGTATGCATATGGCTTACCATAACTATTCGTTGATACTTTCATATCAATTTTCAAGCATGAAATAATCTCCAATAAATTTCGCTCGATAATAGAAATAATAGTTTAAAGTGGGTGCGAAGGTGGGTGCAAAAGTGGGTGCAAAAGTGAGTGTAAAAATTCCTCTCGGCACGCCGGAAGGCGGAGGTAAATTTCACCGGGCAGACTAGAGGATAGGCTAAAATAGGCGAAATATGCAGGTTTTCGTAGGTGGATCAGACCTCATTTATTGCGAGAATGTATTTTACAATTGGAGGTTAATTAACCTTTTTTTCATCTTTCTATGCATATTTTTAACATTTTATTGCCTTATGGGGATGGTAACTTTTTTGTCATATTTGGGGTTCATTTTAATACTTTTGATCACAATGTCCTTATGCAAGGTTTGGAACTGATGTATAACTATCTAACAGTCTGTTACTTTTACGCGCAAAATTTTATCTCCCGCAGAGATGTTGGTTGGTTCCTCAGTTTAGGGGCTGCGACAACGTGGTCATGTAACCCCGTGTACATTGGGTGTGTGTAGAGTCTGTCTGATAAACGGTGTTAATTGTGATGACTGTATTAGTCTCTAATTCAGTTAAGGTCTGCAGAAGGTCAATTTTAAGTAGTAGTACCTAATTTTGCACCAAATACTACCGTCAACGACACCTACTGTGAACTTGGCTGCTAGATTCCACCGCAACCAGCAACTTGCAATGAACGTTGGAACTTCCCCTCCGAAGGAAAGCATGCTGAGGGATTTTGGCACTCTTAGAAAATCCGACGACTTTGGCCGGTTTTGAACCAGCGACCTTGGGCATAGAAGTTCAGCATGCTACCAGTTAGCCGCTTCCCACATAGTCAGATGGAACAAGAAGTTCCGTGCGGAACTAAAGAGCCTACTTTTCTTAAAATTAAGATTCATGCCAATGATTAATCTACAGTATATGAACCTATCTAGAATAATGACGAAATTAAGTTGGTAATATCGCAATGTCTTAATTAGTTCGAAATGCTGTATACTAGGCATAATGTAGCCTAATACAGCAATACAGTTGGCAGCCCTGGTGACTGAGTATATTCTTAATTCCATCTCTTAAGGTACAGAATACAAAATGTGGTTGAAGTCCAAAGGATGTTACATGGAGTTATACATTGGAACTATCAGCACACGTAAAAGCACGTTGGCAACAATGTCATGCGTATGCTGGTCAGAAATAATCGGAAATATTATGATATACTTTTGTGCCATTTTTGGATGAAATCCATTTTTTAGTATAGAAGTTATATGTATTTTAAAATTGGAGCTATCATCAGGCATAGAATCATGTTGGCATCACTGACTTATATTAATTACTCCAAATTAATCTAGAATGTCAGGTGCTATACGTATGCAAAGTATAGACCTGTTGGCTTGCATACTTTCTGATATGTTGATATTAGGGTAAAAAATATAGACACCATTTATTAACAGTTGGCAGCCCTAATTGCTCATAAGAATACTTATAGTCATATCTGTTATATTACACATAGCACATACGAAATTTGGTTGAAATCCAACTGACAGTATAGAAGTTACATGTATTTAAAAATTGGTCCTATCTGCAGGCTTAGAATCATGTCGGTAGAACTGGCGTATATAAGATACTCCAAATTAATGTAAAATGTCAGGTACTATACGCGTGCATAGTTTAAAGCTGTCGGCTTGCATACTTTCTGATATATTGGTATTTGGATAAAAAGTAGAGAGAACAATTATTAACAGTTGGCAGCCCTGGTGGCTCTTAATAATACGCTCAGTCATATCTGCTTATGTGCTTATATTACATACATAATTTGGTTGAAATCCAATTGATAGTGTAGATGTTATGCGCATTTAAAAATTGGACCAATCAGAAGGCTTAAAATTATTTTGGCAACACTGTCATGTATGGCCTCCTGGAAATTAAACTGAAATAGTATTATCCACATGTGTGCCAATTTTGGAATTGCTCCCATGTATGCCTTCCATGATATCCAACATGGAGCTCAAATTTCTAATGCGTTTTTTTAGCAGTTGGTAGCACTGACATATTTTTCAGATATGGGCTTGAGATATTCCGGTATTCATCTTTACTCATACTAAATTTGGGTTCGATTGCTGCAGCCGCTTAGGAGTTGATAAGGGGGGGAGGGGACACACACACACACACACAGCCAGCCAGACAGAAGGACAGACCCTTTTTCCCGGATCGATCTCATAAGTCTACTTTTTCCTCATTTTTGCAAAGTGTGAAAAGTAGGCTAAAAATGAATGTGATCTCGTCAATGGCGTTGTCTTGGCAACCTGTGATAGCTCATCCCTGATCAATTTAGAAGCGTTGTCATGGTAACCTCTGATGGCACTTGGCATTTTCTTTAATTCCGAAATCATTTTTCTCATCCCTTGGCGTAAGGGTGGGTCATATCAAAATTTCTTTCAGACAAAAGTTTTAGTTAATTATTAGGGGAATATTTTCCATTTCGTACGATTTTGATATTGTGCCTATTAAGAGAGATATGAATAATGTTTCCCGAAAAACCCACTTTTTTCCACCCCTTGGGTCAATGGTTGGTGCTATCAAAAAACTTATTTGACATAAATTTTTGGCACTTATCCGACACATATTATGAACTTTGAATGGATTCGATATATCATGTATTAAGAGAGTTATAGTGATATTTCACCTTTTCGAAAAAAGCCCCCCATTTTCACCCCCTTTGACCGATTTTGCCCATTAACGAACTCGACCGAGAATTTAATGGGATACTTATTATGTAAAAAATTCAAAGTGATTGGGGTAAAATTACGGCAGTTATCGTGTCCACAAGGAACTGATATACATATATATATACATACATAAATTATATATAAACTTTTGAACTGACGGTGGTTTTGGGGTCTGGGGGATGTTAAACGCGAAGATATGTGGAAATTTTCCGGAAGTCGAAACATGCGACCCATTGCAATAGTTAGCTTTCTAATGAAATCTACCTAAAACTTGATTTTAAAATTCGTACAGCCGCCATCTTGAGGTTATGTAAACAATTGAACTAAATTAGATACCAGTACATTACAATGTGTATAAACATTTCCTGTACCAAGTTTCATTGCGTTTGGAACATTAAATCGCGAGAAAGGTCTATTTAAAATTTTCAAATTCGCTTGGCCGCCATGTTCGTTTTATAGCTGACCGGTTTTCGAAAGTCTCACAGATCAACTTCCAGTAGTGCCCTTTATCTCCGTACAAAATTTCAAGGTGATACCGCTAATAGTTTCAGAGATATAGTATACCGGTGAAATAATTCGCACATTCACCATTTTGTGGTTATGAAATCAATTGAACGAAGTTAGATGTCGGTGCATTACAATGTGTATAAACATATACTGTACCATGTTTTATTGCGTTTGGTTGGTTAAATCGCGAGAAACGTCTATTTAAATATCGCAAATTCAGGTGGCCGCCATGTTGGTTTTGTAGTTACCAGTTTTTCAAAAGTCACATAGGTGAACTTCTAGTAGTTCCCTTTATCACCGTAAAAATTCCAGGGTGATATCGTGAATAGTTTCGGAGATATTGAATGCTGGCGAAATATTTCGCACAGCCGCCATGTTGGATTGGTGAGACGTAACAAAATTTGAAGGGCACGGTCCGGGACGTCCAGAATAGTGCTATGAACTTGCTGAGTGTCATTGAAATCGCTTCAGCCGTTTAGATTTTATTAGGGACACACACACACCTCACACCCACACACACTCTCACACACACACACACACACACACACACGCAAAAGCACTTCAACAAAATATTACAACGCCATCACTTTCTTTGATTGGCATTGCAACTCATGCCGCGCACAGATTGTTAATAATAGCCTAATTATCATACTTACTACGTTTCTGATAGGTTATGATGTTTTGATTTTGGAGGGCAGAGACCATTTGTAGGTCTCACAGTTGGTTTGGCAGTGCTTTTTGGAACCATTTGTCTTGTTAATTTGGATCGGATGATGCTCGCTGGACGAGCAAAACATGTCATCCCTTAGATTTCTCCTTTTCCAACAATGCATAACAATATAATAACTGTTTATATATACTGTATATATGATATATATAGTTATATCTTAAAAACATTTCAGATTATTTTTTCACATATTCCAGTAATTGAAATTCTCTTTTGTTGACCGACTGAAAGTTGAAAGTTACAATAACAATTGTGTTTAAAACGTCCAGCTTACTCTTTCTGACACACGTTTAAGTTCTCTAGGATGCTATTAATGTGCATCGGATCTCGAAAATCCTTGGGCACCACATTTTCATGACTTCACCTAAATGAAGGTTACTGCTGAAGAAAAGGAACAGCAAAAGATGCTGAGCAAGGTGGAATAAATAACAGCAGTGATGAGGAAAAAGCATTTGTGGGCTCCACGTATGAACCTTCAGGTTTGTAGCATACACTTATATTATTCATACGACTTTGGACTATACACTCTCTAGGTATATACTTCCACCACGGAGTATGTACTTCTCAGTGAGTTTAAAATTCAACTTTTTATTCATGCCATTCTGAGTGAAAATGAAAATCCACAGCCTGCTTCCAGTCTCCGACCGGGTCAGGAATGGAATGAATGAAGTCCCCAACTAGCGGCGAGGATGTGGACTGTGCCGGCTGCCGAGGCCTGACGCACTCCTCTGGGGCAATGATTAAATGAATGACAGATGAAATGAAATGATAGTGGAGAGTGTTGCTGGAATGAAATTTTTGACAGGGAAAACCGGAGTAGCCGGAGAAAAACCTGTCTGCCTCCGTTTTGTCCAGCACAGATCTCACATGGAGTGACTGGGATGTGAACCACGGACCCAGCGGTGAGAGGCCGGCGTGCTGCCGCCTAAGCCACGGAGGCTTGCCATTCTGAGTAAATACTCCAAAATTGGTCCGCATGAGCATGTACTATGATTTATTCATATCGCCCAGTGTGGTACTTTGGTCAAGTGAACTAGAGGCTTGACACTCAACCGTGTAATTGGTGCATGGAAGTGCCTCTTTATATATGGTTCCGGACCGAAGTGAATGGTCTCTGGCTTTGCAATCAAGCGTGCACTCCCCGCTCTTCCTCTGCTTGGGCTTACTCCCTCAAAGTCTGCTTACAAAATGCGCTTTTATAAAAATGCTCATATCATCCGTGGTTCTAACCGATTTGCTTGAAATTTAATTTGGTTTCAATAGAAATCCATAGCCAATAATCCTTGATTGGTTTCAATCCTCAAATATACAAAATCCATATTACCATCAATGAGTTTCGTAGATTCTTCCGTCGGTGCCACAGGTATCCTTCCTAACGTGACCTCTCATTTGCGCGGCGAACGAGCCCTCTAAGCGCGCTCTTTAAACGTCAAATATGCATTCCGCTGTCGTTATACAAAAATGGTACCACGGAAGAATCTGTAATTCGGATACAGTATAACATGGGATTCTTGTATTAGTATTATCGAATTTGGCCAACTATGGACCGCAAGGAACTCAAGACTTATTGGTTCTCTTTCCCTTCCCTTCCCTTCCCAGAACTTCTTCATCCTGTCACTTCTTTGTTTTCTCTCCTCCTCGGAAATGATTCGTGTGGGCCTCCTGCTTGGTGGTTTCTCTTGAAATGATTTTACTCCGTCAACTCGACTGCGGAACTCCCTTCTATCGTGGGCCATCCGTGGAGTAATTCCAACTTCCGCTGTATCCCTCTTCACCTCATCTACCCATTTAGATGTGACCTTTAACCCCATGATGTAGCTGAAGATCCTTTAGGTCAGCCTGCCTTAATCCAATCGTTGTAAATGTCCGTAGAACTTGAGCCTCCGCTTCTTCATTACGTCTGTGATCATTTCGGTACACTTGTAGAGTTCTTCATTTTTCCTCTTCTTCCATGTCCTATCAGTAGTCTTCTGTGGTCCAAGTATTTTTCTCAGAATCTTCCTTTCTTTTCTAGTTCTTGAAGTTCTCTCTTTTTACTTAAAATAAGACACTCTGAAGCGTATAATCCTTCAGGTTGTACTACCGATTTGTAGTGTCTGATTTTAGCCTACTTTCGATTTTTGCAAAAAATGAAAGTAGACTTATGAGATCAACACAGGGCGAAAAAAAGTGTGTCTGTCTGTGTGTGTGTGTGTGTATGTGTGTGAGTCTGTGTGTGTGTGAGGGTGTGTACTCTGAATGTCTGCCCCCCCCCCCCCTATCAATTCGAACACGGTGAACGCGAATTGAACGAAATTTGGGACAAAGGTAGCACTAGCAAAGGACACCACAGTGTCGTGTTTTATATCGCCGTCATCTTGACGGAAACGTAATGGCGGCCACACAAATGTTCAAAGCTTAAATCAAATTACGACTAACCTAATCATCCGATCTCTATCAAATTTTGCAACTACATACCTTTATGGGGGGAGCATCCTTTGACCAAATTATCAGGTCATTAGCCTAATAGTTTGCGGATGACGGCCATCTTTGTGTCAACATTGATTCCCCCTATTAATTCGAACAGGGTAAAACCGAATGGAACGCAATTTGGTACATAGGTAGCACTAGCAAAGGACACCTCAGTGTCATGTTTTATATCACCGCCATCTTGACGGAAACGTAATCGAGGCCACCCAAATGTTAAAAGCTAAAATGTAATTACGACCAAATTAATAATCTAGTCCCTACCAAATTTTGCAAAAACATATCTATATGTAGGAAGCACATTATGACCAAACTGCAAGATCATCAGCCCAATAGTTTGCAGATGGTGGTCAAGTATGTGTGCAAATCGATTCCCCCTATCAATTCAAACACGGTGAAACCGAATTGAACGAAATTTGGTACAGAGTTAGCACTAGCTAAGGGCACCTCAGTGTCATGTTTTATATCGCCGCCATCTTGACGGAAACGGAATGACGGCCTCCCAAATGTTAAAAGCTTAAATCAAATAACGACCATCCTAATCATTTGATCTCTACCAGATTTTGCAACAACATGCCTTTTTGTGGAAAGCATCTTATGACTGACTACAAGGTCATCAGCCCAATAGTTTGCAAATAGCGGCCATGTGTGTGTGCAAATCCATTCCCCATATCAATTCAAACACGGTGAAACCGAATTGAATGAAATTTTTTACAGAGGTAGCACTAGCAAAGGGCACCTCATATTAATGTTTAATATCCCTATAGCACGTTGTATTTCAACAAGCTACTACAACCAACATTCAATTATGCTCCTTGAAAAGGACAAAGAGTTATAACAATACCCATGCATTTAGGAGAAAGTAGGCTATATGTTCTTTACCGAACATCTTGTTATTTGTTTAATAATTACCATGCAACTACATACAGTGCGTATTTTCTAATGGGAAATAAATACCAATTAAACAGCACGTTCCATTGCAAGCTCTACAACAATGGGACTAGTTCATTGGCTAAGGATTCTTACTCTCGTCGCTTTGCCAAAAATACATTAGGCTACCTGCTACTAATATATATTTAATACTCATTGTTTTACGTGTCACGAGCTATGTTGGCTGTAGTAGACTATCGCGGATCAAGTACAACGATTGGAAATCGCCGTGGTTGAGTGTTTAAATATGTGGTCGTTATACGAATACATACCATTTCCCATTGCAAATACACAATATGTAAAACGATTGGAAATCGCTGTGGTAGCGCGTTTAAATATGTGGTGTTATACGAATACATAACATTTTCCATTGCAAATACACAATATACAGTATATGCTTACTACTGTATTATAACGTCTGAACAATTATAGAACAATGAATGTAAAGTAAATCAAGTAAAATAAAACAACCCTGCATGGATTTGAATCCAAGTCCTACTAGTAAAAGTCTGGAACGCTACCCCTTGGCTAAGTCTGACCGTTGTTGAGAGAATGTTATAGATAGCCTTAGTATAACTGCCTAGCATATAATGTGATGCACTGAACAATTTCTCCAGCGAAATATGCCTTTATAATAAGCCATTACATACTATTTTTAGCCTACTTTTCACATTTTGCAAAAATGAGGAAAAAGTAGACCTATGAGATCGGGCAAATGTGCGTCTGTCCTTCTGTCTGTCTGTCTGTCTGGCTGTGTGTGTGTGTCCCCCTCCTATCAACTCCTAAACGGCTGCAGAAATTGAAACAAAATTTGATAGGAGTAAAGATCTACACCTGAATATCTCACGGGCATATTTGAAAATGATGTCAGTGCTACCAACTGCTGAAAAATCGCAATTGAAATTTGAGCTCCATGTTGGATATCTTCGAATATATGAATGGGAGCTATTTCAAAATTGGCACACGTATAGATAATAATATTGCAGATTAAATTCCCGGAGGCCATACATGGCAGTGTTGCCAAAATGATTATAGGCCTGCTGATAGGTCAAAATTTTAAATGCATATAACTTCTACACTATCAATTGGTTTTCAACCAAATTTCGTATGTGCTATGTGTACATAAGCAGATATCACTGAGCGTATTCTTAAGAGCCACCATGGCTGCCAACTGTTAATAAATGCACTCAATTTTTTTAAATCCAAATACCCCAATATCCGAAAGTAAGCAAGCCGACAGCTTTAAACTATGCACACGCATAGTACCTGACATTCTATATTCATTTGGAGTAACTTATATACGTCAGTGCTACCAACATGATTCTAGGCCTGCTGAGAGGTCCAACTTTAAATACATGTAACTTCTATACTATCATTTGGATTTCAACCAAATTTCGTGTATGCTATGTGTACCATAACAGATATTACTCTGCCAATTCTTAAGAGTAACCAGGGCTGCCAACTGTTAATAAATACTGTCAGTAGATGTTTTTGGAGAGTTCTGGCACCTCCTCCTCCTCACCCTCCTCACTAGATGGCGACCACGTGATATCTTGTGAACCCAAAAGGCTAGAGACTTGTACGAGGTGTCAAATTACTCGGACGGACAACCCCTTTCCTATGGACAACATATTTCCACCCCAAAATAAAACCTACCCCTACTGGGGGAGGGGGATTAAAGAGAAATTGTTTAGTAAACGTTGCTTTGCACATGCAACATGCATGCAGTTTAATGCTATGATGAAATTTAATGTTGTTGAACATGAAAAACATGTATAGTCCTGGATGCCACTATGATTTATCATTTTTGTTTTTTGTTTTTTAGTTATACGTATGCGCCCTTGGGATTTTTGTAAGAGAGCGAGCTCTTTAAAAATGATTTAAAAGAAGGGGTTTGGTGGTAAGGAGAGAGCTAGATAGTCGCCTACTTTCCTACGATGTTTGCCGATATCTCTCGAACGCAAGGTCGGATTTGGACGTGTGACGTGTCAAATCGCTTCTCTCGAAGCCCTCTATATGTTATTAATAGGTTAAAGTTTTGAGAATGAGGAAAATAGGCTTTTTGGGGGCAAAACCATGATTTTAGACTTTCCGATATCTCACGAAAGCATGGTCGGATTTGGTCATATGACGTGTCAAATGGCTTGTCTCAAAACCCTCTTTATTTTGGTAATAGGTTAAAGTTTTTGAGAATGAGGGAAACAGAATTTTTGGTGTAAAGATGTGATTTTAGACTTTCTGTTATATCTCAAAAACCAATAACGCCAGAGACGTGTACGAGGGGTTGTAGGACTCGGGGTGACGCCCCCCTTTCGAATATGGTATTTATGTTTAAAAAAAAGTCCTCTCGGCACGCCGGAAGGCGGAGGTAGATTTCACCGGACAAACTTGGAGATAGGCGAAAATAGGCAGAATATGCAGGTTTTCGTAGAAGGATCAGACCTCATTTATCGCGTGAAAGTATTTTATAATTGGAGATTAATTAACTTTGTTTGTCTTCATTTTAAACATATTTTAAACATTTTATTGTCTTACGGGGACGGTAACCTTCTTATCATTTGGAGTCCATTTTTAGCCTATTTTCAATTTTGAAAAAAATAGGCTTATGAGATCACCTTTTGTCCGTGAGTGTGTGTGTGTGAGGTGTGGGTGTGTGTCCCCCCCCCCCTAATAAAATCTAAACGGCTGGAGCGATTTCAGTGAAACTCGGTAAGTTCATAGCACTATTCCCGGCGACGTCGACCGTGCCCATCGAATTTTGTTACGTCTCACCAATCCAACATGGCGGCTGTGCGAAATATTTCACTAGCATTCAGTATCTCTGAAACTATAACGGATATCGCCCTGAAATTGTGTACGGTGATAAAGGGTACTACTAGAAGTTCACCTATGAAACTTTCAAAAACCTGGTTACTACATAACCAACATGGCGGCCAAGCGAAGTGGAGACTTTTAAATAGACTTTTCTCGCGATTTAACTATCCAAACGTAATGAAACTTGGTACAGCAAATATTTATACACATTGCAATGCACTGGAATCTAATTTAGTTCAATTGTTTACATAACCTCAAAATGGCGCCTGTGCGAAATATTTCACTGACATTCTATATCCCCGAAACTATTACAGATATCACCCTGCAATTTTGTACGGTGATAAAGGGTACTGATACAAGTTTACCTATGTATAATTCATAAACCAGTAAAGTACAAAACGAACATGGCGACCAAGCGAATTTGAAATATTTTAATAGACTTTTCTCGTGAGTTAACTCTCTGGGCGCAGTGAAATGTGGTACAGTAAATGATTTTGCAGATTGTAATGTACTGCCATCTAATTTAATTCAATTGTTTACATAACCTCAAGATGGCGGCTGTGTGAAATTTTAAAATTAAGTTTTTATTTCTTGTGTCGTAATCATGCGATCGAAGTGAAAGTTTGAATAATGAACCTAGGCAATAAGTGACCTTGAATGGTACATAACTCTATGGCCTATACATATAACAATCCTAAATGGCGAGCTTCCGAAATATTTAGACGGTTCTCAATATATATGAATCTTTTACAGCAACCAAACTGAAATTTTTATGTTCATAGAGACTATGAACATATGTTCACCTATAGGACTTTCAGTAACCTCGTGAGCACGAATCCAACATGGCGGCGACGCGAAGTATAAATATTTAAATGGACGTTTCTCGCGAATTAACTATCCGAGTGCCGTGAAACGTTGCACGTTTTAAATGCTTACACAAATGTTGATCCACTGGCATCTAATTTATTTCAATTGTTTGCATAATCACAAGATGGCTGCTGTGCGTAATTTTAAAATCTCGTTTTTATTACTTCTTGTGTTCTTATCATGCGATTGAAGTTTGAATACCACACTTACACAATAATCTTAATATAATAGTACAAAAATAAAAATCCAACCTGGCGACCGTCTGAAATATTTAGACGGTTCTCAATATCTACGAATCTGTTACAGCAATTAAACTGAAATTTTGTATGTTGATAGAGGCAATTAACATGAGCAGGATATATGAAAATAGGCTGTACAGTTCTTCACGGAACTACTTGTTATACTTGTGGTCACACTGTCCTTATGCAAGGTTTCGACACTGATGTGTAACTATGTAACGGTCTGTTACTTCTTCACGGAAAATTATATCTCCCGCAGAGATGTTGGTTGGTTCCTCAGTTTAGGGGCTGCGACAACGCGGTCATATAACCCCGTGTACTTTGGGTGAGTGTAGAATCTGTCTGATAAACGGTGTGAATTGTGATGGCTGTATTAGTCTGTAATTCAGGTAAGGAATGCAGACGCTAAATTTCAAGCAGTAGTTCCTAATGTTGCTACCAGATACTAACTTCAACGCCACCCAGCTGTGAACTTGGCTACTGGATGCCACCTCAATCAGCAACTCGCAACGAACGTTGGAACCTCCCCTCCAAAGGAAAGCTTACTGAGGGATTTTTAGCGCTCTTAGAAAATCCGACGACTTTGGCCGGCTTTGAACCCGCGACCTAGGGCATAGAAGTTCAGCATGCTACCAGTTACGTCACCGAAGCCGCTTCACACTTAGTCAGATGGAAATCTGAATCTGATCTCGCGCAAGTGCGTTGTCATGGCAACGTCTGATGGCTCATCCCTCATCAATTTAGTAGTGTTGCCATGTCAACCACTGATAGCTCTTGGCATTTTCTTATAATTCCGAAATCATTTTTCTCATCCCTTGGCGCAATGGTGGCTCATATCAAAAATTCTTTCAGACAAACGTTTTAGGTAATTATTAGGGGAATATTGTCCATTTTGTACGGTTTTGATATTGTGCCTATTAACAGAGATATGATTAATGTTTCCCGAAAAAAACACTTTTTCCCACCCCCTTTGGTCAATGGTTGGCGCTATCAAAAAACGTTTCAAACATAAATTTCTGAGCTTGATCCGACACATAGTATGAACTTTGAACGGATTCGATATTTCACATATTAAGAGAGTTATAGCAATATTTCATTTTTTCGAAAAAATAAAAGTCCCCCATTTTCATCCCCTTCGACCGATTTAGCCCAGTAACGAACTCGTTCGAGATTTTCTGGGTATACATATTCGGTAAAAAATTCAAAGTGATTGGTGCAAAATTACGGCAGTTATCGTGTCCACAAGAAACTGATATACATATATACATATATTACATAAATTATATATAAACTTTTGAACTGACGGTGGTTTTGGGGTCTGGGGGATGTGAAACGCGAAGATATGTCGAAATTTTCCGGAAATCGAAACATGGTACCCATTGCAATAGTTAGCTTTCTAATGAAATCTACCTAAAATACTGCCGTCAACGACGCCTAGCTGTGAACTTGGCTACTAGATGCCACCTCAATCAGCAACTCGCAACGAACGTTGGAACTTCCCCTCCGAAGGAAAGCAAACTCAGGTTTTTTAGCGCTCTTAGTAAATCCGACGACTTCAGCCGGGCTTGAACCCGCGACCTTGGGCATAGAAGTTCAGCATGCTACCAGTTTCGATACCGAAGTCGCTTCCCACTGACATATGAAAACTGAATGTGATCTCGTGCAGTGGCGTTGTCATAGCAACTGCTGATGGTCATCCCTTATCAATTAAAAGTAAAGTTGTCATGGCAACCTCTCTTGGCACTTGGCATTTTCTTATAATTTAAATCATTTTGTTCACCCCGTGGCGTAATGGTGGGTCATATCAAAAATTCTTTCAGACAAAAGTTTTAGGTAATTATTGGAGGAATATTGTCCATTTTGTGCGGTTTTGATATTGTGCCTATTAACAGAGATATGATTAATGTTTCCCGAAAAACCCACTTTTTCCCACCCCTTTGGTCAATGGTTGGTGCTATCAAAAAACTTACTTGACATACATTTTTGGCACTTATCCGACACATATTATGAACTTTGAAGGGATTCGATATTTCATGTATTAAGAGAGTTATAGCGATATTTCACTTTTTCGAAAAAAGCCCCCCATTTTTACCCCCTTTGACCGATTTTGCCCATTAACGAACTCGACCGAGATTTTATAGGGATACATATTATGTAAAAAATTCAAAGTGATTGGTGCAAAATTACGGCAGTTATCGTGTCCACAAGAAACTGATATATATATATATATATATATATATATATAGATACATATATACATAAATTATATATAAACTTTTGAACTGACGGTGGTTTTGGGGTCTGGGGGATGTGAAACGCGAAGATATGTCGAAACTTTCCGGAAGTCGAAACATGGGACCCATTGCAATAGTTAGCTTTCTAAAGAAATCTACCTAAAAGTGGGTGTAAAAGTGGGTGCAAAAGTGGGTGCAAAAGTGAGTGCAAAAGTGGGTGCGAAAGTGGGTGCGAAAGTGGATGCAGTTTATAGTAGGCACCATTTTTACTAGAATGTGATTTGAGTAAATGTAATTTCTAAACCCAAGTAGTGAATAGTCAGTTGGTTTTGATTTATGCAAGCGTAAACATGTCTCATACACTGATGATGGATACTCAAGGCTTTTTGGTCAACAAAAACAAGTATATAGTTAAAGAGGTAGCTATTATTGATTGCACAACACTGAATCTATTTTTGAAATTTTGACAAAGGGTCTAAGTGCACTTTTGTTAATATCTCGCGAACCAATAAGACTACGGCATTGTATGAGGTATTGTTGGACTTTTTGCCGAAGACTGCTGGTAAACACTTATGTTCCCACGACCTTTTTAAAGATGGCGGCTGACCCACGAGGGGTGATTAAAACGTATTCCAAGCGACGCTTGTCGATAAGCAAACCAATAATCAAAGGGGGGTGTGACAGAGCTTGAGGCGATAACCCCTTTTGATTGATCCCTGTTGATTTGCCCCTTTGGACTGGTCCCCGTTGACAAGTCCCTCTGAACGGGTCCTTTTTGAAGGGAGTCATTTATGACGGGCCCCTGCTGACGGGTCACTGTGGACGGATCCCTGTGGACAGGTCCCTGTTGACAGGTCCTTTTGACTAATCCCTAGTCCGAAAGAAAAAAAGATATGGTGACCCGCGTGTTGTGCAATCAATGATAGCCACCTATTTAAATATATACTGTACTTGTTTTCATTGACCTTAAAGCCTTGAGTATCCATCACCAGTGTATGTGACATGTTTACGCTTGCATAGATCAAAAACAACTGACTATTCACTACTGGGGTTTAGAAATTATTTATATTATCGAGTGAACTTTGCTAGAGATTAGTTCATGCTTGACAATTGACATGGAAGTATCAACAAATAGCAATGGTATGCCATACGCATTCTATAAAGGATATAAATATATTGTAAAACGAACCAATAAAAATGGAACTGTTATTTGGCGTTGTTCAAAACATCGTTCAAAACAGTGTCGAGGTGAGCTGAAAAGTAAAAATAGTGATGTCTTAAGTATGAGTGATCATCAATGTAGTGTACCAGATAAAACATCGTTGCTGTTTAAAAAAACTCTTCAAAATGCTAAAACACTTGTCCTAGAAAAAGATATTGCAGCTCAAGATAGTGCATTGTTTGTTAAGAAGCATGTATCATCTCCTCAGAAAGTCGTGTTAGGACAGTTGTCAATGTCTGAAAAACTCCCAACATTATCAAGGGCAACACAGACTGTGCAAAATGTGGTATTGCAAAAGGATCAAAAAGGACTATATAGTAATAGTGATGAGGATTATAATGATCATGATGATGATGATAATGATGATGATGATAATGATAATGGTTATGATGATGATGATGTTGATGATGAAGATAATAATGATAATGGTAATGCTTTGTTTACAACTAAAAAATCATTTGTTAAATTTGTCTACTGGGACAATCCAAGTAAGCTAATCCGGCGGCTTCAGCAACTGCATGTCTATAAACAGGCTGGTTATACTGAATATGAGGAAGAACTATTGGATATAGAAAATGAGCTTCGTCGTGCTAAAATTATTATGTAATGGATCCACATAACAGCTTAAACTATTTCTTAACAATACATGTTATATTTTCTACCACTCTGCTACCATTTTGCTCTCACTTTTGCTATCACTTCAAACTGTACATATTAAATATAAAAGCCAACGCTAAATGATTTTATTATCAGAACAGTTATAACCTTTGTAGTGAGCAAATCATACTAACAGGTTAGTTGCTACTATGGAACTTACTACAACTAACAAAGGTAAACAACGTGTACTCTATAAAGGCTACTCTTATAACTATAATCGTCAAAATGTAAAAGGAATAATATTTTGGCGATGCTCAAAAGAGAGGTCAAAAAGATGTCGAGGCAATCTAAAAAGTAGAAATGGTAAGGTTTTAAGTGTGAGTGATCATCAATGTGGTGTACCAGATGAAACACTGTTGGTGTCAACAAATAATCATGACAATGCTAAAAAGCTAGTACAAGAAAAAAATGTTGCTACTCAAAATAGTGCAGTGTTTATTGAGCAACATTTAACCCCTGCTGTAAAAGTTATGTTTAATCCATCTTCCACATCTCAAGAGTCGTCAACATCACAGACTATGCAAAAGGTTGTGTTGTTGTTGTTTTAAGGGGCTGAACTACAAGGTTATCTACCCTTCATATGCAAGAGAATCAAAAAGGACTAAATAGTAATAGAGAAAAAAGAAATGTATTTTGAATGTAACTATTGTACAAGTACTTATATTAAATAAATAAAAATATTGTATGGGTATTGTCTGTTTTTTCTTAATTGCTATACCCACGTCCTACTATATTAATGCCATTGTTAACCATCAACAGTCTCCACCTATGTTCAGAAAGAAAGTGATCTTAAACAATACACTCTATCTATGGTTTGTGTACCGAGTATCATAATAATACAGTGTCGTCAAGCCATGTTCAGGCAATAGTAATGTTAGGTAAGGGGTTCGAACCCTTGCTTCCTTGTACAGGATTAGTTTTTACTCAACAGCAACCCATAATACTGTACTTTGAAACATGTCACATCTCATTACAAAATGTCAACTGTATCGTTTTCTAAGACCCCAGCTGCTGGCTAGTAGCTAGCAGACTGTGCAACAGAAACAGTGTCACCATGTTCATCCTTTAAAAAAAATTCAACATTTATTATTCTTTTTCTTATTATTGTTTATTAAGAGTAGTGTAAAGTTGTCTTTGTGACGTAACGGTTATAATAGTTAGCTGGCACTCTAAAGCTCTTGAGTTCAAATTGAGCTTTAACATAAAATTTTAAAAGTATATTAGGACTAAAACAGGTCTACTCAGTCTCGGGTGATCCAAATAAGTAGATGTGGTTTGATTCACACTTTAACGATAGAACACGACGGTTTTTTATTTTTTTTAAATAATGATAGCCATTTGTTCATAATTTTTCATTTTCACATTTCACACATTGCCATTTGTCAATTTTCCATGTACACGATTTGAAAATGTCAGTTTAAAGTTTTTGGATTTCATGATATGGAAACAAGAATTTTCCATTTTGTTGTTTACACATTTGCCAATTTCCCATTTACATTTTTTAAATGTCAGTTTTAAGTTTTTAAATTGTGTTGATATGGAAACATGGATTTCCTATTTTTTCCATATCACAGAAGACACGTTTATGATTTAGTCCATGCTGAATGTTTAGTTTTGTAAAACACACATTTGCTGATTTAAATTTTCTTGAAATCACTTTAATGGAAGTGCTTGGCCATGGCAATAGTGCATTCTCTTTCTGTTTGTTTCCAAAAACATATAGGCCTACTACTACTACTACTACTACTACTGTAGGTAAGACTGTTTTACAAAATAACACCTATCTACTGCTGCATTAAAAAAACACAAGTGTTAAAAAAATATAGTATACTATTTACCATTTGCTATATACATTAATTACCCCACCATCCTACCTTGCCGTGTTTGCTTTGGTTGAAAAATCAATGCTACCCACACACACACACACACACACACACACATACACAAGCTTTCTCTCTCTCTCTCTATCATTCTATTTGTAGTCATACATTCACACAACCATACCTGTCTTTGAAAACAAATACAACCACGCTATTTATCCTTGACATGCACACTTATCCCAAATAACTTTTAGTTATACATTTAACATTTACTATTACAAAAAAAATGTTTCCACTATTTACAATTACAAAAATGAATATTTACAAAATACTAAATCTACTGTTTAAAAAAAAGCCATGTCTCTAAACAATAAAATATAAAAGTCACACCTCCACCTCGTGGTTATTACCCTATGGTAGGCTAATGCATAGGTCAATCATCTGCACTCATTTGCTATCCATCAAGGTAAAATTGCATTTTCTCTGTTCCACAAGATAAAAATTATGGTTGCCGGATTGTATCCTGCACTGTTTATGCGACATAGCATTGCCAGTTCATAAAACCGTTAGGTAGTTCTCTACACATAGTGATTTTACCACTGCTCTACCTACGCCTTTTGCTTGTTTGGCTTTCTTACAGGCTAGTATGCGATAGGCAGCATTAACTGTATATCAAACCCAGTCCACCTTTGTATTTGTAATCTAAGTAATAATTTGAAAAGAGACAAGTGTAATCAGTTTTAAACATTATCTCCGCTTTTTTTGTTTGTTTGTTTATGACATGTATATTAACCCAAAATCAAACCCTAGTCTACCTTATTGAAAGGCTAACAGTTTAACTACTGCGTCACCATACCATTCTTTCTTAGTTTGATTCGTTCTAGGCCTTAGAGCTAGAAATCGAGTTACGATCTCCAGTGCAAGAGGCACATGTGCTCACCACTATAGCATGTAATGGCTAGCTGGTATCATTAGACAACCGAAAATGATTGTATTTCGGTTAGACAAGCATTTCTGTCATTTGCCTACTGTGTGAGCACTGCCAGCGAGACAGTTTAGTTTAGAACAAGCGAGTGCGTGTGTGTGTGTATAGATTATTAGCCTCAAGTATTTAAAGCTTGTTGTGTGTAGCGACCATCTTGCTCAGTAACCACTGAGTAAGTTTTAACAGTCAACTCATAAAAACAGCATAGGATAGTTGTGTGTGTGTGTGGTTCATGTACTTGGGAATATGCATTAGCACCATGCGCTAGCTTTACCTCACCCTCTAAAGGTAGAGCGTTATCCCTTTCTTTGGACATTGCCAATGACTGCATTCCCCCACAAGTTTTACACTTAAGCCCTTGGCTTGTTCTTGATTAGGTTTGGTTTGCTTTAGGCTTGGTTTGGTTCAGTTGGGTTTGATTCGACTTGGTTCAGTTTAGTTTAATGTAGTCACTTTTTAATTTTTAGCTACACTCTTTAACCAATTAATTAATGATAGTCTACTCATAATTCTTGAATCGATAAATTGAATTTTGTGTACACCGTTTGTCAAGCCATGCCTACAACCTATACTCCCTATGTACTACACTCAGATCTGAAAACAAGTTCCAATGTTCAAAGACGTGTCAGTCACCATACATGTAGCCCACAATAATTCTTTCTTTACCTAGCTAGGTTTCGTCACTCACAGTAAACATCTAACATTATGGGTTTGCAATATATTAAGAAAAGCAAAAGTCTATGATCTTGTTGTTTTGGGTCTTTTTTGGGGAAATTCATAAGCCATAAAAAGAATGACATCATGTCAAGTTCTGAGTGGACCTTGTATGTCAAAATCCCATTATCAGTTTATAAAATCTCAAGGCCATGCCCTAGCAGTTTTGGATGATTTCAATCAATGAGACCACCATAAGAAAGATCGGAAAAATAAATATCCTTAAAACAAGTCGTCACATGACCCTCTCCGAACAATGCTTCGCAAAATTTAAATTCATTCATTGAACATTGAACATGATCGGCGACATCATCCTCGCTTCCCCCTCCCACCATAGTTGCCATATCGTTTGACCTTCAAGTGTCCTCAGCATCTCTGTGCTTTTTTCATTGCCCTGTTGTCAAGTCAAGTCAATGCATTCCAATAAGCTCAAATAACATCCACATCCTGTCAGTCTGCCCCAGCAAGTTTGTTTTCTATACTCACTTCAAGCAATATATAACCAAGTTCTGTTTGTTCTATCTAAAGCTAACTTCATCTGATCAAGGAATTATCATTTGTCATGTCACTCATAATCGTTTACATGTTAAAGACCCCCTTCAGGGGGTTTAGGTATTAGGTATTCCATCATAGGAAAAATCGGAAAACGAACCCTCGACCCGCCGTCTCATCGAAATAGCGAATACTGTATTGGTATATCATCACCGTGGCCAGTAATAGCTTCGTTGAAACACGTGTCCAGTGGTATCGTCTCTATCTGCAACCACTCTTCATGAACATTTTAGACAGATTAAAAGAAAAAGTTTTAAAAACTAAAATGTTTTCAACAAAAGTGTCGTTAGACCCTTTCGCATTTTTTAAACATAAATACTATATTCGAAAGGGGAGAGGAAAGGGGCGTCACCCCGAGTCCTACGACCCCTCGTATACGTCTCTGGCGTTATTGGTTTGTGAGATATAACAGAAAGTCTAAAATCACGGTTTTACAACAAAAAATTCTGTTTCCCTCATTCTCAAAAACTTTAACCTATTACCAAAATACACAGGGTTTCGAGACAAGCCATTTGACACATCATAGGACCAAATCCGACCATGCATTCGTGAAATATCAGAAAAAGTCTAAAATCATGGTTTTACCCCAAAAAAGCCTGTTTCCCTCATTCTCAAAACTCTAACCTATTAATAACATGTATAGGGCTTCGAGACAAGCGATTTGACACGTCACACGTCCAAATCCGACCTTGCGTTTGAGACATATCGGCAAACTTCGTAGGAAAGTAGGCGACTATCTGGCTCTCTCCTCACCACCAAAACCTCTTCTTATCAATCATTTTTTTCAAAGAGCTCGCCCTCTTACAAAAATCCCCAGTGCGCATGCGTAAAAAACAAAAAACAAAAATGTTCATCCATAGCGGCATCTCGTAAAACGCATGCGCAATATGAGCAACAACGTTTAAGTTCATTTTAGCAGCGCACCTTATACATGTCGTATTTGAAAAGAGACTTTCACTAAAAAATTACAATTTCACCCCCTAGTAGGGGTAGGTTTTATTTAGGGGTTGAAATGAGTAGTCCATTGGAAAGAGAGCGTCAGCCCGAGTCCAACGACACCTCATTTGTCAAAATCGGACCATGCGTTCGAGAGATATTGGCTTGGACTAACGCGGCGGCCATGACACTCGTTGGAAACCGCCTTACCCCCCTTCTCTTCTTTCTTTGCTTAAATTAACATGGGTTCGATTCTTGTACACCTCAAATGGGTACAGTATGTCATTTCTCTTTTGTAGGTGGAGCCCTTTTCTGTCGTTAATGTTGATAACATGACCGAGATCGTGTGTGGCACGCTCGTGAGCGCGGGAAAGTTTGTAGATTCTATTTGTGCTACCAGGCTTATACAGCTCGTCGTAGATGGTTTTGTACTGTGCTGATTTTGCAGTTGCTACAGCTCGTTTTTCAGTGGACTTGAGAGCCCGGTAACTATCTAGATCCTCCGAGCTGCGTGTCTGGTGCCATGTCTTGTAAGCAGCTTTCTTCTGCCTGGTTACCTGCTGCACAACATCATTCCACCACCAGGTCTTCTTGTCAATAAGGCGTTGATTTGGTTTGCTGCCACGTAGAGTGGATGTGACACATGTCTTGATGGATTTGGACAGTGTGCTCCAGCCATCTTCTACTGATGACGTTGTAGAATTTTAAATCGATGGTATCAATGCCTCTTTGATGGTAGCTCGATTTTCTAATAGCTTCCACCATTTAATACGTACAATCTTCGTGCTTGGCCTCACAGGTTCATAATCTATATGGACTGCGCATCTAATACAATTATCCGGAGTTGAGGAGCAACGCTGTCATATGGGATCACTTTTGTATCCTTGATCATTGTGAGGTCTCTTCGTCGTGTCATCCAGCAGTCAATTTGGCATGTATGACTTCCACTATAGTAGGTGATAAGGTGTGAATCCCGCTCTCTAAAAAAGGTGTTAGTTACAGAAAAATCCCATGCTTCCGCAAATTCTAGGATTAGAATACCATCATTGTTACGGCAACCATAACCATGGCCTCCATGATTTCGTTCAAATCCGTTTATTTCATGACCAACATGTCCATTTAAGTCTCCGCCAATGAAATGAATTTCGCTATCATCAACAGCTTGAATGTGTTCTTCGAGATCGTTCCAAAACTTGTATTCCTCTTCTTCAAGGCAACCAGTCTGTGGAGCATAGCATGACACAAGTCGGATTAAACTGGTCCCCAAGGTTATCAGTATTGACATCAGGCAATCGCTGATGTGTGCTACTTCAGAGACGTTGTCGCGAATCTTCTGGTTTACAATGACACCGACACCATTTGAACTTTTCTTACCATTATAGGTTAACTTGTAGCCTTCTCCGATATCTCTTGATAGTACATCTGCCCATCGAGTTTCTTGAACGCAAGCTATGTCCACATTCCGGTGCTTCATAGAGGCGACCTGTTCTCGGCTCCGGCCTGTCATTGTCCCATTGTTGACAGTGGCTAGTCTTATACGGTTTGATGTATGTAGGTCTAGCTTCTTCAGCCGACGTCGACGATGCGTCGGTAGCCCTCGACCGTTTTCCACAACGCTCGGGCGAAAACGGTACGCGTCGCTTAGAGGGGACGCCACAGGATTTATATCTGAATGAAGAGGAGTCAACTGCATGTTGGATACTACAAAACACCTCATCCGACGTGTAGCTACGCCTGTCGTCAAGGGCATTTTGTACCTACTGCCAGGTATTCGTGAGGCTGCGCTTAACATGGAGAACAGACGCCCTTGGCAGCCACTCCTAACATGGAGAACAGACGCTAGTAGTGGTTTTGTAACAGTTCAAGGCCCTCCACACGCCACATCTCTCCACACAAGATGGCGGCGGCGCGCAACGACGTACATGGCGCGCTTTTCCAAATAAAGCTGGTGAGCAAGGCTTAACCTAGCCTATCCTAGTCAAGCTAACCTTGTCTAGTCGGCTTAACCAAACCTATTTGACAAAGGGCATAACTACACTTTTGTTCATATTTCCTGAACCCATGATGGGACTTTGACCTGCGAGGTATTGTTGGACTCGGGCAAATGCCCCCTTTTTTGAATATATTTTTGAAATTTTAACAAAGGGTCTAACTGCACTTTTGTTAATATCTCGCGAACCAATAAGGCTAGGGCCTTGTATGAGGTATTGTAGGACTTGGGATGACGACCCCTTTATGAATGTATTTTTGAAATTTTGACAAAGGGCCTAACTGCACTTTTGTTAATATTTTGCGAAGCAATCATCCTAGGAACTTGAATGATGGGTCCTAGCACTAGGGGCGATGTTCCCCCTTGTGGGTTGAAACTACCCCCCCCCACCCCCGAACCCCAAATTTGAAAAATCGATATCCTAGAGACTAAGAACCCCAAAATTACGTGCGATAGCCCAAAAAATAGGTCATTACATACGCTTTCACTCCAATAGGTCATTTCACCCCTAAAGCAGTAAATAGTAATTATATGGGGGAAAAGGTGCTAAACACTTCAAAATGATAAATGAACCTAGGATCTTTTGTTTTTGATGGAAAATAGTAGGGGCGTGAAAACTACCCCAAAATTTTAAAAAATGATATCTTGGAAACTAAGAACCCAAAAATTATGCGTTATAGCTCAACAATAGGTCATGACAAAATCTTTTACCATGATAGGTAATTTAACCCTAAATAGTAAACAGTAATTTTATGGGGAATAAGGTGCTAAACATTTAAAAATGATAAATGAATCTACTGTAAGTTCTTTTGTATTTGTTGAAAAATGGTAGGGGGGTGAAAACTACACCAAAATTACAAAATTTGTATCTTCTAAGCTAAGAACCCAAAAATTATGCGTTATAGCTCAAAGAATTTGTAATTAAATACTCTTTTACCACGATAGGTCATTTTACCCCTAAGACAGTGAATGTAGATTTTACAGGAAAAATGGGAACCATTAACCAGGTTTGGACACATGAGGTGTTATAGGACTCAGGGTGACAAACCCTCTTTGAATTTATTATTTATGTTTGAAATTTTGACAAAGGGTCACATTTTGAAAATTCGGATTTTTAAACATTTTAATTTATTTTAATATTTTTTTATTAGAGATAGACAGTACAGGTTATGTTTAAACGAGCATGTCGCTGACCATGGTGGCCATGTCCAATGGATGAAACGATATTTTGTAAAGCATTCATTGGAGAGGGTCATGCGACGAATTGTTTTAAGAATATTTTTTATGATTTTTCCTATGATACACGCATTTATTCAAATACCCCCAAAACGGCAAGGTTACTGATTTGAGATTTTATAAACTAACTAGCTATTGTACCCGGAGTCGCCCGGGAGGTGTCTTAATATGTTACAAGGAAGTGGTAAAATAACACCAAAAGAAGAAGAATGAAATATGGCTCGATTTCGATACCACGAACGCCATGATTCGAGACGAATGGAAGAAAGCTAACTAAAAGCTGAGACATTTTGTCACGAGGCTCGTACGGAATTACATGGTTTTCACCATAGAATTTGCCGCACGGAACGATATGTTCTATGTGTGACTTGGCGTGTGACAGATATTATGTTATCATCTGTAAAGGAAGACATATGTCACTGACGAAATGTTGCCTTGACGATTCATGTATAACTTAGTTTGATTTTAGAGGCAGTTGACCTCGTAGTTCTGCCCCTTAAAACAACAATAACGAACTAACTATTAGTTTGATTTTCATTTGTCATTGGATGCATTAAAACTGTTAGTATTATAATATAAATGATAACAATGGTACCATTGATCTGAGAATTGGGAAACCACAACGCAGAAATAGGTATATAGTTAGTTACTGTTTGATGTTTTAATGGACAGAACAGCGTGGTCATCTGCCTCTACTAAAATAGAAATATATAATGAACTTACGCAAATATTGATGGTTGTTACAGGGTTAGAGAACCTTGATATGGTGATAGCACAATTTATCAGCTGCTCTTCCACTGAATGCTTCAGTGTTCAAAATCGATGTACACTTTCACTATTGTTGTGCGCAAGGATCATAGAACATTAACTGACTGACTTCACACCATGGAGGTAGTAATATTATATTTTTTCATGTCATGTAATATATCATAAGCTTTTGCCAGGTTTCATTAAATCACCGCTAGATAGCAGGTCACAGGTCATCCGCAATGCCTTCTCTTGGATTATTTAATTTCTTGGCAAAAGCTATCCTTAATTAGCATCGCTATGCTCAAACAGACAGCTGCCATTGCATGTATAAACTGTAGCCAACATCTTAAATACAAAGAGGCAAGTTCGTGGTTTCTAATTTTAATTTCGTGTTGTACTCATGGTCGTGAAAATATTCCATATCATCCCAAGTATTACGGTTCTATTAGTTTCAGTGAAGATTTGCATGTCTTTCAATGAAGATAGCATATTATCATAAATGAAGTCTTTTCATGTAGGTACTAAACACGTACGATTTTATTTACCTAGTAATTGAAAGTAGGCCTACTCATGTTTAAGTATAAAAGGAAACTGGTCATAGCTCCAAATGATTGCTATGAATTATTGGTGACGTTTGTTTCCTGTAGGTTTACTACGGTACTGTATCTGTTGAGGGCAGTGAAGAATGTAATGTTGTGTACATATCATTTACCCTGATATTAATCCTTTTGACTCATTGAGTGTACAGGGAGCTGCCGTAGGCCCTTTAAATCGAAACCAACGTTCTTAGTAGAAAATAGGGCGTCTTCATGGCGTGGTCAATTATTTTAGGGTACTGTTTCACTTACGGCTGCTACAAAGTATTCTAGGTCTGTTAGTGTTAGTGTAGTCTTATGATAAATACGATATCTATTGAAATTTCTCCATATACTGGCATGACTAAACTTACGATATACAGTATGTTAAGTAGTAATTTGGAAGTAGCCATGCCTTAGGTACAAAACAGTCGTGTTTACGCACAAGAGCTGCAACACTTCTATAAGAAGTATCTGTATTCTTTACTCACTGTATCTTTTATATTAGTAACTCCATGACCTCCACTTTCCCCAATGGATCCGAATTAAGCCATGCAGCCAGGGAAATAAGCGAAAAGTGCCAAAGATGGAAAGTTCAACTTATAGGCCCTCTTGTTAAAGGTTAATAAGTCATCATTTACTTTTCAACAGAAACAAATAGAGGTGGGGCCCAAATATCATGAAGTCACCCAGCACGCTGGAATATTCTGTTACCATCTTTATATCATTTCCCAACTGGTTTGTAAATGAGAAATTCTCCAGTAACTCATTAGTTTCTCATAATATTAATTTAACTTATGTATAAGCTGCTTATATTTTTATTGTGAATAGGCCTACAGATTATCAGACAAAACATGACTAATATGCCCCAAGCCCCTAATATTGGTTAATTTTTTTCTTAGATCAATTAAATAAAAGTATGGATATAATATAAAATCATTTAGACCACCTCGTGGATTAGTGGCAAACATTCTCGCCTGTCGCCTTGGAGGTTCGGGTTCGAATCTCGTCTTTGTCAAGTAATTGTAAATCTGTTCTGAGGGCTGGAACGGGCTATACTCTGCCTTATGAGGCAAAACTGAGAAGAGGATGGTTCTATTGCCATCTCAGCCACCTTCTACTCCAAACAAATGCCGGGATAGTTCCGAACTGAAGACCACAGCAGCCTCCTTTTCAAACCTCATCTGAATTACATCTGAATTACACACACTACTACATCCTTCACAGTAACACAGGTTATCAGACAAAATTCATTGTGACGTGATGTAGTATTCATGCCGTGTTAGTCAATGTATATAATTTTAATTTTAATTCCCCACAATGACCCCTGTTAATAAGAAAAATTACGGCTTCGGATGTCTACGGTGTTCAGATTCCAAATGTCTTTATCGTGATTTAGATAATAAATGGAGTGGCATGGTCTCTTATAGAGATAGATAGAAATTTGGTGGTCACGTCTTGGCCTACTATTGCCATTGGGACGGCTTTGCTATTCCTTCATCAGTTTATTTTATGACTTTATTAGCCTTTGCTCGAATGTAAAAAGACCGAAATCAGAAGAATGAGAAAGACTATCGAAAATGCATGTATCCAGCGGTTTATTCTGGATCCTGAACTATGTGTATGCAACATTTGGTTGAGATTGGTGGAACGGTGTAGATTTGCATACGGAACAAACACACCCACCCACATACACACATACCCACATACCGACTTTCACATTTATATATTAGATAGCTATTGTACCCGGCGTTGCCCGGCAGCTGTCTTTATATATGTTATATGAAGATGCATACCATAGTTCTCCTCGACTCTGATGTTACTCAAGTGCAATATTCATTTGCTGTAAACCTAGTCGAAAAGTACTGTGAAGTACAATTACGTAGTAGAGCATGGAACAATAGTAAAAGAGATGTATATGCACAACTCCTCGAGAGCTCAGTCTCCCAATTACTTTCCTGATAGTGTTTATTATGTTTTCCGTGCTTTCCCACTTTTACTCGAAGCGAATACCGGGATAGTTCCTAACTGAAGGCCACAGCAACCCCCTTTCTAATCCTCTTTTAAATTACAAATACACAAACTACTACAGCCATTACAGTAACACAAGTTATCAGGGACATTTCATACACACTCACGTTCATGGGGCTAAATTACCATGATGTCGCAAAGCCTCTAAATCAATCAACAACAGAATCATTTAAGTTCATTTAATCTTAATACTAAGTTTCGGGATGACATCTCCAGCCATTGTAACGTTACCTTGATTGCAGGGTGAGTCAATGTATTTCTTTTTCAATTTTAATTCCCTACATCGACCCCTGTTAATACAATTTAAAAAAAACTATTCAGATTTTTATGGCGTTCAGGTTCCTAATGCTCTTATCGTGGTTTGGATATAGAATGGAGGCCCATGGCCTGGTGTTTACGTCTTGACTGTAGTCATGGAGAAAATGGAGTAGCTTGGCCCCTTACAGATACAGATGGAAACCTGGTGATCACTTCTTCAGGTAGTGTTGCCAATGAGAAAATTGAGTGGCAACACTTCATAAGTTAATTTTCAGACTTTATTGGTCTCTGCTTGAGTGCACAAAGGCCGAAATCAGAAGAATGGGAAAGACTATCGAAAATTCATGTAGCCAGCCGTTCCTTCTGGGTCCTAAATTACGTGTGTGCAAAATTTGGTTGAGATTGGTGGAACAGTGTATATTTTTATGCGGAACAAACCCATCCACCCTCATACATACATACATACAGACATTCACTTTTATATATATAGACCGACAGTAGTGGCTACGCTGGCTAAAGCGTTGCGTTAGGCCATGGGGCCAAGCCCTCTGCTGACTCGGTAGACGCGTGGGTTCGAGCCCCAGCGTCGGCCGCCCTTGAAATGGTTTCCCGTGGTTTCCCCACTTTCACACCAGGCAAATGCTTGGACGGTACCTTCTGGCAGGCCACGGCCGCTTCCTTCCACATCCTTGCCCAGTTTCATTCACCTTCATTCATTACATCTCTCATTCCGACGCGCAGGTCGCCCACGGGCGTCGATTAGAAAGACCTGCATTCGGCCTCTCAGGAGGCCACACGACAAAAAAAAAACTTTTATATATAAGATAATGGGGTTTGGGCACATATGGTGTCCTAGAACTTGACAGGACGCTTTCTTTTTCTGGCCTATGAATTTTCCCAAAAGACTGAAAACAACAGGATAATGGACTTTTGTTTTTTTTATATATTGCAAAACCCATAATCTGTACCCGCTTCTAGCGGAGAATGCTTGGTCATTACCTGGCTATACTCTTTCGGTGTCGGGGCGCGTACCGTTCACCCCAAATGACCTTATATTCGGATATGAAAGCACACTAAGGTTATCAAGAATACAGGAAAAACTCACACATTACAGTAAAAAATTATTTATTTTACGAAAAAGTATCAAATCAATAATATATACTCAAAATGAAAATAAACATTTACTTGGCATTGTCCCTTCAAGTAATAAACACTAAAATCCATGTAAAAATCACTAAAAGACAATATAAAATTCACTTCACTCTAATTTGAAATTTTCTTGCTTAACCGATTCAACACTTATCATTTATAATCTATTAATTTAAAGTTACACTCACTGTGGCATAGAGCATGCCTATCACTCTAGTCAAATTTTATCTCTAAGGCTTTGGATATTTAAATTATTTCCACTACCCTTCTGGGCTCTCTTTATTGATACACTTATCCGTTAATCTTCCATTCAGTTCCTTGACTGAGCAACTATCTTCTACAAAGATTTAGGTACCTTAAAAGCACAATACATTTATTCAATAAACATGCCATAGCATAGGTCGAACACTCACTCTTTCATTTATCTACTCATGCTTCCAGGTGATTTGTTTTAGTGTTGTACCATGCACTGTCCTCATTTATTATTTGTGGGATTTTTCCAATCATATCAAACTTCATTATTTCATTACCCGTCAGTTTCATTATTTCTCAAAGAAGGAATCGCTTTCTTTCAACACTGCTAATATTTGACCAAATCTGTCAAAATTTACTTAATTACTTCAAACTTAGGCTTGGGAGAATTGTATCAATCCCAGCATTCCAAATATCTAACTTACATTACGCCAGCACCTTTCAATCAAAACTTTTATATGGCGGTTTCTAATTGCTAGCCTCCATTCATAACCGACTTAACAAAAACACCTATTATGCGGTCTCTTCCCATCCCTTCACAAGAAGCAAGGTCAGGGTCGGCTCGCCGTCCCCTCCTCCTTCGGTAATTTACTGAAGATTTATGAGGTCTCGCTGACTGTCTTCGCTTATTATTACTTTCGACTATCTTTCAAACATATGGTTATCCAAGTTTTAATATATCATTTCTCATACCGCTACTTGCTTCCTTATTCACTATTATTATCAATAATTCGCGTTTCCAGGATATTTGCACTAGATTCGGAGAGGATATGCGACGCGTACTTTACTACAACTTCATTTACTGTCGGATGGCAAGGCTGGACGTAACTCCCAGACTTATATGCAAATACCATAACATACCATAGCATACCATAACATACCATCTCATACCATAACACAGACACAGCTATTCCAGTGGAAATTACCCATCCACTTGGTTGCAACCCATAATATATTTACCTTGCCAGGACTCTAACGTGATAGCGGGTCTCGCCCTCAAAACAACAACGAATTAAACACAATACCATAATATAATGACCTAATCAGGACCTCCGGCCTGCTGGCGGGTCTCGCCCTCAAAACAACGACGAATCCGACTCACTTTCATTTTACTTTCCATCTCTCGAAACAAGGCATATCCTGGATCACGTACTCCTTACTAGCTTGAAGCTAAACTTATAATTCAAATAATTGGATCCTTTGGCAATACAACTTGGCTTGGATATCCATGATTAATTTACTTTTCTCACATAACATCTTTATTACATCGCGGTAAGAATTCCGGGTCTTCCTATTACTTTTATTCCCATAACTTTGTCCTGACAGCCTACAATACAACACTTCATTTTCATTCTTAGGTGTTCCGTATTCACCAATTACTTTAAAGATCTGTAAACTCATTATCCTGCCAACAATACGTCAAAGCGTTACTATTCATTCAATTCTTCTTCTTTCTTTTTTCTTTTTGCGTTTTGCCCATTATAGAGCGCGCTTGAACTTGTTTTTCTGCTTGATGATATTCGCCTTCCTATCATCCCAAAATCTCTTCATGAAGTCACTGTGCTGCTTCTTCCGTTCTTCTGTCCACTTGGTTCCAGTCCTGCCACTAGTTTTCACCCTAAACTTGTGCTTTGTTACTGCGGTCCTGAAGACTTTGCGGTTTCTCAGAATATTTTCTCCGATGTTCAACTCTTTCAGGTCCTCTCTTGATTCATCCAGCCAGGCTATCCTTGATTTCTGAGAATTTATTACATTGAATAACCTTTTTGTAAGTCTATAATCGTCCATCCTGAAGAGGTGTCCATAAAATGTTAAACGTCTTTTTCGTACCGTGTTGCTGAAACTATCTGTGTGACGGTATAGGTCTGAATTTCGTCTTTTAATCCAAATTCCGTTTTCTTGTGTGGGGCCGAATATTTTTCTAAGAATTTTACGTTCTTGCTTTTCTATATTTGCAATTTTAGAATGACCTCCTAAAGCTATGGTTTCTGAAGCATATAGAGCTTCCGGTAGTACAACTGTTTGTAGTGTTTCAGTTTTGCATTATGTGACATTACTCTTTTATTATAGTGATCCCATGTTAGTCTGAATGCTCTATGAAGTTTTGAGGCTCTTTCTGTGTTAGCCAAACTGTCCAATCCTGAAGGAAGAATTATTTCTCCAAGGTATTTAAAAAATTCTACTTGTGATATTGCTCCATACGCTGTTTCTATTTTTTCTTTCTTCTTCTTTTGCTGAAAATTCTTCATGTACTTGGTTTTTTCAAATGATATTTGAAGGCCTGCTTGTGATGCTATTCTGTATAATGTCTCAATAGCATGCTTAGTTTCTTCTTTGTTCCTAGTGATAATCGCTAGGTCATCTGCGAAAGCCAAGCATTTCACATTGATTTTGTTTCCAGCAGTTCCTATGCTAACGCCTTTGATGTTCTTTTCCCACTCTCTGATGACTTTATCTAGAACCAGGTTAAATAGAAGGGGTGAAAGTCCGTCTCCTTGGCGAACACCAGTTCGTACTTCAAAGGAGTCAGAAATTTCCCCAAGAAACTTCACCTTCGATGTTGTATTGGTGAGAGTCTGACGAATCAGTTCTCTGGTCTTCCTGTCCACTTGAAGTTCTTCTAGCGTCTCAAACAGGGTCTGCCTGTCCACAGAATCACATGCTTTCTTTAGGTCCACAAAGGTGACAATTGTGGGGTTGGATCTGCGGATCTTCAAAATCATCTTCAGATTCCATATCTGTTCAGCACATGAACGCCCTTTTCTAAAACCCGCTTGATATTCACCAATCAAATGGTCTGTTTGTTTCTCTAGTCTGTTCAGAAGAGCTTTAGATAGGATTTTATAGGCCACAGATAATAGGGTTAGACCTCTATAGTTGTTTGGATCAGTTTTGTTACCTCTCTTGTGCAATGGATGTATTAACGCGCACTTCCAGTCCTGTGGGATCACTTCTGTTTCCCAAATTGCTTTTAAAATTGCGTGGATTCTTCTGGTGACCTCTTCCCCACCGAGTTTCAACATTTCAGCGGTAATACCGTCTTCTCCTGGTGCTTTGTTGTTTTTAAGAGATTGAATGATTTCAGCTGTTTCTTCCATTGTCGGTGGATGTGAATCTGGATTCGGTGCAGGCTTTTCAAAGTGCATTTTTTCTTTCGGTGGGTCACAGTTGAGTAGGTCCTGGAAGTAATCTGCTAAGATCTTGCAGTTTTCCTTGGTGTTTGTTTCTAGTGAGCCATCTGGTCTACGGAAACATATGCTAGGTGGTTGATAACTAGACAGTCTCTCACGGAAGGTCTTATAGAAACTTCTGGTGTTGTTTTTTAGGAAATCCTGTTCTATCTCTATGAGTTTATTCCTGTCGTATGTCCGCTTCTCCCTGCGGATGATCTTAGCTGTTGATTTCTGGATCTTAAGGAATAATTCCCATCGTTCAGTTGTCTGATGTCCGTTCCATTTATTCCAGGCTTTAATTCTGTCTTCAATTGCTTTATCACAGGTTGTGTTCCACCATCTGTGTTTCCTTTTCCTTGGGGGCTGCCCTAACTTCTGTGCTGATGTCAGAACTGAGTTTCCTAAGTCCCTCCAGTCTTTGGGATTTTGCTCTTTTATGGCCTGAAGAAATTCTTTGGCGTTCTGCTTGAGGTGCTCCGGATCCACTCTTAGTAATCTCTTAGTTTTTGGTTTGGATCTATTAGGCTGGAATTTCACTTTGATTTGGCTTAAGTAGTGATCAGAGTCATTCACTCCCCTGCGCACTCTAACATTTAGGATTTCACATATGTTCTGTTTGGACACAGCTACATGATCAATTTAGAATTCTCCTAGTGCTGGATTTGGTGATTTCCATGTTTTCTTCTTGTGTGGAGACCTGGTGAAATATGTAGACATGAGCCTCAAATTAAAGGATTTACAGCAATTTATCAGATGCTCACCATTCTGATTTGTTCTCCAATGTGCTGGATGATGACCAACTATGGACCTATACTTCTTTTCTCTAGCAACCTGTGCGTTAAAGTCACCGAGTAAAATTTTCACATGATGTTTAGGAATTTTGCTGATGGTTTCCTCAAGGAGTTCCCAAAAGTCTTCTACTTTCTGAGGGTTTTTCTTATTGTCATTGTTTATGGGAGCGTGGGCATTAATCAATGTGTATGCCTTGTTGCTTGATTTTATTGAGAGAACGGAGATCCTTTCGGAGGGAGAATATTCATTCAATTAATTAATCTCCTTTTATTTGAGTTCGTTATTATTATTATTCAACCTATCAATACTTTATCAACAACTTTATTTTGGAGTGCAACAACTCGATATTTATTATTATTATTTATTTCAACTTTCCAATAACATTATTACGGTCTTTATTTACTTTGCAATTCAGTTACTTGGCGAAAATTCAAGCCATTTATATTAAATTATTCTTTTAACTTTTAATAACTTCATTTTTTTTAATCCATTAATTATTTATCATTTCCTCTTTCGGGGTTTCAATTACTTTACATTTACTTATTTCAATTACATCTTTACGTTAAACGAGGCTATCCTCGCGGTTAACAATTATTATTATCATCCCAATCATATTTCACAATTATCCAGTGCATTTCAAATACATAGCGAATCAAGGCTAAACTACCCAGTCAGCGCTTGATTTCACTAGTTCAGTGCATAGTACAACAATAATCATAATGACATTTTCATGAATCACACGTGTGCCGACGTTGATTATACCCTTGAATGGGGTCACCCATCTAATTACATTTATAGCACTTCTCCATCGTACTGCTTTTCACACACTTCATTTCACATTCACATAATTTAAACTGATATACACTAAACAAATTTTTATCTTTCAAAAGCACTTTACATATAACACTAAAAAAAACTGTCGCCCTTTCGTTTATAGCACTTAACACTTCACTTATTTCTACACCGTATCTCAGTGATTCCTGGCAATCCCTATCGGCGGTCAACACTTCGATATAAGTCCCACGACTCAGCATGAAACGAGTAATGGCTCGAATGGGTCCCTTGCTGCTACAATGTAATTACTGCTTTAGTCTTTTACACGTCTTCGAATAATCTATCATTCGGTTTTACTTTATCGGCCTTATTTAAGCGATAAATGCCTTTCACTTTACATCTACTTACAACTCTATCTGCTGGTCTATCGCACTTCGATCCCTATCTTTGTCCCGAGGACCGTATCCTGTTCTATCGTATAATTTTAGTAGCATGTTCGGACTTCGAGCCTGCGCTTCTCTGAGTTCCTTTGGCTAGAACCTATCTCTTTGCGATGCAACGTGATTTGCTTTTCTCTTCGTATACGAAAGTCTTTAATGACTTCACTACTGGACGTGCCGTAGCTGTAATTTATTTGGCTCTCCGACTTCGCCACAATGTTGAACTCACGTCCGTGAACTCGAGGTTCCTTACTGTCTTTATTATGACTGATCGCGGTTTCCTTTATATGCTGTAATTTTACTTATTCGATAGTTCCATAAAGACCCTTCAGAGTCTCGAACTGATGACCGTTCAGCGTGGCGAACTTTTAATATACTGGCCTGCACTTTAGGCTATAATACTATCTTTTTGATTTGACGTGGCGTAACTTGCCCTCATCGAGGTTCTTGTTAAATACATATCGGCTGATCCAGCGCAATACGCTTTAGTGATCACTGCGGACTGATACTTTGCGATGCAGCGTGTAACGCCCCTGCGTACATTTGAAAACTGAGTTGAACTGACTGTGAAACATTCCTGCGCTCTCTAGCGTTTCTAGTAGACTGAACAGATGCGATTCAGCGCGACCCGCCTCTGCGGTCGATGAAGAATGAATTGAATAACTGCGAGACAGTGTGTCCCCCTCAGAGGTAAACCAAGACTGAATACTGGTAACTGGTTGATCCAGCGTGTAACGCCCCTGCGCACACTTGAAACTGAACTGAATACTGCGTACAGCAATCATTGACTATTTATTTGATTCACAAGAAATAAACTACTTTAGCTTCTTCTCCGAAATTAACTTTTGAACTTACCAATAGTATCTTCTTGACAAAATAACCATTCGAAGCGCGCGATCTAAATGTTCCAAATATGTAACAATTTTTTAATAGGATCGTAGGAACATATTAATAATAATTGAAATCGCTCCTACATTTATGTGGGTGGATATTCCTTTTTCCCCTTCTCCAACTATCTGGCTTGGTAAAGTCCCTGTTGTATAATCCTGACTTAGCTTTTCTATACTGTGCAGATATTAATAACTTTTACCACTCTAAAATTTCTTATTTCAAAAATAAGTAACATTGGCGGAGTGATTCTTCAATAATTTTGCGTATTTCTGGATAATTTTAATTATATAATCAATTTCTTGGCCACACCTTCTATACAGAGTTGGCAATTTATCGCTGAATAAGTGCTTCTCAGTTATAACGTTTATCTCTCTCTTGCACGGAAGATTCAACTGGGTCTCTTTTAATCTCTGCGTAACCCTTTCTCAGCTGAGTTTGCGGGTGACATCACGCACAGCTGCAGTCATTATTCCACTATTGACTCAACGGTCTATGCGTTATATAGATGTGATTTCGTATTAACCCTTCTGTTACCCTTAAAAACTGTATAAAATATCCTACATTATTTATTCTTTTCCTGACTTGATTTGTCGTGGTTTTGATGCCTGTGCCAAAGTCCATTTGGGCACAGATCCCTCCTTCAAAGATAAATCAATTTTTGAAAAACTGAGGAAATTTATTTAGCAAAAACAAATCCAAAATTTCAAATTTCCTTCAACTTATCCAACACACTATACTTTATATTACATTTCAGTATTTGCCACTGTATGGGTACGTAAACGTCTTTACCCGTTCAAATTAAAAAAAATCCAAAATGTATACCGTGAGCATCGTTTATACTATTCTCTATAAATTATTTAGCTCGCTTGTATGTGTATTCCTTCTCACTGAGGTTCCTTTTAGTCTGGGCTTGCTAGTCCTTTAAATGTGTTTCCTCTCTTGCGTGTTTGTTATTTATGACCTTGTTAAGTAGGCATGCTAGTCTGGACGTCTCCAACTACACGTAATTTTCCTCGGTTCTATTTATTATTCTCGGCCATCCATTTCTAGATGTTGACTTCTACCTTTGTGTTCTCAAGCATTCTACGCTTTCGTAATCATTTGCGGTTTCTCTCTGTTATGAGGGTACATGATCTGTTTATTGTCCCTTTATATTCTGAATCCTGGCTTCATTCTTTCTTTCTTTCTTTCTTTCTCTCTCAGTGTCGTGCCATTTTATTCTACGTTATCAAACAATTATATACCTTATTTCCTATCAAAAAAACATAATCGGAAACTATATGTACATTTCCTGTGTTAAGTGCCTTTAACCTAACTATTTCCCTTTTCCTTTCTCTAGGGGCTTTATCCATGTCTTCTCCTTCTCTTATGTATTCTGTTTATTTCTATGGCCATCTCTTCATCTTCTTCGCTTTCCTCATCTTCTTTTATTTCTTCACCTTCTTCTTCTTCTACTTCACTTTCTTCGTATCCTTCATCTTCCTCTTCTTCCCATTATCCTTCCATTTCTTTCTCAAAATAATTTTCGTCTTCTCCTTCCAGCTCTTCATCTGTCTCCACGTATTTTCCATCTTCCTCTCCTTCTCCACCAGGATCGTATTCCAAATTTTCATAACTCCTTCTATTCTCTTCTTCCACTTTTAGTTCTCGGTTCGCAATTTTTTTCCATTTCTGCACAACTTCTCTGGCTTTCTTTTCCACATCTCCTCCTTAATTCCTGAGTTCATTAACTGTCTTCCCTACCATCGTTCTTCTTAAATATTTCACGTTCATTGGAGGATGATTCAGGATGTTGAGGCAGTACAACATCGTACCATCTATGCCTTTGCACCTTTCTAAAGCCTTTTGGTAGTATACAATCGTGTTCATTATCCCTGTGCTATCATAATTGATTTCTTCCTGTATTTCACTCTCTCTCTCTCTCTTTTGAGTCTTTTGATTTTTCTTCTGGGAATCCTTTTCCCCATTTCCTCAGGTCATTTCTTGACAATCTAAAATTTAATTTCTTCTTAACCCTTTTCCTTAGTCAGTAGGGGGGTGATGCCGGTTCTAGCCCACCCGGCGTTGCTCGGGAGGCGTCCATGTTAAATCATTAATATCTAGCCAACGTATGGTCCGATTTTGACAAATAAGGTGTCGTTGGACTCGGGTTGACGCCCTCTTTCTAATGGACCACTCATTTCAACTCCTAAATAAAACCTACCCGTACTAGGGGGTGAAATTGTAATCTTTTAGTGAAAGTCTTTTTTCAAATGCGACATGTATAAGGTGCGCTGCTAAAAAGAACTTAAAGGTTGTTGCTCATATAGCGCATGCGTTTTGTTGGATGTCGCTATGGTTTAACATTTTTGTTTTTGATTTTTTACGCATGCGCACTTGGGATTTTTGTAAGAGGGCGAGCACTTTGAAAAAAAAAATATTGATCAGAAGGGGTTTTGGTGGTGAGGAGAGAACCAGATAGTCAACTACATTCCTACGAAGTTTGCCGATATCTCTCGAACGCAAGGTCGGATTTGGACGTGTGACGTGTCAAATCGCTTGTCTCGAAGCCCTATATATGTTATTATTAGGTTAATGTTTTGAGAATGAGGGAAACAGCCTTTTTGGGGACAAAACCATGAATTTAGACATTTTCCGATATCTCACGAATGCATGGTCGGATTTGGTCCTATGACGTGTCAAATGGCTTGTCTCGAAACCTTCTTTATTTTGGTAATAGGTTAAAGTTTTTGAGAATGAGGGAAACAGAATGTTTTAGGGTAAAACTGTGATTTTAAACTTTTTGCTATATTTCGCGAACCAATCACGCTAGAGGCGTGTACGGGGGGTCCAACGAATCGGGGGTGACGTCCTCTTTGCTCTGGACCACTCATTATGTTAAAAACAAGATGTTCAGTAAGGAACATATAGCCTACTTTCTCCTAAATGCATGGGTATTGTTATAACTCTTTGTCCTTTTCAAGGAGTATGATTGAATGTTGGTTGTAGTAGCTTGTTGAATTACAACGTGCTATATGGATATTAAACATGAATATGAGGTGCCCTTTGCTAGTGCTACCTCTGTACCAAATTTCGTTCAATTCGGTTTCGCCGTGTTTGAATTGATAGGGGGAATCGATTTGCACACATACTTGGCCACCATCTGCAAACTATTGGGCTGATGCTCTTGCAGTTTGGTCAGAATATGTTTCCCACATAAAGATATGGTGTTGCAAAATTTGGTAGAGACTAGATTATTAGGTTGGTCGTAATTACATTTTAGCTTTTAACATTTGGGTGGCCGCGATTACGTTTCCGTCAAGATAGCGGTGATATAAAACATGACACTGAGGTGCCTCTTGCTAGTGCTACCTCTGTACCAAATTTCGTTCATTCGGTTCCACCGTGTTCGAATTAATAGGGGGAATCAATTTTGACATAAAGATGGCCGCCATCCGCAAACTATTAGGCTAATGACCTATTAGATTGGTCAAAGGATGCTCCCTCCATAAAGGTATGTTGTTGCAAAGTTTGGTAGAGATCGAATGGTTCTGTTAGTCGTAATTTGATTTAAGCTTTAAACATTTGTGTGGCCGCTATTACGTTTCTGTCAATATGGCGGCGATATTAATCATGACACTGAGATGCCCTTTGCCAGTGCTATCTCTGTACCAAATTTCGTTCCATTCTGTTTCACCGTGTTTGAATTAATAGGGGCAATCGATTTTGACACAAAGATGGCCGCCATCCGCAAACTATTAGGCCAATGACCTATTAGATTGGTCAAAGGATGCTCCCTCCATAAAGGTATGTAGTTGCAAAATTTGGATGAGATCGGATGATTAGTTTAATCGTAATTTGATTTAAACTTTGAACATTCGTGTGGCCGCCATTACGTTTCAGTCAAGACGGCGGCGATATAAAACATGACACTGAGGTGCCCTTTGCTAGTGCTACCTCTGTACCAAATTTCGTTCCATTAGGTTCCTCCGTGTTCGAATTAATAGCGGGAATCAATTTTGACATAAAGATGGCCGCCATCCGCAAACTATTAGGCTAATAACCTATTAGATTGGTCAAAGGATGCTCCCTCCAAAAAGGTATGTTGTTGCAAAGTTTGGTAGAGATCGGATGGTTATATTAGTCGTAATTTAACATAAGCTTTGAACATTTGTGTGGCCGCCATTACGTTTCTGTCAATATGGCGGCGATATAAAACATGACACTGAGATGCCCTTTGCTAGTGCTACCTCTGTACCAAATTTCGTTCCATTCGGTTTCACCGTGTTTGAATTAATAGGGGGAATTGATTTTCACACAAAGATGGCCGCCATTCGCAAACTATTAGGCTACTGACCTATTCATTTGGTCAAAGGATGCTTCCTCTATAAGGGTATGTTGTTGCAAAATTTGGTAGAGATCGGATGATTAGGTTAATCGTAATTTGATTTAAGCTTTGAACATTTGTGTGGCCACCATTACGTTTCCGTCAAGATTGCGGCGATATAAAACATGACACTGAGGTGCTTTTTGTTAGTACTACCTCTGTACCAAATTTCGTTCCATTCGGTTGCTCCGTGTTCGAATTAATAGGGGGAATCGATTTTCACACAAAGATGGCCGCCATCCGCAAACTATTACTCTGATGACCTATTAGTTTGGTCAATGGATGCTCCCCCCATAAAGATATGTTGTTGCAAAATTTGGTAGAGATCGGATGATTAGGTTAGTCGTAATTTGATTTAAGCTTTGAACATTTGTGTGGCCGCCATTACGTTTCCGTCAAGATGGCGGCGATATAAAATATGACACTGAGGTGCCTTTCGTTAGTACTACTTCCGTACCAAATTTCGTTCCATTCGGTTGCACCGTGTTCGAATTAATAGGGGGAATCGATTTTCACTCAAAGATGGCCGCCATCCGTAAACTATTACGCTGATGACCTATTGGATTGGTCAAAGGATGCTCCCCCCATAAAGGTATGTTGTTGCAAAATTTGGTAGAGATCGGATGATTAGGTTAGTCGTAATTTGATTTAAGCTTTGAACATTTGTGAGTTCGCCATTACGTTTCCGTCAAGATGGCGGCGATATAAAACATGACACTGAGGTGTCCTTTGCCAGTGCTATCTCTGTACCAAATTTCGTTCAATTCGCATTCACCGTGTTCGAATTGATAGGGGGGACAGACATTCAGAGTACACACACTCACACACACACAGACACACACACACACAGACACACACACAGACTCACACACACACATACACACACACAGACAGACACACTTTTTTCGCCCTGTGTTGATCTCATAAGTCTACTTTCATTTTTTGCAAAAATCGAAAGTAGGCTAAAAATGGAAACTCGATTTTGGGATAAACACGTGTTTTGTAATTTTTGCTGATTTCTCACGAACCAATAACGCCAGAGACGTGTACGAGGTGTCATTTTTTTCATCGCGTTGCCCTCTTGTCGAGGATGTTACTGTTGAGCAGGAATGAAAAACCATGTTGAGGTAAAACCATGATTTTAGACTTTTTGCTTTATCTCGCAAACCTATAACGCTAGAGACGTGTACGAGGTGTTCAAGTACTCGGGCTAACGCCTCCTTTTGGAAACTATGTTTGAAATTTTGACAAAGGGCCTAACGCCATACATGTTGAAAAAACTTTTTTTTCTTTACCTGTTTATAATTTTCATGATGCGTGGTGGTTGAGAGAGACGATACGGCTGGGTGTGTGTGTTTCAACGAACCTGTCGCTGACCACGGTGGCTATGCTCAATAGAACAATCGCTATTTCGACGGGTAGGACAATGACAGAGCGAGGTTTTTTTTTCACATATTTTACCCTCGAAGGGGATCTTTGACGTGTAAACGGTGATGAGAACTTGGTTCTATGTTGGTCGAAGCGAGTATAGAAAACAAACTTGCAGACGAGCAGGAGGTGGATGTCATTTGAGCTTATTGGAATACACTGATCTAACTTGACAACAGGTGCAATGGAAAATGACAAAGACGCAGAGGACACTTGATGGTGAAATAATCTGACCATCGTGGTGGCAGGGAAGTGCGAAATGCATGTGATCATGTGTGAAACCACATGTACGCTAAACAAGTTACATCCTTTTTGCTTCGTACGTGACAAAATGTAAGTTCATATGAAATTTGATCTGGCACAGGTGTTCACCTTAGACGTTAGCTGTCCACGTGCACGATAAGAGAATGTTCAAAGCGTGGGAAAAAAATATTATACATGCAAGGTAAGATATATAAAGACATGTCGTTATCATTTCCACTCTCACTTAGGCAACTACCTTTGAACACTTTGCGTTGCGTGAAACCCCTGGTCTTGTTTAACAGTTTTGGTGTTGGTGGAAAATACTTAACCTTGTTGTGAGGTAGGTATTTATATATATACTTATTCATTTATACATTTATTGATTTATATATATATTTACAAGCAATTATTTATTGATTAGGTAATTAATGATTTTATTTATTTATTTGTTTGCAGATAACCTGTATATCTTACATGTCTGAGAGAGAAGAAACCATTGCACTTTTGAGCCCACTAGAAGGAAACAGCAACAAGCCACTGCAAGTAAAGGAGAGATGATTTTTTTTAACTAACTTGTTTCAATTTTGTTTTGTTTTATGTTTTATTTTATGAAGTGCATGTATTAACCTGAATTTAGGTATTTATAGCGGTTTATTTTATTTATTTTTAGAAACTTGGAAAGAAAAGCCTTACTGCCGTCGCAGTTGCTGAAAAATACCCGAAACGCACTAACGCGAAACCACTGCCAAAGAGTGAACTGTTTAAAACTCAGGTAAGTCTTACTTAAAATTGCTATTCCATTTTACCACTACTGAAAACTCGTGGACAAAAAAATCATTTCCTGTACATGACTGGGACAATGATTGCTTTCTTGATTAATGGCTATGTTGTTGTTGTTGACTGGGAAAAGTACAAGGCCATGTTGGATTTTCTAAAAATAAAAAAAATAATTTAATTTATGGGTGGTTCCCTATGGACTCAACGAATATCCACAGGTTTGAACATGATAATGTGAACAAACTGACAATGACATTCATTTTTGTTTATATATTGGTTAAAGGGGGGGTTGTAAATGACTGTAACTTTATAAAAAGAAAATAAGTACATGGGTTACTGTTAGTGCCAACAGACAGTTTTTAATGGTGGTTTGATATATTAATGCCAATTAACGTTACGTTTTATTTACAAGTATTGATTGATTGATTGATTGAGTGATGGGTTATTTTGTTTGCTTTAGGTGTCGTCATGTGCCATTAACGTAATGAACAGAGAGTGAACAAGCATGCATTATGCTTTAAAGTACTCTGTGCTCCTGTGCAACGTTAATAACTTACAATAAGGTTTTTTTTTATTATAACACATGGCGTTAGTACCAAATACAACAAGTGAGCAAGTTGGTTTACCACGTGGGTTAAATTTAAAATCAGAACATGATCGATGGTTAACATTTGAATCCTGGCCTGTAGGCTTTTAGTCGACACATAAACTTGCAAAAGCCGGGTTTTTTACTTGAACCGAGAAGATGTGGTGCACTGTGTGTTTTGTCGTATTGAACTTTCACACTGGGAAGAAGGGGATAATCCCTTTAGAGACCATTTGCGATGGTCTCCTCATTGTCCTTACATGCTTGGAAAACAAGTGGGTATCCTACCCGTGCATTCATTTTACCGAACCACAAGGCCTTTGGCCGCTACTTACGTTGCTGAATCACAAATAAATAATAATAATGATGTATTACCAGCCAACGGTAGTGTCGATATATGTGGTCCAAATGCCATAGACAGTGTTGAATTGGCGTGTGCTTTTGAAAAATTGAGAGTTTGCAAGACTAAAGCACTAGCACGCCCAGAGTACAGCTCTGTTGAAAAACGTTTAGAATCTTATAAAAGTGTTTAGCCATTAATATTAAAACACCTTACCAAACAACTAAGTGAAGCTGGTTTTTTATACTGGTGAAGGGGATAAAACAATATGTTTTTATTCTGGATTTGCTTTAAAGGATTGGCAAATGACTGATGACCCTTTTGTGCAACACGCTCGTTGGTTACCTAAAAAAATACATGGTGTTGCCAAAAAGGTCAGGAATTTGTGAACACTATTCGTAAAGAAAACATGATTGCAGCACAAGACATAAAAGTGCCTTTAGAGTTAGAACATGCAGAGCAAATACACGAGGCTGAAAGAAAAGACTTGTCTCACGAACAGATACAAAAGTGTGACCAACAATTATGTAAAATTTGTTATCAAGATATACTAGGTGTTGTATATTTGGCTTGTGGACACATGATAGCCTGTGTCAAGTGTGCATTAGAACTCAACACTTGTGCTATATGCAGAAAAGCAGTATCTGCTACAGTTAGGGCATTTCTTGCATAACTAGTATAATTTATTCGTCATGCATAGTGCAAAATCCCTAATTGCACAATATTATTAAAGCTGTTTTAGAGGTTAATAGATATGCTCTTGTTTTGTTTATAGACTGCTACAATGAATGTTTTGAATGCTGTGGGACAATCTGTGGCTTAGAGACAAAGAAGCTCAGCGAATTGCCAACGCATATTCCATTCCGCATTATCAAGATTCGGAAATTGAAAACAGCATATGGTGATCGTGTACTTTGTGTATGTGAAAACTTTGAGACATTTCTGCCTATACGGTTTAATGATATGTTGGAGAGTATTTTTGATGAAGTCAATAATGCTGTGCAACCTGTACACTTAATATATGAAGGTTTTAAAAACAATAGGTGCATGGTTCGTTTTAATTAAATAAATTAAAAAAATGTGAAATACTAATGGAAAATATAAGTAATGACAATATACTGAAAAAGAAAGAAAATATGTGTATAGAATAGTAATGTTTTAGTGTTTAGTGCTGTCTTTAAAAATATTATGATTAAACAAAAAAACAATAAATATATATAAAGTTTGTAAATAAATGCAAAATGATGTTACAATGTTGTTTTATTTTATTCAAAGTTAGTATATTTAACATTGCAGAGTATACATGATTATGAAAATAAATGCACACTGAATTCAAGCCTTTCTCACTTTACAATAGTCTGTTATAGTTTTAAACACAAGGCTTGTTGTAGATCATTTTATAGCAATGTCCATTCAATGTTGTTTTCGAAAAGTGGGGAAGCCGCAATGGTTGTATAGGCATAAAAACCTTATTGTTATTACTATTTAGTCACTTTGATCCCCTTGCATATCAAGAGCAGATGACCTAGTTGTTCCACTCTTTAAAACGACGACAACAACAACAACACTACCTCTTGCATAGTTTGTGATGTTGATGGCTCTTGCGACGTGGAAGATGGATTAAAAATAACTTTTAGAACAGGGGTTAAACGTTGGTCATTAAACAATGCACTATTTTGAGTAGCAATATGGTTTTCTTGATTTATTGTCGACGGCAACTGTGTTTCATGCAGTACACTACATTAATGATCACTGACACTTAAAACCTCACTATTTTTACTTTTTAGGTCACCACGACAATGTTTGGAACGTTGCTTTGAATAACGCAAAATAACAGTTCCATTTTTATTGGTTCGTTTCACAATATATGAATATCCTTTATAGTATGCGTAAGGCTTACCATACCTAGTCACTGATACATCCATATCAACTGTCAACCATAGACTAAGCTCTAGTAAAGTCAACTTGGTAATAAGAATAATAGTTTAATGTGAGAGCAAATATGGATCCAAAGAGTTCAGGTAAAAGTGGAAGCAAATAAGCAAATATTAGAAACAAAAGTGGGGGTAAAAGTGGTCGCAAAGTGGTAGACCCATTACACAATAATTTCAGCACGACGAAGCTCTTGTTCAATTTCTTTGATTTCTCAATCGTGACCGGTATGCCCAGCTTGTTGTAAAGCATGCAATTGTCGAAGCCGTTGAATTAGCATACTTGGTTTGTTCCAGTATACAAATTTAACAAATGGATTTTTAGGTGTAAACAAATCATTACCAATATCATGATCATTATTGTTACGTGCAAAGCCCGTCCCAACGTTTTTAAAAGGCATCTCCCCTATATGTATGTATTCTCTTCCTTTAAAGCGCCCGCCTTGATGGTTTGGTTTCGCTTAAGAACTCGAGGTGGCAGCATCTATCGGCCTCTAGCCGGGGTTGTATCTTCGACCACTAGAGTGTATGAGTGGTGTCTTCCCGATCTCGTCTAATCGAAACATATTTGAAGGATGTTGTTTAACTCGTCATTAAACAAAAGACTATATATACATCATGCCCCCAAAATAATTATATAATCTGCACATTGTTACTTGATGTGTCAATCTGTGATTGGACAATTACAATTAACATTAATGCACTGCGGCCTTTGACTTTGGAGTCTCCGCCATCTTGGCATCTTTACAGTCTGTCGTCAAGAAAGGAACAAGCTAGTTGTTGGTGAAAGAGTGTCTCTCCGCTGCTGGGGGCTTGGCCCCTAGCCTCTACGAAATATGGATATATAAAAAAAAAGGAAATGCCTATGCTCCTAGGCTATAATTTCATAACTTGCCTTGAAGATGACGTGTGATCTGTTTATTTTACTGGCTACAAGAAGAAAAGCCTCATGGGTGATCGAAGCGGGATGTGTGTGCTACCACAGCCATGATTGGGGCAGTTCATATCTTTTACATTATTTAAAATGTGTTAGTTTTTTTGTTTCCTTGTGTCTCCATTGAGCAAGGATTTTAAGGTACGTTATTATTTAATATATATATTGTTATGGGAGCTCCGTTTCTGGCCATATATTAATGTTTTTATTCTGTATTTTATTTCGTGTTCCAGGCCTAATATTTCTGTTTGTTAATGTTACCTGATATGTAAATATATGTTTTTATGCCTTCCGGAGACACGTACCTAGTTATCGTACCTGGTAAAATATTTTTTTTTATTTCGTAATCTTAGGGATTGCTCTATTATTAATTTGATTTACGATCCGTTGCAGCCTAAATTTCCTCGTGTCAATAGTGTTAATGCGTAATTCTTTCCTCCCTTTCTGTTCTCTCTGGTGACGTTCTATTTTAAGATGTAATTGTTTGCCGTGATTCGGCTGGACATGTAAACATCTTTTGGTGGCCATGTTTCCTTTTTGTTTTCCCCGAGTGCATTGTGGTCAGAGAGAGTTGTTCTCTTGGCGTCGAGCGGGACACTCAAACGTGTTGTGGCGTGAGACTTAATAATTTTGTTAACCTCGTTGTATTTCCTTTGTGGTTTTTGTGAGTGTTCCTGAGTTTTCTTTCGTCATGAAAGTTTTAGTTTTGGTGAATTAATTTTATTTTATTAAATTTTGTTTAACTTTTCGTTTATCCTCGTGGCCTTGATGTCTGCATGTCGGGTTGGTATTGCGTACCTTAGTAAATTGTCAAGCCCTTTCTCATTTGGTAATACCTGTATTCTGGTTTTCTATTTTTGGGCTTTATTATTTTAATTTTAAATTAAATCTTTTCGTTTTTGCTTTGCAAGCAAGCATGTTAAGCCGTCTCTTGCCTACTTATGTATTTTAATTATGTTGGCCTTAAGCCATGTGCATCACCAGAGAGAGGTTGTTGTGCCAATAGAGTTTCCTTTTTATGATTTTGTTAAATTATATTTTTCTTGCCCCTTTGTTTACTGAGTAAATATTCTTTTAAATATTAAGCAACTGTTGTGGCATCATTTCGTCGGTAGCAGTTCTATGGGAGATCGGACTGTGTCTGTGGACGAGCCTGTGCGTTTCCCCTTCTCCACCTTCTTCCACCCTTTTAGGTGTTCTTCTCTTGGGGCATGTCTTCTGGCGGTGATTGTGCAGTTAGCGATGCGGACCTCCGCAAAAAGGTAAGTTGGCCCATCCATTCCTTTTGCCAGGTGTCGCAGTGGTAGCAGACCGAGCTCGAGTATCGCTTCTGCAGCTATCCCCTCCCCCATAACGCAGGCTCGTTATGGACCCTTCTGGTGCTGGTAGAGCGGTTGCTGATGAGATGTGTCATGTCAGTGCACTTGATGTTATGTTTTGCTAATCCTTGACGTTTGTTTGATTTCATTTTTGCCTCTGAATATCCATGTGGTGATATATAAGTGACCTGTTCCAAGCGAAGTGCCTGTGCTGAATTATATCCTGTTTGTGATGCAGCATTCCCGGTGAAGAAGAGGCTTGGTGAGTGACTGGCATGTGTTCTTGGCATGGGAAATGTGGGGTTAGTTCATTTTCTGATAGCCTACATGCTGCGAGCGAAGGCATCGAGGAGCCCTGTCTGAAGCTCCTGATTTGTAGCAATTTGTTATAATTTAGCTTCCTGTTATCGAGTCAAGCAAGCGATGACGTCTGCAGATCTGGGCAGCATTGTGCATGATTTTGTATAGTATTGTGGCAGTGTTCGAGTGTCAACCTAATCTATGGTGTTGGTAATTGGTAGTTTACGGTATTGTAGTGAAATTGTAAACTGTCCTCGTAATTCCTAAAATGTCTTTCTTTCTGTATTGTCTGCCTGCATTCTGTGTTTTTCAAAATGGCCGACAATAATAGTGCTTTTGGTTTGTTTGACTTAAGAGATAACGTTGTGAATTTGGAGCGTTCTCCTGGGGTTGAACGTGAGTCACCTCTGCTTACTAGGTCTGAGGTTTTGGGATCGATTACTGGTAGTGGCTTGCCTCCCCCTCTATTGCCTTGTTCTGGCTCATCCAGACCACTTACCCCTGGATACGGTCATTCTTCTCATGTAAGGTCACCTAATGATTTCCTGGGTCCTGCCGACCCATTGCATCCCAGTTTTTTCTCTGGCAATGTAAATGTTTTGTCTCCTGTAGAGGGTGTGCGAGCGAGCTACCCTGGTAATAATGTCTCTTTTCCGAATGCTACGTACTCGCCTACCGTTAATTATGGGTCGATTCCTCACCCTATTTCTAGTTTCTTAACTAAGTTGGAGAATTTCAACCTAGATGACGTTACCCAGGTGGTCCTACTTTTAAAGCAAGTGGTCGAATTGGGTAACTATGCCTCGATTTTTGGAATGTCGGAAAATCAGATTCTCCTACTGTTGTATCCTGTTGCATCCGGTATGCTGCGCGACAAGCTGATTGAAGCTATCCACCTCGACATGTCCTTAGCCATGTTCATTATGGAAGTGTTGTGGTTTTTTGTCCCTGCGAGTGCCCTTAGTACTCTCGAGCAAAAGTTCTTATATCGTGTCCAAAGGTTGGACGAGTCACTTAGCGACTATGTCAATGACATTAAGGTATATGCCCAGGTATTTGCATCCCCTTTAACTGAACGACAGTTGGTGTCGTCTATTGTAAATGGGTTTTCGCCTCAATATAGGTCATACATGACTATGTGTACCAGGCCTTCGTCATTTGTCGAGCTGAAACAGGTCGTTATAGAGGCTATGGCTGTGAAACATGCAGACTCCATTCGTGTAGCTAATATTCATCCTCCTTCCTTGATGTTCGTCCCCCTCCTTCCTTGATGTATCGTCCCCCTCCTAAGGTTATGTTTCATCATAGACCCAATGTTAAGTGCCACACGTGCGGTGGCGTGGGACATGTTAAGAATGTGTGTCCGAATAACCAAGTTGTGTATCGCCAATGACGGGATATTTTGGAGACCAATTCGGATGTTACCCCTAAGGATATTTGTGTGCATGAGAATTTGGGAAAACCGTGTGAAGTTTCTGGTCACCCTGCTAATGAAAATCTTGATAACTCTTCGAAAACTAAATCATCACGTGCTAATTCTGCTTATGTCTCTGACCTACCTAACCTTTCTGTGAGCAATGTCGTGGATAGTCAGCCTAATTATAAACATAATGTGAAACCTGTGGTGCGGGTGATCTCGTCATCTAATTGTAATCGTTTTAGAGTGAATAATGATTTTGGAATTTCTCCCGAGGCTAAAGGAATATCCCCGTTTATTGAAATTTGTGTTAATGACGAGCCCGTTTCTGCATTGCTTGATTCTGGTAGCGTTGCATCCTTTATAAGCGAGGTCTGGTTTTTATCTATGAAGAGTGTTTGCAATCTACCTGATTTAGAGCCTAACAATGAATCTTTTATTTCGGAAAATTGTTCAAACTTAAATATTTTGGGTAGTACGACAGTCAAAATCCATATTCAAATTTTTCTTGGAAGTTTAAATTTTTTGTTGCCAGAAATCTTTCTTGTTCTGTGGTCATTGGAGCTAATTTCATGTCCCACGTTGGTATGCTTCTTGATTTTGGTGCTCGCAACTTATGGTTTAAGTTTAATCCGCAAATTAAATTATCGTTTAACCCGGTTTTATCTTCACCTGCTGTCAATTCAGTTAGTAAACCTGTGACTGTTGAGGATCTCGATCTGGAAAATTTAACGAGTCCTCAAAAGGATGCCATTAAGAGGCTATGTCATGAGTATGGTGATGTATTTACTGACAAGTTGGGTGTAACCCATTTGATGGAATACAAGATTGAGCTAACCGATTCTGTGCCGGTGCGTTCCAGCCCGTATCGCCTTACCCCGCCCAAGATGGCTGAACTTCGGAAGATTATTGACAAGATGTTGGAAGAAGGTGTAATCCAACCTTCTATCTCTGCCTACTCATCCCCTGTATTCCTTGTGCCAAAACCAAACGGTGGTTTTCGGCCAGTGGTCGACTATAGAGCTCTTAATCAAAAAGTTGTTTTACAATCGATCCTTTTGCCGGATCTTCATACATGCTTTAGTTGGTTTCGCAACGCGAAGGTGTTCACGATCCTCGACTTGAATTCTTCTTACTTCCAAATTCCCCTCTCTCCAGAATCCAGGCATGTTACTGCTTTTTCCACTGAATGCAACCTATTTGAGTATGCCCGTGTCCCGATTGGCCTATCCACCGGAGCCGCTGTGTTGAGCAGACTTCTGGACTAGGTGTTTTCGGAAATTAAATTCAAATTTGTGTACCACTATCTTGATGATGTGGTGATCTATTCTGAGTCCTTCGAGGAACACGTTGATCATCTGAAGGTTGTACTTGATCGGTTGCGTGACGCCGGGCTTACCGTCAAATTGTCCAAGGTTTCCTTTGCCAAGCCCAAAATTTCCTTCTTGGGACATATTGTTTCCAAATCTGGTATCTCCGTGGACCAGTCCCGTACTCAGGCCATCAGAGATTTTAAACCGCCCAAGAACGCCAAGGGTGTTGCTCATTATATTGGTATGGTGAACTTCTTTCGTAAGTTCATCAGTAACTTTGCCGACCGTGCTGCTCCTCTAAATCAATTACGCAAAAAGGCTGTGAAGTTTGAGTGGGGTCGCTCACAGTAGGCAGCCTTCGAAGATCTAAACTTGCGCTCTCTAACGCCCCTGTGTTAGCCATTCCGGATTTTGGGAAGTAGTTTATTGTGTAGACTGATGCGTCTGGTCGTGGTGTTGGTTGTGTCCTTCTGCAAGAGTCTGACCTGGGTAGGCAACCCATTGCATACGCTTCTCGTACCTTAACGGACGCAGAGAGGAAGTATTCCATATATGAACTTGAGGGTTTAGCAGTGTTGTTCACCCTGGAAAAAGTCCGAATGTATCTTGAGCACAATAAGTTTCTCCTCGAGACCGATAACCAGGCCTTGAGCTGGGTGTTAGGGAAACCCCGTAAAACTGGTAGGATTACCAGATGGGCAACTAGGATCCTGTCATTCCAATTCTCCGTCCACCATATTCGTGGGTCTGAATATGCGGTAGCTGATTAATTAAGCCGCATGTATGAGGAAACGTCGAAGAGGATATTCAAGGATGTGAACCCGTAAACCTTGTATCACCTGCAAATTATATCAATGTCGTTCTCAGCAATTCCCCTGCGCTTTTTGAAGATGTGAGGCGATTCCTGAAAGAAGATCCCTCCTTATCTAGCCTAATTGACCGAATCAATTCTGGTGAAGTGATCAAGCCCTACTCTCTAAAGGATGGTGTATTGTGCTGTTCGTCTCGTCATGGCCGTCTACCTAAAATTGTGCTCCCGTCGGTCCTCATTCCGGAAATCTTTCGTTACTATCACGAATCTCCTATTGGTGGCCACCTAGGAGTATTGAAGACCCGAGCTAAAATCAGACAGTTCTTCATTTGGCAAAGTATGGATGGCGACATCAGGAGGTTCATTAGAAATTGTGCTTCATGTAATATTAGCAAACCTCCGGTTTCTACTAAGGTTGGCCTGTTGTCATCTGAACCGGCATCTAAACCCATGGAGAGGCTTTTTATCGACCATGTTGGCCTGTTCCCTAGTTCTGGTCGGGGAAACCAATTTGCGCTTGTTTGCACTGACGGTTTCACCCGGTTTAGTTGGATATTCCCCTCCAGACAGGCTACGACCAGTTCCGTCATAAAGTGTCTTAATTCCATCTTTTCATCTTTTGGGACATGTCAGTTCCTGGTGTCAGATAATGCCAAGTGCTTTGTATCACATCAGTTCCGTCAATTCTTATTTGAGTATGCTATTTCGCATGTAACCACCACTCCCTATTTTCCTAACCCGTCTCTCGCTGAACGTGTCAATCGTAATCTCCGTTCTGCTCTGATTGCTTTCCACCACGACGACCATTCCAAGTGGGATTCTAATTTGCATTGGCTCAATTTTGCTTTCAACACCGCCGTGCATGTGAGCACGCAAGCCACCCGTTTTTCGTTAATGTTTTCGTTTAGTCTAATTCTCCGTTGTCTAATCTGTGGAACCTGCACGATCTCCTTCCAGACAGTTTCACGCCCGAGGATATGAGGGCGAAATTCGACAAGGCTATAGAGTGTATTAAGGTATCACATGACCAACTTGCCAAGCGATACAGTGCCTGTCGCAAGCCAACTGATTTGGAAATTGGGGATGTTGTGTACGTCCGCAATTTCAAGCCCAAGGGCGTCAGTAATCTAGTTTCTAGCAAGTTGACCCCTCGCTTCAAAGGCCCCTGTTATGTAGAGGCATTCCTGACTCCCGTTACTATTCTTATTCGAAACCCTAAGGCCAACAAAATATCCAGAGTGCATCTGTCGCACATAAAACGAGGTGGAGAGATTTGTAATGAGGAAATGCTACCATAGAATTTGTAAAATGATTTTTGTATAATGTAGAGTATCCCTAACCTTCATTGAAGGTCCGCAATTTCAAGCCCAAGGGCGTCAGTAATCTAGTTTCTAGCAAGTTGACCCCTCGCTTCAAAGGACCCTGTTATGTAGAGGCATTCCTGACTCCCGTTACTATTCTTATTCGAAACCCTAAGGCCAACAAAATATCCAGAGTGCATCTGTCGCACATAAAACGAGGTGGAGAGATTTGTAATGAGGAAATGCTACCATAGAATTTGTAAACAGATTTTTGTATAATGTAGAGTATCCCTAACCTTCATTGAAGCCTTCAGGCATCTGTTCCTTCTGGAATTTTGAATTGGATTTGCAAACTCTACTGGGATACAGCTTGTAACTGTTGGGTAATTCCCGTTTAATGGTAAAATGTTAACATCATGTAAATGCCTACCTTTGTAAAATTGTAACTAATTTTGATGTTCCCGTAGAAGATGCTAGCATGTAAGTAGGACCCGGTGGGAGACCTAACTCTTGGTGATCTTGTATACCTGTTTCCTTGGGAATTTGACTGGTCATTCCTGTACCGTAGCTCCTTCTAAATGTATAGTTGTTCAACGCGTGTATTATCGAAAAGTACTACTAGTCTGTAAAAAGGTAAGCTTGTTAATGAAATATTGTAAGCACGGATCTAGGGTATGGTCAGGATTTTCTTTCTTCATTTAAATTCAACCTTGTTTCTCATTTGTAAAATGTATTACGAATTAGTAATTTCTGTAAACTTTTATCTTTGAAATAAGTTTAACTTCTGTTTTGTAAATGGCTGCCCACTCGTCGCGTGATATCTGGCACATTGCATCCATCTACTTCGTCTAAAGCTAACTACATTGGACCTTTTGAAAATGTACCTAACGGTTCTCGGACTCTAAAAGCACTGCAGGTGCTGGTGTAATAAGTTTCTGAGGACTTATGGACACAGTGAAGCTGTTAACTAAGTGGTTTGCGAGGTGATCAATTATCCCCTCACTGATAATCTGACCCTGCACTCTTCCTAACCAAGACGATGTGGTTTGATCCATCAATTGGAGTTAACTGGTGAACATTATTCTTCTGGAAACATGCTTGGTGAATCGACTAGTTGTGGAGTACTACCTATGCCTAGGCATATTCGTGAACGGTGTTCACGCTTAAGGGAGGGAGACTGTTACGTGCAACGCCCGTCCCAACGTTTTTAAAAGGCATCTCCCCTATATGTATGTATTCTCTTCCTTTAAAGCGCCCGCCTTGATGGTTTGGTTTCGCTTATGAACTCGAGGTGGCAGCATCTATCGGCCTCTAGCCGTGGTTGTATCTTCGACCGCTAGAATGTGTGAGTGGTGTCTTCTGATCTCGTCTAATCGAAACATATTTGAAGGATGTTGTTTAATACGTCGTTAAACAAAAGACTATATATACATCATGCCGCCAAAATAATTATATAATCTGCACATTGTTACTTGATGTGTCAATCTGTGATTGGACAATTACAATTAACATTAATGCACTGCGGCCTTTGACTTTGGAGTCACCGCCATCTTGGCATCTTTACAGTCTGTCGTCAAGAAAGGAACAAGCTAGTTGGTGGTGAAAGAGTGTCTCTCCGCTGCTGGGGGCTTGGCCCCTAGCCTCTACGAAATATGGATATATTAAAAAAAAAAGGAAATGCCTATGCTCCTAGGCTATAATTTCATAACTTGCCTTGAAGATGACGTGTGATCTGTTTATTTTACTGGCTACAAGAAGAAAAGCCTCGTGGGTGATCGAAGCGGGAAGTGTGTGCTACCGCAGCCATGATTGGGGCAGTTCATATCTGTTACATTATTTAAAATGTGTTAGTTTTTTTGTTTCCTTGTGTCTCCATTGAGGAAGGATTTTAAGGTACGTTATTATTTAATATATATCTTGTTATGGGAGCTCCGTTTCTGGCCATATATTAATGTTTTTATTCTGTATTTTATTTCGTGTTCCAGGCCTAATATTTCTGTTTGTTAATGTTACATGATATGTAAATATTTTTTTTTGTGCCTTCCAGAGACACGTACCTAGTTATCGTACCTGGTAATTTTTTATTATTTCGTAATCTTAGGGATTTCTCTATTATTAATTTGATTTACGATCCGTTGCAGCCTAAATTGCCTCGTGTCAATAGTGTTAAGGCGTAATTCTTTCCTCCCTTTCTGTTCTCTCTGGTGACGTTCTATTTTAAGATGTAATTGTTTGCCGTGATTCGGCTTGACATGTAAGCATCTTTTGGTGGCCATGTTTCCTTTTTGTTTTCCCCGAGTGCATTGTGGTCAGAGAGAGTTGTTCCCTTGGCGTCGAGCGGGACACTAAAACGTGTTGTGGCGTGAGACTTAATAATTTTGTTAACCTCGTTGTTTTTCCTTTGTGGTTTTTGTGAATGTTCCTAAGTTTTCTTTCGTCATGAAAGTTTTAGTTTTGGTGAATTAATTTTATTTTATTAAATTTTGTTTAACTTTTCGTTTATCCTCGTGGCCTTGATGTCTGCATGTAGGGTCGGTATTGCGTACCTTAGTAAATTGTCAAGCCCTTTCTCATTTGGTAACACCTGTATTCTGGTTTTCTATCTTTTGTGCTTTATTATTTTAATTTTAAATTAAATCTTTTCGTTTTTGCTTTGCAAGCCAGCATGTTAAGCCGTCTCTTGCCTAGTTATGTAATTTAATTATGTTGGCCTTAAGCCATGTGCATCACCAGAGAGAGGTTGTTGTGCCAATAGAGTTTCCTTCTTAAGATTTTGTTAAATTATATTTTTCTTGCCCCTTTGTTTGCTGAATAAATATTCTTTTAAATATTAAGCAACTGTTGTGGCATCATTTCGTCGGTAGCAGTTCTATGGGAGATCGGACTGTGTCTGTGGACGAGCCTGTGTGTTTCCCCTTCTCCACCTTCTTCCACCCTTTTAGGTGTTCTTCTGTTGGGGCATGTCTTCTGGCAGTGATTGTGCAGTTAGCGATGCGGACCTCCGCAAAAAGGTAAGTTGGCCCATCCATTCCTTTTGCCAGGGGTCGCAATTATCATCACCATCATTATCATAATCATGATCACTATTATCATCATGACCATCATCACTGTTACCATATAGTCTCTTTTGATCCTCATGCAATACCACTTCATTTATAGTCTGAGTTGATTTTGATAGTGTTGAAGGTTTCTTGGACGTTGACAACTGTCCTAACATGACGTTTTGAGGACATGATAAGTCCTTTTGAACAAACACTGCACTATCTTTAGCCGCAATATCGTTTTCTTGAACTTGCATTTTAGCATTTTGATAATTGTTTGTAAACAGCAAGCGTGGTTCGTTTAGAGCACTACATTGATGAACACTCACACTTAAAACCTTTCCATTTTTAGCCACTTTCGATTTTTGCAAAAAATGAAAGTAGACTTATGAGATCAACACAGGGCGAAAAAAGTGTGTCTGTCTGTGTGTGTGTATGTGTGTGTGTGAGTCTGTGTGTGTGTGTGTGTGTGTGTGTGTGTGAGTCTGTGTGTGTGTGTCTGTGTGTGTGTGAGTGTGTGTACTCTGAATGTCTGTCCCACCCTATCAATTCCAACACGGTGAATGCGAATTGAACGAAATTTGGTACAGAGGTAGTACTAACAAAAGGCACTTCAGTGTCATGTTTTATATCGCCGCCATCTTGACGGAAACGTAATGGCGGCCACACAAATGTTCAAAGCTTAAATCAAATTACGACTAACCTAATCATCCGATCTCTACTAAATTTTGCAACAACATACCTTTATGGGGGGAGCATCCTTTGACCAAACGAATAGGTCATCAGCGTAATAGTTTGCGGATGGCGGCCATCTTTGTGTGAAAATCAATTCCCCCTATTAATTCAAACACGGTGAAACCGAATGGAATGAAATTTGGTACAGAGGTAGCACTAGCAAAGGGCATCTCAGTGTCATGTATTATATCGCCGCCATATTGACAGAAACGTAATGGCGGCCACACACATGTTCAAAGCTTAAGTTAAATTACGACTAACATAACCACCCGATCTCTACCAAACTTTGCAACAACACACCTTTATGGAGGGAGCATCCCTTGACCAATCTAACAGGTTATTAGCCTAATAGTTTGCGGATGTCGGCCATCTTTATGTCAAAATGGATTCTCCCTATTAATTCGAACACGGTGGAACCGAATGGAACGAAATTTGGTACAGAGGTAGCACTAACAAAGGGCACCTCAGTGTCTTGTTTTATATCGCCGCCATCTTGACTGAAACGTAATGGCGGCTCCACGAATGTTCAAAGCTTAAATCAAATTACGATTAACCTAATCATCCGATCTCTACCAAATTTTGCAACTACATACCTTTATGGAGGGAGCATCCTTTGACCAATCTAATAGGTCATTCGCCTAATAGTTTGCGTATGGCGGCCATCTTTGTGTCAGAATCGATTCCCCCTATTAATTCAAACACGGTGAAACCGAATGAAACGAAATTTGGTACAGAGATAGCACTAGCAAAGGGCATCTCAGTGTCATGACTAATATTGCCGCCATATTGACAAAAACGTAATGGCGGCCACACAAATCTTTAAAGCTTAAATCAAATTACGACTAACATAACCATCCGATCTCTACCAAACTTTGCAACAACATACCTTTATGGAGGGAGCATCCTTTGACCAATCTAATAGGTCATTAGCCTAATAGTTTGCGGATCGCGGCCATCTTTATGTCAAAATTGATTCCCCCTATTAATTCGAACACGGTGGAACCGAATGAACGAAATTTGGCACAGAGGTAGCACTAGCAAAGGGCACCTCAGTGTCAAGTTTTATATCACCTCTATCTTGACGGAAACGTAATCGCGGCCACCCAAATGTTAAAAGCTAAAATGCAATTACGACCAACCTAATAATCTAGTCTCTACCAAATTTTGCAACACCATATCTTTATGTGGGAAACATATTCTGACCAAACTGCAAGAACATCAGCCCAATAGTTTGCAGATGGTGGCCAAGTATGTGTGCAAATCGATTCCCCTATCAATACAAACACGGTGAAACCGAATTGAACGAAATTTGGTACAGAGGTAGCACTAGCAAAGGGCACCTCATATTCATGTTTAATATCCCTATAGCACGTTGTATTTCAACATGCTACTACAACCAACATTCAATCATACTCCTAGAAAAGGACAAAGAGTTATAATAATACCCATGCATTTAGGAGAAAGTAGGCTATATGTTCTTTACTGAACATCTTGTTACTTTTCAGATTGCCTCGACATTTTGTTGACCTCTCTTTTGAGCATCGCCAGAATATTATTCCATTCACATTCTGGCGATTATAGTTATAAGAGTAGCCTTGATAGAGTGCACGTAGCCTACCTTTGTTGGTTGTAATTAGTTCCATAGTAGTAACTGACCTGTCAGTGCGATGTTCACACTACATAGGTTACAACTGTTTTTCTGATGGAGTGACCTACCATAACCTTATATATTGGCTTGTGTGTTGGCTTTTTGTGTTGGCTTTTTTGTTGGCTTTTCGAGTTGGCTTTTAGTGTTGGCTTTATGTGTTGGCTTTTAGTGTTGGCTTTTGTGTTGGCTTCTTTGTGTTGGCTTTTTGTGTTGGCTTTTCGTGTTGGCTTTTTGTGTTGGCTTTTTGTGTTGGCTTTTGTGTTGGCTTTTCGTGTTGGCTTTTTGTGTTGGCTTTTTGTTGGCTTTTTGCGTTGGCTTTTGTGTTGGCTTTTTGCGTTGGCTTTTGTGTTGGCTTTTTGTGTTGCCTTTTTGTGTTGGCTTTAGTATTGGCTTTTGTATTGGCTTATTTGACAAGTTATTTGCGTCAATGTATTTAGTGGAATTTTTTTCTTGGTGTTGGAAAGTAGTTGAAAGAGAGGGAATACTTAAAGGCTTAACCTCAGCTCACTAACCTAATCTAACCTAACCTAACTTCACCTAACCTAACTTTACCTAGCCTAACCTAACCTAACCTTTCAACTCTCAGATGTTAATTAAATTCTGCGCATAGTTGAGTTGGAACCCAAGACCTCAGGGGTAAAAAAACAATTATTTTTTGTTGGCTTATTTTGGTAACTTATTTTGATGCCTAACCTAACTTTACCTAATCTAACCGAATCTCAGCTCACTTTGGATATTACTAGTATGTGTTCATATCCTCCGCTAGGTAGAATGCTAGTAGTACAGGTAGTGCTCATATTTACCGCTAGGTAGCGGAAACATACTTTGCGTGTTGCATGTGACACTTGTGAAGTTTAACTGCATGCAAGACGTGCTTGTATAAGTTCTCTATTTAAACTCAATATACAATTAACCACTAAATGTTCAGAACTAACATGTATAGCCATGGTATGGGTATATAGGAGACCCTTAGCAAGAACGGCGGTCTAACCCACGAGTGTACAGCTTTGTCATATGCAGTAAGCACCTGTTGGCAGAAAACAACAACAACAACAATTTGAGAAAGCCAACAAAAAAACTGTTTCCTTTAAATACATTAATGGATATGGAGACTTAGAAAAGGCTTTTGATAAATTGATTGGACTAAATTGTTTGATATTTTGAAATCTATTGGAATAAAGTACAGGGATAGGAGGGTGATATACAATCTATACAGAAACCAGACAGCAGTCATTCGAGCTGAAGGATATGAGAGAGAAGCTGGTATTATGAAAGGTGTAAGGCAAGGCTGTAACTTATCACCTATACTTTTCAATCTTTACATTGAACAAGCAATGAAGGAAATTGGAGAAAAATTTAAAGTGGGAGTGAAGATTCAAGGAGAAATAATTTCAACTCTGAGATTTGCTGTTGACATCGTCATCTTGGCCGACAAGCCTGAGGATTTGAATGAGTCTTTGAATGGTATGGATTCCGTCTTACGGAAGGACTTCATGATGAAAATTAATAAATGTAAACAAAAATACTGGAATGCAGCCGAAATAATCAGAAACCTCTATGGAGATCAAATTGGCAGGTGAAAAGCTGAAGGAAGTAGGAGACTTCTGTTATTTAGGAAGCAGAATAACCAGCGATGGACGAAGCAAAGAGGATATAAAAAGTAGGTTGGCTCAGGCAAGGAAAGCCTTTCTACAAAAAAGGAATCTGTTGACATCGAATTTAGATTTAGGTATTAGGAAGTCATTTTTGAAAGCCTTTTTCTGGAGCGTGGCGCTCTATGGAAGTGAAACTTGGACTATTGGTGCAGCAGAAAAGAGGAGAATTGAGGCATTTGAAATGTGGTGTTACAGGAGAATGATGAAGATCAGATGGGTCGATAGGGTTACAAACGAAGAGGTATTAAGGCGAGTGGGAGAGGAGAGATGTTTCTGCCGACTGCTAATGAAGAGGAGAGATAGGTTGGTAGGACCCATACTATGACACCCAGGAATAGCAAGCTTAGTTATGGAAGGAAGGGTCGAGGACAAGAACTGCAGGGGTAGACCAAGGTTAGAATATGTTAAACAGATTGCCTCTGATGTAGGGTGTGGTAGCTATGTAGAGATGAAACGATTAGCTCAGGACAGGGAGGCATGGAGTGCTGCATCAAACCAGTCAAAATACTGAAGACTCAAACAACAAAGCCAACACAAAAAGCCAACACAAAAAACCAACACAAAAAGGCAACACAAAAAGCCAACACAAAAGCCAACGCAAAAAGCCAACAGGAAAAGCCAACACAAAAAAGCCAACACTAAAGCCAACAGAAAAAGCCAACACGAAAATCCAACACAAAAAGCCAACACAAAAGCCAACACAAAAAGCCAACACAAAAAGCCAACACGAAAAGCCAACACAAAAAGCCAACACAAAAGCCAACACAAAAACCAACACAAAAAGCCAACTCAAAAAGCCACCATGAAAAGCCAACACAAAAAGCCAACACAAAAAGCCAATATATAAGGTTATGGTAGGTCACTCCATCAGCAAAACAGTTGTAAGCTATGTAGTGTGAACATCGTACTGACAGGTCAGTTACTACTATGGAACTTATTACAACGAACAAAGGTAGGCTACGTGCACTCTATCAAGGCTACTCTTATAACTATAATCGCCAGAAAGTGAATGGAATAATATTCTGGCGATGCTCAAAAGAGAGGTCAACAAAATGTCGAGGCAATCTGAAAAGTAAAAATGGAAAGGATTGAAGTGTGAGAGTTCATCAAAGTAGTGCTCTAAACGAACCACGCTTGCTGTTTACAAACAATTATCAAAATGCTAAAATGCAAGTTCAAGAAAACGATATTGCGGCTAAAGATAGTGCAGTGTTTGTTCAAAAGGACTTATCATGTCCTCAAAACGTCATGTTAGGACCGTTGTCAACGTCCAAGAAACCTTCAACACTATCAAAATCAACTCAGACTATAAATGAAGTGGTATTGCAAGAGGATCAAAAAGGACTATATAGTAACAGTGATGATGGTCATGATGATAATGGTGATCATGATGATGATGATAATGATGATGATGATAATGATCATGATAATGGTAATGCTTTGTTTACACCTAAAATCCATTTGTTAAATTTGTATACTGGAACAAACCCAGTAAGCTAATTCAACGGCTTCGACAGTTGCATGCTTTATAACCAGCTGGGCATACCGGTCACGATTGGGAAATCAAAGAAATTGAACAAGAGCTTCGTCGTGCTGAAATTATTGTGTAATGGGTCTACCACTTTGCGACCACTTTTACCACCACTCTTGTTTCTAATATTTGCTTATTTGCTTCCACTTTTACCTGAACTCTTTGGATCCATATTTGCTCTCTCATTAATTTATTATTCGTATTACCGAGTTGACTTTACTAGAGCTTAGTCTATGGTTGACAGTTGATAAGGATGTATCAGTGACTAGGTATGGTAAGCCTTACGCATACTATAAAGGATATTCATATATTGTGAAACGAACCAATAAAAATGGAACTGTTATTTGGCGTTGTTCAAAGCAACGTTCCAAACATTGTCGTGGTGACCTAAAAAGTAAAAATAGTGAGGTTTTAAGTGTCAGTGGTCATTAATGTAGTGTACTGCATGAAACACAGTTGCCGTCGACAAAAAAAATCAAGATAACCATATTGCTACTCAAAATAGTGCATTGTTTAATGAGCAACGTTTAACCCCTGTTCTAAAAGTTATTTTTAATCCATCTTCCACGTCGCAAGAGCTATCAACATCACAAACTATGCAAGAGGTAGTGTTGTTGTTGTCGTCGTTTTAAAGAATGGAACAACTTGGTCATCTGCTCTTGATATGCAAGGGGATCAAAGTGACTAAATAGTAATAACAATAAGGTTTTTATGCCTATACAACCATTGCGGCATCCCCACTTTTCGAAAACAACATTGAATGGACATTGCTATAAAATGATCTACAACAAGCCTTGTGTTTAGAACTATAACTGACTATTTTAAAGTGAGAAAGTCTTGTATTCAGTGTGCATTTATTGTCATAATCATTTATACTCTGCAATGTTAAATATACTAACTTGGTATAAAATAAACAACATTGTAACATCATTTTGCATTTATTTACAAACTTTATATTCATTTCTTGTTTTTTGGTTTCATCATGATATTTTTAAAGACAGCACTAAACACTAAAACATTACTATTCTATACACGTATTTTCATTCTTTTTCAGTATACTGTCATTACTTATATTTTCCATTATTATTTCACATTTTTTTATTTTTTTTATTTAAAACGAACCATGCACCTATTGTTTTAAAACCTTCATATATTAAGTGTACAGGTTGCACAGCATAATTGACTTCATCAAAAATACTCTCCAACATATCATTAAACCGTATAGGCAGAAATGTCTCAAAGTTTTCACATACACAAAGTACACGATCACCATATGCTGTTTTCAATTTCCGAATCTTGATAATGCGGAATGGAATATGCGTTGGCAATTCGCTGAGCTTCTTTGTCTCTAATCCACATGATTGTCCCACAGCATTCAAAACATTCATTGTAGCAGTCTATAAACAAAACAAGAGCATATCTATTAACCTCTAAAACAGCTTTAATAATATTGTGCAATTAGGGATTTTGCACTATGCATGACGAATAAATTATACTAGTTATGCAAGAAATGCCCTAACTGTAGCAGATACTGCTTTTCTGCATATAGCACAAGTGTTGAGTTCTAATGCACACTTGACACAGGCTATCATGTGTCCACAAGGCAAAAATACAACACCTAGTTCATATTGATAACAAATTTTACATAATTGTTGGTCACACTTTTGTATCTGTTCGTGAGACAAGTCTTTTCTTTCAGCCTCGTGCATTTGCTCCGCGTGTTCTAACTCTAAAGGCACTTTTAAGTCTTGTGCTGCAATCTCGTTTTCTTTACGAATAGTGTTCACAAATTCCTGACCTTTAAGCAACACCATGTATTTACAGTTTGGTAACCAACGAGCGTGTTGCACTAAAGGGTCATCAGTCATTTGCCAATCCTTTAAAGCAAATCCAGAATGAAAACATATTGTTTTATAACCTTCACCAGTATAAAAAACCAGCTTCACTTAGTTTTTTGGTAAGGTGTTTTAATATTAATGGCTAAACACTTTTATAAGATTCTAAACGTTTTTCAACGGAGCTGTACTCTGGGTGTGCTAGTGCTTTAGTCTTGCAAACTCTCAATTTTTCAAAAGCACACGCCAATTCAACACTGTCTATGGCATATGGACCACATATATCGACACTACCGTTGGCTGGTAATACATCATTATTATTATTTATTTGTGATTCAGCAACGTAAGTAGCGGCCAAAGGCCTTGTGGTTCGGTAAAATGAATGCACGGGTAGGTTATCCACTTGTTTTCCAAGCATGTAAGGACAATGAGGAGACCATCGCAAATGGTCTCTAAGGGAGTATCCCCTTCTTCCCAGTGTGAAAGTTCAATACGACAAAACTCACAGCGCAACACATCTTCTCGGTTCAAGTAAAAAAAAACGGCTTTTGCAAGTTTATGTGTCGACAAAAAGCCTACAGGCCAGGATTCAAATGTTAACCATCGATCATGTTCTGATTTAAAATTTAACCCACGTGGTAAACCAACTTGCTCACGTGTTGTATTTGGTACTAACGCCATGTGTTATAATAAAAAAAATCTTATTGTAAGTTATTAACGTTGCACAAGGGCACAGAGTACTTTAAAGCATAATGCATGCTTGTTCACTGTCAGTTCATTACGTTAATGGCACATGACGACACCTAAAAGCAAACAAAATAACCCATCACTCAATCAATCAATCAATACTTGTAAATAAAACGTAACGTTAATTGGCATTAATATATCAAAACACGATTAAAAATAAACTGTATGTTGGCACTAACAGTAACCCACGTACTTATTTTCTTTTTATAAAGCTACAGTCATTTACATCCCCCCCCCCTTCAACCAATATATAAACAAAAATGATTGTCATTGTCATTTTGTTCACATTATCATGTTCAAACCTGTGGATATTCGTTCAGTCCATAGGGAACCACCCATAAATTAAATTTTTATTTTTTTTATTTTTAGAAAATCCAACATGGCCTTGTACGTTTCCCAGTCAACATCAACAACATAGCCATTAATCAAAAAAGCAATCATTGTCCCAGTCATGTACAGGTAATGATTTTTTTTTGTCTACGAGATTTCAGTAGTGGTAAAATGGAATAGCATTTTTAAGTTAGTTTTAAACAGTTCACTCTTTGGCAGTGGTTTCGCGTTAGTGCGTTTCGGTTTTTTTTTCAGCAACTGCTACGACGGTAAGGCTTTTCTTTCCAAGTTTCTAAAAATAAATAAAATAAACCGCTATAAATACCTAAATTCAGGTTAATACATGCATTTCATAAAATAAAACATAAAACAAAAGAAATGAAACAATTTAGTTAAACAAATCAACTCACCTTTACTTGCCGTGGCTTGTTGCTGTTTCCTTCTAGTGGGCTCAAAAGTGCAATGGTTTCTTCTCTCTCAGACATGTAAGATATAACGGTAATTTGCAAACAAATAAATAAATAAAATCATTAATTACCTAATCAATAAATAATTGCTTGTAAATATATATATATATAAATCAATAAATGTATAAATGTATAAATATATAAATAAATACCTACCTCACAACAAGGTTAAGTATTTTCCACCAACACCAAAACTGTTAAACAAGACCAGGGGTTTCACGCAACGCAATGTGTTCAAAGGTAGTTACCTAAGTGAGAGTGGAAATGATAACGACATGTCTTTATATATGTTACCTTGCATGTATGATCTTTTTTTCCACGCTTTGAACATTCTCTTATCGTGCACGTGGACAGCTAACGTCTAAGGTGAAACCTGTGCCAGATCAAATTTCACATGAACTTCCAATTTGTCACGTACGAAGCAAAAAGGATGTAACTTGTTTAGCGTACATGTGGTTTCACACATGTTCACATGCATTTCGCACTTCCCTGCCACCACGATGGTCAGATTATTTCACCATCAAGTGTCCTCTGCGTCTTTGTCATTTTCCATTGCACCTGTTGTCAAGTTAGATCAGTGTATTCCAATAAGCTCAAATGACATCCACCTCCTGCTCGTCTGCAATTTTGTTTTCTATACTCGCTTCGACCAACATAGAACCAAGTTCTCCTCACCGTTTACACGTCAAAGATCCCCTTCGAGGGTAAATTGTGTGAAAAAAAAACCACCCTCGCTCTGTCATAAACCGACCCGTCGAAATAGCGATTGTTCTATTGAGCATAGCCACCGTGGTCAGCGACAGGTTTGTTGAAACACACACTCTCAGCCGTATCGTCTCTCTCAACCACCACGCAACATGAACATTATAAACAGGTAAAGAAAAAAAGTTTTTTCAACATGTATGGCGTTAAGCCCTTTGTCAAAATTTCAAACATAGTTTCCAAAAGGGGGCGTCACCCCGAGTCCTTGGACTCCTCGTACACGCCTCTAGCGTGATTGCTTCGCGAAATATAGCAAAAAGTTTAAAATCACAGTTTTACCCCAAAACATTCTGTTTCCCTCATTCTCAAAAACTTTAAGTTATTATCGAGGCAAGCATTTTGACACGTCATAGGACCAAATCTGACCATGCATTCGTGAGATATCGGAAAAAGTCTAAAATCATGGTTTTACCCCCAAAAAGCTTGTTTCCCTCGTTCTCAAAACTTTAAACTATTAATAACATATATAGGGCTTCGAGACAAGCGATTTGACACGTCACACGTCCAAATCCGACCTTGCGTTCGAGAGATATCAGCAAACTTCGGAGGAAAGTAGGCGACTATCTGGTTCTCTCCTCACCACCAAAACCCCTTCTTATCAATATTTTTTTTTTCAAAGAGCTCGCCCTCTTACAAAAATCCCATGTGCGCATGCGTAAAAAACAAAAACAAAAATGTTAACCAATAGCGACATCCAACAAAACGCATGCGCCATATGAGCACAACCTTTACGTTCAATTTAACAGCGCACCTTATACATGTCGCTTTTGAAAAAAGACTTTCACAAAAAAATTACAATTTCACCCCCTAGTAGGGGTAGGTTTTATTTAAGGGTTGAAATGAGTGGTCCATTGAAAAGAGGGCGTCAACCTGAGTACAGCGACACCTCATTTGTCAAAATCGGACCAAGTTTTGGCCAGATATTAATGATTTAACATGGACGCCGCCCGAGCAACGCCGGGTGGGTTAGAATCGGCATCACTCCCCTTTTTAGTCTGGATTTCCTTTTGAACATATTTCTTTTCTTTCTGTCTCTTCCTTTGATTTTTCCCTTCTTCAACGTCTTAGGCCACGTCCTACCCGTTTGTGTCGTTTCTCCTGATTCTACGTGCCTACGTTCGTCTATAAGTGTCATCTCCTCCTGTTCAGATTCTGCATTCTTAATCTCTATCACCCAATCCATAAATTCTGTACTTTCTAACTCTGGATTAGTTTCTAATGTACTGGGCGCTAAAATGTTATTTATCCCTAAAATCCCTTCAATAATTATCGGATGGTAACGTTTCTCCGTTGAAGAAACTTATTTTAGCCTTTAATTCGTCATTACATTCGGGTTCCTTTACTTATGTATTATCAATCAGCCTTGGACAGTTCTCTCCAAGAATCTCTGAGATATGATTTACATTATGACTTGTTATCATGTCTCATTCGTTAACCCTATTCATTTGTACAATCTCACATTCATGGACATTGTTCATTGTTACAAATACATGCTCGTGTGTATTATTCACTGACAAATTTTCACATTCATTTATAGTGTTCATTTTTACAAATTCATTCTGATTTGTATTGTTCACTGGCATAATTTCACATTCATTGATCTTATTCCTAGCTTCACTCTCCTACTAGACAAAATAATGTTTTCATCCTGACAATTTTCAACATGAGTTTCACATTCATTAATTAATCCACTCTTATGTTCTAAACTTATTTCTACGACAATGATCTCTTTGCTTTCTAATGGTTCTACAATTTCCATTACTTCTTCCTCTACAATTACAATTGGCTCTGGCATATCATTGTTTCCATCTAATTTACACTCTCAATGTCTTCACTTGGCATCTCACTATCATTATTTTCAATCAGCTTGACTTTTTCATTAATTTCAATTATCTTTACACTATCAATGTTTACAATTTGCTCTACAATATCATTTGGTTCTACAACCTCAACAATTTCCTTTGCCTCTGCAATTACAATTACTTCTCTATCCATTTCAACATTATTATTTCCATGAATGGACTCCATTTGAGTCTCTAAATTTACATTGACATTTTCCTGTGCTACATTTATATCATCATTATCAATTCCTTTACTTTCTCCTGGCTTTTCAATTTCCATTTGCTCCTTTTCAGTTTGCTCTGCATTTTCACTGGGCTTTATGACTTGCTCTGCACTTTCTTTGCTTATAACTTTAGTTTCACCCTGCATTGGCGCAATGCCTTGAATTTCATCCTCAGTCATTTGATCGTCTGGATGGTCTCCATTCCATTCATTTATCAACCTTGATTTCCCTTCCACTTCCTGTTCTTTACAAAACACATACCATTTTGTCGTCCATGAATTTGATCTTCCCGTTGGTTATTTATTGCTTCCTTTTCGTCGTAATTTTTAGCGCATTGTCATATTCTCTTATATAATTCAAGAGCCTTCCCTTATTACTCCACCGAGGTACCTTTCTTTCAATTGGTTTCACAATTTCAACACCTTCTTTTGACTCTGTAATTTCCGTGTCTTCTTGTTCAACAAATTCAATCTCTTTACTTGTTGTTGTTGTTTCCGCAACGTCCATTTCTGCTTCATTTATCTGTGCCTGAACAAGTGTTATAGTCTCATTATTTTCCTTTACGTCCTAAACCTCTACTATTTGATCTGAAATCACAATTCCATCATACTCAAACTTATCGCCTGGATAACTTAGAGACCACCACTCAATTACCAAATTCCATTCATCATAAATGCCTTTCCTTGTTTGCTCTAATAGTTCGTCCAGTGTTTCATCCACGTATCCCATTTCCATCTGCCGTTTTTTCTAATTCATCCACACGTTTCAACTTAGCCTCTACTGCCCTAAATCGTTCTAGGATTCTTTCCCTACTCTCAATCTCTTCTTCCTCCTCAGTCTCCATTCTTTATCAATACAATTTGAGAATAAGATTGACTGCTGCCATCCAAGAATAAATCATGCACACGAGATAAACCTGGAGTTTGACCCTACATGTTGTTATTCCTTTATATAAGTAGCCAATGGGAGTGATCGTATACGAACCCATTCACACTTCCCTCCTTCAAAATAATTAACAAATACCTAAAAAATCAAAAATTGAAAATCAGGAAATTTTCCAAAAAATCTCTTCCTCGGAAAACTCGAGTTTTCCTGTGTTTTCTCTCGAAAAACCCTCCCCTAGAGAAGGCGCCAAAGAAGAAGTATTACCACTCTTATGGTACCAGGGATCGTACCTTTCGGTCACCCTCCACAAGACAACGGCAAAAAACACGTTTTTGAAAAACCATCTATGGGTGGGTTTTTACTGTGTTTTACCCCTCGTTGGACGCCAGAGAAGAAGTATTAGGGGGTCGTATCTCCTTGCATTTATATGCAGGGTTATGCAGCCTATTGCGGCCAATATCCTTTACTTTAAACTTTACTTTTGACCGACTTCCTTGTAAACTTTATGCTCATATCCAGTACCTCATATAAGAGTCCCCTGTACCCGCTTTTAGCGGAGAATGCTTTGTCATTACCTGCCTATACTCTTTCGGCGTCAGGGCGCGTACCGTTCACCCCCAATGATCTTACATTCGGATATGAAAGCACACTAAGGTTATCAAGACTACAGGAAAAGTTCACACATTACAGTTACAAATTATTTATTTTACGAAAAGGTATCAAATCAAAAATATATTTTCAAAATGAAAATAAACATTTACTTGGCATTGTCTCTTCAAGTAATAACCACTAAAATCCATGTAAAATCACTAAAAATCAATATAAAATTCACTTCAGTATCATTTGAAATTGTCTTGCTTAATCTATTCAACACTAATCATTTATAATCTATTCATTTTAAGTTACGCTCACTGTGACATAGAGCATGCTTATCACTCTAGTCAAATTTTATCTCTAAGGCTTTGGATATTTAAATTATTTCCACTACCCTTCTGGGCTCTCTTTATTGATATATTTATCCGCTAATCTTCCATTCAGTTCCTTGACTGAGCAACTATCTTCTACAAAGCCTTAGGTACCTTAAAAGCACAATACATTTATTCAATAAACATGCCATAGCATAGGTCGAACACTCACTCTTTCATTTATCTATCATGCTTCCATGTGATTTGTTTTAGTGTTGTACCATGCACTGTCTTCATTTATTATTTGTGTTTTTTTTTCAATCATATCAAACTTCATTATTTCATTACCCGTCAGTTTCATTATTTCTCAAAGAAGGAATCGCTTTCTTTCAACACTGCTAATATTTGACCAAATCTGTCAAAATTTACTTAATTACTTCAAACTTAGGCTTGGGAGAATTGTATCAATCCCAGCATTCCAAATATCTAACTTACATTACGCCAGCACCTTTCAATCAAAACTTTGATATGGCGGTTTCTAATTGCTAGCCTCCATTCATAACCGACTTAACAAAAACACCTATTATGCGGTCTCTTCCCATCCCTTCACAAGAAGCAAGGTCAGGGTCGGATCGCCGTCCCCTCCTCCTTCGGTAATTTACTGAAGATTTATGACGTCTCGCTGGCTGCCTACGCTTATTTTTACTTTCGACTATCATTCAAACATATGGTTATCCATGTTTTAATATATAATTTCTCATACCGCTACTTGCTTCCTTATTCACTATTATTATCAATATTTCGCGTTTCGAGGATATTTGCACTAGATTCTAAGAGGATATGCGACGCGTACTTTACTACAACTTCATTTACTGTCGGATGGCAAGGCTGGACATAACTCCCAGACTTATATGCAAATACCATAACATACCATAGCATACCATAACATACCATCACATACCATAACACAGACACAGCTATTCCAGTGGGAATTACTCATCAACTTGGTTGCAACCCATAATATATTGACCTAGCCAGGACTCTAACGTCCTAGCGGGTCTCGCCCTCAAAACAACGACGAATTAAACACAATACCATACTATAATGACCTAGTCAGGACCTCTGGCCTGCTAGCGGGTCTCGCCGTCAAAACAACGACGAATCCGACTCACTTTCATTTTTACTTTCCATCTCTCGAAACAAGGCATATCCTGGATCACGTACTTCTTACTAGCTTGAAGCTAAACTTATTATTCAAATACTTGGCCCTTTCGGCAATACATCTTGGCTTGGATATCCGTGATTAATTTACTTTTCTCACATAACAACTTTATTACATCGCGGTAAGACTTCCGGGTCTTCCTATTAGTTTTATTCCCATAACATCGGCCTGACAGCCTAAAATACAACATTTCATTTTCATTCTTAGGTGTTTCGTATTCACCAATTACTTTAAAGATCCGTTAACTCATTATCCTGCCAACATTACGTCAAAGGGTTAATATTCATTCAATTAATTAATATCATTTTATTTGAGTTCGTTATTATTTTTATTCATCCTATCAATACTTTATCAACAACTTTATTTTGGAGTGCAACAACTCGATATTTATTATTATTATTATTATTTATTTCAACTTTCCAATAACATTATTACGGTCCTCATTTACTTTACAATTCATTTACTTGGCGAAAATTCAAGCCATTTATATTAAATTATTCTTTTAACTTTTAATAACTTCATTTTTTAAAATCCAATAATTATTTATCATTTCCTCTTTCTGGGTTTCAATTACTTTACATTTACTTATTTCAATTACATCTTTACATTAGACGAGGCTATCCTCGCGGTTAACAATTATTATTATCATCCCAATCATATTTCACAATTATCCAGTGCATTTCAAATACATAGTGAATCAAGGCTAAACTTCCCAGTCAGCGCTTGATTTCACTAGTTCTGTGCATAGTACAACAATAATCATAATGAAATTTTCATGAATCACACGTGTGCCGACGTTGATTATACCCTTGAATGGGGTCACCCATCTAATTACATTTATAGCACTTCTCCATCGTACTGCTTTTCACACACTTCATTTCACATTCACATAATTTACACTGATATACACTAGAGACATTTTTATCATTCAAAAGCACTTTACATATAATACTAAAAAAATTATGCCCTTTCATTTATAGCACTTAACACTTCACTTATTTCTACACCGTATCTCAGTGATTCCTGGCAATTCCTATAGGCGGTCAAAACTTCGATGTTAGTCCCACGACTCAGCATTGAACGTGTAATGGCTCGAACTGGTCCCTTGCTCCTACATGCTTTAGTCTTTTACACGTCTTCGAATAATCTATCATTCGGTTTTACCTTATCGGCCTTTTTTAAGCGATAAATGTATTTCACTTTCCTTCTACATCCAACTCTATCTGGCGGTCTATCGCACTTCGATCCCTATCTTGGCCTCCCTGTTCCGAGGGCCCTATACTATTGTGTCGTAAATTTTAGTAGCGTGTTCGGACTTCGAACCTGCGCTTCTCTGAGTTCCTTTGGCTAGAAACTATCTCTTTGCGATGCAACGTGATTTGCTTTTCTCTTCGTATACGAAAGTCTTTAATGACGTCTCTACTGGACGTGCCGTAGCTGTAATTTATTTGGCTCTCCGACTTCGCCACAATGTTGAACTCATGTCCGTGAACTCGAGGTTCCTTACTGTCTTTATTATGACTGATCGCTGTTTCCTTTATATGCTGTAATTTTACTTATTCGATAGTTCCGTAAAGATCCTTCGGAGTCTCGAACTGACGACTGTTCAGCGTGGCGCACTTTTAATATACTGGCCTGCACTTTAGGCTATAATACTGTCTTTGGATTTGACGCGGCGTAACTTGCCCTCATCGAGGTTCTTGTTAAATACTTATCGGCTGATCCAGCGTAATGCGCTTTAGTGATCAATGCGGACTGATACGTTGCGATGCAGCGTGTAACGCCCCTGCGTACATTTGAAAACTGAGTTGAACTGACTGTGAAACATTCCTGCGCTCTCTAGCGTTTCTAGTAGACTGAACTGATGCGATTCAGCGCGACCCGCCTCTGCGGTCGATGAAGACTGAATTGAATAACTGCGAGACAGTATGTCCCCCTCAGAGGTACACCAAGGCTGAATACTGGTAACTGGTTGATACAGCGTATAACGCCCCTGCGCACACTTGAAACTGAACTGAATACTGCGTACGGCAATCATTGCCTATTTATATGATTCACAACAAATAAACTACTTTGGCTTCTTCTCCGAAATTAACTTTTGAACTAACCATGGTATCTTTTTGAAAAAAATAACCATCTTGAAGCGCGCGATATAAATGTTTCAAATATGTAAAAATTTCCTAAATCGTATCGTGGGAATATATTAATAACTAGAAGTTCCGTGACGAACTAACTGGACTGAATACTGCGTACGGCAATCATTGCCTATTTATATGATTCACAACAAATAAACTACTTTGGCTTCTTCTCCGAAATTAACTATTTAACTTACCATGGTATCTTTTTGAAAAAATAACCATCTTGAAGCGCGTGATATAAATGTTCCAAATATGTAAAAATTTCCTAAATCGGATCGTGGGAATATATTAATAACAGGAAGTTCCGTGACGAAGTAAAGAGCCTACTTTTCTTAAAATTTAAGATCCTTGCCAATTATTAATCTATATGGATCTATCTAGAATAATGACGAAATTAAGTTGGTAATATCGAAATTTCTAATTAGTTCGAAATACTGTATAAGTTACCTGGCATAATGTAGCCTAATATAGAACTACAGTGGGCAGCCCTGGTGACTGAATATATTCTTAGTTCCATCTCTTAAGGTACAGAATACAAAATTTGGTTGAAATCTAATGGATAGCAGTAGGGGGGTAAGGCGGTTTCCAACCAGTGTCATGGCCGCCGCGTGAGTCCAAGCCAATATCTCGTCAACCCATGGTCCGATTTTGACAAATGAGGTGTCGTTGGACTCGGGCTAACGCCCTCTTTCCAATGGACCACTCATTTCAACCCCTAAATAAAACCTACCCCTACTAGGGGGTGAAATTGTAATTTTTTAGTGAAAGCCTCTTTTCAAATGTGACATGTATAAGGTGCGCTGCTAAAATGAACTTAAACGTGGTTGCTCATATCGCGCATGCGTTTTACGAGATGCCGCTATGGATGAACATTTTTGTTTTTTTGTTTTTTACGCATGCGCACTGGGGATTTTTGTAAGAGGGCGAGCTCTTTGAAAAAAAATGATTGATAAGAAGAGGTTTTGGTGGTGAGGAGAGAGCCAGATAGTCGCCTACTTTCCTACGAAGTTTGCCGATATGTCTCAAACGCAAGGTCGGATTTGGACGTGTGACGTGTCAAATCGCTTGTCTCAAAGCCCTATATATGTTATTAATAGGTTAAAGTTTTGAGAATGAGGGAAACAGGCGTTTTGGGGTAAAATTATGATTTTAGACTTTTTCTGATATTTCACGAATGCCTGGTTGGATTTGGTCCTATGACGTGTCAAATGGCTTGTCTCGAAACCCTCTTTATTTTGGTAATAGGTTAAAGTTTTTGAGAATGAGGGAAACAGAATTTTTTGTTGTAAAACCGTGATTTTAGACTTTTTGTTATATCTCACAAACCAATAACGCCAGAGACGTATACGAGGGGTCGTAGGACTCGGGGTGACGCCCCTCCCCTATCTCCCTTTCGAATATAGTATTTATGTTTAAAAAAATGCGAAAGAGCCTAACGACACTTATGTTGAAAACATTTCAGTTTTTAAAACTTTTCTTAAATTTGTCTAAAATGTTCATGACGAGTGGTTGTAGATAGAAAGAGACGATACCACTGGACACGTGTTTCAACGAAGCTATTACTGGCCACGGTGGTGATATACCAATACAGTATTCGCTATTTCGATGAGACGGCGGGTCGAGGGTTCGTTTTCTGATTTTTCCTATGATGGAATTCCTAATTCCTAAACCCCCTGAAGGGGGTCTTTAACGTGTAAACGATTATGAGTGACATGACAAATGATAATTCCTTGATTCGATGAAGTTGGCTTTAGATAGAACAAACAGAACTTGGTTATATGTTGCTTGAAGTGAGTATAGAAAACAAACTTGCTGGGGCAGACTGACAGGATGTGAATGTTATTTGATCTTATTGGAATGCATTGACTTGACAGGGCAATGAAAAAAGCACAGAGATGCTGAGGACACTTGAAGGTCAAACGATATGGCAACCATGGTGGGAGGGGGAAGCTAGGATGATGTCGCCGATCATGTTCAATGGATGAATTTATATTTTGCGAAGCATTGTTCGGAGAGGGTCATGGGACGACTTGTTTTAAGGGTATTTATTTTTTCGATGTTTCCTATGGTGGACTCATTGATTGAAATAATCCAAAACTGCTAGGGCATGGCCTTGAGATTTTATAAACCGATAATGGGATTTTGACATACAAGATCCACTCAGAACTTGACATGATGTCATTCTTTTTATGGCTTATGAATTTCCCCAAAAAAGACCCAAAACAACAAGATCATGGACTTTTGCTTTTCTTAATATATTGCAAACCCATAATGTAAGATGTTTACTGTGAGTGACGAAATCTAGCTAGGTAACGAAAGAATTATTGTAGGATATATGTATGGTGACTGACACGTCTTTGACCATTGGAACTTGTTTTCAGATCTGACTGTAGTACATAGGGAGTATAGGTTGTAGGCATGGATTGACAAACGGTGCACACAAAATTCAATTTATCGATTCAAGAATTAAGAGTAGACTATCATTAATTAATTGGTTAAAGAGTGTAGCTAAAAATAAAAAAATGGTGACTACATTAAACTAAACTGAACCAAGTCGAATCAAACCCAACCGAACCAAACCAAGCCTAAAGCAAACCAAACCTAATCAAGAACAAGCCAAGGGCTTAAGTGTAAAACTTGTGGGGGAATGCAGTCATTGGCAATGTCCAAAGGAAGGGATAACGCTCTACCTCTAGAGGGTAAGGTAAAGCTAGCGCATGGTGCTAATGCATATTCCCAAGTACATGAACCACACACACACACAACTATCCTATGCTGTTTTTATGAGTTAACTGTTAAAACTTACTCAGTGGTTACTGAGCAAGATGGTCGCTACACACAACAAGCTTTAAATACTTGAGGCTAATAATCTATACACACACACACACACGCTTGTTCTAAACTAAACTGTCTTGCTGGCAGTGCTCACACAGTAGGCAAATGACAGAAATGCTTGGCTAACAGAAATACAATCATTTTCGTTTGTCTAATGTTACCAGCTAACCATTACATGCTATAGTGGTGAGCACATGTGCCTCTTGCACTGGAGATCGTAACTCGATTTCTAGCTCTAAGGCCTAGAATGAATCAAACTAAGAAAGAAGGGTATGGTGACGCAGTGGTTAAACTGTTAGCCTTTCACTAAGGTAGACTAGGGTTTGATTTTAGGTTAATATACATGTCACAAACAAACAAACAAAAAAAAGCAGAGATAATGTTTAAAACTGATTACACTTGTCTCTTTTTAAATTATTACTTAGATTGCAAATACAAAGGTGGACTGGGTTTGATATTCAGTTAATGCTGCCTATCGCATACTAGCCTGTAAGAAAGCCAAACAAGCAAAAGGCGTAGGTAGAGCAGTGGTAAAATCGCTATGTGTAGAGAACTACCTAACGGTTTTATGAACTGGCAATGGTATGTCGCATAAACAGTGCAGGATACAATCCAGCAACCATAATTTGTATCTTGTGGAGCAGAGAAAACATATATATAGAGAAAGATATAGAAAGCTAGTGTATGTATGGGTAGCATTGATAATTTGACCAGAGAAAATACGATGAGGTAGGGTGGGGAGAGGGAGAATTAACACTTATATATGAATGAATGGTAAATAGTATTTTAGTTTTTTTTCCCCAATAGTTTTGTTTTTTAAATGCAGTGGTAGATAGTCGTTATTTTGTAAAACATTCTTACTTGCAGTAGTAATAAGACTCTATGGTTTCGCTAACACATAGATAGACTGTATTATTGCCATGGTCAAGCACTCACATTAAGATCATTTACAAAATCATAAAATGAAAAATAAAAAATCTTGTTTTGGAAATATCGTTTTTCAACATACACAAAATAAATATATAAAAAATTTGTAAACAGCAAAATGGAAAATCCATGGTCAAGCACTCACATTAAGATCATTTACAAAATCATAAAATGAAAAATAAAAATCTTGTTTTGGAAATATCGATTTTTTTCAACATACACAAAATAAATATATAAAAAATTTGTAAACAGCAAAATGGAAAATCCATGTTTCCATATAGACAAAATTTAAAAACCTTAAACGGACATTTAAGAAAATATATGCAAATGGGAAATTGACAAATGTGTAAATATGAAAATGGAAAAATCCATGTTTCCATATCATGAAATTGAAAAACATCAAACTGTCATTTAAAAAAATGCAAATGGAAAATTGACAAATTGCAATGTGTGAAATGTGAAATTGAACAAATGGCTATCATTATTTAAAAAAAAAAAGAACATGGTGCTCTATGGTTGAGGTGTGAATCAAACCCTTTCTACTTATTTGGACCACCCGAGACTGAGTAGACTAGTTTAAGTTGTCATACCACTTTTAAAAGTTTGTGTTAAATCTAGGAATTGAACCCAAGAGCTTGTAGGGGAGATCAAAGGTTATAATATGTTAAACAGATAGCCTTGAATGAAGGGTGTGGTAGCTATATAGAGATGAGACGTTTCGCTCGGGGCAGGGAGGCATGGAGATCTGCATCAAACCAGTCAAAGGACTAAAGACTCAAACAACAACATGTACGTTCACCAAAATAATGTTGTGTAACGGTAAATGTTAGTCAACGAACAGTAATGCATTACTAAAACCCATGACACGATACCTAAGAGCTTTTCTAAAATGATTTTAAAATGCCTTTAACCCTATATTGAACACCCAGTTCACAAGACTCATAACTGCAATGTTATGGTAAAACAAAACAAAATCTATATTTCAAAACAAACAAGTGGTTTAGTCAATGTATACTGGAAAAAGTTTTGTAAACACTCAAGTCCTCAAGACCAATTAAATTAGTAACTGTCAGGTTGGCCGAGTGGTTAAGGTGTTTGACTTAAGATCAAATTTCTGTATAAGGAAGCAAGGGTTCGAATCCCTTACCTGACATAACTATTGCCTTAACATGGCTTGGCCACACTGTATTATTATGATACTCAGTACACAAACCATAGATATAGTGTATTGTTTAAGGCCACTCTCTTTCTGAACATAGTCAGAGACTGTTGATGGTTAACAATTGTATTAATAGTGGGACATGGGGATAGCAATTAAGAAAAAACAGCCAATACCCATACAATATTTTTATTCATTTTAGTTTTTTTTTACAATAGTTACACACTGAATACAACTTTTTATCTCTTTACCATTGTTTGATATAGATTTTAAACACAACGCTTGTTGTAGATCCTTTTACAACTTTCTCTAGGTACTCTTGTTCTTAAAAACTGGGGAAGCCGCAATGGTTTTATAGACATTAAACCCTCATTCTCTTCTTTTTCATTATTATCATTATCATTATTATAAATATTATCTTTATAATTATTATAGTCATTGTCACCATCATTATCATCATCATCATCATCCTCAACATCACTAGAACTATCCAATTCCATTTTTTCCTTTTCAAAAGGGATCTCTTGAAGAGTCTGTGTTGCTTTTGATAGTGTTACGGGTTTATTGAACGTTGACAACTGTCCTAACATGACTTTTTGAGGAGATAAATGTTTTTTCATAAGGAAGTCACTATGTTGAGTAACACTATGTTTTTGTCGGACTTGCTTTTTCTTGTTCTTTTGATCATGTTTTGTTAACACTAACGGTGTTTCATTTGGTATACCACATTGATGAGTACCCACACTTAAGACCTCACCATGTTTACTTTTTAGATGACCTAGACATTTTGTTGTTCTTTGTTTTGAGCACTGCCAAAATATGATGCCATTCGCATTTTCTCGCTTATAGTTATAAGAGTACCCATGATACAGGGCACGTGGTTTACCTTTATTGGTTATAGTATATTCCATAGTAGTCACTGACTTGTATAGTCGATCCGCCTACTACAAAGGTCTGAACACTTGTGGTGAAAGAATGATGTTGTGTTGACGTTTTATGCAGGATAATGTTGGTGGCATATGTGGGTGGCTTATGTTGATGACATGTGTTGTTGGCTGATTTTGGTGGCTTATGTTGATGGTTTATGGTGGTGGCTTATGTTGATGGCTTATGTTGGTGGCTTATGTTGATGACATATGTTGGTGACTTATGTTGATAGCTTATGTTGGTGGCTAATGTTGATGACATATGTTGTTGGCTTATGGTGGTGGCTTATGTTGATGGTATATGTTGCTGGCCTATGTTGATGGTTTATGTTAATGGCTTAGGTTAATATCTTAGGTTGATGGCATAAGTTGATGGCTTATGTTGGTGGCTTATGGTGGTGGCTTATGCTGGTGGCTTATGCTAGTGGCTTATGGTGGTGGTTTATGGTGGTGGCTTATGTTGATGACATATGTTGGTGGCTTAAGTTGGTGGCTTATGTTGGTGGCTTATGGTGGTGGCTTATGGTGGTGGGTTATGGTGGTGGATTATGGTGGCTTATAGTGGTGACTTATGGTGGTGGTTTATGGTGGTGGCTTATGTTGATGACATATGTTGGTGGCTTATGGTGGCTTATGGTGGTGATTTATAGTGGTGGCCTATGTTGGTGGCTTATTTTTGGTGGTTTACGTTAATACCTTATTTGTAATGGCTTATTTGACAAGTTATTGTTGTCAATGTATTTAGAGGATTTTTCTCTTGGTTTTGGAAAGTATCTCAACTCTTTTTTATGGTAGCATAATGCTTACCGCCATGTTTGTAAGCAACAACAACACACTAAAATTCCAAGAATCCAAAGTACTCTAAGGTTAATGATTGTCTCTCAACTCCATTCAACGTCTAGTCAAAAAACATTATATATTTTTCACATTTTACAAAAAAGGTAAATTGGGAAAGTAAGCTATATGTTTAAACTAAAAATCATATCAAATCATATGCTAACTCCAACACCTACGTCTACCCCAATCTCAGTCAAAAAAATATAATATTCTTTAAATTTTTCCAAAACAGTATTTGGAAAGTAGGCCATATTTTGAAAACTAATCATCCTATAAAGTCATATATATATATACTGAAACCAATGGCTTTTATATCCTTAATCTTAAGAACAAAATATGGAATTTTTGACATTTTTTCCAAAAATGTTCATTTTAAAACGGGGCTATATTTTGGAAACTAGGAATTTTACAAGAAAGTTTGTTTAACGTAAATGGCAGGTATTTACCCCCACTACCCGCAAACCAAGTCCCAGGTCTCTGGGGAAAAATCCAAAAAAAGTTCAATTTGGAAAGTAGGCAATATTTTGAAAACTAATCATCCTAAAAAGTCATATATAGACTCAAACCAATGGCTTTTATGTCCTTAATTGGTAGAACAAAACTTAACATTTTTTCAGTTTTTCCAAAAAAGTCCAATTTTCAAAAATTGTCTATATTTTGGGAACTAAGAATTTTACAAAAAAGTTTGTTTAACGAAAATGAAAGGTCTTTACCCCCCTCTACCCAAAACATAAATTTCAGGTCCCTAGGACAAAAACTGTGCAGTATATATATATATATTTTTTTTGGGGAGGGGGTCTATATTCACTTTACCTCCCCACTTCACAAGATGGCGGCCATAGCTTAACTTAACCTAGCCTAACCTAACCTGACCTACGAGGTGTGATCAAAAAGTTCCAAAAATGTGGCTGCAACTTAACCAAACCTAGCCTAGCCTAACCTAACCTCCCTGTTGACTAGCCCCCTTTGGACGGGTCCTTTTTGAAGGGAGTCATTTTTTTACGTGTCCCGGAGGACGGGTCCTTGTTGACGGGTCCCTGTGGCGGGTCCTTTGGACTGATCCCTATGGACTGGCCTTGCATTTTATCCAAATTATGTCAAAGGGGACCCGCCACTGGGACCCGTCAACAAGGACCCGTCCTCCGGGACACGTAAAAAAAATGACTCCCTTCAAAAAGGACCCGTCCAAAGGGGGCTAGTCAACAGGGAGGTTAGGTTAGGCTAGGCTAGGTTTGGTTAAGTTGCAGCCACATTTTTGGAACTTTTTGATCACACCTCGTAGGTCAGGTTAGGTTAGGCTAGGTTAAGTTAAGCTATGGCCGCCATCTTGTAAAGTGGGGAGGTAAAGTGAATATAGACCCCCTCCCCAAAATATATATATATATATATACTGCACAGTTTTTGTCCTAGGGACCTGAAATTTATGTTTTGGGTAGAGGGGGGTAAAGACCTTTCATTTTCGTTAAACAAACTTTTTTGTAAAATTCTTAGTTCCCAAAATATAGACAATTTTTGAAAATTGGACTTTTTTGGAAAAACTGAAAAAATGTTAAGTTTTGTTCTACCAATTAAGGACATAAAAGCCATTGGTTTGAGTCTATATATGACTTTTTAGGATGATTAGTTTTCAAAATATTGCCTACTTTCCAAATTGAACTTTTTTTGGATTTTTCCCCAGAGACCTGGGACTTGGTTTGCGGGTAGTGGGGGTAAATACCTGCCATTTACGTTAAACAAACTTTCTTGTAAAATTCCTAGTTTCCAAAATATAGCCCCGTTTTAAAATGAACATTTTTGGAAAAAATGTCAAAAATTCCATATTTTGTTCTTAAGATTAAGGATATAAAAGCCATTGGTTTCAGTATATATATATATGACTTTATAGGATGATTAGTTTTCAAAATATGGCCTACTTTCCAAATACTGTTTTGGAAAAATTTAAAGAATATTATATTTTTTTGACTGAGATTGGGGTAGACGTAGGTGTTGGAGTTAGCATATGATTTGATATGATTTTTAGTTTAAACATATAGCTTACTTTCCCAATTTACCTTTTTTGTAAAATGTGAAAAATATATAATGTTTTTTGACTAGACGTTGAATGGAGTTGAGAGACAATCATTAACCTTAGAGTACTTTGGATTCTTGGAATTTTAGTGTGTTGTTGTTGCTTACAAACATGGCGGTAAGCATTATGCTACCATAAAAAAGAGTTGAGATACTTTCCAAAACCAAGAGAAAAATCCTCTAAATACATTGACAACAATAACTTGTCAAATAAGCCATTACAAATAAGGTATTAACGTAAACCACCAAAAATAAGCCACCAACATAGGCCACCACTATAAATCACCACCATAAGCCACCATAAGCCACCAACATATGTCATCAACATAAGCCACCACCATAAACCACCACCATAAGTCACCACTATAAGCCACCATAATCCACCACCATAACCCACCACCATAAGCCACCACCATAAGCCACCAACATAAGCCACCAACTTAAGCCACCAACATATGTCATCAACATAAGCCACCACCATAAACCACCACCATAAGCCACTAGCATAAGCCACCAGCATAAGCCACCACCATAAGCCACCAACATAAGCCATCAACTTATGCCATCAACCTAAGATATTAACCTAAGCCATTAACATAAACCATCAACATAGGCCAGCAACATATACCATCAACATAAGCCACCACCATAAGCCAACAACATATGTCATCAACATTAGCCACCAACATAAGCTATCAACATAAGTCACCAACATATGTCATCAACATAAGCCACCAACATAAGCCATCAACATAAGCCACCACCATAAACCATCAACATAAGCCACCAAAATCAGCCAACAACACATGTCATCAACATAAGCCACCCACATATGCCACCAACATTATCCTGCATAAAACGTCAACACAACATCATTCTTTCACCACAAGTGTTCAGACCTTTGTAGTAGGCGGATCGACTATACAAGTCAGTGACTACTATGGAATATACTATAACCAATAAAGGTAAACCACGTGCCCTGTATCATGGGTACTCTTATAACTATAAGCGAGAAAATGCGAATGGCATCATATTTTGGCAGTGCTCAAAACAAAGAACAACAAAATGTCTAGGTCATCTAAAAAGTAAACATGGTGAGGTCTTAAGTGTGGGTACTCATCAATGTGGTATACCAAATGAAACACCGTTAGTGTTAACAAAACATGATCAAAAGAACAAGAAAAAGCAAGTCCGACAAAAACATAGTGTTACTCAACATAGTGACTTCCTTATGAAAAAACATTTATCTCCTCAAAAAGTCATGTTAGGACAGTTGTCAACGTTCAATAAACCCGTAACACTATCAAAAGCAACACAGACTCTTCAAGAGATCCCTTTTGAAAAGGAAAAAATGGAATTGGATAGTTCTAGTGATGTTGAGGATGATGATGATGATGATAATGATGGTGACAATGACTATAATAATTATAAAGATAATATTTATAATAATGATAATGATAATAATGAAAAAGAAGAGAATGAGGGTTTAATGTCTATAAAACCATTGCGGCTTCCCCAGTTTTTAAGAACAAGAGTACCTAGAGAAAGTTGTAAAAGGATCTACAACAAGCGTTGTGTTTAAAATCTATATCAAACAATGGTAAAGAGATAAAAAGTTGTATTCAGTGTGTAACTATTGTAAAAAAAAACTAAAATGAATAAAAATATTGTATGGGTATTGGCTGTTTTTTCTTAATTGCTATCCCCATGTCCCACTATTAATACAATTGTTAACCATCAACAGTCTCTGACTATGTTCAGAAAGAGAGTGGCCTTAAACAATACACTATATCTATGGTTTGTGTACTGAGTATCATAATAATACAGTGTGGCCAAGCCATGTTAAGGCAATAGTTATGTCAGGTAAGGGATTCGAACCCTTGCTTCCTTATACAGAAATTTGATCTTAAGTCAAACACCTTAACCACTCGGCCAACCTGACAGTTACTAATTTAATTGGTCTTGAGGACTTGAGTGTTTACAAAAATTTTTCCAGTATACATTGACTAAACCACTTGTTTGTTTTGAAATATAGATTTTGTTTTGTTTTACCATAACATTGCAGTTATGAGTCTTGTGAACTGGGTGTTCAGTATAGGGTTAAAGGCATTTTAAAATCATTTTAGAAAAGCTCTTAGGTATCGTGTCATGGGTTTTAGTAATGCATTACTGTTCGTTGACTAACATTTACCGTTACACAACATTATTTTGGTGAACGTACATGTTGTTGTTTGAGTCTTTAGTCCTTTGACTGGTTTGATGCAGATCTCCATGCCTCCCTGCCCCGAGCGAAACGTCTCATCTCTATATAGCTACCACACCCTTCATTCAAGGCTATCTGTTTAACATATTATAACCTTTGATCTCCCCTACAAGCTCTTGGGTTCAATTCCTAGATTTAACACAAACTTTTAAAAGTGGTATGACAACTTAAACTAGTCTACTCAGTCTCGGGTGGTCCAAATAAGTAGAAAGGGTTTGATTCACACCTCAACCATAGAGCACCATGTTCTTTTTTTTTTTAAATAATGATAGCCATTTGTTCAATTTCACATTTCACACATTGCAATTTGTCAATTTTCCATTTGCATTTTTTTAAATGACAGTTTGATGTTTTTCAATTTCATGATATGGAAACATGGATTTTTCCATTTTCATATTTACACATTTGTCAATTTCCCATTTGCATATATTTTCTTAAATGTCCGTTTAAGGTTTTTAAATTTTGTCTATATGGAAACATGGATTTTCCATTTTGCTGTTTACAAATTTTTTATATATTTATTTTGTGTATGTTGAAAAAAATCGATATTTCCAAAACAAGATTTTTATTTTTCATTTTATGATTTTGTAAATGATCTTAATGTGAGTGCTTGACCATGGATTTTCCATTTTGCTGTTTACAAATTTTTTATATATTTATTTTGTGTATGTTGAAAAACGATATTTCCAAAACAAGATTTTTTATTTTTCATTTTATGATTTTGTAAATGATCTTAATGTGAGTGCTTGACCATGGCAATAATACAGTCTATCTATGTGTTAGCGAAACCATAGAGTCTTATTACTACTGCAAGTAAGAATGTTTTACAAAATAACGACTATCTACCACTGCATTTAAAAAACAAAACTATTGGGGAAAAAAAACTAAAATACTATTTACCATTCATTCATATATAAGTGTTAATTCTCCCTCTCCCCACCCTACCTCATCGTATTTTCTCTGGTCAAATTATCAATGCTACCCATACATACACTAGCTTTCTATATCTTTCTCTATATATATGTTTTCTCTGCTCCACAAGATACAAATTATGGTTGCTGGATTGTATCCTGCACTGTTTATGCGACATACCATTGCCAGTTCATAAAACCGTTAGGTAGTTCTCTACACATAGCGATTTTACCACTGCTCTACCTACGCCTTTTGCTTGTTTGGCTTTCTTACAGGCTAGTATGCGATAGGCAGCATTAACTGAATATCAAACCCAGTCCACCTTTGTATTTGCAATCTAAGTAATAATTTAAAAAGAGACAAGTGTAATCAGTTTTAAACATTATCTCTGCTTTTTTTTGTTTGTTTGTTTGTGACATGTATATTAACCTAAAATCAAACCCTAGTCTACCTTAGTGAAAGGCTAACAGTTTAACCACTGCGTCACCATACCCTTCTTTCTTAGTTTGATTCATTCTAGGCCTTAGAGCTAGAAATCGAGTTACGATCTCCAGTGCAAGAGGCACATGTGCTCACCACTATAGCATGTAATGGTTAGCTGGTAACATTAGACAAACGAAAATGATTGTATTTCTGTTAGCCAAGCATTTCTGTCATTTGCCTACTGTGTGAGCACTGCCAGCAAGACAGTTTAGTTTAGAACAAGCGTGTGTGTGTGTGTGTATAGATTATTAGCCTCAAGTATTTAAAGCTTGTTGTGTGTAGCGACCATCTTGCTCAGTAACCACTGAGTAAGTTTTAACAGTTAACTCATAAAAACAGCATAGGATAGTTGTGTGTGTGTGTGGTTCATGTACTTGGGAATATGCATTAGCACCATGCGCTAGCTTTACCTTACCCTCTAGAGGTAGAGCGTTATCCCTTCCTTTGGACATTGCCAATGACTGCATTCCCCCACAAGTTTTACACTTAAGCCCTTGGCTTGTTCTTGATTAGGTTTGGTTTGCTTTAGGCTTGGTTTGGTTCGGTTGGGTTTGATTCGACTTGGTTCAGTTTAGTTTAATGTAGTCACCATTTTTTTATTTTTAGCTACACTCTTTAACCAATTAATTAATGATAGTCTACTCTTAATTCTTGAATCGATAAATTGAATTTTGTGTGCACCGTTTGTCAATCCATGCCTACAACCTATACTCCCTATGTACTACAGTCAGATCTGAAAACAAGTTCCAATGGTCAAAGACGTGTCAGTCACCATACATATATCCTACAATAATTCTTTCGTTACCTAGCTAGATTTCGTCACTCACAGTAAACATCTTACATTATGGGTTTGCAATATATTAAGAAAAGCAAAAGTCCATGATCTTGTTGTTTTGGGTCTTTTTTGGGGAAATTCATAAGCCATAAAAAGAATGACATCATGTCAAGTTCTGAGTGGATCTTGTATGTCAAAATCCCATTATCGGTTTATAAAATCTCAAGGCCATGCCCTAGCAGTTTTGGATTATTTCAATCAATGAGTCCACCATAGGAAACATCGAAAAAATAAATACCCTTAAAACAAGTCGTCCCATGACCCTCTCCGAACAATGCTTCGCAAAATATAAATTCATCCATTGAACATGATCGGCGACATCATCCTAGCTTCCCCCTCCCACCATGGTTGCCATATCGTTTGACCTTCAAGTGTCCTCAGCATCTCTGTGCTTTTTTCATTGCCCTGTCAAGTCAATGCATTCCAATAAGATCAAATAACATTCACATCCTGTCAGTCTGCCCCAGCAAGTTTGTTTTCTATACTCACTTCAAGCAACATATAACCAAGTTCTGTTTGTTCTATCTAAATCCAACTTCATCGAATCAAGGAATTATCATTTGTCATGTCACTCATAATCGTTTACACGTTAAAGACCCCCTTCAGGGGGTTTAGGAATTAGGAATTCCATCATAGGAAAAATCAGAAAACGAACCCTCGACCCGCCGTCTCATCGAAATAGCGAATACTGTATTGGTATATCACCACCGTGGCCAGTAATAGCTTCGTTGAAACACGTGTCCAGTGGTATCGTCTCTTTCTATCTACAACCACTCGTCATGAACATTTTAGACAAATTTAAGAAAAGTTTTAAAAACTGAAATGTTTTCAACATAAGTGTCGTTAGGCTCTTTCGCATTTTTTTAAACATAAATACTATATTCGAAAGGGAGATAGGGGAGGGGCGTCACCCCGAGTCCTACGACCCCTCGTATACGTCTCTGGCGTTATTGGTTTGTAAGATATAACAAAAAGTCTAAAATCACGGTTTTACAACAAAAAATTCTGTTTCCCTCATTCTCAAAAACTTTAACCTATTACCAAAATAAAGAGGGTTTCGAGACAAGCCATTTGACACGTCATAGGACCAAATCCAACCAGGCATTCGTGAAATATCAGAAAAAGTCTAAAATCATAATTTTACCCCAAAACGCCTGTTTCCCTCATTCTCAAAACTTTAACCTATTAATAACATATATAGGGCTTTGAGACAAGCGATTTGACACGTCACACGTCCAAATCCGACCTTGCGTTTGAGACATATCGGCAAACTTCGTAGGAAAGTAGGCGACTATCTGGCTCTCTCCTCACCACCAAAACCTCTTCTTATCAATCATTTTTTTTCAAAGAGCTCGCCCTCTTACAAAAATCCCCAGTGCGCATGCGTAAAAAACAAAAAAACAAAAATGTTCATCCATAGCGGCATCTCGTAAAACGCATGCGCGATATGAGCAACCACGTTTAAGTTCATTTTAGCAGCGCACCTTATACATGTCACATTTGAAAAGAGGCTTTCACTAAAAAATTACAATTTCACCCCCTAGTAGGGGTAGGTTTTATTTAGGGGTTGAAATGAGTGGTCCATTGGAAAGAGGGCGTTAGCCCGAGTCCAACGACACCTCATTTGTCAAAATCGGACCATGGGTTGACGAGATATTGGCTTGGACTCACGCGGCGGCCATGACACTGGTTGGAAACCGCCTTACCCCCCTACTGATAGCATGTACGTTACGTGCAGTAAACATTGGATCTAACAGCTCTCGTAAAATCATGTTGGCAACAATTACATACAAGTATTGGTCAGAAATAATCTGAAATAATATGATCTATTGTTGTGTCAATTTTGAATGAAATCCATTAGTTAGTATAGAAATTACATGCATTTTAAAATTGGACCTATCAGCAGGTTTGGAATCATGTTGGCAAGACTGGCGTAGGCCAATATTAGTTACTCAAAATTAATCTAGAATGCCAAGTACTATACGTGTGCAAAGTTTAGAGCTATTGGCTTGCATACTTTCTGATATATTGATATTAGGGTAACAAAAATAAAGACAGTACTTATTAACAGTTGGCAGCCCTGGTTACTCTTAAGAATCGGCATAGTCATATCTGTTATGGTACACATAGCAAACATGAAATTAGGTTGAAATCCAAATGATAGTATAGAAGTTACTTGTATTTAAAGTGGGACTTCTCAGCAGGATTAGAATCATGTTGGTAGCACTGGCGTATATAAGTTACTCCAAATTAATATAGAATGTCAGGTGCTATAAGTGTGCATAGTTTAAAGCTGTCGGCTTGCATACTTTCTGATATATGGGTATTTGGATTTTAAAAATGAGAGCATTTATTAACAGTTGGCAGCCGTGGTGGCTCATAAGATTACGCTCAGTCATATCTGTTTATGTGCACATAGCTCATACGAAATTTGGCTGAAATCCAATTGATAGTGTAGAAGTTATATGCATTTAAAATTTGGACTTATCAGCAGGCTTATAATCATTTTGGCAACACTGCCATGATTGGCCTCCGGGAAATTAAACTGCAATATTATTATCTACACCTGAGCCAATTATGAAATAGCTCCCACTCATACCTTCCAAAATATCCAACATGGAGCTCAAATTTCAGTTGCGATTTTTCAGCAGATGGTAGCACTGACATCATTTTCAAATATAGCCGTGAGATATTCAGATATAGATCTTTACTCCTACCAAATTTTGTTTCGATTGCTGCAGCCGTTTAGGGGTTGATAGGGGGGGGACACACACACACACAGCCAGACAAACAGACAGAAGAACAGACAGACAGACAGACAGACAGACAGAAGGACAGACAGACAAACACACATTTGCCCGATCTCATAAGTATACTTTTCCCTCATTTTTGCAAAATGTGAGAAGTAGGCTAAAAATTGAAATCTCTCCTACATTTATGTGGGTGGATATTCCCTTTTCCCCTTCTCCAAATATCTGGCTCGGTAAAGTCCCTACCGTATAATGCTGACTTAGCTTTTCTCTACTGTGCAGATATTAATAACTTTTACCACTCTAAAATTTCTCATTTCAAAAATAAGTAACATTGGCGGAGAGATTCTTCAATTATTTTGCGTATTTCTGGCTAATTTTATTTATTTAATCAATTTCTTGGTCACACTTTCCTAAACAGTGTTGGCAATTTATCGCTGAATATGTGTTTCTCAGTTATATCTTTTATCTCTCTCTTGCACGGAAGATTCCACTGGGTATATTTTAATGTCTGGGTAACCCTTTTTCAGCTGAGCTTGCGGGTGACATCACACAGCTTCAGTCATTACTCCACTATTGCCTCAACGGTATATGGGCCTTAGAGATGTGATTTCGTATTAACCCTTCTGTTACCCTTAAAAACTGTATAAAATATCCTATATTATTTCTTATTTTCCTGACTAGAAATGTCGTGGGTTTGATGCCTGTGCCAATGTCCAATTGGGCACAAATGTTAGGTGATTATGGTGAGTGATGAAACATAGCTAGGTAGAGAACGAATTATTGTAGGCTACATGTATGGTGACTGACACGTCTTTGGCCAATGGAACGTGTTTTCAGACCTATAACTTCTGTTGACAATGAATATAGGGAGTATAGGTTTCAGGCATGTCATGACAAATGGTGTACACAAATCCAATTTATCGATTCAAGAATTAAGAGTCGACTATCTGTAATTAATTGGATAAAGACGGTAGCTAAAAAACATGAAGGTGACTACACTGATCCAAACCGAACAAATACAATCAGTTTTGAATGTCCAAAGTTACTACCTAACCATTTTGTGCTGCAGTGGCAAGCACTTTTGTCTCTTGCACTAGAGGTCTTAACTCGATTTTTAGCTTTGAGGCTTAGAACGGACCAAACTAAGAATGACGGTCATAGTGGTGCAGTGGTTAAGCTGTTAGCCTTTGACTAGGGTAGACCAGGGTTTGATTTTAGGTTAATACGCATGTCATAAACATATATAAGAAAACAGCATGGATAATGTTTAACACTGATTATCCTTGTCTTTATTTTAAATTATCACTTGGATTACAAATACAAAGGTGGACTGGGTTTGATAAACAGTTAATGGAAGTAAGATTTTTGATTTTTAAAATTTATTTTAGACATTAGTTTTAGAATTTAAAATTTATATTTTAGATTTTGCAAAAGGACCAAACCATAATTCATGTGTTCACTTTTCAGTGAAATTTACAAAGTTCACTTATTTTTATTATAACATAACCTCTTACCTGTCAGTGTCATTCTCTCTTTTTTTTCTCAATTTGTACCAGCTTGCACGTGTTCCGCGATACTGAACTTTTCCGGAAGTAATGCTGGTCACGAGGTTCATTTTCAGTTGGCCCCTATCTCTGATTGGCCTTAAGCGGCTTCGAGAAAGCTCCACGCTCTAGTATTGGCCGACGTCATCTGTCCACATCACGCATCCAGCACGTTGGCCGGTATATAGCCTGCCCTGGCCTACATCAACAGTCTGTCTCCAGTAAGTCACCATGCCAGTCACTCATCTTCAGCCGTTTTCACGCTGTTCGCACAACTCTTGAAAGTTTCGCAACGCTGTGTGCCGATGCATCGCAAAATGCTTCTTGTCAAACCCGCAGTGCATTCTAAAATATACGAAATCTATATAATATAACATCGATACTTGGCTTACATCAGTTTGTCTTGAGCAAAGACGATAAACAAATTTTTTTCTGTGCTGGGCACTAAGTCTTCAACATTTCTAAGACGGAAAAAAGGGATCAACACAAGTTCTTCCTCTATTTCTATTATGTGGAAATTCCTCTACACCAACGCTAACAAGATAAGTGTTTATTATAACCTAAAACATTTCTAAACTTAAAAATGTATCTTTCTTTTTTAGGGTTATGTTACATGACTTAAATAACTTGTCAAACCCTGCCAAACGTAACTTATTTCCTTCTATTGAGTGGTTTAAGCATGTATTATGTCTTTAAATTGTGGGCTATGAGAAAACAACTGTTCTCTTTCGCACGTTAACTATCCTTCAAAACAAATCATCCTTTTCTCTATTTTTGTATAAACTATTGAGCTTAACACCAGTTCACCTCTCTGACGAAGTGAATGGCTTGTTCTCTATTTAATCTATCAAGGTCTTTTTGGGAATGCTCCCATTTCAATTGTAAACAACCTCGCCTTGCAACTATCAGGCGACTAGCGGGATGTTATCCCTACTGGCATGTTAATGTTGATTTTTCTGTAAATAAACTAGCCTACTCTCAGTGTGCAGGCCTAGGCTAGATTTTAAGTCATTATTGAGCACTATAATTACTCACTATTTTATCCTGCATAGTTCTACTTTAGACTAACTGGCCACAAAGTGGTTACTTATTCTCAGGTTTGTTGGCATTCAAAGCTTATGAAATCTTGTTCGCTTGTTGTCGGCCTGTCAAAGGTCACATTTCCATTACATGTTTATATATTTATTTATTGTTAATCTTTTGAGAGTTGTTTTTGAAAGCTTATGAAATCTTGCTCGCTTGTTGTCGGCCTGTCAAAGGTCACATTTTCATTACATGTTTATATATTTATTGTTAATCTTTTTAAAGTTGTTTTTGAATAAATTACCTCTGTTATTGGCAAACTGTTACCATTGCTATTTACTCATCAATGTTCAATCTGTTCTTACTTAGTGAAGTTCCTTTGCTTATTAAACTAGAAGCTTCACTTCTAGTTCTTCCCGAAAGAGTCGGTCTCGCATTGACAGATCCTATCCAAGTTGGTGCCGATACCCGGGACCTTTAAATAACCTTTATAATTGTTTATTGTATGAAACAGGTTGCCAAGCCATTCGATAAGCTATTTCAGCTTTCCACTTCTGTTATTAATGCTAATTGTATTTTTCAGCTATCGGTATGAAAGCTGTGTTTGGGTGAGCGGAGATGTCCCATGTTACCACCTCTACCAGTACAAATACTACTACTACCACTTCAGACGCTCGGTAGTCTAGCAGATCGGTGAGTGAAAGTACTCAAAGTTCCGCCATGTCTCTTCCTAAGGAGCTTGTAGCCGAAAGAACCGCCTGTAAAAACAAACTTACTCGTTTTCAGCATTTTTTGGTTTCCAAATCTTTTGATTATCACAATTATGACGTTCTAGTTCAACGTTTTAACGTTTATCAGCAACATTTTCAAGAGTATGATGTGTTGCAAACCGAAATTGAAACAATCGAACCTGATCAAGAACAGGATCGCAGTTCTGTTGAAGAACTGTATTACAATATGTATGGCGAAGCTAAGGATTTAATTAAGCAATTAGCAACCCATCAAAACACCGAAGTTAGCAAACCGTTTCTTCCTAAAATCCAACTTCCTACCTTTTCAGGGGAGGAAAAACAGTGGGATTCCTTTTTTAAACTATTGTCTTCTCTAATACATGATAATAGATCATTCCCTGAGATTCAAAAATGTTATTATTTTAAGTCTGTTCTTCAGGGTCCTCCTTTAAAGTTAATTGAAGCTTTACCTCTCACAACCGAAAATTACTCGGTAGCTATTGACCTCATCCAACAGCGATATGGCAATGCCAAACTTAGGATTCAACGCCATATGAACGCCTTGTTTATTTTACTAGCTTCACGCCCTGATAATTTATCATCCCTTAGAAATCTGGGAGACACCGTTGAACTTCATGTAAGAGCCCTAGAACATCTTAAACAACCTGTTGAACATTGGGATCTTTTTCTTATACATCTAACTACGTCCAAATTTGACCGTAATACTCGTAAAGCATGGGAATCCGATTTAGTGGACAAACATGAAACCACATTTAAAGTTTTGATCTCTTTCATAAAGAAACGTTGTCAAATTCTTTCTGCTTTAATCAATAAAGCTGAAGGTTCCACCGATGTCAGCAAAAGTAAACCCACCAAGCATTTCTCGGAAAAGTCTTCACATTCTCATGTTTTCTCTGTACAAGGTAATAACATCTCGTGTATTCTTTGCAATAATCCTCACCCTTTATATTTCTGCAATACCTTCAAAGGCCTTTCAGTTGACGATCGTAGAAAAGCTGTGTCGCAAAACAAATGTTGTTTTAACTGCCTCTCTTCAAGGCATATCTTAGCGGACTGCCCTTCGAAAGGAGTTTGCATGCATTGCAAGCTAAGACATCATTCTACCTTACACCGCTTCGAAAAGCCACGGTCTATTCCTGGAACAGTTTCAAATCCTAGTGCCCAACCTGCGCTGAGCCTCACTAATGATGCTTATCCACCTAGCTCTTCTGTTTCTACTGTAAATACCGTTGCCCAATTCTACATTCAAACAACCCCCTCATGGTGTAGTGCTCATGTTTTGTTATCTACGATCCAGGTCCAAGTTAAAGATTCTTCCGGCAATTGGCACTTAGTACGAGCCTTGCTCGAAAATGCGGCAACTCATGACTTCATAACCTCATCATTAGTTGAAAGGTTAGATCTCAAACCACTCTCCACCAATATTGAAATATCTGGTATCAACACCAGCAAGTCTACTTCCTTAAATTATGTCAAGCTGCAGGTGAAAGATTCAGTCCAATATGGCACTAACTTTCATCTAAACTGTCTGTCCATTCCGAGTATTGGCAGTCCGACACCCAGTCGCTCTTTTTCCGTTGACGAATGGAAATTTCCCTCTGATCTTAAACTGGCTGACCCTCAATTCTATAAAAGCTCTCACGTTGACATTCTTTTTGGCGCTAACACATTTTGGCAAAATCTTCTTCCGTCAAGGGTTAATATTTCATCTGGTATCTACGCCCACCATACTAAATTTGGCTGGCTTATCACAGGTTATATTCCTCTTCAAACTGTTCAAGGTTCCTCTCAATGCCATTTCACTAATGCAGATCTTCATAAGCGTCTGGAAAAATTTTGGCAAATCGAGTCCATTGAATCTGCTCCTTCTCTTTCATCAGAAGATGAATTTTGTGAACAACATTTTTTAGAAACCACTGTTCGTAACCCAGATGGCAGATTTATTGTCACAATGCCACGCATTTCTTCTCCTCCTTCTTTATGTGATTCCTATCCGAAAGCTCTTAAAGCTTTATTTGCAGTTAAGAATACACTCAAGCAAGATCTTTCCACTCGCAAACAATACCTTGAATTCATGGAGGATTATGAAGCTTCTAACCATATGGAGACTGTTCAAGATTTCAATCCTTCTTTAGATTAAGTGTATTTAAATCACCATCCCGTTTGGAAGAATCCCTCCACCAAAGAAAAGATAAGAGTTGTTTTTAATGGTTCTGCCCCTGATGCCAATGGCATTTCCTTAAATGACACTCTCCTATCTGGACCTGCCATTCAGTCTGATCTCCCGTCTATTCTTTTAAATTTTCGTCTATTTCCAATTGGAATCATAGCCGACGTACAACAAATGTATAGACAAATTCTGATTAATTCCGAACAACAAAATCTTCAACGAATTCTCTGGCGTGATGCTCCTTCTAAAACCATAAAGATCTTTAAATTAAAAACCGTAACGCATGGGCTTAAACCATCGGCTTTTCTTGCCATCCGTACTTTGAAACATCTTGCCGAAAAAGATGGTCATTTGTTTCCTTCTGAAACTCCTATTTTGTTAAAAAATTCCTTCTACGTTGATGACTTTCTTTTTTCTTTTAAGAATGTATCTGAGGCTATCGAACTCTCTCAAAGTTTAAAACCTTTACATAGCAGAGGAGGATCCTTACTTCATCGTTAGAACTCAATTTCTGAGGAACTTCTATCCAATCTCTTGCCACATTATCCTGTTAATACTCCAGTAGAGCTTTGTCAATTGGAGGATGCTACTAAAGTTTTGGGAATACACTGGTATCCTAAAGCTGACTCATTCTTTTGCGAAGTAAATTTGTCTTCCTCACCTCCACAAACCAAAAGACAAGTGCAATCAGAAATAGCTAAGATATATGACCCGCTTCAGTTCATTGCACCCGTAATTGTTCTAGCTAAAATCTTTATGCAAGAGCTATGGTCATTGAACTCGGATTGGGATGATCCCATTCCTCCTTCTCTTTTACAAAAGTGGCTTGCCTTTCGGCACAATCTTTGTGATCTCTCATTAATAGACATTCCTAGAGTGCTAGTTCCGGTCTCTTGCTCTCTTGTCCTGGATTTGCACCTTTTTGCTGACAGTTCGACCAAAGCATACGTCTCTTGTGCTTACATTGTAAGCCGCTCCCCTTTTTTCTCCAATTTGATATGTGCAAAATCTAAGGTTGCGCCTTTGAAACCCGTTTCATTACCTCGTCTTGAACTCTGTGCCGCACTACTTGCTGCCGAATTAGCTAACAAACTCAAACAAACCCTTAACTGTAAGTTCTCGCACACATATTTTTGGACAGATTCCTCTATTGCTTTGGCATGGATTTCTAAACCTCCTTCTAATTGGCAAGCTTTTGTAGCTAACAGAGTTGAGAAAATTCAAACTGTTTCTAAACCAGAACAATGGAACCATGTTTCTAGCAAAGACAACCCCGCCGACCTCATTTCTCGTGGTTGTTCACCTAAGTCACTATTTCAATCCTGTTTGTACTGGCACGGCCCTTCATGGCTTTCTGAAAGAATTCAAAACCGACCTTCCAACTCTAATTTCCCGTTAGAGGATATTCCTGAAATCAGCAAAAAAGCTTCTGCCTTTGTAACTGCCAACACTCCTTCCTTGTTGGAACGTTACTCTTCTTTTCAAAAAAATAGTGCGCATCACTGCTTATGTGCTCAGATGGAAATTTTTAGTACTAGATCAACCTCTATTCCCTCAGCCTTTTCTTTCGGCTGTTGAACTGCAAATTGCCACCGTCAAAGTTCTTTGGCTCACCCAGAGAGAGGCGTTCTCAGTCGAAATAAACATATTGGCTAAAGGTAAAACTCTCAAGAAACACAGCAGGCTTTTTGCCTTATTCCCTTTTCTAGATGACGATGGTGTGTTAAGAGTGGGCGGAAGACTTTCTCTTTCTGACTTCTCTGATGAAAAAAAGAGCACCCTATTATCCTTCCGTCTAAACATCATGTCACTCGGATAATCATTCGTCAGTTTCATTATCAAAACTTACATGTTGGTTCTAGAACCCTTCTATGCTTGATACGGGAAAAATACTGGCCTATTAATGGTTTACAAGAAGTCACTTCTGTTATACATAAATGTATTACTTGTTTCAAAGCTAAGCCTAAACCTAATCAGCAACTCATGGCTGACCTTCCCCCATTTCGTTCAGCTCCCTGAAGACCTTTTTCCTTCACCGGCACCAGATTACGCCGGTCCGTTTGTGTATCAAAAAATCACCCTAGTGCTAAAAGGAAAATCCTTGGAAAACTATACGTTTCTCTATTTGTCTGTATGGTCACTGGCTCTATTCATCTTGAGCTCGTAACTAGTGCCTCCACCTCATATTTTCTTTCCGCTTTCTCTAGATTCATTTCACGAAGGGGCATTCCTTCAGAAGTCTTGTCTGATAATGCCAAAACCTTTGTTGGAGCTTCGCAGCAATGGTATAAAGCCCTTTGTTCCCATCGTGCGAAAGAACAAATCTCCAATTACTCGCACTTAAACCAATTCAAATGGCATTTCATCCCTCCTTATGCTCCCCATCATGGCGGACGATGGGAATCTTGTGTGAAACTCACAAAAAATCATTTAAAGAAAACTCTTGGCTCTAGTATTGTAACTTACGAAGAATTCTATGCTTTAATTATACTCATTGAGGGAATTGTCAACTCACGACTTCTTTCTCCTCTTTCCAACGATCCTTGTGATTTCCTTCCTTTGACTCCAGGTCATTTTCTGGTGGGCAGTTCCTTAGCTGCGTCTCCTCCGTTGCTTGATCGTAAACTTGATCAGTCTTTGCCTATCTTGTGGAGAAAGATAGAATCCCTTAAAGCTCAATTTTGGAAGAGATGGAGACTTGAGTATTTTCATTCGCTCCAAAGGAGGAACAAGTGGCAGCTCTCTCGGCCTAACCTTCAGGAGGGTGATTTGGTTCTTCTCAAAGACCCAAGTCCTCCTCTTGTATGGAAAACTGGTCGTGTTATAAAATGCTATTATGGCAGAGATGCTAGAGTTCGAGTGGTCAAACTTAAAACTTCATTCGTCCTATTTCAGTCATTTGCCCTCTACCACACTAGCTCTTCTCTCTCATGTTTTTTTTCCTTCTCTGTTGCCCCTCTGGCTGTATGTTCACTTTTCAGTGAAATTTACAAAGTTCACTTATTTTTATTATAACATAACCTCTTACCTGTCAGTGTCATTCTCTCCTTTTTTTCTCAATTTGTACCAGCTTGCACGTGTTCCGCGATACTGAACTTTTCCGGAAGTAATGCTGGTCACGAGGTTCATTTTCAGTTGGCCCCTTTCTCTGATTGGCCTTCAGCGGCTTCGAGAAAGCTCCACGCTCTCGTATTGGCCGACGTCATCTGTCCACATCACGCATCCAGCACGTTGGCCGGTATATAGCCTGCCCTGGCCTACATCAACAGTCTGTCTCCAGTAAGTCACCATGCCAGTCACTCATCTTCAGCCGTTTTCACGCAGTTCGCACAACTCTTGAAAGTGTCGCAACGCTGTGTGCCGATGCATCGCAAAATTCTTCTAGTCAAACCCGCAGTGCATTCTAAAATATACGAAATCTATATAAGTTAACATCGATACTTGGCTTACATCAGTTTGTCTTGAGCAAAGACGATAAACAAATTTTTTTCTGTGCTGGGCACTAAGTCTTCAACATGTCTAAGACGGAAAAAAGTGATCAACACAAGTTCTTCCTCTATTTCTATTATGTGGAAATTCCTCTACACCAACGCCAACAAGCTAAGTGTTTATTATAACCTAAAACATTTCTAAACTTAAAAATGTATCTTTCACTTTTAGGGTTATGTTACATGACTAAAATTACTTGTCAAACCCTACCAAACGTAACTTATTTCCTTCTATTGAGTGGTTTAAGCATGTATTATGCCTTAAAATTGTGGGCTATGAGAAAACAACTGTTCTCTTTCGCACGTTAACTATCTTTCAAAACAAATCATCCTTTTCTCTATTTTTGTATAAACTATTAGGCTTAACACCAGTTCACCTCTCTGACGAAGTGAATGGCTTGTTCTCTATTTAATCTATCAAGGTCTTTTTGGGAATGCTCCCATTTCAATAGTAAACAACCTTGCCTTGTAACTATCAGGCGATTAGAGGGATGTTATCCCTACTGGCATGTTAATGTTGATTTTTCTGTAAATAAACTAGCCTACTCTCAGTGTGCAGCCTAGGCTAGATTTTAATTCATTATTGAGCACTATAGTTACTCACTATTTTACCCTGCATAGTTCTACTTTAGACTAACTGGCCACAAAGTGGTTACTTACTCTCAGGTTTGTTGGCATTCAAAGCTTATGAAATCTTGTTCGCTTTTTGTCGGCCTGTCAAAGGTCACATTTCCATTACATGTTTATATATTTATTTATTGTTAATCTTTTGAGAGTTGTTTTTGAAAGCTTATGAAATCTTGCTCGCTTGTTGTCGGCCTGTCAAAGGTCACATTTCCATTACATGTTTATATATTTATTGTTAATCTTTTGAAAGTTGTTTTTGAATAAATTACCTCCGTTATTGGCAAACTGTTTCCATTGCTATTTACTCATCAATGTTCAATCTGTTCCTACTTCGTAAAGTTCATTTGCTTATTAAACTAGTAGCTTCACTTCTAGTTCTTCCCGAAAGAGGAGGTCTCGCATTGACAGATCCTATCCATCATGAGTTTACATTTTCGGTAACTAATTATTAAAGAAAGACATATAAGGATTTGTATTACTTGGAATTATGTTTTCTATACTATATTTTATTTTTATTTTAGATTTTTGAATTTAGATATTGGATTTTAGATTTTAGGTAAAGATCAAACTAATATTGACTATTCATTAGACACTGGTATGTAGATAGAAAGATGATTAGACTTTATGTTAAGATGAATTTTTAGGTGTTGACTGACTTCGCAATAACAATTGACCAACCAGACTTGAGTAAACTACCAACTAAACACCTTGGCGACTATGCTTGCTATTGACCAGTGAGTAGGATTTAGAAAAACTGTTTGCTATTTTGGGTTATATACAACAAATGCTTAGACCTACTAAACAACTATGTTTGCTAAACAAGACATTATACCAGAGACGATAAGGATTCTTATGTAGCTCAGGCAAGAAAAGCAATTCTACAATATCTGTTGACGTTGAATATAGATTTAGGTATTAGGAAGTCATTTTTAAATGCCTTTGTCTGGAGCGCGGCACTCTTTGAAAGTGAAACTTGGACTATTGGTGTAGCAGAAAAGTGGAAAATTGAAGTGTTTGAAATGCGGTGTTACAGGAGGGTGTTGAAGATGAGATGGGTAAATAGGGTTACAAAAAAGGTATTAAGACGAGTGCGAGAGGAGAGATGTTTCTGGCGACTGCTATTGAAGTTAGAAATATGTTGGTAGGACACCCAGGATTAGCAAGCTTAGTTATGATAGAAAGGGTTGAGGACAAGAAATGTAGGGGTAGACAAAGGTTAGAATATGTTAAACAGTTAGCTTTGGATGTAGAGTGTGGTAGATATATAGAAATGAAACGATTAGTTCAGGACAGGGAGGCATGGAGAGCTGTATTAAACCAGTCAAAAGCTGAAGACTTCTTATGCATTTTATATAATGCCTTAAAAATCAAACTAGAAGAGATAATTTAAATTGACTACCATAATACTGCTTAAGAGTTACTGTTGTGGACTAATGACCAAGATATCCCTAACTTGAGCAAGGACTGCTTCACAACTTCATGTAAAATTTATTTTCGTAAAAGGGCCTTTACTTAGTTTGGATCATTTGCGATACGTATTACATGGATGTGTGTGCTGACTTTTTGGTGTTAAATGATGTAATATGGCAACACCAAATGTGGCGGCCATGCTGGTTTTCTAGTAACTTATTTAAGGTGTCCTGGACTATAGTCAAGTTCACTCGATAATATAAATTATAGTTTAAAGTAGATGCAAATGTAGGTGCAACAGTGGGTGAAAAAGTGGGTGCAAAGGTAGTTGCAAAATTGGATCTATAAGTGGGTGCATATGTGGGTGCAAAAGTGGGTGCAACAGTAGATGCAAAAGTGGGTGCAAAGTGGGTGCAGTAGTGGGTGCAAAAGAAGTTGCGAAAGTGGGTGTAAAAGTGGGTGCAAACGTGGGTGCAAAAGCGGGTGCAAAGGTAGGTGCAAAAGTGGGTGCAGTTTATGGTAGGCACAATTTTTACTAGAAAGTGATTTGAGTAAATGTAATTTCTAAACCCAAGTAGTGAGTAGTCGGTTGGTTTTTATCTATGTACGCATAAACATGTCACATACACTGGTGATGGATACTCAAGGCTTTAAGGTCAATGTATTTGATTGAAAACCATATTTAGAATGAATACCCTTTATCTTAGAACATGATTAAAGTAGTATTTCATTATACATAGTGCTAACCAATGTCTACGGTATACTAGTTATGGAATTATTCATAAAGTCATTCAATATAAACCCTTGAAAAGAATATACCTACCTTGATACTCTTTTTGTAGTCCCAGCACTCAGCTTGATGACTGTTTAAGAGGTGGGAGAGACATGCAGGAGGGAAATAATTATATAGCTTATCATAACAGTGATACATTATTAAGACGTGTTGTTAATTATTAGTGGAATGAATGGTAAATGACTTTTATCTACCTATAAACTTTAGGATTAAAACAGCAATCAAAATGTATATCATCACTGCTATGATTTCAAAAAATAGAAAAACAAGCATTTATGTTTTCTTGTTTATTCAAAACGTACCATACATCGATTATTGTTTTTACCTTCATAAATCAAATACACAGGTTGACTATTTCTATTGATATCTTGAAAAACATCATCAGGCACGTTATCAAAACGAGAAAGATAAAATGTTTCAAACTCTTCACAAATGCAAAGAGCGCGGTTTCCAAATTTAGTGTTTTTTCTATGAATGCGGAAAGGTGTATGAATAGGCAAGTCGCTCATCTTCTTGAGTTCAAGACCACAGGCTTGACCGATAGCATTTGAATCTTCAATGGTAGTCTATAAGCAAAAGAGCGTAACTATGACAATCTAGTCTCAACATTGTTACAACAACATTGACAATAATCATACATGGTTTTAAAATATTTAGCAAACCTCACCCTCACTGGTATGCAAATAAGACTATCTTTTTAAAAAGAAAATGACGTAGTTATGACTAAATGAAAAAAAATTCTTTACATGACTTACACATTCATTCATTTTCCAAACGATTATGCTATGAAACACCTACCATTCAAATAATGATTTAAGTTGCGCTACTTCCTTTCAGCAATCCACTTGTAATCGACTTGTTGGTGATGATTACTTGAATTCATTTTATTACCCCCAGCAATTATCTGTACATCAATTGATTAATCAATACGTTTCAACTCATGACTTACACCTCCATCAATATTAACAATAACCGTTAAAAAGTCTATCATATTATAAATGGAGCATTCATCGAATCTCACCTACACGTTTAACATTACAGCATGGTCAAGTAGTTTAAACATGAATTAGCAAAATATTATTGTCAGTGACATCTAGTAGTGATCATGGGCACTGGATAACGCATTAATCAAATCTCGACTATAATTTTAACATCACATACGGTCGAGTTGTTGTTTCAACATGGATTCACGAAATAGTATTGTCAGTGGCATCTAGTAATGAACATAAACAATGAATAGAGTGTTAATCAAATCACAAATGGTCAAGTCGTTTTAACATGGATTCACAAAATAGTATTGTCAATGGCATCTAGTGGTAAACATGAACATTGGATAAAGCATTAATCAAATTACAAACGGTCAAGTCGTTTTAACACGAATTCGCAAACTCGTATTGTCAGTGGCATCTAGTGGTAAACATGGACACTGGAAATAGCGTTAATCAAATCACAAACGGTCAAATCGTTTTAACATGGATTTGCAAACTAATATTGTCAATGGCATCTAGTAGTGAACATGGACATTGGATAAAGCATTAATCAAATTACAAACGATCAAGTTGTTTAACACGGATTTTCAAACTCGTATTGTCAGTGGCATCTAGTAATGACCATGGTCACTGGATATACCGTTTATCAAATTACAAACGGCCAAGTTATTTTAACACGGATTTTCAAACTCGTATTGTCAGTGGCATCTAATAATGAACATGAACACTGGATAGAGTGTTAATCAAATCACAAACGATCAAGTTGTTTTAACACAAATTTGCAAACTTGTATTGTCAATGGCATCTAGTTGTCAACATGGACACTGGATAGAGCGTTAATCCAATCACAAATGGTCAAGTCATTTTAACACGTATTTGCAAACTTGTATTGTGAGTGGCATCTAGTTGTCAACATGGACACTGGATAGAGCGTTAATCAAATTACAAATGGTCAAGTCGTTTTAACATGGATTCACAAAATAGTATTGTCAATAACATCTAGTAGTGAACATTGGCACTTGATAGAGCGTTAGTATTGGCAGTGCCATCTAGTAGTGAACATTGGCACTTGATAGAGCGTTAATCAAATGGTCAAGTCGTTTTAACACAGATTTACAAGTTGGTATTGTCAATGAAATCTAGTAGTGAACATTGGCAGTTGATAGAGCGTTCATCAAATCTCACCTACATATTTAGTTATTAAAAAAGGTACTCACCTTTAATATTAAACTGCTGTTGCCTATTGAATTAGGAACAACCAGTAAACCAATTATCTGTAAATAAATAAACCAATCAATCAGTCAATCAATTAATGCATTTCAATCCATCACTTAAGGAAATTAATCTATTAAATACATACCTCTCAAATATTTTTCTTTTTCCAAGTAACGCCACTGCTTTTTCTCGATTAACTTGTATATAAATGATGGCACTGCAGCACTAATCTCCTGGCATGTAACTAATGAGTGCCAATGATAGGTATGACCTTGCTTTTATATTGTACAATATTGCCAGCTTGCAAAAAATTGTCCACGCATGAGTGAGCGAAATAGAATAAATCACTGTACTTTGAGAATCACGATACATCAAGATTCAAAATTACTATCAACATTTTTACATTACCAGACATTCAAATTCTTTCCACATGTCAAACGGAAATGTCATACACAATAAGTTTTCATTTTATGCTTATCAGCAATTCCTGCTTATTTCAAACAGGATCGCTGATATAGCAAGACAACATCCTGCTTCAATCACACGGGGATCCCAGCTGAGTCTGGCATTGCTTCCACTTACTTGTGCAGGGCTCCTCTCTGTTTTCTTTCATGTCGACCTCACTCAGTCAACTCTTGTTCTCTTTATACCCCCCAATACTATTAGTGTATCCGAGACCTAAGGAGTCTTTCACTTTCCAGCCTTAATCGTCCCTTGTCTGATCTTTGCTGATACGCTGCTAGGGAGTCAACATCTTTAGCCTACTTTTCACATTTTGCAAAAATGAGGAAAAAGTAGACTTATGAGATCGGGCAAATGTGTGTCTGTCTGTCTGTCCTTTTGTCTGTCTGTCTGTCTGTCCTTCTGTCTGTATGTCTGTCTGGCTGTGTGTGTGTGTGTCCCCTATCAACTCCTAAACGGCTGGATCAATCGAAACAAAATTTGGTAGAAGTAAAGATCTATACCTGAATATCTCACGGCCATATTTGAAATTGATGTCAGTGTAACCAACTGCTGAAAAATCGCAATTGAAATTTGAGCTCCATGTTGGATATCTTGGAAGGTATCAATGGGAGCTATTTCAAAATTCGTACACGTATAGATAATATTATTGCAATTTAATTTGAAGGAGGCCATACATGGCAGTGTTGCCAAAATTATTATAAGCCTGCTGATAGGTCAAATTTTTTAATGCATATAACTTCTACACTTCTTCTTCTTCTTCCTAGCGTTTTCCCGCTGCTGCAGGGTCCGCTGTTTTGGTCTTGGCTCGCCATTTTGCACGATCTTGGGCATCATGAGGTCTTAGATTGAGAGCCTTCATATCCGCATTTGCTGTATCATGCCAGCGCTGTTTTGGGCGCCCACGTGGACGGTGCCCATTAACTTCAAAGGAGAGAGCGGAATTGGCAACAGTTCCAGGTGCAGCACGCAAGACGTGGCCATACCATCGAAGCCGTTTTTCCCGTGCCTTCTCAGTGATGGGTGCAACTCCTATTTGCTGGCGAACAGAGTCATTCTTTATATGATCTAGGAGTGTGATGCCCATCGACCAACGGAGCATACGCATTTCCATGCTATGTAATTGGCGCTCCGTAGCTTTGTCAGCTGGTCGACATTCAGCACTGTACATAGCAACAGGACGTACTATCATGCGGTATATTTTGGACTTAAGGTATAGTGGCATCCTTCTGTCGCAGAGTACGCCTGTAACTTCCCTCCATCTCATCCATGCAGCCTTTATCCTACTTCGCACTTCATCACCTATCTCACCATCAGCTTGTAGGCGAGATCCTAGATACCTGAAGCTTAAGGTCTTCGTCAATGTCTCTCCATCAACTTGGATGGATCCGTTGGTTGGGACAGTTTCAAGGTATTCGGTCTTCTTTTTGTTCAGTCGAAGACCGTATTGTGAGAGACGGCTGTTCCAATTTTCAACTTGACGCTGCAATCCTATCCTGGTGGTATCAGCAAGTGCGACATCATCAGCATATAAGAGTGTCCAAGGGACATTCCTTTGCAGATCCCGTGTGACTGTGTCCATGACTAGGACAAAGAGCAATGGGGACAGTGCAGATCCTTGGTGTACACCGACTTTCACTGGGAAGCTCTCCGAGGTGCCAACAGCACAACGTACACAACTTGTGGTGTTTGTGTATAGCATCTTGATCCAGCTGATAAGCATTTCTGGTACACCATGGTTACGAAGTGCATACCAGATCACACGATGTGGAACACGGTCGAAAGCCTTTTCAAGATCAAGAAAGGCGATATGCAGTGGCTGTTGTTTCTCGCGATGCTTTTCGATGAGCATTCTGGCAGCGAAGATTGCATCAGTTGTTCCCGCACCCTTGACGAAGCCGCACTGGTTGGTACTAATACTGACGATGTCCCGCAGTCGTCGATCAAGGATTCTCTCAAAAATCTTCATTGTGTGCGACAGGAGGCGAATTGGACGATAATTTGTACATTCTGCTGGATCACCTTTTTGTTTAAAGATAGGTACAGTGATGCTTGTAGCCCAATCACTGGGAACAGTTCCAGAGTCAACTATGGCATTGAAAAAGTTGGTCAGCCAGTTGATCGCGGGTTCTTTTAATTCCTGCAACTTCCAGAAGTCTGCCGGCAGGTCATCTGGTCCTGGTGCTTTTTGATTCTTCATACTCCTAATGGCACTGGTGACTTCCTCAGATGTGATGTGTGAGATAGGACCTGCTGTTGGAGTACCTTCTGGAATAGAGGGATGTGGGAACTCAATGTTGGAAATCTCTTCAAAGTGTTGTTGCCAACGTTTGAGGATATCCTGTTTGTCTTGTAAACGTTGACCATCTTTGCCTTTTATGCACACATAGTGCTCAATATCCTGTACTGACTTTGTTCTAGCTTTGGTCAGCCTGAAGATAGTTTTCTCTCCTTCCTTTGAGTCCAGTGTTGTATACAGGTCATCATAGTGACTGCACCTAGCTTCAGCAACAGCTTTCTTAGCCTCACGTTTGGCTATGGCATACCTTTCCCTGTTCTCTAGAGTCTTTTGTGAGACCCAGTTTCTGTATGCCTTCCTTTTTTCATGCACCTTTTCTTGCACTTGGGGTGTCCATAGCCACGTTTGTTTATCAATTCGGTGGGAGCTAGGTTTTGTTGTACCCAAAGTTGCTGTGGCGGTTTCAGTGACAGATTTACAGAATGTAGTCCAGGTGTTGTCTATCGCATTCAGGTCGATGGGAGGAAAATTTATACTGCCATATAACTTCTACACTATCAATTGGAATTCAACCAAATTTCGTATGTTGTATGTGTACATAACCAGATATGACTGAGCGTATTCTTATGAACCACCAGGGCTGCCAACTGTTAATAAATGCTCTTAATTTATTTTATCCAAATACCAATATATCAGAAAGTATGCAAGCCGACAGTTTTAAACTATGCACACGTATAGTACCTGACATTCTATATTAATTTGGAGTAACTTATATACGTCAGTGCTACCAACATGATTCTAAGCCTGCTGAGAGGTCCAATAAATATACGTGTAACTCCCATACTATCATTTGGATTTCAACCAAATTTCGTATGTGCTATGTGTATTATAACAGATATGACTATCCGTATTCTTAAGAGCAACCAGGGCTGCCAACTGTTAATATGTGCTGTCTCTATGTTTGTTACCCTAATATCAATATATCAGAAAGCATACAAGCCAATAGCTCTAAACTTTGCACACGTATAGTACCTGGCATTATAGATGAATTTGGAGTAACTAATATACGTCAGTGCTGCCAACATGATTCTAAGCCTGCTGATAGGTCTAATTTTAAAATGCATGTAACTTCTATACTAACTAATGGATTTCATTCAAAATTGACACAACAATAGGTCATATTAGTTCAGATTATGTCTGACCAACACATACTTGACATTGTTGCCAACATGATTTTACGCGCGCTGTTATATCCAATGTTTAACTGCATGTAACGTCCATGCTATTCATTGTACTCCAACCAAATTTTGTATTCTGTACCTTAAGAGATGGAACTGAGAATATATTCAGTTACCAGGGCTGCCAACTGTAGTGCTCTATTAGTCTACATTATGCCAGGTATACAGTATTTCGAACTAATTAGAAATTTCGGTATTACCAACTTAATTTCGTCATTTTTCTAGATAGATCCATATAGATTAATCATTGGCATGAATTTTAAATTTTATGAAAAGTAGGCTCTTTAGTTCGTCACGGAACTTCTTGTTATTTCATGTTATCACCTGCCTTCTACTCAATCCTCTCAAAGAGGCATGGTGTATGTACTCCCCCTACTTTTAATGCACTTTGAATATGGTTACACCCTCAAAAGCTCTCGACTAGTGAGTTTAAAAGTTGACAACCCCCTAAGAAATTCCTTTGAGGCTGATTCATAGCTTTGCTCGCTTTGATATCATTCTATCATCCAGGATCAGCTTTTCCCATGAACTAAGCAGGGATTCCACCTCTACCGCCACTGAGGGCAGTGTCCTAGAGCTTGAGACTATGGGTTGGGGATACAACTGGGGGTGTGTAATCGCCACAACGCTCAGGAGGCCTCACCAGCAAAGCATACAGGAGCCTCCTCAAGGGATAAGAAGAGTGGAAGGATTGAGCAAGGAAGTGGGAAGGAGGTGGCTGTGGCCTTACGGTAGGTATCATCCCAGCATGTTGCCCAAAGAGAAAGTGGGAAATCGCAGAAACCCACTTCAAGGATGGGTAAAGTGGGAATCGATCCCCCTATACTCATTTGGGCCTGGGCCGAGGCAGAGTAGACCCCGTTTCAGTCCTCGTACCACTTTTAAAATTTCTTGACACAGCCAGTAACCAAACCCAGAACCTCTGGGGTCGGCAGCTAATCATGCTAACCGCTACGCTACAGAAGCGCCTCGGGAGTGAATTCTCTTCTCTTAAAACAGTAAAACTATTAGGTCATCTCTCCCTACTTTAATGGCGGTAGAGGCAGGATTTTCTTGGTTAGTTATTGGAAAAGCTAATCTTGTTGTTTGAGTCTTCAGTCTTTTGACTGGTTTGATGCAGCTCTCCATGCCTCCCTGTCCTGAGCTAATCGTTTCATCTCTACATAGCTCCGACACCCTACATCCGAGGCAATCTCTTTAACATATTCTAACCTTGGTCTACCCCTACAGCTCTTGTCCTCGACCCTTCCTTCCATAACTAAGCTTGCTATTCCAGGGTGTCTTAGTATGTGTCCTACCAACCTATCTCTTCTCTTCATTAGCAGTCGCCAGAAGCATCTCTCCTCTCCCACTCGTCTTAATACCTCTTTGTTTGTAACCCTATCTACCCATCTGATCTTCATCATTCTCCTGTAACACCACATTTCAAATGCTTCAATTCTCCTCTTTTCTGCTGGACCAATAGTCCAAGTTTCACTTCCATAGAGCGCCACGCTCCAGACAAAGGCTTTCAAAAATGACTTCCTAATACCTAAATATATATTCGATGTCAGCAGATTCCTTTTTTGTAGAAATGCTTTCTTTGCCTGAGCCAACCTACTTTTTATATCCTCTTTGCTTCGTCCATCACTGGTTATTCTGCTTCCTAAGTAACAGAAGTCTCCTACTTCCTTTAGCTTTTCACCTGCCAATTTGATCTCCATAGAGGTTTCTGATTTATTTCGGCTGCATTCCAGTATTTTTGTCTTACATTTATTAATTTTCATCATGAATTCTTTCCGTAAGACGGAGTCCATACCATTCAAAAACTCATTCAAATCCTCAGGCTTGTCGGCCAAGATGACGATGTCATCAGCAAATCTCAGAGTTGAAATTATTTCTCCTTGAATCTTCACTCCCACTTTAAATTGTTCTCTAATTTCCTTCATTGCTTGTTCAATGTAAAGATTGAAAAGTATTGGTGATAAGTTGCAGCCTTGCCTTACACCTTTCTGAATACCAGCTTCTCTCTCATGTCCTTCAACTCGAATGACTGCTGTCTGGTTTCTGTACAGATTGGATATCACCCTCCTATCCCTGTACTTTATTCCAATCGATTTCAAAATGTCAAACAATTTAGTCCAATCAACGTTATCAAAAGCCTTTTCTAAGTCTACAAAAGCCATGAACGTTCTCTTATATTTCCTTATTCTACCTTCCAAAATCAGCCTAAGACTTAGTACAGCTTCCCTTGTTCCTACATTTCTCCTGAAACCAAACTGGTCTTCACCCAACTCCGTTTCAATCTGGCTTTCAATCCTCTTGTAAATTATTCTAGACAGGATCTTTGAAGCATGAGTAATCAAGCTGATTGTACGGTAATCTTCACATCTGTCAGCTCCCACTTTCTTTGGTATAGGGATGATAACATTCTTCTTGAAATCAGGGGGTACCTCACCTGTCTCAAAAATCCTACACACCAAGTGAAATAACCTGATCAGACCTTTATCTCCTATGCAGCGTAGCAACTCAATCGGTATATCATCTATGCCTGGTGCTTTGTTCCTGCTTAAGTCTTCCAAAGCTCTATCAAATTCTGATCTCAATATTAAATCTCCTTTCGCATCCTCATCAATTTCCTCCTCCCTTTCCATTACATGATTCTCAATCTCCTTTCCCTTATACAAACTCTCTATGTAAGCTTTCCATCTCTCAACCTTTTCTTCCCTATCTGTTAGAGGCTTTCCATTTGTGTCCTTAATATTACAGCACTTAGTCTTCTTTTCCCCAAAAGTATTCTTAATCCTTCGGTAAGCTGTGTCTATTTTTCCTAATTTCAGACAATTTTCTATACCTGCACATTTCTCTTTCAACCATTCTTCTTTCGCTTCCTTGCACTTCTCGTTAACCTCATTTCTCAGACGTCTGTATTCTGCTTTCCCCTTTTCATCTCTTACATTCTTGTGTTTCCGCCTTTCATCCATCAATTCTAGTATATCCTGAGTGATCCACGGTTTTCTACCTATTCTTTCTTTCCTACCAATGTTTTCTTTTGCGGATTTTGTTATTTCATTCTTCAAAAGTGCCCATTCGTCTGCAATTGAAGTTTGTTTAGGGTTTTTCATTAGTCCTTCCTTTATACTCTTCTTGAATCTTTCGTTTACATCCTTCTCTTTCAGTCTGTCTATTGCCCACCTTTTTGGCTTTTGACTTTTCTTCAGTTTCTTCAACTTTAATCTGCATTTCATTACAACCAGATTGTGGTCAGAGTTTATGTCAGCACCAGGATATGTTTTACAATCCAAAATCTGGTTTCGAAACCTCTGCTTGACCATAATGAAGTCGATTTGGTAACGCCCTGTATCTCCTGGTCTCATCCATGTGTATATTCTTCTATTGTGGTTATTGAATAAGGTGTTAGCTATGACCAATTCATGCTCGGTGCAGAATTCTACCAGCCTGCTTCCTCGATCATTCCTTTCACCTAATCCGAAATCTCCTACTATCTTCCCTTCTCTCCCTTTTCCTACCACAGCATTCCAATCTCCCATTACTATAACATTTTCATCACCCTTGATATACCTCAGAATTTCGTCTATTTCTTCGTAGACCTTTTCAACATCCTCATCATCAGCTTGACTGGTAGGCATATAGACTTGTACCACTTTGGTGCAGGTAGGTTTAGTATTGATTTTTGCTACAATAATCCTTTCACTATATTGCTCATAATATTCCACCCGCTGTCCAAGTTTCCTACTCAATATGAGGCCAACCCCTGCTTGGCCATTGTTTGATTTAGTGCTAATGACCCTATAGTCTCCTGACCAAAAGTCCTGTTCTTCCTGCCAGCGCATTTCACTAATCCCAACCAAATCCAACCTCAACCTATCCATTTCCCTTTCTAAGTTTTCTAACCTTCCACTTCCTAGCAGACTTCTAACATTCCACGCTCCAATCCGTAGAATGTCAGATTTCCTCTTTGTCACTTCTGTGATGTTAACCCCCTCTCGAGTAGTCCCCACCCGGAGATCCGAACGGGGGACTAGTTTACCTCCGGTTTGAAATTTTACAAGGGAGGAGGCCATCATCACATGTAATTATGCATAGAGAGGTGCATATCCTCGGGAATAGCATACGGCTGTAGTTTCCCGTTGCTTTCAGCCGTGCAGCAGGACGCAGTGTAGCCATTACTTGGCTTATATTATCAATATCTTAACCGTCTATAAGACTATTAAAGATTTGATTTATTCTGAAAGGCTGCTACTCCCTTTCAGAATAAGTAAAGAGCAATTCTACTAACAAAAATACTAACCTTCTACCGTACTAATCTTAGAGGCAGTAAAATCAAATTACCAGCTGCAGTGACCAAAAAGTGCTAACATGCTACCTCATGCCTCACTGACATTTGAGAGAGTGTGGGTTTGAATCCCACCTGGGTCATCCCTGAAAATGTTTTTTCATGGTTTTCCCATTTTTACCACCAGGCCAATGCCAGGACGATTCCTTTCAATAAGTCCACAGCTGATTTTCTTTTAATATCCAATAATTCATACAGTGATACATATTGTCTACATGCATGCAATCTAACAGGCAGCATGTTTAGAGAATGTGTAATTTAACACAGTCATCATGCTAGAGTTGCAGTTTTCATTATCACAAAGGTTACACTCCATGCATGCCACTGTTGACAAGACTGCATCCTGTTTCAAGATCTCTGCTACTATCTAGCCAGCAGTAGTATTCTATGATTAATCTTAAACCCAACTTCAATCTGGAATTTTAATCTCTTGAAATTCATTCATGTGACTCAGAGACTGGGTGTATGTCACTCGCATTTTAAAGCCTCTATGGCTTAGGCGAAAGCATGCTAGCATCTCACTACTGAGCCCATAGTTCAAATCCCAGTCACTCCATGCGAGATTTTTGCTGGACAAAGCAAGGAGATACAGATTATTTCTCTGGCGATGACAGTTTCCCCTGTCGTCATTTCATTCTAGCAACACTCTCTACAATCATTTTTATTTCAAAGGACATTCATTTATTCATTACCCCAGGAGAGTGCGACAGACTTTAGCCGCCGGCACAGTTTCATATCCTTGTCGATAAATGAGAACTTAATTCATTCCATTCCCCAATCCTTTAATCGAGCAACACTTTTCCACAATCATTTTTATTTCATTTGTTATTCATTTGATCGTTTCCCCAGGAAAGTGCGACAGGCTTTACCTGTTGGCACTGTTTCAAATCCTCATCGCTAAATGAGGGGTTCATTCATTCCATTCCCTAACCCGCTCGGTTGATTGAAAGCAGGCTGAGGATTTTCATTTCTCAATCTTGTCTTTACCAAGTGGCCTGTTTGCCATCTCTTGACGATTGCAGTACACTTGCATTTGTCTGTTGGCACAGGCTACAGTATAATGTGGCTTTTCACCGATGTCTCAGTCTCACTCATGGCTGTGATTATATGGAAGCTACTGAGGTATGTGTGGTGCTTAGAAATGTCATTCAGGGCACATTCACTGCCTGCGGATGCTGTGAAACGTTCTACTCATAGGGTTAGTACTGCTGTTCTGACTCAGTGAGGAAAGCAATGCCAAAATACCTCACTCCTCATGTTGCCTAGTACGCCTCAATATAGCTCTGACTTGGGTTTTTGTGGGTATCTGCTCACATAACCTAATGGCGGTACTTTTGAGGATCCAACCAGTCTTCGGGCTGATTACCTAACAGACAGTATTTACCAAGCTAGAGTTAAACTATTACATACGGCTCTGCGATCCATGGTTCATGAAATAGCGATGAATGCATTTTGTAAGCATGAACATCGTGGCCGACCACCGGTATCGTTCATTCATAGCTTACAGGTTAGCGCGCTAGGCTTTGGCCTAAAGTATCTATGGTTTAATGGTCTGCTACAAAACCATCGCATAAGCCTCTGTGATTTTCCATAGTTTTTTTACATAGCCAGCCATCAGTATCGTTCATTCATAGGTAACCGGTTAGCGCACTAGGCTTTAAACTAAAATATCCCCCCCGGATTCGATTGCCTACTACAAAACCATCGCATAAGCCTCTGTGATTTTCCATAGTTTTCTTTACATGGCCAACCACCGGTATCGTTCATTCATAGCTAACCGGTTAGCGCATTAGACTTTAACCTAAAGTATCTCAGGTTCAATTGCCTACTACAAAACCATCGCATAAGCCATCTGTGATCCATGATTTCATCAAATAGCGATGAATGCATTGGCTAGCAAACCACTGCATAAACCTCTGCGATTCATGATTTTTATGAAATAGCAATGAATATATCCCCAAGCATGGTCATCGTGGTCAGTCACTGCTATCGTTCATTCATAGCAAACAGGTTAGTGCGCTAGGCTTTGACCTAAAATATCTCAGGATCAATCACATGTTATACAAACCATGACTTAAGCCTCTTAATCATTACCCCAGGGGAGTGCGTCAAGCTTCAGCCGCTGACACCGTTTTATATCCTTGTTGCTAACTGAGAACTTTATTCATTCCATTTCCTGACCAGGTCTGTTGCAATCGATTCACAATATCGAAAATTGAAAAACAAATCACTGTTCCATCGAACATCGGAAAACGCATCATCGTGCGTGTGTTTCAACAAGGCTATCACTGGCCACAGTGGCTGTACTCAATAGAACAATCGATATTTCGACGTACAAACTGTTATAAACCGACCCGTCGAAATAGCAATTACGATATTGGAATACCACCACCGTGACTAGCGATAGCCTTGTTGAAACACAGGCCCAGCGGCATTGTCTCTTTCAACAACCACTCTTCATGAACATTTTTAACAGCTAAATTTTTTATTCAAAAAGTGTTGGTAGTCTTTCTCAAAATTTCAAAAATACATTGAACCAGGGGGCGTTAGCCCGAGTTCTATGACACCTCGTACAAGTCTCTAACGTTATTGGTTTGCGAGATATAGCAAAAAAACATGTTTTTACTCCCAAAAAATTCTGTTTCCCTCATTCTCAAAAAATTGAACCTATTACCAAAATAAAGAGGGCTTCGAGACAAGCGATTTGACACGTCACACGTCCAAATCCGAACAGACATTCGGCAGATATCGACAAACTTCGTAGTCGTTGTGATGTCACCATGAAAGTAGGCTATGGGTCAACATTTTGAAACATTGTGACCACACCTCGTTGTGACATCACTAGGAAAGTAGGCTACGGGAGACGTCACCGCCGCCATATTGTAACGTCACCGCCGCCGTCTTGGCCGTCATCTTGGCAGCCATCTTGCCTGCCATCTTGCCCGCCATCTTGGCCGCCATCCTGACCGCCATCTTGCCCGCCATCTTGGCCGCCATCTTGTAACAACAACATGTGACGTCCTATTCCCCTCCTCCCACCTCCCCTCACCCCTCCCCACGCCCCTGTGACGTCACCAGGAACGTAGGCTATGCGTTAGAACAGCCAAAGCCCCCCTACTACTGGTCCATATCACTTTTCGTGTATCTCAAACGGTTAGCGAGTAAAACCCACATTTGTGACGTCACTACACCCTTTGGATTCAAAATTTCATATCTCCATTTCAAATAAAAAGCGAACGCTAAGAACTAGCAAACATTTGAAGGCATACACGACCTTTATCATTTAATTTTCTATCCAAAAGGTCCGTATCACTTTTCGTGTATCTCCAACGGTTAGCGAGTAAAACCTAAATTTGTGCAATAAAACACGGTCAACACCGAGCGGTGCAGTATTTCTCTACATATATAAAAATGAAAGTTTGTCTGTTTTTTCTGAATTTCTACGAAACTTTGAGTTATTAACGCGTTTCAAACTGTTTTATGATGGATGCGCGCGAAATTATTTTTTTGTCTGTCTGTTTGTTTGTCTGTGGACAAATTTGTTCCCTTATAACTCGAGAACGGCTGGGTTTATCAACGTAAAATTTGTTACAGATATCCATCAGAGGCACAACACTAATCATTGATGTAACTCTTCTCCGTACCTCTCATAAAAGGGGGCCAACCCCCTTAAAATACATGCCGAAATAGGAGTAGAAGGACGAAACAAAGCTCATTTTCAGACCCTCTATGTGAGAGTCAAAACTCGGGGACCCTAAAAGGCCCTAAAAACAACCGTTTTTAGATATTCCCAGAAAACTAATTTCATTTAATAAACTAATGAACAAATGCAAGCCGGTAACCATGGCAAAAAGATTGCTGTAAGACGCAATGCAATTCCATTAATTACATTCGTGTGAAAGTTAGCAAACGGCCAGAAGGTTTTCAAGGAACCAAATTAAGCTGTAAAATTCATCAATACGTATAACGCGCTTAAGGGGGTCAAGGGGTACTCTAGAATTTCTTCGGGCGATTTACACCTGCGGGTGTGGTACGGCAGGTCTATTATATTCCTATCCCATATAATATTATTATTAGTATTATATTACGGCGTACAACGACGAGACAAAGCCCCTAGGTGCCAGAAACAAAACTCGGGGGCTTTAAAGGGTGCCCAAAAACTACATTATAAGGCTCTAAAACCAACAGTTTCTGAAATATTCCCAGAAAACTAATTAATTTAATATAACAAACTAATGAAGGAATGCAAATCGGTAACCATGACTACGTTATCTCAAGGGGTGGTTCCAACTTTCCATCTATTTCTGTAAGAAGCAATGACACTCCATTTATTATATTTCTGTGAAAGTTTGCAAATGGCTATAAGGTTATCACGGAACCAACGTAGACTGTATAATTCATCAATTCAATTACGGGGGTCAAGGGGTAACCTACAATTTTTTCATGCAATTTTCACGTGTGACATATAGTACAGAAGGTCTATTATATCTCCAAACAGAAACATTATTTTCAAAAATTCCTGAATTGAATCAGCATGTTTTGTGGCTTTTAGGAATTTGTGCCATTTGAGGCTAAAGAACCTGAATTTTCATGCACCACAAGCCTTTATAATTTATGAGAGAGGTCTACCTGTGTATGGGGACCTAACACAACGTAGAGGGTCAGTTTTTATGTGACATGTATTGCGTTTCGTCTACAAGGCTTTCAATTATATTTCACGTCAGGAAGTATTGGGGAACAAGTTAGATCTGAACCTTCCGATGCGCATGTGCGTCCAGTTGCATTACGTCATCCCCCTGCCTGGATTCTTTGTCAACCAGTGAGCACATACTTCATCACGCGCTGGTTAGATGTTGCCAAGTAGTCATTATTCCCAACACCTTGGCACGGTACAGATGCTGTCAAGGCAAGCGAAGCACGACTGGGCAGCTCTGTTCTATGACAAGCACGGCAACAAGCTTGTTGTCAGGAGTGTGTGAAGTGGGCGGGCTCTCAGTTCATTACCACCAATACCAATGCTATGTCACTGAGAATGCTCCTATTCGATACATTAGGCTTGCATAATATAACCACGACGAGCAGCGAGCAGTTGTTGCACCAAAGAGGGGAAATCGCATTTGCGCCTAGTGATCCCACTACTTCCCCTCCTAGGCGAGACTCCGCCATGACAGGCCAGGTCAAACTTGCCACGCTATACATGTTAGGTGAATTTAGTTTGAGAGCACATTTTAACTAATCTTTTTTTTCTTTCTTTTTTTTTGTCGACATACCGGTTCATCGTAGGCATGATTTTGTTTGATACTGCGTGGTAGATAAACCCATATTTGGATACCTCGGTGATATGTTGTAGACATTAGAATTGTCTGTCTGTCTTTCTGTGCCTATAACTCGAATTCGGATGCTTGGTGCATCGTAAAATTAGGTATGGTAAACATGAGTCAATACACCAATCAATTGTAAAACTCTTCACCGTACGTTTCATACAGTAAAAGGGTGGATATAGGGAAAAACTTCTCAAAATACTTGCAAAAATAGGCGAAATAAAAAAAATATCCTAGAAGGACCACCAAAGCATATGTTGCGCTTCTCAATGTGAGAGACAAAATTCGCGAGTCTATAAAGGGTCTCCGAAAACCACATTTTAAGGCCCTTAAATTAACAGTGTGTGTGATATTCCCAGAAAACTAACTTCGTTCTGATAAACTTATGAAGTAATGACAAACCGCTAACCATTGCAACAGTAGCTCAATTGATATTGTCTGGTGTTAAAACCGAACACCGTTCGAAGAACGGGCCGTTCTGCTAGTCTCTGATAATGTGATAAATGAATGCTTGCAGAGAAGAAGGAGGAAGTCAGATATCAGAATGATGTATAAAGGCAAAGGGAATGTCGGATATCCAAATGGCACAGTGGGATCGCCCTTAAATGTGCTTTATTCAAGATCATGACTGGCATTCTAACAAAACGCCTAACCATGTTAACGGACCACTACATACCCGAACAGCAGTTTGGCTTCCGAAGAGGCTGATCTACACTACACGTTGTAAACTGTTTACTTCAGGATATAGAGGAGGCCTTGAGAGTCCCGAAGGGAAAATTACATGTCATTTTCATCGATATGATATAGGATATTCTAACCCGAAACGATGTGTGCATCGAGGATGGAACTTAACAACACAGCCGATAACACAGATGACTGGAGTCCTACAGGGTGATCCTTTGAGCCCCCTCCTCTTCTCGATCACTACGGCCGACTTGACACGGATTCTAGAAGGCAATGCCAAGCTTTGCATGTATGCGGACGATATGTCTCTGCCTCCTTCTCCCCCCCCCCTCACCCCGTGCAGCGAGGCACTCCAAGAAAAAAATTGATCGACTTGTTCAATGGGCGGATGAGAATGATTTGAAACTCAATGAGGACAAAACCGTATACATGACCTTCCGACGAGGAGGCAGACCTGCAGGAAAGGATTAGATCATGATGAAAAATCGAGTGCTGGATAAAGTCAACAGTTTCAAATACCTCGGTGTCACACTCCAGACAAGGGGTAACTCTTTCAACAGTCATTTCACAGACCGGACAACCCTGGCAATCAGAGCCATAAATGATGTGAAAAACATAACTAAGATGTCAATGACAGCAGCATTAAAGCTTTTGCACATTATGTTTTTATCCACAGCCACATACGGTCCTCAGATCATTTGGGATCACCTAGATCCCAATAGCCTTACACTACTCGAGGAAGTGAAATCGACATACCTGGAAAAAAATAGCGGGCCTATCAAAGAATGCTCCTTCACGCACCGTATACGAATTGACAAGGGAGCCTTCCTTCATAGAGGAGCTCCGACTATAATTATGTCTGCCCAATACAGCGAGCTATAACTCAGTGTTGAACGACCTACATCAGAAGAAAGAAATCATCTGGCCCGAGTTTTATTCCACACATGCCATGATCAATAACGACTGGAAAAGATCGAATTACGAGTTGCGCCACATGGTGACCTGTCTAGCAATCCATGGCTTTATGAGCTGTGCTAATCGAATATCGTCAGCAGCTTTGGAATGTAATTTTAATCCAGACACTGAACTCTCATTTAAATTTAAAGGAATTTTTTATGTACTGTATACTGTTCGACCGTTGGGTAGCAAAACAGCGGCTATTCCGGTCCATGCTACTGATATAACATGAAGCCCTAAACTGCAGAACTTTTGTATTAAGCATCGGTAAATAAATGTTTTTCCTGTGCCCCCAGTACCGTCAATAAAGAATGCATTCGTGACAGTTGTGTTGTTATTTTGAAGAACGCTAGTGATTTCATTAATAATTGAAAGTTGTTCCTGGTTTGCTAAGGACATCAGGTCAGCCAAATCAAAAGGGAACACTGGCTCATTAGTAGTTTGATCGTTTGAGTGTGTGTCACTACCAACAGGCAAGTTAAATGTTGGGAGAGAGAAACCATGCAATTGCAGAGTTTTATTAATATCTCTGAGAGATAGTTCATAAGCTGTATTTTCGTCTTCAGACTTCAAGTAATCTTCAGAGAGAGAGAGAGATTTTGTGCAAGTCCCATAAGTGACTGGCATTGCGAGGTTGATGAAATATGCATATGTTGGCGAATAACTGTCTCAGTTGAAATGGCATTTGGAAAACCGATGCTTCCATCAAACAGCGTTGCTATTCTGAATCATCGATAAGCAAACCAAGCTTAAATGCCATATCCTTATATGTTGGGCAGGTAACACCTTGGTATTTTCGGTGATCCTCAAAGCTTGTGGCACCTATTATATGAAGTAAAAGTAAGCGCAGATGGTATCTTTCTGATTCAGATGGAGAAACATTGTACATCCGACCTATTACCTTTTCAAATCTAAGTCGCTTCTTCCAAATGCATTTGCATTTTTCCCGTACATAATGAACGGGTGTTTCAGGATAAATATATGCACTCCTAGTTGTTGGATTTTGGTTCAGCTGAAACCATGCAGTGAGTTGTGTACTTTTTAACTGAGCCCGTATTAATGCTTCGGGAGCATCATCGGCATGAAAAAATACATCTTGTTGGACTGGTAAATGGACAGCTAACCGGGCAACAACGTGGTACTGTTCGTGCATGTTGTAACCAAAAATCCTGTATGCAGCCTCACTTGAACCAACATATCTCGCATTCAAATACTTAGAAACTTCGTCATGATGTAACATTCCATCGCTTGCCGTTATTTTCAAGTTAGCGCAATCATGCCCCTTATAAATATATTTATGTATGTATTTGATGCTGTGTACACTTGCACAGATTTCGACGTTAATATGAGCCTGACAGTACATCAATAGATATCGATTGTATGGAACAATAAAGCGATTGTCGATTTCAACATTGGTGCCTTGTACTCGTTTAGTATTTGTTCTTCCATTCTGTCGCCTACGGAAAAGTGGATAGCCGTTCACATTCTATTTAGTTCTGGAACAAAGTCTTTTGGAAAACCCTTCTTACATCTTCCATCCTTCATGCAAATTGAATTGGGATTCAGAAGGCCGCAAGGTCCATGTACCATGTGTGTCTTTACTAAGTTGTACAATGTTGTATTGTAAGGATCTGGTATTTCTGCAGAAACTGTCATATCAATATCAAAGATTTCTCGTAATTTACAACTGTCTCGAAGACAAACCAGTAAGTGTATATGAAGTAAACCTCGCTTCTGGAACTCAACCGTGTATAAGAAAGTTTGTACCACGCCAAAATTTTGCTTTTGATTTATTAATCGCAAGAGTTCCTTTACTTTCGCATGAAAAACGCGAACAACGACATCAGGTCTATTGCTTGCATTTTCATAAGGTTGGAGGCTAGTAGTAATTTCAGGCCTGATGGGTTTCAAGTGAAAGTTATGAATAGGTCTGACTTGCATAATTTTCTCACAATTGCCATTGCATCCTGATAATTTTGCAACATATTTCGGGGAGTACCAATAAAAGTAGAAGGCAAAATAACTATGCGACCAGATCTTAAACTTTCATTTTCTGCTCTAAAGTGTAAAGCATCAGCAAGACCAACGTAAGTATCGACACGCAATTTCGTTTGTTGATTGCGAATATATTTTAGTCTATCTCCTTCTATTCGACAATAATAGTCAACTATTAATAGTTGGGTAAGTTTAACTGCATTAAGTAAAGGGTTGAAACCTCCTGCGGGAGGACAACCTCGAATCGACAGCCTATAAAAAATATATTCACGCATTGTCGTATTTTGCCTAACGTTCGTCTTACGTTTCCCTCCTGTTGGCAGTGAAATATGCCACCCTGTTTCTCCGCAAGGCCAGATTAGAACTTAACTTAATGGATCACAATGCATACTGTCAACATCAATTTCCTTTAAAACTCCCTGATTGGAAAATACGGCTATGTGGCGGTGTGAAGCCGGAGCACCGTCTGTTGTTTCAAAAATAGCTGCAATATCTGAGGAAGATGGGTTATTGTAACGTCTAGGAACTTCTTGAGGTTCATGGTAAAAGCGCATGACCAAATCTAACGGTTGACGATTTTCTCTTTTTCTTCGCATATTTTTGAATGCATTGCCTTATAAAGTTGAATGTAGGGGTTATGCTCTTGCAAAATATTATTCAGAATATGAAGTGTACCCTCCCTGATGCAAGAATTCACTCGATTTGCTAGTCTGATTTGATTAGCTTCTGAGCAGTCTGGCCATAACAACTGTCGCTAATATTTTTGGAATATATGGAAGAAATGCAATGATGTACAATTCCAGAAATTTTAAAACAATATGGACCGTGTTAAGGTGGTACGGTAACATTGGCACCAAAGAATACGAAGGACATAGAATTGTTGTACTGCCGAATATTCTCTCTGAAATTCCTTGAGGTATCATCATATCCAGTGAAAAATGGTTTAAGCCTGTCAAGTATTTTATATTCCGGCAGATCAATTTTATTACCATTGCAACAGCAAAGGCCAATGTAACCAAGCGTAGTTTTCTCGCAAGAGATGAAAATGCAGAACAATGTTTATATTCGTTGGTGAAGGACCCAACGCTGTACGGCATAATATCTGGCATTGTTTCTGAAATGGCAGATTTATATTGTATATTAAAAGTGGTTTCGCCTTTTCTCCGATTTATCATTATTTTGCGTCTATTTGTAGTTTCCACACGACCTCTTAATGTTCTTTTTTTGTCGAATGGGTCTATTTACAGTAGGATTTATCCCCAAATTAAAGTCGTATTCGATCACACTATAGTGTCCTGCATCTACGGATCCGCTAAACATTAAATTACAAATAACACTTCCATTGCCATAATCAACAACGAGGGTAGTCTCATTTTTATGCACTCTAAACAAATAATCATTAAACAATTGGCTTATACAATGGAGTTCAACATGACCAGCATATTCACCGTTCAGAGACATAAGATTTTCATGCTCAAGTTGGTTGTTGAGGGGAAGGCGATAAGACTCATCGCCAATAATAAAATCCTTGTAAATATTCCAGTCAGCAACAATTTTTGTAACAGTTTGCAAACGCAACTCACTATGACGTCCTTCGTCTCTATATAAACAGTACGAAACTGCTCTAAATAAGTAATTTCCGTCACCTGTTATAGGTAAATTCTTCGGATATCCAAGACAGTAAATTATGAAGAGGAGCATAGAACCACTTCGCCAGTCACCATATTAATGGAGTCAGTTTTATAATTATACTAGCTATTTTACCCGCCGTTGCCCGAGAGGTGTATTTAAATGTTATAGAAAGATACATGCCAATATATTACGCAAGGTATATTCACTTTGCCCTGAAGTTTGTTTAAAACATAGTTATCCTGGGCTCTGAAGTTAATAAAGTGCAATATTAACTCACTGTAAATCTAGGACAAAGGTAATGTGGAGTACAATAACGTAATAGAGAATGCATCAATAACAAAAAGGGCTGTATATGCACATTTCTCAAGGACCTAGTCCCGTTCGCCTTTTTTATGGGTGTAATTTAGACGTCTTGTTCACACAGTTCTCTTTCATTTCTAAATTGTTGCATCTACTTTATTGAAAGGAAACAATTTTTAAATTATTCAATATTTGGAATATAAAGTCATCATTCTGGAGTCAAATATACTTACGATTTTTAACCCCGCACAAATGGTGTGATTAATGAGAAATGGCTTATTCATGTACATAAGACAATGTGAGGCTACTATAGCTGCGTATTAGGGAATAGTATTGCTGTATTTACATGCCTATTATCTCATATTGGGCGGCTTTGGTGGCGTATTTGGTAGCATGCTGAGCATATATGCTCAAGGTCGCGGGTTCAAACCCGGCCGAGGTCATCGGAGTTTTGAAGAGCGTTAAAAATCCCTCAGTATGCCTTCCTTCGGAGGGGAAGTAAAGCCGGTGGGCCCATCCCATAGATCATAGATTTATGTGATGTAAAACACCTTCCACTAACTACACTCGTGTGAAAGTAAAATTCGATTAACGCTATTAAGTTCCAATAGTCACCATCTGGTTGCGTGGGTATCTATTAGCCAAGTTTGCAGCTAGGTGTCGTTGACGGTGGCATTTGGTACAAAAAGTAGGAACTACTTAAAACTGACTGTCTGTAGTCCTTACCTGAATTATATATAACACACAATAATACAGCCATCACAATTAACACCGGTTATCAGGCAGATTCTACACACATCCAAAGTACACGGGGCTGCATGACCGCGATGTTGCAGCCCCTAAACAGAGAAACCAACTAATCTCTCACCTTGTTAAAGTAAATGCAACAACGTATAATCCCAGTATAATGTCAAATGAGATGCATTGATTGAGAACACATTGGGCTTCTTCTTTAGCCCCTAAAGTAATTCGTAAGATAGGTCAAAAGCTTGAAATGCAGACATGGAATATCAATACTTCACCAATCCGTGTATAATTAATGAAGAGCCTGTATGCTTAAAGATCCATAAGTCTTTTCTAATCAAAGCGGCTTCGAGTAACACGACGTGGTGGAAAGTAAAGAGGTTAGTTCAAAATATATGGTGTCTAAAATCAAAGCAATGGAAAAAACAAATATAATTATAAATGTGACTAAGATTAAAAAATATATTAAAATCATTATGCATTTCTAATTTAAATGACATTGAATGAATATAAATTTAATCAATACGATAACTTACTTCAGGTTAAAACAATGATTTGTCTATTGCTTAATATTTTATGGTTGTAGCAAAGTCCAAAAACTCAAATAGACGGCAGTAAGAAATGAAATAACGTCAGTGCTAGTTCTGGAAAAAAAGACGTAAATACGAATGGAGCGCTACTGTGAAAAGATCATGTATGCGTCAGAGTGTTGAATGGGCAGGCAGTTTAAAGCAGCCAGGAGGGATGCGATCCAGCTGACAGTGAAAATGGTGCTGCAACCTATCTTGTTTTGTGATAAATAAACAGGCAGCTTAAAGCTATTATCAAAGAGAACAAAACATATCTACAATTGCATTACATATGCCAGTTGCAATTACCGACGGTAGATGTCGCATTCAACACTACTCATGGTCCCTCACAGGAGGTGTGCTTACATTTCCCGAGTTTACGTGAGACAGCGTTAGGTGTGATGATTGTCTCCTCGTGATTTCCGGCGATAACTTTGTTCCGGACACAAACACTCCTTCGTCTGTTGTGTGTAGTCGTCATTTTGAGCGTCCCGCACCGTAGTTGTGATCGTTTAATCGTGCACCACGGTTGCGAGGACAGCTGTAGCAAGTCCAGACATCGTAGGTTCGAAACTATCCTGAGTGTGGTTTTTCTACACTCTGTCCAGGCAAATTCCGGGATAGTACTAGTAACGTACATGGTAGGGACTTCTTTGCCTCTGATACCTACGATGATATCCATTTAAGTACGGAATCAACCTTCCAGTGCATATCCATAAGTTATCTTTGGAAAATGGGGATCATAATGTTTTCTTGCGATTCTGTTGAATCATTCTTCAGTACATCTTCCAGGGGCTCACGACAAATGGGATGTGGGTTTGGTGACCACGAGACCCCAGCTGAGTGCGGTATTGCTTTCACTTACTTGTGCCGGGCTCCATTCTGTCATATTTCCTGTCGACCACCCTTGGTCACCTCTCGTTCACGTACGACATTACGACACTCCTCCTCCTTCAGGGGCTTATAACTTGTGGGACGCTGGTTAGCGATCAGGGGACCCCAGCTGAGTTCGCGATTGCTTCCACTTAATTGTGCCGGGGTCCTCTCTGGCATATTTACTGTCGGCCTCCCTTGGTCAACTCTTGTTCTCCTCCGACCCAGACGGTATTAGGATATCCGAGGTCTAAGGAGTCTTTCCAATTCCCGCCTTAATTGGAACTTGTTTCATCTTTCCTGATACCCTCATTCTTCGATGGGTCAGATCTTTTGTTTTTCTTTTCATCATATCTCCACCCATCTGCTCGAGGTCATAAAGGAGCCAGGGTGTGTGTAGCCCCCCTCAAGGGCTCACGGCTGTTGAGTTTGGGAGAATACCTGAGATGAATCTGTTTCTTCATTTTTTCCAGTGATTCTAGGGCGATCTCTCTCCTATTTCCTTTCCTATCTGCCTTTCATGGCACACCTTACCAAATCCGTCAATTCTCATTTTTTGAGGGTTGAGAGCATTTCATTTACCCGCATTTTATTTCCTGTATTCCTTCCTTTTTGTCCTTTTGTTCTCCTAATCCGTAATTTGGTTGTAAGTTGTAGTTAATTTTAGTTCTAGTGTTCATTTTATCATCATTCTTCATTTTCATCCCAAAGAATTAAGAGGCCTATAGCCTCCATGTCAGACCTTTTAACATCAACTATCATCATCGAATTACAATTTCAGCAATATCTTTTTTAACAATGAAAACTGAAAGTCTGGTTTAAGTTGTATTCACAGAGGAAAGAATGTATTGTATGAAGTGTTTGGATTGCATATCCAGAACTGTAATCCTCTCCACTCATTAACCTGACCGCAGCAGCGGTCTTGCCAGCGTCATTGCAGAGAAATTGGTATCACCGATTACGATTATTATTGCGGAAGCCGAAATACCGGTTGCTTCCAAATAACTCATGTACTAATCACTCAGCAGGAAAGTTCATAAAGGTTTATAAAAATCGGGTGAATCTAATGGAATTCTATTTTAATAAGGTGCAAAGGTATGTTTAGTTTCTGTCATTTAATATCACGCTATTGTATTTTGTGGCCAGCCCCGTGGTGATGGGGTAGCGTACCTGCCTCACACCCAGTAGCCCCGGGTTCGATTCCCGGCTCTGTCAGAGATTTTAGAAACTGACGTGAGGGCTGGAACGGGGTGCACTCAGCCTCGTGAGGATAATTGAGTAGCTGTCAGGCAGTGAGGCAGCGCCCCGATCACGAAAATCAAGATCAACGGCCGAGGGGACCCGATGCCCTGATCACGCGTCACCCCAATATCTGCAGGCTAAATGGCTGGGTAGCGGTCGCTTGGTAGGCCTAGGCCCTTCATGGGCTGTATTGCCAGGGGTTATTATTATTATATTATTTTGTGATATAATTTGCATTTTGATATTGCGGAAATTATATTGACAAATAGTGTCAAGTCTTTGTTATGTTATACTCGGTTGACAGTGCTGTGTGAGCAGTTGAGTAACTAACGGGATTTCAAGTAAAGATACATATTTTCTATACCGGTAATGCAGAGCGCAACTCGCATCCAGTCGGCCGTGTCACAACTTGAGCTATGTTGCCATGGAAATGATCTGCCTTGCCATTCCTTCATGAGTATATTTTATTGCTTTATATTAGCCTTTGCTCGAGTACAAAAGGACCAAAATCAGGAGAACGAGAAAGACTATCGAAAATTCGTGTAGCCAGCCGTTCCTTCTGGGTCCTAAATTATGTGTACGCAAAATTTGGTTGAGATTGGGGGAACGGTGTAGATTTGTATATGGAACAAACCCACATACCCACATACATACTTTCACTTTTATATATAACTAGCAGTAGTACCCGGCTTCGCCCGGTGGAATGATGATAATGTTTTAAGGTCTCCTTAGAAATATAATGGACTTAAAATCTAAGTCATTTGCCCCCAAAGACAATGAGGGAGTAATATCTAGGTCATTTGCCCTTTTGATAAGGATGATAATAAAAACTACTGTTGAATTGACACGTCAAACTTACAAACTACCGTAATAGTAATACATATTTCAAAATTCACAGGCGAGGAAGACTTATTGTGTGTGGTGATTAATGGTGTAATGGGCGTAACATCTACTGTAGGTCATTTGCTCTTATGATGAGGATGATAAGGGAAACTACTACCGGTATTGAATTGACACTTCAACGTATAATGTACACAATGTACTGTAATAAAAATAACTATATGGCGGCTTCGGTGGCGTATTTGGTAGCATGCTGAGCTTCTATGCCCAAGATAGCGGGTTCAAACCCGGCCGAAGACGTCGGATATTTTAAGAGCGTTAAAAATCCGTCAGTATGCCTTTCTTCGGAGGGGAAGTAAAGCCGGCGGTCCCATGTCAGATTTATGGCATGTTAAAGAACCTTCCACTAATTACACCTGTGTGAAGCTAAATTGGATAGGTAAACAACGTGCATAGATGTCTACGTCCGTTGCCAAGAGCCGACTGCAGTGGCGTCTAGTAGCTAAGTTCCGAACTTGGCCTAGTAGTCGTTGACGGTGGCGCTTGGCGGCAAAAGTACGAACTATTTGAAGAATTCTAAGTTGCAGTTTGTACTTAAATTAAAAAACAGATAACACACACTAATACAGTCATCACAATTAACACCGGTTATCAGACAGATTCTACACACACCCAAAGTACACGGGGCTACATGACCGCGTTGTCAGCCCCTAAACTTAAGAACCAACCAACCAAAAATAAATATTTTAAAAATCAGTCGAGAAAGACTTTATGCGGCGGTGATTATTGGTATGATGCGCGTAACATCTAGGTCATTTGCACTTATGATGATAATAATAAGGTAATGAAAAAATGACTACTAAACGAACATGGTGTTATTTTAAAACTGATATAGGTAATTCAGGTGTCTAGCTTCGATGTCTTCCAAAGTCTCAACCTTATTTTCTGGCTTAGGCCTGTACTGGATGCGTCTAGTGAAAGAGCGTACTGCTCGGCAAAGACAAAGAATATAGGTCCAAGCTGCACGAACCTGAGATGATCGCAGATGATGACGAAATATGATGACACACGTTCGGGGTTCCCCGTCCTATACAGATTGACCGGGAATCACTCACTGTTTCGCAACGACCCTGTGCTGGCATCAGCATAGACAGCAGGAGATAACACGGCGGGCTCTGGAAAGTACACTCAAGTCACCTCGCGATGAATCAGCAAGCTATTCTCACAACTGAACCCCCCCCCCCCCCAGGGTCTCACAACGTGTGGGACGTGGGTTGGCGACCACGGAACCCCAGCTGAGTCTGGCATCGCTTCTACTTCCTGGTGCCGGGCTCATTTCAGTTCTCTTTCCTGTCGGCCTCCCTTGGTCAACTCTTGTTCTCTTCCGACCCAGACTGTATTAGGGTATCCGAGGGCTAGGGAGTCTTTCAATTTCCCGCCTTAATTGGCTTTGTCTCATCTTTCCTGATACCCTCATTCTTCGAGGGGTCTGCCTTCTTTTCCTTTTCATAATATCTCCTGTCTTCTGCTCAAGGCCCTCAAAGAGGCAGGGTGTGTGTAGACCCACCACTTCTGGTACACCCTCAAGGGCTCATGACTGGTGAGTTAGGAAGCTGGTAACCCCGAGGAATTCCTGAGCTACATGCAGGGAATGGAGTGGTAGGCCTATGTCAGAAATTTCAAGAGGACAGTGTTACGAATCGGGTTCCAAAGGGTAAGTAAGTATACACACTTTGTTTTCGATCGGTGAACGATGTAGATTTGTACCAAAGGGCCTTAATGCGGGAAATGGAGTCGTCTATCCGAAATTTCGAGTGAACAGTGTTACTCGTCGAGTTCCAAACGGTAATTATGTAAAATCTGGTTGAGATCGGTGAAACTGTGTAGTTTTGTGCCAAGGGCCAAAATGCAGGGAATGGAGTGGCCTGTCCAAATTTTAAAGTGGACAGTGTTACTCATCATCATCATCATCTTGTACAGTTTCCAGCCCCAGGCTGGGTCTGTTTGGAACATCGGGTTACTCATCGGGTTCCAAAGGGTAAGTATACACATTTTGTTTTCGATCGGTGAACGATGTAGATTTGTGCCAAACGGCCTAAATGCGTGAAATGGAGTGGTCTGTCCGAAATTTCGAGTGGACAGTGTTACTCCTCGAGTTCCAAAGGGTAATTATGTAAAATCTGGTTGAGATCGGTGAAACGGTGTAGTTTTCTGCCAAAGGGCCAAAAAGCAGGGAATAGTGTGGTCTGTCCGAAATTCAAAGTGAACAGTGTTGTTACTTGTCGGGTTCTACGGGTAAGTATATAAAATTGGGGTCAGATCGGTGAAACGGTGTAGATTTGTGCCAAACAGCCTAAATGCAAGGGATGGAGTGGCCTCGCCGCAATTTCAAGCAGACAGTGTTAGTCGCAGTGTTCCAAAGGGTAAATATACAAATTTTGGTTGAGATCGGTGAAACGGTGTAGATTTGGGACAAAGGGCCTAAATGCAGGGAATGGAGTGGTCTGTCCGTAATTTCAAGCAGACAGTGTTACTCGCTGGGTACCAAAGGGTAAGTTTCCGAATATTGGTTCTTATCGGTGAAACGGTGTAGATTTGTGCCAAAGTGCCTAAATGCAGGGAATGGGGTTGTCTGTCCGAATTTTAAGTGGACAGTGTTAATCGCAGGGTTCCAAAGGGTAAGTATACAAAGTTTGGTTCAGATCGGTGAAACGGTGTAGATTTGTGCCAAAGGGCCTAAATGCAGGGGATGGAGTAGCCTCTCCGCAATTTCAAGCAGACAGTGTTAGTCGCAGTGTTCCAAAAGGTAAATATACAAATTTTGGTTGAGATCGGTGGAACGGTGTAGATTTGGGCCAAAGGGCCTAAATGCAGGGAATGGAGTGGTCTGACCGCAATTTCAAGCAGACAGTGTTACTCGCAGGGTTCCAAAGGGTAAGTATACACATTTTTGTTCAGATCGGTGAAACGGTGTAGATTTGTGCAAAAAGGGCCTAAATGCAGGGAATGGCGTGGTCTGTCCTAAATTTCAAGCAGACAGTGTTACTCGCAGGGCACCAAAGGGTAAGAATACGAATTTTGGTTCTGATCGGTGAAACGGTGTAGATTTGGACCAAAGGGCCTAAATGCAGGGAATGGGGTGGTCTGTCCGAAATTTTAAGTGGTCAGTGTTACTCGCAGGGTTCCAAAGGGTAAATATACAAATTTTGGTTGAGATCGGTGAAACGGTGTGGATTTGGACCAAAGGGCCTAAATGCAGAGAATGGGGTGGTCTGTCCGAAATTTCAAGTGGACAGTGTTACTCGCAGGGTTCCAAAGGTTAAATATACAACTTTTGGTTCAGATCGGTGAAACGGTGTAGATTTGTGCAAAAGGGCCTAAATGCAGGGCATGGGGTGGTCTGTCCGAAATTTAATGTTGACAGGGTTACCCGCAGGGTTCCAAAGGGTAAGTATACAAATTTTGGTTCAGATCGGTGAAACGGTGTAGATTTGTATACATAACAGACAGACAGACAGACAGACAGACAGACAGACAGACAGACAGACAGACAGACAGACAAACTTTGTGCTTTATATATATAGATATGTCCTGTGTGTGTCAAAAGTCATATTTACACAGGAAAACCCACTCTTAAAACTGGCAATGAATTATCGAGACAAACCGGCCCAGTAATTCTGCGTAGTCACTTTCTAGTATGCCGTAGTTAGTTATGGGACATAAAAGGAAAGTTTTAACAATTCGTAGAAGCAGCGATATGTATTCTCGACAGACAACGACTGACCACCAAAGACTATAACAGACCACCAAAGACTATTTAACAGAATGATCCGAAACACAATACAAATGGCGGTTCCAACATTCGACTGCAGCGGCATCTGCTACTGACCCAAACATATAGAAGTTAATTTGGAAAGCAATGGAATAAAAAAATAGGCTTGCATTTGTAATACCAGAATTTCAACGTAGGCCCTACTGTATATTATTATAGTATAACTGGCAAAGGTACAGTTCATTAGAGGAATTTTATGTAACAACATTTTGAACATGCCTTGTACGTTTATAAGGCAAAGAAAGAACTGAGGAGAACAAATAAGTACCGTAGCACATGGTGCGATTTTAAAGACACCCGGAAGTAAGTCGCTCAGGCGGTAATGTGTTAGAATTCGTACAATCCTTGATTCACAGTCGGCTTAACAGTTGTCCAAGTGCAACAATATGCTAAAACTTCTGTAGCAATAAAGATAAAGAGCCTACCGGTATTGCAAATGTAATCTGTTGAATGTTGGAACTTATAAAGCGTTTCAATGAATACTAAATTCATATAGTGCTCTCATATTGAGGTGTTACAATGCCATCCTAGCGGCAGAATGCTGAACTTAGCCCCCCAGTCGCGGTGCGGCATCTCCCGGCCTTGTATTATAACGTAGGCAACGCTATGGATACATGCGACATTAGCGGGTGGAGCAGATAGAAGTTAAATATATCATGACGTAATTTGAGCATGAAGGATGTATTTTGCAGATTTCTTGCCTGCTTTATGCAAGAAATACATTAATTCCAGTCATTTCCGACATGACTCACTTATAAAATGTAAAACGTTAATAAAACTCCTTGATAAAACAATATCTGAGTGGTAAAGAAAAAAAAAGCTGTTAAGGGTGGGATCGAACCTGGGGTCTTTCGAACCACAGTAAGTTACCATAACCACATAGCTATCCGTGCTCTCCCGTTCCGTTCCATGTACTATCTTCATAACCCGCTGTCTGGTGAAAGTCCATTTCATTAACAAATATATCAATGTTGCACATTCGTATAGGTTCATACTGGTACAGTATTTTATTGTAAGGACTTGGTTAATGTCCGTTTTCAAATACACGGAAACTTTAAACATGGACGCGTACAGTTATTAAGTAAATTACATTTTAATGAACATCTCACCGCCATTCCTGTCATGAACTAAGGCTGATTGTGGGCATGCGTGAGTGGCAAGAAATCTGCATTTTTCTTTATTAATTTTAAATATACTGTAACTTATTTGTTTATTTTAAAGTCACTCTGCAAATCCACATGCCAAGAGCTTTCGTCAGTGTGCTCTACGAAGTAAATCGGTTCTGGCGTTCTCTCAATCTCGAGTTAACAAAAGTCGCCTTAGTGTTTTAAGTATATAGATAGATTCCACGCAGGAACATTATCGAAAAAAAGCAAAATATTAATGGAGCATAAAAAATACCTCCATATTATTACCGGCACGTGAAAATGAGTACCTGTCTTATACTCTAAATTTCTATGGTTGTAATGGCTGCGTGGATAGCATCTTGGTCTGCGAATCGTGACGTCTCAGATTCGAACCCCAGTCCCGACGATTATTTTTGCTACCGGATTATCGATTTAAACGATATCTATCATAACAGTATGCGTAATTTTAACAGAATCTACATGAAATTTCGATTTATCTCATTTTAATTACAGTAGTTTGCACCAAGCAGGAGTTGGGAAATTATATAGTATTGAACATTATTTCTAGTAGCCTATAGATAGGATAGAGACTATGGTTTCATTCTTCCTGTTAATTTACGATATCATATGTGATGTTTGTTCAAACAAGTGTGACAGTAGCATATCTCCAATTCAATCTATACATTCATCATAGTACCAGTATGAAAACGGAGCGTAAATTAACATTTTAAGAATGTCCAAGCAGTGTAGTATACGAGTAGAATAGCATGTCATATGACTTCACATATATTTCATCTCAATTTCATAGTAGTATAACATGTCAGATGTTACACGTCATATGCGACTACTATAAGGCTCGTATCTTTAAAGAAAATTGTTATCAGATGTGCTATTGCTTCTTTTATTCTCCACTTTACTATCAATATTATTATTAAACACCAAAACATTGTCATTATATAAGTACGCAGATGATATGCCCCTGGGTTCATCTAACATATCGGAACTACAAGACATCCTGGATGCTCTCCACACTAGGGCGCAAGAATACGAAATGTTCATTAACTACAGTAAGACGGTCCACATGGTATTTCTGAAAGGAGGAAAACTAGCAACAAATGACGAGCAGAAACTCGGAGATAACGACATCAAAAAAGTTAATAACTTTAAATTACACTCCAGACCACATGCATCTCATTCAGGGTCCATATACAAGATAGAGTTGCTGCCGCCATCAGAGGAATGTATGAAATGAAAAACATCAAGAAACTCTCACTACTTATGGCCATTACCCTATTTCATGCCAAAATATATCCAGTTATAACATACGACATTGAACTAATATGGGAAAGACTAACCCTAACGTACCTTACCAGCCTTGAGAAATTCAAATCGAGATATTTGAAGAGAGTAGCGAGAACGACCCAGTTCAGACTGGTAGCTTATATCAAATGGCAAGGGAACCGTTCTACATAGAGGACCTGAAAGGTTGAAACTCAGGCTGCTCCTGCCACACACCAAGCAAATAACTCAATTAATGGAGCTGAGGAAACAAAAAACAAAAGAAATACCCGAGGACTGTTACGCTACAGACGCCATGATCAACAGGAGATGGGCGAAAGCGAACCAAGAACTACGATCGCTGCTAACTAGACTATCAGTCCACGGCTATCACTACAAGTTATGTAGAAATGACAAATTTCTCGAACCAAACAATGCCTACGTATGCGTACTATGCAACGAACATTGTGAAAAATTCCACCTAACTAAATGTCATAAGAGGATTAAGTCAATCATCGACTATAGCAAAGACTAGATCTAAATGTATCAAACATTGTACATAGGATATAAATCTTTATGAATGCACATTTGTGCGCAATTTATGTATTGATTATTATTATTAAAAATATGTAAAATAATTTACTCACCGAATGTATTCAATTTGTACACGTCTGTTACCGGTATTCGGTAAATTCAAAATTAAAGGCAACCGTTCTCTAGCTAATGCTAAGTAATGAGATGAACATGTCAACACTCCCCATGTAATACGAGATTATACTAATGAGTATCCCTCAAGTTTGACATTTGTCTGGCCTGTCGGTCACGGTTCAGTTGTAACAAAAAAAATGCATCATGATTGCGACAAGCACTCGCCAAATCACTGCATCTCACAATTAATTATTCACGTAGTTCGTGACGACACGCAGGCTAGGTTACGGTAAAAGAATACTTTTATTCTGGACTCTCAAATAAACCTTTTGTGGAGATATTACTGCCGTGTTTTAGCTTTGTCGAATTGTATTCTATATTTGTGTATTGTGAAAGGCAAGGCTGCACCTTATCACCCATACTTTTCAATCTATACATTGAACAAGCAATGAATTTGGAGAAAAATTCAGAGTAGGAGTAAAGATTCAAGGAGAAATAATTTCAACTCTGCGATTTGCTGATGACATCGTCATCTTAGCCGACACACCAGAGGATTTGAATGAGTTTTTAAATGTTAGGCCTATGGATTCAGTCTTGAGGAAAGAATTAGTGATGAAAATTAATAAATGTAAAACACAAATATTGGAATGCAGTCGAAGGAAATCAAAAACCCCTATGGATGTCATATTGGCAAATTAAAAGCCAAAGGAGGTAGGTCACTTCTGTTACCAAGAAGCAAAATAATCAGTGATCAACGAACCAAAGAGGATAAGTAAAAAGTAGGTTAGCAAGGCAAAGAAAGCATTTCTACAGAAATGGAATCTGTTGACATTGAATATAGATTTAGGCATTAGGAAGTAATTTTTGAAGGCCTTTGTCTGGAGCGTGGTGCTCTATGGAAGAGAAACGTGGACTGTTCGAGCGGCAGAAAAGAAGAGAATAGAAGTATTTGAAACGTGGTAGTAGGGGGGTAGTGCCGATTCTACTTCACTTGATGCCGCTGTGCCCAACAAACCAACATGGCCGCAGCGCGAAGTTGAAACATTTAAATAGACTTTTCCCTCGAACCCATGGTCGGAGTGTCACGAATGAGGTGTCGTAGGACTTGAGGTAACACCTCCTTTGCTATGGACCATGTATTATATTTTTCAAAAAATTTTGAAATTTTTCGTTTTCGACAATAAGCGATAGTTTAAAAACCAAACATGATAGAACGTTGTGCCATGGCTCAAACGAATGGTCTTTATGACCTTTTTTTTTGTAATAAAACTTTTTTATTTTTTATGTTTTTTTGAAAACACTCGAATTTAGAAATGTTTATATTTTGGAAACTAGGAATTATACAAAAACGTTTGTTTGACATAAATGAAAGGTCCCAGACCCCCTATCCTATAAATAAATTTCAAGTCTCTAAGCTGAAAACCCGACGTAGTAGTGTGGTAGTGGGAAACTATGGCACTTCGTTTTGAACTCTCCTCGTATTTGCCCCGAACCTGATATCTCGCTAACCAATCATGGGATTTGAACATACCGGGTGTCCTAGCACTCGTAGTGATGCCCCCTACTTTCCTATAGGCTCGTTATTTAATTAAAAGACCAAAACTTAAAGGTCATTCGCGTTTAATATCTCGCGAAGCAATCATGATTGAGGCGTGTACGAGGGGTCCAAGGACTCGGGGTGACGTCCTCCTTGCTATGGACCACTCGTTATATTTTTTTAAAAATTTGGGAACTCGATTTTAGGGTAAACAAGTGTTGTTTGTGATTTTTGCTGATAAATCACGAACCAATAAGATAGAGACGAGTGCGAGGTGTCATTTTTAGTCTATATTCAATTTTGAAAAAATAGGCTTATGAGATCACCTTTTGTCCGTGTGTGTGTGCGTGTGTGTGTGTGTGTGTGTGTGTGTGAGGTGTGGGTATGTCCCCCCCACCCCTAATAAAATCTAAACGGCTGGAGCGATTTCAATGAAACTCGGAAAGTTCATAGCACTATTCCCGGTGACCTCGACCGTGCCCTTCAAATTTTGTTACGTCTCACCAATCCAACATGGCGGCTGTGCGAAATATTTCACTAGAATTCAATATCTCCGAAACTATTACCGATATCGCCCTGACATTGTGTACGGTGATAAAGGGCACTTCTAGAAGTTCACCTATGAGACTTTCAAAAACCTGGTGACTACAAAACCAACATGGCAGCCAAGCGAATTTGAGACATTCAAATAGACTTTTCTCGCGATTTAACTATCCAAACGTAATGAAACTTGGTACAGCAATTGTATATACACATTGTACTGCACTGGAGTCTAATTTAGTTCAATTGTTTCTATAACCTCAAAATGGCGGCTGTGCCAAATATTTCACTGACATTCTATATCTCCGAATCTATTGCAGACATCACCCTGCAATTTTGTACGATGATAAAGGGAACTGATACAAGTTTACCTATGTATATTTCATAAACCTGTGAAGTACAAAACGAACATGGCGACCAAGCGAATTTGAAATAATTTAATAGACTTTTCTCGTGATTTAACTATCTGAGCGCAGTGAAATGTGGTACAGTAAATGATTTTGCAGATTTTAATGCACTGCCATCTAATTTAATTCAATTGTCTACATAACCTCAAGATGGCGGCTGTGCGAAATTTTAAAATTAAGTTTTTATTTCTTGTGTCCTAATCATGCGATCGAAGTGAAAGTTTGAATAATGAACCTAGGCAATAATTGTCCTTGAATGGTACATAACTCTATGGCGTATACAAATAACAATCCTAAATGGCGAGCTTCCGAAATATTTAGACGGTTCTCTATATCTATGAATCTTTTACAGCAACCAAAATGAAATTTTTTACGTTCATAGAGACTATTAACATATGTTCACCTATAGGACTTTCAGTAACCTGGTGAGCACATATCCAACATGGCGGCGATGCGAAGTATAAATATTTAAATGGATGTTTCTTGCGAATTAACTATCCGAGTGCCGTGAAACGTTGCACGTTAAATGCTTATACAAATGTTGATCCACTGACATATAATTTATTTCAATTGTTTGCATAATCACAAGATGGCTGCCTTGCGTAATTTTAAAATCTCGTTTTTACTTCTTGTGTTCTAATCATGCGATTGAAGTTTGAATACCACACGTACACAATTATCTTAATGTAATAGTACAAAAATAAAAATCCAACCTGGCGACCATCTGAAATATTTAGACGGTTCTCAATATCTACGAATCTGTTACAGCAATTAAACTGAAATTTTGTATGTTGATAGAGGCAATTAACATGAGCAGGATATATGAAAATAGGCTGTATAGTTCTTCACGGAACTACTTGTTTTCATTGCGTTGCCCTCTTGCCGAGGATGTTCGTGTTGAGCAGGAACGAAAAACCATGTTGAGGTAAAACCATGATTTTTGACTTTTTGCTTTATCTCGCAAACCCATTACGCTAGAGACGTGTATGAGGTGTCCTAGGACTCGGGCTAACGCCCCCTGTTTGAAACTATGTTTGAACTTTTGACAAAGGGCCTAACGCCATACATGTTGAAAAAACGTTTTCTTTCTTTACCTGTTTATAATGTTCATGAAGCGTGGTGGTTGAGAGAGACGATACTGCTGGGTGTGTGTGTTTCAACGAACCTGTCGCTAACCACAAGGACCAAGCTTAATAGAACAATCGCTATTTCGACGGGTCGGTTTATGACAGAGCGAGGGTGCGTTTTTTCTGATAATTTACCTTTAACGTGTAAACGGTGATGAGAACTTGGTTCTATGTTGGTCGAAGCGAGTAGAGAAAACAAACTTGCAGAGGATCTGGAGGTGAATGTCATTTGAGCTTATTGGAATGCGCTGATCAGACTTGACAACAGGTGCAATGGAAAAATGACAATGACGCTTGAAGGTTAAATAATCTGTCCATCGTAGTGGCAGGGAAGTGCGAAATGCATGCATACACGTGTGAGATGGCATGTACGCTAAACAAGTTACATCCTGTTTGCTTTGTACGTGACGAAATGGAAGTTCATGTGAAATTTGACCTAGCACAGGTGTTCACCTTGAACGTCATCTGTCCACGTGCATAATCACAGAATGTACAAAGCGTGGGAAAAAATGATTATACATGTAACGTAGCATATATAAAGACATGTCGTTATCATTTCCACTCTCACTTGGGTGGACTACCTTTGAACACACTGCGTTGCGTGAAACACTTGGTGTTGTTTAACAGTTTTGGTGTTGGTGGAAAATACTTAACCTTGTTGTGGGGTAGGTATTTATATATATATATATATATTTATTCATTTATATATTTATTGATTTATATATATATCTACATGCAATTATTTATTGCTTAGGTAATTAATGATTTTATTTATTTATTTGTTTGCAGATAACCGGTATACCTTACATGTCTGAGAGAGAAGAAACCATTGCACTTTTGAGCCCACTAGAAGGAAACAGCAAGAAGCCACTGCAAGTAAAGGTGGGATTATTTTTTTAAACTAACTTGTTTCATTTTTGTTTTGTTTCATATTTTATTTTCTGAAATATATGTATTAACCTGAATTTAGGTATTTATAACGGTTTATTTTATTTATTTTTCGAAACTTGGAAAGAGAAGCCTTACCGCCGTAGCAGTCGCTGAAAATCCGAGACGCAGTAAAGTGCAACCATTGTTTCCAGGCAGTGAACTATTTAAAACTCAGGTAAGCCTAACATAAAATGCTATTCCATTTTATTACTACTGAAAACTCGTAGACAAAAAATTCATTACCTGTACATGACTAGGACGATGATTGCTTTCTTGATTAATGACTATGTATTGGCAACCGGTACAAGACCATATTGGTTGTTTACCGGGATAGTTCAAGGCCATATTGGATTTTGTAAAAAACAAAAATTTTAATTTAACTGACATGTCGTTCCCTATAATAAAAATAATAATAATACTATTAATAATAATATTAATATCGTATGGCCTCGGGTGCCGGGTGCAAGCTTTGTTATTTGACACACAGAGGGTAGCTTGCATGCCGAATTTAGTTGTTCCTTGACTATGAATGTCATGGAGGTTAGATGTTAGATATATAATATCTTTAAACTCTATAGCGCTTTCTAGTAAAAAAAATGAGGAACTTTGTACCCTATGAACTCAACGAATATTCACAGGTTTGAACATGACAATCTGCACAAAATGACATGACATTATTATTTTTTGTTTATGTATTGGTTAAAGGGGAATGTAAATGAATGCAGCTCTATAAAAAGAAAATAAGTACATGGGTTACTGTTAATACCGGCATACAGTTTATTATAATTTTTATGGTGTTTTGATATATTAATGCCAATTAACGTTAAAGTTGTATTTACAAGTATTGATTGATTGATTGAGTGATTGGTTATTTTGTTTGCTTTTAGGTGTCGTCATGCGCCATTAACGTAATGAACAGACAGTGAACAAGCATACATTGTGCTTTAAAGTACTCTGTGCAACGTTAATAACTTACAATAAGAAAAAGTTTTATTATAACACATGGCGTTAGCCTAGTACCAAATACAACAAGTGAGCAAGTTGGTTTACCACGTGGGTTAAATTTAAAATCAGAACATGACCGTTGGTTAACATTTGAATCCTGGCCTGTAGGTTTTTGTCGACACATGAACTTGCAAAAGCAGTTTTTTTTACTTGAACCGAGAAGATGTGGTGCGCTGTGTGTTTTGTCGTATTGAACTTTCACACTGGGAAGAAGGGGATGATCCCTTTAGAGACCATTTGCGATGGTCTCCTTGTTGTCCTTACATGCTTGGAAAACAAGTGGGTAACATACCTGTGTATTCATTTTACCGAACAACAAGACCATTGGCCGCTACTTACTTTGTTGAATCACAAATAAATAATAATGATGTATTACCAGCCAACAACGGTAGTGTCGATATATGTGGTCCATATGTCATAGACAGTGTTGAATTGGCATGTGCTTTTGAAAAATTGGGAGTTTGCAATACTAGAGCACTAGCACACCCAGAGTACAGCTCTGTTGAAAAACGTTTAGAATCTTATAAAATATTTGGCCTTTAATATTAAAACACCTTACCAAACAACTAAGTGAAGCTGGATTTTTTATACTGGTGAAGGGGATAAAACAATATGTTTTTAATGTGGATTTGCTTTAAAGGATTGGCAAATGACTGATGACCCTTTTGTGCAACACGCTCGTTGGTTACCTAACTGCAAATACATGGTGTTGCCTAAAGATCAGGAATTTGTGAGCACTATTCGTAAAGAAAACATGATTGCAGCACAAGACTTAAAAGTGCTTTTAGAGTTAGAACACGCTGGGCAAATACACGAGGCTGAAAGAAAAGACTTGTCTCACGAACAGATACAAAAGTGTGACCAACAATTATGTAAAATTTGTTATCAAGATATACTAGGTGTTGTATTTTTGCCTTGTGGACACATGATAGCCTGTGTCAAGTGTGCATTAGAACTCAACACTTGTGCGATATGCAGAAAAGCAGTATCTGCTACAGTTAGGGCATTTCTTGCATAAATAGTAAAATTTATCAGCAATGCATAGTGCAAAATCCCTAATTGCACAATATTATTAATGCTGTTTTAGAGTGTAATAGATATGCTTTTCTTTTGTTTATAGACTACTAAAATGATTGTTTTGAATGCTGTGGGTCAAGCATGTGGCTTAGAGACAAAGAAGCTCATCGAATTGCCAACGCATATTCCAAGGTTCGGAAATTGAAAACAGCATATGGTGATCGTGTACTTTGTGTATGTGAAAACTTTGAGACATTTCTGTCTACACGGTTTAATGATATGTCGGAGAGTGTTTTTGATGAAGTCAATAATGCTGTACAACCTGTACACTTAAATTATAAAGGTTTTAAAAACAATAGGAGCATGGTTCGTTTTAATTAAATAAAAAACAAATGTCAAATAATAATGGAAGATATAAGTCATACAATGGACTGAAAGAAAATTATGTGTATAGATAATAATGTTTTAGTGTTTAGTATTGTCTTAAAAATATTATCATGAAAAAAAAAATGTATATAAAGTTTGTAAATAAATGTAAATTATGGTACAATGTTGTTTTATTTTCTATAGAAGTCAGAATATTTATCATTGCAGAGTATACATGATTATTGCAATAAAAAGCACGCTTAATACAAGTCTTTGCCTTTACGGTAGTGTGTTATACTTTAAAAACAAAGCTTGTTGTAGATCATTTTTCTTCCACGATGAACAATAGGCATGAAAACGTTATTGTCTTGTTTTGGTTCATTATCACTATCATAATCATAAGCAGTATGATCTACATCACTATTATTATAATCACTATAATTATCCTCAACATTATCCTCAACATTACTAAAACCAGTTAAATATTCCTGGTCCACTTCCTGTTCCTCTTCCTCTTCCTCTACGGTGTCCTCATGTAGAGTCTGCGTGGCTTTTGATAATGTAAAGGGTTTTTTGAACATTGAATTATTTTCAATAGTAGTATTGTTTTGTAGCACTTGCTTTTTAACCTTTTCATGATTTTCTGTTGACAGCAACAGTGTTTCATGCAGTACACTACATTGATCATCACTGACTCTTAAAACCACACTATTTTTCCTTTTTAGCTCACTGCGACACTGTTTTGAACGTTGTTTTGAACAACGCCAAATAACAGTTCCATTTTTATTGGTTCGTTTCACAATATATGAATATCCTTTATATAATGCATAGAATGATTGTTTTAGTAAAACACCACATTTGCCCCCACTTTTTACTCATACATTTTGCTCCCACTTTGTGCACTCACTTTTGCTCGCTCCTTTTGCTCTCACTTTTTACTCCCACTTTTGATTTCACATTTGCTCCCATACTTGCTCCTACTTTTTTTTGCTCTCATATTTGCTCCCACGTTTGCTTACACTTTTTGTTCTCACTTTTTTCTCTCACTTTTTTGCTCCCAATTTTGCTTTCACATATTATGCTCCGATACTTGCTCCCGCTTTTGCTTTCTCATTTGCTCTCATACTTGCTCCTACTTTTTTGATCCCACTTTTTGCTCCAACTTTTTGCTCCTATATTTGCTCGCCCTTTTTTTTGCTCTCATATTTGCTCCCACTATTTTCTCTCACTTTTGCTCCCATTTTTGCTTTCACATATGCTCCCATACTTAACCCACTTTTGCTGACACTTAAAACCACACTATTTTTCCTTTTTAGCTCACTGCGTCATTGTTTTGAACGTTGTTTTGAACAACGCCAAATAACAGTTCCATTTTTATTGGTTCGTTTCACAATATATGAATATCCTTTATAGAATGCATGAGGCTTACCATACCTAGTCACAGATACTTCCATATCAACTGTCAAGCTTAGACTAAGCTCTAGTAAAGACAACTTGGTAATAAGAACAATAGTTTAATGTGTGAGCATATATGGGTGCAAATATGGGAGCAAAAAAAGTGGGAGCAAAAAATTGGGAGCAAAAATTGGGAGCAAAAATTGGGAGCAAAAAGTGGGAGCAAAGAGTGGGAACAAAAAGTGGGAGCAATAATTGGGAGCAATAAGTGGGAGCAAAAGTGGGAGCAAAAAGTGGGAGCAAAAGGTGGGAGCAAAAATTGAGAGCAAAAAGTGGGAGCAAAAGAAAATATTGGAGCAAGTATGGGAGCAAATGTGAAAGCAAAAGTGGGAGCAAGTATGGGAGCATATGTGAAAGCAAAAATGGGAACAAAAAGTGAGAGAAAATAGTGGGAGCAAAAAGTGTAAGCAAAAGTGGGAACAAATATGAGAGAAAAAAAGTAGGAGCAAGTATGGGAGCAAATGTGAAAGCAAAAGTGGGAGGAAAAAGTGAGAGAAAAAAAGTTGGAGCAAAGAGTGTAAGCAAAAGTGGGAGAAAATATGAGAGCCAAAAAAAGTGCGAGCAAAAATTTAATTTATGTGTATTAGTTGATATGAAAGTCTCAACAACCAGTCATGCTTGCACCCACTTTTTGCTTTCACTTTTGCTCCCATATTAATGCCAACTCTAATAACTATAAGCTACAGCAAAATGTAAATGGAATAATATTTCTGATAATGTTCAAAACAAAGTCCTAAGGTCTTGGGTTTGAATTCTCAACTATGGTTGTCAGCCAATGAGTTACACTACAGGAATCTTTTATTTTTGTGTTGTGTTGCATGATAATTTGCCCATCTCGCGGTGTAGTGGCTAGTATACTTGGGTATTATCCCAGAGGTTTTGGGTTCCAACTCGACTTTGGCCAGAATATAATTTTTGATCTGAGAGTTGGAAGGTTAGGTTAGGTGAAGTTACTTTAGGTTAGATTAGGTAAGGGGAGATTGTTTTAGTAAAACACCACATTTGCCCCCACTTTTTACTCACACATTTTGCTCCCACTTTGTGCACTCACTTTTTCTCGCTCCTTTTGATCTCACTTTTTGTTCCCACTTTTGCTTTCACATTTGCTCCCATACTTGCTCCTACTTTTTTTTTTGCTCTCATATTTGCTCCCACGTTTGCTTACACGTTTTGCTCTCACTTTTTTTTCTCTCACTTTTTTGCTCACACTTTTGCTTTCACATATGCTCTGATACTTGCTCCCGCTTTTGCCTTCACATTTGCTCTCATACTTGCTCCTACTTTTTTGATCCCACTTTTTGCTCCCACTTTTTGCTCCTATATTTGCTCGCACTTTTTTTTTGCTCTCATATTTGCTCCCACTTTTGCTTACACTTAATGCTCCAAATTTTTTCTCTCACTTTTTGCTTCCACTTTTGCTTACACTTTTTGCTCCCACTATTTTCTCTCACTTTTTGCTCTCATTTTTGCTTTCACATATGCTCCCATACTTGCTCCCACTTTTGCTTTCACATTTGCTCCCATACTTGCTCCTACTTTTTTTTCTCCCTCTTTTTGCTCTCAATTTTTGTTCCCACTTTTTGCTCTCAATTTTTGCCCCCACTTTTTGCTCCCACTTTTTGCTACCAATTTCTGCTCCCACTTTTTGCTCCCACTCTTTGCTCCCACTTTTTGCTCCCAATTTTTGCTCCCAATTTTTTGCTCCCACTTTTTTTGCTCCCACTTTTGCACCCATCTATGCTCGCACATTAAACTATTGTTCTTATTACCAAGTTGGCTTTACTAGAGCTTAGTCTAAGCATGACAGTTGATATGGAAGTATCTGTGACTAGGTACGGTAAGCCTCATGAATTCTACAAAGGATATTCATATATTGTGAAACGAACAAATAAAAATTGAACTGTTATTTGTCGTTGTTCAAAACAACGTTCAGAGCAATGTCGCAGTGAGGTAAAAAGGAAAAATAGTGTGGTTTTAAGTGTCAGTGATCATCAATGTAGTGTACTGCATGAAACACTATTGCTGTCAACAGAAAATCATGAAAAGTTTAAAAAGCAAGTGCTACAAAACAATACTACAATTGAAAGTAATTCAATGTTCAATAAACCCTTAACATTATCAAAAGCCACGCAGACACTACATGAGGACACTGTAGAGGAAGAGGAAGAGGAACAGGAAGAGGACCAGGAATATTTAACTGGATTTAGTAATGTTGAGGATAATGTTGAGGATAATTATAGTGATTATAATAATAGTGATATAGATCATGCTGCTTATGATTATGATAGTGATAATGAACCAAAACAAGACAATAACGTTTTCATGACTATTGTTCATCGAGGAAGAAAAAAGATCTACAACAAGCTTTGTCTTTAAACTATAACACACTATCGTAAAGGCAAAGACTTGTATTAAGTGTGCTTTTTTTGTCATAATCATGTATACTCTGCAATGTTAAATATTCGGACTTCTATAGAAAATAAAAGAACATTGTACCATTATTTTCATTTATTTACAAACTTTATATACATTTTGTTTTGTTTCATGATAATATTTTTAAGACAATACTAAACACTAAAACATTGTTATCTATACACATATTTTTCTTTCAGTCCATTGTATGACTTATATCTTCCATTATTATTTGACATTTGTTTTTTATTTAATTATAACGAACCATGCACCTATTGTTTTTAAAACCTTCATAAATTAAGTGTACAGGTTGTACAGGATTATTGACTTCATCAAAAACACTCTCCGACATATCATTAAACCGTGTAGGCAGAAATGTCTCAAAGTTTTCACATACACAAAGTACACGATCACCATATGCTGTTTTCAATTTCCGAATCTTGATAATGCGGAATGGAATATGCGTTGGCGATTCGCTGAGCTTCTTTGTCTCTAAGCCACATGCTTGACCCACAGCATTCAAATCATTCATTGTAGTAGTCTATAAACAAAAGAAAAGCATATCTATTACACTCTAAAACAGCTTTAATAATATTGTGCAATTAGGGATTTTGCACTATGCATGGCTGATAAATATTACTATCTATGCAAGAAATGCCCTAACTGTAGAAGATACTGCTTTTCTGCATATCGCACAAGTGTTGAGTTCTAATGCACACTTGACACAGGCTATCATGTGTCCACAAGCCAAATATACAACACCTAGTATATCTTGATAACAAATTTTACATAATTGTTGGTCACACTTTTGTATCTGTTCGTGAGACAAGTCTTTTCTTTCAGCCTCGTGTATTTGCTCTGCATGTTCTAACTCTAAAGGCACTTTTATGTCTTGTGCTGCAATCATGTTTTCTTTACGAATAGTGTTCACAAATTCCTGACCTTTTTGGCAACACCATGTATTTTTTTAGGTAACCAACGAGCGTGTTGCACAAAAGGGTCATCAGTCATTTGCCAATTCTTTAAAGCTAATCCACAATAAAAACATATTGTTTTATCCCCTTCACCAGTATAAAAAAAATCCAGCTTCACTTAGTTGTTTGGTAAGGTGTTTTAATATTAATGGCCAAATATTTTATAAGATTCTAAACGTTTTTCAACAGAGCTGTACTCTGGGTGTGCTTGTGCTTTAGTATTGCAAACTCCCAATTTTTTAAAAGCACATGCCAATTCAACACTGTCTATGACATATGTACCACATATATCGACACTACCGTTGTTGGCTTGTAATACATCATTATTATTTATTTGTGATTCAGCAACGTAAGTAGCGGCCAATGGTCTTGTGGTTCGGTAAATTGAATACACAGGTATGTTACCCACTTGTTTTCCAAGCATGTAAGGACAAAAAGGAGACCATCGCAAATGGTCTCTAAAGGGATCATCCCCTTCTTCCCAGTGTGAAAGTTCAGTACGACAAAACGCACAGCGCTCCACATCTTCTCGGTTCAAGTAAAAAAACCTGCTTTTGCAAGTTCATGTGTCGACAAAAAGCCTACAGGCCAGGATTCAAATGTTAACCAACGGTCATGTTCTGATTTTAAATTTAACCCACGTGGTAAACCAACTTGCTCACTTGTTGTATTTGGTACTAACGCCATGTGTTATAATAAAACTTTTTCTTATTATGAGTTATTAACGTTGCACAGAGTACTTTAAAGCACAATGTATGCTTGTTCACTGTCTGTTCATTACGTTAATGGCGCATGACGACACCTAAAAGCAAACAAAATCACCAATCACTCTATCAATCAATCAATACTTGTAAATAAAACTTTAACGTTAATTGGCATTTATATATCAAAACACCATAAAAATTATAATAAACTGTATGTCGGCACTAACAGTACCCAATATACTTATTTTCATTTTATAAAGCTTCAGTCATTTACATTCCCCTTTAACCAATACATAAACAAAAAATAATAATGTCATGTCATTTTGTTCAGATTATCATGTTCAAACCTGTGAATATTCGTTGAGTTCATAGGGTACAAAGTTCCTCATTTTTCTACTAGAAAGCGCTATTGTTTTTAAAGATATTAGATATCTAACATCTAACCTCCGTGACTTTCATAGTCCAGGAACAACTAAATTCGACATGCAAGCTACCCTCTGTGTGTCAAATAACAAAGCTTGCACCCGGCACCCGAGGCCATACGATATTAATATTATTATTAATATTATTATTATTATTATTATTATTATTATTATTATTATTATTATTATAGGGAACGACATGTCAGTTAAATTAAAATTTTTGTTTTTTACAAAATCCAATATGGCCTTGTACTTTCCCGGTAAACAACCAATATGGTCTTGTACCGGTTGCCAATACATAGTCATTAATCAAGAAAGCAATCATCGTCCTAGTCATGTACAGGTAATGATTTTTTTGTCTACGAGTTTTCAGTAGTGGTAAAATGGAATAGCATTTTATGTTAGGCTTACCTGAGTTTTAAATAGTTCACTGCCTGGAAACAATGGTTGCACTTTACTGCGTCTCGGGTTTTCAGCGACTGCTACGGCGGTAAGGCTTTTCTTTCCAAGTTTCGAAAAATAAATAAAATAAACCGTTATAAATACCTAAATTCAGGTTAATACATATATTTCAGAAAATAAAATATGAAACAAAACAAAAATGAAACAAGTTAGTTTAAAAAAATAATCCCACCTTTACTTGCAGTGGCTTCTTGCTGTTTCCTTCTAGTGGGCTCAAAAGTGCAATGGTTTCTTCTCTCTCAGACGTGTAAGGTATACCGGTTATCTTCAAACAAATAAATAAATAAAATCATTAATTACCTAAGCAATAAATAATTGGATGTAAATATATATAAATCAATAAATATATAAATGAAAAAATATATATATATATATATATAAATACCTACTCCACAACAAGGTTAAGTATTTTCCACCAACACCAAAACTGTTAAACAACACCAAGTGTTTCACGCAACGCAGTGTGTTCAAAGGTAGTCCACCCAAGTGAGAGTGGAAATGATAACGACATGTCTTTATATATGCTACGTTGCATGTATAATCATTTTTTTCCCACCCTTTGAACATTCTGTTATCATGCACGTGGACAGATAACGTCCAAGGTGAACACCTGTGCTAGGTCAAATTTCCCAAGAACTTGCATTTTGTCACGTACAAAGAAAACAGGATGTAACTTGTTTAGCGTACATGTCATCTCACACGTGTACGCATGCATTTCGCACTTCCCTGCTACCACGATGGTCAGATTATTTAACCTTCAAGCGTCATTGTCATGTTTCCATTGCACCTGTTGTCAAGTCTGATCAGCGCATTCCAATAAGCTCAAATGACATTCACCTCCTGCTCCTCTGCAAGTTTGTTTTCTCTACTCGCTACGACCAACATAGAACCAAGTTCTTATCACCGTGTACACGTTAAAGGTAAAATATCAGAAAAAACGCACCCTCGCTCTGTCATAAACCAACCCGTCGAAATAGCGATTGTTCTATTAAGCATGGTCCTTGTGGTTAGCGACACCCAGCAGTATCGTCTCTCTCAACCACCACGCTTCATGAACATTATAAACAGGTAAAGAAACAAAAAGTTTTTTCAACATGTTTGGCGTTAGGCACTTTATCAAAATTTCAAACATAGTTTCAAACAGAGGGCGTTAGCCCGAGTCCTAGGACACCTCATACACGTCTCTAGCGTTATGGGTTTGCGAGATAAAGCAAAAAGTCTAAAATCATGGTTTTATCTCAACATGGTTTTTCATTCCTGCTCAACACGAACATCCTCGGCAAGAGGGCAACGCAATGAAAAAGATGACACCTCGCACTCGTCTCTAGGCTTATTGGTTCGTGAGTTATCAGCAGAAATCACAAAAGACACTTGTTTACCCCAAAATCGAGTTTCCATATTTTTTAAAAAATATAACGAGTGGTCCATAGCAAAGAGGACGTCACCGCGAGTCCTTGGACCCCTCGTACACGCCTCTATCATGATTGGTTCGCGAGATATTAAAAGCAAATGACCTTTTAGTTTTGGTCGTTTAATTAAATAACGAGCCTATAGGAAAGTAGTGGGCATCGCTAAGAGTGCTAGGACACCCGGTATGTTCAAATCCCATGGTTGGTTAGCGAGATATCAGGTTCGGGACAAATACAGTACAAGGAGGGTTCAAAAAGAAGTGCCGTAGCTTTCCCACTACCACACTACTACGTCAGGTTTTCATCCTAGAGACTTGAAATTCATTTTGGGGGTAGGGGGCATAGGGAACTTCCATTTATGTCAAACAAACTTTTTTTTTATAATTCCTAGTTTCCAAAATATAAAAATGTCTAAATTCGAGTGTTTTCAAAAAAACATAAAAAATAAAAGATTATTATTACAAAAAATAAAGGTCATAAAGACCATTCGTTTGAGCCATAGCACAATGTTATATCATGTTTAGTTTTCAAACTATCGCCTATTTTCGAGAACGAAAAATTTCAAAAATTTTGAAAAATATAATACATGGTCCATAGCAAAGGAGGCGTTACCTCAAGTCCTACGACACCTCATTCGTGAAACTCCGATTATGGTTTCGAGGAAAAATTCGATTTAACTGTTTCAACTTCGCGCGGCGGCCATGTTGGTTTGTTGGGCACAGCGGCGTCAAGTGAAGTAGAATCGGCACTACCCCCCCCCCCCCCCCCCTTACTTGTGGTGTTATAGGAAAATAATGAAGATCAGATTCGTAGATAGGGTTACGAATGAAGAGGTATTAAGACGAGTGGGAGGGGAGAGATGTTTCTGGTGACTGCTAATGAAGAGAAGAGATAGGGAGGTAGGACACATACGAAGGCACCCAGGAATAGAAAACTTAGTTATAGAAGAAAGGGTCGAGGATAAAACTGTAGGGGTAGACCAAGGTTAGAATATGTTAAACAGATTGCCTGGTAGTTATGTAGAGATGAAACGATTAGCTCAGGAAAGGGGGCGTAGCAATCTGCATCAAACCAGTCGAAAAACTGAAGACTCAAACAACAGCATTGTACATCAGCGGTAATGTCTTAAAACTAGAATGCGATAGAATGGAATGCCATTTCAAACTTTGATCCCCTCGTGGTGCAGCAGCTAGCATTCTTGGCTATCTCCCTGAAAGTCTGGATTCGATTACCGATTCTGCCAACTATATTATTCTGGTCAGTGTGGCATTGTTTAGCCTATTTTCAATTTTCAAAAAATAGGCTTACGCGATCACCTTTTGTCCGTGTGTGTGTGCGTGTGTGTGTGTGTGTGTGTTAGAGAGAGGAATGTGTGTGTGTCCCCTTAATAACTTCTAAACAGATGGAGCGATTTCAATGAAACTCGGTAAGTACATAGCACTGCTCCGGATGACCCCGACCGTGCCCTTCAAATTTTCTTACGTCTCACCAATCCAACATGACGGCTGTGCGATATATGTCTCACCAGCATTCAATGTCTCCGAAACTATTCCCGATATCACCCTGGAATTTTCTACGGTGATAAAGGGAACTACTAGAATATCACGTATGTGACTTTTGAAAAATTGATAACTACAAAACCAACATGGCGGCTACGCGAATTTGCGACTTTTAAATAGACGTTTCTCGCGATTTAACCAACCAAACGCAATAAAACTTGGTACAGTATATGTTTATATACATTGTAATGCATCGACATCTAACTTGGTTCAATTGTTTACATAACCACAAGATGCGGAAGTGCGAAATATTTCTATATTCTATATCTCTGAAACTATTAGCGGTATCACCCTGAAATTTTGTACGGAGATAAAGAGCATCTATAAGACTTTCAAAAACTGGTTAACTACAAAACGAACATGGCGGCCAAGCGAATTTGAAAATTTTAAATAGACATTTCTCGTTATTTACTGTTCCGAACGCATTGAAATCTGGTACAGGAACTGTTTATACACATTGTAATACACTGGTATCTAATTTAGTTCAATTGTTTACATAACCTCAAGATGGCGGCTTTGCGAATTTTAAAATTAAGATTGTATTTCTTGTGTCGTAATCATGCGATCGATGTGAAAGTTTGAATAATGAACCTACGCAATAATTTTCCTTTAATGGTACATGTCTCTATGGCCTATAAATTTAACAATCCAACATGGCGACCATCCGAAGTATTTAGACGGCTCTGAATATCTTCGAATCTATTATAGCAATCAAACTGATTTTTTTATGTTCATAGGGGATATGAACTTAAGTTCACCTATAGGACTTTAAATAACCTGTTGATCTCAAATCCAACATGGCGGCGATGCGAAATATAAATATTAACATGGACGTTTCTCGCAATTTAACCATCCGAGTGCAGTGAAACTTGGTACAGTAAATCCTTATACGAATGTTAATCCATTGGCATCTAATTTATTTCAATTGTTTCCTTAACCACAAGATGGCAGCTGTGCGAAATTTTAAAATTTCCTTGTTACTTCTTGTGTCCTAATCATGCGATTGAAGTTTGAATGCTACACGTACACAATAATCTTCATGTAACAGTACATAACTCTGGGACCTACATATATAAAATCCAACATGGCGACCATCCGAAATATTTAGTCGGTTCTCAATATCTACGAATCTATTACAGCAATCAAACTGAAATTTTGTATGTGGATAGAGCAAATTAACATAAGTAGGATATATGAAAATTGGCTGTATAGTTCTTCACGGAACTACTTGTTATCAGGCACTTACGACCGGAAGCACTTCTAATGCTCCTAATTAATTTTAAGTGTCCATATCTAGTTATTCCGCATGTATTTCACCATGCGCATGCATTAAATTCTGTATATTATTATTATTGTTAACTCTTTATGTCTGTTAGTTATTATTATTATTATTATTATTATTAATTTGTTTATGTGTCTGTATATAAGTATGTTCGACAACAATTAGGTTTCACGCCAATTACGGAGAAAGTGAGGGAAGCTCGTCTCCGTTGGCATTGTCATGTTATGAGAATGCCGGGCGACTCTGTCACAAAAGTAGCTTTCAAACTGGACCCAGGTGGAATGCGACGACGCGGACGACCTGCGAAGCGTTGGATCGACAAAACTAAGATGGATAATGCACGATGATGGCTTACAACCTGCAGATGTCAACGACAGGAAGAAAGTGGAGAAGATGTAGTAGAGCAGCGGACCCCGTACTGGGATAAACGCTAAGAAAGAAGAAGAAGATGTCTGTATATAAGTATTTATCCAACGACCGAATCATATCGCTAACTATAAAAAGACATTGGGATCACTTTATATGTCCGATCCAATTATTATTATTATTGTTATTATGCTGTATTACGAATTCTTATTGACTACAATTATTCATGTGAATTGGCTCGGGGAACATAGTCAAGCGGTTGGGATGTTTCAATTTCGTAAGCTGGGGCGATGTTGGCGTCAGCGAGGTCTGACAGAACGACAATTCACACAGCGGGGAGCGATAAATATAGCCCAACACAAGGAAATGTTCACGGATTCGGAGAATCTAGGTCAACGGTTGCTCGCCTGGAACACGGGGAGAGAGAGCGTGAAGTCAGGAGCGTCAAGCACGCTTATTCAAATCTGGTGACGTCACGTCAGCGCGGGAAGTCTGAAGTGGACACGTGGGAAGGAAGTACCAATTAAAAGAAGAGCGAGATGGCGGATTGCTAGCGAACCGGAGGAGGTCGTCCCGTGATTGGCACCCAGGTCGCGACGATCTGAACTCCAAGTACACGATGGAGGGAGGTGTGGTAAGTTTATTTAACTGATACTAAGGTTACTCAAGCCCCATATTTTATTGAATTTTTCAATTTTAAGTTTTCGATACGGTGCTCATGTTGGAGCCCGTTAGTAACTCTGAATAATGACTTAGGGTAAATTACATACTACAGTCTGAATCCCGAACTGGTAATAGTGTGACAGCTGTTCACTTGTAGAGTGATTACATAGATCAGATTCCACCACTGCCGATTAAAACAGTAGACACATCTCGTCTCTGTCTTCTTTAATTGAACGTATAATTCTATCCAGCAAGACAACGAGGAAGATGATTGACTACGGAGGTGAACCTTTTGCAAGACTTCGCCAGTCCAGGAGAACGAGCAGATGTTAGCTTCGGTGAGCCAAATGATCGAGTATCACGTAAAGTCTCTCTCTTTTTCAAATTTGTCGGCACGTAACTTCCAGCTTAGGCAATAGGGGTTAATATTCAAATCCCCTCCACTTAGCTATTTTAGCCGAGCCAAAATTAACTTCGACGACGCTTTTTATTATTATTACTATCATTATTATTATCCAATTTTCGTCATTTCTTTTTAAATAATATATAATTAAAATCACTCTATTATTAAAAGCAGGCCTTCTCATTGTCAGTAGTTAGAAATAGTTGTAAGCCATACCTAGATCCCAATATAATATCATCTTGGTTAAAGACAGAGTCTTACCGCGACTTGAGAAGCAGAGTTCTCATGAGCTCTGGAATATTATAAGTTATTAATATTTGGTCATTAAGCCGGAATATGACCATGGCACTCAACATTTAATCATCTTTAATCATTTACATACCAGGTACAGCCTAAAATATGTATTACATTTGTCGTCACAACGTGGGACTCACTCCCACCAGGTGAAAAATTATTACATTTGTCACACAACAGTGGGACTGGTTGTTGTAGTTGGCTACCCAACCTGAATATAACATATTACAAGGACTAAAACGGGATATACTCTGACTCGTGAGGCACCACTGAGAACAGGTGAGTTCAATTCCCACCTCAGCAATACTAAAAGTGGTTTTGCTTGGATTCCCATGTCTAATCCAAGCAAATGCCGAGATAGTGCCTAACTTAACTGGGTGAATTCTTATACGAGTTCGTAAAATTCAGTCTACGCGCTGTAAATCGGTTACTGAGAAAGGTATATACGAGGCCTGTCTAATTAATATCCGATCTTTCACCGTGAACAATCTATTATTTACCTGATAGGATTGGAACCCTAATCCTCCTCAAAGTAGGCCACTTATCCTTGCACACACTTAGCCCACCGCTCCTTCCCATTCTGAAAACATTTCTGGAACGCTTCATTTGGTATGGTGTTCAACTCCGCCGTCGCATTCCTCATTATCCCTTCTCTGCTCTCAAAACGGGACCCTTTCAATGGCGTCTTCAGTTTTGGAAACAACCAGAAGTCGCATGGAGCCATGTCTGGAGAGTAGGAAGGTTGGCGAACGACTTGAATTGCATGTGTCGTCAAGAAAGTCAGGACCAAATGTGATGAATGTGCTGGGGCATTGCCAAGATGCAACTGACAATTGTTCAGCCACTCTTCACATGCTCAAATTATCACGCAAAATTGCATGTGTGGAATCCATACTGATCCCAACCTCTTCGGCAATATCTCGTAGTGTCAAACATCGATCTTCCATTATCAGATTTCTCACTCTCTGAAATAATTTTTGATATGACCCACCATTACGCCAAGGGATGAGAAAAATGATTTCGGAATTATAAGAAAATGCCAAGAGCTATCAGTGGTTGCCATGGCAACACTACTAAATTGATGAGGGATGAGCCATCAGACGTTGCCATGCCAACGCACTTGCACGAGATCAGATTCAGATTTCCATCTGACTAAGTGTGAAGCGGCTTCGGTGACGTAACTGGTAGCATGCTGAATTTCTATGCCCAAGGTCGCGGGTTCAAAGTCGGCCAAAGTCGTCGGATTTTCTAAGAGCACTAAAATCCCTCAGTATGCTTTCCTTTTGGAGGGGACGTTCCAACGTTCGTTGCGAGTTGCTGGTTGCGGTGGCATATAGTAGCCAAGTTCACAGCTAGGTGTCGTTGACGGTAGTATCTGGTAACAACATTAGGAACTACTGCTTGAAATTGACCGTCTGCAGTCCTTACCTGAATTAAAGACTAATACAGCCATCACAATTCGCACCGTTTATCAGACAGATTCTACACTCACCCAAAGTACACGGGGTTACATGACCACGTTGTCGCAGCCCCTAAACTGAGGAACCAACCAAAATCTCTGCGGGAGATATAATTTTGCGTGAAGAAGTAACAGACCGTTACATAGTTACACATCAGGGTCGAAACCTTGAATAAGGACAGTGTGACCACAAGTATAACAAGTAGTTCCGTGAAGAACTATACAGCCTATTTTCATATATCCTACTTATGTTAACTGCCACAATCAACATACAAAATTTCAGTTTAATTGCTGTAACAGATTCGTAGATATTGAGAACCGTCTAAATATTTCAGATGGTCGCCAGGTTGGATTTTTATTTTTGTACTATCACATTAAGATTATTTTGTACGTGTGGTATTCAAACTTCAATCGCATGATTAGACAACAAGAAGTAAAAACGAGATTTTATAATTACGCACAGCAGCCATCTTGTGATAATGCAAACCATTGAAATAAATTAGATGCCAGTGGATCAACATTTGTATAAGCATTTAACGTGCAACGTTTCACGGCACTCGGATAGTTAATTCGCGAGAAACGTCCATTTAAATATTTATATTTCGCGTCGCCGCCATGTTGTATTTGTGCTCACCATGTTCCTGAAAGTCCTATAGGTGAACATATGTTCATAGTCTCTATGAACATTAAAAAATTCAGTTTGGTTGCTGTAAAAGATTCAAAGATATTGAGAACCGTCTAAATATTTTGGGAGCTCACCATTTAGGAGTGTTATGTGTATAGGCCATAGAGTTATGTACCATTCAAGGACAATTATTGCCTAGGTTCATTATTCAAACTTTCACTTCGATCGCATGATTACGACACAAGAAATTAAAACTTAATTTTAAAATTTCGCACAGCCGCCATCTTGAGGTTATGTAAGCAATTGAATTAAATTAGATGGCAGTGCATTACAATCTGCAAAATCAATTACTGTACCACATTTCACTGCGCTCAGAGAGTTAAATCACGAGAAAAGTCTATTAAAATATTTTAAATTCGCATGGTCGCCATGTTCGTTTCGTACTTTACAGGTTTATGAAATATACATAGGTATACCTGTATCAGTACCCTTTATCACCGTACAAAATTGCAGGGTGATATCTGTAATAGTTTCAGAGATATAGAATGTCAGTGAAATATTTCGCACAGCCGCCATTTTGAGGTTATGTAAACAATTGAACTAAATTAGACTCCAGTGCATTACAATGTGTATAAACATTTGCTCTACCAAGTTTCATTACATTTAGATAGTTAAATCGCGAGAAAAGTCTATTTAAATATCTCAACTTCGCTTGGCCGCCATGTTGGTTTTGTAGTCACCAGGTTTTTGAAAGTCTCATAGGTGAACCTCTAGTAGTTCCCTTTATCACCGTACACAATTTCAGGGCGATATCGGTAATAGTTTCGGAGATATTAAATGCTAGTGAAATATTTCGCACAGGCGCCATGTTGGATTGGAGAGACGTAACAAAATTTGAAGAGCACGGTCGAGGTCGCCGGGAATAGTGCTATGAACTTCCCGAGTTTCATTGAAATCGCTCCAGCCGTTTCGATTTTATTAGGGGGGGACACACACACGAATCACACACACACGCACACACACACACACACACGCACACACACACGGACAAAAGGTGATCTCATAAGCCTATTTTTTCAAAATTGAAAATAGGCTAAAAATGGACTCCAAATGACAAGAAGGTTACCGTCATCACAAGACAATAAAATGTTTAAAATATGCATAAAATGACGAAAAACATAGTTAATTAATCTCCAATCATAAAATACTTTCTCGCAATAAATGAGGTCTGATCCTTCTACGAAAACCTGCATATTCTGCCTATTTTCGCCTATCCCCACGTTTGTCCGGTGAAATCTACCTCCGCCTTCCGGCGTGCCGAGAGGACTTTTTGAAACCGCATTCACAATTCACATGAACACATACACATTGAAATTGAATCTTGTAAATTACAAGTATACTACTAGACATCGAACCTAAATTCGCAAAATAAACTACTACCTCTTTTGCATTAAAACAACACAGAACACTCGTGGAACTACTATCAAGAGGCCTGGCCAATGGGCATGGCGTCACTGAATAAGACAAGAGCGCTCTACGGACCACGTGGTCTACGAGCAATATTGCACCATGCTCTCGCTGCCATCTTGCTATACCTCCTGTCATCGTCTATTCGGCTTACTGCTGCCTTAGCTACCAGCCATCCATATATAGAGATCAGTGGTGCAGTATTATGTCACCGTGCGTGTTGCTCTTGCGGGGCGCAGCGGATCGCATCGGCACTAAAGTAGTGAGGCGAGGCGAGAGTACGGCACATAGCAGTCAACGAAATTAAATATAGTATCTTTAAAGCTCGTTAGATAGTGACAAAGATGAACTAACAACTGACTTGGAGGATTTAATAGCGAATAATATAACTGAAAATAAGCAGAGTGATAGTGACAATGAAACTGGAGGCGCTAATGAAGAGCTGGCGATCCTGATTAACCTGGATTCTTATTCTACAAAACATTTTGTGGTTATAAAACATCTGGTTGGAACAATCCTTCAACACCTTACGGCACTTTTCAACTTATATTTAATGACGAGTTATTCAAGGAAATTGCCTATGAGACCAACGGTTATGCGTAAGTAAAAGTGGAGGAAATGACACAAATTACGAAATATTTGGCTTGGTAGAGTTGGACTGATGTTACCGTAAACAAAACGAAGGCTTTTCATGGTGTTTTATTTTTTTAGATATTTCGGGGTCTGCATGTTTCTGCTCCAGATTCAGCAATTCATTTGAAACCTCAAGTTAGGTCTCGAATTAGGAAAGTAAAGTACGTTTTGGTCTATATCCGTGAGAAGTTCTTGGACGTGTACTGCTCGGTTCCAAGCTCTGTGAACGTGCAGGGTGAGGTGACGCGGGAGACAGGAAGAGAAGGGGCTGTCCACAGCCCGTTGTGTTATCTGGAATTCCAATTCTACTAACATAGGGCCGTTGCCTGAACCACCATGGTGTTACGAATGAGTGAGTGAGTCACCGACCAATGTATTTGGTTCTGTTACAACGCCCGGACCGGGAACCCCCACATCAATCCACATTCCTCTCCGGTTCACGGAGCTAGGACACACCACATAAATATCTAGCAGCTGACGAGTCTACAGTCTCTTTCAGAGGCCACGTGTTATTCAAGATGTACAATCCGCAGAAGCCTACTAAACGGGACCTCACAGTTAACGTAATATCTGATTCTACAAATGGATATGTGTGCAGTCTTATCCCTTAATACGGTTCTGCCACTACAGAATCTTTGATTCGACCGGACTTGACCTTCACTGACAGAATTGTATTTCAGTTAGTTGCTAATGTTACAAGTGCAACAGGTGAGTCTGGGTACCATGTCAGCACTGATCGCTTCTACACAGGTGTTACTCTGGCACTTGAATTACTGAAGCAAACTATCCATATCACTGGAACAATACAACCGAATCATAAGCACTTACCGAATGGAATCCGGAAGAGATATCTGTGCCTAAAGAAACATCTAGTCATAAGTTTTCTCACGAACAAAATGACGATTCTAGGATGGCATGACAAGCGCACAGTATTGAAGCTTTCAACATCTGGAACAATTCAAGCTATGTTATTGACAGAAAGAAGAGAAACAGGGTTCAACAATTAGAGAAACCAAACGTAAAAACATATTATTGACTACACGTCAAAGATGGGAGGAGTTGATCACTCGGACCACTACACATCATGCTATGCTTTTGTAGTGAAAAGCTTGAAATGGTGGCGGGAATTTTGTTTCTGGCTGTTGGAAGGGGCAATAGTAAACTCCTTTTTGCTCTATAAAGATTACTGCACCACGAAATGCAAGGAGATTCCATCTCACAAAACCTTCAGGAAACAAGTTATCAATGAGTTGGTTGGCCAAGTACGCAAAAAATTTTACAAGCGAGGAAGATCATCTACTTCTGATGTTGAAGAACGTTTGAATGGTGAACCGCACATCATTAACAAGCTACCTGGAAAGCAACTTATGGACTGTGTTGTCGGTTCAAACAGGAGCAAGAAAGGTGGTAGAAAGGAAACAGTTTACTGCCGCAAAACTTGTTCGAGAAAACACGGTCTTCATCCAGACAACTGCTCCAAAAAGTACCACACTATAAAATACTGCAAGGATTATTGTACATTGTGTTCTAACTGAAAAATATTTTTCATATGACATAATTATATTTTGTGTTGGATTGTTTTTCAATCTTCACTTCCTACTGCTGTTCGTCCGGTAGAAAATAATTAGGAGTGGAGCAGGAAGCATACACTAAGGGTAATGGAGTTCGAAAGGATATATTCAGGTTAACGCTCGAACTCATTAGTTGACTTGGAAATTATTGGCCGGATTGTGTTCAAGACGAATGCTACTACTCCACATCCCCGCCTCACATCATCATCATCATCATCATCATCATTCTTTCATGTATTAGTCCTACAAGATCTGTTACAGTCTGTACAAAATATTTGCATTTCACGCCATCTTTTCCTGTGTCGTCTTAGAGATGTCTTCCCACCGGGACAGTAGATGACGACTGCTTTAGGGATAATAATCATTTTCTAAAAGTGTGTAGCCAGGCAATCCAACCAACAGGATGCTAGTTACATCAATCAACTAGCCCTCCGTCACTAGCACTACGTGGAATATTTAGGATTCTAGTAATATATTTAATTGATCCATGAGATTTCCAGCTAGTATGCTCAGAATCATGAAAAATGGTCTACATACAGCGCTCATCTATGTGACGACAGCTGACTGTCAAGGAAGTCAGGTGTTGACATTTCGCAATTTTCGTCCGGCTCGGCGGGTACAGAAGAACGGTCTGTGCCGATGTGATTATTAGAAGGGATGAAGGTTAAGAGTAGGGTTCCAGGAATTCCTCCGTTTGAGGAGAGTGGCTTTCGCTCAGGACAGCTGGGTGTAGGTTCTTGTACTAGCAATAAATACCATCCTGCGTAGGCATGGAAAAATTATTATTATTACGAATCCATTTATTAAATTTAATAATAAAATATATTATAGGGCTAGCAAACTGGGAATGCGGTGGGAGCCAGGTACAAGGTTCACATACACTGAAGCACGGGGGATTAGGACCGGCCGTATTTCCGCCCCTTAGTCACCTATTGCCCTTGGGCAATCAAATCCTAATGTTTGAAAATTATCTGATCGTAATATGATTAGTTCTTTCAAACTTCTATATCATTACAAGAAAAACGATAACAAGCAATGTGTAATTTACATTGTTTTTGGAAATTAATACCTTGATAAAAAACGATCCTTACAGTAGTAGCATATGATGTATAACTTCTGACATAGAAGAAACCTCACGTGAAATTGTTGATACACCGGTATTTTATACTATTATTGGCACAAATATTAATATATTGTAAAAGGGAGTGTTTTACAGATATTGTAGTTTATAATACGGAACTCATTTTATTAGATGATTTGTAGCTTCCACCTGCACTAGCGTAAATAAAGAATGCGATATGGATCAACTAGACCAGCGTTTCCCAATCTGTGTTACGCGTACCACTGCTGGTACGCACGCACTGTAGAGGTACGCGGTGATGTTACGAAAAATATAAAAAACATTAGGTAGGTTACAAAAAATATAAAAATATAAAATATAAAATTTGAAATTTTAAAGTCATGTTGCCGGAGGACTTTTAGGCGAAAGGGCAGTTTTATGAATTGAATTGTGATTCAGAACTAAGGCAAACTTTTTCAAAAATGGCTCTTATGAACTTTTGGGTTGAGAGGCGTGAAGACTATGCGGACATAGCTGACAAATCAGTTAGATTTTTACTGCCTTTCACTACTTCGTACTTGTGTGAGACTGCATTTTCTTCACTTGTTTATCTCAAGAATAAATACCGGAATAGGCTCCTTACAGTGGAAAACGATCTTCGTTTGAGACTCAGCAATCTTTAACCAGACATTCCTAAGTTGGCTTCTACTCTTCAAGCTCACCCTTCACATTGCAGTTGTTAGTTGAAATTTGGTTTTTATGTTTAATTATTACGAGTTCATTCATTAATATTATTTGTACAGTGAGATTTCTGAATGTTTCAATTGAATACTTATTGTTATAAATAATTTTAAAAAAACTGGACACACTTTTTATTATTTTAACTTTAACTCTAGTCGCCTCCGTAGCGTAGCGGTCAGCAAGGTTAGCTGCCGCCCCGGAGGTCCTGGGTTCGATTCCCGGCTCTGCCACGAAATTTGAAAAGTGGTATGAGGTCTGGAACGGGGTCTACTCAGCCTCGGGTGTTCCAAATGAGTAGAGGGGGTTCGATTCCCACCTCAGCCATCCTCGAAGTGGTTTTCCGTGGTTTCCCACTTCGTCTTCGGGCAAATGCCGGGATGGTACTGTCCCCGTTTACCCGGATAGTAGGCTGTCAGATATCCGCCCCCCTCAATCGGATTGCCAACAATCAATCGCACCGGCTCAGCTACATCAATGAAAATGGCACTGACAGATACTATCGAGGTTTGAACACAGAAGTTACCAAGAAAATTATTGTGGAACACACCAAAATAGACGGGGTTCATACTTACTTTTACTTACCTCTTATAAATATCTCGGGGATTGGGTTGACAACAGGATCTCTAAAGTATGCTCCCACAATAACCTTCACTATGACATTTAAAAATGAACCAGAACGACGGCAAGAACTTTGAACTGTACAAAAGCTTTATTTCAAATAAAGAGTATGATTTTAACAAACTCAACAAAATAAATGTGGCTATCAGTAGCCCATGTCAATCTGACTACGTCCACTTAAAGGACTTGCAAAGTTAGCATACAACATGTTAGCTCCCATGAGCTCAAAATAACGTAACATTCAAAACACATTTGGGTTGGATGAGGAAGTCAGGATACGACACATATATATAGAGCATTTGGTTTCTTTTAATAAACATCACACTTGTATTAATAGGCGCAAGGCCAGAGTATCGACCTCACCCGCTGATAACCAGATGTCTGGCCGGCTGGTCTACCCTTCAACCTGGCGCATGCCTGTCAAATGGGGCTCACTCGTCACGCCACACTGCGTAAGAATTCAGCTCCTCTCAAAGCTTTAAATGTCTACAAGACAACTCATATATATTGACGCAAATCTTTCAAATGCTTAACTCACATACCACTGGATTATTCTGACAATCCCTAAACTTGTTAAGTTATCATCCAAATGTTTAATAAGCATAGTTTAGAGTATCAAACACACTCTTAAATATTTATAACAAAATCACATAAATTATTTATAACAATTAAAAATTGTTTATAATATTGTCGAAGATAATTACAAAAAATTTAAACACGCCTTTAACATTACTTTCGTTCCACATTATTGTCAAAGATATATACATTTATTATTTACAATATCAACTTTTAAATTATTTAAATTATTAATTTAAGAAATACATTGAACCACATGTTCATCCGGTTGGTAAATTCATAATCGTTTCCATATAATCGACCAATGAAGGTTAGTTATACATGTAAATGTCACAATCTGGTTTAATAAAGGTTGTAATAATTATTATTATTTGTGACGGTAATCTTCATTCAAAATCTTATCTCAAATTCTTTCAAAACTCTTGTTAATTATAACAGCAAATTCACTTGATTAATTTTCAACGAACTATGACAATACACTCTAGCGGAAATTACTTCGCTTACAAAATAATGCACACACTGCATTCAAAATTGGCCCAAAATTCATCATATATTAAAATATACGGCATCAAAATCTTCCACAGACTTTACAAAAACCTCCACTAACACAATCTTTATCATCATTAATTACTGTGGGAATCTCCTTCATTTATTTAAGGGCATTATACATCAGCGACTTTCAACATGTCCGCTGCACTAGCGATTATACATTCATAGTTCCACTTAAAAATTCTTATAATCATTAATTGTTTCAAAACTGTTGTCATTTAACTTTCGTGGATTTCATTCATGAATCGTAATGAAGTAAAAATTTGCCAATCACAAACAAATTTAATAGTGAATACGCTTATATACGCCTGTCTGGTCTATCAAAATTTAAGATTAACATCTTCAAAGAATTGTAGTATAAAAATACTATCATCAAACAAAGTGCGATTAAGCTGCAAAATAGTCGAATAGAATCCAATTAGACTGGGGAATGCAAACATCATTATATAAATCTCTAATTGAAAAAAAATTCCTAACAAAAGTTCACGAATTTAATGCATTCAATAATTCATAATTAAAGTTCATCTTTCACAAAATGGTCTATGATGCAATGATCGTTCATAACTGACGATAAATGTCTGTGTTGCAATCAATTCAAATACCGACTAGTATTTCCAAGATCGTCGACAATGTACTGGATTTTAACGCTCTAAAATCATTTAAATGTTCTTAATTCTTGATGATGACAGAAAATTGGTCAAAGTAATTAAACTGGGGTAGAATTACTTTAATAAACTGACACGCTGTCTGAATTTAAATCTGCCATAAAAATCATTAACTTACAGTCAAATCGTGACTACAAAAAAAAAATAAGCAAATTACTGAAAAATCTAAATATCAGTCTCAACTGATCCAAAATCATTTAACTATGCCCATGACATAACAATGTCTTAATAAATCGTCGAAAAAGGCATAGCTCATCAAGGTGTACTGAGAATGGGAATCTCAAACAAGAATATAGGGCAAAATACATGAGGACAAAAATATGGGAAAAATGGTTGCTCAAATATTGCTAAGAAACTCAAATACAATAAACGTTCACGACTACCTTATCTGCCATTGACGTTCCAGAGGAAAATTCCTCAAAGAAGACTGTTGATGGATCCATTTCACCAAGTTAAAGCTGTGCTCCATCCTCGAAACAGGAAACAGCACCCTCGGAGAATCGAACTGCTTCACGAAGACGAACGACATCCTTCCGGCAATAATCTTCTTTGTGAGTCGGGACAACCCTGACCTCTCTTGAAAAATCCCTGAAGTTCCAGTTGAAAATCGCCATGAAGTTTTTGTAAAAATTTCCGAAGAAATATTCATATTCAGAAATTATGAAATCATTTCCATTGCTGTTTGATAGTATTCAGCCTTTAATCACGAAACATGGGTGTAGATGGTTTGTTCACCACATGTTCGCTTGTGTGGAATAGCAATTCGCGAAGTTCCATGTTGCTATCTTACTCCGTTGATATATGTCCCAATTGCATAAAGTCCTTTAGCCTTCCATCTTCTCTTCGGTTATGGTAATAGAAGAACAAACTGCCGTATTAAACTGTTCCATAATACTGTAGCGTTGTGTCACAAAAGCAATCTGAAGTCTCCCTATTTCACTAGCCGTGTCAGCCGTGGCGTAGATTCTGGCTATACAAAGTGCTTCTCATGTAGCGAGAAAATCACTTTTGTCAGTCGTCTAAAACTGCTAATATCTTCCAAAATAATTACTCGAAATTGTTCAGCTTTTCTACAGTCCTTAATGTAGCACTGCACAATAGAATTAGCTTATAGGCGACCGCTAACTGTTCACAGCTAAACTTGTAGGCGCGTTATAATGTGCGTTTCAACTTCACCTAGATTTACACACAGTAAACCTGCACTGCTTGTAAGCTCGACTCTCGTGTTAATGCAGTGGCTTTACCACGCGTTATAAAGACGACTCTTTCACTACTAATCTCACTCGACGTTTCACTGAAATAACTATTTGAGATCTGACGATTGAATATCAGACGATTTATAATCTGAGAATGAGACTCCTCTCTTCTGCGCAAGGCCTTTTATGAACTTCATGAGGGGCGTATCTACCCCTTCCATTGCGTGTTACTGCGTCATCGCTAGAAGTTCCAACTTCGTCAATACATGACGGATTTTCAAAATTCAAAAACTGAAAATAAATTTCACCAAACTTCCAGATCAATGCCTCTACTGCAAATGGATTTCCACAATTCTGCATTCCAAAAAGTAATAAAAATACCATAGTTTCAGCAATCTCCGTCTTCCTTCAGACTATCGTTCATTGGTTCAAGCCTCCCCTCCAATAGCATAATTTCTTCCTCAGCAGAATTCCACGTTTCCTGCGACTGCGTCGTAGATCTCGGATCTTTCTCGAATAACTGCTGACGTCACTGAGAATCTCAGCTCAAGTAGCCTGCTGGCATAACGTCTGCGTCATCCGTGCTTACGTCACGACTACCCACGTCATAACTATGACGGCCATAACTTTCTTTATAATTTCCAATATAGCCACCGTGGTCTCTATATAATTCAATTACGGGGGCAGTACCTTCTTCAAGGCCACGGCCGCCTCCTTCCCTCTTCCTTGTCCATCCATTACCTTCCCTCGTGAGGCCCCTGTTCGCTTTGCAGGTGAGGCCGCCTGGGCGAGGTTCCAATCACACCTCACCAGTTGTATCCACTCCGATTAGATGTTCCCAGCTCTAGGACACTGCCCGAAGAGGCGGTAGTGGTGAGTTCCCTCGCTGAGTCCGTGGGTTCCACCAACCTGGAGAGTAAACGACTAAGAAAGAAAGAACTTTAACTCTAACAGTCTAACTCTAACAAACACAATTTACAATCCATCTTTTGGTCTACTACACAGTGGTGGTGGGGGGTTATAATTACTATATCTCCCAACCGTTAGGTGATACGCGAGAGATTCTCATCTCTTAAAGTGGTACACACAAAAAAAAGTTTGGGAAACACTGAACTAGATTAATAGACGTGACACAACTCATAACCTTAAATTCCTTAGAAATAGGCCAACTTGCGAGTAAATGCAATGAGCACAGCAGTAGATCATGAAAGACTTGCCCAGTTCCCGGACCTGTCGATTCACAGACCAACCCGTAATTCCATACGGATTCTGTTAAAATGAGTCATATTTATATGATAAATATCGTTTAAAATGATAATCCGGTAGCAAAAATACCTATCCCGTCCGGGATTCGAACTCCAGAACTCTAGAATCACTGCCAGAGACGCTACCACCACGGCTATTTCGACCACGCAAATATTATGCACAAGACGGTGACTTATATCTACATTCCGCCAGTTCCCGTAAAAACATATGCTTCAATCAGTTGACACCAGAGTTCGCAAGAGCGTTTTCCGTCAGAATGTCAGTGAGCAAAGTTACTCGGGAAATGGAAGCCGATCACTATTATCCATAGATTAAAAAATAGACTCTTATTAAATTATAATTGTTTTCAGCAAATATGATATAATTAATATTTTACACCAAAGAACGACAACTTGAAGATGATTTATTGTATGAATATTTGTAATTGCGCCCCAAAACCTTGAAGTAATATACGTTCCACATGGCCGAGAGTACGTCATGGTATCAATTTCCGACACCGTGCGCTCATTGTTTCCTCTTAGCACTGCCAGCTGAGTCGTCCGATCCACTTCCGTCCCATTTTTCGAAATCAGTCCCACAAAAATATCCAGCAACCGAGTGGAAAGATGTTACACATAAAAAAATGCAACGTGGTTCCTTGGTTCCTTAGTTTAAGGGCTGCGACAACGCGGCCATGTAGCCTCGTGTAATTTGGGTGTGTGTAGAATCTGTCTGATAACCGGGGTTAATTGTGATGGCTGTATTAGTGTGTGTCATCTGTTTTAATTCTAGAAAGGAATGCAGACGATAACTTCAAGTAGTTCCTACTTTCGCCACCAAATGCTACCTTCCACGACACCTAGCTGTAAACTTGCCTACTACTAGATGCCATCACAACCAGCGCCTGATGACGAACGTTGGAAATTACGAGTATTAATCAAACCTAACCTACAAATTTTGCTTCACACAAGTGTAGTTAGTGGAAGGTTCTTTTTCATTCCATGAATCGATGACATGGGACCGCCAGCTTTACTTCCTCTCCGAAGGAAGGCATACTGAGGGATTTTTACCGCTCTTAAAAAATCCGACGACTTCGGCCGGGTTTGAACCCGCGACCATGTGCACAGAAGCTCAGCATGCTACCAACTACGCCACCGAAGCCGCAAAAATACATGCATGGGCTGTATTATGTGGTCCATTAGAGTAATTTATACTTTGTTGAGCATCTTTCTTCTTGTAATTATGTAAAGAATCGTTGACCTACATATGAAGCATTTTATGATAAAATATAAATTCATTAAAAAAACGTTTGATAGACCAAAGTCCACTAGGTGGCTCATGTGGTGGAAGCAAGGCCGGTCATAATCCCCTGAACTTGTGTCTGTGCGGTCTGCCTGTGTGTGAGTGGTTCTCCCAGCCGCATTCTCAGTGTGCTAGCCCTATAGAAATTAGTCAATTCATCACAAGTGTTTCAAGTGCTACCATCATCACAAACAATCACGTGTATTAATAGAATGAAAAAATACAATTCAAGAAACGCCCCTGTTCTCTTTGTCGACGAACAGAGCAATGCCATAAGGAATGAAAGACGTCTCTCGTTATTGGCGATTCTTCCTCCACACTCGTATACACATCCAGTAGAGCAGCTCAAAGATACTCAGTATACTGAACCCCATGCCCAGTCCAAGTACTCCACCAATGTTTGCTGAAACAGACAGTACCATGCAATATTTAATGATTATTTTGCCGTGAAATTTAATTCGTTAGTTCCTACAGGTGGAACACGTCATGTTATATAATAGGCCTATCAAAGCATATGAACTTGCCAAGGAGATGCTGATTTGAGGTTGTTTACTCCTGAAGATGACAGACTGGAAGGGAAAGAGAGGTAAAGATGTGTTTGCAAACAAGAAAATTGACGGCGCACTATGAGGTCCTAAAGTACTTCCAGAAATATCGAACTTCGTAAAATGTGTGAAAATTTGTTCGTAACTGACATTTCTATTAGTATTATTATCATAATTTCGACTTTTGCAAAAAATGAAAGAAGATGATGATGATGATGATAATTGTTGTTTTAAGGGGCCTAACATCTAGGTTATCGGCCCCTAATGGTCTGGGTGATAGCGAAAATGACAATGAAATGGAAACCAGAACGAAAATTTAATGAGATGGAAAATATTTACAAAAAGGAACTCAAATCGAAACTATTCACAAAATGGAGAGTGGTAATACTTACAAAAGGGAATTTGGAACGAAAATACTCACAAAAGGAATAGATTGAAAAATACGCACAAAATGTAGGTTAGGTTCAAAATACGTACAAAATGCAATGTAGAGGACAAATACTTACAAAACAAGATGTTCAATAAAGAAAATATAGCCTACTTTCTCCTAAATGCATGGGTATTGTTATAACTCTTTGTCCTTTTCAAGGAGTATAATTGGATGTTGGTTGTAGTAGCTTGTTGAAATACAACGTGCTATAGGGATATTAAACATGAATATGAGGTGCCCTTTGCTAGTGCTACCTCTGTAGAAAATTTCATTCAATTCGGTTTCACCGTGTTTGAATTGATATGGGGAATGGATTCGCACACATACATGGCCGCTATTTGCAAACTATTGGGCTTATGACCTTGTAGTCAGTCATAAGATGCTTTCCACAAAAAGACATGTTGTTTCAAAATCTGGTAGAGATCAAATTATTAGGATGGTCGTAATTTGATTTAAGCTTTAAAAATTTGGGTGGCCGTCATTCCGTTTCCGTCAAGATGGCGGCGATATAAAACATGACACTGAGGTGCCCTTTGCTAGTGCTACCTCTGTACCAAATTTCGTTCAATTCGGTTTCACCATGTTTGAATTGATAGTGGGAATCAATTTGCAAACATACTGGCCACCATCTGCAAACTATTGGGCTGATGATCTTGCAGTTTGGTCAGAATATTTTTCCCATATAAAGATATGTTGTTGCAAAATTTGGCAGAGACTAGATTATTAGGTTGGTCGTAATTATATTTTAGCTTTTAACATTTGGGTGGCCGCGATTACGTTTTCGTATAGATGACGGTGATATAAAACATGACACTGAGGTGCCCTTTGCTAGTGCTACCTCTGTACCAAATTACGTTCCATTATGTTTCACCATGTTCGAATTAATAGGGGGAATCGATTTTCACACAAAGATGGCCGCCATCCGCAAAATATTAGGCTAATGACCTATTAGTTTGGTCAAAGTATGCTCCCACTACAAGGGTATGTTGTTGCAAAATTTGGTAGAGATCGGATGATTAGGTTAATCGTAATTTGATTTAAGCTTTGAACATTCGTGTGGCCGCCATTACGTTTCCGTCAAGATGGCGGCGATATAAAACATGACACTGAGGTGCCCTTTGCTAGTGCTACCTCTGTACCAAATTTCGTTCCATTCGGTTTCACCGTGTTCGAATTAATAGGGGGAATCGATTTTGACACAAAGATGGCCACCATCCACAATCTATTAGGCTAATGACCTATTAGATTGGCCAAAGGATGCTCCCTCCATAAAGGTATGCTGTTGCAAAATTTGGTAGAGATCGGATGATTATGTTAGTCGTAATTTGATTTAAGCTTTGAACATTTGTGTGGCCGCCATTACGTTTCCGTCAAGATGGCGTCGATATAAAACATGACACTGAGGTGCCCTTTGCTAGTACTACCTCTGTACCAAATTTCGTTCCATTCGGTTTCACCGTGTTCGAATTAATAGGGGGAATCGATTTTCACACAATGATGGCCGACATCCGCAAACTATTAGGCTGATGACCTATTAGTTTGGTCAAAGGATGCTCCTCCATAAAGGTATGTTGTTGCAAAATTTGGTAGAGATCGGATGATTCGGTTAATCGTAATTTGATTTAAGCTTTGAACATTTGTGTGACCGCCATTACGTTTCTGTCAAGATGGCGGCGATATAAAACATGACACTGAGGTGCCCTTTGCTAGTGCTACCTCTGTACCAAATTTCGTTCCATTTGGTTTCACCGTGTTCAAATTAATAGGGGGAATCGATTTTCACACAAAGATGGCCGCCATCCACAAACTATTAGGCTGATGACCTATTAGTTTGGTCAAAGGATGCTCCTCCATAAAGGTATGTTGTTGCAAAATTTGGTAGAGATCGGATGATTAGGTTAGTCGTAATTTGATTTAAGCTTTGAACATTTGTGTGGCCGCCATTACGTTTCCGTCAAGATGGCTGCGATATAATACATGACACTAAGGTGTCCTTTGCTAGTGCTACCTTTGTACCAATGTTCGTTCAATTCGCGTTCACCGTTTTCGAATTGATAGGGGGGGGGGGGACTGACATTCAGAGTACATACACTCACACACACACACACACACACAGACTCACACACATACACTGACAGATACACTTTTTTTTTCGCCCTGTGTTGATCTCATAAGTCTACTTTCATATTTTGCAAAAATCGAAAGTAGGCTAATATAATTGAAATTCAAAATACTTACAAAATTCAAATGAGATTGAAAATACGTACAAAAAGCATTTGATGTTCAAAATACTTACAAAATGCAATTGAAATTAAAACTACACCATGCAATTCAGATTAAACAAGTAGTTCCGTGAAGAACTATACAGCCTATTTTCATATATCCTGCTCATGTTAATTGTCACTATCAACATATAAAATTTCAGTTTAATTGCTGTTACAGCTTCGTAGATATTGAGAACCGACTAAATATTTCATATGGTCGCCAGAATGGATTTTTATTTTAATACTATTACATTAAGATTATTGTGTACGTGTGGTATTCAAACTTCAATCGCCTGATTAGAACACAAGAACTAAAAACGAGATTTTAAAAGTACGCACACCAGCCATCTTGTGATTATGCAAACAATTGAAATAAATTACATGCCAGTGGATCAACATGTGTATATCCATTTAACGTGCAACGTTTCACGGCAGTCGGTAAGTTAATTCGCGAGAAACGTCCATTTAAATATTTATTCTTCGCATCGCTGCCATGTTGGATTTGTGCTCACCAGGTTACTGAAAGTCCTGTAGGTGAACTTATGTTCATAGTCTCTATGAACATAAAAATTTCATTTTGGTTGCTGTAAAAATTCATAGATATTGAGAGCCGTCTAAATATTTCGGAAGCTCGCCATTTAGGATTGTTATATGTATAGGCCATAGAGTTATGTACCATTCAAGGACAATTATTGCCTAGCTTCATTATTCAAACTTTCACTTCGATCGCATGAATACGACACAAGAATAAAAACTTAATTTTAAAATTTTGCACGGCCGCCATCTTGAGGTTATGTAAACAATTGAATTAAATTAGATGGCAGTGCATTACAATCTGCAAAATCATTTACTGTACCACATTTCACTGCGCTCAGAGAGTTAAATCACGAGTAAAGTCTATTAAAATATTTCAAATTCGCTTGGTCGCCATGTTCGTTTTGTACTTTACAGGTTTATGAAATATACATAGGTATACTTGTATCAGTACCCTTTATCACCGTACAAAATTGCATGATGATATCTGTAATAGTTTCGGAGATATAGAATGTCAGTGAAATATTTCGCACAGCCGCCATTTTGAGGTTATGTAAAAATTGAATTAAATTAGACTCCCGTGCATTACAATGTGTACAAACATTTGCTGTACCAAGTTTCATTACGTTTGGATAGTTAAATCGCGAGAAATGTCTATTTAAAAGTCTCAATTTCGCTTGACCGCCATGTTGGTTTTGTAGTCACCATGTTTTCGAAAGTCTCATAGGTGAACTTCTAGTAGTGCCCTTTATCACCGTACACAATTTCAGGGCGATATCGGTAATAGTTTCGGAGATATTGAATGCTAGAGAAATATTTCGCACAGCCGCCATGTTGGATTGGTGAGACTTAACAAAAATTGAAGGGCACGCTCGAGGTCGCTGGGAATAGTGCTATGAACTTACCGAGGTTCATTGAAATCGCTCAAGCCGTTTAGATTTTATTAGGGGGGACACACACACACCTCACACACACACACACACACACACACACACACACGCACGCACATACACACGGACAAAAGGTGATCTCATAAGGCTATTTTTTCAAAATTGTAAATAGGCTAAAAACGCACATTTCAGATCCAAAATACTCATAAAGTGCAATTGTAATTCAAAATGCTTACAAAATGCAATTGAAATTGAAAATGCTTACAAAATGTACGGTTGATTCAAAATACTCATTTGGATTGGCAATACTTAAAAAATGCAATTTAGATTGAAAATACTTACAAAATGTAATTTAGATTTCAAATACCCATAAAATGCAATTGAGAATCAAAATAATTGCAAAATACCCACCATACAAAATGCAATTTGTTTTGTTTGAGTCTTCAGTCTTTTGACTGGTTTGATGCAGCCCTCCATGCCTCCCTGTCCTGAGCTAATCGTTTCATCTCTACATAGCTACCACACCCCACATCCGAGGCAATCTGTTTAACATATTCTAACCTTGGTCTACCCCTACAGTTCTTGTCCTCGACCCTTCCTTCCATAACTAAGCTTGCTATTCCTGGGTGTCTTAGTATGTGTCCTACCAACCTATCTCTTCTCTTCATTAGCAGTCGCCAGAAACATCTCTCCTCTCCCACTCGGCTTAATACCTCTTTGTTTGTAACCCTATCTACCCATCTGATCTTCATCATTCTCCTGTAACACCACATTTCAAATGCTTCAATTCTCCTCTTTTCTGCTACACCAATAGTCCAAGTTTCACTTCCATAGAGCGCCACGCTCCAGACAAAGGCTTTCAAAAATGACTTCCTAATACCTAAATCTATATTCGATGTCAGCAGATTCCTTTTTTGTTGAAATGCTTTCTTTGCCTGAGCCAACCTACTTTTTATATCCTCTTTGCTTCGTCCATCACTGGTTATTCTGCTTCCTAAGTAACAGAAGTCTCCTACTTCCTTCAGCTTTTCACCTGCCAATTTGATCTCCATAGAGGTTTCTGATTTATTTCGGCTGCATTCCAGTATTTTTGTTTTACATTTATTAATTTTCATCATGAATTCTTTCTGTAAGACGGAGTCCATACCATTCAAAAACTCATTCAAATCCTCAGGCTTGTCGGCCAAGATGACGATGTCATCAGCAAATCTCAGAGTTGAAATTATTTCTCCTTGAATCTTCACTCCCACTTTACATTTTTCTCTAATTTCCTTCATTGCTTGTTCAATGTAAAGATTGAAAAGTATGGGTGATAAGTTGCAGCCTTGCCTTACAACTTTCTGAATACCAGCTTCTCTCTCATGTCCTTCAACTCGAATGACTGCTGTCTGGTTTCTGTATAGATTGTATATCACCCTCCTATCCCTGTACTTTATTCCAATCGATTTCAAAATGTCAAACAATTTAGTCCAATCAACGTTATCAAAAGCCTTTTCTAAGTCTACAAAAGCCATGAACGTTCTCTTATCTTTCCTTATTCTACCTTCCAAAATCAGCCTAAGACTTAGAACAGCATCCCTTGTTCCTACATTTCTCCTGAAACCAAACTGGTCTTCACCCAACTCCGTTTCTATCTGGCTTTCAATCCTCTTGTAAATTATCCTAGACAGGATCTTTGAAGCATGAGTAATCAAGCTGATTGTACGGTAATCTTCACATCTGTCAGCTCCCACTTTCTTTGGTATAGGGATGATTACATTCTTCTTGAAATCAGGGGGTACCTCACCTGTCTCATAAATCCTACACACCAAGTGAAATAACCTGATCAGATCTTCATCTCCTATGCATCGTAGCAACTCAATCGGTATATCATCTATGCCTGGTGCTTTGTTCCTGCTTAAGTCTTCCAAAGCTCTATCAAATTCTGATCTCAATATTAAATCTCCTTTCGCATCCTCATCAATTTCCTCCTCCTTTTCCATTACATGATTCTCAATCTCCTTTCCCTTATACAAACTCTCTATGTAAGCTTTCCATCTCTCAACCTATTCTTCCCTATCTGTTAGAGGCTTTCCATTTGTGTCCTTAATATTACAGCACTTGGTCTTCTTTTCCCCAAAAGTATTCTTAATCCTTCGATAAGCTGTGTCTACTTTTCCTAATTTCAGACAATTTTCTATACCTGCACATTTCTCTTTCAACCATTCTTCTTTCGCTTCCTTGCACTTCTTGTTAACCTCATTTCTCAGACGTCTGTATTCTGCTTTCCCCTTTTCATCTCTTACATTCTTGTGTTTCTGCCTTTCATCCATCAATTCTAGTATATCCTGAGTGATCCACGGTTTTCTACCTATTCTTTCTTTCCTACCAATGTTTTCTTCTGCGGATTTTGTTATTTCATTCTTCAAAAGTACCCATTCGTCTGCAATTGAAGTTTGTTTAGGGTTTTTCATTAGTCCTTCCTTTATACTCTTCTTGAATCTTTCGTTTACATCCTTCTCTTTCAGTCTGTCTATTGCCCACCTTTTTGGCTTTTGACTTTTCTTCAGTTTCTTCAACTTTAATCTGCATTTCATTACAACCAGATTGTGGTCAGAGTTTATGTCAGCACCAGGATATGTTTTACAATCCAAAATCTAGTTTCGAAACCTCTGCTTGACCATAATGAAGTCGATTTGGTAACGCCCTGTATCTCCTGGTCTCATCCATGTGTATATTCTTCTATTGTGGTTATTGAATAAGGTGTTAGCTATGACCAACTCATGCTCGGTGCAGAATTCTACCAGCCTGCTTCCTCGATCATTCCTTTCACCTAATCCGAAATCTCCTACTATCTTCCCTTCTCTCCCTTTTCCTACCACAGCATTCCAATCTCCCATTACTATAACATTTTCATCACCCTTGATATACCTCAGAATTTCGTCTATTTCTTCGTAGACCTTTTCAACATCCTCATCATCAGCTTGACTGGTAGGCATATAGACTTGTACCACTGTGGTGCAGGTAGGTTTAGTATTGATTTTTGCTAGAATAATCCGTTCACTATATTGCTCATAATATTCCACCCGCTGTCCAAGTTTCCTACTCAATATGAGGCCAACCCCTGCTTGGCCATTGTTTGATTTAGTGCTAATGACCCTATAGTCTCCTGACCGAAAGTCCTGTTCTTCCTGCCAGCGCATTTCACTAATCCCAACCAAATCCAACCTCAACCTATCCATTTCCCTTTCTAAGTTTTCTAACCTTCCACTTCCTAGCAGACTTCTAACATTCCACGCTCCGATCCGTAGAATGTCAGATTTCCTCTTTGTCACTTCTGTGATGTTAACCCCCTCTCGAGTAGTCCCCACCCGGAGATCCGAACGGGGGACTAGTTTACCTCCGGATTGAAATTTTACAAGGGAGGAGGCCAGCATCACATGTAATTGTGCATAGAGAGGTGCATATCCTCGGGAATAGCTTACGGCTGTAGTTTCCCGTTGCTTTCAATTTAGATTGAAAATACTTGCAAAAAGCGGTTTAGGTTGAAAATACTTACAAAATGCAATTGAATTTCAAAGTACTCACATAAGTCTCAGACTCTATATTGAAAAACTTACTTTCGATTTTCGCAAAAAAATGAAAGTAGACTTATGAGGTCAACACAGGGCGAAAAAAAAAGTGTGTCTATCTGTGTGTGTGTATGTGTGTGTGGTAGTCTGTATGTGTGTGTCAGTCTTCACAAAATGCAATTGAGGTTGAAAACACTCGCAAAATGCAATTTAGATCGAGAAAACTTACAAAATGCAACGTAGATTGAAAATACCTTCACAATGGAGTGTAACAAATACAAAAAAAACAACGCTAAGGGAATTTAGATACACGGGGAGCCAATTAACTAAAACAGTGCGGGAATCTTAAAGACAAAAGGAAATATAATGAAAAGAAAACAGGAGGTCTGACCCCTCGAAGAAGGAGGGCTCAGGTATGATGAGACAAGGACCAATTAAAGCGGAATGAAAGAAGACTTATGAGATCTACACGGGCTAAAAATTGTCTGTGTGTGTCTGTATGTTTGTGTGTGTGGGTGTGTCTGTCCCCTCTATCAAGTAAAATATGACAAAACCGAATTGAACCAAATGTGGTACAGAGGCAGCACCAGCAAAGGACAATGCAGTGTATTGTTTTTATATCTCCGCCATTATAACGAACATACCGGGTGAGTTAGCCGTGGTCGTTACGGTATGACTGCTAGCAGTCGCTCACATCCGGGAGGCGAGGAGTTTCGAATCCCCTTGCCGGCAACCTTGAAGATTGTCTTCTGTGGTTTCCCATCTTCCTTCCAGGCAAATGCCGGAGTTGGTCCCTCACTATAGGCCCAGCCGCTACCTTCCAATTCCTCGTCCTTCCATTGCAACTTTCCTCCACAACGGTACTTGTAGCTCACCCACTGGGTGTCCGTCTCGAAGCAGCTACAAAACTGGCGAGCCGAACTTTCCTTGGACGCTCCCGGCACTAAAAGCCTTACCCTAAAAAAAAAAAAAAAAAAAACCAACATGATATGGCGGCCACCCAGAAGTTCAAAGCTTAAATCACATTACAACTAAGATGCTCATCCGTTTACCAAAATTTGCAACGATATACTTTTATGTGGGAAGCGTCATTTCCTCAAAGTACAAGATCATCAGCCAAATAGTTTCATAATGGCGGCCGTATGAATCATGCACGTATTAAAGACTAAACCATAACTTATGATTCAAAAAAGCCCAGCCTAACCAAATCCGCTTATCGTGCAGATGGTGGTTTAAACTGTCCTCAAGGAGGTGACCTGTTAGGTATTATCATTTTGTATGAGAATATTATACCTTAGCAATGACTAGATGTTAGACAGCCACTACGCAACGAGTCTACTACAACCAACATATTATATTCTTAGAAATAAATCAAATATTATTCTTGACATTACTAGTTTGTAGGCAATGTATTTTTTGGGCATGGGACGGATGCAGGAATATTTATTCAAATAACTAGTCTCCATGTTGTGGAAGCTTGAAGTAAAACGGGCGGTATAAATCGTATTTATTTCCCATTAGAAAATACGCACTTGTGCATGGGACGGGTGTAGGAATACTTATTCAAATAACTAGCCTCCATGTTGTGGAAGCTTGCAGTGAAACGGGCTGTATAATTCGTATTTATTTCCCATTAGAAAATACGCACTTGTGCATGGGACAGGTGTAGGAATACTTACTCAAATAACTAGCCTCCATGTTGTGGAAGCTTGCAGTGAAACGGGCAGTATAATTCGTATTTATTTCCTATTAGAAAATACGCACTAGGCCTATATGTAATTATAGGCTAGGGGTAATCATAAAACAACAAATGAAATAGAACACATATTCGTACCCCGTCTGCATGGATGAGAGTCAAGCATTTAGACCTCCCAAAACACTTGAAATATATTGACTTAAGAAGTCGGCAATAGGCTCAGGAAGTAGCGTAATGATTGGGAATAAGGAAAATCTTTAGCATGGTATAACATATTGGCTTAACACTGGGGCAGATGACCTCACCCTCCTGCCCCTTACTGTGCGCTCTTCAGCAAGCGAATTGTGTACATTAGGCTCTAATTTTGTGGTAAAATCATGGCTTATTTTCTTGTAACGTGCTCATACTAACTTATTTTGTACTGGATGACAACCATAATTATTATGATACTAGCTGTACTCGGTATGCGTCGCAATGCCAATCAATAACTTTGTATGTTGAAGTGCATTTGGATTCCCAATATTGTTTTTCTTTTTCCATTAACCACCTCTAAACTATTGTAAAATTGATTTACTATCTCAAAAAATCATGGGAGCGTGCTCAAAATCTCACCAAATTTTCATCGCAATGAAATGAATGGTATATGAACGCATACGGTACTGTGTTGAAACGATTCGAGCGCCGTCACCCATTTGTTGAATACACTCATACGCTACCTATTGTAAAATAGATTTACTAAGTGAAAACCTTCCCTGACGTGTACACAACAACTCATGAAAGTTTCATCGCAATCGGATGAATGGCATATGAACGCATACGGGTTTCTGCTTGAACGATTCGCGCGACGACACTCATTGTTGAATCTACTTGTGCGCCACCCATTGGAAAACGGATTTACTAATTCATACACCTTCGCAGGACTGTGCTCAACTCCCCAAAGTTTTATGATAATCGGATGAATGTTATATGAACGCATACGGAACTTGGTTGAAACGAATCACGCGCTGTCGCCCGTTAATTGAATCTAATCGTGCGCTACCAATTGTAAAATGGATTTACTAAATCAGAAATCTTTGCGGGAGTGGAAACAGCATTTCTCCAAACTTCATTGCAATCGCATGAATGGTATATGAACCCATACGGAATTTTTTAAACGATACGCACGCCGTTACTCATTTGTTGAATCTACTTGTGCGATACCTAGTGTAAAGTGGATGTATTAAGCCAAAAACGTTCCCTGAAGTGTACACAACATCTCACCCAAGTTTCATCGCTTTGGGACAAATGGTATATGAACACATACGGGACTTTGTTGAAACGCTTCGCGCGCCTTCGCTCATATGTTGAATCTACTTGAGCGCTACCTATTGTAAAATGGATTAACTAAGCCTGAAACCTGAAACTTCCCTGGAGTGTACACAGCAACTCGTCCAAGTTTAGTCGCTACCAGACGAATGGTATATGAACGTATACGGGACTATATTGAAACACTTCGCGCGTCGTCGCCCGTTTGTTTAATCTACTTGTGCGATACCAATTGTAAAGTGAATTTACTAACCCAGAAACCTTCCCTGAAGTGTACGCAACATCTCACCCAAGTTTCATCCCTATCAGACGAATAGTATATGAACGCAAACAGGACTTTGTTGAAACGATTCCCGCATCGTCGCTCATTTGTTGAGTCTACTCGTGCGCTACCTATCATGACATGGATTTACTAAGCCAGAAACCTCGCCTGTAGTGTACACAACCTCTCACCCAAGTTTCATCGCTATCGGATGAAGGGTATGTGTACGCATACAGGACTTTGTTGAAACGCTTCGCCCGCCGTCGCTCATTTCTTGAATCTACTCCTGCGCTACCTATTGTTAAGTGGATTTACTAAACCAGACACCTTCCCTGAAGTGTACACAACATCTCACCCAAGTTTCATCACTATCAGACGAATAGTATATGAACGCATACGGGACTTTGTTAAAACGCTTCGCTCGTCGTCGCTCATTTGTTGAACCTACTCGTGCGCTGCGTATTATAATATGGAATTACTAAGAGAGAAACCTTGCCCGTAGTGTACACAACCTCTCAGCCAAGTTTCATCGCTATCGGACGAATGGTATGTGAATGCATACAGGACTTTGTTAAAACGCTTCGGCCGTCGTCGCTCATTTGCTGAATCTAATCGTGCGCTACCTATTGTTAAGTCGATTTACTAAACCAGAAACCTTACCTGAGGTGTACACAACATCTCACCCAAGTTTCATCACTATCAGAGGAATAGTATATGAAGGCATACGGGACATTCTTAAATGCTTCGCTCGTAGTCGCTCATTTGTTGAATCTATTCGAGCGCTACCTATTATAACATGAATTTTTAAGCCAGACACCTTGCCTGTAGTGAACACAACCTCTCACCCAAGTTTCATCGCTATCGGACGAATGGTATGTGAACGCATACAGGACTTTGTTGAAACGCTTCGCCCGTCGTCGCTCATTTGTTGAATTTACTCGTGCGCTACCTATTATAACATGGAGTTACTAAGCCTGAAACCTTGCCTGTGGTGTACACAACCTCTCACCCAAGTTTCATCGCTATCGGACGAATGGTATGTGAACGCATACAGGACTTTATTGAAACGCTTCGGCCGTCGTCGCTCATTTGTTGAATCTAGTCGTGCGCTACCTATTGTAAAAAGGATTTACTTAGTCAGAAACCTTTCCTGGAGTGTGCACAACAATACAACCAAAGTTTCATAGCAATCGGATGAATGTTATATGAACGCATACGGTACTTTTTTAAGCGATTCGCGTGCCGTCACTCAATTGTTGAATCTACTCGTGCGCTACAACTTTTACATTTATTCACCTTTTAAACCTTCTCTAGACTTCCACAAATAATTCAAGACCAAGATTAGCCAAATCGGTCCAGCCGTTCTCGAGTTTTAGTGAGACTAACGAACAGCAATTCATTTTTAGCCTACTTTTCACATTTTGCAAACATGAGGAAAAAGTAGACTTATGAGATCGATCCGGGAAAATGTGTGTCTGTCTGTCTGTCTGTCTGTCTGTCTGTCTGTCCTTCTGTCTGTCTGTCTGACTGTGTGTGTGTGTGTGTCCCCCCTATCAACTCCTAAACGGCTGCAGCAATCAAAACCAAATTTAGTATGAGTAAAGATGTTCACCGGAATAGCTCACGTCCTTATTTGAAAATGATGTCAGTGCTACCAACTGCTGAAGAAACGCACTAGAAATTTGAGCTCCATGTTGGATATCTTGCAAGGTATGCATGGGAGCTATTCCAAAATTGGCACACGTGTAGATAATACTATTTAAGTTTAATTTCCATGAGGCTAACCATGACAGTGTTGCCAAAATAATGTTAAGCCTTCTGATAGGTCCAATGTTTAAATGCATATAACTTCTACACTATCAATTGGATTTCAACCAAATTTCGTATGTAATATCTGTACATAAACAGATATGACTGAGCGTATTCTTAAGAGCCACCAGGGCTGCCAACTGTTAATAATTGCTCTCTCTATTTTTTTATCCAAATACCAATATATCAGAAAGTATGCAGGCCAACAGCTTTAAACTATGCACACGTATATTCTGACATTTTAGATTAATTTGGAGTAACTTATATACGTCAGTTCTACCAAAATGATTATAAGCCTGCTGATAGTACCAATTTTTAAATACATGTAACTTTTATACTATTAGTTGGATTTCAACCAAATTTCGTATGTGATATATGTACCATAACAAATATGACTGTAAGTATTGTTAAGAGCAATCAGGGCTGCCAACTGTTAATAAATGCTGTCTATATTCTTTTTATCCTAAAATCAATATATCAGAAAGTATGCAAGCCAACAGCTCTATACTTTGCACACGTATAGCACCTGACATTCTAGATTAATATGGAGTAATTGATACAAGGCAGTGCTGCCAACATGATTCTATGCCTGCTGATATGTCCAATTTTAAAATACATGTAACTCCTATACTAACAAATGGATTTCATCCAAAATTGGCACAACAAGATATCATAATAATTCAGTTTATTTAGACCAGCACACGCATGTTATTGTTGGCAACATGCTTTTACGCGTGCTGATAGATCCAGTGTCTAACTGCATGTAACGTCCATTGGACTTCAACCAAATTTTGCATTCTGTACCTTAAGAGGTGGAACTAAGAATATATTCAGTCACCAGGGCTGCCAACTGTAGTGCTCTAATAGGCTGCATTATACCAGGTATATTTTGAACTAATTAGAGATTTTGATATTACCAACTTAATTTCGTCATTATTCTAGATAGGTTCATATACTGTAGAATAATCATTGGCATGAAAAGTAGGCTGTATAGTTCTTCACGGAACTTCTTGTTATATATAAGAAGACTAGCTGTACCCGGCATGCGTTGCATTGGCAATGCGTTGGCATTGTAACTTTGTATGTTGAAGTGCTTTTGGATTCCCAATATTGTTTCTTTTTTTCAGTTAACCACCTCTAAACTATTGTAAAATTGATTTACTATTTCAAAAAAGTCATGGGAGCGTGCTCAACATCTCACTAAATTTTCATCGCAATGAAATGAATGGTATATGAACGCATACGGTACTTTGTTGAAACGATTCGAGCACCGTCACCCATTTGTTGAATATACTCGTACGCTACCTATGGTAAAATGGATTTACTAAGTGAAAACCTTCGTTGGCCTGTACACAACAACTCATGAAAGTTTCATCGCAATCGGATGAATGGCATATGAACGCATACGGGTTTTTGTTTAAATGATTCGCGCGACGACACTCATTTGTTGAATCTACTTGTGCGCCACCGATTGAAAAACGGATTTACTAATTCATACACCTTCGCAGGACTGTGCTCAACTCCCCAAAGTTTTAGGATAATCGGATGAATGTTATATGAACGCATACGGGACTTGGTTGAAACGATTCACGCGCTGTCGCCCATTAATTGCATCTTATCGTGCGCTACCAATTGTAAAATGGATTTACTAAATCAGAAATCTTTGCGGGAGTGGAAACAACTTTTCTCCAATTTCATTACAATCGCATGAATGGTATTTGAACGCATACGGATTTTTTTAAACGATACGCACGCCGTTACCCATTTTTTGAATCTACTTGTGCGATACCTATTGTAAAGTGTATATACTATGCCAGAAACCTTCCCTGAAGTGTACACAACATCTCACCCAAGTTTCATTGCTTTCGGACAAATGGTATATGAACGCATACGGGACTTTTTTGAAACGCTTCGCGTGCCTTCACTCATATGTTGAATCTACTTGAGCGCTACCTATTGTAAAATGGATTAACTAAGCCTGAAACTTTCCCTGGAGTGTACACAACAACTCACCCAAGTTTAGTCGCTATCAGACGAATGGTATATGAACGTATACGGGACTATGTTGAAACACTTCGCGCGTCGTCGCTCGTTTGTTTAATCTACTTTTGCGATACCTATTATAAAGTGAATTTACTAACCCAGAAACCTTCCCCGAAGTGTACACAACATCTCACCCAAGTTTCATCACTATCAGACGAATAGTATATGAACGCATACGGGACGTAGTTGAAACGCTTCGCTCGTCGTCGCTCATTTGTTGAATTTACTCGTGCGCTACCTATTATAACATGGATTTACTAAGCCAGAAACCTTGCCTGTAGTGTACACAACCTCTCACCCAAGATTCATCGCTATCTGACGAATGGTATGTGAACGCATTAAGGACTTTGTTGAAACGCTTCGGCAGTCGTCGCTCATTTGTTGAATCTACTCGTGCGCTACCTATTGTAAAAAGGATTCACTAAGTCAGAAACCTTTCCTTGGGTGTGCACAACAATACAACCAAAGTTTCATAGCAATCGGATGAATGGTATATGAACGCATACGGGACTTTGTTTAAGCGATTCGCGTGCCGTCACTCATTTGTTGAATCTACTCGTGCGCTACAACTTTCATATGTATTTACCTTTTAAATCTTCCCTGGACTTCCACAAATAATTCAAGACCAAAATTAGCCAAATCGGTCCAGCCGTTCTCGAGTTTTAGCGAGACTGTGTGTTAGGTAGTTAGCCCGAAGGCTGGTTGGATCCTCAAAAAGCACCGCCGTTACGTTATGTGAGTAGATACCCACAAAAACCCAAGGCAGTGCTATATTGAGGCGTTCTAGGCAAGAAGAGGAGTGAGGTAGTTTGCCATTGCTTTCCTCACTGAGTCAGAACAGTAGTCCTAACCGTATGAGTAGAACCTTTCACAGCATTCACAGGCACTGACTGTGCCCTGAATGCCATTACTAAGCACCACCCATACCTCAGTAGCTTCTATATAATCACAGCCATGAGTGAGACTGAGACATTGGTGAAAAGCCACCTGTTACTCTAGCCTGTGCCAACTGACAAATGCAAATGTACTGTATTGATCAAGAGATGGCAAACAGGCCAATTAGCGAGACTAACGAACAGCAATTCATTTATATATATATATAGATTTAAGGTCAGGAAATCTGGTAAATTAATGCAAATTTGCAGGAAAAGAAAATTCTGAATGAAAATAACATTGTTTTATCAAGAACACTTGTTTTTCAACTTAATACTCTCCAACTGTTTTCACATACTGAGAATCTTAGCCATGGCCTTACACAAGACAAGAACATGCTTAGTACGAGGGGTGATCAGAAACTAAGGTTACAAAACCTGCAGTGAAACGTGTACATTTTATTTTACACAACCAATACAGCCAACTGATAGTACATACGTTAGGTTATTCCTCTACATAGTCCCCATATCGGTTTAGGCACTTGTCGCTTTGTGAGATGAGTTTGAATCTCCCTTTTGGTAACCATCCTGTCCTTGTGTCTTCAGCTACGTTGACGCGAAGTGTTTCACCTCCTTGTCTGAAAAATCGTCGATCTTCTAGGTGCTCCTTCAATTGAGGAAACAGATGAAAGTCACTTGGAGCGAAGTCGGGGCTGATAAATGACGTCCCAGCTAAATCACTTAAACAGCATGGTGGTCTTCTGGGCTGTATGAGATCGCGCGTTGTCATGAAGGAGAGAAGTCCTGGCCTCGGTTACATGTTTTGCTCACAGAAATCGAATAACTGAGCGTATCCTTTCACGATACCAGTCTTCCAAACGAGTCGCCATTAGTTGTTGGCCTACAACCAGCGCTGGTGGCTGAAACTCTGCACAGTTACCAACACTTTGTATTCAAATTACCATGAACTACTTATTTCTGTACTACAGACGAAACTCCAGGAATATTTGTCCTTTAACCTTAGTTTCTGATCACTCATCGTATGATGATATAGACATTTTACCGAATTTACATGCTCAAGATTACACAGTATCCCTGAAACAACAATCAATCAATCAACGTATAATATACCACGTTGTAATTCAACAAGCAACTACAACCAGCATTCAAATATATTCCTTGAAAAGGACAATGAATTATACGTATGCATTTTGGGGAAATCAGGCTATATGATCTTTACTGAATGTCTAGCATTTTAGGCTGACTTCTAACATTTATATTTTTTTAGCATTAAAATTCGCCCGATTGAATAGCCGTAAAATTTGAAAGTTTCCCTAAGCTCCGTGGTCAGATACCACTGAATGTGATAAATTATAGGTGTATTTATTTAATTAGTCATTCATAAAACGAACATGGCCGTCAAGTGAAGTTGAAACTTTTAAATAGACTTTTCTCGCGATTTAACCATCTAAACCCAATGCAACTTGGTACAGAAGTGTTTATACACATTGTAATGCATTGACATCTAACAGTTGAAATGTTTACATAATCTGAAGATGGCGGTTGTGGGAAATATTTCACCGGCATTCTACAGGTTGGTCAGCCAGCCCCTTGCGATCCAGTTTTAAACATACCTTCACATGTACTACAATTCTGATAGGCATCGGTCCCTATCCGTAAACCGAAGTAATATAACAAGATGGTGTGTTTACGGGATAGAAGACAGCAGGAATCGTGAGCGTCACTATGAAATCAGTATCGGTATTTCGAATGAATCCGTTAAACGAGCACAGTTACGCAGAACATGTACTTTCAAACAGGAGGTGCATGCACAGACAGAGAGCAGGTATTGTATAGACTGGGAAGTGCACGCTGCAGGTCAAGTGTCGCAGTAGCTCACATAGCAAGCACGCGGTGGGATGTGTGATAGTTGTCAGTGCTCGAGGGTACGAAGGTTCATGTCCCATTCATTTTTTTTAAATTCAGTTTCCTGGGAAGTGGCAACATTGTATACTTAATTGATTTTCACAGACTGATTTCTTCATTTGGCCTTGAAAAGGGCCGTTGGTGTGAAGCTGGGTTGAAGACGCTAGAAAACGTGTGACAGGATTTCAGTTATCCACGGCGTTTAACGCAGTACCTGCTCGAAGTGAAGACCTCCGTGGTCAATACTGTGCCCGCTGGCCGAAGATGTCGGGAGGCCATCGGTTTCATATGATCCTTCCGAGACCCACTTCCAGCTCACACACAAGTATGGGGAACAACACATTCATAAGCTGGTTCAGCACAAAAAACTGCACTCGGGGGAGTCGGGAATTAGTGAGGTTTGATTCTTAACCAGCTCAGAGGAATGCATCGTCATAAAACTAAACAAGAAAGAGGCCAGTCTTAAGTTAAAATTATGAATTAATTTATTCCAAGACAGATCCCTAGCCTAGCATGAGAGATGCAATACGGCTAATCCGATTCTAATCTTCTCTGAAATAAAATTTTAAAAAATCCTTTACAAATTGAAATTAAATCACTCATGGTCGTAATACAAATGTTAAACGTTAACAAGCTAGCTAAGCGAATGGCACGTACAATTGTCCCTAAGCAATTACATCGAAATGAACTACGGGAAGGTAAAACAACGTAGAATTTACGGCAAAGGAAAACATTTACGTGTTTAGAAATACTAAGCGTGATTTACATTTAACAGCATAGGGGAAAATTGTTCTAAGCTATGATGGTGCCATCTCCAACATTTATCTAAAATTTAAATTATCTCATCTAGTCCTAATAGAAATTAACTAATGAACGGGATGCGTTGATTACAAGGAAAAATGCAGAACTATGCACAATGGTTCTAAATTTAAAGAAAGCTAGTGCAACACAAATCAGTACATAAGGTAAGCCCACCTAATTTTGTGCAATTGGCACTGCCTGCCTTCACGGTTTGCCACTCTTTGTAACAAACTGTCAAATGTACACAAGTGTAATGGAAAAAATGAAGAAAAGAAAGAATAGCCTGCAAAAGCGATCATAATTAGAGAATTATGTCGACTCACATTGCTACCAATATTGTTACGGCTGTGAGTTTGTTTTGTCGCCTCGCCGCGTTGAGTCACAGCGGCCCCGGGCTGTGTGTGCTCTGCCTCAGTGTATTACGTGCGCGTTACGCAACGGGCTGCGAAGTGAAATGGATGGTCCAGAATATTCGTGACCCAGCCAGTGAAGGAAATCTCGAGAAGCCGTGTGTCCTGGACGATTCTAGAATTCATTGAGTCACCAGCCTACTATATAAGCGGCCTCAACAGTGAGGGGACGGAGTTTTTGAGGACAGTGTTTTTGAGCGAGTGTGATTTCACTGAGTGACAGAAGTGTGGTGACGAAGTGCCGTGCGAGTTATGAAATCCAGTGACACTGTTTCCCCAGCTTGTGGACAGCGAAACAGCGTGTAGCAAGTTATCGTAAGTAACTGTAGTTTGTGTACATGAGGAAGAGGTGCAGGTAGCTTCTGTCACGGCCACCGGATTCATTAAGACGGTTTAACTTCTGTGGTTTGTTGACAAGTGAAAGGGGCAAGAGCGCTCAAGGAAGAGACTTGAGGAAACTGGAGTAAGGTTCTAATTGCTTGTATTTGCTGTTGAGTGGTGTATCTTTCTGGCCGCAATAAAGTTAATTATTTCTTTATTTCATTGTGCTTCATCACACCGTAATCCAGTTAACAAAAGTGCCACTAGGGGTGGGGGGTGGCACGTAACAATATGATGCGTGGACTGAAGTTATCACGACATCAACTGGTCGTCGTCTAAGATTGTCTGAAAAGTGTCAAAATGTATCTAAAATAAGGCGACAATCAAATAATATCTACTTTGGTCAACCAAAATATGTTAAGTTTAGTATTAATTTATTTATTATACTCAGGGGGTATTCTAAGATTGGTTAAATTCATAAAAACCTGTCACTTGATTTATAAATTCATTTAGTAATTATTTATGCCTTACAGTGTCTTGTAAAGTTTTAAGGACCTTTAATCTCGTTTAGTGTACTCTGGTGTAATCAGTGAATCCATCTAAATGTTTCGTAATTCCTTAAACCTCCACTCATCAATTATATTAGACACCTTGTGTCTTCACCAATAATTTCTTGGACATCCTGCGTCTGAACAATAACACGGATCCGTCGATCTTGATACCTTCGGTCAATCAGGACTTATAGTTCATTGCTGCCGGATTAAATGAGGACTCAATATCCACTCATTACCAAATAATCCTTCAAATACAACAATTAGTGTGGATCCCTAAATTATACACTTTTTATTACAAGGTCTAATGTATTTGCCTTCAGCTCCTAAGACATGTACAAATTATATCTGAAATCCTGTGAATTGTGCTCTCACATAGCACGACATGAATTAATATAAATACAAGTGTGTAATAGTGTAATTTTATGTGTGGCCTTCTTCATTAGAATAACGTCGAACCAATGCTATTTCGTCTCCTTGTCTGATACAGTTCATTTTAACATTGTCAATCTGCTGTTGTAAATAAGAAATAAAAGAGTTTGCTTCAAAGTTCATTTGTCTGGCATGTAGCTAGAGGATTTTAGCATATGCATTATATAATCAAAGAATGTCACAGCCCTCTAGATATTCGCTGTCTGAAATTCATGTAGCTGTGGTTCGTGCTTCCTGCTTGCACAGTGCTTTCCCTTGGCCATAACTAGCCACCTGCTATAAGTTGTTTCATTTGTTTACAGCTTTGACAAGCAACGGTCCGCTTGCTATGTCTTTAAAACGATACGCTGATAATTTCATTACATTGCCTGCCTGGCATTGAATATCTTTTCAACAAAACTAATATATTTCCACACGCTTACTTAATATTATGAGAAAACTACCTATCATTGTGCATCTGTAAAACCAACTTAAAACTAGTCTACAGGTCCAACCTATTCTTGATCTTACGTTTTTAGTAAAGCATTTTCTGACTTACAGAACGTCGTTCGATACCCGCCGTCAGGTGTTTGACGGTCTCCATTATGGACTAGGTCATCTTTCCATGGTGTTAGCTATCCTCCATCGTTAGTTCCCCCACGCATGCAGCATAGCAAGCCATTATCTGCTTCATAGCGTGGTCGTCCTTATCCAAAGTGTTGAAGTATCCATTTAATTCCATTTTGAGTGTATAAGGGGTAGGATTTTCACAGATTCTAGACTTAATATTGTTTTACGGTGATGAAAAACTCACTGCTGCTAATGGTGCGAGTAGGATAAATAAGGCGGTTCTGGGACAGGGGCTAATGCGCACGATGGCCGCCGCACGCAACTATCCTATGTTATTCTTATGGAGGGACAGTCAGAGCTGGGCCAGGGGCTAATGGGCAAGATGGCCGCCACACCCTGAGACCGTCAATGACGTCACAGGGACAGGTCGGCCGTGTAGTTGCCAAATGGACTATTTTTTATTATTATTACTAGGTAATTATTGATTAATCATGTACAATCAAGACCAGTCTTATATTGTCCACCTCGTGGTGTAGCGGTTAGTAATCTTGAATGTCACCGCGGTGGCCCGGGATCGATTCACGGCTCTGCCAAGAAATTTAATTTCTGGTCTACGAGTAGAACGGGGTACACTTAGTCTTGTGAGGCAAAAGTGAGAAAAAGCGGGTTTTATTCATACCTCTGCCATTCAGCCTAACCCCACTTCATTTAACCTCACCTAACATAACCTTAGTTCACCTAACCAAACATGTCCTCACCTAAACTAACCTAACCTAACCTAACTTCAAAATCAGTGCAAATATGAGAGCAAATGAGAGAGCACGCGTAATAAACTTATTTATAACCTAACCACATCTAACCTAACCTAACTTCACCTAACCTAACCTAACATAACCTAGCTCCAAAGTGTGAGCAAACATGGGAGCAAAAATTTGGGAGCAAAAATGTGGGAGTAAAAAGTGCGAGCAAAAAAGTGGGAGAAAAAGTGCGAGCAAAAATGTGTGACCAAAAAGTGTGAGCAAAAAAGTGGGAGCAAAAAGTGGGAACAAAAAGGTTAAGAGCAAAAAGTGGGAGCAAAAAAGTAAGAGCAAATGGGAGAGCACAAATAATAAACTTAGTTATAACCTAACCTAATCTAACCTAACCTAACCTAGCCTAACCCACAGAAACCTCATTTAAAGATTTTATATATTTTACATTTTAGATTTTTGATTTTACAATTTTACATTTTTTAGATTTTACATTTTACATTTTTGATATTTTTGTATTTTAAATTTTAGTTTTTTTTCTAGATTTTACATTTTAAATTTTTGATTTTTTGATTTTAGACTTTACATTTTACATTTTATGAAAAAAGTAAACTACAAGGTCACATACCTAACCTCACCAAACCTAACTTTAAAAACCTAACTTAAGCTAATCCAAAGGCAAATACACATACACAAAGTATATAAGATTACATGCAACTATCCTTATGCTAGTCTTATAGGCTAATGTACAACATGATCACTATCCCAACCGGGTATTAGGTAGATTTCATTAGAAAGCTAACTATTGCAATGGGTCCCATGTTTCGACTTCCGGAAAATTTCGACATATCTTCGCGTTTCACATCCCCCAGACCCCAAAACCACCGTCAGTTCAAAAGTTTATATATAATTTATGTATATATATATGTATATATATATGTATATCAGTTTCTTGTGGACACGATAACTGCCGTAATTTTGCACCAATTACTTCGAATTTTTTACCGAAGATGTATACCTATAAAATCTCGGTCGAGTTCGTTACTGGGCTAAATCGGTCGAAGGGGGTGAAAATGGGGGGCTTTTTTCGAAAAAGTGAAATTTCGCTATAACTCTCTTAATACGTGCAATATCGAATCCATTCAAAGTTCATAATATGTGTCGGATAAGTGCCAAAAATTTATGTCAAATAAGATTTTTGATAGCACCAACCATTGACTAAAGGGGTGGAAAAAAGTGGGTTTTTCGGGAAACATTAATCATATCTCTCTTAATAGGCACAATATCTAAACCGTACAAAATGGACAATATTCCCCTAATAATTACCTAAAACTTTTGTCTGAAAGAATTTTTGATATGACCCACCATTACGCCAAGGGACGAGAAAAATGATTTCGGAATTATAAGAAAATGCCAAGAGCTATCAGTGGTTGCCATGGCAACACTACTAAATTGATGAGGCATGGACCATCAGACGTTGCCATGACAACGCACTTGCACGAGATCAGATTCAGTATTTCCATCTGATTAAGTGGTTGGTTGGTTGGTTCTTAAGTTTAGGGGCTGCGACAACGCGGTCATGTAGCCCCGTGTACTTTGGGTGTGTGTAGAATCTGTCTGATAACCGGTGTTAATTGTGATGACTGTATTAGTGTGTGTTATCTGTTTGTTAATTTAAGTACTGCAACTAACAATTTTTCAGATAGTTCCTACTTTTGCCGCCAAGCGCCACTGTCAACGACTACGAGGCCAAGTTCAGAACTGAGCTACTAGACGCCGCCGCAGTCGGCTCTTGGCAACGAACATAGAAACCTAAGAGCGTTGTATACATTCTTAACCTATCCAATTTAGCTTCACACAGGTGCAATTAGTGGAAGGATCTTTAACATGCCATAAATCTATGACATGGGACCGCCGGCTTTACTTCCCCTCCGAAGGAAGGCATACTGAGGGATATTTAACGCTCTTAAAAAATCCGACGGCTTCGGCCGGGTTTGAACCCGGTATCTTGGGCATAGAAGCTCAGCATGTTACCGACTACGCCACCAAAGCCGCCTGATAAAGAGGGAAGCGGCTTCGGTGACGTAACTGGTAGCATGCTGAATGTCTATGCCCAATGTCGCGGTTTCAAAGCCGGCCGAAGTCGTCGGATTTTCTAAGAGCACTAGAATCCCTCAGTATGCTTTCCTTTGGAGGGGAAGTTCCAACGTTCGTTGCGAGTTGATGGTTGGGGTGGCATCTAGTAGCCAAGTTCACAGCTAGGTGTCGTTGACGGTTGTACCTGGTAGCAACATTAGGAACTACTGCTTGAAATTGACCGTCTGCAGTACTTACATGAATTAAGACTAATACAGCCATTACAATTCACACCGTGTATCAGACAGATTCTACACTCACCCAAAGTACACGGGGTTAGATGACCGCGTTGTCGCAGCCCCTAAACTGAGGAACCAACCAGAGGTAGATTTCGTTAGAAAGCTAACTATTGCAATGGGTACCATGTTTCGACTTCCGGAAAATTTCGACATATCTTCGCGTTTCACATCCCCAGGCCCCAAAACCACCGTCAGTTCAAAAGTTATATATAATTTATGTATGTATATGTATATCAGTTTATTGTGGACACGATAACTGCCGTAATTTTGTACCAATCACTTTTAATTTTTTACCGAATACGTATACCTATAAAATCTCGGTCGAGTTCGTTACTGGGCTAAATCGGTCGTTGGGGGGTGAAAATGGGGGGCTTTTTTTTCGAAAAAGTGAAATATTGCTATAACTCTCTTAATATGTGAAATATCGAATCCGTTCAACATTCATACTATGTGTCGGATAAAGCCCAAAAATGTATGTTTGAAGAGTTTTTTTTATAGCACCAACCATTGACCAAAGGGGTGGGAAAAAGTGGGTTTTTCGGGAAACATTAATCATATCTCTCTTAATAGGCACAATATCAAAACCGTACAAAATGGACAATATTCCCATAATAATTACCTAAAACTTTTGTCTGAAAGAATTTTTGATATAACCCACCATTATGCCAAGGGATGAGAAAAATAATTTCGGAATTATAAGAAAATGCCAAGACCTATCAGTGGTTGCCATGGCAACACTACTAAATTCATGAGGGATGAGCCATCAGACGTTGCCAAGATAACGCACTTGCACGAGATCAGATTCAGATTTCCATCTAAGTGTGAAGCGGCTTCGGTGACGTAACTGGTAGCATGCTGAATGTTTATGCCCAAGGTCGCGAGTTCAAAGCCGGCCGAAGTCGTCGGATTTTCTAAGAGCGCCAAAAATCCCTCAGTATGCTTTCCTTTGGAGGGGAAGTTCCAACGTTCGTTGCGAGTTGCTGGTTGCGGTGGCATCTAGTAGCCAAGTTCACAGCTAGGTGTCGTTGACGGTAGTACCTGGTAGCAACATTAGTAACTACTGCTTGAAATTGACCGTCTGCAGTCCTTACCTGAATTACAGACTAATACAGCCATCCCAAAGTACACGGGGTTACATGACCGCGTTGTCGCAGCCCCTAAACTGAGGAACCAACCAAAATCTCTGCGGTAGATATAATTTTGCGTGAAGAAGTAACAGACCGTTACATAGTTGCACATCAGTGTCGAAACCTAGCATAAGGACAGTGTGACCGCAAGTATAAAAATGGACCCCAAATGACAAGAAGGTTACCGTTCCCATAAGACAATAAAATGTTTAAAATAAGCATAAAATGACGAAAAACAAAGTTAATTAAGCTCCAATTATAAAATACCTTCTCGCAATAAATGAGGTCTGATCCTTCTACGAAAATCTGCATATTCTGCCTATTTTCGCCTATCCCCAAGTTTGTCCGGTGAAATCTACCTCCGCCTTCCGGCGTGCCGAGAGGACTTTTTTTTTTCATTTTGTTGTTTACTCATTTGTCAATTTTCCAATTTCCCATTTTGAGTTTTTTAAAAACGCCAGTTTTATGTTTTTCAATTTCATAATACGGAAACATGGATTTTGCGTTTTGTTGTTTACTCATTTGTCAATTTTCCAATTTCCCATTTTGAGTTTTTAAAAAACGCCAGTTTTATGTTTTTCAATTTCATAATATGGCAACATGGATTTTGCGTTTTGATGTTTACACATTTGTCAATTTTCCAATATCCCATTTTCAGTTTTTTTAATGTTAGTTTTATGTTTTTCAATTTCATAATATGAAAACATGGATTTTGCATTTTGTTGTTTACACATTTGTGAATTTACCAAATTCCCATTTACAGTTTTTAAAATTTCAGTTTAATGTTTTTTCCATTTTGTCAATATGGAAACATAGATTTTCCAATTTGTGTTTTACATGTTCATTTTGCATTAGGAGTGGAGAGAGGTGGGTAGTAATTAAATATGAACAAGCAGTGTCTATAAAATATTTTTTATTTTAAATACATGTACACTATTTACACATATTACATTTTTGTATAGAGTCTATTGTTTTAGCCTACTTTCGATTTTTGCAAAAAATGAAAGTAGACTTTTGAGATCACTACAGGGCCAAAAATTGTGTGTCTGTCTGTGTGTGTGTATGTGTGTGGGTGAGTCTGTGTGTGTGTGTGTGTGAGTGTGTGTACTCTGAATGTCTGTCCCCCCCCTATCAATTCGAACACGGTGAAACCGAATTGAACGAAATTTGGTACAGAGGTAGCACTGGCAAAGGGCACCTCAGTGTCATGTTTTATATTGCTGCCATCTTTACCAAAACTTAATGGTGGCCACTCAAATGGTCAAAACGTAATAATGCATTACAACCAAACTAATAATCGTATCTTTACCAAATTTGGTATCAACGTTCCTTCATATGAGGCGCGTCTCGTGCCCAAACTACGAGGTCATCAACCGTACCATTTCAGAATGGCGGCCGTGTGAATTATGCAAACTTTATAATCCATAACATGGGACCCACCAGTTCCGACTATCGAACCAAGAATCGTTTAATCTGTTTGAAACGACGTGGCCCGTTTGAAATTAAAAGTTTATATTTTAATATTATAGTCTAGAAGTGATTTTAAAAAGCCGAGTCGTCTCGGTTATTTGACAAGATGGCAGCTGATCTCTCGTTCTGACCTTTATTTTATTAATTTCAGTATGTTGCATGCAATATAGGCTAGTGGTAACAAATGTATGAACTTTCTATGAAATGAACTCGGTTTAAAATATACTCCAGTAAAGAAAACGTTTAGTCCAAGTCATGATTTGCTATAACGTGGTATATGTATTGGTTCCTAACGATCTATTGAATGTGCACGATTGTCTGAGTGGTCAGCGCGTTAGTCTTTCATCAGGTTGGCCGTGTTTCAAATCCTATCAAAGTTAGATTTTTTTCTTGATTTTTTTATATTTATTATTTCTTGAGTACTGAGACGTTATAAATTAAAGCATTATATGCTGCATTTTGAAATGGAAAATATATATTTAATTAAAACAACATTCACCTCCGGAGTGACATCTAAGAGTAATTACTTGAACTATGTTATTGGTAACCAGAGCCTTCAAGATAGGAGGTATGCTCTCTACCGGCCAGTTAGTGAACCCATGTCTACAGTATAATTGCGAAGGTTATTATTTCTGCCGATAGAGGGTACACATCCCTAAGATAAGGCGCGATTATCACGGCCAACGAGAATGACTGGCTCTGGTGAGTTTTCGTGACGTCAGCAATGTAGTTCTGTTGCACCACTGCCTGGTCTTCGTATTACTGCCGGCGTGGTACCTAGTCATCTTGTCTACATCATTGAACCTGTATAAACGTTGGTATTCATTTATCACTTGTCTTCATAGAAGGTATTGATACAAGTCGTTAGTCGGTGGGTAGTGTATTCCGCAGATCTCTTCTATAAACGAATTAATTTATGTTCCGCCCCTTGAAACAACAATAAGTTAATGATATCTATACTGTGCTGCAAGATTCTTTGATCTAATTATACTAATGTGCACATAATTTAACTCACAACGAAGGTCACAGAATCTACAACTCGACTTAATGTAGCCTGTTCGTTGCAGCTATTAAAGACACAACGAACCCTTGAATCCTAGTTCGCGTGGATTTTTGTAAGGAGTAACTTCAATAGGCGTAGTTTTGCAAACCTATACAGTATAATTTATCGTGTTTGAAAACACACGGAACATCTGAACTGCGTCCATTTTATGAAGATTGATATAAAATATTGCATTTCTGCTGCTTATGAATTGCTCTCGACTTAAACGTACAAACATCATCAAGCAGTACCGGTACATTGCCTACGTCACAGAAGGGTTTGGTTTACGCGTCATGGGCTATCTTTCTCGTTAGCCGTGCGCGATTACAAATTAGCTGTGTAATAGTTATATGAAATATGTTTCTCCCAGTGATACGTTTTGAGCAACGAAGTTTAAATTATTGTAAGTCGTCGGTGTTAATAAACTGAATACCTACGTTGTTTGGAGTGTTTACTGATGAAATTACAAAATGCTGGGGTAAATTATTTGAACGCCACTCCTCAAATCGAGTGTGCCAATTTGCACTTCGAATTGGAAGAAATTAGGAAATGATAAAGACAAAGAGTTATAACTATACCCATACATTTAGGAGAAAGTAGGCTATATGTTCTATCCTGAACATCTTGTTTTGTTATAAATTGTACAGTTGTTTTTATTTTGTTTTCTATTTTATTTATTTTTGATTATGAATACCATTTTTTATTTTTGTAGTGTTATGCTTTTATTTCCTAAATTGTTTTGTTTTATGTATTTGCTAGTTGCAGACAGAAGATTTTGATATTCATAACTTAACTCTTTAAGCATAGTTAATGATTGAGTAATGACCATAGGCATGTGTACCTATACCATCAGCATCAATCACTCTTTTGTTTAGTCTTATAGATGATATGTCATGTTGTTTAGATGCGATAATGTTCATGGGTATTCTTTTTACATTGTTTTTCAAGACACAATCCTTATAATCTTCAAAGCCTATACAATTGTTTGCAACACCTCTGCTAATACCTTTAACCTTTTTGATTTCTTTAACATTTATGTTTAAAGCGTACATTTTAGCTGTAATTCCAACAAATGCTTTGATAATTTGTCCACAAGCCTCGCCTTTAAATTTCCCCAACGTTCTCTTGTTTGATGTTGAGTAACATATGTGATTAGTAGGATAATCTGATGTGTCCAGGTGTTCTAGGAAATCCAACTTGTCTTGAAATACATCTGGGGTGTTAACCAAATAAATGAACGAGTCGGTATCCATATACATGTTCTTAAGATTTTTCATTCCATAATAGGGTAGCAGGACATCATAGTGGTGGGAATACATTAGAGTTTTTGGAATATCCAGTATACACATTCCAATATATATAGGCTTATTGAATACAATGTTACGTTTAGCCATGTGGAAAGCAGCTAGATTAGGATCATAAATTGTTCTGTCAATAAATGTCGGCTTTGCTATTAGCTTTTCTGCCTTTTTGCTGTCAGTCACAAGACGTATGTCTATTCATTTACGGATATTTTCAATTGTTTTTCCAAAAATGGCATTGTTGAATAATTTGTACAGATTTTTCTCAAAATCATTTTTGGCTTGTTTTCGAAGGTTGTTATTAAAATCAACGTATGCCTTTAGCCAAGGTCTTTGTTTAAACTTTAACACACTATGAATTTTTATCAAATTTATTCCACGATCTAAAGCCTGTTTTAATGCCATGTAGTGAACAACGTATCGCCTTCGATTTCCAAGATGAGGAATTTGTTTTTTCAGAGACGAATCCTTAGGTTGTGTACACTCTGGTAGGAAAGGTAAATCGTTGTTTAGGTCATGAAGGTCAGATGGGTAATCAACATCAACGTCTAGAATGTATCCTACAGGATCGTCTTCCTTTAGTTTTTCTAGATCAACAGTATCTGGAGAAACCCGCTGAAATCCACCATAAGGAAGGGAGTGGCACACAGCCCACCCGTATTGGTTGTTGGCATCATCATAGGTAATAAACTGCGATGGTTTCTCAGAATCATAGTTTTCCATGCATTTATTATTAGCTTCAGCATACCGATGAGACACCTGGCATATGCCTCCACGTATTCCAGACTCGATTAGAAGAACCTGATCGTAATCCTGTATCAATTCCAGTTCAATTACAATTCCAATTCAATTCCAACCACCTCTCTCTGTGACGTCACATTTCGGGGTGGGGCAGAAACCCTGTCACTCCCCTACTGCAGTTTTAGTCCTAGAGGCTTGAAATTAATTTCGGTGGTAGATGGGGTCAGGGCCATTCATTTATGTCAAATAATTTTTTTATGTAAAATCTTTTATTTTCCAAAATATAAGAATTTCAAAATTGAACATAAAAAACGGAAAATATCAAAGAGTTTCTATAGAAAATAAAGTACATAGAGACCATTCCTTTAAGCCCATAGAACACTTTTTAGAATGTATGGTTTTATGAAAAATCGCCTTCTTTCCCAATTGAACTTTTTCAATTTTGACCTACAGACCAGGGACTTGGTTTACAGGAATACGGGATAGAGACCTTTCATTTATGTTAAACAAACATTTTTATAGAATTCCTAATTTCCAAAATAGTGACAATTATTCAATATTAATTTTCCTTTGTCCTAGAAACCTGAAATTTGGTGTGGTGCTAGAGGAAGTAAAGACAATTGATTTATGTCAAGCAAACTTCTTTGTAACATTCCTAATTTTGGAAATATAGCCTATTTTCCAAATTAATTTTGTTTTATCCTAGAGGCTTGAAATTTGGTATGTGGAAAGAGGGGTTTAGGGCCATTCATTTATGACAAACAAACTTTCTAGTAGAATTCCTAATTTTGGAGATATAGCCCATTTTCAAAATTTTATTTTTGTTGTTCTAGAGACCTGAGACTTGGTTTACAGGTAGAGGGGGTAAGGGCAATGATTTATGTCAAACAAACTTTTTTGTAAACTTTTTAATTTTGGAAATATAACCCATTTTGGAAATATGTTTTAGAAAATTTGATATATACACAATTTTCGACTGAGAGTGGTATAGAGGTAGGCGTTGGAGTTAACATATGTCTTTTTAGGATTTTTACTTTAATGATATAGCCTACTTTCCAAGTATTTTTTGAAAAATTTGAAAAATACAATATTTTTGACTATGCATGGGATAGAGGTAAGTGTAAGAGTTGAGAGTCATTGATAAACCTTAGAGTACTTTGGATTTTTTTGGAATTGTGTTGTTGTTGTTGCTGCTGATCACAAATATAGCTGTAAGCATTATGCAGCCATAAAAAGGACTGACATATATTCCAAGACTAAATAAGCCCCAACAAGCAAGAGCAAATATGAGAGAGCTAATACAAAAACCAACAAAGCCAACAAAATAGCCAACAAAAGCCAACAAATGCAAACAAAAAAGCCAACAAAAATCTGACAAAAAAAAGCCATGTAGCATTCTGGTAGTTGAGTGAGTTGCCATATTGACCGATATATAGCATGCTGGTAGTTGAGTGAGTATTGATATCGACCGATAGGTAGCATGCTGCTCGTTCAGTGAGTGAGTGTTGAAATGGAGCGTTAGGTAGCATGCTGGTCGTGCAAGTAGTTCTCATAGTCACCGCTAGATAGCGGAAACATACTTTGCGTGTCGCATGCAGCTATTTAACAAAGTATTACCTCATGAGAAACGTGCTTGTGTAAGCTTTGTATAAGAATTGAATATAAAATTAACTACTAAGTGTTCAGAATTAACATGTATAGCCTTGTGTAGGGAATATAGGGGTCCTTAGCAAGAAAGAGTGCCTAACTCACATGATTGTACAGCCTTTTGATATGCAGTAAGTACCTGATAACCTTGAGTAGGGTATAAGAATATTTTCAGTTGACAACTACCTGTCACAGTGTTTACATTGTGAAAGAACGTTGAAACAACAAGCCTTGTCATATGCAGCAAGCAGCTGTTACCCTTAACTAGGGGTATATTAGAGGACCCTTAGCAAGATTGTCATCAGTTGACTACTACCACTCACAGTGACCCGTCGTGAAAGACTGTCAAAACAACTATTGTACAACCTTGTACTACAGAGTAAGTAGCTGTTGGTCTTGACTATGATATATTAGAGAACCCTTAGCAAGAATACAATCAGTTGACTACTACTTGTTACAGTGTTCACATCGTGAAAGACCGTCTCACTGAGCAGTCTACAGCCTTGTCATACGCTGTAAAGAGCTGTTGGTCTAGACTGGGGTTTATTAAAGGACCCTTTACAAGAATATCACCAGTTGACCTCTCACGGTGTTCACATCGTAAATGACCATCTCACCGACCAACCTCTAGCCCTGTGATTCGCAGTAAGCCTCTGTTTGCAGAAATCAACATTCATGATGGAAGAACCCATTCCTAGCTATATGTGTAAAGATTGTGGAAAGACTTTTCTTCGAGACTATGATAGAAAGCGTCATGAAGTTTCGTTTGGGGAATTTCATGCGTGTAAAACGTGTGGCAATAAATTCAACAATGCCTACAATGGCTGTCGTCATGAAGAATGTTGTAATGTTGTGTCGGCAGCTAAAAGACAAAAAGCAGAGCCTACAAAACATTACCTACTGTCATTGGTCCCTGACAAAAATGGAATTATTGAATATGAGACATCTTTTGAAGGTTGACTTGAATCCTATTTCGTACATTGTGATACGTGTAAGGATTTAAATTCATACCTTAAAGAGTCCAAACAGCAAATAATACAAGCTATGCACAAAGAATTAGCAATGCACAAGTCAATAAAAGTTAATCTTGTTGCTGATTGTAGATTTATTCATACGTCCACCAACGAAATCAGAGATCGGGCTCTTAAAACACGAAATCAAGTCCTATTTTTGGAAACTGACTTAAGTAGTTTCTTGGAAACACAATTTACTAAGTTAACTACTGAAATGGAAGAATCTGAGCTAAAAGGCAGTAATTGGGCTTTGTTAGCAGTGGAAGGAGTACGATTGAAAATAAATAAGTACAATATCTTGCGTGGTAGCACATATATTCCATTACCAGCAGCTATAAAAGCAAGAAAAGCCTGCATTAATCCTCAAAACTTAAAGGATGAAAAGTGTTTTATGTATGCCATTTTAGCAAAACTGGTTAAAACGAAATCTGAACGCGTTAGTAAATACAAGGACCAGGAAAACAAGTATGATTTTTCAGTGATATCGATTCCTACGTCATTAGCTAACATTCCCAAATTTGAGAAAGCCAACGACATATCCATTAATGTCTTTGGACTGGTGCAATACAACAAACTGTTCCCTCTAAAGGTTGTGGATCAAGAGCTACAAGACTATCGCGACCTCCTTCTGCTATGTTCTTCATCTGGCCAGAACCACTACGTCTTTATCAAAGATTTTGATAAACTAGTAAGACATCAGATTACCCACCATGAACATAAGATATATACGTGTAAACGGTGTTTTACACACTTTGATAATCGATATGGACAACAAGGAATAGAAAAATTGAATGAGCATAGAGCTTTGTTTGTCCAGCATGACATTGCTAGGGTTGAAATGCCTATTAAAAACCCCATTGTCAAATTCTTAAATGTTGAAAAAATGTTTAGTATACCTTACGTTATCTATGCAGATTTTAAAAGTATACTGTTACCCTATCAAACATGTCTACCTAATCCTGAGGCACGTTATACAGCGCCATACCAGAGTCTTGTTCCTATGAGCTTTGGTATATTTGTTAAACCCTCACCTGCTGTGGAACACATAAAGACAAACCTTCCAAGCCAACCTGTTATTTATCGTGGACCTTACGCTGCAGAAAGGTTTATGGACTGTTTGATCTCAATAGCTAATTAAATCGATCGCCTTTACAGTTTAAATGTCCCAAAGGCCCTAACTCGGGATCAAGAAGCAGAGTTTCAATGTTGTGAAACCTGTTATTTGTGTCAAAAACCATTTACCAAAGAGGACTGGAAAGTTCGAGACCACTGCCATATTACCGGGGAATACCGTGGAAGTGGTCGCAATAACTGTAATTTTTGGTATAAAACACGTAACCCCGTCCCTGTGTTTCTACATAATATGAGTGTCTACTACGCAAATTTCATTGTAAAGCAATTGGGATGTACTACTGAGAGAGTGGATGTTATCGCTAACTCCAAAGAAAAGTACATTTTCTTTACCAAATATGTAGGAAATGTTAAGCTTAGATTTGTGGACACGTGTCGGTTAATGTCGAGTAGTTTGGAAAACTTAGTTTCCAAATTAACATTATACCCTGAAACAGACAAGTACTTTGGGAAAGAAAATGCAATGCTCATGACTCGTAAAGGGGTATTTTGTTATGACTACATTGACTCGTGGGAAAAGTTATGTAAAACGTGTTTACCTCCTAAAGAGGCATTCTTTAACAAATTAAGTCAAGAAAATGTTCGTCAAGAAGACTATGAACATGCCAAAAATGTCTGGAAACAGTTCAACATTAAAATTCTAGAGGAATATAGTGACCTCTACCTAACGTCAGACGTACTCCTTCTTGCAGACAGCTTTGAAACGTTTAGAATCAAAACACTAGAAACACACCGAGTGGATGCTGCACACTTTTTTACTTCGCCTGGTTTAAGTTTCGAGGCAATGCTCCTTTACACAGGAATTGACCTGGAATTGATACAGGATTACGATCAGAATCTTCTAATCGAGTCTGGAATACGTGGAGGCACATGCCAGGTGTCTCATCGGTATGCTGAAGCTAACAATAAATACATGGAAACCTATGATTCTGAGAAACCATCGCAGTTTATTACCTATGATGGTGCCAACAACCAATACGGGTGGGCTATGCGCCACTCCCTTCCTTGCGGTGGATTTCAGTGGGTTTCTCCAGATACTGTTGATCTAGAAAAAGTAAAGAAGACGATTCTGTGGGATACATTCAAGACGTTGATGTTGATTACCCATCTGACCTTCATGATCTACACAACGATTTACCTTTCCTACCAGAGTGTACACGACCTAAGGATTCGGCTCTGAAAAAACTAATTCCTCATCTTGGATATCGAAGGCGATATACTGTTCACTAAACGGCATTAAAACAGGCTTTAGATCATGGAATAAAATTGATAAAAATACATCGTGTGTTAAAGTTTAAACAAAGACCTTGGCTAAAGGCATACGTTGATTTTAATAACAACCTTCGAAAACAAGCCAAAAATGATTTTGAGAAAAATCTGTACAAATTATTCAACAATGCCATTTTTGGAAAAACAATGGAAATATCCGTAAAAGAATAGATATACGTCTTGTGACTGACAGAAAAAAGGCAGAAAAGCTAATAGCAAAGCCGACATTTATTGACAGAACAATTTATGGTCCTAACCTAGCTGCTTTCCACATGGCTAAACGTAACATTGTATTCGATAAGCCTATATATTGGAATGTGTATACTGGATAATCAAAAAATTATAATGTATTCCCACCACTATGATGTCCTGCTACCCTATTATGGAATGAACAATCTTAAACTCATGTATATGGATACCCACTCGTTCATTTATTTGGTTAACACCCCAGATGTATATCAAGACAAGTTGGATTTCCTACAACACCTGGACACATCAGATTATCCTACTAATCCCATATGTTACTCAACATCAAACAAGACAACGTTGGGGGAAATTTAAAGACGAGGCTTGTGGACAAATTATCAAAGCATTTGTTGGACTTACAGCTAAAATGTACGCTTTAGACATAAATGGCAAAGAAATCAAAATATTAAAGGTATTAGCAGAGGTGTTGTAAAAATTTGTATAGGCTTTGAAGATTATAAGGATTGTGTCTTGAAAAACAATGTAAAAAGAATACCCATGAACATTATCGTTTCTAAACAACATGACATATCATCTATAAGACTAAACAAAATTGCTTTGTGTCCTGGTGATGATAAAAGAGTGATTGATGCTGATGGTATAGGTACACATGCCTATGGTCATTTCTCAATCATTAACCATGCTTAAAGAGTTATGTTATGAATATCAAAATCTTCTGCCTGCAACTAGCAAATACATAAAAAAAACAATTTAGGAAATCAAAGCATAACACTACAAAAATAAAAAATGGTATTCATAATCAAAAATAAATAAAATAGATAACAAAATAAAAACAACTGTACAATTTATAACAAAAAACAATAGACTCTATACAAAAATGTAATATGTGTAAATAGTGTACATGTATTTAAAATAAAAAATATTGTATGGACACTGCTTGTTCATTTTTAATTACTACCCACCTCTCTCCACTCCTAAATCAAAATGAACATGTAAAACACAAATTGGAAAATCTATGTTTCCATATTGACAAAAGGGAAAAAACATTAAACTGAAATTTTAAATACTCTAAATGGGTATTTGGTAAATTGACGAATGTGTAAACAACAAAATTTAAAATCCATGTTTCCATATTATGAAATTGAAAAACTTAAAACTGACATTTTTATAAAAACTGAAAATGGGAAATTGGAAAATTGACAAATGTGTTAACAACAAAATGCAAAATCCATGTTTCCATTTTATGAAATTGAAAAACTTAAATCTGACATTTTAAAAAAACTGGAAATGGGAAACTGGAAAATTGACAAATGAGTAAACACCAAAATGAAAATAAAACCGGTTGGGGTAGTGATCATGTTGTACAGTAGCCTATAAGGCTAGCATAAGGATAGTTGCATGTGCCCTGATATACTTTGTGTATGTGTATTTGCCTTTGGATTAGCTTAAGTTAGGTTTTTAAAGTTAGGTTTGGTGAGGTTAGGTATGTGACCTTGTAGTTTACTCTTTTCATAAAATGTAAAATGTAAAGTTTAAAATAAAAAAATCCAAAATTTAAAATGTAAAATCTAGAAAAAAACTAAAATTTAAAATACAAAAATATCAAAAATGTAAAATGTAAAATCTAAAAAAAGTAAAATTGTAAAATCAAAAATCTAAAATGCTAAAATGTAAAATATAAAATCTTTAAATGAGGTTTCTGTGGGTTAGACTAGGTTAGGTTAGGTTAGATTAGGTTAGGTTACAACTAAGTTTATTATTTGTGCTCTCCCATTTGCTCTTACATTTTTGCTCCCTCTTTTTGCTCTTAACCTTTTTGCTCCCACTTTTTGCTCCCACTTTTTTGCTCTCACTTTTTACTGACACATTTTTGCTCGCATTTTTTGCTCCCACTTTTATGCTCGCAATTTTTGCTCCCACATTTTTGCTCGCACATTTTTGCTCCCATATTTGCTCACACTTTGAAGTTAGGTTATGTAAGGTTAGGTTAGGTTAGGTGAAGTTAGGTTAGGTTAGGTTAGGTGTGGGTTATAACTAAGTTTATTATGTGTGCTCTCGCATTTGCTCTCATATTTGCTCTGATTTTTAAGTTAGGTTAGGTTAGGATAGGTTAGGTTAGGTGTGGACATGTTTCGTTAGGTGAACTAAGGTTATGTTAGGTGAGGTTAAGTGAAGTTGGGTTAGGATGAATGGCAGAGGTATGAATAAAACCCGCTTTTTCTCACTTTTGCCTCACAAGACTAAGTGTACCCCGTTCTACTCGTAGACCAGAAATTAAATTTCTTGGCAGAGCCGTGAATCGATCCCGGGCCACCGCGGTGACATTCAAGATTACTAACCGCTACACCACAAGGTGGACAATATAAGACTGGTATTGATTGTACATGATTAATCAATAATTACCTAATAATAATAATTATAATAATAATAAATATTCCATTTGGCAACTACACGGCCGACCTGTCCCTGTGACGTCATTGACGGTCTCAGAGCGTGGCGGCCATCTTGCGCATTAGCCCCTGGCCCAGCTCTGACTGTCCCTCCATACGAATAACATAGGATAGTTGCGCGTGGCGGCCATCTTGGGCATTAGCCCCTGTCCCGCCTTATATTACCTACTGGTGCGGATGAACTAAATTGCCCATTTACTTTCTTCCGCAACTGAATTTAATATCTCTTGTGTGATAACTCGCACGCAATACTGTGGTAAATTTGTATACACATAAATTGTAACAAATGAAAATTCAACTCGATTAAATATTAATAATGCAGTTTATAGTTAACACTGTACAAATAAATTCACTTATACAAGAATTTCTCGGCATGCTTGAAAATTTGACCATGCGGTCGGCTCGCACGTATTCTATTTTTACAAATTAGACAATATTTCCTTCAATATTACTTTAAATGCACTTGTTATGCTAATTGGAATAATTTCCACTGCCACATTTGCAGGGATGCTTGAATTTTAGCTATATTTTACTAAGTTCTATCACTCGTGTCACATGTTAATAGCACTGTCCTCCACGGACTTGACTTGTGGTGTGTGCACTACGGATTCTCGACTTGAAGTGTGCTTGCCTGGCATCATGGCTTGGGTCGAGCCACATTTGCCGCGCAAAATCATAATTTCGCCTTTCTGCGATATGCAAAGTGCTTTAAATATTGTCAAAATGTCTTAATTAATTTGTAGTAATTTCCAGTGTGTCCAAAAGATGTAAAAGTTAATTATTATTGTATTTTTCCAAAATATTTCCCGCTGCGTCCAAGGAATCTACATTTCTGTAGGGTGCATTCAGTGTTCTCGTGTGTCACAGCAACTTCTCAAGATGATCGTAGCGTATGATTCTCAAAGTATACATGCTCGATCGGGCGCATACATCTCCTCGTCGAACAAAAAAAATGTGGAAATCAATTTTTATTTCAATCCATTCAGTCTCTGAAATACAACTTTAAATTTGCAGCGTTGAAAATCCCAATCCTTTCTCCAGTTTAAAGATCACTCACAGCACAGCTACCAGTATTAAATACCCTTGTTACACGGTGTGGACCGTGAAATAGAGAAACGAACTTGTGGTATACCCTTTCAAGGGGATTGGAGATCCCAGGTCTCCTGATAAGTACCAGATCGTTTCCATGCAGGGCTCCGGGAAAGCGTTGCCTCCTCACTCTTTGCAAGCACTTCTGTGGTTGGCTTACCATGCGTTCTCTAGCTTCTTCTACCTTAGTAGCGTGTGATGGTTGGATGCTGGGTGGTACAGTAATGATATTGTTTCATGCTCTCTGCGGTTTTCTATTGAAGTGTAACTCAGCTGGAGTATTCCCAGTGCTCTCATGTTGAGTGTTATTGATGCAGTGTGTTGGTACGATTAAGACTTCAGCCCATCGCCAGTGTGGCTCAGAACAAAACAGGCGACAAATTTTTGATAATTCAGCCATTGATCTTTCTGCGGAATTGCTCTCTGGGAGCCTGATAGAGGATAAGGCATGCCCTATGCCTAGTGCAAGCATGGCTTCCGAAAATTCCAAAGAAGTAAATTGTGAACCATTCTCTGTGAGTATCAATTGAGGTTTCTCAGCCTCTGGTATGCCCTGTTTCTCAATTCTTCGAATTATCTGCTTAGAAGTTGCCTTCTGGATGGGAGGTAACATAAGACATTTGGTAAACACATCTAGTGTCACCACAACATATCGTTTGCCTCGCCTACTATAGGATTTTTATTATGGATACTTGAGTTTAGGCCTTAATTAAAACCAAACCAACAGACCTATTGAAAAATGAGTTGTACCCATATTTTCCTTGTTTAATTTTGCGTTAGACTATATAAGCCAAATATTTTCAAATTTGTTAATTATTGATTTATTTGTGGTTGTATGAAAAATTGTCCGTGTTATTGACGTATTTTCTAGGAACCGCTCACTTAAAACTAGAGCTGGTAAGAATCGATTTTCAATTAATCGTTTAATAATCGATTACTCGATTAATTTGAAATTAATCGGAAACGATTAAGCAATCATTCTTAAAACCGATTAATCGATTAATCAAATAATCGATTAACTAATATTCGATTAATCGATTAACCACAAAATCGATTAACTTATTAATAGACACGAGATAAGAAAATACGGTTTGATGATGATTTAAATGAGAAGTCATCGCTTAAGTTGAGTTACGTTTATTTTCGGAATGATTTATAGACATCTATACAAGTTAAATTTTGCGTAAAGATACGTGTCCTTCCTTGTTTATGTTAACAATAAACAAATAACAGTCAGTGACAGTGGAAGGACAAACATAAATCATATTGGGAAGGGTTCCAGGAAAAGGAAGCGAGGAGTTTTCAGCAAAGCTTTTGAATCTTGTTCATTTTTTGTTGGGAAGGCTGTTTAAAATTTAGGACAGGAATATTTTTGTTTTATTCGGGTTTAGCCTAATTTCCACAAAGACCTGTAGGTTGTAACTCTTCAGGCGGTCAACTTGAATTTGTCCAAAGACTGGGCGGAGTCCAATGTATAACATATAAGAATTATAAGTAAATAACACTCCTGGGAACATTGCACGTGCTAGTTATGATCACTATTACAATCACTATCACTATTACTTCGCCACACTCGAATGATCGGAGTGGGTGAGAGATTTCACGAGCCTTTCATCCTGGAAAGCCACCAACAGCAAGGTGGTTCAGCCATGTTTTGGGGTGGAATCATGTTCGGTCGACGTACGCCTCTAATTCCTATCCACGGTAACATGACTGGTCTGGTGTATAGAGACAACATCCTTGAACCTGTCGTTACAGGATTTGCTGCCACAATGGGCGAGGGCTTTACACTAGTGGACTATAATGCTCGTGCCCATCGAGCTAGGGTGGTCAATCAGATCTTTCAGATGCATGTCATACAGAGAATGGAGTGGCCTGCCTATTCTGCGGACATGAACTGTAATGCTCATGCATGGAAAGATCCCAAGAGGGCAATTTCGCACCGTCCGAATCCTCCAACAAACAAAGAGCAACTGATTGAAGCTGTTGTCCAAGAGTGGAGGAATCTACCCCAAACCACGTTGGATTCGTTGGTGGTCAGCATGCCTCGTCGTCTGCAAGCATGGATTAGAGCTCGTGGTGGCCATACACAGTGTTGATATGTCCCAATATGAAAAGGACGGTTGTGTGCTCATACTCACATTATCACTTTTGTTATTCGTTGTGTGTTCCTGTCTCTTTTTCAAAGCAGATTGTGTGTTGTTTTTCTTTGTATGTGCCCTATATAGTGTATAATATGATAACATACACATAGCAAAATAATCAAGTTACCAAATCACAATATGCGAATCAATTTTTGAGCATTGTATAAGTTTAGTTTGTTTAATAAGGGTTTGTGAATTACTTATGAGTATTATGATTGTGTATACAAATAAGAATAACACAATATAATAAATAAAATAAAATTAGAGCATGAACTTGAATTCTATTATGCATAAGGTTACATATCTCAGCGGAGCCTTGGTCGTACATTTGTTACGCTTTAGCCTGCCTACTTCCACCGGGGTCATTGTGATCAAAACTAATACGTGTAATTTTTCAAGGAGTTTATTTACTTATTATTTATATTATTTATACATTGCAGCCCGCACAGCCGTTGTACAAATTCATGTTGACCGACTGAAAAGTTACAACTGACACTTTTTGTATAGTCCATACTGAAAGAATGGCTTCAACAGTTAACAAACAAGTCCACATCGAAGTATTGTGTGTCGCGGAAGTACACGTTACGTAGTTACGAACAGAATGTCATTATATTTGCCAATGACTGTACTCCTAGCAGTAGTGTGAAACCGCTTAGTCAATCATCGGACCGCTTGGGGCAGCTGATAACAACACAGGTACTGTAGTAACTCGCCTCCAGGCTTCCATTAAGATTTTTCACTCGTCTAAAACAAACGTCCGGCCTGTATCAAGTATTTTGTCGCTAGTTTAGCGGGCCTTGGATATATTGTTTATTCATTTTCCACCTGTGAAAAAGGGTGAGTATGCAAGTCAGGCGGTGAATTCCCAAGATAGACGTCCAGCTCGTATTTTGCAATGATTGCAATATTTACGCTACATCTACAAGATTTCCTATTTTTACCGCGCTTTTTATAACTGCCCTAACATGAGATCATTGAGTTTTTATCGAACATGCCTAAGTGTTGACTTTAGACATACCTTCGTTCGTAAGACGTCACATTTTTATCTTTGGAGTCGAAATTTAATGTTTTTCGGATAGTCAATACCCATGAATTGTCTAATGGGTGATTCCCTAATCCTGAAAAAGACTTTTTACATGAGATTAATAAATACAATTGGATGACCAGTTTCGATCGTCAAGCGATCATTAGATCTTTACACTTCGGCTATTAATCTGTGTCGACAAGTAAAGGTTATGATATTTACAATATATACACTAATTTAGTTGCAGTAGTAATTAATCTAGCACAAATAGTAATGATATGTTATTTTTGTTGAGATACTGATAGTTGTGTTTGATCTTCAAGTGTGCTTGCTTAGTGCCATTATGTGATTGTTATTAAATGGTCAGGTTATTGTGTCAGCATAATCGTCCTCACGCTGTGCACAAAAATGGACCACACATCGCTCAAACTGCTAAATGCACCATTTAATAACTATCAGTATCTCAACAAAAAGCACATATCTTGACTAGTTTGCTAGTTTAATTGCTACTGTAAATAAATAAGTGTATATATTGTAATTATCATTCCATACTTCCCCATATACAGTAGATTTAATAGCCTACGTGTAAATGATCTGATGATGATCACTTGACGATCGAAACTAGTCATCCAAGTGTACTTATTAACATCATGTAGTATTTTTTCAGGATTAGCGAACAAATTTCGATGTCTAAGGCAAGCCTGAAAAAGGGCTTCCAACACGGTATTCCTTGGAGTGAAGTTAAATTAAACCTCAAAGCTGGAGTTGAGCAGTGGCTAGCATTCCTACCTTTCACCACAGAGGTCTGGGTTTGATTCCCGGCTCTGCCAATAAATTTAATTCTGGTGTGGGGACTGGAACGTGGTACTGCCCCCGTAAAATGAATTATAAGGGATGAAAATGGGAATAATACATTTTTTTCGAAGCCCATGATAAAATTTAACCAAGGAATATGATGGCTGGAACTTGGCAGAAACCAGTCGTGAGGCGACGTCGAGCTAGGAGGGAAATTCCGTCACGTGATAGTATTGCGCAATGGAAGTTTCGAGAAGCTTGGAATCGACCTAGCAACAGTGAATATTCCCAGGATTTGTTTAGATATTGTTATAAATTATCCCATTGGATATGAGCTTACAGCCAATAGGAAGAAGTTTTAGAGAAGACGGGAGTTCCAGCAACTAAATTTTTATGGATATTTAATTCCTTTAAGCCCTTAAAGAATGAATTTAAATATTGGAAAAGAGAAGAATATGATAATAAAATATTGGAAATATTTTATAAGTCAATAGGAGGTCGCTATTGGAAGAAATAAGTGATTTGCTAGAGCCCACGCGAATTCGAGAGGGAACTCGAAAAGGCGGCTCAAATCGGGAGACTTGGAGGGGAGACGCCAAGCACCGAGGCTCTTGTGTATCTGAACGTCGAAGAGGTCAGACGTGTGAAATTGGAGGAAAAAGGAGTTCCCAGTGTTTCACCGGTCAAGTAGAAGGTGACTCGTGGAGACAAGGCTTGAGCAAGAGAGGAATCAGGAGACGATCGCGCCTTGAATCTAGGTGAAGTTGCGAGATTTACATTTACCGCATTAACTTCGGTCTGATCGACTTCAGAGAATTCATTTCTACTACGTATTGTAGCTGACTAGCAGATACTGTATATTGCAAACTTACAGAAGTTTGGAAGAATTATTTCAGCACTTATAAGCAGTTTTGTGAAGCGCGAGAAAAGTGTTTTTCTCCAGCGCGATACGACACTTTGTCCGAGCGACTGCAGCACAGGCAACAGCCACCCGTGAGTACGAGTGTGTATTACTATTCCTTGTGTGGAGCTGTATTACAACACTTAGGATGGAGATGTATTCCATAGTGAAGAACAATATTCAGTCTAGCATTATGAAGATTATTATGGACTAGATTATTATGTGCGCCAGGAGTATGGGCAGATAGAAGCAATATAGGCAGCGATGGAGCTTCGTTAGAGGAGACTGTTCGTGAATGTCTACTTAGTGAGCGATCATGAGACTCAATGCACAACTCCATTCTAGTGCATTCTCGTCAAACATGAGCTCAACATTAACATCAGAGACTACAGAACGATGTTCAGATTCCATCTACATGAATGTTCGTTATACGAGTGAGGTCCAAGACTTTCTCTTCAAATGCATTTTGAAGTGGAAGCAGAACTTTCGACGCTACTCACTGTTATAATGAGACTGTGCTGTGACGGAGATAGAAGAAGCATCAAGATTTTCAAGAGGTCCAGGGTTATCCCGGTCAAAATGAAGATGATGATTGGAGGCCCGCAGTTCGATTCCGGTCGGAGCTTGCTGTTTCCAGTGGGGGGAATTCGTTCCTTTCCTAAGGTCACTAGTTCGTGGAGACGAACTAGGATCCAGCCCAGATCTTTGGGAGATGTAACATCAGAGTATTTTGTTATACTCTATCTTGATCTTCTAGACATCGAGACCAGGTAGCAGTGTTCACTAACCTTGTAGTTAGAGCTTGTAGTGACATTTACTGAGCAAATCCTTTATCCATTTTTCGATACAGTATTTATGTACTCCATGTATAGCATTTTTATTCTTCGAATTTTATTATAGTGATCGTCTAGCGATGCTATTATCTTCGTTTGTTAGGAATCCAGTTTCTGAACTGAAATTATTTACTTGTTCGAGGAACAAGATTTTGTCATTTCCTTTAAGGAGCAGTAATTTATTTTCGACGTATTTGTATTCATTTTGAATACAGGTGATAGACATTGTCGTCTATGTTACTCATTAAATTAATTTTTATTAGTTTAATTAGGGCATTTTATCCGTCGAGAAGAAACGTCAAGAAAGAAGATCTTGGTAGTGATATATTGTGAAATATCATGTCACATTGTCGAAAAGAAACATTTAACGTGGACACGATTATTATCGTCAGAACTCATAGACATTCGTTCTGAATGAAGAGAATACGAATATGACTAACTGTATGTTTTTATTAAAGAAAGCTTTGAACTTTCAGTCATTTAATTTATTTGAAGCTAGAATCTCCTTGGAAGATTATTTATCATCCGACGTTAGGGAAGTTATCGTTTGATATCCTCGACGTGATAGATTCTTGTTGGACACAAACACATAGATATGATGTTGTGATTAATTACTTACGAGGAGTAATATCATGTCACGTTGTAGACATAATATTCCTTCTTCGATTAAAGTCGAACTCAGATGTGTGAAGATGAGATGTAGTATTTTTATTAAATGTATGCACGACAGTTTATACTTATCAGAGTATCGTTTCAAGAGTATTAAGTGAGGAGGTTCTGTATCGTGAATTCCAGAGGTCGTTAAGATGTATAAATTATTAATTTAACAATTGTTGTTATTGTTCATCAGACCAGCGTTTGTGGTGACAACGCTCTGAAATTATGCCCTTTTGAAGGAATGCCAGGTTGATAGAAGTGGAGTTGATAACCCTGTGATAGTGTTTTTTTTGTATTTCCGTATTTAGTTGGCATACGAGGTTATTGCGAAGGTGTGTTCCGCATTTTATAGTACAGTCATTGCGTGGGCATGACTAGTGTTGGCAAAGGCATTTAGACTGTGAGTAGAGAGTACTCCTTATTTTGTTATACACGACATGGAATTTAGATAGGACGGGAAGGTTCACGGTTGAAATTGGAACAGGAAATTGATGATGACAGCTGTTATGCTATACTTTTAACGAGATTATTAAACCAGACTTGTAACAGCATATGTTTCACCTTTAGTGGTGGAATGTATTAAACTTATTTTGACACCAGATCAGATAGGAGAGACTAGTGGTGGTTATTTCTGGTGATGTAGAAGATATTAAAGATCACACTTCACTGTTTTTGTCATAACTGCTAGATCAGAGCGCAGGCTCGACTGTATTTAGACGCTATTACTTTGGAAGGACCATAGCTGGTGCTATAAGCGTCATTATAAATTATTTTTAGTGTTAATCTTTTTATTTATCAATCGAGTGTATAACGTGTTAAGAATAGGAACTTTTCGTTTGTTTAACGTAAAGATTGGAGTGTGAATGAGTATGTGATTGCATGTGGTTTGTTTCTTGTTCAGTGCGAATGAAATGAACTCCATTGGGACGTCACAATGCGAGAGTGTGAATGGTAGTGTGTATAGAAGTTTTATGCCAGTAGCATGTAGGATTTGAGTGTAGTTCACGCATTTGTCTGACGTGAATCTGTCATTGTTATGAAGAACTCGTTTCCAACCAAGGCCATAGCACGGCCAGGCCAAGCAAATGGGGAGAGATGTGGCGAACTGCCCGGCTCGCTCTTTTTCTTTTTTTTAAACCAGTCAGACTGAGAATGTAGTGGTGAATGTTATGTCATCGGACACGTGGCAATGATCGCGTGCGCCGAGCGCCCATATGTGCTTGGGAACGTTCCAGAAGAATGTTAATACACCGAGGTGTGTAATTGTTGTACAGCTTGTTGTATGGACCCAAGCACAACTAATTTTGTCATTATGTTGATAGAACGCGGTTCTGTTAGAGGCGTGAGAGTGGAGATGTATGAATGGGAGTATGTATTTTATTTTGTAGTGTGAATGTCTAGCTTTAGTTTACATTTGTTATTAAATTGTTTATTTTTATTAGAAGCCGTGTTGTCGTGAATTATTTTAGATATAAGGAGATGCAACTCTGAAACCCATTTTAGGTCCACAGAAGCTACCACGAGATTCCCGAGATTAAGGTAGGTGTTTTACCGCGAGCCAAGTGTATTTTTCATGTAATTCACAGTTGTATCGTAATTTCCGCCACGTATATTCGCGAGGGTCTAGTTGGAGGTAGATCCTTGACTTGTATTTTGCGCCGGAACAGTCAGGGTCTACAAATCCAGCCGTTGCTTCGGATATCCAACAGACCGCCTCTAGAATATACGGGGACAGTACACTCAGCCTCGTGAGGCAAAACTCATAAGAGGTGGGTTTGATTCATACCTCAGTCATCCTGGAAGTGATTTTCCATGGTTTCTCATTTCTACTCCAGGCAAATGCCGGGATGGTACCTAATTTAAGGCCACGGTCGGTTCCTACCCATATTCTATCTGAATTACAAATACACACACGGGTACAGACATCGCAGTGACACATATTATCAGAGAAGTCTTTAACACACCTCAGTACACGGGGATACGAGACAACGATGTTGCAAAGCCCCTAAAAGAATCAAAAACATCATCCATCATGGGACTGCCCCGGCTAACCATGTCGAATGATTGCATTAAGAAACCAAGTTGTGTCATAGTTTGTTGATTCTGTGAGAGCGTAGTTAAAAATGCGAAATACATTGAATAACCAACAAAACAAATCAAAAACCGATTAATCGAATAACCGATTAATCGATTTTTCTGTAAACCCATTAATCGATTAATTGACTAATGTATTAATCGTTATTTACGATAATTGATCGATTATTCGGTTTCGATTAATCGATTAATCGAATTCTGAAATAAATCGATTAAAAGTAACAGCCCTACTTAAAACTATATACATGGATAACTGCTTGGCTGAGGGTTATGCAATTTTTATATGTGATAGGCACAAGTATTGGTAGTGCAAATCTCAAGTTTCAATTTTTTTCAACTACCCGATAAAAAGTTCTTATACTTTTTCTGACGTAACTTTTTCCCAGCCCAGGATAAACGTACAGCAGGAAACTTGGTCTCATTTTGAAGCCCTCATTCGAGATTAACGGAAACTACGACCACTGTAAACGTAGAGTGTGATGACGAATTTATGAAGAGTAATATTAAGTGGAGGTTTTGTGCGTGCGGCTTGCAAGGAACGAACACTGCTTTAAGTTTCCTTTCAACTTTTATTTTCTTTCCTCGTACAAATTTCATTTTCCGTCAACTTTTTCACATAAGGACTTCGGACCTTCAATGGCAGGATTTAAATTGGTTTGCCTTTCATATTTGGAAATGTCAGACTACACTATTTTTACATGGGCTATTTACATTATTTACATAATATCTTTACAATATTTAATTCAGTCAGTATTCTTCGTCTGAAGAATGGCTCTGTTCCGATGAAACAGAACTGTTGTCATTCATGTTAATTATGACCGGCTCGAAATGAGGGACATTTTCAGACAGGCTATCTATCTCCCAGTAGTGGTCTTCAATTATTTTAGCGTGTTTAATACATTGTTTCCAGAGTTCAGGAGCAACGGTACGCAAGGCTTCTCGGCATAAAACATTCATTGCCTCCATACTTCTACCATTTTGTAATATGTTAGCGCAAGTTCTCCCTCAGACAATGGTGGTCTCTGAGGCATTTGGATGTGATGTGATGTGGCCTATAAGTAGTGAACAGGAAGACTGAAAATAGCATGTGGACATAGCCAGGTCACTCGCATTCCATTACCAACTGCCTGGCAAAACTGCACTCGAATTCACCGGCTCGCCCGCTTTTAATCGCAAGGGCCAGAACGCACAAAACATATATTACTCTTCATAAATTCTTCATCACACTGTACGTTTAAAGTGGTGGGAGTTTCCGATAATAACGAATGAGAGCTCCAAAATGAGACCAAGTTTCCTGCTGTACGTTTATCCTGGGCTGAGAAAACGTTACGTCAGAAAAAGTATAAGAACTTTTAATTGGGTGGTTGAAAGAAATGAAACGTGAGATTTGCACTACCAATACTTGTGCCAATCTTTATATATATATAATTCTTCGACACGTGTGTATGTGACTGAACACCTCCTAAACGACTGAACCGATTTTGATGAAATTTGGTATGAATATTAGGGTGGGTCCATGTATGGTTTAGATTCACAATCTGACCCGGTAGGTGGAATGAACACAATTTTAGAACCACAATTTACACACAATTTTAGAACCACAATATACAGTCAAAAACAGTCGTCATGGAAACCACTAACCTTGGCCTTCGTGAAAGCTGATGTCTTTGGTCGGTTTGTCTCTGCACGTTAGAGCCACCTGGTCGCAACCTGGGCAAATACCGCCATTACATACACTCCGCCCGTGGCGAAAAGTTGTGTTTTATACCAAAGGTGGCAGTGATGTCGAATTCTACTGTTTGTCTCTGCACGTTAGAGCGTTTCAAAGTCCCGTATGCGTTCATATACCATAGATCCCATTGCGATGAAACTTGGGTGAGATGTTGAGTGTACTCCAGGGAAGGTGTTTGGCTTATTAAATCCATTTTACAATAGATAGCGCACGAATAGATTCAACAAATGAGCGACGACGCGCGAAGCGTTTCAAAAAGGTCCCGTATGCGTTCAAATACCGTTCGTCCGATAGCGATGAAACTTGGGTGAGATGATGTGTACACTCCAGGGAAGGCTTCTGGCTTAGTAAATTCATTTTACAATAGATAGCGCACGAGTAGATTCAACAAATGAGTGACGACGCTCGAAGCGTTTCAACACAATCCCGTATAAGTTTATATACCATTCATAGATTGAGATGAAACTTTGATGAGTTGTTGTGTACACTTAAGTGAAGGCTTCTAACTTAGTAATACATTTCACAGGAGGTTGCGCACGAGTAGATTCAACAAATGAGCGGCGACGTGCGAAGCGTTTCAACAAAGTCCCGTATGCGTTCAAATACCATTCGTCCGATAGCTATGAAACTTGGGTGAGATGTTGTGTACACTTACGTGAGGGTTTCTAACTTAGTAAATCCATTTTACAATAGGTAGCTCACGAGTAGATTCAACAAATGAGCAATGACGCGCTAACTTTTAAGCAAAGTCCCGTATGCGTTCATATACCATTCATCCGATTGCAATGAAACTTGGGTGAGATGTTGTGTACACTTACGTGAGGGTTTCTAACTTAGTAAATCCATTTCATAGCAGGTTTCGCACAAGTAGATTCAACAAATGAGCGACGACGCGCGAAGCGTTTCAATAAGGTCCCGTATGCGCTCAAATACCATTCGTCCGATTACGATGAAACTTGGGTGAGATGTTGTGTACACCCTACGGAAGGTTTCTGGCTTAATAAATCCATTTCACAATAGGTAGCGCACGAGTAGATTCAACAAATGTGTGACGGCACGCGAATCATTTCAACAAAGTACCGTATGCGTCATATACCATTTATCCGATTGCGATGAAACTTTGGTGAATTGTTGTGTACAGTCCAAGAAATGTTTCTGTCGTAGTAAATCCAGTATTTAATAAGTAGCGCACGAGTTGATTCAACAAATGAGCGACGGCGCGCGAATCGTTTCCACAATGTCCCGTATGCGGTCATATATCATTCATCCGATTGCGATCATACCTTGGTGAATCATTGAGTAAACGCCAGAGAAGGTTTCAGGCTTAGTAAATCTATTTTACTATAGGTAGCGCATGAGTAGATTCAACAAATGAGTGACGGCACGCGAAACGTTTAAAGAAAATCACTTATGCGTTCATATGTCATTCATCCGATTCCAATGAAACTTTGATGAGTTGTTGTGTACACACCAGGGAAGGTGTTCAACTTGGTAAAACCATTTTACAATATTGGTAGCACACGAGTAGATGTAACAAATGAGTGACGACGCGCGAAGCGTTCCAACAAAGTCCTGTTTGCGTTCATATACTATTCATCGATTGCGATGAAACTTTGATGAGTTGTTGTGTACACTTACGTGAAGCTTTCTAACTTAGTAAATCCATTTCACAGTTGGTAGAGCACGAGTAGATTCAACAAATGAGTGACAGCGCACGAATCATTTAAACCAAATCCCGTATGCGTTAAATGCCATTTATCCGTTTGCGATGAAACTTGGGAGATTTGTTGTGCACGCTCCAACGAATGCTTCTAAATTAGTTAATTCAATTCACGATAGTTTAGAGGCAGTTAACAGAAATTGAAAAAATATTGTGTATCCAAAAGCGCTTCAAGAAACAAGTTACAACACTTTCTTTGATTCGCAGGACAACGTCTGCCGGGTCAGCTTGTCTTATATATAAAAGTTAAAGTCTGTCTGTATGTATGTATTGTACCCGCTTAGCGGAGGATGTTTAGTTAGTACTCGGCTAAGATACTTCAGTATCGGGGCGCGTTACGTTCCCTCCACCACTAACATCACATCCGATATGTAAACACAATCAGCTTAACATGATTAGGAAAAACTCAACATTACAGTTATATATTATTTTATTCTTATAAAAGAAATAATCACTCAAAAACATATCAAAAATCGAGATCATTTGGTATTGTCTCTTAAAATTCACTCATAAAAATAACTAAAAGAGCATCAAAATTCACCATAATGTATTTTCATTGTTTCGTGAAGTTCTGAATAATCTGTCTTGCTTAATTTATCATTTCCACACATTAAATCATTATTTAAGTTTTACACTAATCAGGCGTCGAGCGCGCCTATCATTTTAGTCATATCATTCATCTAAGGCTTTGGATATTTACGTTTCCTTTATTACCAATCAGGGCTTCCTTTATTCATTATATTTATGTGATCCTTATTTTATTAAATTCTTTGGATTTTCACACAACACTCCACAAAGCCTTAGGTTTTTAAAATGCAATACAATACTATACAAAAATCTGCCATGTCTATCGATCGAACCCCCAATCATCCAGTTACCATCCATGCATCTAGGCGATTTGTTTTTATGCTGCACTGTGCACCATTTGTTTATAACAAAACTTATTATTCCTTAACCCGTTATATCATTATTTATGAAAGAAGGAATTTATTTTACCAGCAATTAACTATTTGACAAAATCCGTCAAATTTTATATAATATTTCAGAAATAGGCTTGGGACAATTTCTTTAATTCCCGCCTGATAATTTTATACTCAGTTTAAGCTTGCACCTTTTATTTTGAAATTCATTATTTCCATGTAACAGTTTCCCCTTCCACCAGTCTCTGCTAGACCTCACTTAGCTACCGAAATCATTAAGATGTCTCTCTTTATCCCTCACAAGAGGCAAGGTCGCGCCCGCAAGGCCGTCCCCTTCTTTCTGTGGTACTTTAAAACGAGATTTATGATGGCTTTCTTTCACGCTAGTGTAACTTTTCAACCATATGATTTCCAAGACATAAAAATTCATATCACAACGGATATTTGTTCCGTCTTTTATTTATTATTATTATTATTGATCTTTCGTTTCCAGGATTTTAGTATTTAATTCGGAGAGGCTGTACGGTAGTTCCTTATTATAACTTCTCACGACGCTGATAATGCCTCTTCACAACAATACTCCGTTTCAACAACACCAAGCTGGGATATCCATCCTACAGCGGGATTTATACGACGATTCATTCAACTACATTTTCGGTGGGAATTTGCACATCCACAATATACAACAATATAACGCCTCCTTAGGCAATAACTCGGTGGGAATTTTATTCATTCACATACAAAACAATGCAATGCTTTATTAGGCAATAACTCGGTGGGAATGTATTAATCCACAACATACAGTATGAGGCTTCTTCATTGCAACAATACATTCGGTGGGAATTTACATTCACGCATTTTGGCGATTTTTACTATATTTTCCTTCTCACGAATAAATATATCCTGGTTTAACGCATAATTATGTTCAGCTTGAAACTATACTTTTATTATTTTTATTAACCCTTACGGTAATACATCTTGCTTGGACAACTTTACAACATTGGCCCGACTTCGGCAATCCTATTATTTATTTCACGACCATGGACTAATAGCCTATAAGGTAATATTATTATTATTAACCCTTACGGTAATACATTCGTTTTGGGTGTTTTGTTCAACCATTTATTCTATACTTTTATTATTATTATTAACATATTATTTCTCGCTCTATTTTTACTTTGAGTTCTTAAACACGGATCTTTAAATATAACTTTGTTATTAACTTGATCATCATTATTCGCGTTCTTATTATTTCAGATTTTAATTCGTGTTATTATAACGCTTCATTCTTTCGTTATTTGTTATTTGGTATAAATTTTAACCATTATTATTTACTTATCCCTTCAATTTTTATACTTTTACTAGCTGACCCGGCAGACGTTGTCCTGCCAATCAAAGAAAGTGTTGTAACTTTGTTTCTTGAAGTGCTTTTGGATACATTTTTTTAAAATTTCTGTTAACTGCCTCGAAACTATCGTGAAATGAGTTAACTAATCTAGAAATATTCGTGAGAGCGTGCTCAACAACTCTCCAAAGTTTCATCGCAATCGGATAAATGACATATAACGCATATGGGATTTTGTTTAACTGATTCGTGCGCAGTCACTCATTTGTTGAATCTACTCGTGCTCTACCAACTCTGAAATGGATGTACTAAGGTAGAAAGCTTCACGTAAGTGTGCACAACAACTCATCAAAGTTTCATTGCAATCGATGAATAGTATACGAACGCATACGGAATTTTGTTGGAACGCTTCGCGCGTCGTCAATAATTTGTTACATCTACTCGTGCACTACCAATATTGTAAAATGGATTTACCAAGTTGAACACCTTCCCTGGCGTGTACACAACAACTCTTCAATGTTTCATCGGAATCGGATGAATGATATTATCGTCGCTCATTTGTTGAATGTACCCGTGCGCAACCTCCTGTGAAATGGATTTACTAAGTTAGAAACCCTCACGTAAGTGTACACAATATCTCACCAAAGTTTCATTGCAATAGGATGAATGGTATATGAACGCATACGGGACTTACTGTAGTTTAAACGTTCGCGCGTTGTCGCTCATTTGTTGAATCTACACGTGCGCAACCAATGGTAAATTGGATTTATTATCCAGAAGCCTCCCCCTGGAGTGTACACAACATTTCACCCAAGTTTCATCGCGATCGGACGAATGGTATTTGAACGCATACGGGACCTTTTTGAAACGCTAGGCACGTCGTCGCTCATTTGTTGAATCTACTCGTGTGCAACCTCCTGTGAAATGGATTTACTAAGTTAGAAACCTTCAGTTAAGTGTAAACAACAACTCATAAAAATGTCATCTCAATCGATGAAAGGTATATAAACTTATACGGGATTTTGTTGAAACGCTTCGCGCGTCGTCGCTCATTTGTTGAATCTACCCGTGCGCTACATATTATAAAATGGATTTACTAAGCCAGAAGCCTTCCCTGGAGTGTACAAAACATCTCACCCAAGTTTCATCGCTATCGGACCAATGGTATTTGAACGCATACGGGACCTTCTTGAAACGCTTCGTGCGTCGTCGCTCATTTGTTGAATCTAGTTGTGCGCTATCTATTGTAAAATAATTTACTAAGCTAAACACCTTCCCTGGAGTACACTCAAGATCTCACCCAAGTTTCATCGCAATGGGATGAACGGTATATGAACGCATACGTGACTTTGAAACGCTCTAACGTGCAGAGACAAACATTAGATTTCGACATCACTGCCACATTTGGTATAGAACACAACTTTCCGCCACAGGCGAAGTGTATGTTATGGCGGTAGTTGCACAGGTTGCGACCAGGTGGCTCTAACGTGCAGAGACAAACCGTCCAAAGATATCAGCTTTCACCAAGGCCAAGGCTAGTGGTTTCCATGACGACTGTTTTTGACTGTATATTGTGGTTCTAAAATTGTGTGTAAATTGTGGTTCTAAAATTGTGTTCATTCCACCGACCGGGTCAGATTGTAGATCTAAACCATACATGGACCCACCCTAATGTGCATACCAAATTTCATTAGAATCGGTCCAGTCGTTTAGGAGGAGTTCAGTGACATACACACGTGTCGAAGAATTATATATTTAAAGATTACGGTGCGCATTTACTTCTTAACTAGGCAACAATTTAATCCATTTAAGTTATTATTTTATTCCTTCTTTCAAATTTATTTATTTATCATATGTTCCTTTATCGGGCTTCCATTTCTTTATCTTTACTGATCCCAACAATGCTTTATTTTCACCGAGGCTGTCCTCGTGATTAACAATTATCATTTTTCCCAACATTTCAATTATTTGCACATTCATTTCATCAACGAATCACTCGTCAAACTCCCCAGACGATGAATGATTCTATTGATATCAGTACACAGTACAACAGCAAAATATTAATGCAACTTCATTAACTCACCCGTGCGATGATTTCATTCCTTGATAGGCTCACCCATCAAGTTGCATTTCAAGCACTCCATCACAACACTTTTCCCTAACATTTCTATATTACACTTATGCATTATTACACTGGCACAAAAACACTTATATTAATACTTTTACACTATAACACTTTCTCTTCTCAACACACGACCTCATCTTAGAGCTTCGGCAATTATTTTTCGCACTGACTGATCCCTGACGATCCCTTGCGTTTTCTGCTTTGAACGTGCTAATTCGCTCCTTCCTCGTACCTCGAAACTCCTGGTTTCCTGTTCTCCGTGAAAGTCTTTAACTCCACGTCCCTGCTCACTCGTTTCTACTCGATACTGGTTATAAATGTTCCTCGTACTCGCCTTCACTCGTTCCGTACTTTTGCTTCGCGTAAATGTTCTAGTTCCTAGCTTGGTCTCCAAATAGAGAACCTTAACTTGTCTAGCTCGTATCCCTGAAGCTTTATAACTTGAGTATCGAACCCGCAGTCTCCTAGGTTCCTACTCGTTTAGTTTTGTACTACGTGATCAATACTTGTTTCTATTTTACCTTTCTAGGATTCGCTGCTTTATACTGTCTTTATTTGACGCACTGTTATCTGTATTTCAGGTTCCTAAAACACCGATTTCTAGTTTTGAACCAACGTCCCTTCAAAACTCTAAGTTCCTTAATTATCGCTCTTGCTCCACGTATTTTCGTATACTTTCTCCTGCAGCTATTCGTTTTAGAATCGTCTAAATTATTTAAGTCTCCACTGTTAATCTATTCTGACTGGTGATGTGTAGCGCACCTGGCCTACAGTATTTAATGTTCAAATTGTATTTTGGCTAGCCTACACTGAGGTCTAGATAAATGTCTTATAACGCTGCCTCCATCAGGAGACACTGATGAAAACTTTGCCGATATTTGGCACCTTTCTCTGGTCGAACGTACAAATTATACTTAGTCATGAAAATTGAATTGAGCGGCGGAGTTAGTTGTGTCTGGCCTCGATGGGTGGCATCACTTTCCGGTGTTGTCTAGTCCAATAATTGTAGTTTCTCTCTCTGTCTGCTAGGAAGAGCTATGATCTAGCGATGATGTATTTAACCACCTCGACGTCGATTATTTATGATTTTGGAAGGCTGGTATTTTTCAAGACATGCATGATATTCGCACGGATGTTGTCAGGCCTATCGTCATGGATCTACGTGAAGTTGTACGATATGTGAAGTATTTGAAAGATATTATCCCTCTTCGTCAATGTTTATTGGCTGGTTACAAATTCTAATCTTACAGGAGATAAACGTCCGGAGATGATTTAGGCTACATATTATGGAATTAGTGTAGGCTATTTGTCAACGTGAGTATTTGTGACTGTATCGTCTGGCAAAGGTAATATGTTTATGTTGTATTATTCTACGTTAAATGAAATGGGTCTTCAAGGTTATACATTTAAACTTAATGTCATCCTCGTGTATTCACACTGGTAGGCTAACTGACACTCATATTTGTTTGCGTAATTAATGTTTTTTTTATTCTGTTTTTCTGTTAATATGTAAATGCATTTAATTACGGGTAGCATGCCTTAGGGTCTGAGTAAAGTTTTATTACTGTGGGACTTGATTTGATATTCTAACAGCGCTGGTACGGTTATCGTTTTTCAATTGTTTTTAATGATGGCGGAGGTTGTATTGGGTTTTAACTTGAGCGATCATCTGTTGTTGAAATATAAATTTGGTAGCCATTGAGATGTAAAGACGAAAACAAGATTAGCTCCGTATATTTTTGAGTTGGAGTAAATTAATTCTTCAGTTTTAGGCAACGTATTATCTTGGAAGTAGTAATATATGTAGGCCTAGCTTCGTGACCTTTGTAGTCACTGGAATTAATTAATTATTTGTTGGGAAATATTTGATATGCTGTATGATGCATTCTGTAGAGGCACAAATGAAGAAATGGAATGTTTAATTCGTCATCGTCTTAATATATGGCTTGACTTCTCACTAACAGCAACAGATAATTTGTTGTTAGCATCGCTTTATTTACTTCGTCGTAAAAACATTGTGGTTGACTTGGTAAAATATTTAGTGACAATTAACTGGAAGAAGCGAGTACTTGGAAGATCAGAATCCACATTTATATTTTGTAAGTGTTTTAATAATGTTTTGTATACATGTTTGTTGTCAATATATTATGATTTTCCCCGATTACTTTAGTATTATTTCTGGGTTCCGGGGTTCAAAGGAGGTATCAGACAATTACCCTCTGAGTATGGACATGCTATGACCCAGTCGCTTCCCTCCCAATTCCATTACTTTATGTAGTTGGTCAAATGTGGTAGCAGAGCGTGGTTAGATTTTGTACCGAATTCCGTAATTGTTTGAGGTCTGGTCTTTGGATCTTGGGGCTTGGAAATATACCTGGGCCTAAAGTGTGATATTTTAAATGTTTGTTGTTATGGTTTTGTCATTGTATACTTCTGTTGTTATTTATGTTCCATGTGATAATATCCTGAATGGACGAGAGCATTATAAAAGCTGCATCATATTTATCTAAAGGGGAACTGGCTTATGAAATACAAATAAGGAATGGCAACCCTAATTTTCATCGAGAATTGGATGTGATTCTTCTCAAATCTTTAAAAGTCAGCTCCTGTTGGTATTATTCCTGATCAACATTCTTATTGGACAAAAGGTGGGTCTGATGTTGTGATATCTGTTTCAAACCTGTTAGTGTCCTATGATGAGTTAAAGCAAGTTGCCAAACCTACGGCATATCTTGTGAACAAATTAAAATATCGTTCTCTACACTGGATCAATCGTTTAGTGACCTTAATTGAATATTGGACTAAGAGTGATATTTTTTTCCGCCAAGCTAACTGGGCTTCGTGACAAGCTGATAGAAAGTTTTAATCGTTTGTCCTCGAGTGATATTACTGATAATATTAGTGAACCTGTTGCATTTTCTGAAAGTTTTTGCTCATATTTTAGTGATTCTTGTGATGGGGTTGTGAATAATAGAAATGTTATTGGTAATTTTGAGTCAGTGTCGATGGAGAATAATGAAAATATGTTAGGCGGCTTGCAAACTAATTATACTACTGAGGTAAATAAGCAAATAAGGTCATCCAGAAATACACCTGAGGTCATGTCGAGCCCAAGTAATTTTAATGCTGGTGGTAAAATACATTAGATAAAAGATGTAACGACTTTTCTAGTCCAATTTCTTGCCATGACGTTGGTAGTGCTGTGAATAGGTTAGGATCTCACCGTACTTGTACTGATAAGGAAGTGCAAACTGTTGATAGCTTATTTGGTGAATGTGACGTGGTAAAAGAGTGAATAGGCTTAATCTTTCTGATAATCGAGCCTCGACTAACGTTGTTTCTCTAAATAAACTTATGACTGATGGTCAGGTTAATTTTACTTACCTTCCTAACCCATTAGCTCTAATTTTGAAAGATTTTCATGTGTGCTATGGCACTGATATTAATTTATTTGTGCATTTTTTGAAGAAATTAGTGGAATTAAGGGATAGTGCTGGTGTATTTGGTCCGTCCGAGTTACAAATTTTGAAAATCATCTTTCCATGCACTGAGGGAATGTTGCGAGGAAAAATGATTGAGAGCTTGAGAGCTGGTCATTCTTTGGATATTTTCCATAGAGAGGTTTTGAAATTTTTTCACTCTACGTACCTTGGCAGGTTTGGGTAGAGATTAAGTATTTCGTGTTCAGCGTATGAGTGAAACGTTAAAGAGTATTTCATTGATATTAGAACTTATGCAAAGGTTTTGGCAGTTGAGTTGACTGAAGAGAAGTTTGTCAATTCATTAGTCGAAGGTATGAATCCCATTTATCGTTCATTATTGTCCATGCATACCAAGCCCAAGAATTTCACTGATTTTAATGAAATTATTTTATCTGCGGAGAAGATTAAGAATGCTAACCTGTTGCGTGTAGATGATTCTACCTTTTCTGGTAATTATCTTCAGGAGTTTCCAGGTTATGTGCCTCTTATAAATAATTTTCAGCCACGTGGAGAGATGCAGGCTGTGGATAATTGTCGCAGTCTTGTTCCTTATAAGAATTTACAGGGAAGGCGTGAGTTCGTGCCTACAAATGTTCAAAGCCATGTATTTCAGGGCCGTGCTGGCCAGAGGTTTAACGGGAGTAGAGCCAGCAAAGGTAAGAGATGCGATTTTTGTGGCTCGTATGACCACATTAGTCGATGGTGCGGTGCAGGTTATGGTAATTTAAGTTAATCATTGTTGTGGTGTATTTTATTGTCTAAATTGTGTAAGGTCTGAAGTGACAACCTTGTGTAAATATATTTGAGTGCATGTGTGTGGGTGATTGTTATTAGTTTGTTTTGTAATCGGGTGGGTCTCTTGGTTGTTTCTTAAGGTGAATTAAGGTTAGGGTTTGTTTTAGCTTAATTTAAAACTGAATTTAATTAAATACGCCGTACGTATAAAATTATACTATGTTGGGATATCATAGGTAAGTAATTACAAACCTCTTCTGTTCTCCGAGTGATGACTTAGTCATTTATTTGCTTGTTGATTTATGAAGGTAACTACTTGACGAAATGTTGTATGGTGACGGAAATCATGGTATGCCAGGGTAAAATGCGGCTAGTATGACATGTTGATTTCAGTGTGTTTTATGTAAGGGTTATTATTTATTTTGTGTATGTCAATGTCCTAACGTCTGTCAATTTATATTCTGGAAAAGTATGGGGAATTTGTGGGAAGTAAATGGTTTTATTAATTTTGGGAGTTTGTAAGGTCGTGTGATTTGAAAGAATGCTTGGGTACGTTTGTAGCTTGTTGGTATGCACGAGTGATCAGTTGATCCTCTTTCATTTAGGGTCTTCTGTTGGTCATTTAATGAGGGATTTCTGTCGAGTCGGTCCTTGTTTTGGTCTTGTTCGCTGTATTGTTTATTTATTTTTATATTCAAGGCTATATCAAGAGTGTATGATTGTGTTGTTTATGATTTGTCTAAATTGTGTCCGACGAATTCTGGTCATCAGGACATACACATGTTGTGTGTGTTGTTGATGTGTGCATTTGTCTACACATGTGGTGCACCTTCTTCTAGATTGTGCAAATCTGTAAAGTTTCTTCTTGTTTGTTATTGTTTAAATTGTGCATTTCCAAAGTTGGACATTCAGAATGTATAAATGTGAGTACTTGTATTAGGTGTGATTTGTTTTGTTTTTGTAATTCGGTTGGTTTTCTTGTTGTAGTTTTGTGGGTGTCCAGATAAGTGTGGATGTCTATTAATTTAAAGGGTAGAAAGTCATAGTATTTTACTTAGGATCGTGGATATAAATTAGCATCTTGTTGACGCATCAGTCAACTTAAGTCTACCAGATGAATGTTATGGGGGTTCATTTTCTTAGATTTGAGTTGAATATGATGGTAAGTATTTATAAACAATTCTCCTAAGTCTTCAGTTGATTGAGTGGGCTCAATCGTATTTGCTGTGAGACTGAGAAATAAATACTTTAGGTTAAGTAATGTGGTGTGATATGATGAATTGATTTGTGGTATTTGGTCAATATACGGAGACTCACTATAGGTCTCATGAAATGCGTGCTTCGACTCGTTTTCGTAGTTTCTGTTTGGTCTGAGTCTGTATATGAAAGGGTATTTATGTATTTGTGTTTTGTGTGGATGTGTTGACAAGTGCTAATTCATATTCTGGTTGTTGTTTCTTAATTATTTGAGGGTGGTATTTTTAATATTTTTGTGGGGATTTTTAAGGTTATGTGTCATGGTGAAAGTTGTGGTGTGATTCTGCTTTATTATGAACGTGTGTCCTGTTATTTGCTTGATAATAGGGTCTTTCTGTTGTTCTTCTTGGGAGTTTCTTGTGTTTTTCTGCTTTGAGTGTTTCTTTTGGCATTATTTTTCTGTATTTTGGACAAATAGGTTGAACAGATATGCAATGTGGGACATATGCCTTCGTCTATTTAGGGAAAATTTGTTTTTAATTTGTGAATATGAGAGCTCATGTGCAATTCAGCATTATTATTCGAACGAATCTTGGAAAGTGTTGTTATTATTGTAATAATTTTCGGGATATTGTAATTTTCTAAAATATGTATGCTATTTTATGTGTTAATTGAGGGTCATTGTTAAATATTTTGCTTGTAAAGATGTGGATTCTTGATAGTACTGGGTTATTGCTGTAAAATCTGATGCCATCATGTAATATTTTATTGTAATTTGTTTCATTGTAAATGACTGTCAACGTTAGATATTAAGCTTTCCATTACATAAACTGTCGCAGTCGAAATTTGATTTCAGCTACCTTCTTCGAGGTCATATTCTGAGTTTGGAATGTTATGCAGTGCGAGAAGATGTCAGTGGCCAGGATATGTGACCAATCTATGTAACCTTCGGACGAAACTGTATCTGTCATCGTTTATTCAAGATGCCATTTGTATTAATATTGTTGGAAATTGTACAAAGAAAACCTTCTCGATGTATTCTACACTTACGTATTAGTTTATGTTCTTGGCATGACATGTTTAAGTGTTTTATGGTGCTGGTGAAAACTGAAAGGAACTTTTCACTAAGTATTTCACATTCTGAAGCTACTGTGTTTGTGATAATTGGCAAAAACTTTATTTATGCTTAAAGATTTACATGATTCTGCATGTTGATACACTTGTACAATTTACGTGGTCTCGGTTCTGCGTACCATCGACAAGATTGGGGCCTGGGAGTCTGTGCCGATATTTGGCACTATTATCTGGTCGAACGTACACATTGTACTTTGTCATGAAAATTGAATTAAGGGTCGGAGTTAGTTGTGTCTGGCCTGGATAGGTGGCATCACTTGCCGGTGCTGTCTAGTCCAAGAATTGTAGTTTCCCTCTCTGTCCGCTAGGAAGAGCTATGATCTAGCGATGATGTATTTAACCACCTCGACGTCGATTATTTATGATTTTGGAAGGCTGGTATTTTTCAAGACATGCATGATATTCGTACTGATGTTGTTAGGCCTATCATCATGGATCTACGTGATTATATAAATACATAAGAAGAAAGCTGAAGTTCTACGATATGTGAAGTAATTGAAAGATATTATCCCTCTTCGTCAATGTTTATTGGCTGGTTACAAATTGTAATCCTACAGGAGATAAACGTCCGGAGATGATTTACATATTATGGAATTGGTGTAGGCTATTTGTCAACCTGAGTATTTGTGACTGTATCGTCTGACAAGGGTAATGTGTTTATATTGTATTATTCTTGGTTGCATGAAATGGGTCTTCAAGGTTATACATTTAAACTTAATGACATCCTCGTGTATTCACACTGGTAGGCTAACTGACACTCATATTTGTTTGCGTAATTAAGGTTTTTTTATTCTGTTTTCTGTTAATATGTAAATGCATTTAATTACGGGTAGCATGCCTTAGGGTATGAGTAAAGTTTTATTAATGTGGGACTTGTTTTGATATTCTAACATCGCTGGTACGGTTATCGTTTTTCAATTGTTTTTAAAGATGGCGGAGGTTGTATTGGGTTTTAAGTATGAGCGATCATCTGTTGTTGAAATATAAATTTGGTAGCCATTGAGGTGTAAAGATGAAAACTAGATGAGCTCCGTATATTTTTGAGTTGGAGTAAATTAATTCTTCAGTTTTAGGCAACGTATTATCTTGGAAGTAGTAATACAAGTAGGCCTAGCTTCGTGACTTTTGTAGTAACTGGAATTAATTAATTATTTGTTGGGAAATATTTGATATGCGGTATGATGCATTCTGTAGAGGCACAAATGAAGAAATGGAATGTTTAATTCGTCATCGTCTTTATATATGGCTTGACTTCTCGCTAACAGCAACAGATAATTTGTTGTTAGCATCGCTTTATTTACTTCGTCGTAACAACATTGTGGTTGACTTGGAAAAGATATTTAATGACAATTAACTGGAAGAAGCGAGTACTTGGAAGATCAGAATCCACATCTATATTTTGCAAGTGTTTTAATAATGTTTTGTATGTATGTTTGTTGTCAATATATTATGATTTTACCCGATTACTTTAGTATTATTTCTGGGTTCCTGGGGTAAAGGGAGGTTTCAGACAATTACCCTCTGAGTATGGACATACTATGGCCCAGTCACTTCCCTCCCAATTCCATTATTTTATGTAGTGGGTCAATAACTGTGATTTTCTTTGTGTCGTTGCGCCTTCCTGAGGCTTGACGAACTATCGTATAGCGTGCGTCTCCCCGAGGCTTATTTAGAACTGTGTCTTTTGACTGTTGATTGAAGTCGAACTGTAGCTTTCATGTACTCGAACTAACATGCAGCACCTCCACGGGCCTGCTAATACTGAAGACTAACTTTCTGACGACTGATATCGGACGGTAGACCGTTGTGTACTAGAACTGACGTGCAGCGCCTCCCCGGGTCTGCTAATACTGAAGACTGTCATGACCACTGCTTGCAATGGCTTCCTTTGTATACGATTCATAGAAAATAAACTACTTTGCTTATGTTGCAAAAATTATCTTCTAAACCATTTGTGGTATCATTTTAAAAATTACCCGTTTTGAAACTCGTGATCCAAATGTCCCAATTCTGTTAAGTTTTGCCAGATTCGATCATGGGGATGTATTTATTTAAATTAAATTAGCTCCTCATCTGTGAGGGAGTATATACTTTTATTCCCCTACTATAACTTCTGGGCGGGGTGAATTCCCTTTCGTAATCTGCTGACTTTGCTTTCTTATCCCGCGCGTTGTGGAATAACTTTTACTGTTCTAAAAATTTCCTTTTCCAAAATGAATGACATTTACGGAGAGTTTTCTTAAAAATTTTTGTTATTTTGGCTAATATGAATGATTTCTGCCGATTTCCTAGCTCCGCCATCGCGCGACGTTGTCAATTCCTTGATGAATTGGCACTTTCTCCTTGATATCTTGCATCTCTCTCTTACAGTCGGTTCTTCCACTTGGTCTATTTTTAGCCTACTTTTCACATTTTGCAAAAATGAGGAAAAAGTAGACTTATGAGATCGATCCGGTAAAATGTGTGTCTGTCTGTCTGTCTGTCTGTCTGTCTGTCCTTCTGTCTGTCTGTCCTTCTATCTGTCTGGCTGGCTGTGTGTGTGTCCCCCCCTATCAACTCCTAAACGGCTGCAGCAATCAAAACCAAATTTAGTATGAGTAAGGATGTGCACCGGAATAGCTCACGTCCATATTTGAAAATTATGTCAATGCTACCAACTTCTGAAAAAACGCACAAGAAATTTGAGCTCCATGTTGGATATCTTGCAAGGTATGCATGGGAGCTATTCCAAAATTGGCACACATGTAGATAATACAATTTCAGTTTAATTTCCAGGAGGGCAACCATGACAGTGTTGCCAAAATAATTTGAAGCCTTCTGATAGGTCCAATGTTTAAATGCATATACCTTCTACACTATCAATTGGATTTCAACCAAATTTTGTATGTAATATCTGTACATAAACAGATATGACTGAGCGTATTCTTAAGAGCCACCAGGGCTGACAACTGTTAATAATTGCTCACTCTATTTTTTTATCCAAATACCAATATATCAGAAAGTATGCAAGCCAACAGCTTTAAACTATGCACACGTATATTCTGACATTTTAGATTAATTTGGAGTAACTTATATACGTCAGTTCTACCAACATGATTATAAGCCTGCTGATAGTACCAATTTTTAAATACATGTAACTTCTATACTATCAGTTGGATTTCAACCAAATTTCGTATGTGATATGTGTACCATAACAGATATGACTATAAGTATTGTTAAGAACAATCAGGGCTGCCAACTGTTAATAAATGCTGTCTATATTCTTTTTACCTTTGGAGTAATTAATACAAGGCAGTGCTGCCAACATGATTCTATGCCTGCTGATATGTCCAATTTTAAAATACATGTAACTTCTATACTAACAAATGGATTTCATCCAAAATTGGCACAACTAGATATCATAATATTTCAGATTATTTCTGACCAGCACACGCATGACATTGTTGGCAACATGCTTTTACGCGTACTGATAGTTCCAGTGTCTAGCTGCATGTAACGTCCATTGGACTTCAACCAAATTTTGAATTCTGTACCTTAAGAGATTGAACTAAGAATATATTCAGTCACCAGGGCTGCCAACTGTAGTGCTCTATTAGGCTATATTATACCAGGTATAGTTTGAACTAATTAGATATTTCGATATTACCAACTTAATTTCGACATTATTCTAGATAGGTTCATATTCTGTAGAATAATCATTGGCATGAAAAGTAGGCTGTATAGTTCTTAACGGAACTTCTTGTTAACTATGTGTAACCCTTTATAGCTGACTGTGCAGTGACATCATCTTTGCAGCTGCTATGTTACCCCATACTCCTTTATCAGCTATGTGCGTCATTCATATGTGCTCTTAGATATTAACCCTGTTGATGCTTTAAAATTTTGTAAAACGTCATATTTTCTGGTTTTTCTGATCGGTCGTGGATTCGAAGCCTGTGCCAAAATCAAAGGAAAAAATTTAAAAAAAATTGAAAAAATTTATTAAAAAAAAATGACCTCTCTAAAAGTTCTGGCACACCCTGTTCTTTATATTTCGTCTCAATATGTATTGTTATATGGGTACGTATACGTCTTAACCCGTTTTAAATTTTAAAAAATCGGAAACATTTTTGGGACACCTTTTATAATATTTACTCTTTAAATTTTTCAGCCCGCTCGTAGACGTGTTCTTTTCTTACAGAGGTTCCTGGTAGTCTAGCTCAATGGCTCTTCTCACAAGGTCTCCCCTTTTGGCTATTTAATTTTATGACCTCGCTAAGTGTGTCTGTCTCGACATCACTGGTCTGCCACTTCTTTAAGGTTCTATTTATAACTTTGGGCCGTGCGGCTCCAGACAATGTTGACTGAGACCCTTCAGCTTTCAACCATTTCTAAGCTTTCTTACTTATCCGTGGTTTCCCTTGAGTTCACAGGGGTCTATAATCCATCCATTAGTATTTTTAATCCCTTACCCTCTATTCATCTTCTTTCCTTCTCAGTGTTTTTGTGTTATTCTACTCTAAGTTATTGACTCTTTTAATCCTAGTTTCTTAACAACATTTTAATTCCAGATTATATATACATTTTTTAGGTGCTTCCAACTTAATGCCTTTTTCCTTTCCTTTTTCTAGGATGATTAGCCACATCTCCTTCTTAATCTTAATGCATTAAATATTTCTTCTTCTTCCCATTCTTCATCCATGTGACCTTCCTCAAAATAGTTTTCATCTTCGCCTTCTTCTTCTTCTTCCCATTCTTCTTCCATGTTTCCTACAAAATAGTTTTCATCTTCTCCTTCTTCTTATTCTTCTTCATCATCTTCCCATTCTCCTTCCATTTCTTCTTCTGCGTCTATCTCTCGATTTGCAATTTCTTTCCATTTCAACACTAATTCTCGGGCTTTTATTTCTACTTCTCCTCCATTGTGTCTCAGTTCGTTAACTGTCTTTCCCACCAATGTGGCTTCTAAATACTCAACATTTAATGGCAAATGACTCACAATATTTAGGCAGTACAGCATCGTGCCTCCGGCATTTCTACATCTGTCTAACGCTCTCTGATAGTAAATAATTGTGTTCTTTACTCCTGAACTGTCATAATTTTATTCTTCCTGTGTTTCTCTTTCTTCCTTCGGTCTCTAAATTCGTCCTCTAGGAATCTTTATTCCCCACTTTTCCAATTCACTCCTTGTTAATCACAAATTTAGTTTCTTTTTCACTCTCTTCCAAAGTCGTGCTTTTCTTTTGACTATTCTTGTTTACTTTCTACCTCTTCTTCTAATCTCTTTCTTCCTTACTGGTTTTGGATAAAGCTTACTCGATCGTTCCCTCTCTCCTGATTCTACATACCTACGTTCGTCTCTTTGTGCTATCCTTTCCTGCTCCAATTCTTCCTTTTCAAGTTCTGCTATCCAATCCCTAACTTCGGTCATTTCTATTTCTAAATTAACTTCTGTCGCTATGGGTGCAGAAATATCGCTTATCCCTAAAATTCCATCAATAGTAATTGGATTGAATTCTGACTGTGCTTCTCCGTTTAAGAAGCTGATTTTTGCTCTTATTTCGTCGCTATATTCGGGTTTTTCTACCACCATGTCAGTACTCAAATCTAGGTTATCATCGCGAAGAATCTCTGAGACATTGTTCTCGCTTTGATTTCCTATTACCTCACAATCATTTCTCTTATTTACCTTTTCAAATTTACATTCATTTATAGTGTCGGTTTTCACCAATTCATGTTCATTTATGTTCACTAACAAATTTTCATGCTCATTTCTCTTATCTCTAGATTCATTTCCCTTAATATTAGACACATTAACATTTTCAACATGCATTTCATCTTAACCAATGCTGTTTATAAGTTCACTTTCCTTACTATTTAACACATATAGGTTTACATATAGACCTTTTGTGTTATGCATTTCACATTCGTTAACACTATTTAAAATTTCATCTTCCTTAAAACTAGACACAACAATGTTTTCATCTGGGCCATTTTCAACATGCATTTTTTATTCCTTAAAATTTTCTTCTTCCTTAATATTACACACATAGATATTTTCATCTTGATCCTTGTTGACTTGCATTTCATTGTCAACACAATTTTCATTTTCATTATTGAATGCACTCTTATTTTCTAAACTTATTTCTATAACATTCGTTTCCTTATTTTCTACTAGTAGGTCTACAATAGTTTCTTCCTCCTTTTCCTTTTCGATTTTCTTCGGGATGTCCATTTTTCCACTTAGCTCTTCACTATCACTACTTTTATTTTTGTACAATATTGGGTACCCCACATTTTATCTACCATTTCCACGAATTCTAATGAGTCTTCACTCATAGACATTCTTCTATCTGAATTATCATGGTCATGCAAAAACTCTGTTTGGGTCTCTACATCTATAATTACATTTCCTTGGGTTACATTTATTTCATTATCAATTTCCATTTTTTCTATAGTTTCGTTTTTGACCTTTTCATTTTCGTGCATAAACTCCATTTGAGTTTCTGTTTCTACATCTTCCTGCACCTGTATATATTTATTATATATACTTTCTGCGGCCTCTAACATTTCTCTGGCTTCCTGGGATTTGTTCTTCCGAAATTCGTCTAATTCCTGAACCGTTGTTGTGTCGGTTTTATCAAGTATTTCTTGTATGAACCTTGTTACTTTTCTGCATTCATTTCCTACTTGAGCCCATTGTTCGTGGACGTACTCCTTCCTATCTTTTCTTTGTAATTTATTCCTGAGTCGACACTATCCCATTTCTTTCTTATTTCATTCATTTTCTTTCTGACTCCCGTCATTTCGTGTATAGCTTCTTTCCATTCGGTCCAAGAACTTAATTTAATTAATCCCTCCTTATCCAGACATTTTGCGAGTCTTCTTCTTGTTGTTTTCATATCCACTGCAACTTGAATGTATAATTCCTCTAACTCTTTTTAGTTATCTTACTCCATTCTTCTCTGAATTCGCTAAGAATTTTATTGATATTATCAATTCCTTTATGAATATTTGAGATTTGCTCATTAATTTCCTTTTGCCCTTCAGATTCCCGTTCTAAATACAGATTTCCAAATTTCATTAATGTTTCCTCATATCCCTGACGTACCTTTTTGAACTTTTCCTCATATCTCTCCAGGAGCTCCTTTGTCTTCTCATCTATAACTGGCTGTGCATTTTCCTTATTTTCCTTCCGCTCTGTGATTTCCACGGCTTCTTGTTTACCAATTTCACAGTCTTTATTTGTTGTTATTTCAACCACTTCCTTATTTTCTTCAATTTCCTGAACCTGAGCAGGTGCTATTATTTCATTATTTCCCTTAACATCCTCAACTTTTATTGTTGGGTCAAGAATTACCATTCCATCATACTCTAGTTTGTCATTGGGATATCTAAGATGCCATTTCTTAATAATCCATGTCCAGTTCTCCAAAAGGTCTTCCCTCATTTGCTCTAATTTATCAGACATTTTATCCAATTGTCCCATTTCCTCATACTGTCTTTTCCTTTCAACCGTTTGTTTCATCGACTTATCTACTTCCCTAAGCTGCTCCAGGATTCCTTCCTTACTCCAATTTCGAGGAGTTTATCTTTTCTCCTCACTCTCCATTTGTTACAATATTTGAGAATGGATGGGTTACTACCATCCAAGAATGAACCTTGTACACTAGGTAATTCCGGGCTCGATCCGACATGCATGTATTGTTTTCTTTCCATTTTGAGGTGAAGTGTCTAACGCGTGCGTTCGTATACGAACCCGTTCGCACGTCCCTCTTTCAAAACCTTTTGCATTCATTAAGCAAGACACCTTTAAAAATTTGAAATTGTCCAAATAAAAAATCCGGAAAAACTCGAGTTTTCCTGTTTTTTCCTTGGAAAAACCCGACCCTAAAGATGGGCGCCATAAAATGAAATTTACCCAATCCCCACGTTGGGACTAGGCCATAAAATTAAATAGGGGCTATTTCATTTTATGATTTATATTAGGGTTTCGCGGGTTATTGCGGTCATATACCTATCCGTAATGTATTCTACTTCGGACCGACTTTTCTTGTAACCTTGTGCACATATCAGTACCTCAAATATATGAGACCCCTGTACCCGCTTAGCGGAGGATGTTTAGTTAGTACTCGGCCTAGCTGCTTCGGTATCGGGGCGCGTTACGTTCCCTCCACCACTAACTTCACATCCGATATGTAAACACAATCAGGTTAACAAGATTTAGGTAGAACTCAACATTACAGTTATATATTATTTTATTCATATAAAAGAAATAATCGCTCAAAAACATATAAAAAATCAAGATCATTTGGTATTGTCTCTTCAAATGTCACTCATAAAAATCACTAAAGAGCATCAAAATTCACCATAATGTCTTTTCATTGTTTCGTGAAGTTCTGAATACTCTGTCTTGCTTAATTTATTATTTCCACACATTATATCATTATTTAAGTTTTATACTACTCAAACGTCGAGCGCGCCTATCATTTTAGTCATATCATTCATCTAAGGCTTTGGATATTTACATTTTCTTTATTACCCTTCAGGACTTCATTTATTAATTATATTTATATGATCTTTATTTTATTAAATTCTTTGGATCTTCACACAACTCTCCACACAACTCTCCACAAAGAAGGCTTGCGCATAATAGTTCGCGGCTGGGAGCGATCAGTTTAGTTCGCAGCTCCTTAGCGAACTAGTTCACTCTTTCAGTTCGTTAGGTCCCATCTCGAATTCCCTGTAAGACAGATCGTTCGCTCGCCGTGCTGCTGACACTGCACGGGCTCTTTGTTTGTTATAGCAGTCGGTCACCACTGATGACTCGTCACCAGTGATTGCTCATTCACATTGCTCTCGTTTCAAGCAACACTGTAGGCTACTGTAACAGTTACTGTGCAGTTCGTGTATTAGATAGCGACAAGTTGCGTGTGTACTAATGTGTTTTACATTTTGATATTCGAAGATTAAAAAATACAAAAATATGAGTATTGAAACATTAGTGAAATTCCTTATTCCTTCCTTATTTCCTTTTATTTCTTATAGGAACATAGGGTAGCTACAAACTTCTTCCATCTCACTCTATTGTTGGCCATCCTTTTAATTAGGGTCCATGCTTTCCTTCTGAGAAAACTTCTCTTTCTATTGTTTATAAAGCCAAAAGTCATCATTTGTTTATCATCAGGGGCGGATCTAGGGGAGGGAGAGGAGGGCGACCGCCCAGGGCCCCGCGGTCCAGGAGGCCCCGCGCCATGGATTGTTTTAAATTTAATTGATTAATTATTTGTACTTTTCAAACTTTCGAACTGATTTATAATTCATATTCTTTTATCAGTGCAGCTATGATCTCCCGTGCCCGTGTAGCAAGTTTAGATTTCAGTGAAATGATAGAAGACTTCAGCCGGGAAAAATGTCGCAAAGTAATATTTTAATATTTCATAGTTTACATAATCTTCTTCAATGGGACTTTAAGGTTTCTTTCATATTATTAAAAAATGTACTGTAGTGTATTCAAAATATTGTAACTATTCTTTATTTTATTATTATTACAAAACTATTTTCCATTTGATTTGATTTTTTTTCCTATTGTTGTGGGCCCCACCTTATCATACCGCCCAGGGCCCCGCAAGGCCTGGATCCGCCACTGTTTATCATTAGTGAAATACCGGTACCGTACCTAAAAGAATAACAGTATGGACGATGTGTTCGTAGAAGCATACACTTATTATTCTCTTAATTTTTTTCTCGCGTGGGGCCGTTAACCTACATGTTAGGCCCCTTGAAACAACAATTACCATCATCATTTTTCGCGTTTATCGGCGCGTCACCATCCGATTCCATTTCCTACTTGTCACTAGGTGATGATAAGACGTACCCCGCCCCCCGCAATTTTCATTTCTTACTTGCTTCGTGGTATTCATTATTTGGCTGCTCTGAAACCGTTGGGTGCATTATCTTTATGGCATGAGTGGGAGGAATAGGTTTTTTTAGTTCAGAGTTTTTGTCCATAGAAGTTCGCTTTTCTTGTGAATCATCGTCATAATGTTCATTTCTTAAAAACAAGTAAAAGTAGTTGTATCACCATGTATCGAGAAATATAAATATCAACTAGTTCATTCAAATGGTAATGTTAATCCAGTTCGCCGATTTTCTAAATAATTGGACATATTTTCAAATAATCCAAAATGACTAAGTTAAATAGAACTGTGGAATTATCCCCACATCTAAATCAGTTAACTATCAGTAACTTATATTTATGAACCGCCACTGTATTACATTACAAATATAAGGTAGTTACTACTATTAGCGTGTTAGCACTAGTACTGTGCGAGTCCAAGCTCTATGAACTTGCGGGATGAGGAGAAAGAGCAGGGAAGGGTCAGGCGATAAGAGAAGGACCTGTCAACAGCCCGCCGTGTTACTTGACATGCTCATCTATTCCAATACTGCTAACATAGGGTATTTTCTGAAACCAGTGTGGTGAATGAGGGAGTAATCACACAGTTGATCCTCTGACATTCTCGTGTGTAGTGTGTGTAGTTCTCAGGGCTCAAATTTCACCTGAAGCGTGAAGGCAAATTAAATGCTGGATATATAATTATTACCTCAGTTTATTCAGCAATAAACGGTATGGCTGAAGGTACTTCGGGATTAATTTCTCGGCCCACTAAAAGGAAAAGTTGTGTTGTGCAGAGTGAAGCCCGGCAATTAATTCGTACAGTTGTTGAGAAATGTGATGATGAATCTAGAGCAAACTCGTTGCATTTTCCAATAAACAGGTCATTAGAAGAGCAGCAGATTACTGCAATAAATCAGAACATTTTATAAGGAACATTCGCAAAGAATCTCTTGATGTCGAGGAACGCGATTTCGAAGGTAATCATTCTACTCCGGGAAAGAAAAGAAAAACTAGTGAACCCTTTATCCACAGGCTGTATAAAGGATTCTAATAAATTATTCATCATCTTTTGAAACATTTCTACAGACAGCAGATATGAGAGCCAGACGGTGTTGGGAAATATTGAGAAATCAGTGGCCGAGAGGACACAATGGTTTAAGCTCCTGTGGTATTTTAGGAAGTAGAATAAATATTCTTGACACATAGGACAGGTGCAACTTTTAGCGCGGAGATGGCTTGGGCACGCACATTATGGCCTGTTGCTATGAGTGTTGGCGCCAAGAAGAAAATCGAATGCTACGAGGCAATTGGTCAATCATCATGTTAACCACCCCCTATGGCAGAAATACATGTAAAAGCGCGCAAAGACATACAAGAGTCTGGGCCAATAATATCAAGACGCCTTGTTTTAGCGGCAACTCGGCTTGGTGACGCACCCTGGTAAATTAACGCGGGAGTTATCTGCGGATTACTTCCACGATCGATTCGAGCCAGCTACAGCATAATCGTAACCTCCACACTGCTGCGAACTCAATGATACCGATTGCATGCTAGTCTGAAAATTATTATGGAATATATTTTAATAAATCCCCTTCCACACCTACCCTAGTCAGTTTCATTTATAAGGATCCAGAAAGCTTCGAGAGAACACACTTATTTTCGTGCGTCTGAGGACGTAACGTACACTTATTTTTGTGCGTCTGAGGACGTGACGTTGATTTTTATTTGAGCATTTGAGGACATAAGGTGTCCGAGGACACGAGGCATACTCTGCATATGTTCATGTATTTGAACATGGAACATTTTCGTCAAGTTATGAGTGTAACTTCAGTGATTTATTTGTAGTCCCAGCACTACCAGTAGGACCAGTTCATCGAAATAATTCACCAAATAGATTGTCAAGGAATTTAGTACTTGATAGGTGAATTTAATAGGAAATATATCGTGTGTTTATCTGACAAAATTTTATTTAATTCAGCACGAGATGACGTCTAGGAACGAGACCGGATCTTGGAACCAGCAGGACATTTGCCAGAAGATGTCGATGACGAGATAAACATCTTAAAGGAGATGGCTGCAGATGTTTCCTTGACGCTGTTTTAAAGGAATGAGTACAAATGAATTTATTTCTTTATTAAATCAGCTATGGTATTATGGGACATAGATATTTGTTTGCTTGTTTGGTTATGTAGATTCTTAGTTCTTGTTTTACTGACACATTAAATATGGGACAAGCCGAGCGTAGTGTAATATGTAAATATTGTGATTTGTGTTTGGTTAACTATACGGGGCGACGCGCAGCTCGTGCTCGCATTCGCTTGCGTAAATCGCGGTCAAGCATTATTATTCGGAGGTATGCCTTATAACAAAAATGGAACTGAATTAATTTTGAGATTAAAAATAGAATTTGGAGGGTAAAGATTATTTGTGAGTAGAATTTTATGACGGATCAGGATTATTTTGATAGTTTTTTTTTCAGCAGATCTGAACGGGATGGCACTTTGCACCCGAGTTTTGTTGTGTATTTTTTTTAATGTGTCAATGGACGCAATATTGTTGATCTGTTTTGAGCCGACCCAGTGATATATTTATGAGAGTCAGTCCAAGCTTTTGGTGCGTAGTGTGATTTTTTTTATGATGTGCTAGCGAGAATATATCATGGTGATTATTCTGACTTGCTCCACGTCAGCCCAGTTCATGACCTCGCGAGGCTGGACTTGTGGTATATATTTGTGTTTTCTTGCCATCCAGGTGGATGGATGAGATATGTTGGCTTTTCCAGAGGGAAACTGCACCTAGCTTGAGGGACTGAGTGAGATAATTGAGGCAGCGATGACTCATACAAGAGGGGCGCGCTCAAATCAGATAACGCGACTTGTCATTAGTATCAGGCCAGGATCCTGTACTTCAATTTAAGACGTTGTTTAAATTCACAAAACCTGATCGGTTATAATGAGTATTTGATTGATTAAATGGGTGTTGTCCATGTTGTAAGGTAGCTTCCGAAACTCCAGTTTGTCTGGCGTTTTATATAAATGTAAACATAGTTTTTAAGCCATTAGGCTTGTAATTTGTTGCTTTTGCTTTAATTCTTGTGTGTTTATTTTACGCGTTCAATGACCCGTGTGGCATTAGGGTGTGCGAGGCTATGTTACCAAGATGTGATGAGAGCGTTTGTGCCTATTTCTGGCATGCTCTTTTTGTTCATTTATGTGCTCTGGCACCAGCTAGAATCTCAGGGAGATTCTTCATCTTTTTATATTATTAGATCTTGCATGTGTCAGTAGTAATTATAGTGTATTAATTAAGGGTGGGTCGCATAGCCGTAGTGTGATTTAAAAGATGCAACTCCGTGAGCAACATGACTGTTTCAGTTGTAAACGGACTCGCATCAGTACTCAGTTTCTTATTAACGAGCAGTACACCACACATTATATGACTTCTTGACCAGGAAAAATGGACTTGTATCCATTTGTTGTGACGAGCGAGTTCTTACAGCTCAAATGTTTATGTTATTATTTATCATTTTGTGTGAAGCTGCATTCACATTGTTTTGTTGTGACGAGCGAGTTCCTACCACTCAGTAATATTATTATTTATTAGGGGGTGAGAGTCAGGGAGGATTTCTTTTATTTATTATTATTATTATTATGCACATACTATTCAGTCATTAAATTTATTTTACTCTACTTGTTATTCATTTTATTTCTAATATAGCCTCTGTCATGAACCTTTCTATTCATTAGAGCATGTTGTTTTTAAGCGAACTTTGCTGTATAACGCAGTCAGGACTGAACACGACCCCGTAGATGACTCTTGAGAAAACCATGCTTTATTGAAGGGTGCACTAGATTCGGTGACAGAAAGGCGTTTGTTGATGATTTTGACAAATGTGTGATACGGAACATTGTTCAAGAATTTTATAAGGGAGAAAAGGTTATCCCAACAATTCGAAAGTTGTTGCCCATTGTGAAGGAGAGGACACATTTTCCATGGGGGCAAACATCTTTGCTAAGGACATTGAAAAGCATAGGGTTTAGATGAAGAAAATGCAGAAGCAGGAGAAAAATTTTAATGGAGAAACCTGAAATCATTCAGTGGCGTTACAGGTACCTAGTTAAAGTGAGTGCTTTGCGAGAATCGGGTAAGAAAATATTTTACTTGGATGAGACGTGGGTGGACTACAATATTACCGTAAATAAATGTTGGCAGTCAGGAGATGTTTTCGGTGTTCCGCAGAACTATAGGGCAAGCAGCCGTTTAATACGTTTACACGCTGGAAGTGAGGATGGCTTCGTAAATGGTGCAAAACTTCTGTACAAGGGGACACTACAAGTGGAGATTATCACGGACAAATGAACCAGCACAACTTCGAGAAGTGGTTGAAGGAGAAGCTTCTACCAAACATTCCACCATCTTCCGTGATTATAATGGATAACGTTCCCTACCACTCTGTGTTAGCTGAAAAACTACCAACTAAATATTCGATCAAGAAAGAAATGATTGACTTTTTGAAGAAGCGGGGCATTGACTGTAGCGAAGGAATGAGAAAGGAACAACTTCTTCCCCTGGTAGAGGCACACAGACCGAAAGAAAAACTATTTAAAGTAGATCAGTTCCTCTCATCTGTGGGTCACATAGTTGTAAGGCTTCCGCCGTATATGTGCGACCTTAATCCTATCGAACTTGCTTGGGCAAAAGTGAAGGGCTTTGTGCGGGAACATAACTTGAATGGGAACCTCAGTTTGAAGAGACTGCTGAAATTAACAGAAGCAGCGATTTTGGCTGTGAACGTGGATGACTGGAAAGGCTACTGCAAAAAGGTTCGAGAAGTGGAGGCAGACTACTGGGAGAGTGATGGAATAGTATCGGATGTCATGGACGACATCATTATAAATCTGGGATCCAACGACACAGTTAGTGAGACTGAGAGTGGTACAGAAAGTGACGCCGATGGCTGCAATGATACCGACAGTGAACTGGCTTTTCCACTTTAGGTAAGTAAGCAGTTATTTAATTGATGTATTTATTAATTTATTTATCAATTATTATGTATTTATTTAATTTACGCGTGACAGTTCTTTGATTATGGAACATGGTGTTTGCACTATATATTTTAACACCGTGATATAACTGACAGCGGTAGCGCAGCGCTAGGCCATGGGCGACAAGCTATCTACTGACTCTGTAGACGTGGGTTTGAGACCCACCGTTGGCCATCCTTGGAATGGTTTCCCCATTTTCAACTACAGGCAAATGCTAGGACGGTATCGATAGGCCACGATCGCTTCCTTCCACATCCTTGTACATTCTCATTCATCTTCATTCATTTCATATCTCATCAACTCCTCTCATGAGGTTGGCGTCAGGAAGGGCATCCAGCCGTAAAAACCACCCGCTACTTTTATATATATATATACCCTTTCATCGCATCTTATCCCCGAGCCCATTGGAAACGGGAATATTAAGGGGTAGACATACACACATACCGTACATAATTATAACTGACATCTACACGTTTGAGTAGTGGTAGCGTCCTGAGTGGTCCCGGTTTCATTCCCGGCTTTGCGTTAAATAATTTAGGGCTAAAACGTTTAAGAGACCCAGCGGGCTGCACTGTCTTCATTCACCTTTATGTTTGTCGCCTTAAAACAACAATTATCATCATCTTCATTGACAGCAGATGGTCGGTAGGTCAGGCCTGAAGTGCTAGGGACTTAATATTTTCATATAAAAACTCTATGTTTGCCAGCCAAATTTCAAAGTCCCATGTGTTCTAAGAGTACAGTCTCAGTCTATAAATTACATTCAACTTCTATGTATTTATCATTAGTCATTAAATTCCCAATGGCCTCAGATAATTATCAATTAGTCTGTTATTTATTGAGCTGACCGACAAATGTATTTGCTTATGTTAGTACACGGACCAGACCGATAAGCCGGCTCATCTATCATCATAAACGCCAACGCTGCACATTCCTCGCAAGTCCAAGGAGCTCAGAACCAAGCAGACTGTTATTATAATAAACCAACATTGAACAATCACCACGCCAAAACTTGACAATCTTGCCACTAACAATAGATACACGCAATCAACTGAACAGACTGAACAAAACAAAGCGCCTGTGATTGTGCAATGAGTGGTGACGGCGGACCCGCGCTCTTGCGCTGTTACAAGTCGGTCAGCGGAAAAAGAGCGAACGAACTAACAAGCGAGGGATCTGGGAACTAGTTCGGTAGTTCGTCTGTGGGACCCGCTCTTCCGAACTAGTTCGTTCGCGAACTACACAAGACTAGTGTGTGTGAGTGTGTGTGTGAGTGTGTGTACTCGGAATGTCTGTCCCCCCCTATATCAATACGAACACGGTGAAACCGAATTGAACGAAATTTGGCACAACGGTAGCATTAGCAAAGGACACCTCCGTGTCATGTTTGGATCGCCACCATCTTGACGAGAACGTAATCGTGGCCACCAAATGTTAAAAGCTTAAATAAAATTACGAGCAACCTAATATAACAGTCGTCTACCAAATTTTGCAACATTATACGTTTATGTATGGAGAATCTTTTGACCAAACTGCAAGGTCATTAGCCCAATATTTTGCAGATGGCGGACATGTATGTCTGCAAATCGATTCCCCATATCTATTCAAACACGGATAAACCGAATTAAACAAAATTTGTTACAGAGGTAGCACTAGCAAAGGGCACCATGGTGTGTGTTTTATATAGCCGCCATCTTGACGAAAACGTAATGGCGGCCACCCAAATGTTAAAAGCTTAAATCAAATTACGACCAACTTAATATTCTGATCTCTACCTAATTTTGCAACAACATACCTTTATGTGAGAAGCGTTCTTGGACCAAGCTACAAGGTCATCAGTTCGATAGTTGCATATGGCGGCCATGTATGTGTGCAAAACGATTCGCTCTATCTTTTCAAACCCGGAGAAACCGAATTGAACGAAATTTGGTACAGAGGTAGCACTAGCAAAGGGCACCTCAGTGCCATGTTTTACATTGCCGCCTTCTTGACGGGAACATAATGGTGGCCACCCAAATATAAAAAGCTTAAATCAAATTATGACCAACCTAATCATCAGATCTCTACCCAATTTCGCAACAACATACCTTAATGTGGGAAGCATTCTTTACCCAAGCTACAAAGTCATCAGTATAATTGTTTGCATATGGCGGCCATTTATGTGTGCAAATAGATTCCCCCTATCTATTCAAACACAGTCAAACCGAATTGAACGAAATTTTGTACAGAGGTAGCACTAGCAAAGGGCACCTCACTGTCATGTTTTATATCTCCGCCATTTGACGGAAACGGAATGGCGGCCACCCAAATGCTAAAAGCTTAAATCAAATTACGACCAACCTAATCATTTGATCTCTACCAAATTTTGCAATAACATACCGTTTTGTGGGAAGCATCTTTTGACTGAAATACAAGGTCATCAGGCCAATAGTTTGCAGATAGCGGCCATGTATATGTGCAAATCGATTCCCCATATCAATTCAAATACGCTGAAACCGAATTGAATGAAATTATTTACAGAGGTAGCACTTGCAAAGGGCACCTCATATTCATGTTTAATATCCGTATAGCAAGTTGTATTTCAACAAACTACTACAACAAACATTCAATTATACTCCTTGAAAAGGACAAAGAGTTATAACAAAACCCATGCATTTAGGAGAAAGTAGGCTATATGTTCTTTACTGAACATCTTGTTTCGATAACACTTCATCACGAAGGCTTCGATTCTCCTATGGCATGCAGCATTTATGGTCCAGGACTCAGAGCCATACGTGATGATAGGAAATACCAAAGCTTGAACCAGTCGCTTCTTTGTTTACTAGGTAATACCCCGTCATACACCGCGGTCTTCTGCTGTGTACTTTAATTTCTGAAGTGGCAGATTAGTCAGACTCTTTATCTCGTCAAGGTACCGGTTCGGTACTTTCCTAGTCATACCTATTCTTCTTTTAATTTCTCCTTTACAGTTTCCCTTAGTGGAAATACGAACTCCTATGTAGGGCTTTTGACAGGCGTTCTCAAACTTTTGAGACTGTGAGCATCACCCTCAAGCCATACCAAGCGCCCGAATATCATTAAATTGAATTAATATAGTAAATTATGCAACGAGCCTATAATGGCAAAACGAGCGTAGCGAATTTTATGAGTTCCATACGAGTGTCTTAATTACCATTATAATCGAGTTGCACACGACTGTTTATGTTCGGCTATAATTATAACTATTTTATGTTCGAACATAAATATTCATAAATATCTGTGGAGATTTCACCAGTTTTATGTACTGAACAGAGCGCATTGGACGCAGAGAATACATTGTGTTTGACCATGGCCTCCTGGAATACCTCACTATGCAGTGAAATTTAAAGTAGGGGGCCATGGAACTGAGCGCAGGTGCGATGCTATCCTCACCTAATTGGGCACACAACTAGTTTCTTGTGCTCTGATTGGTGGGTGAAACTGTATCATAATGAAAATTTGTACTTTAATGAGCCTCATTATAGTACAGTTTTCTGACATATAATATTTTCATTCCGCCATGGTCGAACATAAATAATAATAATAAACCATCACCGTCTACAATCGCATACAATTACAGAGAGATACTCCAACATCGAGACCGATTTTTGCAAAGGACGACAGTGATTTAATGGCCATATCATGAGACTGAATGACGACTGATTAACAAAGAGAATTCTGACATACTTACGAAAATTTTAAGTGACAACAGTCTGGGTTTCACAGGTCCAAATTGATCTCAGAACTGCCAATATAACACCAACAGACATCCAAGATAGAATGACATTCAAACAAAAGATACACAGTTGGGAAGGTACACCTGAACATCGACCAAAGAGAACGGGGAAAAGATGGACGGAGGAACGTCGAGTTCGTCATAGCGAAACGATGAAGGAGTTTTGGAAGACCAAGAAAACCAGCAGCAGATCATAATATGTTTATGTGATCCTATGGATCTAAACAGCTGAAATAAATAAATTAATAAATAAATAAATAAATAATAAACCATAATTTCTCTGAGGAAATTACTACCAGGACCAGGAAATAATGGACTGAATTCATTCATTCAATCATTCAACATTTATGCCAGACCAGTTTGAGTTTGTGGTCCGTATGTTGCATTTCGTTTTCTGCAATAGTAAAACGTTGGTAAATTCCATGTTAGATTAACGCTTATCCTATTTGTGATATAAAAATACCATTTTAACAAATAATTCACAAGAGCGGTTCTAAGAACTGCAACAATGTTAACAACCGTTCGGCTGACTGACTGACATCGCCGCGGGAGAGCTCAAGGTGCTACTGTATTTGAACAAGAGACTGGCGTTATTGTAAAGTGAAAAGTGAACGCCTAGGAGTGTAATGTATTCATTGAGCTCCATGATAATAATTGCCATTAGCATTTATTCTCACTGCATCTCAAGTTTCCTGTGACCTAAGATCACAACATACGTTGTACAGCCCGAGGCTGAGTATTGGTAACTGCAAGAAGCAGTAGGCACTCCCTTGTTTTATTTCAATAGTAGCCTGCGTGTTTTATTTCACTTCAAAAACATAGTATTCAGCTCTTGTAAGATGCACTTACAGGCAAAATTGTCTTATTAGTAGTAGCACGTTAAGTTGTCGAATTCAAACTCTTAATGCTTTGACTGTACGACCCGTGGATATGAAAAGGTTGCCCTTCACTGGCCTAGAGCCACCAAATTACGTGGATTATTGTTTTGGTGTTTCAAACACTGTTCCATTAATCGTATACATTATTCATAAGATTAAGATCAGGTAATTTTGTGGGTCATTCGAGATGCGACAGCACACGATAGAGTTGGGGACACCTTACGGAACTTTGAAAGTTCCATCAGAAGAATTCGATGGACAATGGTTTAAAGAAGAAGTGTCCAGAAGTTTTCAACGCAACTGTTTCAGGTTTGATTGACAGTGTTATGCTTTGTGGGATATATATTGTAGTTTTATTCCATTCGGAAATGTGATGGCTGATTTTCCTTTTATTTTTTTTTCCTCTCATAACAATTAAAAAAAAAGAAAGGACGGTCATTGCGAGAATGTCAAGTCACGAACTGAACGCAGCAGTATTATTTTCTCTCAAGGACAAATATTAAAGAACTCTCTTTTTTTTAAACGTATGACAGTCTACATATACTACTACTTACTGTTGTTGAATAAAATAAATCTTGGAAAAAGAAAAGGTTACTAGTGGGATCTTTAAAGGAGGGGGCATAATTTTAATAGGGATTTGTTTTAGGACTGGAGGTCTATCTATGATTAGCATGTACAAATATCCGACACGACAAATATAATGCACAGGAAAAAGAAATGCCCTCAATACGGACTGAGGGATTCACAAGGAAACTGAGGCATGAAAGGCAGATAGGGAAGGGGGAAACATGCGAGGGTCTCTCACAAATGCCACTGGAAAAATGGGGGAAATCCGGACCAAGCTCAGGAATTTCTCAAGGTCCCTAAACCACGAACTCACCCGCCGTGAACTCTTGAGGGTGTAGTAGGGCTATCCAGAGAGCATCTTGGGTGGTGGGTCTACACACACCTTGCCACCCTTTGGGTCTTTAGGTTATTGTTATTGTTGTTTCAGTTGAGGGGCTTGGATATCGTGGATATTAAGCGCCATGTGCTTGGGTGTATGTAATTTTTTCTGATAACCTGTGTTATTGTTATGGCTGTATTAGTGTGTATCTGCAATTGAGTGAGGATTGCGAAGGAGGCGACCGTGGCCTGAAGTTAGGAACCAACCAATCATTTACCTGGAGTAGAAGTGAAGAAACCATGGAAACCTACTTCCATGATGGCAGAGGTTGTAATTGAACCCACCACTTCTCAGTTTCGCCTCATGACGCTGTTGTACCTAGTTCTTGCCCTCAGAACAGAATTAGAACGAGGTATATGGCAGAGTGTGTTTGAGTCCTCAGTCTCTTGACTAGTTTGACGCAGCGCTCCATTTACCCCTGGCCTGAGCTAATCGTTTCATCTCAATATAGCTACCCTACATCCGAGGCAGTTTAACATATTCTAACCTTGGTCTACCTCTACAGTTCTTGTCTTCTACCCCTCATTAACTAAGCTTGCTATTCTTCGGTGTCTTGGTATGTGTCATACCAACCTAACTCTTCTTCTCTTCATTAACAGTCTCCAGAAACATCTCTCCTCTCCCACTAGGCTTAATACCTCTTCATTTGTAACCCTATTTACCCAACTGATCTTCATCATTCTCCTGTAACACCACATTTCAAACGCTTCAAATCTTTTCTGCTGTACCAATAATCCAAGTTTCACTTCCATACAGAGCCACGCTCTAGACAAAAGCTTTCAAAAATGAATTCTTACTACCTAAAAGGAACCCGGAAATCAGCTATGGTCTCGTGGTCACCAACCCGTGTCCCGCAATGTTGTGAGCCTCTGAGGTGAAAGAGTGCCCGTAGGAATAAATTACCAGCCAAGCGCTGTGTAGTAAATTTAAAAGATAGTGAGAAGTGCCAGAGTAATGTATGTGAGTACGAGCGGTCGATAGTGGAAATGTCATGGCGTGCACGGAGCTGAGTTCGATCCCCGCCCAGGATCTCATGACAGGCAATGCACCAGGCGCGTCCTTCACTAAGGCCGTTGGCTGTGCACGCCTTATCACCAGGGACCCGTAACTTAACGTAACGGGTAACGTAACAAAACTCGAGGTGTAACAGTAGCATTCGGTTACATGATTTCGTTCGGTACTGTAGTAACGTTATAGACTCTTCGTTACATGAGCACGGTACAAATTGGAACTCTATTCCCATACGGTACACGGTGGAGTAACGTTACTCATTTCGTTCCATGCACCATTCGGTACAGTTATAACGTTATTGCCTCTTCGGTACATGGGCACGGTACAGATTGGAACCCTACTGCCATGCGGTATACGGCGGAGTAACGTTACTCATTTCGTTCCTCGCACCATTCGGTACACTAGTAACATTACGACCTGTGCCTTGCATCGATACGTTACTGAATGGAACTCTAGTTTTGTACCGGAGTAACGCTCCTTTCTGTTACACGCAAGTGTACGTACATGAACGCTGTTGTTATCTCGAGATATTATTGAAGTTTGGATGGAAGCCTTGTGTAGGCAAATTGATGGGAACGTTACAACCAGGACTAGATAACTTAACCGTAACCGTAACGTAATTAGGCAATGTACCGGAAAAATCCATGATTGCATTTAGGAAAATGCGTTACAGAACGAAATACTTCGTTTCGACAAAAATACCGTATTTATCATAATAACGTTAGCGGCTTCGGTGGCGTAGTTGGTAGCATGCTGAACTGCTGTTCCCAAGTTCAAACCCAGCCGAAGTCGTCGGAATTTTAAGAGCGTTAAAAATCCTTCAGTATGCCTTCCTTCGGATGGGAAGTAAATGATAATGTTGATAATTGTTGTTTGAAGAGGCCTAACATCTAGGTTATCGGCCCCTAATGGTCTGGGTGATAGTGAAAATGTCATTGAAGTGGAAACCAGAACGAAAATTAAGAGAGAAGGAAAAGACTTACAAAAGGGAACTCAGATTGAAACTACTCACAAAATGGAGAGCGATAATACTTACAAAAGGGAATTTAGAACGAAAATACTCACAAAAGGAATAGATAGAAAATTACACACAAAATGCAGGTTAAGTTCAAAATACGTACAAAATGCAATGTACAGTCGAAATACCTACAAAATGCAAATGAAATTCAAAATACTTAGAAAATGCAAATGAGATTGAAAATACGTACAAAATGCAATTGAAGATCAAAATACTTACAAAATGTAATTGAAATTGAAAATACACAATGCAATTTGGATTGAAAAATGCAAATATTATTCCAAATAATCACAAAGTGCAATTGATATTCAAAATAATTACAAAATGCAATTGAAATTGAAAATGCTTACAAAATGTATGGTAGATTCAAACTACTTAATTGGATGGACAATATTTACAAAATGCAATTTAGATTGGAAATACGTACAAAATGTAATTTATATTCAAAATACCCACACAATGCAATTGAGAGTCAAAATACTTGCAAATTGCACACCCTACAAAATGCAATTTAGATTGAAAATACTTGCAAAAAGAGGTTTAGATTGAAAATACAAAATGCAATTGAAATTCAAAATACTCACAAAAGTCCCAGCCCCTATATTGAAAGACTTACTAAAAAGCAATTTAGATTGTCAATCCGTACGAAATGAAATTGAGGTTGAAAACACTCACAAAATGCAATTTAGATCGAAAAGATTTACAAAATGCAACGGAGATTGAAAACACCTACAAAATGGAGTGTAGATAAAAAAATCGCTAAATGGAATTTAGATACACTGGGGTCCAATGAACAAAAACAGTGCGGGAAAAGAGCAAAGGAAATATAATGAAAAGAAAACAAGAGGTCTGGCCCCTCGAAGGAGGAGGAATCAGGAAAGCTCAGACAAGGGCCAATTAAGGCGGGTAAGTGAAAGACTCCCTAGGCCTCGGATACCCTAATACCGTCGCGGTCGGAAGAGAACAAGAGTTGATCAAGGGAGGTCGACAGGAAAGAAGACGGAGAGGAGCCCGGCACGAGTGGAAGCAATGCCGGACTCAGCTGGGGTCCCGTGGTCGCCAACCCACGTCCCACTAGTTGTGAGCCCCTGGGGGAAGTAAAGCCGGTGGTCCCATGTCATAGATTTATGGCATGTAAAAGATCCTTCCATAGACTAAACTTGTGTGCAGCTAAATTGCTAGGTTAGATTTCGTCGGAACGCTCTATCAAAAGTTTCAACGTTCACCACTAGGTATCATTGATATTTGGTAGCAAAAGTTGGAACTACTGGAAATTGAACGGAACTTGTAGCTCACCCTAGGGGTGTCCACTGGAAGCAGCTACAGACTCAGGCGAGCCGAGCATGTCCTCGGACACTCCCGGCAATAAAAGCCATACGATAAATAATAAATAACAATGACGTTAAATTCAGTAACCGAATTAAAGAACTCGATTATTCCGTTCCTTACCAATAACGTTATTGGGCGGGTGGCTCACATAGTGAATAACTGAATAACGTTATTGGCATCATTTCGTTATTAGTTCAACCTGATGTCGAAGAACGAAATTTAACAAACTACTGACAATAACGTTATCGGAAGGCGGGTAATGGACTTTCCTCATAAAAACGTTATACGCTTATTTTCGTTCTTTGTCATACCCAATCTTTAAGGAACGAAATTGTAAGAGCTACCGACGATAACGTTGTTAAAAAGACGGCTGAAATTGAGTTCTACAAATTTATGTTATTCCCATTTCTTGTTTATTAATAATTAAATCCAATCTTTATTCACACACCCTCGTGCACGGAGGTAAATGACCACAACGCCCAATATGTTACAATGAAACAACAACAAAAACATGTCTATCATGTAGCACCATACCATTTGTCCATCAATATTTCTATGTTCGGTGTCCTATTGCTGCTTATTGACATAGTAGATTTCGTATGGCCTTCTGGAAGGCCGAGTTCGTCTAATTGACACCCGTGGATGAAGTGATAATGACTACAACCAAGATATGGTAGAGTTTGAAACTTTGTACCGCCAGAATTGACCCTCATAGAAGAAACGGTACAGGCTGTAACGTTAAGATGGGATGTAGCCGGAGTTTCGGTACAGGCTTGTGTAACGATACTGACATGTATTCCGGGGGTTACGATTGGCTCAGCAGGGCTAGGTGCAAGGAATCAAACATGGTAGACGGTTGTCAATTGAGGGTGGTATCTGCTGTTGATGGGTAGTATTAGAATGCAAATCAGTCATTAAGATACGTAACTTTAAGTGGAAAACATGCCAGGCACTGATGAATGCATTCCTGCCGACCTTAAAGATTGAACTGAAATCATTCGACCTTCAACCATTGCATTTGGAATCAGTTACGTAAGCTACCTGTGATCTAGCCGATATACTGGAAAAGTGTAGGAGGTGTAAGGCTGTAGCTTCGTAACGGTTGTGTCGTGGGTTCAAGCCACCCTAGTGACCAAAATTGTATTTCATTTTAAATTATTTTATTGTATCCATCCGACTTTGTGCTGTGTATTCTCTGAGTCGGAAACCATTAATATTCATCCTATTCGTGTAAAATAATACAACTTGATAACACAATGATATTTTCACCCCACAATAAATAATTCTTTATTTCTTCTTTTCTTTTCTTAGTCGTTTACCCTCCAGGTTGGTGGAACCAACAGACTCAGCCAGGGCACTACCGCCTCAACGGGCAGTGTCCTAGAGCTGGGAACATCTAATCGGAGTGGATACAACTGGTGATGTGTGATTGGCACCTCGCCCAGGCGGCCACACCTGCAAAGCGAACAGGGGCCTCATGAGGGAAGGTAAGGGATGGTCAGGATGGATAGGCAAGGAAGAGGGAAGGAGGTGGCCGTGGCCTTGGAGAAGGTACTGTCCCCGTTTAACCGGATAGTAGGCTGTCAGATATCCGCCCCCTCAATCGGATTGCCAACAATCAATCGCACCGGCTCAGATGCACCAATGAAAATGGCACTGACAGATACTACCGAGGTTTGAACACAGAAGTTACCAAGAAAATTATTGTGGAACACACCAAAATAGACGGGGGTTTCATACTTACTTTTACTTACCTCTTAAAAATTATCTCGGGGATTGGTTTGACAACAGGATCACTAAAGTATGCTCCCACAATAATCTTGACCATGACATTTAAAAATGAACCAAAACGCAGACGAGAACTTTAAAATGTACAAGAGCTTTTATTTCAAATAAAGAGTATGATTTTAACAACTCAACAAAATAAATGTGGCTATCAGTAGCCCATGTCAATCTGACTATGTCCTCCTAAAGGACTTGCAAAGTTAGCATACAACATGTTAGCTCCCATGAGCTCAAAATAACGTAACATTCAAAACACGTTTGGATTGGATGAGGAAGTCAGGATACGACATATATAGAGCATTTGGTTTCTTTTAATAAACATCACACTTGTATTAATAGGCGCAAGGCCAGAGTATCGACCTCGCCCGCTGATAACCAGATGTCGAGCCAGCTGGTCTACTCTTCAATCTGGCGCATGCCTGTCAAATGGGGCTCACTCGTCACGCCACACTGCGTAAGAATTCAGCTCCTCTCAAAGCTTTAAATGTCTACAAGACAACTCATATATATTGACGCAAATCTTTCAAATGCTTAACTCACATACCACTGGATTATTCTGACAATCCCTAAACTTGTTAAGTTATCATCCAAATGTTTAATAAGCATAGTTTAGAGTATCAAACACACTCTTAAATGTTTATAACAAAATTACATAAATTATTTATAACAATTAGAAATTGTTTATAATATTGTCGAAGATAATTACAAAAATTTTAAACACGCCTTTGACATTACTTTCGTTCCACATTATTGTCAAAGATATATACATTTATTATTTACAATATTAACATTTAAATTATTTAAATTATTAATTTAAGAAATACATTGAACCACATGTTTATCCGGTTGGTAATTTTATAATCGTGTTTATATAATCGACCAATGAAGGTTAGTTATACATGTAAATGTCACAATCTGGTTTAATAAAGGTTGTAATAATTATTATTATTTGTGACGGTAATCTTCATTCAAAATCTTATCTCCAATTCTTTCAAACTCTTGTTAATTATAACAGCAAATTCACTTGATTAATTTTCAACGAACTATGACAATACACTCTGGCGGAAAATACTTCGCTTACAAAATAATGCACAAACTGCATTAAAATTAGGCCCCAAAATTCATCATATATTAAAATATACGGCATCGAAATCTTCCACAGACTTTACAAAAACCTCCACTAACACAATCTTTATCATCATTAATTACTGTGGGAATCTCCTTCATTTGTTTAAGGGCATTATACATCAGCGACTTTCAACATGTCCGCTGCACTATCGATTATACATTCATAGTTCCACTTAAAAATTCTTATAATCATTAATTGTTTCAATACTGTTGTCATTTAACCTTCGTGGATTTCATTCATGAATCGAAATGAATTAAAAATTTGCCAATCACAAACAAATTTAATAGTGAATACGCTTATATACGCCTGTCTGGTCTATCAAAATTTAAGATTAACATCTTCAAAGAATTATAGTATAAAAATACTATCATCAAACAAAGTGCGACTAAACTGTAAAATAGTCTAATAGAATCCAATTAGACTGGGGAATGCAAACATCATTATATAAATCTCTAAATGAGAAAAAATTCCTAACAAAAGTTCACGAATTTAATGCATTCAATAATTCATAATTAAAGTTCATCTTTCACAAAATGGTCTATGATGCAATGATCGTTCATAACTGACGATAAATGTCTGTGTTGCAATCAATTCAAATACCGACTAGTATTTCCAAGATCGTCGACAACGTACTGGATTTTAACGCTCTAAAATCATTTAAATGTTCTTCCTTCTTGATGATGACAGAAAATTGGTCAAAGTAATTAAACTGGGGTAGAATTACTTTAATAAAGTGACACGCTGTCTGAATTTAAATCTGCCATAAAAATCATTAACTTACAGTCAAATCGTGACTACAAAAAAAAAAAAAAAAGCAAATTACTGAAAAATCTAAATATCAGTCTCAACTGATCCAAAATCGTTTAACTATGCCCATGACATAACAATATCTTAATAAAATCGTCGAAAAAGGCATAACTAATCAAGGTGTACTGAGAATAGGAATCTCAAACAAGAATATAGGGCAAAATACATGAGGACAAAAATATGGGAAAAATGGTTGCTCAAATATTGCTAAGAAACTCAAATACAATAAACGTTCACGACTACCTTATCTGCCGATTGACGTTCCAGAGGAAAATTCCCCAAAGAAGACTGTTGATGGATCCATTTCACCAAGTTAAAGCTGAGCTCCATCCTCGAAACAGGAAACAGCACCATCGGAGAATCGAACTGCTTCACGAAGACGAACGACATCCTTCCGGCAATAATCTTCTTTGTGAGTCGGGACAACCCTGACCTCTCTTGAAAAATCCCTGAAGTTCCAGTTGAAAATCGCCATGAAGTTTTTGTAGAAATTTCCGAAGAAATATTCATATTCAGAAAGTATGAAATCATTTCTATTGCTGTTTGATAGTATTCAGCCTTTAATCACGAAACATGGGTGTAGATGGTTATTCACCACATGTCCGCTTGTATGGAATAGCAATTAGCGAAGTTCCATGCTGCTATCTTACTCCGTTGAAATATGTCCCAATTGCATTAAGTCCTTTAGCCTTCCATCTTCTCTTCGGTTATGGTAATAGAAGAACAAACTGCCATATTAAACTGCTCCATAATACTGTAGCGTTGTGTCACAAAAGCAATCTGAAGTCTCCCTATTTCACTAGCCTTGTCAGCCGTAGCGTAGATTCTGGCGATACAACGTGCTTCTCATGTAGCGAGAAAATCACTTTTGTCAGTGGTCTAAAATTGTCAATAACTTCCAAAATAATTACTCGAAATTGTTCAACTTTTCTACACTCCTTACTGTAGCAATGCACAAGAGAATTAGCTTATAGGTGACCGCTAACTGTTCACAGCTAATCTCGTAGACGCGTTATAATGTGCGTTTCAACTTCACCTAGATTTACACACAGTAAACCTGCACTGCTTGCATACTCGACTCTCGTTTAATGCAGTGGTTTCACAACGCGTTATAAAGACGACTCTTTCACTACTAATCTCACTCGACGTTTCACTGAAATGACTATTTGAGATCAGACGATTGAATATCAGACGATTTATAATCTGAGAGAATGAGGAATGAGACTCCTCTCTTCTGCGCAAGTCCTTTTATGAACTTCATGAGGGGCGTATCTATCCCTTCCATAGTGCGTTACTGCGTCATCGCTGGAAGTTCCAACTTCGTCAATACATGACGGATTTTCAAAATTCAAAAACTGAAAATAAATTTCACCAAAATTCCAGAACAATGCCTCTACTGCAAATGGATTTCCACAATTCTGCATTCCAAAAAGTAATAAAAATACCATAGTTTCAGCAATCTCCGTCTTCCTTCAGACTATCGTTCATTGGTTTGAGCCTCCCCTCCAATAGCATACTTTCTTCCTCAGCAGAATTCCACGTTTCCTGCGACTGCGTCGTACATCTTGGATCTTTCTCGAATAAATGCTGACGTCACTGAGAATCTCAGCTCAAGTAGCCTGCTGGCATAACGTCTGCGTCATCCGTGCTTACGTCATGACTACCCACGTCATAACTATGACAGCCATAACTTTCTTTATAATTTCCAATAAAGCCACCGTGGTCTCTATATAATTCAATTACGGGGGCATTCTCCTCTCACCACGTTTTAAAAACAGTTGCAAATTGTTCTTAAACTCGATGTTATAAGTACCTCAACTCTCTTGAACACGAAATTGAATTATTACTGGCTTACTCTAGGATAGTATCTTTTCAAATTTCCAGCATTGAACTTGCCGTAAATTACGTTATTCTCATCATCGTAGAGTTCATAGCAGTTGTTTCCATAGGCGTTCGTAATCCTAAACGGCCCCATGAACACATTTCCAAATTTGGGGTAGATTTTCTTGCTCATATCAGCCTTGACAGGTCTGCGTATTAATACAAGATTTCCAACTTGTAAGGGTGCACCAAAACGTTTTCCAGCTACTCTTTTCAATCGTTTCTCTGCTGCTTTCTGGAGTTGTTCCTTCGCCTTGTCAATCCTCTGCTGCCTTCCTAGGTCGGGATCTCTAGGAATGTGGTTGAAAAGATTATCCCACGGCCTTTCTGGGTTTCTTCCTAGATGAAGTCGCATTGGCACTTCTCCTGTGCTCTCCTGCACTGTAGAGTTCAGACATTCCTCAATAAGGGGTACAAATCTCACCCAACCAGAATGATCATTTGGACAGAAAATTCGACAGAATTTCGAAAATTCAGCCATATATCTTTCTGAGGAATTCGATTCTGGGTAACGCACGCTTGAAAATAAATGCTTAATGCCAAGCCTTTCCATATCCGCTGCAAATTCCACGGATGTAAACTGCGTTCCATGATCTGACAGTAAATATTCCGGTATACCAGCTTTAGGAAATACAGCATTTTCCAGTCTGCTTACTACGTTCCTCGTGTTAGCTTTCTGCATGGGACTCATTGTAACAAATTTTGAGAAAACATCCACGGTAACCAACAGGTACTGGTTACCCTGATATCCCTTCGGACAGGGGCCAAATATATCCGTCGCCATTAGTTCGTTTGGCTTAGAAGGAATCATAGCCTTCGGTTTTCCTTTTAATAAAGCAGAAGCATACTTTGCTCTTTGACATTTGTCACATGATCGAATGACCTTGGCAATGCTGGAACGCATGTTAGTCCAGATAAATCTCTCTTGAAGAGTATTAAGAGTTTTATCTAAACCGGCATGTCCAGTTGCGTGATGAGCTACCCACAATAAATTGACAACAAGTTTAGGTGGCACGACTATTCGGAGTTTTGTATGCGCAGAGTCAGCATACTTGCATACGATGTCTCCACTCAAGACAAAGTGTCGTGAATTTCTCCGTGTAGCTGCATAGTTAACATCCGTATTGTCCATGTAACCCTTGAGGAACCTGTACATTTTCCTTATTGGAGCGTGTCTCTTCTGTGACACACCGATTCGGGCTAACCTCCTAACGGTTTCTTGATCTTCTTGCTCCAATTGTACATGGTGTATCTGCACATTTTTAATAGGGTTACGTGATAGAGCATCAGCCAGTAAGTTATCTTTCCCAGGCTGGTGGACGATAGTGGCGTTAAACTGTTGGGTGAACAAAGCCCAACGTGTCAATCTATCACTCGACATGTCAGTTTGCAGCATAAACTGTAGTGCTTTATGGTCAGTAATAATGATGACCTTATGTCCCAGCAGTATTTTCTTCCAGGCTTGCAATGCTGTTACAAAAGCTAACGCTTCAAGTTCTGTCGTGAAGTAGTTTTCCTCGTGTTTCTTCAACTTCCGACTAGTGAACGCAATGTAGTGCTTGTTGCCTGCCTCGTCTTTCTTGTATACGACTGCACTAATGCCTACTCTTGATGCATCAGACTCAATATAGAACACCTTCTCAAAGTCTGGGTACTCCAGTTTCACATTATTTCTGAGCATCTCTTTTGCTTTCTCAAAAGCCTCGTCTGCAGCGGTACTCCATTTCCATCTGTTATTCTTCTTGAGTAAGTCATACAGAGGAGCCATAATTTCAGAGTATCTTGGACAGTGGCTGCTAATAAATTGGCATGCGCCTACAAATTCTCTGACTTGTTTCACCTTAGTTGGCTTTGGAAATCTCGTGATCGCATCTACTTTTTTCATGTTTGGATGATATCCATCTTTATCAATAGTATGCCCCAAGTAATTTATCTCCTGCTTCAAGAATTGACATTTTCCAAAATTGACCTTGATATTGGCCTCCCTTAAATTCTCGAACAACTTTCTCAAGTGCACTAAATGTTCTGCGGCGCTGGGTGAAGATACGATTAAATCGTCAATGTAGCAGATTACATTTTCTTTCACTTCGTCAGTGAGCTTACTATCAAGTGCTCGAATAAGTGCTGGTCCACTGTTAACCATACCAAAAGGCATTCGGACAAAGACCCATGACGTCTGGTCAAATAGGAATCCAGTGTACTGCATACTATCTTCTTCTAGCTGAACTTGATAAAATGAAGACGTCAAGTCAAGAACGCTGAAACATGCTCTCCCTTTGAATTTTCGAAGCAGATCTCTAATCTTGGGTGGTCGGTCATTTTCTGGAAGAATCTTCAAGTTGATGGTCCTGGCATCGAGACAAAGACGTATCTGACCATTACTTTTCTTCACTACTGTGATGGGGTTTATATAAAACGACGCCTGTTTTTTAATAATCCCGTCTACCTCCATTTTTCTGATTAACCCTCGTACTTCTTGATAGTATTTCTCAGGAATGGGGTATATTCTCTTCTGGTAAGGGGTTTCATCTGTCAGCCTTATCTTGTATTTATAATCCTTAATCAATCCAGGCTTTTCATCAAAAATATCTTGGAATTCCTTTATCAAATCCTCAAATTCCCCCTGAATTTCTTCAAATCCTTCAGTTTTTCTACTGGGTATTTCTGCTAAATTTTCCACTTCATTAATTATAGTATTCAAAATTTCTTCCCTAAGGTCTATTTCCAGACTGTTTTTCACGTCCTGTTTTTCTATCTCTTCTGTGATCATGTACCCACCATTAAAGCTAATACTTCTGTTCTTCATGTCAATAATAGCTCCGACCTTCGATATAAAATCGATTCCAAGCACCATATCAAAATTGATCTTGCTCACCACAATGAAGATCTGTTCATAATTCCTTCCATTGATCTCAAAGTTCAATAACACTTGAATCTTGCACTTCACTGCCTTATCTTGGAATATCCCTCTCACTTTGACGGTAGAAACAGGTAGAACTGTCATGTTCTCTCCTCTTAGCAGACTTTGATAACATTCCTCTGAAATGATGGAGATAATTGCACCAGTATCCATCAGGGCTTTGTACTGTTGGCCATCTATCCGTACAGAAATAATAGGTAAGGCACATGGTCTTTCCTCTTTAACTATACCCCTCTCTTCTAGCAAATCTTCATCAGTCACTTCATATATCTCATTAATTGTAATCAGGTGTGGTGTGGCAATGTATTTACAAGTTCTCACTATCGTTGAGAAATCGGCGTTTTTTTTTGTGTTACCGACCTCAAAATTCTGCTGGCTCGTAGAAGGCCCAGGATCGATTACAACATCCTGCCTTTTCTTTTGGTTGTTGGCTTCTTTTTCCCGTAATTCTTTTAGGTATTGCTGGCTTTCCTTCTCTCTTTCCTGATACTGATCGGGTGTCATAACCTGACCTTGAGGATTCTGATTTCTGTTTTGGTTCTGGTTATTCCTATTATAATTTCTATTATAACCATTATTGTTGTAATATCTGCCTCTTCCATTGTAATTTCCTCGACTATAGTTCCAGCCTCTTCTCTGTTGATACGGTCGGTAACCTGGCGATCTGTTATTTCGAAACTGATTATTCCTGTGAGGACCTACATTGTCAGTTTTCTCCTCATCTGGCTTGTCAGTTTGTTGGACTTGGTCCATATATACAGTATTTATTTCTTTGAAGTCATGCCTTTGACCTTTCTGTACCACGTTAGGCATTGGACTTGTGTAGTCTAACCTCCTCAGTAATTCATCCATGCTGGTTAAATCCCTGATGTTTGACGAAATAATTAGTCTCCTCACCTCCACAGGCAGCATACGAGAAATCGCATCAATAAGTTGCTCCGTTGACAATGGGGGTTGCAAAAATCTCAAGCGGGATAATTGACTCGTAAAGAAATCAGCGTACCGCGTTGGAAGAGTACCTGAGTATTTTCTTGAATACACCTCCGCTCTTAAAGAATTCTGCGCTTCTATGGACCAAAATCGTTTGATTAATGCCTCTGCAAACTCGTCAAAGTTACTGAATGTGTATCTAAATGCGCGAAACCATTCGAGGGGTCCTCCAATCAAATATCTCTCCACTATCTTCATCTCTCTCTCTCTGGGAATGTGAGCTTCGATGAAATAGTCTTTGAGGTTCCTTACATATTCGATAGGCGTCAAACTATCAGTGTTGCTGAATTTTTGCGGTTTGTCTTCAAAATTCCTGATGACCGTCACGTTCCTCGGATATGAATCCGGGTAGTTTTTCCCACTATCTCGATAGTTCCACTCAGGTTCCATATTCCTCCCGTCATCTTCCTCCCTGAATCTGGATATACGTTCTTCAGGATTCACGTCTCTCTCTTCTGGATCTAGGTTATATCTTCTGGCATAATTCCTATTGGTCTCGCAAGCCAAGCCTTGTGTATCCTTGTCAGTGATTTCCGTTAAGACTTTCTTGATTAACTCTTCTTTGTAGGTCTCTATCAAACTAGCCTCTCCTAACTTCAAATTCTGCAGTTTGCTCGTCGTTTCATTCACATCAGAGACCACTTTATGAATCTGTTCCTCTAATGCAGATTTTAATGTTTGCACATCCCGATCTAATTGTGTTCTATCTTCAACTTGTCTTTCGGATAGCGAATCCATCCTGACGCTTAAATCTTTCCTAATCTGTACTACTTCATTGTTAATATCAATTTGAGTACTGGCAAGTTTTCTTTCAATACGATCCTGAATTTTGGTTACATGTTCCCCACTTGACCTACTCCACTCGTCTTTCCATATTGCTACATTTGCCGTTAACATTTCTGCTATGTCTATTTCGATATCCTCTTTCAATACTTTATTATGGTCTAATACCTGGGTTCTCATGACCTCTACATCAAACTTTAAACCTTCTAAAGACGCTGTCGTTCTAATTGACTCATCAACTAGCCTAGTCGTTAATGCACTTATATTACGCGTACAAAGATTTTTCGAATTTTCTATCTCTTCCCTGACTTTATTTACATCAGTTTGGACTTTCGCAACATCTACAAAAACTGTGTTGACCTCTACTTGAATTTTATTTATGTCACTTTGCATCTCGTTTACATCCGAATGAATGTTATTAATATCAACCTGAACATTGGACACATCAGTTCTAACATTTTGGATTCCTCTTTGGACTTCCTCAACCTTATCTTGGACAGTCGCAACATCATTTTTAACAACAACTACCTCAGCCCTAGCACAAGAAATATCACTTCGGACATTAGCAACATCTAAATTCAACATTGTAAGATCTTTCTGTACCTTAGAAATATCAATTTTAACATCAGCAACATTTTTATGCACATTGGACACATCTGTGCGCATGTCAGTTACAGTATTCTCAATTCCTTGGGTATTAATCTGTAAACGGGACATATTATCCTCTAAGTTAACAGAACTAGTCTGAATAGCTTTCAAACTTTCATCCATGCTAGCTTTCAAATTACTAGCATTCTCCTCCATTCTTGCTTTCAAATTAGCAGACAAATTACTAGCATTCTCCTCCATTCGACTAGTATTCTCCTCCATTCGACTAGTATTCCTAGCTTCCATCTCCTTCATACTTTCACTCATCTGCTTCATGTTAGCAGACATCTCCTCTAACATTTTCCTCAAACTTTCATCTGCCATTACAATATTATTCAAAAATTAGACTGCTGTAGGGACATACATCAATAGAGCAAAATAACAACATTTGAGCAACACTTTTCACCATATATAAATTTGATCAATTTTCTGTCTTAAATCTAACTTATAACTATCTTATAATTAACTTTCGAAGACACTTCATGTTGAAACACACTCAAGCACATGTTCAAATTTCCCTGGCTCATTTTAAAATATCCTAACACAAATAATTTACATTTACAATCCAAATAATTTAATTTTATCTTTAATATGACTAAAATGTCATAAGCCGGTCAAATAAAATAAGATTCCAGATCATAGGCGATTTTCCTAAGTTTCCAGCCTATTTAACCTTTCTCAAGTTGTATAAGATCTGATCTTTTCTGAGTGTAATTTTCCTAATACAATCCAACATTTAATTCCTATATAATCAAACTCTTAAATTCTACAATTGGCCTAGACATCTAACAAAGAATCAACCTCTTTATTTGAGTCTAATTGATCCACACGTTTTAGGTTTGCCAATCCTACTGTTGACTCAGCCCCACGTTCTAGGTGTGCCAATCCTTCTATTGTTCAACCTGGTGATCCAGTGTTGTTGAACATGCCCCACACGTTGACTGCGCCAATCCTTCTGTCCCCGTTTACCCGGATAGTAGGCTGTCAGATATCCGCCCCCTCAATCGGATTGCCAACAATCAATCGCACCGGCTCAGATGCACCAATGAAAATGGCACTGACAGATACTACCGAGGTTTGAACACAGAAGTTACCAAGAAAATTATTGTGGAACACACCAAAATAGACGGGGGTTTCATACTTACTTTTACTTACCTCTTAAAAATTATCTCGGGGATTGGTTTGACAACAGGATCACTAAAGTATGCTCCCACAATAATCTTGACCATGACATTTAAAAATGAACCAAAACGCAGACGAGAACTTTGAAATGTACAAGAGCTTTTATTTCAAATAAAGAGTATGATTTTAACAACTCAACAAAATAAATGTGGCTATCAGTAGCCCATGTCAATCTGACTATGTCCTCCTAAAGGACTTGCAAAGTTAGCATACAACATGTTAGCTCCCATGAGCTCAAAATAACGTAACATTCAAAACACGTTTGGATTGGATGAGGAAGTCAGGATACGACATATATAGAGCATTTGGTTTCTTTTAATAAACATCACACTTGTATTAATAGGCGCAAGGCCAGAGTATCGACCTCGCCCGCTGATAACCAGATGTCGAGCCAGCTGGTCTACTCTTCAATCTGGCGCATGCCTGTCAAATGGGGCTCACTCGTCACGCCACACTGCGTAAGAATTCAGCTCCTCTCAAAGCTTTAAATGTCTACAAGACAACTCATATATATTGACGCAAATCTTTCAAATGCTTAACTCACATACCACTGGATTATTCTGACAATCCCTAAACTTGTTAAGTTATCATCCAAATGTTTAATAAGCATAGTTTAGAGTATCAAACACACTCTTAAATGTTTATAACAAAATTACATAAATTATTTATAACAATTAGAAATTGTTTATAATATTGTCGAAGATAATTACAAAAATTTTAAACACGCCTTTAACATTACTTTCGTTTAACATTATTGTCAAAGATATATACATTTATTATTTACAATATTAACATTTAAATTATTTAAATTATTAATTTAAGAAATACATTGAACCACATGTTTATCCGGTTGGTAATTTTATAATCGTGTTTATATAATCGACCAATGAAGGTTAGTTATACATGTAAATGTCACAATCTGGTTTAATAAAGGTTGTAATAATTATTATTATTTGTGACGGTAATCTTCATTCAAAATCTTATCTCCAATTCTTTCAAACTCTTGTTAATTATAACAGCAAATTCACTTGATTAATTTTCAACGAACTATGACAATACACTCTGGCGGAAAATACTTCGCTTACAAAATAATGGACAAACTGCATTAAAATTAGGCCCCAAAATTCATCATATATTAAAATATACGGCATCGAAATCTTCCACAGACTTTACAAAAACCTCCACTAACACAATCTTTATCATCATTAATTACTGTGGGAATCTCCTTCATTTGTTTAAGGGCATTATACATCAGCGACTTTCAACATGTCCGCTGCACTATCGATTATACATTCATAGTTCCACTTAAAAATTCTTATAATCATTAATTGTTTCAAAACTGTTGTCATTTAACCTTCGTGGATTTCATTCATGAATCGAAATGAATTAAAAATTTGCCAATCACAAACAAATTTAATAGTGAATACGCTTATATACGCCTGTCTGGTCTATCAAAATTTAAGATTAACATCTTCAAAGAATTATAGTATAAAAATACTATCATCAAACAAAGTGCGACTAAACTGTAAAATAGTCTAATAGAATCCAATTAGACTGGGGAATGCAAACATCATTATATAAATCTCTAAATGAGAAAAAATTCCTAACAAAAGTTCACGAATTTAATGCATTCAATAATTCATAATTAAAGTTCATCTTTCACAAAATGGTCTATGATGCAATGATCGTTCATAACTGACGATAAATGTCTGTGTTGCAATCAATTCAAATACCGACTAGTATTTCCAAGATCGTCGACAACGTACTGGATTTTAACGCTCTAAAATCATTTAAATGTTCTTCCTTCTTGATGATGACAGAAAATTGGTCAAAGTAATTAAACTGGGGTAGAATTACTTTAATAAAGTGACACGCTGTCTGAATTTAAATCTGCCATAAAAATCATTAACTTACAGTCAAATCGTGACTATAAAAAAAAATAAGCAAATTACTGAAAAATCTAAATATCAGTCTCAACTGATCCAAAATCGTTTAACTATGCCCATGACATAACAATGTCTTAATAAAATCGTCGAAAAAGGCATAACTAATCAAGGTGTACTGAGAATAGGAATCTCAAACAAGAATATAGGGCAAAATACATGAGGACAAAAATATGGGAAAAATGGTTGCTCAAATATTGCTAAGAAACTCAAATACAATAAACGTTCACGACTACCTTATCTGCCGATTGACGTTCCAGAGGAAAATTCCCCAAAGAAGACTGTTGATGGATCCATTTCACCAAGTTAAAGCTGAGCTCCATCCTCGAAACAGGAAACAGCACCATCGGAGAATCGAACTGCTTCACGAAGACGAACGACATCCTTCCGGCAATAATCTTCTTTGTGAGTCGGGACAACCCTGACCTCTCTTGAAAAATCCCTGAAGTTCCAGTTGAAAATCGCCATGAAGTTTTTGTAGAAATTTCCGAAAAAATATTCATATTCAGAAAGTATGAAATCATTTCTATTGCTGTTTGATAGTATTCAGCCTTTAATCACGAAACATGGGTGTAGATGGTTATTCACCACATGTCCGCTTGTATGGAATAGCAATTAGCGAAGTTCCATGCTGCTATCTTACTCCGTTGAAATATGTCCCAATTGCATTAAGTCCTTTAGCCTTCCATCTTCTCTTCGGTTATGGTAATAGAAGAACAAACTGCCATATTAAACTGCTCCATAATACTGTAGCGTTGTGTCACAAAAGCAATCTGAAGTCTCCCTATTTCACTAGCCTTGTCAGCCGTAGCGTAGATTCTGGCGATACAACGTGCTTCTCAAGTAGCGAGAAAATCACTTTTGTCAGTCGTCTAAAATTGTCAATAACTTCCAAAATAATTACTCGAAATTGTTCAACTTTTCTACACTCCTTACTGTAGCAATGCACAAGAGAATTAGCTTATAGGCGACCGCTAACTGTTCACAGCTAATCTCGTAGACGCGTTATAATGTGCGTTTCAACTTCACCTAGATTTACACACAGTAAACCTGCACTGCTTGCATACTCGACTCTCGTTTAATGCAGTGGTTTCACAACGCGTTATAAAGACGACTCTTTCACTACTAATCTCACTCGACGTTTCACTGAAATGACTATTTGAGATCAGACGATTGAATATCAGACGATTTATAATCTGAGAGAATGAGGAATGAGACTCCTCTCTTCTGCGCAAGGCCTTTTATGAACTTCATGAGGGGCGTATCTATCCCTTCCATAGTGCGTTACTGCGTCATCGCTGGAAGTTCCAACTTCGTCAATACATGACGGATTTTCAAAATTCAAAAACTGAAAATAAATTTCACCAAAATTCCAGAACAATGCCTCTACTGCAAATGGATTTCCACAATTCTGCATTCCAAAAAGTAATAAAAATACCATAGTTTCAGCAATCTCCGTCTTCCTTCAGACTATCGTTCATTGGTTTGAGCCTCCCCTCCAATAGCATACTTTCTTCCTCAGCAGAATTCCACGTTTCCTGCGACTGCGTCGTACATCTTGGATCTTTCTCGAATAAATGCTGACGTCACTGAGAATCTCAGCTCAAGTAGCCTGCTGGCATAACGTCTGCGTCATCCGTGCTTACGTCATGACTACCCACGTCATAACTATGACAGCCATAACTTTCTTTATAATTTCCAATAAAGCCACCGTGGTCTCTATATAATTCAATTACGGGGGCAGTACCAGCCTGGCATTTGCCCGAAGACGGAGTGGTAAACCACGGAAAATCACTTCAAGGATGCCTGAGGTGGGAATCGAAACCCCTCTACCCATTTGGAACACCCGAGGCTGAGTAGACCCCGTTCCAGTCCTCATACCACTTTTAATATTTCGTGGCAGAGCCGGGAATCGAACCCAGGACCTCCAGGGCGGCAGAAAACCATGCTGACCGCTACGCGATGGAGGCGACTTCACAATAACTAATAATAATTATAATTTTATATTGGCTCATCTCCGTTGTGTAGTGGGCAGCATGCTTAGCTGCCACCCCAGAGGTCCAAGGTCCGATTCCTGGGTCTGCTACGTAATTTGAAAAGCGGTATGATTGGAACGGGGTCTACTCAGCCTCGGGTGGTCCAAATGAGTCGAGGTTGTTTGATTCCCTCCTCAGCCATCCCCGAAGTGGATTACCGCGGTTTCCCACTTCGTCTTCGGGCTAATGTCGGGACGGTATCGAACGTCAGGCCACGACCGCCTCCTTCCCCGTTCCATGTCTATCCCTCCCATTCTTCCCATCCTGCCCCGTCCCACATGGGGCCCACTATTCGCTTTGCAGGTGAGGCCACCTGGGCGAGGCGCTAGTCCAGCCTCCCTCCCCAGTTGTATCCCATAACTGGATGTCAAGATCCAGGACACTGCCCGAAGAGGCGGTAAAGGCGGGATCATTCGCTGAGTCCGTGGGAAAAGCCTACCTGGAGGGTAGAAAAAGAAAAGGAATAAACGAAACAATTAATTTTATATTACACCTATTGCAGGTCATCACTTAAGTATGTCAGATTTTTAGTACGATACAAATTGGATATTATATTGAAGACTGTTACGTAACTCAAAATGTCCGAGATTGTTGAGAGAAAGAAAATAATGCACAACAAGGAATCAAAGCAGTTGTGTAAGCACAGTTTGGAAGTGGACGTGTGTCTTTCACAACTTGTGTAACCCGGAAATAATTCAGAAATAAAATTACACAAAGCCACCTTTCATGAGATGAGTGTGCAATGTGATTCCTCATCTAAAGGACCTGGGTTCGATCCCCATCTCTTCCTGCAAAGATATTTCTAGCCTCAGTGCTAGAAACTGTACACTAAGCCTAGTCAGTTAGTTAATTAGTTAATTAGTTATTGGGGTTGAAAGGGGAGGAACTACGAGGTCGTCGGCGCTAAACACTAGACTTAGCCACGTGAGGATAGTTTGGAAGAGATAGGTTAGATTCCTACCGAGCTATGCTGGAAGTGGAATGGCGTGGTTCCCAACTTCAAAGCCAGGCAAATGCCCGGATAGCACCTAAGTGAAGACCACGATCATTTCCTTCCCAAACCTAGCCACAATTACAAATACGCACATTACCACAGCCAACACAATGTCACTGGTTAACACACTGATTCCACACACACCTAAGATAATAATAATAATAATAATAATGAAAATAATAATAATAATAATAATGATAATGTTGTCGGTACGAGTAAGAACGAAATGAGCGTTATCAATGCTGGATTTTACGTAACGCTACAAGTGATGGTAGAGGTTGTAACTTTGTACCGCCAGCATTGACCCTCAGAGAAGAAACGGTGCAGGCTGTAACGTAAAGATGGGATGTAGCCGCAGTTTCGGTACAGGCTGAGTAAGGTTACTGACATGTATACCGGCTGTTTCGATTGGCTCAGCAGGGCTAGGTGCATGGAATCAAACATGGTGGACGGTTGTCAATTGAGAGTTGTATCTGCTGTTAATGGGTATTATTAGAATGCAAATCAGTCATTAAGATACGTAACTGTAAGTTGAAAACCTGCCAGGCACTGATGAATGCATTCCTGCCGGTCTTAAATATTGAACTGAAATCATTCGACCTTAAACCATTGCATTGGGATTCAGTTATGTAAGCTACCTGTGACCCCTCCCATATACTGGAAAATAGTAGGAGGGGTAAGGCTGTTGCTTCGTAACGGATGGGTCCTGGGTTCAATACACCCTAGGGACCAAATTTTTTATTTCTTTTTAAATTATTTTATTGTGAAGCGGAAGGAAGGAAGCTTGTAGTTAAACGTGACCGTTAATCTTGAGATCATGAGCCACGGGACCTCCTTTTTACGTGGAATCCGAACCACAGGACATGGCATTTCACTTCGAAATATTTGATTGATTTCATCCAACTTTGTGCTGTCTATTCTGAGTCGGAAACCATTAATATTCATCCTATTCGTGTAAAATAATACAACTTGATACCACAATGATATTTTCATTCCACAATAAATAATTCTTCCTTTCTTCTTTTCATTTCTTAGTCGTTTACCCTCCAGGTTGGTGGAACCAACGGACTCAGCAAGGGAACTCACCACTACCGCCTCTACGGGCAGTGTCCTAGAGCTGGGAACATCTAATCGGAGTGGATACAACTGTTGAGGTGTGATTGGCACCTCGCCCAGGCTTCCACACCTGCAAAGCAAACAGGGGCCTCATGAGGGATGGTAAGGGATGGTCAGGATGAATAAGCAAGAAAGAGGGAAGGAGGCGGCCGTGGCCTTGAAGAAGGCACCATCCCGGCATTTGCCCGAAGACGAAGTGGTAAACCACGGAAAAGAAATTCGTGGATAGCTGAGGTGGGAATCGAACCCCCTCTACTAATTTGGAACACCCGAGGCTGAATAGACCCCGTTCCAGTCCTCATATGACTTTTCATATTTCCTGGCAGAGCCGGGAATCGAACCCAGGACCTCCAGGGCGGCAGCTAACCATTCTGACGCTAAGCGATGGAGGCGACTTCACAATAACTAATAATAATTATAATTATATATTGGGTCATCTCCGTAGTGTAGTGGGCAGCATGCTTAGCTGCCACTCCAGAGGCCCAAGCTCCAATTCCTGGGTCTGCTGCGTAATTTGAAAAGCGGTATGATTGGAACGGGGTCTACTCAGCCTCGGGTGGTCCAAATGAGTCGAGGTTGTTTAATTCCCACCTCACCCATCCCCGAAGTGGTTTTCCGCGGTTTCCCACTTCGACTTCGGGCTAAGGTCTGGATGGTATCTAACGTCAGGCCACAGCTGCCTCCTTCCCCGTTCCATGTCTATCCACCCCCATTCTTCCCCTCACGTCCCGTCCCTCTTGTGGCCCACTATTCGCTTTGCAGGTGAGGCCACCTGGGCGAGACGCTAGTCCAGCCTCCCTCCCCAGTTGTATCCTATAACTGGATGTCAAGATCCAGGACACTGCCCGTAGAGGCGGTAAAGGCGGGATCATTCGCTGAGTCCGCGGGAAAAGCCTACCTGAATGGTATAAAAAGAAAAGGAATAAACGAAACAATTAATTTTATATTACACCTATAGTAATTCATCACTCAAGTGTGTGAGATTTTTACTACGATACAATTTGGATATTATATTGAAGACTGTTACGTAACTCAAAATGTCCAAGATAGTTAAGAGAAAGAAAATAATGCACAACAAGGAATCAAAGCAGTTGTGTAAGCTCAGTTCGGAAGTGGACGTGCGTCTTTCACAACTTGTGTAATCCGGAAATAATTCAGAAATAAAATTACTCAAAGCCACATTCCATGAGATGAGTGTGCAATGTGACTCCTCTTTTAAAGGACCATGGTTCGATCCCCATCTCTTCCAGCAAAGATATTTCTAGCCTCAGCGCTAGAAACTGTACACCAAGCCTAGTCAGTTAGTTAATTAGTTAGTTAGTTAGATATTGGGGTTGAAAGGGGAGGAACTACGAGGTCGTCGGCGCTAAACACTAGACTAAGCCACGTGAGGATAGTTTGGAAGAGATAAGTTAGATTCCTACCTAGCTATGCTGGAGGTGGAATGCCGTGGTTCTCTACTTCAAAGCCAGGCAAATGCCCGGATGGTACCTAAGTGAAGGCCACGATCATTTCCTTCCCAAACCTAGCCACAATTACAAATACGCACATTACCACAGCCAACACAATGTCACTGGTTAACACACTGATTCCACACACACCTAAGATAATAATAATAATAATAATAATAATGTTGTCGGTACGAATAAGAACGAAATGAGCGTTATCAATGCTGGATATTACGTAACGCTACAAGAGATGGTAGAGGATGTAACTTTGTACCGCCAGCATTGACCCTCAGAGAAGAAACGGTACAGGCTGTACCGTTAAGATGGGATGTAGCCGCAGTTTCGGTACAGGCTGAGTAACGTTACTGACATGTATACCGGCTGTTTCGATTGGCTCAGCAGGGCAAGGTGCAAGGAATCAAACATGGTGGACGGTTGCCAATTGAGGGTGGTATCTGCTGTTGATGGGTATTATTAGAATGCAAATCAGTCATTAAGATACGTAACTGTAAGTTGAAAACATGCCAGGCACTGATGAATGCATTCCTGCCGGTCTTAAAGTTTGAACTGAAATCATTCGACCTTAAACCATTGCATTGGGATTCAGTTTCGTAAGCTACCTGTGAGCTCACCGATATAGTGGAAAAGTGTAAGAGGGGTAAGGCTGTAGCTTCGTAACGGATGGGTCCTGGGTTCAAGACTCCCTAGTGCCCACAATTTTATTTCTTTTTAAATTATCTTATTGTATCCATCCGACCTTGTGCTGTCTATTATCTGAGTCGGAAACCATTAATATTCATCCTATTCGTGTAAAATGATACAATTTGATAGTACAATGATATTTTCACTCCAGATTAAATAATAATAATTATAATTTTATATTGGGTCGTCTCCGATGTGTAGTGGGCAGCATGCGTAGCTGCTACCCCAGAGGCCCAAGGTCCGATTCCTGGGTCTGCTACTAAATTTGAAAAGCGGTATGATTGGAATGGGGTCTACTCAGCCTCGGGTGGTCCAAACGAGTAGAGGGTGTTTGATTCCCACCTCAGCCATACTCGAAGTGGTTTTCCGTGGTTTCCCACTTCGTCTTCGGGCTAGTGCTGGGATGGTAGCTTCCGTCAGGCCACGGCCGCCTCCTTCTCTCCTATACTTCCCGTCCCGTCCCTCATGTGGCCCACAATTTGCTTTGCAGTTGAGGGCGCCCGGGCGTGGCGCTAGTCCCGCCTCCCCACTTGTATCCCCCATTCGGGTGTCGAGCTCCTGGACACTGCCCATAGAGGCGGTATATGTGGTATCCCTCGTTGAGTCCGTGGAAAAAGCCTAACTGGAGGATAAACTGACTACGAAAAAAATAAAAAAAATAAAAAAAATGGCGTTCTTTAATTTCTGTATATAGCAAGCACATTTCGCACAGACGCCGTTTAGGGAAAATATTGTTTGGTTCTGATGTATTTATTCGAGGGCCTACACAGGGACCTGCACAGCGGCCCGATCCCATGTGCTGCTTTCACACGACCGCACTGGGATTCACAAGTCTCGGTCCTAGCTACCCGTAACGTCACCGCACGTGGTTGGGTCGGACCATATTATGTCGCTTTTAAAGCGGCGGACGAATGAGAGCGCTTTCCTAGTCCATGGGTTGGCAGCTTCAATACGTACTGCATGAAGACAGAGTGACTTACGTGCGACGCCAATGCTCGAGTGACTGCTGCCAACTTAAATGGCCTCCTATTTTAAAAGTATTTGCGTGACTAGTGTCATGGTGGGGTATGCAGGGAGGCCGTGGTCGAATGCAAGTTATTATTTCCCTCGCAACTATCCTTTTATGTAGCGGGGACAGCTACGTCATAGCATGAGGGGGCCATGGCAGAAACATGACTGTTATTCTATTTTTGTGGACGACGTTATCACACGGTCCTTTTCTGATCTTAATAAAATACAAGTAGTTCCGTGACGAACTAAAGAGCCTACTTTACTTAAAATTTCAGATTGATGCCAATCTATATAGACCTATCTAGAATAATGATGAAAAAAAGTAATAGGGCAATAGAGTAACTTACTACAGTAGGCAGCCCTGGTGACTCTGAATATATACTTACAGTAGTTCCATCTCTTCAGGTATAGAATGCACATACAAAATTTGGCTGCAGTCTAATGGATAGTATGGACGTTACATGTTGTTTGATATTGGATTTAGTCTATCATTGCGCGTAAAATCATGTTGGGAACAAAGTTATGTATGTGATGCTCTGAATTAATCTGAAATATTACGATCTATTATGGTGCCAGTTTAGGATAAAATCCATTTGTTAGTATAAAAGTTACATGTAATTAAAATTGAAACTATCCGAGAGCTTAGAATCAAGTTGGCAGCACCGAGGTATATAAGTTACTCCAAATTAATCCATTTGTTAGTATAGAAGTTACATGGAATTAAAAATTGAAACTATCAGAAAGCTTAGAATCATGTTGGCAGCACTGAGGTGTATTAGTTACTCGGAATTAATCTAGAGTGTAGGGTACCATACGTGTGCAAAGTTTAGAGATGATGACTTGCATACTTTCTGATAAATTGATAATAATAATAATAATATCGTATGGCCCCGGGTGCCTGGTGTAAGCTTTGTTAATTGACACCTAGAGGGTAGCTTGCATGTCGAATTTCGTCGTTCCTTTGAACGCTATGAAAGATAAGGAGGTTAGATATCTAAACTCCTTGACACTACAGCGCTTTCAAGTAGAGAATGGAGGAACTTTGTGTTGGCGGAAAATCCCGAGATTAATTTTGCCATTGAACACGGCCTACTGAATTCAAATGGGTTCTTTAACATACCAACAACGTATGACATGAGTGTCGTGATTTTTGTCGCCTTTCAAAAATCACTTACCATGGTCAGGAGCGAACTTGCAATCTTGGGGTTGGTAGTCCGACACTAGAACCACTCACCCACCGTGGCAAGCGATATATTGATATTAGGATTAAACAAATAGAGAGAGCATTTATTAACAGTTGGCAGCCCTGCTTGTTCTTACGAATACGCATAGTCATAACTGTTATGTTACACAAAGCACATACGAAATTCGGATGAAATCCATATTTTGTTAATATGGAAGTTATATGCATTTTAAAACTGGACCTGTCAGCAGGCTTAGAATCGTGTTGGCAACACTGATGTATACATTACAGTAAGGTACTACAAACTAAGGTAGAATGTCAGGTAGTATACGTGAGCATAGTTTAAAGCTGTCGGCTTGCATACTTTCTGATATAGGTTATCGGTATTTGGATAAAAACATAGAGAGAGGCTAAAAACAGCAATACCCCCCTACACCCAAGTATTAACTAAACACGTTAAACACCGAGTTCTTGCTTTATATGACAAATGTGGCTATAATTCGTCAATATATTGTTAGCCTACTATCCACATTTTGCAGAGATGAGGAAAGGTAGACTTATGAGATCGATCCGGGAAAATGTGTGTCTATCTGACTGTCCTTCTGTCTATCAGGGGCAGATGACCTCGTAGTTCCACCCCTTAAAACAACAAGAACTAACTAACGAACTAACTAACTTCTGTCTATCTGTCTGTCTTTCTTTGTGTGTCCTCGCCTATCAACTCCTAAACGGCTGCAGCTATCGACACTGAATTTGGTATGAGTAAAGATCTGTTCCTGAATACCTCAAGGCCATATTTGATAATGATGTCAGTGCTACCAACTGCTAAACAAACTGCATTTGAAATTTGAGTTCCATGTTGGATATCTTGGAAGGTATGCATGGGAGCTATTCCAAAATTGGCACACATATAGATAATAATATTTCAGTTTAATTTTCAGGAGGTCATACATGAGGGTGTTGCCAAAATGATTCAAAACCTGCTGATAGGTCCAATCCCTATCATAATTATAATTGTGAAAATCTGTGTGTTTGTGTGTTAGTTTGTTACCTCTTGACACTAAAACGGCTGGACGGATTTGGATGAAATTTGAAATGGAGGCAGCTTATCCCTGGGATAACATGCAGGCTGCCTTTCATCCGGAAATAAATCATTGTTCCCGTGGAACGGGCAACATAACTGAAAGGTCATCAAATAACTCAACCGGGACAAAATATCGAAGATGTCGCATAAAGACAGTACAAAGCTCGTTTTACGCCCCTCGATGCAGGAAACAGTGCTGGGTATGTCCCCACGGGACACCGAAAACCATATTTTAAGGCCCTAAAACCAACAGTTTCAAAGATATTCGTAGAAAACTATCTTCACTCTGATAAACTGATGAACTTGGCAAGTCCGTTTCCATGGCAACTGAACCTCAACGTATGACATCCGATTTTCTATATATCCCTGTAGGAGGCAATGCCAATTCATTTATTATCTTTTCAAGATATATATATATAAGCACAGTAAGTACAGAGTCGCGCGCCTGCCTCCCATCTGGAGGCCCTGGGTTCAATTCCCGGCTCCGTCAGAGATTTTAGACACTGACGTGAGGGCTGCAACGGAGTGCACTCAGCTTCGTGAGGACAATTAAGTAGCTGTCTGATAGAGAGACAGCGCCCAGGTCACGAAGAACAAGATTAACGGCCGAGGGCACACGATTCACAGACCATGCGTCACCACAATATCTGCAGGCCAAATGGCTGGGAAGCGGTCGCATGATAGGCCTAGGCCCTTCATGGTGTGTAGTGCCAGGGGTAAAAAATTATGGATAGCGCCTTCTAATATCACTTTTAATTTTAAACACTACAGTAGTGGCTACTAGAGAAAGGTAGCGATATAGCTACGTTCAATTTCACAAACACTGGGCCTACAAATCCCGTATAGTTAAGTACAAATATCAGTCTGGTCGTTATTTCAGTAGCAACGAAGCTCTGTGGCGGCTATTGCCGTTTCGGTAACACTTAAGGCATCCCGCCGTCACATACCTCAATGTGCACTTACAAAATTGTGGACCGGTCTATTTTACTGAAAAGAATTTCTACGAGCGAGTATCCACTCCGGAAAAAACACACTCACCACCTTTTCCAAAATTTAGACAAGACATGATTTTTAAAGCACTCTTCTGTATGTTGAGGTACAGAGATGTACCACATGGAAAGACACAATAAAATGTGGGCAAATCTGGTTTCAAGGAACTGCTGTCCAGAATAGGCTTTCGGTACAGGTTATGCGGCCCATGTTCGTAACATGGAATGTTTTCCTTTGACAATGCATCTATACCATGTGCGAGGGCAACGTATTTCAAAGATCTCTAAAAACACAATAATCAGGAAATTGGAGAAACATTTTAAGTGGGAGCGGAGACTCAAGGAAAAATAATTTCATCTTTGAGATTTGCCGATGACATCGTCATCTTGGCCGATACGCCAGAGGATTTGAACGAGTTTGTGAATGGTATGGACTCCGTCTTGAGGAAAGAATTCATGGTGAAAATCAATAAATGTAAAACAAAATTATTGAAATGCATCCGAAATAAATTAGAAACCTCTATGGACCTCAAATTGGCAGGTGAAACGCTACGGGAAGTAGCAGACTTCTGTTACTTAGGAAGCAAAATAACCAGTGATGGACGAAGCATAGAGAATATAAAAAGCAGGTTAGCTCAAGCAAGGAAAGATTTTCTACAGAAAAGGAGTCTGTTGAGATCGAATATACATTTAGGTATTAGGAAGTGATTTTTGAAAGGTTTTGTCTGGAGCGTGACACTAAAAGGAAGTGAAATTTGGACTAATGGTGCAGCAGAAATGAGGACAATTGAAGCGTGTTAAATGTGGTGTTACAGGAGAATGATGACGATCAGATGGGTAGATAGGGTAACAAATGAACGGCTATTAAGACGAGTGGGAGAGGAGAAATGATTCTGGCGACTGCTAATGAAGAGAAGAGATAAGTTGGTACGACACATATTAAGTTTGTTTAGCAGTTGGTAGCACTGACATCATTATCAAATATGGCCTTGAGGTATTCAGGAATAGATCTTTACTCATACCAAATTCAGTTTCGATAGCTGCAGCCGTTTAGGAGTTGATAGGCGAGGACATACAAAGAAAGACAGACAGATAGACAGAAGTTAGTTAGTTCGTTAGTTAGTTCTTGTTGTTTTAAGGGGTGTAACTACGAGGTCATCTGCCCCTGATAGAAAGCAGGACGGACAGATAGACACACATTTTCCCGGATCGATCTCATAAGTCTACCTTTCCTCATCTCTGCAAAATGTGGAAAGTAGGCTAACAATGTATTGACGAATTATAGCCACATTTGTCATATAAAGCAAGAACTCGGTGTTTAATGTGTTTGGTTAATACTTGGGTGTAGAGGGGTATTGCTGTTTTTAGCCTCTCTCTATGTTTTTATCCAAATACCGATAACCTATATCAGAAAGTATGCAAGCCGACAGCTTTAAACTATGCACACGTATACTACCTGACATTCTACCTTAGTTTGTAGTACCTTACTGTAATGTACACATCAGTGTTGCCAACACGATTCTAAGCCTGCTGACAGGTCCAGTTTTTAAATGCATATAACTTCCATATTAACAAAATATGGATTTCATCCGAATTTCGTATGTGCTTTGTGTAACATAACAGTTATGACTATGCGTATTCGTAAGAACAAGCAGGGCTGCCAACTGTTAATGAATGCTCTCTCTATTTGTTTAATCCTAATATCAATATATCGCTTGCCACGGTGGGTGAGTGGTTATAGTGTCGGACTATCAAACCCAAAATTGCAGGTTCGCTCCTGACCATGGTAAGTGATTTTTGAAAGGCGACAAAAATCACGACACACATGTCATACGTTGTGGGTATGTTAAAGAACCCATTTGAATTCAGTAGGCCGTGTTCAATGGCAAAATTAATCTCGGGATTTTCCGCCAACACAAAGTTCCTCCATTCTCTACTTGAAAGCGCTGTAGTGTCAAGGAGTTTAGATATCTAACCTCCTTGACTTTCATAGCGTTCAAAGGAACGACGAAATTCGACATGCAAGCTACCCTCTGGTTGTCAATTAACAAAGCTTACACCAGGCACCCGAGGCCATACGATATTATTATTATTATTATTATTATTATTATTATTATTATTATTATTAATATCAATATATCAGAAAGTATGCAAGTCATCATCTCTAAACTTTGCACACGTATGGTACCCTACACTCTAGATTAATTCCGAGTAACTAATATACCTCATTGCTGCCAACATGATTCTAAGCTTTCTGATAGTTTCAATTTTTAATTCCATGTAACTTCTATACTAACAAATGGAATAATTTGGAGTAACTAATATACCTTTGTGCTGCCAACATGATTCTAAGCGCTCTGATAGTTTCAATTTCAATTACATGTAACTTTTATACTAACAAATGGATTTTATCCTAAACTGGCACCATAATAGATCGTAATATTTCAGATTAATTCAGAGCATCACATACATAACTTTGTTCCCAACATGATTTTACGCGCAATGATAGACTAAATCCAATATCAAACAACATGTAACGTCCATACTATCCATTAGACTGCAGCCAAATTTTGTATGTGCATTCTATACCTGAAGAGATGGAACTACTGTAAGTATATATTCAGAGTCACCTGAGCTGCCTACTGTAGTAAGTTACTCTATTGCCCTATTACTTTTTTTCGTCATTATTCTAGATAGGTCTATGTAGATTGGCATCATTCTGAAATTTTAAGTAAAGTAGGCCCTTTAGTTCGTAACGGAACTACTTGTATTTTATTAAGATCAGAAAAGGACCGTGTGATAACGTCGTCCACAAAAATAGAATAACAGTCATGTTTCTGCCATGGCCCCCTCATGCTATGACGTAGCTGTCCCCGCTACATAAAAGGATAGTTGCGAGGGAAATAATAACTTGCATTCGACCACGGCCTCCCTGCATACCCCACTATGACACTAGTCACGCATATAAATTTAAAATAGGAGGCCATTTAAGTTGGCAGCAGTCACTCGAGCATTGGCGTCGCACGTAAGTCACTCTGTCTTCATGTCGTACGTATTGAAGCCGCCAACCCATGGACTAGCAAAGCGCTTTCATTCGTCCACCGCGTTAAAAGCGACATAATATGGTCGAACCACGTGCGGTGACGTTACGGGTAGCTAGGCCCGAGACTTGTGAATCCCAGTGCGGTCGTGTGAAAGCAGCACATGGGATCGGGCCGCTGTGCAGGTCCCTGTGTAGGCCCTCGAATAAATACATCAGAACGAAACTATATTTTCCCTAAACGGCGTCTGTGCGAAAAGTGCTTGCTATATACAGAAAATAAAGAACGCCAATTTGTTTTATTTTTTTTATTTTTTTCGTAGTCAGTTTATCCTCCAGTTAGGCTTTTTCCACAGACTCAACGAGGGATACCACATATACCGCCTCTATGGGCAGTGTCCAGGAGCTCGACACCAGAATGGGGGATACAACTGGGGATGCGGGACTAGCGCCTCGCCTGGGCGCTCTCAACTGCAAAGCAAATTGTGGGCCTCATGAGGGACGGGACGGGAAGTATAGGAGAGAAGGAGGCGGCCGTGGACTGACGGTAGCTACCATCCCAGCACTACCCCGAAGACGAAGTGGGAAACCACGGAAAACCACTTCGAGTATGGCTGAGGTGGGAATCAAACACCCTCTACTCGTTTGGACCACCCGAGGCTGAGTAGACCCCATTCCAATCATACCGCTTTTCAAATTTCGTAGCAGACCCAGGAATCGGACCTTGGGCCTCTGGGGTGGCAGCTAAGCATGCTGCCCACTACACAACGGAGACGACCCAATATAAAATTTTGAAAATGAAAATCCACAGCCTGCTTCCAGTCTCCGACCGGGTCAGGAATGGAATGAATGAAGCCCCCATCTAGCGGCGAGGATATAGGCTGTGCCGGCTGCCGAGGCCTGATGCACTCCTCTGGCGCAATGATTAAATTAATGACAGATGAAATGAAATGATAGTGGAGAGTTTTGCTGGAATGAAATTTTGACAGGGAAAACCGGAGTAACCGGAGAAAAACCTGTCTGCCTCCGTTTTGTCCAGCACAGATCTCACATGGAGTGACCGGGATTTGAACCACGGACCCAGCGGTGAGAGGCCGGCGTGCTGCCGCCTAAGCCACGAAGGCTTTAAATATAAAATTATAATTATTATTATTTAATCTGGAAAAGCCTCCGTGGCTTAGGCGGCAGCACTCCATGTGAGATCTGTGCAGGCCAAAACGGAGGCAGACATGTTTTTCTCCGGGTACTCCGGTTTTCCCTGTAAAAATTTCATTCCAGCAACACTCTCCACTATCATTTCATTTCATCTGTCATTCATTTAATCATTGCCCCAGAGGAGTGCGTCAGGCCTCGGCAGCCGGCACAATTCATATCCTCGCCGCTAGATGGGGGCTTCATTCATTCCATTCCTGACCCGGTCGGAGACTGGAAGCCGGCTGTGGATTTTTTCATTCTTTAATCTGGAGTGAAAATATCGTTGTGCTATCAAATTGTATTATTTTACACGAATAGGATGAATATTAATGGTCTCCGACTCAGATAATAGACAGCAGAAAGTCGGATGGGTACAATAAAATAATTTAAAAAGAAATAAAATTGTGGTCACTAGGGAGTTTTGAACCCAGGACCCATCCGTTACGAAGCAGCAGCCTTACCCCTCTTACACTTCTCCAGCATATCGGTGGGCTCACAGGTAGCTTACGAAACTGAATCCCAATGCAATGGTTTAAGGTCGAATGATTTTCAGTTCAATCTTTAAGACCGGCAGGAATACATTCATCAGTGCCTGGCATGTTTTCAACTTACAGTTACGTATCATAATGACTGATTTGCGTTCTAATAATGCCCATCAACAGCAGATACCACCCTCAATTGACAACCGTCCACCATGTTTGATTCCTTGCACCTAGCCCTGCTGAGCCAATCGAAACAGCCGGTATACATGTCAGTTACGTTACTCAGCCTGTACCGAAACTGCGGCTACATCCCATCTTAACGTTACAGCCTGTACCGTTCCTTCTCTGAGGGTCAATGCTGGCGGTACAAAGTTACAACCTCTACCATCTCTTGTAGCGTTACGTAAAATCCAGCATTGATAACGCTCATTTCGTTCTTATTCGTACCGACAACATTATCATTATTATTATTATTATTATTATTATTATTATTATAACTATTATCTTAGGTGTGTGTGGAATCAGTGTGTTAACCAGTGTCATTGTGTTGGCTGTGGTAATGTGCGTATTTGTAATTGTGGTTAGGTTTGGGAAGGAAATGATCGTGGCCTTCACTTAGGTACCATCCGGGCATTTCCCTGGCTTTGAAGTAGGGAACCACGCCATTCCACCTCCAGCATAGCTAGGTAGGAATCTAACCTATCTCTTCCAAACTATCGTCACGTGGCTTTGTCTAGTGTTTAGCGCCGACGACCTCGTAGTTCCTCCCCTTTCAACACCAATAACTAACTAACTAATTAACTAACTGACTAGGCTTAGTGTACAGTTTCTAGCGCTGAGGCTAGAAATATCTTTGCAGGAAGAGATGGGGATCGAACCCAGGTCCTTTAAAAGAGAAGTCACATTGCACACTCATCTCATGGAAGGTGGCTTTGTGTAATTTTATTTCTGAATCATTTCCGGATTACACAAGTTGTGAAAGACACACGTCCACTTCCAAACTGAGCTTACACAACTGCTTTGATTCCTTGTTGTGCATTATTTTCTTTCTCTCAACTATCTTGGACATTTTGAGTTACGTAACAGTCTTCAATATAATATCCAAATTGTATCGTACTAAAAATCTGACACACTTGAGTGATGAATTACAATATGTGTAATATAAAATTAATTGTTTCGTTTATTCCATTTCTTTTTCTACCCTCCAGGTAGAATTTTCCCACGGACTTAGCGAATGATCCCGCTTTTACCGCCTCTACGGGCAGTGTCCTGGATCTTGACATCCAGTTATGGGATACAACTTGGAAGGGAGGCTGGACTAGCGCCTCGCCCAGGTGGCCTCACCTGCAAAGCGAATAGTGGGCCACATGAGTGACGGGACGGGATGGGAAGAATGGGGGGTAGACATGGAACGGGGAAGGAGGCAGCTGTGGCCTGATGTTAGATACCATCCCGACATTAGCCCGAAGACGATGTGGGAAACCGAGGAAAACCACTTCGGGGATGGCTGAGGTGGGAATCAAACAACCTCGACTCATTTGGACCACCCGAGGCTGAGTAGACCCCGTTCCAATCATACTGCTTTTCAAATTACGTAGCTGAACCAAGAATCGGACCTTGGGCCTCTGGGGTGGCAGCTAAGCATGCTGCCCACTACACAACGGAGATGACCCAATATAAAATTATAATTATTATTAGTTATTGTGAAGTCGCCTCCATCGCTTAGCGGTCAGCATGGTTAGCTGTCGCCCTGGAGGTCCTGGGTTCGATTCCCGGCTCTGTCACGAAATATGAAAAGTGGTATGAGGACTGGAACGGGGTCTATTCAGCCTCGGGTGTTCCAAATTAGTAGAGGGGGTTCGATTCCCACCTCAGCTATCCTCGATGTTGTTTTCCGTGGTTTCCCACTTCGTCATCGGGCAATTGCCGGGATGGTGCCTTCTTCAAGGCCACGGCCGCCTCCTTCCATCTTCCTTGCCTATCCATCCTGACCATCCCTTACCTTCCCTCATGAGGCTCCTGTTCGCTTTGCAGGTGTGGCCGCCTGGGCGAGGCGCCAATCACACCTCACCAGTTGTATCCACTCCGATTAGATGTTCCCAGCTCTGGGACACTGCCCGCAGAGGCGGTAGTGGTGAGTTCCCTTGCTGAGTCCGTTGGTTCCACCAACCTGGAGGGTAAGCGACTAAGAAATGAAAAGAAGAAAAGAAGAATTATTTATTGTGGAGTGAAAATATCATTGTGGTATCAAGTTGTATTATTTTACACGAATAGGATGAATATTAATGGTTTCCGACTCAGAATAGACAGCACAAAGTTGGATGGATACAATAAAATAATTTAAAAAGAAATAAAACTTTGGTACTGTCCCCGATAATCCGGATAGTAGGCTGTCAGATATCCGCCCCCTCAATCGGATTGCCAATAATCAATCGCACCGGCACAGCTACATCAATGAAAATGGCACTGACAGATACTACCGAGATTAGAGCACAGTAGTTAACAAGAAATTATTGTGGAACCCACCAAAATATACGGGGGTTCATACTTACCTTTTACTTACCTATTCAAATTAATCTCGGGTCTGGGTTTTCAACTGGATCACTTAATAGCATGCCCTCACAACAACCTCCACCACGATATTTAAAATGAACCAAGACGGAAACAAGAAAATTTAAACTGCTCAATAATTTATTTCACATAAAGAGAATAATTTAACAAAATTTAGCAACAAAATATACGTGGCAATCAGAAGCCATTGTCAGTGTAACCATGTCCTCCTGTAGGACTTGTAGACTTTACATACAAAATTTCAGCTTTCTCTAGCTCAAAAAACGTAATAATAACAATACACTTTGGAATGGATAAGGGAGCTGGGACGAGACATATAGCATTTGTTTTCCTTTTTTATGAACTTCACATTTTTATTTATAACCGCAAGGCTGCTATGTAGATGACCTTGGCCTCTATCATACAGTTATCTGGCCACCTGCGATACACCCTGCACCATGCCGCAAGCTTGCATCGTCAAATGGACGCACCTGTTCAACCAATGTTAGCATATGCTAGTTACATCAGAGCCTAGCTCCTTTTCAAAACACTTTAAATGTCCACATCTCAACTCAAATATTATCACGCAAATCTTTTAAATGCTCCGTTCAAAGACCAATGGATTACTCTAATAATCCCAAATCTTGTTTAATTGTATATTTCAATTGTTTAACTAGCGTTGTTTAGAGTATACTAATGAAAACGCTTAATGTTTATAACAAAAAGTTAATTAATTATTTATAACATTTTAAATTGTTTATAACATTGTCAAACGACAATTGAAAAATTTATACACGCCTCTATTAATCCCGTTCGTTTCAAATTATTATTAAAGATATTTACATAGATATTTACATTATTTATATTATTTATATTATTTATATTAGGAATACATTAAACCACACGTTTATCCGGTTGATAATTACTTAAATCGGTGTGATATAATCGACCAATGAAGGTTAGTTATATTTAAATTTTAAATTCAGGTTTAATAAGATTTAATAATTATTATTATTTGTGACGGTAACCTCCATTCAAAATCGTTATCTCAAATTATTTAAACACTCTTGTTAATTTTAACAGTAACTTCACATGAATAATTTTCAAAGGACCTGAACCATCCACTCAGCGGAAAAATACCTCGCTCAAAATGCACAAAATTGCACCAAAATTGGCCCATAATTCATCATATATCTCATTATATATGGCATCAAAATCTTCCACACTACACAAAAAAAAACTACACTTACAAATTCATCAACATCATCAATATTACTATGGGAACCTCCTTCACCTAATACAGGGCATTATTCATCAGCGACTTTTACACGTCCACTGAACTAACGATTATACATCCATAGTTCCTCTTTAAAAATTCTTATATTCATCAATTGTATCAAAAACTGTTATTATATTTAACCTTCGTGGGTTTCATTCATGAATCGATATGAAGTAAAAATTTGCCAATCACAAATGAATTTAATAGCAAATACGATCTGACACGCCTCCCTGGTCTATCAAAATTGAGATTAATATCATCAAAGTATCGCAGTATAAAAATACTATCTTCAATCAAAGTTCATCTAAACTGCATAAATAGTCGAATAGAATACAATTAGACTGTGGACTGCAAACATTATTGTTCCAATCTAGAATTGAGAAAAACTCCTATCAAATGTTCATTACTATAGTGTACTCAATAAATCGTACTCAAAGTTCATATTTCATAAAATTGTCTATAATGCAATGGTATTTCATAATTGACGATAAATATCTATGTTGCAATCATGTTCATAAAACGACTAGTATTTCCAAGATCGTCGATAAAGTAGTAGATTTTAACGCTCTAAAATCTTTTAATCATTCTTCTTTCTTGAGGATGACAGAAAATTGGTCAAAGTAATTTACTGAAAAGAATTACTTTAATAAAATGACACGCTGTCTGAATTCAAATTTGCCATAGAAAATCGTTAACTTTACAGTTAAATCGTGACTACAAAAATATGCAAATTACTGAAAGAATATATATTATCAGTCTCAACTGATCCAAAATTATTTAAATATGCCAATGACATAATAATGTCTCAATAAATCGTAGAAAAAGGCATAAATCAGTAAAGTGTACAGAGTACAGAAATATCAAGCAAGAATATGGGGCAAAACATATGGGACAGAAATAATGGGAAAAATGGTTGCTCAGATATCGCTAAATGGCTCAAATAAAACAAGTAACGTTCACGACTACCTTATCTGTTAATTGAAGTTCTAGAGGAAAATTTCCAAAGAAGACTGCTGTTGGTTCCATTTCACCACCGTAAAGATGTGCTCCGACCTCGAACCTGGAACCTGCGCCCTCGGAGAATAGAACAGTTTCCTCCTCCGGAAATAGCACTGCTCCGTGTAGACGATGGACATCCTTCTGTAAAAACTCTTCTTTGTGAGCCGGGTCCACCCTGGCCTCTCTTGATAGTTCCCTGAAGTTCTGGTAGAAATTCGCCATGAAGTTTATTGCAATTATTTCCGCAGAAATGTTCATAATTGTGGAGTATGAAGATATTTCCACTGCCATTTGATATAATTCAGCGATGGATTACGATGCATGAGTGTAGTTGGATGTTCACTACATGCTCGCTTTTGTAGAATGACGATAAACGAAGTTCCATGCTGCTATTTCACTCCATTGATATATGTCCCAATTGCATAAAGTTTTAGTCTTCCATCTCCACTTCCGTTATAATAATAGTCGAAAGTACTGCCAGATTATATTGTTCCAATGTAGAATGTAGCGTTATATCACCAAATGTAATCTTCAGTATCACGGTTGCAATACATGTGTCAGCCGTAGCATAGAATGTGGTATTATAAAAGTGCTTCTCAGGTGTCGAGAAAATCACTTTGTCTGCAGTCTTAAAATGCGAATATCTTCCGAAGTATAAAAGTGAAAATGTTCAACTTTCGTCCACGCCTCAATATTGTAATGCACAATTGAATTAGCATAAATGCAGTAGCTAACTCTTGATAGATAATCATGTAGACTCGTTTATGTGTGCGCTCCAACTTCGCCTAGTTTCAGTAACCGTAAAATTGTACTGCTGCACGCTCCGTGCTTGTTCGATGCTGTGGGCTCTGCCACACGTGCTAATGACGACTTGCTTCACTGAATAACTCGAAGTCTGACAATGTGAGAATCAGAAAAATGAGCCATGAGAGCCTCCTCTCTGCTGTGCAAGGCCTTTTATCAACTTCTTAAGGGGCGTATCCCTCCCTTCCATAGCTTGTTCCTCCGTCATTGCTAGAAGTTCCAACTTTGGCTATACTTGACGGATTTTCAAATTTCAAAAACTCATAATTAATTTCTTCAAAATTCCAAATCAATGCCAAAATGAAAATAGATTTCCACAATTCTGCATGCCAAAAGTAATTAAATATGGTAGTTTCAGTGATCTCCGTCTTCCTCCAAACTATCATTCATTGGTTCGAGCCTCTCCTCCAATAGCGTAACTTCTTCCTCAGCACAATTCCTTGTTTCCCTGCGACTGCGTCGTAAATCTCAGAACCTTCTCGAACAAAATCCTGACGTCACCAAGAATCTCAGCTCATCCAGCCTACTTGCATAAAGTCTGCGTCATCCGTGCCTACGTCATGAATATACACGTCACAACTATGACGGCCATAACTTTATTCACATATGCCAATACAGCCACCGTGGTCTAAGTATAATTCAATTTACGGGGGCAGTACCTAGGGTGTCTTGAACCCAGGACCCATCAGTTACGAAGCAACAGCCTTACCCCTCATACACTTTTCCAGTATAACGTTGGGCTCACAGGTAGCTTACGTAACTGAATCCCAATGCAATGGTTTAAGGTCGAATGATTTCAGTTCAATCTTTAAGACCGGCAGGAATGCATTCATCAGTGCCTGGCAGGTTTCCAACCTACAGTTACGTATCTTAATGACTGATTTGCATTCTAATAATATCAATCAACAGCAGATACCACCCTAAATTGACAACCGTCCACCATGTTTGATTCCTTGCACCTAGCCCTGCTGAGCCGATCGAAACAGCCGGTATACATGTCAGTAACGTTACTCAGCCTGTACCGAAACTGCGGCTACATCCCATCTTAACGTTACAGCCTGTACCGTTTCTTCTCTGAGGGTCAATGCTGGCGGTACAAAGTTACAACCTCTACCATCTCTTGTAGCGTTACGTAAAATCCAGCATTGATAACGCTCATTTCGTTCTTATTCGTACCGACAACATTATCAACATTATTATTATTATTATTATTATCTTAGGTGTGTGTGGAATCAGTGTGTTAACCAGTGACATTGTGTTGGCTGTGGTAATGTGCGTATTTGTAATTGTGGCTAGGTTTGGGAAGGAAATGATCGTGGCCATCACTTAGGTACCATCCGGGCATTTGCCTGGCTTTGAAGTAGGGAACCACGCCATTCCACCTCCAGCATAGCTAGGTAGGAATCTAACCTATCTCTTCCAAACTATCGTCACGTGGCTTAGTCTAGTATTTAACGCCGACGACCTCGTAGTTCCTCCCCTTTCAACCCCAATAACTAACTAACTAACTAATTAACTAAGTGACTAGTCTTAGTGAACAGTTTCTAGCGCTGAGGCTAGAAATATCTTTGCAGGAAGAGATGGGGATCGAACCCAGGTCCTTTAAAAGAGAAGTCACTTTGCACACTCATCTCATGGAAGGTGGCTTTGTGTAATTTTATTTCTGAATTATTTCCGGATTACACAAGTTGTGAAAGACACACGTCCACTTCCAAACTGAGCTTAAACAACTGCTTTGATTCCTTGTTGTGCATTATTTTCTTTCTCTCAACTATCTTGGAAATTTTGAGTTACGTAACAGTCTTCAATATAATATCCAAATTGCATCGTACTAAAAATCTGACACACTTGAGTGATGAATTTCAATAGGTGTAATATAAAATTAATTGTTTCGTTTATTCCTTTTCTTTTACTACCCTCCAGGTAGAATTTTCCCACGGACTCAGCGAATAATCCCGCCTTTACCGCCTCTACGGGCAGTGTCCTGGATCTTGACATCCAGTTATGGGATACAACTGGGGAGGGAGGCTGGACTAGCGCCTCGCCCAGGTGGCCTCACCTGCAAAGCGAATAGTGGGCCACATGAGTGACGGGACGGGATGGGAAGAATGGGGGGATAGACATGGAACGGGGAAGGAGGCAGCTGTGGCCTGATGTTAGATACCATCCCGACATTAGCCCGAAGACGATGTGGGAAACCGAGGAAAACCACTTCGGGGATGGCTGAGGTGGGAATCAAACAACCTCGACTCATTTGGACCACCCGAGGCTGAGTAGACCCCGTTCCAATCATACTGCTTTTCAAATTACGTAGCAGACCCAGGAATCAGACCTTGGGCCTCTGGGGTGGCAGCTAAGCATGCTGCCCACTACACAACGGAAATGACCCAATATAAAATTATAATTATTATTAGTTATTGTGAAGTCGCCTCCATCGCTTAGCGGTCAGCATGGTTAGCTGCCGCCCTGGAGGTCCTGGGTTGCGATTCCCGGCTCTGCCACGAAATATGAAAAGTGGTATGAGGACTGGAACGGGGTCTATTCAGCCTCGGGTGTTCCAAATTAGTAGAGGGGGTTCGATTCCCACCTCAGCTATCCTCGAAGTTGTTTTCCGTGGTTTCCCACTTCGTCTTCGGGCAAATGCCGGGATGGTGCCTTCTTCAAGGCCACGGCCGCCTCCTTCCATATTCCTTGCCTATCCATCCTGACCATCCCTTGCCTTCCCTCATGAGGCTCCTGTTCGCTTTGCAGGTGTGGCCGCCTGGGCGAGGTGCCAATCACACCTCAACAGTTGTATCCACTGCGATTAGATGTTCCCAGCTCTAGGACACTGCCCGTAGAGGCGGTAGTGGTGAGTTCCCTTGCTGAGTCCGTTGGTTCCACCAACCTGGAGGGTAAACGACTAAGAAATGAAAAGAAGAAAAGAAGAATTATTTATTGTGGAGTGAAAATATCATTGTGGTATCAAGTTGTATTATTTTACACGAATAGGATGAATATTAATGGTTTCCGACTCAGAATAGACAGCCCAAAGTTGGATGGATACAATAAACTAATTTAAAAAGAAATATAATTTTAGTCCCTAGGGTGACTTGAACCCAGGAGTTGCGAAGCAACAGCCTTACCCTTCCTACACTTTTCCAGTATATCGGTGGGCTCACAGGTAGCTTACGTAACTGAATCCCAATGCAATGGTTTAAGATCGAATGATTTCAGTTCAATCTTTAAGACCGGCAGGAATGCATTCATCAGTGCCTGGCATGTTTTCAACTTACAGTTACGTATCTTAATGACTGATTTACATTCTAATAATACCCATCAACAGCAGATACTACCCTCAATTGACAACCGTCCACCATGTTTGATTCCTTGCACCTAGCCCTGCTGAGCCAATCGAAACAGCCGGTATTCATGTCAGTAACGTTACTCAGCCTGTCGAGAAACTGCGGCTACATCCCATCTTAACGTTACAGCCTGTACCGTTTCTTCTCTGAGGGTCAATGCTGGCGGTACAAAGTTACAACCTCTACCATCTCTTGTAGCGTTACGTAAAATCCAGCATTTATAACGCACATTTCGTTCTTATTCGTACCGACAACATTATCAATATTATTATTATTTTTATTAATATTATTATTATTATTATTATTATTATCACCATCTTAGGTGTGTGTGGAATCAGTGTGTTAACCAGTGACATTGTGTTGGCTGTGGTAATGTGCGTATTTGTAATTGTGGCTAGGTTTGGGAAGGGAATGATCGTGGCCTTCACTTATGTACCATCCGGGCATTTGCCTGGCTTTGATGTAGGGAACCACGTCATTCCACCTCCAGCATAGCTAGGTAGGAATCTAACTTATCTCTTCCAAACTATCCTCACGTGGCTTAGTCTAGTGTTTAGCGCCGACGACCTCGTAGTTCCTCTCCTTTCAACCCAAATAACTAACTAACTAACTAATTAACTAACTGACTAGGCTTAGTGTACAGTTTCTAGCGCTGAGGCTAGAAATATATTTGCAGGAAGAGATGGGGATCGAACCCATGTCCTTTAAAAGAGAAGTCACATTGAGCACTCATCTCATGGAAGGAGGCTTTGTGTAATTTTATTTCTGAATTATTTCCGGATTACACAAGTTGTGCAAGACACACGTCCACTTCCAAACTGAGCTTACACAACTGCTTTGATTCCTTGTTGTGCATTATTTTCTTTCTCTCAACTATCTTGGACATTTTGAGTTACGTAACAGTCTTCAATATAATATCCAAATTGTATCGTACTAAAAATCTGACACACTTGAGTGATGAATTACAATATGTGTAATATAAAATTAATTGTTTCGTTTATTCCTTTTCTTTTTCTACCCTCCAGGTAGAATTTTCCCACGGACTCAGCTCTGCCACGAAATATGAAAAGTGGTATGAGAACTGGAACGGGGTCTATTCAGCCTCGGGTGTTCCAAATTAGTAGAGGGGGTTCGATTCCCACCTCAGCTATCCCCGAAGTTGTTTTCCGTGGTTTCCCACTTCGTCTTCGGGCAAATGCCGGGATGGTGCCTTCTTCAAGGCCACGGCCGCCTCCTTCCATCTTCCTTGCCTATCCATCCTGACCATCCCTTGCCTTCCCTCATGAGGCTCCTGTTCGCTTAGCAGGAGTGGCCGCCAGGGCGAGGTGCCAATAACACCTCACCAGTTGTATCCACTCCGATTAGATGTTCCCAGCTCTAGGACACTGCCCGTAGAGGCGGTAGTGGTGAGTTCCCTTGCTGAGTCCATTGGTTCCACCAATCTGGAGGGTAAATTAGTAGAGGGGGTTCGATTCCCACCTCAGCTATCCCCGAAGTTGTTTTCCGTGGTTTCCCACTTCGTCTTCGGGCAAATGCCGGGATGGTGCAGGGTAAACGACTAAGAAATGAAAAGAAGAAAAGAGGAATTATTTATTGTGGAGTGTAAATATCATTGTGGTATCAAGTTGTATTATTTTACACGAATATGATGAATATTAATGGTTTCCGACTCAGAATAGACAGCAGAAAGTTGGATGGATACTATAAAATAATTTAAAAAGAAATAAAATTTTGGTCCCTAGGGTGTCTTGAACCCAGGACCCATCAGTTACGAAGCAACAGCCTTACACCTCCTACACTTTTCCGGTATAACGTTGGGCTCACAGGTAGCTTACGTAACTGAATCCCAATGCAATCGTTTAAGGTCGAATGATTTCAGTTCAATATTTAAGTCCGGCAGGAATACATTCATCAGTGCCTGGCATGTTTGCAACTTACAGTTACGTATCTTAATGACTGATTTGCATTCTAATAATACCCATCAACAGCAGATACCACCCTCAATTGACAACCGTCCTCCATGTTTGATTCCTTGCACCTAGCCCTGCTGAGCCAATAGAAACAGCCGGTATTCATGTCAGTAACGTTTCTCAGCCTGTACCGAAACTGCGGGTACATCTCATCTTAACGTTACAGCCTGTACCGTTTCTTCTCTGAGGGTCAATGCTGGCGGTACAAAGTTACAACCTCTAACATCACTTGTAGCGTTACGTAAAATCCAGCATTGATAATGCTCATTTCGTTCTTATTCGTACCGACATCATTATCAATATTATTATTATAATTATTATTATTATTATCTTAGTTGTGTGTGGAATCAGTGTGTTAACCAGTGACATTGTGTTGGCTGTGGTAATGTGCGTATTTGTAATTGTGGCTAGGATTGGGAAGGAAATGATCGTGGCCTTCACTTAGGTACCATCCGGGCATTTGCCTGGCTTTGAAGTAGGGAACCACGCCTTTCCACCTCCAGCATAGCTAGTTAGGAACCTAGCCTATCTCTTCCAAACTATCCTCACGTGGCTTAGTCTAGTGTTTAGCGCCGACGACCTCGTAGTTCCTCCCCTTTCAACCCCAATAACTAACTAACTAACTAATTAACTAACTGACTAGGCTTAGTGTACAGTTTCTAGCGCTGAGGCTGGAAATATTTTTGCAGGAAGAGATGGGGATCGAACCCTGGTCCTTTAAAAGAGAAATCACATTGCACAGTCATCTCATGGAAGGTGGATTTGTGTAATTTTATTTCTGAATTATTTCCGGATTGCACAAGTTGTGAAAGACACACGTCCACTTCCAAACTGAGCTTACACAACTGCATTGATTCCTTGTTGTGCATTATTTTCTTTCTCTCAACTATCTTGGACATTTTGAGTTACGTAACAGTCTTCAATATAATATCCAAATTGTATCGTACTAAAAATATGACACACTTGAGTGATGAATTACAATAGGTGTAATATAAAATTAATTGTTTCGTTTATTCCTTTTCTTTTTCTACCCTCCAGGTAGAATTTTTCCACGGACTCAGCGAATGATCCCGCCTTTACCGCCTCTTCGGGCAGTGTCCTGGATCTTGACATCCAGTTATGGGATACAACTTGGGAGGGAGGCTGGACTAGCGCCTCGCCCAGGTGGCCTCACCTGTAAAGCGAATAGTGGGCCACATGAGGGACGGGACGGGATGGGAAGAATGGGGGGCATAGACATGGAAAGGGGAAAGAGGCAGCTGTGGCCTGACGTTAGATACCATCCCGACATTAGCCCGAAGACGAAGTGGGAAACCGCGGAAAACCACTTCGGGGATGGCTGAGGTGGGAATCAAACAACCTCGACTCATTTGGACCACCCGGGGCTGAGTAGACCCCGTTCCAATCATACTGCTTTTCAAATTACGTAGCAGACCCAGGAATCGGACCTCGGGCCTCTGGGGTGTCAGCTAAGCATGCTGCCCACTACACAACGGAAATGACCCAATATAAAATTATAATTATTATTAGTTATTGTGAAGTCGCCTCCATCGCTTAGCGGTCAGCATGGTTAGCTGCCGTCCTGGAGGTCCTGGGTTCGATTCCCGTCTCTGCCACGAAATATGAAATGTGGTATGAGGACTGGAACTGGGTCAATTCAGCCTCGGGTGTTCCAAATTAGTAGAGGGGGTTCGATTCCCACCTCAGCCATCCCCGAAGTTGTTTTCCGTGGTTTCCCACTTCGTCTTCGGGCAAATGGCGGGATGGTGCCTTCTTCAAAGCCACGGCCGCCTCCTTCCCTCTTCCTTGCCTATCCATCCTGACCATCCCTTACCTTCCCTCATGAGGCCCCTGTTCTCTTTGAAGGTGTGGCCGCCTGGATGAGGTGCCAATCACACCTCACCAGTTTTATCCACTCCGATTAGATGTTCCGAGCTCTAGGACACTGCCCGTAGAGGCGGTAGTGGTGAGTTCCCTTGCTGATTCCGTTGGTTCCACCAACCTGGAGGGTAAACGACTAAAAAAAGAAAAGAAGAAAAGAAGAATAATTTATTGTGGAGTGAAAATATCATTGTGCTATCAAGTTGTATTATTTTACACGAATAGGATGAATATTAATGGTTTCCGACTCAGAATAGACAGCCCAAAGTTGGATGGATACAATAAAATAATTTAAAAAGAAATAAGATTTTGGTCCCTAGGGTGACTTGAACCCAGGACCCATCCGTTACGAAGCAACAGCCTTACCCCTCCTACACTTTTCCAGTATATCAGTGGGCTCACAGGTAGCTTACGTAACTGAATCCCAATGCAATGGTTTAAGATCGAATGATTTCAGTTCAATCTTTAAGACCGGCAGGAATGCATTCATCAGTGCCTGGCATGTTTTCAACATACAGTTACGTATCATAATGACTGATGTGCATTCTAATAATACCCATCAACAGCAGATACTACCCTCAATTGACAACCGTCCACCATGTTTGATTCCTTGCACCTAGCCCTGCTGAGCCAATCGAAATAGCCGGTATACATGTCAGTAACGTTACTCAGCCTGTACCGAAACTGCGGCTACATCCCATCTTAACGTTACAGCCTGTACCGTTTCTTCTCTGAGGGTCAATGCTGGCGGTACAAAGTTACAACTTCTACCATCTCTTGTAGCGTTACGTAAAATCCAGCACTGATAACGCTCATTTCGTTCTTATTCGTACCGACAACATTATCAATATTATTATTATTATTTTTATTTTTTTATTATTATTATTATTATTATTATCATCTTAGGTGTGTGTGGAATCAGTGTGTTAACCAGTGACATTGTGTTGGCTGTGGTAATGTGCGTATTTGTAATTGTGGCTAGGTTTGGGAAGGAAATGACTGTAGCCTTCACTTAGGTACCATCCGGGCATTTGCTTGGCTTTTAAGTAGGAGACCACGCCATTCCACCTCCAGGATACCCTGTTGGTAATGTAACATATCTCTTCTAAAATATCCTCACAAGGCTTAGTGTCTTTACTTCCAGGTCATCTGCTTTCTGTACTTCTTCTGCTTCACCTTCTCTCTCCATCGTTTCTCCCTTCAACCTTTTCCTTTCTTTCTCTCGCTTCCTTTCCTTCTTCACTTTCTTCCAAATCACCTGCATTCTTTTCTTCTTCCAGTTCATTTTCTTTCTTCTTTGTTCCTCCCTCTCCTCCATCCATTTCTTCTTCTTCACCTTTTTCGACCTCACCAGCTTTCTTTCCTTCTCGATAATTCGTTCTATTGTCTCCTGGATTACGTTTTCTGGTGTTCTGATTATTATAGAAAACCTCTCCCCTTGATTCCTGTCTGAAATATTATTCCTTGCTGAGCTTCGAAGTACATCAAAGCATTCCAACAACAGGTCCATGTCGTCAATGATAGTGTGCCCGTCAGAGGAGCTATCAGGGTTGCCAACATCCGAAACGACATCACCCGCCGGACCCATGTGCCATGAGGATTGGGTGAGTTTCTTATAGGCCACAGCGGCACGAGAAATCCATGATCCAGGGGATCCGTGGTAACATGGTTGCTAAAAGGTCATAGACAGCCCAAGAAAATACACCCCCTAAAGCTAGACTGAGAAATTAAACGTCCAGACTTATGTAAAACTTGTAGAATTATTTATTTAAAATATTCAGACACCTAGCCTAGTTCGGAGGGTTTCTATCGGCTAGTCCGCAAATTAATAAACAAATAAAAATAAAAGATCAGTACCCTAACTGTAAACTACTGTAAACCCTCGCGAAAGATCTATCTGACAAAATAAAGCAACAACAGCAACGCTGGGTAAATGGTACGGCAATAGTCTCTAAATCAAGTTACAAATAAGCTAATAACGGAATTTACATTTAACAGGGTAGCAATGGCAAATCTAAGTAAGGATGATACCATTTCCTCATTTACATTTATTTTTAAATCTAGCTAATTCCTAACAATTAATACAAAATTTACGGTGATGACGTCCGTAAAGCAAAAACAATTTAATACAAAATCTACATGACAAGCCGTCAAACAAAAACATTAAATGTCCTCTTATAATCTAAGTAAAAGGGTAAACAAAGGGTTATCATACACTTGAAATAAGTAAAACAAGACCGTAAACATTATTATTCCTGCCTCCGCCCTGGGTTACTGTTTGTAAACCAGTGTCATCTACGTGCATGTGATTTACGTTGGCGATTGTGTAGTGAAAACTACGTCTAACGTCGCATGAGGCTCACGCTCCACCAGCTACTGACTAAAGGTCGAGCACGCACTCCGTCGATAAAAATCAGTGTCATCTGTCCTAGATTACTTCCACAATAGAAGTGTGCACAAAGCAACTGCCAGCCAGCAGGTCCAAAATGCAAGTAAATCAAGGTTAAATGCTATGGGTAGTTAATTATCATCAGGTTTATAATAATGACGTTACTGATTATTAGAATCGTTGGTTTAAATTATCATTGGTTTATGAAGAATAGGCTGACAATCCTGAATACCTTGGGATCAGCAGAAGCAGTCTCGTGCGAGATCAATATCTGCTATAACACCGTCAACTAGCTCTCCCGCTCGGACATAACAATAGCACAGGTTATTTGTGGCTCTCGGCTCACTTAATTTACCTCTGGGTAAGGCCTGGCATAAACATCAGTTACCTCCCTACAATAACACAGTCACCAGAACCAGTAGTGGGATGGTGGTGCTTCTATTACCCCCCACCACCTCACCCTCTGACGTCACATACTAACCCGCAATACATTCAGGGGCAAAGTCAATATCTCTCGAACCCATGGTCCGATTTTAACAAATGAGGTGTCGTTGGACTCAGGCTGACGGGGGCTCTCCAATGGACCACTTATTTCAACCCCTAAATAAACCCAACCCCTACTAGGGGGGTGAAATTGTAATTTTTTAGTGAAAGTCTCTTTTCAAATGCGACATGTATAAGGTGCACTGCTAAAATGAACTTAAACGTTGTTGCTCATAAAGCGCATGAGTTTTGCTTGATGCCGCTATCGATTAACATTTTTGTTCATGTTTTGTACGCATGCGCACTTGGGATTTTTGTAAGAGGGCGAGCTCTTTGAAAAAAAAAAGATTTATAAGAAGGGGTTTTGGTGGTGAGGAGAGAGCCAGATAGTCGCCTACTTTCCTACGAAGTTTGCCGATATCTCTCGAACACAAGGTCGGATTTGGACGTGTGACGTGTCAAATCGCTTGTCTCGAAGCCCTATATAATGTTATTAATAGGTTAAAGTTTTGAGAATGAGGGAAACAAGCTTTTTGGGGTAAAAACGTGATTTTAGACTATTCCGATATCTCACGAATGCATGGTCGGATTTGGTCCTATGACGTGTCAAATGGCTTGTATCGAAACCCTCTTTATTTTGGTAATAGGTTAAAGTTTTTGAGAATGAGGGAAACAGAATTTTTTGGTGTAAAATTGTGATTTTAGACTTTCTGTTATATCTCACAAACCAATAACGCCAGAGACGTATACGAGGGGTCGTAGGACTCACGGTGACGCCCCTACCCTCTCCCCCTTTCGAATATTAGTATTTATGTTTTAAAAAAATGCGAAAGGGTCTAACGACACTTTTGTTGAAAACATTTTAGTTTTAAAAACTTTTTTTAAATCTGTCTAAATTGTTCATGACGAGTGGTTGCAGATAGAAAGAGACGATACCACTGGGCACGTGTTTCAACGAGGCTATTACTGGCCACGGTGGTGATATATCAATACAGTATTCGCTATTTCAATGAGACGGCGGGTCAAGGGTTCGTTTTCCGATTTTTCCTATGATGGAATTCCTAATTCCTAAACCCCCTGAAGGGGGTCTTCAACGTGTAAACGATTATGAGTGACATGACAAATGATAATTCCTTGATCAGATGAAGCTGGCTTTAGATAGAACAAACAGAACTTGGTTATATGTTGCTTGAAGTGAGTATAGAATACAAACTTGCTGGGGCAGACTGACAGGATGTGGAAGTTATTTGAGCTTATTGGAATGCATAGACTTGACTTGACAACAGGCAATGAAAAAAAAGCACAGAGATGCTGAGGACACTTGAAGGTCAAACGATATGGCAACCATGGTGGGAGGGGGAGCGAGGATGATGTCACCGATCATGTTCAATGTTCAATGGATGAATTTATATTTTGCGAAGCATTGTTCGGAGAGGGTCATGTGACGACTTGTTTTAAGGGTATTTATTTTTTCGATATTTCCTATGGTGGACTCATTGATTGAAATAATCCAAAACTGCTAGGGCATGGCCTTGAGGTTTTATAAACTGATAATGGGATTTTGACATACAAGATCCCCCCAGAACTTGACATGATGTCATTCTTTTTATGGCTTATGAATTTCCCCCAAAAAAGACCCAAAACAACAAGATCATGGACTTTTTCTTTTCTTAATATATTGCAAACCCATAATGTAAGATGTTTACTGTGAGTAACGAAACCTAGCTAGGTAAAGAAATAATTATTGTAGGCTACATGTATGGTGACTGACACGTCCTTGACCATTGGAACTTGTTTTCAGATCTGACTTTAGAACGTAGGGAGTATAGGTTGTAGGCATGGCTTGACAAACGGTGTACACAAAATTCAATTTATCGTTTCAAGAATTAAGAGTAGACTATCATTAATTAATTGGTTAAATAGTGTAGCTAAAAATAAAAAAATGGTGACTACATTAAACTAAACTGAACCAAGTCGAATCAAACCCAACTGAACCAAATCAAGCCTAAAGCAAACCAAATCTAATCAAGGAAGTGATAACGCTCTACCTTTAGAGGGCAAGGTAAAGCTACCGCATGGTGCTAATGCATATTCCCAAGTACATGAACCACACACACACGCAACTATCCTATGCTGTTTTTATGAGTTGACTGTTAAAACTTACTCAGTGGTTACTGAGCAAGATGGTCGCTACACACAACAAGCTTTAGATGCTTGAGGATAATAATCTATACACACCCACACACTCGCTTGTTCTAAACTAAACTGTCTTGCTGGCAGTGCTCATACAGTTGGCAAATGACAGAAATGCTTGGCTAACAGAAATACAATCATTTTCGGTTGTCTAATGTTACCAGCTAACCATTACATGCTATAGTGGTGAGCACATGTGCCTCTTGCACTGGAGATCGTAACTCGATTTCTAGCTCTAATGCCTAGAACGAATCAAACTAAGAAAGAAGGGTATGGTAACGCAGTGGTTAAACTGTTAGCCTTTCACTAAGGTAGACTAGGGTTTGATTTTAGGTTAATATACATGTCATAAACAAACAAACAAACAAAAAAGCGGAGATAATGTTTAAAACTGATTACACTTGTCTCTTTTCTAATTATTACTTAGATTACAAATACAAAGGTGGACTGGGTTTGATATACAGTTAATGCTGTCTATCGCATACTAGCCTGTAAGAAAGCCAAACAAGCAAAAGGCGTAGGTAGAGCAGTGGTAAAATCGCTATGTCCAAAGGAAGTGATAACGCTCTACCTTTAGAGGGCAAGGTAAAGCTACCGCATGGTGCTAATGCATATTCCCAAGTACATGAACCACACACACACGCAACTATCCTATGCTGTTTTTATGAGTTGACTGTTAAAACTTACTCAGTAGGCTATCGGTTTTATGAACTGGCAATGGTATGTCGCATAAACAGTGCAGGATACAATCCAGCAACTATAAATTTTATCTTGTGGAACAGAGAAAACATATATAGAGAGAGAGGTATAGATAGCTTTTGTATGTATGGGTAGCATTGATTGTTTGACTAGAGAAAATACGGTGAGGTAGGGTGGTGATAGGGAGAATTAACACTTATATATGAGTGGCAAATAGGATTTTTACTTTTTTCAATAGTTTTGTTTTTCAAATACAGTGTTAGATAGCCGTTATTTTGTAAAACATTCTTACTTGCAGTAGTAACAAGCCTCTACGGTTCCGCTAACACACATAGACAGACTGTACCATTGCCATGGTCAAGCACTCACATTAAGATCATTTACAAAAACATAAAATGAAAATTAAAAACCTTGTTTTGCAAATATCGTTATTCAACAGACACAAAATAAATAAAAAAATGTGTAAAAAGCAAAATGGAAAATCCATGTTTCCATATAGACAAAATTTAAAAACCTTAAACGAACATTTAAAATATATATATATAAATGGGAAATTGACAAATGTGTAAATATGAAAAAGGAAAATCCATGTTTCCATATCATGAAATTGAAAAACATCAAACTGTCATTTAAAAAATGCTAATGGAAAATTGACAAATTGCAATGTGTGAAATGTGAAATTGAACAAATGGCTATCATTATTTTTAAAAAAAATCGCAGTGCCTTATGGTTGAGGTGTGAATCAAACCCTCTCTACTTATTTTGGACCACCCGAGACTGAGTATACTTGTTTTAAACCTCATACCACTTTTAAAATTTTGTGTTAAAGCTAGGAAATGAACCCAAGAGCATGTAGCGGGAGACCAAGGTTAGAATATGTTAAACAGATAGTCTTAATAGTAGGGTGTGATAGCTATATAGAGATGAAACGATTAGCTCGGGACAGGGGCATTGAGATCTGCAGCAAACCAGTCAAACGACTAAAGAGTCAAACAACATCATGTAAGCTCAACAAAATAATGTTGTGTAACGGTAAATGTTAGTCAACGAACAGTAATGCATTACTAAAACCCATGACACGATACCTAAGAGCTTTTCTAATGTTATTTTAAAATGCCTTTAACCCTATATTAAACACCCAGTTCACAATATTCGTAACTGCAATGTTATGGTAAAACAAAACAAAATCTATATTTCAAAACAAGCAAGTGGTTTAGTCAATGTATACTGGGAAAAGTTTTGTAAACACTCAAGTCCACAAGACTAATTAAATTAGTAACTGTCAGGTTGGCTGAGTGGTTAAGGTGTTTGACTTAAGATCAGATTTCCTGTACAAGGAAGCAAGGGTTCGAATCCCTTATGTGACATAACTATTGCCTTAACATGGCTTGCCCACACTGAATTATTATGATACTTGCTACACAAACCATAGACAGAGTGTATTGTTTAAGGCACTCTCTTTATGAACATAGTCAGAGACTGTTGATGGTTAACAATTGCATTAATAGTGGGCCATGGGGATAGCAATTAAGAAAAACAGCCAATACCCATACAATATTTTTATTCATTTAGGTTTTTTTTATACAATATTTACGCACTGAATACAAATTTTTACCTTTTTATCATTGTTTGATATAGATTTTAAACACAACGCTTGTTGTAGATCCTTTTATAACATTCTCCAGGTACTCTTGGTCTTAAAAACTGGGGAAGCCGCAATGGTTTTATAGACATTAAACCCTCATCCTCTTCTTTTTCATCATCATCATTATCATCATTATAAATATTATCATCGTAATTATTATAGTCATTGTCACCAACATCATTATCATCATCATCATCCTCAACTTCACTAGAACTATCCAATTCCTTTTTTCCTTTCCAAAAGGGACCTCTTGAAGAGTCTGTGTTGCTTTTGATAGTGTTAAGGGATTTTTGAACGTTGACAACTGTCCTAACATGACTTTTTGAGGAGATGATAATTGCTTTTCAACAAACAATGCACTATCTTGAGCAGCAATATCATTTTCTTGAACTTGCTTTTTAGCATTTTCACGATATTTTGTTGATAGCAACAGTGTTTTATCCGGTACACTACATTGATGATTACCCACACTCAAGACCTTACCATTCTTACTTTTTAGATGACCTAAACATTTTGTTGTCCTTTGTTTTGAGCACTGCCAAAATATGATTCCATTCACATTGTGCCGCTTATAGTTATAGGAGTAGCCATGATACAGTGCACGTGGTTTGCCTTTATTGGTTATAGTATATTCCATAGTAGTAACTGCCTTGTAAAGTTGATCTACCTACTACAAAGGTCAGAAAAATTCTGGTGAAAGTGTGATTTTGTGTTGACGTTTTATATAGGATGATATTGGTGGCTTATGTTGGTGGCTTATGCTGGTGGCTTATGTTGATGGCTTATGTTGGTGGCTTATGTTGGTAGCTTATGTTGGTGGCTTATGTCGGTGGCTTATGTTGGTGGCTTATGTTGGTGGCTTATATTGGTGGCTTATATTGGTGGCTTATGTTGGTGGCTTATGTTGATGGCTTATGTTGATGGCTTATATTGGTGGCTTATGTTGGTGGCTTATATTGGTGGCTTATGTTGGTGGCTTATGTTGGTGGCTTATGTTGATGGCTTATGTTGGTGGCTTATGTTGGTGGCTTATGTTGGTGGCTTATGTTGATGGCTTATGTTGGTGGCTTATGTTGATGGCTTATGTTGGTGGCTTATATTGGTGGCTTATGTTGGCGGCTTATGTTGGTGGCTTATGTCGGCGGCTTATGTGAAACCAAAAGTGGGAGCAAGTATGGGAGCATGTGTGAAAGCAAAAGTGGGAGCAAAAAAGTGGGAGAAAAAAAGTGAGAGCAAAAAGTGTAAGCAAAAGTGGGAGCAAATATGAGAGCAAAAAAGTAGGAGCAAGTATGGGAGCAAATGTGAAAGCAAAAGTGGGAGCAAAAAGTGAGAGAAAAAAAAGTGGGAGCAAAAAGTGTAGCAAAAGTGCAAGCAAATATGAGAGCAAAAAAAAGTGAGAGCAAATATGGGAGAAAAAAATGGGAGCAAAAGTGTAAGCAAAAGTGGGAACAAACAAGTGTGAGCAAATATGGGAGCAGAAAGCGGGAGCAAATGTGAAAGCGAAAGTGAGAGTAAAAAGTGAGAGCAAAAGGAGCGAGCAAAAGTGAGTGCACAAAGTGAGAGCAAAATGTGTGAGTAAAAAGTGGGGGCAAATGTAGTGTTTTACTAAAACAATCCCCCCTAACCTAATCTAACCTAACCTAACTTCACCTAACCTAACTTCACCTAACCAAGGCCCTAACCTTCCAACTCTCAGATCAAAAATTAAATTCAGGCCATAGTCGAGTTGGAACCCAAAACCTCTGGGATAACACCCAAGTATACTAGCCATTACACCGCGAGATGGGCAAATTATCATGCAACAAAATATAAAAAATAAAAGGCTAGCAAAAAGGAAAATGTTTTTTGTGTAATAAAAAGTCATGTCCAGCCTCCCACTGCCATTCATCTGTGACGTCATAGCCAGTCTCAAAGCAAGTCTATACTTGTAGAACAAGTCATGTGACAAGGTTAGGTTTAGTGAGCTGAGGTTAACTTAGGTTAGCTAGCTCTATCTCACTCCTAGCCAATCATTAACCTTAAAAGCACTCTAGAGTTCTTGGAATCTGTTCATGTAATTATTATTCTTGACAGTACTTTGGAAATTACACCCTGAAAAATATCAATCCCCTTGAATTTTTTAAAACTGTTATTATTATTATTATTATTATTATTATTATTAGCCAAGTCACTTTACTAAAATTTAATTTATGTGTATTAGTTGATATGAAAGTCTCAACAACCAGCCATGCTTGCACCCACTTTTTGCTTTCACTTTTGCTCCCATATTAATGCCAACTCTTATAGCTATAAGCAACAGCAAAATGTAAATGGAATAATATTTCTGATAATGTTCAAAACAAAAGTCCTGAGGTCTTGGTTTTGAATTCTCAACTATGGTTGTCAGCCAATGAGTTACACTACAGGAAACTTTTATTTTTTGTGTGGTGTTGCATGATAATTTGCCCATCTCGCGGAGTAGTGGCTAGTATACTTGGGTGTTATCCCAGAGGTATTGGGTTCCAACTCGACTATGGCCAGAATTTAATTTTTGATCTGAGAGTTGGAAGGTTAGGGCCTGGGTTAGGTGAAGTTAGGTTAGGTGAAGTTAGGTTGGGTTAAATTAGGTTAGGGGGGTTTGTTGTAGTAAAACACTACATTTGCCCCCACTTTTTACTCACACATTTTGCTCCCACTTTGTGCACTCACTTTTGCTCGCTCCTTTTGCTCTCACTTTTTGCTCCCACTTTCGCTTTCACATTTGCTCTCGCTTTCTGCTCCCATATTTGCTCACACTTGTTTGCTCCCACTTTTGCTTACAGTTTTGATCCCACTTTTTGCTCCCATATTTGCTCTCACTTTCTTGCTCTCATATTTGCTTGCACTTTTGCTACACTTTTTGCTCCCACTTTTTTTCTCTCTCACTTTTTGCTCCCACTTTTGCTTTCACATTTGCTCCCATACTTGCTCCTACTTTTTTGCTCTCATATTTGCTCCCACTTTTGCTTACACTTTTTGCTCTCACTTTTTTTTCTCTCAATTTTTTGCTCCCTCTTTTGCTTTCACATATGCTCCCATACTTGCTCCCACTTTTGCTTTCACATAAGCCGCCAACATAAGCCAACATAAGCCGCCAACAAAAGCCACCAATATAAGCCACCAACATAAGCCACCAACATAAGCCATCAACATAAGCCACCAATATAAGCCACCAACATAAGCCACCAATATAAGCCACCAACGTAAGCCATCAACATAAGCCATCAACTTAAGCCACCAATATAAGCCATCAACATAAGCCACCAATATAAGCCACCAACATAAGCCACCAACATAAGCCATCAACATAAGCCACCAACATAAGCCACCAACATAAGCCACCAATATAAGCCACCAACATAAGCCACCAATATAAGCCACCAACATAAGCCATCAACATAAGCCACCAACATAAGCCATCAACATAAGCCACCAACAAAAGCCACTAACATAAGCCACCAACATAAGCCACCAATATCATCCTATATAAAACGTCAACACAAAATCACACTTTCACCAGAATTGTTCTGACCTTTGTAGTAGGTAGATCAACTTTACAAGTCAGTTACTACTACGGAATATACTTTAACCAATAAAGGCAAACCACGTGCACTGTATCATGGCTACTCCTATAACTCTAAGCGGCAAAATGTGAATGGAATCATATTTTGGCAGTGCTCAAAACAAACGACAACAAAATGTTAAGGTCATCTAAAAAGTAAGAATGGTAAGGTCTTAAGTGTGGGAAATCATCAATGTAGTGTACCAGATAAAACACTGTTGCTGTTAACAAAATATCATGAAAATGCAAAAAGAGCAAGTTCAAGAAAATGATATTGCTGTTCAAGATAGTTCATTGTTTGTTAAAAAGCAATTATCATCTCCTCAAAAAGTCATGTTAGGACAGTTGTCAACGTTCAATAATCCCTTAACACTATCAAAAGCAACACAGACTCTTCAAGAGGTCCCTTTTGGAAAGGAAAAAAAGGAATTTGATAGTTCTAGTGATGTTGAGGATGATGATGATGATAATGATGTTGGTGACAATGACTATAATAATTACGATGATAATATTTATAATGATGATAATGATGATGATGAAAAAGAAGAGGATGAGGGTTTAATGTCTATAAAACATTTGCGGCTTCCCCAGTTTTTAAGAAAAAGAGTACCTGGAGAATTTTATAAAAGGATCTACAACAAGCGTTGTGTTTAAAATCTATATCAAACAATGATAAAAAGGTAAAAAGTTGTATTCAGTGTGTAACTATTGTAAAAAAACTAAATGAATAAAATTATTGTATGGGTATTGGCTGTTTTTCTTAATTGCTATCCCCATGGCCCACTATTAATGCAATTGTTAACCATCAACAGTCTCTGACTATGTTCATAAAGAGAGTGCCTTAAACAATACACTCTGTCTATGGTTTGTGTAGCAAGTATCATAATAATTCAGTGTGGACAAGGCATTTTAAGGCAATAGTTATGTCAGGTAAGGGATTAGAACCCTTGCTTCCTTGTACAGGAAATCTGATCTTAAGTCAAACACCTTAACCACTCGGCCAACCTGACAGTTACTAATTTAATTAGTCTTGTGGACTTGAGTGTTTACAAAACTTTTCCCAGTATACATTGACTAAACCACTTGCTTGTTTTGAAATATAGATTTTGTTTTGTTTTACCATAACATTGCATTTACGAATATTGTGAACTGGGTGTTTAATATAGGGTTAAAGGCATTTTAAAATAACATTAGAAAAGCTCTTAGGTATCGTGTCATGGGTTTTAGTAATGCATTACTGTTCGTTGACTAACATTTACCGTTACACAACATTATTTTGTTGAGCTTACATGATGTTGTTTGACTCTTTAGTCGTTTGACTGGTTTGCTGCAGATCTCAATGCCCCTGTCCCGAGCTAATCGTTTCATCTCTATATAGCTACCACACCCTACAATTAAGACTATCTGTTTAACATATTCTAACCTTGGTTTCCCGCTACATGCTCTTGGGTTCAATTCCTAGCTTTAACACAAAATTTTAAAAGTGGTATGAGGTTTAAAACAAGTATACTCAGTCTCGGGTGGTCCAAAATAAGTAGAGAGGGTTTGATTCACACCTCAACCATAACGCACTGTGTTTTATTTTTAAATATTGATAGCCATTTGTATAATTTCACATTTCAAACATTGCAATTTGTCAATTTTCCATTAGCATTTTTTAAAATGACAGTTTGATGTTTTTTCAATTTCATGATATGGAAACATGGATTTTCCTTTTTCATTTTTACACATTTGTCAATTTCCCATTTATATATATATATATATATATATATATATATATATATATATATATATATATATTTTAAATGTTCGTTTAAGGTTTAAAAATTTTGTCTATATGGAAACATGGATTTTCCATTTTGCTATTTACACATTTTTTATTTATTTTGTGTCTGTTGAAAAACGATATTTCCAAAACAAGGTTTTTTATTTTTCATTTTATGTTTTTGTAAATGATCTTAATGTGAGTGCTTGACCATGGCAATAGTACAGTCTGTCTATGTGTGTTAGCGGAACCGTAGAGGCTTATTACGACTGCAAGTAAGAATGTTTTACAAAATAACGGCTATCTACCACTGTATTTGAAAAACAAAACTATTGAAAAAAGAAGCAAAAATACTATTTACCATTCATATATAAGTGTTAATTCTCCCTCTCACCGCCCTACCTAACCGTATTTTCTCTAGTCAAACAATCAATGCTACCCATACATACACAAGCTTTCTATATATCTCTCTCTATATATGTTTTCTCTGTTCCACAAGATAAAAATTATGGTTGCTGGATTGTGTCCTGCACTTTTTAGGCGACATACCATTGCCAGTTCATAAAACCGATAGGTAGTTCTCTACACATAGCGATTTTACCACTGCTTTACCTACGCCTTTTGCTTGTTTGGCTTTCTTACAGGCTAGTATGCGATATACATCATTAACTGTATATCAAACCCAGTCCACCTTTGTATTTGTAATCTAATTAATAATTTGAAAAGAGACAAGTGTAATCAGTTTTAAACATTATCTCCACTTTTTTGTTTGTTTGTTGGTTTATGACATGTATATTAACCTAAAATCAAACCCTAGTCTACCTTAGTGAAAGGCTAACAGTTTAACCACTGCGTCATCATACCCTTCTTTCTTAGTTTGATTCGTTCTAGGCCTTAGAGCTAGAAATCGAGTTACGATCTCCAGTGCAAGAGGCACACTTGCTCACCACTATAGCATGTAATGGTTAGCTGGTAACATTAGACAACCGAAAATGATTGTATTTCTGTTAGCCAAGCATTTCTGTCATTTGCCTACTGTGTGAGCACTGCCAGCAAGACAGTTTAGTTTAGAACAAGCGAGTGTGTGTGTGTGTGTATAGATTATTAGCCTCAAGCATTTAAAGCTTGTTGTGTGTAGCGACCATCTTGCTCAGTAACCACTGAGTAAGTTTTAACAGTCAACTCATAAAACAGCATAGGATAGTTGCGTGTGTGTGTGGTTCATGTACTTGGGAATATGCATTAGCACCATGCGCTGGCTTTACCTTACCCTCTAAAGGTAGAGCGTTATCCCTTCCTTTGGACATTGCCAATGACTGCATTCCCCCACAAGTTTTACACTTAAGCCCTTGGTTTGTTCTTGATTAGGTTTGGTTTGCTTTAGGCTTGGTTTGGTTCAGTTGGGTTTGATTCGACTTGGTTCAGTTTAGTTTAATGTAGTCACCATTTTATTTTATTTTTAGCTACACTCTTTAACCAATTAATTAATGATAGTCTACTCTTAATTCTTGAACCGATAAATTGAATTTTGTGTTCACCGTTTGTCAAGCCATGCCTACAACCAATACTCCCTATGTACTACAGTCAGATCTGAAAACAAGTTCCAATGGTCAAGGATGTGTCAGTCACCATACATGTAGCCTACAATAATTCTTTCTTTACCTAGCTAGGTTTCGTTACTCTTACATTATGGGTTTACAATATATTAAGAAAAGCAAAAGTCCATGATCTTGTTGTTTTGGGTCTTTTTTTTTTTTGGAAATTCATAAGCCATAAAAAGAATGTCATCATGTCAAGTTCTGGGGGGATCTTGTATGTCAAAATCCCATTATCAGTTTATAAAATCTCAAGGCCATGCCCTAGCAGTTTTGGATTATTTCAATCAATGAGTCCACCATAGGAATGATCGAAAAAATAAATACACTTAAAACAAGTCGTCACATGACCCTCTCCGAACAATGCTTCCCAAAATATAAATTCATCCATTGAACATTGAACATGATCGGTGACATCATTCTCGCTTCCCCCTCCCACCAAGGATGCCATATCGTTTGACCTTCAAGTGTCCTCAGCATCTCTGTGCTTTTTTTCATTGCATGTTGTCAAGTCAAGTCAATGCATTCCAATAAGCTCAAATAACTTCCACATCCTGTCAGTCTGCCCCAGCAAGTTTGTTTTCTATACTCCCTTCAAGCAACATATAACCAAGATCTGTTTGTTCTATCTAAAGCCAGCTTCATCTGATCAAGGAATTATCATTTGTCATGTCACTCATAATCGTTTACACGTTAAAGACCCCCTTCAGGGGGTTTACGAATTGGGAATTCCATCATAGGAAAAATCGGAAAACGAACCCTCGACCTGCCGTCTCATCGAAATAGCGAATACTGTATAGGTATAACACCACCGTGGACAGTAATAGCCTCGTTGAAACACGTGCCCAGGGGTATCGTGTCTTTCTATCTACAACCACTCCTCATGAACATTTGAGACAGATTTTAAAAAAGTTTTAAAAACTAAAATGTTTTCAACAAAAGTGTCGTTAGACCCTTTCGCATTTTTTAAACATAAATACTATATTCGAAAGGGGGAGGGGGGAGGGGCGTCACCCCGACTCCTACGACCCCTCGTATACGTCTCTGGCGTTATTGGTTTGTGAGATATAACAGAAAGTCTAAAATCACAGTTTTACACCAAAAAATTCTGTTTTCCTCATTCTCAAAAACTTTAACCTATTACCAAAATAAAGAGGGTCTCAAGACAAGCCATTTGACTCGTCATAGAACCAAATCCGACCATGCATTCGTGAGATATCGGAAAAAGTCTAAAATCACGTTTTTACCCCCAAAAAGCTTGTTTCCCTCAATCGCAAAACTTTAACCTATTAATAACATATATAGGGCTTCGAGACAAGCGATTAGACACGTCACACGTCCAAATCCGACCTTGCGTTCGAGAGATATCGGCAAACTTCGTAGGAAAGTAGGCGACTATCTGGCTCTCTCCTCACCACCAAAACCCCTTCTTATAAATCATTTTTTAAAGAGCTCGCCCTCTTACAAAAATCCCAAGTGCGCATGCGTACAAAACAAAAAAATGTTAATCCATAGCGGCATCCAGCAAAACGCATGCGCTATATGAGCAACAACGTTTAAGTTCAATTTAGCAGCGCACCTTATACATGTCGCATTTGAAAAGAGACTTTCACTAAAGAATTAAAATTTCACCCCCTAGTAGGGGTAAGTTTTATTTAGGGGTTGAAATAAGTGGTCCATTGGAAATCCCCCGTCAGCCTGAGTCCAACGACACCTCATTTGTTAAAATCGGACCATGGGTTCGAGAGATATTGACATTGCCCCTGAATGTATTGCGGGTTAGTATGTGACGTCAGATGGTGAGGTAGTGGGGGGTAATAGAAGCACCACAATCCCCCTACTAGAACCGATGTCTGGACACACATAAATATAGCCTCTAAACCGGTGTCTCATCTAGCCTCATAATTACCATAAATAAACCTTCACATAACGTGAAAACCTTCTCAGATGGAGAGGAAAGATGTTCGCTTTAGTAGCGATGCAAACACATGACTCCTCGCCAGTCATCTCTAAGTAGCAAAGCATATGATCATTACAAAATGGTGGCCTGGACATTGACCTACATATGAGACACATCATCTAAATGTTAGTAATGCTATACGCATTGTCAAAGAGTCTGGAAAGGTTATGGTCTCACGGAGTGAGTGTGCTCTACTACACTGCATGCTGGGAACTGTAAACACCTGTCCATGATATGAGCTAGCCGCGCTACTCGCAATCATTCACACGTACAGTTGAGAAAATACACATCACTGAAGGCAGGCAGCTTCCATGCAGAAAGTCCTATTTGAAAAATGGCCTTGTTATCATGTCTCAGATATAATATAAATTTACACAAGCATTAGGCTTGAAATCACGCCTTAAAACTATGCTCAAAGATATAGCATGTTTGAAAAGTCAAAGAAAAGAAAAACGTAGATATTCCACTTAATCTGAACCTCTTTGAAATGTGCAGATATGTCAGTTCATAACTGCTTTGTCTAAAAATATAACCAAAATAACAACTGTGTCGAAACACTGACACGAAATAAACATTATGAAGGCGCAAATCTTACAATTGCTAATTTTGCCAATGATACGGCATTCGTTGCTTGGTTCTATGCTAGATTGCATACAAACTGTAACACTCTGAATGTGTTCAAACATGAACTGGATGGCTTCATAGCACATCAAAAATGAAAAATGACATAGTATTACAAAACTGATAGCTACAGTCGGCTATCCAACGATACGGACTGTTCTGACTAAATCAGTGGCGTGGCAACATTTACTAGAAAGGGGTGTTATAAAAAAATAACACTGGGCCATGACGTCTGACCGTCACCCCATATAACTATACAAGATCACCCACCTAGGGTTGAACAAAACGCAGTAACAAGACTACTGTCACGCTTAGCAGGGGTAGAAATAACATCGTAGCGATGTCCCTCAGAATGCACCGTGATCGAAGAGAAATTCAATCATTACAGGTGACTAACAATCACTGAAAGTGAACTACAAGCATTAATTCTAACAGTACAAAACCTACCTATGGCTTGTCAAGAAGTTCGGCTGATTCTACAATAAATTACACTAAGCTACACCACAAAAGAACCTCACAAGGAATGAATATTTCGGACTCACAAGAAAGGATGTCTACATCTCGGTCGTTCCAACGACCCGAGGGATATAATAAGGCATTGGTTTCCGGACAAAGGTTGTCCAAGCTGAGCCTCCACATCGGCTCTATCCATCTCCACGGCCTTTATTCGTCCTCGTCGTTGTCGTGATGATATAACAAGAATCCTCCTCAAAGTCGTCATCTTCCTTGGATTAGCGGATGCTAAAGTCATGGTTCTTCCGTCATCGGCTGTAGTTCTCTGGTCCACTCCTTCACATTATGAGGCTTAACAGCTCATCTCCACAGGTGATGCATAACAAGGATTGTCGTACACGTGGTCGTCAAAATATGACATCTTGAAATATGACTTTACCACTTTAAGGTACAATGAATAAGAGTAGCACAATTTCACAGAAGCTAGCATTAACGTGGCACTAAACTCACTGCTTCTACACGACGCAGATGGTTTAAAAATTGGCCATGCACTCTTATCTGCTTCACTGATACAGATTTCACTTGCCCACAAATCACGTGGCATCGGCGTTGCGTTTCACTGAAAATAATCGCACTTGCGATTAAAGCAATATTCGTAGTTACGAGTGTTGAAATGATCCACTCGGTTATTAATTATTTCACTGGGAGTGATGTATTTATCGCCACTCGACGATGTCGAAGTATGATGATCAAGCACGTGGCTGAAAATGTGGCGTTCCACGGTTATGATCACCTTTCCCATAAATACACAGAATTCGTAACACAAGCCTTCTCCGGCTGTAATATTTAACAATATCATGCAGTGTTCGAATTGAAATAAAGTGCGACGCGCTAGGATTGCTTTCCTCGCCTACAGGCGGACTGTTACCTCGTCTTATAGGCGGACTTAATACAACGGTCATCTAACTTGGATGATAATCCAAACACATGTCGTAAGCTCTCAGCTATGCGCTGCATTAGCTTGTAACTACACTGGTCGTGCAGCGTCTGTCTGGTTCCGGTTCGGGCATCTGCGAGGTTACTACCTTACCAAAAGCAGAAATCACATTCTAAAGAATGTTTCGATGATACAGAATTACAGTGTGATAAAATCTGAGCTTCGTAGAAAATAGAAATGTCATAATTTAGCTTCAGATTATTTAATAGTTGTTTTCTCCGTAGTCAAAAGATCAACCATTTATAACTCCAAAGTATGTTAGCATGTAGCGACAGCATGGTCGGTCAGTGGGTGCGTTCAAAGTGATGCATCAAAAATGCGTTGCGGTGAAAAATATCACACGAACCAGTGGTTAGCGGGTTCAATAGTGACATTCTGCACACATATAGAAAGTTTAACTTCTTCGGAAAATGATGTGTCATCCTTCGCACAATATCTTCCTCGGCCATGGATGCAGTTGTTCCAAAATTTGGCAACACATTTCTCCTTGAATTGACTCAAAGTCGATATACTGTACCATCTCTATATATCTTGTACCAATGTATTGTTTCGCCAACGAAAGGATTGGCCAACAACTCTTCCACCACATGCCATTCTAACTAACCTTCTTTCAATGCCGTACTAAAACGTTTTTGTACTATTTTCATGAACTCTAATGAATTAAACAAACGACCATTACATTTTGGTAAGAGCAAGTCTTTGATTAGATTATGATTAATATAAGACTGATTGTTACTTGGTTGACATCTCAGCTACTGTATTTCAACCTTAATCCACTCATTCAGACGTAATATTTTCTCTTCTACTTTCAAAACTTTCTGACCATTGAAGCTATTGCTACGCTCTACCAAAATAATCCTCCCCCTTGCCTTAAGTTATTCATATTGGCTTTGATTACTTCTGCTTGAACATCTCTAATAACCACTCCATTTGTTTCCATAATAGCTCTAACCTCTTTGTTCATTCCTTTCATTTTATCATCAATCATCCTAGTTAATCCAGTTTTCTGTTCTTCAAATTTGCAATTTATCTCTTCAGTCCTATTACTGACTTTATCAATTCTCTCACTCAATTCCTTTTCTTGATTATCAAGTTAAACTCCTAATGTGATGATATCCTTCTGAATCTCTGTTATTCTCCTTCCTAAATTATCTTCCAATGTCTTCAAATTCTCTTCCATTCTCACCTGATTTTCTGCCAATTTCCTGTTATCCTGTCTCATCTCTAATCAGAGGTTAAGAATGTCTTGAATATTTACTTCTGGGACATAAATTGCATTACATTCACTAATGGTATGTATCTAATTGTTCACTTCAAATTACAACCTCTCTTTTGTTATACCTATATGATCGGAACTAACCAAATCCAGTAGTATCTTCAGCTCTCTATATCAGCGTAGAATCGTCGCTTGAGTTAATATCTCTACCCGACTTGCTTTGTCAGCCATTTTAGTGCTTTTTTGAATTTTCCTATTCCTAAGTTCCAAGATGTTAGACTCGCATTTACTCCAACTCATAACCTAAATTAGTTCTATCTTAATTGTCATTGTAGAATATACTCATGTTTCAGCCTCAGCCAGATGTCAGATCGTCTTCGATCCCCACGTTGGTGATCCAAATTGTAATATGCCCAGGGCGCCAAGAAACTTACTGTTTCCAATAAACATACGGAGCAACGAAATTACTTCTATCTCTCAGAGTCTTGAGACAGTAAAATGTGCTGATCATAGCTACTAACTACTGACTGAAACTATAAGAGGAAACTATAATGATTAACTTTTATTTTCCAATGATGCTATCCTTTCTTACATCCAGAAAATCCAAACATGGCCGACACTCAGATAAAGCCCTGCGCGGATGCGGATATCCGTGGATAAACCCGAGGATATCCGCAACATTTTTCGCTATGCGGAAATAGTTTGTATGGCTGTGCAGATAGTGGATAATTTGCAGATAATATTTGGAGAACATTTGCGGAGAGTTTTAAGAATACAATCGGAACTTGCTTAATATCATTATTAGAACCCGGATGTTAATGACATATCATATTTTTCCGTAATGTTTCTTTCATGACAAAATAATGTAAGATGAGGGCTTAAGCTAATCTCATTCAAATTATGTAATTAAGCATCATTAACACTCCGAATAGGAAAGGGTTGCAATTCTGGCTGTGTAACATTCATACATAACACATGAACGTCTTTATCCTCAACTGTCTAAATATGTCGCCTAAGTAAATTATGCTTTATCTAATTAAAACATTATTTAATGCCTGTAGATTCGGTAAACAAACGTGCGAATGCGGAAAAAAGTCGTGCCGATGCGGGGTAGTTGCGGATAACGGTTGTGCGGATGCGGGGCAGATGCGGATAATAGTCGTGCGGATGCGGGGCGTATGCGGATAACGTTTTGTTTATCCGCGCAGAACAACAACCGTAACCGTGGTTACCTATTTCAAAGACCTCTGAACAGAAAAAGAAAACACTGACACTTAATGCAAAGAATATGACATACCCCATACATTGGAATCGAGAGTAATCGTCGAGCAGTGGCACCTGTGATTACAGTTATTTATTTTATTTATGTATTACTTGATTTACGTATTACTAATTTATTTATTTATTTGTTTATTTATATATTCGTTTATATATTTGGTTATTTATTTATTTATTTATTTATTTACAAGCTGCACCCGGCATGCGTTGCAATGCCAATCAAAGAATGTGTTGGCGTTGTAATTTTGTTTCTTGAAGTCCTTTTGGAAACAATATTTTTTAATTTCCGTTAACTGCCTCTAAACTATCGTAAAATGGATTAACTAATTTAGAAACATTCGTGGGAGAGTACACAACAATTCACCAAAGTGTCATCGCAATCAGACGAATGGGATATGGACGCATGCGAAAATTTGTTTAAACGATTCGTGCGCTGATACTCAGTTTTAAAATTTACTCTTCCGCTACCTACTGTGAAATGGATTTACTAAGTTAGAAACCTTCACGTAAGTGTACACAACAACTCAACAAAGTTTCATCGCAATCGATGAATGGTATATGAACGCATACGGGATTTTGTTGAAACGCTTCGCGCGTCGTCACTCATTTGTTGCATCTACTCGTACACTGCCTATTGTAAAATGGATTTACTATGTCGAAAACCTTCCCAGACGTGTACACAACAACTTATCAAAGATTCATCGCAATCAGATGAATGGCATATGAACGCATAGGCCTACGGGATTTTGTTTAAACGATACGCGTGCCGTCACTCATTTGTTGAATCTACTCGTACGCTACCTATTGTAAAATAGATTTTCTAAGCCTGAAACTTTTCCTCGAGTGTACTCAACGATTCACCAAAGTTTCATCGCAATCGGATGAATGGTATATGAATGCATCTGGGACTCTTTTGAAACAATTCGCGTGCCGTCGCTCATTTCTTGAATATACTCGTGCGCTACCTATCGTGAAATGCATGTACTAAGCCAGACACCTTCCCTGGAGTGTACACAACAATTCACCAAAATTTCATCGCAATCGAATGAATAGTATATGAACGCATACGGGACTTTTTTGAAACGATTCGCGTACCATCGCTCATTTGTTGAATCTACACGTGCGCTACCAATTGAAAAGTGGATGATGTAAGCCAGAAACCTTCCCTGATGTATACACAACATCTCACCCAAGTTTCATGGCTATCGGAAGATTGGTGTATGAACGCATACGGTACTTTGCTGAAACGCTTCGCACGTCGTCGCTCATTTGTTGAATCTACTCGTCCACCACCTATTGAAAAATGGATTTGCTAAGTCAGAAGCCTTCCCTGAAGTGTACACAACATCTCACCCAAGTTTAATCGCAATGGGATGAACGGTTTATGAACGCATGTGGTCTTTGTTGAAACGAATCGCACGCCATTTTGTTGAAGCAACTCGCGCGCCATCTACTGTAAATTGGATTTACTATGCCTATAACATTCCCGGAAGTGTGCACAACAACTCACCAAAATTTGATCGCAATCGGATGAATTTTTATATGAACGCATAGCCAACAGCCATTTGTTTAAACAACTCGCGCGCTGTCTATTGAAAATTGGATTAACTATAACTATAACCATCCCTGAAGTGTGTTAAACAACTCACCAAAATTTGGTCACAATCGGATGAATTGTAACTATATGAACGCATCTCCAACACACATTTGTTTAAACGACTCGCGCGCTCTCTATTGTAAATTGGATTAACTATGCCTAAAACTATCCCGGAAGTGTTCATAACAACTCACCAAAATTGGATCTCAATCGGATGAATGGTTTAAGAACGCATAAAAGACGAACAGACGAACATCCTTTATCTCTATACTGTATATATAAGAATGAAGGTTTGTCTGTTTTTTTCTGAATTTCTACGGAAATTTGCGTTATTTACGCGTTTCAGACTGTTTTATGACAGATGCGCGTGAACATAATTTTTTTGTCTGTCTGTCTGTCTGTTTGTCTGTGGACAAAGTGGTTGTTCCCTTATAACTCGAGTACGGCTGGGTGGATCTACGTAAAATTTGGTACAGATATCCTTCAGAGGCACGACACTAATCATTGATGTAACTCTTCTCTGTACCTCTCATAAAAGTGGGCCTACCCCTTTAAAATACTTGCTGAAATAGGTGTAGAAGGGCGAGACAAAGCTCATTTTCAGTCCCTCAATGTGAGAAGCGAAACTCGGGGGCCCCAAAGGGACCCCGAAAACCACATTTTAAGGCCCTAAAACCAACAGGTTTTGAGATATTCCCTGAAAATAAATTTCATTTAATACAATAATGAAAGAAAGCAAGCCGGTAACCATGGCAACAGAAATTCACAGGTCCATCTATTGCTGTAATATAAGACGCAATACAATTCCATTTATTACATTACTGAGATAGTTTGCAAACGGCTATAAGGTTATAACGGAACCAAATTAAGCTGTAAAATTCATCAATACATATAATGCGCTTAAGGGGATCAAGGGGTACTCTAGAATTTTTTTCACGCGATTTACACGTGCTGGTGTGGTACGGAAGGTCTATTATATCCCTATCCCTATATTGTTATATTATTATTATAATTATTATTGTTACACTACGGAAAGGAAGACCCCAGAGGACTGGAAAAGGGGAATGATTATCCCGATCTTCAAGAAAGGTAGTAGAACAGAATGCAGAAACTATCGGGGAATAACACTGATGAGTCATTGTGAAAAGATGTTTGAGAAAGTTTTGGAAAGGAGAATTAGGACAAGGATAGAAGGAGAGATGAGGGAAGAACAACATGGCTTCAGAGCAGGAAGGTCCACAGTGGATTTGATTTTTTCTGTAAGGCAGTTACAAGAACAGCACTGTGAGTATGGAACAGTTCTACTGATGGCCTTCCTGGACATTGAGAAAGCATATGCCAGTGTATGCAGAAACAAAGTATGGAAGTCCCTGGAGGATAGAGGAGTAGAAAAATGGACTATAATGAGGGTAAAGGAGATGTACAAGGTAAGCGTGAGCTGTCTGAAAGTGGGAGGAAAGAGATCGGACTGGGTGGAACAGAGAAACGGCCTGAAACAAGGAAGTGCACTGGCACCGTTACTTTTCATTGTGGTGATGGATGACATAATGACCCGAGTGGCACAAGTAATTGGGGAAGGAAAGGAAAGCAATGGTGTTAGCGGATGTTTTGATGATTTGGGGAAACAAGGAGGAGGAGGTACAGGAACAGTTGGACGTGTGGAAAGTAATAATACAAGGATATGGGATGAAATTTAGATAAATAAGAGTGAGATGGTGATCACAACAAGGAAGAAGGAAAGAACCACAACGGGAATAACAATTGGTGGGGAACAGCTGAAGAAAGTGGAGAGTTTCAAGTATCTGGGAAGCCTGATACAAGATAATGAAAGAAACGATAGAGAAAAAATGAGCGCGGGGAGACAGGCATAAACATTCCGGAGGAGTGTGAGAAGCATATTATGGAGCAAGGATGTCCCTCAGAACAGAAAAAAGATCATATATCGGACGTACTATGTCCCTATCCTGACGTAAGCCTCGAAGACCTGGGCTATGAAAGGAAGGGAGAAGAGTAAAATACAGGCCAGTGAGATGAGGTTCTTGAGAAGCAGTATTGGAGCTACAAAGATGGACAGAATTAAGAAATGAGAGGACCAGAGAATTAATAAAGGAGGAACCATTACAGGATGGTATAGAGAAATCTAGACTTAGATGGTATGGACATGTAAAACGAATGGAGGATAAGAGGATACCCAGGAGGATACACGAGACGAAGTGGAAAGGAAAGTGACCGAAAGGAAGACCGAGAGGAAGGCCGAGAGACAGGTGGCTGAAGGGGATGGAAGAAAGCGAGAAGAAGAGTGGAGAAGACTGGACAGGGGTGGAGGCTGAGAGATGGTGGGAAGACGGCGTTGGAGAGGCTTGTGTTCCAAACAGACCCGGCCAGTGGCTGGAAACTGTGCAAGATGATGATGGTGATACTCCGGCCTACAACGACGAGACAAAGCTCATTTTCAGCCCCTTGGTGTCAGAATAAAAGCTCGGGGCCCCTAAACTGCCGTAAAGGGTCCCCGAAAAGTACATTTTAATGCTCTAAAACCAAGAGTTTCTGAGATATTCCCAGAAAACTAAATTCTTTTAGTAAACTAATGTATGAATGCAAGCCTCTAACCATGACAACAATGTCTCAAAAAGGTACATCCAACTTTCCATCTATTTCTGCAAGAAGTAATGCCACTTCATTTATTAAATTTCTGTGAAAGTTTGCAAATGGCTATAAGGTTATCACGGAACCAACTAAAACTGTAAAATTCATCAATGCGCTTAAGGGGGTCAAGGGGTAGCCTCGATTTTTTCACAAGACTTTAACGTGCGATGTGTGGTACTGAAAGTCGATTATATCTTCAAAAAGCAACATTATTTTCAAAAATTCCTGAATTGAAATAGTTTCTTTTTTGCTTCTAGGAATTTGGGCCATTGGAGGCTAAAACAACTGAATTTTCATGCACCACAAGCCTTTATAATTTATTAAAGGGGTCTTCCTCTGGATGCGCACTTGACACAAGAGTGAGGGTCAGTTTTTATGTGACGTGTATTGCGTTTCGTCTACGAGGTTTTCAATTATATTTTCACGTCAGGAAGTACACGTTAGGTAAATTAGTTTCAGAGCATATCTCAACTAATCATTTATCTTTGTCGACAAACAGGTTCCAAGCCCCTAACCATTGCAACAGTAGCTCAATTGATTACGTCTGGTTATTAATACCGAAGACCGTTCGAAGAATGTGTACTTCTGCTACTATATATATAAAACATTACTATACCAGACGTTCTGTGAAAACTGTGTTGTTAAATAAAAAAACATTATGTGTAACAAAATTTTCAGTAAAGAACATATAGCCTAATTTATCCTAAATGCATGGGTATTGTTATAACTCTTTGTCCTTTTCAAGGAGTATTATTGAATGTTGGTTGTAGTAGCTTGTTGAAATACAACGTTCTATACCGATATTAACATGATTATGAGGTGCATTTGCTAGTGCTACCTCTGTAAAAAAAAATCATTCAATTCGGTTTCACCGTGTTTGCATTGATATGGGGAATCGATTTGCACACATACATGGCCACTATCTGTAAACTATGTGGCTGATGACCTTGTAGTTAAGTCAAAAGAGGCTTCCCACAATAAGGTATGTTGTTGCAAAATTTGGTAGAGATCAAATTATTAGCTAGGTCGTAATTCGTTGTAAGCTTTGAATATTTGGGTGGCCACCATTACGTTTTCGTTGAGACGGCGGCGATATAAAACATGACACGGAGGTACCCTTTGCTAGTTCTACCTCTGTGATGGCTAATGTGAGATTCGGGCGCAGTACCAAATTTCCTTCAATTTGGTTTAACCGTGTTTGAATTAATAGGGGAAATCGATTTGCACACATACATGGCCGCCATATGCAAACTATTGAACTGATGACCTTTTAGTTCAGTCAAAAGTTGCTTCCCACAAAAAGGTATTATGCACGAATCTCGCATAGCCAGCACCTATATCCGCAGAGATGGAAAGGATTGTAAGGACGTCGATATCCAGCCAGATAAAACAACACTTCCCTACTAGGTGTATGACTAGAAAACCATCGGCGCATACCTGTCATGCAATAACGCTACTAATAAGTTACACATTTACTAGCAAATGAATATCCATGGTAGGACGAGAATCTCGGATCTCGAGCGTGAACGGTGAAGTTGAGACTAAGTGAGTTCTAGTAACTAACCAGCAGTATTATCGCACGTCGATTGCGAAATGAAAAGATGATCAGTTTCTATAAAAATGGGCAGGCAAACAAACTAGTGCCTGTAAATTTATTAAAATAAAAGAGTACAAAATATTATTTTTTCCTATCACCAAGTAAATAATTTAAAGATAAAAATAAAATATTAATATTAATATTAATATCAATAGATAGTCGACTTTCCATGAACGTTCTAGTTTCACGAAAATAAATATTGGTGAATAAAAATTATGAAGTTACACTTGATAGTCACCCTGTGACTCGGTTACACTTAACAGTCTGATAGCATCTGCTGTTCTCAAACAAATGTAATTTATATAATAAAAACTACCCTATATGATACACTTACTGTCTTAAAAATATTATAGTTATAAGAATCAAATTATTAAACTATTAAAATTATTAAAATATTTATACATGTTGAAATTACCATGTCCAGCACGGTATTCTATCAACATATTTACAAGATCCTTCGAGATCTGACAATCTTACTGCGTTTTCGTTTCTCTTAAACAATTTCTTAAATACATGTTCACAAGCAATGTCTTTACTGGTATTTTCTGGTTTCTGTTACAATCAATAGAAATTTTGGTTACGAACGATTAAGTTAATTACAGCTCTGTAATGTCATATCAATTGATAAATTGCGATAAACCTGAAAAACGATGCGGGACTACTATGTTACTTTCAATAAACTTCGTGGATTTCGTAATAACACTTTCTGACATGTACACCAAAAATGCAAACCCTAATGTCAGTTACTTCTTTAACATCCTGTGTCAAATACTTTGCTCCAATCGGCAATACACTCATCAACTTTCTTATACGGTAATAATAACGTATGGACTCGGGTGCCTGGTGCAAGCTTTGCTATTTGACACCCAGAGGGTAGCTTGCATGTCGAATTTCGTAGTTCCTTGACTATGAAAGTCAAGGAGGTTAGATGTTAGATATCTAATCTCCTTGAACACAATAGCGCTTTCTAGTAGAGAAATGAGGAACTTGGTGCTGGCGGAAACTCCCGAGATTAATTTTGCCATTATGAACTCGGCCTACTGAATTCAAATGGGTTCTTTGACATGCCAACATCGTATGACATGCGTATCGTATTTTTGCCGCCTTTCAAAAATCACTTACCACGGTCAGGGGCGAACCTGCAATCTTGGGGTTAGTAGGCCGACACGCTATCCACTCACCCACCGTGGCAAGCTTCTTATACGGTGAACAACATCTTAAAAGAGGGTTAGCTACACGCTTACATATCTCGATACATTCCTTTCCTTTCAACAATAATAATAATAATGCACGGTATTCTTTCATTAAAACCCATCTTAACCCTTTATAGGGCAAAAGACTGGGGGTATAAAATATTTTCTTTTTTTTTGCACATTTGTAATTGTGGGTGATAGATGAGTAGGAATATGCAACAATTTTTTGGGTGTGGATCTATAAAAATGGGCAGGCAAACAAACTAGTGCCTGTACATTTATTAAACTAAAAGAGTACAAAATATTAATATTTCCTATCACCAAGTAAATAATTTAAAGATAAAAATTAATATATTAATATTAATATCAATAGATAGTCGACTTTCCATGAACGTTCTAGTTTCACGAAAATAAATATTGGTGAATAAAAATTATGAAGTTACACTTGATAGTCACCCTGTGACTCGGTTACACTTATCCGTCTGATAGCATCTGCTGTTCTCAAACAAATGTAATTTATATAATAAAAACTACCCTATATGATACACTTACTGTCTTAAAAATATTATCGTTATAAGAATCAAATTATTAAACTATTAAAATTATTAAAATATTTATACATGTTGAAATTACCATGTCCAGCACGGTATTCTATCAACATATTTACAAGATCCTTCGAGATCTGACAATCTTACTGCGTTTTCGTTTCTCTTAAACAATTTCTTAAATACATGTTCACAAGCAATGTCTTTACTGGTATTTTCTGGTTTCTGTTACAATCAATAGAAATTTTGGTTACGAACGATTAAGTTAATTACAGCTCTGTAATGTCATATCAATTGATAAATTGCGATAAACCTGAAAAACGATGCGGGACTACTCTGTTACTTTCAATAAACTTCGTGGATTTCGTAATAACACTTTCTGACATGTACAACAAAAAAGCAAACCCTAATGTCAGTTACTTCTTTAACATCATGTGTCAAATACTTTGCTCCAATCGGCAATACACTCATCAACTTTCTTATACGGTGAACAACATCTTAAAAGAGGGTTAGCTACACGCTTACATATCTCGATACATTCCTTTCCTTTCCACAATAATAATAATAATGCACGGTATTCTTTCAATAAAACCCATCTTAACCCTTTATAGGGCAAAAGACTGGGGGTATAAAATATTTTCTTTTTTTTGCACATTTGTAATTGGGGGTGATAGATGAGTAGGAATATGCATCAATATTTTGGGTGTGGATTCTATTTTATGAAATATGGGATGGGAAATTATTATCCCACTGCCCACACACGACAGTATGTTTTCTTAAATGAGCAATGGGGTAATAATCTCCCACCTGAAAATTATGATGATACTCTGTTTATCACTCAATAATGAGGTTTATTGAACAGGATATAATGTATAAAACACCCATCACGCTGTATAATTTAAGAAAAACCCGTAATTCCCACGCAAAACAAGGTCAGTGACCTATATCATCTTTGCCGAAAACTGCACAAAAAATATAAAAGTGATTTTGGAATTTCAAAAGTTAGTACATTCGAATATAATTCAATATTTTCAAATTAGTATTTATTAACAGCTCAGAAAATTAATTTTTAAAATCTTCTATTCTATAATAATTCTATAATAATTTCCATTCTAGCTGAAATATTCTTACTCAAGTGTCCATAACCATTATTAACATTGTATTTCAGCTATATGCCAGCGTTTACAAACCTCTTATCTTCAATAAAAACACCTTCTTCTGTAAAACAATGCATTTCTTTCACTCAACACAACCGAACTGGCGACTACGTGCACTGTGGAGAACACTGAGATATATGCTTCCCACCTTTGGTTTCTGATGACTGTATACATCAAATTAAGGGGTTTTCAATACTTATCTGTATCTTGCTTGTGGATGCAAGTGGAACTGCTTGAAATGAAATGGGTGGAAAGATTCTCTCCCTAACACCGTTCTATAAATACATGGTGGGAAGATAGTATCCCAAGGACCTATAAAGGGTTAATACATTCCAAACATGTATAAGAATTAGTGACCCTACTAAGTAAACACGAACCTGTGAAATACTGTTCATGGTGCACTCCTAACATTCTTCTCTCCAAACTAATTATCTTCGTGCTCCTTAAACATCAATAACATTTTGTTCACTTTAATAAATCCTTGTACAATATTCCACTTGACTTTAATTAACGCATTTCGTTAATAACTTTCTCAACATAACGTTTTTTCACATTACAATAAAATATTAGTACTAATAGACAATACTCCGCTCGTCTTCGCTTTTTAATAACAATAATGCATTTCCCCCCTATTCTGGTATCTCTCAATGAAACAATTATTCATTTACAAATATGTTTCATTTCAACTAAGACTTCAGGTTGATCTGCAAATAACCTGGTCTGTGGTTTCGTATTTCCCAATTATTTCAATATAATTGTGGCTAATTATAGGCATCATTTGACTCTGGCTGTCAACAATATGACCCTATTTCATTTATAACTTTGTTATAATTATTATCAATGACTATAATAATGTCAGTAGTAAGCGTTTGCTACACTCCAAATATTGCATCATCATGACCAGAAATTGCGTAATCCTTATGACGTCATGGGTCCTTAGAGCGACCACGTGGTCCAGGAGCGGGGCATGTGCACTGCACGTGTTAGCGTGGGAAGGGGTTGACCTTTTGGCTTGTTTATGTGATTGTGATAAAAAGTTAATGGGTGTTGACGGCATGGGGGTTGTTTATTAGGATGGTAACTCGAAATTCAGACTCCTCTTCCACTCCTACAGGGGAGTTTCTTGGTTCGATTCTGTGTTTTGTTATTTAATTCCCGGGGCAGCCTGTGTATCATGGTTATTAAGTATTGATTGATTATTGAATTATATTTTGGTAATTTCCCAAGGAAGTGTAGAGAGTCTTGTGTGTCATAACTTTTGAATGAGAGTGTACGGTGAGGCACTCGACATAGCCGGATCGCTACCAGACATGTGGTGTGCAGCTGTTCCGTTTTTGCTCGCGCCGTGCGGCAAGCCATGAGAGTAGCCAGCGCATGTAGTGCATGGTTGTCGTTAAAGTTTTTGCTCGCGCAAGCTAAATAAGTAATCAGATGTTGTAATGCGACACTCTGTTTAAGTACGACATATATTACCACAGCGTGGGAGTGGAGTTGTGTTACTCCTTCTCGCTATGTTATGTCTGTTTAATTTAAATGATGTTAACATTTTTTGTGTTCTGGCTTGCTTCATGATCTCAATCTGGTTAAAGTGTTTTATATGACATGTATAACTTTGAGTGTGTGAAATGAATTTCGATCTGTTTGTTTTTAGATTCCCAGATGTCATTAGTCAAGTCTGTAATTTTTAATGCGAGAACGAGATTGGATGTCGGTTCCCAGAGCTCCATGTGAAAATGTTTAAAATAGCTTTTTGCAGTTTGATATTCGCAATATATAAGAGCACATAGCTATGAAGTAACACTTAGTTTCAAAGCAACTCAGTTAACAATCAACATGACCATGTATGGAAATCTTTTAGTTAAGCTCCAGCAGCTCTATGAGATAAAATCTCTGAGAGAACAATCAGAGAGGCTGGGGCTAAACTTCGCAGTGAGCGCGTTCAAAGTGGAAGAGGACGTTTGGTTCAACGGGCTTAGCAATCTTCAGCAGGACATGTATAATTGCGAGTTATTGGAAATAATTCGAGACCGCCAGCATTGTAGAGAGTTGACGGCGGATGGCGTAACCCCCCACATATTGGGGGTGATCATTCAGCGGCTGGAATCAATCGACTCCGACAGTATCGAGCTGCTCGATTTTCCACCGCTGGAGGAAGAGAGTGTGGGGGGTGAAGATCGTATGGATGCCGAAGAAGGTGGAGAAGAAGAAGAAGAAGAAGAAGTCCAAATGATTAATTAAATGGACGTTGGACAGTGGGTGTTTAAAAAAAAAAAATAAAAAAAAAAAAAAAATAATAATAATAATAATAATTTGTGTGGTGTAAATCTTTTTTAAAAATATATTTATTTGATCATTTGTGGTTTACATTAATTATATAATATGAATTAGTGAAAAATGATATGATCTTCGTTCTTAAAGTGGTAAGTAGTTCTTTTTCCAACAAGCGGCAGAGAGAATTGAAGATGCTGTGTTGTTTGCAGAGTGGAATATGCTGGTCTTGTGCACGGGGTAAGTACAATCATTCTTTTCTTTCTTGCGTGTGTTGGTTTTAGTGAGCTGAAAAATATATATATAGAGACACATTAATAATAATAATAATAATAATAATAATAATAATAATAATAATAATAATAATAATAATAATAATAATAATAATAATAATAATAATAATAATAATATCTTTTGTGAGGAATAAAAAATAAAAATAAAAAAACTTACACTGTTCTAATTATAAGATATTTTTGTTGGGGATCCAAGAGTTGTGAGTTGAATCGAATCCAAGCCAAGATACGAAGGCTCGGGTTCCTTTTCTACGTAGTACTTTGTCGACTAAGTAAATATTAGGATGTTTTGTTCGTTGTAACTCTGCTTCGTAGAACGCACCAAATATTGGGATATTTTTATTATCTTTTAAAAGATATGTTCGTGGATTAGTATTTTGAACTTTATAAATTGTAAATAATTCTGTTGTCCAATTACCTTCGTACCCTTTACTGAAGTGTTTCTTGATTTTTGATATTCTTACAATGTCGCCGATTTTATATTTTGGTTTTCTTAAAGTTTCATTATATTGTGTTGGCAAGCGGGGTGGATTGTTTCTTTTCACATCATTAGGTTTCATGCCAATGCTGCGATGTATTTTGTGATTATACTTTACTAGTAACTCAGGCAAAATATGTACCCATCGGTAAGAACCTCGTGTTGTGAATTCTTTCCACATCGATTCCTTAAGAGTTCGATTAAATCTTTCTATCACACTCGCTTTAATGGAGCTGCCAGTGGAATAATGCTTTAGATTTTGTTTCTGAGACCATGTTTTGAATTCACTGTTATAAAATTCCGTTCCTCGATCGGTGTGAAAATAATTGGGCAATCTTTTACTTTGAGAATAAACAAATTTTAAGCTTTTCACAATCTCACTTCCTTTTTTGGTTTTAAGAGGAATTGCCCATGCATATTTCGAGTAAACGTCAATAATGGTTAATAAATATTTAAATCCATTATTCCATTTTGCAAGTTTGGACATGTCCACAAGGTCAGCTTCATGGAGGTCATCGATTCCTTTGCTAATAACACGTCGTCTTTTAAACTTTTTTCTAAGCGGTGCGTGAAGTTCTTTTGCAATTTCTCGTCTGATTTCGTTCATAGTTATTTTCCAAACAATGTTTTATAACATACTGTGCATTGTTTTACAAACGTTGGAATTTTTATTCAATATATCCAGCATTTCTTAGTTCTTCTTCTATTGCAAAGATTTCGCTGTCTAGTCCTGTGTGACCTGCAGCTTTCGATGCAATTAATGTTTTAAGTCTTGATACCAATTTGTTTGGTTCATTCCAGTGAACGAATTCAATATTGTTTCCGCCTTCAAATTTCCAAATGGCTTGTGGCGCGATGTGTTTTTTTTGACCATATCCAGTATGCATTGTAGTATTTGCTTCTTCATTTTCATCTGCTGTTTTTATAATTCTATCTATGTCTTCAGTGAGAAGGGGTTCAATTATATGTCTATACTTATAAGATTGCGTTCCTCTTGGAGCTGCATTGCTTGTATAATTTCTTTTGTGCACGTTTGAAACATTTAATAATTTCAAATATGAACTTAAATCACTCCTATCTATTAGAGTGGGGTCTGGTACTTTCCTTTGAATCAATTCAAGTAGACCTTCTGTAATAGGAAATTTTTCACCGCCAACTTTTATCCACTTTTTATCGAAGAAAACTCGTTCGCGTCCCAAGTATTGTTTATCATTTCTTATCGTTATACCAAATGTTCTATCCACGTTTTGTTTAATGAACGGATCAAAGTAGCGGTTAAGTAGTGAAATTATTTTGATGCTATCTCCATCTTCTTCGTCTAAAGTAGCAGTGGATTCAGAATCGTCATATTTTCCTTTTCTTTTTCGATTTTCTTTATTTTGAGTCGACGTATTAGCAATAGCTACAAGTTGATTTAATGAACTTGTTACTGGTTTAAAGTTAGTCTCTATATCTAATTCTTTTCGTCTAACATCATCTTGAAGTGAAAGATACTTGTCTTTAACATCTTTTTTTAAGCGAGAAAGTTTATCCTTTACTCGACTTTCAGCTTTAATCTTTGAGCTCTTCTCCATGACTAAACGGAAATTGTGGTTGTTTTACTTATTTATAGTATATTCAAAATCGATTTGAAGAGGAAGATCATCAGTTTTATGTTTTTTCGGGTCTCTAAGTCGAAACTGAATTTCATCTTGCTCTTCAACGACAATATCACTACCATCCAGTTCAATCTCTTGACGTATATTTAAAATTGCATACACAATTGGAGATCTTGGTGAAACAAAAATTGGTTTTAATACACCTTTGTAGGGAAGTTGGTACTGTATGTTATGATTATGAAGCGTGTATACTGGTGAATGGATTGATGGTGTGTTGGAGAATTTCAGAATAAATTTCGATAAGTTCTTTTTCTTTACTTCATCTTTTAATATACCATATTCTTCTTTGGATGCAGTAAAACTTTCGAGTGGTTCTTTGTTAACCATTTGCTCAATTTTTTCCAGTTCAGTTTTTAACTTGTTATATTCTTCTTTGGATTCAGCAGCATAACTTTCAAGATCTTCTTTTTTAACAATATTGAGATTGTTAGCAACACCCTCAATACGAGTTTGTAAATTGCTTAAAATTTCTTTTAGTTGATTAACTTCAGTTCGTGACGCAGCATAGTGTTCTACAAACCGTTTATTTGTCACGTCTTGGTCGTTAACAGGGAACTCAACATTTGTTTGTTTTTGATGTTGTAGATTGTTTACAGTTTGTTTCAATTGATCAAATTCATGTTGGGAAGCGGCATATTGCTCAACAAACGTCTTATTTGCAACATCGTTATCGTATATGGGGTTGTTTACGTGAGTAATTCGTCTACTCATCATATTTAAAGTTCCACCATCGTCTACGTTTAAAACGTTTTGTTTATTAAATTTAGCGATTAAGTCTTCTAGATCTTTTCGAGAGGCAGCAAAGTTTTCTAAGTAATATTTGTTTATTGCATCTAACGAATCGATTGGTTGAGATATGTTTGTTATTCTTCTATTTAACATATCTACAGTTTCATCATCTCTGTTTATATTCAAAAGAGATTTTTTAATTTCATCGAGTTCATTTGTTACATGAGTTTTAAGAAAAGAATACGTTACCGCATCTTGATTTTGAATTGGATCTTTAACATTTCTTATTCTTTTGTTACCCAAGTCGAGAGTATCTTGATCATACGGAAAGTGATCTTCTGAAAATTCTCGCACTAAACCATGAATGAATTCTACTCGTTGTAACACTTCTGTTATTCGGGTCTCAAGATATTTTTTTGTATTCGATGTATGTTGCTGCATTGCAATAAGGTTTACTGCATCATTTGCAGATGATGGTAAAGCTAAGCCCGCGAGACGTTTGTTTTGAAAGTCAAGTTCTTTTTTCTCTATTTTACAAATTGAAAAAATTAAACCTTTAAGCTCGTTAAAGTTTCGTTGTATGTCTTCTTTAGACTCGATTTTATTTAGCTCATTTAATAACTTCACTACATAACCTTTGTTGCATGCATCTTCAACATGTATTGGCATTCCAACATTTTTTAACCGTTTGCCGTTAATACTTAGATGTCCGTCGCTTGTTGTTGTTGTTAGTTGATTTTCATATTGCACTAGCTTATCATCAACATATGATTTAGTTGCAATATCATGTCGTGAAGTCGGTCGTCCGATAGACACATTATTGGTTTTGTTAAACGATGTCATAGTTAAGTTGTTAACCACGCAAAAGCTATAACACGAATGGCCATTTACCTCTTTTTGAAGTCATATTTATAACTGAAAATAAACATCAAATCCATTGCGATATCGACCATTTTGTAAATCGCTATCTTTATCGATAACCAAAAAACCAAACTTAGAGTTTTGCCAACAATACGAACAAATATCAAAGAACTGTTCATAGCTCATATCTGTATTTACATGATCGTTATATACGTGACGCAAGTTTGTTCCGTCTTGTTTAAAAAGAATTAAAAAATTAGCGTTATCTCTAATTAGATGTTTAGGTATACAAGAATATGTTTGACAAAGATAAAATACGTCAACGTCGTGATGACGACCTCTACTGAAATAATCTTTCATGTGTTGTTGTTTATTGCTGGCTACATCATCAAAAACAAATATAGAGTTTTTTCTAGCCATTTCTGGAGGCATTACTTCATCATTATCGGAAAAAAAATCACTTTTTATTTCTTTTATGGAGTCCAAAAACTTTTTTAATTCAACATATTTACTTTGAGCAAGTGATTTAGAATAAATATAAACGTTTTCAAAACGAACTCCATTTTTGTGGCATAATAAATTTAGCATTACGTTTGTTTTACCGCAGTTCGATGGACCGCAAATGATACATCGAATTGTGTTCGGTAGTAAAACACCATGCTTTCTTTTTTCACTTTTACTCTGGTTTTCAGCATTAGTAAATGAAATTACTGGTAGAGTGTTTGACTGCTTAACAAACTTCAACATGTCTACGTTTACGTCTGAGAATGCACACTGCACAAAAAATCACATCACATCAACATATATTGCTTCCACACGTATCATAACTTGTGTTATGTGGAATAATAGTAGGATTTTCAGGATTTAAATCAACGTTGCCGACGTAAAACCCTCTTATATATGGACAATATGGCGCCCATTTTTCATGATCATTTAAAGGATTATCGTTTTCCCTCCAATTTTCAATTTCAATCTTACAGAATATACATTTCACCTTATCACCATGTCCAGTATAATAAAACCCTGCTGGTGCTAAACAAAATTCGTTTGGACAGGGAAGAGGCCAATTTTGAAAAGTTTTAAGTCTTTCATATTCGCATTTCAATTCTATGCTAGGAGAAATATTGTTTACGTAGGGGCAAGAAAAAGCCCATTTCTTATGTTCTTCAAACGGATCATCATCTTCTTCCCAATAACTAAGTTGCAGATTACAGAAAGCACACCTAACCATATCCTTATATCCAAAATAGAAAAATCCTGCAGCTGCTAACCATGCAGTGTTCGTAAAACTGTCTGAAGACCAGGTCTTAAATGTTTTTAGCCGATCTCTTTCAGATTTTAAATTCATTTCTTTTTGACTCAATATCATTTGCATTAACTGTTTTTTGGAATACTTTACACAATTAAAATACTTCATGATGCTGGTTTACTTCACAAAGAAAAGATGTTCACCACACAAAGCTAAATGCGAACTGACATGAATCAACAAAACACGTTGGCTAATATGCACGTGTTGGGTTGGCCGAGCGGTCTAAGGCGTTAGACTTAAGATCTAATTTTCAGAAATTGAAAGCGAGGGTTCGAATCCCTCACCTGACAATATTATTATTATTATTATTATTATTATTATTATTATTATTATTATTATTATTATTATTATTATTATTATTTTATTTACATGTAGAGTGAGGAGGTAATTGATCATTAATAAGAACTTTCATATGAAATGGTACAAAAGACATTTTTTTTTTCTTCTTTATTCATTTAGAATTACAATTAATACAATTTTATTTCTCTTGAAGTAATCTCATTCTTTTTTTAGTTGTCCAGATGAGTGTGGCTGTGTTGAGATGATCTTCTTCTTTTTAGTTGTCCAGATGATTATTTTCTGTAGACAAAAAAAAGATACACTGTGTTAAAAAGCAAACTAAAAACAAAATATGTATAGCTGTCAACTACAGTAGTAGATCTAAATTATTCACCTTTTATAGATAGCGATTACAGTTGTCACATTTGCAGCGAAGATGAAACAGTTGAAATTTCCTCTTTAGATGATCTGGTAGATGTTCCCACTCTAGACGAATTCGTTGTGGTTCATATATAGTCAGCACGTTTATAGGAAAGTAGTTCCAATCAAACTTATTAAAACCTCGAAGTCCACTGTTTCGAAACTTGTTTATTATCGAACACACGATTTTCATGATGCCATCAGAAGAATTTAACCAATGTTGAACAGCATTGACGTTGAATTTAGCACAACTATTGCTTCCCATTGCTAGAGATGGTAAATGTTTTGGACAATCTGTAGGTAAACGTTGGCTATGCCTCAACATTAGGTCTGACATTCCATCAATCGTATTAAGATCGAATAATGAGTCTGGGGAAAGTGCTTTTAGTGCAAACAAAGAAAATTCCTGTGGCAAATTATATACAACTAAATAATCATATTTATTCTTAATAGACTCAAAAAAAGAAGAAAGAGTTTTTTCACAATATGCTGCAACCCATGTGATCACGGGGCTGAATGAAGGTATATTGCCGTTATTTAACATACAGTAAGCAAGTTCCAAACTGCCGTTTGGTAGCTTGCGAATGTCTGCAACTATTGGTTGCTTCTTATTCCACGTGCCAGCATCAGTAGAAGGAGAGTTTGTTGTTGTCAATTCCATGATTGCAACTAAAGTGAGAATACTTGTTTACTTGCTTGCTTATAACTTAGCAAATATTGGTTTAGATAATTACTTCATTCGTTAATGGTCTGTAAGATATTTGACGATCATGAATAAGAACACAATAAAGAGTTGTATCTTCAGGTATATTCTCACTTGTCTCGATTTCAATTCGCACATCGACTGAAGATGTCTTCACTGCTTCCACTTGTTCGAGACAATTAATTACAATAATAGGACAAAGAGACTTAAATTCATCTCGTGAAACCAGAGTCTCTGAACGAACATCATCGATCTGATAATATACATTACGAAATTTAACAAACATGTCATACAACTCGCTGTAGTCATTTATGGCAATTTCAGAAGTTGGCATTTCATAGGGATAAAAAATTGAATTTAAAAAAACTCTTATAGATTTAATGTTACAATGGTCGAAATAGGAAGAGCATGTGTTTAGTAAATTTCTTCTAGTTTGAAAACCTAATAAAAATTGACGCGGTTTTTGAGTTTCAGAAGTTGTCATTACAGTCCAACTATATTTAGTTGTTCTAGGAAGAGAAGGCAAGACGTGAACATCCCACGATCGATAACCAACCTGAATGGGAATATTTTTCTGCATTAGTTTTAATCTTTTAATTTGTTCTTCGTCTGATAATAATAAAACGGGAATTTTTAGATAAACTTTAAATAACTTGACCTTAGAAAGATCGTTTTCGGTTGTCGATTGCAACGCACGTGCGTCACTTGACGATCGGAGAAGTATTACCTCATGCTTGCAGTTTAAAATCGGCTTTCTGTAATCCTCTGCTATTCCTAACAGGTTGCTTAAAGGAAGTATTATATGAAAACGTTTTGTGTTACTATCAACAATATTTGCTTCACTTGCTGGCGTTGTTAAAGAGGGAAAATAACCGGCATTTTGTAAAGCTGTATATTCGTTTTTTGAATATGATGCAAAGGTTTTTATAGAACTTGTTATACCTAGATGGCGTGTACGATCAATTTCTTTACCATTTAACGTGATGCGAATTTCGCTAAAAAGATTAGCCCCAAAATTTTGGTCAGGATGCGCTGTAGTAGAAGCAGCTGGATTTATGTTAGAAGTAATAATTTGACCTTCTAAGTGAAGAACACCTTCTGATAATAAAACTATGTTTTCTTCATTTTGAATCGGTATTCGAATTTCATCATTATTTTCGAATTTATTAGCTGAATAAGGTTGATAAACTCTTTCTTCTCGTCGCACAACTCTGTTGTCAACCTCTCTTTTATCTGTTATGTTAAACATGTTAACAGCTTCAACTATAGATAGAAACTAAATAAGATTAACAATTGCATATATATTTATATTGAAATTAAAGTACGCGATAGCCTAAAGACTGTAAGAATTGTTTGTTGTTACTCGATAACTGTTTCTTAGATTTCAAGGTGCGATGTCGTTGTTTGTTTTTTTTACAAATTTTAGCTGATTGATTTATATTATTTTTTCGAATCAGAGTCGACTTCTTTTTTTTCAAACTTTGAGTATTATATAGTATAACCATATTTGTGATTGTTTTCTAGTATGCTTACTCAAGTAGAATGAAAACATAACAGTATTTCATTACTTTATATAGCAAGATATCGTGCTGGACGAATAATTAATTCTACAGTTAAATCTTCATCTTGCAAATCAATGAGCTGTTGAAGATGATCTTCAAGTTGCACAGATACATGTTGAATAAGCTTGGTGTTCATGGGCAAAAAATTAATCGTTGTTGGTTGTACAACAATCGGGTAACCAGCAGGAACATGAGCTTTAAAATTATATAAAGAGTGTGTTGGTTTATGGTTCAAATAAGAACTCGTACCAAGCACAAGGTTGCAACATACTCGAATACTATTAACAGTGTTAATTTTAATCATATATTCAGAATGATGAGTTGTGTTTGCCTTGAACTTTCTATGAGAAAAGCCTAACAAATCTGCAATAGAATCTGCAACACCAAAATCTATAGCAAACACTTTCGAATGTAGTTTACAATGATAAAAGACTTTATCATAATTAATATAAAATGATGGGAATTTGTCTTTGTCGCCTAATAAATGTTCAACTAATAAATCATCAATCTTTTCACTTAATTGTTTTAACGTATAGCTAGCATTGGGTATTATTAAAATCGCTCTATCCGCTTCGTTCAACTTTATAGCCAAAATGTTATTATTCTGGTTAATTGCAAACTTCATTATCGATTCTATTTTTCGATGAATTTCAATTTCTCTTTTATTCTCTTTAGGGTAAACTTTCTTTTCAATACCTAAAGGCCCTGCTACACTGTTGGCTACAGTGAAATCAATATTAAACGGGGAAGACAAAACGAGACGGTTGTCTCTTTTTCCATCTATATCCTCTTCCACATACAATTTTGTTTTTTCTAAATGTTCTGGTATAAGTTTCGACAATGAGTGATAACTAAGTAAATCATCAAAAGCTGAGGCTAGATCTTCAAATTCATAAATACCCGGTGGTACCACTAAATCAATTGATAAAAAATTAGTAAAATGAATGCGAAATTTATTATTTCTGTTGGTAACATTTCGAATAGAATTAGATGTATACAATCCTGCAAGTCCTATTTCAAAAAACTCTGCTCCTACAAGATGAATCGGGTTCTCCAATGTAACATCAATCTTCGAGCCTTTACCTTCAAGAGTTATCCGTCTTTCGAAAGCCATCTTTGAAATGTTTAAAGACGGTCTGTGTTTCCCTTATTTATACAATACAAGAAGACTAAACATAAATGTCCACAAATCGAAGAAGTAATCGATTGATATGAATGAAAATTATATTGTAGATAGCAATTTTTAAGATATGTTAAAATTTCAAATGGTGGTCTTAAATTACCAATACTATCAAAATAATGCACATATTTACCATGTTTACTGAAAGCTACCCAATGTGAACCGGATTTATCCATCGGTTCAAGGTTAACAATACAGTTTTCATTTTTTCGAGGATATCTTGGTAACGTATCTCGCATAAAGACTCCTCTAAAATTTGGAATCTTTAATTGATGTGCGTATTTAGCTAAATCGAAATTACTTAATGCTTTATTTGGTATTTGGTTAATTATCTTTTGTATGCAGGAGGATTTAAATAAATGCCTTGACCTCCTTTTCCTCGCATTGCTTCTATCATTCGATTGTGTCTTTTCATTTCTTTTAGTTCTTCTTGAGCAGCTTTCGCCTTGTTTATAGCAGACGCCACCCCTGCTGCTCCGCCTGCTAGACCCCCCAAGCCCGACAAGGCTGCAAATATCGGAAGTAGGGGTAAAATACCACCTTGCTTTTTCGATGTTCTTCTTTTTTTTAATCTTTTCTTGTTTTTTTTTTATTATTTAAGTTTCGCTTACCTCCTCCAATCTTAGACTTAGCTTTCATGATGCCACCCACTGTTAGTGCAGCCGCTCTCTCTCCAAATGATGCGTCACGGGATTTTACACGAGACCAAGCTTTTGAAGCTAAAATTTCATCAGCCTCTCTTCTTTTGTTTGAATCTTTATGCTTTGCGTAAGCAATGTCGTGCTCTTTGCACGCTTTATCTAATATATTTATTCCTGGATCACCACGGCTCAATCGCTTTTCTAATTTTGTTCCTGGTCCACAATATTCATATCCCGGGATGTGTAATTCCACGGGTAAATTATCAATAGTTTTATTAAGTACACGACTGATTAATGATCCACTTCCTGTTCGTTTATATTGAGTGGTAGAGTTGCTCCTCTTACAACGCACCATTACTAAATGATATGTAATATAAAGTAATTATACATATATATATCTGGAAAATGGGAAATGGTGGGGGGGGAGGTGTTTTTTTTTTAAAATAATACACACAAAATTTGGGTTATTATTTATTCTTTTTTCATAAGCAAAGGAACACACAAAAAATTAGTAATATTACCGGCATAAAAGTGTGTGTGTGTGAAAGAAATAAAGTAAGTGAGATGAACTGCTTTAATCTCAATTTGTTTCTAATCATTTTTCAGAGAAAAATGACCAAACGGTAAAGTATCAATTCCGTTTTCAGTTATGTGTCTTTTATCTTCGTTTGATGAAATTGCCAACTTATTTTGCCGAACAGTAAATACAGAATGAGATTTTGAAATTATACAAACTTGAACTTTGTTGACTTTTTCTCTGTTATAAAGACACTTTCGATACTCATCAATATTCATACTTTTACTCACACTCTTCTTAATGCCTTTAGCCTTACACAAGCTATTCATTTCATCACACAATTTTATTGCATACATTTTGGGTCGTAACCCCACAAATTCTTCAACAATCCTTCCAGCATTTTCATCTTTCATTAAACCAATTTCACCTTTATTTTGTCTCACAATGCCAAAAGGATTGTTTGTTTCATAGTTTCCAGTATCAAACAAATTTGAATGTTGTTTCATGAACTCATAAATATCATAATAGAATATATACATAAAACTATCGGTGTCTGTGTATAACAACCTCACATTTGATTCAGGATTTGCTAAAATAACATTGTAATGAAAGTCATTCATTTTACATTTAGACAAATCTAATATAGATGCACCAACATATACTGGTTGATTGTGAAAAATCTTTAGTCTACTCATCTCGATGACCATACATTGTTCATCGAATATAATTCTATGTTTAAAATTAGCCTTAGCTATTAAAGACCTAGCACCACGAGCTCCATGCCATTTGGTGACCCATTTGATGTCCCTTAACTTCCTCACATTCATCAGTGAACGACCAAAAATTGCATTATTCATCAATTTATAAAAATTCTTTTCAAAATCATTTTTGGCTTGTTTTCGTTTCTCTGTGTTCACATCAATATATGGTTTTAGCCATTGGCTCTGATTGAATTCAATTATTCTGTGAATACGATCTAATTTCATTCCTAGTTGAATACATTGCTTTAACAATCTATAATGCAAAACATAACGTTCTTTATTATCTAGGGTAGCCATTAGCTTTGTCAACTTTTCGGGACATAGAGGGTAATCTGAATGTTTGTCATGTAACTCTTGAGGATAAGTCAAATCTACTTCCAAAATATATCCAATTTCTGAAGTATCATCAATAGTTAAAACATCAAAGCCTTCAACATTTGCAATCCATTTAAAGCCACCCGTTAGAAGATATTCCATCATCGCATATCCATACAAATTATTAACGTCAAAGTACATTATGTAGGACTCTTGCTTTTTCTCATCATAAGTTTTCATATACTTATTATTAGCAATCGCATGTCGTGTTATACACTGAACATTTCCTCCTCGAATAGATCGTTCAAAAAAGTGTAACATATCAATATCTTGAAGCAATTCAAGTTGAACGTTGGTTATCTTTTTCATAGCACACCAAGACATAGATGGAGCAGTGTAAAAATGAGCTGCATCAATGCCATAAGTTTCCATGCCATTCGATCTAAAATTTTCAAAGACATCCGCCAAAAGAAGTGTGTCAACTTTTAAATACAAATCTGCGTATTCTCCTAATGTTTGACAGGAAAACGTTTCCCACACCGATTGAGCAAACTCATACTCTTCATTCGATATTGTTTGATCATTAAGACTGCTATAAAACTTGGATATTTCAGGTAATTTAGTTTCGTTAAGAACATCCATACTCGTGACGTATTCATAGGGAAACACACCTTTTCTCGCAGTAAGTCGAAACTGTGCATCATCATTAAAATAACGTCGTGTTATTTGCTTTGAATCTTCGCTTAACGAAGATGAACATTGATCTAGTGAACAGGACAAGAAATTATATGTATCGAAAAATCTTAACTGAATGAATCCATTCTTAGCCCGTACATACTTTGTAAACCCTTTGTAACGTTCCATATTCATCGCTAACAATTTTATATGACCAGGATTATGTAACACCTCTCCATCACGTTTCTCGCAAATTTCTTTAATTATAAAATGTCCATCATAGGCTGTTAGATTATGAAATGCTATAGGCAAAACCTTTGTTACTTTGTAATTTAAATTACAACTATTGTGTGCGCTTCCTCTATATTTTCCAGTTAAGTGACAATGATCGCGTACTTTGAGTTCATTAACTGCAATCGGTTTCTCGCAAATGTGACACATTTTACTTGACAAAAATAATCTTTCTTCATTTTCGGTCATCTTTAACATTGGCTTAACCGATAAGTAATATGTTTGAAGTTTATCCACAATACTATAAAGTTCCTTTACAAACAATTCAATGCAATTATTTCCCCTAAAGAGCTTGAAACTGCACAATTCACTATCGAAATTACAATGAAGGTATAAAGAAATGCTGTAAGGAATATGTTTATGTGTTAAAGTAGAGTTATGATTGTCACTATTTGGAAAACATGAGGAAATTGGAGACAAGAGGCATTCAGTGTCTGCATATATTATAAATGGAACTGTATCTTTAACTCGGAATTCTGTAAAATTAACAAATCTTTGTTCGTCAGTCGGCATTATGCTTTTTGCAACAGGAAACTGTTTACAGTCTGCAAAGTGAACATTTAACTCATCCTCAAGAAAATAATATGACAAACAACGTCTACATATATAAATCCTTCTGTGAGTGCTAGTGAGGCTTGAACGCACAAGGCGAGCAAGATTTCTAATTAAACAAAAGTGATAACTTTCACTGTTTCCAATCTGCAACATCAATAAGTCTACACTCCTTTCATATACTTTATCTGATACATACAAAGGTACAATAGTAAAAGTTTTTTTTCCTTTTACTTCGTTTGTTCCCATACATACCCAATTGTTTTCATCATATTGTGCTCCAAACACATTTACAGAAATATTGTTTTGGTTTTCAAACTTGTTTAAATATTTCATTTCCATCGGAATTGGAATACCATCTAAATTTAAAGCATCTCTGTAATTAGGATAGGAAGAAAGATGATTCACGTTTCGAGTTTTTGGATACAAACCAGCAACCACACTCCACGCAAAACAAGCTTCCTTTGTATCATACAAATTTAGCACTGCATTCTTATTGACTATTACATCAGGCAATCGACTAGTATTGGACATTCCTACTCGAAATCCAACATATTTATTTATATTAATTCTCAAACTATGAATTTTTTCTAAAGCCCACCCGGAACCATTTGCTTCAAATTCGCTCATTTTTGTCAATGTACCTTCAATGATATTCTTATTATAAAATTCATTTAAATCAGTATACTCGAAAACTACCTCATTTTTGATAGCAAAATATTTTGTTTCTGATATGTCGCGAAGCACGTATTGTGCACACAAAACTGAATTCACCTTTAAAGCTTGTACAGTTAACGCTTTCTTAACATACTTTGTAAACCAAATATTAGCATTCGCTAAAAATTCGCGAGGATCCAAAAACTCATTCTTAACATTTGATACTGCAAGTGTGTACACTCTAGAATTGAATGCCGTTTCAATTAACTCACAGCTCAAGAAAGATTCATCCTTTATTTGAATTGTAATTTCTTTGAAATTCACAGCTTGTTGCAATATATGCTCACTAATAACTCTCCAACATTCAATCAACTCATCACTGTTCTCAATCAACTCGGTTTGAGTGTTTTCCCCGATTTGGTATGATACTGAAATAGCACCGTTTAGTTCACTTCGAAAATTAGAAACACTTTCAAATGCATTGTCCAATTGGTTTCTTATATTTTCACTGTTATTATTATGTATTACAATATCGACCTTTCTACGTTTGCTAGGAGGCGAGGTCATTGTTGCTGTTGTCTAAGCAAATGTCCAATTTGCACTAAAGTTAATACACCACCAACACTTGGTGTACCATCACTGATGTCTAAGCATACGTCCAATTTGCACTATTGTTAATACACCACCAGCAGTTGCTGTAACATCGGTTTACCATAAACCTATAATCTTTTAAAGTATATTCAAGCCATTGTGATAAATTACTGCCTGTAATCTCCAATGAACAATGAACAGCCTCAAAAGGAAATTCATCCTGAAGTTTACCAAGCAAATTGTTTCTATACACATTCAATTTTGTTACATCGTAACACGTCATGGAAAATTCGATTTTGAAAACTTCATCAAATGTATTGTATCCGAAGAAACAAATAAAATGTTCATCTTCACATAATTCTTTCAATAGATATCTTAGAACTGTTTCTGTCACCTCTCGCTGACTATCCTCTGATTTGCTAACATTGGTAACGTAGACTGAAAATGTTGAAATTCCTCTCGAAGATGTCCATTTGTTAAAACAAGCTTCTTTCTCATTACGACTCACCTCGTTATCATCTTCTTCCTCTTCTTCCGGTTGTTGAAAGCATACACGATGATACTCTATTAGCGGGTGCGATCGATGATCAGTTCCACTCAGGAAATTAACAGTTTTCCACTTCATTATGCTGGTTGTTTTATTAGTTTTTTAGATAATCTGAAAAATTAAACAAATTAAGAAATAATTAGCAACTAAATATATCAATCGTTATATCAATCAATACATAATATATATAATCCAATACTCACCAAAACATGTCGATGTGAGCGGTTCTTCAACCCAAAATACACCGTCATCAGTTTGCCTTCGAGTACTGTTTCAAAATGACTTGATGTGAGCGGTTCTTCACCCCTAAATACACCAGCATCAGTGTGCCTCCCATTGAGTTTAGTTCATCGATCTCTGATGTGCTTAATTTTGAAAATACTGCTGGTAGAAATACACTTGTTACTTCATCTTCAATGTTAATATCCACAACTATTTTTCTTCCAAACCTCGTCTGTACGGGGCGAATAATTTGGACCACATATGGTAAATCAATGACTAGTTCAGCTAGTTTCTTATTAGAATACTCAGTACAAGATGATAAGTTATTGAACTTCGTTAGAGCTTCCATCACACAATTTGTTCCTCGTCGTTGACTTTCTTTATTTCTTTCACACACACACACACTCTTCGCGCAAAAGTAAAAGTTAAACTCTTCCATGCACTCATCCATTTATATATCCTTCACCCCCACCCACACTCCAGAAACCATATGCTGCAAACTAGCTTCTAACGCAATCATTTCTTTTTTTCCACTATTGCTTAAAGAAGTCAAAGATTACATTCTTAGCCAATGACGTTAAAGGTCAACTCTGTCTCACGCGAACACAGCAGACGAGATCAATCACACTGCTGCACATGGTCAAACTTGCACGGGTGTCAAATGATGGTTAGCATCCAAAGCAAAAAAAAAAGAAAAACAATAACAGCAGCACACCACATGTGTGGATGGGAACCGCCTCCCCGCTCAGCCCACCCATCGCGGGCATAAACAAAAACATAACAGCAGCACACCACATGTGCGGATCGCTGGCACTGACACGGGTGTCAGATGACAGTTAGCATCCAAATAAACAACCCCCATGACGTCAACACCCATTAACTTTTTATCAGCTTCACATAAACAAGCCAAGAGGTCACCCCCTTCCCACGCTAACACGTGCACCGCACATGCTCGCTCCTGGACCACGTGCTCGCTCTAAGGACCCATGACGTCATCCCATGACGTCATCAGGATTACGCAATTTCTGGTCATGATGATGCAATATTTGGAGTGTAGCAAACGCTTACTACTAATGTCATATTACATTAACATTCCGATATTGGAATTTTTATGTTCCAAGAATATTTTTATAAATGTTGCATTTATATTCTGACACTTTAAAATATTTATTACAAATGGTTTAGCATTTTACAATAATGCTTTCTCTATATAACGATGCAATCTGGCAATATTGACGCATTCTGTCGGTTGTTACGCATTTTTATCGAAGCATTCCAATCATAAAACAGTTTCGTCTTAAAGTGACCATAATTAAGACGTTTCCTTAAAAATTCAAATACGAAATATCAAAAATCCAAATAAAAGTGAAATTACGTCAAAAACGACACACGCTGATGTAGAATAAAATTTACAGTTAAATCTAAAATCGACAACATAATAGCATGCGTTATGAGTAAGAAAATCTACATTTAAGTTGGTCACATCTGAAATACACTCAAAAATACATCAAACTACTGAGATATTAGAAGAAGCAATTTTTTACCTTTCTGGTGATCTGCTGTCGTGATACCTGGCCTGATATTTAAGAAGTTCCTCTCCTGGATTGGCAAGCGTTCGTCATTCGCCTGGAAACGAGTTCCTGCTGGTTGCTTGCCCATCAGCTGTGCGGCTCCCTCCAGTGCTGTGTTGTGAACACCTGGGCTTGCGGGCTGGCATCTTGCCAACGGATCTTCTAGCTTCTCGACAAGAAGTCTGGTAACTCGAACCCGGAAAAAACGAACTCCCCTGTCCGCGGGCCTCGTGTAGCATCACGTCATCATTGCAGGTTGAAAGGCTCTGGTTGACATCTCCCAAGTTGTTAGTGTATATTTAAGTAGCATTGTTGTAGTATTGTTGTAGGCAAATTCAGGAAACTGCATGATGGCATAGAAGTAGTAGAATCATCGACTCATGGTTGTCTAGATCACTCTGAATTTCCATTCCGTGAATGTAGATTAACCTCCTTCCATTGTTTAGTGCTTCATGACAATCTGCTTAACAGTAGTAGAATGGGAACTTCCCCCTGACTTGTAGACTTTCTCATCGCAATTGCGTGATTAATATACTGTAGAAATAATGTTTCGTTGAAGTAGCCGGTGTATACTGTGCTACTAGTCGTTGTGTAGAAGTATAATATTTTAGAATTGAAGTCTTTTTCTGATATGCGTTGTATTTTAAAGTGCTGCTTCTAGCTGCAAGTTAATGCTTATTGTTGAGTGCCGGCGTCTCCTCTTTTTCCTCGGCAAGTGCGGTGTCTTCTCTCGGTCAAGTCAAATCCCCTATCGGTGCTTCAATTATAATGTGGGCCCCACTGGAGCGCTCAGTGACACAGGTCTTCTCTCTATACGACGCTAAGAAGGAATGAATTCTGCGCTCTCGACAATCGCGTGCGTGTCAGACTAAAATGGAGTTCTAGCCTCGCACACGGTCCAAATAAACTGTATTTCGCTCATACCTTATCTCCTGTCAAATAATGTATAATTCTGTTTTGATAATTAAATATCAACTTTTCTTCTGCAACTGTAGAAGTGCTAATATCGCTTTATATGTGCAAATTTAATATAATAGCGATTCCCTCAAAAATGTTGTGGTTTATTCTGATTGGCTGCTGAGTTATCAAGAAAAACTCATTGTTCTAGCCTCTTATCAGAGTGCCGTGTGCGAAATTTTGTTATTGTCCCCTCGGCCAACCAAAACCGGTCCTAGGCTTGCTAACTTGAAGCCTTGGTCATATTCCAGTGTCAGAAGAGTGGACTCTCTTGATTAAATTAATATTCACTGAAATATTCCCAAGTTTACTTCTTTCAAATTGCTCCAAAGTTTTCCAAAAAGTCATTATTATATTTCATTCACCTCCTAGAACAATTGTGTTAATAAAATATTGTTCCAATTCCAAATTCTATTTCTTACATCATTAGGTTCGCTAGCCAGTTCGATCCTCGGCTGTGTCAATGCCTTCAGCTAGTCTGAATTCGAGTTTAGTATGTTGTTGCAAAATTTGGTATATAATCAAGTGATTAGGTTGGTCGTAATTTGATTTAAGCTTTTAACATTTGGGTGGCCGCCATTACGTTTTCGTCAAAATGGCGGCGATATAAAACATGACACAGAGGTACCCTTTGCTAGTTCTACCTCTGTACCAAATTTTGTTCAATTCAGTTTCACCGTGTTCGAATTGATAGAAGGGGGGGGGGGGGGTGCGGCTGACATTCAGAGTACACACACTCACACACACACACACAGAGACTCACTCACAGCCAGACACACAATGTTTGTCCCTGTGTAGATCTCATAAGTCTACTTTCATTTTTTGCAAATATCGAAAGTAGGTTAAAACGGTAAGACAGAATGATGTTCAAATGATTATATCACCAATATTATTCTGAATACTTGTAATACAAACACTGAACCATTTATTTACTGAACAACTTATTTAATTTATTTTTGATGGCCGATGTTTCGTGGAAATTGTGACTTCCAGTGAAAATTATGAGTGTTTACAAACTACGCGTATATGCAATGGATTTAGAATTAACAGCTGGCTTTTTAATTCAAATATAATAATAATATCGTATGGCCTCGGGTGCCTGGTGCAAGCTTTGTTAATTGACACCCAGAGGGTAGCTTGCATGTCGAATTTCGTCGTTCCTTTGAACGCTATGAAAGTCAAGGAAGTTAGATATCTAAACTCCTTGACACTACAGCGCTTTCAAGAAGAGAATGGAGGAACTTTGTGTTGGCGGAAAATCCCGAGATTAATTTTGCCATTGAACACGGCCTACTGAATTCAAATGGGTTCTTTAACATGCCAACAACGTATGACATGAGTATCGTGATTTTTGTCGCCTTCAAAAATCACTTACCATGGCCAGGGGCGAACCTGCAATCTTGGGGTTGGTAGTCCGACACTATAACCACTCACCCACCGTGGCAAGCTTTAATTCAAATAATGCGAAGCAAAGCAATTTACTACACACCTATTTGTGTCACAAGTATTAAAAAAAAAAAAAAAAGTCTACTTCCATTTTTTGCAAAAATCGAAAGTAGGTTAAAATGGTAAGACAGAATGTTGTTCAAATGATTATATCACCAATATTATTCTGAATACTTGTAATATAAACACAGAACCATTTATTTACTGAACAACTTATTTAATTTATTTTTGATGGCCGATGTTTCGTGGAAATTTTGACTTCCAGTGAAAACTATGACTGTTTAGAAACTACGCGTATATGCAATGGATTTAGAATTAACAGCTGGCATTTTAATTCAAATAATGCGAAGCAAAGCAATTTACTACACACCTATTTGTGTCACAAGTATTAAAAAAACATTCGGATCTAGATACTGTACTGTACAGTATATTAGCACATATAACAACAATAACTAACGATCACAATTTATTTTCACTTACAGAAGATCGTGATTTTTTCCCCTTTCATTTTGTTTAGTAGAAAGGGTGATTTGTATAATCTTACGTAATTTTGTGTGATTTACACACTGGTATTTGGCATCAGGAATATACTGATATTCGACGTATTCGACATTTTCTAGTTATCATTTTCATTTTTATTTGTATCGTCTTCGATTAATAATCTTGTGATTTATTTTAAGTATATTTTGAAGTAGTGATTTATATTAATCAAAGGATGTGTTAGGAAGGCCAGTGTTTGATGTTTTCCCAATGTAGGTCTTCGACTTCAAGATTTATCTTTTTTGATTCTCGAGTTCTCTGATTGAGCTAGTTTATTTGTGTTTCCATTGGTCTTTACTTAACGCATTCTTGTTGCTGTTTGTATTCCCATTTCTGGTAGGACATGTTGGTAGGATTTTGGAGGTTTTTCTAGACGGGGATTTCCAGGTTCTACGATCAAGCTGTTTCATCGCATTCAACAAGTTCTGTCCACGATAATGCGGGTAGAGTACCCTCGGTACAAATTCTCCCCCACCAGATCCACAGCGTGGGGTGGCGGGCGAATTCCCGGGATCACGTGCTAGAAGACACATGAATGCTCCCAGGGTAGATACGACAGATCAGTGTTAGGCAAGACACCTCCAATGTCTGCCAGCAGAATACCAGGGATGCTCCCACCAGATGTTAGATCACCACTCTCGACAGCTAGCCATGGCCATTGGTCGCTCGTTCAATCAATCTCCATATCTCCTTTCCTGTGCAACATTCAACACACAACCAGCAACGAGACTCCAAATACATTTAAAAACCATCACCACATTTTTTAGAACTTGGTAGCACTGCGACAATATGTGAGTTTAATTTAGCTTCCATTATTTTGACGATCAGTAATTTTGTTTATGTAAATTCCAAAGTCCATTTTTAATCACTCGCGCACACGATATCTGGATTGAATGTCATTATTACTTCCCAGAATTTACTATAATTAAACCAAACCCCAAATAAAAGAAGAACACCATTTCAAATCAAGCATTAAATTAAATCATTTACAAAGTCTTCAAAATATTTTTTTTTCTGAAGTTACTTCACAACCACACAGGTTCTTATCATTTTCATTTGAACTTTAGTTACACTAAATTCAACTTCTTTAAACGTCAATCAAAAATCGTAGTTTTACATTAACCTTATTACGTTAATCCTTACAATAAAACAGTTACCATTAATTCATACATACTTTAATAAATTAAATAAATGTAAATCATGCCGTACACTCTCCCATATTCATCCCTTGAAGTTATTTCTAAAATACGGTGTCCAAGACTTCAAAAAGGAAATATTCAAATTACCGTAATACCAAAAACTTAAGCACGCCCCAGCTCATTAGCAACCTGATAAAAATTACTAAGTTCAGTTCTACGAAAACATATCCAGTTACATCTCTCATCAAGCTCCAACAACAACAGAAGACTTTTGAAGAGTTTCGATAACCAGGCTAAGCAAGAAACGAACACAGGACCAGACCAGAGAATCGAACTGGGACTCCTCACACCATAATTCATCCATCACGCAGGCATCTCAGGCTCATCAATAAGAGTTCTCTCTCATTAAACAAATAAAAAATGTCAACCCCTGGCACTATACAGCCCATGACGGGCTAAGGCCGACCAAGCGACCGCTGCCCAGCCATTCGTCCTGCAGATATTGGGGTGATGCGTGATCAGCTCCTCGGGTCCCCTCGGCCATTAATCTTGGTTTTCGTAATCGGGGCGCTGTCTCACTGGCAGACAGCTACTCAATTGTCCTCACGAGGCTGAGTGCATCCCGTTTCAACCCTCACGTCAGTTTTAAAATCCCTGACGGAGCCGGGGATCAAACCCGGGGCCTCCGGGTGAGAGGCAGGCGCGCTACCCCAACACCACGGGGCCGGCTATTAAACAAATTAAATTCCTATTAAACACCAGTATGCAAATATGAGTCGCTGAACATTCACAGTTGCCTCCACAGAAGACCCCAAAATACAAAATCATTTCCACAAAATTCCCTCTATATATCCTCACAAATCCTTCACAAAAATTCGAAACCCCCAAAATATCACTTCTTACCTTTCATCGCTGTTATGTTCAGGGGCAGATGACCTCGTAGTTCCACCCCTTTAAACAACAATAACTAACTATCTTCATCCCATACTAAAGCCAACTTGAATCGTGTAAGCACTATGTACATCTTTCACAAGAATCGAACCAGGTTGGACCCCATAATCCAACCAGACCTATCTCATGCAGTAGTTACTTCTGCGAAGCACACACTGGCATACTAGGTCACTCACAACGAAGAAAACTTCAAGACAAAAAAAAAACAACGAAAAAAACACGAACCTTTCTCCCAAGTAAATAAACAACTTATCGAAATTTCCAGATGATCACTTCACGACACCCACTTCGACAACAAATACACGTTACCTCAAAATGAAATAAATTTCAAAAATCCACACGAATGGCATTACCAATTTCAACTTCATTAAATAATCCAGAAAGGGTAATTAGAAAATAGATGAGCTTGAATTTAAATATTGAAATACACTTCAAACAGCTGACCGTTTATCAGCTGGTTACATCATATTAAGATGACTTAACACACCATGGTGACAACAGCTCTAATAATAGAACTTATAATTTAAATATTCCACGACACAACCAATCTAATCAATTAAATCACAAAAGCTTTACACAAATTCCTACCAAATTTAAACCTACCCAACAGCTGATAAAACCTAAAAACTGAGTCTAATCTGACCTCAACGAAACCACTATTTATGATGAAACTACTAATATAAAATTCCTACCAAACCACACGTTATGACAAATAAAACATATCATCATTTTCACATGAACACTATTAATCATGACACACGAAGTAAACACATTGCCATGAGGCATACCACCACTATAGACACCAGTTGTTCACATCAGCTCTTCCCCTATCAGCCATTCACATCAGCTGCTTTTCTCAAACAGGCAACTTAACAACAATGAAAATATATTTGCAACACACAACAAAATTTAGAAATCAACCCGCAGAATATTTATCACTTCACAAGTAGAAAGATGACGTAACACACCAAAATCAACGGAGGAACAAACGAACACCACACTTGAAACATAACCATACACGGTACAAAAATTATAACTTCAGGAAATAAGTTAACTACACTTACTTTAAAATAAAATAATGAACTGGGACTTACTCAGCTGACAGAATCTACAACTTGGAATCACTCGAACAGTCAAAGTATTTTGTTATGGACAGTCGTAAGCCTGAAAATAAAATAAAAAAGGCAAAATTCAAAACCAATACAATCATCAACTTTTAGTAAATACATTGTATGATTCTCGATCTAACTTTTTAATTACCCACCTAACGGAACTTAAACTACCAACAAGACAAAAACAAAGTATAAAACCCTAAACAACGTGGCAATTTAATTTTTGACAGAAGAATTTGACACCACGAGGTTTGCTGCAAGAAGACAATAAACGGACCATGATAGACTGTATACATAGGTATTAGTTAACTAGAAGAACACAACATAGCGTGGAAAAATGAAACCAAAGCTCTGCTACCATTATTGTAGCGAATCCCGGGGTATAACTACTCATGCTACCTTTTGTAACCCCGCCACATGGGATGAGTGGAATGGGCCCTAATCTCATAAGTCCGGAAGGAGGAATCAGGCTACCTTGGGATTGTCGCTAACTAAAAGAGATTTCATTTACACACACACTATTATATTCTGTTAGAAATAGTACAAAGAAAAGAACCTTAGCCTACGTCGCACCCATTTACATTTAATTTGACTTTAATTTGGTATTTAATTTTCTTGCTTTACATATGGGAACTGCAGTGTCGTGAATGCCACAATCCAAGATAACAGCCGATCAAATACCAACGGCAGTACCCCGGCTAATAATACTTAGCGTAATATCCGGCATCACACACTCTGCAAATCTTGGACACATATCAGGTGATATTATCAACACGCAATGGTTAATCCTCCACAGGATCAGCGACAACACACACCAGAGCGCAAGACTCTCATTCACACGGGCGTAACAGGGACAAAGGAATGGATAAAATGGTTCAAGCCGCTATAATAACCATGGAATGTTCCTACCCTCCCACTATCTAAAAACCATAACGCAAGAGTATATTGAAAATGGGATAAGCATACGCAAATGCGTGCCCAAATTTTATTCAAAAAGGGTAGACACCGCAAATATGGATATAAGCAAATCGAAGATCCATAACCAAATGTTATTACAATTGATGTCTTATGGCACAAACTCTAACATAATGTCAGTTAAATTACATAAATAGCGACTTAAAAATCAACAATAAATAAAATGGCAACATATCGCTATGCCTTTTCTATCAGAATCAATAAAAATAAATTTATGAAGAAAAATAAAAAAACAACCCCCTTAATAGAATTAAATAGTGACGGCCTCTCACTATTTACAGCATCCATATTTTTACTCTATACATTGATCCTGAGTTATTCTTTATTGGATTATCGAAATACCTTTTAATTCAAAATACAAAATTTAAGAAATACCTAATATTATCATATACGTGTCATTCGAGAACACTATCTACACCAATGTTCCTCCACTAATCTATATAAAGACCTTTGATTCATCAACACTCACTGACAGTGATCAACATCAAGGTTATCGGGCAAAATATGGTTTAGCATTCCGACCAATGAAGATGAGAGAGAGTGCTATCCACTGCCCCCGTTTTTATCCAATCTTCAAAAACAATAACAATCATCATAAACTGAATTAATATCAACGTCCTGAATACTAAACTTTTAGAGCACCTAGTATCGACAACCCAGCTGATCCGCAAGAACGCGACAGCCTACCAGAATAGAAAGAAATACTGTCATCCAACACAGTAGAATAATCTAACAGCAGTCGAAATAAACTCCACAAACCCTAATACCTCAACGTTCCAACGAACGGCAACCCCAGCTCAAATCTGACTAACAAGACTGCAATCCTAAACACACACACTAAATGCAGCCCAAAAAAAAAACCAACTATTGACAGAGGAAAGGTTCCCAGGACATAACATCCCTTACAGGGGTCGACCTTCGAAATAAAAAAAAAAAAAAAAAAAAAAACAATTGGTATTATCGAACACCTCTTCAATGTAAACACCACCATCCATCACTATGAAAAATGACCATCTCTCCTTCAAGTTATAAGTAATTCAATGACGTTGATACAAATTTTAAATACGCTGTACAAGCGATACGTTATCAATACAAATCGACTGACAATTTCCTAGTGCGTGTTAACCAAGCATGAAATATTTCTAACTATAATCCGATTCAAGTTATATTGATTGTGAGTGTCAACTCAAAAATATTTGCCACTGATGTGTGCACTATATTCAATAAACATTTAAATAAATAATTATGTATATACACTGTGTCACTCTATAACAACAGTCGAGAACATCGCTCGAATCTTCATTACATTTTATAATTCAAAATTGTTTTCGAAAGAACTCTTCGTCTGAACGATCAGAGTAGCAACTAACTTCAAATCAACGAGAAATTTTCTAAAAGTCAAAACTGTAAATTAATTATACTTCCAACGGAAGAAAGAAATTTGGAAAATCTCAAGTAGGATTGAAGTCCCAAATTTCTCAAAATCCAAAATTGATCAGGATTATCTGAAAATCCGAGGAAAGATTTAATTCAAATTCCAATATCAAAAATGGAATAAATTTTCAAAGTGATTATTTCAAAATCCAAAAAAATCAAAATTCAGAACATGATTCAAAATTCAGAAAACGACTCAAATGGTAAAGCCGGATAATTGTGCAAAATCACAATATGAAAAAAAACATCGAAGATCCAAAAATAGCTAAATCCAAAATTTCAAAATTCAAAATCTAAGAAAATCTGATTTGCGAAAGTACATTTTCAAAAACTAACTCCTCTGAGGCTGCGAAGTGGCAACAGCGCGAAATAAGAAAAAAATGCAAAGAAGAAATTGCGCAAGAAACAGTACATCTCGTAACACTCTTAATCCAAGAATAATTAAACGCGAAAACCCAAGAGGTCGAAAATTCAATTCTGAGAAACATCTTACCATGATTAAATGCCAGCGGTAATCATCGAAGCGAGGACTCCACAAAACCAGGCATGATCAACAAGAAGTTAACTCGCCCGCAAAGATCCCCAAACATGCTGGAACTGAGGCTAACTAGCCTACTACAAGCACACCTTGAATTGCTTCGATGAATAAAACACTGACCACCAGGTCTAAACCAACTACATCACAAAATTTCTACTGAAATAAAATGATCACACTAAGCATCTACAAGAACACAGAACTAAAAACTGGGGCTACAAATATAGAAGGACTGGTCTTACTTTCAGCTGAATCGGAGACGAACAACGTGAAGAGCCATACACGTTCAGAACAGGTGCTGGTTTCCATATCACTCGGCTGACATCTGGGTAGCCTCGCAACTGTTCGTTCCCTGCTATCGGCCATCCGAGTTCTTGAGAGGGTCTTGATTACCTCGGCGTTCAGTTCGCCCCTGACAGACACCTCGTTCGATCCCTGGTCTTCATCCCGGCGTTTTCTTCTTCTCGTCCCTCCGGAAAATCTTGTAGTCTCCTTCCATACATGTGTTGGCCAAAATTCATAATGTTCTCTAGTAGATTGTGCATTTTTGAAATGGCTGCGTGAACTTTGCTTTTCCGCATATCGTTCTATGTGACTCCACTCGTAGGAATTCTCGCTTTCATGATGCAGGCCACAATTCCCTCAGCATAATTTAACAATATACCATGACTTCCTCTGACAAATCACATTTTCCTTCCGGCCACGTGTCCATAATGTACTCCATGTTATTGCTCACCACTTCCTCCTCGAACACATCGTTCCGAAGTAACGTGTAATCAAGGATTTTCCTTACAAACATACACTTACAGTACTTTTCACGAAGTATATTCACAATTCCCTTTTCTCCACGAATACGTTACACAATGCTAACTGACAATTCATCGTCTCCCCATGCCACCGGTCTTACCGCGGAATATTCCAGAACCCACTCAAAATCACACATAGATTTTCGTGCTTCGCAGTACATTAGCACATTTAGACACGATGTTTCACACGTTCATATCACTTCCTTAATCATCACACACGAACAACCACTCCGTCACGCGTTTTATGCAGCGCTCTGCTCGCTTCTCTGTCTCAATTGACTCTCCTCGCGTCACCTCACACACTCACCTCATCCTTCTCTCACCTTCTCGGACCATCTGCTCCCTTCCTCAACGCTGCCAACCCACACTCGGATATGAATATCCTCATACAGGCTTCGGGTGTTAATATCCAAAGAAGACATTTCCTGATTATAACTTAATTAATTTCCTCAATTTATTTCCCATGGTCAATGCTTCCAAATGCATTAAATAGCCTACTAGTCAAGATAAAACATTCCATTTCTGACTTCGCTCACCGGATCTTCCAATCCCATTCTCTTTTTTCAAGTACTGCTTCCAAATGCATTAAATAGCCTACTAGTCAAGATAAAACATTCCATTTCTGACTTCGCTCACCGGATCTTCCAATCCCATTCTCTTTTTTCAAGTACTGGTTGTGGTCTATCTCGAAGGATGATCCAATCAAATCCGCCCTTTCTAGTAGGAAATTACATTCAGCTAACAAGCTTCTTGTTGGGCAATACTTCATGATTATAAAGCTCGTGTAATAGACCTGTTCCAAAATTCATTATTCCAATAGTAATTAAATGCTCCCTTTTCTAAAGCTGCCTTTCATATCTGCTCCTGGTATCTCTTTATACGAATTCGGGGACAATACGTTGCCTGGAACCGAAGACTCGGCGATTAACACTACTTAAGCAAGGCGCAAAACTTAACCCAACCTGAAAAGGAAAACTCATTCACACGGCTGGACACTCACTCACATAATACTCGGAAATAATATAGGTCAAACAGAAATTAACAAATGAAACATCCCAGCAAGATTGAAAAACATTCCCCCCGATGAAATAAATCAACACCAAAAACGCACAAGACGTAAAAGCCCCACGCGTCGGAATAGTAGAATAATTTAAACTCGAGGCAGGGTTTAAGGATACTTTCATTTTAAGATAACACACCTGTCATCACAGAAATCCCCCATAACACATAAAAAAATCACTCTCTCAAATAAGCAAGAGATACACCTTATAAGTGGTTATCGCCCCGTTAAGGACAAATAAATGCCAACGGTCGAACGAACCTACTACACACACATTTAGGTCTTAAAAACTTGATGCCTAACACGTACAACATTTAGGTCATACAAACTTGATGCCTAACACTTACACCATTTAGGTCTTACAAACTTGATGCCTTACACATACAACATTTAGGTCTTACAAACTTGATGCCAAACACTTACAACATTTAGGTCTTACAAACTTGATGCCTAACACTTACAACATTTTGGTCTTACAAACTTGATGCCTTACGCTTACAACATTTATGTCTTACACACATGATGCCTAACACTTACTCCATATAGATCTTGTAAACTTGACGCCTAACACTTACAATATATAGGTCTTACAAACTTGACGCCAACCACATACAACATTTAGGTCTTGCAAACTTGATTCATAACACTTAAAACATTTAGGTCTTACAAACTTGATGTCTAACACTTACAAATTTAGGTCTTAAAAAACTTGACGCCTGACACTTACAATATTTAAGTCTTAAAAACTTGACGCCTAACACTTAGAACATTTAGATCTTACAAACTCGATGCCCAACACTTACATCATTTAGGCCTTACAAATTTGATGCCTAACACTTACAACATTTAGGTCTTACAAACTTGATGCCTAACACAACGTTTAGGTCTTACAAATTTGATGCCTAAAATTTATACCATTTAGGTCTTAGAAACTTGATACCAAACACTAAAAACATTTATGTCTTAAAACTTGATGCCTAACACTTACAAAATTCAGGACTTGCAAACATGATCCCTAGCAATTACAACTTTTAGGTCTTACAAACTTGATGACTAACACATACAGCATTTAGGTCATACAAACTTGACGCCTAACACTTACAACTTTAGGTCTTACAAACATCACTCCTAACACTTACAACATTTAGGTCTTGCAAAACTTGACGCCCAACACTTACACATTTAGGTCTTACAAACTTGTTGTCTAACAGTTATAACAATTAGGTCTTACAAACATGCCGCCTAACACTTATTACATTTAGGCCCTACAAACTTGATGCCTAATACTTACCGCATTTAGGTCTTACAAACATGACTTAATACACTAGCTTCGTTCCGTCTTTTCAATACCATTTGATTATCAAAATTATGTTCTAGTACAGGTTTCGAACACTTCTGTGTCCTTCTTCAGCTAGAAAATATGTTAAAACCTTATAACTAAAAATATACACTCAAAACACTGTGATTCATTAAAACGTCATTAAAGTGGACACCTGTCTCATTGTCCATACAGTTGGAAAATGTCTGTCCCTTTCCGTAAGTAATAAAAAATGGATAATAAAAATTACAAACATGATGCCAAACATTTACAGCATTTAGGTCTTACAAACTAAATTTAAGTCTTACAAACTTGACGCCTAAATCTTACAACATTAAGTCCTACAAACTTGATGCCTAACACTTACAATAATTAGGTCTTACAAACTTGATGTCTAACACTTACAGCACTTAAGTCATACAAACTTGTTGTCTAACACTTGCAATATTTAGGTCTTACAAACTCGATGCCTAACACTTACTACATATTGGACCTGCAAACTTGTTGCCTAATACTTATAAATTTAGGTAAAAATACTTGACGCCTAACACTTACAAATTTAGGTCTTAGAACATGATGCCTAACACTTAAAACATTTAGGTTTTACAAACGTGATGCCTAACACTTACAACATTTCGGTATTACAAACTTGATGACTAATACTTACAACATTTAGGTCATACAAACTTGATGCCTAACACTTACACCATTTAGGTCTTACAAACTTGATGCCTTACACATACAACATTTAGGTCTTACAAACTTGATGCCAAACACTTACAACATTTAGGTCTTACAAACTTGATGCCTAACACTTACAACATTTTGGTCTTACAAACTTGATGCCTTACGCTTACAACATTTATGTCTTACACACATGATGCCTAACACTTACTCCATATAGATCTTGTAAACTTGACGCCTAACACTTACAATATATAGGTCTTACAAACTTGACGCCAACCACATACAACATTTAGGTCTTGCAAACTTGATTCATAACACTTAAAACATTTAGGTCTTACAAACTTGATGTCTAACACTTACAAATTTAGGTCTTAAAAAACTTGACGCCTGACACTTACAATATTTAAGTCTTAAAAACTTGACGCCTAACACTTACAACATTTAGATCTTACAAACTCGATGCCCAACACTTACATCATTTAGGCCTTACAAATTTGATGCCTAGCACTTACAACTTTCTGTCTTACAAACTTGATGCCTAACACATACAAAATTTAGGTCTTACAAACTTGACGCCTAACACTTACAACATTAGGTCTTACAAACTTCACTCCTAACACTTACAACCTTTAGGTCATGAAACTTGACGCCCAACACTTACACATTTAGGTCTTAAAAACTTGTTGTCTAACAGTTACAATATTTAGGTCTTACAAATTTGCCGCCTAACACTTATTACATTTAGGCCTAACAAACTTGATGCGTAATACTTACCGCATTTAGGTCTTATAAACTTGACTTAATACACTAGCTTCGTTCCGGCTTTTCAATACTATTTGATAAACAAAATGATGTTCTACTACAGGTTTCGAACACTTCTGTGTCCTTCTTCAGCTAGATAACATGTTAAAACCTTATAGATAAAAAATATACACTCAAAACACTGTGATTCATTAAAAAGTCATTAATGTGGACACAGGGTGTCTCATTGTCCATACACTTGGAAAATGTCTGTCCCTTTCCATAAAGAATAAAAACAAGGATAATAAAAATTACAAACTTGATGCCAAACACTGACAACATTTAGGTCTTAAAAACTTGATGCCTAATACTTACAGCATTTAGGTCTTACAAACTTGACTTAATACACTAACTTCGTTCCGTCTTTTGAATACTATTTGATTATCAAAATGCTGTCCTAGTACATGTTTCGAACACTTATGTGTCCTTCTTCAGCTAGAAAACATGTTAAAACCTTATAGTTAAAAAATATGCATTCAAAACACAGTGATTCATTAAAAAGTCATTAATGTGGACACGGGTCTCTCATTGTCCATACACTTGGGAAATGTCTGTCCATTTCCATAACTAATTAAAACATGGATAATAAACATTAAAAACTTGATGCCAAACATTTACAGCATTTAGGTCTTATTAATTTGATGCCTAACACTTACAGCATTTATGTCTTACAAACTTGATGCCTAACACGTACAACATTTAAGTCTTACAAACTTGATGCCTAACACTTACAACATTTAGGTCTCACAAACTTGGTGCCTAACCCTTACAGCATTTAAGTCTTACTAACTTGTTGTCTAACACTTACAATATTTAGGTCTTACAAACTTTAATGCCTAACACTTACCACATTTAGGACTTGCAAACTCGATGCCTAACATTTACAACATTTAGGTCTTACAAACTTGATGCCTAACACTTAAAACATTTAGGTCATACAAACTTGACGAATAAACACTTACAACATTTAGGTATTAGTAACTTGACGCCTAATACCTACAACATTTAGGTCTTACAAACTTGATGCCAAACACTTACATCATTAAGGTTCTACAGAACTTGATGCCAAACGCTTACAACATTTAGGTCTTATAAACTTGATGCCTAATAATTTCAGCATTTAGGTCTTACAAACTTGACTAAGTACACTAAATTCGTTCCGGCTTTTCAATACTATTTGATTAACAAAATGCTGTTCTAGTACATGTTTCGAACAATTACGTGTCCGTCTTCAGCTAGAAAACATGTTAAAACTTATAGTAAAAAATATGCATTCAAAACACTGTGGTTCATTAAGAAGTCATTAATGTGGACACAGGGTGTCTCATTGTCCATACATGTGAGATTTTCGAAGTGGAATGCCAAGCCTTGTGGTTCGGATTCCACGTAAATAGGAGGTCCCTTGGCTCATGATCTCATGATTAACTGTCACGTTAAACTACAAGCTTCCTTTTCATTGTCCATACACTTGGGAAAAGTCTGTCCCGTTCCATAACTAATTAAAACATGGATAATAAAAATTACAAACTTGATGCCAAACATTTACAGCTTTTAGGTCTTACAAACTTGATGCCTAACACTTACAACATTAAGGTCTTACAAACATGATGCCTAACACTTACTACATTTAGGTATTAGAAACTTGACGCCTAACACCTACGCCATTTAGGTCTTACAAACTTGATGCCAAACACTTACACCATTTAGTACATACTAACTTGATGCCTAACACTTACAACAATTAGGTTCTACAGAACTTGATGCCAAACGCTTACAACATAGGTCCTACAAACTTGATGCTTAACACTTACTACATTTAGGTCTTGCATACTTGACGCCTAATTCTTACACCATTTAGGTCTTCAAACTTGATGCCTAACATTTACAATATTTAGGCCTTACAAACTTTATGCCTAATGCTTACTATATTTAGGTATTCCAATCTTGATGCCTAACACTTACAACGTTTAGGTCTTACAAACTTGATGCCTAACATTTACAACATTTAGGTCTTACAAACTTGATGCCAAACACTTACTATATTAAGGTCTTAAAATCATGATATCTAACACTTACACCATTTAGGCCTTACAAACTTGATACTAAGCACTTACTATATTAAGGTCTTACAAATTTGTTGTCTAACACTTAAACATTTAGGTCTTACTAACTAGATTCTTAACACTCAAAACTTTTAGGTCTTACAAACTTGATGTCTAACACTTACAAATTTAGATCTTAAAAAACTTGACGCCTGACACTTACAACATTTAGGTCTTACAAACTTGATACCTAACACTTTAATATATTTAGGTCTTACAAACTTGTTATCTAAACACTTACGGCATTTAGTTCTTGCAAACATGATGCCTAATACTTACAATATTTAGGTCATGAAAACTTGATGCCTAACTCTTACAACTTTTAGATCTTAAAAATTTGATGCCGAACACTTACTACATTTAGGTCTAACAAACTTGTTGTCTAACACTTAAAACTTTTAGGTCTTAAAAACATGATGGCTAACACTGACTACATTTAGGACTTGCAAACTTGATACCTAACACTTACAACATTTAGGTCTTACAAACTTGATGCCTAACACTTACAACAAGTAGGTCCTACAAACTTGATGCCAAGCGCTTACAACATTTAGGTCTTAAAAACTTTTTGCTTAATACTTACTATATTTAGGTCTTGCAAACTTGACGCCTAATACTTACACCATTTAGGTCTTACAAACTTGATGCCTAACACTTACAACATTTAGGTCTTACAAACTTGATTCTTAACACATAAAACATTTACATCTTGCAAACTTGATACCTAACACTTACAACATTTAGGTCTTGAAAACTTGATGCCTAACTCTTACAACATTTAGATCTTACAAACTTGATGCCTAACACTTACAACATTTAGGTCTTACAAACTTGATGCCGAACACTTACAACACTTAGGTCTTACAAACTTGTTGTCTAACACTTACAACATTTAGGTCTTAAAAACTTCACGCCTAACACTTACAACATTTAGGTCTTACAAACTTGACGCCTAACACTTACAACATCTAGGTCTTACTTCACGCCTAACACTTAAATATTTAGGGCATACTAACTTGTTGTCGTACACTTATTCATTTAGGTCTTACAAACTTGACGCCTAACACGTACAACATTTAGGTCTTACAAACTTGATGCCTAACTCTTACACATTTCGATCTTACAAATTTGTTGTCTAACACTTACATCATTTAGGTCTTACTAACTTGACGCCTAACACTTACAACATTTAGGTCTTACAATTTGATGTCTAACACTTTCACATTTAGATCTTACGAAATTGTTGTCTAACACTTATATCATCTAGGTGTTACAAACATGACGCCTAACACTTACATCATTCAGGTTTTACAAACTTGATGCCCAACAGTTACAGCATTTAGGTATTACAAACCTGACGCCTAATAGTCCATTTAGGTCTTACAAACTTGACGCCTAAAACTTACACATTTAGATCTTAAAAACTTGTTGTCTAAGACTTACAATATTTAGATCTTAAAAACTTGACGCCTAACACAACATTTAGTACTTACAAACCTGACGCCTAAGACTAACAACATTTAGGTCTTGCAAACTTCACGCCTAACACTAACACATTTAGATCTTACAAATTTGTTGTCTAAGACTTACACATTTAGGGTTTACAAACTTCACGCCTAAAACATTATTTTGGTCTTACAAACTTGACGCCTAACACAACATTTAGGTCTTACAAACTTCACGCCAAACACTAATAACATTTAATTCTTGCATCTTGACGCCTAACACTTACAACATTCAGTCTTAAAAACTTGACGCCTAACACTTACAACATTTAGGTCCGACAAACTTCACGCCTAACATTAACAATATTTTGGTCTTACAAACTTGACGCCTTACACTTACAACTTTTAGGTCTTGCAAACTTGATGTCTAATTCACCATTTAGGTCTTACAAACTTGATGCCAAACTCTTACAACATTTAGTTCCTACAAACTTGATGCCTAACACTTACTACATTTAGGACTTGCAATCTTGACGCCTAACAGTTATACATTTATATCATACCAACTTGTTGTCTAACACTTACAACATTCAGGTATTACAAATTTGACGCCTAACACGTACAGCATTTAGGTTTTAGAAACTTGACGCCTAACACTTACAACACTATGTCTTACAAACTTCACGCCTAACACTTACAACATTTCGGACTTGCAAACTTGACGCCTAACACTTACAACATTTAGGTCTTAAAAACATGCTGTCTAACACTAACAACATTTAGGTCATACAAACTTGATTTCAAAAACTTACTACAATTAGGTCTTACAAACTTTATGCCAAACACTTACTATACTGTATTTAGATCTTTCAAACTTCACGCCTGACACTTACGCATTTAGATCTTACAAACTTGTTCTCTAACACTTACAACATTTAGGTCTTACAAACTTGATGCCTAACACTTACTACATTTAGGACTTGCAATCTTGATGCCTAACATTTACAACATTTAGGTCTTACAAAATTCACGCCTAACACTTACAACATTTAGGTCTTACTATCTTGATGCTTATCACTTACAACATTTAGGTCTTACAAACCTGATGCCTAACACATACTACATTTAGGTCTAAGAAACTTGACGCCTAACACTTACAACATTTAGATCTTACAAACTTGATGCCCAACACTTTCAAAATTTAGGTCATACAAAGTTGTTGCCTGACACTTACAACGTTTAGGTCTTACAAACTAGAAGCCTAAAACTTATATCATTTAGGTCTTAGAAACTTGATGCCTAATACTTACAGCATTTAGGTCTTACAAACTTGACTAAATACACTAGCTACGTTCCGTCTTTTCAATACTTTTTGATTAACAAAATGATGTTCTAGTACAGGTTTCGAACACTTCTGTGTTCTTCTTCAGCAAGAAATCATGTTAAAACCTTATAGTTAAAAAATATACACTCAAAACACTGTGATTCATTAAAAAGTCATTAATGTGGACACAGGGTGTCTCATTGTCCATACAATTGGAAAATGTCTGTCCCTTTCCATAAGTAATAAAAACATGGATAATAAAAATTACAAACTTGATGCCAAACATTTACAGCATTTAGGTCTCACAAACTAAAATTTAAGTCTTACAAACTTGACGCCTAAAACTTACAACATTTAGGTCTTACAAACTTGTTGCCTAACACATACAACATTTAGGTCGTACAAACTTGATGTCTAACACTTACAGCACTTAAGCCATACAAACTTGTTGTCTACAACTCACAACATTTAGGTCTTTTCAAACTTGACGCCTAACACTTACACATATAGGTCTTACAAACTTGTTGTCTAACAGTAACAATATTTAGGTCTAACAAATTTGACGCCTAACACAACATTTCTTCCTTACAAACTTGATGCCTAACACTTACATACTTTAGGTCTTACAAACTTCATGCCTAACACTTGCAACATTTAGGACTTACAAACTTAATGCCTAACACTCACGACATTGAGGTCTTAAAAACTTGATGCCTAATACTTACAGCATTTAGGTCTTACAAACTTGACTTATTACACTAACTTCGTTCAGTCTTTTCAATACTATTTGATTAACAAAATGCTGTTCTAGTACATGTTTCGAACAATTATGTGTCCTTCTTCAGCTAGAAACCATGCTAAAACCTTATAGTTAAAAAATATGCATTCAAAACACTGTGATTCATTAAAAAGTCATTAATATGGACACAGGGTCTCTCATTGTCCATACACTTGGTAAATGTCTGTCCTTTTCCATAACTAATTAAAACATGGATAATAAAAATTAAAAACTTGATGCCAAACATTTACAGCATTTAGGTCTTAAAACAAGATGCCTAAGAATTACAGCATTTAAATCATACAAACTTCATGCCTATCACTTACAACATTTAGGTCTTACAAACTTGATGCCTAAGGCTTACAGCATTTAAGTCTTACTACTTGTTGTCTAACACTTACAACATTTAGGTCTTACAAACTTGATGCTTAACACTTACTACATTTTGGTCTTGCATACTTGACGCCTAATACTTACACCATTTAGGTCTTACCAACTTGATGAGTAACATTTACACCATTTAGGTCTTACAAACGTGATACCTAATGCTTACTATATTTAGGTATTCCAAACTTGATGCCCAACACTTACAACATTTAGGTCTTACAAACTTGTTGCCTAACGTTTACAACATTTAGGTCTTACAAACTTGATGCCAAACACTTACTATATTTAGGTCTTACAATCATGTTGTCTAACACTTACACCATTTAGGTACCGGGTGAGTTAGCCGTGGTCGTTACGGCATGACTGCTGGCAGTCGCTCACATCTGGGAGGCGAGGAGATTTGAATCCCCCCGCCGGCAACCCTTGATGGTCTTCTGTGGTTTCCCATCATCATTACAGGCAAATGCCGGGGTTGGTCCCTAACTATAGGCCACAGCCGCTACCTTCCAACTCCTCGTCCTTACATTCCCACTTTCCTCCCCAACGGTACTTTTAGCTCACCCAGTGGGTGTCCGTCTCGAAGCAGCTACAAAACTGGCGAGCCGAACATGTCCTCGGACACTCCCGGCACTAAAAGCCATACGCAAAATAAAAACCATTTAGGTCTTACAAACATGAATCCAAACACTTACTATATTAAGGTCTTACAAACTTCTTGTCTAACACTTACAACATTTAGGTCTTACAAACTTGATTCTTAACACACAATACTTTTATTCTTACAAATTTGATGTCCAACACTTACAAATTTAGGTCTTAAAAAACTTGCCCCTGACACTTACAAAATTTAGGTCATACAAACTTGATGCCTAACACTTACTATATTTAGGTCTTACAAATTTGTTGTCTAAACACTTACGACATTTAGGTCTTGCAAACTTGATGCCTAACACTTACAACATTTAGGTCATGAAAACTTGATGCCTAAATCTTACAATCTTTAGATCTTAAAAACGTAATGCCTAACACTTACAACATTCAGGTCTTACAAACTTTATGCCTAACACTTACTACATTTAGGTCTTACAAACTTGTTGTCTAATACTTAAAACATTTAGGTCTTACAAACTTGATGGCTAACACTGACTACATTTAGGACTTGCAAACTTGATGCCTAACACTTACAACATTTTGATCTTACAAACTTGATGCCTAACACTTACAACATTTAGGTCTTGCAAACTTGACGCCTAACCAGGCTCGACGAGAGGGAGGGGCAAACAGGGCTGCAGCCCGGGGGCAAGGTCTTGTCGAGGGGCCCGCGAAAGGAGAGAACCCCAGATCAGACAAATTTACTTAATTTTACGTATTTGCCAACAAATTTGACATTTTATTGCATTCAATGTATCTGAATCAATTGAATACCGTATGCTACAAAATACTATAATGAGAACATGAAAATAACTACCTTCTTATCTTCGCGGCCAGAGAAATAGTAAAATTTCCATTGCTTCTATGGAGGAAAGTTATTAATAACATTCAACTTGATATAATAGCCACTAAGCTACATTTATAAACCTTCGAAAGTTCGAATTTTACTACATAAGATTGTGAAGGGTGTTAAACTTATTCATGTGATCAGAGAGAGAGTAAAATTTTAGGTAATATAAAAAAGAAACGACATTGAAAATTTACAATGAACAAAATTAGTACTGCCCCCGTAATTGAATTATATAGAGACCACGGTGGCTATATTGGAAATTATAAAGAAAGTTATGGCTGTCATAGTTATGACGTGGGTAGTCATGACGTAAGCACGGATGACGCAGACGTTATGCCAGCAGGCTACTTGAGCTGAGATTCTCAGTGACGTCAGCATTTATTCGAGAAAGATCCGAGATCTACGACGCAGTCGCAAGAAACGTGGAATTCAGCTGAGGAAGAAATTATGCTATTGGAGGGGAGGCTTGAACCAATGAACGATAGTCTGAAGGAAGACGGAGATTGCTGAAACTATGGTATTTTTATTACTTTTTGGAATGCAGAATTGTGGAAATCCATTTGCAGTAGAGGCATTGTTCTGGAATTTTGTTGAAATTTATTTTCAGTTTTTGAATTTTGAAAATCCGTCATGTATTGACGAAGTTGGAACTTCTAGCGATGACGCAGTAACGCGCAATGGAAGGGATGGATACGCCCCTCATGAAGTTCATAAAAGGCCTTGCGCAGAGGAGAGGAGTCTCATTCCTCATTCTCTCAGATCATCAATCGTCTGATAGCTCAATCGTCAGATCTCAAATAGTTATTTCAGTGAAACGTCGAGTGAGATTATTAGTGAAAGAGTCGTCTTTATAACGCGTGGTGAATCCACTGCATTAAACGAGTGAGTAAATCTAGGTGGAGTTGAAACGCACATTATAACGCTTCTACAAGATTAGCTGTGAACAGTTAGCGGTCGCCTATAAGCTAATTCTCTGGTGCATTTCTACAGTAAGGAGTGTAGAAAAGTTGAACAATTTCGAGGAAGTATTTTGGAAGTTATTGACAATTTTAGACGACTGACAAAAGTGATTTTCTCGCTACATGAGAAGCACTTTGTATAGCCAGAATCTACGCCACGGCTGACACGGCTAGTGAAATAGGGAGACTTCAGATTGCTTTTGTGACACAACGCTACAGTATTATGGAGCAGTTTAATATGGCAGTTTGTTCTTCTAATACCATAACCGAAGAGAAGATGGAAGGCTAAAGGACTTAATGCAATTGGGACATATTTCAACGGAGTAAGATAGCAGCATGGAACTTCGCTAATTGCTATTCCACACAAGCGAACATGCGGTGAATAACACCTACACCCATGTTTCGTGATTAAAGGCTGAATACTATCAAACAGCAATGGAAATGATTTCATACTCACTGAATATGAAAATTTCTTCGGAAATTTATACAAAAACTTCATGGCGATTTTCAACTGGAACTTCAGGGATTTTTCAAGAGAGGTCAGGGTTGTCCCGACTCACAAAGAAGATTATTGCCGGAAGGATGTCGTTCGTCTTCGTGAAGCAGTTCGATTCTCCGAGGGTGCTGTTTCTTGTTTCGAGGATGGAGCTCAGCTTTAACTTGGTGAAATGGATCCATCAACAGTCTTCTTTGGGGAATTTTCCTCTGGAACGTCAATCGGCAGATAAGGTAGTCGTGAACGTTTATTGTATTTGAGTTTCTTAGCAATATTTGAGCAACCATTTTTCCCATATTTTTTGTCCTCATGTATTTTGCCCATATTCTTGTTTGAGATTCCTATTCTCAGTTCACCTTGATGAGTTATGCCGTTTTCGACGTTTTATTAAGACATTGTTATGTCATGGGCATAGTTAAACGATTTTGGATCAGTTGAGACTGATATTTAGATTTTTCAGTAATTTGCTTATTTGTAGTCACGATTTGACTGTAAGTTAATGATTTTTATGGCAGATTTAAATTCAGACAGCGTGTCACTTTATTAAAGTAATTCTACCCCAGTTTAATTACTTTGACCAATTTTCTGTCATCATCAAGAAGGAAGAACATTTAAATGATTTTAGAGCGTTAAAATCCAGTACATTGTCGACGATCTTGGAAATACTAGTCGTTATTTGAATTGATTGCAACACAGACATTTATCGTCAGTTATGAACGATCATTGCATCATAGACAATTTTGTGAAAGATGAACTTTAATTATGAATTATTGAATGCATTAAATTCGTGAAACTTGTGTTAGGTTTTTTCTCATTTAGAGATTTATATAATGATGTTTGCATTCCCCAGTCTAATTGGATTCTATTCGACTATATTTGCAGTTAGTCGCACTTTGTTTGATGATAGTATTTTTATACTACAATTCTTTGAAGATGTTAATCTTAAATTTTGATAGACCAGACAGGCGTATATAAGCGTATTCACTATTAAATTTGTTTGTGATTGGCAAATTTTTATTTCAATTCGATTCATGAATGAAATCCACGAAAGTTAAATGACAACAGTTTTGAAACAATTAATGATTATAAGAATTTTTAAGTGGAACTATGAATGTATAATCGATAGTGCAGCGGACATGTTGAAAGTCGCTGATGTATAATGCCCTTAAATAAATGGAGGAGATTCCCACAGTAATTAATGATGATAAAGATTGTGTTAGTGGAGGTTTTTGTAAAGTCTGTGGAAGATTTTGATGCCGTATATTTTAATATATGATGAATTTTGGGCCTAATTTTTAATGCAGTTTTGTGCATTATTTTGTAAGCGAAGTATTTTCCGCTAGAGTGTATTGTCATAGTTCGTTGAAAATTAATCAAGTGAATTTGCTGTTATAATTAACAAGAGTTTTGAAAGAATTTGAGATAAGATTTTGAATGAAGATTACCGTCACAAATAATTATAATTATTACAACCTTTATTAAACCAGATTGTGACATTAACATGTATAACTAACCTTCATTGGTCGATTATATTAACACGATTATGAAATTAACAACCGGATGAATATGTGGTTCAATGTATTTCTTAAATTAATAATTTAAATAATTTGAATGTTGATATTGTAAATAATAAATGTAAATATCTTTGACAATAATGTGGAACGAAAGTAATGTTAAAGGCGTGTTTAAAATTTTTGTAATTATCTTCGACAATATTATAAACAATTTCTAATTGTTATAAATAATTTATGTGATTTTGTTATAAACATTTAAGAGTGTGTTTTATACTCTAAACTATGCTGATTAAACATTTGGATGATAACTTAAGGGAACCAAGTACCCTTAAATGGGATGAATTTTTTTTATTTTTTATTTTTTTTTCACTTTTATGCTGAGAGATGTCTAATAAATGTAATTATGGAGTTTCATATCCTAAATCCATCTGGAAATGTCTCATTTTTAACAATTAGTGCATGCTTGTAACCTTGGTGACGCCCATTTTTCATATGAAGTTCACTTTATCAACTTCTATTCCGTTACTTTTTGTGTCAGATTGATGTGCGTACCCTCGTTTTAAAGAGGAATTAACGTAGCTATGTTGGTCTTACTGTCTTTATGTCACCTTCATTTGTTTTTACACAGGGAGTTGGTATATTTTGATCCATAACACAGGGAGTTATTTGTTTTGATACAAACCATATTATCTTGTTTGCCGGAGAAAAATGGGTAATGTTAAGAAATTTGGCCGAAGAAAAACTCATGGAAATCAGTATAAGAACAAGAATACATCTTTAAGGAGTAATAAATGTAGTGGTGCAGGTAGTGGAAGTGTAAGAAACAGTGAAGGAAATAATATTGAAAGTGAGGTTAGGCCTACAAGCAACAGTGGGTCCACTCAAACTGACTGCACAGATAGTCCTTCAAGTGCATCAAGGAGGAAAATTTCTTCTTCAAGTTCTATGTTTAATACATTTGGCAACAGTAATACAGATGTAAATAAAGTGACCACAGGTTTTCAGTTTGTAGATATTGAATTGCTGTCTGAAGCTTTGAGACAATTTGTAGAGTGTAAGTATTGTAATCATGTGGATTGCATATCTGTGCATGAAAACACTGACAAACGAATGGGCCTTGCTAGTGTCATATGTATAAAATGTGATAATTGTGAAAGGGAGTATCAATTCAGCACATCCAAGCAGACAGATAGAGGTCATGAAATTAACCTGAGGTTTGTGTATGGTATGAGGTGTATTGGGAAGGGCAGTGCAGCCAGTAGGACACTGTGTTCATTATTAAATACCCCAGCCCCTCCAACTAAGTTTCATTCTGTAAACAAAGTTATTTTGCAGTCACTTGAGAAAGTTGCAGAAGTCTGTATGAAGTCCGCAGCAGAAGAAGCTATACTAGAGAACAGTGGTTCAAATGAAATAGCAGTTGCTATAGATGGAAGCTGGCAGAAGCGAGGTCACACTTCATTGAATGGAGTTGTAACTGCAACTAGTGTAGACACTGGGAAAGTGCTAGATATTGAATGCCTTACAAAATATTGTATGGTATGTAAAAAGAGTGGAAACAGTCATGAAAAATGTGGTGCAAATTTTCAAGGAACAAGTGGTGCTATGGAGGCTGAAGGGGCAGTTCGCATGTTTCAGAGATCAGAGCAAAGTAGAGGTTTGAAATATGTAAAATACTTGGGGGATGGTGACAGTAAGGGGTTTAGTAAGGTTGTTTCATGTCATCCCTATGGTGAAAACATTAACATACAAAAGTTAGAGTGCATTGGGCATGTTCACAAAAGAATGGGGTCCAGGCTAAGACGATTGGTTCAAGACAGGAAGGGGAAGAAATTAGCCGATGGCAAAGGTATTGGGGGAGTTAACAGATTATCTGGTAGTGCAATTGACAGGCTGCAGGAGTATTATGGTAAAGCCATAAGAGAAAATGTGCATGACTTGGAAAAGATGAGAAAAGCAGTGTGGTGCACATATTTTCATAAGCTCTCGACAGACAATCAACCTCAACATGGACTCTGCCCAACAGATTCATGGTGTAAGTATAATTCTTCTGAAAGGGCAAACTACAAGCACCATGGCCTTCCTGAGCCTATTTTACATGCCATAAAACCCATATATCGGGATTTGGCTCACCCAGACCTGCTAAGAAAATGCTTACATGGCAAAACCCAGAACCCGAATGAGTCGTTTAACAACATTATATGGACTATAATACCCAAGAATGTGTTTGTTGGGTATGATACCCTTAAAATTGGGGTGCTGGAAAGTGTTCTGTGCTTGAACATGGGAAACATTGGAAAAGCACAAGTGCTTGCGCACCTAGGGATTGAACCTGGCCTTAACACCATACATCAGCTTCAGAAAATGGATGACGTGCGTGAAAAATGCTGATCGACAGGCACAACAGATGACCAAAGAAGCAAGAAAGAAAAGGAGAGGAGCCAAACGCAGGAAGGAAGACATGGATGATCCAGAGTATGGAGCTGGAAAGTTTTAAACCACAAAAAGTACATGTTCTTTTCTACCTTAAGTTTGAAGTTAAATATCTGGAAACATTATTATTTTTTGGTGTGGGGTGCTCATCTTGGAAACTACGAAAGATACAAGGCTAAAACTAATACCACTTTTGAAACTAACACTGATCTCCATGTTAAACACAAATTCATTATAAACTAATTCATACTTTGTTCATAAAAAATTCATATGCAAGAAAAAAATTAGTTTTTTTACTTACGTGAAAAAAGTAAAATATAAAATAAAATGGATGAACTAATTTTGTTTAAAATGCATTTAGCACAGAGATAAAGGCAACTGTTACAACAATATCAAATTTCGCTGCTCTATCTGCAATACTTTGGAAGATGAGCACCCCCAAGTTTTACTAAATTAACATTGTTCGTATAGGGAGTACTTGGTCCCCTTAACAAGTTTAGGGATTGTCAGAATAATCCAGTGGTATGTGAGTTAAGCATTTGAAAGATTTGCGTCAATATATATGAATTGTCTTGTAGACATTTAAAGCTTTGAAAGGAGCTGAATTCTTACGCAGTGTGGCGTGACGAGTGAACCCCATTTGACAGGTGTACGCCAGGTTGAAGGGTAGACCAGCCGGCCAGACATCTGGTTATCAGCGGGTGAGGTCGATACTCTGGCCTTGCGCCTATTAATACAAGTGTGATGTTTATTAAAAGAAACCAAATGCTCTATATATATATGTGTCGTATCCTGACTTCCTTATCCAATCCAAACGTGTTTTGAATGTTACGTTATTTTGAGCTCATGGGAGCTAACATGTTGTATGCTAACTTTGCAAGTCCTTTAAGTGGACGTAGTCAGATTGACATGGGCTACTGATAGCCACATTTATTTTGTTGAGTTTGTTAAAGTCATACCCTTTATTTGAAATAAAGCTTTTGTACAGTTCAAAGTTCTTGCCGTCGTTCTGGTTCATTTTTAAATGTCATAGTGAAGATTATTGTGGGAGCATACTTTAGAGATCCTGTTGTCAACCCAATCCCCGAGATTATTTTTAAGAGGTAAGTAAAAGTAAGTATGAACCCCCGTCTATTTTGGTGTGTTCCACAATAATTTTCTTGGTAACTTCTGTGTTCAAACCTCGGTAGTATCTGTCAGTGCCATTTTCATTGATGTAGCTGAGCCGGTGCGATTGATTGTTGGCAATCCGATTGAGGGGGCGGATATCTGACAGCCTACTATCCAGGTAAACGGGGACAGTACGTTCCAAAAAAAACGTCTTTAGTGGCTTTTAAAAATAAAAAGGCAAATTCTATATTTACACGATGTCACGGGTACGAAACAATATGGTGGGGGCCCGAAAGTCCTAACCCTAGGGCCCGTACCCTCCCTCCACGGCCCTGCGCCTAAGACTTACAACATTTAGGTATTACAACTTGACGCCTAACACCTAAAACATTGGACCGGGTGAGTTAGCCGTGGTGGTTACGGCATGACTGATGGCAGTCGCTCACATCCGGGAGGCGAGGAGGTTCGAATCCCCCCGCCGGCAACCTTGTAGATGGTCTTCTGTGGTTTCCCATCATCCTTAAAGGCAAATGCCGGGGTTGGTCCCTAACTATAGGCCACAGCCGCTACCTTCCGACTCCTCGTCCTTACATTCCAAATTCCCTCCTTCGCTCCCCAACGGTACTTGTAGCTCACCCATTGGGTGTCCGTCTCGAAGCAGCTACGAAAACTGGCGAGCCGAACATGTCCTCGGACACTCCCGGCACTAAAAGCCATTCGCTAAAAAAAAAAAAAAAAAAACTACAACATTTAGGTCTTACAAACTTGATGCCTTACTCTTACAACATTTAGGTCTTACAAACTACACGCCTAACACCTACAACATTTAGGTTTTGCAAACTTGACGCCTTACACTTACAAATTTAGATCTTACAAACTTGTTGTCTACCACTCACGTGATTTACGTCTTACAAACTTGACGCCTAACAGTTACAACATTTAGGTCTTACGAACTTGACGCCTAACACTTACAATATTTAGGTCTTACAAACTTCACGCCTAACACAACATTTAGGTCATACAAACTTGACGCCTAACACAACATTTAGGTCTTACAAACTTCACGCCTAACACTAACAACATTTAGGTCTTGCAAACTTGACGCCTAACACTTACAACATTTAGGTCCTACAAACTTGACTCCTAACACTTACAACATTTAGGTCCGACAAACTTCACGCCTAACACTTACAACATTTAGGTCTTACAAACTTGATGCCTAACACTTACTACATTCAGGTCTTACAATCTTGACACCTAACAGTTATACATTTAGACCTTACCAACTTGTTGTCTAACACTTACAACATTTAGGTTTTACAAACTTGACGCCTAACACTTACAACATTTAGGTTTTCCAACTTGATGTCTAATACTTACACCATTTAGGTCTTACAAACTTGATGCCAAATTCTTACAACATTTAGATCTTACAAACTTGATGCCTAACACTTACAACATTTGGGTCTTACAAACATGAGGCCTAACATTTACAACATTTAGGTATTGCAAACCTGACGCCTAACAGTTACACATTAAGATCTTACAAACTTCTTGTCTAACACTTACAACATCTAGGTATTTCAAATTTGACGCCTAACACGTACAGCATTTAGGTCTTAGAAACATGACGCCTAACACTTACAACATTATGTCTTACAAACTTCACGCCTAACTTTTACAACATTTAGGACCTGCAAACTTGACGCCTAAAACTTACAACATTTAGGTTTTAAAAACATGTTGTCTAACACAATCAACATTTAAGTCTTACAAACTTATCGCCTAACACATACAACATTTAGGTCTTGCAACCTTGATGCCAAACACTTACTATATTTAGATCTTACAAACTTCACTCCTAACACTTACGCATTTAGATCTTACAAACTTGTTCTCTAACACTTACAACATTTAGGTCTTACAAACTTGATGCCTAACATTTACAACATTTAATTCTTACAAACTTGTTGCCTAACACTTACACATTTAGGGTACGGCGGGGCTAATTCGCCCACGGGGCTTTCCCGCTCAAAATAAGCTTGACGTTGCACTGAGCATCCACCTTGCTCAGCTGATATCACCCTTTGTGTTCAGTGTGACCCTCGGTCTCTCTGCTACTACACCTATCGTTTGTTTGAAAATGACAGCTTGAGTGTTGAGTAAAACAAAGGGAGAATACTGCAAGGTACGTTGTTTATGTTGTGAAATTTGTCGTCATTAAGAAATTGTGCTTGCAACTTAAGGATTATTGTCCAGAGTAAGGGCTTAATTTTTCCCGGAAGTGAGGCGCCTGGCAGTCTGAAGGTTAAGTTACATCTAGACATAGCAGGCAGCGCGTTTCCTTGGTCACAGCCAACACAAGACGTGCTATTGTAAATTCCAGTAATTGGGGCTAATCCGCCCAGAAATATGGGGGCTACTCCGCTCAGCCAAGACTTCTCTGTTGTTATAATATTGCAAATAATTATTTCAGATAGCAGATTAGTATCTCTTTCATGTTACGTTAGAGATGGTACGGACGTATAAAAGGAAAGGGCCAGTTCGAAAATGGACGGAAGAAGATATTGATCGAGCTTTTTCAAGTTTATTACGAGGCGATGTGAGCATGAGAGGTGCAGCTAGACTATCCAATGTGCCTTATTCAACACTTAAAAATCGTGTTCATTTGCGTAAACGACAAGAACCATTAGAGAAAATCATAGTGGACAAACCACCGGGTCATCCCACAGCATTTAGTATGCAAGAGGAGACGGATTTAGCTTCCCGGCTAAAATGCTTGGCAGCAAGAGTATTTGGATGCACACCAGAACAGATTCGAAAGGCTAAACGGAGCTTAAAATTTGATAAGGCCCGTAAAGAAAAGTTTGCCAAAAACATTTTCGAGACATTTGCAAGACAAATGACCGGGACCTTCAATCCGTACGACCAAAAGACTTTGACAAGGAAGAAACACCATGTGGATTTTGTGGCGTAACTTTTTATACCACTCAGTCATCATTGAAGGGTGGTTGGATTCAATGCAAAGACTGTGAAACTTGGTATCATGACATGTACGTTGGGGCTACAGTAAGGAAAAACTTCATTTGTGGTAAATGCCGTTGAGGAAAGGACATTAATACAGTGAGTGAAATAGCCCCAAGCATGGGCGTAATAGCCCCATTATATTTGTGATTCGTCATTTTTGCTTTGATTTATATTTTATTTCATCAAGCCGGTGTATTGTAATAACTGTATTTTGACAACATTCGTATGTAATAAGCAATAAATAAGGTGTGCTTTGCTGTTGGTTCCATCTTAGAAAAATGAATAGTTTTTGATTTACAATGTTTACAATTTGAAATGAGCGGAGTAGCCCCGCTCTACCCTAGATCTTACAAACTTGTTGTCCATAACATACAACATTTAGGTCTCACATACTTGATGGCTAACAATTACAACATTTAATTCTTACAAACTTGATGCCTAACACTTACAACAAATAGGTCTTACAATCTTCATGCCTAACACTTACACATTTAGGTGTTACAATCTTGATGCCAAACACTTACTACATTTAGGACTTGCAAACATGATGCCTAACACTTACAACATTTAGGTTTTACAAACTTGACGTCTAACACTTACAACATTTAGGTCTTGCAAACTTCACGCCTAACACTTACAACATTTAGGTCTTAAAAAGTTCACGCCTAACACTTACAACATTTAGGTCTTACAAACTTGACTTAATACACTAACTTCGTTCCGTCTTTTCAATACTATTTGATTAACAAAATGCTGTTCTAGTACATGTTTCGAAAAATTATGTGTCCTTCTTCAGCTAGAAAACATGTTAAAACCTTATAGTTAAAAAATATGCATTCAAAACACTGTGATTCATTAAAAAGTCATTAATATGGACACAGGGTCTCTCATTGTCCATACACTTGGTAAATGTCTGTCCCTTTCCATAACTAATTAAAACATGGATAATAAAAATTAAAAACTTGATGCCAAACATTTACAGCATTTAGGTCTTAAAAACTTGATGTCTAACACTTACAGCATTTAAGTCTTACAAACTTGATGCCTATCACTTACAACATTTAGGTCTTACAAACTTGATGCCTAACGCTTACAGCATTTAAGTCTTACTAACTTGTTGTCTAACACTTACAACATTTAGGTCTTAAAAACTTGATGCTTAACACTTACTACATTTTGGTCTTGCATACTTGACGCCTAATACTTACACCATTTAGGTCTTACAAACTTGATGGCTAACACTTACACCATTTAGGTCTTACAAACTTGATGCCTAATGTTTACTATATTTAGGTATTCCAAACTTGATGCCTAACACTTACAACATTTAGGTCTTACAAACTTGTTGCCTAACATTTACAACATTTAGGTCTTACAAACTTGATGCCAAACACTTACTATATTTAGGTCTTACAATCACGTTGTCTAACACTGACACCATTTAGGTACCGGGTGAGTTAACCGTGGTCGTTACGGCATGACTGCTGGCAGTCGCTCACATCCGGGAGGCGAGGAGGTTCGAATCCCCCCGCCGGCAACCCTTGATGGTCTTCTGTGGTTTCCCATCATCATTACAGGCAAATGCCGGGGTTGGTCCCTAACTATAGGCCACAGCCGCTACCTTCCAACTCCTCGTCCTTACAATCCCACTTTCCTCCCCAACGGTACTTTTAGCTCACCCAGTGGGTGTCCGTCTCGAAGCAGCTACGAAACTGGCGAGCCGAACATGTCCTCGAACACTCCCGGCACTAAAAGCCATACGGAAAATAAAAACCATTTAGGTCTTACAAACATGAATCCAAACACTTACTATATTAAGGTCATACAAACTTCTTGTCTAAAACTTACAACATTTAGGTCTTACAAACTTGATTCTTAGCACGCAATACTTTTATTCTTACAAATTTGATGTCTAACACTTACAAATTTAGGTCATAAAAAACGTGACCCCTGACACTTACAACATTTAGGTCTTACAAACTTGATGCCTAACACTTACTATATTTAGGTCTTACAAACTTGTTGTCCAAACACTTACGACATTTAGATCTTGCAAACTTGATGCCTAACACTTACAACATTTAGGTCATGAAAACTTGATGCCTAACTATTACAATCTTTAGATCTTAAAAACTTAATGCCTAACACTTACAACATTCAGGTCTTACAAACTTGATGCCTAACACTTACTACATTTAGGTCTTACAAACTTGTTGTCTAACACTTAAAACATTTAGGTCTTACAAACTTGATGGCTAACACTGACTACATTTAGGAGTTGCAAACTTGATGCCTAACACTTACAACATTTAGGTGTTACAAACTTGATGCCTAACACTTACAACATTTAGGTCTTGCAAACTTGACGCCTAAACAGGCCCGACCAGAGGGAGGGGCAAACAGGGCTGCAGCCCTGGGGCAAGGTCTTGTCGAGGGGCCCGCGAATGGAGAGAACCCCAGATCAGACAAATTTACTTAATTGTACGTATTTGCCAACAAAATTGACATTTTATTGCATTCAATGTATCTGAATCAATTGAATACCGTATGCTACAAAATACTATAATGAGAACTTGAAAATAATTACCTTCTTATCTTCGCGGCCAGAGAAATATTAAAGTTTCCATTGCTTCTATGGAGGAAAGTTATTAATAACATTCAACTTGATATAATAGCCACTAAGCTACGTTTATGAACCTTCGAAAGTTTGAATTTTACTACATAAGATTGTGAAGGGTGTTAATCTTATGCATGTGATCAGAGAGAGAGTAAAATTTTAGGTAATATAAAAAAGAAACGACATTGAAAATTTACAATGAACAAAATTAGTACGTTCCAAAAAAAACGTCTTTAGTGGCTTTTAAAAATAAAAAGGCAGATTTTATATTTACACGATGTCACTGGTACGAAAAAATATGGTGGGGGCCAGAAATTCCTAGCCCTAGGGCCCGTACCCTCTCTCCACGGCCCTGCGCCTAACACTTACAACATTTAGGTATTAAAAACTTGACGCCTAACACCTGGAGAAGTATAAATTCTGTCCTAAAACTTCCCCATACGGGAGAACGAAACGCATCAGGCGAAAGCCTGGCCAAAATAACTACTGTGGTCAAGAAAATTAGACTGAAACGGTGCGGGGGTATTGAGCATGAAATACGTGACAAGAAAACCAATATAAGGAGCAATGCATTAACAATTTTTATTCCTAATAATAAATTTATAATGAACAAACAAATTGCACTTAAGTGCTTATTACAGAAATTAATAATTATAAATGTAGCAAAGTGTGAGGACCTGATTACAGAACCCAGATTATAGAAAGGTCCATGAAAAGCTTGCTTGATTGGAGAAAAGTTGAGTTTAATATATAAAAAATGCAGTTTATAAAAAGAGAGAACCATAAAAAATAATTAAGAGTGTAATAACTGGTATGATATAAGCTCTTTATAAAATTGAACTTATCTTTGAAGAGAGTTGAAAAGAGTTGAAGAGAGTTGAAGATCGTTGAAGAGCCAGCTCCTTAAAAAGTTCCAGCTAGCACACGTTGATTTAAAAGTCTTCACGGTTTTCTTGGAAGGAGGCGTACATGGCCTAGAGTTATGTGCACCATCAATAAAATGTCAACTTTCTTTTCTTGCGCAGGAATGACATTTATAGTTTCCAAGAGCTGATCCAGAGATATTTTGAAGGACGATTCCAAGTATCCCCTCTAAGGTGATGTTGAAGAGTACAGCGGCTGGCAATTATTCTTGCCATCTTGAGCAATACGTCATGGTGCAGATCTTGTGACGTAACTGCTGGCTAGCGTAGATATCAGCGATGGTGTCATGCGAGGTAGCGGTGACCAGCGGGTTGAAGTGGTTCAGAAGTGGCGGTTGATCCGAAGTGATGAAGAACGCCAGCAAGCGGCGTCTTAAATAGGGACCATAGAACTCTCTCGAAGGTTGGAGATCGCCCGACCAGACAAAAACCTGCCATTGGTCGAACGAAAGTCAGGGTGACGTCAGTCGACACTACTCAGCAGACAGTGGATCAACCAGTAGATGTTTGGTATGGCATGAGTGAGGACGCCTGAGATAGCGAGACTGAAACACTCGAGGTGAGAACTATAATATCTATGAATAAGTGATTGACAACAAGATTATGCATATGGTTCAAGCAATTAACAATTGTAAATAAATAATTACCATTCGGGGATCTCAGTAACAATAAATAAAATTTGACCGACAAATGGGCCAAGCTAAACATTGAAAATATCACAAAAGTGATCAACACCTAAAACATTGGGCCGGGTGAGTTAGCCGTGGTGGTTACGGCATGACTGATGGCAGTCGCTCACATCCGGGAGGCGAGGAGGTTCGAATCCCCCCGCCGGCAACCTTGAAGATGGTCTTCTGTGGTTTCCCATCTTCCTTCCAGGCAATTGCCGGGGTTGGTCCCTACCTATAGGCCACAGTCGCTACCTTCCGACTCCTCGTCCTTACATTTCAACTTCCCTCCTTCCCTCCCCAACGGTACTTGTAGCTCACCCATGGGGTGTCCGTCTCGAAGCAGCTACAAAAACTGGCGAGCCGAACATGACCTCGGACACTCCCGGCACTAACAGCCAAACGCTAAAAAAAAAAAAAAAAAAAAAAAAAAAAAAAACTACTACATTTAGGTCTCACAAACTTGATGCCTTATTCTTACAACATTTAGGTCTTACAAACTACACGCCTAACACTACAACATTTAGGTTTTGCAAACTTGACGCCTTACACTCACAAATTTAGATCTTACAAACTTGTTGTCTACCACTCACATGATTTACGTCTTACAAACTTGAGGCCTAACAGTTACAAAATTTAGGTCTTACGAATTTGACGCCTAACACTTACAACATTTAGGTCTTACAAACTTCACGCCTAACACAACATTTAGGTCATACAAACTTGACGCCTAACACAACATTTAGGTCTTACAAACTTCACGCCTAACACTAATAGCATTTCAGTCTCTCATCTTGACGCCTAACACTTACAACATTTAGGTCCTACAAACTTGCCGCCTAACACTTACAACATTTAGGTCCGACAAACTTCACGCCTAACACTAACAACATTTAGGTCTTGCAAACTTGGCGCCTAACACTTACAACATTTAGGTCTTACAAACTTGATGCCTAACACTTACTACATTCAGGTCTTACAATCTTGACACCTAACAGTTATACATTTAGACCTTACCAACTTGTTGTCTAACACTTACAACATTTAGGTTTTACAAACTTGATGCCTAACACTTACAACATATAATTCTTAAAAACTTGATGCCTAACACTTACACATTTAGATCTTACAAACTTGTTGTCTATAACATACAACATTTAGGTCTCACATACTTGATGGCTAACAATTACAACTTTTAATTCTTACAAACTTGATGCCTAACACTTACAACAAATAGGTCTTACAATCTTCATGCCTATCACTTACACATTTAGGTGTTACAATCTTGATACCAAACACTTACTACATTTAGGACTTGCAAACTTGATGCCTAACACTTACAACATTTAGGTTTTACAAACTTGACGCCTAACACTTACAACATTTAGGTCTTACGAACTTCACGCCTAACACTTACACCATTTAGGTCTTAAAAAGTTCACGCCTAACACTTACAATATTTAGGTCTTACAAACTTGACTTAATACACTAACTTCGTTCCGTCTTTTCTATACTATTTGATTAACAAAATGCTGTTCTAGTACATGTTTCGAACAATTATGTGTCCTTCTTCAGCTAGAATACATGTTAAAAACTTATAGTTAAAAAATATGCATTCAAAACACTGTGATTCATTAAAAAGTCATTAATATGGACACAGGGTCTCTCATTGTCCATACACTTGGTAAATGTCTGTCCCTTTCCATAACTAATTAAAACATGGATAATAAAAATTAAAAACATGATGCCAAACATTTACAGCATTTAGGTCTTAAAAACTTGATGTCTAACACTTACAGCATTTAAGTCTTACAAACTTGATGCCTATCACTTACAACATTTAGGTCTTACAAACTTGATGCCTAACGCTTACAGCATTTAAGTCTTACTAACTTGTTGTCTAACACTTACAACATTTAGATCTTACAAACTTGATGCTTAACACTTACTACATTTTGGTCTTGCATACTTGACGCCTAATACTTACACCATTTAGGTCTTACAAACTTGATGGCTAACACTTACACCATTTAGGTCTTACAAACTTGATACCTAATGCTTACTATATTTAGGTATTCCAAACTTGATGCCTAACACTTACAACATTTTGGTCTTACAAACTTGTTGCCTAACATTTACAACATTCAGGTCTTACAAAATTGATGGCAAACACTTACTATATTTAGGTCCAAACAATCATGTTGTCTAACACTTACACCATTTAGGTACCGGGTGAGTTAGCCGTGGTCGTTACGCCAAGACTGCTGGCAGTCGCTCACATCCGGGAGGCGAGGAGGTTCGAATCCCCCCGCCGGCAACCCTTGAAGGTCTTCTGTGGTTTCCCATCATCATTACAGGCAAATGCCGGGGTTGGTCCCTAACTATAGGCCACAGCCGCTACCTTCCAACTCCTCGTCCTTACAATCCCACTTTCCTCCCCAACGGTACTTTTAGCTCACCCAGTGGGTGTCCGTCTCGAAGCAGCTACAAAACTAGCGAGCCGAACATGCCCTCGGACACTCCCGGCACTAAAAGCCATACGCAAAATAAAAACCATTTAGGTCTTACAAACATGAATCCAAACACTTACTATATTAAGGTCTTACAAACTTCTTGTCTAACACTTACAACATTTAGGTCTTACAAACTTGATTCTTAACACACAATACATTTATTCTTACAAATTTTATGTCTAACACTTACAAATTTAGGTCTTAAAAAACATGACCCCTGACACTTACAACATTTAGGTCTTACAAACTTGATGCCTAAAACTTACTATATTTACGTCTTACAAACTTGTTGTCTAAACACTTACGACATTTAGATCTTGCAAACTTGATGCCTAACACTTACAACATTTAGGTCATGAAAACTTGATGCCTAACCCTTACAATCTTTAGATCTTAAAAACGTAATGCCTAACACTTACAACATTCAGGTCTTACAAACTTGATGCCTAACACTTACTACATTTAGGTCCTACAAACTTGTTGTCTAACACTTAAAACATTTAGGTCTTACAAACTTGATGGCTAACACTGACTACATTTAGGACTTGCAAACTTGATGCCTAACACTTAAAACTTTTAGGTCTTACAAACTTGATGCCTAACACTTACAACATTTAGGTCTTGCAAACTTGACGCCTAACCAGGCTCGACGAGAGTGAGGGGCAAACAGGGCTGCAGCCCAGGGGCAAGGCCTTGTCGAGGGGCCCGCGAAAGGAGAGAACCCCAGATCAGACAAATTTACTTAATTTTACGTATTTGCCAACAAATTTGACATTTTATTGCATTCAATGTATCTGAATCAATTGAATACCGTATGCTACAAAATACTATAATGAGAACTTGAAAATAATTACCTTCTTATCTTCGCGGCCAGAGAAATATTAAAGTTTCCACTGCTTCTATGGAGGAAAGTTATTAATAACATTCAACTTGATATAATAGCCACTAAGCTACGTTTATGAACCTTCGAAAGTTTGAATTTTACTACATAAGATTGTGAAGGGTGTTAATCTTATTCATGTGATCAGAGAGAGAGAGTAAAATTTTAGGTAATATAAAAAAAGAAACGACATTAAAAATTTACAATGAACAAAATTAGTACGTTCCAAAAAAAACGTCTTTAGTGGCTTTTAAAAATAAAAAGGCAAATTTTATATTTACACGATGTCACTGGTACGAAACAATATGGTGGGGGCCCGAAATTCCTAGCCCTAGGACCCGTACCCTCTCTCCACGGCCCTGCGCCTAACACTTACAACATTTAGGTATTACAACTTGACGCCTAACACCTAAAACATTGGGCCGGGTGAGTTAGCCGTGGTGGTTACGGCATGACTGATGGCAGTCGCTCACATCCGGGAGGCGAGGAGGTTCGAATCCCCCCGCCGGCAACCTTGAAGATGGTCTTCTGTGGTTTCCCATCTTCCTTCCAGGCAAATGCCGGGGTTGGTCCCTAACTATAGGCCACAGCCGCTACCTTCCGACTCCTCGTCCTTACATTTCAACTTCCCTCCTTCCCTCCCCAACGATACTTTTAGCTCACCCATTGGGTGTCCGTCTCGAAGCAGCTACAAAAACTGGCGAGCCGAACATGTCCTCGGACACTCCCGGCATTAACAGCCAAACGCTAAAAAAAACAACTACTACATTTAGGTCTTACAAACTCGATGCCTTACTCTTACAACATTTAATTCTTACAAACTACACGCCTAACACCTACAACATTTAGGTTTTGCAAACTTGACGCCTTACACTTACAAATTTAGATCTTACAAACTTTTTGTCTACCACTCACATGATTTACGTCCTACAAACTTGAGGCCTAACAGTTACAACATTTAGGTCTTACGAACTTGACGCCTAACACTTACAACATTTAGGTCTTACAAACTTCACGCCCAACACAACATTTAGGTCATACAAACTTGACGCCTAACACAACATTTAGGTCTTAAAAACTTCACGCCTAACACTAATAGCATTTAAGTCTCTCATCTTGACGCCTAACACTTACAACATTTAGGTCCTACAAACTTGACGCCTAACACTTACAACATTTAGGTCCGACAAACTTCACGCCTAACACTAACAACATTTAGGTCTTGCAAACTTGACGCCTAACACTTACAACATTTAGGTCCTACAAACTTGCGCCTAACACTTACAACATTTAGGTCCGACAAACTTCACGCCTAACACTAACAACATTTAGGTCTTGCAAACTTGACGCCTAACACTTACAACATTTAGTTCTTACAAACTTGATGCCTAACACTTACTACATTCAGGTCTTACAATCTTGACACCTAACAGTTATATATTTAGACCTTACCAACTTGTTGTCTAACTCTTACAACATTTAGGTTTTACAAACTTGACGCCTAACACTTACAACATTTAGGTTTTACAAACTTGATGTCTAATACTTACACCATTTAGGTCTTACAAACTTGATTCCAAACTCTTACAACATTTAGATCTTACAAACTTGATGCCTAACACTTACAACATTTGGGTCTTACAAACTTGAGGCCTAACACTTACAACATTTAGGTATTGCAAACTTGACGCCTAACAGTTACACATTTAGATCTTACAAACTTCTTGTCTAACACTTACAACATCTAGGTATTTCAAATTTGACGCCTAACACGTACAGCATTTAGGTCTTAGAAACTTGACGCCTAACACTTACAACATTATGTCTCACAAACTTCACGCCTAACTTTTACAACATTTAGGACCTCCAAACTCGACGCCTATAACTTACAACATTTAGGTTTTAAAAACATGTTGTCTAACACTATCAACATTTAAGTCTTACAAACTTATCGCCTAACACATACATCATTTAGGTCTTGCAACCTTGATGCCAAGCACTTACTATATTTAGATCTTACAAACTTCACTCCTAACACTTACGCATTTAGATCTTACAAACTTGTTCTCTAACACTTACAACATTTAGGTCTTACAAACTTGATGCCTAACACTTACAACATATAATTCTTACAAACTTGATGCCTAACACTTACACATTTAGATCATACAAACTTGTTGTCTATAACATACAACATTTAGGTCTCACATACTTGATGGCTAACAATTACAACTTTTAATTCTTACAAACTTGATGCCTAACACTTACAACAAATAGGTCTTACAATCTTCATGCCTAACACTTACACATTTAGGTGTTACAATCGTGATACCAAACACTTACTACATTTAGGACTTGCAAACTTAATGCCTAACACTTACAACATTTAGGTTTTACAAACTTGACGCCTAACACTTACAACATTTAGGTCTTACGAACTTCACGCCTAACACTTACACCATTTAGGTCTTAAAAAGTTCACGCCTAACACTTACAATATTTAGGTCTTACAAACTTGACTTAATACACTAACTTCGTTCCGTCTTTTCAATACTATTTGATTAACAAAATGCTCTTCTAGTACATGTTTCGAACAATTATTTGTCCTTCTTCAGCTAGAAAACATGTTAAAAACTTATAGTTAAAAAATATGCATTCAAAACACTGTGATTCATTAAAAAGTCATTAATATGGACACAGGGTCTCTCATTGTCCATACACTTGGTAAATGTCTGTCCCTTTCCATAACTAATTAAAACATGGATAATAAAAATTAAAAACTTGATGCCAAACATTTACAGCATTTAGGTCTTAAAAACTTGATGTCTAACACTTACAGCATTTAAGTCTTACAAACTTGATGCCTATCACTTACAACATTTAGGTCTTACAAACTTGATGCCTAACCCTTACAGCATTTAAGTCTTACTAACTTGTTGTCTAACACTTACAACATTTAGGTCTTACAAACTTGATGCTTAACACTTACTACATTTTGGTCTTGCCTACTTGACGCCTAATACTTACACCATTTAGGTCTTACAAACTTGATGGCTAACACTTACACCATTTAGGTCTTACAAACTTGATGCCTAGTGCTTACTATATTTAGGTATTCCAAACTTGATGCCTAACACTTACAACATTTAGGTCTTACAAACTTGTTGCCTAACATTTACAACATTTAGGTCTTACAAACTTGATGCCAAACACTTACTGTATTTAGGTCCAAACAATCATGTTGTCTATCACCTACACCATTTAGGTACCGGGTGAGTTAGCCGTGGTCGTTACGGCAAGACTGCTGGCAGTCGCTCACATCCGGGAGGCGAGGAGGTTCGAATCCCCCCGCCGGTAACCCTTGATGGTCTTCTGTGGTTTCCCATCATCATTACAGGCAAATGCCGGGGTTGGTCCCTAACTATAGGCCACAGCCGCTACCTTCCAACTCCTCGTCCTTACAATCCCACTTTCCTCCCCAACGGTACTTTTAGCTCACCCAGTGGGTGTCCGTCTCGAAGCAGCTACAAAACTGGCGAGCCGAACATGCCCTCGGACACTCCCGGCACTAAAAGCCATACGCAAAATAAAAACCATTTAGGACTTACAAACATGAATCCAAACACTTACTATATTAAGGTCTTACAAACTTCTTGTCTAACACTTACAACATTTACGTCTTACAAACTTGATTCTTAACACACAATACTTTTATTCTTAAAAATTTGATGTCTAACACTTACAACTTTTAGGTCTTACAAACTTGATGCCTAACACTTACAACATTTAGGTCTTGCAAACTTGACGCCTAACCAGGCCCGACGAGAGGGAGGGGCAAACAGGGCTGCAGCCCAGGGGCAAGGCCTTGTCGAGGGGCCCGCGAAAGTAGAGAACCCCAGATCAGACAAATTTACTTAATTTTACGTATTTGCCAACAAATTTGACATTTTATTGCATTCAATGTATCTGAATCAATTGAATAGCGTATGCTACAAAATACTATAATGAGAACATGAAAATAATTACCTTCTTATCTTCGCGGCCAGAGAAATAGTAAAGTTTCCATTGCTTCTATGGAGGAAAGTTATTAATAACATTCAACTTGATATAATAGCCACTAAGCTACATTTATGAACCTTCGAAAGTTCGAATTTTACTACATAAGATTGTGAAGGGTGTTAAACTTATTCCTGTGATCAGAGAGAGAGTAAAATTTTAGGTAAGCTAAAAAAGAAACGACATTGAAAATTTACAATGAACAAAATTAGTACGTTCCAAAAAAAACGTCTTTATTGGCTTTTAAAAATAAAAAGGCAAATTTTATATTTACACGATGTCACTGGTACGAAACAAAATGGTGGGGGCCCGAAAGTCCTAGCCCTAGGGCCCGTACTCTCTCTCCACGGCCCTGCGCCTAACACTTACAACATTAGGTATTAAAAACTTGACGCCTAACACCTACAACATTTAGGTCTTACAAACTTGATGCCAAACACTTACAACATTTAGTTCATACAAACTTGATGCCTAACACTTACAATATGTAGGTCCTACAAACTTGACGCTAAAGGCTTACAGCATTTAGGTCTTACAAATTTGATGCTTAATACTTACTATATTTAGGTATTGCAAACTTGATGCCAAATACTTACACCATTTAGAACTTACAAACTTGATGCCTAACACTTACAATATTTTGTCTTACAAACTTGATTCTTAACGCATAAAATATTTAGATCTTGCAAACTTGATGCCTTACACTTACAACATTTATGTCTTGAAAACATGATGCCTAACTCTTACACCATTTAGGACTTACAAACTTGATGCCTAGTGCTTACAACATTTAGGTCTTACAAACTTGATTCTTAACACATAAAACATTTTGATCTTGCAAACTTGATGCCTTACATTTACAACATTTAGGTCTTGAAATCTTGATGCCTAAATCTTTCAACATTTAGATCTTACAAACTTGATGCCTAACACTTACAACATTTAGGTATTACAAACTTGATTCTTAACACATAAAACATTCAGATCTTGCAAACTTGTTGCCTTACACTTACAACATTTATGCCTTGAAAACTTGATGCCTAACTCTTACATCATTTAGGACTTACAAACTTGATGCCTAGTACTTACAACATTTAGGTATTACAAACTTGATACTTAACACATAAAACATTTAGATCTTGCAAACTTGATGCCCTACACTTACAACATTTAGGTCTTGAAAACTTGATGCCTAACTCTTACAACATTTAGATCATACAAACTTGATGCCTAACACTTACAACATTTAGGTATTACAAACTTGATACTTAACACCTTAAACATTTAAATCTTGCAAACTTCATGCCTTACACTAACAACATTTAGGTCTTGAAAACTTGATGCCTAACTCTTACAACATTTAGATCTTACAAACTTGATGCCTAACACTTACAACCTTTAGGTCTTACAAACTTGATGCCTAACACTTACTACACCTAGATCTTACAATCTTGTTGTCTAACACTTACAACATTTAGGTCTTACAAACTTGACGGCTAACACTTACAACATTTAGGTCTTAAAAACTTCACGCCTAACACTTACAACATTTAGGTCTTGCAAACTTGACGCCTAACACTTACACATTTTGGTCTTACAAACTTGATGCCTAACATTTATAACATTTAGGTCTTACAAACTTGATGCCTTACTCTTACAACATTTAGGTCTTACAAACAACACGCCTAACACCTACAACATTTAGGTTTTGCAAACTTGACGCCTTACACTTACAAATTTAGATCTTACAAACTTGTTGTCTACCACTCTCATGATTTACGTTTTACAAACTTGACGCCTAACAGTTACAACATATAGGACTTACGAACTTGACGCCTAACACTTACAACATTTAGGTCTTACAACCTTCACGCCTAACACAACATTTAGGTCATACAAACTTGACGCCTAACACAACATTTAGTTCTTACAAACTTCACGCCTAACACTAATAGCATTTAAGTCTCTCATCTTGACGCCTAACACTTACAACATTTAGGTCCTACAAACTTGACGCCTAACACTTACAACATTTAGGTCCGACAAACTTCACGCTTAACACTAAAAACATTTAGGTCTTGCAAACTTGACGCCTAACACTTACAACATTTAGGTCCTACAAACTTGACGCCTAACACTTACAACATTTAGGTCCGACAAACTTCACGCCTAACACTAACAACATTTAGGTCTTGCAAACTTGACGCCTAACACTTACAACATTTGGGTCTTACAAACTTGTGGCCTAACACTTACAACATTTAGGTCTTACAAACTTCACGCCTAGCACTTACAACATTTAGGTCTTTAAAATTTCACGCCTAACACTTACAACATTTTGGTCTTACAAACATGATGCCTAACAATTAGGCCTACTCCATTTAGGTCTTATAAACTTCATGCCTAACACATAGGCCTAAACCATTAGGTCTTACAAACGTGATGCCTAACACATAAAACATTAAAGTTTTACAAACTTGATGCCTAACACTTACAACATTTAGGTCTTACAAACTTGACGTCTAACACTTACAACATTTCGGTCTTACAAACTTGATGCCTAACACTTACAACATTTAGGTCTTCAAACTTGATGCCGAACACTTACAAAATTTAGGTCTTACAAACTTGACGCCTAACACTTACAACATTTAGGTCAAACAAACTTAATACCTAACCCTTACAACATTTTGGTCTTACAAACTTGATGCCTAACAATTACTTAACCGCAAGTCCCTCCCCAACCCATTGAAGGCAATTGGGAAACAACTCAAATCACAATGATCCACCAATTATTGGTTTGGGCCTCAGGATGCTGAAACCAATACCACGCCGACAATAATTGTAATTATTACTATTAGACCAGAATACAACCCACGGACACATCGACCCCACGCGGAATATAAGCGTCAAAAATATCGAGAAACCAAACAATATTTGCCAAGCAACCCCTATCAACAAATCTTACCTTTAAGACAAAACAAAATGAATTTAACCAAACAACCCTTGTAAATAACTTTTACTTCATCAACAACCAATATTAAATTATCCTACTTAAATGAATATGATTATGAAAGTCAACTGCTGTTCATTACGAGTGCACACCTCAATATGGCGGCTGTGAGAAATTTTAAAATTAAGTGTTTATTTGTAGTTTCGTATTCATGCGATCGAAGTGAACGTTTGAATAATGAAGCTACGCAATACTGTTCCTTTAGTGATACATAACTCTAAGGCCTATACATATATCAATCCAAAATGGCGATCATACGGAATATTTAAACAGTTCTCAATATCTACGAATCTTTTACAGCAATCGGACCGAATTTTTTATGTTCATAGAAGCTATGAATATAAGTTAACCTATAGGACTTTCAGTTACCTGGTGATCATAATTCCAACATGGCGGCGACGCGAATTATAAATATTTAAATGGACGTTCCTCGCGACTTAACCATCGGAATGCAGTGAAACTTTGCACGTTAAATGCTTATACAAATGTTAATCCATTGGCATTTAATTTATTTCAATTGTTTTCATACCCGAAAGATGGCAGCTGTGCGAAATTTTAAAATCTCGTTTTTACTTATTGTTTTCTAATCATGCGATTGAAGTTTGAATACCACACGTACACAATAATCTTCATGTATTAGTACATAAATAAAATCGAACTTGGCGACCATCTGAAATATTTAGACGGTTCTCAATATCTACGAATCTATCACAACCTTCAAACTGAAATTTTGTATGTAGATAGAGGCAATTAAAGTGAGTAGGATATATGAAAATAGGCTGTATAGTTCTTCACGGAACTACTTGTTTATTTTCGATTGCTATTTGGCTGCAATAAAATTATTAATTTATATTCTGAAGTAGCACCAACAGTTAGAGTACAGGTACTATGGGGGATCGTTTTGTTATTTAGTTTAAATAACAATTTCAAATAACATATAATAGGCTGGTACAAACCCTTTAAAATAAAAAAAGATATCGTATTATCAACTTGTCATTTTTCAAATTCAATCCTTATTGAATGCCAACGGTAGGCAAACCAATGGAGTCCCACATGGGCCAGTCTTGACATCTGGCGGAAACGTTTCGCATAAGATAATCCTAATAAGGCGAGTGCATTCTAGCGGCCATAAAAGGAAACTATTCAAGTAAATCTGTTCCAATGTGCAGGCCGGTGCGCAACTCGTACCAGTTGGCCATGATTGTAACCCCCATAATTCATCTGGTTGCTGTTAGATGTCTCGTGCAGATCCGGGAGCGAATGTTGTTTTAATTAAATATATATTTCACATTGTAATATTCACAATATAACGCTTAGTTTTATAACGTCTGAGTAATTACAAAACAATAAATATTAAAACGGATGAAAGACTGACGCTTTACCCCACAGCCAATCATGTCTACCGAAATTCGTCGTTATCAACGGGCGTGTTCTAGGCGAACTTCATGTTGCCACCACAAGAGTGCAGCAGGCATAGGAGGGGTCCAGGCGCATACGAATTGGCGGACATGCTTCATTCTTTTCAATGCAATCAGCGGTTCTGTCAGGCATCAAAATGAATGAAAAAAAGGAGTATGGGAACTGGAATTTATTTCAGTTGAAGTCGGAACTCGGAAGAAGAAATGCGAAAGTTCATGGAAGGAAAAAAGGAAGATTGTAGTTTATCGTGACTGTTAATCTCGAGATCATAAGCCACGGGACCTCCTTTTTACGTGAAATCCGAACGACGGGACATGGCATTTCACTTTGAAAATCTCACACGCATTGACCAGGAATCGAACTCGGTCCACCGTGATAAGAGGCCAACAGCTTGACCGCTGCGCCACCACGCCCCCAGTTCATGGAAGGAAGGGTGAACTTATAAAGAGGTATTGCTGTTTGGAATATCACTTCTATACAGTACCGATTCTATGGATGCTTTTCTCGTCAATATCCGTTTAAACTTCGTATTTTAACCTTAATAGGCTCGAAGATTATGATGCCACTTTTAATGCGGAAAATCGGCAGGATGAGGAGGATATTTACGTCATGAAATTACCAAGTGCAGTAGTATACAAAGATGTTAATGAAAGTACAGACCTTCCAACTGTGACAGCCCAGTGTTTTCAGGATATTTAAAGTACCGTGAGCAACGTGATTCCGGTGTGGGTAGTACCCTACATCCGAGGCAATCTGTTTAACATAATTATTCTAACCTTGGTCTACCCCTGCAGCTCTTGTCCTCGACCCTTCCTTCCATTACTAAGCTTGCTATTCCTGGGTGTCTTCGTACGTGTCCTACCAACCTATCTCTTCTCTTCATTAGCAGTCGCCAGAAACATCTCTCCTCTCCCACTCGTCTTAATGCCTCTTCGTTTATAACCCCATCGTCCATCAATGGTTATTTTGCTTCCTAAGTAACAGAAGTCTCCTACCTCCTTCAGCTTTTCACCTGCCAAATTGATGCCTGTCGTAAGTGCAGGATTAAAGGTTAGAATTAAATAGGAAATTCTGGAGGCGCTAATCAGGCATTTAAGGGACAGTTAGTTTCTAAATACGTTACTGATGATAGAATTGCACATCCTACCTCGCCAAGGAGAGCTTTTGGGTGCGAAATGGTCGAAACAAACAACACTGCTGTCAGTTTGATTCCATTTAATACGCCGAATTTGTTTTGTCCATTGTTTTCTCAAACTGGGATCCTTTGGAAATGTATGCCCACCTCTATTTTTACAGAGTGGTACACAGCAGCACGTACTAGGCATTATTCACGCATGTAAATGTCAGAATCTATGAAATTTGCTTAGCATTAGCCATTAGCCATATTACGTTCTGGAGACGTACTAGTCATGCTGCACTCTGCTGACAACTTTTGACAGTTACACGCCCATTGACTTACATAGAACGTCTTAGCAAATTATGATTTGGACTGAATAATTTCTTCAGTTTAGTATATTATATATATATAAAGCATTACATACAAAGTTAATATTATTTCTATCTTTAGGCTATATTGCATGCAATACTCAAACTAGTGAAATACAGATCAGGCACAAGATATTAGCTGCCATCTTGTCTGGTAACCGAGACGGCTCGGCTTTTTAAAGCCACTGCTATCTTCTAATATTTTAATATGAACTTAAAATATGGAATGGATCACATCCTTTAGGACATTTTAAAACATTGTCGGTTCGATAATCGGAATTGATGGGTTCAATGTTATTAATTATAATTCTTCCATAATTCACACGGCCGTCATCCTGAAATGGTACGGACGACGACCTTGTAGTTTAGGCACAAGACGAGTCCCATATGAAGATATGTTGTTACCAAATTTGTTAGTGTTCGGATGATTAGTATACTGTAGTCGTAATTTGATTTTACGATTTCAACACTTGAGTAGCCACTGTAAGAAATATGTAGGATATGTACATTATCGCATTTGGCTATACTGTTTTTGTCATGACCTTCTTGGATGAACTATATGTCGTATTTGGAGATTGTTTGCATTGTTCCCAAGAATATACACCTTGGTATATAGTTGATTTAATCAGTTTAGTAGATGGCTAGGGGGAATCTAAACTCATAACGTCAGCAGTTTTTAATTTGCGCGCGCCTGAGTAACGTGAGATGTTCGATATCTCGCGAACCAATGATCGGATTTGAACATTTGAGGAATTACAGGACTCGGGCTGACGCCCCCTTTCCTATGGACGAACAATTTTTACCCCAAGATAAAAACTATCCTTACCCGGGGGTAATCTTTTTAGTAAACTTTGCTCTGCATGTATGACAGGAATAAGGCTTTACACTATTATGAATCATCATTTTTGTTTTTGTTTTGTAAGCATGTGCACTTGAGGCTTTTGTAAGGTGGCGGGCTCTCTAAATGATTATTTATGGATGAATTATTTTTTAATATTTAACCAAAGGACCCAAAACGAATAGGTCATCGACTTTTTAATATATCGTGAACCAATAATGGTAGATGGACATGTGAGGTGTTGTAGGACTCGAGGTGATGCCCCCTTATTTCCTATAGCCCCCCTAATTTTACCAAAGAACCCAAAACTAATTGGTCATTGGCTTTTTAATATTTCGCTAACAAATAATGCTAAAGAATTGTATGAGATGTCCTAGGACTTGGGGTGATGGTCCCTTTTTTCTATACCCTCCCCCTCCCCCTCCCCCCCCCCCAATTTCACCAAAAGACCCAAAACTAATAGGTCATCGGGTTTTTAATATCTCGCTATCCAATAATTCTAAAGACTTGTATGGGGTGTCCTAGGACTTGTGGTGACGTCCCCCATTTGAATTTATTATTTATTTTTCCAAATTTTGACAAAGGGCCTAACTACACATTTTGCTTTATTTTTAATTTTTTTATTTTGAAATTTTGATTTTATATCGGCGCAAGAGAGAGACAGTACCGGTTATGTTTAAACGAGCATGTTGCCGGTCACAGTGGCCATGCCCAATGAATCAATCGATATCTTGTCAACCATTGATCAGAGTGGGTCATGCGAGGACTCGTTTAATGGTATTTTTTTCTGATCTTTCCTATGGTGCACTCATTTACTCCATAAACCCAAAACGGCAAGGACATACACCCCAGATTTTATAAAGCAATCATCGGATGTGTACATATGAGGTGTTGTAGGTCGTGAGGTGACACTCTAATTGCTATGACACGTCTATTTACTCAAATATCCCAAAACAGCTAGGTCATTCGCCCATTATATTCTGCGAACCAATAACGCTAGGGACTTTTATGTGGGCTAAAACAGAAGCTTATCATACCCCCTTTGCTTAGGACCAGGAATTTAACCAAAATATTATGACAAAGAGCTTAACGTCTCGAGGAACTCATTTTCATTATACGCGAGTGTAACTGGTTTTGGGAGGCATGACTTTAGCTGCTTTTGAAACTAATTAATTAATAAAGTAGTTACTTGTGGCACAGCGTACACCGTGACCTGATAAAGCTGGCTCTGCGACTGCATGTCACAGCCTGGCAATCAAATATTTGTGAGCCCATAAGCATAGACGTTTATTGTGAGTGATGAAACATAGCCAGGTATGGAAATAAGTATTATTGCAGGCTAGATTTATGGTGACTGACAAGTCTTTGACCATTGGAACTTGCTTTCAGACCTGACTGCAGTACACACTTTTGACATGGCGAATGTAATGTAACCTGACTGACCATTTCCGATGATGTGTGTTATAAAGAATGCTGAGAGTCTCTCTGTTGCTAAGCTGGAGTCAGCACTTCTATACTTGGAACATATCATGCAGGTGTTGTCATTGTACGTTAGATCTGCAAGTGCATGATAACAGAATGCTAAAGCGTGGGAAACGAATGATCATACACGCAACGTGACATAGAAAGAAACGTCATTAACATTTCCACTCGCACTATGTGACCACCTTTGAACACGCTACAGCTTTGTGTGAACACTTGGTTTTGTTTAACAGTTTTTTAAGTGTTGGTAGAAAATAGTTGTGAGGTATGTACCTATTTATTTATTTATCTATATACGAGTATATTCTGGACAATATTAAATGATTGATTATTGATAAGGGGATTAAATATGTTTTATTTATTTGTTTGCAGATATCCTGTATACTTGTCAATTCTGAGAGAAAGATGATGATGATGATGATGATAATTGTTGTTTTAAGGGACCTTACATCGAGGTTATCGGCCCCTAATGAAATGAAATGGCCTGAAATGAAATGATGTAGATAAAAACAGCTCACTGCCATGGATGAAACGAAAATGGCGTTTATAAAACAGACAGTGAGCCCCAAAAAGCATGCCTTATTTGAATAAAAAGAATAAAAGGCGGATGGTAAAAAAGAATAAAACAAATAAGGCATAGTGAACAATAAAATAGATGAACACAATAAAAAACATAAAACAGACTTAACCTGAATTAAAAGTCGTAACTACACATTAAAACTTAAAAAAGTAACCACTCTCCCTCATGAACCGAATGACGAGGTCTACTGACGGCCCGTCATCACGGAGAATAAGGGAGAGGGTATTAGGCAGTTTAAGAGTCCTTCGCAGATCGGCCAGATCCACACACTCCAAGAAAATGTGTGCCACAGTTAGATGGGCACCGCAAGTACACACAGGGGGATCTTCTCTCTTTAGCAAGTGGGAGTGCGTAGCAATCCCATGGCCGATCCGGAGTCGACAGAGTACCACAGCTTCCTTCCGGAGAGATCGGAAGGAAGATTTCCACACCTTCTTTGTCTCCTTGATGCCTCTCAGTTTCTGGGTGGAGGCGTGGCACGCCACGCTTCCTCCCAATGCGACAGGATCAAATGCCGCAACTGAGAGCGGACATCACTAGCAGGCACCTTATACGGTAGCGAGGGCAGTGCGACTGCCTCTCTCGCCGCCTGATCAGCAAGCTGGTTTCACGCAATACCCATGTGGCTAGGAAGCCACACAGAGGTCACCCCGGTTCCAGCGTTACACGAACTGACGAGCAGGGCGTGCACACGCTGGACCAACGGGTGCTTCGGGAAACACACATCGAGCGCTTGCAGCGCACTCAGAGAGTCAGTACACACAAGAAAGTGCTGGTGATCGTCTGATAGCGTGTACCGCAGAGCCTCTAAGATGGCATAGAGCTCCGCTGTGTACACGCCACAAGCCTCGGGAAGTGAAAAGAGAAACCGACTATTCTCAACCACAAATGCACAGCCTACTTTCTCGTTTACCCTCGAACCATCCGTGAATAGAAGCCCTGAACCTGGAAACCGGCTCACCACGGACTGAAACAGCCTCTGGACGGAGGAGTCCGTGTCCGACTTGGGGCCGATGTGCAGATCCAGGATGATATCAGGGCGAGAGACCATCCACGGTGGGGCCTTGCTAGGTACTCGGACGATACAGGAGACAGAAGGAAATCGGAACTGGCGGTATAAGTCATCCAAGCGAATCCCCGCCGGCCGAGTGGCTCGGGTGAGTGCATCATACAGCCGGCGATTCGGATCGGTAAACGAACATGGATAGCTTGGATGAAGTGGCATCTGTCGAATAGTTGCAGCATAGGTCAGAAGTACTTGTTGGCGCCTCAGGTGTAAAGGAGGTACGCCAGCCTCGGCGAGCAAGCTGACGACTGGGCTCGTCCGAAAGGCTCCCGTCGCCAGCCTCACACCGCCATGGTGGACACTGTCCAGTTTAACAAGCACTGACTTACGGGCCGAACCATATGCTACACTGCCATAATCTAATCTAAATAAAATCAGTGCCATATAAAAACATAGGAGCACCGCGCGGTCCGCCCCCCCCCCCCCCTCCCCCCAACGATGAGCCGCTAAGAAACCGCAACATGTTCAGTTTCTTAACACAGGCAGTTTTAGAACACCGCACGTGTGACTCCCACCTCAATTTCTGATCGAAAAGGAGCCCAAGGAACCGGTACACAGCAACAACAGGCAAAGCTACATCGCCCAGATAAAGCTCAGGATCAGGATGGAGAGTGCACTTTCGGCAGAAATGGACAACCGAGGTCTTAGTGGTTGAGAACCGAAAGCCATGCTCTAGTGTCCTGCGTTCCACTCTCCGAATAGCTTGTTGTAGCTGTCGTTCAGCGACCGCCATATTTTGCGCACTATAATGTAGAGCGAAGTCGTCTACATATAGCGACGGTACCACTGCTGGACCAGCAGCAGCGACTACACCGTTTATGGCAATCGCAAATAATGTTACGCTAAGCACCGATTCCTGTGGGACTCCGTTTTCCTGTATATGATATTGCGAATATGTCCCCCCTATTCGGACATGGATTAGGCGAAGGGACAGAAAATTCGCAATAAAAACCGGCAAGTTCCCTCGGAATTTTCATTGATGCAGGGTAGAGAGGATGTCATAACGCCAAGTGGTGTCATAGGCCTTCTCGAAGTCAAAGAAAACAGCGACTAGGTGCTGTCTCCGGAGAATAGCGTCCTGTATGGCGGTCTCCAGGCGTACCAGATGGTCGTTGGTACACCGAGACGCCCTGAATCCACACTGGTATTTCAGACAGGAGTCCTCGCTTCTCCAGGACCCACACCAGGCGACGATTGGCCATCCTCTCAAAGAGCTTGCACAGACCGTTAGTGAGACAAATAGGTCTGTAACTCCCTGTCAAATTGGGATCCATGCTGGGCTTCAGGACAGGTATAATGATACCTTCCTGCCATTGCACTGGAAACACACCTTCCAACCAGATACGATTAAACACCCTGAGCAAATAACGAATGCTCACATCATTAAGGTGTTTAAGCATCTGGTTATGAATATTATCCGGGCCGGGAGACATGTCCCTGCAGAGCGCCAGCGCTCCGCGGAGTTCCCACTCCGTAAAGGGGACGTTAGTAGTGGTTTTGTAGCGGTTCTACACCCACCTCCACCTCCCCACCTCACAAGATGGCGGCAGCCCGATAACTCCCGAACCCGAGGTCGGAATTTGACGAATGAGGTGTCATTTAACTCGTGCTGACACCCCCTTTCCAATGGACAACATATTTCCACCCCAAAATTAAACCTACCCCTACTAGGGGGTGAAATTGTATTTTTTTAGAGAATCTCTCTTTCCAATTGCAACATGTGAGAGTTTGAATGCCAATATGGAATAAAACGTTGTTCTACACAAGAGACATGTATACGGTGGATAGCCACTATGAATTAACATGCTTGTTTTTGTTTTTTACGCATGCCCACTCATGGCTTTTGTAAGAGGGTGGGGGAGCGGATCCCTGTGGATGGGTTATTGTTGACGGTCATTATTGGCGGGTCATTGTTGCCGGGTCATTGTGGACGAGTCCTTGTGGACAAGTGCTTGTTGACAGGTCCTTGTGGACGAGTCCTCGTTGACAGGTCCTTGTGGACGAGTCCTTGTTGAAGAGTCCCTTTGGACTGATCCCTTTGGACGGGTCCCTTTGGCCTGGTTCCTACGGACTAGTCCATGAATTTATTTAAATTATGTCAAAGGGCCTAAGTACATTTTGCGTGTAAAGCAGTGTGTTGAACTGACGTTGTTCACTAATCCCCTACTACAATAATGTGATAACGATATGAATGGAAAGTGACGAAATACATGTGAACATACAAGGGATCTAACTTGGTGGATGGATGTGTTCTAACGAGTCATTTGTAGTTGAAAGAGAATAATACATGTTCTTAAGATGTTAAAACTGTGGAGATGGTACGTGTAGTAAGACGTCGTGTTATTTCCTGTGTCATATTACAGACATGGCAGAGAGCGCGCAGATCTGTTGCTATGACTAACGCTGCAGTAATTTGAAACCACAAGTGTTCATGAAGACAATGGGTGATGATCATGCAAAGTTAGCAGTTATTGCATATTGCACAGGTGTTCCTTCCGGTGTCATGTTGCTGACATGGCAGAGAGCGCACACTGCTGTTGCTATGACTGACGCTGCAGTAATTTGAAACCCCAGGTGTTGATCAAGACAATGGGTGATGATCATGCAAAGTTAGCAGTAATTGGATACCACACAGGTGTTCCTAGTGTACTTTGGACTCTCAGCTGTATTGGGAAAGGAATTGCAATGATCTGCAAAAAACTGCTGACACGAGTGATGAGAGTTTATATAAGAGAGGTGTCATATTTCCCTACTGTCAGTCTTTATTACTCGCTTTGAGTGAACAGTGCTCTATTACTGCTCAAGAGTTGTAAAAAAGCCTTTTTGGTAGAAACTCATTAAATTATTTTGCAAGGTAAGTACTTATTGTTAATGGATTGTAGTCTTTAATTACTAATTGATGTTGAAGTTATTGATTGGAATGTATTTATTGATTGATTGATTTGTTTACAGATAATTAGATATCTGTAGGTTACCAGATTCCTACAATCTGTTCATTCAGTGGTAGCAGTTGATAAATTATAAAAAGGTAAGTGCTCCTCTAATAACTTTTAAACAGTTAGAGTGATATTTTCCAATGTTCACCACTACATGTCAGTGAAAATGGTATATTTGGCAGTCAAAAGTTGGAACTACATGACCATGGTGTGTAAAGCTAATTTTGTAGGTTAGATTTTGATTATCGCTCTATTAAGTCTGGATGTTCATTGCTAGGTGTCAGTGACAGAGGGAATATTTAAAGACTTAACCTCAGTTCACCTAACATAACCTAACTTTACCTAACTTAACCTTGTCACGTGACATGTTTTACAAGTTTAGACTTGCTTTATGACTGACTATGACGTCACACTTAGCTCACTTAACTGGTGGCTGCTGGTTTCTATCACGTGGCATGTTCTACAAGTTTAGACTTGTTTTAAGACTGGCTATGACGTCACACTTAGCTCACTTAACTGGCGATCACTGGTTTCTATCACGTGGCATGTTCTACAAGTTTAGACTTGTTTTAAGACTGACTATGACGTCACACTTAGCTCACTTAACTGGCAACCGCTGGTTTCTATCACGTGACATGTTCTACAAGTTTAGACTTGTTTTAAGACTGGCTATGACGTCACACTTAGCTCACTTAACTGGCGATCGCTTGTTTCTATCAGTGACATGTTCTACAAGTTTAGACTTGTTTTAAGACTGGCTATGACGTCACACTTAGCTCACATAACTGGTGATCGCTGGTTTCTACCACTCTATCAAGTTCCAATGTTCACCGCTAAGAGTCAGTGACAGTGGTATATAGTAACCCTCAGTTAGAACTACATGAAGTTAGACTTGCTAGGAGTTCACAGATGATCGATTTAAATACACTGCTATAACCATTGACTGGAATGCAATTAAACTATTTATATTGTATTTTGTTTTATCATTTATTAACATTTATGATTTCTTTCTTTTATAGGTAACTAGCAGAAGTACCCGTTCTTCGAACGGTGTTTGGTGTTAACACCAGACATTATCAATTGAGCTACTGTTGCAATGGTTAGCGGCTTGTCATTCCTTCATAAGTTTATCAGAACGAAGTTAGTTTTCTGGGAATATCATACACACTGTTAATTTAAGGGCCTTAAAATGTGGTTTTTGGAGACCCCTTATAGACTCGCGAATTTTGTCTCTCACAATGAGAAGCGCAACATATGCTTTGATCGTCCTTCTAGGATAATTTTTATATTTCGCCTATTTTAGCATGTATTTTGAGAAGTTTTTCTCTATATCCACCCTTCTACTGTATGAAAAGTACGGTGAGGAGTTTTATAAATGATTGGTGTATTGACTCATGTTTACCATACCTAATTTTACGATGCACCAAGCATCCGAAGACGATTTATAGGCATACATAAAGATACACAGAAACAGAGAGACAATTCTATTGTCTACAACATATCACCCAGATATCCAAATATGGGTATATCTACCATACGTATCAAACAAAATCATCCTTACGATGAACCCGTATGTCGACAAAAAAAAAAAAAGTTAAAATCTGCTCTCAAACTAAATTCACCTAACGTGTACTTCCTGACGTGAAATAGATTTGAAAACCTTGTAGACGAAACGCAATACAACTCACATAAAAAATTACCCTCTACGTTGTGTTAGGTCCCCATACACAGGAAGACCTCTTTCATAAATTATAAAGGCTTGTGGTGCATAAAAAATCAGGTTATTTAGCCTCAAATGGCCCAAATTCCTAAAAGCCGCAAAAAATGCTGATTCAATTCAGGAATTTTTGAAATTAATGTTTCTGTTTGTAGATATAATAGACTTTCTGTACTATATGTTGCACGTGAAATTGCATGAAAAATTCTAGGTTACCCCTTGACCCCCTTAATTGCATTGACGAATTATACAGTCTACATTGGTTCCGTGATAACCTTATAGCCATTTGCAAACTTTCACAGAAATGTAATAAATTGAGTAGCCTAATAATAATATCGTATGGCCTCAGGTGCCGGGTGCAAGCTTCGTAATTTGACACCCAGAGGGTAGCTTGCATGTCGAAATTTCGTTGTTCCTTAAATCACTATGAAAGTCATGGAGGGTAGATATCTAAGCTCATTGAACACTATAGCGCTTTCTAGTAGAGAAATGAGGAACTTTGTGTTGGCGGAAACTCCTGAGGTTAATTTTTCCATTATGAACACGGCCTACTGAATTCAAATGGGTTCTTTGACATGCCAACATCGTATGACATGCGAGTCGTATTTTTGCCGCCTTTCAAAAATCACGTACAGGCCGGACGTTTGTTTTAGACGATTGCCCTTGATCTTCAAGCCTGCGGGTGTGCCTGTACACAGTCACTCTCTCACCCTATCACTTCACATTTGTCACCACCGATCTGATGTAATGGAACTCCAGACTTGAGCAGAAAGTACAGTCCACGTCGAAGTATTGTGTGACACGGAAGTACACGTTACGTAGTTACGAACAGAACGTCATTATATTTGCCAGTGACTATACTCCAGCAATAGTGTGAAACAGCTTTATCCATCATGGGAGCGCTTGGGGCAGCTGATAACAACACAGGTACTGTAGTAACTCGCCTCCAGGCTTCCATTAAGATTTTTCACTCGTCTAAAACAAACGTCCGGCCTGTACCACGGTCAGGAGTGAACCTGCAATCTTGGGGTTAGTAGACCGACACGCTATCCACTCACCCACCGTGGTAAGATATAAATGGAGTGATATTGCTTCTTACAGAAATAGATGGGAAGTTGGATGCCACCCCTTGAGATAATGTTGTCATGGTTACCGATTTCCATTCCTTCATTAGTTTGTTAAATTAAATTAAATTAGTTTTCTGGGAATATTTCAGATACTGTTGGTTTTAGAGCCTTATAATGTAGTTTTCGAGGCCCCCAAGTTTTGTTTCTGGCACCGAGGGGCTTTGTCTCCTCGTTGTACGCCATAATATAATACTAATAATAATAATATAATATAGGGATAGGAATATAATAGACCTGCCGTACCACTCCCGCAGGTGTAAATCGCGTGAAAAAAATCTAGTGTACACCTTGACCCCATTAAGCACATTATACGTATTGATGAATTTTACAGCTTAATTTGGTTCCATGATAATCTTCTAGCCGTTTGCAAACTTTCACACCAATGTAATTAATGGAATTACATTGCGTCTTACAGCAATAGATGGACCTCGGAGAATTTGTTGCCATGGTTACCGGCTTGTATTCGTTCATTAGTTTATTAAATGAAATTAGTTTTCTGGGAATATATCAAAAATGGTTGGTTTTAGGGCCTTAAAATGTGGATTTCGGGGAACCTTTAGGGCCCCCGAGTTTTGTCTCTCACATTGAGGGGCTGAAAATGATCTTTGTCTCGTCCTTCTACTCCTATTTTAGCATGTATTTTAAGGGGATAGGCCCTCTATTATGAGAGGTACGGAGAAAGTTACATCAATGATTAGTTTCGTGCCTCTGATGGATATCTGTACCAAATTTTACGTTGATACAACCAGACGTTCTCGAGTTATAAGGGAACAAAGTTGTCCACAGACAAACAAACAGACAGACAGACCAAAAAATTATTTTCGCGCGCATCCATAATAAAACAGTCTGAAACGCGTAAATAACTCAAATTTCCGTAGAAATTGCGAAAAAACATACAAACTTCAATTTTTATGTACGTAGGGATATACTGCACCGCTCGGTGTTGACCGTGTTTTATTGCACAAATTTAGGTTTTACTCGCTAACCGTTGGAGATACACGAAAAGTAATAAGGACCTTTTGGATAGAAAATTAAATACTAAATCTCGTGTATGCATCAAACGTTTGCTATTTCTAAGCGTTCTCTTTTTATTTGATATGGAGATATGAAATTTTGAAACAAAAGGGTGTAGTGACGTCACTAAAATGGTCGCCATTTTTTAATAGTGCAAAATATCGAAATTAAAAGTATCCTATATGTAAACACGGTAAATAAGCTACATCCATGCAAAATGTCATTTAAATCGGACCAGTGGTTCTTGCGTTATTGAGTAACACACAGACAGACAGACACACACCATCTCATTTTGATATATTAGTATGATTTCGAAAGTAATCATAATGTTCAAGTGTGGTGACTGTAAGAAACAGTTCTCAAGACCTGACAGCCTTCAATGACACGCAAATGTTAAACATGACATTAAAATGTTTGTGTGCAGTCATTGTGCTACCACATTTATAGCCCAGTCAAAAAAGGTTTAGTGTCGCAACTAATTAGAGGACATCTGATTTTTTTCAGGATGTTAGTATAAAGTATAAAGTAAAATAACACAAAGTCCCGACCCCCACCCCCCTTGCTTCCTCCCCCACACCCTCCCCAACCTTACAAGAGGAGTACTCTGGTTTAATGCTTACAGTTAAAGAACTAATGAAGTTACAAACGCGATCTTTTAATAATCTTACGCCTAACATAATTCTAAACAAATTAAGTCATATAAACCTTTTATGTAGATAGCGTAATTTCACCGTAATACTCCAATATATGCAAAAAACTGCCACTACAAAACACAAAAAGTAACTTCAACCTATTGTACCTTTTTATCCTTCCGTCATACAATGAAATGTTTTGCACAAAACTTATAGACAATTTAATTAGCTTCAAAAATATGTGTCTACTATAATGCTTACCGTTCAAATGATGGCTTCAAAGAGAGCGATGAACATTAATGGCCACCGCGTCGCCGCGCCAGACGAAGCAGCGCCGCGCCGTTGTCACTCGATGCTGAAGGGCATCGCTGTATGTACTCATATCCTTAATCTTGAATAGTCATTGAGTTTATGATGATCAAATATAAAAACTTTAACTTCAACTTTTCATTACCAAAATCCTGTACTTAGTACACTTTTATAGCTGACAAATAATAAAGTTTCATTGTATAGTATTGTTGATAACTTATTAATTCCTGCACAACTAACACGGCCTAATAATAAACAACGTTTATGTTTTTCCTTTTTTTTAGTATAAAGGGTCATTTTCTAATGTTTCATCGGTTTGGTCTGAAGAATTTTTACAATACATTCCACTGCAGTTCCCTCACATAGATGTGCAATCGAACCCAGCTTTACGACAACTACAGTTTGTAACACACAATGTTTTGCAATTACAAGATATCAGTAGAAGAAGTTCACTTGGAGCAGCAGGATTCGTCATGGGCTTAGGTATCAGTCTGTTATTTGATGTATACTGCCAACCCCATTCTTCTGCCAGAATTTTACAACCTAACCAAGTTTGAATCTGGTGGTAAACCCTCAAAATATGTTGATGAGCAGCATCTGAAGTTGGTGGAAGTTTTGCTCAATCAAAATTATACTTGAGAGACATTTTTGCGGTTAATTGCTTGAACTTAAAGTACCTGGCTTCATTGAGGGTTTTGAACTTTGATAAGTTGTACATGGTTAGGATAAACTGTTCTCCACTTTCTAGAAGGATATCTTTTGTAATGTCTTGTTTTGTGAAAAGCTCAGCCTGAGATCTAGCTTCAATTGATTTACGTATCATGTCGGCTGCTTTTAACTTCCCTAGCCCATAGAAAGCAGATGTCGTATCACAACCAGTCATTGAATGAGAAAAAAAGCAGTCAAGTTTGCTGCTTGACATGTTGATTTATAAGAAAATCGACAGAGTACAGTTTGGACATTGACGACGAAGGCTTTAAGAAGAAATGTTTGGCGTCTTGCTGGGGAGCTAATGTACGAGTAAAACCAAGAGATGTGTATCAGTTCACGACAACAACTGTAGTATTATTAGTTTGCACATATTTAATTGCCTGACAGTGTCAGCGTCACCTTCCGCAGAAAAAACTTTAATATCCTCAGTCACACAACGTGATGTAATTGCTTCTATCAACCGCTTTTTGTTGAGGGTTTGCTAGAAAGTCTGCTTGTTGTGTTGTGCAAACTGTATTTTCATCAAAAAAAATGTGTGAGAAGATTTCTTTGATGCTCTTCTCTCTTGTTCTTGCTGTTTTGTGGTTGGAAAGTTGGGATAACCGTCGAATACCACTGTAACTTTATTTCCGTATTTACAAAGTATAGAGATTAAATAAGAATCTATTATTTCCTTAAAAGTGCTGTTTTTTCTCCAAACCACAGCATGCAACAAATATCCACCATCCATCACAAAAACATCTTCATTTGCCTTGAAGCTTTCTTCAACAATTCCATCTTCAAATAATTTCATAAACGATGCTTTCGTACCTTTACGTATTGATGCCTCGTCAAATAGTGACGGTGGGTGAGATGCTAATTCGAACTCAAAATAAGATTTCAACTTAACGGGGCTGTCACAGATGCATAAAATTCGATTGAATATTTGCTGGGAGTTAATTGAAACTTCTTTAGATCTCACTTTGATAGACTTGAAACTTGCCTGTGTTGTAACCATATCCTTCCGCTGTAGTGTTATGTCATTGAAAGATTTTCCCACCATATTTTCCATTGCTTTTAAGCCAACTTCAAACGCATAATCGCAATTAACTGAAGAGTCTGATACCAATCCCGTTGAAAGAGAAACCAATTCACTACTGCCGCAAGCAAAAGGGTTGTGCTGACTTAGCCAAACTTTGAACTTTGATAAATCTTGTAGGTCTCTGGATTTGCAGCTTTCTCTCAGCTCTACATGTTGCTCGTGAGTATTGTAGTTCAGTCCAGGAAAGCTTCTAAATGCTTCACTTACACGTAAAAATGAAGGGGCTCCTAAAACCCATTTGTTTAAGGTGCTCTCAGTTATTCCTCTACCGTGCGTTAAACCTCCTATTGACTTTAACGACTTCATCAAAGACTGCTCTATACACATATCGCTCCAATTTCCAGACCAAAACTCTTCTTTTCTTCTTATAGTGAAAAGACCTTTCGTTACAAAAAGTTCGTACTCTTCCTCAGTTAGCTTTGTTTGCAGTTTGTCCATTTCTTGGACATACATATGAGCAGATTTTGCGTAAGGAAGGTGCCCCGCAGCATGAAAGTAAGGAAGCATATCGGTGGCAGTATCTAAGTGCAATTTCCAGTTTCCCGTTCTCTCAGCTAGGATAAAATTTAACATTAGGTCAACTTGCTGAATTAGATTTAGCCAAAGCTTTGATGTTCTGCTGACTGACTTCTTTACATTGATATGGTCTGTCAATTTTGACACGGAAGATTGAACAGCTTTATCATCACAAGCAAAACTATCAGCATTTCACTGCACTTGGCACAACACAACAACTTGTATTTCTGTACAAAAAGTAAAACTATCACGAAACACAAAATGCAACGAACCGCACAATGCCATGGTTAACCGAACTCTAAACAGGCAAGGCCCACTAATAACGAAAAGGACTCAATAAGCAGCGTAGTAGAGATAAGAGAGCAGTAAACAAACAAGTTGCAACGTTAACAAATATCTTTTGTAGACCCATAACGTTAAAGATAATAACAGTAGCTAAACATTTTAATCGAACATATTTTTTCTACGACATAAGGGCAAATAGTTATAATTAGTATAAATTACTTTTTGTTTTTTGCAATGACAGTTTTCTGCATATATTAATGTATTATGGCGATAATAGGTTGTCTACATAAAAATTTATTCTTAAATAAATTGTTAAAAATATTGTAAGGAGTAAAATAAAAAAACAATCACATCTGTAGCTTTATTAGTTTTCGAGCTGTAAGCATTTAACCATAGTACTGCTCTAGCAAGGTATAGGAGGGGGTGGGGGGGAAAAGCAAGAGGGGTGGGGGTCGGGACTTTGTAATTTTTGACTATTTACTTTGTACACTAACATCCTGCAAAAAGTCAGCTTTCCTCTAATTAGTTGCGACAAAGCGTATATTTTTACCTTTATTGACTGGGCTATTAACAGACAAGATAATCTTGCACGTCATGTATATTTAATGCATGTTACCTCAGCACCATTTTCATGTTCAGTTTGCGAACTTGGTTTTTCTGCTGTAAAGCGATATCAATTACACATGGTTGAAAATAATGGAGAACAACAAGAATTAAAAACTGTAAAACCATCAACTAGCACGGAACCTTTAAACGAATGTGATGCTCAAAAGCGTAAACGTTCTCAAGATTGTGAAACTAGTTGTGCAACAAAAAGAAAGAAGAATGGTGAACCTTCGATAACACATTGTGATGTATGTAATATTGATATACCTTCTTCATTCATTCATGGACATTTACGCAGTATTCTTCATAAAAACAAGATGTTCAGTAAAGAACATATAGCCTACTTTCTCCTAAATGCATGTGTATTGTTATAACTCTCTGTCCTTTTCAAAGAGTATTATTGAATGTTGGTTGTAGTAGCTTGTTGAAATACAACGTGCTATAGGGATATTAAACATGAATATGAGGGGACCTTTGCTAGTGCTACCTCTGTACCAAATTTCGTTCAATTCGGTTTCACCGTGTTTGAATTGATAGGGGGAATCGATTTGCACACATACTTGGCCACCATCTGCAAACTATTGGGCTGATGTTCTTGCAGTTTGGTCTGAATATGTTTCCCAGATAAAGATACGGTGTTGCAAAATTTGGTAGTGTACTCGATACCTATTTGAGGCTATCGGCTACGCCAGCAGACATTAAGCCGTAGTTGAGGTTTTGAGAAGAGTTAAGGAAAGATAGCGCTCAGATCGAGTCAAGAGGAATGTCAGGATGACGTAGTAGGTCTAGGATTTAGAAGGCGCTGACCGCAGTTAAGCAGATGGAATTATGGCTGGAGATATGAAGCTTTATTAAGATCTATATGGAACATGGTATTTAAACATCTTAGAAGAGGAGATATAACATGCATTATATGTGGTAATAATTTGAAGGAAGTCAGATAACCCTTAAGTTATTTTATAACTTAATAGTCGAGATGATGGGGGTTCGAGATTGTATTTGTGACGCAAGACCACGGTGGTGGGGAGGACGCCACGTGACCGCACCAAGCAGGTAAGGGTCGAGACAGTGCAGGAACTGTCAGTCTAGCTCTGTGAGCCAAGCAAGGAAGTCAAGCTGAGTAACACACGCCAGGCGCATGGTATAGATCGTGCAGCGAACAGAAACTGTCACGGAAAGTGCAGGCGACAGTTTCAGCTTCACCGAGCAGCGAACAGAAACTGTCACGGAAAGTGCAGGCGACAGTTTCAGCTTCACCGAGCAGCGAACAGAAACTGTCACGGAAAGTGCAGGGGACAGTTTCGGCTTCTCCGAGCGGCGAGCGACAAGTAGGTCAGTGGGCCAGGCGGACTTGCGGAGCAAGCAAGCATAGACGGCGGGGATATTCTAAAACAGCATTGCGAGTAGTTGGAGAACTTTATTCCAAGCTGCATTTCAACGTAGAACGACATGGCGAGGCTAGCATTATGCGGAGATTATTATGGCATAGCAGTAGGGCCGTGCGGGTTAATTCCCATTATTATACGCAAGCATTATAACAGAAGCTGAACTTCATTACTACGTTGAGTTGGAACGTTTATTCAGCACTTGAATTATAAAGACAAATAGTTACGTGATACTGCAACTGAACTTCGAATGAACATAGTTTTTCTTAATGACATTACGACTATGCATTTCATAGCGCATTCCAAGTAACAGTAACCATTTTAAGCAAACGGAATGTTGTAAGCAAATGCACTTAGGAACATTAGCTCGTGCATTAATGCAAGTCAGTCTTAAGAAGTGTTATGAATTACCGAGTATGAACACAGCTACAGGGTGTTTCATAAACTTAGACACTCTGATAAAATAAATTTATTTTCTACAAGTAAAACTAAGCCGCTGTGGAAATTGAACTTTCAACACTCAAAGCGAACATTGTATAGAACAGTGGCGTAACGTAGAAGAGGAATAGGGGGTCCGCTGTTTCTATGAACTTTTTCGTGAGGATTTGGACAATATCCGCTATGGATAACCAGAAGTTTATCATGTCAGAGTAAACGCAGACAGAGACGCGATGGCACCACGGAGCGATGGATTCGATTCCTGACGAGGAGGAGGTCTACCAGCTGATTCACTTGGGATTCGAAGGCAATCGTCATTGCATGGATGGAATGATATTCACGCCGATCTTTCGAGAAATTCATTACATAGGGAAAATCGACGATCCTTGAAATTTAATAACAGCTGATTATGAGAAGGTACTGTAAGAGTTATAATTTCCTGATACGATTATTTTCATGAATACTGGGCACACATGTATATTTTTCTAATAGGAGTGATACGATTGTTTAGACATGGCTTTGACTTTATATGCTTCGAAAATTTGCTAGAATATGGCGTGACCATATGATATGGCAGGCATCATTATACGAAATTCTCACCATTGGTTGGCTTTATTAAGCAGATGTTTGGTCTTTAAGACATTTTTCCAGCAAGGATATTTTTCATGAATAGTTTTTTTTTGTGTAACGAGTATTTCGAACTTGTGATCTGCAATTGATTATCTAAAATTACTTCGTCAGTTCATTGCATACTAGCGGGTGTGTATTATTCATCAGTAGGGATTTTTTCCATTGGATTGTTTGGAGATATTAAGATGTTATTCACTTTAGTGAATGAATATCGCTTTTATATGACAACTAGAGACTTGTTGATTCCTATCTGGTACATTCACTCATATAGTCTTCGAGATGGGGTCTTTCGTATGTATACGATTGCATGGTGGTTACTCATCTTACCCATCGCTTAGGGCACTATCATGATTAGTCGACGGGGCGAGGTCTTTCGTATTTATACGATTGTACGGTGGTTACTCATCTTACTTGCCATTGAGGGACTCATTTTTATCATCCGAGTGTACATGAGATTGTAAGTGAATCAAACAAGGAACTACTAGTCACATATCAGTCGAACTTTTGTTAAATAAAGTAACGATAAATGTCATCAGGGTTACATTTGTAATTCTTGTTTGCCAATCCAATATTTTGTTGCTATACTCTTTTGAGAGTAATTTCAGTTTAACAGCTGGTAGAGCTGATGCTTTTGATGATTTTTATAATAGTGTTGGATACCTTTGAGAAGGATTTAAAGTAATTGAATCTTGTAAGATGAATCATTAATGGTCAGATTTATTTTAAGGCAGATCAGTATTGCAGATTTTGATATGAGAGATTATAGCACATTGGTGTTTTTCTGTGATGTGAATTATGAGAATTGTAAGAGAATTTATGCTATTTGAAAGCAAATCTTGAATTACTAAGGTAATATTTTTCCAATTGTTTAAGAAGTTGTCTAGATGTGATCAGAGTAATTACAGTTATTGGAGATTGTGTGCGTTGATAATTTGAAGCCAGTTATATATTTTTGTAGATCATGCAACATGGTTAAGTGAAGTTTGTGATAGGCATTTTGTGGAAGTTGCCAAGTGATAGTTGCAATGTTGCTAATGCATTTTGAGGCAGACATGAGGTTGTTGAACCCAGTCTAGCGTAATTGTTGAGATTCATGCTGTATGTGCTGAATATTTATGGGTTTTTGTGGAATAATTGTTGTATTCAAATGTGATATTTGAAGAATTGAGGATATATAATGTAGTTGTGGATAGTCAGATCCAACGTGATGTCGTGAAGGCAATAATATTTTTTGGCATGATAAATTACATACGAAATATAACTTGGAAGTGATAAAACTGTAAGACAACGTTCTATAACCCATATTAAACAATTTGTTAGGAAATTAAACAAATAAATAAAGTTGATAATACAAGATTTTCTGAGAATAATAATTAATGAAATAATAATCTGAAATTTAAGCATATTAATGATCTGACCTAATGAAATAAAAATCAGAATGACTAGATGAAATAATAAAAATCTAAATAACCACATGAATGAAATTTAAATAAGTTGATAAATTAAATTTTGGAATAAATCAATGAATTAAATAAATGGATGAATTAAAGATTGGATGAATAAACTGATTTAAATAAATTAATAGATGATTGGATAGATGATGAATAACTGAATTAGAAGGTGATAATTAATTAAAGAAGCTGATGATTAATGAATTTATATGGAATTAAAATAAATTTAATCGATATATAATTTGAGGAATTGCAACTTGAGTTGAGGAATTAAACAATTTGTATTGATGATTTAAGATGATTTAATCTGAAGTAGATGATAAAATAAGAGTGTGTAAATAATTAGAAAGCATAATGAAGTGATGATAATAATTTTCATTTAAATGATTTAATGGTGATGAATTAATGATTCTGACAGGAATATGTTGAATTTTGAGATGAGAATTAATGTGAGAAATATTTAATTTTGATGATGATGATAATGATGACCAATGAGAAGTGAATTTTCTGTAATTCACAAACAAGTAATTATGAATGACAATGTAAATAGTGTAAATTAATTATTCGATGTTTAGGAGCATTTGACTAATATGTTCAACATTTAAATTATGCCTTGCAAGCCATAAAATACGTGATATTTAAAATATGTGATTATAATATGTGTATGTTTAGACAGATTAATAACTTTTTCAAATCCACATTTATGATGTTAAAGTAAAGAGAAATTAGGTCTCAGGTATCACAAATGTCAGTGACGAAAGACTTAGTGCTACAGTGATCCTGAGAACCCAAGAGAACTTTAGAGATTTTTCTGTTTTATGTGGATGATATATTTTGATTAGAAAAGAGATGGTTCGATTTTTGGACAATGACAATTTAACGTTGGCAATCGACCATACTCTCAGGTAGGAGGTATATTTTAAAATGTCTGTCTGACTATCAAAGTGAAATAAATTTGTTTTTATCTTAGTTGTGATCTGATGATGATGTGACTTTCCTTTTTCTTTCCTTGTCGTGAGTAAGGCTTAACCAGGAAAGGAGGTGGTTTGCTAGGAATTCAGTTGATGGCGCCCATTTATATTTGCATTTTTTTTAACTTAAGCCCGTAACGACCCTAAAGATACTCTGTCTCGTGTTACCCAACTGCTTTTTCGATAACTCAGCTGAATTTCCGACACATTACTTATTTGACTAGAGGTTCATTTAACTCCGCTCTGTCCTGGAACTCCAGGAATGCGATGTAATAGCAGATGGGTCATCGCATCCCCAGGACGAACGGGTACAGTAGAGACTAGATTATTAAGTTGGTCGTAATTACATTTTAACTTTTAACATTTGGGTGGCCACGATTACGTTTCCGTCAAGATAGCGGTGATATAAAACATGACACTGAGGAGCCCTTTGCTAGTGCTACCTCTGTACCAAATTTCGTTCCATTCGGTTTCACCGTGTTCGAATTGATAAGGGGAATCGATTTTCACACAAAGATGGCCGTCATCCGCAAAATATGAGGCTGTTGACCTATTAGTTTGGTCAAAGGATGCTCCCTCCATAAAGGTATGTTGTTGCTAAATTTGCTAGAGATCGGATGATTAGGCTAATCGTAATTTGATTTAAGCTTTGAACATTTGTGTGGCCGCCATTACGTTTCCGTCAAAATGGCGGCGATATAAAACATGACACTGAGGTGCCCTTTGCTAGTGCTACCTCTGTACCAAATTTCGTTCATTCGGTTCCACCGTGTTCGAATTAATAGGGGGAATCAATTTTGACATAAAGATGGCCACCATCCGCAAACTATTAGGCTAATGACCTATTAGATTGGTCAAAGGATGCTCCCTCCATAAAGGTATGTTGTTGCTAAGTTTGGTAGAGATCGGATGGTTATGTTAGTCGTAATTTGATTTAAGCTTTAAACATTTGTGTGGCCGCCATTACGTTTCTGTCAATATGGCGGCGATATAAATCATGACACTGAGATGCCCTTTGCTAGTGCTATCTCTGTACCAAATTTCGTTCCATTCGGTTTCACCGTGTTTGAAATAATAGGGGGAATCGATTTTTACACAATGATGGCCGCCATCCGCAAACTATTAGGCTAATAACCTATTAGATTGGTCAAAGGATGCTCCCTCCATAAAGGAATGTTGTTGCAAAATTTGTTAGAGATCGGATGATTAGGTTAATCGTAATTTGATTTAAGCTTTGAACATTCGTGTGGCCGCCATTACCTTTCCGTCAAGATGGCGGCGATATCAAACATGACACTGAGGTGCATTTTGTTACCTCTGTACCAAATTTCGTTCCATTCGGTTGCACCGTGTTCGAATTAATAGGGGGAATCGAATTTCACGCAAAGATGGCCGCCATCCGCAAACAATTACGCTGATGACCGATTAGTTTGGTCAAGGGATGCCCTTCCATAAAGGTATGTTGTTGAAAAATTTGGTAGAGATCGGATGATTAGTTTAATCGTAATTTGATTTAAGCTTTGAACAACGTTTCGGTTCAGATGGCGGCGATATAAAACATGACACTGAGGTGTCCTTTGCTAGTGCTACCTTTGTACCAAATTTCGTTCAATTCGCATTCACCGTGTTCGAATTGATAGGGGGGGGGACAGACATTCAGAGTACACACACTCACACACACACTCACCGACACACACACACACACACATTCACACACACACATACTCACACACAGACAGACACATTTTTTCGCCCTGTGTTGATCTCATTAGTCTACTTTCATTTTTTGCAAAAATCGAAAGTAGGCTAATAACGCTTGCCATGAAAGATATTCTGGAAATGTTCATCAAATTGGTAGTGCATATAAAAGTCGAATTGCTAGTTATAGACTTTATAGTAAAGAAAAAACTCAAAGTATTGAATCATTTTTTAAAAATGTTCACCCTACTGTGTTTGGCTTGGTAGTATACCCGATTTCAGCAATGTCGTGAATGCCACAATCCAAGATAACAGCGGATCAAATACCAACGGCAGTACCCCGGCTAATAATACTTACCGTAATATCCGGCATCACACACTCTGCAAATCGTGGACACATATCAGGCGATATTATCAACACGCAATGGTTAATCGTCCACAGGATCAGCGACAACACACACCTGAGCGCAAGACTCTCATTCACACGGGCGTAACAGGGACAAAGGAATGGATAAAATGGTTCAAGCCGCTATAATAACCATGGCATTTTCCTACCCTCCCACTATCTATAAATCACAACGCAAGAATATATTGAAAATGGTATAAGCATACGCAAATGCGTGCCCAAATTTTATTCAAAAAAGGGAAGACACCGCAAAAAATGATATAAGCAAATCGAAGATCCGTAACTGAATGTCATTACAATTCAAGTCTTATTGCACACACTCTGACATAACGTCAGCTAAATTACAAAAATAACGACTTAAAGACCAACAATAAATAAAATGGCAACATATCCCAATGCCTTTTCAATCAGGATCAATAAAAAAAATGTTTATGAAGAGAAAAAAACCAACCCCCTTAATAGAATTAAATAGTGACGGCCTCTCACTATTTACAGTATCAATATTTTACTCTATACATAGATCCTGAGTTTTATTCTTTATTGGATTACCGAAATATCTTTAATTCAAATTACAAAATTTAAGAAATACCTAATATTATCATATGCGTGTCATTCTAGAACACTATCTACACCAATGTTCCTCCTCTAATCTATATAGACCTATGATTCAACAACATTAACTGACGGTGATCAACATCGAGGTTATCGGGCAAAATATGGTTTAGCATTGCGACCAATGAAGATGAGAGTGCTATCCAATGAACCCCTGTTTTTATCCAATCTTCAAAAACAATAACAATAATCATAAACTGAATTAATATCAACGTCTTGAATACTAAACTTTTGGAGACCCCGGTATCGCCAGCCCAGCTGATCTGCAAGAACTCGACAGCCTACCAGATAAACATCAAACACAACCAAAATGGTCCTACAATACGAATAGAAAGAAATACTGTCTTCAAACACAGTAGAAATAATCTAACAGCAGTCGAAATAAACTCCACAAACCCTAATAACTCAACGTTCCAACGAACGGCAATCACAGCTCAAAGCTGACTAACAAGACTGCAATACTAATCACACACTAAACGCAGCCCAAATAACAACAACAACAACCATTGACAGAGGAAAGGTTCCCAGGACATAACATCCCTTACAGGGGTCGACCTTCGAAATACCAAAAAAAAAAACAAGAAGTTCCGTGAAGAACTATACAGCCTACTTTTCATGCCAATGATTATTCTACAGAATATGAACCTATCTAGAATAATGACGAAATTAAGTTGCTAATATCGAAATTTCCAATTAGTTCGAAATACTGTATACCTGGCATAATGTATCCTAATAGAGCACTACAGTTGGCAGCCCTGATGACTGAATATATTCTTAGTTCCGTCTCTTAAGGTACAAAATACAAAATTTGGTTGAAGTCCAATGAATAGCATGGACGTTACATGTAGTTAAACATTGGATCTAACTGCGCGCGTAAAATCATGTTGGCAACAATGTCATGCATGTATTGGTCAGAAATAATCTGAAATAATATGATCTATTGTTGTGCCAATTTTGAATGAAATCCATTAGTTAGTATAGAAGTTACATGCATTTTAAAATTGGACCTATCAGCAGGCTTAGAATCATGTTGGCAGCACTGACGTATATTAGTTACTTCAAATTCGTCTATAATGCCAGGTACTATACGTGTGCAATGTTTAGAGCTATTGGCTTGCATACTTTCTGATATATTGATATTAGTGTAACAAAAATAGGGACAGCACATATTAACAGTTGGCAGCACTGGTTGCTCCTTAGAATACGCATAGTCATATATGTTATGGTACACATAGCACATACGAAATTTGGTTGAAATCCAAATGATAGTATGGAAGTTACATGTATTTAAAGTTGGACCTGTCAGCAGGCTTAGAATCATGTTGGTAGCACTGACGTATATAAGTTACTCCAAATTAATATAGAATGTCAGGTACTATACGTGTGCATAGTTTAAAGCTGTCGGCTTGCATACTTTCTGATAGATTGGTATTTGGATTTAAAAAAAATATTTATTAACAGTTGGCAGCCCTGTTAGGTCTTAAGAATACGCTCAGTCATATCTGGTTATGTACACACACAACATACGAAATTTGGTTGAATTCCAATTGATAGTATAGAAGTTATATGCATTTAAAAATTGGACCTATCAGGAGGCTTATAATCATTTTGGCAACACTGCCATGTTTAGCCACCTGGAAATTAAACTGAAATATTATGATCTGTACGTGTGCCAATTTTGAAATCGCTCCCATTCATACTTTCCAAGATATCCAACATGGAGCTCAAATTTCAATTGCGTTTTTTTAGCAGTTGGTAGCACTGACATCATTTTCAAATATGGCCGTGAGATATTCAGGTATAGATCTTTACTCCTACCAAATTTTGTTTCGATTGCTGCAGCCGTTTAGGAGTTGATAGGGGGGGACACACACACAGCTAGACAGACAGACAGACAGAAAGACAGACAGACAGACAGACAGACAGACACACATTTGCCCGATCTCATAAGTCTACTTTTTCCTCATTTTTGCAAAATGTGAAAAGTAGGCTAAAAATATTGGTATTATCGCACACCTTTTCAATGTAAACAACACCATCCAACACTATCAAAAAGAAATGACCATCTCTCCCTCAAGTTATAAGTGATTCAATGACGTTGATACTAATTTTAAATACGCTATAAAAGCGATAGCAGTTACAGATCGAATGACAATCTCCTAGTGCGTGTTAACTAAGCACGATATATTTCTAACTATAATCCGTTTCACGTTACATTGATTGTGAGTGTCAACTCAAAAACATTTTCCACTTAAGTGTGCACTATATTCATTAAACATTTAAATAAATAATTATGTATTTACACTGTGTCACTCTATAACAACAGTCGAGAACATCACTCGAATCATCATTACATTTTATAATTCAAAATTGTTTTCGAAAGAACTCTTCGTCTGAACGATCAGAGTAGCAACTAACTTTAAATCAACGAGAAATTTTCTAAAAGACAAAACTGAAAATTAATTATACCTCCAAAGGAAGAAAATTATTTTTGGAAAATCTCAAGTCAGGATTGAAATCCCAAATTTCTCAAAATCCAAAATTGATCGGGATTTTCTGAAAATCCGAGGAAAGATTTAATTCAAATTCCAATATCAAAATGGAATAAATTTTCTGAGTGAAAATTTCAAAATAAAAAAAAAAACAAAAAAAAAACGAAAATTATTCATAATGTTGAATTTTTGGCTTATGCCGTGTTTTATTATACTAATATTCGACGCGTTTCGAAAGAAACCATGTCTTTCATCGTCAGGAATAATCTGGAATACGACAATGTTGCTAAGAGAAAGCAACGAAGAACATATAGAAGGTGCCCAAAGATGGACGCCATAATAGCCCCATGTTAGGGACAACGGAAAGCAGCAGTGAATTACTTTCTCAGGGTTCTGATAATAGGTAGCCAGGATTCACTGAGATTGTAGCCGGTGTCGCGGTTGAAATTATCTAGGTGTTTACGTATTTCAACCGCCTCCCTGATGATTCTGGGACGATATTGCTTTATACGGGCAAGAACATCCACTCCTTGGAACATGACATCATGGCCAGGTGTTAAAGCTTGATCGGCAACAGCTGATTTATCAGGTTGATTGAGCCTGATACATCTATTATGTTCCTTAATGCGAGTGCATATTTTTCTCGAAGTCTGCCCGATGTAAACCTTGCCACAAGTACAGGGAACTCTGTAGATACCCGGTTGTTGCAATTTAGGCAAACTGCCCTTAGTTGGTCGCAGGAGTTGCCTAATCTTAACAGAAGTTCCAAATACAGTCCGTATGTTGTACTGACGTAGGATTTTAGCAATACGATCCGTTGTGTTATGTATGTACGGAAGGTAAGCAGTTCCTCTTACATCTCTTTTCTCAACTGACGTCCTATTATTATTTGTTGGTTTCAGAACCGTAGAAATCAAAGCCTTGCTATAACCGTTGCTCTCAAAGGTGGTTCGCAGGGTGTTAATTTCTTCTTGTAAAGAAGACACTTCACAAATCCTCCTAGCCCTGGTAGTTAGAGTTGTAAGGATACCATGTTTCTGGGCAGGGTGATGGTGAGAACTTGCGTGGAGATATCTATTGGTGTGTGTTGGCTTACGAGAAACGCTGTGTCCTAAAGATCCATCCTCTTTCTTGGTGACGAGAACATCTAAAAAAGGTATTTTGCCGTCAGATTCCTTTTCCATGGTGAAACAAATAGAAGGGTGCTGGAGATTAAGGTGATCCAGGAAATGGCTAAGATTTTCCTCACCTTCCGTCCAAACAACGAACGTGTCATCCACATAACGCCACTAGATCTTCGGTTTGAAAGGAGCCGACGACATAGCTTTCTCTTCAAAGTTCTCCATGAAGAAATTAGCCACAACAGGTGAGAGAGAACCACCCATGGCCACACCATCAGTCTGCTCATAAAAATTCCCATTCCATAGAAAGTAGGAGGAGGTCATGCAGTGATAAAAAAGTCTTGTGATGTCTTCAGGAAAAAAGCCATTAATGAGAGACATAATGGGAATTTTTATGAGCAGACTGATGGTGTGGCCATGGGTAGTCCTCTCTCACTTGTTGTGGCTAATTTCTTCATGGAGAACTTTGAAGAGAAAGCTTTGTCGTCGGCTCCTTTCAAACCGAAGATCTGGTGGCGTTATGTGGATGACACGTTCGTTGTTTGGACGGAAGGTGAGGAAAATCTTAGCCATTTCCTGGATCACCTTAATCTCCAGCACCCTTCTATTTGTTTCACCATGGAAAAGGAATCTGACGGCAAAATACCTTTTTTAGATGTTCTCGTCACCAAGAAAGAGGATGGATCTTTAGGACACAGCGTTTCTCGTAAGCCAACACACACCAATATATATCTCCACGCAAGTTCTCACCATCACCCTGCCCGGAAAGATGGTATCCTTACAACTCTAACTACCAGGGCTAGGAGGATTTGTGAAGTGTCTTCTTTACAAGAAGAAATTAACACCCTGCGAACCACCTTTGAGAGCAACGGTTATAGCAAGGCTTTGATTTCTACGGTTCTGAAACCAACAAATAATAATAGGACGTCAGTTGAGAAAAGAGATGTAAGAGGAACTGCTTACCTTCCGTACATACATAACACAACGGATCGTATTGCTAAAATCCTACGTCGGTACAACATACGGACTGTATTTGGAACTTCTGTTAAGATTAGGCAACTCCTGCGACCAACTAAGGACAGTTTGCCTAAATTGCAACAACCGGGTATCTACAGAGTTCCCTGTACTTGTGGCAAGGTTTACATCGGGCAGACTTCGAGAACAATATGCACTCGCATTAAGGAACATAATAGATGTATCAGGCTCAATCAACCTGATAAATCAGCTGTTGCCGATCATGCTTTAACACCTGGCCATGATGTCATGTTCCAAGGAGTGGATGTTCTTGCCCGTATAAAGCAATATTGTCCCAGAATCATCAGGGAGGCGGTTGAAATACGTAAACACCCAGATAATTTCAACCGCGACACCGGCTACAATCTCAGTGAATCCTGGCTACCTATTATCTGAACCCTGAGAAAGTAATTCACTGCTGCTTTCCGTTGTCCCTAACATGGGGCTATAATGGCGTCCATCTTTGGGCACCTTCTATATGTTCTTCGTTGCTTTCTCTTAGCAACATTGTCGTATTCCAGATTATTCCTGACGATGAAAGACATGGTTTCTTTCGAAACGCGTCGAATATTAGTATAATAAATCACGGCATAAGCCCAAAATTCAACATTATGAATAATAACACGGGCCGTGAAATTCTAAATGACAATATTAGAAACCTCTATGGGGAGGATATTTTCATACTGATGTCTAGATTTAGTAGGTTACAACGCAAGAAGGTGTGTCTAATCTCTTCACTCGCTTTTCTCCTAAGATGCCGGGATCATGATAGTCTACCGAGTTTTGTTATGTTGAAGCAATCCTTCAGAACACCTAAGGCAACGAGAATCTATCGTCGTGCAAGCAAGGCATTATTGATAGAGAGGTTACAGCATACTCGTTAGCAGTTGGATTTTATTTCGAGGGAGTTACTACAACTACATCTACGCCTCTCAAACTTCGTAAGTGAGGAATTATGGAAGATCTTTGATCGTATTTCTTCAGTGCAAGCTAACAGTGTTTTAGATCAGGTGAGGAATAGACATATTTCCAAATATGATAGGTTATATCAGTTGCAGAAATCTCAAGCCATTAGACTTGATGCTAACAAGGTTGACGTAAATTTGTCCAGCAAGCCCCTAAGTGATACCCAACAGGCAGTTCTCGCTAAAGGTCTCAATTTTGCTGTAGCGCCTAGAAGAATTCCTATTGAAGAACTTATTACATCCGTAGAATCCTCGGTACATCACCTCACACCTGAAGAGGCCGAGGAAGCCAGGCAAGAATGTTCCGAGTTCTCAAGACCGCTAAGCCACCTTACACCAAATTAAAACAAGGCGAAAGCCGGGCACTTAAAGATCTAAGGGACGATTCTGATATTATCGTTCTCCCCGCTGACAAGGGTAACGCGACAGTGGTATTGGATAAGGTTGATTATGATTCCAAGATCTCGTCTTTGTTATCAGATCCTGTATATTGGATTAATAGTCGTGATCCTACTACTCGCTACTCAAATGTCACCGTCAAATTGATCAAGCAATCATCTATTCCAGCGGATGCAGCGAAGACTCTCCTTCCAGGGGATGCTATTCCTCCGAGACTCTATGGTCTTCCTAAAATACATAAGGAAGATGTTCCTCTTAGACCTATTGTTAGTACGATTGGTTCTCCTACATATGCCCTTTCCAAATATTTAGGGAGACTACTTCAGCCGCTTCTGGGTAACACGCCGTCGTATATTAAGGATTCCACACACTTCGTGGAAAAGTTAAAAGCTATAACACTTCAGCCGGGTGATATTCTAGTGAGTCTCGACGTGGTGTCTCTGTTTACGAGAGTACCTATTGATGGTGTTATGTCTCTCATTAATGGCTTTTTTCCTGAAGACATCACAATACTGTTTATCACTGCATGACCTCCTCCTACTTTCTATGGAATGGGAATTTTTATGAGCAGACTGATGGTGTGGCCATGGGTAGTCCTCTCTCACCTGTTGTGGCTAATTTCTTCATGGAGAACTTTGAAGTGAAAGCTTTGTCGTCGGCTCCTTTCAAACCGAAGATCTGGTGGCGTTATGTGGATGACACGTTCGTTGTTTGGACGGAAGGTGAGGAAAATCTTAGCCATTTCCTGGATCACCTTAATCTCCAGCACCCTTCTATTTGTTTCACCATGGAAAAGGAATCTGACGGCAAAATACCTTTTTTAGATGTTCTCGTCACCAAGAAAGAGGATGGATCTTTAGGACACAGCGTTTCTCGTAAGCCAACACACACCAATAGATATCTCCACGCAAGTTCTCACCATCACCCTGCCCAGAAACATGGTATCCTTACAACTCTAACTACCAGGGCTAGGAGGATTTGTGAAGTGTCTTCTTTACAAGAAGAAATTAACACCCTGCGAACCACCTTTGAGAGCAACGGTTATAGCAAGGCTTTGATTTCTACGGTTCTGAAACCAACAAATAATAATAGGACGTCAGTTGAGAAAAGAGATGTAAGAGGAACTGCTTACCTTCCGTACATACATAACACAACGGATCGTATTGCTAAAATCCTACGTCGGTACAACATACGGACTGTATTTGGAACTTCTGTTAAGATTAGGCAACTCCTGCGACCAACTAAGGACAGTTTGCCTAAATTGCAACAACCGGGTATCTACAGAGTTCCCTGTACTTGTGGCAAGGTTTACATCGGGCAGACTTCGAGAACAATATGCACTCGCATTAAGGAACATAATAGATGTATCAGGCTCAATCAACCTGATAAATCAGCTGTTGCCGATCATGCTTTAACACCTGGCCATGATGTCATGTTCCAAGGAGTGGATGTTCTTGCCCGTATAAAGCAATATCGTCCCAGAATCATCAGGGAGGCGGTTGAAATACGTAAACACCCAGATAATTTCAACCGCGACACCGGCTACAATCTCAGTGAATCCTGGCTACCTATTATCAGAACCCTGAGAAAGTAATTCACTGCTGCTTTCCGTTGTCCCTAACATGGGGCTATAATGGCGTCCATCTTTGGGCACCTTCTATATGTTCTTCGTTGCTTTCTCTTAGCAACATTGTCGTATTCCAGATTATTCCTGACGATGAAAGACATGGTTTCTTTCGATACGCGTCGAATATTAGTATAATAAAACACGGCATAAGCCCAAAATGCAACATTATGAATAATAACACGGGCCGTGAAAGTCTAAATGACAATCCGAAAATTATTCAAATGATAAAGTCAGATAATTGTGCAACAACACAATATGAAAAGAATCATCGAAGATCAAATAGCTAAATCCCAAAATTGAAAATTCATCATCTAAGAAAATCTAATTTTCGAAAGCAAATTTTCAAAAACTAACTCCTCTGAAGCTGCGAAGTGGCAACAGTGCGGAAATAAGAAAATGCAAAGAAGTAAAGTCCGCAAGAAACTGTTCATCCCGAAACACTCTAAAATCCAAAATAATTAATTGCGAAACCCAAGAGATCGAAAATTCAAATCCGAGAAAAATTTTACAATGGTTAAATGCCAGCGGTAATCATCGAAGCGAGGACCCCACTAACCCAGGCACGGTCAACAAGAAGTTAACTCGCCTGCAGCGATCCCCAAACATGCTTAAACTGAGGCTTACTAGCCTTCTAAACCCACACCGTAACTTGCTTCGATGAATAAAATCACTGACCACAAGATCTAAACCAACTACTTAACAAAATTCTACTGAAATAAAATGATCACACAAAGCATCTACAAGAACACAGAACTACGAACTGGGGCTACAAATATTGAAGGGCTTGTCTTACTTTCAGCTGAATCGGAGACGAACAACGTGAAGATCCATACACGTTCAGAACAGATGCTGGTTTCCATTTCACTCGGCTGACATCTGGGTAGTCTCGCTTCAAACCACGAGCCTCCTTCCCTAGTCCGCCTCGAAACTGCTCGTTCCCTGCTATCGGCCATCCGAGTTCTTGAGAGGGCCTGATTGTCACGGCGTTCGGTTCGCCCCCTGACAGACACCTCGTTCGATCCCTGGTCATCGTCCCGGCGTTTTCTTCTTCTCGTCCCTCCAGAAAATCGTGTAGTCTCCTTCCATAATTGTGTTGGTCAAAATTCATAATGTTCTCTAGTAGATTGTGCATTTTTGAAGTGGCTGCGTGAACTTTGCTTTTCCGCATATCGTTCTAAGTGACTCCACTCGAAGTAAATCTCGCCTTTATGATGCAGGCCACATTTCCCTCAGCATAATTTAAGAAAATACCATGACTTCCTCTGACAAATCACATTCTCCTTCCAGCCACGTGTCCATAATGTTCTCCATTTTATTGCTTACCATTTCCTCGTCGAACACATCGTTCCGAAGTAACGTGTCTCAAGGTGTTTCCTTACAAACATACACGTTCAGTACTTTTCATGAAGTATATTCACAATTCCCTTTTCTCCACGAATACGTTACACAGTGCTGACTGACAATTCATTGTCTCCCCATGCCACCGGTCTTTACCGTGGAATATTCCAAAACCCACTCAAAATCACACATAGACTTTCGTGCTTCGCAATACATTAGCACATTTAGACACGATGTTTCACACGTTCATATCACTTCCTTAATCATCACACACGAACAACCACTCCCGTAACGCGTTTCCGCAGCGCTCTGCTCGCCTCTCTCTGTCTCAGTAGACTCCCTCACGTCACCTGACACACTCTGACGTCATCCTTCTCTCGCCTTCTCGAACCACCTGCCCCTTCCTCAATGCTGCCAACCCAAACTCGGACATGAATATCCTCTTACAGACTTCGGGCGTTAATATCCATAGAAGACATCTCCTTTTTATATCTTAATTAATTTCTTCAATTTATTTCCCAAGGTCAATGCTCCCAAATGCATTAAATAGCCTACTAAACAAAATAAAACATTCCATTTCTAACTTCGCTCACCGGATCTTCCAATCCCATTCTCTTTCTTCAAGTACCGGCTGTTGTTTATCTCGTAGGATGATCCAATCAAATCCGCCTTTTCTAGGAGGAGATTACATTCAGCTAACAAGCTTCTTGTTGGGCAATACTTCATGACATAAAGCTTGTGTAATGGACCTGTTCCAAAATTCATTATTCCAATATTAATTAAATGCTCCCTTTTCTAAGGCTGCCTTTCATATCAGTTCCTGGTATCTCTTTATACGAATTCGGGGACATTTCCCTCCTAACCAAGGTTGCAAAAGTGTGAAGAATACTTTTTCAACTTCAGTTTCAATAAACCAACATCTTGGATACGAATTTGTACTTTAATTAATCTTCTTGTAAAATCTCCTGAGGTTCTTTGCATTGATCTTTCTGCTACTGAAGGCAATATAGTGCTTCTTTTTCTCTTCATCGAGTTGATATATTACAGCACTTATTCCTATTTCCGATGGGTCTGTTTCAATGTAAAATATACGTTCGAAGTCTGGATATTCGAGTTTGACGTTATTCTTCAGCATTTCTTTGGCCCTTTCAAATGCTGCTTCAGTTTCCTGATTCCATTGCCATCTATTATTTTTCTTAAATAATTCATATAATGGAGACATTATTTCTGAGTATCCAGGACAATGTGCAGCAAAATACTGGCACATTCCCGCGAACTCTCTGACTTTCTTTACTTTAGTTGGCTTCGGAAACCGCATAATCGCCTCGATTTTCTCTTGGTTTGGGTGGTATCCATCCTTGTCGATCGTACATCCCAGAAAAATTATTTTTTCATGAAAGAAGTGGCACTTACCGATATTAACCTTAATGTTCTCCTCGCGCAGATTATCTAGCAACATTCTCAAATGACCCATGTGTTCTTCTGCTGTAGTCGAAGATATGATGAGGTCGTCGACATAGCAAATGACGTTCCTCTTTACTTTTTCTCTCAATTTACCATCCAAGGCTCTAATCAAAGCAGGGCCACTATTTATAACCCCAAACGGAAGTCTACAGAAAACGTAACTGGTTTGGTCAAACAGAAATCCAGTATACGCCATACTATCCTCTGTTAACGCTATGTGGTAAAATGAAGCAGTGAGATCGATACTTGAAAAGCATGACTTCCCCCTAAACTGTCTCAACAGCTCTCTAATCTTAGGTGGTCTATCATTTTCCGGTAATATCAAGCTATTGATTCTGCGGTCGTCTAGACAAAGCCTCAACTGGCCATTTGCCTTTTTGACCACTGTAATCGGATTGATAAACGACGTTGCCTGTTTGCTCACAATACCATCTTTCTCCAACTTCTTAATAATCTCTGCAACTCGTGCATGGTATTTCTCGGGAATCGGATACGGTTTTCTCTGATACGGAGCATTATCAGTTAGTCTAATCTGGTATTGAAATCCTTTGATGAGACCAGGCTTGTCATCAAACACATTCTTAAATTCCCTTATTACATCTTGAAATTCTCCCTCGAACTCAGTAAAGCTTGCTATCTTCCTAGCATACTGACTCGTTTCCGCTTCGACTTCATTAATAATATATTTCAATATCATCTCTCGGCTTTCCTCATCTGGAATGTTTTTCTCTTCCTTCGGTCCGTGTTCTTCAGTATCAGTATTCCCATTGAACTTAATCATCCTGTTCTTCATATCCATGATGGCTCTCACTTTGACTATAAAGTCCATCCCGAGGATTGCGTCGAAATTTACCCTATCCATAATAATGAAGATGTGCTCATATCTACGATCTCCAATCTTAAATTCAATAAGAGCTTGTATTTTGCATCTGACTGATTTATCTTGGAAAATTCCCCTGACGTTCACAGCTGATACAGGCATCGAAGTAACTTCCTCACTATCTTTTATCTGATCATACGTCTGTGTCGACATGACCGAAGCAGACGCTCCCGTGTCCAATAAAGCTTTAAATTTCTTCTCCTCAATAGCAATCTCTACTATGGGTAATAATTAGAGACGGGAATTTGCCTATTTGCCTATTTTATTCCTGTGTTTAGAAACGTAGGCTTTCGAAATATAAATCCGTTATAGGTTCTTTTAGGCTAGATTTCGTTGGTTTTATTGTGCCTATAAATGCCTATTTCAAGGGTTTGTGCCTATTTGGAGTATAATTGCCTATTTGATGCCTTTTGACTGTATTTTAAAGTGCATTATATTGCAGCTGGTGTGCTCGACAGAATTATATTCTCATTTCTCAATATGTGTTTATCCCACGAACAAGAATGGGAATTCTCGGAAGTCACCAGAAATGTCGATATTAAGCCTCCAAACTTAACAACCCTTCGTTTTGTATTTCGCTTTTCTTTATATTGAAAATTTACCCGTTGGTATGTGTGTGAATTAATATCATAAACTTTATGCTGATTGAATAACAAAAGAACTAACTTAGAGCCATGTTTTCGCGTTTTTTCGATCTCAATATTAGGCCTCCAAAGTTAAGAACCCTTCGTTTCAGGTATTGTCAACTTCAAAAGCCGCGTTAGGTTGGCGCTGCAACCTATCGGTGAATTAATATACAGTATATCCTGTACGCGTCTGAGTGTTGAATGGGCAGGCAGTTTAAAGCAGCCAGGAGGGATGCGATCCAGCTGGCACTTAAAATGCCGCGGCGATCACAGTGGGTTGGTGCTGTAAACTATCTTGTGTTGAATGGACAGGCAGTTTAAAGCAGCTTGGAGGGATGCGATCTAACTGGCAGTGGGTGTAGCATGGCCTCTTACCAAGATAGATGGACACTTGGTGGTCCCGTCTTGAGCTACTGTTGCCATGCAGCCATGAGGGAAGCGATCCAGCTGGCAGTGAAAATTCTGCGGCTATCACAGTGCGTTGGTGCTGTAAAGTATCTTGAGTTGAATGGACAGGCAGTTTAAAGCAGCCAGGAGGGATGCGATCAAGCTGGGAGTGAAAATGAAGCGGCGATCAGTGCGTTGGTGCTGCAACCTATCTTGTGTTGAATGGACAGGCAGTTTAAAGCAGCTAGGAGGGATGTGATCCAGCTGGGAGTGAAAATGCAGCGGCGATCAGTCGTTGGTGCTGTAACCTATCCAGTGTTGAATGGACAGGCAGTTTAAACCAGCTTGGAGGGATGCGATCTAGCTGGCAGTGGGTGCAGCATGGCCTCTTACCAAGATAGATGGAAACTTGGTGGTCCCGTCTCGAGCTACTGTTGCTATGGAGATGGCAGGCCTTGCTATTACTTCATCAGTTTATTTTCTGCTTTTATTAGCCTTTGCTTGAGTGCAAAGAGGCCGAAATCAGAAGAATGAGAAAGACTATCGAACATTCATGTAGCCAGTCGTTCCTTCTGGGTCCTAAACTATGTGTATGCAAAATTTGGTTGATATTCGTGGAACGGTGTAGATTTGTATACGGAACAAATCCACCCACCCACATACATACGTCATACAGACTTTCACTTATATATATAAGATAAGTATGTTATTAAATTATAAGTTGCTTATTGTTAATTCGATTTGTAGTAATTAAATATGTTATTAAATTACAAGACATTTTTTCATTCCTATTTTGTTGCCTATTTTACACGTTAGTGCCTATTTACATGCCTATTTTGGCTGTTTTAAGAGCCTATATGCCTGCCTATTTTAACTGTTTATAGTGCCTATAATTCTCGTCTCTAGTAATAATATAGCCGTTCTCTTCTTACAATTCTCTTCCTCAAACAATAAGTCGTCGTCCATTGTTTGGTAGATTTCATTGATTATGTAGATGTCAGTTTGTGCAGAATCCTTGTCTCCTACTTCTGTCGGTTCATTGGCGTCTTTTTTCTTCAGGGTGGCCTTCTCCTCTGCCCCCCCTGTTGACTAGTACCAGGTTGCGAATCATCATTTCTGGGTCAATCTTCGTTTACTTCTTTTGTTTCGTCATTCACTCGCAAACCCTGTATGTACTCCTTCGATTCTCGATGCCTCTCCTCATAATCTGGTCTATTATAACTCCTATCGTTCCAATTCTTGTAACGATTATATTCCCTATTATCTCTATTATCTCTCTGGAAGTTTCCATTGTTATTCCGTGGATACTGATCGTTTCTGTTGTAACGTCTCCTCTGATACGATTCATTATTCCCTTGGTATCGCCGATAGGGTCTATCATCTCCATATCCATTATCGTTTCTGTTGAAGTTTCGACGTTGATAATATCCGTCGCGAATAGGTCCTACATTCCCTTCTCTTCTCGATGAATTTTCTGTCTGTTGGACTTGATCAATCATGACGGCATTAACCTCTCTGTGTTCTCCGCGAGTGTTTCTTCCTGTCGGATTGATACTGTTACTCGTATGGTCCAGTTTCCTAAGAAGTTCATCCATATCCTTCAAATTACTAACTCCTGACGATGCCAAATATCTACGTATATCGGCCGGAAGTTGTCTTGCTATCGTTTGCGCTAATTCCACCTCTGATAGAGGGGGTTGAAGATACTGCAATTTTGCAAGCTGTGTCGTAAAGTATGTCGAGTACCTCGTTGGATGAGTACTTGCATATTTCTTCGAGTACGCCTCTGCCCTAAGACTTTGTTGATCCTAGATTGACCAGTATCGTCTTATCAATGCTTCAACAAATTCTTCAATTGTTCTGAACGTCCACCTGAATGCTCTAAACCATTGTAAACAGTCATGGTCTAGAAACCCCTCAACTACCCGTAGTTGCCTTTCCTCCCCTATGTGGTTATCCTGAAAATATTCGGATACGTCGTTGATAAATTCTATGGGCGTGAATTGGTTATTTCCCGAAAAGTGCCTAGGCTTTTGGTCAATATTACGGATGATAGTAACATTCTGCCTATTGTTTCCTTCTGCTCTAACAAGTGGTCTTCCACTACTTGGAAAGAATTCTGGAGCGTCATATCTCACACGACTAGTCCGATCCTGAGGTATAGTTCGAATTGTTTCGTTTTGGGTATCCTCTTCTGTTCCTATCCCTCCAATAGGTTGAGTTTCTCTCAAGTTATCCCCTGCTTCCAATCGTTCCAGCGTGGATCGACATTCGCTCCTCACTGCGGTAAAGATACCCGTTTCGTCCCTCGTAGTGTTTGTGTTCCCAGTTATAGTAACCTCTCGCAATTTAGTTTTAATAAGGTCTATCTCTAATTTTATTTTACCTTTATCGTTTACCATTTGATCCATTTTCCGTTCTAAACCAGAACTAGATTCGGCTATCTTCACTTGAAGATCTGAATTTAAGTTGTTAACCAGCGTTTGTAAGTCCGAGTTTACACTACTCATTTGCGACTGCAAATCCGACTTAATACTTTCCGTCTTTAAATCGACTTCCTTAAGTTTAGTTGCGACGTCTGACAATTCGGATTCCGTTTTCTCCCTAATTTCCTCAATAACCTTATCATGATATGCTTGCATGCTTTTAAATTGTTTATCATAGTCCTCTTTAACATTGTTTATGTCTTTATTGAGACGATATTCCGCTAACACTAGCTTATTTGACAATTCTTTTGTAACGGATTCACATTGAGTTTTTCCCTCACTAATTAATTCTACCTTTAGAACTTCTATGTTTTCCTTGACAACCTTACCAATGTCTATTTCAATCTCTCCTCTCACCAGCTCAGCTTTATTTCTTACCTCTACCTGCAGTGCTTTTACAGTAGCCTTTAACTGTTCCAATCTTTCATCATTGTTTGATTGGATTGTGTTTAATTGTTGCAACATTTCCTGTCTTTACTTAACAAACTCCAACTTTGTGGCAACTGAGCTGGTTTGAAGTTCGGCTAACGTGTTACGTGTGGTAGCTGAGCTTGTTTGAAGTTCGGCTAACGTGTTACGTGTGGTAGCTGAGCTTGTTTGAAGTTCGGCTAACGTGTTACGTGTGGTAGCTGAGCTTGTTTGAAGTTCTGCTAACGTGTTACGTGTGGTAGCTGCACTTGTTTGAAGTTCGGCTAACGTGTTACGTGTGGTAGCTGCACTCTCTTGAAGTTCTCCTAAAGTGTGCTGAGTAAGAACATAGTTATCACGTGATGTATCTGCACTGGTTTGAAGTTCACCTATGGAAGCCTGCAATGTAGCAAGAGTATCCTGTGTTACCTTTAAAGTGTTTTGTGTTGTCTGCAACGTCTCCTTCATAGCAGCTGGACTCGTCCGTATTTCACCTAAAGTGTTTTGAGTACATATTGAATTATTTTGTAACACACTCAAAGACGTATTTGTGTTATCATTACTATTCTTACAATCTTCCCGAACTTGGGCTATTTCTTTTCTTAATTCATTGGCATTTTTTTCATTTGTATGTCCAATGTTTTCTGATTTGGTGAGTTCCTTGGTGCAAGGCCTCAATATCCTTGTCCATTTTACTCTGTGTCTCCCTCAACACCTTTAAACATTGCTTGGATTGATTCCAAGTCAGCAGACATATTCTTCTTTTCTTGATAAACGAGGGGAAATGCAGCACTACATATGTCTATAAGAATACCTATTGTGATCATTTTATTTCAGAGTGGTATCCGATGAACAGTTTTCCGCTTTATTAACACCCTATACTAGTTTACGAATGCTTATCCATTTTTAAATCTGGTCTAAAAATCCAGTTATCCCTACATGAACCGTTACTCTTTACGATAGTGGGTCTATCAGAAATCAACACCACCGAAACATTTAGTAAACAACACCCTATATTAATGAACGCACTCCCAAAGTCGTTCAACCGGCTTCTAAACCTTGTTATTCCAGTATCAACCAAACGTGGCTACACCTGTACTGGCTAACTTCATAGTCAGACGTCTCACAGTCAAATGAATCCTTTTCATAATTTTCACAATTCATTTTCTTTATAAGTGTCGGTCGGCTAATCTTACATAATTCATAGCCTTCCTGCACCCACATAATACAATTGTATCTTTGTGCCAACACCTCTGACTAGAACCTCATCAAATCAAACAAACAAAACGACACTACCATATTCGTCAGTCCTCAAATGTGGTCGAAGTCATACTCCTACATAAACATGGCTTGAATACACATTTCCTCCATTGGGTATATGTAATATACTCTGGCCACATTAGTATGGGCTAGCCATAAATATCCATCCTATATGTACCCGATTTCAGCAGTGTCGTGAATGCCACAATCCAAGATAGCAGCGGATCAAATACCAACGGCAGTACCCCGGCTAATAATACTTACCGTAATATCCGGCATCACACACTCTGCAAATCGTGGACACATATCAGGCGATATTATCAACACGCAATGGTTAATCCTCCACAGGATCAGCGACAACACACACCTGAGCGCAAGACTCTCATTCACACGGGCGTAACAGGGACAAAGGAATGGATAAAATGGTTCAAGCCGCTTTAATAACCATGGCATTCCTACCCTCCCACTATCTATAAATCACAACGCAAGAGTATATTGAAAATGGTATAAGCATACGCAAATGCGTGCCCAAATTTTATTCAAAAAAGGGAAGACACCGCAAAAATGGATATAAGCAAATCGAAGATCCGTAACTGAATGTCATTACAATTGATGTCTTATGGCACACACTCTGACATAACGTCAGCTAAATTACAAAAATAACGACTTAAAGATCAACAATAAATAAAATGGCAACATATCGCAATGCCTTTTCAATCAGGATCAATAAAAAAATTGTTTATGAAGAGAAAAAAAAACCAACCCCCTTAATAGAATTAAATAGTGACGGCCTCTCACTATTTACAGTATCAATATTTTACTCTATACATAGATCCTGAGTTTTATTCTTTATTGGATTACCGAAATATCTTTAATTCAAATTACAAAATTTAAGAAATACCTAATATTATCATATGCGTGTCATTCTAGAACACTATCTACACCAATGTTCCTCCTCTAATCTATATAGACCTATGATTCAACAACATTAACCGACGGTGATCAACATCGAGGTTATCGGGCAAAATATGGTTTAGCATTGCGACCAATGAAGATGAGAGTGCTATCCACTGAACCCCTGTTTTTATCCAATCTTCAAAAACAATAACAATAATCATAAACTGAATTAATATCAACGTCCTGAATGCTAAACTTTTGGAGCCCCCGGTATCGCCAACCCAGCTGATCTGCAAGAAATCGACAGCCTACCAGATAAACATCAAACACAACCAAAATGGTCCTACGATACGAATAGAAAAAAATACTGTCTTCAAACACAGGAGAAATAATCTAACAGCAGTCGAAATAAACTCCACAAACCCTAATAACTCAACGTTCCAACGAACGGCAATCACAGCTCAAAGCTGACTAACAAGACTGCAATCCAAATCACACACTAAACGCAGCCCAAATAACAACAACAACAACCATTGACAGAGGAAAGTTTCCCAGGACATAACATCCCTTACAGGGGTCGACCTTCGAAATACCAAAAAAAAAAAAAAAAAACCATTAGTATTATCGCACACCTATTCAATGTAAACACCACCATCCAACACTATCAAAAAAGAAATGACCATCTCTCCCTCAAGTTATAAGTGATTCAATGACGTTGATACTAATTTTAAATACGCTTTAAAAGCGATAGCAGTTACAGATCGAATGACAATCTCCTAGTGCGTGTCAACTAAGCACGATATATTTCTAACTATAATCCGTTTCACGTTACATTGATTGTGAGTGTCAACTCAAAAACATTTTCCACTTATGTGTGCACTATATTCATTAAACATTTAAATAAATAATTATGTATTTACACTGTGTCACTCTATAACAACAGTCGAGAACATCACTCGAATGATCATTACATTTTATAATTCAAAATTGTTTTCGAAAGAGCTCTTCGTCTGAACGATCAGAGTAGCAACTAACTTTAAATCAACGAGAAATTTTCTAAAAGTCAAAACTGAAAATTAATTATACTTCCAAAGGAAGAAAATTATTTTTGGAAAATCTCAAGTCAGGATTGAAATTCTAAATTTCTCAAAATCCAAAATTGATCGGGATTTTATGAAAATCCGAGGAAAGATTTAATTCAAATTCCAATATCAAAATGGAATAAATTTTCAGAGTGAAAATTTCAAAAAAAAATCCGAAAATAATTCAAATGGTAAAGTCAGATAATTGTGCAACAACACAATATGAAAAGAATCATCGAAGATCAAATAGCTAAATCCCAAAATTCAAAATTCATCATCTAAGAAAATCTAATTTTCGAAAGCAAATTTTCAAAAACCAACTCCTCTGAAGCTGCGAAGTGGCAACAGTGCGGAAATAAGAAAATGCAAAGAAGCAAAGTGCGCAAGAAACTGTTCATCCCGAAACACTCTTAAATCCAAAATAATTAATTGCGAAACCCAAGAGGTCGAAAATTCAAATCCGAGAAAAATCTTACAATGGTGCCAGCGGTAATCATCGAAGCGAGGACCCCACTAGCCCAGGCACGGTCAACAAGAAGTTAACTCGCCTGCAAAGATCCCCAAACATGCTTAAACTGAGGCTTACTAGCCTACTAAACGCACACCGTAACTTGCTTCGATGAATAAAATCACTGACCACAAGATCTAAACCAACTACTTAACAAAATTCTACTGAAATAAAATGATCACACAAAGCATCTACAAGAACACAGAACTACGAACTGGGGCTACAAATATTGAAGGGCTTGTCTTACTTTCAGCTGAATCGGAGACGAACAACGTGAAGATCCATACACGTTCAGAATAGGTGCTGGTTTCCATTTCACTCGGCTGACATCTGGGTAGTCTCGCTTCAAACCACGAGCCTCCTTCCCTAGTCCGCCTCGAAACTACTCGTTCCCTGCTATCGGCCATCCGAGTTCTTGAGAGGGCCTGATTGCCACGGCGTTCGGTTCGCCCCCTGACAGACACCTCGTTCGATCCCGGGTCTTCGTCCCGGCGTTTTCTTCTTCTCGTCCCTCCAGAAAGTCGTGTAGTCTCCTTCCATAATTGTGTTGGCCGAAATTCATAATGTTCTCTAGTAGATCGTGCATTTTTGAAGTGGCTGCGTGAACTTTGCTTTTCCGCATATCGTTCTAAGTGACTCCACTCGAAGGAAATCTCGCTTTCATGATGCAGGCCACATTTCTCTCAGCATAATTTAACAAAATTCCATGACTTCCTCTGACAAATCACATTCTCCTTCCGGCCACGTGTCCATAATGTTCTCCATTTTATTGCTTACCATTTCCTCCTCGAACATATCGTTCCGAAGTAACGTGTCTCAAGGTGTTTCCTTACAAACATACACGTTCAGTACTTTTCATGAAGTATATTCACAATTCCCTTTTCTCCACGAATACGTTACACAGTACTGACTGACAATTCATTGTCACCCCATGCCACCGGTCTTTACCGTGGAATATTCCAAAACCCACTCAAAATCACACACAGACTTTCGTGCTTCGCAATACATTAGCACATTTAGACACGATGTTTCACACGTTCATATCACTTCCTTAATCATCACACACGAACAACCACTCCCGTAACGCGTTTCCGCAGCGCTCTGCTCGCCTCTCTCTGTCTCAGTAGACTCCCTCACGTCACCTGACACACTCTGATGTCATCCTTCTCTCGCCTTCTCGAACCACCTGCCCCTTCCTCAATGCTGCCAACCCAAACTCAGACATGAATATCCTCTTACAGACTTCGGGCGTTAATATCCATAGAAGACATCTCCTTTTTATATCTTAATTAATTTCTTCAATTTATTTTCCAAGGTCAATGCTACCAAATGCATTAAATAGCCTACTACACAAAAAAAAACATTCCATTTCTAACTTCGCTCACCCGATCTTCCAATCCCATTCTCTTTCTTCAAATACAGGCTGTGGTCTATATCGTAGGATGATCCAATCAATTTCCGCCCTTTCTAGGAGGTGATTACATTCAGCTAACAAGCTTCTTGTTGGGCAATACTTCATGACATAAAGCTTGTGTAATGGACCTGTTCCAAAATTCATTATTCCAATATTAATTAAATGCTCCCTTTTCTAAGGCTGCCTTTCAAATCAGTTCCTGGTATCTCTTGATACGAATTCGGGGACAGTAGGTAATGTCTTATTAGAGCATAAAACAATTAAAATGAATTTTGAACTTTTTGGACTCTATGTAAACACTGGGAGCGAAGGTGAAATTACGGATATCAAATCTTTTAATACAAAAAACATAATTGTTAGCTAATCAACTAATATTAGTGATGTATACCAAAATATTCCAAGTGCTATCATTGTGAAGAGTGAAGAGTTCCAGGAAAGGGAGTCGGGCTGGGCGTTGGTTGAAGTACTTTATTTAGAAACCAACCTGAATAAATACAACCCCCTTCGATCATCATCACACATTGATTTGCCTGGATGGATCAAACGAAAGAAAGCTGTTGTGAACGTTATGAATAGTGATCAAGCATGTTTTGCGTGGGCTGTAACCTCAGCTCTCCATCCAGCAGTGATGCATGAGGATAGAAATTCATCGTATTCTCACTATTCTTCAGTGCTAGATTTAAAAGAAATAGAATTTCCTATGGCGATAAAAGACATTCAACGTTTTGAAGAGCTGAACAATGTAAGTATTAATGTTTATGGAATTGAAAATAAGAGAATAGTAGGTCCTCTATATTATACTCAGGAAAAAAAGGATGCTCATGTAAATTTACTTTTCATTACCGAAGGTGAAAATGCTCACTATTGCTGGATAAAACATTTCAGTAGACTTGTTGGTAGTCAGCTATCAAAATATGAAGGTAAGAGGAGGTTGTGTGATGGTTGTTTGTTATATTTTGAAAAAGAGGAACAATTAACTCAACATCAAAAATGGGGGTGTAATCATGTGTGTACGGTATTACCGACTCCTAAAAATAACATTCTAAAATTTAAGGATTATGAGAAACAGCTTCGAGTACCATTTGTTATAATTGCCGACTTCGAGGCTTTGCTAAAACCATTTAATACATGTTCAGCGAATCCAGCCCAACCTTTCACCAACACTACTCACATTCATGAACCTTCTTGCTTTGCATATTATATTAAATGTAGTTATGATGACTCTTTAAATAAGTTTGAGCTCTATAGAGGACTTGATGCACCTAAAGTTTTTATGGAAAGGCTTGAGAAAGATGTCATCCGTATAACATCTATTTTAAATACGATCATTCCAATGGAGCCACTAACTTTATTAGAGCAAATGAATTTTGAAACTGAAACTAAGTGTTTTATATGTGGTGAATGTTTATATACAGACAGGGTTCGCGATCATGACCATTTAACAGGAAAATATCGTGGTGCTGCTCACCAAGATTGTAATTTAAATTATAGAGTAATTAAATTCATTCCGGTCATTCTACATAACGGTAGCAAATACGATAACCACTTTATCGTTAAAGAATTTGGAGCTTCAGATGTGAAAATTGATATATTGCAAATAATAAGGAACAATACATATCGTTCACAAAATACATCAAAACTAGCAATAAAAAAAACCATTAAACTGCGATTTTAGATTCATTCCGCTTTATGCCGAGTAGTCTTGATAAGCTGGCTAGTAATTTAAAATCAGATCAGTTTCAAGAAATTCAACGTGTCTTTCCTAAAGAAGATGATTTTAATTTAATTCGTCAAAAGGGTATATTCCCTTATGAATATATTAACTGTGTGGAACGTCTTGAGGAGCGTTCTTTACCATCGAAAAATGCATTTTACAGTTCCTTAAACACAAGTGATCAGGAATATTTACATGCCCAACGTGTATGGACACAGTTCCACATTCAAACTTTATGAGAATTTTCAGACATATATTTGAAGACAGATGTGTTATTATTAGCAGATGTTTTTGAAAATTTTCGGAATGTTTGTATGAAAACGTATGACCTTGATCCTTGTCAGTATTTCACTGCTCCTGGGTTAAGTTTCAGTTCAATGTTGAAAAAAGAACGGAAGTAAATTTAGAATTAATGACTGATATAGACATGATCAAATTTATAAAATCATCAATTCGAGGTGGATTAAGCCAATGTAGTGGACGGTACTCTAAAGCAAATAATAAATACATGCCTAGCTACAACCCTTGTGAAGAATCAAAGTATATTGTCTACCTCGATGCAAATAACCAATATGGTTGGGCTATGAGTCAATATCTACCACTGAAAGATTTTCGCTGGCTGACACAACCCGAAATTGATGTCTTACATGTTGACACTCTTAATGATAACGATGATAAAGGATATAATTAAGAGGTAAATCTTGAGTACCCTAAAGAGTTACATGATGATCATAATGATTTACCATTTTGCCCTGAGAATATGAAATCTCCATACATCACATCACGAACAAAAATGTTAATTGCTAATATAAATGATAAATGTAAATATGTAATACATTATCAAAACTTGAAACAGTGTCTACAGCATGGATTGAAATTAACTAAAATTCAACGCGTATTGCAATTTCATCAGTCAGCATGGCTCAAACCGTATATTGATCTAAACAATAATTTAAGAACACAGTCAACGAACGCGTTTGAAAAAGATTTTTATAAACTCATGAATAATAGTGTTTTTGGAAAGACTATGGAGAATGTTGATAAACGAGTTGATGTAAAGCTGATAACAAAGTGGGAGAATGATGGTAAAAGGTATGGTGCGAGCAACTTAATGAGCAAGCCTAACTTTCATAGCTGTTCAATTATTCATGAGGATTTAGTTGTAATACAAATGAATCGTCATAAAGTAACTTACAACAAACCCATATATGTGGGTTACACCATTCTGGAATTGTCAAAAACACTTATGTATGAATTTCACTATGATTATGTAAAGAAAAACTATCTTGATAATGCTAAATTACTCTACACAGACACAGATTCTTTTATTTATGAGTTTAAAACTGATGATTTTTATGAGGATATCAAAACTGAGCTAAATAGGTTTGATACAAGTGACTATCCCGAGGATAATATTTACCATTTGCCTCTAGTAAACAAAAAGGTTCTTGGGATATTTAAGGATGAATGTGCTGGTGTTATTATAGACACCTTTGTAGGCACAAAATCTAAATCATACAGCTATATTGTTACGTGAAATGCCCGTTCCTACGTTTTTAAATATGTATCTTCCCTGGATGTGACTTCACGACCTTTGAAACGACCCCCTGGTGGCTTGGTTCCAATTTTAAACACGAGATGGCAGCTGCTATCGGACTTCGGCGCATCTAGCCGTGGTTCCTTCTTCTTCACCACTAGAGTGTGTTGGTGGTGGCTTATAAACTCGTCCTAATCGTGTCATATTTGAAGGCTATTATTATTCTATGTCATGAAACAAAAGACTGTGTATACATGATACCGCCAAATTAATTACTTAATAATCACATTGTTGCTTGAGGGGTCATGCTGTGATTGGACAATTACATTAACATGAATGCAATGCTGTTTTGACTTGTGATTCTCCGCCATCTTGTGATGTTCATTGTCTGTCGTCAAGGAAGCAACTAGCCTGCTGTTCGTGAAAGAGGATCTCTCCGTCGCGCTGGGGGCGGTGGCCCCCAGCCTCTACGAAACATGACTTTATTCAAAACTAAGGAAATGCATGTGCTGCTAGGCTATTATTTAATAATTTGCCTGGAAGATGAGGTGTGATCTGCGTATTTTACTGCCTACAACAAGGAAAGCCTCCTGGATGATCGAAGCGGATTCTGTGTTCTACCGAAGCAATGTGCCGGAAGTTCATATCTCTTATATTATTTAAAATGTGTTAATTATTTTATTTTCATTGTGTCTCCACAGAAAAGTTTTAAGGTACGTTATTAATTTTATATATTTTATTATGGGAGCTCCAATATTGGCCTTGTATTTATGTTTTGATGCTGTTTTTGTTTCGCCTGGTAGGCCTAATTTATTTCTGTTTTAATAATGTTACCAGATATATATTAATTTTGTTATTTTTTCTTCGTACCTTCTGGAGACACATTTCTAGTTTATTTTACGTTTTAAATTATTATTTATTTTCTTTTGGCAGTCCTTGGGATTGCCCTATTATTAATTTAATTTACGATCCGATGCACCAGCCTCATGTCAATAGTGTTAAAGCGTAATTCCTTCCTCCTTTTTATTTCTCTCTGGTGATTTTAAAATTTAATTTTGCTAATTGTTTGCCGTAATTCGATCGGACATGTGGTCTCCTATTTTTAGTGGCCATGTTTGTTTTTTGTTTTGCCGGGATGCATTCTGGTCTCGGGGGCATTATCTTGGCGTCGAGCGGTAAGCTCAAACGTGCTGTGGTGTTATCTTAATATGTTTTTATTAATCTTGTTGGTTTAACTTTGTGTTTTTGGTAAATGTTCCTGTGTTTTTCTCCGTCATGCAAATTATGGATTTATTTTCTGATCCAATTTTATTTTATTAATTTAATTATAAATTTCTCGTTTCATCGTGGCTTTAGATATCTGCATGTCGGATCGGTATTACATACCTTAATATATTATCAAGCCCTTTCTTATTTAATAATGCTTATCTACTGATTTTCTTCATTTAGGCTTAATTAATTTTTTTTAAATTTAATGTTTTCTTTTTGGTTCAGTAAACTGCATGTAAAACCTTAACTTGTTTTCTAAGATAATTGTCTTATTTAGGCCTTAAGCCACGTGCATCTTCAGAGGGTGCCTTGGCCATAGAGTTTCTTCCCTTTTTTTAAGATTTTGTTAAATTTTCTTTTTCTTGCATCCTTCTGATAAATAAATGTTATTTTAAATTTTTATGCAACTGTTGTGGCATTTTTTGTCGGCGACAATTCTGTTAGTTATTGGGGGGTGTCTGTAGTCGAGCCTGTGCGTTCCCCTTTTCCACCTTCCTTCCACCCCTTTTGGTGTTCTTCTGTTGGGGCATGTCATCTGGAGATGATTTTGCTGTGGAGGCGACGCGGACCTCTAAGACAGGTAAGTTGGCCCATCCCATTCCCTAACCATCACGGTGGGCGTCTGCAGTTTGGTAGCAGACCAAGCTCGTGTTCGCTTCTGTAACTATCGCCTCCTCAATACCCGCAGGCTCGTTTTATGGGACCTTCTGATGCTGATAGAGCAGTTGTTGATGGGATGTGTCATGTCAGTGCACTTGATGTTATGTAAAGCTAATCCTTGTCGTTTGTTTAATTTCATGTTTGCCTCTGAATATCCATGTGGTGAGATGTAAGTGACCGGTTCCAAGCAAGGTGTTTGCTGCTGTATTTTATCCTGTTTCTATGCAACATTCCCACTGAAAAAGATGCTCGGTAAGTGGCTGGCATGTGTTCTTGGCATGGGGAATGTGGATTTGTTAATATTCTGATAGCCTAAATGCTACGTGTGAAGGCATCGTGGAGCCCTGTCTGAAGCTGTTCGCCATGTGGTTTGTGGCCATTATTGTAATTTAGCTTCCTATTCTCTAGCCAAGCAAGGGGTGACTTCTGCAGTTCTGGGCAACATTGTGCATGATCTTGTATAATATGGTGGCGGTGTTCGAGTGTCAGCCTAATCTATGGTGTTGGTAATTGGTAGTTATGGTATTGTTGTGAAAGTGTAAACTGTCCTCGTAATTCCTAAAATTTGTTTCTTTCTGTATTGTCTGCCTGCGTTCTGTGTTTTTCAAAATGGCTGACAATAATAGTGTTTTTGATTTAATTGACTTAAGAGTTAACCTTGTGAATTTGGAGAGTTCTTCTGGGGTTGAACGTGAATCACCTCTGTTTACTAGGTCTGAGGTTTTGGAATCGATTACTAGTAGTCGTTTGCCTGCCCCTCTATTGTCTGGCTCTGGCTCGTCCAGACCACTTAACCCTGGATACGGTCAATCTTCTCATGTTAGGTCACCTAATGATTTCCTGGGTCTTGCCGACCCATTGCATCCCAGTTTTTTCTCTGGCAATGTAAATGTTTTGTCTCCTGTAGAGGGTATGCGAGCGAGCTGCCCTGGTAATAATGTCTTTTTTCCAAATGCTACGTTCTCGCCTACAGTTAATTATGGGTCGATTCCTCGCCCTATTTCTAGTTTCTTAACTAAGTTGAAGCATTTCAACCTAGATGACGTTACCCAGGTGGTCCTATTTTTAAAGCAAGTGGTCGAATTGGGTAACCATGCCTCGATTTTTGGGATGTCGGAAAATCAGATTTTCCAACTGTTATATCCTGTTGCATCCGGTATGCTGCGCGATCAGCTAATTGAAGCTATCCACCTCCGCATGTCCTTAGCCATGTTTATTAGGGAAGTGTTGTGGTTTTTTGTCCCTGCAAGTGCCCTTAGTACGCTCGAGCAAAAGTTTTTATATCGTGTCCAAAGGTTGGACGAGTCACTTAGCGACTATGTCAGTGACATTAAGGTGTATGCCCAGGTATTTGCGTCCCCTTTAACTGAGCGACAGTTGGTGTCATCTATTGTAAATGGGTTTTCGCCTCAATATAGATCATACATGACTATGTGTACCAGGCCTTCGTCGTTTGTCGAGCTGAAACAGGTCGTTATAGAGGCTATGGCTGTGAAACATGCAGATTCCCTTCGTGTAGCTAATGTTCCTCCTACTTCCTTGATGTATTGTCCTCCTCCTTCCTTGATGTCTCGTACCCCTCCTAAGGTTATGTTTCATCCTAGACCCAATATTAAGTGCCACACGTGCGGTGGCGTGGGACATGTCAAGAAGGTGTGTCCGAATAACCAAGTTGTGTATCGCCAATGACGGGAGATTTTGGAGACCAATTCGGATGTTACTTCTAAGGATATTTCTGTGCATGAGAGTTTGGGAAAACCGTGTGAAGTTTCTGGTCGCCCTACTAATGAAAATCTTGGTAACTCTTTGAAAACTAATTCATCACGTGCTAATTCTGCTTATGTCGCTGACCTACCTAACCTGTCGGTGAGCAATGTCGTGGCAAGTCAGCCTAATTCTAAACATAATGTGAAACCTGTGGTGCGGATGTCCTCCTCATCTAATTGTAATCGTTTTAGAGTGAGTAATGATTTTGGAATTTCTCCTGTGGCTAAAGGAATATCCCCGTTTATTGAAATTTGTGTTTATGACGAGCCCGTTTCTGCATTGCTTGATTCTGGTAGTGTCGCATCCTTTATAAGCGAGGGCTGGTTTTTATCTATGAAGAGTGTTTGCAAATTTCCTGAGTTAGAGCCTAACAATGAATCTTTTATTTCGGCAAATTGTTCTAACTTAAATATTTTGGCTAGTATGACAGTCAAAATCCATATTTTAAATTTTTCTTGGAAGTTTAAATTTTTTGTTGCCAGAAATCTTTCTTGTTCTGTGGTCATTGGAGCTAATTTCATGTCACACGTTGGTATGCTTCTTGATTTTGGTGCTCGCAACTTATGGTTTAAGTTTAATCCGCAGAGTAAATTATCGTTTAACCCGGTTTTATCTTCTCCTGCTGTCAATTCTGTTAGTGAACCTGTGACTATTGAGGATCTCGATCTGGAAAATTTAACGAGTCTTCAAAAGGATGCCATTAAGAGGTTATGTCAGGAGTATAGTGATGTATTTACGGACATGTTGGGTGTAACCCATTTGATGGAATACAAGATTGAGCTAACCGATTCTGTGCCGGTGCGTTCCAGCCCGTATCGCCTTGCACCGCCCACGATGGCTGAACTTCGGAAGATTATCGATAAGATGTTGGAAGAAGGTGTATTCCAACCTTCTATTTCGGCCTACTCATCCCCTGTATTCCTTGTGCCAAAACCTAACGGTGGTTTCCGGCCGGTGGTCGACTAGAGGGCTCTTAATCAAAAGGTTGTTTTACAATCCATTCCTCTGACGGACCTTCATACATGCATTAATTGGTTTCGCAACGCGAAGGTGTTCACGATCCTCGATTTAAATTCTTCTTACATCCAAATTCCCCTCTCCCCGGAATCCAGGCATGTTACTGCTTTTTCCACTGACTGGAACCTGTTTGAGTATGCCCGTGTCCCGTTTGGCCTATCCACCGGAGCCGTTGTGTTGAGCAGACTTCTGGACAAGGTGCTTTCAGAAATTAAATTCAAATTTGTGTACCACTATCTTGACGATGTGGTGATCTATTCTGAGTCCTTCGAGGAACACGTTGATCATCTGAAGGTTGTACTTGATCGATTGCGTGACGCTGGCCTTACCGTCAAATTGTCCAAGGTTTCCTTTGCCAAGCCCAAAATTTCCTTCTTGGGTCATATTGTTTCCGCGTCTGGTATCTCCGTGGACCAATCTCGTACTCAGGCCATCAGAGATTTTAAACCGCCCAAGAACGCCAAGGGTGATGCTCGTTATATTGGTATGGTGAACTTCTTCCGTAAGTTCATCAGTAACTTTGCTGACCGTGCTGCTCCTCTAAATCAATTATGCAAAAAGGCTGTGAAGTTTGAGTGGGGACCCTCTCAGCAGGCAGCCTTCGAAGATCTTAAGCTTGCGCTCTCTAACGTCCCTGTATTACCCATTCCGGATTTTGGGAAGCAGTTCATTGTGCAGACTGATGCGTCTGGTCGTGGTGTTGGTTGTGTCCTACTGCAAGAGACTGATCTGGGTAGGCAACCCGTTCCATACGCTTCTCGTACCTTAACGGACGCAGAGAGGAAGTATTCCATATACGAACTTGAGGGTTTAGCAGGGTTGTTCGCTCTGGAAAAATTCCGTATGTATCTTGAGCACACTAAGTTTCTCCTTGAGACCGATAACCAGGCCTTGAGCTGGGTGTTAGGGAAACCCCGTAAAACTGGTAGGATTGCCAGATGGGCAACTAGGATTCTGTCGTTCCAGTTCACTCTCAACCATATTCGTGGGTCCGAAAATGCGGTAGCTGATTCATTAAGCCGCATGTATGAGGAAACAGCCAAAGAGGAAATTCAAGGATGTGAACCCGTAAACCTTGTATCACCCGTAAATTATGTCAATGTCGTTCTCAGCAATTCCCCTGTGCTTTTTGGAGATGTGAGGCGATTCCAGAAAGAAGATCCCTCCTTATCTAGCCTAATTGACCGAATCAATTCTGGGGAAGTGATCAAGCCCTACACTCTAAAGGATGGTGTATTGTGTTGTTCGTCTCGTCATGACCGTCTACCTAAAATTGTGCTCCCGTCGGTTCTCATTCCGGAAATCTTTCGCTACTATCACGAATCTCCTATTGGTGGCCACCTAGGAGTATTCAAGACCCGAGCTAAAATCAGACAGTTCTTCATTTGACAGAGTATGGATGGCGATATCAGGAGGCTCATTAGAAATTGCGCTTCATGTAGTATTAGCAAACCTCCGGTTTCTATTAAGGTTGGCCTGTTGTCATCCGAACCGGCATCTAGACCCATGGAGAGGCTTTTTATCGACCATGTTGGTCCGTTCCCTCGCTCTGGTCGGGGAAACCAATTTGCGCTTGTTTGCACTGACGGTTTCACCCGGTTTAGTTGGATTTTCCCCACCAGACAGGCTACGACCAGTTCCGTCATAAAGTGTCTTAATTCCATCTTTTCTTCCTTTGGGCCATGTCAGTACCTGGTGTCAGATAATGCCAAGTGCTTTGTATCTCATCAGTTCCGTCAATTCTTATTTGATTATGCTATTTCGCATGTAACCACCACTCCCTATTTTCCTAACCCGTCTCTCGCTGAGCGAGTCAATCGTAATCTCCGTTCTGCTCTGATTGCTTTCCACCACGACGACCATTCCAAGTGGGATTATAATTTGCATTGGCTCAATTTTGCTTTCAACACCGCCGTGCATGAGAGCACGCAAGCCACCCCTGTTTCGTTAATGTTTTCGTTTATGGCTAATTCTCCGTTGTCTAATCTGTGGAACCTGCACGATCTCCTTCCAGACAGTTTTACGCCCGAGGATATGAGGGCGAAATTCGACAAGGCTAGAGAGAGTATTAAGGTATCACATGACCAACTTGCCAAGCGACACAATCCTGTCACAAGCCAACTGATTTGGAAATTGGAGATGTTGTGTACGTCCGCAATTTCGAGCCCAAGGGCGTCAGTAATCTAGTTTAAAGCAAGTTGACCCCTCGTTTTAAAGGCCCATGTTATGTAGAGGCATTCCTGACTCCCGTTACTCTTCTTATTCGAAACCCTAAGGCCAACAAAATTTCCAGAGTGCATCTGTCGCACATAAAACGAGGTGGAGAGGTTTGTAATGAGGAAATGCTACCATAAAATTTGAAAAACGATTTTTGTATAATGTAGAGTATCCCTAACCTTCATTGAAGCCTTCAGGCATCTGTTCCTTATGAAATTTTGAATTGGGTTTAAAAAAAACTCTACTGGGATACAACTTGTAACTGTTGGGTAATTCCCATTTTATGGTAAATTGTAAAATTGAAACTAAATTTTGATGTTCTCATAGAAGATGCTGGCATGTAAGTTGGACTCGGTGGGAGACCTAACTCATGGTAATTTATATATACCTGTTTCCTTGGGAATTTGAGTGGTCATTCCTCTACCGTAACTCCTGCTAAATGTATAGTCGTTCTACGCGTGTACTGTAAAAAAGTAACTCTGTTTAATGCACGATTGAAGGCACGGATCCAGGGCATTTTCAGGATTTTCCTTCTTCATTTAAAGTCAACTTTGTTTCTCTTTTATAAAATATGTGTTAAGAATTAGTAATTTCTGTAAACATTTTTTGAAATAAGATTAACTTCTGTTTTGTAAATGGCTGCCCATTCGTCGCATGATATCTAGCACATTGCTTCCACCTACTTCGTCTAAAGCTAACAACATTGGACTTTTTGAAAATTATCTAACGTGTCTCGGACTCTGAAAGCTCTGCTGGTGCTGGTGTTCTGCGTTTCTGAAGACTTATGGACACAGCGAAGCTGTTAACTAAGTGGTTTGCGAGGTGATCAATTATCCCTTCACTGGTAATCTGACTCTGCACTCTTCCTAACCAAAACGATGCGGTTTCGTCCATCAATTGGAGTTAACTGGTGAACATTATCTTCTGGAAACATGCTTGGTGAGTCGACTAGTTAAGGAGTACTGCCTATGCCTAGGCATAATCGTGAACGGTGTTCACGCTTAAGGGAGGGAGACTGTTACGTGCAATGCCCGTTCCAACGTTTTTAAATATGTATCTTCCCTGGATGTGACTTCACGACCTTTGAAACGACCGCCTGGTGGCTTGGTTCCGATTTTAAACACGAGATGGCAGCTGCTATCGGACTTCGGCGCATCTAGCCGTGGTTCCTGCTTCTTCACCACTAGAGTGTGTTGGTGGTGCCTTATAAACTCGTCCTAATCGTGTCATATTTGAAGGCTATTATTATTCTACGTCATGAAACAAAAGACTGTGTATACATGATACCGCCAAATTAATTACTTAATAATCACATTGTTGCTTGAGGTGTCATGCTGTGATTGGACAATTACATTAACATGAATGCAATGCTGTTTAGACTTGTGATTCTCCGCCATCTTGTGATCTTCATTGTCTGTCGTCAAGGAAGCAACTAGCCTGCTGTTCGTGAAAGAGGATCTCTCCGTCGCGCTGGGGGCGGTGGCCCCCAGCCTCTACGAAACATGACTTTATTCAAAACTAAGGAAATGCATGTGCTGCTAGGCTATTATTTAATAATTTGCCTGGAAGATGAGGTGTGATCTGCGTATTTTACTGCCAACAACAAGGAAAGCCTCCTGGATGATCGAAGCGGATTCTGTGCTCTACCGAAGCAATGTGCTGGCAATTCATGTCTCTTATATTATTTAAAATGTGTTAATTATTTTATTTTGATTGTGTCTCCACAGAAAAGTTTTAAGGTACGTTATTAATTTTTATATATGTTATTATGGGAGCTCCAATATTGGCCTTGTATTTATGTTTTGATGCTGTTTTTTGTTTCGCCTGGTAGGCCTAATTTATTTCTGATTTAATAATGTTACCAGATATATATTAATTTTGTTATTTTTCTTCGTACCTTCTGGAGACACATTTCTAGTTTATTTTACGTTTTAAATTATTATTTATTTTCTTTTGGCATTCCTTGGGATTGCCCTATTATTAATTTAATTTACGATCCGATGCACCAGCCTCATGTCAATAGTGTTAAAGCGTAATTCCTTCCTCCTTTTTATTTCTCTCTGGTGATTTTAAAATTTAATTTTGCTAATTGTTTGCCGTAATTCGATCGGACATGCGGTCTCCTTTTTTTAGTGGCCATGTTGGTTTTTTGTTTTACGGGATGCATTCTGGTCTCGAGGGCATTATCTTGGCGTCGAGCGGTAAACTCAAACGTGTTGTGGTGTTATCTAATATGTTTTTTATTAATCTTGTTGGTTTAACTTTGTGTTTTTGGTAAATGTTCCTGTGTTTTTCTCCGTCATGCAAATTATGGATTTATTTTCTGATCCAATTTTATTTTATTAATTTAATTTTAAATTTCTCGTTTCATCGTGGCTTTAGATATCTGCATGTCAGATCGGTATTACATACCTTAATATATTATCAAGCCCTTTCTTATTTAATAATGCTTATCTACTGATTTTCTTCATTTAGGCTTAATTAATTTTTTTTAAATTTAATGTTTTCTTTTTGGTTCAGTAAACTGCATGTAAAACCATAACTTGTTTTCTAAGATAATTGTCTTATTTTGGCCTTAAGCCACGTGCATCTTCAGAGGGTGCCTTGGCCATAGAGTTTCTTCCCTTTTTTAAGATTTTGTTAAATTTTCTTTTTCTTGCATCCTTCTGATAATTAAATGTTATTTTAAATTTTTATGCAACTGTTGTGGCATTTTTTTGTCGGCGACAATTCTGTTAGTTATTGGGGGGTGTCTGTAGTCGAGCCTGTGCGTTCCCCTTTTCCACCTTCCTTCCACCCCTTTTGGTGTTCTTCTGTTGGGGCATGTCATCTGGAGATGATTTTGCTGTGGAGGCGACGCGGACCTCTGAAGACAGGTAAGTTGGCCCATCCCATTCCCTAACCACCACGGTGGGCGGCTGCATATATGACAATTGATGATGTAGTAGTAAAAAATTAAAAGGAGTGAAAAAGAATGTTGTTAGTAAAGAGCTAGATATAAGTGATTATAACAACTGTATAGTTAGTAACCCACCTGTATTATATAAGAAAATGTGCGTACTTAGATGTAAAAATCATCAACTACATACCAATTTGCTGAACAAAGTTGCTTTAAGTAATGAAGACAACAAACGATTCATTATACCCAACACATTTGATACTCTTGCTTGGGGAAACAGTCGCATTGTCGACTATTACTTTACTTGAGTCTAATGATCACTATATTCTAATATTTGTAGTGTGTTTATATTGTATTTTTTTGTGTAAAAAACTGTAAGTAGATTTTATAATGTTAGGCTACTGTAGTTTAGTAAAAATAAGATAAGTAATACATTTTAGTGTAAAATGTTTGCTTTTGTATATTACGAAAAATATTTTAAAAAACAATGTATTGAATGTGTGAACTAAACAAGGGGAATGTAAAAAATGTAAAGTGGAAATTGTAAATATCCAGTGGCGTGGTGGCTCAGCGGTCTAGCTGTATGCCTCTCACCAAGGCGGTCCGGGTTCGATTCACGGTCAATGCATGTGAGATTTTCGAAGTGAAATGCCATGTCCTGTGGTTCGGATTCCACGTAAAAAGGAGGTCCCGTGGCTCATATTCACAAGATTCACGGTCACGTAAAACTACAATCTTCCTTCCTTCTTTGTAAATATCCATGTGTGAAAAAGTGAAATGGCTATCACCATTTTAAAATAAAAAAGACATTGTGATCTGATAAACCTTGTTTTTATTTCACAACAACAAAAATGTACAGAATGTGTAAACTAAACAAGGGGAATGTAAAAAAAGGAAAAGTGGAAATTGTAAATATTCATGTGTGAAAAAAATGAAATGTCTATCACCATTTTTAAAAATTAAAAGATATAGTGATCTGGTGAACCTTATTTTTATTTCACAACAAATAAATGTACAGAATGCGTGAACTAAACAAGGGGAATATAAAAATGTAAAGTGGAAATTGTAAATATTCATGTGTGAAAAAATGAAAATGAAGAAATGGCTATCACCATTTTTAGAATTAAAAGATATAGTGATCTGGTGACCTTATTTTTATTTCACAACAAAAAAATGTACAGAATGTGTGAACTAAACAAGGGGAATGTAAAAAAGGGGAAGTGGAAATTGTAAATATTCATGTAAGAAAAACTGAAAATGAAGAAATGGCTATCACCATTTTAAAAATTAAAAGACATTGTGATCTTGTAAACCTTGTTTTTATTTCACAACAAATTGAGCTTTACAAAAATAGAATACAAAGAAATACCAATTCCTCAATCCTTTTCAATGTTCATGTCCACTCATCATTAACTTTCCTTATATAGCACAAATCACAATGAGGGCTGCCAACCTCTCTCCTACTGTGACATCACAGGATGTCAAACGTCGTTTAGCTTTTCAACTTTACTTATCCGCTACACGTCTTAATGCAGGATGACTGTGGTGATAAGAAACGTGCATGCATGATCCAAAGGATTAATAGGTATATCACCACACTGCAAAGGTTCTTCAAGATAAGTTCCAGGACCACACAAATAATAACCAGGAAGGTAGATTTAGAAAGTTAAGTATTGAATTACTTTGTCAATGACGCCATTGCCAGTACAGGTCTGGCATATCCTTTTCCATAGATGGTAAAAAAGGTTTGATCTTCCTCCTCCTCCTCTGTGGATGATGTTGTTGTTGTTGCTTCTTTCTCTCCACCACACACGAGGTATGAGGAAACAAAGTCTTTACACAGACTTTTATGACCGTGATACAGTTTGACCAGCTGGCAAGTAGCACACTGTCGCATGTAGGGTATTTTTGCCATAGCCACTTGCTTATGGTGATCATAATCCGTACATGGTTGCAATTCACTTAACACAGGGTCTTGAGTCCATGAGTTTGGTACATGTTGCCAGATTTCTTTCACGGCATTTGCTGCGACGTAATAAATGAATGATTTTGGAAGAGCCAATAATTCTTCTTTGGTAAAACTGTCTAGTTTCTTTTTGCACACAAAGAACTTTCCAATCGCATTATCGGTAGCATCCCCTTTCTCCATGGTATCACGTTGATGTTTACACGATGCTTGTAGAAATCTCACTGGTGGTATCCACAGGTAAACATTCAGTTTTAATTTTATTTAACAACTCCCAGCAGGCATTGGTGGTTAGCCAATGAAACAATTGCCACACCTGTGCCAGTGCTTTATAGGTAATGCTATCACAGGGGTAGCAGTCCATGAGTGTTTGCAGTGAGGGACAGCCCATATCCATTAAATCGATACATTGACAGTAACACGCCAAAAATGGTTGTAGCCATTGACGTTTTTCACTACCTTTCACAAATACTACATGGGAAGAAGACAAGTGGGCTTTCATGACCATGTCCAGGTGCTTATATGAAATGGTTCCTTGCTTCCAGTCTAGTTGCATATGAGTTTCAAACCACTGGGTTTGTTTACGGTCTTTATCCCACAACAAATCAAACGCATAAGGTGGTTTAAACACCAAATGGGTAGCTTGCGATATCCAAAATTGGAACAATCGATAATGGCCACTTCTTTAAATATAAATTTGTTATCTCCAATGTTAAACTCTTGACAGTCGACAATTAGTGTACGCAACATGTTCACTCTTGTCTGGATCAAGTCCAACTGACCACAGACTGACAATTGTTCAGTAAGGTGTACCCATGTCATTTACTTACACTCCATTCTAGTAAAAGAAAATAAAACATCGAGTAGTCACTATAGAGGTTAGGATATGACAGGGGGGCATAAGAAATAATAATATAACAACAACAACCATTTTTTATTACATTATTTTATTAGCATAAAAAGTTTTACATTCTTTATTCATTCTAGGATAGAGGCGGTACCATCTCATACAACAAAAAGTCTTTTGTGTTTATAGTGTCCATAACACCAATTATATTCTAATGTCTCTAAACTGGGTGTTTTTGACTGTGAGCTGCTCACTGAAGCACTGTTGACACCATAAAGTCCACACGTATCATAACTTTTTTCATCACTCAGAGGCATGAGTGAGGGGTAACTTGAATGACAGGGTATATTACCCTCCTCCATTCTGCACAGGTAGGGGCAGGCAGGTGACCAGCGCTGATGTTCCTGCATGTGTTCATCGGTCTCTTGCCATTGGTCTAAGATGATGGGACAAAACACACATTTCACATCCTCTCTTGTTTTTAAATAGTAGAATCCAGTGGCCGCTAAGGCTTGAGGGTCTATAAAAGGCACAGGCCACGTCGCAAAGGTCTTGAAACGTTGTTCCTCAGATTTTAAATTCATGGATGTAACTTCTCTTGAGGCTTGAAAGCAAGACATGACTGAGCGGTTTGATTTGGGTTGAGTTGCTATTTATACACTTGTCACTTGGTTGGACAGTGCATAATAGTTGACTTGTTTGTGATGAATAATCAAACAGTAGGCCGTGGTATTGGCTGGAACATTGTCATGCGTTTCAAAATCTAGTCGAATGTCAAAATTGGATGGTTTGACAGACTCTTCCAAGTAGGAACAGTCAAAGAAAATCAGTGGCGCCCTTGTCTTAAAAGCTTGGGGTGACAACATTGGACAATTCTCTTTTTGATAATACGACCATATAAATTAGGAAACAAGTCGTACAGGGGGCCAAACTTATTTTTTGAAAAATCTAAATCCAGCCCTTCATAGGGAAACACAGCACCGTTGAGGAAATTACGTGCATTTCTCAATTGCAGGTGATCAATTTGCGTGACATCTTTGGATTGTTGATACTTGCGATTCGCTTGAAAACCCACAATCATGTAGAGAGGTCTCTCTGTATAGCGGGCTGTTTTTATAGGCCAACTGTGTGTGTTGGTGGTGGGCAATAACGGGTACTCATGGAGTGCCCAGCTTCTAAATTTCATGGGTAGAGGTATATCTCTCTTTACCATCTTGAGTATGTCCAGTTTTTTGCTATCGTTAAGGGTCACATGAGGCACTTTCCATAGCAAGCGTTGTAGTTGAATTTTTGAATCAATGGGGGCATTGTCGGCTCCCTTGAGTGCATTATTATCACTCCTGTCTCTCACCAGATAAAGCACTTGCCTTGCGTTGACCACAATGCGCTGGTGATCTTCAGCAAAGCCTAAAATCAGTTTAAGAGGTAAATATCCAGTGAAGGTGCCATCGGTGTGTACCATCCAGTCATTGATCGAGTCAGGGCACCAACCCACCATGCAAAGTGTTTTGGCTTCTTCCTCACTATAAGAGGGATATAGTTTCATGATACTGGAAATGCCCACATTTCGAGTGCTATCCACCACGATATCGTTAATCACATAACGCACTTCAGAAATCAGAAAGGCGAAAGCATGGTTGGCTAACTCGGATGTGGTGGGTGTAGAGCCATCGGCTTTGGTGAGCCGACCTTCAATCTGAAAAACACTTTCATGCGGTAGAGTGTAAATTTCTTGGTTGTTGATAACAAATTGAATTTCATCATTGTTATTGAGTCCAGGTGTTTGAGCTTGATAAGAATGGAGATCAATTCTTACCAATCCTGGTTGCTCCTCGATGTGGTTCGCTACCTCTAGGATAGAATCCATCGCGGGGGTTGACGTGGTAACCCAAATGCTGTAAAATCTGCTTGTTCTGAGATGTTAACGTGTATTCATGTGGTAAACAACTAACTCCATTTCTAGACGGTGCTGTTGTTTTATATACAAACTTCATAGTGGCTTTAGCACCAACTTGTAAGTCACTGGTGTGGTAGAATCTAGATCAATGAGTTGTTGCTCTCTATTGATCAGTCTTAATGTTATATTACTAATACCATCGACAGCCACAGAATGAAAAAGCACCACTGGAGGGTATTCACGAATAATGTAGCCATTGGGCGATGTTACAATAATGTCATAAAGCGAATGCGACGGTTCTTGATTGGTGTACACTTGACTAATAATATTACACGTCACCGACACATGATGGTCCTCAATGAATTTCACTTCATGGTCTGATTCATGTTTTTTTTTTTGGGCTCCAACACGCGTGGTTTAAATCCTAGTAATGGACCAATGGAATCGGGGAGTGTTTTAAAGTCAATTTTGAATGTAGAAAAAATACTGGAGCGATGAGTGTTGGTATTTCCTACAAGTTCAAACTTGCGCATTCCATCGAGAAATGACTTTAAACCATATTCATTGATCAACACCATATAAATGTGTTCATAAATGTCATCTATCGTGTATCCACCAGAGTTGAGGGTGAGCACAGAATCATCATAGTAAAACTTGTTGTTCACATTATCAAGTATGTTGTATATTCGATTGTACGTTTCAAGAGAAAGTCCTAAACCATAGGGTTTTTCACTCAATTCGATAGGTGGGTAAAAGTCTAGGTTCACTTCAGGTCCACGTCCATGCAGTGTAAACCTCTTACTTTCCACCGACGTACTGTTGACGTTTTTGCTTATGCTGCGCCTTATATAAAAAAAATGAACACAAACGTCCACACTGTTGGCTGTTAAACGTTTGCTGACGTTTCACATTACAATATATCTTGATCCTGTTACCAAAATAGGTCACTAGTTCCATGGGCGGGGGCAAATTCTCAAAACTGTCAAAGTACCTTTCAGTGGATCCCTCTTTGACATAAGCTACATAATGTGTTCCAGGTCCTCGGTGATCATCCAAATTGACAACAGCACATTCATGTTTCCAGGGTTGTGAGGGTAATTGGTTTCGCATAAACACACCATGAAACTGAGAAAGCTTCAGTTGTTTAGCATATCTTTCCACTTGTTGATGCGTCAGGGCATGTCTTGCTATGGCTGAGGTTATTATTATTTTTTTGATTTCGAAAAGGTGAAATTCCAAATCCTTGTTGATAAAAGGCTGGCTTCAAATTAACATTTTATAGCCCCCATAGCAATGGCTTCCATCGTTTCATTGTGTCGCTGACTTTCATTGAGTTGTTGCTTGCCCTGTTGCGCGGCTTTAATAGTTATTGCCACTGCACTGGCGCCACCTAAAAGTGAACCTAGAGCAGCCAGACCAGCGAATAATGCAGGTAAAAATCCCGCTCGTTTGTGAACGGGAATCACTCGCCCTTGCTTTGAACCCTGTCGCTGACGTTTTGGAATAACATGCCTCTGTGCTGCTCGAAGAGCTTTCCTTATGGTCAACACATTATTTTTTCTTTTTTCTTTCGCAAGGGCTTGTCCACGAATGTCTTAAGCCCAGGCTTTGCCAAGGACAGGGTCATATTTTTAGTCTTTCTCACCACATATCTTTGTTTCACAATGATGATGATGACCAACAACCTTTCACAAGAATGTTTAAGTCACAACTAACGTCAGATTGTTATTTCGTGGCTGTATATTCCAATTCTACATAAAGTGGGAAATCGTTTATGGTTTTTCCAGCTTGCTTTTCATCCCATGTCAACATGAGATAAAAGGATAATTCGTCTCCTGTATTGACCATTTCATGGTTATGGACCAACATCCTATGACCATTTATCTCTATTTCTAAATGGTTCTCATCAGGTATGGCGTATTTAATGTGAATGGTTCCATTATAGTGTAATCGACAGTGGCTTAAACCCGAAGCAAGCACATAGGTCAAGTGCTGGTCATGAACTAGCGGTATATGGTTTCTCTCATTCACAGGTTTTACATTTGCCAGATACACTAAAAATACAGATGGGGTAAATTCATAAAGCCTTTTCATTTCATAGGTCACGTATCGCTTGGTACAGACATCATCATCTTCTTGTGGGTCTTCCACGTGAATAATGCGGTGATGATTAGCGGTATAGCCATCCACCGTAAGCTTAGGCACTTTATCATAAAATTCATACACTTTGTTATCCACATACTTTTTTGTAGTAACGTCTGTAGACACTTGAGGATGTTTTACATGGGTTAACCGCTTTCCTTTAAAGTCATAATCTCCCTGTTTTGTGCGTGGCACTACAGACCTATCCACATAGTGGTTATTAGCAGGATCTTTTTCTTGTTTAGGATCATGTATGGGAACAGACTTAGCTTTGTCCATCAACGCACGTCCAAAGACATCCATCGTCAACCTGTAGTACGAGTCTACTCTTTCTATGACAAGGCTCGGTGCGATGTATATAGACAGCCTGCTAGCCTCTCTAAGCCTTAGTTGAAATGAAGATAATTAAGCAGCAAGAGTCATTCCCCGTGAGGGACATGGTTTCCCATCTCTGCCCCACATCACGTGAACAACGCCATGGTTCACTGTTTCCATCTTCCATTTGCTGCATCATTGTGGGACCTTCCGGCTGTGGAAAGACCATTCATTTGCTGACACTTATTACAGCGCCCAATGGTCTGTGTTTTCAAAATATTTCTATTTTTGCAAAATCTCTCTACCAACCCCTCTACGTGTTTCTGGATCAAGTCATGTCTGGATTACAAAATGAGAATATGGGGTATTTTACATTTTCCACGCAAGAAAATGTTATGTCACCGAATGAGGTAAAGCCTGATTCACTCATGATTTCCGATGATGTATCCACTGAACGACAAGGCATCATTCAAAGCTATTTCAGCATGGATCGGCACAAACATATCGATTGCTTCTATCTTTGACAAACGTATTCTAAAATGTCCAAACAGTTGATTCGTGACAATGCCAATGTAATTGTTTTATTTCGCCAGGACGAGAGGAACAGTCGTCACATTTATAATGAACATGTCAATCAGGATACGGCATTTCAAATGTTTACAGAATTGTGTGGCAAGTGCTGGAACACACAACATCATGCCTGTTTAGTGATTGACACACAAAATGAACTCAACCAAGGACGGTATCGCTTAGGGTTTGATCATTTTATTGCTATTTAAGGCACTTTCTCATTCCCTCTCAAGTCATTTGTCACGACACCATGGCGTTAGCAGAGTCAATTGAAAAAGCATATTATTAGAGCAAAAATACTATTCGCCAAAAGTTCCGTCAATTGAAACGATCACGTGCGGATCATGCTTTGTTTATTCAACAACATTGAGCCCTTCCGCTAAAAGCTATGTTGAAACCCTCTTTCAAGCCATCTGAAACGCTACCCACCGTTTCACAAGCCACTCAGAGGCACCACGAGGACCCTGAGGAAGAGGAAGAGGAACAGAAAGATTTAACTAGTGTTAGCGAAGTTGGGGATAATGAGGAACAAGTGTTTACACCTCAAAGAAAGGCATCACCCCTTGCAGAGTTTTTAAGAAAAAAGAAATCTATGGTCATGGTTGAAACACCTTGCCCTTCCAGATCGTCTCCATTTTCACAACTCTTGGCCACCCCTCAACATAAATCTCAACTGAAGAACATTTTAATAAAATATTAGGGATCAACATTGGAACCCTATTTCACCAATCTATTTATTGGAAACACAGATACCACGTATGATGTTCGCAATGAGGATGATAGTTTTAAAATTGGTGATTCATCGATTAAATTTAGTCGTACTAAAGCTGTCATTAAAAAGATCAACTAAAAATTAACACCAGGACTGTTAAAGCTACTATTCTCTCGGACTCCCTCATCCCAAGATTATACGCTAGAGGACCTTGATAAATATAAATCCATTTTATTGGACACCCATGCCCACAAAAGACAGTATGATCCCACTCAACAAGTGAATGCCAATATATCTCAAAAATATAAAACCATCATTGCAAAAATGTTCCCCACTAGTCAAAGTGGTCGTCGTAAAGTGTCCGCTTCAGGGGTGACATTTAAGCCATTAAAACCCCTTGTGGATGTTACCTAGTAGCACAATCCCAATAAACTTGTCCAGCGACTACAGCTGTTGCATGCTTCACGTCAAGCCGGCCATACTGGTCACGATTGGGAAATTCAAGAAATTGCGGAAGAACTTCGAAATGCTACAATTATTGTTTAAGCCCTCACCCATTAAAATGTGTATTGCTCACGAGTTGCATCGTCCAGCTAGACGTCACTATCAGCGACTCAAGGTGATTTCAGAGGGTGTGGATGAACTTTGGCAAGCAGACTTGGTTGAAATGATTCCCTATGCTAGCGTTAACGTTGGTGTAAGCTATATGTTGACGGTCATTGATGTTTATTCCAAAATGGCGTTTGTTGAACCTGTGCGACGCAAGTCTGGTCCGCTAGTCACCAAGGCCTTTCAACATATTATTCGACAATCCAAACGTCAACCTCAGCTGCTACAAACCGATCAGGGAAAATAATTTTTCAACAAGGATTTCTCCAGTTTTCTCAAATCTAAGGATATTCACCATTACACCACGTACAGCAATCTCAAAGCCAGCGTGGTCGAGCGGTTCAACCGAACATTGAAAACCCATATGTGAAAAGAGTTTACCGCTCAGGGCACTTATCGCTGGTTGGACTTGTTACCTGAGCTAGTGTCACGTTACAATGACACCAAACACAGAACCGTTGGGACTAAACCACGATTTGTGACCTAAAATATTCCACAACTGGATAAACTGATTAACCCCATAAAAACAGCAGACCCTAAACGTCATCGCCTTAACATCGGGGACCATGTTCGTGTGAGCAAATTCAAGTCCGTCTTCGACAAGGGCTACACACCAAATTGCGGGACTGAACTATTTCGAATTCGTCAAGTCAACCTGAACAGTCCTGTCACTTATTTACTCGAGGACCTCAACCATCAACACATAAAAGGCAGGTTTTATCTCCAAGAACTCCAAAAGACAGCGTTTCCTAAACATTACCTTGTGGAAAAAGTGTTGAAACAAAAAGGAAATAAACTATATGTTAAATGGTTGGGATTTAGCTCAGTCTTTAATTCTTGGATTAATAAATTACATGTTGTGTGAACCTGTGTGCCTTGTATTTATTTATTCACTCATGTTGTACTTAACTTACAGTCCTATGTACAGTCCTCAGCTCCACATGTATTATGAGCAATATATATTTCTTTCTCTCTTCACCTGTGTTCTCTCTTACACCGACTCTCCCCCTCTCCTCCCCTTCACCTCCCACCACTGTCAAAAACAGGTTGTGACTTGTTAGCTCTTATCGTGCACGTGTACAGGTGAACACCTGTGTGTTAGGTCATATTACACATGCACTCGCATTTTCTCACGTATGAACCAAAACAGAATGTGACTTGTTTCACAAGGAGGACGGTAATAATGACATCTCACACGTATTCACATGTATTTCGTCACTTTCCTTTCATATTGTTATCACATTATAGTAGTGGGGGATTAGTGAACAACGTCAGTTCAACACACTGCTTTACACGCAAAATATACTTAGGCCCTTTGACATAATTTAAATAAATTCATGGGCTAGTCCGTAGGAACCAGGCCAAAGGGACCCGTCCAAAGGGATCAGTCCAAAGGGACTCATCAACAAGGACTCGTCCACAAGGATCTGTCAACAAGGACTCGTCCACAAGGACCTGTCAACAAGACTTGTCCACAAGGACTCGTCCACAATAACCCGGCAACAATGACCCGCCAACAATGACCGTCAACAATAACCCATCCACAGAGAGCCGCTCCCCCACCCTTTTACAAAAGCCATGAGTGGGCATGCGTAAAAAACAAAAACAAGCATGTTAATTCATAGTGGCTATCCACCGTATACATGTCTCTTGTGTAGAACAACATTCCACTCCATATTGGCATTCAAACTCTCACATGTTGCAATTGGAAAGAGAGATTCTCTAAAAAAATACAATTTCACCCCCTAGTAGGGGTAGGTTTCATTTTGGGGTGGAAATATGTTGTCCATTGGAAAGGGGGTGTCAGCCCGAGTTCAATGACACCTCCTTCGTCAAAATACGACCACGAGGTCGGGAGTTATCGGGCTGCCGCCATCTTGTGAGGTGGGGAGGTGGAGGTGGGTGTAGAACCGCTACAAAACCACTATTCACGTTGTACTCCTCCGAAGCGCGGGAAGCAAAACTGAGCTGGAAACGTTCTTCCTCGCGCGTCATGGCCAAGAAGGCAGGATCATAGTGATCGGAAACGGATATATCCGCAAAATAAGATGCGAGATGGTTTGCAACGCGGTACGGATCTGTAACCAATTCATTATCAATGGAAATTCCCGGTAAATTAGAAGATGTCTGAATACCCGAGATGCGTCGTAGTTTAGTCCACACTTGAGAGGAGGGGGTATGTGCCGTAATAGAAGACACATACCGTTCCCATGATTCTTTCTTACTCTGGCGGATAAGAATCCGTGCCTTGGCACGAAATTCCTTAAACGCCACCAAATTGGCCATGGTTGGACGCCGACGGTAGTGCTAATGAGTTCCATGACGGTCTCTTATTGCCGCTGCAATATCCTCTGTCCACCAAGGGATGAGTTTGCGACGAGGAGTCCTAGAAAAGGATGGAATGGACTCTTCGTCGGCAGCAAGAAGCACGTCGGTGATGTGCTGTACCTCGTCATCGACGCTCCGGCAACCAAGATCAACGAACACAGCTCGTTCTTGAAACGAGGGAAATTTTGCCCGCTTAAGAACCCAATGACTGGGGAACTCCACGGGCTTCTGGTTCAGAAGTGTAAGAACGATCGGGAATTGGTCACTGTCACAGAGGTCGTCGTGTACATACCAACCAAATAGGGGGACCACCGCACGGCTACACACACTAAAGTCAATGTGTGAGTACGTGCCGTGCGCTGAGCTAAAATGTGTAGCTTCTCCTGTATTTAATAGAGATAAATCCAACCCTTGAATTATGCCCTCCACGTCCTTTCCTCTGGGGCAGGAAGATAGTGATCCCCATTGGGGGTGATGAGAGTTGAAATCACCCACGATTAGGAAAGGGACTGGAAGTTGATCAACAAGATCAAAGACGACTTTAATATCAAGGGGTTGGTTCGGTGGAAGGTACACGTTACAAACAGTTGTCATAGCAGGCAAGGACACGCGAACTGTAATAGCTTCCATAGGAGTGGCGAGTGGAAACTCCTCACTATAGCAGACAGAGCGAACGAAGGTACAAACGCCCCCGGAAGCCCGGGCGGCGTTTTGTCGCTCATTAGAGTATAGTCGGAAACCTCTCAGAACAGTCTCGTAATCAGGTCTGAGGTTTGTTTCCTGTAGGCAGACTATACTCGCTGCGTATTGTGCAAAAAGCTGACGGAGCTCTGTCAAATGCCTGTCATAACTGTTACAATTCCACTGTAACAGTGCCATAGTTTGAACTTATAAACTAGGGAATAAGTTAGAGCAGCAAGCTACAACTTAACCTCTGGAGGATCATCAGCGACTACGTCGACTATAATCTCCATGTCCTCAGGCGAGGTCGTGGAGTGAATCGACTCAGCGGAAGATTTCCTAGATCCAGTTCGGTGGCGGGGGGATCTCCGTGGGGAGCGCGCAGATCTGGGGACCGAAACGTCCCCAGGCGCAGAAGCATCCGCAGGTGGTGGGGCGGATGGCTTCCCCTTTTTTGGAGAAAGGGAATGCGTAGTGCAGGCTCCCTTCTTCCCCGCCTCATTAAGATATTTAGGCGGGTCAGGAGACGAATTCCTGACCCTGGTCAACGATGCCGCCTCCGCCGGCTTCGGCGCGGCTTTCGCCGACCGTTTGGGTGGGAAGGTAGTCTTCGACTTCCTCCCGAGTGGGGAGTAAGGCTTCAACTTCCTCCCCTGCTTTGCGGGAGGAGCATCCTTCGCTCGCACAGCCTTCGTTGTGGCCGAAGGTGGAGTTGAAGTCATCTTCGGGCTTTTCGTCATATTCATAGGTGCTGGTTTCTGAACAGTAAACTCTGTTGCAGGTTTCACAGCTGGTACAAAAGATGAGGTAGACGGAACCAAATTGGGTATTATAACCCGATAATCAATCGTAGGAGCAGGAGCAATCGCGGTATGATACTTCTTGCGGGCTTCCTGGTAGGTGAGACCATCCAGGGTTTTGATCTCCTGGATTTTCTTCTCACTCAGGGAGACAGGGCAGTTCCTGTCCCGAGGAGAATGGAATCCGGGACAATTAGTGCACTGATAGGGTGTTGTGCACTCTTCCGCTTCGTGAGGTACCTTACCGCATGTTCCGCAGATTTCTGGGCTCGAGCATCGGGATAACATGTGCCTGAACTTCTGGCACTTATAACACCTAATTGGCGGAGGGATGTAAAGCCGTACGTCACAACGGTAACTTGTAACCTTGACTTTCTCCGGGAGCACCGAAAACTCAAAGGAAATAATGAAAGCACCAGTATCCACGAATTGACCATTGACCTTGCGCGTAATGCGCCGGACATCAGTCACGTGACGGTGCTGCATATCCTCCCTGAGCTCCTCGTCAGTGTTCAGAATCAGGTCCCGGTGGAAAATAACTCCTCGGACCAGATTCAGGGACGTGTGCTTTTCCACTTTGACGGGTATTTCGCAAAAATGGTCACATTGCAAAAGTTGTGCTTGCTCACCAGTCCTAGTCTTGAGCAACAAGCTACCGTTCCTCATCTTTTGTACTTTCTCAAGCTCTCCATAGACACCTTCTATGTAGCGAGAAAACAAAATACTCTTTACCAGCTTGATATCACCCCCATCTGTTCTGGTAGCTACCAGAAACTTGGGGGTGTTAGCACCCAGGTTTTCACTCACAGATTGTTCCCAAGGGGTTGATCCCCGTAGGGAATCAAATGTTAAAGACTAGGGTGTAGGACCACCCGGTTTGGGGATTTTTCTTTTAGAACCCTTGGCCAGATCATCCTCCCCGAATGCCACCGACATCCGATCACGGGCCGTCACAGTAGGCGTTACCCAGCCAGGGCAAGGTCCACCTAGCTTGGAAGGCATTGCCCGGTGGTCCAATGTTTTACAATGCCGTATCGGCATGTACCCCTTGGCATATACTGGATTTTATAGCTCTGGCATTCGGCTGTGCGGGGACCTGCGTAGTCAGGCGGATACTACTGCACGGGTACATGGCACACCCACCTGTCGGCGCGGCCAAGACCGGAACAGGCTTTCGAGCGTAGTCGCATGCAAAAGTGGCCCATCCCCAAACAGCACGCACATATAGAAATTTTGGTTGCCAGACCCTGAAAGCAGTAACGGGAAGAAGTGAGATATAACCTAATGAGAGTTATACTGCACGGGTGTATATCTTTTAGAGCTGACTGTCAAACCTTCGAAAGGGGATCGATCCGAGAAACCCTTTTAGTCACCTTTTACTACTGGCAGGGATTACCGTGGATGTATTCGCTTCCTCCCACCCACTGGGGGTCCAATTCACAAAACAACGCGGAGTCCTTAAAGTATAGCCAAGGTCGCCTCTTACGACAGGCAGGGGATACCGTGGGTGTATTCTAAACCCCCTCCCACAGGGGGGGGGGGGTGAGAGAAAGACCATTGCACCCTAGAGCCCACAAGAAGTAAAAAGCAATACATTAAAAAGCAAGGTGGGCTTTCTATTTTTCAATAACCTGTTTGATTTTTAATTACATTTCTTATGAAATGCATGTATTAACCTGAATTTATGTATTTATGGTGGCTTAATTTATTCCTTTTTTAGATTGTTGGAAAAAAAGCTTTTTGCAAAAAACGAAAGTAGACTGTGAGTCTGTCTGTGCCTGTGTGTGTGTGTAGGTAGTCTGAATGTCTGCCCCCCCCCTATTAATTCGAACATGGTGAAACCGAATTGAACGAAATTTAGTACAGAGGTAGAACTAGCAAAGGGCACCTCAGTGTCTTGATTTCTAACACCGCCATATTGACGGAAACGTAATGGCGTCCACCCAAATGTTCAAAGCTTAAATCAAATTAGACTAACTTAATCATCCGATCTCTACCAAATTTTTCAACAGCATATATTTATATGACAAGCGCCTTTTGACTAAACTACAAGGTCATCTGACTAACAGTTTGCAGATGGCGGCCATGTACAGAATGTGTTCAAATCGATTCCCCCTATTAATTCAAACACGGTGAAACCAAATTCAACGTAATTTGGTACATGGGTAGCACTAGCAAAGGTCACCTCAGTGTCATGATTTATATTGACGCCATCTTGACGAAAACGTAATGGCGGCCTCCCAAATGTAAAAGTCTTAAATCAAATTACGAACAACCTAATAATCTGATCTCTACCAAATTTTGCAACAACATAAGTAGGGGAGTAGTAGGAGTTTAAACCCACAGACTACTTTCCTGCGAACATTGCCGATAACTCCCGAACCTGTGGTCGGAGATTCACGAATAGGTGTCGTTGGACTCGGGATGACGGGGGCTTTGCTATGGACCACTCGTTATATTTTTGAAAATTTTTGTTTTCGAAAGTTGGTGATAGTTTGAAAACCAAACATGATAGAACGATGTGCCAAGGCTCAAACGAATGGTCTTTATGACCTTTACTTTCTGTAATAAACCTTTTTTATTTTTGATGTTTTTTTAAAACACTCGAATTTTGAAAATCCTATATTTTGGAACTAGGAAGTTTACAAAAAAGTTTGTTTGCCATAACTGAAAGGTCCCAATGCCCCCTACCCCCAAAATAAATTTCAAGTCTCTATGATAAAAACTTGACAGTAGTGAGATGAGGGGAAAGCTGTCTCACTTCGCAAGTTGTGAGCCCCTGTGACCTTGGAATGGAAGGAATCATGCTAGGAGGGCGTGCTTGGATTCGTTTTTTTCGTCTCGTTGCGCTCTTTACTTGAATGTAGGTATCGAAAAGGTGAAATGCCGGAAACATGTTTTGTTGGGGGTAAAAACGTGATTTTAGACTTTTTGCTCTATCTCGCGAACCAATCATGCTAGAGGCGTGTACGACGGGTCCAAGGACACGGGGTGACGTCCTCTTTGCTATGGACTACTCGTAATATATTTTAAAAAAATTTGAATACTCAATTTTGGGGTAAACAAGTGTTTTTTTGTGATTTTTGCTCATTTCTCACGAACCAATACCGCTAGAGACGTGTACGAGGTGTCCTAGGACTCGGGCTCACGCCCTCTTTTAGAAACTATATTTGACATTTTGACAAAGGGCCTAACGCCTTACATGTTGAAAAAAAATCTTTACCGATACCTGTTTACAATGTTCATGAAGTGTGGTGGTTGAGAGAGACGATACTGCTGGGTGTGTGTTTCAACGAACCTGTCGCTGACCACGGTGGCTGTGCTCAATAGGACAATCGCTATTTCGACGGGTCGGTGTATGACAGAGCGAGGGTGCGTTTTTCCTATATTTTACCCCCCGAAGATTATCTTAAACGTGTAAACGGTGATGAGAACTTGGTTCTATGTTGGTTGAAGCAAGTACAGAAAACAAACTTGCAGAGGAGCAGATGAGCAGGAGGTGAATGTCATTTGAGCTTATTGGAATGCGCTGATCTGACTTGACAACAGGTGCAATGGAAAGATGACAAAGACGCTTCAAGGTGAAATAATCTGACAATCGTGGTGGCAGGGGAGTGCGAAATGCATGCATGCACGTGTCAGATGACATGTGAAACCACATGAGGGCTAAACCAGTGACATCCTGTTTGCTTCGTACGTGACAAAATGCGTGTTCATGTGAAATTTGACCCAGCACAGGTGTTCACCTCGGGCGTTGGCTGTCCACGTGCATGAAAACTGTTAACAAGTTACAACCTGTTTTGCTTTGTACGTGACAAAATGTTATTTGACGTGAAATAAGATCCGACACACATGTTCACCTTGGACGTTAGCTGTACATGTGCACGATATCAGAATGTTCAAAGCGTGGGAATCGCTGAATCAGTAAAAAGTATAATGCAACTTGTGGGAATGATGTCATAACCAATAGATAGGCAAGAGCTGCGAACAGCAGTGCTGGGAGGTGAAGGGGGAGAGGGGGAGGGGTAATGTAAGAGAGAACACAGGTGGAAAGAGAAAGAAATATGTGGAGCTGAGAACTGTACACAGAGAGCTATAGGTGGTGTACAACATGTGTGAATAAATAAAAGTGCACAAGTTCACACAACGTGTAATTTATTGATCCAAGAATTAAACGAAGAGTTAAATCCTAACCATTTGACATATAGTTTATTTCCTTTTTGTTTCAACACTTTTTTCACAAGATAATGCTTAGGAAATGCTGTTTTATGAAGTTCATGGAGATAAAATCTACCTTTTATGGGTTGATGGTTGAGGTCCTCGAGTAAATAGGTGACTGGACTGTCCAAGTTGACTTGACGAATTCGAAATAGTTCAGTTCCCCACTGAAGCGTGTAGCCCTTATTGAAGGCAGACTTAAACTTGCTCACACGAACAAAATCCCCAATTTTCAGTCGGTGACGTTTAGGATCTGCTGTTTTTATGGGGTTAAACAGTTTATCCAATCGCTGAATATTTTTGGTCACGAGGCGTGGCTTGGTCCCAATCGTTCTATGTTTGGTGTCATTGTAACGTGATACTAGCTCTGGTAACATGTCCAACCAGCGATACGTGCCCTGAGCGGTAAACGCTTTCCACATATGGATTTTCAATATTCGGTTGAACCGCTCAACCACGCTGGCTTTGAGATTGCTGTACGTGGTGTAATGGTGAATATCCTTAGATTTGAGAAAACTGAAGAAATCCTTGTTGAAAAATTCTTGCCCCTGGTCAGTTTGTAGTAACTGAGGTTGACGTTTGGAGTGTTGAATAATATGTTGAAAGGCCTTGGTAACTAGTGGACCAGACTTGGAATGCACAGGTTCAACAAAGGCCATTTTGGAATAGACATCAATGACGGTCAACATATAGCGTACCCCGTCGTTAAAGCTAGCATAGGGTATCATTTTAAACAAGTCAGCCTGCCAAAGTTCATCCACACCTCGTGAAATCACCTTGAGCCGTGGATAGTGACGCCTAGCTGGGCGATGCAACTCGTGAGCAATACCCATTTTAATGGGTGAGGGCTTAAACAATAATTTTGCATTTCGAAGTTCTTGTTCAATTTCTTGAATTTCCCAATCGTGACCGGTATGGCCAGCTTTACGTGAGGCATGCAACAACTGTAGCCGCTGGACGAGCTTATTGGGATTGTGCCAGTAGGTAACATCCACAAGGGGTTTTAATGGTTTAAATGTCACTCCAGAAGCGGATGCTTTACGATGACCACTTTGACTGGTGGGAAATATTTTTGCAATGATGGTTTTATATTTTTGAGATATATTGGCATTCACTTGTTGAGTGGGATCATACTGTCTTTTGTGGGCATGAGTATCCAATAAAACGGATTTATATTTGTCAAGATTCTCTGACGTATATTCATGGGAAGAGGGAGTCCGAGAGAAGAGCAGCTTTAACAGTAATGGCGTTAATTTATAGTTGACGTTCTTAATGACAGCTTTAGTACGAGCAAATTTAATGGATGCATCCCCAATTTTAAAACTATCATCCTCATAGCGAACACCATACGTGGTATCTCTGTTTCCAGTAAATAGATCAATGAGATAGGGTTGTAGTGTTGCTCCATAATATTTTATTAAAATGGTTTTCAGTTGAGCTTTATTTTGAGGGGTGGCCAAGAGTTGTGAAAACTGAGATGCCCTGGAAGGGCAAGGTGTTTCGATCATGGCCAAGGATTTCTTTTTTCTCAAAAACTCTGCAAGGGGTGCGGCCTTTTTTTGAGGGGCAAACACATGTTCCTCCTCATCCTCAACCTCGCTAACACTAGTCAAATATTCCTGTTCCTGTTCCTCTTCCTCCCCTCAGGGTCCTCGTGCAGCGTCTGAGTGACTTGTGAAACGGTGGGTAGCGTTTCAGATGGCTTGAAAGAGGGTTTCAACATGGCTTTTACTGGAGGTGCTAAATGTTGTTGAATAAACAAAGCATGATTTGCACGTGATTGTTTCAATTGACGAAACTTTTGGCGAATAGTATTTTTGCTCTAATAATATGCTTTTTCAATTGACTCTCTGCTAACGCCATAGTGTCTTGACAAATGACTTGACGGGCAATGGGACAGGGCCGTAAATAGCAATAAAATGATCAAACCCTAAGGGATACTGTCCTTTTTTGAGTTCACTTTGTTTGTCAATGACCAAGCAAGCATGACGTTGAGTGTTCCAGCACTAGGCACATAATTCAGTAAACATTTGAAAGGTCATATCCGGATTCACATGTTCATTATAAATGTGACGACTGTTCCTCTCGTCCTGGCGAAATAAAACAATGACATTGGCATTGTCACGAAACAACTGTTTGGACATTTTAGAATACGTTTATCCAAGATAGAAGCAATCGATATGTTTGTGACGATCCATGCTGAAATAGCTTTGAATGATGCCTTGTCGTTCAGTGGATACATCATCGAAAATCATGAGTGAATCAGGCTTTACCTCATCCGGTGAAATAACATTTTCTTGCATGGAAAATGTGAAATAACCCATATTTTTTCTTTTTGTAATCCAGACATGACTTGATCCAGAAACACGTAGAGGGGTTGGTAGTGAGATTTTGCAAAAATATAAATATTTTGAAAACGCAGACCATTGGGCGCTGTAATAAGCGTTAGCAAAAGATTAGTCTTTCCACACACCGAAGGCCCCACAATGATGCAGCGAATGGAAGATGGAAACAGTGAACCATGGCGTTGTTCACGTGATGTGGGACAGAGATGGAAACCATGTCCCCCATGGGGAATGATTCTTGCTGCTTAATAATCTTCATATCAACTAAGCCCTAGACAGGCTAGCAGGCTGTCTATATACAGGACACCGAGCCTTGTCCTAGAAACAGTAGACTCGTACTACAGGTTGATGATGGATGTCTTTGGACGTGCGTTGATGGTCAAAGCTAGATCTGTCCCCATACATGATCCTGAACAAGAAACAGACCCTGCGAATAACCACTATGTGGATAGGTCTGTAGTGCCACGCACAAAACAGGGAGATTATGACTTTAAGAGAAAGCGGTTAACCCATGTAAAACATCCTCAAGTGTCTACAGACGGTAGTACTAAAAAGTATGTGGATAACAAAATGTATGAGTTTTATGACAAAGTGCCCCAGCTTACGGTGAATGGCTATAGCGCTAATCACCATCGGATTAATCACGTGGAAGACCCGCAAGACGAAGACGATGTCTGTAACAAGCGTTACGTGATCTATGAAATAAAAAGGCTTTATAAATTTATCCCATCTGTATTTTTAGTTTATCTTACATATGAAAAACCTGTGAATGACAGAAACCATTTACCGCTAGTCCATGATCAGCACTTGACCTATGTGCTTGCTTCGGGTTTAAGCCACTATCGATTACACTATGATGGAACCATTCACATCAAATATGCCATACATGATGAGAACCATTTACAAATACAGATAAATGGTCATAGGATGTTGGTCCATAACCATGAAATGGTCAATGCAGGAGACGAATTATCCTTTCATCTCATGTTGACATGGGATGAAAAGCAGGCGGGAAAAACCATAAACGATTTCCCACTTTATGTGGAATTGGAATATACAGCCATGAAATAACAATCTGACGTTAGTTGTGATTTAGAACTTCTTGTGAAAGGTTTTTGGTCATTATCATCATGGTGAAACAAAGGTATGTGGTGAGAATGACTAAAAAAAGGACTTTGTCCTTGGCAAAGCCTGGGCTTACGACATTCGTGGACAAGCCCTTGCGAAAGAAAAAGAGAAAAAATAATGTATTGACCATAAGGAAAGCCTTTCGAGCAGCACAGAGACATGTTATTCCAAAATGTCGGCGACAGGGTTCAAAACAAGGGTGAGTGATTTCCGTCCCCAAACGTGCGGGATTTTACCTGCATTATTTGCCGGTTTGGCTACTCTGGGTTCACTTTTGGGCGGTGCCAGTGCAGTGGCGAAAACCATTAAAGCCGCGCAGCAGGGCAAGCAACAACTCAAAGAAAGTCAGCGACATAACGAAACGATGGAAGCGATTGCAATTATGACTTTAAGGGAAAGCGGTTAACCCATATAAAACATCCAATGCCAATTTAAAGCCAGCCTTTTATCAACAAGGATTTGGGATTTCACAATTTCAAAATATATATAAAAAAAAAACCTCAGCCATAGCAAGACATGCCCTGACGCATCAACAAGTGGAAAGCTACGCTAAACAACTAAAGCTTTCTCATTTTCGAGGAGTGTTTATGCGAAACCAATTACCCCCACGAACCTGGAAACAGGAATGTGCTGTTGTCAATTTGGATGATCACCGAGGACCAGGAACGCATTATGTAGCTTATGTCAAACAGGGATCCATCGTATGGTACTTCGACAGTTTTGGGAATTTACCGCTGCCCATGGAACTAGTGACCTATTTTGGAAACAGGATCAAGATATATTATAATGTGAAACGTGAGCAAACGTTTAACAGCCAACAGTGTGGACGTTTGTGTTAAATTGTTTGAATATAAGACGCAGCGTAAGCTTAAACGCCACCAGTATGTCGGCAGAAAGTAAAAAGTTAACACTGCATGGACGTGGACCTGAAGTGAGCCTAGAATTTTACCCGCCTATCGAATTGAGTGAAAAACCCTATGGTTTAGGACTTGTTTCTCTTGAAACGTACAATCGAATATACAACATACTTGAAAATGTGAACAACAAGTTTTACTATGATGATTCTGTGCTCACCCTGAACTCTGGCGGATACACGATCGATGATATTTATGAACACATTTATGTGGTGTTGATCAATGAACCTGGTTTAAAGTCATTTCTCGACGGAACGCGCAAGTTTGAACTTGTAGGAAATACCAACACTCATCGCTGCAGTATTTTCTCTACATTCAACATTGACTTTAAAACACATCCCGAAACCATTGGCCCATTAATAGGATTTAAACAACGTGCGTTGGAGCCCAACAAAAAACATGAATCAGACCATGAAGTGAAATTCATTGAGGACCATCATGTGTCGGTGACGTGTAATATTATTAGCCAAGTGTACACCAATCAAGAACCATCGCATTCGCTTTATGACTTTATTGTTACATCGCCCAGTGGGTATATTATTCGTGAAAACCCTCCAGTGGTGCTTTTTCATTCTGTGGCTGTCCATAGTATTAGTAATATAACATTAAGACTGATCAATAGAGATCAACAACTCATTGATCTAGATTCTACCACACCAGTGACTTTCAAGTTGGTGCTAAAGCCACTATGAAGTTTGTGTTTAAAGCAACAGCACCGTCTAGGAATGGTGTTAGTTGTTTACCACGTGAATACACGTTAACATCTCAGGACAAGCAGATTTTACAGCATTTGGGTTACAACGTAAACCCCCATGTTGAATTCTATCCTAGAGGTAGCGAACCGCATCGAGGAGCAACCAGGAGTGGTAAGAATTGACCTCCATTCCTATCAAGCTCAAACACCTGGACTCAATAACAATGATGAAATTCAATTTGTTATCAACAACCAAGATGTTTACACCCTACCGCATGAAAGTGTCATTCAGTTTGAAGGTAGGCTCACCAAAGCCGATGGCTCTACACCCACCACGTCCAAGTTGGCCAACCATGGTTTGGCCTTGCTGTTTTCTGAAGTACGTTACGTGATTAACGATATCGTGGTGGATATCACTCGAAATGTGGGCATTTCCAGTGTCATGAAACTATACCTCTCTTATAGTTAGGAAGAAGGTAAAACACTTTGCATGGCAGGTTGGTGCCCTGACTCGACCAATGACTGGATGGTACACACCGAAAGGACCTTTACTGTATATTTACCTCTTAAACTGATTTTAGGCTCTGCCGAAAATCACCAGCGCACTGTTGTGAATACAAGGCAAGTGCTTTATCTGGTGAGAGACAGGAGTGATAATAATGCACTCAAGGGAGCCGACAATGCCCCCATAGATTCAAAAATTCAAATACAACGCATGCTATGGAAAGTCCTCATGTGACCCTTAACGATAGCAAAAATCTGGACATACTCAAAATGGTAAAGAGAGATATGCCTCTACCCATGGAATTTAGAAGCTGGGCACTCCATGAGTACCCGCTGTTGCCCACCACCAACACAAACAGTTGGTCTGTAAAAACAGCCCGCTATAAAGAGAGACCTCTCTAGATGATCGTTGGTTTTCAAACGAATCGCAAGTATCAACAAACCAAAGATGCCACGAAATTTGATCACCTGCAATAGAGAAATGCACGTCTTTTCCTCAACGGAGCTGTGTTTCCCTATGAAGGACTGGATTTGGATTTTTCAAAAAATAAGTTTGGCCCCCTGTACGACTTGTTTTCTAAATTTCGATGGTCGTATTATCAAAAAGAGGTCGGCCCCATGCTATTATCCCAAGCGTTTAAGGTAAGAACACCACTGATTGTCTTTGACTGTTCTTACCTGGAAGAGTCTTTGAAGCCATCCAATATTGACATTCGACTAGATTTTGAAACGCATGAAAATGTACCAGCCATTACGACGGCCTACTGTTTGATTATTCATCACAAAAAAAATCAACTATTATCCACTGTCCAACCAAGTGACGAGTGTATAAATAACAGGTCAACCCACGTCAAGACGCTCAGTCATGTCTTGCTTTAAAGCCTCAAGAGACGCCACATCCATGAATTTAAATTCTGAGGAACAACGTTTCAAGACTTTTGCAACATGGCCAGTGCCTTTCATAAACCCTCAAGCCTTGGCGGCCGCTGGATTCTACTATTTAAAAACAAGAGATGAAGTGAAATGTGCCTTTTGCCCCATCATCATAGACTAATGGCAGGAGGGCGATGAACCCATGCAGGAACATCAGCGCTGGTCACCCACCTGCCCCTACCTGTGTAGAATGGAAGTGGGAAATATGCCATGTCATTCAAGCAATCCCTCACTTGTGTCTCTGGGTAATGAAAAAACAAGTTACGATACGTGTGGACTGTATGGTGTCCATGGCGCTTCGGTGAGCAGCTCACCTTCAAAAAAGCCTAGTTTAGAGATATTGGGACATCATCGGTGTTATGGACGTTACAAACACAAGAGACTATATAGTTGTATCCGTTGGTATCGTCCTTATCCCAAAATGACAAAAGCCTGTAAGACGTGTTATGATAATAAAATGATGTAATTCTTAAATTCTTATTTTGGCATGTACCCCTGTCCTACCCTCATTTTTTTTCTTTTTGAAACTAGCATGGCAGGTAAGTCCATGTCATGATCACACTTTAGTGGTCGATCGTCAGTCAGTCGTCAGTTGAACTCGGTCCAGGCAAGCGTCAACATGTTGCGCACACTCATTGTGGATTGCCAAGGGTTTAAAATTTGTGACAACAAATGTATATATAAACAAGTGGCCATTATCGATTGTACCACGTTTTGTATATCGCAAGCTACGCATTTGCTATTTAAACCGCCCCATGCTTTTGATTTGTTGTGTGAAAAAGACCGTAAACAAACCCAGTGGATTGAAAATCATAGGCAACTAGACTGGAATCAGGGAACCATTTCCTATAAATATTTGGACGTGGTCATGAAAGCACACTTGTCCTCGGCCAATGTGGTATTTGTGAAAGGTAATGAAAAACGCCAATGGTTTCAACCATTTTTGGCGTCTTACTGTCAATGTATCGACCTCATGGAGTTGGGCTGCCCCTCCCTGCAAACGCTCATGGATACTTGTTCCTGTGGCAACATTACCCATACAGCTCTAGCCCATGTGTGGCAACTCTTCCATTGGTTAACCACCCATGCCTGTTGGGAGTTGTTGAACAAAATTATAGCTCAATATTTACCTGTGAATGACGCCAGTGAGATTTCTACAAGCGACGTGTAAACATCTACAGCACGTGATACCATGGAGAAAGGCAATGCTACGGACAAAGCCATCGGCAAGTTCTTTGTGTGCAAAAAGAAACTAGACAGTTTTACCAAAGAGGAACTCTTGGCACTGCCCAAGTCGTTCAATTATTATGTGGCCGGCAACGCGGTCAAAGAAATCTGGCAACATGTACCAAAATCATGGACTCAAGACCCTGTGTTGAGTGAGTTGCAACCCTGTATGGATTACGATCACCATAAACAAGTGGCCATGAAAAAAATACCGTCTATGCGTCAGTGTGCGACTTGCCAGCTAGTGAAACTGTATCACGGTCATAAAAGTCCGTGTAAAGACTTTGCTGAATCATTCCACGGGTGTCATGGCGAGAAAAACAACAACAACAACAACAAACACAAACATCGTCCACAGAGGAGGAGGAAGACCAAACCTTTTTACCATCAATGGAAAAGGATATGCCAGACCTGTACTGGCAATGGCGTCATTGACAAAGTGATTCAATACTTACCTTTCGAAATCCATCTTCCTGGATATCGTTTTTGTGGCCCTGGAACTCGTCTTGAAAAACGTTTGCAACGTGGTGATGTACCCATTAATCTTTTGGATCAAGCATGCAAAGAACATGACCTTTCTTATCGCCATAGTCATCCTGGTTTAAGACATGTGGCCGATAAATTGTTATTGTAAAAAGCCTCAGTGGGTGAAATGATGGCAGCCCTGATTGTCATGTGTGCTATGAAAGGAAAGTTGATGATGCATGGACATAAACATTGAGGAATGGAGGAGTGAGGAATTGGGTTTTGTTTGTATTCTATATTTCTCTTGTCAATTCACTATGACTATGATATAAAACAATGGTTTACCAGAGCACAATGTTTTATTTTTTTAAATTTTTGAAATCATGATGTTGATTGCTGATTTTTCATTTTCACATTTCACACATGATGAATTCACACACTGCCATTTGTCATTTTGCAATTTACAGTTTTTAAAAATGTTCGTTTCAAGTTTTACGTTTTTGATGATATGAATTTTTCCATTTTGCTGATGAGACTTTTTAAACAATGTCCGTTTGAAGATTTTGAATTTTCATATTTCACACATGGCCATTTCCAGTTTTTTTATGTCCGTTTTAAGTTTTGCTGTTTTGGTGATATGGAAACATAGATTTTCCATTTTGCTGTTTTGACATTTTTCCATTTGGTGTATGTTGAAAGTTGCGATTTGACAATGATGTTGATACAAGTGCATGCCCATGGCGATGCTGCAGTGAGTTTATGGGATTGCGGAAACGTCAAGGTCTACGACTAATGCAGGTAAGACTGTTTTTACAAAATTAATGTCTATTGTCTGCCACATTTCAAAGAAAACAAATCTATTGAAAACAAAATGAGTATATAAGTGACCATTTACCCCCTCCCACCATCCCTACCTCACCGTGTTTGCTCTGGTCATACATACACACCAGCTTTCTCTACTCATACATTCACACATGTCTTTGGGGACAAACACAACCACTTTATTTATTCCCAAAAGCACATTCTCGACATGCACACTCAACCCAAAAGAACTTTTTAGTTTACCATATATAATTTACATTACAACAAATAATTAAATACTAGTTATTAAAGTTACTAAAAATACTATTACTCATTAAATATTTACAAAGAAACTACATATTTGTACAGATTTAAAAGAATCAAACTATTTACCAGTCAAACATTAAAAAAAAAAAGGTTGCATAGAACTTTTTAAAGAGCAAAAGGTCCAAGTGGGTTGCCGCTATTTACAAAATCTACTATTTACAATGGCAGAAAACCAATATTTACAAAATACTAAATCTACAAGTTACATAAAGCTATGTCCCATAAACGATTAAACAGTGAAATCACAACTCCTCCTCCTTGCAATCATAACCCCAGGGCAGGCTGGTGAGCAGGTCATCAGCCCACACACGTTTGTTATCCATGGAGGCGAGGATGCGTTTTCTCTGTTCCACAAGATACAAATGATGGTTGCTGGATGGTATCCTGCACTGTGTATGAGACATAGCTTTGCCAGTGCGTAAAACCGCTAGATAGTCATCAACACGTAGCGATTTTACCACTGCCCTGCCTACACCTTTTGCTCTTTTGGCTTCCTTACAGTCGAGTGTGCGGTAAGCATACATTTTTGAGGCCAAACCTACGAATTACGTCATAATGGAATCACCGCATTCATCTTTTAAAACGCCCATTACCTTCCTGTTTTTTATGGGCAGCTGAAACACGTTGTCAGCGCTATAGCAAGAGGTGACGAACCAGTCACTATGCTGCCTCATGACGTCATAGGGGTTGCAGTGGCGAATGTGGTAAATGAATGAGTCCGTGTCCATATACAAAAGAGAGACGTCCTCAAAATAGCGTTTGGCAAACTCATAGTGGAATCGATACATGACCGATTTCGAAAAGTCTAAAATGACTTGCCCCAAGTAAATGGGCTTATCCATGGTCACGCTGGTCTTACTCAATTCAATAGTGGCTAAATCTTCATCGATAATGTTGATCGATTTAAAATTTGGCTTGGCAATGTACCGCCGGGCACCCCAACGCCCCTCCCAGACATTGACCAAATTAATGTCACGGTATTTGCGAACATTCTCCATGGACTTGCCTTAGATGCAGTTGTTCATTAATTTAAAAAAATAATTTCAAACTGCTGTGTTGCCACATGTCGATGCTCTGTGTTGAGTCGCATGTATGGCTCAAGCCATGCCTTTTGAGCAAAAGAAGTTCCCCTGTGGATTTTCTTCTACACCAATCCTTGGGCGAGGCATTGCACCAATATTTGGATACATAGCACATACCGATTTTTGTTGTAAAGTGTGCCCATGAGTTTTTCGATTTTCACTTTACTGTCAGGGGGAACCATTTGCTCAAGGCAGAATGGGAAATCGGCATGTTCACCATACAAGGATGAGGGATATTCAATATCCACTTCTAGCACATATCCACGGCCTGTTTCTTGGCTAGCCATGTTCACATCAAATTCTGACACTTGTTTGTCTGTCAGCCAAGCAAACTTCACATAGGGCAAAGGCTGACTCATGGCGTAACCGTACAAATTATTCACGTCATAGTACATAAAGTACGATTCTTGTTTGTCTGGTGAATAATCAGGCATGTAGACATTGTTCGCTTCGGCATGGCGTTGGTTAAGCGACACAAAGCCGCCACGAATGCCCTTTTCAAAAAATAGAACCATGTCTACATCAGTGAGTAAATCCAAATCCACTTGAGTGTATTTCAAAGCGCCATCGAACGAGAGCCCAGGACTCGTATAATAGTGAGCCGGGTCAAGACCGTAAATGTGTTGACACAACTCACGGAATTTTTCAAACACATCGGTGAGCAGCAATACATCCAGTTTTAGGTAATGCAAAGCATATTCACTTAGCGTCTTAATGCCAAACACTCGCCAAACTTGACATGAATGTGCATAGTCTTCATTGGAAACGGTACTGCGTGTTAGTTTCGCGTAAAATTTCTCTTGTGGTGGGAGTTTTCTTTGCTTTAACACGTCCCAGCTGTTGCAGAAATCATACGGGAATATACCTTTGCGAATGCACAATTGAACATGCTCAGGATCATTAAAATGCATTCTAGTATTTTTAGCCTCCTTTCGATTTTGCAAAAAATGAAAGTAGACTTATGAGATCATTACAGGGCCAAAAATTGTGTGTCTGTCTGTGTGTGTGTGTGTGTGTGTATGTGTGTGTGTGCGTGAGTCTGTGTGTGTGTGTGTGTGTGTGTGTACTCTGAATGTCTGTCCCCCCTATCAATTCGAACACGGTGAAACCGAATTGAACGAAATTTGTTACAGAGGTAGAACAAGCAAAGGGCACCTCAGTGTCATGTTTTATATGGCCGCCATCTTTACCAAAACAGAATGGTGGCCACTCAAACGTTCAAAACGTAAAATCAAATAGCGACTAACCAAATTATCCGATCTCTACCAAATTTGGTAACAACATACCTTCATATAGGACGCGTCTTGTGACCAAACTACAAGATCCTCCGCCGTACCATTTCAGGATGGCGGCCGTGCGAATTATGGAAACTTTATAATCCATATCACGGGACCCACCAGTTCCGATTATCGAGCCGAGAATCGATTTAACTGTTCTAAAGGAAGAGGCACGTTCGAAATTAAAAGTTTATTTTGTAATACTATAGTGCAGAAGTGATTTTAAAAAGCTGAGCCGTCTCGGTAAGAAGACAAGATGGCAGCGGATATCTTGTGCCTGACTTATATTTCACTAATTTGAGTATTGCATGCAATATAGCGTACTGATACAATATAAATAAACTTTGTATGAAATGCTTTATAAATACATAATATACTCCACTGATGAAATCGTTTAGTCTAAATCATTATTTGCTAACAAGTTATATGTAAGTCATTTTATATAGAACGATGTTCGTTGGCACAAATGGCTCCGTGGTAAAGCGTTGGCCTATCACTCATATGGCTATGGTTCAAACCCCATCAGAGTTTTTTTTGCTTGAAATTTTATATATTTATTGTTTTGTAATGATTCAGACATTTTAAAATTAAGAGTTATATTGTGCATATTACGGGGGAAAATATATATTTAATTAAAACATAATTCACCAGCAGATTTGCTCGAGTCATCTAGCGGCCAAAAAGGTAACTGCACGCCGGCCTACTTATTAACTTCAAGATTTTATTGAAAAGTTTCATCTTATGGCCACTAGAATGCACTCGTCCTGTTAGGGTTATATTGTTCGATACTTCTCCACTAGATGTCACGACTGGTGTACGTGGGACTCCATTGGTTAGTACCGTATACCATTGGCATTCTATGCACATCGAACTTGAAGAATGGCAAGATGATACTATGATAAATTTTTACTTTTTATTTTTAAAGGGTTTGTAACAGCCTATTGTGTATTATTTGAAAATGTTATTTGAAGTAAAGAACAAAACGATTTCACATAGTAACTGAATTCCAGCCGTTGATGCTAGTTCAGGTTATTAATTAATACTTTTATTTCAGGCAAATAGCAATCGAAAATATCCACATAGTTTGTATACACACGTCTCTGTAAGGTCATGGAAAGATTTGTTAATTCAATTAGGGTTGTGAAAGCCATGCACAACCAGACGTGTAAAGACATGCCTCAACTCAAAAATTGGATGTTGCCCACGGCAGGTCGATTATGTATTAATAACAATAATAATAATGTTATTTGTTTTACGATCATAGGCACACACCACATTAAATCCTATGGCAAAGGGTTCACGTTTTTGAATGGGTGTGGTTGAACTGATGGTGGATTCTGGTTCACATCCCGCCATGGGTGTAGTGAGAGATTCGAAATCTGCATACACCACATAGGGAACAGTGTCACTCTTGTGAATGTCCTTAAACTTTAACACAGCCTTGTCCCCTTGTGGCAATATCAATCTCACCGCTTCCTGAGTAACACAATCTACCCTATGACGTTCCAAAAGCGTAAGAGTGGTAAAATATTGCAGACAACGATCACAAATATGTTTTTTACATTTATATTTAGACATTTGACTGCTTAGCAATCTACTCAAGCTTTTAATCAGGCAATAGTGATTCACCTCTCCTACAGATAAATATAAAAGATGAATGTGATGTCGTTTCGGTTCTTTTGTGGCATAAAGAGGACCCACAATCTCATCACCAGCAAGGCCATACACCATGAACGAAAAGTCCTGGTTGTCTTGTTCAAACCTATGGATCGCGGTTAAGTCCATAGGGAACGATACTCGAGTTAAATTTAAAGTTTGTTTCAATTCATCAAACTTGGTCTTGCACTTTGCTGGTCCCTCACAGTGACGTTGTGCTGGCTGCAAATACGTGGCCTCACACCAGAGGAATTATTTATCATCTTTATTTTCAATATTTACCACCGCTCTCCGATAAGCAATCGCTGATGGTAAAGAAATGTGTCTTACCCAGCATTCAACGGATTGAAATGACAAATGTTGATTTGTAGATGATGAATTTTGTCCAAGGCAAGGCCACTCGGTCCTTGTTGCAGTTTATCAAATTTTGATAGCAAGGCATTCACCACGTGGGTTTCATACCACTGTTCCAAATTATGGGCTATGAATAGCTCTTGCATTTTACTGCAAATATAAAATGTCTCTTTATGCTCTACGTCCTTCTTTTTATATATGAAATCGCACACCAGTTCTGTATTCACCTTTAAAGCCGTATGCAACCTTTGCGCTATACAAATTTCAATTTTAAAAATTTCAAAACAAGATTCTAAAAATCCTTTGGGAACCAAACTTTTTCTAACATTGGCCACACGACCAGAACACACACGTGATTTGAAACAACTGTTTAGTGGTTCCCAAGTTAACGTATTCACAGCTGTAAAATACATTATTTTGAAAGAACACTCTCACCTGAGTTTTCAGCTGTAGACTGCTTGACAATGGTCCCAAACACACACGTGCCTGGTTATCAACAGAGGTCTGCGTTTTCCAACACTCTAAAAAGAAATAAAATAAATCACCATAAGTATATCAATTCCATATAGTTTATGCACATTATAAACAAAACAAAATCAAACAGGTTATATATATTTAAAAAAACAAATCTCACCTTGACTTGTAATGCTTTGCTTTATTCCCTTCTCGTGGGCTAGTGTGGTAATGGTTTCCGTTCTAGCTGTCCGTCTTTTCACTTTCTTTAATATCCTTCCCACAGACACACAACAGGTAGGCTATACACGTTATCTGCAAACAAATAAATAAACATTTAATTATAACTTTAACAATCAATAAATAATTGCATTCAATATATATAAATCAATAAATATATAAATGAATAAATATATACCTACCCCACAACAAGGTTAAGTATTTTCCACCAACACCAAAAATGTTAAACAAGACCAGGTGTTTACGCAACGCAGTGCGTTCAAAGGTAGTCACATAATTGAGAGTGGAAATGATAACGACATGTCTTTATATATGTTACGTTGCATGTATAATCATTTTTTCCCACGCTTTGAACATTCTGTTATCGGACACGTGGACAGATAACGTCGAAGGTGAACACGTGTGTTGGATCATATTACACGTCAACTTACATTTTGTCTCGTACGAAGCAAACAGGATGTGACTTGTTAATCTTATCGTGCACGTGGACAGCTAACGTCCAAGATGAACACCTGTGCCAGATCAAATTTCACATGAACTTGCATTTTGTCACGTACGAAGCAAGACAGGATGTCACTGGTTTAGCCCTCATGTGGTTTCACATGTCTTCTCACACGTGTATGCATGCATTTCGCACTCCCCTGCCTCCACGATTGTCAGATTATATTTCCTTGAAGTGTATTTGTCATTTCTCCATTGCACCTGCTGTCAAGTCAGATCAGCGCATTCCAATAAACTCAAATGATATTCACCTCCTGCTCGTCTGCTCCTCTGCAAGTGTGTTTTCTCTACTCGCTTCGACCAACATAGAACCAAGTTCTCATCACCGTTTACACGTTAAAGATAATCTTCGGGGGGTAAAATATAGGAAAAACGCACCCTCGCTCTGTCATACACCGACCCGTCGAAATAGCGATTGTTCTATTGAGCACAGCCACCGTGGTCAGCGACAGGTTCGTTGAAACACACACCCAGCAGTATCGTCTCTCTCAACCAGCACGCTTCATGAACATTGAAAACAAGTATCGGTAAAGAATTTTTTTTCAACATGTATGGCGTTAGGTCCTTTGTCAAAATGTCAAACATAGTTTCTAAAAGGGGGCATGAGCCCAATTCCTAGGACACATCGTACACGTCTCTAGCGTTATTGGTTCGTGAGAAATCAGCAAAAATAAAAAAAACACTTGTTGACCCCAAAATCGAGTTTCCAAATTTTAAAAAATATATAAAGAGTAGTCCATAGCACAGAGGATGTCACCCCGAGTCCTTGGACCCGTCGTACACGCCTCTAGCATGATTGGTTCGCGAGATAGAGCAAAAAGTCTAAAATCACGTTTCTACCCCCCCAAAAAACATGTTTCCGGCATTTCATCTTTTTGACACCTACATTCCCGAAAAGAGCGCACTGAGACGAAAAAAACGAATCCAAGCACGCCCTCCTAGCATGACTCCTTCCATTCCAAGGTCGCAGAGGCTCACAACTAGCTAAGTGAGACAGCTTTCCCCTCATCCCCATACTGTCAAGTTTTTATCGTAGAGACGTGAAATTTATTTTTCGGGTAGGGGGCATTGGGACCTTTCATTTATGTCCAACAAACTTTTTTGTAAACTTCCCAGTTTCCAAAATATAGGATTTTCTAAATTCGAGTGTTTTCAAAAAAACATCAAAAATAAAAACGTTTTATTACCGAAAATAAAGGTCATAAAGACCATTCGTTAGAGCCATGGCACATCGTTCTATCATGTTTGGTTTTCAAACTATCACCAACTTTCGAAAAAAAAAATCAAAAATATAACGAGTGCTCCATAGCAAAACCCCCGTCATCCCGAGTCCAACGACACCTCATTCGTGAATCTCCGACCACAGGTTCGGGAGTTATCGGCAATGTTCGCAGGAAAGTAGGCTGTGGGTTTAAACCCCTACTACTCCCCTACTAACATACATATATGTGGGAAGCATCTTTTGACCAAACTACAAGATCATCAACCCAATAGTTTGCAGATGGTGACCATGTATGTGTGCAAATCGATTGCCCGTATCACTTCAAACACGGTGAAAGCAAATTGAACGAAATTTGGTACAGAGGTAGCACTAGCAAAGGGCACCTCAGGGGCATCTTTTATATCGCTGCCATCTTGACGGAAACGTATTGGCAGCCAACGAAATGTTCAAAGCTTAAATAAAATTACGACTAACCTAATCATCCGATCTCTACCAAATTTTTCCAAAACATATACTCCTACGGCGGGCGTCTTTTGACCAAACTACCACATCATCAGCCCAATTGTTTGCAGATGGCGGCCATGTATGTGTGCAAATCGATTCCCCCCATCACTTCAAACATGGTGAAACCGAATTGAACGCAATTTGGTACAGAGTTAGCACTTGCAGAGGGCACTCAAGTGTCATGTTTTATATCGCCGCCATCTTGTTGAAAACGTAATGGTGGCCACCCAAACTTTAAAAGCTTGAATCAAATTACGACCAACCTAATCATCCACTCTCTACCAGATTTTCCAACAACACAACAACATACCTTTATGTGAGAAGCGTTCTGTAACCATACTACAAGATCATCAGCCCAATAGTTTGCAGATGGCTGCCATGTAGGTGTGAAAATTGATTCCCCCTATCAACTCAAACACGGTGAAACCGAATTGAACGAAATTTGGTACAGAAGTACCTCTAACAAAGGGCACCTCTGTGTCATGATTTACATCGCCGCCATATTGACGAATACGTAATTGTGCTCACCCAAATGTTAAATGCTTATAACAAATTACGACCAACCTAATCATATGATCTCTACCAAATTGAGAAACATTATACCTTTATGTATGAAGAATCTTTTGACTAAACTACAAGGTCGTCACCCCAATAATATGCAGATGGTGGCCATGTATGTGTGCAAATCGATTCCCCCAATCGATTCAAACGCGGTGAAACCTAATTGAAATAAATTTGGTACAGTGGTAGCACTAACAAAGGGCACTCCAGTGTCATGTTTTATATCGCCGCCATATTGACGGAAACAGAATGGCGGCCATCCAAATGTTAAAAGCTTATATCAAATTACGACCGAACTGATAATTTGATGTCTACGAAATTTTGCAACAACACACCTTTTTGTGGGAAGCATCTTTTGATTGAACTACATGGTCATCAGCCCAATAGTTTGCAGTTAGCGGCCATGTATGTATGCAAATCGATTCACCATATTAATTCAAACACGGTGAAACCGAATTGAATGAAATTTTGTACAGAGGTAGCACTAGCAGAGGGCACCTCATATTCGTGTTTAATATCCATGTAGCACGTTGTATTTCAACAAGCTACTACTACCAACATTCAAATATACTCCTTGAAAAGGACAAAGTGTTATAACAAAACCCATGCATTTAGAAGAAAGTAGGCTATATTTTCTTCACTGAACATCTTATTCAATTTTATTTTCGAAGATTCAATCTGTCATAGCATACTCCGGACCTGTCAAACTTCATTGTGATCTCGAAGCTTCAGCATTCCAATATGTTGAGGGAGAAATATCAATATCAGTAGTTGGTGGCCATTATGAGATATTCTTCTGATTTTTAATATCTAATATATAAAAGTGAAAGTCTGTATGTATGTATGTATGTATGTAAGTATGTATGTGGGTTGGTTCCGTATACAAATCTACACCGTTCCACCAATCTCAACCATATTTTGCATACACATAGTTTAGGACCCAGAAGGGACCACAGGCTACATGAATTTTCGATAGTCTTTCTCATTCTTCTGATTTCGGTCGTTTTGTACTGAGCAAACGCTAATATAAAGTCATAAAATATACTCATGAAGGAATAGCAAGGCAGATAGTTTCCATGGCAACATAGCTCAAGTCGAGACACGGCCGACTGGATGCCATTTGCGCTCTGCACTACCGGTATAGAAAATGAGGATCTTGACTTGAAATCCTGTTAGTTACTCAACTGCTCACACTGTCAACCGAGTGTAGCATTACATAGACTTGACATTTGTCAAATACCACTCACTCGCTCACTCACTCACTCATTCATCACGAAATCTCAGAAACCACCGAATGGATTGGAATAAAATTTGGTATGCAGCTTCCTCAAGGGCAGCAAACGCCCACTAAGAAAGGATTTTCGGATATTCAGATTCTAAAGGGGTATTAAGGGGGTAGACCTGCATTTCATTGAATAGCAATATCTCCCGATTGGTTTCATTGGGGATGTGATACTCGGCATATAAACTCATCATTAACAAGTAGTTCCGTGAAGAACTATAAAGCCTATTTTCATATATCCTACTTATGTTAATTGCCACTATCAACATACACAATTTCAGTTTGATTGCTGTAATAGATTCGTAGATATTGAGAACCGACTAAATATGTCGGATGGTCGCCATGTTGGATTTTATATATGTAGGTCCTAGAGTTATGTACTGTTACATGCAGATTATTGTGAACGTGTAGTATTCAAACTTGAATCGCATAATTAGGACACAAGAAAAAACAAGGAGATTAAAAAAATTTTCACAGCTGCCATCTTGAGGTTAAGGAAACAATTGAAATAAATTAGATGCCAGTGGATTAACATTCGGATAAAGATTTACTGTACCAAGTTTCACTGCACGCGGATGGTTAAATTGCGAGAAACGTCCATGTGAATATTTAAAATTCGCGTCACCGCCATGTTGGATTTGTGATCACCAGGTTATTTAAAGTCCTATAGGTGAACTTAAGTTCATAGCCCCTATGAACATTAAAAAATTTAGTTTGATTGCTAAAATAGATTCGTAGATATTCAGTATCGTCTAAATATTTGGGATGGTCGCCATGTTGGATTCTTAAATGTATAGGCCATAGAGTCATGTACCATTAAAGGAAAATTATTGCGTAGGTTCATTATTCAAACGTTCACTTCGATCGCATGACTACATCACAAGAAATAAAAACTTAATTTTAAAATTCGCACAGCCGCCATCTTGAGGTTATGTAAACAATTGAACTAAATTAGATACCAGTGGATTACAATGTGTATAAATATTTCCTGTACCAGGTTTCAGTGCGCTTGGAACATTAAATCGCGAGAAAGGTCTATTTAAAATGTTCAAATTCGCTTGGCCGCCATGTTCGTTTTTTAGTTAACCGGTTTTTGAAAATCTTATAGATGGACTTCCAGTAGTGCCCTTTATCTCCGTACAAAATTTTAGGGAGATACCGCTAATAGTTTCAGAGATATAGAATGCCGGTGAAATATTTCGCACATCCGCCATCTTGTGATTATGTAAACAATTGAACGAAGTTAGATGTCGGTGCATTACAATGTATATAAACATATACTGTACCAAGTTTCATTGCGTTTGGTTGGTCAAATCGCGAGAAACGTCTATTTAAAAGTCGCAAATTCGCTTGGCCACCATGTTGGTTTTGTAGTTACCAGGTTTTCAAAAGTCACACAAGTGAACTTATAGTTGTTCCCTCTATCACCATAGAAAATGTCAGGGTAATATCGGTAATAGTTTCGGAGATATTGAATGCTGGTGAAATATTTCACACAGCCGCCATGTTGGATTGGTGAGTCGTAACAAAATTTGAAGGGCACGGTCGAGGTCGCCGGGAATAGTGCTATGAACTTTCCGAGTTTCATTGAAATCGCTCCTGCCGTTTAGATTTTATTAGGGGGGGACACACACACGAATCACACACACACACACACACACACACACACACGCACACACACACGGACAAAAGGTGATCTCATAAGCCTATTTTTTCAAAATTGAAAATAGGCTAAAAATAAGAAGACACGTGTCTGAGGGTTTTTCGATGTGGTGTATATTGTGAGGTGAAAGGAGTGAAAAGTGGGGGTTTAAGGATTCCTAACGGAGCGTGTATCTCTTAAACGACATAGGCGAGGAGTTTGAAACTCAGCGGAAAAAAACAGCATAAAAATTAAGTAAATAGGTGTTTGACCGTTTTTTCATAAATCCAATTTAAGGGGCCCATGGGGAGGGGTGATATTCTGGGGGAAAAACAGGAAAGAAAGTGTCCTAACTGATTGACTGACTGACTCACTCATCAAACTCAGGGGGGAAAACTGCTTTAAAGTAAGTAAATAGCTGTTCGACATTTTTTTTATAAATCAAATTTAAGGGGTTCATGGGGAGGGGTGAAATTCAGAAAAAAGAAAATTGAAAGAAAATGTCTTGACTCACTCACTCACTCACTCATCATCGCCCAGCCAAAATTATTGAATTTAGAAACATGACAGTTTGGGGAAATGTTCATTGTATGTCAAAACCGTCTACTAAAGGAGGATTTTTGGATATTCAGGTTCTAAAGGGGTCTTAAGGAGGTTAAACCTGCATTTCATTGAATAACAATATCTCCCGATTGGTTTCATTGGGCGATTTGATACACGGCATATAAACTCATCTTTAAAAATGAGAAGACGCGTGTCTGAGGGTTTTTCGATATGGTGTATATTAAGAGGTGAAAGGGGTGAAAGATGGGGGTTTAAGGATTCCTTACGGAGCGTGTATCTCTATAACGACATAGGCGAGAAATTTGAAACACAGCGAAAACAAATCAGCTTAAAAAATAAGTAAATCGGTGTTCAACCGTTTTTCATAAATTAATTTAAGGGGCCAATGGGGTGTGGTGAAATTCTGGGGGGAAAAAAGGAGAGAAAGTGTCCTAACTGACTGACTAACTCACTCACTCATCAAACTCAGGGGAAAAAGACACCTTAAAAATAAATTAATAGGTGTTCAAGCGTTTTTTCATCAATCCAATTTAAGGGGCCCATGGGTAGGGGTGAAATTCTGGTAAAAATAATTGAAAGAAAATGTGCTGTCTGACTCGCTCACTCATCACGCTCAGCGAAAACTATTAAAGTTGGAAACATGAAATTTTGGGAATATGTTCGCTGTATGTCGAAAACATCAACTAAGGAATGATTTTTGTTTATTCGGGTGTTAAAGAGGTGTTAAGGGGGGTAAACGTGCATTTCATTTAATAACGATATCTCATGAGTTGTTTCTTTGGGGATGTGATATTCGGTATATAAAATACTCATTAAAAATAATCAGACATGTCTAAGGGTTTATCGATGTGTTGTATATTATGAGGTCAAAGGGGTGAAAATTGGGGGTTGGGGGATTCTTAACGGAGCATGAAATTCGGCGGGAAAAACAGCTTAAAATATAAGTAAATAGGAGTTCGACCGTTTTTTCATAAATCAAATTTAAGGGGCCCTTGGAGAGGGGTGAAATTCTGGGGGGAAAGCAGGAAAGAAAGTGTCCTAACTCACTCACTCATCAAACTCAGGGGGGAAGAACAGCTCAAAAATAAGTGAATAGGGGTTCGACCGTTGTTTTTTTCGTAAATCCAATTTAAGGGGTTAAGGAGAGATGTGACATTCTGAAAAATAATGGAAAGAAAATGTCCTGACTTACTCACTCATCATCGCCCAGCCAAAATTATTGAAGTTAGAAACGTGACATTTTGGGGCTATGTTCGTTGTATGTCGAAAACGTCCACTAAGGAAGGATTTTTGGATATTGAGATTCTAAAGGGGTATTAAGGGGGAAGACTTGCATTTAATTGAATAACAATAACTCCCGATTGGTTGCCTTGGGGATAGGATACTCGGCATATAAACTCATCATTAAGAATAAGCAGACATATGTCTAAGGGTTTATCGATATGGTGTATATTATGAGGTGAAAGGGGTGAAAAGTGGGGGTTGAAAGATTCCTAACGGAGCGTGTATCTCTTAAACGACATAAGCGAGGAGTTTGAAACTCGGAGGAAATCAATCAGCTTAAAAATAAATAAATAAATAATTAAAATAAATAGGTGTTCGACCGTTTTTTTTCTTTCATAAATTCAATTTAAGGGGCCTATGGGGAGAGGTGACATTCTGGAAGAAAAACATCCACTAAGGAAGGATTTTTGGATGTTCACTCACATCGACCAAGCAAAACTATTAAAGTTAGAAGAATGATAATTTGGGGATAAGTTTGTTTTATGTCGAAAACGTCTACTAAGGAGGGATTTTTGGATATTCAGGTTCTGAAAGGGTGTTAACGGGGTTAAACCTGCATTTCATTGAATAATAATATGACATGACTATGACGCTAGCGAAGCGAGACTAAAAATGTGAGGGTGTGTGTCTGTGTATTACTCAATCACGCAAGTACCAATGGTCCGATTTATATGAATTTTACATGGAAGTAGCTGATTTACCTGGTTAACATATAGGCCACTTTGGATTTCAATACTTTGCACTATTTTAAAATGGCGGCCATTTTAGTGACATCACTACACCCTTTGGTTTCAAACTTTCATATTTCCATTTCAAATAACAGTACGCTAAGAAATTGCAAACTTTTGATGGCATATACGAGGTTTAAAATTACATTTTCTATCCGAAAGGTATCTCCAACGGTTAGCGATTAAAACCTAAATTTGTGCTATAAAACATGGTCAACGCCGAGCGGTGCAGTTGGACAATTATGTTCCATCCTTAATCTCCCTCTGTGCAGCACCTCGCCTATCCCCTGTTTTAACTGTCACCTTCACATTTTAATTTATTTATGACGCGTAGCGAAGCACGGGTACTTCTGCTAGTTGGTTATATTCTTCAAATTTTATTCTCCTTGGTGTGTTTGAAACCACTGCGATTGTACCGAACTTGTATTGTGGTGGTATCAGTGGTTTAGTGATCCATCTTTATGTGAAAACGCCTCTATTTAGTGGTAAAGTACATAAAGAGCGTGTCAATTGCCATTCAATATTGTTTTCATAACCTCAAAATGGCGGATGTGCAAAATTTTAAAATTTAGTATTTATTTCTTGTGTGCTACAGTAGTTATACGATCAAATTGAAGGGGTAAATAATGAACCGACACAATACTCTTGATCTAATGGTGAATAACTCTATGGCCTAAATATACTGTGAAAAAATACAATATGGTGGCCATGCTAAATATTTAGACGTTTCTCAATATCCACGAATCTATTGCAAAAATCAAAGTGAAATTTTGTATGTTGATAAAGGCTATTGCCATAAGCTCACCTACAGGACTTTCAATAACCTGATGAGCACAAATCCAACATGGCGGCAACGTGAAATTTAAATATTGTATTTAATTTGACTCTTCCCACGATTTAACCATCTGAGTGCTGTGAATCTCGGTACGGAAAATGCTTATGCCCATTTATAACCACTAACCTCAAGATGGCGGCTGATGGAAATTAAGTTTTTAATTCTTGTGTTCTAATCATGCGATAGGAGGAGACGTTTGAATAATGAACCTACACAATAATCTTCATCCAATGTTACATAAATCTATGGCCTACATAATTATATAATAATACTGGTTCTCAGTCAGTTAGTGCTATGCTGGCTTTGGATAAGCTTAGACTCAAAAATGCAGAGAGTGCTATCAAGAATTTAGCCAGGAAAGCAGGACAAGTTAGAAGAGGTGCCAAGAGATGACTGGAGGATGCCTTTGGATATGGCGAAGGAAGTGGATATTATGCAGCAGGGATGTTCTAACTATGAGCTGTGATTCCCGAAAGTTTTAAAAGATTTTCATATTCAGGGAACATTTTCTCAGAAACTACTGTCTGTAGTCATCTGAAATTGTCTTACCATGTTCATTACTATACTACTGAAGTACTGAAGCAGCCTCATTTCAAAATGAATTGTAATGTCTTTTTTAGAAAAACAAATAGGCCTATCCCATAAAGGTGTTCATAAACATACTCCAGAAAAGAGTTAATATCTCACTCAAGAATAGCTGTTGTAACGAATTTTTGCTTCAGTACAGACATCGTGTATGTGTGTGTGTGTGTGTGCACTTGTAAGAATTTAGCTCCGTAGTGACAGTGGTATGTGAGAAAATGTTCCCTATATTTAACATTGTGAAGTCAGACAATTATTGCATTTCACTCAAATGGAATGCACCTGGCGGAGAAAGACAGCAATATATAGTGTGCTGTAGTTCTTCATTTCGACACTAGATAGCAGAAGGAAGACAGGATGCGTGTGGTATCAGTGCGCCTCGACGGCAGAATTCACTACTTCGAAGTGAATGTCGTGCTTGTTAATCGTTTCCCATAATTCTACTAGATAGTGCCAACATGAAACTTCATGCGCATTTGGGGTCGATTGAATGGTATTCTCTATGCTAACGCTAGATGGTGCAGTGGGAAGGGAAATATGTATTTACCGCCAAATGCGTTTAATGCCCGAGTATTTTATTCGAGTGTACATGACTCAATATTATCCACCAATTGTGGATGAACACCTGTAAGCAACCTGCTAAACAACATCAACAACCAACAGAAACACTACATGAGACGGATATATTTATTACCTCGAAGGACGAATCATACAATTATGATAAACAATGCTCACCTCTCGTCAACAACAAAGCCCTAGAAATAGTACCGAAATGTAACCCTAGAAATGGGGAAGAATACATAGGAGACGGTACGCATAGCACAGCAGCGTGGAGGACATCGCCCCGAAAGAAAGCGGCCACTCATTGGAACTCAAGGACAGAAATGCTTCTCGGAACAAAGGAAGGCGAAGATCTTCAAGCAGGAGAAAGCACCACACCATGGAGGACAATACCCCACCGGAGAGAAGGCTCTCGGCGCAACCCCAGATCAACTGTGGTTATCGGGACAAAGGAGGATGAAGGATTACAAGCAGGAGAAAGAACGGCCTGGCTCTACATAGGGAAGCTGAAAGAGAACACAACAGGTGGCAAAGTGATTTCATTTCTACGCAAAAATGGAATAAAGGGGGATATAGCATGTAAAGACCTGAACACTACAGGCACAAACAAGGCCTTCAAAGTTGGAATATCATTTCAATACCTTGGAATGACTGAAAACCCTGACTTTTGGCCAATTAATGTACTAGTCAGACGATTTCGCCTCTCCCGAGCTTTCACACAAAGACGGGCTGCAGGATCCCTGGAATAAGGACTCAAGATTTTTATTGCCCACTTCACGCAACAAAAAGCAAATATCTGTTTCAAAAAATTCAGGAAAGGAAAATCTGGTGAAGATACTGTTATGTAACATAGAAGGATTGAAAAACGCTGTCAACATGATACCAGAGGATACTTTCAACGCCTATGACTTAGTTACACTTACGGAAACGTTCTTGACCACACAATGGAGCACAGAACAATTTTATTCAATTCATTCATATGCAACACAAGGAGAAAGGGGAAGGCCCAAAGGTGGCATAACTATGTTAATAAAACCTACCTTGGCCCCCTTCGAGATTCAGCTTACCTCGCCAAATATTCTATTAGTGAAAACAAAATTATGTGTAATAATGTGTGTGTACTTCCAACCAGACTATAAGGCAGATGATATAATGGAAGAAGTTGCAAATGCTCTCAGCCTGACAAACAGAAACGACAAGCTAATCTTACTAGGAGACATGAACTGCAGGATCGATGCTCCCTCTCAGAAGACGAGCACTGTGATCAGTTATTTAGAAAAGGAGGGCCTAACGTTGATCAACGACAAAAAGGAAAAAACCTACTTTGGACCTAATGGTTCCAGTACTATTGACCTTGTGTTCGCAAACAGCGGCAAGACACATCAAGAGATCAGACAAGACCTGCCGGTACGAAAACACTTACCAGTCAGCACCCTAATTACAATGAAAGGATCTTTCGCAGAAGAGAAGCCAACCAAGCTGTCAACAAGGATAACCAGAGAAATCGATATAAGCAAACTCAACATGGATGCGACACCCATAGCGCTACGAGAGATCAAGGAAGGCAACATAGACGAAGCTTTGAGTATAATTGAAGAACAGCTGGCACATGCAATAGTAACGCAAAAATGGAGGCAACGGAGGGCAAAACCTTGGTTCACCCGAGAGTGCTATCAAGCAAGAAAAACAGCGCTAATCGCACTACATAGAGCAAAAACAACATTAACTCAGAAAGACCTGGAGACATATAGCACAGCCAGAAAACACTACAAACAAACTATAGATCAAAGCAAAAAGAACCATCTTGTAAGAGAAGAGAAGAAACTCATTGAAGAAGCTGAACAGCAATGGTTCAAAGCCTCAGCGCCAAAACAACCCTATTTCCCGAGAGACATTCCACTTAGCACATGGGAGAAACACTTCAGGACGGTCCTACAAGACAGAGAAACACGTCCACCTAACACAAACCAAGACGAAGAAATTGAGTTAACGAATCCATTCTCACTGGAAGAAGTTCGGAAGCAAATCGCAGAAACAAAAGATAAAAAAGCTTGCGGCCCAGATGGTATCTTCTTCGAACACCTGAAGGAAACTGCACATGCTCTTGCAACAACATGGACTGAGCTTTTTAATGCGTGTCTAAGACAAGGAAACATCCCAAACAGATGGAGGCTTTCTACACTAAAGGTTTTGTATAAAGGGAAAGGTGACTCGAGGGACCCGAACTCATACCGGGGGATAGCTTTAGAGTGTGCACCACTGAAAATTCTGACAGGAATATTAACTGACAGACTTAGCAAACTGACATCTCACGCAATCCCTAAGCAGCAATTTGGGTTCATTAAAGGGAAATCCACAATTCAGGCAGTAAAATGTCTTCAGGAGGATATTGAGGCGGCACTCAGGCTCCCAGGAGGGATGCTCCATGCAGTTTTTATAGATTATACTAAAGCTTTCGACTTGTTGAACAGGCAACTATTAATCAGGAAAATAGAAGACATCGCCGGAAGAAATCAAGTGACACGTCTAATAAAAAATATCTTGTCGAACAATCAAGTAGAAATAGACAACAGAGTGTCTAAGTCAAACCCGATGACCCAGACCAACGGAGTACTGCAGGGAGACCCCATGAGTCCACTGCTTTTCATCATAGCCACTGCGGAACTACCTGGAGAAATTGCAGTTGAAAACGTTAAAATATACGCTTACGCAGATGACATGGTCCTCACTTCTCGAAACTTAGATTGCATTCAATCTGCTTTTGATAAACTCTCAACATGGGCCGAAAACAATGAATTAACACTAAACGGTACTAAAACTGTGAAAATGACATTCAGAAAAGGAGGTAGACTTTCAACAAATGACTTCATTATGTATAAGAATGTCCCGCTACAGAATGTATCACACTTCAAATACTTGGGAATCACTTTTCAGACAAGAGGTGATGTCTATAGCCAACACGTCAAGGAAAGAGTCGCCGCGGCAAAGATTGCTGTTCACACTATAAGGAATCTGAGACAGCTATCTTTAGCCACAGCCATCACCCTGTTTCGCCTTAAAATTACACCAATAATAACTTATGGTCTAGAGACAATTTGGCTACAACTGACGAAGAGAAATTTGGAAGAAATAGAAAGAGTCAAAGCCACTTTCCTGAAAAGAACATTGTGCCTGTCGAAATTCACACGGTCTCGCCTCACCTACGTGCTAGCAAGAGAGCAATTTTTCATCGAAGATCTTCGCCTTAACCTATTACTACCATCAACCGTCGCCTACACAGAACTTTTACAAGAACTCAATGCAAAACAGCAAGACATATGGCCAACGTTCTTTTCAACAGATGCCATGATTTACAGAGAATGGACTCAAGTTGGATATGAACTACGGCATGTAGTGACGCGATACGCCGTGCATGGTTTCCACCACCGGATATGCCAGACTGAAAATTTCCACGACCCGGACGATAACTGCAGGTGTAAACTGTGGGTCAACCTGTGACCGTTATCACCTGCTTTTGTGCACCAAACGGAAAGTCTCATTGACAGATTTCTGCAATGACTGAATGTGTGGTTTTTATTTAGGTTATTGTATGCACGGTCATGTATATATTCCTTTTGGCAGTTAGCTGCACTTATTAAATTATATTATGCTAAAAGTTCAGAGGTCGGAGGCTCAACCCCCGTGCTAACAGCGGGATATCTGAGTTCGATATTTCAAATTGTAGGTCATCTACCCCAAATCCTGACCTCAATAACAACAGGTACACAAACAATGGCATTCACCAATCGGGTAACTTATTGCGTTAACGCGCGCTAGACTGCACTGGAGTTGCGAGCTTGTTCGAATTCCACCGTCAGTCATTCTTGAATGGTCTTCCATGATTTACCATTTTCAACGATACTGTTACGATACCTTACAATAAACTGCGGTCGCCTATGTGGTATAGGCCTATTTGGCGTAAGAGCGTTGAATATATATACATTGATAGGTTTGTAAACAAAACATCAAATACATTATTTTGACACCGGCAGTACTTGGCGCTGCAGTCACTACGAACTGCAAGCACGTGATGGAGACCACAAGAGTAGTAATTTCCTGCTTAAATTTATGGCTATATTATTTTAAGACGTACCAGTATGAGTGGGATTTTTTTAAACATTTTAAGACTTGTACTTGTACTTTGTGTGTGCGATTAACTACTTTCCTATTGTTTCGAGAAAATGCTGTAGGCTTGCTGTTTCTTTCTAGCATGTAAACGGAAAAAAGCGTGATGGTAGATAATTTTCTCTCCGTCAAAAAAAATATCTGTTTACGAAAGGACAATATTTATTCTGCCGAACGAGAGGCTTTCAGCCAAAAGTAGAATCTGTGACTTGCATTTTTTGCAGGAAATAATTATAAATGCGGACTGTTTCGTAGCAAACAGTGAGAACTTGGAACTTCCTCGTTTTTAGTGGAAATTAATACCGGGAGTGTAATCTCACATTTTCTTTTCCAAATTTATCGGAAAACCTATCCACTGAGACAAAATTGCAAAAAGCAGGAAGTAGTACATGGAATGAAGGCAGCATCGATAGTGGCGAAATTACGGAAAAATTATCCCCTCCCCTACTGCCAAATATGAAATTTGTTGAGTTTTTTAATTTTGATTATAACCAATCTTCGGAATGATGAATAACTTAATGATTGGGTTATGTAAGTTTATACTTTCTAATATGAAAGTATTTCTTTTCACTCGTGTTAAATTTGTAGCGTTCCTTTAACTTGCTGAATGTCCACCTCGTTGCATGGTGACTAGCATTCTTGGCTGTCACCATGGAGGCCCGGGTTTGTTTCCCGGCTCTGCCAAGTCATTTAATTCTGACCTGTGGGCTGTAACCTGGTACACTCGGCCTCCTTCCTCACCCATCCTGGAAGTGGTTTCCACTTCCGTTCAAGGCAAATGCCGGGATGGTATCTAACATATGGCCGCCGCCTCTTCCTACCCCAATCCTACCTAAATAACAAATAGACACCCTAGTACAGACATCACAGTGCCGCTAGTTGCCAGACAAATTCTACACACACCCAAGTAGGCTACATGACCACGATGTTGGGAAGCTCCTAAAGAATAAACAACAAAACAAAACTAAAATCTTACTGAATGAGCTAAATGGCCAACAGTTCAGTTAGCCAGAGGAGGGGTAGTGCGATGGGTGTGGAAATGTCCCTCTTCCCCTTCAAAAAATACACTACTTGTCAGTTGTATTCTGTTAGTATCCGAGTGTGAGTGTCATTTGGGAAAGAGAATAAAACGGTGTTAAGTTGTGTGGCTCTTTTAAGTTTAACTTTAGTTGCACACTGTAGTTTATTAAAATTTATACGATGTCGGGGAATAAAAAGGTCCTGGTGAGCATTTGCACGTTGATAAATGCTAACTAAATATTTGGTTGGTTCCTCAGTTTAGGGGCTGCGACAACGCGGTCATGTAGCCCCGTGTACTTCAGGTGTGTGTAGAATCTGTCTGATAACCGGTGTTAATTGTGATGACTGTATTAGTGTGTGTTATTTGTTTTAGGTAGATTTCATTAGAAAGCTAACTATTGCAATGGGTACCATGTTTCGACTTCCGGAAAATTTCAACATATCTTCACGTTTCACATCCCCTAGACCCCAAAAACAGCGTTAGTTCAAAAGTTTATATATATAATTTATGTATTCAGAGTGTAATTGATATAATGGAAGTCCTTTACGCTGGTGGTAGAAGAGACTATTCTAAGCAAATATCTTCAAGAAATTTAGTCGTATCTTAATTAGTGCAGGTGGAATTAAATCACAAATATCGTCGGTCATTGTCTTGGAAAAGGGCTTAGACTGCGTTTCCCTCAGCAGCACAGCTGAATTCTCCCCGTCACCCTCCCCACCAATGCTGAGGAATGTTGACAAGAGTCTGAAGTTGAGTGACCTCCTCGACTTGTCTGCCAATGGCATTGACAAACACGAACCGAGCCTATGAACAGCTGATTCACACCTTCATGGGAAGTGACTACATGACTAGTGATGGTGGATCTGTTTAGGATTTTGCCAGCCTCGTGGCCTATGCATAGAAAATGGAAATCCTAAAGATTAGGTAAATTCATTTAAGGACTGTTGGTCGATCTTTGTGTGAAGACAGTGTAATAACAGTAATAAAAATATGATTATTATTATTATTATTATTATTATTATAGTAGGCTACTACTACTGTACTGATAATAGTACTAATAGACTTTTAGACACATTGACTTATTTTATATGGGGTTACCTGACCACGTTGTCGCAGCCCCTCAAGTAAGGAACCAACCTAACTTCTTTTATGTTTTTATGTTGGTATGTCTAGTTGCCAGACTTTAATGTACGCAGGATTTCGTATATGTGCCATAAAATCCAAGGACATGATCGTATTAGAGCACATTCATTTACTACATGCCTGAACCTAGATCGCACCCTCGGGAAGGTTAGCACTCTACCATCAGAGCTACACATGCTGACTGTTATTATTATTATTTGACTATTATTATCATCATCATCATCATCATCATCATCTATATACATGAGGTGCTAGTATTGAGACAGCTTACCATCACCCGTCGATATGCAAGACGGGGCGTGATGGCGCGGCGGTCCTGCTGTTGGCCTCTCACCACGGCGCATCGGGTTTGATTCCCGGTCAATGCATGTGAGATTTTCGAAGTGAAATGCCATGTCCTGTGGTTCGGATTCCAGATAAAAAGGAGGTCCAGTAGCTCATTATCACAACATTTACGGTCATGTAAAACCACAAGCTTCCTTACTTCCCACAATCGGCAGCCACAAGATGATTTCCTGTGGCATCCCACGAGGCAAAAGTTGGATGTCCCTTCATAAGACCACGGCTGCTTTCTTTCCTACCCCCCGCGGTGTAGGCATGCGCATTTCATCGTGGACCACGATCGCACCAAGTCCGGTGATTGGAGGTCCAAACTCAACACCGACAGTGGCTATCCTGAGTTTGGATTTCCCTGGATACTTCCACGCACTTTCCAAGCACATGCTGGGATAGTATGGTACATGGAGTCCCGGGGCACCAACCTTATTCGCGTCCCTAATAACTACAGCTCCACATACTACTACAGTCACCACAGAAACACAGTTTATCAGGCGAATCCAACACTCACCCAACTACACGGTGCTGATAAACAAATGCCCCAAGACCCAAAAATGAATTAACAACAACCATCACAACAAGCTTGCAAGTCTCTTCCATCATCATTGTTACCAAAAATATTTATTTACTGAACGTCCTAAACAATTGGAACCCTAAAAAGATGGTATATTGGCTTTCACGGCCAGAACAATTGCTGAGTTTTAATTGGAACCCTACTTAAAAATAAATAACATTCAGTAAATATATAATCTCTTCTAATGTGTTTAATAATAATAATAATAATAATAATATGTTATTTAACACACTATTTTTATTTTTTGTGGGGATGTCGAGATTCCGGAATGTTGTGTTCACAGAATGTCATGTAGCCTTCGTGCCATTACATCCATCGGCATAAGGCTGTCGTATTTGTTCACCTTCTTTTATTACATGACTGAGCCTAGATCGAACCCTCGAGAAGGATAGCACTCTATTACCTGAGCTACACAACCTAGCTATCATTTAATTATTATTATTGTTTTATACATTAGACTACATATAACACATTGCTGGTACATCACAACATAACTACACGGGCTTCAGGGAACCAACGTATTGTTAGTCTACTGAAACAGCCGTTTCTAAGCTGGAAAGTCGAAATCGCTACCCATGAACTTTCAGACGATTCGGGTTGAGAGAACTACTGCCTTCTGCATTAGTTTGCACATATGAGTATCCAGAACCAGTTCTTTAAGGTCTTGGAGCAAGGTACATGGGATCACGCCCGTATTTGAGACCATGATCGGTATGGTATTTACCCGTTCTACATGCCATTGCCTTTTGATAGGGCCAACCAACTCGCTATATTTGCTTTATTGCTATTGCTATTATTATTATTATTATTATTATTATGTACATGTGGTACCATACTAGTAGTCAATCTTGAAAGTACTTTTCCATGGTTTCCCACGTCCACTCCAGGAAAATGCTGGGATGTTTCCTAACTTAAGGCCACGGCCGCCTTCTTCCCAATCCTCACCTGAATTACAAATACCCACATTACTAAAGAAACCACAAAAGCACAGACTATCAGACAAATTCTACCCACACCCAACCAGATGGGGCTAAATGACCAAAAATCGCCAAGCCTCTCAAACAAAACATCAAGTATTTTCCTTCCGTCTTAAATGATAGTTCTGAACAGAATACGGGATGTCGGAATTTTGTCACACTGTATTTCATTAACGTGCCAGACGCCAATTACACACCAGGGCTCATTATCAAAATTACTTTATACTTACACAGCAGGCTACACAATACTACCGGTCCTAACGTCCCAGGCCATTGCGTGCAATTTCAACAACAACAACAACAAAAACAGCAATACAAATTTCTTACGAGACGGGTATCGCTCGCTATCGTCATAACAGCTGATACCACCCCTCAACCGTTAAGGTCAATGCTCCGATTACGTAACAACTTCCCCTCCGCGCATCGTCCCGTCTCGCCCGCCTCGTTTCCCCCAGACTGCTGCCTCACCTTCTGTTTGATGAGTTTCTGAAAAACCTAAAAACATTGACTTTCTAATGATTAATTTTCAATTTCGAGATAGGTGACATTTTTTTTTACCTAGGAAGCTTAGAATAGTCTCTTCTATCACCAGTGTAAGGGACTTCCATTATATCAAATACACCCTGTATATAATATACTAGCTGAAGTACCCGTCCTTCGCTACGCGTCATAAATAAATTAAAATGTGAAGGGGACAGTTAAAACAGGGGATAGGCGAGGTGCTGAGCTGAGGGAGTTTAAGGATGGAACATTTTGTCCAACTACAACACTCGGCGTTGACCGTGTTTAAAGCACAAATTTAGGTTTTATCGCTAACCATTGGAGATACCTTTCGGATAGAAAATGTAATTTAAACCTCGTATATGCTATCAAAAGTTTGCGATTTCTTAGCGTTCTCTTTTTATTTGAAATGGGAATATGAAAGTTTGAAACCAAAGGGTGTAGTGACGTCACTAAAATGGTCGCCATCTTTAAATAGTGCAAAATATTGAAATCAAAAGTAACCTATATGTTAACCAGGTAAATCAGCTACTTCCATGCAAAATTCATGTAAATCGGACCAGTGGTACTTGCGTGATTGAGTAATACACAGACACACACCATCTCATTTTTAACCTCGCTTCGCTCGCGTCATAGTCGTGTCATATTGTTATTCAATGAAATGCAGGTTTAACCCCTTTAACACCCCTTTAGAACCTGAATATCCAAAAATCCCTCCTTAGTAGACGTTTTCGACTCACAACAAACATATCCCCAAAATATCATTCTTCTAACTTTAATAGTTTTGGTTGGTCGATGAGAGTGAACATCCAAAAATCCTTCCTTAGTGGACGTTTTTCTTCCAGAATTTTACCCCTCCCCATAGGCCCCTCAAATTGCATTTATAAAAAACGGTCGAACACCTATTTATTTTATTTATTTATTTATTTATTTATTTTTAAGCTGATTGATTTCCTCCGAGTTTCAAACTCCTCGCCTATGTCGTTTAAGAGATACACGCTCCGATAGGAATCTTTCAACCCCCACTTTTCATCCCTTTCACCTCATAATATACACTACATCGAAAAAACATTAGACATGTGTCACCATATTTTTAGCCTACTTTCGATTTTTGCAAAAAATGAAAGTAGACTTATGAGATCAACACAGGGCGAAAAGTGTGTCTGTCTGTGTGTGTGTATGTGTGTGTGTGAGTCTGTGTGTGTGTGTGTATGTGTGTGTGTGAGTCTGTGTGTGTGTGTGTGTCTGTGTGTGTGTGAGTGTGTGTACTCTGAATGTCTGTCCCCCCCTATCAATTCGAACACGGTGAAACCGAATTGAACGAAATTTGGTACAGAGGTAGCACTAGTAAAAGACACCTCAGTGTCATACTTTATATCGCCGCCATCTTTACCAAAACAGAATGGCGGCCACTCAAATGTTCAAAACGTAAAATCAAATTACGGCTAAACTAATCATCCGATCTCTACCAAATTTGGTGACAACATACCTTTATATAGCACGCGTCTTTCACCCAAAATTCAAGGTCATCGGCCATGCCATTTCAGGATGGCGGCCGTGTGAATTATGCAACCATTTTAATAAATAGCTTAAGACCCACCAATTCCGATTATCGAGCCTAGGGGGGTTTAAGCTATCCTGAAGGTCGTGATCCGTTATTTATTATAATTTAATATTATAATATTATACAGTATGAGTGGCTTAAAAGAGCTGAGCCGTTTGTGTCACACGACAAGATGGCAGCTGTCCTCATGTGCCTGTCTTATATTTCAGTAGTTTTAGTATGTTGTATGTGATATACCGTACTGATACAATAATATAAACTTTGTATGAAATGATCTTTAATGAAGATGTACTGCAGTGAAGAAATCGTTTATTTAAAGTCATTATTTGCCAACAGTTTGTATCTAATATGTCAGTTAAGAACACCTGACGTCATGGATACGGTTAGCTCTGGGCTAGCATGTTAGTCTGACACGCAGTTGACTGGGGATCGAGTACTGCTACAGTTAGGTTTTTTTTTCTTGAATTCTTTTACAAATGATGTGCACGAGCTTTTTCCACAGATACTGAATAAAATGTCATTTAGCTCAAAGGAGAGGATAAAGTATACACTCGTATATTAATAAAATCACAGTCCCAGCATCGCACATAAACAGAAGCCATTAGGAAAAGGAGAATAGAAGAAATAGATACACGTTGCCATTAACCACAGCCTTCTTAATGCCTCTGTACGGTGCTGTCCTCTTGTGGGTTATGTGGGTAATATTGTTCCAAACATAACGCTGTGTAAATGCCTGAGCTGGCCTCCTGAAGTATGGCAATTTTGTAATACTGGTAGTTCAACTATTAGCCACGATCGCGCTCCGAATACCTTTAAACACTGCCAGCTGGATCGCCTCCCTCTTGGCTACTTTAAACTGCCTACTCATTCAACACCCATAGAACACTGCCATCGTAGTACATTACGATGGCAGTGCATAGGCGTACAAGATAAAGATTAATTCACTGATAGGTCGCAGCACCACCTACTGTGATTTGGGCGGAAGATGATTGGGGCGGAAGATTCTTAATTTTGCAGGCTGGCTTAATATAGAGATTAACGGACGTGAATGCATTACAATAAGTTAGTAGTTTTGTTATTCAATCATCATAAAGTATATAATATTGATCTTGACACTTACTGGCTTATTATCAATATAAAAGAAAAGAAACAATACATTGTGGTTGGGGTGATTGTTTTAGGGATGAGGACAAAGAGTCATAAAGATACCCATACATTTAGGAGAAAGTAGGCTATATGTTCTTTGCTGAACATCTTGTTAATGATTAGGATATATACCAAGTATCACATCCCCAAATGAAACCACTCGTGAGATATTGTTATTCAATGAAATGCACGTTTACCCCCTTAACACCTCTTTAGAACCTGAATATCCAAAACTCTTTCCTTAGTGGACGTTTTCGGCATACAACGAATATATCCCCAAAATTTCATGTTTCTAACTTCTATAATTTTGGCTGGGCGGTGATGAGTGTGTGAGTCAGTCAGACATTTTCTTTCATTTATTTTTGATAATTTCACCCCTCCCCATGAACCCCTTAAATTGGATTTATGAAACAAACAGTCGAGCACCTATTTATTTATTTAAAACTGTTTTCCCCCTGTGTTTGATGAGAGAGTAAGTGAGTCAATCAGATAGGACACTTCCTTTCCTGTTTTTTTTTCCGCAGAATTTCACCCCTCTCCAAGGGCCCCTTAAATTTGATTTATGAAAAAAAAACGGTCGAACACCTATTTACTTATATTTTAAGCTGTTTTTTCCCGCCGAATTTCAAACTTCTCGCCTATCTCGTTTCAGAGATACACGCTCCGTTAATAATCCCTCAACCCCCAATTTTCACCCCTTTCACCTCATAATATACACCTCATCGATAAACACTTAGACATATGTCTGATTATTTTTTATGATTAGTTTATATACCGAATATCACATCCCCAAAGAAACAACTCATGGGATATCGTTATTCAATGAAATGCACGTTTACCCCCTTAACACCTCTTTAAACCCGAATAAACAAAAATCATTCCTTAGTTGACGTTTTCGACATACAGCGAACATATTCCCAAAATTTCATGTTTCCAACTTTAATAGTTTTCGCTGGGCGTGATGAGTGAGTGAGTCAGACAGGACATTTTCTTTCAATTATTTTTTCGAGAATTTCACCCCTCCGCATGGGCCCCTTAAATTGGATTGATGAAAAAACGTTTGAACACCTATGAATTTATTTTTAAGCTGTCTTTTTTCCCTGAGTTTGATGAGTGAGTGAGTTAGTCAGTCAGTTAGGGCACTTTCTCTCCTTTTTGCCCCAGAATTTCACCCCTCCGCACTGGCCCCTTACATTAATTTATAAAAAAAACGGTCGAACACCGATTGACATATTTTTTAAGATGATTTTTTTTCCGCTGAGTTTCAAATTTATCGCCAATGTCGTTTAAGAGATAGGCCTACACGCTCCTTTAGGAATCTTTCAATCCCCACTTTTCACCCCTTTCATCTCATAATATACACCACATCGAAAAACCCTCAGACGCGTGTCTTCTTATCTTTAGTTAGTTAGTTAGTTATTGTTGTTTTAAGGGGCGGAACTACGAGGTCATCTGCCCCTCTTCTTATCTTTAATGATGAGTTTATATGCCGAGTATCACATCCCCCAATGAAACCAATCGGGATATATTGCTATTCAATGAAATTCAGGTCTACCCCCTTAACTCCCCTTTAGAACCTGAATATCCACAAATCCTCTCTTAGTGGGCATTTGTGGCCCTTGAGGAAGCTGCATACCAAATTTCATTCCAATCCGTTCGGTGGTTTCTGAGATTTCGTGATGAATGAATGAGTGAGTGAGTGGTATTTGACAAATATATAGTAGAAGAATAGTGTCAAGTCTTTGTTATGCTGAACTCGGTTGACAGTGCTGTGTGAGCAGTTGAGTAACTAACGGGATTTCAAGTAAAGATCCTCATTTTCTATACCGGTAGTGCAGAGCGCAGCTGGCATCCAATCGGCCATGTCTTGACTTGAGCTATGTTGCCATGGAAACTATCTGCCTTGCCATTCCTTCATGAGTATATTTTATGATTTGATTAGCATGTGCTTGAGTGCAAAAGGGCCGAAATCAGAAGAATGAGAAAGTCTATCGAAAATTCATGTAGCCAACGGTTCCTTCTGGGTCCTAAACTATGTGTATGCAAAATTTGGTTGAGATTGGTGGAACGGTGTAGATTTGTATACGGAACAGAACCACATACCCACATACCCACCCACATACAGACTTTCACTTTTAAATATAAGATATATACACTGGTGATAGAAGGGACTATTCTAAGCAAATATCTTCATGAAATTTAGTCGTGTCTTAATTAGTGTAGATGGAATTAAATCACAAAAATCGTCGGTCAATGTCTTGGAAAAGGGCTTACACTGCGTTCCCCTCAGCAACACAGCAGGCTTCTCCCCGTCGCCCTCCCGTCCAACGCTGAGGAATGTTGACAATAGTCTGAAGTTAAGCGTAATGGTTTCATGAGACACTTTCCTCTTAGTTACAGGGGGTGGCACTCATATAACATCTTCGTTAATACCGATTCGCTGGGTAAATTTCCAAGGAGTCTCGACGAGTCCACTCTTGTTTTATGTGGCTTTGAATTTCCTCTCGCAGCGTCTAAACAGTAGCAGCTGCGGTTTAAGAATTAAGGGTAATCATGATCAAGCGTACAAGATGAACCAACTTCTTTACATGGATGATATTAAATCGTACGCAACCAATGAAATACACCTGAAATACCTCATCTCTATCACTCGGAGCCTTTCATCAGATATCCATATGGAGTTTGGTTTTGGTAAGTGCAGAAAAGACTCTTATCAGAGACTCGCACTCTGCACACGGAATGCACGTTGGAGAGAAACAGGGAAGTATTCAGCAGTTGGTGGAATGCTCATTGTTCAAGTACCTTGGGTTCCACCGGCGTACACGTCTCAGGCATAGTGATATCAAGAAGCACATCACTGAGCAGTATACGTCACGACTTCGCAGTGTCCTCTCTTCAAAACTGAGCGCTAAACATCTCATTTAAATAGTTAAACACCATTGCAATACCCGTAGTCACATACTCCTTTAGTATCTTCAGATCAAACTGAGCTGCAAGATCTCCAGAGAAGAACATCGGTGCTTTTATCACACGATCGTATGCACCAGCCGAAATGAGTAACAAAATGCCTTACTCTAGCTCGGTCTGATGGAGGTAGAGGACTGAACCTCCATACAAACAAGTGTCGACTCTGCGATCTATTTTTACACAACAAACGAGAAGCATCGCGATGTATTTTCAGTTGATGATAACTGCGCACCGCTGTCATCTTTAGAATCATCAGTTTGTGAAGTGAAAACTATTGAATACAAAATAGTGAATTTGAAAAAGTGGCGCTTCAAGAGAAGTTTCCACATAGATTAGACCACCTTCAGACCGACAAGTTAGCGTCGCATGCATGGCTGACCCACTCGGCCCTCTTTACGAAAACAGAGTAATTATTTTGTTATTGTCATTTAGACTTTCACGGCCCGTGTTACTATTCATAATGTAGAATTTTGGGCTTATGCCGTGTTTTATTATATAGAAATTCGACACGTTTCGAAAGAAACCATGTCTTTCATCGTCAGGAATAATCTGGAATACGACAATGTTGCTAAGAGAAAGCAACGAAGAACATATAAAAGGTGCCCAAAGATGGACGCCATTATAGCCCCGTGTTAGGGACAACGGAAAGCAGCAGTGAATTACTTTCTTAGGGTTCTGATAATAGGAAGCCAGGATTCACTAAGATTGTAGCCGGTGTCGCGGTTGAAATTATCTGGGTGTTTACGTATTTCAACCGCCTCCCTGATGATTCTGGGACGATATTGCTTTATACGGGCAAGAACATCCACTCCTTGGAACATGACATCAAGGCCAGGTGTTAAAGCATGATCGGCAACAGTTGATTTATCAGGTAGAATGAGCCTGATACATCTATTATGTTCCTTAATGCGAGTGCATATTGTTCTCGAAGTCTGCCCGATGTAAACCTTGCCACAAGTACAGGGAACTCTGTAGATACCCGGTTGTTGCAATTTAGGCAAACTGTCCTTAGTTGGTCGCAGGAGTTGCCTAATCTTAACAGAAGTTCCAAATACAGTCCGTATGTTGTACCGACGTAGGATTTTAGCAATACGGTCCGTTGTGTTATGTATGTACGGAAGGTAAGCAGTTCCTCTTACATCTCTTTTCTCAACTGACGTCCTATTATTATTTGTTGGTTTCAGAACCGTAGAAATCAAAGCCTTGCTATAACCGTTGCTCTCAAAGGTGGTTCGCGGGTGTTAATTTCTTCTAGTAAAGAAGACACTTCACAAATCCTCCTAGCCCTGGTAGTTAGAGTTGTAAGGATACCATGTTTCTGGGCAGGGTGATGGTGAGAACTTGCGTGGAGATATCTATTGGTGTGTGTTGGCTTACGAAAAACGCTGTGTACTAAGGATCCATCCTCTTTCTTGGTGACGAGAACATCTACAAAAAGGTATTTTGCCGTCAGATTCCTTTTCCATGGTGAAACAAATAGAAGGGTGCTGGAGATTAAGGTGATCCAGGAAATGGCTAAGATTTTCCTCACCTTCCGTCGAAACAACGAACGTGTCATCCACATAACGCCACCAGATCTTCGGTTTGAAAGGAGCCGACGACAAAGCTTTCTCTTCAAAGTTCTCCATGAAGAAATTAGCCACAACAGGAGAGAGAGGACTACCCATGGCCACACCATCAGTCTGCTCATAAAAATTCCCATTCCATAGAAAGTAGGAGGAGGTCATGCAGTGATAAAAAAAAGTCTTGTGATGTCTTCAGGAAGAAAGCTACTCGCTACTCAAATGTCACCGTCAAATTGATCAAGCTATCATCTATTCCAGCGGATGCAGCGAAGACTCTCCTTCTAGGGGATGCTATTTCTCCTAGACTCTATGGTCTTCCTAAAATACATAAGGAAGATGTTCCTCTTAGACCTATTTTTAGTACGATTGGTTCTCCTACATATGCCCTTTCCAAATACTTAGGTAGACTACTTCAGCCGCTTCTGGGTAACACGCCTTCGTACATTAAGGATTCCACGCACTTCGTGGAAAAGTTAAAAGCTATAACACTTCAGCCGGGTGATATTCTAGTGAGTCTCGACGTGGTGTCTCTGTTTACGAGAGTACCTATTGATGGTGTTATCTCTCTCATTAATGGCTTTTTTCCTAAAGACATCACAAGACTTTTTTTTCACTGAATGACCTCCTCCTACTTTCTATGGAATGGGATTTTTTATGAGCAGACTGATGGTGTGGCCTTGGGTAGTCCTCTCTCTCCTGTTGTGGCTAATTTCTTCATGGAGAACTTTGCAGGGAAAGCTTTGTCGTCGGCTCCTTTCAAACCGAAGATCTGGTGGCGGTATGTGGATGACACGTTCGTTGTTTGGACGGAAAGTGAGGAAAATCTTAGCCATTTCCTGGATCACCTTAATCTCCAGCACCCTTCTATTTGTTTCACCATGGAAAAGGAATCTGACGGCAAAATACCTTTTTTAGATGTTCTCGTCACCAAGAAAGAGGATGGATCTTTAGGACACAGCGTTTTTCGTAAGCCAACACACACCAATAGATATCTCCACGCAAGTTCTCACCATCACCCTGCCCAGAAACATGGTATCCTTACAACTCTAACTACCAGGGCTAGGAGGATTTGTGAAGTGTCTTCTTTACAAGAAGAAATTAACACCCTGCGAACCACCTTTGAGAGCAACGGTTATAGCAAGGCTTTGATTTCTACGGTTCTGAAACCAACAAATAATAATAGGACGTCAGTTGAGAAAAGAGATGTAAGAGGAACTGCTTACCTTCCGTACATACATAACACAACGGACCGTTTTGCTAAAATCCTACGTCGGTACAACATACGGACTGTATTTGGAACTTCTGTTAAGATTAGGCAACTCCTGCGACCAACTAAGGACAGTTTGCCTAAATTGCAACAACCGGGTATCTACAGAGTTCCCTGTACTTGTGGCAAGGTTTACATCGGGCAGACTTCGAGAACAATATGCACTCGCATTAAGGAACATAATAGATGTATCAGGCTCATTCAACCTGATAAATCAGCTGTTGCCGATCATGCTTTAACACCTGGCCATTATGTCATGTTCCAAGGAGTGGATGTTCTTGCCCGTATAAAGCAATATCGTCCCAGAATCATCAGGGAGGCGGTTGAAATACGTAAACACCCAGATAATTTCAACCGCGACACCGGCTACAATCTTAGTGAATCCTGGCTTCCTATTATCAGAACCCTGAGAAAGTAATTCACTGCTGCTTTCCGTTGTCCCTAACACGGGGCTATTATGGCGTCCATCTTTGGGCACCTTCTATATGTTCTTCGTTGCTTTCTCTTAGCAACATTGTCGTATTCAAGATTATTCCTGACGATGAAAGACATGGTTTCTATCGAAACGCGTCGAATTTCTATATAATAAAACACGGCATAAGCACAAAATTCAACATTATGAATAATTATTTTGTTGTAACTATTCAATACCAAGCTTTTGTTACTCGAAACTATCGTAATTATGTATCATAATAATAATAATAATAACCCCTGGCACTACAGCCTATGCAGGGCCTAGGCCTACCAAGCGACCGCTGCCCAGCCAATTGGCCTGCAGATATTGAGGTGACACGTGATAAGCGCATCGGGTCCCCTCGGCCGTTTAATCTTGGCTTCGTTATCGGGGCGCTGCCTCACTGTCAGACAGCTACTCAATTGTCCTCCCTGACGGAGCTGGGAATCGAACCCGGGGCCTCCGAGTGATAGGCAAGCGCGCTACCCAAACACCACGGGGCCGACACAGATATGTATCATTGATTATTTGGCAACTGAGAGCGAGGAGTGTCGCCTCTGTAACAAATTTAATAAGGCCATCCAACATAATTATATCAGGATGTTCCTTCCTTACCAACACTGAATGCAAACATAATCACGATCAAGTTACCAACATTATCCAGTAAAAACTGGCCTTGAAGTACAAAATTCTAGGAAGCTCCGTTCCCTATTGGAATAAGCACCATCCTATTATTATTATAATTATATTATTATTATTATTATTATTATTATCTTGCCACGGTGGGTGAGTGGCTATCGTGTCGGATTACTAACCCAAAGCTTGCAGATTCGCTCCTGGACGTGGTAAGTAATTTTTGAAAGGCGGCAAAAATGACGACACGCATGTCATACGATGTTGGCATGTTAAAGAACCCATATGAATTCAGTAGGCCGTGTTCAAAATGGCAAATTTAATCTCGAGATTTCCACCAACACAAAGTTCCTCATTTCTCTACTAGAAAGTGCTATGAAGTCAAGGAGCTTAGATATCTAACCTCCTTGACTTTCATAGTGATTCAAGTTAGTTATTGTTGTTTTAAGGGGCGTAACTACGAGGTCATCTGCCCCTTGTGATTCAAGGAACAACGAAATTCGACATGCAAGCTGGCCTCTGGGTGTCAGATAAGAAAGCTTCCACCCGGCACCCGAGACCTTACGATTTTATTATTATCATTATTATTGTTATTACCATCCGCAGTACTTGAAAATGCCACTCACAAGCTCTACTGGGACAGACGAGTTGTGACAGATGGTGGGTTGGTTCGTTAGTTTAGGGGCTGCGACAACGCTCCGTGTACTTTGGGTGTGTGTAGAATCTGCCTGATATCCGGTGTTAATTGTGATGACTGTATTAGTGTGTGTTATCTGTAATTCAGGTAAGGACTGCAGACTATCAATTTCAAGTATGGTATTTCGTACTTATACTACCAAGTGCTACCATCAATGACACCTAGCTCTGAACTTGGCTACTAGATGCAACTGCAACCATCACCTGGTGCCAAACGTTGGAACATCAAATCTAACCTACAAATTTTATCTACACAAAATTGAAGTTAGTGGAAGGTTCTTTTACATGTCATAAGTCTATGACATGGGCCCGTCGGCTTTACTTCACCTCCGAAGGAAGGCATACTGAGGGATTTCTAACGATGGCTTCGGCTGGGTTCGACCCCGCGATCTTGGGCATAGAAGCTCAGCATGCTACGCCACCGAAGCCGTCTTGTGACAGATTTTGCCGTCAGTAACAACCGGCCAGATATAATTCTCGTCAATAAGAAACAATAAAGGCATTACTGTTATACTACATCGCATGCCCTAGCACACAGAACATCCAAACAACAGCTGCTGCTAAAATATCTAACTACACAATCGACATAAAGCAGATGTGGAGAGTTGAGTCGGTGACTACAATCCCAATAGTAGTGTTACTTTTCTGTGAATTGTTTTTGTGCTTGTACTGATGTTGTACCTAAATCCCTCCACAATGTCAGTATTGAATCTACATCCGTCGATATACATTGAACAGCAGAAGTCAGATCTCATGCCATATGGTGAGGATGTTCCTCGGAGAAAAACACACTGGTCCGTCACTCAGCAATACACGAAGTTAATTCAGATGCCAACTTAGCTCATTCTACAAATGAAAGAGACACGTGAAGAGCGCGGTCATGACATGAATGATGTGTGACGTTTATGTACAGTGTATTTTACCTATAGTGTATTTCAATGCACTTGGTTCGTTCGTAGGGCCAAACCAGGCTACAACTAAAAAGGTAACCGAGCTAATAGTAATTGCAATAATAATAATAATAACTTTTAAATCAGTACAAGGTTCTGCACTACCAGTAGGCATGTTCCAGAGAAAATGGCTGGAAATGAGCATTTCAGACTGTATTGGGTTCGGGCTGTGCTCACCAAAAGATCCGTGAAACATAATAGGCATGGAATAGTGGTCTTCAACAGAAGATTAAAAGAAGTCTCACTGGTTGATGTTGTCGTTCGTTCAGAATACGCACAACCTGCAAGCTTAACATGCTAAAAAAAAGTGTCCAAATATTTGGAGCTGTTGGAGCATCTCGGAAGCAATGGCAGGTCAAGGGGGTACGAATTGTACCAATGGTCATCTCAAGCACTGGCGTGGTTCCTTAACTTCTTCTGCAAGTGCTAAAAGGGATTGATCTGAACACTTACCTGTATATTGGCTACACCAAGGATAGTTCATAAATTAATTTGTACTGATCTAAATTAAGGTGATTATACTTTGATTCAATGCTATCTGCATACTTCCTTTTTATTTTATGTTTGACGCCGACTATTATCTGTCAGAAAACTGTACTATAATGAGGCTCATTATAACACTATTTTTCATTATGAAACAGTTTCTCCCACCAATCAGAGCTCAAGAAACAGTTGTTTGACCAATTAGATAATTAGATGCGCTGAGTTCCTTCTAATGTAAATCACACTGCCTGGCCTAGTGTCATAGTAGAGTAATCGAGGTGGCCATGGTCAAATACAAGGCATTCCCTGCGCCTCATGCGCTCTGTTCAGTACATAAAACTGGCGAAATCTTGACAGTTATTTATGAATATTTTTATTCGAACATAAAGTAGTTATAATAATTATCGTCGAACATAAACAGTCGTATGCAACTCGCCTATAATGGTAATTAAGGCACTCGTATGGAAATTATAAAACTCGCATACGCTCGTTTTATAAACATACTTGTGTCTTAATTATTGCCATTATAGGCTCGTTGCATAATGTACTATTACCAGTCAATGATCTGAGAATAACGGTGATATAATAATATTATGAACAATAATAGTAATATAAGTAGAAGCCTCCGTGGCTTAGGCGGCAGCACGCCGGCCTCTCACCGCTGGATCCGTGGTTCAAATCCCGGTCACTCCATGTGAGATCTGTGCTGGACAAAACGGAGGCAGACAGGTTTTTCTCCGGGTACTTCGGTTTTCCCTGTCAAAATTTCATTCCAGCAACACTCTCCCTTATCATTTCATTTCATCTGTCATTCATTTAATCATTGCCGCAGAGGAGTGCTTCAGGCCTCGGCAGCCGGCACAGTTCATATCCTCGCCGCTAGATGGGGGCTTCATTCATTCCATTCCCGACCCGGTCGGTGACGGAAACACCGGAAGAGTCATTTCACTTTGAAAATGCCATATGCATCAACAGGAAATCGAACCCAGTCTGTCTTGGTGGGAAAGCAAGTAGCTTGATTACTGCCATTTCTCAGTCTTCGCCAAGCAGAATTACATATACTGAGCCTCCCAGCAGGCCACTTGATATTTTATTACTATTAGTATTAGTAGGATATATATCTGAGATTTACATAAAATACAAAACCATCAGCGTCGGAGACCTTGCGAGCCAAAAACACTGATGATGGCACTGGATCTCAAGATGTTCAGAGCAAGACACTGAAAAGACAAAACCATACGAGCTAAATTTTCAGTACCAGGGAGGGCAGCCTTTTGCACTAAGTGCATAATTATGGTTTCTCTTCAAGACAAAGTTCTCTTTTGCATTTTCCCAGTTACTAAACCATTCACAGAGACAACAACTGGGATGCCAATAACTTCCTTTAAGCCATATGTGCTAGAGCCCAGAGGCAAGTTGTTGATAGTTGCGCCTTTCCTCAGCCACCGTGTGCTGTAGGTTTTCATGAGTGGAACAGCAACATCGACGATCGTCGCCTTGTATGCTTGCTAATCGAATATCACAAGGTCTGCTTCTACTAGGTACAAACACATCAGTTATTTTAAAGGAATCCCATAAGATCTTGACTTTGTGTTTGTTCAGAACCCGATCAGGTCTGCATTTATAATATGGGACTTCGTTCTCAACAAAACCATATCGCAAAAGCGTGATGGACTACTGTACTTTCGCTAAGTTGTAATGTCACTCCAAGTATTCTTTTGAAGCGAGCGTTTGGTATCCCCCCGTGATATGCTGGATAGATTCAGTAGATCTGTTGAACAGACGGCATTCGTCCGATGTATCCTTCCCAAGAATGTAGCGCTCATAATTCTTACTGCAAACAACTTGGTCCTGAATCGCGATAAGAAATCCTTCTGCTTCTATGAATAAGCCAGCCAACCGAAGCCCTCAGTTGATTTCGTAGAATCGGTAAATTCGGAATGCAGATGAGCAGCATACCTTCCATGTAGGGCTTTTTGCCTCCAGTCATCTATCTACTGTTTTGATGACTTCAAAATGAATTCAGCATCTGCTCTATGTGACAAGGGAGTGAAGCTATGATCTTCCGAGCACACTGCTTGACGAAGGGTGTTCTCACAAGACTGAAAATAGTTCCTCATTTTCAAGTCCTGTGACCGACATAGAACCTGCAGATTTAACAGGCCTCTACCTCCATTATTACGAGAGAGGTATAATCTTTCCATAGAGCTTCGTGGGTGACGAAGACGGTGTTTTGTGAGGCTGGTGATCAAAACTCTCAAATGGTGTATCAGACCAGTTCACAATTCTGAGGGTGTATGTGGATAGTGGATTTCTGACCTGTGATTTGCAGATCCTATTGACTCTAGCCAGGACATGTTTCTCTACCTTACTCCGTATGTTAGCATTGTTAATGCCTAGAATTTGCTAAAGACCAAGATACTTGTAACTTATTATTATTATTATTATGAGTATTATTATTGTTACTTAAATTGTAATGGTATTAAATAACCAACACAATAGCAATTCACAAAAGAGACTGAAAGTTGTACTACATAATGAAGAAATGCACACCTTCCTGACGGAGATTTGGCATAGCAGGGGACCTCAGTTAACTCGACATTGCATCTCAGACTACGATGGGACAGTCGACACGAGCAGTGTTTAATGCAGAGTTGATCAGATAATGGACATGTCATATGTATGGCGACACATGACACGTACATCACTGAAATAGGTCATCGTATTAGACAAAGCAAATAAGAAACAAAATAAATTATTAATAAGAGGACTATGGCATAAACAAGAGCATCACGAATGTTCGTATTGATTCTATTACCTACGTGCTTTAGTACGATTAATCGCGAAGTCAATTGTATCGCCTCATCTATATGGAGTTCTGGAAGGAGAGACACGCAATTTACTAAATACACACACGTGATATTCTACATGAGAAAGAGCATCCGGGAATAACATTTACGGGACGGTAAATACTTGCCAGTGTGGTATAATATTCGAATATCTGTTATGGCACCAAATATTAATTTCAGTACAGTGGGCGAAGCTTTGTCAGCCTTAGAATACCCATTGTATGTTCCTATTTTTCACTCGTATAGGTAGGCCTAAATTAATTCTCTAGTTTTCAGGATTACGCCCTCTAGTTACATAGCAAAATAGACGCCTGTGTAACTATATTGATAAAGGATTGAAATAAATCTCCTAAAACTTCAAGTAAGGTATTATCCCGGCATTTGACAGTAATCAATATGGAGAGCAATGGGGAAAACACTGCTGTTGTTTTAAGCGGCGGATCTTCGAGGTCATCTGCCCCTCCTAACACAGATTAAAGTATAAGAATTTGGAATGGAGTTCAAAGTTTAGAGGTGGACACCTAAATTTGAAGACTGAAAATTAATTAACCAAAAAAAATAATAAAACTAATAGGCCTAATTATAATATAAACAAAAATTACGGAAAAACTAAAGTTCTGCATTCAAAAACGAATAAGTCATTGAGTCAATGTTCACTGGAAAATTTAGATTGCTGGCCCTAACCCACTCTCACTTATAAAGCGGATGACAAGATCAGCAGCCACCGCGTCATCGGCTAATATAAGTTTGAGTGAGGGGAAGAACACTCGCAATGGCCAATGTCAATGCCAGTATTCAAACACCTATCCTCCAGACTTCCAATTCCTCATTACAGTCGTGGAGCCTGACTTAACAAGCTCGACTACCCTGCTGCCGCTTTCCAATTTACACTTGGTATTAATAACTGTTTGATGGGTAGTTTCTATTAACTAGCAATTGCCAAGAATGGAGATGTTCCCTGAACTTGTATGATAGCCACAACAAACACTGTAATACACCTAATGATAGTAATAATAATAATAATAATAATAATAATAATAATATGGAACCAAAATTCTATTGTAGCCTATTTAGAATGGACGAAAAGTGGTCGACCAACAGAATTTTCATACCTGATGGCAGACTTAAAACATCTGGTAAATGGTTCAGTGAGGTCAGGAAGGATCTGAAAACATTGAGTATGAAGCGCGAAGACATCGCTAATAGAATCTAGTACCGTTGGCAGAGCTATAACTTCAAGGGCTTTCACGAAGAAGGCAAGTTGAACAGCGAATGGACAGTGTAATTTAGACAACGATACTGAGCTTCTATGAATGTATAACAGTTGTTTAACGTGGTATGGCCTTAAACACAATTTTTAAAAATATAATAATAATAATAATAATAATAATAATAAGTCAGGAAGAGAACCAACCTTTCTCATTGACATTGCAGTGCCCAATTTCCAGAACGAGCAACAAACCTGCTGTATGGAAATCACCAAATATTTGCTCAATGGCTGAGGAAATACGACAAATGTGAAGACAGGAAAGTGTAGTGGTGCTGCCCATAGTCATATTTTCTACAGGCAGCATCCCCAAATCATTGACTCGCAACCTATAACAATTGGTAATACTTCCTGGTCTACATATTATCATGCGAAGGTCGTCAACTTGGAGACCTGTTCCGTATTTCGCTCGTTTCTCAATGTGCTACCCTAAAAGCAGTTTCCATGCCGTCTTGCAAACAAGCCAACGATATGTTGATTTGTACCCACTGATGTGGTGAAATGAATATTTTATAATAATAATAATAATAATAATAATAATAATAATAATGCCAGCGGTGGCATGCTGTGCTGTACAGTCCTTGTTTTGAGCTCCTCACATTTCCGCTTTTTAAGTAAGTTTTACACGTTTATATGGTTAGTTTACGATTTCTATGGTGATTTTTATGGACTCTTGTCGAAAACAAGTGTGTGTTATAGTGCTTGTGGATCTATCAACGTCATAATCTTCAAAATACAGCTGCGAAATGTTTGTTTACATTCATGTCATGGTTGCTACATCGTTAGTTACAGTGCCATATAACCCCAAATGCCTTCTCGAAATGGGTTATGTACGGTGTTTTGTGTGTAATTGGGATGTTTCAAGCCCATTTATTACATACATCATATAATGTGCGGAGGTAATCGGACTGTTTTCGTGTTAATATTACGAATGGTAAAGTTTACATCTGCTTAACCTACAAAATTAGGTTACACGTATTTGCTACATATATTCCTTCTCTGCTGGTCGTTTGCACTTAAATGACGTCTACTATTGTAATATAAACACTATCTCTGCAAGATAATTATACCGTATATCTAATGTGTGTTGTGAGAAATCTGTAATGACAAGGTATGTGCAAACCAGGAATGACGAGATATACTAAATGGGGTAGGCAGGACTCCTGAGCCGTAGTGAAGGCAACCTGTCTAGGAGATGGAAAACTCCAAAATTAAACCTACAATGGTAGCGTCTGATCCGGAACGGGCGGCTGCCAACAGCGTCTGTATCCCATGTTAGGGACGGCTGATAACAAAACCTGGCTGTAGGTATAAAAGGCAAACCCATTTAATGCATGATGGAGAAATTAACGAGTAATGCCTCGGATGAAATGCCGCTGCCTGGGGAGCGCCAGGGCACGTTTGGAGCCGGTGCTGGACGTGACAGTATGCGAGCCGCCGGTGGTAGAGGGCTGAACAGGCGGGCCCCTACCGGGCAAGATCCCGAAATCATTAAAGCCGACAAGCGTTTGCATGATGAGCCTGAGCAGAGAAGTGAATCATTATCTAGTACTTCACCTGCTGAAGGTGCTGCACAGGTAACTCAACCTGTGCTCACCCAGGCAGGACTGCCACGACAGCGTATTAAATGGACAAATGTCATGAACGAAACCATTATACGCACTTATTTTAGGGTTACTGACTTCGGACAGAATTCAGTTGGTTATAGGCAACACTTACATTCTGAATTTCTGTTGCATTACCCTGAACTAACTGTGACCGAACAGAGAGTATCTGATCAATACAGAGCTATTCTCCGGAATAATCTTATCCCTGAAGCCAGAATGAACACCATTAAAGAAGAGGTACGGCGTGAGAAGGAAGGTGTGAATGGAGTCACTCAGAACAGTGTTCCTGAAGAACTGGAGTCGGCACAAGCTGATAGCCAGGACCTTCAAGAAGTAGATCCAGTTTCCATGCAAATTATCGATCAACACCAAATTGGAAAGTTGAAGAATGAAATGATGACTACAGTCATAGAGTTTTATGGAACTGATACAAATTGCAGGCCGAAAATACCGAAAGTCAATGGTTCAAGAAAGCTGACAAAGATACTGAGTATCATGAATCGGGATGTTTTTCCGGAACATGTTGAAGCATCTGCCAATCTGGAATCCCTTCATACTATTATTTACTGTGGTGCAGTAACTGTTGTGAAAGCTATGGGTATTGGACAACATGAACGGAAAAAGCAAATGCCATCGATGCCAAACTGGGAAAGAAGACTTGTTGGAAGGATTGAACAGCTCAGGGCAGATATTGCTAGAATGACACAATATGTTCGTGGTACAAGAACAAGAAAATTACTGAGGAAAGCTGAGCATATAATGAGACAAAACACAGCCCACACACAGCGAGATGTACCGAATTCAACACCTGAAGAGTGCTTAGATACCTTGAAACAAAGGCTGTCTGTTTTATCCGCCAGACTTGCAAAGTATAGGGAGAGTATGAAGAGGAAGAAGGATAACTTCCTTTTCGCCAACTCAGAGAGAAGATTCTATCAGACTCTGGGTAAGATAAAGGTTTCTGCGGACAAAAGCTATCCGACTAAAGAAGAAGTTCAAGAATTTTGGGGAAAACATCTGTCTACACCATCTCATCACGACACTCAATCAAGTTGGGTAAGAGAAGAACAGCAAGCTTCCCAAAGATTTGAGCAAATGCAGCACGAGAAATTCACCACAAATGATATTAAGGAAGTTATCAACAACTTAGCGAATTGGAAAGCCCCTGGCCCTGACCAGATTCAGAATTTTTGGTATAAGAAGTTCTGGAGCATCCACAATCGACTAGGTGAGTTCATTAATGATTCCATCCTTCATCCTGATAGCTTACCCGAATTCATCACACGTGGCATCACATATTTGCTTCCAAAAGATCTTCAGAATACATGGGATCCTACAAAATATCGTCCCATTACATGTCTGCCCACGTTGTATAAGATCATTACATCATGCTTGGCTAACAGGATATATGCACACTGTGAAAGAAACAATATAATTGCCGTGCAACAGAAAGGTTGTAAAAAGGGTTCAAAAGGGTGCAAAGAACAACTAATAATTGACTCAGTTGTGTGTGGCCAGGCACACTTAAATCACCGAAACCTTCATATGGCGTACATCGATTATAAGAAGGCCTTTGATTCTGTCCCCCATGACTGGCTAGTAGCAGTGCTGCGATTGTATAGGATCAATGAGGTATTTGTCAGTTTCTTGGAAAGGGTTATGTCAGCATGGCAAACTAGACTGTGTCTCAGTACGCCACGCGGAGATATACGAACAGATGAGATATCGATTCGGAGAGGCATCTTTCAAGGAGACTCTCTTAGTCCCTTATGGTTTGTCCTGGCAATGAATCCTTTATCTACCCAGCTTAACTCTACTCACTACGGCTTTTCTATCAAGATTGGAAAGAGAATTGGTACTCGGCTAAATCACCTGCTATACATGGACGACCTTAAACTCTATGCCGAAACAGAGTCGCATCTGGAAAACTTGTTGAGAATAGTTGAAGCATTCTCACGAGACATACAAATGGGATTTGGTTTGGACAAGTGTCGGACACTAAAGGTGGTGAGAGGAAAAGTACAGAAGTCCGGGTATGAGCTGGAAGATGGACAGCATATTAGGGCTATGTTGGCAGAAGACACCTACAGATACTTAGGAGTAAAACAAACTAAGCATATTGACCATGTGTCAATAAAGAAAGATCTGTCCTGTGAATTTGTCAAAAGATTAAAACAAATGATAAAAACGCACTTGAACAGCAAAAACTTAGTGAAAGCTGTTAACACGTATGCTGTACCTGTGCTGAGCTACTCATTTGGCATAATCAAATGGTGCAAAACGGACATCGAAGGACTTGAACGAAAAATGAGAACGATGCTCACAAAAGGAAGGAAACACCACCCACGATCTTCAATAGAGCGATTGACTCTACCCAGAAGCCTAGGTGGACGTGGGTTCGTTGACATTGATAATCAGATGAAACGGCAGATAGTCAGCCTTAGGGAGTACTTCTATGCAGAAGCGAGGTCATCTGTACTTCACAGAGCCATCAGTGAGGCGGACAGATCAACGCCACTGGTCTTGTGTCAGCAAGAGATTCAACACCTCCTACATACTGACATTCAGAAGATGGAAGCATGGAAAGCAAAACCTTTGCACGGAAGACATCCAAATGAGGTGAGTCAAGCAAATGTTGATATAAATGCGTCAAACTACTGGCTCACTTCAGGACAGATCTTTCCAGAAACTGAAGGTTTTATGCTAGCAATTCAAGACCAAGTCATCCCTACAAGGAACTACCTCAAGTTCATTGTAAAAGATCCCGCTGTACCAGATGATAAGTGCCGCTACGGATGTCAACAGTCAGAAACAATACAGCATATTACATCTGCATGTAGATATTTCCTGGCAACAGAGCACAAACAAAGGCATGATGCAGTTGCTAAAATCTTGCATCAGGAGTTGGCTGATAAGTTTCAGCTTTTGAAAGGAAAGAAAGTTCCGTACCACCAATATCAGCCAGAGTGTGTTCTTGAAAACAATGAATACAAACTGTATTGGGACCGAACTATTTTGACTGATCAATCGGTATCACACAACAGGCCGGATCTGGTGGTTGTAAACAAGAAAACCAAGCAAACTACATTGATTGATGTTGCGATTCCTAACAACAAGAATCTCCAGTCAAAACACATTGAAAAGATCAGCAAATACAGCGAGTTGGTCGACCCTATCAAAAGACAATGGCATGTAGAGCGAGTGAAGACCATACCTATCATTGTCTCGAGTACGGGCGTGATCCCAAGTACCTTGCTCCAAGGCCTTAAAGAACTGGATCTGGATACTGGGCTCTACAAACTAATGCAGAAGGCAGTAGTTCTATCGACAACTAGAATCGTTCGGAAGTTCATGGGTAGCGAAATTCTAGCTTAGAAGTTGCTGTTTCCGTAGCTATATTTTGGTTCACTGAAGCCCGTATAGTTACGTTGTAATATACCAGAAATGTGTTATATGTTCTGTATAAACCGATAATAATAATAATAATAATTGAGGCATGCAATGTCCTGTCTCATACACTATTCTATATCTATTTCGATAAGTCCATTATAACCAATTTATATATTTGGTGTCGTGTGAAGCTTAATTTAATTTGCACATTATCACATTGGGTGGCACTCTGGGATTGGCCAATTTAAAAACATTGGTGCTGGGCGTTAAAGACCTTCTCTTGCCACCCTCCAATTTGGAAAAAAAAATCTTATATATTGCCTGAACGAAGAGGACGTTAAGTGGTTTCGTCTACTGAGGCGAGGGCTTTGGCCCTCGTCTCCGCTAAGGATGGATTTATACTATCCCATTATCCTGTATCTGAAGAATACGGATGGATATTTATCTGGGAATTATTGTGAACGAATTATTCTGCCTAAATGCGAATAAAAATTGTGATCCACTGTCGTGTGCGCTATAGGAAGCCATGTTGGTGAAAAGTGGTTTAAATTATTTTATTCTGTTATGGTGATTTTAAATTAGGTGTCTCCCGAAAAAGAGACTTTCCGCAAGGTATGTTATATCTTTATATATATAATTCTTCGACACGTGTGTATGTGACTGAACTCCTCCTAAACGACTGAACCGATTTTGATGGAATTTGGTATGTATATTAGGGTGGGTCCATGTATGGTTTAGATTCACAATCTGATTCGGTAGGTGGAATGAACACCATTTTAGAACCACAATTTACACACAATTTTAGAACCACAATATACAGTCAAAAACAGTCGTCATGGAAACCACTAGCCTTGGCCTTCGTGAAAGCTGATGTCTTTGGATGGTTTGTCTCTGCACGTTAGAGCCACCTGGTCGCAACCTGTGCAACTACTGCCATGACTTACACTCCACCCGTGGTGGAAAGTTGTGTTTTATACCAAAGGTGGCAGTGATGTCGAATTCTACTGTTTGTCTCTGCACGTTAGAGCGTTTCAAAGTCCCGTATGCGTTCATATAGCATTAATCCCATTGCCATGAAACTTGGGTGATATGTTGAGTGAGCTCAAGGGAAGGTGTTTGGCTTAGTAAATTCATTTTACAATAGATAGCGCACGAATAGATTCAACAAATGAGCGAAGACGCACGAAGGGTTTCAAAAAGGTCCCGTATGCGTTCAAATACCATTCGTCCGATAGCGATGAAACTTGGGTGAGATGTTGTGTACACTCCAGGGAAGGCTTCTGGCTTAGTAAATCAATTTCACATTAGGTATCGCACGACTAGATTGAACAAATGAGTGACGACGCGCGAAGCGTTTCAACAAAATCCTGTATAAGTTTATATTCCATTCATAGATTGAGATGAAACTTTGATGAGTTGTTGTGTACACTTAAGTGAAGGCTTCTAACTTAGTAATCCATTTCACAGGAGGTAGTGCACGAGTAGATTCAACAAATGAGCGGCGACGTGCGAAGCGTTTCAACAAAGTCCCGTATGCGTTCAAATACCATTCGTCCGATAGCGATGAAACTTGGGTGAGATGTTGTGTACATTTACGTGAGGGTTTCTAACTTAGTAAATCCATTTTACAATAGGTAGCTCACGAGTAGATTCAACAAATGAGCAACGACGCGCGAACTTTTAATCAAAGTCCCGTATGCGTTCAAATACCATTCATCCGATTGCAATGAAACTTGGGTGAGATGTTGTGTACACTTACGTGAGGGTTTCTAACTTAGTAAATCCATTTCACAGAAGGTTTCGCACGAGTAGATTCAACAAATGAGCGACGACGCACGAAGCGTTTCAATAAGGTCCCGTATGCGATCAAATACCATTCGTCCGATTACGATGAAACTTGGGTGAGATGTTGTGTACACCCTACAGAATGTTTCTGGCTTAATAAATCCATTTTACAATAGGTAGCGCACGAGTAGATTCAACAAATGTGTGACGGCACGCGAATCGTTTCCAAAATGTCCCGTATGCGGTCATATATCATTCATCCGATTGCGATCAAACCTTGGTGAATCATTGAGTACACGCCAGAGAAGGTTTCAGGCTTAGTAAATCTATTTTACAATAGGTAGCGCATGAGTAGATTCAACAAATGAGTGACGGCACGCGAATCGTTTAAAGAAAATCACTTATGCGTTCATATGTCATTCATCCGATTCCGATGAAACTTTGATGAGTTGTTGTGTACACGCCAGGGAAGGAGTTCAACTTGGTAACTCCATTTTGCAATATTGGTAGCGCACGAGTAGATGTAACAAATGAGTGACGACGTGCGAAGCGTTCCAACAAAATTCTGTGTGTGTTCATATACTATTCATCGATTGCGATGAAACTTTAATGAGTTGTTGTGTACACTTACGTGAAGCTTTCTAACTTAGTAAATCCATTTCACAGTTGGTAGAGCACGAGTAGATTCAACAAATGAGTGACAGCGCACGAATCATTTAAACCAAATCCCGTATGCGTTAAATGCCATTTATCCGTTTGCGATGAAACTTTGGAGAGTTGTTGTGCACGCTCCAACGAATGTTTCTAAATTTGCTAATTCAATTCACGATAGTTTAGAGGCAGTTAACAGAAATTGAAAAAAAAATATTGTGTATCCATAAACACTTCAAGAAACAAAGTTACAACACTTTCTTTGATTGGCAGGACAACGTCTGCCGGGTCAGCTTGTTCTCTTATACAAAAACAAGTGTCCTGACTGACTGATTCAATGACTCACTGCCTCATTATCGCCCAGCCAAAACTATTAAAGTTAGAAACAAGAAATTTTGGGGATATGTTCGCGGTAAGTCGAAAACGCGCACTAAGGAAGGATTTTTGGATATTAAGGTTCTAAATGGGTGTTAAGGGGGTAGATCTGCATTTCATTGAATAACAATATCTCCCGATTGGTTTCATTGGGAGATGTGATACTCGGCATATACGCTCATCATTAAAAATAAGAAGACACATGTCTGAGGGTTTTTCGATGTGGTGTATATTATGAGGTGAAAGGGGTGAAAAGTGGCGGTTGAAGGATTCCTAACGGAGCGTGTATCTCTTCAACGACATAGGTGAGGAGTTTGAAACTCAGCGGAAAAAAATCAGCTTAAAAATAAGTAAATAGGTGTTTGACCGGTTTTTTCATAAATCCAATTTAAGGGGCCATAAGGAGGGGTGAAATTCTGGGGGAAAAAAACAGGAAAGAAAGTGTCCTAACAGATTGACTGACAGGCGCACTCAAACAACTCAAGGGAAAAAATCTGCTTAAAAATAAGTAAATAGGTGTTCGACAGTTTTTTCATAAACCCAATTTAAGGGGTTCATGGGGGGGGGGGGGGTGAAATTCTGAAAAAAGGAAATTGAGAGAAAAAGTCCTGACTCACTCACCATCGCCCAGCCAAACTTATTGAAGTTAGACTCGTGACATTTTGGGGAATATGATCATTGTATGTTGTACCCGATACCTAGTTGAGGCTATCGGCTACGCCAGCAGACATTAAGCCGTAGTTGGGATTTTTGGAAGAGTTATGAGAAGATAGCGCTCAGATCGAGTCAAGAGGAATGTCAGGATGACGTAGAAGGTCTAGGATTAAGAAGGCACTGACAACTGTAAGCAGATGGAATTATGGATGGAAATATGAAGCTTTATTAAGATCTATATGGAACATGGTATTTAAACATCTCAGAAGAGAAGATATAACATGCATTATACATGGTAATAATTTTAAGAAAGTCAGATAACCCTTAAGTTATTTTATAACTTAATAGCCGAGATGATCGGGGTTCGAGATTACATTTGTGACGCAAGAGCACAGAGGTGGGGAGAACGTCACGTGACTGCTCCAGGGAGGTTCAGGTCAAGGCAGTCGAGAGACAGTCAGTCGAGCTCCGTGAACCAAGCAGTTGAGCTCTGCAAGCAGAGGAGTCCAGTACAGTTAGCACGGCAGTCGAATTCAGGGAGCGAGACGAGTAGGACATATGCCGAGCGCATGGTAGAGGTCGCGCAGCGAACAGCTTTTGTCACGGAAAGTGAAAGCGACAGTTTCAACTTCACTAAGCAGCGAACGAAAAGTAGGTCAGTGAGCCGGGCGGAGACCCGCAGTAGGCAGTGGGAAGACCGGTTAGATAACCAGCTGTACGGCCCAAGCAAGCATAGAAGGCCGGGGTTTTAGAACAGCATTGCGATCAAGTTGGAGAACTTATTCCAAGCTGCATTATAACGCAAAACAGCATAGTAGAGCGACATGGCGAGGCCTGCTTTATATGGAGATTGTTCTAGAGCATAGCAGTAGGGACGAGCGGGTCATTACCAAGTTTATAAGCAAGCATTATGACAGAAGCTGAACTTCATTATAACATTGAACTGGAACAATTATTCTGCAACCAAATTGTACAAGCAGATAGTTACGAGATACTGCAACTGTGGACTTCGAATGAACATAGTTTTTCTTAATGACATTACGACTATGCATTTCATAACGCATTCCAAGTAACATTAACGAGTTTATGCAAATGAAATATTTCAGGCACATGCACTGATGAACATTGGCACGTGCATTAATGCAATTCTTTCTTATGAAGTGTTATAAATTACCGAGTATGAACACAGCTACAGGGTGTTTCATAAACTTAGACACTCTCATATAAAATTTTATTTTATGAAAATGAGACTTAGCAGTTATTGGAGATTGAACTTTCAACACTCAAACCGAACATTGTATGGAACAGTGGCGTAACGTAGAAGAGGAATAGGGGGTCCGCTGTTTCTATGAACTTTTTCGTGAAGATTTGGACAATATCCGCTATGGATAACCAGAAGTTCATCATGTCGGAGTAAACGCAGACAGAGACGCGATGGCACCACAGAGCGATGGATTCGATTCCTGACGAGGAGGAGGTCCACCAGCTGATTCACTTGGGATTCGAAGGCAATCGTCATTGCATAGATGGAATGATATTCACGCCGATCTTTCGAGAAATTCATTATGTAGGGAAAATCGACGATCTTTGAAATTTAATAACAGCTGATTATGAGAAGGTACTGTAAGAGTTATAATTTCCTGATACGATTATTTTCATGAATACTGGGCACACATGTATATTTTTCTAATAGGAGTGATACGATTATTTAGACATGGCTTTGACTTTATATGCTTCAAATTTTTGCTAGAATATGGCGTGACCATATGATATGGCAGGCATCATTATACGAAATTCTCACCATTGGTTGGCTTTATTAAGCAGATGTTTGGTCTTTTAGACATTTTTCCAGCAAGGATAATTTTCATGAATAGTTGTTTTGTGTAACGAGTATTTCGAACTCGTGATCTGCAATTGATTATCTAAATTACTTCGTCAGTTCATTGCATACTAGCGAGTGTGTATTATTCATCAGTAGGGATTTTTTCCATTGGATTGTTTGGAGATATTAAGATGTTATTCACTTTAGTGAATGAATATCGCTTTTATATGACAACTAGAGACTTGTTGATTCCTATCTGGTACATTCACTCATTTAGTCTTCGAGATGGGGTCTTTCGTATTTATACGATTGTATGGTGGTTACTCATCTTACCCATCGTTCAGGGCACTATCATGTTAGTCGACGGGGCGAGGTCTTTCGTATTTATACGATTGTACAGTGGTTACTCATCTTACTTGCCATTGAGGGACTCATTTTTATCATCCGAGTGTACAAGAGACTGTAAGTGAATCAAACAAGGAACTACTAGTCACATATCAGTCGAAATTTTGTTAAATAAAGTAAAGGTAAATGTCAGCAGGGTTACATTTGTAATTCTTGTTTGCCAATCCAATATTTTGTTGCTATACTCTTTTGAGAGTAATTTCAGTTTAACAGCTGGTACAGCTGATGCTTTTGATGATTTTTTATAATTGTGTTTGATACCTTTGAGAAGGATTTAAAGTAATTAAATCTTGTAAGATGAATCAATAATGGTCAGATTTATTTTAAGGCAGATCAGTATTGCAGATGTTGATGTGAGAAATTATAGCACATTGGTGTTTTTCTGTGATGTGAATTATGAGAATTGTAAGAGAATTTATGCTATTTGAAAGCAGATCTTGAATTACTAAGGTAACATTTTTTACAATTGTTTAAGAAGTTGTCTAGATGTGATCAGAGTAATTACAGTTATTGGAGATTGTGTGCGTTGATAATTTGAAGCCAGTTATATATTTTTTGTAGATCATGCGACATGGTTAAGCGAAGATTGTGATAGGCATTTTGTGGAAGTTGCCAAGTGATAGTTGCAATGTTGCTAATGTATTTTGAGGCAGACATGAGGTTGTCGAACCCAGTCTAGCGTAATTGTTGAGATTCAGGCTGTATGCTGAATATTTATGGAGTTTTGTGGAATAATTGTGGTATTCAAATGTGATATTTGAAGAAGTGAGGATATATAATGTAGTTGTGGATAGTCAGATCCAACGTGATGTTGTGAAGGCAATAATATTTTTTGGCATGATAATTAAATACGAGATATAACTTGGAAGTGATAAAACTGTAAGACAACGTTCTATAACCCATATTAAACAATTTGTTAGGAAATTAAACAAATAAATAAAGTTGATAATACAAGATTTTCTGAGAATAATAATTAATGAAATAATAATCTGAAATTTAAGCATATTAATGATCTGACCTAATGAAATAAAAATCAGAATGACTAGATGAAATAATGAAAATCTAAATAACCAGAAGAATAAAATTTAAATAAATTGATAAATTAAATTTTGGAATAAATCAATGAATTAAATAAATGGATGAATTAAAGATTGGATAAATAAACTGATTTAAATAAATTAATAGACGATTGGATAGATGATGAATAACTGAATTAGAAGGTGATAATTAATTAAAGAAGCTTATGATTAATGAATTTATATGGAATTAAATAAATTTAATTGAGAGATAAATTGAGAAATTGCAACATAAGTTGAGGAATTAAACAATTTATATTGATGATTTAAGATGACTTAATCTGAAGTAGATGATAAAATAAGAGTGTGTGAATAATTAGAAAGCATAATGAAGTGATGATAATAATTTTCATTTAAATGATTTAATGGTGATGAATTAATGATTCTGACAGGAATATGTTGAATTTTGAGATGAGAATTAATGTGAGAAATATTTAACTTTGATGATGATGATAATGATGACCAATGAGCAGTGGATTTTCTGTAATTCACAAACAAGCAATTATTAATGACAATGTAAATAAGGTAAATTAATTATTCGATGTTTAGGAGCATTTTACTAACGTGTTCAACATTTAAATTATGCCATGCAAGCCATAAATTACATGATATTTAAAATATGTGATTATAATGTGTATGTTTAGACAGATTAATTTTTTTTTCAAATCCACATTTATGATGTTAAATTAAAGAGAAATTAGGTCTCAGGTATCACAAATGTCAGTGACGAAAGACATAGTGCTACAGTGATCCTGAGAACCCAAGAGAACTTTAGAGATTTTTCTTGTTCTATGTGGATGAAATATTTTTGATTAGAAAAGAGATGGTTCGATTTTTGGACAATGACAATTTAACGTTGGCATTCGACCATACTCTCAGGTAGGATGAATATTTAAAATGTCTGTCTGACTATCAAAGTGAAATAAATTTGTTTTTTATCTTAGTTGTGATCTGATGATGATGTGATTTTCCTTTTTCTTTCCTTGTCGTGATTAAGGCTTAACCGGAAAGGATGTGGTTTGCTAGGAGTTCAGTTGATGGCGCCCATTTATATTCGCATTATTTTTATTAAACTTAAGCCCGTAACGACCCTAGAGATACTTTGTCTCGTGTTACCCACTGCTTTTTCGATATCTCAGCTGAATTTCCGTCATATTCCTTATTTGACTAGAGGTTCATTTAACTCCGCTCTGTCCTGGAACTCCAGGAATGCGATGTAATAGCAGATGGGTCATCGCATCCCCAGGACGAACGGGTACAATGTCAAACCCGTCCACTAAGGGAGGATTTTCTGATATTCAGGGGGTCTTAAGGGTGTTAAACCTGCATTTCATTGATTAACAATAATTCCCGATTGGTTTCATTGGGGGATGTGATACTCGACATATAAACACATCATTAGAAATAAGAAGACATGTGTCTGAGGGTGTTTCGATGTGGTGTATATTTTGAGGTGAATGGGGTGAAAAGTGGGGGTTGAAGAATTCATAACGGAGAGTGTATCTCTTAAACGACATGGGCGAGGAATTTGAAACACATCGGAAAAAAATCAGCTTAAAAGATAAGTAAATAGATGTTCGATCGTTTTTTTCCATTAATTCTATTTAAAGGGGCCCATGGGGAGGGGTAAAATTCGGGGGGGGGGACAGGAAAGAAAGTGTCCGAATTGATTGACTGACTCACTCACTCTTCAACCTCAGTGAGAGAAAACTGCTTAAAAATAAGTAAATAAGTGTTCGACAGTTAATTTTTCATAAATCAAATTTAAGGGGTTCATGGCGAGGGGTCAAATTCTGAAAAAAAACATGAAAGAAAATGTCCTGACTCACTCACTCATCATCGTCCAGCCAACATTATTAAAGTTACAAACATAACATTTTTGGGATGTGTTCATTGTATGTCAAAACCGTGCACTAAGGGAGGATTTTCGGATATTCAGGTTCTAAAGGTGTCTTAAGGGGGTTAAACCTGCATTTTATTGAATAACAATATCTCACGAGTGGTTTCATTTGTGGATGTGATACTCGGCATATAAACTAATCATTAAAAACAAGTAGTTCCGTGAAGATCTATACAGCCTATTTTCATATATCCTACTTATGTCAATTGCCACTATCAAAATACAAAATTTCAGTTTGATGGCTGTAATAGATTCGTAGATATTGAGAACCGACTAAATATTTCGGATGGTCGCCATGTTGGATTTTATATATGTAGGTCCTAGAGTTATGTACTGTTGCATGAAGATTATTGTGAACGTGTAGCATTCAAACTTCAATCGCACGATTAGGACACAAGAAGTAACATAGAGATTTTAAAATTTCGCACAGGTGCCATCTTGTGGTTATGGGAACAATTGAAATAAATTAGATGCCAGTGGATTAAAATTCGTTTAAGGATTTAATGTACCAAGTTTCACTGCAATCGGATGGTAAAATTGCGAGAAACGTCCATGTGATAATTTATAATTCGCGTCGCCGCCATGTTGGATTTGTGATCACCAGGTTATTTACAGACCTATAGGTGAACTTACGTTCATAGCCCCTGAGAAAATAAAAAAAATCAGTTTGATTGCTATAATAGATTCGTAGATATTCAGAGCCGTCTAAATATTTCGGATGGTCATCATGTTGGATTGTTAAATGTATAGGCCATAGAGTCATGTACCATTAAAGTAAAATTATCGCGTAGGTTCATTATTCAAACTTTCACTTTGATCGCATGATTACGACACAAGAAATAAAAACTTAATTTTAAAATTCGCACAGCCGCCATCTTGAGGTTATGTAAACAATTGAACTAAATTAGATACCAGTGCATTAAAATGTGTATAAACATTTCCTGTACCAGATTTCATTGCGTTTGTAACATTAAATCGGGAGAAATGTCTATTTAAAATTTTCAAATTCGCTTGGCCGCCATGTCCGGTTTGTAGTTAACCGGTTTTTAAAAGAAAACTCTATGGAAATTAACAGCTCCAAAACAAAGGCTATGAAATTTAGAAGGGGAGGAAGGATAGCTAAAATGGACCAACTCAAGTGTGGAGAAGAACCTTTAGAATTCGTACCCAACTTCAAATACCTGGGTGTCGTGCTACAAACTACTGGAACTGCTTTCTCCCTGCATGTACAGGAGCGAGCTACGGCAGCAACGAAAGCCTCATACGACATTCCCAAACTCCAAAGCCTATCCCTGTCAACAGCGATAAAGTTATTCAAAATTAAAGTTATGCCGACCGCCACATATGGCATACAATTAATTTGGCCCTACTTGTCGGTGAATAACCTCAGGAAGCTAGAGAGCGTCAAAGCGAGATTTATTAAGAGAGCTCTATCCATATCAAAATTCTCAAGGAACAGCTACGCCTATAAAATAGCACAGGAATCCTTCTTTATAGAAGACGTAAAGCACTCTTTCGATCTACCGGAAACTCAAACGTATAAAACCATCATCGAGGAGAGACGAAAAAAAAGCCGACGAAATACCACAAGAAATAATGGAGACTGAAGCAATGAAGACAGATTTCTGGAAGGGGCCAAATTTCAAACTTCGACATCTGTATACGCGATTCGCTGTCCATGGGTTCCATGGAAGGATCTGTCAGAATGAGACATTTCATGAGCCCAAGGAGGACTGCGTCTGCAAGAATTGCAATAATCCATGCCCCAAATACCACTTAGTGGAATGTGAAAGCAGGTCTCAATCTCTAATCGCAGAAATGTCAGAGTGGTGAAAACGTGATTGTACACATTGTGTTTAATAAAATCATATAAAAGTCTTATAGATGAACTTCCAGTAGTGCCCCTTATCTCCGTACAAAATTTCAGGGTGATAACGCTAATAGTTTCAGAGATATAGAATGCCGGTGAAATACTTCGCACATCCGCCATCTTGTGGTTATGTAAGCAATTGAACTATGTTAGATGTCGGTGCATTACAATGTGTATAAACATATACTGTACCAAGTTTTATTGCGTTTGTTTGGTTAAATGAGCGAGAAACGTCTATTTAAAAGTCGCAAATTCGCGTGGCCGCCATGTTGGTTTTGTAGTTATCAGTTTTTCAAAAGTTACATAGGTGTACTTCTAGTAGTTCCCTTTATCACCGTAAAAAATTCCAGTGTGATATCGGGAATAGTTTCGGAGATATTGAATGCCAGTGAAATATTTAGCACAGCCGCCATGTTGGATTGGTGAGACATATCAAAATTTGAAGGGCACGGTCGAGGTCACCCAGAATAGTGCTATGAACTTACCGAGTTTCATTGAAATCGCTCCAGCCGTTTAGATTTTATTAGGGACACACACACACACACACACCTCACACACACACACACACACGCACACACACACGGACAAAAGGTGATCTCATAAGCCAATTTTTTCAAAATTGAAAATAGGCTAATAAGCAGACATGTGTCTAAGGGGTTTTCGATGTGGTGTATATTATAAGGTTAAAGGGGAGAAAAGTGGGGGTTGAAGGATTCCTAACGGAGCGTGTATCTCTTAAACGACATAGGCGAGAAGTTTGAAATTCAGCGGGAAAAAAACAGCTTAAAATATAAGTAAATAGGTGTTCGACCGTTTTTTTTCATAAATCAAATATAAGGGGTTCATGAGAGGGGTGAAATTCTGAAAAATAAATGAAGGAAAATGTCCTGACTTACTCACTCACTCATCATCACCCAGCCGAAATTATTGAAGTTAGAAACATGAAATTTTGGGGTTATGTTCGTTGTGTGTCGATAACGTCCACTAAGGAAGGATTTTTGGATATTCAGGTTCTAAAGGGGTGTTAAGGGGGTAGACCTGCATTTAATTGAATAACAATATCTCCCGATTGGTTTCCTAGGGGGGATGCGATACTCGGCATATTAACTCATCATTAAGAATAAGAAGAGACATGTCTGTGGGTTTTTCGATGTAGTGTATATTATGAGGTGTATGTGTGAAAAGTGGGGGTTGAAGGAGTCCTAACGGAGCAAGCATCTCTTAAAAGATAGAGGCATAAAGTATGAAACTCAGGGGGGAAAATCAGCTTGAAAAATATGTAAATTGGTGGTCGACCGCTTTTTCATAAATCCAATTTAAGGGGCCCATGGGGAGGGGTGAAATTCTGTGGAAAGATGTCGACTAAGGAAGGATTTTTGGATATCCACTCATCATCCCCCAGCCAAACATATTGCAGTTAAAAACTTGAAATTTTGGGGATATGTTCGTTGTATGTGGAAAACGTCCACAAAGGATGGATTTTTGGATATTCATGTTCAGAAGGGGTGTTATGGGAGTTAAACTTGCATTTCATTGATTATCAATATCTCACGAGTTGTTTCATTTGGGGATGTGATATTCGGCATATAAATTTATCAGTAAAGATAAGCAGACATATGTCTGAGGGTTTATCGATATGATGTATATTATGAGGTGAAAGGGGTGAAAATTGGGGGTTGAAGAATTCTTAATTGAGCGTGTATCTCATAAACGACATAAGCGAGAAGTTTGAAATACAGCGGAATAGATTCACTCAAAAAATAAGTAAATAGGTGTTCGACCGTTTTTTTCATAAATCCCATTTAAGGAGTTCATGAGGAGGGGTGAAATTCTCAAAAAAAAATGAAAGAAAATGTCCTGACTGACTCACTCACTCACTCACTCACCATCGCCCAGCCAAAATTATTGAAGTTAGAAACATGAAATTTTGGGGATATGTTTGTTGTATGTCGAATACGTCCACTAAGGAAAGATTTTTGGATATTCTGGTTCTAAAGGGGTGTTACGGGGATAAACGTGCATTTTATTGAATAACAATATCTCACGAGTGGTTTCATTTGGGGATGCGATACTTGGCATATAAACTAATCATTAACAAGATGTTCAGTAAAGAACATATAGCCTACTTTCTCCTAAATGCATGGGTATTGTTATAACTCTTTGTCCTTTTCAAGGAGTATGATTGAAAGTTGGTTGTAGTAGCTTGTTGAAATACAACGTGGTATAGGGATATTAAATATGAATATGAGGTGCCCGTTGCTAGTGCTATCTCTGTACCAAATTTCGTTCAATTCGGTTTCACCGTGTTAGAATTGATAGGGGGAATCGATTTGCACACATACTTGGCCACCATCTGCAAACTATTGGGCTGATGTTCTTGCAGTTTGGTCAGAATATGTTTCCCACATAAAGATATGGTGTTGCAAAATTTGGTAGAGAATAGGTTATTAGATTGGTCGTAATTACATTTTAGCTTTTAACATTTGGGTGGCCGCGATTACGTTTCCGTCAAGATAGCGGAGATATAAAACATGACACTGAGGTGCCCTTTGCTAGTGCTACCTCTGTACCAAACTTCGTTCCATTCGGTTTCACCGTGTTCGAAATGATAGGAGGAATCGATTTTCACACACAGATGGCCGCCATCCGCAAAATATTAGGCTAATGACCTATTAGTTTGGTCAAAGGATGCTCCCTCCATAAAGGTATCGTGTTGCAAAATTTGGTCGAGATCGGATGATTATGTTAGTCGTAGTTTGATTTAAGCTTTGAACATTTGTGTGGCCGCCATTTCGTTTCAGTCAAGATGGCGGCGATATAAAACATGACACTGAGGTGCCCTTTGCTAGTGCTACCTCTGTACCAAATTTCGTTCCATTCGGTTCCAACGTGTTCGAATTAATAGGGGGAAACAATTTTGACATAAAGATGGCCGCCATCTGCAAACTATTAGGCTAATGACCTATTAGATTGGTCAAAGGATGCTCCCTCCATAAAGGTATGTTGTTGCAAAGTTTGGTAGAGATAGGATGGTTATGTTAGTCGTAATTTGATTTAAGCTTTAAACATTTGTGTGGCCGCCATTACGTTTCTGTCAATATGGCGGCGATATAAAACATGACACTGAGGTGGCCTTTTCTAGTGCTACCTCTGTACCAAATTTCGTTCCATTCGGTTCCACCGTGTTCGAATTAATAGGGGGAATCAATTTTGACATAAAGAAGGCCGCCATCCGCAAACTATTAGGCTAATGACCTATTAGATTGGTCAAAGGATGCTCCCTCCATAAAGGTATGTTGTTGCAAAGTTTGGTAGAGATCGGATGGTTATGTTAGTCGTAATTTGACTTTAGCTTTGAACATTTGTGTGGCCGCCAGTACGTTTCTGTCAATATGGCGGCGATATAAAACCTGACACTGAGATGCCCTTTGCTAGTGCTACCTCTGTACCAAATTTCGTTCCATTCGGTCTCACCGTGTTTGAATTAATAGGGGAATCGATTTTGACACAAAGATGGCCGCCATCCGCAAACTATTAGGCTAATGACCTATTCATTTGGTCAAAGGATGCTTCCTCTATAAAGGTATGTTGTTGCAAAATTTGGTAGAGATCGGATGATTAGGTTAATCTTAATTTGATTTAAGCTTTGAACATTTGTGTGGCCGCCATTACGTTTCCGTCAAGATGGCGGCGATATAAAACATGACACTGAGGTGCCTTTTGTTAGTACTACCTCTGTACAAAATTTCGTTCCATTCGGTTGCACCGTGTTCGAATTAATAGGGGAATCGATTTTCACACAAAGATGGCCGCCATCCGCAAACTATTACGCTGATGACCTATTAGTTTGGTCAAACTATGCTCCCCCCATAAAGGTATGTTGTTGCAAAATTTGGTAGAGATCGGATGATTAGGTTAGTTATAATTTGATTTAATCTTTGAACATTTGTGTGGCCGCTATTACGTTTCCGTCAAGATGGCGGCAATATAAAACATGACACTGAGGTGTCCTTTGCTAGTGCTACCTTTGTACCAAATTTCGTTCAATTCGCATTCACCGTGTTCGAATTGATAGGGGGGGGGCAGACATTCAGAGTACACACACACACACACACACAGACTCACCCACACACATACACACAAACAGACAGACACACTTTTTTCGCCCTGTGTTGATCTCATAAGTCTACTTTCATTTTTTGCAAAAATCGAAAGTAGGCTAAAAATAAGCTGACACATGTCTAATGGTTTTTCGATGTGTTGTATATTATGAGTGAAAGGGGTGAAAAGTGATGGTTGAAGGATTCCTAACGGAGTGTGCATCTCTTAATCAAATGAAATATTTTCTATCTAAAACGAAAATTTGCTAAAACCATGGGCGAGCGACGCCGCGGGTACCTGCTAGTGTAATATATATCTGTATTTTTTTTGGAGATCCACAGTAGGGTTCATCTTAGTTTTTTAGGTAGTTCTCCTTACGCGTAGGCCTAATTTTGCTTACCAGATATGTAGTGTTTTATTCGTAATTCCGGGGACACTTCTCAGTTATTTTTCCGATCCGTAGCTTTTAAAATACCGTTGTACCTTTTCATATTAGTATGTAATTTGTTGTCTCCCTTTATTTTCCTTTCCTCACTGGAGGATTTATTTTCGTAATTTCCTTTTTTATTAATTTGGATGATGCATACAGTCAACTGTTTGGGTCGCCATTGTAGGTTCGTTTTATCATATTGCATTGTGGTCTGATACCTATTGTCTTGGCGTGTGGCGGGCTACACTGATTTGTGTTATTGTGTTCATGATAATTAGTTATTTTAATATTCTTGTTAGCCTACTTTTCACATTTTGCAAAAATGAGGAAAAAGTAGTCTTATGAGATCGGGCAAATGTGTGTCTGTCTGTCTGTCTGTCTGTCCTTCTGTCTGTCTGCCTGGCTGCGTGTGTGTCCCCCCTATCAACTCCTAAACGGCTGCAGGAATCCAAACGAAATTTGGTAGGAGTAAAGGTCTATACCTGAATATCTCACGGCCATATTTGAAAATGATGTCAGTGCTACCAACTGCTGAAAAATCGCAATTGAAATTTGAGCTCCATGTTGGATATTTTGGAAGGTATGAATGGGAGCTATTTCAAAATTGGCACACGCATAGATAATAATATTTCAGTTAAATTTCCAGGAGGCCATGCATGGCAGTGTTGCCAAAATGATTCTAAACCTGCTGATAGGTCAAATTTTAAATGCATATAACTTCTATACTATCAATTGGATTTCAACCAAATTTTGTATGTAATATGTGTACATAAACAGATATGACTGGGCGTATTCGTACGAGCCACCAGGGCTGCCAACTGTCAATAAATGTTATCTCTATTCTTTTATCCAAATACCAATATATCAGAAAGTATGCAAGCCGACAGCTTTAAACTATGCACACGTATAGTACCTGACATTCAAAATTAATTTGGAGTAACTTATGTACATCAGTGCTACCAACATGATTCTAAGACTGCTGATAAGACCAATTTTTAAATACATGTAACTTCGATAATATCAATTGGATTTCAACCAAATTTCCAATGTGCTATGTGTACCATAACAGATATGACTATGCTTATTCTTAAGAGCAACCAGGGCTGCCAACTGTTAATAAAAGATGTCTCTATTTTTTACCCAAATATTCATATATCAGAAAGTATGTAAGCCAACAGCTTCAAACTTTGCACAAGTATATTACCTAACATTCTAGATTCATTATGAGAAACTAATATACGTCAGTGCTGCCAACATGACTCTAAGCCTGTTGATAGGTCCAATTTTCAAATACATGTAACTTCTATACTAACAAATGGATTTCATCCAAAATTGGCACAGCAAGATATCATAATATTTCAGATTATTTCTGACCAACGCATGCGTGACATTGTTGCCAACATGATTTTACGCGCGCTGATAGATCCAATGTCTAACTGCATGTAACGTCCATGCTATCCATTGGACTTCAACCAAATATTGTATTCTGTATCTTAAGAGATGGAACTAAGAATATATTCAGTCACCAGGGCTGCCAACAGTAGTGTTCTATTAGGCTACAGGTATATTTCGAACTAATTAGAAATTTCGATATTACCAACTTTATTTCGCTATTTTTCTAGATAGGTCTATATAGATTGGCATGAATCTTAAATTTTAAGAAAAGTAGGCTCTTTAGTTCGTCACGGAACTTCTTGTTTTTCTTTTGTGTTTTTTGTGTTTGTAAGTATTCCTGAGTGTACCGACCGTCATATTATATTGTTTACTGTAATTTTGTCTTATTTATTCATTATTAGAACCTTTTTTGTTTTTGAAGGTAGGCGATAGTTTAAAACCCAAGCATGATAGAACGTTGTGCCATGGTTCAAACGAATGGTCGTTATGTCCTTTATTAGCCTACTTTTCACATTTTGCAAAAATGAGGAAAAAGTAGACTTATGAGAGCGATCCGGGAAAATGTGTGTCTGTCTGTCTGTCTGTCTGGCTGTGTGAGTGTCCCCCCTATCAACTCCCAAACGGCTGCAGCAATCAAAACCAAATTTAGTATGAGCAAAGATGTGCACCGGAATATCTCACGTCCATATTTGAAAATGATGTCAGTGCTACCAACTGCTGAAAAAACGCACTAGATATTTGAGCTCCATGTTGGATATCTTGCAAGATATGCATGGGAACTATTCCAAAATTGGTACACATGCAGATAATTCAATTTCAGTTTAATTTCCAGGAGGCCAACAATGACAGTGTTGCCAAAATAATTTTAAGCCTTCTGATAGGCCCAATGTTTAAATGCATATAACTTCTACACTATCAATTGGATTTCAACCAAATTTTGTATGTAATATCTGTAAATAAACAGATATGATTGAGCGTATTCTTAAGAGCCACCAGGGCTGCCAACTGTTAATAATTGCTCTCTCTATTTTTTATCGAAATACCAATATATCAGAAAGTATGCAAGCCAACAGCTTTAAACTATGCACACGTATATTCTGACATTTTAGATTAATTTGGAGTAACTTATATACGTCAGTTCTACCAACATGATTATATGCCTGCTGATAGTACCAATTTTTAAATATATGTAACTTTTATACTATCAGTTCGATTTCAACCAAATTTCGTATGTGCTATGTGTACCATAACAGATATGACTGTTAGTATTGTTAAGAGCAATCAGGGCTGCCAACTGTTAATAAATGCTGTCTATATTTCTTTACCCTAATATCAATATATCAGAAAGTATGCAAGCCAACAGCTCTATACTTTGCACACGTATAGCACCTGCCATTGTAGATTAATTTGGAGTAATTAATACAAGGCAGTGCTGCCAACATGATTCTATGCCTGCTGATATGTCCAATTTTAAAATGCATGTAACTTCTATACTAACAAATGGATTTCATCCAAAATTGGCACAACAAGATATCATAATATTTCAGATTATTTCTGACCAGCACACGCATGGTGGGTAGATTATTGGCTGAGGAATAACCTACCCACCAAGGGAAGATGATAAAGAAAAGGAGGTGGGTTTCGGACTGGAGAAAAAGGATGGATAAATAGGAGGAGAGTCCCACAAATTTATAAATTTAACTTTAAATACACTCAGAGGCGGTTGCCACCGCAAATCCGCTCTCTGATACCTAAAGTGGGTAAGGACCTGGTCGAAGCTAACGGGAACCACAGCTAAGACTTGGGCGGTTTGCCAGAGAATGGCTTTAGCGTATTCCCTCTCAAGCATGCATATGCCTACTATGGGGAAGGGTGATAGTCTGGCAAGACAAATAGTAACAGATTTATTGCGTATTAACGAGGGCATGAACCTGGGAAGAGTTAGGGAAGACAGGATCTTGCCTAACTGTAGTATTTGCGAAATGATAAATTCAAAAACAAATATTTAATTTATTCAACAAGGTGAAAGAAGTTGATAACTTTAACAAATATATAATTTCAATTTGGTTAACAATTTTGAGGTCACAGACCTCAGAAAACATTAAACGTTTGCGCCAGGCAATTAACAGTTTATTAGGTTATAAACCTTTATATTTATTAAAATCTTCATAAGATTTTAAAATGGAAAAAAATAGAGTACAAAGATATAAAGACAATTAAAGTAATTAAAGTTAAACAGTAAATCGATTACAAGGAGTGTACATTAAGAAATTTCCAAGCACCTGTCTTAGAAAAAGTTACAACTTCAAAATAACAAAAAAAAGAGTACAGGTAGATTAAAAAGAAGTTCCTATAACTTCTTATATTTATGCTGAATTACTTTAATGATAATTATACAAAGAGGGCAGGTCACTTACTGTGAAACCTGAAGAGAAAGTCAAAAGGAAGGTTCTAGACTTCCTATGTTTAAGTAGGAATCAAGAGACTAATTGAGCAAGTTTCCCTTTCGTGAACCCTAGAAATAACTCACTTTGAGTTGAAAGAATTGTATACCCTAATTATAAGGGAGAAACAATGTAAGCTTGAACCGTGTATAAAACACGTGGTTATGCAGAAATTAATTAATGATAAACAAGCAAGATGGGAGGGCACTTCGTTAGAGTGACACCTCATTGAAAATGACCTAGAGTATAATTTTATTATAGGTTGTTAGTAAGAGGTTTAGGAAAAAGCAAATGGGATGGAAGGTAAATGTTCATTGCCGTATTTATAATATTCGGACGAGCGCGACGCGGAAGAAATGTTGAAAGAACACTGTTTATCACTATAGTTTGTTGAATGGATGAAAGGTTCACTGTAGTAAACGAAAGTTTATGGCAAAGAAAGCTATTGCAATCGTGGAAAATGACTGGTTGCACTGGATATGCGAAAGTCTATTGCTTGAGAAATTTGTGAATTACAATTAAATGCGCTTGAACAAAATCCAACGGAGGAAAAAAAATAGGTATGGAGCATTCATTTATAAGGAGGATTTCCTAGTTTTAGGATGGAATTACCAAAAGTTAGTGGAACATACATGACGGCGTGACTTGTAGATAGAGTACAGGATCTGGAAAGTTCCAGAACGATCCTAATGGAAGAATGGGGCCAAAGTTATTCCAGCGGTGGAACGAGCTTAATCTTAATAGACAGTGGGTATTCGATAATATCCCACGTTGTGAGAAGATCTCTCATTTAACAAGCATAAGAAATGCTGCTTTTCACAAAGATTGGCTTCATTTAGACAAGAGCCCAACATGGAAAATCCCGCGAAGGATGATCCTTGCCACAAATAAGTAATCTCACACTGCCTATAAAAGATCGTTAAAAGCATGTAGAAGTTAAAACCGATGAAGATGAAGTTAAAACTTGAAGTAGGTACTTATCTTTGTTGCATGGCGAAGGTGAAGTTCCCTTTGGCAGATACTTAATGTGCCAACAAGGCGTATAATGTAGAGAGTACCTCTTGGTTTGAGGGGACTGGCTCTAGTTGAGCCCTGACTGACCAAGTCAACTGCCGATGAACAAGTGAGACATGCTCAGAGAAGCACAGAGGGACTAGGGAAGGGAAGAGAGTGGGGGTAGGAGACAAAAGGTATACATATTAGCATAACCAACATAAGAAATTAAATTCTCTTGAGGAAATGGTATTCAAAGAGTTGATAGCAGGCGATACTAGCGCAGCATGGTGAGTGAAAAAGTAGACGAAGTTCTCTTGCTCACGGAGAAGATAGCTGGCGATGGTAACGAGATCTGGTGGCCAGATGGATCAGGAAGTCCTCTTGCACCAGGAAGAATTGAGGAGCTTCTGAGATTCGCTGCTAGATGACGCTAGGTGGGTCATGGAAGATATATATCTAGAACAGACTCACGAAAGACATAAGAGACATGACCACCAAAGAGAAAATAGAAGATCACTGTTGGTGTTTGATAAAGAGGAAGGAATGAAATTGCAAAAGCATTAAAAATTATATTCTCTCACACCGTGTATTCCAAGAATACACCACTTGGTATTTTTGGCAACATGCTTTTACGCGTGCTGATAGATCCAGTGTCTAACTGCATGTAACGTCCATTGGACTTCAACCAAATTTTGTATTCTGTACCTTAAGAGATGGAACTAAGAATATATTCAGTCACCAGGGCTGCCAACTGTAGTGCTCTATTAGGCTACATTATACCAGGTATATTTTGAACTAATTTGATATTTCGATATTACCAACTTAATTTTGGCATTATTCTAGACAGGTTCATATACTGTAGAATAATCATTGGCATGAAAAGTAGGCTGTATAGTTCTTCACGGAACTTCTTGTTTTTTATAATAAAACTTCTTTATTTTTTATGTTTTTTTGAAAAAAAAACTAGGAATTTTACAAATAAGTTTGTTTGACATACATGAAAGGCCCTACCCCCTCTAACCCAAAATTAATTTCAAATCCCTAGGATAAAAACTTGGGTAGTAGTGTGGTATTGTTCGTTCTGGGACTCCCCTTACTTTCATATAAACTTTGCCGATATCTCCCGAACGCATGGTCGGATTTCAACGAAGTGTTGTTGGCGTTGGGGTGACGTCCTCTTTGCAAAGAATGTGTGTAGGTATTTTTAAAAAATTGAAAATTTTTGTTTTCTTGGATTGGTGCTATTTTGGAAACGCTGAATTTTGGAAAAAAGTTTGTTTGACGTTAATGAAGGTGGGTATGCTCTCTAGGTGGACAGCAAGATTCAATGGTGTAGGAGGAAAAATTATGATAGCCTATTTTCTCGCGAACATTGGCGATAATTGGCGAAAGGATGGTCGGATATTAGCAAATGAGGTGTCGTTGGACTCGAGCTGACGTCCTCTTTCCTATACACCAATCGTTATATTAAAAAATTGAAAATTTTTGTTTTTGAAGGTAGGCGATTGTTTGAAAACCAAACATGATAGAACGTTGTGCCATAGTTAAAACGAATGATCTCTATGACCATTATTTTTTTTATAATATAACGTTTTAATTTTTTGAGATTTTTTGAAAACACTTAAATTTTGAATTTTTACTATTTTGGAACTAACAAGTTTACAAATCAGTTTGTTTGACATAAATGAAAGGTCTCTACCCCCTCGACCAGGAAAATAAATATGAAGTCTTTAGGACAAGAACTATGCATTTTAATTATTTTTTTAAATAAAAGAGTGTTTGTAGACAGAGAGCCGGTAGCGCTTGAAGTATTACAACGAGGCTATGACTGGCCATGGTGAATACAGGAAATGGCTATTTCGACGGGGCAGCAGGGCGAGGGAGCCCTTTATGATATTTTCCTATAAGACGAACGAATGAAGGTGAATATTTTCAAAAAAATCCCTCATCGTGATCTTTAAAACATGTTAGTAAACACTGACCAGTAACCTGACATTCATAATGGTATTAGACGAATAAAATCAAGGCTTTTATAGTCGACAACAACAACAGAACTTGCTTTGCATTGAACCCTTGCAAAGAAGCATATGAGACTCACTTTCGGGGAGTGTAACAGTCCATTTCGTAAAGTTGTTGTTAAGCGCTTCTTATAACATGCAGGGTAACATATAACAAAATAACATGCAGGAAAAGAGAATACCAGGATTAAAACTTAAGAATTTAATAAACATGTCAACAAATTTACACTATTTACAACAAAAACACAAGGTCTCCCAAATGACACCCACTTGAATTAATAAAAATGCCAAACTAGGCCTGATCTCAGGAGAGATCGTAAACATCTGGACCAAATGTCCCAAATTACTGCAATGACAAGTGCGTGTGCGGCTTTTCTACATGCGGTACGATGTGTACAATTTAATGCAAGATCCGTTACCATCCAGTAAACCTTCAGGGGACGAATCTGCATTGTCTTAGAGCTAGACAGACACTAGGAACACTCTAAACACTAATTAAACTAATCCGACACTTTCTACACTGAATAAGGCAAAATAATTTCCGCATGAAATTGGAATCAAAGAATTGCCGTAGCAAACAACATTAACGCCTAAAATTAGGACTTTCCTAATCAACACAAGTAAATCAACACGTGACCAAACAAGGAAAATACACACATGCCTGCTTGCCATTTTTACAAGAAAATACAAAATACACCCAACGGTGTCACAACAAACAACAAAATAACAATATAAGCAAATGTAATGAGTCACAGAAATCACTAGGCTCAAAGCCAACATTTACATCATAAAAACAAATATTTCATTTCATACGATATGCGGTAATTCGTAACGGACATGGCGAACTCCCAATTTAATATTATGATCCAAAGATCATTGCAAGAACAGGTTTGCTACAGAAAGCTTACAGGGGTCAGTCGGTCAGCTGGACTGCCTAAACGATGACTCACCAGACATACATGGGCGCAAAGTGGAATCTGCAACATCTGTCAACCCACGTGTCAATTACCTCGACCTGCCGTAGCAATGGCTCGAGTCTCGAAGAAGCGTGCTCCCAATAGCACATAATATACGTGTGTGTGTCAAAATAAAATATCTTAGCATTTCCCACGGAAATCCAAGAATCAGCACAGGACAAGGTAAGGTAGCCTCCAAGAGCGCTCTGCCTTTCCATAAAATACCATCAAAATTTGAGGGCAGTAGACACATTCTACTCCTCATCACGAAGACTCAATACACACACCTTGACACAATACACACACCAGAATCACACGTATGGGTTTGACAGAAATCTGAAATAAAAGACATAAATATTTCCACCGACTTGCGTTCCCAATCTAGTCCGTGACTGAAGAACCTGAAAAGGGATCTCAAAAAAAAAAAATATAGAACTAAGGTGTTCTACAGTGACATCGTAACTTGTTGCGCTCGGCAACCCTAGTATGAATAAAAAAACGTTCGTAAAACATCTAACAACTTGTAACCCCTTCTCCTACTTAAAATGAATTTGGATAAAAGCACCATTTATCGACCATGACGAATTTCGCATTCGCATGAATAAAATCCAAATGCACGCGCCGTGCAAACTAATAATGACTCATAAGAAAAACAATACAATCAAACAAAATTTTGGTCACGTGCCAACGTACATTTAAATATAACAGTGTCGGCGCACGAAATCTAAATACACAAGAAATACTGATGAACAAAATTATTTACAACGTTCCCGCGTCTAATCTAGCTACATATTGAATAAATCAATGGTTTGTACATCACAGTCCAGCCTGCAGAAAATCAACCTCCATCCCAGTGCATTCCCCCACGGGAAATCTACTCCGTCATCGTCGACATTCTGGTAGAGGCGTAGCACATCATTCCACCATTCGACCTTGCTGTAGACATCTTGGCGTGGCTTCTTGAAAAGAAATGTTCAAAATTAAAATTCTACCTAGCTAGAATCGCTATGAGCTACTGACTTTCACTCAAGAGTCCTGGGTGATTACTCCACGTTGAACTGGCCCTATTTAAGCATTTGCTTACTTCACACGCACATATACATCACACAAAAATATAACACAAAATTTACAGAAAATATTACACTCTTAGTCCGCCACGCAGCTGGCATTTAACAAGTCTCACAAATTACGTATGCCGAGTAGCACTTATCTCAACTAGAGATCTCCCCTCCGGCATGAACTCTGCTCCCAAGAGCACAATAAAATGTTCGTTCAGACTGACGTGAAGTACGCTCACCAGAGCCTGATAAAAATTGTGTCTCAAACCGGCGTGAACGATGCTCCTCAGAGCTCGATAAATGTGTCTCAAACTACTCATCACCGATCAATTTATTAGAAACTGGCAGAATGGAGTGGACTGGGGCAATCTGAGAAAATAATATGTAGTTTTCAACTCACAGACCTGGGACTAGTATCAAACTTCTTCTTTTTATTTAAACGTCTCAATGCCCTTATGCGGAATCCCATCGCATCGGCGGTTATTCATACACGTGTTTCAGCGACTTTTTTTGTACGCACGTCTCTGCGTGGTTTAGGCGTCCTCTCTCCTGATTCGATGATTCAATCGTGTATCGGTTGGAAATTCACCTCTGGCACACCCATAATGACGCCAATTTGGATGCGCGTTCACTCTGAATTTGTCCTTGAACTGGGCTTAGCCGGTCATCTCCAGGAATAACTACCACGCTACCTCTGTTGCAAGCGTTGCGACACACTAACTGCTTTCCGAAGTCAATCTCCAACATGCACTGCCTGGATATAAGTAATAATAATAATAAAAATAATGAAGACTTATTGATCGGCAAATCAATAAGGGTTCAGTATGTATGTATGTCTTACTGGTGGCCAGAACGGAAAGAATATCATCTTGAGGCATGGCTAGTCGGCTACAGAATGGAATGTCAGTCAAGCTGACAGCACTGCTGTCATATGATATCATGTTGGAACAATGTGGCAACTCTGTAAAAAGGTGATAACGGCTAGCCAGGCTAGCCGAGCAGCAGCAGTAGGCAGGGCCCCGCAGAGTGGAAAAGGGGAGAGAGGGGAATGGGTGAACACAAAGAGAGAACAGGAAATCACGTGACCACTGCAGAGCCTGCCGAGAGCGGTGAGGGACGAAGCCAGAGGACCGCTGGGAGGTGAAGGGTTGGGTAAGAGAGTATTGAGCATGTCACTGCACATTGCGCGTCATTCCTATGGTAAACGTCACTGTGTTAACATAGGCTGTGTCTTATGTGTATAAAATAATTGCATTCGTGTGCTTAACCCCAGTTGGTTACTATATTGGATACATTATTACAGGTAAGTGTAACATGAACATTGTTTAGTTTATTTTTAGGCTAATAAATGTTTAAATTATTATTGGTTTACCATTTGATTGATGAATTGTTTTTATTTTGTTTGTTTTAGATAATCTGCATACCTGTTGTGGGAGAGAGAAACCCATTCCACTGAAGCCTATGAGAAGGGAAAAGCAGGGCTTTTTCAAAGCAAGGTAATTTTTTTTGAAAATGATATATATAAAACCTGTTTTTATTTTGTATTTTATTTTGTTTATTTTTGTTTATGAAAGATGCTATTTGGAATGGATATACTCATGGTGGTATATTTTATTTCTTTTTTTAGAGTGTGAGCCTGACAACTGTCGTTGAGAACGCGTGTGTTTGGGACCATTGCTAGAAAATCTACGGCCTAAAACTTGGGTGAGATTGTTTTTTTTAATATAAAAATCATGTCTTTGGCCACTGCAGATAGCTTAACTTGGGAGCCCCTTGTGTCCTGTTTCAAGTCACGAGTGTGCTCTGGTCGTGTTGTTAATGTTAGGGAAAGTTTAATCCCAACAGACTTTATTGAATCTTGTTTCGAAATTTTTAAGGAACAAATTTGTGCAGCTCAAAGGGTGCATAATGCTTTAAATGTCAATACACAACTCTTGTGCGATTTCATATATAAAAACAAGGACGGTGAGCATAAAAAACATTTTATATTGGCAGTAAAATGCGAGAGCTTTTGATAGCCGATAATCTGAACGAGTGGTATCAAAGCCATGTGGTGAATGCCTTGCTATCAACATTTAATAAACTGCAACAACGACCAAGTGGTTTAGCGTTAGACAAAATCCATTACCTGCAAATCAACATTTGTCAATTCAACCCATTGAATGCTGGGTCTAGCTATATTACACCACCAGCAATAGCTTCGAAAAAGGCTGTGGTCAATATATAGAATCGTGCCAATGATTGCTTCCTGTGGTCTGTGGCAGCATATTTGCAGCCGGTACAACATGATGGTTGTTAGCCGGGAGTGTACAAGGCCAAGTTTGTTGAATTAAAACAAACATTAAATTTAACTAGAGTGTCGTTCCCTATGGACTTAACCGAGATCCAGAGGTTTGAACAAGATAACCAGGAATTTTCATTCATGGTGTATGGCCTTGATGGTGATGAGATTGTGGGTCCTCTTTATGCCACAAAAGAACCGAAACGACATCATATTCATCTTTTATATTCATCTGTGGGAGAGGTGAATCACTATTGCCTTATTAAAAGTCTGAGTAGATTACTAAGCAGCCAAATGTCCACAGCACATGGTAAAAAACATATTTGCGATCGATGCTTGCAATATTCTACCACTCCTACGCTTTTGGAACGTCATAGGGTAGATTGCGTTTCTCAGGAAGCGGTGAGAGTGATATTGCCACAAGGGGACAAGGCTATGTTAAAGTTTAAGGACATTCCTAAGCGTGACACTGTTCCCTATGTGGTGTATGCAGATTTCGAAGCCCTCTCTACACCCATGGCGGGATGTGAACCAGATCCTACAATTAGCTCAACCACACCCATTCAAAACATGAACCCTTTGCAATAGGATTTAATGTGGTGTGTGCCTATGACCCCACACAATCCGTTTCCAAATCCCGTGAGAGGCCAGATTGTGCCAGATGGTTTTTTGGATGAACTTGTAAAGTTGGCCGACCATGTACAGGGATTACTGGACCACCCAGTACCCATGAACTTATCTCCAGAACAGCAGCGGCAGTATGAGCATGCAACGACATGTTATATTTACGAAAAGCCACTGATCAGTTCTGAAGACACCGTTCGTGATCACTCGCACTTTACGGGAGAGTTTCGTGGAGCTGCGCATAGTAAATGCAATTTGAACTTTTCAGCTCCTCGTATCATCAGTGTCTTTTTCCACAATCTTGCAAATTATGACATTCAGTTTTTGATTCGTGAATTGGGTCATGTCAACCAGGGCTCGTTTAACATTATCCCCCAATACCATGAGCGTTTTACAGCCCTGACATGGCGGTTGAGCAACTTAAGCATTCGATTTTTGGATTCTTTTAAGTTTATGGCATCCTCGCTAGACAGACTTGTGAATGGCTTGGATGAAGAGGAATTAAAATATACCAGAATGCATTTTAATTATCCTAAGCAATTTCAATTGTGCACTCGGAAAGGTATATTCCCGTATGATTTCTGCAACAGCTGGGACGTGTTAAACCACAGAAAACTCCCACCAAATGAGAAATCTTACTCGAAACTAACACGGAGTACCGTTTCCGAAGAAGACGATGCACATGCATGAAAAGTTTGGTGAGTGCTTGATACCAAGACGCTAGGTGAATATGCTATGCATTACCTAAAACTGGATGTATTGCTGCTCACTGATGTGTTTGAAAAATTTCGTGAGTTGTGTCAGCACATTATGGTCTTGACCCGGCTCACTATTATACGAGTCCTGGGCTCTCGTTTGATGCCGCTTTAAAATACACTCAAGTGGAATTGGATTTACTCACGAATGTAGACATGGTTCTATTCTTTGAAAAGGGCATTCGCGGTGGCTTTGTGTCGCTTAACCAGCGCCATGCCGAAGCGAACAATGTCTACATGCCTAATTATTCACCAGACAAACCAGAATCGTAGTTAATGTAATATGAAGTGCATAATTGGTACGGCTACGCCATGAGTCAGCCTTTGCCCTATGGGAAGTTTGCTTGGCTGACAGAGGAACAAGTGTCAGAATTTGATGTGAACATGGCTAGCCAAGAAACAGGTCGTGGATATGTGCTAGAAGTGGATATTGAATATCCCTCATCCTTGTATGATCAACATGCCGATTTCCCATTCTGCCTTGAGCAAATGGTACCCCCGACAGTAAGGTGAAAATTGAAAACCTCATGGGCACACTTTACAACAAAAATCGGTATGTTCTACATATCCAAATGTTGGTGCAATGCCTCTCCCAAGGCTTGGTGTTAACCCTAGAACTCCTGCAGGTTTATCTGTCAAATGCTGCAGTAAATTCCCATAAAGTACACACTAAAGGAATTTGGTATCTGTAAGCATACTGTGTTCATGAATATGACTTATCATACACAAATATAAAGCTGAAAGACTGTTCTATATTATATTGATATAGGTGAATCATTCAGTCTCGTCACTTTGAATTAATCATAAAAAGTATTTTATAAAAAATAAAAAAATAAAAAAATATTGACTGTTCTGCTCTATAAAACCATATTGCCGAGTTAAATGTTCGTCAGAGACATCATAAATGAAAAGTTCATAGTTTTTTTTACTAATTCAAGAACCAGTTTCAAATAATTCCTGTTATTTACTAAAAAGAAAATTATTTTTACAAAAATATGACATTTCTCGATTTTGAAGTACATAATCGGCGCGCGATTACGGGGAGGCAAGTTCACAGGCCCAGGATGATGAACGATACACGGTACATTTTTACCTGGAAAGTCACTTTCTTCGGGTTGAATATCAGTCTAGTTCACACTTACCCCTTAACGGCTAACATTAGGCATGTGTACAGGATCTGTCGGAACATGATAGACATCGCTTGCATTGATGGGGATTTCCATAACTTGTGTGACATCCTGTTCGCCGGTATCACTGCCACTACTTTCACCATCTTCATTTTCATACGAATCCACTCAATAATCACTGTCATCGTCCATACAATCACACGAATCGTCAAAAATCAGGTGCTAAATTTCTGAATCGTCTACATAGTTGGCGGCCATTTTACTCAATGCAACTTCAATATCAACATTGAAGTACTTCCACTTCTGCACCCAAATAATAGCTTGCATACTGTCATTTGTTTGCCAAAGACTTACACTACGAAAGATAAAAGCATCGGGAACCAGCATAACTTGAAATTAGTGCCATCTGAAGGCTAACATTAGTACTATATTTGAATTCCAAGACCGTCTTTCAGAGAGACGGTCGCACTTGATTAAACAACACACCGTCTTCCTGGAAGACGGTCCGCAGTTCTAGGGTTAAAGAAAATCCATAGGGGTATTTCCTTTGCCCAAAAACCATGGCTCAACACATACATGCAACTCAACACAGAGCACCGACAAATGGCAACACAGCAGTTTGAAATTACTGTTTTCAAATTAATGAACAACTGCATCTATGTCAAGTGCATGGAGAATGTCCGCAAATACCGTGACATTAAAATAATGAATGTCTGGGAGGGGCAGTGGGGTGCCCGGCGGTACATTGCCAAGCCAAATTTCAAATCGATCAACATTATCGATGAGGACTTGGATACCATTGAATTGAGTAGGACCAGCGTGACCATGGATAAGCCCATTTACTTGGGCCAAGTCATTTTAGACTTTTCTAAATCGGTCTTGTATCGATTCCACTATGAGTCTGCCAAACGCCATTTTGAGGACGTCTCTCTTTTGTATATGGATATGGACTCATTTATTTACCACATTCGCCACTGCAACCCCTATGACGTCATGAGGCAGCATAGTGACTTGTTCGACACCTCTTCCTATAGAGCTGACAACGTGTTTCAGCTTCCCATAAAAAAACAAGAAGGAAATGGGCGTTTTAAAAGATGAATGCGTTGATTCCATTATGACGGAATTCGTAGGTTTGGCCTCGAAAATGTATGATTATCGCACACTAGACTGTAAGGAAGCCAAAAGAGCAAAAGATGTAGGTAGGGCAGTGGTAAAATCGCTACATGTAGATGACTACCTGGCGGTTTTATGCAGTGGCAAATCTATGTCCCATACACAGTACAGGATACAATCCAGCAACCATCATTTTTATCTTGTAGAACAGAGAAACCGCACCCTCGCCTCCATGGATAACAAACGTGTGTGGTCTGATGACTTGCTTACCAGCCTGCCCTGGGGTTATGACCGCAAGGTGGAGGAGGTGCGATTTTTCTGTTTGTTCGTTTAGGGACATGGATTTTTGTAACTCGTTGATTTAGTATTTTGTATTTTGTAAATATTGTTTTTTGTCATTGTAAATAGTAGATTTTGTAAATAGTGGCAACCCACTTGGAACTTTTGCTCTTAAAAAAAAGTTGTATGCATACTAATTTTAATTTTAATTTTAAATTTAACAGAGTTGAGCTTTGGAAAATGGTTTGATTTTTTAAGCTGTACAAAAGTATTATTTGTTATGTAAATATCAAATGAGTAATAGTATTATTTTTAGTTACTTTAATTATTATTTTTTGTAATGTAAATCGTAAATGGTAAACTAAAAAAGTTCTTTTGGGATAAGTGTGCATGTCGGGAATGTGCTTTTGGGAATAAATAAAGTGGTTGTGTTTGTTCCCAAAGACAGGTGTGAATGTATGAGTAGCGTGAAAGCTGATGTGTATGTATGACCAGAGCAAACACGGTGAGGTAAGGTGGTGGGAGTGTAGGGGGAAATTGTCACTTATATAGTCTTTTTGTATTGTCAATAGTTTTGTTTTCTTTGAAATGTAGCGGTGAATAGGCATTATTTTTGTAAAAACAGTCTTATCTGCAGGAGTCGTAGACTTCGACGTTTCTCCAAACACCCATAAACACATTGCAGCATTATCATGGTCAAGCACTTGCGTCAACATGATTGACAAATCTCAACTTTCAACATAACCAAATGGAAAAATGTCAAACAATTGAAAATCCATGCTTCGTTGTCACCAAAAAACGCAAAACTTAAAACGCACATTTTTTAAAACTGGAAATGGCTATGTGTCAAATATGAAAATTGAAAAAAAAACATGAAACGAACATTGTTTAAAATGTGTAATCAACATAATGGAAAATCCATATGATTTAAAAGACAAAACTTGAAACAGACATTTTTAAAAACTGTAAATTGCAAATTGGCAAATGCCAATGTGTGAAAATGTGAAATTTAAAAATCAGCCCATCAACATCATAATTTTCTAAATAAAAAATAAAATAAAAAAACATCGTGCATTGGTAAACCTTTGTTTTTATTTCATAGTGATAGTGGATTGACAAAAGCAAATAGAATACAAACAAATCCCAATTCATCACTCCTCAATTCCTTAATGTTTATGCCCACGCATCATCAACTTTCCTTTCATGGCACTCATCACAATCAGGGCTGCCATCCTTTCACCCACTGAGGCATCACAGAATGTGAAACGTTGCTTAGTTTTTCCAGTAATAATTTATCAGCCACATGTCTTAAATCAGGATGACTATGATAAGAAACATCGTGTTCTTTTCATGCTTGATCCAAAAGATTAATGGATTCATCACCACGCTGCAAACGATTTTCAAGATGAGTTCCAGGGCCACAAAAATGATAACCTGGGAGAAGGAGTTCGAAAGGTAAGTATTGAATCACTTTGTCAATGACGCCATTGCCAGTACAGGTCTGGCATATCCTTTTCCATGGATGGTAAAAAGGGTTGGTCTTCCTCCTCCTCCTCTGTGGACAAAGTTTGTGTTGTTGTTGCTGTTGCTTTTTCTCGCCATGACACCCGTGGAATGATTCAACAAAGTCTTTACACGGACTTTAATGACCGTGATACAGTTTCACTAGCTGACAAGTCGCGCACTAACGCATAGATGGTATTTTTGCCATGGCCACTTGGTTATGATGATCGTAATCCGTACAGTGTTGCAATTCACTCAACACAGTGTCTTGAGTCCATGATTTTTGAACATGTTGCCAGATTACTTTCACCGCGTTGGCGGCCACATAATATATGAACGAGTTGGGCAGCGCTAAGAGCTCCTCATTCGTAAAACTGTCTAGTTTCTTTTTGCACACAAAGAACTTGATAATGGCTTTGTCCGTAGCATTGCCTTTCTCCATGGTATCACGTTCTGTAGATGTTTACACGTTGCTTGTAGAAATCTCACTGGCGTCATTCACAGTTAAATCTAGGTTATAATTTTGTTCAAGAACTCCCAGCAGGCATGAGTGGTTAACCAATGAAAGAGATGCCACGCCTGCGCTACGGCTGTACGGGTAATGTTGCCACAGGAACAAGTATCCAAGAGCGTTTGTAGGGATGGGCAGCCCAAGTCCATGAGGTCGATACATTGACAGTAAGACGCCAAAAATGGTTGCAACCATTCATGTTTTTCATTACCTTTCACAAATACCACATTGGCCGAGGACAAGTGGGCTTTCATGACCACGTCCAAATATTTATAGGAAATTGTTCCTTAATTCCAGTCTAGTTGCCTATGATTTTCAATCCTCTGGGTTTGTTTACGGTCTTTTTCCCACAACAAATCAAAAGCATGGGGCGGTTTAAATACCAAATGCGTAGCTTGCGTTATCCAAAGAGTGGTACAATCGATAATGGCCACTTGTTTAAATATACATTTCTTGTCACCAATTTTAAACCCTTGGCAATCCACAATGAGTGTGCGCAACATGTTGTCGCTTGCCTGGACCAAGTTCAACTGACGACTGACTGACGATCGACCACTAAGGCGTGACCATGACAGGGACTTACCTACCATGTTAGTTTGAAAAAAAAAAACAACATTGAGATTAGGTTAAGACAGGGGGGGGGGGGGGGCATGAAAAAAATAAGAATTTAAGAATTACATCATTTTATTATCATAACACGTCTTACAGGCTTTTGTCATTTTGGGATAAGGACGATACCAACTGATATAACAATATAGTCTATGGTGTTTGTAACGTCCATAACACCGATGATGTCCCAATGTCTCTAAACTAGGCGTTTTTGATGGTGAGATGCTCAGCGAAGCACCGTTGACACCATACAGTCCACACGTATTGTCACTTGTTTTTTCATCACCCTGAGGCACGAGTGAGGGGTAGGTTGAATGACAGGGTATATTTCCCACCTCCATTCTGCACGGGTTGGGGCAGGCAGGTGACCAGCGCTGATGTTCCTGCATGGGTTCATCGCTCTCTTGCCATTGGTCTACGATGATGGGACAAAAGGCACATTTCACTTCATCTCTTGTTTTTAAATAGTAGAATCCAGCGGCCGCCAAGGCTTGAGGGTTTATGAAAGGCACTGGCCATGTTTCAAAAGTTTTGAAACGTTGTTGCTCAGAGTTTAAATTCATGGATGTGACTTCTCTTGATGCTTTAAAGCAAGACATGACTGAGCGGCTTGACGTGGGTTGACCTGTTATTTATACACTCGTCACTTGGTTGGACAGTGGATAATAGTTGACTTGTTTGTGATGAATAATCAAACAGTAGGCTGTCGTATTAACTGGTACATTGTCATGCGTTTCAAAATCTAGTCGAATGTCAATATTGGATGGCTTGACAGACTCTTCCAGGTAAGAACAGTCAAGGACAATCAGTGGCGCCCTTGCCTTAAACGCTTGGGGTAGCAGCATGGGGCCGTTCTATTTTTGATAATACGACCATCGAAATTTAGAAAACAAGTTGTACAGGGGCCAAACTTATTTTTTGAAAAATCCAAATCCAGTCCTTCATAGGGAAACACAGCTCCGTTGAGGAAAAGACGTGCATTTCTCAATTGCAGGTGATCAAATTGCGTGGCATCCTTGGTTTGTTGATACATGCGATTTGTTTGAAAATCCAGGATCATGTAGAGAGGTCTCTCTGTATAGCGGGTTGTTTTTACAGACCAACTGTGTGTGTTGGTGGTGGGCAATAGCGGATACTCATGGAGTGCCCAGCTTCTAAATTCCATGGGTAGAGGCATATCTCTCTTTACCATCTTGAGTATGTCCAGTGTTTTGCTATCGTCAAGGGTCACATGGGGCAGGTTCCATAGCAAGCGTTGTAGTTGAATTTTTGTATATATGGGGGAATTGTCGGCTCCCTTGAGTGCATTATTATCACCCCTGTCTCTCACCACATAAAGCACTTGCCTTGCGGTGACCACAATGCGCTGGTGATCTTCGGCAAAGCCTAAAATCAGTTTAAGAGGTAAATATCCAGTAAAGGTCCCATCGGTGTGTACCATCCAGTCATTGGTCGAGTCAGGGCACCAACCCGCCATGCAAAGTGTTTTACCTTCTTCCTCACTATAAGAGGGGGTATAGCTAAATGACACTGGAAATGCCCACATTTCGAGTGTTATCCACCACGATATCGTTAATGACATAACGTACTTCAGAAAACAGAAAGGCCAAACCATGGTTGACCAACTAGGATGTGGTGGGTGTTGAGCTATCGGCTTTGGTGAGCCGACCTTCGATCTGAATGACACTTTCATGCGGTAGGGTGTAAATATCTTGGTTGTTGATAAAATTGTATTTCATCAGTGTTATTGAGTCCGGATGTTTGAGCTTGATAGGAATGGAGATCAATTCTTACCACTCCTGGTTGCTCCTCGATGCGGTTCGCTACCTCTAGGATAGAATTCATCATGGTGGTTGACGTGGTAACCCAAATGCTGTAAACTCTGCTTTTCTTGAGATGTTAACCTGTATTCACGTGGCAAACAACTAACACCATTCCTAGACGGTGTTGTTGCTTTATATACAAACTTCATAGTGGCTTTAGCACCAACTTGTAAGTCACTGGTGTGGTATAATCTAGATCAATGAGTTGTTGATCTCTATTGATCAGTCTTAATGTTATATTACTTATACCATCGACAGCCACAGAATGATAAAGCACCACTGGAGGGTTTTCACGAATAATATAGCCATTGGGCGATGTCACAATAAAGTCATAAAGCGAATGGAATGGTTCTTGATTGGTGTACACCGGGCTAATAACATTACACGTCACCGACACATGATGGTCCTCAATGAATTACACTTCATTGTCTGATTAATGTTTTTTGTTGGGCTCCAACATGCGTGGTTTAAATCCTAGTAATGGGCCAATGGAATCGGGGCGTGTTTTAAAGTCAATTTTGAATGTGGAGAAAATACTGCAGCGATGAGTGTTGGTATTTCCTACAAGTTCAAACTTGCGCTTTCCATCGATAAATTACTTTAAACCATATTGATTAATCAACACCACATAAATGAGTTCATAAATATAATCGATCGTGTATCCACCAGAGTTCAGGGTGACCACAGAATCATCATAGTAAAACTTTTTGTTCACATTTTCACGTATGTTGTATATTCGATTGTGCGTTTCAAGAGAAACAAGTCCCAAACCATAATGTCTTTCACTCAATACGATAGGCGGGTAAAAGTTTAAGCTGACTTCCGGTCCACGTCCATGCAGTGTAAACGTCTAACATTCTGCCGACATACTATTGACGTTTTTTGCATATGCTGAGTCTTATATAAAAAAAAATAAACACAAACGTCCACACTGTTGGCTGTTAAACGTGTGCTCACGTTTCACATTATAATATAACTTGATCCTGTTTCCAAAATAGGTCACTAGTTCCATGGGCGGAGGCAAATTCCCAAAACTGTCAAAGTACCTTACGGTGGATCCCTCTTTGACATAAGGTACATAATGCGTTCCTGGTCCTCGGTGATCATCCAAATTGACAACAGCACATTCCTGTTTCCAGGGTCGTGGGGGTAATTGGTTTCGCATAAACACACCTCGAAAATGATAAAGCTTTAGTTGTTTAAGATAGCTTTCCACTTGTTCATGCGTCAAGGCATGTCTTGCTATGGCTGAGGGTGGTTTTTTTTAATTTTCGAAATGGTAAAATCCCAAATCCTTGTTGAAAAAAGGCTGGCTTTAAATTGGCATTTCTAGCCCCCATAGCAATCGCTTCCATCGTTTCATTATGCCGCTGACTTCCTTTGGGTTGTTGCTTGCCCTGCTGCTATAATGGTTTTCGCCACTGTACTGGCACCGCCCAAATTGATACCAGAGCAGCCAGACCGGCAAATAAGGCAGGTAAAAATCCCGCTCGTTTGGGGACGGGAATCACTCGCCCTTGTTTTAAACTCTGTCGCTGACGTTTTGAAATTACACGTCTCTGTGCTGCTCGAAGGGCTTTTCTTATGGTCAACACATTATTTTTTATTTTTTATTTCTCAAGGGTTTGTACAATAATGTCTCAAGCCCAGGCTTTGCAAAGGACAAAGTCCTATTTTTAGTCTTTCTCACCACATACCTTTGTTTCACCATGATAATAATCACCAACAACCTTTCACAAGAAAGTTTAAGTCCCAACTAACGTCAGATTGTTATTTCATGGCTGTATATTCCAATTCCACATAAAGTGGGAAATCGTTTATGTTTTTTCCCGCTTGCTTTTCATCCCATGTCAACGTGAGATGGAAGGATAATACGTCACCTGCATTGACTATTTCATGGTTATGGACCAACATCCTTTGACCATTTATCTTTATTTGTAAATGGTTCTCATCGGGCATCGCGTATCTCATGAGAATGGTTCCATCATAGTGTAATCGATAGTGTTTTAAACCCGAGGCAAGCACATAGGTCAGGTGCTGGTCATGGACAATTGGTAAATGGTTTCTGTCATTCACAGATTTTTCATTTTTGATGCATTTATAAAGCCTTTTCATTTCATAGGTCACGTAACGCTTGGTACAGACATCGTCTTCGTCTTGCGGGTCTTCCACGTGCATAATCCGATGGTGATTAGCGCTATAGCCATTCACTGTAAGATGGGGCACTTTGTCATAAAACTCATACACTTTGTTATACACATACTTTTTTGTAGTAACGTCTGTAGACACTTGAGGATGTTTTACATGGGTTAACCGCTTTCCCTTAAAGTCATAATCTCCCTGTTTTGTGCGTGGCACTACTGGCCTATCCACATAGTGTTTATTAGCAGGATCTGTTTCTTGTTTAGGATCATGTTTGGGAACCCACCTAGCTTTAGCCATTAACGCACGTCCAAAGACATCCATCGTCAACCTGTAGTACGAGTATACTGTTTCTATGACAAGGCTCGGTGTCCTGTATATAGACATCCTGCTAGCCTGTCTAAGCCTCAGTTGAAATGAAGATTATTAAGCAGCAAGAGACATTCCCCGTGGGGGACATGGTTTCCCATCTCTGTCCTACATCACGTAAACAACGCCATGGTTTACTGTTTCCATCTTCCATTCGCTGCATCATTGTGGGACCTTGCGGCTGTGGAAAGACCAATCTTTTACTAACAATCATCACAGCGCCCAATGGTCTGCGTTTCCAAATTATTTATATTTTTGCAAAATCTCTCTACAAACCCCTCTACATATTTCTGGATCAAGTCATGTCCGGATTACAAAAAGTGAATATGGGTTATTTCACATTTTCCATGCAAGAAAATGTTATTTCACCGGATGAGGTAAAGCCGGATTCACTCAGGATTTTCGATGATGTATCCACTGAACGTCAAGGCATCATTCAAAGCTATTTCAGCATGGGTTGACACAAAGATATCGATTGCTTCTATCTTGGACAAACGTATTCTAAAATGTCCAAACAGTTGTTTCGTGACAATGCCAATGTCATTGTTTTATTTCGCCAGGACGAGAGGAACAGTCGTAACATTTATAATGAACTTGTGAATCCGGATATGACCTTTCAAATGTTTACAGAATTGTGTGCTAAGTGCTGGAACACTCAATGTCATGCCTGTTTAGTGATTGACAAACAAAGTGAACTCAACCAAGGACGTTATCGCTTAGGGTTTGATCATTTTATTGCTATTTAAGGCACTTACTCATTCCCTCTCAAGTCATTTGTCAAGACACCATGGCGTTAGCAGAGAGTCAATTGAAAAAGCATATTATTAGAGCAAAAAATACTATTCGCCAAAAGTTTCGTCAATTGAAACGATCACGTGCAGATCATGCTTTTTTTATTCAACAACATTTAGCACCTCCGCTAAAAGCCATGTTTAAACCCTCCTTCAAGCCATCTGAAACACTACCCACCATTTCACAATCCACGCAGACGCTGCACGAGGACCCAGAGAAAGAGGAAGAGGAACAGGAACAGGAAGATTTGACTAGTGTTAGCGAAGTTGAGGATGAGGAGGGACAAGAGTTTACGCCTCAAAAAAAATGTCCTCACCCCTTGCAGAGTTTTTGAGAAAAAATAAATCCTTGGCCATGGTCGAAACACCTTGCCCTTCCAGATCGTCTCCGTTTTCACAAGTCTTGGCCACACCTCAAAATAAAGCTCAACTGAAAAACATTTTAATAAAATATTATGGATCAACACTAGAACCCTATTTCACCGATCTATTTATTGGAAGCACAGATGCCACGTATGGTGTTCGCTATGAGGATATTAGTTTTAAAATTGGGGATTCATCCATTAAATTTGCTCGCACTATAGCTGTCATTAAAAACATCAACTATATATTGACCCCAGGACTGTGAAAGCTGCTCTTCTCTCGAACATCCTCATTGCATGATTATACGTCAGAGGTCCTTGGCATATATAAATCCATTTTATTGGATACCCATGCCCACAAAATACAGTATGATCCCAATCAATAAGTGAATGCCAATATATCTCAAAAACATAAAACCATCATTGCAAAAATGTTTCCCACCAGTCAAAGTGGTCGTCGTAAAGTGTCCGCTTCGGGAGTGACATTTAAACCATTAAACCCTTTGTGGATGTTACCTACTGGCACAATCCCAATAAGCTCGTCCAGCGACTACAGCTGTTGCATGCTTCACGTCAATTCGGCCATACCGGTCACGATTGGGAAATTCAAGAAATTGAACTTCGAAATGCCAAAATTATTCTTTAATCCCTCACCCATTAAAATGGGTATTGCTCACGAGTTGCATCGCCCAGCTAGGCGTCACTATCCGCGACTCAAGGTGATTTCACGACGTGTGGATGAACTTTGGCAGGCTGACTTGGTTGAAATGGTACCCCATGCTGGCGTTAACGACGGTGTACGCTATATGTTGACCGTCATTGATGTCTATTACAAAATTGCCTTTGTTGAACCTGTGCGTCGCAAGTCTGGTCCACTAGTCACTAATGCCTTTCAACATATTATTCAACAATCCAAACGTCAACCCCAGTTGCTACAAATTGATCAGGGGAAAGAATTTTTCAACAAGGATTTCTCCAGTTTTCTCAAATCTAAGGATATTCACCATTACACCACGTACAGCTATCTCAAAGCCAGCGTTGTCGAGTGGCTTAACTGAACATTGAAAACCCATATGTGGAAAGCGTTTACCGCTCAGGGCACTTATCGCAGGTTGGACATGTTACCTGATCTAGTGTCACGTTACAATGACACCAAACATAGAACCATTGGGACCAAGCCACGCCTCGAGACCAAAATATTCAGCGACTGGATAATCTGTTTAACCCCATAAAAACTGCAGATCCTAAATGTCACCGACTGAAAATTGGGGATTTTGTTCGTGTGAGCAAATTTAAGTCTGCCTTCAATAACGGCTACACACCTCAGTGGGGCTCAGCGGGGGACTGAACAATTTCAAATTCGTCAAGTCAACTTGGACAGTCCAGTCCCTTATTTACTCGAGGACCTCAACCATCAGCCCATAAAAGGTAGATTTTATCTCCATGAACTTCTGAAAACAGCGTTTCCTAAACATTACCTTGTGGAAAAAGTGTTGAAACAAAAAGGAATAAACTATATGTCAAATGGTTAGGATTTAACTCTACGTTGAATTCTTGGATCAATAAATTACATGTTGTATGAATCTGTGCACTTGTATTTATTTATTTATTTTATTGAATCGTGTTGTACGAGAGCTCTGGGTACGGCGCTCCACGCTTCATGCATGTCCATACATGTTTCTCTTTCTCTCTCCACACCTGCGTCACACTCCTTCACTCCATGTTGACATACAACCCGTTCACCTCCACAGACCAAGGAGTGGGTTCTCCCACTCCTCCCCTCACCTCTCCTCCGGCTATCTGACACCTCCCCTTCACCACTCTGCAGTGGTCACGTGATTTCCTGTTCTCTCTTTGTGTTCACCCTTTCTCCTCTCTCCCCCTTTCCTGTCTGCGGGGCCCTGCCTGCTGCTGCTGCTCGGCTCGCCTGGCTTGCCGTTATCACCTTTTTACAGAGTTGCCACATTGTTCCAACATGTTATCATTTGACAGCAGTGCTGTCAGCTTGACTGACATTCCATTCTGTTAGCCGACTAGCCATGCCTCAAGAAGATATTCTTTCCGTTCTGGCCGCCAGTCAGACATACATACATACAAAGCAAGTTCTGTTGTTGTTGTCGACAATAAAAGCCTTGCTTTTATTCGTCTAATACCATTATGAATTTGTCAGGTTACTGGTCAGTGTTTACTAACATGTTTTAAAGATCACGATGAGGGATTTTTTGAAAATATTCACCTTCATTCGTTCGTCATATAGGAAAATATCAAAAAGCGCTCCCTCGCCCTGCTGCCCCGTCGAAATAGCCATTTCCTGTATTCACCATGGCCAGTCATAGCCTCGTTGTAACATACGTCAAGCGCTACCGGCTCTCTGTCTACAAACACTCTTTTATTTAAGAAGAAAATAAAAAATAAAATGCATAGTTCTTGTCCTAAAGACTTGATATTTATTTTCATGGTCGAGGGGTTAGAGACCTTTCATGTATGTCAAACAAACTTATTTGTAAACTTGTTAGTTTCCAAAATAGTAAAAATTCAAAATTTAAGTGTTAACAAAACATCTCTAAAAATTAAAAAGTTTTATTATAAAAAATAAAGGTCATAGAGATCATTCGTTGTAACTATGGCACAACGTTCTATTATGTTTGGTTTTCAAACTATCGCCTACTATCAAAATAAAAAAATCACTTTTTTAATATAGCGTGTGGTCTATAGGAAAGAGGACGTCAGCTCGAGTCCAACGACACCTCATTTGCTAACATCCGACCATCCGTTCGCCAATTATCGCCAATGTTCGCGATAAAGTAGGCCATCATTATTTCCCTCCTATACCCTTGAAACTTGCTGTCCACCTAGAGAGCATACCCACCTTTCATTAACGTCAAACAAACTTTTTTCCAAAATTCAGCGTTTCCAAAATAGCACCAATCCAAGGAAACAAAAATTTTGAATTTTGTTTTTTAAATACCAACACACATTCTTAACAAAGAGGACGTCACCCCAACGCCAACAACACCTCGTTCGTTAAAATCCGACCATGCGTTCGGGAGATATCGGCAAAATTTATATGAAAGTAGGGGAGTCCCAGAACGAACACTACCACACTACTACCCATGTATTTATCCTAGAGATTTGAAATTTAGTTTGGGTTAGAGGGGGTAGAGACCTTTCATTTATGTCAAACAAACTTATTTGTAAAATTCCTAGTTTTCAAACTATAGGAATTTCAATATTGGACTGTTTTAAAAAAAAACATAAAAATAAAAAAGTTTCATTATAAAAATATAGGATATGAAGACCATTCGTTTGAACCATGGCACAACGTTCTATCATGTTTGGGTTTTAAACTATCACCTACTTACAAAATCAAAAATTTTCTAAAAATTTTTGGTAAATATAACGAGTGGTTTATAGCAATTTCAACGACACCCCAATTGTCAACATCCGACCATGGGTTCCCCAGATATCGGCTTGGACTCACGCGGCGGCCATGACACTCGTTATAACTCCCATCATCCCCCTACTACCGCAGAACAATTTAAATATTAGCCTATAAATTGCTTCGATCGTAGAAGATTTAACACTACAGGTTAAGAATCTGCAACAATGGTAGATTGCTGTTTATTTTATAGCAATAATATCTCTGTTCGCAAGAAATGGATCACAGTACTATAGCACACCTTAAAAATATACGGCATTTCGCAGCGTGAATAACGATCGCAGTAAGGCAGAACGGCGCAAGCCCGACTTAAAATTTGTAGATTTATTCAAGTTTCCTTAACATATGGGGCTGATTCTTCACAGCGTGTATTTTACTATGAGTGGCTAACACTATATGTATGTGTTTGTTAAAATTAAAAATAGAAAAAAACTTAATACAAAGAATTTACATTTAAATTCCATCAGATATCCTATACAACCAATGGCTAAAACGCCAATTATTTAAATAACAAGGGGCTTCCTCCTTTCCTTGTCATTTGCAAACAAGATTAGGATTTCATTAGTCCAATTTCACTTTCAAGTCAGATTCAAAGGCAAGAACACAAAGATGACGAACGCAGTCCCGTTTTGTGTGTCCTTAAATAATCAACAATGCAAATGAATAATTATCTTGTGTGTGTGTGGAGGGGGGTTAAACTTTAATATCTTGGCGTTTAATGCCCAAGCTGTTTTGTACGGTTTTCAAGAATTCTTTCCTCCCCTAAAACCTGCCATTTTGGGCAGCTGCCCCGTTTGTTCCCCCGTAACTACGGGCCTGAATACAGTAAATGACCCAATATTGTAAGCACGACCTTAAGGGACCAGTGTTTTAATAGTCAGCAAAGAAAACCTCGTTTTAGGGGCTGAAATCCTCTATCGGAGTTGCAATATATAAAAATACCTATCTCCAGAACGTGCTTTCATATTGTCACTGACAAAGTGAGGTGGCGAACCTAGTAGCCAGCCTTACCACTTTTGATAGTGTTGGGTAAACATACGGTATTTAACACTAGGCATAAAACCCATCAACCCCTGGCACTATACAGCCCATGACGGGTTAAGGCCGACCAAGCGACCGCTGCCCAGCCATTCGCCCTGCAGATATTGGGGTGACGCGTGATCAGCGCGTCGGGTCCCCTCGGCCGTTAATCTTGGTTTTCGTGATCGGGGCGCTGTCTCACTCTCAGACAGCTACTCAATTGTCCTCACGAGGCTGAGTGCACCCCGTTCCAACCCGCACGTCAGTTTTAAAATCCCTTACGGAGCCGGGGATCGGACCCGGGGCCTCCGGGTGAGAGGCACGCGCGCTACCCCAACACCACGGGGCCGGCAACACGAGGCATAACCATATTGAAAAATGGAGCTATGTTTCCATTGGTGCTCTACTGCATGAGATCATTAGAACCATATTATATTTTTAGCCGATTTTCGATTTTTGCAAAAAATGAAAGTATTCTTATGAGATCTACACAGGGCCAAACAATTGTGTGACTGTGTCTGTGTGTGAGTGTGTGTACTCTGTATGTATGTCCCCCCTATCAATTAAAAACGGTGAAACCGAATTGAACGACATTTGGTTCTGAGGTAGCACTAGAAAAGGGCGCCTCAGTGTCATGTTTTATATTGCCGCCATCTTTACCAAACCTTAATGGTGGCCACTCAAATGGCCAAATTTTTACGACCAAACTAATCATCGGATCTTTACGAAATTTGGTAAAATCATACCTTCATATGAGACGGATCCTGTGATCAAAGTACAAGGTCCTCAGCCGTAGTATTTAAAGATGACGGCCGTGTGAATTATGCAACCAATTCCGAATATCGAGCCAAGGGTTGTTTAAACTATCCTAAAGGACGTGATCCGTTATTTATTATAATTTAATATTATAATATTATACCGTATGAGTGACTTAACAGAGCTGAGCCGTCTCTGTCACATGACAAGATGGCAGATGACCTCTTGTGCCTGTCCTATATTTCAGTAGTTTAATTATGTTGTATGCGATATAGCCCACTGATAGAATTAATATAATCGTTGTATGAAATGAGTTATAATGAAGATGTATGCAGTGAAGAAATCGTTTATTTCAAGACATGATTTGCTAACACGTTTTATCTAATAAAGTCAGTTAATAACACTGAGGTGTTAGGGACATATTTGGCTCTGGGCTAGAGCGTTAGTCTCTCACGTGGTTGCCTGGGGATCAAAAACTACTAGAGTTAACTTCTTCTTTACTTGAATTCTTTTACAAATGATGTGGACGAGCTCTTAACACAGATACTAAATAAAATTCCATTTAGCTCAAAGGAGAGGCTAATGTATACACTCGTTTATTAATAATCACAGCCCCGGCATCGCACATAAACAGAAGACATTAGAAGAAGGAGAATATAAGTGCAAGATACACGTTGTCATCAACCACAGCCTTCTCAATTCCTCTGAACGGTGATGTTCTCTTCTGGGTTACGTGGGTAATTGTTCAAAACATTCCGCTTTGTAAATCCCCGGCCTCCTGAAGTATGGTAATTTTGTAATAGTTCAACTTCTAGCCGTGACCCCTCTCTGATTACGTTTTAAGCACTGCCAGCTGGATCGCCTCCCTCCTGGTTCCTTTAAACTGCCTGTCCATTCCACACTCAGAGACGTACAAGATATATATTAATTCACTGCTAGGTTGCAGCACCAACCTACTGTGATCGCCGCGGATTTTTAAAGGGGAAGATACCAAAAACTAAGGATTCTTAAGTTTGGAGGCTTAATACTGATATTAACAGACGTGAATGCATTACCGTAAATCAGTAGTTTTCATATTCAATCATCATAAAGTATATAATATTGATTTAGACACTTACTGGCTAATCATCAATATAAAGGAAAACAAAAAGATAAATGGTGATGGTGGTGATTGTTTTAGGGGTGAGAACAAAGAGTTGTAAGTATACCCATACACATAGGAGGAAGTAGGCTACACTGTATGTTCTTTGCTGAACATCTTCTGGGATATAAACACATATTACGTCAGCAACATTAAAGAAGTTTTCTATAGTAACAGTTGTCAGTTGATTATCAGAAACGTCAATTTATGAAATAAACATTGTCGGAATTCCAGGGGGAGGGAGGGATGGTGCCACCTTGCCCCTCCCTGAAGGCGCCCACGTTGCTGATGCACCCGTTGTTTCTGTAATGTTAGCTAGTTTTTTTTTCTGTTTAAAAATTTGTTCTATTAAAGTAACTAGTGTGGCCCTGTTTCGCTGGAGGTTGTTCTGTAGGTTACGGGGTGGCATCTGTAGGTAAGCCTGTAGGATTCCTCCTCTTTACCTCCCTTCAACTTTAGGTTTCTTCTGTCTGGGTGTGTATGCTGAAGGTGGCTTGCAGTGAGAGCGGACTCTGAAGAAAAGGTAAGTAGGCCCAGAATGTTGCCCCCCCCCCCACCCCCCCACCCCCGTTTGTGTGTCTATAATAATAATAATAATAATATTAATCCTAAATCAGCACTGTTCTAGGAAGCTTGCAGTTGCAGTGACAATAGTGAATGAGGATATCTTTGCTCCTCACCTTGCACGCAACTCAAGCTATTTCAGTGATGTGCAGACCTCGATTTATTCTGGAGCGATCACTGTGGTAAGAACAGTTGGTGGTAGACTTAAATATAGTCCACATCTTACTAGCAGACAACAGACTAAACCAGCTTTGGAGCTACGTTTAGTCAGGTTTGAGGAGCTCCGAAGAAACATTGGAAGACTTTAACAGTATATAGTGGGCAATCGTAGTAACAAAGTCGTTCACTGGGTTGAACTGTTGAGCTTTTCAAGGAAGAAACACGCTAAATATAATCCACCATATCAGACGCCCCTTGAAATCTTAGACACCTAGAAGCAACAACTTCAGGCAAGAGCTCAGAGGATTCGTCGGTGTACAGAGTCCAATCCGCAAAAACGACAAAATAACTTATTTGTTGCAAATTAGAAATTCTTCTATAGAAACCTTCAAGAAACTGAAGGTAGGACAGACCCTACACCCCAAAGAGAGGAGGTAGAGATCTTCTGGTCTATTATATTGTTGTACCCCTAGGGTACGCCACCATCATCTCCTAATACTAAAATCCCCGACGAATCCAAATGCCAAACACTTACTTCAGAAATCTACAAATACAGTTACAGAATTATAAACCCAATAAATTATCACCCCTATGAACTCAGGTACCCTCGTGTCCCAGCCAACGACCCTAGGGAGGGCTATGACTTAGGAGAAATGTGCGGATTCCGCAGACGTAGCATGAGGCGTCTATAAGAACTCCGAAAGGTCATGCCCCCGGATCAGTCTGTCTCAGTGCTACCTACGTGACGAACCGCTGCTGCTAGCTGGTGGGTAAGTGTCTCAAGCGATCACTACACACACAGTCACACTACACTGCCATCCCCCTGTGCTTGGACTGTAATAATTATCTATTTCTATTAACTGAACTGCTATTTGCAAGCGTACCTCAAAATCTAGGTACACATTAAATTTAAACATAATAGAAGTCACTGGTCTTTTCGTTTATTTAATTAGCTGATACGATCATACCCTCTTAGCTTCCCCGATAAGTAGGATCTAGAATTAGCTCTACTATTTAATTGCTTCGTGACGTCAGCAGAGCGTCACCGCACAGCGCTGACACAAGCAGGCTCCCTGTTAGTTCGCCTGCTTACGACTTACTTTAGACCGCTGGGTACCGCTATCGCGCACAGAGTAATAATTAAATTACCCTTCCTTACACACCCTCACCCGGAACTACCCCACCAAGCAGTACATTGGGGAGTTCTCCTTGCAGATCGTACTGACGATCGCAGACCACTAGATAATCCATACCTCTTACAAGTAATTGCCAAGCTTTCCCCCTAATCACACTTATTTCATCCCTTAGGTTAATTCTTTGTACCGGCAACCCTCCCAGGTACCTTACAAATGGTGGAAGCGCTAGGTACCGCGACGTTGTCTTAAAACAATGCCTAAAGGAGTACATACAACGTATTCCGCGGAAATGATCCCTAGAACCTAAAACCTCTTTCTAGCCAAGCAAACGCCACCCAAAATTGGGATTTTTTTTGAAGTGAGGGTCCAGTAAGATTTTTTTACCCACCCAGACCCGCCCTAATAGAGAATACATTCATTAACGCCACCCTTAAATAATAATCAGCTACATAAAACCCCAAATTTGCTACGCCCATACCACATAATTAATAGGGGTCACATTATTTAGTTGCCCATCCAGTTCGGTTCCCGGTACCATCTATAGCTCTGCAATAATAATATTTCACTCACCAACCCCTTAGGATTTAGGAAGCCTCAACATAACATAATGTTCACCGTCCACTGCAGCCCCCTTAAGCACAACAGGGAAATACCCAAGATTCTGTGCATTATATTGTTGATCACTAACAGCGGCATAAGTATGCAGGCTGATGATAGTAGTGTGGTAAGGACAGAGCTGCACCACTTCTTTTTGAACCCTCCTCGAATCGGCCCCGAACCTGATATCTCGCTAACCAAACATGGGATTAGAACCTACAGGGTGTCCTAGCACTCGTAGTGACGTCCCCTACTTTCCTATAGCCTCTTAATTTAATTAAAAGACCAAAACTAAATGGTCATTCGAGTAGTGGGGTAGTGTTGGTTTCCTCAAGTCGCACTCGTGCTTGAATATGTATGCCTATGTTGGGAAAGGGTTAGGTGGTGGGAAAGGAGTAGGGTCGAGTGAGGGGTCGTTTGGATGGTATTTTTTCCGCTCTAGGTGATGGTGAGGTTATTTTTAAAACGGATGGAATTGGGAAACGCCATTTGGGGTAAACATGTTGTACTTTGGCATTATGGCGATGAATGTTTTTTTTGTACGCCAGTGCACTTGAGGAGTTTTGTAAGAGGGCGGGCTTTTTAAATGATGATTTATAAATGAGTGTTTTTTTAATATGTATTGAAATAAACCCCAAAAAAACTAATAGGTCATCGGCTTTTTACTATCTCGCTAACCAATAATCGGTTTTAAACCTATGAGGTGTCGTAGGACTCGTGGTGAACCCTCTTTTTCCATGGACGGGGTATATCCACCCCAAAATAAAAACGTGGTAAGGGGGGGGAGCTGCTTTCAAAAGCAAGTTGTGAGCCCCCGCGACCTTGGAATCGAAGGAGCCATGCTAGGAGGGCGTGCTTGGATTCGTTTTTTCCGTCTCGTCGTGCTCTTTACGGGAATGTAGGTGTCGAAAAGGTGAAGATAGGGTTTTGGGTCTAAAAATGCGTTTTTCACATTTTTGCCGATTTTTGGAAAACATGCAATGCTAGTAGGGCGTGCTTGGATTCGTTTATTTCGTTTCGTCGTGCTCTTTACGGGAATGTAGGTGTCGAAAAGTTGAACCTAGGGTTTTGGGTATAAAAATGCGTTTTTCACATTTTTGCCGATTTTTTGGAAAACGTGCCATGCTAGGAGGGCGTGCTTGGATTCGTTTATTTCGTTTCGTCGTGCTCTTTACGGGAATGTAGGTGTCGAAAAGGTGAACTTAGGGTTTTGGGTATAAAAATGCGTTTTTCACATTTTTGCCGATTTTTGGAAAACGGAAAACTTGATGATGACGTGTGTGATAGTATTTTTTCGTTTCAATGTCCTCTTTACGGAGATGTAGGTACGGAAAAGGTAAAAAGCTGGAAACATGGTTTCCGTCATTTTTTTTTTCGAGATCGTTGAGGAAAACTGGGGAAAAAGTAAGAAACCAGATTTGAAGTCACGTTATGTTATGCGCTATGATGTTGGTAAAACACTTATGCATTATTATTATTATTTGTCATGGCTGGTCATGGCTCACACGCAGAGAGAGAGAACTTGCTTGAAGAAATGAGAATTGAAAGCATTGTGGCTGACCCACGGCGAGCCAGACAGACACAGGTCTTATCATCGTACGTGCCTCGCAGCAGAGAGTGATAAGAGGCAGGTGTCATTATACAGTGTGCGGATTTATACTGTGTATGTCATAGCCTAGGTTCATTATGGACTCATTATGCAACGCAAAGTTTGAAACAATGAGTGAGTGTATAACATTATGATAAAAGATTGGCAAGGGCTCGAACAAAGCGGTTATTGGACATGTAATAAACAAAAGGGTGGGAATAATGAAAGGTCATATGATACATTTTTTTTGGAAATATATTTTTTTTCTAAATAATTAAATATGGTTTTATTACAAATAATTATGTTTATTGACCCATGAATTATACGTGGAAGGAAAACCTAACCACTTTACAAAATATTTTGCCCCTTTGATTTTAATTACTCGTTCAATGAGATAATCGTTGGGATATAATGTTTTTTGCACTTCCTCATAATAGAATCGTCCCTGAATGGGTTGACCGCTCTGATCTTCTAAGAGATACGTCACTGGTTGTCCTAGCTTGACTTGGCGAATTTTAAAAATTTCTGTCGACCATTGTGGAGTATACGATTTTGAAAACACACTTCTATGTTTACTAATACGAACAAAATCTCCAATGTTAAGGCGGTGTTGCCTTGGGTCTACCCTTTTTATAGGGTTAAACAGTCTATTGAGTCTGGGTAGGTTCTTGGTGACGAGGCGAGGTTTCATGCCGATGGTGGAATGAATGGTGTTGTTGTAGCGAGACACAAGTTGAGGTTACCTGTCTATCCATCGATAGGAACCATGTATTGTAAACTCTTTCCACATATAACTTTTTAATGTTCGATTGCAGCGTTCAACTACACTAGCTTTGAGATTGCTATAGGTGGTATAATGATGAATATCCTTAGATTTGAGAAAACTGGAGAAATCCTTGTTGAAAAATTCTTTCCCCTGGTCGGTTTGTAACAAGTGAGGTTGACGTTTTGATTGTTCAATAATATGTTGAAAGGCCTTTGTGACTAAGACACCAGTTTTATTTTTTACTGGTTGAACAAAAGCCATTTTGGAATAGACATCAATGACAGTCAACATATAGCGAACACCGTCATTAACGTTAGAATAAGGTATAATTTCAACCAGGTCTGCCTGCCAAAGTTCATCGATTCCTTTGGAAATGACACGACGACGTTCATAAATGCGTCGGGCTGGTTTATGCAATTCATGAGCAATGCCCACTTTGATGGGGGATGGCTTATAAGATAATTTTAGCATCTCGGAGTTGTTGTTCAATGTGGGCGATTTCCGCCTCATGTCCAGTGTGACCAGCTTGTTTTGATGCATGAAGCAAGTATAAGCGCTCTACTAACTGATTGGGATTATTCCAAAAGGTTATATCTAGGTAGGGTTTTAATTTCTTAAACCTTACACCAGAGGCAGAGTGATGTTTTTGCTTACCAAAGATGTTTGCAATGATGGTTTTATATTTTTGGGATATATTGGCATTGACCTGCTGAGAGGATTTATAGTTTCTTTTGTGAGCGTTGGTGTCTATAAAATGGATTTATATTCAGCAAGGTCCTCGGACGTAAAATCTTGTGTCGAGGGGGTGCGAGAAAATAGCAGCTTTAACAGACCTGGTGTTAATTTATAGTTGATCTTTTTAATGACAGCTTTCATACGAGCAAATTTGATGGATGAACCCCAATTTTAAAACTATCATTCTCATAGCGAACACCATACGTGGTATCTGTCTTTCCAATAAATAGAAGGGTCAGATACGGTTCCAGGGTTGCCCCATAATGTTTGATTAAAATGTTTTTGAGTTGAGCTTTATTTTGAGGGGTTGCCAAGACTTGTGAAAACGGAGACGATGTGGAGGAAGATGGTGTTGCCGCTATGACGGAAGATTTTTGTTTTGTTTTTAGAAACTGTTGAAGGGGTGAGGATTTTTTTTCTTTCAGGACTAAATACGCTTTCGCTTTCACTTTCACTTTGTTCATGTTGTTGTTGTTGTTCTTTTTCTTCTTCTTCATGTTCTTGATGTTCTTGTTCACTAACATTAGAGGAGGAGGAGGAGGAGGAGGATTTTACCTGTCGTGTGGAATCTGTTTGAGTAAATTTTGAACTTGTTATGGGTTTGGTTTGAGAGGTAGTAGCAGCAGCATTAGGTTTAAATCTCATGGGATCAACCGATGATGGACCATGTTTTATCAGGGGTAAAGGATTGACGTTTTTTAAACGTTGAAATTCACGAAATTTATGTCGAATCGTATTTCGTGCCTCAATAATACGCTGCATGATTTGAACATGTTTCTTGTACCCTATGGCGTTCGCCATGGTAAAGGTAAAGACACACTAACAGGAAATGTCCAACCCTGGGTCTTTTTAAACAGAAATAAAATGATCAAACCCAAGCGATAACGTCCCTCACATCGTTCACTCTGCTTATTTATGACCAAACAGGCATGGGGATGATGGTTCCAACACAAAACACACAATTGCGTGAAAGCTGTAAAGGACATATCTGGATTCACGTGATCTTGAAAAATATGATAGAGATTTCTAGAGTCTTGGCGGAAGAGAACGATGAGATTGGCATTGTCACGAATCAACTGTTTGGGGATTTTGGAATAGGTCTGAGCCAGATAAAAACAATCCACTTGTTTATGGCGTCCCATACTAAAATACTCTTGAATAATGGCCTGTCGTTGAGTGGCAATATCATCAAAAATTAATATGGAATCTGGTTGAATGCGGTCTGGTTGAATGACATCTTGAGGTGAGGTGAATGTAAAATAGCCCATGGCTTCTTTATTTAACGAAGACATAATTTGTTCCAGATACACGTACAGAGGCTGGTACAAGGATTTGGCAAAAATATAAATATATTTGAAATCGTAGGCCATGAGGCGCGGTAATAATGTTCAGCAAAACATTGGTCTTTCCACAACCCGAAGGCCCTACCATAATACATCGAACGGCAGATGGGAATAGGGTGCCATGACGTTTAGGTTCGCACACGGACAGTGATAGCTCTGAAACCAAATCAGAGACGGGCAAAGCATGGGGTTGTTTCATTAATTCCATTGTGTCGACGATTGAGTTTTTTTCATGTGTATAAGGTTTATATATATATATAGGAAAGTGGTGAGTAGGATAGGTTAGTTAACGTCTATCACCATGGACGTGTTTGGGCGAGCTCGTGTAACCATGGCCACGGCCGCCTCTTTGTAAAAACAGTCACGAGAGGTGGCAACAAAAAGCTATGTCGATCGCAAAGTGCAAAGTGTCTATCACATGGTCCCGGGACTAACCGCTAAGGGCTATTCAGCCAATCATCATCGTATTATTGATGTGCAAGAGCCTCGAGACGAAAATGATGTCTGCACGAAACGTTATGTGACCTATCAAATGAAAAGGCTTTATAAATTTGTCCCATCTGAATTTTTAGTGTACCTGTCAAATCAAAAACTGGACAATGACAGAAACCATTCCCCACCACCACCACTGGTGAATGATGATCTTACCTATATGCTTGCTTCTGGTTTAAGTCGTTATCGACTGCATTATGATGGTGTAATTCATATTAAATATGCATTGCCTAATGAGAAACATTTAAAAATACAACTAAACGGTGATAGAGTGTTGGCCCACAACCATCAAAGAGTAAATGTTGGAGATGAATTATCCTTTCATCTTATGCTTACGTTTGAGGAAAAGGAAGCAGGGAAAACGGTGAATGATTTTCCGCTTTATATAGAATTGGAATATACTGCTATGAAATAAGGTTCTCTACGTTAGTAGTTATCGAATGTTTGCTGTGAAAGGTTCACCAAGTAGCAGCATGGTGAAAAAAAGATATGCAATGAACATGAAAAAAACAAATCTCAAAAAGAGAAAAAAAAACAGGTCGGAAACCAAGTCGATCTGCCTCACACCCAGTGTTAAAACTTAAAAAAACTAAAAAAAATCTAAAAAGTGTGGCTATCGAAAAAGCTTTACAAGCGGTGCGATTGTCTACAGCTCCGAAATCGCAGCATCATGTATCGATAAAAAGAAAAGGAAGAAAGCAAAAACGAGGGGGAGTCATTCCTGTTGCTAAGCGTGGGGGTTTTTTGCCGGCTTTATTTGCAGGGTTGGCAGCTTTGGGGTCCCTTTTGGGTGGTGCGAGCGCTGTAGCGAAAACCATAAAAGCTGTCGAGCAAGGCAAGCAACAACTCAAAGAAAGCGAGCGACACAATAAAACGTTAGAAGCCATTGCGATGGGAGCTAGAAATGGCAATCCTTTAAAGCCAGTCTTTTATCCACAAGGTAAGTGGCCTACCGTCTAAGAAAAAAAATGTCCATCATCGATAAGCGCTTAAGGCAATTGCCTCGTCATGCCATGTCCCATGAAGAAGTGGAAAGCTATGCCAAACAACTAAAGATTTCTCATTTTCGAGGTGTATTTATGCGAAATGGATTACCCAAAGCACCGTGGAAAGAAGAACGAGCCATGATGAATTTAGGTGATGATGCAGGTCCAGGAACCCATTTTGTAGCCTATGTGAAACAAGGTTCCACAGTATGGTACTTTGACAGTTATGGAAATTTACCACCCCCGATCGAGTTGCTACGTTATTTGGGAAACCGGGTAAAGATATTCTATAATGTGAATCGTCAACAAACCTTTGACAGTCAAGAGTGTGGCCGTTTGAGTTTACATTTTTCATATAAGAGGTCACGTTAAGCCAACAGTTTCATCATTATGAATGTCAACGCCAAGACCTTTACCGTGCACAGTCGCGGGCCTGAAGTGTCCCTGGATTTTTCCCCCCATTGAATTGCAACCAGAACAATCCTATGTGCTAGGATTAATTTCTTTGGAAAGTTACAACAGAATTTACAATATTCAAGTGGATATTAATGACAAATTTTATTATGATGATATATGTTGACACTACCCCCTGGAGGTTATACCATAGACGATGTGCATGAAGCCATTAGCGTGTCGATGATAAAACAATTTGGTGTCAAACCATTTGCGGAAGGGACACACAAATTTGAACTCACAGCCAATACAATAACTCATCGCTGTCGTATTTTCTCTACGTTTAACATTGACTTTGAAACACGAGTTCATTCTATTGGTCCTTTATTAGGATTTAAACCAAGGGTGTTGGCAGCTCACCATCCCCATGAATCAGATTATCCAGTGAAATTCATCGAGGACCATCACATTTCTGTAACTTGCAATATTATTAGAGACGTATTTACGTATCAAGAACAAAGCCATTCCCTGTATGATTTTATTGTCACCTCTCCTTGCGGCTATATTATTCGTGAAAACCCTTCAGTGGTTCTATATCATCCTGTGTGTGTCAGCGATATTAGTAATATTACCTTACGCTTAGTGAATAGAAACCAACAACTGATTGCTTTGGACGCCAACACCCCTGTGACCTACAAGTTGGTTTTAAAGGCGCTATGAAATTTATCTATAAAGCAACAATAACGACTACGAGGTCGGTTAGTTGCCCGCCGTGTATGAAACGGTTGACACGAGTAAACCGACAACGCTTACAACGCATTGGTTATACGCTACACCCCAATCATGAACAAAGAGCTGTTGCAAGTGTTAAATCCCATACAAGTGGAAGATGGCGTCGTGCGCATTGATATGCATTCCTATCAACCTCAAGCAACAGGACTGAATAACAATGACGAGATTCAATTCATTATTAACAATCAAGATATTTTTACTCTACCTCATGAAAGTGTCCTTCAAATTGAGGGTAAATTGATGGAAGCAGATGGCAGCACACCCACAACGTCTGCGTTGGCGAATCATGGTTTGGCTTTTCTGTCTTCTGAAGTACGTTATGTGATAAATGATATTGTCATAGATATGACTCGAAATGTGGGCATGACAAGTCTTATGAAATTATATCCATCCGATAGCGAGGAGGAAAGTAAAACGCTTTCTATGGCATGATGGTGTCCCAACAGTAGCAATGACTGGCTAGTTCATACCGATGGCACTTTTACAGGCTTCCTACCCTTAAAATTACTCCTTGGCTTTGCCGAAGATCACAAGCATGTTATTTTAAACGCAAGACAAAGTTTGTATCTGGTGAGAGACCGCAGTGATTATAATGCACTGAAAGGAGTCTCTGACCAAGTGATAGACTCAAAAATTCAACTGCTTCGATTACTATAGAAAGTGCCCCATGTGACGCTATCGGATCTTAAAAAGCTAAGCATGTTAAATTTAGTGCAAAAAGATAAAGCCTTGCCTATCGCCTTTCGAAGTTGGTGTCTGCATGAATACCCCTTGCTACCTACCACAGACACTCATAGTTGGAGTGTCAAATCGGCTCGCTCTACCGAGAGACCCCTCTATGTTATTATTGGTTTTCAAACCAATAGAAAATACCAACAAAGCAAAGATGTCACCTTGTTTGATCACATTCACTTGAGAAATATACGACTATTTTTAAATAATGTTTGCTTTCCCTATGAGGGGTTGGAACTCATTTTTCAAAAAATAAGTTTGGCCCCCTTTATGACATGTTCGCTAAATTTCAATCGTCTTATTATGAAAAACAGGATTGTCCTATGTTGTCGCCACAAGGGTTTAAAGCAAAATCACCACTGATTGTTTTCGACTGTTCGTATCTAGAAGAATCTATGAAAATCACCGCCATTGATTTAAGGGTAGATTTTGAAACACAAGAAAATGTCCCAGACCATACCAGTGCCTACTGTTTGATTATTCATGCTAGACAAGTAAAATATCATCCTTTGTCCAATTATGTCACCAGCATGTAAGCCATCTGTGGTCGAATGAAAAAAAAAAGATCATCATTCATAGGATTGATGATAAGCGTCTGCATGCACAGTATCTGTTGCGCTCTGGCACTGTGCGCACATACGACAACAAAAAACATCATGTGTCCCTCAATATGAAACAACAACAACAACAACAACAACAACGTGACAGACAAACCATGGAATTTAAAATGTGAATTTAATCGTCTGAAAACTTTTGAAACATGGACAGTTCCCTTTATGGATTGTGGAGAATTGGCTGCGAGCGGATTTTATTACTTAAAACGTGGGGATGTGGTCAAGTGTATTTTTTGCAACATTGAAATTGGAAACTGGGAAATAGGGGATCGACCCTTTAGCGATCATCAGCGATGGAGTCCATCCTGCCCTTACCCCAATCGCTATGATGTGGGCAATATTCCATGGAGTTTGAATTATCCTGTTATTGTACCAGACCCTGCAAAACTAGGAGATACCTGTGCACCGTATGTGCAAACTATTCATTTGAATGCTGTTCCAAATTAAGCCAACAAACTTTTTGTAATAAAAGTGTAAGTGTTTTTTTTGTTATGAATAAAACCTCAAAAAATATTTAGCTGTTGTTCAATTCATTTTTTTCCTAAAGTCCATTGTCTTTGCCATGTTAAACCATGGCATGGTTTAGTTGTTGATTAGACGTCAATGAGGTAACAAGTAAAAATTAAAAAAGCATGATGCGTACACTCATCGTGGATTGTCAGGGGTTTAAAATTGCAGACAACAAATTTATATTTAAGGAAGTCGCTTTTATCGATTGTAGTACGTTTTGGGTGTCTAACCCTATTCATTTAGTGTTTAAACCTCCCTATGCTTTTGAGTTGCTTAGTGAAAAAGATAAAAAACAGAGCCAATGGATTGAAAATCATTTGCAGTTAGCATGGAAAAAGGGTGATATTTGTTACAAGTATCTTGACATTGTCATGAAAGCCCATTTGTCCTCGGCCAATGTCTTATTTGTTAAAGGGAGTGAAAAACGTCAGTGGCTTCAACCATTTCTACCCTCTCACTGTCAATGTATTGACCTTTTAGATCTGGGTTGTCCATCCCTGCAAACGCTCATGGACACTTGTCCTTGCGACAATATTCAGAATAAAGCGCATGCATAGCAATTGTTTCATTGGCTCACCACGAGTGCATGTTGGGAGTTGTTCAATAAAACTAAAACTGAAAGTGTATCGTCCAATGATAGCAGTGAGACGTGTACACGTGAGGTGATAACATCAACGTTATAGACATGGACGCCACTACAATCGACAAGGCTATTGGAAAGTTCTTTGTGTGCAAGAAAAAACTGATTAGCTTTACACAACATGAATTATTAGCACTACCTAAATCATTTCTTTTTTATGTTGCTGCCAACGCTGTCAGAGAAATTTGGGAAAAGGCGCCTGCCGAGTGGACTAACGACTCTGTATTGAGTGAACTAAAACCATGCAGTCATTTTTCCCATCACAAGCAATTAACCATGGCAAAAATACCTTCCATTCGACAGTGTGCCCTATGCCAATTAATGAAATTATATCATGGTCATAAAACTCAGTGTAAAGACATTGTTTCATCATTCCACGGCTGTCATGCGGAAAACAACCACCACCTACCATGCTCGTCAGCAGCCGCCGACAAACAACAACAACAGCAAGAACAAGAAGAAGAAGAACAATAAGAACAACAAAAAAGTGTTTTTCACCGATTGAAACCTCTATGTCCCAGGTGTACTGGCCGTGGAATTATTGATAACATTATTAAAAACTTACCATTCGAAGCTCACTTACATGCTTACAGCTTTTGCGGCCCTGGTACTCGTCTTCAAGATCGTTTGAGGAGAGGGGATATGGGAATCAATGCTTTGGATCATGCATGCCTTAATCACGATAAAGCCTATGAAAACAGTGATCCCACACTAAGACGCATTGCCGACAAAGTCTTGTTAAGCATTGCCAAGCAACGATTAACAGCTTCAGATGTCAGTCTAGCAGAACGAATGGCAGCATTTATAGTGATTGGTGCTATGAAGAGCAAATTACTTTTATCTAGATATGGACTTTAACGTAATGAATTAATTTTAAAAAAATGTATAGTATCACTGTTATCATGACAAAAAAAAAGACAAGAGTCCATGTTGTGTTTTTTTTCCATTATTATTATTCACTCATAATTTCATTATTATAATTATAAATAAAATGAATAAAATGTTATAAATGACAAACAATAAAAAAGGGACAGCAGTGCATCGTTATAAAAATTACTAATTGTAGTAAATCTATTTTTCAATCACAAACAATAAAAAAGGACACAAGTCCATTATTTTAACTAATAGTTTCATCATTATTATTATAAAAAATTATATATACATGGTAATTGTACTAAGCCTATTTTTGATAATCACAAACAATCAAAAAAAGGACAAAAGTCCATCATTATTCATCAGCTTCAAATGCCAGTCTAGCAGAACGAATGACAGCATGAAATCTTTATCTACTCTAGAACCAGTTTTTTTTGTTAAACGCTTATTATTGAATAAAATAACATGTTACTAGAATTTGATTATTATAAATTATAATCATTATAATAAAAATTGCTTAAAAATTGCTATAAATGCTATTTTAAATCACAAACAATAAAAAAGGACAAAAGTCTATCATTTTAACTAATAGTTTCATCATTATTATAAAAAATTATATACATGGTAATTGTACTAAACCTATAAACAAAAAATCTACCATTAAGCATAAGTTTTGAAAATGTATTTTTATTATTATTTATCATGGTAAACGTTGAGCAACAATTAATAAACGTCAAACTGTTGAGCACCAAAAAATAATTATTTTATTTTATTATAGTTATTGAAGAGTAGGGCATGAATAAAGAAAAAGTCACGGCTAGCATACAATGATTATTCGTTTTCAATTTTTACAAAACGAACCATGCACCGATTATTTTTTTCACCCTCATAAATTATATAGACAGGGTGAATACTGGAATTGACATCTTCCATGACATTATCAGGTAGGTTATTAAATCGTGTGGGAAGAAATATCTCAAAGTCTTGACAAATCCAAAGAGCTCGTTCACCAAATTTGGTTTTCAGTTTTTTGAATTTTATGTATGCGAAAGGGTGTTTGCGTAGGCAATTCACTCATTTTCTTGCGTGCAAAGCCACAATCTTGACCAATGGCGTTCAAAGCGTCCATGGTTGTCTATAACCAAAGAAAAGAGTGCTACTTTCTAACACTCTCGTTCTTATATTACAACAACAATAACTTTGTACATCAAAGTGTGTTGTTGTTTTTTTAAATCCTGAGTGTTTATGACCTGAAGTTGTAGATAGATAGTATTGGATAAAAATATAATAATAATGTTTGTATCATTTTTGCAGTCAAAACATACATTTGGAAATTATTTAATAGGAAATGTTTTATCAAAATTAAGTGTGAATCATTTTCAAGATCTCTCTCTCTTGTAGGTAAATGCATGTCTTTGTTGTGAATGGGAATTAGCCTATCATTCCCTTGTCGAATGACTTGTATTCGTTTGCTCTGTTGTTGTGCAAATTCACACAACATTCTGTTAAATAAATAGTATCAACAGATACTAAGAGCAAACATCTGAATGCTTTTCGTAACCTATAAAAGGCAAAGTTAACACGCTATGCATTTAATAACCATGTCTACATCCAACAAAACAAAATTCAAAACTATAAATTTAAACCAGTGTGTATGTGTTCATCAACGTGAATACACGTTAAACTAAAACAAACAAACAAACAAACAAACAAAATAGCCAAATGTATCCTAAACGTCAAGTATGCACCTGAAAGCCGAATGTAAACAAAAAAAAACGATAATTATGATATGATGTTGTTAGTTTCTAACAAATCTCATTCTATGAGGCGAATATTGATTGATAGGTTTGCCAAGACAAAGTTGGCGAAATGCTTGTTGTCGATACGAAGTGATTGGTTCCTCAGCAGGAAATTTATAAAAATGAAAACAAAACATTTGAGAGGTTATTGGAAAATAAACATTAAACAGAGGTTTTGTTCATATTGTACACCAGAAATCTGCAAAATAATCCTCGTCAGCTAATTTAACAATCACTTGATTCATGGTTAAACCATACCATGCTTTATGAATCACTTGTGTGGATACATTATTTTCAAAGCCAAAATTTAGCATACAGGATTTACAAAAGTGATGCCCTGGGTCATGAAACAAATCATCATCACGATTCATGAAGCTGTCATAAAACGTGGTATCAATGCGTACTTCCGTGTTTCTATATTCTGAAGGATAGGCCACACGTTGAGGATTATGAGACATCATCGTGGCATATTCATTGAACGTGGTGTGTTTTGTGACGATAAAACAATCTTCACCGTGGCTCATGATTGAATCTGAAAAGTAGTCGTTGCCGTTTACTAAGTGAATAAATAAAAAATACAATGTACTATATACACTGTCTGTCCCCTAAGTCAATGGCAAAAATAAAATAAAAAATAAGCAAAACATAAATAAATAACCATCTGTCTGTTGACTTCTTTAGCTGTAGGCGGCAAACATAACATGCAACAGGTGAAAAGAAACAATTTCTCTTCAGATATTGGACTGGTGTTGTTTTCAAATATATCACCACTCATAACTCTAGCCATAAAGTGAGAGATTGTGCACAGTAAAAGGAGCAGATTATTATTATTCTTTTGTTCTTGTTCTTGCATGAGACCTACTAAGCCACACCCTAGTTGGCCTATTAAGCCGCATGCCTACTGAGGGTGAATGGTCACTTTGCTGAAACATGAGGCCTATTAAGCGACAACAATAGTGAGGGTGGCTACTTGTTTGTTTTTTTTTCCTAACCTAACCTAAAGAAGTCAACATGTTTTTAATCTAGCCTGTGCACAGTGAACCATGCAAACGTTGATGCATGGCTCTCTTTATGCGTTGACAGGCAAATAGCACAAGACATACAGTTTATGTACAACTATTTACAGGCATTCACACATCCATGCATACACCCATGCACACAGGTTAAAAAACAAAAATTATATGATACACTACAATTTTTTATTTTTATTCCGAGGCTCAATATGGCATCTCGCATTTGATAGCAACCAAACCAAACACTTGCCGTGTTGTACAACAACAATAGCTACAACCATTACTGGTTGTAACCAAATGGGACGCTTGTCATCATATCCTGACACCACTGTCTCTTGTCGTCCAACAAAGCGAGTGTTTGTTTTCGCTGCTTCATTAAAAATAAATCATGATTTTTTGAGAGAATCCTAAACTGACTATGTGCCATGGCTGTGTGGGTCTGAAGGACATGTAAATAATCATCCACACAGATTCGTTTAACCACATGCTGGCTAATCCCTTTGGCTCGCATAGATTCGCATCGATCCACCTGTCGAAAACTATACATTTTCGGAGCGAGACCTACAAACTCAGTCATCATGGTGTCTGAACACTCATCTTTCATTAAACCAATTTCTTTTTTGTTCAGACGGGGGATATCGAACACGTTCTTCTCACTAAACGAGGACGTGTCAAACCATTTTGGGTTTTGTTACATAACGACATACGGATCAGTCACGGATATGGTAAATAAAACTATCCGTGTCTGTATATAACAAGGAAATGGTACCAAATCGCTGTATTGCAAAACCATAATGGAATTTATACATGTGCAATTTTGAAAAATCTAAAATGACTTGGCCTAAATAGATAGGCTTATTCATGACCACTTTAGTATTGGCAAGTTCAATAGTCAGTAGATCATGATCAATAATGTTTAAAGATTTGAAATTTGGTTTTGCAATATATTTTTGAGCCCCCCATCTGCCATGCCATGTATTGACCAACTTAATGTCCCTATACTGCCGTACATTTTCCAAACACTTGCCATAGATACAATTATTCATTAGTTTAAAAAAAATGATTTGAAATGGCTGAGTGGCACTTTGTCTGTGACTGGTATTTAAATCCATGTATGGTTTCAACCACGGTTTCTGACAAAAAGAAATACCTCTATGGATTTTTTTCAGGGTTAGGCCCTGGGCTAAACATTCTACCAGCATGTCAATATGCAACACATAGTGATTTTTATCATACAAGGTACCCATCAATTTCTTATGATTGCCCTTACTCTCGGGCGGCACCATTTTCTCTATGCAAAAGGGGAAATCACCATGTCGCTGTCTGAGATGGGGGGGATAAGCTAAGTCAACGTCAAGAACATACCCTACGTCCTGTTGCTTACTGGCGCTATGCACATTAAAATCTTTAATTTCATTCTCAGACAGCCAGACAAAGTTTCTGTACGGCAGTGGTCGACTCATAGCGTGACCGTATAAATTGGATACGTCGAAATACATTAGGTAGGATTCTGGTTCTTCGGGACAATAATCCGGCATGTAATGATTATTTGCCTTGGCATGTCGCTGATTGAGCGATACGAATCCCCCACGAATCCCTTTTTCCATCATGAGTACCATATCGGGATCCGTCAGTAAATCAAGCTCAATGTGGGTAAATTTGAGGGCGGCGTCCCAAATTAACCCTGGACTGGTATAGTAGTGGGCGGGGTCAAGGCCATAAATCGTGTGACATAGCTGATGAAACGTTTCAAAAACGTCGGTCAACAACAACACGTCTAATTTTAAGTAGTGCATAGCATCCTGGTCCATGGTTCCTATGCCAAACACTCGCCAAACATGCTGTGCGTGGGCATAGTCTTCTTCACTGATGGTGCTTTGTGTTAACTGAGAAAAGAATTTTTCTCTTGGCGGCAAAGTCGTTTCTTCAAGCACCTCATAACTTTCCACATAATCATATGGAAAATGGCCTTTACGAACACACAATATAAATTGATTTGTATCCGTAAAGTGGGAATGGGTATGTTTCAACTCATCTTTGCTTAAGCCTTTCACAAGACTATCCAGCGAACTAGACATAAACTTGAATGAGTCGACAAAACGAATGCTCATGCTTCCTTTTCTCCGTGAAAGTGAGGTAAAGCTCTCATGGTTCTTAGCCAAAATGCTGAATTTGCTCTTATCTACATGAGCAAATTGTTTTACAATGAGGTGAAGGTCATACCGGGAGAAATTGTGTAAGAAGACAGGGAGGAAGCGAGGTGTAGAGTACTTCAAATTGCATTCGTTATGGGCAGCACCTCTAAAATGCCCTGTCCTGTGGCAGTGGTCTCTTACTTTTTTTTCTCCGCCTAAGATTGGTTTTTCACATGTGTGGCAGGTGGTGGCTTGATCATATTCTCTTTGCTGTACATCATTCATCTGAATTGGTACAGGGTTGTTCAAAATAGTTTCTACTTTGCATGCTAAAGCCGCCATTTGATCAACAAACCACTGCGCACAATCCTGACCTTCATGACCTACATACTCACATTGTGAATTATCATAGTGACAGACAACATAATAGGCTACAGCAAAAGGCTCATGTTTCTGCACTGGATAGGTTGAGCTTTTATGGGGGCTTGGTTCACATCCCTGAATGGGAACAGTAAGGGCCTCAAAATCAGCGTAAACAGTAAATGGTACCATGTCTTCTTTATTAGTGGCCTTAAATTTTAAGACTGCGTCATTCCCATCGGGCAAGACTAGCTTTAGTGCCGTCTGCCCTTCACAGTCTTCTGTATGTCGTTTCAAAAGTTCATCAGTTCCAAAATACTGAAGACAGCGCTCGCAAATGTGTTTTGCACACTTATCTTTAGACATTTGACTGCTCACCAATTTACTTGAATTCTTTATCCAACAATAATGGCTTTTATCCCCATCAGATAGGAAAAGCAGGTGAATGTGATGTTGCTTTACCTGTTTGGTGGCATACAAGGGGCCCACAATTTTGGATCCGTCGATGCCATACACCATAAAGGAGAAATATGGATTATCTTTCTCAAATAAATGAATTTTATCTAGAGGCATGGGAAATGAAACACGCTCGAGATTGAGAGTTTGTTTCATGTGGTTAAACACATCTTTGTACTGCCCTGATCTATCACAACGTGTGACTTCACAGGGTTGCAGACAGCTAACTATACTCCACAAAAAGCAGTAATCGTCTTTGTTGCGTATGTTGATCACTGCCTTTCTCGAAGCGATAAAGCTCGGTGTGGCAATATAGCTACTTCCTGCATTCAATGGATTGTATTTACAAATATTGATTTGCAAATAGGCAATGCTATCGAGGGCCAAGCCACTGGGACCCTGTTGCAACTTATCAAATTTAGTGATAAGCGCTTGAATAGCTTTCTCCTGATACCACGTTTCCAAATTATCGGCTATCAGTACTTTCTCCATTTTTGTACAAAGGTTGAAGGTGTGTTTCTATTCAACATTATTTTTTATCAATGTAAATTCACATAGTAGTTCGAAGTTTATTTTTAAAGCGTGATACAATCTTAAGCCTTGGTTCACATACACTCAAAAAAATGGGAAAACATAATTCCACAAAATCTTTAGGCGACAGACAGTGATTCGCATTGTGAATTCGGCCTGAGCATACTCGCGTTTTGAAACATTTGGCCAAAGGCTGCCACACTAACACTTCACTCTCTGATGTAGACATGATTATAAAATGGACTAATAAACGTGCAACCCTTACCTTAAAATAGGTTAATCCAAAATCTGCAATTCCAAACGGCCACACTTATCGCTTTTTTTACTGACTGGCACACAATCACGTTCACAGGTACACAATGGTTGTAGGAATTGGGCCCCCAGCAGGAAATGATCACCTTCAAGGTTGCTGTAGTTTTAGTATCAGCGACAAGGTTTATCTAGTTTTTTGTTTCCAATGATTTATCTGAAAAACAAACCAATACAATCCGTTATTAGTCATGGTTATATACATAAAACATGTGCATTCATTCATTCATTCATTCATAAGATTTGCTAAAAAACAAAAGGTTTCAAGTGTGCACACATAGATAAGACACTCAGTCAAAAAGTAACAAAGTAACATTACAATGTTATTGGTAGCAATATTATAATCGCAGGTCACTTTAATATTCCCACAGTGAGGGGTGCTAATCAAGATCTTCTGAATGGTGATTCCCAAGAAAGAGCCTTATTCAATTTTATGTCACTACATAACCTACTTTCTCTAAATGATATCCAGAACATAAATTCCAGAACTCTAGACTTGGTACTCACTAACTTACCCAAGATCGTGTCGATCAGTAGGGGATGCATCCCCTTAGTAGGAGAGGATAACCACCATCCCGCAATGTCTATTGAGCTAAGTCTAACTAATGTACGCATTGGTTCTAGTAAGGCCACTTCTACTATGATTTATAATTTTAAACGAGCAGATTTCAATAAAATGTATAGGTTATTGAATGAAACTAACTGGGAATATCTTGATACATTTCATGACATTGATAGGGCAGTTGAGTATTTCTATGACAAAATTTATGCAGTATTTAATGACACTGTACCTTTCATAAAAACGCATAGAAAACGTTCATACCCTAGTTGGTTTAATTTAGATATTATCAAAAATTTGAAATTGAAGGAATATCATAGAAAGAAAATGAAATCATCTTCATTCCACAAGGAAAATTTTATCAGATTAAGAAAGATAACCAAGGCTTTGATTGACACTGAATATAAGAAATATATAAATGACTCTGAAAATTTAATGCAGGAAGATCCCAAACAATTCTGGAATTATATTAAAAATAGAAAGGTAAAAACTAGGGCGAATTATCAACAGATGAAACTTGGCCAAAACTTGTTAAAAACGAATAAGGAAATCTCAGATGGATTTGCAGATTTTTTTAAAGCAGTTTATGAAGGTAAAACAACATCTTATGCACTCGATGAACATACAACAATGATCCCAACTATCACCTCTCATTCATTATTCATAAAAGCCATAACCATAAAAGAAGTTGAAACTGCCATCAAGAAATTGAAGCATAAAAAGTGCAGTGGTCCGGATAATATACCTCAATCTATATATATAAAGCACAAAGTTTGTCTGTCTGTCTGTCTGTCTGTCTGTTATGTATACAAATCTACACCGTTTCACCGATCTGAACCAAAATTTGAATACTTACCCTTTGGAACCCTGCGGGTAACCCTGTCAACATTAAATTTCGGACAGACCACCCCATGCCCTGCATTTAGGCCCTTTTGTACAAATCTACACCGTTTCACCGATCTGAACCAAAAGTTGTATATTTAACCTTTGGAACCCTGCGAGTAACACTGTCCACTTGAAATTTCGGACAGACCACCCCATTCCCTGCATTTAGGCCCTTTGGTCCAAATCCACACCGTTTCACCGATCTCAACCAAAATTTGTATATTTACCCTTTGGAACCCTGCGAGTAACACTGACCAATTAACATTTCGGACAGACCACCCCATTCCCTGCATTTAGGCCCTTTGGTCCAAATCTACACCGTTTCACCGATCAGAACCAAAATTCGTATTCTTACCCTTTGGAACCCTGCGAGTAACACTGTCTGCTTGAAATTGCGGACAGACCACTCCATTCCCTGCATTTAGGCCCTTTGGCCCAAATCTACACCGTTCCACCGATCTCAACCAAAATTTGTATATTTACCCTTTGGAACACTGCGACTAACACTGTCTGCTTGAAATTGCGGAGAGGCTACTCCATCCCCTGCATTTAGGCCCTTTGGCGCAAATCTACACCGTTTCACCGATCTGAACCAAACTTTGTATACTTACCCTTTGGAACTCTACGAGTAACACTGTCCACTTAAAATTTCGGACAGACCACCCCATTCCCTGCATTTAGGCACTTTGGCACAAATCTACACCGTTTCACCGATAAGAACCAATATTCGGAAACTTACCCTTTGGTACCCAGCGAGTAACACTGTCTGCTTGAAACTGCGGAAAGACCGCTCCATTCCCTGCATTTAGGCCCTTTGTTCCAAATCTACACCGTTTCACCGATCTCAACCAAAATTTGTATATTTACCCTTTGGAACACTGCGACTAACACTGTCTGCTTGAAATCGCGGCGAGGCCATTCCATCCCTTGCATTTAGGCTGTTTGGCACAAATCTACACCGTTTCACCGATCTGACCCCAATTTTATATACTTACCCGTAGAACCCGACAAGTAACACTGTTCACTTTAAATTTCGGACAGGTCACACTATTCCCTGATTTTTGGCCCTTTGGCAGAAAACTACACCGTTTCACCGATCTCAACCAGATTTTACATAATTACCCTTTGGAACTCGACGAGTAACACTGTCCACTCGAAATTTCGGACAGACCACCCCATTTCACGCATTTAGGCCCTTTGGCACAAATCTACATCGTTCACCGATCGAAAACTAAATGTGTATACTTACCCTTTGGAACCCGATGAGTAACCCGATGTTCCAAACAGACCCAGCCTGGGGCTGGAAACTGTACAAGATGATGATGATGATGATGATGAGTAACACTGTCCACTTTAAAATTTGGACAGGCCACTCCATTCCCTGCATTTGGCCCTTGGCACAAAACTACACAGTTTCACCGATCTCAACCAGATTTTACATAATTACCGTTTGGAACTCGACGAGTAACACTGTTCACTCGAAATTTCGGATAGACCACTCCATTTCCCGCATTATGGCCCTTTGGTACTGTACCCGTTCGTCCTGGGGATGCGATGACCCATCTGCTATAGCATCGCATTCCTGGAGTTCCGGGACAGAGCGGAGTTAAATGAAACTCTAGTCAAATAAGGAATGTGTCGGAAATTCAGCTGAGTTATCGAAAAAACAGTGGGTATTACGAGACAAAGTATCTCTAGGGTCGTTACGGGCATAAGTTTAATAGAAATAATGCAAATATAAATGGGCGCCATCAACTGAATTCCTAGCAAACCACTTCCTTTCCGGATAAGCCTTACTCAAGACAAGGAAAGAAAAAGGAACATCACACCATCATCAGATCACAACTAAGATAAAAACAAATTTATTTTACTTTGATAGTCAGAGAGACATTTTAAATATAATTCCTACCTAAGAGTATGGTCGAATGCCAAAGTTAAATTGTCATTGTCCAAAAATCGAACCATCTCATTTCTACTGCAAAATTAATTTTATCCACATAACAAGAAAAATGTATAAAGTTCTCTTGGTTTCTCAGGATCACTGTAGCACTATGTCTTTCGTCACTGACATTTGTGAAACCTGAGACCTAATTCTCTTTAATTTAACATCAATGTGGATTTAATTAAGTTATTACTCTGTCTAAACATACACATATAATAATCACTCATGTTAAATATCACATAAATTATGGTTTGCATGGTATAAATTGAACATAGAACATGTTAATCAAATGTTCCTAAACATTGAATAATTAATTTACACTATTTACATCGTCATTCAATCACTTATCTGTGAATTACTGAAAATTCAAATTATCATTGGTCATCATCATCGTTATTATCAAAATTAAATATTTCTCACATTAATTCTCACTTCAAAATTCTAAATATTCCTGTCAGAATCGTTAATTCATCACCATTACATCATTTAAATTCACATTTCAAGTTGCAATTCCTTCACATTATCTCTCAATTAAATTTATTTAATTGCATATAAATTCATTGATCATAAGCTTCTTTAATTAATTATCACCTTCTGATTCAGTTATTCATCATCATTACAATCGTCTATTAATTTATTTCAATCAGTTTATTTTATCAATCTTTAATTCATCCACTTTATTTAATTCATCGATTTATTTCAAAATTTAATTTATCAACTTATTTAAATTTCAATCATCTGGTTATTTAAGTTTTCATTATTTCATCTAGTCATTCTGATTTTTATTTCATTAGGTCAGATCGTTAATATGCTTAATTTTCAGATTATTATTTCACTAATTATTATTTTCAGAAAATCTTGTATTATCAACTTCATTTATTTGTTTAATTTCCTAACAAATTGTTTAATATGGTTTATAGAACGTTGTCTTACAGTTTTACCACTTCCAAGTTATATCTCGTATTTAATTATCATGCCAAAAAATATTATTGTCTCCACGACATCACGTTGGATCTAACTATCCACAACGACATTATATTTCTTCAATATTTCAAATATCACATTTGAATATAAGAATTACTCCAAAAACTCCATAAATATTCAGCACATACAGCATGAATCTTAACAATAACGCTAGACTGGGTACGACGACCTCATGTCTGCTTCATAATACATTATCATCGTTGCAACTATCACATGGCAAATTCCACAAAATGCCTATCACAAACTCCACTTAACCATGTTGCATGATCTACAAAAAATATATAACTGGCTTCAAATTATCAACGCACACAATCTCCAATAACTGTAATTACTCTGATCACATCTAGACAACTTCTTAAACAATTGGAAAAATATTACTTCAGTAATTTAAGATCTGCTTTCAAATAGCATAAATTCTCTTACAATTCTTAACTCACATCACAGAAAAACACCAATGTGTTATAATCTCTCATATCAAAATCTGCAATACTGATCTGCCTTAAAATAATTATGACCATTAATGATTAATCTTACAAGCTTCAATTACTTTAAATCCTTCTCAAAAGGTATCAAACACAATTATAAAAATCATCAAAAGCATCAGCTGTAATAGCTGTTAAACAGAAATTACTCTCAAAAGAGTATAGCAACAAAATATTGGATTGGCAAACAAGAATTACTAAATGCAATCCTGTTGACATTTATCGTTACTTTATTTAACAAAATTTCGACTGATATGTGACTAGTAGTTCCTTGTTTAATTCACTTACATCTCGTGTACACTCGGATGATAAAAATGAGTCCCTCAATGGCGAGTAAGATGTGTAACCACCGTACAGTCGTATAAATACGAAAGACCTCGCCCCGTCGGCTTGGATGATAGTTCCCTAAACGATGGGTAAGATGAGTAGCCACCATACAATCGTATAAATACGAAAGACCCCATCTCGTAGACTGTATGAATGAATGTACCAGATAGGAATCAACAAGTTTCTAGTTGTCATATAAAAGCGATGTTCATTCACTAAAGTGAATAACTTCTTAATATCTCCAAACAATCCAATGGAAAAAATCCCTACTGATGAATAATACACACTCGCTAGTATGCAATGAACTGACGAAGTAATTTCTGATAATCAATTGCAGATCACGAGTTCGAAATACTCGTTACACAAAAAAAACTATTCATGAAAAATAACCTAGCTGGAAAAATCTAAAAGACCAAACATCTGCTTAATAAAGCCAAACAACGGTGAGAATTTCGTATAATGATGCCTGCCATATCATATGGTCACTCCATATTCTAGCAAATTCGAAGAATATAAATTCAAACCATGTCTTAATAATCAAGTCACTCCTATTAGAAAAATATACATGTGTGCCCAGTATTCATGAAAATAATCGTATCAGGTAGTTATGACTCTTACAATACCTTTCATTATCTGTCTGTCTGTTAGGTAGTCAGCCCGAAGGCTGGTTGGATCCTCAAAAAGTACCGCCGTTACGTTATGTGAGTAGATACCCACAAAAAACCCAAGGCAGCGCTATTTTGAGGCGTTCTAGGCAAGAAGAGGAGTGAGGTAGTTTGCCATTGCTTTCCTCACTGAGTCAGAACAGTAGTCCTAACCCTATGAGTTGAACCTTTCACAGCATTCACAGGCACTGTCTGTGCCCCGAATGCCATTACTAAGCACCACCCATACCTCAGTAGCTTCCATATAAATCACAGCCATGAGTGAGACTGAGACATCGGTGAAAAGCCACCTCTTACTCTAGCCTGTGCCAACTGACAAATGCAAATGTACTGTATTCATCAAGAGATGGCAAACACCGAATATAATTTCCAAGATCGTCGATTTTCCCTACATAAGAATTTCTCGTATGATCGGCGTGAATATCATTTCATCCATGAAATGACGATTTCCTTCGAAATCCCAAGCGAATCAGCTGATGGACTCCTCTCGTCAGGAATCGAATCCATCGCTCTGTGGTGCCATCTTGTCTCTATTCACGTTTACTCGGTCATGTTGAACCTCGGATTACCCATAGCGGATATTGTCCAACTCCTTCTCGAAAAGTTCATGGAAACAGCGGACCCCCTACTCTTCTTCTAATATACGCCACTGTTCCGTTAAATGTTCAGTTTGAGAATTGTAAGTCCAATCTCAACTTACTGCAAAGTTCCACTCGAGTAAAATAAAATTTTACTTGATAGAGTTCAAGATTACGATACACCCTGTATCTGTTCGTAATAGGTAACTCATGAAAATTGTATAAGATATAAATCTTATAAATGCACGATATAATGTTCATCAGAGCCTATGCTAAACATTCAGTTTACTTGGAATAGTAAAAGTCGCTTTGAATGTGTTATATAACAGCATAGTTATAAGGTTATTCGTAAAAGCCTGTGTTTGAACAGCGTCGAAATGAAGCTTGAAATAAAGTCTTGAAATACGAGCAGTGTGGTTTTGAAATACCCCGGCTGTCTACAATTGTCTCCTCGGCCAGCCCGCCTGGATCAACGACCCGCCTGGCCTTGGCTGCTCGGCGATGCAGGCACTGTCACCTACACTTTTGCCGTGACAGTTTCTGTATGTTACGTGACCTTCAATGTCCGTCTCGCTGTGCTATAGAGCTGCTCTGAACTGCCCGTCTGACTGAGCTCGACTGACTTGCTAGCGCTGTGTTTCGGCTTATGTGCTCCGCGCGGCACGTGGCTTGTTCCCCCACCACTGCGCTCTTACGTCATGAACATAGTCTCGAACCCGAATCCTCTCGGCTGTTCTGTTATAAAATAACTTATTTCCATAAAATTATTTCCACATATAATGCATGTTATATATCCTCTTCTAAGTTGTTTAAATTGCTATAATTCCATATATGTTTCAATAAAGCTTCACATCTCCATTCATAATTCTATCTTCTCACAGATATCAATGCCTCCTCGATTCTTGACCTACTACGTCATCTTGGCATTCTTCTTGACGCGATCGGTGCGCTATCTTTTCTTATTGCTTTCCAAAACCTCAACTATAGCTTAATGTCTGCTGGCGTAGCCGATAGCCTAAAATAGGTATCGGGTACAGTACAAATCTACATCGTTCACCGATCGAAAACAAAGTGTGTATACTTACCCTTTGGAACCCGATGCGTAACACTGTCCACTTGAAATTTCTGACATAGGCCTACCACTCCATTCCCTGCATGTAGCTCAGGAATTCCTCGGGGTTGCCAGCTTCCTAACTCACCAGTCATGAGCCCTTGAGGGTGTACCATAAGTGGTGGGTCTACACACACCCTGCCTCTTTGAGGGCCTTGAGCAGAAGACAGGAGATATTATGAAAAGGAAAAGAAGGCAGACCCCTCGAAGAATGAGGATATCAGGAAAGATGAGACAAAGCCAATTAAGGCGGGAAATTGAAAGACTCCCTAGCCCTCGGATACCCTAATACAGTCTGGGTCGGAAGAGAACAAGAGTTGACCAAGGGAGGCCGACAGGAAAGAGAACTGAAATGAGCCCGGCACCAGGAAGTAGAAGCGATGCCAGACTCAGCTGGGGTTCCGTGGTCGCCAACCCGCGTCCCACAAGTTGTGAGACCCTGGGGGGGGGTCAGTTGTGAGAATAGCTTGCTGATTCATCGCGAGGTGACTTGAGTGTACTTTCCAGAGCCCGCCGTGTTATCTCCTGCTGTCTATGCTGATGCCAGCACAGGGCCGTTGCGAAACAGTGAGTGATTCCCGGTCAATCTGTATAGGACGGGGAACCCCGAACGTGTGTCATCATATTTCGTCATCATCTGCGATCATCTCAGGTTGGTGCAGCTTGGACCTATATTCTTTGTCTTTGCCAAGCAGTACGCTCTTTCACTAGACGCATCCAGTACAGGCCTAAGCCAGAAAATAAGGTTGAGACTTTGGAAGACATCGAAGCTAGACACCTGAATTACCTATATCAGTTTTAAAATAACACCATGTTCGTTTAGCAGTCATTTTTTCATTACCTTATTATTATCATCATAAGTGCAAATGACCTAGATGTTACGCGCATCATACCAATAATCACCGCTGCATAAAGTCTTTCTCGACTGTGATTTTTAAAATATTTATTTTTGGTTGGTTGGTTCTTAAGTTTAGGGGCTGCGACAACGCGGTCATGTAGCCCCGTGTACTTTGGGTGTGTGTAGAATCTGTCTGATAACCGGTGTTAATTGTGATGACTGTATTAGTGTGTGTTATCTGTTTTTTAATTTAAGTACAAACTGCAACTTAGAATTCTTCAAATAGTTCGTACTTTTGCCGCCAAGCGCCACCGTCAACGACTACTAGGCCAAGTTCAGAACTTAGCTACTAGACGCCACTGCAGTCGGCTCTTGGCAACGGACGTAGACAACTATGCGCGTTGTTTACCTATCCAATTTAGCTTCACACAGGTGTAATTAGTGGAAGGTTATTTAACATGCCATAAATCTGACATGGGACCGCCGGCTTTACTTCCCCTCCGAAGAAAGGCATACTGACAGATTTTTAACGCTCTTAAAATATCCGACGGCTTCGGCCGGGTTTGAACCCGCTATCTTGGGCATAGAAGCTCAGCATGCTACCAAATACGCCACCGAAGCCGCCATATAGTTATTTTTATTACAGTACATTGTGTACATTATACGTTGAAGTGTCAATTCAATACCGGTAGTAGTTTCCCTTATCATCCTCATCATAAGAGCAAATGACCTACAGTAGATGTTACGCCCATTATACCATTAATCACCAAACACAATAAGTCTTCCTTGCCTGTGAATTTTGAAATATGTATTTCTATTACGGTAGTTTGTAAGTTTGACGTGTCAATTCAACAGTAGTTTTTATTATCATCCTTATCAAAAGGGCAAATGACCTAGATATTACTCCCTCATTGTCTTTGGGGGCAAATGACTTAGATTTTAAGTCCATTATATTTCTAAGGAGACCTTAAAACATTATCATCATTCCACCGGGCGAAGCCGGGTGCTACTGCTAGTATATTATAAAGGCCTGTGTTGATGTCATAAAATATCCACTGTTTCTCTTGTTCAATCTCATTCTAAGACATAGCACATTTCCAGCAATATGGAAATTATCCAGAGCATGTCCCACCTTCAAATCCGGTGACTCCTCTCAAATTGAGAATTACAGACAAATAACGATCATCTCTGTACCTGCCAAGGTTTTCGAACAAATTATTTATTATAGAATTCTCAATCATGTAAAGCCATATATAAGTAATTTTCAACATGGCTTCGTTCCAAACCGATCTACAACTACAAATCTGTGTAACTTTGTACAGTTTGTCTCGAATGCATTAGATTCTCGATATCAAGTTGATGCCATCTACACCGATTTTTCAAAAGCCTTTGACAATATTAATCATGGTATATTATTACGGAAATTATCAGCCTTAGGATTCTCGAATCAAATGTTAGAATTAGTGGCATCTTACTTATCAAACAGAAAGCAGTATGTGTCCTATAGTGAAGCTAATTCCTACACCTACATTGCTAAGTCTGGCGTGCCGCAAGGCTCAAATTTGGGTCCGTTATTTTTTGTGATTTTTATAAATGATCTTCCCATTTCTATTAAAGAATCAAAATGTATCCTATATGCTGATGATCTAAAAGTGTACAGAGTTATTAAAATGAGCAGGATGTCCAGAAATTGCAAAATGATATAGATAACATTCACAAATGGAGCCTAGACAATGACTTATTGTTTAATATAAAAAAATTTAATTTCATCATCTTCAGTCGGAAAAGACAATGCTTGGAATCTAGCTACAGAATGGATGGAAATCTTTTAACTAGACTGAATACGGTCAAGGATCTAGGGTTGTATATAAATCATGATTTGAGTTTCAAATGTCATATTGATAAGGTAGTGAATGATGCACTTAGAAGTCTGGGCTTTATTTTTAGAAATTCCAAGGAGTTGACGAATGCAAAGACAATCATTACGCTCTTCAATGCATATGTGAGAAGTAAACTGGAGTTTTATGCGGTAGTCTGGTCTCCAATGTACGAGTCACATATAAAAAACATAGAAAGGCTGCAAAAGAAACTGTTAAGCTTCCTATATTACAAGAAGTACTCTGTATCAGCCATCCGTTGTAGAATTCCTTACTCTAACTTGTTGTCAGAATTCCAAATGACTAAACTTTCAACACGCAGGCTTATTGCTCAGCAGATATATTTATATAAAATTATCAATGGTATCTCAGACACGAGTGAAACTTTAGAGCAAATAAATTTCAGTGTGAGAAAGAAATGTCTTCGAAAACGAGAACTCTTAATAGTTAAAAAATCTAATACAAATTTCCATAAAAATTCACCGATATTGAATATGTGCTGTACTTACAACAGGCTCTCAGCTGACAACAATTTAGATTTTGGAATGTCCTTGCTAAATTATAGAAGGCAATTACACGTAGTTTTAGATGTCAAATGATTCATTATAACGCAGATGTTAAATTTAGGTTTCACTTTCTTACCATCTTCCATTGCTATTGTATTAGTACCTTAAGATATGTATCTAGTTTTACATTATGTGACCAAATAGTAAAAATCATGATTTATTTACTGTTATTGTGACTTGAACTTGTGTATATTCCTTGTTAACAATTTCTTTTTTTTTGTAATTTAAGTTTTAATTTTTAATCTTCAATTTTTAATTTTCAATTTTTATTTTGTATTCTAATGTATTTTTTTATCTTGTATCTTAATGTATTTTCGTGTATTATCTGTGTGTAAACAATTGTTTAATTGTTTGCTACTGTAATTGGGGCACTGCCCTGTTGTGGCAATAAATAAATAAATAAATAAATAAATAAATAAATAAATAAATAAATTTACAAAGAAAAGAATTAATCTACTGTATATTCATAGCTCACCTTTTTTTTAAATATCGAAAGCGTCAAGGTAGTTAAAACCTATTCACTCCATACATATCTTCATTCTGAAACAATAATAAATACACGCCATAAGTTTATAAATTTCCGTGAAATAAATGGCATACATTTAACAACAACAAAATAATGGAACAACATGTACTCACCATATAATGAATTATAATACTTTCAGCAAATGTGCTCTTTGCCGCCACTGTCACTGCCACTGTCTCTCTCTGTCAGCTTTCCCAGACTTAATGACGTTTTTTAAAATCTGCAAAAAACAATATCCCCAAAAAATACCATCAGTCACTAACTTACTTTTCACGCATACACAAAATAACAATAAAACCAATCATGTCATAATTAACAATAATGAACCTACCTTAGTACGAGTATGGCCGCGGTTCACGTAATTTTTTACAAAGAGCATAAGGCACTTGCATCCGTCACCTTCAAAGACGAACACGAGAATGATGAGTCTCTCTTACCCTCAGAACATATATGTCTCCTCAACAAGATGCAAAGTTAACACTTTACTTTTTTTTTTGTTCCTACGAGTAGGATGTCATGGAGCGCACAAGTCAGACCGATTCTCACAAGCTTTGCAAACTCTGCATGGTGTGCGTGGGAATGCAATGATCAGCTTTTCGACAGAGCTGTATGTCCTTCATCGCGATATTGAGTTACACGTCTGGGTCAGATAACAGCCACCTGCATGCGAACAATTGGCTGTTATCTCTCTCTGCTGCGAGGCACGTACGATGATAAGACCCCTTGTCTTGTCTGGCTCGCCGTGGCTCAGCCTCAATGCTTTCAATTCTCATTTCTTCAAGAAAGTTCTCTCTCTGCGTGTGACCCCTGACCAGCCATGACAAATAATAATAATAATAATGCATAAGTGTTTTACCAACATCATAGCGCATAACATAACGCGACTTCAAATCTGGTTTCTTACTTTTTCCCCGTTTTCCTCAACGATCTCAAAAAAAAAAAAAAAATACGGAAACCATGATTTCAGCTTTTTACCTTTTCCGTACCTACATCTCCGTAAAGAGGACATAGAGACGAAAAAATACTATCACACACGTCATCATCACGTTTTCCGTTTTCCAAAAAATCGGAAAAAATTGAAAAACGCATGTTTAGACCCAAAACCCTAAGTTCACATTTTCGACATCTACATTCCCGTAAAGAGCACGACGAGACTAAAAAAACGAATCCAAGCACGCCCTCCTAGCATGACCCGTTTTCCAAAAATCGGCAAAAATGTGAAAAACGCATATTTAGACCCTAAACCCTAAATTCACCTTTTCGACACCTACATTCCCGTAAAGAGCACAACGAGACGAAAAAACGAATCCAAGCACGCCCTCCTAGCATGGCCCGTTTTCCAAAAATCGGCAAAAATGTGAAAAACGCATTTTTAGACCCAAAACCCTAAGTTCACCTATTCGACACCTACATTCCCGTAAAGAGCAAAACGAGATGAAAAAAATGAATCCAAGCACGCCCTCCTAGCATGGCTCCTTCCATTCCAAGGTCGCGGGGGCTCACAACTTCCTAAGTAGTGCACCTCCCCCCCCCTTACCACGTTTTTATTTTGGGGTGTATATATTCCGTCCATGGAAAAGGAGAGTTCAAGTTAAATCCGATTATTGGTTAGCGAGATAGTAAAAAGCCCATGACCCATTAGTTTTTGAGGTTTATTTCAATACATATTAAAAAACATTCATTTATAAATCATCATTTAAAAAGCCCGCCCTCTTACAAAACTCCTCAAGTGCGCATGCGTATAAAAAAACATTCATCGCCAAAATGTCCAAAAACAACATGTTTACCCCAAATGGCGTTTCCCAATTCCATCCATTTTAAAAATAAACCTCACCATCACCTAGAGCGGAAAAAATACCATCTAAACGACCCCTCACTCGACCCTACTCCTCCCCCACCACCTAACCCTTTCCCAACATAGGCATACATATTCAAGCACGAGCGCGACTTGAGGAAACAAACACTTGGTGTATTCTTTGAATACACGGTACTTGAGATATAATTTTTATTGCTCCTTGCATGTTCATTTCTTCCTTTCTCTTTGTCAAACACCAACAGTGATCTTTTGTTTTCTCCTTGATAGGCAAATCTCTTATGTCTTCATAAGTTTGTTTCAGATATATAACTTCTGTGACCCACCTAGCGTCATCTCGCAGCGAATCTCTGAAGCTCCTCAATTCTTCCTGGTGTTAGAGGACTTACTTATTCATTTGGCCACCAGATCCTGTTACCATCGCCAGCTATTTTCTCCTTGAGCAAGAGGACTACGTCTACCTCTTTACTCACCATGCTGCGCTAATATCGCCTACTATCAACTCCTTGAAGACCATTCATCAAGAAGAACATTTATTTTTGACAAGTTGGCAATGTTTATATGTTCTCCTTTTGTTTCCTACTCCCCACTCTTTTTCCCTTCCTTGGACCTTCTGTGCTCCGTTGAGCAGGTCTCACTTCGCAATCGGCAGTTGACTCGGTCAGTCAAAGCTCCTCTCGAGCTAGTCTCCTCAACCCAAGAGGCAAACTCTCTTCTACGCCATGTTGGCAAAGTAGTCATCGTCAAAGGGAACTTCATCTTCTACATGAAATCAAGATAAGTACCATCTTAAAGTTTTAACCTCATCTTCATGGTTTTAACTTTCACGTGCTTTTAAAGATGTTTTATAGACAGTGTGCGATTGCTTATTTTGGGGCAAAAATCATTCTTCGTGGGATTTGCCATGTTGAGCCTTTGGTTGTATAAGCCAACCTTATTAAAAAAGAGCTTTTCTTAGGCTATTCAAATGAGAAATCCTCTCACTACGTGGGATATTATCTAATACCCGCTGTCTATAACTCAACAAGTTAGTTCCTCCGTTGGATTTTCTCAACTCCATTTTTTCTACTAAGGTCGTTCTGGAACCTTCTAGATTCTGTATTTCATCTACAAGTCCTGCCGTTTTGAAATTTTCCCTCACTTGTAAGAATGCTATCTAAAATTGAAGAATTTCGTTTCTGAATTAAAAGCGTAATAGTTAACTTTCTTCCACCGCTGGAACCGCTGGAATGTTCTATGGCGCATTTAACTGTAATCCACCATGTTCTCAAGCAATAGACTTTCGTTCATTTAGTGCAACCAGTCATTTTGTTCAAATTGAAATAACTTTCTCTGCCAAAAACTTTCGTGTTTCCATAGTGAACTTTTCATAAGTTTCAACGAACTATAGTGAAAATCAGTGCTTGTTCAACTTTCTACCGCGTCGCGATCGTCCGTTTATATTTAAATAAGGCCATGAACATTTTTCCTCAATCCCCTATTTCTCTTTCCTGAACCTCCTACTAACAATCCGTAATAAATTTTTCAATATAGGTCTGTTTCAATAAGGTGTCACTCTGCGAAGTGCCCTTCCATTTTTCTTGTTTATCATTAAGTAATTGCTGTATAATTACGTGTTTTATACACGGTTTAAGTTTACATTGTTTTTTCTCTATTATCAGGAAAACCAATATTTTCAACTCTTGAGTGAGTTATTTTTAGGTCTCACGAAATGGAAACTACCCCATTTGGCTCGTGATTCCTAATTAAACATAGGAGGTCTAGAACCTTCCTTTTGATTACTTACCTAGGTTTCACAGTAAGTGACCTGCCCTTCTTTGTATAATTCTCATAAAGTAATCCTGTTTAAATATAAGAAGTTGTAGGAACTTCTATTTTTATGCTTTATGTTTTCCTTATAGTTAGCTTGAAAGTTGTTGTTCTCTCTAGAATATTCTTTCAGAAATTTCTTATAGTACACTCCTTGTACTCTTGTAAATGTTTAAACTTTAATCATTTCATTTAGTCCTTTTTCAAATCTTAAAAAGATTTTAATACCAGGTTTAAAACCTTAAAAATTGTTATTTGCCTGGAGCAATTTCTGAATGTTGTCGGAGGTCTGCGACCTCAAATTGTTAATAAGATTGGAAAATATTTATTTGTTAAAAATATTAATTTCTCCTGAATTGTTAAATAAATTGAGCGTTCTTTTTCTCTTTTTCATTTTTTCTAATACAAAGGTTAAACAAAGTCCTGTCCTCCTTGGCTCTCCCTACTTGATGCCATTAAAACCATTAATAGGGCTTTCACCACTCGTTGCATTTGAGCAAGAACTCTTAGCAGTAACCTCACTAAAGATTCTTTTAGCTTTAATAGCTAATTCTAATTGGCCAGTAAGGCAAGTAAAGCTCGCTACGCCAGCTACCTGCTTGTGGAGATCCTCTCCGAAAACTTATGGTCAATTTTCCTAAAGATAAGTGCTTCTTTTTGTCTAAACTTTTAGCCGGCTTCTCGCCGAGTAAAAGCTTAGCCATTTCCAAAGGCAACCATTGGTTCACTTACAAAGATTACTTTCCAAGTTATAATTTTTCGTCACTATCCTTCCTGGAAGCACTGGGTCTCTTTTTCTAGAAACTCTATAATTTCGAAAATTGGAAATTCCGAACTTGATTTGAATTATTGGCATTCTTCGAATTACTTTGTAAAACCTAATTTCTTTGAGAAGACATACAGTAAATTTGTTCCTCTCAGTCTTGCCAGACCATCACTCTTCCCCATAGTAGTTTTATATATGCTTGAGAGGGATTATACGAAAGCCACTCTCTTGCAAACCGCCCAAGTTCTATCTGTGTTTCTCGTCAGCTTAGACCAAGTCCTTACTCATTTTAGGTATCCGAAAGCGGATTTTCGGTGGCAACCACCTTTAAGTGTGTTTAAAACTAAACTTATTAATTTTGTGGGACTCTCCTCCTATTTTCTATCCTTTTTTTTCAATCCAAAACCTACTTCCTTTTTTTTTATCATCTTCCCTTGGTGGGTGGGTTATTCCTCAGTCAATAAACTACCCAAAAATTGGTCCCAGAAACCCGGGAGAGTCCATTTGTCATTTTTTCTATTTGACAATACTCTGCAAATTATTAATCTCTGCTTTGAATTTTTCAGCTATAACTACATCATGCAAAGCCTGTGAACGGGAAAGAGGCCACTCCTGTCTCCATTGGTGTTTCCCGTTCTTTCTACTTATTTGCTGCTGCCAGCTTGACAGCATTTCCAAGGTTCCACAGTATCGTGAGTTACATTTCAATCTATTCTTTATAACATGGCTCCTACTGAGAAGGATAAAGATGAAAAACTTACTTCTAAACGAGCATCCTATAAAGGACAAATTACCCGTTTTAGAAAGTACATAAAAGAGTTAATCCCTCAGAAGCTCAATTAGACTTGTTGAAACATCGTGTACGAGATTATGAACGTTCTAATGAAAATTATTGTAACATCCAAACTGAAATAGAAACTTGCATGCTCAATCAAACCGAAGATCGAGTTGAAGTAGAAAACCAATATTACGAAGGCATAGGTTCTGCTTTCAAAATAATACGCCAACTCGAAGAAGAGCAGAAAAAGGACGCTTCTGTTCTCGGTTCCCTTCACGAACCACAAACTTCTTTCCGTGAGGGTACTCACAAGCCCAAACCAATTTTACCGAAAATTGATTTACCCCATTTTTCTGGAGATGAATCTGCTTGGGATTCTTTCTATGAATTATTTTGCTCCCTTGTTCACGACAATGAAGACATTCAAGTCATTTACAAGTTTCAGTACTTGAGATCAATCCTCCGAGGTCAAGCTTTGCAGTTGGTCGAAGCACTTCCTCTGCGTGCCGAAAATTACCCCATTGCCTTTAACTTATTAAAGGAAAGATATGGAAATTTACGGTTACATATTCAACGCCATATAAAGGCTCTATTCAATCTACCTGCGTCACAGCACAATGACGTCACTAGTCTACGTACTCTAGTTGACACTACACAACTTCACGTTAAGGCTCTGTCCCAATTAGATCAACCTACTAATTATTGGGATACTTTCCTAATATATTTAGTGATTGCTAAAGTTGATACTGCTACCCTCAAAGCTTGGGAAATTGAACTTTCTAAAGAAGATGACTACACTTACGAGCATTTAGTTACTTTCATAAACGCTAGATGCCAACTTTTAACCGCTCTAGCTAATCAAAGTGAACCTTCATCTCCTAGTTCCAAATTCGAATTAATGTCCATCAAACCCAAAAGTGAACGCTCAGCGTCCAATACCCAAAAACCCGGGTCCAGCTCATCCAAATTTAAATCAAACACTACTGGTTACCCAACTAGGTCTAGTGAACGTCGTGTTGCTAGCTCTATTGTTTTAAACACTCAAAGCGAACCTCGCAAAAGTTTAAACGAACCTGTAAAGTGCATACTTTGTAAAGATCCCCATGCCCTATACCTCTGTAAATCCTTTAAAGAAATGTCAGTCGACGACAGACGAAAATTAGTTGCTCAAAACAAGCATTGTTTTAACTGCCTAGCGCCCACGCATTCTGCTTCTAATTGCAAGTCCACAAGACTTTGCTACCATTGTGAAAAGGCTCATCATACTTTGCTACATCGTCATGATCAGGCAAGGTCATCGACAGCATCCACTTCTCCTAAAAATGATAGTGCTAATAGTTCTAATGCCTCATCTTATATTCAAAATGCCAAGTCCATTCGCAGTGCTCAAGTATTGTTGTCTACTGTCCAAATTGAAGTTCAGGATAACTTTGGCAACTGGGTCCGTGCACGCGGTCTTCTAGATTCAGCGGCAACTCATGATTTTGTGTCTAATTCCTTGATTAAAAAACTAGGCCTACCCGTAAACCCTACTTCTATCAATGTGTCGGGTATCAACAGCTCAAAATCGCAAGCTTTACAATTCTCAAAACTAACCATAAGAGATATTTGTCATAGAAACAACTTTTTTAAACTTAATTGTTTAATTCTCAATAGCATTGGTGAAGACACTCCAAGTCACTCGGTGGATATTTCAGGTTTAAACATTCCCTCGCATTTAAGGTTAGCCGATCCTTTGTTTAACATACAAAACCCCATTGACATACTCTTTAGTGCCAATGTCTTTTGGAATTGCCTTCGGAAACAGGTTCGCAAGTTGTCCTCTAACGTGGTCGCCAGAGACACTAATTTTGGATGGATCGTCACAGGGCAACTTCCCCATTATTCTCCCCAACCTGCATCGCAATGTTACTTCTCCAATACTGATCTGGAACAGTTTTGGAGGCTTGAAAATGTTGATTCTCCTAACGTAACCTCTTCAGAAAATGAATTCTGTGAGCAACTTTTTTTGAACACCACCACTCGTTCTTCTGATGGCCGGTTCATTGTTCAAATGCCAAGATTACACAATCCCCCCAAACTTATTAACTCTCAGCCTAAAGCTCGAAAAGCTCTCTTTGCTATCGAGAGCAAATTCAAAAAGGAACCCCTTGTCAAAAAGCAGTACACTGAGTTCATGGATGAGTATGAAAGCTTAGATCATATGGAGGTTGTTAACAAATCCGATGATGAATTGCACCCCCCAATCGAAACGGTTTATTTAAATCATCATCCTGTGTGGAAAAACCCTCTTGTAAAAGATAAAATCCGAGTTGTTTTCAATGGTTCATCACCCGACGTTAATGGCAACAGCCTTAACGACACTCTTTATTCTGGTCCTGCTATTCAATCAGATTTATCTGCTATACTCTTAAACTTTCGATTATTTCCCATAGCTGTCATAGCCGACATAAAACAGATGTACCGTCAAGTGTTAATTCAACCAGAACAACGAGATCTTCAAAGAATCTTGTGGCGTGATGAAATCAATAAGCCCATTAAGGTATTTCGCTTGAAAACGGTTACTTATGGCTTAAAACCCTCTGCTTTCCTTGCTATCCGATCCCTACACTTGCTAGCCTCACAAGATGGTTATTTATTTAACCCCAACGCCTCTGAAGCACTAACAACATCATTTTATGTTGACGATTACTTGCAGTCCTTCCCCTCTTTAGAGGAAGCTTCTTTTGTGTCTTTAGAACTTCAGGCATTGTTAAGGAATGGAGGTTTTCCACTTCCTAAGTGGAACTCCAACTCCCCTGAGTTTCTTGCTCAGTTTCCCATCGAAGACGTAGATCCTTCTTCTGTCGAAATTTGTGGAAACTCCGAATCTATAAAAACTCTAGGAGTTCACTGGTGCACTAGCACTGACACTCTTATCTATAAAGTTTCGCTCGCAGAAGAGATTCCCAATACAAAGAGACAAGTTCTCTCTGAAATTGCAAAAATTTTTGATCCTCTTCAATTCCTTGCCCCAGTTATCGTTATAGCCAAACTCTTCATGCAAGAGCTGTGGTCGCTTAAATGTGAATGGGATGACACTGTCCCTCTTTCTTTTCTTAATCGCTGGCTCTCGTTTCGCAGTAATTTGTTAGACCTTTCCCTCATTGAAATTCCCAGGAATTTAATTAGCTCTCATTCTAATACACCCTTTTTCCTTCATGTGTTCGCGGATAGTTACGAAAAAGCTTATGGTTGCTGTGCATATTTAGTTCATCACGATTCACACTATGGATCTCCAGTTTCCAACCTTGTTTGTGCCAAATCGAAGGTCGCTCCTCTTAAAACTATCACTCTGCCTAGGCTCGAACTGTGCGCTGCACTCATGGCTGCAGAACTTGTCAAGAAATTACGGGAAGTATTAAAAGCCGAATTCTCGCAAATCTATCTCTGGAGCGATTCCATGATCGCCCTTTCTTGGATCGCCAAGAACCCCTCTCACTGGCAAACTTTCGTTGCAAACAGGGTTTCCAAAATTCAAACTCTTTCTTCTGGATGTCAATGGAGGCATGTTCCCAGTGCGGATAATCCAGCTGATATTATCTCTCGTGGTTGTTTACCCTCTCAATTGGCAGCTTCCCAATTGTACTGGCATGGGCCCTCGTGACTAACCGAAGAATCTTCCTCATGGCCTTCTAAACCCCCAGCTACAAACTCCAACTTGCCTGACGCTAAAGTACCTCTACCCATTGCTTCGTGTCTTGTTTCCAACGCTTCTCATCCTTTGTTGTCCCGCTATTCTTCTTTTCATAAATTACTACGGATTGTCGCCTATCTCCTTAGATGGAAATATCTTGTGGTTGACCAACCTCTTCTCCCTAAACCACACCTTACCAATCATGAATTGAATCTCGCTACCGTTAAGGTTTTACAACTGACACAGCAAGAAGACTTTTCTTCTGAATTGTCTTTGCTTTCTTCTAAAAGAGATCTTTCCAAATCCAGCCGTCTTCGTGCTTTAGCCCCGTTTCTTGATGACCATGGGTTACTCAGGGTAGGTGGAAGGCTCTCGCAATCTTTACTCTCTGAAGACAAAAAGCATCCCGTTATTTTGCCTTCCAAACATCACGTAACTTCCTTAATTATACGTGACTTTCATTACCGTAATCTTCATGTTGGTACACGTACTCTGCTTTGCCTCTTAAGGGAAAAGTACTGGATTATAAATGGAATTCATGAAGTTTCTTCTGTAATTCACAAGTGCATTCCTTGTTTCAAAGCGAACCCTAAAATCAATACTAAATTAATGAGCGATCTGCCCTCTTTTCGTTCTTCTCCTATACGCCCATTTGCTTTAACTGGCGTGGACTATATGGGTCCGTTCCAATATCAACGAAACTCTCCTGAAGCTAAACGCAAATTGTTTGGTAAGCTTTATGTTTCTCTTTTTCTTCTACTTCTTATTTTTTATCAGCTGTCTCTCGTTTCACTGCTAGGCGTGGTGTTCCTTCTGAGATGTTCTCTGATAACGCTTCCACCTTTCAGGGCGCAGCTTCCCTGTGGAAGAAAGCTCTCACTTCCTCTCCAGCCATGGAACAAATTTCTAATTTTTCTTATTCAAAAGGTTTCAAATGGCGCTTTATACCTCCTTACGCTCCGCATCATGGTGGTAGGTGGGAATCTTGCGTAAAGCTCACTAAACGTCATTTAAGAAAAGTCTTAGGTAATCGAATTCTGACTTACGAAGAATTCAATTCACTGTCTGTTCTGATTGAAGGTGTTGTTAACTCTCGCCCTTTAACTCCGCTTTCCAATGACCCTGATGACCTACTTCCACTCACCCCTGGTCACTTCCTTATCGGCACTTCTCTTTCTGCCCCTCCTCCTCTTCCCAATTCTTACAGGGATTTTAATTTACCTATTGTTTGGCGTAAACTTGAAGCCCTCCGTAATTCTTTTTGGAAGAGATGGAACTTGGAATATTTAACTTCCTTGCAACGGAGGCAGAATTGGTTTCTTTCCAGTCCCGACATTAAAGTGGGGGACTTGGTCTTGGTTAGGGATGTTTCTCCCCCTCTAGTCTGGACTTCCGGTAGAGTGACCAAGTGTTACCCTGGAAGAGATGGGAGAGTCAGGGTGGTCAGAGTCTTGACCATTAACGGTTCGATTACAAGACCCCTGTCTTTGATCGCTCCTCTTCCATTAAATGTGTAACTGTTTATTTGCTCTCTGTTGGTGTTTCCCCCGCAGTATGGTGTATTCTTTGAATACACGGTACCTGAGATATAATTTTTATTGCTCCTTGCATGTTCATTTCTTCCTTTCTCTTTGTTAAACACCAACAGTGATCTTTTGTTTTCTCCTTGATAGGCAAATCTCTTATGTCTTCATAAGTTTGTTTCAGATATATAACTTCTGTGACCCACCTAGCGTCATCTCGCAGCGAATCTCTGAAGCTCCTCAATTCTTCCTGGTGTTAGAGGACTTACTTATTCATTTGGCCACCAGATCCTGTTACCATCGCCAGCTATTTTCTCCTTGAGCAAGAGGACTACGTCTACCTGCTCACCATGCTGCGCTAATATCGCCTACTATCAACTCCTTGAAGACCATTCATCAAGAAGAACATTTATGTTTGACAAGTTGGCAATGTTTATATGTTCTCCTTTTGTTTCCTACCCCCCACTCTTTTTCCCTTCCTTGGACCTTCTGTGCTCCGTTGAGCAGGTCTCACTTCGCAATCGGCAGTTGACTCGGTCAGTCAAAGCTCCTCTCGAGCTAGTCTCCTCAACCCAAGAGGCAAACTCTCTTCTACGCCATGTTGGCAAAGTAGTCATCGTCAAAGGGAACTTCATCTTCTACATGAAATCAAGATAAGTACCATCTTAAAGTTTTAACCTCATCTTCATGGTTTTAACTTTCACGTGCTTTTAAAGATGTTTTATAGACAGTGTGCGATTGCTTATTTTGGGGCAAAAATCATTCTTCGTGGGATTTGCCATGTTGAGCCTTTGGTTGTATAAGCCAACCTTATTAAAAAAGAGCTTTTCATAGGCTATTCAAATGAGAAATCCTCTCACTACGTGGGATATTATCTAATACCCGCTGTCTATAACTCAACAAGTTAGTTCCTCCGTTGGATTTTCTCAACTCCATTTTTTCTACTAAGGTCGTTCTGGAACCTTCTAGATTCTGTATTTCATCTACAAGTCCTGCCGTTTTGAAATTTTCCCTCACTTGTAAGAATGCTATCTAAAATTGAAGAATTTCGTTTCTGAATTAAAAGCTTAATAGCTAACTTTCTTCCACCGCTGGAACCGCTGGAATGTTCTATGGCGCATTTAACTGTAATCCACCATGTTCTCAAGCAATAGACTTTCGTTCATTTAGTGCATCCAGTCACTTTTTCAAATTGAAATAACTTTCTCTGCCAAAAACTTTCGTGTTTCCATAGTGAACTTTTCATAAGTTTCAACGAACTATAGTGAAAATCAGTGCTTGTTCAACTTTCTACCGCGTTGCGATCGTCCGTTTATATTTAAATAAGGCCATGAACATTTTTCCTCAATCCCCTATTTCTCTTTCCTAAACCTCCTACTAACAATTCGTAATAAATTTTTCAATATAGGTCTGTTTCAATAAGGTGTCACTCTGCGAAGTGCCCTTCCATTTTTCTTGTTTATCATTAAGTAATTGCTGTATAATTACGTGTTTTATACACGGTTTAAGTTTACATTGTTTTTTCTCTATTATCAGGAAAACCAATATTTTCAACTCTTGAGTGAGTTATTTTTAGGTCTCACGAAATGGAAACTACCCCATTTGGCTCGTGATTCCTAATTAAACATAGGAGGTCTAGAACCTTCCTTTTGATTACTTACTTAGGTTTCACAGTAAGTGACCTGCCCTCCTTTGTATAATTCTCATAAAGTAATCCTGTTTAAATATAAGAAGTTGTAGGAACTTCTATTTTTATGCTTTATGTTTTCCTTATAGTTAGCTTGAAAGTTGTTGTTCTCTCTAGAATATTCTTTCAGAAATTTCTTATAGTACACTCCTTGTACTCTTGTAAATGTTTAAACTTTAATCATTTCATTTAGTCCTTTTTCAAATCTTAAAAAGATTTTAATACCAGGTTTAAAACCTTAAAAATTGTTATTTGCCTGGAGCAATTTCTGAATGTTGTCGGAGGTCTGCGACCTCAAATTGTTAATAAGATTGGAAAATATTTATTTGTTAAAAATATTAATTTCTCCTGAATTGTTAAATAAATTGAGCGTTCTTTTTCTCTTTTTCATTTTTTCTAATACAAAGGTTAAACAAAGTCCTGTCCTCCTTGGCTCTCCCTACTTGATGCCATTAAAACCATTAATAGGGCTTTCACCACTCGTTGCATTTGAGCAAGAACTCTTAGCAGTAACCTCACTAAAGATTCTTTTAGCTTTAATAGCTAATTCTAATTGGCCAGTAAGGCAAGTAAAGCTCGCTACGCCAGCTACCTGCTTGTGGAGATCCTCTCCGAAAACTTATGGTCAATTTTCCTAAAGATAAGTGTTTCTTTTTGTCTAAACTTTTAGCCGGCTTCTCGCCGAGTAAAAGCTTAGCCATTTCCAAAGGCAACCATTGGTTCACTTACAAAGATTACTTTCCAAGTTATAATTTTTCGTCACTATCCTTCCTGGAAGCACTGGGTCTCTTTTTCTAGAAACTCTATAATTTCGAAAATTGGAAATTCCGAACTTGATTTGAATTATTGGCATTCTTCGAATTACTTTGTAAAACCTAATTTCTTTGAGAAGACATACAGTAAATTTGTTCCTCTCAGTCTTGCCAGACCATCACTCTTCCCCATAGTAGTTTTATATATGCTTGAGAGGGATTATACGAAAGCCACTCTCTTGCAAACCGCCCAAGTTCTATCTGTGTTTCTCGTCAGCTTAGACCAAGTCCTTACTCATTTTAGGTATCCGAAAGCGGATTTTCGGTGGCAACCACCTTTAAGTGTGTTTAAAACTAAACTTATTAATTTTGTGGGACTCTCCTCCTATTTTCTATCCTTTTTTTCAATCCAAAACCTACTTCCCTTTTTTTATCATCTTCCCTTGGTGGGTGGGTTATTCCTCAGTCAATAAACTACCCAACACTACCCCACTACTCGCGAATAACCTTTTAGTTTTGGTCGTTTAATTAATAAAGAGCCTATAGGAAAGTAGGGGGCATCACTACGAGTGCTAGGACACCCTGTATGTTGAAATCCCATGATTGGTTAGCGAGATATTAGCTTCGGGGCAAATACGAGGAGGGTTCAAAAAGAAGTGTCACAGCTCCCATGTCATCCCACTACTGATGATCTCTCGCCAGAAAGACCCAGGGTTAAGATTACAACAGGGGTTGATTGGAAGCAACTCCACGGCCAAACCATATACCAGGGTAGCATCCCTATCACATAGAATGTACCCATAGCACAACAACACATCCCCCTACCGCCCGTTGTGGAAGCAAATGACCTTAAGTCCCAGTTGCACCACATATGGGAGGCCATTGGCCAATCCCTACACACCGATGAATATAACACCGAAGATGACGAAAATTCTAATAATACACCGCCCCCAGCGCGGAGAACGAAAAGAGAATTAAAATTCATTGGTAACTTCCTGCAATATTGTTGCGGAGTCGCTACCAGTGAGGACACTAAGACCTTACATATGACGGAGCAGCAGATGGCAACTTACCTTCACAGGCTTAGCGATATGATTCATGCTAACCACCGGGATTTAACGTCCACGACAGTTGAACTTAATAACTGGACACATACATTACACACAGGTATCGGTGCGATGACACAGCAAATTGCTCTCTTAGCCAATGTCAAACAGAGTAATGAAGACGCACAAAAGGTTTAGTTCGCCTCTACGGCCCACATGGCCATAGGCAATGCCATCGCTATATATAACACAATGATGTACAATCAGCGCCAACATGACAAAATCCTATTTAAACAGTGGCGCATTCCGGCAAATACCATACCTACAAACACTCTTCGAGGGGATTTGTTAACACTGGCGGCCAAATTACACCAACACGACCACCAACTGGCCACGCCCGTGGACCACATTAGTTGGTATTATACCAAACCCATATGCACGTGTGTCTACTACGCCAATAATGTACACATTAAAATCAATATACCCATTATTGACAGGCATGCCCAATGGGAACTATTTCAGTACATAACCATACCATACAAATGGCTAGATAGTAATTGCACATTAACACACGAACCCACGTTGATAGCCGTTAACGATCGGGATATCCGTGTCCCCACGGGAAATACACTACAGAATTGTATAGCCCCCATCAATGCATTATGTTATATCCCACGGTTCCAGGAGATGGCCACTATTCAGCCAGCCTGTGCCATTCACTTATATCGGAATGCACCCACCAGCCAAATTCTCGATTCATGTGCCTACACATGTGATAGAGGGCTCCAACGAGTGCTCATTACCCAAATTGACATCGACGCGTTTATTATTACCAATCCCACCCCACAAATGAACATACAGTGCGAAAATAAGCCCATGAACTTATTACACCCACTCACAGCTGCGCCACCAGGAGCTATTGAAGTCCAGCTACCCTGCGATTGCCAGCTCATGGAAAAAGGGAATATTCTTATCCCACGAACTTTTCCATGCGATGTAAAAATCACGCAAGAGCTTGCGATCACGCATACTTTGCCCGCTACATTGACGCAGCAAATACCCCTACCGGTTCATAATTTTGGCCATTTTCATGAACAGACGACCCTATATGATAACATTACGGCCATATTAAATGCCAACTGGTCAATGATTATCCCCACATTCACGGTTACAGACACCCCGTTTAAACACCACGACCGTCCCCTACAGATCCCACAGGCGCCCATATCTTGGTACAACATGGACGCCTCCACAACAACTACAGTGGCGTGGAACGGCGCCATTACAATAATGATAATTTACATGTTGGCAAAACAAATTTCGCTCGCTAGGGCGATCCAGCAAATGACCGCTAATAGAACACCTTAGGGTAAATACGGAACACACGAGACTGGCGGAAAAAGCCAGGGCATTCACCCTGCAATACGCCGAGATATGGCAACGTTTCCGTCAGCTCCAGGCACACTTTATTTCGCTTGAGCTGTTAACACATCCACCAACCCCAGTGGAAGCGGTCAGTACAGGCATTTCACCAAAACTGACCAATACATCCATTCCCCTAATGCCTACTCCTATTAGGAAGGGGACTGTCGTGGCCATGCCACATCCGCAGCCCGCCATGGGAAACGAGGCACACGTGAACACAGTCCCACTGCCACATAATGGCATTTCCATCCCCACGCTTCCATTATGCCCTAGGACCTTAGCGCCTATTCCGGCCAGCAACAGTCCCAAGGCACGCCGAAAAGCCATATTAATTTACCGCCCCATTCCGGTAACACTCCCGAAAATGGAAGGTAGATAACACAAGCCTAAAATCAGCCTTCTCCAAACGCTCCGCACGGAAAATGCATCCCATGAGTGGATACCAGATGCTAAAGCCGCTTTGGCAATCCGAGGGAGACGGTGCCATTATTTACGATAGATAGAATTCGAAATTGCCAATATAGGACCCACACATCCTTTATTTTTATTTTCAAATAACTAGAGGCAGGATAAATAATGATACCATTAAACCAGACAACGAGATAGCTTTACGCTTAATATAACTCACTTCCAAAGCCAATTTTCCTTTTACACACAACATTTAGGTGTAAGTAGAGAATACGAAATGTCGAGGCAAGCTCCGCCTGCAGCAGTCCCACGTATCTCCACGTTTCCCCATTCCCCAGAGCCTCGAGAAACGAAAGCGTTAGATCATCATTGTCAGGTGTTAAAAATATATCTTTTCCCACACATATGTCAGACCCAGAACCATATGAATCGAACATGCGCCCTATGCGCTATGGCTTATAGTAGCCATGCTTACAACTAGCAGTCACCGACAGTTCCCCACAGTGCATGATACGAAGCTTAATTATAAGTTTGCATGCTTAGTTATAAATAATATAATAATGTGTACTAGGATATATTTATTGTATCTCATGTCTGTCTAGGATTATGAATTCTGTTCGCACACACTAGTTTAAGACAGGTCAAGGCTAGATATATATCTAGTAGTACATATGCCTCATATTCCCCTTAAGTCCCCATGAACACAATACGCCACATAAGCATTGGCAAGGGCGCCAATTGCACTATGGCATCTAGTAACCACAGTATGAAATAGATGTCAACACCAATCCCGGTTTGGCCCCACACCATAAGTAGTCTTCAGTTGCAGAATTCCAAATAGGAGATGCCGACTTAACATTAATAATAATAGTTCCATATTTATAATATGTACAGTGCAGGTATGTCTTTACAGGTAATATATTGTAGACAAGGCCTTGCATATGTAATACACATTGCTCAGCAAGCGAGGTCAATCCTCTGCCCCGACATACGGAAGTAACTAGATCCGTAATGCTCAGTCAGCAATACACGACCCATCCATAGCAACAGCTCTTTCCGTCTAGTCACGTAGACTACCACGCTCATACATGGCCGTGCGTAACACGGGTCATTCACACAAATGGAGTGCACATAGCAAACCACGGAAAGATTCCTTTACCATAGAAAGATATCTGAACACTTCATATTCATACAAGCTTATACAGAACGCACATTTTAACCTACTTAACCACACATAGATTTCCATACACGGTCACGAGCATTAGGCGACCGAATAAAGATCAACTCACCTGTCACAAGGGACGATACATTAACGTACCCTTCCCACACAAATATACTCACAGCACACAGTTGATAAGCATTGATAAATAACTTAATTGTTTATACATATATATACCTTCGGCAGCGACCGATGACAAATTCCGACAGATGTAATAAATAATAGGCAAACACATACATTTCCCATAACACTAGAGGGACTAACACTCCCATGGCTAATGACCACATTTAGGAGATTAGTACACAAATTTTTACTTGTACAACTTTGGAAAGTGCACGGATTCAAACAGTCACCCCATATTAAGGCGGAATGACAGGCCGATACGATACATTATCACCGAGCAAACCATTAAGTTTATACATATGGCCAAACATAATACATTACGGAACATACAATACAATTTCTATAGAGAACGCCATTACTCCAGCAGTAGCGAAAGCACATACAGAGTTACAGACACCACAATAACACAGGTCGTTGGACCTAAGCATGTCCTTTAAACTGCCTAACATGAATACACCCCGCTGTTATTACCATAATAGGTCTTTGGACCTAAGCATGTCCTTTAAACTGCCTAACACGAGTTCAATCTTCTGTCTTTACCCTAATAGGTCATTGGACCTACGCACGTCCTTTAAAATGCCTAACACAAATACGATCTTCTATTAATACTCTCATAGGTCTTGCGACCTAAGCATGTCCTTTAAACTGCCTAACTCGAATAAAATCTTCTAGTAATGCTCTCATAGGTCGTTGGACCTAAGCATGTCCTTTAAACTGCATAACACGAATATACTCTTCTGTTAATACTCTCATTGGTCTTGGGAACTAAGCACGTCCTTTAAAATGCCTAACACGGATACGATCTTCTATTATTACTCTCATCGTTCATAAACGATTCACACTATATTCTAGGCCACTGATAGCAGCCTAGTACAATAACTATCGCCGAACATTCCAGGATGATATATCTTACCATATTTCAGCACCGACATAGGTTCGTGCAGCCAACACAATAACACAGGTTAGCCTCAGTGCATACACACAATGGCCTAACATCTACAAAAACACAGGTTAGCGACCTTTCGCCAATGGAACGCAATACTCATACACTAACGCAGATTAGCGACCTTTTGCAAAGGCATAGAAGTAGACATACAACAACACAGGTTAGCGGCTTTCCCTACAGGCCAAAGCAGATTAACATTCATCACATGGTGTAGCGACATTCGTTATAATTCCTCACACAATTGCGCTAGTACACAGGTGGATTACAACCACTACAGCCAATAGGATTTGATACAATCACACAGGTTATCATACCGTCACAGCATCAGCCTATATAGATCAGCTGAACAAACAGTAAGGAAACACTGGGAATAAGATTAATTTATACATACGCAAATTACAAATCCCATACATTATAATCCACGAGACATTCTTTAATACATATCAACCACTTCTAACACACAGTACTGCAAACTGCTCATTGACAGTGAGCGCGCTTCGCATACACTGCTGGATGCGAGAAATGCTCACACAGCTTCTCGACATACGTGACTCACAAGTCATATACAGCACGCATGCCGTTATCACATACTCCTTTCCATATATTTTTTCTCCTCACAGGGGATCTTTAAATTTTATTTCTAGATCACAGTGGCATTGACCACCCAGCACCGTCATAAAGACAGACAGAATGAACAGTTTTCACACGAGGCGGCTTTCATATTAAGCCGACGGAGCAGGGAACTCATTTAAATTACAATTACAATTATAATCATCTCATCCAAGCGGACGACCGATTGGACTCCTAGAAATATCTAGGAGATTGGGGATATACCTCTCACAGTCGACTTAGGGAACCATTTATCATCCTTACGCTAAGTACAAACTGTTCATAATGATCAATTATATCACGAAATGATATTCGTAATTTCATAAGTAATTTCATAATTTCATAAGGGCCACAAGGCTCCAACAGGACCACAAATCCTTATATAAATCCCCTTTAATTCACATCTACACAGTAGATACACACTTAGCGTTAAAATCATAAGTTGGCCACATTAAAATTACGTATTTTCGTTTTGAGGCAACGTGACACGACATGGCACATACCAATATATATGTCCATTAGTATCACAATAACGCCATGGCCCATAAATGTCCTAAATTAGACCTAAGGCGTAATTAAGTCAAGGGCAGGTTAAGTCCTACCTTCCTGGGTCAAAACACTATAGGATGCGTATCAGCCATGAGCGCACAGATATAAATATATTCGGCGCCCAATACGTTGATGGTCCATAGCTGTTCTGCGTGTCCCTAAGGCGTAATTAAGTCAAGAGCAGGTTAAATCCTACCCTCCTAGGCTCACGATAAAGAATAAGTATCGACCATGGACATAGACATGCCGAATTTTGTAGATAACGATTAACAAAGGCCCAATTATTTTATTTAATATATAAAGACTAAATATCCACTTGATTCCACAAAGATAAGATACGAAATAGAAATACATCATCTCCACAACAACACATTCATTTAGGGGAATACAGTATATAGATCTCACTTCCATACAGCAGAATGCCCGGTAAATGTAGCCCATTATGCTACTACACGGACAGTCCAACATTGCGGAATACAATATTCACTATGCATATACATATTAATGCACCCTGCATTATTTTTTCATTTTCCCGAAGTAGATGGGAGTAAACCACGGAAACACTTTTCCTACAGGGTGACACCCCACATTGCTACACCCACTTGTAATCACTACATGCGTCTACACATTCACAGTACAGTATAATACAATTTGTAAATTAGGTACAGAAAAACTAAATATTTTTTTTTACACACCATTTTGCATTTTCCCGCAGTAAGTGGAAGTAAACCACAGACACACTTGTCTACAGATTGACACCCGTCATATTACTGTGCCCCGCATTATTTTTCATTTTCCCGAAGTAGGCGGGAGTAAACCACAGAAACACTTTTTTACAGAGTGACACACAGCATTTTTTGCATCCACAAGGAATCGCCATATGCTTCCGGACATGCACAATACACTCCAGCATACTCCATAAATTGTATAACAGAAGCACTGTAGTTATATATATATATATATATATATATATATATATATATATATCATTTGCCACATTTGAGTACGCTATGATGACAGCGTAATCCCCAACAGAAGGACATGCGTGGTTTCCCGATACACAGACGGGAAGTCAATAGCCTACACCCAGATTACATAATACACAGGCTGTATAGCATATGACAATGCATAAATGACAACCACTCCATTTGACACATAACACGTGTTTTTGACAGTTCATCTACTGCATACCAACAAAGCGCCATGCTTTACACACACTCATGGCGCCCAGGTCCAATCAGAGTAGCGCCCCGATAAACATGAACTACTGCAGCCCGCCAGCCAATCAGCACTTTAAGTCCCGCCTCGCAGTAGCCGATATCTGATACCTTCCGTATACACACGTTATCACAAGCCACACCTCTCACGTGACGATTAACTAGCGGGCAGCCATAATTAATATACTCTCGCGCGCTGAATTCAAATGACAGTGTGGTCCAGACATATAATTCTCGGAATATACCATACCCACCAGGGTAACCAAATATATTTTTTTCTGGTCACACCCTTCATCCCTCAATACTTAACACCGGGACAGCATATTTCACGGCAAGAAGCCTGTATTATCGATGATATTCACACAGCGCCGCGTCACACAGATACACCGTATTTTATCTTTCAGCGGGCTTTAGTAAACTTTTGCCCTCGAATACACCCTTGTATAAGCACACCTTCCAACATATGAGAACACGAGCATGTCTCCGTGACCATACGAATAAATAAATCTACTTCCCAATTAGGAGCTATTAATTTATTTTATTCGCGGTACAGCTATATTGGACAAAATATTCTCTTCCTGATTCGGACGAGCAAACTCATCTACAGCGATAGCGCATTAATATCTCCCCCCCCCCCCGCGCACCTTACCCCTCTTGAACTCCACAATTAAAACACGACATTTAGTGGAATTTCTAGCCCCGTTTACTACAAAGATGGCATTCATATATACCATCCCCCCAACTAATAGAATGGCAATACACACTTATGAATCCCCCACATTTCCGCAGGGCGGATAGGATATTTTTGCAGCAATAAGCCCCCCCTATAGGAATGACTTAGGCCACACATACAGTGCACTGAAATGTAACCTGGTCCAGATGCCATATATTGCGACTAGTGCGTCCAAGCTTAAAAGCACATCTCCCTCCCAATATACATTATTAACACTCTACAATTACACACTTGTACAATTGTCCCCTATTAATGCACGGCACTTGGTAATCATGCAATTTTTTTTAGCGTATGGCTTTTAGTGCCGGGAGTGTCCGAGGACATGTTCGGCTCGCCAGTTTTTTTTGTAGCTGCTTCGAGACGGACACCCAATGGGTGAGCTACAAGTACCGTTGGGAAGGAAGTTGGAAGGGAGGGTCGAGGAGTTGGAAGGTAGCGGCTGTGGCCTATAGTTAAGGACCAACCCCGGCATTTGCCTGGAAGGAAGATGGGAAACCACAGAAGACCATCTTCAAGGTTGCCGGCGGGGGGATTCGAACCTCCTCGCCTCCCGGATGTGAGCGACTGCCAACAGTCATGCCGCAACGACCTCGGCTAACTCACCCGGTTATCATGCAATTACCAGGGTGTACGACAAGCTATATCGCTCGTGGCTATATGTTAATAAACATTCGGAACTTTAAAGCTAACAGCTTAGCGTCCCAGGCATAACCTGCTAACACTAATGCATGAATTGTTTTATTTTTATAACCAACATTTTTACCCTGCATGCCAGTTTAGAGCATAAATGCCACCCTACCTCCTTCAGTACGGTACCTAACAACCACGCTGAACACCCAGTTCCTAACCAATAAAATCCTCACCCACACCGGTCGAGAGATCCTGCCATTTAACGTTTCCCAACATCCCCATAGGATCACGATTCCTTGGACCTATCTTACCATCCATTTACCCGCTACTTACAAAATTCTAACATACTTACAACTGCCCATTAACACGGGAATACCCTTCCAAATCCTTAACTTACCCACTAACATGTGAGAGGGAATTATACGCAGCTGACATTAGCTGGATATCCGACAAGCCAGGCGCAACGGAAGTACACTGTGCCACCACAGTCATCCCCCCGAATTACTATGACACCCCACACAACACAATACCGCTTGACACTCTATTTTCATGGTTTGTGCATGGAGGTGCACTATGATAGATGTGTGCCTATTTTCCAGCGGAAAATAAGAATTGGTAAGTTGTACCCAGGACTGAGGGCAAGCATAGCCCAGGACCTGACAAGATATGACTTCGACATTGACGACCGACGGGAGGTCATAGTGGTGACGTGTTAGGGTGGGCAAGCGCCCGTGTTCGAGGATGTACCTAGCCTGTCTCCCCTAGCACGGGGTCCGTTATACCCATTTTTTAGGCCCTAACGTCGTCTAAGCTATACCTGTGGACGGAGGCTTGATGGTTCAATGAGGGAATTAACTACCCCCGAATCGGACAGGATACATCCTCCTTCCCAAGACGACCCACTTGACTTGACGTTAGTTAGCCTGTAAGATAAGTAAATGATCCATAGCGGGGGCCAGTCCTCCAGCGGCAGGTGAAGATGAATGCCAATGAATAATACTGAATGATGATGAAATGGATTAACGAATTAAGGGAATAATGAAATAATGAAGTAAGGAAATAGTGAAAGAATATAATAATGAAATGGTATAATGAAATAAGGGAATAATGAAATAAGGAAGGATTGAAATAATGAAATAATGAAATGAGATAATGAAATATTGAATATATAATCTCCCGGGCCGAGGTATCTAACACCGATGTTCTCCTCTGTTGATACCCCCGGAGGGTATCACCTATGATATTTGAAACTTGAGATATACGACGAAACTACGGTTCTCTCCCTGGCCGAGGTTACAACTGCCGTTTAGCGCTCTGGTTGTGCCCCAGGGGGAGGAATATATTGATATTGCCTAGATGGCAATATATAAGCGCCGAATGCGGTCTTACGCAGATGCGTAAGCCCGATTCTAACGGTCCATGCCGTTCACGTGAGTGTCCTTCAATGGAAGGGCCTATAGCATAAAGAAATACTAAGGTATAGACAATAATGAATAAAGGATGAAGTAGCACACAGATATAGGAAATTGATGAATATGAATAAAATAACGCAAAGGGATAGGAAATAATGAGCAAGGAATATAGAAATACAAAGGTATAGAAAATAATGAATAAAGAATAAAGTAGCACAAAGGCATAGAAACATGATGAATAAGCATGAAATAACGCAAAGGTATAGGAAATAATGAGTGAAGCAGTAAGAAATACAAAGATATAGGCAATAATGAATAAAGAAGGAAGTAGCACAAAGATATAGGAAAATAATGAATAAGAATAAGAAAATGCGAAGGTATAGGAAATAAGGACTAATGATTAAAACAAACATGAAGGTATATGAAAGCATAAAGTAACGAATGGCCAGTATTAACTTTAAGTCTATATTTTATGCTTATATTTATGTCTTAATTTTTCAGCGCAGGTTGAAAACCTGAGGCGCCGAATCTTAACACAGCGCACATAGTGGTATATACTTTGCGCATATGCATCGGGAGTAGCTCCATTTTGTGCACACGCCGAGATACCCGTTCACAGTGAAATAACATGATATACATTCAGGATGACATGTTTTTTTTGTCTACATCCACAGATTCACACCACAGATGCCGAGGGTGGACACCCTACATTGTAATTTCATGTATCTTTTTGTCCCAACAGATGGCAACATGATATATCCAATAATATATGCATTTCTTACTACACAAATTTCCCTCCCCCACATTTCACACTCACACGGACAATACACGATTCCCCCCACACATGATATATGTTTCCAGGTGTACATCCGAACCACGGTGAAGATATACCTGTGGGATATCCCCCCACTGGAGGTCGGATCAACAATAACAATTTGACACTTGCAATGAGAGGTGCACTACAGCCACACAGCTCGCACCTATTTATGTGAAGGACGAGTTGTGCTGCCAAGATGACTTCGCTTTCCCACAGGGATCGAGTCATATTATAGTCATACTATAGACATGTAGTTACATAGCCTGCAGGCCTTAAATAGTAGTTTAAACATAGGTATTGAATAAGAGTGCACCCATGGTAATATTATAATTGACAGAGTACGGTATTTTTGTTGATGCGAGCATATAATAGTCTTACAGTTGCGCAAATTGGGTATTATTAGGATATTGGTATAGTTAATAGAGTTTGATACTGTTATAAATGACTAAATATGGTATTGTTATGATAAGGTTATTGTTGCGAGAATTTGAAATTATAATGATTAATGGTATTGTTACGATAAGGTTACTGTTGCGAATGTATGAAGTTATTATGATTGATTGTATACTCAATGTTTTTCCATTCTCTTCTTTTAAACTCCCTGTTGTAAAAATGTCGTATTTCTTCCCCACAATAAAACAATTACAAATATATTCCCTTAAACTACCCCCTGCGACAATTCTTTGTTTCTTTCTCTCCACCCTATATCTTTTACACACGTGCAGGGCACGCGTGGGCAGTTTTTCGTCCGCACCGGAGGTACGTTGATTGTATATCCTCCCCCCACCCCTAGGATGTTTCTTTCCTCTCGTTTTGTTCCTGCACCCCTTTCGTTGAATGGGCGATGATATATGTTTTATTGTTTATGATGTTTTTGATGTTTTATTTATATATGTACTTTACAATTTGTTATACATTTCAATAGGGATACATGTTGTCTCCCATCAATATAATCATGTTATCGTCAGAATGAATAATACCAGAGCATAAATGTTAAGCTTCACACCCTAATGATGCACTTTTCTGACACCCATTGCAAAGAAATATTGTTCCTCTCACCTTATACACTTACACTTGATCGCTGAGCACTATCCTGAGGCACACAATATAGAAGGCACTTCTACACAGCCTTCGACCTTCGACGATCACTCCCTCAATACAAATTTTATATCTACCCCATTACTCACCCCTATCTACCACGAGGCTACCCACATACCCCGATGATGCCACCAATACTTTTCCGGACTAAATTCAAAGAAGAGAAGAAAAGAAGATAGAAGAAATACAAGAAAGAAGAAGATGCCCTATTTTTCAAAAACCACCCCCAACGTCATCATCCAGTTATCGCGGACGATAACTAACCCAACAAAGGGGGTTGTTGTACCCCTTGGGTACGCCACCATCATCCCCTAATACTAAAATCCCCGACAAATCCAAATGCCAAACACTTACTTCAGAAATCTACAAATACAGTTACTGAATAATAAACCCAATAAATTATCACCTCTATGAACTCATGTAGCCTCGTGTCCCAGCCAACAACCCTAGGGAGGGCTATGACGTAGGAGAAATGTGCGGATTCCGCAGACGTAGCATGAGGCGTCTATAAGAACTCCGAAAGGTCATGCCCCCGGATCAGTCTGTCTCAGTGCTACCTAAGTGACAAACCGCTGCTGCTAACAGAAGGGTAAGTGTCTCAAGCGATCACTACACACACAGTCACACTACACTCCCATCCCCCTGTGCTTGGACTGTAATAATTATCTATTTCTATTAACTGAACTGCTATTAGCAAGCGTATCTCAAAATCGAGGTACACATTAAATTTAAACATAATAGAAGTCACTGGTATTTTCCTTTATTTAATTAGCTGATAAGATCCTACCCTCTTAGCTTCCCCGATAAGTAGGATCTAGAATTAGCTCTACTATTTAATTGCTTCGTGACGTCAGCAGAGCTGACACAAGCAGGCTCCCTGCTGGTTCGCCTGCTTACGACTTACTTTAGACCGCTGGGTACCGCTATCGCGCACAGAGTAATAATTAAATTACCCTTCCTTACACACACTCACCCGGAACTACCCCGCCAAGCAGTACATTGGGGAGTTCTCCTTGCAGATCGTACTGACGATCGCAGACCACTAGATAATCCATACCTCTTACAAGTAATTGCCAAGCTTTCCCCTAATCACACTTATTTCATCCCTTAGGTTAATTCTTTGTACAGGCAACCCTCCCAGGTTACTTACAATATGGTCCGATGCAGGAGCGTAAAACAGCAGCGCTCCATGGCTTACTGAGGAGGAGTAAAGAATGTCAGAAGTTGACTCAATGCAGGACTCATCTGTATCCACAGATACACGATCTGCAAATGAGTCACAAAATATGAATGTCACTGGACCAGACAATGTCCCTAACTTCTGGATCAAACGATTCACATGCATACACTAACATCTTGCCCACCACTTTCTTGCAAATCCACAACTGGTACCCTCCAAACTGGTGCGAGGGAAGAGATACCTACTGCCGAAAGGTAAAGAACTGTAGACCCTGCAAGGTCTGCCAGTCACTTGCCTATGGTATCTCTATAAACTATTTAGGCCTACATCATGCATTGCATATAAAGTCTACAAGCACTTGCAGTATAACAACATCTTGGCTGAGGAGCAGAACGGATGCATGAAAAAGTCTCAAGGATGCAAAGAGCAGCTGGTAATCGATGCCGTTATTATGCAGGAAGAATACAAAATGATGCGAAATCTATATATGACTTACATTGATTAAAGGAAAGCATTTGATTCAATTCCACACTCCTGGTTACTACGAGTCCTCATGATCAATTAAGTAGATCCAGAGATAATTACAGCATTGGAAACAATGATGACATCTTGGGGGACCAATTTGTATATATAACATGGTGGTACTTCGATTGAGTCAAGATTCATTCCAATCAAGACAGGCATTTTTCAAGGAGACAGTCTGAGTCCTTTGTGGTTCTGCCTTGCGTGGAACCCGTTATCATCATTGTGGAATACGACACAAAGTGGCTTTATTATTAGACACTCTGGCACAGTAATCCATCATCTCTCCCATTTGATCTACATGGATGCCATAACATTATACGTACCCTCTGAAAAGCAGATACAACCTCTGTCCAAAAAGTACGGTGAATGGGTCTATATTACGAAGGGATTGTTGGCTTATCGGATACAGTAGCTACTGTCCTTCGAAGTAAACGCCAGGGATGGTTATGCACTTCTGAAAACGGCTGTATAAGTCCTGGAAACTCCGGCATAGTCTTCTTTAGGGATAGTCTTCAATTGGGTCGTCAAAACTCTGAATTGAAAGAGAGAGCGGAGGGTGAATTTATGCAACCTGCCATGCACACCTGACGGACGGGTGGCAGTGAGAAGGGTGAATTAATGCAGCCTATCATGCACACTTGTTCGACGGGTGGCAGTGAGAAGGGTGAATGTTCCATTGAATGGAATGGTCCTGAAAGCCTTCGTCACGGGCTAAAAGACCTGGTGCCAGAGGTACGACCCCGAAGGTAAGCGTCAAAGTATTGAATGGCGGGGTCCAGGGCCGCCGAAAAACCCTGAAGGGACAGATGTTTTCGGACATTTCGGATATCCAACGTAATGTGACGGTTCAACTGAAGGCTATCCCTAAGAAAGAATATGCCAGTAGTTTCCAGAACTTGTATAGCCGTTCTCAGAAGTGCATAACCATCCACGGGGATTACTTCGAAGGACAGTAACGGCTGTTTCAGATAAGCCAACAATCCGTTTGTAATATAGACCCATTCACCGAACTATTCTAAGAGAGGTTGTAGAAAAATAGGCCTATGTGTGTTATTACAGTTTCCTTTTCTACAGACATCGGTATGTCCTTTAGGTTGGATAAATGTCGTACTCTTACTCTCTGACATATCAAGTTAGAAGCCCGAGGATTAGTAGTCGAAAATTGATGTCACATTCTGTCCACGGAAGAAACTGAGACTTACAAGTATCTCGGTCTCCAACAGTCAAAGAGAATTGATCACAAGATCATTAAGGATCAAACAGTAGCAATTAACAATTAATGTCTCAACAAGATTCTGAAATCCGAGTTGAATGGAAGGATCATCTTCAAGGCCATCAGTACATATGCCATTACAGTACTGGCTTACACCTTTGGTATAGTAAAATCCACACAGACAGACCTAGTAAATATTCTTATTAAGGCACACACCATCTTAACAAAACACAAATGTCTACACCCGATGTCAGCAGTTGAACGACTGACTTTGCCACGCCAGAGATGTGGACGCGCGCTTACTGATATTATACACCTACATGACTAGCAGGTGAAGCCTCTTCAGGCCTACGTTTTGAGCAAGACAAACTCTCCCCTGCATCAGGCTGTTATTAAGGTGGATGCCAAGTACACGCCATTGGATCTTCTCCATGTCAAGGATGTGCAGTTAGTTACGTTAGAACAGCACATTACCAACAAACTTCAACAGTGGACTCAGAAAGCACAGCACGGCCGTCATCCGTATGATCTCAGCCAAGAAATGTCGACATATATGCGCCGAACTGCTGGCTGACCCTTACGGATCTATTTCCTGAGAAGGAGGGGTTCATGGTTGCGATACACGATCAAGTAGTGGCAACAAAGAACTACCTGAAATACATCATTAAGGCAGACATGACAGATGACAAATGTAGGAGATGCCATCGTGAATAGGAGACCATCCAGCATATCACAGGAGGCTGTGCAAAAATTTCATCTACTCACTACTTGAAGAGGCATGACCAAGTAGCCAAGATAATCCACCTGAACCAGGCAAAGAAGCACTCCTTAAGTAATAATGGTCTGGCTTACTATCAATATATTCCTGATGCTGTTCGGGAGAACGATACACTCAAGCTACTCTGGGGCAGGTAAGTGATCTCAGATAGACCTATATCAGCAAACAGGCCAGACTATTCTTATTAATAAAGTGCAAAATAAAACTCTTCTAATAGACAACCGAATCCCTAACTCGCATAATATCCAACACATTTATGCTGAGAAAGTGATGAAATGCATGCCTCTGGCTGAAGAGATCCGACAAATGTGCGACAGGAATTTGTCACGGTATTGCCTATCATAATCTCTTCGACAGGGATCATACCGAAGTGGCTGAAGGCCAACCTCCATAAACCTGGGCTCCACTAAAATCTGCATACCAGTATGCAGAACGTAGTTATTTTAGAGAACTGCTCCATAATTCGTTCGTTCCCCAAGTTACCAGTATAGAAAACTCCACTCCATCTTGCAACATATGCCGATGAAATGATGAATTTTACCCGATGACATGGTGAACATATGAATAACAGTAATAATAGTAATAATAATAATAATAATAATAATAATAATAATAATAATAAATTATAAGCTTCTTCTGTAAGCTCACCGAAGTTTTGCCGAAGGCCAGAAGAACTGTGTTAAATGGAAAATTTGTGTCAATCTTATAAGTTATATTAACGTTACTGGGAAGTTATTTCACCTTTTATTACAACTAAAATATCGTGACAAGTAACTGTGCAATCTTCTTCTTCTTCTTCTTCTTCTTCTTCTTCTTCTTCTTCTTCTTCTTCTTCTTCTTCTCTTCTCCTCAACCACTAGGTTGGTGGGTAACATGCATGTCTTCCAATACGTCTTCTTTTTCTGGCCTATGATTTCAAATGGCAATAAGTGTGCTTGCCTTTAATGCTGTCTATAAATTGAGTCCTTGGTCTTACTCGACTCCTTTTTTCCTTCTAGCTTCCCTTCGAAGAGTGTGGTGCACCAGTGAGAATGATGAATCAAATGGCCAACAAAACTAATCCTTCTTCTGTTTAAGGATTCAATCAAGGTACGTGTCTACTTTGCTCTGTTGAGAACATTCTCATTCGTGACTTTATCAGTCCAAGGTATCTGTAGTAGTCGTCGCCAGCACCACATCTCGAATGCCCTAAGTTTTGATACATCTGCTTGTCGCAGAGTCCATGTTTCAGAGCCATAACTTGCAATACTCCATACAAAACTTTTCACGAATTGTTTTCGCACCTCTATGTTAACAGTCTTGGATGTTAGTAAAGACTTCTTTTTTTGAGAAGGCTTCTTTTGACTATGCGATTCGAGCATTTACTTCTCTCGTACACTTTCCATTTGATATGATCAAGCTCCCCAGATATTTGAAATCCTTTACTTGGGCTAGTTTTTCACCATCCATTAGCACATTGACTATTTGGTCGCCATCCCTAGTGCATGCCATTACTTAGGATTTCTTTTTATTTATCCTCATGCCACACTTCTCTTGCAATATTTCGTTTTTGTGATTCAGAGCATTTTCCATATCTCTCTCATTTTCAGTTATCAGGGCTATATTATCTGCAAATCGTATGGAACTGTACAGCTTGTCATTAACTTTATGCCATGACTGTTGGTAGCTAAGAATTATTGAATAGCTCCTTCAGTGTAGATATTAAATAACAGTGATGATAGTCCACATCCTTTTCTCACTACCTTCCCAATTCTTGCTTCCACTCTTTCCTTGCCAATTAATGCTGTCTGGTCCTTGTAAATTTGATAGAGTATTCTTCTGTCCCTGAAGTCTATCTTCAGTTTTCTTAGGGTTTCAAACAGCACCTTCCAATTTACATTATCAAAAGCTTTCTCTAAATCAATGAAAGCAATTACAACAAATTTGTCGATTTCAGGGATTTTTCAATAATTATTCTGGGACTTAGGATGGCTTCTGGTGTACCTCTTCCCTTCCTAAATCCAAACTATCCTTCTGAAATATTATCTTCAACTTTTCTCTCGATCCGATGATAGATGATTCTTGTTATACTTTTCGAGGCAAGGGAGAGAAGGCTCAAAGTTCTAAAATCTTCGCACTTTGTGCTTGGTGCTTTTTTGGTATGGGAATAAGGACAGTTTGCTCAAAGTCCTTTGGCATTTCTCCTGTTACATATATTTCATTTATTAGATTATATAGATTGTCCTTGGCATTATCTCCGAGGGCCTGTAGAATCTCTGCAGGGATCCGATCTGGTCCTGGGGCCTTTCTGTGTCTTAACGCTTGTGCTATGACGACGTTTATTTGGCTTCAGACATTATGCAAATTATGCATTATCTAATGAGCTCCAACTTACTTGATTTTATCATCCGTGTATTACAATAATAGCGTATAATCATTTCACCAAAGTCATTCTCCAGGGCAAGCTGAAGTAATGAAAGTTTTCAAATTTCCACTTTCATCCACCAGGCTGTACCCAGCACCCCATGGATGAAATGGCTGACTATCATAACTAATGAGCCAACTACTTGAAAATAAATCTAAGATTGTATCATTATGACTAATGAGCTAACTACTTGAAAATAAACCTAAGATTGTGTTATCTTAATAGCAATGAATTGCGCAGATTTCATACGAAATTATCAAAGGCAAATACTCGTAGACATTACGTACCGTATCTGAAAGTATGAACATTTGGTACTAACCCCGAATTTTGCCAATGAATAATGCGATTATTGTAAGTACGCTGTATGAAGTTAGCATTGTGTTTTGAGTAGCTGAAACCAAAACAGAAAGGAGTTTTACACTCAAAGTCAGACGGAGAGAGACGGCAAAAGGCTTTCCGATAATGGAGAGGTGACTACAATTTTTAGAAATAAACAAATTAGAGTCGGCTTCCACAGGTCAAAGGGATTTGTGACACGAGGCTACTATGAGGGGAGGAACAGGTTTTGAAGAGAGCTACTGCTCTTGCCACAAGATAAACAAAAAATAATACGAGATAACGTAGCTCACGCCAATAATAAAAAGAAACAAGAAACAGCTGTGACACGAGGCGACACGCTTATACAGAACGAGAGAAGCGGCAATTTTAATCACGTGGATTAAACCAACCAATGGGAGATTTGGAAACTCGGTAGTTACTTTAATTGGATATGTAGGAAAATATAAAGAAAATTGTACTCGTAATGTTCCCAGAATACAATTAAAAGTTGCACAACACTTGGCAAAATTATTATACAATCAGCCGACAAAGATGCCAGCGAAGTTATTCAAAGGACTCTATCAAGAGGAACTAGGATGGAGACGAGAGGAGGTCAGACGAGGTTCTTTTTATTGTTTGAACGCTCGAGAGGAAGGACGCGTCGTAGTTTCACGAGAGACATTCAAGAATATAAATTAAAACAAGATGTTCAGTAAAGAACATATAGCCTACTCTCTCCTAAATGTATGAGTATAGTTATAACTCGTTGTTATTATCAAAGAGTATAATAGAACTATTCTTTGTTGAAGACCTTAGAAACGATTTACCTCTACCAAACGCCACGACCTAGATAAAAACTGCTACCATCATTGAAGAAAGAAAGAAAGATAAGAAGTATATCAAGAATGTTATGGATCTGGAGACATAATCGACCGGACTGGCGGCGTGGCTCAGCGGTAACGTTCTCGCTTGCTGGGCCCTAGGTTGCAGGTTCGTATCCTGGCGCAGTCAGCTGGCATTTGAGGGTGCACAAATGCGAGGGAGCCGTGTCAGTACATTTACTGGCACGTTAAAGATCCCCTTCGGGCCAAAATTCCGGCACCCCGGTGTCTCTAAAAGCAGCAGTAGTTAAAAGGGATGTAAAACCAATAACATTATTATTATTATTATTACGACCTGCCGTGGGCAACATCCAACTTTGAGTTGAGGCATGTCTTTACACGTCTGGTTGTGCATGGCTTTCACAACCCTAATTGAATTAACAAATCTTTCCATGACCCTACAGAGACCTGTGTATACAAACTATGTGGATATTTTCGATAATATAATCCTAACAGAGCGAGTGCATTCTAGCGGCCAGAATAAGAAACGTTTCAATAAAATCTGGAAGTTACCTTTTTGGCAGCTAGATGTCTCGAGTAAATCTGCTGGCGAATTATGTTTTAATTAAATATATATTTTACACCATAATGTGGACAATATAACGCTTAATAACATTTTCAAGTAACGCAAAATAGGCTGTTACAAACCCTTTAAAATAAAAAGTTAAAATGTATCGTAGTATCAACTTGTCATTCTTCAAATTCGATGCGCATAGAATGATAATGGTATAGTAATCAATGGATCCCCACGTAGACTAGTCGGGACATCTAGTGGTGAAATATCGAACAATATAATCCTAACAGAGCGAGTGCATTCTAGCGGCCAGAAGAAGAAACTTTTCAATAAAATCTGGAAGTTACCATTTTGGCAGCTAGATGTCTCGAGTAAATCTGCTGGCGAATTATGTTTTAATTAAATATATATTTTACACCATAATTTGCACAATATAACGCTTAATTTTAAAACATCTGAGTCATTACAAAACAATAAACATATAACATTTCAAGCAAAAAACCTAGCTCTGATAGGGTTTGAACCATAGGCATCTGAGCGACAGGCTATCGCTCTACCACTGAGCTAATTGTGTCAACGAATATCGTTCTATTTAAAATGACTTACATAGAACTTGTTAGCAAATAATGATTTATACTAAACGATTTCATCACTGGAGTATATTATTTATATATAAAGCATTTCATACAAAGTTTATTTATTTTTTATCAGTACGCTATATTGCATTCAATACTCAAATTAGTGAAATATAAGTCAGGCACAAGATATCCGCTGCCATCTTGTCTTATTAATGAATCAGCTGAGCTTTTTAAAATCACGTCTGCACTATAGTATTACAAAATAAACTTTTAATTTCGTACGTGCCTCTTCCTTTAGAACAGTTAAAACGATTCTCGGCTCGATAATCGGAACTGGTGGGTCCCATGATATGGATTATAAAGTTTGCATAATTCGCACGGCCGCCATCCTGAAATGGTATGGCGGACGACCTTGTAGTTTGGTCACAAGACGCATCCTATACGAAGGTATGTTGTTACCAAATTTGGTAGAGATTGGATGATTTGGTTAGTCGTTATTTGATTTTACGTTTTGAACGTTTGAGTGGCCGCCATTCAGTTTTAGTAAAGATGGCGGCGATATAAAACATGACACTGAGGTGTCCTTTGCTAGTGCTACCTTTGTACCAAATTTCGTTCAATTCGCATTCACCGTGTTCGAATTGATAGGGGGGACAGACATTCAGAGTACACACACTCACACACACACACACAGACTCACACACACACATACACACACACAGACTCACACACACACATACACACACACAGACAGACACACTTTTTTCGCCCTGTGTTGATCTCATAAGTCTACTTTCATTTTTTGCAAAAATCGAAAGTAGGCTAAAAATGTACTTCACCATGGCAACAATTTTGAAGTTGAGGGAATGCATTTAAATCTTGAGAAAGCTGTGGATATGGACGAGTAGATCATGACAGGAGGAACCTTACATATGAGAAGCCATTAAAATACAAGGAGTGAGGTAGAAAATTAAAAACCATGAGAATACGAAGAACAACCATGACTCTAATAAATTCAAAAGTTAAGAAGAAAGGAATTTTGAGAATTGACTTTAACGAAGAGACAAGAGAGAAATGAACTTCTAGATGCCATGCTTGGAAAAAAAGAAGAATGTGACTATTCTAGTTCGAGAGGAAGTCCAATTCGAGACCAGGAGGAGAATGGAGATCGAGATCCAGAGACGCAGTTTGGACGGGAGGACGGAGTTCGATTCTGGCGTAACATCTAGGAGCAGAATTGTGTTCTTCTGGTATATTCTTCAATTTTCATCTACCTATATACTCAGCAAAGGTAGGGCAAGTTTATATTATGAATAGTCATTGGTAGTATTCTGCAGAACCAGATTCGACATATTTTAGCAATTTTTGAGAATTAGGAATTTGGATGTGATTTTTGATTTTAATAGACCGTTATTTTGATATTTTTAGTAGGAGATTTTTTGTGAAGAATTTTAGGATCTTTCTTCGATGATTTTGGAATTTGAGATTGATGATTATTGATATTAAGGATTTTTAGATATTTCGGTTTATGATATTATGAAGCAGATTTTTATTATAACATCAGTTAGAAATAGGAATTTAGGAACGGAGTTTTGTGGATATATCTTAATAGATTTTTGATAGATTGTGAGAGGAGATTGTTGATCTTATTTAGAGAATGACTCTGTTCATTATTTGAGTAATTTAATTCAGGAAGTGTTATTCAGAGAGTAACAGATGTTATGAAATTTAGTAGAATTTCTAGAATTCTAGAAAAAAATTGACGGAATATCGACAACGATTTTGAAGTAAAATTGTAATTATAAATATGTCAATTGTTAAGGAACGATAATTGTTCTAATAACAAGCAGTATCGATAAGAGTGGGGATGACAAGAAAGTATATTATTATTAATTGTTAATGAATATATATTATTGAAATAGGAACTGAAAGAGTACTACAAGGTTTTAAGAACATGTATTTAATAGTGAGAGTCAATACTCAGCATTATTGGAATAATAGACGCACGATATTGTATTGTATGGCACGATCAAACTGAAAATATGGTTATTGCATTTTAAGAAGAGTTTGTGGGTATTGGAACTGCAGTATTGTTATGTGAAAAATATTCGATTGATCAAGACGACTTTTGAATACAATGCGTTCTTAGAGGTTGTTCGTGCTCTCAGCACAATTAGGAGGCGAACTCAACTACAATTGTTATAACAAGTTGTTCCGTGAAGAACTAAATAGCCCGGACCCCACAGGAGTATAGAACTGCGCGTTGCCTCCCTTGTTATGAAGCGCGCCAGCGCATCTTTACTGCGACAGCTACAAGCTCAAGCAGCCTTCCACTTCCCTATAAAAGTTCCAAAAAGATGATATATTGGCATTCTCGGCCAAGGATAGTTATAGACAAAGAAATGTCACTGGGCCACTTTATGTAACATACACATTGATCTGATTTAAAACATCATAGGAACGAACCTAAAACCTAACTTAAAAACCTATATAACAAAAAAGGGTGGTACTCACGACGAAACAATGTATATTAACAAACAGAACAGGTAAGATTAACACAAGAGAGAATAATAATAAAAAGGAAATAACAAGAGATTTATAAACGACTAGCTGTACCCGGCATGCGTTACAATGCCAATCAAAGAAATTTGTAATTTGTTGTAATTTTGTTTATTGAAGTGCTTTTGGATACACAATTTCTTTTTTGTTTTCCATCTGGTGCGTACATGAATAAATCAGAAGCTTTCAGAGTCGCGAGCAGGCCACAAACAGCTGTCCATGTGAGATATTCCAAAAGAAAATCCATACATTTGTACTGATTATCCCCGTGATTTGTTGATGGTAATCGCAAATGCGAGTCGCACCGGGAACTGTAGGCTAATCATTTGGAAACACAAACTGCCGCTAAACTTTATGAAATACACTCATTATTTGTAACGACTTACGAGCCACCTATTGTACAATGGATTTAGGCCTGCTAATTCAGAAACCTTCGCAAGCTTGCACAACACCTTAAAAGAGCGTATTTTTTGATACGACTCGCGCGCCCTCTATTCCAAATTGAATTTTCTAATTCAGAAACCTTCCCGGGTGAGCACTCAAAAACCGACCAAAGTTAATACAGTGTGTTATTGATTACCGTGCCAAAACTCGTTTGTTCAAACGACTCGCGTGCCACATACTGTGAAATGGATTTACTAATTAAGAAGCATTCGAGGGCGTGCACATGACAAAGTTCGTTTGCTGAAACGAGATTTATGCGCCATCACTCATGTGTTGCAACTACCCGTGCGTCACCTATTGTAAAATGGATTTACTTATTGAGAAACCTTGCCTGGAGTGGAACAACAACTCACCAAAGTTTTATCGCTATCAGATGAACAGTATATGAACGCAAACAGGTCAAACAAACGAACAAACATACAAACTATCATGTCATTCACTTTTATATAGAGAGATAATATTAGGTGGCACTAATGGTTATAAATGTACGTAAGAGGGTGCACAAACAAAACTTAGCTACACCCCTATTCTGTGAGTCAATTAAAGCAAATCCACCGCTCGCTGTTGACCAGTCTTCCTCCACACTCTGATGCACATCCAGTAAAGCAGCTCGAAGACACTCAGTATACTGATCCCCATGCCCAGTCCAAATACTCCTCCAATGTTAGCTGAAACAGACAGTACCATATGCTTACTTTAACGAGTGACTATCTTCGACAGTTCCTTCAGCTGAAAACCGTTATGAAATATAATTATCAACTCATACTGAGCCTGCCAATGAGATGTTGAAGGTGATTCTTGTTCTTTGGGGACCGGTACATTGAGGTTCTTTACTCCTGGATTCGAGAGAGAGGGAGGGAGGGAGGAATGTGTTAGTAAAAGAGAAAATAGGGGCCGCGCTAAGAGGAAAGGATGTAAAGCTAGTGATGTTGAACCTCGCATAATCTGCAAGATGATGATCGTAGCTTGTCGTACCATTCTTCTATTTACAGTATATTACTTTCTAGGTTGTCTTTCACCACACATGTTCAATGACATTTTTTGCTTGATAGAAGAGCGAAAGATTAAACAGTTTTTAAATAACATAAATCGGGTATAACCACGAACGTACTATGCCGACGTAGCTGGCGCAAAGGTGATACTCCGACATGGCGCTTACTAGGTGGCGAATAGGAGGTCCTCACCGCACCGGCTTGCCGGTGATTTGAGCAAAATAAAATAGCTCTCGTGGACTAAACAAACTCCACAAATTCCTCATTCATCAAATCATATTTCATGAATCACCTTTCCGCATCGCATCTGTAATTGTAAACCCCGACCTCGGTCAGAAACGTACTGTTCATTGATCAGCTTAACATGATTAGTCTTCTAACGAAATATCCACCGGCTTGGACATACCATGTCAGAAGGTCCAAACGATGATGATGATGATGATGATGATGATGATGATGATGATGATAATTCTTGTTTTAAGTGGCCTAACACCTAGGTTATCGGCCCCTAGGTCCAAACGAAGACATCACTCGGTAACGGTGGGATGTCATGTAGAAGGTCAAGGCAAGTCTGAGTGCCTGGAAGCCCAACAGACAACCTGCAGACACACCAGATCAAGAAAAGACTCAAATTCAATAAACCAGGAAAATTTTCTTCGATAACCCCGTAAATATCAATTCATTTATGAACGTAGGCAAGTATAAACACCTCACAGATATAATGGATCAGCATGAGGTATTAATAACAGCTCTTAAGGAATTGGGCAATACAGATCAGGACCCATTATAGTCAGAAGGATATCGCCTTTGTAAAGGTCCTCCAGGAGAGATAGAGTGATGGACAATATTCCTCAATTCGGAGTAGGATCTTAGTCCATACTAGAATCTTCTTCTTAGTCTTCTTCTTCTTCTTCTTCTCCTTCATTTCCCGGTTCCAGTGTTCTGCGTCGGGGTGTGAATTAAGAACCACCATACTTTTCTGTCCCTCCACCACTCTCGTCCCTCTTCCAGTACATCCTCCATACTTGCACATTAGATTCAATTCAGGATTTTCCTTCGACCTCCGACAGAACGGAAATGTTCACACTTAAAGTCGAGAACAAAACAAACAAATTGATAAATATCCACGCTCCAACGAATGACAAAAATAATACCGTAAAGGAAGAAACGGAATTTTGTTGGAAAGAGACTAATTGATATCAAACATCTCTGATACACAGATTAACATCTAACTTGGGACTTCAATGATAAAATAGGACAAGAAAAGAGTCGTGCAGTAATGGGCAAAAAGTCAGCTCAAATTAACAAACAAGAATGGTGAAAGATGAATTGATCTTCGTTGAGATCATGGATTAAGTTTGGAAACCACAAGGTTTAAAAGAAATCCCCCAAGCTAATGACTTGGTTAAATTGGGGGAATTCCAGATTGATAATTTAGTCATGGACAAGAATTAACACAAGGAAATATATAATGTGAATGTCCTCCGTGGGATAGAGTTAGATTCCAATTACTATATTTCAAAGATTAAAATGAATTAATTTCTCAAAAGAAACAAAAATCCTCCAAATCCAATAGGAGGAAGAATTATGACCCTACTTATCTAATTAATAATAAGCTATATTTTGAAGGATATAAAACTCCTCTAAGTGACAATTTGGAGACGGTAATTAAATAACTAACAACCACGGCCGGTGAAATTGCTCCTGGTAAAAAGGAAGGAAATATACATGTCAGAATGTGGAATGTGACGCCGCCATTCAAAAAAAATTCCTCTCGGCACGCCGGAAGGCAGAGGTAGATTTCACCGGGCAAACTAGGGGATAGGCTATAATAGGCAAAATATGCAGGTTTTCGTAGGAGGATCAGACCTCATTTATTGCGAGAAAGTATTTTACAATTGGAGGTTAGTTAACATTTTTTCGTCTTTCTATGCATACTTTTAACATTTTACTGTCTTATGGGGATGGTAAACTTCTTGCCATTTGGGGTTAATTTTTATACTTGTGATCACACTGTCCTTATGCACGGTTTGGAACTAATGAGTAACTATCTAACAGTCTGTTACTTCTTCACGCAAAGAGATGTTGGTTGGTTCCTCAGTTTAGAGGCTGCGACAAGGTGGTCATGTAACCCCATGTACATTGGGTGTGTGTAGAATCTGTCTGATAAACGGTGTTATTTGTGATGACTGTATTAGTCTGTAATTCAGGTAAGGTATGCAGACGGTCAATTTTAAGTAGTAGTACCTAATTTTGTACCAAATACTAACGTCAACGACACCTAGCTGTGAACTTGGCAGCTAGATGCCACCGCAACCAGCAACTTGCAACGAACGTTGTAACTTCCCCTCCGAAGGAAAGCATGCTGACGGATTTTAGCGCTCTTAGAAAATCCGGCGACTTTGTCCGGCTTTGAACCAGCACCTTGGGCATAGAATTTCAGCATGCTACCAGTTAGCCGCTTCCCTCATAGTCAGATGGAACAAGAAGTTCCGTGACGAACTAAAGAGCCTACTTTTCTTAAAATTAAGATTCATGCCATAGATTAATCTACAGTATATGAACCTATCTAGAATAATGACGAAATTAGTGGGTAATATCGAAATGTCTTAATTAGTTCGAAATAAGGTGTACTCGGCATAATGTAGCCTAAAAGAGCAATACAGTTGGCAGCTCTGGTGACTGAATATATTCTTACTTCCATCTCCTAAGGTACAGAATACAAAATGTGGTTGAAGTCCAAAGGACGTTACATGGATTTAGACATTGGATCTATTAGTACACGTAAAAGCATGTTGGCAACAATTGTCATGCGAGTGCTGGTCAGAAATAATCTGAAATATTATATATTTTTGTGCCAATTTTGGATGAAATCCATTTGTTGGTATAGAAGTTACATGTATTTAAAAATTGGTCCTATCAGCAGGCTTAGAATCATATTGGTAGAACTGACGTATATAAGTTACTCCAAATTAATGTAAAATGTCGGGTAATTTCCGTGTGCATAGTTTAAAGCTGTCGGCTTGCATACTTTCTGATATATTTGGATTCAAAATAGAGAGCAATTATTAACAGTTGGCAGCCCTGGTGGCTCTTAAGAATACACTCAGTCATATATGTTTATGTACACATATTACATACAGAATTTGGTTGAAATCCAATTGATAGTGTAGAAGTTATATGCATTTAAAAATTGGACTTATCAGAAGGCTTAAAATTATTTTGGCAACGCTGTCATGTATGGCCACCTGGAAATTAAACTGAAATAGTATTATCTACATGTGTGCCAATTTTAGAATATCTCCCATGTATACCTTCCAAGATATCCAACATGGAGCTCAAATTTCTAGTGCGTTTTTTTAGCAATTGGTAGCACTGGCATCTTTTTCAAATATGGGCCTGAGATATTCCGGTATACATCTTTACTCATACTAAATTTGGTTTCGATTGCTGCAGCCGTTTAGGAGATGATAGGGGGGGGGGGACACACACACAGCCAGACAGACAGAAGGATAGACAGACAGACAGAGAGAAGGACAGACACATTTTCCCGTATATATCTTATAAGTCTACTTTTTTTTTCATTTTTGAAAAGTGGGCTAAAAATGAATGTGATCTCGTCAATGGCGTTGTCTTGGCAACCTTATCAATTTAGTAGTATTGCCATGGCAACCTCTGATGGCACTTGGCATTTTTTAAAATTCCGAAATCATTTTTCTCATCCCTTGGCGTAATGGTGGGTCATATCAAAAATTCTTTCAGACAAAAGTTTTAGATAATTATTAGGGGAATATTGTCCATTTTGTACGGTTTTGATATTGTGCCTATTAAGAGAGATATGATTAATGTTTCCCGAAAAACCCACTTTTTTCCACCCCTTTGGTCAATGGTTGGTGCTATCAAAAAACTTATTTGACATAAATGTTTGGCACTTACCCGACACATATTATAAACTTTGAATGGATTCGATACTTCACGTATTAAGAGAGTTATAGCGAAATTTCACTTTTTCGAAAAAAGCCCCCCATTTTCACCCCCTTCGACCGATTTTTCCCATTAACGATCTCGACCGAGATTTTATAGGGATACATATTATGTAAAATATTCAAAGTGATTGGTGCAAAATTACGGCAGTTATCGTGTCCACAAGAAACTGATATCTATATATATATATAGATACATATATACATAAATTATATATAAACTTTTGAACTGACGGTGGTTTTGGGGTCTGGGGGATGTGAAACGCGAAGATATGTCGAAATTTTCCGGAAGTCGAAACATGGTACCCATTGCAATAGTTAGCTTTCTAATGAAATCTACCTAAAAGGCACAAAAATCACGCAAGGAACTGACTAACGCTAGAAAACAAACGGCCAAATTAAATATGAAGAGTTGAAATAAATTATAACAGAGAATCATTAAAATTTATAGATGGAGCATTCACTCAGCATAAAACAAGGGATTCTTACAAATCATTTAAACAATACCAATTAAAATATACTCCACCAACACTTATTATAATAAATACAAATGGAAAACTTGCACATAATAGTAGGATATAAAGGGCGGTTCTGGGGCAGGGGCTAATGCGCAAGATGGCGGCCGCGCGCAACCCATTATGTTATTCTTATGGGAGGGAGAGTCATTGCTGGGGCGGGGGCTAATGCGCAAGATGGCTGCCACGCCCTGAGACCGTGGATGACGTCACAGGGAGAGGTCGGCCATGTAGTTGCTAAATGGAATATTTATTATTATTATTATTAGGTAATTATTGATTGATCGTGTACTATCAAGACCAGCCTTATATCGTCCACCTCTTGGTGTAGTAGCTAGCAATCTTGACGGTCATTCCTGAGGTTCGAATCCCGGCTCTGCCAAGAAATTTCATTTCTGGTCTCAGGAGTGGAGCAGGGGTACACTCAGCCTTGTGAGGCAAAACTGTCAGGAGCTGGCGTTTGATTCATACCTCAGCCATTCTGCCTAACCCAACTTCACCTAACCTAACCTAACCTAACCTAACTTCAAAGTCAGAGCAAATATGAGAGCAAAAGTGAGAGCACACATAATAAACTAAGTTATAACCTAACCTAACATAACCTATCTTAACCTAACCTAACCTAACCTAACTTAAAAGTGCGAGCAAAAAAAAAAGTGAGAGCAAAAAGTGTGAGCAAAAAGTAAGAGCAAATGTGAGAACACAAATAATAAACTTAGTTATAACCTAACCTAACCTAACCCACAGAAACCTCAATTAAAGATTTTAGATTTTACATTTTAACATTTTATATTTTAACATTCTAGATTTTTGATTTTTTCATTTTTCATTTTTTAGATTTTACATTTTAATTTTTTTTGTATTTTAGATTTTAGTTTTTTGTTTTTACATTTAAAATTTAAGAATGTTTGATTTTAGATTTTACATTTTCCGAAAAGAGTAAACTACGAGGTCACATACCTAACCTCACAAACCTAACTTTACCAAACCTAACTTAAGCTAATCCAAAGGCAAATGCACATACACAAAGTATATTAGGGCTGCAACTATCCTTATGCTAGACTTTTAGGCTACTGTACAACTTGATCACTACCCCAACCGGGGTATTTTTTTCATTTTGTTGTTTACACATTTGTCAATTTCCAATTTCCCATTTTCAGTTTTTTTAATGTCAGTTTTAAGTTTTTCAATTTCATGATATAGCAACATGGATTTTCCAATTTGTTGTTTACACATTTGTCAATTTTCCATTTTCAGTTCTTTAAATGTCAGTTTTAAGTTTTTCAATTTCATAATATGGAAACATGGATTTTGCATTTTGTTGTTTACACATTTATCAATTTTCCAATTTCCCATTTTCAGTTTTTTTAATGTCAGTTTTAAGTTTTTCAATTTCATAATATTGAAACATGGATTTTGCATTTTGTTGTTTACACATTAAATTTCACAATTTCCCATTTACAGTTTTTAAAATGTCAGTTTAAAGTTTTTCAATTTCATGATATAGAAACATGGATTTTCCAATTTGTTGTTTACACACTTGTCAATTTATCAAATTCCCATTTACAGTTTTTAAAATTTCAGTTTAATGTTATTCTATTATGTCAATATGGAAACATGGATTTTCCAATTTGTGTTTTACATGTTAATTTTGCATTAGGAGTGGAGTAGTCATTAAAAATGTACAAACAGTGTCCATACAATTTTTATTTTATTTTAAATACATGGACACTATTTACACATAACACATTTTTATATATGTTCTTTTTTGTTATAAATTGTACAGTTGTTTTTATTTTGTATTTTATTTTATTAATTTTATGATTATGAATACCATTTTTTAATTTTTGTTTTTTTAATTTTTGTAGTGCTATTGTTTTATTTCCTAAATTGTTTTGTTTTATGTATTTGCTAGTTGCAGGCAGACGATTTTGATATTCATAACTTAACTCTTTAAGCATGGTTAATGATTGAGTAATGACCTTAGGCATGTGTACCTATACCATCAGCATCAATCACTCTTTTATTATCACCAGGACACAAAGCAATTTTGTTTAGTCTTATAGATGATATGTCATGTTGTTTAGAAGCGATAGTGTTCATTGGTATTCTTTTTACATTGTTTTTCATGACACAATCCTTATAATCTTGAAAGCTTATAAAATTTTTGACAACACCTCTGCTAATACCTTTAATATTTTTGATTTCTTTACCATTTATGTCTAAAGCGTACATTTTAGCTCTAAGTCCAACAAATGCTTTTATAATTTGTCCACAAGCCTCGTCTTAAATTTCCCCAACGTTTTCTTGTTTGATGTAGAGTAACATATGTGATTAGTAGGATAATCTGATGTGTCCAGGTGTTCTATGAAATCCAACTTGTCTTGATATACATCTTGGGTGTTAACCAAATAAATGAACGAGTCGGTATCCATATACATGAGTTTATGATTGTTCATTCCATAATAGGGTAGCAGGACATCATAGTGGTGGGAATACATTAGAGTTTTTAAATATCCAGTATACACATTCCAATATATATAGGCTTATTGGATACAATGTTACGTTTAGCCATGTGGAAAGCAGCTAGGTTAGGACCATAAATTGTTCTATCGATAAATGTAGGCGTTGCTATTATCTTTTCTGCCTTTTTGCTGTCAGTCACAAGACGTGTGTCTATTCTTTTACGAATATTTTCCATTGTTTTCCAAAAATGGCATTGTTGAATAATTTGTGCAGATTTTTCTCAAAATCTTTTTGGCTTGTTTTCGAAGGTTGTTATTAAAATCAACGTATGCCTTTAGCCAAGGTCTTTGTTTAAACTTTAACACACGATGAATCTTTATCAATTTTAGCCCATGATCTAGAGCCTGTTTAAGTGTCATGTAGTGAACAACGTACCGCCTTCGATTTCCAAGATGAGGAATTAGTTTTTTCAGAGACGAATCCTTAGGTTGTGTACACTCTGGTAGGAAAGGTAAATCGTTGTGTAGATCATGAAGGTCACATGGGTTATCAACATCAACCTCTAGAATGTATCCCACAGGATCGTCTTTCTTTAGTTTTTCTAAATCAACAGTATCTGGAGAACCCCACTGAAATCCACCGTAAGGAAGAGAGTGACACATAGCCCACCCGTATTGGTTGTTGGCATCATCATAGGTAATAAACTGCGATGGTTTCTCAGAATCATAGGTTCCCATACCCATGAGACACTTGGCATATGCCTCCACGTAATCCAGACTCTATTAAAAGAATCTGATCGTAATCCTGTAGCAATTCCAGTTCAACGCCAGTGTAAAGGAGCATTGCCTCAAACCTTAAACCAGGTGAAGCAAATAAGTGTGCAGCATCCACTCGATGTGTTTCTAATGTTTTGTTTCGAATAGTTTCAAAGCTGTCTGCAAGAAGAAGTACATCTAAAGTTAGGTAAAGGTCACTATATTCCCCTAGAGTATTAATGTTGAACTGATTCCAAACATTTTTGGCATGTTCATAGTCTTCATGACTAACATCTTCTTGACTTAATTTGTTAAATAAAGCCTCTTTTGGAGGTAAACACGTTTCACGTAACTTTTCCCATGAGTCAATGTAGTCATAACAAAATACCCCTTTACGAGTCATGAGCATTGCATTTTCTTTTCCAAAGTACTTGTCTGTTTCAGGGTATAATGTTAAGTTGGAAACTAAGTTTTCCAAACTACTTGGCATTAACCGAAACGTATCCACAAATCTAAGCTTAACATTTCCCACTTATTTGGTGAAGGAAATGTACTTTTCTTTGGAGTCAGCGATAACATCCACTCTCTCGGTAGTACATCCCAATTGCTTTACAATGAAATTTGCGTCTTAGCCACTCATATTATGTAGAAACACAGGAACGCGGTTACGTGTTTTACACCTCAAATTACAGATATTGTAAGCACTTCGACGGTATTCCCCTGTAATATGGCGGTGGTCTCGAACTTTCCAGTCCTCTTTGGTAAATGGTTTTTGACACAAATAACAGGTTTCAGAACATTGGAACTCTGCTTCTTGATCCTGAGTTAAGGCCTTTGGAATATTTAAGCTGTAAAGGCGATCAATTTCATTAGCTATTGAGATCAAACAGTCCATAAACTTTTCTGCAGCGTCAGGTCCACGATAAAAAACAGGTTGGCTTGGAAGGTTTGTCTTTATGTGTTACACAGCAGGTGAGGGTTTAACGTATGTACCAAAGCTCATAGGAACATGACTCTGGTATGGCACTGTATAACTTGCTTCAGGATTGGGTAAACATGTTTGATATGGTAAGAGTATACTTTCGAAATCTGCATAGAAAACGTAAGGTATTCTCAGCATTTTTTCAACACTTAAGAATTTGGCAATGGGGTTTTTAATAGGCATTTCAACCCTAGCAATGTCATGCTGGACACACAAAGCTCTATGTTCTTTTAATTTTTCCATTCCATGTTGTCCATATCGATTATCGAAGTGAGTAAAACACCGTTCACACGTATATATCTTATGTTCATGGTGGGTAATCTGATGTCTTACTAATGTATCAAAATCTTTGATAAAGACGTAGTGGTTCTGTCCGGATGATGAACTTAGCAGAAGGAGGTCGCGATGGTCTTGCAGCTCTTGATCCACAACCTTTAGAGGGAACAGTTTATTGCCTTCTTCCAATCCAAGTACATTAATGTATATATCGTTGGCTTTTTCAAATTTGGGAATGTCAGCTAGCGATGTAGGAAATGATATTACTGAAAAATCATACTTGTTTTCCAGATCCTTGTATTTACTAACGCGTTTAGCATCAGTTTTAACCAGTTTTGCTAAAATGGCATACATAAAACACCTCTCGTCCTTAATGTTTTGAGGATTAATGCAGGCTTTTCTTGCTTGTATAGCTGCTGGTAATGGAATATATGTGCTTCCACGCAAGGGATTGTACTTATTTATTTTCAATCGTACTCCTTCCACTGCTAACAAAGCCCAATTACTGCCTTTTAGCCCATATTCTTCCATTTCAGTAGTTAACTTTGAAAATTTGTTTCCAAGAAACTACTAAAGTCTGTTTCCAAAAATAGAGCCTGATTTCGTGTTTTAAAAGTCCGATCTGTAATTTTGTTGGTGGACGTATGAATGAATCTACATTCAGCCACTAGATTAACTTTGATCGACTTGTGCATTGCTAGTTCTTTTTGCATAGCTTGTATTATTTGTTGTTTGAACTCTTTAAGGTATGCATTTAAATCCTTACACGTATCACAACGTATGAAATAGGATTTAAGTCGACTTTCAAAAGATGTATCATATTCAATAAGTCCATTTTTGTCAGGGGCCAATGACAGTAGGTAATGATTTGTAGGCTCTGCTTTTTGTCTTTTAGCTGCCGACACAACATTACAATATTCTTCATGCCGACGTCCATTGTAGGCATTGTTGAATTCACTGCCACACGTTTTACACTCATGAAATTCCCCACACGGAACGCCATGACGCTTTCTATCATAGTCCCGAAGAAAAGCTTTTCCACACTCTTTACACATATAGCTAGGAATGGGTTCTTCCATCATGAATGATGATTTCTGCAAACAGCTGCTTACTGCGTATCACAGGGCTAGAGTTTGGTCAGTGAAACGGTCTTTCACGAAGTGAACACCGTGGGAGGTAGTAGTCACCTGGTGATATTCGTGTTAAGGGTCCTTTAATATACCCTAGTGTAGACCAACAGCTCTTTACAGCGTATGACAAGGCTGTAAACTGGACAGTGAGACGGTCTTTCACGAAGTGAACACCGTGGGAGGTAGTAGTCACCTGGTGATATTCGTGTTAAGGGTCCTTTAATATACCCTAGTGTAGACCAACAGCTCTTTACAGCGTATGAAAAGGCTGTAAACTGGACAGTGAGACGGTCTTTCACGATGTGAGCACTGTAACAAGTAGTAGTAAACTGATGGTATTCTTGCTAAGGGTTCTATAATATATCATAGTCAACACCAACAGCTACTTACTGTGTAGTACAAGGCTGTACAATGGTTGTTTTGACAGTCTTTCACGATGTGAACACCATGAGAGGTAATAGTCAACTGGTGATATTCTAGCTATGAGTCCTCTAATATACCCCTAGTTTAGGGTAACTGCTGCTTACTGCTTATGACAAGGATGTACACTTGTCGGTGAGACTGTCTTTCACAATGTGAACACTGTAAAAGGTCGTAGTCAACTGAAAATATTCTTACAACCTACTCAAGGTTATCAGGTACTTACTGCATATCAAAAGGCTGTAAACTCATGTATTAGACAATCTTTTTTTTGCTTAAGACCCTCTATATTCCCTACACAAGGCTATATATGTTAGTTCTAAACACATAGTAGTTAATTGTATATTAAATTTAAATGCACAGTATATACGAGCACGTTTTCACGCGGTAAAACTTTACCAAATAGTCAAATGCGACACGCAAAGTATGTTGCCGCTATCTAGCGGTGACTATGAGAACTACTTGAACGACCAGCATGCTACCTAGCGCTCCATTTCAACACTCACTCACTGAACGACCAGCTTGCTATCTAGCGGTCGTTATCAATACTCACTCAACTACCAGCATGCTACCTATCGGTCAATATTACAACTCTCTAACTACCAGCATGCTACATGGCTTTTTGTCGGCTTTTTGTTAGCTTTTGTTGGCTTTTTATTGGCTTTTGTTGACTTTTGTTGGCTTTTTGTCGGCTTTTTGTTGACTTTTGTTGGCTTTTTATTTTGTATTGGCTTATTTGATAAGTTACTATTGTCAATGTATTTAGTAGATTTTTTCTTTTGGTTTTGGAAAGTATTTCAGCCCTTTTTATGACAGCATAATACTTACCACTATAGTTGTAAGCAACAACAACACACTAAAAATCCAAAGTACTCTAAGTTTTACGATTGAATCTCAACTCTTACTCTTACCTCTATCCCATGGCTAGTCAAAAAAAGAATATTTTCCAAATGTTTCAAAACTTTATTGGGAAAGTAGGCTATGTGTTTCAACTAGAAATCCTAAAAAGACATATGTTAACTCCAACACCTACTTCTGTGCCACTCTCAGTCCAAAAATAGTGTATTTTTCAAATTTTCCAAATCATATTTCAAAAATTGTAATGTTTTTCCAATGTCGCCTCCTCTGTAACCAACCATGAGGAGTCCCCCCAGCAAGCAGAATATAAAATAGGGAAATCCCGTTGGGCACCAATTCAAATTCAAATGTATTAGAGTAATATACTTTAGTTCAAAACAAGGTAAACACGAGGTCTCTATGATATCAGGGTGTAGGGTAAAAATATATACCAACCCGGATACAATCAGTTTGAGAATTGGTTCTGATATTCACTGTAATATACAAGCATTTACAGAGAATATTACTTACGGTTCAGTAGTAATATTATGATACATAATATATGTAGTACTGCAGTGTAATGATAGGATTTTATAGTTTGTTTATTATAAGTACTCTTATTAGTTAGAAGATTTATGGGATTATTATAATCATGCAGTCTAGACTCCATCATACAATTTATAATCACTTCCAGTTTTTAATACAAGACCTCATTACTTCGTTTAAGATCCAATCTTTTGTTAACTTCATATATCAACAACTATCCCCTTACTTCCTTTGTCTTTTCATACCTTTTTCTCTGCCTTCTAAAGATATGCCACACTACCTAGTGTTGGATCCTCTTCTATGGACTCCACAGATATGCACTCACAAACACCTAGTTCATTATCTCAACACCTGAGCGCTCTTATTACATACCACATACAAATAGCAAACATCTTCTATGGCTTCATAAAAATGTCATAAAATGGGTTATATTTCCAAAATCAGAAAGTTTACAAAAATGTTTGTTTGACATGGCCTTTGCCCCCTCTACCGCCGAACCAAGTCCCAGGTCTCTAGGACAACAAAAATAAAATGTTCAAAATGGGTTATATTTCCAAAATTATGAATTTTACAAAGAGGTTTGTCTGACGTAAATCAATGGCCTTTACCCCCTCTACCTGTAAACCACGTCTCAGGTCTCTAGGACAACAAAAATAAAATTTTGAAAATGGGTTATATTTCCAAAATTAGGAATTTTACAAGAAAGTTTGTTTGGCATAAATCATTGCTCTTTGGCCCCTTTACCAGTAAACCAAGTCTCAGGTCTCTAGGTCAACAAAAATAAAATTTTGAAAATGGGCTATATTTCCAAAATTAGGAATTCTACAAAAACTTTTGTCTGACGTACATCAATGGCCTTTACCCCCTCTACCAGTAAACCAAGTCTCAGGTCTCTAGGACAAAACAAAATTATTTTTTGAAAATGGGGTATATTAAAAAAAATATGAATTTTACAAAAATGTTTGTTTGACTTAAATTAATGGTCTTTACCCCCTCTACCTTTAAAACAAGTGCTAGGTCTGTAGGAAAAAAATAAAAAGTTCAATTTGGAAAGTAGGCTATAGTTTTAGAACCAAACATTCTAAAAAGTGTTCTATGGGGTTAAAAGAATGGTCTCTATGTCCTGTATTTCTTATAAAAAAACTTTTTATTTTTTGAGTTTTTGGAAAAAAACTCAATTTTGAAATTCTTATATTTTGGAAACTGTGAAGTTTACAAAAAATGTTTGATTGACGTAAATAAATGGTACTTAGCCCCTCTACCCCCAAAATGAGTTTCAAGTCTCTAGGATAAAAATAACAGTAGGTTAGTAAGGCGGTTTCTTAGCCACCCATTTTTTTTTGCACCCGACTGTACATGGCCAGCCAAGTAAGAATCGAGATATCTCGCGAACCAATAAGGCTAGAGGCTTATGTGAGGTTTCATATGACTCAGAGTGACCCCCCCCCCCTCGATAATGGGTTCGCGAGATATCTCGAATCTTACTCGGCTGAGGGTATAGTCGCGTTCAAATAAAGTGACTTGATGAGGATGTCGTGGCAATTGGAACACGTTTAGGTTGGACCATCATGGGATGTACGACTAATACCAATGGTAACCAAGTGGTTGGACTCACTAATGTTAATTTCAATCTGAAGAAGCAATGTGAACTAGACATTCTAGGGATCCGAGATCCAGTAGAAGCGAAATGCCAAGAGCAGAAAGAAGAGGAGGCCTTTCAGTTGTTGAAGTTAATCATTAATGAAGAGGAGAGGTATCAAGTGAGCTTACCTTGGAAGGAGTGACATCCGGAGCTTGTTGACAATCGTGCCACGGCCGAGAGTAGGCTGCACTCAGTAACCAGACATCTCTCGAGAATTAATAAGTTGCAAGAATACCATAGCGTATTTGATAACTGGCAAAAGGAGGGCATTGTGGAAAGGGTTGAAGAATCTGAAGAACATGCGCCAGGATATTTTCTTCCGCATCATGCAGTGATAAAGCAATCCAGTGAAACAACCAAGATACGCCCAGTATTTGATGCTTCTTGTCGTGATGCTCGTGGAACTTCGTTAAATTCTTGCCTGGAGACAGGGCCAAATGTAATTGAACTAATTCCAAATTTGCTATTCCAGTTCAGAAAGAATGCTATGGGTGTTACAGCTGATATAGCCAAGGCATTCCTGCAGATTAGTGTAGCACAGCAGGACAGGAAAGTTTTAAAATTCCTGTGGTGGAAAAGTTTTGATTCGCATGAAATAATGGTATTGAGACATTGCAGGGTAGTGTTCGGGGTAGCGCCTAGTCCATTCTTATTAAGTGCTACTTTGCACCATCACTTGGACATGGCATCAAATGAACTGAGAGACACCTCTCAGAAGCTTAAGAAGTCATTCTATGTTGACAACTGCGTGACAAGTGTTGAATCAGAAGCTGAGCTAAGGAAATTTGTAAAAGAAGCAACCGAGGTTATGTGTACGGCAAAATTTGATCTTCGTGGTTGGACCAGTACCAAACTTAAAACGAACGCAGATTCAACTGAAGGTACGACAGTAGCATTGCTTGGACTGTTGTGGAACACTGACACGGATGAGATGTACTGTGATGTCAGTTCTACGCAGCTTGCAGACAATAAAATTACAAAGAAAATACTGCTCTCCATTGCCCAAAGGGTCTTCGATCCCCTTGGATTTGCTAGCCCAACAATGTTGGTGCCAAAACTGCTTCTGTGGGAAGCATGGAAATTAAAGATAACTTGGGATGCAGAGCTGCCTGAAGAAATATTGAATAAGTTTCTGGCATGGTTAAAAAACCTGCATTGGCTTGAGAAATGTCGAGTAAAGAGAAGATTAGCAGAGATGCCGATTGAATCAGAAGCAGTCAGCCTGCATGTGTTCAGTGATGCTAGTAAGTCATCCTATGCGGCTTGTGTTTTCTTGAGAACAGAGTATAACGGGAAAATAACCGTACGTCTAGTGCAGGCAAGAGCTAGAGTAGCACCGTTGAACAAAGTGTCTATTCCTAGACTCGAACTGATTGCTGCTGTGATTGCATCAAGGCTATGCAGTGAAGTGAAGAAGGGCCTGGAACTGGAAGGTTGTAAGACATTCTGCTGGAGTGATTCATCTGTTGTTCTCACATGGATAAAGAGAGATGATGATTGGAAGGTCTTCGTCAGCAACAGATGCAGAGAAATTAGACAAAACACATCTCCAAAGGAATGGCATTACATTCCAGGTCCCTTATATCCTGCAGACCTACCTTCCAGGTGATGTGATGCAAAGGTTTTATTTCTCAGCAGATGGTTGTAAGGTCCTAACTGGCTTCAGGAGGAGGAAGGTCGGTGGCCACGATTGGAGGTACTCGCCGCAGAGCAAGATGTGAATAAGGAAAGAAAAAAGATAGCTATATGTTCTGTTATCAGCAACAAACCAAGATTCAGTTGTGCTCTTCGGTACTTTTCCAGTTATAATAAAATTCTACGAATGATTGGTTGGATCCTGAGGTTCCACTATAACTGTAGTCATGCTTGTAAGCGAGTGAGAGAACTTAACTGTGAAGAAGTTGAGTGTGCTGAAAAGACATTGTTGCGGTGCATCCAGCAAGAACACTTCAGCCACGGAGAAACAAAGTTTCCGAAGTCATTGCATACATTCACAGATCAACATGGGCTAATTAGAGTCCGAAAAGGTTGTTGCTCGGTGACGAAGAAGACGATTTCAGAACACCCATTCTCCTCCCTCATGATGATGACATTATTCATCGAATGGTATTGGAGAAGCATTGTCAATTACAACATGCTGGGTACAGGATCCTGACCAATAATGTCAGGGAAACGTTTTGGATAATTGGCATCAAGAAGCTTGTACGGAGCCTGTTGAGGAAGTGTGTTATATGTAGGAGACATCAAGCAAAACCGGTTGAACCACCACCGGCATCACTACCTAAGGCCCGTATTAAGTGTGCAGCTGCATTTGAAACAACGGGGATTGACACGGCGGGGCCATTGTACCTTCAATCAGGGGAAAAGGTATGGATAGTACTCTTCACGTGTGCAGTGTACCGAGCCGTTCATCTTCAACTCACCGAGTCTCTCTCTTCTGAATGTTTCATGATGGCACAGAGAAGATTTATTGCTCGGAGAGGGAGGGTGTACACCATATATACGGATAATGGTACCAACTTCGTGGGCACAAGCAACAGCCTGAACAAACGTGATTGGGAAGAAATAAAGAGAATGTCTTGTGTGCAAAAGATCAAGTGGATTTTTAACCCCCCTGCAATACCATGTTTGGGAGGATGGTGAGAGAGGATGGTCCGAATGGTTAAGGAGCTTCTAGGGAGAATGTTAGGCAGGAAAGTCGTAAGTTTTCAAGAACTACAAACCATCCTGTGCGATATTGAGGCAACGTTAAAATCTTGGTCTTTGACCTATGTGGAAGACACACATTAACACCAGCCATGTTCGTACAGGGCCTACCGAGCACTGGAGTCACTGATTTGGATGTTATTGACGCCACCAGCTTGAACCGAAGATTGAGATACCTTCAAAAGTTGAGAAATGATTTTCGGCAGCGATTCCGCAATGAATATTTAGCCTTGTTGGTACATCAGTGAAAACAAAAGGAAGGGACGTTACTGGTAGGAGAGATTGTACTGATTGAATCCGATGGTCTGATCTTGGAAATATAACCGGGAGCGGATGGTAATGCAAGAGTGGCTAAAGTGAGGACTATGCACGGGGAGAAGATTAGACCGTTTCAACGTCTTTATCCTCTGGAGGTGTGCACTACAACTGAGCAGCTGCTTTTGGAACCAGATTCAACACCGCCTTCAATGGGTACCCAGGGAAAGGACTCCATAACACCAAAGGCAGAAGGGAAGAGGTGCACAAGAATCGGGCGCTTCGTGAAGATGCCTAATAGGCTTGACTTATGACTAAGAAAAAAAGAAAGGTTGCAATGTTTCACTTTCTAGAAAATTGCAAGGTGGGAGAATATGTTCATTGCTATTGTGCTGTTGCAGCCACTTGCAGCGACGCGTGCTGTGCGGTGGCGCTCTCGGGAATCAATGGTCTTGTATTTCTCGTTGGAATATACATCTCATTGTACTGACTGATTGTTACTGTTCACGATTGAAAGTTACTAAGAGTAGTGAGCAAGTATTGCTATAATAAATGACCGTTGATTTCGAGTTATAATTAAAGTCTTCATTTTCCCTACTGCTGCAATAAAAATACATTAAGACTGGTAATGCCGAGTGCTACTACCTCCGCCTCCTTTTACATAAAAATCCCTGGCCCTCAGTCTTTTACTGACCTCAAAATCATGGCAAAGGTGGTTCAACCAACATTTCAAGCGGCATGTAAAGCACTTGGCTTGCTAGAGGATGATGCGCACTGGGATCGCACACTAGAGGAAGCGTCCTCCACCAACTCTCCCCACAAGATACGCGAGCTGTTTGCCATCTTGCTGGTGTTTAGTCAAGTGAGTGATCCCTTCATGCTCTGGAAAAAACACAAAGACAGCCTCGCGGAAGACGTGGTGAGAGAGGTTCAGAGGCAGTGTGCTGATGTCAACCTGGTCATGGGCGTTATCTACAACTGGTGTCTGGTGCTTCTTGACGATTAGTACCAAAAATGTCTGGTCAACAACTAGAACGCTTTGGACTTCCGTCGCCTTCTCGAGAACAAGACTCCGTCGTTGTTCACCGAGAATATGTCAGTGAACTATCTTACGATAAAATCAAGTTGTCCAAAGTGGTTGCTGATAATGTTCCAAAATTGAACAACGAGCAGAGATTGGCCTAGGACGAAATAGTTCGAAGTGTTGTTTCAGAATGTGGTCAGCTCTTTTTTCTGGATGCACCAGGTGGAACTGGCAAAACCTTCCTGATTAATCTCCTGCTCAGTACATTTAGAAGTCGACAGAACATTGCCTTCGCAGCCAACTCCTCGGGTATTGCAGCAACCCTACTGGATGGTAGAAGAACAGCGCATTCTGCCTTCAAGCTCCCTCTTAACCTCAGTCACGCTGCATCTGCCCTTTGTAACACCTCTAATCAAAGTGGCACAGCTCGCGTGCTGAGAGAAACAAAACTCATTGTTTGGGATGAATGCACGATGGCGCACAACGGAAGAGTCGAGGCATTGGAGAGAACACTTAGGGACATTAGGGGTAACAACCAACTTATGGGTGGTGTCACAGTACTTCTTGCCGGTGACTTTATACAGACCCTCCCTGTTATACCCCGTGGAACACGGGCTAACCAAATAAATGCCTGTCTAAAATCGTCTTACGTATGGTCCAAAATCAAATCAATTCCCTTGACTGTCAACATGCGCGTACACCTCCATGGTGATTTTATGGCTGAGGAGTTTTCCCGTCTCCTTCTAAGCATTGGGAGATGGGAAGTTGGAGGAAAATGACGGAAAAAGAACTATTCCAGCTCGACTGTCCAAAGTTGTTAACAGTTTAGAGAATTTGATCGAAAAGGTCTATTCCCAAGTGTTGGTAAATTCCAACCTTGATAATTCATGGATGGAAGAAAGAGCTATTCTTACCCCCAACAAATGACTCTACTGATAGTATAAATATCGCCCTCCTTAAGAAGTTATCAACAACAAAAATGGTATACGAATCAGTAGACTCAGTTGTAGAGGTCGAAGATGCAGTTCATTAACCTGTGGAGTTTTTAAACACTCTTAACCCACCCGGATTACCGCCTCATGTCCTGATCCTCCGGTTTGGTGCTCCTGCCATGTTATTGCGCAACCTAAACCCTCCTAAACTCTGCAATGGAACCAGGCTGCAGGTTAAAACACTGCATAAATTTATGATTGAAGCCACCATAGTTACAGGTGTTGGCCAAGGCGAAACTCTCTTCATAAACCGCATTCCTCTAATCCCATCAGACTACCATTTTCAATTCAAACGTCTGCAGGTTCCTTTGAAAGTCTGCTGCGCCATGACAATTAACAAGGCTGAGGGGCAGAGTTTAAAAGTAGCTGGTGTGGATCTGAGAAGTGACTGTTTCGCACATGGTCAACTGTACGTGGCATGCTCCAGAGTCAGTTCTTCTGTAGGCATAGTCATTCTGCAGCCTGAGAGGAAGACCAGAAATGTAGTTTACCGGGAAGTACTTACGCGTTAAAAACACTCTCGATAGACATGGCAGTAGGCTAGGGGACCTGCCTTAAATCAAAGCTCACCGTCGTATATTGCACCCGATTTTCAATTTCAACTCTCCATGTTGCCGTCATTATCTTCTACTACAGGAAAAATCTAATGTTATAATGGGATTCCAAATGGCATTGCGGGTGAATCCGAGGGTAACAGCTATTCGTATCTTATCTTCTATATCTTGTATCTTATCCCTATATATATATAAAATCGTACTTTTGTCCTTCTGTCTGTCTGCCTGTTCCTCCATCAATTGAAAACGGATCAACAGATTTCGTTCAAAATTTGCAAATAGCTATAAGAATGTCCCGGAATCACTTTAGGATGTACATTTCAACAAAACATCCAATGCGCTTAAGGGGACCAGTGGGTGCCCTATTATATTTAGCTTCGATTTACTCGTGTGATATGTCGTACGAAAGGTCATTTATAGCTCTATACAGCACGATTAATCTCATTATTTCCAGTAACGAAGATGTATTTATTTTCCACGATTTTTCTCTTTTGCGGTCAGAATCAATACCATATTTTAGGGTATTTTCTTTTATACGGATGGTGGCACTGTTCGTACGAAAGTCTCGACACTGACGTCTATCTGTTTAACAGTCTGTTATTCCTTCATGCAAATATTATATCTTACAGAGACTGAATGAAACCAGAATGAGACCTCGTGAAATGGCGTTGGCATGACAACGTTAATCAATTTCGCAGAGCGGGTATAGTTATCTTGCAATATCTCGAAAACCGTTCGTTTTAGGGCCTTAAAACGCGTTAGTTTGTCAGTTGCATTCTTCTGTTTGCAAATTATTAACTGCTTTGCATTGCTACACGCGAACATGAACTATTTTATTTATATAGGTGGATTATGGGGTCGAAAAGTCTAATTTTGTAGTCTCTACGTCGCTTATTGTATGTGAGTATTTGGATCTTTACGACGGTTTACCAAGGTATTATTATTTCTATTTTGTACGGTATGCTTTCTTACTCCTTATAGATTAATTTTTGTTAGTTGAATTCTTCCGTTTGCAAATTATTAACTGCTTTTTGTCGTGTTCTCCCATTATGTGCAACCTAAATTCACTGACTACTGTGACGTATTCTACCGTCTCTCTCATTAGTTTATTAAGTTTGCCTTATAAATCTCACTGGTCAATTGCGCTAACATAATTCAATAAAATTGGAAATTATTCTTTCACGACCAAGGAAACCCCGCACAAGACACAGCGTTAACCTATAAATGTACCTGAATTTTAATTGCTTGGCCATGATTGCCAATATACAATCTTTTTCGATGCCTTGATAGGGAGGTGAAAAGTGTTGAGCGTTTACCTCTCGTAGTTAAATACCGCAGGTGCACCAGATAATAATATAATTTATTGCAGCCAATGGCCATACAGTAAGTAGGATCACGTTACACAATATAGCAACCGTTCAGTCTTTTGCATAGTGGGACAGGGGTAATGTTCTGTGTGTGCACTCAATGAGGTGATACGGTGGGCAGTGTAGACCGCAGATTACACACACACAGTCTATGGATGGTTCATGAAAGCCCTTCCTGTTACAGATTCGATGATGAAACCCATGTATTGCGCCTCTAGGGTAGATGTGGCGTAGCTCGAAGTTTGCTTCTTTCCATTCTTGGTTGATCATGGCTGGGGTTCGATAGAACTCCGGGTTTATTTCTTCTGTTTTCAGGAGTTGTTCCTCAAGGAATTTTGTGGAGGCTGGGATTGATGCCAGGTTGTGGGTAGTCATTACATCTTCAATTAAAGATCTAGTACCTGCTAACTGGTACGCAAGTCGGGTTGGCGCGAATTTGAAAATGCAGAGAGCTCGCTTTACGTATCTGGCCATGGCTCTGTCGAGAGACTGTAGGTTTTTGTGGCTTAGGTGTGGCCATATCATCTCGATGACATATGACACCACTGGGGCTTTTTAGCTTAAATAGTGCCATTGCGCTTCTAAGGGAGAGGGTTTTCAAGTTTTGGATCTCCATTGTGGCCTTTATCGCGGCGACAGTTTTGTCCTCTATGTGTCTGGTGAAAGTCAGTCCGGAGACCTGTAGAGTCACTCCTAGGTATTTGAACGAGTTTACTATTTCCAACGTTTGATTTCCACAGGTGAAGATGTCCTTGGACGATAGTTTCCCGCCCTTGCGGAACTTCATAATCTTGCTTTTGTCCTGGTTTATGTGCATGTCGTTGTCTTGTGACCACTTCTCTAGTTTGATTAGTGCTTCTTGTAGTGATGCCCTGTTGTTGCTTAGTAAGACCATGTCATCTGCATGGAGGACCAACTTCACGTCTGGTGTTGTTACCAATTGGGCGACGTCGTGCGTCAACACATTGAACAATATCGGGCTCATGGGGTCGCCTTGCAATACGCCGATTGTTTGGATGATATCTGTTGTTTCCAGAAGACCATCGCTGATCCTTATTACATTCATTTCCATGATGTTGGCTATGAATCTAAGGAGCTGGTCTTCGGGGCCTAGGACTGCTTTGATCTTCTGAACGAGTATGTTTCGGTTTATTCCATCAAAGGCTTTTGTGTAGTCAATAAAGGCTGCAAGGCCCTACACTTTTGGGTTGCTTATCGAGTTCATTATATACTCCAGTACGTTTTGCACTGCCTGTACTGCGGACCTCCCAGGTATGAAGCCGTATTGCTCTAATGTTATGTCCTCCATTAATCGATCAAAAATCCTGCTCCGGATTATATAGGACAACATCTTGAATGCGGCATGTTCTAATGCTATACCCCTGTATGAATCGGGAGAGTCCTGAGGACCTTTGCCTTTATATAACATCTTTATAGTAGACCTTCACCAAGCGTTTGGGATAGTTTGGAACTCGATGCACTTGTTGAACAGTGCTGTCCAGATACTGGTGGTGTAGGGAATGGATTCTTTCATTAATTCGTTTCTAATGTTGTCTGGTCCTGCCGCTTTGCGAGGCTTATTTCTTTGTGCAGTGTTCCGCACTTCCTCTTCAGTTATATACCTGAGTGGCTCAAATCTGTGGTCATTGGTTGTTGTGTCTTGTGCGAGCTTCGTTTTCTGTAATAGTTCAGAAAAGTGGGCTTCCCAGGTCTCCATTGGTATTTTGGTTACCACGTTGGTTCTTATGGTGTCTAGATCTCTATACGGTTTGTGTTCCGCTTCTTTATTTAGTTGTCGTTCAATCCTGCATGTGCACTAGATAAGGATTTAGGTAGAGCACCATTCGCTGGGCCTCTTTGGGTTACCGAATTGACAACAAGAGTTCGCTGGTTACCCATCTCGGTGTTGCTATGCGAAACCACTCACAAGACACGGCATAAACTTAGAAATATTGATGTGTTTAAGAATCATGGCATGATACATAGTTTGCACAATATTACATACAGCAGAGATGACAATTGCTACAAAGTTTGATGTATTTTTAGCATACTATTATTCACTTCCAAATATACAGTAGTATGAGGACGTTAAACGATGGGTGTTCAACATTTAAGAAAGATTATTTAAATTTTACTACATAGAAGCCTCCGTGGCATAGGCGGCAGCACGCCGGCCTCTCACCGCTGGGTCTGTGGTTCATGACTATAATCATACTTTATTTCATTCTTTTCTTTTGTTTAGGGTCTTTTAATATTCTACGTGTGTTGTTTTCCGTGTAAGAGGGTGTCAGTATTGATTTCACCTGAGGAAAGAGAGTTTTGGTAAATATAGATCACATACAATTTCTTACTTACCATATTATTAGCCTACTTTCGATTTTTGCAAAAAATGAAAGTAGACTTATGAGATCAACACAGGGCGAAAAAAGTGTGTCTGTCTGTGTGTGTGTATGTGTGTGTGTGAGTCTGTGTGTGTGTATGTGTGTGTGAGTCTGTCTGTGTGTGTGTGAGTGTGTGTACTCTGAATGTCTGTCCCCCCCTATCAATTCGAACACGGTGAATGCGAATTGAACGAAATTTGGTACAAAGGTAGCACTAGCAAAGGACACCTCAGTGTCATGTTTTATATCGCCGCCATATTTACTAAAACTGAATGGCGGCCACTCAAACGTTCAAAACGTAAAATCAAATAACGACTAACCAAATCATCCAATCTCTACCAAATTTGGTAACAACATACCTTCGTATAGGATGCGTCTTGTGACCAAACTACAAGGTCGTCCGCCATACCATTTCAGGATGGCGGCCGTGCGAATTATGCAAACTTTATAATCCATATCATGGGACCCACCAGTTCCGATTATCGAGCCGAGAATCGTTTTAACTGTTCTAAAGGAAGAGGCACGTACGAAATTAAAAGTTTATTTTGTAATACTATAGTGCAGACGTGATTTTAAAAAGCTCAGCTGATTCATTAATAAGACAAGATGGCAGCGGATATCTTGTGCCTGACTTATATTTCACTAATTTGAGTATTGCATGCAATATAGCGTACTGAAACAAAATAAATAAACTTTGTATGAAATGCTTTATATAAAAATAATATACTTCAGTGATGAAATCGTTTAGTATAAATCATTATTTGCTAACAAGTTCTATGTAAGTCATTTTATATAGAACGATATTCGTTGACACAATTAGCTCAGTGGTAAAGCGTTAGTCTGTCATTCATATGCCTATGGTTCAAACCCCATCAGAGTTAGTTTTTTGCTTGACATTTCACATATTTGTTGCTTTGTAATGACTCAGACGTTTTAAAATTAAGCGTTATATTGTGCATATTACGGTGCAAAACATATACTTAATTAAAACATAATTCGCCAGCAGATTTAATCGAGACATCTAGCTGACAAAAAGGTAACAGATTTTATTGAAAAGTTTCTTCTTCTGGCCGCTAGATTGCACTCGCTCTGTTAGGATTATATTGTTCGATATTTCACAACTAGATATCACGACTAGTTTTTATATTTATTGTTTCTTGAGTACTGAGACGTTATAAAATAAAGCTTTATATGGTGCTTTTTGCAATGGAAATTATATATTAAAAAAACGACATTCTCCACTGGAGTGACATCTTCCAGCCTTCAGTTGTACTATGCAGAAACTATAGATTCGAGCAGCGCTCTATACCGGCCAGTTAGTGAACCCAGTCTTAACGACTGCTAGGAGTAATAAGACAGTAACATTCGTTTATTCCTTGTGCACAGAGGCGTTGTTGATAATCTCAAAACTTGCAATATGGATGATTTGGAGATGGATTATTTTGTTATACCGTGTATTTAAGATTAGCCTATAAATTAACGGGTTGCGAAGTTACTTCACTTAGTTCTATATCATTCGTACACGACACAGAACAACAACGTGACGTCAGTTTCTGATCTGCTCTGATTGGCTATTACATTGCTGCAGTCGGGTAGTTGGCAGTCAAGGATAAAATTCTCGACTGCCAACTGCCAGCTACCAACTGCAACTTCATGTTGTGTATGGTGCCTATAGTATACACGGAGTCGATCGCGACTGCCGACCGAGGACTACCAACTACGGACTGCCGACTGCGCATTGTAGATGGGCCTTATTAGAGCAACGAAGTTTCAATTATTGTAAGTAGTCGGTGTTTGGAGTGTTTGCTGATGAAATTGCAAAATGCTGGGGTAAATTATAAACTATGGTTTCAACGCCACTGTTCAAATCCTGTGTGCCAATTTGCACTTCAAATAGGAAGAAATTAGGAGATGATAAGGACAGAGAGTTATAACTATACCCATACATTTCGGAGAAAGTAGGCTATATGTTCTTTCCCGAACATCTTGTTTTTTTCATAACATTTTTCATCTCATAGAACCTGCGTCATTTTGGTGTATGGTTTTCACTTCCTGATTTGGTCATCTGTGTAATATGGTGTTTTGAGTAGGTTTAGTTTTTCTCTTGGCCACAGGATTTCTCTGCACTCGAATGAGTAGTTCTTATTTAAGTGTAAGTGGACATACAGATTCTTAGATGATATTTAGTATGTATTTTTTATTTTCGGTATTCAATGTTTCCATAATCAAATGCATTTATATATATATATATATATATATATATATATATATATATATATATATATATACTATCATGAAGCTGGTATTCTAAGCGTTTATTTGCGGACTTCCATTATCCACTTCAAATGTTGCTGTTCGACAAAACACGCAAGGCTAATACAATTAAGAAAAAGAAATTAATTGGCCCTTAAAATGTGTTAGTTAGAAAAATAATGCATACAATGACTGACGTAGGCTCCTTAAATATTCAGTTATATTAGCGAAACATCAGGCTTAATCTATAAGCTACAAGCAGTATAAAGCCGTCGTACCCTCCTATTTAATAATTTCAGCAAAATTTTTGATCAGATGGAAATCACGCTAGAGGACTTTGAGTGTCAATAATATTGCTCATTATAACAACGACCTTCCTCCGGGTTGCACACATTACGGCAATGCGAGCAAAGGTACGATCTCTTAATATCCAATTGTGATCCCGAGCAACGCCGGGCATAACAGCTAGTCTATCTATATATATATCTAATATATAAAAGTGAAAGTCTGTATGTGGGTATGTATGTATGTGGGTCTGTTCCGTATACAAATCTACACCGTTCCACCAATCTCAACCAAATTTTGCATACACATAGTTTAGGACCCGGAAGGAACCGCTGGCTACATGAATTTTCGATAGTCTTTCTCATTCTTTTGATTTAGGCCCTTTTGGACTCAAGCACAGGCTAATCAAATCATAAAATATACTCATGAAGGAATGGCAAGGCAGATAGTTTCCATGGCAACATAGCTCAAGTCGAGACACGGCCGTCTGGATGACAGTTGCGCTCTGCACTACTGGTATAGAAAATGAGCATCTTTACTTGAAATCCCGTTAGTTACTCACCTACTCACACAGCACTGTCAACCGAGTTTAGCATAACAAACACTTGACACTATCTTCTACTATATATTTGTCAAATACCACTCACTCACTCATTCATTCATCACGAAATCTCAGAAACCACCGAACGGATTGGAATGAAATTTGGTATGCAGCTTCCCCAAGGACCTTAAATGCCCACTAAGAAAGGATTTTTGTATATTCAGGTTCTAAAGGGGTGTTAAGGGGGTAGACCTTCATTTCATTGACTAGCAATATCTCCCGATTGGTTTCATTGGGGGATGTGATACTCGGCACATAAACTCATCATTAAAAATAAGAAGACCCGAGTCTCAGGGTTTTTCGATGTGGTGTATATTATGAGGTGAAAGGGGTGAAAAGTGGGGATTGAAATATTCCTAAATGAGCGTGTATCTCTTAAACGACAAATGCGAGGAGTTTGAAACTCAGCGAAAAAAAATCAGCATAAAAAATAAATAAATATTTGTTTGACCGTTTTTTTATAAATCCAATTTAAGGGGCCCATGGGGAAGGGTGAAATTCTGTTGGGGGGGACAGGAAAGAAAGTGTCCTACCTGATTGACTGACTGACTCACTCATCAAACTCAGGGGGAAAAACTGCTTTAAAGTAAGTAAATAGCTGTTCGACAGTTTTTTTTTTTCATAAATCAAATTTAAGGGGTTCATGGGGAGGGGTGAAATTCTGAAAAAAGAAAATTGAAAGAAAATGTCCTGACCTCACTCACTCACTCACTCACTCATCATCATCGCCCTGCCAAAATTATTGAAGTTAGAAACATGACAGTTTGGGGATATGTTCATTGTATGTCAAAACAGTCTACTAAGGGAGGATTTTCGGATATTCAGGTTCTAAAGGGGTCTTAAGGGGGTTAAACCTGCATTTCATTGAATAACAATATCTCTCGAATGGTTTCATTGGGGGATGTGATTCACGGCATATAAACTCATCATTAAAAAGTAAGAAGACACGTGCCTGATGGTTTTTCGATGTGGTGTATATTATGAGGTGAAAGGGGTGAAAAGTAGGGATTGAAAGATTCCTAACGGAGCGTGTATCTCTTAAACGACATAGGCGAGGAGTTTGAAACTCAGCGGAAAGAAATCAGCATACAAAATAAGTAAATATTTGTTTGACCGTTTTTTCATAAATCCAATTTAAGGAGCCCATGGGGAGGGGTGAAATTCAGGGGGGAAAAAAACTGAAAAGAAAGTGTCCTAACCGATTGACTGACTGACTGACTGACTCACTCATCAAACTCAGGGGGAAAATCTGCTTTAAAGTAAGTAAATAGCTGTTCGACAGTTTTTTTTGGATCAATCAAATTGAAGGGGTTCATCGGGAGGGGTGAAATTCTGAGGAAAAACAAATGAAAGAAAATGTCCTGACTCATTCACTCACTCATCATCGCCCAGCCAAAAATATTGAAGTTGGAAACATGGCATTTTGGAGATATGTTCGTTGTATGTCAAAACCGTACACTAAGGAAGGATTTTTGGATATTCAGGCTCTAAAGGGGTCTTAAGGGGGTTAAACCTGCATTTCATTGAATAACAATATCTCAAGAGTGGTTTCATTTGTGGATGTGATACTCGGCATATAAACTAATCATTACAAATAAGCAGACAGTTGTCTAAGGGTTTTTCGATATGGTGTATTATTATGAGGTGCAAGGGGTGAAAATTGGGGGTTGAAGGATTCCTAACGGAGCGTGAAGGCCTATCTCTTAAACGACATAGGTGAGAAATTTGAAACTCAGAGAAAGAAAATCAGCTAAATAAATAAGTAAATCGGTGTTCGACCGTTTTTTTTTCATAAATTAATTTAAGGGGCCAATGGGGAGGGGTGAAATTCTGGGGGAAAAAAGGAGAGAAATTGTCCTAACTGACTGACTGACTCACTCACTCATCAAACTCAGGGGAAAAAGACAGCTTAAAAAATAAGTTAATAGGTGTTCAAGAGTTTTTTCATCAATCCAATTTAAGGGGCCCATGGGGAAGGGTGAAATTCTGGTAAAAATAATTGAAAGAAAATGTCCTGTCTGACTCACTCACTCATCACGCCCAGCGAAAACTATTAATGTTGGAAACATGAAATTTTGGGAATATGTTCGTTGTATGTCGAAAACGTCAACTAAGGAATGATTTGTGTTTATTCGGGATTTAAAGAGGTGTTAAGGGGGTAAAGATGCATTTCATTGAATAACGATATCACATGATTTGTTTCTTTGGGGATGTGATATTCGGTATAGAAACTAATCATTAAAAATAATCAGACATATGTCTAAGGGTTTGTCGATGTGATGTATATTATGAGGCGAAACGGGTGAAAATTGGGGGTTGAGGGATTCTTAACGGAGCGTGTATCTCTGAAACGACATAGGCGAAAAAATTTAAATTCGGCGGGAAAAACAGCTTAAAATACAAGTAAATAGGTGATCGACCGTTTTTTTTTTCATAAATCCAATTTCAGGAGCCCTTGGAGAGGGGAGAAATTCTGGGGGGGGGGGGGGGAAACAGGAAAGAAAGTGTCCTAAATGATTGACTCTCTTAGTCACTCATCAAACTCAGGGGGGAAAACAGCTTTAAATAAGTAAATAGGCGTTCGACAGTTTGTTTCATAAATCCAATTTAAGGGGTTCATGGGGAGGGGTGAAATTATCAAAAATAAATGAAAAAAATGTCCTGACTGACTCACTCACTCATCATCGCCCAGCCAAAATTATTAAAATTAGAAACATGAAATGTTGGGGATATGTTCATTGTATGTCGAAAACGTCCACTAAGGAAAGAGTTTTGGATATTCAGGTTCTAAAGAGGAGTTAAGGGGGTAAACGTGCATTTCATTGAATAACAATATCTGACGAGTGGTTTCATTTGGGGATGTGATACTTGGCATATATACTAATCATTACAAATAAGCTGACACATGTCTAATGGTTTTTCCACGTAGTGTATGTTATGAGGTTAAAGGAATGAAAAGTGGGGGTTGAAAGATTCCTAACGGAGCGTGTATCTCTTAAAATACATAGGCGAGGAGTTTGAAACTCCTCGGAAATCAATCAGCTTAAAAATAAATAAATAAATAAATAAATAAATAAATAAAATAAATAGGTGTTTGACCGTTTTTTCATAAATGCAATTTAAGGGGCCTATGGGGAGGGGTGAAATTTTGGAAGAAAAACGTCCACTAAGGAATGATTTTTGGATGTTCACTCTCATCGACCAACAAAAACTATTAAAGTTAGAAGAATTACATTTTGGGGATATGTTCGTTGTGTGTCGAAAACGTATACTAAGGAGGGATTTTTGGATATTCAGGTTCTAAAGGGGTGTTAACGGGGTTAAAACTGCATTTCATTATATAACAATATGACACTCATTCGTTCATTCATTCATTTATTTGCAATGGAGGGTGTGGCCCCCGGAGGCAAATTGGATATACATATCAAATAAATAATTACACATAACAATTCAATAACAATTATACAACAATTAAACTGGAGTATTTACACAAATAGTCAGTCTTTTCTTAAACACACCTATATGTTTGGGAAAAGGCTCTAAGACTGCGGCAGGTAGAGAGTTCCAGTTATCAATGGCACGGTTTACAAAATAATATTTACCATAATTTGTTCGCTGTGGTCGTCCCTTAACTTTGAAAGGATGATCGCTCCTACCCTTGTAAGTAATGTAAGTAATGACGCGAGCGAAGCAAGGCTAAAAATGAGATGGTGTGTGTCTGTGTATTACTCAATCTGGCAAGTACCACTGGTCCGATATACGTGAATTTTACATGGAAGTAGCTGATTTACCTGGTTAACATATAGGTTACTTTTGATTACAATACTTTGCACTATTTAAAGATGGCGACCATTTTAGTGACGTCACTACACCCTTTGGTTTCAAACTCATATTTCCATTTGAAATAAAAAGAGAACGCTAAGAAATAGCAAACTTTTGATGGCATATACGAGGTTTAAAATTACATTTTCTATCCGAAAGGTATCTCCAACGGTTAGCGAGTAAAATCTAAATTTGTGCTATAGAACACGGTCAACGCCGAGCGTTGTAGTTGGACAAAATGTTTCATCCTTAATCTCCCTCTGCGCAGCACCTCGCCTATCCCCTATTTTAACTGTCACCTTCACATTTTAATTTATTTATGACGCGTAGCGAAGCACGGGTACTTCAGCTAGTATATAATAAAAATCAATGTTACGTGATAGTTTGTGGGTGTGTGTGTGGGTGTGTGGGTGTGTGGGTGTGTGTGTATGTCTCCTATGCGTTCATATACTACTCATCCGATTGCGCTGAAACTTGGGTGAGATGTTGAGTACACTCCAAGGAAGGTTTCTGGTTCAGAAAATTCATTTTACAATAAGCAGCGCACGAGTAGATTCAACAAATGAACGACCAGGCGCGAAGCGTTTAAAATAGTCCGTTATGCGTTCATATAACGTTCATCAGATTGCGATAAAACTAGGGTGTGAGAGTACGCTCCAAGGAAGGTTTATGGCTTAGTAAACCCATTTTAAAATAGGTAGCGCACGAGTAGATTCAACAAATGAGCGACGACTTGGGAAGCGTTTTAACAAAGTCCCGTCTGCGTTCATATACCATTCGACCAATATCAATGAAACTTGGGTGAGATGTTCTGTGCACTGCAGGGAAGGTTAATAGATTAGTAAATCCAATTTACAAGTAGTAGCGCTAGAGTATATTCAACAAATGAGCGACGACGCGTGAAGCGTTTCAAGAAAGTCCCGTATGCGTTCATATACTATTCGACCGATATCGATGAAACTTGGGTGAGATGTTGTGTACATTCCAGGGAAGGTTTCTGGATTAGTAAATCCATTTTACAATAAATAGCGCACGAGTATATTTAACAAATGAGCGACGACGTGCGAAGCTCTTCAACAAAGTCCCGTATGCGTTCATATACTTTCCGGCCGATAGCGATGAAACTTGGGTGAGATGTTGTGTACATTCCAGGGAAGGTTTCTGGATTAGTAAATCCATTTTACAATAAATAGCGCACGAGTAAATTCAACAAATGAGCTACGACACGCGAAGCGTTTCAACACAGTCCCGTATGCCTTCATATACCTTTAGTTCGATAGCGAAGAAACTTGGGTGATATGTTGTGTACAATGTAGGAATGGTGTCTGCCTTAGGGAATCAATTTTACTAGAGGAACTGCACGAGTAAATTCAACAAATGAGCAACGACGCGCGAAGCGTTTCAACGAAGTCCCGTATAAGGTCATATACGATTCGTCCGATAGCGATGAAACTTGGGTGAGATGTGGTGTACACTTACGTGAAGTTTTCAACCTTAGTAAATACATTTCACAGTGGGTAGCGGACGAGTAGATTCAACAAATGAGCGATGACATGCGAATCGTTTCAACAAAGCCCCGTATGCGTTCATATACCATTCGCCCGATTGCGATGAAACTTGGGTGAGATGTTGAGTACACTCCAAGAAAGGTTTCTGGCTCAGTAAATACATTTTACAATATGCAGCGCACGAGTAGATTCAACAAATGAACGCCGACCCGCGGAGCGTTCCAGAAAAGTCCGTTATGCGTTCATATACCGTCCATCCGATTGCGATAAAACTAGGGTGAGAGAGTACGCTCCAAGGAAGGTTTCTGGCTTAGTAAATCCATTTTACAATAGGTAGAGCACGGGTAGATTCAACAAATGAGCGACGATTTGCGAAGCGTTTTAACAAAGTCCCGTACGCGTTCATATACCATTCGTCCAATACTAATAAAACTTGGGTGAGATGTTCTGTGCACTCCAGGGAAGGTTACTGGATTAGTAAATCAAATTTACAATTAGTAGCGCACGAGTATATTCAACAAATGAGCGACGACGCGCGAAGCGTTTCAAAAAATTCTCGTAGGCGTTCATATACTATTCATCCGATATAGATGAAACTAGGGTGAGATGTTGTATACATTCCAGGGAAGGATTCTGGATTAGTAAATCAATTTTACAATACGTAGCGCACGAGTATATTCATTAAATGGGCGACGACGAGGGAAGCGATTCAAAAAAGCCAAGTAGGCGTTCATATACTATTCGGCCAATATCGATGAAACTTGGGTGAGATGTTGTGTGCACCCCAGGGAAGGTTTCTGGTTTGGTAAATACATTTTACAATAGGTAGCGCACGAGTAAATTCAACAAATGAGCTACGACGCGCGAAGCGTTTCAACATAGTCCCGTTTGTCTTCATATACCATTAGTTCGATAGCGAAGAAACTTGGGTGATATGTTGTGTACACTCTAGGAAAGGTGTCTGGCTTTGTGAATCAATTTTACAAGAGGAAGTGCACAAGTAGATTCAACGAATGTGCAACAACGCGCGAAGCGTTTCAACGAAGTCCCTTATAAGATCATATACCATTCGTCCGATAGCGATGAAACTTGGGTGAGATGTTGTGTACACTTACGTGAAATTTTCTACCTTAGTAAATTCATTTCACAGTGGGTAGCGCACGAGTAGATTCAACAAATGAGCGATGGCATGCGAATCGTTTCAACAAAGCCCCGTATGCGTTCTTATACCATTCATCCGATTGCGATGAAACTTTGGTGAATTTTTGTGTACACTCCAGGAATGCTTTGTGGCTTAGTAAATCCATTTTACAATAGGTAGCACACGAGCAGATTTAACAAATGAGCGATGGCACGGAATTATTTTAACAAAGTCCCGTATGCGTTCATATACCATTCATCCGATTGCGACGAAACTTTGGTGAATCGTTGATTACACTTCAGGGAAGGTTTTTGGCTTAGTAAACCATTTTACAATAGGTAGCGCACCAGTAGATTTAACAAATAAGTGATGGCACGCGAATTGTTTTAACAAAGTCCCGTATGCATTCATATACCATTCATCCGATTGCGATGAAACTTTGGTGAGATGTTGAATACATTCCAAGGAAGGTTTCTAGCTTAGTATATCCATTTTACAATAGGTAGCCTACGAGTAGATTTAACAAATGAGCGATGGCACGCGAATTATTTTAACTAAGTCCCATATGCGTTCATATACCATTCATCCGATTGCGATGAAACTTTGGTGAATCGTTGAGTACAATTCAGGGAAGGTTTCGGACTTAGTAAATCCAATTTACAATAGGTAGTTCACGAGTAGATTCAGCAAATGAGTGACGGTGGGCGAATAGTTTTAACAAAATCCTGTATGCGTTCATATGCCATTCATCCGATTGCGATGAAACTTTGGTGAGTTGTTGTACACGCTCCCACGAATGTTTCTAAATAAGTAAATCCATTTTACGATCGTTTAGAGGCAGTTAAAGGGAAATTAAAAAAATAGTGTATCCAAAAGCACTTCAAGAAAAAAAAAAATACAACGCCAATACTTTCTTTGATTGGCATTGCAACGCATGCAGGGTACAGCTTGTCTATATATATAAAAATCAATTTTACGTGATTGTTTGTCTTTCTGTATGTCTGTCTGTGGGTGTGTATGTCCCCTATGCGTTCATATACCATTCATCCGATTGCGATGAAACTTGGGTGAGATGTTAAGTACACTCCAAGGAAGGTTTCTGACGTAGTAAATCCATTTTACAATAGGTTGCGCACGCGTAGATTCAACATATGAGCGACGATGCGCGAAGCGTTTCAACCAAGTCCCGCATGTGTTCATATACCATTCGTCCGATAGCGACGAAACTTGGGTGAGATGTTGTATACACTTACGCGAAGGTTTCAAAATTATTGAATACATTTCACAGTAGATAGCGCACGAGTAGATTCAACAAATGTGCTACGACGTGCGAAGCATTTCAACAAAGTCACGTATGCGTTCATATACCATTCGTCCGATAGCGATGAAACTAGTCTGAGATGTTGTGTGTACTCCAGGGAAGGTTTCTGGCTTAGTAAATCCCTTTAAAAATAGGTAGAGCACGAGTAGAATCAACAAATGAGCGACGACGCGCGAAGCGTTTCAAAAATGTCCCATATAAGGTCATATACCATTCATCCGATAGCGATGAAACTTGGGTGAGATGTTGTGTACACTCCAGGGAAGGTTTCCGGCTTAGTACATCCATTTTAGAATAGGTAGCGCACCAGTAGATTCAACGAATGAGCGATGACACGCGAAGCGTTTCAACAAAGTCCCGTATAAGGTCATATACCATTCGTCTGATAGTGATAAATGTTTGGTGAATTGTTGTGTACACTCCAGGAAAGGTTTCTGGCTTAGTAAATCCATTTTACAATACGAAGTGCACGTTTAGATTTAACAAATGAGTGACTACGCGCGAAGCGTTCGACAACGTCCCGTATACGTTCACATACCATTCATCCGATTGCGATGAAACTTGGGTGAGATGTTGTGTACACTCCAGGGAAGGTTTCTGGCTGAGTACATCCATATTACAATACGTAGCGCAAGAGTAGAATCAACAAGTGAGCGACGACACGCGAAGCGTTTCAACCAAGTCCCGTAAGCATTCATATACCATTCTTCCGATAGCTATGAAACTTGGGTGAGATGTTATGTACACTTCATGGAAGGTTTCTGGCTTAGTAAATCCACTATACAATAGGCAGCACACAAGTAGATTCAACAAATGAGGGACGACGCACGAAGCGTTTCAACAAAGTCCCGTATAAGGTCATATACCATCCTGCCGTTAGCGGTGAAACTTGGGTGAAATATGGTGGACACTCGCAGAAAGGTTTCTAGCTTAGTAAATACATTTCACAGTAGGTAGCACACGAGTAGATTCGACAAATGAACAGCGACACGCGGAGCGTTTCAATACAGTCCCCTATGTCTTCATATCCCATTAGCGTTTCATCAAAGTCCCGTATAAGGTCATATACCATTCTGCCGTTAGCGGTGAAACTTGGGTGAAATATGGTGGGCACTCCAAGGAAGGTTTCTGGCTTAGTAAATACACATCACAGTAGGTAGCACACGAGTAGATTCGACAAATGAACGACGACACGCGGAGCGTTTCAATACAGTCCCCTATATCTTCATATCCCATTAGTCCGATAGCGATTAAACTTGGGTGAGATGTTGTATACACTTCAGAAATGCTTTCTGGCTTAGTAAATCCACTTTACAATACGCAGCGCATGAATAGATCCAACAAATGGGCGATGTCACGCGAAGCGTTTCAACTAAGTCCCATATGCGTCCATATACCATTCGTCCGATAGCGAGGAAACTTGGATGAGCTTTTATGTATACTCCAGGGAAAGGTTTTGACTTAGAAAATCCGTTTTACATTAGGTAGCGCACGAGTAGATACAACAAATGGGTGACGAGGGTGAAGCGTTTCAACAAAGTCCCGTATGCGTTCATATACCATTCGTCCAATAGTGATGAAACTTGAGTGAGATGTTGTGTACACTCCAGGGAAGATTTCTGTTTTAGTACATGCATTTTACAATAGGTAGCCCACGAGTAGATTCAACAGATGAGTAACGGCACGCGAATCGATTAAACAAAATCCCGTATGCGTTCATATGCCATTCTTCCGATTGCGATGAAACTTTGGCGAGTTGTTGTGCATGCTCACACGGATGTTTCTAATTTAGTTAATCCATTTTATTAAGTTTAGCGGCAGTTAACGGAAATTAAAAAATATTTTATGTATCCAAAAGCACTTCATGAAACAAAATTAGAACGCCAACAGTTCTGTTGATTGGCATTGCAACGCATACCGGGTACAGCCTGTATATATATAAAAAAGATGTTCGTTTGTTCGTCTTTAATGCGTTCATAAACCATTCATCCGATTGCTCTCAAATTTTGGTGGGTTGTTGTGCACACATCCGGGACGGTTATAGGCATAGTTAATCCAATTTACAATCTATAGCGCACGAGTAGTTTAAACAAATGGGTGTTGGCGACGCATCATATAAAATTCATCCAATTGCGATCACATTTTGGTGAGGTGTTGTGCAAACACCGAGGAAAGTTATAGGCATAGTAAATACAATTTACAATAGATGGCGTGCGAGTAGATTCAACAAAATGGCGTTCGTTTGTTTCAAAAATGTCCCTCATGCATTCATATACCATTCATCCCATTGCGATGAAAATTGGGTGACATGTTGTGTATATATCAGGTAAGGTTTTTGGCTTAGTAAATCCACATTTCAATAGGTATCGCACAAGTAGATTAAACAAATGAGCGACGACGTGCGAAGTGTTTCAACAAAGTCCCGTATGCGTTCAAATACCATCCGCCCGATAGCGATGAAACCTGGGTGAGATGTTGTGTACACTTCCGGGAATGTTTCTGGCTTAGTAAATCCATTTTACAATTGGTAGTGCACCCGTAGATTCAACTAATGAGCGACAGCACGTGAATCGTTTCAACAGGGTCCCGTATGCGTCCATATACTATTCATCCGATTGGGTTCAAACTTTGTTGAATTGAGTACAGCCCTGCGAAGGTTTATGAATTAGTAAATCCGTTTTTCATTGGATGGTGCATAAGTAGATTCAAAAAATGAGTGACGGCGTGCGAAGCGTTTAAACAAAATCCCGTATGCGTGCATATGCCATTCATCCGATTGCGATGAAATGTTGATGAATTGTTATGTACATGCCTGGAAAGGTTTTCGACTTAGTAAATTCATTTTACAATAGGTAGCGTACGAGTATATTCATAAAATGGGTGACGGCGCACGAATCGTTTCAACAAAGACCCGTATGCGTTCAGGGAATGTTTCTTTCTGATAACACTTTGGTCAGTTGCTGAGCACGCTCCCATGAATGTTTCTGAGATAGTAAATCGATTTTATAATAGTTTACATGTGGTTAACGTAAAGAGAAAAAAAATTGTGAATCGAAAACAGTTCAAAAAAACAAAGTCACAACGCCAACACTTTCTTGATTGGCATTGCAACGCATGCCGGGTAGCTAGTCTTATATATAACAAGAAGATCCGTGACGAACTAAAGAGCCTACTTATCTTAAAATTTAAGTTTCGGGCCGATGATTAATCTATACGGATCTATCTAGAATAATGACGCAATTAAGTTGGTAATATCGACATTTCTAATTAGTTGGAAATACTGTTTACCTGGCTTAATGTAGCCTTATAGGGAACTACAGTTGGCAGCCCTGGTGACTGAATATATTCTTAGTTCCATCTCTGAAGGTACAGAATACAAAATTTGGTTGAAGTCCAATGGATAGCATGGACGTTACATGCAGTTAAACATTGGATTTAACAGCGCTCGTAAAATCATGTTGGCAACAATGACATACATGTATTGGTCAGATATAATCTGAAATAATATGATCTGTTGTTGTGTCAATTTTGAATGGAATCCATTAGTTAGTATAGAAGTTACATGTATTTTAAAATTGGACCTATCAGCAGGCTTAGAAACATGTTGGCAGCACTGACGTATATTAGTTACTCCAAATTAATCTAGAATGCCAGGTACTATACGTGTGCAAAGTTTAGAGCTATTGGCTTGCATACTTTCTGATATATTGATATTAGGGTAATTAAAATAGAGACTGTATTTATGAACAGTTAGCAGCCCTGGTTACTCTTAAGTATCGACATAGTCATATCTGTTATGGTACACATAGCACGCACGAAATTTGGTTGAAATCCAAATGATAGTATAGAAGTTACATGTATTTAAATTTGGACCTCTCAGCAGGCTTAAAATCATGTTGGTAGCACTGACGGATATATGTTACTCCACATTAATATAGAATGTCAGGTACTATACGTGTGCATAGTTTAAAGCTGTCGGCTTGCATACTTTATGATATATGGGTATTTGGATAAAAATATTGAGAGCATTTATTAACAGTTGGCAGCCCTGGTGTCTCTTAAGAATACGCTCAGTTATATCTGTTCATGTACACATAGCACATACGAAAGTTGGTTGAAATCCAATTGATAGTGTAGGAGTTATATGCATTAAAATGTGGAGCTATCAGCAGCCTTATAATCATTTTGGCAACACTGCCATGTATGGCCTCCTGGAAATTAATCTGCAATATTATTATCTATACGTGTGCCAATTTTGAAATAGCTTCCATTCATACCTTCCAAGATATCCAACATGGAGCTCAAATTTCAATTGCGATATTTCAGCACTTGGTAGCACTGACATCATTTTCAAATATGACCGTGAGATATTCAGGTATAGATCTTTACTCCTACCAAATTTTATTTCGATTGCTGCAGCCGTTTAGGAGTTGATAGGGGCGGGGGGACACACACACAGCCAGACAGACAGACAGACAGACAGAAGGACAGACAGACGGACAGACAGACAGACAGACAGACGCACATTTGCCCGATCTCATAAGTCTACTTTTTCCTAATTTTTGCAAAATGTGAAAAGTAGGCTAAAAATGGATATGTATATCTACCCGAAGCTGATGGACTGCGACACCGTTTTACCGATTGCATTGAAATTTTGTAGAGTTGAAGTGCACACCCCAAAGAAGGTTTTTGGCAGCAATAATTGTAGATAGCCCTCTCCATTCCTTTCATTTAGGCCCTTTGGCACAAATCTACACCGTTTTCCTGGCTCAAATCTACACCGTTTCACCGATCTGAACCGAATTTTACGTACTTACCATTTGGAACAAGACGAGTAACACTACCTACTTGAACATTCGGACAGCCCTCTCCATTCCCTTCATTTAGGCCCTTTGGCACATATACTGAATTTCCATGCCCCACAAGCTTCATAATTTTATTTAAAGGCGTCATCACGAGGTTGGGGACTTACAGTATTGGCGAGGACTCGTTATTTTACAGTATGAGTGAGGAATGTACAAATTTTATATCTCAACATGAACTGATAATGGTGGAATCTGGGGGTCGGACACGAGGCGTGATTTTGAGTCTAATTTTATAGTTTCTGCGTCGCCTATTGTATGTGAGTATTTGTATCTTAACGACGGTTTACCAGGGTATTATTTTTTCAATTTTGCACGGGATGCTTTCTTACTGTTTATAGATTTATTTTTAGCCTACTTTTCACATTTTGCAAAAATGAGGAAAACGTAGACTTATGAGATCGATCCGGGAAAATGTGTGTCCAACTGTCTGTCTGTCCTTCTGTCTGTCTGGCTGTGTGTGTGTCCCCCCCTATCAACTCCTAAACGGCTGCAGCAATCATAGCCAAATTTAGTATGAGTAAAGATGTGCACTAGAATATCTCACGTCCATATTTGAAAATGATGTCAGTGCTACCAACTGCTGAAAAAACGCACTAGAAATTTGAGCTCCATGTTGGATATCTTGCAAGATATGCATGGGAGCTATTCCAAAATTGGCACACATGTAGATAAGACTATTTCAGTTTAATTTCCAGGAGGCCAACCATGACAGTGATGCCAAAATAATTTAGTCTTCTGATAGGTCCAATGTTTAAATGCATATAACTTCTACACTATCAATTGGATTTCAACCAAATTTTGTATGTAATATGTCTACATAAACAGATATGACTGAGCGTATTCTTAAGAGCCACCAGGGCTGCCAACTGTTAATAATTGCTCTCTCTATTTTTTAATCCAAATACCAATATATCAGAAAGTATGCAAGCCAACAGCTTTAAACTATGCACACGTATATTATGACATTTTAGATTAATTTGGAGTAACTTATATACGTCAGTTCTACCAACATGATTATAAGCCTGCTGATAGTACCAAGTTTTAAATACATGTAACTTGTATACTATCAGTTCGATTTCTACCAAATTTCGTGTGTGCAATGTGTACCATAACAGATATGACTGTAAGTATTGTTAAGAGCAATCAGGGCTGCCAACTGTTAATAAATGCTGTCTATATTTTTTTACCCTAATATCAATATATCAGAAAGTATGCAAGCCAACAGCTCTATACTTTGCACACGTATAGCACCTGACATTCTAGATTAATTTGGAGTAATTAATACTAGGCAGTGCTGCCAACATGAGTCTATGCCTGCTGATATGTCCAATTTTAAAATACATGTAACTTCTATACTAACAAATGGATTTCATCCAAAATTGGCACAACAATATATCATAATATTTCAGATTATTTCTGACCAGCACACGCATGACATTGTTGGCAACATGCTTTTACGCGTGCTGATAGATCCAGTGTCTAACTGCATGTAACGTCCATTGGACTTCAACCAAATTTTGTATTCTGTACCTTAAGAGATGGAACTAAGAATATATTCAGTCACCAGGGCTGCCAACTGTAGTGCTCTATTAGGCTACATTATACCAGGTATAGTTTGAACAAATTAGATTTTTCGATATTATCAACTTAACTTCGTCATTATTCTAGATAGGTTCATATTCTGTAGAATAATCATTGGCATGAAAAGTAGGCTGAATAGTTCTTACCGGAACTTCTTGTTTGTTACTTGAATGCTTCTACGAGTATTTGCAAAGATTTAACTACCTTTTGGTCGTTTTCTGCCATTATGTGCAACCTAAATTCACGGGCTACTGTGGCGTATCCTACCGACCCTCCCATTAGTTAATTAAGTTTGCCTTATAATCTTACTGGTCAAACCCTTCACAAGACACGGCATAAACTTAGAAATGTTGATATGTTTTAAATGGTTTTGTTATTATTACTTGAAATGGTTATAGTTTGTTTTGTTACTTTTACTCTAAATCATAACAAGATACGTAGTTTGCACAATATTACTTAGTGCGGATATGACAATTGCTACCATGTTTGACAGGGTTAGTTTGTCTCGTGGTCACAAGGTGTCTCTCCTCTCCTAAGTGTGGTTCTGATTTAAGTGTACGTGGACATAAAAGATTCTTAGATGATATTTTTTTATGTATTTTCTTTTAGTACCGTATTCATTATTCCCCTGTTCAAATGCATATATTATTATGAAGCTGGGATTTTATGAGATTATCTGCGGACTGCCATTAACCTCTTGAAATGTTGCTGTTCGGCAATACACGCGGGATAAATACAATGAAGTAAAAGAAATTCATTGGCCCTTAAAATGTAATAGTTAGGCGTAGGTTAATAATGCACACTTAGATATTGAGTTACATTAGCGAAATTTCAGGATTAATCTATTATAAGCAACAAGCAGTATAGAGCCGTCATACCCACCTACTTAACAATTTCAACACAATAAATTGTTTATCAGATAAAAAAAAAACACGCACAACGACTTTGAGTGGCAAAATATTGCTCCTTATAACCTTCCTCCGGGTTGCACACAATACGTCACAGCGAGGAATGCTACGATATCCTAAAATCCAATTGTGATCTCGAGCAACGCCGGGCTTAAGAGATAGTGATTTATATAAAAAGGAATGTATGTCTGTTTGTCTTTTATGCGTTCATAAACCATTCATCCGATTGCGATCAAATTTTGGTGAGTTGTTGTACACACTTCCGGGATGGTTATAGGCATAGTTAATCCGCTTCACAATAGATAGTGGGAGTAGATTAAACAAATGCGTGATGGCAATGCGTTCATATACAATTCATCCGATTGCCATCAAATTTTGGTGAGTTGTAGTGCACACTCCCGATAGATTTATATGCGTTGTAAATCCCATTTACAATAGATGGCGCGCGAGTAGCTTCAACAAAATGGCGTGCGTTGTTTCAACAAAAGTCCTTCATGCGATCATATACCATTTATCTCATTGCGATGAAACTTGGGTGAGATGTTGTGTACACTTCAGGGAAGGTTTCTGGCGTAGTAAATCTACTTAACAATAGGTAGCGCACGAGTAGATTCAACAAATGAGAGACGACGCGCGAAGCGTTTCAACAAAGTCCCGTATGCGTTCAAATACCATTCGTCCGATAGCGATGAAACTTGGGTGAGAGGTTGTGTACACTCCAGGCAAGGTTTCTGGCTTAGTAAGCCCACTTTTCAATAGGTATCGCACAAGTAGATTAAACAGATGAGTGACGACGCACGAAGTGTTTCAACAACGTCCCGTATGCGTTCTTATACAATTCGTCTGATAGCGATGAAACACGGGTGAGTTGTTGTGTACTTTCCAGGGAATGTTTCAGGCTTAGTAAATCCATTTTACAATAGGTAGCGTATGACTAGATTCAACAAATGGGCGAAAACGCGCGAAGCGTTTCAAAAATGTCCCGAATGCGTTCAAATACCATTTGTCCGTTAGCGATGAAACTTGGGTGAGATGTTGTGTACACATCCGGGAAGGTTTCTGGCTTATTAAATCCGCTTTGCAATAGGTAGCGCACGAGTAGATTCAACAAAAGAGCGACGGCACGCGAATCGTTTCAACAAAGTCCCGTATACGTTCATATACCATTCATCCGATTGCGATGAAACTTTCCCGAATTGTTGTGTACACTCCAGGAAAGGTTTCTGACATTAAAAATCCATTTTACAATTGGTAGAGCACGAGTAGATTCAATTAATGAGCGACAGCGCGTGAATCGTTTAAACAAAGTCCCGTATGCGTACATATACCATTCATCCAATTGTGATAAACCTTTGGTGAGTTGAGTACAGTCCTGCGGAGGTTTATGAATTAGTAAATCTGTTTTCCAATGGGTGGCGCACAAGTAGATTCAATAAATGAGTGACGGCGCGCGAAGCATTTAAACAAAATCCCGTCTGCGTTCATATGCCATTCATCCGATTGCGATGAAATTTTGATGAGTTGTTGTGTACACGCCAGGGAAGGTTTTCGACTTAGTAAATGCACTTTTCAGTAGGTAGCTTACTAGTAGATTCAACAAATGAGTGACGACGCACGTATCGTTTCAACAAAAACCTGTATGCGTTCATATACCATTCATTTCATTGCGGTGAAATTTTGGTGAGTTGTTGAGCACGCTTCCATGAATGTTTCTGAGATATTAAATCAATTTTATAATAGTTTATAGTGGTTAACGTAAAAATAAAAAAATTATTGGGAATCCAAAAGAAGTTCAACAAAGTCACATCGCCAACACTTTCTGTGCTTGCATTGCAACGCATGCCGGATACAGCTAGTTAATTATAAAAAATAAATTACTCATATTCAAATCAGAACGCAAAACACTAAAGTTATTTTTCAATATGTAAATAAATTTAGTGTCTTGATTCATTATAAACGGTCATTTCTTTGAGGTGTAGGAAATGAACACGGGATTTAGTAGGTACCAAGTGACATTAACAAGATAATTAAACACCTTATCAAATAATAACGTTGGCAGAAGACGTCCAAAGTACAAGGAATTTCACAACAGGGCCAAATTAATATTACCATATCTCAAATCCAGGATTATAAACTAAGCGACTCGAAATTAAATACGGTAAGACTTCCATAATAACAGTTCCAAAAGATATTACACTTGACTACCACAGACCCATTTGGAATTATTTTACTGTTGTAAGCGGATGAGCACAGTTTTTTTATATACTGTTGGTTTGTTGGTTCCTCAGTTAAGGGGCTGCGACAACGCAGTCATGTAGCCTCGTGCACTTTGGCTGTGTGTAGAATCTGTCTGATACCCGGTGTTAATTGTGTTGGCTGTATTAGCGAGTATTTTCTGTAATTCAGGTAAGGACTGCAGACGATCAATTTTCAAGTAGTTACTACTTTTGCTGCCAAACGCTACCATCAACGTCATCTAGCTGCGGACTTGGTTACTAGATGCCACCGCAACCGACACCTGGCGATGAAAGTTGGAACTTTAGTGCGTTTACAAATCTAACCTACAAATATGACTTCACAAAAGTGTAGTTAGTGGAAGGTTCTTTTACATTCCATTAATCAATGACATGGGCCCGCCGGCTTTACTTCGCCTCCGAAGGAAGGTAAACTGAGGGATTTTTAACGCTCTTAAAAAATCCGACTACTTCAGCTGAGTTTGAACCCGCGATCTGGGCATAGAAGCTCGGTTTGCTACACTAGTGTCCAAAAGTTAAGCATAATCACTAAACGAGGTCATATCTCTGATACGAATGTCAGACAGATTGCTGAACAAACGGAAGTAGAATCACACATCATATGTCACACAACTTGTCCAAAAAAACAGTGAAAGAAAGGTTTTGATAGCTAAGGTACATCTTTGACTACAACTGATAAAACTTGGCAATGTCTTCCACAACAAAATATGCAGTTAAACGGGTGTAAGGTTAACCCTAACGGCCACACATGCTTCGCGGCGACGTGGCATGCTCTCTATCAGATAGTCCAAGATCTCTTGTGGCAGTCGATTACATTCCCCCGAAAGGGCACTGCGAAGGTCTTAGAGGGTCCTTGGTGGAGACCGACGGGAAGCAATTCGTCTCCCCAATACGTCCCAGGCATGTTCTATAGGATTCAGTCTGCAGACCTCGCCGGCCAGTCCATGAAATGAATGTCTTCCCCAGCCAGAAATTCATCCACCAGAACAGCGCTATGCGGTCGGGTATTATCGTTCAATAAGAGAAAGTATGGACCAACCTACGACTAACATCTCCCGTATCCCAAAATCGTAACCAAAGCCTGGAAATGACATTTTGTGGCACGTTCAAGGATACGGCGACTTCGGTATGTGTCTGTCCTGCTTCCAGGCGGCCGAGTATTATACGCTTCGAAACGGCGTCCAAATGGCGTCGTTGTGACATTATATTGTCACGTTCACCACGAGGCTACACTTCGCACAATATAACAGGGTAAACAGGACTGAGGGAATATTGGCCGCAGGCACTGGCTGGGTTTACCTTGTGGTTACTCCGGCAGTCAAAGCAGGGAATACTCTTTTCCTATACATAGCAAACACGTATGGCTGTTAGGTGCATATTGTGCCCTTATCGACATGCCGATATTTTGGGTCTAAGGCATATTTGTGAGAAGACGGCAAATTTTGAACACCGCACAACTTTTGTTCCAGAAGGTTATGGAAACTATCATCGAGGCTTGGTGACGTACTCTGCGACAAGTTATGGCATTATTTTTGGTTTATTCTTGTCCGATGTTTTTGAGACTTTGGAGGTATGTCAAATTACTGGCAATAAGAAAAGAAGAAGAATGCACCATCCCGAAAGAAAATCGGTTCATTAGGAGCCCATATATTGGCAATTATGTGTTTAAGATTATTCCCGCTGTGACGTAACGTCCTTGTGACGTGCGATCGGCGTGGAACTCTCTCGAAGCCCTGAGCGGGTATGAATAGGCAGCTCAGCGGAGCTGAGACATCAATCACATCCCGTGCAGGGTCACGGAAGTATCTACGTCAATCACATTTCGTGCATGGTCACGGAAGCATCTTCGTCAATACGTGCATCGTCACGCCACAGTCTTCGTTATTGAGTGTAAAGCAGTTATTCTACGCGGAAGTTCCGAAATTTATAGTCAGTGTTATCACCGGACGAATTTACGGTCAAGTGATAGAATATTTTCGCGATGCGAGGTACTTAGAACATTTTTGTGAAGCGACTTTGAGTGTTAGGCTTCGAGTACAGATGACACTTAGTCAAATTTTTCATCATTATTGGACATATGGTAGACTTTGTCTACAAGCCACATTTTACTAATTGGAAATTAGTCGTTTCCAAATTATCAGTGACGAGCTTTTGTCTCGGTAGTTTACAAGATCAGCCACGACCACATTACAATATTCTACGGATACCAGTCTTGCAGTTTGATCAGATCAAACTAGACCACGATTGGAGATGCACATCTCAAACCTATTTAGGAGCATAGAGGGGCTCATCTTTACGGATGTGTGCTGGGGATTACCCATTACGCGAACACAGGACTTAGCCGAAGATGGAGCCAGCCGTGCCTAACGCGTGTCTGGAAGGTGTATAATCCTACCCACTAGTTTATCTCTTGCTAGGAAACTACGGATCTGAATCATTTGCCTTAAGATTATAAGAGTATCAACTAAATTGAACGTGTCACAGCCCTATCAGAGCTACAACTGATTTAAGTCCCGTGATAGCTGATTTTCGGTAACTTGCATATGTGGTCGTTGGAATTTGTCTAAACGGGCACTATATGTCGTGCGATTTGCGGTCTATTTCCTGTTGCCCTGATTATTCGTAACTTACGATTAAACTTTGGATACTAGTGTACTTTTGTAAATACTGCTACAGAGAGAAGGGATGAATATAATAGACTGGTGCTAATGAGCTGATTATTTCAGCAACTACATCATATTCTATCCCAGGAATTGGGATGATAAACGCAATAGAGAATCTTAACATAGCTACAAACAAGTAGGTCCATGAAGAACTATACAGCCTATTTCCATATATCTGTCCTATGTTAATTGCCTCTATCAACATACAAAATGTATGTTTGATTGCTGTAATAGATTCGTAGATATTGAGAACCGTCTAAATATTTCGGATGGTCGCCATGTTGGATATTTATGTATGTAGTTCTTAGAGTTATGTACTATAACATGAAGATTATTGTGTAGAAGTAGTATTCAAACCTCTATCGCATAATTAGGACACAATAAATACGATTTTGAAATGTCGCACAGCTGCCATCTTGTGGTTATGAAAGCAATTGAAACAAATTAGATACCAATGGATTAAAATTTGTAAAAGCATTTACCGTACCATGTTTCCCTGCACATTGCACCCGATACCTAGTTGAGGCTATCGGCTACGCCAGTTGTGATCGAGCCACAGTTGAGATTTGTGGGCAAGGAGAAAAGATAGCGCTCAGATCGAGTCAGAAGAATGGTAGGAAATGACGTAGGAGGCCGAGGGAGATGGAGCCACTACCCCTCAAAAATAACGAACTATGGGAGAAATACTGGATGATTATAAAGATTAATTTGGAATAAAGTCTTATCTAACCTCCGAAGGGAAGGAAATATCAAGAAATCTTATTGACAATAACTTGAAGAAAGGTAGATAACGCCTTAAGTTATATTATGACTTTATAGCTGAAGGTAGCATGGTCGAGGTTAGATCTGTGACGTCAGGAAGTGGAAGGAAGGGGGAAGTCACGTGGTAGGTCAAGGCGAGACGGCCGAGTGCAGTAACTCTAGCGAAGAGAAGTACTCCAGCAGTCCAGTTGAGTGGATCAAGTTGTGCTATAACAGAACAGTTTATTAGGCAGTGCAATAAGGAGAGTTACATGCAGGAGGGAATCGCTAGGCGAAGCCCGCAATGCAGTATCAGGAGTTCGGTTTTGGAGCACATGTTGTCCGTAGGGCAAGTAATGCAAGCCGTTAACTTTAGCAAGGAAGCCGATGTCTAGACACATGTTATTTCAACATCGCAGTCGTATTCATGTGGAACAGCAATGCCTTTTCAAGCTTACAATTTACCGAAGCAATACACAGGATTGAGCAACATTATTTTAGCTACATTCTCAATGTATAACAGCACAGCGAAGCAGTATAATGAGGCCAGTATTTAACCTCATATTACACAGGGACAGTGAAGTAAAACGTGTCGTGCTGTGGGTGACATTTTGTTACCATGCGATAGTCAACGGGTTGAACATTACTCTGACATTTTGTCAAGTTTGAGATGTTAGGACTTGTACTTCAACAGTCCAATTGTGCAGTCCAGTTACAGTTATACACATTTTATCATGGACATTCACATGGACTTGAACTTATTTCAGCAGTATTACAGCATCTTTTATGATGCATTTGAACCGAAAATATTTAAGGCGACCATGGGGCCGTTCCAACATTACTGCTTTTTGGCAAGTAAGCGCATGCACTTTGTGAATAATGGCACGTGCAGTATAATTGTTACACATCATGAACAGTTATAAAATATCTTCATTACGAACACAGACACAGGGTGTCTGACAAATCAGTACACTTTTCAAGCTACCTTATTTTTTTTACCAGTGCAATTCAGCCGCTCTGAAGACTAACATTATTATCGAATGCCAACCGAACAGTTTATGGAACAGTGGCGTAACATATTCGAGGAGAGTATGGGGTACTCTGTGTTTTTGAACTTTTGTGGAGGATTTTGGACAATATCCATGATGGATAATCTTCAGTTCATCATGTCGAGCTAGGCGGTTACGGAGACGTGATGGCAGCTCACAGAGATCGATTCAGTTCCTTACGAAGAGGATAAATATGACATCAAATTCACTTGGATGGGGTCAGGTGTTAGTTCAGTGGGTGATACAGCATTTTCGTCGATTTTGCGAGAAATCTGTGACAAACACTTGGATTACCGACGAGCTTTGAATTCGATTAACACCTGGAATATGAAGGTATTGTAAGAGTTATGGCATTACTGATAAGATTTTTCATGAACACTGGGCATACTCGTATATATTTTTGGTAGGAGTGCTACTATTATTTTTCGACATGGCTTGGATATTTTATCACTCCATTTGCTAAAATATGGTGTTACCATATGATATGGCAGGCACATTTATCCAACGTTCTCACCATTGATTGGCTTTATTAGACAGGATTTTGGTCTTTATATTTTTCTGTGAGGATAGTATTTCTTGATTATGGATATTTTGGCGAGTGTTTCGAACTCGTGTTCTGCAATTGGATAATTAGAATTTTTTCGTCAGTTCATTGCATACTAGCGAGTATGTATAATTCATCAGCAGGGATGTTTTTATTGGATTGTTTGGTGATATTAAATTTTATTCACTCAAGTGAATGCTAATCGCTTTTATGTGACAAATAGAGTCTTGTTGATTCCAATCATGTACACTCATTCATTAGTCTACGAGACGGGGCCTGTTACTTTGAGTAACTGTGTGGTGGCACTCACCTTACCTGCCAATCGAGGGTATCATTTTATCATCCGATAGTAATTATGATCGTAAGAGGATTAAACAATAAACTACCAGTCACATATTAGTTGAATTTTTAAATAAGTTAAAAATAAATGTCAGCAGTCCAAGAAACCAGATTTACTGATGATGTGGCTTTTGAGTCAGAAGGTTATAGAGTAATTAAGGGGAAGCCGGCGTCTAAGAATAAACAAGGCTCTAGCGTTTTTGGAACAGCCTTTTTAATAAGACGTGATGTGATGGATTCTGTCATCGGATTCACATCAGCTAGCGAACGTATCTCCGTATTATCTCTCAGATGCGGCAACAAGGGATACTCTATTGTAAATGCACACGCTCCAGTTAATGATGACAACAAGAAGAACCCTGAAAAGGTCCAACGTTTCTGGCAGTTGCTAGAAGATGAGATCAGTAAGATCCCCGATCACCACGTCAAGTTCCTGGTAGGTGACTTCAATGCTCAACTGGGCAAAGAACGACAGTACCAAGACATACTGGGGCCATATACAGCACATAGACGAACCAATACCAACGGCAAACGCTTAATTGAACTGTGTAGGTTGTACCAATTAAAGATCATGTCCACAGTTTTTCCTAGAAAGGCAAGATACCAGACCACCTGGCAGTCACCGAACACTGCTATGGGATCATTTCAAATCGATCACGTTGAAATCAGTGTAAAGAGTAGGAAAGAGATCATGAATGTCAGAGTTCGAAAAGGTTGGAATGTTGACTCTGACCATTTCTTCACACAAATTAAGACCAGATTATTACCTAAACGAAAGATACCTCCTACCATAATTCCACCACGGATTGATCCTCAATTCCTTATGGAGAATAGAGAACGCTTTAAATCTGACATCATGCAAAATGAAATGAAAGACTGGAACCACCTGAGGTCCACTATATGCGAATCGACCAACAATCTCGGACAACCTCGAAGGAAGCGACGCCATAGATGGTGGAATTCTGAATGTGACCTTGCAGTTGATGAGCGTGCTGCTGCTTGGATGAAGTGGAACTCGACAAAACGACAAGAAGATTGGGAGAATTTCACAGTGGTGCGGAAACTGTCGAGCAAAACCATAAGGCGTGTGAAGAGATCTTACGATAGGTCAAGACTGGAAAAGTTGGATGAAGAATTTAAAATGTATAACACCAGAAACTTTTATCAGGTCTTCAAAGAGGAACTCTCTGGGTATAGACCACAATGCCTTCACTTCAAGGATACAGCCGGGGAGCTGGTCACCAGCAACCGCGAGAACGTGGAACTTTTGGCAAACTACTTTGAACAATTGCTTAATTGCGAAGAGGCCACGGACAGATTGCCTGTTGAAGATCCTCCAGAGATACACCTGGCATCTAACCCACCAACTTTGCAGGAAGTTGCTAATGCCATCAACCATCTTTAGAACTACAAGGCACCCGGGGAAGATGGAATCATTGCAGAAGCCCTGAAAGCAGGTAGAAATACGATCGCAGAGGCCCTACACCAGATCTTAATCGAATGTTGGGAGACTGGCAGGATCCCTGATGACTGGAAATCAGCTGTCATACACCCTTTACATAAGAAAGGCGATCACAGTAATGTAAACAACTACCGGGGGATATCTCTGCTGTCAACAGCATACAAAGTGCTCTCCAGGATTTTACTGCATAATGTAGAAAGTCAATGTGACCAAACAATTGGTGAATACCAAGGAGGATTTCGGCGTGGAAGGTCCTGTACCGAGCAGATCTTCAATCTGAAAACCATTCTCCAGCTAAAACAAGTAAGGAGTACGAACATTACTGTGGTTTTCGTCGACTTCTCAAAAGCTTATGATTCCATCGACCGCCAGACACTGTTCTCAATACTCCAAGAACGAGGTGTGGATTATAACACACGCACCCTCATCAAACAGACTCTCACCGATACAACCTCTAAGGTGAAGTTCAGAGGAGAACTATCTCGGAGTTTCAAGATCAAAACCGGAGTACGACAGGGTGATGGTCTCTCGCCCATTCTGTTTAATCTGGTGCTTGATAAAGTCATCAAGACCTGGGAATGCACATTGAGGAATTTAGGAATCAAACCAGTTGCCATTGGAGCTGGAACCCGAAGAATCGAGATCAGGTGCCTTGCCTTCGCAGATGACATTGCAATCTTGGCCAACAACTCTAAGGATGCTGGCATAGCTGTCCAAGCCCTGCACGAGATAGCGGTGAAATCTGGATTACAGATATCTTACGATAAGACCAAGTACTTTGAAAATCGGCACTACGGAAACACCCCTTTGACGACCATACATGGAACGATTGGAAGAGTCAATCGCTTTCGTTATCTTGGTGAATGGGTCCACCCCAATGGTAGAGATGGCACCTCCATCTTAGCAAGGCGTACCGAACTCAACGCAGCATACCAACTATCCCACAATTTGTACAACAAGAAATGCATTTCGAGGAATGCTAAGATCTGTCACTACAGAACTGCTGTCAGACCACAGTTTCTGTATGCCGCAGAGACCCTCTTGATGAACAGAAAAGGCACCATGGATGACCTGGAGAAAGCCGAAAGACGTATCCTCAGGAAAATCCATGGCCCGAGATTGCTCCCAGATGGAACCTACCGTTTGAAATCCAATTCTGACCTGTATCGACAGTTAGAATCAGCCAATACCAGTATGCGACGTAGGAGGCTCAAGTTCTATGGGCATCTACAACGAATGAACAGCAACAGGCTTATCAAGAAGATCTTCTCCTTGGTTAAAAGCTACAAGACTGGAAGCCTGTGGCTTAATGAAGTACTAAAGGACTTGGATTCGGCTGGAATTGCTGACCTTGATGTAGAAGATCGTTCCAAATTTTGTGCTATGGTAGAATCTTGGATCCCACCACCTAGAGTCTCTAAATGTCGGAAGCCCCTTTCGCAGGAGAGAAAGGAGAAATTATCAGCAGGGCTCAAGAGATATTGGGAACGGAAAAGAGCATCTAAGAACTAGTCATAAGCGCTCCGTAGTGGGCTTAAATCAATAATAATAATAAATGTCAGCAGGGTTACACTTTGTAATTCTTGTTTGCCAATCCAATAGTTTGTTGCAATACTCTTTTGAGAGTACATCCATTTAACAGTTAATACTTTTGATACTTTTTGTGAGTGATTTGATACCTTTGAGAAGGATTTCACGTAATTGAATCTTGTAAGAAAAGTTATTTATTGTCAGAATTTATTTTGAGGCAGATCATTATTAGATATTTTTGATGTGAGGTAATATAGCACATTGGTGTTTTTCTTTGAAGTAAATCTTGAGGATCTTAAGAGAATTTATGCTCTGAATTAAACCAGATCTTGAATTGGATTACGATTACTAAGTTAATTTTCCTATTGTTTAAGAAGTTGTCTAGACATTAGGGCTGTTAATAATCGATTTTAGGTTAATCGATTAATAATCGATTAATCGATTAATTTAGAATTAATCGAAACCGATTAATCGACTAATTCATTATTCGATTAACCGATTAATCGATTAACCGATTAATCGATTAATCGGTTAACCGGAGAATCGATTAATTGATTAGTAGACACGAGATTAGAAAATATGTGTTGAAAATTATTGAAATGAGAGGCCATTGCTTAAGTTAAGTTGCGAATATTTTCGGAAAAAGAGGTGGTCAGTTTCAAAACGGCCTATGTCCACCTTCCTAAATTTGTGGTAAATAACGAAAAACGTTTTCAGACCTAAAATGTCTACCAGACCCCTTGGAAATACTTCCTTTATATGCTTTGTATCATCAGTTATCATTTTATCTCAATATTGTCTGTACAGACTCACCAGTTTTGCTATAATGTGAGAAATTATTTTGGGCAAAGGTCGTTTTGAAACTAAAGGATGGACAAGAGACATTTTGAAAACAAATATATTGGACAAGAGACCCTTGGATTTTAAAATGAAGATAGAAACGTAATTGCACTTAAACTATTCAGCATGGTTAGTAAGTAATACGATGGCAATAAAAGTAAAACTTAAGTTGAACATTAAATCGAAGGATATAGTACTGAAAATAGCTTTTATTAATTGAATAAGCATAAGAAAGTGAGATATATCAGTTTGTATGGTAGGCTACTCTCAGAATAGAGTTCAGGCTAAATTTTATAATACTTGTTTAACACTTAGAAAGTGAGTTTCCAGTCCTTACAACTCATCAGCATCCTCCATCATACCTCCCTCCAACTCATCCTCTGACATTTTATCATTTATATCCTGATTAATTACAGCACTGTAGAACTGCAAATCAGGATTTACCTCCCACCGATCACCATAATGAAGTTCCAACATATTGTGTCAATATCACGAAGTTCAAGAATTGCAACTGTATTGCCTCACAGCATACCTTCTACGCACTATCAATCAAAGATTCCAACAAATATTGGATTCAAAAGGTTGAAGATCTTAATCGAAAGAAAAGTGCTATACTCTGATTTACCAAAGGTGAACGGTGCAGGCTCTCATACGCTTGAAGGGTGAGGTGAGGAGTGGAGACGAGAGGGGTAATGGTATCCATGGCAACAGCGAGCAGTGTTAGAAGTATGCAGACACAGCAGCGAGCACATGGTTTGATACAGTGTTCTACTGTGCCTTGACTCGTCACTGTCATTATACCGCCAGGCAGGGGGGCTAACTTCCCCGGTATTTGTATCTTCCTGCAAGTCTCTTGGAATGTTATGAGTTATGACCTGTCTCAGTGGCAACGCAGCATTCCCCACGTGCTAGCTTCGACAGACATCAGCGTCAATTACTGGTAATACAGAGCATACTGCTGATCAACTTTCAAACATGTGTACAAACATAACCCATCGTTAGAAAGTAATATATTGCCGTTGTAGATGATCATCAGGCCTGCCACTTTGAAATTTTTCATTATACAAGGAGAAGCCAATTAAATTTATATCAAAATGTGCCCTTTCTCCTTGGTCTCTAGGCAACTTACCAGACGGACAAGAGACATTTTGAAACCTAAGAGGCTGGACGCCTTTAATGTCATATGGGAAGATGAGCCATTTTGATCTCAAAATGGATGTATTATAAGGCAGCCATTTTGCTATGGACAAGAGCCGTTTTGATTCCAATAGCTGTATTTAAACAGCTTTTTAGGTGGTTTCTAGGACGTTTTGATGCAAAGTGATGGTTGTATTATGTATAGGGAAGCTTAAGGAATGCACTGAAACAAAAAACTAAATTTCGACCTAAGGTGGACATAGGCCGTTTTGAAGCTGACCACCTCGAATGATGTTCAGAAATCTATGTAAGTTACTTTTTTGGTAAATATACAAAGTGTCCTTGGTCGGTCGGTTCCTAAGTTTAGGGGCTGCGACAACGCGGTCATGCAGCCCCGTTTACTTTGGGTGTGTGTAGAATCTGTCTGATAACCGGTGTTAATTGTGATGGTTGTAATAGTGTGTGTTATCTGTAATTCAGGCAAGGACTTCAGACGATTAATTTCAACTAGTTCCTACTTTTCTACCAAATGCCATCAAGACACCTAGCCGCGAACTTGGCTACTAGATGCCACTGCAACTGGCAAGTGACGGCGACCGTTGGAACTTATAAAGTGTTAATCAAATCTAACCTACAAATTTAGCTTCACACAAGTAGTAAGTGGAAGGTTCATTTACATGTTATAAATATATGGCATTGGACCGCTGGCTTTACTTCCCTTCCGAAGGAAGGCATACTGAGGGATTTTTAACGCTCTTAAATAACCCGACGCCGTCGTCCGGGTTTGAACCCGCGATCTTGGGTATAGAAGATCAGCATGCTACCAACTACGCCACCGAAGCCCCCTACAATAAAATGTAATTCCTTGTTTAAGTTAACAATAATCAAATAAGAGTCTGTGACAGTAGAAGGACAAACATCAATCAATTTGTGAAGGCTTTCGAAAAAAGACCACGAAGAGTTTCCCGCGAAGATTTTGGAAATAATATTCATTTTTTGTCGGGAAGGCTGTGTACAATGAAGGACAGGGACATTTTTTGGTTATACTTTATTTCAGCATATTTTTCACAAAGAAGGTAAGTTAGCCTACATTATGTAAAAAGAAAATTACAATATCTTTTAATCCATCAAATGTCTGTTTTGGTGCAGAAATACCATCAAGTCAACATTTTCAGGGCTGAGGCTGTTCCGCTTTGCAGTTACAATGTTTCCTGCACTTGAAAACACTCTTTCAGCGCTGCAGGTGATCGCGGGGATGATTAAGTATTTCTTCGCTAGTTTAGCGAGCCTTGGATAAACATTTCGGTTCATTTTCCACCAGTGGAAAGGATGCGTGTGCAAGTCAGCCGGTAAATTCCCGAGATAAGCGTCCAACTCGTCTCTTGCAATGTTCTGTGGCTGGAACAAGAAGGTGATGGAATCCCGAATTGCGTTGCGTTGATTGGTGCTTAGACTTTGACCATCTGGCAGCTCCACACGTTGCATCTCTTCCCTCAGGTATTCTCAAATTTTAATTTTAACTTCTTCGGAGCTTTCAGACGTTTGAGTCATGTGCCGAGGATCAAGAAGACTGGCTAACTGGGATGGTGATACAGGATCCGACGTGTCTCGTTCATGTTCGAATCGTTTGACGATGTTGGCTGAAACGATTTCTTTGAAATGTTTGAGCACTTCATCATTGCTTGTGCTTATTGAGTCGGCTGGTGGCGTAAGATGATGTCTTACCAGACTGTCCATTAGTGGGCGCACTATGGACAGAGTTGCTTCCTTTTCCGAACACAACACAGTTGTCGCCATTTCCAACGGCTTTAAACATTCGACAAGTAGTTCGATCGCGCACCATTCTTCCTCATTCATCTCCAGCCGTAACCGGTCCTTATGCTGAGTTAAAGTCCGATCGGTAAGAACGGTTGCAATCGCCGTCCGTTGATCTATTAGCCGAGATAGCATATATTAGGTTGAGTTCCATCGTGTAGGACAACTCTGAATGAGACGCTCTTCAGGAAGATTAATTTGAGCTTGTTTCAACTGTAACGCTTTGCTTTTCTTTGATGAGTGTTTGAAATGGCTCACCACCTGACTCGCTCTTTGTATTGTAGACTGATACAGCTCAAGCCCGCTATTTATACATAATTGAAGAGTGTGAGCAGCACATGCTATATCCCCCTTGATGTTGTATTGGAAGTCTAGACAACGCGCGGCACTCTTCATGTTGCTGGCGTTGTCACGCAGTGCTCCGTATATCTTATCTTGTATATTATAGCTTGCAACAGCGTCATAAATTTCGTTTGCTAGGTCTTCCCCCGCATGGCTGAGTTCCATCGAGCTCGTTATAAGTGTTAAACGGTGAGCTTCCCAGTCATCATTTAAGAAGTGGGCCGTGACCGTGAGGTAGCTTTCTTGGGATAGTGAAGTCCACGCATCGGAGGCCAGCGCGACTGAAGAACATTTCTGCAATTCCTGCTCCATTTTGTGCCGTAGATCATCACGTCTTTTTTCTACCCTTTTTTGAATCGTTTGTCGGGCTGGGATCTTGTATTCCGGTTCCACTACCGCCATGAAGCGCTTAAAGCCCTCATGGTCACAAAAGGCTACTGGAAGCATGTCCATTGCGATCATGTCGGCCAATGCCTGTGAAATCCTTTCAGAGCGTTCTTTAGTAATGGGGTGACTATTCCTCTTCTTCTGTGTGTTCGTCTCTGCAGTTGCACTGGCAGACGTCGATGGCGATGAATGGCCAGAAGATTCATGCATCGATGACTGGGTAGATGGATTGACACTGGTATCATCGTAGTCAGATCCATTGCCAGAACGCCTGAAACGGAATAAATACACGTTGTTACTACTTACGACCGACATTAAGTTTTCTTTTTACCACCTCGTGCTCTAATTCGTAGCATTCTTGGCTGCTGCTTCGAAAGTATGGGTTCTATTCCCGGCTCTGCCGAAATAATTAATTCTGGTCCGAGGGCTGGAGTGGGGTACACTCAGCCTTGTGAGGCAAAATTGAAAAGAGGTGGATCCGGTTTCTATCTCATTCATCCCGGAAGTGACTTTCCGTGCTGTCCCACTTCGACTGCAGGTTGAATGCCCATATGGTTCCTAACTGAACACCACGGCCATCTCCTTCCGAATCCTCACTTGATTTACTAATACACACACTAATACAGCCATCACTATAACAAAGGTTATGAGACAAAACTTCTGCACTCACCCAAGTACACGGGGCTAAATGACCATGATGTATAGGCCACTCAAATGATGCAAAAACAACCACCTTTCTATTTGAATACAGTGAATTCCAGAATACCTGTTGCGCGCAAATGTGATTTAGATTCATTGCCTACCGCGATTCAATACTCATCAATGATGACATAAGGGATTTTGTGAGAATTGTTTACACTCGTTCTCCTTGTAAGGGATTCGTAAGATTTTTTGAATCCTCTAACTCTACTCGAACCCACATTCCCTCCCGCGGCATTCCTTTAATACGTAAGAGGCAAACGTTTGCCTGCGCCGTAAAGAAAATCATCTTTATTTGATGTGTAACATCTTTCCACTCGGTTGCTGGTTATTTTTGTGGGAGTGATTTTGAAAAATAGGACGGAAGTGTGTGGGATGTGATCCAGCTGGCAGTGGTACCATGTGGAATGTTGATCACATACGGATTACTTTGTAACAGCCGAGTATCGAGAAGGCAGTGCGAGAGTAGAAATATCAAGTAGGCAGTGAAGAAAAAAAGTCAGTCTCTGTTAACGTAATTTAGTTACTGGCAGGAAAGTGATGTAACAGCAGAGTATCAAGAAGGCAGTGCAAGAGTAGAAATTTCAAGTAGGCAGTGAAGAAAAAAAACAGTGTTGGAATTGTTACGTATTATGAGAGTGTAAAAAGTAAACAGATCTTTTGTGTATTGATGAATGTCACGGATAATAAAAACGGTAACAACTTCAAGGAAGGATAACATGTCAGATGTTACACATCATAGGCGACTACTGTAACGTTCGTATCTTTTTATTCGTTTGTTTCTTGCCAACATGATTGAATTTTCTTGGAAAATAAGGGTACTGTATACCTAAAAGTACGGAGAATTTGACAACAAGTAACAATTATTCTCCATAATTTGTGCACCATGGCCATAAGGGCAGCTGCAACAAGTTTGGAGATCGGAGGTTTGAAACGCGGCACTGACAGCGGCTATCCTCAGTGTGGTTTTCCCGTGGGTTTCCACACTCTCTCCTGGCAAATGCACACTGTCATGCCCCTCGACTCGAGAATAACAGTTGGACTCCCTTTTTCAGTAAAATAATGCACCTACCGGGAGTGTCAAACTGGCCCCATTCACCCCCATTCCGGTTCGATTTATACGATGCACTACACGTAACGTTTATATTGACGCTACAACTACAAGATCCTCCTTTTTAGCCTACTTTTCTCATTTAGCAAAAATGAGGAAACAGTAGCCTTATTAGATCGATCCGGGAAAATGTGTCTGTCTGTCCTTCTGTCTGTGTCCCCTCCCCCACTCCCCCCCCCCCCCCCCCCCCTCCTCGCAATCCTGTCAACTCCTAAACGGCTGCAGCTATCGAAACCAAATTTGGTGAGAGTAAAGATGTATACCAGAATATCTCGCAGCCATATTTCAAATTGACGTCAGTGCTACCAACTGCTGCAAATTCGCAATTGAAAATTGAGGTCTATGTTAGATATCTCAGAAGGTACGCATTCCAAAATTGGCACACATATAGTTCATTACATTCCAGATTAATTTTCAGACGTCCATACATGCCAGTGTTGCCAACATAATTCTGCCGATTGGTCCAATTTCTTAATGCATGTAACTTCTATACTATTGATTGGATTTCAACCAAATTACGTACCGTACTATGTGTACTACAACAGATATGTCTGTGCGTATTCTACAAAGTCACCAGGGCTGCCAACTGTTAATCAATGCTAATGCTCTCTCTCAGTTTTAACCCTAATATCAATATGTCAGAAAGTATGCAAGCCAACAGTTCTAAACTTTGCTCACGTATAGTACCTGACATTCTAGATTAATTTGGAGTAACTCGTATACCTCAGTGCTGCCAACATGATACTAAGCTTTCTGATAGTTTCAATTTTTAATTACGTGTAACTTCTATACTAAGAAATGGATTTTAACCGAAATTGACACTATAATAGATATAAATATTTCGGATTAATTCTGAGCATCACAAACATGACATTGTTCCCAACATGATTTCACGCGCACTGATAAATCCAATATCAAACAGCATGTAACGTCCATACTATCCATTAGACTTCAACCGAAGTTTGTATGTACATTCTAAACCTTAAGAGATGGAACTAAGAATATATTCAGAGTCACCAGGGCTGCGAACTATAGTAAGTTACTCTATTAGGCTAAACAATTTCAGATGTATTTCAAACTGCAGTACATAGAAATGTTACTATTACCAACTTGATTTCGTTATTATTCTAGATAGGTCTATATGGATTACCATGAATCTTAAAGTTTAAGAAAAGTAGGCTCTTTAGTTCGTCTCGGAACTACTTGTTTATCACGCTTTTTTTTACAGTCTATAACTGCCTTATTATGAGAACATTGTGTTTTTATCGAACATGCTTAAAAGTTCAGTTTGGACATACCTTCGTTCGCAGGACGTCAAATTTACATCCTTGGAGTGAACTTTCGTCAAATGAAACCTCAAAGTGGACGTTGAGCTTCTATACTCCAGTCGTTTCTCACACAAGGTACACACAACATGTGAACCGTCCACAGATTTTTCGAAATATTTCCAAACTATGCTGGGCATGGTCGTCCGTTTTCCTGTGGTAGATCTTCTCTTTCTGAAACTCGTCGAATATGTGCTCATTCGAATGAATGTGTCATCGCAACTTGCGCACACACCCTGCGCACACACGGTTGTGTAGCTTTACCTGTTCACACAGACCAGTTCCCAAGCATTGCTATCGCAACCGTATAATAATAGGCCCGTACCACACGACACCTCTGGCTGTTGTGATGCCTGGTACAAAATCCTGTTCATCCTCGTCAGTACACGTGCTTTTATGACCGAAGTGTATCACACGCTAGCTTATTGTGCGCAAAGTTGCGCTAGCATATCGTGCGCAAAGTTGTAAGAAATAAAACAAGGAGGAGGGTTGTCGTTTGACGGTAATATTTGCATTTGATTCGCATTATTTCAAAACATGTCATGCACTGAGTGAATGCATTTCAATCAGTATTCAATATCTAACTGTAATAATTGTATATTTAACCATACGCGATAATACGTTAGGTAACAACGAGCTTCGAAGTCCGTTGGAAAAGTGTATGAGTGGTATCGCGGCTTCTCACTGTTTTAAAGATACCGGGTTGAATCCTATCCACCGACGGGATATTTTACTTTTTTTTTCATAATTAAGGTTAAATATACTATTATTACAGTGGCAAATATTACCCTCAAACGACAACCCTCGTCCATGTTTTATTTCTTACAACTTTGCTTCGGTAAGAACGTAGTGAAAAGTGGAAGTACATAGCTTAATCAACAAAACAATTAATCAACCAACCGATTAATCGATTAATCGACCAACCGATTAATCGAATAATCGATTAACCGATTAACCGATTAATCGAATAATCGATTAACCGATTAATCTATTAGTCGATTAATCGTTTTTTGTGGCAATTGATCGATTTTTCTATTTCGATTAATCGATTAATCGAAATCTGAAATTAATCGATTAAAAGTACCAGCCCTACTAGACATGACCAGATTAGTTACAGTTCTTGTAGATTGATTGCGATAATCATCTGAAGCCAGTTATATTTTTTGTGGATCATGGAACGTGATTATGTGAAGTATTTTTGATAGGTGTTTTTGAGGTTGCCAGTTGAAAGTTTGCAATATTGCCAAAGATAGTTTTGAGGCAGACATGAGCTTGTTGAATTCAGCTTGCATATTTTTGAGATTCATGCTGTGCGCTGAATAATTGTGGTGTTATATGGAATAATTATGGTATTCAAATGTGATATTTGACACAGTGAGATTAAATGGTGAAGTTTTGGATAGTGAGATCCAACGTGATTTTGTGAAGGCAACGTATTAGTTTGGCATGATAATTAAATATGAGGTATAACTTGGAACTGATAATATTTTAAGACAACGTTCTATAACCTATATTAACAATTTTTAGGAAATTAAATAAATAAATAATTTTGATAATCCAAAATTTCCTCATAATAATAATAATAATTTATGGAATAATAATCTGAAGTCTAAATATAATAATGATCTGACCCGATGAATTAAAGGTTGAATAAACTCGATGAATTAAATAAATTGATAGTTGAATTAATTAAATTAAAGGAATTAATAGATGAATTAAAAGGTGATAATTAATTAAAGGAGCTGATGGCAAATAAAATTTAAATAAATTTAAATAATAAATATGATTTAAATAAATTGATGAATTGCAACTTATAGTAATGCATTGAACAATTTAAATGGATGGATTGAGATAATTTAATTTAAATGAGATAATGAAATGAGAGTGTGTGGATGATTGAATAATCTAATGAATTGATGAATATAATATTTATTTAAATGATCTGATGGTAATAAATTAATTATTCTGATTTGAATATAACGAATATTGGGATGAGAACTAATGTGATAAACATTTATTTATTTGACATGATAATGATGGTGATGACCGATGAATAGTGAAGTTTTCTTTAATTCACAACCAAGTAATGATTAGCAATAGTGTAAATATGGTGTATAAATTAATTATTAATTCTTAAGGAGTAATTGTTGGGATTTCCAACATTAATTAGTGCCATTTAAGCCATGGAAATGAGTGAATAATTAAATATATGTGTTTTAGGGTATTTGTGTTAGACATATTCATATTCCTTGACATCCACATTACTGATATTAAATTAACGAAAGGTTAGGTCTCAGGGATCACGAAATGTCAGTGACGCAAGGACATAGTGCTACGGTGGCCCTGAGACCTCAAGCGAACTTAAGTAATCTTTATTTTTTTATGTGGATGAAAAATACTTTGAGATAGCACAGAGATGGTTCGATTTTTGAGGACTATGACAACCTAATGTTTACATTCGACCGTACTCTTAGGCAGGGTTTGTGTTTCATTTTCTGTCTGACTGATTAAGTTTAAATAAATTTTGTTATATCTTAGTTGTGATCTGATTATGTTGCTTTCCCAATCCTTTCCTTTGTCTCAATTAAGGCTTAACCAGGAAGGATGTGGTTTTTTAGGGTTCAGTTGTTGGCGACCATTTCTATTTGCTATTATGATTAAAGTTAAGCCTGTAACGACCCTAGATATGCTTTATCTCGTGTTACCCTCTGCTTTTGTGATAGTTCAACTGAATTTCCGACACATTCCTTATTTTATTTCATGTTCATTTAACTCCACTCTGGCCTGGGAAGCCAGGCATGCGATGTAATGGCCGATGGGTCTTCACATACCTAGGATGAACTGGTGCAGAGGAGGGAGAATTGGCTTTTACCATACGTGGGGCTTCGATTTTGTTTATTCTATGGGAACACATCAGATTGAAGTTACGAGGAGATTGATCTCTATTTCATTAAATGGTGTTATAAAATTTTTTGAACTTGGTCAGACAATATACTTGTATGCCCATTCCAGTGATCATGTTAATCATATTAGTGTTATATCATGTTTAATTATATGTAATTTTTCTTATACCCAAGTGTAGTTAGGAATTGATACATTGTGATGTTTTGCTATCCGACGTCTCTGAATTAAAACGTTTAGTTGGAAATTATAGTTATGTCCGCGGACGATTTGGCTAAGGGGTTAGAGGATTTGCAGAGTAGTATGTCCGGCATTGTGGAAAATATTACTAGAATGAAATCGGATTTCAAAGAACAGATAAATGATACAGAAGCTAGGTTACAAGCTAGATGTGAAAAAATGTAACAGCTTTACAGACTATTAATGAGGAAAATTTAAAGTCATTGCAAATTAGCACTGCAAATAATTTAAATACATAAGGGAAAAGTAAAACCAAGAACAACTGGTTCGTTGAGGTCCAGAATGATTTAGACGAGCTAAATATTACAATGGAACAAATTGCAGAGAGAAAAGAGAAGAGGATTCTGAGAAGTAGGGATACAAGATTGAAATTAAAAACAGTCAAACGAAAACAGTACACCATTACAAATGAAGAGAGGGCGGCCAGGTCGGAGAGATTAAAGAAGCTCTGGGAGAAGAGGAAGTTGAGAAGCCATTACAACTCTAATATTGTAAAGACTGTAGTGTATATGGATTGATTTAAGTGCTCCAATGTGGGCGTAAACTATGTAAATAAATAAATAAATAAATACATAAGGGACTAGATTGCAGTCCAGTTGTAACGCTGAATTAAAGTCATTGCAGACTAGTAATGAAACTAACTTAAAATCATTTGAAGAAAGATTGCAGAGTAGTACTGAAACCAATTTGAAAGCTAGTGAGGCTAATTTAAAAGATAACTTTAAATGGTTAGAAACCAGATTACAAGCTCGTAGTGAATAAAGTAACACAGAGTTGAAAAATAATTTAACGAGTTTGGAAAATAGATTAACGTTAAAGAACGATAAACTATTAAAGGCTTTACAATCATATATAAAGGCAGTAGAATTGAAAGGAGAGAAATATTTGCACATGTTAAGGAAAAACATTCTAGAATTAGAAAACAAAGGTGAAGAAAATATTCTTAATCTGAGAACAGATGTTATGTCTATTCAGAAAGATATTAAATCAGATGTATCGAAATAACGGTTCGACATAGATGGTTTAGTAACAGATGTAGGCAAAATACAAGAATGGTCTACCGAAGTATCTTTCGAATCTAAGATTAAAGGTTTAGAAACGAATGTAGGTAATGAAATTAAAAGTTTGAAATCAGTAATTGGGACAGTTAAAGAGGAATTCTTAGGGGAGGTTAATTCTAACTTGAAATCGTTAGAAAACCAATTGCAGGCGGACATTAAGAAAATTGATGATGACATAGATCAGAAAGTTAATGAAAACTTAGCATCGTTTAAAAATAGAGTCGGTGCAATAGTGGAAGAACGGTATAGTGAGGTCGATGCCGAAGCCAAAGAAAAACGTTCAGGGATGCAAGAGAAAATAATCGCAGGTATGGCTAATTTGGAAGCGAGATTCACTGAGAATAAGGAACCGATGAAAATAGATTCAGCTCAGTTCAGGACCGATGTAGATCAATTGAAGGAACAGGTCGCATCAGTTAAGACAACATGCGAAGACAAGATAGATAACTTGAAGAATGATTTGGAAGAGAGTAACAGAATACAGACTGTTATTTTATTAGACAATTTGGAAACCAAAGTCAAGATAGTGGAAAAGCGAACGGAAGATAGAATGACTAAACTGGAGTCAATAATAAACAATTTCACAAGACAAGACGTAACAACGGGGGATGTATCGATGAATCAAACACCGATAGGTCGTAATATGAATAGTCAAGAGGTGAGCGCAGGAGAGGATAGTCAAATGCAACAAAACGTTACTTTTGAAAGGGCTAGTTCAACCCCTCAATTCGAATCAGACTACAAACACTTCTAATAAGAATGAACGATATTCAGGTCCGGTGACCATCATCAGAAATCTTTATGACGAACCAAAAAAAATTCTGGGGATCTGGGGATACAGGAGTCACACCAGTCGAATTTTTGAGAGATATCCGAGATTACATGGTGGAACATCGGGTAGCTAAGGAAAGAGAACTAAGGGTAGTCGAACGCGCCTTAGATGGGCCAGCTTTGACGTGGTTTCGCGGGTTTAGAAGCAACTTTGCGAACCTGGAACAATTTGCCATAGCATTTTTACGACGATTCTGGTGTGTAGAAGATCAGTTAAACGTGAGAGCGGAAATGTACTCAAAACGTTACTCTACGTCACATCCAACACATTATGCAAATTATTTTACACCTCAGTTAGCTAAATTGCAATTTTTGATTCCTCCATTGCCAGAAGACGAATTGTTACAAGCAATAGCAAGGCAGTTGCCAGTAGAAGTCCAAAGATCACTCATAGCATCGGGAGCGAATACACTTGAACATTATGATGATATCCTACGCAGATTGGATTACACAAGCGCTCAGATGACACCTAGGAATTCGAGAAACGAAAATCGGAACACGCAAGAAGTGAATGCGGTATTTGTCGATAATGCAGCACAGACAGATAGGAGAGATTCATGGGGGAATAGAAGAAACGAAGAGAATAGAGGAAAAATCCATAACGTCCGTGGAAATGGCAGATATCAAGGACCGTATGAAAGGCCGTATGAACGAGATCCAAGAGATGGTAGATACAGGAACTACAATCAAAATTCCAAATATCAGAACCGGAACGGATACAATAACCGATATCGAGGCAGATATAATCAGAATCAGAATCAGCAGTCCAATCAAACCAATAGACAGGGTAATAATAATCGGGATGATCAAAATGAAAGACGACAAGTATGTCAAGAGTACGGGAGAACAAGGCGAGAGGATAGACAACCTAGTGCATCATCCGAAGAGTTAATTCGGGATATCGATAGGGCAAGCACGAGTGGTGCAGAAAAAAACGACAAATTAACGCCGAATCAACATGCTAGTCATCGGGAACCCATCATCATAGTCGAAACATACCAGGTCAAAGATGAAGATTTAATTGAAGAAGAAGATATAGTCCACCGGGGGAATCGACATGAATTGCCAGTTATTAGTGTGGAAGTCATGGGAAAAGAAATAAAGGCATTAGTAGATACAGGGCCCATGGTGAGCTTGATATCCATAGGCTGCCTTGAAGAATTGAAATTGACAGGAGATGTTACGATGTTGCCAAGTGTTGTTAGCAAGATTCAAGGGGTGATCCCAGACAAGAGCATAAAATGTAAAAGTCAGGTACTTTTGGATATTGGAGTTGGAACCAGATATTTTGAGCAAATGTTCCTAGTTGTAGGTCAACTACATTTTGATATGATCCTAGGAGTGGATTTCTTAAGTGAGAGTGGCCTGATCATAGATATGCAGAGTAGGCGCATGTATTTTCAGGAAAATGACGAGGTGCTGATCAGGAAGCCAGTCACATCGAATCTTCAACAGAGGATATACCACAAATTTGCGCCATTGTACGCTGGTCCATTCCGAATTGATGAAGCATACAGAAATAACAGCTATAAGATTGCTAGAATTGACACGAATGAAGTTGTTGGAACTTTCAACGCAGCCAGCATTAGGAAGTATCATTACGCTTAGGAAGAGGATGGTTGCATAGCTATCGTGTACATAATATGTTGTATATAGAGAATGCCTGAGAGTATTTTTTTTCTCTCCAGACTGATAAAGAAATATAATAATAATAATAATGTTATTGGCTTTACGTCCCTTTTAACTACACTGGCTTTTAGAGACGCCGGGGTGCCGGAATTTTGCCCCGAAGGGGAACTTTAACGTGCCAGTAAATGTACTGACACGGCTCCCTCGCATTTGCGCACCCTCAAATGCCAGCTGACTGCGCCAGGTTTCAAACCTGCAACCTTGGGCTCAGCAAGCGAGAACTGATAAAAAAGGAGATGTACGGGAGAGATGTACCCGATACCTAGTTGAGGCTATCGGCTACGCCAGTTGTGATCGAGCCATAGTTGAGATTTGTGGGCAAGGAGAAAAGATAGCGCTCAGATCGAGTCAGAAGAATGGTAGGAAATGACGTAGGAGGCCGAGGGAGATGGAGCCACTACCCCTCAAAAATAAGGAATTATGGGAGAAATACTGGATGATTATAAAGATTAATTTGGAATAAAGTCTTATCTAACCTCAGAAGGGAAGGAAATATCAAGAAATCTTATTGACAATAACTTGAAGAAAGGTAGATAACTCCTTAAGTTATGTTATGGCTTTATAGCTGAAGGTAGCATGGTAGAGGTTAGATCTGTGACGTCAGGAAGCGGAAGGAAGGGGAAGTCACGTGGTAGGTCAAGGCGAGACGGCCGAGTGCAGTGACACTAGCGAAGAGAAGTATTCCAGCAGTCCAGTTGAGTGGATCAAGTTGTGCTATAACAGAACAGTTTATTAGGCAGTGCAATACGGAGAGTTACGTGCAGGAGGGAATCGCTAGGCGAAGCCCACAATGCAGTATCAGGAGTTCAGTTTTGGAGCACATGTTGTCCGTAGGGCAAGTCATGCAAGCCGTTAACTTTAGCAAGGAAGCTGATGTTTAGACACATGTTATTTCAACATCGCAGTCGTATTCATGTGGAACAGCAATGCTTTTTCAAGCTTAAAATTTACCGAAGCAATACACAGGATTTACAAACATTATTTAAGCTACATTCTCAATGTATAACAGCACAGCGAAGCAGTATAATGAGGCCAGTATTTAACCTCATATTACACAGGGGCAGTGAAGTAAAACGTGTCGTGCTGTGGGCGACATTTTGTTACCATGCGATAGTCAACGAGTTGAACATTACTCTGACATTTTGTCAAGTTTGAGATGTTAGGACTTGTACTTCAACAGTCCAATTGTGCAGTCCAGTTACAGTTATACACATTTTATCATGGACATTCAGATGGACTTGAACTTATTTCAGCAGTATTACAGCATCTTTTATGATGCATTTGAACCGAAAATATTTAAGGCGACCATGGGGCCGGTCCAACATTACTGCTTTTGCCAAGTAAGCGCATGCACTTTGTGAATAATGGCACGTGCAGTATAATAGTTACACATCATGAACAGTTATAAAATATCTTCATTACGAACAAATCAGTAAACTTTTCATGCTACATTATTTTTTTACCAGTGCAATTCAGCCGCTGTGAAGACTAACATTATTATCGAATGCCAACCGAATAGTTTATGGAACAGTGGCGTAACATATTCGAGGAGAGTATGGGGTACTCCGTGTATTGAACTTTTGTGGATGATTTTGGACAATATCCATGATGGATAATATTCAGTTCATCATGTCGTGCTAGGCGGATACGGAGACGTGATGGCAGCTCAGAGAGATCGATTCGGTTCCTAACGAAGAGGATAAATATGACATCAAATTCACTTGGAAGGAGTCAGGTGTTAGTTCAGTGGGTGATACAGCGTTTTCGTCGATCTTGCGAGAAATCTGTGACAAACACTTGTATTACCGACGAGCTTTGAATTCGATTAACACCTGGAATATGAAGGTATTGTAAGAGTTATGGCATTACTGATAAGATTTTTCATGAACACTGGGCATACTCGTATATATTTTTGGTAGGAGTGCTACTATTATTTTTCGACATGGCTTGGATATTTTATCACTCCATTTGCTAAAATATGGTGTTACCATATGATATGGCAGGCACATTTATCCAACGTTCTCACCATTGATTGACTTTATTAGACAGGATTTTGGTCTTTATATTTTTCTGTGAGGATAGTATTTCTTGATTATGGATATTTTTGGCGAGTGTTTCGAACTCGTGTTCTGCAATTGGATAATTAGAATTTTTTCGTCAGTTCATTGCATACTAGCGAGTATGTATAATTCATCAGCAGGGATGTTTTTATTGGATTGTTTGGTGATATTAAATTTTATTCACTCAAGTGAATGCATATCGCTTTTATGTGACAAATAGAGTCTTGTTGATTCCAATCATGTACACTCATTCATTAGTCTACGAGACGGGGCCTGTTACTTTGAGTAACTGTGTGGTGGCACTCACCTTACCTGCCAATGGAGGGTCTCATTTTATCATCCGATAGTAATTATGATCGTAAGAGGATAAAACAATAAACTACCAGTCACATATTAGTTGAATTTTTAAATAAGTTAAAAATAAATGTCAGCAGGGTTACACTTTGTAATTCTTGTTTGCCAATCCAATAGTTTGTTGCAATACTCTTTTGAGAGTTAATTCATTTAACAGTTAATACTTTCGATACTCTTTGTGAGTGATTTGATACCTTTGAGAAGGATTTCACGTAATTGAATCTTTAAGAAAAGTTATTTATTGTCAGAATTTATTTTGAGGCAGATCATTATTAGATATTTTTGATGTGAGGTAATATAACACATTGGTGTTTTTCTTTGAAGTAAATCTTGAGGATCTTAAGAGAATTTATGCTCTGAATTAAACCAGATCTTGAATTGGATTACGATTAACTAAGTTAATTTTCCTATTGTTTAAGAAGTTGTCTAGACATGACCAGATTAATTACAGTTCTTGTAGATTGTGTGCGTTAATCATCAGAAGCCAGTTATATATTTTTTGTGGATCATGCAACGTGATTATGTGAAGTATTTTTGATATGTGTTTTTGAGGTTGCCAGTTGAAAGTTTGCACTATTGCCAAAGATAGTTTTGAGGCAGACATGAGCTTGTTGAATTCAGTCTAGCATATTTTTGAGATTCATTCTGTGTGCTGAATAATTGTGGTGTTATATGGAATAATTATGGTATTCAAATGTGATATTTGACAAAGTGAGATTAAATGGTGAAGTTTTGGATAGTGAGATCCAACGTGATTTTGTGAAGGCAACGTATTAGTTTGGCATGATAATTAAATATGAGGTATACCTTGGAACTGATCATATTTTAAGACAACGTTCTATAACGTATATTAACAATGTTTAGGAAATTAAATAAATAAATAATTTTGATAATCCAAAATTTTCTCATAATAATAATAATTTATGGATTAATAATCTGAAGTCTAAATATATTAATGATCTGACCTGATGAATTAAAGGTTGAATAAACTCGATGAATTAAATAAATTGATAGTTGAATTAATTAAATTAAAAGAATTAATAGATGAATTAAAAGGTGATAATTAATTAAAGGAGCTGATGACAAATAAAATTTAAATAAATTTTAATAAGAGATATGATTTAAATAAATTGATGAATTGCAACTTAAATTAATGAATTGAACAATTTAAATGGATGGATTGAGATAATTTAATTTAAATGAGATAATGAAATGAGAGTGTGTGGATGATTGAATAATCTAATGAATTGATGAATATAATATTTATTTAAATGATCTGATGGTAATAAATTAATTATTCTGATTTGAATATAACGAATAATGGGATGAGAACTAATGTGATAAACATTTATTTATTTGACATGATAATGATGGTGATGACCGATGAATAGTGAAGTTTTCTTTGATTCACAACCAAGTAATGATTAGCCATAGTGTAAATATGGTGTATAAATTAATTATTAATTTTTAAGGAGTAATTGTTGGGATTTCCAACATTAATTAGTGCCATTTAAGCCATGGAAATGAGTGAATAATTAAATATATGTGTTTTTAGGGTATTTGTGTTAGACAGATTCATATTCCTTGACATCCACATTACTGATGTTAAATTAACGAAAGTTTAGGTCTCAGGGATCACGAAATGTCAGTGACGCAAATACATAGTGCTAGGGTGGCCCTGAGAACTCAAGCGAACCTTAGTAATCTTTATTTTTTTTTATGTGGACGAAAAATACTTTGCGATAGCACAGAGATGGTTCGATTTTTGAGGACTATGACAACCTAATGTTTACAATCGACCATACTCTTATGCAGGGTTTGTGTTTCTTTTTCTGTCTGACTGATTAAGTTTAAATAAATTTTGTTTTATCTTAGTTTTGACCTGATGATGATGTTGTTTTCCAATCCTTTCCTTTGTCTCAATTAAGGCTTAACCAGGAAGAATGTGGTTTGCTAGGGGTTCAGTGGATGGCGCCCATTTCTATTTGCTATTATGATTAAATTGAAGCCCGCAACGACCCTAGAGATGCTTTATCTCGTGTTACCCTCTGCTTTTGTGATAGTTCAACTGAATTTCCCACACATTCCTTATTTTATTTCATGTTCATTTAACTCCACTCTGGCCTGGGAAGCCAGGCATGCGATGTAATCGCAGATGGGTCATCTCATACCTCGGATGAACGGGTGCAACGTGGATGGTTAAATTGCAAGAAACGTACAATTAAATAGGCTATTTATATTTCACTAGCAGAAGTACCCGCTCTTCGAACGGTCTTCGGTATTAATAACCAGACGTTATCAATATTGAGCTACTGTTGTAACGGTTAGGGCTTTGTTATTCGTTTATAAGTTTATCAGGGGAAGTAAGTTCTCTGGGAATATCACATACACTGTTAATTTAAGGGCCTTAAAATGTGGTTTTCGGAGACTCTTTATAGACTCCCGAATTTTGTGTCTCACATTGAGAAGTGCAACATATGCTTTGGTCGTCCTTCTAGGATAATTTTTATATTTCGCATATTTTAGCATGTATTTTGACAAGTTTCTTCCTATACCAACCCTTCTATGAAAAGTACGGTGAAGAGTTTTATAAATGATTGGTGTATTGACTCTTATGGATACCTAATTTTACGATGCTACAAACATTCGAACACGAGCTATAAGCGTACATAAAGGAACACAGAAAGTATGCCTTACTTCGGAGGGGAAGTAAAGCCGGCGGTCCCATGTCATAGATTTATGTCATGTAATAGAACCATCCACTAACTACAATTGTGTGAAGCTAAATGTGTTGGTTAGATTTGATTAGTGCTCTATTAGTTCCCAAGTTTTCCACCAGGTGCCGGTTGAGGTGGCATTTAGTAGCCAAGTCACAGCTAGGTGTCGTTGACGGTAGCATTTGGTAGCAAAAGTAGGAACTTCTGGAAATTGATCGTCTGCAGTCCTTACCTGAAATACAGATAACACACACTAATACAGCCATCACAATTAACACCGGTTATCAGACAGATTCTACACACACTCAAAGTACACGAGGCTACGTGGACGCGTTGTCGCAGCTTCTAAACTGAGGAACCAAGCTACCAACCTACAACATATCACCCAGATGTCCGAATATGGATATATCAACCACACAGTATCAAACAAAATCATCCTTACGAAGAACCCGTTTGTAGAAAAAATAAGTGAATGTGCTCAATCTAAATTCTCCTAACGTGTACTCCCTGACGTGAAAATAAAATTGAAAATCTCGTAGACGAAACGCAATACACCTCACATAAAGACTGACCCTCACAGTCGTGTAAAGTCCCCATCCACAGGAAGACACCTTTAACAAATTATAAAGGCTTGTGGTGCATGAATATTCAGGTTTTTTATCCTCCAATGGCCCAAATTCCTAATAGCCGCAAAAAATACTATTTCAATTCAGGATTTTTTTAAAATAATGTTGCTGTTTGGAGATATAATTCTGTACGATATACCACACGTGTAAATCACGTGAAAAAAAATCTAGGGTACCCCTTGAACCCCTTAAGCGCATTGATGAATTTTACAGTCTAAGTTGGTACCGCGATAACCTTATAGCCATTTGAAAACGTTCACAGAAATGTAATAAGTAGAGTGGCATTGCTTTTTACAGAAATAGATGGAAAGTTGGATATGGTCTCTTGAGAACCTGTTGTCATTGTTGCCGGTTAGCATTCCTTCATTAGTTTATTAAATTCAATTAGTTTTCTGGGAATATCTCAGAAACTGTTGGTTTTAGATAATAATAATAATAATGTTATTTGTTTTACGTCCCTTTTAACTACACTGGCTTTTAGAGACGCCGGGGTGCCGGAATTTTGCCCCGAAGGGGATCTTTAACGTGCCAGTAAATGTACTGACACGGCTCCCTATCATTTGCGCACCCTCAAATGCCAGCTGACTGCGCCAGGTTTCGAACCTGCAACCTTGGGCTCAGCAAGCGAGAACGTTACCCCTGAGCCACGCAGCCAGACGTTGGTTTTAGAGCCTTAAAATGTAGTTTTCGGGAACCCTCGAGTTTTGTTTCTGCCACCGAGGAGCTAAAAATGAGCTTTGTCTCGTAGTTGTATGCCATAATATAATAATATTATTAATAATGATAATAATATAATAAATACAATATAGGGATAGGGATATAAAAGACCTTCCGTGCCACACACGCACGTGAAAATCGCGTGAATAAATTCTGGTGTACCCCTTGACCCCATTAAGCGCTTTATACGTATTGATGAATTTTACAGCTTAGTTTGGTTCCGTGATAACATTATAGCCGTTTGCAAACTTCACAGTAATGTAATAAATGGAATTGCATTGCGTCTTACAGAAATAGATGGTCCTATGAGAATCCGTTGCCATGGTCACCAGCTTGCATTCTTTCATATATTATTAATGAAATTAGTTTTCTGCGAATATCTAAAAAACTGTTGGTTTTAGGGCCTTAAAATGTGGTTTACGGGGGCCCTTTAGGGCCTCCGAGGTTTTTTCCTCACATTGAGGGGTTGAAAATAAGCTTTGTCTCGTCCTTCTACGCCTATTTCAGCATGTATTTTAAGTGGATATGTCCCCTTTTGTGAGAGGTACGGAGAAGAGTTACATCAATGATTAGTGTGGTGCCTCTGATGGATATCTGTATCAAATTTTACGTTGATCCACCCAGCCGTTCTCTAGTTATAAGGACTCAAAATTGTCCACAGACAAACAAACAAACAAACAAACAGATATACAGACAGACAAAAAAATATTTCTCCGCGCATCCGTCATAAAACAGTCTAAAACGCGCAAATACCGCAAATTTCCGTGGAAATTCAGAAAAAACAGACAATCTTTCATTTTTAGGCTACTTTTCACATTTTGCAAAAATGAGGAAAAAGTAGACATGAGATCGGGCAAATGTGTGTCTGTCTGTCTGCCTGTCCTTCTGTCTGTCTGTCCTTCTGTCTGTCTCTCTGTCTGGCTGTGTGTGTGTGTGTCCCCTATCAACTCCTAAACGGCTGCAGCAATCGAAACAAAATTTGGTAGGAGTAAAGATCTATACCTGAATATCCCACGGCCATATTTGAAAATGATGTCAGTGCTACCAACTGCGGACAAATCGCAATTTAAATTTGCGCACCATGTTGGATATCTTGGAAGGTATGAATGGGAGCTATTTCAAAATTGGCACACGTATAGATAATAATATTGCAGTTTAATTTCCAGGAGGCCATACAAGGCGGTGTTGCCAAAATGATTATAAGCCTGCTGATAGGTCCAAATTTACATGCATATAACTTCTACACTATCGATTGGATTTCAACCAAATTTCGTATGTGCTGTGTGTACATAAACAGATATGACTCAGCGTATTCTTAAGAGCCACAAGGGCTGCCAACTGTTAATAAATGCTCTCATTTTTTTAAATCCCAATACACATATATGGGAAAGAATGCAACCCGATAGCTTTAACTATGCACACGTATAGTACCTGACATTCTATATTAATTTGGAGTAACTTATATACCTCAGTGCTACCAACATGATTCTAAGCCAGCTGAGAGGTCCAAATTTAAATACATGTAACTTCTTTACTAACATTTGGATTTCAACCAAATTTCGTCTGTGCTATGTGTACCATAACAGATATAAACTATGCCGATTCTTAAGAGTAACCAGGGCTGCCAACTGTTAATAAATACTGTCTCTATTTTTGTTACTCTAATATCAATATATCAGAAAGTATGCAAGCCAATAGCTCTAAACTTTGCACACGTTTAGTACCTGGCATTCTAGATTAATTTGGAGTAACTAATATAGGCCTACGCCAGTGCTGCCAACATGATTCTAAGCCTGCTGATAGGTCCAATTTTAAAATGCATGTTACTTCTATACTACCGTAACTAATGGATTTCATTCAAAATTGACACAACAATAAATCATATTATTTCAGATTATTTCTGACCAATACGTGTATGTCATTGTTGCCAACATGATTTTACGCGTGCTGTTAGATTCAATGTTTAACTGCATGTAACGTCCATGCTATCCATTGGACTTCAACCAAATTTTGTATTCTGTACCTTAAGAGATGGAACTAAGAATATATTCAGTCACCAGGGCTGCCAACTGTAGTTCTCTATTAGGCTACATTATGCCAGGTATAGCCTACAGTATTTCGAACTAATTAGAAATTTCGATATTACCAACTTAATTTCGTCATTATTCTAGATAGATCCATATAGATTAATAATTGGGTTGAATTTTAAATTTTAAGAAAAGTAGGCTCTTTATTTCGTCACGGAACTTCTTGTTATATATATGTATAGATGTCTTCACCATGTTGGATTTGTGCTCACCAGGTTATTGCAAGTCCCATTGGTGAACTTATGTAACACAAAATTTTCAGTTTGATAGCTGTAATAGCAGTATATTTGCATTTGTCAGTTGGCACAGGCTAGTGTAAAACGTGGCTTTTCACCGATGTCTCTGTCTCACTCATGGCTGTGATTATCTGAAAGCTACTGAGGTATGGATGGTGCTTAGTAATGGCATTCAGGGCACAGTCAGTGCCTGTGAATGCTGTGAAAGGTTCTACTCATAGGGTTAGGACTACTGTTCTGACTCAGTGAGAAAAGCAATGGCAAACTACCTCATTCCTCTTCTTGCCTAGAACGCCTCAATATAGCACTGCCTTGGGTTTTTGTGGGTATCTACTCACATAACGTAACAGCGGTGCTTTTGAGGATCCAACCAGCCTTTGGACTGACTACCTAACAGACAGCTGTAATAGATGTGCGGCTTCGGTGGCGTAGTCGGTAGCATGCTGAACTGCTGTGCCCAAGATAGCGGGTTCAAACCCGGCCGAAGTCGTCGGATTTTTAAGAGCGTTAAAAATCCTTCAGTATGCCTTCCTTCGGAGGGGAAGTAAAGCCGGCGGTCCCATGTCATAGATTTATGGCATGTAAAAGATCCTTTCACAGACTAAACTAGTGTAAAGCAAAATTTGTTAGGTTAGATTTCGTCAGAACGCTCTATCAAAGTTCCAACGTTCACCACTAGGTATCATTGATACCTGGTGGCGAAAGTTGGAACTATTTGAAATTGAACGGAACTTGTAGCTCACCCTTTAGGGTATCCGCTGGAAGCAGCTACAGACTCAGGCGAGCCGAACATGTCCTCGGACACTCCCGGCACTAAAAAGCCATACGATAAATAAATAAATAAATAAGCTGTAATAGATTCGTAGATATAGAGAACCATCTAAATATGTAGCTGGTCGCCATGTTGGATTATTATATGTATAGGCCATAGAGTTATATACCGTTACATGACAATTATTGCGTTGGTTCATTATTCAAACTTTCACTTCAATCACATGATTACGACACAAGAAATACAAACTTAATTTTAAAACCTTGCACAGCCACCATCTTGAAGTTATGTAAAAAATTCGAATTAAATTAAATACCAGTGCATTGCAATGGTTATAAACATTTGCTGAAACAAGTTTCATTGCGTTTGGATGGTTAAACCGCGAGAAAAGTCCATTTAAATGTTTCAACTTCACTTGGCCACAATGTTAGTTTTGTTTTGTAGTTAACTGGTTTTTGAATGTCTCATACGTGAATTTCTAGTAGTGTCCTTTATCACCGTACAATATTTCAGGGTGATATCGGTTATGTAGTTTCGGACATATAGAATGCCGGTGATATATTTTGAACAGCCGCCATGTTGGATTGGTGAGACGTAATAAAATTTAAAGGACACGGTCGGGGTCGGCCCAAAATGGTGCTATGACCTTATCAAGTTTCATTAAAATCGCTCCAGCCGTTTGGAAGTTATTAGGGGTGACACACACACACAAGGACGAAAAGTTATCTCATAAGCCTATTTTTAGCCTACTTTCGATATTTGCAAGAAATGAAAGTAGACTTTTGGGAACTACACTGGACCAAAAGATTGTGTGTCTGTCTGTGTGTCTGTGAGTGTGTGTAATTTGGATTGTCTGTCCCCCTGATCAATTCAAACATGGTGAAACCGAATTGAACTAAATTTGGTACAGAGGTAGCACTAGCAAAGGGCACCTCAGTGTCATGGTTTGTATCGCCGCCACCTTGACGCAAACGCAATGGCGACCACCCAAATGTTCAAAGCTTAAATCAAATTACGACTAACCTAATCTACTGATCTCTACCAATATTTGCAACAACATGCAGTCCTGTGGGAAGCGTCATTTGACAAAACTACAGGATTATCAACCCAATAGTGTGAAGATGGCAGACGTGTATGTGTGCAAATCAATCCCCCCTATCAATTCAAACACAACGAAACCAAATCGAACCACCTTTGGTACAGACATAGTATTAGTAAGGGACAACTCAGTGTCATGTTGTATTTCACCACCAACATAAGAAAAAAGAAATGGCAATCACCCAAATATTCTGAGCTTAGATCAAATTACGACTAACCTAATCATCCGATCTATACCAAATTTGCATCAATATACCATAATGTGGGAAGCGTCTTGCCAAAACTACAAGGTAATCATCCAAATAGTTCAAGATGGCGGATGTATGAATCATGCAAGTATTACAGCCTTGCCGTAACTTACGATTCAACAAGGTCTGGTCTTACCAAATGCGCCCATCGTACATAGGGAGGTTTAAACTCTCCTCAAAGAGGTGACCGGTGGGATATTAGCATTAAAAAAATAGAAAATGTAACCGTAGTAGTGACTAACAGTTCAGGATGACCGTTTCATATCGTGCTTGTCCGTGCCATTCCATTGAGTCACAATGGCCGTTATTGTTTACTCGTGAATCCATATATTTCCGTAACTTCGTAAGTTTATATCTTTTTAGGAATGTACTGAACAAAATAATACATAATATTTAGTATCAAACAGTTTATAAACTAAAAGGAAGGACGTTTTTGATGTGTAACATCTTTCCGCTCGGTTGCTGGATTTATTTATTTATTTATTTATTTATTTCGGTTGAAATAAGATGCCGTATAGAGAAGGCTAGATCCATCTTTATGACAATGAAACAACTACTATGCTGTCGAGATCTCAGTATGACGCTTAAGAAAAGAATTGTGAAGTGTTATGTTGTCTCCACCCTTCTTTATGGTGTTGAAGCTTGGACCTTGTCCGTAGCTACAGAAAAGAAGATTCGAGCTTTTGAAATGTGGATATACCGGCGGATTCTTAAAATTTCGTGGACAGAACATGTGAGTAATGCCGAGGTTCTTCAGCGTGTGAGCAGCCAACCTGAGCTGTTAAACACAATTAAGAAGAGGAAATTGGAATACTTGGGACACATGATGAGGAATCCAAAATACCGTCTGCTCCAAGTTATACTTCAGGGTAAAATTGAAGGACGGCGTGGACCAGGAAGGAGACGAATAACTTGGATGGATAATTTAAAAACGTGGTTTGGGCTGTCTTCCACGGAACTCTTCAGGATTGCACAGGATAAGAAGGTGTTAGCCATGGTGGTAGCCAACGTCCGTATCGGATAAGGTAGAAGAAGAAGAAGAATGGCACTTAGTGCCGGGAGTGGATATTTTTGTGGGAGTGATTTCAAAAAAATGGCCGGAAGTGGGATTGACGGAGAAGTGTAAAAGAAATATTGAGCGTGCGCGGTGGCGGAGATTAGTACCACGACCTACTATCGCATATGGTTTACTCCAATTTTGGAGGCCCCTTTACAGCTATTCCAACAATAAATCATCTTCAAGTGGTAGTTTTTGGCGTGAAAATGTTCATTAAGTTATATCATATTTGCTGAAAACAATTATGATTCATTAAGGGTCTGTTTTTCAACTTCTGGATAAAAGTGATGGGCATCCTCTCCCCGAGTCACGTATTTTTCAATGCAAAGTTATGCGAACTCTGGTGTCAACTGATTGATCACAAACCACATGGTCCAAGTCTTCGTATCAGTATTTAAATGATTATATGCTTTAATATAGAACATTATAACTAGTCGGCAATGCGAATATCATGTTTCTGCACAATGGCTATTCAGATATTAACCCACAAAGCGCGGGAATTGGGCTAGTCTTTCATGGCGGTACGTGAAAATAAGTAACCGTCATGTAGTCTTAATATCTGTGGTTGTATTATATTCGAAAATAACATCTTGATCTGCAAATCATGAAGTTTCAGGTTCGAACCTCAGTCCCGGCATTTATTTTTGCTACCAGATTATCGATTTAAACGATATTTATCATAACATTATGCGTCATTTTAACAGAATCTACATGACATTACGATTTATCTAACTTTTAAGAGCGTTAAAATCCCTCAGTATGCCTTGCTTCGGAGGGGAAGTAAAGCCGGCGGTCCCATGTCATAGATTAATGGCATGTTAAAGAACCTTCCATTAATTATACCTGTGTGAAGCAAAATTAGAGGTTAAACAACGCTCTTAGGTTCCTACGTTCTTCGCCAGTAGACGACTGCGGTGTCGTCAAGTAGCCAAGTTCTGAACTAGTACTTGTTGACGGTGGCGTTTGGCGGCAAATGTAGGAACTACTTGAAATTCAAAGTCTGCAGTATTTAATTGAATTAAATACAGATAACACACACTAATACAGATATCACAATTAACACCGGTTATCAGACAGATTCTACACACACCCAAAGTACACGGGGCTACATGACCGCATTGTCGCAACCCCTAATCTTAGGAACCAACCAGCCTATCTAACTTTTATTACAATATTTTGCACCAAGCAGGAGTTGGGAAATTTGATTGTATTGAACATTATTTCTAGTAGTATATAGGTAGGCTAGAGACTATGGTTTCATTCCTCCTCTTAATATGCCCCTCACCAAGGCGGTCCGGGTTCGATTCCCGGTCAATGCATGTGAGATTTTCGCAGTGAAATGCCATGTCCTGTGGTTCGGATTCCACGTAAAAAGGAGGTCCCGTGGCTCATAATCACAAGATTCACGGTCACGTAAAACTACAATCTTCCTTCCTTCCTTTCCTCCTCTTAATGTACAGTATAATATGTGATGTTTGTTGAAACAAGTGTGACAGCAGCATATCTCCAATTCAATCTATACTTTCATCATACTACCAGTATGGAAACGGAGCGTAAATTAACATTTTATGAATGTCCAAGCTATGTAGTATACGAGTAGGATAACATGTCAGATGACTTCATATATATTTCATCTCAATTTCATAGTAGGATAACATGTCCGATGTTACACATCATATGCGACTACTGTAAGGTTCGTATCTTTCCTTGTTTTACGTGACCGTTAATCATGCGATCATGAGTCACGGGACCTCCTTTGTTACGTGGAATCCGAACCACAGGTCATGGCATTTCACTTCGGAATCAAATGGTTTATAGAAACGGCAGAAAACTCTAATGAAATCGTTGATTGCAAGTCAAAAAGGAAATATCATGGAGTTATACTAAACCAGTTGTTAACCAATTACTAGCGTACGGCATTTGTGGCGTAGTGATAGCGACCAGGACTCGTAGTTTGAGGGTTCGTTGATCAAATCCCAGTAGGTTCATTTTTTACTTCGTTCTTTTTGTATTTACTGATTTACAACTACTAACACTCTTTTTCATTATGATACAGTTTCTCCAGCCAATCAGAGCTCGTTCATTGACCAATTAGGTAACGATACCTTCACGCGTGCGCTCAAAATCCAACATGTCTATATAAATTACCGAAAGTGCACCGTCCATAATGTTCTCGTAAATAAACTGGTGAATATGAGACACTGTACCTTAATATCCTTAAATCCAATTTCTACACAGCGGGTTGTTTTCAAACGATTTTGGTGAAATTTTTACTGAATACTGATGCTCAATCTGCACATACGGCATTGAAGCTCACAGAGCGCATGCGTCGGTCGGTCAGTGAGCTTGGACATCAGAGATATCCTACCCTGCGCAGCACCCGATCACAAAATTCTAGTGGCAATCTCAACAGATATTTATGAATATTTATGTTAAAACATATAATAAAGTTGTAATTATCGTCGAACATAAACAGTCGTATGCAACTCGCCTATAATGGTAATTAAGACACTCGTATGGAAATTATAAAACTCGCATACGCTCCTTTTATAAAAAATACTCGTGTCTTAATTATAGCTATTATAGGCTCGATGCATAATGTACTAATATATACTTATAAGACCACATATTTCAACACTCGACTACAGCGATTAACATTCGTTGTCCTTGATCTGCGGTAGAGTCTATTTTATTGTTGTTTTTGTTGTTGATTCTTTAGGGGTTTTGCGGCATCATGGTCTGGTAGCCCCGTGTAATTGGGTGTATGTAGACGTTGTCTGATAACCTGCGTGACTGTGATGACTGTAGGCTTACTAGTGTTTGTAATTTAATACGAGAAAGGGTTTGGGTAGGAAGCTGCTGTTGTTGTTGTTTTTGCTGTTTCATTTGAGCCCCGTGTGCTTGGGTGAGTGTTGAATTTTGTCTGATAACCTGTGTTATTGTAATGACTGTATTAGTATGTGTATAATTATATAATTCAGGTGAGGATTCAATGAATTAACGTATAATATCCGTATAGCACGTTGTATTTCAATAAGCTACTACAACCATCATTCAATTATACTCCGTGAATAGGACAAACTATACCTATGCATTTGACTGAACATCTTGTTTCATAAATGAAAATATGCTAAAAACTACTCAGGAGGAAACGTCCTGAAAAGGAATCTAGTTTATAACTTACAACATGTCGGTGGTGAAACGGCACGATTGCTGTAACAATGCGGTACAAGGTAACTTTATAACGTAATATGAGGAGTCTAGATGCAAAACCAGCAATCTCCATTTTTGGTGACGATAAGTTATGGTTGGAAAACCATTCTCTGGGGTCTTTATGATCTGTTTAAAAACACGTTTGGTTCCAAATCCCCTCAAAAGCCGGATTTTCTCGAAATCATCATAAACTCAACGTCGAAATAAAAAAAGGGAAAAAGTTTATATGGACGTTAGTAGAGAAGCAGTAGGGGTTCTAACTAGTGACACGAGCCGCTCGGCTACGCCGACCTTTTATGTATATTTCTCGAAACCATGGGCATGCGACATATCGTTGGACTCGGGCTGACGCCCTCTTTTCAATGGACCACTCGTTATATTTTTCAAAGAAAGTTTGAAAAATTTTGTTTTTGAAAATAGGCAACAGTTTAAAAACCAAACATGATAGAACGTTGTGCCGTGCTTGAAACGAATGGTCTTTATGTCCTTTATATTTTATAATAAAACTTTTTTAGTTTTGAGTTTTTTTTTTGAAAAAAGTTCAATTTTGAAATTTTTGTATTTTGGAAACTAAAGAGTTTACAAAACAATTTGTTTGACATAAATGCATGGCCCTGACCCCCTCTACCGCCCAAATAAATGTCAAGTCCCTAGAAATAAAACTGTGCAGTAGTGTGCTGTGGACAGTTCTACTTTCCCCCCTACTTTCATATAAACTTTGCCGATATCTCTCGAACGCGTGGTCGGTTTTTAACGAACGAGGTATTGTTGGCGTTGGGATGATGTCCTCTTGGCTAAGAATGTGTGTTGGTATTTTTAGCCTACTTTCGATTTTTGCAAAAAATGAAAGTAGACTTATGAGATCAACACAGGGCGAAAAAAGTGTGTCTGTCTGTGTGTGTGTATGTGTGTGTGTGAGTCTGTGTGTGTGTATGTGTGTGTGTGAGTCTGTGTGTGTGTGTGTGAGTGTGTGTACTCTGAATGTCTGTCCCCCCCTATCAATTCGAACACGGTGAATGCGAATTGAACGAAATTTGGTACAAAGGTAGCACAAGCAAAGGACACCTCAGTGTCATGTTTTATATCGCCGCCATCTTTACTAAAACTGAATGGCGGCCACTCAAACGTTCAAAACGTAAAATCAAATAACGACTAACCAAATCATCCGATCTCTACCAAATTTGGTAACAACATACCTTCGTATAGGATGCGTCTTGTGACAAAACTACAAGGTCGTCCGCCATACCATTTCAGGATGGCGGCCGTGCGAATTATGCAAACTTTATAATCCATATCATGGGACCCACCAGTTCCGATTATCGAGCCGAGAATCGTTTTAACTGTTCTAAAGGAAGAGGCACGTTCGAAATTAAAAGTTTATTTTGTAATACTATAGTGCAGACGTGATTTTAAAAAGCTGAACTGATTCAGTAATAAGACAAGATGGCAGCGGATATCTTGTGCCTGACTTATATTTCACTAATTTGAGTATTGAATGCAATATAGCGTACTGATAAAAAATAAATAAACTTTGTATGAAATGCTTTATATATAAATAATATACTCCAGTGATGAAATCGTTTAGTATAAATCATTATTTGCTAACAAGTTCTATGTAAGTCATTTTAAATAGAACGATATTCGTTGACACAATTAGCTCAGTGGTAGAGCGATAGCCTGTCGCTCAGATGCCTATGGTTCAAACCCGATCAGAGCTAGGTTTTTTGCTTGAAATGTTATATGTTTATTGTTTTGTAATGACTCAGATGTTTTAAAATTAAGCGTTATATTGTGCAAATTATGGTGTAAAATATATATTTAATTAAAACATAATTCGCCAGCAGATTTACTCGAGACATCTAGCTGCCAAAAAGGTAACTTCCAGATTTTATTGAAAAGTTTCTTCTTCTGGCCGCTAGAATGCACTCGCTCTGTTAGGATTATATTGTTCGATATTTCACCACTAGATGTCCCGACTAGTCTACGTGGGGATCCATTGATTACTATACCATTATCATTCTATGCGCATCGAATTTGAAGAATGACAAGTTGATACTACGATACATTTTAACTTTTTATTTTAAAGGGTTTGTAACAGCCTATTTTGCGTTACTTGAAAATGTTATTAAGCGTTATATTGTCCACATTATGGTGTAAAATATATATTTAATTAAAACATAATTCGCCAGCAGATTTACTCGAGACATCTAGCTGCCAAAAAGGTAACTTCCAGATTTTATTGAAAAGTTTCTTATTCTGGCCGCTAGAATGCACTCGCTCTGTTAGGATTATATTATCGAAAATATCCACATAGTTTGTATACACACGTCTCAGTAGGGTCATGGAAAGATTTGTTAATTCAATTAGGGTTGTGAAAGCCATGCACAACCAGACGTGTAAAGACATGCCTCAACTCAAAGTTGGATGTTGCCCACGGCAGGTCGTAATAATAATAATAATAATAATGTTATTGGTTTTACATCCCTTTTAACTACTGCTGCTTTTAGAGACACCGGGGTGCCGGAATTTTGGCCCGAAGGGGATCTTTAACGTGCCAGTAAATGTACTGACACGGCTCCCTCGCATTTGTGCACCCTCAAATGCCAGCTGACTGCGCCAGGATACGAACCTGCAACCTAGGGCCCAGCAAGCGAGAACGTTACCGCTGAGCCACGCCGCCAGTCCGGTCGATTATGTCTCCAGATCCATAACATTCTTGATATACTTCTTATCTTTCTTTCTTTCTTCAATGATGGTAGCAGTTTTTATCTAGGTCGTGGCGTTTGGTAGAGGTAAATCGTTTCTAAGGTCTTCAACAAAGAATAGTTCTATTATACTCTTTGATAATAACAACGAGTTATAACTATACTCATACATTTAGGAGAAAGTAGGCTATATGTTCTTTACTGAACATCTTGTTTTTTTATTGAAAATGTTTGTTTTTTGGATTGGCGCTATTTTGGAACCGGTGAATTGGAAAAAAAGTTTGTTTGACGTTAATGAAAGGTGGGTATTCCCTCTAGGGGGACAGCAAGTTTCAAGGGTGTTGGAGGAAAAACAAAATGATAGCCTACTTTCTCGCGAACATTGGTGAACTTTGGCGAACGAATGGTCGGAATTTAACAAATGAGGTGTCGTTGGACTCGAGCTGACGTCCTCTTTCCTATAGACCAATTGTTATATTTTTCAAAATATTTTGAAAAATTTTGTTTTCGAAAGTAGGTGATTGTTTGAAAACCAAACATGATAGAATGTTATGCCATAGTTGAAACGAATGGTTTCTATGACCTTTATTTTTTATAATAAAACTTTTTATATTTTGAGATTTTTGAAAACACTTAAATTTTGAATTTTTACTATTTTGGACACTAACACGTTGACAAGTAAGTTTGTATGACATAAATGTAAGGTCCCTACCGCCTCTACCAGGAAAATAAATGTTAAGTCTCTAGGACAAAGGAAAACTATGCATCTTATTTTTTTTTTTTTAATAAAAGAGTGTTTGTAGACAGAGAGCCGGTAGCGCTTGACGTATGTTACAACGAGGCTATGACTGAGCATGGTGAATACTGGAAATGGCTATTTCGACGGGGGCGATGTATGGCAAAACGAGGGGTTACTTTTTGATATTTTTTCCTATGACGAATGAATGAAGGCGAATATTTTGAAATGTGACAAGCATGCTAAGATCTTTTACCCCTGAAGGGGATCTTTAACGTTTTAGTTCACGGTGATGAGCGAGATTGAAAGCGACCAAGTGATTCTTAGACGTTGACGATCTCGGTACCGTGCCCGGAAGAAATGAATTGCTATTTTGGTGGGATGGCGGGGCAGCTGATAACGGTTGGTTTTGTGATATTTTCTAACGGATAGAGGCGAATATTTGAAAATGTGTTAAGTGTGCTAGGAATTTTTTATCCCTGAAGGGGATCTTTAACATGCTAGTAAACCGAAATAAGCTAGACCGCTGTCTGGCACAGTAAATGGTTTTAGAATATGGAAACCTATAACATTTGCTCGACCAAGTCATGTGCTTGTACGCAAAGAGCCAAAACGGTAAGGTCATTGACCTGAAATGTTATAAATTAAATATTGAACTGGGTAAAGTCATGTGTTTTAGGGTGAAAGTATGTGGTTAACATGATCATGTATTGAGGATGGCCGCTTGCTAGTAATTATTATTACTGTAAAATGCTTAATAATAATAATAATAATAATAATAATAATAGTAAGACACCCAAGTTTTGAATGCTACAGAACTGTGTTGCTTGCTAGCACTCAATCAACGACCTGGCCAGGCCTTGTCAAAGCGACTGCTGATAACACAAGAATGTCTACGTGGGCAGGAAGTAAAGGGTCATGTTACTTGGCTGGTAGAGGCTAGCAGGTCTGTCGTTTAAACAGACCTGGTAGAGGCTAAGAGGTCTGGCGTTAAACAGAGAGACCGTCATTTTGATTCCTAGACAGCCGTACTACCGATGTATAAGAGGCAATCATTTTGGTTCCTCATTAAAAAAAATGAAACTAGTATAAAGTACACGAATCTTATTCAGATTGAGGAATGCGAAGAGGCGTGGGATCACGTGTGAGAGAGACAACATTTCAAGGTCAAAACGCTGAGAAAAAGCAACTGTCTCTGTTGCTAGGCTTACTGATAACGATTGCGTTAGTGATGCACTTGCCATTTTAGCACACGGACGTATACAGTAGAGCTCTGAACTGAACTTTGGAAGAACAATCCTTTTTTTTTTGGTAAGTACATATGAATGATTATTTTAATAATGTCATGCTAATGAACCTTAAATTTGTAGTTATTGATTAGGTAATTAATTATTTTTATTTATTTATTTGTTGGCAGATAACCGGTATACCTTACATGCGAGAGATACAAGAAACCATTGCGCATTTGGGCCCACTAGAAGGAAAATGTAACAAGCTAATGCAAGTGAAGGTGAGTTTTTTTAACTAACTTGTTTCATTTTTTTGTTTGACATTATTTTATTTTATGAAATGCATGTATTAACTTGAATTTAGGTATTTATAGCGGTTTATTTTATTTATTTTTAGAAACTTGGAAAGAAAAGCCTTACCACCGTGGCAGTTGCTGAAAACCCAAGACGCAGTAGAGTGAAACCATTGTTTCCAGGCAGTGAACTATTGAAAACTCAGGTAAGTCTAACTTAAGAATGTTATTCCATTTTACCACTAATGAAAAACCATAGACAAAAAAATATTCATTACCTGTACATGACTGGCACAATGATTGCTATCTTGAATAATGGCCATGTATTGACAAACGGTACAAGACTATATTGGTTGTTGACTGGGAAAAGTACAAGGCCATATTGGATTTTCTAAAAACAAAAAAACAAAAAAAATAATTTATGGGTGGTTCCCTATGGACTCAACAAATATCCACAGGTTTGAACAAGATAATCTGAACAAACTGACATGACATTCATTTTTGTTTATATATTGGTTAAAGGGGGATGTATATGAAGCTTTATAAAAAGAAAATAAGTGCATGGGTTACTGTTAGTACCAACATGCAGTTTATTTTTAATGGTGTTTTGATATATTAATGTCAATTAACGTTAAAGTTTAATTACAAGTATTGATTGATTGATTGATTGAGTGATGAGTTTTTTTAGGTGTGGTCATACACCATTAACATAGTGAACAGACAGTGAAAAAAAGCATACATAGTGATTTAAAGTACTGTGTGCAACGTTAATAACTTACAGTAAGAAAAAGTTTTTTTTTAAACTCATGGCGTTAATACCAAATACAACAAGTGAACAAGTTGGTTTACCACGTGGGTTAAATTTAAAATCAGAACATGTTCTCTGGTTAACATTTGAATCTTGGCCTGTAGACTTTTTGTCAACACACAAACTTGCAAAAGCCGTTTTTTTACTTCAACCGAGAAGATGTGGTGCGCTGTGTGTTTTGTCGTATTGAACTTTGCGACCATTTGCGATGGTCTCCTTGTTGTCCTTACATGCTAGGAAAACAAGAGGGTAACATTCCCGTGTATTCATTTTACCGAACCACAAGGCCATTTGCCGCTACTTACGTTGCTGAATCACAAATAAATAATAATAATAATAATAATAATAATAATGATTTATTACCAGCCAACAACGGTAATGTCGATATATGTGGTCCATATGCCATAGACAGTGTTGAATTGGCATGTGCTTTTGAAAAATTGGGAGATTGCAACACTAAAGCACTAGCACACCCAGAGTACAGCTCTGTTGAAAAAGTTTAGAATCTTATATAATGTTTGGCCATTAATAATAAAACACCTTACCAAACAGCTAAGTGAACCTGGATTTTTGTATACTGGTGAAGAGGATAAAACAATATGTTTTTATTGTGGATTTGCTTTAAAGGATTGGCAAATGACTGATGACCCTTTTGTGCAGCACGCTCGTTGGTTACCTAACTGTAAATACATGGTGTTGCTTAAAGGTCACGAATTTGTGAACACTATTCGTAAAGAAAACGTGATTGCAGCACAAGACATAAAAATGACTATAGAGTTTGAACATGCGGAGCAAATACATGAGGCTGAAAAAAAAAGACTTGTCTCACGAACAGATACAAAAGTGTGACCAACAATTATGTAAATTTTTTTATCAAGATGAACTAGGTGTTGTATTTTTGCCTTGTGGACACATGATAGCCTGTGTCAAGTGTGCATTAGAACTCAACACTTGTGCTATATGCAGAAAAGCAGTATCTGCTACAGTTAGGGCATTTCTTGCATAAATAGTATAATTTATTTTCCATGCATAGTGCAAAATCCCTAATTGCACAATATTATTAAAGCTGTTTTAGAATGTAATAGATATGCTTTCCTTTTGTTTATACACTACTACAATGAATGTTTTGAATGCCGTGGGTCAAGCATGTGGCTTAGAGACAAAGAAGCTCAGCGAATTGCCAACGCATATTCCATTCCGCATTAACAAGATTCGGAATTTGAAAACAGCATATGGTGATCGTGTACTTTGTGTATGTGAAAACTTTGAGCCATTTCTGTCTGCACGGTTTAATGATATGTCGGAGAATGTTTTTGATGAAGTCAATAATGCTGTACAACCTGTACACTTAATTTATGAAGGTTTTAAAAACAATAGGTGCATGGTTCGTTTTCATTAAATTAAAAAAAAACAAATACCATTCATGCGATTGCAATTAAATTTGGAGAAATGTTGTTTCCACTCCCGCAAAGATTTCTGATTTATTAAATCCATTTTACAATTGTTAGCGCACGATTAGATTCAATTAATGGGCGCAGCGCGTGAATCGTTTCAACCAAGTCCCGTATGCGTTCATATAACATTCATACGATTATCATAAAACTTTGGGGAGTTGAGCACAGTCCTGCGAAGGTGTATGAATTAGTAAATCCTTTTTTCAACGGGTGGCGCACAAGTAGATTCATAAAATGAGTGTCGTCGCGCAAATCGTTTAAGCAAAAACCCGTATGCGTTTATATGCCATTCATCCGACTGCGATGAAACTTTCATGAGTTGTTGTGTACACGCCAGGGAAGGTTTTCACTTAGTAAATCCATTTTACAATAGGTAGCGTACGAGTATATTTAACAAATGGGTGACGGCGCTCGAATCGTTTTAACAAAGTCCCGTATGCGTTCATATACCATACATTTCCCTGCGATAAAAATTTGGTGAGTTGTTGAGCACGCTCCCATGATTTTTTTGAGAAAGTAAATCAATTTTACAATAGTTTAGAGGTGGTTAATGGAAAAAGAAAATCAATATTGGGAATCCAAAAGCACTTCAACAAACAAAGTTACAACGCCAACACTTTCTTTAATTGGCATTGCAACGCATGCCAGTTACAGCTAGTAAATAAATAAAAATCATTAATTACCTAATCAATAACTACAAATTTAATGTTCATTAGCATGACATTATTATATTATAATCATTCATATGTACTTACCAAAAAAAAAGGATTGTTCTTCCAAGGTTCAGTTCAGAGCTCTACTGTATACGTCCGTGTGCTAAAATGGCAAGTGCATCAGTGAAGCAATCGTTATCAGTTAGCCTAGCAACAGAAAGAGTTGCATTTTCTCAGCGTTTTGACCTTGAAATGTTGTCTCTCTCACAAGTGTTCCCACGCCTCTTCACATTTCTCAATCTGAATAAGATTCGTGTACCTTATACTAGTTTCATGTTTTTAATAAGGAACCAAAATGGCTGCCTCTTATACATAGGTAGTACGGCTGTCTAGGAACCAATGACGGTCTCTCGGTTTAAAACGCCAGACCTCTTAGCCTCTGCCAGGTCTGTTTAAACGGCAGACCTGCTAGCCTCTACCAGCCAAGTAACATGACCCTTTACTTCCTGCCCACGTAGACATTCTTGTGTTATCAGCTGTCGCTTTGTCAAGGCCTGGCCAGGTCGTGGATTGAGTGCAAGCAAGCAACGCAGTTCTGTAGCATTCAAAACGTGTGTGTTTCATTATTATTATTATTATTAAACCTTTTACTGTAATAATAATTACTAGCAAGCGGCCATCCTCAATACATGATCATGTTAACCACATACTTTCACCCTAAAACACACGACTTTACCCAGTTCAATATTTAGTTTATAACATTTCAGGCCAATGACCTTACCGTTTTGGCTCTTTGCGTACATGCACATGACTTGGTCGAGCAAATGTTATAGGTTTCCATATTCTAAAACCATTTACTGTGCCAGACAGCGGTCTCGCTTATTACCGTTTACTAGCATCTTAAAGATCCCCTTCTGGGGTAAAAAATTCCTAGCACACTAAACACATTTTCATATATTCCCCTCTATCCGTCATAGGAAATATCACAAAACCAACCGTCATAAGCTGCCCCGCCATCCCACCAAAATAGCAATTCATTTCTTCCGGGCACGGTACCGAGATCGCCAAAGTCTAAGAATGACTTGGTCATATCCTACAACCGTCTGTTGTGCAAGAGAGCGATCTCGCTCATCATCGTTAACTAAAACGTTAAAGATCCACTTCAGGGGTAAACAATCTTAGCATGCTTGTCACATTTCAAAATATTCGCCTTCATTCATTCGTCATAGGAAAAAATATCAAAAAGCAACCCCTCGTTTTGCCATACATCGCCCCCGTCGAAATAGCCATTTCCAGTATTCACCATGCTCAGTCATAGCCTCGTTGTAACATACGTCAAGCGCTACCGGCTCTCTGTCTACAAACACTCTTTTATTTAAAAAATAAAATTAAAAAATTTAAAATGCATAGTTTTCCTTTGTCCTAGAGACTTAACATTTATTTTCCTGGTAGAGGGGGTAGGGACCTTTCATTTATGCCAAACAAACTTACTTGTCAACGTGTTAGTTTCCAAAATAGTAAAAATTCAAAATTTAAGTGTTTTCAAAAATCTCAAAATATTAAAAGTTTTATTATAAAAAAATAAAGGTCATAGAAACCATTCGTTTCAACTATGGCATAACATTCTATCATGTTTGGTTTTCAAACTATCACCTACTTTCGAAAACAAAATTTTCTAAAAAATTTTGAAAAGTATAACAATTGGTCTATAGGAAAGAGGACGTCAGCTCGAGTCCAACGACACCTCATTTGTCAAATTCCGACCATTCGTTCGCCAATGTTCACCAATGTTCGCGAGAAAGTAGGCTATCATTTTGTTTTTCCTCCTACACCCTTGAAACTCGCTGTCCCCCTAGAGGGCATACCCACCTTTCATTAACGTCAAACAAACTTTTTTTTTCCAATTCACCGTTTCCAAAATAGCGCCATTCCAAAAAACAAACATTTTCAATTTAAAAAAAAATACCGACACACATTCTTAGCCAAGAGGACATCATCCCAACGCCAACAATACCTCGTTCGTTAAAAACCGACCACGCGTTCGAGAGATATCGGCAAAGTTTATATGAAAGTAGGGGGAAAGTAGAACTGTCCACAGCACACTACTGCACAGTTTTATTTCTAGGGACTTGAAATTTATTTGGGTGGTAGAGGGCGTCAGGGCCATTCATTTATGTCAAACAAATTTTTTGTAAACTCTTTAGTTTCCAAAATACAAAAATTTCAAAATTGAACTTTTTTCAAAAAAAAATTAAAAATAAAAAAGTTTCATTATAAAATATAAAGGACATAAAGGCCATTCGTTTCAAGCACGGCACAACGTTCTATCATGTTTGGTTTTTAAACTATTGCCTATTTTCAAAAACAAAATTTTTCATTTTTTTTTTTTTTTTTTAATATAACGAGTGGTCCATTGAAAAGAGGGCGTTAGCCCGAGTCCAAGGATATGTCGTATGTCCATGGTTTCGCGAAAAATAAATAAAAGGTCGGCGTAGCCGAGCGGCTCGTGTCACTCGTTAGAACCCCTACTGCTCCCCTACTGACGTTTCCAAGAAATTTGCATTTTTGAATAATTTTTCAATGAGCGATTAATAACTCTGTGAAGAGGTAAACATTTTGGTTGGCTTTTATGATAAAGATTTGGAAGAATTTTCAGCTGAACTGAAATATTTTCAATTTTAATGAAAGTCTAATTGGCAAATGTATTTCCGAATGTAGAAATGGCTCTCCGATTTTTAGCCTACTTTCAATTTTTGCAAAAAATGAAAGTAGACTTATGAGATCAACACAGGGCGAAAAAAGTGTGTCTGTCTGTGTGTGTGTATGTGTGTGTGTGAGTCTGTGTGTGTGTCTGTGTGTGTGTGTGTCTGTGTGTGTGTGAGTGTGTGTAATCTGAATGTCTGTCCCCCCCTATCAATTCGAACACGGTGAATGCGAATTGAACGAAATTTGGTACAAAGGTAGCACTAGCAAAGGACACCTCAGTGTCATATTTTATATCGCCGCCATCTTGACGGAAACGTAATGGCGGCCACACAAATGTTCAAAGCTTAAATCAAATTACGACTAACCTAATCATCCCATCTCTACCAAATTTTGCAACAACATACCTTTATGGGGGGAGCATCCTTTGACAAAACCAATAGGCCATAAGCGTAATAGTTTGCGGATGGCGGCCATCTTTGTGTGAAAATCGATTCCCCCTATTAATTCGAACACGGTGCAATCGAATGGAACGAAATTTGGTACAGAGGTAGTACTAACAAAAGGCACCTCAGTGTCATGTTTTATATCGCCGCCATCTTGACGGAAACGTAATGGCGGCCACACAAATGTTCAAAGCTTAAATCAAATTACGACTAACCTGATCATCCGATCTCTACCAAATTTTGCAACAACATACCTTTATAGGGGGAGCATCCTTTGACCAAACTAATAGGTCATCAGCGTAATAGTTTGCGGATGGCGGCCATCTTTGTGTGAAAATCGATTCCCCATATTAATTCAAACACGGTGCAACCGAATGGAACGAAATTGGGTACAGAGGTAGTACTAACAAAAGGCACCTCAGTGTCATGTTTTATATCGCCGCCATCTTGACGGAAACGTAAAGGCGGCCACATAAATGTTCAAAGCTTAAATCAAATTACGATTAACCTAATCATCCGATCTCTACCAAATTTTGCAACAACATACCTTTTTAGAGGAAGCATCCTTTGACCAAATGACTAGGTCATTAGCCTAATAGTTTGCAGATGGCGGCCATCTTTGTGTGAAAATCAATTCCCCCTATTAATTCAAACACGGTGAAACTGAATGGAACGCAATTTGGTACAGAGGTAGCACTAGCAAAGGGCATCCCAGTGTCATGTTTCATATCACCGCCATATTGACAGAAACGTAATGGCGGCCACACAAATGTTCAACGTTTAAGTTAAATTACGACTAACATAACCATCCGATCTCTACTAAACTTTGCAACAACATTCCTTTATAGAGGGAGCATGCTTTGACCAATCTAATAGGTTATTAGCCTAATAGTTTGCGGCAGGCGGCCATCTTTATGTCAAAATTGATTCCCCCTATTAATTCGAACACGGTGGAACAGAATGGAACGAAATTTGGTACAGAGGTAGCACTAGCAAAGGGCACCTCCGTGTCATGTTTTATATCGCCGCCATCTTGACTGAAACGTAATGGCGGCCACACGAAAGTTCAAAGCTTAAATCAAATTACGATTAACCTAATCATCCGATCTCTACCAAATTTTGCAACTACATACCTTTATGGAGGGAGCATCCTTTGACCAATATAATAGGTCATTCGCCTAATAGTTTGCGGATGGCGGCCATCTTTGTGTGAAAATCGATTCCCCCTATTAATTCAAACACGGTGAAACAGAATGGAACGAAATTTGGTACAGAGATAGCACCAGCAAAGGGCATCTCAGTGTCATGATTTATATCGCCGCCATGTTGACAGAAACGTAATGGCGGCCACACAAATGTTTAAAGCTTAAATCAAATTACGACTAACATAACCATCCGATCTCTACCAAACTTTGCAACAATATACCTTTATGGAGGGAGCATCCTGTGACCAATCTAATAGGCCATTAGCCTAATAGTTTGCGGATGGCGGCCATCTTTATGTCAAAGTTGATTCCCCCTATTAATTCGAACACGGTGGAACCGAATGAACGAAATTTGGTACAGAGGTAGCACTAGCAAAGGGCACCTCAGTGTCATGTTTTATATCGCCGCCATCTTGACGGAAACGTAATGGCGGTCACACAAATGTTCAAAGCTTAAATCAAATTACGATTCGCCTAATCATCCGATCTCTAGCAAATTTAGCAACAACATACCTTTATGGAGGGAGCATCCTTTGACCAAACTAATAGGTCATCAGCCTGATATTTTGCGGATGGCGGCCATCTTTGTGTGAAAATCGATTCCCCTTATCAATTCGAACACGGTGAAACCGAATGGAACGACATTTGGTACAGAGGTAGCACTAGCAAAGGGCACCTCAGTGTCATGTTTTATATCACCGCTATCTTGACGGAAACGTAATCGTGGCCACCCAAATGTTAAAAGCTAAAATGTAATTACGACCAACCTAATAATCTAGTCTCTACCAAATTTTGCAACACCATATCTTTATGTGGGAAACATATTCAGACCAAACTGCAAGAACATCAGCCCAATAGTTTGCAGATGGTGGCCAAGTATGTGTGCAAATCGATTCCCCCTATCAATTCAAACACGGTGAAACCGAATTGAACGAAATTTGGTACAGAGGTAGCACTAGCAAGGGGCACCTCATATTCATGTTTAATATCCCTATAGCACGTTGTATTTCAACAAGCTACTACAACCAACATTCGATCATACTCCTTGAAAAGGACAAAGTGTTATAACAATACCCATGCATTTAGGAGAAAGTAGGCTATATGTTCTTTACTGAACATCTTGTTTAAACTTTAATGATAACGAACTGTACTGCGGAACGTTCTTTTTCACAGTTGAAACGAATTAAAGCGCCTCGAAGAACTACTATGCGATAAGAACGACCGGGCATGTTAAGTCTTCTCTGCATAGAATCGGGCATTTTAAGGAAAAACAACTTTGATGATGTTATTGAAACTTTCTGCCAAACGAAATGCAGACAATAGTTTTTCTGAAAATGTACATATGATCTAAATTGTACTCATTAATCATTGAAAATTTGTAAATAAAATCTCTTTCAAAGTTATGATTGACTTTTTATGAAGGGGGGAGGGGTTGAAAAAAAGGAAAAAAGGGCCTCAAATTAACAATTGCCTAGGGCCACTGTGAGTCTTAATCCGGTACTGTATAGCACGTTGTATTTCAATAAGCTACTACAACCATCATTCAATTATACTCCGTGAAGAGGACAAACTATACCTATGCTTCCCATTTGACTGAATATCTTGTTTCATAAATGAAAATAGGCTAAAAACTACGCAGGAGGAAATCTCCTGAAAAGGAATCTAGTTTATAACTTACAACATGTCGGTTGTGAAAATGCACGACTGCTGTAACATTGCGTTACAAGGTAACTTTTTAACTGCGGCGGGTGTAATATTACGTTATTCGATTTCTCGCACTATGTGTTGAGACGAAGGTAATATGAGGGGTCTAGATGCAAAACCAGCAATCTCCATTATTTGGTGACGATGAGTTATGGCTGGAAAACCATTCTCACGACACAGTGGAGATTGCCGGTTTTGCATCTAGACCCCTCATATCACAATTCTAGAACTGCTGTGTGGATGGCAGTGAGCAGGAAGTTGTACAAGTTGTCGCTAGATTGCTTCACATCACTGTTCAGCGCTAGGATATCAATATTTATGAAGGGATGAAAACTCGTTGGACGTTGGAGTATCGTAATACATAATGAGGGTGTACTCTATTAATTCATTTAGTTTTAATTAGAAAGTGCATACAAGTAGTTTTCATGTTCCAATTTCTCATGTCTTTTCTTCGTCAAAGAATTGTGTAATTTTGTGACTTTTTTTAAATTTAAAAATTTAATAGGTTTTTTATCCGAACCTGAAACATAATTTATCTGTGGTGTTATAATTCTTAAATCAAGCGGACTTCTTAATTTATTTGAAGCTCACACCACATTCATTCTATGCCAATCTGAACATAATCAACAAATCAGGATATCAGCCTGCACACGTGTGAGGAGCATCTCAAGGCCTCAGCATGGTAAATCTACTCACCAAGGAAATCAGTCATACTATACATCTCTCCCCTCTTTATTGCAGTAAATGTATATCTCTGGAACTTGATGGTTAGCCTTGAAGACCGAGCGCTGTAACTGAAATGAGAAAATCATATTTTAGCATTGAACATTTCTGCTTATCATTCGTAGAAATACATAATGCAAGTCAATAGACCAAGATAAGGGAAATCTCCTTTCACTAACCTAAAATTCGCCTCTGATTACTCGGTGGCGTAATCGGTAGCATGCTAAATTGCTATTCCCAAGATCGTGGGTTCAAACCCGGCCGAAATCATTGGATTTTAAGCCCGTTAAAATCCTTCAGTATGCCTTCCATCGGAGGGGGCCCATGTCATATATTTATAGCATGAAAAAGAACCTACAACCACAATTTGTATGGTGTAGTCAAATTTGTTTGTTATATTTATTTGGTTAGAAACGCTTAAACAAGTTCTTCTCTAGGTGTCAGTGTCAGTGGCATCTGGTAGCCATTGGCTTATTTACTCGTGTCAGGAACAAAAAATTACATAAAAAATTATGTACAAAAGGGGCAACAAAAATGACAAAACTTGAACATTTAAGGTTCTAAATAATGCATGACCAATATTTTGCCATGTCACGTCCATTTGGTGTAGCCTTCACCAGATCATCCATGGTGCACAGTATAGGACACAGACTGCACTGAAGCAGATGACCCATAGTCTGTTCTTAACCGCATTCACAAAGGATTGAGTCGTGGCAAAAACACCATTTATGAATGTTGGACTTGGATCTGCCAACCCCAGATCGCAATCTGTTGAGAGACATCCAAGTTGTCGCAAGCCTCTGTATGTCCTGCTGGAGCCTTTCAGATGGAGCCATCCACTGAGTAATGTGGGGACTTTTGGTCAACCAAGATGTAATCCTCAAAACCTGAGGTTTGACAGTTAGGCACTCAGTAGTGTGATGAAAGCTTCTTCTGGACTTCAGTCGAGAGTGGGCTGGTTGTAGGCTATACAATGGATGTGTTTGTGGCACATCTAACCTAGATCTCTCATATTTAGCGGCAACTTCTCTTCTGATAGCTGGGAGTGCAATGCCTGCTAAACAATACAGTTTATCACATGGCGTGGGTCTCTGGCAGCCAGTGATGAGTCTACACGTTTCATTTAATGTAGTATCAACCTGCTTGGTATGACACGACGTATACCACACAGGACATGCATATTCTGCTGCAGAGTAACAGAGTGCTAAAGCAGTGGTTCTTATTGTTTGAGCTTGAGTCCCCCAGCTGGTACCAGATAATTTGCGAAGGAGGCAGTATCTTGCGGATACCTTATTTTTGGTGTTTAAACAATGTATTTCATACGTGAGTGCACGATCCAATGTAATCCCTAAGTATTTGGGATTCGCACAGTGATCCAACAGCATGCCTTCCCACGTTACATGCAGTTTCCTCTTTACCTGACTGTTCTTGAGATGGAAAGCGCAGACTTGTGTTTTCAAAGGGTTTGGTTTCAATTGGTTTCCTCTATAATAATCACTTAGTTCCTCTAGAGCTTCAGATAGTCGTCTTTCTACAACTTCAAACTGATCCGGCTGGACGGTAATTGCACGATCATCCGCATAAATAAAGCTTGGATGCAATTTATATATAATTACTCATAATAGCTCGAAATATGTCATCGCGCACACCCTAGAGCAAACTTTACTTAGTCACCTATTACAAAACGACGTCATGCTGTATATGAACCCGTTATATGTGCGAAAAACCATACCAGATAAGCGTAATCTTATATTTAAGCGCTGTAATTCAGTTAAAGCGCATTAAAAATTAATATGTATAGTCATTCCGGATCTATTGTTTGAGTTTGATTATATCCTCCGGTAGCGAAATGCTCATCTATTCGTCTCTTGGAGGTTAGTTTTCTTAAAGAGCAAATATCGTTATTTATCCATGCTAAATGAATGAGCAGCAAATGTTATTTTCTTAATTTATTGCTTTCTTCTAAGAACATTGGTTGAAAATAATCAATTACAGTTTAGATTGAAGCATGACACATTGACCGTTTGAGATCTTCAGCTATTTGGTTATCCTATAAAGAGTGGACATGGCTCAATTTACTCCCCTCGACACGAGAAACAATACTCGGCAGAAACCCAACAGTTTCACGCTGGCATTTAAACTAAAGAAAATTATAATATTCGTCACATGCACGATTCGAACCAGTGACCTTCAGCGGGCTTTTGACCAATATTTAGATTGTCCACGATTGTCAATGGAATGCCAGGGGAAGATGACCTCGCAGTTCCACCCATTAAAGCAGCAATAACTAACTCAGTGGAATCCGCTTACAGACATACTGCATTTGGACGATTTCACTTGCTTAATGTTATACCAGCTTGCCACGGTGGGTGAGTGGATAGCGTGTCGGTCTACTAACCCCAAGATTGCAGGTTCGCCCCTGACCGTGGTAAGTGATTTTTGAAAGGCGGCAAAAATACGATACGCATGTCATATGATGTTGGCATGTCAAAGAACCCATTTGAATTCAGTAGGCCGAGTTCATAATGGCAAAGTTAATCTCGGGAATTTCCGCCAGCACAAAGTTCCTCATTTCTCTACTAGAAAGCGCTATTGTGTTCAAGGATATTAGATATCTAACATCTAACCTCCTTGACTTTCATAGTCAAGGAACTACGAAATTTGACATTCAAGCTACCCTCTGGGTGTCAAATAGCAAAGCTTGCACCAGGCACCCGAGGCCATACGATATTATTATTATTAGCAGTAGTGCCCGGCTTTGCCCGGTGGATTTATTTGTTTTATGGATCAAAATGAATACTACTACAAAACTGGCAAATGATATTAAAATCAACAGGAAAAGAAATATATAACGTTTTGTGGTGGTGGTGGTAGTCGGGGTGATAAGTAGTAGTCTACAGTATAATTGACGTAACATTCAGGTCATTTTTCTGTAATGATAATGATAATAATGGATAGGGAAACGGATATTTTCTAACTACAGTACTGACACATGTAATTTACAAACGGATTGAAAAATATGCTTAGAAAGAGGAATAAGTGAATAAAAGACACTGCCTAGGGGCTAAATCTCATTGGCTGTTACAAAAATAGACACCAATAGTGTCGTCTTATGTCGTATAGCGTCGTGGGAAAATAATCAGAGCACTTCGGAGAACTTCGACTGTCCCAAACTCCTGAGGCAGCAATAGTGTCATTTATCGCCACATACCACTCAAGGATAACGACCGGAATAAATGAAAGTAAATTTGAAAGAACCAACGCATATTGCAGCTGATAACCTCAATGTACTGCACCACCACCATCGCACTTATACAGAGGCATTCTATTTTCATAATGATTACTGTTTTAAGGGGCCTAAGAAATCTCTTTGCACTAATTACTCCCCGTGACTGCAATTTATAAGCAGCTCAAGATGTAAATATTTTCGCAATTCCGCACCAGAACACTGGTAGAGGCGACGTGATGCAGCCCGAATTGCCAGCCAACTATAGACTTAATAAAATATTAATACAGGTACACACTACGAACATGTTCTAGGGCCTAGCAACGTGGCTTTCAAGTTCATTTTGTCTATTATTCTAAATGTAGGGAATGGAGAGGGTTGTCGAAACTAGCAAGTGGACAGTGTTACCATCAGGGTTACAAAGGGTAAGTATGTAAAATTTGGTGCAATTAGGTGAACGGTGTAGATTTGTGCCAAAGGGCCTAAATGCAGGGAATTGAGTGGCCTGTACAAAACTTCATGTGGACAGTTTTACCCACAGGGTTCCAAAGGGTAAGTATACAAAATGTGGTTCAGATCGGTGAAACGGTGTAGATTTGAGCCAAAGGGACTAAATGCAGGGAATGGAGTGGTCTGTTTAAAATTTCATGTAGACAGTGTTACTCGTCGGGTTCCAATGGGGGAGTATTTAGATTTTGGTTCTGATCGGTGAAATTCGGCCGATAACCTAGATGTTAGGTGCCTTAAAACAACAATTATCATCATTATTATGATCGGTGAAACGGTGATGATTTGTGCCAAAGGGCCTAAATGCAGGGAATATAGTGGTCTGTCCGAGGTTTCATGCAGACTGTGTTACCCGCAGGGTTCCAAAGGGTAAGTATACATATTTTGGTTCAGATCGGTGAAACGGTATAGATTTGCGCCAAAGGGCCAAAATGCAGAGAATAGAGTGGTCTGTCCAAAATTTGATGTCGACAGTGTTACTCGCAGGGTTCCAATGGGTAAGTACACAAATTTTGGTTCAAATCATTAAAACGGTGTAGATTTGTGCCAAAGGGCCTAAATGCAGGGTATGGAGTGGTCTGTTTGAAATTTCATGTAGACAGTGTTACTCGTTGGGTTCCAAAGTTGAAGTATTTAGATTTTGGTTTTGATCGGTGAAACGGTGCAGATTTGTGCCAAAGGGCCTAAATGCAGGGAATGGACTGGTCTGTCCGAGATTTCATGCAGACTCCGTTACCCGCAGGGTTCCATAGGGTATGTATACACATTTTGGTTCAGATCGGTGAAACGGTGTAGATTTGCATCAAAGGGCCAAAATGCAGGGAATAGAGTGGTCTATCCGAAATTTCATTACGACAGTGTTACTCGCAGGGTTTCAATGGGAAAGTATACACATTTTGGGTCAAATCGGTGATACGGTGTAGACTTGTGCCAAAGGACCTAAATGCAGGGAATGGAGTGGTCTGTCCGAATTATCAAGTAGACAGTGTTACTCGTTGGGTTCCAAAGGGTAAGTATACACATTTTGGTTCAGATGAGTGATTCGGTGTAGATTTGTATAAATAACAGACAGAACAGAAAAAATATTGAACTTTATATATACAGAAGATGGAAGGATAGTTATTATTTAGACTAACATCGCTCGGCGTTGACAGTGTTTTATAGCACAAATTTATGTTTTACCCGCTAACCGTTGGAGATACACGAAAAGTGATAAGGACCATTCGGATAGAAAATTAAATTTTAAACCTCGTATATGCCATAAAGCCGGCCCCGTGGTGTTGGGGTAGCGCCTGCCTCTCACTCGGAGGCCCCGGGTTCGATCCCCGGCTCCGTCGGGGATTTTAAAACTGACGTGAGGGTTGGAACTGGGTGCACTTAGCCTCGTGAGGACAATTGAGTAGCTGTCTGACAGTGAGAGAGCGCCCCGATCACGAATACCAAGCTTAACGGCCGAGGGGACCCGACGCGCTGATCATGCATCACCCCAATATCTGCAGGCCAAATGGCTGGACAGCGGTCGCTTGGTCGGCCTTAGCCCGTCATGGGCTGTATAGTGCCAGGCGGTTGGGGGGGTTGATATGCCATCAAAGGTTCGCAATTTCTTAGCGATCTCTTTTTATTTGAAATGGAGATATGGAATTTTGAAACCAAAGGGTGTAGTGACGTCAGTAAAATGGTCGTTATCTTTAAATAGTGTGAAATATCGAAATCAAATGTAGCCTGTATGTTTACCAGGTAAACCAGCTGCATCCATGCAAAATTACATTTAAATCGGACCAGTGGTTCTTGCGAGATTGAGTAACACACACATACACACCGTCTCATTTGTATATATTCTGTCTGTTAGGTAGTCAGCCCGAAGGCTGGTTGAATCCTCAAAGAGCACCTCCGTTGGGTTATGCGGGTAGATACTGAGCCCGTATACGCTCATGATGGTGATGACTTTTGTATGAACCTGGAATTATGTTGTTGTTGTTTGAGTCATCAGTCTTTGGACTGGTTTGATGCAGCTGTCCATGACTCCCTGTCTAGAGCTAGTCGTTTCATCTCTACATAACTACCACACCCTACATCCAAAGCAATCCGTTTAACATATTCTAACCTTGGTCTACCCCTAAAGTTCTTGTCCTCAACCCTTCCTTCCATAACTAAGCTTGCTATTCCTGGGTGTCTTAGTATGTGTCCTACTAACCTATCTCTTCTCTTCATTAGCAGTCGCCAGAAACATCTCTCCTCTCCCACTCGTCTTAATACCTCTTCGTTTGTCACCCTATCTACCCATCTGATCTTCATCATTCTCCTGTAACACCACACTTCAAATGCTTCAATTCTCCACTTTTCTGCTGCACCAATAGTCCAAGTTTCACTTCCATAGAGTGCCACGCTCCAGACAAAGGTTTTCAAAAATTACTTCCTAATTCCTAAATCTATATTTGATGTCAACAGATTCCTTTTTTGTAGCCAACCTACTTTTTATATCCACTTTGCTTCGTCCATCACTGGTTATTTTGCTCCTTATGTAACAGAAGTCTCCTACTTCCTTCAGCTTTTCACCTGCCAATTTGATGTCCATAGTGGTTTCTGATTTATGTCGGCTGCATTCCAGTATTTTTGTTAATCATGGAATGCGCCTTGAACGCATGTCACCACTTCAGACGCACTCTTGACTCTGTTGCGAAGGATGTAATATATTTTTACAGGATTTAAGATTTATTTTTAATGTGCAATTTTGAACTGCTAATCTACTGTAATTCTGCGTCGTTTGCCCTTAGTGTATGGCCTCATATTTGTTTAATTAAGGTATATCATCGCAGAAATGCGAGTGGAGTTTAAATAGTTGCTACATGACTCGAGGAGTTATCGACGCCGAAACATAAGGTTCCTGGCCTAGCTCACTCCCTACAGTGCGTTTGACATAACAACGCACTCGTCTACCGGTCGTGAAGACCTGGGTTGTAAGTCTTATTTGGAAGGCCCATCAAGTCCATTATCTATCCAAATATCAGCCATCAATATTGCTTATTGCACTAATGTGCTTGTGCGGTAATAATTACCAATTTTTTTTATCAACGAGTGATAATTATTTTCACGACGAACAGTGAATTTACCATATTTGTGCCAAAGCACATGGTCTGCGTCATCGCCACATGGCTGAATGCATGTGCGTGAAAATTCTTCAAAGTGCATAAATACATGTGTTAAACAGTGTGAAATCAATTTATAACGCCACTAAAATCTGTATAAATCGTGCCGTGCAAAGGCCAAATTTTAGTGCGAAAGATTACTCTGATATTTTGGCGATTATCAGATTCATCGAGTGTAGAATCTGTCCTGAGAACATTAGAATCTGTGCGCAGACACTTGGGCATTTTGATAATCAGCCTGCACAAAGTGTAAAGCCAGTTTTTACAACTACAATCACGCTAGAATCTGTGAATAGTCCCAATTTTCATTATTCTACGCAACCCACCCACACTACGTGATGACCTTTTCTTCAGTCACCATGCTGTCTACTATGGCTTAAGCCATTCTAGGAAGGGGATGTAGAACACCTAACATCGTTACACCATGGAAGCGCACGAGAGGATATCTTGGAATTATGACTAAGGAAACGAGGACCCTTACCAAAGCCCTGAAGGAATGGATGAACCCCTCAGAATGTTCCTTTAGAGGACGAGGTGAGCAACATGGTCATCGTGAGTCTTAAATTCCGTTCTCTTGTAAGGTAATGGGTCGGTGGTGGATTAGTTTAGCAACCGTAACTCGATAACAGTCATTTTAGGCAGGTTTTTCACTGTTGTAGATTCCACTCTTGGTAATTTTCGTATCCGAGGACTTCCACACGCTTTGTGTCAAGTCCCAGCTCAGAGTTAGTCACTTTATGTGTGTTTTCACACAGGTGCAATAACACCAATTATGCAAACTTCCACATCATGGAACATGATAATGACTAGGAGCAGTAATTTTCACTAACCAGCTCTCACATGAACAGCTGTTATATTTTGATGCTCCCATACATGTATAAGGTGCGTTCAAAAAGTAACGTGCCGGCGGGATAATTACAGAAACCAGTACCTGTATGTTAGAAGTATTGCCCCTGGCTGTTGAGGCACTTGTTCCACTGTGACACTTGACGGTGAATTGCTGTCTCATAAAATTCCATGGGCTGCGATGTGAACCAGTTCCACACGTACAGCTGGACGTCGGCGTCCGAGGTGAATCGTTTGCCCCGCAGAGCCCTTTTCAGGGGACCAAACATGGCGTAATCACAGGGAAAGAGGTATGGACTGTATGGAGGGTGGCCGAGAACCTCCCATTTGAATTTCTGCAGTACTGCCGCGGCTGTGTTGGCCGTATCAGGTCGTGCATTGTCGTGGAGCGACCACGGCGGCAATGGCGTTCACTGTCACTTGGCGGTCCTGGGTAATGAGTGCATCAACCAGATGGACGTTGTCATCGTTAATGCAGGGGGGTGCCCCAAACAGGGCATCATCCGCCAACGACACCCGTCCTTCCCAGAAGCGCTTGTGCCACGCCTTGACCCTTGCAAGGGACAATCAGTGTTCGCCGTACACTTGTGACATTCGGCGATGTATATCCGTTCCCCCTACTCCTTTCGCTGTCAGAAACCGAACAACACCTCTTTGCTCTTTGGTTGACTCTCCATGTCACTGTTTGCAACGCTACTGGCAGCGTTGGAATGCTGCTGTTCGCTTTGTATCGTTACCTGATGTGCACGCGTGCCCTCTAGCGACGGGCAGTGACCTTCCACGCTCTGGTCGGAACCACACACGCCACGATTAGCCGATGTCGTCAAAGATTTGCGCATTCCAGATTCCAGCTCGTTACTTTTTGAACGCACCTTATAATTTGCCATTACGCCACTGTCAGTCGTATCGTTTAGGATTGGGAGTGATTTACCCATCCTAAAATTAGTATTGTAAATATATTTTTGAAGGTCTTAGAACCTATTGTAAGATTCAAGTGGAATCATAAACATGTGAAATGAGTATTGCAGGTTATGAATCACTCAAGTCCCGAATTACACAAGCTACGTATCATTTCAAGTTAACACCATAGTTAGGGTTTTATTATGTCATTCAGAACAGTATTTGTGCCAAGAGCACGTTTTTGTGAACTTTCAATTCCGCAGTGGCGTGGAATCTTGTTCCAAAGACAGTGATGTGATAGCAATGACCTTGCTTTGCTACTCTTTGCAATGAGTAAGCCAATACATGTCTGTAAATATTTTCTCGAGGCCCACCAAATGCCTCAAACTATGTTATGCTATTCTATTTGGTAAAGTGCATTACCATTCTCCTGTGGACTTATTACGGTGAATTCTACGTGTTTTCTGAATGTGATAAATGGCTTTGCTAATTTCATTGACTCACTCTGTGTGAGAAACACTCTAAAAGGCCAGAATCAAATGACAGGTGTCTTATTCAAGGCCAGGTTTCCGTTAGACTACCCACAACGCCCAGCTTGATTCTCAATGCGAGGCAGAATGACAAATGAATGACATAGCAATCTATTGATATTTTCTGAAGGGATATTTTCTGACCGAGCTGTTCTCAGATGCTCGATTGTATGTAGGTCAAGTGAACAGCAGTTCACAAGTATACGGTGACTGTCAAGTCACGAGCCTATGTTATATTTTCGCAAGTTTGTAAGCGAATGAAAGATGTTTTGATCACTAATGTGATGCTTGTAGAGTTTTTATTTGAATGTACCCGACTTTGTAATGCTATTTTCACCCTAAGGTGATTGATATTTTTCCGTGGATAGACACGATGGGGTTGGTTACCGTTTTGTGATTGCCGGCCTAGTTTCAAAGCTGAGCGCTTGACTCGCCGAGGTTTATGATGTGATCCAGGTTGACACTCAGACTACTAGTGTATGGTTGACGGGTCGTCGCGACGTCCGTAGTGTTGTTGTGGATTAATATTTCTTATCGGAGCCACGTTTGAGCTCAGGGCCTGGATGCTGCCATGCCAATCGCCTGGTAAGCATTTCCAGATGACTTACGATTATTATTAGTTTGTTAAGCACGCATCAGATGGTCATTCGACATAAATAAACACTCATACATCTACGATAATAATAATAAATTATGTTAAATCATGAAAGCTCATTTATAAGTAAACCGACGATGCTAAAACGTCCGTTAATTATTAACAGCTAGTTAAAACTTGATCGTTTTTAATTTTGAGTTGACAGATGCATCGTGCTAGTCAGTTTTTAATTCCTGAAGGGATGTGGTTAGATAAATACACATTTTGCCTTTGACATGAGATCACAGGCCAACCAGAAGTTCGTAATTTAGGGGCCGAGTGACCTTCCAGGTGAAACACTCTGCTGACAGTGTATTCTTTTCATTTCTCACACGTTAGATGACAAATGGAAACAAACAGTTCTCCATTTTGCCGTAGGTAGGGGAATAATATGCTTTATTATGTGTACTATCGTTTATTGAGTGTATAAATCCCGATTGTACCCTACTGTTATTCTTGTAGTTACTATGTTAGTACAGCTATCTTTGTATGATTTTCAATGTATGAAAATGACAGTTATCAATCTTGTAATTAGATTTTGTTTACTAGGGCGCTTAGCGCCGATATTTTGTTAAGATATGATTTGTTTTGCTTAAGTTAATTGTAACTGTAAATACGGGGTGGTGTCAGTTTACTTAGATCAGTTGTCAATGTTTTGACTGTTTTTCTCATAATGTTTCTTCCTGGAAAAATTATCACCCTTGCTTGTAATTCAATTAGGGTGTTTAGCACCACTTCCCAAGCTATGCTTTGATTTTTATATTGTAATTAGGACCGATCGAGGGGGCAATTTCCTTAAAGTTAGGCGTTGCTTTTTCCTGTGTGTTTTATTTTAGCTCTTTGCGGATTTGCCGTTTTAGACCCTACGATCTTAGGCTAGGGGTCTGCATTTTCAAATAAATTATTTAACGAATTTTACATAAGTCTGGATCTTAATTCTTTAGTAGTTTGATCTTTTGGGGGTGCATTTCTTTGGGTGTCTTTTACATTTCCTTATGAAGGGGACCCGATTCAATGGGAAGTGGAGTCTTGTGCCGGCTAGCCCCATAAGGAATGAATTCTGATCTTCTTCGGCTATGTTCCTTAAGGATGAGGTCATCTTGGAGGCCACACACGTTTGGTGGTGACCAGGTAACCTCCTCTGAAACGCACATAACACTACTATCTCTTTTTTGGCGCCCAACCAAGTCGCCGATTTTGGACATGGAGGCCATCAGCTCCATGTCGTTTTAAAGAGGATCCCAGTTTATTGGTTATTGACAAATTGTCTGGACTATGACGAACTTTAGAGGTCGTACAACCGTGCAATAAGTCACATATCATTCTGTTAGACGTTAGTCCACGGGGTGAAGTACAATACTATTAAAATTCAATGTAGGACTTTGACTTTGCTTGTACATCGTCCTGAGTAAATGTAACTTGTTGCTTGCTTGTTGTTGTTGAAATGTAAACGTAGAATCACTTTCATCGCCGAATCCAGCAGTATTCGTGAATGTTTATGGAAAAAGTTGGACTTTCCACCCTGACCATTTCCTGTTGTAGCGATAAATTAGGTTTAGACATCTCCTTTTCTCTCAAGAATTGTATTTGTTATTATGGGTGAGGAGAGGTTTAGGATAATGATGGACCAGATGTTGGCCTAGATGAATGCAAACTTGGAAGCAAATATTGCCGTCCTGAGGGGCGATTTCAATGAGAATACCAGAACTTTAAGGGGTGACCTGGACATGGTCCGAGGGGAGGTCACTGACAACACTAATTCTCTTAACCGTAGCACCACCGCTTTGAGGGGTGACTTGAACGGAAATGTCGCAGCTTTAGGGGGGACTTAACGAATGTCAGGGTTGATCTCACAGCAAATGTTGCTATAATTAGTGCTAATATTACTAATGTAAGGGGTGAAATTGATGCTGCTAATGCCACTTTAGTCATTAACACACAATCACTAACCAAGCTTCGGGAAGACATTGAGATCAATCGTGCGGAAACTAACAACAATTTATTAGGAGGTTTAGCTGGAGTACGCGCTGACATTACCACCTGTAGGATGGAATTAGAGACGCAACTTGACGCAATCGATCAGAGAATCGAAGTAATTGACGAAATAATGGAAGAGGGCAAAAACGAACTACAGTTGACCATAGCTACTGTTAGGGAACAGTTATAATTGCGTTTTTCTGCCGTCGAGGGATGAATGGAAGAAAACCAAGCGTATAATGAAGGTGTTAGACGAGAAGTTGGATTGGTTAGCGCAAGAATGCGTGCTATGAGGGGAGTTGCCGTCGCGGTGCACAGCAATGTTAAGAACATCTCCAAGGGCATGGTTCGCTTTATAGATGAGTTAACAACTAGCACACAGCTCGTAGCCGAGTTGACTGCAAATGTGGAGGATCTCTTACACCGAATGCATGAAAACCACACAGAAATTGCTAGGGAAGTAAACAATGTCAATAAGGACATGGTCGACCACAAGGCCGATCATGAGGGACGTTTAACGGAACAGCAAACCCGTGTTGAAGGCAGCATCGGTGAGGTTAAGTCTTGTTTGACGGAACAACATACTCGTTTGGCAGATTATCAAGCTGAACTGAAAGCCGAAATTGACTACCTCAGCAAACGAATCGAAGAAATTGCTATTACGGGGAGAGTAGAATCGTCACGCAATGTTAGGAAGATGCCCAAGAAGTGGATGAGAATCTTAAGAAAACCATCCAAGAAGTGGATGAGGGTTTTAAGAAGACTGTCCAAGACAGGGACGAACGACTCCTTGGCAAAATCAAACGTCTAGAGCTTCAATTAAACACCTTGAGTGTGTCAGGTGACCAACTGAGGACGCCTGACATACAGCAACGTGAGCAGAGGTTATTGGAAAGACTTGAGGCTCAACCCAAAGCTATTTCGTTTTCGACCACACCGACTCATGTTCCATTTACATCAACCAGCACACATATGATGTTGACTGCTGAGGCAAGTCCTGCCACTACCTTGGGGCAGCCCAGTATTCCTCATCAGTGGCCAAGTTACTTACCACCTATTTCCGCCGTGGGAACTAACCAGTTCGCTCAACAAAACCAAACCATGGGAATGCAAACACTCTCGACAACGCCAAACGTGACTATGACTACGGGACAACGCCAAGCAACACCAATGGAACAACCTAGTCGGCTCAACTACAACGCACCAGTATTTTCGCCAACGCGAACACTTAACAATCCTAATGTCATGATTATCAGATTATCAGGCCTGCTCACTTTTCTGGTACTGGAGGTGGCATCACTCCGGTGGAATTTTTGAATAATGTAGAATACTACCTCAGGGATACTATGGTGACCCCAGAACGTGTATTGAGGGTGATAGAACACTTATTAGACGGACAAGCGTTCAGATACTCCTTTCACAGGTACCAGGACTTTCGTGAAGCGTTATTGAGGACGTATTGGTCCAGCGACATCCAGCAAGGAATCCGCTGAGATGTATACTAAACTTTATAGCTCAACCTACACCCTACTCGAATTACTTCGTATCGAAGCTGGCCAAATTTCGGTGCCTTTAACCTCCCCTGGTTGAGGCTGAACTCATACAAATCATAATCCCTCAGTACCCTGCTGACGTCCAGCGAGTTTTGATAGCTGCAGATGCCACATCGTTCGTACAATGTTGTCAAATCCTTCGCAGGGTGGACTCAAGCAGTGAACAATTTCCGATTCACAGGCCAAGAGGAGAGCCAAGGAATTAACCCAAACATATAAATTTAACAACGGTTGATAAAGTTAGACAGACCACACTACCGGTAGCTAACATTGGAGATAGGTATGAGGGGAATCAAACAGGACCAGACCGGAGAACATGGATCCGGCGGCCCTATGATCGTAATCAGCAAGCTTCAAATCAACAATATTTGCGACGTCGTTCGGAGGGGAACAGCAACGATAGGCGTAATCAGACAGAGTTGGGCAAAATACTTCCAAAATGTATTTTCGATACAAAATACAAACTACACACAAGAAAGTATCTTAGATACAAAATAAAAATAAATAAGTCCTCTCGGCACTCCGGAAGGTGGAGGTAGATTTCACCGGACAAACTTGGGGATAGGCGAAAATAGGCAGAATATGCAGGTTTTCGTAGAAGGATCAGACCTCATTTATTGCGAGAAGATATTTTATAATTGGAGCTTAATTAACTTTGTTTTTCGTCATTTTATGCATATTTTAAACATTTTATTGTCTTATGGGAACGGTACCCTTCTTGTCATTTGGGGTCCATTTCTATACTTGTGGTCACACTGTCCTTATGCAAGGTTTCGACACTGATGTGTGACTATGTAACGGTCTGTTACGCAAAATTATATCTCCTGCAGAGATTTTGGTTGGTTGCTCAGTTTAGGGGCTGCGACAACGCGGTCATGTAACCCCGTGAACTTAGGGATGGCTGTATTATTCTGTAATTCAGGTAAGGACTGCAGACGTTCAATTTCAAGCAGTAGTTCCTAATGTTGGTACCAGGTACTACCGTCAACGACACCTAGCTGTGAACTTGGCTACTAGATGCCACCGCAACCAGCAACGAACGTTGGAACTTCCCCTCCAAAGGAAAGTATACTGAGGGATTTTTAGCGCTCTTAGAAAATCCGACGACTTCGGCCGACTTTGAACTCGCGACCTTGGGCATAGACATTCAGCATGCTACCAGTTACGTCACCGAAGCCGCTTCACACTTAGTCAGATGAAAATCTGTATCTGATCTCGTGCAAGTGCGTTATCTTGGCAACGTCTGATGGCTCATCCCTCATCAATTTAGTAGTGTTGCCATGGCAACCACTGATAGCTCTTGGCATTTTCTTATAATTCCGAAATCATTTTTCTCATCCCTTGGCATAATGGTGGGTCATATCAAAAATTCTCTCAGACAAAAGTTTTAGGTAATTATTAGGGGAATATTGTCCATTTTGTACGGTTTTGATATTGTGCCTATTAAGAGAGATATGATTATTAATGTTTCCCGAAAAACCCACTTTTCCCATCCCTTTGGTCAATGGTTGGTGCTATAAAAAAACTCTTCAATCATAACTTTTTGGGCTTTATCCGACCCATAGTATGAACGTTGAACGGATTCGATATGTCACATATTAAGAGAGTTATAGCAATATTTCCCTTTTTCGAAAAAAGCCCTCCATTTTCACCCCCTTCGACCGATTTAGCCCAGTAACGAACTCGACCGAAATTTTATAGGTATACATATTCGGTAAAAAATTCAAAGTGATTGGTGCAAAATTACGGCAGTTATCGTGTCCACAAGAAACATATATATATATATATATATATATATACATAAATTATCTATAAACTTTTGAACTGACAGTGGTTTTGGGGTCTGGGGGATGTGAAACGCGAAGATATGTCGAAATTATCCGGAAGTCGAAACATGGTACCCATTGCAATAGTTAGCTTTCTAATGAAATCTACCTCTGGTTGGTTCCTCAGTTTAGGGGCTGCGACAACGCGGTCATCTAACCCCGTGCACTTTGGGTGAGTGTAGAATCTGTCTGATAAACGGTGCGAATTGTAATGGCTGTATTTGTCTTAATTCAGGTAAGGACTGCAGATGGTCAATTTCAAGCAGTAGTTCCTAATGTTGCTACCAGGTACTACCGTCAACGACACCTAGCTGTAAACTTGGCTACTAGATGCCACCGCAACCTGCAACTCGCAACGAACGTTGGAACTTCCCCTCCAAAGGAAAGCATACTGAGGGATTTTAGCGCTCTTAGAAAATCTGACGACTTCGGCCGGCTTTGAAACCGCGACCTTCGGCATAGACATTCAGCATGCTACCAGTGACGTCACCGAAGCCGCTTCCCACTTAGATGGAAATACTGAATCTGATCTCGTGCAAGTGCGTTGTCATGGCAACAATGATGGCTCATCCCTCATCAATTTAGTAGTGTTGCCATGGCAACCTCTGATAGCTCTTGGCATTTTCTTATAATTCCGAAATCATTTTTCTCATCCCTTGGCGTAAAGGTGGGTCCTATCAAAAATTCTTTCAGACAAAAGTTTTAGGTAATTATTAGGGGAATATTGTCCATTTTGTACGGTTTTGATATTGCGCCTATCAAGAGAGATATGATTAATGTTTCCCGAAAAACCCACTTTTTCCCACCCCTTTGGTCAATGGTTGGTGCTATAAACAAAACTCTTGAAACATAAATTTTTGGGATTATCCGTCACATAGTATGAACGTTGAACGGATTCGATATGTCACATATTAAGAGAGTTATAGCAATATTTCACTTTTTCGAAAAAAAGCCCCCCATTTCCACCCCCTTCGACCGATTTAGCCCAGTAACGAACTCGACCGAGATTTTATAGGTATACATATTCGGTAAAAAAATCAAAGTGATTGGTGCAAAATTACGGCAGTTATCGTGTCCACAAGAAACTGATATACATATATATATATATACACTAGCTGACCCGGCAGACGTTGTCCTGCCAATCAAAGAAAGTGTTGTAACTTTGTTTCTTGAAGTGCTTTTGGAGAAAAAATATTTTTTTTATTTCTGTTAACTGCCTCTAAACTATCGTGAAATGAATTAACTAATCTAGAAACTTTCGTGGGAGCGTGCACAACTATTCTACAAAGTTTCATCGCAATCGGGTAAATAGCATATAACGCATACGGGATTTTGTTTAAATGATTCGTGCGCAGTCACTCATTTGTTGAATCTACTCGTGCTCTACCAACTGTGAAATGGATTTACTAAGTTAGAAAGCTTCACGTAAGTGTACACAAAAACTCATCAGAGTTTCATCGCAATCGATGAATAGTATATGAATGCATACGGGATTTTGTTGGAACGCTTCGCGCGTCGTCACTCAGTTGTTACATCTACTCGTGCGCTACCAATATTGTAAAATGGATTTACCAAGTTGAACACCTTCACTGGCGTGTACACAACAACTCATCAATGTTTCATCGGAATCGGATGAATGACATATGAACGCATACGGGATTTTCTTTAAACGATTCGCATGCCATCACACATTTGTTGAATTTACTCATGCGCTACTTATTAAAAACTGGATTTACTAAGTCAGGAACCTTTCCTGGAGTGTACATAACGATTCACCAAAGTTTCATCGCAATCGGATAAATGGTATATGAACGCATACAGGACTTTGTTGAAACGATTCTCGCGCCATCTCACATTTGTTGAATGAACTCGTGCGCTACCTATTGTATAATGAATTTACTAAGCCAGAAACCTTTACTGAAGTGTACTCAGCAATTCACCAAAGTTTCATCGCAATCGGATAAATGGTATATGGACGCATAGCCTACGGTACTTTGTTGAAATGATTCGCGTGCTGTCACTCATTTGTTGAATCTACTCGTGCGCTACCTATTGTAAAATGGATTTATTAAGCCAGAAACCTTCCGTAGGGTGTACTCAACATCTCACCCAAATTTCATCGTAATCTGACGAATGGTATTTGAACGCATACGGGACTTTTTGAAACGCTTCGCGCGTCGTCGCTCATTTGTTGAATGTACTCGTGCGCAACCTCCTGTAAAATGGATTTACTAAGTTAGAAACCCTCACTTGAGTGTACACAATATCTCACCATAGTTTCATTGCAATCGGATGAATGTTATATGAACGCATACGGGACTTAGTTTAAACGTTCGCGCGTCGTCGCCCATTTGTTGTATCTACTCGTGCGCTACCTATGGTAAAATGGATTTACTAATTCAGAAGCCTCCCAATGAAGTGTACACAACATCTCACCCAAGCTTCATCGCGATTGGACGAATGGTATTTGAACGCCTACGGGACCTTGATGAAACGCTTCGTGCGTCGTCGCTCATTTGTTGAATCTACTCGTGCGCAACCTCCTGTGAAATGGATTTACTAAGTTAAAAACCTTCAGGTAAGTGTACACAACAACTCATCAAAGTTTCATCTAGATCGATTAATGGTATATAAACTTATACGGGATTTTGTTGAAACGCTTCGCGCGTCGTCGCTCATTTGTTGAATCTACTCGCTTGCTACCTATTGTAAAATGAATTTACTAAGCCAGAAGTCTTCCCTGGAGTGTACACAACATCTCACGCAAGTTTCATCGCTATCGGACGAATGGTATTTGAACGCATACGGGACCTTCTTGAAACGCTTCGTGCGTCGTCGCTCATTTGTTGAATCTAGTCGTGCGCTATCTATTGTAAAATAATTTACTAAGCCAAACACCTTCCCTGGAGTACACTCAACATCTCACCCAAGTTTCAACGCAATGGGATGAACGGTATATGAACGCATACGTGACTTTGAAACGCTCCAACGTGCAGAGACAAACAGTAGAATTCGACATCACTGCCACCTTTGGAATAAAACACAACTTTCCGCCACGGGCGGAGTGTATGTTATGGCGGTAGTTGCACAGGTTGCGACCAGGTGTCTCTAACGTTCAGAGACAAACCGTCCAAAGACATCAGCTTTCACGAAGGCCAAGGCTAGTGGTTTCCATGACGACTGTTTTTGACTGTATATTGTGGTTCTAAAATTGTGTGTAAATTGTGGTTCTAAAATTGTGTTCATTCCACCTACCGGGTCAGATTGTGAATCTAAACCATACATGGACCCACTCTAATATACATACCAAATTCCATCAAAATCGGTTCAGTCGTTTAGGAGGAGTTCAATCACATACACACGTGTCGAAGAATTATATATATAAAGATATATATATACATACATAAATTATATATAAACTTTTGAACTGACGGTGGTTTTGGGGTCTGGGGGATGTGAAACGCGAAGATATGTCGAAATTTTCTGGAAGTCGAAACATGGGACCCATTGCAATAGTTAGCTTTCTAATGAAATCTACCTAATAGAACAGCAACCATGAATCTAGTAAGACACTGTTGGAAGGTGTCATTTCTGAATCCTGCGAAGAACACTAAGAAAGTGTTACAATATGTCTGTACATATGTATTATAACTTAAAGTATTTTTTATGTGTATTATAAATATGAAATTTTCAGGGGCTCAATTTAAATGATTCCATCATTGCTGTTCGACTCTTTAAATTGTTCTTGTTTACATTCGGGTAAACATGCAGTCATTTTCAGTGGTGACTGGGGGCTAGCATTTGTCCCCAATGATCATGAAACTTCAGTTTGAAGTTGGGCACTTTGCCTCAATTATAATATAGTGGTTCTCACTATATTCTTTATTTCTGAATAATTTATTTAGTCAAATTTTTAAAATCTTCGAAGTGTGATACTTTATCGAAACGATAAGAGAACACGCTAAGACGGCCAGTGGTGGGTATTTCAGTGGTTTTCCACACACCAGAGACATCTCAACGTCATACTTGAAAATGATGTCAGTTCTACCAACTGCTGAACAATCATAATTGAAATTTCAGCTCCATTTTGGATATCTTGGAATATATAAATGGGAACTATTCCAAAATTGGCACATATATAGATAATAATACTTCAGTTTAATTTTCAGGAGGCCATACATGACAGTGTTGCCAAAATTATTCTAAGCCTACTGATAGGTCCAATGTTTAAAAGCATATAACTGCTACACTATCAATTGGATTTCAACAAAATTTCGTATGTACTATGTGTACATAACCTGATTTGACTGAGCATATTCTTAAGAGCCACCAGGGCTGCCAACTGTCAATAAATGCTCTCTCTCTATTTTTTATCCAAATACCAATGCATCAGAAAGTATGCGAGCCAACAGCCTTAACTTTCGCACACGTATAGTGCCTGACATTCTAGATTAATTTGGAGCAACTAATGTATGTCAGTGCTACCAACATGATTCTAAGCCTGCTGATAGGACCAATTTTTAAATACATATTACTTCTATACCATCAATTGGATTTCAACCAAATTTCGTATGTGCTATGTGTATCATAACATATATGACTATGGGTATTGTTAAGAGCAATCAGGGCTGCAACTGTTAATAAATGCTGTTTATATTTTTTACCCTAATATCAATATAGGCTATCAGAAAGTATGCAAGCCAACAGCTCTAAACTTTGCGCACGTATAGTACCTGCCATTCTAGATTAATTTGGAGCAACTAATGTACGTCAGTGCTATCAACATCATTCTAAGCCTGCTGATAGGTCCAATTTTAGAATACCAGTAACTACTATACTGACAAATGGATTTCATACAAATTGGCACAACATTCAAATTATTTCTGACCAACACATGCATGACATTGTTGCCAACATCATTTTACGCACGCTGTATTAAGTCCAGTGTTTAACTGCATGTAAAGTCCATGCTATCCATTGGACTTCAACCATATTTTGTATTCTGTACCTTAAGAGATGGAACTAAGAACATATTCAGTCACCAGGGCTGCCTACTGTAGTGCTCTATCAGGCTACATAATGCAAGGTATATTTCAAACTAATTAGAAATTTCTATATTACCAACTTTATTTCGTCATTATTCTAGATAGCCTAGGTCCATATAGATTAATCATTGGCATGAATTTTAAATTTTAAGAAAAGTAGGCTCTTTAGTTCGTCACGGAACTTCTTGTCCTTAACGTAGTCTCAGTTAGGAATTCCTGTATCCTTTTCCTCGTCACATGTTGGGTAGAATCTGGGTTTTTTAGCCGGGATTTTCAGGTTCTACGACCCAGTTACCATCGAGGGATTCGAACATGCTGATGGTAGGTATTTCGGGTACAGTACATTCATGGTAATTCGTGAATCCAGCGGTAATTCGTGATGTTTTCTCAATAGGCCAGACTTTCTGCCTGGACAGATTTCCTCGTAATGGTAGTTAGTTGTTTCTGTGGCATTTACCTCTACTTCTCATTATTGGTTGTAGTTATGGTGGACGACGGGACGCTACGTCATATACTGGATAGTATGATAACAAATATAAACGCATCATTGAACCAGATTAGAGGTGATCTAGGCAATAATACTGCTACCTTATATCAGATCAGAGGTGATCTCAATGTGGTTAGAATCGACATGAAAGCATATAATGTTACACTTAATGAAGTGAGAGGTGACTCAGGTAATAATGCAGAAACCCTTAATAATATTAATACCACACTGTTAGCGAACACTGCTACACTTAATGAATTGAGAGGTGACATAGACCATATTAGGGATAATGTAGGAGCCAATACTGTAACACTTGTTGGAGTTAGGCGTGATGTCGAAGCTAACACTAATACCTTAGTTCAACTTAGGGATGATCTCAATCAAGTCCGTGTAGTCATAGAGACGAATATAGCTGAGGCTAACGCTAATTTGTTAGCAGGATTAGCTGCAGTTACGGTCGATATGATACGACACCATCAGGAGGCTAATGACCGTTTGGATACTTTGTCAGGCGACCTTGCGACAAACCGTAATGAGATACAAGGACGGTTGGACACTATTGATGCCAATGTTAAGGCAGTATCAGACGAAATGGTAGATTTGCGCCGTGAATTGACTGCTAATTCAACCAGCGTGACGGAGTTTACTGAGACCCTGTATGGATTAAAATCAACTATTCGAGTGAACAAGGAGGAGTTAGCGATTGACATAGCGATCATCAAGGGAGACGCAACGGAACAAAAGGCCAATTTTGATGCAACGGTATCGAACATTAAACATGACGTGGATTTTCTTCGGAAGCGAATAGAGGAAGTGGCATTTACTGGGCGTCTTCGACTGAGTAATAATGTTCGCAGATCCGTAAGGCAAATCGATACTACTCTGAGATGAGAGATTCATAGGTTGCAAGAACAGATGAATAATTTAACTACTCAGTCAGATCTACTTAACACAACCAGGTGCTGAGCAACTTGAGCAGAGATTGCTGGATTAAATAGATGTTCAACCGAAGGTGACACCTATGGACACAGCATTATCAACTACACCCATTGGAACACAACAGAGTACCACAAATAGTGCTATGCAGACAGGACCATCTGCACCATTGAATTTTGAAACACCTTTGTTTACTCCGATGAGGACTTACAATCAGGGCCGTAATGTCATGATTATTCGACAAAGAGAAGAGCAACCAGCTTAGTTTTCAGGGACTGGAAGTAGTGTTACTCCGTAGAAATCCTGCAAAAGGTGGAAAGTTACTTAAGATGGTTACACCTGAGAGGGAGCTCAGGGTAATTGAACGTTTATTGACAGGACAAGCTAGTACCTGGTTTAGAGCGTTTAGATACTAGTTCACAGGATTTCTAGACTTTAAGGAAGCACTTCTAAGGACATACTGATCGAATGATGTTCAGCAAAGTATACGGGCAGAAATGTATCCGAAACGATACAGTACGAACCAGCCCACACGGTACGCTAATTATTTTGCAACTCAATTAGCCCGACTGAGATGGTTACAACCACCATTAGCAGAACCCGCACTTATACAAACCTTTTCGCGACACTACCCCGCTGATGTACAGCACGTATTGATAGCTGCATGCGCATCAACTTTCCTGGAATGCGATCAGATTTTGCGTAGGATTGATTCAACCAACGATCAGTTCGTCATTCACCGACCCAAAGGGGAGACACACCATGTGAATCTGACCACTGTTGATAAAGTGAGCCTGACTCCAAAACCATCACCTGTTATCAATGAGCCATATCAACGCAATAGCGCATGACCCAACTGTCGTACGTGAAACCATCGACCGAGCGAACGCTCGAGGCAAAAGGACAATCGAGGATATTGGGGACGGAGATTTGAGAGCAGATATGAAGAAAATCGTCGACAAGATAACAGGCGAGGAAACCACGATGAGCCTCGCAATCAACAATTTGGAATCGTGAGGAGAGATTACCGGTATAGTGGAGGATACCGAAGGGACCGTGATCCACGTTACCAGGTGGACAGTGATTGGAGAGGTCGAGCTCAAGAAAGTCAGGATCACATCCGGCAGTTAAGGAATGATGGAGGAGAAGAGCGAAACCAAGCTTCATCGCGGGAACTGCAGGATGTTCCAGAGGAGGAACCTGAAAATAGCAAACCGGGGACCTCCAATGGGAAAAAGGAAACTTCAAATTAGAAATGACTGTTAGGGAGATTGACTCCAGGGTAACTGCAACCATACTTCTCTGGGTGCCAATGGCCAGCGACCTACTCGACGAACGACGAACGACAACTGAAGCAGAACTCACTCAACTACAGATGAAATCAGCGGAAATTAATGGGTATAATTTATCTTTACTCGTGGACACTGGGACCATGATTAGTGTGATTTTAGCAGATCTTTATGCCGCGCTGAAAACATTAACCATATTGACCGAGTTGCCTGTCTCAACAATCAAAATAAGGAGGGTAATTGAACTGTCAAATGAAAAGTGCAGATTTCGTGCGCATTGAAAACACATTGCTACGTGTACTTACACCAATTCTTGGTTCTAAAGGACTTGCGTTATGAGGCCATATTGGGGACCGATTTCATGCGGAAGTATGACGGTGTGATTGCTATGGGTCCAAGCACGATTATGTTCAGACTGCATGAAACTATTTCTATGCATATTGGACGGGGAGATCCAGGCTATAATGCGGACGTCAACCCTGTGGATACTTTTGTTGATATGGAAATAAATAGCTCGAAAAAGAATGCGCAAGATTGGAAAATAAGACAGAATGGTTAATGAGCGATGAGACCGAACGCAGAAAAACACTTGGAAGAAGCCGCGCGGAATCTAAAATAAATGGAGGCCTCCAACATTGTTAAAAAGGCACCGACGCCTTATGTCAACCCTCTGACGACTGTTGTCAAGGTTGATGGAAGCCTGAGGCGGTGCCTAGATGCCAGGGCCTTAAACGACCGTTTAGCCCCATAGCACGACCGACCACATAGAATTAGAGATATTCTAAGGCAATTTAAGGGAAATGATTTTTGCCATCGTTGGACTTGCTCCAGTCCTATTGTCACATCAAGTTGTCTGAGCTTACCCAGAAATACACAGGATTTTTGTTTGGGTCGACAACTTGTGTATTTTGTAAGCTACCTTTTAGTCTAAAGAACGCGGGAGCCACACTAATACGAGCTCTAAACGCGAACCTGACGCAAGAAGTCAAGGAGAAAATAGTCTGCTATGTCGATGTCATAATAATCGCATCAGAGACAGAAGAGGAGCACTATCGAACCCTTCGTCTCATTTTCGAGACCGTGTAGCCAATTTCAAGGTGAACAGAGAGAAATGTAAATTCCTCCAGAGCGAAATTAGATTTGTAGGACTCATCATCAGTGGAGATGGTTAAAGGCCTAACCCATCTAAAATACGAGCTATTTCAGCATTTTCTGTACCGACCAGGGTTAAAAATGTAAGGCTATTTTTGGATGTCATTCAGGTTTTTGCCGCACATTGCCCGAAGTATTCGTAGACTGTTGCTCCGTTACATAACTTTTGCTGAAGAATACGAAATGGGCATGGAATGAAGAATGTGCTACCGCATTTGAAGAAGCCAAGAAAATGCTTGTGGATAGCATTACTCTCGAATACCCCGACAATAGTCGTAACTTCATCATGGAGACTGACGCATCCGCCGTGGGAATTAGTGCCATCCTGTTGTAGAAGGATGATGACCGTCAACGCCATTACATAGCTTTCCTTAGTAGGCGAATTAGGCCGCATGAGAAGAGCTATTATACCACTGAGATTGAAGCTTTGGCAATTGTATACGCTCTTGAGTACTGGTGTCAGCTGCTATGAGGACATAGAATCATTATCAGAACTGACCACCACGCCTTGACCTTATCATGAAAACAACACTGGCGAGTGACAGAATTATGCATTGGTCGCTGTACCTCCAACAATTCGATATCACCTTTGAACATCGACCTGGGAAGGAGAATTATCTGGCTGAAATTCTCACTAGGAACCCGGATCTTTTAGTTCACGCCATTGACAGGGAGACTGTGAGGAACACCTTCGCAGACTTCGTTATCTACCCGAAGGCTAGAGACGCGACGAGGAGCTCAGAAGAATTATACGATTCTAGGAACATCGTATGGACGCTCAAGACGACGATTATGCCCGAACTGCCACTATAGCCGATGACTACGTGATATACCGTAGGATGATGCGCCGATCTGTGGATCCAGACCACATACAGCTTCGCGCAGTAGTTCCGCGAACGCACCAGGACACTGTTATAAACATGGTACACCTTCCTAATCAAGTCCTGGAGGTACTAAACAATATTAGTTATGTTATTGGAGATCTACGCGCTGGCGAGAGGTTAGGCACCTTCAATGCTGTTAACCTGAATAAATATTTTCAAAATTAGACTGGAAAGATGTTGACAAATAAAAATGCAATCCTCACACTTTTATTTGAAATGATGGAGAGGCATATGAGCCCGTACACGCTCATGTCCGTAATATTTCTTCAAGAGCATGTTTGCTCATTTGCATAGAACGCACTCAGAAGCTTCCTCCCGATTCAAGCTTTCATTTGACTTTGGAGAGGCCAGTATATTTTATAATTTCTAATGATCTTGTCGACTTCATCGTTATGCTTAGGTCTAACGTTATGCGTTACGGTTACGGCGTGTATGACGTCATCATGTTGTTCAGTGCAAATGCACCGAGTCTGAGTTTACTCCTGGGGTCTGGCGTTATGCGATACGGAGACGGCGAGTGCGTGATGTCAGACAGGAATACAGAATTACTCCTAAAGAAGTGTGCAAGATGTCAGACAGGAATACAGGGTGACTTCTAAAGAGATGTACACGATGTCAGATAAGAATACAGGGTGACTCCTAAAGAAATATACAAGATGCCAGATGAGAATACAAGGTGACTCTTAAAGAGGTGTACAAGATGGCAGAGAAGAATATAGGGTGACTCCTAGAGAGGTGTACACGATGTCAGACAGGAATACAGGGTAACTCCTAAAGAGGCGTAGAAGATGTCACACAAGAATACAGGGTTTATTTATTTATTCGTATCAGAAGTATACATTTACATTTTAAATATGGTACTTAACAATGCACATATCAAACCGTTTCTGTCCAAAATTTTGCCAAGTCACGGGCATTGGGTGTCGCAGCCATCAAGTCCTCCATTGTGCAACTTAAAGGACACGTCATGCAGTTCAAGAAATGGACTGTGGTTTGGACTTCACCACAATCACATAGCCTGGATGTGGCAGGAAAACCCCACTTTAACATATTTGTTATTGATCTACCAACACCAGTGCCAAGCCTGTTCAATTACTTCCACGGAGACCAGTGTTCCTCATGTCCTGGAGGGAGATGTTCAATTGGTAGCATCCAGCCATCAAGTTGACTATTTCTAGATCTCCATAATCTTAACCTTGCGGACTTAGCTGATTCATGTAGATCTTCTGTTGTACTAAGGAAACTCCTCCTAGACCTCAGTCGTCGATGGGCAGGTTCATATCCGTACAGTGGATGTGCGCATGAGGTAATTGCTTTGGTTTTCTCAGTCCTGGCTGCAACTTCTCTTCTAATATCTGGTGGGGCGATTCCAGCCAAACAGTAGATTCTAAGTCGGCATGTTTCATTAAGAGATGTGTCAACTTGTTTAGCATGACTGGAACTGTACCAAACAGGACAAGCGTACTCTGCAGCGGAGTAACACAGAGCCAGGGCTGTAGTTCGCATCGTCTTCAGCTGTGTAACCCAATTGGTTCCAGACAGTTTGCGAAGGATGTTGTTTCTGGCTGACACTTTCTGCTTGACGTTTATGCAATGCTGTTTATAGGTGAGAGCACGATCCAATGTTACACCTAAATATTCAGGTGTTGGGCAGTGATCTAGTTGAGTGTCTTCCCATGCTACCTGTAATTTCCTTGACGCCTGTCTGTTCTTTAGATGGAAGGCACATACCACAGTTTTAGATGTATTAGGCTTCAATTGGTTTCCTCTGTAGTAGTAGAATAGTTCAGGAAGAGCCTCTGATAGCTTACCTTCTATAGTCTCAAAGCTGTTTGCTTGAGCAGCAATAGCTCGATCATCCGCGTATATGAAGCTTTTGGTATCAACTGGAAGAGGTTGGTCATTCGTATAAATATTGAAGAGCATTGGGGCAAGAACACTGCCTTGGGGAAAGCCATTCTTTTGTTTCCTCCATCGACTGTTCTGATCTTGAAATTCGTCAAAAAACCGATTTTGAATAAGATTGCTAATGACTTGAGTCATCTTGTAGTCCTTTGCATTTATATAATTTGCGCAACAGTATACGATGATTAACTGTATCATATGCAAAAGATAAAACGATAAAAGCCACCCCTGTGATTCTATAATTTCCAAACCCATCTTCAATATATTGTGTCAGATGGAGGATCTGTGAGGTACAACATTTCCCTTTACGAAACCCGGCTTGCTCTGGAATGAGGAGAGGTTCTATGATCGCTGTAAGTCTTTCAAGGATCATCCGTTCTAAGATCTTGTATAGATGACACAAAATTGAGATAGGTCTGTAATTTTTCGGATCATTTGGATCTTTTCCTGGTTCGAGAATTGCAATTACTCTAGCTTTCCTCCACACACGTGGTAACTTGAAGGTGCTTATGCAGTTATTGTACAATTCTAATAACCATTGTTTAGCAATAGGTCCAAATTGCTTTACTTGCTCAACACTTATTTCATCTAAGCCGGCAGCCTTACCATTCTTACACTGATCTATTGCTCTATTCAACTCAGATAAAGTGAGTGGTATAGTGAGTGTATCAGTTGAGGGACTGAAAATGAGCTTTGTCTCGTCCTTCTACGCCTATTTCAGCATGCATTTTAAGGGGGAAGGCCCCCTTTTATGAGAGGTACGGAGAAGAGTTACATCAATGATTAGTGTTGTGTCTCTGATGGATATCTGTACCAAATTTTACGTTGATACACCCAGCCGTTCTCGAGTTATAAAGATACAAATTTGTCCACAGATAAACAAACTGACAGACAGACAGACAGACAAAAAAAATTCGCGCGCATCCATCATAAAACAGTCTGAAACGCGTAAATAACTCAAATTTCCGTAGAAATTCAGAAAAAAAAAACAGACAAACATTCATTTTTTATATCGGCTAATTAGAGATATACTGCACCGCTAGGTGTTTTATTGTACAAATTTAAGTTTTACTCGCTAACCGTTGGAGATACACGAAAAGTGATCAGGACCTTTAGGATAGAAAATTAAATGTTAAAGCTCGACAATGCCATCAAAAGATTGCTATTTCTTAGCGTTCTCTTTTTATTTGAAATGGAAATATGAAATTTTGAAACCAAAGGTTGTAGTGACGTCACTGCAATGGTCGCCATTTCTTAATAGTGCAAAATATCGAAATCAAAAGTATCCTATATGCAAACCTGGTAAATCAGCTACATTCATGCAAAATTTCATTTAAATCGGACCAGTGGTTCTTGCGTTATTGAGTAACACACAGACAGACAGACACACACCATCTCATATTTATATATTAGTATGATAACCTGAATTGTTCCCTGTTAGTTATAAGAGTGTGTTGTATTTTGATGTATATTTTTTGGATAGACTGTGGTTGCTATCCTTAGATTTCATTTAATGCTTTGATTACTGACGCATCTCGTCGTAATATTTTATTCGTGTGAGGAATTAGCTAATTGATTAAAGGTACACGTAAATGTGCACTTGGTACTGTCCCCGTTTACCTGGATAGTAGGCTGTCAGATATCCGCCCCCTCAATCGGATTGCCAATTATCAATTGCACCGGCACAGTTACATCAATGAAAATGGCACTGACAGATACTATCGAGATAAGAGCACAGAAGTTCACAGGAAATCATTGTGGAACACACCAAAATAGACGGGGGTTCATACTTACCGTTACTTACCTCTTAATTATCTCGGGGTTTGAGTTGACAACAGGATCACTAAAGTCTGTTCACACAATAACCTCCACCATGACATTTAAAAATGAACCAGAAACGAAGACGAGAACTTTGAACTGTACAAAAGCTTTATTTCTAATAAAGGGTATGATTTTACTAACACAACAAAATCAACGTGGCTATCAGTAGCCCAAGTCAATCTGACTACGTCCTCAGTAGGACTTGCAAAAATTATCATACAACATGATATAAAACATTTTAGCTCCCAAGAGCTCCAAATAACGTAATATTCATAACACTATTGGATTGGAAAAGGACGTCAGGGTGTGACATATATAGAGCATTTGGTTTCCTTTTAATAAACATGAGAATGGTATTTATAGTCGCAAGGCCGGAGTGTGGACGACCTCACTCTCAGTGAACCAGATGTTGGCCCAGCTGCGAGCCACCCTCGAACCTGTTGCATACTGGTCAAATGCATTCCCTTCTCACGTGCTAAGTTACGTAAGAATAGCTTGCTCTCTCAAGCTTTTAAATGTCGACAAGACAACTCACATAATATTTACGCAAATCTTTCAAGTACTTTGCTCACATCCTATTGGATCATTATGTTAATTCCTTAAACTTGTTAACTTCTCATCCAATTGTTTAATTAGCTCTTAAATGTTTATAACAAAATCACATAAATTATTTATAACAATTAGAAATTGTTTATAATATTTGTCAAAGACAATAAAAATATTATAAGCACGCCTTTAACATCACTCTCGTTTTACGTTATTTTCAAAAATATTTACAGCAATTATTTACAATATTAACATTTAAATTGTTTAAATTATTAATTTCAGAAATACATTGACCACATGTCCATTCGGTTGATAATTTTCATAATCGTGATTAATATAATCGACCAATGAAGGTTAGTTATACATGTTAATGTCACAATCTGGTTTAATAAAGGTTTTAATAATGATTTGTGACGGCAACCTTCATTCAAAATCTTATCTCAACTTCTTTCAAAACTCGTGTTAATTATAACAGTAATTCACTTGATTTATTTTCAACGAACTATGACAATCTTACTCCAGCGGAAAATCCTTCGCTAACAAGTTAATGCACAAACTGCATTAAACAAAATATGCCCAAAATCATCATATATTAATCTATATGGCATTCAACTTCCACATAACTTACAAAACTTCCACAAATAATTCTTTAACATTTATTCCTGTGGGAACTTCCTTCATATTCAAGGGCATTATACCTCAGCGACTTTCAACACGCGCTGCACTAGCGATTATACATTCATAGTTCCACTTAAAAAATTTTATAATCATTAATTGTTTCAAAACTGTTTTTCTATTTAACCTTCGTGGATTTCATTCATGAACCGAAATGAAGTCAAAACTTGCCAATCACAAACAAATTTAATAGTGAATACGCTTATATACGCCTGTCTGGTCTATCAAAATTTAAGATTAACATCTTAAAAGAAATTGTAGTATAAAAATACTATCTTCAAATAAAGTGCGACTAAATGCAAAGTAGTCGAATAGAGTCCAATTAGACTGGGGAATGCAAACATCGTTCTATAAATCTCTAATTGAGAAAAACTCCTAACAAAAGTACTTGACTTTAATGCATTCAAAAATTCATTATTTAAGTTACTCTTTCACAAAAGTGTCTATAATGCAATGTTCATTCATAATTGACGATAAATGTCTGTGTTGCAATCAATACAAATAACGACTAGTATTTCCAAGATCGTCGACAACGTAAGAGATTTTAACGCTCTAAAATCATTTAAATGTTCTTCCTTCTTGATGATGACAGAAAATTGGTCAAAGTAATTAAACTGGGGTAGAATTACTTTAATAAAGTGACACGCTGTCTGAATTTAAATCTGCCATAAAAATCATTAACTTACAGTCAAATCGTGACTACAAAAATATTAATTACTGAAAAATCTAAATATCAGTCTCAACTGATTCAAAATTATTAACTATGCCCATGACATAACAATGTCTTAATAAATCGTCGAAAAATGCAAAACTCATCAAGGTGTACTGAGAATAAGAATCTCAACAAGAAAATAGGGCAAAAATACATGAGGATAAAAATATGGGAAAAATGGTTGCTCAAACATCATTAATATACTCAAATACAATAAACGTTCACGACTACCTTATCTGCCGATTGACGTTCCAGAGGAAAATTCCCCAAAGAAGACTGCTGATGGATCCATTTCACCACGTTAAAGTTGAGCTCCATCCTCGAAATAGGAAATAGCACCCTCAGAGAATCGAACTGCTTCCTTCTCCGTGAATCGCTCTGCTCCTTGAAGACGAATAGACATCCTTCCGGCAATAATCTTCTTTGTGAGTCGGGATATCCCTGACCTCTCTTGAAAAATTCCCTGAAGTTCCAGTAGACAATCGCCATGAAGTTTTGTAGAAATTTCCGAAGAAATTATTCATATACAGAGTATGAAATTGTTTCTATGGCTGTTCGATGGTATTCAGCCTTTAATTACGAAACATGGGTGTAGATGGTATTCACCGCATGTTCGCTTGTGTGGAATAGCAATTAGCGAAGTTCCATGTCGCTATCTTACTCCGTTGAAGTATGTCCCAATTGCAATAAGCCCTTAGCCTTCCATCTGCTCTTCGGTTGTAGTGTTAGAAGAACAAACTGCCGTATTTAATTGCTCCATTATACTGTATCGTTGTGTAACCAAGCAATCTGAAGTCTTTCTATTCCACTCGCAGCGTCAGCCGTTGCGTTGATTCTGGCTATCACAAAAGTGCTTCTCTTGTGGCGAGATAATCACTTTTCTCAGTCGTATAAAACTCCTAATATCTTTCGAACTAATCGGTCGAAATTGTTTAGCTTTTCTCTATAACTGCATGAAGCACTGCACAATACAATTAGCTTATCGTAGACCGCTAACTGTTCGAAGCTAAACTTGTAGAAGCTTTCTAAGGTCCGTTTCAACTTCACCTAGTTTGACTTGGATCTCGTTAATATAGTGGCCTCGCCACGTTATAAAGACGATTCTTTTCACTGCTGTTCACTTCGACGTCTCACTATAATGAATGTATAAGAAAAGAACTTTCACAAATATACTTCGATGATCTGAGAATGAGATCTCAGAATGATCAGAGAACGGAAGGGGCTCCTCTCTTCTGCGCAAGCCCTTTTATTAACTTCTCGAGGGGCGTTTCCATCCCTTCCAAAGCGTGATACTGCGTCATCGCTAAAACTTCCAACTTCGTTAATACAAGACGGATTTTCAAAATTCAAAAACTGAAAATAAATTTCACCATAATTCCAAATCAATGCTATTACTGCAAATGGATTTCCACAATTCTGCATTCCAAAAGTAATAAAAATACCATAGTTTTAGCAATCTCCGTCTTCCTTTAAACTATCGTTCATTGGTTCATGCCTCTCCTCCAATAGCATAGTTTCTTCCTCAGCCGAATTCCTCGTTTCCTGCGACTGCGTCATAAATCTTGGAACATTCTCGACTAAATGCTGACGTCACTGAGAATCTCAGCTCAAGTAGCCTGCTGGCATAACATTTACGTCATCCGTGCTTACGTCATGACTACCCACGTCATAACTATGACAGCCATAACTCTAATTATAATTTCAAATATAGCCACCATGGTCTCTACATAATTCAATTACGGGGGCATTCTCCTCCCACCACGTTTTAAAAACAGTTGCAAATTGTTTTTAAACTCAATGTTACAAGTATCTCAACTCTCTTGAACACGAAATTGAATTATTACTGGCTTACTCTAGGATAGTATCTTTTTAAATTTCCAGCATTGAACTTGCCGTAAACGACATTATTCTCATCATCGTAGAGTTCATAACAGTTGTTTCCATAAGCGTTCGTAATCCTAAACGGCCCCAGGAACACTAATCCAAATTTGGGGTAGATTTTCTTGGACATATCAGCCTTGACAGGTCTGCGTAATAATACAAGATGTCCAACTTGAAAGGGTGTACCAAAACGTTTTCCAGCTACTCTCTTCAATCGTTTCTCTGCTGCTTTCTGGAGTTGTTCCTTTGCCTTGTCAATCCTCTGCTGTCTTCCTATGTCGGGATCTCTCGGTATGTGGTTGAAAAGATTATCCCACGGCCTTTCTGGGTTTCTTCCTAGATGAAGTCGCATTGGCACTTCTCCTGTGCTCTCCTGCACTGTAGAGTTCAGACATTCCTCTATAAGGGGTACAAATCTCACCCAACCAGAATGATCATTTGGACAGAAAATTCGACAGAATTTCGAAAATTCAGCCATATATCTTTCTGAGGAATTCGATTCAGGGTAACGCACGCTTGAAAATAAGTGCTTAATGCCAAGCCTTTCCATATCCGCTGCAAATTCCACGGACGTAAACTGTGTTCCATGATCTGACAGTAGATATTCCGGTATACCAGCTTTAGGAAATACAGCATTTTCCAGTCTGCTTACTACGTTCCTCGTGTTAGCTTTCTGCATGGGACTCATTGTAACAAATTTTGAGAAAACATCCACGGTCACCAACAAGTATTGGTTACCCTGGTATCCCTTCGGACAGGGGCCAAATATATCCGTCGCCATGAGTTCGTTTGGCTTAGAAGGAATCATCGCCTTCGGTTTTCCCTTTAGTAAAGCAGAAGCATACTTTGCTCTTTGACATTTGTCACAGGATCTAATGACCTTGGCAATGCTGGAACGCATGTTAGTCCAGATAAATCTCTCTTTAAGTGTATTAAGAGTTTTTTCTAAACCGGCATGTCCAGTTGCATGATGAGCTACCCACACTAAATTGACAATAAGTTTAGGTGGCACGACTATTCGAAGTTTTGTATGCGCAGGATCAGCATACTTGCATACGATGTCTCCACTCAAGACAAAGTGTCGTGAATTTCTCCGTGTAGCTTCATAGGCAACATCTGTATTGTCCATGTAACCCTTGAGGAACCTGTACATTTTCCTTATTGGAGCGTGTCTCTTCTGTGACACACCGATTCGGGCTAACCTCCTAACGGTTTCTTCATCTTCTTGCTCCAATTGTACATGGTGTATCTGCACATTTTTAATAGGGTTACGTGATAGAGCATCAGCCAGTAAGTTATCTTTCCCAGGCTGGTGGACGATAGTAGCGTTAAACTGTTGGGTGAACAAAGCCCAACGTGTTAATCTATCACTCGACATGTCAGTTTGCAACATAAACTGAAGTGCTTTATGGTCAGTAATAATGATGACCTTATGTCCCAGCAGGATTTTCTTCCAGGCTTGTAAAGCTGTCACAAAAGCTAACGCTTCAAGCTCTGTCGTGAAGTAGTTTTCCTCGTGCTTTTTCAACTTCCGACTAGTGAACGCAATGTAGTGCTTGTTGCCTGCCTCGTCTTTCTGGTATAAGACTGCACTAATGCCTATTCTTGATGCATCAGACTCAATATAGAACACCTTCTCAAAGTCTGGGTACTCCAGTTTCACATTATTTCTGAGCATCTCTTTTGCTTTCTCAAAAGCCTCGTCTGCAGCGGTACTCCATTTCCATCTGTTGTTCTTCTTGAGTAAGTCATACAGAGGAGCCATAATTTCCGAGTATCTTGGACAGTGGCTGCTAATAAATTGGCATGCACCTACAAATTCTCTGACTTGTTTCACCTTAGTTGGCTTTGGAAATTTCGTGATCGCATCTACTTTTTTCATGTTTGGATGATATCCATCTTTATCAATAGTATGCCCCAAATAATTTATCTCCTTCTTCAAGAATTGACATTTTCCATAGTTCACCTTGATGTTGGCCTCCCTTAAATTCTCGAACAACTTTCTCAAGTGCACTAAATGTTCTGCGGCGCTGGGTGAAGATACGATTAAATCGTCAATGTAGCAGATTACATTTCCTTTCACTTCGTCAGTGAGCTTACTATCAAGTGCTCGAATAAGTGCTGGTCCACTGTTAACCATTCCAAAAGGCATTCTGGCAAAGACCCATGACGTCTGGTCAAATAGGAATCCAGTGTACTGCATACTATCCTCTTCTAGTTGAACTTGATAAAATGAAGACGTCAAGTCAAGAACGCTGAAACAAGCTCTCCCTTTGAATTTCCGAAGCAGATCTCTAATCTTGGGCGGTCTGTCATTTTCTGGAAGAATCTTCAAGTTGATGGTCCTGGCATCGAGACAAAGACGTATTTGACCATTACTTTTCTTTACTACTGTGATGGGGTTTATATAAGACGACGCCTGTTTTCTAATAATCCCGTCTACCTCCATTTTTCTGATTAACCCTCGTACTTCTTGATAGTATTTCTCAGGAATGGGGTATATTCTTTTCTGGTAAGGGGTTTCATCTGTCAGTCTTATCTTGTACTTATAATCCTTAATCAATCCAGGCTTTTCATCGAAAATATCTTGGAATTCCTTTATCAGATCCTCAAATTCCCCCTGAATTTCTTCAAATCCTTCAGTTTTTCTACTGGGTATTTCTTCTAAGTTTTCCACTTCATTAATTATTGTATTCAAAATTTCTTCCCTAAGGTCTTCCAGACTGTTTTTCACGTCCTGTTCTTCTATCTCTTCTGTGATTATGTACCCATCATTAAAGCTAATACTTCTGTTCTTCATGTCAATAATAGCTCCGACCTTCGATATCAAATCGATTCCAAGCACCATATCAAAATTGATCTTGCTCACCACAATGAAGATCTGTTCATAATTCCTTCCATTGATCTCAAAGTTCAATAACACTTGAATCTTGCATTTCACTGCCTTCTCTTGGAATATCCCTCTCACTTTGACGGTAGAAACAGGTAGAACTGTCATGTGCTCTCCTCTTAGCAGACTTTGATAACAATCCTCTGAAATGATGGAAATAATAGCACCAGTATCCATCAGGGCTTTATACTGCTGTCCATCTATCCGTACATCAATAATTGGTAATGCACATGGTCTTTCCTCTTTAACAATACCCCTCTCTTCTAGTAAATCTTCATCGGTAACTTCGTATATCTCATTAATCGTAATCAGGTGTGGTGTGGCAATGTATTTACAGGTTCTCACTGGCGTTGAGAAATCGGCGTTTTTTTTTTTTGTGTTACCGACCTCAAAATTCTGCTGGCTCGTAGAAGGCCCAGGATCGATTACAACATCCTGCATTTTCTTTTGATTGTCAGCTTCTTTATCCCTTAATTCTTTTAAGTATTGCTGGCTTTCCTTTTCTCTTTGCTGATACTGATCAGGTGTCATAACCTGACTTTGAGTATTCTGGTTTCTATTTTGGTTTTGGTTATTCCTATTATAGTTACGGTTATACCCATTATTGTTGTAATATCTGCCTCTTCCATTGTAGTTTCCTCGGTTGTAGTTCCAACCTCTTCTCTGTTGATACGGTCGGTAACCTTGTGATCTGTAATTTCTAAACTGATTATTCCTGTGAGGACCTACATTGTCAGTTTTCTCCTGCTCTGGCTTGTCAGTTTGTTGGACTTGGTCCATGTATACCGTATTGATTTCTTTAAACTCCTGCCTTTGACCTTTCTGGACTACGTTCGGCATAGGGCTTGTGTAGTCTAACCTTCTTAGTAATTCATCCATGCTGGATAAATCCCTGATGTTGGACGAAATTATAAGTCTCCTCACCTCAACTGGCAGCATACGAGAAATCGCATCTATTAGTTGCTCCGTGGACAATGGGGGTTGCAAAAATCTCAAGCGGGACAACTGACTCGTAAAGAAATCAGCGTACCTCGTTGGAAGAGTACCTGAGTATTTTCTTGAATACACCTCCGCTCTTAACGAATTCTGCGCTTCTATAGACCAAAATCGCTTGATTAATGCCTCTGCAAACTCGTCAAAGTTACTGAATGTGTATCTAAATGCGCAAAAACCATTCAAGGGGTCCTCCAATCAGATATCTCTCTACTATCTTCATCTCTCTCTCTCTGGGAATGTGAGCTTCGATGAAATAATCTTTGAGATTCCTTACATACTCTATAGGTGTCAAACTATCAGTGTTACTGAATTTTTGTGGTTTGTCTTCGAAATTCCTAATGACCGTCACGTTCCTCGGATATGAATCCGGATAGTTTTTCCCACTATCTCGGTAGTTCCACTCAGGTTCCATATTCCTTTCGTCATCCTCCTCTCTGAATCTGGATACACGTTCTTCCGGAGTCACGTCTCTTTTTTCTGGCTCTAGGTTATGTCTTCTAGCATAATTCCCATTCAATTCGCAAGCTAAGCCTTCTGTATCCTTGTCGGTGATTTCTGTTAAGACTTTCTTGATAATCTCTTCTTTGTAGTTCTCCATTAAACTAGCCTCTCCTAACTTCAAATTTTTCAGTTTACTTGTCGTTTCATTTACATCCGAGACAACTTTATGAATTTGATTCTCTAATGTGGATTTTAAAGTTTGCATATCCTGATCTAGTTGTGTTCTATCGTCAACTTGTTTTTCGGATAACGAATTTATCCTGACGCTTAAATCTTTACTAATCTGTACTACTTCATTGTTAATTTCTATCTGCGTACTGGCAAGTTTTCTTTCAATCCTTTCCTGAATTTGGGTTACATGTTCCCCACTTGACTTATTCCACTCGTCTTTCCATACCGCTACGTTTGCTGTTAACATTTCGGCTATGTCTACTTCGATATCCTCTTTTAATACTCTATTGTGGTCTGATACCTGTGTTCTCATGACCTCTACATCATACTTCAACTCTGCTAAAGACGTTGTTGTTCTAACTGATTCATCGACTAACCTAGTCGCTAATGCAGTTATATTACGCGTACAAATAGTTTTTGAGTTTTCGATTTCTTCCCTGACTTTATTTACGTCATTTTGGACTTTAGTAATATCTACGAAAACTGTGTTGACCTCTACCTGAATCTTAGTTATGTCACTTTGCACCTCAGTTATATCCGCATGAATATTATTAATGTCTACCTGAACATTGGATACATCAGTTCTAGCTTTTTGAATTTCTTTTTGGACTTCCTCGACCTTGTCTTGGACAGTCGCTACATCGTTTTTGACAACAACTACTTCGGCTCTCGCACAAGAAATATCCCCTCGGACATTAGCTACATCTAGATTTAACATTGTAAGGTCTTTCTGTACCTTAGACACATCAAATTTAACATCATCAACATTTTTATGCACATTAGATACATCTGTGCGGATGTCACTTACAGTATTTTCAATTCCTAGGGTATTAATCTGTAAACGCGACATATTCTCCTCTAAATTAGCAGCGCTAGTTTGGATACCCTTCAAATTAGCAGACATATTACTAGCATTCTCCTCCATTCTTGCATTCAAATTAGCAGACAAATTACTAACATTCTCCTCCATTCGACTATTATTCTCCTTCATGCTTTCATTCAGCATCTGCTTCATACTACTGTTCATGCTAGCTTTCAAGTTAGCAGACATCTCCTCTAGCATCAACCTCAAACTTTCATCTGCCATTACAATATTATTCAAAAATGGATTGCTGTAGGGACATACATCAAAAGAGCAAAATAACAACATTTGAGCAACACTTTTCACCATATATAATTTTGATCAATTTTCTGTCTTAAATCTAACTTATAACTACCTTATAATTAACCTTCGACGATACTTCATGTTGAAACAAACTCAAGCACATGTTCAAATTTCTTTGGCTCATTTTAAAATATCCTAACACAAATAATTTACATTTACAATCCAAATAATTTAATTTTATCTTTAATATGACTAAAATGTCATAAGCCGGTCAAATAAAATAAGATTTCAGATCATAGGCGATTTTTCTAAGTTTCCAGCCTATTTAACCTTTCTCAAGTTGTATAAGATCTGATCTTTTCTGAGTGTAATTTTCTTAACACAATACAACATTTAATTCCTATATAATCACACTCTTAAATACTACAATTGGCCTAGACATCTAACAAAGAATCAACCTCTTTATTTGAGTCTAATCGAACCCTACGTTTTAGGTTTGCCACTCTTTCTGGCGTTCAACCTGGTAATCCAGTTTTGTTGAATCGAGCCCCAACGTTTTAGGTGCGCCAATCTTTCTATTGACTCAGCCCCACGCTCTTGGGTCGCCAATCTTTCTGTCCCCGTTTACCTGGATAGTAGGCTGTCAGATATCCGCCCCCTCAATCGGATTGCCAATTATCAATTGCACCGGCACAGTTACATCAATGAAAATGGCACTGACAGATACTATCGAGATAAGAGCACAGAAGTTCACAGGAAATCATTGTGGAACACACCAAAATAGACGGGGGTTCATACTTACCGTTACTTACCTCTTAATTATCTCGGGGTTTGAGTTGACAACAGGATCACTAAAGTCTGTTCACACAATAACCTCCACCATGACATTTAAAAATGAACCAGAAACGAAGACGAGAACTTTGAACTGTACAAAAGCTTTATTTCTAATAAAGGGTATGATTTTACTAACACAACAAAATCAACGTGGCTATCAGTAGCCCAAGTCAATCTGACTACGTCCTCAGTAGGACTTGCAAAAATTATCATACAACATGATATAAAACATTCTAGCTCCCAAGAGCTCCAAATAACGTAATATTCATAACACTATTGGATTGGAAAAGGACGTCAGGGTGTGACATATATAGAGCATTTGGTTTCCTTTTAATAAACATGAGAATGGTATTTATAGTCGCAAGGCCGGAGTGTGGACGACCTCACTCTCAGTGAACCAGATGTTGGCCCAGCTGCGAGCCACCCTCGAACCTGTTGCATACTGGTCAAATGCATTCCCTTCTCACGTGCTAAGTTACGTAAGAATAGCTTGCTCTCTCAAGCTTTTAAATGTCGACAAGACAACTCACATAATATTTACGCAAATCTTTCAAGTACTTTGCTCACATCCTATTGGATCATTATGTTAATTCCTTAAACTTGTTAACTTCTCATCCAATTGTTTAATTAGCTCTTAAATGTTTATAACAAAATCACATAAATTATTTATAACAATTAGAAATTGTTTATAATATTTGTCAAAGACAATAAAAATATTATAAGCACGCCTTTAACATCACTCTCGTTTTACGTTATTTTCAAAAATATTTACAGCAATTATTTACAATATTAACATTTAAATTGTTTAAATTATTAATTTCAGAAATACATTGACCACATGTCCATTCGGTTGATAATTTTCATAATCGTGATTAATATAATCGACCAATGAAGGTTAGTTATACATGTTAATGTCACAATCTGGTTTAATAAAGGTTTTAATAATGATTTGTGACGGCAACCTTCATTCAAAATCTTATCTCAACTTCTTTCAAAACTCGTGTTAATTATAACAGTAATTCACTTGATTTATTTTCAACGAACTATGACAATCTTACTCCAGCGGAAAATCCTTCGCTAACAAGTTAATGCACAAACTGCATTAAACAAAATATGCCCAAAATCATCATATATTAATCTATATGGCATTCAACTTCCACATAACTTACAAAACTTCCACAAATAATTCTTTAACATTTATTCCTGTGGGAACTTCCTTCATATTCAAGGGCATTATACCTCAGCGACTTTCAACACGCGCTGCACTAGCGATTATACATTCATAGTTCCACTTAAAAATTTTTATAATCATTAATTGTTTCAAAACTGTTTTTCTATTTAACCTTCGTGGATTTCATTCATGAACCGAAATGAAGTCAAAACTTGCCAATCACAAACAAATTTAATAGTGAATACGCTTATATACGCCTGTCTGGTCTATCAAAATTTAAGATTAACATCTTAAAAGAAATTGTAGTATAAAAATACTATCTTCAAATAAAGTGCGACTAAATGCAAAGTAGTCGAATAGAGTCCAATTAGACTGGGGAATGCAAACATCGTTCTATAAATCTCTAATTGAGAAAAACTCCTAACAAAAGTACTTGACTTTAATGCATTCAAAAATTCATTATTTAAGTTACTCTTTCACAAAAGTGTCTATAATGCAATGTTCATTCATAATTGACGATAAATGTCTGTGTTGCAATCAATACAAATAACGACTAGTATTTCCAAGATCGTCGACAACGTAAGAGATTTTAACGCTCTAAAATCATTTAAATGTTCTTCCTTCTTGATGATGACAGAAAATTGGTCAAAGTAATTAAACTGGGGTAGAATTACTTTAATAAAGTGACACGCTGTCTGAATTTAAATCTGCCATAAAAATCATTAACTTACAGTCAAATCGTGACTACAAAAATATTAATTACTGAAAAATCTAAATATCAGTCTCAACTGATTCAAAATTATTAACTATGCCCATGACATAACAATGTCTTAATAAATCGTCGAAAAATGCAAAACTCATCAAGGTGTACTGAGAATAAGAATCTCAACAAGAAAATAGGGCAAAAATACATGAGGATAAAAATATGGGAAAAATGGTTGCTCAAACATCATTAATATACTCAAATACAATAAACGTTCACGACTACCTTATCTGCCGATTGACGTTCCAGAGGAAAATTCCCCAAAGAAGACTGCTGATGGATCCATTTCACCACGTTAAAGTTGAGCTCCATCCTCGAAATAGGAAATAGCACCCTCAGAGAATCGAACTGCTTCCTTCTCCGTGAATCGCTCTGCTCCTTGAAGACGAATAGACATCCTTCCGGCAATAATCTTCTTTGTGAGTCGGGATATCCCTGACCTCTCTTGAAAAATTCCCTGAAGTTCCAGTAGACAATCGCCATGAAGTTTTGTAGAAATTTCCGAAGAAATTATTCATATACAGAGTATGAAATTGTTTCTATGGCTGTTCGATGGTATTCAGCCTTTAATTACGAAACATGGGTGTAGATGGTATTCACCACATGTTCGCTTGTCTGGAATAGCAATTAGCGAAGTTCCATGTCGCTATCTTACTCCGTTGAAGTATGTCCCAATTGCAATAAGCCCTTAGCCTTCCATCTGCTCTTCGGTTGTAGTGTTAGAAGAACAAACTGCCGTATTTAATTGCTCCATTATACTGTATCGTTGTGTAACCAAGCAATCTGAAGTCTTTCTATTCCACTCGCAGCGTCAGCCGTTGCGTTGATTCTGGCTATCACAAAAGTGCTTCTCTTGTGGCGAGATAATCACTTTTCTCAGTCGTATAAAACTCCTAATATCTTTCGAACTAATCGGTCGAAATTGTTTAGCTTTTCTCTATAACTGCATGAAGCACTGCACAATACAATTAGCTTATCGTAGACCGCTAACTGTTCGAAGCTAAACTTGTAGAAGCTTTCTAAGGTCCGTTTCAACTTCACCTAGTTTGACTTGGATCTCGTTAATATAGTGGCCTCGCCACGTTATAAAGACGATTCTTTTCACTGCTGTTCACTTCGACGTCTCACTATAATGAATGTATAAGAAAAGAACTTTCACAAATATACTTCGATGATCTGAGAATGAGATCTCAGAATGATCAGAGAACGGAAGGGGCTCCTCTCTTCTGCGCAAGCCCTTTTATTAACTTCTCGAGGGGCGTTTCCATCCCTTCCAAAGCGTGATACTGCGTCATCGCTAAAACTTCCAACTTCGTTAATACAAGACGGATTTTCAAAATTCAAAAACTGAAAATAAATTTCACCATAATTCCAAATCAATGCTATTACTGCAAATGGATTTCCACAATTCTGCATTCCAAAAGTAATAAAAATACCATAGTTTTAGCAATCTCCGTCTTCCTTTAAACTATCGTTCATTGGTTCATGCCTCTCCTCCAATAGCATAGTTTCTTCCTCAGCCGAATTCCTCGTTTCCTGCGACTGCGTCATAAATCTTGGAACATTCTCGACTAAATGCTGACGTCACTGAGAATCTCAGCTCAAGTAGCCTGCTGGCATAACATTTACGTCATCCGTGCTTACGTCATGACTACCCACGTCATAACTATGACAGCCATAACTCTAATTATAATTTCAAATATAGCCACCATGGTCTCTACATAATTCAATTACGGGGGCAGTACCATCCTAACCTAGGGTTTGTTTTCCTATAATGTTAAATTTAAATTCTACCGAGTCATTTGCTTGTAACGTTGTGCTACCGCGTAGAATTTCTTTCATGTGCCACGTGCCTAGACTTGTTGTTGCTTTGTTTTTCATGTATTCAAGGACTTTCGCGAGGGTTAGCTTAACGTCAGTTAGGGTTTGTTCCTTCGTTTCTTTATTGTAATTAGCTTTGCTGATTTGCCGATTTCTTAACCCTCTCAAGTAGGATAGGGGTTTGAATTATTGAATAATATTTCATGAAATTATACTTAGGCCTGGATCTTTTTATTTTCTAGCTTTGTGTTTATTGGGAGTTTAACAAAAGAGCCCATCTTCTTTTTGTAGATTTCAACAAGGCATACGATAGTGTCAATAGAAAACAAATGTGGAAATACATGCAGCGTAATGGAATACCGGAAAAATTTATCAGTATGGAAAAACTGTGCACAGACGGGTCCAAAACAAAATTAGAATCAATAATGAATGTACCGAAGAATTTAATGTCAACACTGGAGTAACACAGGGAGATGAACTCTCGCTTTTATTATTCAATTTAGCTTTAGAAGAAACATTGAAACGAGTAAACCCGCTCCACCCAAGCCTTTAAGTGGGAAACAAATTAAGCATATTAGTTTATGCTTATGACATAAAACTTATGGAAGAAAACGAAAACTATCTAAAAAATACTCACAGAACCCTTATTGAAGAAGCCAAGGAGGTAGGTCTAATGATAAACGAACAAGAAACAAAATATTTAGTTGTAGGAAGGAATGCAGCACAAGATCAAAACCCCTTAACAGTTGCTTCATACGCTTTTCACAAATTTACTGAGTTCAAATATCTGGGGATTATCATAGACCAGAATAATATGGAAGAAACAGAAATAAAATCAAGAATTTTCAGTGGCAACAGAAGCTACTGGTCTCTGCAAAATCTCTTAAAGAGTAAAATTATATCTAGAAAAACTAACGTGAGAATTTATATCATCATTATACTTCCTGTTGTCACGTACGGCTCAGAAACCTGGGTATAGTCCAAGCAAACTGAAAGAAAATTAGTAACTTTTGAAAATAGAATACTACGACGCATTTTCGGACCGATAGTAGAAAATGGCCAGTGGAGAATTAGAACAAATAAGGAATTGCGGGATCTCCACAAAGAACTGGATATCGTGGCCCGTGCCAAAAGTCGAAGACTGCGCTGGGCCGGTCATGTACATAGAAGAAGTAGAGAATTGAATTTTGAGCAGTTTTGGAAGGGGTACCCAGAGGCAGGCGACCATTGGAACGACCGAGACTTTGCTGGTGGGACCAATTCCAAAACGATATGAGAAAAATCGGAGTCTCAGAGGACATGATGGATTATCGAGAAAGATAGCGCCGTGCGGTTGGTGAGGCAAAAATCCTGCTTAGGTTTGAGTGGCCATCTAGGTAAGGTAAGGTAAGGTAAGGTAAGTGTTTAGGGTGTGCTTCTTGGGGCGTCTATGACATATTCCGTGCAAGGAACCCAATTCTCTGGGACTACGCTTCTCGTGCATTTGAAGAGGTGCAACCGATCCTCTCAGTTTGTGGGTTCGAAGGACGGGGTTATTCGAAGTGCCATTTGCTGGTGAATGGTACCCGGATAATCTCCTCTAACGGGCTCAGTATGCCATAGAGTTATGCACTATTACATAAAGATTAATGCGTAGGTTCATTATTCAAACTTAAATCGCATGATTAGGACACAACAAATATAAACCAGATTTTAAAATTTCGCACAACTGCCATCTTGTGGTTAAGAAAACAATTGAAATAAATTAGATGTCAGTGGATAGAAACTACAAGCATTTACCGTACCAAATTTCATTGCGTTCGGAAGGTTAAATCGCGAGATAGGTCCATTTGAATATTTAAATTTCGCGTCGCCGCCGTGTTGGATTTGTGCTCACATGGTTATTGAAAGTCCTATAGGTGAACTGTTATTCATAGCCTTTATTAATATACAAAATGTCAGTTTGATTGCTGTCATAGATTAGTAGATATTGAGAGCCGTCTAAATATTTCAGATAGTTGCCATGTTGGATTTTTAGCCTACTTTCGATTTTTGAAAAAAATGAAAGTAGACTTATGAGATCAACACAGGGCGAAAAAAGTGTGTCTGTCTGTGTGTGTGTATGTGTGTGTGTGAGTCTGTGTGTGTGTGTGTGTATGTGTGTGTGTGAGTCTGTGTGTGTGTGTGTATGTGTGTGTGTGTCTGTGTGTGTGTGAGTGTGTGTACTCTGAATGTCTGTCCCCCCCCCTATCAATTCGAACACGGTGAATGCGAATTGAACGAAATTTGGTACAAAGGTAGCATTAGCAAAGGACACCTCAGTGTCATGTTTCATATCGCCGCCATCTTTACTGAAACTGAATGGCGGCCACTCAAACGTTCAAAACGTAAAATCAAATAACGACTAACCAAATCATCCTATCTCTACCAAATTTGGTAACAACATACCTTCGTATAGGATGCGTCTTGTGACCAAACTACAAGGTCGTCCGCCATACTATTTTAGGATGGCGGCCGTGCGAATTATGCAAACTTTATAATCCATATCATGGGACCCACCAGTTCCGATTATCGAGCCGAGAATCGTTTTAACTGTTCTAAAGGAAGAGGCACGTTCGAAATTAAAAGTTTATTTTGTAATACTATAGTGCAGACGTGATTTCAAAAAGCTGTGCTGATTCATTAATAAGACAAGATGGCAGCGGATATCTTGTGCCTGACTTATATTTCACTAATTTGAGTATTGCATGCAATATAGCGTACCGATACAAAATAAATAAACTTTGTATGAAATGCTTTATATATAAATAATATACTCCAGTGATGAAATCGTTTAGTATAAATCATTATTTGCTAACAAGTTCTATGTAAGTCATTTTATATAGAACGATATTCGTTGACACAATTAGCTCAGTGGTAGAGCGTTAGCCTATCGCTCAAATGCCTGTGGTTCAAACCCGATCAGAGCTAGTTTTTTTGCTTGAAATGTTAAATGTTTATTGTTTTGTAATGACTCAGATGTTTTAAAATTAAGCGTTATATTGTGCATATTATGGTGTAAAATATATATTTAATTAAAACATAATTCGTCATCAGATTTACTCGAGACATCTAGCTGCCAAAAAGGTAACTGCACGCTGACCTACTTATTAACTTCCAGATTTTATTGAAAAGTTTCTTCTTCTGGCCGCTAGAATGCACTCGCTCTGTTAGGATTATATTGTTCGATATTTCACCACTAGATGTCTCGACTAGTCTACGTGGGGCTCCATTGATTACTATACCATTGGCATTCTATGCGCATCGAATTTGAAGAATGACAAGATGATACTACGATACATTTTTACTTTTTATTTTAAAGGGTTTGTAACAGCCTATTTTGCGTTACTTGAAAATGTTATTTGAAGTAAAGAACAAAACGATTTCACATAGTAACTGAATTCAAGGCGTTGGTGTTAGTTCAGGTTATTAATTACTACTTTTATTTCAGGCAAATAGCAATCCAAAATATCCACATAGTTTGTATACACACGTCTCTGTAGGGTCATGGAAAGATTTGTTAATTCAATTAGGGTTGTGAAAGCCATGCACAACCAGACGTGTAAAGACATGCCTCAACTCAAAGTTGGATGTTGCCCACGGCAGGTCGTATATGTAATAATAATAATAATAATAATAATAATAATAATAATAATAATAATAATAATAATAATAATAATAATAATAATAATAATAATAATAATAATAATAATAATAATAATAATAATAATAATAATAATAATAATAATAATAATGTTATTGGTTTTACATCCCTTTTTAACTACTGCTGCTTTTAGAGACACCGGGGTGCCGGAATTTTGGCCCGAAGTGGATCTTTAACGTGCCAGTAAATGTACTGACACGGCTCCCTCGCATTTGTGCACCCTCAAATGCCAGCTGACTGCGCCAGGATACGAACCTGCAACCTAGGGCCCAGCAAGCGAGAACGTTACCGCTGAGCCACGCAGCCAGTCCGGTCGATTATGTCTCCAGATCCATAACATTCTTGATATACTTCTTATCTTTCTTTCTTCAATGATGGTAGCAGTTTTTATCTAGGTTGTGGCGTTTGGTAGAGGTAAATCGTTTATAAGGTCTTCAACAAAGAATAGTTCTATTATACTCTTTGATAATAACTACGAGTTATAACTATACTCATACATTTAGGAGAAAGTAGGCTATATGTTCTTTACTGAACATCTTGTTATATTTATATAGGCCATAGAGTTGTGTACTATTAGATGACTATTATTGCATAGGTTCATTATACAAACGATGACTTCGAACGCATGATTAGGACACAAGAAATAAAAACTTAATTTTAAAATTCCGCACGGCCGCCATCATGAGGTTATGTAAACCAATTAGATATCAGTGGATTATAATGCGTATAAACATTTGCTGTACCATGTTTTACTGCGCTCGGATGATTAAATCGCGTAAAACGTGTATTTTTGTTTCAACTCCACTTGGCCGCCATGTTCGTTTTGTGCTTAACACGTTTCTGAAGGTCACCAAGGTGAACGTTTAGTTGTGCCCTTTATCACCGTACTTAATTTCAGGGTGATATCAGTAGTAGTTTCGGAGATATAGAAAGCCGGCGAAATACTTCGCACCTCCGCCATGTTGGATTGGTGAGACAAAATAAAATTAAAAGGGCACGGTTGGAGTTGGACAAAATAGTACTATGACCTTACCGAGTTTCATGGAAATCGCTCCAGTCGTTGAGATTTTAATTGGGTGGGACGCATCATTCCAGCGCTTTTCCGTTCTACGTTTCATTGGAACATGTTTTGAGCCTAGAAACTGGAACGATGCGCAGTGAATCTGGGTGATTGAGAATACCTGGGCAGTACACATTGTAACCGGCTGACTCGAGGAAAAGTTATTCCATTTACGAAGAACCAAAAACAGTACGTAGTATAATTAGCTAAACGATACGCTGAGGTATCTTTGCAGTTAGCCTATCTGCGGTATAAGACGGAACGTTCCGTTAATGCATACCTCGACGCTCGGTATGGTTGGGAGTCAAACTCCTTCTGTACCGTTCCAGCTCTGTACCATTCCGCGTTTTCATACCGAGTTCCGAGTTACAGTGGAACGGAATAATATCTCAAGCCAGCTTGGGTTGCAGTATGGTGTAGGCCTACATAACGTAATGTGGAACAAAGCGGTACGTAACGCATTTCTATTCTATTTCGGGTTTCTGCAACTGGAGTGGACATGGCATATTTGTTAGTTTTCACTTCACTTATGAGTACTTACCTTCTATTTTCCGGTGTTTTCTCCAGTGTGTGCTGTGATTCGACTACGTACTGTACATCGGAGCAGGAACTAAGACAGTTGCAATTGGGATTTGAGTCCCCAGATTCCAAGCCATTCTCTATCTCCTTATTAATCAAGTCATCTGAAACGGATGAAACACTTTATTTAAGGAGTTAGCAATCATAATAGTTGACGGTTTAGTTAATGAAACATGTGTAGCTGAGGAGCTCATACGAGTCATCTCCTTCCTCCAATAGCCATCGAGGGGTTTTGGGAAGTCCACCACTTCCAATCCTCGACCTTTTGATCAAAGAAGCAAGCCGCGGGACGTGAGGCCGTGGTAATGATTGTCACAAAGTGTGATACATCAAATGATAATAAAAACAAGATGTTCAGTCAAGAATATATAGCCTACTTTCTCCTAAATGCATGGGTATAGTTATAACTCTTTGTCCTTTTCAAGGAGTGTAATTGAATGCTGGTTGTAGTAGCTTGTTGAAATACAACGTGCTATACAGATATTAAACGTAGATTGATTGATTCCTCACCTGAATTATATATACACAAACTAATAGAGCCATCACAATAACACAGGTTATCAGACAAAATTCAACACGCACCCATGTACGCGGGTCTAAATGACCTTGATGTCCATACATCTCAAATGAAACAACAATAACAGCTTCTTACCCAAATCCTTCCTTGTATAAAAGTACACACACTAGTAAGCCTACAGACATCACAGTGACACAGAATATCAGACAACATCTACACACACCCAAATAAACGGGGCTACAAGACCATAATGCCGCAAAATCCCTAAAGAATCAACAACAAAAACAACAACAACAACAACAACAACAATGGGCTCTACCGCAGATCAAGGTCAACGAATATTAATCGCTGTATTCGAGTGTTGAAATATGTGGTGTATAAATACAGTAAGCGCCTAAATATACAGTACTGGAAAATTATGTTGCTGTTAGGCCTATTGTTATTATTTAGTTATCGGGTTGATAATGTAAATGTTCAAAATGTGCTCCATTGCGCTGCAGACAGTGTTCATAACGATCAAGCATATTTTCAAACTTATTCTAGAACATAGGTTGCTTCAGAGTCCTGAAAAACGAGACGATCTTCTGACGCAGAGTTTTGGGTGGATCTGGACAGCTGAAGGCTTCCTCCTTTAACACTCCCCACACGTAATCATCAGGTGGTGTCAGATAGGGGGAATGTGATGGGTAAGGGAACTCAGTCTCACGGATAATGATTCGTCCTGGAAATGTTTCTTGCAGTAGAGCCATAGACTGTCGAGCGGTGTTGCAGGCCGCCCTATCTTGTTGGAACCACTGTGTATTCATCGGAATGTTCCTGGCACGACAAAACCTTCTTAGATCCTGAATAAATGGCCTTACCCCCATGTTCCTATAAAGATCCTGGTTAACATCATCCTCAATTTCAGGGCTGTTCTCCGAAGACTTCGCTTTGGAGACTGCAACACCTGATTGAGGACACATCCCTGATATTCATTTGTGGGCACAGTTACTGGCTTACCAGACCTTCCCTTCCGTTGACACAATACACTATCCGTACGACGGAATTAGTAGCAACAGACAGCATAACTGTGTTGCTTGCTGCCGGCTCATTAAAGTGTTCACGATATTGTTCCGCCACTAACTTCGAACTCGGCTGCCTTGATAACCATTTCCGTACGAGCGAAAATTATACTCTACTATGAACACGTTGTCCTCCGCCGCGAGAAGCATTGTCACTTCTAACCACAGAGCACAACGTTCGTTACACAACTAACAATACATCATGGTGATACAACAACACGCAGACGCTCAGGCATGTGCATGCACGCTGCGCAAAAATGAGTACTGTGTATTTTGGCGCATACTGTATATACGAGGTATTTAATATTTTCGATTGCAAATACACACTATATTTGCTTAACATTATAACGTGTGAGTAGTTATAAATCAATAAATACCAAAGAAAACAGATGTAAAATTTTTTGAACCTGCAGGGATTTGAACCACGAACACCGAGACCATGAGCCCGGATCGGTACCATTACGCAACGGATGCGTTACGATAATACTTGGTAAATAACTGGATTAGTAAAACTGTATCATACTTTGTGTTGAAATCAACGATTTCATTAGCGTTTTCTGCCGATTTTATAAGCCATTTGACACTAAATATGTAATATTTTGTTCAGTACATTCCTAAAAGGATATAAACTTACGAAGTTATGGGAATATATGGATTTACTAGGAAATATAGCGGCCATTTTGACAACGGGATGGCACGGCTCCACGATGATATGGCATGGTAAGCCTGTCCTGTTAGTCACTTCTACGGTTACATAAATTATCTGGGAATAACTTTTGAAGATGAAATTGTGTTTGACAACAGCAAATTGATAAATAGTTTAGACTTGAATTCTCTCACAGTTTTTTGTTTACTAAAACCAGACCAAAAGTTAAACATAATTCATCAATACATTTGGCCAAGTCTGATTTATACAATACAGAGTACACCGTTAAATTTAATTCCATCAAGTTTTCTGGTCTATGCTGATAAACTTTTGCTATCAACTATCAAAGGAATCATTGGGTTACCACATGACTGTCCCAATGATATGTTGTATGCATCCAGGAATGTTCAGGGGCTGGGTTTAGTTAAGGTTGAATGGGAAGCATCTATACAGCATTTTAATATAGTACAAATGTTACTCAAGGTGGAAGATGTTCATTTAGATATTTGTCGAAATCTTGACGAGGAAAAGAAAGAAATTCTTCAATATTTAATTTTCCAACTAGTGATTGCACAGAATCAAAATCAGGACGTTGGGTACGAAATGAGCTTCGAAAACGGTCTTTTGTATCTTGGTGCAAACTTCCCCATATAGGTAAAGGAGTGGAAGTTTATGAACAACATCCTAAGTAAAACTCGTTGAGAAATACCGATTACAGAAAATGCTTATCGTGCTCTGTATGGACGAATGCCATCAAAATGTCCTGCGATGAGAGCTGTGCCGGGGAGAAGTCAGCACACAACCCTATGCCGACAACCAGGATGTGACCAACCAGAGACGCTAGGGCATGTCCTGGGTCAATGTCCTAAAGGGGAGCTATTACGAAATTCCCGCCATCATAGAGTTCGATCATTAATTGCCATTTTCCTGAGGAAATTGGAATGGGAAGTTTATGAGGAAGTGCATTGCATTTCGTAAAATGGTAGTCTCCGTAGAGCAGATATCGTTGCCATTGACAGGAATAACGGATGGGGTTAGGTCTTGAACCCCACGGTACGAATGGAAGTGGACATTCCCCTAGCCGTACGAGTCAACGAGGACAAAGAGTCTATTTACCGACCATGCATACCTCACTTGAGTGAGAGACATAACTTACCTAACAAGAAGTTCCGTGACGAACTAAAGAGCCTACTTTTCTTAATATTAAGTTTCATGCCAATGATTAATCTACGGTAGCCTATATGAACCTATCTAGAGTAATGACGAAATTAAGTTGGTAATATCGAAATGTCTAATCAGTTCGAAATATACCTGGTATAATGTAGCATAATAGAGCATTACAGTTGGCAGCCCTGGTGACTGATTATATTCTTAGTTCCATCTCTTAAGGTACAGAATAAAAAAATTGGTTGAAGTCCAATGGACGTTACATGCAGTTAGACATTGGATCTATCAGCACGCGTAAAAGCATATTGGCAACAATGTGATGCGTGTGCTGGTCAGAGATAGCCTAATCTGAAATATTATGATATCCTGTTGTGCCAATTTTGGACGAAATCCATTTGTTATAAGTTACATGTATTTTAAAATTGGATCTATCAGCAGGGATAGAATCATGTTGGCAGCACTGACTTATATTAATTATTCCAAATTAATCTAGAATGTCAGGTGCTATACGTGTGGAAAGTATAGGGCTGTTGGCTTGCATACTTCCTGATATATTGATATTAGGTTAAAAAAAATATAGACAGCAGTTATTAACAGTTGACAGCCCTGATTGATCTTAAGAATACTTGGAGTCATATCTGTTACGTTACACATAGCACATACGAAATTTGGTTGAAATCCAACTGATAGTATAGAAGTTACATGTATTTAAAAATTTGCCTTATCAGCAGTCTTAGAATTATGTTGGTAGAACTGAAGTATATTAGTTACTCCAAAATTAATCTAAAATGTCAGGTACTATACGTGTGCATAGTTTAAAGCTGTCGGCTTGCATACTTTCTGATATATTGGTATTTGGATAAAAGAATAGAAAGAGCAATTATTACCAGTTGGCAGCCCTGGTGGCTCTTAAGAATACGCTCAGTCATATCTGTTTATGTAGACATATTACATACAAAATTTGGTTGAAATCCAATTGATAGGGTAGAAGTAATAGGCATTTAAAAATTGGACTTATCAGAAGGCTTAACATTATTTTGGCAACACTGTCATGTATGGTCTCCTGGAAATTAAACTGAAATAGTGTTATGTACATGTGTACCAATTTTGGAATAGCTTCCATGCATACCTTCCAAGATATCCAACATGGAGCTCAAATTTCTAGTGCGTTTTTTCAGCAGTTGGTAGCACTGACGTCATTTTCAAATATGGTCGTGAGATATTCCGGTATACATCTTTCCTCATACTAAATTTGGTTTCTATTTCTGCAGCCGTTTAGGAGTTGATAGGGGGGGGGGGCACACACACAGCCAGACAGACAGAAGGACAGACAGACAGACAGAAGGACAGACAGACAGACACACATTTTCCCGGATCGATCTCATAAGTCTACTTTTTCCTCAGTTTTGCAAAATGTGAAAAGTAGGCTATAAATGCATGGAAAGTGAATGGCCTTCTATTCGGAGCTCGTGGAACATCTTACATGTTCGTCGTGGATATCCTCAAGAAGCTTGGCATGATCGAGTTTGATATTGATAAGATCTGCTTGGGCATATTGAGAGCTACATAACCATTTATATGGTGTATCTTAATCACATTGTAGAGCCAACAATGCACCTATATTGTATATTATTCTGGATCTTTATGGTCTCCCGGAATGCCGGGCGGATTTCCTTGTTATATATATATATATATATATATATATAATATGCTAATATCCTACCGGTCACCTCCTTGAGGACAGTTTAAACCTCCCTATGTATGATGAACTGAATTGTTGAGGCCAGGCCTTGTTGAATCTTAAGGTACGGTTACGGTTACATGCATGGTTCATACATCTACCACCTTGAAACGATTTGGCTGATGAACTTGTGGTTTGGGCAAAATACGCTTCCCACATTAAGGTATATTGTTGCAAAATTTGGTAGAGATCGGATGATTAGGTTAGTCGCAATTTGATTTAAGCTAAGAACATTTGGGTTGGCGCCATTTCATTTTTGTTATGAAGGCGGCGACATACAACATGACACTGAATTTTCCCTTCCTAGTGCTACTTCTATCGCAAAGGTGGTTCAATTTGATTTCGTTGTGATTGAATTGATAGGGGGATCGATTTGCACACATACACGGCCGCCATCTTCAAACTATTTCGTTGATGACCTTGTAGTTTGTTCAATAGATGCTTCCCACACGAAGATATGATGTTGCAAAATTTGGTAGAGATCATATGCTTAGGTAAGTCGTAGCCTAATTTGATTTTAGATTTGGACATTTGGGTGGCCCCCATTACGTTTCCGTCAAGATGGCGGCGATATAGAACATGCCACTAAGGTGCCCTTTGCTATTGCTACCTCTATACCAAATTTCGTTCAATTTGGTTTCACCGTGTTTGAATTGATAGGGGGGGGGGGGAGGGGGCGGGCAGACATGCGGATTACACCCACATACTGTACACACACACATACACGCATACACACTCACAGACACACACACAGACACACAATTTTTTGGCCATGTGTTGATCTCATAAGTATACTTTCATTTTTTGCAAAAATTGGAGGTAGGCTAACAAGATGTCCAGTAAAAAATATATAGCCTAGTATCTTCTAAATGTATAGATATAGTTATAACTCCTTGTCTTTATCAAGGAGTATAATAGAATAATTTCTTGGTTGAAGACCTTAGAAGCTATTTACCTCTACCAAACACCAGAGCCTCAAAAATACTACTACCGTCATTGAGAAAGGAAGAGAAGACATGTCTCGAGGATTTTATGGAACTGGTGACATGATCGACCGGACGTGGGCAACATCCAACTTTGAGTTGAGGCGGGTGTTAACACATCTGGCTGCCCATGGTTTTCACCGCCCTAATTGTATTAAAAATATTTCCATGACCCTACAGTGACGTGTGTATACCAACTATGTGGACAAGAAAATTAACGCTACCACTTAGAGCTCTGTGGTAAAAGAAAACAATCAGTTAAAGACTATGCAATTCAAACCACCAGAGAGCAATTTTAATGTACATGTTCATCATTTTCGATTGCTATTTGGCTCAAATAAAAGTATTAATTAATATCCTGAACTAGCACCAACAGATAGAGTACAGGTACTATGAGACTTCGTTTTGTTCATTAGTTCAAATAACATTTTCAAATAACACACAATAGGCTGTTATAAACGCTTTAAAATTAAAAATTGTCGTATTATCAACTTGTCATTCTTCAAATTCGATTCGTATTGAATGCTACGGTAGGCAAACCAATGGAGTCCCACATAGACCAGTCATGACATCTGGTGGAAACGTTTCGCATACGATAATCAAGGCGAGTGCATTCTAGCGGCCATAAAAGGAAACTATTCAATTAATGCTGTTCCAACGTGCAGGCCAGTGCGCAGCTCGCTACCAGTTGGCCATTATTGTGACCCTCATTGTTCATATGGTAGCTGTTAGATGTGTCGTGCAGATGCGGTAGCGAATGTTGTTTTAATTAAATATAATTTTTTCCATTGTAATTTGCACAATAAAACGCATAATTTTATAACGTCTGGCTAATTATAAAATAATAAATACAAGAAAATGCAAGCAAAAATATCAACTCTGATAGGTTTTGAACCCGAGTCAAACGGGTGAAAAACTAACCCTTTACCACACAGCCGAACATGTGTACCGAAATCCATCGTTAGCAATTTACTTACATACAACGCCTTAGCAAATAAGGATTTGGACTGAACGATTCCTTCAGTTGTGTAAATTTCATATATAAAGCATTTCATACTAAGTTTTTATTATATCTATCAGTAGGCTATATTGCATGCAATACTGAAACTAGTGAAATACAGGTCAGGCACAAGATATTAGCTACCATCTTTTCTTGTAACCGAGAGAGCTCGGCTTTTTAAAGCCACTGCTACCATGTAATATTATAATATGAACTTAAAATATCGATCGCGCCACGTCCTTTAGGACAGTTGATACCATTGTCGGTTCGATAATCGGAACAATGGGTTCAAAGTTATAAATTATAATGCCTCTATAAATCACACGGCCGCCATCCTGATATGGTACGGCTGATTGCTTTCTAGTTTGAGCACAAAACGCGTCCCATCTGAAGGTATGTTGTTACCAAATTTGGTAGAGATCGGATGATTAGTAATTTGATTTTACATTTTGAACGTTTGAGTGGCCACCATTCAATTTTGGTAAAGATGGCGGCGATATAAAACATAACACTGAGATGCCCTTTGCTAGTGCTACACCTGTACCAAATTTCGTTCAGTTCGGTTTCACCGAGTTTGAATTGATATCTCATAAGTCTACTTTCATTTTTTGCAAAAAACAAAAGTAGGCTAATAATGAAAGTGAATACCACTACTCCTACTATTAATAATAATAATAATAAAAATAAGATAATAATAATAATATTTTTTATTATACCAGAAAAACTGATGGAGAATGGAAATGAATGCATTTAAAGCCAGAGAAAAGAAATGTCTTCAACAAAACCCATTGTCATGCAATTATATTTCTTGAAGGATGTACCTTGGAATGAGATTATTTTTTTACATTCTAGGATACGGATGCTAAAATGGTTGCAAAAGCATACTGCATCAAATTAATAACAATTTTGATTACAGTTTAACTTCCTAACATTAACTGTGGTCTTTTAATGTATGGTACACCTAGAAACATCCATCCACATGGAGGGCAACTTTGCATTCGTTTCAAATCTTCTGTAGGGCATTGTTTCTCCAAATAGGCCCTTGTTTAGTCCAATAACTTTGCTGTGTTGATATCTTTGACTGTGACATCAGTAGCTCATATGAAGTGTCTGGGAACCAGCGAGCTTCGTCGTCCGACTTATTTATAGGGTCGTTTTCAATAGAATCAAGTCATTGGTTTACATGCAAAATACGTCCCAAAAGTGTCAGTAAGGAACTGACTCACAACTTCATATTTAGTAGGATTATCACCCAGACGCTTCCTGGCTATAGTATTCAGCTCCCCAGCAACTGCATATGCATTGTCTTTCGGAATATTACTGACCAAATTCTAATTCCAAATGCTCGATGTGGTGAGGTTATGCACGGAGTTATCTTCAACCTCACTGACGCTTTCGTGAGCGGAGCCACTGAACTCAGAAGCACAATCACTGCTAAAACTAATAAGTAATAATAATAATAATAATAATAATAATAATAATTATTATTATTATTATTATCCCCTAAGGGCAATGGCCTCCTGCCTAGGCAGGGATTCTGCTCCATAACACTCATTAGGTCAGCAGTCCTAAAGAGTAGTGTGGCACCTAGTGGTGCACTTTTCTGGTATGTTAGTCTCTGTTTTTGAATTGTTCTTATAGCTCTTTCTAACCTAGTGACAGTATGCTCTATGTTATGCATTCTTGTTCTTATATATAATATTTGTAAAATTGTTAATGTTTCTAGCACGTTCATGTTTAGTAGAGTTTTAACTGTCCTCAATACATTTGTAGCCGATCTATTTATTAACCTTCACCAAAGAACAACAATAGTACAAAGACACAGAATGGCACAATTATATATCCGCAGATAGAGCACACGCTCTCTCTCTAGTACCAATCAGCACCACCAGGAAGCGGCACCTCAATTTTCCCTCCTCAGAGTTCGACTATATTTCTCAGTAAATCGAACCCGTCGTCCGGAACGGGTAATAACGGAAGAAGGTGATGTAGTCGCCTGTGGTGTAGGTTTGGCTGAGTCCTGTTGTGGAATAACTGGAGTCGTCGAAGACCTAGGTGGAATGGAGTCATCTGGCGTTGCGATGAAGGCAGGCTTCAGTCGATCAATTGACACTGTTAATCGTTTCCCATTGTTATCAATATCGTAGGTATTGGCGGCACGAAGCAACACTTTAAAGGGGCCATCGTACGAGGGCTGTAATGGCCTACGCACTGCGTCGTGCCGTACGAACACATGCTAACAGGTTTTTAGGTCACGAAATATGAAAGCCTGTTGAGCACCGTGTATCTTGGGAGCGACTGGACGCAGCTGCCTGAATCTCCTACGCAGGTCTCTGACAAAGTTGGACGTATCGATGATATCACTACTGGTGTTCGTAAAGAACTCGCCTGGAAGATGCGATGTTTGACCATAAACTAACTCAGCAGCTGTTGCACCAATATCCTCCTTAACCGCAGTGCGGATACCCAGGAGAACAATAGGTAAATTGTCAGTCCAAGAATCGGTAGCATGACAAGGAATAGCAGTTTTAAGTTGACGGTGAAAGCGCTCAACCTTTCTATTGGCTGCCGGATGAAAGGCTGTTGTTCGGATAAGAGATGTTCCTGTCAGTACACTGAGGGTTTGAAAAGACGTGACTCAAATTGCCGTCCTTGATCCGATGTGACTGTTTGTGGAACACCGAATCGAGCAATCCAACTATCGAAAAATGCATGCGCGACAGTCTCTGCAGTGATGTCAGCTATGGGATGTGCTTCCGGCCAGCGTGAGAACCGATCAATAGCTGTTAGGCAGTAGGTGAAACCGTTGGATGGAGGAAGCGGTCCGACAATATCGATGTGGACATGCTCAAAACGATGGTTAGGTGGAGCAAATGAACCAACAGGGGCCATGACATGCCGTGTAACCTTGGTGCGCTGGCAGGAAATGCAGTTACGAACGAACTCTTTGAAATCGCGTTCAATATTGGGCCAAAGAAAGGATTTCTTCACCGATCGGGTTGTAGCCTTGACTCCAGGATGTGACAAACTGTGTAGAGATGCGATAGCCTGATGACGAAAATTCTTCGTAACGAATGGGCGAGCTGAAGATGTTGAGGTGTCACAATATAACTGAATGCCAGAAATCGGAATGGAAATCTTTTTCAGAACCAAGCTAGTGTTCGTACCAATGAATATCTGTAGTTCGTTATCAGTTTGTTGTGCTTCGGCAATGTCTCTGAAGTTCACTTCCCTTTCAATGGATGATATGCGGGAGAGAGTATCGGCCGGACTATTGTTAGCACCTCCTATGTGGCGTATATCTGTCGTAAATTGTGCGATGTAGTCCAGATGGCGTGACTGACGAGGTGATGCTTTCTCTGGTTTCTGCTTCAAAGCGAAGGTAAGAGGCTTGTGATCAGTGAACAGAGTGAAATGTCTTCCTTCAAGCATGTGTTTGAACTTCTTAACCGAAGCATTCGCTGCGTAGAGTTCACGATCATATGCTGACCATTGTTGTTGTGAAGGGGATAATTTGTGGCTGAAAAATGCTAATGGCTGCCAATTACCTCCTGTACGTTGCTGAACCGATGCTCCTATTGCTGTCAACGATGCATCTACCATTAGTGATAGCGGTGCATCTGGTGAAGGGTGCACGAGGAGGGTGGCGTTGGCAACTGCATCCTTCAGTTGCTGAAATGCTTTTTCGGTATCAGAGGTCCAAGGTAGTTTGTCTTTAGGTTTCGGGCTACCCTGCAAGAATCTGTTCATTGGGGCAGAGATGGCTGCTGCATTACGAATGAAACGCCGATAGAAATTATCTTATCCCATAAACCTCCGGAAATTTTGTACATTGATTGGTTTTGGAAAGTTTGTGAATGCTTCAACTTTACATGGAAGTGGACATATTCCATTTGTGTTCACCAAATAACCAAGGAACTGCACCTCGTATGAGCAGAACACACATTTTGCTGGATTAATCACTACTCCAAAGCCACGAAGTCTAGTGAATACCTAATGTAAGTGCTCGAGATGCTCGGTTTGGTTACGAGATGCAACCAGTATATCATCAATATAGACATAGCAGAAATCGACATTACGAGTACTTCATCCATGAAGCGTCGAAATGTCTCGGCAGCGTTACATAGGCCAAATGGCATGAATTTAAATTCATACAATCCAAACGGAGTGGTCACAGCAGTTTCGGGAATGTCTTCTTCTGCAATGGGAATATGGTGAAATGCACGAACAAGGTCAATGGTGGAGAATACAAGCCGTCCATGAAGGTTGATGGCGAAGTCTTCAATATGTGGGACTGGGTAGCGATCAGGAATTGTGCGAGAGTTCAGCTGACGATAATCACCAAAAGGTCTCCACTGATTGTTCTTCTCTTGGACCATGTGCAGTGGGGATGACCAACAACTTGTAGATGGTTGACATTTTCCTTGGGCTAGCATGAATTCAAACTCTCATTTGGCAGTGTTATGCTTTTCAGTCGCCAGCCGGCGTGGCCTTGATCGAATTGGTTGACCTGGAGTGGTAACAATATGATGAACAGTAGAATGTTTGATTGGTGTAAGATTTGAAGATGGACGAGTAATTTCAGTGAATTTACTAAGCAACACGTGGTAGGTAGAATCGCCGACTAGAGTTCGAATTGATGGGCAAGCGATGCAGCGGATATGACCATTACTGGTCAAGTTGGTCGTTGAATCAATGAGACGTCTTTGACGAAGATCAGGGAGAATTCCGAAGTATGCGAGAAAGTCGGCTCCGATGATGGGATGAGTAACATCGGCAACAATGAAACCCCACGTGAAATCACGGCGAAGGGAAAAATCAAGTTTCAGAACTATATGTCCGTAAGTCTTGATAGCTGTACCTTTCGCAGCAAAAAGTTGGTATTCTTCGAGGCTATGGCGAGGAAGGCGAGATGCAGGATAAAAAGAAACGTCAGCCCCATTGTCTATCAGGAAGGCAACTTTTGCTGATCGTTCGGTCAAGAACAGACGGCGATTCGAAGGTGTGGAGTCAGTTGCCTTCGCTACTGACTCTGGGAAATTGTTTCCCTGAATACATGGAGGGCGACATTGACGAGCATTAGAGCCAAACGTACTGTGAAACCAACAAGTGTCCCTGTTAACTGAAGGTGATCGTGGGGAGCGATAACAGTATGGTGAACTACGTCTCGAAGCTGATCGGCTGGATCGAGTGTTTCTGGTTGACATCTCGGTAACTAGTTTCGTCAGTTCGTTAATTTGGAGTTGCAATGACGCAATGGTAGTAGGTTCAGCAGTAGAGGCCATTATAGAGGTACTGGGTGTTGCCGGATATAGTTCAAGTAATCTATCGCCGAATTTTGCAAGCCCATCAAGATTACCTTCTGAAACTGTGAGGATCTTCTGTACATCGAAAGGCAGGCGAGACATCCAAATGTTCTTAAGCATATCATCAGCCATGGTGGTACCGGCTAATGTTTTCAGACGACGAAGGAGTTGAGATGGAGTACGATCTCCGAGTTCCTCGGTTCGCAGTAGCTTCTCTATTCGTTTTGCATCAGATTGTGACATGCGGTCGATTACCGCCTGCTTTATTGCGGCATACTTATTAGTAACTGGCGGTGACGATGAAATGTCCTGAACTTCGACAGCTAATTTTTCACTTAAGCTAGCAACTACATGACTATATTTTGTAGCGTCTGCAATTACGTTAGCTAAAATGAACTGACCTTCAAGTTGGGCAAACCAAAGACCTGGATTTTCAGACCAAAACTGGGGTACCTTGACGGAAACGTGATGCACCGCTGGTTGATCGTTGAGTGCCATGACTTTAGGTGAATGATAGCCTACTTATAAAGGACGGAATGATAACTAACACAGTAAGTGATGTTCTCCAATATTTACTTCATATCACGTCGGGGTCACCAAATTGTAGCCGATCTATTTATTAAGCTTCACCAAAGAATAACAATAATACCAAGACACAGAATGGCACAAATATATATCCACAGATAGAGCACACGCTCTCTCTCACATTATCGCTATTGTATTTAAGGGTTCACTATGTTGCACTGAATTGCTCCTTGCCTTTCCTCGCATGTACTATGTTTTGAAAAGGAGCTTTTCTAGGGTCTTCCACTCTTGTCTGTCTCTTGCTCTTCTTGTCCATTGTGGTCCGGCAAATTTTTTGAATGTGTCAGCCCAGCGTGTCCTCAGTCTTCCTACGTTCCTCCTGCTGGTTCTGGGGTCCCACGTCGTTAGTCTGTGCGTCCACCTCCTATGCTCCATCCTCGCTACGTGGCCTCCCAATTTCCATTTTAGTCCGTCCGCTGTGTTGATGACGTCTTTAATACTGGTTCTTCTACGTATTTCCTCGTTCTTTATTCTGTCTTTCAGCGTGATATTGAGGATTTTTCGTTCTATCCTGCGTTGGACTATATGGAGCTTTTTTCTTTGCTGTGAAGTGAGTGACCATGTTTGGCATCCATACAGCATTACTGGGATTACACATTTCTCTAGAACATGTGTTCTCAGACTTAGTTTCTGAGATTTATCTCCTAAAATGAATTTCAAGTACCAGATTTTTTTCCATGCTTGCCCAATTCTTCTCTTGATTTCCTTCTCCGTATTGTTATGGAATGATATGTTTTTGCCTAGCTATATATAGTCCTACATACTCTAATGATTCACCGTCAATGTTAACTGGTTTTTCTGTCGCATTGGTCTTCAGTTTCGTTTTCCTGCTAAAACTACTATCAGATAATTGTGAGTTATCTTCATCACCACAATCCTGTTCGTGATGTTTACAAGACATCTTGTTCAGTAGCATTGATTTCATGAACAAGATGACCATCTTTAGAAGCAAAAAATACATTGACGGAATGGCTTTCGGATAATAACATTGATATGTAAACACGCTGCCGTCATCTAGGAACGCAATTCTTAAGTACATCACAATAGTAAATCGATGGTCAGACAGACGTATTTCCGAATTTCATACATGGTGACGGTTGTACCCGTCATTGGATGTTAATGAATGCAAAGTTCGTGACGGTTGTACCCGTCATTGGATGTTAATGAACTCAAAGTTCGCGACGGTTGTACCCGTCATTGGATGTTAATGAATGCAAAGTTCGTGACGGTTGTACCCGTCATTGCATGTTAATGAATGCAAAGTTCGTGACGGTTGTACCCGTCATTGGATGTTAATGAATGCAAAGTTCGTGACAGTTGTACCCGTCATTGGATGTTAATGAATGCAAAGTTCGTGACGGTTGTACCCGTCATTGGATGTTAATGAATGCAAAGTTCGCGACGGTTGTACCCGTCATTGGATGTTAATGAATGCAAAGTTCGCGACGGTTGTACCCGTCATTGGATGTTAATGAATGCAAAGTTCGTGACGGTTGTACCCGTCATTGGATGTTAATGAATGCAAAGTTCGTGACGGTTGTACCCGTCATTGGATGTTAATGAATGCAAAGTTCGCGACGGTTGTACCCGTCATTGAATGTTAATGAATGCAAAGTTCGCGACGGTTGTACCCGTCATTGGATGTTAATGAATGCAAAGATCGTGACGGTTGTACCCGTCATTGGATGTTAATGAATGCAAAGTTCGTGACGGTTGTACCCGTCATTGGATGTTAATGAATGCAAAGTTCGTGACGGTTGTACCCGTCATTGGATGTTAATGAATGCAAAGTTCGCGACGGTTGTACCCGTCATTGGATGTTAATGAATGCAAAGTTCGCGACGGTTGTACCCGTCATTGGATGTTAATGAATGCAAAGTTCGTGACGGTTGTACCCGTCATTGGATGTTAATGAATGCAAAGTTCGTGACGGTTGTACCCGTCATTGGATGTTAATGAATGCAAAGTTCGTGACGGTTGTACCCGTCATTGGATGTTAATGAATGCAAAGTTCGCGACGGTTGTACCCGTCATTGGATGTTAATGAATGCAAAGTTCGCGACGGTTGTACCCGTCATTGGATGTTAATGAATACAAAGTTCGCGACGGTTGTACCCGTCATTGGATGTTAATGAATGCAAAGTTCGCGACGGTTGTACCCGTCATTGGATGTTAATGAATGCAAAGTTCGTGACGGTTGTACCCGTCATTGCATGTTAATGAATGCAAAGTTCGTGACGGTTGTACCCGTCATTGCATGTTAATGAATGCAAAGTTCGTGACGGTTGTACCCGTCATTGGATGTTAATGAATGCAAAGTTCGCGACGGTTGTACCCGTCATTGGATGTTAATGAATGCAAAGTTCGCGACGGTTGTACCCGTCATTGCATGTTAATGAATGCAAAGTTCGCGACGGTTGTACCCGTCATTGCAGCGGAATGGATTGAGTGATGATTGAGCGTCTATAAAAGAAGCAAAGCTATGAAAGGCAGATGGGAACAGAAGAAAGGCAGAATCCACCCCAAAATCATTGGAGAAAGGGGCAAAATGGACTACGCTAATAATGCCCACTGGGTTTCCAAATCACGAGCTCGCCAGCCATGAGCCCTTGAGGGTGCAGCGGAATCCAGGGTGCACTAAGAGCCCCCTTCAGGTCCACTGACGGAAATAGGGTATACAGTGAAATTATAATGTCATTTAATTTACGTCTCTTTTAAATACTATGGCTTTTAGAGACGCCGGGATGCCAGAATTTTGTCCCGAAGGGAATCATTAACATACCAGTAAATCTACTGACACGGCACCCTCGCATTTGGACACCCTCAAATGCCAGCTGACTAAGCCAGGATTCGATCCTGCAACCTTGGACACAGCAAGCGTGAACACAGTGAAATGAAACGCTAATTCTAACATTGGAGGCAAAATGAAATAAAAGATTCAAGGATGTCAGTTGTAACCCTTCAGTCAGTCAGCACGAATTTACGCAGGCTGGGCGGGATACAATGTATATGAATGATAAATATATAACACTCCTGGAAAATAAAGAATTACACAGTATTAGATGTTATTATCACTAGTATAACGGGGCAATTGCTTGGATCACGCGTTTCGACTTTCAAGCGGTCATAATCAGATTCTGATTCCAGAGTTTAGGTTCAAATTTATGTACGATGTCATCTAACTACACAAACTTAGCAGTGCGTTTAATGGCCGTTTAAATTTTCATTCGCAGCTTGAATCTCGTTACATAAGGTTAGTTTGCTTATTATAAGGGTTCGTGAATTACGTAAGAATATAATGCACGTGTTTACAAATTAGAACAACATAATTTAATAAATAAATCCAAGATGTTCAGTAAAGAACATATAGCCTACTTTCTCCTAAATGGATTGGTATAGTCATAACTCATTGTGCTCTTCAAGGAGTAAATTGAGTGTTGGTTGTAGTGGATTGTTGAATAACAATGTGCTATATTATACAGTATATTGGTTGATTGAAAACTGACATAAGTATGGTCTAGCGAGTAAGCAAGAGCCTCCATTTTGAGCCAACGGGACGGCACAGCCCGGCACGATACGGCAAGGTTATCCTGAACTCTTAGTCACTGCTATGATATAATAATTCTATTATAAGATGTTAATATCCTACGGGTCACCTCCTTGAGGACAGTTTAACCCCCCCCCCCCCTGTACGATAAACGGATTTGGTGAGGCGCGGCCATAATTAATCGTAAGTTACGGTTAGGCTATAATACTTTCATGATTCATACATCCACCATCTTGAAACGATTTGGCTCATGATCTTCTAATTTGGGCAAAATACGCTACGCAAATTAAGGTATATTGTTGTTGGTAGAGATCGGATGATTAGGTTAGTCGTAATTTGATTTAAGCTCATAACATTTGGATGGGCGCTATTTCTCTCATGTTATGATAATAATATGGTCTCTCGCCTCTTCTATTCAACTGCGTTCTTGAGAAAGTTATCCGTGAGTGGCGCAAAACAATGAGTGATGAAGGAGTCGAAAATGGAATCAGACTTGGTCACAAGAATAAGAACCTATCAATTGACTGTCTAGCCTTTGCAGATGACCTTGCGGTTTTTGCAGATTCGTTGGATACGGCCAGGAAACAGATCAACCAGCTTCAAACACAAGCTGCAAAGGCGGGCCTCCTGATCTCTTTCGAGAAAACAGAATTTATTACTAACATCGAAAAGGCTCCAAAACATATTGAAGTGAATCATGGGAAAATCAAGCGGGTTGTGAAATTTAAGTATCTTGGGGAATGGATAGACCCTACAATGTCCGAAAACGAGGCTTTTGCGTCACGCTTGAATAGAATTGAAATGGCTTACCATTTAACTAAGAATGTGTACAACAAAAGATCTATATCCCTGAATGCAAAACTGAAGCACTACTGCACGGTCATCCGGCCAGAGGCTTTGTATGCAGCGGAATGTCTCTCCATGAATAGAAAAGGCATAATGGAAAAACTGGAGACCAAGGAAAGGAAGATATTGAGGAAAATCCTGGGTCCAGTCAAAGAACACGGCGAGTTCCGAAGACGCCACAACCACGAGTTGTACACTCACGTAGAGAAAATAACGGACGTGATGAGAAAAAGGAGGATTTCTTTTTATGGACATATAACACGAATGAAATCAACACAGCTATCCAACAGAATTTTTGCTTTTCTCCGTGAGAAAAAGACAAAGGGGGCCTGGTTCAATGAAGTAGAGAAAGATCTGTTGGAGACTGGGATTACACGTGAAGATATCCAAGAGCGTGACCCACTTAGGGAGAAACTTCAGAAACATCGGAGTTTTCAACTTAAGCCGAAGCTAAAAACCGGGAAGGCGTGGACGACAGAGAGAAAGGTGCAACATCGATTGCGAATGAAAGAGTACTGGGCTAACATTAAAATGCAGAAAAAACAGTTAACATGACGTGGTCCTTAGTTGACCGTAACGAAGGAAGAAGAAAAGAATAATAATAATAATAATAATAATAATAATAATAATAATAATAATAATAATAATAATGATAATAATAATATCGTATGGCCTCGAGTGCCGGGAGCAAGCATTGTTATTTGACGCACAAAGGCACCTTGCACGTTGAATTTTGTTGTTCCATGGAACGCTAAGAAAATCAAGGAGGTTAGATATCTAAGCTCTTTGACAATACAGCGCTTTCTAGTAGAGAAAGGAAGACTTTTGTGACGGTGGAAAATCCCGAGATTAATTTTGTCATTTTCAACATGGCCTGCTGAATTCAAATGGGCTCTTTAACATGACAACATCCTATGACATTCGTGCTGTGATTTTTGATGCCTTTCAAAAATCACTTACCATGGCCAGGAGCGAACCTTGAGGTCGACATTGAGTTGTTTCTTGCTAGTGCTACCTCTGTACCAAAGATGGTTCGAATTGGTTTCGTTGTGTTTGAATTCGAAGCTTGTAGATTAACGTGACCGTTAATCTTGAGATCATAAGCCACGGGTGTTTGAATTCATTGAGGGGGGTGGGGGAAAGTGGAGTCGATTTGCACACATACCCGGCCGCCATCTTCAAACTATTTGGCTGATGACTTTGTAGTTTGCTCAAAAGACGCTTGCCACATGAAGGCAAATTTGGGAGAGATCAGATGATTTAAGCCTTGAACATTTGGGTGGCAAGCATTTCGTTTCCGTTAAGATGGCGGCGATATGAAACATGACTCTGAGGTGTCTTGTGCTATTGCTACCGCTGTACCAAATTTCGTTCAATTCGTTTTCGTCGTGTTTTTGTTGATAGGGGAGGGGGCAGATATAGACACTATCACACATATAGACAGACTGAGAATTTCTGGCCCGAGTAGAACTCATAGGTCTACTGTCATTGTTTGCGAAAATCGAAAGTAGGCTAATAGAGCATGCACTTGAATTCTATTACGTTCAGTATTTGGCTACTTATCTCACCAAAGCCGTTGGTTGTAAGAGTTGTTACGTTCTTACCTACTCCAGACTGTTGATCCGTATTGTTGGAGCGCCTTAGTTTGAATATCGTTACACAAGACATCTTTTGACGGAAGTTGTAACTAACTGAGGCTGGAATGACTTATACAATGGTGTATGTTATTAATTCTGGAAATTTTCTGATTACTATTGTAGGCCACTTAAGCCATCTGCAACAACCCAGAAAACCTTCAATAAATGCTTGCAACTGGTCTATTATAGAATAGAACCCTACAATACTGCCTAATTTCAGGCCTTGGTTTGTAGCACATGGTGCATCTTTCTCCTACAACACATTTCCCAAATTATTCCTTCCCGTATGCATTCATTGTCTCATTTTCCTACGAGTGTGGAATAATATTATTATTTAGTGGCGCTAAAAATGGTGATCTTTCTAAAAACATGACTTGTGTTCGCTCAGATTCGCTGGATTATCTTTCTTGGCTAGGTATATTTCTATGGATTCTTTAATGTTGAGAGCCTGCCCTGTGCTTTGTGGTGTTGAATTTTCAAGTAAGTTTCCATGTTAGTGAAACGATGGTTGTTATCATACATGTGTTCGCATATAGCGAAATATATGTTGTGATTGATTGCTTTTTTGTGTTCTTTGTCACGTGTTCTAATCTGTCTTACATTTTCCACGACTTAGCATTACGCCCTTCATCTTGGCGTGTGAACAAATATACACCTGTATTTGAATGCGGGATCTTCTTTATTAAGTTGCAATTATGTAGGTGTTTTCCGAGTGAGTTGTTTGTTCTAAAAGCTATTATAAGTCCTAGTTTCTTGAAGATATTTGTTATTTTGTACTGTTATAGTTCATGATTTTGATTGTACATAATTGTTCGGATTTTGGACTGGTGAATTGTCCTAACTTTTAGCCTATTTACGATTTTTGCAAAACATGAAAGTAGACTTACGTGATCTGCACAGGGCCAAAAATGTGTGTGTCTGTGTGTGTGAGTGTGTGTATTGTGCCCGTTTGAGGAGGTCATCTGGTCACCACCAACCGTGTATGGCCTCCCAGATGACCTCTTCCTCCGAACACATACCGACGAAGAGGATTGGAGTGCAAACCAAAAGGGCTCGCCGGCTGTGAGACTCCCCTGTCCCAAGGATCAGGTTCTCATCATGATTTGCAAAGTCATAGACACCCTGGTAATACACTCCCCCCCCCCAAAAAAAAAAACAACCTACGAAAGAAAATAGTCCAGTCTGAAGTAAAGATCGCTGGAATTGTTTATTTATAAAATCCAACCCCTATCCTAGGATCCGAGGGCATAAAATCGGCTATTCCGCTATCTAATCAAAAAAACAAAGAAAAACTAACCCCTAAACTCTAAGATTAGACCCTCGCGATCAGCTCTAATTACAAACAAAGGTTGGGCAAAACTGGGGAAAATGGTACAAAACCCTAATTGAAATTACAAAAGAAAAGGTAACTATGCTCTAGAAAGGATCGTCGTGCCATAAATAACTAGTCACATATGACTGCAAAAATCTAAATGATGCTAAAAACCATCCCGCATTTACATTTAATGTTCATCTGTCTGAGCAAAACCTTGAATTACAGCGGATCCAAATGTCCGTGTATAAATTAAACAAAACTAGTATAACAGTAATTTCATTACAATCATACACATAACAAAATAGTGATACAACAACACTACAAAAATATAACAGTAGGGTTCACATAGGGAAAATACACTGAAATAAATTCAAAACACACAATAATTCTTCTTATTACCCTGCCTACTTCGAAATGGAGACTGTTTGTTCCATCAGTCATCTTAAGTGTATGTGAATTCCGACAAGGCATGCATTTGAAGCATGTCAAAACAAACATGTGGTACACGATCCACTAGTTTACTACCCTTAGGTCCGCAACTGATTCCTGTCAAGTTTAACCATGTATTTCTCTAGAATTCCCCTCCTAGGGATATTTTATCTCAAACACGTTGCATTGGTCCAAAATGAAAACAATCATGATCAAAGTTAAACACTTGATAAAGATTTAATTGAAGTTTCAACCCACGTCGATTTAATAATAAAAAATATTTCATGATTTAGGTTTCTGATTATCACTTTCATTGTTTAAGAGTATTATTGAATGACCAACAATGCAAGGCTAATGGACTGAAACTAAACACAACAGAATGCACGTGGCACCTGTTTATCAACAATAACACAAGTTATAATTTCTAATCGCAAGTATTTTACAGTTCCTTACGAGATGCATGATTCTAATAATCATGGCAACATTGAGCACTAAGCGGCTCCAATATCGTAAAGATATGGTTTAGTCCACAATAACACATCTCCAGATGGACAAGCAAAATTCCCTCTAAATACTATTCCCAAATATCTAAACGTGTCCTCCACGGGATCACGCAAGAATTCGCCTTAGCAGTCATCTCCATGAGTCTGCTGGCATAAAATCTGAACGGGAAACCATCCCAATAAGTCAACGTGTCAAAATACGGAAACAATTAATCACTTTAAGTGAGAAAATAAGCCTTCCAAAATAGCAAAAGTGTGGCTCCATTCATTAAGAAATACTCTGATAGTATTCAAATAGCATGTCTATTCGCTTACAACATTTGCGAATTTAATTAAATAGTGGGAATGCAACTTCTTAAACACCCTATACTCAATAATAATAACAATGATGCAATTGTACATTTATGACTGAGCTCTATGAACGGCTCGATAAAAATCTATCTAGCAGAAACAAAGTATGCGGTCATGCGTCAATTGTCCCGCTTGAGAAATCTAGTGTGCTGCTCTGCAGGTGAAAGCAGATAACCTTGAGCGTCGAAAGCTGTCATCCTAACGGAGCTCAAGTGTTAACTTGCATGCTTCACTGCGTGTCAAATTCTATCAACATGTAGAACAAACTGGTGTAATGCACTCAAAAATGTCCATTATTTCACTTTGTGCACACTGTAATACAATGTCGTTATCATCTGGATAACAAGGCTTCGAAACTTGCCTTGAAAAATGAGGTCTAAACATAAGCTGCATCGCAGCTTGGCAAAGCATACGAAAAGAAAGATATGTCACTTTTCAAAGAGATTGAAAAGATACTACACTGTCACAAAGAAAAGAAGTGTTCACAAAAGAACGTGCGCAATGCACTCAACGTGATTAAATGTTCTTACAAACGCCATTCTCCTGGCTTATTATTGCAAATGATACAATTTAATGTTGAATGGTCGGTTACAAGTGCTTTAACCATAGTCACTATCATTCTCTAAATTGATTCACCTTGAATCAAGGTTCTGAGACCTTAAAAATGTATTTTACAAAAATGGTAGATGCGTAACCTCTACAACATCGAAATGATACGACCGACAGTGGCGTATTTATTCCTTCAATAAAAGGGGTCTCAAAGTTATCAAAAGAAAATAATCTTACTTTGAGCTGGTTACATCAGATAAAACATTGCTCCTTCTCAGCTGATGTCCATTCTAAGGACTATACAAAATTATGACACATATTTGCACCCCTCTGAGGTTTCTATCTCCAAGGCATAAGCTATCTGCCAAAAATGCGGAAGCTTATGGAAATTAAAGTATGCCGTCAGCGACATCTACAAAAATACAAGACCTACCTAAATGACTGTTATATAACGGTTGACTACAACTAATCCACCCCGGAGAGCAGGACCAAATACAAGTAGAAATTAACGTAAACTCACGCCGGCATGTTGCTCACAGAGAAACATCCCAGGCTTCAAATTCATGGATCTATCCTTGTGTTCCCAGGTCGTAATAATATTTCCTCGGCCATGGTTTGCGCAATTCTCGAATCGGCTTCCATATTGCTGATGTTAGATGGTCAATGGCTCCTCCATTGGGATATTTACGCCATCATCTCGTTCCTCGTGGTGCAGGCGTAAATCAGAATGTCGTCACCGTCAACATTTTGACGTTCTCTTTGAAGTAATGAAATAGGTTGAAAAAACACTGTTTTATCACTGCTGATGATTGATTTAGCAACACTGGCCTTAAACGGTGGAGGCTTTATAGAATAGAAATGGCCAAGTGCCTGCTTCACTGAAGCTATCCTTCACAGATTCTAATAGCACGTTCTTAGCACAATCACTTTGAATATGTAAATGAGATCCGCCTTGACACAGCGTATTTATCTAGCATTAACAATTTCCACAGCACTTAATGCTGTTAAATAGCACTATAATTTTCACTTCGCTGGAAATTTTTGCCACCCACATTCCACTTTGTGGTGTCGCGTTGCACTTGTATGAGACGTAGAGGAAAAATCACTAAATCACTCGTACTTTGAAAATATCACTTTATCGTGATTATAATTCTGTAGAAACAATTTCACAAGCACTGCGGTGCTGATAAAACGTAGGATGCTTGGTCAATCCTTAGATACGAATTCCTTAGTCTTTTCACCAACAAAAAGTTCATCGGTCACTCGACCGGACTTATTAACGTACACATCCGTGCGGCTCAAACGCACATGGGATTGTCCTTCCTCTCTGCATGGCGTGTTCTGGCTTCGAATACTGCCGAAGTCATTTACCCTTCACTTCCTTCTTCCTCGCGTTTCTGCGATGCAAATACCTTAAATTACCCATAATAGTGTCATATTGACGTGGCTATTAATGCAGAATTACCAATTATAAAATTTCTCAAGAATGCACATCGTAGATAAAAATCTGCGATCATGATTAATACTTTTTACTCTTCCAAACGAAGTCAAAAGTTCTCCTGAAGTTAATACAAGCTTCCGGAGTGTGTTCAGTGTTTCTCAGTTGGAGTATTCTTATGTTACCAATAAAAATCATCACCATCATGAGATCAAGCGGTCTCAGTATGTGTGCCTAAGTCTGCCACCCTCCCCATCCCCCTATCAATTGAAACACAATGAAACCGAATTGAACGAAATTTGGTACTGAGGTAGCACTAGCGAAGGGCACCTCAGTGTCATGTTTAATATAGCCACCATCTTTAACAAAACGTAATGGTGGCCATTCAAACGGTTAAAACTTAAAATTCAATTACGACCAAACTAATCATTGGATCTCTACCAAATTTGGTAAAAACATTCCTTCATATGGTATGCGTCTTTCGCATAAACTACAAGGTCATCAGCCTTATCGTTTTGGATTGGCGGCCGTGTGAATTATGTAAGCTTTATAATCCATGACTTGGGAACCACCAGTTCTGATTATCGAACAAAAAAATATTTTAACTGTTCTAAGGAACGTGGCCCGTTCGAAATTAAAAGTTTATATTATAATGTTAAACTGCTGAAGTGACTTTCAAAAGCTGATCCGTCTCAGTTACAAGACAAGATGCCAGCTGATCTCTTGTTCTGACTTATATTTCATTAACTTGAGTATGTTGCATGCAATATAGCTTACTGAAATGCTTTCTAACAAAAATATACACCACTGACTAAATCGTTTAGTCAAAATCATTATTTGCTAAAACATTTTATGTAAGACAATTGATAACGATTAATTTCGGTAGACATGTTTGGCTAGGTAGTAAAGCGTTAAAATTTCACCCGTTTGGCCGGGGTTCAAAACCTATCAAATTTTCCTTTTTCTTGAATTCTGTTATATTTATTGTTTTGTAAGTACTTAGTAGTAGTGTGGTAGTGGGGAAGCTGTCCACTAACTTATTGAACCCTCCTCGTATTTGCCCCGAGCCTGATATCTTGCTAACCAAACATGGGATTTGAACATACAGGGTGTCCTAGCACTCGTACTGATGCCCACTACTTTCCTATAGGCTCTTTATTTAATTAAAAGACCAAAACTAAAAGGTCATTCGCGAGTAGTGGGGTAGTGTAGGTTTTCTCAAGTCGGGCCGCGTGCTTGAATATGTATGCCTATGTTGGGAAATGGTTAAGTGGTGGGGGAGGAGTAGGGTCGAGTGAGGGGTCGTTTAGATGGTATTTTTTTCCGCTCTATGTGCTGGTGAGGTTATTTTTTTAAATGAGTGGAATTTGGAAACGCCATTTGGGGTAAACGTGTGTTTTTTGACATTTTGGCGATGAGTGATTTTTTGTACTACGCATGCGCACTTAGGGATTTTGTAAAAGAGCAGGCTTTTTAAATAATTATTTATACATGAGTTTTTTAATATTTATTTAAAGAAACCCAAAAAACTAATAGGTCATAGGCTTTTTAGTATCTCGCTAACCATTAATACGATTTAAACATATGGGGGGTCGTAGGACTCGTGGTGAACCCCCCTTTTCAATGGACGGGGTATATCCACTTAAAAATAAAAACAACCCTTACACAGGGGGTGAAAGAGTAATTTTCTTTATGCCTAAGAACATGGCGATTTTTGTAAGAGAGCGGGTTTTTAAATGATAATTTATAGATGAGATTTTTTAATATTTATTAAGAACCAAAAACTAATAGGTCATCCTTTTTTTAGTATCTCGCTAACCAATAATGCGATTTAAACATATGGGGTGTCGTAGGACACGTGGTGAACTCCCCTTTTCTATGGACGGGCTATATCCACCCCAAAATAAAAACTACCCTTACCCGGGGGGTGAAATAGTAATTGCTTTTGTATGTCTACGAAATTGACGACTTTTGTCAAAAGGACCAAACTACACGTTTGTTAATATTTTCTGAACCCCTGATGGGATTTTGCCATAGGCAGAATCCTAGCCCTTGGGGTGACACCCCGTTTTTGAATGTATGATTCGTTTTTGGCAAAAGGGCCTAACTACATTTTTGTTCATATCTCGCGAACCAATCATGCTAGGGACTTGTATGAGGGGTCCTAGCACTTGGGGCAACGTTCCCCTTTTGGGGGTGGAACTACCCCCTAAGATTGAAAAATCCATATTTTGGAAACTAAGAACCCTAAAATTAAGTGTGTTAGTTTTAAAATAGGTGATGATATAGGCTTTTACCTCAATTAGTCATTTCACCCCTAAAGCAGTAAATAGTCATTTTACGAGAAAAAAACGTGTTAATCACTTAAAAATGATCAATGAACCTAAGATCTCTTGTTTTAATGAAAAATAGCAGGGGGGGGGGAAACTACCCCCAACATTGAAAAATCAATATCTTGGAAATTAAAAACCCTAAAATTAGGCGTGATATCTAAAAAAATAGGTGATGATATAGGCTTTTACCTCGATTGGTCATTTCAACCCCCCCCCACCAAAAAAAATAGTCATGTTATGGGGAAAAAACCGTGTTAAACCCTTAAAAATGATAAATGAACCTAAGATCTTTTGTTTTTGATGAAAAATAGCAGGGGGCTGAAAACTACCCCCCAAATTGAAAAATCCATATCTTGGAAACTAAGGACCCTAAAATTAGGTGTGATAGCTTAAAAAATAGGCCATGACACACGCAGTTACCTGGATAGGTCATTTCCCCCCTAAAACAGTAAATTGTGATTCTACAGGGGGTAAAATGGTGTTAAACGTGTAAAAATGATAATTGAACATAAGATCTTTTGTTTTTGATGACAAATAGCAAAGGGGTGAAAACTAACCCCAAATTGAGAAAAATCGATATCTTGCAAACGAAGAACCCTAAAATTAGGTGTGATAGTTGAAAAATAGGTGATAACATTCGCTTTTACCTCGATAGATTATTTCACTCTTAAAACAGGGAATAGTCATGTTACAGGAAAGGTATTAAACACCTAAAAGCATAAGAGTTTTGTGAAACCAAGCTTTAATGAACATGTGTATGGAGGATGAATGTTATTATTAATGTTACGTGAAAAGCACGTCCCAACGTTTTTAATATGCATCTCCTCTACATATTGTATTCCTGACCTTAAAAGCGCCCGCCTAGATGGCTTGGTTTCGCTAATGAACTCGAGGTGGCAGCATCTATCGACCTTCTAGCCGGGGTTGTATCTTCGACCGCTAGAGTGCGTGAGTGGTGTCTTCTGATCTCGCCTAATCAAGACATATTTAAAAATGTAGTAATATACGTCATTAAACAAAGGACTATATATACTTCATGCCGCCAAAATAATTATATAATATGCACATTGTTACTTGATGTGTCAATCTGTGATTGGACAATTACAATTAAAATTAATGCACTGCGGCCTTTAACTTTGGATCTCCGCCATGTTGGCATCTAATCAGTCTGTCGTCGAAAAAGCAAGAAGATAGTTGGTCGTGAAAAGTGTAGCCGCTGCCCGGGGGCTTGTCCCGTGGCCTCCTCGAAATATGGATCTATTCTTTAAAAAAGGAAAAGCCAGTGCTCATAAGGCTATAATTTCGCCATTTCGCCTTGGAGATGAAGTGTGACATATTATTGCAACTTGCTGCAAACGAGTGCTTGTTATCTAAACAACGCATGTGCGAGGTTAGCCATTTTGAGGCAAATCTAGTGCCTTATAATATTATTTAATTTGTGAGTAAATGATTTTGTAATTATTGTGTCTCCACAGAGAAGGATTTAAGGTATGTTGTATAAAATATTTATATTTATATATATTGTTATGGGAGCTCCGATATCGACCTTATATTAATGTTTTAATAATGTATTTGTTTCGCCTTGTAGGCCAAGGATTTTTGTTTTATTAATGTTACCTGATATGTAAAGTTTTTGTTTTCCTTCGTACCTTCCGGACACACGATGCAAGTTTATCTTACATTGTAGTTGATTATTTATTTAGTTTATTTTCTTTGGTAATCTTAGGGATTCGCCTTTATTAATTTGCTTTTCGATCCGTAGCATTCTAAATTACCTCGTTGTAATTGTGTTAAGATGTAATCATTTCCTCCTTTCCTCTCTCTCTGGTGACGTTGTATTTTTAAAAGTAATTGTTTGCCGTGATTTGGCTGGACATTGCAAGCATCTGTTTCGTGACCATGATTGCTTTTTTTTGCCCAAGTGCATTCTGGTCTAGTGAGTGTAGTTCTCTAGGCGTCGAGCGGGACACTCAAACGTGTTGTGATGGTAGATCAGTATGTTTTTTGTTATTTATTTTGTGTTTTTGTGAGTATTCCTGAGTATTTCTCCGTTATGAAGATTATGGATTTGTAAATTGATCCTATTTTAATTTTATTAATTTAATTTTAATTTTTTCGTTTCCTCGTGGCCGTGATGCCTGCATGTCAAGTCAGTTTTGCGTGCCTTAGTGGTTTACCAAGCCCTTTCTCGTTTTGTGATTCCTGTCTGCTGACTTTCTTTCTTTGGGCTTTATTATATATTTTTTTAAATTAAATGTTTTCTTTTTGCTCAGCAAACTACCATGTAAAGCCTTGTCTAGTTTTCTTAGGTAATTAACCCGTTTTGGCCTTAAGCCAATGTCCATCTCAAGAGAGTTTGTTTTTTGTTGCAGTAATAGTCTTTTTAATTTTTTTTTGTGGCTGAAGGATTTTATTAATTTTTATTTTCTTGGCCCCTTTTGGTAATTAAATATTCTTTTTAATATTAAGCAACTGTTGTGGCATCATTTCGTCGGTAGCAGTTCTATTGGTTATCGGAGGAGGTTTTCTGTAGACGAACCTGTGAGTTTTCTCCTTCTCCTCCTTCTTCCACCTTTAGGTGTTCTTCTGTTGGGGTATATCATCTGGCGGTGATTTTGCAGCTAGCGATGCGGACCTCTAAAGACAGGTAAGTTGGCCCAACCATCCGGACCTCTCCAGCCGGCGGCGTAGCAGTGGTAGCAGACCGAGCTCGTGTATCGCTTCTGCAACTATCCCCACCCCCATACCCGCAGGCTCGCTTTATGGACCCTTCTGATGCTGATAGAGCGGTTGCTGATGGGATGTGTCATGTCAGTGCACTTAATGTTATTTAATGCTAATCCTTGTCGTTTGTTCGGTTTCATGTTTGCCTCTGAATATCCATGTGGTGATATGTGAAGTGACCTGTTCCAAGCGAGGTTTCTATGCTGAATTTTATCCTGTTTATGATGCAACATTCCCAATGAAAAAGAAGCTTGGTAAGTGACTGGCATGTGTTCTTGGCATGGGAAATGTGGGTTTCTTGATTTTCTGATAGCCTACATGCTGCGACTGAAGGCACCGAGGAGCCCTGTCTGAAGCTGTTCGCTATGTGATTTGTAGCAACTTGTTGTATTGTAGCTCCCTGTACTGGAGTCAAGCCAGCGATGACATCTGCAGTCCTGAGCAACGTTGTGCATGATTTTATTTGTCGAAATTTCGGGTATCGAGGCAGTACTGGTGTTTATGAAGACTGTTGTATTCCTGTATGTTTCTTTTGCATGAAATTTTGTTGTGATATGCTGTCCTCGTGATATATTTATTATGCAACTATCACGCCTACTGGTGTTATGGAGTAGTGTAGTCCGATTAAAAGGGCTAAACTATGGAAATCCGCCCTCCCTATGTCCTTACTGGATGCCAAAAGGCACATTTAACGTGCATGCCTCTATTATTTGCTAGGAATTCTTCCCAAACTCATTCTAGGTAAGTGTTTGTTTTGGGGTGTTTTTATCGCAGTGTGCGATTTGTAAATTTTGTTCATACACCTACCTTATGCTGCAATCATTCTGGGATAAGGGTGTATGTTGTGCAAATCATGTCTGTATGTATGTGTTAACGTTAGATTTTGATTTAGATTTGTAGGGTGGGGTAATTTAGGCGTTGTTGTGTTTGCAAAAGTAAGTCTAGGATCATATTTTTATTAGTTGCTTTCCTTGTAATTTAGAACTAAACCTAATATGTAGGTCTGTTTTACGTGGAGATATCTACTGTCTGGGGTTAGCTAGGTTAGAAGTATGGGATTCTTTCTTAGTTTGATCCCTGGGCAGGTTGTATATAGGACTTGCACGATCCGAAGAGCCTTAGGTATGGGAATAGGCTGGACGGTGACGTGCGAGCATGTGTAATGTAATGTAATTGTAAGGGTATTGGGTTTTTAATTGTATTTGTTTGTGTTATGATATCTCTAGGACTACATAACTTGCATATTTGAGTATTAATGGGAATTAATTTTGTGGGTGGGTAAAAATTATATATTGCTGTTATTTGAGTATGTTGTGCGATGAATATGTTGTTGTGAATATGAGGTCTCAGTTCGTGAACAGCCACAATGTAACGTGCTTTCCGGTTAGTTAGTTAATTAATATAGGGTCTTCAACATTTACTGGGGTTAAATTTCTGTTGGAAATTGTGGTCATCAGCTTCTGTAAGTCAGCTTGTTTTGCGTTCTAAGCTCGTAATCTGTTGTTGCTGGAAATCAGGGTCATCAGTTGCCTCATGCTAACTGTAAATGGCATAGGCCTTCTGTTTTAGTTCATGCTATGGCAATCTCGGTCATCAGCCACTGTAACTGGAGTAAATTTTCTGCTTTTGACTGGTAATTCTAATTTTTTTTTTTTTTTGCTTAAATCGTTTGGAATGGTGCGTTAGTGTTCTCTGTTAGCCTCGTCTTTCGACAAGAGCGGCCTGTTTTCTCATCTAACCGTATTTTCGGGCCATGTTAGGCATTCTTTGGGTTACGTGTTCGTGTCTTAAACCTGAACGAGGAAACCTCATTGTACCTCTTTTACTGTTGAACTTAGTTCTTTTTATGTTGGATTTTTCTCACCCAGGCGAATTTCGGCTGTACAGTCATCTGGTGTCGAACCTCAATTTCGTTCCTTGTGTTAGTGTACTGGGGATTTGTTTTCTGCGCTACCATTTCCCCCTTCGTTTCTTTGTCGTTTCTGTAACGGTAACTGTGTTTTTTAGCCTATTTTCAATTTTGAAAAAAATTGGCTTATGAGATCACCTTTTGTCCGTGCGTGTGTGTGTGAGTGTGTGTGTGTGAGGTGTGTGTGTGTCCCCCCTAATAAATTCTAAACGGCTGGAGCGATTTCAATAAAACTCGGTAAGTTCATAGCACTGTTCCGGGCGACCCCGACCGTGCCCTTCAAATTTTGTTACGGATAACCAATCCAACATGGCGGCTGTGCGAAATATTACACCAGCATTCAATATATCCGAAACTATTACCGATATCACCCTGGAATGTTTTGCGGTGATAAAGGGAAGTACTAGAAATTCACCTATGTGACTCTTGAAAAACTGGTAACTACAAAACCAACATGGATGCCAAGCGAAGTTGCGACGTTTAAATAGGCGTTTCTAGCGATTTAACAAACCAAACGCAATAAAACATGGTACAGTATAGATTTTTACACATTGTAATGCAACGACATCTAACTTCGTTCAATTGATTACATAACCACAAGATGGCGGCTGTGCGAAATATTTCACCGGCATTCTATATCTCTGAAACTATTAGCGTTATCACCCTGAAATTTTGTACGGAGATAAAGGTCCCGACTGGAAGTTCATATATAACATTTTCAAAAACCGGTTAACTAAAAAACGAACATGGCGGCCAAGCGAATTTGAAAATTTAAATAGACCTTTCTCGCGATTTAATGTTTCAAACGCAATGAAATCTGGCACAGGAAATGTTTATACACATTGTAATGCACTGGCATCTAATTTATTTCAATTGTTTACATAACCTCAAGATGGCGGCTGTGCGAATTTTAAAATTAAGTTTTTATTTCTTGTGTCGTAATCATGCGATCGAAGTGAAAGTTTGAATAATGAACCTACGCAATAATTTGACTTTAATGGTACATGACTCTATGGCCTATACGTATAACAATCCAACATGTCGACCATCCGAAATATTTAGACGGCTCTGAATATCTACGAATCTATTGTAGCAATCAAACTGAATATTTTTATGTTCTTAGGGGCTATGAACATAAGTTCACCTATAGGACTTTCGATAACCTGGTGATCACAAATCCAACATGGCGGCGACGCGAAGTATAAATATTCACATGGACGTTTCTCGTAATTTAACCATCCGAGTGCAGTGAAACTTGGTACAGTAAATCCTTATACAAATATTAATCCACTGGCTTCTATTTTTTTCAATTGTTTCCATAACCAAAAGATGGCAGCTGTGCGAAATTTTTAAATCTCGTTGTTACTTCTTTTGTCCTAATCATGCGATTGAAGTTTGAATGCTACACCTACACAATAATCTTCATGCAACAGTACATAACTCTAGGACCTACATATATAAAGTCCAACATGGCGACCATCCGAAATATTTAGTCGGTTCTCAATATCTACGAATCTATTACAGCAATTAAACTGAAATTTTGTATGCTGATAGTGGCAAATAACATGTGGGATATATGAAAATAGGCTGTATAGTTCTTCACGGAACTACTTGTTTTCCTCATTGTCCCCGTGCCAAGCAATGCGTGCGATCACGAACCAACAAATGTAGATGCATACATGTCAGCTTAATTAATTTTCTTTTTCTAAATCCTAAGGCCAACTAAATATCCAGAGTGCATCTGTCGCACATAAAACGAGGTGGAGAGATTTGTAATGAGGAAATGCTACCATAAATTTGTAACATGATATTTTGTATAATGTAGAGTATCCCTAACATTCATTGAAGCCTTCAGGCAACTGTTCCTTCTGGAATTTTGAATTGGATATGCAAACTCTACTGGGATACAGCTTGTAACTGTTGGGTAATTCCCATTTAATGGTAAAATGTTAACATCGTGTAATAGCCTACCTTTGTAAAATTGTAACTTATTTTGATGTTCTCGTAGAAGATGCTAGCATGTAAGTAGAACTCGGTAGGAGACCTAACTCATGGTGATCTTGTGTACCTGTTTCCTTGGGAATTTGAGTGGTCATTCCTCTACCGTAGCTCCTTCTGAATGTATAGTCGTTCAACTCGTGAATTCTAGAAAGGTACTTCTAGTCTGTAAAAAGGTAACCTTGTTAATGAAATATTGTAAGCACGGATCTAGGTTATGGTCAGGATTTTCTTCATATAAATTCAACCTTGTTTCTCATTTGTAAAAAGTATTATGAATTAGTAATTTTTGTAAACTTTTATTTTTGAAATCAGATTAACTTCTGTTTTGTAAAAGGCTGCCCAGTCGTCGCATGATATCTTGCACATTGCTTCCACCTACTTCGTCTAAAGCTAACAACATTGGACTTATTGAAAATGTACCTAACGCATCTCGGACTCTGAAAGCACTACAGGTGCTGGTGTAATGCGTTTCTGAGGACTTATGGACACAGTGAAGCTGTTAACTAAGTGGTATGCGAGGTGATCAATTATCCCTTCACTGATAATCTGACCCTGCACTCTTCCTAACCAAAACGATGCGGTTTGTCCATCAATTGGAGTTGACTGGTGAACATTATCTTCTGGAAACATGCTTGGTGAATCGACTAGTTATGGAGTACTGCCTATGCCTAGGCATATTCGTGAACGGTGTTCACGCTTAAGGGAGGGAGACTGTTACGTGCAAAGCACGTCCCAACGATTTTAATATGCATCTCCTCTACATATTGTATTCTTGACCTTAAAAGCGCCCGCCTAGATGGCTTGGTTTCGCTAATGAACTCGAGGTGGCAGCATCTATCGACCTTCTAGCCGGGGTTGTATCTTCGACCGCTAGAGTGCGTGAGTAGTGTCTTCTGATCTCGCCTAATCAAGACATATTTAAAAATGTAGTAATATACGTCATTAAACAAAGGACTATATATACTTCATGCCGCCAAAATAATTATATAATATACACATTGTTACTTGATGTGTCAATCTGTGATTGGACAATTACAATTAACATTAATGCACTGCGGCCTTAAAATTTGGATCTCCGCCATGTTGTTATCTAATCAGTCTGTCGTCGAAAAAGCAAGAAGATAGTTGGTCGTGAAAAGTGTAGCCGCTGTCCGGGGCTTGCCCCGTGGCCTCCTCGAAATATGGATCTATTCTTTAAAAAAGGAAAAGCCTGTGCTCTTAAGGCTATAATTTCGCCATTTCGCCTCGGAGATGAAGTGTGACATATTATTGCAACTTGCTGCAAACGAGTGCTTGTTATCTAAACAACGCATGTGCGAGGTTAGCCATTTTGAGGCAAATCTAGTGCCTTATAATATTATTTAATTTGTGAGTTAATGATTTTGTTATTATTGTGTCTCCACAGAGAAGGATTTAAGGTACGTTGTATAAAATATTTATATTTATATATATTGTTATGGGAGCTCCGATATCAACCTTATATTAAAGTTTTAATAATGTATTTGTTTCGCCTTGTAGGCCAAGGATTTCTGTTTTATTAATGTTACCTGATATGTAAAGTTTTGTTTTCCTTCGCACCTTCCGGAGACACGTTGCAAGTTTATCTTACATTGTAGTTGATTATTTAGTTAATTTTCTTTGGTAATCTTAGGGATTCGCCTTTATTAATTTGCTTTACGATCCGTAGCATTCTAAATTACCTCGTTGTAATTGTGTTAAGATGTAATCATTTCCTCCTTTCCTTTCCCTCTGGTGACGTTCTATTTTTAATAGTAATTGTTTGCCGTGATTCGGCTGGACATTGCAAGCATCTGTTTCGTGGCCATGATTGTTTTTTTTTTGCCCAAGTGCATTCTGGTCTAGTGAGTGTAGTTCTCTAGGCGTCGAGCGGGACACTCAAACGTGTTGTGATGGTAGATCAGTATGTTTTTTGTTAATCTTGTTGATTTATTTTGTATTTTTGTGAGTGTTCCTGAGTATTTCTCCGTTATGAAGATTATGGATTTGTAAATTGATCCTATTTTAATTTTATTAATTTAATTTTAAATTTTTCGTTTCCTCGTGGCCTTGATGCCTGCATGTCGAGTCAGTTTTGCGCGCCTTAGTGGTTTCTCATTTTGTGATTCCTGTCTGCTGACTTTCTTTCATTGGGCTTTATTATATTTTTTAAAATTAAATGTTTTCTTTTTGCTCAGCAAACTACCATGTAAAGCCTTGTCTAGTTTTCTTAGGTAATTAACTTGTTTTGGCCTTAAGCCAATGTCCATCACCAGAGAGTTTGTTTTTTGTGGCAGTAATAGTCTTTTAAAAAAATTTTTGTGGCTGAAGGATTTTATTAATTTTTATTTTCTTGGCCCCTTTTGGTAATTAAATATTCTTTGGCATCATTTCGTCGGTAGCAGTTCTATTGGTTATCGGAGGGGTTTTTCTGTAGAAGAACATGTGGGTCATCTCCTTCTCCTCCTTCTTCCACCTTTAGGTGTTCTTCTGTTGGTGCATGTCATCTGGCGGTGATTATGCAGTTAGCGATGCGGACCTCTAAAGACAGGTAAGTTGGCGCAACCATCCCGACCTCCCCAGCCGGCGGCGTAGCAATTAACATTATTATTATTATTATTATTATTATTATTATTATTATTATTATTATTATTATTATTATTATTATTATTATTAATAGGTAATTATGGATTAATGTGTGTATAGATAACTAACCAGTGGGGAGCATGATGGCGAGGTGCTTAGCTGCTCGTCTTTACCCGGACGGCTGGGGTTCAAATCCTGGTGACAGCTGGGTGGAATTTTCACATGAAAAATCACGTGGCGTCAGGAAGGGCATTCGACCTTAAATCCCCGGCCAAAACCAAAATGAGCCTGGTTGGCTCTGGCGACTCTAAATAATTGGAAAAAGCCGAAGAAAGAAAAAGAAGAAAAAACAGTAACTCACCAGTAATAGTAAACATTTGTTTAAGGTGTTGAAGACGTCAGGATGGCCAACCCCTTGCCATGGTTCAAGAATTGACCCAAAAAAAAGTTTTACCTGTCAAGACTCAGTGTACCCTGTTGCAGGCTTTAGGAAAAAAATCGAACCCGGGGCCTCTGTGGTGACACTGGAGTTATATTAATGATGTTTTATAAACAAACATACGCTTGCATACTACCACTGGGTTGAATCTGCACAGAGACACTGGCTTTTGTTTGTGTAGTGAGCCTTGGTGATAACTGCACGGCGATCTTGTCATCAAGTTTCATATTACTCGTCTGCTTGATAGTGGACGTGCTCTGAACTGTGTTAACATACAGTACATGACTAGATAGTTGTTACGCAAGGGTTGACAAAGGCTTGGTTAAACTTATTGCAACCTTAAAATGAATTTCATGGTATAGTCGGGTTGGAAGGCAAGACCTTAGGGTTGACAAGCAAGTAGGTCAACCACTACACTGTGAGATGGTCAAATAATAATGTAACAGAACATATAGAAAAGTTTTCTATAGTTTAACGAATTGACTAAGAGCCATACCATGAGAGGTGAAGGAACTGGAAATTGAATCCTTAGCTGATGACCCTACTACCTGTAAGCTAAAGCCATGCCCACCTATAAGGTATCATGTTAGAAAAAGAAATGTATGGCTTGTTTTAAACGGAGAATATTTGTGCTTACTGTGAAACACAAATCTGAATTTAAAAATAGTTCATGTCCTACATGATGTTCGAACTCTTTTTTAATTTATACTTTAGACAAACGCTAACATAGTTGTCATTCAGAAGCCATGGCCGCCTCCTTTCCAATCCTACACCGTACACTGAAGTTAAAATGAATAATGATCACTTTACGGACAGCCAGTATCAAAGCCATGAGAAATAAGTGAAAAAAGTATAACATTCATGAGCCAATGAGGAATTCAACATGCTGTCCTTTGAACAAAAAGAGAAGCGTTCTATAAACTTAACCACCAAGCTTTTCTATCGACCCCCAATGGTTTGGGTCATCGTAAAAATGAAAATTAAATCTAAGCTATAACTAAAACTAACTACACACTTATATACTAGAAGAAGAAATGCAAAACAAAAGGACAATAGGCAAAATAAAGGACAGAAGGAATAAAAAATGGCCCTCAACCCTCAAGAATGTGGATTGAGGGAGTAGGAAGGAAGGAGAGCCATGAGAGGCCGATAGAAAACGTAAAATAGGAGTGGCTCTGCCCCAGAGGTAATGGATAAAGAGGAGGAAAACTGGACTCAGCTCAGAAATCCCTTGGGGTCGCCAACTTCCAAACTGATCAGCCGTAAGCCCCTTGAGGGTGTAGCCATATGCAGACTTCATCACAAGTGGTGGGGCTATTTACACCCTACCTTCTTGAGGGGGATTGAGCAAAAGACAGTAAATATCATGAAAATAAAAAGAAGGCTACCTCCTCACACAAGTAGAATATCAGAAAATATAAATAAACAAGGGCCAAAAAAGATACAAAGGGAAGAGACTCCCTAGGCCTCTGATACCCTAATCATGTCGGGGTCGGTAGAGAACAAGAGTTGAGCAAGTGTGGTCGACAGGAAAGAAGATAGAGAGGAGCCTAGCACAACTTAGTAGAAGCAATGACGGACTCAACTGGGACTCCGTGATCGTCAACCTACATGACACTAGATATGACTCCCAGGGGTGGAATTAAAGATCTCTTTTGTTTTATATTACTGGCTTTAAGGACGCTAACACATGCCATGCCATGCCTTTATAATGCGATACTGGTCCTAGGGTATGCAAAATTGTATTAGATACTCAGCTAATAATAGTGTGCATGACCCTTATTATTTTCCCTGAGTACAGTACATGGGACTTATGACCATGATTTCGAAGCCTCTAAGTAAGACAAAAACAAGTTATTTTCATTTTCCAATGAGTTGGGGTGAGGTGAGCTGAGCTTTCTATACACCAATCTCCAGGCAAATGCACATTTGATGTTAAGAATTGTGAAATGGTTTGCAACTGTCCATTGCTAGGACCTGATTAGTGGCTTTTAAAAATGGAATGGAATGGAGTACACTTCCCCCAAAACCAACAAGAGGAGTGTTCGATCCCCCACAACAGCCATTCTTAAAGTCAATATAAATGACTATGCACTTCAGGTTATGACGGTCTTCTGTCCCATCCTACCCCATGGTGGTGAAAGGCACACTCTAATACAACCATCATAGTGACAGGTTATCTGTTAAATACCTAACTCTCCCCCAGATTTACCTTGAATTTTCCTAAAATCCACTAAATTTTCCGCAAATTAACCAAATGACACAACATTCCAGCAAAATCCAACAAATGACTACCAGAGTTATTGAAATTCCATCGATTTACCTAAGAATGGTTTAAACTACCTGAAATTCATATAAAATTAGACGAATATAGGTGAAAATTCATAAAATTTACCAAACTTACCCAAAGTGGGCTACAAACCATGCAATTTAACCAATTTTTATTAAAATTGACTACATGTACTCGAAAATTCCATAATATACCCTTTACATGTATGCTTTTATTGTCGTTGTTGCCGTTTCGTTTACCACACTCACTGCAGACAAATACCTCAACATGACTTTCTGTTAGGCTAGGACCTCTACATTGGTCGAGATAGCTGAGTTTCATCTTACATAAACTTGTCTCTGAGGTGGGTGTCAGAAAAGGCATCCAGCTGTAAAAACCACACCCTGACATAGACTTTCATAACCTCTTACGTTGAGGTTTATAACACTAACGACATTGAATGATTGAACGGTTTTCTTTTCACAAATTCCTCTCCATACTTTCCTCTTCAAGGTTGCAAGATGCCTGCAAAGTTCTTAAAATGCAATTTAATTTAATAAATACCTTAAGATGGTCTGATTTCTTTAATGATAATGGTGTTGATGATGGATATATATGTTAAGACTAACTTTTTTAGGTCTTGACTGGCCTTGCAATAAAAACATTTACTAACCAAACATGAGTTACCCATGGGGGAAACATTTTAGCACACTATGTTGGTTATTGACCAGTCAATACAGTTCTAGTAATAAGACAGAAATTCAACACAAACAATGAGCGCGCGCGGTGGCTGAGATTGATACGTACCGTCGGTTATGTAGCTATGTGGAATGTATACGACATATGGTTTACTTCTAGGTTTGGAGATCCCATTAAAGATATTCCCACAATAAATTATCTTGAAATGGTCATTCTTTGGTGTGAAAATATTTATTACATGATATTTAATGAAAACAATTATGATTTATTAAATGTTTATACGTTTATTGTTATTTAATGTAAGCACTCGAGGCTCTATTGACCAAAATACAGCACTATGTGGAATGTATAATGCATACGGTACTTGAAGGTTTGGTGGTCCCATTAAAGGTACTCCTACAATAAATGATTTTCAAGTCGTCGTTCTATGGTGTGAACATATTTAATATATGATATTTGCTAACAGGATTTGCCACTGGAATTTTTTTACAAGTAGTTATTTTATTGACCAACAGAGTTCACTGTTAAGAAGGTAGATCCCTCAGTGGGAATGTAGAATAACATGTAAGATGTTATACATGATATACGACAACTGTAAGGCTTGTGATTTTTAAGATGCTTTTATCCCTATATTAATCACCCAGTTTAAAGACTCATAACTGCAATGTTAAGGAAAAAATTGAAACAAAACAAAAATCTGCATTGAAAAATCAAAAGTGGTTGAGCAAATATATACTGGGGAAAAGAAAAGTTTTGTAAACATTGATGTCCAACAAGACTAATTAAATCAGTAACTGTCAGGGTGGCCGAGTGGTTAAGGCGTTTGACCTAAGATCAAATTTCCAAATATATAAAGAAGCAAAGGTTCGAACCCCTTCCCTGACATAACTATTGCTTGAACATGCAAGAAAACAAGAAATATACACAAACTATGTTTATGTGCTAGATTGTTTTAACAATGTTATGTTATTATTATTATCATCATGACCATCCTTTTGACCTTTCCCCACCAACTTCTTCATGGGGTGTGTAGTCTCAGATAGAGTTGAGGGCCTTTGAGATGTGGACGTGTGTCTCAACATGGGTTTTACAGGAGGTGTTAAAAGTTTCTCATTAAACAACTCGCTAACAGCATGAGGGCTTTGTACTGTATTAAACTTGAGGTTAATATTATATTCAGCAGAACTATTCTTTTCTTGGACTTTGTTTTTTTTGCTTTGGTTTGAGTTTTCCCTACACTTAGACTAGCGAAATTATTAAGTTTACAATCATGATTGTTTGAAGAAAGTATGTCCAATTGTTTTGGCTTAAGCATTCCTCGACACTGTTTCGATCGTTGCTTTTTAACAGCGCCAAATAACAGTTCCATTTTTATTGCTTCGTTTCACAATATGTGCATATCCTTTATAGTATGCATAAGGCTTACCATACCTAGTCACTGATACTTCCATATCAACTGTCAAGCATAAACTATTCTCTAGTAAAGACAGCTTGATAATAACAACAATAGTTTAATGTTGGAGAATATATACATGCAAAAAGTTGGAGCAAATATGGGGGTAAAAAAGTGTCAGAAAATTGGGAGCAAATATGGGAGCAAAAACTGTAAGCAAAAAAGAGGGAGCAAATATGGGATCAAATGTAGGAGCCAAGCAAATATAAACAGTGGGAGCAAATATGTTAACAAATATTTCAACAAATATGCCAGCAAAAGTAAATACACAAGTCAAGATAGTTTAAAGTGCAAAGACGATATTGAAGAAAATATGAGAACAAAAGTGGTGTTTTTTTAACAAATAGACATAACAAACTTAGTCATAACCTAACCTAACCTAACCTAACCAAACCAAACCTAACCTAACCTAACCTTACCTCACCTAACTTAACCTCACCTAACCTAACTTCACCTAACCTAATCTCACCTAACCTAACCCAACTTCACCTAACCTATTCTAACCCAACTTCACCTAACCTAACATAACCCAAGTTCACCTAACCTATCCTAACTTGACCTAACTGAACCTAACTTGACCTAACCTAACTTAACCCATCTTTACCTAACCTAACCTTACTTCACCTAACCTAACCTTTCAACTCTCAGATCAAAATTAAATTCTGGGCATAGTTAAGTTGGAACCCCAGACTTCAGGGATAACACCCAAGTATACTAGTCACTACACCGCGAGATGGGCAAATTATCATGCAACACAACATAAAAAATGAAAGTTCTCTGTAGTGTTACTCATTGGCTGACAATCATATTTGGGAATTCAAACCCAAGACCTAAGGACTTTTGTTTTGAACATTATCAGAAATATTATTCCATTTGCATTTTGCTGCTGCTTATAGTTATAAGAGTTGGCATTAATATGGGGAGAAAAAAAGTGGGAGCAAATGTGGGAGCCAATATGGGAGACAATATGGGAGCAAATGTGGGAGCCAATATGGGAGCAAAAGTGGGAGCAAATATGGGAGCCAATATGGGAGCAAAAGTGGGAGCAATATGGGAGCCAATATGGGAGCAATTTTGTGAGCAAATCAGCTCACCTCGGATATCACCAGTGAGTACTCATATCCACCACTAGGTAGCGGAAACATACTTTGCGTGTTGTATGTAGCTATCTTACAAAGTTTGACTGCATGCAAAACTTGCTTGTATAAGCTGTGCATATAATTTTAATATACAATTAACACTAAGTGTTCAGAACTAACATGTATAGCCTTGTCTAGGGTATATAGAGGATCCTTAGCAATATAGACTGAGTAACCCAGGAGTGTAAAGTCTTGCCATATGTAGTAAGCACCTGTTGGCAGAAAATGGTTCCTAATAATAACGGACTTAATGAATATGAAACGTGTTTTGAGTGTCGTCTTAAATCCTTACACGTATCACAACGTATAAACTTTAAACTATCTTGACTTGTGTATTTACTTTTGCTGCCATATTTATTGAAATATTTGTTAGCATATTTGCTCCCACTGTTTAAATTTGCTTTGCTCCCACATTTGATCCCATATTTGCTCCCTCTTTTTTGCTTACAGTTTTTGCTCCCACATTTGCTCCCTCTTTTGCTCACACTTTTTTACCCCCAGCTTTGCTCCCACTTTTTGCTTATATATATATATATGCTTCCACATTAAACTATTGTTATTATCAAGTTGTCTTTTCTAGAGATTACTTTATGCTTGACAGTTGATATGGAAGTATCAGTGACTAGGTATGGTAAGCCTTATGCATGCTATAAAGGATATGCATATATTGTGAAACGAAGCAATAAAAATGGGACTGTTATTTGGCGCTGTTCAAAGCAACGATCGAAACAGTGTCGAGGAATGCTTAAGACAAAACAATTGGAAATACTTTCTTCAAACAATCATGATTGTAAACTTAATAATTACGCTAGTCTAAGTGTAAAGAAAACTCAAACCAAAGCAAAAAACAAAGTCCAAGAAAAAGATAATGCTGCTGAAGATAATATTAACTTCAAGTTTAATACAGTACAACGCCCTCATGCTGTTAGCGAGTTGTTTAATGAGAAACCTTTAACATCTCCAGTAAAATCCATGTTGAGACACACATCCACATCTCAAAAGCCCTCAACTCTATCTGAGACTACACACCCCATGAAGAAGTTGGTGGGGAAAGGTGAAAAGGATGGTCATGATAATAATAATAATAACATAACAATGTTAAAACAATCTAGCACATCTAAAAAGAAGCTTTCAACACTATCAAAGGCAACTCAAACCATTGAACTGACTGTGGACACAGGTGGAAATTATGATGGTAAAGATGACGATGATGATGATCATTATGATGATGAATATAATCATGAGGATGATAATGATGATGATGGTGATAATGATGAACTGCTTCCCGAGTTTTAAAACCATTCATAAAAAATAGCAAATGGAACGATCCTAATATATTAGTCGAACGTCTACAGCTTTTCCATGCCTGTAAACAGGCTAGTCATATTGGTTATGAGGAAGAGCTATTAAATATAGAAGATGAACTTCGTAAAGCTGCTATTATTGTGTAATGGGTCAATGTATCAACACCCCTATCCCCCTAAAAATAATTTTCAACAAATGTTATGTTTAAAAGAAATTATAAACGAAAAGTGCTGTATTCTGTGTGTCTATCTCTTGTAAAAAAATAATAAAAAATTGATTAAATTGATAAACGTAGTTTGTGTATATTTCTTGTTTTCTTGCATGTTCAAGCAATAGTTATGTCAGGGATGGGGTTCGAACCCTTGCTTCCTTATATATTTGGAAATTTAATCTTAAGTCAAACGCCTTAAACACTCGGCCACCCTGACAGTTACTGATTTAATTAGTCTTGTTGGACATCAATGTTTACAAAACTTTTCTTTCCCCCGGTATATATTTGCTCAACCACTTTTTGATTTTTCAACGCAGTTTTTTTTGTTTCAATTTTTTCCTTAACATTGCAGTTATGAGTCTTTAAACTGGGTGATTAATATAGGGATAAAAGCATCTTAAAAATCACAAGCCTTTCAGTTGTCATATATAATGTATAACATGCTACATGTTATTCTACATTCCCACAGAGGGATCTACCTTCTTAACAGTGAACTCTGTTGGTCAATAAAATAACTACTTGTAAAATAATTCCAGTGGCAAATCCTGTTAGCATATTTCATATATTCAATATTTTCACACCATAGAACGACGACTTGAAAATATTTTATTGTACTTACTTAATTCCTGCCGCTCCTTCCGGAGCATAGTGCCTTGGAGAAATTTCTCCACGCAGTACGGTTCCTGGCCATTCTCTTCACTTGACTCCAGTTCTTGTCCACCTCTGCAATTTCATTTTCGATCGTCCTCTTCCAGGTCTTCTTGGGTCGACCTCGCTTCCTGGCGCCTTGAGGATTCCAGTCTAGCGCCGCCTTCTCAATAGCTCCGTCCGGCTTCCTTAGTGTGTGACCAATCCAGCGCCATTTCCTCTCCTTGATCTGGATGCTAATCGGTTGTTGATTGGTGATGGTCCAAAGATCTTCATTTGAGATTATGTCCGGCCACCTCACATTCATGATGCGACGCAGACATCTGTTAATGAACACCTGTAGCTGGTTGTTGATCGGTTTTGTGACTTTCCATGTTTCACAGCCGTAGAGAAGAATCGACTTTACGTTGCCATTGAAAAGGCGGAGCTTGGTCTTCCTGGAAATGTTCCTATTTCTCCAGATGGGGTAGAGCTGGACAAAGGCACCATTTGCCTTCCTGATACGGCTTCGAACATCTTCCTCTGCTCCCCCATCATTTGTGACTATACTTCCAAGGTAGAGGAAGGACTCAACTCGCTCAATGTCCTTTCCGTTGACTGTCAAACTAGTCGTGATGTCAGAATTTATCCTCATCTCTTTGGTCTTGTTGGTGTTGATCATCAGTCCTGCACGTTCTGCTTCTCTCTGCAACCTCCCCAGCTTATTTTCTATGTCTCGGTACCGTTGTGCCATAAGACAAACGTCGTCTGCGAAATCCAGATCTTAGAGCCTGTCATTTATACCCCACTGAATACCCCTCTTCCATCCTCCCATTACCTTCTTCATCACACTATCCAGGACCAACAGGAACAGAGTGGGGGAAAGGACACACCCCTTTTATTGTAGGAATACCTTTAATGGGACCACCAAACCTTCAAGTACCGTATGCATTATACATTCCACATAGTGCTGTATTTTGGTCAATAGTTCCTCGAGTGCTTACATTAAATAACAATACAGTAAATGTATAAATATTTATTTAATCATAATTGTTTTCATTAAATATCATGTAATAAATATTTTCACACCAAAGAATGACCATTTCATGATCATTTATTGTAGGAATATCTTTAATGGGATCTCCAAACCTAGAAGTAAACCATATGTCATATTCATTCCACATAGCTACATAACCGACGGTACATATCAATCTCAGCCACCGCGCGCTCTCATTGTTTGTGTTGAATTTCTGTCTTATTACTAGAACTGTACTGACTGGTCAATAACCAACATAGTGTGCTAAAATGTTTCCCTCATGGGTAACTCATGTTTGGTTAGTCAATTTTTTATTGCAAGGCCAGTCAAGACCTAAAAAAGTTAGTCTTGACATATATATCCATCATCAACACCATTATCATTAAACAAATCAAACCATCTTAATGTATTTATTAAATTTAATTGCATTTTAGGAACTTTGCAAGCATCTTGCAACCTTGAAGAGGAAAGTATTGAGAGTAATTTGTGAAAAGAAAACCGTTCAATCATTCAATGTCGTTAGTGTTATAAACCTCAACGTAAGAGGTTATGAAAGTCTATGTCATGGTGTGGTTTTTACAGCTGGATGCCTTTTCTGACACCCACCTCAGAGACAAGTTTATGTAAGATGAAACTCAACTATCACGTCCAATGTAGAGGTCCTAGCCTAACAGAAAGTCATGTTAAGGTATTTGTTTGCAGTGAGTGTGGTAAACGAAACAGAAACAACGACAATAAAAGCATACATGTAAAGGGTATATTATGGAATTTTCGAGTACATGTAGTCAATTTTAATAAAAATTGGTTAAATATCATGATTTGTAGCCCACTTTGGGTAAGTTTGGTAAATTTTAGTGAATTTTCATCTATATTCGTCTAATTTTATATGAATTTGAGGTACTTTAAACCATTCTTAGGTAAATCAATGGAATTTCAATAAATCTGGTAGTCATTTGTTGGATTTTGCTGGAATGTTTTGTCATTTGGTTAATTTGCGGAAAATTTAGTGGATTTTAGGAAAATTCATGGTAAATCTGGGGGATAGTTAGGTATTTAACAGATAACCTGTCAGTATGATGATTGTATTAGAGTATGCCTTTCACCACCAAAGGGTAGGATTGGACAGAAGACCGTCATAACCTGAAGTGCATAGTCATTTATATTGACTTTAAGAATGGCTGTTGTGGGGGATCGAACACTCCTCTTGTTGGTTTTGGGGGAAGTGTACTCCATTCCATTCAATTTTAAAAGCCACTAATCAGGTCCTAGCATTGGAGAGTTGCAAACCATTTCACTATTCTTAACATCAAATGTGCATTTGCCTCGAGTTTGTTGTATTGAAAACTCGGCTCACCTCACCCCAACTCATTGGAAAATGAAAATAATTTGTTTTTGTCTTACATAGAGGCTTCGAAATCATGGTCATTATTCCCATGTACTGTACTTAGGGAAAATAATAAGGGTCATGCACACTATTATTAGCTGAGTATCTAATACAATTTTGCATACCCTAGGACCAGTATCGCATTATAAAGGCATGGCATGGCATGTGTTAGCTTCCTTAAAGCCAGTAATATAAAACAAAAGAGGTCTTTAATTCCACCCCTGGGAGTCATATCTAGTGTCATGTAGGTTGACGATCACGGAGTCCCATTTGAGTCCGTCATTGCTTCCACTAACTTGTGCTAGGCTCCTCTCTATCTTCTTTCCTGTCGACCACACTTGCTCAACTCTTGTTCTCTACCGACCCCGACATGATTAGGGTACCCGAGGCCTAGGGAGTCTCTTCCTTTTGCATCTTTATTGGCCCTTGTTTATTTATTTTTTCTGATATTCTACTTGTGTGAGGAGGTAGCCTTCTTTTTATTTTCATGATATTTACTGTCTTTTGCTCAAGCCCCCTCAAGAAGGTAGGGTGTTAATAGCCCCACCACTTGTGATGCAGTCTGCATATGGCTACACCCTCAAGGGGCTTACGGCTGATCAGTTTGGAAGTTGGAGACCCCAAGGGATTTCTGAGCTGAGTCAAGTTTTCCTCCTCTTTATCCATTACCTCTGGGGCAGAGCCTCTCCTATTTTACATTTTCTATCTGCCTTTCATGGCTCTCCTTCCTTCCTACTCCCTCAATCCACATTCTTGAGGGTTGAGGGCCATTTTTATTCCTTCTGTCCTTTATTTGGCCATTTGCCCTTTTTTTTACATTTCTTCTTCTAGTATATAAGTGTGTAGTTAATTTTAGTTATAGCTTAGATTTAATTTTCATTTTTACGATGACCCAAACCATTGGGGGTCGATAGAAAAGCTTGGTGGTTAAGTTTATAGAACGCTTCTCTTTTTGTTCAAAGGACAGCATGTTGAATTCCTCATTGGCTCATGAATGTTATACTTTTTTCACTTATTTCTCATGGCTTTGATACTGGCTGTCCGTAAAGTGATCATTATTCATTTTAACTTCAGTGTACGGTGTAGGATTGGAAAGGAGGCGGCCATGGCTTCTGAATGACAACTATGTTAGCGTTTGTCTAAAGTATAAATTAAAAAAGAGTTCGAACATCATGTAGGACATGAACTATTTTTAAATTCAGATTTGTGTTTCACAGTAAGCACAAATATTCTCCGTTTAAAACAAGCCATACATTTCTTTTTCTAACATGATACCTTATAGGTGGGCATGGCTTTAGCTTACAGGTAGTAGGGTCATCAGCTAAGGATTCAATTTCCAGTTCCTTCACCTCTCATGGTATGGCTCTTAGTCAATTCGTTAAACTATAGAAAACTTTTCTATATGTTCTGTTACATTATTATTTGACCATCTCACAGTGTAGTGGTTGACCTACTTGCTTGTCAACCCTAAGGTCTTGCCTTCCAACCCGACTATACCATGAAATTCATTTTAAGGTTGCAATAAGTTTAACCAAGCCTTTGTCAACCCTTGCGTAACAACTATCTAGTCATGTACTGTATGTTAACACAGTGCAGAGCACGTCCACTATCAAGCAGACGAGTAATATGAAACTTGATGACAAGATCGCCGTGCAGTTATCACCAAGGCTCACTACACAAACAAAAGCCAGTGTCTCTGTGCAGATTCAACCCAGTGGTAGTATTCAAGCGTATGTTTGTTTATAAAACATCATTAATATAACTCCAGTGTCACCACAGAGGCCCAGGGTTTGATTTTTTCTAAAGCCTGCAACAGGTTACCCTGTGTCTTGACAGGTATAACTCTTTTGGGGTCAATTCGTGAACCATGGCAAGTGGTTCGCCATCCTGACTCCTTCAACACCTCAAACATATGTTTACTATTACTGGTGAGTTACCTTTTTTTCTTCTTTTACTTTCTTCGGCTTTTTCCAATTATTTAGAGTCGCCAGAGCCAACCAGGCTCATTTTGGTTTTGGCCGGGGATTTAAGGCCGAATGCCCTTCCTGACGCCACGTGATTTTTCATGTGAAAATTCCACCCCGCTGTCACCGGGATTTGAACCCCAGCCATCCGGGTAATGACGAGCAGCTAAGCACCTCGCCATCAAGCCCCCCACTGGTTAGTTATCTATACACACATTAATCCATAATTACCTATTAATAATAATACTAATAATGATAATAATAATAACAATCATCCTCCATACACATGTTCATTAAAGCATGGTTTCACAAAACGCTTATGCTAATAGGTTTTTAATACCTTTTTTCCTGTAACATGACTATTCCCTGTTTTAAGAGTGAAATAATCTATCGAGGTAAAAGTGAATGTCTTCACCTATTTTTCATCACACCAAATTTTAGGGTTCTTCGACTGCAAGATATCGAATTTTCTCAATTTGGGGTTAGTTTTCACCCCTCTGCTATTTGTCATCAAAAACAATAGTTCTTAGGTTCAATTATAATTTTTACCCGTTTAACACCTTTTTACCCCCTGTAGAATCACTATTTACTCTTTTAGGGGTGAAATGACCTATCCAGGTAAAGGCGTATGTCATGACCTATTTTTTAAGCTATCACACCTAATTTTAGGCTTCATAGTTTCCAAGGTATCGATTTTCCAATTTGGGGGTAGTTTTCACCCCCTGCTATTTTTCATCAAAAACAAAAGATCTTAGGTTCATTTAACATTTTTAGTGTTTAACAGTTTTTTTTCTCGTAAAATAACTATTTTCTGTTTTAGGGGTGAAATGACCAATCGAGGTAAAAGCCAATGTCATCTCCTATTTTTTAAGCTATCACACCTAATTTTAGGGTTCTTAGTTTCCAGGATATGGATTTTTCAATTTGGGGGGTAGTTTTTAGCCCCCTGCTATTTTTCATCAAAAACAAAAGATCTTAGGTTCATTTATCATTCTTAAGGGTTTATCACGGTTTTCTACCCATAACATGACTATTTGGTGTTTTAGGGGTGCAATGACCAATCGAGCTAAAAGCCTATATCATCACCTATTTTTTCAGCTATCACGGCTAATTTTAGGGTTTTTAGTTTCCAAGATATTGATTTTTCAATTTGGGGGGTAGTTTTCACCCCCTGCTATTTTTCATTAAAACCGAGAGATCTTAGGCTCATTGATCATTTTTAAGTGATTAACACGTTTTTTTCTCGTGATATGACTATTTACTGTTTTAGGGGTGAAATGACTAATTGAGGTAAAAGCCTATATCATCACCTAATTTTAAAGCTAACACACCTAATTTTAGGGTTCTTAGTTTCAAGATATGGATTTTTCAATTTTAGGGGGTATTTCACCCCAAAAGGGGAACGTCGCCCCAAGTGCTAGGACCCCTCATATAAGTCCCTAGCATGATTGGTTCGCGAGATATGAACAAAAATGTAGTTAGACCCTTTTGACAAAAAACGAATTATACATTCAAAAACGGGGTGTCACCCCAAGGACTAGGCTACTGCCTATGGCAAAATCCCATCAGGGGTTCAGAAAATATTAACAAACGTGTAGTTAGGTCCTTTTGACAAAAGCCGTCAAGTTCGTAGACATACAAAGAAAATACTATTTCACCCCCCGGATAAGGGTAGTTTTTATTTTGGGGTGGATATAGCCCGTCCATAGAAAAGGGGAGTTCACCACGAGTCCTACGACACCTGGGTAGTTTATTAGCTGAGGAATAATCCACCCACCAAGGGAAGATGATTAAGAGAAGGAAGTAGATTTGGGATTGGAAAAGAAGGATAGAAAAATAGGAGGAGAGTCCCACAAATTTAATAAGTTTAGCTTTAAACACACTTAAAGGTGGTTGCCACCGAAAATCCGCTTTCGGATACCTAAAATGAGTAAGGACTTGGTCTAAGCTGACGAGAAACACAGATAGAACTTGGGTGGTTTGCAACAGAGTGGCTTTAGTATAATCCCTCTCAAGCATATATAAAACTACTATGGGGAAGAGTGATGGTCTGGCAAGACTGAGAGGAACAAATTTACTGTATGTCTTCTCAAAGAAATTGGGTTTTTCAAAATAATTCGAAGAATGCCAATGATTTAACTCAGGTTTGGTATTTTCAATTTCCAAAATTATGGAGTTCCTGTAAGGGCGACCAAGTGTCTCTAAGAAGGAAAATGATAAAGGATTATGCCTTATGGAGTAATCTTGGTAAATGAACCAATGGTTGCATTGGAAAATGGCTAAGCTTTTACTCAGCGAGGAGCCGGCTAAAAGTTTTGACAAAGAAACACTTATCTTTTAGAAAACTGACCATACGTTTTCGGAGAGGATCTCCACAAGCAGGTAGCTGGCTTAGCGAGCTTTACTTGCCTTACTGGCCAATTAGAATTAGCTATTAAAGCTAAAAAGAACTTTAGTGAGGTGAAAATTAAGAGTTCTTGCTCAAATGCAACAAAGGGGAAAAGCCCTATTAATGATTTTAATGTCATTAAGTGAGGAGAGTCAAGGAAGATAGGATTTTGCCTAAACTTTGTATTCGTAAATGAAAAAGCGAAAGGATACGCTTCATTTATTTTACAATTACAAGAAGTTTGAAGAAATTAACAATTATGTAATATAATTTAGACAAACAGTTCATTTGAACTTTTTAACAAATGGGGTCGCAGACCTCTCAACATTAAATGTTTGCTCCAGGCAATTGACAATTTACAAGGTTTCAAACCTTACATGTTTATAAAATCTTTATAAGATTTAAACAAATAAACAATGAAGTAATTAAAGTTGGAAAGTGAATTGTAGTACAAAGAGTGTACCTTAAGAAATTCTTGAGAGAATGTTCTAGAGAAAGTGACAACTTCGAATATAACAATAATAAAAACATGAAAAATAAGATAGAAGTTCCTACAACTTCTTATATTTATACAGAATTATTATATGAGAATTATACAAAAGAGGGCAGGTCACTTACTGTGAAACCTGAAGAAAGTGAAAAGGAAAGTTCTAGACTTCCCAAGTTTGAGCAGGAATCACTAGCCAAATGGGACAGTTTCCATTTCGTGAAACCTGAACATGAGTCGCTCAAAAGTTTAAAGAAATATTTTCCCTGATTATAGGAAAGGAACAATGTGATTTGAAACTTGTATCACACAAGCAATTATGCAGAATTTAATTAATGTTAAACTAGCAAAGTTGGAAGGGCACTTCATGAGTGACACCTTATAGAAAGTTACAATTTTATTAATAATGGTGGTTATTAGAAGGTTGAGGAAAGATCATTGGGATATAGGATCAATGTTCATGGCCGTATTTAATATAACCGGACGATCGCGACGCGGTAGAAACGTGGAGCAAGCACTGATTATCACTATAGTCTGTAAAGATTGATGCAAAGTTCACTGTAGAAACTCGAAAGTTCATGAGAAAGAAAGTTTTTACAATGCTGGAAAGACCTGGTTGCACTAGGTAGGCGAGAGTCTATTGCTGGAGAAAATGGTGGATTACAGTTAAATGCGCCATAGAACATCCCAACGGTGGACGAAAGTTAGCTATTGCAGTAATTTAAGGAAGATCCCTCATTTTAACTAGTATTTTCACAAGTGAGTGAAAAATACCTGACGGCAAGCCTCGCAGATAGAGTACCAGATCTGGAAAGTTCCAGAACGATCTTTATAGAAGAATGGAGTCAAAGTTAATCCAGCGGAGGAACTAGCTTTATAATTATAGACAGCGGGTATTAGAAAATATCCCACGTTGCGAGAGGATTTCTCATTTGAATAGCTTAAGAAAAGCTCTTTTTTAGTAAGGTTGGCTTATACAAGCAAAAGCTCAACATGGCAAATCCCACGAAGAATGATATTTGCCCCAAAGTAAATAATTTCACACTGTCTATAAAATATCATTAAAAGCACGTGGAAGTTAAAACCATGAAGATGAGGTTAAAACTTTTAAAATGGTACTTATCTTGATTTCATGTTGAAGGCGAAGTTTCCTTTGAAGATAACTACTTTGCCAACATGGCGTAGAAGAGAATATGCCTCTTGGTTTGAGGAGGCTAGCTCGAGTGGAGCTTTAACTGATCGAGTCAACTGCCGACTGAGAAGTGAGACCTGCTCAACGGAGCACGGAGAGACCAAGGAAGGGGAAAAGAGTGGGGGGTAGGAGACAAAAGGAGAACATATAAGCATTGCCAACTTTAAAACAAAAAATTGATCTCTTGCTGAGCCGGTCTTCAAAGAGTTGACAACAGATGATACTAGCGCAGCAGGGTGAGTAAAGAAGTAGACGTAGTCCTCTTGCTCCAGGAGAAAATAGCTGGCGATGGTAACAGGATCTGGTGGCCAAATGGATAAGTAAGTCCTCTAGCACCAGGAAGAATTGAGGAGCTTCTGAGATTCGCTGCGAGATGACGCTAGGTGGGTCACAGAAGTTATATATCTAGATCAGACTTATGAAGACATAAGAGATATGCCCAACAAGGAGAAAACAGATGATCACTGTTGGTGTTTGACAAAGAGGAAGGAAGAAATGAACATGCAAAGAGCAATAAAAATTATATCTCAGGTACCGTGTATTCAAAGAATACACCATACTGGGGGGAAACACCAACAGAGAGCAAATAAACAGTTACACATTTAATGGAAGAGGAGCGATCAAAGACAGGGGTCTTGTAATCGAACCGTTTATGGTCAAGACTCTGACCACCCTGACTCTCCCATCTCTTCCAGGATAACACTTGGTTACTCTACCGGAAGTCCAAACTAGAGGGGGAGAAACATCCCTAACCAAGACCAAGTCCCCCACTTTAATGTCGGGACTGGAAAGAAACCACTTCTGCCTCCGTTGCAAGGAAGTTAAATATTCCAGGTTCCACCTCTTCCAAAAAGAATTACGGAGGGCTTCAAGTTTACGCCAAACAATAGGTAGATTAAAATCCCTGTAAGAATTGGGAAGAGGAGGAGGGGCAGAAAGAGAAGTGCCGATAAGGAAGTGACCAGGGGTGAGTGGAAGTAGGTCATCAGGGTCATTGGAAAGCGGAGTTAAAGGGCGAGAGTTAACAACACCTTCAATCAGAACAGACAGTGAATTGAATTCTTCGTAAGTCAGAATTCGATTACCTAAGACTTTTCTTAAATGACGTTTAGTGAGCTTTACGCAAGATTCCCACCTACCACCGTGATGAGGAGCGTAAGGAGGTATAAAACGCCATTTGAAACCCTTTGAGTAGGAAAAATTAGAGATTTGTTCCATGGCAGGAGAGGAAGTGAGAGCTTTCTTCCATAGGGAAGCTGCGCCCTGAAAGGTGGAAGCGTTATCAGAGAACATCTCAGAAGGAACACCACGCCTAGCAGTGAAACGAGAGACAGCTGATAAAAAATAAGAAGTAGAAGCATTCGTTACTAGTTCCAAGTGGATTGCGCCGGTAACCATGCAAACAAAGAGAGAAACATAAAGCTTACCAAACAATTTGCGTTTAGCTTCAGGAGAGTTTCGTTGATATTGGAACGGACCCATATAGTCCACGCCAGTTAAAGCAAATGGGCGTATAGGAGAAGAACGAAAAGAGGGCAGATCGCTCATTAATTGAGTATTGATTTTAGGTTTCGCTTTGAAACAAGGAATGCACTTATGAATTACAGAAGAAACTTCATGAATTCCATTTATAATCCAGTACTTTTCCCTTAAGAGGCAAAGCAGAGTACGTGTACCAACATGAAGATTACGGTAATGAAAGACACGTATAATTAAGGAAGTTACGTGATGTTTGGAAGGCAAAATAACGGGATGCTTTTTGTCCTCAGAGAGTAAAGATTGCGAGAGCCTTCCACATACCCTGAGTAACCCATGGTCATCAAGAAACGGGGCTAAAGCACGGAGACGGCTGGATTTGGGAAGATCTCTTTTAGAAGAAAGCAATGACAATTCAGAAGAAAAGGCTTCTTGCTGTGTCAGTTGTAAAACCTTAACGGTAGCGAGATTCAATTCATGATTGGTAAGGTGTGGTTTAGGGAGAAGAGGTTGGTCAACCACAAGATATTTCCATCTAAGGAGATAGGCGACAATTCGTAGTAATTTATGAAAAGAAGAATAGCGGGACAACAAAGGATGAGAAGCGTTGGAAACAAGACAAGAAGCAATGGGTAGAGGTACTTTAGCGTCAGGCAAGTTGGAGTTTGTAGCTGGGGGTTTAGAAGGCCATGAGGAAGATTCGTCGATTAGCCACGAGGGCCCATGCCGGTACAATTGGGAAGCTGCCAATTGAGAGGGTAAACAACCACGAGAGATAATATCGGCTGGATTATCCGCACTGGGAACATGCCTCCATTGACATCCAGAAGAAAGAGTTTGAATTTTGGAAACCCTGTTTGCAACGAAAGTTTGCCAGTGAGAGGGGTTCTTGGCGATCCAAGAAAGGGCGATCATGGAATCGCTCCAGAGATAGATTTGCGAGAATTCGACTTTTAATACTTCCCGTAATTTCTTGACAAGTTCTGCAGCCATTAGTGCAGCGCACAGTTCGAGCCTAGGCAAAGTGATAGTTTTAAGGGGAGCGACCTTCGATTTGGCACAAACAAGGTTGGAAACTGGAGATCCATAGAGTGAATCGTGATAAACTAAATATGCACAGCAACCATAAGCTTTTTCGGAACTGTCCGCGAACACATGAAGCAAAAAAGATGCATTAGAATGAGAGCTGATTAAATTCCTGGGAATTTCAATAAGGGAAAGATCCAACAAATTGCTGCGAAACGAGAACCAACGATTAAGAAAAGAAAGAGGGACAGTGTCATCCCATTCACATTTAAGCGACCACAGCTCTTGCATGAAGAGTTTGGCTATAACGATAACTGGGGCAAGGAATTGAAGTGGATCAAAAATTTTTGCAATTTCAGAGAGAATTTGTCTTTTTGTATTAGGAAGCTCTTCTGCGAGCGAAACTTTATAGATAAGAGTGTCAGTGCTAGTGCACCAGTGAACTCCTAGAGTTTTTATAGATTCGGAGTTTCCACAAATTTCGACAGAAGAAGGATCTACGTCTTCGACGGGAAACTGAGCGAGAAACTCAGGGGAGTTGGAGTTCCACTTATGGAGTGGGAAACCTCCATTCCTTAGTAATGCCTGAAGTTCTAAAGATACAAAAGAAGCTTCCTCCAAAGATGGGAAGGATTGCAAATAATCGTCAACATAGAATGACGTAGTTAGTGCTTCAGAGGCTTTGGGGTTAAATAAATGACCATCTTGAGAGGCTAGCAAGTGTAGGGATCGGATAGCAAGGAAAGCAGAGGGTTTTAAGCCATAAGTAACCGTTTTCAAGCGAAATACCTTAATGGGCTTACTGATTTCATCACGCCACAAGATTCTTTGAAGATCTCGTTGTTCTGGTTGAATTAACACTTGACGGTACATCTGTTTTATGTCGGCTATGACAGCTATGGGAAATAATCGAAAGTTTAAGAGTATAGCAGATAAATCTGATTGAATAGCAGGACCAGAATAAAGAGTGTCGTTAAGGCTGTTGCCATTAACGTCGGGTGATGAACCATTGAAAACAACTCGAATTTTATCTTTTACAAGAGGGTTTTTCCACACGGGATGATGATTTAAATAAACCGTTTCAATTGGGGGGTGTAATTCATCATCAGATTTGTTAACAACTTCCATTTGATCTAAGCTTTCATACTCATCCATGAAATCAGTGTACTGTTGTTTAACAAGAGGTTCCTTGTTGAATTTGCTCTCGATAGCGAAGAGAGCTTTTCGAGCTTTAGGCTGAGAGTTGATAAGTTTAGGAGGATTATTTAATCTTGGCATTTGAACGACGAACCGGCCATCAGAAGAACGAGTGGTGGTATTTAAAAAAAGTTGCTCACAGAATTCATTTTCTGAAGAGGTTACATTAGGAGAATCAATATTTTCAAGTCTCCAGAACTGTTCCAGGTCAGTATTGGAGAAGTAACATTGCGATGCGGGTTGAGGAGAATAATGGGGAAGTTGCCCCGTGACGATCCATCCAAAATTAGTGTCTCTGGCGACCACGTTTGAGGATAACTTACGAACCTGTTTACGTAGGCAATTCCAGAAAACATTGCCACTAAAGAGTATGTCAATAGGGTTCTGCATATTAAAACAAGGATCGGCTAGCCTTAAATGCGAGGGAATGTTTAACCCTGAAATATCCACAGAGTGACTTGGAGTGTCTTCTCCGATGCTATTAAGAATTAGACAATTAAGTTTATGAAAGTTGTTTCTATGACAAGTATCTCTTATAGTTAGCTTTGAAAATTGTAAAGCTTGCGATTTTGAGCTGTTGATGCCCGACACGTTGATAGAAGTGGGGTTTACAGGTAGACCTAGTTTTCTAATCAAGGAATTAGACACAAAATCATGAGTTGCCGCTGAGTCTAGAAGACCGCGTGCACGGACCCAGTTGCCAAAGTTATCCTGAACTTCGATTTGGACAGTGGACAACAATACTTGGGCACTGCGTATGGACTTGGCATTTTGAATATACGATGAAGCATTAGAGCTGTTAGCACTATCATTTTTCGGAGAAGTAGATGCTGTCGATGACCTTGCTTGATCATGACGATGTAGCAAAGTATGATGAGCCTTTTCACAATGGTAGCAAAGTCTTGTGGACTTACAGTTAGAAGCAGAATGCGTGGGCGCTAGGCAGTTGAAACAATGTTTGTTTTGAGCGACTAATTTTCGTCTGTCGTCGACTGACATTTCTTTAAAGGATTTGCAGAGGTATAAGGCATGGGGATCTTTACAAAGTATGCACTTTACAGGTTCGTTTAAACTTTTGCGAGGTTCGCTTTGCGTGTTTAGAACAATAGAGCTAGCAACACGACGTTCACTAGACCTGGTTGGGTAACCAGTAGTGTTTGATTTAAATTTGGATGAGCTGGACCCGGGTTTTTGGGTATTGGACGCTGAGCGTTCACTTTTGGATTTGATGGACATTAATTCGAATTTGGAACTAGGAGATGAAGGTTCACTTTGATTAGCTAGAGCGGTTAAAAGTTGGCATCTAGCGTTTATGAAAGTGACTAAATGCTCGTAAGAGTAGTCGTCTTCTTTAGAAAGTTCAATTTCCCAAGCTTTGAGGGTAGCAGCATCAACTTTAGAGACTACTAAATGTATTAGGAAAGTATCCCAATGTTCAGTAGGTTGATCTAATTGGGACAAAGCTTTAACGTGGAGTTGGGTAGTGTCAATTAAAGTACGCAAACTAGTGACGTCATTGTGCTGTGACGCAGGTAGGTTAAATAGAGCCTTCATATGGCGTTGAATACGTAAACGTAAATTTCCATATCTTTCTTTTAATAAGTTAAAGGCAATGGGGTAATTTTCGGCACGCAGAGGAAGTGCTTCGACCAACTGCAAAGCTTGACCTCGGAGGATAGATCTCAAGTAATGAAACTTGTAAATGACTTGAATGTCTTCATTGTCATGAACAAGGGAGCAAAATAATTCATAGAAAGAATCCCAAGTGGATTCATCTCCAGAGAAATTGGGTAAATCAATTGTAGGTAAAGTTGGTTTGGGCTTGTGAGTGCCCTCACGGAAGGAAGTTTGTGGTTCGTGAAGGGAACCAAGAACAGAAGCGTCCTTTTTCTGCTCCTCTTCGAGTTGGCGTATTATTTTGAAAGCAGAACCTATGCCTTCGTAATATAGGTTTTCTACTTCGACACGATCTTCTGTTTGATTGAGCATGCAAGTTTCTATTTCAGTTTGAATGTTACAATAGTTTTCATATGAACGTTCAAAATCCTTTACACGATGTTTCAACAAGTCTAATTGCGCGTCTGAGGGATCTAATTCTTTTATGTACCTTCTGAATCGGGTAATTTGCCCTTTATAGGATGCTCGTTTAGAAGTAAGTTTTTCATCCTTATCCTTATCAGTGGGAGCCATATTAAAGAAGGTAGATGAAAATGTAACTCACGAAACTGTGGAACCTTGGAAATGCTGTCAAGCTGGCAGCAGCGAATGAGCAGAAAGAACGGGACACACCAAAGGAGACAGGAGCGGTCTCTTTCCCTTTCACAGGCTTTGCATGATGTAATTATAGCTGAAAAATTCAAAGCAGATATTAGTAATATGCAAAGTATTGTCAAATGACACTTTTTTTTAAGAAAAAAGAAAAAATGGGCTCTCCCGGGTTTCGGCACCAAATTTTGGGTAGTTTATTAGCTGAGGAATAATCCACCCACCAAGGGAAGATGATTAAGAGAAGGAAGTAGATTTGGGATTGGAAAAGAAGGATAGAAAAATAGGAGGAGAGTCCCACAAATTTAATAAGTTTAGCTTTAAACACACTTAAAGGTGGTTGCCACCGAAAATCCGCTTTCGGATACCTAAAATGAGTAAGGACTTGGTCTAAGCTGACGAGAAACACAGATAGAACTTGGGTGGTTTGCAACAGAGTGGCTTTAGTATAATCCCTCTCAAGCATATATAAAACTACTATGGGGAAGAGTGATGGTCTGGCAAGACTGAGAGGAACAAATTTACTGTATGTCTTCTCAAAGAAATTGGGTTTTTCAAAATAATTCGAAGAATGCCAATGATTTAACTCAGGTTTGGTATTTTCAATTTCCAAAATTATGGAGTTCCTGTAAGGGCGACCATGTGTCTCTAAGAAGGAAAATGATAAAGGATTATGCCTTATGGAGTAATCTTGGTAAATGAACCAATGGTTGCATTGGAAAATGGCTAAGATTTTACTCAGCGAGGAGCCGGCTAAAAGTTTAGACAAAAAGAAACACTTATCTTTTAGAAAACTGACCATAAGTTTTCGGAGAGGATCTCCACAAGCAGGTAGCTGGCTTAGCGAGCTTTACTTGCCTTACTGGCCAATTAGAATTAGCTATTAAAGCTAAAAAGAACTTTAGTGAGGTGAAAATTAAGAGTTCTTGCTCAATTGCAACAAAGGGGAAAAGCCCTATTAATGATTGTAATGTCATTAAGTGAGGAGAGTCAAGGAAGATAGGATTTTGCCTAAACTTTGTATTCGTAAATGAAAAAGCGAAAGGATACGCTTCATTTATTTTACAATTACAAGAAGTTTGAAGAAATTAACAATTATGTAATATAATTTAGACAAACAGTTCATTTGAACTTTTTAACAAATGGGGTCGCAGACCTCTCAACATTAAATGTTTGCTCCAGGCAATTGACAATTTACAAGGTTTCAAACCTTACATGTTTATAAAATCTTTATAAGATTTAAACAAATAAACAATGAAGTAATTAAAGTTGGAAAGTGAATTGTAGTACAAAGAGTGTACCTTAAGAAATTCTTGAGAGAATGTTCTAGAGAAAGTGACAACTTCGAATATAACAATAATAAAAACATGAAAAATAAGATAGAAGTTCCTACAACTTCTTATATTTTTACAGAATTATTATATGAGAATTATACAAAAGAGGGCAGGTCACTTACTGTGAAACCTGAAGAAAGTGAAAAGGAAAGTTCTAGACTTCCCAAGTTTGAGCAGGAATCACTAGCCAAATGGGACAGTTTCCATTTCGTGAAACCTGAACATGAGTCGCTCAAAAGTTTAAAGAAATGTTTTCCCTGATTATAGGAAAGGAACAATGTGATTTGAAACTTGTATCACACAAGCAATTATGCAGAATTTAATTAATGTTAAACTAGCAAAGTTGGAAGGGCACTTCGTGAGTGACACCTTATAGAAAGTTACAATTTTATTAATAATGGTGGTTAGTAGAAGGTTGAGGAAAGATCATTGGGATATAGGATCAATGTTCATGGCCGTATTTAATATAACCGGACGATCGCGACGCGGTAGAAACGTGGAGCAAGCACTGATTATCACTATAGTCTGTAAAGATTGATGCAAAGTTCACTGTAGAAACTCGAAAGTTCATGAGAAAGAAAGTTTTTACAATGCTGGAAAGACCTGGTTGCACTAGGTAGGCGAGAGTCTATTGCTGGAGAAAATGGTGGATTACAGTTAAATGCGCCATAGAACATCCCAACGGTGGACGAAAGTTAGCAATTGCAGTAATTTAAGGGAGATCCCTCATTTTAACTAGTATTTTCACAAGTGAGTGAAAAATACCTGACGGCAAGCCTCGCAGATAGAGTACCAGATCTGGAAAGTTCCAGAACGATCTTTATAGAAGAATGGAGTCAAAGTTAATCCAGCGGAGGAACTAGCTTTATAATTATAGACAGCGGGTATTAGAAAATATCCCACGTAGCGAGAGGATTTCTCATTTGAATAGCTTAAGAAAAGCTCTTTTTTAGTAAGGTTGGCTTATACAAGCAAAAGCTCAACATGGCAAATCCCACGAAGAATGATATTTGCCCCAAAGTAAATAATTTCACACTGTCTATAAAATATCATTAAAAGCACGTGGAAGTTAAAACCATGAAGATGAGGTTAAAACTTTTAAAATGGTACTTATCTTGATTTCATGTTGAAGGCGAAGTTTCCTTTGAAGATAACTACTTTGCCAACATGGCGTAGAAGAGAATATGCCTCTTGGTTTGAGGAGGCTAGCTCGAGTGGAGCTTTAACTGATCGAGTCAACTGCCGACTGAGAAGTGAGACCTGCTCAACGGAGCACGGAGAGACCAAGGAAGGGGAAAAGAGTGGGGGGTAGGAGACAAAAGGAGAACATATAAGCATTGCCAACTTTAAAACAAAAAATTGATCTCTTGCTGAGCCGGTCTTCAAAGAGTTGACAACAGATGATACTAGCGCAGCATGGTGAGTAAAGAAGTAGACGTAGTCCTCTTGCTCCAGGAGAAAATAGCTGGCGATGGTAACAGGATCTGGTGGCCAAATGGATAAGTAAGTCCTCTAGCACCAGGAAGAATTGAGGAGCTTCTGAGATTCGCTGCGAGATGACGCTAGGTGGGTCACAGAAGTTATATATCTAGAACAGACTTATGAAGACATAAGAGATATGCCCAACAAGGAGAAAACAGATGATCACTGTTGGTGTTTGACAAAGAGGAAGGAAGAAATGAACATGCAAAGAGCAATAAAAATTATATCTCAGGTACCGTGTATTCAAAGAATACACCAACACCCCATATATTTAAATCGCATTATTGGTTAGCGAGATACTAAAAAGCGTATGACCTATTAGTTTTTGGGTTCTTAATAAATATTAAAAAAACTCATCTATAAATAATCATTTAAACAGCTCGCTCTCTTACAAAAACCGCCAAGTTCGTAGGCATACAAAAAATTACTATTTCACCCCCCTGTGTTAGGGTAGTTTTTATTTTGAAGATGATATACCCCGTCCTTTGAATAGGGGTGTTCACCACGAGTCCTACGACACCCCATATGTTTAAATCGTATTAATGGTTAGCGAGATACTAAAAAGCCTAAGACCTATTAGATTTTGGGTTTCTTTAAATAAATATTACAAAACACATGTATAAATAATTATTTAAAAAGCCTGCTCTTTTACAAAATCCCAAAGTGCGCATGCGTACAAAAAAAACACTCATCGCCAAAATGTCAAAAACACACGTTTACCCCAAATGGCGTTTCCAAATTCCACTCATTTTAAAAAATAACTTTACCTTCAAATAGAGCGGAAATATACCATCTAAATGACCCTTCACTCGTCCCTACTCCTTTCCCACCACCTAACCCTTTCCCAACAGAGGCATACATATTCAAGCACGAGCGCGACTTGAGAAAACCAACACTACCCCACTACTCGCGAATGACCTTTTAGTTTTGGTCTTTTAATTAAATAAAGAGCCTATAGGAAAGTAGGAGGCATCACTACGAGTGCTAGGACACCCTGTATGTTCAAATCCCATGATTGGTTAGCAAGATATCAGGTTCGGGGCAAATACGAGGAGGGTTCAATAAGTTAATGGACTGCTTTCCCACTACCACACTACTCTTAGTCGTTATAATATGAAGCATTATATTGTGCATATTACAATAGGATATATATATATATATATATATATAACAGCATTTACCACCAGATATGGACGGTAGACATCTAACAGCAACCAGATGAAATATGATGGTGACAAACACCGCCAACTGGCTGTGAGCTGCGAACCGGCCTGGGCGTTGGGACAACTGCAATTGAAATGTTACCTATTAAGGCCGCTAGTATGCACTAACCCTATTAGGATTACCTATTGCAAATCTTTTCCGCCAGATGTAATGACTGGTCTATGCTGCGTTGGTTTGCCTACCTTTGGCATTCAATACGCATCGAATTTGAAGAATGGCAAGTTGATATTACTAAAAATCTTTATTATAGGGTACGGCGGGGCTAATTCGCCCACGGGGCTTTCCCGCTCAAAATAAGTTTGACGTTGCACTGAGCCGCCACCTTGCTCAGCTGATATCGCCCTTTGTGTTCAGTGTGACCCTCGGCCTCTGTGCTACTACATCTATCGTTTGTTTGAAAGTGACAGCTTGAGTGTTGAGTAAAACAAAGGGAGAATACTGCAAGGTACGTTGTTTATGTTGTGGAATTTGTCGTCATTAAGAATTTGTGCTTGCAACTTAAGGATTAGTGTCCAGAGTAAGGGCTTTATTTTTCCCGGAAGTGAGGCGCCTGGCAGTCTGAAGGTTAAGTTACATCTGAACATAGCAGGTAGCGCGTTTCCTTGGTCACAGCCAACAAAAGACGCGCTATTGTAAATTCCAGTAATTGGGGCTACTCCGCCCAGAAATATGGGGGCTACTCCGCTCAGCCAAGACTTCTCTCTTGTTATAATATTGCAACCAAATTATTTCAGATAGCAGATTAGTATCTCTTTCTTGTTACGTTAGAGATGGTACGGACGTATAAAAGGAAAGGGCCAGTTCGAAAATGGACGGAAGAAGATATTGACCGAGCTATTTCAAGTGTATTACGAGGCGATGTGAGCATGAGAGGTGCAGCTGGACTATTCAATGTGCCTTATTCAACACTTAAAAATCGTGTTCATTTGCGTAAACGACAAGAACCATTAGAGAAAATCATAATGGACAAACCACCGGGTCATCCCACAGCATTTAGTATGCAAGAGGAGACGGATTTAGCTTCCCGACTAAAATGCTTGGCAGCAAGAGTTTTTGGATGCACACCAGAACAGATTCGAAGGGCAAAACGGAGCTTAAAATTTGATAAGGCCCGTGAAGAAAAGGTTGCCAAAAACATTTTCGAGACATTTGCAAGACAAATGACCGGGACCTTCAATCCGTACGACCAAAAGACTTTGACAAGGAAGAAACACCATGTGGATTTTGTGGCGTAACTTTTTATACCGCTCAGTCATCATTAAAGGGTGGTTGGATTCAATGCAAAGACTGTGAAACTTGGTATCATGACATGTATTTTGGGGCTACAGGAAGGAAAAACTTCATTTGTGGTAAATGCCGTTGAGGAAAGGACATTAATACAGTGAGCGAAATAGCCCCAAGCATGGGCGTAATAGCCCCATTAAATTTGTGATTCGTCATTTTGGCTTTGATTTATATTTTATTTCATCAAGTCGGTATATTGTTATAACTGTATTTTGAGAACATTCGTATGTAATAAGCAATAAATAAGGTGTGCTTTGCTGTTGGTTCCATCTTAGAAAAATGAATAGTTTTTGATTTATAATGTTTACAATTTGAAATGAGCGGAATAGCCCCGCTCTACCCTAAAGCTTTTGTAACAGCCTATTGTGTGGTATTTGAAAATGTTATTTGAACTAAAGGACAAAACGTTCCCACATAGTACCTGTACTCTATCTGTTAGTGCTAGTTTAGGATATTAATCAATACATTTATTGCAGCTAAATAGCAATCGAAAATAAAAATGAATATGTACACTAAAATTCGGTTTGGCGATTTGAATTGCATAGCCATTGATTAATTGTTTTAGTTTACTATAGAACACTAATTTGTAGCATTCATATGCTTGTCCACATAGTTGGCATTAAGACTTCTCTGTAGGATCATGCAAAGATTTATTAATACTGAAACCTTTATGCATATGATATAGCATATAGTTTCATAACTATGACACTCATAAGTTAACTTACTGACAGAAGGACTACACTGTATTTGCGGAGACTTTGTTCATCAAGGGGACAGGCGTGAACGTGCCTAAAGGGAACTTTCACAGGTTCAAGATAATAAACTCACCCTCAAGAGAAACGGCAAGGCAAGGAAGAGGTCTAGAGGAGGAAGAAAGAACTGGGGACAACCACCTTGGATGTGCGAGAGAGAAGACGTTCGCTAACCAACGGCGCAATGCAAAATTAGGAACGCCCCTTTGATAAAAGTTAGAGAAATAATCATCCCACAAAATCAGGAAGCACCGTATATAAAAGGGATAATTTTAGCCTCAAGAAAATAGTTTTAGATCTGGAAATAAGTCAAAATTGGAATTAATTGGTACTGAAAACTGGAGAGGGTATGCATTTAAATGAACCAACCAGAGATCGGGGGCGTACCCAAGCTTCCTAAAGGCGCGAAAAACATGGACAATGAAAATAATCATGAAGCCAGTTAATTTAATGTTACACGATCGAATTTAGGATTGAATCAGTGTTTTGAGACTTTGGGAACGTGAGGATTCCAATGAAACATACCCCATTGTCGTACGGTCATTATTATGGATTTTGATATGGCATAACCTCCCACCCTTCGCAATTTCTTCGCCAGCCTTTATAAAGCCCGATCGAGCCGAACTAAAAACACAGTCTTTGGGGTGCAATTGCTGCGCAAGCCCGCACCGGTCCGCAGTTCGCAAAATTGAAAAAACATTAAAGTATTTATCAAACTCAGTTTTTGGGCGCATATTGCCGCGCAAGCCCGCGATAGTTTACAGTGTGCAAATGCGAAAATGTATAAGTATTCATAGACACAGTTTCTGTATCGCTGGGATGGAGAATAGCCCGTTATAGTATACACTAGAAAAGTTGTGAAATATACAAACACTTTGTGGCATCGCATGGTGCGAAGGCAGTTTTGAGGGGACTTAAGCCAAGAGTGCGCGCAGTAAGCGTGGAATAAGCATAATTGCAATACAGGTACCATTGTGAGAATACGTATGACTCAAAAGGCATATCAATCCGCAGATAAGTTCACGGGAACATATAACAGTGCAGTGACGATAGCTAATATAGTCGGGAATAGCAGCACGAGCTCGTGAGTGTCGAGGAAATACAGTGCATATTGTAACTTGTAATTCATTCATGGTGGTCCTATTTAAATGAATTTGGAAATATCTGATACAGCAGCCTACCCTTGCATGAAGAAACTGGCAGGAAATAAACTGTGGAGCCAGGAATACATCATTAAGAAAATGCAGCAGTCCGTGGACAGCCTGACGACCATGAGGAGCTAAATACCATGGGAGGGCGTGCAACCATGATGATAGTAACTACAGCTGGTATCGGATAAGTAAACCCACAATTATATTCATAATTTAGTCAGGATTGTTCGGGATTGCAGGCAGATCTGATTGTACATAATTTGTATTTTATTTTGTGTGTGTTAGTCTTTGTGTTATGTCAGTTAGGGTCCGTGAGGTCATCATAGATTTTGTGTGTGTGTCTGTCCTTTTTTGTTGAGTGCACAGAGAATGGACGTCATTATGGGAGATTCGTGTACCTGCAGGATTCTTTGATAATTATAAATTTATTAAGCCCGGGAGGAAAGTATTATTTTACGATGTAACAAACCAGTATTAGCGGATACTATTTTGATGCATTTCAGTTTTGTGATTGGGGCTGTTGACCACCACGGTAAGTAGTGTATTGATGGCGAAAATAGGCCTTGATATTCTAGTGAGGGAGACAGCGACCATACGCAAATGTTCAGGTATGAAGATGGTAAGTGTTGATGCTCCTTGGTCAAGGGCGTGCCGTGTGGGTGTGTGTGGATAGCGGAGGCATTATTCCCGCAAGGTTCTTCGATCATATAAAAAGTTATGGATTGGTCATACCTATGGTAAGTTATGCACATTCCCACTTATGAGTTCTATGATCGTATACTGGATACATCATAGGGGTGTTTTGATTGCAGCATATCATGATTGCGACGGATGAATCACATTTGGATTCCCGATGGTATGTTTACATTTCTACGGTTCTCGTGGGAAGGTTCATTGTGCTCCCTAATGAGACAGTTTGTTGTGACGCCCACGGGCTGGACCCACCCAGCTGTTTGTCTGTGTATAGGGGAGGCAGGTAGCTTGCCCGCAGCGTATGGTTACATTGTCTAAATATTTTGGTCTGACTGGTGACAACATTTTGTAGGTACGAGTGTGTTTGGCATTGTAGACTAGTTTGTTAGATTAATTGTTTGCAGCCATTTGGGCCTTTCATTTGTTAAATTTTTTGGAGTCCTTCCGACCTATTTTGGTGTTCTTTCGCTCCAGAGAGCGGAATATATGTTTTGGTGCACACCTATATATATTAGTCAGTTTAATTAGTGCATAACGGGGGCATCGGCCTGCCGTTACTTTGTGTAAGCATGACAACCCACGCACTTGTTTTGTTTACACGTGATTCTCACGTATTTGTAGGTTCGACCCGGAATAGTTTGTGTTCGAATCTAGCTTGTGTTTAGTGCATATCTTTCCTGTTCACCGGACAATACCTGACCTCAATCATGACCTACCGTATGGACGAAGGGATATGATTGGGAAAATCGGGTGCATAACTTAAAACCACTATTTCCAATACCACAAAATGAGCTGGCAAGTAATTCAGTAGGTTTAAGGTATTATTGGATACCGTTTATGAACAGTGTGGACACATTTCACAGTGATTTTGTTTCTTTCAAAGCAGTTGACAGGCATTTTCTTTTTAATGTGTGAGACACATCATGGTGTGAATTTGAGAGGCCTATTAGCGAGGCCAATGTCATGTTTTGTTGTTTTATAATTTAATTTCATTAATGTCAGGGGATTTGTTTGTGATGTGTTTATTTTATTTTGAGAGGGGATTAACTTAATTCAGTTCATTTGTCATTCCATTACTTTTTGAATAAATTCATTTTATTTTTAAGATACCTCTGGCATACTGATTTTAGTTGAAGTTCCCGTGATCCTTCATGAACATCCCAGGGTGTTTATGTGTAAAATTTAGCGCCACTCGGACCGACCACCACCTGAGAAGATAGTCCAACCTGGGAGTCCTTGGATACGGGTACATTACATGTAAGTTGGTGAAGGCAATGGACAGACGTGTAAACACATGCCTCAACTCAAAGTTGGATGTTGCCACTTCCGGTTATTCAAGCCTCCGGTTCCATAAAATTCTTGAGGTATGTATTCTCTTTTCTTCTTCAATGATGTTAGTAGTTTGTCCGAGGCTCTGTTGTTTGATAGAGGTAAGTAGTTTCTAAGGTCTTCAGCCAAGAAATGATTCTATTATACTCCTTGATGAATACAGAGAGTTGAAACTAGACCCATACATTTAGAAGAAAATAGGCTATATATTCTTTACTGAAATTCTTGTTTCTTCCGTTGTTTTGCTAGTATCTGGTCGACCGTGTTGGGCAAGAACTTATTCTCAGTTGCCCTTTGTTTATCGTTTCAATTTTTTAATTGAAATTTTCGAGTTGACCTAGGTATGCTGTTAGCTCTGATGATAAACGGGCGGGAGGGGAGCCTGACATGCACATATACACACAGGCAGTCACACGGATTTTTGTCTCGTGTAGATCGAACTTTTTTTTGCAAAAATCGAATTTAGGCTAAACGAACTATTTATGTGATTGAACCACCTGCGCAATGAAATCCGACATTTTTTTTAGCGTATGGCTTTTAGTGCCGGTAGTGTCCGAGGACATGTTCGGCTCGCCAGTTTTGTAGCTGCTTCGAGACGGACACCCAATGGGTGAGCTACAAGTACCGTTGGAGAGGGAAGTTGGAATGTAAGGACGAGGAGTTGGAAGGTAGCAGCTGTGGCCTATAGTTAGGGACCAACCCCGGCATTTGCCTGGAAGGAAGATGGGAAACCACAGAAGACCATCTTCAAGGTTGCCGGCGGGGGGATTCAAACCTCCTCGCCTCCCGGATGTGAGCGACTGCCAGCAGTCATGCCGTAACGACCACGGCTAACTCACCCGGTAAATCCGACATGATTAATATTTATATAAGGCTTAATATACTGGTAACTGATTTAATTCATTTGTTTTAAGAAAATTGAACATGGCGACTGTCCGAAAAGTTAAATATTGTTTTTATTTATTGTGGCCTCATCAAGCGATCGAAATGAAAGGCCGTATCAATCTTCCTATACTGACACATAACTCAATAGTCAACATATGAAGCAATCCAATACGGCGGCGAAAAGAACTATTTCACCTGTTCTCACTATCTATGAATATATTATATCAATCAAACTGAAGTATGTATGGCGATGGAGGCTATCGTTTCGGTCTACTAACCCCAAGATTGCAGGTTCGCTCCTGGCAGTGGTAAGTGATTTTTGAAAGGCGGCAAAAATATGATACGCATGTCATACGATGTTGGCATGTCAAATAACCCATTTGAATTCAGTAGGCCGAGTTCATAATGGCAAAATTAATTTCGGGAGTTTCCGCCAACAGAAAGTTCTTCATTTCTCTACTAGAAAGCGCTATAGTGTTCAAGGTGATTATATATCTAACATCTAACCTCCTTGACTTTCATACTCAAGGAACAACGAAATTCGGAATGCAAGCTACCCTCTGAGTGTAAAATAGCAAAGCATGCACCTGGCACCCGAGGCCATGCGATGAAAAAACCTATATAAATATCAATAACCTGGCAACATGGCAGCCACGCTAATTTCAAATATTTAAAAGCATTTTTCTCGGGGTTTAATCATCGGAGCGCAGTGAAACTTGGCACAAGAATATTTTATGCAAACCTGAATTAACTGATGTTTAATTTAATACCGATTTTTATGAGCAATTCAAGATGGCGGTGTGTGAATTTTAGAAATCACCCTTATATTGTTTTGAGTCCTATTGAACTGATCGAAGTCAAATTTCGTATTAGAACTTCCATAATTATCTTTATCTGCTGGGTATAATTATGTGGCCTACATATAAAACAATCAAATATGCCAAGCATGAGATACATTTCATACTTTTAATCGATTAATTTCAGTTATCGAATAATCGATCAATAGAAGCATACAATCAATTAATTGCTAGAAATGACGATTAATTGATTGCGCGTTTTATCGATTGGTCGTTTAATGGATTAATCCGTTGGTCAAATTAATTAATTTTTTTGTCGATTAATCAATGTACTTTGCTCCTTTCACTACGCTCTCACAAAAGCAAAACACACAATTAATTAATTAAAATATATTGTCTCATATATTTTTAAATAATGTACCTTCTTTGTGAAAATTAGGCTAAAACAGAGTTCAACAATAATGTTCCTGTTCTAAATTGTAAACATTGAACAAGAATTTTAAAACTTTGCTGAAAACTCTTTGTTTTCTTTTTTCAAAACCCTTCACAATTTGATTAATATTTTCCCTTTCACTGTCATTGACTCTAATTTGGTTATTGTTAGCATAAACAAGAAAGGATACTTTGTATATTTAGGCAAACCGTAACTTTTATAGATTTCTATACATCATTCCGTAAATAATGTAAGCGATGACCTCTCATTTAAATTTCAATTTTTCTATCTCATGTCTACTAACCAATTAATATATTCTTCGGTTAGCCAATTAATAGATTCTTCGTTTAGCCGATTAATCTATTATTCGGCCAGTCGATTAAATGATCAATCCTTTCGATTAATTACACACTATTCGATAGATCGATCAACCGAACATCATTTATTACCAGCTCTCGCGGGTATAGAGATTCTTGGGTCAAATTTGTTCAGAAAAGTTTTTGTTCTATTCCATATCATTCCCATTAAATTATTTTGTCAATATGATTGAGGATTTTTAGATGTTTGAGATAATAAAATATTATATGTAGAACCTTGTTTAGTGTAACTCGTCAGGTCGCAGTCAGGTTCCAGTAGCTGCTGGCCTCCATCGGTGACAGCTTACTACTGTATATGTTCTCATCATATGATTGGTTGATTGTTGTGGTTTTAAGGGGCGGAACAGTAGGGTCATCTGCCACTTTTAACGCAGATAAGTTGATACAACTTAAGGTGATTGTAAGTGCTTGGTGGATGCCTATATAGAGTATGAAAAAGACCTGGCCTACATAAAAGCAAACAAAAAAATAACTAAAATTACTGATTATAATAACAAACAAAAATACGGAAAACAAAAATAAATCGGAAATTCAAAAAAGAACAAGTTCTTTGAGAAAATAAACACTTGAAATCTATGTTGCTGATCCGAACCCACTCTCACTTATAAAACGGATGATGATATCAGCATCCACCACGTCATCAGCTAATATAAGAGCAAGCGTCATCTGCAAACCAAGGTTTCTTTTTAGATCAGCAAGATCCACACACTCAGTTAAAATGTGGGCCACGATGAAAATGACTCTTCCCTTCTCAGTAAGTACGAGTGGGTGGTTTGTGACCTATCCTTAGTCTACACAAAATGACGGACTCCCTCCGTGGCCCTAATACCCACTGACTCTTGATTTAAAAGTACGGTACTCATGCAGGTTATAGCTGAAGACACCTTGCAGTCACAAGACAAATTACCTCTCTTGTCTAAACCAAATATTTGTCAATGTCCAAGGTAAAAGAGAGTCCAAATGAATTATGTCCACAAATTAAATGTTGTTCCACATAGAGATTTCTCATATAAACAGAGAAGAGCTGCCAGAGCAACTTGTAGACTGTCACAAATCAGATAAGTTACCATAATGAATTTTTCAACACAACATTAGTAGAAAAATACTGCTTATTTATGCAAACAAGTCTGGCTTTTTACCATCATGTAACTGCAGTACTCTTAGACCTTTACAGTATATTTGTTTACATTTCTAGTTTGGGGCTTATAGCACAGCACAAGTGGCTACACCTTTAGTGATTATTTTGTGTAGGGAGGCCATTTTTAGGTAGCATTGTGATTTCCTAGGCTTGCAACCTCGCAGATATTAAACTGTAACCGTTCTTTGGTTTCTTAATGCTTTAGTATTTCACCGTAGTATTACTGTAGCTGCGCTTTTAACATTTTGCGTGCCTTTCGCGGGATACTGTTGGAGAGCCTCTACGGTTCGTGGGTGGTTCGGGGGATTTTGTTGCATTTTATAGAGCAATTTTGTTTGCCATATTTAGTTCTGATGATCCTCACTTGATGAGCGAAACATTTGTAGGAAAGTGCGTTAATAAGTGTATACATTCATGAAACCTTCCTTTCTTATAGTAGGGTGTTATAATAACTGTTACTTCTCGCCCAACCTAATTAGGTACACTTGTGTTGACCAACTGAAAGCAAGTCTGATATTAGTATCTACAGGCAACTCTGAAAACTTGCTTCTAAAATGTCAACACTGATTTATGTCGTCATGTCATTTGGAGTGACGAACCAACATTCAAGATACGTCAACGGGGACCATTGTTCGTACCGGTACATCAAATATCGTCACATCGATTCTTAAGGAATCTCGTGTAATCCGTGGGTGCTATATTACAGTTTATCAAGGAGTCCTGCAAGTGGTGGTAATTTGATTAAACAATACCGTGAAAAAAGTATCTATAAATGTCGACTACCTGCGTTGTTCTGGGGCTATAAATGAATTTCAACAATATCAGCACACTACTTTCAAACAATAAGCAATTAAAGGTTGTATTCAAATGGACATGCACTTCATTCTAGGCAAAGCTTTGATGTGATCCACTCAATGCTTCTTGAGCATATCCCGAATGAACGTGTTGACTGAATGAAAATATATTAGGCTAATAAATACATTTAATTAGGCAACAATCTACGGAAAGGTAGCGAAACTAATTCATCTTTCTCTTAATCACATCCTATAGACATCCGCAACCAACTACTATCTCTGCCGCTATTAACATCATCTTCCTTCAGTATTCACATGCATTCACGTTCTGCACGTACAGTACTCGAAGTTTGATTTGCTTGAACTCCTTCATCTTTCATTCTCAGACTTTCGCCTTTAGTGGCTTTAGTGGCGTAATTGGTAGCATTTTGAGCTTGTATGCCCGATTTTGCGGGTTCAAACCCGGCCGCTAAAAATCCCTCAGTACGCCTTCCTTCGGAGGGGAAGTAAAGCCAGCTGGCCTATGTCATAGATTTATGGCATGTAAAAGAACCGTCCACTAACTTAACTTGTGTGAAGCAAAATTTGTAGGTCAGGATTGATTAATGCTGTTAAGTTCCAACGTTCGACACCAGGCGCTGGTTGCGATGGCATCTACTATTAGCCAAGTTCACAGCTAGGTGTCGTGGACGGTAGCATTTGGTAGCGAAAGTACGAACTACTTGAAATTATCGCCTGCAGTTCTTACTTGAATTAAAAACAGATAAAGCACACTGTCATCACAATTAATACTGGCTATCAGACATATTCTACACACACCGAAAGTACACGGGGCTACATGACCGCGTTATCGCAGCCCCTAAACTAAGGAATCATCCAGCAAGACTTTCGCCTGTTTCTTAATTATCAAGCTTTCACATCCACACAATGGTACATTCCAAAAAAGTACTTTTTATCGCTTTTCCTCTCTCCATGATAAGGTTCTTGCTTAGTTACTAAGATGTCTCTTTCCGTTGGAACCCTGGTTTATGAGACTCTAAACTACCTTAGTTGTTCTGAGAAATTATGTTAACGTTTAGTTGTTCAGATTATGATGTTTCAAGCTTTAGGCTATACTTGTATAAAATCGTTGGCCGAGTTTACTCATTTCTGACATCCTTGTCTGCCTGCTGTTGATACCTAAAGACTGTACCGTTTGAGTGCAGCAGCCTGTTATCTCGGTATGACTAACGCAATGGTTACAAAAAATCTTGTGAATGACTTGGTTCGTCTTAATTCTCCTGTTTACTCTTCGTCTTCAAAAGATTTTCCCTTCCTTAATTAACATTTCAAACAAGTGCATAAACGTATGGGACATAAATAATGTAGGCGAGCGGGTATTCATCTCAATGAAGGAATAATCAAATAATTCTTACCTGACAATTGTTTAACGCACAGCGTCTTGTTTGGACCACATATGGGAGTGTCCATAGCTCCTAAAAAATAGAGGACAAAATCGTCACTTGTATAAGCTCAAGAATAAATGCATTATGGTATTAAGATATTCTAATTATATTACATCTCACCATATACAGTATATACTTTTCCTGTACGTCTGTCCATTGGTTTATTAGTTAATCGGGGATTGGAAACTAGAGGCCTTACTGATCTTCATGAAATTTACAAGGAAGAGACTTAACGATATTGTGAACAGGAGGTTGGGGAGATTTATGCTTCAATGCCTGTCATTAAAATTATCATGAATTGGGACCAACTCGCTATTGCCAACAGCACTGGATCTCACATCTCTGATGACTCCAGCTCCAAGAGTTATGATCCAACATTTGCGACTTTGCAGCTAGAGGTTGAGGCTCACAACTTGTACTTTGTCTCAGCTGCTTTGGAGATCTTCAGTGTACCGAGCCAGTATTTATAAAGCACATCGTAAGACACGAGATTAATTGTTCGTTGCACAGTTCAATGGATTTGACAAGCTTACAGCGATAATTGGAAAACAATATAAAGAGTAATGGGATATATAATATGATCGTAGAGTGAAGATGTATCGTTCTGATAACGATAAAATAAATAATAATCTAATTATTTAATATTTAATAATAATAATAATAATAATAATAAGTGATGGATTTAAGGATTTTTATTAATGCATAGAAATTATAGGACAAGAAATTAAGGAGATTTATGTATAATTTAGGGAAGAAAATGTAAATAGAGGCAATCGTTCTACAAAGTTTATTTAACGGGAGTGAGTACAGTATGATCAACAAGTTGTTGATGGTTTTAACTTATTTTAAGGATATTGATAGACGATGTGTCTATCGATGAGCATTATTTTACTCATTAATTAGGACATAGTAAAGTCCAATTGCCGAAATTCACGGTATATATTTGCTTCTAGGCGAAGTTATATTTTTATTTGAAGTTTGAATGTTTATTTTCCGAGTGATTTAAAAAATATGTTTTGGGACATGTTTATATTTGTTTTCCTTTTTGAATAAATCTTAGCAGGCACTTTTTAGTTTCCCTGTTCCTTTTACAGAAACTACCGATGTCTTCATTTAATAATTAGCTACGGTGATACTACTAGTTGCTGGTGCCCACTTAATTAACCGTTTACCCTCGAGATTCTGAGAGTCTCGTCCTCCAATACTTTGTTGTAGGATTTGTATGTAACTAGGAAGTACTATGACCGTATTTTAAATAGGCCTATCTATGCGCCCAGAGATGGATAACTTGCCATCTACCAGGGAATCGTTGGTTCTTCTAGCTAGGGATCAGCATCCCTTGCGATCCTTTCCATTATGAGGATAATACATACATGGTTTATTTGCAAATGTGGACACTGTCCATGGTGGCAAATTACAATTAATACACAAAACAATTCACAACCACAAAAATTTTAGAAAATAAGGACTTATTAGAAAGTAAGTATTAGTTGCTAAGAGAAGAAACCGGTAATCGTAAAAAAAAATCATTCTAATAACAGAAATAAACATAAAATACTAAACATTTACACTTTCTTTCATTGATTCAACTTATGCACCGTTCATCACTGCCTCTTGATCTGGTGCTTTTTCACCAACTCCTTAAATTTACGAACATCAGAAGGCAAAGGGCTAAAAATGCCCCCTGGTAAACTGTTCCATTCTACTTCCCCCCTCCCAATGAACGAATATTTGCCCCAGTTACTTTCCCACTGACTTAATTTCAATTTACAACAATGACTGTATCGGCCCATATATGAACCTTCCTTTCCAATCTCTCATGAATATCTTCCCATGCAATTTCCCCCTTGTAAGCTAAGAAAATACCCCCTAGTCTTGCTCTTGAACGTCTATCAGCCAGACTTTCCCATCCCAAATCCTGTATCATCCTACTCAAACCACTCGTCGATCTGTGGTCCTCCATTACATACCTGGCGGCCTTCCTTCGCACTCCTTCCAATTCCTTTATTAAATACATTTGGTATGGATCCCACACTCCCCCAGCATATTCCAGGAGAGGACGGACTAGGGACATGTATGCCCTTTCCCTAATCTCTCTGCCAGCGCCTTTAAACACTCGCATAACCATATGTAGTAACTTGTATGCTTTCTTTACTATTTCCCTTATGTGCTTACCCCAGTGAAAATTCCCCCCACCCCCCACGGTTACACCTAAATACCTACATTCGGCCCCAAATACAACTTTATTTTCCCCCAATTAATATTCAAAAACAATATGATTCCTTTTGTTAACAAATCTCACTGCCTGACATTTCTTTGAATTTATCATCATATCACTTTCATCTGCCCAGCTTTGTATGAGAGTCAGGTCCCTCTGCAAAATGCCGCAGTCGTCCAGATGATTTATCCTCCAGTATACTACTGTATCATCAGCAAATAATCTTATCTGGGATGATATTTTAACTCCTATGTCGTTTATGTAAATGAGAAATAGTAAAGGACCCAATTTACTCCCCTGAGGTACCCCCCTCCCCACCCTAGGCTGTTCTGACACTGACCCACCGACCCTTACACTCTGACTTCTCCCCTCCAAAAAAGATCTCAACCATTGAACTACTCTCCTGTCCAATCATATAGCCTCCATATTCCTTAACAGAATACCATGATTGACCCTATCAAAAGCCTTTGATAGGTCAACTGCAATGCAGTCAACTTGACCTCTGTTATCCAAGGCCTCACTGATATCTTGCTGAAAGCCTGGTAGCTGCGATTCACACGAAAATCCCTCTCTGAAACCATGCTGTTTATTTCCCTACCTCCTACTACTCCCTAAGCATTCCCTTATGTATTCATTCATAATTCCCTCAAAAATTTTGCATATAATACATGTAAGACTGACAGGTCTGTAGCTATCACTATCCCCCCTTCCCCCTCCCTCTCCTTTTATATACCGGAACTGCCAGAGCCTGTTTCCAGCCTCAGGCACTACCCCATTATTTAGACAAAAGTCAAACAGAAATCTTAAATAAGGCACAATGTTCAATACCATAACCTTTAACAATTCCCCATTTATCCCATCTACCCCGGCTGATTTTCTTGACCCTAATCCCCGTATTGCATTATAGATATCCTTATTCACATAACTTAATTTCTTACCCTCCTCAATACCCTGATCTCCTCCCTGATCCACATTTCCCTCCCCTGTAATTCCTACCTCCTTACCTTATTAAATGCCTCAGCCTTCTCCCCATCTTCCACCAGTAGCGTTCCATCTTCTCCCTCGATATCAGGTATGAGGCCTTGAACCCCTCTTACTCTCCTGAAATAGACATACATATTCCTCCACCGTTCCTTGAAAGTCGTCCCCCGCCAACAAGCCTACCCATAAAATGTTTCTTTGCTACTATCTTAGCCATAACCAGTTCCCTCCTCAACCTATTTAATTCTATTCGGTGGCCTATCCCCTTCCTAATATTATTTCTTTCTAATCTACATTTCTTCTTTAATCTTCTTACCTCCTTATTGTAATAAAGTGGATCAGTAGTCGCTCCTACTTTTTTAAATGGCACATGTAATTTTTCACAATCCAGAATTATTGTTTTCAAACCAGCCCACAGCCCATCTACATCTAGTCCCCTCTCTATCCACGGGTACATATTAGTTAGTTTATATTTAATTGTCATATATCAACGTGGGGAGATCGATGTCATTTGTGGGACGATAGAAGTCATTTGTAGGGGTCGATTCGATGTTTTATGTGAGACACGAAAGCCGATATATTTCATTGTCTTACCCATCTTGGAGATGTTTGCTGTTATTATTTGCCGATCCCATTTTGGAACATGTCGAAGTGTATGGTCATAAACATTTTGAGGAGTACTATAGAGTTGAGAGGCATATTTTATGGATTGTCATACCAGCTGATGACGAGTTTTGGTCATGTAAACGTAAATTTAAAAGTAATTGTTAGTATTGTTGTGATACCAAGTTAACAATGATTATTGAATGAAGATATTTGAATTGGAGTAAGGATCAGTGACTTTGATCACGATAAGAGGGGAATATAGACGTAAGGACAGGCATAGTTGTAAGTTTAATTTAATTATTATGAAATATTCCACAGGTCAGTAGGTATAAAAAAAATTGGTTACTCAGGTTATCCACAATATTGTTGTAGGTGATGTTTCCCTAGCTTCTCCAAGTATAAGAAGAATGTCGACATCAGGCATAGAGGCAATTAAGGCCATGTTTGCGAGGGTGCAGCAAAACCAGGCTCAGTTGACATGTGATCTGGATGCCTTAAATAAAATATCCCATGATAACACTAAAAATATTCAACAGGAAATCGATCAGATGACATAGTAAAAGCTAGTTTAAAGGCAGAGTTAGCGCAGGCCCAAATCCTTAATAAAGCTAACATAATCCCTCTCCAGGAAGAATGTGAGAAAACCCAGGAGGAATGTAGGAATGCCCAAGAAGAAAATAGGCTGGCTCAGGAAAAAGCCCAAGAAGAGTGTTGGAAAGCCCAAGAAGTAAATAGGTTTGCTCAGGAAAAATCCCAATAAGAGTATAGGAAAGCCGAAAATTAGAGTAGGAAAGCCCAAGAAGAAGTTAGGTTAGCTCAGGAAATTGCAAGAACTAGAAGTGCAAATATAGACAAAGTTTATGCTGATGTTTCCTCAGTCAAAGTGGATCTAGGCACATTAAGAGCTGATGTTACTAGAAAGGCTGTAGAGGCCCATGTTAATTTATAGAATAAGCAGAGTCTAGAAAATCTAGAAGATAACCTTAAACATGATTACAAGGTTACACAGACAGATTTAAATCACCTCATAGAATCACACGATACACTTAATGTTATGTTCAATAATTTAAGTGGTATTGTTGATGATCTACAAAGTAATGTGTCCGAGCTAAAAAAAAAAAGAAAAGGCTGTTCAAGGAGGGTATGAACGTAGACATTACGGAATGCATTGTGAAAACTGTAACTGACTTAAAACTGCGGTACTGAAATGTAATAGGGAATACATAATGGAGATGCGTTCCAAAATTTTAAAAGACGTTAGCAAAATAGAGTATAACTCAAATGTTAATTTTGCCAACTTAAGGGAAGAATTAAACAAAAGAATCGATGATGCACAGCAGTCTAGAGTTGTCACGATGTCTGAGCTTGTAAATAAACCGGAATCGGATAAGACGGGGAATTGGAAAGTATTAGAAATGTAGTCGAAAATGTAACGTCAGGATTAGAAAAAACAAGATGTTCAGTAAAGTGCATATAGCCTACTTTCTCCTAAACGCATGGGTATTGTTACAACTCTTTGTCCTTTTCAAGGAGTATAATTGAATGTTGGTTGTAGTAGCTTGTTGAAATACAACGTGCTATAGGGATATTAAACTTGAATATGAGGTGCCCTTTGCTAGTGCTACCTCTGTAAAAAAATTCTTTCAATTCGGTTTCACCGTGTTTGAATTGATATGGGGAATGGATATGCACACATACATGGCCGCTATTTGCAAACTATTGGGCTGATGACCTAGTAGTCAGTCATAAGATGTTTCCACAAAAAGGCATATTGTTGCAAAATCTGGTAGAGATCAAATTATTAGGATGGTCGTAATTTGATTTAAGCTTTTAATATTTGGGTGGCCGTGATTCCGTTTCCGTGAAGATGATGGCGATATAAAACATGACACTGAGGTGCCCTTTGCCAGAGCTACCTCAGTACCAAATTTCGTTCAATTCGGTTTCACCGTGTTTGTATTGATAGGGGGAATCGATTTGCACACATACTTGGCCACCATCTGCAAACTATTGGGCTGATGATCTTGCATTTTGGTCAGAATATGCTTCCCACATAAAGATATGTTGTTGCAAAATTTGATAGAGACTAGATTATTAGGTTGGTCGTAATTACATTTTAGCTTTTAACATTTGGGTGGCCGCGATTACGTTTCCGTCCAGATGGCGGTGATATAAAACATGACACTGGGTGCCCTCTGCTAGTGCTACCTCTGTACCAAATTTCGTTCCATTCGGTTTCACCGTGTTCGAATTAATAGGGGAAATCGATTTTCACACAAAGATGGCCGCCATCCGCAAAATATATGGCTAATGACCTATTAATTTGGTCAAAGGATGCTCCCTCCATAAAGGTATGTTGATGAAAAATTTGGTCGAGATCGGATGATTAGGTTAATCGTAATTTGATTTAAGCTTTGAAAATTTGAGTGGCCGCCCTTGCGTTTTCATCAAGATGGCGGTTATATAAAACATGACACTGAGATGCCCTCTGCTAGTGCTACCTCTGTACCAAATTTCGTTCCATTCGGTTTCACCTTGTTCGAATTAATAGGGGGAATCGAATTTGACACAAAGATGGCCGCCATCCGCAAAATATTAGGCTAATGACCTATTAGATTGGTAAAAGATGCTCACTCCATAAGGGTATGTTGTTGCGAAATTAGGTAGAGATCGGATAATTATGTTAGTCGTAATTTGATTTAAACTTTGATCATTTGTGTGGCCGCCATTATGTTTCTGTCAAGATGGCGGCGATATAAAACATGACACTGAGGTGCCCTTTGCTAGTGCTACCTCTGTACCATATTTCGTTCCATTCGGTTTCACCGTGTTTGAATTAATAGGGGGAATCGATTTTGACACAAAGATGGCCACCATCCGCAAAATATTAGGCTAATGACCTATTAGTTTGGTCAAAGAATGCTCCCTCCATAAAGGTATGTTGATGCAATATTTGGTAGAGATCGGATAATTAGGTTAATCGTAATTTGATTTAAGCTTTGAACATTTGTGTGGCCACCATTAAGTTTCAGTCAAGATGGGGGCGATATAAAACATGACACGGAGGTGCCCTTTGCTAGTGCTACCTCTGTACCAAATTTCGTTCCATTCGGTTTAACCGTGTTTGAATTAATAGGGGGAATCGATTTTGACACAAAGATGGCCGCCATCCGCTAACTATTAGGTTAATGATCTTTGGTCAAAAGATGCTTCCTCTATAAAGGTATGTTGTTGCAAAATTTGGTAGAGATCGGATAATTAGGATAGTTGTAATTTGATTTAAGCTTTGAACATTTGTGTGGCCGCCATTGCGTTTCCGTCAAGAGAGCGGTGATATAAAACATGACACTGAGGTGCCCTCTGCTAGTGCTACCACTGTACCAAATTTTGTTCCATTCGGTTTCACCGTGTTCGAATTAATAGGGGGAATCCATTTTCACACAAAGATGGCCGCCATCCGCAAAATATTAGGCTAATGACCTATTAGTTTGGTCAAAGGATGCTCCCTCCATAAAGGTATGTTGATGCAATATTTGGTAGAGATCGGATGATTAGGTTAATCGTAATATGATTTAAGCTTTGAACATTTCTGTGGCCGCCATTACGTTTCAGTCAAGATGGCGGCGATATAATACATGACACTGAGGTGCCATTTGCTAGTGCTACCTCTGTACCAAATTTCCTTCCATTCGGTTTCACTGTGTTCGAATTAATGAGGGGGATTGATTTTGACACATAGGTGGCCGCCATCCGCAAACTATTAGGCCAATGACCTATTAGATTGGTAAAAGATGCTCCCTCCATAAGGGTATGTTGTTGCGAAATTAGGTAGAGATCGGATGATTATGTTAGTCGTAATTTGATTTAAACTTTGAACATTTGTGTGGCCGCCATTACGTTTCTGTCAAGATGGCGGCGATATAAAACATGACACTGAGGTGCCCTTTGCTAGGGCTACTTCTCTACCAAATTTCGTTCCATTCGGTTTCACCGTGTTTGAATTAATAGGGGGAATCGATTTTGACACAAAGATGGCCGCCATCCGCAAAATATTAGGCTAATGACCTATTACTTTGACCAAAGGATGCTCCCTCCATAAAGGTATGTTGATGCAATACTTGGTAGAGATCGGATGATTAGGTTAATCGTAATTTGATTTAAGCTTTGAACATTTGTGTGGCCGCCATTACGTTTCAGTCAAGATGGCGGCGATATAAAACTTGACACTGAGGTGCCCTTTGCTAGTGCTACCTCTGTACCAAATTTCCTTCCATTCGTTTTCACTGTGTTTGAATTAATAAGGGGGATTGATTTTGACACAAAGGTGGCCGCCACCCGCAAACTATTAGGCCAGTGACCTATTAGATTGGTAAAAGATGTTCCTTCCATAAGGGTATGTTGTTGCGAAAATTGGTAGAGATCGAATGATTATGTTAGTCGTATTTTGATTTAAACTTTGAACAATTGTGTGGCCGCCGTTACGTTTCTGTCAAGATGGCGGTGATATAAAATATGACACTGAGGTGCCCTTTGCTAGTGCTACCTGTGTATGAAATTTCGTTCCATTCGGTTTCACCGTGTTTGAATTAATAGGGGAATCGATTTTGACACAAAGGTGGCCGCCATCCGCAAACTATTAGGCCAATGACCTATTAGATTTGTCAAAGGATGCTTCCTCTATAAGGGTATGTTGTTGCGAAATTTGGTAGAGATCGGATGATTATGTTAGTCGTAATTTGATTGAAACTTTGAACATTTGTGTGGTCGCCATTACGTTTCTGTCAAGATGGTGGCGATATAAAACATGACACTGAGGTGCCCTTTGCTAGTGCTACCTCTGTACCAAATTTCGTTCCATTCGGTTTCACCGTGTTCGAATTAATAGGGGGAATCGATTTTGACACAACGATGGTCGCCTTCCGCAAACTATTAGGCAAATGACCTATTAGATTGGTCAAAGGATGCTCCCTCCATAAAGGTATGTTGTTGCAAAATTTGGTAGAGATCGGATGATTAGGTTAGTCGTAATTTGATTTAAGCTTTGAACATTTGTGTGGCCGCCATTACGTTTCTGTCAAGATGGTGGCGATATAAAACATGACACTGAGGTGCCCTTTGCTAGTACTACCTCTGTACCAAATTTTATTCCATTCGGTTTCTCCGTGTTCGAATTAATAGGGGAATCGATTATAACACAAAGATGGCCGCCATCCGCAAACAATTAAGCTGATGACCTATTAGTTTGGTCAAAGGATGCTCCCTCCATAAAGGTATGTTGTTGCAAAATTTGGTAGAGATCGGATGATTATGTTAGTCGTAATTTGATTTAAGCTTTGAACATTTGTGTGGCCGCCATTACGTTTCCGTCAAGATAGTGGCGATATAAAACATGACACTGAGGTGCCCTTTGCTAGTACTACCTCTGTACCAAATTTTATTCCATTCGGTTTCACCGTGTTCGAATTAATAGGGGAATCGATTATAACACAAAGATGGCCGCCATCCGCAAACAATTAAGCTGATGACCTATTAGTTTGGTCAAAGGATGCTCCCCCCTTAAAGGTATGTTGTTGCAAAATTTGGTAGAGATCGGATGATTAGGTTAGTCGTAATTTGATTTAAGCTTTGAACATTTGTGTGGCCGCCATTACGTTTCCGTCAAGATGGCGGAGATATAAAACATGACACTGTTGTGTCCTTTGCTAGTGCTACCTTTGTACCAAATTTCGTTCAATTCGCGTTCACCGTGTTTGAATTGATAGGGGGGACAAACATTCAGAGTACACACACTCACACTCACACACAGACTCACACACACATACACACACACAGACAGACTCACTTTTTTCGCCCTGTGTTGATCTCATAAGTCTACTTTCATTTTTTGCAAAAATCGAAAGTAGGCTAAGAAAATCAAGTCAGGAGTCGGATATGTCGCACTTAATACTAAATTACAAACTATGAGCATTAAGTAATCCAGCAACATAGAAATACTAAGAACAGACGTCAGAAATGAGATAAGGGAAGATTTAAAGACATTCTTTTGCTAACGTGAGGACAAGTCACGAGAAGACCGTGGTGCTTACGACGCAAGAGCAGACAGGTCTAGGAAGAAATAGAGAATGTTAGAGGCCTTGAACATACGAGGCAAGACCAACAGCTAGGAATAGACCGCATTCAGAGAGACTAAAGATTTAGGAAGATTCTATGAACCAGGAATAGACAGAGCAGGCGTTCAAAATGTAATTTTGCTTAAGAATATTGATGACAAGCCATCTCGTTTTACTGGAGTTGGGAATACTGTATTACCGCAGTTGAATTCCTAAGAGAAATGTGCTTTTATCTGGATGATAATAGGATCCCAAGAGGCAGAGAAATGTGCGTGGTGGAGAAATTTCGAGACCAAGAGGCATTAATATGGAACAGAACGTTCCGATACACTTCCCATAATTTCGAGGAATTCGCAGATGCATTACGAAGGAGATTCTGGAGCCTTGAAATATAGCAGGACGTTAGGGCTGAAATATACTCAATAATAAATTTATTAGAGCACACAATATGCAATTGAATTAAACATGACTTATCTTTTCCTCGAACATCATCATCATTAATTACTTATCACTAGTACACAACTGTGACAGAGATAACTTCCTCTGATCACACTGCATTACATGATATCTGTCACATGCTTTGCCGCAGAGGGCACACACGCACCAGCAATCCGCCTGATGGTACATTTTGTTTGCACACACCCTGAAGTAGAATCCATGCACCGTGAATCTGGTTATCAAGTGTCTCATCTCAAAGAAACCCCTCGTCCGATTCCGCGATGTCATCGCATCCATGATATAAAATTCCTGCCATATGCTTCCTCTCTTTAACTTCATTTTCTGCATTAGTCTCCCATAACCCGATGTAGATGGCAGGAGCAGCTGTAATCTGAGTTCTTCAACAAACGGAGGCTCTTTCGCGAGTTTATACACCAACCGAGAAAGAGTGAATTTCGAAAGACACAGTACCCTTTTCAGGTAGGTAGCTTTCACCTTCTCCAACTCTACGAGATGCTTATACTTAAGGTGATGCCAAATACTGAAATATACTCAATGAAATACGCATATTCAGCACCAACCCTTTATGTGAGTAACTTGACTAGCCAACTCGCAAAGTTACAATACTTACAACCTCCACTAGCTGAGGGAGTATTAGTAGTGGCCATTTCACGCCAGCTTCCAACAGAAGTACGTCGACACCTGATAGCAGTAAATGTGAAAATATTAGAAGCTATGGCAGACATTTTGAGACGTTTAGACCATACAAGCGTAGTGACGAGCACGCCAAATAGGAGTGGTAGGCAGGAAAGTCGCGACATCCCTACAGTATTAGTTTACCAAACTCAACAGACGGAAAGAGAACTGGACGGAGTAGGTCCAAAGAGGACGTCCTATTTTCAGCAAAACCGTTATGAGCCAGGTTATAGAAGGCAGAGAGAAGGGAGACCATGTCAAAACAGATACTGGAACAATGGTCAAAGAAGGACAGGTTTCTACCGTAACAATGAATATGGAAGCAATAGTTATTTTACCAGAGACAAAAGACAGAATGGAGAAGGCTATCGTCTATATAAAAATGGAATGACGATAACTTTTCCAGAGAGCAACAACAACAAGAACTTTCGCGAAACCAAAATTGGAGAAATAACGACCATATCAGGCAATTTTACGATCAAAGGGAGAGGAAAGTCAAGAATATCTAAGGAATCAAAGGCAAAGAGAAGAAAGAAACACTCAGAATGAGGCGAATAATAAGAATTTGGAACTGCAACCCTCGACGAGTCGACACAGTCAGAGCCAAGACTCGAACAGGGCACAAAAAAGAACGCCGATTCCGAAACGATTATAGAGAGGGGAAAGATCACATTACTCAGGCAAAAAATCACGATCAATGAGATATATCAAGCCACCGATCTTGACCTATTGTATGAATGAGAGGAGCCAGAGAATGGTAGAATAGCAAGATTGCCTATTATTCAAATAGAAACGGAAGGAGGGAATATAAGAACGTTATTAGATACAGGGGCAACGGCATGTGCACTGTCCGAAGTGTGTTATAATTGTCTTAAGAATGGAAAGTCGATTATAGCGATGCCAGTTTCAGCTATCAAAGTCAGGGGTACCTTTATTCACAAGACCATGAAATGGAAAGTACAAGTGTTGATGGAATTTATGATAAATAACTACAGATACGAGCAGATATTTATAGTCCTTGGGAAGGTAAATTTTCACGTAATATTGGGAAATAACTTCATAACAAGAACATATGCCTTTATCGACTTACGACTGGTGATCATAAAATTTAATGAAAAGAGTATTGAGACAGAAGACTCAGAAGAAAAGGATTTTGAATACCTCATAGAAAATGAAATTTCAGAAGAAAATTTGTAAAATATGGTGCATGAAATTGAAACTGAAAAGAAAGCCCAGTATGGATTGAAAATTGAAGGTTATGAAGATTACCAGGAGAAATTGGAAAGATCAATCCAGGAGTATGCCGACGTGTTTGATGACAAAACAGGATTAATAAAAGGATTTAAATATCAGATCAGGTTGAGTGATAACTGTCCATTTCAGAAGAATATATATCCTATCCCAGAAAAATACCAGATAGAAGTAGCCGAACTGATAAAAGGCATGGAACGGGGATGGTATTATTAGAAAGCAACTTCTAAGTCAGTTTTAAAACATCCGGAGAAGAACATCATTCCGAAATTACGAAAACCTTAATGGCTACTAACAGATAATGGAACTCAGTACACTTCAGTTGATTTCAAGACGCAAAGGAAAGACTCGAAATAACGCAAATATTCAGTTCTGTTATAAATCCGGAATCGAATCCCAGGAAAAGTTTAATATCAGAGACGGCCAAGTATATAAAATTGTATAGTTCCGACAACCATCACAATTGGGTGAAGGTGGTTCCATTAATTGAATTCTGTATGCATTATACTTGACATTAGAACTCAAACGAGATACCAGTAACGCTTCACTTCGGTGAAAGACCTATAAGACCATGCGTCGGAATTCTTACCATTCCGGAAGACAATGAACCATCGATGAACAGAAGAATTGAGTCAGCGAGGGATCATTTGAATAAACAAGCGGAAAGGGGTTGAAGAGAGTGCAGGGAAAACACTACAGTCTACCGCTGAAGGTGAACGAACTTGTTCTCGTTCGCAAGCCTGTGAAAGCAGACGTGTCGAAGGAAGTATTTACAAAGTTTGCTAGTCAGTACCTGGGACCGTTCAAAGTAGCGAGAGTATACGGATATAACTGCTTCAGACGACAATCAGCTTATAGAAAAATTCAACCACTCAAAATTAAAAAAGATATTATCTTAAGATCAATTAATAGGATAAATTATTGATCAAAAGGAAGAAATGAACGTATGGTTAACGAAAGAATATGCTCTACTTCCCTCAGTGAGTCAACGAGGAATTGAACCCGTATTTCTAAAGCCCATCCTAAGTCACGAGGCGAGGATCGAACCGGACGCGCGTTACAATTTTATGTTTTCATTTAAAGAGACTGGATGGACTACCAGCTTCACAAACAAGCATTCCGCAGAGCTGGCAAGCCATGCAGTAGCTTTGAAAGCATTATATCGAATCCATTATTAGAAGAGGAAGGAAGAGTTTGTAAATGTATATTTTACTATGGTTATAAATGTGATTTTGGTCTAGCTGGAAAGATGACAATATCAACTTTTAGTGAGGACTTGTAAGAAGGAACCGGTTTTAGACCAGTCAGGTGGGCAAGGAACGAGTCGGCACGTGTCTGTGCACGAGCGAACGAAGCCGAACTCAGCGAAAAAGTAATCTCCTGACAGACCTACAAGCAATCAGAATATTAATAATCGATGACGAGCTATTATCTTTGGAGTATGTTTAAAAGTAATTAGAGTACATAAATATAAATGGAATTAAAAACAAGTAGTTCCGTGAAGAACTATACAGCCTATTTTCATATATCCTGCTCATGTTAATTGCCTCTATCAACATACAAAATTTCAGTTTAATTGCTGTAACAGATTCGTCGATATTGAGAACCATCTAAATATTTCAGATGGTCGCCAGGTTGGTTTTTTTATTTTTGTACTATTACATTAAGATTATGGTGTACGTGTGGTATTCAAACTTCAATCGCATGATTAGAACACAAGAAGTAAAAACGAGATTTTTAAATTACGCACAGCAGCCATCTTGTGATTATGCTAACAATTGAAATAAATGAGATGCCAGTGGATCAACATTTGTATAAGCATTTAATGTGCAACGTTTAACGGCACTCGGATAATTAATTCGCGAGAAACGTCCATTTAAATATTTATACTTGGCGGTGCCGCCATGTTGGATTTGTGCTCACCAGATTACTGAAAGTCCTATAGGTGAACATATGTTCATAGTCTCTATGAACATAAAAAAAATCAGTTTGGTTGCTGTAAAAGATTCATAGATATTGAGAACCGTTTAATTATTTCGGAAGCTCGCCATTTAGGATTGTTATATGTATATGCCATAGAGTTATGTACCATTCAAGGACAATTATTGCCTAGGTTCATTATTCAAACTTTCACTTCGATCGCATGATTACGACACAAGAAATAAAAAAATAATTTTAAAATTTCGCACAGCCGCCATCTTGAGGTTATGTAAACAATTGAATTAAATTAGATGGCAGTGCATTACAATCTGCAAAATCATTTACTGTACCACATTTCACTGCGCTCAGAGAGTTAAATCACGTGAAAAGTATATTAAAAAATTTCAAATTCGCTTGGTCGCCATGTTCGTTTTGTACTTTACAGGTTTAGGAAACATATATAGGTAAACTTGTATCAGTACCCTTTAACACCGTACAAAATTGAAGGGTGATATCTGTAATAGTTTCGGAGATATAGAATGTCAGTGATATATTTCGCACAGTCACCATTTTGAGGTTATGTAAAGAATTGAACTAAATTAGACTCCAGTGCATTAATAAGTGTATAAACATTTGCTGTACCAAGTTTCGTTACGTTTGGATAGTTAAATCGCGAGAAAAGTCTATTTAAAAGTCTCAACTTCGCTTGACCGCCATGTTGGTTTCGTAGTCATCAGGTTTTTAAAAGTCTCACAAGTGAACTTCTAGTAGTGCCCTTTATCACCGTACACAATTTCAGGGCGATATTGGTAATAGTTTCGGAGATATTGAATGCTACTGAAATATTTCGCACAGCCGCCATGTTGGATTGGTGAGACGTAACAAAATTTGAAGGGCACGGTCAAGGTCGCCGGGAACAGTGCTATGAACTTACCATGTTTCATTGAAATCACTCCAACCGTTTAGATTTTATTAGGGGGGACACACACACACACTTCACACACACACACACGCACACACACACGGACAAAAGGTGATCTCATAAGCCTACTTTTTCAAAATTGAAAATAGGCTAATAAACATATCGCAATGATTGGAATGTTGAGTTGAAATCAGATGACGGAGATATTTGATTATGAAGTGGACCTTCAATTTTTCGCCGCCAATTTACGAGAGAGACGCCTTTAATTTTGATAAGGAAGGGATAGACGTGTCCTCAGCCAGGAGCTACTATCACGAGCAGCGAAATAGTGCAAACGTACTAGTCTGAAGAGATTTTGAGTGCGAGGAAAGAAGGGTTTGATTGAAGGGAGGTCCGCAGCCACCTTCGGTCAAGCTGAGAAGAAACTGCGGCGAATTAACATTGCAGAGAATATTTGAGGCCTTGAAAAAATAGTAGTTTTACGACGAAGTGAAGTACACATATGCGTGTGATAAAACGAAGTCCATGAAGAGTTACGCGATCAACAGTGAACAATAACCAAAATTTATAAACTACGTGAGTTATTGGAAAACAAAGCAACGATATTTATTCGGTGAATAACAGATCATTTTGATATTTACTACAATGAACTTGAAACATTTCCAAATGGTTTTCCAAATTGAGTGTCGACGAGGATGTTTCTTGTGAACTTCTTGACAGCATTCGCTATGGCACACATAGCATCTAAAGGGAAACTAGCCTACTACAATATGTGGATTCCCAGGTTAACATAGAGCACCGAGGAACACAGAAAATGGTACTGTGGAATTTCAACATCTATAATCCACCAGAATCACTACATAAACGACAAAGAAATGAAAATTCAACACTATGATGGAAATTTCATTGATATAACGACGAACATCTAAATCTACCAGAGAACTTCAAGAGAGGAGACGTATGAAGCATGATCAACAGAACCATCTGGTTCAAGAAGCGAACGGGAGATGACAGGTCCAGGTCCATGAGGGTTAGGAGAGGCGAGATGCTTTGACTTCAGGCGAGACAGAGCCAGGCGCAGCGGAGAGCGAGAATCAGTTGTTTGCCGCAAGCACGCCGGATCAGCTGTTCTGAACGAGAGCCGAAACTGTACATTGTTCCAGAGTACAACAAAGATCCGGGTTATGAAAAGGATGGTTCGAGCTGAATTATATTTCTTAGCGACGATGTTTAATGTCTAATGTTAAATATTTAATGTTTGATAGTCCAGTTTAGTTAAACTTATTACAGTAATTTCATTTTATTGTTTTAAGTGTCATCGTTTTTCGATTTGCACGTAGCGTAATCATAATTCTTCAACGCTTTTTTGGTATTATTTAGTTCTTCGATATTTATGCGAATCCGTATTTCTGGAATGTGGAATATTTCAGAATATTTCTACATTTATTTCGTAATTGTTTCGTAATATTTTATTTGGAGTTATATTATGATATTTTGTCATACGGTAATGTTATTTATTTAAATTCACCCCCTAGTGAGCTTTGGGTGAGGTGAGTCAGGCATGTATTCCTTAATTACACTCTTGGCCGCCTGTTCAGGCACAGGTTTGATTGACTCACCCCCCTCATGTCACGCATTAGAGTTATAAACTCGGAGACGCAGTGTCGGTCGGTCTGGTGACAGTCCCGCGAACGGCGAGGGGAATTTATTTCGTCACACTAGTTGTCAGGCGACAGCTTTGCGGAAGCAGAAGAAGATTTTTCACCACATCAATGCACAATGTAAGTAACATTATATTTTTTCTGCACGATTGCTACAGTTTATATCTTTTCTAGTCCTCCAGATATTGTGTATGCATGAAGTTTACTGCTTTATTTTATCAGATTTATTGTTCTTCCTTCTCTGCTGTGTCAACATTTTTTAAATCGTTCTTCATTTATTTGTGTAGGGACCGCCTATATACGTATAACAGATGATCAGATAGCTCAGGTGCTGGCAAAAATCAAGAGAGATGACGGAGATGGAGAGGAAGTTGGTAATATTATAGTTTAAAGTTACAAGTGTCAAGTTATGCACATTTTTAATAGGGCTTTTATGAAGGTCATGCTACAAATTTTTATTTATTTATTTATTTAAACCAAATCTACTTGTTAATTGTCACTTTAACTCAGAGAGTCATATCGTGACATACAGACAATAAACACATAGATAACATAAATTTACAGTATGGCGTTAGATAATTAAACCAAATGTTCATTCGGCATTTCATAGCTTCCTCGTTATTTCAAAACTTAATAATGCTTTGCAGTAGTTATTTTCATTCACAATATCACTGGGCAACTTTTCTGAAGGAGACTGCACAAAGTTCTTTTTTAATCATAAATGTGGACACAGTGTTCTTCATTTTTTGACAGTTATCCATGGGAGACACATCACAGAAAGAATTACTTTTATTTCCCTATCGATCCCTTACTGACTGTAAGTCTGATAAGTTTTGTAGTAAGGGAAAAAAAACATCAAACTCACTGGAAAAATCTACAGACAGCAATATGTGGCTGTACTGTAGTAATCGTATAGGCTACCTAGTTAATACAGATAGGCTCTCCTAGGCTTTAACAAGATTTATAGTTTAGGAAGCCATTTCCTGTACTTGAATGCTTAATTTACATGCATCTTTGTTCTGAATCTCATCCGACGCTTTCTTATTCCACATTGCCCTGATGGTATTAAAATATTTTGCTAATTGACCTGCTTTCCCCCATTCCCTTTTTAGTAATTTAATTAAAGTGTGATACTCATTTTCATTTTCTATTCTGTTTAGATCTGCTTTGTCTACAAACTTTGCTCTTATCATTTTAATTTCCTTGCATTCCCTGATCAGGTGCGCTGCACACATAACCTTCCCACAAAACAGGCAAATGTCCCCTTTTCCTACTTCTCTCAACGCTTTGTTCTTATACACCCCCATTAACCACCAAATTATCCCTCTCATTTCTCTTTTCATTAGGCATTGAGGCTTTATGCTCATAAAGTTCCTTATTTCGCTGAACTCCGTTAAGGTTCTCCTACTGGTGCACTCTTCTCTTAGCACCTGCAACTCTACGTCATTAACCCATCTACACACTTTTTTACACACCTTACCTTCCTCTCTTTGTAAGTCCCTATCCCATAGATAACCCATTCCTAATCTTTCCAGTACACTTCTTACCCCGTCCACTCAGTAGCCCTCTTGCTGATGCTTCATTTGGTGCAGGTAGGCCACCTTAAGCATTTCCCCCCCTCCACCTGCTTTTAAACGAATCCAAGACTTTATGACCTTTTTTATGATATGTTGTCTAATGCTTACATCCTCACACAACATTCTCGCTCCACAATTCGCCGTGCAACTAGGTAGCCCCAAAATTATCTTGGCAAACCTACTTACAATACTGTCCAGGGTTTTCGTTCCTTCCTCTAAACCCCATACTTCCACTCCATAGAGTGCTCTTGTAAAGATGAGTGCGTTGAACACATTCTTATACACTTTGCAGTCAAGATTCGGTAGCCTACGCTCTAACACTTTAACATTCGCCAATGCCGCTAGCCCTTTCGATTTTGCCCTTTTAATTTGTTCGGTCCATTTACCATTACTCGCCATTATCGTCCCTAGATACTCAAGTTTTTCACCGTCTCTAACTGTGACCCATACATGACCCACTTTTCATTCTTAGCCAGTTTAACTCCCTTTTTGCAGACCATAACTTTGGTCTTACTCGGGTTAATTTTTAAGTTCCAGTCCTCACAGTATCTCACAATCTCGTCAATACTATATTCATGCTACAAATTTACTTCTTCAAGTGTCAGAGTTACCTCTTCAAGGGCCAATTACACTTATGTATTTTCTAGTTTAATTGTAAAAATAATACTTTTGAGAGATAATGTATGACGAAACTTTTTTTGAAACTTAAATCTATTATAATGTCTAACTATATATTGTTTAAATAAAGAATTTTGATCATAAATGTGTTTGCCGAGTTGTATCAGAATTCCATTGTTTTCATTGCATTCAATCATTCATGTAAAGTACAAGAAACATTATGATAATCGTGAAGAAACGTGGGTGGTCAACTGACAGCCCGCGCGAACGCCGGTGTGACTCAACTTGGCGAGAACGCATGAAGGTTAAATTTGATTGAAGCAACGCATTGTTGATATCAAAGTCATGTTGAGAGGATTTATAGTTAGTTATGCAAAGCAGAACACTTGACAACACTATAAGCGATAATTAAAAGGAATACGAAAATGTAATTGGAATGTGTCATCGCATATTTGTGATATAAATAATATGAAGGAATTATTATTCCATAAATTGTAACATTGAATGTATAGGAAATTAAACGTATTGTTATTAATATGATATTTATATACAAACGATTATCCTAAACTAAATCCAGTGAGATAATGGTTATTTTAAATAATAATATTGTACTGTTATATTGGACTCGATGAGTTGAAATGAATCGCTGATAAAATGTATTGAAGATGAGATATTTAACAAGCATTATGGAATAGAAAATATAACAAGTCAGAAATAATTCGAGCACGATGAATTGTATAATAATGTATAATCGAGAGGAGGATTATTGTGGAATTAAGTAAGAGGAATGAAGAGGAAGTTTTTATTGAGGTGAAGAGTAAGGAAGTAACGTAAACGTGTGTGATACGTAGTGGTATTTGAATTCCGTGCAATATTTAAGTTGGAGAGAAGAGAAATGCCAGTAGGAGGATTAATGCGTGTAGTATATCGTCATGCAAGACTTATTGTAAGGTAATGTAAATAAATATGGATATTTCAGCGAGATTGTAATGAATGATAGCGATATATTAATGGTAATTAACGACAGTGTTGTTGATCAAAGCGATATAATATTTAAGCATTGAATATGGATGTGAATAGGGATATTTAAAACCACTATTTAAATATAATTGGAGAGCCGTGAAGATAGTCTGATATAATATCATCTTTGTCGTAAATTATCATGATTAAGACTTCTATGGAACTGTAATTACCTTAATTGTTCGCTGCACAGTTCAATGGATTTGACAAGCTTATAGCGATAATACGAGTACAATGTAAAGAGTAATGGGATACATAATATGATCGTAGAATAAATATGTATTGTTCTGATAACGATAAAATAAATAATACTGTAAATATTTAATATTTAATAATAATAATAATAGGTGATGGATTTAAGGATTTTTATTAATGCATAGAATTTATAGGATTAGGAATTAAGGAGATTTTTGCATAACTTAGGGAAGGAAATGTAAATAGAGGCAATCGTTCTACAAAGTTTATTTAACGAGAGTGAGTACAGTATGATCAACAAGTGGTTGATGGTTTTAAGGATATTGATAGACGAGGTGTCTATCGATGAGCATTATTTTACTCATTAATGAGGACATACTTAAGTCCAATTGCCGAGAATCGCGGTATATATTTGCTTCTAGGCGAAGTTATATTTTTATTTGAAGTTAGAATGATTGTTTTTCAAGTGAGTGATTTAAAAAAATCTTTTACGACATGATTATATTTGTTGTCCTTTCTGAATAAATCTTAGCAGGCACTTTTTAGTTTCCCTGTTTCTTTTATAGAAACTATCGATGTCTTCATTCAATAATTATCTTCGGAGATACCACTAGCTTGACACTGGTGCCCACTGTGGGGTTTGAAGCCATTTTTCAGTGTTGCCTTAGTGAACAAAAGTTTGGTGCTTTCAGTCGGTCAACACGAATGTACCCAAAAGAGCTGGGTTGTGCCATAATCCTCAAAAAAGTACATGAGATTAACAAATAAAACAAATTTGCGCGCTTCAACAATGTGAATCAGAACACATAAAAAAATCACTAATCTATTCAAAAAGCAAGGCATAAAAATAGCATTCACAACTAACAAAACAACTGGTAGGCACCTACAAAATAGTAATCTAACATGACTCGTATTCAAAGTCAGGGGTATATTCTATTACGTGCCAAGACACTGGTTGCCAAGATAATTACATCGGACAAAGTGGAAGATGAGTAGACACACGTTACAATGAACATAGGAACACGATAAAATACGGAACACATTCATCCGCATGTGAACACATGTGTGACGCGGGGCACAGCTTCACCAACATTGAAACGGACCTAAATATAATTCATCACGAATCGAAAGGCAGAGCTCTTGACATAAAGGAAGCAATCGAGATACACCTAGCCAAAAGAAACAATCCCAACAATCTAAATGAACACACTTTTATGGAGAGCTCACCTCTTTTCACTCTGCTAAAAAACACACCCTGTCGGAAACAAGACACAACCTAGCGATACAGCCAAGCTAGATAAAAAGGGAGGGGGGATAAGGAGCCTTTAATAGGTAAATGTTATCTGGATCAGGAGTACAATGTACTTTTTTGCAATAAACCAAGGCCGGAATTCGTGGCAGTATTAAAGGTGCCAGGACGTCCTCAAAGACCGGGCAGCACTTAGTATGAATGGCTAATAGTCTATGCGTGTCGAGGACTAATCCACGGTCTTTAATAGTTGTAGACCTTCCTGTATTCAATAACATACATCTTATCTAGATTTGGCAACATCCCACAAATACACATGCACTGACTTAAGACAGCACATAGGAATACCGGGCGAGAGGAAGGGAAAATCCAATTCGTTAGCATTCTAATTCAGTCGACCGCAGCTGTTGTAAGAGTGTAGTCTAAACTGCTCGTAGCTCCAGCGAGGAAGACAACCAGATAAGTAGTAGCCTAACTATACCGTATAACCATACTTGACTTTTACAACCATATAGTCATTCCAAACAGACAAACTCCGTATTTCTATCACCACTTTAGCATTTCGCCTAGCATCATATATACTACAATTAGCATACACCGGTAGTTGCATTACCAATACTGCAACTAAATAATTGTACATATTATTGTAAATATTTTCACCTGTATTTTCAAACATAAACGTTATGGCCTAAGTGTAAAGGATCTGATGATGATCGCTTGACGATCGAAACTGGTCATCCTAGTGTATTTGTTAATCTCATATATTTTTTTTCAGGATTGTGGCATAACCCAGCTCTTTTGGGTACATTCGTGCTGACCGACTGAAAAGCACCAAACTTTTGTTTTCTGGTGCCCACTTAATTAACCGTTCACCCTCGAGATTCCGAGAGTGTCGTCCTCCAATAATCTCTTATAGGATTTGTATGTAGCTAGGTATTAGCACGATCGTGTTTTAAATATCTATGTGCCGAGAGAATCATAACTTGCCATCTAGCAGGGAATCGTTGGTTTTTCTAGCTGGGGATCAGCGTCCCTTGGCATCCTTTCCTTTCTTCGGATAATAGGTTGTGGTTACGTGAATTTCGGGTACAATACCATTCACAGAAAGGCAACTGTTCTCTTCACCAGATAACATCCATACTCAATTTTTTTTATGTTTCCCGTAACAATCTTTTAATGCAGCGAATGTAGGAACTTCTAGTCGTGTTGTGCCAAACCATGTGCAAAGCTGCCACTAGAATCACCTTTCTGTGTCTACCAAACTACATGGAAATTGCGGGAAATGAGTTAACGGACCAAGCAACAAATGAGGCTGTATCACAACCACCTTCACCAATGGAGATACCAGCTAAATATATTTGTTCTCAGTCACCCTGACAAGTACTGGAATTCTAGGAAACTCAGTTGCTGTAGGCCCAGTAACCTCAGAGCAATTATGGTCACTACTCGCGTGGGGAAGAGGGTATTCACTGTGGCCCATGTTTTAACCGAGCGTGTGGTATTGGTGATCATTGAAGGAACCTTGGTCTGCAGAATACACTCAATCCCATTTTAGCCGATGATACGGTGGCTTTATAAAAGAGACTTTTTAAGCCCAGCAATCTACATTTTCAAGTGTTATTTAACTTTAAAAACCTGCTCTTTGCTTGAATTTAAAAATCTCATTTCAGTATTCCGTATATTTTTGTTTGTTATTATGATTATTAGCTTTATTTTTTGTTTTTGTTTTATCAATGTTTTCATGTTTATACATCTACTTCTAATTATTTAATAAATTAATTTGTAATTTTAGACCGAGTAATGAGGGGCACCTTAAAACAACAATCATTAATCATGGTCAATAGTTGTCGTGCCCCGGCCGTCGCCGTTGTCATAATATACCGCAAATAACAAACATCATTTTAGTGAAGGAAACTTCCGTCAATAATATTGTTTAAATTCCCTCTGTAACCAGAATACGGTACGTATTACTGTAGTGTTGAGTGTAAGAACTTAATCCTGTGTTGTCGCTGTTCATTGCTTTAATAGCGGAAGTCAACAATTGTCTCGCTTCCAATAATACAAACGTACGTGCTTCTGCGTTCTATCAAACAACTTCATCCGGCTTATATCACTTAGTTTGCTTCGTCTGGTGTTCAATGCATCAGTGTCGTGCTGATGTGCACTACGAGCTTCCTGGAGCTTCAGCATGTTTTAATCTTCTTTCAACTCTTAGATTATTCTTACATTAGTTATCCTATAGCTAATAATGCATGTGAGATTTTCGAAGTGAAATACCATTTCCTGTGGTTCGGATTCCACGGGTTGTTGTTTTGGCACATAGAAGTATAGAGAGTGAACATTCGTAAGCGTAGTTAAATAATTTTTCAGGTATTTTGAAGTATTCACTGAACTGAAACAATATTACGTTTCTGATACCGGAAAGGTTTCTTTATTTTTCCGCCTTTCTGAGCTCTTCTTTCACTTTCTTCCAACACACTCTTTAATCAAGGAGTCGGAAATTCGTTGTCTCTAGTTGTTCTTTTCTTTATTGGATATACTTTTCCTTTGAGGGGTCACAACCTCTTCATGTTCTTAATCAGTAACAGGCTATGCTATAGCTGTTAAATCCCTTTACTGGAACATCGGCCACCAATTGCAGGAGATTAAATTGCTGTCTTAAATTTTATATTTTATTCTTCCAGCTCTTCTTATTTTGCACGTTTATATTTTATTCTTAACTTTTGAACGTGGCGTAGGTTTTGAGATTTATATTTCTATATCTTGTATTTATTGATTTCCGTCAAGTATACGATAGCATTAAACAAACTGCATTGTGGAAAATAATGCAAGAGATATTCATTCCACCATTTCTCTTCAACATCGCCCTGGAGAGTGCCAGGCGTGCATTCACACGTCACTGGGAAATTGAGTTGATTAGCTCTCACACGATTCTTGAATTTGCAGATGATATCGTGATTATGGGAGAAACCCTGGATCAGGTGATACAGGACACAACTAGATTTCTCACAGAAGCAGGGAAGGTGGGTCTGGTAGTCAAGGACTGAAAAACGAAATATCTAGGGGTGTCTCGTTGGCCGAACAATCTTAATAGCATTAATATTGATGGGCATAGTTTTGAGATGGTAGAGGATTTCAAATATTTAGGATCGGTCTTTTCGAACAGGAATGAGATAGCAAAGGACGTACAGCAAAGGATAACTACAGCGAATCGTGTTTTCTATAGCTTGAACAATCTTTTCAAATCACGTTTGATTTCACAAGGAAAATAAAGTACATATCTACGTGACATTGGTGAGACCTGTGGTCCTATATGGCTGTGAGACATGGGTCACGCCTCAGACGCTTGAAGCACGTCTCTGTGCTTTTGAAAGGAAAGTCTTGCGGAAAATATCTGGTCCACTATATAATGCAGAAACAGAAAGGTGGGAAAGAAGATCTCACAAAGACCTTTATCAACGCTTTGGGAAGACAGGCATCAACCGGATTCTGGAGAGGAGGAGGTTACAATGGTTGGCACATGTCAATCAAGCTTAGGATTCCATATCCAATCGTGTTTTCAGCTTGACACCAACTGGGAGGTTACAATGGTTGGCACATGTCAATCAAGCTTAGGATTCCATATCCAATCGTGTTTTCAGCTTGACACCAACTGGGAGACGCCTGAGAGGCCGCACAAGAACAAGATTGAAGGATCGAGCGAAAATGTCACTGGTACAGGTGGCACCAACAGCAACGGTGGAGATTACAAGGGACAGAGAAAGGTGGAAGACCATCTGCGATCGATACTTGTAAAGAGTAATGCCTGTGTTGTTTTGTATATGAGTTTTTTTGATGCTCTTATTGTCTGTCCTGGGTCTTAATGGCCAGTTAATACAATAAATGATGATAATGATGATGTTACACGAACAAGTAACACTCTACGAGTTATTATTCTCCGATTTACATTTTAGGGTTCAAACATAATTCCTTATACTGTAAATAAGTAGAAAATATCTCATTCCCCTCCCGGAAGAACCCAACATCTTGAATTTGGTACCGTTGTATATAAAAAGAGAAACAAGATATTCAGCAATGAACATATAGCGTAGTTACTCCCAAATGTATGGGTATACTTATAACTCTTTGTCCTCACCCCTAAAACGATCACCTCTACCTCCATGTATTTTTGTTTTCTTTTATATTGATAATTAACTAGTAAGTGTCAAAATCAATATTATTTACTTTGTGATAATTCAATATCCAAGCTACTAACTTACTGTAATGCATTCACGTCCGTTAATCTCGATATTAAGCCTCCAAACGGAAGAATCCTTCGTTTTGTGCGGCGGCGATCACAGTAGTTTGGTGCTGCAACCTAGCAGGTTGTACGCCTCTGAGTTTTGCATGAGCAGGCAGTTTAAAGCAACCACAGGGATGGGATCCAGCTGGCAGTGCTTAAAGGTAATCGGAGCGCGGTCGTGGCTAGAACTTGAACTATTACAAAATTCCCATACTTCAGGAGGCCAAGGATTTACAAAGCGGAATGTTTGGAACAATTACCCACAAGAGGACAGCACCGTCACGAGGCATTGATAAGGCTGTGGTTGATGACAACGTGTACCTTGTACTTAGGCTACGGTATATTCTCCTTCTTCGAATATCTTCTCTTTATGTGCGATGCTGAGGCTGTGATCATTAATAAACGAGTGTATACATTATACTCTCCTTTGAGCAAAATGGCATTTTATTTAATATTGAGCCCGTCAGACGAGCTGTCCGGGTTGCCACTAACCGAAATGACTTCCCGGACAACTCACCGTCCAAACGCATAAGCCGAAGAGAATCGGATGTACTACTTATAGGTCAGTGCGCACGAGACGCAAGATCACGGGGAGATTTGGGCAGACATGGTGTGTGTCGATAACAACCCAAGAAGTACGCCGCAGAAACACTTAAACTACAAAATAATAACACCCAGGCTTAAGTAAACTCGTGAAAAAACAAATATTAAAAAGATAACAAACACCTATCCTAGTTCCGAGGGTTTGTTTCGGGCTATTCCCGCAAGCTAATAACAAAAAGAGAAAATTAAGGGTCAAGAATCCTACACTGAATGAAGTTTAAAACCCTCTCGAAAGATCTATTACACAAAGAAAACAACAACAACAACAACAACAACAACAACAACAACAACAAAGCTAGGGTAGTGGTACGGAAAGTAGACCATACACAGATGAAATGGGTTACTATGAAAAACAGAAACTAAGTTAACAAGCAATAAGCAAATGAGATTTATGATGGTACCACTCCCGAATTTACATTTACCATTTACTGAATCTTGCTAAGTCCTAACGTTATAACAAGCATTTACGGCGAATGACTACCGTAAGAACAAACATTACATAAAGAGCTTCATGATAACCAGCAAAGAAAAATGATTAAATTCACTCCTTAAAACTAAGGGTACAATGGGTTTACACGTAGTATTTTCACTTCAATAAATAAATAAAACACAGCATTCGCATGATCTCTTATTATACCCTGCCTGCATGTTTGAATACTCTTTGTATCCAAGGGTCATCTAATTATGTGCATTTATGGTGGCAACTGCGTGATAAAAATCACGACTTAGGTCGCATGAGCATCGTGCGCCACCAGGTGTGAACTACTGGTTAGTACGCTGCTCCGTCGTCTCAAAGTAGTGTACTCTGTCTAAAGTCATTTCCCGATGAAAATGGAAAAACATCCAAATGGAATCAAACAGCTGGCACAACGTTGAGAAATCAAGTTTCAGTTACTGTCATAGTTAATTAACAATTGTTTATAATAATTATGCATTTATGATTATTAAGAGCGTAGTTTAGATTTGTCGTTGGTTTATGACGATTGGCTGATGATTCTAGGACACCTAGGCTAAACAAAGTGATGTCTTCCGTAAGATCAATCACTTGCAAAAACATCGACTCAATAGTCGGCAACAATAACACGAGTTGACAAGACTCGGATACAAAATATAACTGTCAGGGGCAGACAGCTCTCCTGATGCAGTCTCGGGCTAATCCCGGTAGGAATGGTCACAGATTGAACTCTGTACGACAGTGCATTCCATGCGCTCAGAATATTACACCAAAAGCCTCAAACAGGGTGTCAGTATCACCATTAAATAATAGACAACATCTAGCTTCCTATTAAAATTACACACTCTTAAACGGTGTCAGAATGAAGTCGCTTCCCAATAGCGATCAAAACAGGTAACATGCTCGTCTACATGACGTAAGCAAAAACATCTGATTCCCACAACATGGCTGCTGGCCTTGACCCAGAGAATGAAACAATTCTCCAAACGGTATATGCGATGCACTGGCATCTATCTAAAAGTAATATAGTCGTCTCACAATAGAGCGTATTGTACTCTGGGTAATAAAAACCAGTTCTCACTGGTGCTTGGCAAAGCACGCTAGCTTCATAGTTGCGTCCGGCAACTGATAACACATTCTGCAGGCGAGAATTCTCTGAATAAATTCCTACGGTGAATCATGCAGGTTCAAACATTAACAACTTATAACAAATAAACACTCGTATTAAATGTACCGCGTAGAAGTACGGTGTACAATGATAAGTCATGTATAAAAATTCCATGTAACAGTTTCACAAAGAGATTCCACTCTCCTGGTGTGCTCTGATTTGACAAAGAAATGTCACTCGACTCTTATCTTCACAAAACTTTGTGTATTCTAGACTTGACATAAATAAAATATAACAATGATGACAATCTCACATCTGCTGAGATGTACAAGATGATACGGAGAGTATCAGGGTTCGATGCTCTTCAGGCATACTTAAATATAATCCCTGTACGTTCTTTCTAGAACTGATGTTGCTTCAAAGCTTCACATTGACTGTAAAAACATTCATTCATCTAAATGTGATGACATCAGTCGGTCATCAAACCATACGGCCATCTTTAACAAGTAGGAGTCCACGCAGCACGACCTGCTTTTGATGAGACGGTGGCGCAGCAGCAAGGGGCCAGCAAGAGGGGTTATAATCTCAAACAACAACTTCGTTGGTGGCAAGGCCTGCGGATTTGCATTTCGGACCTTCGACCCGATTGCAAGGAAATGTAGGAAAATTATAAAATGTTATTCTAGGCAATGCTGACACCATCACATGGATATGAAAGCCGGACGTCCTCGGAAGTGGAAAATATCTTACTGCTGTAAATACAGGATTCAACTTATTGAAAAGGTTAAAACGAGTAATTATAGATAATTTTCCGTAGAATTTAATTAGACCATAAGTTGAATTTTTACCAGATGTTATATACATTTGGGCTCCTTTTTTTTTTTCAAAAACCAAAACATTTAATAACATCAAAACGGTGAGAGATATCAAAATATCATACGGGGTAGAAAAGTTGCAAATCACTTAGATCTTACACCTGTAGATTTAACTTTTTTCGATAGGATCGACGCTTCCCGAGATATAACGATTCGAAAAAGAGAATGAAATTCACGGCCCCAAAAAAGGAAAATGGTGAGAGATATCAAAAAATCATATGAGTTAAAAAAGTTGCTAATCACTGAGGTCCTAAATTTGTAGATTTTACTTTGTTCGATACGTTCAACCGTTTCCCAAATATAACGGTTCGAAAAAGAGGAAGAAATTCAGGGCCGCAGAAAATCAAATCGGTGAGAGATGTCAAAAAATCTTAAGGGTTGAAAAAGTTGCTAACCACTGAGATCTTACACCTGTAGATTTAACTTTGTTAGATACGGCCAACCGTTTCCCAGATATAACAGTTTCAACAAAAGGATGAAATTCGGGGCTCCAGAAAAGGAAAACGGTGAGAGATATCAAAACATCATCAGGGGTAAAAAAAAAAGGATGAAATTCAGGGCCCCAAAGAATGGTCCGGCCATGCACCAATTTTAACGCCCGACAAGAGAGTTCCTGACAGGCCCAATTTCTTTCCCCGTGACACATTTCAGCTCGATATCTTGAAAATTCCGACCTCTAGTTTGCTAAACGTAAAAAAGTCACGCACATACGTACATTTTCAGGGCCCCCAAGAAAGACAACGCTGAGAGATATCAAAAAATCGTTATGGGTAAGATCGTTGCATACCGCGGAGATTTAACACTTGTGTATTTAACTTTTTTCGATATGACCAACCGTCTCCGAGATATATCGATTCCAAAAGAGTTTCAAATTCAGGGCCCCGAAAAAAGATACAGCCCTGCACCGATTTTAACGCCGAAAAATAGGGTTCCTCATAGGCTCTAGCTCTTTTACCGCTCCAAATTACAGCTTGATATCTTGAAAATTGCGACCTGTACTTTGCTAAACCCAAAAACGTCACGCACATACGCACAACTTCAGGGCCCCAAAAAAAGAAAACGGTGAGAGATATCAAAAAATCGTTTTGAGTAAAAAAGTTGCATACCGCGGAGATCTTACACCTATACCTTTAACATTTTTCGATACGATCAACCGTTTCCGAAATATATCTATTCCAAAAAAAAGTTTGAAATTCAGGGCCCAACAAAAAAGATCCCGCCCTGCACCGATTTTAACGCACAACAATAGGATTCGTCACAGTCACTAACTCTTTCACCGTTCCAAATTTCAGCTTAATATCTTGAAAATTGCGACCAGTACTTAGCTAAACGCAAAAATGTCACGCACAATGGACATTTTCAGGGCCCCCAAAAAAAGAAAACGGTGAGAGATATCAAAAAATCGTTTTGAGTAAAAACATTGCATACCGCGGAGATATTACACCTGTAGATTTAACGTTTTTCGATACGACCAACCGTTTCTGAGATATATCGATTCAAAAAAATGTTTGAAATTCAGGGCCCCCCAAAAAGATTCGGCCCTTTACTGTCTTTAACGCCCGACTATTGGTTTCCTCACAGGGTCTAACTCTTTCACCGCACCAAATTTCAGTTCGATATCTTGAAAATTGCGACCTGTACTTCGCTATACCCAAATATGTCACGCACACTGGACATCTTCAGGGCTCCAAAATGGAAAAGGGTGAGAGATATCAAAAAATCATTATGAGTAAAAAAGTTGCATACCGCGGAGATCTTACACCAGTACCTTTAACGTTTTTCGATACGACCAACCGTTTCCGAGATAAATCGATTCCAAAACTAAGTTTAAAATTCAGGGCCCCCAAAAAAGATTCGGCCGTGCACCGATTTTAACGCCCAACATCAGGATTCATCACAGTCGGTAACTCTTTCACCGTACCAAATTTCAGCTTAATATCTTGAAAATTGCGATCAGTACTTAGCTAAACGCAAAAATGTCACACCCAATGGACATTTTCTGGGCCCCAAAAAAAAGAAAACGGTGAGAGATATCAAATAATAGTTTTGAGTAAAAAAGTTGCATACTGCTTAGATCTTACACCTATACCTTTAACATTTTTCGATACGATCAACCGTTTCCGAGATATATCGATTCCAAAAAAAGTTTGAAATTCAGGGCCCCCAAAGAAGATCCGGCCCTGCACCGATCTTAACGCCCAATAACAGGATTCGTCACAGTCACTAACTCTTTCACCGTACCAAATTTCAGCTTAATATCTTGAAAATTGCGACCAGTACATAGCTAAACGCAAAAATGTCACGCACAATGGACATTTTCAGGGCCCCAAAAAAAGAAAACGGTGAGAGATATCAAAAAATCGTTTTGAGTAAAAAAGTTGCATACCGCGGAGATCTTACACCTGTATATTTAAGATTTTTCGATACGACCAACCGTTTCCGAGATATATCGATTCCAAAAAACAGTTTGAAATTCAGGGCCCCCAAAAAAGATCCGTCCCTGCACCGGTTTTAACGCCCAACAAGAGAGTTCGTCACTGTCACTAACTCTTTCACCGTACCAAATTTCAGCTCGATATCTTGAAAATTGCGACCTGTACTTCGCTAAACCCAAATATGTCACGCACAATGGACATTTTCAGGGCCCCACAAGAAGAAAACGGTGAGAGATATCAAAAAATCATTAGGAATAAAAAAGTTGCATACCGCCGAGATCTTACACCCGTAGATTTAACTTTTTTCGATACGACCAGCCGTTTCCGAGATATATCGATTCAAAAAAATAGGATGATATTCTGGGCCCCAAAAAAGGTCCGGCCCTGGACCCATTTTAACGCCCAACAATAGGGTTCGTCACAGGCCCAAACTCTTTCACCGTACCAAATTTCAGCTCGATATCTTGAAAATTGCGACCTGTACTTTGCTAAACGCAAAAACGTCACGCACATACGTACATACATACATACATACATACATACAGACAGACTTTTTTTGAAATTTTTTTTTTCGACTCTGATTCGATTGGTGTAGGTTTGAACCGTGGGCGACGCTTAGTTTCCGAGATCTCGAAAAATCCTACCACGGCTATATGAAAGCCTATAGGATCTTTAGATCCGGCTTTCATAACAAGCAGTGGCATAACTTGGAAGTGACTTGGAAGGGGTTACAGCAAAAAATAAACCAAAGAATGGCGGCCCATCCTTCCCAAAAATCTAAACCCACACTAAGGGCTGACCAAAACTGATCAAAATAATATGTGATCGTGTCTAGCAAATTGTTAGGACAATCCGACCTACTGACATACAAGGGAATGCACCAAATGGTGACTGACTCACACTGAGAAAGAAATAGCAAAATGAATGCTAACTAGAAATATCCTACCTAAGCTGGTCATCAAGATGTTCGGTTAACTATACTACAATGTATCTACCACAGAAAAAAACGCACAAATGAGAAGATGCAGACTTACAGTACTATTCGCCTCATCTCTATTTCATCACAATTGAGGGGTAACAAAGACCTGGACGGTTCCGACGGTGTTCCCAAACCGGGCTTCTTGGATCAAGCCTCCTCCGTACCAGTCTCCTACTTCGTCCTCGTGTTGGATTCACGTACAGCAACTCCTCCCTGCGGTCGGCTTTCGGGTTGATGGGCGTCTCAGCTCCATGTCCCGCCATGACGAAGTCTCCTCTTCTTCAGATATTCCCCTCACATTTTAGAGGTCTACTCCATTTCGCAGATGGATAATACTCGTAGAATGACGCACATATGGCTTATATCATGATAACACATCTTAGTAGAGAAATCCACACGTGATTGCACTGAGTTCAGAATTATTGTGTCGTAGCAATTATCAGAATACTCACTGACTCTACACAGTAATATTGCAGACATTATTATCAAATGGCTCTCACAGATGTTATGTAACACATTCGGTGTCATGCTCATATATTTTAAAATAGCAAATATCACTCTGGATCGTAATAATCCTGCGTCGAAATTAATTACACTTTGAGTGGTAATACGATTTAGAACTGTGGTGTGCCTTTTCACACACGATGATCGTTGATTGCTAATTATTTTACAATAATTTACGTCCCTCGTGGACTTCAAGTTTACACTGGCCCACGTGGTGAAATGTAGTGTTCCACGTGACCATAAATAATGTTGGAAATATTACACAAATTTCCACAATTTTCACAAATGGTCTTACAAATAGCCAATACTGTTGGTTTCACTTACACTGCACAAATTATCGTTCCAAATATTACTTGATGATTGCGGATTTTTCATCACCACATGGGTGGACTTGTATGTTCCTCGTCTTACAGACGGTCTTGTAACTGTGTCCAACTTGGACGACTACAAACGTAATTTTCGTAGCACTGCACACTATGGTGCGAAAGAATACTGCACAATAAACTTGTCGAATGAAATTATACTTTTCTTCACCCTGCGGGTGGACTTAGATTCCTCGTCGTACAGACGGACTATACAGCACGTCTCACTCGGACGTTTTCAAAAGTGGTTGTCATCGAGCATAGGTTCACCCTGCTGTGTCCAAAGGGCTATTTGAGTCGTTGAAAGTCTATTATCTTCCTTCCGCATATCTGCGGCATAAATTACCTTTACCAAAAATAAATTTAGAAACAAAATAATGTTTATCTTATGCTGAATGACGATGTGGAAAGTTCTGAGACTTTTACAAGCAAGAAGTAGAAGAATGGGTGCTGAGAAAAAATATTTAGGGTGAATGTCCAGAGTCAAGACATCATCCCTTTCACATGAAATGCCGCGCGCTGCTTCCAGGGCGCGATCAATGATGAAGCATGGCATCCTGTAAGAAATTTAAATGTTATGCATGTTACCAAAACTTGATGTGGACATCGACGTGAATGTTGTTTAAAAGAAAGATCTGTTGGGAGACTTTAGGTTAGTTGGTGAAAGGAACTTTATAATGAAATATTTCACATTTTGTTGAATGATATGGTACATGGAAGTGTAAAAATCTTTATTGTTAGGTGAAGTTTGCATGTTTCTTGAATGGAGTACCAGATGTAGTTTGGAGTTGTCTTGTTTCCTCGAACCTACGACAACTATTGTAGCGGGGGAGATTTGTGCCGTTACTAACGTCACATTTCTATTTTGGTACATGTTGAGCCTTCGATAATGTAACTAGGAGTATACAGAAGGATATAGTTCACTATTTCCCGCCAGGCGGCAGCACCTCTCAGGGCAAGGAAATCCTGAGTGTGTTATGTTGGTACACACTAGAGAGCGCCTATGTCGAATCGCTGCACAAGATGGCTGGAATTTGTTGACGTGCATTTCTTGGGGACAATTATTGGGTGTTTTAGCATCAATAAGAGAGTTGGATTGGTTCTTCTGACGGAGCAAGATGTAAAGTGATGTAACGGAGAGCACTCTTGTAGGCTACATAGCCTAGGGTCCCTCAAACTACCTTTGGGACTATATAACATCGTTATAGTCAACGGTACTCGTGTCTACCTTGAAACAGCATTTTGATAAATTGTATTTTATGTTATTTTGGCTTCGAGTAAGACATAAATCTTACATGCATGGAAACTTTGATATTGTGCCAGTGTACCTTCGAATGGATATCTTGAGAGAGAAATATCTACGCAGTGATGAAAAGTTCTTAATATTATTCGTTAATATGTGGTCTAAGGTCACTTATCGAATGTGGCATACTACGTTAGATGAAAGTGGTCAAAAATATGGACGACCAGTTGTAAGTAGTCGAGGTTGCTCAAAGTTAATGTCATTGTATCTTATTTCCTTGCACGTGAGTTCCGAGAGCGCTAACGCGCTACCTCTAGCCTCGCTGGTATCGGGAGAGCATGGGTTCGAATCCCACCTCGGCCGTCCTGAAAATGTTTTTCGTGGTTTCCCATTTTCACCACCAGGCAAATGCCGGGAAGGTTCCTATCACTAGGTCCCCGGCCCATTTCCTTCCAATATCCCTTCCCTGACCCGTCCTGAAAAGAAAAGTACATGGCAATTGGCTGCATAAATAAAATTATTATAAAAACATGAATTTAATACGTCGTCAGCATGATGTCTTGTGAATGAAACGACTAACACATTTCAGGGTGGACTATTGGCATTTTGTTGTTAATCTTTATTTTAATATTAATTCTTCCCTTGTCAATAATCCAAGTAGCATGTCCGTTAGGATCTGTTTAATTTTATATATTTAGCTTTCTTGTTTTGAACGTTCAAGCAATGACGATTGCTACATGTTTTTCCTTTGTTTTAATTTTATCTTCTGTTGGTGATTGTCAACCATCAACGTCTGTCAGCTGATAGAGAGAGACAGGAGAGAATCGGCAGTAGCCATGTTGTGAGGAAAGTCGTATGCAAAAGTTCTCCGTGAATTTGATAATTAATAATAGAATTATATTAACTTAACTAGTTATCAAAGCTTCATGGATGTTATCGACATTGTGTAAAGTCTTTATGAAGTTAGGCACGTATTTGGAAAACTGCGTGATTGAATTTTTGAAAATGGGCATGCTGGCAAAGATAATGTAGGCTATTAGAGTACAGTACGTGCAGAAAGGTGGTGTGATTTAAATAATTGGCCTACTCACTGATGATTGATGGTTCTCAGGTCAAGAATAGTACTTGAAGTACAGATTCATACAGGGAAATAAATGTATTTCGTAATTCTTGGCATGGTAGGTTATAACTTCACATTAGGCCTATACTAAGTGAAAGAGTAGGTTCTCCCGTTAAATAGACTTCATTGAAAAGGCAAGTACCGAAGGTATTTCATTTCCACTTCTTTTTATAACATGTATATTTTTAATGTGTATTTATTTTAACTTTGTAAATGTACTCAGATGTGTGTTAATAGATTATGATTTTACCAGAGTACCGGCGTATCATTTCTATGTTTGTGTTCGACAACGTGATCTCAATTTGGTAGGCAGGGTTATGTTTGGAAAAGAGGTCCGGTCGTTCCTCGTACCCCCGGTGTCGCATAAGCTATTGATTATAATGGTTGCACAACTCACACGGCCACCATCCTGAAATGGCACGGATGATGACGTTGTAGTTTGGGCGCAAGACGCGTCCTATACAAAGGTATGTTGTTACCAAATTTGGTAGATATCGGATGATTAGTTTAGCCGTAATTTGATCTTACGTTTTGATCGTTTGAGTGGCTGCAACTCAGTATTGGTAAAGATGGCGGCGATATAAAACATGACACTGCGGTGCCGTTTGCTAATGCTACCCCTGTACCAAATTTCGTTCAATTCGGTGTCACCGTGGTTTTAATTGACAGGGGGGGGGGGAGGGGGGGTTGCAGACATTCAGAGTACACACACTCACAGACACACAATTTTTGGCCCTGTGTAGATCTCTTAAGTCTACTTTCATTTTTTGCAAAAAGAGAAAGTAGGCAAAAAATAAAGTTAAACCCTTTTGGGAGGTCTGGGGGACTTAGTCACATCACTTATAGGTATGGTCATTCCTATTACAAACAAACTATATCATTTAAACTTTCCATGAAACGTAGGGAACACGATACCATTATAATGTGAATACAAGAATCTAGGAGGAAAATAACTCAATCATTTCTAGTTGACTCACTTCCGAATAGCTATAAGTTTATATTCTAGAGTGGATTACTATATTTTGAGAGTGGGGATCTAAAAAAATATATAAATATTTTAAAATAATTTACTGGTGGATGTCGCATTCAATCACTACTTCATGCAGTAGTATCAATTTAGATAGATAAAAGAATAACTATTTTACAGGCAAAAACCTTATACATTACGAATTAGCGAATATGGTAGTTCTTGATCCATATTAACCAAAGACCATTTATAATAAAATTGTCATCCTGCCTGTTGCTTAACACCTTGTCTTCAGTCAAGGATTATTAAGATGATCAACTGTAGCTCATAATATTGATTCAATGTCGTTCAAAAGTGATGAAAAAGGAAGTTCTTAGAACGAAATCATTATATCTGTTCTTTTCAATGGGTTGTATCTTATTAAATACTAGCAGTAGTACCCGGCTTCGCCCGGTGGAATGATGATAATATCTCAAAGCCTCCTTAACACTCAACGTGATAAATTATATTTATTTATGTATTCATTTCTTACATTATCACACCTACGTTGTCAAACCCAGTGACAATGTTTATACTTAAGTCATTATGGGAAGGCTCTGTAAAAGAATGATCATTCTCATGATATTTGTCTTCAGTCCGAGTCGAGATATGTTGTTAGTGGTCCCAGAAATCGTGATAGTAGTGGTTTTTGGGGGATTCCGCAGCCTCCTACGGCTTTCCTCCTACAAGTTGGCGGTGGCGTGAGTCCAACCACTTACATGGCGCGATATCTCGCGAACCCATGGTTGGATTTTAACAAATGTGGTGTCGTTGAACTCAGGCTGACGCCCCCTTTGCAATGGACAACATATTTCCACCCCAAAGTAAAATCTACCCCTACAAGGGGGTGAAATTGTAATTTTTAGAAAATCTCGCTTTCCAAGTGCGACATGTAGGAGTTTGAATGCTAATTTGAAATTAAACGTTGTTCCACACAAGAGACATGTGTACGGTGGAAAGCTAATATGAATTAACATGCTTGTTTTTTGTTTTTACGCATGCCCACTCATAGTATTTGTAAGAGGGCTGGCTTTTTAAAGATGGCGGCTGTAGTATAACTTAACCTAACCCAACCGACGAGGGGTGATCAAAATGTATTTCAAGTGGCGCTTGTTGATAGGCAAACCAATAATCAAAGAGGGCTTGAAAGGCCTTGAGGAGAGAGCCTGTCATTGTTGACGAGTCCCTGTGGACGGGTCCCTGTTGACAGGTCATTTTTGACACGTGATTGTTGACGGGTAATTGTTGACGGGTCATTGTTGACGTGTCCCTGTGGACGGGTCCCTGTTGACGGGTCCCTGATGACAGGTCCTTTTGACTAATCCCTTTGGACCGGCTCCTTTGGACTGATCCCTATGGACTGGCCCATGCATTTATCCAAATTATGTCGAAGGGCCTAACTACATTTGTATGTAATGCAGTGAGATGGATTAACGTTGTTCGCCAGTCCTTACCACTACAATCTGATAACGATATGAAAGGAAAATGACGAAATACATGTGAACACGTGCGAGATGACATTATTACCGGCCCCCTTGTGAAAACCACATGTAAGCTAACAAGTCACACCCTGTCTTGGTTTGTATAAGTGTAAAACATGGTAGATAGAGGACATGTCAATGGCTAAGTGCAAAACTTGGTGGATGAATACGTTCTAGTGCTAGGGTTAATGAACACACCCTAGTACATGGGGCACATGCAATTTGAGGACAGGTCGAGGGACCTAACTTGGTGGATGGATGTGTCATTTGTAGTTGAAAGAGAATAATGCACATTCTTAAGATGTTAAAACTGAGGAGATTGGACGTGCAGTAAACCGACTTGTTATTTCCTGTCATATTGCTGACATGGCAGAGAGCGCACAGTTCTGTTGCTATGACTAACGCTGCAGTAATTTAAAACAGCAGGTGTTCATCAAGACAATGGGTGATGATCATGCAAAGTCAGCAGTAATCTGATACCGCACAGATGTTCCTAATGCACTTTGGACTGGCAGGTGTATGTGGAAAGGAAATGCAATGATCTGCAAAAAACTGCTGACACGAGTGTTGTAATCCTATATAAGAGAGGTGTCACATATTTCCCTACTGTCTGTCTTTATTACTCGATACAAGTGAACAGTGCTCTATTACTGCTAAACATTTGCAAAAGCCTTTCGGTGGAAAATCATTAAATTATTTTGTAAGGTAAGCACTTATTATTAATGGATTGTAGTATTTTATTACTAATTGTTGTTGAAGTTATTGATTGGAACGTATTTATTGATTGGTTGATTGATTGATTGATTGATTGATTTGTTTACAGATAATTGACGTACCTGTTCCTGTACCTAGTTCAGTCAGTGGCAGCAGTTGATAAATTATTAAAGGTAAGTATCCCCTCTAATAACTTTTAAACAACTAGAGTGATATTTTCCAATGTTCACCGCTAGATGTCAGTGACAATAGTTTATTTGATAGTCAAGGCAATGGTGTGTGAAGCTAAATTTGTAGGTTAGATTTGATTAACGCTCTGTTAAGTCCAAACGTTCGCTGCTAGGTGTCAGTGACGTAGGGAATATTTAAAGACTTAACCTCAGCTCACCTAACATAACCTAACTTTACCTATCTTAACCTTGTCACGTGACAAGGCGATGGCGCGATATCTCTCGAACGCATGGTCGGATTTTGACGAATGAGGTGTTGTTGAACTCGGGCTGAGATTAAATGAAATGTGTGTTTAACGCTCTATCAAGTCTGAACGTTCACTGCTAGGTGTCAGTGACAATGCTATATTTGATAGCCAAAGTTGGAACTACATGACAATTGTGTGTAAAGCTAAATTTGTGGGTTGGATTTGATTAACGCTCTATAAGTTCAAATGTTCACTGCTAGGTGTCAGTGACAATGGTATTTGGTAGACAAAGTTAGAACTACTTGACCATGGTGAGAAGCTAAATATGTAGGTGAGATTTGATTTCACTATATCAAGTTCCATTGTTCACTGCTAGGTGTCAGTGACAGTGATATATTTTGGTAGTCAGAAAGTTGGAACAACTTGAAATTAGACTAGATATGAGTTCACAAACAATTAAATTAAATACCCTTCTAAAACCATTGACTGTAATTTATAAATAATAATTAAACTATTTATATTTTACTTTGTTTTATATTTTATTAACATTGATGATTTCTTTCTTTTATTGGTAATTTGGAAAGTGACCATTATGTTCAAGTGTGGAAAATGCAATAAACAGTTTTCAAGACCTGACAACCTTCAACGACATGCAAGTAAAAAACATAATCTTAAAATGTTTGCATGCAGTCATTGTACTACAAAATTTAACAGACAGGATAATCTTACACAACATGTACGTTTAAAACATGTAAGTTCAGCACCATTCTCATGTTTAGTTTGTGAACTTGTTTTTTTTCTACTGTAAAGCGATATCTATCCCACATGGTTGAAGTGCATGGTGAACAACTGGAATTAAAAACTGTAAAACCATCAATTCGCACAGAACCATTAAATGAATGTAATGAAGTAGGAGGTGACTGTTCAGAAATAAATGTTCAAAAGGTTAAACGTTCTAAAGATGGTAAAAATAGTTATTCAGCGAAAAGAATGAAGACTGGTGAACCTTTAATAACACATTGTGATGTATGCAATATTGATATACCTTTTTCAATGATGCAGGGACATTTGCGTAGTATTAATCATAAAAATAATGCTTGTCATGAAAAGAATTCTGGAAATATTCAACAAATTGCTAGTGCATTTAAAAGTCGAATTGCTAGTTATAGACTTTATAGTAAAGAATAAAACTCAAAGTATTGAATCATTTTAAAAAAAATGTTCAACCTAGTGTGTTTGGCTTGGTAGATAATGTTCTAGTAGAGCATTAAAACAATTAAAATGAATTTTGAAATCTTTGGGCTCTATGTAAAAACTGGGAGTGAAGGTGAAATTACTGATATTAAATCCTTTAATACAAAAAACATAATTGTTAACGAAATAACTAATATCAGTGATATGTACCAAGATATTTCAAGTGCTATCATTGTGAAGAGTGAAGTGTTCCAGGAAAGGGAGTCGGGCTGGGCGTTGGTTGAAGTACTTTATTTAGAAACCAACATGAATAAATATAACCCCCTTCGAGCATCATCATACATTAATTTGCCAGTGTGGATCATACGTAGGAAAGCTTGTGTAAACGTTATTAATAGTGACCATGCATGTTTTGCGTGGGCTGTAACCTCAGCTCTCCATCCAACAGTGATGAATGAGAATAGAACATCATCTTATCCTCACTATTCCTCAGTGTTGGATTTACAAGAAATGGAATTTCCTATGGAGATAATAGGTATTAAATGTTTTGAAAATCAGAACAATGTAAGTATTAATGTTTTTGGAATTGAAAACAAGAGTATGGTTGGTCTTCTATATTATACTCAGGAAAAAAGGATACTCATGTTAATTTATTATTCATAACTGAAGGTGAAAATTCCCACTATAGTTGGATAAAACATTTCAACAGACTTGTCGGTAGTCAACTATCAAAACATAAATCAAAAAAATGGTTGTTTACGGTTGTTTGTTTTATTATAGAAAAGAGGATCATCTAACTCAGCATCAAAAATGGGGTTGTAATCATGTTTGTACAGTATTGCCTACTCCAGGAAATAACAAACTGATATTTAAGGACTTTGAGAAGCAGCTTCGAGTACCATTCGTTATATATGCCGACTTTGAAGCTTTGCTAAAACCTTTTAATACATGTCCATCGAATCCAATGAGACCTTTTACTAACACCACTCACATTCATGAACCTTTTAGCATTGAATATTATATTAAATGTAGTTATGATGACTCGTTAAAGAAGTTTGAGCTCTATAGAGGACCTGATGCACCTAAAGTTTTTATGGAAAGTCTTGAAAAAATGCCATCCGTATATCCTATATTTCAAATACTATCATTCCAATGGAGCCACTAACAGCAACACAGCAAATGAGTTTTGAAACTGAAACTAATTGTTTTATATGTGGTGAATGTTTATATACGGACAGGGTTCGCGATCATGACCATTTAACAGGAAAATATCGAGGTGCTGCTCACCAAGAATGTAATTTAAAGTATAGAGTAACAACATTCATTCCAGTCATTCTACATAACGGTAGCCAGTACGATAACCACTTTATCGTTAAAGAATTTGGAGCTTCAGATGTGAAAATTGATTTGATTGCAAATAATAAGGATCAATACATATCGTTCACAAAATACATCATAACTGACACTAAAAAAGATAAAACTGCGATTTTTTGATTCATTCCGCTTTATGCCAAGTAGTCTTGATAAGCTTGCTAGTAATTTAAAATCACATTAGTTTCATGACATGCAACGTGTCTTTGCTAAAGAAGATGATTTTAATTTGATTCGTCAAAAGGGTATATTCCCTTATGAATATATTAACTGTGTGGAACGTCTTGAGGAGTGTTCTTTACCCTCAAAATATGCATTTTATAGTTCCTAAAACACAATTCATATTAGTGACCAGGGATATTTGCATGCACAACGTGTATGGACACAGTTTGACATTCAACCTTTAGGTGAATTTTCAGACAAAAGTTTGGTGCTTTTCAGTCGGTCAACACGAATGTACCCAAATAGAGCTGGGTTATGCCCTGATCCTGAAATAAATTACATAAGATTAATAAATACACTAGGATGACCAGTTTCGATCGTCAAGCGATCATCATCAGATCCATTACACTTAGACTATAACATCTATAACATATCACTGACCTCTGGAAGAACATAGCAACTAAAGCGGGAGGAAGGGGAAAACCAGTTCCACCCAGCTAACACTCGGGGTTAGTCGACTGTAACTGGTGTCTAAGGAGACACGCAACTGCTTCAAGTTCCAGTTAAAGAGACAACTCGATAAGTATAAGCTTGTATTATTTCAGTATAACCATAGTTGAATTTGTAAAACCATATAATCACCCCTAACAGACAAATTCCGGATTTTCATCACTGATGATGATCGCTTGACGATCGAAACTGGTCATCCTAGTGTATGTATTAATCTTATGTAATTTATTTCAGGATCAGGGCATAACCCAGCTCTATTTGGGTACATTCGTGTTGACCGACTGAAAAGCACCAAAATTTTGTTTACTTAGGCAACCTTGAAAAATGGCTTCAAACCTCACAATGAATTTTCAGACATATATTTGCAGATGTGTTATTATTAGCAGATGTTTTTGAAAATTTTCGGAATGTTTGTGTGAAAATTTATGACCTTGATCCTTGTCAGTTTTTTACTGCTCCTGGGTTAAGTTTTAGTTCAATGTTGAAAAAGACAAAGGTAAATTAAGAATTGATGACTGATATAGACATGATTAATTTTATAAAATCATCAATTCGAGGAGGATTAAGTCAATGTAGTGGGCGATATTCTAAAGCAAATAATAAATACATGCCTAGCTACAACCCTTGTGAAGTGTCAGGTATATTGTCTACCTCGATGCAAATAACCAATATGGTTGGGCTATGAGTCATTATCTACCACTGAAAGATTTTCGCTGGCTGACACAACCTGAAATTGATATTTTCCATGTTAACACTTTAAATGAAAACGATGAAAAAGGATATATTTCAGAGGTAAATCTTGAGTACCCTAAAGAGTTACATAATGAACATAATGATTTACCATTTGGTCCTGAGAAAGGCACCGTGCAGGCAGCTCGAAATGCTACTACTAGCGCTACGTAGTGGCCCGCTCTGAAACAGGAGGTGAGGCGCATTGCGAGAGTCTCAGTACAGCATGTGTGACGTTCGAACAAGATGCGCGTTTAGAGAGATTCAATTCGGGGATCTAAGTGAATCATCATGGAAGAAAGGAAAAAACCTAGTTGTCAGTGGCCACATGAACGACGTGGAAGAGTAAATTTCGAATGCTTTCAGATATATCACAGGAAAAGTCACCCGGCAAACGTCTGTGACTTTGCCGCCTTATATTGTGAAACTTGAGGCAGGCATGGTGTAGTTAGGTCACAATTTGTAACGTTTATTTAGGATGAATTACTTAATGTATCTCAATACGTAGACTTTCACGACCACTAACAGACATTGTAATATTTAATTTGGGGATATTAGGTCGCCTATAATATATATATACAGCTGACGCGTTTGCATGTTTGCAATGTATTAATAACTTGTAACCAGTTTTATTTTGTGTTTAGGTTGACCAGAATCGTAATGTCTCGAGCAGTGAATGTTCCTGTCCTTCAGGCGCCAGAGGAACTTTCAATCACGTAGCTGCGGTAGTGTATTTTGTAAATAATGAAAGTGTTGTCTCGAAAACAGACCATCCGCAACAATAGGGAAAACCGAGTCCGAAAACAGTGTCAAAAGAAAAATATAGGAAAGGCAAACGCGTAGAAGCACTGTTTGGCAAAAAGACTTGAGAGACATCCCTTCCTCCCTTTGAATTAAGTGAGGATATTTTAAAACACATCCCTTGCAGTCTTCGTGCAATACTTCGAGCAGAAGTAAGAACAGAAATCGAACAATCGTGCAGGGCCTTAGTCAGCTCGTTGATGGACAGGGTAGTGAATGATGTGGAGAGAGAAGAATGTGAGGAAATTGTGACACAGCTAGTACATTTACAAATCTCTAACGCCGTGCGCTCACCGGTCAAATACACCTTTCACACTGTGAGTGACGAAAATGTTCTTTACCAGCAAAGTTCAGGTTGATACAGATCAGATAATTAAAATCTCCCTGGAAACTGTACCTCAATCACGAAGCCCTCGATGGTTTCAAGAAGGAAAGATACGGATATCTGCTAGCACGAAAGTACATCGGATCAAAACTAGGAGACATAACTTTGATACTTTAGCTCTCGCATTTGTAACTGATTCACCAATTGGGGGAGCTGCTTTGAACAATCTTGCTTACGGAAGTGAAATGGAAAGTGAGGCAATAGAATGTTATGCAAGTTAATTCAGCGTTCGTGTTATTCGGTGTGGGTTAATAATCCACCAAAAACAACCTTGGATTTGTGGCTCTCCAGATGGCATAGTACTCAAGGGGAATGTAGCTGACAGAGTGTTAAGTGTCCATCTTCCTGTAAATATAAATCAATAGTTGATGAGGCAGGGAATGTGAATGTACGTTATCTTAACGCTGACAGGCAAAAAATATACATTTAAAGACAAACCATATGTATTACACACAAATACTATTGTACATAACTGGCTTAGAAAAATGTGATCTATATGTATATAGCAGAGCACAACAGTTGACAATACCTGTTTATAAGGACAATAAGTATGTCAAGGAATGTCTCACCAAAATTTCCAAGTTCTATTTCAGAAATTACTTGCCAAAAATTAGCGGTATTCTTAATGATAATTAAGTAATCATTTGTGCTTGGTAAACACTGAACAGTTCAATAGAAAATGAAAACAAAGAATATATCAAACAAACTGATGGTAGAAAAAATCTCGAACTATTCCTTAATTATTGGAGTTTGCAAATTTACTAAAACGCAACACATATGCACAATGTCATCTATGTACGGAAACAGTTCTGTTGGCAATTTCGGTAATATATTGTATATTTTAATTCTTTGAATACACCTTTCTACATGAATTCCAACACTCGCTATATTGTAAGTACTCTCAACCTCCTCAACTGTTAATCTCCCTTCATGTAAGAACGGTGGAGTCACTATTACGGCACCGCGGCCAGATAAGTTAGTTCTGATGCCAGGAAATCCTTTATCAGCCATGACCTCATCGCCAGTTTGAAGTAAAGTTAATAAACCACTGTCAGTTGTTATGAATGAGTCACTAGCTCTTCCACCATAACATTTCGATTTAAAGGCGATCATACCACTAGGCGTGATAGCAATTAAAAGTTTGCAGTGTAGCAACCCTTGTATTGAGAATAGAAATACACCCTCTGATCTACTTGGGGAGGTTGTTCGACACTAAATTCCGTGCAGTCAATAATGGCTCGACAATTATTGTAATTTCTCTTAAATGATGGAGGCATTGTTTCTCTAACACTTTCCTTACTAGGCCAGAATATGAAATTTTTCGTACGCTGCACAAGTTGCATAAGAACGGTCGTAAAAATACGTAAAATTGTAGACCTGTGAACACCGAAATTAAGTGGAATACATGCTTGGGTATTAACGTCGTTTACATTTGCAGAACAAGTAAACATGAAGTCTGAACAATGATAATCAGATGCGTCTGTTCCCACGGATGCATCCTTGGTTATGTTACTTGCGCAAACTGTAGCTGAAAATTTTCCTCCTGGTTCTTCCTTTTTTAATCGTTTGAGTTGTCTGTGAAAGCGCTGTAAGCTAGGACCCGGCGAAACATTCCTCTTCTTGTATTCATCAGGAAATATTGTCGGAACCTAGGCTGGACTTAGTGGGTGTCCAGATCTTCTGTTTCCGATGAAATGTGCACTGCATATTCTTGAGTAAGTCGTAGGTTGCCAAAGTGATCCATCAATGCTAAAAATTAACACCGAAATAAAATTAAATCGGGTCAGTTGAACTTATTGCAAACTTATGCAGTATGTACGTGTACTTACTTCTTTCGGTTAACTGCTTGTATCCATCGCCTCCTTCGGTCCACTTCTATCGCTCGTTTTGGAAAACAATAAAATTGTATTTCACTTCCCGTATTTGCATAAGTATTGGAACAACCGACAACACAACAATTGCATTTACTTGAACTTCGTTTCTCTGCCATTATCGTCGGAGTGACGACACTTTCATACCAGAACAGAGGCTACGAGCGTAAGGTAATGTGTGCTGCGAGCCTGGAGTCTGCCTCACCTATAGTTCTCCACCCAGCCGCTAGAGGGACACGCACGGTGCCTACATCACATCACGAACAAAAATGTCAATTGCTAATGGAAATGATAAATGTAAATATGTAATACATTATCAAAACTTAAAACAGTGTCTACAGCATGGATTAAAACTAACTAAAATTCATCGCGTATTACAATTTCATCAGTCAGCATGGCTCAAACCATATATTGATCTGAACAATAATTTAAGAACACTATCTACAAATGCGAAGCCTCCGTGGCTTAGGCGGCAGCACGCTGGCCTCTCACCGCTGGGCCCGAGGTTCAAATCCCGGTCACTCCATGTGAGATCTGTGCTGGACAGAACGGAGGCAGACAGGTTTTTCTCCGGGTACTCCGGTTTTCCCTGTCAACATTTCATTCCAGCAACACTCTCCACTATCATATCATTTCATATGTGATTCATTTATTCATTGTCCCAGAGGAGTGCGTCAGGCCTCGGCAGCCGGCACAGTTCATATCCCCGCCGCTAGATGGGGGCTTCATTCATTCCATTCCTGACCCGGTCGGAGACTGGAAACAGGCTGTGGATTTTCATTTTCATCTTCAAATGCCTTTGAAAAAGAATTTTATAAACTTAATAGCTGAAGTACCCGTTCTTCGAACGGCTTTTAGTACTTGCTGGCCTATATCATTAATATATATAATAACACATTCCCAATGTAATTATGTTATTTCCATGTTACCGACTACATGTGTATACTACATACTTTTTCACTCACCAAATTATTAATCAGAGGTAGGAAAGTGAAAATCCTTAGCCTGCTTTCAGTCGACTGACCGGGTCAGGGAATGGAATGAATTAAATCCCCATCTAACAGCAAGGATATAAACTGTACCGGCTGACGAAGCCTGTCGCACTCCCCTGGGGCAATGATTTAATGAATGACGGATGAAATTAAATGATAGTGGAGATTGTTGCTGGAATGAAATTGTGACAGGGAAAAACGGAGTACCCGGAGAAAAGCCTGTCTGTCTCCGCTTTGTAGGTGAGAAAGTGCGTTTATATATTGGAAATAAATATCAGCTTCTATGTAGTAAAAGTTAAATAACCTGTCTTAAATATTAAACACCTATCGTTTAACGTCTTCATACTATATTTAAACATATAAACATTATGCTTAAAATACATCAAAATTGATAGCAATTATCATATCCGCAATGAGTAATATTGCGGAAAGTACGTACCGTTATGATAAAGAGTAACAGTAACGGAACAAACTTCAATCATCCCAAGTAATAATAACAAAAACAATTTAATCACAGAATTTTTTTCTAAGTTTATGCCATGACTTGTGCGAGATTACGCCTAGTAACTCTGAGATGGTTCATCAGCGGGCTCTTGTGGATTATTTGTGGACTACCAAAGGAGTAGCGAACTGTGCGGTACCTCAATTCTTATTTAGAACACCTCGGCTACTTTACTGCGAGTGCTAAAGGCTAAAACAGTCTTTCAACTCCCTATAAAGGCTTCAAGAATGATTGCATATTGAATTTCAGGGCCAAGCAATTAAAACTCAGCAACTTTTCTAGGTTTACGCCGTGTTTTGTGCGGTTTTCTTTATTGGCCCTGAAAGTCAAAATACCTACTTTATTGAAATAAATTTGCCTAGTTCTGCAGTAAGATTAATATGAACACTAAATAAACTAATGTGACAGTCGTAAGTATCCGACACATTCGTTTGTGAATTTGGGTTTCTGATCATGGTAAAAAACGACAAAAAGCAGATAAATATTGGCCAACTCAAATATTCATTTAACGAAAAACAAATCAATAAAAAGGATGAAAGCATAGCGTGCAAAGTAGAAAGAACTATAACATTATGAAACAGCGTAAAGATCCAAATACTCACATACAATAACCGGCACAAAGAGTATACAATTAGACTCAAAACCATGTCTCTGTTCGGACCCCACAAACTACCTCTATAAATAAAACAGTTCATGTAGAGACTAACATAGACTAACATCGCTCCATGTTGACCGTGTTTTAAAATACATATTCAGGTTTTACTCGCTAACCGTTGGAGATACACGAAAAGTGATAAGGTCCCTTCGGATAGAAAATTAAATTCTAAAGCTCGTAGTGCTATCAAAAGTTTGCAATTTCTTAGCGTTCTCTTTTTATTAGAAATGGAAATATGAAAATAGTCGCCATTTTTAAATAGTGCAAAATATCGAAATCAAAAGTAGCTGTATGTAAGCCTGGTAAATCAGCTACATCCATGCAATATGTCATTTAAATCGGACCAGTGGTTCTTGCGTGATTGAGTAACATACAGACACACAGACACACACCATCTCATTTTTAGCCTATTTTCAATTTTGAAAAAATAGGCTTATGAGATCACCTTTTGTCCGTGTGTGTGTGCGTGTGTGTGTGTGTGTGTGTGTGATTCGTGTGTGTGTCCCCCCCTAATAAAATCTAAACGGCTCGAGCGATTTCAATGAAACTCGGTATGTTCATAGCACTATTCCCGGCGACCTCGACCGTGCCCTTCAAATTTTGTTACGTCTCACCAATGCAAAATGGTGGCTGTGCGAAATATTTCACTAGCATTCAATATCTCCGAAACTATTACCGATATCGCCCTGAAATTGTGTACGGTGATAAAGGGTACTACTAGAAGTTCACCTATGAGACTTTCAAAAACCTGGTGACTACAAAACGAACATGGCGACCAAGCGAAGTTGAGACTTTTAAATAGACTTTTCTCACGATTTAACCATCCAATCGTAATGAAACTAGGTACAGCAAGTGTTTATACACATAGTAATGCACTTTAGTCTAATTTAGTTCAATTGTTTACATAACCTCAAAATGGCGGCTGTGCGAAATATTTCACTGACATTCTATATCTCCGAAACTGTTACAGATATTACCCTGCAATTTTGTACGGTGATAAAGGGTACTGGTACAAGTTTATCTATGTATATTTCATAAACTTGTAAAGTAAAAAACGAACATGGGGACCAAGCGAATTTGAAATATTTTAATAGACTTTTCTCGTGATTTAACACTCTGAGCGCAGTGAAATGTGGTACAGTAAATGATTTTGCAGATTGTAATGCACTGCCATCTAATTTAAATCAATTGTTTACATAACCTCAATATGGCGGCTGTGCGAAATTTTAAAATTAAGTTTTTATTTCTTGTGTCGTAATCATGCGATCAAAGTGAAAGTTTGAATAATGAACCTAGGCAATAATTGTCCTTGAATGGTACATAATTCTATGGCCTATACATATAACAATCCTAAATGGCGAGCTTCCGAAATATTTAGACAGTTCTCAATATCTATGAATCTTTTACAGCTACCAAACTGAATTTTTTTTATGTTCATAGAGACTATGAACATATGTTCACCTATAGGACTTTCATTAACCTGGTGAGCACAAATCCAACATGGCGGCGAAGCGAAGTATAAATATTTAAATGGACGATTCACGCGAATTAACTATCCGAGTGCTGTTAAACGTTGCACGTTAAATGCTTATACAAATGTTGATCCACTGGCATCTAATTTATTTCAATTGTTTGCATAATCACAAGATGGCTGCTGTGCGTAATTTTAAAATCTCGTTTTTACTTCTTGTGTTCTAATCATGCGATTGAAGTTTGAATACCACACGTACACAATAGTCTTAATGTAATAGTACAAAAATAAAAATCCAACCTGGCGACAATCTGAAATATTTAGACGGTTCTCAATATCTACGAATCTGTTACAGCAATTAAACTGAAATTTTGTAAGTTGTTAGAAGAAATTAACATGAGTAGGATATATGAAAATAGGCTGTATAGTTCTTCACGGAACTACTTGTTATATATTAGTATGATGAATAATAGTGTTTTTGGAAAGACTATGGAGAATGTTGATAAGCGAGTTGATGTAAAGCTGATATTAAAGTGGGAGCATGAAGGTTAATGGTGTGGTGCGAACAACTTAATAAGCAAGCCTAACTTACATAGCTGTTCAATTATTCATGAGGATTTAGTTGTAATACAAATGAATCGTCTTATAGTAACCTACAACAAACCCATATATGTGGGTTACGCCATATTTTACTGGAATCGTCAAAAACACTTATGTATGCATTTCACTATGAATATGTTAAGAAAAACTATCATGATAATGCAAAATTACTCTATACAGATACAGATTCTTTCATTTATGAATTTAAAACTGATGATTTTTATGAGGATATCAAAACTTAGCTAAATAGGTTTGATACAAGTGACTATCCCAAGGATAATATCTACCACTTACCTCTAGTAAACAAAAATGTTCTAGGAAAATTTAAGGATGAAGGTGCCGGTGTTGTTATAGACACATTTGTAGGCACAAAATCTAAATCATACAGCTATATGACAATTGATGATGTAGTAATAAAAAATAAAGGAGTGAAAAAATTTTGTTAGTAAAGAGTTAGACATAAGTGATTATAAGAACTGTATGGTCAGTAACCCACCTATATTATATTAAAAAATGTGTGTATTTAGAAGTAAAAATCATCAGTTACATACCAATTTGCTGAACACAGTTGCTTTAAATAATGAAGACAACAAACGATTCATTATACCCAACACATTTTAACTCTTGCATGGGGAAACCATCGCATTGACGACTATTACTTTACTTAAGTCTAATGTTCACCATATTGTATCGTTTGTAGTGTGTTTTATATTGTGATATATTTGCAAAACTGTACGTAGAATGTATAATGTTAGGCTACCGTAGTTTTAGTTTAAAATAACACATTTTACTGTGAAAATTTGCTTTTTATATTATGGTTAAACAAATAATTTAAAAAAATGTATAAAATGTGAAACTGAACAAGACAAGGTAAAAAATGTTAAGTGAAAATTGTAAATATCCATGTGTGAAAAAAATGTTAAAAATAATTTTAAAAAAATTGACAAAATGTAAAACTAAACAAGGGCAATGTAAAAATGTAAAGTGGAAATTGTAAATATCCATGTGTGAAAAATGAAAAATAAAGAAATGGCTATCACCATTTAAAAAAAAATAAGACATTGTGATCTGGAAAACCTTGTTTTTATTTCACAACAAATAAGGCTTTACAAAATAGAATACAAAGAAATACCATTTCCTCAATCCTTTCAATGTTCATGTCCACTCATCGTTAACTTTCCTTTTATAGCAATAATCACAATGAGGGCTGCCAACCTTTCTCCCACTGAGGCATCACAGGATGTCAAACGTTGTTTAGCTTTTTTTTTAAACAATATTTCATCTTAATGCCGAATGCCTATGGTGATAAGAAAGGTAATGTTCTTTGCATGCTTGATCCAAAGATTAATAGTTACACCACCACGTTGCAAACGTTGATTCAGCTTCGTTCCAGGACCACAAATACGAAAACCAGGAAGATGGATTTCAAAAGGTAAGTACTGAATGACTTTGTTAATGATACCATGACCAGTACAAGTTTGACATATCCTTTTTCCATAGGTGGAGAAAAGGTTTGAATTTCCTCTTCCTCTGCAGACGATGTTGATGTTGTTGCCTTTTTCTCGCCATCACACCCGTGGAATGAGGAAACACAGTCTTTACACTGACTTTTATGACCGTGATACAGTTTGACCAACTGACAAGTAGCGCACTTTCGCATAGAGGGTATTTTTACCATGGCCACTTGTTTATGGTGATCATAATCCGTACATGATTGCAATTCACTTAACACAGGGCCTTGAGTCCATGATTTTGGTACATGTTGCCAGATTTCTTTCACTGCATTTGCTGCCACGTGGCAAATGAACGATTTTGGAAGAGCCAATAAATCATCTTTGGTAAAACTGTCTAGTTTCTTTTTGCACACAAATAATTTGCCGATGGCTTTATCGGTAGCACCCCCTTTCTGCATGGTATCACGTTGATGTTTACACGTCGCCTGTAGGAATCTCACTGGTGTCATCCACAGGTAAACCTTCAGTTTTAATTTTATTTAACAACTCCCAGCAGGCATTGGTGGTTAGCCAATGAAAGAGATGCCACATCTGTGCCAGGGCTTTATGGGAAATGTTGATACAGGGGCAGCGGTCCATGAGTGTTTGCAGCGAGGGGCAGCCCAAGTCCATTAAATCGATACATTGACAGTAAGACGCCAAAAATGGTTGTAGCCATTGACGTTTTTCACTACCTTTCACAATACCACAAGGACAGAAGACAAGTGGGCTTTCATGACCATGTCCAGGTGCTTATAAGAAATGGTACCTTGATTCCAGTCTAGTTGCATATGAGTTTCAATCCAGTGGGTTTGATTACCGTCTTTATCACACAACAAATCAAAGGCATAGGGTGGTTTAAACACCAAATGAGTAGCTTGCGATATCCAAAAGGTGGAACAATCGATGATGGCCACTTCTTTAAATATAAATTTGTTATCTCCAATTTTGAACCCTTGACAGTCGGCAATTAGTGTACGCAACATGTTCACTCTTGTCTGGATCAAGTCCAACTGACCACAGACGATCGTCCAGTAAGGTGTACAAATGTCATTGATTTACATTCCATTCTAGTAATAAAATAAAAAATCACTCACTAGTCACTATTGAGGTTAGGGTATGGCAGGGGACATAAGAAATAATAATATAACAACAACTACCAATTTTTTATTACATTATTTTATTAGCATAGCAAGTTTTACATTCTTTTGCCATTCTAGGATAGGGGCGGTACCAACTCACACAACATTACAATCTTTTATGTTTATAGCGTCCATAACACCGATGATGTCCCAATGTCTCTAAACTAGATGTTTTTGACTGTGACCTGCTCACCGAAGCACCGTTGACACCATAAAGTCCACATGTATCATAACTTTGTTTATCACTTAGAGGTACTAGTGAGAGGGAACTTGAATTGCAGGGAATATTACCCACATCCATTCTACACAGGTAGGGACAGGCTGGTGACCAGCGCCAATGTTCTTGCATGGGTTCATCACTTTCTTCCCATTGGTCTATGGTGATGGCACAAAACACACATTTCACTTCATCTTTTGTTTTTAAATAATAGTATCCAGCGGCCGCCAAGGCTTGAGAGTTTATGAAAGACACAGGCCACGTCGCAAAAGTCTTGAAACGTTGTTCCTCAGATTTTCAATTCATGGGTGTGACGTCTCTTGATGCTTTAAAGCAAAACATGACTGAGCAGCTTGACGTAGGTTAACCTGTTATTTATACACTTGTCACTTGGTTGGACAGTGGATAATAGTTCTCTTGTTTGTGATGAATGATCAAACAGTAGGCCGTCGTATTGGCTGGAACATTATCATGCGTTTCAAAATCTAGTCGAATGTCAATATTGGATGGCTTGAGAGACTCTTCCAAGTAGTAACAGTCAAAGACAATCAGTGGCGCCCTTGTCTTAAACACTTGGGGTGACAACATGGGGCAATTCTCATTTTGATAATACGACCATCTAAATTTAGAAAACAAGTTGTACAGGGGGCCAAACTTATTTTTTTTAAATCCAAATCCAGTCCTTCATACGGAAACACAGCACCGTTGAGGAAAAGGCGTGCATTTCTTAATTGCAGGTGATCAAATTGCGTGGCATCTAAGGTTTGTTGATACTTGCGATTCGTTTGAAAACCAACGATCATGTAGAGAGGTCTCTCTTTATAGCGGGCTGTTTTTACAGACCAACTGTGTGTGTTGGTGGTGGGCAACAGCGGGTACTCATGGAGAGCCCAGCTTCTAAATTCCATGGGTAGAGGCATATCTCTCTTTACCATTTTGAGTATGTACAGATTTTTGCTATCGTTAAGGGTCACATGAGGCACTTTCCATAGCATGCGTTGTAGTTGAATTTTTGAATCTATGGGGGCATTGTTGTCTCCCTTGAGTGCATTATTATCACTCCTGTCGCTCACCAGATAAAACACTTGCCTTGGATTCACAACAGTGCGCTGGTGATTTTCGGCAAAGCCTAAAATCAGTTTAAGAGGTAAATATACAGTAAGGTGCCATCAGTGTGTACCATCCAGTCATTGGTCGAGTCAGGACACCAACCCGCCATGCAAAGTGTTTTACCTTCTTCCTCACTATAAGAGGGATGTAGTTTCATTACACTGGAAATACCCACATATCGAGTGCTATCCACTACGATATCGTTAATTACAAACCGCACCTCAGAAAACAGAAAGGCCAAACCATGGTTGGCTAACTTGGATGTAGTGGGTGTAGAGCTATCGGCTTTGGTAAGCCGGCCTTCAATCTGAATGACACTTCCATGCGGTAGGGTGTAAATATCTTGGTTGTTGATAACAAATTGAATTTCATCATTGTTATTGAGTCCAGGTGTTTGAGCTTGATAGGAATGGAGATCAATTCTCCCACCCCCTGGCTACTCCTCGATGTGTTTCGCTACCTCTAGGATATAATTCATCATGGTGGTTGACGTGTTAACCCAAATGCTGTAAAATCTGCTTGTCCTTAGATGTTAACGTGTATTCACGTGGTAAAAAACTAACACCATTCCTAGACGAGGTTGTTGCCTTATATACAAACTTTATAGTGGCTTTAGCACCAACTTGTAAGTCACTGGTGTGGTAGAATCTAGTTGAATGAGTTGTTGCTCTCTATTGATCAGTCTTAATGTTATATTACTAATACCACCGACAGCTACAGAATGAAAAAGAACCACTGGAGGGTTTTCCCGAATAATATAGCCATTGGGCGATGTCACAATAAAGTCATAAAGCGAATGCGATGGTTCCAGATTGGTGTACACTTGGCTAATAATATTACACGTCACCGTCACAAGATGGTCCTCGATGAATTTCACTTCATGGTCTGATTCATGTTTTTTGTTGGGCTCCAACACGCATGGTTTAAATCCTAGTATTGGACAAATGGAATCAGGGTGTGTTTTAAAGTCAATTTTGAATGTAGAGAAAGTACTGCAGCGATGAATGTTGGTATTTCCTACAAGTTCAAACTTGTGCGTTCCATCGAGAAATGACTTTAAACCACATTCATTGATCAACACCACATAAATGTGTTCATAAATGTCATCTATCGTATATCCACCAGAGTTTAGGGGAGCACAGAATCATCATAGTAAAACTTGTTGTTCACATTTTCACGTATGTTGTATATTCTGTTGTACGTTTCAAGTGAAACAAGTCCTAAACCATAAGGTCTTTCACTTAATTCGATAGGCGGGTAAAAGTCTAGTCTGACTTTAGGTCCACGTCCATGCAGTGTAAACTTCTTACTTTCCGCCGACATACTGAAGACGTTTTTGCGAATGCTGCGTCTTATATAAAAAATAATAAGCACAAATGTCCACACTGTTGGCTGTTAAACGTTTGCTCACGTTTCACATTATAATATATCTTAACCCTCTTTCCAAAATAGGTCACAAGTTCCATGGGCGGGGGCAAATTCCCAAAACTGTCAAAGTACCATACAGTGGATCCCTCTTTGACATAGGCTACATAATGCGTTCCTGGTCCTCGGTGATCATCCAAATTTAGAACAGCACATTCCTGTTTCCAGGGTCGTAGGGGTAATTGGTGCCGCATAAACGCACCTCGAAAATGAGAAAGCTTTAGTTGTTTAGCATAGATTTCCACTTGTTGATGCTCAAGGCATGTCTTGCTATGGGTGATGTTATTTTTTATTATTATTTCGTAATGTTGTTATCCCAAATCCTTGTTGATAAAAGGCTGGCTTTAAATTGGCATTTCTAGTCCCCAGAGCAATCGCTTCCATGGTTTCATTGTGTCGCTGACTTTCTTTTAGTTGTTGCTTGCACTGCTGTGTGGCTTTGATGGTTTTCGCCACCGCACTGGCACCACCCAAAAGTGAACCCAGAGCAGCCAAACCGGCAAATAAGGCAGGTAAAAATCCCGCTCGTTTCGGGACGGGAATCACTCGCCCTTGTTTTGAACCATGTCGCTTTCTTTTTGGAATAACACGTCTCTGTGCTGCTCGAAGGGCATTCCTTATGGTCAACACCTTATTTTTTGTTTTTTCTTTCGCAAGGGCTTGTCCACGAATGCCTTAAGCCCAGGCTTTGATAAGGACAGGGTCTTATTTTTAGTTTTTTTCACCACATATCTTTGTTTCACCATGATGATGATGACCAAAAACCTTTCACAAGAAATTTTAAGTCATAACTAATGTTAGCTTGTTATTTCATGGCTGTATATTCCAATTCCACATAAAGTGGGAAATCTTTTATGGTTTTTCCAGCTTGCTTTTCATCCCATGTCACCATGAGGTGTAAGGATAATTCGTCACCTGCATTGACCATTTCATGGTTATGGACCAACACCCTACGATCATTTATCTCTATTTGTAAATGGTTCTCATCAGGCATCCCGTATTTCATGTGAATAGTTTCTATCATAGTGTAATCGATAGTGGCTTAAACCCGAAGCAAGCACATAGGTCAAGTGCTGGTCACGGACTAGCGGTAAATGGTTTCTCTCATTCACAGGTTATCCATTTGTCAGATACACTAATAATATAGATGGGATAAATTTATAAAGCCTTTTCATTTCATAGGTCACGTAACGTTTGGTACAGCCATCGTCTTCGTCTTGCGGGTCTTCAACGTGAATAATGCGTTGAAGATTAGCGGTATAGCCATTCACTGTAAGCTTAGGCACTTTGTCATAAAATTCATTAACTTTGTTATCCACATACTTTTTTGTAGTAACGTCTGTAGACACTTGAGGATGTTTCACATTGGTTAACCGCTTTCCCTTAATGTCATAATCTCCCTGTTTTGTGCGTGGAACCACAGACCTATCTACATAGTGTTTATTAGCAGGAGCTCTTTCTTGTTTAGGATCATGTATGGGGACAGACCTAGCTTTGGCCATCAATGCACGTACAAAGACATCCATCGTCAACCTGTAGTACGAGTCTACTGTTTCTATAACAAGTAGGAGTCCACGCAGCACAATCTGCTTTGGATGGGAAGGTGCGGCATGATAGCGGCGAGCAAAAGGGGTAATAATCTCAAACAACAACTTCGTTGGCAGCAAGGTCTCATGCCTTGCATTTCGGGCCTTTGGCCCAATTGTGTGGTAATGTAGGAAAATTATAAAATGTTATTCTAGGCAATGCTGACACCATCACGTGGTTATGAAACCGGACGTCCTCGGAAATGGAAAATATATTACAGCCGTAAATACACTATTTAACTTATTGAAAAGGTGAAAACGAGTTATTATAGATAATTTTCCGTAGAATTCAATGAGACGATCAGTTGAATTTTTACAAATTATTATATACATTTGGGACCCATTTTTTCAAAAACCAAAAGCATTTAATAACATTGCAACGGTGAGATATATCAAAATATGATAAGCGGTAAAAAAGTTGCTAATAACTAAGATCTTTAACTCCAGTACATTTAACTTGTTTCGATACGACCAACCGTTTCCGGGATGTATCGATTCCAAAAATAAGGATCATAATCAGGACCCCAAAAGAGGTCCGGCCCTGCACCGATTTTAACGCCCGATAATAGGGTTCCTCACAGGTTCTAACTCTTTACCCGTACCAAATTTCAGCTCGATATCTTGAAAATTGCGACCTGTACTTCGCCAAACCCAAAAATGTCACGCACAATGGACATTTTCAGGGCCCCAAAAAAAGAAAACGGTGAGAGATATCAAAAAATCGTTTTGAGTAAAAAAGTTGCATACCGCGGAGATCTTACACCTATACATTTAACGTTTTCGATACGACCAACCGTTTCCGAGATATATCTATTCCAAAAAAAGTTTGAAATTCAGGGCCTTCAAAAAAGATCCAGCCCTGCGCCGTTTTTAACGCCCGACAATAGGTTTCCTCACAGGGTCTAACTCTTTCGCAGCACCAAATTTCAGTTCGATATCTTGGAAATTGCGACCTGTACTTCGCTAAACCCAAATATGTCACGCACAATGAACATCTTCAGAACCCCAAAAAAAAAAGAAAACGGTGAGAGATATCAAAAAATCGTTATGAGTAAAAAAGTTGCATACGGTGGAGATCTTACACCTGTGCATTTAACGTTTTTCGATACGACCAGCCGTTTCCGAGATATATCGATTCAAAAAAAAAGTTTGAAACTCAGGGCCCCCCAAAAAGATCCGGCCCTGCACCGTTTTTAACGCCCGACAATAGATTTCCTTACAGGGTCTAACACTTTCACCGCACCAAATTTCAGTTCGATATCTTGAAAATTGCGACCTGTACTTCGCTAAACCCAAATATGTCACGCCCAATGGACATCTTCAGGGCCCCAAAAAAAGAAAACGGTGAGAGATATCAAGAAATCGTTATAAATAAGAAGGTTGCATACCGCGGAGATCTTACACCTGAACATTTAACGTTTATCGATATGACCAGCCGTTTCCGAGATATATTGATTCCAAAAAAAGGGATGAAATTCAGGGCCCCAAAAAAGGTCCCGCCCTGCACCGATTTTAACGCCCAACAATAGGGTTCCTCACAGGCCCTAACTCTTTCACCGTACCAAATTTCAGCTTGATATCTTGAAAATTGCGACCTGTACAGTGCTAAACGAAAAATTGTCACGCACAATGGACATTTTCAGGGCCCAAAAAAAGGAAACGGTGGGAGATATCAAAAAAATCGTTTGGAGTAAAAAGTTGCATTTCGCGGAGATCTTACACCTGTACCCTTAACGTTTTTCGATACGACCAACCGCTTCCGAGATATATCGATTCAAAAAAAAAGATTGAAATTTAGGAACCCAAAAAAAGGTCCGGCCCTGCACCGTTTTTAATGTCCGAACACAGGTTTCCTCAAAGGTTCCACCTCTTTCACCGCTCCAAATTTCAGGTCGAGATCTTGAAAATTGCGACCTGTACTTCGCTAAACCCAAGAATGTCACGCACAATGGACATTTTCAGGGACCCGAAAAAAGAAAACGGTGAGAGATATCAAAAAATAGTTGTGAGTAAAAACGTTGCATACCGCGGAGATCTTACACATGTACATTTAACGTTTTTCGATACGAACAACCGTTTCCGAGATATATCGATTCCAAAAAAAAAGTTTGAAATTCAGGGCCCCCAAAAAGGATTCGGCCCTGCACAGTTTTTAACGCTCGATAACAAGTTTCCTCAGAGGCCCTAACTCTTTCACCGTACCAAATTTCAGCTTGATATCTTGAAAATTGCGAACTGTACTTTGCTAAACGCAAAAATGTCCCGCACAATGGACATTTTCAGGGCCCCGAAAACAGAAAACGGTGAGAGATATCAAAAAATCGTGTTGAGTAAAAAAGTTGCATAACCCCGGGGATCTTACACCTGTACATTTAACGTTTTTCGATACGACCAACCATTTCCGAGATATATCGATTCCAAAAAAAAGTGTGAAATTCAGGGCCCCCCAAAAAGATTCGGCCCTGCACCGTTTTAAACACCCGACAACAGGTTTCCTCACAGGGTTCAACTCTTTCACAGCTCCAAATTTCAGCTAGATATCTTGAAAATTGGGACCTGTACTTCGCTAAACCCAAAAATGTCACGCACAATGGACATTTTCAGGGCCCTCAAAATAGAAAACGGTTGAGAGATATCAAAAAATCGTTTTGAGTAAAAAAAGTTGCATACCGCGGAGATCTTACACCTGTACATTTAACGTTCTACTATACGACCAATCGTTTCCGAGAAATATCGATTCCAAAAGAAGTTTGAAATTCAGGGCCCCTAAAAAAGATCCGGGCCTGCACCGTTTTTAACGCCCGACAATTTGTTTCCTCACAGGGTGTAACTATTTCACCGCTCCAAATTTCAGCTCGGTATCTTGAAAATTGCGACCTGTACTTCGCTAAACCCAAAAATGTCACGCACAATGGACATCTTTAGGGCCCCAAAAAAGAAAACGGTGAGAGATATCAAAATATCGTTTTGAGTAAAAAAGTTGCATACCGTGGAGATCTTACACCTGTACATTTAACATTTTTCGATAGGACCAACCGTTTCCGAGATATATCGATTCCAAAAGAAAGTTTGAAATTCAGGGCCCCCAAAAAGGTCCGGCCCTGCACCGATTTTAACGCCCAACAATTGGGTTCCTCATAGGCCCTAGCTCTTTCACCGTGCCAAATTCCATCCTGATATCTTGAAAATTGCGACCTGTACTTTGCTAAACGCCAAATTGTCACGCACAATGGACATTTTCAGGGCCCCAAAAAAAGAAAACGGTGAGAGATATCAAAAAATCGTTCTGAATAAAAAAGTTGCATACCGTGGAGATCTTACAACTGTACATTTAACGTTTTTCGATACGACCAGCCGTTTCCGACATATATCGATAAAAAAATAGGATGAAATTCAGGGCCCTAAAAAACGGTCCGGCCCTGCACCGATATTAACGCCCAACAATAGGGTTCGTCACAGGCCCCAACTCTTTCACCGTACCAACATTCAGCTCGATATCTTGAAAATTGCGACCTGTACTTTGCTAAACGCAAAAACGTCACATACATACATACATACATACACAGGGGCGCACCCAGGGGGGGGGGGCTTTGGGGGCTTATGCCCCCCCTAAAAACCTGGGAACACTTTAAAAACATTGATGATATCTTTCAAGAAAATTGATTGCTTAACGGGCTCCAGAATATTTAGTGTTGGAACGTTGGAACATTTTGCGATTTTCTACTGGTTTAAAACAGAATTATGTTAGGCCTATATTTATGCAACACTTCAGTGATAATAATATATATTGTAAACACAACACGATCGGATATTTCCGGTGGTTGTCGTTCATATGCTCGGAGCAAGAAGCGCGTGGGACAGCGGTGAAAATTTCTCTCCCCAACGTAGTCAGTAGTGGTGTTTGTAAAAGTTCATTTGTTGATTGTTGTTGTGTTTGTATTTTCTATTGGCAGTTGGTGTTCGTAGTGTGTCCAATTGGACTAGTAGTAATGGGAGACAAAAGAAAGTCAAACATGCAAAACTACTTTAAACCGTTAAAAATAAATAAATATGATGTGGTTAGTGTTAGTGAATGTGGCAATCCTTCAACGAGTAAGGAACTGTTAACAAGGACTGCAAGCATAGAAAAACAGCCACGTTGTTCGTCAGAGGAGGGCTCAGAGGCAAATGTGAGCAGGCCTAAGGCCGTTGTAAGTAAACATAACATGGATTTGGACATTGGTTAATTTAAAAACAAAGTGTTGACGGACAATGAAAAGTTCAAAGTTTTGAATGACAAATGGGTTCCTCAGAGCAACTTTAACTTTCCTTTTAGATCGCATGGGAACCAACAACGATAATTTTCGTTTCCATGGCTAAAGAAATATACCTGGCTTTCGTATTCTGGAATTGAAGACTCTGCATACTGTGTCCATTGTATGCTTTTTTTTTTTTCAAAAAAAGAAGTAGGTAAGAGTAACGCTCAACATACGGGACAACTTGTTGAAGAAGGTTTTTGTAACTGGAAAAAAGCACTAGAAAAGTTTGAAAAACATGCAAACTCGCAGTATCATAAAGACTCATGTGTAAGCGCAGCTAACTTTAAAAGAGTTATGGACTACCGAATGAAACCGATTGACAAATCTCTTGATAAAGGAAAAGACGTCCAAGCCCAAAATAATGTGAAAAGAATAATTCCAATAATAGAAACTATAATTTTGTGTGGCAGGCAAAATATCGCCCCTAGGGGCCATAGAGATTATGGTCAGTTTCAAATCGACAGCAAACCATTTGAAAATGAGGGGAATTTAAGAGCTTTGCTCAGAGCTAAAATTGAAGCAGGTGACAACAATTTGAAAGATCACTTTGGGTCATGTGGCAAAAATGCGACCTATATAAGTTGGAATTTTCAAAATCAAGTCATCGATGCTTGTAACTAAATAATAACTGAAAAAATAGCAAGTAAAGTAAAAGAAGCTAAGTTTTTTAGTGTTCTCGCAGATGAAACATCTGATATTTCAACTGTTGAACAGTTTTCTTTGTGTTTACGTTATGTAATGCCAAATACTTTAAATGGTTATGAAATATGTGAGCATTTTTTGAAGTTCAGGCCTCTAACCTCTACTACGGGTAGCGTATTGGCAAAAACATTGATTAAAGGTATTGATGACAGTAATATAGACATAAATAACCTACGTGGCCAGGGGTACGATGGGGCGGCTGCCATGAGTGCAAAGTTTAAAGGGGCTCAAACATGCATCCAAGAAGCTCACCCCACAGAAATATACGTGCATTGCGCTTCTCATAGCCTTAACCTGGCATTGTCGACCGCGTCTGAGGTTGTATCAATCAGGAACTGCTTTGGAATAGTGGAGAGTTTGTGGGATTTTTTAACACTCCTAAAAGACAAGCAGTTTTAAAACAGTGCAATGAATCTGAGGTAAATCTTGAAACCAACAAGAAAAAACTCCTGCAGCTTTGTCCAACGAGAGGGGTACAAAGGCACGATGCTATTTTTGTTATGAAAGAACTGCTGCAACCTCTTGAAGTAGCGTTAGAGGAGATTAAAAACTGGAATGATAGGGAATCTTCTTCAGGAGCTCTCATACTACTAAACTCCTTAAGTCAAGGTGAATTTATAATTTCTCTCATGGCATCAGAAAAACTGCTAGGTTACACAGTAAACCTAAGCAAAAAGCTTCAGGGAACTGATTTAGATTTATCGTCTGCAATTACACACGCTGAAACTGTGATTGAAAGCTTAAAATCTCTAAGAAAAAATGCAGATCAAGAATTTCACTCGTTGTTTGAAGAAGCTAACAAAATTGCTAATAACTGCGGTTCAATAATTTCGATGCCTCGAACAGTTGGAAGACAACTGAACAGAAGCAACATTCCAGCAGAAACTTCAGAATTATACTACAAAAGATCTGTTTTCATCCCTTGGATTGACTCATTCATTATTTCATTGGAATCGCGATTCATGAAGCATAAGGACTTATTAAAGAGTTTTGAGTGCTTACTGCCATCAGCCAATGCATCACATACGCATAAAGAAACCTTACAAGAAAAAATGCAACTTGATTTCTTACAGCTGTGTAATTTTTATAAGAATGACATAATTGAAAGTGGAGGAAACAACAAAGGCCTGTTTATGGCTGTTTTAACTTTGGCACAAGAACTTCAAGACCCACGCTAATATCCCTAAAAACGCAATCGATGTGTTGAATCTATGTGACAAGGACTTGTTTCCTAATATCCACACATTGTTGAGAATTTTGTGTACCATCCCTGTGACTTCAAGCACTGCTGAGAGGTCATTTTCTACACTACGTCGGCTGAAAACATATCTTAGGAATACCATGGGTGCAGACTGGACTAGCAGCACTGAATATTCACCGGGAAATTGAAGTCACCAGTACAGAGGTAGTTTCCGTTTTGAAAAAAATCTGCTAGGCGGCTGGATTTTGTTCTGTGAAATTTGAGTTTCCGCTTTATTCAAACAACGTTAATGTTAATTCATTAATACATGATTTGTATTCAACTATTAGTTTAAACTTGCATTCAGCCTGTGTGATTAAGTTCGACTTGAAATTCTAGAAATGTTTAAGATTTTTTTATTATAATGTTAGTTATTAAGGAAAATTAAAATAACATATATTTTCACGTACAGTACATAAAATATTTGTTACAATCCATAACACTGTGGTATACAATTATATCTCGTAATTTTTAAAATGTAATTTTTAGTTCCAATTAAATTTACATATTCAAAATCAAAATGTTATTATTAATTTCCTAAAACCTATACTAGTTCTTGGAATAAACAACTCAAAACTTAGTAAATGATTGCAGATAATTGATGTTACACAGCAATCTGACGATCCTGGTAGCTGGATATATAGTTATGATAATAGTGAGTAGAGCAATCCAGTCGTTATCACTCTGATCGTGATCAAAAGTTAATGCTTGATAAAAATCATGCAGTTCCTTTTTATTACTTGTATAAATTTAGCTCAATGGTACTGCAACTAAAATTTGTATAAAACCAATGCACATTTTGTTTAAATAATCTCCAGTCCAATAGCATATTTTGTATTGGTTTTAACTAGGGCTGGTACTTTTAATCGATTAATTTCAGATTTCGATTAATCGATTAATCGAAATAGAAAAATCGATCAATTGCCACAAAAAACGATTAATCGACTAATAGATTAATCGGTTAATCGATTATTCGATTAATCGGTTAATCGGTTAATCGATTATTCGATTAATCGGTTGGTCGATTAATCGATTAATCGGTTGGTTGATTAATTGTTTTGTTGATTAAGCTATGTACTTCCACTTTTCACTACGTTCTTACCGAAGCAAAGTTGTAAGAAATAAAACATGGACGAGGGTTGTCGTTTGAGGGTAATATTTGCCACTGTAATAATAGTATATTTAACCTTAATTATGAAAAAAAAAGTAAAATATCCCGTCGGTGGATAGGATTCAACCCGGTATCTTTAAAACAGTGAGAAGCCGCGATACCACTCATACACTTTTCCAACGGACTTCGAAGCTCGTTGTTACCTAACGTATTATCGCGTATGGTTAAATATACAATTATTACAGTTAGATATTGAATACTGATTGAAATGCATTCACTCAGTGCATGACATGTTTTGAAATAATGCGAATCAAATGCAAATATTACCGTCAAACGACAACCCTCCTCCTTGTTTTATTTCTTACAACTTTGCGCACGATATGCTAGCGCAACTTTGCGCACAATAAGCTAGCGTGTGATACACTTCGGTCATAAAAGCACGTGTACTGACGAGGATGAACAGGATTTTGTACCAGGCATCACAACAGCCAGAGGTGTCGTGTGGTACGGGCCTATTATTATACGGTTGCGATAGCAATGCTTGGGAACTGGTCTGTGTGAACAGGTAAAGCTACACAACCGTGTGTGCGCAGGGTGTGTGCGCAAGTTGCGATGACACATTCATTCGAATGAGCACATATTCGACGAGTTTCAGAAAGAGAAGATCTACCACAGGAAAACGGACGACCATGCCCAGCATAGTTTGGAAATATTTCGAAAAATCTGTGGACGGTTCACATGTTGTGTGTACCTTGTGTGAGAAACGACTGGAGTATAGAAGCTCAACGTCCACTTTGAGGTTTCATTTGACGAAAGTTCACTCCAAGGATGTAAATTTGACGTCCTGCGAACGAAGGTATGTCCAAACTGAACTTTTAAGCATGTTCGATAAAAACACAATGTTCTCATAATAAGGCAGTTATAGACTGTAAAAAAAAAGCGTGATAAACAAGTAGTTCCGAGACGAACTAAAGAGCCTACTTTTCTTAAACTTTAAGATTCATGGTAATCCATATAGACCTATCTAGAATAATAACGAAATCAAGTTGGTAATAGTAACATTTCTATGTACTGCAGTTTGAAATACATCTGAAATTGTTTAGCCTAATAGAGTAACTTACTATAGTTCGCAGCCCTGGTGACTCTGAATATATTCTTAGTTCCATCTCTTAAGGTTTAGAATGTACATACAAACTTCGGTTGAAGTCTAATGGATAGTATGGACGTTACATGCTGTTTGATATTGGATTTATCAGTGCGCGTGAAATCATGTTGGGAACAATGTCATGTTTGTGATGCTCAGAATTAATCCGAAATATTTATATCTATTATAGTGTCAATTTCGGTTAAAATCCATTTCTTAGTATAGAAGTTACACGTAATTAAAAATTGAAACTATCAGAAAGCTTAGTATCATGTTGGCAGCACTGAGGTATACGAGTTACTCCAAATTAATCTAGAATGTCAGGTACTATACGTGAGCAAAGTTTAGAACTGTTGGCTTGCATACTTTCTGACATATTGATATTAGGGTTAAAACTGAGAGAGAGCATTAGCATTGATTAACAGTTGGCAGCCCTGGTGACTTTGTAGAATACGCACAGACATATCTGTTGTAGTACACATAGTACGGTACGTAATTTGGTTGAAATCCAATCAATAGTATAGAAGTTACATGCATTAAGAAATTGGACCAATCGGCAGAATTATGTTGGCAACACTGGCATGTATGGACGTCTGAAAATTAATCTGGAATGTAATGAACTATATGTGTGCCAATTTTGGAATGCGTACCTTCTGAGATATCTAACATAGACCTCAATTTTCAATTGCGAATTTTCAGCAGTTGGTAGCACTGACGTCAATTTGAAATATGGCTGCGAGATATTCTGGTATACATCTTTACTCTCACCAAATTTGGTTTCGATAGCTGCAGCCGTTTAGGAGTTGACAGGATTGCGAGGAGGGGGAGGGGGGGGGGGAGTGGGGGAGGGGACACAGACAGAAGGACAGACAGACACATTTTCCCGGATCGATCTAATAAGGCTACTATTTCCTCATTTTTGCTAAATGAGAAAAGTAGGCTAAAAAGGAGGATCTTGTAGTTGTAGCGTCAATATAAACGTTACGTGTAGTGCATCGTATAAATCGAACCGGAATGGGGGTGAATGGGGCCAGTTTGACACTCCCGGTAGGTGCATTATTTTACTGAAAAAGGGAGTCCAACTGTTATTCTCGAGTCGAGGGGCATGACAGTGTGCATTTGCCAGGAGAGAGTGTGGAAACCCACGGGAAAACCACACTGAGGATAGCCGCTGTCAGTGCCGCGTTTCAAACCTCCGATCTCCAAACTTGTTGCAGCTGCCCTTATGGCCATGGTGCACAAATTATGGAGAATAATTGTTACTTGTTGTCAAATTCTCCGTACTTTTAGGTATACAGTACCCTTATTTTCCAAGAAAATTCAATCATGTTGGCAAGAAACAAACGAATAAAAAGATACGAACGTTACAGTAGTCGCCTATGATGTGTAACATCTGACATGTTATCCTTCCTTGAAGTTGTTACCGTTTTTATTATCCGTGACATTCATCAATACACAAAAGATCTGTTTACTTTTTACACTCTCATAATACGTAACAATTCCAACACTGTTTTTTTTCTTCACTGCCTACTTGAAATTTCTACTCTTGCACTGCCTTCTTGATACTCTGCTGTTACATCACTTTCCTGCCAGTAACTAAATTACGTTAACAGAGACTGACTTTTTTTCTTCACTGCCTACTTGATATTTCTACTCTCGCACTGCCTTCTCGATACTCGGCTGTTACAAAGTAATCCGTATGTGATCAACATTCCACATGGTACCACTGCCAGCTGGATCACATCCCACACACTTCCGTCCTATTTTTCAAAATCACTCCCACAAAAATAACCAGCAACCGAGTGGAAAGATGTTACACATCAAATAAAGATGATTTTCTTTACGGCGCAGGCAAACGTTTGCCTCTTACGTATTAAAGGAATGCCGCGGGAGGGAATGTGGGTTCGAGTAGAGTTAGAGGATTCAAAAAATCTTACGAATCCCTTACAAGGAGAACGAGTGTAAACAATTCTCACAAAATCCCTTATGTCATCATTGATGAGTATTGAATCGCGGTAGGCAATGAATCTAAATCACATTTGCGCGCAACAGGTATTCTGGAATTCACTGTATTCAAATAGAAAGGTGGTTGTTTTTGCATCATTTGAGTGGCCTATACATCATGGTCATTTAGCCCCGTGTACTTGGGTGAGTGCAGAAGTTTTGTCTCATAACCTTTGTTATAGTGATGGCTGTATTAGTGTGTGTATTAGTAAATCAAGTGAGGATTCGGAAGGAGATGGCCGTGGTGTTCAGTTAGGAACCATATGGGCATTCAACCTGCAGTCGAAGTGGGACAGCACGGAAAGTCACTTCCGGGATGAATGAGATAGAAACCGGATCCACCTCTTTTCAATTTTGCCTCACAAGGCTGAGTGTACCCCACTCCAGCCCTCGGACCAGAATTAATTATTTCGGCAGAGCCGGGAATAGAACCCATACTTTCGAAGCAGCAGCCAAGAATGCTACGAATTAGAGCACGAGGTGGTAAAAAGAAAACTTAATGTCGGTCGTAAGTAGTAACAACGTGTATTTATTCCGTTTCAGGCGTTCTGGCAATGGATCTGACTACGATGATACCAGTGTCAATCCATCTACCCAGTCATCGATGCATGAATCTTTTGGCCATTCATCGCCATCGACGTCTGCCAGTGCAACTGCAGAGACGAACACACAGAAGAAGAGGAATAGTCACCCCATTACTAAAGAACGCTCTGAAAGGATTTCACAGGCATTGGCCGACATGATCGCAATGGACATGCTTCCAGTAGCCTTTTGTGACCATGAGGGCTTTAAGCGCTTCATGGCGGTAGTGGAACCGGAATACAAGATCCCAGCCCGACAAACGATTCAAAAAAGGGTAGAAAAAAGACGTGATGATCTACGGCACAAAATGGAGCAGGAATTGCAGAAATGTTCTTCAGTCGCGCTGGCCTCCGATGCGTGGACTTCACTATCCCAAGAAAGCTACCTCACGGTCACGGCCCACTTCTTAAATGATGACTGGGAAGCTCACCGTTTAACACTTATAACGAGCTCGATGGAACTCAGCCATGCGGGGGAAGACCTAGCAAACGAAATTTATGACGCTGTTGCAAGCTATAATATACAAGATAAGATATACGGAGCACTGCGTGACAACGCCAGCAACATGAAGAGTGCCGCGCGTTGTCTAGACTTCCAATACAACATCAAGGGGGATATAGCATGTGCTGCTCACACTCTTCAATTATGTATAAATAGCGGGCTTGAGCTGTATCAGTCTACAATACAAAGAGCGAGTCAGGTGGTGAGCCATTTCAAACACTCATCAAAGAAAAGCAAAGCGTTACAGTTGAAACAAGCTCAAATTAATCTTCCTGAAGAGCGTCTCATTCAGAGTTGTCCTACACGATGGAACTCAACCTAATATATGCTATCTCGGCTAATAGATCAACGGACGGCGATTGCAACCGTTCTTACCGATCGGACTTTAACTCAGCATAAGGACCGGTTACGGCTGGAGATGAATGAGGAAGAATGGTGCGCGATCGAACTACTTGTCGAATGTTTAAAGCCGTTGGAAATGGCGACAACTGTGTTGTGTTCGGAAAAGGAAGCAACTCTGTCCATAGTGCGCCCACTAATGGACAGTCTGGTAAGACATCATCTTACGCCACCAGCCGACTCAATAAGCACAAGCAATGATGAAGTGCTCAAACATTTCAAAGAAATCGTTTCAGCCAACATCGTCAAACGATTCGAACATGAACGAGACACGTCGGATCCTGTATCACCATCCCAGTTAGCCAGTCTTCTTGATCCTCGGCACATGACTCAAACGTCTGAAAGCTCCGAAGAAGTTAAAATTAAAATTTGAGAATACCTGAGGGAAGAGATGCAACGTGTGGAGCTGCCAGATGGTCAAAGTCTAAGCACCAATCAACGCAACGCAATTCGGGATTCCATCACCTTCTTGTTCCAGCCACAGAACATTGCAAGAGACGAGTTGGACGCTTATCTCGGGAATTTACCGGCTGACTTGCACACGCATCCTTTCCACTGGTGGAAAATGAACCGAAATGTTTATCCAAGGCTCGCTAAACTAGCGAAGAAATACTTAATCATCCCCGCGATCACCTGCAGCGCTGAAAGAGTGTTTTCAAGTGCAGGAAACATTGTAACTGCAAAGCGGAACAGCCTCAGCCCTGAAAATGTTGACTTGATGGTATTTCTGCACCAAAACAGACATTTGATGGATTAAAAGATATTGTAATTTTCTTTTTACATAATGTAGGCTAACTTACCTTCTTTGTGAAAAATATGCTGAAATAAAGTATAACCAAAAAATGTCCCTGTCCTTCATTGTACACAGCCTTCCCGACAAAAAATGAATATTATTTCCAAAATCTTCGCGGGAAACTCTTCGTGGTCTTTTTTCGAAAGCCTTCACAAATTGATTGATGTTTGTCCTTCTACTGTCACAGACTCTTATTTGATTATTGTTAACTTAAACAAGGAAGGACATTTTATTGTAGGGGGCTTCGGTGGCGTAGTTGGTAGCATGCTGATCTTCTATACCCAAGATCGCGGGTTCAAACCCGGACGACGGCGTCGGGTTATTTAAGAGCGTTAAAAATCCCTCAGTATGCCTTCCTTCGGAAGGGAAGTAAAGCCAGCGGTCCAATGCCATATATTTATAACATGTAAATGAACCTTCCACTTACTACTTGTGTGAAGCTAAATTTGTAGGTTAGATTTGATTAACACTTTATAAGTTCCAACGGTCGCCGTCACTTGCCAGTTGCAGTGGCATCTAGTAGCCAAGTTCGCGGCTAGGTGTCTTGATGGCATTTGGTAGAAAAGTAGGAACTAGTTGAAATTAATCGTCTGAAGTCCTTGCCTGAATTACAGATAACACACACTATTACAACCATCACAATTAACACCGGTTATCAGACAGATTCTACACACACCCAAAGTAAACGGGGCTGCATGACCGCGTTGTCGCAGCCCCTAAACTTAGGAACCGACCGACCAAGGACACTTTGTATATTTACCAAAAAAGTAACTTACATAGATTTCTGAACATCATTCGAGGTGGTCAGCTTCAAAACGGCCTATGTCCACCTTAGGTCGAAATTTAGTTTTTTGTTTCAGTGCATTCCTTAAGCTTCCCTATACATAATACAACCATCACTTTGCATCAAAACGTCCTAGAAACCACCTAAAAAGCTGTTTAAATACAGCTATTGGAATCAAAACGGCTCTTGTCCATAGCAAAATGGCTGCCTTATAATACATCCATTTTGAGATCAAAATGGCTCATCTTCCCATATGACATTAAAGGCGTCCAGCCTCTTAGGTTTCAAAATGTCTCTTGTCCGTCTGGTAAGTTGCCTAGAGACCAAGGAGAAAGGGCACATTTTGATATAAATTTAATTGGCTTCTCCTTGTATAATGAAAAATTTCAAAGTGGCAGGCCTGATGATCATCTACAACGGCAATATATTACTTTCTAACGATGGGTTATGTTTGTACACATGTTTGAAAGTTGATCAGCAGTATGCTCTGTATTACCAGTAATTGACGCTGATGTCTGTCGAAGCTAGCACGTGGGGAATGCTGCGTTGCCACTGAGACAGGTCATAACTCATAACATTCCAAGAGACTTGCAGGAAGATACAAATACCGGGGAAGTTAGCCCCCCTGCCTGGCGGTATAATGACAGTGACGAGTCAAGGCACAGTAGAACACTGTATCAAACCATGTGCTCGCTGCTGTGTCTGCATACTTCTAACACTGCTCGCTGTTGCCATGGATACCATTACCCCTCTCGTCTCCACTCCTCACCTCACCCTTCAAGCGTATGAGAGCCTGCACCGTTCACCTTTGGTAAATCAGAGTATAGCACTTTTCTTTCGATTAAGATCTTCAACCTTTTGAATCCAATATTTGTTGGAATCTTTGATTGATAGTGCGTAGAAGGTATGCTGTGAGGCAATACAGTTGCAATTCTTGAACTTCGTGATATTGACACAATATGTTGGAACTTCATTATGGTGATCGGTGGGAGGTAAATCCTGATTTGCAGTTCTACAGTGCTGTAATTAATCAGGATATAAATGATAAAATGTCAGAGGATGAGTTGGAGGGAGGTATGATGGAGGATGCTGATGAGTTGTAAGGACTGGAAACTCACTTTCTAAGTGTTAAACAAGTATTATAAAATTTAGCCTGAACTCTATTCTGAGAGTAGCCTACCATACAAACTGATATATCTCACTTTCTTATGCTTATTCAATTAATAAAAGCTATTTTCAGTACTATATCCTTCGATTTAATGTTCAACTTAAGTTTTACTTTTATTGCCATCGTATTACTTACTAACCATGCTGAATAGTTTAAGTGCAATTACGTTTCTATCTTCATTTTAAAATCCAAGGGTCTCTTGTCCAATATATTTGTTTTCAAAATGTCTCTTGTCCATCCTTTAGTTTCAAAACGACCTTTGCCCAAAATAATTTCTCACATTATAGCAAAACTGGTGAGTCTGTACAGACAATATTGAGATAAAATGATAACTGATGATACAAAGCATATAAAGGAAGTATTTCCAAGGGGTCTGGTAGACATTTTAGGTCTGAAAACGTTTTTCGTTATTTACCACAAATTTAGGAAGGTGGACATAGGCCGTTTTGAAACTGACCACCTCTTTTTCCGAAAATATTCGCAACTTAACTTAAGCAATGGCCTCTCATTTCAATAATTTTCAACACATATTTTCTAATCTCGTGTCTACTAATCAATTAATCGATTCTCCGGTTAACCGATTAATCGATTATTCGGTTAATCGATTAATCGATTAATCGGTTAATCGATTAATCGGTTAATCGAATAATGAATTAGTCGATTAATCGGTTTCGATTAATTCTAAATTAATCGATTAATCGATTATTAATCGATTAACCTAAAATCGATTATTAACAGCCCTAGTTTTAACAGAACATTCTACAGTATGTTTGATCTTATAGAATATATTTTTAGCCTACTTTTCACATTTTGCAACAAGTAGTTCCGTGAAGAACTATACAGCCTATTTTCATATATCCTACTTATGTTAATTGCCACTATCAACATACACAATTTCTGTTTGATTGTTGTAATAGATTCGTAGATATTAAGAACCGACTAAATATTTCGGATGGTCGCCATGTTGGATTTTATATATGTAGGTCCTAGAGTTATGTACTGTTACATGCAGATTATTGTGAACGTGTAATATTCAAACTTCAATCCCATAATTAGGACACAAGAAAAAACAAGGAGATTTTAAAATCTTTCACAGCTGCCATCTTGAGGTTATGGAAACAATTGAAATAAATTAGATGCCAGTGGATTAACATTCGTATAAGGATTTACTGTACCAAGTTTCACTGCACTCGGATGGTTAAATTGCGAGAAACGTCCATGTAAATATTTATAATTCGCGTCACCGCCATGTTGGATTTGTGATCACCAGGTTATTTAAAGTCCTATAGGTGAACTTAAGTTCATAGCCCCTAATGGGCAGGTACAATGATCGAACATTAAAAAATGCAGTTTGATTGCTAAAATAGATTCGTAGATATTCAGTATCGTCTAAATATTTCGGATGGTCGCCATGTTGGATTGTTAAATGTATAGGCCATAGAGTCATGTACCATTAATGGAAAATTATTGCCTAGGTTCATTATTCAAACTTTCACTTCGATCGCATGACTACATCACAAGAAATAAAAACTTAATTTTAAAATTCGCACTGCCGCCATCTTGAGGTTATGTAAACAATTGAACTAAATTAGATACCAGTGGATTACAATGTGTATAAATATTTCCTGTACCAGGTTTCAGTGCGCTTGGAACATTAAATCGCGAAAAGGTCTATTTAAAATTGTCAAATTCGCTTGGCCGCCATGTTCGTTTTGTAGTTAACCGGTTTTTGAAAGTCTTATAGATGGACTTCCAGTAGTGCCCTTTATCTCCGTACAAAATTTTAGGGAGATACCGCTAATAGTTTCAGAGATATAGAATGCCAGTGAAATATTTCGCACAACCGCCATCTTGTGATTATGTAAACAATTGAACGAAGTTAGATGTTGGTGCATTACAATGTATATAAACATATACTGTACCAAGTTTCATTGCGTTTGGTTGGTCAAATCACGAGAAACGTCTATTTAAAAGTCGCCAATTCGCTTGGCCTCCATGTTGGTTTTGTAGTTACCAGGTTTTCAAAAGTCACATAAGTGATCTTATAGTAGTACCCTCTATCACCATGTAAAATGTCAGGGTAATATCGGTAATAGTTTCGGAGATATTGAATGCTGGTGAAATATTTCGCACAGCCACCATGTTGGATTGGGGAGTCGTAACAAAATTTGAAGGGCACGGTCGAGGTCGCCGGGAATAGTGCTATGAACTTTCCGAGTTTCATTGAAATCGCTCCTGCCGTTTAGATTTTATTAGGGGGGGACACACACACGAATCACACACACACACACACACACACACACACACACGCACACACACACGGACAAAAGGTGATCTCATAAGCCTATTTTTTCAAAATTGAAAATAGGCTAAGAATGAGGAAAAAGTAGTCTTATGAGATCGGGCAATTGTGTGTCTGTCTGTCTGTCTGTCTGTCTGTCCTTCTGTCTATCTGTCTGGCTGTGTGTGTGTCCCCCCCTATCAACTCCTAAACGGCTGCAGCAATCAAAACCAAATTTAGTATGAGTAAAGATGTGCACCGGAATAGCTCACGTCCATATTTGAAAATGATGTCAGTGCTACCAACTGCTGAAAAAACGCACTAGAAATTTGAGCTCCATGTTGGATATCCTGCAAGGTATGCATAGGAGCTATTCCAAAATTGGCACACATGTAGATAATACTATTTCAGTTTAATTTCCAGGAGGCCAACCATGACAGTGTTGCCAAAATAATTTTAAGCCTTCTGATAGGTCCAATGTTTAAATGCATATAACTTCTACACTATCAACTGGATGTCAACCAAATTTTGTATGTAATATCTGTACATAAACAGATATGACTGAGCGTATTCTTAAGAGCCACCAGGGCTGCCAACTGTTAATAATTGCTCTCTCTATTTTTTTATCCAAATACAAATATATCAGAATGTGTGCAAGCCGACAGCTTTAAACTATGCACACGTATAGTACCTGACATGTTTGATTAATTTTGGAGTAATATATGTCAGTTCTACCAACATGATTCTAAGCCTGCTGATAGGGCCAATTTTTAATTACATGTAACTTCTATACTATCAGTAGGATTTCATCCAAATTTCGCATGTGCCATGTGTAACATATAAGATATGACTATAAGTATTCTTCAGTGCAATCAGGGCTGCCAACTGTTAATAAATGCTGTCTATATTTTTTACCCTAATATCAATATATCAGAAAGTATGCAAGCCAACAGCTCTATACTTTGCACACGTATAGCACCTGACATTCTAGATTAATTTGGAGTAATTAATACAAGGCAGTGCTGACAACATGATTCTATGCCTGCTGATATGTCCAATTTTAAAATACATGTAACTTCTATACTAACAAATGGATTTCATCCAAAATTGGCACAACAAGATATCATAATATTTCAGATTATTTCTGACCAGCACACGCATGGTATTGTTGGCAACATGCTTTTACGCGTGCTGAGAGATCCAGTGTCTAACTGCAAGTAACGTCCATTGGACTTCAACCAAATTTTGTATTCTGTACCTTAAGAGATGGAACTAAGAATATATTCAGTCACCAGGGCTGCCAACTGTAGTGCTCTATTAGGCTACATTATACCAGGTATATTTTGAACTAATTAAATATTTCGATATTACCAACTTAATTTCGTCATTATTCTAGATAGGTTCATATTCTGTAGAATAATCATTGGCATGAAAAGTAGGCTGTATAGTTCTTAACGGAACTTCTTGTTATGCATATGATCTCAAATATTCATATTTACAGACAAGACTAATAATAAACACATTCTCTTTCCATAGCTGAAATCATGTTATTGAGGAAAGCCCCCTCCAAACCAAAAGTCTGGGTGCGCCCCTGTACATACATACATACATACATACAGACAGACTTTTTCCAACATACCACGGCTATATGAAAGCCTATAGGATCTAGATCCGGCTTTCATAACAAGGCTCGGTGCCATGTATATAGACAGCCTGCTAGCCTCTCTAAGCCTTAGTTGATATGAAGATTATTAAACAGCAAGAGTCATTCCCTGCTTGGGACATGGTTTCCAATCTCTCTCCCACTTCACGTGAACATCGCCATGGTTCACTGTTTCCATCTACCATTCGCTGCATTATTGTGGGACCTTCGGGATGTGGAAAGACCAATCTTTTTCTGACGCTCATTACAGCGGCCAATGGCCTGCGTTTTCTAAATATTTATATTTTTGCAAAATCTCTCTACCAACCCCTCTACGTGTTTCTGGATCAAGTCATGTCTGGATTACAAAATGAGAATAAGGGTTATTTCACATTTTCCATGCAAGAAAATGTTATTTCACCGAATGAGGTAAAGCCTGATTCACTCATGATTTTCGATTATGTATCCACTGAACAACAAGGCATCATTCAAAGCTATTTCAGCATGGTTCGACACAAACATATCGATTACTTCTATCTTCGACAAACGTATTTTAAAATGTCCAAACAGTTGATTCGTGACAATGCCAATGTCATTGTTCTATTTCGCCAGGACGAGAGGAATAGTCGTCACATTTATAATGAATATGTGAAACTGGATATGACCTTTCAAATGTTTACTGAATTGTGTGCCAAGTGCTGGGACACTCAACGTCATGCTTGATTAGTGATTGGCAAACAAAGTGACCTCCACCATGGACGTTATCGCTTAGGGTTTGATCATTTTATTGCTATTTAAGGCACTGTCTCATTCCCTCTCAAGTCATTTGTCAAGACATCATGGCGTTAGCAGAGAGTCAGTTGAAAAAGCATATTATTAAAGCAAAAAATACTATTCGCCAAAAGTTTCGTCAATTGAAACGATCACGTGCAGATCATGCTTTGTTTATTCAACAACATTTTGCGCCTCCGCTAATAGCCATGTTTAAACCCTCTTTCATACCTTCTGAAACCTTACCCACTGTTTCACAAACCACACAGACGCTACACGAGGACCCTGTGGAAGAGGAACAGGAAAATTTGACTTGTGTTAGCGAGGTTGAGGATGACGTGGAACAAGTGTTTACACCTCAAAAATAAGACCTCACCCCTCGCAGAGTATTTAAGAAAAAGAAAAAATCCTTGGCCATGGTCGAAACACCTTGCCCTTCCAGATCGTCTCCGTTTTCACAACTCTTGGCCACCCCTCAACATAAAGCTCAACTGTAAAATATTTAAATAAAATATTATGGATCAACACTTGAACCCTATTTCACCGATCTATTTATTGGAAACACAGATACCTCGTATGGTGTTCACTATGAGGATGATAGTTTTAAAATTGGGGATTCATCGATTAAATTTGCTCGTACTAATGCTGTCATTAAAAGATCAATTAGAAATTAACACCAGGACGGTTAAAGCTGCTATTCTCTCGGACACCATCTCCCAATGATTATTCGCCAGAGGTCCATTTTATTGGACACTCATGCCCACAAAAGACAGTATGATCCCACTCAACAAGTGAATACCAATATATCTCAAAAATATAAAACCATCATTGCAAAAATGTTCCCCACCAGTCAAAGTGGTCGTGGTCGTCGTAAAGTGTCCATTTCAGGAGTGACATTTAAACCATTAAAACCCCTTGTGGATGTTACCTACTGGCACAATCCCAATAAGCTCGTCCAGCGACTACAGCTGTTTCATGCTTCACGTCAAGCTGGTCATACCGGTCACGATTGGGAAATTGAAGAAATTGAAGGAGAACTTCGAAATGCCAAAATTATTGTTTAAGCCCTCACCCATTAAAATGGGTATTGCTCACGAGTTGCATCGCAACAACTAGGCGTCACTATCCGCGTCTCAAGGTGATTTCACAAGGTTTGGACGAACTTTGGCAAGCAGACTTGGTTGAAATTTTACCCTATGCTAGCGTTAACAACATTGTACGCTATATGTTGACCGTCATTGATGTGTATTCCAAAATGGCGTTTGTTGAACCTGTGCTTCGCAAGTCTGGTCACCAAGGCCTTTCAACATATTATTCAACAATCCAAACGTCAACCTCAGTTACTACAAACCTTCAACAAGGATTTCTCCAGTTTTCTCAAATCTAAGGATATTCACCATTACACCACGTACAGCAATCTCAAAGCCAGCGTGGTCGAGGGATTTAACCGAACATTGAAAACACATATGTGGAAAGTGTTTACCGCTCAAGGCTCATATCGCTGGCTGGACTTGATACCCGAGCTAGTGTCACGTAACAATGACATCAAACACAGAACCATTGGGATCAAGCCACGATTTGTGACCAAAAATATTCCTCGACTGGATAAACTTTTTAACCCCATAAAAACAGCGGACCCTTAACGTCATCGCCTTAACATTGGGGACCGTGTTCGTGTGAGCAAATTTAAGTCTGTCTTCGACAAGGGCTACAAACCAAATTGGGGGACTGAACTATTTCGAATTCGTCAAGTCAACCTAAACAACCCAGTCACCTATTTAATCCAGGACCTCAACCATCAACCCATAAAAGGCAGGTTTTATATCCAAGAACTCCAAAAGACAGCGTTTCCAAAACATCACCTTGTGGAAGAAGTGTTGAAACAAAAAGGAAATAAACTGTATGTAAAATGGTTGCGATTTAGCTCAGCCTATAATTCTTGGATTAATAAATTACATGTTGTGTGAACCTGTGTGCCTTGTATTTATTTATTCACTCATGTTGTACTTAACCTGTAGCCCTGTGTGTGTACAGTCCTCAGCTCTACTTTTATTATGATCAATACATATTTCTTTCTCTCTTCACCTGTGTTCTCTCTTACACCGACTTTCCCCCTCTCCTCCCCTTCACCACCCACCACTGTCGAAACAGGCTGTGATTTGTTAGCTCTTATTGTGCACGTGCACAGCTAACGTTCAAGGTGAACACTTATGTGTTAGGTCATATTACACACATGAACTTGCATTTTCTCTCGTACGAACCAAAACAGGATGTGACTTGTTAGCTTACATGTGGTTTTCACAAGGGGGCCGGTAATAATGTCATCTCGGACGTTTTCACATGTATTTCGGCACTTTCCTTTCATATCGTTATCGGATTGTAGTGGTAAGGACTGGCGAACAACGATAGTTCATCACACTGCGTTTCACACAAATGTAGTTAGGCCCTTTGACATAATTTGGATAAATGCATGGGCCAGTCCATAGGGATCAGTCCAATGGGGCCAGTCCAAAGGGATTAGTCAAAAGGACCTGTCAACAGGGACCCGTCAACAGAGACCCGTCCACAGGGACTCATCAACAAGGAGCCGTCAGCAATGACTCGTCAACCATGACCCGTCAACAATGACCTGTCAACAATGACCTGTAAACAGGGACCCGTCAACACGGACTCGTCATCAGGGACCCGTCCACAGGGACTCGTCAACAATTACAGGGGCTCTCGCATCAAGGCGTTACATGTCCTCTTTGATTATTGGTTTGCCTATCGACAAGCGCCACTTGAAATACTTTTTGATCACCCCTCGTGGGTTGGGTTAGGTTAGGTTACACCAAGGCTACTAAACTACAGAGGTTGCCTCAATATGGAGCTCTTAGGCGAGGGGATCGCGGAGGGAAGGGAAAGGACGTGACGTCACACGTTTCCTCGTAGCGCGCGAGACGCGAGATATGCAAGGAAAGTCAACTTATATTGTATGGATTGCAGTGGTTTAAGCACGTGTTTTAATCCCTTTTGTTTATAATCATGCCAGGCCAAAGATGTGCTGTGGCAGTTTGTCACAGTTATTATAAAGTTGGAAATGACGTGTCGGTTTTCACGATGCCAAAAGACGCATGCCTTCGCAATCAGTGGATTGCTGCCTGTAAGCGAAAAGATCATTTCAACCCTCAAACAAGTAGGATATGTTCCCTCCACTTTTAAAGTGAAGACTTTGAATTAGACTACAGGGCCGAATTGCTTAATATAAAGCCAAGATTTCCAAGGAATCTAAAACCAAATGGTAAGTGAGCCTAGCTGGCCTACTCCTTAAGTTTTGATGACCTGCTAGGATGATTTTATATCTGTTAATATTTTTGACATATTTCGTATATGGTATTTTAGTGGTTGGAGCACTAGCCGTCAAAATACAATGGCTGTATTATCAAATCATAAATGTAAACGGGAGGGTTAGCTTAACATTTATTTAAAAAAACACTTGCTACATAACTACATACATCCCACATGAACTTTGTTATTCTCATATTACTTCCAGCAGTGCCAACGCTACATTTAACTCCAGATCACACCAGTATAGGAGAGTCATCATCAAGGAAGCAAAGATTAATAAAAAAGAACCAGAGGACATTGTTTCAAGATCTACTCAGAGAAGAGGGTGTACAAAATTCAGTGAGTGAACCAGAAGCACCACTTCAAACCCAGGCAGATGACAACAGGTATGCAATTCTACTTGAGAATTACAACAGGGTTTAGAAGAAAGTGAGCAGTTAAGAAAGCAATGTTTACAAAATAGAGCACAAATTATTGATTACCAGAAGCAAATTGAGAAACTTGAAAAAACAGTTGAAGAATTATCAGCTAAATTGGGAAAGACCTCTCAGATAGTACTGAACCAGCAAGTCATTGGTACATTCTGAGGGGTGCTGAGTAAAAGCCCATTAGATATCATCATTAATAAAAAGAAGCACGTTAAATGGACTTCAGATGATATTTCGACTGCATTTACCATCAGATATTTCAGCAAACGGTGTTACATTTACCTCAGGCAAAAGCTACATTACCCTTTACCAGGAATTTCTTCATTGCAGAGATGGGCTTTAAGTTTAAATTTGAGACAAGGGATTCTGGCTGATGTAATTCGTGTAATGGAAGTTACAGGCCACACTATGAATAGTTTTGAAAAAACAACAGTTCTCTCTTACGATGAAATGAAAGTGGCAGCTACATATGATTATGATCAAAAATAGGATGAAATAGTAGGTCCTCATTCATACATGGAAGTTATTATGGCTAGAGGACTTTTTTCCAACTGGAAACAGCCTGTGAACCTTGATTTTGACTCTAAAATGACTAAGGATATGCTTGACCGAGTGACTATCGAGCTTGACAACATTGCGTACAATGAGGTAGCCTGTGTGAGTTACTGTGGAGGAGGGAACATGGGTTTGTGGAGGGAATTATCTATCACAGTGAACTGCTCTTCTTACAACCACCCAGTAACTCAACAGCCTATATAGGGTACTTTTTCGCAGATGCACCCCATTTGCTAAAACTTATCAGGAACTGGTTCTTGGATTATGGCTATTTTCTAGAAAACGGACAGAAAGTTACCAGTGCTCCTGTGGTAGAATTAGTGAAACAAACCAATTCTGAGATAAACTCATGCCATAAACTGACACCCAATCACATACAGTGTGAAAAAACCAAAAGACAAAATGTTCGACTAGCAGCAGAGCTTCTGTCACACACTACAGCTACAGCTTTAAAGCACTACAAACCAGGTCCAGATAAATTATTAGCAGAGGCAACAGGGGATTTCATAGAACTTGTAAACCAGTGGTATGATGTTATGAATTCATACTGTCCTAACCTGCCTTTACCAACAAAATTAACCCATTGTTTGCTAATTGAACAGCAAAATATAATTTTGGACAAGATGGAAAATTTGCATTGGTAAAAATACTTTGCAAATATTCCAGAAAGCAGTCATCATTTCAATAAAATCCCTTCGACTTCTGTACCAAGATATGGCCTGTAGGCATAATATAAAATACATTCTCACACATAGGCTAAATCAAGATGTACTGGAAAACCTCTTTTCAAAATTGCGGACCCGTGGTGGCTTACACGATCATCCTTCCCCCCTTGACTGCATTTACAGGCTGAGGATGATTATTTTAGGGAAAAATCCAGGAGTAGTTCAAAACAAAACAAACACTGCTGACCCAGATTCAGATGAATATTTAGTTGCTAAAGCACTAAACAAAGCTGGCATAGTGTCAGAAGCAAGTAACGTGCTTCCAGAACCAACCTTAGACAGCAATGTGCAACCAGAGTCCTTCATTGCCAATATAATGGAACAAAGTGAAGAAGATGGCAAGGCTTATGTTGCAGGTTATGTGGCCCACAAGTTCCAAGATAAATTTCCACAACTTGGGAACTTAACCTATGGAATGCAAACTCAACACGATTATGCATTACCAATCTGGATTAAACACTTGTCATACGGTGGTGTGACTGATCCCTCAGAAACTTGGCTAAACCAGTTCCGGCACATTTCAGCAACATTCGTCACATTTCACGGAAAATACGGATTTCAACGAGGCAAGAACGTTCTCAGAAGAACGACAAATTTTGTGTCGAGAGAAGTACCTGACGTAGCGTCTGATGTGGTTGAGGCATCTGTGAGAACAATTTTCTTCATCAGATTGAAACATTCCAATTCTATCTTGCATAAGAAGAGGTTATTGGAAGTCAGTAACACCCACACCAGCACCACTGATACTGCTACCGAGTCTAGGCGAATTACCAAGAAATTCAAGAAGATCACAACATAACATGTAAGTAGGCTACATTCAGTTATTTTATCACCCATTTACCAATAATTTCATGAGAATAAACTGTACTTTGCGTACTCAACAGCTGATGTTGACAGTTTCATTAGGTTCGCCACATGGCGAGTTTGATATCTTGTGACGTCATTCGCCTTCCGAGCGCTGATTGGTGAGTGAAAATTGAGGCAACCTCTGTAGTTTATAAGCCTTGAGGTTACACTACAGCAGCCATCTTTAAAAAGCCAGCCCTCTTACAAAAACTATGAGTGGGCATGCGTAAAAACAAAAAACAAGCATGTTAATTCATATTGGCTTACCACCGTACACATATCTCTTGTATGGAACAACGTTTAATTTCATATTAGCATTCAAACTCCCACATGTCGCACTTGGAAAGCGAGATTTTCTAAAAAATTACAATTTTACCCCTTAGTAGGGGTAGATATTATTTTGGGGTGGAAATACGTTGTCCATTGGAAAGCGGGCGTCAGCCCGAGTTCAACGACACCACATTTGTTAAAATCCAACCATGGGTTCGCGAGATATTGCGCCATGTAAATATTTGGACTCACGCCGCCGCCATCATGTAGGAGGAAAGCCGTAGGAGGCTGCGGAATCCCCAAAAAAACACTACTCGTGACATTTCATTCGTAGAAGACGTTATGTGGTGGTGTTTAGATATATAACGGACTTAAAATCAAGGTCATTTGCCCCCAATGACAATGAGGGTGTAACATCTAGGTAATTTGCCCTACTGATCAGGATGATATTGAAAATTACTACAGAACTGACATATGAAACTTAGAAAATAATAGAAAAAGTTATTTTTAGGAATCACATTTCGGGAAAGACTTGATTATTTTTAGCCAAAGAGCTCCCACTTAGATCACTATCTGGTAAAAGTTTCGTCTTGTTATGGTTTCGCCTGTACGATAAATTAATGTCCGAAGCAATTCCTCCAAGAGAAGCTTCCAGATTTTACAGTCGATATATCGTTAACGTTCATTTTGTACGGTTTTGAAATTGTGCCTATTAAGAGAGATATGATTAATGTTTCCCGAAAAACTCACTTTTTTCCACCCCATTGGCCAATGGTTGGTGTTATCAAAAAAATGTTTAAACATAAGGGATTCTATATTTCACATATTAAGAGAGTTATAGTGATATTTCACTTTTTCGAAAAAAGCCCCCCATTATAACCCCCTTTGACCGATTTAGCCCATTAACGAACTCGACCGAGATTTTATAGGGTTACATATTATGTAAAAAAATCAAAGTGATCAGTGCAAAATTACGTCAGTTATCGTGTCCACAAGAAACTGATATATATATAGATACATATATACATATATACATAAATTATATATAAACTTTTGAACTGACGGTGGTTTTGGGGTCTGGGGGATGTGGAACGCGAAGATATGTCGAAATTTTTGGGAATTCGAAACATGGTACCCATTGCAATAGGTAGCTTTCTAATGAAATCTACCTAATAGGAGCGACTACTGGTACATGTAACTTATCAACGAATTGGAAAAACATATACGTTAAAGGAATGAGAGGAATAAAATATAAAAGAGATGTAAGATATACCATAACACTCGCTGTGAATTTTCTACGTGACTGGCTTACATGTTTCGGTACAGGTTCTGAAGAAGAGGAACCAGATCATTGGCATAAATGAATACAGTGACAGTAGATTAAATAGTATCCGAGACAGATGACACGCAAAGTAACACGGCCTAATATACGATGTAATGGTTGAACTTCAGAGAAATATTTAATCTCACTTCACAGTTGTTATTTAATAAATACTAATATGTATGTAGGAAAGATGGAAATTAATGGAGTGCGTTAGGATAAATGATATTCCTTGTTTTTCCCTCTGGTGTATAAATGAATAAATGTTCAGGTGTGCCAACTCTTGATCAAGATACGTATAACTGACCATGAGAGAAGCATGGACTTTCCAGATTAAGGCCTGCTACCTTGAGTGACTGTCCTTGGGCCTTGTTTATGGTCATTGCAAATGCAAGACGTACAGGGAATTGCAGTCGTTTGAAATCAAAAGGCTTATCAGTAGGGATCATAGGAATCCCGGGAATGAATATATCATCTCCTTTGGCATGGCCTGTCAATACTGTCGCTTCTATTACATTTGGCATGAGTTTTTTCACACAGAGTCTTGTTCCATTACACAATTTTGGTGGATAGATATTACGCAATAGCAGGATTGATGATCCAGATTTTAGTATTAATTTATGAGGTGGTAATCCAGGTGGTTCCAGAGAATTTAAGAACTCAGTAGGGTAAAATACAGCCTGTTCGGTCTCCAGAACAGTATCGATAGATTCGTACGTCGTACTGGGGCCAGGAAGATGATCTTGGATCTGAATATTCATTTTGTGTACACTCTCGTTTTTAGGTGCTAGAATTGCTCGATCACTAAGCCCATGATGGTCTTTATAATTTCCAGGAATATTTGGGAATACTTCGCTCATCATTTCCTGAACTGAAGGCATCAGTTCGCAAAAATCTAACGGGAAAGAAATGAGATTGTTTGTCGCATCAGGCGTGACATCACCATCACCGAGATGCAGGAGTTGTTGCGCAAAATTCTGTGCAGTCACATCTCCTAGTAAATGGACTCTCATATTGGTCATCAGTGTCATTTTGTAAACATGTCTCAAAAGATACGATGCTCTGAGGCAAGCATTGAGTTCATCAGCGGGATTCGATCGTGGTATAACTGGTAATGTTTGGCGAAAGTCACCCGCCGGAACTATAACAGCTCCACCCATTAGTTGACTGTTTTCTCGTATGTCTTTCAGTGTTCGATCAAGCGCTTCCAGAGCTTTCTTATGGGCCATAGTGCACGCAACCCAAACAATGACTTTGCATGTGTTTAGTATTTCAGCTTTTCTGGAGCCCTTCTTGATGTTACATACTGGAGTTTCTGACTGCACAAGGTTTAATGGCAGATTCAGAGCTGAGTGTGCTGTTCGACCTCCAGTGAGTAGTGTGGATGCAATTCCTGATGATGCCAATGCAAATGCTATTTCGTTCTGCGCCCGAATTTCTGCAAGTAGCAAATTAATGAGAAAAGTTTTTAATGTTCCTCCTGGTGCATCAAGAAAATCAATTCCACCATTTCCGTTATTGATTAAGTCCATTATGGCACTATAAGCAAATCTTTGGTCATCAACTAAGAGAGGCTTCTTGTCTTCAACGAACCTATTTAACTCATCAGAATTGAAACATCTTTCTCTCAATATGTACCTATCAAGTACGTCAGTATTAGTGCGGATTGGGGCTGGCAAACCAAACTGTATGAGAGTTTTGCCATTGCGTTTATCCTCAATCATTATGAGGGCTTCATTAAGTACTTGAGGAGAAAATTCAAATCCAAAGCTGGATTATCTCTTCGTTGTTCTCTAAGTACATCCTCACTAAGGCTTTCTTTATATTTATCCCAAAGAGCCTGAGGGTTTGATGGGGAGCAAGTTGTTATTATAAATGCAAAGAGACTTCTTAGTTGAGATGGAAAGGATGTGATGGATGCTTCGGACAATGTTATGTCCCTATGTTGGTCATTTTCAAGTAAGCTCGCTGTTGGCATGCTTCTCTGAATGTTTGACATTCTACTCCGTTCACAGTTTTCAGATATTTGAATGATGTTGGTCCTCAAATTGTGTGAAGTAGTAATCGATGTTAATAGCATTCGGCGTGTTGGGATGAACTGTATATACCCGGCCTAAGGCATCACTTTCACGCACATCATGTTCTGGAACTAAAGAACCTTGTTTTCTCTTGCAGAACACATTGGTAGATTTATTCCATGTATAATATCTTCGAATTTCTGCGTACATCAGTGTTCTTGCAAATGGATCTTGTTGACATAAAGGAAAGAAGGCTGTTGGTGTCGTGTTAGGAGGTTGTACAGCTCTTTCTTGGGCGTTATCAGCTTTGAAATAAACTCGCTGTCCGTTTTCTAGGCGAACACTGAGATGAAAAATAGGTGGACAACTTTCATGAATTGGGAAATTAAGGATACGCCTAACTGCTTCGTTGCTGCTGATATATCTTCCCAACTGAAATTGTGTAGGCTCATCGATAGTCCTGGTTTGTCCTTCAAGTTGAAATACTGCCATATCGCTACCCTTGTTGACGTTTGTACAGATGAATTTAATGGATTTCATGGAATTGCAGTATTCAACATTGATGTGTGCTTGGAACATTTTAGAAAGTAGAGGAGAATATGGAACAACCAATCTGTTGTCTACCTCAGTTTGTATGTACTGGTTGTTTATTTTAAAATTAATATTCCTAGTATAGCCTCCGTTTACTGGTTTTCGTCTTCTGTACAGAGGGTAGCCATCATCTCCGGTTTGGGTTTCCTGGGTAAATTCTCGTGGGTAATTTTTGCTACATTTTCCTTCCTTCATGCAGGGTGACTTAGGGTTGATAGCTCCACATGGTCCATGAATCATATTCTTTGTAATTATCTCAAAGAGCATGGGGTCTTGTTCTTTACTGGGAATCTCCGCGGATATAACACTGTCCACTTGAGTTGGACGTATCTTGCTTTTGAGCCATAATACAGTAATATGTGAGCATGTGGAAGGCCACTCAATTGAGTACATCCAACAGCGAGTTTCTCCGTAAATGTGGCTCTTGGTTATTATATTCATGAACTTTGCTAATTTTTGTTTAAATATTCTCGCTGTCAAATCATGGCGATCAGTAGGTGCCTGGCCACAGAAAAGTTCTTCCTTAATGCCAGTCCAGGCAGGATTGCATGTAACTGTAATAAATAAATCTGGACATCCGTATATCCGAACATAGCTCATGGCATCCTGGGCATATTCGTGCATATGTCTTGGACTTCCCGTAAATGTTGCCGGTAAAATAATCATTTTTCCGATGTCCGCAACATTGCCTTCATTGGCTACAGCATCACGCAAATGAATGTAATCATCAACTCGAAGTTTATTTTGGTTTAATAGGATGTAGAGCAGACGTTCACATTCAATCTTGGCGTACATATCAACAATAAATTTATGGAAGAGTTGTCCACTTTTCAGAATAAGGTTTGATGATCCTGGTCTAATCGTTATTCTGTTGGCAGAAAACTCCATAGCCGATATCTTTTTATTCGTGGCTGTACCACTGATTGGATCAGTTTGCCTCAGATTAAAGTGGTACCCATCCTCACCCTCCCAAAATACGTATTAATGGGTACTGAAGGGCATCGTACGATCTGTGTGTTTCTGAAATTCGTTGCAAAACATCACCACGTCTATGAATGATTATGTCACGTTTCTCGAATTCTTGTCCTCTCATTACAATGGCCACTTTGTCAATGGTCGGAGCATTAAAACGACGTTCATGTTCACCTACTGGTCTCTTGTCTGCTGATATGACAACCTTATATTCATCCGTTGGCATTCGATCCAGGGCGGTCTTAAACATATTTACTAAGTTATTATGCCCTTGCAACAACCTCTGCAGAGCTATAACAATCTCCCTTCTGGTGCTGGGGTAATTTTACAACGTTGATCGGCTTGTTGTCGTTCGTCTCCCATAAAATTGATTTGTAAGAATGTTGGATTCTCATTAGTGAAGAGAAGAATTGATCCAAGTTGATGATAAATTTGACCTTGCACTTTCAAAGTTGGCATGAAACCAGTTTCTTTTACTATTGCCGTTGTACCGAAAGAAGCCATTTGGAAGCACGAATTGTACTACCTAATGTTTTTCAGGAAGTCTTAAGATTCTTGACTCGTTGCTGACGTGTACGAAATAGGTGGTTCGGGAGGAGGATTTAGAACGGCTAGCTTAATTTTCCAGTTAGAGCAACATATTCCAGGCGACTCCGATCTGATTTTTTTGGCTAGACAGTGATGGCATACCGCATCCATTTTTCCAATTGTTACTTTGGGGTGTATTCCATCATCGTAAGTGTGATCGTACTGAAATGCCTCTAATTTCAAATCAGACTGCCTAAATGTTTGCCTAGATTGGAAAAGTCGCGTACGTTCGATTTCAAGCCGATCTAGACGCTGTTGAGGTGTCTCGGCAGCCCTGAGCTCAGCGTGCCTTCCTTCGTCCTGTTCAAGCCGGGATTGAGGCTGTTGACGCTGCTGAGGTGTTTCAGCAGCCCTGAGCTCAGCGTGCCTTCTTTCGTCCTGTTCAAGCCGGTTTTGACGCTGCTGAGGTGTTTCAGCAGCCCTGAGCTCAGCGTGCCTTCCTTCGTCCTGTTCAAGCCGGGATAGACGCTGTTGAGGTGTCTCGGCAGCCCTGAGCTCAGCGTGCCTTCCTTCGTCCTGTTCAAGCCGAAATTACCGCTGCTCAGATGGTTCAGCAGCCCTAGCCTGAGAGTGCCTTATTTGATGATCTTCAAGCCGGTTTTGACGCTGCTGAGGTGTTTCAGCTGCCCTCAGTGTACCTTTTTTCGTACTGTTCAAGCCGATAATGACGGTGCTCAGGTGTTTCATCAGCCCTTAATAATCTAACATTCTTGGTTTATTGGCTGATATTCCCAATAGATTGTCGCTTTTTGGGAGGCATTTTGAAATAGTTAAAAAAGAAACCACAATTCGAAGTGGAAATCTGTTGATGATTGCTACTATAAAATCGCAGTCAAGGAAGATTTAATGTCGTGTTATTTAGAAGTAGTATCAACGGAGCATATAATGGGTCATTGGCCCCTAATGACTACTATTGCATTGAACACATGAAACTTAGAAATTAATAGACAAAGTCATTGATAAGAATCATAGTTCGTGCAAGAATATGTGTTGGTGATTATTACTATAGTAAAGGGCGTAACATGTGGGTCACTTGCCTTAATGATGAAGATGAAAATAGAGACGACTACTGAACGGTTATATCAAACTTACACTCTAAGAGAAATACATATTTTTAAATCACAGGCGAGGAAGACTGTGGTGTTGCTTAGTAGTATAGTGGACGTAACATTTAGGTCATTTGCTCTTTTGATAAGGATGATAATGAAGACGACTACTACTGAACGGGTAGATCAAACTTACGAACTAATAGGAAAACATTTTTTAAAAATCCTACGCGAGGAAGACTGTGGTGTTGCTTAGTAGTATAATGGACGTAACATCTAGGTCATTTGCGGTTTTCATAAGGATGATAATGAAGACGACTACTACTGAACGGGTATATCAAACTTACAAACTAATAGAAAAACATATTTCAAAAATCACAGGCGTGGAAGACTATGTGGTGTTGATTAGTAGTATAATGGGCGTAACATCTAGGTCATTCGCCCTTTTGATAAGGATGATAATGAAGACGACTAGTACTGAACGGGTATATGAAACTTACAAACTAATAGAAAAACATATTTCAACAAGAAGTTCCGTGACGAACTAAAGAGCCTACTTTTCTTAAAATTTAAGATTCATGCCAATGATTAATCTATATGAATCTATCTATAATAATGACGAAATTAAGTTGGTAATATCGAAATTTCTAATAAGTTCGAAATACTGTATACCTGGAATAATGTAGCCTAATAGAGAACTGCAGTTGGCAGCCCTGGTGACTGAATATAATCTTAGTTCCATCTCTTACGGTACAGAATACAAAATTAGGTTGAAGTCCAATGGATAGCATGGACGTTACATGCAGTTAAACATTGGATCTAACAGCGCGCATAAAATCATGTTGGCAACAATGACATACATGTATTGGTCAGAAATAATCTGAAATAATATGATCTATTGTTGTGTCAATTTTGAATGAAATCCATTAGTTAGTATAGAAGTAACATGCATTTTAAAATTGGACTTATCAGCAGGTTTAGAATCATGTTGGCAACCCTGACGTATATTAGTTACTCCAATTTAATCTAGAATGCCGTGTGCAAAGTTTAGAGCTATTGGCTTGCATACTTTCTGATATATTGATATTAGGGTAACAATAATAGAGACAGTATTTATTAACAGTTGGCAGCCCTGGTTACTCTTAAGAATCGACATAGACATATCTGTTATGGTACACATAGCACACACGAAATTTGGTAGAAATCCAAATGATAGTATAGAAGTTATATGTATTTAAATTTGGACTTCTCAGTGGGCTTAGATTCATGTTGGTAGCACTGACGTATATAAGTTACTCCAAATTAATATAGAATGTCAGGTACTATACGTGTGCATAGTTTAAAGCTGTCAGCTTGCATACTTTCTGATATATTGGTATTTGGATAAAATAAATTGAGAGCATTTATTAACAGTTGGCAGCCCTGGTGGATCTTAAGAATACGCTCAGTCATATCTGTTTAAGTACACATAGCACATACAAAATTTGATTGAAATCCAATTGATAGTGTAGACGTTATATGCATTTAAAATTTGGACCTATCAGCAGGCTTAGAATCATTTTTGTAACACTGCGATGTATGGCCTCCTGGAAATTAAACTGCAATATTATTATCAATACGTGTGCCAATTTTGAAATAGCTCCCATTCATACCTTCCAAGATATCCAACATGGAGCTCAAATTTCAATTGCGATTTCTCAGCAGTTGGTAGCACTGACATCATTCTCAAATATGGTCGTGAAATATTCAGGTATAGATCATTACTCCTACCAAATTTTGTTTCGATTTCTGCAGCCGTTTAGGAGTTGATAGGGGGGTTCACACACACAGCCAGACAGACAGACAGAAGGACAGATAGACAGAAGGACAGACAGACATACAGACAGACACAAATTTGCTCGATCTCATAAGTCTACTTTTTCCTCATTTTTGCCAAATGTGAAAAGTAGGCTAAAAATCACAGGCGAGGAATACTATGTGGTGTTGCTTAGTAGTATAAAGGACGTAACATCTAGGTCATTTGCCCTTATGATAAGGATGATAAGGAAAGCTACTATTGAATTGACACTTCAAACTTACAATGTACACAATGTACTGTAATAAAAATAAATATTTTAAAAATCACAGTCGAGAAAGTCTTAATGCGGTGGTGATTAATGGTATAATGCGCGTAACATCTAGGTCATTTGCCCTTATGATAATAATAAGGTAATGAAAAAAGACTACTAAACGAACATGGTATAATTTTAAAACTGATACATGTAATTCGGATTTCTACCATCGATGTCTTCCAAAGTCTCAACCTTAATTTCCGGCTTAGGCCTATACACGATGCTTCTAGTGTAAGAGCTTATGGCGTACTGCTCGGGTCCAAGCTGTACAAAGCTGAGATGATCCCAGATGATGACGAAATATGATGACACACGTTCGGGGTTTCCCGTCCTATTTACATTGACCGGGGAGTCACTCAGTATTTCGCAACATCAAAGTGGCTAGAGCAACGGCCCTGTGCTAGCGTCAGCATATACAGCAGATTACACGGCGGGCTCTGGGCAGTCCTCTCTTGTCACCTCGCGATGAATCAGTAAGCTATTCTCACAACTGGCCCCTCCAGGGACTCACAACTTATGGGACGTAGGTTGGCGACCACGGGATCCCAGCAGAGTCCGGCATTGCTTCTACTTCCTGGTGCCAGGCTCCTTTCAGTTCTCTTTCCTGTCGGCCTCTCTTGGTCAAATCTTGTTCTCTTCCGACCGCGACGGTATTCGGGTATCTGAGGCCTAGGGAGTCTTTCACTTTCCTGCCTTAATTGGCCCTTGTCTCATCTTTCCTGATACACTCATTCTTCGAGGGATCAGCCTTCTTTTTCTTTTCATAATATCTCCTGTCTTCTGCTCAAGGACCTCAAGGAGGCAGGGTGTGTGTAGCCCCACCACTTCTGGTGCACCGTGGATAGTGCTACACCCACAAGGGCTCATGGCCGGTGAGTTCGGGAGGTGGCAACCCAGAGGGATTCCTGAGATGGGTCCGGTTTTACCCCTTTTTTCCATTGCCTTTGCGGTGGGCCCTCTCCTCTTTCCCATTGCTATCTACCTTTCGTGGCTCTCCTTCCTTCCATGTCCCTGAATTCTCATTTCTATAGGGTTGAGAGCATTTCCTCTCCTCCTGTCTTTTATTTTCCTTATTCCTTTCTTTTGTCCTTATCTTCTTCTAACCCATACGTTTTGTAGTTAGTTTTAGTTTCATTAGGGGCCGATAACCCCGATGTTAGGCCCCTTAAAACATCAATTATCATCATCATCATCATCATCATCATCATCACAACTGGCATTGTGCAATTGGGTTACTGTGGTATTTAAAACTTCCTGTTAAGTCCCTCACTCATTTGTATTACGAAAATAATTTATAGCTAGAAACTTTCCATGGAATCCACACAACTCCCCAAGTTTCATCGCAATAAGATGAATGTTTATGAAGGCATAGGGAACATACATACACTATCACTATTGAATTGACACATCAAACTTACAAACTAAATTTCAGGCGAGGAAGACTTTGTGTTGGTGATTAGTAGTATAATTGACGTAACATCTAGGTTAGGGGCAGATGACATCGTAGCTCCGCCCCTTAAAACAACAATAACTAACATCCAGGTAATTTGCCATTTTTATAAGGTTGATAATGAAGACGACTACCACTACTACTGAACTGGTACATCAAACTTACGAACTAATAGAGAAACATATTATAAATAAAAAACACATGCGGGGAAGAATGTGTTGTTGCTTAACTTCCGACACGATTAGTTCAAGGGACTTAATGCAGGTAATGGAGTGGTCTGTCCCAAATTTTAAGTGGACGGTGTTACCCTCAGGTTCCAAAAGGTAAGTATGTAAAATTTGGTCGAGATGGGTGAAACGGTGTAGAATTTTGCCAAAGGGCCTAAATGCAGGTAATGGAGCGGTCTGTCCGAAATTTCAAGTGGACAGTGTTGCTCGTCGGGTTCCAAAGGGTAAGTATGTACAATTTGGTTGAGATGGGTGAAACGGTGTGGATTTGTGCCAAAGGGCCTAAATGTAGGGAATAGAGTGGTCTGTCCCAAATTTAAAGTGAACAGTGTTACTTGTCGGGTTCCAAAGGTTAAGTATGTAAAATTTGATTCTGATCGGTGAAACGGTGTGGATTTGTGCCAAAGGGCCTAAATGCAAGGAATGGGGTGGTCTGGCCCAAATTTTAAGTTGACAGTGTTACTCGCAGGGTTCCAAAGTGTAACTATACACAATTTGGTTCAGATCGGTGAAACGGTGCAGATTTGTGTCAAAGGGCCTAAATGCAGGGAAGGTGGTGGTCTGTCCGAAATTTGAAGTGGTCAGGGTTACCCGCGGGGTTCCAAAGGGTAAGTATACAACGTTTGGTTCAGATCGGTGAAACGGTTTAGATTTGTATACATAACAGACAAACAGATTAACAGACAGACAGACAAACTTTGAGCTTTATATATATATATATATATATATATATATATATATATATATATATATCTTCTAATATATAAAAGTGAAAGTCTGTATGTATGTATGTGGGTTGGTTCCGTATACAAATCTACACCGTTCCACCAATCTCAACCATATTTTGCATACACATAGTTTAGGACCCAGAAGGAACCGCTGGCTACATGAATTTTCGATAGTCTTTCTCATTATTCTGATTTCGGCCCTTTTGCACTCAAGCACAGGCTAATCAAATCATAAAATATACTCATGAAGGAATGGCAAGGCAGATTGTTTCCATCGCAACATAGCTCAAGTCGAGACACGGCCGACTGGATGCCAGTTGCGCTCTGCACTACCAGTATAGAAAATTAGCTTCTTTACATCAAATCCCGTTAGTTACTCAAATGATCACACAGCACTGTCAACCAAGTATAGCATAACAAAAACTTCACACTATTTGTAAATATAATTTCCGCAATATCAAAATGCAAATTATATCCAAAAATAATATAATAATAATAATAATCCCTGGCACTACAGCCCATGAAGGTCCTAGGCTTACCAAGCGACCGCTGCCCAGCCATTTAGCCTTCAGATATTGGGGTGATGCGTGATCAGCGCATGGGGTTCCCTCGGCCGTTAATCTTGGTTTTCATGATTAGGGCGTTGCCTCACTGTCAGACAGCTATTCAATTGTCCTCACGAGGCTGAGTGCACCCCGTTCCAGCCCTCACGTCAGTTTCTAAAATTCTTGACGGAGCCGGGAATCGAACACGGGGCCTCTGGGTGAGAGGTAGGCACGGTACCCCATCACCACGTGGCCGGCCACAAAATACAATAGCGTGATAATAAATGACAGAAACTAAACATACCTTTGCACCTTATTAAAATAGAATTCCATTAGGTTCACTCGATTTATATAAAACTTAATGAAATTTCCTGCTGAGTGGTTAGTACAGAAGTTATTTGGAAGCAACCGATAGTTCGGCTTCCGCAATAGTATTCGTAATCGGTGATACCAATTTCTCTGCAATGACGCTGGGAAGACCGCTGCATCGGTCAGGCTAATGAGTGGAGGGGATTACAGTTCTGAGAAAAGCAATCCAAACATTTCATGCAATAAATTATTTCCACTGTGAATACAACTTAAACCAGACTTTCAGTTTTCATTGACGAAAAAGATATTGCTGAAATTGTAATTTAATGATGATAGTTGATGTTAAAGGGCCTAACAAGAGGCTATAGGCCTCTTAATTCTTTGGGATGAAAATGAAGGATGATGATGAAATGCACACTAGAACTAAAAATAACTACAACTTACAACCAAATTACGGATTAGGAGAACAAAAGGACAAAAAGGAAGAAACAAGGGAAATAAAATGCGGGTAAATGAAATGCTCTCAACCCTCAAAAAATGAGAATTGACGGATTTGGTAAGGTGTGCCATGAAAGGCAGATAGGAAGAGAAATACGAGAGAGACCACCCCAGAATCACTGGAAAAAGGAAAAAAAACAGATCCAGCTCAGGAATTCTCCCAAACTCAACAGCCGTGAATCCTTAAGGGTGTAGCACCTCCAGTGGTGGGGCTACACACACCCTGCCTCCTTTATGACCTCGTGCAGAAGGGAGCAGATATGATGAAAAGATGCACCGTACGGTTGATTCCGTAGTTAATTGGATATCATCGTAGGTATCAGAGGCAAAGAAGTCCCTATCATGTGCATTACTAACATTGGTCAAGTACTATCCCGGCATTTGCCTGGACAGAGTGTAGAAAAACCACACTCAGGATAGGTTCGAACCTACGATGTCTGGACTTGCTACAGCTGCCCACGCAAACGCGGTGCACGATTAAACGATCACAACTACGGTGCGGGACTCTCAAAATGACGACTACACACAAAAGACGAAGGAGTGTTTGTCCGGAACAAAGTTATCGCCGGAAATCACGTAAGACAATCATCTCACCTAACTCTGTCTCACGTAAACTCGGGAAATGAAAGCACACCTCCTGTGGGGGAGCAAGAGTAGTGTTGAATGCGACATCTACCATCGGTACTTGAAACTGGCATACGTAATGCCATTGTAGATATATTTTGTTCTCTTTGATAATAGCTTTAAACTGCCTGTTCATTTAACACATGACAAGATAGGTTGCAGCACTATTTTCACTGCCAGCTGGATCGCATCCCTCCTAGCTGCTTTAAACTCCCTGCCCATTCAACACAGACGCGTACAGGATCTTTTCACAGTAGCGCTTCATTCGTATTTACGTCTTTTTCTAGAACTAGCACTGACGTTATTTCATTTCTTACTACCGTCTATTGGAGTTGTTGGACTTTGCTACACCCATGAACTATTAAACAATAGACAAATCATTTTCTAAATGAAACATTGTGTTAACCTGAAGTAAGTTATGGCATTTATTAAATTGATATTCATTCAATGTCATTTAAATTAGAATTGCATAATGATTTTTATACATTTGTAATCTGAGTCACATTTATAATTATATTTGTTTTTCCATTGCTTTATTTTTAGACACCATATACTTTGAGCTAACCTCTTTACTTTCAACTACGGTCTAGTTACTTGAAGCCGTTTGATTAGAATGGCTTATGGATCGTTAAGCATACAGTCTCTTTATTAATTATACACGGATTGGTGAAGTATTGATATTCCATGTCTGCCATTTCAAGCTTTTGACCTATCTTACGAAATACTTTAGGAGCTAAAGAAGAAGCCCAATGTGTTCTCAATCAATGCATCGCATTTGACATTATACTGGGATTATACGTTGCTGCATTGCACAGACCAAGGATCATGTAATATGGGGCGCGCACTGGTCGGATCCGGGTCTCGAGCGGGGTTTGTGGTGGAAGCCGGTGGAGACCATGCACCGCTGGTCTATTTATTTATCTTCTCATCTGACAGTGTTTGTGATATTATGATGTATTTATTACAAATGCACTTTCGTGCGCAATTATACTATTAATAAATTTACTTCAACAAGAAGAGATAGATTAGTTGGTTCCTCTGTTTAGGGGCTGCAACATCGCGGTCATGCAGCCCCGTGTACATTGGATGTGTGTAGAATCTGCCTGATAACCGGTGTTAATTGTGATGGCTGTATTATTGTGTGTTATATGTAATTCAGGTAAGGACTACAGACAGTCAGTTTTAAGTAGTTCGTACTTTTTCTACCAAATGCTACCGTCAACGACACCTAGCTGCAAACTTGGCTAATAGATACTCCCGCAACCAGACGGTGACCGTTGGAACATAATAGCGTTAATCAAATTTTACTTTCACACGAGTGTAGTTAGTGGAACGTTCTTTTACATCACATACACCTATGTCGTATGACATGGGCCCACCGGCTTTACTTCCCCTCCGAAGGAAGGCATACTGAGGGATTTTTAACGCTCTTCAAAACTCCGATGACTTCGGCCGGGTTTGAACCCGCGACCTTGGGCATAGAAGCTCAGCATGCTACCAAATACGCCACCAAAGCCGCCCAATATGAGATAATAGGCATGTAAATACAGCAATACGATTCCCTAAAACGCAGCTATAGTAGACTACACACTGCGTTATATACATGAATAAGCCATTTCTCATTAATCACGCCATTTGTGAGTATATCGTAAGTATATTTGACTCCAGAATTATGGCTTTATATTCCAAATATTGAATAATTTAAATATTGTTTCCTTTCAAAAAGGTAGATGCAACAATTTAAAAATGAAAGAGAACTATGTGATCAAGACGTCTAAATTACACCCATTACAAAAATAAAAAAAATAAAGACTATCAGGAAAGTACTGTAGTAAGAATAGGTCCTTGAGAAATGTGCATATACAGCCCTTTATGTTATTGATGCATTCTCTACTACGTTATTGTACTCCACAGTACCCTTCGCCTAGATTTACAGTGAGTTAATATTACAATTGATTAACTTCAGAGTCCAGGAGAACTATGTTTTAAACTCACTTAGGGGCAAAGTGAATATACCTTGCGTAATATATTGGCATGTATCTTTCTATAATATGTAAATACACCTCTCGGGCAACGCCGGGTAAATTAGCTAGTATGTATATATATATATAGATAAATGAACTATCAAGTCGATTTCACGGCCACTCTTTTATGTAAACAATAATGGGTCGAACCATTGTTTACGATTCTTGTTACAAAGTAAGTTTACGTTATTAACCCTCCGTCGGTCGCTCCTCATCCAGAAGGCCTCAGCGCTACTTTTTCGCGCCCTACTTCACAGCGCATGCGTCTGGTGAACATTCACTCACAGTATCTTCAGAGCTGCCAGTGTCTTACTGAACAGTTGAGAAGTTGTCATTGTTGATAACACTAGTGTTGGGATACTGAACATGTGCGCCTACCGGATGCCACGCGACCAATACCGTCCGCGTTTTTAGTATGGCCGGTAACCGTCAGTTTTTCGATTTAAACAATCCTAGTGACATGAAGTTAGTGCACAGTTTACTTACTGATGATAATTTTAACGACGAGCAACAGAATGAAGAGGACAGTGATACTGATGCTGAAGATCTTCAGGCTGAGAGCAGAGAAGACAACTGTGATATTGAGGAAAGTGGAGCGGAAGATGAACCTCTTCTCAGGGGCATCATGTTTTATGCAGGGCAGGATGGAAACACAAAATGGGGTAAGCACCCTGAATCTAATCGTAGGGAGAAAACGCCCCACATAATTTGCCTACCAGACTGCCAGGAGTTATTGGTAATGCACGCCACGTGAAAGATGTAGGTGAGTGATGGAAATTGTTTATAACTGACGAAATGTTACATAATGACGTTCGATATACAAATCAGTATATAGAACACGTAAGAGGACACTTTCAAAGGTAAAGAGATGCAAAAGTGACTGATATTAAAGAAATAAATGCATTCTTAGGACGTTCATATTTGGCTGGTATTTTACATGTCAACAAAATAATGCTGAGGACTTGTGGGGCACAGATTGCAATGGAGTGAAAAATTCCGCCTTGTTATGAATTTGAAGCGTTTTGAATTTTTGCTTCGTTGCTTTCGCTTTGACGACAGGGTTACAGGAGAGGAGCGTAAAAGACAACTTGGTAGCTATCCGGGAAGTATTTCAATCATTTATTGACAACTGTAAGAAGACCTATTCCGTTGGGGTGTTCGTAATAAATGATGAAAAGCTTGAAGGTTTTGGTGGAAGATGCCGGTTTAAGCAGTACCTCCCATCAAAACCAGCCAAATTTGGGTTCAAAATATAAACCCTAGTGGATGCAAAAACTTTCTATTGTAATGATTTGGAAATTTCCCCAGGGAAACAACCAGAGGGGCCGTTTTTCATCAGTAATAAACCATGAGTTGTTGTTGAGCGATTGGCACAGCCTATCTATAACACAGGTCGCAATATCACGGCGGATAATTGGGTCACCGACATGGACTTGATAGTTTTTTTTAGAAGAAAGGAAGAAGAGATTATCTTATGTCGGCACCATTAGAAAGAATAAACAATGTCTGCCGGCCGAGCTTATTAATGTAAAACAAAGGACAGTAAAATCATCAATGTTTGGTTTCAATGAACATGCAACTTTAGTCTCCTATGTTCCTCAGAAAAACAGAATTGACCTGCTCGTTTCCAGTCATCATTTAGATGACGACTCGATTAATGATGAAACTGGAGAATATGCCAAACCTACAATTATGACATGCTACAACGGGACAAAGGGTGGAGTAGATGTCGTAGATAAAATGTGTGGGAGTTACAACGTAGCCCGAAATACCACACGTTGGCCACTTGTTATTTCCTTTGCTATGTTGAATGTAGCAAGCTCAAGTAGTGGCTATTGGGAACGGAATGAATATCGCTTGGAGGAGACTGTTTCTGAGAACACTATCTAAGCTGTTGGTGTCCGAAGAGGTTAGGCGAAGGAGCATGAATCTTACAGGTCTCCATTCGCCCAACTTGAAAAGTACCGACCTGCGGAGCAAGACAAAGAAGCAATAGGCAATGGAAACACCCTTCCTTCGATTGCTGAAAATAAACGATGCGACACTTGCAAGCTTGCCAAGTCGAAGAGGATCACTAGAATGACAAGGCACAGCTGCAAGAAGTGTAAGAAACATTTCTGCCTGGAACTCGGAAGAATGATTTGCCCTGAATGCTTCGAAAATCTGGACTTGGGAAAATAAAAGTCAATATGAACAGTTCGTTGTGTATTTTTTCTTCGATTGTGTAATACTCGTACATTGCATACTTCCCTGATTTTTCATTAAGGTACTATCTCATTCTGTGAACAAGGTTACGGTATATCATGCTATAGTTCTTACTGTTGGGTATATTTATTGTTGTTTGCGAAATAAAGACTATTTAAGAGATATGACACTGAGTATTCTTGTAATTTTTGAAACGGGATAAAACAATCTGCAGGACCTTATTGTTGCTGTTAACAATGCAAATCAGAGTAAAAGGAATGTCAACATTATTTAACTCAATTATATCCTAACATGTCCGCAGGAAATGTATTTTTTATTCTAAGAACACAATGGCGCCTCCAAGATGGCGCGCGACTTATCGTATCGAAATTAGACCGTGACCGACGGAGGGCTAAATCCGGTATTCTACGTTTTGTGATGGTGTTGGAACTACGGTACTACTCAACTATAATAGCAACTAAGGAACATTCCATTATGACAGACAACAACACCTCTCAGTAAAATTATAAACATGTCATAGAAAAAAGTACGAAAACTGAGCTATTGTAGTTATTAACGCAAAAGAAAATGTGATATACTTTTATGAATGATAGGTGCCATCATAATGAATTTTTAAATTTAACTTACATGAATTCCACGCAGGTAAATTTATATTTTTTCAATGATTGATCAGGACAAGCTTAGGAACTCTTTGAAGATGAGATCACCAGAGTGACGATTAAATTTGTAAAATTTGAAAACGAAAGGAAGCTGGTAGTTTTACGTGACCGTTAATCTCGCATTCATGAGCCACGGCACCTCCAATTTTACGTGGAATCCGAACCACAGGGCATAGTTTTCACTTCGAAGACCTCACAAGCATTGACCGCGAATCGAACTCCGGCCACCTTGGTAAGAGGCAAGCAGCTTGACCATTTCACTATCATGCATTCTTTTATAATTAGGCACCGGTTCATGTTAGTTTCGTGGATTTCAAAATTTCCCAAGTCGCATTCGTGGTCTTACTTCATAATGCTTTCGCAATTAGCCCAGATGTATTGTCATTCTAAGAGCTTTAGCAGTTTCTGAGGCATTGAAAATCATGAACTGTTTCAATAAGGAGATTGAGCGAGCCTCTCATCCCAGGCGCCGGAGCACGAGGAAAGAATCTGAGGAAACTCCGGTGGCCACCGCATTCCTGCCGTAGGCTACGTGAAGAAGGTGACGGACAGGATAGGCAAATTACTCAAGACCTATGGGGTGAAGACGGTTTATAAACCCACCGCCAAAATCCGGGACATGCTGCGATCCGCTAAAGACAAGCGCCACCCACACTCCACTGAAGGTGTCTACAGAATCCCGTGTTCCTGTGGGCAGGTGTACATAGGAACGACGAAAAGGAGCGTGACCACCAGACTCAAGGAACATAATAGACACAGCCGCCTGGGTCAAACTGAGAAATCGTCAGTCGCTGAGCATTCTCTCTTGCCCGGTCACGATGTACAGTACGGGGACACGGAGATACTCTCCACGACCACACACTACCACGCCAGGCTGCAAAGGGAAGCCATAGAAATATTCAAACACCCCGACAATTTCAATCGAAAGGAAGAAATTGAACGTGTGCGTAATACATGGATCCCGGCCCTTAGGAACACCAAGGCCAAGATATCACGCACACGTCAACCTAAAGAGCCTTCCCGCTACAGTCCGGCAGTCGCCCAGGGAACACCTGACCCTCACAAGCTCGGTCGCCGAAGCCGGAGCACGCACCGCACCCCGCAACATGTACGCGAGACCAGACGATCCAGTCGGAATGCGAAGAGAACGCTCTGCTCACCATGCTAATTTGAAGGTCCAAAACTATCTTCCAGCCGTCAGTTCATCCCCAAGATCCACCCAGCCAACAGTCATATTCAAACAACAATACCCCACTACAAACCGTTACCCATTATTTCAAGCCTCTTCCTCATTCCACTGCTGACCAAGGAATGGAGCGGAACCCTTGATAATGCCGTATTTGCTGAGTCAGGCAGCAAGCCGCTGGCCACTGCTGTGCTTCAGGCAAGGGAAGAGAGTGTGATAGAAAGAGACAGCGATATGCTGGCGGGCATGCGGCAAGCCGAGGCGTTCGAGGAAACTTGCGCATGCCCGCCAGCATATCTCTGTCACCTTCTATCACACGCCCTTCCCTTGCTTGAAGCACAGCGGGGGCCAGCGGCTTGCTGTCTAGCTCAGCAAATACGGCGAGTTCGTAGATTTGAATCGCGCGCCCGGAAGTAACAAAGTAACCTCATTTTCTCGGAGGGAAAAATTTTCTCCGCCAATCCGATTGCGGCATCCTCTTTTACATAACACGCAGAGCGTCCCTGATTTTTTTGTCGGTATAATTAAGATACACCCTGTATATATATACAATTTACAACTTTACATTGCTTTAAACATATAATCCTATGTACATGATATCTATGATATCCTAAATAAAAGGGAAGATACACACACGCACACACACTCACTCACTCATATACTGTACGCACATGGAGGAACGAGGGTGACACCCTGTGCTCTACGGACTCAGCGATACGATAGCTGAAAGCGGTGAAATGGGGATAGTTCAACGGTGCCAGTTAGAGATTTTCGAAGAAAGGTGAGATCTATTTGGTTACATATGTCATTAATGAATGTTAATGCTTTTGTCAAAACTTTATTGCCCTGTTTTAAAATGAGTCGCTCTGCTCGACGTTGGGCTGCACTTAACTTCCTCATGTTTTCCTCGGTAGTGGGATGCTAGGCAGGAAGTCCGTATAGAAGAATTGAGAGATACACCGCTCAGAGTGCACGGCTTTTGCAAATCCCAGGATTTTAAATGCTTTACACCTAGTTTCCTCCACGTGTGCATTCCACTTCAAATTGGAAATGTGTATTCCCAGCATCGCAGTGACAAACCTCAATATTGAATAATAGAAAATGTTACTTCATGTAATTACATAACATAACATAAATGCTATAACTAACATAACTCAAGTGTTCTCTTTACGGATTATTATCTTCGTCATAAAAATGTTCTCATTAATTTAATGGGAAAAGTCTTTTACAATGCTGGAAGGTCGGAGAAGTCCAGGTTAGCATCGTGTTCAACGTGTAAATTTCTGTTATTATAATCAACAGAATAGAAATTACTTTCAATAAGTGAGGATGTTTCACGCCTTGTAGATACATAAGAACAAAATTGAACTGACCACTACTTCAGTTACCCTACCTCTAAGGAATACTACGGAGCAGTTAGAGATTTATATTCACTATCCATTATTTTATACGTTTCATCTCAATGAAAATAAATACAGAAACAATATAATGTAGGACGATATTCCAGGGTTCATTTAACACAAATCTTAATGTAAACCCCAACATTTTCATTTTGCACCACCCTCAACATACCAACCCTTGATTCTTTGGTCATACTTCTTTATCTCTTTCTCCCCTTTCTCTTCTCAATGCTCAAGCCTAGGCTACATCACGCCTCCCGTCACGTGATACATTTCCATTCCTATCTTAATTTCTCCTACTTCCTTCTCAGCTTGCAGGCCTGAATGTTGCCACAGACCTTTCTTCTTTATTCTTAAAACAACAATTCTTGACATTTAGATTTTCTGTTAAGCTGATGAAGGTCAAACATAGTCTGAAACATTTACGGTAAACTGTGAGTAAACTGTAGTTCGGATATATTTATAAGGCGGGAAATATCCTCTCTTATTGTAAGTAATTCCCATAACGAATTAGTCAATACGGAACTGATTCTTGATTAACAAGCTTCATGTCATGATAGTGTTGTGTATACCCAACATGTAGGCCTACAAACAGAGAAAATGTATAATTTTCAGAATTTTGAAATAACGAGCCAAACTTAATCGGGCTCATAGTTTGCACCACATTGTATGTTTTTTGTTTGTTGTGAAAGTAGAACATGAATACCACACACGACCTAGAAGATATACAGTATGAGGTGAACATCTTAGGTGCCTAACACTGTATAAGCATCAAAAGCTTCACTTACTAGGCATATGGAAGGCCACACAACCACACTTCTTCAAGGTGTAGTTTGCAAGACACTCGATATTACAGTTCCTCATGGTGTAGAACTGGAAGAATCGTAGGTGTCTCTCGTGAGAGAAGTAGCATTCTCGTCTCTCAGGAGAATAGCTACGTAGCTCAGGACTCGTAAAGGTCACTGACGGCATGTACCTCACAATCACACTCTCCGACTTATCTAATGTGAAGTAGTTCTCCTTAATCTGCGGCAAGTCAGCGGGGTTGTGCAGCAAAACCTAAAACAAGCGTTAGAAGTCAATACGAGCTGAGTTACGTAGTAGTAGTATTTGTAATGAGCTTTTAAAATCTTACTTACCAGCGCCATGTAAGTTACACGTATTTACTCAGTCTAATTCCCTATGCTGCTGAGTTGCCTGTTCTAGTATGATGTTCGTTGTACCGCTAATGATTAATTTAGAGGCATGAGAAACCGTACCTTGGTCATCAGCCGTAGTTACTTGAACGTCTGAGGACTTCTTCTGACAGCCCGTACAACCAGGCTAGTGTGAATACATCTAATAGAAACATTGGAGACTAGAATTTCAGTTGGTGCTCAGAAACTTGATATATGGTACCGGTAGTCTACCATCCCGACATTTTACCTGGAGGGAATGTGGACACACCCGAGAAAGAAGCACATCATGATGACTACTGTTAGCAACATACTGCCAGGTGCCAAGAAAGTTTCACGCTCAGTTGATTTCGAGCCATTCCGCATCGATCAGTGGTCCTTAGAATTTTCCAACAACCAGCTAAGTGATCTGCCTTAGTACTTAAAATCAACATGTTTTTATGTCTTAACAACATTACTACCGTAACATTATTAACACAACTGCAATAGTCGAGCGAGTCTTATCAGTTTGTCCCCCGGATTAGCCCTGCTCGTTAAATCGTGCACCACGGCTGCGAGGGCAGCTGCAGCAAGTCCGGAGATGGTAAGTTCGAATCCCGCCACTGACAGCGGCTATCCTTAGTTTTCTTATAGCTCCGTTTTTTCCACTCTCCCTCCAGGAAAATGCCAGGTAAAGAGTTATGAACTTACCTCAGTTACACACAATACTACAATCATCATTATAAAAGAAATTAAAAAACTAAACAGTTGTATATAATATGTTCTCACTGTGTTATTTATACAGGGTGTATTTGATATGATGGAAGTCCGTTACACTAGTGATAGAAGATGGTATTCTAAGCAAATATCTTCATGAAACTCAGTCGGATATTAATTAGTGTAGGTGGAATTAAATCACAAAACTCGTCGGTCAATGTCTTGGAAACGGGCTTACACTTCTATCCCCTCAGCAGCACAGCTGACTTCCCCCCGGCACTCTCCCCTCCAACGTTAAGGAATGTTGACAGGAGTCTGAAGTTGAGTGACCTCCTCGTCTTGTCTGCCAATGACATTGAAATACACAAAGCGAGCCTATGAACAGCTGTTTCACACCTTCATGGAGAGTGGCTACATGACTAATGTAGTGATGGTGGATCTGTTTAGGATTTTGCCAACCTCATGGCTAGAGGTGTTAGAAAGTGTTGTTATTTTTTTGAAGATTTGTTGATTTAAAATTCAAAAGGTGGTGTTTTGTGTTTTTATTATTTTTTCGGGGGATGACATGTTAAAATTTGGAAAGCGATAAGGTTTGTACAATAAGTGCATTTAAAAATATAAACAATTAATAAAACAAAGTAAAAAACAAAACAGCAGGGTAAAACGTTAAACATGGCTATGGAAGAATGAGATAATACTTATATGGAAGTCACATTTTTATTTTACATTCACCATCTCGAAACACATTTCAGTGAATACCTTTTTCAGTTTTATCCAAATACTGCGGTGAAATCACTGGAAGTAGATCATGGTTAAAGTCTCGGCATTTGCAGCTGTCAATTTTCACCTCCTATCACTTACTAAGAGACTGTATTTCGAAAATGACCTTTCAGAATCCACATTTGAACAAGGATACCACACACACTTTAATGCAGCTGTTGCATAGTCTCGGTGAGCAGGCCTTAATCCCATGAGGATCTCTGGAACATTCACATTATCTTCATGACGCAGTTGGTTCTTGATTGCAGTCAGGTAAATGCTGTGAGCCTCTAAAAACTGTTGAGACTCCATCTTCGTAAGAAATGGGGCATTCTTCTTAAATTGGAGCAGTTCTGTGGGAGATACGTTCTTAGGTGCATGCCGAGGATCAAACAATGACCCGATGGCTTCTACAGTCTTCCTGGCTGGATCCGTGGTCCTTAAAGTCCTGACTTTCACTAGAGCTGACTGGGCAACACACGTAAGATTGGACTTAACCTTTATCTGCATCTTTTGAGGAAGCTGTTCCAAGTTCTGAAGGATCGTATGATTGAACATTCCACCATCGCCCAATAACTTGAGCTTTACCTCAAGGTCATCCCAGCCAGTAAGTGAATTGTTGGGTACTTAGATCCCTCCAAGAAATTAAGCAAGTCCATAAGAGAGGCACCAACAACAGAAACATACAATGCTTGTAATTGTATAAATTGTATTGTTGAAGTCGATGCTTGTTGGAAAAATTTGACCCCAGAATTTGAATCTTCCAATGTTTTGAAAAATTCTACCAGATCTTCCACATGCGTGGCCATATACATTGCAGCCTTAAACCATGAATTCCATCTTGTACATACAGGCATTGGGAAAGCTAGAATTTCATTCTCTTTTTCTGTGTTTTCATATCTCTCCCTTAGAAATGCAACGTAATTGCTTTTTCTTTTTCACGTTTTTAAAAAGGCATTCTTTGTCTTTACTATAGACATGTTCAATTCGTCCAGCTCGTTTTCAAATACGCAGCCGATAAGATTGACTTTATGAGCCCAGCACTGGACATGACTTAATTCTTCAATCAATCCTTGAAGAGTAGTTATACATTTTGTCATGTAGCGTGCTGTGTCCGTAACTACTGCCACTACACGCTCCCGTTCAATTTCATAGGAATTCAAGGTGTCTAATATCGCATTGGAGCAATTTACGCTATTGGCAGAATCTAGAACAACAGAGGCAGCCAGATGGGTGTTCATTTCAGTTGATGGTACTGATGGACGAAAAAGAATGTTGAAAACACACCGACCATTCTTGTCAGTTGTTTCGTCACATAGCAAAAACACGTCTTTGTTTTTTATATCTTCCCTAATTTCTTCCCTCCTTCTTTCGCCAATCATGGGGATGTATTTCTGACGAATCTGATTTGCTGATGGTAAATCTCCACTTCCGCGAACGTACTTATTAAACCAAGTACGGATAGCAGGATTGTCTAGCTTCTCTACTGGTATATTAGCTTTCACAAACGCAGTAGTAGTGTCCAAAATAAACTCTTCTTTCATATCCTTCACACGACTAGCATTTGATAATGTTTCTTTCAAGGTGGCCACTCTAGGAACACTAACTTCAAGACGCGAATTTTCTCGGCGTTTTGAATGCTTCTCCGATTTGCAATGTTTGTCTAATGCATCTTTCCTGCGATAATCTAACCGACAATCACAATATTTGCACATAAGAATGCCACAAGAAATTATAAATCCTTCATTCTTATATTCTTTAAGTCTGTCTGTGGCAGAAACAGCTACCTTCGGCATTTTTAAACTCAACTGAGCGATGCCCAGTAACAAACACTGTTATCACACGGTTGACTGTAGTCACACGCCAGTATAAATTCGTAACCACACGCAAAATTTATTTCTGAATTCGTGTCATAAATTTTAAATTACGTCGCGTCTCATCTTCCTGTACTGCTAAGTTCGGAACTAATACGACGAACACGTGGTCGCCAACTGATTCACGCAAATAACACACTAGCTTCGATGATAACGCACAATTTGCGCACTTTTTATTAAATTATATAGAATTATCTACTATAATTTACACTCGCTACCGATGTAACAGGAGGCAAACGTAGTTTACATTATGAACAACTAACACATAACCTTTTGGAGGTAGTCGACCAAACTATTCATGCCGAGATATAACAGCTGTTTATCACAGCGCTAAAATCCAACGAGTAACGAGAATATCGACAGTATATTGTAATATGACGTATATCGTTGTATTACCCCTCGCGAAACTATACAATCGATCATTCTCTCGAATTGAACACTAACCAAATTCGATTATCGGCTTGTGGACAAAAATGTTCGGATTGGTGTGGGGAAAAAATATGAAAATTTGTTTTTATTTCGCAGATTGCGGTATTTGTGGTGTTATTCACAAAATTCGCGTTATTTCGCGATTTAATTTCACTCCTGGGCGGCACGAAACATGTAAATACGTGAAAATAAAACATCCTAACCTCTAAATATGACTTTTCGTTTTATCGCGAATTAACAAAAACTAACACCTCTACTCATGGCCTATGCATAGAAAATGGAAATCCTAAAGTTTTGGTAATGAATTTAAGAAACTGTTGGTCTATCATTGTGTGATGACAGTGCAACAACTGTAACAAAACTATTAATAATACTATTATTATCATACTAGGCTACTACTACTGTACTAATAATAGTAATAATAGTATTTTAGACACACTAACTTCTTTAATAGGCCTACGGGGCTACCTGACCACGTTGTCGCAGCCCCTAAACTATGAAACCAACCTAAGTTCCTTTGTTTTTTTTTCTTTTGGTATGTCGAGTTGCAGGACTTTTATTTTTAGTACGCTACCAACAGAGCTACACATGCTGACTCTTATTATTATTATTATTATTATTATTATTAGACTGTTATTATTATTATTATTATTATTATTATTATTATTATTATTATTATTATTATCATAATCATCTACATGGGGTGCTAGTATTGAGGCAGCTTACCATCACCGGCCGAAATGCAAGTCTGGGCGTGATGGCGCAGCGGTCCAGCTGTTGGCCTATCACCACGGCGGACCGGGTTTGATTCCCGAGCAATGCATTTGAGATTTGCGAAGTAAAATGCCATGTCCTGTGGTTCGGATTCCACATAAAAAGAAGGTCCAATAGCTCATGATAACGAAATTTACGGTCATGTAAAACCACAAGCTTCCTTACTTCCCACCATCTGCAGCCAGAAGAAGATATCCCGTGGCATCCACCGAACCCAAATTTGGAATGTCCCTTCATAAGACCACAGCTGCTTTCTTTCCTACCCCAGAGGTGTAGGCATGCGCATTTAATCGTACACCACGATCGCAGCAAGTCCGGTGATTGGAGGTCCAAACTCAGCACCGACAGTGGTTATCCTGAGTTTGGATTTCCCTGGATTCTTCCACGCGCTTTCCAAGCACATGCCGGGATAGTATGGTACTTGGAGTCCCAGAGCACCAACCTCATTCACGACCCTAATAACTACAGCTACACATACTACTACAGTCACCACAGAAACACAGTTTATCAGACAAATCCAACACATCCAACTACACGGGGCTGATAAACAAATGTCACAAGCCCCTAAAATGGATTAACAACAACCTTCACAACAAGATTTCGAGTCTCTTCCATCATCATTGTTACCAAAAATATTTATTTACTGAACGTCCTAAACAATTGGAACCCTACTTAAAAATAAATAACATTCAGTAAAGATATAATCTCTTATAATGTATATAATAATAACAATAACAATAATAATAATAAAATATATTGTTGGACACACTATTTTTATTTTTGGCGGGTATGTCGAGATTCCGGAATGTTGTGTTCAGAAAATTTCACGTACGTGCCATTACATCCATCGGCATAAGGCTGTCGTATTTGTTCACCTTCATGTATTACATGACTCAGACTAGATCGAACCCTCGAGAAGGATAGGCCTATAATACCTGAGCTCACAGCCCCACTATCATTTAATTAGTATTATTGTTTTATACAGTACATATTACACATTGCTGGTACATCACAACATAACTATACGGGCTTCAGGGAACCAAAGTATTGCTACTGAAACAGCCACTTCTAAGCTAGAAAGTTGAAATCGCTACCCATGAATGTCCAGACGATTCGGATTGTTGAGAGAACTACTGCCTTGTGCATTAGTTTGTCCATTTGAGTATCCATAACCAGTTCTTTGAGGTCTTGGAACAAGGTATTTGGGATCACGCCCGTATTTGAGATAATGATAGGCATGGTCTTTACCCGTTCTAAATGCCATTGCCTTTTGATAGGGCCAACCTACTCGCTATATTTGCTTTAATGTTATTATTATTATTATTATTATTATTATTATTAAAAATAATAAATAACATCTGGGACTACAGCCCGTGAAGGGCCTAGGCCTACCAAGCGACCGCTGCCCAGCCATTTGGCCTGAAGATATTGGGGTGACACGTGATGAGCGCATCGGGTCCCATCGGCCGTTAATCTTGGTATTCGTGATCGGGGCGCTGCCTCACTGTCAGACAGCTACTCAATTGTCCTCACGAGGCTGTGTGCACCGCGTTCCAGCCCTCACGTCACTTTCTAAAATCCCTGACGGAGCCGGGAATCGAACACGGGGCCTCCGGGTGATAGGCAGGCACGCTACCCCAACAAAACAAGGCCGGCTATTATTATTATCATTATTAATATTACTATGTACATGTGGTGCCGGCCGCGTGGTGTTGGGGTAGCGCGCCTGCCTCTCACCCGGAGGCCCCGGGTTCGATCCCCGGCTCCGTCAGGGATTTTAAAACTGACGTGAGGGTTGGAACGGGGTGCACTCAGCCTCGTGAGGACAATTGAGTATCTGTCTGACAGTGAGACAGCACCCCGATCACGAATACCAAGATTAACGGCCGAGGGGACCCGACGCGCTGATCACGCGTCACCCCAATATCTGCAGGCCAAATGGCTGGGCAGCGGTCGCTTGGTCGGCCTTAGCCCGTCATGGGTTGGATGGTGCCAGGGGTTGTTTTTTTTTTTTTTTTTTGGTTGATGTACATGTGGTACCATACAAGTTTTAAATCTTGGAAGTAGATTTCCATGGTTTCCCACTTCTACCCCAGGCAAATGCTGGGATGGTTCCTAACTTAAGTCCACGGCCGCCTCCTTCCCAATCCTCACCTGATTTACAAATACCCACATTACTAAAGAAACCACAAAAACACAGGTTATCAAACAAATTCTTCCCACACCTAACCACATGGGGCTAAATGACAAAAATTGCCATTTCTTTCAAACAAAACATCAAGTCTTTAATGCTAGTTGTAAACAGACTACGGCATATCGGAATTTTGTCACACTGTATTTCATTAAAGTGCCGGACGGCAATGACACTTACAAAGTAGGCTACACAATACTACCGGTCATAACGTCCCAAGACATTGCGTGTAATTTCAACAACAACAACAACAGCAACAACAACCAGAACAGCAATACAAATTTTCTTACGAGACGGGTATTGCTCGCTTTCCTCGTAACAGCTGATACCTCCCCTCAACTAGTAAGGTCAATGCTCCGATTACGTAACAACTTCTCCTCCGCGCATCGCCCCACCTCGCCCCACCTCGTTTCCCCCAGCCTGCTGCCTCACCTTCTGTTTGAAGAATTTCGGAAAATCCTAAAACATTGACTTTTTAATGATAAATTTTCAATTTAAAGACAGGTGACAAAATTGTTACCTAGGAAGCTTACAATAGTCTCTTCTATCACCAGTGTAACGGACTTCCATTATATCAATTACACCCTGTATATGCCAAATCCAGGAACACTTTCTGTGATCAAGATCTAATGAAATTCGCTTGCCAAACAAATAACTCCCGTTCGAAAGGAATAATCTACATGTATTATTTTCTGGGTTGGAACGTGGGAGTAGACATTTTTTACCTCCGCTCAATTCAATTGAGCACATTACAGTGTTTAACTGAAAATCAATTCCTTAATTAAACAACTCTTTGTTGTGTTTGATAATATAGCATGCGACAGACATACACTGTCCTTCGAAAGAAATAATTAAAGAATTCTTATTATCCTGTATTGTAGCTTTCAGGCTCGAACCCACACGTAAGCGATAAGTGACATATTAGGTAAACATTGAGCAAGATAATAACATTCTGAGTGTTTGCTCTCAGTAGACTACGTCCAAACACTGTAAGTAAGCACTGAGGGACAGAGTGAACAAAATATAAAATTTAGACAGAATTCTGAGCTTTTCAGCCGAAAAGAGCTTGACTATACAGGGTGTATTTGATATGATGGAAGTCCATTACACTGGTGATAGAAGATGGCATTCTAAGCAAATATCTTCATGAAATTCAGTCGGATCTTAATTAGTGTAGGTGGAATTAAATCACAAAAATCGTCGGTGAATGTCTTGGAAACGGGCTTACACTTCGTTCCCCTCAGCAGTACAGCTGACTTCTCCCCGTCGCCCTCCCCTCCAACGCTAAGGAATGTTGACAAGAGTCTGAAGTTGAGTGACCTCCTCTTCTTGTCTGCCAATGGCATTGAAATACACAAACCGAGCCAATGAACAGCTGTTTCACACCTTCATGGGGAGTCGCTACATGACTAGTGATGGTGGATCTGTTTAGGATTTTGCCATCCTCATGGCCTATACATAGAAAATGGAAATCCTAAAGATTTGGTAAATTAATTTAAGAAACTGTTGGTCTATCTATGTGTGAAGACAGTGCAACAACCGTAACAAAAATATTAATAATGCTATTATTATTATACCAGGCTACTACTGCTGTACTAATAATAGCAATAATAGAATTTTAGACACACTAACTTCTACGGGGCTACCTGACCACGTTGTCGCAGTCCCTAAACTATGGAATCAACCTAAGTTCCTTTATGTTTTAGGTAGATTTCATTAGAAAGCTAACTATTGCAATGGGTACCATGTTTCATCTTCCGGAAAATTTCGACATATCTTCGCGTTTCACATCCCCTAGACCCCAAAACCACCGTCAGTTCAAAACTTTATATATAATTTATGTATATATGTATCTATCTATCTATCTATATATATATATATACACATATATATATATCACTTTCTTGTGGACACGATAACTACCGCAATTTTGCACCAATCACTTTGAAATGTGTACACAATATGTATCCCTATAACATCTCGGTCGAGTTCGTTAATAGGCAAAATCGGTCGACAGGGGTGTGAAAATGGGGGGCATTTTTCGTAAAAGTGAAATATTGCTATAACTCTCTTAATATTTGAAATATCGAATCCATTCAAAGTTCAAACTATGTGTCGAATAAGGCCCAAAATTTTATGTTTGAAACGTTTCTTGATAGCACCAACCACTGACCAAAGGGGTGGGAAAAAGTGGGTTTTTCGGGAAACATTAATCATATCTCTCTTAATAGGCACAATATCAAAACCGTACAAAATGGAAAATATTCCCTTGATAATTACCTAAAACAGACCGTTAGATAGTTACACATCAGTGTCGAAACCTTGCATAAGGTCAGTGTGACCACAAGTATAAAAATGGACCCCAAATGACAAGAAGGTTACCGTCCCCATAAGACAATAAAATGTTTAAAATATGCATAAAATGACGAAAAACAAAGTTAATTAAACTCCAATTATAAAATACTTTCTCGCAATAAATGAGGTCTGATCCTTCTTCGAAAACCTGCATATTCTGCCTATTTTCGCCTATCCCCAAGTTTGCCCGGTGAAATCTACATCCGCCTTCCGGCGTGCCGAGAGGACTTTTTTATTTGGTATGTCGAGTTGCCAGACTTTTATTTTTAGCAATCTAACACCAGAGCTACACATGCTGACTATTCTTCTTCTTATTATTAGACTATTATTATTATTATCATCATCATGTTCATGGGGTGCTAGTATTGAGGCAGCTTACCATCAACGGCCGATATGCAAGTCGGGGCGTGATGGCGCAGAGGTCCAGCTGTTGGCTTCTCACCACGGCGGACTGGGTGTGATTCCCGGTCAATGCATGTGAGATTTTCGAAGTGAAATGCCATGTCCTGTGGTTCGGATTCCACATAAAAAGGAGGTCCAGTAGCTCACGATCACGAAATTTACGGTCATGTAAAAACACAAGCTTTCTTACTTCCCACCATCTGCAGCCACATGATGATTTCCCGTGGCATCCCACGAGCCCAAAGTTGGAATGCCTACCCCCGCGGTGTAGGCATGCGCATTTAATCGTACACCACGATCGCAGCAAGTCCGGTAATTGAAGGTCCAAACTCAGCACCGACAGTGGCTATCCTGAGTTTGGATTTCCCTGGATTCTTCCACGAGCTTTCCAAGCACATGCCGGGATAGTATGGTACTTGGAGTCCCGGAGCACCAACCTCATTTACGACCCTAATAACTACAGCTACACATATTACTTCTGTCACCACAGAAACACAGTTTATCAGACAAATCCAACACTCACCCAACTACACTGTGCTGATAAACAAATGTCCCAAGCACCTAAAATGAATTAACAACAACCACCACAATAAGCTTTCAAGTCTCTTCCATCATCATTGTTACCAAAAAGATTTATTTACTGAACGTCCTAAACAATTGGAACCCTACTTAAAAATAAATAACATTCAGTAAAGATATAGTCTCATATAAAGTGTATACTACTACTACTACTACTACTACTACTAATAATAATAATAATAATAACAATAATAATAATAATAGTAATATGTTGTTGGACACACTACTTTTATTTTTGGCGGGTATGTCGAGATTCCGGAATGTTGTGCTCACAGAATTTCTTGTACGTGCCATTACATCCATCGGCATAATTCGGTCGTATTTCTTCACCTTCATGTATTACATGACTCAGACTAGATCGAACCCTCGAGAAGGATAGCACTCTAATACCTGAGCTCACAGCCTCACTATCATTTAATTATTATTATTGTTTTATACAGTACATATAACACATTGCTGGTACATCACGACATAACAATACGGGCTTCAGGGAACCAAAGTATTGCTACTGAAACAGCCACTTCTAAGCTGGAAAGTCGAAATCGCTACCCATGAATTTCCAGACGATTCGGGTTGTTGAGAGAACTACTGCCTTCTGCATTAGTTTGTCAATTTAAGTATCCAGAACCAGTTCTTTAAGGTCATGGAGCAAGGAATTTAGGATCACGCCCGTATTTGAGACAATGATAGGTATGGTCTTTACCCGTTCTAAATGCCATTGCCTTTTGATAGGGCCAACCTACTCGCTATATTTGCTTTAATGTTATTATTATTATTATTATTATTATTATTAAAAATAATAAATAACATCTGGGACTACAGCCCGTGAAGGGCCTAGGCCTACCAAGCGACCGCTGCCCAGCCATTTGGCCTGAAGATATTGGGGTGACACGTGATGAGCGCATCGGGTCCCATCGGCCGTTAATCTTGGTATTCGTGATCGGGGCGCTGCCTCACTGTCAGACAGCTACTCAATTGTCCTCACTAGGCTGAGTGCACCCCGTTCCAGCCCTCACGTCAGTTTCTAAAATCCCTGACGGAGCCGGGAATCAAACCCGGGGCCTCCGGGTGAGAGGCAGGCGCGCTGCCCCAACACCACGAGGCTGTCTATTATTATTATTATTACTACGTACATGTGGTACCATACTAGTATTAAATCTTGAAAGTAGTTTTCCATGGTTTTCCACTTCTACCCCAGACAAATGCTGGGATGGTTCCTAACTTAAGTCCACGGCCCCCTCCTTCCCAATCCTCACCTGAATTACAAACACCCACATAACTAAAGAAACCACAAAAACACAGGTTATCAGACAAATTCTTCCCACACCCAACCACATGGGGCTAAATGACCAAAATCGCCAAGCCTCTCAAACAAAACATCAAGTGTATTCCTTTCGTCTTAAATGCTAGTTCTGAACAGAATACGGGATGTCGGAATTTTGTCACACCGTATTTCATTAAAGTGCCGGACGGCAATGATACTTACAAAGTAGGCTACTCAATACTGCCGGTCATAACGTCCCAAGACATTGCGTCCAATTTCAACAACAACAACAACAACAGCAACAACAACAACAATACAAATTTTCTTTCGAGATGGGTATCGCTCGCTTTCCTCGTAACAGCTGATACCTCCCCTCAACTAGCAAGGTCAACGCTCCGATTACGTAACAACGTCTCCTCCGTGCATCGCCCCACCTCGCCCCGCCCCGTTTACCCCAGCCTGCTGCCTCACCTTCTGTTTGAAGAATTTCGGAAAAGCCTAAAAACATTGACTTTTTAATGATAAATTTTCAATTTAAAGATAGGTGACAAATCTTTTACCCAGGAAGCTTACAATAGTCTCTTCTATCACCAGTGTAACGGACTTCCATTATATCAATTACACCCTGTATAAGTGAGAAATAAGCAACAGGTAAAAGACGGATAGAGTTATGACCTTATATAATTTAATATCTTTATCTATTATAATAAAAGTTTATATAACCATAAGTCAATATATGTTGTAGTCTACATTAAAACCATACCTTCCTTAGCGTAATTATGTAAATGTGCAAGAACATACACTTGAGATAAATTTTGCCATAACTGAGGATTCTAAAAAATATTCCTGTTCTAAAAGCTCACAAATTAAAATAAAATAAAAACAGATCTGCTGTCGACAAATAGATAGTGCGATTAAGTTAGAGCAGGTCACTGAGGCAAACAAGCTACCGTTAAATGATCTCTTAAACCATGTGAATGATTTGAATAGGGCAATTTGAAAAACGGGTGAGGTGAAGGAAATGGTAAGACAACAGTTGGTTGGTTCCTTAGTTTAAGGGCTGCGACAACGCGGTAATGTAATTGTGATGGCTGTATTAGTGTTTGTTATCTGTTTTAATTCAAGTAAGGACTCCAGACATAATTTCATGAATGTTCCTACTTTTGCTAACCTAGCTTGCGGACTTGGCTACTAGATGCCATCGCAGTCAGCACCTGGTAGCGATCGTTGGAACTAATATAGCGTTATCAATTCTAACCTACAAATTTTGGCTTCACACAAGTATAGTTAGTTGAAGGTTCCTTTACATGCCATAAATCTATAACATGGTCCGCCGGCTTTTCTTCCCCTCCAAAGGACGGAATACTGAGGCATTTTAACGGTCTTAAAAGTCTAACGACTTCGACCGGGCTTGAACCCGCGACCTTGGGCATAGAAGCTCAGCATGCTACCAACTACGCCACCGAAGCCGTCGTACGAAACAGGAAGAAGAACTGCACAAGAAAATGACGTATGGACACTTCGATGTACAGATATTGTACTAATGGTTGCTGGTAATGTAGGAGTGATTTTATGGTGATATTGTTGTAATTGTTGCCGCAATTGTCTAAATTAGGCTTCCCAGCCAAGATATGGATTGGTGGTGCAAGGGCGGAGTGACCAAATATTTGCATAAGACAAATAGTAATTACGTAGGGAGGAAACGCTAGAACTTCAGAAGAGGACTAAACAGATTCGAAGACGCTGGGAGATGCCTGAGAAATTTCTGGAATTGCACTCTAGACCGCCCAAGAGAGCTATAGAATCAGTAGAACTAGACACTAATGTTAATCAAGTTGTACAACAGCCTTCTCCCTGAACGCAAATCGTAGATCAATATGATTCGACAGCAACACAGGGAGGTGTCGTAACTGTGAGCATCCCCTGAACTCAGGACACTGGTTCATCAGGAACCACATTATTATTATTATTTGTTTATTTATTTATTATTATTATTATTATTATTACATCATTTTTGCCCTTATGGACAGTGTATGAACTTGAATATCTCATGATGTCACAATTTTCACTTCTTTCCCTTCTTCTCTTCCCAAAATCTCTGCATCCTTTGACTGTGTTCCTGTTTCCTTTGTTCCGTCCACAATGTTCCTATCTTCTTCCTTTCACTTACTAAAAATTTGGCATTCTTAATTTTGTTTCTGAAATTTTCTCTGTCTTCTATCATTTGCTTGTTGATTCCTAATTGCTTTAAGTCGTCTTCTATTTCATGATACCAATTTGTTTTCCTTTTTGAACTGTTTACTACATCAAAGATTTTCTTTGTAAGTCGTTTATTGTTCATTCTCTGTATGTGCCCGTAGAAAGTTAGTCTGCGTTTTCTAATGATATCTGTGAGTCTTTCTGTGTGTTCATATAGCTCCTTGGTAGGTCTTTTCACCCATATCCCATCTCTGTGTAGGCCTACTGCTCCAAATATTTATCTCAGAATTTTACGTTCAATTTTTTCTGTTTCTATGATGCCAGATGCTCCAATTGTGGTCGTTTCTGACGCATACAATGCTTCTGGTAATACAACTGTTTTGTAGTGTCTAAGTTTGGCCTGTCTTGATATGCTTTTCTTATTATAATGTGACCATGTAAGTTTGTATGCTTTCTGGAGTTTTTCCGTTCGTTCTATGTTAGACACCTTGTTTGATCCTCCTATTTGTATATATTCTCCTAAGTACTTAAATTTTTCAACTCTTTGTATGGATCCATATATGGTATGCATGGTTTGTACATTGTTGGTATATCGTTCCATGAATTGGGTCTTCTCATAAGATATCTGTAAACCTGTTTTAGCAGCTATTTTATGTAATCGTTCCAGTGCTTCCTTTGCCTCCTGTGTGTTATTGCTGAGTAAGGCTACGTCATCGGCAAATGCCAGACATTTTATGATTGTTTTTGTTTCGCGGGTTCTTCCTAGCTGTATTCCTTTAACTTGTTCCTCCCATTGCTTAACAATTTTGTCTAAGACCATGTTGAACAAGATTGGTGAGAGGCCGTTTCCTTGTTTGACACCTGTGCGTATATGAAAGGGTTCTGAAATTTCACCCATGAACTTAACTTTAGGGGTGGTGTCCGTGAGCGTTAGTTGTATAAGTGCCCTGTTTTTTTTGTCAATGCCATATTCTTCCAGTACTGCAAAGAGCGTTTGTCTATCAATGCTGTCGTATGCTTTTTTAAAGTCCACAAAGGTAACTACAGTGTTTTTTGTCTGTCTGACTTTCTGTAGTGTTCTCAAGTTCCAGATCTGTTCGATGCATGATCTCCCTTTTCTGAACCCTGCCTGGTATTCTCCTATTTGTGGATCTGCTTGTGGTTCTAGTCTGTTCAATAAAACTTTATAGAATATTTTGTAAGCGACTGGCACTAGAGAAATCCCTTTGTAATTATTTGGATCTGACTTATCACCCTTTTTATGTAATGGGTGGATCAATGCACATTTCCATTCCTCTGGCATTTTCTCTGTGATCCAAATGTCTGTGATAATCTTATGAATTGTTTTGGTGATGTTTTTATCTTGAAGCTTCCATACTTCAGCAATAATGCCATCTTCTCCTGCCGCTCTGTTATTTTTCATTTGTTGTATGATCTCCTCTATCTCCTCTATTGTAGGTGGAGTAGAATCGGGATTGGATGTGGTTTTTTGGAAGGTCAATTTCTCCGTGGGTTCTGTACAATTGAGAAGATTATTAAAGTATTGTTTGAGAATTGTACAGTTTTCTTTCGTGTTCGTTTCCAGGGACCCATTTGTTTTTCGAAAGCATAGGCTAGGAGGCTGATAACCCTTAATATTTTCTTTGAATATTCTGTAAAAATTTCTTGTTATTTCTCTTAAAATCTTCTTCAATTTCTTTTAGCCTGTTGTTGTCGTACACTCGTTTTTCTCTTCTGATTTCCTTTGGTGATTGTTTTTGAACTTATTTATTTATTTATTTATTTATTTATTTATTTATTTAGCGTATGGCTTTTAGTGCCGGGAGTGTCCGAGGATATGTTTTGCTTCTATGCGACACCCATGGGGTGAGCTAAAAGTACCGTTAAGTGTGGATGAGAAAAAATGAATGAAGATGAATGAGCACGTCCAATTTCAAGTAGCTGCAACTTTGGCTACCAGATGCCCGCTGACACCTTCGTTGGAAATTGACAGAGCTTTTCTAACGAAATATAACCTACAAATATATAACCTACACACTACCAATTGTAGTAGTAGGTGCTTTTACATGCCATAAATCTATGACATGGGCCTGCCGGCTTTACTTCCCCTCCAAAGGAAGGCATACTGAAGGAATTTATCGCTCTTAAAAAATCTGACGACATCAGCTGGGATTGAACCCACGATCTTCGGCATAGCAGTTCTGCATGCTACCGACTACGCCACGGAAGCCGCTGATTATTATTATTGGTAATAAGTATTAAGAAGTTATTTTTGTAAGCTTGGGAAATTGAAACATGCAACTCATGACAGAAGATTTACACAGACTTTGTAATGTTCACAGTGGCTCAAAATCCAGTTCACCCACGAACTATGCACTGTTTGTACGATGAAACAGAACAATATGTGAGCCAATTAGTTGAGGCTCCAATTAGGTGAATGTTAACGTAGTAAGCCACCACTGGCTAGTGGAGAGCAGCTTCTACTTTGCAGTTGAAACTGATATCGCTGCAGAACCCAGGAGATGGACTCAGGTCTACTTCCAGTTTCATATAACTAAGTCCAACATAACGCTAGGAGGATTCTGCCTCTAGCACCCGTCTTGAAAGCGTGTCAGGGTTCAGCCCCGTGGGGACCTATTAGACTTCACGAGGCTGTAAGACCTAATAGTGTCCCCGATATGACATGCGTCATGTTGACAGAACGCACCCCATAAGCTATTGGTGGACTGATGACACGTATAAGAGTTGTTACGTCACTGCTATGAAATCTCAAAATTTCAGACATCTGAATACGCTGAATAACCTTATTAAGAAAGTTGGATTAACTAAGGAAAAAATGGCTCATGAAGATACTGATTTGCTTGAGAATGTGTGAAGAGTGTCACTGGTATCGTGGCGACTTGTAAAGAAAGAGGGGAGGGAGTAGACCAACTGACGAGGTACGACTCTAGAGAGTGCTCTGCGCTCACGAAAGAGAGGTTTGAATGCGAGCCGCTTACTGCCGCTTGCAACTAGCACGTGAACAGTCACGGGAGTGTAAATATTGTAAATTAATTCTTGGATAAGCATGGACATCCACGATGCACAAATAACGTATTATTTAGAAGGAGATCGGATGGAACAATTTTATTAATTTCTTTTGAGTGTTTAATAACGCCTTTAACTTGGTGAACCATCCAAAAACGAACTTTAGATTAAGTGACGGATGAAATATAATCGTGTGTGTAAAATTCAGTTCTTGTTTGTATCAAAGACTAGCTGACCCAGCAGACGCTGACCTGCCAATCAAACAAAGTGTTGTAACTTTTTTTTTCTTGAAATGCTTTCGGATAAACAATATTTTAGCCTACTTTCGATTTTTGCAAAAAATGAAAGTAGACTTATGAGATCAACACAGGGCGAAAAAAGTGTTTGTCTGTGTGTGTGTATGTGTGTGTGTGAGTCTGTGTGTGTGTGTGTATGTGTGTGTGTGAGTCTGTGTGTGTGTGTGTGTGTGTGTGTGTGTGTCTGTGTGTGTGTGAGTGTGTGTACTCTGAATGTCTGTCCCCCCCTATCAATTCGAACACGGTGAATGCGAATTGAACGAAATTTGGTACAAAGGTAGCACTAGCAAAGGACACCTCAGTGTCATGTTTTATATCGCCGCCATCTTGACGGAAACGTAATGGCGGCCACCCAAATGTTCAAAGCTTAAATCAAATTACGACTAACCTAATCATCCGATCTCGACCAAATTTTGCAACAACATACCTTTATGGGGGGAGCATCCTTTGACCAATCCAATAGGCCATCAGCGTAATAGTTTGCGGATGGCGGCCATCTTTGTGTGAAAATCGATTCCCCCTATTAATTCGAACACGGTGCAACCGAATGGAACGAAATTTGGTACAGAGGTAGTACTAACAAAAGGCACCTCAGTGTCATGTTTTATATCGCCGCCATCTTGACGGAAACGGAATGGCGGCCACACAAATGTTCAAAGCTTAAATCAAATTACGATTAACCTAATCATTCGATCTCTACCAAATTTTGCAACAACATACCTTTATAGAGGAAGCATCCTTTGACCAAATGACTAGGTCATTAGCTTAATAGTTTGCGGATGGCGGCCATCTTTGTGTGAAAATCAATTCCCCCTATTAATTCTAACACGGTGAAACCGAATGGAACGAAACTTGGTACAGAGGTAGCACTAGCAAAGGGCATCTCAGTGTCATGTTTTATATCGCCGCCATATTGACAGAAACGTAATGGCGGCCACACAAATGTTCAAAGCTTAAGTTAAATTACGACTAACATAACCATCTGATCTCTACCAAACTTTGCAACAACATTCGTTTATGGAGGGAGCATCCTTTGACCAATCTAATAGGTTATTAGCCTAATAGTTTGCGGGTGGCGGCCATCTTTATGTCAAAATTTATTCCCCCTATTAATTCGAACACGGTGGAACCGAATGGAACGAAATTTGGTACAGATGTAGCACTAGCAAAGGGCACCTCAGTGTCATGAATTATATCGCCGCCATCTTGACTGAAACGTAATGGCGGCCACACGAATGTTCAAGGCTTGAATCAAATTACGATTAACCTAATCATCCGATCTCTACCAAATTTTGCAACTACATACCTTTATGGAGGGAGCATCCTTTGACCAATCTAATAGGTCATTCGCCTAATAGTTTGCGGATGGCGGCCATCTTTGTGTCAAAATCGATTCCCCCTATTATTTCAAACACAGTGAAACCGAATGGAACGAAATCTGGTACAGAGATAGCACTAGCAAAGGGCATCTCAGTGTCATAATTTATATCGCCGCCATATTGACAGAAACGTAATGGCGGCTACACAAATGTTTAAAGCTTAAATCAAACTACGACTAACATAACCATCCGATCTCGACCAAACTTTGCAACAACATACCTTTATGGAGGGAGCATCCTTTGACCAATCTAATAGGCCATTAGCTTAATAGTTTGCGGATGGAAGCCATCTTTATGTCAAAATTGATTCCCCCTATTAATTCGAACACGGTGGAACCGAATGAACGAAATTTGGTACAGAAGTAGCACTAGCAAAGGGCACCTCAGTGTCATGTTTTATATCGCCGCCATCTTGACGGAAACGTAATGGCGGCCACACAAATGTTCAAAGCTTAAATCAAATTACGATTAGCCTAATCATCCGATCTCTAGCAAATTTAGCTACAACATACCTTTATGGAGGGAGGCATCCTTTGACCAAACTAATAGGTTATCAGCCTAATATTTTGCGGATGGCGGCCATCTTTGTGTGAAAATCGATTCCTCTTATCAATTCGAACACGGTGAAACCGAATGGAACGATATTTGGTACAGAGGTAGCACTAGCAAAGGGCACCTCAGTGTCATGTTTTATATCACCGCTATCTTGACGGAAACGTAATCGCGGCCACCCAAATCTTAAAAGCTAAAATGTAATTACGACCAACCTAATAATCTAGTCTCTACCAAATTTTGCAACACCATATCTTTATGTGGGAAACATATACAGAACAAACTGCAAGAACATCAGCCCAATAGTTTGCAGATGGTGGCCAAGTATGTGTGCAAATCGATTCCCCCTATCAATTCAAACACGGTGAAACCGAATTGAACGAAATTTGGTACAGAGGTAGCACTAGCAAAGGGCACCTCATATTCATGTTTAATATCCCTATAGCACGTTGTATTTCAACAAGCTACAACAACCAACATTCAATCATACTCCTTGAAAAGGACAAAGAGTTATAACAATACCCATGCATTTAGGAGAAAGTAGGCTATATGTTCTTTACTGAACATCTTGTTTCAATTTCTGTTAACTACCTCTAAACTGTTGTAAAATGGATTAACTAATTTAGAAACATTTGTGAGAGCATGCACAACAACTCACCAAAGTTTCATCGCAATCAAATGAATGGCATAAGAACGCATACGGAATTTTGTTGAAACGATTCGTGAGCTGTCATTCACTTGTTGAATCTACTCCTGCGCTACCTACTGAAAAATGGATTTACTAAGTTAGAAACCTTCACGAAAGTGTACACAACAACTCATCAAAGATTCTTCGCAATGGGATGAAAGGCATATGAACGCATAAGGGACTTTGTTTAAACGATTCGCGAGCTGTCACTCATTTGTTGAATCTACTCGTGCGCAACCTATTGTAAAATGCATGTACTAAGTCAGAAACTTTTCCTGGAGTGTACGCAATAATTCAGCAACGTTTCATCGCAATCAGATTAATGTTATATGAACGCCTACGGGACTTTTTTGAAACGATTCGCGTGCCGTCGCTGATTTGTTGAATATACTCGTGCGCTTCCTATTGCAAAATGAATGCACTACTGTCGACCAAAATATTATGTGCACTCGAGTTTGAAGATTGTTTGTGAAGTAACCAATAGACCTACATAAACTCCAATTACATCATCATTTTCATCGTTCTATTTTACGTTAGTTCATGTGGGTTTGGAATTTTTAATTTATATTTTAATATTTTTTTTTATCGCAGTTGAAACAAAAAAAGTGCCCGTTTTTAAGCGTGTTTCAACCATGCGTCACATTTGAGAATTATTATCTCACAAACCCGTCATCAGATCGAATCCAAATTTTAACACAATATACCCTACATTGTAATGTTGTATAACTGGTTTATTAATTTCAAAATTTTGTGTGTTCAAGAACGTAAGTTGTTATCATTTTTGTAAGGTAACTTTTTCTCGGCTCGGGGTCGTTGGAAAATGTAGTTCTTGGTTGCGTTGTAATCCTTATACATCAAAAGGTTATGCTGTTTGACTGTGAAATACGTAAATTCATTCACTTATTTTATATCGGTTTGTATTTGTACGGAGAATTAAGACATGATTCACCAGCTAGCCGCTCCGGAAAATGCTGTACAGCCTTGCTGATATGGAGCCCATCACTTCCGAGCGAGGCGCGCCATGTCGCGTGATGGAGCCCATCTTGTCAACGTTGTACAGCTTTCACCGGAGCGGCTAACTGCTGAACCATGTCTTAATTCCCCGTACAAATACAAGCCGATATAAAATAATTGAATTAATTTACGTATTTCACAATCATACAGCATACCATTTTGATGTATAAGGATTAAAACGCAACCAAGAACTACATTTTCCAACCACCCCGAGCCGAGAAAAAGTTACCTTACAAAAATGATAACAACTTTGTTCCTCGGACACACAAAATTTTGGAATTAATAAACCAGATGTACAACATTCCCATGTATATTGTGTATAAATATGGATTCGATCTGATGACGGGTTTGTGAGATAATAATTCTTAAATGTGACGCATGGATGAAACACGCCTAAAACGGGCTCTTTTTGTGTTCCAACTGCGATTTAAAAAAATATTAAAATATAAATAAATATTCCAAACTTTCATGAAATAACGTAAAATAGAACGAAGAAAATGATGATGTTATTGGGTTTTATGTAGGTCTATTGGTTACATCACAAACAACCTTCAAACTCGAGTACACATAATATTTTGTTCGACAGTAAGCCATAAACCTTCCCTCGAGTGTACACGACATTTCACCCTAGTTTCATCGCTATCGGACGAATGGTATATGAATGCATACGGGACTTTGATGGAACGCTCCACGCGTCGTCGCTCATTTGCTGAATCTTCTCGTGCGCTATCTATTGTAAAATGGATTTACTAAGCCTGAAACCTACGCTGAACTGTACACAACATCTCACACAAGTTTGATCTCTATTGGAGGAATGGTATACGAACGCATACGGGACTTTGATGAAACACTTCGCGCATCGTCGCTCATTTGTTGTATATACTCGAGCGTTACCTATTGTAAAATGGATTTACTAAACCACAAGCCTTTCCTGGAGTGTTACACAATATCTCACCAAAGTTTCATGGCTATCGGACGAATGGTATTTGAACGCATACGGGACCTATTTGAAACGCTTCGCGCGTCGTCGATCATTTGTTGAATCTACTCGTGCGCTGTCGATTGTAAAATGGATTTACTAACCCAAAATCCTTCCCTGTAGTGCACTCAACATCTCATCCATGTTTCGTCGCAATCGGATGAATGGTATATGACGCATACGGGATTTTGTTTAAATGATTCGTGTGCTGTCACTCATTTGTTGAATCCACTCGTGCTCTACCAACTGGGAAATAGATTTACTAAGTTAGAAAGCTTCACGTAAGTGTACACAACGACTCATCTAAGTTTCATCGCAATTGATGAATAGCATATGAACGCATACGGGATGTTGTTGAAACACTTCGCGCGTCGTCACTTATTTGTTACATCTACTGTGCGCTACCGATATTGTAAAATGGATTTTCCAAATTGAAGGCCTTCCCCGGCGTGTACACAACGACTCATCAAAGTTACATCGGAATCGGGTGAATGGCATATGAACGCATACGGGATTTTCTTTAAACGAATCGCGTGCCGTCACTCATTTGTTGAATCTACTCATGCGCTACCTATTTTAAGATGAATTTACTTAGCCAGAAACCTTTCTTGGAGTGTACACAACAATTCACCAAAGTTTCTTCGCAATCGGATGAATGGTATATGGACGCATACTGTATTTTGTTGAAACGATTCACGTTCCGTCACTCATTTGTTGAATCTACTCGTGCGCTACGTATTGTAAAAGGGATTTATTAAGCCAGAAAACTTCCTTAAGGTGTACGCAAGTTCTCACCCAAATTTCATCGTAATCGAACGAATGGTATTTGAACGCATACGGGACCTTGTTGAAACGCTTCGCGTGTCGTCGTTCATTTGTTGAATCTGCTCCTGCGCAACCTCATGTGAAATGGATTTACTAAGTTAGAAACCTTCACGTAAGTGTACACAACAACTCATCAAATTTTCATCGCAATCGATGAATGGTTGTTGAAACGCTTCACTCGTCGTCACCCATTTGTTGAATCTACTTGTGCGCTACTGATTGTAAAATGGATGTACTAAGCCAGAAGCCTTCCCAGGAGTGTACGTAACATTTCACCCAAGTTTCAATGCTATTGGCAACTCAAACTAACACTTGGGGCGCTGCGGTCGGTCTGGATAAGTAGGGTAAAAATATTCAATAACAGGCGTTTGTTATGGCGCACTTTTTATTTTTCGGTTATAATCATTAAATGTGGTCCCTAAAATAATGACAGTGTTATTTTAAATTGTATATATGTATAACTGTGTGATTCACGTGATCTAATTTGTGTGTTCCATTGGATTTTATTTGTCAATTGCATATTATCAAGCATCGGTTGTCTGCTGGTATTTGTTTTTGAGGAGTTCGAGTCAGTTAGAGTCATGGCGCTGTTACGTTTAAAAGCTATATTTGAGTTTGCTCACTGTACCATAGACTCTAGAAATTATTTGCTGCAGGGTAGGGCGAAGGGATGAGTTTAACTTGTATTAAAACTCGGGGAAGACAGGAATTGCTTGATTTGGATGGTTAGCAGGTGGGTTTGGTGTTGAATATCGGACTGGTAGCAGGTTCTCGCAGAGTAGATATTTACTCTTCGAAGTCAAACTAGGCCTATATGACTCGTAGTGGAATGGCTCGGATATCGCAGAGCGAGGTGATGGCGGTTGGTAGGGTTATTGGAAATGAACTAGGGAGCGGGGAAGGATACCTGACTGATGAAGCTTGGCTGTCCTTGGCTGTCTTGGTACGGCTTGGCTCGGCGATACTGTGCTTGGCTGTCTAGATGCGGCTTGACTCGGCGTAACAGTGAACAACCCGCTCCTGTTGCCCGTATTTATTTGGTATTGTCACCTTTCGGCTATTGCTATTTGCATCTTTTGGAAAGTGATGAAAACTTATATCCGCAGCCCTCTTATACATCGACTTACAGCCGTAAACTAAGCAATATACTTTGATTTTACTTATTTTGCACTCTATCAACGAGTAAAACTTATTAGTTATGTATAAAGACACGAAGAATTTACTATGATCTGCTTACCAATACATGAAACCATATACAAACAGTCACCACGTGACAAATGTACCCTACTTGGTAAGTTTCTCATTTTTACCGCTAGATGTCATATCAGATAGCTTGGGTTGCCAATCGGACGAATAGTATTTGAACTCATACGGGACCTTGTTGAAACGCTTCGCGTGTCGTCGTTCATTGTGAATCTACTCGTGCGCAACCTCCTGTGAAATGGATTTACTAAGTTACAAAACCTTCACGTAAGTGTACACAACAACTCATCAAAGTTTCATCGCAATCGATAAATGGTACATAAACTTATACGAGATTTTTTTGAAACTCTTCACGCGTCGTCACCCATTTGTTGAATCTACTCGTGCGCTACCTATAGTAAAATGGATTTACTAAACCAGAAGCCTTCCCTGGAGTGTACACAACATTTCACCCAAGTTGCATCGCTATCGGACGAATTGTATATGAACGCATACGGGACTTTGTTGAAACGCTGCGTGAGTCGTCGCTCATTTGTTGAATCTACTAGTGCGCTATCTATTGTAAAATGGATTTACTAAGCCAGAAACCTTCCCTGGAGTGCACTCAACATCTCATCCAAGTTTCATCGCAATCGGATCAATGGTATATGAACGCATAGGGAACATTTTTGAAACGCTCTAACGTGCAGAGACAAAGAGTTGAATTCGACATCACCTCCACCTATGGTACAAAACATAACTTTCCACTCCGGGCGGAGTGTAAGTTATGGCGGTCGTTGTACAGGTTGCGACCAGGTGGCTCTAACGTGCAGAGACAAACCGTCCAAAGACATCAGCTTTCACCAAGGCCAAGGCTAGTGGTTTCCATGACGACTGTTTTTGACTGTATATTGTGGTTCTAAAATTGTGTATAATTTGTGGTTCTAAAATTGTGTTCATTCCATCTACCGGATCAGATTGTGAATCTAAACCATACATGGACCCACCCTAAAGTGCATACCAAATTTCATCAAAATCGGCCCAGTCGTTTAGGAGGAGTTCAGTGACATACACACGTGTCGAAGAATTATATATATAAAGATATGACACGAGGAGATTTGGTCCCAAACAAATTAATTCATTTATTTTCTGATTTCATTGCACTTCAAGACTTAAATTAGTTAATCTCCGAGTGTAGGGGTAGGAGAATTTATTTTTATCATTTCTTCCAGTGCATCCCTGAATAAAATGTGGAGTTATATCTTAATTGTGTAGGCCTACTCTTTTTCATGGCTTTCGCAACGTAACGTGGATGGTTGAAGATGACTTAAGGAGGTCTGAATCCTAGTCCCTATCCACGCCCTGAGGTCACCCTGAGCTCGTCCGCTCGGATTTTCATCGTATCTTCGTGCCTGAGTATATCTGATCATCCATGGTTATTTTTTTCCTTAAAATGCTGTACCGAGTTTCAACAGAGGATTGTGATGAGTCGGGCCACGCAATCCAAGGATGGAATATTCGGCACAGCAAAATGTCGCCAGCAACGTGATTGGCTTGATTAAATTGGGGCATAATTAAACTGGATTACCTGTGTTTAATGGGTAAACGTACAAGCATATGGCTCATATAAAATTAGGGAAATAAAACCAATTGATAGGTGGTACCCACCTTTATTGTTCAACATTATTGTAACGTTAGTTTTCTTTGCGTATGCGAAAGTTATGGGATAAGGCAGTTCACTTCATCTAATTTTTCACTGGTGTTCTAGTGGATACAACTCACATTTATCACGATCGCACATTATTGAGTTTGATTTCAACCACTAAAATCTATATATCTTTAAGGCTTAATGTCCCGACACTTTGGTAAGAATATATTTTAACAGATGGCAGCACAAGCGAAGCTGAATCTATTTATTTTAGTATCGAAGGGGAGCTCCGATCTGCGATCTGAAAACTGCTATGTACTCTGTCTAGTAGCAGAATTGAAATTAATTCATTGCTTACTTTCAAATTTTTAAAACCGAAATGATGCTGTTATTTTTTTCAAATATCTGATTAAAATTCGAAAGAAAACGGGTAATACGAAAGTTGAGTTGTACTCACTGATTCCAAAGCCACATCGAAAACCTAAATCGAATGAATAGAATCGTCGGGATCACTTTGGGAAGTTTGTGAATAAAAGTGTTACTGTATTTGAAACAAGGCGCGGCAGTAGAACAAGGTCATGGACAGTGGGTTGGTGGAGGGTTGGGGGGAGGGGAGGGGAGCGGAACTCGTGTTATTTGAGAGAGCGACAACCTTGCCAGACGGTATGGAATTCTCGAGCATCTAGTCCAATGTTGCGATTGACTTGCTGGTTAGTTCTGAATTATTGTCAAAGTCTGGATATTTCTGAGTAATCCTTGGATATTTTACCTGTTCCTAGTTACGACTTCTTTTTTTTTAGTTCATCGATCTCATTAATTCCTTTTTGTTTAATTTATTTTACCTGGAACCGTATACATTTTTATTGCCCGTTAGGTGTTCTATTTTCGGCACTTAATTTTTTGGACAGTATTTCTGGTAGAATAGACACATGTACATATAGGTAGGCTACGACTGGTGGAGAACATTACGGTCATCACGTGGAGTAATTTTTTCGTTTTTGTTAAAAAATGGAGCCACCACCAAAACCGATTCAGGGGCGTTTCACTAAATCCCTATGTTTGAAATTATATACTTATTTACGCTTGCATTAGAGAATCTGTAATGCACTGAGCAGTTATGATTTCACTTATATTTTACCTGTAGCCTTCAAGTAGGACGTCTAAACGTCACCCCGCAATCTGCAGGCTACATGGCTGAACAGTGCAGCGGTTGCTTGGTCGGCCTAGGCCCTTCATGGGCTGTCGCGCCACGGGTGTAGTTTGTTTTTTACTTCTAATACGTAAGTGGAGTACAAAATCACGAACTATTCAGTGTCAACCTTTTACAGGGAAGCAAGTTCGACTACAAATGAAAACAATGGGTTTTGTGGAAAAATATAGGCGTAGCGATTGTGAAAGTGGAAAATTGCTTTCGGAATATACTGGATTGGATTGGGATCCATAAAGACTGCAAAGTGTACTTTTGAACTACCAGCGGGTAAGGTGAAGACAAACAGCTAACTGCAACCAAACTTATGCGTTATTGCTTGCAGCCCCTAATTGCAAAATGTTTCCAGCTAGTATCAAACACCACCAGCAATGCTGCCGAAAATTATATGTCCCTTGTTGCAAAATTCACGGGAGGTAAGCAGATCAAACGAGGTTCCTTCACTCATAGAACCAAAGCTGCCGGGGTGGTCTTTCAGTTTGGGCCATACTGCCACTAAAAAAATATATAATTTAGAAGAAAAAAAACTGCCACAATAGCGAAGGGCACTGCACTCAGCAGAAAGAGAAGAAGAGCAGCTTTCCGAAAAAGTTTATTTGCGTCCCGAGAAGGGAAAAGAATGTCCCGACAACAGTCTAATGAAATGAAACGTACTGTCTCACGTGATTATGGAAACCGATCAACGCAGTGGGATTTCGATGAGGTACTGTTGAGGGAGTTTAGTGATGAGAAGATCAGGCAACTAACGCTTAGTGAAGGCCATATACAAAAACCGGAAAAGGAAACAAGGGGCCAAAGGAAAAATAAAAATTGGCACACAGCTAGAAAGGACAGACTTACGGCATCCAATTTTGGATATTTGTGCAAGAGGGAACCTACTTCGAAATGGACCCCAGTAGCAATAAACATTCTGTACTGCGAATTTAACTCAAAAGTAATGCAGTATGACTGTGATAATGAGAAAATTACAAAACGAAATTTAGAGGAGAAATCGGTAGAAAAGTCGACGAATGTGGTCTTTTCGCACACAAAACTTATGGGATTTTAGGTCCCTCCCCAGACGGATTAATAGGTGACGACGCTATAGTCGAAGTCAAGTGCCCTTGTTCTGCACGGAATATGACCATACTGGAAGCCTGCAAAAAGGTACGGGAGTTTGTTTGGCAGAAAGTAAGCGAAATAGAAAGCCTAGAGAATGTCAAGAAGAGTGCCATTCAGAAGAGAACGGATTGATAACTCTCTAACAGTCACATAAGTTTTATTTCCAGAACCAGGGCCAGTTGGAAATAACATAGCGGAAAATATATTATTTTGTGGTATGGACTCCTAAGGACATTTACATAGAAACAATAAAGAGGGACAAACAGTTCTGGAGACAAAAAATGCTTATGTAACTGACATTCTGCGACGAGAAAATCTTGTTGCCTGAGATCATTGATCCCAGGATGACCAGATCAATGGATATAAGAGAACCTGAGGTGAAGTAAAATACTGAGTATGTGTAAATCATGAAACGTTATCTTTGATATGGAAAACATTGAAGAACTGATTTCAAAAACAGGAAATAATTAGGTATAATATTTTAGTTTGTTTATAGTACGCAGTACTAGAGCCTGTGCTAACAATAGACAGATGAGGATATCTTAGGAAATTTAATTCTATATATGTACATAATAATTTTGCTCTTGGTATGCGTTTTCATAATTTGTTTATAGTAATAAAATGTCCTACATAAATTAACTTTTATTATTACTTCCATGAAATTTGAAGGAAGTTATAGTGATTGGCCTCACGGAGTCGTTTCAGATCTCACGAAAAAAATTGGGAATTAGAGTTTAAAAAACAAGTAGTTTCGTGAAGAACTATACAGCCTATTTTCATATATCCTACTTAGGATAATTGCCTCTATCTACATACAAAATTGCAGCTTGATTGCTGTAATAGATTCGTAGATATTGAGAACCGACTAAATAATTCGGACGGTCGCCATGTTGGATTTTATATTTGTAGGTCCTAGAGTTATGTACTGTTACATGAAGATTATTGTGTACGTGTAGCATTCAAACTTCAATCGCATGATTAGGACAAAAGAAGTAACAACGACATTTTAAAATTTCGCAAAGCTGCCATCATGTGGTTATGGAAACAATTGAAATAAATTAGATGCCAGTGGAATAACAATCGTATAAGGATTTACTGTACCAAGTTTAACTGCACTCGGATGATTAAATTGCGAGAAACGTCCAAGTGAATATTTATATTTCGCGTCGCCGCCATGTTGGATTTGTGATCACCAGGTTATTTAAAGTCCTATAGGTGAACAAGTTTATAGCCCCTATAAACATAAAAAATCAGTTTGATTGCTATAATAGATTCGTAGATATTCAGAGCCGTCTAAATACTAAGGATGGTCGCCATGTTGGATTGTTAAATGTATAGGCCATAGAGTCATGTACCATTAAAGGAAAATTATTGCGTAGGATCATTATTCAAACTTTCACATCGATCGCATGATTACGACCCAAGAAATAAAAACTTAATTTTAAAATTCGCAAAGTCGCCATCTTGAGGTTATGCAAACAATTGGACTAAGTTAGATGCCAGCGTATTACAATGTGTATAAACATTTCATGTACCAGATTTCATTGCGGTTGGATCTAGGGCTGTTAATAATCGATTTTAGGTTAATCGATTAATAATCGATTAATCGACTAATTTAGAATTAATCGAAACCGATTAATCGACTAATTCATTATTCGATTAACCGAATAATCGATTAATCGATTAACCGAATAATCGATTAATCGGTTAACCGGAGAATCGATTAATTGATTAGTAGACACGAGATTAGAAAATACGTGTTGAAAATTATTGAAATGAGAGGCCATTGCTTAAGTTAAGTTGCGAATATTTTCGGAAAAAGAGGTGGTCAGTTTCAAAACGGCCTATGTCCACCTTCCTAAATTTGTGGTAAATAACGAAAAACGTTTTCAGACCTAAAATGTCTACCAGACCCCTTGGAAATACTTCCTTTATATGCTTTGTATCATCAGTTATCATTTTATCTCAATATTGTCTGTACAGACTCACCAGTTTTGCTATAATGTGAGAAATTATTTTGGGCAAAGGTCGTTTTGAAACTAAAGGATGGACAAGAGACATTTTGAAAACAAATATATTGGACAAGAGACCCTTTGATTTTAAAATGAAGATAGAAACGTAATTGCACTTAAACTATTCAGCATGGTTAGTAAGTAATACGATGGCAATAAAAGTAAAACTTAAGTTGAACATTAAATCGAAGGATATAGTACTGAAAACAGCTTTTATTAATTGAATAAGCATAAGAAAGTGAGATATATCAGTTTTCTATGGTAGGCTACTCTCAGAATAGAGTTCAGGCTAAATTTTATAATACTTGTTTAACACTTAGAAAGTGAGTTTCCAGTCCTTACAACTCATCAGCATCCTCCATCATACTTCCCTCCAACTCATCCTCTGACATTTTATCATTTATATCCTGATTAATTACAGCACTGTAGAACTGCAAATCAGGATTTACCTCCCACCGATCACCATAATGAAGTTCCAACATATTGTGTCAATATCACGAAGTTCAAGAATTGCAACTGTATTGCCTCACAGCATACCTTCTACGCACTATCAATCAAAGATTCCAACAAATATTGGATTCAAAAGGTTGAAGATCTTAATCGAAAGAAAAGTGCTATACTCTGATTTACCAAAGGTGAACGGTGCAGGCTCTCATACGCTTGAATGGTGAGGTGAGGAGTGGAGACGAGAGGGGTAATGGTATCCATGGCAACAGCGAGCAGTGTTAGAAGTATGCAGACACAGCAGCGAGCACATGGTTTGATACAGTGTTCTACTGTGCCTTGACTCGTCACTGTCATTATACCGCCAGGCAGGGGGGCTAACTTCCCCGGTATTTGTATCTTCCTGCAAGTCTCTTGGAATGTTATGAGTTATGACCTGTCTCAGTGGCAACGCAGCATTCCCCACGTGCTAGCTTCGACAGACATCAGCGTCAATTACTGGTAATACAGAGCATACTGCTGATCAACTTTCAAACATGTGTACAAACATAACCCATCGTTAGAAAGTAATATATTGCCGTTGTAGATGATCATCAGGCCTGCCACTTTGAAATTTTTCATTATACAAGGAGAAGCCAATTAAATTTATATCAAAATGTGCCCTTTCTCCTTGGTCTCTAGGCAACTTACCAGACGAACAAGAGACATTTTGAAACCTAAGAGGCTGGACGCCTTTAATGTCATATGGGAAGATGAGCCATTTTGATCTCAAAATGGATGTATTATAAGGCAGCCATTTTGCTATGGACAAGAGCCGTTTTGATTCCAATAGCTGTATTTAAACAGCTTTTTAGGTGGTTTCTAGGACGTTTTGATGCAAAGTGATGGTTGTATTATGTATAGGGAAGCTTAAGGAATGCACTGAAACAAAAAACTAAATTTCGACCTAAGGTGGACATAGGCCGTTTTGAAGCTGACCACCTCGAATGATGTTCAGAAATCTATGTAAGTTACTTTTTTGGTAAATATACAAAGTGTCCTTGGTCGGTCGGTTCCTAAGTTTAGGGGCTGCGACAACGCGGTCATGCAGCCCCGTTTACTTTGGGTGTGTGTAGAATCTGTCTGATAACCGGTGTTAATTGTGATGGTTGTAATAGTGTGTGTTATCTGTAATTCAGGCAAGGACTTCAGACGATTAATTTCAACTAGTTCCTACTTTTCTACCAAATGCCATCAAGACACCTAGCCGCGAACTTGGCTACTAGATGCCACTGCAACTGGCAAGTGACGGCGACCGTTGGAACTTATAAAGTGTTAATCAAATCTAACCTACAAATTTAGCTTCACACAAGTAGTAAGTGGAAGGTTCATTTACATGTTATAAATATATGGCATTGGACCGCTGGCTTTACTTCCCTTCCGAAGGAAGGCATACTGAGGGATTTTTAACGCTCTTAAATAACCCGACGCCGTCGTCCGGGTTTGAACCCGCGATCTTGGGTATAGAAGCTCAGCATGCTACCAACTACGCCACCGAGGCCCCCTACAATAAAATGTCCTTCCTTGTTTAAGTTAACAATAATCAAATAAGAGTCTGTGACAGTAGAAGGACAAACATCAATCAATTTGTGAAGGCTTTCGAAAAAAGACCACGAAGAGTTTCCCGCGAAGATTTTGGAATTAATATTCATTTTTTGTCGGGAAGGCTGTGTACAATGAAGGACAGGGAAATTTTTTGGTTATAATTTATTTCAGCATATTTTTCACAAAGAAGGTAAGTTAGCCTACATTATGTAAAAAGAAAATTACAATATCTTTTAATCCATCAAATGTCTGTTTTGGTGCAGAAATACCATCAAGTCAACATTTTCAGGGCTGAGGCTGTTCCGCTTTGCAGTTACAATGTTTCCTGCACTTGAAAACACTCTTTCAGCGCTGCAGGTGATCGCGGGGATGATTAAGTATTTCTTCGCTAGTTTAGCGAGCCTTGGATAAACATTTCGGTTCATTTTCCACCAGTGGAAAGGATGCGTGTGCAAGTCAGCCGGTGAATTCCCGAGATAAGCGTCCAACTCGTCTCTTGCAATGTTCTGTGGCTGGAACAAGAAGGTGATGGGATCCCGAATTGCGTTGCGTTGATTGGTGCTTAGACTTTGACCATCTGGCAGCTCCACACGTTGCATCTCTTTCCTCAGGTATTCTCAAATTTTAATTTTAACTTCTTCGGAGCTTTCAGACGTTTGAGTCATGTGCCGAGGATCAAGAAGACTGGCTAAGTGGGATGGTGATACAGGATCCGACGTGTCTCGTTCATGTTCGAATCGTTTGACGATGTTGGCTGAAACGATTTCTTTGAAATGTTTGAGCACTTCATCATTGCTTGTGCTTATTGAGTCGGCTGGTGGCGTAAGATGATGTCTTACCAGACTGTCCATTAGTGGGCGCACTATGGACAGAGTTGCTTCCTTTTCCGAACACAACACAGTTGTCGCCATTTCCAACGGCTTTAAACATTCGACAAGTAGTTCGATCGCGCACCATTCTTCCTCATTCATCTCCAGCCGTAACCGGTCCTTATGCTGAGTTAAAGTCCGATCGGTAAGAACGGCTGCAATCGCCGTCCGTTGATCTATTAGCCGAGATAGCATATATTAGGTTGAGTTCCATCGTGTAGGACAACTCTGAATGAGACGCTCTTCAGGAAGATTAATTTGAGCTTGTTTCAACTGTAACGCTTTGCTTTTCTTTGATGAGTGTTTGAAATGGCTCACCACCTGACTCGCTCTTTGTATTGTAGACTGATACAGCTCAAGCCCGCTATTTATACATAATTGAAGAGTGTGCGCAGCACATGCTATATCGCCCTTGATGTTGTATTGGAAGTCTAGACAACGCGCGGCACTCTTCATGTTGCTGGCGTTGTCACGCAGTGCTCCGTATATTTTATCTTGTATATTATAGCTTGCAACAGCGTCATAAATTTCGTTTGCTAGGTCTTCCCCCGCATGGCTGAGTTCCATCGAGCTCGTTATAAGTGTTAAACGGTGAGCTTCCCAATCATCATTTAAGAAGTGGGCCGTGACCGTGAGGTAGCTTTCTTGGGATAGTGAAGTCCACGCATCGGAGGCCAGCGCGACTGAAGAACATTTCTGCAATTCCTGCTCCATTTTGTGCCGTAGATCATCACGTCTTTTTTCTACCCTTTTTTGAATCGTTGGTCGGACTGGGATCTTGTATTCCGGTTCCACTACTGCCATGAAGCGCTTAAAGCCCTCATGGTCACAAAAGGCTACTGGAAGCATGTCCATCGCGATCATGTCGGCCAATGCCTGTGAAATCCTTTCAGAGCGTTCTTTAGTAATGGGGTGACTATTCCTCTTCTTCTGTGTGTTCGTCTCTGCAGTTGCACTGGCAGACGTCGATGGCGATGAATGGCCAAAAGATTCATGCATCGATGACTGGGTAGATGGATTGACACTGGTATCATCGTAGTCAGATCCATTGCCAGAACGCCTGAAACGGAATAAATACACGTTGTTACTACTTACGACCGACATTAAGTTTTCTTTTTACCACCTCGTGCTCTAATTCGTAGCATTCTTGGCTGCTGCTTCGAAAGTATGGGTTCTATTCCCGGCTCTGCCGAAATAATTAATTCTGGTCCGAGGGCTGGAGTGGGGTACACTCAGCCTTGTGAGGCAAAATTGAAAAGAGGTGGATCCGGTTTCTATCTCATTCATCCCGGAAGTGACTTTCCGTGCTGTCCCACTTCGACTGCAGGTTGAATGCCCATATGGTTCCTAACTGAACACCACGGCCATCTCCTTCCGAATCCTCACTTGATTTACTAATACACACACTAATACAGCCATCACTATAACAAAGGTTATGAGACAAAACTTCTGCACTCACCCAAGTACACGGGGCTAAATGACCATGATGTATAGGCCACTCAAATGATGCAAAAACAACCACCTTTCTGTTTGAATACAGTGAATTCCAGAATACCTGTTGCGCGCAAATGTGATTTAGATTCATTGCCTACCGCGATTCAATACTCATCAATGATGACATAAGGGATTTTGTGAGAATTGTTTACACTCGTTCTCCTTGTAAGGGATTCGTAAGATTTTTTGAATCCTCTAACTCTACTCGAACCCACATTCCCTCCCGCGGCATTCCTTTAATACGTAAGAGGCAAACGTTTGCCTGCGCCGTAAAGAAAATCATCTTTATTTGATGTGTAACATCTTTCCACTCGGTTGCTGGTTATTTTTGTGGGAGTGATTTTGAAAAATAGGACGGAAGTGTGTGGGATGTGATCCAGCTGGCAGTGGAACCATGTGGAATGTTGATCACATACGGATTACTTTGTAACAGCCGAGTATCGAGAAGGCAGTGCGAGAGTAGAAATATCAAGTAGGCAGTGAAGAAAAAAAACAGTGTTGGAATTGTTACGTATTATGAGAGTGTAAAAAGTAAACAGATCTTTTGTGTATTGATGAATGTCACGGATAATAAAAACGGTAACAACTTCAAGGAAGGATAACATGTCAGATGTTACACATCATAGGCGACTACTGTAACGTTCGTATCTTTTTATTCGTTTGTTTCTTGCCAACATGATTGAATTTTCTTGGAAAATAAGGGTACTGTATACCTTAAAGTACGGAGAATTTGACAACAAGTAACAATTATTCTCCATAATTTGTGCACCATGGCCATAAGGGCAGCTGCAACAAGTTTGGAGATCGGAGGTTTGAAACGCGGCACTGACAGCGGCTATCCTCAGTGTGGTTTTCCCGTGGGTTTCCACACTCTCTCCTGGCAAATGCACACTGTCATGCCCCTCGACTCGAGAATAACAGTTGGACTCCCTTTTTCAGTAAAATAATGCACCTACCGGGAGTGTCAAACTGGCCCCATTCACCCCCATTCCGGTTCGATTTATACGATGCACTACACGTAACGTTTATATTGACGCTACAACTACACGATCCTCCTTTTTAGCCTACTTTTCTCATTTAGCAAAAATGAGGAAACAGTAGCCTTATTAGATCGATCCGGGAAAATGTGTATGTCTGTCCTTCTGTCTGTGTCCCCTCCCCCACTCCCCCCCCCCCTCCCCCTCCTCGCAATCCTGTCAACTCCTAAACGGCTGCAGCTATCGAAACCAAATTTGGTGAGAGTAAAGATGTATACCAGAATATCTCGCAGCCATATTTCAAATTGACGTCAGTGCTACCAACTGCTGAAAATTCGCAATTGAAAATTGAGGTCTATGTTAGATATCTCAGAAGGTACGCATTCCAAAATTGGCACACATATAGTTCATTACATTCCAGATTAATTTTCAGACGTCCATACATGCCAGTGTTGCCAACATAATTCTGCCGATTGGTCCAATTTCTAAATGCTTGTAACTTCTATACTATTGATTGGATTTCAACCAAATTACGTATGTACTATGTGTACTACAACAGATATGTCTGTGCGCATTCTACAAAGTCACCAGGGCTGCCAACTGTTAATCAATGCTAATGCTCTCTCTCAGTTTTAACCCTAATATCAATATGTCAGAAAGTATGCAAGCCAACAGTTCTAAACTTTGCTCACGTATAGTACCTGACATTCTAGATTAATTTGGAGTAACTCGTATACCTCAGTGCTGCCAACATGATACTAAGCTTTCTGATAGTTTCAATTTTTAATTACGTGTAACTTCTATACTAAGAAATGGATTTTAACCGAAATTGACACTATAATAGATATAAATATTTCGGATTAATTCTGAGCATCACATACATGACATTGTTCCCAACATGATTTCACGCGCACTGATAAATCCAATATCAAACAGCATGTAACGTCCATACTATCCATTAGACTTCAACCGAAGTTTGTATGTACATTCTAAACCTTAAGAGATGGAACTAAGAATATATTCAGAGTCACCAGGGCTGCGAACTATAGTAAGTTACTCTGTTAGGCTAAACAATTTCAGATGTATTTCAAACTGCAGTACATAGAAATGTTACTATTACCAACTTGATTTCGTTATTATTCTAGATAGGTCTATATGGATTACCATGAATCTTAAAGTTTAAGAAAAGTAGGCTCTTTAGTTCGTCTCGGAACTACTTGTTTATCACGCTTTTTTTTACAGTCTATAACTGCCTTATTATGAGAACATTGTGTTTTTATCGAACATGCTTAAAAGTTCAGTTTGGACATACCTTCGTTCGCAGGACGTCAAATTTACATCCTTGGAGTGAACTTTCGTCAAATGAAACCTCAAAGTGGACGTTGAGCTTCTATACGCCAGTCGTTTCTCACACAAGGTACACACAACATGTGAACCGTCCGCAGATTTTTCGAAATATTTCCAAACTATGCTGGGCATGGTCGTCCGTTTTCCTGTGGTAGATCTTCTCTTTCTGAAACTCGTCGAATATGTGCTCATTCGAATGAATGTGTCATCGCAACTTGCGCACACACCCTGCGCACACACGGTTGTGTAGCTTTACCTGTTCACACAGACCAGTTCCCAAGCATTGCTATCGCAACCGTATAATAATAGGCCCGTACCACACGACACCTCTGGCTGTTGTGATGCCTGGTACAAAATCCTGTTCATCCTCGTCAGTACACGTGCTTTTATGACCGAAGTGTATCACACGCTAGCTTATTGTGCGCAAAGTTGCGCTAGCATATCGTGCGCAAAGTTGTAAGAAATAAAACAAGGAGGAGGGTTGTCGTTTGACGGTAATATTTGCATTTGATTCGCATTATTTCAAAACATGTCATGCACTGAGTGAATGCATTTCAATCAGTATTCAATATCTAACTGAAATAATTGTATATTTAACCATACGCGATAATACGTTAGGTAACAACGAGCTTCGAAGTCCGTTGGAAAAGTGTATGAGTGGTATCGCGGCTTCTCACTGTTTTAAAGATACCGGGTTGAATCCTATCCACCGACGGGATATTTTACTTTTTTTTTTCATAATTAAGGTTAAATATACAATTATTACAGTGGCAAATATTACCCTCAAACGACAACCCTCGTCCATGTTTTATTTCTTACAACTTTGCTTCGGTAAGAACGTAGTGAAAAGTGGAAGTACATAGCTTAATCAACAAAACAATTAATCAATTAATCAACCAACCGATTAATCGATTAATCGACCAACCGATTAATCGAATAATCGATTAACCTATTAACCGATTAATCGAATAATCGATTAACCGATTAATCTATTAGTCGATTAATCGTTTTTTGTGACAATTTATCGATTTTTCTATTTCGATTAATCGATTAATCGAAATCTGAAATTAATCGATTAAAAGTACCAGCCCTAGTTGGAACATTAAATCGCGAGAAAGGTCTATTTAAATTTTTTAATTCGCTTGGCCACCATGTTCGTTTTGTAGTTAACCGGTTTTTGAAAGTCTTATGGATGAACTTCCAGTAGTGCCCTTTATCTGCGTACAAAATTTCAGGGTGATACCGCTAATAGTTTCAGAGGTATAGAATGCCGTTGATATATTTCGCACATCCGCCATCTTGTGGTTATGTAAACAATTGAATCAAGTTAGATGTCGGTGCATAACAATGTGTATAAACATACACTGTACCAAGTTTCATTGCGTTTGCTTGGTTAAATCGCGAGAAACGTCTATTTAAATGTTGCAAATTCGCGTGGCCGCCATGTTGGTTTTGTAGTTACCAGTTTTTCAAACGCCGCATAGGTGAATTTCTAGTAATTTTCTTTATCGCTGTACACAATTCCAGGGTGATATCGGGAATAGTTTCGGAGATATTGAATGCTGGTGAAATATTTCGCACAGCCGCCATGTTGGATTAGTGAGACGTAACAAAATTTGAAGGGCACGGTCGGGGTTGTCCGGAATAGTGCTATGAACTAACCGAGTTTCATTGAAATCGCTCCAGCCGTTCAAAAGTTATTAGGGACACACACACACACACACACACACACACACACTCCTCAAACACACACGGACAAAAGGTGTTCTCATAAGCCTATGTTTTCAAAATTGAAAATAGGCTAAAAGACAAAGACCCACACGAATCACCAAAATAAATGTATGTATGTATGTATGTATGTGCAGTATGTATGTATGTATGTATCTATGTAGGTCTATGTGCGTGCGCATTTGGTCTCTTATAAATCGATAATAGATGGGCTCCATTGATTAGAATTTTTCGCGGTTTGCGGTCTTATTCGTTATGTCTAGAAGACGTTACCTAGAGTTGGACGTCCGCATCGGATGGATTTTAGAATATATAATATTCCCAATAAACCTGAACACGAACATATCTTGTCGATCTTTTTTCTAAAATATCAAGGACGTGCTAACTATAAACCAGTCATATCTTTTTATACAATATTCAATTCGCATCGAGTGAAACCAGTCACTGCTCTGTGCGGTAAGAATTATGCCCTACAAAGTATTACTAATGTCGGAACAATATGTTTTTTGTTCGGGAGTTTATCCTCAAATAACTCTAAAACAGTTACCTAGAAGGGAATCCAGCGTTGTCAGCACCTATCCTGAGTGTGTTTTCACCGGTTTTTCCACAATCCCTCCAGGTAAATGCCGATATAGTACCGTACGTGACGTTTCAGAGCACCTGCCCAATCCCTGACTCTAATACAGTTACGCACATAATCAACTACATGGGACTGATGATGATGATGATAATAATAATAATAATAATAATAATAATGTTATTGGTTTTACGTCCCTTTTAACTACTGCGGCTTTTAGAGACGCCGGGGTGCCGGAATTTTGCCCCGAAGGGGATCTTTAACGTGCCAGTAAATCTAATGACACGGCTCCCTCGCATTCGCGCACCATCAAATGCCAACTGGCTGCACCAGGATTCGATCCTGCAATCTTGGGCACAGCAAGCGAGAACGTTAACGCTGAGCCACGCAGCCAGCCAAAGGTACTGATGACGAAGATATCCCAAGCCCCTACTGTGTACTATCAACAAAAACGGCAACAACAAGAATGTTTGAGGTAGTAAGAAAGGTATCTGTACAATCACACTGTGTCGACGTTGCTCAGATATTGTTCCACGACTAGGCACTTGTACATGTAACTTGCCGAACTATAATATTTATGACAAGAGGAATACAACTCCTGCCTGTCGTCAAATCGTCCCATTCTACTCGGCCCTGTCAGCGTGTTCATCATTTTCCTTGCGCAAGGGATTTTGTGAAGCCGCGCCGCTACCCCTCCCACCCTTTTCAAAACAATTCCCAAACTAATGCTGTCGATTCCATTCACCCGATTTTAATTCAGAACAAGTAGTTCCGTGAAGAACTATACAGCCTATTTTCATATATCCTACTTATGCTAATTGCCTCTATCTACATACAAAATTAGAGCTTGATTGCTGTAATAGATTCGTAGATATTGAGAACCGACTAAATATTTCGGATGGTCGCCATGTTGGATTTTATATATATATAGGTCCTAGAGTTATGTACTGTTACATGAAGATTATTGTGTGCGTGCAGCATTCAAACTTCAATCGCATGATTAGGATACCAGAAGTAACAAGGAGATTTTAAAACTTCGCACAGCTGCCATCTTGTGGTTATGGAAAGAATTGAAATAAATTAGATGCCAGTGGATTAACATTTGTATAAGCATTTACTGTACCAAGTTTCACTGCACTCGGATGGTTAAATTGCGAGAAACGTCCATGTGAATATTTATAATTCGCGTCGCCGCCTTGTTGGATTTGTGATCACCAGGTTATTTAAAGTCCTTTGGGTGAACTTCAGTTCATAGCCCCTTTGAACATAAAAAATATCAGTTTGATTGCTATAATAGATTCGTAGATATTCAGAGCCGTCTAAATATTTCGGATGGTCGCCATGTTGGATTGTTAAATGTATAGGCCATAGAGTCATGTACCATTAAAGGAAAATTATTGCGTAGGTTCTTTAATCAAACTTTCACTTCGATCGCATGATTATGACACAAGAAATGAAAACCTCATTTTAAAATTCGCAAAGCCGCCATCTTGAGGTTATGTAAACAATGGAACTAAATTAGATACCAGCGTATTACAATGTGTATATACATTTCCTGTACCAGATTTCATTGCGGTTGGAACATTAAATCGGGAGAAAGGTCTATTTAAATTTTCAAATTCGCTTGGCCGCCATGTTCGTTTTGTACTTAACCGGTTTTTGAAAGTCTTACAGATGAACTTCCATTAGTGCCCTTTATCTCCTTACAGAATTTCAGGGCGATACCGCTAAAAGTTTCAGAGATATAGAATGCCGGTGATATACTTCGCACATCCGCCATCTTGTGGTTATGTAAACAATTGAACGAAGTTAGATGTCGGTGCATTACAATGTTTATAAACATATACTGTACCAAGTTTTATTGGGTTTGGTTGGTTAAATCGCGAGAAAAGTCTATTTAAATGTCGCAACTTCGCTTGACCGCCATGTTGGTTTTGTTGTCAACAGGTTTTCAAAAGTCACATAGTTGAACTTCTAGTACTTCCCTTTATCACCGTACAAAATTCCAGGGTGATATCGGGAATAGTTTCGGAGATATTGAATGCTGGTGAAATATTTCGCACAGCCGCCATGTTGGATTGGTGATACGTAACAAAATTTGAAGGGCACGGTCGTGGTCATCCAGAATAGTGCTATGAACTAACCGAGTGTCATTGAAATCGCTCCAGCCGTTTAAAAGTTATTAGGGGGGCACACACACACACTCCTCTCTCACACACACACGCGCACACACACGGACAAAAGGTGATCTCATAAGCCTATTTTTTCATAATTGAAAACAGGCTAAAAACGGGACATTTAGCCTTAAGTCTTTGGGATAAGTCAGTGTTTCCGACAACTTCCCATGTCCATTGTGAAATTATAAATTGTGTAATAATGGATGATTTAGCGGAGTTCAAGAAGGTGTTTGAGGAACTCAGTAAAAAGTTGGGTGAGTTATCCAGTGCCGGTAGTCAAATGAATGTGGAGCGACAGATCAAAGATTCCCAAAATAAGATGACGGAGGTATTAGGTGAACAAGACCGGAAGATAAACTCTAATTTAACAGGACTGGAGAATCAATTATCCACACAAAACCAAGGCAATTAGACGCGCAACGCTATAGCCTAAAATCCCGACTAAATGATAAATTAAAGGATTTAGGGAAAGATTTATGAACCCAATTAAACAACAAACTGAAAAGTTTAGAAACACAACTAAACGATAGCTTGGGAACACAAATGAACAAACCTAAAGATTTAGAAACACAAATGAACGAGAAGCTGAAAGGTTTAGATCTAGAATTGGGAACACGATTAAATGATAGCCTAGGAGCCCAAATTCACGATAAATTTAAAGGATTAGGAAAGGACTTAGGAACTCAACTTGATGATAAATTGAAAGGTCTGGAGTAACAAATAGATAATAAATAGGGAGGATTAAAAGAAGAGTTAGCGAAAAATCAGGAAGAAGCTGAAAATCGCCTAGATGATAGGATCAAGCAGGAATTAGAACGCGTTAGAAAGGATGTAGAAGAGAGGAAGGAAATCATGAATGCAGAAGTTACGTTACTGAAGGAAAGTATTAAAGAAGTGGAGCAGAAACTAGACAACGCACATAAAGAGACTGCTAGTTGGAAGGAAGAATGGTCGAAGAAGATAGAGGGTACAACAGGGCAGATGAAACAATTTACCAGAGAAAATGAAAAGAAGGCTGAAGGTATTCGCGATCACTTACAATGGATGAAACAAAATCTAAACCAAGGAATTCAAACGCAAGTAGCCATCGCTCTTTCTTCTCTAGAAGATAAGGTCAACATTATCAAAGGGACGCACTTAGAAAGGATTATCAAATTGGAGGGGAGAATTCTCAGCGCTAATATTCAAAGCGAAAATAAAGAACCGAGTTCTATGACAGAAATTAAGGAACCGAATCCCATGACAGAAAATAAGGAACTGAGTCCTTTAACCTAAATTAAGGAATCGACTCCTATAACAGAGAATGTGGAACTGAGTCCCATAAGCTAGAGTAAGTGATGGAATCCTATGGGAATGAATCCTACCCCATACACGTATCATTCGATACTTTCAGTTGCTATTATTAGGAGCCAAGATCAAAAACCAAAACCTTTCTCGGGAGAAGAAGCTATTACCCCGATATAATTTTTACGCGATCTCAGGGAATTTCTGGATGAACAAAGAATTCCTGAAGAGCGTGAACTAAGAATTATAGAACGTGCGCTCGAAGGTCAAACACTAACCTGGCTGAGAGCATTTATAAACTCATTCAAGGGATATGGCGATTTTGCGAAAGCATTCTTGACGCGATTTTGGAATTCAGATGATCAACAGAGTATCAGAGCGGAACTTAACTCTCGAAAATACGCCACAACAAGACCAACGCAGTAAGCGGGCTATTTTACCTCGAAAATTGCGACATTGCAGTTTATGGAACCACCAATGGGAGAAGAGGACTTCGTGCAAGCAATAATTCATCAATATCCTGTTGAAGTCCAGAGAGTATTGATTGCATCAGGGGCTAATACACTCGAGATTTGCGACGAGATACTGAGGAGATTAGACCACATTAGTGCGCTGACGGAACCTGGAATAGTTAGGTCAGAACCAAGAGACGTCAACCTGATCGTAATGGATCGTACAGCCCAGACGGAAACACAACAGACGAGGTACAGTATAACAGAGATGACAGAGGCCCGGTATATGGTGTAAATAGATACAGAGAGCAGAGAAAGCCGCATGACCGAAGGCCATATTATCAGAATAGGAGGGAGCAATTCGATTCAAGAGGATCCAGGGGAGAAAATAATTATGGAAGAGAATCATGGTCAAGGGGAAGGAGACCATATAACAACTACGAAAATCGAAGAAACGATAGGCAAGAAAATCGAAGAAACGATAGGCAAGAAAATTAAAGAGACGATAGGCGAGACTACCGTCAAGAACTAGAGAATAGACATCAAGAGACTCAAAGATACTTGAATCAACTTCGAGAAGAAGAAGGAAATTCTCAACCAAAACCCAATGATAACCAGAGACCAAGCACCAGTGGTCTCGAACTAGAAAAAAATCCACACCAAACTCAGACCGGAATTAATGAGTGACAGAATTCTTAACCCAAATGCGATCCAGATTCATGCTTTTCACCAGATGACAGACGAAGATATAATTTGTGGAGAGGAAGAGAATTGGAAGTACAGATGTACAGAACTACCACTGATTAATGTGACGATTGGAGAACTGAAAATTGAGACATTGCTGAGTACGGGAGCAAGTATCAGTGTCATATCAGAGGAATGTTTGGAGAAAGTAAAGAGCAAAGTAAACGTAGTAGAGATGCCTGTGTCAAGTCTCAAAATACAAGACGTCATACCAAATAGTGCCGTTAAATGTAGAAAACAGGTACTATTTGAATTTAACATTGGTGACAGAATATATGAACAAATCTTTATTGTACACAAAGACATCAAGTTCGGTATGATATTAGGAGCTGAGTTCATTACTGAGCACGGACTGATTATTGATTTAAACGGCAGAGAGGATTATGGCTGAATTAGGAATATATTAGAAGATTTACACCCACGAGAGACATGACCGATAACCGCAATCGAGTCTTACGTCAATAAAACCATGCATGAGAGTACTCAGCAGATACCCCAGGTCCTACATTTTAACACTATGTTGTGTAGACCAAGGGGATCGTGTTTTGGATAAATCATCGGATGCTGTACCAAGCCACAACGTCAGAATTCAGAGGGCGCACGAACGACTTAAGGTTCATGCTGAGAAGAGAGCAGGAAGAGACAGGAACAAACCCTACAACCAGCCACTGAACGAGGGACAGTTAGTGTTGCTCAAGAAGCCCACGTCATCAAATTTACCGGCAAAGGTATACAGCAAATTTGCTAGGGTTTCTGCGTGCCCCTATACGATTGGACGTAACTATGGCAATAATAGTTATAAAGTAGTTGACATTGTCACTGACAGAATAATCGGCAAATACAACGCTATTACAGGAGGCACTAAGAGACATGCCGTAAGGTGAGCATGATTGTCATCTGATTGAAATGGTATGGTATTAATAATCGGATCTCCGATCGATTATTAGTCACTGGTTGAGAGGAATATATCCCCGATCTGACATGCGTCATGTTCACGGAACGCACCCCATAAGTTAATGGAGGACTGATGACACGTATAAGAGTTGTTACGTCACTGCTATGAGGTTTCAAAATTTATGACTTCTGAATACGCTGAATAATCTTATTAAGAAAGTTGGATTATCAAAGGAAAAATCGCTCATGATGATACTGATTTGCTTGAGAATTTGAGAAGAGTGTCACGGATATCGTGGCGACGTGTAAAGAAAGAGGGGAGGAAGTAGACCACCTGATAATAATAATATCGTATGGCCTCGGGTGCGGGGTGCAAGCTTTGTAATTTGACACCCAGAGGGTAGCTTGCAGGTCGAATTTCGTTGTTCCTTGAATCACTATGAAAGTCAAGGAGGTTAGATATCTAAGCTCCTTGAACACTATAGCGCTTTCTAGTAGAGAAATGAGGAACTTTGTGTTGGCGGAAACTCCCGAGATTAATTTTGCCATTATGAACACGGCCTACTGAATTCAAATGGGTTCTTTGACATGCCAACATCGTATGACATGCGTGTTGTATTTTTGCCGCCTTTCAAAAATCACTTACCACGGCCAGGAGCGAATCTGCAATCTTGGGGTTAGTAGACCGCCATGCTACCCACTCACCCACCGTGGCAAGCTAGTAGACCACCTGACCAGGTACGACTCTACAGAGTGATCTGTGGTCACGGATGCGAGGTTTGAAGGTGAGCCGATTACTGCACGAAGGCCACTTACTTGTTATACAACGACCGGTGACGGTTACTTTCAGGATGGGACAGATACCCAAACGCAGTTTTCTAGTGAGAAACGTATTGAATTACAGTGCCATCATGGCAGAAGTTTAAAGTGAATCTTATAATATGTCGAACTGACTTACAGTACGCGATATTTACGCCGTATGATAATGTTTTACTGTTCTTAAAGCAGAAAGAACGTGTACGGTGAGAGCCACGACATTTTCTAGGAAGTTATGGACGTATAGAATGTATAAATTGTATCGCACAGGACACTGAAATATTAATATAATAAGTAAACACAGAGTGGACATTTACCGGCATATAATCACGGGAAGTCAACGGGGCCAAGCAGGTATTATGTGTCAAGGCCAGCCAGTTGTGACGTGTCGACCACTCAGCTGTGACTCAAGGCTAAATTTCTTACAGTCAAGAGGCATTGAACATTACGGAGTATTTCGTGCTGATATCGCTTTACAGAAACGGCCAAGAGTTCGCGAATCGATAAGTTTATCAAAGTGCGGGTTGCACGAATAAGTTCCGAGAATCACGGACTACCATATTAGACGTACAGAAAATTCGTGAAATCTTGATCTTCATGGTCATCATCCGTAGTGACAATTCGTTTCTTGAAATGAACTTCCACAATCGCAAGATTTGTCACTAAAATGCAGGCGGCTTGGGGGGTTTCGGAGGCAGCTGATCTTCTGGAGAAGAGGAAGGAGGCTCACAACCGAACGCGAGTCCACCAAGGTACCTGGAGATGGGTGAGGTTCTGACAAAAATGCATGGACGGAGGAGACGCCGTCTTCTCTACAGTCACCCTAGGTTTCGTCAAGATGGATGTGAAGGTACAGACAACGCCATAATAACACGTAGAACCTAGTTATCTATTGAAGTAGATTTTAGGGGTTTGGAAATCCTACATCAATTTCTATTGCGATAATCATGGGAGACCCCATAGTCATGAAATTTAGACACTTGAACGTTCAACCATTCTTTGTTGAGGCATAACGAAGTAATCATAAGACCGTGGATGTAATTTCACTTCGTTAACGGTATAAATAATTATTATAAAAAACAATAAATCATTGAAACATGGAGAGGACGCTGTAAATAATTCAGTTCCTGATACACCGTAGCATTTAATGAATCCACTGGAAACACTTGTCAGATGAAAACTCATTTAAACTAAGGCCGCATAATGGGATTAACCCAACACTACAGAGTGAACCCTTAAAACACACCATTAAGTTGTTTCAAATTATTTAAAAACACAGTAAAGGATAGAATGATTGAGCTAAGCATGAAACGTTATGATAAGACTTCGATGAAATAATTAAAAGATACAATTTGGTAAATGATATATTGGAATTTAACTACATGGTCAAAGGGATCATGGATGTACGGAGAAATGTAAAGTAATTGTGTGGTTAAAGAACCATTGTGGAAACGGCAACCAGCTTAGATTTATAAAACACATACAACATTCTATATCCAAAGCCATGAAATTCCTTGGCATACTCTACCGCCTCTCAGAAATATCAAATCCCGCAGCTCTTCGCCTCTATTACCTCTCGATAATCCAGCCCATTGCAAACTACTGCTCTACCATTTGGACAGCTTCTTGGCCGCCAAACATAGCTAAATTAAACAGAATTCAATTCTTCTTTGCTGACATTGTAAGGAACAGAATGCCAAGGTTTAGACACTTCACCACTCAGCAGGTACTTTCAGCCATAAACATCCCTCTCCTCAACACGACAAGACAGGTAACTGACCTGTCCTTCCTACATTCTATTTTAAGTGGACATTACCGTTCGGGCACCTGCTGTCACTATTCAAACTAAGAGCGCCCTCCAGTTTTACCAGGCTCAAAGATATTCTGCACATTCCACACACTAAATATTCCATAATCCAAAGGTCCTTCCAAAACCGCATATCATCCCTGTACAATAGCATTGCAAGTAAACGCGAGTTGGATATATCCACAAACAAGAGGACGTTCCTGAAGCAGGCGAAGGAGATGTTAAGCTCTATTTAGAACTGTCATCTTGTCCATTGATGACAAGGCTACGAGCAAGGACATTCTCCCGGCTCTTGATCTGGACTTGTTTTGTTTGGTGATTTGTTAAATTTTATCTTATATTTTATTTTAAATTGTTATTTGGTTGATATTTTTACCAGCGTAGTTTGTGCTTTGATAAATAAATAAATAAATAAATAATTAGGCATCCAGTTAAGTGGAAATATGCGAAGTATTAATGTATTGAATGAAGGTATGCCTATGAACATTCCAAAGTGAAGCCAGGAGGGCTCTTTAATAACTGTAATTAAATTGTTAAATTTTATCTCATATTTTATTATAAACTAGCTGTACCCGGCATGCGTTGCAATGCCAATCAAAGAAAGTGTTGCAGTTGTAACTTTGTTTGTTGAAGTGCTTTTGGATTCCCAATATTTATTTATTTATTTATTTATTTATTTATTTTCCGTTAACCACCTCTAAACTATTGTAAAATTGATTTATTATCTAAAAAAATATCATGGGAGCGTGCTCAACAACTCACCAATGTTTCATCGCAATGAAATGAATGGTATATGAACGCATACGGGACTTTGTTGAAACGATTCGAGCGCCGTCTCCCATTGGTTGAATATACTCGTACGCTACCTATTGTAAAAATGATTTACTAAGTCAGAAACATTTCCTGGAGTGTGCACAACAATTCAACCAAAGATTCATAGCAATCGGATGAATGGTATTTGAACGCTACGGGACTTTGTTTAAGCGATTCGCGTGCCGTCGATCATTTGTTGAATCTACTTGTGCGATACCTATTGTAAAGTGGATGTACTAAGTCAGAAACCTTCCCTGAAGTGTGCACAACATCTCACCCAAGTTTCGTCGCTATCGAAGAATGGTATGTGAACGCATACAGGACTTTGTTGAAACGCTTCGCCCGTTGTCGCTCATTTGTTGAATCTACTAGTGCGCTACCTATTGTTAAGTGGATTTACTAAGCCAGAAACCTTCCTTGAAGTGTACACAACAACTCACCCAAGTTAAGTCGCTTTTGGACGAATCGTATATGAACGCATACGGGACTTTGTTGAAACGCTTCGCGCGTCGTCACTCATTTGTTGAATCTACTCGTGCCCTACCTTTCGCAAAGTGGATTTACTAAGCCAGAAACCTTGCCTGAAGTGTACAAAACCTCTCACCCAAGTCTCATCGCTATCGGACGAATGGTATGTGAACGCATAAAGTTTTTTTTTGAAACGCTTCGCCCGTCGTCGCTCATTTGCTGAATCTACTGGTGCGCTACCTATTATAACATGAATTTATGAAGCCAGAAACATTGCCTGTAGTGTACACAACATCTCACCCAAGTTTTATCGCAATGGGATGAATGGTATATGAATGCATGTGGGACTTTCTTGAAACAAACGCACGCCATTTTGTTGAAGCTACTCGCGCGCCATCCATTGTAAATTGGATTTACTACGCCTAAAACTTTTCCGGGACTGTGCACAACAACTCACCAAAATTTGATCGCAATCGGATGAATTGTATATGGACGCATCACCATTAGGCATTTGTAACTACTCGCGCGCTATCTATTTTGAAATGGATTAACTATGCCTATAAACCTCCCGGAAGTGTGTACAACTCACCAAAATTTGATCGCAATCAGCTGAATGGTTTACGAATGCATAAAAGACGAACAGACAGTCATTCCTTTATATATATATATATATATATATAAGATTGTTATTTGTTTGATATTTGTACAAGCGTAGTTTGTGTTTTGATTAATAAATAAATAAATAAATAAAAAGGCATCCAGTTAAGTTGAAATATGCGAAGTATTAATGTATTGAATGAAGGTATGACTATGAACATTCCAAAGTGAAGCCAGGAGGGCTCTTTAAGAACTGTAAATACGTTTAATGATTTGGGTGATGATTAAATATAATCCATAGCATTGAGGATTCGAATTAATGGCTTTTATAAGTGTTCAATCTGATCATTTTGTTAAGCAAGTATGTGTTAGTTGAATCATATGGCATCTAGTGAAATAATACAAGAAACAGTATGTTGTCACGATTTATGAGCTAAAGTGATTTTCAATGCAGCATGTAAAAGCCTGGATTTAAACAGTGTCGTGAGAGCACAACGATTAGAATGAATTTATGGTTAAGAATGTTGTTGCAACTAGGACGTGAACAGTCACGGGAGTGTAAATATTGTAAAATAATTCTAGGATAAGCATGGACATCCACGATGCACAAATAACGTATTATTTAGATGGAGACCGGATGGAACAATTTTATTAATTTCTTTAGAGTGTTTAATAAAGCCTTTAACTTTGTAAACCATCCAAAAACGAACTTTCGATTAAGTGATGGATGAAATATAATCGTGTGTGTAAAATTCAGCTCCTTGGAGTAAATGTAGGCTGGATCTCCGTCAGTTTATTCATATCAAAGGTATGACACGAGGAGATTTGGTCGCAATTAAATTAATTCATTTATTTTCTGGTTTCATGGCACTTCAATACTTAAATTAGTTGATTTCCGAGTGTAGGGGTAGGAGAAGTTATTTTTATCATTTGTACCAGTGCATCCCTGAATAAAATGTGGAGTTTTATCTTAATAGTGTACTCTTTTTCATGGCTCTCGCAACGTAACGTGGATGGTTGGAGATGACATAAGGAGGTCTGAACTCTAGTCCCTGAGGTCACTTAGATATCGTCTGCTCTGATTTTCATCGTATCTTCGTGCCAGATATACATCTGATCATTCATGTTTTTTTTTCTTTAAAATGTTGTACCGAGTTACCACAGAGGATTGTGATGAGTCGAGCCACGCAATCCAAGGATGGAATATCGGGCACAGTAGTGAGTATTGATCTGCGTAAGCTTCCGTGAGTCTGCTCACATTATATTAAGTAAATCATTATCATCATCTTTGCAGATTCCAGCCCCTAGCTGGTCTGCATGGAACATCTATCCTCCCACCAACGTTTACTCTTCACTCTGTCCCAATCCTCTCCTCTTTTCTGCACTCCTTCCTTCATACCCACAATCCACCTATCTCTTGGCCTTCTTCTTGGTCTCTCGCCCTGTACATAAAACCAATGATCTAATAGTAAACAAGTAGTTCCGTGCAGAACTAAAGCCTATTTTCATTTATCCTACTCATGTTAATTGCCTCTATCAACATACAAATTTTCAGTTTGATTACTGTAAAAGATTCGTAGATATTGAGAACCGTCTGAATATTTCGGATGGTCGCCATGCTGGATTATTTTACTCGTATGTATAGGCCATAGAGTTATATACCATTAAAGGAGAATCATTGCGTAGGTTCATTATTCAAAGTTTCCCTTCAATCGCATGATTACGACACAAGAAATGAAAATTTAATTTTAAAATTTCGCAGAGCCGCCGTCGAGAGGTTATGTAAACAATTGAACAAAATTAGATGCCGGTGCATTACAATATGTATAAGCATTTACTGTACCACATTTTACTGCGAACAGATGGATAAATCGCGAGAAAAATATTTTAAAATATTTTGACTTCGCTTGGCTGCCATGTTCGTTTTATGCCTAACAGGATATTAATTTATGTACTATTACATGAAGATTATTGTGTAAGTATGGTATTCAAACTTCAATCGCATGATTAGAACACAAGAAGTAAAAAAGAGATTTTAATATTTCGCACAGCTGACATCTTGTGTTTATGAAAACAATTGAATTTAATTATATGCCAGTGGATTAACATTTGTATAAGCATTTAACTTACCAAGTTTCACTGCACTCTGATGGTTAAATCGCGAGAAACGTCCATTTAAATATTTAAATTTCGCGTCGCCGCCTTGTTGAATTTGTGCTCACCATGTTACTGAAAGTCCTGTAGGTGAACTTACGTTCATAGCCTCTATGAACATAAAAGGTTTCTGTTTGATTGCTCTAAAAGATTCGTAGATATTGAGAACCGTCTAAGTATTTCGGATGGTCGCCATTTTGGATTGTTATATGTATAGGCCTTAGAGTTATATACCATTAAAGGTAAATATTTGCGTAGCTTCATTATTAAAACTTCCACTTCGATCGCATGATTACGTCACAGGATATAAAAACTTAATTTTAAAATTTCACACAGCCGCCATATTGAGGTTATGTAATGTATTGAACTAAATGAGATGCCAGTGCATTACAATATTTATAATCATTTACTGTAGGTTACAACATTTCACTGCGCTCATATGGTTAAATATGCGAAAAAATGTCTATTAAAATGTTTCAACTTCGCTTGGCAGCCACGTTCGTTTTGTAATTAACAGGCTTTTGAAAGTTGTCTACATAAATTGTAGCAGTGCCCTTTATCACGGTACAATATTTCAGGTTTATATCAATAATAGTTTCAGAGATATAGAATGGCAGTGAAATATTTCGCACATCCGCCATTTTGAGGTTATGTAACAATTGAACTAAATTAGACGCCAGTGCATTAAAATGTGTATAAACATTTGCTATACCAAGTTTCATTAGGTTTGGATGGTTTAATCGAGAGAAGAGTCTATTTAAAAGTCTCAGCTTTGCTTTGACGCCATGTTGGTTTTGTAGTTACCAGGTTTTTGGAAAGCCTCATAGGTGAATTTCTAGTAATTCCAAAATTCCAACTACAAAATTCCAGGGTGATATCGGTGATAGTTTCGGAGATATTGAATGCTGGTGAAATATTTCGCACAGCCGCCATGTTGGATTGGTGAGACGTAATAAAATTGAAGGGCACGGTCGGAGTCGGCCGGAATGTTGCTATGACCTTACTGAGTTTCATTGAAATGGCTCCAGCTGTTAAGAATTTATTAGGAGGACGGACACACACACAAACGCACACACGGACAAAAAGTGATCTCATAAGCATATTTTTTTTATAAAATGAAAATAGGCTAAAAAGGTAGCATTAATTAATGGGGCACGGATTCCTTTTTGCCTATTTTCATCATATGAATCAATTAGTTCCGTGAAGAACTATACAGCCTATTTTCATATATCCCACTTATGTTAATTTCACCTATGGGACTTAAATGGCGACGATGTGAAATTCAATATTTAAATAGATTTTTCTCGCGATTTTCTTATCCGAGCGCTTTGAACCTTGGCAGGGTATATCTTTATACATGTTTTATCTTAATATATATAAAAAAAAGTCAACCCCTGGCACTATCCAGCCCATGACGGGCTAAGGCCGTCTCCCAATATCTTAATATATAGACATCTAATCTAATTCCATATATGAGAACTAGAAAATGGTGGCTGTGAAAATTTGTATAATTTCTTTTTTACTTCTCGTGATCTTATCATGCAATAGAAGCGTAGGGCGGTATAATAGACTATCATTAGAATATTCGTCTGCTGGCATATAATTCTATAACCAACAATCCAACATGGCGTCCATACAATATATTACACTGGTACACAATATCTCCAAAACTATGGAAGCCATCAAACTGATTTTTTATGGTGAACAAGCTGTACCCGGCATGCGTTACAATGCCAATCAAAGAAAAAGTTGGCGTTGAAATTCTGTTTCTTAAAGTGCTTTTGTATACACAATATGTTTTTCAATTTCCGTTAACTGCCTCTAAGCTATCGTAAAGTGGATTTACTAATTTAGAATCGTTCGTAGGAGCGTGCACAACACCTTTCCCAAGTTTCATAGCAATCGGATGAATTGCAAATGAACGTATACGGAATTTTGTTTAAACGATTCGTGCGCTGTCATTCATTTTTTGCATCTACTCGTGTGCTACCTATTGTGAAATGGATTCACTAAGTCGAAAACATTCCCTGGCGTGTACACAATAACTCATCAATGTTTCATCGCAATCGGATGAATGGTATATGAACGCATACCGGATTTTGTTTAAACGATTCACGTGCCATCGCTCATTCTTTGAATCTTCTCGTGCGCCACCTATTGTAAACTCGATTTACTAAGCCAGAAACCTTCCCTGAAGGGTACACAACATATCACCAAGTTTCATAGCTATCAGACGAATGGTATATGTATACCGGACTTTGTTAAAACGCTTCGTGTGTCGTCGCTCATTTGTTTATTCTACTCGTACGCTACGTATTGTAATATGGATTTACTAAGCCAGAAACCTTCCCTGGAGTGTTCACAACATCTCACCCAAGTTTCATCGCAATCGGAAGAATGGTATATGAACGCATACGGGACGTTGTTGAACGCTTCGCGTGTCGTCACTCATTTGTTGAATTTAAACGTGCGCTTCGTATTGTATAATGGATTTACTAAGCCAGAAACCTTTCCTGGAGTGTACACAACAATTCACCAAAGTTTTATAACTATCGGACGAATGGTATATGAACTTATACGGGACTTTGTTGAAATGCTTCGTGCGTCGTCGCTCATTTGTTGAATCTACTCGTGTGCTACCTATTGTAAAATGGATGTACTAAGCCAGAAACTTTCCCTGGGGTGTACACAACATCTCACCCAAGTTTCATTGCAATTGGATGAATGGTATATGACCTTATACGGGACTTTGTTGAAACGCTTCGCACGTCGTCGCACATTTGTTGATTCTACTCGTGCTCAAACTATTGTTAAATGAATTTACTAAGCCAGAAACCTTCCCTGAAGTGTACACAACATCTTACGCAAGTTTCATAGCTATCGGACGAATGGTATATGAATGCATACGGGACTTTGTTGAAACTCTTTGCTTGTCGTCGCTCATTTGTTGAATCTACTCGTGCGCTATCTAGTGTGAAATGTATTCTCTAATTTTGAAACCTTCACGTAAGTGTACACAACATCTCACCCTAGTTTCATCGCTATCGGTCGAATGGTTTATGAATGCATACGGGACTGTATTTGAAACGCTTCGCGCATCGTCATACATTTGTTGAATCTACTCGTGCGTTACCTATTATAAATTGAATTTAATAAGTAAGAAACCTTCCTTGGAGTGTACTCAACATCTCCCCCAAGTTTCATCGCGATCGGCTGAATAGTATATGAACGCATAGGAGACATACCCACAGACAGACCCACAAATTAACACATAACATTGATTTTTAGCCTATTTTCATTTATGAAAAAATATGCTTAAGAGATCACCTTTTGTCCGTGTGTCTCTCTGTGTGTGCGTGTGTGTGTGAGATGGTGTGTGTCCCCCCTAATAACTTCTAAACGTCTGGAGCGATTGCAATGAAACTCGGTAAGTTTATAGCACTATTGCGGACCACCCCGACCGTGCCCTTCAAATCTTGTTACGTCTCAACAATCCAACATGGCGCCTGTGCGAAATATTTCACCAGCATTCGATATCTACGAAACTATTACAGATATCACCCTGGAATATTTCACGGTGATAAAGGGAACTACTAGAAGTTCACCTATGTGTTTTTTGAAAGCCTGGTAACTACAAAACAAACATGGCGGCCAAGCGAATTTGCGACTTTTAAATAGACGTTTCTCACGATTTAACCAACCAAACGCAATGAAACTTGGTACAGTGTATGTTTATACACATTGTAATGCACCGACATCAATCTTCGTCCAATTGTTTACATAACCTCAAGATGGCGGCTGTGCGAAATATTTCACCGGCATTCTATATCTCTGACACTATTAACGGTATCACCCTGAAACTTTGTACGGAGATAAAGTGCACTACTGGAAGTTCACCTATAAGAGTTTAAAAAACCGTTTAACTACAAAACGAATATGGCAGCAGCGAATTTGAAAATTTTAAATAGACTTTTCTCGCGATTTAATCATCTAAACGCAATGAACCTTGGTACAGCAAATGTTTATACACACTGTAATGCACTGTAATCTAATTTAGTTCAATTGTTTACATAACCTCAAGATGGCGGCTGTGCGAATTTTAAAATTAAGTTTTTATTTCTTGTGTCGTAATCATGCGATCGAAGTGAAAGTTTGAATAATGAACCCTTGCAATAATTTTCCTTTAATGGTACATGACTCTATGGCCTATACATATAACAATCCAACATGGCGACCATCCGAAATATTTAGATGGATCTCAATATCTACGAATCTATTACAACAATCAAATTGATTTTTTTATGCTCATAGGGGCTATGAACATAAGTTCACCTGTAGGACTTTCAATGACCTGGTGATCACAAATCCAACATGGCGGCAACGTGAATTATAAGTATTCACATGGTCGTTTTTCGCAATTTAACCATCCGAGTGCAGTGACACTTGGTACAGTAAATCCTTCTTCAAATGTTAATCCACTGGCATCTAATTTTTTCATTTGTTTCCATAACCACAAGATGGCAGCTGTGCGAAATTTTTAAATCTCGTTTTTACTTCTTGTGTCCTAATGATGCGATTGAAGTTTGAATACTACACGTACACAATACTCTTCATGTAACAATACATAACTCTAAGAGCTACATATATAAAAATCCAACATTGCGACCATCCGCAATATTTAGCCGGTTCTCAATATTTGCGAATCTATTACAGCAATAAAAAAGAATTTTTGTATGTTGATAGAGGCAATTAACATACGTAGGATATATGAAAATAGGCTGTATAGTTCTTCACGGAACTACTCGTTATATATATAGAAGAGGACTGATGCGTCCGGCCTTTGTAGACCATGTGTTATGCTATGATCTAGGCCCGGTGGACCAATTGTTGATGTTTAACTACCGATATGACCACAAGTTCCATAGGTTGCTAACTCAGATCCGGCCCGTGAACCAACGGTATGCATTGGTCCGTAGAGGACCTTCTGTTGCGATGTGTGTATAGATCTAGGCCAGGATAGACCACTGTTACGATCCTGCCCATGAGGGCCTAACTAGATGCGGTCCGACACCGTTAATGACCGTAAGATCCATAGGCAACTACATTCATATCCGGGTCCAGAGAATTGGAGAGAGATGGTGGAAAGTTAACTGTATTTACTTATGGTCATTGTGGCATAATATATACCTCTTCCTTGGAGTATACATATCTGTTAGGGCTGCTAAATATGTAGTAAGGCTTGGCTCAGGAGAAGCATTTGTCTGTACTCAACTTGGGAAGCATTCGTACTACGTAAATAAAGTAGATCATGTTTATAAAAGAAGAACTCATACCACATTTATTGTTCTAAGTAATACTTCTCACCTGTACCTGGTACTTGGGTGCTGAAGGTAGGTTTATCTTGCGTAGTAGCAAGTGCGAGAACATTTGCCGTACCGGTACACTAGATGAATGCAGGCAGTCATTTGCATGTATGAGAGTAGAAGGTCATATTCAAGAAAAACTGAACACATTTCTGATACATTTGACTCACATGTATAGCTTGTTAATATTCAGCATTGAACCGTATGAATGCGTGAGAATAGGCTATACTGCATTAGAGCAGGTTTTATGTTGGTCGATTCCTCCTCTGATCTAGGAAGCCATGTCCATTTCTACAACAATACTTAATTATAGCACCCTGTCTCGGAATACCTAATTGTATCTCTTCCACAGCCTCCCAGATTCTCGCCACACCGGCCTGTTTGAGAACCAGGAGTGCTGCCATCTTGCGGCTAATGTTATGATTAGCCTTCTGGCCTGCACGAAGTAATGTAACTTACACTCAAAGCATAAACAGCTGACTAGTCCATATGTGTCGCAGGTCACACATAGAATTGAGGGTAGAGCCATGTCTTCTAGTCGTAGACAAGGACTATTATCTAAGTACATATATGGGACATTGAGAGTACTGAGAAACATAAAAGCAACAAGGCGGCCAAGCGATTTTCAAATATTTCAAATGAATATTCTAGCGATCTAATCACCTGAGAACAATGATCCTAAGAACAGCGATTGTTTATTCAGAGCTTAGTATAGAGAGATGTCATGTTCAACTGTTTTCGTAAATTCAAAATGGCATAAGTTGGAAATTGTAATACCATTCTCTTCTCGTACCCTATTCAAGCGATTGAAGAGAAGATTCGTATCATAGGATATTATAATAATCGTAATATAACGGTACTAAATTCTGTGGCATAATTTTGCATTTAACTTTTCTTAAATTAAACTCCACTGACCTCGTAGTTCCGCCCCTTAAAACAATAACTAACTTAAGGAAAGATTCCATCTCGCGGCAGGAGTCTTAATCACTGATACTGAAAGTTACATATTGTGGCACATTATTTCTAAATGTAATGGTGATTTGTGGAGACATATAGGTCGAAAACTAGAAGCTATTTAGAATATATCACATGTGAAACCTTTTTAAAATCCGGGAGATTCTTTAATAGAAAAGACCAGTAGAAAATATGAAAATCGGCTATTTAATTCATCACGGCACTACTTGTTATATACAGAGGTACAAACTTTCGCTATGTACTGCACCCAAAATTTTGATCACGTGATTTGTGACGCCCGAGGGATCATGACAAGGTTAACAAGAAGTTCCGTGACGAACAAAAGAGCCTACTTTTCTTAAAATTTAAGATTCATGCCAATATATGAATATATGAATATATGAATCTATATAGAATTATGACGAAATTAAGTTGGTAATATCGAAATTTTTAATTAGTTCGAAATACTGTATACCTGGCATAATGTAGCCTAATAAAGAACTACATTTGGCAGCCCTGGTGACTGAATATATTCTTAGTTCCATCTCTTAAGGAACAGAATACAAAATTTGGTTGAAGTCCAATGGATAGCATGGACGTTACATGAAGTTAAACATTGGATCTAACATCGCGCGTAAAATCGTGTTGGCAACAATGACATACTAGTATTGGTCAGAAATAATCTGAAATAATATGATCTATTGTTCTGTAAATTTTGAATAAAATCCATTAGTTAATATAGAAGTTACATGCATTTTAAAATTGGACCTGTCAGCAGGCTTAGAATCATGTTGGCAGCACTGGCGTAGGCCTATATTAGTTACTCCAAATTAATCTAGAATGCCAGGTAATATACGTGTGCAAAGTTTAGAGCTATTGCCTTGCATACTTTCTGATATTTTGATATTAGGGTAACAAAAATAGAGACAGCATTTATTAACAGTTGGCAGCCCTGGCTACTCTTAAGAATCGGCATAGTCATATCCGTTATGGTAAACATAGCACACACGAAATTTGGTTGAAATCCAAATGATAGTATAGAAGTTATATGTATTTAAAGTTGGACCTCTCAGCAGGCTTAGAATCATGTTGGTAGCACTGACGTATATAAGTTACTCCAAATTAATATAGAATGTCAGGTACTATACGTGTGCATAGTTTAAAGCTGTCGGCTTGCATACTTTCTGATATATGGGTATTTGGATTTTAAAAAACGAGAGCATTTATTAACAGTTGGCAGCCCTGGAGACTCTTAAGAATAAGTTCAGTCATATCTGTTTATGTAAAAATAACACTTACGAAATTTGGTTGAATTCCAATTGATAGTGTAGAAGTTATATGCATTTAAAAATTGGACCTATCAGCAGGCTTATAATCATTTTGGCAACACTGCCATGTATGGCCTCCTGGAAATTAAACTGCAATATTATTATCTATACGTGTGCCAATTTTGAAATAGCTCCCATTAATACCTTCCATGATATCCAACATGGAGCTCAAATTTCAATTGCGATTTTTCAGCAGTTGGTAGCACTGACATCATTTTCAAATATGGCCGTGAGATATTCAGGTATAGATCTTTACCCCTACCAAATTTTGTTTCGATTGCTCCAGCCGTTTAGGAGTTGATAGGGGAGGGGGGGGACACACACACACACACACACAGACAGACAGACAGACAGACAGACAGAAGGACAGACATAAGGACAGACAGACAGACAGACACACATTTGCCCGGTCTCATAAGTCTATTTTTCCTCATTTTTGCAAAATGTGAAAAGTAGGCTAAAAACTGCATAGCAACGAGTATTTTACCGCAGATTGAAGCCAATAATTGTTATAAATTATATAATTGGATATAAGCTGACTGCCAATCAGAGGAGGTTTTATGGAAGAAAATATTACCATTACCTAATTAATATCATTAATTACTCCAGTTATGCCCTAAGAATGACTATTTATTGTTTGAAATACTGAAGAAAATTTACGGGAAGATATTACCAGTACTTCAAAAGTCGCTGGAAGTAAGTAGTACACTGTAATTAGCTTTTATATTCAGGTACGCGCTCTTTATTTAGTGGGAGCTAAAATGGCGCTGAATAACGTTCGATTTGGAGAAGGGGAACTCTGAAGATGCGTTCTTAAGCCTAGAAAAGTCGTCGGAGACAGACGTGATTCCGGGAGTGTTCAATCCCAGGGTAGTCAAACCAAGTGCGGTGATAACCACTCGAGACTACAGTGCCGATTCGGGTCAAGTTAAGGTAAGAAAGACCCGTCTAGGGGCGAAAAAAATGAAAAATTATTTTTTGGCGTTTTTAGTTATATATAATACAATATAGAGAACAGGGATTTGTCAAAAAAGACCAAAAAATATAAAAAATGGTCCTTTTATAAGATATAAAAACTATGTTGCACCGTGAATAACAACGCCCACTTTTACAGAGGTATATGTTTGTGCATATAACTTCTGAACTATTATAGATAGATTTCTGATCTCACTTCTTGACTGCTCTGTTGAGCGCAGACTTTGTGTTGGTAACAATATATAATAATCACTTCTTATTTTGCACTGAACTATTGAAGAAATATTGTTTAAGGGGCGCAACAGCGAGGTAATCTGCCCCAATCATACTAATATATAAAAAAAGGTCCTCTCGGCACGCCGGAAGGCGGAGGTAGATTTCACCGGACAAACTTGGGGATAGGCGAAAATAGGCAGAATATGCAGGTTTTCGTAGAAGGATCAGACCTCATTTATTGCGAGAAGGTATTTTATAATTGGAGCTTAATTAACTTTGTTTTTCGTCATTTTATGCTTATTTTAAACATTTTATTGTCTTATGGGAACGGTAACCTTCTTGTCATTTGGGGTCCATTTTTATACTTGTGGTCACACTGTCCTTATGCAAGGTTTCGACACTGATGTGTAACTATGTAACGGTCTGTTACTTCTTCACGCAAAATTATATCTCCCGCAGAGATTTTGGTTGGTTCCTCAGTTTAGGGGCTGCGACAACGCGGTCATGTAACCCCGTGTACTTAGGGATGGCTGTATTAGTCTGTAATTCAGGTAAGGACTGCAGACGGTCAATTTCAAGCAGTAGTTCCTAATGTTGCTACCAGGTACTACCGTCAACGACACCTACCTGTGAACTTGGCTACTAGATGCCACCGCAGCCAGCAACTCGCAACGAACGTTGGAATTTCCCCTCCAAAGGAAAGCATACTGAGGGATTTTTAGCGCTCTTAGAAAATCCGACGACTTCGGCCGGCTTTGAACTCGCGACCTTGGGCATAGACATTCAGCATGCTTGCTACCAGTTACGTCACCGAAGCCGCTTCACACTTAGTCAGATGGAATTCTGAATATGATCTCGTGCAAGTGCGTTATCTTGGCAACGTCTGATGGCTCATCCCTCATCAATTTAGTAGTGTTGCCATGGCAACCACTGATAGCTCTTGGCATTTTCTTATAATTCGGAAATCATTTTTCTCATCCCTTGGCATAATGGTGGGTCATATCAGAAATTCTTTAAGACAAAATTTTAGGTAATTATTAGGGGAATATTGTCCATTTCGTACGGTTTTGATATTGTGCCTATTAAGAGAGATATGATTAATGTTTCCCGAAAAACCCACTTTTTCCCACCCTTTTGGTCGATGGTTGGTGCTATAAAAAAACTCTTCAAACATAAATTTTTGGGCTTTATCCGACACATAGTATGAACGTTGAACGGATTCGATATTTCACATATTAAGAGAGTTATAGCAATATTTCACTTTTTCGAAGAAAAAAAAGCCCCCCATTTTCACCCCCTTCGACCGATTTAGCCCATTAACGAACTCGACCGAGATTTTATAGGTATACATATTCGGTAAAATATTCAAAGTGATTGGTGCAAAATTACGGCAGTTATCGTGTCCACAAGAAACTGATATGCATATATATATACCGTGTGGTCCACCCGCCCCTTATTATTAGGTAGATTTCTTTAGAAAGCTAACTATTGCAATGGGTCCCATGTTTCGACTTCCGGAAAATTTCGACATATCTTCGCGTTTCACATCCCCCAGACCCCAAAACCACCGTCCGTTCAAAAGTTTATATATAATTTATGTATATATGTATCTATCTATATATATATATATATATATATATATATATATATATATCAGTTTCTTGTGGACACGATAACTGCCGTAATTTTGTATCAATCACTTTGAATTTTTTACATAATATGTATCCCTATAAAATCTCGGTCGAGTTCGTTAATGGGCAAAATCGGTCAAAGGGGGTAAAAATGGGGGGCTTTTTTCGAAAAAGTGAAATATCGCTATAACTCTCTTAATACATGAAATATCGAATCCCTTTAAAGTTCATAATATGTGTCGGATAAGTGCCAAAAATTTATGTCAAATAAGTTTTTTGATAGCACCAACCATTGACCAAAGGGGTGGGAAAAAGTGGGTTTTTCGGGAAACATTAATCATATCTCTGTTAATAGGCACAATATCAAAACCGCACAAAATGGACAATATTCCTCCAATAATTACCTAAAACTTTTGTCTGAAAGAATTTTTGATATGACCCACCATTACGCCACGGGGTGAACAAAATGATTTAAATTATAAGAAAATGCCAAGTGCCCAGAGAGGTTGCCATGACAACTTTACTTTTAATTGATAAGGGATGACCATCAGCAGTTGCTATGACAACGCCACTGCACGAGATCACATTCAGTTTTCATATGTCAGTGGGAAGCGACTTCGGTATCGGAACTGGTAGCATGCTGAACTTCTATGCCCAAGGTCGCGGGTTCAAACCCGGCTGAAGTCGTCGGATTTACTAAGAACGCTAAAAAACCTGAGTTTGCTTTCCTTCGGAGGGGAAGTTCCAACGTTCGTTGCGAGTTGCTGATTGAGGTGGCATCTAGTAGCCAAGTTCACAGCTAGGTGTCGTTGACGGTAGTATTTTAGGTAGATTTCATTAGAAAGCTAACTATTGCAATGGGTACCATGTTTCGATTTCCGGAAAATTTCGACATATCTTCGCGTTTCACATCCCCCAGACCCCAAAACCACCGTCAGTTCAAAAGTTTATATATAATTTATGTAATATATGTATATATATGTATATCAGTTTCTTGTGGACACGATAACTGCCGTAATTTTGCACCAATCACTTTGAATTTTTTACCGAATATGTATACCCATAAAATCTCGGACGAGTTCGTTACTGGGCTAAATCGGTCGAAGGGGATGAAAATGGGGGACTTTTTTTTCGAAAAAATGAAATAATGCTATAACTCTCTTAGTATGTGAAATATCGAATCCGTTCAAAGTTCATACTATGTGTCGGATAAAGCTCAGAAATTTATGTTTGAAACGTTTTTTTGATAGCACCAACCATTGACCAAAGGGGTGGGAAAAAGTGTTTTTTTCGGGAAACATTAATCATATCTCTGTTAATAGGCACAATATCAAAACCGTACAAAATGGACAATATTCCCCTAATAATTACCTAAAACGTTTGTCTGAAAGAATTTTTGATATGAGCCACCATTGCGCCAAGGGATGAGAAAAATGATTTCGGAATTATAAGAAAATGCCAAGAGCTATTAGTGGTTGACATGGCAACACTACTAAATTGATGAGGGATGAGCCATCAGACGTTGCCATGACAACGCACTTGCGCGAGATCAGATTCAGATTTCCATCTGACTAAGTGTGAAGCGGCTTCGGTGACGTAACTGGTAGCATGCTGAACTTCTATGCCCAAGGTCGAGGGTTCAAAGTCGGCCAAAGTCGTCGGATTTTCTAAGAGAGCTAAAAATCCCTCAGTAAGCTTTCCTATGGAGGGGAAGTTCCAACGTTCGTTGCGAGTTGCTGATTTAGGTGGCATCTAGTAGCCAAGTTCACAGCTGGGTGGCGTTGACGTTAGTATATGGTAGCAACATTAGGAACTACTGCTTGAAATTTAGCGTCTGCATTCCTTACCTGAATTACAGACTAATACCGCCATCACAATTCACACCGTTTATCAGACAGATTCTACACTCACCCAAAGTAGACGGGGTTATATGACCGCGTTGTCGCAGCCCCTAAACTGAGGAACCAACCAACATCTCTGCGGGAGATATAATTTTGCGTGAAGAAGTAACAGACCGTTACATAGTTACACATCAGTGTCGAAACCTTGCATAAGGACAGTGTGACCACAAGTATAACAAGTAGTTCCGTGAAGAACTGTACAGCCTATTTTCATATATCCTGCTCATGTTAATTGCCTCTATCAACATACAAAATTTCAGTTTAATTGCTGTATCAGATTCGTAGATATTGAGAACCGTCTAAATATTTCAGATGGTCGCCAGGTTGGATTTTTATTTGTGTACTATTATATTAAGATTATTGTGTAAGTGTGGTATTCAAACTTCAATCGCATGATTAGAACACAAGAAGTAAAAACGAGATTTTAAAATTACGCACAGCAGCCATCTTGTGATTATGCAAACAATTGAAATAAATTAGATGCCAGTGGATCAACATTTGTGTAAGCATTTAAAACGTGCAACGTTTCACGGCACTCGGATAGTTAATTCGCGAGAAACGTCCATTTAAATATTTATACTTCGCGTCGCCGCCATGTTGGATTCGTGCTCACCAGGTTACTGAAAGTCCTATAGGTGAACATATGTTCATAGTCTCTATGAACATAAAAATTTCAGTTTGGTTGCTGTAAAAGATTCATATACACACATCAAAAAAAGTTTTGCTTCACCTCGGTTCCAAGAGTTCCGGAACCGTTAAATACAAAGGGAATAGAGATCAACACAAACAACATTTCAGCTCGTTTTATTGCTCATGAGACCCACACATTGCATGTTGTACCATCATACAGCTAGACTTTCAGCATTTGTGGTCCAGATTGCAGTACACACCACTACCTCTAATACCCAGTAGCACGTCCTCTTGCATTGATGCATGCCTGTATTCGCCGTGGCATACTATCCACAAGTTCATCAAGACACTGTTGGTCCAAATTGTCCCACTCCTCAACGACAATTCGGCGTAAATCTCTCAGAGTGGTTGGTGGGTCAAGACGTCCATAAACAGCCCTTTTCAACATATCCCAGGCATGTTCGATAGGGTTCATGTCTGGCGAACATGCTGGCCACTGTAGTCGAGCGATGTCGTTATCTTGAAGGAACGCATTCACAAGATGTGCACGATGAGGTCGAGAATTGTCGTCCATGAAGACAAATGCCTCTCCAATATTCTGCCGATATGGTTGCACTATGGGTCGGAGGATGTCATTCAGGTATCGTAAAGCCGTTTCGGAGCCTTCCATGACCACCAGTGGCGTACGTCGGCCCCACATAATGCCACCCCAAAACATCAGGGAACCACCACCTTGCTGCACTCGCTGGACAGTGTGTCTAAGACGTTCAGCCTGACCAGGGTGCCTCCAAACACGTCTCCGACGATTGTCTGGTTGAAGGCATATGCGACACTCATCGGTGAAGAGAACGTGATGCCAATTCCGTGGGGTCCATTCAGCATGTTGTTGGGCCCATCTGTACCGCGCTGCATGGTGTCGGGGTTGCAAAGCTGGACCTCGCCATGGACGTCGGGAGTGAAGTTGCGCATCATGCAGCCTATTGCGCACAGTTTGAGTTGAAACACGACGTCCTGTGGCTGAACGAAACGCATTATTCAACATGGTGGCATTGCTGTCAGGGTTCCTCCGAGCGGCAATCCGTAAGTAGCGGTCATCCACTACAGTAGTAGCCCTTGGGCGGCCTGAGCGAGGCCTGTCATCGACAGTTCCTGTATCTCTGTACCTCCTCCATGTCCGAACAACATCGCTTTGGTTCACTCTGAGACGCCTGGAAACTTCCCTTGTTGAGAGCCCGTCTTGACACAAAGTAGCAATGCGGACGCGATCGAACTGCGGTATTGACCTTCTAGGCATGGTAGAACTACAGACAACATGAGCAGCGTACCTTCGTCCTGGTGGAATGACTGGAACTGATCGGCTGTCGTACCCCCTCCGTCTAATAGGCCCTGCTCATGCATGGTTGTTTACATCTTTGAGCAGTTTTAGTGACATCTATGAACAGTCACAGGGACTGTATCTTGGATACAATATACACAGTCAACGTCTATATGCCGGAGATCTAGGAACCGAGGTGCTGCAAAACTTTTTTTGATGTGTGTATATTGAGAACCGTCTAAATATTACGGAAGCTTGCCATTTAGGATTGTTATATGTATAGGCCATAGAGTTATGTACCATTCAAGGTCACTTATTGCCTAGGTTCATTATTCAAACTTTCACTTCGATCGCATGATTACGACACAAGAAATAAAAACTTAATTTTAAAATTTCGCACAGCCGCCATTTTGAGGTTATGTAAACAATTGAATTAAATTAGATGGCAGTACATTACAATCTGCAAAATCATTTACTGTACCACATTTCACTGCGCTCAGAGAGTTAACTCACGAGAAAGTCTATTAAAATATTTCAAATTCGCTTGGTCGCCATGTTCGTTTTGTACTTTACAGGTTTATGAATTATACATAGGTAAACTTGTATCAGTACCCTTTATCACCGTACAAAATTGCAGGGTGATATCTGTAATAGTTTCGGGGATATAGAATGTCAGTGAAATATTTCGCACAGCCGCCATTTTGAGGTTATGTAAACAATTGAACTAAATTAGACTCCAGTGCATTGCAATGTGTATAAATATTTGCTGTACCAAGTTTCATTACGTTTGGATAGTTAAATCGCGAGAAAAGTCTATTTAAAAGTCTCCACTTCGCTTGGCCGCCATGTTGGTTATGTAGTAACCAGGTTTTTGAAAGTTTCATAGGTGAACTTCTAGTAGTACCCTTTATCACCGTACACAATTTCAGGGCGATATCCGTTATAGTTTCGGAGATACTGAATGCTAGTGAAATATTTCGCACAGCCGCCATGTTGGATTGGTGAGACGTAACAAAATTCGATGGGCACGGTCGACGTCGCCGGGAATAGTGCTATGAACTTACCGAGTTTCACTGAAATCGCTCCAGCCGTTTAGATTTTATTACGGGGGGGGGGGACACACACACACCTCACACACACACACACACACACACGGACAAAAGGTGATCTCATAAGCCTATTTTTTCAAAATTGAAAATAGGCTAAAAATGGACTCCAAATGACAAGAAGGTTACCGTCCCCGTAAGACAATAAAATGTTTAAAATATGTTTAAAATGAAGAAAAACAAAGTTAATTAATCTCCAATTATAAAATACTTTCACGCGATAAATGAGGTCTGATCCTTCTACGAAAACCTGCATATTCTGCCTATTTTCGCCTATCTCCAAGTTTGTCCGGTGAAATCTACCTCCGCCTTCCGGCGTGCCGAGAGGACTTTTTTTTAGTTTTATGAAACGCAACTAACACTGCATTTCTCTTGATGGTCGATATTGCTCTGCCCTCTGACTGTGTGACAGCAATGGAATAGGGTCATGGGTCCAGCAGGGAAAAACCGACCTTAAACTTTTCCGCGCCAAATACTATGGCCCATTCTACTAACATATGACTTATTGCTCCTTGAAATAACACACATCCACGTAATACGATCGAATTAATAGCTTACGCCACGTGATCTGTAATAGTAGAAAATTAAATCAACACCATAAACCGTGATTGAAGACTTTGAGAAGGACTTAAACGTTTGAGGTGGGACGGCTACAGTAACAACTGCAAGTGCAGCGCGCGCTGTTTATTATGCGTTGGTGGCTGATTCGGTTAAAGCATGGCCGTAGAAGGCAGGCGAGAATGGGTAGAATGGTGCATCGAATCAAGTGGTAGGCATACTTTTTTGAATGAAAGCCCACGCTCCTTTTTAGTGGGGATGTAACTACTTTGCCACATTCATTCCCTTACGATGTATTTTTGTGAAGAGTGGGTTGAATTTTGCTGGTTTATAAAGGGAATACGACTGAATTGATAGCTTTTGCCACGTGACCTGTAATGGCAGAAAATTAAAAAACTGCCATGGACATTAACATAACATATCGACGTGTCGCTCCAGAGGTCCAGGTTCGATTCCCAGTTCTGCCAAGAAATTCAATACTGGTCTGAGGGCTGAAATTGGATACACTCTGCTTCGTGAAGCAAATCTGTGAAGAGGTGGGTTCGATTCCCACCTCAAGAACCCTTGAAGTGGTTCTCTGTAGTTTCCCACTTCTGCTCCAGGCCATTGCCGGGACGGTTTCTAACTTAAGGCCCCGGCAGCCTCCTTCCCCATCCTCACCTTAATTGCTAATACATACATAATACAGACACCGCTATAGACAGGTTATCAGAGGAATTCTACACACACCCAAGTACACGGGGCGAAATGACCGCAATGTTCTAGCCCCTTAATGAAACAAGATTCTTTGCAGGTGAGCTGCCTGCGTGAGGTGCTCGTCCCGCCTCCCCAGTTGTATTACCGTCCTATGTTTCAAGCTCCAGGGTCTTGGGTGACAATCTAATCGGACCATATTTCTACGACGGCCATCTTACGGGAGCACGCTACCTTCATTTTCTGCAAAATGAACTCCCACAGTTGCTGGAAAACGTGCTACTGCGCGAGCGATTGCGAATGTGGTGGCAACAGGATGGGGCCCCACCTCACGGATCATTAGTCGTCAGGAACCATCTTCATGATACATATCCAAATAAATGGATAGGAAAAGGAGGACCTGTTCACTGGCCTGCCAGATCACCCGATCTTACGCCACTTGACTTCTTCCTGTGGGGTCACTTAAAGCAGGTAGTGTAGGCACAGGAGCCAGAAGATCCTGACCACCTTCGGCAACTAATCACCCAGGCATGTCAAGCTGTTACACCTCAGATGTTACAGCGTGCAAGACTGTCTGTAATACGACCTGCTGAAATCTGCATCAACCAAGGTGGTCAACATTTCGAACACTCGCTACACTGAATATGCAGAGTACCTTGCTTTATTCCTACAGGGGGGTGTGGTGGCCTAGCGGTCCAGCTCTTTGCCTCTCACCAACGCCATGTCCTGTGGTTTGAATTCACGTAAAATGGAGATCCCGTGGCTTATAATCGCGAGATTAACTGTCACGCTAAACTAAGAGCTTTTTTCCTTTTCTTCGTACAGACCATTATGTCATCGTCTAACCTGCCTAAGTAGCATCGAATAAAAACGGTCCTTTTCAGGACTAAATAAAAATTCGTTCATTGGAACAGGTAGATATGTGTCCGTAGTGCAGCTACTGAAACGGCATTAAGCGAAAAAAAAGGAACTTATTAGCCTTGGGATCGAACCTGTCACGTAACAGCAGAGAAGCACGATTTAACCACCTTAGCTACCGTGAGCCGTGGTGGGGCATTCTCACGTACTGAGTCTATTTGTAATGCTCATAGACACTTCATGTCCTTCGTAAGGCAGTGTTGATCGGATGTGTCGATTTACGCATTAGTTATAGTTGATGGCAATGAAATAACACTGCTGCCAATGATTCGACTATATTCGCGAGCATGAACTCAACCGTCAAGTTGTACTAGGCCGTAAAGGAGTAAGTACTAATGTTTTTAGGACGACTATGATATACGCGTTAGTTGGGTTGCCTTCCTCCAAAAAAAATAAGGGGCTGGTGGACCACACTGTATATACACATATACATACATAAATTATATATAAACTTTTGAACTGACGGTGGTTTTGGGGTCTGGGGGATGTGAAACGCGAAGATATGTCGAAATTTTCCGGAAGTCGAAACATGGTACCCATTGCAATAGTTTGCTTTCTAATGAAATCTACCTCTGGTTGGTTCCTCAGTTTAGGGGCTGCGACAACGCGGTCATCTAACACCGTGTACTTTGGGTGAGTGTAGAATCTGTCTGATAAACGGTGTGAATTGTAATGGCTGTAGTAGTCTTAATTCAGGTAAGGACTGCAGACGGTCAATTTCAAGCAGTAGTTCCTAATGTTGCTACCAGGTACTACCGTCAACGACACCTAGCTGTGAACTTGGCTACTAGATGCCACCCTAACCAGCAACTCGCAACGAACGTTGGAACTTCCCCTCCAAAGGAAAGCATACTGAGGGATTTTAGCTCTCTTAGAAAATCCGACGACTTCGGCCGGCTTTGAAACCGCGACCTTGGGCAGAGACATTCTGCATGCTACCAGTTACGTCACCCAAGCCGCTCCCCACTTAGATGAAAATACTGAATCTGATCTCGTGCAAGTGCGTTGTCATGGCAACGTCTGATGGCTCATCCCTCATCAATTTAGTAGTGTTGCCATGGCAACCTCTGATAGCTCTTGGCATTTTCTTATAATTCCGAAATCATTTTTCTCATCCCTTGGCATAATGGTGGCTCATATCAAAAATTCTTTCAGACAAAAGTTTTAGGTAATTATTAGGGGAATATTGTCCATTTCGTACGGTTTTGATATTGTGCCTATTAAGAGAGAGAGATGATTAATGTTTCCCGAAAAACCCACTTTTTCCCACACCTTTGGTCAATGGTTGGTGATATAAAAAAACTCTTCAAACATAAATTTTTGGGCTTTATCCGACACATAGTATGAACGTTGAACGGATTCGATATTTCATATATTAAGAGAGTTATAGCAATATTTCACTTTTTCGAAAAAAAGCCCCCCATTTTCCCCCCCCTTCTACCGATTTTGCCCAGTAACGAACTCGACCGAGATTTTATAGGTATACATATTCGGTAAAAAGTGATTGGTGAAAAATTACGGCAGTTATCGTGTCCACAAGAAACTGATATATATATACTTTTGAACTGACGGTGGTTTTGGGGTCTGGGGGATGTGAAACGCGAAGATATGTCGAAATTTTCCGGAAGTCGAAACATGGTAGCCTACCCATTGCAATAGTTAGCTTTCTAATGAAATCTACCTCTGGTTGGTTCCTCAGTTTAGGGGCTGCGACAACGTGGTCATCTAACCCCGTGTACTTTGGGTGAGTGTAGAATCTGTCTGATAAATGGTGTGAATTGTAATGGATGTATTAGTCTGTAATTCAGGTAAGGACTGCAGACGGTCAATTTCAAGCAGTAGTTCCTAATGTTGCTACCAGGTACTACCGTCAATGACACCTAGCTGTGAACTTGGCTACTAGATGCCACGCCAACCATCAACTCGTAACGAACGTTGGAACTTCCCCTCCAAAGGAAAGCATAATGAGGGATTTTAGCGCTCTTAGAAAATCCGACGACTTCGGCCGGCTTTGAAACCGCGACCTTGGGCATAGACATTCTGCATGCTACCAGTTACGTCACCGAAGCCGCTTCCCACTTAGTCAGATGTCAAAGTCAACCCCTGGCACCATCCAGCCCATGACGGGCTAAGGCCGACCAAGCGACCGCTGCCCAGCCATTTGGCCTGCAGATATTGGGGTGACGCGTGATCAGCGCGTCGGGTCACCTCGGCCGTTAATATTGGTATTCGTGTTCGGGGTGCTGTCTCACTGTCAGATAGCTACTAAATTGTCCTCACGAGGCTGAGTGCACCCCGTTCCAACCCTCACGTCAGTTTTAAAATCCCTGACGGAGCCGGGGATCGAACCCGGGGACTCCGGGTGAGAGGCAGGCGCGCTACCCCAACACCACGGGGCCGGCTTAGTCAGATGGAAATACTGAAACTGATCTCGTGCAAGTGCGTTGTCATGGCAACGGCTCATCCCTCATCAATTTAGTAGTGTTGCCATGGCAACCTCTGATAGCTCTTGGCATTTTCTTATAATTCCGAAATCATTTTTCTCATCCCTTGGCGTAATGGTGGGTCATATCAAAAATTCTTTCAGACAAAAGTTTTAGGTAATTATTAGAGGAATATTGTCCATTTTGTACGGTTTTGATATTGTGCCTATTAAGAGAGATATGATTAATGTTTCCCGAAAAACCCACTTTTTTCCACCCCTTTGGTCAATGGTTGGTGCTATCAAAAAACTTATTTGTCATATATTGTTCGCACTTATCCGACACATATTATGAACTTTGAATGGATTCGATATTTCACGTATTAAGAGAGTTATAGCGAAATTTCAATTTTTCGAAAAAAGCCCCCCATTTTCACTCTCTTTGACCGATTTTACCCATTAACGAACTCGACCGAGATTTTATAGGGATACATATTATGTAAAAAATTCAAAGTGATTGGTGCAAAATTACGGCAGTTATCGTGTCCACAAGAAACTGAAAGTACACGGGGCTACGTGACCGCGTTGTCGCAGCCCCTAAACTGAGGAACCAACCACCGAACTGTTTTATTTATAGAGGTAGTTTGTGGGGTCCGAAACGAGACGTGATTTTGAGTCTAATTTTATAATCTTTGTGCCGGTTATTGTATGTGGGCATTTGGATCTTTACGCTGTTTCACAATGTTAGAGCACTTTCTACTTTGCACGGTATGATTTCATCGTTTTTCTCGATTTGTTTTTCGTTAAATGAATATTTCAGTTGGCCAATATTTATATGTTTTTTGTCGCTTTTACCATGATCAGAAACCCAAATTCACAGACGAATGTGTCGAATACTAACGACTGTCACATTAGTTAATTTAGTGTTCATATTAATCTTACTGCAGAACTGGGCAAATTTATTTCAATAAAGTTGGTATTTTGCCTTTCACGGCCAATAAAAACCGCACAAAACACGGCGTAAACCTAGAAAAGTTGTGAGTTTTAGTTGCTTGGCCCTGAAATTCAATATACAATCATTTTGGAGGCCCTTATAGGGAGGTGAAAGACTGTTTTAGCATTTAGCTCTCACAGTAAAGTAGCGGGGGTGTTCTAAATAAGAATTGAGGTATCGCGCAGTTTACTACTCCATTGGTAGTCCGCAAATAGACCACAAAGCCCGCTGATGAACCATCTTTGAGTTACTAGTCGAAATTTCGCACAAGAGACGACATAAACTTAGAAAATTTTTCTGTGATTAATTTGCTTTTGTTATTATTACTTGGGATGATTTAAGTTTGTTCCGTTACTATTACTCTTTATCATGACATGGCACTTAGTTTCCGCAATATTACCTATTGCGGATATGATAATTGCTATCAAGTTTGATGTATTTTTAGCATAATGTTTAATGTTTAAATACAGTATGAAGACGTTAAACGATAGGTGTTCAATATTTAAGACAGGCTATTTAACTTTTACTACGTAGAAGCTGATATTTATTTCCAATATACACGCACTTTCTCACCTACAAAGCGGAGGCAGACCGGCTTATCTCCGGGTACTCCGGTTTTTCCTGTCACAATTTAATTCCAGCAACAGTCTCCACTATCATTTCATTTCATCTGTCATTCATTTAATCATTGCCCCAGGGGAGTGTGACAGGCTTCGGCAGCCGGCACAGTTCATATCCTCGCTGCTAGATGGGGGCTTCATTCTTTCCATTCCCTGACCCGGTCGGTCGACTGAAAGCAGGTTAAGGATTTTCACTTTACTACCTCTGATTAATAATTTGGTGAGTGAAAATGCATGTAGTGTACACATGTAGTCGGTAACATGGAAATAACATAACTACATTAGGAATGTGTGATTATATATATTGATGATCTAGGCCAGCAAGTACTAAAAGTCGTTCGAAGAACGGGTACTTCAGCTAGTTATTAATAATTGAATCGTTGATTTGAAGAGGGGAAACAAGTTCAGTTATTTGCAAACAGATAAGTTGAAATACTCATTTATTTATGTTTTAATTGTTTATATTGTTTTATTTATTTATTTATTTATTTATTTATTTAAAAGCTAAAAGAAGTAGGAGAAGCTAAATAACCAGTGATGGACGAAATGATGCAAGTTATGGGGCAGGAATGTTCTAAGAATTGTCGGAGGTAACAAAATGTAATGAAAAACTTCAACCTCAATTTTCTCAGTATAACAATTTTCACTGCCTTGGTACTGTGCCCAACTCTAGGAATGGGTATTCCAAGATTCAGACACCTAGATATCAAGGGAAAGGCTATAGCCGCTTTTGAAAGTTGTGATATTTGAATATCGCGCACCATTGCTTCCAGAAGCAATTGGAAAGAATATACCGCTAAGAGCATGTCAAGTGACGTAGCGAGTAATAACAGAGGTCGAGGCTATTTATTGATTAAATAGTTAACCATGGAGTAGAGACTTGAGACTTGGATCAGATTACTGGCACGGCCAAATGAAAGAGAATGCAATTAGTATCAAGTAAATCGGACCAGGGATACCAGAGATATGAGGATTTCCAGATATCAGCTGAGGCAGCGTGACCCTGACCGTTTTGAATAAAAGCCGGCTGGCGCAGGCATCAGGAGCTCACTTCAACACAAGCACTTGCCTATCAAGGTGCCGATACGCTGAGCCAAGGCACATGGTTGCCGGATCTACGCAGAAGTTATTTTCAAAGTTGTGATAGTCACAAAAGTGCTGCGCTACGAAGTGGAACTTGGTAAGTTTCCGGCAACGAGGATCACTGAGGTGATTGATTTTTTTCTACAGACACTGGTAGAAATATTTTTATTTCTACATGGACATATGCTAGACTTTGTCTAGAATTAGTACTTTGTCACAAACCAGTAATAACTTAATACTTGGATATTTTAAGTCCATTTCAGTCAGTTTTCATATTTGTAACTTAATAACCACTCCGATCTATCAGTACACTGAAGACCAGTCTATCACGGTGGTGTTCATTAGCCAACGCAAGGGAAACTACATGTTGCTTCGCGCATGGTAGATGGTGTGAAGCCATGCCCAGGGAACGATCTTCAGAACAGCCGTTGATTGGTTAGATGGTCAGTGTTTTCTTGTACTGATAAGATTACCGTGAGTTATGTTACAACTGACATATCTAAGAATAGATCACTTAGATCTGACCCCATTTAAGCAAACTGTTATGGCTTTAATAGAAGCCCATATTAAAATGGAACAACAGTTACTTCAAACGTCAAGAGATACTACCACTATGTCTTACTAGACGGATTGTGGGTATATAATGGCGGCCGATACAAGGATTATATATGCTTGTCCGATAGGGCATGTCTATGGATAAATCTGGTACAGACCAGGTTTACTACGCTTCAAGACCATCAAGAAATGTAAGCCACATTTGAATTATATTATGCCTAGCTAATTGGAACAAACTATTTTTCTGCAGGTGACCAACATATTTATTTATTTTTCTTCGTATTTAAATCTTGCAATGATTTACGCAAGACTTGTTAGAGTTATTCTGAGTATTTTCAGCACTCAGAACAGTTTAGGATCGATGACCGAGCATATCGAAGATTTATTTGAATATTTCATATTTTAGTGAAATCACGGAAAACCGTCGATGTAACTGTAAAGGTTGAGTTTTTGTTGTTGTTGAGGAATGGATATTTTTTTCATATTCGAAGGTTCGAACATGTGGATTCTCACATAATGAGATGATAATTAAACATATTTAAAATAATATAACAATTAATAATAATAATAATCCCCTAATAATAATAATAATAATTTTCATAATTTTTCTAAATAATTCTTGGATATTATATTTTCTAATAATCATATGTATTGAGAGAGAGCCTATGAAGTAGTTTAATCATTTCTAGTTTGGAACAGGTGATTTTCCGAAGGAGAGTGGTTAGCGCAAGCCCGCATTCAACCAACATTTCAGTTCTGGTTGAACAGTTGATATTTGCAATGAGCAAAGTATATTTTTCAGATAACACGGAGAGGCATGAAACGGGAAGCAAATGATATTTGTATCAAATAGGATATTTTTGTATTTATATAAAATCATGACGTAAATACACTCCGAAAGTGAAATAAAGATTTTCATAAGTATGGTAAATTCACGGGTTGAACTGAAAGGGAAAATAAAATAAACTTGTAAGTTTATTAATCTTCCAGTGTTGATAACAAGCAGAGGCTTGATTTATTGTATAAATTTTGGGAAGAAAATTTATATGTGTGGAGTAGTTGAAATGCCATTCCCAGGTGCGCATGTTTAAGTCGCAGGAATGAAGAGCTTTTTTCGAGCATCAATCAAATAGCAGGTTCGATGGCTCAGGTTTATAGAAGGAGTATTGGAACTACACATTGCGTCGTATGAATGACCCGAAGGTTACTTCTTAGAAACCATCAGTTCTTATTTCAACCTTGTTTACGAATTCCATTTAGACTTTGATTTTGCTAGAACCCGGATTTGTCATGATAGTATTTTATTCTTCTTCAGAGGAAGACCTTTGCCGTTGTTGTTGGAATATTGTGTTCTTACACAAATAATAGAATGGGCCACTGCCAATTAAAAATAATTCTATAACCACGAATAATTTGAAGGATATTTTCAATCCTAGTGCCATGAACTAAATGAATTTATTATGAAGCTACAATTCTTATTTCCGCATTCTGTCGAAGAATTGCAAGTTGTGAAAATTACTAAAATGGCCATGAATATAAATATTTTTTATAATAATGATTCCAAGTGGGAATTGGATAGTTGAATGGTTCAACAATTTATTGATCAAGTTGATGATTCAGAAATCATATATTTTGTTAGGAACTTGAAGTTCATAATCGAGTCACTTCTCGAAATGTTTAATGTCAGAAGAACAATTAATTTGTGTTGTGCTTCGCACAGTTCTTCGATGCTATGCTCAAGGTCAAATACTTTTCAGATGTTATTAATATGTGTAAATAATTTGTGTTGATTCAGAGATAATAATATTTTTTGACAATATTTTTGGAACTGGAAAAATAAGTGAAAGTTAAAAATTCTATGAACATTTATTCTACGAGTGTTAATATTATGTACAAATTCAAACAGTGAACTACGATATTTCCAGTAGAGACAATTAAATTTGAACTGGATTTAATCATAAATAATTTTGGAACACAGTCTACAGGACTATCAATCAGACTTGTGTTTCCAAAAAATAATTGTCAAATGTGTTTGGAAAATTTCTGTATATTGTGTAAATAGGAGTGTGGGTCGCCACACGTGGATGATGCTGCTTTGAGCATTTTTGCAGTCAATTTTAAATTCAAAATAAACTGAGATAATTTTACCAGATGTGTTATACCCAGTTGAATCTCCTTCTATCCTTATTGTTGCATTGAGCCAAAAATCAGTAAAGCATTTTTTTTATTTGATGTCGTTTTTGCGATTAGCTTTAACCCATCTGGCGCTCCGGGATATTTTGACTCTCGTGCTGACTGATTATTGGTAAAATGCATATGTGGTCGTGCGGACTCCGGTCTAAACGGGCACAGTACTGAACCCGAAATTTGATTGATACATGATGAAAATGATGATATTTTTCGAGCCCCATGATAACATTGAACATTGCAATATAAATCCTGGAAGTTGGCTCAAGAGAGCTTTGTTATTGATCGCAGACAGTGGGAGAAACCAGTCACGTGATCAGAGATGCCCCAGAATATTCTCGATCATTGGAAAGTGCCAAGCAACAAGGCATTACCACGCAATATTATCAGTTAATTGTTATAAAATATATCATTGGATATATGATCACAGCCAATGAGAGGATGGTTTATGGAAGCAGATATGGATTTTTATCTAGTAAATGTGATTAACTATTCCATTTAAGCCCTATGTAACAATTTTATTCCATTGCAATTATCAAGAAAATTAAGAGAATATATTAGGACAACTTTAAATATCGCAAAAGGGAAGAAATTCACTGTAAGAAGCTTTATTACAAGTGCGCGCCAAAAACTACGCACGACCAACAATGGCGCCGAATTTCGGGAAAGGAAGAGAGAGGACGGCTTGTATAACCGTTCTTCTCTCGACAGACTTTGAAGGTACAAGATGTGTTACCCGGGGTAGTTCATTCTCGCTGACACTATACCGAGTGCGGTCCTACGCTACTCGAGGGACGGTGCCGAGCGCGGCCGGTATTTAGTCAGAGCCTCGCTGAAACTAGGTGAAGTGTAGCGAAGGTTTACAAGTCAATAGCGAACAAGTGTTCGACTTTTATAAAAGCAAATTGTATACATTATATTCATCCATTTATAAGGATTCAATATAAGAAGAGTTTAAGAAACTTCACCGAGAAATTCGACAGTTATAAGATAATTTGTATTGCAAAAGAAAGTTGCTTATCTCAAGATCTTAGTGCAGCGAGACTTCAACATAGTCCAGTCCACGCTGGAGAAATAAGAGAGTAAAGGGATATTGTATGAACATTGAGACTTTGTTTTATTGGAACACTATGATGGCTACAAACATTTATAAAGTGGAATTGGTTTATAATACTTTGAGTATGAGTGAGAGGATGGATTAAAACTATTACGCGATCGGGATATGTCGATTCAGAGTTGTAATTAGCAACATAGAACAACGTTAAGGAACAACGAGAATATGTATAACTTCTAGAATTATACAATGCCGAGTCAACATCAGACATTAAGAACACTTCCATCCAGTGCATTTAATGTACATTCGAGTAAATTAGTTCTTGACTATGAGCAGATATAATCTTTCATAAACCAACCAAGTGAACATTTTACATCTACGATAGTGATTCGATGTACAACTTACAAATTTATTTGTAACGATGGAACTATTACGAATATATTGCTCGATAACAGTGGAGGACTTTCGATTGATGTCGGCGATTGAAGGATCATCAACGGAAAGACAGAAGACAGAAGATACGAGGTCCGATGATTGTTCGAGATGGAATCCATGTTCAAGGAACGAGGTTCGACCTCCGGAGGAGACAAATATGCCGGGAAGGAAATTTTTCTGTTCCCGAGGTCGCAGTTCTTGTCCACTGGCGTTGAGTGGATTTGGATTCAACAATTCATGCCTGGGGGATGATCCAGCCTGGTATTTTCTAATACCTGATGATGAACGTCCGTTGTCTAGAGTACTAAGGTAAAACTAAGGTAAAATGTTTTGCATTATCTAGTAGTTTGAGTATTTATGACGGCATTTGTGAACAACATTTCTCCATATTTAAGTCATGTATTTTCACTTCCATGTTTATTGAGTTTTATTCTACAAGATCGTATAAGATGATGATCATTGGTCATCTATACTTGGACATTTTTATTCAGGTTTTGAATTTAAGTCAGTTGTTTGGGAAATTTATTTTCCTTTGGGAAAATTTTTAAAAAGTTTTTATTCGACGATTTTCGATTTTTAATTCAAGATTCCAGACATTTTGACTTTGATATTTTTAGTAAATTCATTTTGTTTGAAACGAATTGGGCAATCTTTATGTAAGAAGAATTCATGGTTAGGAGAAGAGATCTACGCGTGATAGATTGTGAAATATCACCAAATACTATAAACATTAATTTCGTCGATCTAGCAAGTTATATTAGTTATGATTACGACGTGAAGATTAACATTTATGAACATTCTTTGTGTAGAATGAAGTTATATTCAGTCGATGACAAACCTATTTTGAGTTGAAGGAATGCTTCGCCCGTCATTAAATAAACATTATTTGAGACATATCTTTCGAAATATAATTCATCCGACATTAGGAATGTTAGATAAAATCTCATCCGGTCGTGATTGAACGATGAAATAACACGAGATGTTATAAATACACAAATGTAACACTACGTTATTTGTCAATGTAGTATATCAGCCGTGTATATTTATAGAAATGACCAGTATGAAGGAACATGTAATTATTTTTATTAAATGTATAAAGGCACGGTATTTTATACCGTAGTAACTTCGATTAGTAAACCTTAGAGATCTAATATTATAATAACGATAAATTGTATTAGTAGAACAGATATTGCTGTTCATGTGTAAGCAATGGATTGTAACATCGATAATATCAATGCTAGAAGGAAGTTATGAAAGTACTGTGGATCAATTGTTGAGAACAATTGTGATGATTTCATTTAAGTTATGTAATGTGATATAGGAACGTTTCAAGCCGTATATGGATGCTTGTGAAATACGAGGGTGATTCCGTATTAATTGTATTGACGTACTGCAGTAGGAGTGATGAAATCCTTGTTGTATATTAGTAGAGTTTTAGAAGACTCTTAAATGTGATTAGTTCCGCGGCACGAAAATCGTTAGAAGGCAGAAATTTTTTGGGAAAAGATATACTATCCTTGTCTATTATACTATTATTACATTTATATTAAACCTGGAACTGTAACAACAATATGAACTAATCTTTGCTGATCGGTCATATTTATACCGATGATGGCCATTGACATGACCTTGACATTAATTGGTATAGCATTAGTAAATGAAAAAGTATAGCAGAAGATAACTATACTAGAGAACTCGTTAATAATTATATTAAGGAAGTCATATCGTTAAGGAATGATACTTTTGAAACGATAGACGTGTAAATAGTGTATATAAATATTTCCATTTGTTTAAATTGAAGTTTTTTTATTTATAATATTTAATATTTTTAATGTTTTTGAGATAGATAGTAGTTAGAAAGAGATAATATTTTTATATGAATGTTTGAAGTTAGCTATGGTTGTTGTATGTATGGAAGCTTCGTCGGTCAAGAACGACGAAACTAGTGTTAGCAAGAACGTTGTGTAGTATGGATGTGTTTAATTGAGAAATGGCCTTAATAGAGGAAGTTTTGTAAATGTTATTGTTTGAAATACGAGATGCTTTAACGCATTTCATTTTTACGTATTCTGTATGTCAAGAGGGTAGTCCATGCCAGGTGGCAGACAAGCTCGCCCCGTTATAAGCAAGGTCGAGCAACAAATGAGCCGAGATGCTGCAGGTGTATGAGTAGAAGAATCTGACAGCTGAGTCACAGCTATTATTTAATAACCAGTTAAGATATGCGGATGGCACGCGCCTGAGAAATGTAAACGTTTGAAACGGAATGCCTGGCTCAATGCAGAGCCAGTAGAATGTTTAGATTATTTTATAATTTTGTAGGAGACAGAATCTTTTTATTTTTAACCAGTTATGTTAGCGTGTGTATAAGGAGTTTTGTCAGCAGCAGTGTCGTGAATGAATGATTATATTAGGGTGTTAATTTGATAGTAAGGGTTATTCCGTTTTATTAATAAATTTATATTTTATACGCCCTGTCTCGTGTACCATGATTATTCTATAAATGGAGACGAGTCATGGAACAGCTTAAAATAGATAGGATGTCTATTTCTTTCCTACATAGCCCTCTACCGTATAAAGCTAGTTTGTTTTTATCCATAACATGTTCCAAGCCTACTGTGTATAATCCGGAATAACTCGTTGGTGTGATTGCGATAGTTCATTAGCAGGGGTTTCACCTTTTATAATCTAGTTGTGCTTTGTATTGACCAGCGAATACCTTCTCGATTTTTACGGGTACAGGAGTAGAAAATGGCTGGCCAACGTTCAGGCGTCGAAATGCCTGTGAAAGTGCAATCAATGAACCATTCTTACGCAAGAAATTGGTAACCCTACGTGTTAGCTTCGAAAACCATGTGGAAGGGTGTATGTAGACCCGACATGAAGGGAAATAGAGCCGGCCCAATTGAGGTGATAATTGAGTGCGATAACATAGGTGGTTTTACGTTGTTTTTAATAATGTTGCACTCGAATACAGATCAAATCTTATGGAAATCCCGACATAGGTATAAATAGGTTAGAATTCTATGAAAATAACCCACGATCTGAATTATTTTTATTTCAGACTGGCTCATGGACTTTGATAGCCATGTTCAGTGTAAAGTTAACTTGTTTTAACGTTGGTAAATTTAAATGTTAATATGGATAATTTAGGACACGAACAAGCGGAACGAAACTATATGTTTATTAATTTAAGAGTGTACTTGTTATGTTAATTTTAAGACTTCAGATAGACATTAAGAATGCTCAATTACATGGTTCAAATTTTTGTTCCAAATGTTGTCATCATTCTTTATTTTGACATGTCCCTGCAGCGATTTGTGTGTTAGTATCATTGCAATTGCAACGATGGGTAAGGAGGAGGTTCAGAGGATGCTGAACGACATGCAGAAGAGTTTGCAGGAGAATTTGCAGACTAATTTGAAGGAGAATTTGACGGAGCAATTGAAAACTGTGCAATGTAATTTGCAGGAAAAACTGAAGTAGAATTTGCAGGAGAGATTACATACCGTACAGGGTAATTTACAGGAAAATTTGAAGCAGGAGATGATCGAGAATTTAAAGATAAATTTTCAGTGTTTGAATCGCAAATTTCAGGAAACGAAGCGGGATCTGGAGCAGGTTAAGGGAGATAGGAAGGAGGATATTGACACTGTAGTAGTAAAGATTGTGGAGAATATTGTAGAAAATATAACAGATCGTGAAGAGGACATATAGGGTGCACAATCATCCTTAGAAGGATTGCAGATAAGTGCGACTGCAACAAATGATAATATGTCGCGATTGCAGGTCAGTTCCAAGGAGATCCAGACAAAGGTTGACTCTGTTCAGGGTAAAGTTGACCGTGTTCAAACTAAAGTTGACACTGTAGAGGGTGATGTAAGTGATGTTAGAACTAAAATTGGTACTGTCAGGACGAAGTGAGTGATGTTAGAAATAGAGTTGATACTGTTCAAACTAAAGTTGACACTGTACTGGGTGATGTGAGTGATGTTTGAAATAGAGTTGATAATATTCAAACCGATTTTAACAATGCACAGACCGATGTAAATGGCATTCAAACAGACGTTAACAAAATGGAAACGGAAGTCAATAATCTGTTTATAGATGTAAATAGTGTTAGGGGAGATATTAACAAAGTTAATGCTAATGTTAATGGCATCCAGTATAAACTTAACAATATTGGAACTAGTAACGTCACGTTTCGAAACGATATTAGGAGAGAGTTAGAGGTGTTCAAGACACAGTGCAAGGAGAACATAGGTGCGGTACAGTCAAAATTAGGTGATCTTAAGCTGAATGTGGATTCTTTGCGGTCCCAAGTAATAGATCATAATAAGATTTTGAAGGACGATATAGAGCTAGATATAAGTGAAATGTTAAAAACTCACGTTGTAGTGTGGAAAGAGGCATGCAATAACTCCAGTAAGGAACACATTAAAGAGATTCAGGAGAACATAAAAGAGAAATTTGCTAGTACTCAATTAGAACTAAGTAAAGAGGTACCAAGCGTGCGAACTGATCTCAATAAGCGGTTGGATCCGCTTCAGCAAACTTAGGTCGACAATAAGGATCAATTAAAGCAGGAAAATAAAGCATTAAGAGATCATATTAGTAAGGTTGTCACTGACGTGAATAAAATGAATGAAATTAATGAGGGAAAGTCTACCGAACTGGGCGAGTACATTACTATTAAACTTCAGATTTGATCATAGGAGGCACCGCTCTTTTGGAAACGTATAAAGAAGATTTGAAGAATGAAGTGGGAAAGCAGTTGAAAGATATTATTAGCGACTTCGAAGAGAAAGAAAAAGAGGAGATAGGTGAATGGAAAAGTCATACTAGAAGAAATAGTATAGATCACAAAGGAAGAGAAGTCAGACCGGAAGTAAGGGAACTCCAATCGATAGAAAGACCCGAATTCAGAAATCAGAAGTCCGAAAGAGAATCGAGGGATCGCAGAACTAGTAGTCATAATACCCAACCGAGGAATATAACGGTAATACTTAACGTTGAAGATAAACCTCTTCAGTTGAATAACCAGGACGGATTCACTCTGATCGAGTTCATTCGAAATCTGAGAGATTACTTTATTGAAGCTCAGGTTCCGAGAGATAGGGAGATGAAAATAGTGGAACGCTATTTAGCACTAGGTCCGTTAGAGTGGTTCAGGGCCTTCAGGTACACGTTCATTGATTTTGAAGAATTTGCTGAGTCCTTAATCAAGAAAATTTGGTCAATTGAAGCGCAGAACAGTTCACGCGCAGAAGTATACTCGAGGAAGTATTCGAGTACTCTACCAAGGCGCTGCGCGGACTTCTTCACGAGTCAATTAGCTCAACTGGGGTTCCTTGAGCCTCCGTTATCAACAGGAGAACTGATCGAAGCTATATTGAGACAGCTTCCAGTGGAAGTGCGGAGACTAGTCCAATGCCTAATGTAATGTCCAGGAGCAATAGACAAGACCATAGGGACATTAACACCATTTATTTTGATCAAACGCAACAGACAGAGAGCCCGAAAGAGCGAGATGAAAATAGTATAGGTCCGGAAAGGAACAACTATTTTAGAGACAGGAGACCCGAACCAAGGTATCATAGATTCTGTGGAGGAAGACCTTACTAGCAACAACAGGGAAGAAACAACGATAATACTCGCAGAAACGGTTATTATAACAATTACAATTACCAGTACAATAACAACAACAACAACAACAACAACAACAACCATAGTTATAACCGGAACAATGGATATAACCAGGGGTATAACCGAAACAGGAATTAGAGAGAGAACGCGTTCACAAAGGAACAATATGAAGAAAGACACAGAGAAGGAAAAGAATACTTAGAGGACATAAGCCAAAACGAAGAGAATGGAAAAGGAGTGGAGAATACCCGAGTGTCGATCCCAAGTCGAGTACAAGTCGGCAGGGAAATAACACTCAGGGACGAAAAAAATCTCTATTTCCAAAACAGAAGTAGGAGTTTTAGAAAATGATATACCATTACACCAGATTACAATTAACGAAATATATGAAGTAACAGATGAAGATCTACTGTTTGAGAAATATGTAATTAAAGAGGTGAGACCATATGAACTGTCTATAATATGTATAAATGTCGATGGACAAATATGTAAGTCTCATATGGACACTGGTGCAGTTATTTCCATACTGTCAGATGAGTGTTACCAGAGACTGTTAAAAGGTGACAGAATGACTGTTTTACCCGCATCAGCAGTCATAGTGCGTGGTTTATTCCAAGAAAAGTCAGTAAAATGTGAAGTCCAGGTGTTGTTAAATTTCGAGAATAATGGTCGCACTTATGAGCACGTCTTCACCGTCGTGGGCAAGATATATTTTGACGTCGTGCTAGGTATTGATTTCATTACCAAATTCGGAGCTGTAATTGACATGAAAAGCCGTCTTATTAAATTTAGCGAACGTGCGATAAACACAGAAGAGTTAGAAAAGAAGGATTTTGATAACAATCCAGATATGGAACTTAGGGAAGACATTATAACATATCATTGAGGAAGCCGAGAATGAAAGGGGATCATGGATTTGTAAAGCAGAGGGTTTGACGAAATTAGAGAAGAATTTGAAGGGTTAATAAAGGCATTTCAAGAAATTTTCGACGATAAGCCCAGGTTAATCAAGGAATATACGAACAGGATCCGATTAACCGATGATACCCCATACCAGAAGAGGATTTACCCCATTCCAGAAAAGTACTACGTGGAAGCACGAGGGATTGTCAAGAAGATGGAAACCGATGGTATTATAAAGAAACAGGCGTCATCTTACCTCAATCCAAATACTGTGGTGAAGAAGAATAATGGTCAATTACGCGTATGCCTGGATGCACGGAAAATTAACCTATTGATTTTACCCGAAACAGACCGACCTCCAAAGATTCGTGATTTGCTTAGGAAGTTCAAGGGAAAGGTTTGTTTCTCTGTCCTTAACCTCACAGCGTCCTTCTATCAAATTGAGTTTGTGGAGGAAACTAAGCAGTATACAGGGTTCTTATTTGACCAGACTTCCTGGGGTTTTTCAGCGTGTGCCCTTTGGATCGTAAACAGTGGTCCGGCACTAATCCGAGCCCTCGACAGCAAGCTCACAGATGAGGTTAAAAAGAACGTGGTCTGTTTCATTGATGATCTGATTATTTCTTCCGAGAACGTACAGGAACATCTGGTTCATTTACGCAAACTTTTTGTGAATTTAAGAGAGGCAAATATTAAGATAAATGTCGATAAATTCCACTTCCTGCAGGAGAAAATTCGTTTCTTAGGACATACTATCGACCAGCATGGTTATCAACTTAAATTATAAATAGTAGAGGCAATTATGAGATTTCCAAAGCCTACTAAGGTCAGACAAGTTCGTGAGTTCGTGGGTGCGTGCCAATTTATAAGTAGTCACTGCCCTAAATACTCAGAAATTATGGCTCCTCTCTACGACTTGTTGAAAAAGAACAATCGTTGGAAATGGACAACTACAACTGAAGTCCCATTCGAGAAGGCAAAAGAATTGTTAAAGAACAATGTAAAATTAGAATACCCGGATTTAGACCGTACATTTTCATTTAGTCCGATGCTTCACATATAGGCATAAGTGCCGTCTTATATCAGAAAGACGAAGAGGGAAATAAGCACTACATTGCATTTACCGGAAGGAAATTGAAAAGGCATGAAGAAAATTACTTCACGACCGAGTTAGAGGCGTTAGCTTTCGTAACGGCCCTACAAGCATGGAAGAAAATTCTAATTGGTCATAAGGTAATAATAGTCACCGATCATAAAGCATTGCAATTCATGCTGCAGACAGATTTGTCGAGCGACAGGTTGACTAGATGCGCCCTATTTACGCAGCAATTCAATGCAACCATAGTCCACCAACCAGGTAAAGATAATCTGTTGGCTGACGCTTTGTCTAGAAACCCCGTCAGGAATTTGCTGGTTAACCATGTGCAGCTATAACAAGAAGATCTTGAAACCGTGAGGTGGTTGGAACGAATTGGAGTTTCGCAGAAAAGACACGTTTCCATACGAAAAATGTACAGGTTTATGAAGGGGAATATGGATGTTGCAGATGAGGATGATGCAAGTACCCAGCGACGTTTGCAACACTATATGCTTAGCGGAGATCTGGTATGTAAATACGGAGACCCCGAGCACACAAAGATCCGCATAGTTGTGCCCCTTAATTTTGTGCCAAAATTAGTGTGGCTGGCGCATCATTCTATTGGAAATGGAGGTCTAGATAAGACATTTAATGTTCTCAAAGAGAGGTTTATCTGGACTAACATGACGTCATCTATAGCGGAAATTATAAGAACTTGTGATCGATGCCAGCGAGGGAAATTCGCATCTGAATTACCGAATGGAAGACCCAGAGCTATTTTATTTTCTAGACTGAGGGAACTGATGGCCGTGGACATTTTTGGCCCCTGCCCAAAGGGATATCAGGGTAATCATTTCATATTAGTGTACCCGATACCTAGTTGAGGCTATCGGCTACGACAGTTGTGGTAGAGCCGTAGTTGAGATTTGAGGTCAAGAAGAAAAGATAGCGCTCAGATCGAGTCAGAGGAATTGAAGGAAATGACGTATGAGACTGAGGGAGAAGGAGCCACTACCCCTCAATCGCAAGGAATCACGGGATAAATAATGGATGTTTGTGAAGATTAGTTGTAAATAAAGTCTTATCTAACCTCAGAAGAGAAAGAAATGACAAGGAATATTATTAATAATAACTTGAAAAAAGGTGGATAACTCCTTAAATTAATGTAATGGATTTATAACAGAAGATAGGGGCCGAGGTTAGATCTGTGACACCAGAGGAAGACAGCGGAAGGGATGAGAAGTCACGTGCTAGGTCAAGGTGGTGTGGCCGCACGCAGTGACAAGGAATCAGTTCATCAGTTGTTCTGTTGCATTATGTGCAAGCAACAAGTCAGGAGCGCGACAATTCATAACGCAGTGCTGTACGGTGACTTACTCATGCAGGGAAGAATCGCTAAGCGAAGCCAGCAGTGTGATTTTATGAGCTCGGTATTGTAGCATAGGCTGACCGAAGGTCGAATCGAGGTGGCCGTGAGCTTTAGGCAGGGAGCCGGCAATAGGAAACGTGCTAGTTTCAACATTGGAAATGCATTCACATACATGTTAAACAACAACGCTTTTACAAGCTTATAACTTACCTTAGTAACGCGCAGTATTCCACTGGGAATGAGGAACATTATCTCGACTGCATTCACTATGAATAACCGCGTGTTGAAGCAGTACAATGAGGCCAGTGTTTAACTTCATGTTACACATAGACAGTGAAGCAGAACTTGTCGTGCTTTGGGCGACATTTTTTCACAGTTTGGTAGTCAACGAGTTGAACATTATACTCAGACATTTTTCAAGTTTGAGATGGTTGGACTTGGATTTCAGCAGTCCAGTCGTACACTAAAGTTACAATTACACACTTTTCTACGGATAGTCAGTTGGACTTAAAATTATTTCAACGATGTTACAGCATACTTTATAATGTGTTTGAACAGGGCATGTTTAAAGCGACCATGGGGCCGTTCAAACATTGCTGCATTTTGCCAATCAGCACGTGTGATCTTATGCACTTTAAGAATAGTGGCATGTGCATTAAAACAGTTATACGTCATGAACATTTATGAAATTTATTCACAACGAACGCAGATACAGGGTGTCTGATAAATAAGTACACTTTTTGAAGTTACAATTTTCGACCAGTGTAATTCGATCATAGTGAAGACGAACATTATTAATGGATGTCGATCGAATATTTTACTGAACAGTGGCGAAAAACATCCGAAGAGAGAATGGGGTACTCAGTTTAATCGAACTTTTGTGGAGAATATTGGACAATATCCGTGATGGATATCCTTCGTTTCATCATGTCGTGCTAGGCATATGAGGAGACGTGATGGCAGCTCAGAGCAATGGATTCGGTTCCTATCGAAGAGGATTACTACAACATCATGTTCACTTGGATGGAGTCAGGTGTTAGTTCAGTGATTAATACAGCGTTTTTTGTCGATCTTTCGAGAAATCTGTTGCGAACACTTGGATTACCGATGATCTTTGAATATTTTATTAACATCTGGAATATGAAGGTATTGTAAGAGCTATGGCATTACTGATATGATTTTTACATGAACACTGGGCACACTTCTATTTTGTATACGAGTGTTATTTTTTGACATGGCTTGAATGTTTTACTTCTTCGTTTGCTAAAATATGGTGTTACCATATGACATGGCAGGCACATTTATCCAACGTTTTCACAATTGATTGACTTTATTAAGCAGGATTTTGATCTTTATATTTTTCTGTAATGATAGTACTTTTGATTATGGATAGTTTTAGCGAGTGTTTCGAAACTCGTGATCTGCAATTGGATAGTTTCGATTTACGTCAGTTCATTGCATTCTAGCGAATATGTGGAGTTCATCAGCAGGAATTTTTTTCTTTTATTGGATTGTTTGGTTATGTTAAATTTTATTCACTCAAGCGAATGTATATTGCTTTTATGTGACAAGTAGAATATTGCTGATTCCAATCATGCACACTCATTCACCAGTCTACGGAGACGGGGCCTGTTACCTTGCGTAGCTGAGTGGTGTACACACCTTACCTGTCGTGTTAGGGATTTTTCATCTGAGTCTACGAAGCGGGGTCTGTTACCTAGCGTAGCTGTGTGGTGGAATGCACCTTACCCGCCGCTCTAGGGTATCATATGATCATCCGAGTGTAATTATGATCGTAAGAGGATTAAACAATCTTTTTATTTTTATTTTTAATTTTTAACCAGTTATCTTAGTGTGTGTGTGTGTAAGGAGTTTTGTCTGCAGCAGTGGCGTGAATAAATGATTATAATAGGGTGTTATTTTGTTAGTAAGTGTTATATAGTTTTATTATTAAATTTATACTTTTATACGCTTTGTATCGTGTACCTTGATTATTCTATAAATGGAGATGTGTTATGAAACAGCCTAAAATAGAAAGGATGTCTATTTCTTTCCAACATAGCCCTGAGATATTAAGGTAAGTTTTGCACTCTACCGTATAAAGCTAGTTTGTTTTTATCCAAAACATGTTCCAAGCCTACTGTGTTTAAACCTGAAGAGCTCGTCGGCGTGTTTGCGATAGTTCATTAGCCGGGACTTTCAGCTTTTATAATCCAGCTTTGCTTTGGGTTGACCAGCGAGTACCTTCTCGATTTTTACGGGTACAGTACCATTTGTAAGAAAACTAATAAAGATAGGTCCATTTGTTTTATGTATCAACATCATCCTAATGAAATGTAATAAGAAGGGACATCCCTTTAAATAATGTAAAAAAGAAATATAAATTTTTTGGAGATAATTTTAGTTTAAGATATAGTACCTTAAACAAAAAAATATTGACAAAAGTATTTCGTTTTTGCCAATAATCCTTCTTATTATTGCAGGAAATGACCCAAATAGTAATTCCTGAAATTTTCAATTGCCTAACCTGAACAGATTTTGAGTAAAGTGAACCAAAAATTTGAAAATTTAACATGGGCGAGATAGGCAGGTCTTTCTTACCTTAATGTACGGCTGTTCTTATATCAATCTAGTGCACGTTGAGCCGATACATAATTATGCGTTTCTGAACTATTCTACAAGATTATTATTACAAAAGTGAATTCAGGATATATTATTGAGTATATATAAACATTTTAAGAAGTATTATCGTTCCAGATTCGAAGAATAGGGCAGTTTATAGACAGTTTATTTCTACTACAGAAAAGTTACGCATTTCGTGAAGAGAAGCGTTTTAGTTCAGGAAGATGGCAGCGAACGCTAGTTCATTCCACGAGACAACGTGAGTAACAGTGTGTTGTATGAACATTGAAGCCTTTTGCTATTTGAACACTACTATGACTGCCAATATGAAAAGAGAAGAAATGTTATTTGACATCTTGAAGAAGATTGTGATTATGGAGTAGATAATTTATGCGATTGGGGTATATTAAAGCAGAGTTGTGATTAGACAGCATGGAGCAACGTTAGTTAACTAAAGATCTATGTACAACATCTAGAATGTCTACAAAGTCAAGTACACATAAAACATTATGTACATCTCTATCTCGTACAATTAATGTATAATCATGTACATGTACTTTCTGACTACGAGTAATTACTACAATTCATTGACCAACTACATGAACATTACTAACTACGATTGTGATTCGATCTACAATTTACAAATTGTATTTGTAACAATGGAATTAAATCGACAATATTGCTCAAGTATAATCTCGGAGTTTGAATGGAGTCGGCGATTGAAGATTCATCATCGGGAAGAGAGAAGGTGCCAGGGGAAGGCCCGAAAAATGCTTGAAACTTGGTATCCATGAACGAGAGAGGGACGCAGTTTGATTTCGGGAGGAGATGGGTGTTTTCCGGAGAGGAATTCCTTCCTTATCCGAGGTCGCTGCTTCGCTGGGGCGTATTTGGTTTCAACATTGTCATCTTGGGAAGATGAAACATCTAGGTATTTTCTTAATACCTGATATGAGGTTCAAGAGTCTTCAGACAAGGTAGAAGTGACCAGAATTATTATGTAGTTAGAGTATTTTGATGGCATTTGAGCAACATATTTCTCCCTATTTTCGTTATGTATTTTCACTTCCGAAGTTTAATTAGTTTATTCTACAAGACCATATTGGATGATTGTCTTTATTCATCTATAAATGAAAGTTCAACGATTCAGTTTCTGAACTGACGTAATTAAATTGGTTGGGAATTAATTTTCCGCCTTTGAATTTTTTATGATATTGGTATTTGACGATTTTCGATTTTTGAGATTGGATTTTAGACAATTTTTGTCTTGGATGTCTATTAAATTCATTTTGGGTAAAATGAGTTGGGCATCTAACTGTAAGAAGAAACTACTAGTATAGGGGAAGCAAACTACGTGTGGTATATTGTGAAATATCATCAATATTATAAACATTCGTCGATCTTGCAAGTAATATTCGTCATGATTAAGCTATGAAGTCACGTACTCATGGATATTCTTAGAATAGAATGGAGTTACATTCAGGAGTCGACAAACCATTTATTTGAAGGAAAGTATTGTAATTTCATTAAATGAAACTATATTTGAATCATACCTTCTTAGAAGATAATTTTATCCGACAGCAGAGAAGTCAGATATAGTCTATTCCAGTCGTGATTGATTCTTATTGGACACTTAAATAACACTTGTCGTTATTTATACACACAATGTAATGTTACGTTTTATTGTGAACGAAATATTGCAACCGTGTAACTTTGGAGTTATGATCAGTTTGGTGAAACGCATTAATATATTTTTATTACATGTCTAGTAAAAAGGATTGATAACAAAGTAACTGTATAAAATAAACCTACGGAGATCTTTCATTAAAAACTTGTATGATCGTTTTGAGAACGAATGAAAAGTAATAAGAAATGGTATTGTTGTTGACAATGTAAGCAGTTGTTTGGAGCAACGCTATAGTGAATGCAAGTTGAATTAATGCAAGTACTACTGGAGAATTGTTAGGAACAATTGTACTGAGGTTGTAAGAATTGTTTGATGAGTATACGAGGAGGGTTAATACCGTATACAGAAGTATCGGAGACTGTGAATATATATATATATAAGGTGAGTTCAAAAAGTAACGAGCCGGAGGCTGTAATGCGTAAACCGGTGACGACATCGGCTAATCGTGGCGTGTGTAACGAGGTGTGGTTCCGACCAGAGCGTGGAAGGTCACAGCCCGTCGCCAGAGGGAACGCGTGCACGTCACGTTACGATAGAAAGCTGGCAGCAGCATGCATCAATCGTCCAACCAAGACCAAGACAGTAGGCCATTCGACATGCTTCCTGGTGTGGTTGAAGACTGTGGGGCACCCATTGGGCACACACTTTCCGCAAGTGCAGTCGTTTCTGCATGATGGTGTGCACACTTCCGACGCTCAATCCAACCACGGCGCCTATGGCGTTCACTGTCACTCGGCTGTCCTGGGTAATGGGTGCATCAACCAGCTGGACGTTGTCATCGGAAATGTAGGTGGGGGGTGCCCCAGAACGAGCATCATCGGCTAACGACACCCGTCCTTCACTGAAGCGCTTTTGCCACGCCTTGACTCTTGCAAGGGATATGCAGTGTTTGCCGTACACTTGTGACATTCGGCGATGAATGTCCGTTCACCCTACTCCTTTCGCAGCCAGAAACCGAACAACACCTCTTTGCTCTTCGTTTGACGCCTCCATGTCACTGTTTGCAATGCATCTGGCAGAATTGGACGATTAATGCAAGGTGCTGCTCGCTTTGTATCGTCACGTGACGTGCACGCGTGCTCTCTAGTGATTGGCTGTGACCATCGACACTTTGGTTGGAACCACACCTTGTTACACACGCCACGATTAGACGATCTCGTCACCGGCTTGCGCATTACAGCCTCCGACTCGTTACTTTGGAACGCATCTTATATATATATATATATACTGTATATGTTGAAGTACAAAGATGTTTGCCGTATTGAAGGAATTATTACATTGTAGTATTGTTGTGTGAAGATTGAAGAATTGTTATTTTGAGTAGAGTTAATGTGAACTCTGACGTGTAAGTATATTCACGATATAGAGGGAAAGATAGAGGAGTAGGAGGAAATTTGTTTGGGAAACGGAATTAATCTTTGTTCACTAAACTATTATTAAAATTTTATTAAACCTGGAGTTGAGCAATAATCATATGAACTTATCTTAATTGATTGGTCATATTGGACCGATAATGACTTTGAAACCTAATACAGACTAAATGGTATAGTATTCTTGAAGAAGAGGGAACATTAATATGTAGCTAAAGTTTATAATAACGAGGCGTGTACACTAAGCAAGTTGATGTGATAGACAAGTATAAATAATGTTTATAAAGAATTAATAATTATTTAGTTAAGGGGATTATTATTAATAATAACAATTATTTGTTTCATGTGTTTAAAATGTTTAGAGCGTTTGGGAACGAATGTTTTTGAGATGAGAGTGTGAGTTACTGAAGAGAGACGCGAATGAATGGAACTTCGTCAGTTGCAAACGACGCAAGTAGTGTGAGGAATAGAATGGTATTGTATGAGTGTATTTAGTGAAGAAACAACGGATTTATAAAGGTTTTTGTGATGTGTGAATGAATGAGAATGGGAACTGTCTCTGAGAAAGCAATGTTACAGTATTTTCCGGGTTAAAATGAAACGGGATTTTGTAAACAGGTGGCAAACGAGTAAGCGGCCAGTTATATCTCAGGCTCGCTTACATAATGGTAAGGAAGCGTACAGGACTGGATTTAGCGAGGGGAGATCTGAATGAATCGTGTCACAACAGCGAGACAGCAAACAGGTGCAGTTCTCGACACGCGTAGCTATGTTAAACAGTTCTTAAAGAATGTCAGGCTCTCTGTAACTTTGTCGCTAATTGCTTTATTGATCTGTAAATGGCAGAGGCCACTCAAAATATAACCAGCACATGTAGAAAGTCGTGTGGACTTCATTGTCATGAATGGAAGAGGTATATGTGTGTTAATTATTATTATTATGGGGATTTTTTATTTATTTATATTTTAGGATTTTTACTAATAAACGTATTTCCTTTCGTTTTCTAAGTTCTGTGTTGAGTGACTTATTTTAACAATAACCAGAGATGGTGTTTTGGAGAATCCTAGTGCAGGTAAGGAGCCCTTTGGCCTGTACAACTCCGAGTGTAATGTAAGTTTTCTCACTCTACCACCATTGTATTTTTGTTTTATCCATAATACGATCGTATACTACTGTGTGTAATACCGAAGTGCTTGTTGGTGGGATATTGAGGGTATTTCTAACCGGAATCTTTCAAGATTCTGCGATCCAGCTATGATTTGGATTCCCAGCAAGTGACTTCTCGATTTTACGGGTACAGTACCTTATATCCATGCGCAACCCCTGAAAATTCCTTGATCAGCATGCTAATGGAAATGGTGAGTTTTCTATGTGCACGTTGTGGTTGAACGTCCATTCCGGCAGATGAGTTGTAGCCATTGTCGTTGTCCCATAACCACGTAATTGAAGAGCCTTCCAGATAATGTCTGGACCTGTGAAGACTGGAAGCAGAATAGAGGATTAAATTATTGCCAATGAACTAATTAATATGCATAATTGTCTGCTATGCCTTTCTGTATACTATGGAATCTAGTCTAGAAGCCTCTGTGAGTGAACATATACTTCCATGATACCCTGTTGGCAGTTAGCACTACGGACTTCTACACACTTTCTGAACACATTCCTTGAGATCGTTCAACATCGAGTTTATTCATCACCTTGTAGGTCCACCTATGCTTCTCTATTAATAGGATTTTCCATGTGATATACAATGCTATACAGGACATATGATTTCACCAACACATCAAAATGAAAAGTTATTTACTAGAATATATAGTTTTCAATATCGGTGATTGAGACTCCTCCCGTGAGATGGCATTTTTCCGTAACGAACCTCAGGAATTCATTTTTATAAAATCCAAATGCACGGCTTCTATGTTTTGCGAAAAATAAGCTACAGAATTTAGTGGCATTAGATAATGATTGTTACCATAGCCCATCATACGAATCATCATTTTCACCTGAATAATAAAATAAGAAAAAACAAGATGTTCAGTAAAGAACATATAGCCTACTTTCTCCTAAATGCATGGGTATTGTTATAACTCTTTGTCCTTTTAAAGGAGTATAATTGAATTTTGGTTGTAGTAGCTTGTTGAAATACAACGTGCTATAGGGATATTAAACATGAATATGAGGTGCCCTTTGCTAGTGCTACCTCTGTAAAAAAATTCATTCAATTCGGTTTCACCGTGATTGAATTGATCTGGGGAATGGATTTGCACACATACATGGTCGCTATTTGCAAACTATTGGGCTGATGACCTTGTAGTCAGTCATAAGATGCTTTCCACAAAAAGGCATGTTGTTGCAAAATCCGGTAGAGATCAAATTATTAGGATGGTCGAAATTTGATTTAAGCTTTTAACATTTGGGTGGCCGTCATTCCGTTTCCGTCAAGATGGCGACGATATAAAACATTTCACTGAGGTGCCTTTTGCTAGTGCTACCTCTGTACCAAATTTCGTTCAATTCGGTTTCACCGTGTTTGAATTGATAGGGGGAATCGATTTGCACACATACTTGGCCACCATCTGCAAACTATTGGGCTGATGATCTAGCAGTTTGGTCAGAATATGCTTCCCAGATAAAGATTTGTTGTTGCAAAATTTGGTAGAGACTAGATTATTAGGTTGGTCGTAATTACATTTTAGCCTTTAACATTTGGGTGGCCGCGATTACGTTTCCGTCAAGATGGCGGTGATATAAAACATGACAATGAGGTGGCCTTTTCTAGTGGTACCTCTGTACCAAATTTCGTTCCATTCGGTTTCACCGTGTTTGAATTAATAGGGGTAATCGATTTTGACACAAAGATGGCCGCCATCTGCAAACTATTAGGATAATGACCTATTAGATTTGTCAAAGGATGCTCCCTTCATAAAGGTATATTGTTGAAAAATTTGGTAGAGATCGGATGATTAGGTTAATCGTAATTTGATTTAAACTTTGAACATTTGGGTTGCCGCCATTACGTTTCCGTCAAGATGGCTGCGATATAAAACATGACACTGGGGTGCCCTTTGCTAGTGCTACCTCTGTACCAAATTTCATTCCATTCGGTTTCACCGTGTTCGAATTAATAGGGGGAATCGATTTTGACACAAAGATGGCCGCCATCCGCAAACTATTAGGCTAATGACCTATTAGATTTGTCAAAGGATGCTCCGTCCATAAAGGTATGTTGTTGCAAAATTTGGTAGAGATCGGATGATTAGGTTAGTCGTAATTTGATTTAAGCTTTGAACATTTGTGTGGCCGCCATTACGTTTCCGTCAAGATGGCGGCGATATAAACCATGACACTGAGGTGTCCTTTGCTAGTGCTACCTTTGTACCAAATTTCATTCCATTCGGTTTCACCGTGTTCGAATTGATAGGGGGGGGGGGGGGGGACAGACATTCAGAGTACCACACACTCACACACACACACAAACACACACAGACTCACACACATACACACACACAGACAGACACACTTTCTTCGCCCTGTAGTGATCTCATAAGTCTACTTTCATTTTTTGCAAAAATCGGAAGTAGGCTAATAAATAAGCAATCAAACTGAACTTTTGTTAAGGACTGTTAAGTAAGGACAAACAGTGACAGAGGCTACCAAATTCTGAGAAACACAAAACCATAATGTCGGCCTCGTGATTTGCTAATATTTTTAATAACGTTTCTAGCAATCAAATCACCGAAGTGCAATGCAATTTGGCACAACGAATCATTACTCAGAGCTTAGTGTAGAGCCAATGATGTCAAATTTGATCATAGAAATTCATCTTGGCACGCCGGAAGGCGGAGGTAGATTTCACCGGGCAAACTAGGGGATAGGCTATAATAGTCTAAATATGCAGGTTTTTGTTGAAGGATCAGACCTCATTTACTGCTGGGAGAGTATTTTATAAATGGAGTTTAATTAACTTTTTATTCGTCTTTCTATGCATATTTTTAACATTTTATTGTCTTATGGGGATGGTAACCTTCTTGTCATTTAGGGACCATATTTATACTTGTGGTCACACTGTCCTTATGCAAGGTTTGGAACTGATGTGTTAACTATCTAACAGTCTGTTACTCCTTCACGCCACGTTTGATCTCCCTCAGATGTGTTGGTTGGTTCCTCAGTTTAGGGGCTGCAATAACGTGGTCATGTAACCCCGTGCACTTTGGGTCTGTGTAGAATCTGTCTGATAAACGGTGTTAATTGTGATGTCATTATTAGTCTGTAATTCAGGTACGGACTGCAGACGGTCAATTTCAAGTATCAGTTCCTAATTTTGCTACCAAATACTACCTTCAACGACACTTAGCTGTGAACATGGCAACTAGATGTCACCGCAACGAGCAACTCCCAACGAACACTGGAACTTCCCCTCCGAAGGAAACCATACTGAGGTATTTTTAGTGCTCTTAAAAAATTCACTGACTTCGGCCAGCTTTGAACCCGAGACCATGGGCATAGAAGTTCAGAATGCTACCAGTTACGTCACCAAAGCCACTTCCCACAGAGTCAGATGGAAAACTGAATGTGATCTCGTGCAATGGCGTTCTGATGGCAACCACTTATAGATCATCTCTCTTCAATTTAGTAGCGTTGTTATGGTAACCTCTGAGGGCTCTTGGCATTTTCTTATAATTCCGAAATCATTAGCCTACTTTTCTCATTTTGCAAAAATGAGGAAAAAGTAGACTAATAAGGTCGATCCAGGAAAATGTGTGTCTGTCTGTCTGTGTGGTACCCCCCCCCCCCTATCAACTCCTAAACGGCTGCGTATGAGTAAAGATCTATACCTGAATATCTCACGGCCATATTTGAAACTGACGTCTGTGCTACCAACTGCTGAAAAATAGCAATTGAAATTTGAGCTCTTTGTTGGACATCTCAGAAGTTATGCATGCTAACTACTCCAAATTTGGCTCACATATGGATAGTAACATTCCAGATTAATTTTCTGAAGTTCATATATGCCAGTGTTGCCAACGTGATTCTAAGCCTGCCGATAAGTCACATTTCTAAATGCATGATACTTCTATACTATCGATTGGATTACAACCAAATTTCGTATGTACTATGTGTACTAAAACATATATGACCATGCGTATTCTAAAGAGCCACCAGGGCTGCCAACTGTTAATAAATGGTTTCTCGATGTTTTAACCCTAATATCAATATATCAGAAAGTATCCAAGCCAACATCTCTAAACTTTGCGCACGTATAGTACCCGGCATTCCACCTTATTTTCGTTTAACTTATATACATAAGTGCTGCCAACACGATTATAAGCTTGCTGACAATTCCAGTTTTAAATGCTTATAACTTCTATACTAACAAATGGATTTCAACCAAATTTCGTATGTGCTTTGTGTACCATAACAGTTATCACTATGCGGGTTCGTAAGAACCAGCAGGGCTGCCAACTGTTAATAAATGCTCTCTCTATTTGTTTAAACCTAATATCAACATATCAGAAAATATGCAAGCTATCAGCTGTAAACTTTGCACACGTATAGTGCCTGACATTCTAGATTAATTTGAAGTTACTAATATATCATGGGGTCTGAAGCCATTTTTCGAAAGGCAGAGCACTTGACATAAAGGAAGCAATCGAGATACACCTAGCCAAAAGAAACAACCCTAACAATCTAAATGAACCCACTTTCTTGGAGAGCTCACCCCTCTTCAATCTACTAAAAACACACCCGTTCGTAAACAAGGCACAACATAACGATACAGCCAAGCTAGATAAAGAAGGGGGGGGGGGAATAGGGAGTTTATAATAGGTATACGTTATTTGGATCAGGATGTATGATGTACGTTTTCTTCAATAAACCAAGGCCGGAATTCACGGCAGTAGGCTATTAATGGTGCCGGGACATTCTCAGAGACTGGCAGCACTTACATTGCTACTAGTTTATGCGTGACGAGAATTAATCCACGGCCTTTATTAGGTGAAGACGTCCTGAATCCAATAACATAAATCATATCTAGGCTTGCCAACACGCCACAGGTACGCATGCACATAATACAGACAGCACATAGGAATATGGGGCGAGGTGAGGGGGAACCAGCTTCAGCGAGATAACGTTGCAATTCAGTCGCCTGTTAATTGTGCGCGAGTGAAGTAGAATTGCTCGCTGCTGCAGTGCGGAAGACAGCCAGATAAGTAACCTGTACTATCAAAATTTTCCATTTACAACCGTATAGTCCCTCCAAACAGACAAAATTCCGGAGTTCTATCACTATTTTAGCATTTCACCAAACGTCATATAGATTACAACTAACATATACCGACAAGTTGCATTAACAATACTGCAACAAAATAAGTGTACATATTGTAAATATTTTCACCCGTATTTTCAAACGTAGATTTTATAGCCTAAGTGTAATGGATCTGATGATGGTCTCTTGACGATCGAAACGGGTCATCCTGTTGTATATATTAATCTCATGTAATTTTTTTCAGGATTCGGGTACAACCCTACTCGTTTGGGTACATTCGTGTTGACCACTGAAAAGCACCAAACATTTTTTGGTTACTAATATAACCCAGTGCTGCCAACATGATGCTAAGCTTTCTGATAGCTTCAATTTCTAATTACACGTATCTTCTATATTAACAAATGGATTTTATCCAAAATTGTCACTATAATTGATCTTAGTATTTCAGATTAATTCTGAGCATCACATACAGGACATTGTTCCTAACATGATTTTAAGCGCACTGATGTATCCAATATCAAACAGCATTTAATGTCCATACTATCCATTAGATTTCAACCAAATTTTGTATGTGCATTCTATAGCTTAAGAGATGGAACTAAGAATATATTCAGAGTTAACAGGGCTGCCAATTGAAGTAATTAACTCCATTAGGCTACAATATTTCAGGTGTATTTCAAACTGCAGTACTTAGAAATGTTAGTATTACCAACTTGATTTCGTCATTATTCTAGATAGGTGTATGCAGATTGGCATGAATATTAAATTTTTAGAAAAGTAGGCTCATTAGTTCGTCACGGAACTGCTTGTTTTTCTCATCCCTTGGCGTAATGGTGGGTCATATCAAAAATTCTTTCAGACAAACGTTTTAGGTAATTATTAGGGGAATATTGTTCTTTTTGTACGGATTTGATATTGTGCCTATTAAGAGAGATACGAGTCAAGTTTCCCGATAGAAACACTTTTCTCCCTCCCTTTGGTTAAAGGTTGGTGCGATCAAAAAACTTATTAAACATAAATTCTTGGAACTTATGGATTCGATATTTCACGTATTAAGAGAGTTATAGCAATATTTCGCTTTTCGAAAAATGCCCCCCATTTTCACCCCCTTCGACCGATTTTGCCCATTAACGAACTCGAGAGAGATTTTAAAGTGATACATATTATGTAAATAAAATCAAAGTGATTGGTGAAAAATTACGGCAGTTATCGTGTCCACAAGTAACTGATATATATATATATATAAATGAAAGTCTGTCTGTTTGTTCTGAATTTCCACGGAAATTTGAGTTATTAAAGCGTTTTAGACTGGTTTATCACGGCTGCGTGCAAAGCAAAATATTTGTCTGCCTGTCTGTTTGTCTGTGTACAACTTTGCACGCGCATCACTCGACGCGGCTGAGTGGATCAACATAAGATTTGGTACAGATGTCCATCAGAGGCACCAAAGCATTCATTGATGTAAATCTTCTCCATACCCCCTTAAAATGCATCCTGAAATGGGCGTAGAAAGACGAGAAAAAGCTCATTTTCAGCGTCTCAATGTGAGAAACAGAACTCGGAGGCCCTATGTGCCACGAAAACCACATTTTAAGGTCCTAAAACCAACAGTTTTTGAGATATTCCCAGAAAACTAATTTCATTTATTAAGCTATTGAAAGAATGCAAGCCGGTAACCAACGCAACACAATCTCAGAAGTGCATCTATTTCTATAAGACGCAATGCCATTCCATTTATTACTATACTGTGAACGTTCGCAAACGGTTATAAGTTGATCACGGAACATATTTAACCTGTAAAATTCATCAATACGTATGTAATGCGCTTAAGGGGGTCAAGGGGTACTATTGAATTTGTTCACACGATTTACACGTGCAGGTGTGGTACTAAAGGACTATTATATCGCTGTCCCTACATTATTAAATTATTATTATGAGTATTATTATATTATGGCGTACAAGGACAGGACAAAGCTTATTTTCAGCCCCTCGGTGGCTCGTAGGCTACTACGTCTTAAGGCTCTAAAACTACGTTTCTGACATATTCTCAGAAAACTAATTTCATTTAATTAACTAATAAATAGATGACGAGTAGAGAATAAGGCCAAATCAGGAGCTATATAGATATACTGAGAAAATCACACATGTGGCCAGGAAGAGACGTCTGGCTTTCTACGGATATGTCTCATGGATGAACCCAACACGACTAACCAACCGGCTTCTCAACTACTGGGGGATTAGAAAGAGCGTGACACCGTCCCAAACAGTAGTTAACAAGGATATCCAAGAACTGAAGATAATGAAAGGTGATATTAGAAGCCGATCACGTCTCAGAAAGATACTTAAACAGAAGAGTTTTCAGGACAGACCACTCTGTAAGAAAACCGGCATCATCTGGACAAAAGAGAGAAAGGAGATACGTAGCCAGAGAATGCGCGAATATTGGACAAACATCAAGTCCCTCGCCAAGATCAAAAGGTGAACGTAGTGGTCCTTAGCTGGCCCATCCGAAAGAAGAAGAACAAGAAATAACAAATGAAGTAATGCAAGCCGGTAACCAAGACAACAGTATCACAAGGGGTGACATCCAACTTTCCATCTATTTCCGTAAGAAGCAATGCCACTCTATTTATAAAATTTCTGTGCAAGTTTGAAAATGGCTATAAGGTTATCGTGGAATCAAACATAGACTGTAAAATTCAACAATGCGATTAAGGGGTCAAGGGGTACCCTAGAATTTTTACATGTGACTTACACTTGCGATATGCGATATGTTGTACAGAAGCTCTATTATATCTCCAAACAGCAACATTATTTTAAAAAATCCCGAATATCCTTGCACCACAAGCTTTTATAATTTATTAAAGGGGTTTTCCTGGGGATAGGGACCTTCCACAACGATGAGGGTCAGTTTTAATTTGACATATATTGCGTTTCGTCTACGAGGTTTTCAATATTATTTTCACGTCAGGAAGTACACGTTAGGTGAATTTAGTTTGAGAGCACATTTTAACTAATCATACTTTTGTCGACAAACGAGTTAATCATAAAGATGATTTTGTTTCATACTGTGTGGTTGATATATCTTTATGTTTATTTACGGCTATAATTCATGTTCGAGTGCTTGGAGCATCGTAAAATTAGGTATTGTAACCATGAGTCAATACACCAATCATTTAGAAAACTCTTCAACGTACTTCTCATAGAAGGGTGGGCATAAGGAACAAATTTTCAAAATACATGCCAAAATAGGCGAAACATAAAAAATATCCCAGAAGGACGACCAAAGCATAAGTTGCGCTTCTCAATGTGTTACACAAAACTAGGGAGTCTATAAAGGGTCTCCGAAAACCACATTTTATGGCCCTTAAATTAACAGTGTCTGCAATATACCCAGAAAACTAACTACATTCTGATAAACTTATGAAGGAATGACAAGCCCCTAACCATTGCAACAGTAGCTTAATTTATAACGTCTGGTTATTAATACGGAAGACCATTCGAAGAGCGGGTACTTCTGCTAGTACATATATATTCATATTGAACCAATAATATGAGGACATATTAGTGCTTTTGAAACTACTGGCACTCAAGAAGGTAGACCAGACATATATTTTGAATTTCCCGGTAGAAACTGGCGACATGAAGGAAGGATGTGAAATTCTGAGGTACAATTGAGTTGAGCCAGCTTTGTATTTATGGCTATATTTCCGACAGAAAGATGCCCCGTTAGCAGCAAAGTTAAGGACCCAGCCAGCGTCACCCAGTGCTTGACTCATGCAGAAATTATTCATTGTCTATGAGCGTCAGAGTAGGACAGAAAGCAAGAAATCTAGAGTAGGAAGGATGTTTTAGACACACCCATGGGCGGGTCAGTGCAAGAAAAACCGCGAGTTCCGTGTTCTGAAGAACCAGTCAAAGGAGATGATGCTCATTTTAGCGGGGACGTGGCGTGCCTATGACAAGTCTAATTATTGAGCGAGAATTAGTTTACAGAAAATCCCACAATCAAATTCACTGCGGAATGGCATAATCATGCTGTACAGTGTATTACGATCAAAATGAGTGTTATCGCATGCCAGTGAGCCTATTATAGCAGAACTTAATTTTGGAGCTACCTCTCACCCATAAAATAATATTCTGATCATATAAATACTGCTTTGAGTGCTATTGAACCACATCCATTTTGAGTGTCAGTGAGACACAACACGTAACACCCATTTCGATTTTCAGTGAGACACAAAACGTAACATCGATTTCGAGTGTCAGTGAAACACAACACGTAACCTCCATTTCGAGTGTCCGTGGGGCACTCATTACTTCTACTTCTCTGCGTGTCCAGAGGGACACTTGTGACTTCTACTTGGCGTGTCCCAGGGACACTTTGTACTTTTACTTCTACTTTGTGTAACATGGGATTCTTGTAATATTTAACATTTGTTATACTGTCGAGAGCAAGTATTATGTTGTGTGCGTTGCATCGAAAGTTTTATTTAAAGTAAAGTCAGTGTTGGAATAGGTAGCTCCTATGCTACAGAGTAGGGGAAAGTCGTCATTACATTTTTGCTTATAGGGTTGTTGGTGAAATAAGTGACCAAAGATAGCAAAACAGTTAGGCAATTTAAGCGCGTGCAAATTATCAATTCATCCAAGCAGCACGATGTCGTTCCAGGCCAATGAAGGAAGAATGGTCTACAGTCGCATCACCTTGGAGATGATGAATATGGCCTAAGCATACCAGAAGGGGGATTTCTGGTGATGTGATCTGACTAGCGGCTGGCAGAAGGAATGAGTACACAAATTAAATTTATTTAATTTTGACAAGTCGGTTATGGTTTCATGGGAAGAATTTGTAGTAAATATTTTTCTTGTGTGTATTTATTTTTTTGAGTCGTTTCGGCCATCAATGGACCACGATGTTCTTCACTCATATGATCACTGTAATGCTTGTTTTCTCGTCTGCCAGTAGATCTTCATTCTTGACGAATGTTCAGCTCTCCTTTCTTCCGTCCACTTGCAGTGAGGGCGAGGCATCACAGATGTTAAAGGGTGTAGATTACTGGTTGATTTAACCGCCTTTCTGAACAGGATCCTATCCCAAACCAGAGCTTGATTGATTCGAGCTTCTGTTAGGTCCTTTTTAACTTGCATCGACCATTTACAATAGGATTTTTTTTAGAGATTGATGAGTGTATTCGATATGAAAGTCGATGATGCTCCATCCGTTTCAAATGTCCAAAGAAAGACATTCTCCTTTTTCTCATCACACTCACCAAATCTTCTATATGTTCAAATAATTCATTGTTATGTCTTCTTCTGTAAGTGCCATTATCATTAACAGGTCCTAATATTTTCCTTAGAATTTTCCGATCCTTAAGTTTTAATTTTCTCAATGGGCCTTTGTTCGTCATCTGTAAGCATTCTGCAGCATATAGTGCTGACGGCCTAATTACTGAGTTATAATGACAAAGTTTGACATTCCGGGACAAGCTGTTACTTTTGTAAATGTTTTTGCAGGTTTGAAAGGCACCTTCCAATTTGTTACATCTGCTCTCAATGGCAGCTATTTCTGAATTATTAGGGGTAATCCATTCGCCTAGGTATTTAAATTTTCGGACTTTTTTGATATTTTGCAGACCAATCGTGATGAATTTTGAGGCATCTTTGATCACTGTAATGCTTGTTTTCTCGTCTGCCAGTAGATCTTCATTCTTGACGAATGTCTTGTGTGTATAAATATAGAATCTTGTTTTGTTTTGTGACTGACACACAAGTTATTGCATGACGCAGCGTGTCATATTCGTAAATGTAAATATTTTGTGGATTTATTTTGTTGGTTCAAATAAACATGGCCTTATGCACGTGTGGAGCGCATGGTTGCAAGCGTACGGCAGTTGATCAATATAATTTGGAGGCTAGCGTTGTAACAGAAGTGTATCTGAATTAATATAGCGTTAATTGCAGTATTGGGGGAAATTATAGTTGTGATAGATTTATGATCAAACAGGCTATGTGATTTTGATAATTTGCCATGTTGCAAATATTTTGTATACGAGAAGCCATTTGCTTCCTCGTCTTGTTGATTTTCATCTTTTAAATCGTTAGACATTGTCTTGAAGACAAATTTAGGGAACTCTGATCTAAACGTGGACATGCGTGGATATTTATGGTGAGTGGCGTCATGTATGTCATGTATGTGTGTAATTTTGGTCATGCTTGCTGGAGATGTTGATTGATACTCTGTATTGCCGCAGCCCAGTTCAGCATTCTTATCCTAGGAAGTTTGTTTTGAACCTTATTGAGTCTTGAAGTCCCGATGGGATTTTTGAGATGTTTGTGTATTTTTGTGATGTGACACACGTGATTTCAGGAAGGCAGCTAACGGCACTCTGGATGCGATGAGGGGCTCGTTTAGAATTATTTATGACGCATGCTTGGGACTGGACTGAGACAGCTGTGAGGAGTATGTGAGAGAGAGCGTCCATTGTCACGTAGATCAAAGATATCCGATAAGGCTCATTTGTACCAGGTGGGATGGCCCCGTGAATTTTCTGAATATGTTATAACATTAAAGCCTGAATGATTGTAAGCTAATTGAAATATAAATGGGGAGATATCCACGTCACATCGATAAATTCATAGCGCTATCTTGATCTATTTCTGCATTGCAATCATGTAATATATCAGCCTGTGTAGACGTGTCTTTGTTGCTTTGGCTTTGGTGCGTACTCTTGTATGCTTTGTGTATTAATAGTTCGGTGACCTCGGTCAAACCCCCATGTTTGTCCATGTAACGCTGGTGGCCATTAGTCTTGCAAGCTTAAGACCATTTGAGGCAACTCTGTTTTTGTTTTTTTTGTGATGTGCCTTTGCGCATTCTGTGATTTCCGAGTAAATCTTTGTAATTTAATTTTTCTTAAGGGTAGCGTGTGTCAGTGTGTGATTATTATTGTACAGCCATTTTATTAGTGTATCTCCCATTTGCCTTAATTGCGATTTGCAAAACGGGGATTCGCGATTTATCTGATTGAGTCATTTGGGAGTGAATTTTCGTTATTCATGTACTCATTTTCCTTCTACAGTTCGTCAAAGCGCGCAAACACAATTTAATGAGATTGGTGGACTAATGTTTTCCAATTTTATTACGTCATCTTCGATGTTTATTTTGGAATTGATTTCAGAATCAGTGATTTTATGTTCGACCCTCGCGTAATGTAAATATTAGATGTCAGACAACTGTACTACAATGAGGCTCATTATAGTAAAAGTTTACATTATGGGACAGTTTCTTCCACCCATCAGAGCTCAAGAAACAGATGTTTGACCAATTAGATACGGATAGGATCGCACCTGCGCTGAGTTCCAAGGCCTTCTAATTTAAATTTCACTGCTTGGCCTAGTGTCATAGTCGGTTAATCGAGGAAGTCATGGTAGATTACAACGTATTCTCTGCGTCCCATGCGCTTTGTTCAGTACATAAAACAGGCGAAATCTCGACAGATATTTATGAATATTTATGTTCGAACATAATATAGTTATAATACTTATCGTCGAACATAAATAATCATATGCAACTCACCTATAATTGTAATTAAGACACTCGTATGGAATTTATAAAAGTCGCATACGCTCGTTTTATAATTATACTCGTGTCTTAATTATTGCCATTATAGGCTCGTTGCATAATATACTATTATTTCATGTCATGTTTGTTGTTGTGGGAGTAAGCTCAGGGAGGTGCTTTGCTTTGTCGTTGTTGTTAAGTACGATTCAGTTATTAGATATTGTGTATTTTATCCTTGTTTTCACATCATTTCTAGTTTTATGTTTTACCCTATGAATACTTGGCACTAAGGAAGCGAAATATTTTACTCTAAACCGCAGAAATAAGAACTGAACACGACCCCGAAAACGAATCTTGCTAACTGCTTCTTTCAAGGGTACAATGAAAATGAAAATCCACAGCCTGCTTCCAGTCTCCGACCGGGTCAGGAATGGAATGAATGAAGCCCCCATCTAGCGGCGAGGATATGAACTGTGCCGGCTGCCGAGGCCTGACGCACTCCTCTGGGGCAATGATTAAATGAATGACAGATGAAATGAAATGATAATGAAGTGTGTTGCTGGAGTGAAATGTTGACAGGGAAAACCGGAGTACCCGGAGAAAAACCTGTCTGCCTCCGTTTTGTCCAGCACAGATCTCACATGGAGTGACCGGGATTTGAACCACAGACCCAGCGGTGAGAGGCCGGCGTGCTGCCGCCTAAGCCACGGAGGCTTTTTCAAGGGTACAATATATAGATAAATTATATATAAACTTTTGAACTGACGGTGGTTTTCGGGTGAAACATGAAAATATGTCGACATTTTCCAGAAGTCGAAACATGGTACTGAACCCAAATTCACCCCAGCTTCAGCCATTGACTGAGTCGAGGATCGAACCGACCTATGCACTTTTCATTTTAAGAAGTGAAATTTGGAAATATAAATGTATTTATTCACAGACAAGTTGTAGGAAGTGAATAAACGTATTTTGGTAACTTTTTGGAGAATTTTGGAATATTTGAAGATACTTAGATTTGGGAATATTTCAGTGAATGATAATTTTACCAAGGGAGGGTTCCGATCATTCGATGCTGGAATATGACCATTGGCTTCAAGTTAGCATGCTCAAGACCGGTCTTGGTTGGCCGAGTTGACTAAAGTAAAATTATGCACACGACCCGCTGATAAGAAGCTAGACAGGAAGGGTTTTGACAATAAACCAACAGCCAATCAGTGTGGATCACGTAATTTTTGTGGGAATTGCAATTAATTCAAATTTGCTTATATGACGCGAGATTAGCATTTCTACAGGTCATGAAGAGCAAGAGGAATTAATTTGGTTAAACAGTATTATAAATTTATGGACAAGAGTGGAGATATTAGCGAAATTTTGTATAAAGGGACTCGAAGCGAGGCTACAACCCAGGTCTGGAGGGCCACGCGCGCGACTGTCAGAAGGCGAGAATTCATTCCTACTCAGACACTTGAAGAGGCCGGACCTATGTTCAGAGGGTTCCGAGCAAGCCATATAGTAATTGGAAGTGCGACCGGGAGATTCAACCATATTGTAAGGAGACAGCACGATCACCGAGGAAGAAATGGAGACGCCGGTAAAACAGTAAAAACATTATTTCACTACTGAAACAAGCAACTTTGTAACGCAACGCAACACAAGAGGACTTCTCTGCATACAAGTCTCACACATCGAGAGAACACGCACTTTTACTCTAAAACAAGCTACAACGTTATTATTCTGAAGTTTATTCTACAAATATTCACCGAGATGACATTCTCAAGTCAGAGGGGAAGATTGCATTTGTCTACTATTAAGAAGGCTACAATGACTTACTAAACAATGGAAGGAGGATAGTCTGCACTATGGAACGGAGATTCAGAGTTGATCTTACAGACCGGGGATCGAAGTCACCGCTACTGCTTATCCAACAGGCAGTACAATGAATAGACCGTCAATTCTACATCAAATGTCCACTACAATCTTGGCGAGATGTCAACCCAGGACGCTCAAAGCTACTTTGACGATGAGATGCTTTCTGAAAGAAGAAGATGAACGGAAGATGCAAATGTTCCGGGTTCCAGCCGAGAAGAGACAAGACCATGCAACGGGACCGGGGCAACAGGTGTTCGGAGAGGAGGGAGGCGCTCAGCTGTTCCGACACGCTTCAAGCTTCTACTCGTTCCAGGCAGGCGAACAGCACACGTCATCCCAGGGGAGAAATATCGCAGCAATTGGTCGAGTTATTTCAGAAGCAGATGATTGGAAAGGTACAGAATTGACTGATCGAATATCTCAGTAGTTGGTTGTAGTATTTGTGGGGATTATCAAGTGTGACCAATTCATTTTGTAGATTTTCTTTAGCATAACAAATGCTATTATTCTGCCTATTTTAGAGATTACTTTGCAATTTTCATTTACGTCACGTGTGTCGTTCTAGACGTAATTTTCTAGCATTTTGAAGTTAGATATTTCGATTCTAATATTTATTCAGGAACGTGTTCATATACTCACTATTCACGCAAACTGTTTTATGCAAGGGAATGCTTCGATCCTTATAATTGCGTGTTAAGCAATACGTTTACCTCAATATTGCTAAATTACATCGTTATTAAACGAAAACACTAATGTAAAATGATATAACACTGTTAATAACATTTTAAGATGACAGAGTTCAAATGAAACAATTTCTAATTGTTATAAACAATAACATTGTAAATGAATAATTCCATGTGTGGAATGTAAGTTTTATATGACGTTAATTAAGTCATGGATAATTGTCATTACCGATATAAATGTTAAAAGGAACCTCCTAGAAGAATTGCTGAGTTTTAATTCACCGGCCGTGAAAGCCAATACACCATCTATTTGTAAGCCTTCATAGGGAGGTTCAGGCTGCTTGAGTTTTTAGTTCTTGCAGTCAAGGAGTGCATTTGCACTCTAAATAAAGGGAGGTAGCGTGCAGTTCGTTACTCCTGTGGGGGTCAGGGCAGGGACACCAAGAGCCCGCCGATGAGCCATCTTGGTGTCCTAGGCGAAACCCCACACAAGACACGGCACAAACCTAGAAGAATTGCTGAGTTTTAATTCACCCGCCGTGAAAGCCAATATACCATCTTTTCGGAAGCCTTCATAGGGAGGTTCAGGCTGCTTGAGCTTTTAGTTCTTGCAGTCAAGGAGTGCAGTTGCACTCTATATAATGGGAGGTAGTGCGCAGTTCGTTACTCCTGTGGGGGTCCGGGTGGGGACACCAAGAGCCCGCCGATGAGCCAGCTTGGTGTTCTACGCGAAATCCCACACAAGACACGGCACAAACCTAGAAGAATTGCTGAGTTTTAATTCACCGGCCCTGAAAGCCAATATACCATCGTTTTGGAAGCCTTCATAGGGAGGTTCAGGCTGCTTGAGCTTTTAGTTTTTGCAGTCAAGGAGTGCAGTTGCACTCTATATAAAGAGAGGTAGCGCGCAGTTCGTTACTCCCTGTGGGGGTCCGGGCGGAGACACCAAGAGCCCGCCGATGAGCCAACTTGATGTGCTAGGCGAAACCCCACACAAGACAGGGCAAAAATCTAGAAGAATTGCTGAGTTTTAATTCACCGGCCGTGAAAGCCAATATACCATCTTTTTGGATGCCTTCATAGGGAGGTTCAGGCTGCTTGAGGTTTTAGTTCTTGCAGTCAAGGAGTGCAGTTGCACTCTATATAAAGGGAGGTAGCGCGCAGTTCGTTACTCCTGTGGGGGTCCGGGCGAGGACACCAAGAGCCCGGCGATGAGCCAGCTTGGTGTCCTAGGCGAAACCCCACACAAGACACGGCACAAACCTAGAAGAATTGCTGGGTTTTAATTCACCGGCCGTGAAAGCCAATATACCATCTTTTTGGAAGCCTTCATAGGGAGGTTCAGGCTGCTTGAGCCTTGCAGTCAAGGAGTGCAGTTGCATTCTATATAAAGGGAGGTAACGCGCAGTTCGTTACTCCTGTGGGGGTCCCGGCGGGGACACCAAGAGCCCGCCGATGAGCCAGCTTGGTGTCCTAGGCGAAACCCCACACAAGACACGGCACAAACCTAGAAGAATTGCTGAGTTTTAATTCAACGGCCCTGAAAGCCTATATACCATCTTTTTGGAAGACTTCATAGGGAGGTTCAGGCTGCTTGAGCTTATAGTTCTTGCAGTCAAGGAGTGCAGTTGCACTCTATATAAAGGGAGGTAGCGTGCAGTTCGTTACTCCTGTGGGGGTCCGGGAGGGGACACCAAGAGCCTGCCGATCTGCCAGCTTGTTGTCCTAGGCGAAACTCCACACAAGACACGGCACAAACCTAGAAGAATTGCTGAGTTTTAATTCACCGGCCGTGAAAGCCAATATACCATCTTTTCGGAAGCCTTCATAGGGTGGTTCAGGCTGCTTGAACTTTTAGTTCTTGCAGTCAAGGGGTGCAGTTGCACTCTACATAAAGGGAGGTAGTGCGCAGTTCGTTACTCCTGTGGGGGTCTGGGTGGGGACACCAAGAGCCCGCCGATGAGCCAGCTTGGTGTGCTAGTTGAAACCCCTCACAAGACACGGCACAAACCTAGAAGAATTGCTGAGTTTTAATTCACCGGCCGTGAAAGCCAATATACCATCTTTTTGGATGCCTTCATAGGGAGGTTCAGGCTGCTTGAGCTTTTAGTTCTTGCCGTCAAGGAGTGCAGTTGCACTCTATATAAAGGGAGGTAGCGCGCAGTTTGTTACTCCTGTGGGGGTCCGGGCGAGGACACCAAGAACCCGGCGATGAGCCAGCTTGGTGTCCTAGGCGAAAACCCCACACAAGACACGGCACAAACCTAGAAGAATTGCTGAGATTTAATTCACCGGCCGTGAAATCCAATATACCATCTTTTTGGAAGCTTTCATAGGGAGGTTCAGGCTGCTTGAGTTTTTAGTTCTTGCAGTCAAGGAGTGCATTTGCACTCTAAATAAAGGGAGGTAGCGTGCAGTTCGTTACTCCTGTGGGGGTCCCGGCGGGGACACCAAGAGCCCGCCGATGAGCCAGCTTGGTGTCCTAGGCGAAACCCCACACAAGACACGGCACAAACCTAGAAGAATTGCTGAGATTTAATTCACCGACCGTGAAAGCCAATATACCATCTTTTTGGAAGCCTTCATAGGGAGGGTCTGGCTGCTTGAGCTTTTAGTTCTTGCAGTCAAGGAGTGCAGTTGCACTCTATATAAAGGGAGGTAGCGCGCAGTTCGTTACTCCTGTGGGGATCCGGGCGGGGACACCAAGAGCCCGCCGATGTGCCAGCTTGTTGTCCTAGGTGAAACCCCACACAAGACACGGCACAAACCCAGAAGAATTGCTGAGTTTTAATTCACCGGCCGTGAAAGCCAATATACCATCATTTTGGAAGCCTTCATAGGGATGTTCAGGCTGCTTGAGCTTTTAGTTCTTGCAGTCAAGGAGTGCAGTTGCACTCTATATAAAGGGAGGTAGCGCGCAGTTCGTTACTCCAGGGGGGGGGGGGGGGGGGTTCCGGGTGAGGACACCAAGAGCCCGACGATGAGCCAGCTTGGTGTCCTAGGCGAAACCCCACACAAGACACGGCACAAACCTAGGAGAATTGCTGGGCTTTAATTCACCGGCCGTGAAAGCCAATATACCATCTTTTTGGAAGCCTTCATAGGGAAGTTCAGGCTGCTTGAGTTTTTCGTTCTTGCAGTCAAGTAATGCAGTTGCACTCTATATAAAGGGAGGTAGCGCGCAGTTCGTAACTCCTGTGGGGGTCCGGGCGGGGTAACCAAGAGCCCGCCGATGAGCCAGGTTGATGTCCTAGGCAAAACCCCACACAAGACGCGGCACAAACCTAGAAGAATTGCTGAGTTTTAATTCACCGGCCGTGAAAGCCAATATACCATCTTTTTAGAAGCCTTCATAGGGAGGTTCAGGCTGCTTGAGCTTTTCGTTCTTGCAGTCAAGGAGTGCAGTTGCATTCTATATAAAGGGGGGTAGCGGGCAGTTCGTTACTCCTGTGGGTGTCCGGGCGGGGACACCAAGAGCCCGCCGATGAGCCAGCTTGGTGTCCTAGGCGAAACCCCACACAAGGCACGGCACAAACCTAGAAGAATTGCTGGGATTTAATTCACCGGCCGTGAAAGCCAATATACCATCTTTTGGAAGCCTTCATAGGGAGGTTAAGTCTGCTTGAGCTTTTAGTTCTCGCAGTCAAGTGGTGCAGTTGCACCTAATATAAAGGGAGGTGGCGCGCAGTTCGTCACTCCTGTGAGGGTCCGGGCGGGGACACCAAGAGCCCGCCGATGAGCCAGCTTGGTGTCCTAGGCGAAACCCCATACATGACACGGCACAAACCTAGAAGAATTGCTGAGTGTTAATTCACTTGCCGTGAAAGCCAATATACCATCTTTTCGGAGTGTGTAGGTCACGTACAAAATCGTTTAGGAACAATACTGCGTAAACTTACTGTTGATACGAAGGGGAAATGACTAGATGATGGCAATCTTCTCACTGGGAAAGGTCGGTTGACAAAGGCTGAAATAGACAATTTACAGAGGTATTTTGGACAAGCAATTAGAAGAAACAAAAATAACTTTGACAAGATGAAACGGGATATAAGGGCAATTTACTTCCACAAAGCCTCAACGGATGAGGAACCATGCCATCATTTATGTTCTAAGGGTGAGTCATCGTGTTGTCCATATAACAGGGCTGTTATAACAGGAGAAGCGTATTCCCACAAGCATTCACTTCCTATCCCAGTTCTAGAAACTATCAAGCCATTTTCGGAGACTAAGCTAATACTGAGCTCGTCAAAAAGTCCCTTCATGGGCAGACACAGAATCAAAATTAAAGTTTTCACAATGTTATTTGGAACCGCATACCTAAAAATGTGTTCATTGGCATGCAAATGTTGGGTCGTGAAGAAAATAGGTATTAGTCCAGGCAAAAGAATGGTCAGTATTCATCAGGAGATGGATTCCCAAAGACTTGCACAGGCAGAAAAATCAATGTCAGCTCTTGCTAAAAAAAATGAAGAATGACATCAAGAGCACTCAAGAAGAGGCTTGAGGACAGGCTGGAAGCAACTGAAGACCCATCTTATGGAGCAGTACTCTTCTAAGTAACTGTAAGTTGAGATATCAATCTCATATTTAGACAAATATCTTTAATGGCTGTTTCCTGAAAACCTACTTTTTATATATAAATGCCCCATTTACTCAGAAAGTTTTAACATAACCAAGAAAAACTTTCTGAGCCTATGAACTATGTTTGTATGTTGACCTTGAACCTATAAAATTGAGATTTATTTCTTTGCATGTCTTATAAAAAAATTGCATTCATGCTTAAAATTCCTTAAAATTGTATTAATATTTCTAATTAAAAAATAAATTACTCTGAACAATAATTCTATCATTCTCTTAGGTTCAGTTGACCCTCTGAAGGTTTATAATGCATTGCCAGAAACGTTTGTGTATGTAATTGTTATAGTTTCCAAGGAAACGGGTTTTTAAAATGAGTTGAATTTTCATTTTTTAGATAGGCCGGGGGAAATCACACCTGATTACCTACACTAGCGGAGGGCACAATACTCAGATTGACTATGTATTACTTCGTAGGCGAGATTTACCAATAGGCATAGACACTAAGGTCATAACATCTGAATGTTTAGCCCCTCAACATAAACTGCTAGTTAACAATCTTAGAATGAAAGGTTACATAAGAAAACCCTATGTGAAAGGTCATGCCAGAATCAAATGGTGGAAGCTACACGACCATAAAGTGGCATTCAGTGAGAAGATTGTGTTCCCTCCAGTTGATTCTGTTAATACGGATTATACTTGGGAATTATTCAACAACTGCGTAACTAGTATAGCTCAATCTGAGCTTGGAGTAACACAGCCCGGTACACGCAGAATTGATAAACAGACGTGGTTGTGGACATACAAGGTACAGGAAATGGTGCATGAAAAAAAGCAGCTCATAAACAGTTGCGAAAATCACCGACTGAGGAGAATCTTCTGAAATACAAAGCCACCAAGAAGGAGGCAAAAAGGGCAGTTGCTGAGGCAAAAGTAGAACACTACCATCATTTATATGATCAACTGACAACTAAAGTCGGAGACAAAATTATCTACCGACTAGCCAGAGCACGGTGTAGAGCAGGTCAGGATATAGAACACTATATGTGTGTGAAGGATAAGAATGGTCGACGACTTCACGATAACAAGATGATTCTGCACCGTTGGCGAGAGTATTTTAGTGAAGTATTCAACACTGAATTCCCTCACCCACAAATACCAGACAACAATGTTACGGCTGGACCAGTACCTTGTATCACTGAAGATGAAGATGAAGTCAAAGTTGCCATTCGTAGCATGAACAAGATGTTCAGTAAAGAACATATAGCCTACTTTCTCCTAAATATATGGGTATTGTTATAACTCTTTGTCCTTTTCAAGGAGTATAATTGAATGTTGGTTCTAGTAGCTTGTTGAAATAGAACGTGCTATAGGGATATTAAACATGAATATGAGGTGCCCTTTTCTAGTGCTACCTCTGTACCAAATGTCGTTCCATTCGGTTTCACCGTGTTCGAATTAATAGGGGGAATCGATTTTCACACAAAGATGGCCGCCATCCGCAAAATATTAGGCTAATGACCTATTAGTTTGGTCAAAGGATGCTCCCTCCTTGATGCAAAATTTGTAGAGATCGGATGATTAGGTTAATCGTAATTTGATTTAAGCATTGAATATTTGTGTGGCCGCCATTACGTTTCCATCAAGATGGCGGTGATATAAAACATGACACTGAGGTACCCTTTGCTAGTGCTACCTCTGTACCAAATGTCATTCCATTCGGTTTCACCGTGTTCGAATTAATAGGGGGAATCGATTTTCACACAAAGATGCCCGCCATCCGCAAAATATTAGGCTAATGACCTATTAGTTTGGTCAAAGGATGCTCCCTCCATAACGGTATGTTGATGCAAAATTTGATAGAGATCGGATGATTAGGTTAATAGTAATTTGATTTAAGCTTTGAATATTTGTGTGGCCGCCATTACGTTTCAGTCAAGATGGCGGCGATATAAAACATGACACTGAGGTGCCCTTTGCTAGTGCTACCTCTGTACCAAATTTCATTCCATTCGGTTTCACCGTGTTCGAATTAATAGGGGTAATCGATTTTGACACAAAGATGGCCGCCATCCGCAAACTATTAGGCTAATGACCTATTAGGTTTGTCAAAGGATGCTTCCTCCATAAAGGTATGTTGTTGCAAAATTTGGTAGAGATCGGATGATTAGGTTAGTCGTAATTTGATTTAAGCTTTGAACATTTGTGTGGCCGCTATTACGTTTCCTTCAAGATGGCGGCGATATAAAACATGACACTGGGGTGCCTTTTGCTAGTACTACCTCTGTACCAAATTTCGTTCCATTCGGTTTCACTGTGTTCGAATTAATAGGGGCAATCGATTTTCACACAAAGATGGCCGCCATCCGCAAACTATTAGGCTGATGACCTATTAGTTTGGTCAAAGGATGCTGCTCCCATAGAGATATGTTGTTGCATAATTTGGTTAGAGATCGGATGATTAGGTTAGTCGTAATTTGATTTAAGCTTTGAACATTTGTGTGGCCGCCATTACGTTTCCGTCAAGATGGCGGCGATATAAAACATGACACTGAGGTGTCCTTTGCTAGTGCTACCTTTGTACCAAATTTCGTTCAATTTGCGCTAACCGTGTTCAAATTGATAGGGGGGACACATTCAGAGTACACACTCACACACACACACACACACACACACACACACAGAGACTCACACACACACATACACACACACAGACAGACACACGTTTTTCGCCCTGTAGAGATCTCATATGGCTACTTTCATTTTTTGCAAAAATCGAAAGTAGGCTAAAAATGGAAAGGCCCCAGGGCTAGATGACCTTCCTGCAGACATCTGGAAAATTGAGGAACTTACTGACAACGCGACCACCTGGCTGACCGAGTTCTTCAATTCAATTATTATTTGTGGTCAAATACCTACAGATTGGTCAACTAGTATCCCAGTACCTATGTTTAAGGGTAAGGGTGACCCAACTGAATGTACCAATTACCGTCCAATCAGACTTCTCTCCCACACTATGAAAATATTCGAACGTATCCTAGACAATAGGCCGAGGAACATCGTACAGCTATCAGCAAATCAATGTGGGTTTGTCAAGGGATGTGGCACGATAGACGCAATCTTTGCTGTGCGCCAGCTGATGGAGAAATTCCGCGAGAAGGGGAGGGCACTACATCTTGCTTTCCTTGACCTCGAGAAGGCATTTGATCGAGTACCACACCAGATGATTTGGTACGCTCTCCGAGATCATCAAGTTCCAGAAATGTATATAAACGGGGTAAAAATGCTGTACAACAACACCAAAAGCCACGTGCGATGCCCTGCAGGACTGACTGACAGCTTCCCTGTGACAGTTGGGGTTCATCAAGGCTCAGCTCTGTTTCCCCTGCTCTTTGTTATCGTCATGAATTCCATAACGCGAAACCTGCAGAAGTGTGTCCCATGGACATTGCTATACGCTGATGATGTGATGCTTGCGGCAGACTCCAGGAAGGATCTTGAAACCCAAGTGCAGACATGGCATTATCGTCTGCAAGTATTTGGTCTTCGTTTGAACATCCACAAGACTGAATACCTCGAAACGATTCCATCCCCTGAAACTATAGGTATTAATGGAGCTCCTCTTACCAAGGTAAATGCATTCCGATACCTAGGCTCACGATTGAATGGCGACAGCTCTGTGAATGAAGATGTGCGAGCACGAATCAATGAAACTTGGATGCGATTCAGAGATGTCACCGGTGTTCTTTGTGATAAGAAGATGCCTATACGCCTAAAATCAAAGATATACCTCACAATGGTGAGACCAGTTGCATTATATGGTACCGAGTGTTGGCCAGCACCTAGAAGTGCAGAGCACTTACTTCATGTCATGGAAATGCGGATGCTGCGAAGATCATTAGACATTTCTCTGCTCGACCATATCCCCAACACAACGGCATACAGCTGGCGTGGCTCCAATCAATGACAAAATGCAGGAATGTAGACTCCGTTGGTATGGGCACGTTGTCCGTGCACCACAAAATTCAGTCATCGGCTCGGCCTATCATCTAACGGTCGACGGCCAGAGACTGGGAGACCAAAATTGCGGTGGCTGGACACTATTACCGCAAATTTACGATCAAGAAACTTGAAATCGCGCGAAGCATTAGATGGCAAGAAATGGCGTGCATTGATCCAAAAAGCGGACCCCGTTTCCACGAGATGACGCTAAGAAAAGGAAGAAGAAGATAGGCCGGGGGAGGTCACCTTGTTGTATTATGTTTTTAGTTTCTTCTAAAACCTTTCTACTTTGTTCTTGGGCTAGTCGACTTTCTTCTTGTGCTAATTTACTTAATTCTTGGGATACTCTTCCTTCATTCTGAGCCTTTTCTAAAGCTACTCGAATCTCATCCTGGGTTTTCTTATTTTCCTCCTGAGGTTTCTCTGCCATTTCCTGGGCTTTCTTAATTTCCTCCAGAGTTGTTTTGCTTTCCTCCTGAGCTTTCTTATTTTCCTCCCGAGCTTTCTATGCCTTTTCCTGTGCTAATCTATATTCCTTCTGTACGTCAGCAATACTTTCTCTAGTGCGTGTTGGTACAAGTGTAAGTTCAGCTTCTAAACTCGTTTTCACCGTATCAGCAGATTGCTTTAACTCCTCCTGTACCTTCTTTGAATTCTCGTGAGTGTATTTGTGCAGTATTTCTAAATGTACAGATATTTGGGTCTGGGACTCCTTCAATTTCCCAAACATACTCTTAATAGCGTCCATATCATTCGACGACATTCTTCTTTCTTGGAGAACTAGGGAAACATCACTATTTGCAACAATGTGGATACCTTGATTGACCATAATTTTGTAGCATCTCTGATATTGGAATATTTTAAAATACGATAGCCTAACTATGTATAAAAAATACTACCCCTATAATTACGTTCCTACGTAATTATCTCGACATTGTAACAATATCCCGAACATCCTCCTTTAACCATTTATTTTCTTCTGAAAATTAATTTTAATAATCATTAAATTGTTAAGAACCGCCAATAGGTATTTTTCCCATTGGTCAATATGCGGTCACGTGATGAAACTACATCCTTTACGCGGTCTGATATCTGTTCTCGCACGCGTCAATGTCACCTTGGCACGTGTCTCTACTGAACTGGATTTTCGCAAACGTCACCAGCAGTAAACTTGCCATTCTCGCCAGTTTCCAGCATGTATGAATTCTCATTCATCTCCATGCTAATGAAATAACATTTTACATTTCCTCACTTCGCAGTGCTAAAAGTATACGTAAACCTTTCAATTCAACACTAGCGTTAGCTACAGTCCTGATACCTTATACAATGCTGCAGGTTGCCTAACCAGACTCGTGACATCGGCGCTTGTGTTCTCAAGAGCTGTCGGTTCATATCCCGACCCATACCATATCCAGTGTCCTTTAAATTATGGGTTCAGTGCCCATTGCAATAGTTAGCTTTCTAATAAAATCTACCTAATTCTGAAATTCATCAGTACGAACATTTACAACCTTTATGCTTTATTTCTCGTATCTTATTCCGGCGACTGAATATATGATTCGTATGAAGGGCTATAATAACTATGATTTTCTAATGTCACAAAATTCTACATTTTGTAAATCATAGAGGCCGTGCATTTTACCTTATAGGTAGATTTCATTAGAGAGCTAACTATTGCAATGGGTACTGAAGCCATATTTAAAGGGCTTGGAATATGTCATTAGTCGGGATTCGAACTGTCAGTACTCAAAAATACAAGCTCCGATATTGCAGGACTGGTTAGGCTACCTGCAGCATTTATGAAACTTCCTTATTACAGAAAGCTCGCTGTTCGAGCTATATGCTTTTATATGCACGTTTATAGCAGTGAAGAAAGAAGTTTTACAATGCATGATTTTTAACATTGAAAGAGAGAGAAATGGACTGGTCAGGAATTTGGCAAGTTAGCGAGATTGTCAGTGAAGTCTCCCCGGGAAACCCTCTTATTTTCAACCACGAGACGAGAGAAGATGCGGGTCACCTTGACACGTGGATGCATTGATAGCACGCGTCACTAAGGAGAGGAAATTAGCGCAATTTATATCACGTGGATGATATTGACCTATGGGAATATTATATTTTGGCGGAGTATGATATTTTATTATTTACTTGAAAACACATGTAGAAAAGATTTAAGAACAGAAATCTGTTGGAAATTAAAATAAAATGACGTCGATATAAATTTTATGTAAAGATTAATACGGATGAAGAAGATATAAAGCTATAAAGTTCGTTTCAAGGTCTGATGCCATAAACGCCATTTTGATCGACCAACGAGAGAGTGTAGAAAGCATCAGTGGAGTCATTCCATTTCTGACGTCGAAACAGTAAATACGTGTTATTCAACTACAGAAGGTAGACCGAGGGAAGGCTGAAAGGCTTGACGGAGGAGTCGCCTTTACCTGCAGCCAAGCTCAGCGAAACTCTGATGAAACATATTATAAGAGAAAGACTTGAGATAATTTCATCGCATTGAAGTATTATAAACTAAAGCATATGGAGCGAATTCATCGTATAATCAACTAAAGAATAAGTTTACGTGCAAGCGCAGATATCAAATAACAAGGACAACGTTTATTTTAAAAGTACACGAGTTATTGGAAAAATAAATAAATTTCTACAAACGACGTTTGCCGAAGCATTTCAAGCACCAGTGAGAAATTAATTTGATTTTTTTTAGAAACTGGGGTCAACGAGGAAGTTCATCATGATAATTAACACCGAAGTTATGATGTGCTGTTGAACTATAGAGGGGGACAAGCCATTTTCATGATGTGGATTCCAGGACTGACTTAGACACACATCAATGAATCATTAAAAAGAGTGGAATTTCATCATCTTCATTCCCCTAAAGTCGCTAGCACATGCAGCTACATTGTATTTCCTACGCAATCTTGGAAATATCATTAACAACCAGCAACGAAATACATTCGCCGTAGAACTTCAAGTATGCAGCCGTTTGAAGTTGGTCGTCAGAGATCACCTTGATCCAGAAGCGTACGAGAGTGTTGCAGCCCAGGTCCAGGAGCAGGGCAGGGAGCGAGACGTGGCCTCTACGGCACCTGCAGCCGATACGGTGGGGAGAAGCGTGGTGGCTCACCCGAGTCGCGTGGCAGATCCATGCCTCCCCACCAAGCTGATCGCTCGCCTCATGGCGTGCGAAGCGAAGCACAACACCTCTGGTTATTCATCATCTAAGATGAATATTACGGGCAGAAAGTATTTGAAATGCATCGATAATACTTGTAGTTAGTATTGCAGTAATGTAGATACCCTTGACCTGACCAAATGTTGAGTGGCTAATTGATTTATTGTTTAAATTGTTTTGAAAGCTTGAATTTGTAACTTTAATGTTTTAACGTTCATCTAATTTATTTAAATAGCGTCATCTTTTAGATTTTGTTGAATAGTAAATTTTATCGTCAATAACACTTGATATTGCATAGTTATTCGATTCTTGATATGTATCTTAGTTGGATTAATAAATGATTATTTTAAAATACGTTTGCTTGTATACTTTTGAAAGTATACTGTCATTATAAATGGAAAGGATTTGAAGAAATATATTAAATACATATTTTTATGTTTATTAATGATTAATAAATGATTGAGGGGTTCTGTTGAGAACATAAATACGTTCATTTCATTGGAAACAACGCATTGTTGAAGCTAATTGCTTTATTAAAAGGAATATATAATTTATCGAAGGAGCACAGCTCATGATAATGCCATATTTGTGGTACGACAGCATAAAATGATAAGAATATTATTGAATTGTAACAAGGAGTAATGTGAATTATATAATTAACGAATATTATGAATTTATATTCATGGAAATAAACGTATGGTGAGGATATGTAGTATTTTATATTAAAAAGACGATAATATACAGACGAATATCTTTAAATTGTAAAGTTCAATGAACTGTGGCTTTAGAAATGTGTAAGGAAGGTTAATATCGAATTTTAATCGCTCAGAAATGTATAAAGAAGGACATATTTTAGAGATATAAGTGGAACTGTGGAAAAAGTCACTATTATTGCGATTGTGTGGAAATAAGGATGTATAATCGTTAGAGGAGTTTGTAACTTGAACTATATAAGTAGGGTTACTGATTTTCATACACCTAGTCGAGTATAGAAATGGGAGTTAGTATTAATATTGCGGATTTATTATGAGAAAGAAGGAAGGAAGTATAAGCGTGTGAGTTAACCCAGAATTGTATCAATGTTGAAGATAATGTTCCTATGTATTATGTGGTAATAGAGCGATGTGAATAATGAATGTACAACAATGTGATCGAATTATTTAAGATATTAATATGCGATACTGGTATTTTCAAAATTGAATGTTGAAATCTCATTGTATTACGAGGTAGAAAAACCACGATAAGATAGTCTGGTTTATTTCGTCTAATTTATCGTTCTTTATCAAGGTTAAGACTTTATCGAACAGTTATTAGCTTAATCGCTCGTAACATATGTTCATACTGGAAGTGGCATGGTTAAAATGGAAAGACTATTGGAGTCAGTGATCTAAATAAATGAAATATTTAAAGATGGAAAGAATGGGAGTAGGATCAGTATGGATCATGAAACGATAGTATCGCCTAGCTAACGATAATCGTGTAAATAGAGTTCATAATGTATTATCAAGTTTATTGTAATATTTATAATTGATGGAATAGGATTGTTTTAATGAAGTAAAGTTGTATAATTTAGGAGAAGGATTGTTTAAGGAAGTCGTAAAGAATTATTAAGACTAGAACACAGTATGGTCAAAAAGTATGTGGTAAATTTTAAATGCTTAACCCTTTTGATGCCAAGCTATTAATGGGTGGATATGCTAAGAGTGCCAAGCCAAGTTTACTGAAATTACAAGGGTTTGATAAAAATTGTCTCCTTCCAATAATTATCAAGATAGAATGTTCATTTTTTTATGTAGCAGGCAAACTTATTTGTAACGGAATGGATGCTAATTAATTGATATTTGACTTTATTTTGTTAATTAAAAAATACTTAAAAATATATTTAAAAAAATAATTTAAATTCGAAAGTTTGAACAAATGTTGACAGCCTCCACAATCAAAATACTATATTTTGTTATATACATGTTATTACTTATGGAATGAAACATAAATGTTACAAATTTGGAGTAGTTTTATCAAATAGTTTTGGAGTATGATCAGTTTCTACAAAAACATGCACAATGTTATTTTATTTGCTACATTTGTGGCCAGGGAAACACTCCCCATGAACTGCTTTTTCACACTTGACACACACTGTTCTTGTTCCTCTTCTCTTCCCAGTTCCAGTTTTATCTCTCTTGCTGCAAACAGAGCAGTCTCTCTCCTTCTTATCGGGTAGCTTCCGTAGTTTACAATCATGTCCATCTTCTGAGGAATGTCCAGCACCAGTGATCTTTTCCTGCAGCCATTCATTAGCCAGTGAATCAATAATTTTTGTGGTGAACTCCAGACGTGACATAGGCTTTGCACCAGCAGATATGTTTTGTTTATAAATTATGTAGGAGTTGAGCACCATTCTTGAAAATATGTTGAGACACACCTTTTTCCAGTATTTGACAGTACGCCACTCATCCAGGTATGAATATAACATCATGTCAGAAGTATCTATTCAACCCATGTAATCATTATACGAGTGAATGATGGTGGGCTTTTTAATAGTCTTTGTCCACGGTGAACACGGTCACGACTTGAAACGCCCGCTTTACTGTGTGTTGATACCAATAGAACTGTAAAGCGCTGCGACTTTTTCTCTCGATAAGCGGCTGCAAGAACTGGACCCTGTCGAGAGTACTTATTTTCGCCAATTTGAATTTTTTGTGGAATGCCACTGGAAGGAATTTCCTATTGCGACGAATAGTTCCTGTCACAAAAGTATGCAGTTTGTATAGTTCTTTAGCCAAAGGGATTGACATGAAATAATTATCCATGAAAATATAATAACCTTTGTAGAGGTAATCCCCCATTTTTCACAATTTCATAACAACAGTGTGAGCTAACCCATGTTTTTTTTTAGTTCTGCTTTGTCTTCAACTGTGTGCTTTGCTCCACGGTATATAAAAAATGCCAAACAATAATTTGCCACGGAATCACACAGCATCCAAAATTTGATACCCCAGCGATGGTGGTGTTTATTAGGTAAGTACTGCATCAGTTGGGTGTGATTTAAAGTGCCTACCAAACTCTCATCTATACTGAGCTGTTGATGGGGGATGTAATGTTGTCGGAACAGTCTGTTGGCATGGTCTAACAGAGGTTATATGTTTGCACACGGTTCATAGCCAGGTTGGCCTGGAGCTGGAAGATTTCTATTATCCACTAAGTGAAAGAATTTCAAAATCAACTGAAAGCGATTTCTTGGAAACACATCATGATACCATGGCAAATATTGTGAAGGTGTTGTAAACCAGTATGAGGCTATTGTGGGTTGTCTGTTTAGACCCATGTTGAGCAGGCAGGCAATGAATGCTTTCATTTCGGTTACTGCTACAGTTTTCCATTTACAGGTTCCTGAAAAAGGGGAAAGGTTAACATGGCTTTGGAGGAAAGTTTGGGCATACCTGTTGGTTTCTGTTACAAAGAGATTTAACAGCGATGTAGTGAAAAACATATAGAAGTAAGCCAACGGTGCTGAGGTAGGGAGCGGTGCATGTTTTGGGCCTTGTAATTCTTGATAAGAGAATGTGGCATTAGGCGTGCTGTCAGAGTCACTTGTAACCTCTTCTCAATCACTGGTTGAGGTGTCACTTGATTTATCATCGGAATCGGAATCTGGTGAATCACTGACGAAATTATTAGGCGTAAATCCTACATGTGGCAGAGTTATTCCTGTGTCCTGGCCTTGGCGTTGCACTCTCGCGGGCTGCGGACTTGGCGGGATGAAATTGTCACGGTCGTCATCAGAATAAAAGTCGCCGTCATCAGTCGAAAATTCACTCTCACACACTTCACCCAGCGTTAATACATTAGTTATTTCCTCTTCGTTCAAAGAACAAGCCATATTTATCACCAAGTAAGTTAATTAGCTCCTAGCAAGAACATAAACAATCACGACTTCAAAAGATAAAACACGTGGCAAGGCAGCGGATTACAGCATGCTCTAAGAGTGCTTATTATTAATTCAATTGTTCACGGAACTTAAACACATCGATATATACAGAGTGAGAATGATTCCCGCGTTGTATTGGTTACAACAGCAAAATCGCTGCGTTACTGGAAACATCGCTAAAATGTTTCAAAAAACGGGGCCGATAGATCGGCCCGTGTCACTTTTAGCAGAGGCTCCCTGGGCCGATAGATCGGCCCGCTGGCACTATAAGGGTTAATAGACATGAAGTCGATAATATTTTAATTTATTTTATTTGTGAATGAGGACTTAATATGTCCAGAAACCGAAATTCACGGTGAGGTTTAGGTATAGTGGAATTATACATTTATTTAAATGTTTTTTTAATTGGAAAGTTTTGACATGTGATAAGTATTATATATGTCGTAGGACATTTGATAATGTTGTCCCGTTTGGATAATAAACTTGCAGGCACCGTTTAGTTTGCCTGTCCTTTTTATAGAACACGATTTTCTCTTCATTTAATGATCTGATGCAATGGTGCTGATAGTTAGGTACAGGGACAGCTTTTAAACCGTTCACCCCCCAAGATTCCGAGAATCTCGTCCTGCCATACTTTATTTTAGGACTTTTTGTACGTAGCTAGGTAGTAGTACTATCGTATTTTTGAATATCCATGTATCAAGAAATTACTAGCTATCCACCTAGCAGGGAACTGTTGGTTTATCTAGCTGGGTATCAACATCCCTAGCGATCACATCCATCTCTAGGATAATAGGTGGTGGCTATGTGAATTTCGGGTACAGTACCATGTTTTGACTTCCGGAAATTTTTGACTTACCTTCGCGTTTCACATCCCCTAGACCCCAAAATCACCTTCAGTTCAAAAGTTAATATATAACTTGTGAATTGTGCCCGTTTGACATTGGTTTCGGGGAGTCACATACGATAAATGACCCTTCCAAGTCCCTTCTCCTACGATAAGACATATACGACGGGGAGAAATGCATTCTTGGACTGGGAAAACACAAGGAAACTTAGCTCGGGGGTATCGGGTATAACGAAAGATCATAAACTACCAGTCCAGATGAATACAAACACAAAATATTCAATAAAGAGGCCAGGCTCACATTCAAATCACATTTATTTTATTCACAAAGAAGGCAGACCCATAGCCTACTTCAGAGAGGTGAGAATTACTTCGGAGTTTGCAATAATAATTAATATCACAGGCACGAATTTACGGCAAATAAAGATATGTACTAGCTTACAATGCAAAGATTTCATTGCATTTACTGCACATTAACTTTAAATACTACGCTATGATGGTGTCATCCCTAACATTTAACGATAATTTAGTCTAAGATAATTCCTAGCCAAAGTTGGCAACGAAGTAAAAGAGATGCGTTTACCCCAAAATGTATTCCAAAACAAAGCTAAGCACATTCTATTCCTAACTTGTGCGAAGCAAAACTAAACTAGTAATAACACGAATAAATAACATCATGTAACCCTTCAAAATATGCGCAATTGGCGCCACTGACCTGCCTACACGTATTCTCACTCTTTGAGACGAATGGCGATAAGTGTATGGGAGAGAAAAATTAGGTTGGCTACGGCATGAATAAACTTCATGGTTTATGTTGTGTTGTCAAGTTAACCGCCGTGTTTAAACACGTCGTTAACTGACCGTCGTCTCACAAAATAAGGAACATCTGCAAATGTATCAAACGTGTCACATCTGAGCAATAGCTAAGCATTGGTCAACAAGGATTAATTACATTCAGCATGTTTAGTCATATTTAAAGACTAGCAGAAGTCCCCGGCTTCGCCCGGTGGATTTCTTTGTTTTATGGATGATAATGAATACTACTACAGAAATGGCATATGATTCTTATACTACCAGAAAACAAATAATTTAAATATAACTTTTTGTGGTGGTGGTGGTGGTGGTGGTGGTGGTGGTGGTGGTGGTTGTAGTGTGGGTGATAAGCAGTACAGTATAATGTATGTAAAATTTAGGTCGTTTCCCCTAATGATAATAAAGATAATAATGAATAGGAAAACGGCTATTTACTAACTACAGCACTGACTACAGCACTGTAATTAATAAACAAATTTCTAAAAAAGATTAGAAAGAGGAGTAAGTGAAACCAAAGACTGCCTAGGGCCTATATCTCATTGTCTGTTAGAAATGTAGTGACCAATAATGTCGTCTTTTGTCGAATAGCGCCGTAGGAAAAAAAATCAGAACACTTTGGAAAACATCGTCTGTCCCGAGCTCCTGAGGTAGCAATAGTATCATTTATGGCCACATAGCGCTCAACGATAAGTTTCGGAATAAATTAAGGCAAATTTGAAAGCACCAACGCTTATTACAGCTGATAACCTCAATGTATTGCACCAACACCATTGCACTTATAGAGATGCATAGTATCTTCATGATGATAAATGTTTTAAGGTGCAAAAGAAATCTTTTTGCACTAATTACTCCCCGTGACTGCAATTTATAAGCAGCGCAAGATTTAACTATTTTCGCAATTATGCACCAGAACACTGGAAAATGCATAAATGCAGGGAATGGAGTGGTGTGTCTGAAATTTCATGTAAACAGTGTTACGCGCAGGGTTCCATAGGCTAAGTATACACATTTTGGTTCAAATCGGTGAAAAGGTGTAGATTTGTGCCAAAGGGCGTAAATACACGGAATGAACTGGTCTGTCATAAATTTCATGCAGACAGTGTTACTCGCAGGATTCCAAAGGGTAAGTATACACATTTTGGTTTAGATCGGTGAAACGGTGTAGATTTGTGCCAAAGGGCCTAAATGCAGGGAATGTAGTGATCTGTCCGAAATTTAACATAGCCTAAACTATTCCTCTTGAATCTGGCTATCACATAAAAAAAGAATTTTTCGAATCCGTCTGGTAGTTCCAGAGATTAGCGCGTTTAAACACATAAACACAAAAACAAACACACAAACTCTTCAGCTTTATTATATTAGTATAGATTCAGGCTATTATTTTGTTTATATTTCAACTAGCAACCCAACCCGGCTTCGCCCGGGAACAGTTATGAATGCATTACTTTATAAGCGCTTTTTTCCAATGTCAATGAACAAAGACCAATATCCGTTTTACGTCTCGGCTTGATGGGTTCAAATCACTGACTGGACTATTAATTATATTATCATGGAGATGCATGTGCAACAAATTATTGTCAGACGTAATTTAAGAATGCGAGGTCCATGAAACTCAAATCCCCCTTCCGTCCAATCTTAACTTGACTGTGAATTTTGCGGAACGAAAAGTTCACAGGCGAAATGAAGAAAAGCCGAGTTGCACTTCCAGGGAAACTCCAAACACAACCACCCTTCTCAGAAGTCTGAACTCAACACGACTTGACGGTTTGCTACTGGCTGTATCTGCGGCAATAGGTTCACCCGCTAGTTAGGGTGTAACGGGGATGATAGACTCGCCCTTAGCTAGCTCGTAAACTGTCGCCTCATTAGTTGAATGAACACGGCTGGAAGAAATTAAAACGTATAAACACTTACAGTGGGCGATGTATTGAAGATAGACATATGCTCTCGCGGACTTTTTGGTATAATTTTTCATACTGAACAATTCTTACATTCTTCTTGCATCGTTATGCCCGACTCAGGAGCACGGTTGAACCTGTTTAGCTGATGTGTTGGCCTTCTTTTCCTTCCAAAATCTCTTCATCCTCTCGCTGAGCGCCTTTCTTCGGTCTTCTGTCCAAGTTATGGTGGCCCTGGTGTTGGGTTTGTCTTCAAATTGGTGATTGTCGATTAGGGTTCTGAATTTGCATCTGTCCTGTATAATATTGTCTGAAATGTTGATTTCCTGGAGATCTGTTTCAATTTCACGTAGCCAGCTGTTCTTGGTTTTTAGTGAGAGGGCCAAGTTGAGAATTCTTTTAGTCAATCTGCCATTGTTCATTCTGATAATGTGCCCGTAAAATTTCAATCGTCTTTTCCGAAAAGTATGAGACATTTTTTCACATTGGCGATATATTTCCTGGGATGACTTTTTCCTCCAGATTCCCTCTATAAAAACTGGGCCAAAAATTTTTCGTAAAATTTTCCTTTCTTGTTTTTCAATCTCTTTGGTTAAAGATTTGCCACCAATGATTAAGGTTTCTGATGCATATAACGCCTCCGGTTTGATTACTGTATTATAATGTCTAAGTTTTGCTTTCCGAGATATTGATTTTTTGTTATACCTATTCCAAGTGATTCTGTAAGCTTTCTGTAATTTGGAAATTCTCTCTTTATTTGCTTCACGGTTTAAACCAGAGGGCTGAATAATTTCTCCTAGATATTTGAATTCGTTCACTTGAAAGATTTTGCCGAATTTAGTTCTCATAGGTTGTCCGTCTAAGTATCGTGAGGCTCCTTCCATGTACTGAGTTTTCTCATAAGAAATTTGAAGTCCCGTTTTGATGGCAATTTCATGTAATTTTTCAATGGAATGAATTGCTTCTTGTCTGTTATTAGAAAGGATTGCTATGTCATCAGCAAAGGCCAAACAATGTACATGAATTCTATCTTTGAGTAGTCTGCCAAGGGTTATTCCCTTAGTTTCCTTTTCCCAGGTCCTGATTATCTTCTCAAGTACGAGGCTGAACAGTAACGGAGATAATCCGTCTCCTTGGCGGACCCCAGTGTTAATTGCAAAAGGCTCAGATATTTCGCCGAGGAATTTAACTTTTGACGTAGTGCCAGTTAGTGTTTGTCTGATTAATTCTCTTGTTTTTCTATCAACTTGAAATTCTTCTAGAGTATTGAAAAGTGTTTGACGATCTATAGAGTCATATGCTTTTCTGAAATCTACAAAGGTAATGACTGTCTGTCTGGTTTTGCGCATTTGTAGGATAGTTTTGAGATTGAGAATTTGTTCCGTACATGATCTTCCTTTTCGGAAACCTGCCTGGTATTCTCCAATCAGACGGTCTGTTTGTTTCTCAAGTCTAGTGAGCAGGGCTTTGGAGAAAATTTTATAAATAACTGGTATCAAGGAAATTCCTCTATAATTATTGATGTTGGTTTTATCCCCTTTCTTGTGGAGTGGATGGATTAGCGCACATTTCCAATCCTCAGGTATTTCTTCGGTGATCCAGATGTTCTCAAGAATTGAGTGGATTTTCCGGGCTACGTTCTCACCACCTATCTTCAGCATTTCGGCAATTATACCATCTTCCCCTGGGGCTTTATTATTTTTGAGTCCATGGATTATTTCTTTAATTTCTTCCAATGTTGGGGGTTCTGAATCTTGGTTGGATGTTTGTTTTTCAAAGATGAGTTGTTCTTTAGGGGATTCACAGTTTAAAAGATCCTTGAAATAATCTGCTAGAAGTTTGCAATTTTCTTGATTATTTGTTTCCAATGTCCCATCCGGGCGTTTGAAGCAAAGACTGGGTGCCTGATAATTTGATAATTCTTCTCTGAAGGTTTTGTAGAAGTTTCGTGTATTGTTTTTAGTAAAATCTTGTTCAATTTCAGCCAATCTGTAGTGATCGTACTTGCGTTTTTCAGATCTGATGATTTTAGAGGTTTGTTTCTGTACTTTGGTGAATTCGTGCCAATTTTCTTCCGTTTTGTGAGAATTCCAATTCTGCCAGGCTTTAATTCTGAAGTTTATAGCCTTGTCACAGGTTTCGTTCCACCACCTATGCTTGCGTTTCCTGGGCGGTGTGCCAATGTTTTGAGAAGCTTTCGAAAGTATATCTTTGAGTTCTAACCAGCCAGAAGAATCGTGAGTAGGGATACTTTCTTGGAAAGTACTGGCGTTCTGTTTAAGAAATTCTGGATCGACGCGCAGATTTTTTGTTATTTTTGGTTTGGATCTGTTCGGTTGAAATTTTACCTTGATTAAGGATAGATGGTGGTCAGAGTCAATGACTCCTTTCTTGACTTTGACATTCATAATTTCTTTTTGATTCTTTTTGGAAATAGCCACATGATCTATTTGAAATTCTCCTAAGTGAAAATTAGGGGATCTCCAGGTCTTTTTCTTGTGTGGAAGTGCCAGGAAATGTGTTGACATTAGTTTGAGATCAAAAGTTTTGCAAAAATCAAGTAATCTTTCTCCATTTTTATTAGTTCTATTGTGTGCTGGATATAGTCCTACAATGGTCCTGAATTTCCTTTCTCTACCAATTTGGGCATTAAAATCTCCCAATAGGATTTTTATGTGATGATTTGGAATGATGGCTGTAGTTTCTTCCAGCAGTTCCCAGAAGTCTTCCACCTTTTGTGGATCTTTACGATTGTAGTTGTTGGTGGGTCCATGCGCATTAATAAGCGTATAAGCTTTGTTTCCTGATTTAACGGATAGTGTTGAAATTCTTTCAGAAGGCGAGGAAAAGTTAAGCACTGAGTTTATAATGTTTTTTCTGACAGCAAATCCAGTGCCAAATTGTAGTGGCTTCATATGGAGGGAGATTGCTGGCTTGCCTTTATAAATTCTATAATTTCCTGATTCAAAATGATTTTCATCCGTGTATCTGGTTTCCTGTAGTGCTAAAATTTGGATGTTGAAGTTATCCAACATGTCTGTTAATTGTTTTAACTTGCCAGTTTTCCGAAGTGTGTTGATGTTTAAGCTACCAATGAAAGTTTTGCATTTTGGGCGAAGAGATTTGGGAAGCTCCGATACATTCCCGCATGATGTTCTCGGTCCCCCAGAATCCGATGACCGAGAAAAATAACTAGTATGTCTACTAGGGCCTGGGGTAGTTATATTGTAGGTTGTTTCCATCATGCTAACAAGTTGAAAGTAGTGGGGACATCGATCTATGTCGGTGTCATGGTTACGACTGAAGTAGTGAGCTTCAGAGGTTGCTGAAGATGTTGTCAAGCTGTGCCTGTTTTTGGTCCGCGAGAGGTATTTTATTTCCCTCAAACCCTCCGGACAAGTCCGGCGAGCCTCCCTATCCGCCACCTGGGACGCGCCCGATAGGGGAACAGGCAGAAACCCCCACGGGTTTTACATTCATATTATTTAGATATTTTTAACGGTTTGCCCAGCGTAAGCTTACTAAGCGCTCGGACACCAGGTTTTATTTCGACTCTCCCACTAAAATCGTTACTGCTCGGCTTCCTTTGATAATAAATAAATTATTTTCTTCAGAAATCATTCTCGAGATATCCTTTGCAGAACGGTGCAAACCGCATCAAAATCCATCCAGTGGTTCTCGAGTTTACCCCTAACATCCAAGAATCGGGGACTGTGTTTTATACTAGGTAGAGAATTAGTGAGAAAAATACTATCACTTTATTATTAATATAAAATTTAATTAATATCATTTTACTTCTATCAGTTTCTTTGTATATTTTTAGTGACCATTTAAACTCGTAAGAGTGAACATTATTTTGGGTTGAGAACTATCATCACCTCCAATATCTGTGAAAACTCTGTTCACAAACTTCCACAGGCACTCCTAAGTGCTCAACAATAACACATGACCCGTCGGTCAATAGCTCAGCTGACAAGACAAAAACGTTCGTGTCGCTAGCAAAAATAGTACAAAAGCGTACCTCACAACTATAGGTAAACCCCCTACCATTGGGTTAAACCTCAAATATAACAGTAACAGTCACCTGTATGATACAAAAGTCCCTGCGTGTGGACAAAGATTATGCAAGCTGTGCAATCAGCTGTTAATTCCAAATATACACTCAAATATTAAACAATGTTCCTGGTTGACTGCAGTTGTATTTTCATTCAGCTTCTAGTACTCTCTAAACATAATTCACTATAATACTGGGGGTGCCTAAATGTCATGACGTAGCCCCTCACATCAAACCAAAGACAGCTTGCCTGGCTCGTCGTAATCGGATCATTGCATTCCATTACAGTCGTCTCAATGTCAACTCATAAAAAATAAAACCAAAAGAATACACTAATGTGCCCGTTGCCAAACAAAACAAGATTGTGCACTGCCTGGTTCCAGTCACATTCACAGCCTCTTGAACCTTTCATTCAGCGTCTCGTGCTTGTAGAAAATAAATCAATGAAATAACATTCAAGGTCCCGGCCTTCAAAAACATATGCTCACTGGTATTACAGTAGCCAGTGGAATGTCATCCTAACTGTAACTTTTATCATTGTACTACGTAACTGAGCTAGTTCGGAACACTGTTTCTTAACCGTACAAATCTATTTACAAAAATTAGGCAAGAGCTTTATCCTTGCTGGCAACTGTTTTGAGCTAGCCGGACCATTTTATCAAATTTCATTGTGAATTTGTTAATGCACATAGCTCAATCGGACAATTTTACATCCTGTTTCCTTCGGGAACAGATATTTCCAATATGGATTAGCAAGGTAAGCTAACATTATTTTTGAAAGGAAGTTTTGACTTCCGTAGTACATTGGCGCTGCTCGTGGCAACATTTGTGCCTTGCAGCGGCCTTCACAGTATGTACTAGACACGCGTCTTGGTGAGGTGTACCATAACCAACTGAAGAGCCCATTGGTACACTGGGGCGAAACGCTGGCAACTGTTTTGAGCTAGCCGGACCATTGTATCAAATTTCATTGTGAATTTGTTAATAACCACAAGATGGCGGATATGCGAAATATTTCACCGGCATTCTTTATCTCTGAAACTATTAGCGATATTATCCTGAAATTTTGTACGGAGATAAAGGGTACTACTGGAAGCTCAACTATATGACTTTCAAAAACCGGTTAACTACAAAACGAACATGGCGGCCAAGCAAATTTGTAAATTTTAAATAGACCTTTCACGTGATTTAATGTTCCAAACACAATGAAATCTGGTACAGGAAATGTTTATATACATTGTAATGCACTGGTATCTAATTTAGTTTAATTGTTTACATAACCTCAAGATGGCGGCTGTGCGAATTTTAAAATTAAGTTTTTATTTCTTGTGTCGTAATCATGCGATCAAAATGAAAGTTTGAATAATGAACCTACGCAATAATTTTCCTTTAACGGTACATGACTCTATGGCCTATACATTTAGCAATCCAACATGGCGACCACCCGAAATATTTAGACGGCTCTGAATATCTGTGAATCTATTATAGCAGTCGAACTGATTTTTTTTACGTTCATAGGGGCTATGAACTTAAGTTCACCTATAGGACTTTCAATAATCTGGTGATCACAAATCCAACATGGCGGCGACGCGAATTATAAATATTCACATGGACGTTTCTCGCAATTTAACCATCCGAGTGCAGTGAAACTTGGTACAGTAAATCCTTATACGAATGTTAATCCTCTGGCATCTAATTCATTTCAATCGTTTCCATAACCACAAGATGGCAGCTCTGCGAAATTTTAAAATCTCCTTGTTACTTCTTGTGTCCTAATCATGCGACTGAAGTTTTTATTTTTTATTTTTTAGCGTATGGCTTTTAGTGCCGGGAGTGGCCGAGAACATGTTCGGCTCGCCAGTTTTGTAACTGCTTCGAGACGGACACCCATGGGTGAGCTACAAGTACCGTTGGGGAGGGAAGGAGGGAAGTTGGAATGTAAGGACGAGGAGTTGGAAGGTAGCGGCTGTGGCCTATAGTTAGGGACCAACCCCGGCATTTGCCTGGAAGGAAGATGGGAAACCACAGAAGACCATCTTCAAGGTTGCCGGCGGGGGGATTCGAACCTCCTCGCCTCCCGGATGTGAGCGACTGCCATCAGTCATGCCGTAACCACCACGGCTAACTCACCCGGTTGAAGTTTGAATGATACACGTGCACAATAATCTTCATGTAACAGTACATAACTCTAAGACCTACATATATAAAATCCAACATGGCGACCATCCGAAATATTTAGTCGGTTCTCAATATCTATGAATCTATTACAGCAATCAATCTCAAATTTTGTATGTTGATAGTGGTAATTAACATGAGTAGGATATACGAAAATAGGCCGTATAGTTCTTCATGGAACTACTTGTTTCATAAATGAATATAACCTTAAAATCTACCTCCGCCTTCCGGCGTGCTGAGAGGAATTTTTTAAAGTTAATTCCCATTTTTCGGTATAGGAAATGATGGAAGGGAGCTTGCAGTTTTATGTGACCGTTAATATTGTAATCATACCGGCCGCGGTGGCCGAGAGCGCTAACGCGCTATCTCGTGTCTCGCTGGCATCGGGAGAGCGTGGGTTCGATTCCCACCTCGGCCATCCTGAAAATGGTTTTCGTGGTTTCCCATTTTCGCTTCCAGGCAAATGCTGGGACGGTTCCTTGCATTAGGTCCACGACCGATTTCCTTTCATAATCCCTTCCCCGACTCGTCCTGAAAAGAAAAATACATGGCCATTGGCTGCATTAATAAAATTATAATATTGTAATCATGAGTCATAGGACCTCTTTTCTACGTGGAATTCGAACTACAGGACATGGCATTTGACTTCAAGAATCTCACATACATTGATCGGGAATCGAACCCGGTTCACCTTGGTGAGAGGCGAATAGCTTGACCGCTGCGCCACCAAGCCCCTCTTTTCTTTACGGAGAATGGCAGCTCGCGGAAGGAGTCTGTTCCCCGATATTGAAAGCTATTGTATTCTAGCACATAACTTCTTATTGAAATGTGTTGGCGAAGACATAGCTCGTGAACCTAAATTTAGCCTATTCAGTACTAGCCACACCCAGCATGCGTTGGAATGCTAATCAAAGACAGATAGCAAGCAAGGAGGATAATAATAATGTTTTTGGTTTTACATTCCTTTTAACAACTGCGGCGAAATATATTGGTCATTTGCCCTTGATGATAATAATAGGCTAGTGAATAAGGAAACGATTACTAAACGAACATGGTAAAATGTAAAAACTGATATAGGTAATTCAGATTTCTACCTTAGATATCTTCGAAATAATGGAGTTGAAACGATTCGTGCGCCGTCACTCATTTGTTGAATCTACTCGTACGCTACCAATTGTAAAATTCATTTACTAAGCCAGAAACCTTTCTGGGAGTGCACACAACAAATCACCCAAGTTTCACCGGAATCGGTGATGGGATTTGAACGCATAAGGGACTTGAAACGATTCGCGCGCCATGACCGTATTCGAACCGGCAGCCCAGCTTGAGTTCAGTTTTAAGAGCCCCACGCCGAAAACTGTGCCGTGAACTGTATTGGAATAGACAGCAATACCATATAACACGGCAGGCTGCTGACAGTCTCCTAATGTCACCTCGTGATAGATCAGAAAGGTATTCTCACACCTGGCATTGCGGTGTGATAAGTATACAGATTGTGCAATTGGGTCACTGTGGTATTTAAGGGTTCATGTTAAGTCCCTCACCCTTTTGTGTTACATAAATAAATTGTAGATAGAAACCTTCCCTAGATTGCACACAACAACTCACCCAAGTTTCATCGAAACCATTTGAATGGTACATGAATGCATAGGGGCCATACAGACAGATAGACAGACAGACAATCACGTAATATTGATTTTTTATACTGTGCAAGCTGTACCCGGCAAGCGTTGCAATGCCAATCAAAGAAACTGTTGGCGTTGTAATTTTGTTTCTTGAAGTGCTTTTGAAAACACAATATTTTTTCAATTTCCGTTAACTGCCTCTAAACTATCATAAAATGGATTAAATAATTTAGAAACATCCGTGGGAGCATGCACAACAACTCACCAAAGTTTCATCGCAATCGAAATTGCAATCGAATTAATGGCATAAGAACTCATACGGAATTTTGTTTAAACGATTCGTGTGATGTCACATATTTGTTGACTCAAATCGTGCGCTAACTACTGTGAAATGGATTTACTAAGTTAGAAACATTTACGTAAGTGTACGCAACAACTCATCAAAATTTCATCGCAATCGATGAATGGAATATGAACGCATACGGGATTTTGTTGAAACGCCTCGCGCGTCGTCACTCATTTGTTGAATCTACTCGTGCGCTACCTATTTTATAATTTGGATTTAAGTTACTAAGTCAAAAAATTTCCCTGGCATGTACACAACAACACATCAAAATTACATCACAATCGGGTGAATGGCATATGAACGCATATGGGATTTCGTTTAATCGATTCGCTTGCCATCACCCATTTGTTGAATCTACACGTGCGCTACCTTTTGTAAAATGGATTTACTAAGCCTAAAACCTTCCCTGGCGTGTACACAATATCTCACCCAAGTTTCATCGCATTCGGACGATTGGTAGCCTATATGAACGCATACGGGATTTTGTTGAAACGCTTCGCACGTCGTCGCTCATTTGTTGTCTCTACTCGTGCGCTAACTTTTGTAAAATGGATTTACTAAGCCAGAAACCTTCCCTGGCCTGTACACAATATCTCACCCAAGTTTTATCGCTATCGGACGAATGGTATATGAACGAATATGGAACTTTGTTGAAACGCTTCGCGCATCGACGCTCATTTGTTGGATCTATTCGTGCGTAAAGTGGATTTACTAAGCCAGAAACCTTCCCTGAAATGTACACAACATCTCACCCGAGTTTCATCGCAATGGGATGAATGATATATGAACGTATGTGGGACTTTGTTGAAACGACTCGCACGCCATATTGTTGAAGCTACTGGCGCGCTATCTATTGTAAATTGGATTAACTATGCCTATAAACATCCCGGGAGTGTGCACAACAACTCACCAAAATTGATCGCAATTGGATGAATGGCATATAAACGCATACCGGATTTTGTTTAAACGATTCGTTTGCTGTCACTCATTTGTTGAATTTACCTGTGCACTACCTACTATGAAATGTATTTACTAAGTTAGAATCCTTCACGTAAGTGTACACAACAACTCATCAAAGTTTGACCGCAATCCGTTTAATCGTATATGAATGCATGCAGGATTTGATTGAAACGTTTCGCGCGTCGTCACTTATTTGTTGCATCTACTATTACGCTACTAATTGTGAAATGGATTTACTGGCCTGTACACAACAACTCATCAAAGTTTCATCGCAATCGGATGAATGGTATATGAACGCATACGGGACTTTGTTGAAGCGATTCACGCATCGTCGCTCATTTGTTGAATCTACTCGTTCGCTACCTATTGTAAAATTGATTTACCAAGCCAGAAAACGTCCTTGGAGTGTACGCAACATCTCAGCCAAGTTTCATCGCAATCGGATGAGTGGTATATGAACGCATAGGAGACATAGAGACGGGCAGCAGTCGACTGAAGACAGTCGAATTTGTCGATAGTTAAAACAATCGACTTATTCGACTGCTTTTAAAAAACAGTCGAATGAATTCAACGACTACTCACCGTATCTTAAACAAGTCGTTTGCAAATGACTGATCCCAAAGCAATTGTTGGAAATCATTCGAATGAAACAAGTCGTTGGCAAACGACTAATTCCAAGCGAATGGAATCATTCGAATTTAAGTAATCGTTGTAAACGACTGATCCTAAAGCAATCGTTGGAAATCATTTGAATGAAACAAGTCGTTGGCAAAACGACTAATTCCAAGCGAATGGAATCATTCGAATTTAAGTAGTCGTTCTAATCAAACGACTTCTTCAGGATAACTTCATGCTACAGTACAATTCATTGTGCTGTATGTTTATTGTAGAGCTTTAATTAAAAAGTTAAGTATACCTGTAGGTGCCTATAGTTTTATACAGTTCGTTGATTCATTCAATGAAATAGCCTAAATCCAGTTGTCCAAATATATATGTATGTTATTGGAAATGTTAAGCATTCAATATTTAGGTTATGTTTGAACTCCAGATACCGGTTTTGGGGCCCATCATCCCAGGCAAGCCGGTAAACACCTTTGCCTCCCAGTCAGATGGATCATTTAGCCGTAATTTTGAATTAGAGTGAGGTTGTAGTATGCGTGGTCAGATTTAGACAATGGCCTACTCCATGAAGGGGTCATGGCTACGCCTTCTATGTTTGTTTAATGAATAGAGTAACTAAAATGAGGGATGTATACTGATTTTAAGATTTGTGGAATGAGTTTATGATTTGTTTAATATAATTTAATGAAGTCTTCAGTAAAGTTGAAGGAGACATGATCGTGTTTAGACAACAACCTACTCCATGAAAGGGTCATGACCATGCCTTATATGTCTGTTTAAGGTGTAGTGTGGCTGAAATGAGGGAGGTGTACTGATTTTGGTGTTTGTGGAGTAGTATTTTCATTTATAATTTAGGTTTTGGTGAAGCTTGTTGCGGAGTTGTTTTATGGATTTTATTACTCTGCAAATGAAGTGTATTAGGGGTTCTGGGTTTGGTTTAGCTGTAGTTTACAGGGTTATGGCTGAGAGTTGTTGTAGCAGGCCTAACAACTGTGTCAGAGCAGTGGCGTGCTGTGTGGGTGGGGGGTTAGTGGCTAAGACATGAGGGCAGGGATGGAAGAGTTGTAGCGTTGTCTGTGGTTGAACTGCCGTTGACTTATGGCTGATTTTATTTAATGACATCCATCATAAGAGGCGGCATGTGTTCCCTCAGAGTTGGCGCACTTAGGCTTATCTCGAGGTACCGTACATATAGAGTGGTGATGTGAATCTTCACATTTGTTGCAGTAGGTACTGTGAGGACAGCTTGACGCATTATGACCCAGTCTTTGGCAGTTATAACACTGGGAAATGAGAGTAGAGTATGGTTTGGGAGGGGGGCGAGAAATCGCCCGTGTACTTGGTTGTGGGGGTGACGCCACCGTGTCTGCGGGGGGGGGGTACGGGGAAGCTACAGGGTCGCTAGTACTTGTGTTTGCTGTAAACTTTGACTGTGAAGTTTGAGTTCTGGTTTTAGGTTTGCGTTTGTTTTTAGATGTTTAGCTTGTTCATGAGGTTTGTCTGCAGCGCGTGTTTTTACTGGGACCACTGAGATTTGTGTTATCGGTGTGAGTGAAAGTGTATGGACTGTTTGGGTTTTCCTAGCATGTTTGTATATGGGCATAGGTGGCGGAATTAGTATAGTTTGAGTGATCTGTTCTGTATTAGATGGCTGGCAGGTTCCAGTTTGTGTATGCTGATCGAGTAAGTCAGGGGCGTGAGGGTTCATGTACATGAGTGGGGGAATGGCTGAATGTTCCATGAGCGCCTGGCTCAGGGGGTTTAGGTGTCTCTCATGCGTAGGGATGACCGTAACATAGTGTTCAGCAGTCTCCATTATGCACGAAATGATCCTAGAATGTCGAGCAAATATGTGGCATATGGCCTGTCTGAGCGTGTCTGGATGTAGATTGCAGAACGCAGTACCGGTATATAACCTTTTAATGAGAATTGGGTGGATTCCTGAATTATTACACGACCTGAACATGGGCCTACCAATTATGAATTAGAGTTCTATTTATTTTATGATTGAGTTTTATTAATTTATTCCGCCACGGGATAAATGAATTATAAGAAAACTACTACGAAATTCTTCCCATAGCGTGATGGTAATGATCGATGCAAACATAGAATAGATGTTCCAGGAAAATTAAACCAGAAAATATTTTATATAGGGATCCTAAATAAATAGGATATTAGCAAGTCGGAGGCCGTGTACGATCAAATTGATTCTGATCACCAATTGTTTTAAGCTAGAGATGGGCAGCAGTTGATTGAAAAAAAGTTAAAAACATCGACTTGTTTGACTGCGTTTAAAATGATCAGGCACGCCACTGCTCCATGCTCCGTCTTCTAACGCCAATTGATGAAATCGATGATCCGCCATCCTTGCCAGCCTTTCTACCAAGCCTAGTCCTCGCTTTCGCCACGCTTCTTCGAAATACGAGCTATTACACTAGGAGTGTTATAGGCCGAATTTGTGTTCGCCGGGGTTGAACTGCAGACGAGTTCCTCCTACTACTAGTCGTATTTCCAGCACCTTACCCCCATTCAATCTTTGCAAATCAAGCAATTCCTGTCTCCCCTGAGTTTTTACTACATGTTAAACTTATCGTACCACCCTGCCAAGGAGCCAATAATTAATTATTAAGTATTGAAGTAACTGAAAATATATCAGGGCACTCAACGCCACAGCTCCAACTGTTTTAAAACTGGATAACTTTGAGTGACTGGAAATTTTGTATTTCTCTTTCCTGCAATTTGAGGTCTGCCATAGCATTTGACCAGCCCTCACCTCTTTCTAACACTAACCTCTCAATTTCATATCTCACTCACACAAACAAGAGCTCTCCTACAGTACAGTCTCCAACTGGAACCTTCTCTCCCGACAGCCCAAACTGGATTGAACTCATAGATGCATCTGAACAGATTTATGCCATCCCTACCAATTGGGTAGGTTTTTGCTAGGAATTAACGTTACCCACAAGGGAAGATGAAGAGAGAAGTTAAGGGAAATGGATTTCGGACTAAGGAACTCGTGTAGATAATGGGACGAGAGTCCAACACTAAACAAAAAAAAATTAGAGAAGAGTGACACTGCAAAGCCCGTGAAATCACTAAAGTGAGTGGGGACCTGAACACAACTAACAGGAAACGCAGCTAGAGCTTGGGCTATTTGCGGGCGAGAGGAGATGGTACCTTCCCTTCCAAGCCAAGATTCGGCTACTATGGGGAAGGTTGGTGGTCTGGCAAAGAAAGAAATGATGAGTTTACTATGTACCTTTTCAAAGGAGTTTGTTTTAAACAAATATTTTGAAGAATACAAATAGTTTGAATTGGCCGTGCTGTTTTAAATCTTGAAATTGTAGAATTTCTAAAAAGCGACCGAATGTTTCCAGAAAGGGTAGGGATGTAGCAATTATACCCTTGGGAATAATTTTGGTAAGAGCACCATTAGTTGCATTTAGGAATGGCTAAGCTTTTACCCAGCAAAGCGCCTTCTAAAAGTTTAGACAATGAGAAAAACTTAAATTTGGAAAACCAACCATAAGTTGTAGAGAAAATCTCAACAAGCAGGAAGCTGGCGGAACGAGCTATGCTTGCCTTACTAGCTAGTTAGAATTAGCTATCAAAGCTAAGAGAGGCTTTAATAAGTTTGTGACTAAGAGTTCTTGCTCAAATGCAACAAATAGTGGAACCGTTATTAATTTGATTTGTGAGTTTTTAAATTTAAGCCCATAGGAAGAGTAGGGGAAGACAGGATCTTGCCTAATCGTTATTTTATAGAATATGATAAAGCAAAAGGATATAGATGGATTTATTTAACAATGCATAAAATGTGATCAATTTAACACATATATAATTTGATTTTTTAAACCATTGGGGTCGCAGACCTCCTGAAGTCATTTAAAGCTTGCACTAGTCAATTGACAATTTTTTGGTTTGGAACCTTTTATTAGCACTCAAATCCTCATAACATTTTGAAATGGTGCTAAGATTAACAAATTGAAAATTTAAAGAAAATTAACATAATTAAAGTTAAATAATAAATCAAGTACAAGGTGTGCACTTTAAGAATTCCTAGATGGGCATATTAAAAATATGAACAAATAACAACTTCGAAGGTAACAACAACAAAAACAGGGAGAAATGAAATAGAAGTTTCTATAACTTCTTATATTGATGCAGAATTAATTTTATAGTTTATACAAATAGGGCAGGTCACTTATAGTGAAACCTGAAGAGAAAAATTAAGAAGAAGTCTCTAGAACTTCTATATTTAAACAGGATCACAAGGGAAAAAATGGGGCCAGTTACCCTTTCGTGAAACCTGGATTAAAGAGATTAATTGAAGGTTTAGTACTTTGAACATAACCAATTCTTGTACTAGCAAGAAAAGAAAATAGATTAATAAGCAGTTTCTAACTGCTGATATTTAAACAGAGTGAATAAGTTATAAATGAAGAAAAGTTGGGAGGGCGCCTATGGTTTGGCGAGGCCTCATTGAAAAATACATACATTTAAAGATTAACCTAATTTGTTAGTAAAGAGTGGTTGAGGAAGAGGAAATAGGGACTTTGTTGAGAAAGTTCTTGGCCTTGTTTATTTATTCTCGGACGAGCGCGGCGCGGATGAAAAGTTGAACGAGCACTGGTTTCACTATAGTCTATTGACGTGGTTGAAAAGTTCACTATTGTAGCACAGAATGTTTATAGAAAGGAAAGTTATTGCGGTGGTGAAAAATAACTAGTTGCATTTGATTTTCGAGAGTCTATTGCGTTGAAAGATTTGTAGGTTATAGTTGAATGCAGCAGACAAATTCCCACGAAGGAAGAGAAATTAGGTGTTGATTAGCTGTTCATAAGGAAAATTCCTTGGTTAGAAAAAGTATTCCCATATGTGAGTGGAAAATACTAGAATTTTTAACTTGTAGATGAATTGTTAGGCGTGGAACATTCCAGAACAATCATAACTGTTGAATTGGGTAAATAAAGTCCAGCGGTGGAACAAGCTAAGTTCGCCATAGACAGAATTTAATTTAATAAGAATCCCACGGTGTGAGAGCTCATTCTCATTTAACATGCAAAAGAAATGCTGCTTCGTTTTGCAAGATTAGCTGTCTTAGAAAGACAAAGCCTGACATCGAAAATCCCGGGAAGATTGCAATTGCCGAGCATTTAGCAACTTCTCACTGTATATAGAACGGTATTAAAAGCATATAGCTAATTAAAATCGATTAAAATATGAAGAACATTGTACTTAGCTCATTTCTGGTGTAGTCGATCCAGACGACCGTTAGTTAAGACCTGGACATGGCGTCCGATTCAAAATTTTGTCTCTCGTGGAGAGAAGACGAGCCTTATTTAGGCTCTAACTGGAGGTCTTGATGACTGCAGCACAAGTGAGACCAGCTCAACGAAGCGCGGAGGGACTAGGGAAGGAAAAAAATTGGAGGTAGGAGACAAAAGAATTTACATAAGAATAACCAACATTACAAAAATTAAGTATATTGATGAAATGGTCTTCAAAGAGTTGATAGCAGGCGTCACGAGCGATGCCTGGTGGATGGGGAAGTAGACGAAGTCCTCTTGATCACAGAGATGATAGCTGGCGATAGCGACGAGATCTGGTGGCTAGATTGGTAAGGAAGTCCTCTTGTACATGGAAAAATTGAGGAACTTCAGAGATTCGCTGCTAGATGACGCTAGGTGGGTCATGGAAGATATATATCTAGAACAGACTCACAGGTAATATAAACAAAGTACACCAACAAAGAGAAACCAGGAGATCACTGTTAGTGTTTGCGAAAAAAGGAAGGAATGAAATAAAGCAAAGAGCAGCAAAAGCTCACTTTGTCTTACCGTGTATTCCAAAGAATACACCAAGCTGGGAGGGAAAAACACCAACAGAGAACAAGAAACATGATATTAAGGATTTAAAGGTAGAGGGACAATTAAAGACAGTGGTCTTATAATATGCCCATTAGTGGTCAAGATCTTGGCTACCCTAACTCTCCCATCCCTTCCCGGGTAACACTCGGTCACTCTACCGGAGATCCAGACCAAGGGAGGGGAAGCTTCCCTAACCAGGACCAAGTCCCCCACTTTAATGTCGGGATTAGAAAGAAACCACTTCTGTGTCCGTTGCAAGGAAATTAATTATTCCAAATTCCACCTTTTCCAGAATGAATTACGGAGGGCTTCAAGTTTACGCCAAACAATAGGTAAATTAGAATCTCTGTAAGAGTTGGGAAGGGGAGGAGGGACAGAAATAGAAGTGCCTATAAGGAAGTGACCAGCTGTAAGTGGAAGCAGGTCATCAGGGTCATTGGAAAGCGGAGTTAAAGGGCGAGAATAAACAACACCTTCAATCAGTTTAGACAGAGAATTAAATTCTTCATAAGTCAGAATGCGACTACCTAAAACCTTTCTTAGATGACGTTAAGCTTTACGCAGGATTCCCACTTACCACCGTGATGAGGGGCGTAGGGAGGTATAAAACGCCATTTGAAACCCTTTGAGTCGGAAAAATTAGAAATCTGTTCCATGGCAGGAGAAGATGTAAGAGCTTTCTTCCACAAGGAAGCTGCACCTTGAAAAGTGGAAGCGTTATCATAGAACATCTCTGAAGGAACACCACGCCTAGCAGCGAAGCGAGAGACGGCTGACAAAAAGTAAGAAGTTAAGGCATTCGTTACTAGTTCCAAATGGATCGCGCCCGTAACCATGCAAACAAAGAGAGAAACATAGAGCTTACCAAACAATTTGCGTTTAGCTTCAGGGGAATTACATTGATATTGGAACGGACCCATAGAGTCCACACCAGTTAAAGCAAAAGGGCGTATAGGAGAAGAGCGGAAAGAGGGCAGATCGCTCATTAATTGAATATTGACTTTATGTTTCGCTTTGAAGCAAGGAATGCATTTGTGAATTACAGAGGAAACTTCATGAATTCCATTTATGATCCAGTACTTTTCCCTTAAGGAGCAAAGCAGTGTGCGTGTGCCAACATGCAGATTACGATAATGAAAGTCACGTATAATTAAAGAAGTTACGTGATGTTTAGAAGGCAAAATAACAGGATGCTTTTTGTCCTCAGAAAGCAAAGATTGCGAGAGCCTACCATCTACCCTGAGTAACCTATTGTCATCAAGGAACGGGGCTAAGGCACGAAGACGACTGGATTTCGGAAGATCCCTTTTAGCAGAAAGCAAAGACAATTCAGAAGAAAAGGTTTCTTGCTGGGTTAGTTGCAAAACCTTAATGGTAGCGAGATTCAATTCATGATTGGTAAGGTTTGGTTTAGGGAGAATAAGTTGGTCAACCTCAAGATATTTCCATCTGAGAAGATACGCAAAAATTCGAATTAATTTGTGATCGGAAGAATAGCGGGACAACAAGGGATGCGAAACGTTGGAAACAAGACACGGAGCAGTAGATTTAGATACTTTAGCGTCAGGCAAGTTGGAGTTTGTCACTGGAGGTTTAGAAGGCCAACAAGAAGAGTCTTCGATTAACCACGAGGGTCCATGCCAGTACAACTGAGATGCTAGTAATTGAGAAGGTAAACATCCATGAGAAATGATGTCGGCGGGGTTGTCAGCTCTGGGCACAGGTTTCCATTGACATCCCGAAGAAAGTGTTTGAATTTTGGAAACCCTGTTTGCAACAAAAGTTTGCCAATGATCGGGGTTTATGGCGATCCAAGAAAGAGTGATCATGGAATCGCTCCACAGATAGGTTTGCAAAAATTCGACCTTTAAGACTTCCCGTAATTTCTTAACAAGCTCTGCGGCCATGAGTGCAGCACACAATTCAAGCCTAGGCAAAGTAATAGTTTTAAGAGGAGCAACCTTCGATTCGGCACAAACAAGGTTGGAAACTGAAGTTTCATTTAACGAACCACGATAAACCAAATATGCACAGCAACCGTAAGCATTTTCGGAAATGTCAGCAAACACATGAAGGAAAAAAGATGTTTTAGGATGAGTGTTAATTAAATTCCTAGGAATTTCAATAAGAGAAAGATCAAGCAAATTGCTACGAAAAGAGAGCCATCTATTAAGAAAAGAAAGGGGAACACTTTCGTCCCATTCACATTTGAGCGACCATAGCTCTTGCATGAAAAGCTTGGCTATAACAATAACCGGAGCAAGGAATTGAAGCAGATCAAAAATTTTTGCAATTTCAGAGAGAATTTGCCTTTTTGTGTTAGGAGCTCTTCGGCAAACGAAACTTTATAGATGAGAGTATCAGTGCTAGTGCACCAATGAATTCCAAGAGTTTTTATGGATTCGGAATTTCCACAAATTTCGACGGAGGAGGGGTCAACATCTCCAATAGGAAACTGGGCGAGAAATTTCGCTGTATTGGAATTCCATTTATGAAGTGGAAATCCTCCATTCTTTAGCAATGCCTGAAGTTCTAGTGACACGAAAGAAGCTTCCTCCAGAGTGGGGAAGGACTGAAGGTAATCGTCAACATAGAATGATGTAGTTAGTGCTTCGGAAGCTTTAGAATCAAATAAATGACCATCTTGAGTGGCTAACAAATGTAGGGATCGGGTAGCAAGGAAAGTGGAAGGTTTTAAGCCATAAGTGACCGTCTTTAAGCGAAATATCTTAATGGGGTTGCTGATTTCGTCACGCCACAAGATTCTTTGTAGATCTTGTTGTTCAGGCTGAATTAAAACCTGACGGTACATCTGTTTGATGTCCGCTATAACAGCTATGGGAAATAATCGAAAGTTTAAGAGTATAGCAGATAAATCTGACTGAATAGCGGGACCAGAGTAAAGAGTATCGTTAACACTGTTGCCATTAACGTCAGGTGATGAGCCATTGAAAACAACTCGGATTTTATCCTTTACAAGAGGGTTTTTCCACACGGGATGATGATTTAAGAAAACCGTTTCACTTTGGGGGGGGGGTGCAATTCGTCATCAGATTTGCTGACAACTTCCATATGATCTAAGCTTTCATACTCATCCATGAAATCAGTGTACTGTTGTTTAACGAGAGGTTCTTTCTTGAATTTGCTCTCGATAGCAAAGAGAGCTTTTCGAGCTTTAGGTTGAGAATTAATAAGTTTAGGAGGATTAAGTAATCTTGGCATCTGAACAATGAACCGGCCTTCAGGGGAACGAGTGGTAGTGTTCAAGAAAAGTTGCTCACAGAATTCGTTTTCTGAAGAGGTTACGTTAGGAGAATCAACGCTTTCGAGCCTCCAGAACTGTTCCAAATCAGTATTAGTAAAATAACATTGAGATACGGGTTGGGGAGAATAATGAGGAAGTTGACCAGTAACGATCCATCCAAAATTAGTGTCTCTGGCAACCACGTTTGAGGATAACTTACGAACCTGTTTACGAAGGCAATTCCAGAAAACATTGGCACTAAAGGGTATGTCGATGGGGCTTTGTACATTGAACAGAGGATCAGCTAACCTTAAATGCGAGGGAATGTTCAAACCTGAAATATCGACAGAGTGACTTGGAGTGTCTACTCCTATGCTATTGAGAATGAGACAATTCAGTTTGAGAAAGTTATTTCTGTGACAAGTGTCTCTTATGGTTATCTTTGCAAACTGTAAAGCTTGCGATTTTAGGCTATTGATGCCTGATACATTGATAGAAGTAGGGTTTACAGGTAGGCCTAATTTTCTAATCAATGAATTGGACAAAAAAACTTGAATTGCCGCTGAATCAAGAAGACCGCGAGCACTGACCCAGTTGCCGAATTTGTCCTGGACTTCAATTTGGACAGTGGACAATAGTACTTGAGCACTGCGCAAGGATTTAGCGTTTTGAATGAAAGATGAAGCATTAGGAGTGCCAGTATTATCATTCTTCTGAGAAGTAGATGCTATCGATGACCTCAATTGATCATGACGATGCAGTAAAGTGTGGTGCGGTTTTTCACAGTGGTAACAAAGTCTTGAAGACTTACAATTAGAAGCAGAATGCTTGGGGGATAGGCAGTTAAAGCAATATTTATTCTGGGAAACTAATTTTCTTCTGTCGTCGACTGATAGTTCTTTAAAAGATTTACATAGATACAAGGCGTGGGAATCTTTGCAATGTATGCACTTTAATGGCTCATTTAAACTTTTACGGGGTTCACTCAGAGTGTTTAAAACGAGAGATCTAGCAATACGGCGTTCACTAGACCTAGTTGAGTAACCAGTGGCGTTTGACTTTAGTTTAGACGAACTGGACCCAGGTTTTTGGGTACTAGACACTACGTGTTCGGTTTTAGATTTAAGAGACAGTAATTCAAGTTTAGAGCTAGGAGAAGAGGGTTCACTTTGATTAGCTAAAGCAGTTAAGAGTTGGCATCTAGCATTTATGAAGGTGACTAAAAGCTCATATGAGTAATTATCGTATTTGGAAAGTTCCATTTCCCAAGCTTTGAGGGTAGCAACATCGACTTTGGAAACCACTAAATGTATTAGGAAAGTGTCGCAGTGTTCAGTGGGTTGATCTAATTGGGATAGAGCTTTAAGGTGAAGTTGTGTTGTATCAATGAGAGTACGCAAACTAGTGTCGTCATTGTGCTGTGACGCAGGTAAATTAAATAGAGCCTTCATATGGCGTTGAATACGTAACCGTGAATTACCGTATCTTTCTTTCAATAGGTTAAAGGCTATGGGGTAGTTTTCAGCACTTAATGGGAGCGCTTCAACCAACTGCAGAGCTTGACCTCGGAGGATAGATCTCAAATAATGAAACCTGTAAATGACTTGAATGTCTTCATTGTCATGAACAAGAGAACAAAATAGTTCATAGAATCCCAATTAGATTCGTCTCCAGAGAAGTGGGGTAGATTAATCTTAGGAAGGATTGGTTTGGGCTTGTGACTGCCCTCACGAAAAGAGGTTTGTGGTTCGTGAGGGAACCAAGAACAGAACCGTCTTTTTTGTGTTTTTCTTCGAGTTGGCTTATTATTTTAAAAGCAGAACCTATACCTTCGTAATATTGGTTCTCTACTTCGACTCGATCATCAGTTTGATTGAGCATACAAGTTTCGATTTCAGTTTGGATGTTGCAATAATTTTCATATGAACGTTTAAAATCCTTTACGTGATGTTTTAACAAGTCTAGTTGAGCTTGTGAAGGATCTAGCTCTTTGATGTATTTTCTGAATCTGGTAATTTGCCCATTATAAGAAGCTCGTTTGGAAGTAAGTTTTTCATCCTTACCATCCTTATCTTTTTCTGGAGGAGCCATGGCGAAATAGGTAAATTAAAGTATAACTTACGAAACTGTGGAACCTTGGAAATGCTGTCAGACTGGCAGCAGCAAACATGTTGAGAGGGAGAAATGCACCAAAGGAGACAGAAGCAACCCCTTTCCACCTCACAGGCTTTGCACTGCGAAGTTATAGCTGAAAAATTCAAAGTAGATAATAATAATTTGCAAAATATTGGCAAATGGACTTCCCGGGTTTCGGCACCTAAGTTTGGGTAGGTTTTTGCTAGGAATTAACCTTACCCACAAGGGAAGATGAAGAGAGAAGTTAAGGGTAGTGGGTTTCAGACTAAGGAACAAGTGTGGATAATAGGACGAGAGTCCAACACTAAACAAAAACAATTTTTAGAGAAGAGTGTCACCGCAAAGCCCGTGAAATCACTAAAGTGAGTGGGGACCTGAACACAGCTAACAGGAAACGCATCTAGAGCTTGGGCTATTTGCGGGCGAGATGAGGTGGTACCTTCCCTTCCAAGCCAAGATTCGGCTACTATGGGGAAGGTTGGTGGTCTGGCAAAGAAAGAAATGATGAGTTTACTATGTATCTTTTCAAAGGAGTTTGTTTAAAACAAATATTTTGAAGAATACAAATAGTTTGAATTGGACGTGGTAAGAGCACCAATAGTTGCATTTAGGAATGGCAAAGCTTTTACCCAGCAAAGCGCCTTCTAAAAGTTTTGACAATGAGAAAAACTTTAATTTGGAAAACCAACCATAAGTTGTAGAGGAAATCTCAACAAGCAGGAAGCTGGCGGAGCGAGCTATGCTTGCCTTACTAGCTAGTTAGAATTAGCTATCAAAGCTAAGAGAGGCTTTAATAAGTTTGTGACTAAGAGTTCTTGCTCAAATGCAACAAATAGTGGAACCATTATTAATTTGATATGTGAGTTTTTAAATTTAAGCCCATAGGAAGAGTAGGGGAAGACAGGATCTTGCCTAATCGTTATTTTATAGAAAATGATAAAGCAAAAGGTTACAGTTGGATTTATTTAACAATGCATAAAATGTGATCAATTTAACACATATATAATTTGATTTTTTAAACCATTGGGGTCGCAGACCTCCTAAAATCATTTAAAGCTTGCTCTAGGCAAATGACAATTTTTTGGTTTGGAACTTTTATAAGCACTAAAATCGTCATAAGATTTTGAAATGGTGCTAAGATTAACAAATTGAAAATTTAAAGATAATTAACGTAATTAAAGTTAAATAATACATAAAGTACAAGGTGTGCACTATAAGAATTCCTAGATGGGCATCTTAAACTTATGAACAAATAACAACTTCGAAAGTAACAACAACAAAAAACAGGGAGAAATGAAATAGAAGTTTCTATAACTTCTTATATTGATGCAGAATTAATTTTATAGTTCATACAAATAGGTCAGGTCACTTATTGTGTAACCTGAAGAGAAAAAATAAGAAGAAGTCTCTAGAACTTCTATATTTAAACAGGATCACGAGGAAAAAATGTGGCCAGTTACCCTTTCGTGAGACCTGGATTAAAGAGATTAATGAAAGGTAGTACTTAGAACATAACCAATTCTTGTACTAGCAAGAAAAGAAAATAGATTAATAAGCAGTTTCTAACTGCTGATATTTAAACAGAGTGAATAAGTTATAAAAGGAGAAAAGTTGGGTCACCGCAGTGTGAGTTCCAGTGAGCACGAAAACTGCGAGTAGCTGTTGTACGGAAGACAATCAAGTTCCAGTGAGCACGAAAACTGCGAGTAGCTGTTGTACGGAAGACAATCAGATAAGTAGTTAGCCTAATTTTTTTTATAGTTTAACCATAGTTTACAACCATATAATCTCTCTAAAGTACAATCTACGGATAGCTATCACCATTTAGCATTTCACCTAACATATATACTGCATTTAGCATACACTGACAGTTGCAGTACAAATACTGCAACTAAATAATTGTACATATTGTAAATATTTTCACCTGTATTTCAAACATAGATTTTGTAGCCTAAGTGTAATGGATCTGATGATGATCGCTTGACGATCGAAACTGGTCATCCTAGTGTTTTATTAATCTCATGTAATTTATTTCAGGATTAGGGCATAACCCATCTCTTTTGGGTACATTCGTGTTGACCGACTGAAAAGCACTAAACTCTTGCCTAATTTGTTAGTAAAGAGTGGTTGAGGAAGTGGAAATAGGGACTTTGTTGAGAAAGTTCTTGGCCTTATTTATTTATTCTCGGACGAGCGCGGCGCGGATGAAAAGTTGAACGAGCACTGGTTTCACTATTGTCTATTGACGTGGTTGTAAAATTCACTATTGTAGCACATAAAGTTTATAGAAAGGAAAGTTATTGCGGTGGTGAAAAATAACTAGTTGCTTTTGATTTGCGAGCGTCTATTGCGTTGAAAAATTTGTAGGTCATAGTTGAATGCAGCAGACAAATTCCCACGAAGGAAGAAAAATTTGGTGTTGATTAGCTATTCATAAGGAGAATTCCTTGGTTAAAAAAGGATTCCCATATGTGAGTGGAAAATACTAGAAGGTTTAACTTGTAGATGAATTGATAGGCGTAGAACATTCCAGAACAATCATAACTGTTGAATTGGGTAAATAAAGTCCAGCGGTGGAACGAGCTAAGTTTGCTATAGATAGAATTTAGTTTAATAAGAATCCCACGGTGTGAGAGCTCATTCTCATTTAACATGCAAAAGAAATGCTGCTTCGTTCTGCAAGATTAGCTGTCTTAGATAGACAAAGCCTGACATCGAAAATCCCGGGAAGATTGCAATTGTCGAGTATTTAGCAACTTCTCACTCTCTATAGAAAGGTATTAAAAGCATATAGCTAATTAAAATCGATTAAAATATGAAGAACATTGTACAAGCGTACATTGATAGCAGGCGTCACTAGCGAAGCCTGGTGGATGGGGAAGTAGACGAAGTCCTCTTGATCACAGAGATGATAGCTGGCGATAGCGACGAGATCTGGTGGCTAGATTGGTAAGGAAGTCCTCTTGTACATCGAAAATTTGAGGAACTTAAAAGATTCGCTTCTAGATGACGCTAGGTGGGTCATGGAAGATATATATCTAGAACAGACTCACAGGTAATATAAGCAAAGTACACCAGAATGAGAAACCAGGAGATCACTGTTGGTGTTTGCGAAAAAAGGAAGGAATGAAATAAAGCAAAGAGCAGCAAAAGCTCACTCTGTCTTACCGTGTATTCCAAAGAATACACCACCAATAACTGCAAGTCAGTCCCTAAAAAGGACGGCATGATTTTGATTCACCCTCAACAAAATTTGCAACCCTCTACTTTCAGACAGACCATATGCCAAGCACTTGCCCACCGTGCCAAACTCATAGTCTGCATTGAGGAAACTGTTCAACACTACGTTACAGTCATCCCAAAACACAACGTTCACTTACCATACACAGGTAAATCACTTAAAACTCACTCTGCCATTCCACAGTTTATATACATTAAACCATACCCTACTGGAGTACAAGATGCACCCACTCAAACAGATGAAAGCCCAGAAATACAACATGAGTCCATACAAACAGAAGGCACTGAAATACACCATGAGGCCTCACAAACTGTCCCTGACACGGCCGACAATTGGTCCCAAACATCTAGAGCTCTCATTAAGCCTCCTAGCAAACCTAGGAGAAAACATAAGATCACTCAGTCCGCCCTGGTTCAGCACAAACAAAAACACACAAGCACGGTCGTTTCTCCCTCTGAGAGCGATCCCTCCTCCCTCAGACACTGTAAATTCAGCCCTACAACCAAATACACGGGTGACTCGTCGCCCTCCTCCCAAACCACACTCTACTCTCACCATCCAAAGTTTTAATTGTCAAAGACTCGATCACAATGCTGCTATTTGCCCTCACGAGACCCGCTGCAACAGGTGTGGTGATTCTCACCATCACTCTACTTGCATGGCCGCACGTGACTGCCCTAAGTGCGTGAACTGTGGTGAGGGCTATGCAGCATCGTATTTGGGGTGCAAGTACATTAAAACAGCGATTAAACACGGACAATTGCAACTTGCAACTAAGACATCAGGCCAACTCTAACATCCCTGCCCTCATGTCAATGTCATTTCCCCCGCCCTCTCGAAGCCAGAACTCAGCCCTCATATATTTGCTCCAGGTTCTCCAGCAACTAGCCACGATTACCCTCTAAACTACCGTCATGCACTCCAACAGTAATCCGAGAATTCACTCCTCACTCCCTTCTTGCCCCGCGGCATCGTGGTGCATCTGCTCGTAGGGTCGGCCACGGCCGGCCCGTTCGGGATGGTGCGCTACCGGCCGTGGGCACGGCCACACGGCATTGCCACACTTCGCCTCACCTTATGCCTCTCTTGACTTTAAACTCAATGCCTCACCGTCCTCAACTCTGTTCTCTACTTCCTATTTTCATACATTTTTCGCCTCTTTGGCTCATTGATTCCTCTCATTTGTGCTATATGTACCAGGTCATATTCTGACCAGTAATGATGTACAGGAATGACCAAACCCTTTTTTAAACTAGTGCTGCTTAATCCTTATAGTGTCACCGATATAGCTCTCATGGCCCGTATGGACTGAAAGGCTTTTAAAAATGCGCGCAAAGTCGGCGAATGGTCTGCTGCTGCTACTGCTTTTAAAAAACAGTCGAATGAATTCAACGACTACTCACCGTATCTGCACCATAACATAAACAAGTCGTTTGCAAACGACTGATCCCAATTGTTTTACCATGTAGAAAGCGCCCGGATAGTTTTACGTTCTGGTCGTCAATTGTTTCAGCACGTGGGTAGCGCGCGCATTAAAGAAACTTTCTATTTAGATGGTTGCCAACATCTCCACTGAGAGTTCGCTCTCGGTGCTGTTATAGAGTGCTCTATTTTCGTGTGTATTTACTGTAGGCCACCGTTTTCTTGTTCAAGTTGTATTTCAACTCAATCTTCTTAGTACTTCAGAGATATTAGTGAACACATAACTTGTTTGTGACTCTATGGAAATATTTTGCATTTATTTTGTGGCATAAAAAATGAAGTGTAATTATTTCAATTTAGGCTGAGGAATTGTTACCGGTACTTAAGAACTCCCTTTCTGGTTGGTTGGTTCTTAAGTTTAGGGACTACGACAACGCGGTCATGTAGCCCCGTGTACTTTGGGTGTGTGTAGAATCTGTCTGATAACCGGTGTTAATTGTGATGACTGTATTAGTGTGTGTTATCTGTTTTTTAATTTAAGTACTGCAACTTAGAATTTTTCAAATAGTTCCTACTTTTGCCGCCAAGCGCCACCGTCAACGACTACTAGGCCAAGTTCAGAACTTAGCTACTAGACGCCACCGCAGTCGGCTCTTGGCAACGAACGTAGAAACCTAAGAGCTTTGTTTACATTATTAACCTATCCAATTTAGCTTCACACAGGTGCAATTAGTGGAAGGTTCTTTAACATGCCATAAATCTATGACATGGAACCGCCGGATTTACTTCCCCTCCGAAGGAAGGCATAGTGAGGGATTCTTAACGCTCTTAAAAAATCCGACGGCTTCGGCCGGGTTTGAACCCGCTATCTTGGCCATAGAACCTCAACATGTTACCGACTACGCCACCGAAGCCGCCAGAACTCCCTTTCTGTTATAGTGATTTAATTTGCTCTTAGGCTAACAAAGTATTGCTCTATTACTTCACATATCCACAGTACATAAAGGTAATGTGCCCTGTTCAATATCGGGGAACATTTACTCAGACACATTTTGAAATAAATGAAATGTGCAACATTGGAAATAATGGCTGCACTCTACACGACGTAAACTACCATTTCGAATCACAGTAGATATAAATAAATAAATTTGACCAATTACAAAAATTGGTAGGTTAAGGAGAAGTTTCATTTTCATCTGTTGGTACGACTCAACTCCGCGGGTAATGACTTACTGCGCTTTTTACGCTGCTTAGAAGCGAATACTTTCAGTCGAATACAAGAAATAACACTCTTAGGAGCTATGAGAATTCAGGTAACCTTTCGACCGAAAGTTGTCGACTATCTAGTCGAAGGTTTCTTCCAATGAATGACTAGTCAGTCGATAGGTAAAAGTAGTCGATAGTCCCATCTCTAACTGGAGACATACCCACAGACACACAAACTATCACGTAACATTATTTGATTTTTATATATCTTTATATATATTAGAAGACCCGTGCTGCTCCGCAGCATTCACTTCAGCAATCCTACAGCAGTAGGGGAGCAAGGGGGATCTGCTTTACTCTAGAACCCTCCTTGCCCCACTACTAAGCCTCAGCCATGTTAAATAAGAGGATATCTCCCGAACCCATGATTGGATTTGGCCATATCAGGTGTCGTTGAACTCGAGCTGACGTCCTCTTTCCTATGGATCACTCGTTATATTTTTCGAAATTTGTTTGAAAATTTTTGTTTTTGAAAGTAGGCGATAGTTTGAAAACCAAACATGATAGAACGTTGTGCTAAGGTTAAAACCAATGGCCTCTATGTCCTTTATGTTTTATAGTAAAATTTTTTATTTTTTACATTTTTTGAAAAATGATCAATTTTGAAATTTTTATATTTTGGAAACTAGGAATTGTACAAAAAAATTGTTTGACATAAATGTATGGCCCTGACCCCCTCTACCGGCAAAATAAATTTCAAGCGTGTAGGACTAAAACTGCGCAGTAGTGTGGTGCGGACAGTTCTGCTTACCAGCCTACTTTCCTACGAACATTTGCCGATATCTCCCGAACGCCTGGTCAGATTTTAACGAACGAGGTATTGATGGTGTTGGGATGACGTTCTCTCGGGTATAAATGTGTGGTGGTATTTTAATTTTTTTTTTTTTTTAATTTTTGTTTTTTGGATTGGCGCTATTTTGGAAACGATGAATTTTGGATAAACGTTTGTTTGACGTTAATGAAAGGTGGGTATGCCCTTTAGGGGGGCAACAAGTTTCAAGGGTGTAAGAGGAAGAGAAACAAGATGTTCAGTAAAGAACATATAGCCTACTTTCTCCTAAATGCATGGGTATTGTCATAACTCTTTGTCCTTTTCAAGGAGTATAATTGAAAGTTGGTTGTAGTAGCTTGTTGAAATACAACGTGCTATAGGGATATTAAACATGAATATGAGGTGCCCTTTGCTAGTGCTACCTCTGTAAAAAAAAATCATTCAATTCGGTTTCACCGTGTTTGAATTGATCTGGGGAATGGATTTGCACACATACATGGCCGCTATTTGCAAACTATTGGGCTGATGACCTTGTAGTCAGTCATAAGATGCTTTCCACAAAAAGGCATGTTGTTGCAAAACCGGTAGAGATCAAATTATTAGGATGGTCGAAATTTGATTTAAGCTTTTAACATTTGGGTGGCCGTCATTCCATTTCCCGTCAAGATGGCGGCGATATAAAACATTTCACTGAGGTGCCTTTTGCTAGTGCTACCTCTGTACCAAATTTCGTTCAATTCGTTTTCACCGTGTTTGAATTGATAGGGGGAATCGATTTGCACACATACTTGGCCACCATCTGCAAACTATTGGGCTGATGATCTAGCAGTTTGGTCAGAATATGCTTCCCACATAAAGATTTGTTTTTGCAAAATTTGGTAGAGACTAGATTATTAGGTTGGTCGTAATTACATTTTAGCCTTTAACATTTGGGTGGCCGCGATTACGTTTCCGTCAAGATGACGGTGATATAAAACATGACACTGAGGTGGCCTTTTCCAGTGCTACCTCTGTACCAAATTTCGTTCCATTCGGTTGCACCGTGTTCGAATTAATAGGGGGAATCCATTTTCACACAATGATGGCCACCATCCGCAAAATATTAGGCTAATGACCTATTAGTTTGGTCAAAGGATGCTCCCTCCATAATGGTATGTTGATGCAAAATTTGGTAGAGATCGGATGATTAGGTTAATCGTAATTTGATTTAAGCTTTGTATTTTTGTGTGGCCGCCATTACGTTTCCGTCAAGATGGCGGCGATATAAAACATGACACTGAGGTGCCCTTTGCTAGTGCTACCTCTGTACCAAATTTCATTCCATTCGGTTTCACCGTGTTCGAATTAATAGGGGTAATCGATTTTGACACAAAGATGGCCGCCATCCGCAAACTATTAGGCTAATGACCTATTAGATTTGTCAAAGGATGCTTCCTCCATATAGGTATGTTGTTGCAAAATTTGGAAGAGATCGGATGATTAGGTTAGTCATAATTTGATTTAAGCTTTGAACATCTGTGTGGCCGCCATTACGTGTCCGTCAAGATGGCGGCGATATAAACATGACACTGAGGTGCCCTTTGCTAGTGCTACCTCTGTACCAAATTTCATTCCATTCGGTTTTACCGTGTTCGAATTAATAGGGGTAATCGATTTTGACACAAAGATGGCCGCCATCCGCTAACTATTAGGCTAATGACCTATTACGTTGGTCAAAGGTTGCTGCCCCCATGAAGGTATGTTGTTGCAATACTTGGTAGTGATCGGATGATTAGGTTAGTCGTAATTTGATTTAAGCTTTGAACATTTGTGTGGCCGCCATTACGTTTCCGTCAAGATGGCGGCGATATAAAACATGACACTGAGGTGTCCTTTGGTAGTACTACCTTTGTACCAAATTTCATTCCATTCGGTTTCACCGTGTTCGAATTGATAGGGGGGGGGGGGGGGACATACATTCAGAGTACCACACACACTCACACACACACACACACACACACACACACACACAGACTCACACACATACACACACACAGACAGACACACTTTTTTTCGCCCTGTAGTGATCTCATAAGCCTACTTTCATTTTTTGCAAAAATCGAAAGTAGGCTAAAAATGACTACTTTCTCGCGAACATTGGTGATAAATGGCGAATGGATGGTCGGATTTTAACAAATGAGGTGTCGTTGGACTCGAACTGACGTCCTCTTCCCTATAGACTACTCGTTATATTTTTAAAATACATTTTGAAATATTTTGTTTTTGAAAGTAGGCGATAGTTTGAAAACTAAACATGATAGAATGTTGTGCCAAAGTTGAACCGAATGCTCTCTATGACCTTTATTTTTTACAATAAAACGTTTTTATTTTTTGAAATTTTTGAAAACACTTAAATTTTGATTTTTTACTATTTGGAAACTAACAAGTTTACAAAAGAGTTTGTTTGACATAAATGAAAGGTCCCTACCCCCTCGACCAAGAAAATAAATGTTACGTCTCTAGGACAAAAACTATGCATGTTAGAACTTTTTTTACTTTATTTTTTTAAATAAAAGACTGTTTGTAGACAGAGAGAGCCAGTAGCGCTTGACGTATGTTACAACGAGGCTATGACTGGCCATGGTGAATACAGGAAATGGCTATTTCGACGGGGCGATGTATGGCAAAACGAGGGGTCGCTTTTAGATATTTTTTCCTATCACGAATGAATGAAGGCGAATATTTTGAAATGTGACAAGCATGCTAAGATTTTTTACGGTGATGAGCGAGATCGCTCTCTGACACAACAGACGGTTGTAGGATGTGACCAAGTGATACTTAGACGTTGGCGATCTCGGTGACAGTGCCCGGATGAAATGAATTGCTATTTCGGTGGGATGCCGGGGGCAGCTTATGATGGTTGGTTTTGTGACATTTCCTATGACGGATGGAGGCGAATATTTGAAAATGTGTTAAGTGTGCTAGGATTTTTAGGTAGATTTCATTAGAAAGCTAACTATTGCAATGGGTCCCATGTTTCGACTTCCGGAAAATTTCGACATATCTTCGCGTTTCACATCCCCCAGACCCCAAAACCACCGTCAGTTCAAAAGTTTATATATAATTTATGTATATATATATGTATATATATATGTATATCAGTTTCTTGTGGACACGATAACTGCCGTAATTTTGCACCAATTACTTCGAATTTTTTACCGAATATGTATACCTATAAAATCTCGGTCGAGTTCGTTACTGGGCTAAATCGGTCGAAGGGGGTGAAAATGGGGGGCTTTTTTCGAAAAAGTGAAATTTCGCTATAACTCTCTTAATACGTGCAATATCGAATCCATTCAAAGTTCATAATATGTGTCGGATAAGTGCCAAAAATGTATGTCAAATAAGATTTTTGATAGCACCAACCATTGACCAAAGGGGTGGAAAAAAGTGGGTTTTTCGGGAAACATTAATCATATCTCTCTTAATAGGCACAATATCAAAACCGTACAAAATGGACAATATTCCCCTAATAATTACCTAAAACTTTTGTCTGAAAGAATTTTTGATATGACCCACCATTACGCCAAGGGACGAGAAAAATGATTTCGGAATTATAAGAAAATGCCAAGAGCTATCAGTGGTTGCCATGGCAACACTACTAAATTGATGAGGCATGGACCATCAGACGTTGCCATGACAACGCACTTGCACGAGATCAGATTCAGTATTTCCATCTGATTAAGTGGTTGGTTGGTTGGTTCTTAAGTTTAGGGGCTGCGACAACGCGGTCATGTAGCCCCGTGTACTTTGGGTGTGTGTAGAATCTGTCTGATAACCGGTGTTAATTGTGATGACTGTATTAGTGTGTGTTATCTGTTTGTTAATTTAAGTACTGCAACTAACAATTTTTCAGATAGTTCCTACTTTTGCCGCCAAGCGCCACTGTCAACGACTACGAGGCCAAGTTCAGAACTGAGCTACTAGACGCCGCCGCAGTCGGCTCTTGGCAACGAACATAGAAACCTAAGAGCGTTGTTTACATTCTTAACCTATCCAATTTAACTTCACACAGGTGCAATTAGTGGAAGGATCTTTAACATGCCATAAATCTATGACATGGGACCGCCGGCTTTACTTCCCCTCCGAAGGAAGGCATACTGAGGGATATTTAACGCTCTTAAAAAATCCGACGGCTTCGGCCGGGTTTGAACCCGGTATCTTGGGAATAGAAGCTCAGCATGTTACCGACTACGCCACCAAAGCCGCCTGATAAAGTGGGAAGCGGCTTCGGTGACGTAACTGGTAGCATGCTGAATGTCTATGCCCAATGTCGCGGTTTCAAAGCCGGCCGAAGTCGTCGGATTTCTAAGAGCACTAGAATCCCTCAGTATGCTTTCCTTTGGAGGGGAAGTTCCAACGTTCGTTGCGAGTTGATGGTTGGGGTGGCATCTAGTAGCCAAGTTCACAGCTAGGTGTCGTTGACGGTTGTACCTGGTAGCAACATTAGGAACTACTGCTTGAAATTGACCGTCTGCAGTACTTACATGAATTAAGACTAATACAGCCATTACAATTCACACCGTGTATCAGACAGATTCTACACTCACCCAAAGTACACGGGGTTAGATGACCGCGTTGTCGCAGCCCCTAAACTGAGGAACCAACCAGAGGTAGATTTCGTTAGAAAGCTAACTATTGCAATGGGTACCATGTTTCGACTTCCGGAAAATTTCGACATATCTTCGCGTTTCACATCCCCAGGCCCCAAAACCACCGTCAGTTCAAAAGTTATATATAATTTATGTATGTATATGTATATCAGTTTATTGTGGACACGATAACTGCCGTAATTTTGTACCAATCACTTTGAATTTTTTACCGAATACGTATACCTATAAAATCTCGGTCGAGTTCGTTACTGGGCTAAATCGGTCGTTGGGGGGTGAAAATGGGGGGCTTTTTTTTTTCGAAAAAGTGAAATATTGCTATAACTCTCTTAATATGTGAAATATCGAATCCGTTCAACATTCATACTATGTGTCGGATAAAGCCCAAAAATGTATGTTTGAAGAGTTTTTTTTATAGCACCAACCATTGACCAAAGGGGTGGGAAAAAGTGGGTTTTTCTGGAAACATTAATCATATCTCTCTTAATAGGCACAATATCAAAACCGTACAAAATGGACAATATTCCCATAATAATTACCTAAAACTTTTGTCTGAAAGAATTTTTGATATAACCCACCATTATGCCAAGGGATGAGAAAAATAATTTCGGAATTATAAGAAAATGCCAAGACCTATCAGTGGTTGCCATGGCAACACTACTAAATTGATGAGGGATGAGCCATCAGACGTTGCTAAGATAACGCACTTGCACGAGATCAGATTCAGATTTCCATCTAAGTGTGAAGCGGCTTCGGTGACGTAACTGGTAGCATGCTGAATGTTTATGCCCAAGGTCGCGAGTTCAAAGCCGGCCGAAGTCGTCGGATTTTCTAAGAGCGCCAAAAATCCCTCAGTATGCTTTCCTTTGGAGGGGAAGTTCCAACGTTCGTTGCGAGTTGCTGGTTGCGGTGGCATCTAGTAGCCAAGTTCACAGCTAGGTGTCGTTGACGGTAGTACCTGGTAGCAACATTAGTAACTACTGCTTGAAATTGACCGTCTGCAGTCCTTACCTGAATTACAGACTAATACAGCCATCCCAAAGTACACGGGGTTACATGACCGCGTTGTCGCAGCCCCTAAACTGAGGAACCAACCAAAATCTCTGCGGTAGATATAATTTTGCGTGAAGAAGTAACAGACCGTTACATAGTTGCACATCAGTGTCGAAACCTAGCATAAGGACAGTGTGACCACAAGTATAAAAATGGACCCCAAATGACAAGAAGGTTACCGTTCCCATAAGACAATAAAATGTTTAAAATAAGCATAAAATGACGAAAAACAAAGTTAATTAAGCTCCAATTATAAAATACCTTCTCGCATTAAATGAGGTCTGATCCTTCTACGAAAATCTGCATATTCTGCCTATTTTCGCCTATCCCCAAGTTTGTCCGGTGAAATCTACCTCCGCCTTCCGGCGTGCCGAGAGGACTTTTTTTTACCCCTGAAGGGGATCCTTAGCATGCTAGTAAACGGTAATAAGCGAGACTGCTGTCTGGCACAGTAAATGGTTTTAGAATATGGAAACCTAAAACATTTGCTCGACCAAGTCATGTGCATGTATGCAAAGAGCCAAAACGGTAAGGTCATTGGCCTGAAATGTTATAAACTAAATATTGAACTGGGTAAAGTCATGTGTTTTAGGGTGAAAGTATGTGGTTAACATGATCATGTATGATGATGGCCGATTGCTAGTAATTATTATTATTACAGTAAAATGTATAACAATAATAATAATATTAATAATAAGACACACACGTTTGGAATGCTACAGAACTGTGTTGCTTGCTTGCACTCAATCCACAACCGGGCCAGGCCTTGTCAAAGCGACTGCTGATAACACAAGAATGTCTACGTGGGCAGGAAGTAAAGGGTCATGTTACTTGGCTGGTAGAGGCTAGCAGGTCTGTCGTTTAAACAGAGAGACCGCCATTTTCGTTCCTAGACAGCCGTACTACCGATGTATAAGAGGCAGCCATTTTGGTTCCTTATTAAAAACATGAAACTAGTATAAGTTACACGAGGAAAGTGAAGAGGCGTGGGAACACGTGTGAGAGAGACAACATTTCAAGGTCAAAACGCTGAGAAAATGCAACTGTCTCTGTTGCTAGGCTAACTGATAACGATTGCGTTAGGGATGCACTTGCCATTTTAGCACACGGACGTACACAGTAGAGCTCTGAACTGAACTTTGGAAGAACAATCCTTTAATTTTTTTGGTAAGTACCTATGAATGATTATTTTAATAATGTCATGCTAATGAACCTGAAATTTGTAGTTATTGATTTGGTAATTAATGATTTTTATTTATTTATTTGTTTGCAGATAACCGGTATACCTTACATGTCAGAGATACAAGAAACCATTGCGCATTAGGGCCCACTAGAAGGAAACAGTAACAAGACAGTGCAAGTGAAGGTGAGATTTGTTTTTAACTAACTTGTTTCATTTTTTGTTTGATATTATTTTATTTTATGGAATGCATGTATTAACTTGAATTTAGGTATTTATAGCGGTTTATTTTATTTATTTTTAGAAAATTGGAAAGACAAGCTTTACCACCGTAGCAGTTGCTGAAAACCCAAGACGCAGTAGAGTGAAACCATTGTTTCCAGGCAGTGAACTATTGAAAACTCAGGTAAGTCTAACTTAAAAATGCTATTCCATTTTACCACTAATGAAAAACCATAGACGAAAAAATATTCATTACCTGTACATGACTGGTACAATGATTGCTTTCTTGAATAATGGCCATGTATTGACAAACGGTACAAGACTATATTGGTTGTTGACTGGGAAAAAGACAAGGCCATATTGGATTTTCTAAAAACAAAAACAAAAAAAATAATTTATGGGTGGTCCCCTATGGACTCAAAAATATCCACAGGTTTGAACAAGATAATCTGAACAAACTGACATGAAATTCATTTTTGTTTATATATTGGTTAAAGGGGGATGTAAATGACTAAAGATTTATAAAAAGAAAGCAATTCCATGGGTTACTGTTAGTGCCAACATACAGTTTATTTTTAATGGTGTTTTGATATATTAATGTCAATTAACGTTAAAATTTAATTACAAGTATTGATTGATTGATTGATTGATTGATTGATTGATTGATTGAGTGATGGATTATTTTGTTTATTTTTAGGTGTGGTCATGCGCCATTAACGTAGTGAACAGACAGTGAACAAGCATACATTATGCTTTAAAGTACTCTGTGCTCTTGTGCAACGTTAATAACTTGCAATAAAAAAAGTTTTATTATAACACATGGCGTTAGTACGAAATACAACAAGTGAGCAAGTTGGTTTACCACGTGGGTTACATTTAAAATCATAACATGAACGTTGGTTAACATTTGAATCCTGGCCTGTAGACTTTTTGTCGACACATGAACTTGCAAAAGCCGTTTTTTTTTTTACTTGAACCGAGAAGATGTGGTGCGCTGTGTGTTTTGTCGTATTGAACTTTCATACTGGGAAGAAGGGGATGATCCCTTTAGAGACCATTTGCGAGGGTCTCCTTGTTGTCCTTACATGCTTGGAAAACAAGTGGGTAACCTACCAGTGTATCCATTTTACCGAACCACAAGTACATTGGCTGCTACGTACGTTGCTGTATAACAAATAAATAATATTAATGATGTATTACCACCCAACTACGGTACTGTCGATATATGTGGTCAATATGCCATAGACAGTGTTGAATTGGCGTGGGCTTTTGAAAAATTGGGAGTTTGCAAGACTAGCACACACAGAGTACAGCTCTGTTGAAAAACGTTTAGAATCTTATAAAAAATGTTTGGCCATTAATATTAAAACACCTTACCAAACAGCTGAGTGAAGCTGGATTTTTTTTATACTGGTGAAGGGGATTAAACAATATGTTTTTATTGTGGATTTGCTTTAAAGGATTGGTAAATGACTGACGACCCTTTTGTGCAACACGCTCGTTGGTTACCTAACTGTAAATACATGGTGTTGCTTAAAGGTCAGGAATTTGTGAACAATATTCGTACAGAAAACGTGATTGTAGCACAAAATATAAAAGTGCCTTTAGAGTTAGAACACGCGGAGCAAATATATGAGGCTGAAAGAAAAGACTTGTCTTACGAACAGATACAAAAGTGTGACCAACAATTATGTAAAATTTGTTATCAAGATGAACTAGGTGTTGTATTTTTGTCTTTGGACACATGATAGCCTGTGTCAAGTGTGCATTAGAACTTAACACTTGTGCTATACTATATATATCTATATATATAAAGCACAAAGTTTGTCTGTCTGTCTGTCTGTTTGTCTGTTATGTATGCAAATCTACACCATTTCACCGATCTGAACCAAAATTTGTATACTTACCCTTTGGAACCCTGCGGGTAACCCTGTCAACTTTAAATTTCGAACAGACCACCCCATTCCCTGCATTTAGGCCCTTTTGCACAAATCTACACCGTTTCACCGATCTGCACCAAAATGTGTATACCTACCCTTTGGAACACTGCGAGTAACACTGTCTACTTAAAATTTCGGACAGACCACCCCATTCCGTGCATTTAGGCCCTTTAGTCCAAATCCACACCGTTTCACCGATTTGAACCATAATTTGTATACATACCCTTTGGAACCCTGCGAGTAACACTGTCTGCTTGAAATTGCGGACAGACCATTCCATTCCCTGCATTTAGGCCCTTTGTCCCAAATCTAAACCGTTTCACCTATCTCAACAAAAATTTGTATATTTACCCTTTGGAACACTGCGACTAACGCTGTCTGCTTTAAATTGCGGAGAGGCTACTCCATCCCCTGCATTTAGGCCCTTTGGCACAAATCTACACCGTTTCATCGATCTGAACCAAAATGTGTATACTTACCCTTTGGAACCCTGCGAGTAACACTGTCCACTTAAAATTTCGGACAGATCACCCCATTTCCTGCATTCAGGCCCTTTGGTCCAAATCCACACCGTTTCACCGATCAGAACCAAAATTCGTATTCTTACCCTTTGGTACCCTGCGAGAAACACTGTCTGCTTGAAATTGCGGACAGACCACTCCATTCCCAGCATTTAGGCCTTTTGGAACAAATCTACACCGTTTCACCGATCAGAACCAAAATATGTATACTTCCCCTTTGGAACCCTGCGAGTAACATTGTCTGCTTGAAATTGCGGACAGACTACTCCATTCCCTGCATTTAGGCCCTTTGGTCCAAGTCTACACCGTTTCACCGATCAGAACCAAAATTCGTATTCTTACCCTTGGGTACCCTGCGAGAAACACTGTCTGCTTGAAATTGCGGACAGACCACTCAATTCCCTGCATTTAGGCCCTTTGGAACAAATCTACACCGTTTCACCAGATCTGAACCAAAATTTGTATACTTACCCTTCGGAACCCTGCAAGTAACACTGTCCACTTAAAATTTCGGACAGACCACACCATTCCCTGCATTTAGGTCCTTTGGCACAAATCTACACCGTTTCACCGATCAGAACCAACATTCGGATATTTATCCTTTGGTATCCTGCGAGTAATACTGTCTGCTTGAAATTGCGGACAAACCACTCCATTCCCTGCATTTAGGCCCTTTGGCACAAATCTACACCGTTTCACCGATCAGAACCAAAATCTGTATACTTACCCTTTGGAACCCTGCGTGTAACACTGTCTGCTTGAAATTGCGGACAGACTTCTCCATTCCCTGCATTTAGGGCCTTTGGCCCAAATCTACACCGTTTCACAAATCTCAACCAAAATTTGTATATTTACCCTTTGGAAGACTGCGACTAACACAGTCTGCTTGAAATTGCGGAGAGGCCACTCCAACCCCTGCATTTAGGCCGTTTGGCACAAATCTACACCATTTCACCGATCTGACCCAAATGTTACATACTTACCCTTTGGATCCCGACAAGTAACACTGTTCACTTTAAATTTCGGACAGACCACACTATTCCCTGCTTTTTGGCCCTTTGGCAGAAAACTACACTGTTTCACCGATCTCAAATAATTACCCTTTGCAACTCGACGAGTAACACTGTCCACTCGAAATTTCGGGCAGACCACTCCATTCCCCGCATTTAGGCCCTTTGGCACAAATCTACATCGTTCACCGATCGAAAACAAAACGTGTATACTTACCCTTTGGAACCCGGTGAGTAACACTGTCCACTTGGAATTTCGGACAGACCACTCCATTCCCTGCATTTAGGCCCTTTTGCGCATATCTACATCGTTTCACCTATCTGAACCTAAATTTGTACACTTACTCTTTGGAACCCGACGAGTAACACTGTCCACTTAAAACTTTGGACAGACAACTCCATTTCCTGCATTTAGGCCCTTTGGCAAAATCTACCCTGTTTCACCGATCTGAGCCAAATTTTACATACTCACCCTTTGGAACCCGACGTGTAACACTTTCTACATGAAATTTCGGATAGACCATTCCATTTACCGCATTTAGGCTCTTTGGCAAAAATCTACATAGTTTCACCCATCTCAACCAATCTTTATGTAAGTTACTTACCCTTCGGAACCCGACGAGTAACACTGTCTGCTTGAACTTTTGGACTCCATTCCCTGTATTTAGACCCTTTGTTACAAATCTACATCGTTTCACCAATCTGGATCAAAATTTGTATATTTACTCTTTGGAACCCAACGAGTATCACTGTCCACTTTAAATTTCTGACATACCTCTCCATTCCCTGCATTTAGCTCAGGAATCCCTCGGGGTTGCCAGCTTCCTAACTCACCCGCCATGAGCCCTTGAGGGTGTACCAGAAATGGTGGGGCTACACACACCCTGCCTCTTTGAGGGCCTTGATCAGAAGACAGGAGATATAATGAAACGGAATGGAAGGCAGACCACTCGAAGAATGAGGGCATCAGGAAAGATGAGACAACGACCAATTAAGCGGGAAATTGAAAGACTCCCTAGCCCTCGGATGCCCTAATACAGTCGGGGTCGGCAGAGAACAAGAGTTGACCAAGGGAGGCCGACAGGAAAGAGAACTGAAAGGAGCCTGGCACCAGGAAGTAGAAGCGATGTCAGACTCAGCTGGGGTCCGGTGTTCGGCAACCCACGTCCCACAAGTTGCGAGTCTCTGGGGGGGGGGGGCAGTTGTGAGAATAGCTTGCTGATTCATCGCGAGGTGACATGAGAGGACCTTCCAGAGCTGTCTATACTGATGCCAGCACAGGGCCGTTGCTCAAGCCACTGTGGTGTTGCGAAAGAGTGAGTGATTCCCCGGTCAATCTAAATACGACGGGGGACCCCGAACGTGTGTCATCATATTTCGTCATCATCTACGATCATCTCAGGTTCGTGCAGTTTGTACCCATTTTCTTTGCCGAGCAGTACGCCATAAGCTCTTTCACTAGGCGCATCGAGTACAGGCCTAGGCCAGAAAATAAGGTTGAGACTTTGGAAGACATCGAAGCTAGACATCTGAATTACCTATATCAGTTGTAAATTACACCATGTTCGTTTAGTAGTCATTTTTTCATTACCTTATTATTATCATCATCATCATCATAAGTGCAAATGACCTAGATGTTACGCGCATCATACCATTAATCACCGCCGCATAGTCTTTCTCGACTGTGATTTTTAAAATATTAATTTTTATTACAGTACATTGTGAAGATTATAAGTTGAAGTGCCAATTCAATACAGGTAGTAGTTTCCCTCATCATCCTCATCATAAGGGCAAATGACCCAGATGTTACGCCCATTACACCATTAATCACCACACACAATATGTCTTCCTCGCCTGTGAATTTTGAAATATGCATTTCTATTACGGTAGTTTGTAAGTTTGACGCGTCAATTCAACAGTACTTTTCATTATCATCTTTTCAAAAGGGCAAATGACCTAGATATTACGCCCTCATTGTCTTTGGGGGGGGGGGGGAAGCCTAGATTTTATGTCCATTATATTTCTAAGGAGACTTTGATACATTATCATCATTCCACCGGGCGAAGCCGGGTACTACTGCTAGTATATATTTAAAGCACAAAGTTTTTTCTTATGTATACAAATCTACACCGTTACACCGATCTGAACCAAAACTTGTATACTTACCCTTTGGATCCCGACGAGTAACCCTGTCAACTTTAAATTTCGGACGGATGACCCCATTCTCTGCATTTAGGCCCTTTTTCACAAATCTACACCGTTTCACCGATCTGAACCAAAATTTGTATACTTCCCCTTTGGAACCCTGCGAGTAACACTGTCTACTTAAAATTTCGGAAAGACCACCCCGTTCCCTGCATTTAGGCCCTTTCGTCCAAATCTACACCGTTTCACCGATCAGAACCAAAATTCGTATTCTTACCCTTTGGTATCCTGCGAGTAACACTGTTTGCTTGAAATTGCGGACAGACCACTCCATTCCCTGCATTTAGGCCCTTTGGCCCAAATCTACACCGTTTCACCGATCTCAACCAAAATTTGTATATTTACCCTTTTGAACACTGCGACTAACACTGTCTGCTTGAAATTGCGGAGAGGCTACTCCATCCCCTACATTTAGGCCCTTTCGCACAAATCTACACTGTTTCACCGATCTGAACCAAAAGTTGTATACTTACCCTTTGGAACCCCGCGATTAAAACTGTCCACTTAAAATTTCGGACAGACCACCCCATTCCCTGCATTTAGGCCCTTTGGCACAAATCTACACCGTTTCACCGATCTGAAACAAAATGTGTATACTTACCCTTCGGAACTCTGCGGGTAACTATGTCCACTTGCAATTTCGGACAGACAACCCCATTCAATGCATTTAGGCCCTTTTGCACAAATCTACACCGTTTCACCGATCTGAACCAACATGTGGTTACTTACCCTTTGGAACCCTGCGAGTAACACTGTCCACTTAAAATTTCGGACAGACCCCCCCATTCCCTGCATTTAGGCCCTTCTGTCGAAATCTACACCGTTTCACCGATCAGAACCAAAATTCGTATTCTTACCCTTTGGTGCCCTGCGAGAAACACTGTCTGCTTGAAATTGCGGACAGACCACCCCATTACCTGTATTTAGGCCCTTTGGTCCAAATCTACACCGTTTTACCAATCAGAACCAAAATTCGTATTCGTACCTTTTGGTACCCTGCGAGTAACACTGTCTGCTTGAAATTGCGGGCAGACCTCTCCATTCCCTGCATTTAGGCCCTTTGACACAAATCTACACCGTCACCGATCTGAACCAAAATGTGTATACTTACCCTTTGGAACCCTGCGAGTAACACTGTCTGCTTGAAATTGCGGACAGACCACTCCATTCCCCGCATTTAGACCCTTTGGCCCAAATCTACACCGTTTCACCGATCTCAACCAAAATATGTATATTTACCCTTTGGAACACTGAGACTAACAATGTCTGCCTGAAATTGTGGAGAGGCTACTCCACCCCCTGCATTTAGGCCCTTTGTCACAAATCTACACTGTTTCACCGATCTGAACAAAAATGTGTATACTTACCCTTTGAAACACTGCGAGTAACACTGTCCACTTAAAATTTCGGACAGACCACCCCATTCCCTGCATTTAGGCCCTTTGAAATATATCTACACCGTTTCACTAATCAGAACCAACATTCGGATACTTACCCTTTGGTACCCTGCGAGTAACACTGTCCACTTGAAATTTTGAACGGACCACTCCTTTCCCTGCATTTAGGACCTTTGGCAAAAATCTACACCGTCTCATCCATCTCTACCAAATTTTACATACTTACCGTTTGGAACCCAACGAGTAACCCTGTCTACTTGAAATTTTGGGCAGACTACTCCTTTCCCTGCATTTAGGCCCTTTGGCAGAAATCCACACCATTTCACCCATCTCAACCAAATTTTACATACATACCATTTGGAACCCGACGAGTAACCCTCTCTGCTTGGAAATTTGGGCAGACCACTCCTTTCCCTGCATTTTGGTCCTTTGCTAAAAATCTACACCGTTTCACCCATCTCAACCAAATTTTGTCTTGCTCGACTGTGATTCATTATTACTATTACGTTAGTTTGTATGTTTGACGTGCCAATTCAATAGTTGTAGTATATGTATGTCCCCTATGCGTTCATATACCATTCATCCCATTGCGATGATAATTGGGTCTGTTGTTGTGTGGATTCCAGGGAAGGTTTCTAGCTACAAATTATGTATGTAACACAAAAGGGTGAGGGACTTAACAGGAAGTTTTAAATGCCACAGTAACCCAATTGCACAATGCCAGTTGTGATGATGATGTTTAAAGGGGCCTAACATCGAGGTTATTGCCCCTAATGGTTTGGGGGTTCGTGAAAATGAAACTAATACTAAAACTAGCTACAAAACTTATGGGCTAGAAGAAGATAAGGACAAAAGAAAGGAATAAGGGAAATAAAAGTCAGGAGGAAATGAAATGCCACCAACCCTAGATAAATGAGAATTGAGGACTTGGAAGGAAGGAGAGCCACGAAATGCAGATAGGAAAGGGAAAAAGGACAGGGTCCGTCCCAAAGGCAATGGAAAAAATGGGTAAAACCGGACCCAGCTCAGGAAACCCTCAGGGTTGCCAGCTCCCGAACTAACCAGCCATGAGCCCTTGAGGATGTAGCACTATCCAGGGTGCACCAGAAGTGGTGGGGCTACACACACCCTGCCTCCTTGAGGGCCTTGAGCAGAAGACATGAGATATTAAGAAAAGAAAAAGAAGGCTGACACCTCGTAGAATGAGGCTATCAGGAATGATTAGACAAGGGCCAATTCAGGCGGGAAAGTGAAAGAGTCGCTAGGCCTCGTATACCCTGATACCATCGGGGTCGGAAGAGAACAAGAGTTTGACCAAGGGAGGCTGACTGGAAAGAGAACTGAAAGGAGCTCGGCACCAGTAAGTAGAAGCAATACCGGACTCAACTGGGGTCCCGTGGTCGCAAACCCACGTCCCACAAGTTGTGAGACCCTAGGTGGTGGAGGGTTGGAAGGGAGGTGGGGGGGGGAGGTGTGAGAATAGCTAGCTGATTCATCGCGAGGTGACATGAGAGGACTGTCCGAAGGCCGCCGTGTTACCAGGTATTGCTGACTATGCTGATGTTCATACAGGGCCTTTGCTCAAACCACTTAAGTGTTACGAAAGAGTGAGTGATTGAGTGATTCACCGGCCAATGTATAGGACCGGGACCCCCCCCCCCCCCCGAAAGTCTGTCATCATATATCGTCATCAACTGCGATATTGTCAAGTTCGTGCAGCTTGGACCCGAGCAGTACTTCATAAGCTCTTTCACTAGGTGCATCGAGTATAGGTCTAAGCCAGAAAATAAAGTTCAGACTTTGGAAGACATCGAAGGTAGAAATCTGAATTACCTATATCAGATTTAAAATTTACCAAGTTCGTTTATGAGTCAATTTTCATTTCCTTATTATTATCATCATAAGGGCAAATGACCTAGATGTTTCGCCCATTATACCACTAAGCACCACACACAATAAGTCTTCGTCGCCTGTGAATTTTGAAATATTTCTTTCTATCACGGTAGTCTGTAAGCTTGTCGTGTCAATTCAACAGTAGTTGTCATTATCATCCTCATCAAAAGGGCAAATGACCAAGATGTTACGTCCATTATACTACTAAGCAACACCACAGTCTACCTAGCCTGTGATTTTTTAAATATGTATTTCCATTAGTTTGTAAGTTTGATATACCCGTTCAGTAGTAGTCGTCTTCATTATCATCCTCAACAAAAGCGCAAATGACCTAGATGTTACGTCCATTATACTACTAAGCAACACCACAGTCTACCTAGCCTGTGATTTTTAAAATGTGTATTTCCGTTAGTTTGTAAGTTTGATTTACCCGTTCAGTAGTATTCGTCTTCATTATCATCCTCAACAAAAGGGCAAATGACCTAGATGTTACGTCCATTATACTACTAAGCAACACCACAGTCTACCTAGCCTGCGATTTTTAAAATATGTATTTCCATTAGATTGTAAGTTTGATATACCCGTTCAGTAGTAGTCGTCTTCATTATCATCCTCATCAAGAGGGCAAATGACCTAGATGTTACGTCCATTATACTAGTAAGCAACACCACAGTCTACCTAGACTGAGATTTTTAAAATGTGTATTTACATTAGATTGTAAGTTTGATATACCCGTCCAGTAGTAGTCGTCTTCATAAATAAATAAAATTTATCACGTTGAGTGTTAAGGAGACTGAGATATTATCATCATTCCACCGGGCGAAGCCGGGTACTACTGCTAGTTCACCATAAAATGATTCATTGTATTGATTGAGCACAAAACCTATAAGGACGAATGATGAAACGAAAAGAAGACAGTTTGTAGCTGGTGAGACCAAAGACTACATAACAGAAAGATCGGATTACAATACAAAATGGCGGTTCCAACATTCGACTGTAGCGACATCTTCGTGAAATTAGTTGTATTTCGCATACAGTATTTGTTGTCATTCAAAGAGATGTTGACATGACAGTGTCATTAGGAAAATGACAGCTGATTGTGCATGAGCATTTCAGTCTCAAAGTAATCCATTCATTGAGAAGTTTTAATTAAATTATGTGCCCAGTATCCCCTTCTGCTTATTGTATGGATACATGCGACATTAGCGCCCGAGTGGAACAGGTAGAAGTTAACGATATCATGTATGGATACATGCGACATTAGCGCCCGAGTGGAGCAGGTAGAAGTTAACGATATCATGAATTAATTAGGGAACTCTCTGTTATATCAAGTTAGATTTACTCTTGGGGCGGCGTTGATTATCATGATACAGTGTTAGTCGTTGTCGCCTAGCGACAATATGTCCGTCAATTCATTCGTATCTATTTTCGTGAGACCTTGAAGGAAATAATATTCACAATTATTTTAATACACGTACAGTATTATATAATCAAGTAAGGTGGGTATCAATCGACGGTGCTTGACGGGCATTACATTTTAAGACAACAAATGTCGTCGTAGCGCAAATACTTCCCGAGATATTTCAGTTTTAGTAAAGGGTGGACATTTTTGAAAACTATTTTAATATATAAGACTAGAAGACCCGTGCTGCTCCGCAGCATTCACTTCAACAATCCTACAGCACTTCTGTCCGTATGACATTTGGATATGTTCATGCTAGTGACCTGAACAGACATTTACGGTACCGTCGCTTTGGGGTAACTGATGAAGTGGACTTATGAGATCAAATGTCCTCTGTGTGTGTGTGGGGCACTATTTACCCAGCGTAAGCATAAAAGGCGCACGGACGTCAGGTTCCAGACGCAATTCTGAAAAGCCGAGGTGAACAGCTAACTCCAAACACATAAGCTATACTCTTCTCTGAAGTACGTGGGTTGGCGACCACGGGACCCCAGCTGAGTCCGGCATGGCTTCCACTTACTTGTGCCGGGCTCCTCTCCATCTTCTTTCCAGTCGACATCCCTTGGTCAACTCTTGTTCTTTTCTGACCCCGACGGTATTAGGGTATCCGAGGCCTAGGGAGTCTTTCACTTTCCTGCCTTAATAGGCCCTTGTCTCATCTTTCCTGATCCCTCCTTCTTCGAGGGGTCAGACCTCTTGTTTTCTTTTCATTATATTTCCTTTTCTCTTTAAGATCCCACACTGTTTTTGTTAATTGGCTCCCGTGTATCTAAATTCCATTGAGCGATTTCTTTTGCATCCACACTCCATTTTGTAGGTGTTTTCAGACTACGTTGAATTTTGATAGTCTTTTCGATCTACAGTAAATTGCATTTTGCTAGCGTTTTCAACCTCGATTGCATTTTGTAAGGATCGACAATCTAAATTGTCTTTTAGTAAGTCTTTCAATATAGGGGGTGGGACTTTTGTGAGTATTTTGTATCTAAATTGCATTTTGTATGGTGGTCATTTTGCAGGTATTTTGATTCTCAATTGCATCTTGTGGGTATTTTGATTCAAAATTACATTTTGTAAGTATTTTAAATCTAAATTGCATTCTGTAAGTATTGTCCATCCAATTGAGTAGTTTGAATCTACCATACATTTTGTAAGCGTTTCCAATTTCAATTGCATTTTGTAAGTACTTTGAACCTCAATTGCATTTTGTACGTATTTTCAATCTCATTTGCATTTTGTAAGTATTTTTCAATATTTTCGTTCTAAATTCCCTTTTGTAAGTATTACTGCTCTCCATTTTGTGAGTAGTTTCAATCTGAGTACCTTTTTGTAACTATTTTCCTTCTCACTTAATTTTCGTTCTGGTTTCCACTTCATTGTCATTTTCGCTATCACCCAGACCATTAGGGGCCGATAACCTAAATGTTGGGCCCCTTAAATCAACAATTATCATCATCTCTGAAGTATTAACTCGACACGACTCGTCAGTTTGATGCTGGCTGAAGGTAGGGTGATAGGTCGCTGGCAAGCTCGTAAACTCAATCTGAAGCTAGTAATTTAAATTTCCACTGAATGGAGATTGCTTGAAGAAATGAAAACGTAAAAAAAACTTACAGTGGTCGATGTGGGAGCTGTCGCGATCTTTCCTGCAGAACTTTTCGTGCTGAACAATTCTCAGAGTATATCGATATTTTTAACGGTTTACCCATAAAATGTCATAAATATTTTTTTCTACCTAATCCTTCATCTTAATCGAGAAATCCTTCACAGAATGGTTAAAACCGCATCCAAATCCACCAAGTTGCTCTCGAGATTACCCAATACATCCAAGAATTGGGAACTTTTGCTTTATACTAAGTAAATAGAGATATCCACACAATTTAATGCTACAGCGGTGGTGATCTGTCTACTTATGATACCAATGGTATACATTTAAAATAAAAGATGGGTATCTTATATTTGAATTGAGAGATGTATATTTATAATTATAAAAGTGTGCAAATTAATAGAATTAAATAAAATAATTTTAATAAGTCATAATTACTTTTATTCAAAATCATTTTATTGACCAACTTCTTTTGTTATCCTACTTAGTAGTGTTTCCTCTCCCATAGAATTACACCGTTTCCCATAATGAATTGCGTCTGGAAACTTTCAAATTATTGGATTCCGAGGGATATGTGAGCTGGGTCCGTTTTCAATTTTTCATTGACCTTAGAATTTAAGTCAGGTGATTTCAATGAATAGTTCATGAATCTTTGAATAGTCCAATACCGTTCATCAGTTAAAAGACCCCAAATCCCTCTGCTCTAAATTCACACGTAAAGTAGAGTGAAGTAATAAAAACGAAACGTGTGGCGTCTTGCATTTGCTCCTCTCTTAGTGGAAATTCTAAAAAGTAATTTTAATTTGAGTTTCTTAAATTAAAATATAATTAGGAGTCTTGGTTAAACATTTTAAGTAAGTTCATTGCCTTGTAAACATACGTAGTGCATTAAACCGCGAAAAGTAAAAATGCAATTTTGGAAAACTGACATCGAATCTAATAATTTGCACACCTCTGTAAAGACAGCTATCGCCTCCACCACTACGGATAGAATAGTGAGTAAATGAGATTGATGAGAAATGAAAAGATAACTCACACAGAAGGAATAAATATTTATTAAGCTGTAAATTTGATTGGGTATATCTAAGTTATAGAACTGAGGGAATGAAAGAACCGGATGTAGGATAGTAATCACCGATGTAGGACAATAGCACTTTTTTACCATTACCACAGGACAGTTATCGTATTAGGGATTCGGACGTCCTTGTATAATTGTTATTTAATCTGTGCCCTGTTTGCTGAGGTCTGTGCTCCTCTAATAGTACTTCCTTCCATACGACATTTGCTGTTCGCTTGCCTTTTGGTTCTATTTGAACTTTGACGTCACGAAAGGATTTTGCTCGCGATAGTGCGACATACAGTTGTCCGTGGCTAAACACCGGTTGAGGTAGATAAATGCCTACTTGATCTAGTGTTTGACCTTGAGCTTTATTGATAGTTATACAAAAAGCCAAACGTACTGGAAACTGCCTCCTTTTGAAGGAAAACGGCATAGAAGTATCTGATGGCGTAAGGTCAAGGCGAGGAAGTAGAACATTGTTTCCAACATTTACGCCAGTAATAATTTCCAGGTGTAAGCAATTGTCATGCATCTTCCGAACCAACAGTCTAGTACCGTTCAACAGACCTTGGGTAACATTAATATTTCTCAACAAAATCACAATAGAGCCTTCTTTTAGTCGAAGGATATGAGGTGGCAATCCACTTATGTCCATGCTGTCTAAAAATTCTATTGGGAATTGTAGAAGTTCACTCTCATCTTCAGTAATTAAATTATTCACACTGATGTAAGTTCTCGATGATCCTGGGATTAGCTCTAAAACTTTGTCATTGATTTCTTTACAGTGTTCATTTTTAGGTGTTAGAATCGCAATTTTTGAAAAGCGTGAAATATCTTTCAGTGTGGAAACTTTGTTTCCATATATTTCAGTGATGATATCAGTTTTAGCAATGATGGAGTGTGGTAAGTCGACTAATTCTGAATTTTCTTCATCGACTTGAGGTTATTCACCGTTACCAATTTGTATCAAGAAGTTTGCAAAGCCACGTTGATCTATATCCGCTCGCATATTTTTGTTGAGTTTAAAAATTTTGAATAATGGCCACAAAGGAGAGAACCTTACTGACATTTGGACTGAAGCTGCTCTAGATGCGTGAGGCACAACAGGCAATACCTGCCTGAAATCTCCACCTAAGATGATAATTTTTCCTCCGAAATGCACGTCGTTGTTCATGATGTCCTTGAGCAGCCGATTTACACACATAAACGCGTGCTTATTAGACATAGGGGCTTCATCCCAAATGATAAGTTTTGCTGAACGAATATAAAAAACTTCCTTGCTGTTAACATTTATTCCTGATACTGAACTTTCATGTAAATGTAGAGGTAACTTGAACTGGCTGTGTACAGTGCGCCCCTGAGGTAGTAACATTGCTGCAATACCAGTCCATGCAACAGAAACTACATTTAACCCCAAATTTGTGCAACTGTGAATCAAGCATTGGTAAAGAAATGTCTTCCCGGTGCCCCCTGGACCGTCAATGAAATATGCATTACTCATCCTTTCATTGCCGTTTTGTACTAACCCCAAAATTTCTGTACTTATAGCCGTTTGGTTTCCATTTGCTTGGTTTATCATCCGACTTAATTGATCCTCATTAAGTTTTGGATAATTCATTGGTAAATTTGTCTGAGGGAAATTATCAATAATAGCTGGCAATTCGAGAGAAGTAATGGGAAGACCATGGAGCTTTAATGTATTAGAAATATGTATAAGAGTGAACTGATATGCAATGTTAGGTTCGTGAAACTGCAGATAATCTTCTGATAATGAATTCTTGAAAATGTCCCATAACTGTCTTACATTTGAAGGGGTCTGAAAGATACATTTGTAAGAAAACAGTTGTCGTAACTGAGAAGGCATCTGAAATTGAGACGCTTCTGCCAAACAACGCTGCCATTCAAAATCATCAATCAGCAAACCTCGCTCCTTAGCTGTTTCTTTAAAAGTAGAATAGACAACGGCTTTGTAGGTTCGTAGAACCTGGAAGCTGGTAGCACCAATGACGTGAAGCAATAACAGGCGTAAATAATACCTTTCTGTTTCAGTAGGCGAAACATTATACATTCTGCCTATAGTTTTTGAAACATTTTTTCTTTTTTGTCACTGGCAGTTGCTCTTATTCAGGATATATATACGGACTTCTGGCTTGCGAATCTTGATTTAACTTGAACCACGCTTGTAATTCCGTGTTGCGCAACTGTGCTTGAAGTAAAATATCAGGAGCGTTATCATTTTTAAAATAGATATTTTGCAAGTTTGTAAAGTGAACTTGTAATCTCACGATGGAATGTGACTGTTCATGCATGTGAAATGAAAATATCGTGTATGCGGCTTCTGTTGGACCAACATATCTAGCATTTAGAAAAGAAGTAATTTCATCGTAGTTCACCGTTTCGCCTTCAGGGCATATTTTAACATTGCAGCAGTCATGACCTTTATACACTACTTGTGGATGTATTTAACACTCCAAACACTCGAGCATATTTCAACATTAATATGAGCTTGAAAGTTAAGTAAAAGAAATGTATTGTAGGGAACAATGAATCGACTATCGATTTCAATGTCAATACCTCGAATTGTTTTTACAATAATCCGTACATTATTTCTTCTCCTATATGAAGGATAACCATTGGCGTTATCTTTGGTCTCTTCCTGAAACTGTTTAGGGAAATCTTTCTTGCATACGCCATCTTTCATACAGACTGAAGAAGGATTCAAAGATCCGCAAGGACCATGTACCATATGACGCCTTACCAACTCGTATAGCGCTTCATCCTTGAGATCTGGTGTTTCGGCTGACACCACACTGTCAATGTCAGAAATTCATCGAAACTTACTATCTTCTGTTAACGTTAATAGTAAATGGATGTGCGGGAGACCTCGTTTTTGAAATTCCACTGTATATAGATATGCTTTTACTTTACCGAAAATTTCCTTAACATTAATCAATTGTAGCAATTCCTTTACTTTGCAATGGAAAACTATCACTACAATATCAGGCCTATTATTAGCCGTTTCCCAAGGATGAATGCTGTTAAGTATTTCTGGCCAGCCCGCATTACAGCTGAACGTAATGAATAAATCTGGCTTTTCAAACTTCCTCACTATCGCCATCGCATCCTGATAATTTTGCATCATATTCCTTGGGCTACCTGTAAAACAAGATGGCAAAACTACAATACGACCGACTCTGAGATTATCATTTTCTGCTCGTACATGCAAGGCGTCTGCTAAACCGGCAAATGTATCAACTCGCAACTTGATGACGTACGGTATATATTTTAACCGGTCACCTTCCATACGACAGTAGTAATCCACGAATAGCTGTTGAGTCCATTTACCAGCGTTAATAAGGGGATTGAAATCGTACTCAGCTCCTAGACCTCGAATGGCAATTCTGTACAGAATATACTCACGCATTGTGACAGTATGACGTATTTTAGTTTGTCTCACTCCAGCAGTTGGCATTGGAATGTGCCAACCAGACTCTCCGCAAGGCCAAATCAATGTATAACACATTGGATCACAGTGCATACTATCATAATCAACATTCCTCAAGCCACCTTCTCTCTCATATACTGCAATGTGTCGATGAGATGGTGGAGCTCCATCAACAGTTCCAAATACAGCAGCAATTTCTGAACATGTGGGGTCATTATAACGTCTTGGATCTGAGGAAGGTTCGTGATAGAAACGAATTACCAATTCCATTTGACGACGATATTCTTTTAGAGCTGATTTTTCCTCTTCACTTACATTCTCGTGTATTGTTTTATAAGAGCGCACGTAAGGATTGTGCTGATCTAGTAAACGATTTAAAAGACTGAGGGTATCTTCTCTCAGTTCGTGATTAGCATCATTCAGTAGCCTTAAATCATTTGCCTCTGAAAATTCTAATATGTATAATTAGCCATATGAACAATTTCCTGTTTTCTGGCATATAGAGGGGAAATTCTATGATGTATGACACCATTGATTTTGAAACAGTAAGGCCCATGGCTCGGTAGTAGCTCAGCAGTAGCACCAAAGGATACAAACGACATAGCATTATTATAGTGCCGAATATTTTTCCTAAAATTTTTACTGATTTCGTCACAATTCGTAAACAACTGCTTAATTTCTGGAAGTATTGTGTATGGTGGAAGTTTCACTTTGCCATCCCTACAACAAAAAGAAAAGTGACCACTTGTATTTTTCTCTTTTGAAAAGTATACAGCTGAGCAGTAGTGACAAATGTTACACAGACTTCCAATTGAGAATGGTTCTATGTAGGGAATAGTATGAAAACAAGATGTTCAGTAAAGAACATATAGCCTACTTTCTCCTAAATGCATGGGTATTGTTATAACTCTTTGTCCTTTTCAAGGAGTATAATTGAATGTTGGTTGTAGTAGCTTGTTGAAATACAACGTGCTATAGGGATATTAAACATGAATATGAGGTGCCCTTTGCTAGTGCTACCTCTGTAAAAAAATCATTCAATTCGGTTTCACCGTGTTTGAATTGATCTGGGGAATGGATTTGCACACATACATGGCCGCTATTTGCAAACTATTGGGCTGATGACCTTGTAGTCACTCATAAGATGCTTTCCACAAAAAGGCATGTTGTTGCAAAATCCGGTAGAGATCAAATTATTAGGATGGTCGAAATTTGATTTAAGCTTTTAACATTTGGGTGGCCGTCATTCCGTTTCCGTCAAGATGGCGGCGATATAAAACATGACACTGAGGTGCCTTTCGCTAGTGCTACATCTGTACCAAATTTCGTTCAATTCGGTTTCACCGTGTTTGAATTAATAGGGGGAATCGATTTGCACACATACTTGGCCACCATCTGCAAACTATTGGGCTGATGATCTAGCAGTTTGGTCAGAATATGCTTCCCACATAAAGATTTGTTGTTGCAAAATTTGGTAGAGACTAGATTATTAGGTTGGTCGTAATTACATTTTAGCCTTTAACATTTGGGTGGCCGCGATTACGTTTCCGTCAAGATGGCGGTGATATAAAACATGACACTGAGATGGCCTTTTCTAGTGCTACCTCTGTACCAAATTTCGTTCCATTCGGTTTCACCGTGTTCGAATTAATAGGGGGAATTGATTTTCACACAAATATGGCCGCCATCCGCAAAATATTAGGCTAATGACCCATTAGTTTGGTCAAAGGATGGTCCCTCCATAACGGTATGTTGTTGCAAAATTTGGTAGAGATCGGATGATTAGGTTTGTCGTAATTTGATTTAAGCTTTGAACATTTGTGTGGCCGCCATTACGTTTCCGTCAAGATGGCGGTGATATAAAACATGATACTGAGGTGCCCTTTGCTAGTGCTACCTCTGTACCAAATTTCATTCCATTCGGTTTCACCGTGTTTGAATTAATAGGGGTAATCGATTTTGACACAAAGATGGCCGCCATCCGCAAACTATTAGGCTAATGACCTATTACTTTGGTCAAAGGATGCTGCCCCCATAAAGGTATGTTGTTGCAAAATTTGTTAGAGATCAGATGATTAGGTTAGTCGTAATTTGATGTAAGCTTTGAACATTTGTGTGGCCGCCATTACGTTTCCGTCAAGATGGTGGCGATATAAAACATGACACTGAGGTGTCCTTTGCTAGTGCTACCTTTGTACCAAATTTCGTTCAATTTGCGCTCACCATGTTCGAATTGATAGGGGGGGGGGGACAGACATTCAGAGTACACACACTCACACACACACACACACAGACTCACACACACACATACACACACAGACAGACACACTTTTTTTCGCCCTGTAGTGATCTCATAAGTCTACTTTCATGTTTTGCAAATATCGAAAGTAGGCTAAAAAATAGCACATCGATAAGTGGCTGAGAACGGTATTGTGACAATCTGTTTCTGACAACGATTTGAGTCGCGTAGTGCTCGTTTCTGTTTCTTGGTATTGACGTTTTAGACCATACTTGACTCTGAGTTAGCACTGATATCTAGGACGTCATAGTGACCGTTCCGGCCATCTCCAGAATACAGTAAGGAAATTATTCTATTCGGTGGCGTATTTTCGGCGTTTACAGTATGCGTTTTATTATTAGTAACTATGTTAATATTCATTTTGTAAACTTGAGCAGCGGCAACTAACTCAACATGACCTCCATGAATACCATTCATAGACATATGCATTTAGTAATCATCGCTCGTATTGATAGCAGTTTCATACATATCGCTGTTGTCAACAATAAAGGAAGAATACTTATTCCAATTGTCTGTAACATGTTGAAGAATTCGTTTTCTAACCTTTGTAAATAAACTCTGACTGTTGTACACACAACATGCCAATGCCCTGAATGGACAATTTCCGTCACCTTTAATTCTTATCACATTTTGTCTCTGGCTAACTGGTTCTGAGTTTCGCTTCCGACAGGATCCTGGGGTTTTACTGCACGCAAACCCACTCTTAGTTTGAAACTATAAATCAACCACTGAATCGAGCGACTTGGCATCCACGTTCTCAACTGAGTTGGCACTGATACCGGTATTTAAGACGTCATAATGACCGTTCCACCCATCCCCAGAGTATAGCAAAGAAATTATTCTATTTGATGGCGTATTTTCTGCTTTTACACTATGAGTTTTATTATTAGTGATTATGTCAATATCCATTTTGTAAACTTGAGCAGCGGCAACTAACTCAACATGACCTCGATGAATACCATTCATAGTCATATACATTTTGTAATCATCGCTCGTATTGATAACAGTTTCGTGCATATCGCTGTTGCCAACAATAAAGGAAGAATAATTATTCCATTGTCAGTAACGTGGTTTACAATTCGCTTTCTAACCTGTGTAAATAAACTCTGATTGTTGTACTCACAATATGCCAATGACCTGAACAGACAATTACCGTCACCTTTAATCTTTATAACATTTGTAATTGAGTGTCGCCTCACATTCATTGTTTTGATTGACCACACAACCTATAAGGACGAATGATGAAACGAAAAGAAGACAGTCTGCAGCTGGTGAGACCAAAGACTATATAATTGAAAAATCGGATACACAATACAAAATGGCGGTTCCAACATTCGACTGTAGCGGCATCTTCGTGAAATTAGTTGTCTTTCGTATACAGTATATGTTGTCATTCAAAGATATGTTGACATGACAGTTTCATTATCAAAATGGCTGCTGATTGTGCATGAGCATTTCAGTCTCAAAGTAATCCATTCTTTGAGAAGTTTTAATGAAATTATGTGCACAGATTCCCCTTCTGCTTATTGTATGGACACATGCGATATTAGCGCCCGAGTGGAACAGGTAGAAGTTAACGATATCATGTATGGATACATGCGACATTAGCGCCCGAGTGGAGCAGGTAGAAGTTAACGATATCATGACGTAATTAGGGAACTCTCGGTTAATATCAAGTTCGATTTATTATTGGGGCGGCGTTGAATATCATGATACGGTATTAGTCATTGTCGCCTAGCGACAATATGTCCGTCAAGTCATTCGATTCTATTTTCGTGAGACCTTGGAGGAAGTAATATTCGCAATTAGTTTAATATTCGAATGATATAATCAAGTAAGGTGGGTATCAATCGACGGTGCGTGACGGGCATTACATTTCAAGACAACAAACGTCGTCGTAGCGCAAATACTTTCCGAGATATTTCAGTTTTAGTAAAAGGTGAAATTTTTTGAAAACTATTTTAATATATAAGATAACGCACAGCCCACGGGCAACATGATAAATGTAATATGGTGCCGGTCCTTGTCGAGTAATATGAAACGGGGAGCAAATACAGTGTATAAGGTATGTAAGGAAATGGTGGAATTAGATCCAACAAGAAAACTGGTGCATGGCTGTGAATGTACTTATCATCGTCATCATCATTTATTGCACGTATGGATCTTTTGAGGCCTACAACAGAAGAACAAAAGAAAGAAAGAGAAGAGGAAAAGTAATAACAAAGAAATCAGTCACAAAGGAGAAGTTATCTACCGCAGATAGCATTCCATCGCTGCCGGTCTCTAGCTTCATCTTCCACCGCATTCGGCACCACGTGCTGAAGTATTGGCAATACCCGATCCTTCTATCGCGTCCTGGGCATGAAGATCGCAATGCTATACAACATCCTGAATTGAACATTTAAATCTGAGTATGGAATCTGACGACGAGAAATTCCAGATGCCAAGAACAGAAGAGCGGTACGAGTTGATCGCTGGTTTCGATAATGTTCCTGCGTGAAATTGAGTTTAAAATGCCTCATGAATGCCCTCTTGTGAGTAAAAAGAATGTATTCAGTAATAGTTCATGAAGGCTTGCTCAATTCTCGTATAACCACAACGATTATATTATATTGATGACTGCATTACCGATATGTGGGTTAATATTTGAAAAGCCATTGTGCAGAAACATAATACCGGCAATGCCGACTACTTACAATGTTTGGTATTAAGGCATTTTACCATTTAAATACTGATACGAAGACTTCGAACATGTTGATGAACGAGAGAGAATCAGAGGACGAGGTTCGAACCAGGACCGAGACCGTGAGTGCACGAGGCATTCCGAAGGGGCGAATCATCATGGACCTGCATGGTGTACCTCCATGGACCTGTGATGGTGCACCTTCGTGGAGCAGTCTAGGTGTAACATCATGAAGCTGTGAGGTGTCCGGAGGTGTTGACATCGAACCAAGGAATGTGCCTGAAGCTCAAACCGCAGCACGTATCATTATACGTAATTCTCATCGTTTGTACAACACTACCCTGCTCAAAGTAAGATAAGATGTCCCTTTATTTAGTTCAGTTCTGTAGTAATGTGAGTTAAAAGCCTGCTTGTTAGTGACCATTTCAATATTTTCCTATTTTAGCAAGTTTATATTTTTTGGCTTTTGAAATTATTTTGTTGTTTTTGATGGATGCTTTTGAAGTCAGTTTTATTTGTGTTTTCGTCATAGTAACTGAGGAGTTAATTTTTAGGAGGACTGGTTGGTTGGTTGGTTCTTCAGTTTAGGGGCTGCGACAACGCGGTCATGTAGCCCCGTGTACTTTGGGTGTGTGTAGAATCTGTCTGATAACCGGTGTTAATTGTGATGACTGTATTAGTGTGTGTATCTGTTTTTAATGTAAGTACTGCGACTTTGAATTTTTCAAATAGTTCCTACTTTTGCCGCTAAGCGCCACCGTCAACGAATACTAGGCCATGTTCAGAACTTAGCTACCAGACGCCACCGCTGTCGGCTCTTAGCAACGAACATAGCAACCTATGAGCGTTGCTTACATTCTTAACCTATCCAATTTAGCTTCACACTGGTGCAATTAGTGGAAGGTTCTTTAACATGCCATAAATCTATGACATGGGACCGCCGGCTTTACTTTTCCTCCGAAGGAAGGCATACTGAGGAATTTTTAACGCTCTTAAAAAATCCGACGGCTTCGGCCGGGTTTGAACCCGCTATCTTGGGCATAGAAGCTCAGCATGCTACCGACTACGTCACCGAAGCCGCTTTTAGGAGGACTATTTGAGTCCTTGGTTCGATCTTTAGGAGACTTCATTTTCAATGCTTTGGAGTAATGATTTGTGGATGGAGGATTTTCGCATCTTATAGGATTTACGCATCTAATAGGATTTACGTATTTCGATTGAAAATCGTAATTTATTTTTTGAATTTTAGAAATTTCCATATTTTTTGATTTAGAAAAATCCTATCTTTGGATTTTTGGATTTTGGTTTTGACATTGTCTGATTTGATCACTCTCAGATATTTAAAAAATATTTATGGAAGTTTGAATTAATGACTTTGAATACGATCAATGCCAGTTCATCATATGTTGAAAGTCAGCTGTTACGACATAGTCAGTGAATGATTTTCTCGCAATCAATTTGAGATTGTTTTATTATCTGGAGACTAAAGAAACAAACACGATTAATGTACTATCGTTAAATGAAGGCTGTAATTAAAGAATTATTCCAGTTAATGTTGAAAATATTTTATGAAAGAAAGATAAATGTTTTTGAAACTGCATTACTAAAGAATGTCACATTTGTCATGAAGATTATTGAAAGGAAGCTATGATGCTTTGTAGAATGCTATTGTTATTAAAAGCTTATTATATAATACCAGAGAATGGAAAGAGGAAGCTATAGATAATGTGGAGGTGTACATTAATCAGCTGTCAGTATTGGGAAGCAACTAATTGTTTTTTCTGAGGTGTGCAATGATTCATCTCCGGTTGGGCATTGAAGGTTAGCACACTATTTCCTGCTACCTTGCCTGGTAATTGTATTAATAAAGAAATATGGCAAGGGAAGGATTCACTCGTATTGTAGGAGTGATAATCTACGAATTGATTAAGTATGGTAACGTTGGCCAATGTAAAGTGAAATGTAAGTTGAAGATAACGTTATTGTAACTCAGTATCCCGTTGGTTGGAACGAGGCAAGCCTAATGTTGTGTTGTAAGTTGCTTAAGGAAGGCCTGAGATGTATATTGTATAATTAAAGACATCATTGTTTGGTTAAGTGAAAATATTTCGTTGTCGGAGTGAGGACAATTCTTAGCGCGCCAACTTGCGAAGCAATCAGCTGAGGAGAGGAATGTTCAGAGTACAGTCTGTGACAAATGATGTAAGTGTATAGCGTTCCTGTATTTCTTTAAAGTCTTATTGTTATTATTATGTTAAAAATGGAACGACTAGAGGGGAGTGCATTGTATAATGATAGTCTGAGCTTTAATGATTGGATTATGTATCCTAATAACGACGAATTACCCGGAATGATAAACACAGTTAGTGGAAAATATAATGATGTTTAAAGAAAACATTCGATTGAAATATGTTTTGTAGAAAATGTTCTCAAACTGTATATAATGTTAATAATTCATGTTTGGAGTGTCAATAATTTATTAATAATAATTATTTAAAGTAGGATTAAGATTCAGGATCCAATGTTAAGATTAATACGTTGCACTTGTAATAGCGAAAGGCCGTCGCTATTTAGCTGCATTTTCATCGACAATTTAAGTATTTAAATCCATTTTTATTGATGATCCTGAAACTTGGTAACAGCAGGTACGTGCCATAATTTTTGAGCTTTCGACATTTCAATATTAGTGCACTGACGGTGTACAATAATTTTTAGCCTATTTTCAATTTTGAAAAAATAGGCTTATGAGATCACCTTTTGTCCGTGCGTGTGTGCGTGTGGGTGTGTGTGTGTGTGTGTGTGAGTGCGTGTGTGTGTGATTCGTGTGTGTGTCCCCCCCCTAATAAAATCGAAACGGCTGGAGCGATTTCAATGAAACTCGGGAAGTTCATAGCACTATTCCCGGCGACCTCGACCGTGCCCTTCAAATTTTGTTACGTCTCTCCAATCCAACATGGCGGCTGTGCGAAATATTTCACTAGCATTCAATATCTCCAAAACTATTACCGATATCGCCCTGAAATTGTGTACGGTGATAAAGGGCACTTCTAGAAGTTCACCTATGAGACTTTCAAAAACCTGGTGACTACAAAACCAACATGGCGGCCAAGCGAACTTGAGATATTTAAATAGACTTTTCTCGCGATTTAACTATCTAAATGTAATGAAACTTGGTACAGAAAATGTTTATACACATTGTAATGCACTGGAGTCTAATTTAGTTCAATTGTTTACATAACCTCAAAATGGCGGCTGTGCGAAATATTTCACTGACATTCTATATCTCCGAAACTATTACAGATATCACCCTGCAATTTTTTACGGTGATAAAGGGTACTGATACAGGTATACCTATGTATATTTCATAAACCTGTAAAGTACGAAACGAACATGGCGACCAAGCGAATTTAAAATATTTTAATAGACTTTTCTCGTGATTTAACTCTCTGAGCGCAGTGAAATGTGGTACAGTAATTGATTTTGCAGATTGTAATGCACTGCCATCTAATTTAATTCAATTGATTACATAACCTCAAGATGGCGGCTGTGCGAAATTTTAAAATTAAGTTTTAATTTCTTGTGTCGTAATCATGCGATCGAAGTGAAAGTTTGAATAATGAACCTAGGCAATAATTGCCCTTGAATGGTACATAACTCTATGGCCTATACACATAACACTCCTAAATGGTGAGCTCCCGAAATATTTAGACGGTTCTCAATATCTATGAATCTTTTACAGCAACCAAACTGAATTTTTTAATGTTCATAGAGACTATGAACATATGTTCACCTATAGGACTTTCAGGAACCTGGTGAGCACAAATCCAACATGGCGGCGACGCGAAGTATAAATATTTAAATGGACGTTTCTCGCGAATTAACTATCCGAGTGCCGTGAAACGTTGCACGTTAAATTCTTATACAAATGTTGATCCACTGGCCTCTAATTTATTTCAATGGTTTGCATTATCACAAGATGGCTGCTGTGCGTAATTTTAAAATCTCGTTTTTACTTCTTGTTGTCTAATCATGCGATTGAAGTTTGAATACCACACGTACACAATAATCTTAATGTAATAGTACAAAAATAAAAATCCAACCTGGCGACCATCTGACATATTTAGACGGTTCTCAGTATCTACGAATCTGTTACAGCAATTAAACTGAAATTTTGTATGTTGATTGTGGCAGTTAACATAAGTAGGATATATGAAAATAGGCTGTATAGTTCTTCACGGAACTACTTGTTATTCATGCTTTGAGGGTTTTGAAATTCGTGTTGAATATATTTAATGTGATTCAGAGGCGTATGACATTTTTTAATAAATCAACAAGCACGTTATTATGTATGCTTGTATTCCTTTTATAGAAATTTTGCGTTTTGATTTATGGTAGCGGGATTTAAGGTAAAATGCTATGGTCATTGTTCAGTGGCCCGAACCTAGTTCCTATACACGTTACGTCTGAGGTATGAGAGTTCTCAAGCTCTTGTTTTTTTGTTTGTTTGATCCTGTTAGGATGGACCATAGCATTTAAATGGAGATACATATATGTTCCTTATTTCAGTGTGTGTTATGCCAGCTGATTTGATAGGTATTTTTAGCCGGGTACTACTCGATGCTGTGATCCTTTCCATCCTGGGATTTTGGCTTTCATATCACTTGGAAATAAGGGCACAGTACTGAATCCGGATACGAATTATTATTGGTACAATATGTGATCATTTTCAACCCCATGCTAAGTGATTTGCATTGAAACTTAGATACTGGAAGAGAGCTTGTAAACCAGTTTCTACACAGTAGTGAGGAGTGGGTTCGTGCTATCTTGCATTGTGGGAGCTCCAACCATGGTCACTTCGCCTAGCAACAAGCTATGACCACGCGAAAAGAGTGATGTTCTGATATGAATTATTTGATTGGATATATTGGATTAACGAATGAGAAGAAGTTTTCATGATTGGAAGACTCTGGGACATCTAATTATTATAATTAATGAATTACTTCCTGGAACAATAAAGGGGTTTTTATTAATAGGAAATACGCCTAAATTTAAAGAGAGATTTATCAAGCATTATTATGGCAGGAGAAGTACGCAGTACTCTGAATTTTGCTAAGTTCAGGCGCCCACCACTTCTTCCCTCGATTCGGCAAATTGGCGGTGAGAAAAGGTTCGATGGGAGAATGACGCAGGGAATTGAGGTTCTTATTCCGCTGTCGTTCACGAGTATCAGACGTGTCGCTGGATGAGCAATTTTCCCAGCCAAGAGAGTTCAAGCGGAGTGCGGGGAAGGCTTGACTACGCAGTGCGACGGCAGTTCGGGTCACATTTATGTACGGCCGGACTCAAGACAAGAGTAATATTATACCGCAGTATTGAGCAGACAAACTTGCGTGTTTCGTTTATTGAAAGGAACAGTATTCAACCATTTCAAAGTGAAACTGAAACATTATATGAACAATGAACAGTCATTAGTTGATTCTACAGATATTTTGAAACAGTATTACATATAACTCTGTGACGAAGAGAAAGCTACGTGTGAAACCAGGCACGTTCCGATTGAACATTGTGCTTTGCAGTAAGGCGAGTTAGGAAGCTACAAGCAGAGAACTAACTTTCTTGGCAACGACTAGAAAACAATAACATTATACAAGCTACGTGCATACATGAACATTGTGGTAACACATATCAATAGTGCGAATATTATTCAACAGATTTCCACTATGATTGTTATCATGAATTACGACGGAATGCTGAAATATATTACTATGAAGGGTGGAGAAATGGAGCAAGTTCTAATATGCGCCAGGAATACATTCGACAGAGGTGAGATGACTTCACAGAACAACTTCAATATCGATATTGAGTTTCTTCAAAATTATGTCGATCTCCTAAAAACATATTTCGACATATAATATTTTCGCCAACTATGAAAAACTTTATTGTCAGAAATTATGAATGTCTACAAACGAAATTTCTCAAACATTATTGTCAACAACAAGAATCGGTGCCGTAAGAAGATTCATCTCTTGAAGCAAGAAGCAGACAGGGATATCCCGTCTAAAGCCTGAAGCATGGTATACATGGAGCCAGGATGAGAGCCGTTCGCAGCCCAATGGAGCAGTAGCAGATCCTGGGGACGAAACTTCCCATCCCGAGATAGCTGTACGCCCGGAGAAGAGGCCAGGAGTTCGATACATCTCTTGTGCAGAGTTACTGGTTCACCAGATTATTTCTTATACCTATTGCTGCTTCTAGAGTCGTCAAAGGTAGAACTACCAGATTTTCTGTTAGTAGTTTCGAGTAGTTTGGCAACCCTTTGAGCACCATTTTTCCATATTTTGTGATTGTATGACATCGAATTTCATCGATTTTTATAAATTCGAGATTATATGTTGGATGATTTTGTTCTTCATTCTAACATTGATTTCGAGTCTACAGTTTCGGAACTTCAAGTTATTTTTAATGAAATTTCGATTTCCATAATTTTAAATTTTTTCTTAAATTTCATTTCATTCGATTTGATTTTTTATTATCTGAATTTTTATATTCAGAGTTCTACTACGACGTTTTTTAACATTCATTTGGATTAATAAAGTTGGTTACTTTTCTTTAAGAAGATTTTATTCAGAAGGAAGAATTCATTCATATTTACAGACTTGATTATTGTTACGTGCAAAAGCCCGTCCCAACGTTTTTAATATGTATCTCCCCTATATGTGATTTCACGACCTTTAAAACGCCCGCCTGGTTGGCTTGGTTCCGCTAATGAACTCGAGGTGGCAGCATCTATCGACGCCTCTAGCCGGAGTTGTAGCCTCTAGCCGAGTTGTATCTTCGACCGCTAGAGTGCCTTTGTGGTGTCTTCTGATCTCATCCTATTCGAGACATAATCGAAGGATATTGGATTCTACGTCATGAAACAAAAGACTTTATATGCATCATGCCGCCAAAACATTTTAATGGTGTCGTGTGAATATTATTTGGTTAAGCACATTGTCGTAATATGTGTCTAAATTTAATTGGTCTAATTTAAATAATCCTGGTGCATGGTGGGTGGCCCCCTTCGTTTGAGTCCTCCATCTTGTGGATATTGACTGGTAACTGTTCGCTAGGTGAAGAAGGACGCATATTCTGAATATCGTCAAAGGGCGAGGGCTTTCGCCCTCGTCCCCGCTAACTTGGGGATTTATCCCAGTATTTGATGATACATGAAGAATTAGTGTGCAACTATCATCTGTGATAATCGTGTAAATAGTTTCTTGGGCCTTAATATGGAAATGCGATATTGGTGTGCTTCTCTTCGACCGGCAGTTGTCAGCCATCTCATATTATATTTTATTTTTGGTGACATAAATCCTTTAAGGATATCTAAGTAGTGTTAAAAGAAAAATTAGTGTCTCCCCTAAAGCTCTGTTTTGGCATTTTATTTATTTTAAATTATTGGAGCTCCATATTTTGCATTGTGTACTGAAAGTTTTTTGTTCTGAAGGTTGACTTTTGCCTTGATATGTCACCTTTAAAAATGTAAAATTTTGTTGAACAATATAAGTCCGGGGAACACTTCTGTTTTTCTTCTTATTTTATTATTTGGCGTCTGGCTAAAGCTTTTTTTCTTTTTATTACATTCTAACACTGACCAGACTAATCTATGGAAAAGTAGGCCTAATTTGATCTTTAGTCGATCGGTTTTTATTTTTGATCCGTTGCCTTTTAAAAACTATTTGACCTCGTAATGTCTAGAGTTTGGTTATATCTTGCTGTTTTCTCACTGGAGAAGTTTTTTTTTGATGTAAAATTAGGCGTTTCACATAAATACGTACTGATGTACCTTCAACTGTTCTTGGTCGCCATGGTAACTTGTTGACAGGAGTGCATTGTGGGTTTTTGTTTCTGGCGTGTTTTTGAAGTGCACGTTCATGGGTCATGGTGGTGTTGGTTAACTTATTTTGTTTTTAAATTATCCTTTGATTTTCTTTTTTTTTTAGTTTTCTTTGGTACTCCTACGTTATTCTCTCGGTACATTGTTTATGGTAAAATTTTGCACTATTTACTTTTCTGATTCTCCTAGGGCCTCAAGGTTCAGTAGGGAGTATGTCAGGTGCTTATTAAGTGTTTAATTGGTTTGTAGCTTTTCTTTCTCTTACCTCAGGTAATTGTTAATTGATTTCGACCTTTAATTTTTTATTTATTTATTCTACAGTGAGACTTCTAGCTGAGGTTTTATTTTATTTTTTTTGTAATTTAATGCTGGCTGATGCATGTTCTGTTTTCTGGTGGAGGTGTTCTTTTAAATTTTAAAATTAAATATTCTTTTAAATATTAAGCAACTGTTGTGGCATCATTTCGTTGGTGGCAGTTCTGTTAGTTATCGTTTTTTTTCTGTAGACGAGCCTGTGCGTTTCCCCTTCTCCACCTTCTTCCACCCCTTTAGGCGTTCTTCTGTTGGGGCATGTCATCTGGAGGTGATTTTGCAGCAAGCGGTGCGGACCTCTGAAAATAAGGTAAGTAGGCCCCATCCATTCCAGAGCCTAGGAGTAGCAGTTATCAATGTGTGATTTGGTCTGAGTAATGCTCGGACGATCTGGCAAGAACCTTTTCTTTATTGTTACGCTACGCCAAGTATATGGCAACGAAGACATTTGATTGAAATAATATTCGTAATATCAGCTGACTATTTTATAACTTTACTGGAGGCTTTGATCTTTCATTAATTGAACTTATATTAGAAACATATCTTCTTGGAAGATTATTTATCGACATTTAAGATGTAGGAACCATCTAAATACAGAAATAACTCTGATAATTCGTACTCTTAATAACAGTGATGTTAATTTAATCATTTTATTAACATCATGGATTGTTGTTGACGTGATTTTGGAACTATGCAGAATTCTGAAGTTAGATCAGTACAGAGGGACGAATAAATGTATATTCATTAAATACTAGCTGAAGTAACCGTGCTTCGCCACGCGTCATAAATAAATTAAAATGTGAAGGTGACAGTTAAAACAGGGGATAGGCGAGGTGCTGCGCAGAGGGAGATTAAGGATGGAACATTTTGTCCAACTACACCGCTCGGCGTTGACCGTGTTAATAGCACAAATTTAGGTTTTACTCGCTAACGGTTGGAGATACCTTTCGGATAGAAAATGTCATTTTAAACCTCGTATATGCCATCAAAAGTTTGCTATTTCTTAGCGTTCTCTTTTATTTGAAATGGAAATATGAAAGTTTTAGACCAAAGGGTGTAGTGACGTCACTAAAATGGTCGCCATCTTTAAATAATGCAAAGAATTGAAATCAAAAGTAACCAATATGTTAACCAGGTAAATCAGCTACTTCCATGTAAAATTCATGTAAATCGGACCAGTGGTACTTGCGTGATTGAGTAATACACAGACACACACCATCTCATTTTTAGCCTCGCTTCGCTCGCGTCATAGTCGTGTCATATTGTTGTTCAATGAAATGCAGGTTTAACCCCGTTAACACCCCTTTAGAACCTGAATATCCAAAAATCACTCCTTAGTAGACGTTTTTGACACACAACAAACATATCCCCAAAATATCATTCTGCTAACATGTAATAGTTTGGGTTGGTCGATGAGAGTGAACATCCAAAAATCCTTCCTTAGTGGACGTTTTCTTCCAGAATTTCACCCCTCCCCATAGGCCCCTTAAATTGGATATATGAAAAAACGGTCGAACACCTATTTATTTTATTTATTTATTCATTTATTTATTTTTAAGCTGATTGATTTCCTCCGAGTTTCAAACTCCTCGCCTATGTCGTTTAAGAGATACCCGCTCCGTTAAGAATCTTTCAACCCCCACTTTTCATCCCTTTCACCTCACAATATACACTACATCGAAAAACCATTAGACATGTGTCAGCTTATTTTTAATGATTAGTATATATGCCAAGTATCACATCCCCAAAAGTAACCACTCGTGAGATATTGTTATTCAATGAAATGCACGTTTACCCCCCCCCCCCCTTAACACCTATTTAGAACCGGAATATTCAAAACTCTTTCCATAGTGGACGTTTTCGACATACAACGAACATATCCCCAAAATTTCATGTTTCTAACTTCAATAACTTTGGCTTGGCAATGATGAGTGAGTGAGTGAGTCAGGACATTTCCTTTCATTTATTTTTGATAACTTCACCCCTCCCCATGAACCCCTTAAATTGGATTTATGAATCAAACAGTCGAACACTTATTTACTTATTTAAAGCTGTTTTCGCCCTGAGTTTGATGAGTGAGTAAGTGATTCAGTTAGGACACTTCCTTTCCTGTTTTTTTTCGCCACAATTTCACCCCTCTCTAAGAGCCCCTTAAATTGGATTTATGAAAAAAAAACGGTCAAACACGTATTTACTTGTATTTTAAGCTGTTTTTTCCCGCCGAATTTCAAACTTCTCGCCTATGTCGTTTAAGAGATATACGCTCCGTTAAGAATCCCTCAACCTCCAATTTTCACCCATTTCACCTCATAATATACACCACATCGATAAACCCTTAGATATATGTCTGATTAGTTTTAATGATTAGTTTATATACCGAATATCACATCCCCAAAGAAACAACTCATGAGATATCGTTATTCAATGAAATGCACGTTTACCCCCTTAACATCTCTTTAAAACCCGAATAAACAAAAATCATTCCCTAGTTGACGTTATCGACATACAGAGAACATATTCCAAAAATTTCATTTTTCCAACTTTAATAGTTTTCGCTGGTCGTGATGAGTGAGTGAGTCAGACAGAACATTTTCTTTCAATTATTTTTACCAGAATTTCAACCCTCCCCATGGGCCCCTTAAATTGGATTGATGAAAAAACTCCTGAACACCTATTACCTTATTTTTAAGCTGTCTTTTTCCTCCGAGTTTGATGAGTGAGTTAGTCAGTCAGTTAGGACACTTTCTCTCCTTTTTTCCCCCAGAATTTCACCCCACACCATTGGCCCCTTAAATTAATTTATGAAAAAAAACGTCGAACACCGATTTACTTATTTATTTAGCTGATTTTTTCGCTGAGTTTCAAATTTCTCGCCTATGTCCTTTAAGAGATAGGCCTACACCCTCCGTTAGGAATCCTTCAACCCCCACTATTCACCCCTTTCACCTCATAATAATACACCACATCGAAAAACCCTTAGACACATGTCTGCTAATTTTTAATGATTAGTTTATATGCCGAGTATCACATCCACAAATAAAACCACTCGTGAGATATTGTTATTCAATGAAATGCAGGTTTAACCCCCTTAAGACCCCTTTAGAGCCTGAATATCCAAAATCCTCCCTAAGTGCACCGTTTTGACATACAACGAACATATCCCCGAAATGCCATGTTTCCAACTTCGATATTTTTGGCTGGGCGAGGATGAGTGAGTGAATGAGTCGGGACATTTTCTTCCATTTGTTTTTCTTCAGAATTTCACCCCTCCGATGAACCCCTTCAATTTGATTGATCAAAAAAAACTGTCGAATAGCTATTTACTTACTTTAAAGCAGTTTTTCCCCCTGAATTTGATGAGTGAGTCAGTCAGTCAGTTAGGACACTTTCCTGTTTCCCCCCCCCCCCAGAATTTCACCCCTCCCCATGGGCCCCTTAAATTGGATTTATGAAAAAACGGTCAAACATATATTTACTTATTTTCTATGCTGATTTTTTCCCGCTGCGATTCAAATTCCTCGCCTATGTTGTTTAAGAGATACACGCTCCTTTAGGAATCTTTCAATCCCTACTTTTCACCCCTTCCACCTCATAATATACACCACATCGAAAAACCCTCAGAAACGTGTCTTCTTACTTTTTAATGATGAGTTTATATGCCGTGTAATACATCCCCCAATGAAACCAATCGGGAGATATTGTTATTCAATGAAATGCAGGTTTAACCCCCTTAAGACCCCTTTAGAACCTGAATATCCGAAAATCCTCCCTTAGTAGATGGTTTTGACATACAATGAACATATCCCCAAACTGTCATGTTTCTAACTTCAATACTTTTGGCTGGGCGATGATGAGTGAGTGAGTGAGTGAGTTAGTCAGGACATTTTCTTTCAATTTTCTTTTTTCAGAATTTCACCCCTTCCCATGAACCCCTTAAATTTGATTTATGAAAAGAAACTGTCGAACAGCTATTTACTTACCTTAAAGCAGTTTTTTCCCCCTGAGTTTGATGAGTGAGTGAGTCAGTCAATCAGTTAGGATACATTCTTTCCTGTCCCCCCCCCCCCCAGAATTTCACCACTCCCCATGGGCCCCTTAAATTGGATTTATGAAAAAAACGGTCAAACACATATTTACTTACTTTCATGCTGATTTTTTCCGCTGAGTTTCAAACTCCTCGCCTATGTCGTTTAAGAGATACACGCTCCGTTAGGAATCTTTCAATCCCCACTTTTCACCCCCTTTCACCTCATAATATACACCAAATCGAAAAAACCTCAGACTCGTGTCTTCTTATGATGAGTTTATGTGCCGAGTATCACATCCCCCAATGAAACCAATTGGGAGATATTGCTATTCAATGACATGCAGGTCTACCCCCTTAACACCCCTTTAGAACCTAAATATACAAAAATCCTCTCTTAGTGGGCATTTGTGGCCCTTGTAGAAGCAGCATACCAAATTTCATTCCAATCCGTTCGGTGGTTTCTGAGGTTTCGTGATGAATGAATGAGTGAGTGAGTGAGTGGTATTTGACAAATATATAGTAGAAGATAGTGTCAAGTTTTTGTTATGCTAAACTCGGTTGAGAGTGCTGTGTGAGTAGGTGAGTAACTAACGGGATTTCAAGTAAAGATGCTCAGTTTCTATACCGGTAGTGTAGAGCGAAATTGGCATCCAGACGGCCGTGTCTCGACTTGAGCTATGTTGCCATGGAAACTATCTATCTTGCCATTCCTTCATGAGTATATTTTATGATTTGATTAGCCTGTGCTTGAGTGCAAAAGTGCCGAAATCAGAAGAATGAGAAAGACTATCGAAAATTCATGTAGACAGCGGTTCCTTCTGGGACCTAAACTATGTGTATGCAAAATTTGGTTGAGATTGGTGGAACGGTGTAGATTTGTATACGGAACCAACCCACCCACATACATACATACAGATTTTCACTTTTATATATAAGACTAGCTGAAGTACCCGTGCTTCGCCACGCGTCACAAATAAATTAAAATGTGAAGGTGACAGTTAAAACAGGGGATAGGCGAGGTGCTGCGCAGAGGGAGATTAAGGATGGAAAATGTTGTCCAACTACACCGCTCGGCGTTGACCGTGTTAATAGCACAAATTTAGGTTTTACTCGCTAACGGTTGGAGATACCTTTCGGATAGAAAATGTCATTTTAAACCTCGTATATGCCACCAAAAGTTTGCTATTTCTTAGCGTTCTCTTTTTATTTGAAATGGAAATATGAAAGTTTTAAACCAAAGGGTTTAGTGACGTCACTAAAATGGTCGCCATCTTTAACTAATGCAAAGTATTGAAATCAAAAGTAAGCAATATGTTAACCAGGTAAATCAGCTACTTCCATGTAAAATTCATGTAAATCGGACCTGTGGTACTTGTGGTGTATTCTTTGAATACACGGTACGAGAGTATAAAATCTATTGCTCTTTGCATGTTCATTTCTTCCTTCCTCTTTGTCAAACACCAACAGTGATCATCTGGTTTCTCCTTGATGGGCAAATCTCTTATGTCTTCATAAGTCTGTTCTAGATATAAAACTTCTGTGACCCACCTAGCGTCATCTAGCAGCGAATCTCTGAAGCTACTCAATTCCTCCTGGTGCGAGAGGACTTACATATCCATCTGGCCACCAGATCTTGTTACCATCGCCAGCTATTTTTTCCTTGAGCAAGAGGACTACGTCTACTGTTTCACTAACCATGCTGCGCTAGTATCGCCTGTTATCAACTCTTTGAAGACCCGCTCAGCATGAGAAGATCATTGTTTTTTGTTGTAACATTGGCAATGCTTATATGTTCTCCTTTTGTCTCCTACCCCCCACTCTTTTCCCCTTCCTTGGTCCCTCCGTGCTCCGTTGAGCAGGTCTCACTTCTCAGTCGGCAGTTGACTCGATCAGTTAAAGCTCCTCTCGAGCTAGCCTCCTCAAACCAAGAGGCATACTCTCTTCTACGCCATGTTGGCAAAGTAGTTATCGTCATACGGAACTTCGCCTTCAACATGAAATCAAGATAAGTACCATTTTAAAAGTTTTAACCTCATCTTCATGGTTTTAACTTCCACGTGCTTTTAATGATACTTTTATAGACAGTGTGAAAGTATTTATTTTGGGGCAAAAATCATTCTTCGTGGGATTTGCCATGTTGAGCTTTCGCTTGTATAAGCCAACCTTACTAAAAAAGAGCTTTTCTTAAGCTATTCAAATGAGAAATCCTCTCACTACGTGGGATATTACCTAATACACTCTGTCTATAATTCATCAAGCTAGTTCCTCCGTTGGTTTGTCTCAACCCCATTTTACTACTAAGGTCGTTCTGGAACCTTCGAGATCTTGTACTCTATCTCCGAGTCTTGCCGTCAAGTATATAATATTTAAAATGAGGAATCTTCCTTACAAATTTTTGCAATAGCTAACTTTCTTCCACCGCTGGAACCACTGGAATGTTCTATGGCGCATTTAACTGTAATCCACCATTTTCTCCAGCAATAGACTCTCGCCTACCTAGTGCAACCAGTTCTTTTCAGCATTGTAAAAACTTTCTTTCTCATGAACTTTCGAGTTTCTACAGTGAACTTTGCATCAATCTTTACAGACTATAGTGATAATCAGTGCTTGCTCCACGTTTCTACCGCGTCGCGATCGTCCGTTTATATTAAATACGGCCATGAACATTGATCCTATATCCCAATGATCTTTCCTCAACCTTCTACTAACCACCCATATTAATAAAATTGTAACTTTTCTATAAAGTGTCACTCACGAAGTGCCCTTCCAACTTTGCTAGTTTAACATTAATTAAATTCTGCATTATTGCTTGTGTGATACAAGTTTCAAATTCACATTGTTCCTTTCCTATAATCAGGGAAAACAATTCTTTAAACTCTTGAGCGAGTCATGTTCAGGTTTCACGAAATGGAAACTGTCCCATTTGGCTAGTGATTCCTGCTCAAACTTGGGAAGTCTAGAACCTTCCTTTTAACTTTCTTCAGGTTTCACAGTAAGTGACCTGCCCTCTTTTGTATAATTCTCATATAGTAATTCTGTATAAATATAAGAAGTTGTAGGAACTTCTATTTTATTCTTTATGTTTTCATTATTGTTATTTTCGAAGTTGTCACTTTCTCTAGAACATTCTCTCAAGAATTTCTTAAGGTACACTCTTTGTACTCCAATTCACGTTCAAACTTTAATTGCTTCATTGTTTATTTGTTTAAATCTTATAAAGATTTTAGAAACATGTAAGGTTTGAAACCTTGTAAATTGTCAATTGCCTGGAGCAAACGTTTAATGTTGAGAGGTCTGCGACCCCAAATTGTTAATGAGATTGAAACATATTTAATTGTTAAATTTATCAACTTCTTTGCATTGTCAAATAAATTAAATATTTGTTTTTGGATTCATCATTTCTCTGATACTACAGTTAGGCAAGATCCTGGCTTTCCTAGCTCTTCCTAGGTTTATGCCCTCGTTCATACTCAATAAAGCTTTTACTATTTGTCTTGCCAGACCATCACCCTTCCCTATAGTACTTTCATGCATGCTTGGGAGGAAATACACTAAAGCCTTTCTCTGGCAAACCGCCAAAGTCTTAGCTGCGGTTCCCGTCAGCTTCGACCAAGCTCGTACCCACTTTAGGTATCCGAGAACGGATTTGCGGTGGCAACCGCTTCTAAGTGTGTTTAAAGTTAAACTTATTAATTTTGTGGGACTCTCCTCCTATTTTCTATCTTTTTTTTCCAATCCAAAACCTACTTCCTTTTCTTAATCATCTTCCCTTGGTGGGTGGGTTATTCCTCAGCCAATAAACTACCCAAAATTTGGTGCCGAGACCCGGGAGAGCCCATTTTTTATATTTTATTTAAAAAAAAGTGTCATTTGACAATACTTTGCATATTACTAATATCTGCTTTGAATTTTTCAGCTATAATTACATCATGCAAAGCCTGTGAACGGGAAAGAGGCCGCTCCTGTCTCCTTTGGTGTGTCCCGTTCTTTCTACTCATTCGCTGCTGCCAGCTTGGCAGCATTTACAAGGTTCCACAATTTCGTGAGTTACATTTTCATCTACCTTCTTTCTTATGGCTCCCACTGATAAGGCTAAGGATGAAAAACTTACTTCTAAACGAGCATCCTATAAAGGGCAAATTACCCGATTCAGAAGGTACATAAAAGAATTAAATCCCTCAGAAGCGCAATTAGACTTTTGTTAAAGCTACAGCAGCTTAACATACGGGGTAGCTTACTTGCATGGGTGAGGTCATTCCTAGAGGGTCGGACACAGTGTGTGGTGTACGGAGGAGCTCGATCGCAGGCTGCTCAAGTTACTTCTGGAGTGATTCAGGGCTCTGTGATCGGACCTCTTCTCTTCACTATATATGTGCTCGATCTTCCTGGCTGTGTCACCTCATCAATGTCACTATATGCAGATGACACCGTGCTATACAGGGGCATTAAATGTGAAGAAGATTCCCTCTGTCTTAAATCAGATCTGGACAACTTATCGCTGTGGTGTTCTGTGAATAATTTAAATATAAATGTACAAAAATGTAAATACATAAGAATAACCAGGTCACAAAAACCCATTGAGAATGAATACAAAATTATGAACAGTGTCATCCCACAGTGCACAAACTTAAAGCTATTAGGGGTAACAATCTCCGACACCCTGAATTGGAACATGCAAAGTGAAGAGGCAAGATGTAAGGCCACCAAAGTTCTGGGTTTCTTGTACAGAAACATGAGAGGTTGTAAACCTAGAGCCTTCAGGATGGCTTACACATGCATGGTCCGTCCGATATTAACGTACGGCTTATCTGCTTGGCATCCCACTACAGCGGAAAACATGAACAAGCTCCAGCATGTACAGCGCCGCGCAGAAAGGCTAATAGCTCGTTATTCCCCTTCCCCTTTGTCAAAATTTCCATCTATAGAGGCAACAGCCAAACAAATTGATCTAATTTTTCTTAAAAAATCCCTTACAGGATCCATTAATATTGACCCTTTTTGCCGACTGTCATTGGCATATCTCTCAGTTCGGAGAGGACGAGGTGTAACCCTCGTTCCGCCCTTCGCACGTAGCAATGCTTACCTGACAGGTTTCTACGGCCGCTCTGCGCGGTTATGGAACGCGCTGCCAGGGGATGCCAAGATCTTGCCTCTTAGGAAATTCAAGCCGTACGTAAAAAAGTACATTGTATAAATAAACGTATGTATGAGTGATTGATTGTCTCGCTGAATGAATGAGTATCTGAATGGAATGAATGTATGTATCGCGTGATCGAGGTTATGAAAGTGCGTGCGTGAGAGAGTGAGTGAACAGGAAAAGTACTATGTCAATATTCTAAATATGTAAATACTGCAAATATCTTTGTAAAACTTGTAAATATTGTTAAAACAAATGTAGATGTAAGCTGTGCCTGTGAAGCATGAAATATGTATGTGGGGCTTGCCCTTTTTCACTAGGCCTTCCATACTTCGTGTACGATTTATGGTAAATAAATAATAATAATAATAATAATAGACTTGTTGAAACATCGTGTAAAGGATTTTGAACGTTCTTATGAAAACTACTGTAACATTCAAACTGAAATAGAAACTTGTATGCTCAATCAAACAGAAGATCGTGTCGAAGTAGAAAACCTATATTACGAAGGTATAGGTTCTGCTTTCAAAATAATACGCCAACTCGAAGAGGAGCAGAAAAAGGACGCTTCTGTTCTTGGTTCCCTTCACGAACCACAAACTTCTTTCCGTGAGGGTACTCACAAGCCCAAACCTACTTTACCTAAAATTGATTTACCCCATTTCTCTGGAGATGAATCCACTTGGGATTCTTTCTATGAATTATTTTGCTCCCTTGTTCATGACAATGAAGACATTCAAGTCATTTACAAGTTTCATTACTTGAGATCTATCCTCCGAGGTCAAGCTTTGCAGTTGGTCGAAGCACTTCCTCTGCGTGCCGAAAATTACCCCATTGCCTTTAACTTATTAAAGGAAAGATATGGAAATTTACGTTTACGTATTCAACGCCATATGAAGGCTCTCTTTAACCTACCTGCGTCACAGCACAATGACGTCACTAGTTTGCGTACTTTAGTTGACACTACCCAACTCCACGTTAAAGCTTTGTCCCAATTAGATCAACCTACTGAACATTGGGATACTTTCCTAATACATTTAGTAGTCTCTAAAGTTGATGCTGCTACCCTCAAAGCATGGGAAATTGAACTTTCTAAAGAAGACGACTACTCTTACGAGCATTTAGTCACTTTCATAAATGCCAGATGCCAACTTTTAACTGCTCTAGCTAATCAAAGTGAACCCTCTTCTCCCAGTTCTAAATTTGAATTAATGTCTATCAAACCTAAAAGCGAACGCTTAGCATCTAATACTCAAAAACCCGGGTCCAGCTCATCTAAATTTAAATCAAACTCCACTGGTTACCCAACTAGGTCTAGTGAACGTCGTGTTGCTAGCTCTATTGTTTTAAACACGCAAAGCGAACCTCGCAAAAGTTTAAACGAACCTGTAAAGTGCATACTTTGTAAAGATCCCCATGCCCTATACCTCTGCAAATCTTTTAAAGAAATGTCAGTCGACGACAGACGAAAATTAGTCTCTCAAAACAAACATTGTTTCAACTGCCTAGCGCCTACGCATTCTGCTTCTAATTGCAAGTCCACAAGACTTTGCTACCATTGTGAAAAGGCTCATCATACTTTGCTACATCGTCATGATCAGGCAAGGTCATCGACAGCATCTACTTCTCCGAAAAATGATAGTGCTAACAGTTCTAATGCTTCATCGTATATTCAAAATGCCAAGTCCATACGCAGTGCCCAAGTATTGTTGTCTACTGTTCAAATCGAAGTTCAGGATAACTTTGGCAACTGGGTCCGTGCACGCGGTCTTCTAGACTCAGCGGCAACTCATGATTTTGTGTCTAATTCCTTGATTAGAAAACTAGGTCTACCTGTAAACCCCACTTCTATCAACGTGTCGGGCATCAACAGCTCAAAATCGCAAGCTTTACAATTCTCAAAGCTAACTATAAGAGATATTTGTCATAGAAACAACTTTCTTAAACTTAATTGTCTAATTCTTAATAGCATTGGAGAAGACACTCCAAGTCACTCTGTGGATATTTCAGGGTTAAACATTCCCTCGCATTTAAGGCTAGCCGATCCTTGTTTCAATATGCAGAACCCTATTGACATACTCTTTAGTGCCAATGTTTTCTGGAATTGCCTACGTAAACAGGTTCGTAAGTTATCCTCAAACGTGGTCGCCAGAGACACTAATTTTGGATGGATCGTCACCGGTCAACTTCCCCATTATTCTCCTCAACCCGCATCGCAATGTTACTTCTCCAATACTGACCTAGAACAGTTCTGGAGGCTTGAAAATGTTGATTCTCCTAATGTACCCTCTTCAGAAAATGAATTCTGTGAGCAACTTTTTTTGAACACCACCACTCGTTCTTTTGATGGCCGGTTCGTCGTTCAAATGCCAAGATTACATAATCCTACTAAACTTATCAACTCTCAGCCTAAAGCTCGAAAAGCTCTCTTCGCTATCGAGAGCAAATTCAAGAAGGAACCTCTTGTTAAACAACAGTACACTGATTTCATGGATGAGTATGAAAGCTTAGATCATATGGAAGTTGTTAACAAATCTGATGATGAATTACACCCCCCAATTGAAACGGTTTATTTAAATCATCATCCCGTGTGGAAAAACCCTCTTGTAAAAGATAAAATTCGAGTTGTTTTCAATGGTTCATCACCCGACGTTAATGGCAACAGCCTTAATGACACTCTTTATTCTGGTCCTGCTATTCAATCAGATCTATCTGCTATACTCTTAAACTTTCGATTATTTCCCATAGCTGTCATAGCCGACATAAAACAGATGTACCGTCAAGTGTTAATTCAACCAGAACAAGGAGATCTTCAAAGAATCTTGTGGCGTGATGAAACCAGTAAGCCCATTAAGGTATTTCGCTTGAAAACGGTTACTTATGGCTTAAAACCCTCTGCTTTCCTTGCTATCCGATCCCTACACTTGCTAGCCTCACAAGATGGTCATTTATTTAACCCCAAGCCTCTGAAGCACTAACAACATCATTTTATGTTGACGATTATTTGCAATCCTTCCCCTCTTTGGAGGAAGCTTCTTTTGTATCTTTAGAACTTCAGGCATTACTAAGGAATGGAGGTTTCCCACTCCATAAGTGGAACTCCAACTCCCCTGAGTTTCTCGCTCAGTTTCCCATCGAAGACGTAGATCCTTCTTCTGTCGAAATTTGTGGAAACTCCGAATCTATAAAAACTCTAGGAGTTCACTGGTGCACTAGCACTGACACTCTTATCTATAAAGTTTCGCTCGCAGAAGAGCTTCCTAATACAAAAAGACAAATTCTCTCTGAAATTGCAAAATTTTTTGATCCACTTCAATTCCTTGCCCCAGTCATCGTTATAGCCAAACTCTTCATGCAAGAGCTGTGGTCGCTTAAGTGTGAATGGGATGATACCGTCCCTCTTTCTTTTCTTAATCGCTGGCTCTCATTTCGCAGTAATTTGTTGGATCTTTCCCTCATTGAAATTCCCAGGAATTTAATTAGCTCTCATTCTAATACACCCTTTTTCCTTCATGTGTTCGCGGATAGTTCCGAAAAAGCTTATGGTTGCTGCGCATATTTAGTTTATCACGGTTCATTCTATGGATCTCCAGTTTCCAACCTTGTTTGTGCCAAATCGAAGGTCACTCCTCTTAAAACTATCACTCTGCCTAGGCTCGAACTGTGCGCTGCACTCATGGCTGCAGAACTTGTCAAGAAATTACGGGAAGTATTAAAAGTCGAATTCTCGCAAATCTATCTCTGGAGCGATTCCATGATCGCCCTTTCATGGATCGCCAAGAACCCCTCTCACTGGCAAACTTTCGTTGCAAACAGGGTTTCCAAAATTCAAACTCTTTCTTCTGGATGTCAATGGAGGCATGTTCCCAGTGCAGATAATCCAGCCGACATTATCTCTCGTGGTTGTTTACCCTCTCAATTGGCAGCTTCCCAATTGTACTGGCATGGGCCCTCGTGGCTATTCGAAGATTCTTCTTCATGGCCTTCTAAACCTCCAGCTACAAATTTCAACTTGCCTGACGCTAAATTACCTCTATCCATTGCTTCGTGTCTTGTTTCCAACGCTTCTCATCCTTTGTTGTCCTGCTATTCTTCTTTTCATAAATTACTACGAATTGTCGCCTATCTCCTTAGATGGAAATATCTTGTGGTTGACCAACCTCTTCGCCCTAAACCACACCTTACCAATCATGAATTGAATCTCGCTACCATTAAGGTTTTACAACTGACACAGCATGAAGCCTTTTCTTCTGAATTGTCTTTGCTTTCTTCTAAAAGAGATCTTCCCAAATCCAGCCGTCTTCGTGCTTTAGCCCCGTTTCTTGATGACCATGGGTTACTCAGGGTAGGTGGAAGGCTCTCGCAATCTTTACTCTCTGAGGACAAAAAGCATCCCGTTATTTTGCCTTCCAAACATCACGTAACTTCCTTAATTATACGTGACTTTCATTACCGTAATCTTCATGTTGGTACACGCACTCTGCTTTGCCTCTTAAGGGAAAAGTACTGGATTATAAATGGAATTCATGAAGTTTCTTCTGTAATTCACAAGTGCATTCCTTGTTTCAAAGCGAAACCTAAAATCAATACTCAATTAATGAGCGATCTGCCCTCTTTTCGCTCTTCTCCTATACGCCCATTTGCTTTAACTGGCGTGGACTATATGGGTCCGTTCCAATATCAACGAAACTCTCCTGAAGCTAAACGCAAATTGTTTGGTAAGCTTTATGTTTCTCTCTTTGTTTGCATGGTTACCGGCGCAATCCACTTGGAACTAGTAACGAATGCTTCTACTTCTTATGTTTTATCAGCTGTCTCTCGCTTCACCGCTAGGCGTGGTGTTCCTTCAGAGATGTTCTCTGATAACGCTTCCACCTTTCAGGGCGCGGCTTCCCTGTGGAAAAAAGCTCTCACTTCCTCTCCTGCCATGGAACAAATCTCTAATTTTTCCTACTCAAAGGGTTTCAAATGGCGCTTTATACCTCCTTACGCTCCTCATCACGGTGGTAGGTGGGAATCTTGCGTAAAGCTCACTAAACGTCATTTAAGAAAAGTCTTAGGTAATCGAATTCTGACTTATGAAGAATTCAATTCACTGTCCGTTCTGATTGAAGGCGTTGTTAATTCTCGCCCTTTAACTCCGCTTTCCAATGACCCTGATGACCTACTTCCACTCACCCCTGGTCACTTCCTTATCGGCACTTCTCTTTCTGCCCCTCCTCCTCTTCCCAATTCTTACAGGGATTTTAATCTACCTATTGTTTGGCGTAAACTTGAAGCCCTCCGTAATTCCTTTTGGAAGAGGTGGAACCTGGAATATTTAACTTCCTTGCAACGGAGACAGAAGTGGTTTCTTTCCAGTCCTGACATTAAGGTGGGGGACTTGGTCTTAGATAGGGATGTTTCACCCCCCTTAGTATGGATTTCTGGTTGAGTGACCGAGTGTTATCCTGGGATAGATGGGAGAGTCAGGGTGGCCAAAATCTTGACCACTAATGGCGCGATCACAAGACCACTGTCTTTGATCGCACCGCTGCCATTAAATGTGTAACTGCTTATTTGTTCTCTGTTGGTGTTTCTCCCCAGTATGGTGTATTCTTTGAATACACGGTACGAGAGTATAAAGTCTATTGCTCTTTGCATGTTCATTTCTTCCTTCCTCTTTGTCAAACACCAACAGTGATCATCTGGTTTCTCCTTGATGGGCAAATCTCTTATGTCTTCATAAGTCTGTTCTAGATATATAACTTCTGTGACCCACCTAGCGTCATCTAGCAGCGAATCTCTGAAGCTACTCAATTCCTCCTGGTGCGAGAGGACTTACATATCCATCTGGCCACCAGATCTTGTTACCATCGCCAGCTATTTTTTCCTTGAGCAAGAGGACTACGTCTACTGTTTCACTAACCATGCTGCGCTAGTATCGCCTGTTATCAACTCTTTGAAGACCCGCTCAGCATGAGAAGATCATTGTTTTTTGTTGTAACATTGGCAATGCTTATATGTTCTCCTTTTGTCTCCTACCCCCCACTCTTTTCCCCTTCCTTGGTCCCTCCGTGCTCCGTTGAGCAGGTCTCACTTCTCAGTCGGCAGTTGACTCGATCAGTTAAAGCTCCTCTCGAGCTAGCCTCCTCAAACCAAGAGGCATACTCTCTTCTACGCCATGTTGGCAAAGTAGTTATCGTCATACGGAACTTCGCCTTCAACATGAAATCAAGATAAGTACCATTTTAAAAGTTTTAACCTCATCTTCATGGTTTTAACTTCCACGTGCTTTTAATGATACTTTTATAGACAGTGTGAAAGTATTTATTTTGGGTCAAAAATCATTCTTCGTGGGATTTGCCATGTTGAGCTTTCGCTTGTATAAGCCAACCATACTAAAAAAGAGCTTTTCTTAAGCTATTCAAATGAGAAATCCTCTCACTACGTGGGATATTACCTAATACCCGCTGTCTATAATTCATCAAGCTAGTTTCTCCGTTGGATTTTCTCAACCCCATTTTACTACTAAGGTCGTTCTGGAACCTTCGAGATCTTGTACTCTATCTGCGAGTCTTGCCGTCAAGTATATAATATTTAAAATGAGGAATCTTCCTTACAAATTTTTGCAATAGCTAACTTTCTTCCACCGCTGGAACCACTGGAATGTTCTATGGCGCATTTAACTGTAATCCACCATTTTCTCCAGCAATAGACTCTCGCCTACCTAGTGCAACCAGTTCTTTTCAGCATTGTAAAAACTTTCTTTCTCATGGACTTTCGAGTTTCTACAGTGAACTTTGCATCAATCTTTACAGACTATAGTGATAATCAGTGCTTGCTCCACGTTTCTACCGCGTCGCGATCGTCCGTTTATATTAAATACGGCCATGAACATTGATCCTATATCCCAATGATCTTTCATCAACCTTCTACTAACCACCCATATTAATAAAATTGTAACTTTTCTATAAGGTGTCACTCACGAAGTGCCCTTCCAACTTTGCTAGTTTAACATTAATTAAATTCTGCATTATTGCTTGTGTGATACAAGTTTCAAATTCACATTGTTCCTTTCCTATAATCAGGGAAAACAATTCTTTAAACTCTTGAGCGAGTCATGTTCAGGTTTCACGAAATGGAAACTGTCCCATTTGGCTAGTGATTCCTGCTCAAACTTGGGAAGTCTAGAACCTTCCTTTTAACTTTCTTCAGGTTTCACAGTAAGTGACCTGCCCTCTTTTGTATAATTCTCATATAGTAATTCTGTATAAATATAAGAAGTTGTAGGAACTTCTATTTTATTCTTTATGTTTTCATTATTGTTATTTTCGAAGTTGTCACTTTCTCTAGAACATTCCCTCAAGAATTTCTTAAGGTACACTCTTTGTACTCCAATTCACGTTCAAACTTTAATTGCTTCATTGTTTATTTGTTTAAATCTTATAAAGATTTTAGAAACATGTAAGGTTTGAAACCTTGTAAATTGTCAATTGCCTGGAGCAAACGTTTAATGTTGAGAGGTCTGCGACCCCAAATTGTTAATGAGATTGAAACATATTTAATTGTTAAATTTATCAACTTCTTTGCATTGTCAAATAAATTAAATATTTGTTTTTGGATTCATCATTTCTCTGATACTACAGTTAGGCAAGATCCTGGCTTTCCTAGCTCTTCCTAGGTTTATGCCCTCGTTCATACTCAATAAAGCTTTTACTATTTGTCTTGCCAGACCATCACCCTTCCCTATAGTACTTTCATGCATGCTTGGGAGGAAATACACTAAAGCCTTTCTCTGGCAAACCGCCAAAGTCTTAGCTGCGGTTCCCGTCAGCTTCGACCAAGCTCGTACCCACTTTAGGTATCCGACAACGGATTTGCCGTGGCAACCGCTTCTAAGTGTGTTTAAAGTTAAACTTATTAATTTTGTGGGACTCTCCTCCTATTTTCTATCCTTTTTTCCAATCCAAAACCTACTTCCTTTTCTTAATCATCTTCCCTTGGTGGGTGGGATATTCCTCAGCCAATAAACTACCCAACTTGCGTGATTGAGTAATACACAGACACACACCATCTCATTTTTAGCCTCGCTTCGCTCGCGTCATAGTCATGTCATATTGTTATTCAATGAAATGCAGGTTTAACCCCGTTAACACCCCTTTAGAACCTGAATATCTAAAAATCCCTCCTTAGTAGACGTTTTCGAAACACAACAAACATATCCCCAAAATATAATTCTGCTAACATGTAATAGTTTGGGTTGGTCGATGAGAGTGAACATCCAAAAATCCTTCCTTAGTGGACGTTTTCTTCCAGAATTTCACCCCTCCCCATAGGCCCCTTAAATTGGATTTATGAAAAAACGGTCGAACACCTATTTATTTTATTTATTTATTCATTTATTTATTTATTTTTAAGCTGATTGATTTCCTCCGAGTTTCAAACTCCTCGCCTATGTCGTTTAAGAGATACACGCTCCATTAAGAATCTTTCAACCCCCACTTTTCATCCCTTTCACCTCATAATATACACCACATCGAAAAACCATTAGACATGTGTCAGCTTATTCTTAATGATTAGTATATATGCCAAGTATTACATCCTCAAAATTAACGACTCGTGAGATATTGTTATTCAATGAAATGCACGTTCCCCCCCCCCCTTAACACCTATTTAGAACCTGAATATTCAAAACTCTTTCCTTAGTGGACGTTTTCGACATACAACGAACATATCCCCAAAATTTCATGTTTCTAACTTCAATAACTTTGGCTTGGCAATGATGAGTGTGTGAGTGAGTCAGGACATTTCCTTTCATTTATTTTTGATAATTTCACCCCTCCCCATGAACCCCTTAAATTGGATTTATGAAACAAACGGTCGAAAACCTATTTAGTTATTTAAAGCTGTTTTCGCCCTGAGTTTGATGAGTGAGTAAGTGATTCAGTTAGGACACTTCCTTTCCTGTTTTTTTCCGCCAGAATTTCACCCCTCTCTAAGGGCCCCTTAAATTGGATTTATGAAAAAAAACGGTCGAACACCTATTTTACTTGTTTTTTAAGCTGTTTTTTCCCGCCGAATTTCAAACTTCTCGCCTATGTCGTTTAAGAGATACACGCTCCATTAAGAATCCCTCAACCTCCAATTTTCACCCATTTCACCTCATAATATACACCACATCGATAAACCCTCAGATATATGTCTGATTATTTTTAATGATTAGTTTATATACCGAATATCACATCCCCAAAGAAACAACTCATGAGATATCGTTATTCAATGAAATGCACGTTTACCCCCTTAACATCTCTTTAAAACCCGAATAAACAAAAAACATTCCTTAGTTGACGTTATCGACATACAGAGAACATATTCCCAAAATTGCATTTTTCCAACTTTAATAGTGATGAGTGAGTGAGTCAGACAGAACATTTTCTTTCAATTATTTTTACCAGAATTTCACCCCTCTCCATGGGCCCCTTAAATTGGATCGATGAAAAAACTCTTGAACACCTTTTACCTTATTTTTAAGCTGTCTTTTTCCTCCGAGTTTGATGAGTGAGTTAGTCAGTCATTTAGGACACTTTCTCTCCTTTTCCCCCCAAAATTTCACCCCACACCATTGGCCCCTTAAATTAATTTATGAAAAAAAAAAACGTCGAACACCGATTTACTTATTTATTTAGCTGATTTTTTTCGCTGAGTTTCAAATTTCTCGCCTATGTCGTTTAAGAGATAGGCCTACTCGCTCCGTTGGGAATCCTTCAACCCCCACTATTCACCCCTTTCACCTCATAATAATACACCACATCGAAAAACCCTTAGACACATGTCTGCTTATTTTTAATTATTAGTTTATATGCCGAGTAACACATCCACAAATAAAACCACTCGTGAGATATTGTTATTCAATGAAATGTAGGTTTAACCCCCTTAAGACCCCTTTAGAGCCTGAATATCCAAAAATCCTCCCTAAGTGCATTGTTTTGACTTACAACGAACATATCCCCAAAATGCCATGTTTCGAACTTCAATATTTTTGGTTGGGCGATAATAAGTGAGTGAATGAGTCGGGACATTTTCTTCCATTTGTTTTTCTTCAGAATTTCACCCCTCCCGATGAACCCCTTCAATTTGATTGATCAAAAAAACAGTCGAATAGCTATTTACTTACTTTAAAGCAGAATTTCCCCCTGAGTTTGATGAGTGAGTCAGTCAGTCAATCAGTTAGGACACATTCTTTCCTGTTCTCCCCCCCCCAGAATTTAACCCCTCCCCATGGGACCCTTAAATTGGATTTACGAAAAAAACTGTCGAACATATATTTACTTATTTTCTATGCTGATTTTTTTCCGCTGAGTTTCAAATTCCTCGCCTATGTTGTTTAAGAGTTACACGCTCCATTAGGAATCTTTCAAACCCTACTTTTCACCCCTTTCACCTCATAATATACACCACATCGAAAAACCCTCAGAAACGTGTCTTCTTAAGTTTTAATGATGAGTTTATATCCCCCAATGAAACCAATCGGGAGATATTGTTATTCAATGAAATGCAGGTTTAACCCCCTTGAGACCCCTTTAGAACCAGAATATCCGAAAATCCTCCCTTAGTAGACGGTTTTGACATACAATGAACATATCCCCAAACTGTCATGTTTCTAACTTCAATACTTTTGGCTGGGCGATGATGAGTGAGTGAGTGAGTTAGTCAGGACATTTTCTTTCAATTTTCTTTTTTCAGAATTTCACCCCTCCCCATGAACCCCTTAAATTTGATTTATGAAAAGAAACTGTCGAACAGCTGTTTACTTACCTTAAAGCAGTTTTTCCCCCTGAGTTTGATGAGTGAGTCAGTCAGTCAATCAGTTAGGACACTTTCTTTCCTGCCCCCCCCCCCAGAATTTCATCCCTCCCCATGGGCCCCTTAAATTGGATTTATGAAAGAAACGGTCAAACACATATTTACTTACTTTCATGCTGATTTTTTTCGCTTAGTTTCAAACTCCTTGCCTATGTCGTTTAAGAGATACACGCTCCGTTAGGAATCTTTCAATCCCCACTTTTCACCCCCTTTCACCTCATAATATACACCACATCGAAAAACCCATCAGACTCGTGTCTTCTTATGATGAGTTTATGTGCCGAGTATCACATCCCCCAATGAAACCAATCGGGAGATATTGCTATTCAATGAAATGCAGGTCTAACCCCTTAACACCCCTTTAGAACCTGAATATACAAAAATCCTCTCTTAGTGGGCATTTGTGGCCCTTGTAGAAGCAGCATACCAAATTTCATTCCAATCCGTTCGGTGGTTTCTGAGGTTTCGTGATGAATGAATGAATGAGTGAGTGAGTGGTATTTGACAAATATATAGTAGAAGATAGTGTCAAGTTTTTGTTATGCTAAACTCGGTTGAGAGTGCTGTGTGAGTAGGTGAGTAACTAACGGGATTTCAAGTAAAGATGCTCAGTTTCTATACCGGTAGTGCAGAGCGAAATTGGCATCCAGACGGCCGTGTCTCGACTTGAGCTATGTTGCCATGGAAACTATCTATCTTGCCATTCCTTCGTGAGTATATTTTATGATTTGATTAGCCTGTGCTTGAGTGCAAAAGGGCCGAAATCAGAAGAATGAGAAAGACTATCGAAAATTCATGTAGCCAGCGGTTCCTTCTGGGTCCTAAACTATGTGTATGCAAAATTTGGTTGAGATTGGTGGAACGGTGTAGATTTGTATACGGAACCAACCCACCCACATACATACATACAGACTTTCACTTTTATATATAAGATTAGCAACAATTGCTAAAATCATAGTAACTTTGTGGAGTAAGCTTGCGGTAGGTCAATCATTTTACAGACTCCAATGATCGCTATTTTAGTGAATTACAGTGTGGACAACAAGTAATGTTGTTGTAACAAAGATATGCAAATAATATGTTAACGTTTTGAGAAAGCAGTAGTAATGAAGTTGTGTGGAATTTTATTGTGGAATATATAAGGTTATGTCATCCCGTATACATATATTATGAGAAGGAGGTCTGCGAGGAAATTATGAATTCAAATGCGAAGGGTTATTCCGTACTTTGAAAGTATTGGATTTATGTATTTTTGGGAATAAGATCATGCTGATTGAAGCATTGGACCGATAAGTCGAGGTTGTTGTACCTCAAACATATTAGTAGTAAACGATATTGAAGGACTGACAGAGCAGAGTGCTTGTGGAAAAGCGAAGTGAGGTGATTAATAACCTTTGTTAACTAATTCTTATTAAACATTATCAAGGATTTGCGTATTAATAATCTCATGTACTGTACCGTACTTAATTGAATGGTCATATTAGACAGGAATTGACGAGTAACCCTGACTAAGACAGTATTGATAAAGTAAACCTACAAAGTGAACATATTAATTTACACCCATAAACATCCGTTTAGACATTTATTTATCCATTAATATACATAATAATAAACGTATTATTGAATCATAGTGTGGTTAGATAGTTCCAAACTTCAACTTTGTAAATAATCCGTTTTAAACATTTTCTAAAAATATTTGAATTTTATTTATTTTATTCTTCGATATTTAAATTTATTTGAGATAATAATAAATTATTATCTGGTTTATAAATAAACGTGGAAGATGTAAATCTACTCGTTTTTGAAGTGTGAAGAGAAGTTTTGATGTGGAACTGAAAGGTAAGTGAAAGTTTGTCTTGAATGGACAATGCATTGTGAAATTTTACGTGAATGAGCATGGAATGGAGATGTGTATAATTGTCCGATGATGCTTAATGTAAATCTGAAGGTGTTTTAGACATAACAACGTATAAGAGTGCTAGTGGATTGTATAAATGAATGACTGAGGGTTCGGTCATGTGCATGTGGAACCCGTGAATGGATACAGCTGATCGCTAGTTGAAATGGCGGCATGCTCGGAACGGCTCAGAGGCGAGGACAATAGTCCAACTGATTGGTGTATCATTATTTTAGTAGGGGGTTCTACATTGTATAAATTAACATCTAGTAATGTTAATAATTTTTTTATTTTGCATGTGAAACTATAGTATTCATATTCAATTAAAATTAAATATTTTTATTTTATTTATTGAATTCCAGTTTGAAGGAGGGAGATGTTTACGTTCAGGATGATCATGTGTGATCTTAGAACATTTGTATTTGAAGGCGTACGAGCCTTATTTCATTGTTAATTGGAGGTGTTTATTACTCTTATTATGTTTGTTAATAACTTTAGTTTCGTTCTTTTCTATACGACGGAGTTGCGAGACTTTCATTCATTCATTCGTTTATTTGCAATTGGGGGTGTGTCACCCGGTGGAAAATTAGATATACATAACAAATAAATAATTGTACATAACAATTCACTAACAGTTAAACTGGAGTATTTACACAAATAGTCAGTCTTTTCTTAAACACATCTATATTTTAGTTGTTAGGGAGAGTGTGTTATGGAAATGGATCATGGTATATGGCACGCTTTAACTAGTTCCGACCCGAGATATTGGTAAGGATCTCACTCTCCGAAAGTAGTTAGATTCCTATCTACAGTAGTTAGTCCATAACACGATCAAATTGCTGTTGTGTTAATCATAGAAGTGCTTGATGGTAGGAATTTCAGGTTTTCTAGCTGGGGCCTTCAAGAATCTACGATCCATCTATATCTCTGAATTTTGACAAGTTAGCTCCATGATTAATACGGGTACAGTACCTACCGTAAGGCCACGACCGCCTCCTTCCCACTTCCCATTCCTTAACCGGGCCTCTGATCGCTTTGCAGGTGAGGCCGCCTGGGCGAAGTGCTGGTCACATACTCCAGTTGTATCCCCCACTCAGAGTCACAAGCTCCGGGACACTGCCCTTAGTGGCGGTAGAGGTGGGATCCCTCGCTTTGTCCGTAGGAAAAGACAACCATGGAGGGTAAAACGATAACGCAAACGTAACGTAATGCAAGTTTTCAGTCATGACTAGTTATATGTTGCAAAGTCGATCTTTCTCTGTAATCATACAAAGAACGCATATAAGAAAGTCCTTCAATAAATATTTTCCCAATGACCGTCATTTTTGACGGGTTTCAACCAGTAGATTATAAGTAGGGGAGTGACGGGGGTTCTACTTCACTCGACGCCGCTGTCCCCAACAAACCAACATGGCCGCCGCGCGTAGTTGAAATATTTACATAGACTTTTCTCTCGAACCCATGTTGGAGTTTCACGAATGAGATGTCGTAGGACTCGAGGTGACGCCCCCTGTGCTATGGACCACTCGCTATATTAAAAAAATGAAAATTTTTGTTTTCGAAAGTAGGCGATTGTTTGAAAACCAAACATGATAGAATGTAGTGCAATGGCTTAAACGAACGGCCTCCATGATCTTTATTTTTATAATGAAACTTTTTTATGCTTTTTTAAATGAGTCCAATTTTGAAATTCCTACATTTCGGAAACTAGGAATTCTACAAAAATGTTTATATGACACAAATAAATGGCCCTGAACCCCCTCTACCCCCAAAATAAATTTCAAGTCTCTAGGACAAAAAGTGTGCAGTAGGAGAGTGAGGGGGTTTCTAACGAGTTACACGAGCCACTCGGCTACGCTGAATTCTCATGTATATTTCATGAAACCATGGGCATGCGACATGTCGTTGGACTCGGGCTGACGTGCTCTTTGCTATGGACCACTCGTTATATTTGTCAAAAATGTTTTAATTTTTGTTTGTTTTAGAAAATAGGCGATAGTTTAAAAACCAAACATGATAGAACGTTGTGTCGTGGTTGAAACAAATGGTCTCTATGACCTTTATTTTTGATAATAAAAAATTTTTATTTTTCATTTTTTTGGGAAACAGTCCAATTTTGAAATTCATATATTTTGGAAACTAGAAATTATCCAAAACATTTGTTTGACATAAATTAAAGGTACCCACCCCCTTTACCCCAGAAATAAATTTCAAGTCTCTAGGATACAAACTTGTGTTTTCAGAGTAGTGCTAACATACCGGTTCTGAGTCGCCCCCTACTTTCATATAAACTTTGCCGATATCTCCCGAACACATGGTCGTATTTTAACGAACGAGGTGTTGTTGACGTTGGGGTGACGTCCTCTTTGCTAAGAATGTGTGTTGGTATTTTAAAAAAATGCTTTTGACATTGTCGCAATTTTGGAAACGGTGAATTTTAGAAAAGAGTTTGTTTGACGTTAATGAAAGGACCCTAGGCTCTCTTGACTTACAGAAAGTTTCACGTGGTAGGACAAAAAAAATGATAGCCTACTTTCTTGCAAACATTAACGATAATTTTAATGAATGAGGTGTCGTTGGACTCGAGTTGACAAGGGCTTTGCTATGGACCACTTGTAATATTTTTCAAAAATATTTAAAAAAATATATTTTTGAAAGTAGGCGATAGTTTGGAAACCAAACATGATAGAACGTTGTGCCATGGTTCGAACGAACGATCTTTATGATCTTTACTTATTATAGTAAACTTTTACATTTTTCATGTTTTTTGAAAACAGTCCAATTTTGAAACTAGGTACTTTACAAAAATGTTTGTTTGACGTCAATGAATGGTACTGACCCTTTCTACCACTAAAATAAATTTCAAGTTTCTAGGACAAAAACTATGCATTTTGAAACTTTTTTATATAGCAAATGACTATTTCGACGAAGCGATGTATGGCAGAACGACAGAACGAGGGGTCGCTTTCCAATATTTTGCTATGACGAACGAATGAAGGCGAATATTTCAAAAATCCCTCATGGCGATCATTAAACGTGTTAGTAATAAGGTAATTGACAAATAATAATAATAATATTAATAATAATAATAATAATAATGGTATGAGGTGAATGAAAACTGGAAACGTTTGATAGTTGTCAACAACTTAAAGAAGAACTTGCTTTGTATGTATGTATGTCTGACTGGCAGCCAGAACGGAAAACAGAATATCTGCTCGAGGGCCTGCTTGTGGCCTGGCTGACTGGGTGACATGATGTGAAATGTTATCGCGATTCAGGAACGTAAGCGAGAGCTAACAACAGGCCAATGGAAAATTACAGTGACATAGAGGTCACTTGAAGGTCGAACAAACTGACAACTACGTCAGAGAGATAACTGAGTAAGCGAATACAACTCCTCCTCCTAACATTGCCACAGCCAATTGCCAGGCATGAGTGGTGAGTGTCAAATGGGGGGAGGTGAGGTAATAGTGTGTTGATCATGTTATGACACATAGTCTGTCATTACTGTTTTAAACTTTGCAGTGTAAACATAGGGTGTGTTTTATGTGTGTATAAGTAATTGCATTCTTGTGTTCAACTCTAATTTTTAACCATATTGGATAATTTATATATTTGAGGTAAGTGTGGGATTAACACTGTTTAGTTTGTTGTAATGCTGGTCAATGTTTAAATTATTATAGGTTTGCAATTTTATTGATGGATTGTTATTTTTGTTTTAGTTAATCCGCATACCTGATGTGGCAGACAAATAAGACAGAAACCGATTACATTCGAGCCTAAGACAGAAGACAAAAAGTTAGAAAACCCAGGTATGATTTTTCTAAACTAAATATAAAAAACCTGTTTTTCATTTTATTTTATTTATTTTTGTCCATGAAAGATGCTATTTGGAATTGATATACTCATGGTGGTTTCTTTTTTTTAGAGTGTTGGAAAACGCTTGACCACTGCAAAAAGAACCAGAACGTGTGTGTTTGGGACCATTGTTTATCGGGCAGTCTACGGCTGAAAACTCTCGCGAGATTGCTTTTTTTTATAAAAATTATGTCTTTTTCCACTACAGATAGCTTAACGTGGGAACCCCGTGAGTCCTGTTTCAAGTCACGTGTGTGCTCTGGACGTGTGGTCAATGTTAGAGAGAGTTTAATCCCAAAAGACTTCATGGAATCATGTCTTGAAATGTTTAAAGAACAAATTTGTACAGAGCAAAGGTTGCATACGGCTTTAAAGCTCAATACACAACTCTTGTGCGATTTAATATATAAAACAAGGACGGCGAGCATAAAAAACATTTTATATTGGCAGTAAAATTCAACATCTTTTGGTAGCCGATAATCTAAAAAATTGGTATCAATGCCACGAGATGAATGCCTTGCTATCAGAATTTGATAAGCTGCAATAAGGCCGAGTGGTCTAGCGTTAGATAAAATCCATTACCTCCAAAAGAACATTTGTCATTTCAACCCGTTGAATGCTGGGTCTAGCTTTATTAAAACACCACAAGCAATAGCTTTGAAAAAGGCTGTGGTGAATATAAAGAACCATGACAATGATTGCTTCCTGTGGTATGTGGCCGCGTATTTGCAGCCAGCACAAGACTATAATGGTTCTCGATCAGGAAAGTACAAGGCCAAGTTTGAAGGATTAAAACAAAATTTAAATTTAACATGAGTGTCGTTCCCTATGGACTTCACTGAAATCCATTGGTTTGAACAAGACAAGCAGGACTTTTCGTTCGTGGTGTATGGCCTTAATGGTAATGAGATTGTAGGTCCCCTTTATGCAACAAAAGAACTGAAACGACACCACATTCATCATTTATATCTGTCTCAGGGAGAGGCAAATCACTATTGCCTTATTAAAAGCTAAAGTAGATTGCTAAGCAGTAAAGTGTCTAAGAAAGGGTGTGCAAAACATATTTGTGATCGTTGTTTGCAATATCTTACCACCCCTACACTTTTGGAAGTCATCGGGTAAATTGCGTTTCTCAGAAAGCGGTGAGATTGATATTGCCACAAAGGGACAAGGCTGTGTTAAAGTTTAAGGACATTCCTAAGCGTGACACTGTTCCCTATGTGGTATATGCAGATTTCGAAGCTCTTACCACACCCATGGCAGGATGTGAACCAGATCCTACTATCAATTCAACCACACCCATTCAAAAACATGAACCTATTGCCATAGGATTTAATGTGGTGTGTGCCTATGACCCCTCACAATCCTTTTACAAATCCCGTGAGGGACCAGATTGTGCCTGCCAGATGGTTTTTGGATGAACTTGTTAAGTTGGCCAACGATGTACAGGGATTACTGGACCACCCAGTACCCATGAGCCTATCTCCAGGACAACAGAAACAGTATGAGCATACCACGACATGCCATATTTGAGAAAAGCCTATTTTAGGCGGAGAGGAAAATGTTAGAGACCACTCGCACTTTACGAGAGAGTTTCGTGGAGCTGCGTACAGTAAATGCAATTTGAACTTCCAGCCCCTCGTTTTTTTCAGTGTCTTTTTCCACAATCTGGCAAATTATGACATTCAGTTTGTGATTCGTGAATTGGGTCATGTCAACAAGGGCTCGTTTACCATTATCCCCCAAAACCATGAGCGTTTTATAGACTTGACATGGCGGTTGAGCGACTTAAGCATTCGATTTTTGGCTTCCTTTAAGTTTATGGCATCCTCGCTAGATAGTCTTGTGAATGGCTTGAATGAAGAGAAATTAGAAAATACCAGAATGCATTTTAATGACCCTGAGCTAATTCAATTGTGCATTCGGAAAGGTATATTTCCCTACGAATTTGTAACAACTGGGAAGTGTTAAAGAAAAAAACTCTCCCACAGCAAGACAAATTTTACTCGAAACTAACACGCAGATCCGTTTCCGATCAAGAATATGCGCATGCATGTCAAGTTTGGCGAGTGTTTGGCATTAACACGCTAGGTGAATATGCTATGGATTATCTATAACTGGATGTATTGCTGCTCACCGATGTGTTTCAAAAATTCCGTGACTTGTGTCAGGCACATTCACGGTCTTGACCCGGCTCACTATTATACGAGTCCTGGGCTCTCGTTTGATGCTGCTTTGAAATACACGCAAGTGGAATTGGATTTACTCACTGACGTAGACATGGTTCTATTCTTTGAAAAGGGCATTCGGGGTGGCTTTGTGTCGCATAACCAAAGCCATGCCGAAGCGAGCAGTGTCTACATGCCTGATTATTCACCAGACAAACCAGAATCTTACTTAATGTTCTATGACGTAAATAATTTGCATGGCTACGCCATGAGTCAGCCTTTGCCCTATGGGGAGTTTGCTTGGTTGACAGAGAAACAAGTGTCAGAATTTGATGTGAACATGGCTAGCCAAGAAACAGACCGTGGATACGTGTTAGAAGTGGATATTGAATACCCTCATCCTTGTATGATAAACATGCCGATTTCCCATTCTGCCTTGAGCAAATAGCCCCCCCTCCTGACAGTAAAGTGAAAATTGAGAAACTCATGGGCAAACTTTACAATAAAAATCAGTATGTGCTACATATCCAAATGTTGGTGCAATGCCTAGCCCAAGGCTTGGTGTTGAAGAAAATCCATAGGGGTATTTCCTTTGCCCAAAAACCATGGCTCAAGCCATACGTGCGACTAAACACAGAGCACCGACAAATGGCAACACAACAGTTTGAATTTTTTTAAATTAATGAACAACTGTATCTATGCCAAGTCCATGGAAAATGTCCGCAGATACCGCGAAATTAAATTGTTGAATGTCTGGGAGGGGCAGTGGGGTGCCCGGCGGTACATTGCCAAGCCAAATTCCAAATTGATCAAAATTATTGATGAGAATTTGGCTACTATTGAAATGAATAGGACCAGCGTGACCATGGATAAGCCCATTTACTTGGGCCAAGTCATTTTAGACTTTTCCAAAACGGTCATGTATCGATTCCACTACGAGTTTGGGAAACGCCATTTTGAGGACGTCTCTCTTTTGTATATGGATACGGACTCTTTTATTTACCACATTCGCCACTGCAACCCCTATGCAGTCATGAGGCAGCATAGTGTCTGGTTAGACACCTCTTGTTATAGCGATGACAACGTGTTTCAACTGCCCATAAAATAAGAAGGAAATGTGCGTTTTAAAAGGTGAATGTGGTGATTCCGTCATGACGGAATTGGTAGGTTTGGCCTCGAAAAAATAGGCTTATCGCACACTAGACTGTATTGAAGCCAAAAGAGCAAAAGGTGTAGGTAAGGAAGTGATAAAATCGCTACGTGTAGACGACTACTTAGCGGTTTTACACACTGGCAAAGCTATGTCCCTTACACAGTACAGGATACAATCCAGCAACCATCGTTTGTATCTTGTGGAACAGAGAAAACGCACCCTCGCATCTATGAATAACAAACGTGTGTGGGCTGATGTCTGCTTACCAACCTGCCCTGGTGTTGTGATCGCAATGAAGAGGGGGTGAGATTTTTCTGTTTGTTCGTTTAGGGACATTGAGCTTTTTGTAACTCGTAGTTTTAGTATTCTGTAAATATTGGTTTTTGACATTGTAAATAGTAGATTTTCTTAATAGTGGCAATTCACATAGGACGTTTGCTCTTTAAAAAAGTTTTATGCAACCATATTTTTATAAATTTTGGTTTGGATTAGGAATTTGAAAATCACTTATTGTAAATGGTAAATATTTTAATTATTTTAATGCTGTGCATAAGTGTTATTTGTTTTCTGTTAGTAAATATTCAATGAGTAATAGTATTTTTTGGAAACTTTAATTACTTTTTTTTGTAAAGTTAATTATAAATGGTAAACTAAAAAAGTACTTTCGGGATAAGTGTGCATGTCGAGAATGTGCCTTTGGGAATAAATAAAGTGGTTGTGTTTGTTCCCAAAGACAGGTGTGAATGTATGAGTAGAGAGAAAGCCGGTGTGTATGTATGACCAGACCAAACACGGCGAGGTAGTGTGCGTGGGCATGGGGAAATTGTCACTTATATAGTCATTTTGTTTTGTCAATAGTTTTGTATTTTTTTCTTTCAAATATAGCGGTAAATAGACATTATTTTTGTAAAACAGTCTTACCTGAAGTAGTCGTAGACCACTACGTTTCTTGCAAACCCATAAACACACAGCATCATCGTCATGATCAAGCTCTCACACCAACATCATTGACAAAAATGAACTTTCGACATACACCAAAAGGAAAAAATATGAAAACAGCAATATAGAAAATCCATGTTTCGATATCAGCAAAAAATTCAGAAACGTAAAACTGTCCATGTTAAATCTTGAAATGGCCATGTGTGAAATATGTAAATTCAAAAAAGTTCAAACGAACATTTTTAAAAAGTGTAATCAACAAAATGGAAAATCCATAATATCAAAAACACAAGACTTGAAACGGACATATTTTTTATTACTGTAAATTGGAAATTGGCAAATGGCAATGTGTGAAAATGTGAAAATGAAAAATCACCTCATGAACATCATGATTTTTAAAAATTAAAAAACATCATGTACTGGTGAACCTTTTTTTTTTATTTCATAGCCATAATGGATTTACAAAAATAGAATACAAAAAAATCCAAATTCCTCAATCCTCAATGTTTATGTCCATGCATCATCAACTTTCCTTTCATAGCACTCATGACAATCAGGGCTGCCATCCTCTCACCCACTGTGGCATCACAGGATGTGAAACGTTGTTTAGTTTTTTCAATAACCATTTATCTGCCACATGTCTTAAACCAGGATGACTATGACGATAAGAAAGGTCATGTTCTTTACATGCTTGATCCAAAAGATTAATGGGTACAGCACCACGCTGCAAACGTTTTTCGAGACAAGGTCCAGGGCCACATAAACGATAACCTGGAAGATGGATTTCGAAAGGTAAGTATTGAATCTTTTTGTCAATGACGCCAATGGCAGTACAGGTCTGGCATATCCTTTTCCATACATGGTGAAAAGGTTCGATCTTCCTCCTCCTCTGTGGACGATGTTTGTCTTTGTTGTTGTTGTTGTTGCTTTTTATCGCCATGACACCAGTGGAATGATTCAACAAAGTCTTTACACTGACTTTTATGACTGTTGGGATTTGGGACTGTATTCTATGCTCTTTGGTTTTAGGCAACTTGTATGATGTAATAAAAAGATGGAGTCAGCACTATCACGTCAGGGTCAACACTTTGTTGTAAATTACTGAAAATATTTATTAGAAGCCTCGTGAACTGCGCTCAAAAACCTAACCATTCTTTCAGTTCGCCGTTGAATATTTTTAGTTCTATTTTGGGAAGTTTAAAAAGATTCACGACGACGATAGCTTACACGCAAGTGATAAGTTTCAGTATTTAGTTCAAGCGATGGAACCAGGGACAAAACCAAGAAAACTCATTATTAGTTACCCCCAAACGACCGAAAAATACCCTAAAGCTGTACAAGCTCTGAAAGAACGGTTTGGTAGGGACGATTTACTACTACAAGTATACATCAGGGAATTGTTGAAACTAGTTATTTCCAATGCCACGCATAAGGACAAGCTCCCTCTGCCGACTTTATTTATCAAGGAATATGCGCCTGGATGGAATAAGGACAGTGAGGGCTTGTATAAAGAATATCAAAGTACTGGAGATCAATCATTAGGCACTCAGCTACTACTGTCCCTCAATAAAAGCAGGAGAGAGAAGTGGGAAGCAACTGTTACGGAAATGAATTTTGTAAAGTCGAGCAGAAAAGCCTGGAGAATACTTCACGGACTGACTGGTAAGAAAAACTACAGAAAGACATACGGTACTTTAAGTCCTGACACCATTGCTAATAGAATGGTAGTTCTTACAAGGGCAAAGCGAGACAAGTGTCACACCAAAATGGTGAAACGTAACCTCACTCTCCTCAAAAAGAACGCCCAGAGAAATAATCAACTATCCAGGGCGTTTTCTGTTGAAGAAGTTGTAGCAGCTATCAAGCAGTTGAAAACCAACAAGGCAGCTGGTCCTGAAAACATCTATAATGAATTCATCATGCACATGGGTCCACTCAGTATAAACTGGATTACTGTTCTTTTCACATATATCCTTGAAAAGAATCACCTACCCAAACAGTTTAAACTATCCAAAGTTATAGCTATTCTGAAACCAGGTAAATATGAACACAATCCTGAAAGCTATCGTCCCATTGCCCTGCTTAGCGCCATGTTTAAACTTCTGGAACGTGTCCTTCTGAACAGGATAGCACCGTACATTGAAGATGCCATACCACCTGAACAAGCTGGCTTCCGAAACGGTCGTAGTTGCACAGATCAAATTCTTGCACTTACAACACATATTGAAGCAGGTTTCCAAAACCATCTAAAACCCACAGCTGTCTTCATTGATCTCACGGCAGCCTATGATACTGTCTGGAGACAAGGGTTACTTTTCAAACTGTTTCATGTTATTCCATCTTTTGAAATTGTGAATTTGTTATCAAACATTCTCAGTGAAAGACAGTTTGAGGTGTTCTTGGGTGACTCGAAAAGTCACAAGAGGAAGCTGAATAATGGACTCCCACAAGGATCTGTTTTGGCCCCAATCCTTTTTAACCTGTATATTCATGACTTGCCAAATACTAAGGCAAGAAAGTCCATTTATGCTGACGATATTGCGCTTGTAACGCAAAGCAGAAATTTTGAAGATGCAAAAAACACCCTTACTGAAGACCTTAAGAGAATGTCAGCTTTCCTTCAGTCCTGGAGATTGATTCCGAGCCTGAATAAAACAGAAGTATCTTGCTTCCACCTTGCACATCGGTTTTCTAATTACAAACCAAATATTTTGCTTGAAGGACAGCAACTTAGATACAATCCCTTTCCTACTTATCTTGGAGTGACTTTGGATAGAACCCTGACCTACAAAGAGCATTTCACCAAGCTATCCCATAAAATTGCTGCAAGAAACAACATCCTACATAAACTTAGTGGTACTTCCTGGGGATTCTCTGCCGACTGCTTACGCCTAACTGGCATTAGCCTTGTCTATTCAACAGCAGAATACTGTGCACCCGTGTGGTTGGAAATTGCACATGTGCATAAAGTAGACTCAAGATTAAATGATACAATGCGATGCATCACTGGTACTATTAAGTCAACGCCTTGCCATTGGCTGCCTGTGCTGAGCCACATTCCTCCACCACATCTAAGAAGGAAACAAGCATTGTTGAGAGAGGCTAAGAAGATCAGGGCTTCACCTACTTTACCACTATACCATGAATTTTGACATCCCTCACAACAGCGACTACGGTCTAGGAGGCCAACATGTGTTACAGCAGAAATACTTTATGTGAATGGGTTTAATTTAAACCAAAGTTGGAGAAACGAGTGGTCAACGAAAACAGCGGGGACAAGTGCCCATTCTCTTGATTCTACAAAGGAACTGAAAGGTTCTGACCTCCCAAGGAAACTGTGGTGCCGTCTTAACAGATTCAGAACCGGCCATGGTTGCTGTAAATTCTTTCAACTCAGATGGGGCTGGATCAATTCAGCAATGTGCGACTGTGATCAAGAGGAGCAGACTATGGATCATCTGCTCCGACGCTGCCCTCTGTTCTCGTTCCCTGGGAGCCCTGCTGAACATTTTCATGTCACTCAAAATGTCATAACTTGGTTGCAGAATGTGGATAATGTTGTATAATGTAAATTTTGTATATAATTCACCATACGATTAAAATAAATAAATAAATAAATTTATCAAGTTAGAATCACACCTACGCTGCCTTTATATTCTGAACCTAGCATGTGCGTATACCAGTACTTGGTTGTTTCCATTAGTAGAATCCAGCTTACCGGAGGAAACACTAAGAGCATGGCAAAGAAGTCAGTTCTAAAGAAATGTCAAAGAGCGGGAAAAGGATGAAACCCAGGCAGACCGACCCACATCACGACTAGATTGTTTAATGGATTTTCTCAAATCTGAAGTACAAAACGAACAACAAATTCTCCTGGCCTACGCAGGATTTGATGGATTAGAACTGCAAGAAAAACATGACAAAAGGGTAGATACGTCCAGATCGGATAAGAAGTACATTTGATCAAAAGCGTTCAGCAGGAATCATTTCCGCAAGAGGGCAACATTATTAACGGCATTGTGGTTACCAGAGATGAGCAGGATCTCATTCGTGTAAAAACGAAGATTTTAATGAGAAACGAGTTGTTGGATTTCAAGTATCCCCTGTTGTTACCCAGAAGTCATGAGCTGGTTGATGCGTTGAATGAGGAACAACATCGACTGCACTGTCATGCTGGAGTACAGTTCTTGATGACCCATATTAGAAGAAGGTTTTGGATATCACAGAGTAGAAGTTACATTAAAAGAGTGGCTTCAAGATGTATACAATGCAAACGGCACAAAGTTAACAAGTAGTTCCATGAAGAACTATACAGCCTATTTTCATATATCCTACTCATGTTAATTGCCTCTATAAACATACAAAATTTCAGTTAGAAGATTGTGATAGATTCATAGATATTGATAACCGGCTAAATATTTCAGATGGCCGCCAGGTTGGAATTTTATGTTTGTACTATTACATTACCATTATTGTGTACGTGTGGTATTCAAACTTCAATTGCATGATTAGAACACAAAAAGTAAAAACAAGATTTTAAAATTTCACACAGCTGCCATCTTGTGATTATGCAAACAATTGAAATTTCAGTTCTTTTGCTGCAAAAGATTCATAGATATTGAGAACCGTCTAAATATTTCGGATGCTCGCCATTTTGGATTGTTATATGTATAGGCCATAGAGTTATGCGCCATTCAAGGACAATTATTGCCTAGGTTCATTATTCAAACTTTCACATCGATCGCATGATTACGACACAAGAAATAAAAACTTAATTTTAAAATTTCGCACAGCCGCCATCTTGAGGTTATGTAAACAATTGAACTAAATTAGAGGCCAGTGCATTACAATATGTAAAATCATTTACTGTATCACATTTTGCTGCGCTCAGAGAGTTAAATCACGAGAAAAGTCTATTAAAATATTTCAAATTCGCTTGGCCGCCATGTTCGTTTTGTACTTAGCAGGTTTATGAAAGTTACATAGATAAACTTGTATCGGTTCCCCCTCTATCAACGTACAAAATTTCAGGGTGATATCTGTAATAGTTTCGGAGATATAGAATGTCAGTGAAATATTTCGCACAGCCACCATTTTGAGGTTATGTAAACAATTGAACTAAATTAGACTCCGGGGCATTACAATGTTTATAAACCAAGTTTCATTACGTTTGGATAGTTAAATCGCGAGAAAAGTCCATTTAAAAGTCTCAAATTCGCTTGGCCACCATGTTGGTTTTGTAGTCACCAGGTTTTTGAATGTCTCATAGGTGAATTTCTAGTAGTGCCCTTTATCACTGTACACAAATTCAGGGCGATATAGGTAATAGTTTCGGAGATACTGAATGGTGGTGAAATATTTCGCACAGCCGCCGTGTTGGATTGGTGAGGCACAATAAAATTTGAAGGGCACGGTCGGCGTCGGCCAGAATAGTGCTATGATCTTACCGAGTTTCATTATAATCGCTCCAGCCGTTTAGAAGTTCTTAGGGGGACACACACACACACCTCACACAAACACGCACACACACAGGGACCAAATGTGATCTTATAAGCCTATTTTTTCATAAAATGAAAATAGGTTAAAAATGCTGAATCTGAACCAGCTCCTCTACCGAATGACAGAGTCAAAGACGCACGAGGATTCGAAATAATTGATATTTACTTGGCTGGACCTCTCTTTCTAAAAGACGGGTCGAAGCTGTGGATTGGTCTCTACATATGAGCTGTTTTCAGAGCCGTCCACTTTGAACTACAGTAGTAACATCGCTCAGTACTGACGTCTTTGTATTGTCGGTAAGAAAATTCATCGCCAGAAGAGGTCGTCCTTCAGTTATTTATTTGGACAATGGAAGAAATTTTGTAGGTACTGCAAGAGCCTTACAATGCTTAGATCACCAGGGGCTACAGAAAACTTCTGGATATCAAGACATTGAGTGCAAATTCAATCCTCCAACAGCATGTTGGTGAGGAGTATGTAGGGAGAGCCTGGTACGTACTGTCGCCGAAAATTGAATTATTCTGGGACAAAATGAGAGTATCTTCCTTCCCCATGATAAAATTTAACCAGCAAATATAAATCCTGGAAGTGTGACACAAGTGAGTCGTGTTACAAGCTTGGGGCAGTGGGGAAATCCGATCACGTGACATGTTGCGCAATGGAAATTTCTAGAAGGTTGACATTAGCATAGCAACAGTGAATTAGCTATAAATATAATAAATATTGTTATAATTTATGCTATTGTGTACCAGCCCAGAGCCAAAGAGAAGAGGGCTTATTGAAGACGGGATTAACTTCATCTACATAATTTGGTGAAATTATGCATTTAGGCCCTTTGAAGAAGATTTTCTTAATTGGTAATGACGAGAAAATTAAATGAAAATATGTCTGATACTTTAAAAACCGCAGAACGGTTAATCTACGCAGTAATAAGCAGTAGTAATCTACGCGCTAAAATTATGGTGGGAGATTGATATGGCCGCCTAAATTTCGACTTGGAGAGAGAGATCCAAGGATCGAGGTTCTTATTCCAGCAGTCTTTGAAGAGAGAGGAAGTGTTTTCTTGGGTTACGGAGATCCCAAAGCTTTAATCCGAGTGCGTGTATTGACGACTCGTGGAGACGCTACGTTAGCAGGGTGGAACAGTGGAGATTCCCGCGCTAGCATTATAGGCGAAGTTAAGAGGAATATTGAAACTAGGATATCTCATATATATTTGAGAATAGACTTCAGCCAAGTGAATAAATAGAAAGTACAGGTCGAATAATTTATTCTATTGAAAGTCGAGCGTTCTAAGTCAAACCATTTCGACGAAATAAGCCTGTAAAGACAATTTTTCAAATGTGTTGGAAATAGAAGCTGAATAACACTTTCGTTGCAACGTGAAGTTAGCGAACATAGTTCAAGTGAACATTAGTGGAGAACTTTAACATTGGCGCAGCAAACAAACATTATTAGAATGACTATTATTATTCACCGAATTGTTTCATTCAACTTTATTAACATTGTTGAGATGATGGACTAAGTTGTCATGCGCCAGAGACATTTTTAATGCAGATTTAAGATACAACAATGGACCTTCGATAGACAACGTGTTGCAGAATACAAACGTAGTGTACGTTACATCTTGTACATTTTCGTCAGTCTACGAACACTAATGTAACAACGATTAGCAATAGAAATAATTCATTCACCACCTTCATGAATATTTCTATAAACGATAACTCAACGATGATGCTGATGTATATTTGCGACGGAGAATGAAGATTCTATAGAGGACGAAGGTCAAGATGCTTGGGTATCCCAGCAATAACAGAAGAATATGCCAGAAGGATGTCATTCGATCCCAGACAGAGGTTGGTGAATACCGGAGAGGGAAGGTTTTCTCATCTCTGAGGTCGCAGGTCCGAGGTTCAAATGGTGGACCATCTCAGTACCTTGGACTGAGGAAACACCTAAAGTATTGTGTAAATACTTACCCTAATCTTCAATATATCGTAAAAATAAGGGAGCAGTGTCATTTAATTGTAGTATAGAGCCTGATTAGTGACATTGTGAGCAGACGTTCTTACTCCATATTTCATATTTGATGTATTTCTGTGTTCTCATGTAATTTACACTTCATGTGTGTGTTAAGATTTTTATGCATGAAGATTATTAGAGATGATTGTCTTTCATCCATTTTTAAATTTTATTCGATGGATCAGTTTTTGAACTGATATTAAAATATTTGTTTGAGGAATCAGATTTCCTTATAGAAGACTAGTCATTTTTACTATCGAATTTCAATTTTTTTTTTTATTTGAACCAAGCATTCAGACATTGTGTCATTGTTGCAAATTAAATTCTTTTACAATTTAATTTGGGCACTTAAATGTATCGACTCCCAGAGCAGAAGAAACATCGAATGATATTGTCATATCATTATTGTAGATAAACTTTTCGGCGATCTAGCAAATACTAGTCATTTGATAAGACTGAATTCTTAAACCCATAGACATTCTTCGTGTAGAGTGGAAAGACATTACGAAATTGACGAATCTTTTCATTATTTGTAAAGCTGAAAGCTTTATTCAATTAATTGTTCGAGGAAATATCTCTTGATAGAAGATTATTTAAATCTTTGGCTAGGAATATCATAGCTAGTATATCCCGGTCAAGATTGAATTCTATTGGACATAACATGTGGTTATTTATACACTATTTGAATAATATCACGTCATAATGTAGACCTTTTATTGCAACGAGGAGCAATTTAAAGCTTGATTAGTGAGGTGAAACAGAGTTAATATTTTTATTACATGTATTTTTGACAGTCAAGTTAACAATTAATTATCTTTTAGTGTAGTTAACTCAAAGGAGGTCATTCACGACAGTCTAAAGTCGTTCGTTATTGTTGGAAGTTTCATTTGAAGAACTAAATGATGTATAATAGTAGATCAGTAGTCGAGTGCGACGACACTGAGGGTCATGCCGTTAATTGGAGGGAAGTTCCTACAGAAGAAATGTTAATAATAATTAATCCGTTTTTGGTTATTGATTAACATGGTGGATGATAATTGTTTATGCCATATATAGTGATACTAGCTGAAGTACCCGTGCTTCGCTACGCGTCATAAATAAATTAAAATGTGAAGGTGACAATTAAAACAGGGGATAGGCGAGGTGCTGCGCAGAGGGAGATTAAGGATGGAACATTTTGTCCAACTACACCGCTCGGCGTTGACCGTGTTTTATAGCACAAATTTAGGTTTCACTCACTAACAGTTGCAGATACCTTTCGGATAGGAAATGTAGTTTTAAACCTCGCATATGCCATCAAAAGTTTGCTATTTCTTAGCGTTCTCTTTTTATTTGAAATGGAAATATGAAAGTTTGAAACCAAAGGGTGTAGTGACGTCACTAAAATGGTCGCCATTTTAAATAGTGCAAAGTATTGAAATCAAAAGTAACCTATATGTTAACCAGGAAAATCAGCTACTTCCATGTAAAATTCACGTAAATCGGACCAGTGGTACTTGCGAGATTGAGTAATACACAGACATACACCATCTCAATTTTAGCCTCGCTTCGCTCACTTCATAGTCGTATCATATTGTTTTTCAATGAAATGCAGGTTTAACCCCGTTAACACCCCTTTAGAACCTGAATATAGAAAAATCCCTCCTTAGTAGACGTTTTCGACACACGACAAACATATCCCCAAAATATCATTCTTCTAACTTTAATAGTTTTGGTTGGTCGATGAGAGCAAACATCCAAAAATCCTTCCTTAGTGGACGTTTGTCTTCCAGAAGTTCACCCCTCCCCATATGCCCCTTAAATTGCATTTATGAAAACACGGTCGAACACCTATTTTTTATTTTTTTTATTTTTTTTATTTATTTTTAAGCTGATAGATTTCCTCCGTGTTTCAGACTCCTCCCTATGTCGTTTAAGTGATACACGCTCAGTTAGGAATCTTTCAACCCCCACTTTTCATCCCTTTCACCTCATAATATACACTACATCGAAAAACCATTAGACATGTGTCAGCTTATTTTTAATGATTAGTATATGTGCCAAGTATCACATCCCCAAATGAAACCACTCGTGAGATATTGTTATTCAATGGAAAGCACGTTTACCCCCTTAACACCTCTTTAGAACCTGAATATCCAAAACTCTTTCCTTAGTGGACGTTTTCGACATACAACGAACATATCCCCAAAATTTCATGTTTCTAACTTCAATAATTTTGGCTGGGCGATGATGAGTGAGTGAGTCAGTCAGGACATTTTCTTTCATTTATTTTTGATAATTTCACCCGTCCCCATGAACCCCTTAAATTGGATTTATGAAACAAACGGTCAAACACCTATTTACTTATTTAAAGCTGTCTTCCCCCTGAGTTTGATGAGCGAGTAAGTGAGTCAATCAGTTAGGACACTTTCTTTCCTGTATTTTTCCCCATAATTTCACCCCTCTCCAAGGGCCCCTTAAATTGGATTTATGAAAAAACGTTCGAACACCTATTTACTTGTATTTTAAGCTGTTTTTTCCCACCGAATTTCAAACTTCACGCCTATGTCGTTTCAGAGATACACGCTCCGTCAAGAATCCCTCAACCCCCAATTTTCACCCCTTTCACTTCATAATATACACCACATCGATAAACCCTTAGACATATGTCTGATTATTTTTAATGATTAGTTTATATACTGAATATCACATCCCCAAACAAACAACTCATGAGATATCGTTATTCAATGAAATGCACGTTTACCCCCTTGACACGTCTCTAACGTTTTCGACATACAGCGAACATATTCCCAAAATTTCATGTTTCCAACTTTAATAGTTTTCGCTGGGCGTGATGAGTGAGTGAGTCAGACAGGACATTTTCTTTCATTTATTTTACCAGAATTTCACCCCTCCACATGGGCCCCTTAAATTGGATTGATTAAAAATCGCTTAAACACCTATTAACTTATTTCTTAAGCTGTCTTTTTTCCCCTGAGTCAGTCGGTTAGGACACTTTATCTCCTTTTTATCCCCAGAATTTCACCCCACCCCATTGGCCCCTTAAATTAATTTATGAAAAAACAGTCGAAAACCGATTTACTTACTTTATAAGCTGATTTTTTTTTCGCTGAGTTTCAAATTTCTCGCCTATGTCGTTTAAGAGATAGGCCTACACGCTCTATTAGGAATCCTTCAACCCCCACTTTTCAGCCCTTTCACCTCATAATAATACACCACATCGAAAAACGCTTAGACACATGTCTGCGTATTTTTAATGATTAGTTTATATGCCGAGTATCACATCCACAAATGAAACCACTCGTGAGATATTGATATTCAATGAAATGCAGGTTTAACCCCCTTAAGACCCCTTTAGAACCCGAATATCCAAAAAAAAACTCCCTTAGTGTACGGTTTTGACATACAACGAACATATCCCCGAAATGTCAAGTTTCCAACTTCATTATTTTTGGCTGGGCGATGATGAGTGAGTGAATGAGTCAGGACATTTCCTTTCAATTTTTTTTCTTCAGAATTTCACCCCTCCCGATGAACCCCTTCAATTTGATTGAAAAACAAACTGTCGAAAAGCTATTTACTTACTTTAAAGCAGTTTTTCCCCCTGAGTTTGATGAGTGAGTCAGTCAGTCAATCAGTTAAGACACTTTCTTTCCTGACCCCCCCCCCCGAATTTCACCCCTCCCCATGGGCCCCTTAAATTGGATTTATGGAAAAGCGGTCAAACACATATTTACTTATTTTTATGCTGTTTTTTTCCCCGCTGAGTTTCAAACTCCTCGCCTATGTCGTTTAAGAGATACACCCTCCGTTAGGAATCTTTCAATCCCCACTTTTCACCCCTTTAACCTCATAAACACATCGAAAAACCCTCAGACACGTGTCTCCTTACTTTTTAATGATAAGTTTATATGCCGTGTATCACATCCACAAATGAAACCAATCGGGAGATATTGTTATTCAATGAAATGCAGGTTTAACCCCCTTAAGACCCCTTTAGAACCTGAATATCCGAAAATCCTCCCTTAGTAGACGGTTTTGACATACAATGAACATATCCCCAAACTGTCATGTTTCTAACTTCAATAATTTTGGCTAGGCGATGATGAGTGAGTGAGTAAGTGAGTGAGTCTGGACATTTTCTTTCAATTTTCTTTTTTCAGAATTTCACCCCTCCCCATGAACCCCTGAAATTTGATTTATGAAAAAACACTGTCGAAAAGCTACTTACTTACTTTAAAGCAGTTTTTCCCCCCTGAGTTTGATGAGTGAGCCAGTCAGTCAATCAGTTAGGACACTTTCTTTCCTGTCCCCCCCCCCCAGAATTTCATCTCTCCCCATGGGCCCCTTAAATTGGATTTATGAAAAAACTGTCAAACACATATTTACTTCTTTTTTATGTTGACTTTTTTTCGCTGTGTTTCAAACTCCTCGCCTATGTCGTTTAAGAGACACACGCTCCGTTAAGAATCTTTTAATCCCCACTTTTCACCCCTTTCACCTCATAATATACACCACATCGAAAAACTCTCGGACACATGTCTTCTTATTTTTAATGATGAGTTTATATGCCGAGTATCACATCCCCCCATGAAACCAATCGGGAGATATTGCTATTCAATTAAATGCAGGTCTACCCCCTTAACACCCCTTTAGAACCTGAATAGCCAAAATTTCTCTCTTAGTGGGCATTTGCGGGCCTTGAGGAAGCTGCATACCAGATTTCATTCCAATCCGTTCGGTGGTTTCTGAGATTTCGTGATGAATAAATGAATGAGTGAGTGAGTGAGTGGTATTTGACAAATATATAGTAGAAAGAAGATAGTGTCAAGTCTTTGTTATGCTAAACTCGGTTGACAGTGCTGTGTGAGCAATTGAGTAACTAACGGGATTTCAAGTAAAGATCCTCATTTTCTATACCGGTAGTGCTGAGCGCAATTGGCATCAAGTCGGCCGTGTCTCGACTTGAGCTATGTTGCCATGGAAACTATCTGCCTTGCCATTCCTTCATGAGTATATTTTATGATTTGTTTAGCCTGTTTTTGAGTGAAAAAGGGCCGAAATCAGAAGAATGAGAAAGACTATCGAAAATTCATGTAGCCAGCGGTTCCTTCTGGGTCCTAAACTATGTGTATGCAAAATATGGTTGAGATTGGTGGAACAGTGTAGATTTGTATACGGAACCAACATATATACATACATACATACATACATACATACATACATACATACATACAGACTTTCACTTTCATATATTAGATATGAGGAGTTGTAGAGCTATGGCGAGCTCGTGCGAAGGAGTTAACGCATTTTAAGGGAAGTCAACGAAATGTAGTTTTTTGATAAGAACAAGGCATAGATCATGATAAGAGTCATTGTATACAAGAACTCCAGTTGATGTGAAGTAACGTTTTAGCTGTGATGACAGGAGGGTTTGAACGGAAAGCAATTAGAGATCGATTGTCTACTTATGTCATTTATACTATTATTAAATCTTATAAATACGTACAATGGACCTTTGCCTGTTGATTGTATTTGATCAATAATGTAAAGAAACCTATCTAAGACGATGTGTGTGCAGTATATGAACGCTAATAAGTGTTAGAAAACTTTTATGTGGAGAAACATTGCAAATATTAAATTCCAAGTGGTATAGTAAGAGAGAACTATGATTCTCTAGGATAACGGGTAGATAACGTTAAATAACGTTTATAATATCAACCAGATTACGTGTAAATATTTTTCCGTAATGATTTAATTACTTAAATAATTTTATTAGGGTTAAGTAGTAGAATGTTTTTGAAGTAAATTGTTTGTATGAGCGAATGTTTTTAGAATGGATGTTTGCCAGCTGTTATGTTTGATTGATCAACCTAATCAGTCTAGAACGATAATGGAGTGTGAATGAAAGTTTGTGTTAAAATTTTAGTATGATTGATAAAGAATTGCTTGAGTTATGAGCATTTTTATAATGTCAGAATGTAACTTTTATACGAGGATTTTAGACGCACGCCAGAGAGCGTTTATACAAGCAAATGTGATCAGTAATAGGAACCGTTAGGAATCGAGGCCACTTTATTATATAATGTGTAGCCAGATGGCAAGTCACGGCCTTGTAAATGAAAACATTTTCCTGGCGCGACAAGTGATTGTCAGAGGGTCAGTGGAACAGAGTAAACCAGCTGCAATACAAGACGAGTGCCACTTGAGTCACCTGTCAAAAGGAATGCTATTAAGGCAAAAATGTTTGTTAAACGTTTTCATCACCTGCAGTAGGCCTAGGCAGTTCAAAATATTTTTGCTTGTAATTTATAACCCGTTAAATGCAGTTGGATGAGTAGTGGAATTAGGAGCGAGTATGAGTGAATGGATATTTTTTATTAGTATAGTATATTGTTATTTATTGTTTATATTAGATTAAGTTTACTTATGTTAAATACATTTACACAGTTCGTTGTTCTTGTTCGTTGACGAGTGATTCATTATTTATATAAGGAAAAGAATGTTGTGTATCCATTTTAGGCGAAGCTGAAGTCCCATACCCCGAGGCACGTAAGTAAAGGTAAGTGTGCCCCGTGTATTTTGTTGTTTTCCACAATATTCTTGTAACTGCTGTATGTAAATCCCTAAAGACCTTGTTGGAGCGATTTCTAATGATGTAATTTAGCCAGTGCAGTTAGAAATAGGCAATCCAGCTGGGGCTATGGATATTCCGACGGGCTACTTCCCGGATTTACGGGTACAGTAGGGATGGCTACCTAGAACTTAGGGGCTACGAAATTAGCTTCGTAGAACCTCTAGAAAATCTGAGAGAGCTGTATTAGGTGGACAGTTTAGAAAAAAGACTTATGATCTTGTTAGGTAGATTTCATTAGAAATCTAACTATTGCAATGGGTTCCATGATTCGACTTCCGGAAAATTTCGACATATCTTCGCGTTTCACATCCCCCAGACCCCAAAACCACCGTCAGTTCAAAAGTTTATACATAATTTATGTATGTATATATATATATGTATATATATGTGTGTGTACATCAGTTTCTTGTGGACACGATAACTGCCGCAATTTTGCACCAATCACTTTGAATTTTTTACATAATATGTATCCCCTTAAGATCTCGGTCGAGTTTGTTAATGGCCAAAATCGGTCAAAGGGGGTGAAAATGGGAGGCTTTTTATTTTATTTTACCGGTTCATGGCGATTGCTAAGCCATGGTAAATATAAAGCTAACTTTATTTTAATGATTGTAAATGTAGAATTTTTCTTTATGGTAGTATGTTTAAAGTGAGTCACAAGAGAACGAGCACTTTGCGTAGGTTTGTTTAACATAAGGTGTATAATAAGTTAATGCTAAGGTAATTATAAGTTAGTTTTAGGCTTTAAGGTGCCCAAATACGTGGAGAAAGGAGTTGCTCAGATGTTGTTATCTTGCTCTGTTGTTGAATATGTTTCTACAGCAGTGTGGAATTTTTTATTGTAATGGCAACCGAGGATGTCAGGAGAATGTTGGAGGAGATGCAGGAAGAGCTGCAGGAGAATATGAAGTCTAATTTAAAGGCTGTTCAATGTGGAATGCAGGAGAACATGGAAGAGAGCTTAAAAGCTGTCGAATGTAAGATAAAGGAGAATTTAAATGTGAATATGAAAGGATAAGCAAGGGAAATTTCAGGAGGCGTAGCTGGACCTAGAAAAGCAGAAGCGTGAACGTAAAGAGGATCTTGACACAGTTATTGTTAAAGTTGTTGATTCTATTACAGATAATGTTGCAGAAAGTGTCAAAGAGAGTTTTAAGGATGAAATTCAAGGACTTCAGACTTCTTTAGAGGGTCTACAGACTAGTGCCTCTAAAATGGTTGTAAATGTAACGCGATTATAAGCCAGTTCCCAGCAGATACAGAACGATGTAAGTGGTGTTCGAACGGATGCCGGAGATGTTCGAACTAATGTTGGTAATGTTAGGTCAGATGTATCCACAGGCCAATCCAAAGTACCGTCAGTCCAAATAGATGTGTCTAATGCACAGTCTGATATAGGTAATGTTAGGTCAGATCTATCCACAGTCCAGAGTAAAGTAGATACTGTCCAATCTAAGGTAGATTCAGTCCAAATAGATGTGTCTAATATACAGGTAGACATAAATAATATGCAGTCAGATGTCACTGATGTACAGACCGACATAGGAAAAATTCAAACAGGGGTTAATACGGTATTTGTGGATGTAGCAAATGTCCAAGGGGACATTAACAAAGTTAGGCAAGAGGAGGAAACTTCTAAAACATTGTGTAGTCAAAATATAAGTTCTTTAACGACACGTTTTGTAAACGATGCGTTGAAAACTACAGCTTCTCTTGCCGAGTTAAGCGGTAACGTAGAAACCTTACGAACACAAGTTATTGATCATAATAGAATCCTTAAAGAGGATATTGAGGTAGACATAGCTGAAATGTTAAAAGCTAATGTAGTTGTCTGGAAAGATGAGTGGAACAAATCCAGTGGGCAACATGCTAATCAAATACAAGATAACATAGAAAAAAAGTTAGCCAGTATTCAAATATAAATTAATCGAGAGGTTCTTGAAGTAAGAAAAGATTTAGGTAACCAAATTGATACGCTTGCTGAAAAGCAAGTAGAAGTTGGCACTCAGTCTAGTCAGGATGTGCAAGTTTTGAAAGAATTGTAAGAGAATAAAACTAAAACGATAGAGGAACGGATAGACAAGGTTGTCACTGACGTTAATGTTATGAGTGAAGGGAAAACTAACGAACTAGAAGAATATGTAAAGAGGAAATTACAAAGTCTTAATCTAGGAGATGTTGCCAGTCTTGAGACTTACAAGGAAGAGTTATAGACCGAAGTAGGCCAACAGCTGAAGAAGATTATCATTGAGATGGAAGAAAAGGAAAGGGAGAAGATAGATTTAGAAGATTCGAGGAACCACATTAGAAGAAGTAGCCTAGAATTGGAAGAAAGGGAAATCAGCCCGGAAGAAAGATTATTCAGGTTTGCGGAAGGTTTAGAGGAGAGGAGTAGAGAGCCCGTAAGTCACAATAGAGATTTTCGACCAAATCTTCAGGCTTCATATCCGAGAAACGTGACGGTCATAACAAACTTTGAGGACAAACCTCGTAAATTCAGCAACCTAGACAGTTTCACACCGATAGAGTACATCAGGAATCTTAAAGACTACTTTATCGAAGCACATATTCCAAGAGAGAGGGAAATGAAGATCGTAGAGCGATATCTTTCAAATGGGTCCCTTGAATGGTTTTGTGCCTTTAGATACACCTTTATGAACTTCGATGAATTCGCAGAAGCATTGATAAAGCGTTTCTGGAGTATTGAAGCCCAGAACTCTCTACTCGCAGAATTATACTCACGAAAGTATTCAGGTACTCTACCCACACGATACGCAGACTTCTTCACAAGTCAACTTGCCCGTCTCAGATTTCTTCAACCCCCGTTATCTACAGATCAGTTGATAGACGCGATAGCCAGGATGCACCCTGTTGAAGTCAGACGTCTAATTATCTCGTCAGGGATCAATGATCTAGCGAGTATGGACGAACTGCTCCGAAAACTCGATTATACGAGCCCAATGCCGAATGTTGTCGCGAAGAACTAAAGGCAAGAGTACAAAGACATCAATACTGTAAGTGGATATTATCACAATAATAATAACTACCGATGCAATAATAATGGTTATTGTAATAGGAATAACAACGGGAATAACCAAAATTATAATCGTTGAAGGAATTCCCAAGACGAAACAATGACGAAGGAGAAGTATGATGAACGTCATAGGGAATGAAATGAGTATCTCAAAGAATTGAAAGATAAAGAGAATGGTAATGGAGGGGAAAATAAAAGCTTGAGTATAGATCCCGGTCCATCTACTAGTCAGAAGGGGAACCATGAGAATGATACTCAAGGACAAAAACAAATTTGAAACGGAATTACAGGAGATAGGATATACTGCCACACAAAACCAGATTATGATAAACGAGATTTATGAGGTAACAGACGAAGACTTACTTTTCGAGAAGGAAATTGTTAGAGAGGAAAGACCATTCGAGTTACCGATTATATGTGTTAATGTTGATGGACAAATATGCAAGTCATTAATGGATGACAGTTTTACCCGCATCCGCTGTTAAAGTGCGTGGTATATTTCAGGATAAAGAGGTAAAATGCAAAATACAAGTTTTATTGAACTTTGAGATAAATGGAAGTATATATGAACACGTCTTCATTGTGGTCAGCATAATTAATTTCGGTATCGTGCTAGGCATTGACTTCATTACTAAAGTGGGAGCAGTAATTGATATGAAGAACCGAGTCAGAACATTTAGTGAAGGGTTAATAAACTCAGAAGACTTAGAAGAAAAGGATTTGAATGACGGTCTAGATATAGAGCCTAGGGAAGAAATAATAAACAACATTATTGAAGAGGTAGAAAATGGAAGAAAATTACCTACTCTCAAAGCAGAAGGGTTTGACGAAATCCAGGGTGATTTTGAGAATTTGATCATGGAGTTTCAAGATATTTTTGATGACAAGACTGGATTGATAAAGGACTGCAAGTATAAGATTAGGCTTACAGATGAAACCCCTTATCAGAAGAGGATTTACCCGATACCAGAAAAGTACTATGAAGAAGTACGCGGAATGATCAAGAAAATGGAAGATGACGGAATTATAAAGAAACAGGCGTCTTCTTATATCAACCCTATAACATTAGTCAAGAAAAAAATGGTCAATTACGCTTATGTCTCGACGGCAGAACCATTAAATTAAAGATTTTGCCCGAGGCAGACCGACCGCCTAAAATACGAGATTTGCTCAGAAAGTTCAACGGAAAAGCTTGTTTTACCGTCCTAGACATGACTACTTCATATTTCCAGATTGAGCTTGAAGAAGAGAGCAAACAATACACAGGGTTCCTGTTTGACCAGACGTCCTGGGTGTTTCAGAGAATTCCATTTGGTATTGTTAACAGTGGACCAGCCCTGATTAGAGCCTTTGATGACAAAGTCACCGATGAAGTTAAAAATAAGTAGATGATTTAATCATATCTTCACCAAATGTCCAGGAACATCTAATAAACTTGTGTAAGTTTTTTGAAAATTTGAGAGACGCAAACATAAGGGTAAACTTCGATAAGTGCCATTTCATGAAGGAGAAAATTAATTTTCTCGGACATACTACTGACCAGCATGGATATCACCCGAACTTGCAGAAAGTGGAAGCTATTATGAGGTTCCCAAAGCCCACTAAGGTCAGACAAGTGCGAGAATTTGTAGGTGCGTGCCAGTTCATCAGCAGTCATTGTCCAAAATATTCGGAGATTATGGCCCCTCACTATGACTTATTAAAGATAAATTACCGTAGGAAGTGGAGCAGTACCGCTAACGACGCGTTTGAGAAAGCTAAGGAAATGTTGAAAAACAACGTGAAATTGGAATATCCGGATTTCGAACGAATATTCTACATAGAATCCAACGCTTCACGTGTAGGCATTAGTGCAGTCTTATATCAAAAAGACGAGGATGCAAATAAGCACTACATTGCGTTCACTCGAAGAAAGCTTAAGAAACATGAAGATAATTATATAAACAATTCATGCTTTTGGGCTAATGCCGTGTGTATTTTAATTTAAACCATACGTTTCGGAGAAACCTTGCCTCCTTTTTCAATGGAAATAAACAATGTGGCCAAAGAAAGTATATCAATGAGATTACAAAAAATATAGATAAATTCCTCTGTTCGTCACCAGAGAGCAGCTGCCAGAAATTACTGTATGGACCATGGTGGAACGGCGGACAAAGTAGTAAGTAACCAGAAGGTAAAGGGGGCGGTGTGAAAATATAGAAACTCCTCGAAGAATGAGGAGGGGGGGGGGGGGGGGAGGTGGGAGGGTTAGATGGATATAAGGAAACATAAACAAAAGGGAAGTGTATCTGAACAATACCTAACGTCATACAGTCAACGGCGAAAAAACAGATGGAAACTCCTCCAGTGACGAACAAAGGAGATCAAAATCCAGGCTCTGAGCCCTAGAGGGAAAATGTACAATTTTAAATATGTGAAGAACAGAGAGACTGAGAGGAACTATCTCCCTAGATTCCACCATGGTCCATACAGTAATTTCTGGCAGCTGCTCTCTGGTGACGAACAGAGGAATTTATCTATATTTTTTGTAATCTCATTGATATACTTTCTTTGGCCACATTGTTTATTTCCATTGAAAAAGGAGGCAAGGTTTCTCCGAAACGTATGGTTTAAATTAAAATACACACGGCATTAGCCCAAAAGCATGAATTGTTTATATAATAATCCGGGCCGTGAAAGCCTTAATATGCAAATTAGAAACCTCTATGGGGAGGAAGTTGTTCGACAATCATCTAAATTTAGTAAGTTGAGGCGAAGAAGGAGCTCTCTCCTTTCATCGTTGTCCTTCTTTCTTAGATGCAGGGATCATAACATCATTCCCAACTGTGTAAAATTGAAGCAAACTATACACACTCATAAAGCTATGAGAATTTATCAGCGCGCTAGCAAGGCACTCGTTATCGAGAGGATCCAGAACTCTCGTACTGAATTGGACGCAGTTTCCCGTGAGTTATTACACTTACATCTGCTTCTTAGTAGCATTCTCTCAGAGGAATTGTGGCTGTTCTTTGAACGTATCTCCGCTATTCAGGCCGAGAATAATTTTTGTCGGGCTGTAGATAGACAAAGAGCTAAGTTCCTTCGATTGTCCTCGAGACAAACAGCTCCTCGTACGGTTCCTGATACTAGTAAAGTTGTAGTCAATCTTTCTAATACCCCTTTAGATGACTATCAAACAACTTTACTAAGCAGAGGTCTCAACTTTGCTCTCGCACCCTTCAAAATTCCTACAGAGGAGTTGATCACATCCGTTGAGGCTGCCATCTACAATTTACCTCCAGATGAAGCTGAAGAAGTTAGACAAGAAAGTGTGAGGATATTAAGATCCTCGAAAGTACCCGCACCCAATTTAACTCGGGGTGAAAGAAAGGCATTGAAGGAACTATGAAATAATGACACCATTTCTATTCTTCATGCTGACAAGGGAAATGCGACAGTGGTGATGGATACCGTTGAATACAAAAGTAAAATCTCGATTCTGTTATCTGATCCTGTCTACACACTGTGCACTCGTGATCCAACCACTCGTGTATCCAATGCCACTGCTAAGCTTGTTAAACTGTCATCTATTCCAAAAGAAGAGGGAAGATGTCTTATTCCGAGAGATGCTGTTCCTCCGAGATTGTATGGTCTTCCAAAAATCCATAAGCAAGACGTCCCTCTTCGACCAATTGTTAGCACAATAGGTTCTCCAACTTATGCTCTTGCGCAATATCTCAGCAAGTTGCTTCAGCCGAATTTGGGCCGCACACAGTCCTACATTAGGGATTCAACCCATTTCGTCGAAAAATTGTCAACCATCGCCGTTCAACCAAATGCTATTTTGGTGAGTTTTGATGTAGAGTCCTTGTTTACCAGAGTGCCGGTGGACTCGGTCATGTCACTCATCAAGGATTTGTTTCCTGAGGACATTGCCCGATTATTCCACCACTGCTTGTGTTCCAGTTATTTCTTGTGGGATGGTAAATATTACGAGCAGACTGATGGTGTGGCCATGGGAAGTCCACTCTCGCCTGTCGTGGCAAATTTTTTCATGGAACATTTTGAGGGGGAGGCTATATCTTCGGCGTCTTTCAAACCTGTGATTTGGTGGAGGTATGTGGATGATACGTTCGTGGTGTGGGAGGAGGGTTCTGAGAAACTGAACCACTTTCTGAACCACCTTAATCAGCTGCATCCTTCAATCCATTTCACAATGGAGCTAGAGTCAGGTGGATGCTTACCTTTTTTGGATGTTCTTGTGGGGAGGAAAGCGGATGGCTCCATGGGGCACAGCGTCTACCGTAAGCCAACTCACACTAACCGTTATTTACATGCGGACTCCCACCACCACCCAGCACAAAAACAAGGAATTATAACAACTCTAGCCAAAAGAGCGGAACGTATTTGTGAGGCATCAACTCTTCAGGAAGAGTTACATGCCTTACAAACCATGTTTAAGGGTAATGGCTATAATGAATCCACTATATATAGGTCCCTACATCCCAGAAGGAGGGATAGACAACCTTCTCAGAGCTCCGACGTGAGAGGAACTGCTTACCTCCCTTATATTCACAACACCACTGACCGCGTTGCTAAGATTCTCCGCAAGCACAAGATAAAAACAGTTTTCGGCACTATGACGAAAATTGGTCAACGTTTAGCATTAAACAAAGATAAATTGTCTCCAATACTACAACCTGGGGTGTATGAAGTCCCTTGTACTTGCGGAAAAGTCTACATTGGACAAACAAAACGTTCCATTGCAACTCGCATCAAAGAGCATCAAAGGAACATCCGTCTAAACCAACCTGACAAATCAGCTATAGCTGAACATGCCCTGTCTTCAGGGCACGATGTATGTTTCAAGGATGCTCATGCGCTTGCCCTTGTTAAGCACAACTGGTCTAGAATTATAAGGGAGGCAGTTGAAATTCGTAAAAATCCCAATAATTTAACAGAGACACTGGATATCAGCTAAGTGACACTTGGCTACCAGTTATTAAGGATCTAGGGAGATAGTTCCTCTCAGTCTCTCTGTTCTTCACATATTTAAAATTGTACATTTTCCCTCTGGGCTCAGAGCCTGGATTTTGATCTCCTTTGTTCGTCACTGGAGGAGTTTCCATCTGTTTTTTTCGCCGTTGACTGTATGACGTTAGGTATTGTTCAGATACACTTCCCTTTTGTTTATGTTTCCTTATATCCATCTAACCCTCCCCCTCCCCCCCCCCTCCTCATTCTTCGAGGAGTTTCTATATTTTCACACCGCCCCCTTTACCTTCTGGTTACTTACTACTTTGTCCGCCGTTCCACCATGGTCCATACAGTAATTTCTGGCAGCTGCTCTCTGGTGACGAACAGAGGAATTTATCTATATTTTTTGTAATCTCATTGATATACTTTCTTTGGCCACATTGTTTATTTCCATTGAAAAAGGAGGCAAGGTTTCTCCGAAACGTATGGTTTAAATTAAAATACACACGGCATTAGCCCAAAAGCATGAATTGTTTATATAATAATCCGGGCCGTGAAAGCCTTAATATGCAAATGAAGATAATTACTTCACGACAGAACTGGATGCGTTAGCTTTCGTGACAGCTCTTCAAGCGTGGAAGTAGATAGTAATCGGACACCAGATCATAATTATCACTGATCATAAGGCACATCAATTCATGCTTCAAACTGATATGGCGAGTGATTAACACGATGGGCCCTATTCACGAAATAATTTAATGCTACAATAGTCCATCAGCCAGGTAAGGACAAATTGTTGGCTGATGCATTATCACGTAACCCCATTAGAAATTTGCATATTAACCATGTACAATTGGAGGAAGATGATCAAAAAACCGTTAGGAGGTTAGCCCGAATCGGTGGGTCACAGAAAATACACGCTCCAATTAGGAAAACATACAGGTTCCTTAAGGGATACATGGACATAGCAGACCCAGATTATGCTGCTACTCAAAGGCGATCACGACACTTTGTATTGAGCGGAGATCTCGTGTGCAAATACGCAGAATCCGAGCACACTAAGATTCGCATAGTAGTGCCCCTTAATCTTGGCACAAAGTGTGGTTGGCACACCACTCTATTGGTCATGGCGGTTAAGATAAAACCCTCAGTACCCTTAAAGAGAGATTTATCTGGACCAACATGAGATGTGCTATAGCGAAGATTATAAGATCCTGTGATAAAAGCCAGAGAGGAATATTCGCATCAGAATTGTTGAAAGGAAGACCCAGAGCTATGATACCTTCTAAACCGCGTGAGCTGGTGGCCACGGACATATTTGGTCCATGCCCGAATGTATACCAAGGTAATCAGTTCCTGTTAGTGACTGTTGATGACTTAACTAAATTCGTTACGATGAATCCTATGTAGAAAGCCAATACCAGAAATGTTGTGAGCAGATTAGAGAATGCTGTGTTTCCGAAGGCTGGGAAACCAGAATATATCTTATTGGACCACGGAGCGCAGTTCACTTCAATCGAATTCGCAGCAGACATGGAAAGGTGAGGAATTAAGCACATCTTTTCAAGCGTGCGTTATCCAGAGTTAAATTCTAGCGAACGTTATATGGCAGAATGTAGTAAATTCTGCAAAAATTTCTGCCCAAATACGTGCCAATGATTGAGGATTGTTTGAACTCCACAGTTCAAGAGAGTACGGCAGAAGTTCCCATGATTCTTCACTTAGGAAGGAATCCAGAAAGGCCATGGGACAATGTATTTGATTTCATTCCCAGAGATCCTGATTTAGGTAGACAAACGAGGATTGACAAGACCAAAGAATGACTTCAGAAATCAGTGGAGAAACGCCTGAAACGAGTTGCAGGAAAACGTTTCGGTAAGCCGTTAGAAATTGGAGATATGTTTTTATTGCGCAGACCAGTCAAAGCGGACGTGACCAAAAAGATATACCCCAAATTTGGTGTCATTTTTATTGATCCGTTCCGCATAAAGAATGCAAATGGGAATAACTGTTATGAGTTATTTGACGAAGAAAATAACGTTATTCTAGGAAAATTCAACGCTTAGAATTTAAAATAATATCATAAGAAAGTAGGCTAAAATAATTCAATATTCGAGTTCAAGATACATATCAAGAGTCTTCAATTAGAACGATTAAAATCAATTTAGCAACTGTTTTTAACTTGAGATGAAGGGAGAATGCCCCCGAAAATTGAATTATTCTGGGACAAATTGAGAGTATCTTCCGTTCCCTTGAAAAAATTTAACCAGCAAATATAAATCCTGGAAGTGTGACACAAGTGAGTCGTGTTACAAGCTTGGGGCAGTGGGGAAATCCGATCACGTGACATGTTGCGCAACGGAACTTTCTAGAAGGTTGAAATTAGCATAGCAACAGTGAATTAGCTATAAAACATAATAAATATTGTTATAATTTATGCAATTGAATACCGGCCCAGAGCCAATAAAAGATGGCTTATTGAAGACGGGATTAACTTCAACTACATAATTTGAGGAAATTATGCATTAAGACCCTTTGAAGGAGATTTTCTTAATTGGTAATGAAGAGAAAATTAAATGAAAATATGTCTGATACTTTAAAAAGCGCAGAACTGTTAATCTACGCAGTAATAAGCAGTAGTAATCTACGCGCTAAAATTATGGTGGGAGATTGATATGGCCGCCAAAATTTCGACTTTCAGAGGGAGATCCAAGAATCGGGGTTCTTATTCCAGCAGTTTTTGAAGAGAGAGGAAGTGTTTTATTGGGTTAACGGAGACCCCAAAGCTTTAGTCCGAGTGCGTTGATCGATGACTCGTGGAGACGCTACGTTTGCAGAGTGGAACAGTGGAGATTCCCGCGCTAGCATTATAGGTGAAGTTAAGAGGAGTATTGAAACTAGGATATCTCATATATATTTGATAATAGACTTCAGCCAAGTGAATAAATAGAAACTACAGGTCGAATAATATATTCTATTGAAAGTCAAGCGTTCTAAGTCGAACCATTTCGACGAAATAAGCCTGTAAAGACAATTTTTCAAATGTGTTGGAAATAGAAGCTGAATAACACTGTTGTTGCAACGTGAAGTTAGCGAACATAGTTCAAGTGAACAGTAGTGGAGAACTTAAACATTGGCGCAGCAAACAAACATTATTAGAAAGACTATTAGGCCTAATATTCACCGATTAGTTTTTTCAACATTATTTACATCGTTGGGTTAATGGACTAAGTTGTCGTGCGCCAGAGACATATTTAATGCAGAGTTAAGGTACAACAATGGAGCTTCGATAGACAACGTATTGCAGAATACAGACGTAGTGTACGTTACATCTTGTACATTTTCGTCAGTCTACGAACACTAATGTAACAATGATTAGCAATAGAAATAATTAATTCACCACCTTCATGAATATTTCTATAAATTATAACTCAACGATGATGCTGATGTATATTTGCGACGGAGAATGAAGATCCTACAGAGGACGAAGGTCAAGATGCTAGGGTATCCCAGCAATAACAGAAGAATATGCCAGAAGGATGTCATTCGATCCCAGACGGAGGTTGGTGAATACCGGAGAGGGAAGGTTTTCACATCTCTGAGGTCGCAGGTCCGAGGTTCAACTGGTGGGCCATCTCAGTATCTTGGACTGAGGAAACACCTAAAGTATTGTGTAAATACTTACCCTAATCTTCAAGATATCGTAAAAATAAGGGAGCAGTGCCATTTAATTGTAGTATAGAGCCTGATTAGTGACATTGTGAGCAGACGTTCTTACTCCATATTTCATATTTGATGTATTTCTGTGTTCTCATGTAATTTACACTTCAGGTGTGTGTTAAGATTTTTATGCATGAAGATTATTAGAGATGATTGTCTTTCATCCATTTTTAAATTTTATTCGATGGATCAGTTTTTGAACTGATATTAAAATATTTGTTTGAGGAATCAGATTTCCTTATAGAAGACTAGTAATTTTTACTATCGAATTTCAATATAATTTTTTATTTGAACCAAACATTCAGACATTGTGTCATTGTTGCAAATTAAATTCTTTTACAATTTAATTTGGGCACTTAAATGTATCGACTCCCAGAGCAGAAGAAACATCGAATGATATTGTCATATCATTATTGTATATAAACTTTTCGGCGATCTAGCAAATACTAGTCATTTGATAAGACTGAAGTCTTAAACCCATAGACATTCTTCGTGTAGAGTGGAAAGACATTACGAAATTGACGAACCATTTCATTATTTGTAAAGCTGAAAGCTTTATTCAATTAATTGTTCGAGGAAATATCTCTTGATAGAAGATTATTTAAATCTTTGGCTAGGAATATCAAAGCTAGTATATCCCGGTCAAGATTGAATTCTAATGGACACTATAAATAACATGTGGTTATTTATACACTATTTGTGTAATATCACGTCATAATGTAGACTTTTATTGCAACGAGGAGCAATTTAAAGCTTGATAAGTGAGGTGAAACAGAGTTAATAATTTTATTACATGTATTTTTGACAGTCAAGTTAACAATTAATTATCTTTTAGTGTAGTAAACTCAAAGGAGGTCATTCACGACAGTCTAAAGTCGTTCGTTATTGTTGGAAGTTTCATTTGAAGAACTAAATGATGTATAATAGTAGATCAGTAGTCGAGTGCGACGACACTGAGGGTCATGCCGTTAATTGGAGGGAAGTTCCTACAGAAGAAATGTTAATAATAATTAATCCGTTTTTGGTTATTGATTAACATGGTGGATGATAATTGTTTATGCCATATATAGTGATATATGAGGAGTTGTAGAGCTATGGCGAGCTCGTGCGAAGGAGTTAACGCATTTTAAGGGAAGTCAACGAAATGTAGTTTTTTGATAAGAACAAGGCATAGATCATGATAAGAGTCATTGTTTACAAGAATTCCAGTTCATGTGAAGTAACGTTTTAGCTGTGATGACAGGAGGGTTGAGCGGAAAGTAATTAGAGAACGATTGTCTACTTATGTCATTTATACTATTATTAAATTTTATTAAGCCTGGAGTTGTATAAATACGTACAATGGACCTTTGCCATTTGATTGCATTTGATCAATAATGGAAGGAAACCTATCTAAGACGATATGTGTGCAGTATATGAACGCTAATAAGTGCTAGAAAACTTTTATGTGGAGAAACATTGTAAATATTAAATTTCAAGTGGTATAGTAAGAGAGAAATATGATTATCTATGATAACGGGTAGATAACGTTAAATATCGTTTATAATAACGACCAGATTACGTGTACATATTTTTCCACAATGATTTAATTACTTAAATAATTTTATTAGCGTTAATTAGTAGAATGTTTTTGAAATAAAGTGTTTTTATGTGCGAATGTTTTTAGAATGGATGTTTGCCAGCTGTTATGTTTGATTGATCAACCCAATCGGCCTAGAACGATTATGGAGTGTGAATGAAAGATTGTATTAAAATTTCAGTATGATTGATAGAGAATTGCTTGAGTTATGAGCATTTTATATTGTCAGAATAAAACTTTTATACGAGGATTTTAGACGCACGGCAGACATTGTTTATACAAGCAAATGTGAACAGTAAGGTGAACCGTTAGGAATCGAGGCCACTTTATTATATAATGTGTAGCCAAGTGGCAAGTCACGGCCTTGTAAATGAAAACAGTTTCCTGGCGCGACACGTGATTGACGGTGGGTCAGTGGAACAGAGTAAACCAGCTGCAATACAAGACGTGTGACACTTGAGTCACCTGTCAAAAGGAATGCTATTAAGGCAAAAATGTTTGTTAAAGGTTTTCTTCGCCTACTGTAGGCCTAGGCAGTTCAAAATTTTTGTGCTTGTAATTTATAACCCAGTAAATGCAGTAGGATGTGTAGTGGATGAGGAGCGAGTATGAATGTATGGATATTAATTTATTAGTATAGTATATTGTTATTTATCGTTTATATTAGATTTAGTATACTTATGTTAAATAAATTTACACAGTTCGTTGTTCTTGGTCGTTGACGTGTTATTCATTATAAATATAAGGATAGGAAAGTTGTAGATCCATTTTAGGCGAAGATGAAGTCCCATACCCCGAGACACGTAAGTAAAGGTAAGTGTGCCCCGTGTAGGTTGTTGTTATCCACAATATTCTTGCAACTGCTGTATTTAAATCCCTAAAGACTTTGTTGGAGCGATTTCTAATGATGCAATTTGGCCGGTAGAGTTAGGAATAGGCAATCCAGCTGGGGCTATGGATATTCCGACAGGCTACTTTCCGGATTTACGGGTACAGTACGTCCAGAGGAATTCTGAGGAGAATGCTCGGAAGATCCGTTTTGACTTACGAGGAACTGTTGACATCGTTATGCGATACAGAGTCTGTTATCAATGGAAGACCATTAACGTATATTTCAGAGGATCCAGAAAATTTGAGCCCATTGACGCCAGCAATATTTCTACAAGACGCTGGTTAGAATAGCATAGCAGACATCGACCAACTCAAAAATAGCAAGTTACAGCCTCGCTTACGTCATCGGCAGCACCTGCTTCTATAGTTCAAGCAACGTTTTAGAAATGAATATCTTTCCCAACTTGTTCAGACACCAAAGGGAAGAAGAAAACACCCCTCAAAGAAGGTGACATAGTGTTGCTAGGATCCGAGAAGGTGAAAAGGGTGGAATGACCGTTGGCAAGGATATTAAAAATTGATTCCTGGAAGAGATGATGTCTCCCGTACAGAAAAACTAACGACACAGTATGGTGTAATACTGCGTCCGTTAGAAAGACTATACCCACTGGAGATTGGCAACCCAGAAGATATTGTATGCAAGCTAAAATTATCATCAGAGATTACCAAGACTCCGCCTGTGTATACAACTAGGAGTGGGAGAAAAGTAGTGCCAAATATAAAATACTAACATACATTTTCTTAATGAGAAATTAACTTAATGTATTGATTTTTGTTGTTGAAATTGTCAAAGAATTTTGTAGAAAAATTGGTCTCACAATTTCAAGGTGGGAGTGTGTTGGAAATTGGGAGTGTATTTTATGCTCTTTGGTTTTAGGCAACTTGTATTATGTATTAAAAGGATGGAGTCAGAACTATCACGAAGCTTCTAATAAATATTTCCAGTAATTTACAACAATGACCGTGATACCCTTTGACCAGCTGGCAAGTTGCACACTGACGCATAGAGGGTATTATCGCCATGGCAACTTGCCGATGGCTTTGTCCATAGCATTGCCTTTCTCCATGGTATCACGTGCTGTAAATGTTTACACGTTGCTTATGGTCATCGTAATCCGTACAGGGGAACAAACTTATATTTTGAAATGTCCAAACCCAGTCCTTCACAGAGAAACACAGCTCCATTGAGGAAAAGACGTGCTTTTCTCAATTGCAGGTGATCAAATTGCGTGGCATCTTTGGTTTGTTGATACTTGCGATTCGTTTGAAAACCCACGATCATGCAGAGAGGTCTCTCTGTATAATGGGCTGTTTTTGCAGACCAACTGTGTATGTTGGTGGAGGGCAATAGTGGGTACTCATGGAGTGACCAGCTTCTAAATACCATGGTTAGAGGCATATCTCTTTTTACCATCTTGAGTATGTCCAGTTTTTTTGCTATCGTCAAGGGTCACATGGGGCACTTTCCATAGCATGCGTTGTAGTTGAATATTTGAATCTATGGGGGCATTGTCGGCTCCCTTGAGTGCATTATTATCACTCCTGTCTCTCACCAGATAAAGCACTTGCCTTGCGTTGACCACAATGCGCTTGTGATCTTCGGCAAAGCCAAAAATCAGTTTAAGAGGTAAATATCCAGTAAAGGTCCCATCAGTGTGTACCATCCAGTCATTGGCCGAGTCAGGGAACCAACCCGCCATGCAAAGTGTTTTACCTTCTTCCTCACAATAAGTGGGGTATAGTTTCATGACACTGGAAATACCCACATTTCGAGTGCTATCCACCACGATATCGTTAATTACATACCGCACCTCAGAAAACAGAAAGGCCAAACCATGGTTGGCTAACTTGGATGTGATGGGTGTAGAGCCATCGGCTTTGGTAAGCCGGCCTTCAATCTGAATGACACTATCATGCGGTAGGGTGTAAATATCTTGGTTGTTGATAACAAATTGAATTTCATCATTGTTATTGAGTCCAGGTGTTTGAGCTTGATAGGACTGGAGATCAATTCTTACCACACCTGGTTGCTCCTCGATGTGGTTTGCTACCTCTTGGATAGAATTCATCATGGGGGTTGACGTGGTAACCCAAATGCTGTAAAATCTGCTTGTCCTTAGATGTCAACGTGTATTCACGTGGCAAACAACTAACACCATTCCTAGACGGTATTGTTACTTTATATACGAACTTCATAGTGGCTTTAGCACCAACTTGTAAGTCACTGGTGTGGTATAATGTAGTTGAATGAGTTGTTGACCTCCATTGATCAGTCTTAATGTTATATTACTAATACCATTGACAGCCACAGAAAGAAAAAGCACCACTGGAGGGTTTCCACGAATAATGTAGCTATTGGGCGATGTCGCAATAATGTCATATAGCGAATGGGATGGTTCTTGATTGGTGTACACTTGGCAAATAATATTACACGTCACCGACACATGATGGTCCTCAATGAATTTCACTTCATGGTCTGATTCATGTTTTTTGTTGAGCTCCAACACGCGTGGTTCAAATCCTAGTAATGGACCAATGGAATCGGAGCGTGTTTTTAAGTCAACTTTGAATATAGAGGAAATACTGCAGCGATGAGTGTTGGTATTTCCTACAAGTTCAAACTTGCGCGTTATATCGATAAATGACTTTAAACCGTATTCATTGATACCCCATAAATGTGTTCATAAATGTCATCTATCGTGTATCCACCAGAGTTCAGGGTGAGCACAGAATCATCATAGTAAAACTCGTTGTTCACATTTTCACGTATGTTGTATATTCTATTGTACGTTTCAAGAGAATCAAGTCCTAAACCATAAGGTCTGTCACTCAATTCGATAGGCACGTAAAAGTCTAGTCTGACTTCAGGTCCACGTCCATGCAGTGTAAACGTATTATTTTCTGCCGACATACTGTTGACGTTTTTGCTTATGCTGCGTCTTATATAAAAAAAATAAACACAAACGTGCACACTGTTAGCTGTTAAACGTTTGCTAACGTTTCATATTATAATATATCATGATCCTGTTTCCAAAAGAGGTCACTAGTTACATGGGCGGTGGTAAATTTTCAAAACTGTCAAAGTACCATACCGTAGATCATTCTTTGACAAAGCTACATAAGGTGTTCCTGGTCCTGGGTGATCATCCAAATTGACAACAGCACATTCCTGTTTCCAGGGTCGTGGGGTAACTGGTTTCGCATAAACACACCTCGAAAATGAGAAAGCTTAAGTTGATTAGCTTAGCTTTCCCCTTGTTGATGCGTCAGGGCATGTTTTGCTATGGCGGATGTTAAACATTTTTATTTTTTTATTTCGAAATGGTGAAATCCCAAATCCATGTTGATAATAGGCTGGCTTTAAATTGGCATTTCTCGCCCCCATAGCAATCGCTTCCATGATTTCATTGTGTCGCTGACTTTCTTTTAACTGTTGCTTGCCCTGCTGCGCGTCTTTAATGGTTTTCACCACCGCACTGGCACCGCCCAAAATTGAACCCAAAAAAGCCAGACCGGCAAATAATGCAGGTAAAAATCCTGCTCGTTTGGGGACGGGAAACACTCGCCCTCGTTTTGAACCCTGTCACTGACGTTTTGGAATAACATGTCATGTCTCTGTGCTGCTCGAAGGGCTTTTCTTATGGTCAACACGTTATGTTTTATTGATGTGTAACATCTTTCCCCTAGGTTGCCGGATAGTTTGGTGGGAGTGATTTTGAAAATTGGGGACGGAAGTGGATCGGAACGATCGAGCTGGCAGTGGTGGATCGAACGGAAGTATGCACTGCCCGCTCGATCGATAGAACGGAAGTTTACTAGCTGGCAGTGGTGGAAAACGGAAGTATGCACTGCCCACTCGATCGATCGAACGGAAGTGTACTAGCTGGCAGTGGTGGAAAACGGAAGTATGCACTGCCCGCTCGATCGATCGAACGGAAGTGTGCCCTAGCTGGTAGTGGTGGATCGAACGGAAGTATAAGACGCACTGCCAACTCGATCGATCGATCCAGCTGGCACTGGTAAGAGAAACAATCAGCGCGCGGTGTCGGAAATTGATACCATGACGCACTCTCGGCCATGTGGAATGTATATGACATACTGAACGGAAAACGCACATGCGAACTCTGGTGTCAAGTGATTGAAACAAATGACATGGTACATGTTTGAAGTCTTCGTATCAGTATTTAAATGGTAAAATGCCTTAATATTAAACAATGTAAGTGGTCGGTATTGCCGGTATTATGTTTCTGCACAATGGCTATTCAAATATTAACCCACATAACGGTAATGCAGTCATCAATATAATATACTCGTTGTGGTTATACGAGAATTGAGCAAGCCTTCATGAACTATTAGTCAATACAGTCTCTTTACTCACAAGAGGGTCTATTCATAAGGCATTTTAAACTCAATTACACGCAGGAACATTATTGAAACAAGCACAATATAAATTAAAGTTAATTCCGTAATGCAGTATTATTGGAACGTGGAAATAAGTCACCATCTTGTGCACAATATTTGCGTAGTCGAAATAGCCTTGGGGTTAGTGCGTATGAATGTGAATCTAGAGATCTTGGGTTTGAGTCCTGGGCGGGGTAGATATTTTTGCTACCAGATTATCATTTTAAACGATATTTATCATATCAATATGCCTCATTTTAACAGAATCCATATGAAATTACGTGTTTGTCTGTGAATCAAGAGGACCTGCTTATAAGGAATTTAAAGTTATGAGCGGTGTCGCGTCTATTAATCTAGTTCATCCATATCGTATTCTTTATTTAGGCTAGTCCTGGTGGAAGCTACAAATCATCTAATAAAATGAGTTCCGTATTATGAACTAAAATATCTGTAAAACACTCCCTTTTACAATAGATTAATATTTGTGCCAATAATACTATGAAATACCGATGTATCAACAATTCCACGTGAGGTTTCTTCTATGTCAGATGCTCCACATCATATGCGACTACTGTTAGGCTCGATTTTTTCTTTCGCAAGGGCTTGCCCACTAATGCTTTAAGCCCAGGCTTTGACAATGACAGGGTCTTAATTTTAGTCTTTTTAATTTTTCTCACCAGATATCTTTGTTTCACCATGATGATGATGACCAACAACCTTTAACAAGAAAATTTAAGTTATAACTAACGTCAGGTTGTTATTTCATGGCTGTATATTCCAATTTCACATTAAGTGGGAAATCGATTATGGTTTTTCCCGCTTGCTTTTCATCTCATGTGAACATGAGATGAAAGGATAATTCCCCACCTTCATTGACCATTTCATGGTTATGGACCAACATCCTATTACCATTTATCTCTATTTGTAAATGGTTCTCATCAGGCAAGGCATATTTCATGTGAATGGTTCTATCATAGTGTAATCGATAGTGGTTTAAACCCGAAGCAGGCACATAGGTCAGGTGCTGGTCATGGACTAGCGTAAATGGTTTCTGTCATTCACAGGTTTTTCATTTGTCAGATACACTAAAACTTCAGATGGGATAAATGTATAAAGTCTTTTAATTTCATTGGTCACCTAACGTTTGGTACAGACATCGTCTTCGTCTTGCGGGTCTTCCACATGAATAATGCGGTGATGATTAGCGGTATAGTCATTCACCGTAAGCTGAGGTACTTTGTCATAAAATTCATACACTTTGTTATCCACATACTTTTTTGTAGTAACGTCTGTAGGCACTTGAGGATGTTTCACAAGGGTTAACCGCTTTCCCTTCAAGTCATAATCTCCCTTTTTGTATGTGGCAGTACAGACCTATCCACATAGTGCTTATTAGCAGGATCTGTTTCTTGTTTAGGATCATGTATGGGGACAGACATAGCTTTGGCCATCAACGCACGTCCAAAAAAAACATCGTCAACTTGTAGTATGAGTCTACTCTTTATATGACAAGGCTCGGTTCCATGTATATAGACAGCCTGCTAGCCTCTCTAAGCCATAGTTGATATGAAGATTATTACGCATCAAGAGTCACTTCCCGTGGGGGACATGGTTTCCCATCTCTGTCCCACATAACAAAACAACGCCATGGTTCACTGTTTCCATCTTCCATTCGCTGCAACATTGTGGGACCTTCCGGGTGTGGAAAGACCAATCTGTTGCTGACGCTCACTACAGCGCCAAATGGTCTGCGTTTTCCAAATATTTATATTTTTGCTAAATCTCTCTACCAACCCCTCTACGAGTTTCTGGATCATGTCATGCCTGGATTACATAATGGGATTATTGGTTATTTCACATTTTCCATGCAAGAAAATGTTATTTCAACGAATGAGGTAAAGCCTGATGCACTCATGATTTTCGATGATGTATCCACTGAACGTCAAGCCATCATTCAAAGCTATTTCAGCATGGGTCATGAGAAACATATCGATTGCTTCTATGTTGGACAAACTTATTCTAAAATGTCCAAACAGTTGATTCGTGACAATGCCAATGTTATTGTTCTATTTCGCCAGGACGACAGGAATAGTCGTCACATTTATAATGAACATGTGAATCCGGATATGACCTTTCAAATGTTTACTCAATTGTGTTCCAAGTGCTGGAACACTCAACGTCATGCCTGTTTGGTCATTGACAAACAAAGTGAACTCAACCAAGTACGTTATCGCTTAGGGGTTGATCATTTTATTGCTATTTAAGGCACTGTCTCATTCCCTCTCAAGTCATTTGTCAAGACACCATGGCGTTATCAGAGAGTCAATTGAAAAACCATATTATTAGAGCAAAACAACTATTCGCCAAAAGTTTCGTCAATTGAAACGATCACGTGCGGATCATGCTTTGTTTATTCAACAACATTTAGCACCTCCGCTAAAAGTCATGATGAAACCCTCTTTCAAGCCATCTGAAACGCTACCCACTGTTTCACAAGCCCCACAGACACTACACGAGGAACCTCAGGAAGAGGAACAGGAACAGGAAGATTTGACTAGTGTTAGAGAAGTTGAGGTTGAGGAGGAACAAGTGTTTACTCCTCAAAAATTCTTCACCACTTGCAGAGTTTTTGAGAAAAAAAATAAATCCTTGTCCATCGTCGATACACCTTGCCCTTCCAGATTGTCTCCGTTTTCACAACTCTTGGCCACCCCTCAACATAAAGCTCAACTGAAAAACTTTTTAATAAAATATAATGGATCAACACTGGAACCCTATTTCATCGATCTATTTATTGGAAACACAGATACCACGTATGGTGTTCGCTATGAGGATGATAGTTTTAAAATTGGGGATTCATCCATTAAATTTGCTCGTACTAAAGCTGTCATTAAAAAGATCATCTATAAATTAACACTAGGACTTTAAAGCTGCTATTCTCTCGAACACCCTCTTGCCATGATTATACACCAGAGGACCTTGGCAAATATAAATCCATTTTATTGGACACGCATGCCCACAAATGACAGCATGATCCCGCTCAACAAGTGAATGCTAATATATCTCAAAAATATAAAAGCATCATTGCAAAAATATTTTCCCACCGTCAAAGTGGTTTTCGTAAAGTGTCCGCTTCGGGAGTGACATTTAAACCATTAAACCCCTTGTGGATGTTACCTACTGGCACAATCCCAATAAGCTCGTCCAGCGACTACAGTTGTAGCATGCTTCACGTCAGGACGGCCATACCGATCACGATTGGGAAATTCAAGTAATTGAAGAAGCCCTCACCCATTAAAATGGGCATTGTTCACGAGTTGCATCGCCGAGCTATGCGCCACTATCCGTGACTCAAGGTGATTTCACGAGGTGTGGATGAACTTTAGCAAGCAGACCTGGTTGAGATGATCCCCTATGCCAACGTTAACAACGGTGTACGCTATATGTTGACCGTCATTGATGTCTATTCCAAAATAGCGTTTGTTGAACCTGTGCGTCGCAAGTCTGGTCCACTAGTCACCAAGGCCTTTCAACATATTATTCAACAATCCAAACGTCAACCTCAGTTGTCACAAACCGACCAGGGGAATGAATTTTTCAACAAGGATTTCTCCAGTTTTCTTAAATCTAAGGATATTCACCATTACACCACGTACAGCAAACTTAAAACCAGCGTGGTGGAGCAGTTTAACTGAACATTGAAAACGCATATGTGGAAAGCGTTTACCGCTCAGGGCACTTATCGCTGGTTGGACATGTTACCAGAGCTAGTGTCACGTTACAATGACACCAAACTCAGAACGATTGGAACTAAGCCATCGCTCGTGACCAAAAACATTCAGCGACTGGATAAACTGTTTAACCCCATAAAAACAGCAGATCCTAAACGACACCGACTGAAAATTGTAAATTTTGTTCGTGTGAGCAAATTTAAGCCTGCCTTCAATAAGAGCTACACGCCTCAGTGAGGGACTGAACTATTTCGAATTCGTCAAGTCTACTTGACAGCCCAGTCACCTCTTTACTCGAGGACCTCAACCTTCAACCCATAAAAGGCAGGTTTTATCTCCCTGAACTTCAGAAAACAGCGTTTCCTAAACATTATATTGTGGAAAATGTGTTGAAACAAAAAGGAAATAAACTATATTTATTTAAAATGGTTAAGATTTAACTCTACCTTTAATTCTTGGATCTATAAATTTGATGTTATTTGAACCTGTGCACTTTTTATTTATTTATTTGTTGAATCATGTTGTACAAGATCCCTGTGTACGGTTCTCAACACTTTATGCATGTTCACACATGTTTTCCTTTCTCCCTCTACACCTGTGTCTCACTCCTTGACTCCATGTTGACATACAACTCGTTGAGCTATTGGCAGTCATGGGTTCTCCAATCCCTTCCCTCACCTCTCCCCGGCCCTCTGGCCCGCCCCTCACCGCTCTGCAGTGGTCACGTGATTTCCTGTTGTGTAGAATTTTTCCTCCTCTCCCCTTTCATCGCTTCTGTCCACTCATGCAAGCCGCTCAGCTCGCCTGTCTGACAGAATTTGAAATGTTATCTCCGTTACAGAGTTGTCAGATTGTTCCAACCTGTTATCACCTGACAGCAGTGTTGCCAAGTCTCGTTCTGTATTAAGGTTTCACATTCCATTCTCTTAGCCGGCTAGCCATGCCTCGAGCAGATTTTTCTTCCTTGGCTGCCAGTCAGACATGCATTAATACAAAGCAAGTTCTTCTTAAAGTTGTTGACAACTATCAAACGTTTCCCGCTTTCATTCATCTCATACCATTATTATTATTATTATTATTATTATTATTATTATTTGCCAATTACGTTATTACTAACATGTTTAAAGATGGCCATGAGGGATTTTAGAAATATTCGCCTTCATTCGTTCGTCATAGCAAACTATCGGAAAGCGACCCCTCGTTCTGTCGTTCTGCCATACATCGCCCCGTCGAAATAGTCATTTGCTCTAAAAAAAAGTTTTAAAATGCATAGTTTTTGCCCTAGGAACTTGAAATTTATTTTCATGGTAGAGAGGGACAGGACCATTCATTGACGTCAAAGAAACATTATTGTAAGCTTTCTAGTTTCCAAAATATAAGAATTTCAAAATTGGACTGTTTTCAAAAAAACATGAAAAATAAAAAAGTGTGCTACAAAAGTAAAGGTCATAAAGATAGTTCGTTCAAACCATGGCACAACGTTCTATCATGTTTAGTTTTCAAACTATCGCCTACTTTCTAAAACAATTTTTTTAAATAATTTTGAAAAATATAACAAGTTGTCCATAGCAATGCCCCCGTCAGCTCGAGTTCAACGACACCTCATTCATTAAAATCCGACCAGGCGTTCGCGAATTGGATACCTATCAGTAGAAAGGTGCTAAGTGCCATTTTTATGAACATTGAGTATTATAGTAAAAAGTGTTTAGTCAGTTTATTTGTGAGTATTTATTCTTCTAATTTGAATAACATACAGATATAGTATTCCTTACTATCCAGTGGCAGATACAGGTTCATAATATGAAAACTGTGGAATTCTGTTTGAGTGAAATGTTAGAAGTTGTGAAAGGTGCAAAGTCCACTAGTCTTTACGAATGTGCTACGTGCTAATTAAACAAAGATAACGGCTTTCCGTCACGCAAACACGTGACATACAGTTGTCCATGCATGAAACACGGAAACTCCAAGTTTGTTCCACAAATTTCCAACGACCGACCTTGTGATTTGTTGATGGTCATTGCGAAGGCCTGAAGCATGGGAAATTGCAACCGTTTAAAATCGAATGGCACGTCCGGTGGAAACATTGGGATGTGCGGAATCAAAACAACTTCTCCATCGATGACGTTGTTCATTTGCTTTTCCACAGCCAGTCGTGTTCCATTGCATAGTCGAAGTTGATTGATGTTACGCAACATGATGATGAGCCTACTTACAATTGCAAATTGTGAGGTGGTAATCCAGGCAATTCCAGCGAATTCAAAAATTCTGTGAGATGGCTGACTACCTCATCCAGGTTGATAACTAAGTCAACCGATTTGAAGGAAAACAACTGTCCCGGAATGAAATTTTGAATGGACTTGTTGGGATCTTTATTTTTCTCTGCCAATATGGCTCGTTTGATCAGCCAATTATGGTTTTTGAAGTTCTGCGCTACGTTCGGAAAAACACGCCGAATGAGCTCCTTCTTTGATCCGGTCAACTGACGTTCCAGGTTCATAGGAGCATCGCGTCGGCGCAATCGGTCATGCCCATTGTGTCGTGCTCGCTGGCGTTGTGTTTGATATTCACGAACTCATTGCATTCTGAATCTATTCGATGTTCGTTCATTTTCAGTCGCTCTCGAACGTAAGTCAGACATGCCCATACGACTATTTTCATTATCCGTCGCTCTTTGGTCATCAGTGTGGTTTGCACGTCAAGTAGCTCGCCGCGCATTTAACTGGCTTCGACGACCTCTGTCAGCTCTTCCTCTCCTTGGCATTGCAATGGACACTGTAAAACGACACGGAATTTGAGTAATGTAATGGACACTGTAAAACGACACGGAATTATTTTCATAGTAACTCAAATCTATCGAACTTACCTTGAGAACTTGACAATATTGACATCCTTTCCGTTAGTAGTACGTTCTCACATTAGATATGTTGGTCGAAACACATTAACGTGAAATGTAATTGGATTATACAGTATGATTCTGTTACGTTAAGTATTATTTTATTGCACATATTGATCAAAGGGTATGGTATGGGATGTTATCTTTGCTCACAGAAGATTTTGAAGTGGATGCACTGTGTCACCATCTGTCCGTCAAGTTATTAGATTCAATATTGGCGTGGCTTTTTAATGTAAATTAATTTAAAAATACTGCCAATTTGATTTCGTTCAAACCACTTTCTAAACACTGTCTACCATAATGACAACAAATTGTAAAATTTTCACTGAAATCGGAGCAGTAGTTTTCGAGATTTTGCGAGACTAATGCACGGCAAAGCCGCGTGTCCAACAGGAAACAACTATGCTATCCGTACACAGTACGAACTGCTAATAATTGAGTATTCTAAGTTCTTTAAACAATTCTGTCAACGATGCACATATTGGAGGGAAATGATTGGCACATTGCACCTTTCTTCTGAAAGAGCTGCAGGACTTACCACTAGTGCCATCTTGTGATGCTCTTGGATGGTCCTTCGAAACCACTGAGGAGTTAGCCCTTTTGATAAGTTATGCTACATCGCACATAGCACCATTTTAGCAAAAAAAACGCTTTTTTCAAAAAATGGCACTTAGCACCTTTCTACTGATAGGTATCCAATTATAGTTAATGTTTGCAAGAACGTAGGCTATCATTTTTCTTGTCCTACACACTTGAAACTTTTTGTCCGACTAGAGGGCCTAGGGTCCTTTCGTTAATGTCAAACAAACTCTTTTCTAAAATTCACCGTTTCCAAAATAGCGACAATGTCAAAAGCAAAAATTTTCTATTTTTTTAAATGCCAACACACATTCTTAGCAAAGAGTACGTCACCCCAACGTCAACAACATCTCGTTCGTTAAAATCCGACCATACGCTCGGTAGATATCGGCAATGTTTGTATGAAAGTAGCCCCGGCTCAGAATCGGTAAGTTAGCACTAGTATGAACAGTTTTTATTCTAGAGACTTGAAATTTATTTTGGGGGTAGAGGGGGTAGGGATCTTTAATTTATGCCAGAATAACGTTTTTGTATAATTCCTATTTTCCAAAATATATGAATTTCAAAACTGGACTGTTGTCAAAAAAATTTGAAAAATAAAAAAGTTTTATTATAAAAAATAAATGTCATAGAGACCATTCGCTTCAACCATGAAACAACGTTCCATCATGTTTGATTTTAAAACTATCGCCTATTTTCTAAAACAAAAATTTTCAATAAATTTTGAAAAATATAACGAGTGGTCCATAGCAAAGAGCACGTCAGCCCGAGTCCAACGACATGTCGCATGCCTATGGTTTCATGAAATATACATGAGAGTTCAGCGTAGCCGAGTGGCTCGTGTCACTCGTTAGGAACCCCCTCACTCCCCTACTGCACAGTTTTTGTCCTAGCGACTTGAAATTTATTTTGGTGGCAGAGAGGGGTCAGGGCCATTCATTTAAGTCAAATAAACATTTTTGTAGAATTCCTAGTTTCCAAAATATAGGAATTACAAAATGGACTATTTAAAAAATCATAAAAAATAAAAAAGTTTCATTATAAAAATTAAAGATCATAGAGACCGTTCATTTAAGCCATTGCACAAAATTCTATCTTGTTTGGTTTTCAAACTAACGCCTACTTTCAAAACAAAATTCATTTTTTTTAAAGAAATATAACGAGTGGGGCGTCACCACAAGACCTACGACACCTCATTCGTGAAACTCCGACCATGGGTTCGAGAGAAAAGTCTATTTAAATGTTTCAATTTCGCGCGGCGGCCATGTTGGTTTCTTGGGCACAGCGGCGTCGAGTGAAGTAGAACCCCCCTCACACCACTACTATTATGGCTGTTGAGCAACTCGTGTGCTGCATTTGTGACTGAGCAGGCCTATTTAGGACCCACTCTGCTCACCCCACAGGGGGAGGGGGCTAGAAAAGATGCCCTAAACATAGTCAGCCATTACATAACCTGACTGGGCAACCGCATCCATAGGGTACACCGTATGCGGTCGAAAACAATTGAAGATGAACTTTGGAACATGGAACATCCGTACCCTAATGGATGATTCCAATCAACGCCCGGAAAGACGAACTGCAATTATTTCCCGCGAGTTAAGAAGATTCAATATAGATATTGTAGCACTCACTGAAACCAGACGTGCTGGAGAAGGTCAAATCATAGAGCATGGCGGTGGTTACACTTTCTTTTGGCGAGGTAAGGATCTGAATGAGCCCCGTATTCATGGTGTTGGCTTTGCTGTTAAAAATCAACTTGTCCATTACCTTGACGAATTACCTTGTGGCATAAATGAAAGCTTAATGACGCATTAAGCTTGCAAATAACCAGCGTGCTACCGTAATCAGCGCTTACGCTCCAACTCTCTAGTCTGAGGAAGAACAGAAAGAAGCCTTCTACTCCCAACTTGACACACTCCTCTCAGACATTCCAACAACTGATAAAATTATTCTTCTGGGTGATTTTAATGCGAGAGTTGGTACGGACTATGTACTATGGTCTGGCGTGATTGGCAAGAATGGTGTGGGAAAATGCAATGCCAATGGAACTCTTCTTCTCACCAAGTGCTCGGAGCACAATCTGGTCATCACCAATACGTTTTTCCGGCAGAGAGACAAGTTTAAGACATCTTGGCAACACCCGAGATCCAAACATTGGCACCCTATTGACTATATAATTGTACGTGCCCGTGACCAGCGTGATGTTTTACTCACAAGGGCTCTGACAAGTGCAGATGACTGCTGGACCGATCATCGACTGATACGTTCTGTGATGACTCTACGAATTCACAAACAAAGACGTAACCAGAGGAAACTCATCAGACTTAAACTGGACACTGATCGTCTTAAGGATGATGATGCAAAACTTTATTTTCGACAACTTCTGGGTAAAAATCTTCCCAGTCTTTATCCTGATGACATTGAAGAGCACTGGTCAAGATTCAAGGATGCTGTGCTGACATTTTGCATAAAATCTGTAGGCTACACCACGCACAAACAAGGATTGGTTTGATGAAAACGACACTGAAATCCAGAGTCTCATTGACATTAAGAGAAAAGCTTACACTGAATGGCAAAAAAACTACAATTCTTCCGCTAGAAGAGAAAAGTATCAAGAAACTAAAGCTGCAGTTCAAAGAAACACACGTGCCCTCAAAAATCAATGATGGACCTTAAAAGCCCAGGAAATGCAGCAACTTGCAGAAAATAATAATCATCATGCTTTCTTCACTGCCATTAAGGCTATTTATGGACCATCCACAAGAGGTGTATATCCATTAAGATCCAAAGATGACTCCACACTTCTCAAAGATACCCAATCTATCAGTATCCGTTGGAAGGAACACTTTCATGAACTACTAAACAGGGATACACATGTTGACGAGGAAATATTTATTAAGATTCCTCAAAAGACGTTGCAGCATCACCTTGATAATGAACCTTCACTGCAAGAAGTCGAAAGGGCCATCAGTCAACTGATGAATAACAAAGCCGATGGATCAGATGGTATACCGGCGGAATTCTTCAAGGAAGGTGGACAAATCCTCACTGAGCATCTTCATCAACTCTTTGTCAAAATATGGACCTCTGAAACCATTCCTGCTGAACTCAGAGATGCTTCGTTGGTAACCATATTTAAAAAAGGGGACAAAACTAATTGTGGTAACTATCGCGGAATATCCCTACTCTCCGTCGCTGGGAAAATTCTTGCTAGAATGCTAGCCACACGTCTAATGCCACTTGCTGAAGAGTGTTTACCCGAATCACAATGTGGTTTCATACCCAATCGTGGAACTTCCGACATGATTTTCTGAGCCAGACAAATGCAAGAGAAGGCAATAGAACAAAATCGCCCTCTGTATATGGCATTCATTGACGTTGTTATAGCCTTTGATTCAGTTAACAGAGAGGCTCTCTGGAAAATCTTGGCGCTCATTGCCTGCCCAGCAAAATTTATTAAACTCTTGCGACTTCTGTACGATAACATGTATGGTACTGTTATCACTAATACTACCTGTGGTGAACGATTTGAAATAACTACTGGGGTTAAACAGGGATGTGTCATTGCCCCTACGCTCCTCTCAATTTTCGTTGGAACCATAATTCACATTATTAGAGACGAAGTCCCACAAAGCATTGCAATTGAATTCAGAACTGATGGAGGCTTATTCAATCTCAGCCGACTGCAAGCAAAGACCAAGGTCTTCACAACATGTGTAATGGAACTCCAGTATGCAGATGATAATGCTATTCTCGCTAGCTCAGAAGAAGATCTTCAGATAATGATAAATTCATTCACTGCTGCATATAACAGCATTGGTCTAGACCTCAATACCAAAAAGACTCAGATTCTACATCAGCCTGGGCCTAATTCACATGCTACTGCTCCTGTCACTACTGCCAAGGGCGAGGTATTATTGAATGTTGAGCACTTTCCATACCTTGGTAGTCATCTCTCAGCTAATGCCAATATTGATGCTGAAATCCAACACCGCTTAAATTGCGCTAGTGCAGCTTTCGGTCGATTGCGAAAGAGGGTCTTCGATAATGCGGATGTCAACACTCGGACAAAGCTCCTTGTATATCAAGCTATTGTAATACCAACACTTCTTTATGGATGTGAATGCTGGACTCCCTACAGAACGCACATAAAATGCTTAGAGAAGTACCAACAACGTTGTCTGAGGAGGATCCTTAAAATCAACTGGCAGGATCGACGAACAAACATCAGTGTCCTGGAAGACGCTAGCACTACCAGCGTGGAGGCTATGATCTTGAAACATCAACTGAGATGGACTGGTCATGTCCTTCGCATGCCAGATACTCGCCTTCCTAAACAAATTATGTATGCTCAACTAACAAGTGGCAAGCGACATCAGGGAGGACAAAGGAAGAGATTCAAGGATGCTTTAAAGTCAAACATGAAGAAATGCTCGATTGACATCCCAAATTGGGAGACTACAGCAGCTGACCGTCTGGCATGGCGTCAACTCGTTCACAATGGCCCTCTACGTTTCGAGCAGGACCGCCGGAGTTCTGAGGCTCTGAAGCGAATCGCTCGTAAAGAACGGGAGTCTATGAGGAGATACCGCACTCAGCACCTTGGTGATGATAAAACATGCCACCAGTGTGAAAGAGTTTGTGGCTCGAGAATTTGTCTCTACAGTCACCTGAGAACCCACCTGTGAATGCTTTGGAAGACAATTTTATACTGGTTCGCTAGTGATAGCCAATGATTATAAAATTTAAGATGAAGTAAGTAGAAACGAGTTAGATATGGACCGCATGGGGATACGTGTGAATCCTAGTCCATAACCTTCTCAACCCCGTGTTATATATATATCATGGCAAGACCCTAGCGTGGGGATGGTTTTCCCTGGGTTTTCCAGGGAAATTCTGAGCAGCAGATATAATTATCATGGCGCCCAAACGAGTGGAGTGGGATAGGATTTCAGGAAAACCCAAATATATACAGTAGTTCCGTGAAGAACTAAAGTCTATTTTCATATATCCTGCCCATGTTAATTGCCACTATAAACATACAAAATGTCAGTTTGATTGCTTTAATAGATTCGTAGATATTGAGATCCGTCTTAATATTTCGTATGGTCGCCATGTTGGAGTGTTATATGTATAGGCCATAGAGTCATGTACCATTAAAGGAAAACTATTGCGTAGGTTCTGTATTCAAACTTTCACTTCGATCACATGATTACGACACAAGAAATAAAAACTTAATTTTAAAATTCGCACAGCCGCCATCTTGAGGTTATGTAAATAACTGAGCTAAATTTAATACCAGCGCATTAAAATGTGTATAAAATTTTGCTGTACCAAGTTTCATTGCCTTTGGATTAATAAATCGCGAGAAAAGTCTATTTAAAACTTTTAAATTTGCTTGGCCGCCATGTTCGTTTTGTAGTTAACCGGTTTTTGAAAGTCTCATAGATGAACTTCCAGCAGTACCCTTTCTCTCAGTACAAAAATTTCAGGGTGATACCGATAATAGTTTCAGCGATATAGAATGCCGGTGAAATATTTCGCACAGCCGCCATCTTGAGGTTATGTAAACAATTGAACGAAGTTAGATGTTGGTGCATTACAATGTGTATAAACATATACTCTACTTGGTTATATCGCGAGAAACGTCTATTTAAAAGTCGCAAATGCGCATGGCCGCCATGTTGGTTTTGGAGTTACCAGTTTTTCACAAGTTACATACGTGATTTTCTACTAATTCCCTTTATCACCGTACAAAATTCTGGGTGATATCAGTAATAGTTTCGAAGGTATTGAATGCAGGTGAAATATTTCGCACAGGCGCCATGTTGGATTGGTGTGACGATACAAAATTTGAAGGGCACGGTCAGGGTCGGACGGTATAGTGGTTTGAACTTACCGAGTTTCATTGAAATCGCTCCAGCCGTTTAGAAGTTATAAGGGACACACACACACACACACGAATCACACACGCACACACAGACACACGGACAAAAGGTGACCTCATAAACCTATTAGCCTACTTTCGATTTTTGCAATAATTGAAGGTAGACTTATGAGATCAACACAGGGCGAAAAAAAGTGTGTCTGTCTGAGTGTGTGTGTGTGTATGTGTGTGTGTGAGTCTGTGTGTGTGAGTGTGTGTACTCGGAATGTCTGACCCCCCTATCAATTCGAACACGGTGAACGCGATTTGAACAAAATTTGGTACAAAGGTTGCAAAGGACACCTCAGTGTCATGTTTTATATCGCCGCCATCTTGACAGAAAAGTAATGACGGCCACACAAATGTTCAAAGCTTAAATCAAATTACGACTAACCTAATCATCCGATCTCGACCAAACTTTGCAAAAACATACCTAAATGAGGAAGCATCCTTTGACCAAACTAATAGGTCATCAGGCTAATAGTTTGTGGATGGCGGCCATCTTTGTGTGAAAATCGATTCCCCCTATTAATTCGAACACGGTGAAACCGAATCGAACGAAATTCGGTACGGAGGTAGTACTAGCAAAGGGCACCTCAGCGTCATGTTTTATATCGCCGCCATCTTGACGGAAACGTAATGGCGGCTACACAAATGTTCAAAGCTTAAATCAAATTACGACCAACATAATCATCCGATCTCTACCAAATTTTGCAACAACATACCGTTATGGAGGGAGCATCCTTTGACAAACCTAATAGGTCATTAGCCTAATAGTTTGCGGATGGCGGCCATCTTTGTGTGAAAATCGATCCCCCTATTAATTCGAACACGGTAAAACCGAATGGAACGAAATTTGGTACAGAGGTAGCACGAGCAACGGGCACCTCAGCATCATGTTTTATATCACCGCCATCTTGACGGAAACGTAATGGCGGCCAAACAAGTGTTCAAAGCTTAAATCAAATTACGATTAACCTAATCATCCGATCTCTACCAAATTTTGCAACAACATACCTTTGTGGAGGGAGCATCCTTTGACCAAACTAATAGGTCATTAGCCTAATATTTTGCGGATGGCGGCCATCTTTGTGTGAAAAATAGATTCCTCCTATTAACTCGAACACGGTGAAACCGAATGGAACGAAATTGGGTACAGAGGTAGCACTAGCAAAAGGCACCTCAATGTCATGTTTTATATCACCGCCATCTTGACGTAAACGTAATCGCGGACACCCAAATGTTAAAAGCTAAAATGTAATTACGACTAACCTAATAATCTAGTCTCTACCAAATTTTGCAACATATCTTTATGTGGAAAGCATATTCTGACCAAACTGCAAGATCATCAGCCCAATAGTTTGCAGATGGTGGCCAGTATTTGTGCAAATCGATTCCCCTATCAATTCAAACACGGTGAAACCGAATTGAACGAAATTTGGTACAGAGGTAGCACAAGTAAAGGGCACCTCAGTGTCACGTTTTATATCGCCGCCATCTTGACGGAAACGGAATGACGGCCACCCAAATGTCAAAAGCTTAAATCAAATTATGACCATCCTTATAATTTGATCTCTATCAGAATTTGCAACAACATGCCTTTTTGTGGAAAGCAGCTTATGACTGACTACAAGGTCATCAGCCCAATAGTTATAAATAGCGGCCATGTATGTGTGAAAATCCATTCTCCATATCAATTCAAACATGGCGAAACCGAATTGAATGAATTTATTTACATAGGTAGCACTAGCAAAGGGCACCTCATTTTAATGTTTAATATCCCTATAGCACGTTGTATTTCAACAAGCTACTACAACCAACATTCAATTATACTCCTTGAAAAAGACAAAGAGTTATAACAATACCCATGGATTTAGGAGAAAGTAGGCTATATGTTCTTTACTGAACATCTTGTTTTTTTCTTAAATAAAAATAGGCTTAAAATGATACTATTTTAGGAAAAAACAAAAATGTATTTTCAACATTTAGATTGGGAGACGAATTTTAGGGGAAGTAAAGTATTTTAAGAAGCTAAGGCAAGGGATCAAATTGTGGCAAGGTAAATTTTAATACCTGTAGAAAAACTCTCTCAATATTGAATCAGATTATCTCATCTCTCTATGCATGTGGGCAAGTGTAGAGCAGAGTAGCCCATCTATTCTCATATAGTTGAATGTTTCTTATTATGGCTACAAAGGAAGTGATTTTGAAGTTTATCCAGGACATGAAGGAAAATAATGATAAGAATTTTCAATCAGTTCAGGATAATACTGACAGAAAATTTTAAGTAATTAAGGAGGAGGCTAATATAAGCCAAGAAAGTGCAGTAAAATTACTAAAGAATGCAGGAAAATACAAAAGCCTTACAGGACAATTTCAAAGTAGTAAGTTAGCAGTGGGGATCCTGCCCCAATCGACGCCGCTCTGGCCAAGAAACAAACATGGCGGCCAAGCGAATGTTAAATAATTAATAGCTCTCGAACCCACGGTTCGATTTTGACATGGGACATGTTCAAGAACTCGGAGTGATTCCACCTTTCCTATGAACGACTTGGTATATAAAAGAAATATGGTAATTTTTGTTTTTGTAAATAGGTGATAGTTTTAAACTAATCATAATACAACGTTGTGCAATGGTTCAAACGAAAGGTCTTTATGACCATTATCGTTAGAACAAAACTTGATATTTTTTACATTTTTTCCAAAAACGTTCAATTTTTGCAATTGGCTATATTTTGGATACTAGGAAGTTTACGAAAAAGGTTTGTTTGAAGTAAATGAAAGGTCCATACCCCCTCTACCCCCAGACCAAGTTTTAAGTATCTAGGACGAAAAACAACAGTGGGTTAGCAGGGGCGTTTAAACCCACCCCACCACTACTCTCAATACGAGCCGATATCTCCCGAACCCATGGTCGGAGTTTCACGAATGAGGTGTTGTTGGACTCGAGCTGACGGGGCTTTGCAATGGACCACTTATTATATTTAAAAAAAATTGGAAACTCGATTTTGGGGTAAAACGTGTTTTCTGGGATTTTTGCTGATATCTCGCGAACCAATAAGGCTAGAGATTTGTACAAGGAGTCATTATTTTCGTCGCTTTGTCCTCTTGACGAAAATGTCGGTTTTGAGTAGATGTGGAAATGGATTTTGGGGTAACAATGTGATTTTACACTTTTTGTTATATCTCACGAACCAATGCAGCTAGGGACTTGTACGAGGACTCGTAGGACTCGGAGTGACGTCCTCTTTCAAATGTGATCGTTATTTTTTTGGATTTTTATAAAGGGGCCTAACGTTGAAAATATATTATTATTTCTAACAAGAAAATATTTAAATATGAAAGGTGCTTGTAGACAGAAAGACGGTACCGCAGTGACGTGTGTTTCAAAGAGCCTGTCTCTGGCCACGGTGGTGGTATTCCAATAGAGCGAACTATTTTGTGGGGGTGTTCTACGACAGGGCGAGGGAGTGCTTTCCGACATTTTCCTACGACGAATGAATGAAGGCGAATATTTTGAAAATAATTCATGGCGATCTTTCACGTTTTAGTAAACTGGTCATGAGTAACATGACAAATTCATAATTGTATGATGTGAATGAAAGCGGGTGTTTGAACGTTGTCAAAAAGAGAACTTTCTTTGTATGCCTTACTAGCAGCCAAGAAAGATATCCGCTCGAGGCTGGCTAGCCAGCAAGGAGACAAGGTCATGTATTGGGGATGGCCACTTGCTAATGATGATGATGAAGATTATTATTATTATTATTATTATTATTGTTATTATTATTATTATTATTATTATTATTATTATTATTATTAATACAGTAAAATGTTAAAGACACACATGTTTTCATTGCTAGCACACAGTCCTGCTCGCTTGAGACTGAATACCGTGCCTAGCCAATGGTCTTGTCAGAGCTGCTGCTGCTGATAAGAGCATGTGCATGTGGGCAGGAAGAGCGATATCAGTTTACTTGCCTCATGACGGCTAGCAGGTCTGACGTTTAAACAGAGACCACCATTTTGGTTCCTAGACAGTCGTACTACTGATGTATAAGGGACAGCCATTTTGGTTCCCTATTAAAAACGTGAAACTAGTATAAGGTACGCGAATCTTATCGCGCTTGAGGAATGTGGGAAAGCGTGGGAAACATGTGAGAGACAGAGATGAGTTGAAGGTCAAAAGGCTGGAGAAAATGCAACACTCTCTGTTGCTAAGCAGACTGATAAGCATTGCGTTAGTGATGCACTTGCCGTTTTAGCAAACAGACGTATACTGTATAGTAGTGCTCTGATCTGTACTTTGGAATAAAATCCTCTTGTTTTCGGTAAGTACATATTAATGGTTATTTTAAAGATGTAATGCTAATGAACCTTAAATTTATAGTTATTAATAAGGTAATTAATGATTTTTTTATTTATTTGTTTGAAGATAACCGGTATACCTCACATGTCTGAGAGAGAAACCATTGAACTTTTGAGCCCCCTAAAAGGTAACAGAAACAAGCCAGTACAAGTCAAGGTGAGTTTTTTTTAACGAACTTGTTTCATTTTTGTTTGATATTTTATTTTTGTGAAATGCATGTATTAACCTGAATTTAGTTATTGATGGCGGGTTTTTTTTTTTTTTTTTTTTAGAAACATGGAAAGAAAACTTTTACCGCTGTAGCAGTCGCTGAAAACCCGAGACGCGCAAGAGTGCAACAATTGTTCCCAGGCAGTGAACTATTGAAAACTCAGGTAAGCCTAACTTAAAATGATATCCCATTTTACCACTATTGAAACCCCTAGACAAAATTTATTACCTGTACATGACTGCGACAATGGCTGCTTTCTCGGTTAACAGCTGTGTATTGACAACCGGCACAACACCATAATGGCTGTTGACCGGGAAAGTACAAGGCCATGTTGGTTTTTTTAAACAAACATTTTAATTTAATTTATGGGTTGCTCCCTATGGAACTGTGAACTGTTTAATGCTTGGAGCGGCGGGATTTTCAATCAACACCGACATTGTACGAGTAAACATGCACAACAACGCGTACGTGGCTGACAGCGCTCTCCAAATGGCGCACGTTTCTTCTCCTTGATACAGAGCGTCTACCGTGCATATGCGGAACTGCGCTGCAGCGGAACGTACAACTAGTTGAATACACAGGCGGCACACGCCTATGAAGAAGATATACAAAAACTCGTGCCACGCTACGACAAATGCCTGCAACATTTCGGCAGTTATGTAGAAAAGTAGTTTAAGGGTTGTAGAATTTTGTGCAATAAATAAGTTTTCTGTATCTGTTCACAATGTAATGTTATTACCAAACGGAACTTACTTTCTGGACGTACTTCGTATCAGAGATTTCAAGCCGACAGTTTAAATTATGCACACGTATAGTCCCTGACATTCCAGATTAATTTGGAGTAACTTTGTACGTCAGTGCTACAAACACGATTCTAAGCCTGCTGATAGGACCAATTTTTAAATACATGTAACTTCTATACTATCAATTGGATTTCAAACATATTTCGTACGTTCTATGTGTACCATAAATGATATGACTATGCTTATTTTTAAGAGCAACCAGGGCTGCCAACTGTTAATAAATGCTGTCTCTATTTTTTACCCAAATATTAATATATCAGAAAGTAAGTATGCCAACAGCTTTAAAATTTCACACGTATAATACCTAATATTCTAGATTAATTAGGAGATACAAATATACGTCAGTGCTGCCAACATGACTCTAAGCCTGCTAATAGGTCCAATTGTAAAATACATGTAACTTCTATACTAACAAATGGATTTCATCCAAAATTGGCACAACAAGAGATCATAATATTTCTTATTATTTCTGACCAACGCTAGCATACCATTGTTGCCAACATGATTTTAGGCGCGCTGATAGATCCAATATCTAACTGCATGCAACGTCCATGCTATCCATTGGACTTCAACCAAATATTGCATTCTGAACCTTAAGAAATGGAACTAACAATATATTCTGTCACCAGGGCTGCAAACTGTAGTGTGCAATTAAGCTACATGCATATTTTGAACTAATTAGAAATTTCGATATTACCAACTTCATTTCGCTATTTTTCTAGATATGTCTATATAGATTGGCATGAATCTTAAAATTTAAGAAAAGTAGGCTCTTTACTTCGTCACGGAACTTCTTGTTTGATTATATATTCATTAAAGGGGGATGTGAAGGACTGCCGCTTTATAAATGAATAAGTAGATGGGTTACTGATAATGACAACATACAGTTTATTTTTAATGGTGTTTTGATATTTTAATGCTAATTAACGTTAAAGTTTTATTTACAAGTACTGATTGATTGAGTGATTGGTTATTTTGTTTGTTTTTTAGGTGTGGTCATGCGCCATTAACGTAATGAACAGACAGTGATCAAGCATACATTATGCTTTAAAGTACTCTGTGCTCTTGTGCAGCGTTAATAACTTCCAATAAAAAAGTGTTATTATAATACATGGCTTTAGTACAAAATACAACAAGTGAGCAAGTCGGTTGACTACGTGGGTTAAATTTAAAATCAGAAAACCATCGTTGGTTAACATTTGAATCCTGGCCTGTAGGCGATTTGTCAGCACATAAACTTGCTGGAGTTGTTTTTAATACTTGAACCGAGAAGATGTTGTGCGTTGTGTGTTTTGTCGAGTTGAGCTTTCACACTGGGAAGAAGGGGATGATCGTTTTAGAGACCTTTTGCGATGGTTACCTCCTTACATGCTTGGAAAAGAAGTGGGTAATATACCAGTGTATCCATTTTATCGAACCCCAAGGCCATTGGCTACTAATTACTTTGCTCACTCGCAAATAAATTATAACGGTAGTGTCGATATATGTGGTCTATATGCCATAGCCGGTGTTAAATTGGCATGTGCTTTTGAAAAATTGGGAGTTTGCAGGACTAAAGCACCATCACACCCAATATACTGGTCTGTTGAAAAACGTTTAATATCGTATAAAAATGTTAGGCCATTAATATTAAAACACATTACAAAAAAGCTAAGTGAAGCTGGATTTTTTATACTGGTGCAGGGGATAAAACAATATGTTTTACTTGTGGATTTGCTTCAAAGGATTGGAAAATGACAGATGACTCTTTTGTGGAACACGCTCGTTGGTTACCTAACTGTAGATACATGTTGCTTAAAGGCCAGGAATTTTTGAACACTATTCATAAAGAATACATGATTGCAGTACAAGAGATAAAAGTGCCTCAAGAGTTAGAACACGCGGTACAAATACATAAAGGTGAAAAAAAAAAAAGATGTGTCTGATCAACAACTACAAAAGTGTGACCAACAATTACGTAAAATTTGTTATCAAGAAGAACTAGGTGTTGTATTGTTGCCTTGTGGACAGTTGATAGCCTGTGTCAAGTGTGCATTAACACTTAACCCTTGTGCTTTATGCAGAAATGTAGTATCTGCTACAGTTAGGTCATTAGTTGCATAAATAGTATAGTTTATTAGCAATGCATAGTGCAAACTACCTATATGCACAATATTATTACAAGCTGTTGTAGAGTGTAACAGATATGCTTTTGTGTTTTTATAGAGTACTACAATGAATGTTTTCAACGCTGTAGGGCAAGCAGATGGCTTAGAGACAAAGAAGCTCAGCGAATTGCCAACGCATATTCCATTCCGTATTATCAAGATTCGGAAATTGAAAACAGCATATGTTGATCGTGTACTTTGTGTATGTGAGGATTTTGAGACTTTTCTGCCTATACCGTTTATAGATATGTCGGAGAGTGTTTTTGATGAAGTGAATAATGCAACAAATCCTGTTCACCTAATTTATGAAGGTTTTATAATCAATAGGTGTATGGTCCGTTTTAATTAAATCAAAAACAAATGTGAAATAAGAATGGAAAAAATAAGTGATGACAATAGAAATAAAAAAAATAAGTGTATAGAATAATAATGTTTTAGTTTTTAGTATTGCTTTTAAAATATTATCATGAAACCAAAACAATATATGTTAAGTTCGTAAATAAATGGAAATGGTGGTACAATGCTGTTTTATTTTCTACAAAGTTAGAATATTTAACATTGCAGAGTATACAAGATTAAGACAATAAATGTACACTTAATACAAGTCTTTGCCTTTACGATAGTGTGTTTTAATTTTTAAAACAAAGCTCGTTCTAGATATTTCTTCCTCGGTGAACAATAGGCATGGAAACGTCATTCCCTTGTTTTTGATCATTATCACTATCATAATCATCAGCAGCATGATCTGTATCACTATAATTACAATCACCATTACCATCCTCAACATTGCCCACAACATCACTAAAACTATCCAATCCCTCTTCTTCCTTTTCCACAGGGGCATTGTGTAGAGTCTGCGTGGCTTTTGATAATGTTAATTTTTTTTAGAACGTTGAACTATCTTGAGCAGAAATATTGTTTTCTTGCACTCGCTTTTTAGCATTTTCATGATTTTTTGTAAACAGTGGTAGGTTTAACTGGGGAAACACTACCCTAGGAAGCGGGTTTCAGCAGGAAGAAAAAGTATGGATAGATAGGACGTAAATTCAATACCAAACCTAAACATAAACGAAAGTAAGTATTCAACCACCGTTTCCACCTCGCAATGTCTGTGAAACACCTAAAGTGGGTATGGACCGGGAAACAGCTAACGAGCAATGAGGCTGTAGATTGGGCTATTTGCCAGCAAGCGACCATCGTACATTCCCTCCCAAGCCCACATTTTACTACTATGGGGAAGGGTAGTAGTCTGGCAGAACAAGGTGTGTTAAGATTTAAAGTTTCTCCTTTCAAAGGAGTTAGGTTTAACCAAATGTTTGGTGAGACTGAAATTATTTGAATTCGCCGTGACAATTTTAGTTCTTGGAGCTGTAGGATTTCCAGCGAATAACAGAGTGCTCCCAGGAAGGGTAGCGATAACGCAGTAACAATTCTTTTTTGAATAATTTCTTTGTTTTCTTTAAAAGTTTTGGCAAGAATACAAATTGTTGCACTTGAAAAGAGCTAAGCTTTTACCCAGCAGGGTGCCGACTAAAAGTTTAGATCAGTGAAAACTTTGGCTTGATAACGAACCAAAAGTTATAGAGAAAATCTCAACAAGCAGGAAGCTTGCGGAGCTAGCTTTACTTGCCTTACTGGCTCATTAGAATTAGCTATGAAAGCTAAAAACAACTTTGAAAATGTCTTTACGGAGAGTTTTTGTTCAAATGCAACGAATAGTGATAATCTTATTGATTGTATGCTTGATTTTCTTAAAGAGGGCATAAGCCGATGGGAAGAGTAAGTGAAAATAGGGTCCTGCCTAATCGTTATTCTATAGAAAAGGATAAAGCGAAAAAGAAATATCTTTTTATTTTGCAATAAAAAGGAGTTGATTTAGATTTAAATTACTAACAATTAGTAGTTTTAACATACAACGGTCTAAGACTTAATGCTAACAAATTGGAATTTTTGACGATGTTAAATGGGACGCAAGTTTAAAACTTGCTTCGAGCACCAAATCTCAATAAGATTTTAAAAGTTGTGCTAAAAATTAAAAACTTTAACGTTTATAACAAAGATTAAAAATTAATAAAGCTTTAGTAATTATATCAGGTACAAGGTGAGTACTTTTGAATTCCTATTGGAAATCTTAAAGGCTATGAAAAACTACAGCACAGAAAAAAGAAAATAAAGAAGAAGCTTCTATAACTTCATGTATTTATACAGTAATTACGACCGTGATATATCAAAATAGAACAGGTCACTATTTGTGAAGCTTGAAGAGAACAAAAATAGTTTACTCAATTATGAGTAGAAAAAGTAGAATTCCCCCATTTAAAAAAGGAAAAGAATTAGAATGTTGACTTGCCACAGATTATACAGAAGTTAATTCGTGAAATGCGAAACAAAATTGGCAGGGTACTTGTTATCAAGTGACACCTCGTTGAAAGAGACCTAAATTATAATTTAATTATATTATGTTAGTAAGATATTTGAGAGGAGAAAAATAGGAGGTTTAGGAAAATGTCTTGGCCATATTTATTGTTCTCGGTCGAATGCGACACGGATGGTGGTTGAACGGACACTGCTTTGCACTATAGTCAGTTAAAAAGTTCACTATTGCAGCACGGAAAGTTCATGAGGAGAAAAGTTATTGCAAGTATGTAAATCACTAGTTGAATTTTAGCTTGAGAGAGCTTATTTTCGTTGTGACGTTCATAGGTTGTTGTTAAATGCGGCGAAAATTTTCCCACGAAGGAAGACAAATTATGTGTTGATCAGCGGTTTTTATAAAGAAAATTCCTTATTTAGGAAAGGTTTTCCCATATGTGAGTGGAAAATACTCCAAGGGTTAGCTTGTAGATAGATCGCTTGACATGGAAAATTCCAGAACAATGTTGACGCTTGAGTTGGGCAAGAAAAATCCCTCGGTGGAAAAGCTAATTTTTATAGACAGTGGGTATTTTGAAAATATCCCTCGGTGTGAGATAGTATCCCAGATAATTTGTACAAGAAGTACAGTTTCATTTTAGAGAAATAGCTGAGGTAGCCATAACTTGATCCGGAAGATCTTTTGAAGGCAGTTATTTCTGAACATTAAGCGATTCCACACACTGTCTGTAAAATTGGATTAAAAAGCTGTAGGCTATTTAAAACCCTTTAAAATATGCTGAAGACCATTGAAGTTTGTACTTATCTCATTTTGATGAAAGGCGATGGTTCCTCGGTGACGGTTGATTTTGAAGTTCAAACATGGCGTCTGATTTAAAACGTTTGTCTCTCGAGTAGAGGAGACGAGCTCGTGTAGAGCTTCAACTGTATGTGTTGACGTCGGTAACAGAAGTAAGAACCGCTCAACGAAGCACGGAGGTACCACGGAGAGCAGACCGGTGGGGGGAAAAGGACAAAGGAGCAGACATAAGAATTACAAACTTGACAAAACTTAAATCTCTTCTTGATGGAGTAGTCTTCAAGGAGTTGATAGCAGGCGCCTATGACGAAGCCTGGGTGATGGGTATTGGTGAAGAAGTCCTCTTGAGCATATAGATGTTAGCTGGCGATAACGACGACATCTGGTGGCTTGCTTAGAAAGGAAGTCCTATTGAGAGCGGAGATATTGAGGAACTTCAGTGGTTAGCCGCTAGGTTGATCATGGAAGATAAATATCTAGATCAGACTTACAAACAAAGTAAGCAAAGTGCACAAATAAACTAAAACGTAAAGAATCCCTGTTGGCGTTTGCAAACTAGGAAGAAAGAATTAAAGCAAAGAGCAGCGAAAGCTAACTCTGTCTTACCGTGTTTTCCAGAGAATACACCAAACAGCAAGAGTGGTTCGTTTCGAGCACTACATTGATGAACACTGACAGTTAAAACCTCACTATTTTTACTTTTTAGGTCATCGTGACACTGTTTTGAACGTCGTTTTGAGTAACGTCAAATAACTGTTCCAATTTTATTAGTTCGTTTCACAATATATGAATATCCTTTATAGTATGCATAAGGCTTACCATACTTAGTCACTGATACTTCCATGTCAACTGTCAAGCATGGACTAAGATCTAGTAAATGCAACTTGGCAATAAGAACAATAATTTAATGTGGAAGCAAAAAATGGGAGCAAAAAAAAAGTGGGAGCTAAAAGTGGGAACAAAAAGAGGGAGCAAATGTGCGAGTAAAAAGATGGAGAAAATATGGAAGCAAAAAGTGGGAGGAAATGTGGGAGCACAAATAATAAACACAGTTATCACCTAACCTAACCTAACCGTAACTTCACCTAACCTAACCTACCTTCACCTAACCTAACCTAACCTAACCTAACTTAACTTAACCAAACCTAACTTCACCTAACCTAACCTAACTTGAAAGTGGGGGAAAATATGGGAGCAAAAAGTGGTACCAAAAGTGAGAGCAAAACAAAGTGGGAGCAAAGAAGTGGGAGAAAAAAGTGTGTGCATATGTGGGAGCAAAAATAATAAACTTATTTTTAACCTAACCTAACCTAACTTAACTTCACCTAACCTAACCTAACCTAACTTCCCCTAAACTAAGCTAACTTCACCTAACCTAACCTAACTTGAAAGTGGGAGCAAATGTGAAAGCAAAAAGTGGGAGCAAATGAGGGAGCAAATGTGGAAGCAAAAAGAGGGAGCAAATGTGGGATCAAATGTAGGAGCAACAACAGGGAGCAAATGTGGGAGCAAATGTGGCAGCAAAATGAGGGAGCAACAAGTTGGAGGAAATGTGTTAGCAAAAAAAAGAGTAAATGTGAAAAGTAAAAAGTGGGATCAAATGTGTGAACAAAAAGTGGAAGCATGTGTAGAAAGCAAAAAGTGGGAGCAAATGTGGGAGCACAGATAATGAACTTAGTTATAACCTAACCTAACCTGACTTCACCTAACCTAAACTAACTTCACCTAACCTAACCTAACATCACCTAACGCAACCTATCCTAACTTGAAAGTGGGAGCCAATGTAGAAGCAAAAATATGGGAGCAAATGAGGGAGCAAAAATTGAAGCAAAAAGTGGGAGCAATTGTGGGAGCAAATGTTGGAGCAACAAGAGGTAGTAAATGTGGGAGCGAAAAGTGGGAGCAAATGCACATGCCAATTAAACACTGGCTATGGCATATGGACCACATATATCGGCACTACCGTTATTATTTATTTGTGATTGAGCAAAGTAAGTAGTAGCCAAGGCCTTGTGGCTCGATAAAATGGATACACTTGTATATTATCCACTTCTTTACCAAGCATGTAAGGACAACGAGAAGACCATCGCAAATGGTCTCTCAAGGGATCATCCCCTTCTTCCCAGCGTGAAAGTTCAACACGACAAAACACACAACGCACAAAATCTTCTCGGTTCATGTAATAAAAACCAGCTCCAGCAAGTTTATGTGCTGACATAAAGCCTACAGGCCAGGATTCAAATATTAACAAACGATCGTTTTCAGATTTTAAATGTATCCCACATGGTTAGCCGACTTGCTCACTTGTTGTATTTGATACTAAAGCCATGTTTTATAATAAAACTATTTTTATTTTAAGTTATTAACGTTCCACAAGAGCACAGAGTACTTTTACGGATAATGTACGCTTGTTCACTGTCTGCTCATTACGTTAATGGCGCATGACCACACCTGAAAACAAACAAAATATCCAATCAATCAATCAATCAATCAATCGATACTTGTAAATAAAATTTAAACGTAAATTAGCATTAAAAGATCAAAACTCCATTAAAAATAAACTGTATGTTGTCATGAACAGAAAACCATCTACTTATTTTTTTTATAAAGATGCAGTCATTCACAACCCCTTTAATGAATATATAAGCAAAAAATGAATGTCATGTCGTTTTGTCTAGATTATCTTGTTCAAACCTGTGGATATTATTTAAGTCCATAGGGAACAACACATAAATTAAATTAAAATGTTTTGGTTTAAAAAATCCTACATGGTCTTGTATTTTCCAGGTCAACAATCATTATGGTGTTGTGCCGGTTGTCAATACACAGTTCTTAACCAAGAAAGCAGCCATCGTTGCAGTCATGTACAGGTAATATATTAGTCTAGGTGTTTAAATAGTGGTAAAATGGGATAGCATTTTATGTTAGGCTTACCTGAGTTTTCAATAGTTCACTGTCTGGGAACAATTGTTGCACTCTAGCGCGTCTCGGGTTTTCAGCGACTTCTACAGCGGCAAAGCTTCTCCTTCCAAGTTTCTAAAAATAAATAAAATAAACCGCCATAAATACTTAAATTCAGGTTAATACACACATTTCATAAAAATAAAATATCAATCAAAAATGAAACAAGTTAGTTTCAAAAAATTCTCACCTTGACTTGTACTGGCTTGGTGCTGTTTCCTTCTGGTGGTCTCAAAAGTGCAATGGTTTCTCTCTCTGACATGTGAAGTCTACCGGCTATCTACAAACAAATAATTAAATAAAAGTCATTAATAACCTTATTAAAAACTATAAATTTAAGTTTCACTAGCATTACATCATTAAAATAATCATTAATATGTACTTACCGAAAACAAAGGGATTTTATTCCAAAGTTCAGTTCAGAGCTCTATTGTATTCGTCTGTTTGCTAAAACCGTAAGTGCATCACTAACGCAATCCTTATCAGTCTGCTTAGCAACAGAGAGAATTGCATTTTCTCAGCGTTTTCACCTACAACTCATCTCTGTCTCTCACATGTTTCCCACGCCTCCCCACATTTCTCAAGCGCGATAAGATTCGCGTACTTTATATTAGTTTCATGTTTTAATAAGGACCCAAAATGATTGGCTGCCTCTTATACATCGGTACTACGACTGTCTAGGAACCAAAATGGTAGTATCTGTTTAAACGTCAGACCTGCTAGCCGCCATGAGGCAAGTAAACTGATTTCGTACTTCCTGCCCACATGCACATTCCTCTCTCATCAGGAGCATCAGCTCTGACAAGGCCATTGGCTAGGTACAATATTCAGTCTCAAGTGAGAAGGACTGTGTGCTAGCAATGAAAACGTGTGTGTCTTAAACATTTTACTGTAATAATAATAATAATAATCATCATCATCATTAGTAAGCGGCCATCCCCAATACATGACCTTGTCTCCTAGCTGGCTAGGCAAAATCAAGTGGATTTCTTTCTTGGCTGCCAGTAAGGCATGCAAAGAAAGTTCTCTTGTTGACAACTATCAAACACCCGCTTTCATTCATATCATACAATTATGAATTTGTCATGTTACTCATGACCCGTTTACTAAAACGTGAAAGTTCACCATGAGGGATTTTCAAAATATTCGCCTTCATTCGTTCGTCATAGGAAAATATCGGAAATCGCCCCCTCGCTCTGTCGTAGAACGACCCCTCAAAATAGTTATTTGTTCTATTGGAATACCACCACCGTGGCCAGAGACTGGCTCATTGACCGTCTTTCTGTCTACAAGCACTTTTCATTTTAAAAATTTAATTATTGTAAATAATAATATGTTTCCAGCGTTAGGCCCCTTTATAAAAAAGTAATAACGACCACAGTTGAAAGAGGACGTCGCCCCGAGTCCTACGAGTCCTCGTACAAGTCCCTAGTAGCATTGGTTCGCAAGATATAACAAAAAGTCTAAAATCACCTTTTTACCCCAAAATCCATTTTTACATCTACTCAAAACAGGCATCCTCGTCAAGAGAACAAAGCGACGAAACAATGACACCTTGTACAAGAGATTAACCATATTGATTCCCGAGATATCAGCAAAAATCACAAAAAACAGGTTTCATCCCAAAATCGAGTTTCCGAATTTTTTAAAAAATATAATGACTGATCCAGCAAAGCCCCTGTCATCTCGAGTCCAACGACATCCCATTCGTGATACTCCGACCATTGGTTCGGGAGATATCGGCTCGCATTGAGAGTAGTGGTGGGGTGGGTTTAAAACCCCCTAGCTAACCTACCTTTACTTTTTGTCCTAGAGACTTGAAACTTGGTCTGAGGGTAGAGGGGGTATGGATATTTCATTTATGTTAAACAAACTTTTTTGTAAACTTCCTAGTTTCAGAAATTGAACGTTTTTGGAAAAAAATATAAAATCTACTTTTGTTCTAACGATAAAGGACATAAAGACCTTTCGTTTGAACAATTGCACAACTTTGTATTATGATTAGTTTAAAAATATCACCATTTTCAAAAAAACATTTTTTAATATACCAAGTCGTTCATAGGAAAGGGGGAATCACCCTGAGTTCTAGAACATGTCCCATGTCAAAATCGAACCATGGGTTCGAGAGCTATTAATTATTTATCATTCGCTTGGCCGCCATGTTTGTTTTTTGACCACAGTGGCGTCGAGTGGGGCAGGATCCCCACTGCTAACCTACTCAAAGTAATGCAGAAAATTGTCAAAATGGAGCAGGAAAAATCAGATAGGGACTCGGAAATAATCAGAGCAAGGTTAGAAATAATTCATGAAGAAAATGCTAAAGCATCAGAGGGGAATTTCTAAATGATGTAGGAGAACGCAAAAACTGAGGAGGAAAATCTCGAAAGGGTTAAAAATGAAATAGAAAAAAATGTCTAATCTCAAATTTGTAGGTGAGAACAGAAAAATGTTTTAAATTCATTGAGACTATATTAGGATCAAAATTAAAGATGTGCAGGAAATCGCAGTGCTAAATTAATAATATTTTTGACATTTTTAAAGGCGAACTTCAAGATGTTAACACGTCGTCACACGCCCCCACGGGAGTTTGCCGCGTTCGAACAATAATGCAAATATTTTAATTATATGTTTCCAGGAAGTAGAGGGCAGTCAGTTATTCCTCACCCCACATCTATGTATATCGATCGTGGAGTAAACCACTATGTCACTGAGTACTGGCGATGTCAGTTTACACTTATGCTGGTGGTGTCACATTGAGTGAGCAATTTGCTAACGCACGTGCGATCACGTACAATAATTTTCGAACCTATGTGAGCATATTGCCAACGGGCATCATCGCGTATATTTAATACTAGCAGAAGTACCCATTCTTCGAACGGTCTTCGGTATTAATAACCAGACGTAATCAATCAAGCTACTGTTGCAATGGTTAGGGGCTTGGAACCTGTTTGTCGACAATGAAAAATGATTAGTTGAAATATGCTCCGAAACTAAATTTACCTAACGTGTACTTCCCGACGTGAAAATAAAATTGAAAACCTCGTAGACGAAACGTAATACACGTCACATAAAAACTGACCATCACTGTTGTGTCAAGTCCGCATCCAGATGAAGACCCCTTTAATAAATTATGCCTGAAAATTCAGTTTTTTAGCCTCCAATGGCCCAAATTCCTAAAAGCAAAAAAATAAAATAAAAAATAAACTATTTCAATTCAGGAATTTTTGAAAATAATGTTGCTATTTGAAGATATAATAGACCCTCTGTGTGACATATCGCACGTTTAAGTCTTGTGAAAAAATCTAGGGTACCCCTTGACCCCCTTAAGCGCATTGATGAATTTTACAGTTTTTGTTGGTTCCGTGATAACCTTATAGCCATTTGCAAACATTTACAGAAATATAATAAATGGAGTGGCATTACTTCTTGCAGAAATAGATGGAAAGTTGGATATAACTTTTTGAGACACTGTTATCATGGTCACTGGCTTGCATTCCTACATTAGTTTATTATATGAAATTAGTTTTCTGGGAATATCACAGAAACTATTGGTTTTAGACCCTTAAAATGTAGTTTTCTGGGACACTTTACGACAGTTTAGGGGCCCCGAGTTTTGTTTCTGACACCAAGGGGCTGGAAATAGGCTTTGCCTCGTCGTTGTAGGCCGTAGTATAATAATAATACTAATAATACTACTACTACTAATAATAATAATAATATAACAACATAGGGATAGGGATATAATAGACCTTCCGTACCCCACCAGCACGTGTAAATCGCGTGAAAAAATCCCCTTAAGCGCATTATATGTATTGATGAATTTTACAGCTTCATTTGGTTCCGTTATAACCTTATAGCAAACTATCTTAGTAATGTAATAAATGGAATTGTGTTTCATCTTACAGCAATAGATGGACCTGTAAGTCTCTGTTGCCATGGTTACCGGCTTGCTTTCTTTCATTATTGTATTAAATGAAATTAATTTTCTGTGAATATCTCAAAAACTGTTGGTTTTATGGCCTTAAAATGTGGTTTTCGGGCCCCCGAGTTTCGTTTCTCACATTGAGGGGCTTAAAATGAGCTTTGTCTCGCCCTTCTACGCCTATTTCAGCTAGTATTTTAAGAGAGTAGGTCCCCTTTTATGAGAGGTACATAGATGAGTTACATCAGTGATTAGTGTCGTGCCTCTGAAGTATATCTGTACCAAATTTTACGTTGATCCACCCAGTCGTTCTCGAGTTATAAGGGAACAAAATTGTCCTTAGACAGACAGACAAACAGACATACAGACAGAAAAAAAATTATTTTCGCGCGTATCCGTCATACAACAGTCTGAAACGCGTAAATAACGCAAATTTCCGTAGAAATTTAGAAGAAACAGACCAACTTTCATTTTTATATATATTGAGATGAAAGAGTTGTAATATTTGTGTTTTCTTGCTTGTGCTATTACCTGGAAATGGATTCGTACGAAGTATAACAAGCTACAGTGAGAGATTTAGAGCACATTGTTCCAGAATATCATTCAAGTGAATTAGGAGAAGACAATTATTCTGAATTCAGTGACGTTGATGAAAGAGACATTTTAGAGCACGTTGATAGTGACTCAGAGGAGAATGCTTCAGAAGTAATATTGCAGCCGTGTGAAGATTGTGTCGATCACTCCCCCCACCATCCAATGAAGAGGCACTGAACCTCTCAGTAGGCCCTCAGCAAGAAACTCACCATCATTGTCGTTCGCTTAAATTTGCATTCCATTACTCTATATCCTGCAGTAAGACATTTGATACTTGCCATACCGGTACTTATCGTGTAATGACAATGGTCTTGGAATTGCAGCAGTTTGCTAACATAGCGTGCTCTCGCGTTTGTAAAATACTTCATAGTACTTATGTGCCCGCTGGCCGAAGGTTTCGGGGAGCCACCGGTTTCAAATGACCCTTCCGAGACCCTCTTCCAGTTAACACACAAGTATAGGGGACGATACATTCATAGGCTGGAGTAGCACAAAGTCTGCACTCGGGGGTGTCGGGAATTAGTGAGGTTCGATCTTTAACAAGCTCAGTGGAATGCATCGATAACAAAACTAAACAAGAAAAGAGAGGTCAGTCTTTTGTTAAAATCACAAATAAATTGTATTCAGAATAGATCCCTAGCCTAGCATGAGAGTTGCAAATGGCTAGTCCGATACTATTCTGCCCTGAAAGAAAATATAAAAAAGTCCTAAACAAGATCTAAATTACTCTCATGGTCCTAATACTAAATTCGACTAAAATGAAGCTAAGAAAATGGCACGTAAGATCGACCCTAAGCAATTACATCGAAATGACTACGGGAGGATCAAACATCAAAAGAATCTACAGCAAAGCAAGACATTTACTTGTTTACAAATACTAGAACATTTACATTTAGTAGCAAGGGGAAAATTTGTCCTATGCTATGATGGTGCCATCTCTAACATTTATCATTAGAGTTAAGTGTTTAGCTAGTCCTAAATATCATTAATTAATAAACGAGATGCGATTATTACTAAGAAAATCAAGCTATGTGCACAATGTTGCTGAATAAAAAAAAGCTATGCAAATACAACACAAATGCATACAATAATTCAGCACTCCTATGGTTGTGCAATTGGCACTGCCTGCGTACTCGATTTGTTACTGTTTGTAACAAACGGTCACAGTGTCCAAGTGTTAAGAAAGTAGAAAAATGTATGAAAGCCTGCAAATGCAATAGTAATTAAACAATTACATCGACTCATATTGCTACTAATCTGATGTGTGTGCTTCTGTTATCACATCACCAATTAGTTGTCGACTATTCATGTGAAAATGTATCAAAATGTATCTAAAACAGCTTAACAATGTCTAAGTGTTAACATCTGGTCCAGAAAATAGTTTATTTTTAATGTTTAGAAATTTTATTTAGACTCAGGGGGAATTATAAGATTCGTTAGTTTTCAAAACCCTATTTTTGATTATTAAAGCTTCACACAATTATTTATCCCTGACAGTATTTTTGTTCAATTTATGGACCTTTAAAAGCGTTCAGTGTATTTAGGTAACGTGTGTATCCAAGCAACATAACTCAATAGTTGAATAGTTTACTAGACATCCTGTGTCTTCACCAATTACTTCATCATTTTTAGACATCCTGTGTCCTCACCAATTACTATACTCTTAATTCGGATTCATCGATCCAGGCGCCCTCGGTTTGGTACGACTTCAAATAGTTCATTACCACCGGTATAACCACAATAACAATGTCGGAGGTATTAATCCACCGTCACGACTCATATGATACTCTCATAACGCTAATTTACAAAAGTGTGGATTCCTAATTGATACACGTTTGAAATGCTGGTAATAAAGATTATGTGTACAAAAAACACATCCTGACAACGCTTTAAATAAACATGAAGGCTTCGGATACAAGCTAAAAGTGGGTGTGAGCATTTATAAAATTGCCTCTTCCCTGAATAAGGTCGAACCTGCGTTCATTTGGTTACGAAATACAGTTGCATTCATTGCCTGCGTGGCTTCTCTTAAAGAAATAAACCTGTTTTCAAGTATTGATCTGGCCAACAAATGTGAATAACGGAACTCTGTATTCCACTTGTAATAATAATAAGAATCCCACAGAATTCTAAACAAAATACTGATGCATTGCCTAGAATCGAGTGTGCTGTGTAGTGGGTTTGGCTCGTAACCTTGGCCTCGATTTAATATCTGCCAAACTAGTTTATTTGTCATCAGCTTGACAAAATAAAAGTTGATAATAATTGTTTTGAAATGATACGAAATGAGCATTGAAAATCCAGCCTTCCTGGCGTCTATAAATGTCTAATAAAACTATTACTTTCCACACGCGTCTTATAATTAACTACCTGCATTGTGCACTTAAATAAATGAAACCAAATTAAACTAATCTACTGTTTCCAACTCATACAATACGCTACAAATATTTGATCTGACTTACAGATGTAGCGTCACTTGGTTCGAGACCCGCCATGAGATGTTATATGCGGTCTCGTGTATGGCCTTAGATTATCTTCTCATTGTATTTGGACATCTTCCGCTGCCGATTCCCCACGCATGATTTAGAAATCACATGCCATCGCGTGGTTGGGGTTGTATTTGAAGAACTGATGGTTTAGCATGATTGTAATGTTAGCGTTGGTAATAACGTAGCACATAATTAACGAAAACTTGTGCGCACTGAAGCTAATATGCGGTAAAAAAAATTGCCCATTTTCACTCCGCCACTGGCTCTAGTCTTGTCGCTTGTGCGACACTCACTCGTGACTTTTGCCCTGATATTTACAGAAAATATTAACATAAAATATTAAACCAAACATACTGCCCATCCGGCAAATAAAGATTGTTCTCGTAGATTTTGTACAGTTAATTAATTACACAGTTTATGTAACACAGAAGTGTGTGTGTGTGTGACCATGCGGTCATAAAGTTTGCTTTACACAAGTTCATTATTTCACCTCGGAGAATGAAAATATTTCACAGTTTACGTAATGATGAATGTCTCCAATCTTTAAATTGTTAAATAATGCCATGATGGCCCTCCATGAGAAAAATATCCACTGATTTTTCGTGCCACATGGTTTCCCTTCACGGACGTACTTTCACTTGTGCTCCAACATGCACATCGATGTTGTTTCATCAAAAGACAAATAGGAACTGGTGTTACCAAATATGGCGTGCTCTTAGGATATGAGCTAGCCGCGTAAATTGATAGTTTCATTGATTTACGAAGTATGCTGTACTTTAAATATGCAGAATTACTCGGTTATAATTATAGTTGATTTTTGGAATGTCCAAAATATATAAAAATATGATCATAAGCGATATTGCTTCAGCTTCTTCCCGCCGCTCGCAGGGTATGTTCAGTTACATTCCAGCATAAGTTTTAGTCTCTGTTATCTGAGCAAACATGCGTCGACGGGCGCATTATAATGATATAATATTCTAAATAGCTTTTTATGGTAAGTAAATTTTGTTTTTAAAGAAGATTTTAAAGTTCTAGGATTGTATTTTTCAATTTAAAATTATTGCTACAATGTATTACGTATGTGAGCAAATTGCCGTAGGGCATGCTCTCGTGTAAGAAAGAGGGAGCTTGTGATGACGTGTTAAGAATCAGAACCAAGCTGACGCAGAACGTAGGGCGAAACAATTTGCTACGTATTACCAGACCGTAGATCAAAGATTAGAAAAAAGGGAAGCAAAATGGGAAGAGAGAATGAGAAATCATCAAAAGAATAAAGACGTTTGTTGGTTCCTCAGATTAGGGGCTGCGACAACGCGGCCATGTAGCCCAGTGTACTTTGGGTGGATGTGGAATCTCTCTGATAAACGGTGTTAATTATGATCGCTGTATTAGTGTGTGTATCTGTTTTTAATTCAAGCAAGGACTGCAGTCATTTAATTTTCAAGTAGGTCCTACTTCTGCTACCAAACGCCACCGTCAACGACCAACTAGTTCTGAACTTGGTTACTAGATGCCACCGCAGTCGGCTCCGGGCGACGAATGTTGGAACTTAGAGCGTTAGTAAAATCTAACCCTTTATTTAACTTCACACAAGTGTAATTAGTGGATGGTCCTTTATCATGCCATAAAGATATGACATGGGTCCGCCGGCTTTACTTCCCCTCCGAAGGAAGGCATACTGAGGGATTTTTAACGCTCCTAAAAATCCCACGACTTCGCGACCTTGGGCATCTATATCGTGAAGGCAAGATTAAAAGATAATCGAACAAGATCGAGAGATGGGGAATATGAAGTATAGTGTAAGCACCGTGCTAGAACAGGTACGATACTTGAAGGGACAGGTAGGCAAGACACATAATGGACTAGACCAGGCTCGAAGTCTCGGGATCATTAACAAGAGACAGGAGGAGCCTCGGGGGATGCTGAAGGAAATAAGAAAATAATTATTCAGCGTTCAGGAGAAAGTCCAGAAGGAAGTTAATACTTTGGGATAGTCGAAATGCTGTCGTGCGTGTTCGGCATTTATGGTGTTTTGGTTAACAGTCTTTATCGATGGCTTAACTGACTTTAAAAATGTCTCAAGTATAATCGGTAGAATATTTCAATGATAACTACCACGTTAGTAGGGGTGCTGTGAGAGGGCTGACTCACAGCCTACTTACCTGGTGACGTCACATACTAACACGCAATACATTCAGGGGAAAAGCCGATATCTCCCGAATGCATGGTCGGATTTTGACAAATGAGGTGTCGTTGGACTCGAGCTGACACGCCCTATCCAATGGACAACATATTTTCACCCCAAAATAAAATCTACCCCTACTAGGAGTTGAAATAGTATTTTTTTTAGCAAATGTCGCTTTCCAAGTGCAACTTGTGGGTGGTTGAATGCTAATATGAAATTAAACGTTGTTGCATATCATGCGCATGCGTACAGCTAGATGCCGCTATGAATGAACATTTTTGTTTTTTGTTTTAGCGCATGCTCACTTAGTTTTTTTTTGTAAGAGGGCGGGCTTTTCATATCTCATGAACCAATAAGGCTAGGGACTTGTATGAGTGGTCGTTGGACTTGGAATGACATCCCCTTTTAGAATGTATTTTCAATTTTTGTCAAGAGGGCCTAACTGCACTTTTGCTAATATATCGCGAACGAATAAGGCTAGAGACTTGTATGAGTGGTCTTTGGACTTGGAATGACGCCCCCTCTTTGAATGCATTTTAAATTTTTCTTAAAAGGACCCAACAACACTTTTGCTAATATCTCGCAAACGAATAAGGCTAGGGACTTGCATGAGGGGTCATAGGACTTGAGATAGCGCCCTGTTTTAACGTATTTTTAATTTCTGTTAAAAGGACATGAATGCACACTATTTTTGAACAGAGTGTGGGAGTGCTCTATTTTTTGGAAAAATAAAAAAATTATCATCCGGCCACGGTGGCCATGCACTCCTGAAAATAATCCATGGCTATTTCGATGGACCGGAGGGCGGTAATACGAGGGTTCGTTTTCCGATGTTCTATGGAACGGCGGGTCGTGAAACGACGATTCGTTTTTCGATGTGGCTGGCCACGGTTGCCATGCTTGCCAATGCATTAATCGCATTTTTCATCAATCTAGGATCGCAGAGGCTTATGCGGTGGCCATGCTTGCCAATGCATTCATCGCTATTTGATGAATAATGGATCGTAGAGGCTTATGCGGTGGTTTGTTTAAGGGTGTGTATAGGCTTTTTTAAAACTTAACATGTACACGGAGATATGTAACATGATAAATTAGAATTCCATGATCAGATGAAGCAGGCTTTATATAAGACAAACAGAACTTGGCTAAATGTTGGTTGAAGCGAGTAGAGAAAACAAACTTGCTGGGGAAGACTAGCAGGATGTGGATGTTACTGAGCTTATTGGAATGCACTGACCTGAACTTACTTGACAACAGAGCAATGGAAAGCAATCTGACAACCATGGTTTGGGGAGCAAAATGTATGTGGACACGTGTGAAACAACATGTAAGCTAACAAGTCACATCCTGTTTGGTTCGCACGTGACAAAATGAGAGTTGATGTGTCACATGACCTCACGCAGGTGTTGACTTTGAACGTTAGCTGTACTCGTGCACGATGATAGAATGCTCAAGTGTGTAAATCGCTGAGTCAGTAAAAAGTAACATGCACGTGTAGGAATGTTGTAAGCCGCAGTACAGGCTGGGTAGGATGGGTTGGGTGGGGGGCTTGGGATTAAAGAGAGAGAGAGAGAGAGAGCGAGAGAGAGAAAGAAAGAGAGACGTGTTGCTCATAACACTTGACTCTTAGTTACAAGTCTCTGACCATTCAGAACATGTACGTGGACCTGATCACAGTAAACACACACAGGGTTATAGGTTGGTGTACAACACGAGTGAATAAATAAATAAATAAAAGGCACATGAGTTCACACAACATGTAATTTATTAATCTAATAATTAAATGCTGAGCTAAATCCTAGCCATTTTACATATATTTTATTTCCTTTTTATTTCAACACTTTTTCCATAAGTTAATATTTTGGAAACGCTGTCTTGTGAAGTTCTTCGAGATAAAACCTTCATTTTATGGGTTGATGGTTGAGGTCCTCGAGTAAATATGTGACTGGGCTGTCCAGGTTGACTTGACGAATTCCAAATGGTTCAGTCCCCCAATTTGGTGTGTAGCACTTATCAATGGCCGACTTAAATTTGCTCACACGAACGTGGCCTCCGATGTTGAGGAGGTGACGTTTAGGGTCTGCTGTTTTTATGGGGTTAAACAGCTTATCAAGTCGCGGAATATTTTTGGTCACAAGTCGTGGCTTGGTCCCAATGGTTCTGTGTAACACGTTCAACCAGCGATATGAGCCTCGAGCGATAAAGGCTTTCCACTATGTTTTCAATGTTTGGTTAAACCGCTCTACCACACTGGCTTTGAGAGTGCTGCACGTGATGTAATGGTGAATATCCAAAGATTTGAGAAAACTAGAGATATCCTTGTTGAAAAATTCTTTGCCCTGGTCGGTTTGCAACAACTGGGGTTGACGTTTGGATTCATGAATGATATATTAAAAAGCTTTGGTGACTAGTGGGCCAGACTTGCGAGGCACCGGTTCAACAAAGGCTATTTTAGAATACACATCAATGACCGTCTACATATAGCGTACACCATTGTTAACGCTAGCGTAGGTAATCATTTACACCAAATTGGCTTGCCAAAGTTCATCCACACCCCGTGAAATCACCTTGAGTCGTTGATAATGACGTCTAGCTGGGTGTTGCAACTCATGAGCGATGCCCACTAAATGGGTGAAGGCTTAAACAATAATTTTGGCATTTCGAATTTCTTCTTCAATTTCTTGAATTTCCCAATCGTGGCTAGTATGGCCAGCTTGACGTGAAGCATGCAACAGCTGTAGTCGTTGGAGGAGCTTACTGGAATTATGCCAGTAAGTAACATCCACAAGGGGTTTTAATGGTTTAAATGTCACTCCCGAAGCGGACACTTTACGAAGAACACTTTGACTGGTTGGAAACATTTTTGCAATGAAGGCTGTATTTTTTAGAGATATTGGCATTCACTTTTGAGAGGGATCATACTGTCTTTTGTGGGCATGAGTATCCGATAAAATGGATTTATATTTGTCAAGGTCTTGTTGTGTATAAATCATGGGAAGAGGGGGTACGAGGAAATAGCGGCTTTAACAGACCTGGTGTTAATTTATAGTTCATCTTTTTAATGACGACACTAGTACGAGCAAATTTAATCGATGAATCACCAATTTTAAAACCATCAACCTCATAGCGCACACCATACGTGGTATCTGTCTTTCCAGTAACTAGATCTGTGAGATAAGATTCCAGTGTTAATCACTGATATTTTATTAAAATGTTTTTGAGTTGATCTTTATGTTCAGGTGTGGCCAACAGTTGTGACAACGGTGTTTTTTTTGGAAGTGGAATGTGTTTGAACCATGGCCAAGGATTTTTTTTCTTTACTCTGCAAGGGGTGAGGATTGTTTTTGAGGTGTAAACACTTGATCATGCTCATCCTCAACATCGCTAACACTAGTCAATTCCTCCTTTTTCTGTTCCCCTTCCTCTTCCACAGGGTCCTCGTGTAGCGTCTGCGTGGCATGTGAAACAGTGGGTGGTGTTTCAGATGGTTCGAAAGAGGGTTTAAACATGGCTTTTAGCGGAGGTGCTAAATGTTGTTGAATAAACAAAGCATGATCTGTACGTGATCGGTTCAATTGACGAAACTTTCGGCGAATTGAATTTTTGCTCTAATAATATGCTTTCTCAATTGAGTCTCTGCTAACGCCATGGTGTGTTGACAAATGACTTGAGAGGGAATGAGACAGTGCCTTAAATAGCAATAAAATGATCAACCCCTAAGCGATAACGTACTTGGTTGAGTTCACTTTGTTTGTCAATGACCAAACAGGCATGACGTTGAGTGTTCCAGCACTTGACACACAATTGAGTAAACATTTGAAAGGTCATATCCGGATTCACATGTTCATTATAAATGTGACGACTATTCCTGTCGTCCTGGCGAAATAAAACAATGACATTGCCATTGTCACGAATCAACTGTTTGGACATTTTAGAATACGTTTGTCCAAGATAGAAGCAATCGATATGTTTGTGACGACCCATGATGAAATAGCTTTGAATGATGCCTTGTCGTTCAGTAAATACATCATCGAAAATCATGAGTGAATCAGGCTTTACTTCATCTGGGGCAATAACATTTTCTTGCATGGAAAATGAGAAATAACCCATATTCTCACTTTGTAATTCAGACATGACTTGATCCAGAAACACGTAGTGGGTTTGGTAGAGAGATTTTGCAAAAAAATAAATATTTTGAAAACGCAGACAATTGGGCGCTGTGATGAGCGTAAGCAAAAGATTGGTCTTTCCACATCCCGAAGGCCCCACAATGATGCATTGAATGGAAGACGGAAACAGTGAACCATGGCGTTATTCACGTGATGTGGGATAGAGATGGGAAACCATGTCCCCCACGGGGAATGACTTGCTGCTTAATAATCTTCATATCAACTAAGGGTTAGAGAGGTTAACAGGCTGTCTATATACATGGAACCATGCCTTGTCATAGAAACAGTAGACCCCTACTATAGGTTGATGATGGATGTCTATGGACGTGCGTTGATGGCCGAATCTAGGTCTGTCCCCACACATGATCCTAAACAAGAAACAGATCCTGCTAATAAACACTATGTGGATAGGTCTGTGGTGCCACGCACTAATCATGGAGATTATGACTTTAAGCGAAAGTGGGGAACATATGTGAAACACCCTCAAGTGTCTATGCGGATAACAAGGTGCACGAGTTTTATGACAAAGTGCCTCAGCTTACGGTGAATGGCTATACCGCTAATCAGCACCGCATTATTCACGTGGAAGACCCACAAGACGAAGACGATTTCTGCACGAAACGTTACGTGACCTATGAAATGAAAAGGTTTTATAAATGTAACCCATCCGTCTTTTTAATATATCTGAAAAATGAAAAACCTGTAAATGACAGAAATCATTTACCATTAGTCCATGACCTGCACCTGACGTATGTGCTTACTTCAGGTTTAAGACACTATCGTTTGCACTATGATGGAACCATTCACATCAAACAATCCAAGCTTAATGAAAACCATTTACATATACAGAGATAAACAGTTATAGGCTGTTGGTCCATAACAATCAAATGGATACAGGTGATGAATTATCCTTTCATCTCATGCTCACATGGGATGAAATGCAAGCGGAACAAAGCATAAAAGATTTCCCACTGTATGTGGAACTTGAATATACAGCCATGAAATAACAACCTCGCTTTAGTTGTCACTTAAATATTATTGTGAAAGGTTGTTGGTCAAAATCATGGTGAAACAAAGTAATGTGGTGAAAAAGACTAAAATCCAGACCCTGTCCTTGCCAAAGCATGGGCTTAAGGCATTAGTGGGCAAGCCCTTGCGAATGGAAAAAATAAACAAGATGTTCAGTAAAGAACATATAGCCTACCTTCTCCTAAATGCATGGATATTGTTAAAACTCTTTGTTCTTTTCAAAGAGTTTAATTGAACGTTGGTTGTAGTACTTGTTGAAATACAACGTGTTATACGGACATTGTGGTGTTTGAAGCCATATTTTCAGTGTTGCCTTAGTAAACAAGAGTTTAGTGCTTTTCAGTCGGTCAACACGAATGTACCCAAAAGAGATGGGTTATGCCCTAATCCTGAAATAAATTACATGAGATTAATAAAACACTAGGATGACCAGTTTCGATCGTCAAGCGATCATCATCAGATCCAATACACTTAGGCTATAAAATCTATGTTTGAAATACAGGTGAAAATATTTACAATATGTACAATTATTTAGTTGCAGTATTGGTACTGCAACTGTCAGTGTATGCTAAATGCAGTATATATGTTAGGTGAAATGCTAAATGGTGATGGCTATCCGGAGATTGTACTTTAGAGAGATTATATGGCTGTAAACTATGGTTAAACTATAAAATTTTAGGCTAACTACTTATCTGATTGTCTTCCGTACTACAGCTATTCGCAGTTTCCGTGCTCACTTGAACCCGCTGTGCGGTCGACTGCGGTGGTTATCTTAACGACTGGTTTTTCCCTGCCTTCCCCCCCTGTCCCTACGTGCTGTGGGGAGTGATCGCGATGTGTTTATGTGAGGTGTTGCCAACCTAGATAAGATGTATGTTATTGAATGAGGTGGATCTACAACTATTAAAGACCGTGGATTAGTCCTCGCCACGCGTGGAGCATAACCCATTCGAACTAAGCGTTGACGGTCTTATGAGGACGTCCCGGCACCTTTAATACTGCCTCTAATATGGGCCTTGGTTTATTGCAGAAGAAAAGTACATCGTACACCTGATCCAGATAACATTTACCTATTAAAAACCCCCTAATTTCCCCCCATTTTTTTTTTATCTAGCTTGGCTGTGTCGCTAAATTGTGTTTTGTTTCCGACAGGGTGTGTTTTTTAGTAGCGTGAAGAGGGGTGAGCTCTCCATGAACGTGTGTTCATTTAGATTGTTGGGATTGTTTCGTTTGGCTAGGTGTATCTCGATTGCTTCCTTTATGTCAAGAGCTCTGCCTTTCGATTCGTGATGGATTATTTTAAGGTCCGACTCTATGTTGGTAAAGCTATGCCCTGCGTCACACATATGTTCGCACACGGCTGAATGTGTTCCGTATCTTATCGCATTTCTATGTTCATTATAACGTGTGTCTACTCGCCTTCCACTCTGCCCGATGTAATTAGCTTGACAATCGGTGTCTTGGCACGTTATAGAATATACCCCTGACCTTGAATACGGGTCACGTTTATTTAGATTACTATTTAGGAGGTGCCTAGCGGTTGTGTTTTTCGTCGTGAAAGCTATCTTTATGCCTTGCTTTTTGAATAGGTTAGTGATTTTATATGTATTCGCATTCACATAGTTGAAACGCGCAAATTTTTTCTCATTACTGTCCGGTTTGGGAATCGTTTTATCTTTATTTTTATGTTTGGCTATAATTTGATTTATTTTGCTTGGCGAGAAGTTGTTTTCCTTTGCTATTTGCATAATAGTTCTTATTTCCTTATTATAGTTGTCTTTTGACATGGGTATGTTTAAAGCCCTGTGCACCATTGAATTGAAACCCGCTAGTTTGTGCGTACTGGGGTGATTAGACTGATTGTCGATTGCATGCGAGGTTTGTGTTGCTTTCCGGAATATGGAATATGAAAGGTCGTTGTCTTTACGTTCAATAGTTATATCGAGATAATTTATTTTCCGGTCTATTTCGGATTCCTTAGTGAATTTGATAGAATGGTGAAGGCTATTAATGGATTGGAGAATTGTTTCTTCGCTTGTTAGTTCAGTATCGTAGATGCAAATTACATCATCTACGTATCTTTTCCATATTACTATTCCCTTTGTTGAAGTCTTTTCTAAGAACGCATTTTCTAGTGCATTGATGAAGATGTCAGCGATTAACCCACTTAGTGGCGATCCCATTGCTAGGCCTTCTCTCTGTGTGTATATTTTATTGTCGAATTGAAACACGTTTTGGGTGAGAACGACCCTCAGTAATCTCACAATCTCTTCAATTTCTTTTACCGAATTGTTGGATTTTAAGTTGTTTTCGATAGTGTTGATTGCTTCAATAATCGGAATATTGGTGTACATGTTAGTTACGTCGAAGGATACTAGCCTGAAGCTAGGTTTCATTTGTAGGGTGTTCAATACTGTTACTAGTTCTGTTGTGTTCTTTACAGAGTTGTTTTTGTCGTTGGAAAGACGGCATTTTAAGATTTTTAGTAACTCTTTGCTGATTTTGTAATTAGGGGCATTCCTACAATTGACTATTGGTCTCATTGGGCATTCCTTTTTGTGTATTTTTGGTTGTCCCCTCAATGACGATATTTTCGGGTTCATGTTTATTAGTTTTGATTTTTCAGCTTTGGTCAGTATGTATTCTGTTTCTTTTAGCGCACTTTTTATTTGTTTTTGGAATTTGTTGGTGGGGTCTTTTGTTAATTCCTTGATTTCGTTGTTGTTTAGGAATTCGACTGTTTTTTCAATGTATTCTGTTTTGTTCAAAATTACTGTAGTGTTTCCCTTATCTGCTTTTGTGATGATTAAGTCATGTTCTTTTATTTTTTGTTTCAACGACTTTATTTCTTTGATTTGTTTGTTGTTTTGAATGTTATTGCTATCGCCCTCTCGTTTGAGGATTTTTTTGGCTTCGTTGGTGGCGAGATTTTTGGTTAATTCCCTGTCTTCTGCTGGGAGCTTGTGACTGGCTATCTCAATATCTGTGATTAACTGTTTTATATTGTGGTTCGTGTGTGTGTCTGTGCAGTTGTATTTCAAACCTTTGTCTAACATATTCATTTCACCTTGAGAAAAGGTTACGTTCGTTCTGTTGTTTACTCTGCTGTGGAAATTGAATTCATTGTTATTCGTGTGTTGTTCGTTAGATTGATGGTTCTGTGTTTCTCCTAGTTTTCTTAAACGCTAGAAAATAAATTAAGAAAACTAGGAGAAACACAGAACCATCAATCTAACGAACAACACACGAATAACAATGAATTCAATTTCCACAGCAGAGTAAACAACAGAACGAACGTAACCTTTTCTCAAGGTGAAATGAATATGTTAGACAAAGGTTTGAAATACAACTGCACAGACACACACACGAACCACAATATAAAACAGTTAATCACAGATATTGAGATAGCCAGTCACAAGCTCCCAGCAGAAGACAGGGAATTAACCAAAAATCTCGCCACCAACGAAGCCAAAAAAATCCTCAAACGAGAGGGCGATAGCAATAACATTCAAAACAACAAACAAATCAAAGAAATAAAGTCGTTGAAACAAAAAATAAAAGAACATGACTTAATCATCACAAAAGCAGATAAGGGAAACACTACAGTAATTTTGAACAAAACAGAATACATTGAAAAAACAGTCGAATTCCTAAACAACAACGAAATCAAGGAATTAACAAAAGACCCCACCAACAAATTCCAAAAACAAATAAAAAGTGCGCTAAAAGAAACAGAATACATACTGACCAAAGCTGAAAAATCAAAACTAATAAACATGAACCCGAAAATATCGTCATTGAGGGGACAACCAAAAATACACAAAAAGGAATGCCCAATGAGACCAATAGTCAATTGTAGGAATGCCCCTAATTACAAAATCAGCAAAGAGTTACTAAAAATCTTAAAATGCCGTCTTTCCAACGACAAAAACAACTCTGTAAAGAACACAACAGAACTAGTAACAGTATTGAACACCCTACAAATGAAACCTAGCTTCAGGCTAGTATCCTTCGACGTAACTAACATGTACACCAATATTCCGATTATTGAAGCAATCAACACTATCGAAAACAACTTAAAATCCAACAATTCGGTAAAAGAAATTGAAGAGATTGTGAGATTACTGAGGGTCGTTCTCACCCAAAACGTGTTTCAATTCGACAATAAAATATACACACAGAGAGAAGGCCTAGCAATGGGATCGCCACTAAGTGGGTTAATCGCTGACATCTTCATCAATGCACTAGAAAATGCGTTCTTAGAAAAGACTTCAACAAAGGGAATAGTAATATGGAAAAGATACGTAGATGATGTAATTTGCATCTACGATACTGAACTAACAAGCGAAGAAACAATTCTCCAATCCATTAATAGCCTTCACCATTCTATCAAATTCACTAAGGAATCCGAAATAGACCGGAAAATAAATTATCTCGATATAACTATTGAACGTAAAGACAACGACCTTTCATATTCCATATTCCGGAAAGCAACACAAACCTCGCATGCAATCGACAATCAGTCTAATCACCCCAGTACGCACAAACTAGCGGGTTTCAATTCAATGGTGCACAGGGCTTTAAACATACCCATGTCAAAAGACAACTATAATAAGGAAATAAGAACTATTATGCAAATAGCAAAGGAAAACAACTTCTCGCCAAGCAAAATAAATCAAATTATAGCCAAACATAAAAATAAAGATAAAACGATTCCCAAACCGGACAGTAATGAGAAAAAATTTGCGCGTTTCAACTATGTGAATGCGAATACATATAAAATCACTAACCTATTCAAAAAGCAAGGCATAAAGATAGCTTTCACGACGAAAAACACAACCGCTAGGCACCTCCTAAATAGTAATCTAAATAAACGTGACCCGTATTCAAGGTCAGGGGTATATTCTATAACGTGCCAAGACACCGATTGTCAAGCTAATTACATCGGGCAGAGTGGAAGGCGAGTAGACACACGTTATAATGAACATAGAAATGCGATAAGATACGGAACACATTCAGCCGTGTGCGAACATATGTGTGACGCAGGGCATAGCTTTACCAACATAGAGTCGGACCTTAAAATAATCCATCACGAATCGAAAGGCAGAGCTCTTGACATAAAGGAAGCAATCGAGATACACCTAGCCAAACGAAACAATCCCAACAATCTAAATGAACACACGTTCATGGAGAGCTCACCCCTCTTCACGCTACTAAAAAACACACCCTGTCGGAAACAAAACACAATTTAGCGACACAGCCAAGCTAGATAAAAAATGGGGGGAAATTAGGGGGTTTTTAATAGGTAAATGTTATCTGGATCAGGTGTACGATGTACTTTTCTTCTGCAATAAACCAAGGCCCATATTAGAGGCAGTATTAAAGGTGCCGGGACGTCCTCATAAGACCGTCAACGCTTAGTTCGAATGGGTTATGCTCCACGCGTGGCGAGGACTAATCCACGGTCTTTAATAGTTGTAGATCCACCTCATTCAATAACATACATCTTATCTAGGTTGGCAACACCTCACATAAACACATCGCGATCACTCCCCACAGCACGTAGGGACAGGGGGGGAAGGCAGGGAAAAACCAGTCGTTAAGATAACCACCGCAGTCGACCGCACAGCGGGTTCAAGTGAGCACGGAAACTGCGAATAGCTGTAGTACGGAAGACAATCAGATAAGTAGTTAGCCTAAAATTTTATAGTTTAACCATAGTTTACAGCCATATAATCTCTCTAAAGTACAATCTCCGGATAGCCATCACCATTTAGCATTTCACCTAACATATATACTGCATTTAGCATACACTGACAGTTGCAGTACCAATACTGCAACTAAATAATTGTACATATTGTAAATATTTTCACCTGTATTTCAAACATAGATTTTATAGCCTAAGTGTATTGGATCTGATGATGATCGCTTGACGATCGAAACTGGTCATCCTAGTGTTTTATTAATCTCATGTAATTTATTTCAGGATTAGGGCATAACCCATCTCTTTTGGGTACATTCGTGTTGACCGACTGAAAAGCACTAAACTCTTGTGTTATACGGATATTAAACATGAATATGAGGTGTCCTTTGCTAGTGCTACCTCTGTACCAAATTTCGTTCAATTCGGTTATACCGTGTTTGAATTGATAGGGGGAATCGATTTGCACACATACATGGCCGCCATATGCATACTATTGGACTGATGACCTTGTATCATGCTCAAAGAACGCTCCTCACACAAAGGTATCTTATTGCAAAATTTGGTAGAGATCAGATTATTTGGTAGGTCGTAATTTGATTTAATCTTTTAACATTTGGATGGCCGCCATTTCGTTTCCATCAAGATAGCGACGATATAAAACATGACACAGAGTCTCCTTTTGCAAGTGCTACCTCTGTACCAAATTTCGTTCAATTCGAATTCACCGTGTTTGAATTTATAGAGGGAATCGATTTGCACACATACATGGCCAACATCCGCAAATTATTGGGCTGATGGCCTTGTAGTTCAGTCTAAAGTTTCTTCGTACATGAAGGTATACTGTTGCGAAATTTGGTAGAGATCAAATGATTAGTTTGGTCGTAAATTGATTTAAGCTTTCAACATTTGGGTGGCCTCCATTACGTTTTCGTCAAGACGGCGGCGAAATAAAACATGACACTGATGTGCCCTATGCTAGTGCTACCCCTGTATCAAATTTCGTTCAATTCGGTTTCACCATGTTTGAAGAGATAGTGGGAATCAATTTGCACACAAACATGGCCGCTATCCACAAATTATTGGGCTGATGACCTTGTAGGTTGGTCAAAAGATTCTTCATACATAAAGGTATAACGTTGCAAAACTTGGTAGAGATCATATGATTAGGTTGGTCGTAATTTGATTTAAGATTTAAACATTTGGGTGGCCGCCAATACGTTTCCCTCAAAATGGCGGCAATATAAAACATGACACTGAGGTGCCCTTAGCGAGTGCTACCTCTGTACCAAATTTCGTTCAATTCGGCTTCACCGTGTTTGAATAGAAAGGGGGAATCGATTCGCACACAAACATGGCCACCATCCGCAAATTAGTGGGCTGATGACCTTGTAGTTTGGTCGAAAGATTTTCCATACATAAAGGTATATTGTTTAAAAAATTTTTGAGATCAGATGATCAGTTTGGTCGCAATTAGATTTAAGCTTTTAACATTTTGGTGGCCGCCATTACGTTTCCGTCAAGATGTTAGTGAAATAAAACATGACACTGAGTTTCCCTTTCCTAGTGCTACTTCTGTACCATATTTCGTTCAATTCGGTTTCACCTTTTTTGTATAGATAGAGGGAAATGATTTGCACACAAACATGGCCACTATCCGCTAATTCTTGGGCTAATGGCCTAGTAGTTTGGTCAAAAGATTTTTCATACATAGAGGCATAATATTGTAAAAATTGGGAGGGATTAGAAGATTAGTTTGGTCGTAAATTGATTTAAGCTTTTTATATTTTGGTGGCCGCCATTACGTTTCCGTCAATATGTCGGCGATTTAAATCATGACACTGAGGTGCCCTTTCCTAGTGCTACCTCTGTACAAAATTTCGTTTAATTCAGTTTCACCGTGTTTGAATAGATAGGGGTATCCATTTCCACACAAACATGGCCGCCAACTGCAAATTATTAGGCTGATGACCTTGCAGTTTGGACAAAAGATTCTCCTTACATAAGGGTATAATGTTGCAAAAATCGGTAGAGATCATATGATTATGTTGGTTGTAATTTGATTTAAGCTTTTAATATTTGGGTGGCCGCCATTACGTTTTCGTCAAGATGACGGCGTTATAAAACATGGCACTGAGGTGCCCTTTGATAGTGTGTACCAAATTTCGTTCAATTCGTTTCACCGTGTTCGAATTGATAGGGGGGACATACATTCAGAGTACACACACTCACAGTCTGACTCTCTCTCTCTCTCTCACACACACACACACACACACACACAGACAGACACAATTTTTATCGCCCAGTGTAGATCTCATGAGTCTACTTTCATTTTTTGCAGAAATCGAAGGTAGGCTAAAAATGATGTGTTGACCATAAAGAAAGCCCTTCGAGCAGCATAGAGACATGTTATTTCAAAACGTTAGCGACAGGGTTCAAAACAAGGGCGAGTGATTCCTGTCCCCAAACAAGCGGGATTTTTACCTGCTTTATTCGCTGGTCTGACTGCTCTGGGATCACTTTTGGGTGGTGCGAGTGCTGTGGCGAAAACCCTTAAAGCTGCACAACAGGGCTAGCAACAACTAAAAGAATGTCAGCGACACCATGAAACGATGGAAGCGATTGCTATGGAGGCTAAAAACACCGATTGAAAGCCAGCCTTTTATCAACAAGGATTAGGAATTTCTCCATCTCTAAACAAAAAGTAATAATTTAACCTCAACCATAGCAAGACATGCCCTGACCCATGAAGAAGTCTAAAGCTAGGCCAAACAAATAAAGCTTGCTAATTTTCGAGGTGAGTTTATGGCGGACCAATTACCCCCACGACCCTGGAAACAGGAATGTGCAGTTTTAAATATAGATGATGACCAAGGGCCAATAACCCATTATGTAGCGTATGTGAAAGAGGGGTCCATGATATGGTATTTGACAGATTTGAAAATCTGCCCCCGCCCATGGAACTAGTCACCTATTTAGGAAACAGGACCAATATATTATAATGTAAAACGTGAGCAAACCTTTCACAGCCAATGGTGTGTGCGTTTGTGTTTAATGTTTTCATATAAGACACAGCATAAGCAAAAACGGCAACCGTATATCGGCAGAATGTAAGACGTTTACACTGCATGGACGTGGACCTGAAATCAGCCTAGACTTTTACCCGCCTATTGAATTGAGTGAAAGACCTTATGGTTTAGGACTTGTTTCTCTTGAAACATACAATAGAATATACAACATACATAAAAATGTGAACAACAAGTTTTACTATAATGATTCTGTGCTCACCCTGACCCATGGTGGATATACGATAGACGTTATTTATGATCACATTTATGTGGTGCTGATCAACGATTATGGTTTAAAGTCATTTCTTGATGGGACACTCAAATTTGAACTTACAGGAAATACCAACACTCATCGTTGTAGTATTTCCTCTACGTTTAAGATTGACTTCGAATCGCAACCCGATTCCATTGGCCCTTCACTAGGATTTAAACCACGTGTTTTGGAGCCCCAAAAAACATGATTCGGACTATGAAGTGAAATCGAATGAGAACCATCATGTGTAAGTGACGTGTAATATTATTAGCCAAGTATACACCAATCAAGAACCATCGCATTCGCTTTATGACTTTATTGTGACATCGCCCAATGGATATATCATTCGTGAAACCCCCCAGTAGTGCTCTTTCATTTTTGGCTGTTAATCCTATCAGTAATATAACGTTAAGACTGCTCAATAGAGATCAACAACTCATTCAACTAGATTCTACCACACCAGTGACTTACAAGTTGGTGCTAAAGCCACTATGAAGATGGTGTATAAAGTATCAACACCGTCTAGGAATGGTGTTAATTGTTTGACACGTGAATACACGTTCACACCTAAGGACAAGCATATTTTACAGCATCTGTGTTACCACGTCAACCTCCATGATGAATTCTATCCAAGAAGTGGTTAACAACATCGAGGCGTAACCAGGGGTGGTAGGAATTGACCCCCATTCCTATCAAGCTCAATAACAATGATGAATTTTTTTTTTATCAACAACCAAGATATTTACAACCTACCGCATGGAAGTGTCATTCAGATTGAGGTCGACTCACCAAAGTCGAAGGCTCTACACCCACCATATCCAAGTTAGCCAACCATGGTTTGGCCTTTCTGTTTTCTGAGGTGCGGTATGTAATTAACGATATAGTAGTGGATAGCTCTCGAAAAGTGGGTATTTCACGAGTCATGAAGCTATACCCCTCTTATAGTGAGGAAGAAGGTAAAACACTTTGCATGGGGGGTTGGTGTCCTGACTCGTCCAATGACTGGATGGTACACACTGATGGCACCTTTACTGGATATTTACCTCTTAAAATGATTTTAGGCTTTGCCGACGATCACCAGCGCATTGTGGCGAATGCAAGGCAAGTGCTTTATCTGGTGAGAGACAGGAGTGATAATAATGCACTCAAGGTAGCCGACAATGCCCCCATAGATTCAAAAATTCAACTACAACGCATGCTATGGAAAGTGCCTCATGTGACCCGTAACGATAGCAAAAAACTGGACATACTCAAAATGATAAAGAGAGATATGCCTCTGCCCATGGAATTTAGAAGCTGGGCACTCCATGAGTACCCGCTATTGCCCACCACCAACACACACAGTTGGTCTGTAAAAACAGCCCGCTATACAGAGAGACCTCTCTACATTATCGTGGGTTTTCCAACCAATCGCAAGTATCAACGAACCAAATATACTACACAATTTGATCATCTGCAATTGAGAAATGCATGTCTTTTCCTCAACGGAGCTGTTTTTTCCTATGAAGAACTGGTTTTTTTTTTTAAATAAGCTTGGTCCCCTGTACGACTTGTTAGCCTATTTTCAATTTTGAAAAAAAAAAATAGGCTTATGAGATCACCTTTTGTCCGTGTGTGTGTGCGTGTGTGTGTGTGTGTGTGTGTGTGTGAGGTGTGTGTGTCCCCCTAATAACTTTTAAACGGCTGGAGCGATTTCAATGAAATTCGGTAAGTTCATAGTACTATTCCGGGCGACCTCGACCGTGCCCTTCAAATTTATTACGTCTCACCAATCCATCATGGCGGCTGTGCGAAATATTTCACCAGCATTCAATATCTCCAAATTTATTACCGATATCACCCTGGAATTTATTTCGGTGATAAAGGGAACTACTAGAAGTTCACCTATGTGACTTTTGAAAAACTGGTAATTACAGAACCAACATGGCGGCCACGCGAATTTGGGACGTTTAAATAGACGTTTCTCGCGATTTAACCAACCAAACGCAATAAAACATGGTACAGTATATGGTTTATACACATTGTAACGCACCAACATCTAACTTGGTTCAATTGTTTATATAGCCACAAGATGGCGGATGAGCGAAATATTTCACCGGCATTCTATATGTCTGAAACTATTAGCTGTATCACCCTGAAATTTTATACGGAGGTAAAGGGCACTACTGGAAGTTCATCTATAAGACTTTCATAAAGCGGTTTACTGCAAAACGATCATGGTGGCCAAGCGAATTTGAAAATTTTAAATAGACCTTTCTCACGATTTAATGTTCCAAACGCAATGAAATCAGATACAGGAAATGTTTATACACATTGTAATGCACTGGTATCTAATTTAGTTCAATTGTTTACATAACCTTAAGATGGCGGCTGTGCGAATTTTAAAATTAAGTTTTTATTTCTTGTGTCGTAATCAAGCGATCGAAGTGAAAGTTTGAATAATGAACCTACGCAATAATTTTCCTTCAATGGTACATGACTCTATGGCCTATACATTTAACAATCCAACATGGCGACCATCCGAAATATTCAGACGACTCTGAATATCTACGAATCTATTATAGCAATCAAACTGATTTTTTTATGTTCATAGAGGCTATGAACTTAAGTTCACCTATAGGACTTTAAATAATCTGGTGATCACAAATCCAATATGGCGGCGACGCGAAGTATAAATATTCACATGGACGTTTCTCGCAATTTAACCATCCGAGTGCAGTGAAACTTGGTACAGTAAATCCTTTTACGAATGTTAATCCACTGGCATCTAATTTATTTCAATTTTTTCCATAACCACAAGATGGCAGCAGAGCGAAATTTTAAAATCTCCTTATTACTTCTTGTGTCCTAATCATGCGATTGAAGTTTGAATGCTACACGTACACAATAATCTTAATGTAACATTCCATAACTCTAGGACCTACATATATAAAATCCAACATGGCGATCATCCGAAATATTTAGATGGTACTCAATATCTACGAATCTATTACGGCAATCAAACTGAAATTTTGTATGTTGATAGTGGCAGTTAATATAAGTAGGATATATGAAAATAGGCTGTATAGTTCTTCACGGAACTACTTGTATTTTTAAATTTAGATGGTCGTATTATCAAAAAGAAAACTGTCCCTTGTTGTCACCCCAAGCGTTTAAGACAAGGGCGCCACTGATTGTCTTTGACTGTTCCTACTTGGAAGAGTCTGTCAAGCAATCCAATATTGAAATTCGACTAGATTTTGAAACGCACGATAATGTACCACTCAATATCACAGCCTACTCTTTGATTATTCATCATAAACAAGTCAACTACTATCCACTGTCCAAACAAGTGACCTGTGTATAAATACACCTAACAGGCAAACTCACCCATGACTTTAAAATCTGAGGAACAACGTTTTAAGATCTTTGCGACGTGGCCTGTGCCTTTCGTGAGCCCTCAAGCCTTGGCAGCTGCTGGTTTCTATTGTTTAAAAACAAGAGATGAAGTGAAATGTGAATTTTGTTCCATCGCCATAGACCAATGGGAAGAAAATGATGAACCTATGGAAGAACGCTGGTCACCAGCCTGTCCCTACCTGTGTAGAATGGAGGTGGGTAATATACCCTGTCATTCAAGCTCGCCTTCTCTAGTACCTCTAAGTTATAAAAAGTTATGATACGTTTGGACCTTATGGCGTCAACGGTGCTTACAGCTTACAGTCAAAAACACCCAGTTTAAAGACATTGTGACATCATCGGTGTTATGGACGCTATAAACACAAAATATTGTATTGTTGTATGAGTTGGTATCGTCCATATCCCAAAATGACAAAAGCATGTAAAACTTGTTATACCAATAAAATGATGCAATAAAAAAAGGTTGCTGTTGTTGTTATTATTTTTCATGTTCTCTGTCATACCCTAACCTCAATTTGTTTACTAGAATGGGAATGTAAGTAAATGTCATGGATACACCTTAGTCGCGGATAGTCAGTTAGTGGTCAGTTGGACTTGGTCCAGACAAGTGTGAACATATTGCGCACACTGATTGTGGATTACCAAGGGTTTAATATTTGAGAAAACAAATTTATATTTAAAAATATGGCCATGATTGATTGTTCTACCTTTTGGATATCACAAGCTATCCATTTAATATTTAAACCACCCTATGCTTCTGATTTGTTGTGTAAGAAAGACTGTAAACAAACTAAATGGATTGAAAATCATTTGCAACTAGACTGGAATCAAGGAACCATTTCATATAAGCACTTGGACATGGTCATGAAAGCCCACTTGTCCTCTGCACATGTGGTATTTGTCAAAGGTAATGAAAAACGCCGATGGCTACAACCATTTTTAGCGCCTTACTGTCAATGTATCGATGTAGTGGCCTTGGGCTGCCCCTCACTGCAAACACTCATGGACCGCTGTTCCTGTGGTAATATTACCCATAAAGCTGTGTAATTGTTTCATTGGTTAACCAACAATGCCTGCTGGTATTTGTTAAATAAAATTAAAACTCAAGGTTTACCCGTGGATGTCATCACTGAGATTTCTACAAGCGACGTGTAAATATCAACGTAATACCATGGAGGGAGGGGATCCTACTGATAAAGCGATTGGGAAATTCTTTGTGTGCAAAAAGAAACTAGACAGTTTTACTAAAGAGGATTTATTGGCGCTCCCCAAGTCGTTCCTTTATAATGTGGCAGCCAATGCTGTGAAAGGAATTTGAAAACGTGTACCAAAATCATGGACTCAAGACCCTGTGTGAATTGCAACCATGTACGGATTACGATCACCATAAGCAAGTGGCCGTGGTAAAAATACCCTCTATGAGACAGCGTGCTACTTGTCAGCTGGATAAACTGTATCACGGTCATCAAAGTCAGTGTAAAGACATTGTTTCCTCATTTCACGTGTGTGATGGCGAGAAAAAGCAACCACAACAACAACAACAACAACAACAACAACAACAACAACAACAACAACAAAGACAAACATCGTCCACAGAGGAGGATGCAGATCAAACCTTTTCACCGTCAATGGAACATGGATATATCAAACTTTTACTGGCAATGGCCTCATTAACAAATTAATTAAATACTTGCCTTTTGAAATTCATCTACCTGGTTACCGTTTTTGTGGTTCTGGAACTCATCTTAAAAACGTTTGCAGCGTGGTGATGTTCCTATTAATCCTTTGGATCAAGCATGCAAGGAACATAACCTTTCTTATTACCACAGTCACCCTGCTTTAAGACGTGTGGCGGATAAAGTGTAGTTGTAAAAAGCTAAACAACGTTTGGCATCCTGCGATGCCTCAGGGGGAGAGAAGTTGACAGCCTTTATTGTGATGTGTGTTATGAATTGAAAGTTAATGATGTGTGGACATAATCATTGAAAAAAGAATGAGGAATCGGTATTTCTTTGTATTCTATTTTTGTAAAGCGCTATTGGCTGACATAATAACAAGGTTTCCCAGAGCAAGATGTTTCTTAATTTTAAAAAATGGTGATAGGTATTTGTTGATGTTTTTATTTTCACATTTCACACATTTGTTATTTGTCATTTTCCAATTTCCACTTTTTAAAAATGTCAGTTTAAAGTTTTTCAATTTCATGATATGGAAACATGGATTTTTTATTTTGTAGTTAACACATTTGTCAAATTCCACTTTGCATTTTTTTGAATGCCTGTTTAAAATTTTTGAAATTTGTTGATATGGAAACATGAATTTTCCATTTTTGTTGGTTACACATTTGTAAAATTTTGTATATATTGAATGATGATATTTCCAAAACAAGATTTTTCATTTTACTTTTTCGTAAACGTTATTAATGTGAGTGCTTAACCATGACAACAATGCATGATACTTTCAAACATGTTACTTCTCATTACAAACATCAACTGTATTACGCTCCAAAACCTCAGCGGTTGGCTAGCAGTTGCCATGGCATCAGGATTTTTTTAATCTCCTGGAATTAATTCTTGTGGCTTGAAGAATGAGTTTATGTCACATCTTCATTATCACTATATCCTCATTACAATACCCATGTATCCCACAAGCGTCAACTACAAAGACCTACACTCATCCTCTCCTGAGGTGATACAATCATCATCACCATCATTATTAATCATTAAGAGTAACGTAGAGTTATCTCTATAGTGTAGCAGTTGGCATGGTAAGCTTTTACCCCAAAGCCTCTGGGTTTCATTCCAGCTCTGTTACAAAATTGTTTTTAAAGTAGTATTAGGATTAAAGCAAAGGACTACTCAGCCTCTAGAAGTAATCAAGCTGAGTGCAGGACCGTAAAAACGTATCCAGGTAAGGGTATCAAAAAATAAGCCACCAACCTAAGACATTAAACTAAGCCACTAAACTAAGTCATTAAATATATAATATTAACATAAACCACCAAAAAATAAGCCACCAACCTATGCCACCAACATATGCCACTAACATAAGCCACCAGTAATAAGCCATCAACATAAGCCACCAACATAAACCATCAATATAAGCCATCTGCATAAGGCATCAACATGAGCAACCAACATAAGCCACCAACATAAGTCATCACTTAAGTCACCAACAAATGTCATCAACATAAGCCATCACCATAAACCACTAACATAAGCCACCAACATAAGCCATCAACATAAGTTACCACATTAAGCCACCAACATACGCCACCAACATAAGCCATCAACCTACGCCACCAACCTAAGACATTAACCTAAGCCATTAACATGAGCCATCAACATATAATGAAGAATAAAGAATAAAGAACAGCCTCGAATGTCCCTTAAAGGGCAAAGGCCTCCTATAAAAGGGTAGCTCTTTTTCACTGTTGTGGTGAGCTAGCCACATTAGGTTTGTGCATGGTAATTGTATGGTTTATTTTGTCTTATTTTGTACTGTTACACTTTGACTTTCTCTCACAGTTTTCCTAGCGATGTACTTGACTTAAATTACTTTCACTTGCCCTATAGTCTGTCTTCCATGGTCCTCCAATCAGTTCTTCTTCTTGCTTCTCTCGTCAACTGTGGGCTTGCCTGCGCTCTGTAAACGTCGGACCACCTTCGCCTGGGTCTTCCTCTCTGTCGTTTACCTATCCATGTGTCCCACATTGTAGCATTGTATGTCCACCTGTCGTCTCGCATACTCGCGATGTGGCGTCCCCATTTCCATTTTTGTCTCATGGATTTTTCTGCGATATCCGTCGTTGATGACATTTGTGCCAGTTTCTCATTTGATATCCTGTCTGACCTTGTTACTCAAAGTATCTTACGTATCATCTTTCTTTGACTTACTTGAAGTGTGTTTAGCTGTCTGCTCGTAGCTGACCACGTTTGGCTTCTATATAATAGTGTTAGGAAGACGCATGATTCTACTGTCTCAAACTTCAATTTTCTGCTTAGCTTCCTGTCCATGAGTATGAATTGTAGTGACCAGAATTTTTTCCACGCTATGGCAATTCATCTTTTTATCTCTTTTCCAGTCTTGTCCTTGAATGAGATAAGTTGCCCCAAATAAATATATTCCTTTACGTATGGTAGTGTTCTTCCTTCCAAAGAGACTGGGGTTTCTGCACTGTTTGTCATCACCTATGTCTTTGTGTTATTCATTGACAGGCCTGCTGCTTAGCTTTGGGCGTTGAGATGATATAGCGTCTTCTGAAGTTCTCCTGGTGACTTTGCGAAGAGTACTAAGTCATCCGGGAATCTTAATTTTGTTAGCCGATTGCCAAATATGCTTATTCCTTGTTTGTTTGCCCACTTAACCTTTGAAATATGTCCTCCAGCACGCACGTGAAGAGTTTGAGCGAAATTGGATCTTCTTGTCGCAGACGGAATGGGTGACCTTCAGTTTCTGTTTTCACCTTTGCAAAGCTTTGGTTTTAGATGTTCTCCAATAAGCGGATGTATTTGGTCTCGATTCCTTGTGCTGCCAATGCCTGTAGTATATTTGAGTGTTCGACTGAGTCGAAGGCTTTGTTGAAATCAACAAAGCCTAAGTAAAGTGGTAGGTGGAATTCTTCAGACTTTTCGATCAGTTGGTTCACAGTTTGTAGATGGTCTGTTGTGCTGAAGCCGGCTCTGAAATCCGCTTGTTCCGGAGGTTGATTCTTGTCTAGAATGTTGGTCATCCTTCTTATAAATATTTTAGTAAATAGTTTGTATATGCATGACATCAGACTAACAGGCCTGTAATTGTTTATGTTATCTTTGGTGCCTTTTTTGTGAAGAAGAATTATTATGTTTATCTTCCATTGATCAGGTATTTCTTCTGTGACTAGTATCATTGACGATCTTTGTTATGATGGGTATTAGTTTCTCTGCCTCAAACTTAATAAGTTCATTGCAAATTTCATCCTCCCCAGGTGCTTTTCCATTTTTCATTTCCTCCATCTCCGTTCTGACCTCACTCTGCAGAATTGGAGGGACATCTTGGGTTTTGAATGAATTGAATTTGGTGGATTGGTCGTTTTGGGTTGTTTCTTTGCTTGAGGACCTTTCAGATATATTGTGCAATTCTTTGTAGAAAGCCGTAGCTGATTGAAGTATACCGTTTCTAGATGTCACAGTATCTCCTTTTTGTTTTTTTGTTCCCAATACCCATTCTCTGCCTCCTTGTAGTTATTTCTTTGTTATTTTGACTGATCAGGAGTTTCCCAAGAGTTGTCTCGTTATCGAACGATAGGCACATATGTCCTTTCTGATTTCTCGTTTCGTCAGTTTGTCCATTTCTGCGTATTCTATCTTATTGCGTTCTGATTTGTCTCTATCTTTTAGTAGGACAGCTCTTCTCTCTATTAGTTCCTTCGTGTCTGCGCTTAGTTTGTTTCTATTTGCTTTTGCTCTTGTATCATTTGTCGCTTCTTTGCCCGCCTTTTGAATAGCTTGTTCCAATTCATTGTATTGATCTTGGATTGTCGATCCTGAGTTAAGGCCCGCTTGTGACAGTTGTTCGTTCAGCTCTGTGTGAAATTTGTCCTTATCTCTCGTTTCTAGTTTTAGTCCATGTCTTTTCTTGTAACACTTTCTTCTTCGCCATAACTTTAGTTTTGCCTTTGCCATCCTGTGGTCTGTGCTGAATCACAGGTTTTGCGTAACTTGTATATCCGTTAATTCTCTCATTACATTACATAGGATTATCTCATTTTTTGCTTTCCCGTCTGATGAGCGCCATGTCCACTTCATGTGTGCCGGTTTTTTAAAGAAAGTGTTTGCTATCTTGAGTTTGTGCTCCTGTGCGAACAGTAGTAGGAGCTCTTCTCTCTCGTTTCTGGTACCATAACCATGGTGTCCTACTGGTTCTTCGTCTCCGTGCTGACGTGTACCAATTTTGCTATTGAAATCACCTATGATTAAGTTCCTTGGTGACCTATGTCTCTCTAAAGTGTTTTCCAGGTCTGTGTAGAAATCCTTCAATTCATCATCACTGCTATTTTCTGTCGGTGCATAGACTTGAATGATTGTTATCATATAGTCTAATATTGTTAGTTTTAGAACCGCAATCCTCTCTGTTACTCCCACTATTTCATGTACCATTTGTTTTAAGTATTTTTTTATTATGAATCCCACTCCTTTCTGGCCTGGAGTCGTTCCCTTGTAATAAAAGAGGTCACCGTTTGTCTTTTCTACTATGGCTTCTACTAATCTCCTCATTTCACTTAGTCCTATAATGTCATACTTTAAATGTATCTGAGCATTTTCTAGTTCTACCATTCTTTCTTCCGTTCGGAGTGTTCGTACTTTCAGTGATGCTTTGTCCCAGATTAATCTTTGGTGCTGTGGTCGTATTTTGTTTTTCTGAGGCCGCCGATGTCTGGTTTATGTCTTGAATCAAGGAGCCATATCACTCAAGTTTACCCAATTGTCGTTGATGCTTAGTTTCTGGTAACCTACCTATACGACGTTACCTTTCTCTCTTTCATCTCTTGCTCTCTGTCTAATCGCTTGCTGCATTTCTCTATCTTTTCTTGTGAGGTCAGAATCAATGAAACATTTTCCCCCCTTTAGCGTTGTTTTCTTCCTCATGATACTAATCTTATCCTCAAACTTCTTGAGTTCGACCTTCACTCTATCATTGTCCAAGCGGTCCTTGCCTTTATGGGTCGCTCTTGTATACTCTCCTTTGAAGTCTAGTTTGTGTAGAATATCCTCCACTATTCTAATGGTTTCGGTGTCATAGTCTCCTTTAACGTCTTTGCTCTTTATGAATATATTGTTTTTACTTTCCCTGCGTTGTCTTTGTGCTTCTTCTTCTCCTTCTTCGTCTAGCGTGTTGATACGATCTTCTATTCTTTTGGTAGTTTCTTTTGTTTCCTTGTCCTTGGTGTCTATCTTCTCCTGTAATGTGTGGTATTTTTCCTCTATCTTCTTGTCTGTGTTTTTAATTATTTCCTCAATTCCGAAATATCTTTTTTTTTGTTTCTTCTCGAAGTTTCTCTAACTGATCATTCAGACCTTTTAGTTCTTTCATGATTTCTGAAAACATTGTTTTTATATCTTTGTTGCCTCCTTCATCTTCACTTGAGTCCAATTCCCTTGCTATGTTTGGTTTTCTCTTCCCCGCCATGTTATCTCACTGCTGTGGGTTTCGATTGGCAATCTGAAGGTATCTTTCTTATCTGAGTCACCTTCTCATGAGATCTATGTACTGTATATGCTGTAGTGAGAGTAAGCTGACTGTAGAAAGCTTTCTTGCTATTATAACAGACCTACGACTACTTCCCGGTATGCGTCTTGTGCATACAGGCACTACTTATAAAATATGACAACAGTATGTTTAAGCATATACTCTATTGTTGAAAGTCTTCTCAATTTAGTAGTAGGTTGCTGGTTTTCTTGTGTGTGCTGATACTATGTCTGTGCTTTGTGCTTTACAGCTTTCGTTATGCGACGAATGCCCTCTTTCAGTGTGGACAGGCAAGCGTCTTCTATCCGGTATGTCTCATTGTCCATACAGAGTTTCTTCTGGTTTCATGTAATTTCTGTGGCAAGGCATTCATATGGTTCTTTGTCGTTGTATGCGATTTGTGTTTTGGTGTGCTTTGTGTTACATAAACTCATTAATCTCCTTCTGCTATGCGATGCAATTAATTTAAGATATTTTCTTATTTACCTTCAATTTGGGTGATTCCTTGTTTTCCTTCCTTTTGTACGTCTTCCATGAGTTCTTTTTTCACTTGTTAAGCTGCGCTGATATCGTTTTACCTTGTAACGGATCAAAATCCTGGGAGCTTGGAGTTGGCGCGTGTTTACTTGACTTCATATTAATCAACATAAACCACCACAATAAGCCACCACCATAAGCCACCAACATAAGCCACCAACATAAGCCATCAACAACAGCCACCCACATAAGCCACCAACATCATCCTGCATAAAACGTCAACAGAACACCATTCTTTCACCACAAGTGTTCAGACAATTTTAGTAGGCGATCAACTATACAAGATAGTGGCTACTATGGAATATACTATAACTTAACCAATAAAAGTAAACCACGTGCCCTGTATCAAGGCTACTCTTAACTATAAGCGAGAAAATGTGAATGGTATCCTATTTTGGCAATGCTCAAAATAAAGAACAACAAAATGTCTAGGTCATCTAAAAAGTCAACATGGTAAGGTCTTAAGTGTGGGTACTCATCAATTTGGTATACCAAATGAAACACCGTTAGTTCTAACAAAACATAATCAAAAGGACAAGAAAAAGCAAGCACAACAAAAATATAGTGTTACTCAATATGGTGACTTCTTTGTTAAAAAACATTTATCCTCTCCTCAAGAAGATGAGTATAAACCCTCTTCCAAGCCATCTGTAAAGCGAGCAACACTATCAAAAGCCGCGCAAACTCTACAAGAGTTGTCCATGGAAAAGCAAAAAAACGGAGTACATAGTAATAGTGATCATAGTTATAATAATGATGATTATGATGATGATCATGATGATCATGATGATGACGATGACAATGATGATGTAAAAGAAGAGGATCAAGTGTTTACACCGATAAAACCATTGCGGCTTCCGCAGTTTTTAACCACCCCTGTCCATGACCCCCGGGGAACACTAATTTACCGAAAATCATGGGTCTAAATAAAACTAGACGTATAACCACCCAGGGTAAAGAAAAACAAGATGTTCAGTAAAGAACATATAGCCTACTTTCTCCTAAATGCATAGGTATTGTTATAACTCTTTGTCCTTATCAAGGAGTATAATTGAATGTTGGTTATAGTAGCTTGTAGAAATAAAACGTGCTATACGGATAATAAAAATTAGTATGAGGTGCCCTTTGCTAGTACTACCTCTGTACAAAATTTCATTCAATTCTGTTTCACCGTGTTTAAATTGATATGGTGAATAGATTTGCACACATAAATGGCCACTATCTGCAAACTATTGGGCTGATGACCTTGTAGTTCAGTCAATAGATGCTTCCCACAAAATGGTATGTGGTTGAAAAATTTGGTAGTGATCAAATAATTAGATTGTTCATAATTTGATTTAAGCTTTTAACATTTGGGTGGTCACCACTCCGTTTCCGTCAAGACGGCGGCAATATAAAACATGACCCTTAGGTGCCCTTTGATACTGCTACCTCCGTACATAATTTCGTTCAATTTGGTTTTACCGTGTTAGAATTGATGGGGGGAATCGATTCGCACACATATATGGCCACCATATGCAAACTATTGGACTGACGACCTTGTAGCTTGGTCAAAGAACGCTTTTCTGATAAAGGTATGTAGTTGCAAAATTTGGTAGAGATCAGATGATTAGGTTAGTCGAAATTTGATTTAAGCTTTTAACATTTGGGTGGCCGCCATTACGTTTTCATCAAGATGGCTGTGATATAAAACATGGCACTGAGGTGCCCTTTAATATTGCTGCCTCTGTACCAAATTCCATTCAAATTGGATTCACCGTGTTTGAATAGATAGGGGGAATCCGTTTGCACACATACATGGCCGCCATCCGCAAGTTATTGGGCTGATTACCTTGTAGGTTGGTCAAAATAGTCCACATATATAAGGGTATAATGTTGCAATAACCGGCAGAGATCCGATGATTAGGTTGGTCGTAATTTGATTTAAGCTTTTAACATTTGGGTGGCCACCATTACGTTTTCGTCAAGATGGCGGCGATATAATACATGGCACTGAGGTGCCCTTTGCTAGTGCTACCTCGGTACCAAATTTCGTTCAATTCGATTTCTCCGTGTTTGAATTAATAGGGGGAATCGATTTGCACAGAAACAAGGTCGCCATCCACAAACTATTAGGGTAGTAGTAGGGTAGTAGGGTAGTAGGCTTGTAGTTTGGTTAACAAATTCTCCCCACAAAATGATATGTTGTTGCAAAATTTGCTAGAGATCGGATGATTATGTTAGTCGAAATTTGATTTAAGCTTTGCAAATTTGGGTGGCCGCCTTTACGTTTCCATCAAGAGGGCGGCAATATAAAACATAACACTGAGGTGCCCTTTGCTATTGCTACCTCTGTACCAAATGTCGTTCCATTCGGTTTCACCGTGTCTGAATTAGTAGGGGAAATTGATTTGCACACAAACATGGTCGCCATCCGCAAACTATTGAGCTGATGACCTTGTAATTTGGTCAAGGGATGTTCCCTACATAAAAGTATGTTGTTGCGAAATTTGGCATAGGTCGGATGTGAGACCGTCAAGGTTGGAGTTGTCAGGATAGCCAACAACCACAATGATTTCACTAACATCTCACCCGTCGGACACATAATTTAATTGCCGTGAGGATCAGGTGAACTTCCAAATAGGCTAAAGCGGCACGAGAGTCCGTAATCAACAGGGATCGTGGTACATGGTGACGATGGTCATAGGCCGCCTAAGGAAAGGTTCACCTTAAAAACTAGACTGAGAAAATAAACATCCAGACTTATGTAAAGCACCGTGAAAATTTATTGATAAAATTCACAAGCCCCTAGCCTAATTCGGAGGGTTACAATCGGCTAGTCCGCAAACTAATAAATAAACAAAAATAAAGAGCAGGTCCCTACCTGAGAAGTTACGGAAAACCCTCGCGAAAGATCTAACTCACAATAATAAAGCAACAACAGCAACACTAGGAAAATGGTACGACGCAAGTCCCTAGTTCAAGTTACAAGATCAAGCTAATATCTGAATTTACATTTAACAGGGTAGCAAAACAAACCTAAGTTAGGATGATACCATCTCCTCATTTACATTTAACGTTAGTTCATCTAGCTAAGTCCTATCAATTAACAAAGTTTACGGCGATGACGTCCGTAAGAAAATAATTACATTCAAAGGCTAAGTGTACAGCCATAAAAAAACATTTAATTATGCTTAATAACTATGTGCTAACAGCACACAATAAGGTAACATGTAGGATTTATACACTTGTACATCATAAATAAGTAATGAAATAGACACAGTAGTTTTATTAAAATGCCTGCCTGCACCTTGGTTTACTCTTTGTAAGCCATAGTCATCTAAAGTGTACTTACGGTGACGACTGCGTAGTTAAGACTACGTCTAACATCGCATGGCCTGCGCTCCACAAACTACGAACTCAAGGTTCGTGCATGCTTCAGGTCGCTTCAATAATGTCAGCTGTCCTTGTCATTTCCACAAAAGGAAATTACCTTCATCTGCACGGCTATGTCAACAGTTCCAAATGCAAAAGAACAAAGTTAGATAGAAAGAATGTGTTAGTTAGCTTTTGTTTTACCAAAATTATGCGTTTTATTATTAAGATGTCGGTTTTGGTTTATCGTTGGTTTATGGCTAATAATATTGACAATAGCCTGGGCACGGAGTGTCTCCACTGAGATCATTCTCCACCAAAAAGCCTCTACTTAACAGTCGGAATATAATCAACGAGCAATAACAACTCGGACACACAATAACACAAGTTACCAGAGGCGCATAGCTCGCGTTCAATAACTCTGGGACGGGCCTGCACACTACAGTTACCCTCCAATAACATCTAGTCAACGGGAACAATCGCGGACAAGGCATACACAAAATACCTTCATACAATAACTTCCTTCTATAACAGGGTAGCATTCAACGTACTATAGAAAACCTGACTTAACTGTACACGTCGAAAGACGGTACACGCAGCAGTGCGTTTAACTAACAAAAAATAATCTATAAAACATGTGATCAGATACAGGAATGGACACTGAGTTCAATAAGCTAAATTGCAATGAAAGGAAATGCGAATACAAACAGTATTCTGTCTTTCGTCAAAGTAGTTTTGTCTCACAATATAATAGGCGTGCTTTCAAGGGCACTGTGTTACAAACCAGTTTATGTGTCGCTAGCAGGTTTCAACATTCCTGCGCTTCACTGACACAACACATTGACTGTCCAAGGCCGGCGATTTAAACAAATAAAACTATACATCTGGCCTCTGAATAAAAAACTTTACCACAGGTTAAAAACCTCGAAGAATACGTGTATAAAAAACACGCTATCAATCTGAATACAATAATACAATTCCGCCTTCCAAACCAAAAACGTCTAAATGATAGTAATGCTACTATTACTGGAGCTCTTTGCTCTCAAAAATAATTCAGCAGTTGCTTGTACAACATCAAATGAATGTGTGTCTTCACATGACACTAAAGAAATAACAATTGTGACGCAGATTTCACACTCTAGATCTGCTTAATGATACGTTGGGAACTGGGTTCGATGCTTGACAACGAAACATTCCTTCAAATTATTAGGTTCACACTTGACCAAGAATAGCTTCTGAGCTTATTCAAAATGAAATATAATGCAGTTACAAAACTGGTAATTACAGTTGACTACCTAACTGATACGACCGTTCTAACGACAGTCAGGGGTGTAACAAAGAATGGCTGCAAAGAATGCAGTTAACTAATAACCATGGCATCTGATTGCCATAACTAAAGTCAGCAAAGACTTGAAAATCACCCCAAATAGGGTTGAACAAAATAGCCTCAAATGACTATGGTCATGTTTAGCAAAAGATAGGCATTGACGTTCTACGACGTTCACCAGGCTGCACCAGGGCTGACCAAAATGAGTGACCCAAGGGTGTCTCACTCTAACTGAAATAAATGACATCTAATTAAACTAGTTACATTCTCTACCTATAAAAATGGCTGACACTAAGTTCGGTTGGTTCACAAACTACATTTAATCTACTATACCACCAGAAACTAGAACAAGAAAGGGGTATCCAAAAACTCACGAAATGGAGAAGCTCTCACTCAGCCCTCTATTCAACAACAGGGGTTGTACAAAATCATCTCTGGCTCTCTGGAAAGGAATCATCCTCATCAGGATTCCCATATGGACGCCTCTAAAGACCAGGGTTCGATCTGTCCCTGTCGACAACTTCATGGATATGCTGGATATGCCTGGAAGTGGCATCCTTGGTTCCTTCCTTCTCGTTCGCTGTTCTGGAAGTTCCACCATCATGCTGGTTCCCGTAGAAACATCACCCTCATACCGGGATGGTATTAGCCCATGATGACAGTCTCAAACATGGTAAAGAATAGTCCAATCACGTGGATAGTGAAATAAGTTGCGTAATAATTCATTCTTTCACTTTCAAAAATATAATTGTCGTCGTAAATGTTATAGGCTTCAATTGTAGTATATGACACAGCCTTTATTTCGTCGATGTGAATTAACATGTGAGCTAACACTGTTTTATGATTCTTCACGTATTAGTGACGCTACTCTTATATCACGTAGCATCCGTGAATTATGCGTCGTTTTTGAAATGAAATTTTCACTTTGGCAATTTAAATATGTTATATAATCATAATCACACTTATTTATAAGAGTTGTAACACATTTACCTGTATATTTTCCACTAGGCACTTGGCCCTCCACAAACACGTGGGTATAAAATGTGGTGTTACGGCAATGTTATGCAATTCACTTTTACTTGCCAATTATTATTTCCCAAAATGCTTCTTTGGCTCACTGTGCTTGGATAACAGTGAATAGTAGTATTCGCGTGCTCGATGGCACCTGATAATCACTTTCAACGCTCAACAGCGGATATTCTCTACGTCTTGTAGGACAAATACAATTTCACGCCTACACAGGGCGGATTCTCCAGACGTAGTGCAAGGCACTGAGTGTCTCTATGAAGTAGTTCGTCAAAACGAAGTCGTTGGGCGACTACTTACGTTCCTGTTTGCGTATTTGCAAGGGTATTACCTTACCTTAAGTAAAAATAACATTCTCCAAAATGTTTTAATAATGCAGCATGACGAAATGGAATATTCTGAGTCTTGTGGAAAGATAAAATTAATTAATAAGACCTCAGATAAATAATTAGCAGTTTTCACCAAAGTCAAAAGTGCGATTCACCGCTACTTCAAAGAGTATAGCGTGATCTCTCAGCTCCACGTGGCTTTCTGGGTGTGTTCAAAGGTACAACATCCCATCATAAATGTTATGTTATAAAAATATCACCGTGTCTGAATTAGTAGGGGGAATAGATTTGCACACAAACATGGCCACCATCCGCAAACTATTGAGCTGATGACCTTGTAATTTGGTCAAAGGATGTTCCCTACATAAAGGTATGTTTTTCCGAAATTTGGCATAGGTCGGATGATTAGGTTAGTCGTAATTTGATTTAAGCTTTCAACATTTGGGTGGCCGCCATTACGTTTCCGTCAAGATGGCGGCGATATAAAACATGACACTGAGGTGCCCTTTGCCAGGGCTACCTCTGTACCAAATTTCGTTCAGTTTGGTTTCGCCGTGTTCGAATTGATAGGGGGGGGGGCAGACATTTAGAGTACACACACTCACAGACACACACACAGACAGACACACAATTTTTCGCCCTGTGTTGATCTCATAAGTCTACTTTCATTTTTTGCAAAAATCGAAAGTAGGCAAAAATGATGTAAGTAGGTAACGATTGTAAAAAGTAATTTAATGAAATAACAAGAAGTTCCGTGAAGATCTAAAGTGCCTACTTTTCTTAAAATTTAAGATTCATGCCAATGATTAATCTATATCGATCTATCTAGAATATTGACGAAATTAAGTTGGTAATATCGAAATTTCTTATTAGTTCGAAATACTGTACCTGGCATAATGTAGCCTAATAGAGAACTACAGTTGGCAGCCCTGGTGACTGAATATATTCTTAATTCCATCTCTTAAGGTACAGAATACAAAATTTGGTTGAAGTCCAATGGATAGCATGGACGTTACATGCAGTTAAACATTGGATCTAACAACGTGCGTAAAATCATGGCTTCAACAATGACATACATGTGTTGGTCAGAAATAATCAGAAAAAATATTATTTATTGTTGTGCCAATTTTGAATTAAATACATTAGTTAGTATAGAGGTAACATGCATTTTAGAATTGGACCTATCAGCAAGCTTAGAATGATGTTGGCAGCACTGGCGTAGCCCTATATTAGTTACTCCAAATTAATCTAGAATGCCAGGTACTATACGTGTGCAAAGTTTAAAGTTATTGGCTTGCATACTTTCTGATATATTGATATTAGGGTAACACAAATAGAGACAGTATTTATTAACAGTTGGCAGCCCTTGTTACTCTTAAGAATCGGCATAGTCATATCTGTTATGGTACACATAGCACATACGAAATTAGGTTGAAATCCAAATGATAGTATAGAAGTTTAAATGTATTTAAAGTTGAACCCCTCAGCAGGCTTAGAATCATGTTGGTAGCACTGACGTATATAAGTTACACCAAATATATATAGAATGTCGGGTCCTATACGTGTGCATAGTTTAAAGCTGTCGGCTTGCATACTTTCTGATATATGGGTATTTGGATTTTAAAAAATGAGAGCATTTATTAACAGTTGGCAGCCCTGGTGGCTCTTAAGATACGCTCATTCATATCTGTTTATGTACACATTCCACATACGAAATTTGGTTGAAATCCAAATGATAGTGTATAAGTTATATGCAATAAAAATTTGGACCTATCAGCAGGCTTATAATCATTTAGGCAATACTGCCATGTATGGCCTCCTGGAAACTAAACTGCAATATTATTATCTATACGTGTACCAATTTTGAAATAGCTGCCAATCATACCTTCCATGATATTCAACATGGAGCTCAAATTTCAATTGCGATTTTTCAGCAGTTGGTAGCACTGACATCATTTTCAAATATGGCCGGGAGATATTCAGGTATAGATCTTTACTCCTCCCAAATTTAGTTTCGATTGCTGCAGCCGTTTAGGAGTTGATAATGGGGGGAAACACACACAGACAGACAGACAGAAGGACAGACAGACACACATTTGCCCGGTTTCATAAGTCTACTTTTTACTCATTTTTGCAAAATGTGAAAAGTAGGCTAAAAATATAGCGTGTATGAGTACGCTCTGTTTTTCCTTTTTTTCTTACTTGTATCCCCCACGCTTTAACGATTTATATCCATGTTCCACGTTTCCAATTTCCCATCCACACCCTGTCTCGGCTTGGCGTCCATCCTCGCAATGTTTTTTTTTCAATCTTCTTAGTCACGTCTTCACCAAGCATGAGTTGAACCATCGCATACAACTCTGCGATGCATGATTCATGGAATATCGATGAATGCATTTGCAAGCATGGCCACCGTAACTAGGCACCGATATAATTCATTCATAGTTAACTGGTTAGCGCGCTAGATTTTGGCCTACAGTATCTTGGGTTCGATTGCCTGCCATCGAATAAGCCTCTAAGATCCATGGTTCATAAAATATCGATGAATGCATTGGCAAGCATGGCCACCGCATAAGCCTCTGCGATCCTTGAATCATGAAATAGCAAATAATGCATTGGCAAGAATGGACAGCCACATCGGAAAACGAACCGTCGTATTCCGTCCGTCCGTTCCATAGAAATAGCCATGGATTTTTTTTCGGGAGTGCATGGCCACCGTGGCCGGATGATATTTTTTATTTTTCCAGAAAAAATAGAACACTCCCACTCTCCGTTCAGAAAATAGTGTGTATTGATAACTTTTAACAAAAAATAAAAATACGTTAAAAACAGGGTGCTACCCCTCATGCAAGTTCCTAGACTTATTCGTTTGCGAGATATTATCAAAAGGATAGTTAGGCCCTTTTAACAAAAATTAAAAATACATTCAAAAAGGGGGCGTCAATCCAAGTCCAACGACCCCTCATACAAGTCTCTAGCCTTATTCGTTCGCGAGATATTAGCAAAAGTGCATTTAGGTCCTTTTGACAAAAATTGAAAATAAATTCAAAAAGGGGACGTCATTTCAAGTCCAACGACCCCTCATACCAGTCCCTAGCCTTATTCGATGGTGAGATATTAGCAAAAGTGCATTTTGGCCCTTTTGACAAAAATTGAAAATACATTCAAAAAGGGAACGTCAGTCCAAGTTCAACGACCCCTCATACAAGTCCCTAGCCTTGTTGGTTCATTAGATATGAAAAGCGCATGCTCTATTTGTTTTCCATCTTTTGGTTAAATTTAAAAAAAATATGTCATCTATAAATCATCATTAAAAAGCCCGCAATCTTACAAAAAACTAAGTGCGCATGCGTAAAAACAAGAACAATAAAGTTTATTCATAGCGCCATCTCGCTGTACGCATGCGCTTTATATGCAACAACGTTTAATTTCGTATTAGCATTCAACCTCCCACATGTCGCACTTGGAAAGCGACATTCATTAAAAATTATTATTTCACCCCCTAGCAGGGGTAGGTTTTATTTTGGGGTGGTAATATGTTGTCCATTAGAAAGGGGGTGTCAGCCCGAGTCTAACGACACCTCATTTGTCAAAATCCGACCATGCGTTTGGGAGACATCGGCTTTGCCCCTGAATGTATTGTGTGTTAGTATGTGACGTCACCAGGAAAGTAGGCTGTGAGTTAGTTCTCTCACAGCCCCCCCCCCCCAACTCACGTTCTCTGATAACGGTGTAATATTGCACTCAAAGATATGCCTGGCTTATTTCAAGCCCTGTGTTCACAAGTAGTAAAACGTGAAATTTCCGAAATCCGCAGCATCATGGTGAGTTTAATGAACACCATATTCTGGTTGGTTTCCTAGTCCACATGGTTCTGAGCGAAGCTCACAATCAGGCAGAATCAGCCAGTTAGTTTAAGAAGTAATGTTACAATCACTAACAAGCTATGTCCACATACCTTTCGTGTTCTGAGTATTCACGGAACACTTTTGAAATAAGTTCCAGACGTGGATTTTGCGCAGTCAGTTCAGCGGCACGTTCAATAACACGGTAACACTGTCCGATCTAGTAACATCGCACCGGCGCGTGATACTATAACATCAACACTATGTCACTGAGCAAGTCACACGACAAGTATCACGATGAGTATCATGAGAAGTAACCTCGATGATTAACAAGCCTTTGCTATTCAAACCTCAGTTTATATAGGCCTCAAAGTTCAAGAATCGACACTCGCAGCGCCATTACGTAATGCGATATGCTTCATTCTATTGGCTCTTGTACTAGTAATTTGCAGAATACGTCTGCTGTGCAATGAAAGTTCTTTAAATACACAGGGTATGAACTTATCAGTATTCTAGTTTACTTCCGTCGTCAATATCCATACCTAAGTGAAACAAGTGTATTACTCACAGGCACTTCCTGGCCCGCTCCAGGACCACGCGCTAAGTTCAATTCTTTTTTCGCTGTCGTTTTACCCTCCTGGATTGGCTTTTCTCACAGACTAAGCCAGGGATCCCACCTCTACCGCCACTGCGGGCAGTGTCCTTGAGCTTCAGACTCTGAGTCGAGGATTAAACTGGGGTGTGCGACCAGCACTACGCCCAGGCGGCCTCACCTGCAAAGCGAACAGGGGCCTGATGAAGTGATGAAGGCATGAGAAGAATGGGAGGGTTAGGCAAGGGAGTGGGAAGGAGGCGGCCGTGGCCTTACGGTAGGTAATGTACCCGATCATATAACACCTGTACTTGTTGTATCCGATAAAGACAGCTGGATCGTAGAAACTCAAAATTCCCGGCTAGAAAATCCCCCAGATCCCACCAACAAGTAAAGGATGAAGAGGGGACATGTTAATCCTACCTAGATTGCGTTAGGAAAGACTATATATAAAAATAATTTACTAGCTCAGAAAAACTTAAGACCAAGAGAAGAAATCTCAGAGATTAGTAAAGATTCAAAAACACCTATCAATAGCCTTCCTAACACAACCTTCTATCACGGTTATAAATCACCACTTCAAACTGATATTAAAATAAAATTACCAAAAATGTACCGGGTGAGCTAGCCGTGGACGTTAGAGCATGACTGCTGGCAGTCGCTCACATCCGGGAGGCGAGGAGGTTCGAATCCCCCCACCGGCAACCTTGAAAATAGTCTTCTGTGGTTTCCCATCTTCCTTCCAGGCAAATACCAGGGTTGGTCCCTAACTAGAGGCCACAGCCGCTACCTTCCAATTCCTTGTCCTTACAATCAAACTTTCCTCCCCAGACAACAATCCACACGCGACGGTACGTGTAGCTCACCCATTGGGTATCCTCCTCGAAGCAGCTACAAAACTGAGCCGAACATGTCCTCGGACACTCCCGGCACTAAAATCCATACACTAAAAAAATGTATTCATTAAGGACATAACATAAAATGAAATTGAATATCAAACTAACCCGACGGATAATGAATACGAAACTCCCGTCTAGCATAACTCGTTGTCACAATGGACTCAAATGTGTCAATATGTCCAATATTAATTTAAATATTGCATTGAATTCGGGTTAGAATCATGTTCAAATTCACTTAAGAATGTTGCATCAACAAGTGCAATATGATCCATATCTTGTGAAATAATGTTCACTACCATACACTATCTTATATACATATATACACGTACGTTAGTTAAACGTCTCAATTATATCACACTATGCTTCATCATCCAATTCAAGCATAATTAATTCCAAAAAAAGTTCATATCTAATATGCTTTTAACCAACCAATTAAGTTAAATAACAACGTCATCACCATGTTAAATGAATATTATTTATGGTGTTGAAATATATCTAAATTGGTTTCGCATTACCAATTCTCATGCATAATTGATCAACTATGATACCATTCGATTCTTCTATCTGTACACTGTACCCGTTCGTCCTGGGGATGCGATGACCCATCTGCTATTACATCGCATTCCTGGAGTTCCAGGACAGAGCGGAGTTAAATGAACCTCTAGTCAAATAAGGAATGTGTCGGAAATTCAGCTGAGTTATCGAAAAAGCAGAGGGTAACACGAGACAAAGTATCTCTAGGGTCGTCACGGGCTTAAATATAATAAAAAATGCAAATATAAATGGGCGCCATCAACTGAACTCCTAGCAAACCTCATCCTTTCCGGTTAAGCCTTAATCAAGACAAGGAAAGAAAAAGGAAAAATCACATCATCATCAGATCACAACTAAGATAAAAACAAATTTATTTCACTTTGATAGTCAGACAGACACTTTAAATATTCATCCTACCTGAGAGCATGGTCGAATGCCAACGTTAAATTGTCATTGTCCAAAAATCGAACCATCTCTTTTCTAATCAAAAGTATTTAATACACATAAAACGTGAAAAATCTATAAAGTTCTCTTGGGTTCTCAGGATCACCGTAGCACTATGTCTTTCGTCACTGACATTTGTGATACCTGACACCTAATTTCTCTTTAAATTAACATCATGAATGTGGATTTGAAAATATTATTAATCTGTCTAAACATACATATTATAATCACATATTTTAAATATCACGTAATTTATGGCTTGCATGGCATAATCTAAACGTTGAATGCGTTAGCAAAATGCCCCTAAACATCGAATAATTAATTTACACTATTTACATTGTCATTAATAATTGCTTGTTTGTGAATTACAGAAAATCCACTGCTCATTGGTCATACTCATCATCATCATCAAAGTTAAATATTTCTCACATTAATTCTCATCTCAAAATTCAACATATTCCTGTCAGAATCATTAACTCATCACCATTAAATCATTTAAATGAAAATTATTATCACCACTTCATTATACTTTCTAATTATTCACACACTCTTATTTTATCATCTCCTTCAGATTAAATCATCTTAAATCATCAATATAAATTATTTAATTCCTCAACTCAAGTTGCAATTTCTTCAAATCATCTCCATTAAATTTATTTTATTCCATATAAATTCATTAATCATCAGCTTCTTTAATTAATTATCACCTTCTAATTCAGTTATTCATCATCTATCCAATCATCTATTAATTTATTTAAATCAGTTTATTTATCCAATCTCTAATTCATCCATTTACTTAATTCATTGATTTATTCCAAAATTTAATTTATCAACTTATTTAAATTTTATTCTACTGGTTATTTAGATTTTTATTATTTCATCTAGTCATTCTGATTTTTATTACATTAGGTCAGATGATTAATATGCTTAAATTTCAGATTATTATTTCATTAATTATTATTATCAGAAAATCTTGTATTATCAACTTTATTTATTTGTTTAATTTCCTAACAAATTGTTTAATATGGGTTATAGAACGTTGTCTTACAGTTTCATCACTTCCAAGTTATATCTCGTATTTAATTATCATGCCAAAAAATATTATTTCCTTCACGACATCACGTTGGATCTGACTATCCACAACTACATTATATATCCTCACTTCTTCAAATATCACATTTGAATACCACAATTATTTCACAAAACTCCATAAATATTCAGCATACAGCCTGAATCTCAAAAATGACGCTAGACTGGGTTTGACAACCTCATGTCTGCCTCAAAATACATTAGCAACATTGCAACTATCACTTGGCAACTTCCACAAAATGCCTATCACAAACTTCACTTAACCATGTTGCATGATCTACAAAAAATATATAACTGGCTTCAAATTATCAACGCGCACAATCTCCAATAACTGTAATTACTCTGATCACATCTAGACAACTTCTTAAACAATTAGAAAAAATATTACCTTAGTAATTCAAGATCTGCTTTCAAATAGCATAAATTCTCTTACAATTCTCATAATTCACATCACAGAAAAACACCAATGTGCTATAATATCTTATATCAAAATCTGCAATACTGATCTGCCTTAAAATAAATCTGACCATTAATGATTCATCTTACAAGATTCAATTACTTTAAATCCTTCTCAAAGGTATCAAACACAATTATAAAAATCATCAAAAGCATCAGCTGTAACAGCTGTTAAACTGAAAGTACTCTCAAAAGAGTATAGCAACAAAATATTGGATTGGCAAACAAGAATTACAAATGTAACCCTGCTGACATTTATCTTTACTTTATTTAACAAAATTCCGACTGATATGTGACTAGTAGTTCCTTGTTTGATCCTCTTACAATCTCATGTACATTCGGATGATAAAAATGAGTCCCTCAATGGCAAGTAAGATGAGTAACCACCGTACAATCGTATAAATACGAAAGACCTTGCCCCGTCGACTAATATGATAATGCCCTGAACGATGGGTAAGATGAGTAACCACCATACAATCGTATAAATACGAAAGACCCCATCTCGAAGACTAAATGAGTGAATGTACCAGATCGGAATCAACTTGTCTCTAGTTGTCATATAAAAGCGATATTCATTCACTAAAGTGAATAACATCTTAATATCTCCAAACAATCCAATGGAAAAAAATCCCTACTGATGAATAATACACACTCGCTAGTATGTAATGAACTGACGAAGTAATATAGATAATCAATTGCAGATCACGAGTTCGAAATACTCGTCACACAAAAAAATAACTATCCATGAAAACTATCCTTACTGGAAAAATGTCCAAAAGACCAATCATCTGCTTAATAAAGCCAACCAATGGTGAGAATTTCGTATAATGATGCCTGCCATATCATATAGTCACGCCATATTCTAGCAAAAATTTGAAGCATATAAAGTCAAAGTCATGCCTAAATAATCGTATCACTCCTATTAGAAAAATATACATTTGTGTCCAGTATTCATGAAAGTAATCGTATCAGGAAGTTATAACTCTTACAGTACCTTCTCATAATCAGCTGTTATTAAATTTCAAAGATCGTCGATTTTCCTTATGTAATGAATTTCTCGAAAGATCGGCGTGAATATCATTCCAACCACGCAATGACGATTGCCTTCAAAATCCCAAGTGAATCAGCTGGTAGACCTCCTCCTCGTCAGGAATCGAATCCATCGCTCTGTGGTGCCATCGCGTCTCTGTCTGCGTTTACTCCGACATGATGAACTGCTGGTTATCCATAGCGGATATTGTCCAAATCCTCACGAAAAAGTTCATAGAAACAGCGGACCCCCTATTCCTCTTCTACGTTACGCCACTGTTCCATACAATGTTTGGTTTAAGTGTTGACAGTTCAATTTCCACAGCGGTTTAGTCTCACTTGCAGAAAATAAAATTGTTTTATGAGAGTGTCTAAGTTTATGACACACCCTGTAGCTGTGTTCGTACTCGGTAATTTATAACACTGCATAAGAAAGAATTGCATTAATGCACGAGCCAATGTTCATAGGTGCATATGCTTATAACATTTTGTTTGCTTAAAATCGTTAATATTATTTGGAATGCGTTATTAAATGCATAGTCGTAATGTCATTGAAAAACTATGTTCATTTAAAGTTCACAGTTGTAGTATCTCGTAACTATCTGCCTGTACAATTCAAATGCTGAATAAACGTTCCAACTCAATGTTGTAATGAAGTTCAGCTTCTGTCATAATGCTTGCGTATAAAATTGGAAATAACCCGCTCGTCCCTACTGCAATGTTCTAGAATCATCTCCACCTAAAGCTAGCCTCGCCATGTCGCTCTGCCATGCTGTTCTGCGTAACCAAAATGCAGCTCGAAATAAGTTCTCCAACTACTCGTTTCACCGTGCTGTTCTAAACCCCGGCCTTCTCATGCTTGCTTGGCCCGTACAGCTGGTTCTGTAACCGGTCTTCACGCTGCCTACTGCGGGTGTCTGCCCGGCTCACTGACCTACTTTTCGTTCGCTGCTTAGTGAAGTTGAAACTGTCGCTTTCACTTTCCGTGACAAAAGCTGTTCGCTGCGCGACCTTTACCATACGCTCGGCGTATGTCCTACTCAGCTCGCTCTCTGAATTCGACTGCCGTGCTAACTGTACTTGACTCTCTTGCTCACTGTACTCAACTCCTCTGCTTACAGAGCTCGACTGACTGTCTCTAGACTGCATTGACCTGTACCTCCCTGGCGCAGTCACGTGACGTTCTCCCCACCTCTGTGGTCTTGCGTCCCAAATATAATCTCGAACCACGATCATCTCGGCTATTAAGTTATAAAATAACTTAAGGGTTATCTGACTTCCTTCAAATTATTACCATACATAATGCTTGTTATATCATCTCTTCTGAGATGTTTAAATACCATGTTCCATATAGATCTTAATAAAGCTTCATATTTCCATCCATAATTCCATCCGCTTGACTGCTGTCAGCGCCTTCTTAATCCTAGACCTTCTACGTCATCTTGACATTCCTCTTGACTCGATCTGAGCGCTATCTTTTCTTAACTCTTCCCATAATATCAACTACGGCTTAATGTCTGCTGGCGTAGCCGATAGCCTCAACTAGGTATCGGGTACATCTCTCCCGTACATCTCCTTTTTTATCAGGATTGAGAAAAAAAATACACTCTCAGGCATTCTATACATAACACATGTACACGATAGCTCTACAATCCTCTTATTCAGCATGATGGTACTTTCTGACTCTCAACAAAGATGATTGATTTCCCAATGATTAGCATCTTGATTCTGTATTACTTTGACGTCTGTTTCTTCCTTCATTACTCGTGCTTGCTCGATTGACATCTCTGACTGTCTCCTCGGGTGGTGCACTAGGCTGTCTACTTTCTTGCCTCGATCTCTCATATTCACGATTATCTCGTCTTTCATTTGGCTCATTTCTCCGGCCCTCCTGCCTGTCGTTCCGATTAGACTGTTGACCTTGGCTCCAGTTGTTTCTACCACGATATCTATTGTTGTATCGATTCCTATCTTGGTATCTGGAATTCTGATTATAGTTTCTGTATCGGCTGTCTCTTGCTTCCTGATCGCATGGCCTCTCATATGGTCCTCTATATCGATCATTTCCACGAACGTTACGGATGTTCCCTCGATTTCCTTCGTTCCTTCTGTTTTCCCAGGAATCTGTTCTGTCCGTTTGAGCTGTGTTATCAACGACTACCGCATTCACCTCTTGCGTGTTTCGATTGTCGTTTCTTGCATTTCTAGGTGTAACTTGAGCGCTTGTATAGTCTAATCGCCGTAAAATGTCGTCATAGTGCTCAAGTGTGTTTGCTCCCGACGCTATGAGTGATCGCTGTACCTCAATCGGTAACTGTCTCGCTATAGCTTGCAAAAGCTCTTCTTCTGGCAATGGAGGAATCAGAAACTGTAATTTAGCCAATTGTGAAGTAAAATAATTGGCATAATGCGTCGGATGTGACGTAGAATAACGCTTCGAGTACATTTCTGCTCTTACGTTCAGCTGATCCTCTGCACTGCAAAATCTCCTTAAAAATGCTATTGCAAATTGCTCCATATTCGCAAAATTGCTTCTGAATGCTCTAAACCAAGTTAACGCAGGCCCGTCTAAGGCGCGTTCGACTATCCTTAGTTCTCTTTCCTTGGCTACTCTGTTCCGCCATGTAGTCTCGAATATCTCGCAGAAATTCGACTGGTGTGACTCCTGTGTTTCCTGAAAACTTCCTCGGCTTATCATCCAGATTTCTGATAATGGTAACTGGACCTGAGTATCGTTCACTTGTACCCAACGTACTCCTATTCGAATTCGGATTATCCTGAGGGGTTGAACTTGCCCTTTCGAATGTCACATTCTGTTGCGTTTGCCGGTCTTCTCCCATGCTAACCTCTTGATTACTCATATTGCGGTCAATCGGTGTCTGATTTATCGATGTTTCCCCTGATGTAATATTTTGACTTGAGAAACTATTAATCATAGATTCTAGTTTAGTTATCCTATCTTCTGCCAGTTTATCTACGGTCTTGACCTGAGTCTTCAACTCATCTAACGACGTAACATTCTGCGTTTTGTTACTCTCGTCTAAATCGTTTTTCAACTTGTCTATCTTGTCTTCGCATGTATTCTTTACTGACGCGACTTGTTCCTTTAACAGATCAACATCTGTCCTAAATAGAGTTGAATCTATCTTCATCGCTTCCTTGTTCTCCGTAAACCTCGCTTTTAAGTTCGCCATACCTGCGATTAATTTCTCATCTAATCCTGCACGTTTTTCTTTTGCTTCGGCATCGACCTCACTATACCGTTCTTCCACGATTGTACCGACTCTATTTTTGAATAAAGCTAAGTTTTCATTAACCTTCTGCTCTATATCATCATCCATCTTCCTAATATCTTTCTGCAATTGATTCTCTAATGATTTTAAATTAGAATTAACCTCCCCTAAGTCTTCTTCTTTAATGGTCCTAATTACTGACTTCAAACCTTTGATCTCATTACCTAGATTCATCTCTAGACCTTTGATTTTAGTTTCGAAAGATACTTCGGTAGACCACTTTTGAATTTTGCCTACATCTGCCACTAAACCATCAATGTCGAATCTCAACTTCGATACATCCGATTTAATGTCTTTCTGTATAGACATAACGTCTGTTCTTAAAGTAAGAATGTTTTCTTCTCCTCTACTTTCTAATTCAATAATATTCTTTCTTAATATTTGAACATTATCCTCTCCTTTCATATTTACTGCAATTATATCTAATTGTAAAGTCTTAAGCATTTCATTATTCTTTAAAGTTAATCTATTCTCTAACCTAGTTAACTTGTTTTCTAACTCTGAGTTAGTTTCTTCACTACGAGCTTGTAATTTCTCTTCCAATGATTTAAAATTATCCTCACTAGTTGACTGTAATAATTTTATATTAGCTTCGTTACTAATCTGTAATGATTTCAACACATCCCTAATACTGGACTGTAATCTAGTCTCCAATGACTTTAAATTTTCTTCATTACTAGTTTGTAATGCTTGCACATTTTCTTTACATCTAGCTTCTAACCTAGTTTCTGGACTATTTATCTGTTCTTTAACTTCTGTTCCCATTTTAGAAATAGTTTCTGCAATACCAGACATGCCACTCTGTAACTCTCCTAACACCTTAGCTAAATCTTCCGGCAACATAATTATATTTTCAATAAACGTTTTATTCAGAGACGTTAGACAACAACACATCACAATGTCTCAATTCCTGCATTCACTTGGGTATAGGAAAAATGACTTACAACTAACATGATATAATACTAATACGATTAACATGAACACTGGAATGGGCACACAAGTATATTGTCTGAATAAGTTTAATAAATTTTATAACACAATTAAATGAACTTGAGATCAATCTCTCCGTGATCTAAATCTGATGTGATTCCATAGAATAAACATTCGAAGCCCCACAGGTGGGTAAAGCAAATTCTCCCTCTCTCTCTGTACCCGTTCGTCCTGGGGATGCGATGACCCATCTGCTATTACATCGCATTCCTGGAGTTCCAGGACAGAGCGGAGTTAAATGAACCTCTAGTCAAATAAGGAATGTGTCGGAAATTCAGCTGAGTTATCGAAAAAGCAGAGGGTAACACGAGACAAAGTATCTCTGGGGTCGTTACGGGCTTAAATATAATAAAAAATGCAAATATAAATGGGCGCCATCAACTGAACTCCTAGCAAACCACATCCTTTCCGGTTAAGCCTTAATCAAGACAAGGAAAGAAAAAGGAAAAATCACATCATCATCAGATCACAACTAAGATAAAAACAAATTTATTTCACTTTGATAGTCAGACAGACATTTTAAATATTCATCCTACCTGAGAGCATGGTCGAATGCCAACGTTAAATTGTCATTGTCCAAAAATCGAACCATCTCTTTTCTAATCAAAAGTATTTAATACACATAAAACGTGAAAAATCTATAAAGTTCTCTTGGGTTCTCAGGATCACCGTCTTTCGTCACTGACATTTGTGATACCTGAGACCTAATTTCTCTTTAAATTAACATCATGAATGTGGATTTGAAAATATTATTAATCTGTCTAAACATACATATTATAATCACATATTTTAAATATCACGTAATTTATGGCTTGCATGGCATAATCTAAACATTGTATGCGTTAGCAAAATGCTCCTAAGCATCGAATGATTAATTTACACTATTTACATTGTCATTAATAATTGCTTGTTTGTGAATTACAGAAAATCCACTGCTCATTGGTCATACTCATCATCATCATCAAAGTTAAATATTTCTCACATTAATTCTCATCTCAAAATTCAACATATTCCTGTCAGAATCATTAACTCATCACCATTAAATCATTTAAATGAAAATTATTATCACCACTTCATTATACTTTCTAATTATTCACACACTCTTATTTTATCATCTCCTTCAGATTAAATCATCTTAAATCATCATTATAAATTATTTAATTCCTCAACTCAAGTTGGAATTTCTTCAAATCATCTCCATTAAATTTATTTTATTCCATATAAATTCATTAATCATCAGCTTCTTTAATTAATTATCACCTTCTAATTCAGTTATTCATCATCTATCCAATCATCTATTAATTTATTTAAATCAGTTTATTTATCCAATCTTTAATTCATCCATTTTCTTAATTCATTGATTTATTCCAAAATTTAATTTATCAACTTATTTAAATTTTATTCTTCTGGTTATTTAGATTTTTATTATTTCATCTAGTCATTCTGATTTTTATTTCATTAGGTCAGATGATTAATATGCTTAAATTTCAGATTATTATTTCATTAATTATTATTATCAAAAAATCTTGTATTATCAACTTTATTTATTTGTTTAATTTCCTAACAAATTGTTTAATATGGGTTATAGAACGTTGTCTTACAGTTTCATCACTTCCAAGTTATATCTCGTATTTAATTATCATGCCAAAAAATATTATTGCCTTCACGACATCACGTTGGATCTGACTATCCACAACTACATTATATATCCTCACTTCTTCAAATATCACATTTGAATACCACAATTATTTCACAAAACTCCATAAATATTCAGCATACAGCCTGAATCTCAAAAATTACGCTAGACTGGGTTCGACAACCTCATGTCTGCCTCAAAATACATTAGCAACATTGCAACTATCACTTGGCAACTTCCACAAAATGCCTATCACAAACTTCACTTAACCATGTTGCATGATCTACAAAAAATATATAACTGGCTTCAAATTATCAACGTGCACAATCTCCAATAACTGTAATTACTCTGATCACATCTAGACAACTTCTTAAACAATTAGAAAAAATATTACCTTAGTAATTCAAGATCTGCTTTCAAATAGCATAAATTCTCTTAAAATTCTCATAATTCACATCACAGAAAAACACCAATGTGCTATAATATCTTATATCAAAATCTGCAATACTGATCTGCCTTAAAATAAATCTGACCATTAATGATTCATCTTACAAGATTCAATTACTTTAAATCCTTCTCAAAGTTATCAAACACAATTATAAAAATCATCAAAAGCATCAGCTGTAACAGCTGTTAAACTGAAAGTACTCTCAAAAGAGTATAGCAACAAAATATTGGATTGGCAAACAAGAATTACAAATGTAACCCTGCTGACATTTCTCTTTACTTTATTTAACAAAATTCCGACTGATATGTGACTAGTAGTTCCTTGTTTGATCCTCTTACAATCTCATGTACACTCGGATGATAAAAATGAGTCCCTCAATGGCAAGTAAGATGAGTAACCACCGTACAATCGTATAAATACGAAAGACCTTCCCCGTCGACTAACATGATAATGCCCTGAACGATGGGTAAGATGAGTAACCACCATACAATCGTATAAATACGAAAGACCCCATCTCGAAGACTAAATGAGTGAATGTACCAGATCGGAATCAACAAGTCTCTAGTTGTCATATAAAAGCGATATTCATTCACTAAAGTGAATAACATCTTAATATCTCCAAACAATCCAATGGAAAAAATCCCTACTGATGAATAATACACACTCGCTAGTATGCAATGAACTGACGAAGTAATATAGATAATCAATTGCAGATCACGAGTTCGAAATACTCGTCACACAAAAAAATAACTATCCATGAAAACTATCCTTACTGGAAAAATGTCTAAAAGACCAAACATCTGCTTAATAAAGCCAACCAATGGTGAGAATTTCGTATAATGATGCCTGCCATATCATATAGTCACGCCATATTCTAGCAAAAATTTGAAGCATATAAAGTCAAAGCCATGTCTAAATAATCGTATCACTCCTATTAGAAAAATATACATGTGTGCCCAGTATTCATGAAAGTAATCGTATCAGGAAGTTATAACTCTTACAGTACCTTCTCATAATCAGCTGTTATTAAATTTCAAAGATCGTCGATTTTTCTTATGCAATGAATTTCTCGAAAGATCGGCGTGAATATCATTCCAACCACGCAATGACGATTGCCTTCAAAATCCCAAGTGAATCAGCTGGTAGACCTCCTCCTCGTCAGGAATCGAATCCATCGCTCTGTGGTGCCATCGCGTCTCTGTCTGCGTTTACTACGACGTGATGAACTGCTGGTTATCCATAGCGGATATTGTCCAAATCCTCACGAAAAAGTTCATAGAAACAGCGGACCCCCTATTCCTCTTCTACGTTACGCCACTGTTCCATACAATGTTCGGTTTGAGTGTTGAAAGTTCAATTTCCACAGCGGTTTAGTCTCACTTGCAGAAAATAAAATTGTTTTATGAGAGTGTCTAAGTTTATGACACACCCTGTAGCTGTGTTCGTACTCGGTAATTTATAACACTGCATAAGAAAGAATTGCATTAATGCACGAGCCAATGTTCATAGGTGCATATGCTTATAAACTTTTGTTTGCTTAAAATCGTTAATGTTATTTGGAATGCGTTATGAAATGCATAGTCGTAATGTCATTGAAAAACTATGTTCATTTAAAGTTCACAGTTGTAGTATCTCGTAACTATCTGCCTGTACAATTCAAATGCTGAATAAACGTTCCAACTCAATGTTGTAATGAAGTTCAGCTTCTGTCATAATGCTTGCGTATAAAATTGGAAATAACCCGCTCGTCCCTACTGCAATGTTCTAGAATCATCTCCACCTAAAGCTAGCCTCGCCATGTCGCTCTGCTATGCTGTTCTGCGTAACCAAAATGCAGCTCGAAATAAGTTCTCCAACTACTCGTTTCACCGTGCTGTTCTAAGCCCCGGCCTTCTCATGCTTGCTTGGCCCGTACAGCTCGTTCTGTAACCGGTCTTCACGCTGCCTACTGCGGGTGTCTGCCCGGCTCACTGACCTACTTTTCGTTCGCTGCTTAGTGAAGTTGAAACTGTCGCTTTCACTTTCCGTGACAAAAGCTGTTCGCTGCGCGACCTTTACCATACGCTCGGCGTATGTCCTACTCAGCTCGCTCTCTGAATTCGACTGCCGTGCTAACTGTACTTGATTATCTTGCTCACTGTACTCAACTCCTCTGCTTACAGAGCTCGACTGACTGTCTCTAGACTGCATTGACCTGTACCTCCCTGGCGCAGTCACGTGACGTTCTCCCCACCTCTGTGGTCTTGCGTCCCAAATATAATCTCGAACCCCGATCATCTCGGCTATTAAGTTATAAAATAACTTATGGGTTATCTGACTTCCTTCAAATTATTACCATATATAATGCTTGTTATATCTTCTCTTCTGAGATGTTTAAATACCATGTTCCATATAGATCTTAATAAAGCTTCATATTTCCATCCATAATTCCATCCGCTTGACTGCTGTCAGCGCCTTCTTAATCCTAGACCTTCTACGTCATCTTGACATTCCTCTTGACTCGATCTGAGCGATACCTTTTCTTAACTCTTCCCATAATCTCAACTACGGCTTAATGTCTGCTGGCGTAGCCGATAGCCTCAACTAGGTATCGGGTACAACACGAAGAATACTCATTTACAAAGTTCCCTTTCTTGTAGTACTATGCATTTTAATACGCTTTGATAATAATATTTATGTCACTCCTGACATTAATCGTACCACCAATATTCATAATTATGCCACTATCATTTCCTTAACATTCCACAAACTCGTAATATTAATACGTGTCATAAGCTCACACATCAATTCTGTTGTATATTCTATATTGCTTGTTTATATATTATTAAATTCGAAGAATATATGACACTGTCCTAGTTACCGATGCTCCTCCAAATGCATCGACTAACTTTTCACAAACGTTCCACAGACAAATGTGGCAATAGAAATTCGTAACACCTTTCTTACATTGTACAAATCATTGTAAAAAAGGTTACATGAACATTCCAAAAGAATTTAAGTTGCATCACTTATCAAAATACACCTCAACATACATTTAATAGCAATAAGTTTATAACTTTTTATTCAGAAATATTGTTCTTTAAGAAAGAATATCAGTCAAAATAATTATCAGTTCGACGATTTTATAAATCATTAATCTGAAATCTCACAATTACTTATAAAAAACTCTTCTCGCTGTTGCAAGTTAAAGAATAAGACCAAAGATCTGACAAAATTTGAAAATATCACTACTCAAATGAAATTGTAAATACAGTCATCTACTCTACATCATGGATCCTCCCGGTAACAAAGTTACTCACTGTGATACATTAGAGCATTTCAATGACTGATCCGCCTCAAAAGAATCATGCGATTTCTCAAAAATGGAATAACTCTTCAAAAGAGAGCAAGAAAGCAACTTCTAATTAACATTCAACCATAAAAAGCTCTCCCTAAATTCTACAGAACGTTACAACAAATACTGACATTAACACGCAAAATGTTCGTAATGTTCATAAAAATAATTTACATTAATGTTCTTCATATCAATACATACACGTATATCGACACCCTAATGATGATGTTCTCAACTTTAACAAGTAGTTCCGTGAAGGACTAAAAAGCATACTTTTCTTAAAATTTAAGATTCATGCCAATCTATATAGACCTATCCAGAATAATAACGAAATCAAGTTGGCAATAACAAAATTTCTAAGTACTGCAGTTTGAAATACACCTGACGTAGTTTAGCCTAATAGAGTAACTTACTACAGGTGGCTGCCCTGGTGACTCTGAGTATATTCATAGTTTCATATTTTAATGTATAGAATGCACATACAAAATTTGGTTGAAGTCTAATGGATAGTACGGACGTTACATGCTGTTTGATATTGGATTTATCATTGCACGTAAAATCATGTTGGGAACAATGTCATGTATGTGATGCTCAGAATTAATCTGAAATATTACGATCTATTATAGTGCCAATTTTGGATAAAATTCATTTGTTAGTTTAGACGTGACATGTAATTAGAAATTGAAACTATCAGAAAGCTTAGAATCATGTTGGCAGCACTGAGTTATGTTAGTTACTCCATATTAATCTAGAAAGTAAGTTACTATACGTGTGCAAAGTATTGAGCCCATAGCTTGCATACTTTCTGATAAATTGATATTAAGATTAAACAAATTGAGAGAGCATTTATTAACAATTGGCAGCCCTGCTGGTTCTTACGAATACGCATTGTCATAACTGTTATGGTACACAAAGCACATACGAAATTTGGTTGAAATCCAGTTGTTAGTATAGACGTTATATGCATTTTTATACTTGACTTATCAGCAGGCTTAGAGTCGCGTTGGCAGCACTGATGTATATAACATACACCGAACTAAGGTAGAATGTCAGGTACTATACAAGTGCAAAGTTTAGAGCTGTTGGCTTTCACACTTCATGATATATTGATATTAGGGTTAATTTATTAACAGTTGGCAGCCGTGGTGGCTCCTTAAAATACGCACAGTCATATCTGTTGTAGTAAACATATCACATACGAAATTTGCTTGAAATCCAATTGATAGTATAGAAGTTACATGCATTTAGATATAGGTCCTATCCGCAGGCTTAGAATCATGTTGGCAACACTGGTATGTATGGAATTCTGAAAATTAATCTGGAATTTTATTATCTATATGTGTGTCAATTTTGGAATATTTTGCATGCATAACTTCTGAGATATCCAACATAGAGCTCAAATTTCAATAGCGATTTTTCAGCAGTTGTTTGCACTGATATCAATTTCAAATTTGGCCGTGAGATATTCAGGTATAGATATTTACTCTTACCAAATTTGGTTTTGATAGCTGCAGCCGTTTAAGAGTTGATGCGGGGTGGTGCAGACACACAGCCAGACAGGCGGAAGGACAGACATATTAGTTAGTTATTTATTGTTGGCTGAACTACGAGGTCATATGGCGCAGACAGACATTTTCCCGGATTGATTTCATATGTCTACTTTGTCCTCATTTTTGCAAAATGAGATCGTAGATAAATAAACTTCAAATAATCCGAAATCGAAATATTGGCAAGATCCAAAAAGACCAAATTGAAATATGGATGCGCTCGTTATTCGAACCAAAATCTGAATAAAAATGAGGCCAAGCTCGACAGAACATCGAACCTACACCCCACTCCCAATCATACTGATAAAAGAACGGCAACTGGTTACAACACAATACTCCTCCTCCTCCTACTACTACTACTACTACTACTACTACTACTATTACTGAAAAGAATGTCGATTCACTACCTTAGCGATGGTTCTGGTAGAAAGCATACGTAAGTAATATGCCAATACATCCATTTGAATCCAGTGTTGATTTCCATCACGTTCCTCCATCCTGGGATAGAACTCGAGTAACTCCCACAAGCTACTCGTTCTTCTTTCCTTAGAATTAAACAGGATCTCAGGTTCACCATCGGTATCGTACAGTCCATCGTAGACAGCATCTCTCTTGGGAATAGATTCAATCCTTGTGGAAGCAGTATAATTCGGAAGTATTTCAGTGGTTTCCATATGTTCCCTTCATGAATTTAGACATGTCGACTTTCCTCATCGAAACTATCATTAGTAGATGTAGGTTTCACTGGAACTCCACGATGATTCCAGCTCAAATTCATGTATTATGTTCTTTGCTCCATACTTAGCCTTCCATAGGTATAACTTCAGTTATAAGTTGAAATGTTCCTCTCGACATTATGATAAATATAGTCTCATATAAACGTAGTCAGGAGTATGTAGATAACTGCTCTTCCTTAGACGCCATGTTATCAAAATTCAATACAAAATTGAATATCATAGACAGCAATAAACCAGTGCTCAAATATGAGTCTTCTGTAGCACGAACAGTATAAGAATGATGACACGAAACAAACGTAAGAATGTAGTATCAACTGTGTATACAACTCTGTAAGTGTCTATGTTCCTATGCGATCAAATATCTTACTTCACTGCGAAATAACAAGGCCTTATCTGTATATTCATCACTAATTTTAAGAAAGTGTCCTCACTTCAGTACAAAAGTTCTCAATTCCGCGCAACGAATGTTTTCATGACACGACACGCACCGAAGTCTGGTTTCAAAACAAGGTCTCGCCTTGAGATCCAGAAATATCTCTCTGATCACATTAAGTGACGCTGGCTAGAGGAAAACTCGACTCTTCCCACACCACTCTGCAAATTAATTTTTGTAAATCGCAGGTACATAAACATAGCTGCAGCCGTTTAAGAGCTGATGGGGGGTGGGTAACACACACAGACATCTTACGTCCTATTCAGATTCAATTCCAAATAAAACTCAATTGTAATATCTTCATAATATTGTATGTTAATTTCTGGTACAACTGAGACTGAAAATATCGCTCTGCGGAAGGACATCTTACGTCCTATTCAGATTCAATTCCAAATAAAACTCAATTGTAATATCTTCATAATATTGTATGTTAATTTCTGGTACAACTGAGACTGAAAATATCGCTCTGCATTCCTCTTAATTCAAATATGAATGTCTCAACAAGGGTGCGTCTCGCATGATAACAGGTTATCGATCGGTATCGGCCTTGATATCGCTGCCTGCTAGGCAGTGAGAAGTTAGCATTGGCCTTCAAACACACAGGGTTTCGGAAAAACCTGTGTTCTTCTCTTGTTTCACATTCTCGCCTGGGCATAATAAAATAAATACATCGTAAAATTATGATTACAGCAGCTCAGTGCGCTGTTTTACAAAGTTCCAAGAATGTCGACCATCCCGGCATTTGCCCGCAGACGAAGTGGGAAACCACTAGAAACCACTTCGAGGATGGCTGAGGAAGGAATTGAACCCCCTCTACTCATTTAGACCACCCGAGGCTGAATAGAGTCCGTACCAGTCCTCATACCACTTTCCAAATATTGTGGCAGAGCCGAGAATGGAACCGCTGACCTCCGGGGTGGTAGCTAATCACGCTGACCACTACGCAACGGAGCTGGCTAAATTCAAACATGGCAGGTAAACATCGAGCAGAGACCTTGACTACGCCTCCGCACCCTGAATTCAACCAGTATCTCACGCCAGTCTTCTCGCTAACTTTTATCAGGGCACAATACAACCTTTGCCCACATTTTCAATCCTCAATCAGTAGATAGGTAGTTTAATCTTTGGTTTTATGTTGCAGTTTGTGAATTTGGTTACATAAGTATTTTAATGTCGATATTTACATTAAAGTTAGATTTTATTAGGCCCCTTTTCAGTAGATATTTCTAGACTAGTTGATATAATTTTGACTTTGTTAACACATTTTCGTTGATTTTTGTGTCATGAAGATATAATTTCAGGACCTCGTGGTCTACCTTGTTTTACGTACGAATGATTTATTTGGAGCCGGCCCCGTGGTGTTGGGGTAGCGTGCCTGCCTCTCACCCGGGGGCCCCGGGTTCGATTCCGGGCTCCTTCAGGGATTTTAGAAACTGACGTGAATGCTGGAACGGGGTGCACTCAGCCTCGTGCAGACAATTGAGTAGCTGTCTGACAGTGAGGCAGCGCCCCGATCACGAAAACCAAGATTAATGGCCGAGGGGACCCAATGCACTGATCATGCTCCTCCCCAATATCTGCAGGCCAAATGGCTGGGCAGCGGTCGCTTGGTAGGCCTAGGCCCTTCAGGGGGTTATTATGATTTATTTGGAATCAATGTTTCTCTCTTTTATTCACAAAACTCAATGTATTGTTCAGAATTGTGAGATAGAATATTTTAGTAATTTTGTAAGAACATGATATAAAATGTCCCAACAGCTATCAAATGAAGTGATACTTACGTGCTATCAGCAAAGAGTTTAGTTCCTGGGTACATGTTGATAGAATAGCAGAGACCCTCTTCTGTGAGCAGAGGTTCGAATTGTCGGAAGCTCTTCATTATTGACGTTGTCACCCATAGTGATCTCAAAGTCAACTGTGGCGCTACCTTAACAAAAGTTCACTATCATGTTAATCTCATACACGGATTTCAAATTAAACAACATAATATATTCAATGTTATTTTTGTATGACATGAAATATACGATTGTGGGAAATCCGGTAAGTCAGTTATCAGTATACTTTAACACAGCTGCTTATGTATAGAAACATGGTGTTGGTTTCGTACTGTCTTATAGTGTCTAGCAGCTGGAAAAACAAATAAGATGTTCAGGAAAGAACATATAGCCTACTTTCTCCTAAATGTATGGGTATAGTTATAACTCTTTGTCCTTATCACCTCCTATTTTCTTCCTATTCGCAGTGCAAATTGGCACACTGGATTTGAGCAGCGGCGTTCAAACCATAGCTTATAATTTATCCCAGAATTTTGCAATTTCATCAGCGAACACTCCTAACAAAGTAGGAATTTAGTATATTAACACCGAATACGTACAATAATTGAAACTTCGTTGGTTTAAACGTAGCCTATCACAGGGAGAAACACATTTAATATACCTACTGCACACCTAATTTTTAATCGCGCCTATTCTTGGGAGTGCGCTCTATCAGAACCAAGAGACATTCAATTACACCGTACGCATGGGTTCACTAACTGGCCGGTATCGAGCGCAGCTCGCATCTAGTAGGCTTTGGTTAGCTCACGCATTGTTCTATTCGTTGCTAGTAACTAGGTAGATGTCACTCGTGCAGATGTGGCAGCAACTTCGTTTTAATTAAATATATATTTTCCATTAAAAATGTACAATATAACGCCTAATTGTATAACGTCTCAGTACTCAAAACACAATAAATATAAAAAATAAGCAAAAAAATACAACTCTGCTACGACTAGAATCCTAGCCGGCCGGGTGGAAGACCAAAGCTATGACCTGCCAGTTCGAACGTTATCAACTGATTTAGATACAACGCCATAGCAAATAATGACTTTGACTAAACGATTTCTTCACTGGAGTATACTTCAAACAAAGTTCATTTCATACAAAGTTCATATTAATTCTATCAGTTTGTTATATTGCATGCTACATACTCAAATTAGTGATATATAGGACAGAACGAGAGATCAGCTGCCATCTACTCTAGTAAAGGAGACGGCTAAACTTTGATATGTCACTTCTGCACTATAATATTACAGTACAAACTTTTAATTTCGAACGGGCCACATCCTTTAGAACAATTTAAACGATTCGCGGTTCGATAATCGGAACTGGTTGTTCCCAACTTATGGATTATAAAGTTTGCATAATTCACACGGCCGCTATCATGAAAAGGTACGGTTGATTACCTTGTACTTTGGGCACAAGACGCGTCCCATATCAAGGTATGGTTTTACCAAATTTGGTAAAGATCCAATGATTAGTATGGTCGTAATTTAATTTTAAGTTTTGACCATTTGAGTGGCCGCCATTACGTTTTAGTAAAGATGGCGCGAATATAATACATGACACTGAGGTGCCCATTGCTAGTGCTATCTCTGTATCAAATTTCGTTCAATTTGATTTCGTCGTGCTTGAATTGATAGGGGGGGGGGTACAGACATACCAAATCCCACACACACACACTCACAAACATTTTTTCGCCCTGTGTAGGTCTCATAAGTCTACTTTCATTTTTTGCAAAAATCGAAAGTAGGCTAAAAATGCTATTTTGGCCATTCCGAACTACCCGGCTCCCTTAATTCAAACTTGGATATTGCATGTAACTAGATTTATCAAGCTTTTACATGGAGAAAGATTTATTTCAACCAAGGTGCAAGATTGAAAGAGAACGGTAGTGTATTTGCCTGGTATTTTGAGAACTAAATAATTGTAAATTTATATTGGTTTTACTGGTTAACGTCCTCAAATATTTTATGATTTTACTGTGGAATATTTACATTTAATTTGTGGAGGAATCAAGATATTTTGGAGCATTCTATAACAACTATCGCATTGGAGCTAATTCATTAGTTAAGCATAAGGGAAGCCGGAAATCCGGAAAAGAGCATGTTACAACCATGTGAGCTCTTGAGTAGTACACCGCCCTAATTGAAGTGCAGAACTAGGTTCGCACTTACCTGGTATGGCATCAATCTTCCTGAGAAGGGTGTTAATCTGGCGGTGGAAGAGGTTAGCATAAATTCGTGCTTGGCTCATTGTTTTGCGAAACTAAAGTGGCTGGACTCAAGAAGTCAAGCTAGGCACCCCAGGGTCATGAACGAACGTACCCTCGTAAAGAGAGTAAATTCAATCAAGTCCCCTCAGTCCACATTTCGCCAAATATGAGCCGAGAACGAGAACAACAAGAAGTTCCGTGTCGAACTTAAGAGCCTACTTTTCTTAAAATTAAGATTCATGCCAATGATTAATCTACAGTATAGGAACCTATATAATACTAGCAGGTACCCGCGGCTTCACCCGCGATCAAGACAATGGGGACGATGCATTATTGCTGATAATTGGTCTATTCTATTACAGCATTCGCGACTATAGGTGGGTCCATTCTAATTCTGAATATTCTGATACATACAGTATATTGATATGAGCAGCCAAGTAGGAATTTTATAGAGTTGTGAATGTCTGCAGGGTTCGATGTTACATTATGTGAACACATTTTAAAATTACGTTTTTGGTTTTGCCATCTTCTGCTGAGACATAACGATTTTGTTGTCTGGATGCTCGCGAGCACGCCACATACAGTTGCCCATGGGAAAAAAATAGTTTTTGTCTAAATGTACACGTGCTACTGTTAAGTGTGTGTCATTGCGCTTTGTTAAAGAAATTGCGAATATTGTTTGAAGAGGGAACTGCACTCTTGCACACTGGAATGGCAAATCTATCGGAATATGGGGAATTAAAAGTATTCTTACTTAAGCTAATCTGGATGTAATTTGGCCATGCTTATTGATGATTTGAACGTCAACATATCGCTATTAATAGACCTATAGTTCAATATCTCTCACCTTGGCCGCTGATGTACATTATGCAGTCTCTTCCAGTGTTACATCCCAGGGATTGAAATCACCAACCACCCTTTTGCTTCACATGCCTCTCTAAGTAATTAAAATTCCTGATTGTTGTTGTTTGAGTCTTCAGTTTTTAACTGGTTTGATGCAGCCCTCCATGTCTCCCTCTCCTGAGCTAATCGTTTCATCTCTACATAGCTACCACAGCCTACATCCGAGGCAATCTGTTTAACCCTGGTTTACCCCTACAGTTCTAGTCCGCAACCCTCCCTTCCATAACTAAGCTTGCTATTTCTGGGTGTCTTAATATGTGACCTATCCTCCTATCTCTTCTCTTCATTAGCAGTCGCCAGAAACATCTCTCCTCTCCCACTCGTCTTTATACCTCCTCCTTTGGTACCCTATCTGATCATCATATTCCTGTATCACCACATCTCAAAAGCTTCAATTCTCCTCTTTTCTGCTGCACCATTAGTACAATAGTCCAACTCAGCAACTTTTCTAGGTTTAAGCCGTGCCTTGTGCGGGGATTCAATGGCCGTGAAAGACAAAATACCAACATTATTCCTCAGTAAGAGTAATTAAGAAAAAATAATAATTAACGTGACAGGCGGTAGAATACGACACATTCGACTGTGAATATGGGTTGTTGATCATGGTAAAAAACGAAAAAGAGCAGATCAAAATTGGCAAACAAAAATAGTCAGTTAACAAAAAACAAATTAATAAAGAAAATGAAAGCATAGCGTGCAAAATAGAAAGAATCTTAATATTGTATATTAGAGTAAAAATCTGAAAGCTCGCATACAACAACCAGCTCAAAGAGTTTAAAATTAGACTCAAAATCACGATCGAATCCGACCCCAAAAGCCACCTCTATAAATAAAATATATATCATTTTACGCGTATCAATGCGAGGAGCAATGTTCGCGCTTCAAAGAAGTGGGAACCGAACCCCGCGTTTTAAGGCCCTAAAACGAACGGTTTTCGAGATATTGCCAGAAAACTATCCCCGGTCTGGGAAACTTCAGCGGTTGCCATAGTAACGTTGATCTGTTACTCAGAGGGAACACAGTTATTTGGGAATATCTCCGAAACCGTTCATTTTAGGAACTTAAAATTGTGTTTCGGGGTCCCTACAGGACCTCCGAGTATTGTTTCTCGTATCTGGCGGCTTAAAATGAGCTAAATCCGACCTTTGTACCGACTGTTCTTGCTCAGTGCCAAAGGGACGAAAAAAGTCACTTACAAATTGAATTTTCAAAAACCGTTTCTTAGCGGGCTTCCACATACTCGGATCAACCAACATGCTAAATTTCAGCTTTCTAGGTCTAGTGGTTTGAGCCCTGCGTCGATGAGTCAATTTTGGATGGTCAATGTCAAAGGGCCGAAAAAAGTCACTTACAAATTGAATTTTCAACAAGTAGTTCCGTGAAGAACTATACAGCCTATTTTCATATATCCTGCTCATGTTATTTGCCTCTATCAACTTACAAAATTTCAGTTTAATTGCTGTAACAGATTCGTAGATATTGAGAACCGTCTAAATATTTCAGATGGTGGCCAGGTTGGATTTTTATTTTTGTACTATTACATTAAGATTATTGTGTACGTGTGGTATTCAAACTTCAATCGCACGATTAGAACACAAGAAGTAAAAACGAGATTTTAATATCACGCACAGCAGCCATCTTGTGATTATGCAAACAATTGAAATAAATTAGATGCCAGTGGATCAACATTTGTATAAGCATTTAACGTGCAACTTTTCACGGCACTCGGATAGTTAATTCGCGAGAAACGCCCATTTAAATATTTATACTTAACGTCGCCGCCATGTTGGATTTGGGCTCACCAGGTTACTGAAAGTCCTATAGGTGAACATATGTTCATAGTCTCTATGAACATAAAAATTTCAGTTTGGTTGCTGTAAAAGATTCATAGATATTGAGAACCGACTAAATACTTCGGAAGCTCGCCATTAATATTAATTAATTAATTAATTAATTAATTGTTGTATGTATAGGCCATAGTGTTATGTACCATTCAAGGACAATTATTGCCTAGGTTCATTATTCAAACTTTCACTTCGATCGCATGATTACGACACAAGAAATAAAAACTTAATTTTAAAATTTCGCACAGCCGCCATATTGAGGTTATGTAAACAATTGAATTAAATTAGATGTCAGTGCATTACAATCTGCAAAATCATTTACTGTACCACATTTTACTTCGCTCAGAGAGTTAAATCACGAGAAAAGTCTATTAAAATATTTCAAATTTGCTTGGTCGCCATGTTCGTTTTGTACTTTATAGGTTTATGAAATATACATAGGTAAACTTGTATCAGTACCCTTTATCACCGTATAAATTTGCAGGGTGATATCTGTAATAGTTTCGGAGAAACAGAATGTCAGTGAAATATTTCGCACAGCCGCCATTTTGAGGTTATGTAAACAATTGAACTAAATTAGACTTCAGTGCATTAAAATGTGTATAAACAATTGCTGTACCAAGTTTCATTACGTTTGGATAGTTAAATCTCGAGAAACGTCTATTTATAAGTCTCAATTTCGCTTAGCCGCCATGTTGGTTTTTAGTCACCAGGTTTTAGAAAGTCTCATAGGTGAACTTCTAGTAGTGCCCTTTATCACCGTACACAATTTCAGGGCGATATCGGTAATAGTTTCGGAGATATAGAATGCTAGTGAAATATTTCGCACAGCCGCCATGTTGGATTGGTGAGACGTAACAAAATTTGAAGGGCGCGGTCGAGGTCACCTGGAATAGCGCTATGAACTTACCGAGTTTCATTGAAATCGCTCCAGCCGTTTAGATTTTTATTAGGGACACACACACACACACCTCACACACACGCACACACACGGACAAAAGGTGATCTCATAAGCCTATTTTTTCAAAATTGAAAATAGGCTAAAACCCGTTTCTTAGTGAGCCTCTACATACTCGGATCAACCAACATGCAAAATTTCAGCTTTCTAGGTCTAGTGGTTTGAGCCCTGCGGTGAAGGGTCAATTTTGGATTATATATAATAGATGAACGCATACAGGACTTGGTTGAAACGATTCACTCGTCATCTTTCATTTGTTGAATCTATTCGTGCGCTACCTATTGTAGAATGGACTTACCAAGCCAGACTCTTTTCCTAGAGTGAGCACGACAATTCACCCAAGTTTCATGGCAATCGGATGAATGGTATCTGAACGCATACGGTACTTTGTTGAAACGATTCGCTTGCCGTCGCACATTTGTTGAATCTACCCGTCCGCTACCTATTGTAAAATGGATTTATTAAGGCAGAAACCTTCCGTGGAGTGTACATAACATCTCACCCAAGTTGCATCGCTATCGGACGAATGGAATATGAACGGATACGGGACTTGGTTGAAACGCTTCGCGCGTCGTCGCTCATTTGTTGAATCTATTCACGCGCTACCTGTTGTAAAATGGATTTACTAAGCCTGAAATCTTCCCTGGACTGGACACAACATCTCACCCAAGTTTCATTGCTATTTGACGGATGGTATATGAACGCATATGGGACTTTGTTGAAACGCATCGAGCGTCGTCGCTCATTTGTTGAATCTTCTCATGCGCTACCTGTTTAAAAATGGATTTGCTAAGCCAGAAACGTTCCCTGGAGTGGACACAACAACTCACCTAAGTTTCCTTGCTATCGGACGAATGATATATCAAAGCATACGGGACTTTTTGGAAACGCTTCACGCGTTACACTTACATGTTGTTTATATTCTATGAGCCGTTATTGAAATGTCCAAACAATGCCATGCTCTACGATGCAAGTGATTTGTGCATGCTTGGAAGCCAACTTCAAATATCAAGAATTCGACATCACCGCCACCTATGGTACAAAAACATAACCATGAATTATTCTCAGAAAGTCAATTATTCCTGAACGTTTTAGAAGAAACAACTGCCAAGGAGATGGGCTTTGGAGAATCAGTGGGGAAGATGACTCTGTTTAGCGGCGTGTTTAGTTTTCACTAAGGCTAGCTGTTTCCATGACCACAGTTTTCGTTCTGTTGACTGTATCTTGTGGTTATAAAAGTGTTTTTATCCAAAATTTTCGTCGCTACGCCACCAACCGGGACCAATTGTGAATCTAAACCATGCACGGACCCATTCTAATATACATAAAAAACTTCATAAAAATTGGACAAGCCGTTTAGGAGGAGTTCAGTCACATACACACGTGTCGATGAATTATATATATAAAGATAATATCGAAATTTCGTTAGTAATATCGAAATGTCTAATTAGTTCGAAATATACCTGTTGTAAAATGAATTTACTAAGCCTGAAACCTTCCCTGGACTTGACACAACATCTCACCCAAGAGCACTACGGTTGGCAGCCCTGGTGACTGAATATATTCTTAGTTCCATCTCTTAAGGTACAGAATACAGAATTTGGTTGAAGTCCAATGGACGTTACATGCAGTTAGACATTGTATCTCTAAGCACGAGTGAAAGCATGTTGGCTACAATGTCATACGTGTGCTGGTCAGAAATAATCTGAAATATTATGATATCTTGTGCCTATTTTGGATGAAATCCATTTGTTAGTATAAAAGTTATATGTACAGTATTTTAAAATCGGAACTATCAGCAGGCATAGAATTATGTTGGCAGCACTGACTTATATTAAATACTCCAAATTAACCTAGAATAACAGTGCTAAACGTGTGCAAAGTATCGAGCTGTTGACTTGCATACGTTCTGATATATTGATATTAGGGTAAGAAAATATAGACAGCATTTATTAACAGTTGGCAGCCCTGATTGCTCTTAAGAATACTAATAGTCATATCATTTATGTTACACAAAGCACATACGAAATTTGGTTGAAATCCAACTGATAGTATAGAAGTAAGATGTATTTAAAAATTGGTCCTATCAGCAGGCTTAGAATCATGTTGGTAGAACTGACGTATATAAGTTACTCCAAATTAATATAAAAATCCTGGTACTATACGTGTCCATAGTTTAATGCTGTCGGCTTGCATACTTTCTGATATATTGGTAGGCCTATTTGGATAACAAAATATATAGGGCAATTATTAACAATTGGCACCCCGGGTGGCTCTTAAGAATACGCTCAGCCTTATCTGTTTATGTACACATATTGCATACAAAATTTGGATGACATCCAATTGATAGTGTAGAAGGCATATGCAATTAAAAATTGGACCTATCAGAAGGCTTAAAATTATTTTGGCAACACTGTCATATATGGCCTCCTGGAAATTAAACTGAAATAGTGTTATCTACATGTGTGCCAATTTTGGAACAGCTCCCATGCATACCTTCCAAGATATCCAACATGTTGCTCAAATTTCTAGTGCGTTTTTTCAGCAGGTGGTAGCTCTGACACCATTTTCAAATATGAGCATGAGATATTCCGGTATACATCTTTACTCAAACTAAATTTGGTTTCGATTGCTGCAGCTGATTAGGAGTTGATAGGGGGGGGGGCGTACACACACACACAGCCAGACAGACAGAAGGACAGACAGACACACATTTTCCCGCATCGATCTCATAAGTGTACATTTTCCTCTTTTTTGCAAAATGAGAAGAGTAGGCTAAAAATGTCAGCAAGTTACCGTTACAGCAAGGGATAAGGCAGAAATATTGTCGAAATGGCATGTATTAAAATGCTCAAAAGGTCAAATAGCGAGAGGAACGATGACATGCTAATATGATAACGTAAGTATTTAGACAAATATCACTCACTAAACTGTGTACGGAATGACTTAGAATTTTGTACTAACAATTAATTTTATGGCTATTTGCTGCAATAAATATTCATTCATTCGTAAGGTAAGTACAGTATAATAAGTGGAGCACATCCTATGCCCACTGAAGCAAGGGAATGGGGTTAAAAACATGACGTTTGGAAAGAGAGATAGTAGTGTGGTGAGGCCGGTTCTGCTCCACCCCCTACTTTCATATAAACATTGCCGATATCTCTCGAATGCATGGTCGGATTTTAACGAACGAGGTGTTGTTGGCGTTGGGGTGACGTCCTCTTTGCTAAGAATGTGCGTTGGTATTTTTTTGAAAATGTTTGTTTTTTGGATTGGCGCTATTTTGGAAACGGTGAATTTTGGAAAAGTTTGCTCGACGTTAATGAATGGTGGCTATGCCCTCTAGGTGGACAGCCAGTTTCAAGGGAGTAGGAGGAAAACAAATGATAGCCTACTTTCTGGCAAACATTGGCGATAATTGGCGAATGGATGGTCGGATTTTATCGAATGAGGTATTGTTGGCGTTGGGATGACATTCTCTTTGCTAAGAATGTGTGTTGGTATTTTAAATATTTTTTTGAAAATTGTTGATTTTGAAATTGTCATTATTTTGGAAACGGCGAATTTTGGGAAAATGTTTGTATGACGTTAATGAAAGGTGGCTATGCCTTCTAGGAGGACAGCATGTTTCAAGGGTATAGGAGGAAAACAATGATAGCCTACTTGCTGGCAAACATTGGCGATAATTGGCGAATGGAAGGTCGGATTTTAACGAATGAAGTATTGTTGGCGTTGGGATGACGTCCTCTTTGCTAAGAATGTGTGTTGGTATTTGAAAAAAATATTGAAAATTCTTGTTTTGGGATTTTTGATTATTTTGAAAACGGTGAATTTTGTGAAAAAGTTTGTTTGACGTTAATGAAAGGTGTCTATGCCCTCTAGGTGGACAGCAAGTTTCATGTGTGTAGGCCAAAAGAAAATTAATTTTGGAAACTTTTGGAAACGGTGAACTTGACAAAAAATGTTTGTTTGTCATAAATGAAAGGTAATGTTGTCCTTTTAACAGAGATGTAGGTGAAAGCATGTCTTTTGGTCTAAAAAAGGGCGTTTTTCGTTATGTTTCCAGATATTTGAGGAGTACATAAAAAAGTGAGAATTAGGTTTGATGTGGGAAATTACTGTTATAATGTTAAACTCATTTTTTTATTTTTGGGAGGAGAGCCACTCTCTGGCTTTGAAATCATAACGAAACGATAATTTACAAGTCTCTAAGCTGACCATGCCTGAAGGTTTTAGTTTCGCTCCGTCTTATCAGGAGGAGAATGCCGGCCGTGGGCTGGTGACTGCGTGGGAAGCGTCGAGTCTGCACTATGCCCACTCTGGTCGGTGTGAGATAACCGCCGAGGTCATTTTGACGTGAGACCATTGTGTATTCGAAATGCTGATAGCGAACTTTTATACATGCTAAGCACACACACTGGTCTTGTGGCGTATGTGAATCATTAAAGTGTGCAGTTCTCTCAACTCTTCATTGCTTGTGAAAAGTGTTTGTTATACTGTGGGAGTGATGGGATCAACAATTTATTAAGACATATAAACTAGTGTGACAAACCAACATGGTTCATTACTGATAAGATATCCTTTGATACAGACGGATGGGGAGCCAGTTTTAACGTGCAAGAGTTCGTTATTAATTAATTAATAAAAATATATTTTGAAAAACAAAGTAAAGAAAAGGTATGTTATTTGTTCATTATCATGTTATGGAATAAATTATTGTTATTTTTGCATTATTTGGTAGTTGATTTAATAACTTAATGCTATGAATGTATTTTTGTTGCAGATAAAACAACAACAACTAATTTGTGAATATTACAACTTCAGGGAGAGAGTAAAACAGCTGAGGAACATCAGTTTGAAAAAATAATATTAATTTGCAAAAGGTATATAAATATTTTTTATGACTTATTCTAAATGAATAAATGCTCTTTTATTTTATGATAATGCATGCACTTTTGGAATATATTTATTTTTGTTGCAGAATTAAACTGTGTGTGCCTGCCAACAAACGATCGGGAAAGCAGCGTAGCCCACTAAGCTACAATTTTGATATTGAAAGGGTATGTTATAAAGATATGTTTTTTTTTTGTGAAAAAATTAGCTGACTATTTTCCGAGTGAGTGTCTTATTGTGTGTGTGCATATGAATAACCCTATTACCGACAGCAGTGGCTATGCTGGCTAAAGAACAGCTTTAGGTCATGGGGCCAAGCTCTCTGCTAACTCGGTAGACGCGTGGGTTCAAGCCCCACCCTCGTCCGTCCTTGAAATGGTTTTCCATGGTTTTGCATTTTCAACGCCAGGCAAATGCTGGGACGGTACCTTCTGACAGGCCACGGGCACTTACTTGTACATCCTAGCCCAGTTTCATTGATTTTTTATCCATTCCATATTTCATTCCGGCACGCAGGTCGCCCACGGGCGTCGACTAGAAAGACCTGCACTCGGCCTCTTAGGAGGCCACATGACAGACAAAATAATCCTATTGCATACCCTAAACCCTTTTTGAGTGTTTTGTTATTATGTGCTATAACTGAATTAATGCATATGTTTACTGAATATATATATATAACTAATAAAGGGTTTTATTGCTTTTGCTTTTCAGATATGTATTTAAAGAAAGAAGCATTATCCCGCATTGCAACTAATTGGCTGTTTGCTGGAGCCCCCACCACCACCACATACGGTTGGAGAAACAACAACAACAAATACAGTTTGCGTGTGTGAGTGAGTGAGTGTTAGAAGACATCTATATTTGCTGTTTTTTGGATTACCCTACTTATAAGGTGAGATAACTTTCTATTTACAGTTGATTTTTTAATTATGTCTACATTGATGTGTGAAGAGTTAGAATGGCAACCATTAGCTAAATGTTTTAAAAGTAGAATATGTTCCGGTCGAATTTATAATGTAAAAAAATTGTCTATCCCCTAAAGAATTTGTCGAATCGTGTTTGTCTATTTTTGTGAATGAAAGCAAACAAGGCTTAACAACGCATCACGCCCTAAAAATAAATTTCGAATTACTATGCGAGTTTATTCTGATTAAAAATAATGTTGAAGAAGAACATAGGTTTAATCTTTGTACAAAAATGGAGAAATTAATGATATCCGATAATTTAGAAATTTGGTATCAAAAAATGCTATTGATGGACTTGTCAGTAAATTTGATAAGTTACAAGACGGACCCAGTGGCCTGGCTCAGAATAGCATTGCATATTTACAAATTAATATTTGTAAATACAATCCATTGAATGCAGGAATTAGCTATATTCCCACACCGAGCTTTATCGCTTCGAGAATGGCAGTGATTAGTGTATGTAACACAGACGAGTACTGCTTTTTATGGAGTGTGGCTAGTTGCCTGCAACCCTGTGAAGACAGACATTGTTATAGACCAGGGAAGTACAAAGCTATGTTTAACCACTTAAAACAAACTCTGAATCTACAGCATGTTTCATTTACCATGTCTGTAGATAAAATTCATTTATTTGAGAAAGATAATCCAAATTTCTCCTTCATGATATATGGCGTTGAGGGAAGCAACATTGTCGGCCCCTTGTATGCCACTAAAGAGACAAAACAATATCACATTCATTTATTGCTTTTGTCACATGGGGATAAAAGCCATTATTGCTGGGTAAAACATTTGAGTAGATTGTTAAGCAGCCAAGCGTCCAAGAAGGAGCATGCAAAACACAATTGCGAGCGCTGCCTTCAGTATTTTGGAACTGCTGATCTTTTGAAACGCCATACACGAGACTGTGATGGGCAGACAGCAGTAAAGCTCGTCTTGCCCGAAGGGAATGACGCAGTCTTGAAATTTAAGGCCACTTATAAACAAGATATGGTGCCATTTACTGTTTATGACGATTTTGAGGTTCTGACTCTTCCCCTCCAGGGATGTGAACCAAACCCCCATACAAGCTCAACCTATACAGTGCAGAAATATGAACCTTTTGCCGTCGGCTATTATGTTGTCTGTCATTATGATACATCCCAATGTGAGTATGTAAGTCACAAAGGTTCGGATTGTGCGCAGTGGTTTTTTGATCAAATGGCGCCTTTAGCGGGCAAACTAGAAAAAAATTGGACAACCTGTACCAATTCAGATGAATCACGTACAGCAAAAAGAATATGATCAAGCCACCCCCTGCCACATATGCGAAAAACCTATTAGGCGGAGAAACAAAAGTAAGAGATCACTGCAACAGGACAGGTCATTTTAGAGGTGCTGCTCACAGAGAATGCAATTTAGAGTATTCTATACCTCGCTTCCTTCCTGTCTTCTTACACAATTTCTCTCGCTACGATCTGCACTTTATTGTTAAAGAATTTTCTCACGTAGATAAGAGCAAATTCAGCATTTTGGCTAAGATGCATGAGAGCTTCATGTCTCTTTCATGGAGAAAAGGAAAAATGAGCATTCGTTTTCTCGACTCATTGAAGTTTATGTCTAGTTCGCTGGATAGCCTTGTGAAAGGTTTACGCGAGGATGAGTCGAAACATACTCAATCCCACTTTACGAATACAAAACAATTTAAATTGAGTGTTCGTAAAGGTCATTTTCCTTATGACCACGTGAAAAGTTACGAGGTGCTTATAGAAACGACTTTGCCCCCTAGAGAATTTTTTCTCAGTTAACTCAGAGCACCATCAGTGAAGAAGAGTATGCACACGCACAACATGTTTGGCGTGCTTTTGCCATAGAAAGCATGGGTCAATATGTTATGCACTACTTCAAATTAGACGTGTTGTTGTTGACTGACGTGTTTGAGACGTTTCGTCAGCTATGTCATTCGATATACGAGCTGGACCCCGCCCACTACTATACCAGTCCGGGGATAAGTTGGGTCACTGCCCTCAAATTTACTCAAATTGAGCTTGATTTACTGACAGATTCCGATATGGTACTAATGATGGATAAAGGGATTCGTGGAGGGTTCGTATCGCTCAATCAGCGACATGACAAGGCAAATAATCATTACATGCCTGAGTATTGTCCCGAAGAACCAGAATCTTACTTGATGTATTTCGATGTAAATAATTTATACGGTTTCGCTATGAGCAGACCGCTGCCGTACAAAAACTTTGTCTGGCTGTCTGAGGTTGAAATTCAAGATTTTAATGTGCATAGCCCCAGCAAGCAACAGGACGTGGGATATGTCCCTGACCTTGACTTAGCTTATTCCCCCGATCTCAGACAGCGACATGGTGATTTCCCCTTTTGTATAGAGAAAATGGTGCCGCCCGAGAGAAAGGGTAATCATAAAAAAATGATCGGCACCTCGTATGACAAAAATCACTATGTATTGCACATTGATATGCTGGTAGAATGTTTACCTCAGGGCTTAACCCTGAAAAAATCCATAGAGATATTTCTTTCTGTCAGAAACCGTGGTTGAAACCTTACATGGATTTAAATACCAGTCAAAAACAAAGTGCCACTCAGCCATTTCAAATAATTTCTTTAAACTGATGAATAATTGTATTTATGGCAAGAGTCTGGAAATGTGCGGCAGTATAGGGACATAAAATTGGTGAACACATGGCATGGGCAATGGGGCGCTCAAAAATACATTTCAAAACCAAATTTCAAATCTTTGAACGTTATTGATCATTATTTAGTTACTATTGAACTTGCCAAAACTAAAGTGATCATGAATAAACCTATCTATTTAGGCCAAGTCATTTTAGAATTTTCTAAATTGCATATGTGTAAATTTCATTATGGTTTTGCAATGCGGCAATTCGGTACCATTTCCTTGTTATATACAGACACGGATAGTTTTATTTACCATATTCGTGACTGTAATCCGTATGTCGTTATCAAACAAAATCCAAAATGGTTTGACACGTCCTCGTTTAGTGAGAAGAACGTGTTCAATATCCCCCGTCTGAACAAAAAAGAAACTGGTTTAATGAAAGAAGAGTGTTCAGACACCATGATGATTGAGTTTGTTGGGCTTGCTCCGAAAATGTATAGTTTTCGACAGATGAATGAATGTGAATCTAGGCGAGCCAAAGGAATTAGCTAACACGTAGTGAAAAGGCTTTGTGTGGATGATTATCTACATGTCCTTCACACCTACACAGGCATGTCGCATAGTCAGTTTAGAATTATGTCTAAAAACCATAATTTATTTTAATGAAACAACGAAAACAAACACTTGCTTTGTTGGATGATAAAAGGCAGTGGTGTCAGGATATGATGACAAGCGTTCCCTTTGGCTACAACCAGTAATGGTTGATGCTATTGTTATTGTACAATACGGCAAGTGTTTGGTTTGGTTGCTATCAAGTGCGTGATGCCAAGTTGAGCCTCGAAATATAAAAAAATTGCAGTGTATCATATAATTTGTGTTTTTTAACCTGTGTGCATGATGTATGCAAGGATGTATGAATGTGTGTAAATAGATGTATATAAACTGTATGTCTTGTGCTGTTTCCTGTCAACGCATAAAGAGAGGCATGCATCAACGTTTGCATGCCTCACTGTGCACAGGCTAGATTAAAACATGCTGGCTTTTTAAATTTATTTTAGCTTGTGACTTAATAGGTCTCACTAGATGCTGGCTTAATAAGCCTCATGTTTCAGCGAACTGTCCTCCCATCCTCAGTAGACATGCAGCTTAATAGGCCTCACTAGATGCTGGCTTAATAAGCCTCATGTTTGAGCAAACTGACCACCCATCCTCAGTAGACATGCAGCTTAATAGGCCTCACTAGGTCGTGGCTTAGTAGGCCTTATGTTCGAGCAAACTGACCACCCATCCTCAGTAGACATGCAGCTTAATAGGCCTCACTAGGTCGTGGCTTAGTAGGCCTTATGTTCGAGCAAACTGACCACCCATCCTCAGTAGACATGCAGCTTAATAGGTCTCACTAGGTTAATAGACCTGATGCAAACAACAACAAAAAATATCCTGCTTTTATTGTGGACAAACACACTTTATGTCTAGTGTTATAAGTGGTGATGTATTACAAAACAACACCAGACGAATATCTGAACAGAAATTGTTTTTAAACATAATGCATAAAAAATTCAACACACAGATGGTTATTTATTTATTTAGTGTTTTGCTTATTTTTATTTTCTTTTTGCTATTCACTTAGGGGACAGACAGAGTATACATTAACATATTTAAAAAAATATGCATACTTAGTAAAACGTCTATAGACTAACTACTTTTCAGATTCAATGATGAGCCATGATGAAGATTCTTTTATTGTTACCAAACACACTACGTTTAATGAATATGCAACGATGGTAAATTATAATCCACAAAGTGTGGCCTATCCTTTAGAGTATAAAAACTTTAAATTGCGCATTGATACCACTTTTTATAAGAGCATCATTAATGATGATGATTATGATGATGATGATGATGATGTCTTGTTTCATGATCCAAGTCATCACTATTGCAAATCCTGTATGCTAAATTTTGGTTTTCAAAATAATGTATCTACAGAAGAAATTCATAAATCATGGTATGGTTTAACGATGAAACAAGTGATTGTTAAATTAGCGGATGAGGATGATTTTCCAGTTTTTTGGTGTACGCTATGCACAACACCCTTGTTTAATGTCTATTTTCCAGTAACGTCAAATATGTTTTGTTTCCACTTTTATAAATTCCCTGATGAGGAAGGAACCACTTCATATCGTCAACAAGCATTTCGTCAACTTAATTTTACGTTACCTATGAATCAATATTCACCACATAGACTACGGTCTATTAGAAACTAACAACAACAACAATATGTGACGCATATGTTTTTTTGTTGGATTTGGCTTTTTAGGAACATACTTTACTTTCAAAAAGATATTTGGCTATTTTTTTTTTAGTTTAAGGTGTATTCATGTTTATGGAAAACACATACCCCAGTTTAAATTTGTATTGTCTTTTGATTTGTTTCTTGGTTAATAAAGTGCATGGTATGTTAACTTTACCTTTATAGGCATCCATTAGTATGCAGTTGTTTGTTTATAGTATCTGTACATACTATTTTTTTAACAGTACGCAGTGCGAATTTGCACGCCGACATGGAAATTGTATACGACTCATTCAACAAGGAGATTATATACTAATATATCTATTGACAACAGAGGCATACATTTACCTCCAAACGATCTTGAAAATGATTCACACTTAATTTTCATAAAACATTTTCTATTAAATAATTTTCAAATTCATGTTTTGGCTGAAAACGATGAAAATGAATGTCAACTTTTAGAAGTAGGCTACACAGTGTGGGACAATGATTTGTTTGTTTTACATGGGTTTTACCGTAAGGTAATACAGTGGTCATGTGAACATTGTTCACTTGCCTACGTTTTTGTTAATCAGTCAAAGAAAACTGTTGCCACAAATTGTTGAACCACCCATATAACAAATAATGTGAATGATTACATGTTACTAATAATAATAATAATTTTGCAATTTGTTATTTATCTTTTTTAGAAAAAAAATGTATGAAGCCCTTTGCTCAGAAGTTGAAGATCAGTTTCTGATGATACAACATAAACAAGTCTTAGTTGTACCCATACAAGAAAAACAGGTTTAGGTGGTAATAAACATTTAAACAAAACCTTATTTTAGTTTTTATAGATGTCAGAGCTCCACTATTTTTTAATAAAAAATAGTGGTCATTTAATACCATTTACATATATACCAAATTTTGAAAATACGTTTCGACAGTGGGAATGGTTAGTGTTTTGCGCCTCTTCATTAGCAGATGCACAAGTCATTGAACCTTATCTTTATAAATACATTTTAATTGATTTGTCTAATGATGCTTTAGCACGTTATTACTGCCATTTAACAACCACCCCCTACCCTATGGTAGAAATCAACTATTGTTTTTCAATTAAAAGAAAATTTAAAAACAGGGTTTGGTTTATTTATAGCTTTAAAAAATGTTTAAAATGATTGCTTGGTTTATTTCTTTCTTTTAGAAAACATGAGCATGTAAGATAATAAGAATCATCATATCACAGACAGCGTAGTTTATATTCAACAAACAGAGTTGTTGTTTCTTCCAGTGTTAAAAACTCATGTTTTGACGGACGTGGTCCGTGGAAAGAAATTCACCAAGCTCTATTAATGGATGTCATAGGCACTTAAACACAATTTTTTCTTATCGATGATAATTGTCATTTACAGCAGTATACCTATTTACGTCATGTGGAGCATGAAACACAAAAGAATTGGCTTTTGATGTTGGTTCAACAGTTATCGCGTACCTTGTACAAACATTATTATATTTTTGTCAATTTATCCAATACTATCTACAACTTTAGGCATTAGACGCTCACGCTTAAAAAAAGCAACACCCTTTAATGTATTGACAGTGTTGTTGTTGTTGTTGTTGTTGTTATATAAGAATAAGAGTGTTTAAAAAGAAATGTCTTTTCTTTCCTTATAGCCAATCATGGACGCCTTGATCGCTATTGGTCAAGATTGCGGCTTTGCACGCAAGAAAATGAGTGAATTGCCTACACAAACACCCTTTCGCATTCATAAAATTCAAAAGTTAAAACCTAAATTTGGTGAACGAGCGCTTTTTGTTTGTCAAGACTTTGAGGCATTTCTACCCACACGCTTTAATAACCTACCCGATAGTGTCATGGAAGATGTCAATTCCAGTATTCGCCCTGTGTATTTAATGTATGAGGGTGAAAAAAATAATCTTTGCATGATTCGTTTTGTAAAACTAGAAAACGAACAATCATTGTACGCAAGCCATGACTTTTATTTGTTTATTGATGTCTTACTAAAATAAAAATAATATTTCTTTGGTGCTCAACTGTTTTGACGTTTATTAATTGTTGCTCATGGATTATAATGGTAAATAATAATAATAATAATAATAGCAGGGGGAGAGGTGATACTCCCACGTGGCGCGTCCCAGGTGGCGGATAGGGGGGTCCTCACTGGCTTGCCAGCGGACTTGAGGGAAATAAAATACCTCTCGCGGACCAAACACTCTGTAAACAGCTGCAGAACATCGAGTGGCACCTCTCGATCTCAACAATCGAGTTGCAACCATGTGATCATTTCATGTGATCACCCCAACCTTTCACTTTCAACTTGTGAACCTGGCATGATGGATCGTATTGGATCACAGCAACTACCCCAGGCCCCGGACTTATACAGTTCGGGTTCTCCCGATCATCGGATTCTGGGGGATCGGGAGCATCATGCTGAGAAGAGTCGGAGCTTCTCAAAATCTCTTCGCCCGAAGAAAAAGAACTTCATCGGAACAGTCAATGTGAACACTTTGCTCAAAACTGGGAAACTTAAACATTTAATTGACACCTTGAATAAATTTGATATTCTAATTGCAGCCATTCAGGAAACACGTTTCCAAGACGAAAATCATTTTGATTCAGAAAACTTTAGGATATATAAGGGGAAACCAGCCATAAAAATTGGAGATAATTTATCACAATTTGGAACAGCGTTTTTTGTAAGAAAAACAATAGCCAGTTCAGTACTCAACTTTACTTCTCCCTCCGAAAGGATCTCCGTTCTCTCAATAAAATCAAGCAACAAGGCATACACATTGATTAATGCCCACGCTCCCATAAACAATGACAATAAGAAAAACCCTCAGAAAGTAGAAGACTTTTGGGAACTCCTTGAGGAAACCATCAGCAAAATTCCTAAACATCATGTGAAAATTTTACTCGGTGACTTTAACGCACAGGTTGGTAGAGAAAAGAAGTATAGGTCCATAGTTGGTCATCATCCAGCACATTGGAGAACAAATCAGAATGGTGGGCATCTGATAAATTGCTGTAAATCCTTTAATTTTAGGCTCATGTCTACATATTTCACCAGGTCTCCACACAAGAAGAAAACATGGAAATCACCAAATCCAGCACTAGGAGAATTCCAAATTGATCATGTAGCAGTGTCCAAACAGAACATATGTGAAATCCTAAATGTTAGAGTGCGCAGGGGAGTGATTGACTCTGATCACTACTTAAGCCAAATCAAAGTGAAATTCCAGCCTAATAGATCCAAACCAAAAACTAAGAGATTACTAAGAGTGGATCCGGAGCACCTCAAGCAGAACGCCAAAGAATTTCTTCAGGCCATAAAAGAGCAAAATCCCAAAGACTGGAGGGACTTAGGAAACTCAATTCTGACATCAGCACAGAAGTTAGGGCAGCCCCCAAGGAAAAGGAAACACAGATGGTGGAACACAACCTGTGATAAAGCAATTGAAGACAGAATTAAAGCCTGGAATAAATGGAACGGACATCAGACAACTGAACGATGGGAATTATTCCTTAAGATCCAGAAATCAACAGCTAAGATCATCCGCAGGGAGAAGCGGACATACGACAGGAATAAACTCATAGAGATAGAACAGGATTTCCTAAAAAACAACACCAGAAGTTTCTATAAGACATTCCGTGAGAGTCTGTCTAGTTATCAACCACCTAGCATATGTTTCAGTAGACCAGATGGCTCACTAGAAACAAACACCAAGGAAAACTGCAAGATCTTAGCAGATTACTTCCAGGACCTACTCAACTGTGACCCACCGAAAGAAAAAATGCACTTTGAAAAGCCTGCACCGAATCCAGATTCACATCCACCGACAATGGAAGAAACAGCTGAAATCATTCAATCTCTTAAAAACAACAAAGCACCGGGAGAAGACGGTATTACCGCTGAAATGTTGAAACTCGGTGGGGAAGAGGTCACCAGAAGAATCCACGCAATTTTAAAAGCAATTTGGGAAACAGAAGTGATCCCACAGGACTGGAAGTGCGCGTTAATACATCCATTGCACAAGAGAGGTAACAAAACTGATCCAAACAACTATAGAGGTCTATCCCTATTATCTGTGGCCTATAAAATCCTATCTAAAGCTCTTCTGAACAGACTAGAGAAACAAACAGACCATTTGATTGGTGAATATCAAGCGGGTTTTAGAAAAGGGCGTTCATGTGCTGAACAGATATGGAATCTGAAGATGATTTTGAAGATCCGCAGATCCAACCCCACAATTGTCACCTTTGTGGACCTAAAGAAAGCATATGATTCTGTGGACAGGCAGACCCTGTTTGAGACGCTAGAAGAACTTCAAGTGGACAGGAAGACCAGAGAACTGATTTGTCAGACTCTCACCAATACAACATCGAAGGTGAAGTTTCTTGGGGAAATTTCTGACTCTTTTGAAGTACGAACAGGTGTTCGCCAAGGAGACGGAATTTCACCCCTTCTATTTAACCTGGTTCTAGATAAAGTCATCAGAGAGTGGGAAAAGAACATCAAAGGCGTTAGCATAGGAACTGCTGGAAACAAAATCAATGTGAAATGCTTGGCTTTCGCAGATGACCTAGCAATTATCACTAGGAACAAAGAAGAAACTAAGCATGCTATTGAGACATTATACAGAATAGCATCACAAGCAGGCCTTCAAATATCATTTGAAAAAACCAAGTACATGAAGAATTTTCAGCAAAAGAAGAAGAAAGAAAAAATAGAAACAGCGTATGGAGCAATTTCACAAGTAGAATTTTTTAAATACCTTGGAGAAATAATTCTTCCTTCAGGATTGGACAGTTTGGCTAACACAGAAAGAGCCTCAAAACTTCATAGAGCATTCAGACTAACATGGGATCACTATAATAAAAGAGTAATGTCACATAATGCAAAACTGAAACACTACAAAACAGTTGTACTACCGGAAGCTCTATATGCTTCAGAAACCATAGCTTTAGGAGGTCATTCTAAAATTGCAAATATAGAAAAGCAAGAACGTAAAATTCTTAGAAAAATATTCGGCCCCACACAAGAAAACGGAATTTGGATTAAAAGACGAAATTCAGACCTATACCGTCACACAGATAGTTTCAGAAACACGGTACGAAAAAGACGTTTAACATTTTATGGACACCTCTTCAGGATGGACGATTATAGACTTACAAAAAGGTTATTCAATGTAATAAATTCTCAGAAATCAAGGATAGCCTGGCTGGATGAATCAAGAGAGGACCTGCAAGAGTTGAACATCGGAGAAAATATTCTGAGAAACCGCAAAGTCTTCAGGACCGCAGTAACAAAGCACAAGTTTAGGGTGAAAACTAGTGGCAGGACTGGAACCAAGTGGACAGAAGAACGGAAGAAGCAGCACAGTGACTTCATGAAGAGATTTTGGGAAGATAGGAAGGCGAATATCATCAAGCCGAAAAACAAGTTCAAGCGCGCTCTATAATGGGCAAAACGCAAAAAGAAAGAATAATAATAATAATAATAATTTTCTTAACTTTTTATGTTTGTTTTATAGCCTTTAGGGCTACATTTAATACAATGATGCCTATAATGACAAAAGGTAAAATGGTATTTTTTTTTGTAAGTTCACTCTTTAATGAGAGAATTTTTTTTAACCTTTAGGGCTACGTGAATACATACTTTGCCTATGATGCATGGTTTTTTCTATTAATGTACATGTATAGTTTCTTAAAATAAGTTGAAACGTCATGCCCTTAAGGATAACTTGTTCATTTAGCACACGCACTCATGCAATGCAACCATAAGTAATAATAATAATCAAATCAACACTGTTTACTAATTAAATAAATAAATAAATAAATAATTTAAATTTAACGTTACATTGTGTTAAATGGTCACATGATTTTGTAGAAACAAAATCATAATGACATGTTTTATTACTAAATAATAATAATAATAATAATAATAATAATAATAATAATAATAATAATAATAATAATAATAATAATAATTTAAAAAACACTATTTTTAACGGTCACACGGTTTTGTATAAACAAAATCATAATGACATGTTTTATTACATAATTGAGCCATGCAAGCCTGTCTCTGGACATGATTACGCATCTCTTCTACGTATATATATCCCCTACCAATTAAAGCGCCCGCTAAGATATCTTGCTTTGGGTAATGAACTCGAGATGGCAGCACCTTCTGGCTACTGTTCTGATGATGGGGTTCAAGCTCTACCTAACAGAGCACAGCATCGTCTATATATGAAAGTCAAATATTCTATTAACATTCGTCATTAAAACAAAGGACTGTATGTAAAATATACCGCCAAATTGATTGTATAATATTGTACATTGTCAAAGTGTGTGTCACGCGTTGATTGGACAATTTCAAAGTACCAGGCATTCAGTGCGCCCTGGCTTTCTGGTCCGCCGCCATGTCGGCTCTTTGCATTTTGTTTTGACTATTTGAACTAACTAGTCGGAAAATTCGCTTCGCCATCTGAGGGGAAGGCATGGAGGAATTATTTAATATGTTTGAGTGACCTAAGGCATTGTGGAGGTGTCAAAATCCTAAGAAAAGCCTGTGTAAATAGTTTCTGCCTTTTAAATGTAAAGTTATGTTTCATCTGCGACTAACGGCGTCTGGGCTTTGGGTAGCCATGTTGACATAATTTGTGTGTGTTTTTTTAAATTAATTAGTATCTATTAGTGTTTGTTATTTTGTGTCCCCATAAAAAGGATTTAAGGTATGTTATAATTTATATTTATTTTATTTGCGGGCGTCCACATCTGCCATAAATGTTTATGTATTTTTGTTCATTAGGCGTCTTGGCCTAAAGGTGTTTTCTGATATGTAACAAATAATATTCTTTTGTACATTTCGGGGACACGTTTCAACTGTAAATTTGATTTTAATTTATGTACCCTTTTATTTACTTAAGGGTTATTTTCCTTTTAATTGTGTAAATCATTTTCTTCTCGTAGCCAGGGGTTGGCCTATATCATGGTCTTTAGTTTTTTTTTTGATCCATCGCTTCCTATTTCTGTTTTTATTGTTCGTATTTTTGTTAAAAGGTAATATTTTTCTCTTTATTGTAATTTCTCTCTGGCCGAATGCTAATTCTTAAATTCTTTGTTTGGCGTATTTAGGCATGATATTCAGTCATCTGTTTCGCGGCCTTTGTAGTTTTGTTTTTTCATGATGCATTGTGGTCTTTGGTAAGTGTCTTTCGGCGTGTGGCGCGACTCTCAAACGTGATGTCGTAGTTCTTGATTTTTTTTCTTGTTTTTAATCATGCTGGTTTTTGGTTTAGTGCTAACTTCTGTTTTAAGTTTCCCTGCGTGTGCCGCAGTAATATTAATTTGTTTTTGTTATTCTGGTCTCTTTATTTCTATTTAGCTCCTTGATTTTTGGCATGGTATGGCTGACTGTATGTCGAGCCTAATTTTCAGTGTTTGTGGTTCATTAAATCGCTTCATTTAGTAAGTGCTAATTTAAGCCTTGTGGGCTCCGATTTTTCTTGAATTTTGTTTATTTAAATTTTTCTTTATTCGCTCCTCAAGCTACATGTAATTTTTATTTTACTTCACCTGTGGGTGATTGTTTGTTTGGTTCCAGCCATAAGTTTTTAAGACCCCTAGTAAGAATTTAGGTTTGTTTAAGCGTATTATGTTATGTCTGTTAATGTTGACCGAAACCCCTGTCTTTTCATGTTAACATGTATTCTTGCTTCACATTTTGGATTAAATGTTTATCTTAAATGAAGCTAACTGTGGTGGCATTATTTCGTCGGTGGCATTTCTGTGGGTTATTGGGAGGGTATCTTTGGACTAGCATGTGGGATTCCTTTTCCCCTTCTTCCTTCATCTGTAGGTGTTAGTCTGCAGGGGTATGTTGTCTGACGGTGAGTTACAGTTGCGAGCGGACCTCTGAGAACAAGGTAAGTAGGCACATCCGTCCTTTCCGAGAGCGGTGGTGGCCTCAGTGGTAGCAGATCTTGCTCGACTATCGCCCCTGCAGCTATCGTTACCCCCTTCCCGCAGGCTTGTTTATGGATCTTTCTAGTGCTTGTAGGGCGGTCACTGGTGGAATGTGTCATGTCAGTGTGCTTAATGTTATTTTATGTTAATCCTTTTCGTTTTGTTTGATTTCATGTATCCCTCTAAAAATCCATGTGGTGATAAATGGAAGTGAACTGTTCCAAGGAAGGTTTCTGTGGTGAATTATATCCTATTAATTATGCAGCATTCCTAATGAAGACGAAGTTGGTAAGTGTTGGCAGAAATTCTTGGCATGGGAAATGTGGGGTTTTGATATGCTGATAGCCTACATGCTGCGAGTGAAGCCATATAGGAGACCTATCTGAAGCTGTTAGCCCTGTGATTTGTAACGTCTATATTGTAGCAAATTGTTGTATTTTCGCTTCCTGTTCTGGAGCCAAGCAAAGGATGAGGTATTCAGTCCTGAGCAGCATTGTGCATGATTTTGTATAGTGAAATTTCAGGTATTGTGGCAGTGTTCGAGTGTCAACCTAATCTATGGTGTTGTTAATTGGTAGTTTAGTCTATTGTTTTGAAATTGTAGACTCTCCTCGTAATTCCTAAATTTTGTTTCTTTCTGTATTTTCTGCCTGTATTCTGTGTTTTTCAAAATGGCCGACAATTATAATGATTTTGATCTGGTTGACTTAAGAGATAACCTTGTGAATTTTGAGCGTTCTTCTGGGGTTGAACATGAGTGAGATCTGTTTACTAGGTCTGAGGTTTGGGGATCGATTACTGATAGTGGTTTGCCTGCCCCTCTGTTGCCTGGTCCTGGCTCGTCCAGACCAGTTACCCCTGGTTACGGTTATTCTTCTCATGTTAGGCCACCTAATGACTTCCTGGGTCCGGCCGACCCATGGCATCTCAGATTTTTCTCTGGCAATGTAAATGTTTTGTCTCCTGTAGAGGGTGTACGAGGAAGCTACCCTGGTGATAATGTCTCATTTCCAAATGCTACGTGCACACCTACCGTTAATTATGGGTCGATTCCTCACCCTATTTCTTTTTTTTAACTAAGTTGAAGAATTTCAACCTAGATTACGTTACCCAGGTGGTCTTACTTTTAAAGCAAGTGTTCGAATTAAGCAACCATGCCTCGATTTTTGGAATGTCGGAAAATCAAATTTTCCAACTGTTGTATCCTGTTGCATCCGGTATGCTGCGCGACAAGCTGATTGAAGCTATCCACCTCCGTATGTCCTTAGCCATGTTCATTAGGGAAGTGTTGTGGGCTTTTATCCCTTCGGGTGCCATTGGTACTCTCGAGCAAAAGTTCTTATATCGTGTCCAAAGATTGGACGAGTCACTTAGCGACTATGTCAGTGACATTAAGATATATTCGCAGGTGTTTGCATCCCCTTTGACTGAACGACAATTGGTGTCGTCAATTGTAAATGGTTTTCGCCAGAATATAGGTCATACATGACTACGTGTACCAGGCCTTCTTCATTTGTCGAGCTAAAACAAGTGGTTATAGAGGCTATGGCTGTGAAACACGCAGATTCCCTTCGTGTAGCTAATGTTCCTCCTCCTTCTTTGATGGCTCGTCGCCCTCCTAAGGTTATGTTTCATCCTAGAACTAATGTTAAGTGCCACACGTATGGTGGCGTTGGACCTGTTAAGAAAGTGTGACCGAATAACCAATTTGGGTATCGCCATTGACGGGATAATTTGGAGACCAATTCGGGTGTTACTTCTATGGATATTTCTGTGCATGAGAGTTTGGGAAAACCGTGTGAAGTTTCTGGTCGCCCTACTAATAAAAATCTTGATAATCCTATGAAAACTAAATCATCACGTACTAGCACTGCTTATGTCTCTGACCAACCTAACTTGTCCGTGAGCAATGTCGTGGCAAGTGATCCTAAATCTAAACCTAATGTGAAACCTGCGGTGCGGGTGACCTCTTCATCTAATTGTAATCGTTTTAGAGTGAATAATAATTTTGGAATTTCTCCTGTGGCTAAGGGAATATCCCCGTTTATTGAAATTTGTGTTAATGACGAGCCCGTTTCTGCATTGCTTGATTCTGGTAGTGTTGCCTCCTTTATAAGCGAGGCCTAGTTTTTAGCTACGAAGAGTGTTTGCAGCCTACCTGAGTTAGAGCCTAACAATGAATCTTTTATTTCGGCAAATTGTTCAAACTTAAATATTTTGGGTAGTATGAAGGTCAAAATCCATATTCAGAATTTTTCTTGGAAGTTTAAATTTTTTGTTGCCAGAAATCTTTCTTGTTCTGTGGTCATTGGAGCCAATTTCAAGTCCCATGTTGGTATGCTTCTTGATTTTGGTGCTCGCAACTTATTTAAGTTTAATCCGCAAATTAAATTGTCGTTTAACCCGGTTTTATCTTCTCCTGTAGCCAATTCAGTTAGTGTACCTGTGACTATTGAGGATCTTGATCTGGAAAACTTAACGAATCCTCAAAAGGATGCCATAAAGAGCTTATGTCAGGAGTATAGTGATGTCTTTACTGACAAGCAGGGTGTAACCAATTTGATGGAGTACAAAATTGAGCTAACAGATTCTGTGCCGGTGCGTTCCAGCCCGTATCGCCTTGCCCCACCCAAGATGGCTGAACTTCGGAAGATTATTGACAATATGTTGGAAGAAGGTGTAATCCAACCTTCTACCTCTGCTTACTCATCCCCTGTTTTTCTTGTGCCAAAACCTAACGGTGGTTTTCGGGCGGTGATCGACTATAGGGCTCTTAATCAAAAGGTTGTTTTACAATCCATCCCTTTGCCGGATCTTCACACATGCTTTAGTTGGTTTTGCAACGCGAAGGTGTTCACGATCCTCGATTTAAAGTCTTCTTACTTCCAAATTCCCCTCTCTCCGGAATCCAGGCATGTTACTGCTTTTTCCACTGACTGGAACTTGTTTGAGTGTGCCCGTGTGCCATTTGGCCTATCCACCGGAGCCGCTGTGTTAAGCAGAATCCTGGACAAGGTGTTTTCTGAAATTGAATTCAAATTTGTGTACCACTATCTTGAAATGTGGTGCTCTATTCTGAGTCCTTCGAGGAACATGTTGATCATCTGAAGGATGACGCTGGCCTTACCGTCAAATTATGCAAGGTCTCCTTTGCCAAGTCCAAAATTTCCTTCTTTGGACATATTGTATCCGAATCTGGTATCTCCGTGGACCAGTCTCGTATTCAGGCCATCTGAGATATTAAACCGCCCAAGAATGCCAAGGGTGTTGCTCGTTATATTGGGATGGTGAACTTATTTCGTAAGTTCATCAATAACTTTGCCGACCGTGCTGCTCCTCTAAATCACTTACGTAAAAAAGCTGTGAAGTTTGAGTGGGGTCCCTCTCAGCAAGCAGCCTTCGAAGATCTAAAGCTTGCGCTCTCTAACGCCCCTGTATTAGCCATTCCGGTTTTTTGGGAAGCAGTTCATCGTGCAAACTGATGCGTCTGGTCGTGGTGTTGGTTGTGTCCTTCTGCAAGAGTCTGATCTTGGTAGGCAACCCATTGCTTACGCTTCTCGTACCTTAACGGACAAAGAGAGGAAGTATTCCATCTACGAACTCGAAGGTTTAGCAGTGTTGTTCGCCCTGGAAAAAATCCGAATGTATCTTGAGCACACTAAGTTTCTTCTCGAGACTGATAATCAGGCCTCGAGCTGGGTGTTAGGGAAACCCCGTAAAACTGGTAGGATTGCTAGATGGGCGACTAGGATCCTGTCATTCCAGTTCACGGTCCATCATATTCGTCGGTCTGAAAATGCGGTAGCTGATTCATTAAGCCGCATGTATGAGGAAACATCCGATGAGGAAATTCTAAATTGTGAACCCGTAAACCTTGTATCACCTGTAAATTGTGTCAATGCTGTTCTCAGCAATTCCCCTATGCTTTTTGAAGATGTGAGGAGATTCCAGAAAGAAGATCCCTCCTTATCTAGCCTAATTGACCGAATCAATTCTGGGGAAGTGATCAAGCCCTACTCTCGAAAGGATGGTGTATTGTGCTGTTCATCTCGTCATGACCGTCTACCTAAAATTGTGCTCCCGTCAGTCCTCATTCCGGAAATATTTCGTTACTATCACGAATCTCCTATTGGTGGCCACCTAGGAGTATTCAAGACCTGGGCTAAGATCAGACAGTTTTTCATTTGGCGAAACAAGGATGGCGACATCAGGAAATTCATTAGAAATAGTGCTTCATGTAATATTAGCAAAGCTCCCGTTTCGACAATGGTTGGCTTGTTTCCTTCTGAACCAGCATCAAGACCCATGGAGAGGCTTTTTATCGATTATGTTGGCCCGTTCCATCGTTCGAATGTTTGTACCTCGAGATGTTTGTGCCTCGGCAAGTCTCTGTCCAGTAGATGGCGCGACCTAATGGCAAAAGTTGGAACTTAAATTTTGAAGTGTACGAAGCTTGCCGATCGGGTCCGTTGGTGCCCGAACGAACTCTTATTGTCTCCGGTTGTTGACGAAAACAAAAGTAGACGAAGGAATTCTTACAAGAGGAAGAGATGTGAGATCAAAATCTCTTGGTCGGCCTTAGCCCGTCATGGGCTGGATAGTGCCAGAGGATGTTTTTGTTTTTTTTCGTTCCATCGTTCTGGTCGGGGAAACCAATTTGCGCTTGTTTGCACTGACAGTTTCACCCGGTTTAGTTGGATATTCCCCACCAGACAGGCTACGACCAGTTCCGTCATAAAGTGTCTTAATTCAGTCTTTTCATCTTTTGGGCCATGTCAGTTCCTTGTATCAGATAATGCCAAGTGCTTTGTATCACATCAGTTCCGTCAATTCTTCCATCAATTTCGCATGTAACCACTACTCCCTATTTACCTAACCTGTCTCTCGCTGAGCGAGTCAATCGTAATCCCCGTTCTGCTCTGATCGCTTTCCACCACGAAGACCATTCCAAGTGGGATTCTAATTTGCATTGGCTCAATTTCGCTTTCAACACCGCCGTTCATGAGAGCACGCAAGCCACCCCTTTTTCATTAATGTTTTCGTTTATGGCAAATTCTCCGTTGTCTAATCTGTGTGAACGTCCGCAATTTCGAGCCCAAGGGCGTTAGTAATCTGGTATCTAGTAAGTTGACCCCTCGCTTCAAAGCTCCCTGTTATGTAGAGGCATTCTTGACTCCTGTTACTCTTCTTATTCGAAACACTAAGGCAAATAAAATATCCAGAGCGCATCTGTCGCACATAAAACGAGGAGGAGAGATTTGTAATGAAGAAATTGTACCATAAATTTGTAAACTGATATTTTGTATAATGTAGAGTATTCCAAACCTTCATTGAAGCCTACAGGCATTTGTTCCTTCTGGAATTTTGAATTGTATTTGCACACTCTACTGGGAGACAGCTTGTAACATGTTGGATAATTCTAATTTAATGGTAAAATTTTAGCATCGTGTAATACCCTTTGTAAAATTTTAACTGATTTTTATGTTCACGTAGAAGATGCTTGCATGTAAGTAAGACTCGGTGGGAGACCTACCTCATGGTGATTTTGTATACCTGTTTCCTTGGGAAACTGAGTGGTCATTCCTCTACCGTAGCTCTTTCAGAATGTATGGTCGTTCAACTCGTGTACTCTAGAAAAGTCTAACTAGTCTGTAAAAACTTAACCTTGGTAATGAACTTTACTTCTGTAAATCTTGTTTGTTTAATGAAATATTGTGAGCATGGATCTAGGGCATCGTCAGGATTTTCTTCATATAAATTCAAACTTGTTTCTCATATGTAAAATCTATTAAGAATTACTAATTTCTCTAAACTTTTATTAACGACTGTATTGTATTGTAAATGGCTGCCCACTCGTCGCACGGTATCTTGCACATTGCATCCACCTACTTCTTCGAAAAATAATAACATTGCACTTATTGAAAATTTACCTAACGAGTCTCGGACTTTGTAAGCACTGCAGGTGCTGGTGTAATGCGTTTCTGAAGAATTTTGGACACAGTGAAGCTGTTAACTAAGTGGTTTGCGAGGTGATCAATTATCCCTACACTGATAATCTGACCCTGCACTCTTCCTTACCAAAACGATGCGGTTTAATCCATCAATTGGAGTTAACTGGTGAACATTATCTTCTGGAAACTTTGGACATACCATTATTTTGAGAGTCGACTAGTTATGGTATACTACCTATGCCTAGGCATGTTCGTGAACGGTGTTCACGCTTAAGGGAGGGAGAATGAGACATGCAAGCCTGTCTCTAGACATTATTATGCATCTCTTCTACGTATATGTATCCCCTATCATTTAAAGCGCCCGCTAAGATGTTTTGCTTTGGGTAATGAACTCAAGATGGCAGCACCTTCTGGCTACTGTTCTGATGATGGGGTTCAAGCTCTACCTAACAGAGCGCAGCATCATCTATATATGAAAGTGAAATGTTCTATTAATATTCGTCATTAAAACAAAGGACTGTATGTAAAATATACCTCCAAATTGATTTTATAATATTGTACATTGTCAAAGTGTGTATCACGTGTTGATTGGACAATTTCAAAGTACCAGGCATTCAGTGCGCCCTGGCTTTCTGGTCCGCCGCCATGTCGGCTCTTTGCATTTTGTTTTGACTATTTGAACTAACTAGTCGGAAAATTCGCTTCGCCATCTGAGGGGAAGGCATGGAGGTATTATTTAATATGTTTGAGTGACCTAAGACATTGTGGAGGTGTCAAAATCCTAAGAAAAGCCTGTGTAAATATTTTCTGCTTTTTAAATGTAAAGTTATGTTTCATCTGCGACTAACAGCGTCTGGGCTTTGGGTAGCCATGTTGACATAATTTGTGTGTTTTTTAAAATTAATTAGTATCTATTAGTGTTTGTTATTTTGTGTCCCCATAAAAAGGATTTAAGGTATGTTATAATTTATATTTATTTTATTTGCGGGCGTCCACATCTGCCATAAATGTTTATTTATTTTTGTTCATTAGGCGTCTTGGCCTAAAGGTGTTTTCTGATATGTAACAAAAAATATTCTTTTGTACATTTCGGGAACACGTTTCAACTGTAAATTTGATTTTAATGTATGTACCCATTTATTTATTTAAGGGTTATTTTCCTTTTAATTGTGTAAATCATTTTCTTCTCGTAGCCAGGGGTCGGCCTATATCATGGTCTTTAGTTTTTTTTTTGATCCATCGCTTCCTATTTCTGTTTTTATTGTTCGTATTTTTGTTAAAAGGTAATATTTTTCTCTTTATTGTAATTTCTCTCTGGCCGAATGCTAATTCTTAAATTCTTTGTTTGGCGTATTTAGGCATGATATCCAGTCATCTGTTTCACGGCCTTTGTAGTTTTGTTCTTTCATGATGCATTGTGGTCTTTGGTAAGAGTCTTTCGGCGTGTGGCGCGACTCTCGAACGTGATGTCGTAGTTCTTGATTTTTTTGTTCTTGTTTTTAATCATGCTGGTTTTTGGTTTAGTGCTAACTTCTGTTTTAAGTTTCCCTGCGTGTGCCGCAGTAATATTAATTTGTTTTTGTTATTCTGGTCTCTTTATTTCTATTTAGCTCCTTGATTTTTGGCATGGTATGGTTGACTGTATGTCGAGCCTAATTTTCAGTGTTTGTGGTTCATTAAATCGCTTCATTTAGTAAGTGCTAATTTAAGCCTTGTGGGCTCCGATTTTTCTTGAATTTTGTTTATTTAAATTTTTCTTTATTCGCTCCTCAAGCTACATGAAATTTTTATTTTACTTCACCTGTGGGTGATTGTTTGTTTGGTTCCAGCCATAAGTTTTTAAGACCCCTAGTAAGAATTTAGGTTTGTTTATGCGTATTATGTTATGTCTGTTAATGTCGACCGAAACCCCTGTCTTTTCATGTTAACATGTGTTCTTGCTTCACTTTTTGGATTAAATGTTTTTCTTAAATGATGCTAACTGTGGTGGCATTATTTCGTCGGTGGCATTTCTGTGGGTTATTCGGAGGGTATCTGTGGACTAGCCTATGGGATTCCTCTTCCCTTCCTTCCTTCATCTGTAGGTGTTAGTCTGCTGGGGTATGTTTTCTGACGATGAGTTGCAGTTGCGAGCAGACCTCTGAGAAGAAGGTAAGTAGGCGCTCCTTTCCGAGAGCGGTGGTGGACTCAATAATAATAATAATAATAATAAAAAGAACATAGTCCGTAACTTGTTAATTATTTAATATGCTACTAACACTACATTTAAAACATGTTTTTTTGTTTTGTTTTTTGTTTTACTTGTGCTTGCAGTGCATGAGGAGGGTGCTTAATAAACAAGCGCCCCTTAAGCCCATAACGTTTCAACTTATTTTATTATTAGTACAAATACCATTTGTAGCCATATTTATTGTGTTCATAATGAAACTAATAGTTAATAATAATGCATTGTTTTTTTATTGTTTATAATTTTATTTGAAACACCATTTATTTATTGTTTATAATCATTATATTGGAACTATTAGTTGATAGTAAGACATTGTAGTCCTTTTTTATTGTTTATAATTTTAAATTGGAACGCCATTTTATTATTGTTTATAATTATGATATTTGATTCTATTAGTTAATAATAATATACTGTCGTCCTTTTATTGTTTATAATTTTAAATTGAATCACCATTTATATTATTGTTTATAATTATGGAATTTGAAGCTATTAGTCAATAATAATAATGAAAAAAACACAACATGGTCTCATGTTTATTTATTTATTTATTTTTAAAAATGATAACAGTGATATTATACATTTTTTTAAATAAATTCACGATGTTAAAGTCCATATCTAGATAAAAGTAATTTGCTCTTCATAGCACCAATCACTATAAATGCTGCCAATCGTTCTGATAGACTGGCATCTGGAGCTCTTAATCGTTGCTTGGCAATGCTTAACAAGACATTGTCGGCAATGCGTCTTAGTGTGGGATCACTGTTTTCATAGGCTAGATCATAATTAAGGCATGCATGATCCAAAGCATTAATTCCCATATCCCCCCTCCTCAAACGATCTTGAAGACGAGTACCAGGGCCGCAGAAGCTGTAAGCAGGTAAGTGAGCTTCGAACGGTAAGTTTTTAATGATGTTATCAATAATTCCACGGCCAGTACACCTGGGACATAGAGGTTTCAATCGGTGAAAAACACTTTTTTTGTGTTCTTCTTGTTCTTCTTCTTGTTCTTGCTGTTGTTGTTGTTGTTGCTGTTGTTGTTGTTGTTTATCGGCGGCTGCTGACGAGCATGGTAGGTGGATGTTTTCAGCATGACAGCCATGGAATGATGAAACAATGTCTTTACAGTGAGTTTTATGACCATGATACAATTTCATTAATTGACATGTGGCACACTGTCGAATGGAAGGTATTTTTGCCATGGTTAATTGCTTGTAATGGGAAAAATCATTGCATGGTTGTAGTTCACTCAATACAGGGTCGGTAGTCCACTCGGCCGGCGCCTTTTCCCAAATATCTTTCACAGCGTTGGCAGCAACATAAAAAAGAAATGCTTTAGGTAGTGCTAATAATTCATGATGTGTAAAGCTAATCAGTTTTTTCTTGCACACAAAAAACTTTCCAATAGCGTTGTCGATTGTAGTGGCGTCCATGTTTATAACGTTGATGTTATCATCTGCCGTGTACACGTCTCACTGCTATCATTGGACGATGAACTTTCAGTTTTAATTTTATACAATAACTCCCAAAATGCACTGGTGGTGAGTCAATGAAGCAATTGCCACGCATGAGCTAAGGCTTTATTCTGAATATCGTCGCAAGGACAAGTGTCCAAGAGCGTTTGCAGGGATGGACAACCAAGATATAAAAGGTCAATACATTGATAGTGAGAGGGTAAAATGGTTGAAGCCACTGCCGTTTTTCACCCCCTTGTAAAAATAAGACATTGGCCGAGGATAAATGGACATTCATGACTATGTCAAGATACTTGTAAGAAATATCACCATTTTTCCATACTAATTGTAAATGATTTTCAATCCATTGGCTCTGCTTTTTATCTTTTTCACTAAGCAACTCAAAAGCAGATGGAGGTTTAAACACCAAATGAATAGGGTTAGATATCCAAAACGTACTACAATCGATAAAAGCTACTTTCTTAAATATAAATTTGTTGTCTGAAATTTTGAACCCCTGACAATCCACGATGAGTGTTCGCATGATGTGATTTTATATATTTTTTTACTTGTTACCTCGTTGATGTCTAATCAACAACTAGCCCATGTCATAGTTTAACATTGCAAAAGTCAAAGGACTGCAGGAAAAAAGGAACAATTATGAATTAAACAGCAGCTAAATATTATTTTACAGGTTTTATTTATAACATAAAAAATTTACAATTTTATTACAAGTTTTTAAATCTGGAACAGCATTCAAATGTACAGCTTGCACATAGGGTCCACCGGTATCTCCTAGTTTTTCAGGGTCTGGTACAAAGGCAGGGTAATTCAAACTCCATGGAATATTGCCCACATCATAGCGATTCAGGTAAGGAGAGGATGAACTCCATCTCTGATGATCGCTTAATGGCCGATCCCCCATTTCCCAGTTTCCAATTTCATTGTTGCAGAAATACACTTGACCACATCCCCACGTTTTAAGTAATGAAAACCACTTGCTGCCAATTCACCATAATCCATAAAGGAAACTGTCCATGTTTCAAATGTTTTCAGACGATTAAATTCACATTTTAAATTCCATGGTTTGTCTGTCACGTTGCTGTTGTTGTTGTTGCTGCTGGTGTTGCTTATTGATGGACACATGATGTTTGTTGTTGTATGTGTGCACAGTGCCAGAGCGCAACAGATAGTGTGCATGCAAACTCTTACCATCAATCCTTTGAATGATGATTTTTTTACTTGACCGCAGGTGGCTTACATGCTGGTGACATAATTGGACAAAGGATTATATTTTACTTGTCTGGCATGAATAATAAAACAGTTGGCACTGGTATGGTCTGGCACATTTTCTTGTGTTTGAAAATCTACCCTTAAGTCAATGGTGGTGATTTTCATAGATTCTTCCAGTTACGAAAGGTCGAAAACAATCAGTGGTGCTTTTGCTTTAAACCCTTGAGGCGACAAAATAGGGCAATCCTTTCTTTCATGATAAGACGATTGAAATTTAGCAAACATATCACAAAGGGGACCAAACTTATTTTTTGAAGAATTGAGTTCCAACCCCTCATAGGGAAAGCAAACATTATTTAAAAATAGTCGTATATTTCTCAAGTGAATGTGAACAATCAAGGCGACATCTTTGCTTTGTTGGTATTTTCTATTGGTTTGAAAACCAATAATAACATAGAGGGGTCTCTCAGTAGAGCGAGCCGATTTTACACTCCAACTATGAGTGTCTGTGGTAGGTAGCAAGGGGTACTCATCTAGACTCCAACTTCGAAAGGCGGTAGGCAAGGCTTTATCTTTTTGCACCAAATTTAACATGCTTAGATTTTTACGATCCGATAGCGTCACATGGGGCACTTTCCATAGTAATCGAAGCAGTTGAATGTTTGAGTCTATCACTTGGTCGGAGGCTCCTTTTAATGCATTATAATCACTGCGGTCTCTCACCAGATGCAAACTTTGTTTTGCGTTTAAAATAATACGCTTGTGATCTTCGGCAAAGCCAAGGAGTAATTTTTAAGGTAGGAAGCCTGTAACCGTGCCATCGCTATGAACTAGCCAGTCATTGCTACTGTTGGGGCACCATCCTGCCATAGAAAGCGTTTTACTTTCCTCCTCGCTATAGGAAGGATATAATTTCATAAGACTAGTCATGCCCACATTTCGAGTCATATCTATGACAATATCATTTATCACATAACGTACTTCAGAAAACAGAAAAGCCAAACCATGATTCGCCAACGCAGACGTAGTGGGTGTGCTGCCATCTGCTTTCATCAATTTACCCTCAATTTGAAGGACACTTGCATGAGGTAGAGTAAAAATATCTTGATTGTTAATGATGAATTGAATCTCGTCATTGTAATTCAGTCCTGTTGCTTGAGATTGATAGGAATGCATATCAATGCACACGACGCTATCTTCCACTTATATGGGATTTAACACTTGCAACAACTCCTTGTTCATGATTGGGGTGTAACGTATAACCAATGCGTTGTAAACGTTGTCGGTTTACTCGTGTCGACCGTTTCATACCGGCGGGCAAGTAACCGACCTCGTAGACGTTGTTGTTGCTTTATAGATAAATTTCATAGCGTCTTTGAAACCATCTTGTAGGTCACAGGGGTGTTGGCGTCCAAAGCAATGAGTTGTTGCTTTCTATTCACTGAGCGTAAGGTAATATTACTAATATTGCTGACACACACAGGATGATATAGAACCACTGAAGGGGTTTCAAGAATAATATAGCCACAAGGGGAAGTGAAAATAAAATCATACAGGGAAAGGCTTTGTTTTTCATTCGTAAATACGTCTCTAATAATATTGCAAGTCACAGAAATGTGATGGTCCTCGATGGATTTCACTGGATAATCTGAATCATGGGGATGGTGAGCTGCCAACACTCTTGGTTTAAATCCTAGTAAAGGACCAATAGAATGAACTCGTGTTTCAAAGTCAATGTTAAACGTAGAGAAAATACGATAGCGATGAGTAATCGTATTGGATGTAAGTTCAAATTTGTGTGTCCCATCTGCAAATGGTTTGACACCACATTGTTTTATCATCGACACGCTAATGGCTTCGTGCACGTCGGCTATGGTATAACCTCCAGGGGGTAGTCTCAACATATAATAATCATTAAAAATTTGTCATTAATATCCGATTGTACATTGTAAATTCTGTTGTAAATTTCCAAAGAAATTAATCCTAGCACTTAGGATTGTTCGGGACGCAATTCAATTGGGGGGGAATCCAGGGACACTTCAGCCCTGCGGCTGTGCACGGTAAAGGTCTTGGCGTTAACATTCATAATGATGAGACTGCTGGCTTAACGCGACTTCTTATATAAAAATGTAAACATAAACGTCCACACTCTTGACTAACAAAGGTTTGTTGACGATTCACATAATAGAATATCTTTACTTGGTTTCCCAAATAACGTAGCAACTCGATCGGGGGTGGTCAATTTCCATAACTGTCAAAGTACCATACTGTGGATCCTTGTTTCACATAGGCTACAAAATGGGTTCCTGGGCCTGCATCATCATCTAAATTAATCATGGCCCGTTCTTCTTTCCAAGGTGCTTTGGGTAATTCATTTCGCATAAATACACCTCGAAAATGAGAAATCTTTAGTTGTTTGGCATGGCTTTCCACTTGTTGATAGGTCATGGCATGACGAGGCACTTGCCTTAAGCGCTCATTGAAAATGGACATTTTTTTTCTTTGATGGTAGGCATGGCCTTGTTGATAAAAGACTGGCTTTAAAGGATTGCCGTTTCTAGCTCCCATAGCAATGGCTTCTACCGTTTTATTGTGTCGCTCGCTTTCTTTGAGTTGTTGCTTACCTTGTTCGTCGGCTTTTATGGTCTTTGCCACAGCAGTGGCACCTCCCAAAAGCGAGCCCAAAGCTGCCAACCCCGCAAATAAAGCCGGCAAAAAAAAACCCACGCTTAGCAACAGGAATGACACGCCCACGTTTTTCTTTCTTTCTTTTCTTTTTATCGATGCATTATGGTGCGATCTTGGAGATGTAGACAATCACACTGCCTAATGCTTTTTCGATAGCCACTCTTTTTTTTTTTTTTTTTTTGTTTTAACACCGGGTGTGAGGCAAATCGAGTTGGTTTCCGGCCTGGCTTTTTTCTCTTTTTGAGATTTGTTTTTACATGTTCATTGCATATCATTTTTTCACCATGGTGTTACTTGGTGAACCTTTCACAGCAAACATTCGATAACAACTAACGTAGAGAACCTTATTTCATGGCAGTACATTCCATTTCTGTATAAAGCGGAAAATCATTCACCGTTTTCCAAGCTTCCTTTCCCCCAAACGTAAGCATAATATGAAAGGATAATTCATGTCCAACGTTTACCCTTTGATGGTTGTGGATCAACACTCTATCACCGTTTATTTGTATTTTTAAATGTTTCTCATCAGGCATGGCATATTTAATATGAATCACGCCATCATAATGCAATCGATAATGACTTAAACCAGAAGCAAGCATATAGGTAATATTATCATTCATCAGTGGTGGTGGGGAATGGTTTCTGTCATTATCCAGTTTTTGATTTGACAGATACACTAAAAATACAGATGGAACAAATTTATAAACCCTTTTCATTTGATAGGTCACATAACGTTTCGTGCAGATATCATTTTCGTCTCGAGGCTCTTGCACATCAATAATACGATGATGATAGGCTGAATAGCCCTCAGCGGTTAGTCTCGGGGCCATGTGATAGACACTTTGCACTTTGCGATCGACATAGCTTTGTGTAGCCACCTCTCGAGACTGTTTTGACAAAGAGGCGGCCGTGGCCATGGTTACACGAGCTCGCCCAATCACGTCCACGGTGATAGACGTTAACTAACCTATCCTATTCACCACTTGCCTATATATAAACCTTATACACACATCAAAAACTCAGTCGTCAACACTATGGAATTAATGAAACAACCCCATGCTTTGCCCGTCTCTGATTTGGTTTCAGAGCTATCACTGTCCGTGTGCGAACCTACACGTCATTACACACTATTCCCTTCTACCGTTCGATGTATTATGGTAGGGCCTTCGGGTTGTGGAAAGACCAATATTTTGCCGAACATTATTACCGCGCCTCATGGTCTACGATTTCAAAATATTTATATCTTTGCCAAAGCCTTGTACCAACCTCTGTACGTGTATCTGGAACAAATTATGTCTTCGTTAAATAAAGAAGCCATGGGCTATTTTACATTCACCTCACCTCAAGATGTCATTCAACCAGACCCCATTCAACCAGATTCCATTATAATTTTTGATGATATTGCCACTCAAGGACAGGCCATTATTCAAGAGTATTTTAGTATGGGACGCCATAAACAAGTGGATTGTTTTTATCTGGCTCAGACCTATTCTAAAATTCCCAAACAGTTGATTCTTGACAATGCCAATCTCATCGCTCTCTTCCGCCATGACTCTAGAAATATCTATCATATTTTTCAAGATCATGTGAACCCAGATATGTCCTTTACAGCTTTCAAGCAATTGTGTGCCTCGTGTTGCAACCATCATCCCCATGCCTGTTTGGTCATAAATAAACAGAGTGAACGATGTGAGGGACGTTATCACTTGGGTTTTGATCATTTCATTTCCGTTTAAAAAGACACAGGGTTTGACATTTCCTGTTAGTGTGTCGACCGCCAAAGGGTACAAGAAACATGTTCAAATCCTGCAGCGTATTATTGAGGCACGAAATACGATTCGACATAAATTTTGTGAATTACAACGTTTAAAAAACGTCAATCCTCTACCCATGATAAAACATGATCCATCATCGGTTGATCCCATGAGGTTCAAAGCACATGTTTCTGCTGCTACTGCTGCTGCTACCTCTCAAACCAAACCCTTATGAAGTTCAAAATTTACTCAAACAGGTTCCACAGGACAGGTAAAATCCTCCTCCTCTAATGTAAGTGAACAAGTACATGAAGAAGAACAACAAGAAGAACAACAACAACATGAACAAAGTGAAAGTGAAAGCGAAACCGTATTTCGTCCTGAAAGAAAAAAATCCTCACCCCTTCAACAGTTTATAAAAAGGAAACAAACACCATCCATGATTGCGGCAACACCATCTTCCTCGACATCGTCTCCGTTTTCACAAGTCTTGGCAACCCCTTAAAATAAAGCTCGACTCAAAAACATTTTAATAAAACATTATGGGGCAACCCTGGAAACGCATCTGACCCTTCTATTTATTGGAAAGACAGATACCACGTATGGTGTTCGCTATGAGAATGATAGTTTTAAAATTGGGGATTCATCCATTAAATTTTCTCGTACGAAAGCTGTCATCAAAAAGATCAACTATAAATTAACACCAGGTCTGTTAAAGCTGCTATTCTCTCGCACCTCCTCTCTACAAGATTTTACGTCCGAGGACCTTGCCACATATAAATCCATTTTATTAGACACCAACGCTCACAAAAGAAACTATAAATCCTCTCAGCAGCTCAATGCCAATATATCTCAAAAATATAAAACCATAATTGCAAACATGCTTGGTAAGCAAAAACATCACTCTGCCTCTGGTGTAAGGTTTAAGAAATTAAAACGCTACAAACCTTTTGGAATAATCCCAATCAGTTAGTAGAACGCTTATACTTGCTTCATGCATCAAAAAAGGTGGTCACACTGGACATGAGGCAGAAATCGCCCACATTGAACAACTACTCCGAGATGCTAAAATTATCTTATAAGCCATCCCCCATCAAAGTGGGCATCGCTCATTAATTGCATAACCCAGCCCGACGCATTTATTAACGCTGTCGTGTCGTTTCCAAAGGAATCGATGAACTTTGGCATGCAGACTTGGTTGAGATGATACCTTATTCTAACGTTAACGACGGTTTACGCTATATGTTGACCGTCATTGATGTCTATTCCAAAATGGCTTTTGTTCAACCAGTAAAAAATAAAACCGGCGTATTTGTCACAAAGGCTTTCAACATATTATTGAACAATCAAAACGTCAACCTCACTTGTTACAAACCGACCAGGGGAAAGACTTTATCAACAAGGATTTCTCCAGTTTTCTCAAATCTAAGGATATTCACCATTACACTACCTATAGCAATCTCAAAGCTAGCATAGTTGAACGCTTCAATCGAACATTAAAAACCTACCCAGACTCAATAGACTGCTTAACCCTATAAAAAGAGCTGACCCTAGGCGACATCACCATAAAATGTTTTAGCAATGTTTTCGTTTTGCAAACTTTCACAGAAATGTAATAAATGGAGTGACATTGCTTCTTACAGAAATAGATGGGAAGTTGGATGCCACCCCTTGAGATAATATTGTCATGGTTTCCGATTTGCATCCCTTCATTAGTTTGTTAAATAAAATGAAATTAGTTTCCTGGGAATATTTCAAAAACTGTTGGTTTTAGGGCCTTATAATTTAGTTTTTGAGGACACTTTACGGCCCCCGAGTTTTGTTTCTGGCACCGAGGGGCATTGTCTCGTCGTTGTACGCTATAATATAATACTGATAATAATAATAATAATAATATAATATAGGGATAGTAATATAATAGACCTGCGGTACCACACCAAAAGGTGTAAATCACGTGAAAAAATTCTAGAGTGCCCCTTGACTCCCTTAAGCGAATTATACGTATTGTTGAATTTTACAGCTTAATTTGGTTCCGTGATAACCTTCTAGCCGTTTGCAAACTTTCACACTAATGAAATTAATGGAATTGCATTGCGTCTTGCAGCAATAGATGGACCTCTGAGAATCTGTTGTCATGGTTACCGGCTTGCATTCGTTCATTAGTTTATTAAATGAAATTAGTTTTATGGGAATATCTCAAAAAACGGTTGGTTATAGGGCCTTTAGGGCCCCCGAGTTTTGCCTCTCATATTGAGGGGCTGAAAATGAGCTTTGTGTCGTCGTTCTAAGCATATTTCAGCATGTAATTTAAGGGGGGTAGGCCCCCTTTTATGAGAGGTACGGAAAAGAGTTACATCAATTATTAGTGTCATGCCTCTGATGGATAATTGTACCGAATTTTACGTTGATACAACCAGCCGATCTCGAACAAAGTTGTCCACAGAGAGAGAGACAGTCAAAAAATATATATTTTCGTGCGCATCCATCATAAAACAGGCTGAAACGCGTAAATAAATCAAAGTTCCGTAGGAATTCAGAAAAAAAGAGGCAAACTTTCATTTTTATATACAGGGTGTATTTGATATGATGGAAGTCCATTACATTGGTGATAGAAGCGACTATTCTAAGCACATATCTTCATGAAATTTAGTCGTATCTTAATTAGTGTAGGTGGAATTAAATCAAAAAAATCGTCGGTCAATGTCTTGGAAAAGGTCTTAGGCTGCCTTCCCCTCAGCAGCACAGCTGACTTCTCCCCGTCGCCCTCCCCTCCTACGCTGAGGAATGTTGACAAGAGCCTGAAGTCGAGTGACCTACTCGCCTTGTCCGCCAATGGCATTGAAATACACAAACCGAGCCTATGAACAGCTGATTCACACCTTCATGGGGAGTGGCTACATGACTAGTGATGGTGGATCTGTTTAGGATTTTGCCAGCCTCATGGACTATGCATAGAAAATAGAAATCCTCAAGATTTGGGTAATTAATTTAAGGAACTGTTGGTCTATCTTTGTGTGAAGATAGTGCAACAACTGTAACAAACATATTAATAATACTAATAATAGTAATAATAGGCTTTTAGACACACTAACTTCTTTTATGTTTCTTTTTGGTATGTCGAGTTGCCAGACTTTAATGTACGTAGGATTTCTTGTATGTGCCATGAAATCCATGCAGATGATCGTATTAGATCCCATTCATTTACTACATGACTGAACGTAGATCGCACCCTCGGGAAGGTTAGCACTCTACCATCAGAACTACACATGCTGACTCTTATTATTATTATTATTAGACTATTATTATTATTATTAGACTATTATTATTATTATTATTATTATAACACTGTATTATAACAATGTGTTTGTATTTTATTTTCATTTTCGTGTATTTTCATATGTATTTACATTGTTGATGGACCAATAAATCAACCCCCCCTCCCTCTCCAGTTAATGGCCACCCGAGGGCTGGAGATGGGATGGGACAGTTCACAATATGAACATGTGGTACCGTACTAGTATTAAATCTTGGAAGTAGTTTTCCATGGGTTCCCACTTCTACCCCAGGCAAATGTCGGGATTGTTCCTAACTTAAGGCCACGGCCGCCTTCTTCTCAATAATCATAACCGCTGGCAGTGCAGCCCATGAGGGGCCTAGGCTTACCAAGCGACCGCTGTCCAGCCATTTGGCCTGCGGATATTAGGGTGACGCGTGGTCAGCGCATCGGGTCCCCTCGGCCATAAATCTTGATTTTCCTGACTCGGGCACTGCCTCACTGTCAGACAGCTACCCAATTGCCCTCACGAGGCTTAGTGCACCGCTTTTCAGCCCTCACGTCAGTTTCTAATATCCCTGATGGAGCCAGGAATCGAACCCAGGGCCTCCAGGTGAGAGGCAGTTGCACTGCCCCAACACCACAGGGCCGGCGCCTTCTTCCGAATCCTCACCTGAATTACAAATACCCACATTACTACAGAAACCACAAAAACACAGGTTATCACACAAATTCTACCCACACCCAGCTACATGGGGCTAAATGGCCAAAATCGCCAAGCCTCTCAAACAAAACATCAAGTATTTTACTTCCGTCTTAAATGCCTAGTTCTAACAGACCACGGGATGTCGGAATTTTGTCACACTGCATTTCATTAAGTGAATGTTTTTAGTATTTTCAAAAAACAAGTCAACAGAAGGTCCGACACGGACGCCAATGATACATCAGGGCTGAGTATCGAAATTATTTTATACATGAACATCAATCAATGAATTCCACACTTACAAAGTAGGCTATACAATACTACCGGTCCTAACGTCCCAAGCCATTGCGTGCGTTGTCAACAACAACAACAACAACAAGAACAACGGCAATGCACATTTTCTTACGAGACGGTAGAGCTCATCCTCATAACAGCTGATAGCCTACCACCCCTCAAGTCAACCGGTAAGGTCAATGCTCCGATTACGTAACAACTTCCCCTTCGCGCGTCGTCTCTCCTGGCTCCGCCTCGTTTACCCCAGCCTGCCGCACCACTTTCTGCCTGATTAGTTTCTGAAATAACTAAAAACATTGACTTTTTAATGATTAATTATCAATTTCAAGATAGGTGACAAATTTTTTACCTAGGAAGCTTAGAATAGTCTCTTTTATCACCAGTGTAACGGACTTCCATCATATCAAATCACCCTGTATATAGAGATGGATTGCACCGTTCGGTATTGACCGAGTTTTATTGCACAAATTTAGGTTTTACTCGCTAACCGTTGGAGATAGACAAAAAGTGATACGGACCTAACGGATAGAAAATTAAATGTTAAAGATCGTGTATGCCATTAGAAGTTTGCTATTTCTTAGCGTTCTCTTTTTATTTGAAATGGAAATATGAAATTTTGAAACCAAAGTGTATAGTGACGTCACAAATGTGGGTTTTACTCGCTAACCATTGGAGATACAGGAAACATGATAAGCACCATTCGGATAGAAAATTAAATATTAAAGCTCTTATATGTCATCAAAAGTTTGCTATTTCTTAGCGTTTTCTTTCTATTTGGAATGGAAATGTAAACCTGGTAAATCAGCTACAACCATGCAAAATTTCATTTCAATTGGACCAGTGGCTCTTGCGTGATTGAGTAACAGACAGGACGATAGACAGACAGACAAACACCCTCTCATTTTAGCTTATTTTCATTTTTGAAAAAATAGGCTTATGAGATCACCTTTTGTCCGTGTGTCTGACTGTGTGTGCGTGTGAGATGGTGTGTGAAATGGTGTGTGTCCCCACTAATAACTTCTAAACGGCTCGAGCGATTTCAATGAATCTCTGGAAGTTCATAGCACTATTCCGGACGACCCCAACCGTGCCCTACAATTTTTTTTACGTCCCACCAATCCAACATGGCGACTGTGCGAATTATTTCACCAGCATTCCATATCTCCGAAACTATTACCGATATCACCCTGGAATATTTTTAGCCTACTTTTCACATTTTGCAAAAATGAGGAAAAATAGACTTATGAGATCGATCCGGGAAAATGTGTGTCTGTCTGTCTGTCTGTCTGTCCTTCTGTCTGTCTGGCTGTGTGTGTGTCCCCCCCCCCTATCAACTCCTAAACGGCTGCAGCAATCAAAACCAAATTTAGTATGAGTAAAGATGTGCACCGGAATATCTCACGTCCATATTTGAAAATGATGTCAGTGCTACCAACTGCTGAAAAAACGCACTAGAAATTTGAGCTCCATGTTGGATATCTCGCAAGGTATGCATGGGAGCTATTCCAAAATTGGTACACATGCAGATAATACCATTTCAGTTTAATTTCCAGGAGGCTAACAATGACAGTGTTGCCAAAATAATTTTAAGCCTTCTGATAGGTCCAATGTTTAAATGCATATAACTTCTACACTATCAATTGGATTTCAACCAAATTTTGTATGTAATATATGTACATAAACAGATATGATTGAGCGTATTCTTAAGAGCCACCAGGGCTGCCAACTGTTAATAATTGCTCTCTCTATGTTTTTATCCAAGTACCAATATATCAGAAAGTATGCAAGCCAACAGCTTTAAAGTATGCACACGTATATTCTGACATTTTAGATTAATTTGGAGTAACTTATATAAGTCAGTTCTACCAACATGATTATAAGCCTGCTGATAGTACCTATTTTTAAATACATGTAACTTCTATACTATCAGTTGGATTTCAACCAAATTTCGTATGTGCTATGTGTACCAAAACATATATGACTGAAAGTATTGTTAAGATCAATCAGGGCTGCCAACTGTTAATAAATGCTGTCCATATTTTTTTACCCTAATATCAATATATCAGAAAGTATGCAAGCCAACAGCTCTATACTTTGCACACGTATAGCACCTGACATTCTAGATTAATTTGGAGTAATTAATACAAGGCAGTGCTGCCAACATGATTCTATGCCTGCTGATATATCCAATTTTAAAATACATGTAACTTCTATACTAACAAATGGATTTCATCCAAAATTGGCACAACAAGATATCATAATATTTCAGATTATTTCTGACCAGCACTCGCATGGTATTGTTGGCAACATGCTTTTACGCGTGCTGTTAGATCCAATGTCTAACTGCATGTAACGTCCATTGGACTTCAACCTAATTTTGTATTCTGTACCTTAAGAGATGGAACTAAGAATATATTCAGTCACCAGGGCTGCCAACTGCAGTGCTCTATTAGGCTACATTATACCAGGTATATTTTGAACTAATTTGATATTTCGATATTACCAACTTAATTGTGTAGAATAATCATTGGCATGAAAAGTAGGCTGTATAGTTCTTCACGGAACTTCTTGTTTTACAGTGATAAAGGGAACTACTAGAAGTTCACCTATGTGACTTTTGAAAACCTGGTAACTACGAAACCAACATGGCGGCCAAGCGAATTCGCAATTTTTAAATAAACGTTTCTTGCGATTTAAGCCACCAAACGCAATGAAACTTGGTACAGTATATGTTTATACACATCGTAATGCACCGACATCTAACTTCGTTCAATTGTTAACATAACCTCAAGATGGCGGCAGTGCGAAATATTTCACCGGCATTCTATATCTCTGAAACTATTAGCGGTATCACCCTCAATTTTTTACGGTTGTAAAGGGCACTACTGGAAGTTCACCTATAAGACTTTCAAAATCCGGTTAACGACAAAACGAATATGGCGGCCAAGCGAATTTGAAAATTTCAAATAGACCTTTCTCACGATTTAATGATCCGAACGCAATGAAACTTGGTACAGGAAATGTTTATACATATTGTAATGCACTGGTATATAATTTAGTACAATTGTTTCCATAACCACAGGATGGCAGTTGTGCGAAATTTTAAAATCTCGTTTTTACTTCTTGTGTCCTAATCATGCGATTGAAGTTTGAATACTACATGTACACAATAATCTTCATGTAACAGTACATAACTCTAAGTCCTACATATATAAAAATACAACATGGCGACCATCCGCAATATTTAGTCGGTTCTCAATATCTACGAATCTATCACAGCAATCAATCTGAAATTTTGTATGTTGATAGAGGCAATTAACATAAGTAGGATATATGAAAATAGGCTGTATAGTTCTTCACGGAACTACTTGTTATATATTAGTATGATAATTTATGTATATATGTATATAAGTATATCAGTTTCTTGCGGACACGATAACTGCCGTAAATTTGCACCAATCACTTTGAATTTTTACATAATATGTATCCCTTTATAATCTCGGTCAGGTTCCTCAATGGGCAAAATCGGTCGAAGAGGGTGGAAATTGGGGTCATTTTTCACAAAAGTGAAATATCGCTAAAACTCTCTTAACACGTGAAATATCGAATCAATTCAAAGTTCATACTATGTGTCGGATAAGTGTCAAAAATGTATGTTTAAAACGTTTTTTGATAGCACCAACCATTGACCAAAGGGGTGGATAAAAGTGAGTATTTCGGCAAACAATAATCATATCTCTCTTAATTGGTACAGTATCAATACCGCACAAAATGGACAATATTTCCCTAATAATTACCTAAAACATTTGTCTGAAATAAATTTTGATATGACCTACCATTACGCCAAGGGATGAGAAAAATAATTTCGGAATTATAAGAAAATGTCAAGAACTATCAAAGGTTACCATGAGAACGCTTCTAAATTGATGAGAGATGAGCTATCAGAGGTTGCCATGACAACGCCATTGCATAAGATCAGATTCAGTTTTCCATATGACTCTGTGGGAAGCGGCTTCGGTGACGTAACAGGTAGCATGGTGAATTTCTATGCCCAAGGCCACGGGTTCAAAGCCGGCCGAAGTCGTCCGATTTTCTAAGAGAGCTAAAAATCCCTCAGTATTATTTCCTTCGGAGGGGAAGTTCCAAAATTCGTTGCAAGTTGCTGGTTACGGTGGCATCTAGTTGCCAAGTTCACAGCTAGGTATCGCTGATGGTAGTATTTGGTACCAAAATTAGGAACTACTATTTGAAATTGACCGTCTGCAGTCATTACCTGAATTACAGACTAATACAGTCATCACAATTAACACCGTTTATCAGACAGATTTTACACACACACAAAGTACATGGGGTTACATGACCGCGTTGTCGCAGACTCCAAACTGAGGAACCAACCAACATATCTGCGGGAGATAAAATTTAGCGTGAAGAAGTAACAGACTCGTAGATAGTTACACATCAGTTCCAAACCTTGCATAAGGACAGTGTGACCACAAGTATAACAAGAAGTTCCGTGACGAACTAAAGAGCCTACTTTTCTTAAAATTAAGATTCATGGCAATGATTAATCTACAGTATATGAACCTATCTAGAATAATGACGAAATTAAGTTGGTAATATCGAAATGTCTAATTAGTTCGAAATATACCTGGTATAATGTAGCCTAATAGAGCACTACAATTGGCAGGCCTGGTGTATGAATATTTTCTAAGTTCACTCTCTTATGGTACAGAACACAGAATTTGGTTGAAGTCCAATGGACAATACATGCAGTTAGACATTGGATCTATAAGCACGCATAAAAGCATGTTGGCAACAATGTCATGCGTATGCTGGTCATAAATAATCTGAAATAATATGATATCTTGTTGTGCCAATTTTGGATGAAATCCATTTGTTAGTATAGAAGTTACATGTATTTTAAAATTGGTATAGAATCATGTTGGCAACACTGACTTATAATAATTACTCCGAATTAATCTGGAATGGCAGGTCCTAACGTGTGCAAAGTATAGAGCTGTTGGCTTGCATACTTTCTGATATAATGATATTAGGGTAAAAAATAGACAGCAATTATTAACAGTTGGCAGCCCTGATTGCTCTTAAGAATACTTAGAGTCATATCTGTTGTGATACACATAGCACATACGAAATTTGGTTTAAATCCAACTGATAGTATAGAAGTTACAAGTATTTAAAAATTGGTCCTATCAGCAGGCTTAGAATCATGTTGGTAGAGCTGACATATATAAGTTACTCCAAATTAATCTAAAATGTCCGGTACTATTCGTGTGCATAGATTAAAGCTGTCGGCTTGCATACTTTCTGGTATATTGGTATTTGGATAAAAAATAGATAGTGCAATTATTAACAGTTGGCAGCCTGGTGGCTCTTAAGAATACACTCAATCATATCTGTTTATGTACACATAATACATGAACAATTTGGTTGAAATCCAATTGATAGTTATCAACGCATAATATTGCAAGTTATTTTTAAACAAGCTACCTCAACCAACATGCATTAAAAATTGGACCTATCAAAAGTTTAAAATTTTTTTGGAAACACTGTCATATATGGCCTCCTGGAAATTAAACTGACATAGTATTATCTACATGTGTGCCAATTTTGGAATAACTCCCATGCATACCTTCCAAGATATCCAACATGGAGCTCAAATTTCCAGTGCGATTTTCCTGCAGTTGGTAGCACCGACATCACTTTCAAATATGGGCTTGAGATATTCCGGTATACATCTTTACTCATACTAAATTTGGTTTCGAATGCTGCAGCCGTTTAGGAGTTGATAGGGGACACACACACACACAGCCCGACATACAGAAGAACAGACAGACACACACTTTTCCAGATCGATCTCATAAGTCTACTTTTTCCTCATTTTTGCAAAATGTGAAAAGTAGGCTAAAAATGGACCCAAATGGCAAGAAGATTACCGTCCCCATAAGACAATAAAATGTTTAAACAAATATGCAGAGAAAGACGAAAAAAAAGAAGTTAATTAAGCTCCAATTGTAAAATACTTTCTCGCAATAAATGAGTCTGATCCCTCTACGAAAACCTGCATATGTTGCCTATTATAGCCGATTTCCTAGTTTGCACGGTGAAATCTACCTCCGCCTTCCGGCGTGCCCGGAGGATTTTTTTTATACGAGGAAGGATTTGGGAAGGAAGCTGTTGTTGTTGTTGTTTAATTTTAGAGGCTTGGACATGATGGTGATTTATCCCCGTGTACGTGGGTAAGTGTTGCATTTTGTCTGATAACCTGTGATATTGTGATGGTTGTATTAGTGTGTGTATTCATAATTCAGGGGAGGATTCAATCAATCAACGCATAATATTGCAAGTTATTTTTAAACAAGCTACCTCAACCAACATTAAATTATACTCTTTGAAAAGGACATATCGATATTGAGGTGCCGCTTCCTGGTGGTACTAGAGATGACTTACCAGAGAGCGATGTGCTCTACCTGTGGATATATATTTTTGTGATTCTGTGTCTTTGTATTATTGCTGTTCTTTGGTGAATGTTAAAATAAATCGGCTACAAATTGGTGACCCCAACGCGATTTTAAGTAAATATTGGAGAACATCACTTACAGTGTTAGTTATCATTCCGTCTTTTATAAGTATCATTCAACTAACTTCATGGCAGGGGCAGATGACCTCGTAGTTCCGTCCCTTAAAACAACAATAACTGACTAACTAACTAACTAACTTCATGGCACTCAACGACCCCCCCGTTTTGGTCTGAAAATCCAGCTCTTTGGTTTGTTCAACTTGAAGGTCAGTTCATTTTAGCTAACGTAACTGCGGACGCTACAAAATATAGTCAGGTAGTAGCTAGCTTAAATGAAAAATTAGCAATCGATGTTCAGGACATTTTATCGTCGCCGCCAGTTACTAATAAGTATGCCTCAATAAAGCAGGCGTTGATTGACCGCATGTCACAATCTGATGCAAAACGAATAGAGAAGCTACTGCGAACCGAGGAACTCGGAGTTCGTACTCCATCTCAACTCCTTCGGCGTCTGAAAACATTAGCCGGTACCACCATGGCTGATGATATGCTAATGAACATTTGGATGTCTCGCCTGCCTTGCCATGTACAGAAGATCCTCACAGTTTCAGAAGGCAATCTTGATGGGCTTGCACAAATCGGCGACAGAATACTTGAACTATATCTGGCAACACCCAGTACCTCTATAATGGCCTCTACTGCTGAACCTACTACCATTGCGCCATTGCAACTCCAAATTAACGAACTGACGAAACTAGTTACCGAGATATCAACCAGAAAAACTCGATCCAGCCGGTCAGATCGAGACGTAGTTTTCCAAACCGTTATCGCCCCCCACGATCACCTTCAGTTAACAGGGATATTTTTTGTGTTTCACCGAACGTTTGGCTCTAATGATCGTCAATGTCGCCCTCCATGTAATCAGGGAAACAGATACGAGAGTCAGTAGCGACGGCAACTGACCCCACACCTTCGAATCGCCGTCTGTTTATGACCGAACGATCCAAAAAAGTTGCCTTCTTGATAGACACTGGAGCTGACGTTTCTGTTTGTCCTGCAGCTCGCCTTCCTCGCCGTAGCCTCGAAGAATACAAACATTTTGCCGCGAACGCAACAGCTATCAAGACCTACGGACATATAGTTCTGAAACTTGATTTTTCCCTCGGCCGTGATTTCAGGTCGTTTTTCATTGTTGCCGGTGTTAATCATCCCATCATCGGAGACGAGTTTCTCGCATACTTCGGAATTCTTCCTGATCTTCACCATAGACATCTCATTCATTAATAACCAACTAGACCAGTAATGGTCATATCCGCTGCATCACTTGCCCATCAATTCGGACTGTAGACGGTGATTCTCACTACCACTTGTAGCTTAGTAAATTCACTGAAATTACTCGTCCACTCTTACACCAATCCAATATTCTACTGCTCATCATATTGTTACCACTCCAGGTCAACCAATTCGTTCAAGGAAACGCCGGCTGGCACCCGAAAAACATAACACTGCCAAACGAGAGTTTGAATTCTTGCTAGCCCAAGGAATATGTCGACCATCTACAAGTTGTTGGCCATCCCCACTGCACATGGTCCGAAAGAAGAACAATGAGTGGAGACCCTGTGGTGACAATCGTCAGTGAACGCACGCACAATTCCTGATCGCTACTCAGTCCCACATATTGGAGACTTCGCCATCAACCTTGACCTTGTTCGTGCTTTTCACCATATTACCATTGCAGAAAAAGACATTCTCAAGACTGCTGTGACCACTCCGTTTGGATTGTGTGAATTTAACTTCATGCCATTTGGCCTATGTAACGCTGCACAGGTATTTCAGCGCTTCGTGGATGAAGTTACTCGTGATCTCGATTTCTGCTATGTCTATATTGATGACATACTGGTTGCATCTCAGTAGTATAATTCGCTAGACTTTGAATATTGCGTAATCCTGATGACGTCATGGGATGACGTCATGGGTCCTTAGAGCGAGCACGTGGTCCAGGAGCGAGCATGTGCAGTGCACGTGTTAGCGTGGGAAGAGGTTGACCTTTTGGCTTGTTTATGTGATGGTGATAAAAAGTTAATGGGTGTTGACGTCATGTGGTTGTTTATTAGGATGTTAACCGTCATCTGACACTCATGCGAGTGTGAGCATGTGTGCCACTATCAACAATCCACACATGTGGTGTGCAGCTGTTATTGTTTTTGCTTAGGATGCTAACCGTCATTTGACACCCGTGCAAGTTTGACCATGTGCAGCAGTGTGATTGATCTCGTCTGCTGTGTTCGCGTGAGACAGAGTTGACCTTTAACGTCATTGGCTAAGAATGTAATCTTTGACTTCTTTAAGCAATAGTGGAAAAAAAGAAATGTTTGCAGCATATGGTTTCTGGAGTGTGGGTGGGGGTGAAGGATATATAAATGGACGAGTGCATGGAAGAGTTTAACTTCTACTTTTGCGCGAAGAGTGTGTGTGTGAAAGAAATAAAGAAAGTCAACGACGAGGAACAAATTGTGTGATGGAAGCTCTAACGAAGTTCAATAACTTATCATCTTGTACTGAGTATTCTAATAAGAAACTAGCAGAACTAGTCATTGATTTACCATATGTGGTGCAAATTATTCGCCCCGTACAGACGAGGTTTGGAAGAAAAATAGTGGTGGACATTAACATTGAAGATGAAGTAACAAGTGTATTTCTACCAGCAGTATTTTCGAAATTAAGCGCATCAGAGATCGATGAACTAAACTTAATGGGAGGCACACTGATGCTGGTGTATTTGGGGGTGAAGAACCGCTCACATCAAGTCATTTTGAAACAGTACTCGAGGGCAAACTGATGACGGTGTATTTTGGGTTGAAGAACCGCTCACATCGACATGTTTTGGTGAGTATTGGATTATATATTATGTATTGATTGATATAACGATTGATATATTTAGTTGCTAATTATTTCTTAATTTGTTTAATTTTTCAGATTATCTAAATAAACTAATAAAACAACCAGCATAATGAAGTGGAAAACTGTTAATTTCCTGAGTGGAACTGAACATCGATCGCACCCGCTAATAGAGTATCATCGTGTATGCTTTCAACAACCGGAAGAAGAGGAAGAAGATGATAACGAGGTGAGTCGTAATGAGAAAGAAGCTTGTTTTAACAAATGGACATCTTCGAGTGGAATTTCAACATTTTCAGTCTACGTTACCAATGTTAGCAAATCAGAGGATAGTCAGCGAGAGGTGACAGAAACAGTTCTAAGATATCTATTGAAAGAATTATGTGAAGATGAACATTTTATTTGTTTCTTCGGATACAATACATTTGATGAAGTTTTCAAAATAGAATTTTCCATGACGTGTTACGATGTAACAAAATTGAATGTGTATAGAAACAATTTGCTTGGTAAACTTCAGGATGAATTTCCTTTTGAGGCTGTTCATTGTTCATTGGAGATTACAGGCAGTAATTTATCACAATGGCTTGAATATACTTTAAAAGATTATAGGTTTATGGTAAACCGATGTTACAGCAACTGCTGGTGGTGTATTAACAATAGTGCAAATTGGACGTATGCTTAGACATCAGTGATGGTACACCAACTGTTGGTGGTGTATTAACTTTAGTGCAAATTGGACATTTGCTTAGACAACAGCAACAATGACCTCGCCTCCTAGCAAACGTAGAAAGGTCGATATTGTATTACATAATAACAGTGAAAATATAAGAAACCAATTGGACAATGCATTTGAAAGTGTTTCTAATTTTCGAAGTGAACTAAACGGTGCTATTTCAGTATCATACCAAATCGGGGAAAACACTCAAACCGAGTTGATTGAGAACAGTGATGAGTTGATTGAATGTTGGAGAGTTATTAGTGAGCACATATTGCAACAAGCTGTGAATTTCAAAGAAATTACAATTCAAATAAAGGATGAATCTTTCTTGAGCTGTGAGTTAATTGAAACGGCATTCAATTCTAGAGTGTACACACTTGCATTATCAAATGTTAAGAATGAGTTTTTGGATCCTCGCGAATTTTTAGCGAATGCTAATATTTGGTTTACAAAGTATGTTAAGAAAGCGTTAACTGTACAAGCTTTAAAGGTGAATTCAGTTTTGTGTGCACAATACGTGCTTCGCGACATATCAGAAACAAAATATTTTGCTATCAAAAATGAGGTAGTTTTCGAGTATACTGATTTAAATGAATTTTATAATAAGAATATCATTGAAGGTACATTGACAAAAATTAGCGAATTTGAAGTAAATGGTTCCGGGTGGGCTTTAGAAAAAATTCATAGTTTGAGAATTAATATAAATAAATATGTTGGATTTCGAGTAGGAATGTCCAATACTAGTAGATTGCCTGATGTAATAGTCAATAAACATGCAGTGCTAAATTTGTATGATACAAAGGAAGCTTGTTTTGCGTGGAGTGTGGTTGCTGGTTTGTATCCAAAAACTCGAAACGTGAATCATCTTTCTTCCTATCCTAATTACAGAGATGTTTTAAATTTAGATGGAATTCCAATTCCGATGGAAATGAAATATTTAAACAAGTTTGAAAACCAAAACAATATTTCTGTAAATGTGTATGGAGCACAATATGATGAAAACAATTGGGTATGTATGGGAACAAACGAAGTAAAAGGAAAAAAAACTTTTACTATTGTACCTTTGTATGTATCAGATAAAGTATATGAAAGGAGTGTAGACTTATTGATGTTGCAGATTGGAAACAGTGAAAGTTATCACTTTTGTTTAATTAGAAATCTTGCTCGCCTTGTGCGTTCAAGCGTCACTAGCACTCAGAGAAGGATTTATATATGCAGACGTTGTTTGTCATATTATTTTCTTGAGGATGAGTTAAATGTTCACTTTGCAGACTGTAAACAGTTTCCTGTTGCAAAAAGCATAATGCCGACTGATGAACAAAGATTTGTTAATTTTACAGAATTCCGAGTTAAAGATACAGTTCCATTTATAATATATGCAGACACTGAATGCGTCTTGTCTCCAATTTCCTCCTGTTTTCCAAATAGTGACATTCCTAACTCTACTTTAACACATAAACATATTCCTTACAGCATTTCTTTATACCTTCATTGTAATTTCGATAGTGAATTGTGCAGTTTCAAACTCTTTAGGGGAAATAATTGCATTGAATTGTTTGTAAAGGAACTTTATAGTATTGTGGATAAACTTCAAACATATTACTTATCGGTTAAGCCAATGTTAAAGATGACCGAAAATGAAGAAAGATTATTTTTGTCAAGTAAAATGTGTCACATTTGCGAGAAACCGATTGCAGTTAATGAACTCAAAGTACGCGATCATTGTCACTTAACTGGAAAATATAGAGGAAGCGCACACAATAGTTGTAATTTAAATTACAAAGTAACAAAGGTTTTGCCTATAGCATTTCATAATCTAACGGCCTATGATGGACATTTTATAATTAAAGAAATTTGTGAGAAACGTGATGGAGAGGTGTTACATAATCCTGGTAATATAAGTTTGTTGGCGGTGAATATGGAACGTTATAAAGGGTTTACAAAGTATGTACGGGTTAAGAATGGATTCATTCAGTTAAGATTTTTCGATACATATAATTTCTTGTCCTGTTCACTAGATCAATGTTCATCTTCGTTAAGTGAAGATTCAAAGCAAATAACTCGACGTTATTTTAATGATGATGATGCACAGTTTCGACTTACTGCGAGAAAAGGCGTGTTTCCCTATGAATACGTCACGAGTATGGATGTACTTAACGAAACTAAATTACCTGAAATATCCAAGTTTTATAGCAGTCTTAATGATCAAACAATATCGAATGAAGAGTATGAGTTTGCTCAATCGGTGTGGGAAACGTTTTCATGTCAAACATTAGGAGAATACGCCGATTTGTATTTAAAAGTTGACACACTTCTTTTGGCGGATGTCTTTGAAAATTTTAGATCGAATGGCATGGAAACTTATGGCATTGATGCAGCTCATTTTTACACTGCTCCATCTATGTCTTGGTGTGCTATGAAAAAGATAACCAACGTTCAACTTGAATTGCTTCAAGATATTGATATGTTACACTTTTTTGAACGATCTATTCGAGGAGGAAATGTTCAGTGTATAACACGACATGCGATTGCTAATAATAAGTATATGAAAACTTATGATGAGAAAAAGCAAGAGTCCTACATAATGTACTTTGACGTTAATAATTTATATGGATATGCGATGATGGAATATCTTCCAACGGGCGGGTTTAAATGGGTTGCAAATGTTGAAGGCTTTGATGTTTTAACTATTGATGATACTTCAGAAATTGGATATATTTTGGAAGTAGATTTGACTTATCCTCAAGAGTTACATGACAAACATTCAGATTACCCTCTATGTCCCGAAAAGTTGACAAAGCTAATGGCTACCCTAGATAATAAAGAACGTTATGTTTTGCATTATAGATTGTTAAAGCAATGTATTCAACTAGGAATGAAATTAGATCGTATTCACAGAATAATTGAATTCAATCAGAGCCAATGGCTAAAACCATATATTGATGTGAACACCGAGAAACGAAAACATGCCAAAAATGATTTTGAAAAGAATTTTTATAAATTGATGAATAATGCAATTTTTGGTCGTTCACTGATGAATGTGAGGAAGTTAAGGGACATCAAATGGGTCACCAAATGGCATGGAGCTTGTGGTGCTAGGTCTTTAATAGCTAAGGCTAATTTTAAACATAGAATTATATTCGATGAACAATGTATGGTCATCGAGATGAGTAGACTAAAGATTTTTCACAATCAACCAGTATATGTTGGTGCATCTATATTAGATTTGTCTAAATGTAAAATGAATGACTTTCATTACAATGTTATTTTAGCAAATCCTGAATCAAATGTGAGGTTGTTATACACAGACACCGATAGTTTTATGTATATATTCTATGATGATATTTATGAGTTCATGAAACAGCATTCAAATTTGTTTGATACTGGAAACTATGAAACAAACAATCCTTTTGGCATTGTGAGACAAAATAAAGGTGAAATTGGTTTAATGAAAGATGAAAATGCTGGAAGGATTGTTGAAGAATTTGTGGGGTTACGACCCAAAATGTATGCAATAAAATTGTGTGATGAAATGAATAGCTTGTGTAAGGCTAAAGGCATTAAGAAGAGTGTGAGTAAAAGTATGAATATTGATGAGTATCGAAAGTGTCTTTATAACAGAGAAAAAGTCAACAAAGTTCAAGTTTGTATAATTTCAAAATCTCATTCTGTATTTACTGTTCGGCAAAATAAGTTGGCAATTTCATCAAACGAAGATAAAAGACACATAACTGAAAACGGAATTGATACTTTACCGTTTGGTCATTTTTCTCTGAAAAAATGATTAGAAACAAATTTGAGATTAAAGCACTTCATCTCACTTACTTTATTTCTTTCACACACACACTTTTATGCTGTTAATAATAATACTAATTTTTTGTGTGTTCCTTTGCTTATGAAAAAAAAGAATAAATAATAACCCCAAATTTTGTGTGTATTATTTAAAAAAAAAACACCTCCCCCCCACCATTCCCATTTTCCAGAAATATATATGTATAATTACTTTATATTACATATCATTTAGTAATGGTGCGTTGTAAGAGGAGCAACTCTACCACTCAATATAAACGAACAGGAAGTGGATCATTAATCAGTCGTGTACTTAATAAAACTATTGATAATTTACCCGTGGAATTACACATCCCGGGATATGAATATTGCGGACCAGGAACAAAATTAGAAAAGCGATTGAGCCGTGGTGATCCAGGAATAAATATATTAGATAAAGCGTGCAAAGAGCACGACATTGCTTACGCAAAGCATAAAGATTCAAACAAAAGAAGAGAGGCTGATGAAATTTTAGCTTCAAAAGCTTGGTCTCGTGTAAAATCCCGTGACGCATCATTTGGAGAGAGAGCGGCTGCACTAACAGTGGGTGGCATCATGAAAGCTAAGTCTAAGATTGGAGGAGGTAAGCGAAACTTAAATAATAAAAAAAAAACAAGAAAAGATTAAAAAAAAGAAGAAGAAGAACATCGAAAAAGCAAGGTGGTATTTTACCCCTACTTCCGATATTTGCAGCCTTGTCGGGCTTGGGGGGTCTAGCAGGCGGAGCAGCAGGGGTGGCGTCTGCTATAAACAAGGCGAAAGCTGCTCAAGAAGAACTAAAAGAAATGAAAAGACACAATCGAATGATAGAAGCAATGCGAGGAAAAGGAGGTCAAGGCATTTATTTAAATCCTCCTGCATACAAAAGATAATTAACCAAATACCAAATAAAGCATTAAGTAATTTCGATTTAGCTAAATACGCACATCAATTAAAGATTCCAAATTTTAGAGGAGTCTTTATGCGAGATACGTTACCAAGATATCCTCGAAAAAATGAAAACTGTATTGTCAACCTTGAACCGATGGATAAATCCGGTTCACATTGGGTAGCTTTCAGTAAACATGGTAAATATGTGCATTATTTTGATAGTATTGGTAATTTAAGACCACCATTTGAAATTTTAACATATCTTAAAAATTGCTATCTACAATATAATTTTCATTCATATCAATCGATTACTTCTTCGATTTGTGGACATTTATGTTTAGTCTTCTTGTATTGTATAAATAAGGGAAACACAGACCGTCTTTAAACATTTCAAAGATGGCTTTCGAAAGACGGATAACTCTTGAAGGTAAAGGCTCGAAGATTGATGTTACATTGGAGAACCCGATTCATCTTGTAGGAGCAGAGTTTTTTGAAATAGGACTTGCAGGATTGTATACATCTAATTCTATTCGAAATGTTACCAACAGAAATAATAAATTTCGCATTCATTTTACTAATTTTTTATCAATTGATTTAGTGGTACCACCGGGTATTTATGAATTTGAAGATCTAGCCTCGGCTTTTGATGATTTACTTAGTTATCACTCATTGTCGAAACTTATACCAGAACATTTAGAAAAAACAAAATTGTATGTGGAAGAGGATATAGATGGAAAAAGAGACAACCGTCTCGTTTTGTCTTCCCCGTTTAATATTGATTTCACTGTAGCCAACAGTGTAGCAGGGCCTTTAGGTATTGAAAAGAAAGTTTACCCTAAAGAGAATAAAAGAGAAATTGAAATTCATCGAAAAATAGAATCGATAATGAAGTTTGCAATTAACGAGAATAATAACATTTTGGCTATAAAGTTGAACGAAGCGGATAGAGCGATTTTAATAATACCCAATGCTAGCTATACGTTAAAACAATTAAGTGAAAAGATTGATGATTTATTAGTTGAACATTTATTAGGCGACAAAGACAAATTCCCATCATTATATATTAATTATGATAAAGTCTTTTATCATTGTAAACTACATTCGAAAGTGTTTGCTATAGATTTTGGTGTTGCAGATTCTATTGCAGATTTGTTAGGCTTTTCTCATAGAAAGTTCAAGGCAAACACAACTCATCATTCTGAATATATGATTAAAATTAACACTGTTAATAGTATTCGAGTATGTTGCAACCTTGTGCTTGGTACGAGTTCTTATTTGAACCATAAACCAACACACTCTTTATATAATTTTAAAGCTCATGTTCCTGCTGGTTACCCGATTGTTGTACAACCAACAACGATTAATTTTTTGCCCATGAACACCAAGCTTATTCAACATGTATCTGTGCAACTTGAAGATCATCTTCAACAGCTCATTGATTTGCAAGATGAAGATTTAACTGTAGAATTAATTATTCGTCCAGCACGATATCTTGCTATATAAAGTAATGAAATACTGTTATGTTTTCATTCTACTTGAGTAAGCATACTAGAAAACAATCACAAATATGGCTATACTATATAATACTCAAAGTTTGAAAAAAAAGAAGTCGACTCTGATTCGAAAAAATAATATAAATCAATCAGCTAAAATTTGTAAAAAAAAAAACAAACAACGACATCGCACCTTGAAATCTAAGAAACAGTTATCGAGTAACAACAAACAATTCTTACAGTCTTTAGGCTATCGCGTACTTTAATTTCAATATAAATATATATGCAATTGTTAATCTTATTTAGTTTCTATCTATAGTTGAAGCTGTTAACATGTTTAACATAACAGATAAAAGAGAGGTTGACAACAGAGTTGTGCGACGAGAAGAAAGAGTTTATCAACCTTATTCAGCTAATAAATTCGAAAATAATGATGAAATTCGAATACCGATTCAAAATGAAGAAAACATAGTTTTATTATCAGAAGGTGTTCTTCACTTAGAAGGTCAAATTATTACTTCTAACATAAATCCAGCTGCTTCTACTACAGCGCATCCTGACCAAAATTTTGGGGCTAATCTTTTTAGCGAAATTCGCATCACGTTAAATGGTAAAGAAATTGATCGTACACGCCATCTAGGTATAACAAGTTCTATAAAAACCTTTGCATCATATTCAAAAAACGAATATACAGCTTTACAAAATGCCGGTTATTTTCCCTCTTTAACAACGCCAGCAAGTGAAGCAAATATTGTTGATAGTAACACAAAACGTTTTCATATAATACTTCCTTTAAGCAACCTGTTAGGAATAGCAGAGGATTACAGAAAGCCGATTTTAAACTGCAAGCATGAGGTAATACTTCTCCGATCGTCAAGTGACGCACGTGCGTTGCAATCGACAACCGAAAACGATCTTTCTAAGGTCAGGTTATTTAAAGTTTATCTAAAAATTCCCGTTTTATTATTATCGGACGAAGAACAAATTAAAAGATTAAAACTAATGCAGAAAAATATTCCCATTCAGGTTGGTTATCGATCGTGGGATGTTCACGTCTTGCCTTCTCTTCCTAGAACAACTAAATATAGTTGGACTGTAATGACAACTTCTGAAACTCAAAAACCACGTCAATTTTTATTAGGTTTTCAAACTAGAAGAAATTTACTAAACACATGCTCTTCCTATTTCGACCATTGTAACATTAAATCTATAAGAGTTTTTTTAAATTCAATTTTTTATCCCTATGAAATGCCAACTTCTGAAATTGCCATAAATGACTACAGCGAGTTGTATGACATGTTTGTTAAATTTCGTAATGTATATTATCAGATCGATGATGTTCGTTCAGAGACTCTGGTTTCACGAGATGAATTTAAGTCTCTTTGTCCGATTATTGTAATTAATTGTCTCGAACAAGTGGAAGCAGTGAAGACATCTTCAGTCGATGTGCGAATTGAAATCGAGACAAGTGAGAATATACCTGAAGATACAACTCTTTATTGTGTTCTTATTCATGATCGTCAAATATCTTACAGACCATTAACGAATGAAGTAATTATCTAAACCAATATTTGCTAAGTTATAAGCAAGCAAGTAAACAAGTATTCTCACTTTAGTTGCAATCATGGAATTGACAACAACAAACTCTCCTTCTACTGATGCTGGCACGTGGAATAAGAAGCAACCAATAGTTGCAGACATTCGCAAGCTACCAAACGGCAGTTTGGAACTTGCTTACTGTATGTTAAATAACGGCAATATACCTTCATTCAGCCCCGTGATCACATGGGTTGCAGCATATTGTGAAAAAACTCTTTCTTCTTTTTTTGAGTCTATTAAGAATAAATATGATTATTTAGTTGTATATAATTTGCCACAGGAATTTTCTTTGTTTGCACTAAAAGCACTTTCCCCAGACTCATTATTCGATCTTAATACGATTGATGGAATGTCAGACCTAATGTTGAGGCATAGCCATCGTTTACCTACAGATTGTCCAAAACATTTACCATCTCTAGCAATGGGAAGCAATAGTTGTGCTAAATTCAACGTCAATGCTGTTCAACATTGGTTAAATTCTTCTGATGGCATCATGAAAATCGTGTGTTCGATAATAAACAAGTTTCGAAACAGTGGACTTCGAGGTTTTAATAAGTTTGATTGGAACTACTTTCCTATAAACGTGCTGACTATATATGAACCACAACGAATTCGTCTAGAGTGGGAACATCTACCAGATCATCTAAAGAGGAAATTTCAACTGTTTCATCTTCGCTGCAAATGTGACAACTGTAATCGCTATCTATAAAAGGTGAATAATTTAGATCTACTACTGTAGTTGACAGCTATACATATTTTGTTTTTAGTTCGCTTTTTAACACAGTGTATCTTTTTTTTTTGTCTACAGAAAATAATCATCTGGACTACTAAAAAGAAGAAGATCATCTCAACACAGCCACACTCATCTGGACAACTAAAAAAAGAATGAGATTACTTCAAGAGAAATAAAATTGTATTAATTGTAATTCTAAATGAATAAAGAAGAAAAAAAAAATGTCTTTTGTACCATTTCATATGAAAGTTCTTATTAATGATCAATTACCTCCTCACTCTACATGTAAATAAAATAATAATAATAATAATAATAATAATAATAATAATATTGTCAGGTGAGGGATTCGAACCCTCGCTTTCAATTTCTGAAAATTAGATCTTAAGTCTAACGCCTTAGACCGCTCGGCCAACCCAACACGTGCATATTAGCCAACGTGTTTTGTTGATTCATGTCAGTTCGCATTTAGCTTTGTGTGGTGAACATCTTTTCTTTGTGAAGTAAACCAGCATCATGAAGTATTTTAATTGTGTAAAGTATTCCAAAAAACAGTTAATGCAAATGATATTGAGTCAAAAAGAAATGAATTTAAAATCTGAAAGAGATCGGCTAAAAACATTTAAGACCTGGTCTTCAGACAGTTTTACGAACACTGCATGGTTAGCAGCCGCAGGATTTTTCTATTTTGGATATAAGGATATGGTTAGGTGTGCTTTCTGTAATCTGCAACTTAGTTATTGGGAAGAAGATGATGATCCGTTTGAAGAACATAAGAAATGGGCTTTTTCTTGCCCCTACGTAAACAATATTTCTCCTAGCATAGAATTGAAATGCGAATATGAAAGACTTAAAACTTTTCAAAATTGGCCTCTTCCCTGTCCAAACGAATTTTGTTTAGCACCAGCAGGGTTTTATTATACTGGACATGGTGATAAGGTGAAATGTATATTCTGTAAGATTGAAATTGAAAATTGGAGGGAAAACGATAATCCTTTAAATGATCATGAAAAATGGGCGCCATATTGTCCATATATAAGAGGGTTTTACGTCGGCAACGTTGATTTAAATCCTGAAAATCCTACTATTATTCCACATAATACAAGTTATGATACATGTGGAAGCAATATATGTTGATGTGATGTGATTTTTTGTGCAGTGTGCATTCTCAGACGTAAACGTAGACATGTTGAAGTTTGTTAAGCAGTCAAACACTCTACCAGTAATTTCATTTACTAATGCTGAAAACCAGAGTAAAAGTGAAAAAAGAAAGCATGGTGTTTTACTACCGAACACAATTCGATGTATCATTTGCGGTCCATCGAACTGTGGCAAAACAAACGTAATGCTAAATTTATTATGCCACAAAAATGGAGTTCGTTTTGAAAACGTTTATATTTATTCTAAATCACTTGCTTAAAGTAAATATGTTGAATTAAAAAAGTTTTTGGACTCCATAAAAGAAATAAAAAGTGATTTTTTTCCGATAATGATGAAGTAATGCCTCCAGAAATGGCTAGAAAAAACTCTATATTTGTTTTTGATGATGTAGCCAGCAATAAACAACAACACATGAAAGATTATTTCAGTAGAGGTCGTCATCACGACGTTGACGTATTTTATCTTTGTCAAACATATTCTTGTATACCTAAACATCTAATTAGAGATAACGCTAATTTTTTAATTCTTTTTAAACAAGACGGAACAAACTTGCGTCACGTATATAACGATCATGTAAATACAGATATGAGCTATGAACAGTTCTTTGATATTTGTTCGTATTGTTGGCAAAACTCTAAGTTTGGTTTTTTGGTTATCGATAAAGATAGCGATTTACAAAATGGTCGATATCGCAATGGTTTTGATGTTTATTTTCAGTTATAAATATGACTTCAAAAAGAGGTAAATGGCCATTCGTGTTATAGCTTTTGCGTGGTTAACAACTTAACTATGACATCGTTTAACAAAACCAATAATGTGTCTATCGGACGACCGACTTCACGACATGATATTGCAACTAAATCATATGTTGATGATAAGCTAGTGCAATATGAAAATCAACTAACAACAACAACAAGCGACGGACATCTAAGTATTAACGGCAAACGGTTAAAAAATGTTGGAATGCCAATACATGTTGAAGATGCATGCAACAAAGGTTATGTAGTGAAGTTATTAAATGAGCTAAATAAAATCGAGTCTAAAGAAGACATACAACGAAACTTTAACGAGCTTAAAGGTTTAATTTTTTCAATTTGTAAAATAGAGAAAAAAGAACTTGACTTTCAAAACAAACGTCTCGCGGGCTTAGCTTTACCATCATCTGCAAATGATGCAGTAAACCTTATTGCAATGCAGCAACATACATCGAATATAAAAAAATATCTTGAGACCCGAATAACCGAAGTGTTACAACGAGTAGAATTCATTCATGGTTTAGTGCGAGAATTTTCAGAAGATCACTTTCCGTATGATCAAGATACTCTCGACTTGGGTAACAAAAGAATAAGAAATGTTAAAGATCCAATTCAAAATCAAGATGCGGTAACGTATTCTTTTCTTAAAACTCATGTAACAAATGAACTCGATGAAATTAAAAAATCTCTTTTGAATATAAACAGAGATGATGAAACTGTAGATATGTTAAATAGAAGAATAACAAACATATCTCAACCAATCGATTCGTTAGATGCAATAAACAAATATTACTTAGAAAACTTTGCTGCCTCTCGAAAAGATCTAGAAGACTTAATCGCTAAATTTAATAAACAAAACGTTTTAAACGTAGACGATGGTGGAACTTTAAATATGATGAGTGGACGAATTACTCACGTAAACAACCCCATATACGATAACGATGTTGCAAATAAGACGTTTGTTGAGCAATATGCCGCTTCCCAACGTGAATTTGATCAATTGAAACAAACTGTAACCAATCTACAACATCAAAAACAAACAAATGTTGAGTTCCCTGTTAACGACCAAGACGTGACAAATAAACGGTTTGTAGAACACTATGCTGCGTCACGAACTGAAGTTAATCAACTAAAAGAAATTTTAAGCAATTTACAAACTCGTATTGAGGGTGTTGCTAACAATCTCAATATTGTTAAAAAAGAAGATCTTGAAAGTTATGCTGCTGAATCCAAAGAAGAATATAACAAGTTAAAAACTGAACTGGGAAAAATTGAGCAAATGGTTAACAAAGAACCACTCGAAAGTTTTACTGCATCCAAAGAAGAATATGGTATATTAAAAGATGAAGTAAAGAAAAAGAACTTATCGAAATTTATTCTGAAATTCTCCAACACACCATCAATCCATTCACCAGTATACACGCTTCATAATCATAACATACAGTACCAACTTCCCTACAAAGGTGTATTAAAACCAATTTTTGTTTCACCAAGATCTCCAATTGTGTATGCAATTTTAAATATACGTCAAGAGATTGAACTGGATGGCAGTGATATTGTCGTTGAAGAGCAAGATGAAATTCAGTTTCGACTTAGAGACCCGAAAAAACATAAAACTGATGATCTTCCTCTTCAAATCGATTTTGAATATACTATAAATAAGTAAAACAACCACAATTTCCGTTTAGTCATGGAGAAGAGGTCAAAGATTAAAGCTGAAAGTCGAGTAAAGGATAAACTTTCTCGCTTAAAAAAAGATGTTAAAGACAAGTATCTTTCACTTCAAGATGATGTTAGACGAAAAGAATTAGATATAGAGACTAACTTTAAACCAGTAACAAGTTCATTAAATCAACTTGTAGCTATTGCTAATACGTCGACTCAAAATAAAGAAAATCGAAAAAGAAAAGGAAAATATATCGATTCTGAATCCACTGCTACTTCAGACGAAGAAGATGGAGATACCATCAAAATAATTTCACTACTTAACCGCTACTTTGATCCGTTCATTAAACAAAACGTGGATAGAACATTTGGTATAACGATAAGAAATGATAAACAATACTTGGGACGCGAACGAGTTTTCTTCGATAAAAAGTGGATAAAAGTTGGCGGTGAAAAATTTCCTATTACAGAAGGTCTACTTGAATTGATTCAAAGGAAAGTACCAGACCCCACTCTAATAGATAGGAGTGATTTAAGTTCATATTTGAAATTATTAAATGTTTCAAACGTGCACAAAAGAAATTATACAAGCAATGCAGCTCCAAGAGGAAGGCAATCTTATAAGTATAGACATATAATTGAACCCCTTCTCACTGAAGACATAGATAGAATTATAAAAACAGCAGATGAAAATGAAGAAGCAAATACTACAATGCATACTGGATATGGTCAAAAAAAACACATCGCGCCACAAGCCATTTGGAAATTTGAAGGCGGAAACAATATTGAATTCGTTCACTGGAATGAACCAAACAAATTGGTATCAAGACTTAAAACATTAATTGCATCGAAAGCTGCAGGTCACACAGGAGTAGACAGCGAAATCTTTGCAATAGAAGAAGAACTAAGAAATGCTGGATATATTGAATAAAAATTCCAACGTTTGTAAAACAATGCACAGTATGTTATAAAACATTGTTTGGAAAATAACTATGAACGAAATCAGACGAGAAATTGCAAAAGAACTTCACGCACCGCTTAGAAAAAAGTTTAAAAGACGACGTGTTATTAGCAAAGGAATCGATGACCTCCATGAAGCTGACATTGTGGACATGTCCAAACTTGCAAAATGGAATAATGGATTTAAATATTTATTAACCATTATTGACGTTTACTCGAAATATGCATGGGCAATTCCTCTTAAAACCAAAAAAGGAAGTGAGATTGTGAACAGCTTAAAATTTGTTTATTCTCAAAGTAAAAGATTGCCCAATTATTTTCACACCGATCGAGGAACGGAATTTTATAACAGTGAATTCAAAACATGGTCTCAGAAACAAAATCTAAAGCATTATTCCACTGGCAGCTCCATTAAAGCGAGTGTGATAGAAAGATTCAATCGAACTCTTAAGGAATCGATGTGGAAAGAATTCACAACACGAGGTTCTTACCGATGGGTACATATTTTGCCTGAGTTACTAGTAAAGTATAATCACAAAATACATCGCAGCATTGGCATGAAACCTAATGATGTGAAAAGAAACAATCCACCCCGCTTGCCAACACAATATAATGAAACTTTAAGAAAACCAAAATATAAAATCGGCGATATTGTAAGGATATCAAAAATCAAGAAACACTTCAGTAAAGGGTACGAAGGTAATTGGACAACAGAATTATTTACAATTTATAAAGTTCAAAATACTAATCCACGAACATATCTTTTAAAAGATAATAAAAATACTCCAATATTTGGTGCGTTCTACGAAGCAGAGTTACAACGAACAAAACATCCTAATATTTACTTAGTCAACAAAGTACTACGTAGAAAAGGAACCCGAGCCTTCGTATCTTGGCTTGGATTCGATTCAACTCACAACTCTTGGATCCCCAACAAAAATATCTTATAATTAGAACAGTGTAAGTTTTTTTTTTATTTTTATTTTTTATTCCTCACAAAGATATTATTATTATTATTATTATTAATATTATTGTTATTATTATTATTATTATTATTATTATTATTATTATTATTATTATTATTATTATTATTATTATTATTATTATTATTATTATTATTAATGTGTCTCTATATATATATTTTTCAGCTCGCTAAAACCAACACACGCAAGAAAGAAAAGAATGATTCTACTTACCCCGTGCACAAGACCAGCATATTCCACTCTGCAAACAACACAGCATCTTCAATTCTCTCTGCAGCTTGTTGGAAAAGGAACTACTTACCACTTTAAGAACGAAGATCATATCATTTTTCACTAATTCATATTATATAATTAATGTAAACCACAAATGATCAAATAAATATATTTAAAAAATAAAATTTACACTGCACAATATTAATCCACTGTCCACTGTCCATTGAATTTAATTTAAGATTTGAACATCATCATCATCATCATCATCATCATCATCATCATCATCATCATCTTCTTCTTCTTCTTCTTCTTCTTGTCGGTCTTCTTCTTCTTCTTCTTCTCCTTCCGCTCGATGTTCTTCTTCTTCTTCTTCCATTCGATGGTCTTCTTCTTCTTCTTCTTCTGCTTCTTCTTGCACTTCTTCCATATGCTCTTCCATATGCTGTTCCTCTAATGGCCGTTCAAACACGGCCATTAGCTCTTCCGCCAATGTAGGTTCAAACACGTTGAAATTCATCGAGCCGATGGATCTCAACTTGTCAATAATAATATTGACAATGTGAAATGTCATGCCGTTGAAAATAATTTCACGGCAGTGGTGTTGATCCCTCATCAGCTCGAATATTTCGGCGCTTAAAACCTCCTTTTCTCCCGGTGTTAAGGTGTTATACCACACCTCCTCCTCTATTTTCGTTGCACTGACGATGAAATGCAACCCTTGATTCAGGGCACTTTCCGCAAACATCATAATGCGTTGCAATTTTACTAACTTTTCTATCAACCCCTCGCACAGACTCATGATATTGCAGATAAAGATAGCTAACTACTGCTCCATAGCAATCTCCTCTTATATATATATTAAGAAGTTAGAGCGCCAAAAAACCTCTTTAAAACATTTCACATGAAGCTCTGGGAACCGACATCCAATCTCGTTCTCGCATTAAAAATTGCAGACTTGACTAATGACATCTGTGAATCTAAAAACAAACAGATCGAAATTCATTTCACACACTCAAAGTTATACATGGCATATAAAACACTTTAACCAGATTGAGATCATGAAGCAAGCCAGAACACAAAAAATGTTAACATCATTTAAATTAAACAGACATATCATAGCGAGAAGGAGTAACACCACTCCACTCCCACGCTGTGGTAATATATGTCGTACTTAAACAGAGTGTCGCATTACAACATATGATTACTTATTTAGCTTGCGCGAGCAAAAACTTTAACGACAACCATGCACTACATACGCTAAGTGCTCTCATTGCTTGCCGCACGGCGCGAGCAAAAACGGAACAGCCGCACACCACATGTCTGGTAGCGATCCGGCTATGTCGAGTGCCTCACCGTACACTCTCATTCAAAAGTTATGACACCCAAGACTCTCTACACTTCCTTGGGAAATTACCAAAATATAATTCAATAATCAATCAATACTTAATAACCATGATACACAAGGCTGCCCCCCCACGGGAATTAAATAACAAAACACGGAATCGAACCAAGAAACTCCCCTGTAGGAGTGGAAGAGGAGTCTGAATTTCGAGTTACCATCCTAATAAACAACGCCCATGCCGTCAACACCCATTAACTTTTTATCACAATCACATAAACAAGCCAAAAGGTCAACCCCTTCCCACGCTAACACATGCAGTGCTAACTTTTTATCACAATCACATAAACAAGCCACAAGGTCAACCCCTTCCCACGCTAACACGTGCAGTGCACATGCCCCGCTCCTGGACCACGTGGTCAGGATTACGCAATATTCAAAGTCTAGCGAATTATACTACTCATCTCGTAACGAAACGGAGCTTCTCGAGCACGTACATCAGGTATTCACTACACTTCGTGACTTTGGAGTAGTGATTAATCCAGAAAAGTGTGTGCTCGGCTCAGACGAGGTGCAGTTCCTTGGTTATTTGGTGAACTCAGATGGAATCTGTCCAACTCCATGTAGAGTTGAAGCAATCACAACCTTTCCAAAACCAATCAATGTACAAGATTTCCGTAGGTTTATGGGATTAGTTAATTTCTATCGGCGTTTCATTCGTAATGCAGCAACCATCTCTGCCCCAATGAACAGATTCTTGCAAGATAGCCCGAAACCTAAAGACAAACTAACTTGGACCTCTGATACTGAACACGCATTTCAGCAACTGATGGATGCAGTTGCCAACGCCACCCTCCTCTTGCACCCCTCACCAGATGCACCGCTATCACTAATGGTAGATGCATCATTGACAGCAATAGGAGCATCGGTTCAGCAACTTAAAGGAGGTAATTGGCAGCCATTAGAATTTTTCAGCCACAAATTATCTCCTTCACAACTACAATGGTCAACATATGATCGTCAACTCTACGCTGCGTATGCTTCGGTTAAGAAGTTCAAACACATGCTTGAAGGAAGATATTTCACTCTGTTCACTGATCACATGCCTCTTAACCTTCGCTTTGAAGCAGAAACCAGAGAAAGCATCACCTCGTCAGTCACGCCATCTGGACTACATCACACTATTTACGACAGATATACGCCTCATCGAAGGTGCTAACAATATTCCAGCCGATACTCTCTCCCGCATCACATCTATTGAAAAGAAAGTGCACTTCAGAGGCCTTGCCGAAGCACAACAAACTGATAACGAACTACAGACATTCATTGGTACGATCACAAGCTTGGTTCTGAAAAAGATTTGCATTCCGAAGTCTGGCCTTCAGTTATATTGTGACATCTCAACATCTTCAGCTCGCCTTCATCCTTACACAGTTTCTCGCATCCTGGAGTGAAAGCTACAACCCGATTGGTGAAGAAATACCTTGTTTAGCCCAATATTGACCGCGATTTTAGAGAGTTCGTTCGTAACTGCATTTCCTCCCAGCGCAAGAAGGTTACACGTCATGTCATGCCCCTGTTGGTCCATTTGCACCACTTAACCATCGTTTTGAGCATGTCGACATCGATATTGTCGGACCGCTTCCTCCATCCAACGGATTCATTTACTACCTAACAGCTATTGATCGGTTCTCACGCTGGTCAGAAGCACATCCCATAGCGGACATCACTGCAGAGACTGTCGCGCGTGCATTTTTCGATAGTTGGATTGCTCGCTTCGGTATTCCACAAACAGTCACATCGGATCAAGGACGTCAATTTGAGTCACATCTTTACAGAGCCCTCAGTGTACTGGCAGGAACATCTCGTATCCGAAAAACAGCCTTTCATCCGGCAGCCAATGGAATGGTTGAGCGCTTTCACCGTCAACTTAAAACTGCTATTCGTTGTCATGCTACCGATTCTTGGACTGGCAATTTACCTATTGTTCTTTTGGGCATCCGCACTGCGTTTAATGAGGATATTGGTTCAACAGCTGCTGAGTTAGTTTATGGTCACATTGCAACTTCCAGGTGAGTTCTTCACGAACACCAGCAGTGATTTCATCGATGCGTCCAACTTTGTCAGATACTTGCGTACGAGATTCAGGCAGCTGCGTCCAGTCGCTCCAAACAGGCTTTCATCTTTCGTGACCTAAAGACCTGTTCACTTGTGTTCATACGGCACGACGCAGTGCGTAGGCCATTACAGCTCCCTTACGATGGCCCCTTTAAAGTGTTGCTTCGTGCCACCAAGACCTACGACATTGATACCAATGTGAAACGATCAACAGTGTCAATTGATCGACAGAAGCCTGCCTTCATCGCATCGCCAGATGACTCCATTCCACCTAGGTCTTCGACGACTCCAGTTATTCCACAACAGGACTCTGCCGAACCTACACCACAGGCGACTACATCACCTTCTCCCGTCATTACCCGTTCCGGACGGCGGGTTCGATTTACTGAGAAATATAGTCGAACACTGACGGGGAATTATTGAGCTGCCGCTTCCTGGTGGTGCTGATTGGTACTAGAGATGCCTTACCAGAGAGCGATGTGCTCTTTCTGTGGATATATATTTGTGTCATTCGGTGTTGTTGTATTACCGTATTGCTGTTCTTTGGTGAATGTTAAAATAAATCGGCTACAATACAACTATACCCATGCATTTAGGATAAAGTAGGCTATATGTTCTTTACTGAACATCTTGATCCTTTAGTACCTTTCCTCATTCAATTGATTGAACCTCCCTCAGGGTCTGGTACCTTGACGTGGTGGGGAGGCTTTTGTGCCTCAGTGATCCCGAGAGCGATGCCGGCGGGATCCTCGGCTCCTGGCAGGGTCACCCAAGCCCGTAAGGTCGAGGGTGAAGGGCCAGACTTAATGACAGACCATTATCTGAAGATTCTGAAGGAAGATCTTTGTTTCAGGGAGTAGGGAATGAGAAAACCATCAGTCCTGAAGTTACAGCACAGCGAGGGCAGACGTCTAAAGAGGGCAGCCCCCTCACTGCCCTACGGCACTGTGGGTCCATATCTCACATGCCCGAAATTTATTCTATGAAAAGTCAAAACTAGAGATATACTGGACTGCTGAATCCAATGACAAACTGGCGAGGAAAAAGGCTTATGAGATTTTGAACATGGAACATACGATCATTCACGGGAAAGAAAAGCGAGCTCGTAGCAGAATTTGAAAGAGCAAGACTTGTATTACTGGCATTAACGGAGACTAAGAAGAAAGGACAAGGGGTGGATCCGTTAGTGAACAATCATGTATTCATCTATAGTGGAGTGAACAGTAGACTGAAGGCAAAAGCAGGAGTCGCACTATTGGTCCACAAGAGCTATAGCAATAAGATTCAGGAATGGAAGATCCATACGGACAGACTGTCGGTATACTAGTACGTCTTGGCCCTGGGACAGATCTGACTTCATTCATCATAGTTTACGGAGTGAATGATGACGCGAGGAAGGAGGATAAAGATAGGTTCCAGGAAGTGCTCCAGAGTGTGGTGGATGAAACTAGAGGAGAAATCATTGTGCTAGGAGGTCTAAATGGCAGATTCGGGAACCAGCCAGAGAAGAGCGGCGGAGTTGTTGGCCGGGATAGTGAGAACGTGGTTAACAACAATGGTGAGAGAATTGTTGATTTCTGCGTTGCCAATAACCTTGTCGTAGTGAACACCATGTTCCCACATAAGATGATACATATGCACATGAGAGAGGAACCTAGTGGTAATGAACGATCCTTCATGGATTATGAGTTGATCAGGTCAAATCAATTACAGAAAGTGACAGATTGCCGAGTTTATAGAGGCTATGAGATAGGAAGTGATCATATTATCTTGATCACTACAATGGAAACTGATTTAAAGGAACAAAGGAAACTACCCAAAGAATAAACAAGTTACGAGAGAGGAAAGGCAGAGAGAAAGAGGCACAGGACCAGTTTACACAGGCAGTAGTCGAGGAATGTAGGACGATAGAAGAGAGGATGAATGAGATGGATATGGAAGAAAAATGGAACACGTTTAAGAAGATACTTCTAGAAGTGACAAGTAAAGTATGCGGAACAATAATGGTGGGGGTGTATAAGAAGCGGACACATTGGTTGAATGATGACATTAAGGAAGAAGTAAAGAAGAAAAAGGATAGATGGCAAAACTACTTGAGAACCAAACACAATGGTGACTATGGAAGTTACAAGAACCAAATAAAGAAAGAAAGAAAGAAATAAAGAAACAAAGAAAGAAAGAAAGAAAGAAAGAAAGAAAGTGAATGAACCAGTGCAAATGGCAAAAAGACAAGCCTGGGAAGAATTTGACAAAAATGGAGAAAAGCTGCAAGAAAAATCAAAAGCTGTTCTATAAGGCACTGAAGAACATGAGAAAGGAGAAGGAATGTCCTATAAAATATATAAAGGATAAGGAAGGGAGAATCATAACGAAAGAGGATGAAATAATGGAGAGATGGAAAGAGTACTTCCATGATCTATTGAACGGGAATAAAGACGGCCCAAAGGAAAGTGAGGAAAGAGAAGAGATAATGACGGAAGGAACACAAGAGGACATAGAAGAGTTATGGATAGGGGAAATGCAGGTGGCCATAAAACTACTCAAGAATGGAAAGGCAAAAGGACATGATGGAATTGCGCCAGAAATGATAAAGAATTTAGGGAAGAAAGCAGAAGAGTTCCTATTCAAGACAATGAAGGATGCCTGGAGAGAAAAGAAGGTTCCTAGAGATTGGGAGGTAGCAGTTATTATCCCCATCTTCAAGCTAGGAGACAATCCAGAATGTGGTAATCACCGTGGTATTTCATTGTTATCAGTGCCAGGGAAGGTCTACTCAAGGATTCTTGAGTCCGGATTGAGAAAAGAGGTAGAGGCGGATTTGGAGGAAGCCCAGTATGGCTTCCGCCCAAAAAGAAGCACGCCAGGTCTCATCTTCACAGTCAGGATGGTTAGTGAAAATCTTCTGGAGAAGAATAAGACCCTTCATCCAACAATTATTGACCTGAATCAGGCATTTGACAGAGTTCGAAGAATGGAAATATGGAAAGCTCTAAAGGAGTGTGGAGTCAGCGAAACACTTGAAAGATCCATTAAAAGTCTCTACAGGAACTGTTGGAACTACGTGCGGAAAGGGAATGTGAGATTAGCATAATTCATCACAAAACAAGGAGTCCGGCAAGGATGTAACCTAAGTCCTCTACTTTTCATAGTATAACTCGATAGAATTAGGAAGACATGTCAAGATAAAGTTAAGAATATGGTGATTGAAAATTACCTCATGAGACCAGTGGGATTAACTAATCTTGCATATAGTTGATAGTAGTTGCCTCCAACTAACAAAATCTACAGCACAATATCAATATATGGGTGGAAGAGTTAAGGAAGTGAGGAATGGGGTGAACGTTGAGAAGACAAAGACTATGGTAATCATTAGAAATGAGGAGAGGCACAGCATTACGGCAGATGGAAGACTACTGGAACAGGTTACAAAGTTCAAGTATCTTGGTTCAACAATAAGTTCGAATGGAAAAATGGAGGAGGAAATTGCGGATAGAATAGGAAAATCCGGGAGATTGTTTAATGCCATCCGAGGAAAGTTCTTAAACAAGAGGGAAATCTCCCAGAACACAAAGTTGGTGGTTTACAAATACACATTTGCTCCTGTATTGACTTATGGCTGTGAAACCTGGGCACTAACGGAACGAGCGAAAAACAGAATCCAGGCGGAGGAGATGCGATATCTCCGGAAAGAAGAGGACAAAACCAGGAGGGACAGGATCCGAAATACAACCATTCGGAGAACACTGAATATCAAACCACCAGAGAAACCCTTCTAAGAACATCAATAAAGATGGTTTGGTCATCTTCATCGCATGTTAACAGAACGCTTGCCGAGGCTAATAAACGAGGTGAGAGTAAAGGGGGACAAAGCTCGAGGAAGACCACAGAAGATATGGATGGATCGAATAAGAGAAGTTCCTGCAGGAGAGAGGACAATCAGAGAGAGAGGCAGTTGCCATTACCGGAGACAGAAGAAGATGAAGATCTCTCGTATCCTCGACACCATAAGGTACAAGAGGACTGGATTAAGTAAGAAGTAATTGAATGAACACATACGCAGAGGATTATGTAAAATATCAAATTCGGTCAGAGGTGGGAAGGAGTATAAGCGAGCGTAAATAATTCGTTGATATATATGAAGATAACTATAGTTTTAAAGTCTTCCACACTAATATTAGAAGCCTTGACAAATATAATAATAGCTTAGATGTTTCTCTGAAAGCTTATAGAAATGTATTGATGTCGTTGTCTTCTCGGAAACGTGGAAATTAAATAACGCATGTCTTACTAAACATAGCGGCTATACATCTTATTATAATGAACGTGCAATAAAAATGAATGATGGAGTAGTCATAATGATAACAGGTGGATTACAGCATGAAGTTAAGTGTGTACCTATGATATAAAGATTTCAAATTTTTATCCTACTCTCAATTTATGCGAAAAACAAGATGTTCAGTAAAGAACATATAGCCTACTTTCTCCTAAATGCATGGGTATTGTTATAACTCTTTGTCCTTTTCAAGGAGTATAATTGAATGTTGGTTGTAGTAGCTTGTTGAAATACAACGTGCTATAGGGATATTAAACATGAATATGGGGTGCCCTTTGCTAGTGCTACCTCTGTAAAAAAAATATTCAATTCGGTTTCACCGTGTTTGAATTGATCTGGGGAATGGATTTGCACACATACATGGCCGCTATTTGCAAACTATTGGGCTGATGACCTTGTAGTCAGTGATAAGATGCTTTCCACAAAAAGGCATGTTGTTGCAAAATCTGGTAGAGATCAAATTATTAGGATGGTCGTAATTTGATTTAAGCTTTTAACATTTGGATGGCCGTCATTCCGTTTCCGTCAAGATGGCGGCGATATAAAACATGATACTGAGGTGCCCTTTGCTAGTGCTACCTCTGTACTAAATTTCGTTCAATTCGGTTTCACCGTGTTTGAATTGATAGGGGGAATCGATTTGCACACATACTTGGCCACCATCTGCAAACTATTGGGCTGATGATCTTGCAGTTTGGTCAGAATATGCTTCCCACATAAAGATATGTTGTTGTAAAATTTGGTATAGACTAGATTATTTGGTTGGTCGTAATTACATTTTAGCTTTTAACATTTGGGTGGCCGCGATTACGTTTCCGTCAAGATGGCGGTGATATAAAACATGACACTGAGGTGCCCTTTGCTAGTGCTACCTCTGTACCAAATTTCGTTCCATTCGGTTTCACCGTGTTCGAATTGATAGGGGGAATCGATTTTGACACAAAGATGGCCGCCATCCGCAAATTATTCATTTGGTCAAGGGATGCTCCCCCCATAAAGGTATACTGTTGCAAAATTTGGTAGAGATCGGATGATTAGGTTAGTCGTAATTTCATTTAAGCTTTGAACATTTGTGAGGCCGCCATTACGTTTCCGTCAAGATGGCGGCGATATAAAGCATGACACTGAGGTGCCCTTTGCTAGTACTACCTCTGTACCGAATTTCGTTCCATTCGGTTTCACCATGTACGAATTAATAGGGGGAATCGATTTTGACACAAAGATGGCCGCCATCCGCAAATTATTCATTTGGTCAAGGGATGCTCCCCCCATAAAGGTATACTGTTGCAAAATTTGGTAGAGATCGGATGATTAGGTTAGTCGTAATTTCATTTAAGCTTTGAACATTTGTGAGGCCGCCATTACGTTTCCGTCAAGATGGCGGCGATATAAAACATGACACTGAGGTGTTCTTTGCTAGTGCTACCTTTGTGCCAAATTTCGTTCAATTCTCGTTCACCGTGTTCGAATTGATAGGAGGGGGACACACATTCAGAGTAAACACACTCTCACACATACACACACAGACTCACACACATACACACACACAGACAGACACACTTTTTTTTCGCCCTGTGTTGATCTCATAAGTCTACTTTCATTTTTTGCAAAAATCGAAAGTAGGCTAATGACAGTTGACTTATGAGATCTAGACAGGGCCGAAAATTGTGTGTCTGCCTGTGTGTGAGCGTGTGTGTTTGAGTATCAATTATTCAAACACGGTGAAACCGAATTGAACGAAATTTGGTACAGAGATAGCACCAGCAAAGGGCACCTCAGTGACATGTTTTATATCGTCGCCATATTTACGGAAACGTAATGGCAGCCACCCAAATGCTCAAAGCTTAAATAAAATTATGACTAACCTAATCATCTGATCACTACCTAATTTTCCAACAACATACCTTCATGTGGAAAGGGTCTTTTGATGAAACTGCAAGGTCATCAGACCAATAGTGTAAAGATGGCGGCCGTTTATGTGTGTAAATCGATCCCCCCTATCAATTCAAACACAACGAAACCATATCGAACACCTTTAGTACAGAGATAGCTCTATCAAGGGAAAACTCAGTGTCATATTGTATATTGCCACCATCATAACGAAAAAGAAATGGCGCCCACCCAGATGTTCTGAGCTTAAATCGAATTACGACTAAACTGATCATCCGATCACTACCAAATTTCGCAACAATATACCTTAATGAAGGAAACGTCCTCTGTCCAAAAAACTCCTCAGCCAAATTGTTTCAAGATGGCGGATGTATGAAACATGCAAGTATTATAGCCTAACCGTAAATTATGATTCAACAAGGCCCGGCCTTACCAAATACGCTCATCGTACTTTGGGAGGTTGAACTCTCCTCAAGGAGGTGACCGGTAGGATATTAGCATTTTAAAATGGAAGATGTAACAACAGTAGTGACTAACGCTTCAGGCTTACCGTTCCGTATCATGCTTGTCCGTGCCGTCCCGTTGGGTCAAACTGGCCGCTATTTGCTCGAAAATCCATATGCTTCCGTAATATTGTAAGTTTATATCCGTTTAGGAATGTACTGAACAAAATAATACATACTTAGTATGAAATGACTGATAAAAACGGCAGAAAAGGCTAATGAAATCGTTCATTGCAAGACAAAATATTCTAGGCAATAATACTAAACCTGTTATTAACGCAGTGTTTGTATTTACCGGGTATAGCGTAATGGTACCGTCTCTGACGCATAGCTTGGAGGTTCGTGGTTCAAATTTCAGCAGGTTCAGATACTTTTATTTCGTTCTTTTTTATTTATTGATTTATAACTATCACACTCGTTATAATGTTAAGTAACATATTGTGTATTTACAATCGAAAATTTTATAAATATATATACTTGCTAGCAACCCACTCCGGCTTCGCCCGGGAACAGTTATGGATGCAAGTTGATAGGCTACTTTTAACCGAGGTCTTATAAGATTTCCTTGTATACGACATTAGTTGTTTTCCCTCCAGCAGTGAACACGAAAAAATTTCGGTTTGATGTAACACTCGATAGAGCTACGTAAAGCTGTCCATGAGAAAAACATGCTCCACTGAGATCAACTCCAGTCACTCTAAGTGTATTGACGTCAGAAAAGTTGGATGGCGCAGCCACGCGGTAGAATGTTGAAGCTGTAACATTGTGACGGGTGAGGTTTATTTAGATGGTAAAGCATTGACGTCGTGATGGAAACAGAAATAAATTTGTCAAATTTAAGGAGGTACTGCTCTGTATACGGTTGCAAATTCTATAAAACGGGTACGAAATATCTTCGCTACTTTCCTGTACAAAAAGTTCAGAGAGAAAGATGGGCTTCGGTGCTGTCAATTGGAAAACGTGTTACATGGCAGTGTGCAGTCTGCATTTTTGTGAAGACGACTTCTTTCCACCGGTACTGTTGATTATTGATAGTCTCTAATTTGTATTCACATGGATTTAACTACATCAAAAATACTGATAAACTTGTAGCCTATTACTTCTGTGCCTTGCATAGAATGTAATCCGCTCTTCGTAAACTTATTTTAGGGGTTCTGTGGGGGCCGATAACCTAGATGTTAGGCCACTTAAAACAACAATTATCATCATCATTTAGGGGTTCTTCCGATTGACAATAGCCGAATGGTAAGAAAACTTAAGAAAAATGCTGTTCCTAGCCTTAATTTGCCAGAGAATTTATATTCTTGCCTTTGAACAGCAAGTATGTAGGTCATTGAAGTATGATTTGGCTTACATTGTGTTTTTGGCTATGATCTCCCTACTGTTGAATTTAGTTAATTAAAATGTAAAATCTTAGTTTTAAGTACCGGTTTGGTGACCCATCATCCCAGGCAGGCCGGTAACACCTATACTACTCACGCAGATAGGTCACTTAGCCGTAATTTTGAAGTTATAGTGATGTTAAGTATACATATGCGGTAATGTAGCAGGAGACCGGATCGGCCTAGGCTATTCTAACTTTAATTAGTTCCCATTTCAGGGTTTTTCAGTTTTGAGTGCGAATAATTGGTTTGAAAGTTGTACAACAGTAAGGAGAGTGTGTTTTGAATTGGTTTTAATTGGTATTATGGTTTATGTCGAGTTGAGGAGTGAATTTGGTTTGGCTTAAAGTGTAGTTTTTGATCTGTTTTGTTAAATATCTGTATTTTAAATATTTAATTAAATATATTGGTAAAGAGGATGCCTCCATTTTAACTTCCTGTGGCAAGAGATTAATACATTAATATTCTTGCCTTTGAACAGCAAGTATGTAGGTCAATATTTGCAATATTGAAGTATGATTTGAGCATCCCCAGTAACGCTTCTTTGAACCCAAAACATTCATGCAAATTCAGGGTTGCTTGATTCAATTTATTATCAGGGAGTTGTCCTTTGTGTTATGTGATATATATATATATATATATATATATATTGTGAAATTAATAAAAACATCGATACCGCTAGGCTCCCAAGTACAGGCTTCATATATGTAACAGCAGACAATAAATTAACTATCTACATGTGGGTAATATTTTTAACTGGTAGTAATTAGGCAATGCATTTAAATTGATTATAAAAATATTTCTATCAATGAAAGAAAATATGTAGTATTTTGCCATCATAAACTAGAAGCCATAAGAAACGCACACCCAATTACTTCACGTCACTATCTCGCCACCATATTGCAAACAGCTGACCGTAAGCTCCTCCCCGTTTCGGACGTCAATAACACTGTGCTTTGTTTATAGTCATGCCAAAGCAGACTCTTACTGGGAATTGTACTCGTTTGAAATGATAAGGCAAATCTGAAGGAATCATAGGGATTTTGGGTACTAAGACCGTTTCTCCTGTACCACAGATAGTTAGGATAGTTGCTACGATGAAACAGTTTTTCAATTTTTTCACTACCAATCGCGTCCCATTGCATAACTTTGGTGGGTGTAAATTACGTAGCAATATATATATTTTTTTTTTGTCGTGTGGCCTCCTGAGAGACCGAGTGCAGGTCTTTCTAGTCGACGCCCGTAGGCGACCCGCGTGTCGGGATGAGAGATGGAATGGATGAACATGAATGAAACTGGGCAAGGATGTGGAAGGAAGCGGCCGTGGCCTATCAGAAGGTACCATCTCAGCATTTGCCAGGTGTTGAAAATGGGAAACCACGGAAAACCATTTCAAGGACGGCCGACAGTGGGGCTCGAACCCACGCGTCTACCGAGTCAGCAGAGATCTTGGTCCCATGACCTAACGCTGCGCTTTAGCCAGCGTAGCCACTGCTGTCGGAAGCAATGTAAAGGCACTCCCAATTTAAAATAAGCTTGGGTGGTGGCAAGCCAGATGTAAGTAAAGAATTCAGCAATTCTGTAGGGCATTGAACAGCTTCTTCATTATCGACTACTGCGTCTACTGAGTAATATACTTGAGCCTGGGCAGTGAATTTGGAGAACACGAAGTCATTAATTTTCACAACTTGCTTGTTTGTCGGCGACAATATTGGTATTTCTTTAAATCATGAATGAGACTTGTTAGATAGGTCATGGATTTGAGGATAAACGATATCAATCAATTCTTGAATTCTGATTACTAAAACACAGAAATCGTGACTGAGGGTAATTTTCCCGTCAATGACCGGTAAATCTCCATTTCAGACTCTAAGTAACAAATTAGCAATCATACCATTATCTTCTGAAGATAAGAGTACTCTCATGTTAGTTTTGAGTGCCAGTTTTGTTATATCCGGTCAGATATAAGATCCTTTTAATGAAGCGTTCAATCGGCTCACGTTCCTCTGGTAATAACTGGTAAGATTTGTCGAAAATCTCCGGCCAACAAAACTGTGCAGCCACCCATAGGTGTGTTCCGATTCCTTTGATCACGCAAGGTCCTGTCTACAGCTTCAACGGAAGTTTTGTGCGACATTGTAGCCTCATCCCATACAACTAAAGAATAATGTTGGATTAAACTGGCGGTGTTACTTTGTTTTGAAATATTACATACGCTTCCATCATTACTGCTCACTTTCAAAGGAAGTTTAAATGTTGCAAGTGCTGTTCTTCCCCCTACCAAAAGAGTGGCTGCAATTCCAGATGATGGGACGGCAAGAGCAATATTACCAGCAGGCCTCAATTTGGCGAGCAACAAATTAATCAAGAACGTTTTGCCTGTGCCACCAGGGGCATCGAGAAAAAATATCTTACCTTCCTTCTTAGTGATGCTGGATATGATGGTGTCATAAGCTTGTTTCTGATCGTGGTTCAGACGGTGTTCTTCTTGAGCAACGGTTTGAATGAGCCGAGGACGAAGTCTTTCTTTCTCTTGGGACAATCGAGAAATTATTTGTTGCTCTATTTCATTGTTACGTGATAAGCGCTTTTTTCGATGTCAATGAACTATGACCTATATCCGTTTTACATCTCGGCATGATGTCTTAAAATCACTGACTGGACTAGAAATTATAACGAATTCTTGTCAGACGTAATTGAAGAATGGCGAGGTGCATGATACACAAATCCCCCTTCCGTCCAATCTTAAATTGACTGTATATTTTGCGGAACGAATGGTTCACAGGCAAAATGAAGAAAGGCGAGTTGCACTTCGAGGGGAATGGCGAGGTGCATGAAACACAAAGCCCCCTTCCGTCCAATCTTAACTTAAATGTGTATTTTGCGGAACGGAAAGTTCACAGGCGAAATGAAGAGTTGCACTTCCAGGGAATGGCAAGGAGCATGAAACACAAATCTCCCTTCAGTCCCATCTTAACTTGACTGTGTATTTTGCGGAACGAAAAATTTAGAGGCGAAATGAAGAAAAGCCGAGTTGCACTTCCAGGGAAAGGCGAGGTGCATGAAATACAAATCCCGCTTCCGTCCAATCCTAACTTTGCTGTGTATTTTGCGGAACGGAAAATTCACAGGCGAAATGAAGAAAAGCCGAGTTGCACTTCCAGGGAATCTCCAAAGGCAAGCACCCTTTTCTGAAGTCTTAACTCAACACTACTCGACGGTTTGCTGCTGGCTTCAACTGAGGTAATAAGTTCGCCCGCTAGTTAGGCTGTAACAGGGGTGATACACTCGCCCTTAACTAGCTCGTAAACTGTAGCCTCAGTATTTGAATGGACATGGTTGGAAGAAATAAAAACATACAAACACTTATAGTGGGTGATTTATTGAAGATAATATGCTCTCGCGGACTTTTTTTGTAGAACTTTCCATGGTGAACAATTCTTACACTCATAGTATTTAGATATTTTTAACGGTTTTCGCAGCGTAAGCTTACAAAGCGCTCGGACTCCAGGCATTATTTTTTACAACCTTTTCACTGAAATCGTTACTGCTCGGCTTCCTTTGATCATAAATAAATTATGTTCTACTGGGATCATCCTCGAGATATTCTTTTCAGAATGGTGAAAACCGCATCACAATCCATCCAGAGGTTCTCGAAATTACCCGTGACATCCAAGAATCGGGGACTTAGTTTTATACTAAGTAGAGATAACACCACTTATTTCAACTCTCGGCCACAGCGATTAAAATTCGTTACCCTTGATCCGCGGTACAGTCTATTGTTGTTGTTGTTTTTGTTGCTGATTCTTTAGGGGTTCTGCGGCAACATGATCTTGTAATTCATTGGGTGTGTGTAGAAGTTGTCTGATAACCTGTGTCACTGTGATGTCTGTAGGCCTACTAGTGTAAATACTTTTATACGAGGAAGGATTTGGGTAGGAAGCTGTTGTTATTGTTTCATCTGAGATACACGGACATCATGGCCATACAGCCGCGTGTAATTGGGTGAGTGTTAATTTTTTCCGACAACCTGTGTTATTGTGATGGCTGTATTGGTGTGTGCATATATAATTCAGGTGAGGATTCAATCATTCAACGTATAATATTCGTATAGCACGTTGTATTTCAACAAGCTACTTCAACCAGTATTCAATTAAACTCCTTGAAAAGGACCAAGAAATATACTGTAACTATACCCATGCATTTAGGAGAAATTAGGCTATATGTTCTTTATTGAACATCTTGTTTTAGACTAATATGTTGACATAATAAGAAGAAAATATATACTTAAGGTACTATATGATTAAGAAGGTACATATTTAATATAACGGGATTTCCGGAAATCAAGAAAAGAAGTGAAATTATACTGTGTTGTAGTGACAAGGAAAATGTATATAAATCATACGTTATGTGCTATGTGCTTGAACAATGTATGGATTATGTCCTAATACTTAAAATCCTTGTGTATTTTCTTGTATTGTTGGATGTAATATTGCTTAGGCTATTCTAATAATTATAATAATATTAAATTAAAGAAATAATAAAAATAAATGTAGTCTATTTAGTGCATCATATCAAAATCCTATTGATAGGAGGGCGAGTTTTTAATGGAAATGACCAGTAGGATATACGAAAATGGACTATTTATTTTCGCATGTAACTTATCTTTCTAAAACAAAATTGTTATAATATTTTATTGTGTTAATTTCTGTACTTACCTCCTCTAAGATTGTGATAATTGTGTTGTTCGGCTCAGAAAACTGATTTCTTGAGCCCTTAAGTAAATGATCAACATCCGCGATCATGTTCCTGTAAGAAAATACGTAGAAAATTAGTCACTTCGCTGTTATTGTTGCAGTAAGAGCTTAGGTTATCATGCTAATTAGTCCCGTATAAATACAGTATGTGTCTGTATGAAGTCCGTATGTGCAGTTATATGGTTGTAACTAAAGTACGTTCTGACAATTAGAGCTAAGATCGGACAGAAAGTATCTACTGTCGACCAAAATATTATGTGCACTCGAGTGTAAAGGTTGTTTGTGAGGTAACCAATAGGCCTACATCAAATCCAATAATATCATCATTTTCGTCGTTCTATTTTACGTTAGTTCATAGAGTTTCGAATTTTTAGTTTATATTTTAATATTGGAACACAAAAAGTGCCCTTTTTAAGCGTGTTTCAACCATGCGTCACATTTAAGAATTAGTATCCAAAGTTTAAAACAATATTCATTGAAATGCGTTATAACGAGTTTATAAATTTCTAAATTTTGTGTTTCCAAGAAACAAAGTTGTTATTATTTTGTAAGGTAACTTTTTCTCGGCTCAGTGTGGTTGAAAAATTGCGTTCCTGGTTGCGTTTTAATTCTTATACATCAAGAGGTTATGCTGTATGACTGTGAAATACGTAAATTAATATCTTTTATTTTATATCGGTTTGTATTCGTACGGGAAAATAAGACATGGTTCAGCTGCTAGCCGATACGGGGAGAGCTGTACAGCGTTGCTGAGATGCGTCATAGCGCGCCTTGCTGGGAATTGTATGGGCAGTTTCCTTCGCTATTTAAAGTTAACTTGTGATTTAGGCTGAGGCCAAGCTTGCGACTTTGCAGCGTGTCAGAAACGCCCAGTTTGGGTTTTTCCCACTGGCGACATTTCTTACTGGCCAAGCTAGAGTGACTGTCATCGACTTCCATGGCCTCCTATTTTAAATGCCACTGCGTAACTAGTGTTATAGTGGGGTATTCGAGGAGGCCGTGGTAGAATGCAAGGTATTCTTTGCCTCGCAACTGTCCTTTTATGTAGTGGGGACGGCTACGTCAAAGCGTGAGGGGGGGAGGGGTGTATGCCAGAAACATTACGTTTCTTTTTTAACGCTAACACACTGTAAACAAAGCCTGTGCAATGTTCTATTATTTTGCTTCAAATGGCATTCTCTGCAAACTGCTGGCTCTCTTAAATGAGCTAAAGAAACATGTACTATAAATTGCTAACTCTTTTTCTGCTCTAAATAAAATAAAACAGCAATACCCTCCTTCCCCCACCCCAAGAATTAACTGAACACGTTAAACAGAGAGTCCTTGCTTTATTTAAAAAAATGTGCGTGAGATCTTGTTGCTTTATATGGTGTCGATCGTTCAAATCCATCAATACCTTTTTATAATATTATTACTACTCCTACCATTGGCATAATTTCCTAATAGTGGCAGACCTTTAAGATAAAACCAATATTTAGAATGATGTAATATGTATACTAGCTGAAGTACCCGTTCTTCGAACGTCTTTTAGTACTTTGCTGGCTTAAATCATTGAAATGAAAATCTACAGCCTGCTTCCAGTCTCCGATCGGGTCAGGAATGGAATGAATGAAGCCCCCATCTAGCGGCTAGGATATGAACTGTGCAGGCTGCCGAGGCCTGACGCACTCCTCTGGGGGCAATGATTAAATGAATGACAGATGAAATGAAATGATAGTGGAGAGTGTTGCTGGAATGAAATTTTGACAGGGAAAACCGGAGGACCCGGAGAGAAACCTGTCTGCCTCCGTTTTGTCCAGCACAGATCTCATATGGAGTGACCGGGATTTGAACCACGGACCCAGTGGTGAGAGGCCAGCGTGCTGCCGCCTAATCCACGGATAATATATATAATCACACATTCCTAATGTAGTTATGTTATTTCCATGTTACCAACTACATGTGTATACTACATGCATTTTCACTCACCAAATTATTAATCAGAGGTAGGAAAGTGAAAATCCTTAGCCTGCTTTCAGTCGACCGACCGGGTCAGGGAATGGAATGAATGAAATCCCCATCTAACAGCAAGGATATGAACTGTGCTGGCTGCCGTAGCCTGTCGCACTCCCCTGGGGCAATGATTAAATGAATGACGGATGAAATGAAATGATAGTGGAGATTGTTGCTTCAATGAAATTGTTACACGGAAAACCGGAAGACCCGGAGAAAAGCCTGTCTGTCTCCGCTTTGTAGGTGAGAAAGTGCGTGTAAATTGGAAATAAATATCAGCTTCTATGTAGTAAAAGTTAAATAACCTGTCTTAAATATTGAACACCTATCGTTTAACGTCTTCATACTATATTTAAACATATAAACATTATGCTAAAAATACATCAAACTTGATAGCAATTATCATATCCGCAATGAGTAATATTGCGAAAAGTACGTACCGTCATGATAAAGAGTAACAGTAACGGAACAAACTTCAATCATCCCAAGTAATAATAACAAAAACAAATTAATCACAGAAAAAAATCTAAGTTTATGCCGTGATTAGTGCGATATTACGCCCAGTGACTCCGAGGTGGTTCATCAGCGGGCTCTTGTGGTTTATTTGCGGACTACCAAAGGAGTAGCAAACTGTGCGATACCTCAATTCTTATTTAGAACACCTCAGCTACTATAATGCGAGTGTTAAAGGCTAAAACAGTCTTTCACCTCCCTATAAAGGCTTCCTAAATGATTGTATAATGAATTTCAGGGCCATGGAATTAAAACTCAGCAACTCTTCTAGGTTTACGCCGTGTCTTGTGCGTATTTTTTATTGGCCGTGAAAGTCAAAATACCTACTTTATTGAAATAAATTTGCCCAGTTCTGCAGTAAGATTAATAAACTAATGTGACAGTCGTTAGTTTCCGACACATTCGTTTGTGTACTTGGGTTTCTGATTATAGTGAAAAACGACAAAAAGCAGATAAATATTGGCCAACTGAAATATTCATTTAACGAAAAACAAATCGATAAAAAGGATGAAAGCATACCGTGCAAAGTAGAAAGCACTATAACATAGTGAAACAGCGTAAAGATAAAATATACTCACATACAATAACCGGCACAAGGAGTATAAAATTAGACTCAAAATCACGTCTAGTTTCGCACCTCACAAACTACCTCTATAAATAGAACTGTTCATGTAGGGACTAACATAGACTAACATCGCTCCGCGTTGACCGTGTTTTAAAATACATATTTAGGTTTTACTCGCTAACCGTTGGAGATACCCGAAAAGCGATAAGGACCTTTCGGATAGAAAATTAAATTTTAAAGCTCGCAATGCCATCAAAAGTTTGCTATTTCTTAGCGTTCTCTTTTTATTAGAAATGGAAATATGAAAATAGTCGCCATTTTTAAATAGTGCAAAATATCGAAATCAAAAGTAGCCTATATGTAAGCCTGGTAAATCAGCTACATCCATGCAAAATTTCATTTAAATCAGTCCAGTGGTTTTTGCGTGATTGAGTAATGGACAGACACAGAGACACACACCATCTCGTTTTTATAAAGACTCAAAATCATGTCTAGTTTCGGACCACACAAACTACCTCTATAAATAAAACTGTTCATGTAGAGACTAACATAGACTAACATCGCTCGGCGTTGACCGTGTTTTAAAATACATATTTAGGTCTTACTCGCTAACCGTTGGAGATACCCGAAATGTGATAAGGACCTTTCGGATAGAAAATTAAATTTTAAAGTTCGTAATGCCATCAAAAGTTTGCTATTTCTTAGCGTTCTCTTTTTATTAGAAATGGAAATATGAAAATAGGCGCCATATTTAAATAGTGCATAATATCGAAATCAAAAGTAGCCTATATGTAAGCCTGGTAAATCAGCTACATCCATGTAAAATTTCATTTAAATCAAACCAGTGGTTTTTGCGTGATTGAGTAACAGACAGACACACAGACACACACCATCTCATTTTAGGTAGATTTCTTTTGAAAGCTAGCTATTGCAATGGGTACCATGTTTAGACTTCCGGAAAATTTTGACATATCTTCGCGTTTCACATCCCATAGACCCCAAAACCATCGTCAGTTCAAAAGATCATATATAATTTATGTATATATATATCTATCTCTATAAATATATAACTTTTTTGTGGACACGATAAATACCGCAATTTTGCACCGAACACTTTGAAATTTTTACATAATATGTATCCCTATAATATCTCGGTTAAGTTCGTTAATGGGCACAATCGGTCGATGGGGGTGAAAATGGGGGGCTTTTTTTTGAAAAAGTGAAATATCGCTATAACTCTCATAATATTTGAAATATCGAATCCATTCAAAGTTCATACTATGTGTCGGATAAGGTTCAAAAATTTATGTTTGAAAAGATTTTTGATAGCACCAACCATTGACCAAAGGGGTGGGAAGAAGTGGGGTTTTCGGGAAACATTAATCATATCTCTCTTAATAGGCACAATATCAAAACCGTACAAATTGGACAATATTTCCCTAATAATTACCTAAAACTTTTGTCTGAAAGAATTTTTGATATGACCCACCATTACGCCAAGGGATGGGAAAAATGATTTCGGAATTTAAGAAAATGCCAAGAGCCATCAGAGGTTGTCATGACAACACTACTAAATTGATGAGGGATGAGTCATCAGACGTTGCCATGACAACGCACTTGCACGAGATCACATTCAGTTTTCTATCTGACTAAGTGTGAAGCGGCTTCGTTAAATTAACTGGTAGTTTGCTGAATTTCTATGCCCAAGGTCACGGGTTCAAAGCCGGCCGAATTCGTCGGATTTTCTAAGAGCGCTAAAAATCCCTCAGTATGCTTTCCTTTGCAGGGGAAGTTCCAACGTTCGTTGCGAGTTGTTGGTTGCAGTGGCATCTAGTAGCCAAGTTCACAGCTAGGTGTCGTTGACGGTAGTATTTGTTAGCAACATTAGGAACTACTGCTTGAAATTGACCGTCCGCAGTCCTTACCTCAATTACAGACTAATACAGCCATCACAATTCACACCGTTTATCAGACAGATTCTACACTCACCCTACGTACACGGAGTTATATGACCGCGTTGTCGCAGCCCCTAAACTGAGGAACCAACCAAAATCTCTGCGGGAGATAAAATTTTGCGTGAACAAGTAACAGACCGATAGATAGTTACACATCAGTGTCGAAACCTTGCAAAAGGACAGTGTGACCACAAGTATAACAAGTAGTTCCGTGAAGAACTATACAGCCTATTTTCATATATCCTACTTATGTTAATTGCCACTATCAACATAGACAATTTCTGTTTGATTGCTGTAATAGATTCGTAGATATTGAGAACCGACTAAATATTTCGGATGGTCGCCATGTTGGATTTTATATATGTAGGTCCTAGAGATATGTACTGTTACATGCAGATTATTGTGAACGTGTGGTATTCAAACTTCAATCGCATAATTAGGACACAAGAAAAACATGGAGATTTTAAAATTTTGCACAGCTGCCATCTTGAGGTTATGGAAACAATTGAAATAAATTAGATGCCAGTGGATTAACATTCGTATAAGGATTTACTGTACCAAGTTTTACTGCACGCGGATGGTTAAATTGCGAGAAACGTCCATGTGAATATTTATAATTCGCGTCACCGCCATGTTGGATTTGTGGTCACCAGGTTATTTAAAGTCCTATAGGTGAACTTAAGTTCATAGCCCCAATGAACATTAAGAAATGCAGTTTGATTGCTAAAATAGATTCGTAGATATTCAGTATCTGCTAAATATTTCGGATGGTCGCTATGTTGGATTGTTAAATGTATAGGCCATAGAGTCATGTACCATTAAAGGAAAATTATTGCGTAGGTTCATTATTCAAACTTTCACTTCGATCGCATGACTACATCACAAGAAATAAAAACTTAATTTTAAAATTCGCACTGCCGCCATCTTGAGGTTATGTAAACAATTGAACTAAATTAGATACCAGTGGATTACAATGTGTATAAATATTTCCTGTACCAGGTTTCAGTGCGCTTGGAACATTAAATCGCGAGAAAGGTCTATTTAAAATTTTCAAATTCGCTAGGCCGCCATGTTCGTTTTGTAGTTAAACGGTTTTTCAAAGTCTTATAGATGGACTTCCAGTAGTGCCCTTTATCTCCGTAAAAAATTTTAGGGAGATACCGCTAATAGTTTCAGAGATATAGAATGCCGGTTAAATATTTCGCACATCCGCCATCTTGTGAATATGTGAACAATTGAACGAAGTTAGATGTCGGTGCATTACAATGTATATAAACATATACTGTACCAAGTTCCATTGCGTTTGGTTGGTCAAATCGCGAGAAACGTCTATTTAAATGTCGCAAATTCGCTTGGCCTCCATGTTGGTTTTGTAGTTACCAGGTTTTCAAAAGTCACATAAGTGAACTTATAGTAGTTCCCTCTATCACATTAGAAAATGTCAGGGTAATATCGGTAATAATTTCGGAGATATTGAATGCTGGTGAAATATTTCGCACAGCCGCCATGTTGGATTGGTGAGTCGTAACAAAATTTGAAGGGCACTGTCGAGGTCGCCGGGAATAGTGCTATGAACTTTCCGAGTTTCATTGAAATCGCTCCAGCCGTTTAGATTTTATTAGGGGGGGACACACACACGAATCACACACACACACACGCACACACACACGGACAAAAGGTGATCTCATAAGCCTATTTTTTCAAAATTGAAAATAGGCTAAAAATGGACCCCAAATGACAAGAATGTTACCGTCCCCTTAAGACAATAAAATGTTTAATACATGCATAAAATGACGAAAAACAAAGTTAATTAAGCTCCGATTTTAAAATACTTTCTCGCAATAAATGAGGTCTGATCCTTCTACGAAATCCTGCATATTCTGCCTATATTCGCCTATCCCCAGGCTTGCCCGGTGAAATCTACCTCCGCCTTCCGGCGTGTCGAGAAGACTTTTTTATATATTAGTATGATAGTATGATGATGATATACTGTAACATTGTGAAAAAGCTTAAAGATCCAAATACTCTCATACAATAACCGGCACAAAGATTATAAAATTAGACTCAAAATCATGTCCAGTTTCTGACCACACAAACTACCTCTATAAATAAAACAGTTCAATCAATCAATAAATCAATCAATCAATCAATCAATATTTATTGTAATTTAACAACTTATCGTTATATTAGACTACGTCACATTGTTAAAAATACATTTTCAGTTTTCAATAAAATCACAAATTTATGTATAATATGAAGTATTATTACCAGCTTAGTGAATTCTATAAAATAAAATAAGAATAAAATAACACGAATACAGTAAGAAGAAGTTGATCTTCTTTAGTCTATCTGGGTAGAGTGTAATTTTTTCTTCAAATTCGACCAAAGTGTAAATACTGCTGTTAATGAGCCATCTCTTAATGGAAGCTTTGAAAATGTTTATAGACTCCTGCTGTAGTTGTGTTGGTAGTTTGTTGAAGATTTTAATTCCATAGTATTTGTAGTGGTCTTGTGTTTTCTTTAACCTGACATGAGGTGTATCTAACTGTTTTCTTATTCTTGTGGTGTGTGAATGCACATCCCTTCGATTTTTATATACACTGAGATTTTCTTTAATATACACTAAGCTATGGAATATGTATATTGATGTAAGAGTCATAATTCCAAGTTCTTGGAAGTGATTTCTGCAGGATTCTGTACTAGGCTTGCCTTGTAGATATCTTATTGCCTTCTTCTGCCATCTAAAAACAACTTGTGCTCCTGTTGAGTTTCCCCACAATATTATACCATAAGTTTAATGTGAATGGAAAAATGCATAGTATGCGAGAATCATCTGATTAACACTAACTGATTGTTTGAGTCTTCGCAATGAAAATAAGACTCGTGCTAATTTTGTACATAATTGTTGTGTGTGAATGTCCCAGTTTAATTTAGAGTCTAAGTGGATTCCCAACAACTTAACAGAGCTGCATTCATGACTACTTGAAGCCAATTTGACTAAGTGAAAGTAGATTTCTTCTGTTTTGTTACTGTTTAGAAATAGTTTGTTTACCTTTAGCCAAGAAGTTGATTAACCTGATAATTTGTTTCTTTTCTCTTCAAGGAAAGTTAGGTCTCTATCACTTGTTATTACAGTAATGTCATCTGCACACAGTATTGACTTAGCATTTATATTACTAACAATGTCGTTTATATAGACCAGGAAAAAAGGCTCCAATGACTGAACCTTGGGCTAAACCTGTATTTACAATGAGCGGAGCAGATTTTTGGTTGTCTATTACAACTATTTGCCTTCTCTTGTGGAGATAGGAGGTAATTAATGATAATTCAAAATCATTGACTCCATAATAGTGAAGTTTTTGTATACATATATCATGATCCACAGAATCGAAAGCTTTACTTAGGTCTAAGAGTGTGACAGATGCAATAAGCTGAGATTCAAATCCAGCAATCACTTCATCAACAACAGCTTCAACAGCTTGAACCGTTGACTTACCAGTTCTGAAACCAAATTTGGTACTATTAAACAACTTGTGCTCCTCAAAGAATGCTGATAATTGTTCTTTCATACACTGTTCTATTATTTTGGAAATAATTGGGACAATTGAGATTGGCCTATAGTTACTGGGATCCATCATATCTCCTTTTTTATAGACTGGAATTGTGATTGTGATTTTCAGACATTCTGGAAAAACTCCAGTAGTAAATATCCAGTTTATTAGGTAAGTTAAAGGTAATACTATGATGTCTATTATTTGTTTTAGAATAAAATTCGACATTCCATAATAATCCTCACATTTTGAATTGTTTAGTTCCGAAACTATTTTTAGAACTTTCTCATATGTTATTTGTCTCCATATCAAGGATGGTGTGGGATTTTCATCTACCTTATGGTTTTCCAATTTCTCCATAAACTTTGTATGATGATTTTCATATTCCAAACTTTTGACCATATTTTCAACAGAATTTATAAAATATTAATTTAACACATTTGGCGTTATTGGTGTAGAGTCCTTACTTTTATTTTTACCCAGTTCCTTGTTTATGATTAACCAAGCTTCTTTACATTAATCCTTTGCATTATTAATGAACTCATCATTCGCTCTCTTTTTTGCTGCTTTAATTTCCCCCCGATATAATTTTTTATGTGATTATAGTTTTCTATATCCTGTGGGTCTTCTTTCTTTGCTTTAGTGTAATACATGATCTTTAGCTTCCTAATAACATCAAGGTAAGGCGTATACCATTTGGTATTATTTTACTTTGTTTTTGATCTGGACTGTTAATTATTTTTCTTAATTAAATAAATAAATAAATAAATAGCCTTACAAATCCCATAAGGGCTATGGCCTCCTGCTTTGCAGGGAATTGCTCAGTTTTAACTCATCAGATGAGCAAATCCTGAGGAGCATTGGGCAGCATTTATTTAAGGAAGTATGTATTATATTCATAAACTTATCAGCTGCTTCAGAAACATTGTTATAGCTCACAATTATGTTTTCCAAATTCCTGCTAGTCAACTCGTGCCTTAATCTGAGAAATTTATTGTCGCTCAACATCCTAATATACTTGACTTGCCTATATTCTGGGAAGTGTCCTGTATCAATTTGAAATGTTAGCCAGAGGCCACTATGGTCAGAGAAGAGAGGTTTTGTAACACCAAAATTATAACCATTTGTTGGCACATTAGTAATAACGTTATCTAAACAAGACTTCTTTCTAGTTGGTTGGTTATTGATCAGATAAAAATCAAAAGATTTTAAAATGTTAAAGAATTGTTTCTTTGCCAGTGATTCAATTAATACATTTATGTTAATATCCCCTAAACAACATATTTTATACTTTTGGAATTTTGCTATGTAACAAGCAAACCTTTCCCATATGTTTATGAAGGCCTGGATATCCGAATCGGGTGTACGATATATGGAAATAATAATAAATTTATCTCTTGTAAACTTTACCCCAGCTACTTCAAAGAGCTGTTCTATACAGAAATCATTTAAATCCATTATTATACTGTCCATGTTTGTAGTTACTTTCTTGAATATAGCAAGACCCTCGTTTGATTTATTTTTTCTACAAAAGCTAGTCATTACCTCATACCCTGATGGAATATAAAGACTAATCTCTTCCTTCACAAGCCAATGTTCATTTACACTCAAGATATCTATTGAAAGGGAATTGAGTAAGATTTCTAGTCCACCTAACTTATTTCTTATAGATTGTAAATTGATATGAAATATATTAAGCTCTTTCAAAACTTGTGAAGATAGCTCATCAGATTTGTTTTCAGTGATATTTACATCTTTAGTAAGTTCATTCAAAATTACTAAGTTGTCTGTAACATTATTTTCAACTCGGATCTTTGTACAAGGTTTCTGGTTTAAGGATCCGAGTTTCCTAGCACGTTTCCCTGCAAAGGCCAGGTAAGAGGTATAGCTTTTCTCAATTTTGAGACATCGCTAATCTCCCTCCTGAAAATGCAAGCAATTTCCCTTCCTAGTGCTTCTTTCCCTTTGTGGTTAAGGTGCAAGCCATGCTTAGTAAACATTTCTCTGCTAAATTTGGAAATATCAATAACTCAACAATTTTTTTAATGTTTACATAAGCTATGAATTTGAGCATTAGTTTCACTTACAGCCATATTAACACAAGATTCCTTCATAAGATCATGTATATAAGGTACATTAACAACAATTACTCGTGAACTACTCATTATTGACAGCTTACCTTTTAAACTCCTGACTAATTTGTTACCTTCATTAGGAGCAACATCGTTGGTCCCTGTCTCAATTACTACATGATTGTCCTTTTCCATTAGAGGATTGCAATTGGCAAGAACATCCACAGCTTTTGCACCAGGTTTTACTGATCCACACACTTGTATACAAGGATTATTGAGATTAGTCTTGATTCCTTCTGCCAAGCCCCTACCCTAGTTGTCTGCATACACGTTGACTGCTTGCCGTGAGGAAGTTGAATTACTAGTTTTCTTCTGTGGGCTCCTAGCACTGTGTTTGGCTTTACTATTGGATGATTCCAGTGAAAACGTGTCATTTGAAACATGTTCAAGCACTTGAAATTTATTGGAACACTTCACTGTTGCACTTGTGTGTTTCACAACATACTCGTTTCGTCCCATTTGATTTGCATTAGCCCTAAAATTGCGACCTGTAACCTTTGTCCAATTCTGTATTTCCTTCTTGTCTTCTTCTAACGCTGCAATTCTTTCTTTCAAAGATTCATTTTCAGCTTTCAAGGCCATTAAGTCTTCTTGAAGTACACCTAAAATTGTAACTACGGATTCATAATTGTTTTGTTGTTGTTGTTGTTTAGTCTCCATGCTATTGCCGCTTTGTTTACATGCAACGCAGATCCACTCACTTTCATGTTCGTTAAAATTGGACTTGATATTGATATTTCCACAGCGAAAATGGTACATTCATCACAAATTGTACATAGAAAACCGTTTTTCACTACTCTATTACATTTAACACACTTTCCGTCACTGATTTTGAGATTTATCGGAGACTAACATAGACTAACATCGCTCGACGTTGACCGTGTTTTAAAATACATATTTAGGTTTTACTCGCTAACCGTTGGAGATGCACGAAAAGTGATAAGGAGCTTTTGGATAGAACATTAAATTTTAAAGCTCGTAATGCCATCAAAGGTTTGCTACTTCTTAGCGTTCTCTTTTTATTAGAAATGGAAATATGAAAATAGTCGCCATTTTTAAATAGTGCAAAATATTGAAATCAAAAGTAGCCTACATGTAAGCCTGGTAAATCAGCTACATCCATGCAAAATTTCATTTAAATCGGATCAGTGGTTCTTGCGTGATTGAGTAACAGACAGACACACAGACACACACCATCTCATTTTTAGCCTACTTTTCACATTTTGCAAAAATGAGGAATAAGTAGACTTATGAGATCGGGCAAATTTGTGTCTGTCTGTCTGTCAGTCCTGTCCTTCTGTCTGTCCTTCTGTTTGTCTGGCTGTGTGTGTGTGCCCCCCCCTATCAACTCCTAAACGGCTGCAGTAATCGAAACAAAATTTGGTAGGAGTAAAGATAAATACCTGAATATCTTAGGGCCATATTTGAAAATGATGTCAGTGCTACCAACTGCTCAAAAATCACAATTGAAATTTGAGCTCCATGTTGGATATCTTGGAAGGTATGAATGGGAGTTATTCCCAAATTGGCACACGTATAGATAATAACATTGCAGTTTAATTTCCAGAAGCCCATACATAACAGTGTTGCCAAAATGATTATAAGCTTGCTGATAGGTCCAAATTTTAAATGCATATGACTTCTATACTATCAATTGGATTTCAACCAAATTTCGTATGTGATATGTGTACTTAATCATATATGACTGAGCATATACTTAAGAGCCTTCAGGGCTGCCAACTGTTAATAAATGCTGTCATTTTTTATACCCAAATAGCCATATATCAGAAAGTATGGAAGCCGACAGCTTTAAACTATGCACACGTATAGTACCTGACATTCTATATTAATTTGGAGTAACTTATATATGTCAATGCTACCAACATGATTCTAAGCCTGCTGAGAAGTCCAAATTTAAACACATGTAACGTCTATACTATCATTTGGATATCAACCAAATTTCGTGTATGCTATGTGTACTATAACATATATGACTATGCTGATTCTTAAGAGTAACCAGGGCTGCCAACTGTTAATAAATACTGCCTCAATTTTTGTTACCCTAATATCAATATATCAGAAAGTATGCAAGCCAATAGCTCTAAACTTTGCACACGTATAATACCTGGCATTCTAGATTAATTTGGATTGACAAATATAGGCCTACGCCAGTGCTGCCAACATGATTCTAAGCCTGCTGATAGGTCCAATTTTAAAATGCATGTAACTTCTATATTAACTAATGGATTTCATTCAAAATTGACAAAACAATAGATCATATTATTTCAGATTAATTCTGACCAATACATGTATGTCATTGTTGCCAACCTGATTTTACGCGCGCTGTTAGATCTAATGTTTAACTGCATGTAACGTCCATGCCATCCTTTGGACTTCACCCAAATTTTGTATTCTGTACGTTATGAGATGTAACTAAGAATATATTCAGTCACCAGGGCTTCCAACTGTAGTTTTCTATTTGGCTACATTATGCCAGGTATACAGTATTTCGAACTAATTAGAAATTTCCATATTACCAACTTAATTTCGTCATTATTCTGGATGGATCCATATAGATTAATCATTGGCATGAATCTTAAATTTTAAGAAAAGCAGGCACTTTAGTTCGTCACGGAACTTCTTGTTATATATTAGTATGATAGTATGATGATGATGATATACTGTAACATTGTGAAAAAGCATAAAGATCCAAATACTCACATACAATAACCGGCACAAAGGGTATAAAATTAGACTCATAATCATGTCTAGTTTCGGACCACACAAACTACCTCTATAAATAAAACAGTTCATGTAGAGACTAACATAGACTAACATCGCTCAGCGTTGTCCGTGTTTTAAAATACAAATTTAGGTTTTACTCGCTAACCGTTGGAGATGCACGAAAAGTGATACGGACCTTTCGGATAGAAAATTAAATTTTAAAGCTTGTTATGCCATCAAAAGTTTGCTATTTCTTAGCGTTCTCTTTTTATTAGAAATCGAAATATGAAAAAAGTCACAATTTTTTTATATATTAGTATATATATATTGAACCCTACGCAGATTAATGATTCTAATTATTCATTTCATTATATTCTGATTTTACTGCCAGAATCATACAGAAATGTCAAGCTTATATGGAGACAGTACGTTTGGAAGTGCCCAGTCCTGAACCAAAGAAGTGACGAGATCGGAATGTTTGACAGATGCAGTATCACACAAAGGTGTGTTGGGGTCCTGACTCATTTCAGACCGTTATTTCTTTGTCACCCTAGCGTTGTGAGTAAGATAGTTGCTGGGTGAGAGAGACGAGAGGAACTTTCATCCAATCATAGGACAGAGGCTTCTGTTCAAAACTGCGATATTGACGTCATGAACCACCAATCAGAGAGGGTCACCATTTATAGCGCCAAGATAGCGTCTGACGCCGGCCTGATGATAAAAGCGGGAAAGATTGGATTAAAGAAATCTATGAACGATTCCAGACCTGTATAATATTTCAAACTGTTTGATACCTGTCGCATGCCAATAGTCGCATTATTATAGAAGTTAGTGATAGATTTCCCTCTCCCTCCGTCCTTTTGCAGAATTCACATAAATACTGTCGTCTGAGTGACGACGAGGTTGATTCTTGGTGACACCGTGAGGTGACCGCTTATTCTTTTCGATACCGTGAAGGTCTACTGCGTTAAATTTATCCGAGATAGATTCATTATTGTAAACATTATAATGAAGTTGTGTGCGCACAGCTTAGTGTGAAATTTGTGTATCTGTAAAATTTTAGTAGTCTCCCACGACTACAACTATTAGGGAAAGTCTACGATTAATTTTGCACTTGGCAAATGGTGAAAGATGTAGCTATTGGCAAAAATTAGATAGAGAATTACGTGTGACCTATAACTAACATTTTTATTTTATTTTATTCAACGTCCAGATGGAACTCCAGACTCAGACGAAGACATCGAACCAACGTTTCTTCGGCTCCATGTGGTCTGAGATGAGCTAAACACTTTGGAGAGAGAATGTATGGCGATATTCGATGAGACGACGCAGAAAGAGGAATGAGTACTGAAATAATTTCTTTATTTGACAAACTGGTTATGGTTTTGTGGGAACATATTATTTTGTGTAAATATGATTTTTATTTTGTCTTCGTGTTTTATTGTAGATGCCTTGTTGTACTGACACACATTAGTTTACTGCTTGATTAACGTGACATGTTGTATTTTATTTGGTGAAGATTTTTTTTGTTGATGTCATGTATACGGGGCAAGCGTACTCGAGTGCGTGTCGCTACCGTAAAATGCGCGGCTAAGCAGCACAAATTGGGAACCGATATCATAACAGAAGCGAAACTGAATTAACTAGTGTAGATAATAGAATTGGTGGGAAATCTTTGTATTGTATAGATTTTTATTGTTACACAGGCTTGTGTGTTAATTGCCGTTTGTTGCATTTTTGTTAAGTGAGGGGTCATCTGCCCAATTAATTTATTTGTTTGTGAAGTTACTCTTTAAGTGTCTTGGGACACAAAATCTAGGGATATTTGATTGGAGTATCGGCCCGTGGTAGATATGTGTTGTGTTCAGCCCAAGAGCTTTGATGAGTCCGCAAATATGTGTTTTATGGGATAGCAGTTTTCGGGAACTTTGGTTCTGTCTGAAGCTCTGTCCAGTATCAGCATTTAATCCTTGCGAGGGAAATGTTGGAATCCCCTTCTACGATGTTCTTGCAATTCATATGGAATTGGCAAGAAGTGTGTGAATGTATGTGTCGCGATTAACAGGTGGCGTAACGGGACTGTCTAGTCTCTTGTTATAAATAGCATGACTCAAAGCTTCGACAAGGAGGGCTAGTTTGAACACAGATGTTAATGAGTGGTAAGAGAAGGTATTTCTACCCGGCGCACTCCATCAGATAAGGAACAAGCTGTGCTCATTAGTATTCACGGACCAGGTTTCCGTCCTCCGTAAATGTTTATCTTATATTAAAATAAAGCCTGTATAATGATAAAAGAATTGTAATCGGTAAATGGGAGCTGTTAGCGTTTTGATCGATCCATTCCCAGCGTGCTAGCTTATCCATACTTTTATTTCATGTAAATATCAGCCGGTTTTAGGCATGTTATTCTTGGTTTGTTTACTGTCATGTGCATTGACCTCGGTTGATCTTGATGTTCGGTCACGTTGTTGTCATGTTTGTGTTGAGCTATTTGCGCCCTCGGGCAAGCTTCTGTTTTGCTGGGAGTTTCCTGACTCACTGCGATCTCGCTGGAGATCAATTAGTTTATAAATTTTAAATGGTTGCGTGTGTCAGTAAAATTATAATTTTTGGTATGTTATTCTACGAGTGTCCCATAAAGCCATAATAATGGTTTGCAGTATGGGGGTTTGCAAGAAAATTGGCTGTTCCATCTGTGAGCAAATCTCCATCAAAAGTACTTATTTCCTTTCTAGCGTAGTTATACGCGTGCATACATATTAACCAGACAAGTGGAATTTGATCCACAATTTTATTTTTTTGGAGTGGACCTTCCTAGGCCACTCAGATCTGTGTAAATTCTTGTACTGTGGGAGTAAAGTTCAGGGTGGACTTTGTTTATGTTGTATTTTTTATGTTTTGTTGTTTATATTCAGTTATTAAATGGTGGTAATTTTATTTGTTTTTCACTCATTTCTTAGTTTGTAGTTTTGCATATGGTCCTTGTATTTGTAAAGCAGCCGTCTGGTATTTGAGCTCTAGTGAAAGCATACCCGGACTGAACGCGCCCCGAAGACTGATTCTCGTATAATGACGCTGTTATACCCAAGGGCAAAATATATATATTGAACCCTTCATCGACAGGCTCTATAAAGGATTCTAATAAATTATTCATCATCATTTGATACATTTCTACAGACAGCAGATATGAGAGCCTGACGGAGTTGGGAAATGTTGAGAAATCAGTGGCAGAGAGAACACAATGGTTTAAGCTCCTGTGGTATTTTAGAAAGTAGCATAAAATTCATGACACATAGGACAGGTGCAACTTTTAGCGCGAAGATGGCTTGGGTACGCACAATATGGCTTGTTACTATGAGAGTTGGCGCCAAGAAGAAGATTGAATGCTAGGATGTAATTGGTCAATCTTCATGTTAACCACTTCTTGTGGCATGAATACAAGTAAGAGCGCGCGAAGATCTACAAGAGTCTGAACCAATAATATCAAGATGCCCTGTTTAAGCGGCAACTCGGCGTTGTAACGCACCCCGGTGACTTAACGCGGGAGTTATCTACGGATTAATTCCACGATCGATTCGAACTAGCTACAGCATAATCGTAACCTCCAAATTGCTACGAACTCAATGATACCGATCGCATGCTAGTCTGATAATTATTATGGAATATTTTTCCATAAATCCCCTTCCATGCCTACTCTAGCCATTTTCATTTATAAATGGTCCAGGAAGCTTCGAGAGATGACTTTTATTTGAGCATTTGAGGACGTGTGTGTTTATTTTACGCGTTCAATGACCCCGTGTGGCTTTAGGATGTGCGAGGCTGTGTTCCCAATTCAGGTGTCTGAGGGCACGAGGCATAACTTCATAATTTTCATGTATGTGAACATGGGACATTTTCGTCAAGTTATAAGTGTAACTTCAGTGATTTATTTGTAGTCCCAGTACTACCAGAGAGAGGAGTTCATCGAAATAATTCACCAATAGACGGTCAAGGAATTTAGTACTTGATCAGTGAATTTAATAGGAAATATATCGTGTGTGTATCTGACACACATTATTTTAATTCAGCACGAGATGGCGTCTAGGAACGAGGGCGGATCTTGGAACCAGCAGGACATTTGCCAGAAGATGTCGATGGCGAGCTAAGCATTTTAAAGGAGTGATGGCTGCGGATGTTTCCCTGACGCTGTTCTATAGGAATGAGTACAAATGAATTTATTATATCAGCTATGGTTTTATGGGACGTATTTTTATAGATATTTGTTTGCTTGTTTGGTAATGTAGATTCTTAGTTCTTGTTTACTGACACATTAAGTATGGGACAAGCTGAGCGCTTTGTAATTTGTAAATATTGTGATTTTGTTTGGTTCAACTATACGGGGCGATGCGCAGCTCGTGCTCGCATTCGCTTGCATAAATCGCGGTCAAGCATTATAAATTCGGAAGTATGCCATATAACAAAAATGGAACTGAATTAATTTGAGATTAAAAATAGAATTTGGGGTGTAAAGATTATTTGTGAGCAGAATTTATGTCGGATCAGGATTATTTTGATAGTTGCTTTCCTAGCAGGTCTGTACGGGATGGCACTATTGCACCCGAATTGTTGTTGTTTATTTGTTTAATGTGTCTATGGACGCAATGTAGGTTGATCTGTTTTGAGCCGACCCAGATGGTATGTTTATGAGTGAGTCAGTCCAAGCTTTATGGTGTGTGTTGTGATTTTATGATGTGTTCGCGGGAATATATCATTGAGATTATTCCGGCTTGCTGTATATCAGCCCAGTTCATAACCTCGCGAGGCTGAACTCGTGGTATATATTTGTGTTTTCTTGCCATCCAAGGGGATGAGTGAGATATGTCTTTTTCGCGTTTCCAGATGGATAACGGGATCAGTGTGGTCTCATGTATAATTAGCACCGAGCTTGAAGGACTGAGGGAGAGTCGAGGCAGCGATGACTCATACAGGAGGGGAGCGCTCAAATCAGATAACGCGACGTGATCATTAGTAGCAGGCTAGGTTCCTGTATTTCAATTTAAGGCGTTGTTTAAAATTCACAAAACCCTGATCGGTTATAAAGAGTATTTGATTGATTAAATGGGTGTTGTCCATGGTTTTAAGGTATATTCCGAAACATCTGTTTGTCTAGCGTTCATAAAATGTAAATATAATTTTCAGCCGTTAGGCTTGTATTTTTGTTGCTGTTGCTTGACTTATTGTGTGTTTATTTTACGCGTTCAATTACCCCGTGTGGCTTTAGGATGTGCGAGGCTGTGTTCCCAATTCGTGATGCGAGCTTTTTGGCCTATTTCTCGGCATTCTCTTTATGTTTGTGTGCTCTGGCACCGGCTAGAATCTCAGGGAGGTTCTTCATGTTTTTGTATATTAGATCTTGCATGTGTCAGTAGTAATTATAGTGTGTTAATTAAGGGTGGGTCCCATAGCCGTAGTGTGATTTAAAAGATGCAACTCCGTGAGCAATGTGACTGTTTCAGTTGTAAACGGACTCGCATCAGTACTCATTTTCTTATTAAGAAGCAGTACACCACGCATTATATAACTTCTTGACCAGAAGAAATGACTTGCATCCATAAGTTGTGAGGGGCGAGTTCTTACCGCTCAATTTTATGTTATGATTAATCATTTTGTGTGAAGCTGTATTCACATTGTTTTGTTGTGTGGAGCGAGTTCTTACCGCTCAGTAATATATTTATTTCTTATGGGAGTGAAAGTCAGGGGGGACTTCTTTTTATTACTATTATTATTATGCACATAATTTTCAGTCATTAAATATCTTTTATTCAACTTGTTATTCATTTTATTTCTAGTATAGCCTCTGTTATGGACCTTTCTATTCATTAGAGCATGTTGTTTTTTGCGAACTTTGCTGTAAAAAAGCATTCAGGACTGAGCACGAACCCGTAGATAGAATCTTGATAAAACAATGCTCTATTGAAGGGTGCAATATATATATAGGCCTATGTACAAACTTCGTTTTGTCCAATGGTTGAAACTTGAAATAATTATCTGAAATCGTTTGACGTACGTAATATGTGTTTGTCGGCCAAGACAACACCTACTGGTTAAACTCGGTAACGTACTTAATTTCTGAGTTGTTATTTAACCAGTAAATAATAATAATAAATATACTTAATTATCAAATATTTACAAAGAGAGAAGCATTTCTTTTCATGACTACTTGGTCCGAATGAACCCGGGAAGATTGACAAAATAAATATTCGATCATGCTGCCAAACATCTCAAAATGCAAATTAGTTGCTTCATGGAAGTGAAATAGGATTTAACAGAAATGAACATTACAAAACAAGACATTCTATAGCTTACATTTAGAAAAGAGATTAGAAAAATCGGTGAATTTTTAGGAAAAACAATATTGTGCTCAACTGTTAGATTTAAGAAGGAAGGAACACAGTAAAAGGATGAAAAATTAGCTTAGTGGAAATAAACTGAAATCAAGAAAGGAGTTAATCAAGAAAAATGTATGTGATGTGGCCCACTGAAGACCGAAAAAAAGTGGAAGAAGAAGAAGAAGAAGAAGAAATAAATTTGCAGTGTGAAGATTTAAGGCCTATAGATGAGCTTTGTAATTTCATTTAGGTACTGGTTAACATTTTCAGAATTGTGGTTGTTGTCTACCGTGTATTTTCAGAGTGTGTGGCATCTGTCTAATGCTATTAATGCGCGTACTTGCAATTGGAGACGGAAAAGAGGTAGTTGTGGCCTTATGTTAGGATCAATCGCAGCACTTGTTTGAAATAGAGCTCTATGATTGCGGAGTGTGCCCTGTTTCAACTCTTGAAATTCATGGTAGAGCGGCAATTCAATCCTTTGACGTAGCTTCAATGCGTATCCCTAGACATCTGACGGTTTAGCACCAGTACCTACGTACACGTGGAAAGTCCCATAAATTAACATACACATTTTATATTATGGCTGTTAATGGAAGGGTAAGCATACAAATTTTGGTTCAGATCGGTGAAACGGTGTTGATTTGTGACAAAGGGCGTAAATGCAGGGAATGGAGTGGTCTGTCCGAAATTTCATATAGACAGTGTTACTCGCAGGGTTCCAAAGGGTAAGCATACAAATTTCGGTTCAGATAGGTGAAACGGTGTAGATTTGTGCCAAAGGGCCTAAATGCAGGGAATGGAGTGGTCTGTCTGAAATTTCATATAGACAGTGTTACTTGCAGGGTTCCAAAGGGTAAGTATACAAATTTTGGTTCAGATCAGTAAACCGGTGTAGATTTGTGTCAAAGGGCCTAAATGCAGGGAATTGAGTGGTCTGTCCGAAATTTAAAGTAGACAGCGTTATTCGTCGGGTTCCAAAGGGTAAGTATACACATTTTGGTTCCGATCGGTGAAACGGAGTAGATTTGTACAAATAACAGACAGACAAACCAACAATGAGTTATATATATATATAGATGCACTTCACAAGATTGTGCTAACACAGACACATCCTCGAATCATCCTAATCACAAATAGTAGTAGTGAAATTCTTATTATCACACACTTCAAATCGTTAAATATTTATATTAATATTATTTCGGATGGGCCATCTGACTCGCATCCATATGTTGCCACTACAAGACCTCTTGCAATGAAGTGTCTACAACATAATTATTTCCACATGCTTCCTTTATATGTGCAGCTCAAAAATATATCATGAACCAAACTGCTTGATAAAACTCGAAAATCTATCAGATTAATAATCCTGAATCTTCCAATTTCATCAGTTCGGTAATTGATAACCAATAAATTATCATTATTAACTGCTCTGTAATTTGCAATCATACGACGCATCAATGTCATAAATTGCTACACTAAATGCAGTCATGATCTATGATAATCATTAATCAATAATCTATAGTAATATAATAAAGCTGAAGTGTTTGTGTGTTTGTGTGTTTATGTGTTTAAACGCACTGATCTCTGGAACTACCAGACGAATTCGAAAAATTATTTTTGTATATGATAGCCTGATTCAAGAGGAATAGTTTAGGCTATGTTAAATTTCGGACAGACCACTCCATTCTCCGCATTTAGGCCCTTTTGCATAAATCTACACCGTTTCATTGATCTAATAACTTGACGGACATATTGTCGCTAGGCGACAACGACTAACACTCTATCATGATAGTCCACGCCGCTCCATTGATGGACAGGTTGACACTAGGCAACAACGATTTATTCTGTATCATGATAGTCCGGTAAAATTTGCTAAAGGACACATGGGAAAACTGACCGATTGGCAATCAAGGATTGTATTGGACTGCCTGCTATCGTATGCACAGTTAATATTTAATTTGCGGGACTTAGACATCGTGGTAATGTTGCCCCGTGTACATGGGTGTGTGTGTAGAATTTATGTGATAACCTGCGATATTGTGATTGTTGCTCTAGCATGTGTAAATCTAATATATAAAAGTGAAAGTCTGTATGTATGTATGTATGTATGTATGTGGATTGGTTCCGTATACAAATCTACACCGTTCCACCAATCTCAACCAAATTTTTCATACACATAGTTTAAGACCCAGAAGGAACCGCTGGCTACATGAATTTTCGATAGTCTTTCTCATTCTTCTGATTTCGGCCCTTTTGCACTCGAGCAAAGACTAATAAATTCATAAAAGATACTCATGAAGGAATGGCAAGGCAATCGTTTCCATGGCAACATAGCTCAAGTCGAGACACGGCCGACTGGATGCCTGTTGCGCTCTGCACTACCGGTATAGAAAATGAGCTTCTTTACATCAAATCCCGTTAGTTACTCAAATACTCACACTGCACTGTCAACCAAGTATAGCATAACGAAATCTTCACACTATTTGTAAATATAATTTCCGCAATATCAAAATGCAAATTATATCACAAAATAATATAATAATAATAACCCATGGCACTACAGCCCATGAAGGACCTAGGCCTACCAAGCGACCGCTGCCCAGCCATTTAGCCTTCAGATATTGGGGTGATGCGTGATCAGCGCATCGGGTTCCCTCGGCCGTTAATCTTGGTTTTCGTGATTGGGGCGTTGCCTCACTGTCAGACAGCTACTCAATTGTCCTCACGAGGCCGAGTGCACCCCGTTCCAGCCCTCACGACAGTTTCTAAAATCCTTGACGGAGCCGCGAATCGAACACGGGGCCTCTGGGTGAGAGGTAGACACGCTACCCCATCACCACGTGGCCGGCCACAAAATACAATAGCGTGATAATAAATGACAGATACTAAACATATCTTTGCACCTTATAAAAATTTCCATTAGGCTTACTCGATTTATATAAAACTTAATGAACTTTCCTGCTGAGTGGTTAGTACAGAAGTTATTTGGAAGCAACCGATAGTTCGGCTTCCGCAATAGTATTCGTAATCGGTGATACCAATTTCTCTGCAATGACGCTGGGAAGACCGCTGCTGCTGTCAGGCTAATGAGTGGAGGGGATTACAGTTCTGAGAAATGCAATCCAAACATTTCATGCAATAAATTCTTTCCACTGTGAATACAACTTAAACCAGACTTTCAGTTTTCATTGTCGAAAAAGAATTTGCTGAAATTGTAACTTGATGATGATAGTGGATGCTAAAGGGCCTAACATGGAGGCTATAGGCCTCTTAATTCTTTGGGATGAAAATGAAGAATGATGATAAAATGAACACTAGAACTAAAAATAACTAAAACTTACAACCAAATTACGGATTAGGAGAACAAAAGGACAAAAAGGAAGGAATAAGTGAAATAAAATGCGGGTAAATGAAATGCTCTCAACCCTCAAAAAATGAGAATTGACGAATTTGGTAAGGTGTGCCATGAAAGGCAGATAGGAAGAGAAATAGGAGAGAGACCACCCCAGAATCACTGGAAAAAGGGAAAAAACAGATCCAGCTCAGGAATTCTCCCAAACTCAACAGCCGTGAGCCCTTGAGGGTGTAGCACCTCCAGTGGTGGGGCTACACACACCCTGCCTCCTTTATGACCTCGTGCAGAAGGGAGCAGATATGATGAAAAGATGCACTGTACGGTTGATTCCGTCGTTAATTGGATATCATCGTAGGTATCAGAGGCAAAGAAGTCCCTATCATGTGCGTTACTAACATTGAAGTACTATCCCGGCATTTGCCTGGACAGAGTGTAGAAAAACCACACTCAAGATAGGTTCGAACCTACGATGTCTGGACTTGCTACAGCTGCCCTCGCAACCGTGGTGCACGATTAAACGATCACAACTACGTTGCGGGACTCGCAAAATGACGACTACACACAACAGACGAAGGAGTGTTTGTGTCCGGAACAAAGTTATCGCCGGAAATCACGAGGAGACACTCATCTCACCTAACTCTGTCTCACGTAAACTCGGGAAATGAAAGCACACCTCCTGTGGAGGACCAAGAGTAGTGTTGAATGCGACATCTACCATCGGTACTTGCAACTGGCATATGTAAAGCCATTGTAGATGTACTTTGTTCTCTTTGATAATAGCTTTAAACTGCCTGTTCATTTAACACAAGACAATATATGTTGCAGCACTATTTTCACTGCCTCCTGGATCGCATCCCTCCTGGCTGCTTTAAACTGCCTGCCCATTCAACACACAGACACGTACAGGATCTTTTCACAGTAGCGCTTCATTCGTATTTACGTCTTTTTCTAGAACTAGCACTGACGTTATTCCATTTCTTACTACCGTCTATTTGAGTTGTAGGACTTTGCTACACCCATAAAATATTAAACAATAGACAAATCATTTTCTAAATGAAACATTGTGTTAACCTGAAGTAAGTTATCGCATTTATTAAATTGATGTTCATTCAATGTCACTTAAATTAGAATTGCATAATGATTTTAATACATATGTAATCTGAGTCACATTTATAATTATATTTGTTTTTTCCATTGCTTTATTTTTAGGCACCATATACTTTGAGCTAACCTCTTTACTTTCCATTACGTCGCGTTACTTGAAGCCGTTTGATTAGAATGGCTTATGGATCTTTAAGCATACTGTCTCTTTATTAATTATACACGGATTGGTGAAGTATTGATATTCCATGTCTGCCATTTCAAGCTTTTGACCTATCTTACGTAATACTTTAGGGGCTAAAGAAGAAGCACAATGTGTTCTCAATCAATGCATCTCATTTGACATTAAACTGGGATTATACGTTGCTGCATTGCACAGACCAAGGATCATGTAATATGGGGCGCGCACTGGTCGGTGGGTTGGTGGGATCCGGGTCTCGAACGCGGTTTGTGGTGGAAGCCAGTGGAAACCATGCACCGCTGGTCTATTTATTTAACTTCTCATCTGACAGTGTTTGTGATATTATGATGTATTTATTCCAAATGCACTTTCGTGCGCAATTATACTATTAATTAATTTACTTTAACAAGATGAGATAGATTAGTTGGTTCCTCTGTTTAGGGGCTGCGACATCGCGGTCATGCAGCCCCGTGTACATTGGATGAGTGTAGAATCTGCCTGATAACCGGTGTTAATTGTGATGGCTGTATCATTGTGTGTTATATGTAATTCAGGTAAGGACTACAGACAGTCAGTTTTAAGTAGTTCCTACTTTTTCCAAATGCTACCGTCAAAGACACCTAGCTGCAAACGTGGCTAATAGATACTCCCGCAACCAGACGGTGACCGTTGGAACATAAAAGCGTTAATCAAATTTTACTTTCACACCAGTGTAGTTAGTGGAACGTTCTTTCACATCACATAAATCTATGTCGTATGACATGGGCCCACCGGCTTTCCTTCCCCTCCGAAGGAAGGCATACTGAGGGATTTTTAACGCTCTTCAAAACTCCGATGACTTCGGCCGGGTTTGAACCCGCGACCTTGGGCATAGAAGCACAGCATGCTACCAAATACGCCACCAAAGCCGCCCAATATGAGATAATTGGCATGTAAATACAGCAATACGATTTCCTAATATCCAGCTATAGTAGACTACACACTGCCGTACGTACATGAATAAGCCATTTCTCATTAATCACACCATTTGTGCGGGGTTATACATCGTAAGTACATATATTTGACTCCAGAATGATGACTTTATATTCCAAATATTGAATCATTTAAATATTGTTTCCTTTCAAAAAGGTAGATGCAACAATTTAAAAATGAAAGAGAACTATGTGATCAAGACGTCTAAATTACACCCATTACAAAAATAAAAAATAAAGACTATCAGGAAAGTACTGTAATTGTGAGAATAGGTCCTTGAGAAATATGATGCATTCTCTACTACGTTATTGTACTCCACAGTACCTTTCGCCTAGATTTACAGTGAGTTAATATTACACTTGATTAACTTCAGAGTCCAGGAGAACTATGTTTTAAACTCACTTAGGGGTAAAGTGAATATACCTTGCGTAATATATTGGCATGTACCTTTCTATAATATGTAAATACACCTCTCGGGCAACGCCGGGTACAATAGCTAGTACGGTATAAAGCTCAATGTTGGTTTGTCTGTTATTTATACAAATTTACACCGTTTCACCGATCTGAACAAACATTTGTATACTTACCCTTTGAAACCCTGCGAGTAACACTGTTTACATGAAATTTCGGGCAGACCACTCCACTCCCTGCATTTAGGCCCTTTGGCACAAATCTACACCGTTTAACCGATCTCAACCAAAATGAGTATTCTTACCCTTTGGAAACCTGTGAGTAACACTGTATACGTGAAATTTCGGACAGATCACTCCATTCCCTGAATTTAGGCCCTTTAGCACAAGTCTACATCGTTTCACCGATCTTAACCAAACTTAATGTACTTACCCTTCGAAACCCTGCGGGTAACATTATCCTCTTGATATTTTGAACAACTCTATCCATTCCCTACATTTAGAACAACAGACAAAATGAACTTGAAAACTACGTTTTAAGGTCCTAGAACCAATCATGTCCGTATAGAGTAACTGTAAGAATATTTTAATAAATCAATTGTTGGCTGGCAATGCGAGCTGCATCACGTCACCCCTACCAGAATTGCGAAAATAGTTACAACTTGCACTGCTTATAAATTGGAGTCACTGGGATTAATTATTGCAAGAAGTTTTCTTAGGCCCCGTAAAACAGTTATCATCATGACAATATTATGCCTCTATATAAGTGCGATAGCATAGGTGCAGTACATAGAGCTGCAATAAGCGTTGGTGCTTTCAAATTTACTTTCATTTATTCAGATCCTTATCCTTGAGCGGTATGTGGCGATAAAAGACACTATTGCTAATTCAGGAGCTCGGGATAGCCGATGTTTTCCTAAGTGCTCTGATTATTTTCCTATGGCACTATGTGACAAAAGACGACACTATTGATCTCTACTGTTCTAACAGCCAATGAGATATAGGTCCTAGGCAGTGTCTTTTATGTCACATAATCCTCTTTCTAATCATATTTTTCAAATCGTTTGTAAATTACCAGATGTGTCGGTACTGTAGTTAGTAAATAGCCGTTTCCCTATTCATTATTGTCATTATCATTACTGGAAAATGAACTGAATGTTACGTCCATTATACTGTACTATGTATCACCCCCACCACTGCCACAAAAAGTTATATTTTTAAAATATTTATTTTTCTGTTAATTTAAGTATTATATGCCATTCTGTAGTAGTATTCATTACCATCCATAAAACAAACAAATCCACCGGGCGAAGCCGGGCACTTCTGCTAGTATAAAAATAAGCCAGCTTGGTGTCCTAGGCGAAACCCCACACAAGACACGGCATAAACGTTAAAGAATTGAGTTTTTTCTTATTTTTTATTTATTTATTTATTTATGTATTAATCCAATAATTTATTTATTTATTTATTTATTTATTTATTTATTTATTTCACTCATGTAGCTACTTACACATTCTTAGCATATTTGCTACATAGAAACCATTTACAATTCCAGCTATATTAAGTACTGTACATCAGAAGGACGTAATTCTTCACCCTCTCGGTGTATGCATTCTGTATTATCGTTTCTCTTCTCCCTCACTCATTCAGGCTTGACTACACAAGAACAACCCTACTATTCGAAACGTCGAAAGTATGACTGTTTTCTGTCTAAGTAAAAACGTCCTGGGCCCAACTTGACTTCTGTGAAAGATTCCTTTAACTTGTTCGGAATCATGCCAATACTGGAGATGCTGATAGGAAATCATCCTGACTTTTTTCATGTGCCATAGCTACTTGCGTAGTTATTATTATTATTATTATTATTATTATTATTATTATTATTATTATTATTATTATTATTATTATTATTATTATTATCTCTACTTAGTATAAAACTAAGTCCCCGATTCTTGGATGTTACGGGTAAACTGGAGAACCACTGGATGGATTTTGATGCGGTTTTCACCATTCTGTAAAGGATATCTCGAGGATGATTTCTGTAGAAAATAATTTATTTATTTTCAAAGGAAGCCGAGCAGTAACGATTTCAGTGGGAATGTCGGAAACAAACCTGGCGTCCGACCACTCTGTAAGCTTACGCTGGGTAAACCGTTGATAATATCTAAATACTTTGAGTGTAAGAATTGCTCAGCATGAAAAGTTCTACAAAAAAGTCCGCGAGAGCATATGTCTATCTTCAATACATCGCCCACTATAAGTGCTTTTACGTTTTAATTTCTTCCAACCGTGTCCATTCAACTACTGAGGCGACATGTTACGAGCTAGCTAAGGGCGAGTCCATCACCCCTGTTACAGTCTAGCTAGTGGGCGAACCTATTGCCTCAGATACAGCCAGCAGCAAACCGTTGAGTTGTGTTGAGTTAAGACTTCCGAGAAGGGTGGTTGTGTCTGGAGTTTTCCTGGAAGTCCAAATCGGGTTTTCTTCCTTTCGCATGTGAAACACAGTCAAGTCAAGATTGGACGGAAGGGGGATTTGAATTTCATTCACCTCGCCATTCCCTGGAAGTGCAACTCTCATTTCGCCTGTGAACTTTAGGTTCCGCAAAATTCACAGTCAATTTAAGATTGGACGGAAGGGGAATTACATTATATTAAATTATACTGATTGGCGTATAATCTCTACTTAGTATAAAACATAGTCCCCGATTCTTGGATGTCACGGAAAATCTCGAGAACCACTGAATGGATTTTGATGCGGTTTTCACCATTCTGTAAAGGATATCTCGAGGAAGGGTTCTATGGAAAATTATTTATTTATGACTAAAGGAAGTCAAGCACTATCGATTTCAGTGAAAAGGTCGAAAAATAAACTGGCGTCCATGCGCTTTTTAAGCTTACGCTGGGCAAACCGTTAAACATATCTATATACTATTAGTGCAAGAATTGTTCAGCACGGGAAGTTCAACAAAAAGCCCGGGAGAGCATATTATCTATCTTCGATACATCGCCTACTATAAGTATTTTTACGTTTTCATTTCTTCCAACAATCTCCATTCAGTTACTGAGGCGACAGTTTACGAGCTAGGTAGGGGTGAGTCTATCACCCCAGTTACAGCTTAGCAAGCGGACGAGCTTATTGCCCCAGATACAGCCAGCAGCAAACTGTCGAGTCGTGTTGAGTTAAAAACTTTAGGGAAGAGTGGTTGGTGTTTGGAATTTCCCTGGAAGTGCAACTCGGCTTTTCTTCGTTTCGCCTGTGTACTTTTCGTTCCGCATAATTCACAGTCAAGTTAAGATTGGACGGAAGGGGGATTTCTGTTGCATGCACCTCGCCATTCTTAAATTACGTCTGACAAGAATTTGTTGCACATGCATCTCCATGATGGTATAATTAATAGTCCATTCAGTGATTTTAACCTATCATGCCGAGACGTAAAACGGATATTGGTCGTTGTTCATTGGCATTGAAAAAAAAAAGCGCTTATCACCTAATGCATTCATAACGGTTCCCGGGCGATGCCGGGTCGGGTTGCTAGTCTTATCTAAAAGTGAAAGTCTGTATGTATGTATGTGGGTTGGTTCCGCATACAAATCTACACCGTTCCACCAATCTCAACCATATTTTGCATACAATACACATAGTTTAGGACCCAGAAGGAACCGCTGGCTACATGAATTTTCGATAGTCTTTCTCATTCTTCTGATTTCGGTCCTTTTGTACTCGAGCAAAGGTTAATATAAAGTCATAAAATATACTCATGAAGGAAAGGCAAGGCAGTTCATTTCCATGGCAACATAGCTCAAGTCGAGACACGGCCGGCTGGATGCGAGTTGCACTCTGCACTACCGGTAAAGAAAATGAGGATCTTTACTTGAAATCCCGTTAGTTACTCAACTGCTAACACAACACTGTCACCCGAGTATAGCATAACAAAGACTTGACACTATCTACTATATATTTGTCAAATACCACTCACTCACTCACTCACTCATTCATCACGAAATCTCAGAAAACACCGAACGGATTGGAATGAAATTTGGTATTGTTTTAGATCCCTTATTGGGGGGTGGTTGGATCTAAAACGGAAGAGTTATTGTGCTAATTTATAAAGAAGTGCCGAAAAGGGGGTAGCTTCTCGTAGTCGGGCAAGCTGACCAGTGTAGAGTGTTGTTTAGTGTTAGGATGCTAGGGGTTGCTCTTATAAAAGATCTAGGTGTATTTTAGGGGATGGACTTAGCGTATAGGTCAACGCGCTGGTCGTCCAGCTGGCTGGTTAGATAATCGACTTGCACGCGTCAGCTATATGGCGCGTGCCGCTCCTAGCAGTCGGGCCACTGCGTGAAATGCAATGCTACCGGAGCTAGCAAGTGCCTGGCTACTGGGTGTCACGTCTAACCGTAACAGATGATTCAGGAAGGGAGTTAGGGCGTAAAGAAGCGTGTAAACAGTAATGCAGGTGTAATGTACTGACCAAGTGTTTATTGGCCAGTAATATGGAATTATGAGTCCCTTTTAAGGGATGTAGTGATGTTACAATGTGAGAGTACAAACTTGTGTATACAAATTGGTGGGTAAGGTTACAAAGTATAGGATTCTGACACTGCTGACTCACCTGATGATAACAGCGCTAGCCTCCGGCCGCCGAACTGTAAGACTGGTAATTGAGAGAGGCCCTGCCCTAGTTAAGGCCTCCCTTTATAGTCTCCGGCGTTGTGCTGTCAGCATTTTGCTGAATAGATGTCCTAGTTAATTGTGTGTCGCTGTTTGTGGTAGTGATGCAATTATTGGGTAAGCTATCCGGACTGGCTAGCTGCCCTTGCGGTGTTAGTAGATGTTGGTCTGGACTTACAAGGATTGCCAGTTAGGAGATTTAAATAGATGATGGGGGGATGGTCTCCAAGGGGTGCATACCCCTGGGGTACTGTACAAGCCTCTTCCCCTATTTAGTTCGCGTCCCCGCGAACGGGAACGGAACTTGGGGTTGGGGATGTTGATGCTGCAGTGAGTTCTTGAAGTTCTTGAAGCCCCCTCGTATCTTCTGTTGGTGTCGTCCTTCGTCGTCGTGTGGATGTAGTGATGGCGTGTAGATGTGTAGGTGTGAGATCAGCTCGTGTTCAGAGGGGTGGGTTATGGGATAGACATATATATATATATATAACATTTGACATTGCATAGACATTACATGAAAAAAAAATTGGTATTGACATATTGAAAGTTTGCATAAAAAAAATATAGTTCTGACAGTTATTCGGTACATTGTTGTGCAGGGAGGAAAAAACCCAGGGCTGAACGGATGATTGCGTCGTCCGCCCTATCTTAGGGAAAAAGTGCTCCCTGCAATGAGAAAGAGAGAAGAAATAGACAAAAATGGGTGTTCCAGGGTATAATTTAAGGGAAATATTCAAAGTGCATTTATTGATTTGGGATAAAACGGAACACCCTGACAAATGGGGAAGTTAAAAGAAAGAAAAATGAAAGAAAAACGAATCATGGACATTGTGTACATTGGTGGTCATGATAATGATAACAGATATGACCTGATAATAATAATAATAATCATTACATTTGTAATATTCCTGACGACTTATAAGTAAACATAGTAAACATAGTAATAATGATGAACATAGAAAAAATAATGGTTGCCATGTTGGTACCCTGTATGTATAGGTATGTTGGCCACCCCTGTGGAACCTTTCAATTGTATGATTTGGCGAGAAAATACAAAATAATTTACAATTTATAATTATCAACTATCATATATATACCTTGTAGAGCTCTGTTACATGGCCAGTTATTGTATACCTCTTATTCTTTGTGCGCACCTTACCATCATGCCTTGACTACCGCTCTTTATTCGGCCGTTCCTGGTGCGGTTTAGTGGCTAGTCCACTATTCCCTCCTTGTACTTATTATATAACCTCGTGGTTTTCCGTCGTGGGTCGGAATTCCACCTTAGGGTCGAAGGTTCGGCACTTATAACCTCCGTGTCGCCCTTCGAGCCTGAAGTAACGCTTCATTTGCGTATGCTGAATGTGTTTGCGTTCAGCGGTGTTCATCATCCCACGTATGCTATCCACCGCTGACCGCTGACGTTGTCACCTTTAAGGGTGCAACTAAAATCGATGAGTAGTGTATTTGTGTGTGACATAGATGAAGGTATGTGTATTTTGGTGTGGGTAATATATTTACAACAGGCATATTCATGCTCCTAGTTACCTGTAAATCAAAAAATGTATCAATGTAAAAATGTTCATCTCTTCGTTGCTCCGTGGTCTTCCTGTGTGGGTGAAAAGTGGATTAATCATTAATAAGACATTACAATACATTGCAATACATTACACGTATATATATATAACACTTCATTGGTAGCGCCTAATTTGTAAAACTAAGTGTGGCGCCACTGAAGTCTAACTTAATCTAGGTGGGCCTAGGCGGGCCTATTTTAGCCTAGTGTTGTCGGGCTTACCCTGGTAACGCATTTTTAGCCACCAGGTGCCGAGCGGCTTAATCTTAATCCTATTTATATTAATATGTTGCCGGGCTTACCCTATACGGTGCCGTAATGTCGTTTCTTAACGTGTTGTCGGTCTTACCCCGGTAGCGGAATTTGGGATACCGGGTGCCGATATATGCTACCTTAATCTAAAAAAATTGCCTTAATTGTAAAACTATACTGTATATACAAGCCGAGTAGACCTTATTCTAAAGCCGAAATGTGCTGTGCCCAGTTTTAGCAACAGCGCTGGTTGAATTTGCTTATATCTAAGTGACCTTAAAAATGGCACTGTAACTTAGGTACTAAAATTTAGATGGAGGCTCGTCCGTCCGATTTCTCTCGCGGGGGCCCTTGTAGTACATTGTTGAGACCGGAACCCAACAATGCCTCGTAGTCCCCTCCATTTTAATCCTAATGTCGACGTTTATCAACTAGTATTAACCTAGTCGCAGGCGGCTTACGGAGCCCCTGAGCAAACCGTTTCGCCCGCTGTACTTATCAGTTCTTTACCTTTGCCTTTGCGTATGTAGTCGTAGTTGGGTCTGCCCACTGTAACCCCTTTGAGTTGCTCGCTGTGCTACTCTTTTAATGCCCTTTGGCTGCCCGATGCGTCGCCATTTATGTGGGCATTGGACATCGTCCAATGGCATAATGTTATCTTCGCCTTCATTGGCAATCGTAGTCTGCTTTTCGCAATAATATTTCTCTTCGCCTTTATCGGCCGCAGTAGTATGCTTTTCGCAATAATATTTCTCTTCGCCTTTATCGGCCGCAGTAGTATGCTTTTCGCAATAATATTTCACTCCAGCGCACAGGAGTCTTGCTTCCCGCTATAGAAGCCTTACTTACTTAATTTTAGCTAGAAGTCTAGTCATAATGGGGTCGTCTCTAGGGTCATCCCCTGAGTCCGGCGCGGAGTGAGCTATTTCTCCCACCATCCTCAGAAAGACTTCCCTGCAGGTCTTGGCTTCGACGACCGTGGCACATAGTGGGTGTAGCATCCCTTCTTCCTAGGGGCAGTTGAGGCGCACCTAGGATTCCAGAGCTTGCCCGGCCAGGCCGCGAGTGCCTCAACCTTACGTGGTTCGTCTGTTTAGTCTAGTCGTTAAGTGGACTAGGGTAGGCTCAACATCGCCTTACCCGCTCTCAAAGTGTGGTGCTTTTGGCCTTCGGCTTGTGCCGCTATCACCAATCAGAGTGTTTCAGATTCCTTTGCAAAAAAAATATGGGCGTAACCTTTGTAAATAAGTTATTTTGTGTAAAATGTAAAATATTTCAAGTGTTGTGGGGTTGTAGAGCTTCTAAGTGCATAGACTACTTCAGGTCTACTGCTGCTACGTCGGCTGTCCAGCGATAATGCTCTGTTAACCCTTCATGGAGGTGTTAGTAGGGACTATGATGTCAGGTACCCTGTTATTAGGATCTGGGGGTAGTTATTTGTAGAGTGGGCTGAAAGCATGGTAGGAAGAGGTTGTGCATCTTTGGGCTCAAATAAATGGTGGCCTTGAGCCGGTAATGCTACTAGGATTGCTCTTACAATGAGTGGACGGGGGAGGTAATTCCCGGGATTGCAAAAATACGAAAATTCCATGCAGGTTTGATAGTAATATCCCTGGTATATGGATGGGATACTCATGCATGTATCTGGATATGAGGCATCTGCACTCATGTACGGATAGGTGTAGGGTGAGGCATAATACTAATATATTCCTGTCATGCGGGCGTATTTAATTAACAAAAAATGGTTAATGTATATAACAGTGGCCTCATCTCTCATTTGGAGATGCGCATTATGCTTATTTGATGTTTGCCGACCCACCCATAATACTCAGGTGGTAGCATCGTGATCCAAGGCGTAGTAAGCCTTCTCTTTAGACGCATGAAGTCTATCAACCCCCTATGTATGCTTTGTAATGTAGTGTAGCTGTTTTGATCGTGTTCATGTGTCTGCGTTGGTCGTGTAGGATGTGGGAAGGTTATTGGAGGGGATTAAGGTGGTACGATGGTAGCCTGTGCTCCTGTCATCCTCCCTTTGTCCATGTCTGCTAGCTATCCGCTTCTTGGGATAGTAAAGCGTCGTGACGCTGTGACGTCACGACTTAATCTGGTCTGCCATCTGTAGTGTGAATGTGGCCAGTGGTCGTAGTGCGACTGGCCATGCCCTAATCGCCTGTAATGATTTTTGAAAACTGAAATCCAGAAAGGAAGTTATTAGGGGGGAGGCCTTGTTTCCTCAGAGCCCCTGTCTGTGTTCGCTTCTGATTAGTGAGCGCGTGTGTGTGTGCCTATGTTCCGCTACACCACGCGGACGGTTGGTCTGTTACAGGCTAAGTCGTAATGTGTATCGCGTGTATGGGCAGGAGGTGCCCGTGGCCTGTCAACGTCTTTGAGAACGTGCTCCTATGGGCCCAAGATAAGTTACGATCTGTCACGTCTTGTCCATTGCTAAATTGTTTTTTGCAGTGTTAAAAAAATGTATGGTATTATGATTGTTTTGCGTTTGTAATTTCACGGCCACTGCCGATACAACAATAGTGTCTGTCACCAGCAGTATTGCAGTATGACGAGATCTGCAAGTCAGTATTTTCGTCATGTTGTGTTTACATTTGTCTGCGTACGTGATTTTTCGCCAGTATGTGAGTGTTGCCATTGTTCTAGATTCCGGGCGGACCAATGTAGCAATTTGCCCTATTTAGCTAGTACTGTTGTGTGGCCGCTAATTTTCCATGTCAGGTGTCACTGAAATTCTATGCCTGGCTTTTGGCCGAAGGAAATGTGGTATTATCTGGTTCTGTAGTTGTATGGGCCAATTTTGGTGTGAGTGGAAGCCTGGATAGTTGTTTCCCTGGTGTCCGATTTTCGCTGGGATTTGAACCCGTGATATTATGTCATTCTCTGTGTTCTATGTCTGCGTTGTGTTTCAGGGATTGAGGTGTCCTCAGTGTGGTTTTTGCTTGTGTTTCTCGTACCAACAATACCGTTGGCTAGTTAGTTTTTGGTACGAGTGTGGTGTGTGATCATGGGTTCGGACCCGGGGTGCTGTAAAGACTTGGTATGCCGCTATCTGTGCCGTATATATTATGGCACGTTCCCCGTGTATTTGCAATGCGCAAATGAAAGTACGCATACCTGTGAAGAGTTTGTGTGTTTTTGAATTCTCCTCGTAGTGTAATTTGGGGAGTTGTATGATTCTAAACTCGGCGTGAATGAACGCGTATTTCACAGGTTCGTCTGTAGTGCTCCCAGTCAGTCTGTGCCAGCAAAGGCCGTCCACTGCGAGTGAGCTATCGCTGACGCGATAGTCTCGAGTTTCACTCAGTGTGCGTTATCTTGTTAGTTGCTTGCCAATGCTGCATGTCTGTATGTTTGTGCCTCTTAGCCCGAGTGCCAACCCTGTAATTGTGAGTGCGGCCTTCCGTCAAGCAAAAGAACCTCTCACTGACTACATTCGTGTCCCCAAGTTTTGTGTTAACTGTATCGTGGGTCGACTGTGTCCCTATCCATTGTACAAAATGTCGTTATACACGAGTGACTCCGGGCCGCTAGTCGCGTGTTTGGTGACTATGTGCCGGAGGCGATTTTGTTGTTTTTCATTTATGACATTGTTAGTGGAACTGTCCCAATCTATTTTAGCTTCCTACGTTTCTATCCTGTAATTGGATAGCTACCCGACCTTATGTTCCTGGTATTCAGAAGGTTGCGGGTTTTGAGACCGTCTTTACTCCGAGTAATTGTTTCTGGTGCTATTCAGGTTGTGTCTCCGGGACAGTTCTGGTGAGTGTTAGGATCGTATCCCGGTGCGGTCAGTGAGGTCCGAAGGCTATTTCTTGGCCTTCTTTCCACGTCTGCCAGCGGGATCATTTCCTTTTCTTTTAGTAGTGTGCCTGTCATGTGGAAATGTAAATTGCTTGTGTGACTTCCAAAAATATGTAGGGTTTCCCAAAGTCTGGGATTTTCACCCTATGGTGTGTTTGCGTTTTAGTTTGCGTGTTGTTATGGAGGTGAGAAAAAAGTCATGTTATAGGCAGTGTAACGTGTCACGTATGCCTATGGATGCAATATATATAGTTCAACTTGGCCAATTTTTCCTTCATCGGGCCTAATGACTGAGGCAGAGAGAGAAGAAAAAAAATGAGCTATGCCCCCCTCCGTATTAAGAGAGCACTTTGAAAAGGTATAAAAAATATATTGTATCTCGTCCGCACCCTGCTTTATGCTGATTAAAGCGGGTTGCCCGACGGCGATAGTCTGTCAAAATTGTGTCGTAAACACTATGAAAATGCTTAAAAATGGTAAGTAGGTCCTGAGCGTACTATCCACCTAGTTGGTGACGTTAGTACTATAGTAATCTAGTTACGTCTCAGGGAAATCTACCACTTTTGAAAAATAGTTTGAGATTCTTAATTCTTGCTACAATCAGGGCTCTCGCCCGCCACAAGGGAATCTATCAAACTGTGGGACCGGATCATAGAACATTTAGTCATTTCCACCTAGAAAGACCCGCTTAAGCTCTATGCTGTGATTTGATGCTTAAGCTGTGTTCGGAATATCTCTTTCCGGCCTTAAGCCGCGTGGCTCACCTGATGGGCTTCCACTTGGCTTTGGATATTAGCAACTTTACGTTATCCAAGTTGTAATATGGACCAACCATGCTCAATAACCACGGATGGCATGTGAAGAAAGAAAAAAAAATGCTAGGGGCCCAAAAAAATCAAGAAGGATTTAGAATTATATACTTTTGGTTTAGCCATGTTGCACTGCATATACGTGGAAAAGAAAAAAAAATGTGCCGTTTACATTGGTGAGTCTGTATGTATTTATTGGCGTATTTCTCCCGTGTAAACGAGCTTATGTGTGTCCCTAATATAGGTGCAAGTGTTATTAGTTTATTTCTGTGTCCCTGGTGGAAGTCGTTATTCTCGTCCGAGCGTCCGTGCTCTGGAAGATAAAGACTTCCGCCGTGTTACGAGGGTATAGGCCCTCGACACCCATTGGGGCGCTTCTTTGCCATTTTTCGGGGGAGTTTGTAGCAAAGTAAGCCTGGGCCTACTTCTACCGTAGCGCGTGTCTGTAGGTTTGAGTGTACCTGTATTCGAGGGCCTAATTGCGCTCTGCGCTACCCTAGTAGAGTTTACGGGGGTGTGTGAATTTTTGACTGAGTGGTTTTGTGGGGTAGGTATTAACACCCTCCCTATACCCCGTGTACCGTGTGTGAGTGCGTGGTCACAATGTGCGTGCGTGTATCGTGCATCCTGAGGGACTGAATGCAACACCCTCTTATGCATTCGCACCTGGGGTACTAATGCCGGTGTTCGCCTCCGTTCTGGCAAACTTGCCCTTTGAACTGGCGGTAAAGGTCGCTTAATTGCCTGTCTTTGCACTGGCAATGTGGTGGCGTGTAGCCTGACCGCTTTCTGGCCTGTGGCCACGGCAGACTCCTGCCATTGTGTTTGCCTATCTGTGTGGGTGTGTGTAGGCTTAATGTGCTGTAGGGCGGGCTCTACGTCCTCAGCCCATGACGTGGTTACGTCCCGTTGTCTCCCTGTCATGCTATGTGTGTCTGAGGGTCCTGGCTTCAACTCCCTCTCGTTCGTCCGTTCAGAGGGGATTGACGTAGGTCCTGCTCCTCGGTTTGGCAAAATTGCCTTCCGAAACGGAGCTAAGGGATATGCATTGGTGTAAACTTGTCCCCGCAGTGTATTGGAGTCTAACCTGGCCGTCTTCTGGACTGTGGCCATGGTGACCTCCTTCCAATGTGTGGCAGGACATGGCGAGAGGGACATCCTCGCAAATTGCCGAGTTAGCGTATCTACGCTTATGTCCTCTCCCGGCTGGGCTGGTGGCCCTGCCATGTACTCGAAAATGGCCTTGTTGTTCTGGAGTTCGCGGTACTCATCCTAAATTTTGAACGTGTTTTCTCGTGGATGGGATAGTGTGTTACCAATTGTGTGTGGTTATGTATGTGCGTCGCGTGTGGATTTCCGTGTATGTCCACGTCTGCACTCGCACTCGGGGTCCTGGCATTGAATTAGCCATTGCGTGCCTAGTTAGGCCCGTGTGCCCGGTGAACATGTGGGCCCTTTCATCATGTCGTTCCGTGGACCTCCAAGTGTCGTGTAAGTGTCGCTCTTGCCCGCCCCCTCGGTCGTTTCGCCGCCGATCACGGGTTTCATCCCTTGTCGTGGCGTGTACTTCTGTTGTCGTCCCAATTGGGTCCCTATAGTCCCGGGAATGTGTTCGCCTGTAGGCCCTTGCACGCTCATCCCTTCTGTGTCTTCCTGTGTCTTCCCTGGTTGTTTGATTGTCTGTCCTTCTGCGTAATGTCGGGGTGGGTAGTCCCGTTCCTCCCCGTATTGGTGTTTGGGGGACATGTCCCCGGCTTCGCCTGTTCTCAGTCTTGTTAGGCTTCCGGGCCGGTTCCGGGAATTGGTGGTGTGTGTGTGTGTGCTCCCGCAACGTGTTGGAGGGTGGTCTGCCCGATTTCTGGCCTGAGGCCACGGTAGACTCCCGCCTCTGTGTTGCGGTACGGGTCGAGAGGGACGTTCTCGCAAATTGCTGCGTTAATGTGTCTATGGCGATGTCGTTTGCGTGGTTCATGAGTTTTTCATTTGCCCGCTCAAAATGAATATTCCTCAGCCTGGCCTGTCGTGCATGTGAGTTCATGCTTGTGTATTATGTTGCGGATGAAAGAAAAAAGAGAAAAAAAAAGACTCTGGTTGGGGGTTGTTAATAATAATACGAGTCCCCGTGTAATAAAGGGGGGGAAGAGAAAAATTCCTATCGTGTAGCTAGGGGAAGGGAAAAATAATGCCTTCTACCAACAAAAAAAAAATCACGTATTTTCGCCTGGCTATATGCGGTACGGACCGTTTTGACCACGAGAACTCGTTGAATGAGCCCTATTTTACTATGCGTGGTACCCGGCCTCCACCATCTGTTTTAGATCCCTTATTGGGGGGTGGTTGGATCTAAAACGGAAGAGTTATTGTGCTAATTTATAAAGAAGTGCCGAAAAGGGGGTAGCTTCCCGTAGTCGGGCATGCTGACCAGTGTAGAGTGTTGTTTAGTGTTAGGATGCTAGGGGTTGCTCTTATAAAAGATCTAGGTGTATTTTAGTATGCAGCTTCCTCAAGGGCCGCAAACGCCCAATAAGAAAGGATTTTTGGATATTCAGGTTCTAAAGGGGTGTTAAGGGGTAGACCTGCATTTCATTGAATAGCAATATCTCCCGATTGGTTTCATTGGGGATGTGATACTCGGCATATAAACTCATCATTAAAAATAAGAAGGAACGTGTCTGAGGGTTTTTCGATGGGGTGTAAATTATGAGGTGATAGGGGTGAAAAGTGGGGGTTGAAAGATTCCTAACGGAGCGTGTATCTCCTAAACGACATAGGCGAGTAGTTTGAAACTCAGCGGGAAAAAATCAGCTTAAAAATGAGTAAATTGGTGTTTGACCGTTTGTTTTTCATAAATCCAATTTAAGGGGCCCATGGGGAGGGGTGAAATTCTGGGAAAAAGAAACAGGAAAGAAAGTGTCCAAACCGAATGACTCACTCACTCTTCAAACTCAGGGGGAAAACTGTTTTAAAATAAGTAAATATGTGTTCGACAGTTTTTTTTTTGATAAATCAAATTTAAGGGGTTCATCGGGAGGAGTGAAAACCTAAAGAAAGGAAAAGATGAAAGAGTATGTCCTGACTCACTCACTCACTCATCATCGCCCAGCCAAAAATATTGAAGTAGGAAACATGGCATTTTGGGTATATGTTCGTTGTATTTCAAAACCGTCTTAAGGGGGTTAAACCTGCATTTCATTCAATAACAATATCTCACGAGTGGTTTCATTTGTGGATGTGATACTCGGTATATAAACTAATCATTAGAAATAAGCAGACATGTGTATAAGGGTTTTTCGAAGTGGTCTATTATTATGAGGTGAAAGGGGTGAAAAGTGGGGGGTTGAAGGATTCCAAACGGAGCGTGTAGGCCTATCTCTTAAACGACATAGGCGAGAAATTTGAATCTCAGCGAAAAAAATCAGCTTGAAAAATAAGTAAATCGTTTTTTTTCATAAATTAATTTAAGGGACCGATGGGGTGTGGTGATATTCTGGGGGAAAAAGGAGAGAAAGTGTCCTAACTGATTGACTAACTCACTCACTGATCCAACTCAGGGGAAAAAGACAGCTTAAAAATACGTTAATAGGTGTTCAAGCGTTTTTTCATCAATCCAATTTAAGGGGCCCATGGGGACGGGTGAAATTCTGGTAAAAATTATTGAAAGAAAATGTCCTGTCTGACTCACTCACTCATCACGCCCAGCGAAAACTATTAAAGTTGGAAACATGAAATTTTGGGAATATGTTCGCTGTATGTCGGAAAAGTAAACTAAGGAATGATTTTTGTTTATTCGGGTTTTATAGAGGTGTTAAGGGGGTAAACATGCATTTCATTGAATAACGATTTCTCATGAGTTGTTTCTTTGGGGATGTGATATTCGGTATATAAACTAATCATTAAAAATAATCAGACATGTCTAAGGGTTTATCGATGTGGTGTATATTATGAGGTGAAAGGGGTGAAAATTGGGGTTTGAGGGATTCTTAACGGAGCGTGTATCTCTTAAACGACATAGGCGAGAAATTTGAAATTCTGCGGGAAAATTAAATGTAGGTAAATAGGTGTTCGACCGTTTTTTCATAAATCCAATTTAAGGGGCCTATGGGGAGGGGTGAAAGTCTGGAAGAAAAACGTCCACTAAGGACGGATTTTTGTATGTTCACTCTCATCGACCAACGAAAACTATTAAAGCTAGAAGAATGATATCTGGGGGATATATTTGTTGTATGTCGAAAACGTCTACTAAGGAGGGATTGTTGTATATTCAGGTTCTAAAGGGGTGTTAACGGGGTTAAACCTGCATTTCATTCAATAAAATATGACACGACTATGACGCGAGAGAAGCGAGAAGAGTAGGGGGGTGATGGGTGTTCTGCTTCACTTGACACTCCTGTGCCCAACAAACCAACATGGCCGCCGCGCGAAGTTGAAATAATTAATATCTCTCGAACGCATGATCCGATTTTGACAAATGAGGTGTCGTTGGACTCGGGCTAACGCCCTCTTTCCAATGGACCATTCATTTCAATCCCTAAATAAAACCTACCCCTACTAGGGGGTGAAATTGTAATTTTTATTGAAAGTCTGTTTTCAAATGCGACATGTATAAGGTGCGCTGCTAAAATGAACTTAAACGTTGTTGTCCATATAGCGCATGCGTTTTACGAGATGCCGCTATGGATGAACATTTTTGTTTTTGTTTTTTACGCATGCGCACTTGGGATTTTTGTAAGAGGGCGAGCTCTTTGAAAAAAATGATTGATAAGAAGAGGTTTTGGTGGTGAGGAGAGAGCCAGATAGTCGCCTACTTTCCTACGAAGTTTCCCGATATCTCTCGAACGCAAGGTCGGATTTGGACGTGTGACGTGTTAAATCGCTTGTCTCGAAGCCCTATACATGTTATTAATAGGTTAAAGTTTTGAGAATTAGGGAAACAGGCTTTTTGGGGGTAAAACCGTGATTTTAGACTTTTTCCGATATTTCATGAATGCATGGTCGGATTTGGTCCTATGACGTGTCAAATGGCTTGTCTCGAAACCTTGTTTATTTTGGTAATAGGTTAAAGTTTTTGAGAATGAGGGAAACGGAATGTTTTGGGGGAAAACCGTGATTTTGAACTTTTTGCTATATCTCGCGAACCAATCATGCTAGAGGCGTGTACGACAGGTCAAAGGACTCGGGGTGACGTCCTCTTTGCTATGGACCACTCGTTATATTTTTTTAAAAAAATTGGGAAACGCGATTTTGGGGTAAACACGTATTTTTTGTGATTTTTGCCGATATTTCACGAACCAATAACGCTAGAGACATGTACGAGTTGTCCTAGGACTCGGGCTAACGCCCCCTTTCAAATGTGGTAGATATTTTTTTCCAAAAAAAATTCACAAAGGGCCTAACGACATACATGTTGAAAAAACGTTTTCTTTTTCTTTACCTGTTTATAATGTTTATGAAGCGTGGTGGTTGAGAGAGATGTTACTGCTGGGTGTGTGTGTTTCAACGAACCTGTCGCTGACCACGGTGGCTGTGTTCAATAGATTAATTGCTATTTCGACGGGTCGGTGTATGACAGAGCGAGGGTGCGTTTTTCTGATATTTTACCTTTGACGTGTAAACGGTAATGAGAACTTGATTCTATGTTGGTCGAAGCGAGTAGAGAAAACAAACTTACAGGAGGTGAAGGTCATTTGAGCTTATTGGAAGGCATTGATCTGCCATGACAACAAGTGCAATGGAAAAATGACCATGACGCTTGAAAATGAAATAATCTGACCATTGTGGTGGCAGGGGAGTGTCAAAGGCATGCACACACATTTGTGAAACCACATGTATGCTAAACCAGTGACATCCTGTTTTGCTTCGTACGTGACAAAATGCAAGTTCATGTGAAATTTGATCTACCGCAGGTGTTCGCTTGGGACGTTATCTGTCCACGTGCGCGATAACTGTTAACAAATCACATCCTGTTTTGCTTCGTACGTGACAAAATGCAAGTTGACGTGAAATTTGATCTACCACAGGTGTTCGCCTGGGACGTTATCTGTCCACGTGCCTGATAACAGAATGTTCAAAGCGTGGGAAAAAAAGATTATACATGCAACGTAGCATATATAAAGACATGGCGTTATCATTTCCACGCTCACTTAGATGACTACCTTTGAACACATTGCATTGCATGAAACCCTTGGTCTTGTTTATCAGTTTTGGTGTTGGTGGAAAATACTTAACCTTGTTGTGGGGTAGGTATATATTTATTCATTTATATATTTATTGATTTTATATAAATACATGCAATTATTTATGGATTAGGTAATTAATGATGTTATTTATTTGTTTGCAGATAATCGGTATAGCCTACCTGTCGTGTGTCTGTGAGAACGATATTAAAGAAAGAGAGAAAAACGGACAACTAGAAAGGAAACCATTTCCACACTAGCCCACGAGACGGGAATATAGCAAAGCATTACACGTGAAGGTGAGATTTGTTTTTTTTATATATATAACCTGTTTGATTTTGTTTTGTTTATGAAATGCATAAACTATATGGAATGGATATACTTATGGTGGTTTATTTTATTTCTTTTTAGAGTGTTGGAAAACGCTTGACCTCTGTTAATAATCGGGAACGTGTGTGTTTGGAACCATTGTCAAGCAGTCTACAGCTGAAAACTCAGGTGAGAGTGTTCTTTCTAAAATAATGTCTTTTACTGCTGCGGATACGTTAACTTGGGAGCCCCTTGAGTCTTGTTTCAAATCGCGTGTGTGCTCTGGTCGTGTGGTCAATGTTAGAAAAAGTTTGATTCCCAAAGAATTTTTAGAATCTTGTTTTGAAAATTTTAAAATTGAAATTTGCACAGCGCAAAGGTTGCATACGGCTTTAAAGGTGAATACAGAACTGGTGTGCGATTTCATATATAAAAAGAAGGACGTAGAGCATAAAGAGACATTTTATATTTGTAGTAAAATGCAAGAGCTTTTGATAGCCGATAATCTGAACGAGAGGTATCAAAGCCATGTGGTGAATGCCTTGCTATCAAAATTTGATAAACTTCAACAAGGACCCAGTGGTTTAGCGTTAGACAAAATTCATCATTTACAAATCAACATTTGTCATTTCAACCCGTTGAATGCTGGGTCTAGCTATATTAAAACACCACCAGCAATAGCATTGAAAAAGGCTGTGGTGAATATTAAGAATTATGACAATGATTGCTTTCTGTGTTCTGAGGCCGCGTATTTGCAGTCAGCACAAGACCGTAATGGTTCTCGACCAGGAAAGTACAAGGCCAAGTTTGATGAATTGAAACAAACGTTAAATTTAACTCGAGTGTCGTTCCCTATGGACTTAACCGAGATCCATAGGTTTGAACAAGATAACCAGGACTTTTCGTTCATGGTCTATGGCCTTAATGGTGATGAGATTGTGGGTCCTCTTTATGCCACAAAAGAACCGAAACGACACCATATTCATCTTTTATATCTGTCTTACGGAGATGTGAATCACTATTGCCTGATTAAAAGCTTAAGTAGATTGCTAAGCAGTCAAATGTCTAAACATAAACCTAAGAAACATATTTGTGATCGTTGCTTGCAATATTTTACCACTCCTACGCACTTAGAACGTCATAGGGTAGATTGTGTTACTCAGGAAGCGGTGAGATTGATATTGCCACAAGGGGGCAAGGCTGTGTTAAAGTTTAAGGACATTCACAAGCGTGACACTGTCCCCTATGTGTTGTATGCAGATTTCGAAGCTCTCACTACACCCATGGCGGGATGTGAACCAGATCCCTCCATGAGCTCAACCACACCCATTCAAAAACATGAACCCTTTGCCATAGGATTTAATGTGGTGTGTGCCTATGACCACACGCAATCCGTTTACAAATACCGCGAGGGGCCAGATTGTGCCAAATGGTTCTTGGATGAACTTGTCAAGTTGGCCGACCATGTACAGGAATTACTGGACCACCCAGTACCCATGAGCCTATCTCCAGAACAGCGGCAGCAGTATGAGCATGCTGCGACATGCCATATTTGCGAAAAGCCTATTTTAAGTGGAGAGGAAAAAGTCAGAGACCACTCGCACTTTACGGGAGAGTTTCGGGGAGCTGCGCACAGCAAATGCAACTTGAACTTTCCAGCTCCTCGTTTCATCAGTGTCTTTTTCCACAATCTGGCAAATTATGACATTCAGTTTTTGATTCGTGAATTGGGTCATATCAACAAGGGCTCGTTTACTATTGTACCCCAAAACCATGAGCGTTTTACGGCCCTGACATGGAGGTTGGGCGATTTTTGCATTCGATTTTTGGATTCCTTTAAGTTTATGGCATCCTCGCTAGACAGCCTTGTGAATGGCTTGAATGAGGAGGAATTAAAAAATACTAGAATGCATTTTAATGATCCTGAGCAATTTCAATTGTGCATTCGGAAAGGTATATTCCCGTATGATTTCTGCAACAGCTGGGATGTGTTAAAGCAAAGAAACTCCCACCACAAGAGAAATTTTACTCGAAACTAACACGCAGTACCGTTTCCGATGAAGACTATGCACATGCATGTCAAGTTTGGCGAGTGTTTGGCATGAAGACGCTAAGTGAATATGCTATGCATTACCTAAAACTGGATGTATTGCTGCTCACTGATGTGTTTGAAAAATTCCGTAACTTGTGTCAACACATTTACGGTCTTGACCCGGCTCACTATTATACGAGTCCTGGGCACTCGTTTGATGCCGCTTTAAAATACACTCAAGTGGAATTGGATTTACTCACTGACGTAGACATGGTTCTATTTTTTGAAAAGGGCATTCGTGGCGGCTTTGTGTCACTTAACCAGCGCCATGCCGAAACGAACAATGTCTACATGCCTGATTATTCACCGGAAAAACAAGAATCGTACTTAATGTACTATGACGTGAATAATTTGTACGGTTACGCCATGAGTCAGCCTTTGCCCTATGGGAAGTTTGCTTGGCTGACAGAGAAACAAGTGTCAGAATTTGATGTGAACATGGCTAGCCAAGAAACAGGCCGTGGATATGTGCTAGAAGTGGATATTGAATATCCATCATCCTTGTATGATGAACATGCCGATTTCCCATTCTGCCTTGAGCAAATGGTTCCCCCTGACAGTAAAGTGAAAACTGAAAAACTCATGGGCACACTTTACAACAAAAATCGGTATGTGCTACATATCCAAATGTTGGTGCAATGCCTCGCCCAAGGCTTGGTGTTGAAGAAAGTCCACAGGGGTATTTCTTTTGCTCAAAAAGCATGGCTTGAGCCATACATGCGACTCAACACAGAGCACCGACAAATGGCAACACAGCAGTTTGAAATTAATTTTTTTAAATTAATGAACAACTGCATTTATGGCAAGTCTATGGAGAATGTCCGCAAATACCGTGACATTAAATTGGTGAATGTCTGGGAGGGGCAGTGGGGTGCCCGGCGGTACATTGCCAAGCCAAATTTCAAATCGATCAAAATTATCGATGAGGATTTGGCTACTATTGAAATGAGTAAGACCAGCGTGACCATGGATAAACCCATTTACTTGGGTCAAGTCATTTTAGACTTTTCTAAATCGCTCATGTATCGATTCCACTATGAGTTTGCCAAACGCCATTTTGAGAACGTCTCTCTTTTGTATATGGATACGGACTCATTCATTTACCACATTCGCCACTGCAACCCCTATGACGTCATGAGGCAACATAGTGACTGGTTCGACACCTCTTGCTATAGCGTTGACAACGTGTTTCAGCTGCCCATAAAAAACAAGAAGAAAATGGGCGTTTTAAAAGATGAATGCGGTGATTCCATTATGACGGAATTCGTAGGTTTGGCTTCGAAAATGTATGCTTATCGCACACTCGACTGTAAGGAAGCCAAAAGAGCAAAAGGTGTAGGTAGGGCAGTTGTAAAATCGCTACGTGTTGATGACTATCTAGCGGTTTTACGTACTGGCAAAGCTATGTCTCATACACAGTGCAGGATACAATCAAGCAACCATCATTTGTATCTTGTGGAACAGAGAAAACGCACCCTAGCTTCCATGGATAACAAACGTGTGTGGGCTGATGACCTGCTCACTAGCATACCATGGGGTTATGATCTCAAGGAGGAGGAGGTGTGATTTCACTGTTTAATCGGTTATGGGACATAGCTTTATGTAACTTGTAGATTTAGTATTTTGTAAATATTGGTTTCTGCCATTGAAAATAGTAGATTCTGTAAATAGTGGCAATCCACATGGACCTTTTTCTCTTTAAAAGTTCTATGCAACCTTATTTTTTTTTAAAAAATTTTGATTGGTAAATAGTTTGATTCTTTTAACGCTGTACAAAGTTGAGTTTTTTTGTAAATATGAAATAAGTAAGATTTTAGTAACTTTAATAACTAGTATTTAATTATTTTTCATAATGTAAATGATAAACTAAAAAGTTCTTTTGGGATGAGGGTGCATGTCGAGAATGTGCTTTTGGAAATAAATAAATAAAGTGGTTGTGTTTGTTCCCAAAGACAGGTGTGAATGTATGAGTGGAGAGAGAAAACTGGTGTGTATGATTGACCAGAGCAAACACGGTGAGGTAGGGTGGGGGGGGGGGGGGTGGGGAGGGGGGCAAATGCTCACTTATATACTCATTTTGTTTTAAATAGTTTCGTTTTTTTCATTGAAATGTGGCAGACAATAGACATTATTTTTGTAAAAACAGTCTTACCTGCAGTAGTCGTAGACCTCGACGTTTCTCCAAACACACATCAACACATTGCAGTATTATCAAGGTCAAGCACTTGCATCAACATCATTGTCAAATCTCAACTTTCGACATACACCAAATGGAAAAAATATGAAAACAGCAAAATGGAAATTCCATGTTTCCATATCACCAAAACAGCAAAACTTAAAACGGACATTTTTAAAAACTGGAAATGGCCATGTGTGAAATTTGAAAATTCAAAAACTTCAAACGGACATTGTTTAAAATGTGTCATCAGCAAAATGGAAAAATCCATATCATCAAAAACGTTAAACTTGAAACGAACGTTTTCAAAAACTGTAAATTGCAAAATGATAAATGACAGTGTGTGGAATTCATCATGTGTGAAATGTGTAAAATGAAAAAATCAGCCATCAACATCACGATTTCCTAAAATTAAAAATAACAAAACATCGTGCTCTGGAAAACTTTTGTTTTTATTTCATAGTCATAGTGAATTGACAAAAGAAAAATAGAATACAAACAAATCCCAATTCCTCACTCCTCAATGTTTATGTCCATGCATCATCAACTTTCCTTTCATAGCACTCATGACAATCAGGGCTGCCATTCTTTCACCCACTGAGGCATCGTTGGATGTGAAACGTTGTTTAGCTTTCTTCAATAACAATTTATCTGCCACATGTCTTAAACCAGGATGACTATGGCGATAAGAAAGGTCATGTTCCTTGCATGCTTGATCCAAAAGATTAATGGGTACATCACCACGTTGTAAACGTTTTTCGAGACGAGTTCCAGGGCCACAAAAACGATAACCTGGAAGATGGATTTCGAAAGGTAAGTATTGAATCACTTTGTCAATGACGCCATTGCCAGTACAGGTCTGGCATATCCTTTTCCATCGATGGTAAAAAGGTTTGGTCTTCCTCCTCCTCTGTGGACGATGTTTGTGTTTGTTGTTGTTGTTGCTTTTTCTCGCCATGACACCCGTGGAATGATTCAACAAAGTCTTTACATGGACTTTTATGACCGTGATACAGTTTCACTAGCTGGCAAGTCGCACACTGACGCATAGACGGTATTTTTGCCATGGCCACTTGCTTATGGTGATCGTAATCCGTACAGGGTTGCAATTCACTCAACACAGGGTCTTGAGTCCATGATTTTGGTACATGTTGCCAGATTTCTTTGACCGCGTTGGCGGCCACATAATAAATGAACGACTTGGGCAGCGCCAAGAGTTCCTCTTTGGTAAAACTGTCTAGTTTCTTTTTGCACACAAAGAACTTGCCGATGGCTTTGTCCGTAGCATTGCCTTTCTCCATGGTATCACGTGCTGTAGATGTTTACACGCCGCTTGTAGAAATCTCACTGACGTCATTCACAGGTAAATCTTGAGTTATAATTTTGTTCAACAACTCCCAGCAGGCATGGGTGGTTAACCAATGAAAGAGATGCCACGCATGTGATAGGGCTGTATGGGTAATGTTGCCACAGGAACAAGTATCCATGAGCGTTTGCAGGGAGGGGCAGCCCAACTCCATGAGGTCGATACATTGACAGTAAGACGCCAAAAATGGTTGCAACCATTGACGTTTTTCATTACCTTTCACAAATACCACATTGGCCGAGGACAAGTGTGCTTTCATGACCACGTCCAAATATTTATAGGAAATGGTTCCCTGATTCCAGTCTAGTTGCCTATGATTTTCAATCCACTGGGTTTGTTTACGGTCTTTTTGACACAATAAATCAAAAGCATGGGGTGGTTTAAATAGCAAATGCGTAGCTTTTGATATCCAAAACGTGGTACAATCTATCATGGCCACTTGTTTAAATATAAATTTGTTGTCACCAATTTTAAACCCTTGGCAATCCACAATGAGTGTGCGCAACATGTTGACGCTTGCCTGGACCAAGGTCAACTGACGACTGACTGACGATCAGGTGTGATCATAACATAGACTTACCTGCCATGCTAGTTTCAAAATTGAGGTTAGGGTAGGACAGTGGGGGCATGCAAAATAAGAATTTAAGAATTACATCATTTTATTATCATAACACGTCTTACAGGCTTTTCTCATTTTAGGATAAGGACGATAGCAACTGATACAACAATATAGTCTCTTGTGTTTGTAACGTCCATAACACCGATGATGTCCCAATGTCTCTAAACTAGGCGTTTTTGATGGTGAGCTGCTCACCGAAGCACCATGGATACCATACGGCCCACATGTATCGTAACTTGTTTTTTGTTCATTACCCAGAGACACAAGTGAGGGATAGCTTGAATGACAGGGTATATTTCCCACTTTCATTCTGCACAGGTAGGGGCAGGTGGGTGACCAGCGCTGATGTTCCTGCATGGGTTAATCGCCCTCCTGCCATTGGTCTATGATGATGGGACAAAAGGCACATTTCACTTCATCTCTTGTTTTTAAATAGTAGAATCCAGCGGCTGCCAAGGCTTGAGGGTTTATGAAAGGCACTGGCCATGTGGCAAAAGTCTTGAAACGTTGTTCCTCAGAGTTTAAATTCATGGATGTAACGTCTCTTGAGGCTTTAAAGCAAGACATGACTGAGCGGCTTGACGTGGGTTGAGCTGTTATTTATACACTCGTCACTTGGTTGGACAGTGGATAATAGTTGACTTGTTTGTGATGAATAATCAGACAGTAGGCCGTCGTATTGGCTGGTACATTGTCATGCGTTTCAAAATCTAGTCGAATGTCGATATTGGATGGCTTGACAGACTCTTCCAGGTAAGAACAGTCAAAGACAATCTTTGGTGCTCTTGCCTTAAACGCTTGGGGCAGTAGCATGGGGCCGTTCTCTTTTTGATAATACGACCATCGAAATTTAGAAAACAAGTCGTACAGAGGGCCAAACTTATTTTTTGAAAAATCCAAATCCAGTCCTTCATAGGGAAACACAGCTCCGTTGAGGAAAAGACGTGCATTTCTCAATTGCAGGTGATCAAATTGCGAGGCATCTTTGGTTTGTTGATACTTGCGATTCGTTTGAAAACCCACGATCAGGTAGAGAGGTCTCTCTGTATAGCGAACTGTTTTTACAGACCAACTGTGTGTGTTGGTAGTGGGCAATAGCGGATACTCATGGAGTGCCCAGCTTCTAAATTCCATGGGTAGAGGCATATCTCTCTTTACCATCTTGAGTATGTCCAGTTTTTTGCTATCGTTAAGGGTCACATGAGGCACTTTCCATAGCAAGCGTTGTAGTTGAACTTTTGAATCGATGGGGGCATTGTCAGCTCCCTTGAGTGCATTGTTATCACTCCTGTCTCTCACCAGATAAAGCACTTGCCTTGCGTTGACCACAATGCGTTGGTGATCTTCAGCAAAGCCTAGAATCAGTTTAAGAGGTAAATATCCAGTAAAGGTTCCATCGGTGTGTACCATCCAGTCATTGGTCGAGTCAGGACACCAACCTGCCATGCAAAGTGTTTTACCTTCTTCCTCACTATAAGAGGGGTATAGTGTCATGACACTGGAAATGCCCACATTTCGAGTGCTATCCACCACGATATCGTTAATGACATACCGCACTTCAGAAAACAGAAAGGCCAAACCATGGTTGGCCAACTTGGATGTGGTGGGTGTAGAGCCATCGGCTTTGGTGAGCCGACCTTCAATCTGAATGACACTTTCATGCGGTAGGGTGTAAATATCTTGGTTGTTGATAACAAATTGAATTTCATCATTGTTATTGAGTCCCGGTGTTTGAGCTTGATAGGAATGGAGATCAATTCTTACCACTCCTGGTTGCTCCTCGATGTGGTTCGCTATCTCTAGGATAGAATTCATTATGAGGGTTGACGTGGTAACCCAAATGCTGTAAAATCTGCTTGCCTTGAGATGTTAACGTGTATTCACGTGGCAAACAACTAACACCAATTCTAGAAGGTGCTGTTGCTTTATATACAATCTTCACAGTGGCTTTAGCACCAACTTGTAAGTCACGGGTGTGGTAGAATCTAGATCAATGAGTTGTTGATCTCTATTGATCAGTCTTAATGTTATATTACTAATACTATCAACAGCCACAGAATGAAAAAGCACCACTGGAGGGTTTTCACGAATAATATAGCCATTGGGCGATGTCTCAATAAAGTCATAAAGTGAATGCGATGGTTCCTGATTGGTGTACACTTGGCTAATAATATTACACGTCACCGACACATGATGGTCCTCAATGAATTTCACTTCATGGTCTGATTCATGTTTTTTGTTGGGCTCCAACACACGTGGTTTAAATCCTAGTAATGGGCCAATGGAATCGGGGTGTGTTTTAAAGTCAATGTTGAATGAGGAGAAAATACTGCAGCGATGAGTGTTGGTATTGCCTACAAGTTCAAACTTGTGCGTTCCGTCGAGAAATGACTTTAAACCATATTGATTGATCAACACCACATAAATGTGTTCATAAATATCATCGATCGTGTATCCACCAGAGTTCAGGGTGAGCACAGAATCATCATAGTAAAACTTGTTGTTCACATTTTCGCGTATGTTGTATATTCGATTGTACGTTTCAAGAGAAACAAGTCCTAAACCATAGGGTTTTTCACTCAATTCGATAGGCGGGTAAAAGTCTAGGCTGACTTCAGGTCCACGTCCATGCACTGTAAACGTTTTACTTTCTGCCGACATACTGGTGGCGTTATTGCTTATGCTGCGTCTTATATAAAAAAATTAAACACAAACGTCCACACTGTTGGCTGTTAAACGTTTGCTCTCGTTTCACATTATAATATATCTTGATCCTGCTTCCAAAATAGGTCACTAGTTCCATGGGCGGGGGCAAATTCCCAAAACTGTCAAAGTACCATACCGTGGATCCCTCTTTGACATAAGCTACATAATGCGTTCCTGGTCCTCGGTGATCATCCAAATTGACAACAGCACATTCCTGTTTCCAGGGTCGTGGGGGTAATTGGTTTCGCATAAACACACCTCGAAAATGAGAAAACTTTAGTTGTTTAGCATAGCTTTCCACTTGTTGATGCGTCAGGGCATGTCTTGCTATGGCAGAGGTTAAATTTTTTTTTTTTTAATATTTCGAAATGGTGAAATCCCAAATCCTTGTTGATAAAAGGCTGGCTTTAAATTGGCATTTCTAGCCCCCATGGCAATCGCTTCCATCGTTTCATTGTGTCGCTGACTTTCTTTGAGTTGTTGCTTGCCCTGCTGCGCGGCTTTAATGGTTTTCGCCACTGCACTGGCACCGCCCAAAAGTGAACCCAGAGCAGCCAAACCAGCAAATAATGCAGGTAAAAATCCAGCTCGTTTTGGGACGGGAATCACTCGCTCTTGGTTTGAAACCTGTCGCCGACGTTTTGGAATAACATGTCTCTGTGCTGCTCGAAGGGCTTTCCTTATGGTCAATACATTATTTTTTCTTTTTTTCTTTCGCAAGGGCTTGTCCTCGAATGTTGTAAGCCCAGGCTTTGCCAAGGACAAAGTCCTTTTTTTAGTCTTTCTTACTGCATACCTTTGTTTCACCATGATGATAATGACCCACAACCTTTCACAAGAAAGTTTAAATCACAACTAACGTCAGATGGTTATTTCATGGCTGTATATTCCAATTCCACATAAAGTGGGAAATCGTTTATGGTTTTTCCCGCTTGCTTTTCATCCCATGTCAACATGAGATGAAGGGATAATTCGTCCCCTGCATTGACCATTTCATGGTTATGGATCAACATCCTATGACCATTTATCTTTATTTGTAAATGGTTCTCATCAGGTATGGCATATTTGATGTGAATGGTTCCATCATAGTGTAATCGATAGTGGCTTAAACCCGAAGCAAGCACATAGGTCGAGTGCTGATCATGGACTAACGGTAAATGGTTTCTGTCATTCACAGATTTTTCATTTGTCAGATACACTAAAAATACACATGGGATAAATTTATAAAGCCTTTTCATTTCATGGGTCACGTAACGCTTGGTACAGACATCGTCTTCGTCTTGTGGGTCTTCCACGTGAATAATCCGATGGTGATTAGCGCTATAGCCATTCACCATAAGCTGTGGCACTTTGTCATAAAACTCATACACTTTGTTATCCACATACTTTTTCGTAGTAACGTCTGTAGACACTTGAGGATGTTTTACATGGGTTAACCGCTTTCCCTTAAAGTCATAATCTCCCTGTTTTGTGCGTGGCACTACTGACGTATCCACATAGTGTTTATTAGCAGGATCTGTTTCTTGTTTAGGATCATGTATGGGGACAGGCCTTGCTTTGGCCATCAACGCACGTCCAAAGACATCCATCGTCAACCTGTAGTACCAGTCTACTGTTTCTATGACAAGGCTCGGTGTCCTGTATATAGACAGCCTGCTAGCCTGTCTAAGCCTTAGTTGAAATGAAGATTATTAAGCAGCAAGAGTCATTCCCCGTGGGGGACATGGTTTCCCATCTCTGTCCCACATCACGTGAACAACGCCATGGTTCACTGTTTCCATCTTCCATTCGATGCATCATTGTGGGGCCTTCCGGCTGTGGAAAGACAAATCTTTTGCTAACGCTCATCACAGCGCCCAATGGTTTGCGTTTTCAAAATATTTATATTTTTGCAAAATCTCTCTACCAACCCCTCTACGTGTTTCTGGATCAAGTCATGTCTGGATTACAAAAAGAGAATATGAATTATTTTACATTTTCCATGCAAGAAAATGTGATTTCACCGGATGAGGTAAAGCCTGATTCACTCATGATTTTCGATGATGTATCGCCTGAACGTCAAGGCATCATTCAAAGCTATTTCAGCATGGGTCGTCACAAATATATCGATTGCTTCTATCTTGGACAAACGTATTCAAAAATGTCCAAACAGTTGATTCGTGACAATGCCAATGTCATTGTTTTATTTCGCCAGGACGAGAGGAACAGTCGTCACATTTATAATGAACATGTGAATCCGGATATGACCTTTCAAATGTTTACAGAATTGTGTGCCAAGTGCTGGAACACTCAACGTCATGCCTGTTTAGTGATTGACAAACAAAGTGAACTCAACCAAGGACGGTATCGCTTAGGGTTTGATCATTTTATTGCTATTTAAGGCCTTGTCTCATTCCCCGGCAAGTCATTTGCCAAGACACCATGGCGTTAGCAGAGAGTCAATTGAAAAAGCATATTATTAGAGCAAAAAATACTATTCGCCAAAAGTTTCGTCAATTGAAACAATCACGTGCAAATCATGCTTTGTTTATTCAGCAACGTTTAGCACCTCCACTAAAAGCCATGTTGAAACCCTCTTTCAAGCCATCTGAAACGCTACCCACCGTTTCACAAGCCACGCAGACGCTGCACGAGGACCCTGAGGAAGAGGAAGAGGAACAGGAAGATTTGACTAGTGTTAGTGAAGTTGAGGATGAGGAGGAACAAGTGTTTACGCCTCAAAAAAAGGCCGCACCCCTTGCAGAGTTTTTGAGAAAAAAGAAATCCTTGGCCATGGTCGAAACACCTTGCCCTTCCAGGGCGTCTCCGTTTTCACAACTCTTGGCCACCCCTCAACATAAAGCTCAACTGAAAACCATTTTAATAAAATATTATGGATCAACATTGGAACCCTATTTCACCGATCTATTTATTGGAAACACAGATACCACGTATGGTGTTCGCTATGAGGATGATAGTTTTAAAATTGGCGATTCATCCATTAAATTTGCTCGTACTAAAGCTGTCATTAAAAACATCAACTATAAATTAACGCCAGGACTGTTAAAGCTGCTCTTTTCTCGGACCCCCTCTTCCTATGATTATACGTCAGAGGATCTTGACAAATATAAATCCATTTTATTGGATACCCATGCCCACAAAAGACAGTATGATCCCACTCAACAAGTGAATGCCAATATATCTCAAAAATATAAAACCATCATTGCAAAAATGTTTCCCACCAGTCAAAGTACTCGTCGTAAAGTGTCCGCTTCGGGAGTGACATTTAAACCATTAAAACCCCTTGTGGATGTTACCTACTGGCACAATCCCAATAAGCTCGTCCAGCGGCTACAGTTGTTGCATGCTTCACGTCAAGCTGGCCATACCGGTCACGATTGGGAAATTCAAGAAATTGAACAAGAACTTCGAAATGCCAAAATTATTGTTTAAGCCCTCACCCATTAAAATGGGTATTGCTCACGAGTTGCATAGCCCAGCTAGGCGTCACTATCCGCGACTCAAGGTGATTTCACGAGGTGTGGATGAACTTTGGCAGGCTGACTTGGTTGAAATGATACCCTATGCTGGCGTTAACGACGGTGTACGCTATATGTTGACCGTCATTGATGTCTATTCCAAAATGGCCTTTGTTGAACCTGTGCGTCGCAAGTCTGGTCCACTAGTTACCAAGGCCTTTCAACATATTATTCAACACTCCAAACGTCAACCTCAGCTGCTACAAACTGACCAGCGGAAAGAATTTTTCAACAAGGATTTCTCCAGTTTTCTCAAATCTAAGGATATTCACCATTACACCACGTACAGCAATCTCAAAGCCAGTGTGGTCGAGCGGTTCAACCGAACATTGAAAACCCATATGTGGAAAGCGTTTACCGCTCAGGGCACGTATCGCTGGTTGGACATGTTGCCAGAGCTAGTGTCACGTTACAATGACACCAAACATAGAACGATTGGGACCAAGCCACGTCTCGTAACTAAAAATATTCAGCGATTGGATAAACTGTTTAACCCCATAAAAACAGCCGATCCTAAACGTCATCGACTGAACATTGGGGATTTTGTTCGTGTGAGCAAATTTAAGTCTGCCTTCAATAAGGGCTACACGCGACAGTGGGGGACTGAACTATTTCGAATTCGTCAAGTCAACTTGAACACTCCAGTCACCTATTTACTCGAGGACCTCAACCATCAACCCATAAAAGGTAGATTTTATCTCCATGAACTTCAGAAAACAGCATTTCCTCAGCATTATCTTGTGGAAAAAGTGTTGAAACAAAAAGGAAATAAACTCTATGTCAAATGGTTAGGGTTTAACTCTACGTTTAATTCTTGGATCAATAAATTACATGTTGTGTGAACCTGTGCAATTTTTAATTTATTTATTCACACATGTTGTACACTACCTATAGCTCTATGTGTACAGTCCTCAGCCCCACATATTTCTTTATCTTTCCACCTGTGTTCTCCCTTACATTACCCCTCCCCCTCTCCCTCCCTTCACCTCCCACCACTGCTGTTCGCAGCTCTTGCCTATCTATTGGTTGTGACATCAATCCGACAAGTTGCATCATACTTTTTACTGATTCAGCGATTCCCACGCTTTGACCATTCTGTTATCAGGCACGTGGACAGATAACGTCCCAGGCGAACACCTGTGGTAGATCAAATTTCACGTCAACTTGCATTTTGTCACGTACGAAGCAAAACAGGATGTGACTTGTTAACAGTTATCGCGCACGTGGACAGATAACGTCCCAAGCGAACACCTGCGGTAGATCAAATTTCACATGAACTTGCATTTTGTCACGTACGAAGCAAAACAGGATGTCACTGGTTTAGCATACATGTGGTTTCACAAATGTGTGTGCATGCCTTTCACACTCCCCTGCCACCACAATGGTCAGATTATTTCATTTTCAAGCGTCATGGTCATTTTTCCATTGCACTTGTTGTCATGGCAGATCAATGCCTTCCAATAAGCTCAAATGTCCTTCACCTCCTGTAAGTTTGTTTTCTCTACTCGCTTCGACCAACATAGAATCAAGTTCTCATTACCGTTTACACGTCAAAGGTAAAATATCAGAAAAACGCACCCTCGCTCTGTCATACACCGACCCGTCGAAATAGCAATTAATCTATTGAACACAGCCACCGTGGTCAGCGACAGGTTCGTTGAAACACACACACCCAGCAGTAACATCTCTCTCAACCACCACGCTTCATGGACATTATAAACAAGTAAAGAAATAGAAAACGTTTTTTCAACATGTACGGCGTTAGGCCCTTTGTGAATTATTTTTTGGAAAAAAATATCTACCACATTTGAAAGGGGGCGTTAGCACGAGTCCTAGGACACCTCGTACATGTCTCTAGCGTTATTGGTTCGTGAAATATCGGCAAAAATCACAAAAAACACGTGTTTACCCCAAAATCGCGTTTCCCAAATTTTTTAAAAAAATATAACGAGTGATCCATAGCAAAGAGGACGTCACCCCGAGTCCTTTGACCTGTCGTACACGCCTCTGGCATGATTGGTTCGCGAGATATAGCTAAAAGTTCAAAATCACGGTTTTCCCCCAAAACATTCCGTTTCCCTCATTCTCAAAAACTTTAACCTATTACCAAAATAAACAAGGTTTCGAGACAAGCCATTTGACACGTCATAGGACCAAATCCGACCATGCATTCATGAAATATCGGAAAAAGTCTAAAATCACGGTTTTACCCCCAAAAAGCCTGTTTCCCTAATTCTCAAAACTTTAACCTATTAATAACATGTATAGGGCTTCGAGACAAGCGATTTAACACGTCACACGTCCAAATCCGACCTTGCGTTCGAGAGATATCGGGAAACTTCGTAGGAATGTAGGCGACTATCTGGCTCTCTCCTCACCACCAAAACCTCTTCTTATCAATCATTTTTTTCAAAGAGCTCGCCCTCTTACAAAAATCCCAAGTGCGCATGCGTAAAAAACAAAAACAAAAATGTTCATCCATAGCGGCATCTCGTAAAACGCATGCGCTATATGGACAACAACGTTGAAGTTCATTTTAGCAGCGCACCTTATACATGTCGCATTTGAAAACAGACTTTCAATAAAAATTACAATTTCACCCCCTAGTAGGGGTAGGTTTTATTTAGGGATTGAAATGAATGGTCCATTGGAAAGAGGGCGTTAGCCCGAGTCCAACGACACCTCATTTGTCAAAATCGGATCATGCGTTCGAGAGATATTAATTATTTCAACTTCGCGCGGCGGCCATGTTGGTTTGTTGGGCACAGGAGTGTCAAGTGAAGCAGAACACCCATCACCCCCCTACTGAGAAGGCTACTTTTGCTTTCAATACTTTGCATTATTTAAAGTTGGTGACCATTTTAGTGACGTCACTACACCCTTTGGTTTCAAACATTCATATTTCCATTTCAAATAAAAAGAGAACGCTAAGAAATAGCAAACTTTTGATGGAATATACGAGGTTTAAAATTATATTTTCTATCCGAAAGGTATCTCCAACGGTTAGCGAGTAAAACCTAAATTTGTGCTATAAAACTCGGTCAACGCCTAGCGGTGTAGTTGGACAAAATGTTCGATCCTTAATCTCCCTCTGCGCTGCACCTCGCCTATCCCCTGTTTTAACTGTAGCGAAGCACGGGTACTTCAGCTAGTATATATATAAAAATGAATGTTCGTTTGTTCGTCTTTTATGCGTTCATAAACCATTCATCCGATTGTGATCAAATTTTGGTGAGTTGTTGTAAACATTTCCGGGATGGTCATGGGCATAGTCAATCCATTTCACAATAGATAGCGCGCGAGTAGTTTAAACAAATGCGTAATGGCGATGCGTTCATATACAATTCGTCCGATTGCGATCAAATATTGGTGAGTTATTGTGCACAGTCCCGGAAAATTTATAGGCGTAGTAAATCCAATTTCCAACGGATGGCGCGTGAGTAGCTTCAACAAAATTGCGTGCGTTTTCTGCAAGAAAGTCCCACATTAGTTCGTATACCATTCATGCCATTGCGATGAAATTTGGGTGAGAAGTTCTGTACCCTTCAGGTAAGGTTTCTGGCTTAGTGAATCCACTCAACAATTGGTAGCGCACGGGTAGATTCAACAAATGAGCGACAACGGGCGAAGCGTTTCAACAAAGTCCTGAATGCGTTCACATACCATTCGTCCGATAGCGATGAAACTTGGGTGAGAGGTTGCGTACACTACAGGCAAGGTTTCTAGCTAAGCAGATCCACGTTATAATAGGTAGCGCACGAGTAGATTCAACAAATGAGCGACGACGCGCGAAGCGTTTCAACAAAGTTCCGTATGCGTTCACATAAAATTCGTCTGATAGCGATAAAACTTGGGTGAGATATTGTGTACACTACAGGGAAGGTTTCTGGATTAGTAAATCCACTTCACACTAGATATCGCACGAGTAGATTCAACAATTGAGCAATGACCCGCGAAGCGTTTCAACAAAGTCCCGTATGCGTTCATATACTATTAGTCTGATAGCGATGAAACTTGGGTGAGATATTGTGTACACTTCAGGGAAGGTTTCTGGCTTAGTAAATCCACTTTACAATAGGTATCGCACAAGTAGATTAAACAAATGAGCGACGACTCGCAAGTGTTTCAACATAGTCCCGTATGCGTTCATATTCTATTTCTCCGATATCGACTAAACTTGGGTGAGTTGTTGTGCACACTCCAGGGAAAGTTTCAGGCTTAGTCAATCTATTTTACAATAGGTAGCGTACAAGTAGAGTCAACAAATGAAGGAAGACGCATGAAGCGTTTCAACAAAGTCCCGTATGCGTCCATATACCATTCGTCCGATAGCGATTAAATTTGGGTGAGATGTTGTGTACACTTCAGGGAAGGTTTCTGGCTTAATAAATCCACTTTACAATAGGTATCGCACAAGTAGATTCAACAAATGAGTGACGGCACGCGAATCGTTTAAACAAAGTCCCGTATTCGTTCATATACCATTCATCCGATTGCTATGAAACTTTGGTGAAATGTTGAGCACACTCCAGGAAAGGTCTCTGACATAGTAAATCCTTTTTACAATAGGTAGCGCACGAGTAGATTCAACAGATGAGTAACGGCGCGCGTATCATTTAAAAAACTCCGTGTGCGTTCAGATTCCTTTCATGCGATTGCAATGAAATTTGGTGAAATGTTGTTTCCACTACCACGAAGTTTTCTGATTTAGAAAATCCATTTTACAATGGGTAGCGCTCGAGCAGATTCAACTAATGACCGACAGCGCGTGAATCGTTTCAACCAAATACCGTATTCGTTCGTATACCATTCATCCGATTGTGATACAACTTTAGTGAATTGAGTACAATCCTGCGAATGTGTATGAATTAGTAAATCCGTTTTTCAATGAGTGGCGCACAAGTAGATTCAACAAATGATTGACAGCGCGCGAATCTTAAAAAAAATCCCGTATGCGTTCATATGCCATTCATCCGATTGCGGTGAAACTTTGGTGAGTTGTTGTGTACACGCCAGGGAAGGTTTTCGAATCAGTAAATCACTTTTACAATAGGTAGCGTACGGGTATATTTAACAAATGGGTGACGGCGCTCGAATTGTTTCAACAAAGTCCCGTATGCGTTCATATATCATTCATTTCATTGCGATGAAACTTTTGTTGAGTTGTTGAGCACTCCCCCATGATTTTTTGAGATAGTACAGTAAATCAATTTTGCAATAGTTTAGAAGTGGTTTACGGAAAAAGAAAAAAATATTGGGAATCCAAAAGCACGTCAACAAGCAATGTTACAACGCCAGCACTTCCTCTAATTGCCATTGCAACGCATGCCGGTTTCAGCTAGTATATATATATATATATATATATATATATATATATATATATATATATATATATATATCTTATATATAAAAGTGAAAGTCTGTATGTATGTATGTATGTATGTATGTGGGTGGGTCTGTTCCGTATATAAATCTGCACCGTTCCACCAATCTCAACCAAATTTTGCATACGCATAGTTTAGGAACGAGAAGGAACCGCTGGCTACATGAATTTTCGATAGACTTTCTCATTCTTCTGATTTCGGCCCTTTTGCACTCAAGCACAGGCTAATCAAATCATAAAATATACTCATGAAGGAATGGCAAGGCAGATAGTTTCCATGGCAACATAGCTCAAGTCGAGACACGGCCGACTGGTTGCCAGTTTTGCTCTGCACTACTGGTATAGAAAATGAGGATCTTTACTTGAAATCCCGTTAGTTACTCAACTGCTCACACAGAACAGTCAACCGAGTTTAGCATAACAAAGACCTGACCCTATCTACTATATATTTGTCAAATACCACTCACTCACTCATTCATTCATCACTAAATCTCGGAACCCACCGAACGGATTGGAATGAAATTTGGTATGCAGCTTCCTCAAGGGCTGCAAATGCCCTCTTAGAGAGGATTTTCCGATATTCAGGTTCTAAAGGGGTGTTAAGGGGGGTATATCTGCATTTCATTGAATAACAATAACTCCCGATTGGTTTCATTGGGGGATGTGATACTCGGCATGTAAACTCACCATTAAAAATAAAAAGACATGTGTCTGAGGGTTTTTCTATGTGGTGTATATTATGAGGTGAAAGGGGTGAAAAGTGGGGATTGAAGGATTCCTAACGGAGCGTGTATCTCTTAAACGACATAGGCGAGGTGTTTGAAACTCAGCGGAGAAAGTCAGCATAAAAATATGTAAATATATGTTTGACCGTTTTTTCATAAATCCAATTTAAGGGGCCCATGGGGAGTGGTGAAATTCTGGGGGGGGGGGGACAGGAAAGAAAGTGCCCTAACTGATTGACCGACTGACTCACTCATCAAACTCAGGGGGAAAACTGCTTTAAAGTAAGTAAATAGCTTTCCAGCAGTTTTTTTTGATCAATCAAATTGAAGGGGTTCATCGGGAGGGGTGAAATTCTGAAAAGAGAAAATTGAAAGAAAATGTCCTGACTCATTCACTCTCTCATCATCGCCCAGCCAAAAATATTGAAGTTGGAAACATGGCATTTCGAGGATATGTTCGTTGTATGTCAAAACCGAACACTAAGGGAGGATTTTTGGATATTCAGGTTCTAAAGGGGTCTTAAGGGTGTTAAACCTGCATTTCATTGAATAACAATATCTCACGAGTGGTTTCATTTGTGGATGTGATACTCGGCATATAAACTAATCATTAAAAATAAGCAGACATATGTCTAAGGGTTTTTCGATGTGGTGTATTATTATGAGGTGAAAGGGGTGAAAAGTGGGGGTTGAAGGATTCCTAACGGAGCGTGTGGGCCTATCTCTTAAACGACATAGGCGAGAAAATTGAAACTCAGCGAAAAAAATCAGCTTAAAAGGTAAGTAAATCGGTGTTCAACCGTTTTTCCATAAATTAATTTAAGGGGCCAATGGGGAGGAGTGAAAATCTGGGGGGAAAAGGAGAGAAAGTGTCCTAACTGACTGACTAACTCACTCACTCATCAAACTCAGGTGAAAAAGACAGCTTAAAATATAAGTTAATAGGTGTTCAAGCGTTTTTTCATCAATCCAATTTAAGGGGCCCATGGGGAAGGGTGAAATTCTGGTAAAAATAATTGAAAGGAAATGTCCTGTCTGACACAATCACTCATCACGTCCAGCGAAAACTATTAAAGTTGGAAACATGAAATTTTGGGAATATGTTCGCTGTATGCCGAAAACGTCAACTAAGGTATGATTTTTGTTTATTCGGGTTTTAAAGAGGTGTTAAAGGGGTAAACGTGTATTTCATTGAATAACGATATCTCATGATTTGTTTCTTTGGGGATGTGATATTTGGTATATAAACTAGTCATTAAAAATAATCAGACATATGTCTAAGGGTTTATCGATGTGGTGTATATTATGAGGTGAAAGGGGTGAAAATTGGGGGTTGAGGGATTCTTAACGGAGCGTGTATCTCTGAAACGACATAGGCGAGAAATTTGAAATTCGGCGGGAAAAAAACAGCTTAAAATACAAGTAGATACGTGTTCGACCGTTTTTTACATAAATCCAATTTAAGGGGTTCATTAGGAGGGGTGAAATTATCAAAAATAAATGAAAGAAAATGTCCTGACTGACTCACTCACTCATCATCACCCAGCCAAAATTATTGAAGTTAGAAACATGAAATGTTGGGGATATGTTCGTTGTATGTCGAAAACGTCCACTAAGGAAAGTGTTTTGGATATTCAGGTTCTAAAGAGGTGTTAAGGGAGTAAACGTGCATTTCATTGAATAACAATATCTCACGAGTGGTTTCATTTGGGGATGTGATACTTGGCGTATATACTAATCATTAAAAATAAGCTGACACATGTCTAATGGTTTTTCGATGTAGTGAATATTATGAGGTGAAAGGGATGAAAAGTGGGGGTTGAAGGATTCCTAACGGAGCGTGTATCTCTTAAACGACATAGGCGAGGAGTTTGAAACTCGGAGGAAATCAATCAGCTTAAAAATAAATAAATAAATAAATAAAATAAATAGGTGTACGACCGTTTTATCATAAATGCAATTTAAGGGGTCTATGGGGAGGGGTGAAATTCTGGAAGAAAAACGTCCACTAAGGAAGGATTTTTGGATGATCACTCTCATCGACCAACCCAAACTATTAAAGTTAGAAGAATTATATTTTGGGGATATGTTTGTTGTGTGTCGAAAACGTCTACTAAGGAGGGATTTTTGGATATTCATGTTCTAAAGGGGTGTTAACGGGGTTAAACCTGCATTTCATTGAAAAACAATATGACACGGCTATGACGCGAGCGAAGCGAGGCTAAAAATGAGATGATGTGTGTCAGTGTATTACTCAATCACGCAAGTACTGTGCCCGTTTAGACCGGAGTCCGCACGACCACATATGCATTTTACCAATAATCAGTCAGCACGAGAGTCAAAATATCCCGGAGCGCCAGATGGGTTAAAGCTAATCGCAAAATCAACATCAAATAAAAAAAATGCTTTACTGATTTTTGGCTCAATGCAACAATAAGGATAGAAGGAGATTCAATTGGGTAAAACACATCTGGTAAAATTATCTCAGTTTATTTTGAATTTAAAATTGACTGCAAAGATGCTCAAAGCAGCATCACTCACGTGTGGCGATCCACACTCCTATTTACACAATATACAGAAATTTCCCAAACACATTTGACAATTATTTTTTGGAAACACAAGTCTGATTGTCAGTCCTGTAGACTATGTTCCAAAATTATTCATGATTAATTCCAATTCAAATTTAATTGTCTTTACTGGAAATATCGTAGTTCACTGTTTAAATTTTTACATAATATTAACACTCGTAGAATAAATGTTCATAGAATTTTAAACTTTCACTTATTTTTCCAGTTTCAAAAATATATTGTCGAAAAATATTATTATTTCTGAATCAACACAAATTATTTACACATATTAATAACATCTGAAAAGTATTTGACCTTGAGCATAGCATCGAAGAACTGTGCGAAGCACAACAAAAATTAATTGTTCTTCTGACAATAAACATTTCGAGAAGTGACTCGATTATGAACTTTAAGTTCCAAACAAAATATATGATTTCTGAATCATCAACTTGATCAATAAATTGTTGAACCATTCAACTATTCAATTTTCCACTTGGAATCATTATTATGAAAAATATTTATATTTGTGGCCCTTTTAGTAACTTTCACAACTTGCAATTCTTCGACAGAATGCGGAAATAAGATTTGTAGCTTCATAATAAATTCATTTAGTTCATGGCACTGGGATTGAAAACATCCTTCAAATTATTCGTGGTTATAGAATTATTTTTAATTGGCAGTGGCCCATTCTATTATTTGTGTAAGAACACAATATTACAACAACAACGGCAAAGGTCTTCCTCTGAAGAAGAATAAACTACTATCATGACACATCCGGGTTCTAGCAAAATTAAAGTCTAAATGGAATTCGTAAACAAGGTTGAAATAAGAACTGATGGTTTCAAGAAATAACCTTCGGGTCATTCATACGACGAAATGTGTAGCTCCAATACTCCTACTATAAACCTGAGCCATCGAACCTGCTATTTGATTGATGCTCGAAAAAACCTCTTCATTCCTGCGACTTAAACATGCGCACCTGGGAATGGCATTTCAACTACTCCACACATATAAATTTTTTTCCCACAATTTATACAATAAATCAAGCCTCTGCTTGTTATCAACACTGGAAAATTAATAAACTTACAAGTTTATTTTATTTTACCATTCAGTTCAACCCGTGAATTTACCATACTTATGAAAATCTTTATTTCACTATCGAGTGTATTTACGTCATGATTTTATATAAATACAAAAATATCCTATTTGATACAATTATCAATTGCTTCCCGTTTCATGCCTCTCCGTGTTATCTGAAAAATATACTTTGCTCATTGCAAATATCAACTGTTCAAACAGAACTGACATGTTGGTTGAATGCGGGCTTGCGCTAACCACTCTCTTTTGGAAAATCTCCTGTTCCAAACTAGAAATGATTAAACTACTTCAATAGGCTCTCTTTCAATTCATATGATTATTAGAAAATATAATATCCAAGAATTATTTAGAAAAATTATAAAAATTATTATTATTATTATTATCAGTGGATTATTATTATTATTATTAATTATATTATTTTAAATATGTTTAATTATCATCTCATTATGTGAGAATCCACATGTTTGAACCTTCGAATATGGAAAAAATATCCATTCCTCAACAAAAATAATTATTAACTTTTACAGTTACATCGGCTGATTACCGTGATTTCCCAAAAATATGAAATATTCAAATAAATCTTCGTTATGCTCGGTCATCGATCCTAAACTGTTCTGAGTGCTGAAAATGCTCAGAATAACTCTAACAAGTCTTGCGTAAATCATTGCAAGATTTAAATACGAAGAAAAATAAATGTGTTGGTCATCTGCCGAAAAATAGTTTGTTCCAATTAGCTAGGCATAATATAATTCAAATGTGGCTTACATTTCTTGATGGTCTTGAAGCGTAGTGAACCTGGTCTGTACCAGATTTATCCATAAACAAGCCCTATCGGACAAGCATGTATAATCCTTGTATCGGCCGCCATTATATACCCACAATCCGTCTAGTCAGACATAGTGGTAGTATCTATTGACGTTTGAATTAACTGTTGTTCCATTTTAATATGGGCTTCTATCCAAGCCATAACAGTTTGTTTAAATGGGGTCAGATCTAAGTGATCTATTCTTAGATATGTCAGTTGTAACATAACTCACGGTAATCTTTTCAGCACAAGAAAACACTGACAGTCTAACCAATCAACGGCTGTTCTGAAGATCGTTCCCTGGGCATGGTTTATCACCATCTACCATGCGCGAAGCAACATGTAGTTTCCCTGCGTAGACTAATGAACAACACCGTGATAGACTGGTCTTCAGTGTACTGATAGATCGGAGTGGTTAACCAGTTACAAATATGAAAACTGACTGAAATGGATTTAAACATCCAAGTATTAGGTTATTACTGGACTGTGACAAAGTACTAATTCTAGACAAAGTCTAGCATATGTCCATGTAGAAATATAAATATTTCTACCAGTGTCTGTAGAAAATAATCAATCACCTCAGTGATTCTCCTCGCCGGAAACTTACTAAGTTCCACCTCGTAGCGCAGCACTTTTGTGACTATCACAACTTTGACAATAACTTCTGCGTAGATCCGGCAACCATGTGCCTTGGCTCAGCGTAGCAGCAACTTGCTCGGCAAGTGCTTGTGTTGGAATGAGCTACAGATACCTCGGCCGGCCGGCTTTTATTCAAAATTGCCAGGGTCACGCGTCATCACGCTGAAATCTAGAAATCATCATATCTCTGGTATCCCTGGTCCGATTTACTTGATACTAATTGCATTCTCTTTCATTTGGCCGTGCCAGTAATCTGATCCCAGTCTCAAGTCTCTACTCCTTGGTTAACTATTTAATCAATAAATAGCCTCGACCTCTGCTATTACTCGCTACGTCACTTGACATGCAAGTATCGGTATATTCTTTCCAATTGCTTCGAGAAGCAATGTAGCGCGATATTCAAATATCTCAACTTTCAAAAGCGGCTGCAGCCTTTCCCTTGATATCTAGGTGTCTGAATCTTGGAATACCCATTGCTAGAGTTGGGCACAGTACCACTGGTTAGGATTTACGTGAATTTTACATGGAAGTAGCTGATTTACCTGGTTAACGTATAGGTTACTTTTGATTTCAATACTTTGCACTATTTAAAGACGGCGACCATTTTAGTGACGACACTACACCCTTTGGTTTCAAACTTTCATATTTCCATTTCAAATAAAAAGAGAACGCTAAGAAATAGTAAACCTATTATGGCATGTACGAGGTTTAAAATTACATTTTCTATCTAAAGGTTTCTCCAACCGTTAGCAAGTAAAACCTAAATTTGTGCTATAAAACACGGTCAACGCCGAGCGGTGTAGTTGGACAAAATGTTCCATCCTTAATCTCCCTCTGCGCAGCACCTCGCCTATCCCCTGTTTTAACTGTCACCTTCACATTTTAATTTATTTATGACGCGTAGCGAAGCACGGGTACTTCAGCTAGTATATATATAAAGGAATGTCTGTCTGTTCGTCTTTTATGCGTTCATAAACCATTCATCCGATTGCGATCAAATTTTGGTGAGTTGTTTTACACACTTGCGGGATGTTCATAGGCATAGTTAATCCATTTCAGAATAGATGGCGCACGAGTAGTTTGAACAAATGCCTAAATGCGATGCGTTCATATACAATTCAATCGATTGCGATCAAATTTTGGTGAGTTGTTGTGCGCAGTCCCTGAAACGTTATAGGCGTAATAAATCCAATTTACAATAGATGGCGCGTGAGTAGTTTCAACAAAATTGTGTACCTTTGTTTCAAGAAAGTCCCACATGCCTTCATACACCATTCATCCCATTGCGATGTAACTTGGGTGAGATGTTCTGTACACTTCAGGTAAGGTTTCCGACTCAGTAAATCCACTTAACAATAGGTAGCGCACGAGAAGATTCAACAAATGAGCGATGACGGGCGAAGCGTTTCAACAATGTCCTGTATGCGTTCACATACCATTCGTCCGATAGCGATGAAACTTGTGTGAGAGGTTGTGTACACTACAGGCAAGGTTTCTGGCTTAGTAAATCCATATTATTATAGGTAGCGCACGAGTAGATTCAACAAATAAGTGGCGACGCGCGAAGCGTTTCAACAACGTCCCGTATGCGTTCATATACTATTCATCTGATAGCGATGAAACTTGGGTGAGAGGTTGCGTACACTACAGGCAAGGTTTCTAGCTAAGTAAATCCACGTTATAATAGGTAGCGCACGAGTAGATTCAACAAATGAGCGACGAGGCGCGAAGCGTTTCAACAAAGTTCCGTATGCGTTCACATAAAATTCGTCTGATAGCGATGAAACTTGGGTGAGATATTGTGTACACTACAGGGAATGTTTCTGGCTTAGTAAATCCACTTCACACTAGATATCGCACGAGTAGATTCAACAAATGAGCGACGACGGGCGAAGCGTTTCAACAAAGTCCTGTATGCGTTCACATACCATTCGTCCGATAGCGATAAAACTTCAGTGAGATGTTGTATACAATTCAGGGAAGGTTTCTGGCTTAGTACATCCACTTTACAATAGGTATCTCACAAGTAGATTCAACAAATGAGCGACGGCAAGCGAATCACTTAAACAAAGTCCCGTATGTGTTCATATAACATTCATCCGACTGTTATGAAACTTTGGTTGAATTCATGTGCACCCTCTAGGAAAGGTTTCGGACTTAGTAAATCCTTCTTACAATAGGTAGCGCAGGAGTAGATTCAACAAATGAGCAACGGCGCGCGTATCGTTTAAAAAATCCCGTATGCGTTCATATGCCATTCATCTGATAACGATGAAACTTTCAGGAGTTGTTGTGTACACATCAGGGAAGGTTTTCGACTTAGTGAATCCATTTTACAATAGGTAGTGTACGAGTATATTCAACAAATGGGTGACGGCGCTCGAATCGTTTCATCCAAGTCCCGTATGCGTTTATATAACACTAGCAAGTACCCGCGGCTTCGCTCGCGTCATAGTCGTGTCACAATGTTATTCAATGAAATGCAGGTTTAACCCCGTTAACACCCCTTTCGAACCTGAATATCCAAAAATCCCTCTTGAGTAGACGTTTTAGACACACAACAAACATATCCCCAAAATATCATTCTACTAACATTAATAGTTTTGGTTGGTCGATGAGAGTAAAAATCCAAAAATCATTCCTTAGTGGACGTTTTTCTTCCAAAATTTCACCCCACCCCTTGGCCCCTTAAATTGAATTTATGATAAAACGGTCGACCACCGATTTAATTATTTTTAAGCTGCTTTTTCCCGCTGAGTTTCAATGTCGTTTAAGAGATACATGTCTGCTTATTTTTAGCCTACTTTTCGCATTTTGCAAAAATGAGGAAAAAGTAGTCTTATGAGATCGGGCAAATGTGTGTCTGTCAGTCTGTCTGTCTGGCTGTGTGTGTGTCCCCCCCCTATCAACTCCTAAACGGCCGGAGCAATCGAAACAAAATTTGGTAGGAGTAAAGATCTATACCTGAATATCTCACGGCCATATTTGAAAATGATGTCAGTGCTACCAACTGCTAAAAAATCGCTATTGAAATTTGAGCTCCATGTTGGTTATCTTGGAAGGTATGAATGGGAGCTATTTCAAAATTGGCACACGTATAGATAATAATATTGCAGTTTAATTTCGAGGAGGTCATACATGGCAGTGTAGCCAAAATGATTACAAGCCTGCTGATAGGTCCAATTTTTAAATGCATATAACTTCTACACTATCAATTGGAATTCAACCAAATTTCGAATATTGTATGTGTACATAACCATATATGACTGAGCGTATTCTTAAGACCCGCCAGGGCTGCCAACTGTTAATAAATGCCCTTAATTTATTTTATCCAAAATACCTATATATCAGAAAGTATGCAAGCCGACAGCTTTAAATTATGCACAGGTACAGTACCTGACATTCTACATTAATTTGGAGTAACATATATACGTCAGTGCTACCAACATGATTCTAAGCCTGCTGACAGGTCAAACTTTAAATACCGGTACATGTAACTTCTATACTATCATTTGGATTTCAACCAAATTTCGTATGTGCTATGTGTACGACAACAGATATGACTATGCGTATTCGTAAGAGCAACCAGGGCTGCCAACTGTTAATATGTGCTGCCTCTATTTTTGTTACTCTAATATCAATATATCAGAATGTATGCAAGCCAATAGCTTTAAACCTTGCACACGTATAGTACCTGGCATTCTAGATGAATTTGGAGTAACTAATATACGTCACTGCTGCCAACATGATTCTAAGCCTGCTGATAGGTCCAATTTTAAAATGCATGTAACTTCTATACTAACTAATGGATTTCATTCAAAATTGGCACAACAATAGATCATATTATTTCAGATTATTTCTGACCATTACATGCATGTCACTGCTGCCAACATGATTTTACGCGTGCTGTTAGATCCAATGTTTAACTGCATGTAACGTCCATGCTATTCATCGAACTTCAACCAAATTTTGTATTCTGTACTTTAAGAGATGGAACTTAGAATATATTCAGTCGCCAGGGCAGCCAACTGTAGTGCTCTATTAGGCTACATTTTGCCAGGTATACAGTATTTCGAACTAATTAGAAATTTCGATATTAGCAAATTCATTTCGTCATTATTCTAGATAGATCCATATAGATTAATTATTGGCATGAATCTTAAATTTTAAGAAAAGTAGGCTCTTGAGTTCGTCACGGAACTTCTTGTTAATGATTAGTTTATATGCCGAGTATCACATCCACAAATGAAACCACTCGTGAGATATTGTTATTCAATAAAATGCAGGTTTAACCCCCTTAAGACCCCTTTAGAACCTCAATATCCGAAAATCCTCCTGCAGTGGACGGTTTTGACATACAATGATCATATTCCCAAAATGTCATGTTTCTAACTTCAATAATTTTGCCTGGGCGATGGTGAGAGTGTCAGGAATTTTTCTTTCAATTTTCTTTTTTCAGAATTTCACCCTTCCCTATGAACCCCTTAAATTGGCTTTATGAAAAACTGTCGAACACCTATTTACTTATTAGCCTACTTTCGATTTTTGCAAAAAATGAAAGTAGACTTATGAGATCAACACAGGGCGAAAAAAGTGTGTCTGTCTCTGTGTGTGTATGTGTGTGTGTGAGTCTGTGTGTGTGTGTGTGTGTGTGTGTGTATGTGTGTGTGTGAGTCTGTGTGTGTATGTGTGTGTGTGTGAGTGTGTGTTTGTGTGTGTACTCTGAATGTCTGCCCCCCCCCCCCCTATCAATTCGAACACGGTGAATGCGAATTGAACGAAATTTGGTAAAAAGGTAGCACTAGCAAAGGACACCTCAGTGTCATGTTTTATATCGCCGCCATCTTGACGGAAACGTAATGGCGGCCACACAAATGTTCAAAGCTTAAATCAAATTACGACTAACCTAATCATCCGATCTCTACGAAATTTTGCAAGAACATACCTTTATGGGGGGAGCATCATTTGACAAAACCAATAGGTCATCAGCGTAATAGTTTGCGGATGGCGGCCATCTTTGTGTGAAAATCGATTTCCCCTACAAATTCAAACACGGTGCAACCGAATGGAACGAAATTAGGTACAGAGGTAGCACTAGCAAAGGGCACTTCAGCGTCATGTTTTATATCGCCACCATCTTGACTGAAACGTAATGGCGGCCACACGAATGTACAAAGCTTAAATCAAATTTCGATTAACCTAATCATCCGATCTCTACCAAATTTTGCAACTACATACCTTTATGGAGGGAGCATCGTTTGACCAATCAAATAGGTCATCAGCGTAATAGTTTGCGGATGGCGGCCATCTTTGTGTGAAAAACGATTCCCCCTATTAATTCGAACACGGTGCAACCGAATGGAACGAAATTTGGTACAGAGGTAGTACTAACAATAGGCACCTCAGTGTCATGTTTTATATCGCCGCCATCTTGACGGAAACGTAATGGCGGCCACACAAATGTTCAAAGCTTAAATCAAATTACGATTAACCTAATCATCCGATCTCTACCAAATTTTGCAACAACATACCCTTATAGAGGAAGCATCCTTTCACCAAATAAATAGGTCATTAGCGTAATAGTTTGCGGATGGCGGCCATCTTTGTGTGAAAATAAATTCCCCCTATTAATTCAAACACGGTGAAATCAAATGGAACGAAATTTGGTACAGAGGTAGCACTAACAAAGGGCATCTCAGTGTCATGTTTTATATCGCCGCCATATTGACAGAAACGTAATGGCGGCCACACAAATCTTCAAAGCTTAAGTTAAATTACGACTAACATAACCATCCGATCTCTACCAAACTTTGCAACAACATACCTTTCTGGAGGGAGCATCCATTGGCCAATCTAATAGGTTACTAGCCTAACAGCTTGCGGATGGCGGCCATCTTTATGTCAAAATTAATTCCCCCTAATAATTCGAACACGGTGGAACCGATGCAACGAAATTTGGTACAGAGGTAGCACTAGCAAAGGGCACCTCAGTGTCATGTTTTATATCGCCACCATCTTGACTGAAACGTAATGGCGGCCACACGAAGTTCAAAGCTTAAATCTAATTACGATTAACCTAATCATCCGATTTCTACCAAATTTTGCAACTACATATCATTATGGAGGGAGCATCGTTTGACCAATCTAATAGGTCATCAGCGTAATAGTTTGCGGATGACGGCCATCTTTGTGTGAAAAACGATTCCCCCTATTAATTCGAACACGGTGAAACCGAATGGAACGAAATTTGGTACAGAGGTAGCAATAGCAAAGGGCATCTCAGTGTCATGGTTCATATCGCCGCCATATTGACAGAAACGTAATGGCGGCCACACAAATGTTCAAAGCTTAAGTTAAATTACGACTAACATAACCATCCGATCTCTACCAAACTTTGCAACAACATACCTTTATGGAGGGAGCATCCTTTGACCAATCTAATAGGTCATTCGCCTATAGTTTGCGGATGGCGGCCATCTTTGTGTCAGAATCGATTCCCCCTATTAATTCAAACACGGTGAAACCGAATGGAACGAAATTTGGTACAGAGGTAGTACTAACAAAAGGCACCTCAGTGTCATGTTTTATATCGCCGCCATCTTGACGTAAACGTAATGGCGGCCACACAAATGTTCAAAGCTTAAATCAAATTACGATTAACCTAATCATCCGATCTCTACCAAATTTCGCTACAATATACCCTTATAGAGGAAGCATCCTTTGACCAAATAAATAGGTCATTAGCCTAATAGTTTGCGGATGGCGGCCATCTTTGTGTGAAAACCGATTCCCCCTATTAATTCGAACACGGTGCAACCGAATGGAACGAAATTTGGTACAGAGGTAGCAATAGCAAAGGGCATCTCAGTGTCATGGTTCATATCGCCGCCATATTGACAGAAACGTAATGGCGGCCACACAAATGTTCAAAGCTTAAGTTAAATTACGACTAACATAACCATCTGATCTCTACCAAACATTGCAACAACATACCTTTATGGAGGGAGCATCCTTTGACCAATCTAATAGGTTATTAGCCTAATAGTTTGCGGATGGCGGCCATCTTTATGTCGTAATTGATTCCCCCTATTAATTCGAACACGGTGGAACCGAATGGAACGAAATTTGGTGCAAAGGTAGCACTAGCAAAGGGCACCTCAGTGTCATATTTTATATCGCCGCCATATTTACATAAACGTAATGGCGGCCACACAAATGTTTAAAGCTTAAATCAAATTACGACTAATATAACCATCCGATCTCTACCAAACTTTGCAACAACATACCTTTATGGAGGGAGCATCCTTTGACCAATCTATTAGGTCATTCGCCTATAGTTTGCGGATGGCGGCCATCTTTGTGTCAGAATCGATTCCCCCTATTAATTCAAACACGGTGAAACCGAATGGAACGAAATTTGGTACAGAGATAGCACTAGCAAAGGGCATCTCAGTGTCATGATTTATATCGCCACCATATTGACAGAAACGTAATGGCGGCCACACAAATGTTTAAAGCTTAAATCAAATTACGACTAACATAACCATCCGATCTCTACCAAACTTTGCAAAAACATACCTATGGAGGGAGCATCCTTTGACCAATCTAATAGGTCATTAGCCTAATAGTTTGCGGATGGCGGCCATATTTATGTCTAAATTGATTCCCCCTATTATTACGAACACGGTGGAACCGAATGAACGAAATTTGGTACAGAGGTAGCACTAGCAAAGGGCACCTCAGTGTTATGTTTTATATCACCGCTATCTTGACGGAAACGTAATCGCGGCCACCCAAATGTTAAAAGCTAAAATGTAATTACGACCAACCTAATAATCTAGTCTCTACCAAATTTTGCAACACCATATCTTTATGTGGGAAACATATTCTGACCAAACTGCAAGAACATCAGCCCAATAATTTGCTGATGGTGGCCAAGTATGTGTGCAAATCGATTCCCCCTATCAATTCAAACACGGTGAAACCGAATTGAACGAAATTTGGTACAGAGGTAGCACTAGCAAAGGGTACCTCATATTCATGTTTAATATCACTATAGCACGTTGTATTTCAACAAGCTACTACAACCAACATTCAATCATACTCCTTGAAAAGGACAAAGAGTTATAACAATACCCATGCATTTAGGAGAAAGTAGGCTATATGTTCTTTACTGAACATCTTGTTTTTAATGATGAGTTTATATGTCGAGTGTCACATCCTTCAATGAAACCAAGCCGGAGATATTGTTATTCAATGAAATGCAGGTACCCCCCCTCCCCCTTAACACCCCTTTAGAATCTGAATATCCAAAAATCCATCCTTAGTGTGCGTTTTTTACTTACAACGAACATATCCCCAAAATGTCATGTTTCTAACTTTAATAGTTTTGGCTGGGCGATGATGAGTCTGTCAGTCAGTCAGTCAGGACACTTTGTTTTATATAATAGACTAGCAGGTACCCGCGCTTCGCTCGCGTCATAGTCGTTGTGCCCGTTTAGACCGGAGTCCGCACTACCACATATGCATTTTACCAATAATCAGTCAGCACGAGAGTCGAAATATCCCGGAGCGCCAGATGGGTTAAAGCTAATCGCAAAAACGACATCAAATAAAAAAAATGCTTTACTGATTTTTGGTTCAATGCAACAATAAGGATAGAAGGAGATTCAATTGGGTATAACACATCCTGTAAAATTATCTCATTTTAATTTGAATTTAAAATTGACTGCAAAAATGCTCAAAACAGCATCACTCACGTGTGGCGACCCACACCCTTATTTACACAATATACAGAAATTTTCCAAACACATTTGACAATTATTTTTTTGGAAACACAAGTCTGATTAATAGTCCTGTAGACTGTGTTCCAAAATTATTTATGATTAAATCCAGTTCAAATTTAATTGTCCCTACTGGAAATATCGTAGTTCACTGTTTAAATTTTTTTACATAATATTAACACTCGTAGAATAAATGTTCATAGAATTTTTAACTTTCACTTATTTTTCCAGTTTCAAAAATATATTGTCGAAAAATATTATTCTGAATCAACACAAATTATTTACACATATTAATAACATCTGAAAAGTATTTGACCTTGAGCATAGCATCGAAGAACTGTGCGAAGCACAACAAAGTTAATTGTTCTTCTGACATTAAACATTTCGAGAAGTGACTCGATTATGTACTTCAAGTTCCTAACAAAATACATGATTTCTGAATCATCGACTTGATCAATAACTTGTTGAACCATTCAACTATTTGATTTTCCACTTGGAATCATTATTATGAAAAATATTTATATTCATGGCCATTTTTAGTAATTTTCACAACTTGCAATTCTTCGACAGAATGCGGAAATAAGAATTGTAGCTTCATAATAAATTCATTTAGTTCATGGCACTAGGATTGAAAATATCCTTCAAATTATTCGTGGTTAAAGAATTACTTTTAATTGGCAGTGGCCCATTCTATTATTTGTGTAAGAACACAATATTACAACAACAACGGCAAAGGTCTTCCTCTGAAGAAGAATAAACTACTATCATGACATATCCGGGTTCTAGCAAAATCAAAGTCTAAATGGAATTCGTAAACAAGGTTGAAATAAGAACTGATGGTTTCAAGAAATAACCTTCGGGTCATTCATACGACGAAATGTGTAGTTCCAATACTCCTTCTATAAACCTGAGCCATCGAACCTGCTATTTGATTGATGCTCGAAAAAACCTCTTCATTCCTGCGACTTAAACATGCGCACCTGGGAATGGCATTTCAACTACTCCACACATATAAATTTTCTTCCCAAAATTTATACCATAAATCAAGCCTCTGCTTGTTATCAACACTGGAAGATTAATAAACTTACAAGTTTATTTTATTTTACCATTCAGTTCAACCCGTGAATTTACCATACTTATGAAAATCTTTATTTCACTTTCGAGTGTATTTACGTCATGATTTTATATAAATACAAAAATATCCTATTTGATACAAATATCATTTGCTTCCCGTTTCATGCCTCTCCGTGTTATCTGAAAAATATACTTTGCTCATTGCAAATATCAACTGTTCAACCAGAACTGAAATGTTGGTTGAATGCGGGCTTGCGCTAACCACTCTCCTTCGGAAAATCTCCTGTTCCAAACTAGAAATGATTAAACTACTTCATAGGCTCTCTCTCAATACATATGATTATTATAAAATATAATATCCAAGAATTATTTAGAAAAATTACAAAAATTATTATTATTAATATTATTATTATTATTAGTGGATTATTATTATTATTTGTTATATCATTTTAAATATGTTTAATTATTATTTCATTATGTGAGAATCCACATGTTCGAACCTTCGAATATGGAAAAAAATATCCATTCCTCAACAAAAATAATTTAACTCAACCTTTACATCGACGGTTTTCCGTGATATCCCTAAAATATGAAATATTCAAATAAATGCTCGAAATGCTCGGTCATTGATCCTTAACTGTTCTGAGTGCCGAAAATGCTCAGAATAACTCTCACAAGTCTTGCGTAAATCATTGCAAGATTTAAATACGAAGAAAAAAAAATGTGTTGGTCATCTGCAGAAAAATAGTTTGTTCCAATTAGCTAGGCATAATATAATTCCAATGTGGCTTACATTTCTTGATGGTCTTGAAGCGTAGTAAACCTGGTCTGTACCAGATTTATCTATAGACATGCCCTATCGGACAAGCATGTATAATCCTTGTATCGGCCGCCATTATATACCCACAATCCGTCTAGTAAGACATAGTGGTAGTATCTCTTGACGTTTGAAGTAACTGTTGATCCATTTTAATATGGGCTTCTATTAACTCCATAACAGTTTGCTTAAATGGGGTCAGATCTAAGTGATCTATTCTTAGATATGTCAGTTGTAACATAACTCACGGTAATCTTTTCAGTACAAGAAAACACTGACAGTCTAACCAATCAACGGCTGTTCTGAAGATCGTTCCCTGGGCATGGCTTCACACCATCTACCATGCGCGAAGCAACATGTAGTTTCCCTTGCGTTGACTAATGAACACCACCGTGATAGACTGGTCTTCAGTGTACTGACAGATCGGAGTGGTTATTAAGTTACAAATATGAAAACTGACTGAATTGGACTTAAATATCCAAGTATTAGGATATTACTGGTCTGTGACAAAGTACTAATTCTATACAAAGTCTAGCATATGTCCATGTAGAAATAGAAATATTTCACCAGTGTCTGTAGAAAAATTTCAATCACCTCAGTGATTCTCCTTGCCGGAAACTTACTAAGTTTCACCCGTAGCGCAGCACTTTTGTGACTATTACAACTTTGAAAATAACTTCTGCGTAGATCCGGCAACCATGTGCCTTGGCTCAGCGTAGCGGCACCTTGCTAGGCAAGTGCTTGTGTTGAAGTGAGCTACTGATGCCTGCGCCAGCCGGCTTTTATTCAAAACGGTCAGGGTCACGCTGCATCAGCTGATATCTGGAAATCCTCATATCCCTGGTATCCCTGGTCCGATTTACTTGATACTAATTGCATTCTCTTTCATTTGGCCGTGCCAGTAATCTGATCCACGTCTCAAGTCTCTACTCCATGGTTAACTATTTAATCAATAAATAGCCTCGACCTCTGCTATTACTCGCTTCGTCACTTGACATGCTCTTAGCGGTATATTCTTTCTAATTCCTTCTCGAAGCAATGTAGCGCGATATTCAAATACTGTATCTCAACTTTCAAAAGCGGCTACAGCCTTTCCCTTGATATCTAGGTGTCTGAATCTTGGAATACCCATTCCTAGAGTTGGGCACATCGAGTCATATTGTTATCCAATGAAATAGAGGTTTAACCCCGTTAACACCCCTTTAGAACATGAATATCCCAAAATCCCTCCTTAGTAGACGTTTTCGACACACAATAAACATATCCTCGAAATATCATTCAGTTGTTTGTGTCTTCAGTCTCTTGAATGGTTTAATGCAACTCTCCATGCCTCCCTGTCCTGAGCTGATCGTTTCATCTCTACATAGCTACCACACCCTACATCCGAGGCAATCTGTTTAACATATTCTAACCCAGGTCTACCCCTACAGTTCTTGTCCTCAACCCTTCCTTCCATAACTAAGCTTGCTATTCCTGGGTGTCTTAGTATATGTCCTACCAACCTATCTCTTCTCTTCATTAGCAGTCGCCAGAAACATCTCTCCTCTCCCACTCGTCTTAATACCTCTTTGTTTGTAACCCTATCTACCCATCTGATCTTCATCATTCTCCTGTAACACCACATTTCAAATGCTTCAATTCTGCTCTTTCCTGCTGCACCTATAGTCCAAGTTTCACTTCCATAGAGCGCCACGCTCCAGACAAAGGCTTTCAAAAATGACTTCCTATTACCTAAATCTATATTCGATGTCAGCAGATTCCTTTTTTGTAGAAATGCTTTCTTTTCCTGAGCCAACCTACTTTTTATATCCTCTTTGCTTCGTCCATCACTGGTTATTCTGCTTCCTAAGTAACAGAAGTCTCCTACTTCCTTCAGCTTTTTACCTGCCAATTTGATCTCCATAGAGGTTTCTGATTTATTTCGGCTGCATTCCAGTATTTTTGTTTACATTTATTAATTTTCATCATGAATTCTTTCCGTAAGACGGAGTCCATACCATTCAAAAACTCATTCAAATCCTCAGGCTTGTCGGCCAAGATGACGATGTCATCGGCAAATCTCAGAGTTGAAATTATTTCTCCTTGAATCTTCACTCCCACTTTAAATGTTTCTCTAATTTCCTTCATTTCTTGTTCAATGTAAAGATTGAAAAGTATGGGTGATAAGTTGCTGCCTTGCCTGACACCTTTCTGAATACCAGCTTCTCTCTCATGTCCTTCAAATCGAATGGCTGCTGTCTGGTTTCTGTATAGATTGTATGTCACCCTCCTATCCCTGTACCTTATTTCAAACGATTTCAAAATATCAAACAATTTAGTCCAATCAACGTTATCAAAAGCCTTTTCTAAGTCTACAAAAGCCATGAACGTTCTCTTATCTTTCCTTATTCTACCTTCCAAAATCAGCCTAAGACTTAGTACAGCTTCCCTTGTTCCTACATTTCTCCTGAAACCATACTAGTCGTCACCCAACTCCGTTTCTAATAATAATAATGTTATTGGTTTTACGTCCCTTTTAACTACCCTGGCTTTTAGAGACGCCGGGGTGCCGGAATTTTGCCCCGAAGGGGATCTTTAACGTGCCAGTAAATGTACTGACACGGCTCCCTCGCATTTGCGCACCCTCAAATGCCAGCTGACTGCGCCAGGTTTCGAACCTGCAACCTTGGGCTCAGCAAGCGAGAACGTTACCCCTGAGCCACGCAGCCAGACAACTCCGTTTCTATCTGGCTTTCAATCCTCTTGTAAATTATTCTAGACAGAATATTTGATGCATAAGTATTCAAGCTGATTGTACGGTAACCTTCACATCTGTCAGCTCCCACTTTCATTGGTATAGGGATGATTACATTCTTCATGAAATCAGGGGGTACCTCACCTGTCTCATAAATCCTACACACCAAGTGAAATAACCTGACCAGACCTTCATCTCCTATGCAGCGTAGCAACTCAATCAGTATATCATCTATGCCTGGTGCTTTGTTCCTGCTTAAGTCTTCCAAAGCTCTATCAAATATTGATCTCAATATTAAATCTCCTTTCGCATCCTCATCAATTTCCTCCTCCCTTTCCATTTCATGATTCTCAATCTCCTTTCCCTTATACAAACTCTTTATATAAGCTTTCCATCTCTCAACCTTTTCTTCCCTATCTGTTAGAGGCTTTCCATGTGTGTCCTTAATATTACAGCACTTAGTCTTCTTTTCCCCAAAAGTATTCTTAATCCTTCGATAAGCTGTGTCTACTTTTCCTAATTTCAGAAACTTTTCTATACCTGCACATTTCTCTTTCAACCATTCTTCTTTCGCTTCCTTGCACTTCTTGTTAACCTCATTTCTCAGACGTCTGTATTCTGCTTTCCCCTTTTCATCTCTTACATTCTTGTGTTTCCGCCTTTCATCCATCAATTCTAGCATATCCTGAGTGATCCACGGTTTTCTACCTATTCTTTATTTCCTACCAATGTTTTCTTCTGCGGATTTTGTTATTTCATTCTTCAAAAGTGCACATTCGTCTGCAATTGAAGTTTGTTTAGGGTTTTTCATTAGTCCTTCCTTTATACTCTTCTTGAATCTTTCGTTTTCATCCTTCTCTTTCAGTCTGTCTATTGCCCACCTTTTTGGCTTTTGACTTTCCTTCAGTTTCTTCAACTTTAATCTGCATTTCATTACAACCAGATTATGGTCAGAGTTTATGTCAGCACCAGGATATGTTTTACAATCCGAAATCTGGTTTCGAAACCTCTGCTTGACCATAATGAAGTCGATTTGGTAACGCCCTGTATCTCCTGGTCTCATTCATGTGTATATTCTTCTATTGTGGTTATTGAATAAGGTGTTAGCTATGACCAACTCATGCTCGGTGCAGAATTCTACCAGCCTGCTTCCTCGATCATTCCTTTCACCTAATCCGAAATCTCCTACTATCTTCCCTTCTCTCCCTTTTCCTACCACAGCATTCCAATCTCCCATTACTATAACATTTGAATCACCCTTGATAGACCTCAGAATTTCGTCTATTTCTTCGTAGACCTTTTCAACATCTTCATCATTAGCTTGACTGGTAGGCATATAGACTTGTACCACTGTGGTGCAGGTAGGTTTAGTATTGATTTTTGCTACAATAATCCGTTCACTATATTGCTCATAATATTCCACCCGCTGTCCCAAGTTTCCTACTCAATATGAGGCCAACCCCTGCTTGGCCATTGTTTGATTTAGTGCTAATGACCCTATAGTCTCCTGACCAAAAGTCCTATTCTTCCTGCCAGCGCATTTCACTAATCCCAACCAAATCCAACCTCAACCAATCCATTTCCCTTTCTAAGTTTTCTAACCTTCCACTTCCTAGCAGACTTCTAACATTCCACGCTCCGATCCGTAGAATGTCAGATTTCCTCTTTGTCACTTCTGTGATGTTAACCCCCTCTCGAGTAGTCCCCACCCGGAGATCCGAACGGGGGACTAGTTTACTTCCAGATTGAAATTTTACAAGGGAGGAGGCCATCATCACATGTAATTATGCATAGAGAGGTGCATATCCTCGGGAATAGCATACGGCTGTAGTTTCCCGTTGCTTTCAGCCGTGCAGTAGGACGCAGTGTAGCCATTATTTGGCTTATTTTATCAATATCTTAACCGTCTATAAGACTAGTAAAGAATTGATTTACACTGAAAGGCTGCTACTCCCTTTCAGAATAAGTAAAGAGCAATTCTACTAACAAAAATACTAACCTTCTACCGTACTAACAATTAAATACCAAAATTCCAGTAACGAAAAAATACTAAGGTTCCTCCAACAACAAATACTACCACTAAAACAGTCTGTCACCAGGCACATTCACATGCACCCTCACACATCACAGTCTTCTGAATCAATGAACTATAACTAATAAACAATGCAACTGCTACCAGACAAACTCACACACCACAGTCTAATAGAACAATGACATATATCTAATAGACAAACTAACTACCTACTTACAACTAAAACTAATTACATACTTACTTACTGTTTTTGAATTGACAATATTTACAAAATGCAATTTAGATAGAAAATACTTACAAAATGTAATTTAGATTCAAAATAGTCACAAAATGCAATTGAGAATAAAATACTTACAAAATACCCACCCTACACAATATTGGCATTTATCGAAGGATTGATTAATTATCTTAATGTCTTCCAAGTGCTGTGAGCCATTATATATTGTTGATGTTTATTGCATATTCAGAAGTTTTACCTCTTCTGTAGGCCATCACAAGACACAAAACACAAGTAGCACTGACGCCACGAGTGATGCCAAGGTACCACGGAAGCCAAGCTCCCTTTCAAAAACAAAAGCTTTATCTTGGCAAACGTATTGGTGAGGTGTGTCTGTACCAACTGACGAGCCCAAAGGCACACCGGGGCGAAACGCTGGCATTTTTTGTTTGAGTTAACCGGACCAATTTATCATATTAATTGATAATTCATCTGTTCAAACATCATAGTCCCATTCGGGAATATTAATAACCTATTCGTATTGCAAAGGTAAGGTCTTTGTTCTATGAAAGGGAGCCCGACCTCCGCAGCACACCGGGACCACTCGCGGCGTCAACACCACTTGCACTTTGTGTCTTGTGATGGCCTTCTCAGTATGTGCCAGCCAAACGTACCGGTGAAGCGCGTCCGCACCAACCGACGAACCCAACGGCAAACCGGGGCGAAACGCCGGCATTCCATGTTTGAGCCAACCGGACCAATCTATCATATTAATTGGGAATCCCCCACATCCCTCCTCATCGTCCGTGATCCACATTTCTCTCAGGTTCACAGAACTTGGACTCGAGCAGTACTTGGCCTAAGAGTGGTGATTTTCACTGATCTTATCGTTCTTCCAGTGCAACCTGCATACAACTATTTTGTCAGCCATCAGCTTGTGCTACCTGTCAGTGTCTATTGTCTACACATTATGCAACGAATCAAGTTATAGTGAAAGGTGGTGAAATATATTTTCTACCTCGCAGCTCCCTTGTGCGTGTGACTTCCTCGTCTATCACCGACTCCCGTTATGAAGTATGAACGAATGATGGTAGTGAGAGCTGATCAGGGCTTGTATTCCATCATTAGTTTCTTAAACGAAATTAGTTTTCTGGGAATATCCCTAAATCTCTATCGCTATTCATATCATTCTTCTAACTTTAATAGTTTTGGTTGGTCGATGAGAGTGAATATCAAAAAATCCTTCCTTAGTGGACGTTTTTCTTCCAGAATGTCACCCCTCCCCATGGGCCCCTTAAATTGGATTTATTAAAAAATTGTGGAACACCTATTTATTTAATTATTTATTTAATATTAAGGTGATTGTTTTCCTCGGAGTTTCAAACTCCTTGCCTGTGTCGTTTAAAAGATGCACGCTCCGTTAGGAATCCTTCAACCCCCAAATTTCACCCCATTCACTCATAATATACACCACATCGAAAAACCATTAGACATGAGTCAGCTTTTTAGTCTACTTTCGATTTTTGCAAAAAATGAAAGTAGACTTATGAGATCAACACAGGGCGAAAAAAGTGTGTCTGTCTGTGTGTGTGTGTATGTGTGTGCGTGAGTCTGTGTGTGTGTGTGTCTGTGTGTGTGTGTGTGTGTGTGAGTGTGTGTACTCTGAATGTCGGTCCCCCCCTATCAATTCGAACACGGTGAATGCGAATTGAACGAAATTTGGTACAAAGGTAGCACTAGCAAAGGACACCTCAGTGTCATGTTTTATATCGCCGCCATCTTGACGGAAACGTAATGGCGGCCACACAAATGTTCAAAGCTTAAATCAAATTACGATTAACCTAATCATCCGATCTCTACCAAACTTTGCAACAACATACCTTTATAGAGGAAGCATCCTTTGACCAAATAACTAGGTCATTAGCCTAATAGTTGGCGGATGGCGGCCATCTTTGTGTGAAAATCAATTCCCCCTATTAATTCAAACACGGTGAAACCAAATGGAACGAAATTTGGTACAGAGGTAGCACTAGCAAAGGGCACCTCAGTGTCATGTTTTATATCGCCGCCATCTTGACAGAAACGTAATGGCGGCCACACGAATGTTCAAAGCTTAAATCAAATTACGATTAACCTAATCATCCGATCTCTACCAAATTTTGCAACTACATACCTTTATTGAGGGAGCATCCTTTGACCAAACTAATAAGTCATCAGCGTAATAGTTTGCGGATGGCGGCCATCTTTGTGTGAAAACCGATTCCCCCTATTAATTCGAACACGGTGCAACCGAATGGAACGAAATTTGGTACAGAGGTAGTACTAACAAAAGGCACCTCAGTGTCATGTTTTATATCGCCGCCATCTTGACGGAAACGTAATGGCGGCCACACAAATGTTCAAAGCTTAAATCAAATTACGATTAACCTAATCATCCGACCTCTACCAAATTTTGCAACAACATACCTTTATAGAGGAAGCATACTTTGACCAAATAACTAGGTCATTAGCCTAATAGTTTGCGGATGGCGGCCATCTTTGTGTGAAAATCAATTCCCCCTATTAATTCAAACACGGTGAAACCAAATGGAACGAAATTTGGTACAGAGGTAGCACTAGCAAAGGGCACCTCAGTGTCATGTTTTATATCGCAGCCATCTTGACAGAAACGTAATGGCGGCCACACGAATGTTCAAAGCTTAAATCAAATTACGATTAACCTAATCATCCGATCTCTACCAAATTTTGCAACTACATACCTTTATGGAGGGAGCATCCTTTGACCAATCTAATAGGTCATTCGCCTAATAGTTTGCGGATGGCGGCCATCTTTGTGTCAAAATCGATTCTCCCTATTAATTCAAACACGGGGAAACCGAATGGAACGAAATTTGGTACAGAGATAGCACTAGCAAAGGGCATCTCAGTGTCATGATTTATATCGCCGCCATATTGACAGAAACGTAATGGCGGCCACACAAATGTTCAAAGCTTAAATCAAATTACGATTAGCCTAATCATCCGATCTCTAGCAAATTTAGCAACAACATACCTTTATGGAGGGAGCATCCTTTGACCAAACTAATAGTTCATCAGCCTAATATTTTGCGGATGGCGGCCATCTTTGTGTGAAAATCGATTCCCCTTATCAATTCGAACACGGTGAAACCGAATGGAACGAAATTTTGTACAGAGGTAGCACTAGCAAAGGGCACCTCAGTGTCATGTTTTATATCACCGCTATCTTGACGGAAACGTAATCGCGGCCACCCAAATGTTAAAAGCTAAAATGTAATTACGACCAACCTAATAATCTAGTCTCTACCAAATTTTGCAACACCATATCTTTATGTGGGAAACATATTCAGACCAAACTGCAAGAACATCAGCCCAATAGTTTGCAGATGGTGGCCAAGTATGTGTGCAAATCGATTCCCCCTATCAATTCAAACACGGTGAAACCGAATTGAACGAAATTTGGTACAGAGGTAGCACTAGCAAAGGACACCTCATATTCATGTTTAATATCCCTATAGCACGTTGTATTTCAACAAGCTACTACAACCAACATTCAATCATACTCCTTGAAAAGGACAAAGAGTTATAACAATACCCATGCATTTAGGAGAAAGTAGGCTATATGTTCTTTACTGAACATCTTGTTTGAATGATTAGTTTATATGCCAAGTATCACACCCCCAAATGAAACCACTCGTGAGATATTATTATTCACTGAAACATATTTGTTCAGTTTCACCGTATGCCGTTGTTGCTCGCTTAGCACCACCCAGGGGACACGTGCAGGGCAATTTATAGGTAACTCCTGCGGACGTGAGCAAACTAACAACCTACCAAAGCAGTTTAAACGGTCAAAGGTGATCGCCCTTCTTAAACCTGGCAAGTCGGAGCAGAGACCTGAAAACTACCGTCCAATAGCACTTCTTAGCTGCATTTATAAACTTTTAGAACGAGTCCTTCTTGCCAGGACAGCACCACTCATTGAAGCTGTAACCCCACCAGAACAAGCTGGATTCAGGAAAAACCGAAGCTGTACTGATCAAGTCTTGGCCCTCACCACTCACATTGAAGCAGGGTTTCAAAAGAAGCTAAAATCAACAGCTGTCTTTATCGACCTGACTAGCGCATATGATACTGTCTGGCGACATGGACTGATCCTCAAAGTGCTGGGAGCTATCCCCTGTTTGAAAATTGCAAATCTTATCTCTAACATGCTTTGTGAAAGAGAGTTCGTAGTATTTCTAGATGATGCTAAAAGTCGCAAAAGGAAACTAAATAATGGTCTACCCCAAGGATCAGTTTTGGCCCCCAGTACTATTCAATCTGTACATTCATGACTTGCCACCAACAACAGCTACTAAGTTTATTTACGCAGATGACATTGCACTGGTAGCTCAAAGCAGAACTTTTGAAGATGCAGAAGGCACTCTTACAACCGATCTGGAGACAATGTCAACGTTCTTCAAGTCCTGGCGACTGATCCCAAGTATGTCTAAGACAGAGGTTTAAAGCTTCCATCTTGCCAACCGACTAGCAAACTACAAGCCAAATGTTGTATTTCGTGGTGAAAAACTGAAATACAACCCATTCCCAAAATACCTAGGTGTCACGCTGGACCGAACTCTGAGCTACAAAGAACACCTCACCAAGCTCTCTCTCAAAATTTCCACCAGAAATAACATCCTGCCCAAGCTTTGCGGTAGTTCATGGGGAGCCACGGCGGACTGCTTAAGATTAACGGGTATCAGTCTAGTCTATTCTGCAGCGGAATACTGTGCTCCAGTATGGTTGGAAAGTGCACATGTGCATAAAGTGGATACCAAGCTGAATGACACTATGCGTTGCATAACCGACACCATAAAATCAACTCCTCGCCACTGGCTACCAGTACTCAGCCACATTCCACCACCTCACCTGAGGAGGAAGGAAGCTCTGATCAGAGAAGCAAAGAAGATCTATGCTTCTCCCTCATTACCAATACACCAGGAATTCTGCCACCCACCACCGAAGCGACTAAATTCGAGGAGACCAACCAGATTATTGGCCGACCCCACTTCTGGCGAATCGATTCAACCTAAACCAATGCTGGCAGGACGAATGGTCAAACTCAACGTCTGGAACTAGTGCCCAGGAGATCAACCCAACGTTGAATATGCAAGGATTTGACCTTCCTAGAAAATTATGGTGTCGCCTCAATAGACTGAGAACCAGGCACGGCCGTTGCAATTACCTATGCCATAAGAGGGGTTGGATAGATTCCCCATTGTGTCAATGCAATGAGGAGGAACAGACCATGGACCAAATCATCCAGCGCTGCCCTCTACACGCCTACTCCGGGAGCCCTAGTGATCTGTTTCATCTTCGAGAATGTACTGTGGAATGGCTCCAAAACTTGAACTTGGATTTGTGATTTGTTTTTATGTAATTCACCATACGATTAAATAAATAAATTCACTGAAATGCACTTTTACGCCCCCTTAATACCCCTTTATAACCTGAATATCCAAAAATCCTTCCTTAGTGGACGTTTTCGACATAAAACGAACATATCCCCAAATTTCATGTTTCTAACTTCAATAATTTATTTAGCTGGGCGATGATGAGTGAGTGAGTCAGTCAGGACATATTCTTTCATTTATTTTTGAGTATTTCACTCCTCCCCATGAACCCCTAAAATGGGATTGATGAATAAAATGTCGAACAGCTATTTACAGTACTTATTTTTAAGCTGAATTTTTTCCGCTGAATTTCAATCTTCTCGCTAATGTAGTTTAAGAGATACACGCTCCGTTAAGAATCCTTCAACCACCAATTTTCACCCCTTTCACCTTATAATATACACCACATCGAAAAACACTTATTATAAATGATTAGTTTATATGTCGAGTATCACATCCACAAATGAAACCACTCGGTGAGATCCTGTTATTCAATATAATGCAGGTATTACTCCCTTAAGACCCCTTTGGAACCTGCATATCCGAAAATCCTCCCTTAGAGTACGGTTTTGACATACAACGAACATATCTCGAAAATGTCATGTTTCTAACTTCAATAATTTTAGCAGGGCGATGATGAGCGAGTGAGTGAGTAAGGGCATTTTCTCTCTTTCTTTTTAGAATTTCACTCCTCCCCATAAACCCCTTAAATTTGATTTATGAAAAAATAAAATGTCGAACACTTATTTACTTATTTTAAGCAGGTCTCTCTCCCTGAGTTTGAAGAGTGAGTGAGTCAGTCAATCAGATAGGACACTTTCTTTCCTGTTTATTTTTTCCACAGAATTTTACCCATGGCCCCTTAAATTGGATTTATGAAAAAAAAACTGTCGAACACCTATTTACTTATCTTTTAAGCTGATTTTTTCCGCTGGGTTTCAAACTCCTCGCCTATGTCGTTTAAGAGATACACGCTCCGTTAGGAATCCTTCAACCCCCTCTTTTTACCCCCTTTCACTTCATAATAAAATCACCACATCGATAAACCCTCAGACATGTGTCTTCTTATATTTAATTTTGAGTTTATATGCCGAGTATCGCATCCCCTAATGAAACCAATCGGGTGTTATTGTTATTCAATGAAATGCAGATTTAACCCCCTTAAGACCCCTTTGGAACCTGAATATCCGAATATCCTCTCTTAGTGGACGGTTTTGACATACAATGATCATATCCACATACTGTCATGTTTCTAACTTTGATAATTTTGGCTGGGAGATGGTGAGTGAGTCAGGACGTTTTCTTTCTTTTTTTTTTTTTCAAAATTTCACCCCTACCCCATGAACCCCTTAAATTGGGTTTATGAGAAAAACTGTTGAACACATATTTACTTCTTTTTAAGCAGTTTTTCCCCCTGAGATTGATGAGTGAGTCAGTCAGTCAATCAGTTAGGACACTTTCTTTCCTGTTTTTTCCCTCCAGTATTACACCCCTCCCCATGGGCCCCTTAAATTGGATTCATGAATAAACGGTCAAACATCTATTTACTTATTTTTAAGCTGATTTTTTTCCGCTGAGTTTCAAACTCCTCGCCTATGTCGGTTAAGAGATACACGCTCCGTTAGGAATCCTTCTACCCCCACTTTTCACCCTTTTCACCTCATAATATAAACCGCTTCGAAAAACCCACAGACACGTGTCTTCTTAATTTTAATGATGAATTTATATGCCGAGTATCACATCCCTCAATGAAACCAAGCCGGAGATATTGTTAGGCTATTCAATGAAATGCAAATGTACCCCCTTAACACCCCTTTAGAACCTGAATATCCAAAAATCCTTCCTTAGTGAGCGTTTTCGACTTACAACGAACATATCCCCAAAATTTCATGTTTCTAACTTAAATAGTTTTGGCTGGGCGATGATAAGTCAATCAGTCAGTCAGTCAGTCAGGACACTTTGTTTTATATGATAGATTCATTTCATTGCGAGGAAACTTGGGTGAGTTGTTGAGCACGCTCCCATGATTTTTTTTGGAGATAGTTAATCAATCAATTTAGAGGTGGATACCGGAAAAGGAAAAAAAATATTTGGAATCCAAAAGGACTTCAACAAACAAAGTTACAACGCCAACACTTTCTTTGATTGGCATTGCAACGCATGCCGGGTACAGCTAGTTATATATATATAAAAGTGAAAGTCTGTATGTAGGTATGTGGGTATGTGGGAATGTGGGTATGCGGGTGGGTCTGTTCCGTATACAAATCTACACCGTTCCACCAATCTCAACCAAATTTTGCATACACATAGTTTAGGACCTAGAAGAAACCGCTGGCTAAATGCATTTTCGATAGTCTTTCTCATTCTTCTGATTTCGGCCCTTTTGCACTCAAGCACAGGCTAATCAAATCATAAAATATACTCACGAAGGAATGGCAAGGCAGATAGTTTCCATGGCAATATACACACATCAAAAAAAGTTTTGCATCACCTCGGTTCCCAGATCTCCGGCATATAGACGTTGACTGTGTATATTGTATCCAAGATACAGTCCCTTTGACTGTTCATAGATGTCACTAAAACTGCTCAAAGATGTAAACAACCATGCATGAGCAGGGCCTATTAGACGGAGGGGGTACGACAGCCGATCAGTTCCAGTCATTCCACCAGGACGAAGGTACGCTGCTCATGTTGTCTATAGTTCTACCATGCCTAGAAGGTCAATACCGCAGTTCGATCGCGTCCGCATTGTTACTTTGTGTCAAGAAGGGCTCTCAACAAGGGAAGTTTCCAGGCGTCTCAGAGTGAACCAAAGCGATGTTGTTCGGACATGGAGGAGGTACAGAGATACAGGAACTGTCGATGACAGGCCTCGCTCAGGCCGCCCAAGGGCTACTACTGTAGTGGATGACCGCTACTTACGGATTGCCGCTCGGAGGAACCCTGACAGCAATGCCACCATGTTGAATAATGCGTTTCGTTCAGCCACAGGACGTCGTGTTTCAACTCAAACTGTGCGCAATAGGCTGCATGATGCGCAACTTCACTCCCGACGTCCATGGCGAGGTCCAGCTTTGCAACCCCGACACCATGCAGCGCGGTACAGATGGGCCCAACAACATGCTGAATGGACCCCACGGAATTGGCATCACGTTCTCTTCACCGATGAGTGTCGCATATGCCTTCAACCAGACAATCGTCAGAGACGTGTTTGGAGGCACCCTGGTCAGGCTGAACGTCTTAGACACACTGTCCAGCGAGTGCAGCAAGGTGGTGGTTCCCTGATGTTTTGGGGTGGCATTATGTGGGGCCGACGTACGCCACTGGTGGTCATGGAAGGCTCCGAAACGGCTTTACGATACCTGAATGACATCCTCCGACCCATAGTGCAACCATATCGGCAGAATATTGGAGAGGCATTTGTCTTCATGGGCGACAATTCTCGACCTCATCGTGCACATCTTGTGAATGCGTTCCTTCAAGATAACGACATCGCTCGACTACAGTGGCCAGCATGTTCGCCAGACATGAACCCTATCGAACATGCCTGGGATATGTTGAAAAGGGCTGTTTATGGACGTCTTGACCCACCAACCACTCTGAGAGATTTACGCCGAATTGTCGTTGAGGAGTGGGACAATTTGGACCAACAGTGTCTTGATGAACTTGTGGATAGTATGCCACGGCGAATACAGGCATGCATCAATGCAAGAGGACGTGCTACTGGGTATTAGATGTAGTGGTGTGTACTGCAATCTGGACCACAAATGCTGAAAGTCTAGCTGTATGATGGTACAACATGCAATGTGTGGGTCTCATGAGCAATAAAACGAGCTGAAATGTTGTTTGTGTTGATCTCTATTCCCTTTGTATTTAACGGTTCCGGAACTCTTGGAACCGAGGTGATGCAAAACTTTTTTTGATGTGTGTATCTCAAGTCGAGACACGGCCGACTGGAACCGAGTTGCGCTCTGCACTACCGGTATTGAAAATGAGGATGTTTACTTGAAATCCCGTTAGTTACTCAACTGTTCACACAGCACTGTCATTGACACTATCTACTATATAACGCTCAAATACCACTCACTCACTGATCCATTCATCACGAAATCTCAGAAACCACGAACGGATTGGAATGAAAGTTGGTATGCAGCTTCCTCAAGGGCCGTAAACGCCCACTAAGAAAGGATTTTTGAATATTCAGCTTCTAAAGGGGTGATAGGGGTAGACCTTCATTTCATTGAATAGCAATATCTCCCGATTGGTTTCATTGGGGGATGTGATACTCGGCATATAAACTCATCATTAAAAATAAGAAGACATGTGTCTGAGGGTTTTTCGATGTGGTGTATATTATGAGGTGAAAGGGGTGAAGAGTGGGGATTGAAAGATTCCTAACGGAGCGTGTATCTCTTAAACGACATAGGCGAGGAGTTTGAAACTCAGCGAAAAAAATCAACATAAAAAAGAAGTAAATATGTGTTTGACCTTTTTTACGTAAATCCAATATAAGGGGCCCATGGGGAGGGAGGAAATTTCGGGGGGGGAAACAGGAAAAAAAGTGTCCTAACTGATTGACTGACTGACTCACTCATCAAACTCAGGGGGAAAAACTGCTTTAAAGTAAGTAAATACCTGTTCGACAGTTTTTTTTTATAAATCAAATTTTAGGGGTTCATGGGGGAGGGGTGAAATTGTGGAAAAAGAAAATGTCCTGACTCACTCACTTACTTACACACTCATATTCGCCCAGCCAAAATTATTGAAGTTAGAAACATGACAGTTCAAGGCTATGTTCATTGTATGTCAAAACCGTCTACTAAGGGAGGATTTTCGGATATCCAGGTTCTAAAGGGGTCTTAAGGGGGTTAAACCTACATTTCATTGAATAACAATATCTCCCGATTGGTTTCATTGGGGGATGTGATACATGGCATATAAACTCATCATTAAAAAGTAAAAAGACACGTATCTGAGGGTTTTTCGATGTGGTGTATATTATGAGGTGAAAGGGGTGAAAAATGGGGATTGAAAGATTCCTAACGGAGCGTGTATCTCTGAAACGACTTAAGGCGAGGAGTTTGAAACTCAGCGGAAAATAATCAGCATAAAAATAAGTAAATATGTGTTTGACCGTTTTTTCATAAATCCAATTTAAGGGGCCCATAGGGAGGGGTGAAATTCGGGGGGGGGGACAGGAAAGAAAGTGTCCTAACTGATTGACTGACTGACTCACTCATCAAACTCAGGGGAAAAACTGCTTTAAAGTAAGTAAATAGCTTTTCGGCAGTTTATTTTGTACCCAATCGTCATCATATGGAACTTGTGTTCGTATCCCAGCTAACTCACGGTCTTTCGAGGTTTGGGGCGTTCAACCCACCATACGATCACATGCTGAGGATTTGAGTCTGTCAGGTGACTACTCTACTTGAAAGAAACAACATATTCCTAAGTATAACATTTAATGATAGAAAATCAGGGCAATACAACATAAAACACAAAAAAGATACTTTACATTTACTTCCCACAACAAAAATAAAAGTTATCTGTGAGTCTCTTCTCCTCAAAATTAGTGCTTCACCGCACTCAAGTCTATTCAAAATATCCTATTATTGATACTCTTCGACATTTGCGAGTGTCCGTAGCGTTCTTCACGTGGCACAATTTAACACAAATTGTAATTTCACAACACAATAAACACAAATTATATTTAAATGACATTAAATCTGCAATTATTAAACATTTATCCGTTTTACACGGGGCATTTACCTTCAGTAACATTAATTCATTATCTTATGCCTTGATTAATAAGTGTTGTGTCGTGCGAATCGTATTCTCTATCCCATCAATTTGAAACGCTGATGTGGTACACTTTCCCTTCCAAAATACACATGGATAGAGATGTTTTATAGCTTCACCATACAACGATTTTCTGGGTCTGATCAAAACATTATCGTTACAAACGTGTCATGTCATTCAAATTACGCTACCCGTATGAATACATTAGTGTGAACTGGGCAAATACACATTACAAAGATGCCTTTATTTATTTGGTGCAGTATTCCTCCTCAGAGAATAACTGGGCCAAATGTTATGTGATTATTACATTCCAACATGGTATGTGTGTGGAAATAATACATTTAATTCAATTGACATCATCACATCAAGCATATCTTAATTACGTTTCGAAATATCGAGATTCTTCAGTGTCCCACTACACTTTTAAAATAAATGGTCAGGTATATAGACTTCCTTTCCATGCGGACAATGAATTAGCCGCGGCTGCCTCAGCAAGATGGCCGCCGGTTTAGTGGCCTCCCTGCCACCCCATCTGGCTTCTCGCAAGGTCAAGTTCATTTACTGGTGCAATTATGCTGGAGGTACCCTGAGTGGATCGTGTCCTTAGTAATTGAGTCAATCTAATTATATAATACCTACATTTAGAGTATAATGGGCTCATCTCGGCTCCTAATTAATATTCATGGCAAGGGATGGATCACGAAATAGCTTTGCTGTTCTGTGGCCGACATTAGTGGCTTTTGCGCGCATCTCAAGTGAGTATCAAAGTTCTCTCACTGGTGCAGCAGCATATAACAAGAGGAAATCGACGTTTCCTATACGAAGAACCATTAGTCTTACCTCTAAGGGCAGATCAAATAATATATGGGCTCACACAGAGTCTCTAACAGTTATCCCTGGTGGCAAAATTCTGTGAACAGTGGATACAGACAGACTCTGTTCCAGCTCTGTTGCGAATAACACAAGTATGCTCTAAGGCGATACTATCTCGTAGAAGAGTAGCCGACTAGATTCGCCTAACGCGCAAGCTATTTTTGGATGATCCCCGCAACTTATTGACGTAAATCTCTTGATTCTACGTTACATGCTCGCTGTACGCGGCTCAAACAATATCTCTTACATATGACTCAATTCATAAAGCACTCACGTCCTCTCTGCAATTACACATAAGCCAAAGTTTTACGTAGCTCTAAACAAGTATAAATGTACTGGCTTACATTTAACTATCTTAGTGGCTCTCAAATACGACACTGTAGAATATACCATAATAAACATTCATTCAACAATTCAATGACACTGAAAAACTCTCATTATCTCGATATTTTACGTTTCTTTCTTGCTGTTTACAATAACACAGTATTCTTACGCTAGACATGACACACTTTGCACGTACCATAGGCCTGACATGCCCATTTATTCATTATCGTTACCGACCCCAGATTATTATTATTATTATTATTATTATTATTATTATTATTATTATTATTATTATTATTATTATTATTATTATTATTATTATTATTATTATTATTATTTAACGTTAACGTTACTTTCATCAATGTCTCACGCCTAAATGGCCGTAAACAAATCACCCTCCAAGCCATATTTTACCAAAATACGAGGGGTGTGAACTCGTACATAAATGACTGTTAATTCTTAATCTTGGAGTGATGCTTCGTTGTATGGTGAGCTATTTAATCATATCAACATATTAAATTTGTACTCACTTTCATCTTTGCTGGGTTGGTCCAGCACGCCAGCCACGCACCTGCCATGATGCTTGCCTTAAGCCATCATGATATTATTCACACGACACATTGTATCAACTTTACATATGGTGATTATATTTTTCATCACTGGCTTTTTCACTTTGACACAATACATATTATTTTACCATATACACATAAACACCTTTAAAATCACTGTAATATAACGTTATACACAATACTCGCACTATATTCTCACACATGGGTCCTTGATTGGACTCCAACTATCGCCTGACCTCAGAGATGCGATGCAGCTAACTCCTGACAACCGCTGGTCTCCATGAAAGTCTATCTTGCGTGTGTGTGTGTTCGACTCCTGTCACCTACAATTTATATCTCCTCTACTGCAAATCTGTTCAATCCTATGTCACGACTACTTGTGACGCTTTCCAGGCTCCCGTAACTGTAGCGATCATTACAATAATATATCATTTTACCTATGACAACACCTCCTGGTATGTTCATTGTCTATAAACATCCTAAATTATCTCTACGCTGTACTGAATCTATACTCGCGTATGCTGATACTTAAACGTCTGCTGTAGACTAAATCTTATACGATGCATAATTACTGTTATGAAGCTGCATGATGCGCTTTCCATTGTTCACTGCTAATACATTTGAGCGTTAATACTTTATAAATTCCACGCACTTCTTTGCGTGATCCGGTAGCGTGCCAGCTTACAGGTTGAGTCAAGACGAACTGACTTTCCTGCGAAGCTTCCCCTATATAAAGCTCCCTTGTGAATCATAGTCCACTGGATGACCAGGACCGACTCCCTTCTTGATATAATACATTTCCAGACAAAGGGAAGTATGATCCTCTTTGTCTAAGTGTGGAGGTCCGAAAATCACTCGCGTGCAAGAGATCGCTTCGGCCAATTAATTATAATTAATTGCCTTCTTCCATGGCGTCATGACGCTACTCTGGTAATTCCCTTCGGCTCCTACACAAATCCTTCCTCCGCAGCGGATGATCTCTGTGCAGATGTTCCTTTATGGATGCAGGCTTTAATTTAGGCGTGAGAACACTCCTAAATTACCTTTCCTAGAATACATGCATCTGGGTGTAAGTTTCATTTCAATTAATTGCTCCAATTGGCTGTAATCAATTAATTTCTGTGGGCGACTGCCCCCACTCCACTTCTATGCCTTGTGAGACTGTGGATCCCAGAGCCATTAATCTTTGGATGCTCCTCTAGTGCAGACGAAAATTAGTTCCTTGGCGTCACCTAGGAACGCCCCTTTGCTAACTACGATTTGTCAACTGTCAAGCTGGTTCGCTTTCTTGCATTCTGGCTTCTAAAACGTACATAGGCTGGTATATTTCCACAATAATCCACCTTAAAAGCTACGATATTCCCGTTCTAGCCGTGAAATCCTGCTCTTATACTTATATGCAGATATAACTCATTGTTCCTCGGGTTCATTGTGGCCGTTCCCCTCAGAGATCAATGATTCGATTCTGGGCAGAATCATGGGCCTGGTCTTCTTTGATAAGACCCGAGTTCGATGCCAGTCAGCCGTGCCTAATTGGGCACAATTTGAACAATCAAATTGATGGGGTTCATCGGGAGGCGTGAAATTCAGAAGAAAAAAAATTGAAAGAAAATGTCCTGACACATTCACTCACTCATCATCGCCCAGCCAAAAATATTGAAGTTGGAAACACGGCATTTCGGGGATATGTTCGTTGTATGTCAAAACAGTACACTAAGGGAGAATTTTTGGATATTCAGGTTCTAAAGGGGTCTTAAGGGGGTTAAACCTGCATTTCATTGAATAACAATATCTCACGAATGGTTTCATTTGTGGATGTGATACTCGGCATATAAACTAATAATTAAAAATAAACAGACATGTGTCTAAGGGTGTTTCGATGTGGTGTATTATTATGAAGTGAAAGGGGTGAAAAGTGGGGGTTGAAGGATTCCTAACGGAGCCTGTACGCCTATCTCTTAAACGACATAGGCGAGAAATTTGAAACTCAGCGAGAAAAAAAAAGTTTAAAAAGTAAGTAAATCGGTGTTCGAGCGTTTTTTCTTAAATTAATTTAAGGGGCCAATGGGGTGGGATGAAATTCTAGGGGGAAAAAAGGAGAGAAAGTGTCCTAACTGACCGACTAACTCACTCACTCATCAAACTCAAGGGAAAAGACAGCTTAAAAATAAGTTAATATGTGTTCAAGCGTTTTTTCATCAATCCAATATAAGGGGCCCATGGGGAGGGGTGAAATTCTGGTGAAAATAATTGAAAGAAAATGTCCTGTCTGACTCACTCACTCATCACGCCCAGCGAAAACTATTAGAGTTGGAAACATGAAATTTTGGGAATATGTTCGCTGTATGTTGAAAACGTCAACTAAGGAATGATTTTTGTTTATTCGGGTTTTAAAGAGGTGTTAAGGGGGGTAAATGTGCATTTCATTGAATAACGATATCTCATGAGTTGTTTCTTTGGGGATGTGATATTCGGTATATAAACTAATCATTAAAAATAATCAGACATATATCTAAGGGTTTATCGATGTGGTGTATATTAGGTGGTGAAAGGGGTGAAAATTGGGGGTTGAGGGATTCTTAACGGAGCGTGTATCTCTGAAACGACATAGGCGAGAAGTTTGAAATTCGGCGGGAAAAAACAGCTTAAAATACAAGTAAATAGGTGTTCGACCGTTTTTTCATAAATCCAATTGAAGGGGCCCTTGGAGATGGGTGAAATTCTGGGGGAAAAAAACAGGAAAGAAAGTGTCCTAACTGATTGACTCACTTAATTACTCATCAAACTCAGGGGGAAAACAGCTTTAAATAAGTAAATAGGTGTTCGACCGTTTGTTTCATAAATCCAATTTAAGGGGTTCATGGGGAGGGGTGAAATGAAAGAAAATGTCCTGACTGACTCACACACTCATCATCGCCCAGCCAAAATTATTGAAGTTCGAAACATGAAATTTTGGGGATATGTTCGTTGTATGTCGAAAACGTTCACTAAGGAAAGAGTTTTGGATATTCAGGTTCTAAGGAGGTGTTAACTGGGTAAACGTGCATTTTATTGAATAACAATATCTCACGAGTGGTTTCATTTGGGGATGTGATACTTGGCATATATATTAATCATTAAAAATAAGCTGACACATGTCTAATGGTTTTTCGATGTAGTGTATATTATGAGGTGAAAGGGATGAAAAGTGGAGGTTGAAAAATTCCTAACGGAGCGGGTATCTCTTAAACGACATAGGCGAGGAGTTTGAAACTCGGAGGAAATCAATCAGCTTAAAAAAAAATATAGATGTTCGACCGTTTTTTCATAAATGCAATTTAAGGGGCCTATGGAGAGGGGTGAAATTCTGGAAGAAAAAGTCCACTAAGGATGGATTTTGGATGTTCACTCTCATCGACCAACCAAAACTATTTAAGTTAGAAGTATGACATTTTGGAGATATGTTTGTTGTGAGTCGAAAACGTCTACTAAGGGGGGATTTTTAGCCTACTTTTCACATTTTGCAAAAATGAGGAAAAAGCAGACTTATGAGATCGATATGGGAAAATGTGTGTCTGTCTGTCTGGCTGGCTGTGTGTGTTTCCCCCCCCCCCCCTATCAACTCCTACACGGCTGCAGCAATCAAAACCAAATTTAGTATGAGTAAAGACGTGCACCGGAATATCTCACGTCCATATTGAAAATGATGTCAGTGCTACCAACTGATGAAACAACGCACTAGAAATTTGAGCTCCATGTTGGATATCTTGCAAGGTATGTATGGGAGCTATTCCAAAATTGGCACACATGCAGATAAAGGAGGCCAACAATGACAGTGTTGCCAAAATAATTTTAAGCCTTCTAATATGTCCAATGTTTAAATGCATATAACTTCTACACTATTAATTGGATTTCAACCAAATTTTGTATGTAATATCTGTACATAAACATATATGACTGAGCGTATTCTTCAGAGCCAACAGGGCTGCCAACTGTTAATAATTGCTCCTTCTCTATTTTTTTATCCAAATACCAATATATCAGAAAGTATGCAAGCCAACAGCTTTAAACTATTCACACGTATATTCTGCCATTTTAGATTAATTTGGAGTAACATATATACGTCAGTTCTACCAACATAATTATAAGCCTGCTGATAGTACCAATTTTTAAATACATGTAACTATACTATTAGTTGGATTTCAACCAAATTTCGTATGTGCTATGTGTACCATAACAGATATGACTATAAGTATTGTTAAGAGCAATCAGGGCTGCCAACTGTTAATAAATGCTGTATATATTTTTTTACCCTAATATCAATATACCAGAAAGTATGCAAGCCAAGAGCTCTATACTTTGCACACGTATAGCACCTGACATTCTAGATTAATTTGGAGTAATAAATACAAGGCAGTGCTGCCAACATGATTCTATGCCTGCTGATATGTCCAATTTTAAAATACATGTAACTTCTATACTAACAAATGGATTTCATCCAATATTGGCACAACAAGATATAATATTTCAGATTATTTCTGACCAGCACACGCATGGTATTGTTGGCAACATGCTTTTACGCGTGCTGATAGATCCAATGATTAACTGCATGTAACGTCCATTGGACCTCAACCAAATTTTGTATTCTGTACCTTAAGAGGTGGAACTAAGAATATATTCAGTCACCAGGGCTGCCAACTGTAGTGCTCTATTAGGCTACATTAGACCAGGTATATTTTGATCTAATTAGTTATTTCGATATTACCAACTTAATTTTGTCATTATTCTAGATAGGTTCATATACTGTAGAATAATCATTGGCATGAAAAGTAGGCTGTATAGTTCTTCACGGAACTTCTTGTTTGATGTTCAGTTTCTAAAGGGGTGTTAACGGGGTTAAACCTGCATTTCATTGAATAACAATATGACACGACTATGACGCGAGCGAGGCGAGGCTAAAAATGAGATGGTCTGTGTATTACTCAATCACGCAAGTACCACTGGTCCGATTTACATGAATTTTTCATGGAAGTAGCTGATTTACCTGGTCAACATATAGGTTACGTTTGATTTCAATACTTTGGACTATTTAAATATGGCGACCATTTAAGTGACGTCACTTCACTCTTTGGTTTCAAACTTTCATATTTCCATTTCAAATAAAAAGAAAACGCTAAGAATTAGCAAACTATTGATGGCATATACGAGGTTTAAAATAACATTTTCTATCCGAAAGGTATCTCTAACGGTTAGCGAGTAAAACCTATATTTGTGCTATAAAACACGGTCATCGCCGAGCGGTGTAGTTGGACAGAATGTTCCATCCTTAATCTCCCTCTGCGCAGCACTTCGCCTATCCCCTGTTTTAACTGTCACCTTCACATTTTAATTTATTTATGACGCGTAGCGAAGCACGGGTACTTCAGCTAGTATATACAGGGGGCTTCAAAAAATGTATACACACTTTGGACTTCCATAGAAAATTTATTAACGTTCTACAAAGTTAAATTTCAGGAAATTAGAAAGCTGAAAGTCCAATGTAAATGAAACATAAATAACAAATGTTAATACTGTTCAAATTGGCGACCTGCAGCATCAATACAATTCTGAGTACGAGTCACGACTGATTCTGTACATCGTATCAAAACGTCCAATGAGATTTTTCTACACACGGCTTGAATCTCATTCCAAAGAATGTCTAGGTTACGTGGTTTACGTTTGTACACCTCATCTTTTACTGTGCCCCATAAGAAGAAATCCAGTGGTGTAAGGTCTGGAGAGCGTGCTGGAAACTCGATTGGCCCCCTGCGTCCTATCCACTGGCCCGGCAAATTTTGATCCAGGTAAGCTCGTACGTCCCTGTGATAGTGCGGCGGGGCACAATCTTGTTGATAATAAAAATTATCATTACCGTATAATGCACGAATGGCAGGAAATATGGAAACAGCAAGCATTGTTAGGTAAGTTATACCAGTTACAGTGCCTTCAAATCGAAAAGGTCCAATGAGTCCCCTTGAAGACAAACCGCACCACACATTTACACCAGGCAAATTTACAGCTTTTTCAATTATAATGTGAGGATTTTCCTCACCCCAGTAAACACAATTGTGACTATTGGCAGTTCCATTAAGTTTGAATTGGGCTTCATCCGACCAAATGATGCTACCCATAATTCCCGGTTCACGTATCACCATCTCCTGAACCCATTCACAAAATTGCAACCTTCGATCTGGATCGTCGTCACTTAGCTGTTGCACCAGCCTTGGAATGTAAACACGATACTTGCCTCTCTTCAGAATGCGTAGCACGCTGCTAGCACTTACATCACTTTCACGTGCCCCTTGCCTTGAAGATTTGTTAGGAGAGCGTTGAAACAGTTCCAAGGCTGCCGATGATGACTCATCACTTGTAGCTGTTCGAGGTCGACCTGAATGACCTTTATGCACATCACACACTGTTCCATGAACTTCGAAATTGTCTCGTATGCGTGTAATTGTTAATCTTGAAGGTGGTTCTGTATCATACTCCCTTCTCCACTGTCTTTGAAATTCATTTACATTCTCAAACTTCCAGTACCACTTAATAACCTGCTTACATTCTTCAAAACTCAAACGTACGTCCGCCATGTTGATATTACAAATTCCAACTGACAATATAACATAGAGGGACGATTATGCTGCCACCTGGCGAAGAAATATAACATTAGTGTATATAAAAATGAATGTTCGTTTGTTCGTCTTTTATGCGTTCATAAACCATTCATCCGATTGCGATCAAATTTTGGTGAGTTGTTTTAAACACTTCCTGGATGGTCATAGGCATAGTTAATCCATTTCACAATAGATAGCGCGCGAGTAGTTTAAACAAATGCGTAATGGTGATGCGTTCATATACAATTTGTCCGATTGCGATCAAATTTTGGTGAGTTGTTGTGCTCAGTTCCAGAAAAGTTATAGGCGTAGTAAATCCAATTTACAATAGATGGCGCGCGAGTAGCTTCAACAAAATGGGCTGCGTTTGTTTCAAGAAAGTCCACATGTGTTCATATACCATTCATCCCCTTGCGTTGAAACTTTGGTGAGACGTTCTGTACCCCTCAGGTAAGGTTTCTAGCTTAGTGAATCCACTTAACAATAGGTAGCGCATGAGTAGATTCAACAAATGAGCGACGACGGGCGAAGCGTTTCAACAAAGTCCTGTATGCGTTCACATACCATTCGTCCGATAGCGATGAAACTTGGATGAGATGTTATGTTCACTCAGGCAAGTTTTCTAGCTTAGTAAAACCACTTTTCAATAGGTATCGCACGAGTAGATTCAACAAATGAGCGACGACGGGCGAGGCGTTCCAACAAAGTCCTGTATGCGTTCACATACCATTCGTCCGATAGCGATGAAACTTGGGTGAGAGGTTGTGTACACTACAGGCAAGGTTTCTAGCTTAGTGAATCCACTTAACAATAGGTAGCGCACGAGTAGATTCAATAAATGGGCAACAACGCGCGAAGCGTTTCAACAAAGTCCCGTATGCGTTCATATACTATCCGTCTGATAGCGATGAAACTTGTGTGAGATATTTTGTATGATTCAGGGAAGGTTTCTGGCTTAGTAAATCCACATTACAATAGGTATCGCACAAGTAGATTAAACAAATGAGCGACGACGCGCAATTTGTTTCAACATAGTCCCGTATGCGTTCATATACCATTCGTCCGATAGCGACTAAACTTGGCTGAGTTGTTGTGTACACTCCAGGGAAAGTTATAGGATTAGTAAATCCATTTTACAATATAAAGCGCACAAGGAGATTCAACAAAGGAGGGAAGACGTGCGAAGCGTTTTAAAATAGTCCCGTATGCGTTCATATACCATTCGTCCGATGGCGATGAATCTTGGGTGAGATGATGTGTACACTTCAGGGAAGGTTTCTGGCTTAGTACATCCACATTACAAATGGTTTCGCACAAGTAGATTCAACAAATGCGCGATGGCACGCGAATTGCTTAAACAAAGTCCCGTATGCGTTCATATACCATTCATCCGATTGCTATGAAACTTTGGTTGAATTGTTTTGCACACTCCAGGAAAGGTTCTGACTTAGTAAATCCTTCTTACAATAGGTAGAGCACGAGTAGATTCAACAAATGAGTAAAGGCGCGCGTATCGTTTAAGAAAAAACTCCGTATGCGTTCTTATACCATTCATGCGATTACAATGAAATTTGGAGTAATGTTGTTTTCACTCCCGCAAATATTTCTGATTTATTAAATACATTTTACAATTGGTAGCGCACGAGTGGATACAATTAATGAGCGACAGTGCGTGAATCGTTTCAACCAAGTCCCGTATGCGTTCATATACCATTCATCCGATTATGATAAAACGTTGGGGAGTTGAGTACAGTCCTGCGAAGGTGTATGAATTAGTGAATCCGTTTTTCAATGGGTGGCACACAAGTAGATTCAACAAATGAGTGACGGCGCGCGAATCGTTTAAACAAAATCCCTTATACGTTCATATGCCATTCATCCGATTGCGGTGAAACTTTCATGATTTGTTGTGTACACGCCAGGGAAGGGTTTCGACTTAGTAAATCCTTTTTACAATAGGTAGCGTACGAGTATATTGAACAAATGGGTTACAGCGCACGAATCGTTTCAACAAAGTCCCGTATGTGTTCATATACCATTACTGTAATTTCATTGCGATGAAATTTTGGTGAGTTGTTGAGCAAACTCCCATGATTCTTTTTGAGACACTAAATCAATTTTACAATAGTTTAGAGGTGGTTAACGGAAAAAGAAAAAAACTATTGGCAATCCAATAGCACGTCAACAAACAAAGTTACAACGCCAACACTTTCTTTGATTGGCATTGCAGCGCTTGCCGGGTACAGCTATTTACAAATATTAATTCTGCCTAAATATTTCAGTTATTATTTTTATTATTATTCATAATTAATTCATCATTTTAAATAATTCACTTAGTTAAAACAATTATCTATCGCTGCTAAATATCCGGAAATATCATCAGCAATTGCATCTAAAATGAATTGTGCGTAAATATTCACAATCCAGAAAAAATATTAATATGAAATTCAACTAGGTTAAATTTAAAATCAAGTAAAATATTCTATGTTATTATGTTCGTGGAAAATGTGTGAAATTGATATAAATTAGCAATATCTTACACCTAAATTTGCGCTTTTAGGTTTGAAAATCAGGCATAATATAACAGTCATCTGAAAATTAAATCAATCATTATTTCATGGTAATGGCTCTCATGGTTTGTAATAGGTGTTGAATGGACTCACTGCCCTTAAATATGGTGTGAAATTCTACGATGCCATGATGGTTAAAGTGTCATTGATCTTGCTAGACCGTCGACGTACGAATTCCTTAAACGCCATCATCTACGTGTTGACTGTGTGATGTAATTCTGTCTTCTGATCCTGGTTTCCATCTATGTTCATTAGTTTCCCCTTAATTAATTTAAGCCATCATCATCTTGACCGAATAAATGTTCTTAAGTGTTCCCACGATGAAAATAATGTGTGAAGTTTGCATAATGAAAACTTCAAATTCCCAAAGTTTCATTTGATTGCCCGCCAATGCTGACATAATATTCCACATTTTATGAAGTTTTAAGTTAACAGTATTGCTCATTAAATTGTTTTCTGTTCATAAATGTTGAGTTGAATAGTATACTTCTGAATATTGTAGTGTAAATGTCTGTTTATAATAAACCTGTGACTTCGCATGGGATAACTGCGCTAATATGTTGAATTGTACAGTCCATTTTGGCGTTCATTATGATGAAGTAGAAGAAGTCCAATGTGGTGTGGAATAATGTAGAAAATGTACTCACATCAGCCTCCGTCCAAACACACGCTTTACACTGAGTTTATCACTTGCATAAACCACGTTAACGTGTGTGCGTTTTATAAATCGAACTCACGTTCAGTTGGGAACTTTGCCTCACGTACGCGATATGAAAATCAATGAGAAGCTTGACACCTGTAATTTATAAGTTATAGGCTACTCGTCTTTCTGCTACAATAATTAACCGTTAGTCGATTGATATCTTCTTTTATCTTCATTCGACAATACTTAGAGACACATATTCAATTAAAGATGTATTAATTAATAATGATTATTCATATGTCCTCAAAATGGGTTCTCATGCCGGACAAGCAAATAAATTGTCGCTAGGATTGGAGACTCGCTCTCAAGTTCCTATCTTAGGTCGTCCGGTGAGCCTATGCTTCCTCTCCGTTCACAGCTGGGGTATCTCATGCCTAGATTTCAGTCACAACGTGTAACTTACAAATGGGTGTTAAAAAGTGCGAACAGTATAGGAGAACGACTGGCGTTCATTAAATGTACAAATATTTCTATTTGGAGATCCAGGTAAGAAATAGAACGTATTAAAACTATAGTATTCCATTTAGTTGGTCAGCACGAAATAGGAAAGCCCTATTATCCTTATTATGTGTCCAACTACTGAAGAGTATTTTACATAGATTCTAAACGGTAACATTGAAGAAATGGCCCCTAAGTTTTCTATTTTTCTCTTTCTCGTGCCCAGGCAATGTTGAAATGTCCAAACGTTAGCGTCTGAATTGCCTTTATCCGTTGTCATAAGAATGTTCCTCTTAATATACAAGGATAGTCTTTTGGGGTCAGGTCAACAGGAGGTTTGCTGAACAGCGTTGCAAACACACAGGGAGTCCCCATTGATTGACTGGAAGGTATCACACCTTGGTATTTCCTCCCTGATGTGGAAGAGTGGCCTCTGTACTGGGAAGGGAAGGTCACTTCATGGAGATCTTTCTTTTATCGCTGGGATGTCTGCGTGGTCGCTACCTTAGATTCCCCTGGATACTCTTCGTAATCTTGTCCCTTCGTATGGCAAGTTGTTAGGTGACGTTCAAGGGGTGACGAGAATCCGTGTGTCGATTCATCTGCAGTAACTTCTCTTCAGACGTAAGATTAGAGCTATCCCAAAGAGAGAGTACAATTTTTACACTATCGCTGACTTGACAACCTGTTACGATCCTTGCCGTCTCTTTCACAGCACATCAACCTGCTTCGTGTGACCGAAAGGTGCCCCATGCTAGTTCCACGCATCGTGAGACGGATGCGTAGAATGCTTGAGCTGACCTTAAATGTAGAGACTTGCTCTCCGGGTTGTGCTTGTTAGCATCCGGATGGTAATGTTTGGTTTGAGACAGTGACGTTTAAAAGTCCCAGTGCAGTCAAGCGTGACAACTAATTATTTTGGCGTGAGAAATTTTGGTTTCGTTAACTCTGCCACGTCTCTCTCACCATGTTTATCTGCGGTTGAAATGGTAAGCACACTCACTTATGTGGTCGAGATCAGTTTGTGATGATTGTCTTCTTCTTACAGGAAGAGCTCATCTAGGGTCTCGGAGAGTATTTCTTTTTACCTCTGCAAGACTTGGGACTTGGGTGGCAACTGTTACATCAACATCGTACTTGAATTGCCAGCTAGTGTTGGTCATAGGATGATCGCTTGTGAAGATGATGTACATGCCTGTGCTTCCTTGCGGCAGAACATCATTTTAGTTGCAACAGTTTTGTTTTCTTTCAACCTCACTCGATGCCCTACAGCTACAAAGGCCTCACCTAAAATTCTCCATTGTCAATATTCTGAGCACACTTCCCATCCAAAGTGGCCAAATAGTTCGCATTGTGATATCAGACCATCCGGTTGGAGGACTCCTGTTCTATTCCTTGTATATACTACCGTGGCATCATCTTCAACAACTTAACGATTGACGACATGTACAGACCAGCTCAATTTCTTGGTCCAAGCACAATTCTCAACAGCTCCTATGCTCACTTTCTACTAAATTTCAATGATACGAAGACGATCTCACATAGAATTAATTAGCATGCTTCTTCCGATCGTTCTTCTGCAGACTATCTGATTTTTAGTGAGAAACCATGTCTTGGCACTGTGCAGTATGTGAGAACAGGCAAAATCCAGCTGTTAATTACTTCCCACTTGATGTTCAGTGGAATAACCAATCAATGTTATCAAGTCCAATATGAATTGGTTAGTTTGATTATATTGTTTAGACCTAAATTACTGTGCAATGCATTTCTTAATGGCTGAGAGCTTCCTGTTATCATCAGTGTGGGCGAAAAATCTAATTCTTGGTAATTAACGACCGTAGTGTGCTGCAAGCTCAAAGTAACTCTGCCGGGATAGCCTTTCTTGAAAATTTACGGCTCTTGTCAATCATTATAATGGCGTCTTACTCATTAGCATAGTGGTCGAGCATCGGCGTAGAGTCCGTAGATCGTTATTGATTTGATATTTTAATACTCTGATCACCCTACAATTGCCGTGTACTCTTGAATACACAATGTACTCTATGAAAGCCTCCATTTGACATCCCTGTGAATAATAGCATTCATCAAGGTTCGGTTGGTTGATTGGTTCTTAAGTTTAGGGGCTGCGACAACGCGGTCATGTAGCCCCGTGTACTTGGGATGTGTGTAGAATTTGTCTGATAACCGGTGTTAATTGTGATGACTGTATTAGTGTGTGTTATATGTTTTTAATTTAAGTACTGCAACTTATAATTTTTCAAATAGTTCCTACTTTTGCTGCCAAGCGCCACCGTCAACGATTACTAGGCCAAGTTCAGAACTTAACTGCTAGACACCACCGCAGTCGGCTCTTGTCAACGAACATAGAAACCTAAGAGCATTGTTTACATTCTTAACCTATACAATTTAGCTTCACGCAGGTGCAATTAGTTGAAGGTTCTCTAACATGCCATAAATCTATGACATGGGACCGGCGGCTTTACTTCCCTTCCGAAGGAAGGCATACTGAGAGATTTTAACACTCTTAAAAAATCCGACGGCTTCGGCCGGGTTTAAACCCGCTATCTTGGGCATAGAAGCTCAGCATGCTACCGACTACGCCACCGAAGCTGCCCATCAAGGTTCAACCTTGCATCCACTAGTTATTATTGTGATGGATATTATCAAATGCGACATGCTGAAAAGAATTTCATGGACCACTCTCTACGTGAATGACGTGATTCCTAGTTTGAATATCAAGTGCAAACATGGTTTGCGTCTGCAGAATTTCGGCCTTTCCTTTAACATCCTCAAGACTGAGTAACTTGAGAAACTTCCATCCATTGTACGATGAACGCTGACCTAAGAAGCTGTAAACCTAACCTCCCTACCTTGTATTGAGCCAGTATTTGCTCATGCTGGTGATGATTTTTATGAGAGCTATGTATTTTTATATCTGAGAAACATAGAACGCAGCCAGGAAGCATGCTCTAGTTTCAGATGCACTTTTGATTCCACTCAGTTGCACCATATAAATTTTCTACAAGATTAAAGATTTTATCTTTAATATGCAGGTTTGAAAGTATCATCTACAGTAATTCTGTATAATTGCCACAATGTGATGGCATAACATTTATTTAATTGTCTTTTGGTAAAGGTATAACATCGCAGAGATGCGAATAGGAAGTAAATAGTCGTTCCACGACTTACGAAGCATCGACGCCAGAACTGCATATTTCATGCAGAGACACTCCCATTGGTGCGTTTGACACGTACGCATGAATTAGACAATTGGTCTGAAAGACCAGGGATTACAGTAGGACCTGAGAGTCCAATTTTGATGTATCCGAGTACATCAAGTCTTATTTGAGCACGAAGTGTGCTAGTAATTATCGCAAGTTGCAAGTGGCAACTATAACTACAATATTTTCGACGAAAACTGTGAAAATTATGAAACGCCACGTTTTTAGACCAAGAACATGGTCAATTTTCCATGCCACATGACTTAAGTGCAGTTATAACAAATTTCCTAAGTGTGGAAATAACCCAAGTGATACTGTTAATTATTACCATTGAAATTAAAATATTACGACGCACATCCGAGCGGTGCAAAGGCCATGATTTTTAGTGCCAAGATAACAGTGATATTGCACGATTATAATCTTTTCCCAGATATTAGAATCTGTTTTGGACGATACTCCAAATATCATTAAACTCAGTGAGCAGACACATGGTCATTTTTGTTAAAGTCTGCACAAGTGTAGATTCAGTTGTGATCTATAAAACCACGCTGAATTCTGTGAAACTTCGAATTATCGCCGTCTACAAGATGCTATAAACGCACCACGTGCTAGGAATCTTCACCATTTGGAACATGTTGTTTAACATGGCCAAAACCACTCGATGAAGAGGACATCGATCACCTGACAACACTACAAAATGGAAGAACGGGAGAGAATGGCCTTGCTCATGGACACACATGGAGAATGGAGAACATTTTCCAAGTTCCAAGGAAGGGAAGTACCCCTCATTATTTCCTCATGGACGAGGTGATCAACCAACGCCGTGAGTCATGCATTAAATTCTCCTGTTCAGGTGTTAGGTCATGGTGTTGTTTTTTTGCAACCGTCATGTAGGTAGGTTTCTTTTCTCGTTGACACCATTTTTGGTGATTTTCAGTTTTCTTGAGCTTCCACACCGTTGTTTTCAAAAGATCAGAGTTAGGCGCCATTTTAGTGTGTTCGCGCACTGGTGAATTATTGTAAAAGGTGAATTTCCAATTCATGAAAACCCAGATTATGACTTAAACAATGAGCAGTAATTTTTTTCGTAACAGCTGATGCTAAATTGTGTGTACAATTTCTAAGCTCCCTTTTGTACAGTTTTAGTACGCCACTGTAATTTGCGGGCGTATCGTTTAGAAAAGGAAGATCACTCATCTCAATTATGATTATTGTAAATACATTTTTGAAGTGGTGTTGTAAACCACGAGATTCGAGATGAATCTCATATCATTGTAAAAAGTGTAGCCAGTATTTGTACACTTTAATCCCGATTAAATGATAATCGTATCATTTATATTTAACGCCAGATGGTTAAGGTGTTTAAACCATTTATAATTATTTACTGTGCTTTTACGCACGAGATTGTACTATTTTGAATCCACAGTGGCGTAGACTATCTATTTTAGACTTTCTTACGAGAGAAATATATTCCGTTATATTCTCCTTGCTTTTACTAGGCATTTATATCAGTGTTAATCATTCCTGATGATCTACGACTTCGCATTATATCTTATTATCGAGTAACATTACTCAGAAGTGCACCAGGGTTACCAGTGAACTGTTAGAATGAGAACCCTACATGTATTTTGTAACATTTAAATACTTTGCTGCAAGGTAATGGACTCACATGTAGTGAGGCAGGAACTGTGCCAGAATTGATGACAGATGTTCTGAAGGCCACGAATTCCGTTGCGAATATTACCCAGAAAGCCAACGGTGACTTCCAATGAGACTACGACTAAATGACATACACTTTTGATACGTATTTTGTAAAGTATTTTCCAACCAAGCCTAGCTTGTGAATGCTAGATTTTTATGAAGGTCAAGTAACAACCGCTATAAATTGTTTCGATACAGGGTGATTCCCAAGTCAAGAATTCATATTACATTTTTCGCACATGTTGTAAGCGAATGATAGTTGATTATTTCTTTGATATGATAAGATGAGTTTTAATTTGATGAACCAGACATTTTAAATAGGCTGGTTTTCTCACATTATGTGAATGTTTTTGTCCGTGTGTTGACAAGCGAAGTATTATTGTATTTAAGATTGCCGGCAGATCTATGTTTTAGACTAGACTGACCGAGAATATTTCTAGTGAGCTACGGAGCCACTTAGATTACTGATTGTATGGTAACGGAGTCTTTTATTGCCCGTGTTATTGTGCTTGCCGGCAGATAATAGCTTCGAGCTATTCTGACCAAGGTCTTTCGCTTGTGTGTTTCAGAAACCACAAGGATTGCTTTAGAATGTTAGTGGCATTGCTTGTCACCTGTTTACATATTTGAGTACCGGTGAGGTAACTCATTTGTTAGTAAGAAGCCTTGTGTCATATGGTCATTCGTCATAAATAATTAATTCTTAATCCGACGATTTTAATAATCACACTCTAAATCATGAAACTTCATTTACATTAAATCTACGATGTTTAAATACACGTTAAATGTTAACTGTTGTTAAATCTTGATTTTCTGAATCACAGCTGACCGACGCATAGCGTTTGTTAGGTAATTCGGGAAGGAATAGTTAGGAAGTCAGTTACTTTCCGACTGGCAGAGATCATTGGCTAATCAGAAGTTTGTAATTATCGTGTTCCTCTTCGGCAATGTGTTTGAAAGATGGGGTTATCTGGGAGGCCACACACGGTTGGTGGTGACCAGGTAACCTCCTTTAACGGGCACAGTGTTAAGATCATATTTCATGATTAGGGTAGGAAGCAACCCGGATCTTATATTAGGTACTGTATCCTTATTTCCATGTGAAATATCAGCCAAAATCATAAGATGCAAGAGGATCGCAGCAACTTGTAGTACCCGGCTAAAAATAACCACGAATAGCACTGGCAAACACACACCGGAATAAGGAAAAAGCTGACAAAAGAAATTCTATAATTCTACACTACTGGGTTCGGTTAACTAACTGCTCTGGAGAGTGAGAGACTTTCGAATCTCGGGCGTAACGGGAATATGATATAGGTTGTGCCACTATTCTACTACTATAGCATTCTTACCTTAACCGCACTATTACGAAATATAACGCAAAAGTTATAGAAAAATATTGCAAGCGTACGTAAAAACGTGAATTTCAGGTTTATCTATATATATAAAAATCAATGTAACGTGATAGTTTGTCTGTGGGTATGTATGTCTCCTATGCGTTCATATACCATTCATCCGATTGCGTTGAAACTTGGGTGAGATATTGACTACACTCCAAGGAAGGTTTCTGCCTTAGTAAATCCATTTTACAATAGGTAGCGCACGCGTAGATTCAACAAATGAGCGACGATGCGCGAAGCATTTCAAAAAAGTCCCGTATGTGTTCATATACCATTCGTCCGATAGCGATGAAACTTGGGTGAGATGTTGTGTACACTTACGTGAAGGTTTCAAAATTAGTGAATACATTTCACAGTAGATAGCGCACGAGTAGATTCAACAAATGAGCGACGACACGCAAAGCGTTTCAACAAAGTCCCGTATGCATTCATATACCATTCGTCTGATAGCTATGAAACTTGCGTAAAATGTTGTGTATACTGCAGGGAAATTTTCTGGCTTAGTACATCCACTTTACAATAGGCAGCGCACGAGTAGATTCAACAAATGAGCTACGACGCGCGAAGCATTTCAACAAAGTCTCGTTTGCGTTCATATACCATTCGTCCGATAGCGATGAAACTTGGCTGAGATTTTGTGTGCACTCCAGGGAAGGTTTCTAGCTTAGTAAATCCCTTTAAAAATAGGTAGAGCACGAGTAGAATGAACAATATAAGTCCCATATAAGTTCATATACCATTCATCCGATAGCGATGAAACTTGGGTGAGATGTTGTGTATACTCCAGGGAAGGTTTCTGGCTTAGTACATACATTTTACAATGGGTAGCGCACCAGTAGATTCAACAAATGAGCGATGACACGCGAAGCGTTTCAACAAAGTCCCGTATAAAGTCATATACCATTCGTCTGATAGTGATAAATGTTTGGTGAAATGTTGTGTACACTCCAGGAAAGGTTTCTGGCTAAGTAAATCCATTTTACAATACGAAGCACACGTTTATATTCAACAAATGAGTGACTACGCGCGAAGCGTTTCGACAACGTCCCGTATACGTTCACATACCATTCATCCGATTGCGATGAAACTTGGGTGAGATGTTGTGTACACTCCAGGGAAGGTTTCTGGCTGAGTACATCCATATTACAATATGTAGCGCAAGAGTAGAATCAACAAATGAGCGACGAAACGCGAAGCGTTTCAACCAAGTTTCGTATGCATTCATGTACCATTCGTCCGTAGCTATGAAACTTGGATGAGATGTTGTGTACAAGTCATTGAAAATTTCTGGCTTAGTAAATCCACTATACATTATGCAGCGCACAAGTTGATTCAACAAATGAGGGACGACGCGCGAAGCGTTTCAACAAAGTCCCGTATAAGGTCATATACCATTCTGCCGTTAGTGGTGAAACTTGGGTGAAATATGGTGGACACTCCAAGGAAGGTTTCTGGCTTAGTAAATACATTTCACAGTAGGTAGCACACGAGTAGATTCGACAAATGAACGACGACACGCGGAGCGTTTCAATACAGTCCCCTATGTCTTCATATCACATTAGTCCGATAGCGATGAAACTTGGGTGAGATGTTGTGGACACTTACGTGACGGTTTCTAACTTAGTAAATACATTTTACAGTAGGTAGCGCACGAGTAGATTCAACAAATGAGTGACGGAGCGCAAATCGTTTAAACAAAATCAGGTATGCGTTCATATACTATTCATCCGATTGCGATGAAACATTGATCAGTTATTGTGTACCCGCCAGGGAAGGGGACTTAGTAAATCCATTTCACAATAAGTAGCGCAAGAGTAGATGCAACAAATGGGTGACGACGCGCGGAGCGTTTCAACAAAATCCCCTATTGCGTTCATATAACATTCTTCGATTGCGATGAGACCTTGATGAGTTATTGTGTACACGCCAGGGAAGGGCTTCGACTTAGTAATACATTTCTCAATAGGTAGCGCACGAGTAGATTCAACAAATGAGTGACAGCGCACGAAGCGTTTAAACAAAACCCCGTATACGTGCATATACCATTCATCCCATTGCGATGAATCATTGATGAGTTATTGTGTACACGCCAGGGAAGGGTTTCGATTTAGTAAATCCATTTCACAATAGGTAGCGTACGAGTAGATTCAACAAATGAGTGACAGCGATGAAACTTTTGAAAGTTGTTGTGCACGCTCCCACGAATGGTTCTAAATTAGAAAATCCATTTTACGATAGCTTAGAGGCAGCTAACATGTATCCAAAAGCACTTCAGGAAACAGAATTTCAACGCCAACACTTTATTTGATTGGCATTGCAACGCATGCCGGGTACAGCTTGTTCATAATAAAAACAACTAACAACGAAAAAACGAAGTCAAGTTCAAAACCAAAACTAATTCAAAACCTTACAATAGATGCTACTAGTTATGCAATTACCTCTGCGTAAATAATAAACGTACTTTTGACACCACACTGCTGTTTCCAAGTTTTCAGGAGTATCAATAAAATAGAATTAATAAATTATTTAATACCGTCGTAAAAGATGCTATTTAGCAATGGCCCGTCGCTATTACAAAAACTAAGTCTTATTCTATACAGGACTCCTGATTCCTACGCTAAAACTAGTCTAAATACGATTATATTTACTCTATCATTTCAAATATCGTTAATATTTACATATTACAAGTTTCTGTGCAATTTCAATTTCCTTGAGTAATAATTAGGGATAATAGACAATATAGGTATCAATAATCCGTTCAATGAAGCCTAGATTATCTCAAGATCGAACTTCCTCCAAGTCTTTCAAAAATAGAAATAATAATAATAATAATAAAAATAATATTATACGTACTTCCAATAAATACCAGAATCAATTACTCCCTGTTGACATTGAACCATATGATCTGACTATAACCGTCATCTATTCTCGATATTGCTGTTTATTGACACCTGGTCTTATTTCAAACATCTACCTTTAAATATCGCATAACACCAGCAAATCCTAACTCCATCTTGCACAATTGCTTCATTAAAACATCTCGTGTTCCATTATAATATGCATTCCTGTCTACTACACAAGCAGTATATCATCACAGAATAATTCTTTTAACAACAAATGTCCTTCCGACACTATCAATGCCATTATAGCTCCTTGTTACTACACTCAAATATGCATATATTTTCCTCCAATAGTTGGTAATACTTTCTTTACAATTACTTTAATTAAGCCAAGTCGTAGCTGTCTACATTTTCAACAAAACATTCCAATATAACACTCCATAATATCAGCTGATTACCTAACAACAATACTTGTACTAGTCATTGGTTCATAATTTCATTTAAGGTATCTGGCATCCTAATAATGTTTCATAATATCATCAGCTTCATACTATCGTTACTTGCCTTCCTCTACTGTCATCAATAATACATATTATTATGTGACATAGTTTCATTCTATGTTTCTCAAAACATTATTCTGGTATTCGAATATTTGTGAAAATTATCCTATTTATTCAAAATATTTTCCATCATGAAAACATTAATAATGTTCATTTTCATCATTTACTTTTACACAATTTGAAATTTTTTACGAGAAATGTTCTTCATCTGACTTGTAGTTATGGTGACAAAATATACGTCCTACCATTTATCAGAACATGATCGTCTTCCTAATTACAATTAATTTAAATATAACTGAAATAATTGAATCAAACAATACAAATGACAACAAACGAAGATCTCCATCGCATAAATCTTTAATCCAATCTCAAAATATCAAAATTCCTAAAAATGTCAAAACTTGGACTAAAATCTACCATCATAAACTATCTCGACGCTCAACTAACGAATTATCCTCCGATCCTGACATATTAAATCAAAATTGGCGAAAAGCGACTACGAAAACTCCAACAACAATACTAATAAAATATTAAATAGAAATTAACGTCGAAAATGGTCACACAGAATATACCATAGATCTCTATCTACAAAAATGGGCTGCTGAAGAGAATTATTTTCTTACCTTATGTGGCGTATAGTTGTCTAGTAGAAGAGCATGGAGTGGTTGCCATAACCCAGTTCGTCCTTCCCGTACTTTCTTGGACTCACGTTCCATCCTAGAATTCGCCTTACAGGTCCAAGATATTTCATCTTACTGGACCAAGATGTTACACCAATCTGAACTGCATCTCCCCGTCGTCGATCTTCCTCCTTGTTCAATTCCAGGTTCATGCCCTCCACTCTTGTTCATCTTCTCGTTCCGACCTCTTCTGCTCTTCTGTTCTTCATGTATTCTGCGTAGAATTCCTCCAATCTCTCCTAAGCGTTGTCTATTTTACTTTCATCGATTATTGTTTATTGAAATATCGAGAAAATATCGTCACCGATATTCTAAGTAACTCCTGATATTCTCGTCTTCATCTTGTAGGTTACGTTCCCCGCTGCATATTTAGCACTGCATCATCCCAACTTTCATAATGCTGGAAGATATCCCTCTCAATCTCGATTGTAACAATATTTTCATAATCATATCAAAGAAATGTTAAATGTAGAAATAATATCCGTTAACTTGCACACGATTCCAATGCTGCTCGAAACTTATGCTCAATCACTGCACCCTGCGGCGTAGTGACGATTATTGTATTTAAACACCGAATACTTTACTTCTCCCGACAGAAATATAACTAGCATATTCGCTTCTGTGATTTCACTCTACGAAACGTTCATATCCGCTTCTGAACTGTTCCTTCACAAAGTCTAACTACTTTTTCTTTCGTTCGCTCCTCAAAAAAATTGCTTATTTCTTGTATATTCCTTCTCAATTCTTTTAATAATTTTCACTACACCTCGACACTTACACTTGTGTAAAACTGTACTCACTCGTTTGCATTCAAGCAAATACACTTCGCTATGAGTCCCGACACTCTTACCGATCACTGCGCTATATCACACAAAGCGCGCACTCGGAGACCAAGATGCGATACGTCCGTTCTCTTACACGTCTCTCCAACAAGAAGCCACGATTGCCTTGCTCGTTTCCCCTTCTCCACTCAAATTTTGACGTCATCAAGAAAATCCGCGCGTGTCTTAGGTGGGATTCTTTCCAATCCTCTTTCTGACTTATTGAAACATGTTTCTCCAAAATGGTATCTCTGATAAATCTTCATTTATTAAACTGTAAATTCTCAATTCATAAAATATCATACAATAACTTGCAGTTACAGCATTAGAAGTATTGGTAATTAATTCCATCGAATATTCCTATTGGCTTCTGGGCTGTCACGTGATATTCTCAGCGCACCCCTGGATACCAGGCGTGTGTCGTCCACACATTTTCTTGCTTTGAAAATTGCCTACTCGCTGCTTCCTTTCTTCGATACACCTTTTCTTCCTTTGCGAGTTGCCTATCTTGACCATGATCAAACAATGACCGGTTATCTGCCGCCTTATATGGAGTATTATTTTCCTCTAGTAATTTTCTGATTGGTTCGGCGTTTTACAGAGACAACGTCCCCTCACGATTTCGCGCTATCTAGAGTTCGACTACCAAATCTAGCTAAAATAAATTTACAAAACTTATGCTTTCCTCAAGGAGATAATACCTGGTAATATTATCCAAACCACAAATTCGAGTACAGTACCATCCCGGCATTTTCCTGGAGTATATATAGGACCACCTTGAAACCCACTTGCTGAAGAGCTGATATAGGAATTTAACCCGCCTCTTTTCAGTTCTGTCTCAATGTGCTGAGTGTACCCCGTTTGAGCCCTCAAACCGAAATTTAATTTATGTTAAGACTCGGGAATGTAGGGGCAGATGATCCCGTAGTTCAGCCGCTTAAAACAATAATAACTAATTTAAAGTCGAGAATCGAACTCGGGCTTCCACGGTCCCAGCCAACTGATAATAATGAACTAAGAATATATGCTAAGGATTATTTTATTAACCCTGTTTATTATTGGCATATTTTAACTGTTATCAATTTTTTCGGAGCGCACAATGCCTGTGACAGCTAATTCGTCGTCCACATACGGTTTTCTTTTGTTATCATTACTTCCCTTCTATAAATTTTGCACCGAAGGATAGCATACCTTCTGGTAGGATGCCATGCTCATTCACGAAAGCAGTCTAAACTGCGTACGACTTTCATACGTGTGCTACCTGCAGTAGAAACCATAGCTTCCCTAAACGATTGCAGATTCTTCAGCATTGAACTAAGCCCCTGGGATGATTCTACCTATTTGCTACAAACGTTGTTATTTAAAGAAAGCCAGTATAGTGAATTTGAAAGAAATGAATGAAATATGTGTAAAATTACTTTTCATTGTGAAGTAATACACCATATATCTTTGATAAGTTACAAATACTTTAGGAGATAAAGTACTATAAATGAAATCTGAGTCGTGCGACTCATCAATCCAGAGGACGCAACAGATTTCACACATCCAAAGAGTGGACCACACTCGAGAGAAAAAGCTAACCTAGAATAAGAAATTGTGTACGTTGTGTCCCTCCAAAGTTTCTCCACAATCCTACATTCAAACATACATATACTGTATACAAACATACATATATACATACATACATACATCAAACCTTAGAATATGAATGGTAATTTAAAACAACTTACTCCCTTTCAGTACTATTTCGTCTGCTGTAACGATAACGTATTTGAGGTAGATTGGCCTTGGTGGCACCAATTTTGATGTCTGGACAGAGAGTCACTGCTGGGAACGGTACTTGCCAAATTGGTTGTATTTTCTCATTAAACGAGATGATGACAGGCGTGCCCTGCCACTTCAACCACACTCTATTGATGAGCAGCAGACTGCACGTCAAAGAGATGACGAACGCCACTATCCATATAACCCTGAACAAAGAACATGATTTTAAAATTGTAAACTGAACACACTATTAGGAGCCCAAAATGACAGGCTCAAAATAAGCCCTGGAACAAATTGTAAAATATATATATCTTATCATATATCTTATCTTACATCTTATAAGTAAGACAAATAAAGCGGTTTTGGTGCAGGGGCTAATAGGCAAGATGGCCGCCGCGCACAACTGCCCTATGTGATCCTTATGGAGGGGTCAGCCATAGCTGGGGCAGGGGCTAATGGGCAATATGACCGGCACGCCCTGAGACCGCCAATGACGTCACAGGGAGAGGTCAGCCGTGTTGTTGCTAAATGGAATATTTATTATTTTTTAAATTATTATTATTGTTATTATTATTGTTATTGGGTAATTATTGATTGATCATGTACAATCATGACCAGTCTTATATTGTCCACTTTGTGGTGAAGTAGATAGCATTTTAGCTGTTTCCCCAGAGGTCTGGGTTTGATTCCCACCTCAACCAAGAAATTTCAATCTGGGCTGAGAGCTGGAATGGAGTACACTCAGCCTCATGAGGTGAAAGTAAGAAAAGGTGGGTTTCATTCCTAACTCAACCATTCTGGAAGTAGTATTTTGTGGTTTCCCACGTTTATTCTAGGCCAGTGGTTCTTAACCGGTGTTCCGCGAGTACCTCGGGAGTGGTCCGCGGGAGAATAGGGTCCACCAGCACTTATGAAAAGTGGCCAATAAATGGCGATTTCGAAAACGATGTGCGTTGAAAGATAATCGTCCGGATGTATTGGCGGCGATAACTATCAGGTTTGGAATTGAAATATATTTAAAATAAGTGTTATTGAGGAAGGGTTACAACTGATAAGGTGTGTTGGGTGGAGGGTGGTCCGTACATGATTCAATTTCACGCTGAGTGGTTTGCAGACTTCTACGGGTTCAGAACCACTGCTCCTGGAAAATGCAGGGTTATATCTTATCTTAAGGCCACGGACGCTTCCTTTCCAATCCATACTTGCAAATACACACAATATTACAAGCCCGCAATAACTCAGGTTATCAGACAAATTCTACACACACACTCAAGTACACGGGGCTAAGTGATCACGATGCCAAAGTCCCCTCAAATGAAACAACAGCAACTAATGTAATATTCATGTCCACCTCATAGTGTAGCGGCTAGTAATCTTGGTTGTCACCGGCTTTACCTCGATTTCATTCCTGGCTCTGCTAAGAAATGTAATTCAGGTCTGAGAACTGGAACGGGGTACACTCAGTCTTGTGAGCCAAAACTAGGAAGAGGTGGGTTTGATTCCTACCTCACTCATTCTAAGAGCGTTTTTCTGTGGTTTCCCACTCTTACACTCTTAAGCAAATGCCGGGATGGTACCCAACTTAAGGCTACAGCTGCTTGCTACCCAGAACCTAACTCTATTACAAATACATACAGAAGTACAGACATTAAAGTGACACAGGTTATCAGACAGCTTTTACATTCACTCAAGTCCATAGGGTTACAAACGAAGAGGTATTAAGACTATTGGGAGAGAATAGATGTTTCTGGTGACTGTTAATGAAGAGAAGAGATAGGTTGGTAGGACACATACTAAGACACCCAGGAATAGCAAGCTTAGTTATGGGAGGAAGGGTCAAGGGCAAGAAATGTAGGGGTAGACCAAGTTTACAATATGTTAAACAAATTGCCTTGGTTGTAGGGTATGGTTGCTATATAGAGATAGAGGAGAGATGTTTCCGGCGACTGTTAATGAACAGAAGTGATAGGTTGGTAGGACACGTACTAAGACACCCAGGAATAGCAAGCTTAGTTATGGAAGGAAGGGTCAAGGGCAAGAACTGTAGGGATAGACCAAGTTTAGATTATGTTAAACAGATTGCCTTGGTTGTAGGGTGTGGTTGCTATATAGAGATAGAGGAGACATGTTTGTGGCGACTGTTAATGAAGAGAAGAGATAGGTTGGTAGGACACATACTCATCATCATCGGCTTTAACTCGAATCCGAGTATAAATCTTCTTCCTTCAGTCCAGTTTGTGGATGTGTTTACGGTGACTAAAGAGTCCAATCCTGGCATGAAACAAGCGACCACACAAGTCACATAGTATTGCTGGAGGAGGACGTGGTTGGGCTGCTCGAAGTTTCCTAGCTTGACGCTTGGCCTCTTCGTGTGTGCGTCGATCCCTTTCAAATGTCTTTACAGTATCCGACATGGTACGGCGCCTAGTTGAGCGGTCTTCAGCCAGCATGTCCCAGGTTTGTGAATCAAGACCTGTCAATTTCAGGGTCTGCTTAAATTGGTCCTTGTAGCGCCTCTTAGGACCACCATGAGGTCTGGTGACATAGCATAACTCACCATATGGCATTTGACGAGGTAATCTCACATCACCCATCCGATGGACATGACCAATCCATCTAAATTGGTGACCTATTATGGATGATTCTATGCTGTTGATTTGAGCCTTTTCCAGAACAGCAATATTGGTAATGCGGTCTTCCCATTTAATCCTCAGGATTGATCGAAGTTTTTGTAGGTGGAAACGCTCAAGCTTCCTAAGATCACGTCGGTAAAGGGTCCACGTTTCACAGCCATACAACAATGTAGAAATGACTACTGCTTTGTACACCATAAGCTTTGTACTCATGGACAGATCTTTATTCATGAAAACCCGGTGCGCTAATCGTCCATATGCTGCGTGGGCTGCGCCAATTCTCTTATCCACATCCTGCTCACAGGTACAGCTCACAGAAATGGTACTGCCCAGGTACGAGAAGTGGTCAACCTGTTCTAATGGCAAATTTGAGATGGAGATATTGAACTGAGGAAGAGGTGTGCCTGGTGAAGGTTGTGCCAAGACTTTAGTCTTTATGACATTTATGGTAAGACCAAAGCGATCACATGCACTTTTGTAACAATTAACTGACTCTTGCAGCTCTTCTGGTGTGAGAGTTGGTGACGCAGCATCATCTGCATACAACATGTTAGTAACCTTAGTAACCTGAGTTATCCTCAAGGAGCGGAGACGAGTTAGGTTGAAAAGCCCTCCATCAAAACGATAGTTGACCTCCACACCTGGGATGTTTGTGGGTGAATCATAAAGCATTGCAGCCAAGTACAGCGCAAAAAGCGTTGGAGCCAGTACACATCTGTATTGTATCTGTTATGTTAAGGGTGTTGTTGGTTTGACTAACCCGCGCCTCCCACCATTTGTATTGTATCTGAGAGGGATGCCAATACAAATACTAAATCTAGGGGATGAAATTAATCTAAATTGGGGTTGTAGCTTGGCGAATTTGTAAGAGGTTGGGATTGTTTTAGGAAGAACTGCGGACACGTTTAGAGAGCAATTTACATACAGGGGAATTGGCGGGAGGAATGAATACTCACCTAGCTCACCTCTAGGCCGCACGCTGGCGGTGCAGTGCCTCCTGCATGTCAGCGTTCAATGTAGATCTTAAAACTAGGTACTAATCTAAAGGGAAGGGCTTCTTAACCTAAACGAAATAAAAAGGTAGTCAATAGACTGTTCAGAAAGGGGGTTTATTAAGAAATAGTGGCAATTGCAATAGGGGAGGATGGAAATAATAATCTAGGGGGAAAAAGGAATTAAGCAGGCACGATGTCACTCACCCCACCGTTAATACCGGTCTTCCATGATGATGGTGGCGTTGGGACTCGATATGGGGCCATCCCCCCATATCGGTCCGACGTAGCACAACTCCGATAGAGTGTAGGACTGTAACTCCGTCCCAGTTCAGAAGAGTCCACGTTCCTAAGAGACCGCGGCGCGTGTTCGTACCTCTATTTATAAGTAAAAGGTGCGATGTCAGTCCAGTCAGCGGTATGTTGGGAGTGTAATGTCCTCTGTGTCCTGTCCAAGTGCTTGCTATTGGAGCTAGGTCTATGACCTACGGTCTACTCCGTAGTCGCGTTGCCATGTCGCCTTTTACGTAGTTATCTCTTATTATATTTTATGTATTTATAGGCACAGTCCTTTCCTAAAGGGCTGGGGCCAGGACACATCCTTGTTTCAGTCCATGGGTAATGGGAAATTCATCGGACATCTTATTCTGATGGCAAACCTGACCTGTCATGCCATCATGGAGAACCTTGATTAGATCTACAAAACGCTGAGGGCAACCAAACCGCTTCAGCACTGCCCACAAGGCTGGTCGTGGAACCGAATCAAATGCCTTTTCCAAGTCATAAAAGACTAAGAAGAGTGGATTCTGTTGTTCTCTACATTTTTCTTGTAGCTGTCTCACACAGAAAATCAAGTCAATTGTGCTTCTGGAAGTTCTAATTTCGCATTGTGACTCTGGGAGGATCCTCTCAGAGATAACCTTGAGGCGGTTAAGTAGAATTCTTGCAAGAATCTTCCCCACAATTGATAGCAGTGATATACCACGGTAGTTGCCACAAACACTGCGATCACCCTTTTTAAAGATAGTGACCCTTCCTTCCATAACTAAGCCTGCTATTCCTGGGTGTCTTAGTATGTGTCCTCTAACATATCTCTTCTCTTCATTAACAGTCGCCAGAAATATCTCTCCTCTCCCCTAGTCTTAATACCTCTTCGTTTGTAACCCTATCTACCCATCTGATCTTCATCATTCTCCTCTTTTCTGCTGCACCAATAGTCCAAGTTTCACTTCCATAGAGTGCCACGCTCCAGACAAAGGACTTCAAAAATGACTTCCTTATACCTAAATCTATATTCAATGTTAACAGATTTCTTTTCGGCAGAAATGCTTTCCTTCCCTGAGCTAACCTACTTTTTATATCCTCTTTGCTTCTTTGCTTCGTCCATCACTGGTTATTTTGCTTTCTATGTACCTGCCAATTTGATGTCCATAGGGGTTTCTGATTTATTTCGGCTGCATTCCAATATTAGCCTACTTTCGATTTTTGCAAAAAATGAAAGTACGGTAGACTTATGAGATCAACACAGGGCCAAAAACTGTGTGTTTGTCTGTGTGTGAGTCTGTGTGTGTGTGTGTGTGTGTGTGTAGGTGTGTGAGTGTGTGTACTCTGAATGTGTGCCCCCCCCCTATCAATTCGAACACAGTGAAACCGAATTGAACGAAATTTGCTACAGAGGTAGCACTAGCAATGGACACCTCAGTGTCATGTTTTATATCACCGCCAACTTGACGGAAACGTAATGGCAGCCACCCAAATGTTCAAAGCTAAAATCAAATTACGACTAACCTAATCACTCGATCTCTACCAAATTTTGCAACATCATACCGTTGTATGGCAAATATCCTTTGACCAAATTACAAGGTCATCAGCCCAAACGTTTGCGGATGGCCGCCATGTTTTTGTGCAAATGGATTCCCCCTATTAATTCAAACACGGTGAAACCGAACCGAACGAAATTTGGTACAGAAGTAGCACTAGCAAAGGGCACCACAGTGTCAGCTTTTATATCGCGGCCATTCTGACGAAAACGTAATGGCGGCCACCCAAATGTTAAAAGCTTAAATCAAATTACGACCAACCTAATCATCTGATATCAACCGTCTATTGCAACATTATACCTTTATGTACGTAGAATCGTTTGACCAAACTAAAAGGTCATTAGCCAATAATTTGCGGATGTCGGCCATGTATGTGTGCAAATTGATTCCCCCTATCTATTCATACACGGTGAAACCGAATTGAACGAAATGTAGTACAGATGTAACACTAGCAAAGGGCACCTCATTGCCATGATTTATATTGCCGCCATCTTGACGGAAACGTAATGGTGGCCACCCAAATGTTAAAAACTTAAATCAAATTAAGACTAACCTCATCATCTGATCTCTACCAAATTTTGCAACAACATAACTTTATGTGAAAAGCGTTTTTTGAACAAGCTACAATGTCGTCAGTCCAATAGTTTGCATATCGAGGCCATAAATGTATGCAAATTGATTCCCCCTATCAATTCAAACAGGGTAAAACTGAATTGAACGAAATTTGGTACTGTACCCGATACCTAGTTTAGGCTATCGGCTACGCCAGCAGACATTAAGCTGTAGTTGAGGTTTTGGGAAGAGTTAGGAAAAGATAGCGCACCGATCGAGTCAAGAAGAATGTCAAGATGACGTAGGAGGTCTAGAATCAAGGAGGCACTGACATCTGTAAGAAGATGGAATTATGGATAGAGATGTGAAACTTTATTAAGATATATATGGAATATGGTATTTAAACATCTTAGAAGAGGATATATAACATGCATTATAAGTGGAAATAATTCTAAAGAAGACAGATAACCCTTAAGTTATTTTATAACGGAACAGCCGAGATGATGTGGGTTCGAGACTATGATCGTGACGCGAGAGCACAGTGGTGGGGGTGATCACCACGTGTCCGCGCCAAGCAGATAAGAGTGAGGACAGTGCCGGTACATTCAGTGGAGCTCTGTCAGACGAGCAGGTAGGATCGAGCTCTGTAGCGCAAGCGAGTCGCACGGTGAAGGTCGCGCAGCATACCGAAACTGTCACGGCAGAGGGTAGGCGACAGTTTCTGCATCGCCGAGCAGCGAACGCCAAGCAGGTCATTGATCCAGGCGGGCTTGCCGAGGAAGCAATCACAGACGGCCGGGATATGTTAGAACCGCACTGCAAGTAGTTGGAGACTTTATTACAAGCTATATTTCAACGCAGTTTGAACACAGCTTTTATGAATAACTTTATGACTATGCTTTCCTTTAACGCATTCAAAGTTACTTTAATAATTTCAAGCAAACGGAATGTTGTTAGCATAGGCACTGATGAACATTAGATCGTGCATTAATGAAACTTATTTCTTATGCAGTTTCATGAATTACCAAATACAGACAACTATAGGGTGTTTAATAAACTTGGACACTCTCAAGTAAAATTTTATTTTTACGAAAGTGAGACTTAGCAGTCATTTGAGATTGAACTTTCAATACTCAAACTGAACATTTAATGGAACAGTGGCGTAACTTCGAAGAGGAATAGGGGGTCCGCTGTTTCCATGAACTTTTTCGAGAAGAGTTGGACGATATCCGCTATGGGTAATCCGAAGTTCAACATGTCAGAGTAGACGCAGATAGAGACAAGATGGCACCGCAGAGCGATGGATTCGATTCCTGACGAGAGGAGTCCACCAGCTGATTCGCTTTGGGATTTCGAAGGCAATCGTCATTTCATGGATGGAATGATATTCACGCCGATCTTTCGAGAAATTCATTATGTAGGGAAAATCGACGATCTTGGAAATTTAATTACAGCTGATTATGAAAGGTACTGTAAGAGTCATAACTACCTGATACGATTATTTTCATGAATACTGGGCACACATGTATATTTTTCTAATAGGAGTGATTCGATTATTAAGACATGGTTTGACTTTATATACTTCGAATTTGCTAGAATATGGAGTGACCATATGATATGGCAGGCGTCATTATACGAAATTCTCACCATTGGTTGGCTTTATTAAGCAGATGTTTGGTCTTTTAGACATTTTTCCAGCTAGGATATTTTTCATGAATAGTTTTTTTTTTGTGTAACGAGTATTTCGAACTCGTGATCTGCAATTGATTATCTAAAATTACTTCGTCAGTTCATTGCATACTAGCGAGTGTGTATTATTCATCAGTAGGGATTTTTTCCATTGGATTGTTTGGAGATATTAAGAAGTTATTCACTTTAGTGAATGAACATCGCTTTTATATGACAACTAGAAACTTGTTGATTCCTATCTGGTGCATTCACTCATATAGTCTACGAGATGGGGTCTTTCGTATTTATACGATTGTATGGTGGTACTCATCTTACCCATCGTTCAGGGCACTATCATCCAAGTCGACGGGGCGAGGTATTTCGTATTTATACGACTGTACGGTGGTTACACATCTTACTCGCCATTGAGGGACTCATTTTTATCATCCGAATGTACACGAGATTGTAAGTGAATCAAACAAGGAACTACTAGTCACATATCAGTCGAAATTTTGTTAAATAAAGTAACGATAAATGTCATCAGGATTGCATTTAGTAATTCTTGTTTGCCAATCCAATATTTTGTTGCTATACTCTTTTGAGAGTAATTTCAGTTTAACGGCTGCTATAGCTGATGCTTTTGATGAGTTTATAATTATGTTTGATACCTTTTGAGAAGGATTTAAAGTAATTGAATCTTGTAAGATTAATCATTAATGGTCAGATTTACTTCAAGGCAGATCAGTATTGCAGATTTTGATATGAGATTATAGCACATTGGTGTTTTTCTGCGATGTGAGTTATGAAAATTGTAAGAGAATTTATGCTATTTGAAAGCAGATCTTAAATTACTGAGGTAAAATATTTTTTCCAATTGTTTAAGAAGTTGTCTAGATGGGATCAGATTAATTACAGTTATTGGAGATTGTGTGCGTTGATAATTTGAAGCCAGTTATATATTTTTTGTAGATCATGCAACATGGTTAAGTGAAGTTTGTGGTAGGCTTTTTGTGGAAGTTGCCATGTGATAGTTGCAACGTTGATAATGTATTTTGAGGCAGACATGAGGTCGTCGTACCCAGTCTAGCGTATTTGTTGAGATTCATGCTGTATGTGCTGAATATTTATGGAGTTTTGTGGAATAAGTATTGTATTCAAATGTGATATTTGAAGTATTGAAGAAATGTAATGTCGTTGTGGATAGTTAGATCCAACGTGATGTCGTGGAGGCAATAATATTTTTTGGCATGATAAATTAAATACGAGATATAACTTGGAAGTGATAAAACTGTAAGACAACGTTCTATAAACCATATTAAACAATTTGTTAGGAAATTAAACAAATAAATAAAGTTGATAATACAAGATTTTCTGAGAATAATAATTAATGAAATAATAATCTGAGATTAAAGCATATTAACGATCTGACCTAATGAAATAAAAATCAGAATGACTAGATGAAATAATGAAAACTTAAATAACCAGATGATTGAAATTTAAATAAATTGATAAATTAAATTTTGGAATAAATCAATGAATTACATAAATGGATGAATTAAAGATTGGATAAATAAACTGATTGAAATAAATTAATAGACGATTATAATGATGATGAATAACTGAATTAGAAGGTGATAATTAACTAAAGAAGCTGATGATTAATGAATTTATATGGAATTAAATAAATTTAATTGAGAGATAATTTGAAGGAATTGCAACTTGAGTTGAGAATTTAAATGATGTAATGGTGATGAATTAATGATTCTGACAGGAATATGTAGAATTTTGAAGTGAGAATTAATGTGAGAAATATTTAATTTTGATGATGACGATAACGATGACCAATGAGCCATGAATTTTCTGTAATTCACAGATAAGAGATTATGAATGACAATGTAAATAGTGTAAATTAATTATTCGATGTTTAGGAGCATTTGACTAACATGTTCAACATTCAAATTATGCCATGCAAACCATAAATTACGTGATGTTTAATATATGTGATTATAATGTGTGTATGTTTAGACAGATTAATAACTTTATTAAATCCACATTGATGATGTTAAATTAAAGAGAAATTAGGTCTCAGGTTTCACAAATGTCAGTGACGAAAGACATAGTGCTACAGTGATCCTGAGAACCCAAGAGAACTTTAGAGATTTTTCTTGTTATGTGGATGAAATAATTTTGGATTAGAAAAGAGATGGTTCGATTTTTGGACAATGACAATTTAACATTGGCATTCGACCATACTCTCAGGTAGGAGTTATATTTAAAATGTCTGTCTGACTATCAAAGTAAAATAAATTTGTTTTTATCTTAGTTGTGATCTGATGATGGTGTGATTTTCCTTTTTCTTTCCTTGTCTTGAGTAAGGCTTATCCGGAAAGGAAGTGGTTTGCTAGGAATTCAGTTGATGGCGCCCATTTATATTTGCATTATTTCTATTAAACTTAAGCCCGTAACGACCCTAGAGATACTTTGTCTCGTGATACCCACTGCTTTTTCGATAACTCAGCTGAATTTCCGACACATTCCTTATTTGACTAGAGGTTCATTTAACTCCGCTCTGTCCCGGAACTACAGGAATGCGATGTTATAGCAGATGGGTCATCGCATCCCCAGGACGAACGGGTACAGAGAGAGAGGGAGAATTGGCTTTATCCAACTAGTGGGGCTTCGATTTTGTTTATTCTATGGAATCACATCAGATTTAGATTACTGAGAGATTGATCTCAAGTTCATTTAAGTGTGTTACAAAATTTATTAAACTTAGTCAGACAATGTACTTGTGTGCCCAATCCAGTGTTCATGTTAATCGTATTAGTAATATCATGTTAGTTATAAGACATTTTTTCCTATACCCAAGTGAATGCAGGAATTGAGACATTGTAATGTGTTGTTGTCTAACGTCTCTATATAAAACGTATATTGAAAATATAATTATGTTGCCGGAAGATTTAGCTAAGGTGTTAGGAGAGTTACAGACGGGTATGTCTGGTATTGCAGAAACTATTTCTAAGATGGAAACGGAAGTTAAAGAACAAATTAATAATTCAGAAGCTAGATTAGAAGCTAAATGTAAAGAGAATGTACAAGCATTACAGGCTAGTAACGAAGGCAATCTAAACGACAGTTTAAAATCATTAGAGACTAGGCTACAGACTAGTAATGAAGAAAATTTAAAATTATTACAGTCAAATAGTGAAGACAATTTTAAGTCATTAGAAGAAAGGCTACAGTCAAATAGTAAAGATGAGTTGAAGTCATTAGAAACTAGATTACAGACTAGTACTGAAAGTCATTTAAAAGCTAGTGAAGCTAACTTGAAGGATAATTTTAAGTCATTAGAAGAGAAATTACAATCAAATAGTGAGGATAACTTTAAATCATTAGAAGAGAAATTACAAGCTCGTAGTGAAGAAACTAACACTGAATTAGAAAACAAGTTAACTAGATTAGAGAATAGTTTAACTTTAAAGAATAATGAAATGCTAAAGACTTTACAATTAGACATAATTGCAGTAAATATGAAAGGAGAGGAAAATGTTCAAATATTAAGAAAAAATATTATTGAATTAGAAAGTAGAGGAGAAGAAAATATTTTTACTTTAAGAACTGACGTTATGTCCATACAGAAAGACATTAAATCAGATGTATCGAAGTTGAGATTCGACATCGATGGTTTAGTGGCAGATGTAGGCAAAATTCAAGAGTGGTCTACCGAAGTATCTTTCGAGACTAAAATTAAAGGTCTAGAAACGAATCTAGGTAAAGAGATTAAAGATTTAAAGACAGTAATTGGGACCATTAAAGAGGAAGTCTTAGGAGAGGTTAATTCTAATTTAAAATCATTAGAAAATCAATTGCAGAAAGATATTAGGAAGATAGACGACGATATAGAGCAAAAGGTTAATGAAAACTTAGCTTTATTCAAAAATAGAGTCGGTGCAATTGTGGAAGAACGGTATAGTGAGGTCGATGCCGAAGCAAAAGAGAAGCGTGAAGGGTTAGATGAAAAATTAATCGCAGGTATGGCAAACTTAGAAGCGAGGTTTACGGAGAACAAGGAAGCGATGAATATAGATTCAACTCTATTTAGGACAGATGTTGATCTGTTAAAGGAACAAGTCGCGTCAGTAAAGAACACGTGCGAAGGCAAAATTGACAAGCTAAAAAACGATTTAGACGAGAGTAACAAAACGCAGGATGTTACATCGCTAGATGAATTGAAGACTCAGGTCAAGAAATTAGCAGAAGACAGGATAACTAAACTAGAATCCATGTTTAACAGTTTCACCAGTCAGAATATCACATCAGGGGAAACATTGATAAATCAGACAGCGATAGACCGCAGTATGAGTAATCAAGAAGCGAGCATGGGAGAAGACCGTCAAATGCAACCGAATGTGACATTCGAAAGGGCCAGTTCAACCCCTCAGGATAATCCAAGTTCGAATAGGAGTACGTTGGGTCCAAGCGAACGATACTCAGGTCCAGTCACCATTATTAGAAATCTGGATGACAAGCCGAGAAAGTTTTCGGGAAATACAGGAGTCACACCAGTCGAATTTCTGCGAGATATTCGAGACTACATGGCGGAACATAGGGTAGCCAAAGAAAGAGAGCTAAGGATAGTCGAACGCGCCTTAGATGGATCTGCGCTTACTTGGTTTAGAGCGTTCAGAAGCAATTTTGCGAACATGGAGCAATTTGCCATAGCTTTCTTGAGGAGATTTTGGAGTGCCGAGGATCAACTTAACGTAAGAGCGGAAATGTACTCAAAGCGCTATTCTACGTCACATCCGACGCATTATGCCAACTATTTCACGTCACAGCTTGCTAAATTACAGTTTCTGATTCCTCCATTGCCAGAAGAAGAGCTTTTGCAAGCTATAGCGAGACAGTTACCGATTGAGGTACAGCGATCACTAATAGCGTCGGGAGCCAATACACTTGAGCACTATGACGACATTTTACGGCGATTGGACTATACAAGCGCTCAAGTTACACCTAGAAACACCAGAAACGACAATAGAAACACGCAAGAAGTGAATGCGGTAGTCGTAGACAATGCAGCTCAAACGGACAGAAGAGATTCCTGGGAAAACCGACGGAACGAAGGGAATCGAGGAAACATCCGTAACGCTCGAGGAAATGATCGATATAGAGGACCATATGAGAGGCCATACGATCAAGAAGCAAGAGATAGCCGATATAGAAATTATAACCAGAATTCCAGATATCAAGACAGGAATCGATATAACAATAGATATCGGGGCAGAAATAACTGGAGCCAAGGTCAACAGTATAATGGGAACGACAGGCAGGATGACCGAAGAAACGATCCTAACGACAGACGAGATAATCGTGGATATGAGAGGTCGAGGCAAGAAGATAGACAGCCTAGTGCACCACTCGAGGAGACAGTGAGAGATGTCAATCGAGCAAGCACGAGTGGCGAAGGAAGAAACAAACGTCAGAATAACACGGAATCAAGATGCTAATCATTGGAAGTCAATCATCATTATTGAGAGTCAGAAAGAACCATCATGCTGAGTAAGGGAATTGTAGAGCTATCGTGTACATGTATTATATATAGAATGCCTGAGAGTGTATTTTTTTTTCCTCAATCTTGATAAAAAAAGGAGATGTACGGGAGAGATGTACCCGATACCTAGTTTAGGCTATCGGCTACGCCAGCAGACATTAAGCTGTAGTTGAGGTTTTGGGAAGAGTTAGGAAAAGATAGCGCACCGATCGAGTCAAGAAGAATGTCAAGATGACGTAGGAGGTCTAGAATCAAGGAGGCACTGACATCTGTAAGAAGATGGAATTATGGATAGAGATGTGAAACTTTATTAAGATATATATGGAATATGGTATTTAAACATCTTAGAAGAGGATATATAACATGCATTATAAGTGGAAATAATTCTAAAGAAGACAGATAACCCTTAAGTTATTTTATAACGGAACAGCCGAGATGATGTGGGTTCGAGACTATGATCGTGACGCGAGAGCACAGTGGTGGGGGTGATCACCACGTGTCCGCGCCGAGCAGATAAGAGTGAGGACAGTGCCGGTACATTCAGAGGAGCTCTGTCAGACGAGCAGGTAGGATCGAGCTCTGTAGCGCAAGCGAGACGCACGGTGAAGGTCGCGCAGCATACCGAAACTGTCACGGCAGAGGGTAGGCGACAGTTTCTGCATCGCCGAGCAGCGAACGCCATGCAGGTCATTGATCCAGGCGGGCTTGCCGAGGAAGCAATCACAGACGGCCGGGATATGTTAGAACCGCACTGCAAGTAGTTGGAGACTTTATTACAAGCTATATTTCAACGCAGTTTGAACACAGCTTTTATGAATAACTTTATGACTATGCTTTCCTATAACGCATTCAAAGTTACTTTAATAATTTCAAGCAAACGGAATGTTGTTAGCATAGGCACTGATGAACATTAGATCGTGCATTAATGAAACTTATTTCTTATGCAGTTTCATGAATTACCAAAAACAGACAACTACAGGGTGTTTAATAAACTTGGACACTCTCAAGTAAAATTTTATTTTTACGAAAGTGAGACTTAGCAGTCATTTGAGATTGAACTTTCAATACTCAAACTGAACATTTAATGGAACAGTGGCGTAACTTCCAAGAGGAATAGGGGGTCCGCTGTTTCCATGAACTTTTTCGAGAAGAGTTGGACGATATCCGCTATGGGTAATCCGAAGTTCAACATGTCAGAGTAGACGCAGATAGAGACAAGATGGCACCGCAGAGCGATGAATTCGATTCCTGACGAGAGGAGTCCACCAGCTGATTCACTTTGGGATTTCGAAGGCAATCGTCATTTCATGGATGGATTGATATTCACGCCGATCTTTCGAGAAATTCATTATGTAGGGAAAATCGACGATCTTGGAAATTTAATTACAGCTGATTATGAAAGGTACTGTAAGAGTCATAACTACCTGATACGATTATTTTCATGAATACTGGGCACACATGTATATTTTTCTAATAGGAGTGATTCGATTATTAAGACATGGTTTGACTTTATATACTTCGAATTTGCTAGAATATGGAGTGACCATATGATATGGCAGGCGTCATTATACGAAATTCTCACCATTGGTTGGCTTTATTAAGCAGATGTTTGGTCTTTTAGACATTTTTCCAGCTAGGATATTTTTCATGAATAGGTTTTTTTTTGTGTAACGAGTATTTCGAACTCGTGATCTGCAATTGATTATCTAAAATTACTTCGTCAGTTCATTGCATACTAGCGAGTGTGTATTATTCATCAGTAGGGATTTTTTCCATTGGATTGTTTGGAGATATTAAGAAGTTATTCACTTTAGTGAATGAACATCGCTTTTATATGACAACTAGAAACTTGTTGATTCCTATCTGGTGCATTCACTCATATAGTCTACGAGATGGGGTCTTTCGTATTTATACGATTGTATGGTGGTACTCATCTTACCCTTCGTTCAGGGCACTATCATCCAAGTCGACGGGGCGAGGTCTTTCGTATTTATACGACTGTACGGTGGTTACACATCTTACTCGCCATTGAGGGACTCATTTTTATCATCCGAATGTACACGAGATTGTAAGTGAATCAAACAAGGAACTACTAGTCACATATCAGGCGAAATTTTGTTAAATAAAGTAACGATAAATGTCATCAGGATTGCATTTAGTAATTCTTGTTTGCCAATCCAATATTTTGTTGCTATACTCTTTTGAGAGTAATTTCAGTTTAACGGCTGTTACAGCTGATGCTTTTGATGACTTTATAATTATGTTTGATACCTTTTGAGAAGGATTTAAAGTAATTGAATCTTGTAAGATTAATCATTAATGGTCAGATTTACTTCAAGGCAGATCAGTATTGCAGATTTTGATATGAGATTATAGCACATTGGTGTTTTTCTGCGATGTGAGTTATGAAAATTGTAAGAGAATTTATGCTATTTGAAAGCATATCTTAAATTACTGAGGTAAAATATTTTTTCCAATTGTTTAAGAAGTTGTCTAGATGGGATCAGATTAATTACAGTTATTGGAGATTGTGTGCGTTGATAATTTGAAGCCAGTTATATATTTTTTGTAGATCATGCAACATGGTTAAGTGAAGTTTGTGGTAGGCATTTTGTGGAAGTTGCCATGTGATAGTTGCAACGTTGATAATGTATTTTGAGGCAGACATGAGATCGTCGTACCCAGTCTAGCGTATTTGTTGAGAATCATGCTGTATGTGCTGAATATTTATGGAGTTTTGTGGAATAAGTATTGTATTCAAATGTGATATTTGAAGTATTGAAGAAATGTAATGTCGTTGTGGATAGTTAGATCCAACGTGATGTCGTGGAGGCAATAATATTTTTGGCATGATAAATTAAATACGAGATATAACTTGGAAGTGATAAAACTGTAAGACAACGTTCTATAAACCATATTAAACAATTTGTTAGGAAATTAAACAAATAAATAAAGTTGATAATACAAGATTTTCTGAGAATAATAATTAATGAAATAATAATCTGAGATTTAAGCATATTAACGATCTGACCTAATGAAATAAAAATCAGAATGACTAGATGAAATAATGAAAACTTAAATAACCAGATGATTGAAATTTAAATAAATTGATAAATTAAATTTTGGAATAAATCAATGAATTAAATAAATGGATGAATTAAAGATTGGATAAATAAACTGATTGAAATAAATTAATAGACGATTATAATGATGATGAATAACTGAATTAGAAGGTGATAATTAACTAAAGAAGCTGATGATTAATGAATTTATATGGAATTAAATAAATTTAATTGAGAGATAATTTGAAGGAATTGCAACTTGAGTTGAGAATTTAAATGATGTAATGGTGATGAATTAATGATTCTGACAGGAATATGTAGAATTTTGAAGTGAGAATTAATGTGAGAAATATTTAATTTTGATGATGACGATAACGATGACCAATGAGCCATGACTTTTCTGTAATTCACAGATATGTGATTATGAATGACAATGTAAATAGTGTAAATTAATTATTCGATGTTTAGGAGCATTTGACTAACATGTTCAACATTCAAATTATGCCATGCAAACCATAAATTACGTGATGTTTAATATATGTGATTATAATGTGTGTATGTTTAGACAGATTAATAACTTTATTAAATCCACATTGATGATGTTAAATTAAAGAGAAATTAGGTCTCAGGTTTCACAAATGTCAGTGACGAAAGACATAGTGCTACAGTGATCCTGAGAACACAAGAGAACTTTAGAGATTTTTCTTGTTATGTGGATGAAATAATTTTGGATTAGAAAAGAGATGGTTCGATTTTTGGACAATGACAATTTAACTTTGGCATTCGACCATACTCTCAGGTAGGAGTTATATTTAAAATGTCTGTCTGACTATCAAAGTAAAATAAATTTGTTTTTATCTTAGTTGTGATCTGATGATGGTGTGATTTTCCTTTTTCTTTCCTTGTCTTGAGTAAGGCTTATCCGGAAAGGAAGTGGTTTGCTAGGAATTCAGTTGATGGCGCCCATTTATATATTTGCATTATTTCTATTAAACTTAAGCCCGTAACTACCCTAGAGATACTTTGTCTCGTGATACCCACTGCTTTTTCGATAACTCAGCTGAATTTCCGACACATTCCTTATTTGACTAGAGGTTCATTTAACTCCGCTCTGTCCCGGAACTACAGGAATGCGATGTTATAGCAGATGGGTCATCGCATCCCCAGGACGAACGGGTACAGAGAGAGAGGGAGAATTGGCTTTATCCAACTAGTGGGGCTTCGATTTTGTTTATTCTATGGAATCACATCAGATTTAGATTACTGAGAGATTGATCTCAAGTTCATTTAAGTGTGTTACAAAATTTATTAAACTTAGTCAGACAATGTACTTGTGTGCCCAATCCAGTGTTCATGTTAATCGTATTAGTAATATCATGTTAGTTATAAGACATTTTTTCCTATACCCAAGTGAATGCAGGAATTGAGACATTGTGATGTGTTGTTGTCTAACGTCTCTATATAAAACGTATATTGAAAATATAATTATGTTGCCGGAAGATTTAGCTAAGGTGTTAGGAGAGTTACAGACGGGTATGTCTGGTATTGCAGAAACTATTTCTAAGATGGAAACGGAAGTTAAATAACAAATTAATAATTCAGAAGCTAGATTAGAAGCTAAATGTAAAGAGAATGTACAAGCATTACAGGCTAGTAACGAAGGCAATCTAAACGACAGTTTAAAATCATTAGAGACTAGGCTACAGACTAGTAATGAAGAAAATTTAAAATTATTACAGTCAAATAGTGAAGACAATTTTAAGTCATTAGAAGAAAGGCTACAGTCAAATAGTAAAGATGAGTTGAAGTCATTAGAAACTAGATTACAGACTAGTACTGAAAGTCATTTAAAAGCTAGTGAAGCTAACTTGAAGGATAATTTTAAGTCATTAGAAGAGAAATTACAATCAAATAGTGAGGATAACTTTAAATCATTAGAAGAGAAATTACAAGCTCGTAGTGAAGAAACTAACACTGAATTAGAAAACAAGTTAACTAGATTAGAGAATAGTTTAACAAGAGTTTAGTGCTTTTCAGTCGGTCAACACGAATGTACCCAAAAGAGATGGGTTATGCCCTAATCCTGAAATAAATTACATGAGATTAATAAAACACTAGGATGACCAGTTTCGATCGTCAAGCGATCATCATCAGATCCAATACACTTAGGCTATAAAATCTATGTTTGAAATACAGGTGAAAATATTTACAATATGTACAATTATTTAGTTGCAGTATTGGTACTGCAACTGTCAGTGTATGCTAAATGCAGTATATATGTTAGGTGAAATGCTAAATGGTGATGGCTATCCGGAGATTGTACTTTAGAGAGATTATATGGTTGTAAACTATGGTTAAACTATAAAATTTTAGGCTAACTACTTATCTGATTGTCTTCCGTACTACAGCTATTCGCAGTTTCCGTGTTCACTTGAACTCGCTGTGCGGTCGACTGCGGTGGTTATCTTAACGACTGGTTTTTCCCTGCCTTCCCCCCCTGTCCCTACGTGCTGTGGGGAGTGATCGCGATGTGTTTATGTGAGGTGTTGCCAACCTAGATAAGATGTATGTTATTGAATGAGGTGGATCTACAACTATTAAAGACCGTGGATTAGTCCTCGCCACGCGTGGAGCATAACCCATTCGAACTAAGCGTTGACGGTCTTATGAGGACGTCCCGGCACCTTTAATACTGCCTCTAATATGGGCCTTGGTTTATTGCAGAAGAAAAGTACATCGTACACCTGATCCTGATAACATTTACCTATTAAAAACCCCCTAATTTCCCCCCCTTTTTTTATCTAGCTTGGCTGTGTCGCTAAATTGTGTTTTGTTTCCGACAGGGTGTGTTTTTTATTAGCGTGAAGAGGGGTGAGCTCTCCATGAACGTGTGTTCATTTAGATTGTTGGGATTGTTTCGTTTGGCTAGGTGTATCTCGATTGCTTCCTTTATGTCAAGAGCTCTGCCTTTCGATTCGTGATGGATTATTTTAAGGTCCGACTCTATGTTGGTAAAGCTATGCCCTGCGTCACACATATGTTCGCACACGGCTGAATGTGTTCCGTATCTTATCGCATTCCTATGTTCATTATAACGTGTGTCTACTCGCCTTCCACTCTGCCCGATGTAATTAGCTTGACAATCGGTGTCTTGGCACGTTATAGAATATACCCCTGACCTTGAATACGGGTCACGTTTATTTAGATTACTATTTAGGAGGTGCCTAGCGGTTGTGTTTTTCGTCGTGAAAGCTATCTTTATGCCTTGCTTTTTGAATAGGTTAGTGATTTTATATGTATTCGCATTCACATAGTTGAAACGCGCAAATTTTTTCTCATTACTGTCCGGTTTGGGAATCGTTTTATCTTTATTTTTATGTTTGGCTATAATTTGATTTATTTTGCTTGGCGAGAAGTTGTTTTCCTTTGCTATTTGCATAATAGTTCTTATTTCCTTATTATAGTTGTCTTTTGACATGGGTATGTTTAAAGCCCTGTGCACCATTGAATTGACACCCGCTAGTTTGTGCGTACTGGGGTGATTAGACTGATTGTCGATTGCATGCGAGGTTTGTGTTGCTTTCCGGAATATGGAATATGAAAGGTCGTTGTCTTTACGTTCAATAGTTATATCGAGATAATTTATTTTCCGGTCTATTTCGGATTCCTTAGTGAATTTGATAGAATGGTGAAGGCTATTAATGGATTGGAGAATTGTTTCTTCGCTTGTTAGTTCAGTATCGTAGATGCAAATTACATCATCTACGTATCTTTTCCATATTACTATTCCCTTTGTTGAAGTCTTTTCTAAGAACGCATTTTCTAGTGCATTGATGAAGATGTCAGCGATTAACCCACTTAGTGGCGATCCCATTGCTAGGCCTTCTCTCTGTGTGTATATTTTATTGTCGAATTGAAACACGTTTTGGGTGAGAACGACCCTCAGTAATCTCACAATCTCTTCAATTTCTTTTACCGAATTGTTGGATTTTAAGTTGTTTTCGATAGTGTTGATTGCTTCAATAATCGGAATATTGGTGTACATGTTAGTTACGTCGAAGGATACTAGCCTGAAGCTAGGTTTCATTTGTAGGGTGTTCAATGCTGTTACTAGTTCTGTTGTGTTCTTTACCGAGTTGTTTTTGTCGTTGGAAAGACGGCTTTTTAAGATTTTTAGTAACTCTTTGCTGATTTTGTAATTAGGGGCATTCCTACAATTGACTATTGGTCTCATTGGGCATTCCTTTTTGTGTATTTTTGGTTGTCCCCTCAATGACGGTATTTTCGGGTTCATGTTTATTAGTTTTGATTTTTCAGCTTTGGTCAGTATGTATTCTGTTTCTTTTAGCGCACTTTTTATTTGTTTTTGGAATTTGTTGGTGGGGTCTTTTGTTAATTCCTTGATTTCGTTGTTGTTTAGGAATTCGACTGTTTTTTCAATGTATTCTGTTTTGTTCAAAATTACTGTAGTGTTTCCCTTATCTGCTTTTGTGATGATTAAGTCATGTTCTTTTATTTTTTGTTTCAACGACTTTATTTCTTTGATTTGTTTGTTGTTTTGAATGTTATTGCTATCGCCCTCTCGTTTGAGGATTTTTTTGGCTTCGTTGGTGGCGAGATTTTTGGTTAATTCCCTGTCTTCTGCTGGGAGCTTGTGACTGGCTATCTCAATATCTGTGATTAACTGTTTTATATTGTGGTTCGTGTGTGCGTCTGTGCAGTTGTATTTCAAACCTTTGTCTAACATATTCATTTCACCTTGAGAAAAGGTTACGTTCGTTCTGTTGTTTACTCTGCTGTGGAAATTGAATTCATTGTTATTCGTGTGTTGTTCGTTAGATTGATGGTTCTGTGTTTCTCCTAGTTTTCTTAATTTATTTTCTAGCGTTTCATGCTTCCTCGTTGCTCTGATTTTGATGGTGTCATGTAGGTGTTCGGTGAAGCTGTCCCATTGGGCTGCGTGCCAGAAATTACTTAGTTGCAATTGAATGTCGTATAATTGTTGGTTAATTTTTTGCTTTCTTATGTATGCAAATCTTAATTCGTTTTTTATCCAAAGCGCTTTGGCTTGTTTAGTTGAAATGATCGAAGCTGGTGTGTTCGGTACGGTTTTAATTGGTACGTATTTAGGGGTGAGGTTTAGTTCTATACATTTTTTGTTGAACCAAATTGACTTGTCTAAATTCATGAGTTTAAGCCTGAGTGATTTGAATTTCTTGGCTTCACGATTTGCCTGACTAGCCGTGAACATTGTGGTGTTTGAAGCCATATTTTCAGTGTTGCCTTAGTAAACAAGAGTTTAGTGCTTTTCAGTCGGTCAACACGAATGTACCCAAAAGAGATGGGTTATGCCCTAATCCTGAAATAAATTACATGAGATTAATAAAACACTAGGATGACCAGTTTCGATCGTCAAGCGATCATCATCAGATCCAATACACGTAGGCTATAAAATCTATGTTTGAAATACAGGTGAAAATATTTACAATATGTACAATTATTTAGTTGCAGTATTGGTACTGCAACTGTCAGTGTATGCTAAATGCAGTATATATGTTAGGTGAAATGCTAAATGGTGATGGCTATCCGGAGATTGTACTTTAGAGAGATTATATGGTTGTAAACTATGGTTAAACTATAAAATTTTAGGCTAACTACTTATCTGATTGTCTTCCGTACTACAGCTATTCGCAGTTTCCGTGTTCACTTGAACTCGCTGTGCGGTCGACTGCGGTGGTTATCTTAACGACTGGTTTTTCCCTGCCTTCCCCCCCTGTCCCTACGTGCTGTGGGGAGTGATCGCGATGTGTTTATGTGAGGTGTTGCCAACCTAGATAAGATGTATGTTATTGAATGAGGTGGATCTACAACTATTAAAGACCGTGGATTAGTCCTCGCCACGCGTGGAGCATAACCCATTCGAACTAAGCGTTGACGGTCTTATGAGGACGTCCCGGCACCTTTAATACTGCCTCTAATATGGGCCTTGGTTTATTGCAGAAGAAAAGTACATCGTACACCTGATCCTGATAACATTTAATAGGTAAATGTTATCAGGATCAGGTGTACGATGTACTTTTCTTCTGCAATAAACCAAGGCCCATATTAGAGGCAGTATTAAAGGTGCCGGGACGTCCTCATAAGACCGTCAACGCTTAGTTCGAATGGGTTATGCTCCACGCGTGGCGAGGACTAATCCACGGTCTTTAATAGTTGTAGATCCACCTCATTCAATAACATACATCTTATCTAGGTTGGCAACACCTCACATAAACACATCGCGATCACTCCCCACAGCACGTAGGGACAGGGGGGGAAGGCAGGGAAAAACCAGTCGTTAAGATAACCACCGCAGTCGACCGCACAGCGAGTTCAAGTGAACACGGAAACTGCGAATAGCTGTAGTACGGAAGACAATCAGATAAGTAGTTAGCCTAAAATTTTATAGTTTAACCATAGTTTACAACCATATAATCTCTCTAAAGTACAATCTCCGGATAGCCATCACCATTTAGCATTTCACCTAACATATATACTGCATTTAGCATACACTGACAGTTGCAGTACCAATACTGCAACTAAATAATTGTACATATTGTAAATATTTTCACCTGTATTTCAAACATAGATTTTATAGCCTAAGTGTATTGGATCTGATGATGATCGCTTGACGATCGAAACTGGTCATCCTAGTGTTTTATTAATCTCATGTAATTTATTTCAGGATTAGGGCATAACCCATCTCTTTTGGGTACATTCGTGTTGACCGACTGAAAAGCACTAAACTCTTGTTTACTAAGGCAACACTGAAAATATGGCTTCAAACACCACAAAGAATAGTTTAACTTTAAAGAATAATGAAATGCTAAAGACTTTACAATTAGACATAATTGCAGTAAATATGAAAGGAGAGGAAAATGTTCAAATATTAAGAAAAAATATTATTGAATTAGAAAGTAGAGGAGAAGAAAATATTTATACTTTATGAACTGACGTTATGTCCATACAGAAAGACATTAAATCAGATGTATCGAAGTTGAGATTCGACATCGATGGTTTAGTGGCAGATGTAGGCAAAATTCAAAGTGGTCTACCGAAGTATCTTTCGAGACTAAAATTAAAGGTCTAGAAACGAATCTAGGTAAAGAGATTAAAGATTTAAAGACAGTAATTGGGACCATTAAAGAGGAAGTCTTAGGAGAGGTTAATTCTAATTTAAAATCATTAGAAAATCAATTGCAGAAAGATATTAGGAAGATAGACGACGATATAGAGCAAAAGGTTAATGAAAACTTAGCTTTATTCAAAAATAGAGTCGGTGCAATTGTGGAAGAACGGTATAGTGAGGTCGATGCCGAAGCAAAAGAGAAGCGTGAAGGGTTAGATGAAAAATTAATCGCAGGTATGGCAAACTTAGAAGCGAGGTTTACGGAGAACAAGGAAGCGATGAATATAGATTCAACTCTATTTAGGACAGATGTTGATCTGTTAAAGGAACAAGTCGCGTCAGTAAAGAACACGTGCGAAGGCAAAATTGACAAGCTAAAAAACGATTTAGACGAGAGTAACAAAACGCAGGATGTTACATCGCTAGATGAATTGAAGACTCAGGTCAAGAAATTAGCAGAAGACAGGATAACTAAACTAGAATCCATGTTTAACAGTTTCACCAGTCAGAATATCACATCAGGGGAAACATTGATAAATCAGACAGCGATAGACCGCAGTATGAGTAATCAAGAAGCGAGCATGGGAGAAGACCGTCAAATGCAACCGAATGTGACATTCGAAAGGGCCAGTTCAACCCCTCAGGATAATCCAAGTTCGAATAGGAGTACGTTGGGTCCAAGCGAACGATACTCAGGTCCAGTCACCATTATTAGAAATCTGGATGACAAGCCGAGAAAGTTTTCGGGAAATACAGGAGTCACACCAGTCGAATTTCTGCGAGATATTCGAGACTACATGGCGGAACATAGGGTAGCCAAAGAAAGAGAGCTAAGGATAGTCGAACGCGCCTTAGATGGATCTGCGCTTACTTGGTTTAGAGCGTTCAGAAGCAATTTTGCGAACATGGAGCAATTTGCCATAGCGTTCTTGAGGAGATTTTGGAGTGCCGAGGATCAACTTAACGTAAGAGCGGAAATGTACTCAAAGCGCTATTCTACGTCACATCCGACGCATTATGCCAACTATTTCACGTCACAGCTTGCTAAATTACAGTTTCTGATTCCTCCATTGCCAGAAGAAGAGCTTTTGCAAGCTATAGCGAGACAGTTACCGATTGAGGTACAGCGATCACTAATAGCGTCGGGAGCCAATACACTTGAGCACTATGACGACATTTTACGGCGATTGGACTATACAAGCGCTCAAGTTACACCTAGAAACACCAGGAACGACAATAGAAACACGCAAGAAGTGAATGCGGTAGTCGTAGACAATGCAGCTCAAACGGACAGAAGAGATTCCTGGGAAAACCGACGGAACGAAGGGAATCGAGGAAACATCCGTAACGCTCGAGGAAATGATCGATATAGAGGACCATATGAGAGGCCATACGATCAAGAAGCAAGAGATAGCCGATATAGAAATTATAACCAGAATTCCAGATATCAAGACAGGAATCGATATAACAATAGATATCGGGGCAGAAATAACTGGAGCCAAGGTCAACAGTATAATGGGAACGACAGGCAGGATGGCCGAAGAAACGATCCGAACGACAGACGAGATAATCGTGGATATGAGAGGTCGAGGCAAGAAGATAGACAGCCTAGTGCACCACTCGAGGAGACAGTGAGAGATGTCAATCGAGCAAGCACGAGTGGCGAAGGAAGAAACAAACGTCAGAATAACACGGAATCAAGATGCTAATCATTGGAAGTCAATCATCATTATTGAGAGTCAGAAAGAACCATCATGCTGAGTAAGGGAATTGTAGAGCTATCGTGTACATGTATTATATATAGAATGCCTGAGAGTGTATTTTTTTTTCCTCAATCTTGATAAAAAAAGGAGATGTACGGGAGAGATGTACCCGATACCTAGTTTAGGCTATCGGCTACGCCAGCAGACATTAAGCTGTAGTTGAGGTTTTGGGAAGAGTTAGGAAAAGATAGCGCACCGATCGAGTCAAGAAGAATGTCAAGATGACGTAGGAGGTCTAGAATCAAGGAGGCACTGACATCTGTAAGAAGATGGAATTATGGATAGAGATGTGAAACTTTATTAAGATATATATGGAATATGGTATTTAAACATCTTAGAAGAGGATATATAACATGCATTATAAGTGGAAATAATTTTAAAGAAGACAGATAACCTTCAGTTATTTTATAACGGAACAGCCGAGATGATGTGGGTTCGAGACTATGATCGTGACGCGAGAGCACAGTGGTGGGGGTGATCACCACGTGTCCGCGCCGAGCAGATAAGAGTGAGGACAGTGCCGGTACATTCAGAGGAGCTCTGTCAGACGAGCAGGTAGGATCGAGCTCTGTAGCGCAAGCGAGACGCACGGTGAAGGTCGCGCAGCATACCGAAACTGTCACGGCAGAGGGTAGGCGACAGTTTCTGCATCGCCGAGCAGCGAACGCCAAGCAGGTCATTGATCCAGGCGGGCTTGCCGAGGAAGCAATCACAGACGGCCGGGATATGTTAGAACCGCACTGCAAGTAGTTGGAGACTTTATTACAAGCTATATTTCAACGCAGTTTGAACACAGCTTTTATGAATAACTTTATGACTATGCTTTCCTATAACGCATTCAAAGTTACTTTAATAATTTCAAGCAAACGGAATGTTGTTAGCATAGGCACTGATGAACATTAGATCGTGCATTAATGAAACTTATTTCTTATGCAGTTTCATGAATTACCAAATACAGACAACTACGGGGTGTTTAATAAACTTGGACACTCTCAAGTAAAATTTTATTTTTACGAAAGTGAGACTTAGCAGTCATTTGAGATTGAACTTTCAATACTCAAACTGAACATTTAATGGAACAGTGGCGTAACTTCGAAGAGGAATAGGGGGTCCGCTGTTTCCATGAACTTTTTCGAGAAGAGTTGGACGATATCCGCTATGGGTAATCCGAAGTTCAACATGTCAGAGTAGACGCAGATAGAGACAAGATGGCACCGCAGAGCGATGGATTCGATTCCTGACGAGAGGAGTCCACCAGCTGATTCACTTTGGGATTTCGAAGGCAATCGTCATTTCATGGATGGAATGATATTCACGCCGATCTTTCGAGAAATTCATTATGTAGGGAAAATCGACGATCTTGGAAATTTAATTACAGCTGATTATGAAAGGTACTGTAAGAGTCATAACTACCTGATACGATTATTTTCATGAATACTGGGCACACATGTATATTTTTCTAATAGGAGTGATTCGATTATTAAGACATGGTTTGACTTTATATACTTCGAATTTGCTAGAATATGGAGTGACCATATGATATGGCAGGCGTCATTATACGAAATTCTCACCATTGGTTGGCTTTATTAAGCAGATGTTTGGTCTTTTAGACATTTTTCCAGCTAGGATATTTTTCATGAATAGTTTTTTTTGTGTAACGAGTATTTCGAACTCGTGATCTGCAATTGATTATCTAAAATTACTTCGTCAGTTCATTGCATACTAGCGAGTGTGTATTATTCATCAGTAGGGATTTTTTCCATTGGATTGTTTGGAGATATTAAGAAGTTATTCACTTTAGTGAATGAACATCGCTTTTATATGACAACTAGAAACTTGTTGATTCCTATTTGGTGCATTCACTCATATAGTCTACGAGATGGGGTCTTTCGTATTTATACGATTGTATGGTGGTACTCATCTTAACCATCGTTCAGGTCACTATTATCCAAGTCGACGGGGCGAGGTCTTTCGTATTTATACGACTGTACGGTGGTTACACATCTTACTCGCCATTGAGGGACTCATTTTTATCATCCGAATGTACACGAGATTGTAGGTGAATCAAACAAGGAACTACTAGTCACATATCAGTCGAAATTTTGTTAAATAAAGTAACGATATCAGGATTGCATTTAGTAATTCTTGTTTGCCAATCCAATATTTTGTTGCTATACTCTTTTGAGAGTAATTTCAGTTTAACGGCTGTTACATCTGATGCTTTTGATGTGTTTATAATTATGTTTGATACCTTTTGAGAAGGATTTAAAGTAATTGAATCTTGTAAGATTAATCATTAATGGTCAGATTTACTTCAAGGCAGATCAGTATTGCAGATTTTGATATGAGATTATAGCACATTGGTGTTTTTCTGCGATGTGAGTTATGAAAATTGTAAGAGAATTTATGCTATTTGAAAGCATATCTTAAATTACTGAGGTAAAATATTTTTTCCAATTGTTTAAGAAGTTGTCTAGATGGGATCAGATTAATTACAGTTATTGGAGATTGTGTGCGTTGATAATTTGAAGCCAGTTATATATTTTTTGTAGATCATGCAACATGGTTAAGTGAAGTTTGTGGTAGGCATTTTGTGGAAGTTGCCATGTGATAGTTGCAACGTTGATAATGTATTTTGAGGCAGACATGAGGTCGTCGTACCCAGTCTAGCGTATTTGTTGAGATTCATGCTGTATGTGCTGAATATTTATGGAGTTTTGTGGAATAATTATTGTATTCAAATGTGATATTTGAAGTATTGAAGAAATGTAATGTCGTTGTGGATAGTTAGATCCAACGTGATGTCGTGGAGGCAATAATATTTTTTGGCATGATAAATTAAATACGAGATATAACTTGGAAGTGATAAAACTGTAAGACAACGTTCTATAAACCATATTAAACAATTTGTTAGGAAATTAAACAAATAAATAAAGTTGATAATACAAGATTTTCTGAGAATAATAATTAATGAAATAATAATCTGAGATTTAAGCATATTAACGATCTGACCTAATGAAATAAAAATCAGAATGACTAGATGAAATAATGAAAACTTAAATAACCAGATGATTGAAATTTAAATAAATTGATAAATTAAATTTTGGAATAAATCAATGAATTAAATAAATGGATGAATTAAAGATTGGATAAATAAACTGATTGAAATAAATTAATAGACGATTATAATGATGATGAATAACTGAATTAGAAGGTGATAATTAACTAAAGAAGCTGATGATTAATGAATTTATATGGAATTAAATAAATTTAATTGAGAGATAATTTGAAGGAATTGCAACTTGAGTTGAGAATTTAAATGATGTAATGGTGATGAATTAATGATTCTGCCAGGAATATGTAGAATTTTGAAGTGAGAATTAATGTGAGAAATATTTAATTTTGATGATGACGATAACGATGACCAATGAGCCATGAATTTTCTGTAATTCACCGATAAGAGATTATGAATGACAATGTAAATAGTGTAAATTAATTATTCGATGTTTAGGAGCATTTTACTAACATGTTCAACATTCAAATTATGCCATGTAAACCATAAATTACGTGATGTTTAATATATGTGATTATAATGTGTGTATGTTTAGACAGATTAATAACTTTATTAAATCCACATTGATGATGTTAAATTAAAGAGAAATTAGGTCTCAGGTTTCACAAATGTCAGTGACGAAAGACATAGTGCTACAGTGATCCTGAGAACCCAAGAGAACTTTAGAGGTTTTTCTTGTTATGTGGATGAAATAATTTTGGATTAGAAAAGAGATGGTTCGATTATTGGACAATGACAATTTAACTTTGGCATTCGACCATACTCTCAGGTAGGAGTTATATTTAAAATGTCTGTCTGACTATCAAAGTAAAATAAATTTGTTTTTATCTTAGTTGTGATCTGATGATGTGTGATTTTCCTTTTTCTTTCCTTGTCTTGAGTAAGGCTTATCCGGAAAGGAAGTGGTTTGCTAGGAATTCAGTTGATGGCGCCCATTTATATTTGCATTATTTCTATTAAACTTAAGCCCGTAACGACCCTAGAGATACTTTGTCTCGTGATACCCACTGCTTTTTCGATAACTCAGCTGAATTTCCGACACATTCCTTATTTGACTAGAGGTTCATTTAACTCCGCTCTGTCCAGGAACTCCAGGAATGCGATGTTATAGCAGATGGGTCATCGCATCCCCAGGACGAACGTGTACAGTACGTAGGTGGCACTAGCAAAGGGCACCTCAGGGTCATGTTTTATTTTGCCGCCCTCTTGACGGAAACGGAATGGCGGCCACCCAAATGTTAAAAGCTTAAATCAAGTTACGACCAAACTAATTATTTGATCTCTACCGAATTTTATAACAACGTACCTTTTTGTGGGAAGCATCTTTTGACTGAACTACAAGGTCATTAGCTTAATATTTTGCAGATAGCGGCCATGTATTTGAGCAAATAGATTCACCATACCAATTTTAACACGGTGAGACCGAAGTGAATGAAATTCTGTACAGATGTAGCACTAGCAAAGGGCACCTCATATTCATTTATAATATCCGTATAACACGTTGTATTTCTACAAGCTATTACAACCAACATTCAATTATACTCCTTGAAAAGGACAAAGAGTTATAAAAATACCCATGGATTTGGGAGAAAGTAGGCTATATGTTCTTTACTGGACATCTTGATTTTGTTTTACATTTATTAGTTTTCATCATGAGTTCTTTCATCAAGGCTGAGTTCATACCATTCAAAAACTCATTTAAATCCTCAGGCGTGTCGGCCAAGATGACTATGTTACTGGCAAATCTCAGAGTTGAAATTATTTCTCCTTGAATCTTCACTCCCACTTTAAACTTTTCTCCAATATCCTTCATTGCTTGCTGAATGTAAAGTTTGAAAAGTATGGGTGATAAGTTACAGCCTTGCCTTACACCTTTCTGAACTCCAGCCTCTCTCTCATGTCCTTCAGCTCGAATGACTGCTGTCTGGTTTCAGTATTGATTGTAGATCACCCTCCTATCCCTGTACTTTATTCCAATCGTTTTCAAAATGCCATACAATTTAGTCCAATCAACGTTATCAAAAGCTTTTTCTAAGTCTACAAATGAACGTTCTCTTATCTTTCTTATTCTACCTTCCAAAATCAGCCTGAGACTTAGTACAGCTTCCCTTGTTCCTAAATTTCTCCTGGAATCAAACTGGTCTTCACCCAACTCCGTTTCTAACTGGCTTTCCATCCTCTTGTAATTTTTTCTAGAAAGGATCTTTAAAGCATGAGTAATTAAGGTGTTTGTACGGTAATCTTCACATCAGTTCGCTCCCACTTTCTTCGGTATAGGAATGATAACATTCTTTTTGAAATCAGTGGGCACCTCACCTGTCTCATAAATCCTGCACACCAAGTGATATAACCTTATCAGACCTTCATCTCTTATGCAGCGTAGCAACTCAATCGGTATATCATCTATGTCTAGTGACATGTTCCTGCTTAAGTCTTCCAATGCTCTGCCAAATTCTGATCTCAATATTAAATCTCGTTGAGCATCCTCATCAAATTCCTCCTCCCTTTCCATTACATGGTTCTCAATCTCCTTGCCATTAAACAAACACACTATGTAAGCTTTCCATCTCTCAACCTTCTCTTCCCTTTTAGAGGCTTTCCATTTGTGTCCTTAATATTACAGCATTCACTGTCGACCAAAATATTATGTGTACTCGAGTTTGAATATTGTTTGTGAAGTAACCAATAGACCTACATAAAATCCAATATCATCATCATTTTGTCGTTCTATTTTACGTTAGTTCATGAAGGGTGGAATTTTTAATTTATATTTTAATATTTTTTATCGCAGTTGGAACACAAACAGTACCCGTTTTAAGCGTGTTTCATCCATGCGTCATATTTAAGAATTATTATCTCACCAACCCATCATCAAACCAAATCCAAATTTTAACACAATATACATTGGAATGTTGTATAACTGGTTTTTTAATTTTCAAATTCTGTGTGTCCAAGAAACAAAGTTGTTATCATTTTTGTAAGGTAACTTTTTCTCGGCTCGGGGTGGTTTGAAAATATAGTTATTGGTCGCGTTGCAATCCTTATACATCAAAAAGATATGCTGTATGTTTGTGAAATACGTAAATTAATTCACTCATTTCATATTGGTTTGCATTTGTACGGGGAATTAAGACATGGTTCACGATTTAGCCGCTCCGGTGAAAGCTGTACAGCGTTGCCAAGGTGGGCTCCATTACGCGTCATGGCACGCCTCGCTCGTAATTGATGGGCTCCATATCAGCAACGCTGTACAGCATTTCCTGGGGCGGCTAGCTGGTGACCAATGTCTTAATTCACCGTACAAATACAAACCGATATAAAATAAGTGGATTAAATTACGTATTTCACAGTCATGCAGCATAACATTTGGATGTATAAGGATTACAACGCAATCAAGAACTACATTTTCCAATGACCCCGACCCGAGAAAAAGTTACCTTACAAAAATGATAACTACTTTCGTTCTTGAACACACAAAATGTTGAATTAAATAAACCGGTCATACAACATTCCAATGTATATTGTGTTAAAATTTGGATTCGATCTGATGACGACTTTGTGACATAATGATTCTTAAATGTGACGCATGGTTGAAACACGCTTAAAAACGGGCACTTTTTGTGTTTCAACTGCGATAAAAAATATTTATTTATAAATTAAAAATTCCAAACCTGCATGAACTAACGTAAAATAGATCGACGAAAATGATTATATTATTGGATTGTATGTAGGTCTATTGGTTACTTCACAATCATCCTTCAAATTCGAGTGCACATAATATTTTGGTTAACAGTAGTCTTCTTTTCCCCAAAATTATTCTTAATCCTTCGATAAGCTGTGTCTACTTTTCCTCATTTCAGACAATTTTCAATGCCTGCACATTTCTCTTTAAACCATTCTTCCTTCGCTTTCTTGCACTTCTTGTTAACCTCATTTCTCAGACGTCGGTATTCTGCTTTCCCCTTTCATCTCTTACATTCTTGAGTTTCCGCCTTTCGTCCATCAATTTTAGTATATCCTGAGTGAACCACGGTTTTCTACCTATTCTTTCTTTCCTTCCAATGTTTTCTTCAGCGGATTTTGTTATTTCATTCTTCGAAAGTGCTCATTCAGCTGCAATTAAAGTTTGTTTAGGGGATTTCATTAGTCCTTCCTTTATACTCTCCTTGTTTCATTCGTTTACATCCTTCTCTTTCAGTCTGTCTATTGCCCACCTTTTTTAGCTTTTGACTTTTCTTTAGTTTCTTCAACTTTATTCTGCATTTCATAACAACCAGATTGTGTCCAGAGTTTATGTCAGCACCGGGATATGTTTTACAATACAAAATATGGTTTCGAAACATCTTCTTGACCATAATAAAGTCTATTTGGTAACGCCATGTAAACAACAAAATTGGAAAATCCATGTTTCCATATTGACAAAATTCTAAAACGTTAAACTGACATTTAAAAAAATTGTAAATAGGAAATTGACAATTTGCAATGTGGGTGAAATATGAAAATGAAAAGAAAAAAAACTATTTCCTGATTAGGTTAAGTGTAAATCAGTATTGTTTATAAGGTTGAATACATTTGAATGTAAATACATGATATTTAAATTCATGTCAAATAGCCTGTATTGTTGAGAATGCGTGAAGATGGTGGGGACGCGGGCCGAGTTATCCTGACATCGAGTCTACTCGCACATTCCGAACTAGATGGGGAACTAACTATGAATGACTACACTTTTAGAGTAAAAGTTGTAATTTAATTTAAAAAAAAACAAGACATTACAAAGGGGAGACGAGGTGCGCATGAAACGGATTAATGAGGGATGATGGAGCTGTAATAAAGGTATACAACATAACAAAGATAAAACCATAAAACACACACAATAAAGAACTATCAAAAGGAAAAGAATCTTGATGGAGAAGAGGCTAACACTTGATAAATTGGAGATCGTATCGAAATTGACTAGAATCATATCAAGGGGAAAAGCTAATTGAAAATCCACAGTCTGCTTCCAGTCTCCGACCGCGTCAGGAATGGAATTAATGAAGCCCCCATCTAGCGGCGAGGATATGAAAAGGGGAAAAGCTAGTTAAAATAATAAAATAATACATTCGTCCCACCACAGGCTGATTACCGAAAGTAATCAGAAGAAATATTCTAAAAGGTTTATGAAGCCGTACAAACCTTGAACAAACCCCCCTTAATCAAAATATGTCTCACAAAAAACGACCACTTCAGAGAAACAACGACCATACGTCAAATCATTCCACTACGTACAACTTCATTCAACTTCATAACACGACCAATGAACAGAAAATAAAGACTAGTCAGACATACACAACCCAAAGACAGGAACAACCCAAAACTCAACTAGAAGATAAACGAACAAGCCCCCCCCCCCACCAACCAAACAAAAACTGACTTCATATACTTTCTGAATAAAACTTCTTTTCGGACGAAGTATGAGATTCGTTTATCTTTCTAGAAGTAAAATGAGCATCTATCACAGTCCCGGGCACATGTAACAAATACACACTTCACCACCCGAAATAATAATCGATATACCTCATTTAATAACTAGAGAGATCGCACGTTGTTTCTGAATGGATCAAACAAAACAAGAAAACAATTACAACGATGCTATATCCAGTTCAGAACCCCAATTAACAATAACATTTTCCCACCCACAAAATAATAACGAAAGTTTATAAAGAAATAACCAGGAGGATGTCGATGCCCTAACTCATTTACCCAACACAAATTAACACATAAACACTAACACTAAATAATCATCATATTCGTCCTTCATCGTCATACTTCATCTCATTAAAGAAAATAAGCAAATGCCCAAATGCCTCGTCGCAACCCCCTAATAATTGAATTATTCAGCTAAACTGCGATGACATACTCAGAGTAAATAACACATAATACCAATTACAACAAGAACAAACAAAACAACGAGAATCCCTTAAACATTAACCCTATTAAAAGAAACGTGATCCCTCATCATAGTACGTCAATATAAAAGTGGAGGAACATGAACCAACAAGACAATATAACCTGAAACAATAACGATCTCCAATCTAGCTTTAATGCCGAAAGATCTCGGGGTATGCTAACACTGAAATTGGGGATTATGTATTTAGTAACACATTTCTTCTTCTTAAATTCATGTCTGGATGATACTTAAAAAAAATATACCACTTATCTTTGCCTCGAGACGTTCCAAGAAGATCATAAGCTCCCTGCTACAAATACATCATCATCAATTAAATAACGGCTTTGCTTCTTCTTAGATAATAGCCTTTAGTAACCAACAGCAACACAACGACACGACCAAGAAGTTTCGAAAGCAACCAAACAAATTTTAACCACCTTACAAAACACATACAATACACTCCGTTTCCAGCTTCCCTCATAATGACTTCTGATCACTTTTTTTTCTCTCCTCGGTAATAATTAGAAGTTCCATTCTTGGGACATACTGCGTTCCTTAAGTTCCGATCTGATTCTCCTTGCGAGGTGCGTTTCAATAGCGCAAAACATGATGTTAGGTTAAATTTTTTGACGATAGATGACGGTCTTTACAATATTGCGTACTTTCGTGATCCGTCTATAAAATAGTAACGGATCAGTTATTATAGTGTCCGTAGTAACAGTTAAATTTAATAATTAAGGCTTTAGCATGACTTGGTAATTAACAATTGGGTACCATGAGTAGTTATAAAAAATCAAAAAAATCCCTAGGGCTCACATTAGAAACAGTTCGGGTCTAAAGGAATCAAGTGTTAAACATAAAAGATTTATAGTAAAATAATAGACAGAATCCGAATACAAGTATTTGTTATTAATTCATTTTAAATTTAAAATTGTTGCCATAACCTGTGCCATTTTAGTGTTTGTAATAAGGTATGTATTTGTTAATTAAGGGTAGAAATGTGAAAAGTGGCTGCCTTGGCTATAAGTTAGGTACCATCCCGGCATTTGCTTAAGAGTGTAAGAGTGGGAAACCACAGAAACACACTCTTAGAATGAGTGAGGTAGGAATCAAACCCACCTCTTCATAGTTTTGCCTCACAAGGCTGAGTGTACCCCGTTGCAGCCCTCAGATCTGAATTAAATTTGTCAGCAGAGCCAAGAATCAAAACCCTGACTTCATAGGTGACAGCCAAAAATGCTAACCACTACACCAAGACCAGCCTTCAATAATGACAATGTAAGTTACAGAGAGTTGCCATACAGTAGCTGATATCTTCCATGTATGAGTGTTATGTCTTTTCAAACAAGATTCATATTCTGCTGACAACAGGTTTCCACACACTCCGCAAGACCTCTGCACTGAGCAGTGTTGTTCGTTATAGGCTTGGATATGAAATAATAAAATTATTAACTAGAGAATTTTAATTCTATAGTACATATGGGGCATCTTGGTCATCAGTCCCGCGTGGTTAAACGTTGGGATATATTTTTCAAAGTGTATGGAAAACTTTGCAAATTTATGGTCATCAGGCACGTATAGTTGTGTTTATAAGTGTCTTTAAGTGTCAGTCCCTTGTAGTTGAAAAGAACATAAATACGGTAGTGACAAATCGTTCATAAGTAGCGTGAGATTAAAAATTTGAATACATATTAACAAGGTTATCAACAAAACGAATGCACTACTGAGGTGAGTAATACCAAATTCTATATTGTAGTTTTGAATCTTCAGTATTTTGACTGATTAATGTAGTTCTCCACGGCTCTCTGTCCTGAGCTAATCATTTCATCACTATATAGCTAACATATCCTACATCCAAGGCAATCTATTTAACATATTCTAATCTTGGTCTACCCCCACAGTTCTTGCCCTTGATCCTTCCTTCCATAATTAAGCTTGCTAATCCTGCGTGTCTTAGTATGAGTCCTACCAACCTATCTCTTCTCTTCATTAACAATCGACAGAAACATCTCTCTTCTATCTCTATATAGCAACCACACCCTACAATCAAGGCAATCGGTTTAACATATTCTAAACTTGGTCTATCCCTACAGTTCTTGCCCTTGACCCTTCCTTCCATAACTAAGCTTGCTATTCCTGGGTGTCTTAGTATGTGTCCTACCAACCTATCTCTTCTCTTCATTAACAGTCGCCGGAAACATCTCTCCTCGATCTCTATATAGCAACCACACCCTACAACCAAGGCAATCTGTTTAACATATTCTAAACTTGGTCTACCCCTACAGTTCTTGCCCTTGACCCTTTCTTCCATAACTAAGCCTGCTATTCCTGGGTGTCTTAGTCCGTTTCTTCTCTTCATTAACAGTCGCCGGAAACATCTCTACTCTATCTCTATATAGCAACCACACCCTACAACCAAGGCAATCTTTTTAACATATTCTAAACTTGGTCTAGCCCTACAGTTCTTGCCCTTGACCCTTCTTTCCATAACTAAGCTTTCTATTCCTTGGTGACTTATATGTGTCCTACCAACCTATCTCTTCTCTTCATTAACAGTAGCCAGTAGCCAGAAACATCTCTTCTCTCCCAATAGCCTTAATACCTCTTCGTTTGTAACCCTATGAACTTGAGTGTATGTAAAAGCTGCCTGATAACCTGTGTCACTGTAATGTCTGTACTACTGTAGGTATTTATAATTTGTTTTGGGTAGCAAGCAGCTGTATCCTTAAGTTGGGTACCATCCCGGCATTTGCTTAAGAGTGTAAGAGTGGGAAACCACAGAAAAACGCTCTTAGAATGAGTGAGGTAGGAATCAAACCCACCTCACCTTAGTTTTGCCTCACAAGGCTGAGTGTACCCCGTTCCAGTTCTGAGACCAGAATTACATTTCTTAGCAGAGCCAGGAATGGAATCGATGTCTAGGTAGTGACAACCAATATTACTAGCCGTTACATTACGAGGTGGACATGAATATTAACATTAGTTGCTGTTATTTCATTTGAGGGGACTTTTACCTAGTGATCATTTAGCCTCGTGTACTTGAGTGTGTGTGTAGAATTTGTCTGATAACCTGAGTTATTGCGGGCTTGTAATATTGTGTGTATTTACAATTAAGGATTGGAAAGGAGGCGTCCGTGGCCTTAAGATAAGATATACCCCTGCATTTGCCTAGAGCAGTGGTTCTGAACCCGTAGAAGTCTGCAAAGCACTCAGCGTGAAATTGAATCATGTACGGACCTCCCTCCACCCAACACACCTTATCAGTTGTAACCCTTCCTCAATAACACTTATTTTAGAGATATTTCGATTCCAAACCTGATAGTCATCGCCGCCAAATCATCCGGACGATTATCGTTCAACGCACATCGTTTTCTAAATCGCCATTTATTGGCCACTTTTCAAAAGTGCTGGTGGACCCTTTTCTCCCGCGGACCACTCCCGAAGCACTCGCGGACCACCTGTTGTCCACGGACCACCGGTTAAGAACCATTGGCCTACAGTAAACGCGGGAAACCACAAAAAACTACTTCCAAAATGGTTGATGTAGGAATAAAACCTACCTTTTCTTACTTTCACCTCATGAGGCTGAGTGTACTCCAATCCAGCTCTCAGCCTAGATTTTAATTTCTTGGTTGAGGCGGAAATCAAACCCAGACCTCTGGAGAAACAGCTAAAATGCTAGCCACTTCACCACAAAGTGGACAATATAAGACTGGTCTTGATTGTACATGATCAATCAATAATTACCTAATAACAATAATAATAACAATAATAATAATAAAATAATAATATTAATAATAATAATAATATTCCATTTAGCAACTACATGGCCGACCTCTCCCAGTGAAGTCATTGACGTTCTCAGGGCGTGGCGGCCATATTGCCCATTAGCCCCTGCCCCTGCTATGACTGACCCCTCCATAAGAATAACATAAGGCAGTTGTGCGCGCAGACTTCTTGTCCATTAACCCCTCCACCAGAACCGCTTTATTTATCCTACTCTTATATCTTATATCTTATCTTATCTTATATCTTATACTAGCAGGTACCCGCGGCTTCGCCTGCGATCAAGACAATGGGGACGATGCATTATTGCTGATAATTGGTCTATTCTATTACAGCAATCGCGGCTAGAGGTGGGTCCATTCTAATTCTGAATATTCTGATACATACAGTATATTGATATGAGCAGCAAAGTGGGAATTTTATAGAGTTGTGGATGTCTGCAGGGTTCAATATTACATAATGTTAACGCATTTTAAAATTACGTTTTGGTTTTGCCATCTTCTGCTGAGACATAACGATTTTGATGTCGGGACGCTCGCGAGCGCGTCACATACAGTTGCCCATGGGAAAAAATGGTTTTGTCTAAATGTGCACGTGCTACTGTTAAGTGTGTGTCATTGCGCTTTGTTAAAGAAATTGCGAATATTGTTTGAAGAGAGAACTTCACCTCGCACACTAGAATGGCAAATCTATCGGTATATGGGGAATTAAAAGTATTCTTCCTTAACGTCAATATATCCCTATTAATAGACCTATAGTAAAATATCTCTCACCTTGACCGCTGATGTACACTATGCAGTCCCTTCCAGTGTTACATCCCAGGGATTTAAATTCTCCAACAACCCTTTTGCCTCACATGCCACTCTACGTAATTAAAATTCCTGTTGTTGTTGTTGTTTGAGTTTTTAGTTTTTTAACTGGTTTGATGCAGCCCTCCATGCCTCCCTTTCCTGAGCTAATCGTTTCATCTCTACATAGCTACCACACCCTACATCCGAGGCAATCTGTTTAACCCAGGTATACCCCTACAGTTCTTGTCCTCGACCCTCCCATCCATATCTAAGCTTGCTATTCCTGGTGTCTTAATATGTGTCCTACCCTCCTATCTCTCCTCTTCATTAGCAGTCGGCAGAAACATCTATCCTCTCCCATTCGCCTTAATACCTCTTCATTTGTTACCCTATCTACCCATCTGATCATCATTCGCCTGTATGACCACATTTCAAAAGCTTCAATTCTCCTCTTTTCTGCTGCACCATTAGTCCATTAGTCCAACTCAGCAACTTTCCTAGGTATAAGGCGTGCCTTGTGCGGGGTTTCAATGGCCGTGAAAGACAAAATACCAAATTTATTGAAATAAGTTTGCCCTATTCCTCAGTAAGAGTAATTAAGAAATAAATATAATTTAATGTGACAACCGGTAGAATACGACACATACTTCTGTGAATATGGGTTGCTTATCACGGTAAAAAACGAAAAGAGCAGATCAATATTGACAAACAGAAATATTCAGTTAACAAGTAACAAATTTATAAAGAAAATGAAAGCATACCGTGCAAAATTGAAAGCATCTTAACATTGTAAAATAGCGTAGAGATCCGAAAGCTCGCTCACAATAACCAGCTCAAAGAGTGTAAAATTGGACTCAAAATCACGCTCGTATCCGACCCAAAAAAACCTCTATAAATAAAATATATCACATTTTACGCATATCAATGCGAGGAGCAACGTTTGGGGTTTCCACTTCTACGAACCCCGTGTTTTAAGGCCCTAAAACGAACGGGTTTTCGAGATATTGCCAGAAAACTATCCCCGGTCTGCGAAATTGCATCGGTTGCCATAGTAACGTTGATCTGTTTCTCAGAGGGAACACAGTTATTTGGGATTATCTCCGAAACCGTTCAATTTATGAACTTAAAAAGTGTGTTTCGGGGTCCCTATTGGACCTCCGAGTATTGTTTCTCGTATCTGGCGGATAAAAATGAGCTAAATCCGATCTTTGTACCGACTGTCCTTGTTCAGAGCCAAAGGGACAAGAAAGTCACTTACAAATTGAATTTTCAAAAACCGTTTCTTAGTGAGCCTTTACTTACTCAGATCAACTAACATGCAAAATGTCAGCTTTCTAGGTCTAATGGTTTGAGCCCTGCGGTGATGAGCCAATTTTGGATTATACATAATACTTGAGACTTTTCAAGGCGATTGGCTCGTAGAAATATGGAATATAGCTCTTTTTGCGCGTTTCAATGCGAGGAGCAATGTTCGTGTTTTTCAATTCTGGGAAGTGGGAACCGAACCCCGCATTTTAAGGACCTAAAACGAACGGTTGTCGAGTTATTGCTAGAAAACTATCCCCGGTCTGCGAAATTTCAGCGGTTGCCATAGAAACGTTGATCTGTTTCTCACAGGGAACACAGTTATTTGGGAATATCTCCGAAACTGTTCATTTTAGGAACATAAAAATTGTGTTTTGGGGTCCCTGCAGGACCTCCGAATATTTTTTCTCGTATCTGGCGGCTTAAAATGAGCTAAATCCGAACTTTGTACCGACTGTCCTTGCTCAGTGCCAAAGGGCCGAAAATAGGCACTTAAAATTGTTAAAAATCGTCTCTTAGTGGGCCTCTACATACTCGGATCAACCAACATGCAAAATTTCAGCTTTCAAGGTCTAGTGGTTTGAGCCCTGTGGTGAAGAGTCAATTTTGGATTATATATTGAACCCGCTGAGCTAAGTTTCATGTGATATTTTTCATGACAGCACATTTATGATGGGATGTAGTACCTTTGAACACACCGAGAAAGCTACGAGAAGCTGAGAGCTTATACTATACTCTTTGAAGTAGCGGGGAATCGCACTTTTGACTTTGGTGAAGTCTGCTAATTATTTATCTGAGGTCTTATTAATCAATTTTATCTTTCCACGAGACTCAGAATATATCCACTTCAACATTCAGCATTATTAAAACATTTTGGAGAAAGTTATTTCACTTTAAGGTAAGGTAATATCATTGCAGATACGCAAACAAGAATGTAAGTAGTCGCTCAACGACTTAGGTTTGACGACCTACTTCCACGAGGAACACAGTTCCTGGCACTACGTCTGGAGAATCCGCCCTGTGTAGGCGTGTAATTATATCCGTCGCATTAGACGTGGCAAACAGTCCGCTTTTCAGCGTAGAAATCATTATCGGGTGCCATCGAGCACAAATATACTACGAATCACTGTTGTTGATGTTCAGTGATCAACACGAATCATATAGTGAATTATTTGGCAAGTATTGTGAAATTTACGACATTACTGTAGCACCACATTTTTACAACCACGTGTTTGTGGAGGGCTGAGAGCCTGGTGCGAAAATATACAGGTAAATGTGTCATTATTACTTTGAACAAGTGTGATTATAAAAGTACAATATATCTGAATCGCCACAGTGAATTTATCAATAATAAAACGACGCCCATTTCACGGATGCCACGTGATAGAAAAAGTAGCGTCTGAACACGTGTGGAACCGCAGAACAGTGCATGGTCACTTATTATCAATATCTGCGAAGTGTAGAGGCTGTGTTACCAGTTGTATTTAAAGCATGTGATATTTATGACGAACACTGTGATTTTCAAGTGAAAATAATGAACTACTACATGTCTTATACCACCGCCCACGTGGTCAACTTTTTCAACACCATGTTCGAGGACGAGACCATGGGCTAATACCATTATGGTATGAGGGAGATGTCTCGGGTGGGACCAGCATGATTGTGGAACTTCTAGAACATCGAACGAGGAGGAAGGAACCGAGGATGCTTTTCCTAGGCATGTCCAATCCATTCACGAGGTCAACTACAGGGACAGACCGAACCCTGGTCTTTGGGAGAGCCCAGATGGAAGTTCTGATGAGGATTATGCCAATCCTGAAAGCCAGAGGTGTTTTTGTTCAACCCTTGTTGTTGGACAGAGAGCTAAGTGTGGGCTCCTTCATATCGTGAGTTTTGTACACCCCTTCCTTGTTCTAGTTTCTGGTGGTATAGTTAGTTTAGTGTAGTTTGTGAACCAAGCGAACTTAGCGACAACCATTTCATAGGTAGGGAATGTAATTAGTCTAATTAGATGTCATTTATTACAGTGATAGTGAGTCACCCTTGGGTTAGACGTTTTGGTCAACCCTGGTGCAGCTTGATGGACGTCGTAGAACGCCAATTTCTGCCTATTGCTAAACGTGACTGTAGTCATTTTGAGGCTACTTTGTTCAATCCTATCTGGGGTGATTTTTCAAGTCTTTGCAGACTTTAGTTATGGCAATCTGATGCCATGGTCATATTTCTTTAACTGCACTTTTTGCAGCCAGTTTATGTTACACCCCTGACTTCGTTAGAGTAGTCGTATCATTTGGGTAACCGACTGTAATTACGAGTTTTGTAACTGCATTATATTTCATTTGAGATGAGCTCAGATGCCATCTAAATCAAGTGTAGACCTTATGAGTAAAAGGGATATTTCGTTGTTGTCTAGCATCGAACCCAGTTCCTAACGTATCATTAAGGAGATCCAGGAGTGTGGAATTTGCGCCACAATTATTGTTTTGTAGTGTCAACTGTAATGACACGTGATTTATTTGATGTTTATACAAGCAACTACTGAAGTGTATGTTATCTTAGAGAGCAGAGAGCTCCAGCAATTCGTGATATTGCTACCTTTTAAACGTCTTTGATGTGAAAGACAGAGTTATATGATTGTATTCAGATTTATGGCGTGCTTTTTATGCACATATTCTTCGAGGTTTATAACCTATGGTAAAGGTATTATTATGAGGCCAGTTACAGTTATTAGCCTACTTTCGATTTTTGCAAAAAATGAAAGTAGACTTATGAGATCACTACAGGGCGAAAAAAAGTGTGTCTGTCTGTGTGTGTGTGTGTGTGTGTGTGAGTCTGTGTGTGTGTGTGTGAGTGTGTGTACTCAGAATGTATGTCCCCCCTATCAATTCGAACACGGTGAAACCGAATGGAACAAAATTTGGTACAGAGTTAGTACTAGCAAAGGGCACCCCAGTGTCATGTTTTATATCGCCGCCATCTTGACGGAAACGTAATGGCGGGCACACAAATGTTCAAAGCTTAATCAAATTACGACTAACCTAATCATCCGATCTCTACCAAATTTTGCAACAACATACCTTTATGGGGGCAGCATCCTTTGACCAAACTAATAGGTCATTAGCCTAATAGTTTGCGGATGGCGGCCATCTTTGTGTCAAAATAGATTACCCCTATTAATTCAAACACGGTGAAACCGAATGGAATGAAATTTGGTACAGAGGTAGCACTAGCAAAGGGCACCCCAGTGTCATGTTTTATATCGCCGCTATCTTGACGGAAACGTAATGGCGGCCACCCAAATGTTCAAAGCTTAAATCATATTACGACTAACCTAATCATCCGATCTCTACCAAATTTTGCAACAACATACCCTTATGAAGGGAGCATCTTTTGACAAATCTAATAGGTCATTAGCCTAATAGTTTGCGGATGGCGGCCATCTATGTGTCAAAATCGATTACCCCTATTAATTCGAACACGGTGAAACCGAATGGAATAAAATTTGGTACAGAGGCAGCACTAGCAAAGGGCACCTCAGTGTCATGTTTTATATCACCGCTATCTTGACGGAAACGTAATGGCGGCCACACAAATGTTCAAAGCTTAAATCAAATTACGACTACCCTAATCATCCGATCTCTACCAAATTTTGCAACAACATACCTTTATCAAGGAGGCATCCTTTGACAAATCTAATAGGTCATTAGCCAAATTGTTTGCAGATGGGGGCCATCTTTGTGTCAAAATCGATTACCCCTATTAATTCGAACACGGTGAAACCAAATGGAACGAAATTTGTTACAGGGGTAGCACTAGCAAAGGGCACCTCAGTGTCATGTTTTATATCGCCGCCATCTTGACGGAAACGTAATGGCGGCCACACAAATATTCAAAGCTTAAATCAAATTACGATTAACCTAATCATCCGATCCCTACCAAATGTTGCATCAACATACCATTATGGAGGGAGCATCCTTTGACCAAACTAATAGGTCATTAGCCTAATATTTTGCGGATGGCGGCCATCTTTGTGTGAAAATCGATTCCCCCTATTAATTCGAACACTGTGAAACCGAATGGAACGAAATTTGGTACAGAGGTAGCACTAGAAAAGGCCACCTCAGTGTCATGTTTTATATCACCGCCATCTTGACGGAAACGTAATCGCGGCCACCCAAATGTTAAAGGCAAAAATGTAATTACGACCAACCTAATAATCTAGTCTCTACCAAATTTTGCAACAACAAATCTTTATGTGGGAAGCATATTCTGACCAAAATGCTAGATCATCAGCCCTATTGTTTGCAGACGGTGGCCAAGTATGTGTGCAAATCGATTCCCCCTATCAATTCAAACACGGTGAAACCGAATTGAACGAAATTTGGTACTGAGGTAGCACTAGCAAAATGCACCTCAGTGTCATGTTTTATGTCGCCGCCATCTTGACGCAAACGGAATGATGGCCACCCAAATATTAAAAGCTTAAATCAAATTTCGACCATCCTAATAATTTGATCTCTACCGGATTTTGCAACAACATGCCTTTTTGTGGAAAGCATCTTATGACTGACTACAAGGTCATCAGCCCAATAGTTTGCAAATAGCGGCCATGTATGTGTGCAAATCCATTCCCCAGATCAATTCAAACACGGTGAAACCGAATTGAATGATTTTTTTTACAGAGGTAGCACTAGCAAAGGGCACCTCATATTCATGTTTAATATCCCTATAGCACGTTGTATTTCAACAAGCTACTACAACCAACATTCAATTATACTCCTTGAAAATGACAAAGAGTTATAATAATACCCATGCATTTAGGAGAAAGTAGGCTATATGTTCTTTACTGAACATCTTGTTTTTCTTGCTTAAATAGCCGGCCTAGTTAGTGTGTTGTGTCATTCAGCGAAGGAATCTTGTAGCTTGCGGCGACACGAACCGGTTTGTGACCCAGTTCTCGGTTGAGAGAACCTGCTTCTATGTGAGACGGACTGATATTAACAGAGGACAGAGTGCTTTTAGCATTCACTTTCCCTTTCATTGCAATTATAGCTTATGGAACCCAGTGTCCATTCTTGTATCTGATCACATGTTTTGTAGATTGTCATTTGTTAGTTAAACGCTGTTGCGTGTACCGTTGTTTTGATGAGTACAGTTATGTCAGGTTTTCTATAGTACGTTGTAGGCTAACCCCGCTAGGGAGGTATTTCATGTATGAAGGTATTTGTGTGTACCTTGTCCGGGATTGTTCCCGTTGACCAGATATTTAGGGAGGGTTACTGTTGTGTACAGGCCAATCCCAGAGTTATTGAACGCGAGCTTTGCGCCGCTGGTAACTTGTGTAATTGTGTGTCCGATTTGTTATTGCTCGTTGATTGTATTCCGACTTTTGAGTCGAGGCTTTTTGGCAGAGATGATCTCAGGGGAGACGCTCCGTGCCCAGGCTTGTCAGTATTATTCGCCATAAACCAACGATAACCTAAACCGACATCTTAATAATAAAACGCATAATTTTGGTAAACCAATGCTAACTAACGAATCCTTTCTATTTAACCTTGTTCATTTGCATTTGGAACCTGCTGACATAGCCGTGCTAATGAAGGTATTTCCTGGAGGAAATTACTTTAGAACAGCTGACACATTTTTATTGCGACTGAAGCTTGCTCGAACCTTGAGTTCGTAGCTGGTGGAGCGCAGGCCATACGATGTTAGACGTAGTCTTTACTACGCAGTCGTCACCGTAACTACACACATTAGATGACTATGGCTTACAAACAGTAAACCAAGGTGCAGGCAGGCATTAGAATAAAACTGTTGTCTCTTATTATTTATTTAATGATGTAAAAGTGTATGAATCCTATATGTTACCCTTTTGTGTGCTGTTAGCACTTAGTTCCTAAGAATACATAGATGTTTTTTTTATATGGCTGATCACTTAGCTTTGAATGTAATTGTTTGATATTACGGACGTCACCGCCGTAAATTTTGTTATTAATTGATAGGACTTAGCTAGTTGAATTAACGTTAAATATAAATGTGGTGATGGTATCATCCTAATTTAGATTTGTTTTGCTACCCTGTTAAATGTAAATTCCGATATTAGCTTGATCTTGTAACTTGACGTAGGGCTTTGCGTCGTACCATTTTCCTAGTGTTGCTGTTGTTGCTTTATTATTGTGAGACAGATCTTTCGCGAGGGTTTACTGTAGCTACTCAGGTAGGGACCTGCTCTTTATTTTTGATTATTTATTAGCTTGCGGATTAGCCGATAGAAACCCTCCGAACTAGGCTAGGGCTTTGTGAAATTTATAATAAATTTTCACGGTGTTTTACATAAGTCTGGATGTTTCTTTCCTTAGTCTAGTTTTTAAGGTGAACCTTTCCTTAGGCAGTCTATGACCTTCGTCACCATGTACCACGATCCCCGTGGACTACAGTTTCTCGTGCCACTTGGCCTATTAGGAAGTTCACCTGATCCTCTCGGCAGTTAGGTCCGGCGGATGAGATGTTAGGGAAGTCAATGCGGTTGTTGGCTATCCTGGCAGCTTCTCTGACGGGCTCATAAACACTTCTTATTTACAAAATGGCGCCCAACTCATGTGCCGACGTTAACGTGGTGACCGTCAGTTCCATGTTATTTAAGAGGATCTTAATGTTGATCAATGGTAAATTGACCGGACTGGGACGAACTTAGAAAGTCGTACTGCAGATCAATTAACCGCATGGCATTCATGTTTGATACAAGTCCATGGGGTAAGGCTTTTGTGTTAGATAAATGATGGATAGGATTTTATTTGATGATGCCTCATCCTGAGTAAATGTAATACTTTGCTTTGCTCGCCGTTGTCTTTGTAAATGTAGAAGCACTTAGTTTGCATACTCCAGCTGTACTCGTGATATTTATTTAAATGAAACAAGCTTTATACCACCAAGTAACTAATCATAGCTGTATGTTCCATTGGAGATTGATCCCTCTCTTTCTGAAATAATTTTCTTGTCATGGATGAGGAAACAATTCGTCGTGTGTTTGGAGAGATGATGGCTGGTGTCAATGCCAATCTTCAGCAGATTACTGCTGACTTAGGTACTGTAAGGACTGATTTAGGTGAAGTCCGAGGTGATTTAGGTGAGAATACCCAAGCCGTCAACATTGTAAGTGGTCATGTGGACCAAGTTAGACAGGAAATTAATCATGTGAGACAGGACTTAGAAGTTAACACCCAGTCAATTAACAATGTCAGACAGGATTTAGAAGTTAACACCCAGTCAGTTAACAATGTAAGTGGTCATGTGGACCAAGTCAGAGATGAAATCAATAATGTTAGGGCTGATCTAACGCAGGTCAGGGCCGACATGGACGCTCATAGGTTAGAGGCTAGGAATGATCTTACGGCAGGTTTAGCGGCTGTTAGAGTTGATGTTGTACGACACCATCAGGAAGCTAACCAGCGTATAGATAGTTTAACCGATCAGATGAATAGAGCTAGGGAGGACGTGCAGACCCGATTAGAGGAGCACACAGCTCAAATTCAGACGACGATTAACAGAGTCCAGATAGATATGAGAGCCGATTTGGAGCACACTCGAGAAGAATTTGGGACTCGATTGACTCACGTCGAGGGATTCATGGACACCGTCAAGAAGGACATGGCGACCATGAATATTGGACTGATTTTGATGAGAGGTGCAGCGAATGCCGTCAATAACAACGTCAAAACGATCGTCGATGGCATGATCGAGGTCAAGGACGAATTGAACGCAAACAAAAGGAATATTTCGGAATTAAGAGAAACCGTAGCAGGGCTACGTGAAACAGTTGACGTTCATCGTGAGGAGCATAACATCGATGTCATGTTATTGATGGGTGACCTCAATGAACACAAGACCACTATGGAGGCAAAGGTAGCCGAGGTCAAAGATGACGTAGGAAGGATCCAGGACAACATGTCGAAAGTCGAGGAAGAAATCGACTCCCTACAGAAACGATTCGAGGAAGTCGCAATAACCGAGAGGTTAGACCTCAGTTATAACTTGAGGACGGCTATTCGCGAAGTCGACACCAACCTCAAAGGCAAAGTTGAAAGGATCGAGCTACAGCTCAACGGCTTAGGTAATAAAGTCGCAGCTAAGACCATCCCATGACTCGAAGTTATTGAGGGACGTCTCGACAGACTGGAGACGCATCCAAGAGAGAGACATTTACCCTCACAGATGGGAGACTCTCAGGCAACACCAGGATCGCAATCCGCAGGGATGATGCCTGCTCATTTCCAACCCAGCGCACCCATGGAACCGCAACCATCTCAATTCACCGGTTCAGCGCATAGTCAAACATTAAATTTTGACGCACATCCTTTCCAACCAGCACCCAATAAACTTAGTCAAGAAACGAATACGCCTACGCATAACTACATGCAGAGTTCATTTAGACCCGCGCACACGCAGGGGAATGTAACAATCATCCGTTCGAGAGAGGAGCAACCAGCTCGATTCTCAGGCACTGGAAGTGGCATCACTCCAGTGGAATTTTTGGCGAACGTAGAAAGTTACTTGAGAGACACAATGGTAACTCCGGAGAGAGAACTCCGAGTTATTGAGCGTTTGCTTGAGGGGCAAGCCAGCACTTGGTTTAGAGCCTTCCGTTACTCATTTGTAGGCTACCAAGATTTCAAAGAAGACTTGCTGAGGACTTACTGGTCAAGCGATATCCAGCAGAGTATCAGAGCTGAGATGTATACTCGCCGATACAGCTCAAACACTCCGACGCGCTATGCGAACTACTTCGCAACCCAGCTTGCGAAACTCCGTTGTTTACAACCCCCACTGTCAGAGCAAGACCTGGTTAACACCATCCTTTGGCAATACCCTGCAGACGTGCAACGTGTATTGATCGCTGCTGGAACATCCACTTCTCAGCAGTGTGACTAAATCTTGCGACGATTGGATGCCAACACCGAACAGTTTCCGACACACCGTCAGCAGAAGGCTGACAGGCGTGAAGAACGACATGTCAACTTGACAACTGTGGACAAAGTGTGCCAGACGCTACAGCAGACGCAGACTCAAGAGAGCTCTGGACAGCGCAATGACTATAGTCGTGGTCGGAGAGAATGGAACAACACTCCATATGCTAGAGACCAGAGAAATGACCGTCGTAGTCACTGGAACCGGCGCTTCGATCGAGGGACGAACGACGACCGTCGTCACGAAAACGACCGCCGAGGGAATCATAGCCGGAACCCACAGCACGGAAGTATCCGTAAGGATTACCGCTATAGCAGAGGTTACAATAGAGATCGAGACCCCAGATACCAAACCGATCGAGACTGGAGAAGAACAGCACGGGAGAGTCGTGAATATCTTCAGCAACTCCGAGAACTCCAAATCCGAGAAGAGGGAGATCAGAACCCGATTTCGAGGGAAACACGGAATACGGCAGAAGAAACGGAGCGAAACCAGCCCGGTACATCCCGCCAAGAGAGAAAAAAACGCCGAAAAACCAGTAGATTCTTACCCGATTGAGCACAGAGTAACTGCCACCATCTTACTCTGGGAGCCAATTCAGGAAGATCTATTAGACGAACGACGAACGACGAACCACAACTACGAATTGACGCGTCTACCGAATATTGTAGCTACCCTGAATGGATGTAACGTAGTCATTCTCATCGATACTGGGGCGATGATAAGTGTCATTTCCGCCGATTGCCATGCCAGACTGAAAGCAAATTCTGAGGTGACAGAGCTGCCAGTTTCTGCAGTAAGAGTCAGAGGAGTCATACCTGACCGTGTTGTAACGTGCAAAATCCAGATTCTATGCACTTTGAAGATTTCGAGCCACGTGTACTTGCACGAATTTCTTGTGATGAAAGGCTTGCATCATGATGCCATATTGAGTGCAGACTTCATTCGGAAGTATGAAGGAATCATTGATATGGGACGTAATACGGTCGAGTTTAAGCCGAACGAACCCATTCAAATGAACTTAGTAGAAGAAGAACCGGAATTTGTATCCGAAGTCAACGTTGTTGAGAAATTAAATGGCAAGGAAATTGAGGAGACACAAGATGCCGACGAAGAGGCAGAACCATTATCAGCACTCATACGAGAGAAACTAGATGCAATATTAATCGAATACGAGGATATATTCTACACCACACCTGGTGAGATATTGGACTACGAGTACGATCATGTACTACTGGATGATTCCCCATTCCAGAAGAAGATTTAGCCTATCGCAGAGAAGCATCGCGAGGAAGCTGCTAAGAAGATCCATGAGATGGAAGCCGCAGATACAATCAAGAAGTCACCGACTCCTTTCTTGAATCCTATAACACCTGTGGTTAAGGTGGATGGAAGCTTGAGACTTTGTCTCGATGCAAGGGCCTTAAATGAACGCCTAGCTCCTGAGCATGACAGACCGCCCAAGATTAGGGACATCCTCAGGAAGTTCAAGGGAGAGAAGATATTTTCGTCATTGGACTTGGTACAAGTGGGACACATAATTAATGGAGATTGATACAGGCCGAATCCGGCAAAGATCAGAACCGTTGCTGCATTTCCAACGCCAACCCGTGTGAAACACGTGAGACAATTCCTAGGAATTCTCCAATTCTTTGCTGCTCATTGTGAGAGGTATTCTGAGACTGTCGCACCACTGCAAGGTTTACTGAAGAAGAATTGCAGATGGGCTTGGAACGACGAGTGCGAGACAGCTTTCAGGAAAGCTAAACAGATGCTGGTTGATTCGATTCAGTTAGAATATCCAGACTATTCCCGGAATTTTATTCTAGAGACTGAAGCATCTGCGATTGGAATAGGAGCGATCCTACTGCAGGAGGATGATGAGAAGAAACGTCATTACATCGCTTTCTTAATTCGACGTTTGAGAGCGCATGAATCTCATTATTTCACCACTGAGATTGAAGCACTTGCGATTGTTTACGCGCTTGAGTACTGGCAGAAACTTTTGTTAGGCCAGAGGATTATTGTGAGGACCGATCACCATGCGCTGACCTTCATTTTACGAACAAGACTGGCAAGCGACAGGATCACACGTTGGACGCTATTTCTCCAACAGTTTGACTTGGAAATTGTTTACCGACCAGGCAGAGAGAATGTGTTGGCCGACATTCTCAGCCGGAATCCTGAAGCCACTGTGAATGCCATTGACATCGAGGGAGAATGCGAGGAACACCTTCGCCGACTTCGTCATCTAGCTGAAGGACAACGACGTGAGGAGGAACTCAGGCATATTATCCGTTTCCTGGAACGACGAATGGATCCACAGGATGCTCATTATGCGAGGATTGCTGCTGTTGCAGATGATTATTTGATCTATCATCGTGTTTTGTATAAGTTTGTGGACGAGGACCACACTCAACTGCGTGCAGTTATTCCGAGGAGATATCAAGAATCTGGTATTCTTATGGTTCATCTGTCCATTGGACATGGTGGGACTGACAAGACCATTGCAACCATCAAGGAGTCTTTTACTTGGAAAAGTCTAGGAACCACCGTTAGACAGTGTTTACGTGCTTGCGACGCATGCCAGCGGAACAAGTACACGTCACACTTGTTGAAGGAACCACCTAGGCCGATACTCCCAACTCAACCTAGAGAGTTATACGCACAGGACCTTTATGGCCCAATACCTAAGGCCCGTCGTGGGAATCGCTTCATTGTTGTAACTATTGATGTGTTCACGAAATATACGATGCTTCATCCGATTCAGAAAGCCACCGCACACCAGGTAATTCAGAGAATTAGACGACAAGTGATACCGGAGGCAGGAAAGCCACAATTCCTGTTGACTGATCATGGATCACAGTACACCTCCGCAGAATTTGCCAATGCTATGAACGAGTTGGAGATAGGTCATGTTTTATCGTCTATTCGCCATCCAGAGAGCATCCCAGCAGAATGCGTAATGTCTACTATCGCAAAATTCTGTCGATTGTATTGTCAGGAAGAACACTGGCGATGGACCGAAGTCCTAGTTATCATGGCGAAATGTATTAAATCAACAGTCCATGAGAGCACTGGTCAAATACTTATGGTCTTGCATTTGAACCAGATGCCGATGAGAATATGGAATCGTGTGATTGTAAATCCACCTTGTTTACAACCATCACATGCCAGCAGACTTTTAGCTGCAAGGGACACTTTGGACAGACAAGCTGCCAAACGCTTGAGAAGAACTAGACGCCAGAGATTCAGAGAACCACTAGTCGCGGGAGACCTTGTCCTTATAAGGAGACGCGGAATTTCAAGTCCTATAGACCGCATATATGGGAAATTTCTGTCTTTATATTATGGCCCCAGTCGTGTCCGACAGCCTTTGAACAATGGAAGTTATGTGATTGAAGACATTCGGACAAGAGAGCGCATTGGAACCTTCAACGCAGCTAATCTAAAAAAATATCACTTATGAATGAAATTTAAGTCAAATAAAATTGTCGTCCCAACATTTTATTTGAAACGACGGAGAGGCAGATGAACCCGCTGAGCTAAGGTTCATGTTATGATTTTCATGACAGCACATTTATGATGGGATGTAGTACCTTTGAACACACCCAGAAAGCTACGAGAAGCTGAGAGCTTATACTATACTCTTTGAAGTAGCGGAGAATCGCACTTTTGACTTTGGTGAAGTCTGCTAATTATTTATCTGAGGTCTTATTAATCAATTTTATCTTTCCACGAGGCTCAGAATATTTCACTTCGTCATTCAGCATTATTAAAACATTTTGGAGAATGTGTTTTCACTTTAAGGTAAGGTAATATCATTGCAGATACGCAAACAGGAATGTAAGTAGTCGCTCAACGACTTAGGTTTGACGACCTACTTCCACGAGGAACACAGTTCCTGGCACTACGTCTGGAGAATCCACCCTGTGTAGGCGTGTAATTATATCCGTCGCATTAGACGTGGCAAACAGTCCGCTTTTCAGCGTGGAAATCATTATCGGGTGCCATCGAGCACAAATATACTACGAATCACTGTTGTTGATGTTCAGTGATCAACACGAATCATATAGTGAATTATTTGGCAAGTATTGTGAAATTTACGACATTACTGTAGCACCACATTTTTACACCCACGTGTTTGTGGAGGGCCGAGAGCCTGGTGCGAAAATATACAGGTAAAAGTGTCATTATCACTTTGAACAAGTGTGATTATAAAAGTACAATATATCTGAATCGCCACAGTGAATTTATCAATAATAAAACGACGCCCATTTCACGGATGTCACGTGATAGAAAAAGTAGCGTCTGTACACGTGTGGAACCGCAGAACAGTGCATGGTCACTTATTATCAATATCTGCGAAGTGTAGAGGCTGTGTTAACAGTTGTATTTAAAGCCTGTGATATTTACGACGAACACTGTGATTTTCAAGTGAAAATAATGAACTACTACATGTCTTATACCACCGCCCACGTGGTCAACTTTTTCAACACCATGTTCGAGGCCGAGACCCTGGGCTAATACCATTATGGTATGAGGGAGATGTCTCGGATGGGACCAGCATGATTGTGGAACTTCTAGAACATCGAACGAGGAGGAAGGAACCGAGGATGCCTTTCCTAGGCATGTCCAATCCATTCACGAGGTCAACTACAGGGACAGACCGAACCCTGGTCTTTGGGAGAGCCCAGATGGAAGTTCTGATGAGGATTATGCCAATCCTGAAAACCAGAGGTGTTTTTGTTCAACCCTTGTTGTTGGACAGAGAGCTGAGTGTGGGCTCCTTCATATCGTGAGTTTTTTACACCCCTTCCTTGTTCTAGTTTCTGGTGGTATAGTTAGTTTAGTGTAGTTTGTGAACCAACCGAACTTAATGACAGCCATTTCATAGGTAGGGAATGTAATTAGTCTAATTAGATGTCATTTATTACAGTGATAGTGAGTCACCCTTGGGTTAGACGTTTTGGTCAACCCTGGTGCACCTTGATGCACGTCGTAGAACGCTAATTTCTGCCTATTGCTAAACGTGACTGTAGTCATTTTGAGGCTACTTTGTTCAACCCTATCTGAGGTGATTTTTCAAGTCTTTGCAGACTTTAGTTATGGCAATCTGATGCCATAGTCATATTTCTTTAACTGCACTTTTTGCAGCCAATTTATGTTACACCCCTGACTTCGTTAGAGTAGTCGTATCATTTGGCTAACCGACTGTAATTACCAGTTTTGTAACTGCATTATATTGCATTTGAGATGAGCTCAGATGCCATCTAAGTCAAGTGTAGACCTTATGAGTAAAAGGGATATTTCGTTGTTGTCTAGCATCGAACCCAGTTCCTAACGTATCATTAAGGAGATCCATGAGTGTGGAATTTGCGCCAAAATTATTGTTTTGTACTGTCAAGTGTAATGACACGTGATTTATTTGATGTTTATACAAGCAACTACAGAAGTGTATGTTATCTTTGAGAGCAGAGAGCTCCAGCAATTAGTGACATTGCTACCTTTTAAACGTCTTTGATGTGAAACACAGAGTTATATGATTGTATTCAGATTAAAGCGTGCTTTTTATGCACATATTCTTCGAGGTTTAGAACCTATGGTAAAGGTATTATTATGAGGCCAGTTACAGATATTTTTCTTGCTTAAATAGCTGGCCTAGTTAGTGTGTTGTGTCATTCAGCGCAGGAACCTTATAGCCTGCGGCGACACGAACCGGTTTGTGACCCAGTGCTCGGTTGAGAGCACCTGCTTCTATGTGAAACGGACTGATATTAACAGAGCACAGAGTGCTTTTAGCAATCACTTTCCCTTTCATTGCAATTATAGCTTATGGAACCCAGTGTCCATTCTTGTATCTGATCACATGTTTTGTAGATTGTCATTTGTTAGTTAAACGCTGTTGCGTGTACCGTTGTTTTGATGAGTGCAGTTATGTCAGGTTTTCTATAGTACGTTTTAGGCTAACCCCGCTAGGGAGGTATTTCATGTATGAAGGTATTTGTGTGTACCTTGTCCGGGTTTGTTCCCGTTGACCAGATATTTATGGAGGGTTACTGTTGTGTACAGGCCAATCCCAGAGTTATTGAACGCGAGCTGTGCGCCGTTGGTAACTTGTGTTATTGTGTGTCCGAGTTGTTATTGCTCGTTGATTGTATTCCGACTTTTGAGTCGAGGCTTTTTGTCAGAGATGATCTCAGGGGAGACGCTCCGTGCCCAGGCTTGTCAGTATTATTCGCCATAAACCAACGATAACCTAAACTGACATCTTAATAATAAAACGCATAATTTTGGTAAACCAATGCTAACTAACGAATCCTTTCTATTTAACCTTGTTCATTTGCATTTGGAACCTGCTGACATAGCCGTGCTAATGAAGGTATTTCCTGGAGGAAATTACTTTAGAACAGCTGACACATTTTTATTGCGACTGAAGCTTACTCGAACCTTGAGTTCGTAGCTGGTGGAGCGCAGGCCATACGAAGTTAGACGTAGTCTTTACTACGCAGTCGTCACCGTAACTACACACATTAGATGACTATGGCTTACAAAGAGTAAACCAAGGTGCAGGCAGGCATTTGAATAAAACTGTTGTCTCTTATTATTTATTTAATGATGTAAAAGTGTATGAATCCTATATGTTACCATTTTGTGTGCTGTTAGCACTTAGTTCCTAAGAATACATAGATGTTTTTTATATGGCTGATCACTTAGCTTTGAATGTAATTGTTTGATATTACGGACGTCACCGCCGTAAATTTTGTTATTAATTGATAGGACTTAGCTAGATGAATTAACGTTAAATGTAAATGTGGAGATGGTATCATCCTAATTTAGATTTGTTTTGCTACCCTGTTAAATGTAAATTCCGATATTAGCTTGATCTTGTAACTTGACCTAGGGCTTTGCGTCGTACCATTTTCCTAGTGTTGCTGTTGTTGCTTTATTATTGAGAGACAGATCTTTCGCGAGGGTTTACTGTAACTTCTCAGGTAGGACCTGCTCTTTATTTTTGATTATTTATTAGCTTGCGGATTAGCCGATAGAAACCCTCCGAACTAGGCTAGGGCTTTGTGAAATTTATAATAAATTTTCACGGTGTTTTACATAAGTCTGGATGTTTCTTTTCTTAGTCTAGTTTTTAAGGTGAATCTTTCCTTAGGCAGTCTATGACCTTCGTCACCATGTGCCACGATCCCCGTGGACCACAGTTTCTCGTGCCGCTTGGCCTATTAGGAAGTTCACCTGATCCTCTCGGCAGTTAGGTCCGGCGGATGAGATGTTAGGGAAGTCATTGCGGTTGTTGGCTATCCTGGCAGCTCCTCTGACGGGCTCAATATAATAGATGAGACTTTCAAAGTCGATTTGCTCGTAGAAATATGGAATATAGCTCTTTTTGCGCGTATCTATGCGAGGAGCAATGTTCGTGGTTTCCACTTCTATGATGTGGGAACCGACCGTCGCGTTTTAAGGCCCTAAAACGAACGGCTTTCGAGTTATTGATAGAAACCTATACACGGTCAGCGAAATTTCAGTGGTTGCCATAGTAACTTTGATCTGTTCCTCAGAGGGAACACAGTTATTTGGGTATATCTCCAAAACCGTTCATTTTAGGAACTTACAAATTGTGTTTCGTGGTCCCTACAGGACCTCCGAGTATTGTTTCTCGTATCTGGCGGCTTAAAATGAGCTAAATCCGAACTTTTTACTGACTGTCCTTGCTCAGTGCCAACGGGCCGAAATAAGCCACTTACAAATTTTATTTTCACAAACGGGTTCTTAGTGGGCCTCTACATACTCGGATCAACCAGCATGCAAAAGTACAGCTTTCTAGGTCTAGTGGTTTGAGCCCTGCGTGGATGAGTCAATTTTGGATGGTCAATGGCAAAGTGCCGAAAAAAGACACTTACTAATTGATTTTTCAAAAACCGTTTCTTAGTGAGCCTCTACATACTTGGATCAACCAACATGCAAATTTTCAGCTTTCTAGGTCTAGTGGTTTGAGCCCTGTGGTGATGAGTCAATTTTGGATTATATATAACTAGCAGGCACCCGCGGCTTCGCTCACGTCATAGTCGTGTCATATTGTTATTCAATGAAATGCAGGTTTAACCCCGTTAACACTCCTTTAGAACATGAATATCCAATAATCCCTCCTTAGTTGACGTTTTCGACACACAACAAACCTATCCCCAAAATATCACTCTTCTAACTTTAATAGTTTTTGTTGGTCGATGAGAGTGAATATCCAAAAATCCTTCCTTAGTGGACGTTTTTCTTCCAGAATTTTACCCTCTCCATGGGCCCCTTAAATTGGATTTATGAAAAAAAAAACGGTCGAACACCTATTTATTTAATTATTTATTCATTTATTTTTAAACTGATTGTTTTCCGCTGAGTTTGAAACTTCTCGCCTATGACGTTTAAGAGGTACACGCTCCGTTAGCAATCTTTCAACCCCCACTTTTCATCCCTTCCACCTCATAATATACACCACATCGAAAAACCATTATACATGTGTCAGCTTATTTTTAATGATTAGTTTATATGCCAAGTATCACATCATCAAATGAAACCATTCGTGAGATATTCTTATTCAATGAAATGCACGTTTACCCCCTTAACACCCCTTTAAAACCGGAATATCCAAAAACCTTTCCTTAGTGGACGTTTTCGACATACAGCGAACATATTCCCAAAATTTCATATTTCTAACTTCAATAATTTTGGCTGGGCGATGATGAGAACGTGAGTCGGTCAATACATTTGCTTTAATTTTATTTTTGAGATAGTCATCCCTCCCCATGAACCCCTTAAATTGAATTTATGAAAAAAAAACGGTCGAACCCATATTTACTTAATTTTAAGCTCTTTTTCCCCCTGAATTTGATGAGTGAGTGAGTCAATCAGTTAGGACACTTTCTTTCCTGTTTTCCCCCCAGAATTTCACCCCTCCCCATGGGCACCTTAAATTGGATTTATGAAAAAAAAAACGGTCGAACACCTAATTACTTATTTTGAAGCTGATTTTTTTCTAGCTGAATTTCAAACTTCTCGCCTATGTCGTTTAAGAGATACACGCTCCATTAAGAATCTTTCAACCCCCAATTTTCACCTCATAATATACACCATATCGATAAACCCTTAGACATTTGTCTGCTTATTTTTAATGATTAGTTTATATGCCGAATATCACATCCCCAAAGAAACAACTCATGAGATGTAGTTATTCAATGAAATGCACGTTTACCCCCTTAACACCTCTTTTGAACCCGAATAAACAAAAATCCTTCCTTAGTTGACGTTTTCGACACACAGCGTACATATTCCCAACATTTCATATTTTCAACTTCAATAGTTTCGCTGGGCGATGTTGAGTGAGTGAGTCAGTCAGGACCTACTCTTTATCAGAATTTCACTCCTCCCCATGGGCCGCTTAAATTGGATTTATGAAAAAACGCTCGAACACCTATTAAATTATTTTTTAAGCTGTCTTTTTCCCCTGAGTTTGATGAGTGAGTGAGTGTGTCAGTCAGTTAGGACACTTTCTCTCATTTTCTTTTCCAGAATTTCATCCCACCCCATTGGCCCCTTATATTGAATTTGTGAAAAAAAAAACAGTCAAACACCAATTTACTTATTTATTAAGCTGATATTTCCCGCTGAGTTTCAAACTTCTCGTCTATGTCATTTAAGAGATACACGCTCCGTTAGGAATCCTTCAACCCTCACTTGTGACCCCTTTCACCTTATAATATACACCACATCAAAAACCCCTTAGACACATATCTGCTTATTTTTAATGATTAGTTCATATGCTGAGTATCGCATCCACAAATGAAACCACTCTTGAGATATTGTCATTCAATGAAAATCAGATATAACCCCCTTAAGACCCCTTTAAAACCTGAATATCCAAAATCCTCCCTTAGTGTACGTTTTTTTTTACATACAACGAACATATCCCCTAAATGTCATGTTTCTAACTTCAATATTTTTTCTGGGCGATGATGAGTGAGTGAGTGAGTCAGGACATTTTCTTTCAATTATTTTGTTCAGAATTTCACCCCTCCCCATGAAACCCTTAAATTTGATTTATGAAAAACAACTGTCGAAAACTTATTTACTTATTTTTAAGCAGTTTTTCCCCCTGAGTTTGAAGAGTGAGTGATTGAGTCAAACAGTTAGGACACTTTCTTTCCTTTTCCCCCCAGAATTTCACCCCCTCCCCATATGCCCCTTAAATTGGATTTATGAAGAAAAACGGTCGAATATCTATTTACTCTTTTTTAAGCTGTTTTTTTTTCGCTGAATTTCAAACTCCTCGCCTATGTCGTTTAAGACATACACGCTCCGTTAGGATTCCTTCAACCCCCACTTTTCACCCCTTTCACCTCATAATATACACCACATCGAAAAACCCTCAGACACATGTCTTCTTATTTTTAATGAAGAGTTTATATGCCGAGTATCACATCCCCCAATGAAACCAATCGGGAGATATTGTTATTCAATTAAATGCAGGTTTAACCCCCTTAAGACCCCTTGAGAACCTGAATATCCGAAAATCCTCCCTTAGTGGACGGTTTTGACATACAATGAACAAATCCCCAAAATGGCATGTTTCTAACTTCAATAATTTTGGCTGGACAATGATGAGTGGGTGAGTCAGGACATTTTCTTTGAATTTTGTTTTTTCAAAATTTCACCCCTCCCCATGAACCCCTTAAATTCGATTTATGAAAAAAAAACTGTCGAACATCTATTTACATTTTTTAAGCATTTTTCCCCCTGCGTTTGATGAGTGAGTCAGTCAGTCAATCAGTTAGGACATTCTCATTCCTGTTCTTTCCCCAGAATTTCACCCCTCCGCACGGGCCCCTTTAATTGGACTTATGAAAAAACGGTCAAACACGTATTTACTTATTTTTTATGCTGAGTTTTTTCCGCTGAATTTCAAATTCCTCGCCTATGTCGTTTAAGGGATACACGCTCCGTTAGGAATTCTTCAACCCCCACTTTTCACCCCCTTTAACCTCATAATATACACCACATCGAAAAACCCTCAGACATGTATCTTCTTATTTTTAATGAAAAAGGAAGCTTGTAGTTTAACGTGACCGTTAATCTCGCGATCATAAGCCACGGGACCTCCGTTTTACGTGGAATCCGAACCACAGGACATGGCATTTCACATCGAAAATCTCACATGCATTGACCGGGAATCGAACCCGGTCCGCCTTGGTGAGAGGCATACAGCTTGACCGCTGCGCCACCACGCCCCTATTTTTAATGATGAGTTTATATGCCGAGTATCAAATCCCCCAATGAAACCGTTCCGGAGATATTGTTATTCAATGAAATGCAGGTGTACCCCCCTTAACACCCCTTTAGAACCTGAATATCCAAAAACTCTTCCTTAGTGGGCGTTTTCGACTTACAACGAACATATCCCAAAAATTTCTTGTTTCTAACTATAATAGCTTTGGCTGAGCGATGATGAGTCAGTCAGTCAGTCAGTCAGGACACTTAGTTTTATATAATAGATAGATGAGACTTTCCAAGTCGATTTGCTCGTAGAGATATGGAATATAGCTCTATTTGCGCGTATAAATACGAGGAGCAATGTTCGTGGTTTCCACAGAAGTCGGAACCGAACCCCGCGTTTTAAGGCCCTAAAACGAACGTTTTTCGAGTTATTGCTAGAAAACTATCCCCGGTCTGCGAAATTTCAGCGGTTGCCATAGTAACGTTGATCTGTTTCTCACAAGGAACACAGTTATTTGGGAATATCACCGAAACCGTTCATTTTAGGAACTTACACATTGTGTTTCGTGGTCCCTACAGGACCTCCGAGTATTGTTTCTCGTATCTGGCGGCTTAAAATGAGCTAAATCCGAACTTTGTACCGACTGTCCTTGCTCAGTGCCAAAGGGCCGAAAAAAGCCACTTACAAATTGAATTTTCACAAACCGTTTCTTAGTGGGCCTCTACATATTCGGATCAACCAAGATGAAAAATTTCAGCTTTCTAGGTCTTGTGGTTTGAGCCCTGCGTCGATGAGTCAATTTTGGATGATCAATGCCAAAGGCCAGAACAAAGTCACTTACAAATTGAATTTTCGAAAAACCATTTTTTAGTGAGCCTCTACTTACTCAGATCAACTAACATGCAAAATTTCTGCTTTCTAGGTCTAGTGGTTTGAGCCTTGCGGTGATGAGCCAATTTTGGATGATATATAATAGACTAGCAGAAGTACCCTTTTTTCGAACGTTCTTCGGTATTAATAACCAGACGTAATCAATTGAGCTACTGTTGCAATGGTTAGAGACTTGGAACCTGTTTGTCGACAAAGAAAAATGATTAGTTAAAATATGCTCTGAAACTAAATTTACCTAACATGTATTTCCTGACGTGAAAAAAAAATTGAAAACCTCGTCGACGAATCTCAATACACGTCAAATAAAACTGACCTTCACTGTTGTGTCAAGTCCCGATCCAGAGGAAGACCCATTTAATAAATTATAAAGTTTTGTGGTGCATGAAAATTCAGGTTTTTTTTATACTCCAATGGTCCCAATTCCTAAAAGCAAAAAAAAAAAAAAACTACCATATTTCAATTAAGGAATTTTTGAAAATAATGTTTCTGTTTGGAGATATAATAGACCTGTACGACAACGCACATTTAAGTCGTGTGAAAAAATCTAGGGTAACCCTTGACCTCCTTAAGCGCATTGATGAATTTTACAGTTTTAGTTGATTCCGTAACAACCTTATATCCATTTGCAAACATTCACAGAAATTTAATAAATGGAGTGGCTTTACTTCTTGCAGAAATAGATGGAAAGTTGGATGTCACCTTTTCAGATATTGTTGTCATGGTTACTGGCTTGCATTCCTTCATTAGCTTATTAAATGAAATTAGTTTTCTGGGAATATCTAAAAAAATGATCGTTTTAGAGCCTTAAAATGTACTTTTCGGGGACCCTTTACTGCTATTTAGGGGCACCGAGTTTTGTTTCTGACACCAAGGGGCTGAAAATAAGCTTTGTCTCGTCGTTGTAGACCGTAGTATAATAATAATAATTATAATAATAATATAACAATATAGGGATAGGGTTATAAATCTTCTATACCACACCCGCACGTGTAAATCGTGTGAAAAAATCTAGAGTTCCCCTTGACCCCCTTAAGAGCATTAAAAGACATTGATGAATTTTACAGTTAAATCTGTTTCCGTTATAACCTTATAGCCGTTTTAAAACTATCTCAGTAATGTAATAAATGGAATTGTATTGCGTCTTACAGCAATAGATGGACCTGTGAGATTCCGTTGCCATGGTAACTGACTTGCATTCTTTCGTTATTGTATTAAATGAAATTAGTATTCTGGAAATATCTCAAAAACTGTAGGTTTTAGGGCCTTAAAATGTGGTTCCAAGTTTCGTTTCTCACATTGAGGGGCTGAAAATGAGCTTTGTCTCGCCCGTCTACGCCTATTTCAGCAAGTATTTTAAGGGGGTTGGCCCCCTTTTATGAGAGGTACAGAGAAGAGTTACATCAATGATTAGTTTCGTGCCTCTGAAGGATATCTGTACCAAATTTTACGTTGATCCACCCAGCCGTTCTCGAGTTATAAGGGAACAACTTTGTCCACAGACAGACAGACAAACAGACAGACATACATACAGACAGACAAACATTTTATTTTCACACGCATCCGTCATAAAACAGTCTGAAACGCGTAAATAACGCAAATTTCCGTAGAAATTCAGAAAAAAAAACAGACAAACTTTCATGTTTATATATAGAGAGATCAGACAAACCTGCCAACCTGGACCCATTGTTTCGGAAGCCAGGCTCTGCCTGTCACAAGCCAGGACAAAAGGTGAGTGATAGAGGAGTAACACCTCTTAAAAAACCATGGTCCAGTTGGCCCGACTGGTAGTACCATGTATGGGCCCCTTACCAGGGTAACGGTGAAGACCTCAACGGCATTTATGGTGGAGAAGGTAACTTTCGGTACTGCATAATTGGCGGAAGGGGCAACCCAGTGCTCGGGTTAATGAGTAAAAGGTATATGGAGGCCATATATCACTCTTAGGGGTATGACGGTTCCACATGTTAGTGGCGATACTCCGACAGCGTCTGTTCCACATGTTAGTGGCGGCTGATTAATAACACTCAGAAGTGGAACTCTGAGCTTAACCCGACTAGAACTTCAATTCTAGTCAAATCCCTAATCCAAGTTAATCAACATGGATGTAGCACGTTCAAAAACAACTTACCCCAGGGGGTCAAATCCCACAGTTGAAAAACCACAAGTGGTCTATTCGGATTCTGGGGAGACCACAGACGTGTACGATGAGGTAAGTCGGAGTGCCTCGACACCCCGTAAGAAAATTAAACCTAAATGAAAGATTTGGCTAATGACGTTTAACGTAAATTCTCTCTTGAAGATGGGGAAACTCAAATCCATTTTAGACAAATCACGAGAACGTAAAATCAAGATTGTTGCTTTTCAACAATCTAGATTTACAGATGAATATCCTTTCAATTCTGAAGGTTACAGGATTTACAAAGGGAAGCCAGGAGAACGAGATATGAAAAATTGCCCACAATTTTGTACTGGATTTATAGTCCATCATTCCTTACTTGTTCAGTTACAACCTTCCACTCACCCTCCGGTCGTCTCTCCACCATGACAATAAAATCAGCGAACAAAATTTACACTCTCATTAATGGACATGCCCCAACTAATATCACCAACAGAAAGGCTGTAGGAAAAGTCAAAGAAATTTGGAACCAATTAGATTTGGCTAATGACGTTTAACGTAATCCCGAGGAATCATGTTAAAATACTTATGGGTGATTTTAATGCCCAAATTGGCAAAGAAAAAAAATATAGATATTGGGTAGGTAAATGATCAGGACATAATCAGACCAATCGGAATGGTATGCGTCTTCTTGAAATCTGCAAGAACCATGACTTATTCTTCAAATCAACATTTTTCAAAAAGAAAACCTCTCAGTCCAAGACGTGGGTGTCACCTAACCCACTGTTAGGAGAATATCAACTGGACCATGTGCTGATTTCCAGAGTAAATACTCTCGAAATAATGAAACTTAAAGTCCTTAAGGGGTTAGCTCCGGATTCTGACCATTACCCTACAAAATTTTCATTAAATATTATTCCAGAGAAAAGGCGATTCTCTCAGAAAATCCCACCCCGTAAATATGATGTTCAAAATATTCAAGGTAATGATAAATTTAAAAACGAGACTCAACAATTGAATCCACAAAACTGGCAACAGCTCCAAGCAGGATTAATAAAAACATCCGAGAAAATAGCACCACACTTAAGAACCCGCAAACATCCGTGGTGGACAGCCGAATGTGATGACCTTGTAAGGCTCAGGAAACCGGCATGGCACAATTGGTCTTGCAACAAAACTCCTAAGACTCTGCAAGATCTCAGGGATGTCAGAAGAACAGTCACGAAATCAATACGAAGAATTCGCAAGCAGAATGACAACAAAATATTACAAGAAATAGAAGCTGACTTCAAACAACATAATTCTAGAAACTACTATACAACTTTTCGCCAGAAGCTCACTAAATATTCCCCTCTATCACTTCAATTCAAAAATGAACATGGGGATATTGCTCATAGTAACACAGAAAACTGTGAAATCCTTGCAAACTACTTTTCGGTATTGCTCAATTGTGAGAAACCTCAAGAAACATTCACATTTATCCACACGCAACAAAACCAAGATTCGCATCCACCCAACGTTCAGGAAATAAGAGAGATAATTAAATCATTGAAAAACAACAAAGCGTCGGGGCAAGACCAAATTGTTGCAGAGTTGTGGAAAAATGCAGGAGAAAATCTCATTGTAAAACTCCAAGAAATTTTAGAAGAAGTTGGGCGAACTGAAAAAATCCCCGCTGACTGGAAGATGGCACTCATACATCCCTTGCACAAGGAAGGAAATCGGACGGATCCAAACAATTATCGTGAAATTTCATTACTATCCATAACATACAAAGTTTTGTCTAAAGCTCTACTGAATCGTGCAGAAATTCAATTGGATCCAGTAATCGGCGAATACCAACGTGGCTTCAGGAAAGGCAGGTCGTGTGTGGAACAAATTATCAATTTAAAAAACTCAATGAAATATTTCCACAATACATCGAACAAACACTATGTCATTACATTTGCTGACTTCCAAAAGGCGTATGATAGCATCGACCATGAATCCCTTTTCGAAATACTGAAAGAATTTGGATTAGATCAAAAGACAACAAATATTATTAAGGAAACACTCATGGAAACCAAATCTAAGGTTAAATTTATGGGAGAACTGAGCAGAGAATTCCCCATTGACACAGGAGTCCGACAAGGAGATGGATAGTCCCCGGTGCTTTTCAATTGTGCACTAGAGAAGGTTGTACGAGAATGGCGAAAAGCAGGTGCACCGACGCATAGGATAGGACCAAAACTTAAAGGCATAGAATTAGACTGTTTGGCATTTGCTGACGACATGGCATTAATTGCCCAAAACATCTCTGATGCGCAATACCAACTTGAACTTCTACAAGAACAAGCAAAGAAAATTGGATTGTAAATCTCATTTGATAAAACAAAATTTATGACAGATATAAAGAATGCCCCATCTGAAATTGAAATTGGTACTGACCATATATCTCGTGTGAAGGAATTTAAATATTTGGGTGAATGGATTACCGACAATTGTAATGAAAATAGGTCCATTACAACAAGAATTCAAAAAATGGAAACTGCTTTTCAGTTAACGAAAAATACTTACAACAAAAAGAGTCTTTCCTGGAAATCCAAATTCAACATTATACAACAGTGATCGGGCACGTAGCTCTCTACGCTTCAGAAACTCTCACTCTTCAACATAGAACACTTCGAGATCAGTTGGAAGTGAAGGAAAGTAAAATAAATAGGAAAATCTTAGGGCCGAGAATCAAAGATGGTGTTCATCTTCCAAAGTCAAATGCTGAAATATATAAAACCATCTCCAAAATCAGAGACAAAATGCGTATGCGACAAATCCAATTCTTGGGGCACCTGGAAAGAATGGACCCAAATAGACTAAATCACAAAATTCACACATACTTGAAAAACAAAACAACTAGATCAAATTGGTACAAACAGACTGAAAAAGACTTGCAAGAATTAGGATCGCCAAATCTCCTAGACCGAAATGTCATCAGAACACTTGCACTCACACGGGGTTTCGAGGAGGAAGAAAGACGGCCATACCACCATATCTGGTCAGCACAACGGAAGCAAACCCATTCGTTGCGTATGAAGGAGTACTGAGCTGCAAGAAAGGCTAACCATTGTTGATTCCGCGTGGTCCTAAGAGACCCATTCGCGACAAAGAAGAAGAAGAAATCAGACTTTCCAAGTCGATTTGCTCGTAGAAATATGGAATATAGTTCTTTTTGCGCGTATCAATGCGAAAAGCAATGTTCGTGGTGTCCACTTCCATGAAGTGGGAACCGAACTCGGCGTTTTTAGGCCCTAAAACGAACGGTTTTCGAGTTATTGCCAGAAAACTATCCCCGGTCTGCGAAATTTCAGCGGTTGCCGTAGTATCGTTGATCTGTTTCTCAGAGGGAACACATTTATTTGGGAATATCTCCGAAACCGTTCATTTTAGGAACTTAAAAATTGTGTTTTGGGGTCCCTGCAGGACCTCCGAGTATTGTTTCTCGTATCTGGTGGCTTAAAATGAGCTAAATCCGAATTTGTACCGACTGTCTTTGCTCCGTGCCAAAGGGCCGAAAAAAGGCAATTACGAATTGAATTTTCAAAAACCGTTTCATAGAGGGTCTCTACATACTCGGATCAACTAACAGGCAAAATTTCAGCTTTCTAGGTCAAGTGGTTTGAGCCCTGCGTCGATGAGTCAATTTTGGATGGTCAATGCCAAAGGGCCGGTAAAATACCCTTACATATTGAATTTTCAAAAACCGTTTCTTAGTGAGCCTCTACTTACTCGGATCAAACAACATGCAAAATTTCAGCTTTCTAGGTCTAGTGGTTTAATCCCTGCGGTGATGAGTCAATTTTGGATTATATATAATAGATGAGACATTCCAAGTCTATTTGCTCGTAGATATATGGAATATAGCTCGTTTTGCGCGTATCAATGCGAGGAGCAATGTTCGTGGTTTCCACTTCTATGATGTGGGAACCGAACCCCGCGTTTTAAGACCCTAAAACGAACGGTTTTCGAGTTATTGCTAGAAAACTATCCCCGGTGAGCGAAATTTCAGCGGTTGCCATAGTAACGTTGATCTGCTTCTCAGAGTGAACACAGTTATTTAGGAATATCTCCGAAATCATTCATTTTAGGAACTTACAAATTGTGTTTCGGGGTCCCTACAGGACCTCCGAGTATTGTTTCTCGTATTGTGCCCAACTCTAGGAATGGGTATTCCAAGTTTCAGACACCTAGATATCAAGGGAAAGGCTGTAGCCGCTTTTGAAAGTTCAGATATTTGAATATCGCGCTACATTTCTTCGAGAAGCATTTGGAAGAAATTTACCGATAGTTGGATGTCAAGTGACGTAGCGAGTAATAGCAGAGGTGGAGGCTATTTATTGATTAAATAGTTAACTATGGAGTAGAGACTTGAGACTGGGATCAGATTACTGGCACGGCCAAATGAAAGAGAATGCAATTAGTATCAAGTAAATCGGACCAGGGATTCAAGAGATATGAGGATTTCTAGATATCAGGTGATGACGCGTGACCCTGACTGTTTTGAATAAAAGCCAGCTGGGCGAGGCATGGTCAGCTCATTCTAACACAAGCACTTGGCAAGCAAGTTGCGTCTACGCTGAGCCAAGGCACATGGTTGCCGAATCTACGCAGAAGTTCTTTTCAAATCGTGATAGTCACGAGAAGTGCTGCGCAAACGAGTTGGAACTTAGTAAGTTTCTGGTGAGGAGAATCACTGAGGTGATTGTTTTTCTACAGACATTGGTGGAAATATTTATATTTCTGCAAGGACATATGCTGGACTTTGTCTAGAAAATAGTATTTTGTCACAGTCCAGTAGTAACTTAATACTTGGATGTTTAAATCCATTTCAAGTCAGTTTTCATTTTTGTAACTAGTGAACCACTTCGATCTGTCAGTACACTGAAGACTAGTCTATAACGGTGGCGTTCATTAGTCTACGCAAGGGAAACTGCATGTTGTCTAGCGCATGGCAGATGGTGATATACAAACCATGCCCAGGGAACGATCTTCAGAACAGCCGTTAATTGCTTAGACTGTCAGTGTTTTTCTTGTACTGATAAGATTACAGTGAGTTATGTTACAACTGACATATCTAAGTAGAGATCACTTAGATCTGACCCTATTTAAACAAACTGTTATGGCTTTGATAGAAGCCCATATTAAAATGGAACCACAGTTTATTCAAACGTCGAAAGATACTACCACTATGTCTGACTAGACGATTTGTGGGTCTACAATGGCGGCCGATACAAGGATTATACGTGCTTGTCCGATAGGGCATGTTTATGGATAAATCTGGTACAGACCAGGTTTACTACACTTCAAGACCATCAAGAAATGTAAGCCACATTTGAATTATATTATGCCTAGCTAATTGGAACAAACTATTTTTCTGCAGATGACCAACACATTTTTTCTTCGTATTTAAAGCTTGCAATGATTTACGCAAGACTTATTAGAGTTATTCTGAGCATTTTCAGCACTCAGAACAGTTTAGGATCGATGACCGAGCATTTCGAAGATTTATTTGAATTTTTCATATTTTAAGGAAGCCACGGAAAACCCCCGATGTAACTGTAAAAGTTAAATTTATTTTTGTTGAGGAATGGATATTTTTTCCATATTCGAAGGTTCGAACATGTGGATTCTCACATAATGAGATGATAATTAAACACATTTAAAATGATATAATTAATAATAATAATAATAATAATAATAATCCACTAATAATAATAATAATAATTTTTATAATTTTTCTAAATAATTCTTGGATATTATATTTTCTAATAATCATATGTATTGAGAAAGAGCCTATGAAGTAGTTTCAACATTTCTAGTCTGGAACAGGAGATTTTCCGAAGGAGAGTGGTTAGCGCAAGCCCGCATTCAACCAACATGTCAGTTCTGGTTGAACAGTTGATATTTGCATTGAGCAAAGTATATTTTTCAGATAACACGGAGAGGCATGAAACGGGAAGCAAATGATAATTGTATCAAATAGGATATTTTTGTATTTATATAAAATCATGACGTAAATACACTCGAAAGTGAAATAAAGATTTTCATAAGTATGGTAAATTCACGGGTTGAACTGAATGGTAAAATAAAATAAACTTGTAAGTTTATTAATCTTCCAGTGTTGATAACAAGCGGAGGCTTGATTTATTGTATAAATTTTGGAAAGAAAATTTATGTGTGTGGAGTAGTTGAAATGCCATTCCCAGGTGCGCATGTTAAGTCGCAGGAATGAAGGTTTTTTTCGAGCATCAATCAAATAGCAGGTTCGATGGCTCAGGTTTATAGTAGGAGTATTGGAACTACACATTTCGTCGTATGAATAACCCGAAGGTTATTTCTTTAAAACCATCAGTTCTTATTTCAACCTTGTTTACGAATTTCATTTAGACTTTGATTTTGCTAGAACCCGGATTTGTCATGATAGTAGTTTATTCTTCTTCAGAGGAAGACCTTTGCCGTTGTTGTTGTTGTTGTTATAATATTGTGTTCTTACACGAATAATAGATTGGGCCACTGCCAATTTAAAATAATTCTTTAACCACGAATAATTTGAAGGGTATTTTCAATCCTAGTGCCATGAACTAAATGAATTTATTATAAAACTACAATTCTTATTTCCGCATTCTGTCGAAGAATTGCAAGTTGTGAAAGTTGCTAAAAATGGCCATGAATATAAATATTTTCATAATGATTCCAAGTGGAAAATTGAATAGTTGAATGGTTCAACCATTTATTGGTCAAGTTGATGATTCAGAAATCATATGTTTTGTTTGGAACTTGAAGTTCATAATCGAGTCACTTCTCGAATGTTTAATGTCAGAAGAACAATTAATTGTTGTTGTGCTTCGCACAGTTCTTCGATGCTATGCTCAATGGTCAAATACTTTTCAGATGTTATTAATATGTGTTAATAATTTGTGTTGCTTCAATGATGATAATATTTTCGACGATATATTTTTGAAACTGGAAAAACAAGTGAAAGTTTAGAATCCTATAAACATTTATTCTACGAGTGTTAATATCATGTAAATAGTCAAACAGTGATCTACGTTATTTCCAGTATGGACAATTAATTTTGAACTGGAATTAAATATTAATAATTTTGGAACACAGTCCACAGGACTATTAATCGGTCTTGTGTTTCCAAAAAGATTGTCAAATGTGTTTGGAAAATTTCTGTATATTGTGTGTAAATAAGAGTGTGGATCGCCACACGTGGATGATGCTGCTTTGAGCATTCTTGCAGACAGATTTTAACTTCAAAATAAACTGAGATAATTTTACCAGATGTGTTTCACCCAATTAAATCTCCTTCTATCCTTATTGTTGCATTAAGCCAAAAATCAGTAAAGCATTTTTTTAATTTGATGTCGTTTTTGCGATTTGCTTTAACCCATCTGGCGCTCCGGGATATTTTGACTCTCGTGCTGACTGATTATTGGTAAAATGCATATGTGGTCGTGCGGACTCCGGTCTAAACGGGCACAGTATCTGGCGGCTTATAATGAGCTAAATTCTAACTTTGTACCGACTGTCCTTGCTCAGTGCCAAAGGGCCGAAATAAGGCACATAAAAATTGAATTTTCAAAAACCGTTTCTTAGTGGGCCTCTACACACTCGGATCAACCAACACGCAAAATTTCAGCTTTCTAGGTCTAGTGGTTTGAGGCCTGCGTCGATGAGTCAATTTTGGATGGTCAATGCCAAAGGGCCGAAAAAAGTCACTTACAAATTGAATTTTCAAAAACCGTTTCTTAGTGAGCCTCTACTTAATCGCATCAACCAACATACAAAATTTCAGCTTTCTAGGTCTAGTGGTTTGAGCCCTGCGGTGATGAGCCAATTTTGGATCATATATAATAGATGAGACTTTCCAAGTCGATTTGCTCGTAGAAATATGGAATATAGCTCATTTTAAGCGTATCACTGCGAGGAGGAATGTTCGTGGTGGGAACCGAAACCCGAGTTTTAAGGCCCTAAAACGAATGGTTTTCGAGATATTGCCAGAAAACTATCCCCGGTCTGCGAAATTTCAGCGGTTGCCGTAGTAACGCTGATCTGTTTCTCAGAGGGAACGCAGTTATTTGGGAATATCTCCGAAACCGTTCTTTTTAGGAACTTAAAAATTGTGTTTTGGGGTCCCTGCAGGACCTTCGAGTATTGTTTCTCGTATCTGTCGGCTTATAATGAGCGAAATCCTAACTTTGTACCGACTGTCCTTGCTCAGTGCCAAAGGGCCGAAATAAGGCACTTAAAATTTGAATGTTCAAAAACCGTTTCCTAGTGGGCCTGTACACACTCGGATCAACCAACATGCAAAATTTCAGCTTCCTACGTCTAGTGGTTTGAGGCCTGCGTCGATGAGTCAATTTTGCATGATCAATGCCAAGGGGCCGAAAAAAGTCACAAATTGAATTTTTAAAAAACCGTTTCTTAGTGAGCCTCTACTTACTCGGATCAACCAACATGCAAAATTTCAGCTTTTTAGGTATAGTGGTTTGAGCCCTACAATGATGAGTCAATTTTGGATTATATATAATAGATGAGACATTCCAAGTCGATTTGCTCGTAGATATGGAATATAGCTCAATTTGCGCGTATCAATGCGAGGAGCAATGCTCGTGGTTTCCACTTCTATGATGTGGGAACCGAACCCCGCGTTTTAAGGCCCTAAAACGAACGCTTTTCGTGTTATTGCTAGAAAACTATCCACGGTGTGCGAAATTCACAGTGGTTGCCATAGTAACGTTGATCTGCTTCTCAGAGGGAACACAGTTATTTAGGAATATCTCCGAAATCATTCATTTTAGGAACTTACAAATTGTGTTTCGGGGTCCCTACAGGACCTCCGAGTATTGTTTCTCGTTTCTGGCGGCTTAAAATGAGCATCCGAACTTTGTACAGACTGCCCTTGCTCAGTGTCAAAGAGGCGAAAAATTTCACTTACAAATTGAATTTTCAATAACCGCTTCTTAGTGGGCCTCTACACACTCGGATCAACCATCATGCAAAATTTCAGCTCTCTAGGCCTAGTGGTTTGAGCCCTGCGTCGATGAGTCAATTTTGGTTGGTCAATGTCAAAGAGCAGAAAAAAGTCCCTTACAAATTGAATTTTCGAAAAACCATTTCTTAGTGAGCCTCTACTTACTCGGATCAACCAACAAGCAAAATTTCAGCTTTCTAGGTCTCCTGGTTTGAGCCCTACGGTGATGAGTCAATTTTGGATCATTTATAATAGATGAGACATTCCAAGCCGATTTGCTCGTAGAAATATGAAATATAGCTCTTTTTGCGCTTATCAATGCGAGGGGCAATGATCGTGGTTTCCACTTCTAAGAAGTGGGAACCGAACCCCGTGTTTAAAGGACCTAAAGCGAACGGCTTTCGAGTTATTGCCTGAAAACTATCCCCGGTCTGCGAAATTTCAGCTGTTGCCATAGTAACGTTGATCTGTTTCTCAGAGGGAAAACAGTTATTTGGGAATATCTCCGAAACAGTTCATTTTAGGAACTTAAAAATTGTGTTTTGGGGTCCTTGCAGGACCTCCGGGTATTGTTTCTCGTATCTGGCGACTTATAATGAGCTAAATCCTAACTTTGTACCGACTGTCCTTGCTCAGTGCCAAAGGGCCGAAATAAGGCACTTAAAAATTGAATTTTCAAAAACCGTTTCTTAGTGGACTTCTACACACTCGGATCAACCAACATGCAAAATTTCAGCTTTCTAGGTCTAGTGGTTTGAGCCCTGCGTCGATGAGTCAATTTTGGATGGTCAATGCCAAAGGGCCGAAAAACGTCACTTACAAATTGAATTTTCAAAAACGATTTCTTAGTGAGCCTCTACTTACTCGGGTCAACCAACATGCAAAATATCAGCTTTCTAGTTCTAGTGGTTTGAGCCCTGCGGTGATGAGTCACTTTTTGGATTATATATAATAGATGAGACTTTCCAAGTCGATTTGCTCGTAGAAATATGGAATATAGCTCATTTTTAGCGTATCACTGCGAGGAGGAATGTTCGTGGAGGGAACAGAAACCCGAGTTTTAAGGCCCTAAAACGAATGGTTTTCGAGATATTGCCCGAAAACTATCCCCGGTCTGCGAAATTGCATCGGTTGCCATAGTAAGGTTGATCTGTTTCTCAGAGGGAACGCAGTTATTTGGGAATATCTCCGAAACCGTTCATTTTAGGAACTTAAAAATTGTGTTTCGGGGTCCCTACAGGACCTCCGAGTATAGTTTCTCGTATCTGGCGGCTTAAAATTAGTTAAATCTGATCTTTGTACCGACTGTCCTTGCTCAGTGCCTACGGGCCGAAATAAGTCACTTACAAAATGGATTTTCAAAATCCGTTTCTTAGCGAGCCTCTACATACTCGGATCAACCGACATGCAAAATGTCAGCTTTCTATATCTACTGGTTTGAGCCCTGCGAAGATGAGTCAATTTTGGATGCTCAGTGCCATAGGGCCGAAAAAAGTCACTTACAAATATAATTTTCAAAAACCGGTTATAGTGAGCCTCTACATACTCGGATCATCCAACAAGCAAAATTTCAGCTTTCTAGGTATAATGGTTTGATCCCTGCGGTGTTGAGTCAATTTTGGATGCTCAGTGCCAAAGGGCCGAAATAAATCACTTACAAATAGAATTTTCAAAAACCGTTTCTTAGTGAGGCTCAGATCAACAACCGAAACCCGCGTTTTATGGCCCCAAAACGAACGGTTTTCGAGATATTGCCAGAAAACGATCCCCGGTTTGCCATATTGGATCGGTTGCCATCGTAACGTTTGTCTGTTTCTAAGAGGGAACACAGTTATTTGGGAATATATCCGAAACCGTTCCTTTTATGAACTTAAAAAGTGTGTATCGGGGTCCCTATGGGACCTCCGAGTATTGTATCTCGTATCTGTCGGCATAAAATGTGCTAAATGCCATCTTTGTACAGACTGTCCTTGATCAGTGCCAAAGGGCCGAAAAATGTCACTTACAAACAGAATTTTCAAAAACTGTTTCTTAGTGAGCCTCTACATACTCGGATCAACCAACATGCAAAATTTCAGCTCTCTAGGTCTAGTGGTTTGTGCCCTGCGTTGATGAGTCAATTTTTGATGCTCAGTGCCTAAGGGCCGAAAACAGTCACTTACAAATATAATTTTCAAATGCCGTTTCCTAATGAGCCTCTACATACTCGGAACAACCAACATGCAAAATTTCAGCTTTCTAGGTCTGCGGTGATGAGTCAATTTTGGATTATATATAATAGACTAGCAGAAGTACCCATTCTTCGAACGGTCTTAGGTATTAATATATAAATTTAATTGCAGCCGAATGGCCAAAATACAATATTGATGTTGGTTATTTAGTCTATTGATCTTTGCTATATTCTAAAATTTATTTTGTCCTATTTTTGCATCGGTTGATGTGATAGCGTTCACATCTTTCACCACACAAAGTACACACACACTCATTTCCTACGTCATGGAAATGTGTCGTCGCACATAGTTTGTGGTGATATCCATGAACCGCTAAACTTGTGATGACATGCCTTAATTCTTGATTTGCCTCCGTCCAGTGTCGGTCCCACATGGCGTCTGTACAATAAAATTCAAGCCAAATATCCTCTCCTCTCTTCAAGTACCTTGGCACTATTTTGAGTGGATGGTAGTAAGAAACTTGCCTTTATGTCATCGATATAGAAAGTCTCTTTGGCCATTTCATATACCAGTCTCGACTTTGTGTTTATTCCAACACAGGGTGCTCTTTTAAGAAACCTTGCCTTCACTTTTTCTATGGTATTAATAACCACACGTTATCAATTGAGCTACTGTTGCAATGGTTAGGGGCTTGGAACCTGTTTGTCGACCAAGAAAAATGATTAGTTAAAATATGCTCTCAAACTGAATTTACCTAACGTGTTCTTCCTGACGTGAAAATAAAATTGAAAACCTCGTAGACGAATCGCAATACAAGTCACATACAAACTGACCCTAACCGTAGTGTCAAGTGCCCAACCACAGGAAGACCCCTTTTATAAATTATGCAGGCTTGTGGTACTTGAAAATTCAGGTTTTATAGACTCCAATGGCCCAAATTCCTAAAAGCAGCAAAAAATAGTCTACTATTTCAAATCAGGAATTTTGTAAAATTATGTTGCTGTTTGGAGATATAATAGAACTTCTGTACGACATAACGCGCGCGTAATCGCGAGAAAATATCTAGGGTACTCCTTGAATCCCTTAAGCGCATTGATGAATTTTACAGTTTCAGATGGTTCAGTGTTAACTTTATAGGCATTTGCAAACCTTACCTGAAATTCTAGAGTACCCCTGGACCCCTTAAGCGCCTTTTATGTATTGATGAATATTTCAGCTTAATTTGGATCCTTTATAACCTTATAGCAGTTTTCAAACCTTCACAGTAATGTAATAAATGGAATTGCATTGCGTCTTACAGAAATAGATGGACCTCTAAAATTCAGTTGCCATAGTTACCGGTATGCATTCCTTCTTTATTTTATTAAGTGAAATTAGTTTTCTGGGAATATCTCAAAAACTGTTGGTTATAGGGCCTTAAAATGTGGTTTTCGGGGTCCTTTAGGGCCCCCGAGTTTCGTTTCTCACATTGAGGGGCTGAAAATGAGTTTTGTCTCACCCTTCTACGCCTATGTCAGCATGTATTTTAAGGTGGTAGGCCCCCTTTTATGAGAGGTACGGAGAAGAGTTACACCAATGATTAGTGTCGTGCCTCTGATGGATATCTGTATCAAATTTTTACGTTAATCCACCCAGCCGTGAGTTATAAGAACACAAAAAATTGTCCACAGACAAACAGACAGACAAAAAGATATATTTTTTCGCGCAACTGTCATAAAACAGTCTAATACGGGCAAATATCACGTATTTCCGAGGAAAATCAGAAAATAAATACAAACATTTTTGGTAGTCAATTTTACCCTCCAGGTTGGTGGTTCCCACGGACTCAGCGAGGGAACTCACCACTACCGCCTTTCCAGGCAGTGTCCTAGAGCTGCGAACACTCGGTAGGGGTGGATACAACTGGGGAGGTGTGATCAGCACTTCGCCCAGGTGGCCTCACCTGCAAAGCGAACAGGGACCTCATGAGCGATGGGAAGGTAAGGGTAGATTGGGATGGATAGGCAAGGAAGAGGGAAGGAGGTGGCCGTGGCCTTACAGGAGGTACCGTCCCGGCATTTGCCCGAAGACGAACTGGGAAACCACGGAAAACCACTTCGGGGATGGCTGAGGTGGGAATCCGAGGCTAAGTAGAGCCCGTTCCAGTCCTCATACCACTTTTCAAATTTCGTTGCAGAGCCGGGAATCGAACCCACGACCATCGGGTGGCAGCTAACCATATAGGCCACTACTCTACGGAGGCGACTTTCATTCTTATATAATAGAGAAGATATAGAATATACCTTCCGTAGCATACCCGCAAGTGTAAATCGCGTGAAAAAATTCTAGGGTACCCCTTGACCCCTTAAGCGCATTATATGTATTGATGAATATTTTAGCTTAATTTGGATCCGTTGTAACCTTATAGCCGACTGCAAACATTCACAGTAATGTAATAAATGGAACTGCATTGCGTCTTACAGAAATAGATGGACCTCTGAGATTCAGTTGCCATGGTTACCGGCATGCATTCTTTCATTAATTTATTAAGTGAAATTAGTTTTCTGGGAATATATCAAAAACTTTTGATTCTAGGGCCTTAAAATGTGGTTTTCGGGGTCCCTTTAGGGCCCCCGAATTTCGTCTCCCACATTGAGAGGCTGAACATGAGCTTTGTCTCACGCTTCTACGCCTATTTCAACATGCATTTTAAGGGAGTAGGACCCCTTTTATGAGAGGTACGGAGAAGTGTTACATCAATGGTTAGTGTGGTGCCTCTGATGGATATCTGTATCAAATTTTACGTTAATCCACCCAGCCGTTCTCGAGTTATAAGGACACAAAAAATTGTCCACAGACAAACAAACAGACAGACAGACAAAAATTTTATTTTTGCGCGCATCCGTCATAAAACAGTCTGAAACGCGTAAATATCGCAAATTTCCGTGGAAATTCAGAAAAAACAGACAAACTTTCATTTTTACATATATGGAGATGAGACTTTCCAAGTCGATTTGCTCGTAGTGTGTTTCGGGGCCCGACAGGACCTCCGAGTATTGTTTCTCGTATCTGGCAGCTTAAAGTGAGCTAAATCCCATCTTTGTACCGACTGGCCTTGCTCAGTGCCAAAGGGCCGAAAAAAAGTTACTTACGAATTGAATTTTCAATACCCGTTACTTAGTGAGCATCTACATACCCGGATCAACCAACATGCAAAATTTCAGCTCTCTAGGTCTGGTGGTTTGAGCCCTGCGATGATGAGTCAATTTTGGATGCACAGTGCCAAAGGGCCGAAAAAAATTAACTTACAAGTAGAATTTTCAAAGACCGTTTCTTAGTGAGCTTCTACATACTCAGATCAACCAACATGCAATATTTCAGCTTTCTAGGTCTAGTGGTTTGAGCCCTGCAGTGATGAGTCAATTTTGGATTATATATAATAGATGAGACTTTCCAAGTCGATTTGCTCGTAGAAATATCGAATATAGCTCATTTAAAGCGTATCGATGCGAGGAACAACGTTCGTGGTGGGAACCGAAACGCGCGTTTTAAGGCCCTAAGACGAACGGTTTTCGAGATATTGCCGGAAAACTATCCCCGGTCTGCGAAATTGCATCGGATGCTATAGTGAACGTTGATCTGTTTCTCAGAGGGAACACGGTCATTTGGAAATATCTCCGAAACTGTTCATTTTAGGAAATTAAAAAGGATGTTTTGGGGTCCCTACAGGAACTCCGAGTATTGATTCTCGTATCTGGCGGCTTAAAATGAGCTAAATCCGATCTTTGTACCGACTGTCCTTGCTCAGTGCCAATGGGCCGAAATAAGTCACTTACAAATTGAATTTTCAAAAACCGTTTCTTAGTGAGCCTCTACATACGCGGATCAACCAACATGCAAAATTACAGCTTTCTAGGTCTAGTGGTTTGAGCCCTGCGGTGATGAGTAAATTTTGGATGCTCAGTGCCAAAGGGCCGAAAAAAGTCACATAAAAATAGAAATTTAAAAAACCGTTTCTTAGTGAGCCTCTACATACTCACATCAACAACTGAAATCCGCGTTTTAAGGCGATAATACGAACGGTTTTCGAGATATTACCAGAAAACTATCCCCGGTCTGCGATATTGCATCGGTTGCCATAGTAACGTTGATCCGTTTCTCAGAGGGAACACAGTTATTTGGGAATATCTCCGAAACCGTTCATTTTAAGAACTTAAAAATTGTGTTTCGGGGTCCCTACAGGACCTCCGAGTATTGTTTCTCGTATCTGGCGGCTTAAATGAGCTAAATCCAAACTTTGTACCGACTGTCCTTGCTCAGTGCCAAAGGGCCGAAAAAGTCACTTACGAATTGAATTTTCAAAAACCGTTTCTTAGTGGGCTTCTACATACTCGGATCAACCAAAATGCAAAATTTCAGCTTTCTAGGTCTAGTGGTTTGAGCCCTGCGTCGATGAGTCAATTTTGGATGGTCAATGCGAAAGGGCCGAAAAAAGTCACTTACAAATTGAATTTTCAAAAAATTCCTCTTGGCACGCCGAAAGGCGGAGGTAGATTTCACTGGGCAAACTAGGGGATAGGCTATAATAGGCAAAATATGCAGGTTTTCGTAGGAGGATCAGACCTCATTTATTGCGAGAAAGTATTTTACAATTGGAGGTTAGTTAACATTTTTTCGTCTTTCTATGCATACTTTTAACATTTTACTGTCTTATGGGGATGGTAACCTTCTTGTCATTTGGGGTTAATTTTTAGCCTACTTTTCACATTTTGCAAAAATGAGGAAAAATAGACTTATGAGATCGATCCGGGAAAATGTGTGTCTGTCTGTCTGTCTGTCTGTCTGTCTGTCCTTCTGTCTGTCTGGCTGTGTGTGTGTCCCCCCTATCAACTCCTAAACGGCTCCAGCAATCAAAACCAAATTTAGTATGAGTAAAGATGTGCACCGGAATAGCTCACGTCCATATTTGAAAATGATGTCAGTACTACCAACTGCTGAAAAAACCCACTTGAAATTTGAGCTCCATGTTGGATATCTTGCAAGTTATGCATGGGAGCTATTCCAAAATTGGCACACATGTAGATAATACTATTTCAGTTTAATTTCCAGGAGGCCAACCATGACAGTGTTGCTAAAATAATTTTAAGCCTTCTGATAGGTTCAATGTTTAAATGCATATAACTTCTACACTATCAATTGGATTTCAACCAAATTTTGTATGTAATATCTGTACATAAACAGATATGACTGAGCGTATTCTTAAGAGCCACCAGGGCTGCCAAATGTTAATAATTGCTCTCTCTATTTTTTTAATCCAAATACCAATATATCAGAAAGTATGCAAGCCAACAGCTTTAAACTATGCACACGTATATTCTGACATTTTAGATTAATTTGGAGTAACTTATATACGTCAGTTCTACCAACATGATTATAAGCCTGCTGATAGTACAAATTTTTAAATACATGTAACTTCTATACTATCATTTGGATTTCAACCAAATTTCGTATGTGATATGTGTACCATAACAGATATGACTATAAGAATTGTTAAGAGCAATCAGGGCTGCCAACTGTTAATAAATGCTGTCTATATTCTTTTAACCCTAATATCAATATATCAGAAAGTATGCAAGCCAACAGCTCTATACTTTGCACACGTATAGCACCTGACATTCTAGATTAATTTGGAGTAATTAATACAAGGCAGTACTGCCAACATGATTCTATGCCTGCTGATATGTCCAATTTTAAAACACATGTAACTTCTATACTAACAAATGGATTTCATCCAAAATTGGCACAACAAGATATCATAATAATTCAGATTATTTCTGACCAGCACACGCATGGTATTGTTGGCAACATGCTTTTACGCGTGCCGATAGTTCCAGTGTCTAACTGCATGTAACGTCCATTGGACTTCAACCAAATTTTGTATTCTGTGCCTTAAGAGGTGGAACTAAGAATATATTCAGTCACCAGGGCTGCCAACTGTAGTGCTCTATTAGGCTACATTATACCAGGTATATTTTGAACTAATTAGATATTTCGGTATTACCAACATAATTTCGTCATTATTCTAGATAGGTTCATATACTGTAGAATAATCATTGGCATGAAAAGTAGGCTGTATAGTTCTTCACGGAATTTCTTGTTATACTTGTGATCACACTGTCCTTATGCAATGTTTGGAACTAATGTGTAACTATCTAACAGTCTGTTACTTCTTCACGCAAAATTTTATCTCCCGCAGAGATGTTGGTTGGTTCCTCAGTTAAGGGGCTGCGACAAGGTGGTCATGTAACCCCATGTACATTGGGTGTGTGTAGAATCTGCCTGATAAACGGTGTTATTTGTGATGAATGTATTAGTCTGTAATTCAGGTAAGGTCTGCAGACGGTCAATTTTAAGTAGTAGTACCTAATTTTGTACCAAATACTAACGTCAACGACACCTAGCTGTGAACTTGGCTGCTAGATACCACCGCAACCAGCAACTTGCAACGAACGTTGTAACTTCCCTCCGAAGGAAAGCATGCTGACGGATTTTTAGCGCTCTTAGAAAATCCGGCGACTTTGGCCGGCTTTGAACCAGCACCTTGGGCATAGAAGTTCAGCATGCTACCAGTTAGCCGCTTCCCTCATAGTCAGATGGAACAAGAAGTTCCGTGACGAACTAAAGAGCCTACTTTTCTTAAATTTAAGATTCATGCCATAGATCAATCTACAGTATATGAACCTATCTAGAATAATGACGAAATTAAGTGGGTAATATCGAAATGTCTTAATTAGTTCGAAATAAGGCATACTAGGCGTAATGTAGCCTAATAGAGCAATACAGTTGGCAGCTCTGGTGACTGAATATATTTTTACTTCCATCTCCGAAGGTACAGAATACAAAATGTGGTTGAAGTCCAAAGGACGTTACATGGATTTAGACATTGGATCTATTAGTACACGTAAAAGCTTGTTGGCAACAATGTCATGCGAGAGATGGTCAGAAATAATCTGAAATATTATATATTTTTGTGCCAATTTTGGATGAAATCCATTTTTTGGTATAGAAGTTACATGTATTTAAAAATTGGTCCTATCAGCAGGCTTAGAACCATGTTGGTAGAACTGACGTATATAAGTTACTCCAAATTAATGTAAAATGTCGGGTAATTTACGTGTGCATAGTTTAAAGCTGTCGGCTTGCATACTTTCTGATATATTTGGATACAAAATAGAGAGCAATTATTAACAGTTGGCAGCCCTGGTGGCTCTTAAGAATACGCTCAGTCATATATGTTTATGTACACATATTACATACAAAATTTGGTTGAAATCCAATTGAGAGTGTAGAAGTTACATGCATTTAAAAATTGGACTTATCAGAAGGCTTAACATTATTTTGGCAACGCTGTCATGTATGGCCACCTGGAAATTAAACTGAAATAGTATTATCTACATGTGTGCCAATTTTAGAATAGCTCCCATGTATACCTTCCAAGATATCCAACATGGAGCTCAAATTTCTAGTGCGTTTTTTTAGCAGTTGGTAGCACTGGCATCTTTTTCAAATATGGGCCTGAGATATTCCGGTATACATCTTTACTCATACTAAATTTGGTTTAGATTGGCAGCCGTTTAGGAGTTGATAGGGGGGGGGGGGACACACACACACACACACACACAGAGACAGACAGACAGACAGAAGGACAGACACATTTTCCCGGATATATCTTATAAGTCTACTTTTTCCTCATTTTTGAAAAGTGTGAAAAGTAGGCTAAAAATGAATGTGATCTCATCAATGGCGTTGTCTTGGCAACCTCTGATAGATCATCCCTTATCAATTTAAAAGCGATGTTATGGTAACCTCTGATGGCACGTGGCCTTTTTTAAAATTCCGAAATTATTTTTCTCATCCCTTGGCGTAATGGTGGGTCATATCAAAAATTCTTTCAGACAAAAGTTTTAGGTAATTATTAGGGGAATATTTTCCATTTTGTACGGTTTTGATATTGTGCCTATTAAGAGAGATATGATTAATGTTTCCCGAAAAACCCACTTTTTTCCACCCCTTTGGTCAATGGTTGGTGCTATCAAAAAACTTATTTGACATAAATTTTTGGCACTTATCCGACACATATTATGAACTTTGAATGGATTCGATATTTCACGTATTAAGAGAGTTATAGCGAAATTTCACTTTTTCATACATATTATGTAAAAAATTCAAAGTGATTGGTGCAAAATTACGGCAGTTATCGTGTCCACAAGAAACTGATATATATATATATATATATATATATATAGATAGATAGATAGATAGATACATATATACATAAATTATATATAAACGTTTGAACTGACGGTGGTTTTGGGGTCTGGGGGATGTGAAACGCGAAGATATGTCGAAATTTTCCGGAAGTCGAAACCCATTGCAATAGTTAGCTTTCTAATGAAATCTACCTAAAAACTGTTTCTTAGTGAGCCTCTACATACTCGGATCAACCAACATGCAAAATTTCAGCTTTCTAGGTCTAGTGGTTTGAGCCCTGCGATGATGAGTCAATTTTGGATTATATATAATAGATGAGACTTTCCAAGTCGATTTGCTCGTAGAAATATGGAATATAACTCATTCTGCGATTATCAATGCGAGGAGCAATGTTCGTAGTTTCCACTTCTAGGAAGTGGGAACAGAACCCAGCGTTTTAAGGCCCTAAAACGAACGGTTTTCGAGATATTGCCAGAAAACTATCCCCGGTCTGCGAAATTTCAGCGGTTGCCATCGTAACGATGATCTGTTTCTCAGAGGGAACACAGTTATTTGGGAATATCTCCGAAACCGTTCATTTTAGGAACTTAAAAATTGTGTTTCGGGGTCCCTAAAGGACCTCCGAGTATTGTTTCTCGTATCTGGCGGCTTAAAATGAGCTAAATCCGAACTTTGTACCGACTGTCCTTGCTCAGTACCAAAGGGCCGAAAAAAGTCACTTACAAATTGAATTTTCAAAAACGGTTTCTTAGTGGGCCTCCAAATACTCGGATCAACCAACATGTAAAATTTCAGCTTTCTAGGTCTAGTGGTTTGAGCCCTGCGTCGATGAGTCAATTTTAGATGATCAATGCCAAAGGGCCGAAAAAAGTCACTTACAAATTGAATTTTCAAAAACCGTTTCTTAGTGAGCCCATACGTACTCGGATCAACCAACATGCAAAATTTCAGCTTTCTATGTCTAGTGGTTTGAGCCCTGCGGTGATGAGTCAATTTTGGATTATATATAATAGATAAAAGGATGTTCGTTTGTTCGTCTTTTATGCGTTCATAAACCATTCATCCGACTGCGATCAAATTTTGCTGAGTTGTTGTGAAAACTTCCGAAATCATTATAGGCATAGTTAATGCAATTTTGAATGGACAGCGCGCAAACAGTTTAAACAAATGCGTGTTGGCGATGCGTTCATATACAATTCATCCGATTGCGATCAAATTTTGCTGAGTTGTTGTGCACACTACCAGAAAAGTTATAGGCGTAGTGAATCTAATTTACAATAGATGGCACGAGGGTAGCTTCAACAAAATGGCGTGCGTTGGTTTACAGAAAGTCCCACATGCGTTCATATACCATTCATCCCATTGCGATAATATTTGGGTGAGATGTTCTGTAGACTTCAGATAAGGTTTCGGCTTAATAAATCCACTTAACAATAGGTAGCGCACGAGGAGATTCAACAAATGAGCGACGTTGGGCGAAGCGTTTCAACAAAGTCCTGTATGCGTTCACATACCATTCGTCCGATAGCGATGAAACTTGGGTGATGTGTTGTGTATACTCCAGGAAATATTTCTGGCTTTGTAAATTCATTTTAAATTGGTAGCGCACGAGTAGAGTCAACAAACGGGCGACAACGTGCTATATTTTTCAACAAAGTCCCGTATGCGTTCATATACCAATCAGTCGACAGCAATGAAACTTGGGTGAAATGTTGTGTACACTGCAGGGTAGGTTTCTGGCTTAGTAAATCCACTTTACAATAGGTATCGCACAAGTAGATTCAACATATGAGCGAAGGCGCGCGAATCGTTTAAACAAAATCCCGTATGCGTTCATGTCATTCATCCGATTGCGATGAAACTTTGATGAGTTGTTGTTTGCACGCCAGTGTAGGTTTTCGAATTAGTAAATACATTTTACAATAGGAGGTGTTCGAGTATATTCAACAAATGGGGGATGGCGCTCGAATCGTTTCCTATGGTCCCTTAGGCGTTCATATACCATTCATTTCATTGCGATGTAACTTTGTTGAGTAGCTGAGCACGCTCCCATGATTTATTTTGAGGTAGCATATCAATTTTACAATAGTTTAGAGGTGGTTAACGGGAAAATAAAAAGATATTGGGAATCTAAAAGCTCTTCAACAAACAAAGTTACAACGCCAACACTTTCTTTGATTGGCATTGCAACGCATTCCGGGTACAGCTAGTATACTGTATATATAAAAAAGAATGTTCGTCTGTTCGTCTTTTATGCGTTCATAAACCATTCATCCGATTGCGATTAAATTTTGGTGAGTTGTTGTGAACACTTCCGTGATGCTTATAGGCAGAGTTAATCCAATTTACAATAGAGAGCACGCGAGTAGTTTAAACAAATGCGTGTTGGCGATGCGTTCATATAGCCTAAAATTCAACCGATTGCAACCAAATTTCGGAGCGTTTAGCACACTTCAGGGATGGTTATAGGCATAGTTAATCCAATTTACAATAGATAGCGTGCCAGTAGTTTAAACCAATGAGTGTTGGCGATGCGTTTATATACAATTCATCCGATTGCCACCTAATTTTGGTGAGTTGTTGTGCAAACTCCCGGGAAAGTTATACGAATAGTAAATCCAATTTACAGTAGATAGCGCGCGAGTAGCTTCAATAAAATGGCGTGCGATTCGTTTCAACAAAGACCCACACGCGTTCATATACCAGTCATCCCATTGCGATGAAATTTGGGTGAGAGGTTGTGTACACATCAGGCAATGATTCTGGCTTAGTAAATTCATGTTACAATAGGTAGCGCACGAGTGCATTCAACCAATGGGCGACTACGCACGAAGCGCTTCAAACAAGTCCCGTATGCGTTCATATGCAATTCGTCCGATAGCGATGAAACTTTGGTGAGATGTTTTGTACACTTCAGGTAAGGTTTCTGCCATAGTAAATCCACTTTTCAATAGGTATCGCACAAGTAGAGTAGATTAAACAAACGAGTGACGACGCGCGAATTGTTTCAATGAAGTCCCATATGCGTTCATATACAATTCGTCCGATACCAATGAAACTTGGGTGAGTTTTTGTGTACACTCCAGGGAAATTTTCAGGCTTAGAAAATCAGTTTTACAATAGGTAGCGCACGAGTAGATTCAACAAATGAGCGAAGACGCGCGAAGCGTTTCGACAAAATCCCGTATGCTTTCATATATTATTCGTCCGATAGCAATGAAACGTGGGTGAGATGTTTTATACGTTTCAGGTAAGGATTCTGGCTTAGTAAATCCACTTTTCAACAGGTATCGCACAAGTAGATTAAATAAATGAGCGACGACGCGCGAAGAGTATCAAACGTCCCATATGCGTCCATATACCATTCGTCCATAGTGATGAAACTTGGGTGAGTTATTGTGTACACTCCAGGGAAGCTTTCAGGCTTAGTGAATCCATTTTACAATATTGGTAGCGCACGAGTAGATTCAATTCATGAGCGACAGCGCGTGAATCGTATCAAACAAGTCCCGTATGCGGTCATATACCGTTCATCTGATTGTGATAAAACTTTGGTGAGTTGAGTAGAGTCCTGCAAAGTTGTATGAATTAGTAAATCCGGTTTTCAACGGGTGGCGCAAAAGAAGATTCAACAAATGAGTGACGGCGCGCGAATCGTTTAAACAAAATCCTGAATCCGTTCATATGACATTCATCCGATTGCGATGAAACTTTGATGAGTTGTTGTTTACACGCCAGTGAAGGTTTTCGAATTAGTAAATACATTTTACAATAGGTAGCTTTCGAGTATATTCAACAAATGGGGGACGGCGCTCGAATCGTTTCCTAAGGTCCCGTAGGCGTTCATATACCACTCATTTCATTGCGATGTATCTTTGTTGAGTAGTTGAGCACGCTCCCATGATTTATTTTGAGGTAGTATATCAATTTTACCTTAGTTTAGAGGTGGTTAATCGGAAAATAAAAAGATATTGGGAATCTAAAAGCACTTCAACAAACAAAGTTACAACGCCAACACTTTCTTTGATTGGCGTTGCAACGCATTCCGGGTACAGCTAGTATACTGTATATATAAAAAAGAATGTTCGTCTGTTCGTCTTTTATGCGTTCATAAACCATTCATCCGATTGCGATCAAATTTTGGTGAGTTGTTGTGAACATTTCCGTGATGGTTATAGGCATAGTTAATCCAATTTACAATAGAGAGCGCACGAGTAGTTTAAACAAAAGAGTGTTGGCGATGCGTTCATATAGCCTAAATTCAACCGATTTCGACCAAATTTCGGTGCGTTTAGCACACTTCCGGAATGGTTATACGCATAGTTAATCCAATTTACAATAGATAGACAGAAGTTTAAACAAATGAGTGTTGGCGATGCGTACACATACAATTCTTCCGATATCGACCAAATTTTGGTGGGTTGTTGTGGAAACTCCCGGGAAAGTTATAGGCATAGTAAATCCAATTTACAGTAGATAGCGCGTGAGTAGCTTCAATAAAATGGCGAGCGATTCGTTTCAACAAAGACCCACACGCGTACATATACCATTCATCAGTAGTGTGTTTTGGACAGTTCTATACCCTCCTCCCCCTCCTCACCCTCCTCCTCCTCACCCTCCTCCTCCTCCTCAACCTCCTCACAAGATGGCGGTGGCGCGATATCTCTCGAACGCATGGTCGGATTGTGACGAATGAGGTGTCGTTGAACCCGGGCTGACACCCCCTTTCCATTGGACAACATATTTCCACCCTAAAATATAACCTACCCCTACCCTACTAAGGGGTGAAATTATAATTTATTAGAAAATCTCGCTTTCCAAGTGCGACATGTGGGAGTTTGAATGCAAATATGAAATTAAAAGTTCCACACAAGAGACATGTGTACGGTGGAAAGCCAATATGAATTAACATGCTTATTTTTTTGTTTTTACGCATGCCCACTCATAGCTTTTGTAAGAGTGCGGGCATTGGCGGCCGTAGCTTAACTTAAGGGCCTAACTACACTTTTGTTGATATTTCCTGAACCCATGGTCGGATTTTGACAAATGAGGTGTTGTTGGACTCGATCTAACGCCCTGGACATCTTATTTTCATTCCAAAATAAAGCCTACCTCTACTAAGAGGTGAAATGGTAATTTTTCAGGTTAATGTGGCTTTCCATGTCCAACGTACATGAGGTCCGATACCAGTATGAAATTTAACTTGTTCCACGTGAAAAACATATATAGTCTGCATGCCGCTATGATTTAACAAGTGTATGTTTTGTTTTTACGCCAGCGCAATTGGGGTTTTTGTAAGAGGGCTGGATTTTTGAACAATGATTTAAGTTATTTAAAAAAACTAATAGGTCATCGGCTTTTTAATATATCATGAACCAATAATGCTAGGGACTTGTATGGGGGGTCGTTGGTCTTCGGGTGACGCCCTGTTTTTTAACGTATTATTCATTTTTGTGAAAAGGGCCTAACTACACTTTTGTTAATATATCACTAACTAATAATCAGAGAGGGTTAAGTGAGGTGTCATAGGACTTACAATGGTTAACCCTTTCTCATGACCAATGAATTTACCCCAAAAACCAAAACAGCAAGGTCATTGACCTGAGATTTTATAAACTAATAATCAGAGGGGGTCAAGTAATGTGTCATAGGACTCAAGATGGTCAGCCCTTTCCCATGGTCAACGAATTTACCCAAAAGACCCAAAACAGCAAGGTCATTGACCTAAGATTTTATAAACTAATAATCAGAGAGGGTCAAGTGAGGTGTCATAGGACTTAGATTGGTTAACCATCACCCATGACCAATGAATTTACCCCAAAAATCCAAAAGAGCAAGGTCATTGACCTGAGATTTTATAAACTAATAATCGGATACGAACATGTGAGATGTTTACCATGAGTGATGAAACATAGCTAGGTAGAGAAAGAATTAGTGTAGGCTACATGTATGGTGACTGACAAGTCTTTCGCCATTGGAACTTGTTTTCAGATCAAACTGCAGTACAGAGAGAGTATAGGATGCAGGCATGGGTTAATAAATGACAAACGGTGTAAACAAAATCTGATTTATCGATTCATAATTAAGAGTAGACTACCTTTAATTGATTGGTTAAAGAGGATAGCTAAAACACAAAATGGAGACCACATCGAATTAAACTGAACCAAACTGAATCAAATCCAACTAAACTGAACCAAACCTAATCGAAAACAAGCCAAGGGTTTAAGTGTAAAGTTTGTGGGTGGATGTGGTCATTAGTGATTTCAAAAGAAAAGGGAGAACGCTCTACCTATAGAGGCTATGGTAAAGCTTGTGCATGGTGCTAATGCACACACCCAAGTACATGAACCACACACTCCTATCCTATGCTGTTTTAATGGGTTGACTGTTAAAACTTGCTCAGTGGTTAATGGGACAAAATGGTCGCTACAACAAGTTTTAATACTTGATTCTAATAATCTATACACACACACTCCCTTATTCTAAACTAAGCTCTCTTGCAGGCAGTGCTCAAACAGTAGGCAAATATTAGAGACATGGCTTTTTGTAACCAGTTGATTTAGTAGATTTAGTATTTTGTAAATATTCATTTTTTGTAATTGTAAATAGTTAATTTTTTGTAAATAGTGGAAACCACTTTTTGTAATGGTAAATGTTAAATGTATAACTAAAAGTTCTTTGGGATGGGTGTCCATGTCACGAATGTTCTTGGGGATAAATAGAGTGGTTGTGTTTGTTCTCAAAGACAGGCATGGTTGTGCATTACCTGCAGTAATAGTAGTAGAACTCTATGGTTTGCAAACACATAGACAGATTGTACCATCGTCATGGTCAAGCATTCATTTTAACACCATTTACAAAAAACGAAAAATGAAAAAATCATGTTTCGTAAATATGAACTCTTGACATATACAAAATGAAAAAAATTTAAAAAAATGTGTAAACAACAAATTGGAAAATCCAAGTTTCCATATCATGAAATTCAAAAACTTTAAACTGACATTTAAAAAATGCAAATGGAAAATTGACAAATTGCAATGTGTGAAATGAGAAAATGAACAAATGGCATTCATTATTAAAAAAAACTCAGTGTTCTATGGTTGAGGTGTGATTCAAACCCCCTCTACTTATTTGGACCACCCGAGACTGAGTAGACCCTCTTTAATCCTCATACCACTTTTAAAATTTTGTGTTAAATTAGGAATTGAACTCAAGAGCTTGTAGGGGAGACCAAGGTTAGAATATGTTAAACAGATGGCCTTGGATGTAGGGTGTGGTAGCTATAAAGAGATGAAATGATTAGCTCGGGACAGGGAGGCATGGAGATCTGCATCAAACCAGTCAAAAAACTGAAGACTCAAACAACAACATGTAGAGCTCACCAAAATAATGTTGTGTAACGGTAAATGTTAGTCAACGAACAGTCATGCATTACTAAACCCATGAAACGATACATAAGAGCTTTTCTAAAATTATTTAAAAATGCATTTAACCCTATATTAAACACACAGTTCACAAGACTCATAACTGCAATGTTATGGAAAAACAAGAAACAAAAATTCTACATTTAAAAACGAGCAAGTGGTTGAGGCAATGTTCACTGGAAAATTTTGTAAACACTCAAGTGCTCAAAACAAATTAGATTGGCCGAGTGGTTAAGCCGTTTGACTTAAGTTCACATTTTCAATAAAAGAAAGCAAGGGTTTGAACACCTTACCTGACATAACTATTGCATTAACATCATCTTCTTTTTCATCATCATCATCATCATCATCATCATCATCATCATCATTATGAATATTATCATCAAAATTATTATAGTCATTGTCACCTTCATTATCATTATCATCATCCTCCTCAACATCACTAGAACTATCCAATTCATTTTGTTTCTTTTCCACAGGGACCTCTTGTAGAGTCTGCGTTGCTTTTGATAGGGTTAAGTGTTTTTTGAACGTTGACAACTGTCCTGACATGAATTATTGAGGTTATGACAAATGCTTTTCAACAAACAATACACTATCTTGAGCAGCAATATATTTTTAGAACTTCAATTTAGGTAGATTTCATTAGAAAGCTAACAATTGCAATTGGTACTGCGCCCGAATCTCGCATTAGCCACCACCCATATCCGCTGAGATGGTAAAGGATTGTAAAGACATCGATACCCAGCTAGATACATCAACACTTCCATACCGGGCGAATGACTAGGAAACACTGGACGCGTACGGACGTACAATAACACTACAAATTAGTTACACATTTACTAGCAATACTAATTCCATAATAAGAAGGTAGTACGAGAATCTCGGATCTCGGACGTGAACGGTGAAGTTGAGACTAAGTGAGTTCTGGTAACTAACTGGCAGTATTATCGCACGGTGATTGCGAAATGAAAAGATGATCAGTTTCTATAAAACAAACAGGCAAACCAAAAACAAGTGCCTGGGATTTATTTCCGAAAAAAATACACAACAATATAAATCCCTAACACCATTAAAAATGTTAAAATGCATGAATTAAAGTTATTAAGTTGGTAGATAAATTCTCTACTCCTGAAATTTGCATATTAATAAAGAATTGCGTTGCGAAAACATTAAACTTCGAATGTAAACATCGAATATCAAAATTTAGTAGTCATACTGTGACTTGTTTATGAATGTAGCTTGATCTGCGATCAGCTGATCGTCTTAATAAAGTATTTTACATAATGAAAAACCCTACAATATACATGTATATCATAACACACGTGAATAAAAATATAATAATAATAGTAATTATTAAATTAATAACTTATTTACATAGCTGAAATACACACGTCCAGCGCGGCATTCAAATTTGAACAAGATCTGACGTGATCTTGTCAATCTACTAGCGCTCTCGTTACAAAAACATTCCTTCTCAACACTGGTTCTAACAAACGATAAATTCAAGTATCACTGGGTTATTTGTCACATTCCATTTGAACTATTAATAACGAACAATAAATCTAGTTATAGTTCTGAGTAGATATATCAATGAATAAAAAATCATGGTTACACCAAAGATCGAGACGGAACTACACAGTTACATAAACACGTCGTGGACATAATATTAACGCTTACTGATATGAACAACACATAAATACACTCCTAAATGTCAGCTATTTTCTCAACACACTGTCGTAATTCATTGCTCCAACGGCAATACTCATTTTCGTTTCATATAAGTGAACAATACCTTATCATGGCATCAAATACGGTTCAAAATATAACACAACTCCTTCTTCCTCCTTATCACAATAGCATTCACAAAATACTACACGGCATTCCTTCTAAAACAAAAACCCATCTTCCTACATACGTGTAGAAGAATTAGTGATCCTACTACGTAACACTAGCAGTGTATAGGGTTCATGAAACACTCCTAACCTTCACTTCTCTAAATTTAATACCCTCGTGCTCTTTATTTCACCAATATATTTGTTCATAACTGTATACCTTGTAACATGTTCCACGTAACTTTCAATACTCCATTTCAATAATGAACCTCTTCAACATACAGTAATGCCACGTTATACTTGAGTATCTGCTTCAATATAGTAGTAATCCGCTCGTCTTTACAAAGTTAATAACAATACTTTTCGTCTTTCCGCTTCTCATAAACATTAATGAATGAAACATTCATATAAGAGCTTGTTTTATACATCATTGACTTCAGGTAGACCTCCATGTCTCCTGGTCTTCATTTCGTTCTAGCAAAATTGTTGCTAAATAATTGTTGCTATTTATAGGCATCCCCTGACTTCCATTGTCAAAATGTGATCCTCTCTGACACATATAATTGTTACATGAATTATCCATGACTAGATTAACGTCACATAATGTTAAAATTCCTTAATTGGAATAATTCTTGTTCAATGTTTTAGTATATAACATTTAAAAATGTTGCAAAATATTTAGACATATTAAATTGTTTATGACAGCATTATAGTATTTTACAATAGTTCTTAGCTTGAATAACGATGTATTCTATCCATCTTAACGCATTTACATTGCTTATAACGCAAGTGTATCGATCGGAGCATTCTCTTTCATAGAACAGTTTTCGCTGAAAATGAGTATATTAAAAACCTTTCCTGAATAAAAGTTAAATGACATATCTAAATTTCAAATGCTCATGAAATCACGTCTAAAACGCCACACGTTGACGTTTATGAAAAGTTAACTAAAAATCTTTAAAATAGACAAAATAATATCATGATTTATACGAAAGAAAATGTGCAAAATATGAATTGGTCACCCTTCAAATTCCTACAAATACTACTACTAGCTACAGAGATAATGGAACAGTCAATTCTGAACCTTTCTGACAGTCTGCTTAGGAAGTACCTCGTCCAATGGCTTCATTGCTCCTCCCCTGGGTTGACTCGTGCCGGTCGTGATTCTGAGTCGAGCCCGGCATGAAACGTGTCTTCTTCTTCTTTTTCTTTCTTCTGCACCTCGTCATTAAAGTAAATTTGATCGTCTCTGGTTTATATCTCTCCAAGATCGTTGTGGACATTTGAGTAGAGTTGTTGGAATTCAGAATAAAGCATGATGGATGTTCAATAGTGGTGACGTCGATCCAAGGACCTTATGATCAACTCTGAATTTCCCGCTCCATAGCGTAGATTATCCTCCTTCCATGATTTAGAGATTCGTCGTATTCTTCTTAGTGATAGCTGAATACAAAGTTTCCCCCTGACTCGAGATCGTAAGCATGGTGAATTGTAGAATAAACATGCTTCTGTAATGTTGCAGTAGTGGTGCTGCGATAATGTAGTAGCTTATAACTGGTGAAGCTGCTTGCTGAATGTATAATACAGTTCGTATAAGTGCAATATTATTCTCTCTGCGCTGTGGTTTTAAAAGTTGCTCCTTTCAAATGCTGAATATAACTTTCGTTGTTTTATCGAGATCACCTTCCTTTCCTCGGCTTTCGCTGCGTCTCCTGCAGTCCAGTGAAGTCGCCTGGTGGCACTCTTCGTTGCTATAGCGTTATTACGGGACACTTTTCGAAACAGGTCCGCTCTCTTCAACTATATCAGTAGGAGTCATCTCACTCTCGACGCGTTTCACGCTCGTGCCAGACTGGATCAAGTTCTAGCCTCGCGTCAGTTCCATTTATACAGAATACCATTTTTCTTCTTCTCCTGGCCAAAAATATACAATTCTATTCTTCCAAATAAATTTAATTTACTGTTCTGGATCTGTGGAAGTGTTGATCTCGCTTTATAAAAGCAAATGTAGAGTATTAGCAGTTCCCACACAAATTATATGATCTGTTCTGATTGGCTGTAGGTTTATTGTCAAAAACTCTACCTGCCTAGACTGTTATTGTCGCGTCGTGTGCATAATTTGTTATTGCCGACTCGGCTAACCAAAACCGGTCTTGAGAGTGCTAACTTGCCATGGTCATATTCCAGCTTTAAAAGATCTGACTTTCCCTTGGTTAATTTATCATTCACTACAAAATTTCCAAATCCAAATATTTCAAAATAGCCCAAAATTTTCCAAAAACATTTCCAAATGATTCCATTCACTCCCCAAAACATATCCGTGAATAAAATAAATTCCTGTTTCCAATTTCCACTTCTTACATCGAATAGTTGGCAGGTCGGTTCGATCCTCGGCTCTGTCCATAACTTGAGCTGGGGTGAATTAGGGCTCAGATCCCCTCCTGACTCGCTAAGTAAAGTTGCCAAATTCATCCCTCAATGAATCCTGGGATAGAATCTTCTGCGTTTGGTGTGGTTAAACTTCCCAATGCGACTTTCTGTCTGTTCCTTTCTTTCTTGTCTGTCCTGAATCTTCCTCTCCTGGTTCTCTGGTCCTTATCTATGGCGATCTCATGCCTCTCGTTTGTGAACAGTGCTGATCGTCTCCTTCTACTTTCTTCTTCCCGAAGATGTCGACCTATTTGATCCTTCACTCAGGTTTTGTTGTTGAGCTAAACCTGATGTTGAGGATTGAGGTTCACCTTCCTCATTCCGCTGGTTGTTCCTACCTCTATTTTCTCTTAAACCATTTCTATGCTCCTGGCTTTCTCTATCCTTATCTTGATAGTAGCGTCTTATATTTTCGTTATTATGCCAGCCTCTGTTTTGTTGTTATTGTTGTTTCTGTTGTTGCTGTTGTTGCCTAGGCTGTTGTTGTTTTTGTTGCTTCTGGGCATAGTTATCGTCATTTCAGTTTTTGTACCGGCGATAACCTCCTCCTAAGCCTCGATTGTTACTGTCATAGTAATCATTTCTTCTTCTGTCACTGCTTCGATGGTAACCAGTCTTACGTTGACAATTATTCCAGTATCTTGCCTGGTACGGTCTTCCTGCTCTCCCTCGGCGATATGGTGGTTCGTAGCGGTTCCTCCCATAGTCATTGGTTCAAGTGTGACCTGGCCTACTTCTGTTATCATCTGTTTGCTGTGTCTGATCAACGAACACAGTATGAACGTCTCTGTGCTCCTGCGTCTGTCTGGAATTACTATTTGACACAACGTTGGCTGTAGAACTTGTGTGGTCAAGTCACGCAAGATTTCTGCCATACCCTCTAACGTTTTGACTTCAGCTGCTATTAGGTGTCTTCTGACATCGTTAGGAAGCTGTCGTGAAATTGCGTGTATTAGTTATCTTTCAGCTAACGGGGGTTGAAGATACTGAAGCATTGCGAGTTGAGATGTAAAGAAGGTAGCATATCTCGTAGGGGTAGAGTGTGCATACCTCTTAGAATAAATCTCCGATCTAATATCCTGCTGTAGTTCTTTCGACCAAAATCTTTTCTGCAGGGCATCTGCAAACTCCTCAAAATTTGCGTAAGTATAACGGAATGCTCGATGCCAAGTTAGGGCCACAGACTCCAAAAACTTATCTACGACCCTCATCTCTCTATCACGATTGTCGTCTAAATAGCATCGCATATTTCTCAAAAACTCTACAGCTGATATATTACCATCACCGCTGAAACGAGGTGGCTTGTCATCTATACTTTTAAGAACGATTACGCTTTGGTTAGTTGTTGGGCCTTCCTGGTTATAGAATCAACCTGGACCTCCGTATTCTCTATGAATACGTTCTGTATCATGAGTTAGGTGTTGTCTATCCGGCGTACGACTATATAATCTCTCTCTATCCTCTTCTATCCTTTCTTCTCTTCCTTCAGGTCTCCCTAGCTCCTCCTTAAACCTTTCATCTCTCTTCTGATAGAATTCCGCTTGATCTCGTCTCAATCCTAGACGTATTTCCTCCTTAAATCCTTCATGATCACATGGTTCAGAAATGGACAGATTTTTGATCCTGTTCCTGATCTCCAGTAGTTCCTCATCCTGACTTGACTTAACTTTTGCTAATTCTACGTTAATTTCATCAACAGTATTTCTAATCGCATTTAATTCCTCACTTTTACCGTCATCTGCTCTATTTACAATACCCTTTAATTCGGTTATGCTCGAAACTCTAGTTTCTTCGATACGCTTGTACAATTCTAGTTTAAGGTTATTGTTAAGCGTTTTCGCTTCATTTTCTAGTCAACTGACTTCTTTTAAAATTTTTCCTTGTAGTTCGAACATATACTCTTTGTTAGACTTAATTACATCCTCCTTCATGTCATTCACAGATTTACAAATACATGTTTCAATATCAACATTGATACCTTCACTGAAAATGTTTTGTTGGTCTTCAAACTTACCTTGCAGGTTGCCAACAATGCTGTTTAGATTGTTGTGCTGCTCGGTGAGCTGCTTTAGGGACCCTGTAATGCTAACATTGGTTTTTCTCTATTCTGTGGTGGCATTGTGAATGCATTCCTGTATCCTTCCTTCTAACGGGATAATGTTTTCAGTACATTGTACTTTGGCTTCTACTGCTTTTTTAGTTACATCTTCCTTTAGTGTGCTCATCTCTGTTTTGGTAGAGGCCATATCTTCCTTCACTTGATTGAAAGCAGATTTGGTCTCTTCCATAGCTTTTCTACTTTCCTCAACTGAAAATCTTCTTTCCTCCTGTGCTAAACTACTTTGTTCTTGGGCTAGTCTTCCCTCTTCCTGGGATTTCTCGAAGGCTTCTTGTATTTTCCCTTGAGCCTTTCTATTTTCTTCTTGCACTTTCTTGTCTTCCTCTCGTGCATTCTTAATTCTTCTTGTACCTTCTCCTGAGCCTTTCTACATTACTCCTGAACTAGAGTTATGTTGTCTTTAGTGGCAGTTTGTGCTACAGATAATTCCGCTTTCATCCCGGATTTAACTGTCAAAGATGACTGTTTAATTTCCCTTTCTAGCATTTTACTGTTTTCATGAGTGAGTTTGTGGAGGGCATCAACATCTCCTGTTAAATGGTTCTGGTTCTGCTTAATCATTTCTAAAATTGACCTTTTGTGGGTCATATCTTCCGACGACATAGTTATAACACAATTGAGAAATGAGGAGGATTCCTCTAAACTATATTACTGGAACTTCAGAGTGACCAACACATACTGTTAATGATAAAGGAATATTCCGATAACCCTTGTTTCATGATAATAATAGAACGAACTCTTAAAATGTACCTAACAGTAGTTTATTAAACTGATCGTCTCTCATTTAAAAATCCCTAACTAAATTTAATTATAACAACGTGAATTTAGCTATCTCTTACTTTAAATGACCAAAATATCATCAGCTGGTTTAACAAACACGCCTCAAACAATCGTACTCCTCAAATTTGTCAATGTTCATTCACTTAAACAATGTTCAAAATTTGGGATTGGCATTTTTACTAATTTCAAAAATCCACCAATATTTTCACATGGTTGCCATTGAACACGTTAGTGTCTCAACACAATCGATGCCAAAACAATTCCCCACGTTGGGCGCCAAGTTAATTACCCTATATGCGCCAGAATCTCACATTAGCCATCACCCACTTCCGCTGAGATGGTAAAGGATTGTAAGGACGCCGATACCCAGCTAGATACATCAACACTTCCCTACTGGGCGAATGACTAGGTAACCCTGAACGCATACGGACGTACAATAACACTACAAATTAGTTACACATTTACTAGCAATACTAATTCCATAATAAGATGGTAGTACGAGAATCTCGGATCTCGGACGTGAACTGTGAAGTTGAGACTAAGTGAGTTCTAGTAACTTACTGGCAGTATTATCGCACGGTGATTGCGAAATGAAAAGATGATCAGTTTCTATAAAACAAACAGGCAAACCAAAAACAAGTGCCTGGGATTTATTTCCGAAGAAAATATACAAAATAAAAATCCCTATCACCATTAAAAATGTGAAAATGCATGAATTAAAGTTATTAAGTTGGTAGATAAATTCTCTACACCATAAATTTGCATATTCATAAAGAATTGAGATGCGAAAACATTAAACTTCGAACGTAAACATCGAATATCAAAATTTAGTAGTCATACTGTGACTTGTTTATGAATGTAGCTTGATCTGCGATCAGCTGTTCGTCTTAATAAAGTATTTTACATAATGCAAAACCCTTCAATATACAAGTATATCATAACACACGTGAATAAAAATATAATAATAATAGTAATTATTAAATTAATAACTTATTTACATAGCTGAAATACACACGTCCAGCGCGGCATTCAAATTTGAACTAGATCTGACGTGATCTTGTCAATCTACTAGCGCTCTCGTTACAAAAACAATCCTTCTCAACACTGGTTCTCACAAACGATAAATTCAAGTATCACTGGGTTATTTGTCACATTCCATTTGAACTATTAATAACGAACAATAAAGCTAGTTATAGTTCTGAGTAGATATATCAATGAATAAAAAATAATGGTTACACCAAAGATCGAGACGGAACTACACAGTTACATAAACACGTCGTGGACATAATATTAACGCTTACTGACATGAACAACACATAAATACACTCCTAAATGTCAGCTATTTTCTCAACACACTGTCGTAATTCATTGCTCCAACGGCAATACTCATTTTCGTTTCATATACGTGAACAATACCTTATCATGGCGTCAAATACGCTTCCAAATATAACACAACTCCTTCTTCCTCCTTATCACAATAGCATTCACAAAATACTACACGGCAATCCTTCTAAAACAAAAACGCATCTTCCTACATACGTGTAGAAGAATTAGTGATCCTACTACGTAACACTAGCAGTGTATACGGTTCATGAAACACTCCTAACCTTCTCTTCTCTAAATTTAATATCCTCGTGCTCATTATTTCACCAATCTATTTGTTCATAACTGTATACCCTGTAACATGTTCCACGTAACTTTCAATACTCCATTTCAATAATGATCCTCTTCAACATACAGTAATGCCACGTTATACTTGAGTATCTGCTTCAATATAGTAGTAATCCGCTCGTCTTTACAAAGTTAATAACAATACTTTTCGTCTTTCCGCTTCTCATAAACATTAATGAATGAAACATTCATATAAGAGCTTGTTTTATACATCATTGACTTCAGGTAGACCTCCATGTCTCCTGGTCTTCATTTCGTTCTAGCAAAATTGTTGCTAAATAATTGTTGCTATTTATAGGCATCCCCTGACTTCCATTGTCAAAATGTGATCCTCTCTGACACATATAATTGTTACATGAATTATCCATGACTAGATTAACGTCACATAATGTTAAAATTCCTTAATTGGAATAAATCTTGTTCAATGTTTTAGTTTATAACATTTAAAAATGTTGCAAAATATTTAGACATATTAAATTGCTTATGACAGCATTATATATTTTACAATAGTTCTTAGCTTGAATAACGATGTATTCTATCCATCTTAACGCATTTACATTACTTATAACGCAAGTGTATCGATCGGAGTATTCCCTTTCATAGAACAGTTTTCGCTTAAAAACCTTTCCTGAATAAAAGTTAAATGACATATCTAAATTTCAAATGCTCATGAAATCACGTCTAAAACGCCACACGTTGACGTTTATGAAAAGTTAACTAAAAATCTTTAAAATAGACAAAATAATATCATGAGTTATACGAAAGAAAATGTACAAAATATGAATTGGTCACCCATCACATTCCTACAAATACTACTACTAGCTACAGAGATCATCAAACAGTCAATTCTGAACCTTTCTGACAGTCTGCTTAGGAAATACCTCGTCCAATGGCTTCATTGTTCCTCCCCTGGGTTGACTCGTGCCGGTCGTGATTCTGAGTCGAGCCCTGCATGAAACGTGGCTGCCAGCTGATCGACTCGTTCCTGCCTGGCTGGTGAACACCTGTTCCCCGCCTCGCCACACAGCAAACTTGTCTCTTCTCGGCTCTTGATAGCCTAGATGCTGGAACCCGGATCATTGAACTCCTCTTTCCATCTTCTTCTTTCTTCTGCACCTCGTCATTAACGTAACTTAGATCGTCTCTGGTTTATATCTCTCCAAGATCGTAGTGGACATTTGAGTAGAGTTGTTGGAATTCAGAATAAAGCATGATGGATGTGCAATAGTGGTGACGTCGATCCAAGGACCTCATGATCAACTCTGAATTTCCCGCTCCATAGTGTAGATTAAACTCCTTCTATGATTTAGTGATTCATCGTATTCTTCTTAATGATAGCAGAATACAAATTTCCCCCCTTACTCGAGATCGTAAGCATGGTGATTTGTAGAATAAATATGCTTCTGTAATGTTGCAGTAGTGGTGCTGCGACAATGTAGTAGCTTATAACTGGTGAAGCTGCTTGCTGAATGTATAATACAGTTCGTATAAATGCAATCTTCTTCTCTCTGCGCTGTGGTTTTAAAAGTTGCTACTTTCAAATTCTGAATATCACTTTCGTTGTTTTATCGAGATCACCTTCCTTTCCTCGGCTTTCGCTGCGTCTCCCGCAGTCTAGTGAAGTCTCCTGGGCGGACTCTTCGTTGCTATAGTGTTATTACGGGCCAATTTTCCCAATGGGTCCGCTCCCTTCAACAATATCAGTAGGTGTCACCTCACTCTTGGCGCGCTTTGCGCGCTTGCCAGACTGGAACAAGTCCTCGCGTCAGGTCTATTTATACAGAATATCACTATTTTTTCTTCTCCTGGCCAAAAATATACAATTCTATTCTTCCAAATAAACTTCATTCACTATTCTTGATCTGTGGAAGTGTTAATCTCGCTTTATAAAAGCAAATGTAGTGTATTAACAGTTCCCACACAAATTATATGATCTGTTCTGATTGGCTGTAGGTTTATTGTCAAAAACTCTACCTGTCCTAGCCTCGTATTGTCGGGTGTGTGCATAATTTGTTATTGCCGACTCGGCTAACCAAAACCGGTCTTGAGAGTGCTAACTTGAAGCCATGGTCTTATTCCAGCTTCAAAAGGTCTGACTCTCCCTTGGTTGATTTATCATTCACTAGAAAATTTCCATATCCAAATATTTCAAAATAGCCCAACATTTTCCAAAAATATTTCCAAATGATTCCATTCGCTTCCCAAAACATATCCGTGAATAAAATAAATTCCTATTATTTTTTCCACTTCTTACATCGAATAGTTGGCAGGTCAGTTCGATCCTCGGCTCTGCCCATAACTTGAGCTGGGGTGAATTAGGGCTCAGTAATATATTTCGACTTCCAGAAAATTTCGACATATCTTTGCATTTCACATCCCCTAGACCCCAAAACTACCGTCAGTTCAAAAGTTTATATATAATTTATGTATATATATATATATATATATATATATATATATATTATGCCCGCTGGCCGAAGGTTTCGGGGAGCCACCGGTTTCAAATGACCCTTCCAAAACCCTCTTCCAGTTAACACACACGTATGGGGGACCATACATTCATAGTTTGGTGTAGCACAATCGGGGGTGTCGGGAATTAGTGAGGTTCGATCTTTAACCAGCTCAGATGAATGCATCGATAACAAAATTAAACAAGAAAAGAGAGGTCAGTCTTAGGTTAAAATCAGAAATAAATTTTATTCAGAATAGATACTTAGCCTAGCATGAGAGTTGCAAACTGCTAGTCCGATACTATTCCGCCCTGAAAGAAATATAAAAAAGTCCTAAACAAGATCTATATTGCTCTCATGGTCCTAATACAAAATTCGACAAAATGAACAAGCTAAGAGAATGGCACGTAAGATCGGCCCTAAGCAATTACATCGAAATAACTTACGGGTGGATCAAACATCAAAAGAATCTACAGCAAAGCAAGACATTTACTTGTTTACAAATACTAGAACATTTACATTTAATAGGAAGGGGAAAATTTGTCCTATGCTATGATGGTGCCATCTCTAACATTTATCTTTAGAGTTAAGGTTTAGCTAGTCCTAAATATCATTAATTAATAAACGAGATGCGTTTATTACTAAGAAAATCAAGCTATGTGCACAATGTTGCTGAATAAAAAAACTATGCTAATACAACACAAATGCATACAAAAATTCAGCACTCCTATGGTTGTGTAATTGGCACTGCCTACGTACTCGATTTTTTACTGTTTGTAACAAACGGTCATAGTGTTAAGAAAATAGAAAATATAGGAGAGCCTGCAAATGCGATAGTAATTAAACAATTACATCGACTCATATTGCTACTAATCTGATGTGTGTGCTTCAGTTATCACATCACCAATTGGTGGTCGACTAATCATGTGAAAATGTATAAATGTATCTACAATAGCTTAACAATATCTAAGTGTTAACATTTGGTCCAGAAAAATAGTTTATTTTTAATGTTTATAAATTTTATTTAGGTTCAGGGGGGAATTATAAGATTTGTTAGTTTTCAAAACCCTATTTTTGATTATTAGAGTTTCACACAATTATTTATTCCTGACAGTATTGTTGTTCAGTTTATGGACCTTTAAAAGCGTTCAGTGTATTCAGGTAACGTATGTATCCAGCTTAAGCAAATAACTCAATAGTTCACTAGTTTACGAGACACCCTGTGTCTTCACTAATATTTCATCACACTTATTAGACATCCTATGACTTCACCAATTACTTTACTCTAATTTCTAATCCATTGATCCAGGCGCCTTTGGTTTCGGTACGACTTTAGTTAGATCATTACAACCGATATAACCACAATAACAATGTCGGAGGTATTCATCCACCGTCACGACGCATATGATACTCTTAATTTACAAAAGTGTGGAATCCTAATTGAAACACGTTTGAATTGCTGGTAATAAAGATTATGTGTACAAAAACACATCCTGACAACGCTTTAAATAACATGAAGGTTTCTGATACAAGCAAACTGTGTGTGTGCGTTTATAAAATTGCCTCTTCCCTGAATAAAATCGAACCTGTGTTCATTTGGTTAAAAAATACAATTGCATTCATTGCCTGTGTGGCTTCTTTTAAAGAAAATAAACCTGTTTTCAAGTATTGATCTGGCCAATAAATGTGAATAACGGAACTCTGCATTCCACTTGTAATAATGTCAAGAATCTCACAGACTTCTAAAACAAAATATTAATCCACTGCCTAGAATCGAGTGTGCTGTGTATTGAACTTGGCTCGTAACCTTGGCCTTGATTTAACATTTGTCAAACTAATTAATTTTTGTCATCAGTATGATTTTCAGAGGTGCCAACTATTACGGATTGTCCGTCATTATTACGAATTTCACCTCGCGATTACGGCATTACGGTCAAAGGGGAAATTATTACGGAAAAGTTACATTATCACAAATATATATATATTTTTCAATGTAAAAGAAAGTAAAGTTAGAAAGTGTTTACCGGTGACAGAAAGTAACGAAAAGTTGCTAATTTTTATGTCTAGATAGTTGGAGGTAACGAAAATTCGCAGAGGCCGGTTTAAATCATTTAAACTCGTGCCGCTAGGCTCACAGATAGCGATGGAGCAAGTTTTATGCAAGCGTCGCTGATTGCGTAAACTATATTTCCCCATGCCCGACCTCAAGGAATTGCAAACTAAGGATACCTTGAGTGGTATACATCGGTTCAACGTATATTTCGGCATCAAGAAGAGTTTTTAGTTTTGTGTGATATATTTCTCTGTTTTACTGTATTAGGAAACCTGACTTTCCGCGAGACGTTTATTCGCGAAAACTTCCGAAACTCAACAGAAACATCTCATTTCTGTTATTGACCTCTAAATTTGGAGACTCTCAAATTGAAGTCCAGGAATACCGCGAAATAATTTAATGTTGCAATCTTGAGAAATGTTAAAGTTTCGAAAAGAAATCACGAAAAAGCTTCGAAATACTTATATTTTAAAAATGTATCAGTCTCGAAAATTTGCGACATTCGATAGGTCTATGGTCAATTCGAAATTCCTTTATGTCGATTTTTCCTTCGAACTTTAGTTCCAACGGATAATCTAACTGGTTATCTCGAAAACTTGTATAACTTGTATAATTTGTGATTCGAATTCGAAAGAAAATGTGCCCTCTTGTATTATTCATGAAATCCTCTCAGAATAATTCGTAATATTCGATACCTACTTCGAACGTTCATCCTCCGAACTCACATTCTCAAGACGGCCGGCTGACCGCACGACTTGCCTGCGGGAATCTAGTCAAACAAACCGATAACAATGCCAGTTGCGTAAAATCATAAATCCCGTGCCCAATCGAGAATTTGTGACCTTGAGGACTGCGGGAATCCAGTCAAAGGTGATTGGGCACCCATTACAAAACATTCCGAAACCTATTCGCCACTTTTTCCATGATCGAATACGTAAAAGCGTACGGGGAGCAGGAAGTGCGTCAACCTACTTAGAAATGACAGTCTACGTAGCATCGCGATACTCATTTCTTCTCGTGATCCACGGTGGACTCCCAACCACAGCATAGGTACAGCGGAAATCACGGCGCCGATCATACATGTACATATCTGCTCGTGAATTTTAACCATGCTCAACCTCGAGCTTGTCTCCGCCTTTCTGCCAGGACAGATACACAGGCAGACAATCGTTGAACGGCCGGGTGCGTCGCCGATTGCATATTATCGCGTTCTCAGTGACCCACCGCGAGAATATCGTGATTCTCGTATAATGGCCGGAAGCGGCAGCGATATTTCTCCGCATTCGATGACGAGAACAACTGTATTCTTGTCAATCGTACAGCAAGCGGCGCCGATTGCGTAATTATGCTATATTTTCCCGTGCCCACCTCAAGGACACTGGAAATCTCGTCGATCGACTAAAAGTGACACCAATTATGTAAATCGCAATTTTTCTCCGTGTTCTATCGTGAAAACTACGGGAATCTCGTCAAATGGCTGAGACCAGCGCCGATCGTAAAACGTCTCGATATTTCTCTTAGAATGAAGGTTTCCTATTCATCTCTTGATTATTTTGTTCAAAGATTCCCAAATTTGGTCAAGGAAAGTGAACATGACAAACTTGAAGAGGAATTTGCTGTTTATCAGTGTGATAAGTTACTTTACCTGAATATATTTTACAATGACCTAGAATTGGTGTATGTTCTGGATTTGATATTTTAGTAAACTGATTCAGTCTGCTTTATAATATTTTAGGTTTCACTACACTCAATGATTCACACACCATTTTCACTTGCAAGGCAGAGCAATGTACTACTCTTTTATTTTTCTTGAAAAACAAAATAACATATATAATAAGTACCAACATAACAGAAAAATATTTGGTTATAACCCTTGCCAACCTAACATGTTTTAACACACTCCCTCAAGGGTGTAATCAAATAGTTTGTTTTTTTGTTGGTCTTTTTTTTGTTTTGTTTTCCACTTACATAATGGAAATGACACTGATATAATAAACTCTAAAAAATCACACTTTAAACATAACACGGTTTTTGAGATTTGCAAATTTACCAGGAAGAAGAAGTTTAATTAAAATGTCTGCATCATTTTGATCACTAGAACAATACAGGATCTTGAACAATCCTTTCTTGTATTCATCTTTAACCAGATTATATTTAACATCAATATAGATACACTTTCTGGTCAACTGGTTTGCTTGAATCATTTTTATGCAACTGGTAATGTCCACATGCAAGTTTACGTTGATAGTTTCTTCCAGTAGCTCCTCAAGTACAGATTTCACATATTTCATTTCCTTGCAGCATTGGGCGGCTGAAATGTACTCAGCTTCAGTTGATGATTGAGCTACAATAGACTGTTTACGAGAGCAACAAGCAATCGGATCATTAGCGTAGTACATTATGTAACCTGATGTACTCTTGCATCCCTTTCTGTCCCCTGCATGATCAGAGTCGCAGAATAATTCTAGAGTATGTACATTCTTGACATTGTTTGAGTAGTGAATACCTTGTTCAATGGATCCTTCTAGGTATCTTAGTGTCCTTTTGATGTTGACAACGTCTTGCTTCGTAGGACTTCTTGTGTATCTGCTGGCATAGTTGACAGCATAGCTGATATCTGGTCTTGTCTTGCAGGATAGGTACAGCAGGCTTCCCACTGCATCTTGATATGGAAAGCTGGTTTGGGAAGTTTTGGCATCATCATGAGAATTATCTTGATGTGAGATTGGAGTACTTGTTGGTTTTCGTGTTTCCTTGTATTTTTCAATGACATGTGGAGCATATCTTTCTTGACTGATCTTTGTTTTGAGAAATTTGCATTCCCAGGTAGGTCTTGGGTTCGAGATTTATGGAAGTCTCGAATTGCTTCTTCATTTTTGTCATTAGTTCTATAATGTGTTGCTCATCTTCTCCTATCACCATCCCATCATCCACATGGATAGCAACAAATAATTTCTTTCCTGAAGTGGACTTGAACACACATTGGTCTGTTTGAGTTTGTTTCAAACCTTCGCTTTTGAGATAGTCCGTCAGACTTTTGAACCATTGTTGGGGTGCCTGTTTGAGACTATATAGTGCTTTTCTTAGTTTACATATTTTTCCTGAGACATTAAAATCTTCTGGAAGGCGCATGTATATCTCAGTTTATGAGTCACCGTACAAGAAAGCAGATTTGATGTCGAAGGTTGATGTCTTAAAACCTTCTGAAGCTGCAATAGCCAATAACATTCTCAGAGTGTTTGTTTGTCCTACTGAGCTGAAAATGTCCTCATAGTTTAAGCCCTTTTTCTGTTGGAAGCCTCTAGCAACCAATCTTGCCCTATAGCGACCGTCTTATTTAATCTTGAACAACCAGCAACTAGTAACGATTTCTTTACCTTTGGCACATTTTTCGTTGACTAAATCCCAAGTTTCATTTTTCTTGAGGCAGTCCTTTTCCTCTTGTATGGCCTTCTTCCATTTTTCTCTATCTTGACTCTGCATGCAGTCTTCATATGTAAGAGGTGAGTCATCTGTAAGCAATGCATAATCTTCATATTTCTTTGGCATTTATATGTCTCTTTTTGGTCTTTGGTTTGGTTGTGGATTTATTGGTGCATCATCTTCATCACTTGAGGGTTTATAATCCGATCCAGTATCTTCATCTTTTGCTTCCTCACTATCTGTTTCATCTTGATTTTCATGGTTTATTTCATTTTCCTGGTTGTCTTCATCTTCAAGTAAATTTTCAATGGTGATACTTTGGTTTTGTAATGCAGGCTTCTTGTCATTTTCTGTGTCAAAGAACTTCACATCTCTGGATATATAGATCACCTGATCTTCCTTGTCCCAGATTCTGTATCCATTATTGGAGTAGCTGACAAAGTAACCTTTCTTACCTCTAGGTTATAGTTTCTTCAGATGCCCGAGACTCTTGGTGTTGACCACAGAACCATACTGTTGAAGGCGAAAGAGATCTGGTTTTCTGTGGTACCATTTTTCGGCAGGAGTGGTGTCAACTGTTACCGTTGGACTCCTGTTTTGAAGATAGGCAGCAGTTTCCACTGCAGTTCCCCACATTTCATTGGGAAAATTTGCATCATACAGTAGTGCTCTCATTTTGTTTCCTAGAGTCAGATTCATCCTTTCAGCAGTGCCGTTCAAGTGAGGTGTATGAGGTATGGTATAGTCTAATTTGATACCTTTACCCTTACACCAGTTCTTGAAGTCATTAGACCGATATTCTCCACCATTATCAACTCTTATTTTAGACACTTTTAGGTTATGATGGTTTTCTGCTTCAGCAATATAGTCCTTTAAAAAACCTTCAGCTTCGTCTTTGGTTTCTAGCAAATACACTTGTACAAAATGGGTGAAATCATCTATACATAACATAAAATAGTTCTTGTTGTCGAAAGTTGGTGGTTCAATTTTACCACACAAGTCTGTATGTATAATTTCCAAAGGTCTCTCTGCTCTTTGTCGCACTGTGTTAAAAGGATTTCTGTTGAGTTTTGCCATAGCACACATTTCACATCTAGGGTTAACTTTGGATTTACTTGGAGAAATTGGCACTCCCTGACATAGGTTAGGAAGTTTCTGTAGATTTCCAAAGCTAATATGGCCTAATTTCTTGTGCCATACCATGTGTTCTTCCTCAGTTTGCGTTAGGAGTGTTTCTTCTTGATGTTGAACGATTAAGTCCACAACAAACAATCCACCTGGAGTTTTCCTTCCTGTAAGCACAACTTTATCATCCTTCGAAAACAAAACTTCTTTATTTTTGAATTTTACCTCTCCATTGTTTTCAGTGATGGCATTGACAGAGAGTAAGTTTCTGGTAAGTTGTGGCACATAAGACACATCTTTAAACAACACGTCAGTTTCAATGTCTCCTGACAACACAGCGTTCATTGTTTCACCTCTCTTTGCACTGTATATTTTAGCTTCTGATGATTCAGTATTTGATAAAATGTCACGCTTATTAGTCAGATGTGATGTAGAACCACTGTCTACCACAAACATATTTTCATTTAGTTTTTCACAGAATAACACTTCACCATACTGTTCAGATTCTGCAAAGAAGGATACTTGGTCTTTCTTCTTTTCATGTACTTCTTTGAACCAGCAGTTGTCAGACACATGATTAGATTTCTTACAGTAAATGCATTTCTTACTGTCAAGCACATTGTTTCTTTTCTTGAAGCATTCTTCTTCATTGTGAGTGTCACGTTTACAGATCTTGCAATATTTCTTCTTTGGACATCTTGTTTTAATATGCCCTTCTCCCCCACATTTATAACACTTCACTTGAGACCCTTTTGACCCCTTGTATTTATTTTGTGCACCAAAAACAACACTTGTCTCTTCTGACTTAGGCCTACTTGGCAACTTGTAGTCTTCTTCAACACAAGTCTAGCCACAAGATTTTCAATGGATCTATCTGAAGTAGGTGTAGATTCCCATGCACTTGAGAAATAGTGATATTGCTCAGGCAATGAAAAAAGGATTTTTGCAATAACCATCTCTTCAGATATTTCTTGTTTGAATTGTTGGAGTTTGAAGACAATATTTCTTAGATGGCTGATGTTCATCATCATTCCTTCAGTTTTATCAAACTTAAAACCATGGAAGTCAGTGAGCAGCTGTTGTTTTTGTTGACTGGTATCTCTTCTGAATACACCTCTGAGTGCTTCATACATTTCTTTGGAAGTAGTACATGTCAGAATATGATTTTTCACCACCTTGTCAATTGTTCTCAGAATATAATACTGAGCTTTAGCATCTTTGGCCAACCATGCCTTTCTCCTTTGAGCTGCATCTTGTGGTATTTCAGTGAGAGGTTCTTGTCCATTAACAACATCCCATACTTGCTTGGCTTTAAATAGAATTTGAATTTCAAAATCCCACAGTTGAAATGTGTCAGGGCTGCTGAGATTTTGTATGCTGTGTAGTTCACTATCTTCTGATGCCATTGTCTTAGTCTTTTGTTTTTCTTCAACACGCTGCACAGTTCTTGATTATTTATCTTGTTTCACAGTTTACCCATTGCATTTGGCGCATCTGGGCCCATGACCTGTTCTGGATTTATTATTTTAGTAAACTGATTCAGTCTGCTTTCTCTAATTTATAATATTTTAGGTTTCATTACACTCAATGATTCACACACCATTTTCACTTGCAAGGCAGAGCAGTGTACTACTCTTTTTTTTTTCTTGAAAAACAAAATAACATACATAATAAGTACCAACATAACAGAAAAATATTTGGTTATAACCCTTGCCAACCTAACATGTTTTAACAGTGTAAACTGGGACAACATTGCTGAGCTTAAAAACAAAAGTAGACAGTAAGACCTTAAGTAATGTGGTATTTGCAATATTATGTGTACCTCACAGAAAGAATTTTCAGTGCTGTTAGGAGAAATCAGACAGAATTAAGACCTACATTAAGCATATCTAGACTGGAATCGCTTATGATTCAGAAGACGAAAATATCATCACAGGAGGAAGTATGTTACAATAAAACTTTCACGGAAAACCAGCTACTGGGGGCAAAATAAGCTACAAGGATTTTTTTATAACTAGCAGGTAATGTGCAAATATTATTGTGTAATATGATATTCTTTACTATAGGTTGCTTCCGGGTGGGGCAAAGGTGGTATCATTATTATCACGAAGGGAGGAGTAAGCTTTGGATTTGACGTGAACATTTTTGGGGGGGATTACTGATAACCCACTTCAAAGGTTGGCACCTCTGCAAAAATAAAAGTTGGTAATACCTGTTTTTAATGATACGAATGAGCATTGAAAATCCAGCCTTCCTGGCTTCTATAAATGTTTAATAAAACTTATATTTTCCACACGCGTCTTATAATTAGCTACCAGCATTGTGCACTAAATAAATGAAACCAAAATAAACTAGTCTACTAAAACTCAGCAATTCTTCTAGGTTTGTGCCGTGTCTTGTGTGGGGTTTCACCTAGGACACCAAGCTGGCTCATCGGCGGGCTCTTGGTGTCCCCGCCCGGACCCCCACAGGAGTATCGAACTGCGCGATACCTCCCTTTATATAGAGTGCAACTGCACTCCTTGACTGCGAGAACCAAAAGCTCAAGCAGCCTCAACCTCCCTATGAAGGCTTCCAAAAAGATGGTATATTGGCTTTCACGGCCGGTGAATTAAAACTCAGCAATTCTTCTAGGTTTGTGCCGTGTCTTGTGTGGGGTTTCGCCTAGGACACCAAGCTGGCTCATCGGCGGGCTCTTGGTGTCCCCGCCCGGACCCTCACAGGAGTATCGAACTGCGCGATACCTCCCTTTATATAGAGTGCAACTGCACTCGTTGACTGCGAGAACCAAAAGCTCAAGCAGCCTCAACCTCCCTATGAAGGCTTCCAAAAAGATGGTATATTGGCTTTCACGGCCGGTGAATTAAAACTCAGCAATTCTTCTAGGTTTGTGCCGTGTCTTGTGTAGGGTTTCGCCTAGGACACCAAGCTGGCTCATCGGCGGGCACTTGGTGTCCCCGCCCGGACCCCCACAGGAGTGCCGAACTGCGCGATACCTCCCTTTATATAGAGTGCAACTGCACTCCTTGACTGCGAGAACCAAAAGCTCAAGCAGCCTCAACCTCCCTATGAAGGCTTCCAAAAAGATGGTATATTGGCTTTCACGGCCGGTGAATTAAAACTCAGCAATTCTTCTAGGTTTGTGCCGTGTCTTGTGTGTGGTTTCGCCTAGGACACCAAGCTGGCTCATCGGCGGGCTCTAGGTGTCCCCGCCCGGACCCCCACAGGAGTATCGAACTGCGCGATACCTCCCTTTATATAGAGTGCAACTGCACTCCTTGACTGCGAGAACCAAAAGCTCAAGCAGCCTCAACCTCCCTATGAAGGCTTCCAAAAAGATGGTATGTTGGCTTTCACGGCCGGTGAATTAAAACTCAGCAATTCTTCTAGGTTTGTGCCGTGTCTTGTGTGGGGTTTCGCCTAGGACACCAAGCTGGCTCATCGGCGGGCTCTTGGTGTCCCCGCCCGGACCCCCACAGGAGTATCGAACTGCGCGATACCTCCCTTTATATAGAGTGCAACTGCACTCCTTGACTGCGAGAACCAAAAGCTCAAGCAGCCTCAACCTCCCTATGAAGGCTTCCAAAAAGATGGTATATTGGCTTTCACGGCCGGTGAATTAAAACTCAGCAATTCTTCTAGGTTTGTGCCGTGTCTTGTGGGGGGTTTCGCCTAGGACACCAAGCTGGCTCATCGGCGGGCTCTTGGTGTCCCCGCCCGGACCCCCACAGGAGTATCGAACTGCGCGATACCTCCCTTTATATAGAGTGCAACTGCACTCCTTGACTGCGAGAACCAAAAGCTCAAGCAGCCTCAACCTCCCTATGAAGGCTTCCAAAAAGATGGTATATTGGCTTTCACGGCCGGTGAATTAAAACTCAGCAATTCTTCTAGGTTTGTGCCGTGTCTTGTGGGGGGTTTCGCCTAGGACACCAAGCTGGCTCATCGGCGGGCTCTTGGTGTCCCCGCCCGGACCCCCACAGGAGTATCGAACTGAGCGATACCTCCTTTTATATAGAGTGCAACTGCACTCCTTGACTGCGAGAACCAAAAGCTCAAGCAGCCTCAAACTCCCTATGAAGGCTTCCAAAAAGATGGTATATTGGCTTTTGGTTCTCGCAGTCAAGGAGTGCAGTTGCACTCTATATAAAGGGTGGTATCGCGCAGTTCGATACTCCTGTGGGGGTCCGGGCGGGGACACCAAGACCCCGCCGATGAGCCAGCTTGGTGTCCTAGGCGAAACCCCACACAAGACACGGCACAAACCTAGAAGAATTGCTGAGTTTTAATTCACCGGCCGTGAAAGCCAATATACAAACTAGTCTACTGTTTTCCATTCTTACAAAACGCTATAAATATTTGATCTGACTTACAGATTTAGCGTCACTTGGTTCGAGTCCCGCCATGAGATGTTGTGTGCGGTCTCGTGTATGGCTTTAGGTTACCATTTCATTGTGTCTGGACATCCTCCGTCGCCAATTCCCCACGCATGATTTAGCAATCACATGCCATCGCGCGGTTGGAGTTGTATCTGAAGATCTGCTGGTTTATCATTATTGCGATGTTAGCGTTGGTAAAAATGTAGCACATCTAATATATAAAAGTGAAAGTCTGTATGTATGTATGTATATATGTTGGTTCCGTATACAAATCTACACCGTTCCATCAATCTCAACCATATTTTGCATACACATAGTTTAGGACCCAGAAGGAACCGCTGGCTACATGAATTTTCGATAGTCGTTCTCATTCTTCTGATTTCGGCCCTTTTTCACTCAAAAACAGGCTAATCAAATCATAAAATATACTCATGAAGGAATGGCAAGGCAGATAGTTTCCATGGCAACATAGCTCAAGTCGAGACACGGCCGACTTGATGCCAATTGCGCTCAGCACTACCGGTATAGAAAATGAGGATCTTTACTTGAAATCCCGTTAGTTACTCAACTGCTCACACAGCACTGTCAACCGAGTTTAGCATAACAAAGACTTGACACTATCTTCTTTCTACTATATATTTTTCAAATACCACTCACTCACTCACTCACTCATTCATTTATTCATCACGAAATCTCAGAAACCACCGAACGGATTGGAATGAAATTTGGTATGCAGCTTCCTCAAGGGCCGCAAATGCCCACTAAGAGAGAAATATTGGCTATTCAGGTTCTAAAGGGGTGTTAAGGGGGTAGACCTGCATTTAATTGAATAGCAATATCTCCCGATTGGTTTCATGGGGGGATGTGATACTCGGCATATAAACTCATCATTAAAAATCAGAAGACATGAGTCTGAGGGTTTTTCGATGTGGTGTATATTATGAGGTGAAAGGGGTGAAAAGTGGGGATTAAATGATTCTTAACGGAGCGTGTGTCTCTTAAACGACATAGGCGAGGAGTTTGAAACACAGCGAAAAAAAAATCAACATAAAAAAGAAGTAAATATGTGTTTGACAGTTTTTTCATAAATCCAATTTAAGGGGCCCATGGGGAGAGATGAAATTCTGGGGGGGGGGGGACAGGAAAGAAAGTGTCCTAACTGATTGACTGACTGGCTCACTCATCAAACTCAGGGGGAAAAAACTGCTTTAAAGTAAGTAAATAGCTGTTCGACAGTTTTTTTTCATAAATCAAATTTAAGGGTTTCATGGGGAGGGGTGAAATTCTGAAAAAAGAAAATTGAATGAAAATGTCCAGACTCACTCACTTACTCATTCACTCATCATCGCCTAGCCAAAATTATTGAAGTTAGAAACATGACATTTCGGGGATATGTTCGTTGTATGTCAAAACCGTACACTAAGGGAGGTTTTTTGGATATTCGGGTTCTAAAGGGGTCTTAAGGGGGTTAAACCTGCATTTCATTGAATATCAATATCTCACGAGTGGTTTCATTTGTGGATGTGATACTCGGCATATAAACTAATCATTAACAAGAAGTTCCGTGAAGAACTATACAGCCTACTTTTCATGCCAATGATTATTCTACACTATATGAACCTAACTAGAATAATGACAAAATTAAGTTGGTAATATCGAAATATCAAATTAGTTCAAAATAGACCTGGTATAATGTAGCCTAATAGAGCACTACAGTTGGCAGTCCTGATGACTGAATATATTCTTAGTTCCACCTCTTAGGTACAGAATAAAAAATTTGGTTGAAGTCCAATGGACGTTACATGCAGTTAGACACTGGATCTATCAGCACGCGTAAAAGCATGTTGCCAACAATACCATGCGCGTGTTGGTCATAAATAATCTGAATTATTATGATATCTTGTTGTGCCAATTTTGGATGAAATCCATTTGTTAGTATAGAAGTTACATGTATTTAAAATTGGACACATCAGGAGGCATAGAATCATGTTGGCAGCACTGCCTTGTATTAATTACTCCAAATCTAGAATGTCAGGTGCTATACGAGTGCAAAGTATAGAGCTGTTGGCTTGCATACTTTCTGATATATTGATATTAGGGTAAAAAGAATATATACAGCATGTATTAACAGTTGGCAGCTCTGATTGCTCTTAATACTTATAGTCATATCTGTTATGGTACACATAACACATACGAAATTTGGTTGAAATCCAACTGATAGTATAGAAGTTACATGTATTTAAAACTTGGTACTATCAGCAGGCTTATAATCATGTTGGTAGAACTGACGTATATAAGTTACTCCAAATTAATCTAAAATGTCAGAATATACGTGTGCATAGTTTAAAGCTGTTGGCTTGCATACTTTCTGATATATTGGTATTTGGATTAAAAAAATAGAGAGAGCAATTATTAACAGTTGGCAGCCCTGGTGGTTCTTAAGAATACGCTCAATCATATCTGTTTATGTACAGATATTACATACAAAATTTGGTTGAAATCCAACTGATAGTGTAGAAGTTATATGCATTTAAACATTGGACCTATCAGAAAGCTTAAAATTATTTTGGCAAAACTGTCATTGTTGGCCTCCTGGAAATTAAACTGAAATAGTATTATCTTCATGTGTACCAATTTTGGAATAGCTCCCATGCATACCTTTCGAGATATCCAAATGGAGCTCAAATTTCTAGTGCGTTTTTTCAGCAGTTGGTAGCACTGACATCATTTTCAAATATGGACGTGAGCTATTCCGGTGCACATCTTTACTCATACTAAATTTGGTTTTGATTGCTGCAGCCGTTTAGGAGTTGATAGGGGGACACACACACACAGCCAGACAGACAGACAGAAGGACAGACAGACAGACACACATTTTCCCGGATCGATCTCATAAGACCACTTTTTCCTCATTTTTGCAAAATGTGAAAAGTAGGCTAAAAATACGCAGACATGTGTCTAAGCGTTTTTCGATGTGGTGTATTATTATGAGGTGAAAGGGCTGAAAAGTGGGGGTTGAAGGATTCCTAATGGAGCGTGTAGGCCTATCTCTTAAACGACATAGACGAGAAATTTGAAACTCAGCGAAAAAAAAATCAGCTTAAAAAGTAATTAAATCGGTTTTCAACTATTTTTCATAAATTAATTTAAGGGGCCAATGGGGTGGGGTGAAATTCTGGGGGAAAAAGGGAGAGAAAGTGTCCTAACCGACTGACTCAGGGGAAAAAGACAGCATAAGAAATAAGTTAATAGGTGTTCAAGCATTTTTTAATCAATCCAATTTAAGGGGCCCATGGGGAGGGGTGAAATTCTGGTAAAATAAATGAAAGAAAATGTCCTGTCTGACTCACTCACTCATCACGCCCAGCGAAAACTATTAAAGTTGGAAACATGAAATATTGGGAAGATGTTCCCTGTATGTCGAAAACGTTAACTAAGGAATTATTTTTGTTTATTCGGGTTTTAGAGACGTGTCAAGGGGGTAAACGTGCATTTCATTGAATAACGATATCTCATGAGTTGTTTGTTTGGGGATGTGATATCTAATATATAAAAGTGAAAGTCTGTATGTATGTATGTATGTATGTATGTATGTATGTATGTTGGTTCCGTATACAAATCTACACCGTTCCACCAATCTCAACCATATTTTGCATACACATAGTTTAGGACCCAGAAGGAACCGCTGGCTACATGAATTTTCGATAGTCTTTCTCATTCTTCTGATTTCGGCCCTTTTTCACTCAAAAACAGGCTAATCAAATCATAAAATATACTCATGAAGGAATGGCAAGGCAGATAGTTTCCATGGCAACATAGCTCAAGTCGAGACACGGCCGTCTGGATGCCAATTGCGCTCTGCACTACCGGAATAGAAAATGAGGATCTTTACTTGAAATCCCGTTAGTTACTCAACTGCTCACACAGCACTGTCAACCGAGTTTAGCATAACAAAGACTTGACACTATCTACTAGATATTTGTCAAATACCACTCACTCACTCATTCACTCACTCACACATCCATCACGAAATCTCAGAACCCACCCAACGGATTGGAATAAAATTTGGTATGCAGCTTACTCAAGGGCCGCAAACGCCCACTAAGAAAGGATTTTTGGATGTTCAGGTTCTAAAGGGCTGTTAAGGGGGTAGACCTGCATTTCATCGAATAGCAATATCTCCCGATTGGTTTCATTGGGGGATGTGATACTCGGCATATAAACTCATCATTAAAAATAAGAAGACATGTGTCTGAGGGGTTTTCGATGTGGTGTATATTATGAGGTGAAAGGTGTGAAAAGTGGGGGTTGAAAGATTCTTAACGGAGCCTGTATCTCATAAACGACATAGGCGAGGAGTTTGAAACTCAGCGGAAAAAAAATCAGCATAAAAAATAAGTAAATAGGTGTTTGACCGTTTTTTTTTTTCATAAATCCAATTTAAGGGGCCTATGGCGAGGGGTGAAATTCTGTGTAAAAGAAAAACAGGAAAGAAAGTGTCCTAACCGATTGACTCACTCGCTCTTCAAACTCAGGGGGAAAAACTGCTTAAAAATAAGTATAACTTATATGTGTTCGACAGTTTTTTTGATAAACCAAATTAAGGGGTTCATCGGGAGGGGTGAAATTCTGAAGAAAAAAATTGAAAGAAAATGTCCTGACTCACTCACCCACTCATCATCGCCCAGCCAAAAATATTGAAGTTGGAAACATGTCATTTTCGGGATATGTTCGTTGTATGTCAAAACCATACACTAAGGGAGGATTTTAGAATATTCAGGCTCTAAAGGGGTCTTAAGGGGGTTAAACCTGCATTTTATTGAATAACAATATCTCACGAGTGGTTTCATTTGTGGATGTGATACTCGGCATATAAACTAATCATTAAAAATAAGCAGACATGTGTCTAAGGGTTTTTCGATGTGGTGTATTATTATGAGGTGAAAGGGGTGAAAATTGGGGGTTGAAGGATTCCTAACGAAGAGTGTAGGCCTATCTCCTAAACGACATAGGCGAGAAATTTGAAACTCGGCGAAAAAAAACCAGCTTAAGAAATAAGTAAGTCGGTGTTCCACCGTTTTTTCATAAATTAATTTAAAGAGCCAATGGGGTGGGGTGAAATTCTAGGGGGAAAAAGGAGAGAAAGTGTCCTAACTGACTGACTAACTCACTCACTCATCAAACTCAGGGGAAAAAGACAGCTTAAAAAATAAGTTAATAGGTGTTCAAGCGTTTTTTCATCAATCCAATTTAAGGGGCCCATGGGGAGGGGTGATATTCTGGTAAAAATAATTGAAAGAAAATGTCCTGTCTGACTCACTCACTCGTCACGCCCAGCGAAAACTATTAAAGTTAGAAACATGAAATTTTGGGAATATGTTCGCTGTATATCGAAAACGTCAACTAATGAATGATTTTTGTTATTCGGGTTTTAAAGAGGTGTTAAGGGGGTAAACGTGCATTTCATTGAATAACGATATCTCATGAGTTGTTTCTTTGGGGATGTGATATTCGGTATATAAGCTAATCATTAAAAGAATCAGACATATGTCTAAGGGTATATCGATGAGGTGTATATTACGAGGTGAAAGGGGTGAAAATTGGGGGTTGAGGGATTCTTAACGGAGCGTGTATCTCTTAAACGACATAGGCGAGAAGTTTGAAATTCGGGGGAAAAAAACAGCTTAAAATATAAGTAGGCCTAAATAGGTGTTCGACCGTTTTTTCATAAATCCAATTTAAGGGGCCCTTGGAGAGAGGTGAAATTCTGGGGGGAAAACAGGAAAGAAAGTGTCCTAACTCACTCACTCATCAAACTCAGGGGGGAAGAACAGCTCAAAATAAGTAAATAGGTGTTCGACCGTTTTTTTTTTCATAAATCCAATTTAAGGGGTTCATGAGAGGGGTGAAATTCTGAAAAATAATTGAAAGAAAATGTCCTGACTTACTCACTCATCATCCCCCAGCCAAAATTATTGAAGTTAGAAACATGACATTTTGGGGCTATGTTCGTTGTATGTTGAAAACGTCCACTAAGGAAGGCATTTTGGATATTCAGGTTCTAAAGAGGTGTTAAGGGGGTAGACTTGCATTTAATTGAATAACAATATCTCCCGAATGATTTCCTTTGGTATGGGATACTAGGCATATAAACTCATCATTAAGAATAAGAAGACACATGTCTGAGGGTTTTTCGATGTGGTGTATATTATGAGGTGTATGTGTGAAAAGTGAGTGTTGAAGGATTCTTAACGGAGCAAGTATCTCTTAAAAAACAGAGGCAAAAAGTGAGAATCTCAGGGAGAAAAATCAGATTGAAAAAGTAGTAGATAAGTGTTCGATCGTTTTTTCATAATCCAATTTAAGGGGCTCATGGAGAGGGATGAAATTCTGGGGAAAGAAGTCCACTAAGGAAGGATTTTTGGATATTCACTCATCATCCCCCAGCAAACCTATTGCAGTTAGAAACTTGAAATTTTGGGGATATGTTCGTTGTTTGTCGAAAAAGTCCACTAAGGATGGATTTTTGGATATTCATGTTCTGAAGGGGTGTTAAGGGGGTTAAACTTGCATTTCATTGAATAACAATATCTCACGAGTTGTTTCATTTGGGGATGTGATATTCGGCATACAAACTAATCATTTAAAATAAGCAGACATGTGTCTAAGGGTTTATCGATATGGTGTATATTATGAGGTGAAAGGGGAGAAAATTGGGGGTTGAAGGATTCTTAACGGAGCGTGTACTGTATCTCTTATTCAACATAGGCGATAAGTTTGAAATTCAGCGGAAAAACCAGCTTAAAAATAAGTAAATAGGTGTTGGACCATTTCTTCATAAATCCAATTTAAGGGGCCCATGGGGAGGAGTGAAATTCGGGGGGGGGGGGGGAACAGGAAAGAAGGTGTCCTAACTGATTGACTTACTTACTCACTTATCAAACTCAGGGGGAAAACAGCTTTAAATAAGTAAATAGGTGTTCGACCGGTTTTTTTTTCATAAATCCAATTTAAGGGGTTCTTGGGGAGGGGTGAAATTCTCAAATATTAATGAAAGAAAATGTCCTGACTGACTCACTCACTCATCATCGCCCAGCAAAAATTATTGAAGTTAGAAACATGAAATTTTGGGGATAAGTTCGTGGTATGTCGAAAACGTCCACTAAGGAAAGAGTTTTGGATATTCAGGTTCTAATGAGGTGTTAAGGGGGTAAACGTGCATTTCATTGAATAACAATATCTCACGAGTGGTTTCATTTGGGGATGTGATACTTGGCATATATACTAATCATTTAAAATAAGCTGTCACATGTCTAATGGTTTTTCGATGTGGTGTATATTATGAGGTGAAAGGGATGAAAAGTGGGGGTTGAAAGATTCCGAACGGAGCGCGTATCTCCTAAACGACATAGATGAGGAGTTTGATTTTCTCCGAGTTCCAATCACCTTAAAAATTAATAAATGAATAAATAATTAAAATAAGTAGATGTTCGACCGGTTTTTTTTTCATAAATCCAATTTAAGGGGCATATGGGGAGGGGTGAAATTCTGGAATAAAAACGTCCACTAAGGAAGGATTTTTGGATGTTCACTCTCATCGACCAATCAAAACTATTGAAGTTAGAAGAAGGGGATATGTTTGTTGTGTGTCGAAAATGTCTACTTAGGAGGGATTTTTGGATATTCAGGTTCTAAAGGGGTGTTAACGGGGTTAAACCTGCATGTCATTGAATAACAATATGACACGACTATGACGCGAGCGAAGCGAGGCTAAAAATGAGATGGTGTGTGTCTGTGAATTACTCAATCACGCAAGAACCACTGGTCCGACTTACATGAATTTTACATGAAAGTAGGTGATTTAACTGGTTAACATATAGGCTACTTTTGATTTCAATACTTTGCACTATGGCGACCATTTTAGTGACGTCACTACACCCTTTGGTTCCAAACTTTCATATTTCCATTTCAAATAAAAAGTGAACGCTAAGAAATAGCAAACTTTTGATGGCATATACGAGGTTTAAAATTACATTTTCTATCCGAAAGGTATCTCCAACGGTTAGCGAGTAAAACCTAAATTTGTGCTATAAAACACGGTCAACGCCGAACGGTGTAGTTGGACAAAATGTTCCATCCTTAATCTCCCTCTGCGCAGCACCTCGCCTATCCCCTGTTTTAACTGTCACTTTCACATTTTAATTTATTTATGACGCGTAGCGAAGCACGGGTACTTCAGCTAGTTCGGTATATAAACTAATCATTAAAAACAAGAAGTTCCGTGAAGAACTATACAGCCTACTTTTCATGCCAATGATTATTCTACAGTATATGAACCTATCTAGAATAATGACGTAATTAAGTTGGTAATATCGAAATATCGAATTAGTTCAAAATATACCTGGTATAATGTAGCCTAATAGAGCACTACAGTTGGCAGTCCTGATGACTGAATATATTCTTAGTTCCACCTCTTAGGTACGGAATAAAAAATTTGGTTGAAGTCCAATGGACGTTACATGCAGTTAGACACTGGATCTATCAGCACGCGTAAAAGCATGTTGCCAACAATACCATGCGCGTGTTGGTCAGAAATAATCTGAATTATTATGATATCTTGTTGTGCCAATTTTGGATGAAATCCATTTGTTAGTATAGAAGTTACATGTATTTAAAATTGGACACATCAGGAGGCATAGAATCATGTTGGCAGCACTGCCTTGTATTAATTACTCCAAATCTAGAATGTCAGGTGCTATACGAGTGCAAAGTATAGAGCTGTTGGCTTGCATACTTTCTGATATATTGATATTAGGGTAAAAAGAATATATACAGCATGTATTAACAGTTGGCAGCTCTGATTGCTCTTAATACTTATAGTCATAACTGTTATGGTACACATAACACATACGAAATTTGGTTGAAATCCAACTGATAGTATAGAAGTTATATGTATTTAAAAATTGGTACTATCAGCAGGCTTATAATCTTGTTGGTAGAACTGACGTATATAAGTTACTCCAAATTAATCTAAAATGTCAGACTATACGGGTGCATAGTTTAAAGCTGTTGGCTTGCATACTTTCTGATATATTGGTATTTGGATAAAAAAATAGAGAGAGCAATTATTAACAGTTGGCAGCCCTGGTGGCTCTTAAGAATACGCTCAGTCATATCTGTTTATGTACAGATTTTACATACAAAATTTGGTTGAAATCCAATTGATAGTGTAGAAGTTATATGCATTTAAACATTGGACCTATCAGAAGGCTTAAAATTATTTTGGCAACACTGTCATTGTTAGCCTCCTGGAAATTAAACTGAAATGGTATTATCTGCATGTGTACCAATTTTGGAATAGCTCCCATGCATACCTTGCGAGATATCCAACATGGAGCTCAAATTTCTAGTGCGTTTTTTCAGCAGTTGGTAGCACTGACATCATTTTCAAATATGGACGTGAGATATTCCGGTGCACATCTTTACTCATACTAAATTTGGTTTTGATTGCTGCAGCCGTTTAGGAGTTGATAGGGGGACACACACACACAGCCAGACAGACGGACAGACAGAAGGACAGACAGACAGACAGACAGACACACATTTTCCCGGATCGATCTCATAAGTCTACTTTTTCCTCATTTTTGCAAAATGTGAAAAGTAGGCTAATAATCAGACATATGTCTAAGGGTTTATCGATGTGGTGTATATTATGAGGTGAAAGGAGTGAAAATTGGGGGTTTAGGGATTCTTGACGGAGCGTGTATCTCTGAAACGACATAGGCGTGAAGTTTGAAATTCAGTGGAAAAAAAACAGCTTAAAATACAAGTAAATAGGCGTTCGAACGTTTTTTCATAAATCCAATTTAAGGGGCCCTTGGAGAGAGGTGAAATTCTGGGGAAAAAAACAGGAAAGAAAGTGTCCTAACTGATTGACTCACTTACTCATCAAACTCAGGGGGAAAACAGCTTTAAATAAGTAAATGGGTGTTTGACCGTTTGTTTCATAAATCCAATTTAAGGGTTTCATGGGGAGGGGTGAATTATCAACAATAAATGAAAGAAAATGTCCTGACTGACTCACTCACTCATCATCGCCCAGCCAAAATTATTGAAGTTAGAAACATGAAATTTTGGGGATATGTTCGTTGTATGTCGAAAACGTCCACTAAGGGAAGAGTTTTGGATATTCAGGTTCTAAAGAGGTGTTAAGGGGGTAAACGTGCTTTCCATTGAATAACAATATCTCACGAGTGGTTTCATTTGGGGATGTGATACTTGGCACATATACTAATCATTAAAAATAAGCTGACACATGTCTAATGGTATTTCGATGTAGTGTATATTATGAGGTGAAAGGGATGAAAAGTGGGGGTTGAAAGATTCCTAACTGAGCGTGTATCTCTTAAACGACATAGGGAGGAGTCTGAAACTCGGAGGAAATCTATCAGCTTAAAAATAAATAAACAAATGAATAAATAAATAAAATAAATAGGTGTTCGACCGTGTTTTCATAAATGCAATTTAAGGGGCATATGGGGAGGGGTGAACTTCTGGAAGAAAAACGTCCACTAAGGAAGGATTTTTGGATGTTTGCTCTCATCGACCAACCAAAACTATTAAAGTTAAAAGAATGATATTTTGGGGATATGTTTGTTTGTTGTGTGTCGAAAACGTCTACTAAGGAGGGATTTTTGGGTATTCAGGTTCTAAAGGGGTGTTAACGGGGTTAAACCTGCATTTCATTGAAAAACAATATGATACGACTATGACGCGAGTTTTGCGAGGCTAAAATTGATATGGTGTGTGTCTGTGTATTACTCAATCTCGCAAGTACCACTGGTCCGATTTACGCGAATTTTACATGGAAGTAGCTGATTTACCTGGTTAACATATAGGTTACTTTTGATTTCAATACTTTGCACTATTTAAAATGGCGACCATTTTAGTGACGTCACTACACCCTTTGGTTTCAAACTTTCATATTTCCATTTCAAATAAAAAGAGAACGCTAAGAAATAGCAAACTTTTGATGGCATATGCGAGGTTTAAAATTACATTTTCTATCCGAAAGGTATCTGCAACTGTTAGCGAGTAAAACCTAAATTTGTGCTATAAAACACGGTCAACGCCGAGCGGTGTAGTTGGACAAAATGTTCCATCCTTAATCTCCCTCTGCGCAGCACCTCACCTATCCCCTGTTTTAACTGTCACCTTCACATTTTAATTTATTTATGACGCGTGGCGAAGCACGGGTACTTCAGCTAGTCTTATATATAAAAGTGAAAGTCTGTATGTATGTATGTATGTATGTATGTATGTGGATCTGTTCCGTATACAAATCTACACCGTTCCACCAATCTCAACCAAATTTTACATACACATAGTTTAGGACCCAGAAGGAACCGCTGGCTACATGAATTTTCGATAGTCTTTCTCATTCTTCTGATTTCGGCCCTTTTGCACACAAGCACAGGCTAATCAAATCATAAAATATACTCATGAAGGAATGGCAAGGCAGATAGTTTCCATGGCAACATAGCTCAAGTCAAGACACGGCCGACTGGATGCCATATGCGCTCTGCAGTACCGGTATAGAAAATGAAGATCTTTACTTGAAATCCCGTTAGTTACTCAACTTCTCACCTAGCACTGTCAACCGAGTATAGCATAACAAATACTTTACACTATCTACAATATATTTGTCAAATACCACTCACTCACTCACTCATTCATTCATCACGAAATCTCAGAAACCACCGAACGGATTGGAATCAAATTTGGTATGCAGCTTCCTCAAGGGCGTGAAATTCTGGGGGAAAAAACCAGGAAAGAAAGTGTCCTAACTGATTGACTCACTTACTCACTCATCAAACTCAGGGGGAAAACAGTTTTAAATAAGTAAATAGGTGTTCGACAGTTTGTTTCATAAATCCAATTTAAGGGGTTCATGGGAAGGGGTGAAATTATCAAAAATAACTGATAGAAAATGTCCTGACTGACTCACTCAATCATCATCGCCCAGCCAAGATTATTCAAGTTAGAAACATGACATTTTGGGGATATGTTCGTTTTATGTCGAAAACGTCCACTAAGGAAAGTGTTTTGGATATTCAGGTTCTAAAGAGGTGTTAAGGGAGTAAACGTGCATTTCATTGAATAACAATATCTCACGAGTGGTTTCATTTGGGGATGTGATACTTGGCATATATACTAATCATTAAAAATAAGCTGACACATGTATAATGGTTTTTCGATGTAGTGTATATTATGAGGTGAAAGGGATGAAAAGTGGGGGTTGAAAGATTCCTAACGGAGCGTGTATCTCTTAAGCGACATAGGCGAGGAGTTTGAAACTCGGAGGAAATCAATCAGCTTAAAAATAAATAAATAAATAAATAAATAAATAAATAAATAAATAAATAAATAAATAAATAAATAAATAAATAAATAAATAAATAAATAAATAAATAAATAAATAAATAAATAAATAAATAAATAAATAAATAAATAAATAAATAAATAAATAAATAAATAAATAAATAAAATAAATAAATAAATAAATAGTAAGCCTCCGTGGCTTAGGCGGCAGCACGCCGGCCTCTCACCACTGGGTCCGTGGTTCAAATCCCGGTCACTCCATGTGAGATCTGTGCTGTACAAAACGGAGGCAGACAGGTTTTTCTCCGGGTACTCCGGTTTTCCCTGTCAAAATATCATTCCAGCAACACTCTCCACTCTCATTTCATTTCATCTGTCATTCATTTAATCATTGCCCCAGAGGAGTGCGTCAGGCCTCGGCAGCCGTCCCAGTTCATATACTCGCCGCTAGATGGGGGCTTCATTCATTCCATTCCTGACCCGGTCGGAGACTGGAAGCAGGCTGTGGATTTTCATTTCAAATCAATAAATAAGTGTTCGACCGTTTTTTCATCAATCCAATTTAAGGGGCCTATGGGGAGGGGTGAAATTTTGGAAGAAAAACGTCCACTAAGGAAGGATTTTTGGATGTTCACTTTCATCGACCAACCAAAACTATTAAAGTTAGAAGAATGATATTTTGCGGATATGTTTGTTGTGTGTCGAAAACGTCTACTAAGGAGGGATTTTTGGATATTCAGGTTCTAAAGGGGTGTTAACGGGGTTAAACCTGCATTTCATTGAATAACAATATGACACGACTGTTACGCGAGCGAAGCGAGGCTAAAATTGAGATGGGGTGTGTACCACTGGTCCTATTTACATGAATTTTACATGGAAGTAGCTGATTTACCTGGTTAACATATAGGTTACTTTTGATTTTAATACTTTGCACTATTTAAAGATGGCGACCATTTTAGTGACGTCACTACACACTTTGGTTTCAAACTTTCATATTTCCATTTCAAATAAAAAGAGAACGCTAAGAAATAGCAAACTTTTAATGGCATATACGAGGTTTAAAATTACATTTTCTATCCGACGGGTATCTCCAATGGTTAGCGAGTAAAAGCTAAATTTGTGCTATAAAACACGGTCAACGCCGAGCGGTGTAGTTGGACAAAATGTTCCATCCTTAATCTCCCTCTGCGCAGCATCTCGCCTATCCCCTGTTTTAACTGTCACCTTCACATTTTAATTTATTTATGACGCGTAGCGAAGCACGGGTACTTCAGCTAGTAATTAAATAAAACTGTCGCTCACTCCAGCTAATATGCGGTAAAAAAATTGCCCATTTTCACTCCGCCACTGGGTCTAGCCTCTGTCGCTTGTGAGACACTCTCTCGTGACTTGCACTGATATTTACACAAGAAAATATTAACAAAATTAAATCAAAATCACTGCCCATCCGGCAAATAAAGATTATACTTGTCGATTTTATACAGTTATAAAGTTAGTTAAATACACAGTTTATAGAACACTGAAACATGTGTGTGTGCGTGAGAATGAGACCATGCGGTCGCAAAGTTTTCTTCACACATGTCCTTCATTTCGCCTCGGATAATAATAAAAATATTTCGCAGTTTTCGTAGTGGTGAATGTCTTCAATCCTTCAATTTTTACACAATGCCATGATGGCTATCTATAAGAAAGTTATTCGTAGATTTTTCCTGCCACATGGTTCCCTTTCACTTGTGCTCCAACATGCACATGTTGTCTCTTCCACAGACAAATAGGAACTGGTGTTACCAAATATGGCGTGCTCTCAGTATATGAGTTGGCCGCGTAAATTGATAGTTTCTTCGATTTACGAAGTATGCTGTACTTCAAATATGCAGAATTACTTGGTTATAATTATTGTTGATTTTTGGAATGTGAAAAATAAGTAAAAATATAATCATAAGCGATATTGCTTCAGCTTGTTCCCGCCGCTCGCAGGGTATGTTCAGTTACATTTCAGCATAAGTTTTAGTCTCTGTTGTCTGAGTAAACATGCGTCAACGGGCGCAATATATATGTATGTATAGATATCAGTTTCTTGTGAACACAATAACTGCCGTAATTTTGCAACAATCACTTTGAATTTTTTACATTAAATGTATCCCCTTAAAATCTCGGTTGAGTTCGTTAAAGGGCAAAATCGGTCGAATGGGGTGAAAATGGGAGGCTTTTTCGAAAAAGTGAAATAACGCTATAACTCTCTTAATATCTGAAATATTGAATCCATTCAAAGTTCATACTATGTGTCGGATAAGGCCCTAAAATTATTGGTTGAAAAGATTTTTGATAGGACCAACCATTGACCAAAGGGGTGGGAAAAAGTGGGGTTTTCGGGAAACATTAATCATATCTCTGTTAATAGGCACAATATCAAAACCGTACTAAATGTACAATATTCCTCCAATAATTACCTAAAACTTTTGTCTGGAAGAATTTTTGATATGATCCACCATTACGCCACTGGGTGAGCAGAATGATTTAAATTATAAGAAAATGCCAATTGTCATGAGAGGTTGCCATGCCAACTTTACTAAATTGATAAGGGATGAGCCATCAGCAGTTGCTATGACAACGCCACTGCACGAGATCACATTCAGTTTTCTATCTGTCTGAGGGAAGCGACTTCGGTATCGGAAATGGTAGCATGCTGAACTTCTATGCCCAAGGCCGCGGGTTCAAACCCAGCTAAATCGTCGGATTTACTAAGACCGCTAAAAATCCCTGAGTATGCTTTCCTTCGGAGGGGAAGTTCCAACGTTCGTTGCGAGTTGCTGGTACTGGTGGAATCTAGTAGCCACATTCACAGCTAGGTGTCGTTGATGGTAGAATTTTTAATTATGTAGCCTATTTTATGTAGATTTCATTAGAAATCTAACTATTGCAATGTGTACCAAGTTTCGACTTCCGGAAAATTTCGACATATCTTCGCGTTTCACATCCCCCAGACCCCAAAACCACCGTCAGTTCAAAATTTTATATATATATTGAACACTTCAGTAAAGCAGTGTTTAATTTAAGAAATCTTAATCAGGGGGTCGCGCTCAGTTCCTATGTGATGTTTACGTTCGCCAAACAACATGCTCTACTGAGGTAAGGGTCATAGGATGCAAACTATAAATTAGAAAGAAAAGGTGACAAGATGTAAAATAATAACAAGATTTAATGACTAATAGTGCATAAAAAGAAATAAACAACAATAAAATATAAAACAATCCTCCCTGAATTTCCCATGGCAAGAATATATATCAAATCTGAGGAGTCAGACGGATCTCCCCTTTTATTTAAAATGTGGATCTTGGTTCCACTACCTTGCAATTTGAGTTTTATGTGCGCGTAATGACTAACTACGAGGAATGAGTACTTTGGATGACTGTTCGTTTACAACGGGTTAACAGCCACGATGCTCACGAACAATCATCTCGTAAATCAACGTTTACGGATATGGAACATGACATTAATAAAAACCCTTAAGACGTAATGCTGACACACGCACTAAATCTAATATTTACAGGAATCTCTCTCGGGACCCTCATTAGCGCGAAGACGCACTTGACTTTGAGCTGCCAGCAGTGGCCAAATTGCTCAACACAACAAGGAAATACAGCATAGCACGTGACTCACGGGTCACTGAATGAAATATAAACATGGAATAAACCAACAACAACAAAAGCCTGACTGGCTGACATTACTTTATATGAACAAAAGTGCATGTTAAGATAACGCTTCGGAGATTATCGTGATTCGTAGGCAACTCCCATTTATTAAAACAATTTTTATCATTGATCAGTTCTTAACTCTCTATTTCAAGTTATTACTGAGCCACACAAGCACTCTCCCTAATGACCTAGCTGGCAACCTTCAGTCCGTCTTGTGAAACATCTCCCCTCTTCCTCAATCACCTGTCATCGTCCCACTCTCGTGTGTATAAATATAACTGACCAGCTGTGCTGTTATCTCAAGGAATCAACAGCAACAAACTCAACCACTTTGGTCAGACATTAATCAAAATATCCAGAATTGCCCTCGCGAGGTCACAATATGGATTCGTTATCAAGCTGCCAGAAATCAGTCTACGCTGAAATTCCCGCTTGTAATAACACAAAATACACACACACTCACACACACACTTCTGGGAATGACAATACATTTTTTTACACAGATCGGCTGAATGGATGCTTACCAACAATTTTAAAAAAATATTAAAACCTACGATAGAGCTGACTGCTCTTCGTCACAAATTACATTGCTCCAAAGGCAATAATTTCACTGAATCTGATCAATAATAAAACAAAAGAAATCAATTTCCCTCCAATCTACTGTATAATTATATTACTTCAGTCCTATTTCTGAAACGCAACATATCTCCGAGAGACGTTTTTAACCGCATTGCGTAGCGTATGCAAACACGGCCGTCCACATAGCTACGTTAGTTAAAACAACAAACAAGAAAAGAACCTTCTACTAATAACATATATGCGAGCTGTTTCCATGCAAAAGGTGTGTCAGACCAAAACTAAATAGACTACGTTAATCACACAAGCAAATTATTTACAAAACAAAATATATCCCATACACCGTAAGTTAATTTATCAGATAATAATAAATATTATTCAGTACTCAACCTCAGCCAGCCACCCGTCAAAGAACATCCGCAGCCATCTCCCAACCGGATCCTTCTTATCTCATCTCAACCATCTTGACGGAGTCTTGATATTTCGAGGCTTCCTCCATGGTCAATGATGTCATCTCTCGTGCTGATTCACAAATTAAATTATTATACACTTGATGTCTGACTACTAAATTCGCCGTTCGGGTACTTCTTTCCCCAAAACAGTTTGTTGGCGAATTATCGAAGATACTGCCCCTACAAATATAGTACGGTGACTATCTAACACCGAATTTAACACTTTTAATAATAGTTTCTGTGTCCTTCATGACACGCAAAGTATAAAAGCCAGTGTCCACTGACACACAAAATAACAGCCTCCGTCCTCAGACGAACCAAAGTAATAATCTCTGTCCTCAAACGAACAAACGTAATAAGCTGCTTTCCTCAGACGAACAAAGGTAAAAAGCTCTGTCCTCAAACGAACAAACGTAATAAGCCGTGTCCTCGACACACCAAAGTATAATAAGCAATGTCTTGGCTCTTCACACCACTTATAAATGAACCAGCCCTAGGTGTAGATAGAGGGGGAAACTAGATAAAAATTTCACAAAATAATAGTGATACAGGAATGAAATAAATATCACTGAACTCGAAAAATAGCGCAGGTCAAGAATATGCCCATAAATCCTATAAATCGTAGAGATTTTGTCTAGGCGATCTCCCACGTGAATGCTAGCCGAGCGTGCCCACGCTAGACCTGCCGCGCTAAATAAGCATTCTTCTATCATTGGTTCCCACACTTCTGTATCTTGGCGGTTTTTATTCAGCCCTTGGCTAGTAGGAGTGTTTAGCATGAACATCAGCCACTCACGTTACTGCATCATATTTCTTCTAGGCGCGAATATTACAATGAACATACCAGAGCCGTGTCTCACTGCGCGTCGCTTCTATTTTGAGACAGCCACCACCTGTCCTTCTGAATCATAGCTATGGTCATTCCTTTCACAATCCTAAGTATTTAGCCTTTTGTCAAACAGCTTCAGGTATGTCCCCACTGTCTCCAGCAGATGCTTGAAATTTCCTCATCTCCGTCTGGCTATTTTCATGATGCTTGTAGAAATATTTATTAATTGAAGAAATAAAACATAGAATCATTTATCCAACAGAGGATAAAGGGTTCACAACTATCCCACTCACAAAATTTCGAACTTAGGAATAAAGTCGACAATTTTAAAAGACTTCCGTAGGCCAAATTGTTTTATTTCAGAATCACCACTTTTCTATCTTGGTCTAGTCGCTCCTGTCTTGAATGGCATTTACTCGTTTCACATCCTGCTTGTATCTCCCCTCTCAGTCTGCTTGCGTGACGCGCTGTTGCCTCGGGCAATACTCTGCTCCCCTCGTTAATGTTTGTCAACACCACTTCTACTTCCTCGTTCACGTGCCGTACTCAACTGCTCCCCGTTCACTTTGTTGATAGTAGGACGTCCATATATTCAAACAGCACCATTATTTTGGCGCTCCCATGGCTCACTTCTACGATACTTTTTAGGTTGGCTGCGTTGTAAACCGACATTGTTCCAGTGCTTAATTCTTTCACCCTGTAAGCATTATTTCCAAGGTTCCTGACAATAGAATAGGGTCCTATGAACTTTTCGCAGAATTTGCTGAAGATTTTCTTCTCTGGGTCCGATGTAGCGGGTCGTTTCACCAAAACAAGCTGGTTGATTTCAAGATCACTGTGAAACCTCTTATTTCTTGCTCGCCGTAATCTGCTGTCTGCTTGTTTCCTCGTGTATGCTCTCGTCCTCTCAATTCGCAAGTCAGGTGCTATCATTAGATCTTGTGGGCAGTTAATGATGCTTTACCACGATCTCACTGGATACTCGTTTTTGTGTAGGACCATAGGGATCTGTCCTGTTGACTCGTGCCTGGTAGAATTCATGCATGTCTCTACATCCTTAATTTTGTCCACCCATCTGTGATGTTCATTTGGAATGAAGATTCTCAAATATGAAGTTACACACTTAATTGCTCTCTCACTTGGATTTGCTTGAGCATGTCGGATACTGCTTAAAATGTGTTTTATACCCATGTCCTCCATACCTTTCTTGAATTCGGCGCTTGTGAAATAACTGCCATGATCTGATAATATAAATTCTGGTTTTCCAATGATTGGAATAACTCTATTCCGAATACGACTGAGTACCTGTTTTGAAGTAGTTTTCTGAATGGGGCATAATACGACAAACTTAGAAAACACATCAATGCACACTAGAAAGTGTCGGCAACCTCGCCTTCCCTTCGGGATTGGACCGAAACAGTCGAGTGCCAGTAGCTCGCATGGTTTCTGAGATAGCAATGGTCTAGGATACTGCCTCATTAAATAATTATTTGGCTTTGTCCTCTGACAAGGATCACAAGTCGCAACGACGTCACATATTGTTGTTCTCATACGTGGCCATGTAAATGTCTCTCCTATCGTCGCTTCGCACTTATCTACGCCCACGTGACCGTAACTTTCGTGCGTATGCCATGTCAGTCCCTGCTGTAGGGAAGCGGCTACTAATATGCGTAACTTGGTGTGGTCATTATCTACCCATTTGTGCAGCAAATTGTTGACATAAACATATCTTCCTTCTTTGGCTTTCGCTTCTCGAAATGCAGGTGTTCCTGTTGGTAGTTGCTTTCTGAAGTATTGAATTAATAGCATCATCCATGGTTCCGCTTCTTGTTCTCGCTGTATCTCACGTAACTCCTCCAAGAATTCCCGGTCCTTCGGTGTTAACTCCAAGTGTTGTACCATCGCTGTTTCTTCATTATCAGGCTCTGGGTTCCAGCTGAGTGCATCCGGAATCACGTTCATCTTCCCTGGGCAATGTTCAATCTCAATGCTAAACTTCTGAATATATATAGACCAACGTGTCACACGTTCGCTTGCCATCGACGTCTTAAACAAGAATGTTAGTGCCTTGTGATCAGTCCTGACAACAATAGGGTAGCCGTAAATTATTCGTTTCCATTGTTGTAGCGCATGAAGTATGGCCAACAACTCTAGTTCCGTTACAGTATAATTGCGCTCGTGCTTACGCAATTTTCGGCTGACAAATGCCAAATATGTTTTATGCTGCAGGTTAGCTGGATCCTCTTGGTAGAGCATAGCACCTATGCCAATTAGTGATGCATCCGCTTGGATTATAAATTTGTGCTTGAAATCTGGATATCCTAATTTAATGCAGTTTTCCAATAGCTGTTTTGTTGCTTGGAATGCCTTCTCACACTCCGCATTCCTTAACCATTTATTATTCTTCTTTAGCATTTCCTGCATAGGAGCGACAGTCTCCGTATAACCTGGACAGTTTTCCTTAAAGAATCCCGTTACGCCTAAGAAAGCCCGAATGTGCTTGACTCTCGTTGGTGTAGGGAAATTCTTTATCGCTTCGATCTTAGCTGGATTTGGCTTCACTCCCTCCTTGTCAATGATGTAACCCAAATATAAGATCTCGCTCTTGAAGAAATGCGATTTCTTCAGGTTTACTTTGAAATTTGATGCATTCAGGTTGCCTAATACTTTATCTAAATTTTCCATGTGAGTTTCAATGTTGTCGGATGCCAGAAAAATGTCATCAATGTAGCGTACCGTCATCTCCTTAACTTCCTCGGTTAGATTCCGGTCCAGGGCTCGGATTAAAGCACAGCCCGCTGTTTTGACTCCAAAGGGCATTCGAACGAAGCAAAATGTTTGGTTATCGAATAAGAAGCCAGTTAGAAGCTGTGACTTATCATCCAATTCAATATGGTGGAAACTGGACGTCAGGTCAACTGATGAATAAATGCTTTTGTTTTTAAAGCCTTTTAGTACGTCTCTGATGATTGGCGCTCTGTCATACTCAGGAAAAATGAGTCTCGTGTTGAGATTTCTGGCATCTAAACAAAGTCTAATAGATCCATTTGGTTTTGTGACTGCCAAAATCGCATTTAGATAAGGTGTCGGTGTCTTCCTTATCACTCCAGCTTGTAACATCTCATCTATAATGACCATAAATTGACAACGATATTTTTCAGGAATTGGATACAACCTACTTTTGAAAGGTGACCAATCCTCGACTTGCATTGAATATTTGAAATTTAATATTTTCCCAGGTACTGTATCAAATACTGTTTTGTGCTTCCTTAATATCTCTTCCAATTGCTTTCTGTGTTCACCTCCAAGTTGAATGTCATTGAGCCGCTCCTGTAGTAACTCTTAAAATTGTGCATCACTGTCGTCTCCTTCCGTTAATAAAGACCATATCTCCTGGGATTCACTCTCCTCGTCTAGTTCCACAACAGCTCCTTCTATGATGTTATCTTCTGCCTTTCGTACCTCCTCTTCCATCTCTTCCGATATTGCTTCCAATGCCCAAGAATTTACATCTCTTCCGGTGGTGATTTCATCCATATGCAATCCCACATTCTTCAGCTGATCATACTCTCTAAAACTGACAGTATTCTTGTGCAAATCTATCACTGCTTGATAGTCACAAATAAAATTTGCACCAAGAATTATGTTGAAATTCATCTTTGCCATGATAATGAATGTTTGCCCAAAAGTGTGTTCCAATTTGTTCAGCTCTAAGTAAGCCTGACGTTTACAAGTGACGGTGCGTTCAGGAATAACACCCCTCACTTTGAGCTGTGGTACGGGAATTACAGGAATGTTTTGACTCCGTCCCAACTCTCGAACCAAGGCCTCCGATACCAGACTGATCTGTGACCCCGTATCCAATAAACATCTTATATTAATTCCTCCAATCCTCGCGTAAATAATGGGTAGCTGCCTAATTTCATCGTTCCGTGGTTTCACCGTCTCCTCCAGGCAGTCTTCTGGCAAAGCAATCCATTCTTGTATGTTCGCTACTATCCATCCCTCTTCAACTTCCGACTGTTGCGTTTGTAGGCTGTCTTCTTTATCCAAATTTAGCATTTTTTTAGCTCCAGTGCGACTCCCATCATCCGTTTGTCGCCGATGCCCTAGATATTCCTCTTGTCTCAGTAGACTTCCAGCTTCCTCAGTATGTGTATCAGGATTCTTCATGTTCCCAATGGCTTTTTCCCATCTTCCTAGCTCTCCACCTTGACTAGCGTGTAATTCCTCTAGATAATTTTGTGTTTGAGCGTGCCTATCATCCCAGTCATTTCGATAATTACGTGGCTCTCCTTGATTTTGGTCTCTCCTTCCTTTCCATCTTTGATTAGCATTGTAATCACCGTATCTTCCATAAGGCCTCTCATTTCTTCGATTTTCACGCCAATGTTGATATCCTCTCTGTTGGTACCTATTGTTGCCTTGATATGATCTATTATTGTAACTATTTTCGTTACGCTGGTATGGTCTGTTTTCTCCTTCTTCCTGGTTTCGCCTAGGTGTGGAAGTGCTTGTATTAGTGCCCTGCGTTTTAGTGTTTGCCTGCTTAGGTTTTATGACCTCTGTCGTGTTGACTAACTCCAGCTGTCTTCCTCCTCTATAATGATTATGAGACGTAGTCTCATCTATCTGGCGTAATATCTGCTCTGCATGTAAGGCCGTACTAACGTTCGCTGCGACTAGTACTTGTTGGACATTGACTGGCAATTGGCGCGCTATCGTCATCACCAAATCCGCTTCATTTAAAGGGTAATCAAGGTCGCGAAATTTTAACATTTGCATGTTAAAGAAATCTGAGTATTTTGTTTGCTGGGTGGTCTGGTACTTTCTAGAATAAAGCTCCATCCTTAGACTCTGTTGTATCGCGGGCAACCAGTATTTGCGCAGAAACGCCAATCTAAAATCTGACATGGTTCCAAATGTATATTTGAAGCTTAAAAACCATGTAAGGACATTTCCTGATAAAAATCTCTCCATCATCCTCAATCTACGTGCTTCAGGTACCCCAGTGTCATTGAAATGGTCTTCAATTTCTTTAATAAAAGCTTTAGGTGTTACACCTGAATTTTCCGTGTATTTCTGTGGTTTATAATTACTTGAGCGAATTACTTGGATAAGTTGTGTAGGCTGATGACCGTCTTGTGGTGTTGAGCTCCTATCGATATTCTTGCGAAACCCGTCCGTGTTTGTTGTTAATGGGCTCTCCGCCTGAGTCTGACTTCCTGCTGTGCTGGCCTCGGGGCTATTTGAGTCATCCTGCTTGTCTTTCAATGTTCCCGTTCTAAATATCGATGATTGCTCTAATGACCTGAGTTCGGCTTTAATGATCCTGTCCGTCTGTTCTTTAAGCTTGCTCTTCATTTCTTGCTCTAAGGCTTGAATACGAGTGTGATTTTCGCCTACTGTTTTAAGAATGGTGGATCTTTCCTCTTTAGAATCGATATTCATTTGTTTCCAATCCTTCCTTATCTGCTCTTTAATCGTGCTTACTTTCTCTTCAATCTGGCTTTTAGTGTCGTCTAAGGTACTCTTTAATTGCTCCTGATCCGCTTCTAGGCTTTTCCACTGCTCTGCTGATTTTATCTCGAGACGATCCATATCTTTAATTATGCCGGATATATTCTCATCTACTGCTGATAATTGTTGTTGAATGACTTTGCCGCTCTTTTCCATCTCCATAAATCGTCCTTCTAACTTCTCCTGAGCTATCTTGACCTCGCTTGTATTCATAGTGCACGCTATTTCAATTTGCTCTAATTTAGCTAAAACCGTTTCATCCAGAATGCTAAGTTTTTGATCAAAAATACTTTCCATTTTCTTAATCTGGTCTAATTGCTTTTCATTATTTTTACTAACATCTAGGGCCAGTAATACCATCTGTTGATTAGTGTGATCTTTCATCTCTGCGGTTAACGAAGCTAATTGGTTCGTGTTTTTAATGTTCTGCGCTTCTAATTGTGAATTGATAGTGTCATTAATTTCACTTTTTAATAATCTAGCTTGTTCCGCCTGATATTCATTTTGTTCAATTCTACTGTTATTTAATTGTGTCCGCAATGATTCACTTTGTTCTGATAATTTGTTTATCGAATCTCTTTGTTCTAACAAACTATTGTTTATTTGTTCAGATAACTTCGCTTTTAATGCTTCACTTTGTTCTAACATACTAGTATTTAATGATTGACTCTGTTCTGATAGTTTAGTGTTTATTTGTTCAGATAATTTTGTGTTTAGTGATTCACTTTGTTCTGATAGTTTAGCGTTTAATGATTCGCTCTGTTTTGCCAATTTAGTGTCCAACAATTCCTGTGTTCTCCTAGCTGCACTCTCAATGATTTCTTGAATCTGTTCAACCGTTGCCATATTACACACTTTATATGAGACATTAGGGAAATGGCATTAAGCAATGCCCTTTGACACATACATAAAATCCAATGCACATTTAATTTCTTTACCCTACTCAGTTCATTTATTTTTACATTTAATCCCACTAGTCGATTGCATCTCTGAGTAGTTCTAATTTTACTCAATTTAATTTATATCCAAACACATATTCAGTCATTAAATTGTTATCCTGATCTGATATTAACACTGACTAATTAACAAAGTATTAATTGTCATTTAAGGCTACAGCCTCCTAACATTTTCACGAGTTTGACTTTCTATACAAATCTAGTTTTAACTTTAATCATTGGGCGCCCGGTATCACATATATTCCCTTTTACTTTAATTCAATAGACAAAAATGTGACCCGTATTTTACATTGCAAACTCCTGATTTCTCTTTATATTTCACACATTTGGCGGTATCCTCTTCGCCTCACTTACTTTTAATAAAATATCACTTCTCGGTGATTAAAATACTGCCATATCTGCCTGCACTTGCGGCATGTCAGTTTTACTCAAATACGCCACTTAAATGTGTTCCAGCAGCGAACCAGCAATAAAATTACACCTTCATTGTTGCGTCAGTTAGGAAACCCTACTACGCTTACATTGACATGTGAAAAATCTTTGCCGTTACACCACAGTGAACCGCCCCACGCTTGGCCGCGCCAGTTTTACTCCTATGAACCCTTCAGAAAAGCAGTGTTTAATGTAAGAAATCTTAATCAGGGGGTCGCGCTCAGTTCCTATGTGATGTTTACGTTCACCAAACAACATGCTCTACTGAGGTAAGGGTCATAGGATGCAAACTATAAATTAGAAAGAAAAGGTGACAAGATGTAAAATAATAACAAGATTTAATGACTAATAGCGCATAAAAAGAAATAAACAACAATAAAATATAAAACAATCCTCCCTGAATTTCCCATGGCAAGAATATATATCAAATCTGAGGAGTCAGACGGATCTCCCCTTTTATTTAAAATGTGGATCTTGGTTCCACTACCTTGCAATTTGGGTTTTATGCGCGCGTAATGACTAACTACGAGGAATGAGTACTTTGGATGACTGTTCGTTTACAACGGGTTAACAGCCACGATGCTCACGAACAATCATCTCTTAAATCAACGTTTACGGATATGGAACATGACATTAATAAAAACCCTTAAAACGTAATGCTGACACACGCACTAAATCTAATATTTACAGGGATCTCTCTCGGGACCCTCATTAGCGCGAAGACGCACTTGACTTTGAGCTGCCAGCAGTGGCCAAATTGCTCAACACAACAAGGAAATACAGCATAGCACGTGACTCACGGGTCACTGAATGAAATATAAACATGGAATAAACCAACAACAACAAAAGCCTGACTGGCTGACATTACTTTATATGAACAAAACTGCATGTTAAGATAACGCTTCGGAGATTATCGTGATTCGTAGGCAACTCCCATTTATTAAAACAATTTTTATCATTGATCAGTTCTTAACTCTGTATTTCAAGTTATTACTGAGCCACACAAGCACTCTCCCTAATGACTTGGCTGGCAACCTTCAGTCCGTCTTGTGAAACATCTCCCCTCTTCCTCAATCACCTGTCATCGTCCCACTCTCGTGTGTATAAATATAACTGACCAGCTGTGCTGTTATCTCAAGGAAGCAACAGCAACAAACTCAACCACTATGGTCAGACATTAATCAAAATATCCAGAATTGCCCTCGCGAGGTCACAATTTGGATTCGTTATCAAGCTGCCAGAAATCAGTCTACGCTGAAATTCCCGCTTGTAATAACACAAAATACACACACACTCACACACACACTTCTGGGAATGACAATACATTTTTTTACACAGATCGGCTGAATGGATGCTTACCAACAATTTTAAAAAAATATTAAAACCTACGATAGAGCTGACTGCTCTTCGTCACAAATTACATTGCTCCAAAGGCAATAATTTCACTGAATCTGATCAATAATAAAACAAAAGAAATCAATTTCCCTCCAATCTACTGTATAATTATATTCTTTCAGTCCTACTTCTGAAACGCAACATATCTCCGAGAGACGTTTTTAACCGCATTGCGTAGCGTATGCAAACACGGCCGTCCACATAGCTACGTTAGTTAAAACAACAAACAAGAAAAGAACCTTCTACTAATAACATATATGCGAGCTGTTTCCATGCAAAAGGTGTGTCAGACCAAAACTAAATAGACTACGTTAATCACACAAGCAAATTATTTACAAAACAAAATATGTCCCATACACCGTAAGTTAATTTATCAGATAATAATAAATATTATTCAGTACTCAACCTCAGCCAGCCACCCGTCAAAGAACATCCGCAGCCATCTCCCAACCGGATCCTTCTTATCTCATCTCAACCATCTTGACGGAGTCTTGATATTTCGAGGCTTCCTCCATGGTCAATGATGTCATCTCTCGTGCTGATTCAAAAATTAAATTATTATACACTTGATGTCTGACTACTAAATTCGCCGTTCGGGTACGTCTTTCCCCAAAACAGTTTGTTGGCGAATTATCGAAGATACTGCCCCTACAAATATAGTACGGTGACTATCTAACACTGAATTTAACACTTTTAATAATAGTTTCTGTGTCCTTCATGACACGCAAAGTATAAAAGCCAGTGTCCACTGACACACAAAATAACAGCCTCCGTCCTCAGACGAACCAAAGTAATAATCTCTGTCCTCAAACGAACAAACGTAATAAGCTGCTTTCCTCAGACGAACAAACGTAAAAAGCTCTGTCCTCAAACGAACAAACGTAATAAGCCGTGTCCTCGACACACCAAAGTATAATAAGCAATGTCTTGGCTCTTCACACCACTTATAAATGAACCAGCCCTAGGTGTAGATAGAGGGGGAAGCTAGATAAAAATTTCACAAAATAATAGTGATACAGGAATGAAATAAATATCACTGAACTCGAAAAATAGCGCAGGTCAAGAATATGCCCATAAATCCTATAAATCGTAGAGATTTTGTCTAGGCGATCTCCCACGTGAATGCTAGCCGAGCGTGCCCACGCTAGACCTGCCGCGCTAAATAAGCATTCTTCTATCATTGGTTCCCACACTTCTGTATCTTGGCGGTTTTTATTCAGCCCTTGGCTAGTAGGAGTGTTTAGCATGAACATCAGCCACTCACGTTACTGCATCATATTTCTTCTAGGCGCGAATATTACAATGAACATACCAGAGCCGTGTCTCACTGCGCGTCGCTTCTATTTTGAGGCAGCCACCACCTGTCCTTCTGAATCATAGCTATGGTCATTCCTTTCACAATCCTAAGTGTTTAGCCTTTTGTCAAACAGCTTCAGGTATGTCCCCACTGTCTCCAGCAGATGCTTGAAATTTCCTCATCTCCGTCTGGCTATTTTCATGATGCTTGTAGAAATATTTATTAATTGAAGAAATAAAACATAGAATCATTTATCCAACAGAGGGTAATGGGTTCAATATATCAGTTTCTTGTGACCACGATACCTTCCGTAATTTTGTACCACTCACTTTGCTTTTTACATAATATGTATCCCCTTAAAATCTCGGTCGAGATCGTTAATGGGTAAAATCGGTCGAATGGGGTGATAATGATTTTTTTTTCGAAAAAGTGGAATATCGCTATAACTCTCTTAATAAGTGAAATATCGAATCCATTCATAGTTCATAATATGTGTCGGATAAGTGCCAAAAATTTATGTTCGAAAAGTTTTTGACCAAAGGGGTGGAAAAGTTGGCTTTTCGGGAAACATTAATCATATCTCTCTTAATAGACACTATATCAAAACCGTACAAAATGGAAAATATTCTCCTAATAATTACCTAAAACTTAGTTTGTAAGAATTCTTGATTTGACCCACCATTACGCCAAGGGATGGGAAAAATGATTTTGGAAGTAAAGAAAATGCCAAGTGCCATCAGAGGTTAACATGACAGCGCTTCCAAATTGATGAGGGATGAGCTATCAGAGGTTGCCAAGACAACGCCATCGCACGAGATCACATTCATTTTTCCATCTGACTCTGTGGGAAGCGGCTAACTGGTAGCATGCTGAACTTCTATGCCCAAGGTCGCTGGTTCAAAGCCGGCAATGTCGTCGGATTGTATAAGAACGCTAAAAATCCCTCAGCATGATTTCCTTTGGAGGTGAAGTTCCAACGTTCGTTGCAAGTTGCTGGTTGAGGTGGCATCTAGTAGCCAAGTTCACAGCTAGGTGTCGTTGACGTTAGTATATGTTAGAGAACTAGGAACTACTACTTTCAATTTAGTGTCTGCAGTCCTTACCTGAATTACAGACTAATGCAGTCATCACAAGTAACACTGTTTATCAGACAAATTCTACACACACCCAATGTACGCAGGGTTACATGACCATGTTGTCACAGCCTCTAAACTGAGGAACCAATCAACATCTCTGCGGGCGATAAAATTTTGTGTGAAGAAGTAAAACAGACTGTTAGGTAGTTACACATCAGTTCCAAACCTTGCATAAGGACATTGTGATCACAAGTATAAAATAGAACCCATATGACAAGAATTTTACCATCCCCATAAGACAATAAAATGATAAAAATATGCATACAAAACGAAAAAAAGTTAATTAACCTCCAATTGTAAATTACTTTCTTGCAATAAATGAGGTCTGATCCTCCTATGTAAACCTGCATATTTTGCCTATTCTAGCCTATCCCCCAGTTTGCCCGGTGAAATCTACCTCCGCCTTCCGGCATGCCGAAAGGAATTTCTTACCTTGGTTGGAGTATTTTGTGTATTTAAATGTCTATTGATTTGAGATTCACATTAATGTTCGTTTGAAGTAAGTACGTTGGAGCCTTTTGTTTTAATCATTTCTCGACACTTTTTGGAACGTAGTTATGAACATCGCCAAATAACAGTTCCATCTTTATTGGTTGCTTTTACAAAATATGTATATCCTTTATAGTAGACACATGGCTTGCCATGGCTGGTTGTTGAGACTTCCATATCAACAAATACATATAAATTAAATTTTAGTAAAGTCACATGAACAACCTTTAGATTACAGGCGATCTACTCACACATATACACACAAACACTTTCCTAAATGCCAAGATTTATGGAAGTTGTTTTCTGCCAACAGCAGCTTACTGCGTATGACAAGGCTGGAGACTGGTTTTTTCGACGATCTTTCACGATGTGAACACTGTAACAGGTAGTAGTCAAGTGACAATATTCTTATACCCTAGTCAAGGTTAACAGGTACTTACTGCGTATGACAAGGCCGTACACTCTTGGGTTAGACAGCCGTTCTTGTTGTTTTTTTGTTGTTGTTAAAGATTCCATATATACACTAGACAAGGCTATAGATGTTAGTTCTGAACACTTAGTGGTTAATTGTAAATTAAATTTAAATACACAGCTTATGCAAGCACGTTTTGTACGCGGTCAAACTTTGCGAGATAGTCACATGCAACACGCAAAGTATGTTTCCAATACCTAGCGTGAATATGAGCACTACCTAAACTACTAGCATGTAAACCTAGCGGTGGATATGGACCACTCACTGAACTACTAGCATGCTTGCTCAATAATGGATGCAATTGGTATTACCACTTAAAATACACACACTGGGTTTGCTTTATCGTTTAATGCAAATATATCTCGTTGAAATAATGTAACAAAAAGTTACCTAAAAAGTAATACTATGCAAGTGTTTAGCATTTTACAATTGCAATAGCAAACAGGTCGTAACTTGTAAAATTGTATGAGCATTGAAAAAGCCAAGGCGTAAAAATTTGTTTAAGCATGCTATTTAATCCTAGGTTATAAATTACTAATGTAAATAAATAATATCCTTACTTTTATAACTTACCGAACCAAACCAAACTATAGAGAACCAAAAGCCAAACCAAAACTGAACCAAAACATCGACTGTGATTGACAGTAGCCATGGTTAGTAGAAGCAATTTATACTAGGTGCGATTTATAGCACCCTCAATCTATAGTAGGTACGATTAGTAGAGGCGGTTGATACTGGGTGCATTTTATACTGATTATGATTATTACTGAGCTTGATATTTACTGAGAGAAATTTCACCGGGGGAATAATTGATAGCAGGCGTCATTTATACTCAACGCAATTGATAGTAGGCGCAATTGATAGTAGGCGCGATGGATAGTAGGTGCAAATGATAGTAGACGCGATTGATAGTAGGCGCAATGGATAAAAGGCGCAATGGATAGTAGGTGCTCTTGATAGTAGGTGCAATACATAAAAGGCGCAATGGATAGTAGGCGCTATCGATTGTAGGCGCAATGGAAAGGAAGCGCAATGGATAGAGGACCCAATTGGTAGTAGGCGCAATGGATAGTAGGCGCAACTCTACGTAATTGATAGTAGGTGCAATTGATAGTAGGTGCAATTGATAGTAAGCGCAATTGGTGGTAGGTGCAATTGATAGTAAGAGCGAATGTCAGTAGGCGCTCTTGATAGTAGGCGCAATTGATAACGCGATTTATACCGGGAGAAATTTATAGCGATATATAATATGTTTACTTACAACACACTAAGGTTCCAACAAATTCTAAAGTACTTTATAGTAAATGATTGACTAATGTGTGATAGTGGTAGCTTACCTCACCTCACCTAACCTAACATTACCTAACTTAACCTAACTTGATCTAACCTCACCTCACCTAACGTAACCTCACATCACCTTTAATATTACAAAGTTACAGTGTCAAAGTTTACACCAAGTACAAGACAGAGAGGGAATATTTTAAGACTTAACCTTAGCTCACCTAACATAACTTAACGTTACGTAACCTAACCTTGTCACGTGACATGATCTACATGTTTAGATTTTCTTCAAGACTGACTATGACGTCATAGATGAGGCGCGATTGGTAGTCGGCGTAATTGATAGTAGGCGCAATTGATAACGCGATTTATACTGAGAGAGATTTGTAGCGATATATACCATGTTGACTTACAACCCACTAAGATTCCAACAAATCCTGAAGTTCTTTATGGTTAATGATTGACTTAGAGTGTGATAGTGGTAGCTAACCTTACCTCACTTAACCTAACTTTACCTCACTTAACCTAACTTGATCTAACCACACCTCATCTAACCTAATCTCAGATCACTTTTGATATCACGAAGTTACAGTGTCAATGTTTACACCAAGTAAAGACAGAGAGGGAATATTTTAAGACTTAACCTCAGCTCACCTAATATAACCTAACTTCACCTAACCTAACCTAACCTTGTCACGTGATATGTTCTACAAGTTAGGACTTGCTTTAAGACTGACTATGACGTCATAGATGGATGGTACACTACATTGATGATCTCTCACACTTAGGAGCTCACTAATTTTACTTTTCAGCCCACTTCGACACTGTTTTGAACGATGTTTTGAACCATGCCAAATAACAATTCCGATTTTATTGGTTCGTTTTAAAATATTTGTGTATCGTTTATAGTATGCATATGGCTTACCATAGCTATTCTTTGATACTTTCATATCAATTGTCAAGCATGAACTTATCTCGATAATATAAATAATAGTTTAAAGTGGGAGCAAAAGTGAGTGCAAAAGTGGGTGAAAAAGAGGGTGCAAAGGTAGGAGCAAAAGTGGGTGCAAAAGTGGGAGCAAAAGTAGATACAAAAGCGGATGCAAAAGTGGGTGCAAAGATAGGTGCAAAAGTGGGTGCAAAAGTGGGTGCAGTTAATAGTAGGCACAATTTTTACTAGAATGTGATAAAAGTAAATGTAATTTCTAAACCCAAGTAGTGAGTAGTCAGTTGGTTTTGATCAATGCAAGCGTAAACATGCCACATACACTGGTGATGGATACTCAAGGCTTTAGGTTCAACGAAAACAAGTGTATATTTAAAGAAGTGGCTATTATTGATTGCACAACACAACTATGACATCATAGATGGATGGGGGTGGGTCTTTTCATTAAACCAAAACATTTTCCGTATTTGCCGGCCTCCCACCCCCATCCATCTATGACGTCATAGCCATTCTTAAAGCAAGTCTTAACTTGTACAACATATCACGTGACAAGGTCAGGTTAGGTAAAGTTAGGTATATTAGGTGAGCTGAGGTTAAGTCTTAAAATATTCCCTGTCTGTCTTGTACTTGGTGTAAACATTGACACTGTAACTTTGTGATATCAAAAGTGACTTGAGATTAGGTTAGGTGAGATGTGGTTAGATCAAGTTAGGTTAAGTGAGGTAAAGATAGGTTAGGTTAGGTGAGGTTAGCTACCACTATCACGCTCTTCGTCAATCATTAACCATAAAGAACTTCCGGATTTGTTGGAATCTTAATGTGTTGTAAGTCAACATAATATATATCGATTGCGCCTACTATCAATTACGCCTACTACCAATCGCGCCTCATCTAAGACGTCATAGTAAGTCTTAAAGCAATTCTAAACATGTAGAACATGTCACGTGACAAGGTTAGGTTAGGTAAAGTTAAGTTATGTTAGGTGAGCTAAGGTTAAGTCTTAAAATATTCCCTCTCTGTCTTGTTCTTGGTGTAAACATTGACACTGTAACTTTGTGATATTAAAGGTGATGAGAGGTTAGGTTAGTTGAGGTGAGGTTAGATCAAGTAACGCAAAGTTAGGTAATGTTAGGCTAGGTGAGTTGAGGTTAGCTACCAAAATCCCACACTTAGCCAATCATTAACCATACAGTATTTCAGAATTTGATGGAACCTTTGTGTGTTGTAAGTCAACATAATATATATCGCTATAAATTTCTCCCAGTATTAATCGCGTTATCAATTGCGCCTACTATCCATTGCGCCTACTATCAATTGCGCCTACTAACAATTTCGCCTACTATCAATAGCGACTACTATCAATTGCGCCTACTATCTATAGCGCCTACTAACATTCGCGCCTACTATCAATTGTGCCTACCACCAATCGCACTTACTATCAATTGCGCCTACTATCACTTGCGTTGAGTTGCGCCTACTATCCATTGCGCTTACTACCGATTGCGACTACTGTCCATTGCGCCTACTATGAATAGCGCCTACTATCCATTGCGCCTTTGATCCATTGCGCCTACTATCAATAGCACCTACTATCCATTGCGCCTTTTATCCATTGCGTCTACTATCAATCGCGTCTACTATCATTTGCGTCTACTAACCATCTCGCCTACTATAATTGCGTTGAGTATAAATGACGCCTGCTATCAATTATTCCCCCGGTGAAATTGCTTTCAGTAAAAATCAAGCTCAGTAATAATCATAATCAGTGTAAAACGCACCCAGTATCAAAAGCGTCTAGTAATCGTACCTACTGTAGATTGAGCGTGCTATAAATCGCACCTAGTAAGGCTACTATCAATCACAGCCGATGTTTTGGTTCAGTTTTGGTTTGGCTTTTGGTTCTCTATAGTTTGGTTTGGTTCGGTAAATTATAAAAGTAAGGATATTGTTTATTTACATTAGTAATTTATAACCTAGGATTAAATAGCATGCTCAAACAAATTTTTACGCCTTGGTTTTTTCAATGCTCATACTCTTTTAGAAGTTACGACCTGTTTGCTATTACAATTTTAAAATATTAAACACTTGCATAGTATTACTTTTAGGTAACTTTTTGTTACGTTATTTCAACAAGATATATTTGTGTTAAACGATAAAACAAACCCAATGTGTGTATTTTAAGTGGTAAGAACAATTGCATCCATTATTGAGCAAGCATGCTAGTAGTTCAGTGAGTGGTCGTATCCACCGCTAGGTAGCACGCTAGTAGCTTAGGTCGTGCTCATGTTCACGCTAGGTACCGGAAACATACTTTGCGTGTTGCATGTGACTATCTCGCAAAGTTTGACCGCGTGCAAAACGTGCTTGTATAAGATGTGTATTTAAATTTAATTTACAATTAACCACAAAGTGTTCAGAACTAACATCTATAGCTTTGTCTAGGGTATACATGGGATCTTTAACAACAACAAAAAACAACAAAAAAGACTGTTTTACCCAAGAGTGTACGGCCTTGTCATACACAGTAAGTAGCTGTTAACCTTGACTAGGGTATAAGAATATTGTCACTTGACTACTACCTGTTACAGTGTTCACATCGTGAAGGATCGTCGAAACAACCAGTCTCCAGACTTGTCATACGCAGTAAGCAGCTGTTGGCAGAATACAACATCCATAAATCTTGGCATTTAGGAAAGTGTGTGTGTGTGTTTGTGATTAGATCGCTTGTATTCTAAAGACTGTTGCTGTGACTTTACTAAAATGTAATTCATTTGTATTAGTTGATACGGAAGGCTCAACAACCAACCATGGCAAGCCAAGTGTCTACTATAAAGTTTATACATATATTGTAAAAACAACCAATAAAGATGGAACTGTTATTTGTCGATGGTCAAAGCAACGATCCAAAAAGTGTCGAAGTATGATTAATACAAAAGCCTCCTACGTATTTACTTCAAACGAACATCACTGTAAATCTCAAATCAATAGACATTTAAATACACAAAAAACTCTAACCAAGGTAAAAAAAAGCAAGTCCAAAAAATAAATTGCTGCTCAATGTAGTGCATTGTTTGTTGAAAAGTATTTATCATCACCTCAAAAAGTCATGTTAGGACAGATGTCAACGTTCAAAAAACCCATAACATTATCAAAAGCAACGCACACTCTACAAGAGGTCCCTGTGGAAAAGAAACAAGAGGAATTGGATTGTTTTAGTCATGTTGAGGATGATAATGATAATGATGGTGACAGTGACTATATTTTGATGATAATATTCATAATGATGATGATGATGATGATGATGATGATGATGATGATGAAAAAGAAGATGATGTGGGTATTTATGTCTATAAAACCATTGTTGCTTCCCCAGTTTTAAGAACAAGAGTACCTGGAGAAAGTTATAAAAGGATCTGCAACAAGCGTTGTGTTTAAAAATATCTATATCAATCAATGGTAAAGAGAGAGAGTTGTATTCAGTGTGTATCTATAATAAAATGAAATTAATAAAAATATATTATGGTTATTGTTTGTTTTTTCTTAATTACTATCATACATCCCCCACTATTAATGCAATTGTTAACATTCGACAGTCTCTAGCTATGTTAAGAAAGAGGGAGTGGACATAAACAACACAATCTATCTGTGGTTTGGGTATCGAGTAACATAATAATACCATTTCACTAAGCCATGTAAAAGCAATAGTTATGTCAGGTAAGGGGTTCAAACCCTTGCTTTCTTGTATTGACAATGTGAACTTAAATCGAACGCCTTAACCACTCGGTCAACCTAATTTGTTTTGTGCACTTGAGTGTTTACAAAATTTTCCAGTGTACATAGACTCAACCACTTGCTCATTTTTAAATGTAGAATTTTTGTTTCTTGTTTTTCCATAACATTGCAGTTATGAGTCTTGTGAACTGGGTGTTTAATATAGGGTTAAATGCATTTTAAAATAATTTTAGAAAAGCTCCTAGGTATCGTGTCATGGGTTTTAGTAATGCATTACTGTTCGATGACTAACATTTACCGTTACACAACATTATTTTGGTGAGCTCTACATGTTGTTGTTTGAGTCTTCAGTTTTTGACTGGTTTGAAGTAGATCTCCATGTCTCCCTGTCCCGAGCTAATAATTTCATCTCTATATAGCTACCACACCCTACATCCAAGGCTATCTGCTTAACATATTCTAACCTTGGTCTCCCCTACATGCTCCAGGGTTCAATTCCTAGCTTTAAAACAAATTTTTAAAAGTGGTACGAGGACTAAAATGGGTCTACTCAGTCTCGGGTGGTCCAAATAATTAGAGGGGGTTTGATACACACCTCAAATATAGAGCACCATGTTTTTTTTTATAATGATAGCCATTTGCTCATTTTCACATTTCACAGATGGCAATTTGTCAATTTCCATTAGCATTTTTAATGTCAGTTTAAAGCTCTTGAATTTCATGATATGGAAACATGGATTTTCCAAATAGTTGTTTACACATTTTTTCATTTTGCATATGTCAAAAGTTCATATTTATGAAACAAGATTTTTTCATTTTAAGTTTTTTGTAAATGGTGTTATAGTGAATGCTTGTCCATGACGATTGTACAGTCTGTCAATGTGTTTGAAAACCATAGAGTTCTACTACTACTACTGCAGGTAAGGCTGTTTTACACACTCTCTCTTTCTGTGTAGTCATAGATTCACACAACCGTGCCTGTCTTTGAAAACAAACACAACCACTCAATATATCCCCAGAAACATTCGTGACATGGACACTCATCCCAAAGAACTTTTAGTTATACATTTAACATTTACCATTACAAAAAATGGTTTCCACTATTCACAAAAAATTAACTATTTACAATTACAAAAAATGAATATTTACAAAATACTAAATCTACTAAATCTACTGGTTACAAAAATCCATGTCTCTAAAATTTGCCTACTGTGTGAGCACTGCCAGCAAGAGGGCTAATTTAAAAGAAGCGACTGTGTGTGTATAGATCATTAGCCTCAAGTATTTATAGCTTGTTGTGTGCAGCGACCATCTTGTCCCATTAACCACTGAGCAACTTTTAACAGTCAACCCATAAAAACAGCATACGATAGTTGTGTGTGGTTCATGTACTTGGGCGTTTGCGTTAGCACCTTGCACTAGTTTTACCTTACCCTCTATAGGTAGAGCGTTTTCCCTTTCCTTTTTGACATCACTAATGACCACATCCACCCGCAAGCTTTACACTTAAACCCTTGGCTTGTTTTCGATTAGATTTTGTTCGGTTTAGTTGGATTTAATTCAGCTTGGTTCACTTTAATTCGATGTTGTCTCCATTTTGTGTTTTAACCAATCAATTAAATATAGTCTACTCTTAATTCTTGAATCGGTAAATCAGATTTTGTGTACACCGTTTGTCATTTATTAACCCATGCCTGCATCCTATACTCTCTCTTTACTGCAGTTTGATCTGAAAACAAGTTCAATGGTGAAAGACTTGTCAGTCACCATACATGTAGCCTACACTAATTCTTTCTCTACCTAGCTGAGTTCCATCACTCATGGTAAACATCTCACATGTTTGTATCCGATTATTAGTTTATAAAATCTCAGGTCGATGACCTTGATATATTGGGTAATCTGGGTAAAACGTTGACCATTTGAAAAGTTTGACCATTCTATGTCCTATGACACCTTACATTTTGATATCCGATTATTAGTTTATAAAATCCCAGGTTGATGACCTTGTTGTTTTGGGTCCTTTGGGTAAATTCCTTGACCATGGGAAAGGGTTGACCATCATGAGTCCTATGACACATTACTTGACCCACTCTGATTATTAGTTTATAAAATCTCTGGTCAATGACCTTGCGGTTTTGGATTCTTGGGGTAAATTCTCTGGTCATGGGAAAGGGTTAACCATTGTATGTCCTATGACACCTCACTTGACCCTCTCTGATTATTAGTTAGTGAGATATTAACAAAAGTGTAGTTAGGCCCATTAAAAAAAATGAATAATACATTCAAAAACAGGGCGCCACTCCAACTCCAACAACCCATCATACAAGTCCCTAGCCTTATTGGTTCATGAGATATTAATAAGCCGATGACCTATTAGTTTTAAATCTTTTGGTTAATTTTTTAAAAATGACTTATCTATAAATCATTGTTCAAAAAGCCCGCCCGCTTACATAAACCCCAATTGCGCATGCGTAAAAACAAAGAAACAAACATGTTAAATCATAGCGCCATGCAGGACTATACATGTTTTTCATGTGGAACAAGGTTCATTTCATACTGGTATCGGACCTCATGCACGTTGCACATTGAAAGCCACATTTACCTAAAAAAAATACTATTTCACCCCCAAGTTGAAGTAAGTTTTATTTTGGAATTGAAATAAGTTGTCCAGAGGATGAGGGGCGTTAGATCGAGTCCTACGACACCTCATTTGTCAAAATCCGACCATGGGTTCAGGAAATATCAACAAAAGTGTAGTTAGGCCCTTAAGTTAATCTACGGCCGCCAAAGCCCGCCCTCTTAAAAAAGCAACGAGTGAGCATGCTTAAAAACAAAAAACAAGCATGTTAATTCATATTGGCATTCCACCGTACACTTGTCTCTTGTGTGGAACAACTTTTAATTTCATACTTTTATTTAAACTCCCACATGTCGCACTTGGAAACCGAAATTTTCTAATAAATTACATTTTAACCCCTTAGGAAGGGTAGGTTTTATTTCGGGGTGGAAATAAGTTGTCCAATGAAAAGGGGGAATCCGCCCGAGTTCAGCGACACCTCATTCGTCAAAATCCGACCATGCGTTCGAGAGAATTCGCACCGCCGCCATCTTGTGAGGAGGGTGAGGAGGAGGAGCGTATAGAACTGTCCAAAACACACTACTTTCATCCCATTGGGATGAAACTTGTGTGTGAGGTGTTGTACACACCTGGCAAGGATTCTGGCTTAGTAAAACCATGTTACAATAGGTAGCGCACGAGTAGATTCAACTAATGTGCGACTAAGCATGAAGCGTTTCAAGCAAGTACCTATGCGTTCATATACCATTCGTCCGATAGCGATGAAACTTGGGTGAGTTATTGTGTACACTCCAGGGAAGGTTTCAGGCCTAGTAAATCCATTTTACAATAGGTAGCGGACGAGTAGATTCGACTAATGAGCGAAGACGCGCGAAGAGTTTCAACAAAGTCCCGTATGCGTTTAAATACCATTTGTCCGATAGAGTTGAAACTTGGGTGAGATGTTGTGTACACGCCTGGGAAGGTTTTCGACATAGTAAACCCATTTTACAATAATTGGTAGCGTACGAGTATATTCATCAAATGGGTGACGGGGCTAGAATCGTTTCAACAAAGACCCGCATGCATTCATGTACCATTCATTTCATTGTGATGAAACTTTGGCGATTTGTTGAGCACTCTCCCATGAATGTTTCTGAGAGAGTAAATCAATTTTATAATAGTTAAGAGGTAGTTAATGTAAAAAGAAAGAAAAATGGGGATCCAAAAGCAGGTCAAGAAACAAAAGTCACATCTCCTACATCTTCTTTGATTCGCATTGCAACGCATGCCGGGTACAGCTAGTATATATATAAAAGAATGTCTGTATGTTCGTCTTTTATGCGTTCATAAACCTTTCATCCGATTGCGATCAAATTTTGGTGAGTTGTTGTGCCTACTTCCGGGATGGTTATAGGCATATTTATTCCAATTTACAATAGACAGCACGCGATTAGTTAAAACAAATGTGTGATGGCGATGCGCTCGCATAAAATGCATCCCATGGCGTTGTTGTTCCTACTCCATGAAAGGTTATAGGCATAGTAGATCCAATGTACAATATAATGCACGCGAGTAGCTTCAACAAAATAGCGATCCAACAAAATCCCACATACGGTCATATAACATTCATCCCATTTTGATGAAACTTGGTTGGGATGATATATACTCTTCAGGGAAGGTTTCTGGCTTAGCAAATCCACTTTACAATAGGTAGTGCACGAGTAGATTCAACAAATGAGTGACGACGCGCTAAGCGTTTCAAAAAAGTCCCGTATGCGATCATCTACCATCTGTCCGATTACGATGATACTTGGGTGAGATGTTGTGTATACTCCAGGAAAGGTTTCTGGCTTTGTAAATTCATTTTACAATAGGTAGCTCACGAGTGGATCCAACAAATGAGCGACGACGTGCGAAGTGTTTCAACAAAGTCCCGTATGCGTTCATATACCATTCAGCCGATAGCGTTGAAACTTGGGTGAAATGTTGTGTACACTCCAGGGAAGGTTTCTGGCTTAGTAAATCCACTTTACAGTAGGTAGCGCACGATAGATTCCACAAACGAGCGATGACGCGCGAAGCGTTTCAACAAAGTCCCGTATGCGTTCATATACCATTCTTCCGATTACAATGAAACTTAAGTGGATCTTTGAGTACTCTCCAGCGATGGTTTCAGGCTTAGCATCCCTTATACAACAAGCCTTCGAGTAGATTCAACACATGAGTGACGGCGCGCGAATCGTTTAAACAATATCCCGTATGTTTTCATATGCCATTTACTCGATTGCGATGAAACGTTGATGAGTTGTTGTGTACACTTACGTGAAGGTTACTAACTTAGTAAACCCGTTCAGAGTAGGTAGCGCACGAGTAGATTCAACAAATGAGTGACAGCGCACGAATCGTTGAAACAAAATGCCACATACGTTAATATGCCATTCATCCCTTTGCGATGAAACTTTGGTGAGTTGTTGTGCACGATACCACGAATGTTTCTAAATTAGTTAATACATTTTACGATAGTTTAGAGGCAGTTAACCAAAATTTAAAAAAATATTGCGTATTCTAAAGCACTTCAAGACACAAAATTTTAATGCCAACACTTTCTTTGATTGGCATTGCAACGCATGCTGGGCACAGCTTGTCATATCATAATTTCCTATTTCCATTGTTGGTGGTTCTACTAAAAGATGTTGAAAAATTCATTTGACTGGCATCGATGGTATTTCACCACATTCACACATTTCGTGTGAGCAGAAGCATTAAATATCGTCTCACAAATGAATAAAAGATTCTTATGTGCGACGATATACACTTACTCATGTGACGTAAGTAAATTGTTAGAAGTATTTGTGTTAAAGAGGATTACGCCACTCTTAACAGTATCATGTTATTTTAGCCTTATTGAACATTCCACCTTCCTTTCCTCACGATACTGAACAGTCAGAACAATATTTCAGAATGCCTTTTATCAATATTGTAAATTGTAAATACCAATAATGAATATACATATTGAGCCCTGATGCTATGGGGTAGCAAGGAGTTCCCATGTCATTCAAATAAGGCAGAATGATATCCGCAATGAAGTTAAACTGTGATACAAGCCAGCAGTATTGGCGTTCTGTAGCAAGTTGAGGGAAAGTTACCAGGACCTAAAGATTGCGACATGTTTTAGATAGTGTTAAGATTTTAATTGACCATAACGGCGTGTACCTAATGGGGGTGAGTGTTAAAATTAACTTTTAGGCGTAAACTAATGTGGGAGGTATGAGCTCTTGGTGTGTCTAGCATTTCAGTACGTGTTGGGGGTAGAAAGGTCCCTGAGGGTTAATTATTAAATAAGAGGGTTTCCCAAATAAGGGTAGGGCCTGGTGATCAATGAGGTAGACAGACCAGAGCCGGCCGGACAGGGAACTGATTACACAGCGAACTTGAGTGACGCGTGTGTGGATAACCCTGGCCTGCGGTGTAATGCCAACAAACGGCTTGCGTCTAATCCTGATTCAGCAGAACCTAACTGTTTGCTAGCGATCGAGGAACTGTGGCAGACACTTCAATAAATAATACAGGGAGCCAATTGTAAAGAAATGTAGAAGTTTAATGGTGTGGCGTCAAAGTTATAGACAGGCTTCACTATTAATGTATTAGTGAGAGGCGATGTATAAGTAATGATGAGGTGATTACAGAGTGTTCGGGTGAGATTGATGAAAGGGAAAAGCTTTAGGATTTCCAGTGAGCACTCACTAATCTGATCAGCAGTTGAGTGTCTGACGTCTTCCAAGAGCACCTAGGCAGCGATTTGGACAGACAGATGCCCCCTCCCCCTCCCCCCTAGGGGGAAGAATTTATTTATAGTCGATGCTGATGATGATGATGATAATTGTTGTTTTAAGGGGTCTAACATCTAGGTTATCGGCCCCTTATAGTCGATGCCTTTGTTGATTCAGCGAGTTGGTAAATACACGCTCTGCTTAGTAATTGTAGCTTGTTGTTTAGCCGATGTGCTAATAATGATGAAACAGTTGGTATATGTTGGTCAGTAACTTGTCAGTTTGTTATAAGAGTTATGAAATATGTTGATTTTAGTTGTTGCTTCTTATATGGCTTAGGGTAGAGATAGAGATTCGACGTGTGTTGAGTATGGGGGCAGATAGATGTGTTTGCGTTTATAGTTGTAGTTGTACCCTGAGGATACCCAAGGTACAACAACATTCCTTCCTGGATTAATATGTGTCCTCACAGATTGGATTTGTCGTAGGGGTGGTGACTCCTTCTTCTCCTGGGTTCTACTCCTCTCCTCTTCTCTCTTCTTCCTCCTGTTTCTCGTCCTCGTTAGTGTAGGCGTGTAGTGAAAGGTGCAGGTTGTGAAGTGTAGATGTATAAATTGGTGTGTGCTCGGGTAAGATTGTTGGAAGGGTGGTACAATACAATTTCCGTTGAATATTATCTTCGGATGATGATGGATGAATATGTTTACAATGTGTATAAAATTTTGATAAGGTTTGAAAATACGTGAACATATAAAGAGAGAATGGAAAATTCAATAACATATGACATTGGATGTAAAATGTGTAGAGTACAAGTGGGTTAACAATGCGTGGTACAGAGTGTACAAAGTGTTACAAAGTTTAAAATAATGTTCCGTGTGACAAGAAAAATAATAAAGCAGTGACATACAATGTCATACAATAATAAGATGACAAAATATTATTGTGAGAAAGAAAATAAAAGAAATGCTCTTATGGCTTAAGGGTAGTATGACAATTTTGCAATAGTTTTTATTGAAGGGGTGTGCGAGCATTTGAACATAGTGTATTTAGAGATAGTACAGGAAATTAATAATAATAGAAACAATGTGCATATCAGCATTACAGTAGGATAAAAATACAAACAGGTAATAGAGTAAAACAACGGGATTAAAACAAGTGTGCTGGTGTATGTCATATTGCTGTCGACGTGTTAATGTGGAACTTATGCGCGCATATACCATATTTATATTTACAAAGTAAACTTAGGGTTTAAACTTAGGAATTAAGTTTAGTAACTATACTTACTAATTAGACGGCCGTGCCTAAGTCTACTCTAATATCTAGCTTGTTGGCTACCCCCTGTGGGCAGGTATGAATAAACGAAGTTGTTGTAGTGTAGTGTAGAGAGAAAACAAAGGCAGAGTGTTGTGCAGGAAGGAGAGAAGGGAAAAAATAGAAGCAAGAAAAGAAAACTTTTTCTGTATGGAAGTGAAAGTGGAAGTACAATAATAGATGCGTGTAATAATGGTGCAGTTACGATATGAAAAGGAAAATACTATTATTAGCTGTGTGATTACTGGTGTAGCTGCTACCTGAAAAGGGAAAGTACAAGCATTAAATTTTTGTCCATGGTACATTTGGTATGTCAATCGCGAAGCGGTGTTTGTTTGTCTGTCAATGTTGCGGCCGTTCGTATTCGTGTGTCCGTACGGAGTACGGACTACCTTGTCATCAGACTTGATAGCTTACTTATTTATTTACATACTTGGACTACTAATTTATTATTTTGGCTTCTTAATGCCTAATATGCCTAATTACTTACTTTCTTACTTTCTGATTAATTTAGTTTCTGATTTACTTACTTACTCATTACTTCCTCTTTCATACTCCCTGATTAACTTAGTTTCTGATTTCCGTATTTACCCATTTCTTGCTTACTCCTATGCTTTCTCATTTGCTTATTTCGTTACTTTCTAACTTACCTAGTTATTGACTTACTGATTCTCTTCATTTATTTAGTTCCTATTGTTGGCTTCTTGTTCATCTCTTACTTCTTAAATTTCCAATTTGCTGATTCATTTACATCTTATTCTTATGTATTCACTTATTTCCTTCATTCCAGTGGCGGTTCTAGAAGCTTAAATCTGGGAGGGGGCAGACATTTTCCCGGATCGATCTCATTAGTCTACTTTTTCCTCATTTTTGCAAAATGAGAAAAGCAGGCTAAAAACTATCATTGGTAAAAAATAGCATATTTCACAGTCACATAAATTTATTCTTCTGTTTCTATTCTGGGCAAACTGGTTCAATATATCAGAAGGTTCGTGAAGTAATTTTCCACTTAATTCTCTTTCAATTGAAAGAATTGCGAGATTGGAAAGCCTCTTTGTTGCCATTGTTGCTCTTAAATAGGATTTTATTCGTTTCACGACAGAGAAACTGCGCTCAGCAGAAGCAGATGACACAGGAAGAGTCAGCATCAACTTGAAAAATAATAGTAGCTCTGGAAAAGCAACTTCCATTTTCAGAAGTTCAGAAAAAAAGAATGAGGAAGTGTTTGGATATTTGCCTCTAAATACATTCTTAGCTAAACTGATTTCAGTCTGTAGCACCTTACGGTCTGTGAAGATTAGATTATACCTTTCACGGAACGTGAGAATATATATATTCAAAATTTGAAAAGTTTTCACTTCTTTTGTTACAGGCATCCATTGCATTGCACACAAAATCATTTTCAGTAAATCTACGCAGTAACTCTTCTACCATGTTGTCTAATATTACAAAAAGATTTCTTTTACATGTCTCTGATAATGTGACATTTTACTCTTCTTTCTCCGCAGAGTCTGGCATTCATAAAACGTAGTCTGGAAAGTTCTTTGGAATACTTGAGACTCTAGATTGCTTATAAACTTTCACGCCTAACGACTGAACAGAGTCACATGTAACCGCCCATAGTTCCTTAAAATAATAATCATTTCGTTTTCCTTGCAACGATTTTACAAGACCATAGATCAATCTATGTGCCCCTCCGAGGTCCACATGTTTTTGTTGTAAGAACATAGAGGCTCCATTGGCAAGCTCGAGAATATCAGAAAAGATTTGTAACACAAACATCACCTTCACTTTACAAAGCTGTTTCAACAAACCTTTTGCTTCTGCTGCCTCTTTTTTGTTAACTGACTTTGAAAAATAATCCAGAGCTGCTTTAACTGAAGCAAAACGTTTCTGAAAATACATTACTCCTCTATATTTACATACCCATGACGTGTCTCTTTGAAGAGGTATCTCTAAAACACGTTCTCCTGGATGAAGATCACTCTGTATCTCAACAAACTTTTGGTATCTTACAGTAGATACAGACTGAAAAGCATAAATTGCTTCCAGTAAACCAAAAGTGTCCCCTACCACGTCTACAAACTGGCTTTGAAACGTCCACCAAAACTAAATTTAAGCGATGTGCATAACAATGCACGTAAACGCACGGGTTATTGACCTTCTGTCGCAATAAACGCTGCACACCGTTTATCTTCCCTGACAGAACCGCGGCTCCATCATATGCTTGTCCAATGCACTTACATGGATCGAAATCCACTGAAACAAGGTACTCTAATGCTGAATTAGCTATACTCTCAGCATTCAGTTGAGACAAATGTGTAAAACCAATGAAACGCTCCTCCATAGAATTTTGTCCTACATAACTGACACATACGGACATCTGTTCCACTTTACTAACAACTCTAACTTCATCCAGGATTAAGGAAACATAACCATTGTTATATTTTTTCGTCTCTCCTCCAATATGTTCAACTATTATATTAGCTGAGATATCAAGAAATTCATTTTGAGAATCTTTAGATGAGTAAGTTTCATTCTTTGATAGACTGTTTACTTGTGCATTCACTTTCTAGTTTAATTACATTTAAAATTTTATCAAAATTCCCGTTATTATTAACACTGTCATGATCCGAAACTGTTTGGCGATGACCTCTAAGCACAAAGTAATGCCATTGTTGCCACAGCTGAGCGGTTACGCAATATAAACAGAGGTTTCTCGCTTAGCTTCGAAATCACTGTGCTGCTATGTTCACTTACCAGAAAACTGTTTCACATTACTATTGAAGATTTATAACATTCACTATCAGCATGCTTAGCACGTTTTTCTCATATTCTTTTCCAATTGCAAAATCCAGTTTTACTGAAAACATGTTCAGCATTGCTTGAATCAGATTGAACGAAATGACGACACAGAAAACAGCATCTTTGTTCTCAGAGTATTCAATAAATGTATACCTATCAAACCATTTACTGTTAAAACTTATGTTCTAATTGTATAGTAACGTTTGTTTATAAACTGATTTACGGGGTTGGCATGGACCATCATAGATCGATGCACTGATATAAAATGTTACTGGTTCGTCTATATTAGAAACAGTTGCACTCACATTTTTGTCACAGATTTGGGGAGATATCGATGCACTTGTATCGCATGGAGGTTTCTCTACATTGGAAACTTCTGAACTTGCATGTCATAATGTTGGGAAAAGAGTTTAATACTCTTGGTGTATGCACTACGCATTTTACAAATATTATATTTATACACGATTTCAATTGTGTGTTTAAATTACATATAATAAAATAAATAAATTTTGAAATTGAAAGAAAAATTAACTTAATTAAATGCATTAGTTTGTTTTATATCAGATAAATTATATCTGTAAATTATCAATTTATTTAGTAACAAAGGAATTTTAAAATGATTATTTCACTAAAACTTGGGGGGCACGCCCCCCCCCCCGGCCCAGGGCTAGAACCACCTCTGTTTCATTCCTTTTTCTCACACTTATGCATGCCCTGATTTCTTTGATTTCTTATTCTCTCTCAAATCCTTTCTTTTCTGACGCACTTACTTGCTATGGTTTTGGCCGGAGATTTAAGGTCGAATGCCCTTACTGACGCCACGTGATTTTCCAGATGAAATTTACACCCCGGTGTCGCCGGAATTCGAACCTCGGCCGTCCTGGTGAAAACTTCAGGGGAGAATTTCACTCCACTGTCACCGGGATCCGAGCCACGGCCATGTGGGTGAAAGGCGAGCAGCTAAACCACTCCGCCCTCACACTCCCCCTTACTTACTTAACTATTTATTCTCACTTATTTCTTCCTTTCTTAACTATATTCACTTATTTCTTTCTTTCCTTCTTTCTTTCTTTCTTTCTTTCTTTCTTTCTTTCTTTCTTTGTTACTTCATTATATACTTCGTATTTCATTACTTCATTCATATCATTATATCAACCCTCTTTGGCGGAATTATAAATAATTTTTTTCATTATTTCATTCATTTCAATATATTAACGCTCTTTGGCGGAATTGTATATAATTTCTTTCATTATTTCATTCATTTCATTATATCAACGCTCTTTGGCGGAATTGTATATAATTTTCTTCCATTATTTCATTCAATTCATTATATCAACGCCCTTTGGGGGAATTTTATATCATTTCCTTCATTATTTCATTCATTTCATTACATCAGCGCACTTTGGCGGATTTGACTACACCACGCTTATAGGTGACATTTACTTAAAACTAGCGAACGTATATACTAGATGGAATGATCATTTCCCTATGCTATGCAATCGGACATAAGCTGCAATTCTATTTCTGCATTCGCATTCTAACCTGCACATGGATTTAACCTGTTTCGCACAACTGGGCCCATCTTCCAAATATTGTAAGGCCTATTACTTGCGTCAGAGGTAGCCTGGTTTACCTTCCAGTAAGTGTTGCTACGCCTCGTACAATGTGTGTGTGTTAGTTAATTCTAGTTGTGTGGTTTGAATGTGTAAGATCCACTTTTTCTACTTCCACTGGTTTGGCTAGGACCTTGGAGAAGGTTGGTTTGATCGTAACGTGTGTCTTTGGGCTAATAATTCCAAGCTCATCGGCTGGCTAGTTCCGTTGCCTCAGAACCGTCAACCGTGATCTGTCTGCAGTCTTATGTATTAAAGCCCTCTGATCTTAATATCCAGGTAAAGTGTATCACTCAGGTTTCAGGATAGGAGTCATATGGGGGCGATAGGAAGTAAAATTGCATATGCTCCTTTACGCTCGACTTAGCGGTTGCTGCACTAATACCGTCGAATGCCAATTTGATTGTTAGTGGAGAGCTTGGCTAGGATTATCAGGTTTGTTAATTTGTATCTGGTTATATTAGTTTTGTTAATAGTTAGTTAGGCAGTCTGATAGGAATTGGTTAGGATGGTGTTATATTATTGAGCTTTATGCTATTTTGCTCATTGTTTTAGTAGGGTTAAGGAATTAAGTTCAATTATTTAGGAGATGGGTGCTATAGGTACTGTGCCCAACATAGTCCCCCATAATAGCGTGGTTTGGCAACTCCGCCAGTGCGGTACGTCATCCCTGGGTGCGCGGCCACCAGGTTGAGTGCCGTCAGGCTTATCTGAATTCTATCCCCGGCAGAGCGCGCTGTCTCTGACCACGTGCTCAGCTCCTCCATCCGGCATCTTGTCAGGTCGAGACAAGCAGGCAGATGCTTGTGGTGCGCGTACGATACTGTATTACGTCGTGATGTACGTGATTGATTTTATACCCGGTCGTGTTTGGGGAGAACCGTGAGTGCTACATCACAGTGTATCGGGAGTGGATTGTGATAGTCTATGAAATACCCTATATTTACATATCGCCGAAGTTACCGTGCGCAATCGAAACATTTGAAGGCCGAGTTTCGTGTGCATAGTTATGAAAATGCTTTTGGCTTAAAAAACGAAATAATTAACTTTACAAGCGGGCTACATTACGGCATCTTGTATGAACGAACGTTCGGGAACACTCGAGCACTTGCCATCGTAGGATGACTCGCTAATGCATTGTGTGACTTGAGAATGCAAACGAATTTCATGAATAGCTGTGAATGCTTTCAACTGACTGCCAATATACAGCTGTGAAGACTAGTGGATAGAAAGAGTTGTGTTCCAATATGAACAGTGCTTGGTGCAAGGACTTGTAATTTCCAGAATGGAATTTGGGCATTTTCCAACTGGTGCTATTGAAGTGTCTGTGACAAATTTGGAAATGGAAATATTTACTGAAAATATGGAGCACTGAGCCGATACATAGGGGAACGAGATGGAGTGATAGCCACGCCAGAATGAAGCCATGAGAACACCATGATGATTACATCGAGGGAGATGGAGATAGCCACCATGGGGCTGGTAGGTCCCGGGTTAGGTTCCTGCAAGAATTTTTGGAGAAGACGGAGGATGATGGATTCCTGCAGCTTCGGACTTGGGGGCAGATGGTACTGGATGAAGATGGGGATTTCTTCACTGGATCTGGAAATTCTTCACACCAGGAAAGTAGGCCGGCTAATATTGTCCCATCCTTTCTTAGTTCTTCGAGTTGGTGAGCCAGAATAATTCTTCATTTTGTAGTGAGTGGTCTGACTACTCAGTATTACTCTATATCATGGAATTGAGCTAATATTGAATTGGAAGTAGAATTGAATTTAGATAAGATGGTGATGGTATTGGATTAAGCAAATCAGTGGTGAATTATTCGATATATTGATTATTAATATCATTAATAGCCAGATTTATTCTACGTCTACGAAGGATGTCTGATGTAATATTTCACATGGATAGGCTATTGGATGTTGTAAGGACATAACCCACATTGCCTTATTCTACGATCCAGTCAATATTTTTTCGGATATTCTATAAATCCATCTCAAATTCGGATGATAGGATTTTGCTTTTTTTTGGAAGTTGGAACTTCATAGGAGCAGGCCAATAGTTTTGGTCGAATACTTGATAGTCTATTCGACTGTATTTCCGATGGAATATGCTAGATGCCTGTAACAAATTTGAAATTAAGGTTTAAATTCTTGGATCTTAAATTCGGATATTGGCGGATATTATGATGATTTGCTAATTATGATTGTCAGTTCAATACTTTCATATTTTCTTCTCCCATACTCTTTGCTTTGGGAATTTGATTTATTTCAAGCACGTTTTGCTATTTTTGCTTGAACGTTTTTACATTTTGACATTGCCTACATAATATTATAATTTATACAGGCCAATTATGTGATCGAAGGGAAGCCGTAATGATTATAGGGTAATAATTATACATTTTTCTGCACTAAAACTGTGAAGTTGGTGTGTTTATTTCAAGAGAAAGGAAAAGAGATTTAAAAAAAATCAGAGAATAATTTAAGGTGATAATTCATATATGCTGTGAACAATTCGATAATGGTTTGAAGATTAATATGGGTGTTTAATGAAAAAAGAAAGGTAGTAGAATACTGAAACATGTGGTGAATATAAAAAAGATGTACTGTATATTACTTATAATAATCATTATTGGTGTCAGATCATTCAAAACGGCATGACCACGTAAAGTATAGGCAAATGATTGTAAATTAAGCATTGATACAAGCATATAAATGATAGTCTAATCACTTTGCATTTAATCAAGTGGACTATATTACACACTAACCATCGAATGGGAAGAAACAGAATCACTTAGTTGTCACATATTATTGAAACATAAAATTTGATATTTGTACAAATGATAATGAGGGATGCACATTTATTGCAACATTATGAGTAATAAGGGTAATGAGACTCTGAAATAACTTGCAAAATAATTTGGATATCATAATATTTGAGACATAGACCTGAGATGAGTGTCTGATAGATTTGGAAAGCATGGATATTGTACTAATGAAATCTATTTTTCTATTTGAAATAATGTAGATAACAAGATGTATAATAATTGTAAATAGTGAATTTAATCTTGATTTAGTGGTCAAGCTGGACTAATATTTCTACGGCAATAATTACTGTTATTAATTGGTGATATAGTTAATTACTTTTCCCATTGGTTGCACTAGTTAGAATGAGATCTATACTTTTACACCGAGGCAAGATACATCTTTTTTTGGTTTTTCCTTTAATCATAATCTCAAGTGAGTGTGTTTGTGATGGACTGGAAACACCACCCGACAGACATTCAGGGTGTTTAATGGATCACATTGTCAAATATGACCGAATATAACCTGTTTTCATTTTATTCAATTTTCTTCGAGGATCTCCTAATTTTATTTATATCCAAGGGTAGGACCGAGGAGATTCTTTGACCATTTAAACATTATTTTTTATTTGGACTTTAGATATTTTTCTTTTGCATCGATCCACATCAAGCTTTAATTTAGACCGAATCTCCAAGGCAAGACAGGCTTTAGGGATTTCTATTTTTATGTGTTGGTCGATGAGTTGCCAATAAACGGATGCTTATTTTATCTTATTATTTTTGCTTATCTTCTGATTCCTGCTGTGCTATTGCTTTGATTTAGGTTTGGGAGTGGGTTGATTTAACCTGTTACACCTATATCCTGTTAACCACCCCTGAGACTACTTGAGTTCTCGCATCCACCGGCATATTCTTTTTTTTATATTCAAACCCAGACCTCAATCATTTTTGTTCTTTATCATATATATGTCTTGTGTTATCGGCATGAGTTGCGATGTATTCGTTGGGTCATCCGATTCACTGCCGGTTAACGGGGACAGTACCTGATAGTGAGCTTGGGGTTAGTAGTTAGTTATTTTGGGAAATCGGGTTATAGGTTAGGAGTTAAGGTTCTTTTAGTTTTTAGTTATGTTATGTTATTTGCATGCAGGTACTGTTAATTGTTATAAGGTATCCCTTTTTCTTAGTGGGATAACTGGCCATGCTTGTGGCTTGGGCTTATTTCTTCCACACTGCTTTCACTTAACACAAGTCTGTGCGTTTTTCTGAGCTTATTTCATGCAGTTGCTCAGTATTATTCCTGATGGGACGCTACTTGTAGATACGGTTGCTATGGAGATGCTATGGGAGGGGCTTGTTACGTGCCGTGTCGTACGTCGCAGTGTGTGATAAAGAAAATGGCTGTCTTTTGTTTTGGTCGCGCAGAAGAATGGCTGCTGCCTAGCACCGTAATGTGCTGACGTTATGTTAATTGGTAGCTTTTTTAGCGGTGGTCTAGATGACATTATGATATGACTTATTTTAATAATAGTAATGAAAATAATAATAATAATAATAATAATAATAATAATCATAATAATAATAAGTACAGAAAATTGTCATTTTGCTGTATTATGCCTTAGTTGGCTCAAATTTATTTACCACTTGTCTCTATGTGTTTTCTGCTTCATGTTTGTTGACTCTGCACTAACACTTAAACACTGATATTTATCTTATATTATAATTCTCCATGGCTATTATTATCTGTGCCCACTATACGTGCCTATGTAGTGGCTATTCATCGTCCGCAAAAATGACGGTGATTAATTAATACTTCCTTTCTTTCTTCTTAAAGTTTTAATTATTGTGTGCGTAGCGATAGTTGCTATTCATCTCTTCTGAGAATACTAGCATTGATCCAACTTCGGTACTTCATTTGATAATGTTAATAATCTTAGTATATTAGTAATAAGAATCACTGGGGTAGATTAGCGCTAAAGTTATTATACTAGGGGTAGTGTTTTTAGGTTTCATTGAAAATAACTTCTGCGTTTTGTTAATAATGACTATGTTGGGAATAGCGGTTCTAATGTGTAATAATATGGGCTTTGGATTGTGCCTTTGCTTCCGCGTGGGAGATGTGGTCAGGTATAGCTCTGCCATTGCCTCTGCACTTCAAGGGTCTAGTATTAACTAGGAATTGTTTAAAAGTCTTTCTTTAATTGCTCCATGGAAGTGAAATTTAGTGTGATTATGTTAGTATTTTGGGCATTAGTGGTTGATCGCACTTATAAATTAGCTATGTCATTTTAACGATCTGCTTTCTGTAGCTATGCAGCTGTTAAAGTTTTGTCGCAGGCTTTTCTCATTTAGTAATTAATTGGGGTAAGTGTTAGGAGTTGTTCCCTTATAATGGCTGGATATGTCTATGTTTTAGTTATAATTAATGTTATTTTGTGCTTGTGAAGTGTTTCCAATGTAGTCTTTCTTTGTAATTTGTGCCCTAGTGTACATTTCCGTGGTTTACCACTTCTACTCCGGGAAAATGCTTCTCATTGTTGTTTAGCTGAATTATCGTCTCGCTTTGGCGATACCTACTGTGTGACTCTTAAGTATTTTTCAATTGGGATGTGTTCGCCGTTTTAGATTGTATGACCCCGTGTTCTTGCATCTATGAAATTATGTATTGGTCTATAATTATTGTATATGTCCACTTTATAACTTGTTAATTGCAAGTGTTGCCTATTCTGAAAAATGATCGGCCATACCTTATTGTGATTAATTAAAATATGTGTGTTACTGTACACGAAAGATGTATCCTAATGTGGAAGTTATTGGACCAAGCTGAGGAGTGAAAATTCGTGACTCACTATTGTTTTAATATTGCTGAAGTTACTATCCATTGTACGACATGTAACAGGCATTCTTAGAGCCTATTAAACTGATAACCCACCTGGCATGATGAAATGAGGGGATATGAAACGGGCTGTAAATTTTGTCAATTAGATATCAATGGTGTTCTTGTATAACTGACTTAATTTAAAGAAATGTAGCTTGCTGGTCTCGTAAAGGAAATGGAACCCTAGAATGAAATACTACTGGATGACGTGGAGGAGTCAACTATTGGAACCCGTTGACATTGAATGGTTACTAATCTTAATTAAATTGTCTGATATGTGCTTGTGCATTTATCGTTTATTATCTAGGCATTCACTTAGCATTGGATGATGGTATGAATCCCTGATTCGAGGTAGAGCGTAATGACACTGCTATGCCACTTCGTGGCAACATGCCCTCACCGCAGACTAAAGATGAATGATCTAATGCAGGTAAAGCGATTTACGCCACTATGTCGTGTGGTGGCGACACGTCCTCCTCGTCGGCTAATGAATTTCCCTATGTGTGGGTCAAGGCGCTTAAACACCACAATACCGTAGAAATTTTACGCCTCACTTATCGTAGACTAAGGGTGAAAATGCGTGAATTGTAACTAACCATAATTGCTAAGTCAAATATCAATGATATGTTGGCCAAAGTGGCTTCATTTGGAAAAAATAAAAAATCCAGTTAAAAAAGTAAAATATCCTAATGCAGATCTTGTCCCTATGCATGCTTGTGTCTATGTTATGGTGCGTGTGAGATAATGTTAGTCTGCGATAGTTTACTTGTAGCGTCCGTTGGAATGGTTGCTGATCCTATGTTGGCTTTACGTGGCCCTTGTTCACCTTGCTTGTATATCCTTTAAGAATTTTGCAACGCATGCAGCTCTTCGCCGGTGGCCGGCACGAAGGCGCGTATCGCTGAGTCGGCTTATCACCGCGCATTTCTCCTGCTTATGTCTTAATATGTAGTGTATATAGGCCATTCATTGCATCATGCATGTCTCAATTCGCTTGTGACACCTGTAATTACGAATTTGCCTCTGTGCCCCTGTCTTGTCATGTTGTTATGTTTCCCTGTTTTAATAATGTTCAAATCTGTTGTATTATAACTGTGAGCGTGTCTCCGTGAACTTTGGTGTGCATTTCTAATTACTTCTGCTGTCTGTAGATGCAATCGCGGTGTTTACCGCTGATTGTATATGGCACCCCACGCCAAAAATAAAATCATTCACAAAATGCACATATTGCAATATCAGATACAGTACAATATTATGAACCAATGTTTTTGGTAATCTCTCCTTCACTTCGATGAAGAAGATTTCCGTCTAGTGCCAGTTCTAAACATAAATATATATAAATAACTTGCTATACGTTTAAGGGTTGAGTGGATGTGTTGTTTATCGGTTATATCGGGGGGTGTTGTGAAGCCATTGTTAAGGTCCTATGTAGCCATGAGTTGGCGTTTTTAAAAGAGTCACCCTGGGTTTTCTGATGGGATAATTTTCTTGTGGGGGTGGTGACAATTTGTGTCTAGATGTGTTACAAGGATTGTCGTGTCTGTGGGTAGATAATAATGTGGTTCTTGGCCACGTGAAATTGTTTTCCCTGTGTAGGGTAGGCTATATGGTGTGACTAGCTGTATGAAGGGTTACGTCTTCTTCCCTATTTGGGGTAGGTAATAATGTAATCTTTGGTCTGCTAAAATTGTTTTCCCTGTATGGGTAGGTAGCAACATACGTCTAAATGTATTAGGCATTCTGTTTTGCTCCCGAATTGGGATAGGCAGGAATGTACGTTTAGATGTATTGGGGGTTGTATTTTCCCTGTTTGGAGTAGGCAGCAAAGTGTGTCTAGGCGTGTTAAGTGTTGCGTTCTCCCTGTGCGGGGTAGGTAGCAAAGTGTGTCTGATCGAGTTAAGTGTTGCTTTTTCCCTGTGTTGAGTTTTCATTGTTATATACGGGCGGCACTTTAGGTTTAAGTGTATTAGGGGTTGAATTTTCCCTGTGTGGAGTGGGTGGCAAAGTAGGTTTACTAATTGCCCTGTTCAATCGTTCGTTGTCAGTATGTAGGTGTATGTATTGTTTCGTAAGCCTCGTAAAGTCTAGTTTTAGCTGTGCGAATTCCTCCTTAATTCGTGTGTCTTTTGTTTTCATGTGTATGTGAGCTTTGTTGAGTAAATGATGCTCTATGTATAAACGGCGCTGTTCCGTGTACCTTTCCATGTTTGCCCTGTATAGGAGTTCGCACCGTTTGTCGAACTTTTCGACTGTATCTTTGTCGGCAGTTTTAGCTATGCCCCTACGCCTGTGAATTTTGTTGACCTTTCTGTATTGGTCACTTAATAATTCAAATGCCCTACGCTGATTTCTTTGGTCTTTGCCCAGGTTTCTGTGCCATGTTGTGAGCATGTTGTCGCTAATGGAATAGTTGCCCGTGTCTATGCCCGTGCTTTGGGGAATTGACTTGACCGTAAGTGTAAACATGTTTTATTCTGTGTAAATGTTGTAGTGTTGGGGGAATTTTATTTCCCTTGCCTTCTCTATGTGAAAGAGGGAAATTTTTCCGGAACCAGTTGAACTTTTCAATAGTTTGTCTCTTTCTCAAATCAAGCTTTTATATGCTAGATTGAAATATGGGACGACTGAAGGTCCTTCTACCTAACGGTATCTGGTTTTCCTCTTTCTAGCTTTAATGGGAGGGTTGGGTGGGAAGCTAATTAATGTGTTGGGGTAGAATTTACTCGCTTGACTATTTCCGCTTGGTACTCGCAACAATTTTCCAAAATTCTGGGCTTGCTTAGCTGCTTAAGATAGTACCAGACCGTAGCCATAGACTTGTGTACCTAATGGGGGTGAGTGTTAAAATTAACTTGTAGGCGTAAACTAATATGGGAGGTTTGAGCTCTTGGTGTGTCTAGCAATTTCAGTACGTGTTGGATGTAGAAAGGTCCCTGAGGGTTAATTACTAAAATAAGAGGGTCTCCCAAATAAGGGTGGGGCCTGGCGATCAATTAGGAAGACAGGCCAGAGCCGGCCGGACAGCTATAGCGTGGCAAGTTAGACCTGGCCTGTCATGGCGGAGTCTCGTCTAGGAGGGGAAGTGGTGGGATCACTAGGCGCAAATGCGATTTCCCCTCTTTGATGCAACAGCCGTTTGGAGCTGCTCGCCGCTCGTCGTGGTTATATTATGCAAGCATAAAGTATCGAATAGGAGCATTCTCAGAGACATAGCATTGGTATTGGTGGTAATGAACTGAGAGCGCGCCCACTTCACACATTCCTGACAGCAAGCTTGTTGCCGTGCTTGTCAAAGAACAGAGTCGCTCAGTCTTGCTTCGCATGCATTGACAGCATCTGTACCCTGCCAAGGTTCTGGGAATAATGACTACTTGGCAACATCTAACCAGCGCGTGATGAAGTATGTGCTCACTGGTTGACAAAGAATCCAGGCGGGGGGATGACGTAATGCACCTGGACGCACTGTGCCCGTTTAGACCGGAGTCCGCACGACCACATATGCATTTTACCAAGAATCAGTCAGCACGAGAGTCAAAATATCCCGGGGCGCCAGATGGGTTAAAGCTAATCGCAAAAACGACATCAAATAAAAAAATGCTTGACCGATTTTTGGCTCAATGCAACATTAAGGATAGAAGGAGATTCAACTGGCATAACACATCATGTAAAATTATCTCATTTTATTCTGAATTTAAAATTGACTGCAAAATAAAATGCTCAAAGCAGCATCATTCATGTGTGGCGACCCACATTACTATTTACACAATGTACAGAAATTTTCCAACACATTGGACAATTATCGTTGGAGACACAAGTCTGATTATTAGTCCTGTAGACTGTGTTCCAAAATTATAATAATTATTTATGATTAAATCCAGTTCAAATTTAATTGTCTTTACTGGAAATACTGTAGTTCACTGGTTGAATTTTTACATAATATAAACACTCGTAGAATAATTGTTCATAGAATTTTTAACTTTCACTTATTTTTCCAGTTTCAAAAAATATTGTCAAAAAATATTATTATCTCAGAATCAACACAATTTATGTACACATATTAATAACAACATCTGAAAAGTATCTGACCCTTGAGCATAGCATCGAAGAACTGTGCGAAGCACAACAAAATTAATTGTTCTTCTGACATTAAACGTTTCGAGAAGTGACTCGATTATGAACTTCAAGTTCCTAACAAAATATATGATTTCTGAATCATCAACTTGATCAATAAATTGTTATACCATTCAACTATTCTATTTTCCACTTGGAATCTGTATTAATAAAAATATTTATATTTGTGGCCATTTTAATAATTTTCACAACTTGCAATTCTTGAACAGAATGCGGAAATAAGAATTGTAGCTTCATAATAAATTCATTTATTTCATGACACTAGGATTGAAAAACATCCTTCAAATTATTCATGGTTATAGAATTATTTTTAATTGGCAGTGGCCCATTCTATTATTTTTATAAGAACACAATATTCCAACAACAAGGGCAAAGGTCTTCCTCTGAAGAAGAATAAAATACTATCATGACAAATCCGGGTTCTAGCAAAATCAAAGTCTTAATGGAATCCGTAAACAAGATTGAAAAAAGAACTGATGTTCTTTTAAGAAATAACTTTTGGGTCATTCATACGACGCAATGTGTAGTTCCAATACTCCTTCTTTAACACTGAGTCATCGAACCTGCTATTTGATTGATGCTCAAATAAAAACCTCGTCATTCCTGCGACTTAAACATGCGTACCTGGGAATGGCATTTCAACTACTCCACACACATAAATTTTCTTCCCAAAATTTATACAATAAATCTAGCCTCTGCTTGTTATCAACACTGGAAGATTTATAAACTTACAAGTTTATTTTATTTTACCATTCAGTTCAAATCGTGAAGTTACCACACTTATGATACACTCTATTTCACTTTCGAATGTGTATCTACGTCATGATTTTATATAAATACAAAATATCCTAATTGATACAAATATCATTTGCTTCCCGTTTCATGCCTCTCCGTGTTATCTGAAAATATACTTTGCTCATTGCAAATATTAACTGTTCAACCAGAACTGTCATGTTGGTTGATGCGGGCTTGCGCTAACCACTATCCTTCGGAAAATCACCTGTTCCAAACCAAAAATGATTAAACTACTTCATAATCTCTCTCTCAATGAATGTGATTATTAGAAAATATAAGATCCAAGAATTATTTAGAAAAGTTACGAAAATTATTATTATTATTATTAGTGGATTATTATTATTATTATTATTAGTTATATTATTTTAAATATGTTTAATTATTATTTCATTATGTGAGAATCCACATGTTCGATTCTTCGAATATGGATAAAATATCCATTTCTCAACAAAAATAATTATTAACTTTTACAGTTACCTCGGCTGATTACCGTGATTATCAAAAAAATATGAAACATTCAAATAAATGCTCGTTATGCTCGGTCATCGATCCTAAACTGTTCTGAGTGCTGAAAATACTCAGAATAACCCTAATGTGTCTTGCGTAAATCATTGCAAGATTTAAATACGAAGAAAAATAAATGTGTTGGTCATCTGCAGAAAATGAGTTTGTTCCAATTAGCTAGGCATAATATAAAATCAAATGTGGCTTACAGTTCTCGTTGGTCTTGAAGCGTAGTGAACCTGGTCTGTACCAGATTTATCCAGATACATGCCCTATTGGACACGCACGTCTAATCCTTGTATCTGCCGCCATTATATACCCACAATCTGTCTAACAAGACATAGTGGAAATATATCTTGAAGTTGGAAGTAACTGTTGATCCATTATAATATTGACTTCTGTTAAAGCCATAGCAGTTTGCTTAAATGGGGTCAGATCCAAATGATCTATCCTCAAATACGTCAGTTGTAATATAACTCACGGTAATCTTTTCAGTACAAGAAATCCCTGACAGTCTAAATCAATCAACGGCTGTTCTGAAGATCGTTCCCTGGGCATGGTTTATCACCATCTATCATGCGCGAAGCAACTTATAGTTTCCCTTTGTCGGCTAATGAACAACACCGTGATAGACTGGCCTTCAATATACTGAAAGATCGGAGTGGTTATCAAGTTACAATATATGAAACTGACTAATTGGATTAAAATACCCAAGTATAGATTTATTATTACTGGACTGTGACAAAGTACTTTCTAGACAAAGTCTAGCATATGTCCATATAGAAATAAAGTATTTCACCAGTGGCCGTAGAAAAATAACAATCACCTTAGTGATTCCCTCTGCCGGAAACTTACTATGTTCCACACGTATCGTAGTACTTTTGTGACTATCACAATTTAAAGATATCTTCTGCGTAGATCCGGCAACCATGTGCCTTGGCTCAACGTAGCAGCAGCACCTTGTCATGCAAGAGCTTGGTTCGAAGTGAGCTTATGATGCTTGGGCCGGTCGGCTTTTATTCAAAACGGTCGGGTCCACGCTGGATCACGCTGAAATCTGGAAATCCTCATATCTCCGGTGTCTCTGGTCCGATTCACTTGAGACTAAGTGCATTCTCTTTCATTTGGCCGTGCCAGTAATCTGATCCAAGTCTCAAGTCTCTACTCCATGGCTAACTATTTAATCAACAAATAGTCTCGACCTCTGCTACTACTCGCTACGTCACTTAACATGCTCTTGGCTGCACAAAGTTTCCATTTCCTTCTAGAAGTAGTGGAGCGCGATATTCAAATATCTCAACTTTCAAAAGCGGCTGTAGCCTTTCCCTTGATATCTAGGTGTCTGAATCTTGGAATACCCATTCCTAGAGTTGGGCACAGCACATGCACATCGGAAGGTTCAGGTCAAACTTGCTCCGTTATAACTGATTACACAGCGTCCTTGAGTGACGCGGTGTAATGACAACAAGCGGCTAGCTGCTAATCCTGATTCAGCAGAACCTAACTCTAGCTAGCGATCGAGGAACTGTGCCAGGCGCTTCAATAAATAATACAGGTAGCCAATTGTAAAGAAATGTAGAAGTTTAATGGTGTAACGTCAAAGTAATAGGCAGGATTCACTAATAATGTTTTAGTGAGAGGCGATTTATAAGTAATGATGAGGTGATTACAGAGTGTTAGGGTGAGATTGATGAAAGGGAAGAGCTTTAGGATTTACCGTCAGCACACTAACCTGATCAGCATTTCGGTGTCTGACGTCTTCGAAGAGCACCTGGGCAACGATTTGGAGAGACAGATCCCCCCCCTAGGGGTAAGGATTCACTTATAGTCGATGGCTTTGCTGATTCAGCGAGTTGGCAAATACCCGCTCTAATTAGTAATTGTAGCTTGTTGTTTAGCCGATGTGCTAATAATGATGAAACAGTTGGTACATGATGGTCGGTAACTTGTCAGTTTGTTATAAGAGTTTTTAAATGTGTTTGTTGTAGTTGTTGCTTCTTATATGGCTTTGGGTAGACAAAGGGGTTTGAAGTGTGTTGAGTATGGGGACGGATAGGTGTGTTTGTGTTTATAGTAGTAGCTGTACCCTGTGGGTACCCCAGGGTACAACAATAGCATGGAGTGGGCATGGACACAATGGCGAATTACGGAGAACGGCGGTGTACCGTGAGACAGGAAAATCCCTAAGGATGATCCCTGGCTTGTTTCAACCAAGCGATATGAGAGAGAAAGAAGCTGCAGATTTTGAGACAGGAGACGAGACCATGCCACAAATGACGCAATAATGAACTAGATCCTGAACCGGCCAAGCAAATTACTCCAGAAAATAAACACTGTGGAGGGTAAGTATCACTGATATTAATAAGTCTGCAATGTGACTTAATTAATTAAAAGTAAATGAATTGTGTTCTATTTACGCCAAGCAAAATCGCTCTGGCCACATCCCTGTTAACTGGGCTACAAGCATCACAGTACCGATTTTCAAGAACAAAGGATACCTAGCGGAATGTTCAAATGTTCTCTCACATACTATGAAGATCTTTGAGAGAATTCTTGATCGACGCCTACGTGCCATCACCGAAATCAGCTCCAACCAGTGTGGGTTTTTCAAGGGGGCTGGAACCGCTGACGCCATCTTCGCTTTGCGATTACTCATGGAGAAGCACCGTGAGAAAAGAAAGCCTCTGCTTATTTCCTTTCTTGACCTTGATAAGGCCTTAGATCGTGTTCCACATTTGATTTGAAATGCGCTCCCCAATCATGGTGTACCAGAGTCATTTGTAAATGTGGTCAAAATGTTATACACGAACACCAGCAGTAGAGTACGTTGTGCTGTTGGCACCTCGAAAAACTTTCCTGTAAATGTCGGCGTCCACCAAGGCTCAGCACTATCACCGTCCCTTTTTGTTCTTGTGATGGACACCATCACTCGTGACCTGCAACGGAATGTTTCTTGGACCCTTCTGTATGCAGATGATATAATGGTTCCAGATGTCACCCGAGAAAAACTCCAATGTCAAATTGAAGGCTGGAATAACCGCCTCTCCCAGTATGTCCTCTGTCTGAATGTGAAAAAGACGGACTATCAGGAGTTAAACCAAAGCGACGGTACCATTCAAGTCGCTGGACAAAATCTAGTCAAGACAGAATGCTTCAGGTTCCTTGGATCTCGTCTGCAGAGTGATGGGAACTTCAATTATGAAGTAAGAGCCAGGGTAAACGCAACCTGGTTGCGGTGGAAGGAGGTCACGGGAGTGCTTTGCGACAAGAAAATGCCACTTCTCCTCAAATCCAAGATATATCGGATAGTAGTACGGCCTGTTTCGCTGTATGGAGTTGAATGTCCAACATCCGACAAAATTTCAGAACGTCACCTACACGCCATGGAAATGAGAATGCTCCGTTAGACAATGGGCATCTCACTTATTGATCATCAGAAACGACACAATTCGGGAGCAAATGGTTGTCGCCCCAATTGAGGACAAAATGATAGAGGAACGGCTCCGATGGTATGGCCATACCCTGCGTGCAGCGCCTGATACTATTACTAACTATATCCTTCTGTTTGAGGTTGATGGCCTACGCCCCAGAGGACGACCAAAGCAGCGTTGGCAAGACACAATAAATGGTGACTTAAAAATTACCGGCCTAAATCCAGTTGACGCACGAAACCGGACAAAATGGAGGTCAATGACCAAAGAAACGAACCCTGCGCCAGCGGGACAACGCTAGGAAGAAGAAGAAGAAGAAGAAAGTCACTCCACGCGTGACCCAATGGACAAGAGTCGAAGAGACACATGGTTTCAGGGAGTTACCAATCTTGGAGTGCTTTATGCATACTGTGCCCGTTTAGACCGAAGCCCAACGACCACATATGCATTTCACCAAAAAACAGTCAGCACGAGAATCTAAACATCCCAGGGCGTCATATGGGTTAAAGTGACAACAAAACACCATAAACAAATTGCTTTACTGATTTTCGGTTCGATGCAACAATAAGGATACAAGGAGACTCTGAAAATAGCACAATTCGTAAAATAATCTCATTTTATTAAAATATTAAAATTGACTTGAAATAATGCCACAATAGCGTTATGGATGCATGACGGATCATACATTTATGTACACAAAATATACAGGTTTACCAACACATGAACATTTAATATTTGAACGTAAGCCAGAATGACAGTCCTGTTGACTTCGTTCAAATTAAATTATTTACAGTCGTAGGTTCTTCAGGGCAAATTAAATTGTCCAGCCTGATTCCTAAGTCATAAGCATTCACTTGTTGAAATTAAATGGTTTCACTCGATGTAAAAAAATACTTTGTTTTTAGTGTTAAATGTTGCAGAAAATAACTATCACTTTCCGAAATTCAATATTCCAAAATTGGGTTCATTCATAAAGTCATAACAATGGGTATAACACAATATCAACTTATATGGACATCTGATCATGGATTCGAAGAACTTTGATATAAAACAAGAATTTTATTGTACCATCTGTTCTCGATCCAAAATAATTATTCTGAGTGCATGGCTCGACTATCAATTTATGGTCAAAAGTTATTATTAACAAAACATCAATACTTTAAATGTTAATTTAACCATTCAATCGTTCAAATATCATTTGAAAATATTATTTAGAAAATTGTTACAAAAATAGTAACAAATACTATTATCAAAAGTTGCAATTCTTTGACAGAATATGAAAATGTTAATCATTTCATTATTTACATAATATATAAATTTTAATAGGATCACAAATATCCTTTAAATGTTGGTGGCTGTTCATGAAATGACAGTATTAATTTATTTATAGCATCGGCCCATTCTATTTAAATGTGTCAAAAATCGCATGATCATAATTAGCATTAGACAACGGTAAAGTCTCCTCGTAATGAAAGGTCAATATTAATAACAAAATCCGGGTCAACAAGTACTAGAAAATATTTATAGAACACGTGGATCAACAGAGAATTAACTATGATGGTTCCATAAAATAACCCTTGGTTATAAATTCGTCGAAAGTGTGGCTTGTAACAATATTTTCAACTCCCAATATATTTATCAAAGTCATCCAACCTACAATATGGTTGATGCTTCATTTAACAACTACGTCATTCCAGCGACTTAATTGCACAATCAGAATGGCACATTTAACTATTTCCACACACTATAATTTCTTCCCAAATTATATATAGTAATCAAGCCTTTGCTTGTTATCCAAACTGGAAGATTTAGAGCTAGTAAGGTCCTCAATGATACTGTAATTTCATCATCATATTAGTCATTAATAATTTCACATCGTGTCTATTTCTGTTCAAACGTTCTATCAAAAGAGGTTACCTAAATGATTTATATTTATACTAGCTGACCCGGCAGACGTTGTCCTGCCAATCAAAGAAAGTGTTGTAACTTTGTTTCTTGAAGTGCTTTAGGATACACAATATTTTTTTTCAATTTCTGTTAACTGCCTCTAAACTATCGTGAAATGAATTAACTAATCTAGAAACATTCGTGGGAGCGTGCACAACAACTCTCCAACGTTTCATCGCAATTGGATAAATGGCATAAAACGCATACGGGATTTTGTTTAAATGATTTGTGCGCTGTCACTCATTTGTTGAATCTACTCGTGCTCTACCAACTGTGAAATTGATTTAGTCTACTAAGTTAGAAAGCTTCACATAAGTATACACAACAACTCATCAAAGTTTCATCGGAATCGGATGAATGACATATGAACGTATACGGGATTTTTTTTTTACGATTCGCGTGCCGTCACTCATTTGTTGAATCTACTCATGCGCTACCTATTGTAAAATAGATTTCCTAAGCCTGAAACCTTCTCTGGAGAGTACTCAGTAATTCACCAAGGTTTCATCGCAATCGGATGAATGATATATGACCGCATACGCGACATTGTGGAAACGATTCACGCGCCAACGCTCATTTGTTGAATCTACTCGTGCGCTACTTGTTAAAAACTGGATTTACTAATCCAGAAACCTTTCCTAGAGTGTACACAACAATTCACCAAAGTTTCATCGTAATCGGATAAATGGTATATGAACGCATACAGGACTATGTTGAAACGATTCACGCGCCATCGCACATTTGTTGAATCTACTCCTGCGCTACCTATTGTAAAATGAATTTACTGAGCCAGAAACCTTTACTGAAGTGTACACAACAATTCACCAAAGTTTCATCGCAATCGGATAAATGGTATATGGACGCATATGGTACTTTGTTGAAATGATTCGCGTGCCGTCACTCATTTGTTGAATCTACTCATGCGCTACCAATTGTAAAATGGATTTATTAAGCTAGAAACCTTCCGTATGGTGTACACAACATCACACCCAAGTTTCATCGTAATCGGACGAATGGTATTTGAACGCATACGGGACCTTATTGAAACGCTTCGCGCGTCATCGCTCATTTGTTGAATCTACTCGTTCTCTACCTATTGTCCTGTGAAATGGATTTACTAAGTTAGAAACCCTCACGTAAGTGTACACAACATCTCACCCAAGTTTCATTGCAATCGGATGATTGGTATATGAACGCATACGGGACTTAGTTTAAACGTTCGCACATCGTCGCTCATTTGTAGAATCTACTCGTGCTCTACCTATTGTAAAATGGATTTACTAATCCAGACGCCTCCCCTGGAGGGTACACAACATCTCACCCAAGTTTCATCGCTATCGGACGAATGGTATTTGAACGCATACGGGACCTTGTTGAAACGCTTCGCACGTCGCCGCTCATTTGTTGAATCTACTCGTGCGCAACCTCCTGTGAAATGGATTTACTAAGTTAGAAACCTTCACGTAAGTGTGCACAACAACTCATCAAAGTTTCATCTCAATCGATGAATGGTATATAAACTTATACGGGATTTTGTTGAAACGCTTCGCGCGTCGTCACTTATTTGTTGAATCTAGTCATGCGCTACCTGTTGTAAAATTAATTTACTAAGTCAGAAGCCTTCCCTGGAGAGCACACAACATATCAGTCAAGTTTCATCGCTATCGGACCGATGGTATTTGAACACATACGGGACCTTGTTGAAAAGCTTCGCACGTCGCCGCTCATTTGTTTAATCTACTCGTGCTTAACCTCCTGTGAAATGGATTTGCTAAGTAAGAAACCTTCAAGTAAGTGTACACAACAACTCATCAAAGTTTCATCGCAATCGATGAATGGTATATAAACATATACGGGATTTTGTTCAAACATTTCGCGCGTCGTCGCTCATTTGTTGAATCTACTCGTGCGCTACCTATAGTAAAATGAATTTACTTAGCCAGAAGCCTTCCCTGGAGTGTACACAACATCTCACCCAAGTTTGATCGCTATCGGACGAATGGTATTTGAACGCATACGGGACCTTTTTGAAACGCTTCGCGCGTCGTCGCTCATTTGTTGAATCTAGCCGTGCGCTATCTATTGTAAAATGGATTTACTAAGCCAAACACCTTCCCTGGAGTGCACTCAACATCTCACGCAAGTTTCATCGCAATCGGATGAATGGTATATGAGCGCATTACGGAACTTTGAAACGCTCTAACGTGCAGAGACAAACAGAATTCGACATCACTGCCACCTTTGCTATAAAACACATCTTTCCGCCATGGGCGGAGTGTATGTTATGGCGGTAGTTGCACAGGTTGCGACCAGGTAGCTCTACGTGCAGAAACACACAGTCCAAAAGGATCTCTTTTCACTAAGGCTAGCGGTTTCCATGACGACTGTTTATGACTGTATATTGTGATTCTAAATTTGTGTGTAAATTGTGGTTCTAAAATTCTAAAATTCCACCTATCTAGTCAAATTGTGAATCTAAACCATACATGGGCCCACCCTAACATTCATACAAAATTTCATCTAAATCGGCCCAGGCGTTTAGGAGGAGTTCAGTCACATACACACGTGTCGAAGAATTATATATATTAAGATAAACTCTAGTAAAACCCTGTTTTATGCATTCTATTTGTTTCCCGTATCATCACTTTCCGTATCTTCTACATGATTTAACTGCACATGCAAGTGTAAAATTCTTCCAATGAATTACTCTGTTAGTAGAATGTGGGCGTGCGTTTAACCACTAACCTTAGGAAAAACAAGTATCCGATACAGTAAACTGTTTTAAATATCCAATTTATAAATTCACACTACATGATATGATTATTAGAAAATATAAATCATAATTATTATTATTATCTCAGAAAAATTGAAAATAATTATTATTATTATTGAATCATCACTATTATTGTTATTAATAATTCCACAACTGCATTTAAACGTTCATAAACTATTCGAGAAAGATGAAACTCGATTCCTTAAGCATGGAAAAATACCCATTCCTCAACTTAAATTTATTTTTAAATTTACAGCTATGACGGCTGATGACCGCGATTTAAAAAAAATCACAAAATCAAATAAAATGCTCGTGATGCTCGTTCATTGATTCAAATAATTGAATCCTCACGTCTGAATGTAGAAAATAGTCAGAACAATGCTTCTCATGCCTCGCATAAATATTTGCAACAGCAAATTATCAAAGAAAAATATTGTGTTTGTAAGGCTGTAGAAAAATGAGAATTCCAGCTAACTAGGCATAAAAATAATGCAAATTGTAGCTTACATTCTTGTAGATCTTGATGTCGAAGATAATCTGGTTAAAACCAGACCATTCCAGTCTTTAGTCCCCATTTGGACACGTACTTAAATTTTTGTATCGGACTCCATTATATACCCGCAATTTGTCTACCAAGACATAGCGGTAATCATATTCGTTGCGTGATAATCTTGATGAAAACTGTTCATATTGGCTGCTTTAACAGCTGTAGTTAAATTCTTGACAGGGGTAAGATCTAATTGATCCATGATGAAAAATACCAGATGTAACAAGACCCAACTGTGATGCATTCAGTACAGTTTAATACTCTGACAATCTTATTCAGCATCGGTGACAGCTCTGATTTTCAAGTCCCTGGGTAGAGTTATGCACTCTCGAGACAGCGCTAGGCACAGCTGGTTCCCTATGTCGGCTAAGTGAACTGAACCGTGCAAGAAAGGTATTTGAAAAAGTACTGACTTATCTTGGTCATTTAGTTACCAAGACAAAAGCTTGCTTCTGGCACTTTGATATGAAAATAATCCAATAAAAATATTTGTGGACTGTGGAAAATTTATAGACTAAGTCTATCATAATATGTCCGTTAGCAGTTTATATTTACCAATGTTTCTGCCACAAAATGTCTATCACCTGAGTGATCACTGACGAAAAATCCTAAGTTCACTGAACTAATTTCCAACACTTTCCGAAGTTCCAGTAACCTTGTACTGTTTCGTTGAATCGCACTAAGTCCTAGCAACCATGTGATAGTTATAAGTATAACGTTGAATATAGCAACCAAGTGCTCGTAGTTATGCTTCGTAGTAACAGCGATGTATGAGCGACTAGGCACTGTGTTGAAGTAACATAATGAGCCTCGGTCCGCGGCCGTTTTATACTCTCCAAGCGGACTCCTGACGTCACTGCGAGATATCTCCTCAAACCTTAAACTTCTAATATCTCGGTTTACGCTGGTTCGATTTTCTTCAAATATAGCACATTCTCCTTCCCTTCTCCGTGCCAGTAATATGGTATTAGTCCCATGTTTCCAATCAATCGGAAAATATTTTATCCAAAATATAGCCTCGATTGTGACAACCTGCTACGTCACTTACCGTTCTGTAGGCTGCATGAAGCTTCGAATTCCTAAGAGAACATGCGGAGCGCGCTATTCAAATCCTCCGCTCGGGACTTACCATTTGGGCCTGTGCTCTCAATTCTGGACAACTGTATTTGGGCACAATTCGCCTTGGAGCTATGGATCAAAGCTACTGTATGATCGATTCTGATCAATGAAGATATAATCATGACCTACAATTTTGAGACATTAACCAACTTTGTGGGTGGATTTTGAGCCGAGTTCGCAAAATGCAGTCTACGCGCTGTTAATCGGTTACTGAGAAAGCTATACATGATTCCTCCGCCAGAGAAAAGCCACAGTTTTTGTCAGGCCATAGTGAAGGGTAGTCCGCGCCGCTCTGAGCTCTGAAGTTAGGTAAACTTTGAAGTGTTTACAGAGGTCAGATTAATGAAGTGAATAATTGAAGGAACAAAGTCAGTGGTTTATATTCAGTTCATTTATGAAAAAAAATATGCTTATTATTATAAATTACGTTTTTTCTGTGTGTGTGTGTGTGTGTGTATGTATGTGTGTGCGTCCCCCCTAATAACTTCTAAACGGTTGGAGGGATTTAAATGAAACTCGGTAAGGTCTTTGTACTGTTTTGGCCGACCCTGACCGTGCCCTTCAAATTTTATTTTGTCTCACCAATCCAACATTGCGGCTGTGCGAAATATTTCACCGGCATCCTATATCTCCGAAACAATTACCGATATCATCTGAAACTTTGTACGGTGATAAAAGGCACTACTAGAAGTTCACCTATTAGACTTTGAAAAACCTGTTAACTACAGAACGAACATGGCGGCCAAGCGACGTTGACACTTTTAAATAAACTTTTCTTGCGATTTAACCAACCAAACGCAATTCAACTTGGTTCAGCAAATGTTTGTACACATTGTAATAAACTGAAATCTAATTTAGTTCAATTGTTTATATAACCTTAAGATGGCGGCTGTGCGATATATTTCACCGTCCTTCTATATATCCTGACCTATTACTGATATCACCCTGAAATTTTGTACGGTGATAAAGGTCACTACTGGAAGTTAACCTAGGGCCTATGTGACTATCAAAAACCTCTTAACTACGAAATAAAAATGGCGGCCAAGCGAAATGGATACTTTTAAATCGATTTTCTCGTGATTTAACCATCCAAACGCAATGAAAATTGGTACAGCAAATATTCATACACATTGTAATGCACTGACGTCTAATTTAGTTCAAGAAGGCGGCTGTGCGAAATATTTCACCGGCATTCAATTTCTCCGAAACCATTACTAATATCACCCTGAAATTTTGTACGGTGGTAAAGGGTGCCACTAGGAGTTCAGCTATGAGACTTACAAAAACCTGTAAAATAGAAAACGAACATGGCGGCATAAGCGAAGGTGAAACATTTTAATAAATTTTTCTCGCGATTTAACCACCTGAGCGCAGTGAATTACGGTACAGTAAATGCTTATACACATTGTAATGCACTGGCATATAATTTAGTTCAATTTTTATATAACATAAAAATGGCGGCTGTGCGCAATTTGAAAATTAAGTTTTTATTTCTTGTGTATTAATCATCGCCGAAGTAGTATAGCTACCTGGATGGATGAAATTTTTTTAGACCAGGTTTGGTTATTAAACTATTTAGCACTAGATGTGATCGCGGTCATCCGGACCCATCGCTTATTGCAAAGATCCTGCTAAGTTGAAAAATAACTAATTTTATGGGGGTTTACCCAAGGTTTGAGATTGGAATAAAAGGCAGACAGTGATTTCGATAATTTATGGAATTTGTTGGCTCGGGTTAGGTGGAGGATGATTACGCTAATGGCTGATTTTTTTAGGATGATCCTTTGGAGTAATTGGGAAGGTCCATCTCTACACGTGAATATTATGGTAAGGAGCTGTGCTGTTGTAGATGTGTTGTGGAGGTTTGGTTCCCTCAAGTGACCTTGGACGAAGTGGTTCTTCAAGTATGTTTGATATGTGATCGTTCATCGGGGCATAATTGCAAAGGCAAGTGCGACAAGTCTTTATAGGTGCCATCACAGGATCTCTGTTTATTCCTTCAAGTCTTGAAGAAGAGATTTTTGTAGCTTTCTTGCAAGAAAGGGTAATGGCACACGTCTCTGTTGTTATGTTGAATCACGTGTTGCACGTGAAGGGTTAAATGCTCACGGTTTTATAATAGAGTTGTCTGCGTGTGAAATCACTGTTTTGGCCGAGAATTCATGAAATTTTGCTATAACGTAACGTATCACTGATGTTGGTCAGCTGGATTTAATTGACATAATATTTGTTTTCATTTTGAGTCTGTTAACCGTGGACTATTGAAATTTTACGGTACGGTTAGTTCGGATTCATGGGTGGATGATTGTGTATGATAATCTTGCAATGTTACTCGATGCTTATACTATACTATACTGTCATCCTATACCATACTGTCATACTAAAATAATGCATGTTGTATTTTTGTGACTTTTGTTTGTAGTAAGTTCCGGTAAAGATGATGGTAAAGATAATTCCATTTTAGTGGGAATGTAATGATTGGTTCATCCCGTAGGCAACTTATGCTATGAAAGTTCAGATGCTTGACATTTCGGTTTCGCAAAAATGGCGGCAATATGTAAAAGAAGTGCTGTAATGGTGTGCAAGAGGAGGGCTACTTCAGTCGCAAGTTTCAGTCGATACTCTTCTGGCTTTTATTAGTTGATAGGAAGGGCATACACGATAGGCTTGACGAACCCACAAACAGATATACAGGCATACACATAAACACACACACACATTGACCCCTGCTTGATTTCACAAGCCAGTTTAAATTTTATTCCCGGGAACAATGGAATTCCGGTTTCCCCGTTATGTAGCATTGCAAGGAAAATATAAAAAACGGATACTAAATAAACTATATAGTTTCAGCTCAAAATATCTACACCAGTTTGCTCTAATTACTATAATAATAATAATCATAATAATAGCAATAATAATCATAATAATAATTACTCCGCCAACCAGGTCCCAACAATTTGGATGACAGGCTGTGTCTGTCCAAGCAAGAACAAAGGAGTAGATATCGAGGAGCAACACTTCGCTAAAAAACTTGCTTCACCTGGCTCCGGGTGGCTTGTTAGCCAGGGATACTGGTGGAAACCTCAACGACCGAAAAGGCGGAGATGAAGATCATCAGTACGGTAGAACGGACGGAAGAGGCAACCCTTTTTGATTAGGGATGAGTTACTTGATCCACTGATTGGGGGTAGAGAGGGTTTTCTCAAAGGCTTCGTGTCCTTTCCCGACAGAAAAGGATTCTAGGGCTGAAAACCTCAGTTTCATTTCTCAAAGGAAGATTTTTCGCTTTCCAAATGACTTCAACAATGGAAATGATGGAATCATTCTCAGCGACAACCACTCCAGGGGGTGACCAAAAATGGAAATCCCCCGCTACTATCAGTGCTGCATTCAGGCTTTTGGATTCTGGAGACCCTGGAATATCAGCAAGAATGAGTCGGAACTTTCTGGAAGCCTATCATCCAGAAATAGACCAAAACAGAAACACCTACTAGGAATATTAAGTATTAATACACTATTTCAGACCGGAAAGCTAAAGGAATTGACTAAAGTACTTGAGGGCAGAGAAATTTACAACCTAGCATTACAGGAAACAAGATTTTTAGATGAAAGTGTAATTGAGTCAAATTGGTTTTGTATCTGAAAAGGTAAATCCAGATGTACAATCTCAAATGGGCAATTACCAACTTAAGGAACAGCCTTCATTGTCAAGAGAGCTATACTAAATTCAATACAGACTTCAGCTAACCGTTGGAAATGATTTCTCTCTAATAATTTAAATCTGGAAATTGAAGATACACAATAATTAACGCCGATGCCCCTATATATACTGATAATAAAAGACACAGGGAGAATGTCGAAGACTTCAGGGTGACACTTGAAAAGGAGACATCCAAAATCCTCCACAGTAATGGAGTTGATATTTCTAATCTGAGTAGAATAAATGCATTACTTACCTTTCAATGACTGTTTGATGTAGATCTCCTATATACGGTAGTCCATGAATGCTACAGTTCCGGCAATATTCCATGGTGTAGTTCCATACTCCCTTAACTAAAGTGGTTATCTTCTTTCCCTTATTGATTCTTCTGTCATCTGGTAACTGTGGCTTGATATTTAAGTCAATCCTAGAAGAAAGTTAGACATTATTGCAACAATGTTGTAGACACGTCAATAATACGGTATACACAGATCGACTCAGCAAAGATATCTAATATGCATGTTTTGATCCTTATTGATCCTTCTTCAGAATCATCGCCGTTTACCGCCAAAACGTCATGATTTTCATACCATATACAGATCAAGGTTGTGGAATAGAACTAGTGGGCATTCGGTCATACTGAGCCCGTATGTGCTCATGCTGGTGATATTTTCCTTGGAATAATGTGTAACTAATTTGCTACTGCACAGAACACACCCGAAAGCCAGATCCAACTTGCTTACTCTTCAAGATGTTATTTTGTCTTAGGAGAATCCTGCTATTATTTCATGTGAGCATATTTTACTACATAGTTTTATGGTACACATCTCAGGATTTAATCTTACGTAACTCTGTGATATTTACTACGTTATTGTAGCACTACGATTATTTTACGTAAAGGTATTTCCATGGCAGATATGCGAACTTGATCAAAATAATTGCTACAGGACTCTAGAACTTCCGAGGAAGCCGGAACACCGCTCTGGAGACGACACACGGTATTTGTTTGTTGAAGACACACGTGCTACGTTTGGGTCTGTGAAACCCACGTTTTGAGATACCTATAGGCACGAATCTACAAGCATCGTGCTTTTAATCCACTCAAAGGTGAGGAAAACAGTATTTTTTATAACGCCAAGCTGGGCGAAATTAATCTACGTCAGTGACGAATTTATTGGAACTGTGCATTTATAACTATTATACTGTGCCCGCATTCCAACCCTGGATTGAATGGACCGACCCATCGCGATCCGAGGTTGAAAATCGATACAACAATGGTAGAGAATTTTACCAAAAGAAAATCGTGGATGATTAGATATTCGTCGGCATGAAGGTGAGATAAAAAAAAAGGTCAGACCTCAAGTGACCTCGGGGTATGAATATGGACTGGGATGCATATATTACCGCCTAACGTCATCTCCAATCTTCCACGTTACGCTGCAAATCCACGGAAAGAATATGCACTAATAAGATAAAACCTCCACATTTTTATTCACCGAAGCACTAATACAGCCAATTAAATATAATCATTCCTAACCCCCTGTACTTGGAGATTGACTAAGCTAAGTCTTGATGTGCAAACAAAAAAATAATGAAATGCATTTTTAATTGGGACAAAATCTCCTTGTGTCCTGCCTTTGGGTATAATTAAACTTACGGAGATCTCGCATATTGACTCCAATGGATTAAGTTTTCTTTACACTTTTTATTTTTCATCCATAGCTTAGTATAGACGTCATATTTGGATGTTCTAGAAAACTGACTGCATTATAAAGAAAACACCAAAAAATATCACTGGTTTTATTCCATTAGATCTCCTTCTAACTAAATCACGACTGGTGCATAGTGGATATTCATGCTTATTCTACCAACAAATTTACAACATTATATACACATGTGAATGTTCACATCACATCATAGCAACATTTCCCTTAACTCTAAACAGATCCAAAATATCTTTGCCTTTATAAATATTTAGTCATTATTCAAGTTCTAAACTTCTCACAACTAGTTAATACTGTCTTGATTCACATTTTGATTCGTTGTAATTACATTTGTCCACTGGTATCTTTGACTGGTGTAACTCTTATTGATGTTGAGTAATTTTATATCAGAAAGAATTAAACAAATATTCATCAGGTAAAATTATTGGCTGCAACTTTTACATAGTGACCTTTCACTAAATTCACACACATATTTTAAATGGCCCTCATGGCTTTGTTTTACACAATTCACAAGCTTATTCACAACCAAAGCTACCGTACTTCGCCTATTCCCACTTAATAACTTGCCTCTTTATATCACGGTGACCTTTTTATCACACTATTATTTCTTATTTCTTCACAAATTTATAATCTTTTGATCACATCAATAACTCGCCACATTTTACCTGCGTTACACTTTATCATCCTAATTACAGCATTGCAGCGTTATAATTACCCGCCATTCATTCTCATTAACTGAATCACTGAAGCTTTATACCATCATGCTGCGTCTAGCTCTACCATTCTAAACTATCAGTGTGTTAAAGAAAGATTTAATTATCTTATTTAAATGTTTAATTGTGCAAAATTGTGCAGCATTAGGTAAATTTCATTGCATATTTGGTTCAAATCATTATTATCCATCATACATTCCTTACAAATTTACTGATGTTATGGTGTAACTGTGATCAAGTTTATTAACAGCATCTCCTCAATATCTCACTAATTTAATGTTTCATGTCCAAGATTATCTACTACTTAACTAGAAATATATCCACTATATCTGTAAGAACCAGTTGTTTCTCTAGAAAACGTAAGAAAAAATGTTTCAATGTTACCGCCTAATTGATGACTACAGATCCCCCCTTACGTTATCGCAATAGAATTTGATGAGTGCTGTCCAAACCACTAAAATCTACTTCACTTAAAATTCTAGCTATTTAGAATCATGGTGTTGTCATCTGTACCTTAGAATTCTTCTTGAAGAAGTATGGAGTTCTTGTAGGACCAATGGTGACTCCCGTCGTTTTCGCCATTTGGTCTTCACCCATCTCCAAGCCTCGTGGTCGACTTGCGAAGGATTGTGGGTCTCCATGCTCGTCTCCAGGAGCGTCAGCCGTCTCCTATATCCGCCATGTCGCGTGCTCCTTAGTGCGCCATCCTGCGATAATGGAATTTCTTCGCAAGGTACGAATAGTTGCCAGGTCTGATGACCATCATGTCCAAAATTTCACAAAATTTCCTCCCGTATGATATGACAGTTTACAAGTTTCTGGATACAGTCGCTCAAACCGCACTTTGACAAACCTTTTGGTTCACGAACTAGAGCTGTTTCCAAAAAGCAAAGTTCGTAAGAAATATTCCGTGGGATTGCCGTCTCAAGCGTGGCCTCGAGACACAGGTGTGTTGCGTACGTCACAAGCGGTTGGGTTTGGATCACATACTGTCTCTTGGCACAATGACCTCTCCTCTCCGTAAACAGTGTCTCGCTTCAAGCAGCTTACATATTCACTGATATCATTGTGTTTCAATGTCCAGCCTAGACCTAACAGCAGTTTCTACGGATCGTAACTTCGTAGAAACATATAGGCTGTCACCGTACACGCACTGTCCGCACTTTTGAAATATGAAGCCTCATTGTACTGCGTAAACTCTCTGTTCTATAACTTGTTCAGACTGATTGTATAAAACACTTTGAATATTTGCCATGTTGGCACAGTGATACCGATAAGTCCTTCGCCACTAGACTGTGGTTGAGTATTACTTATGCGCGTTCGCGGAACTGTCTTGACTAGTTGGCGTATAGAAAGCAAGTGGCTGCCCTCAGGTAATCTGCTCAACTCCAAAGCTCGCTTTCTGCGTACAGAGCCCTCTACATAGTCCTAGTTGATCAGGTGGTCTGCTTCTTCCCTTACTGGTCCCATACGTTACTACGTCATTTGGAGACCCTTTAACAAATCATCAAATGATAACTGTAAAATTATGAGCCTTATATCCTTTCATAATTCAAGGTCTCTGGACATCTTGGAATCAACGTGGCCATCGCAGTGACGTCTCAAGCATTCATATACGTCATCTGTCCGCCCTTAGATCACGTGGTGCGTTCTAACATCTTGACACATGACATATCGGGGACACACTCCTCCCAACCTGTAAATAATAATCGATCGGAGATCATATTATTATTATTATTATTATACAATTCAATTGCCTGACAATCATATTCTCCATATGGCATGTGTCTTATTTCTTCTATTCTGCGCATTCTGTACATCTTGACTTTCTACTCTCTTCTTCCCCATAAATTATATCTTCGTCAGTCATCTGGTGAAAAGCATGAAAGCGGATCGCATTCGAGTTAAGGATCCAGTTGGTCAATAGTTACGGTCCGAACTTTCTGTTTTTCTTCTGTCAGGTTGGGTAACACTGGTTCTCGGTGTCTGTTCATCCTTAGGTTTTGTTTGAGAATTTCTTTCTACTTCTCGGAGTTGATTCAAGTGACCTTGAGTCTCCTGATATCTATTTTCTAACTCTTGACAATAGTCTAGTCCATCGTCTTCTCGATTGTTCTGCCTATCGTTTCCTCTGTTTCTTTGTCTATCATCTCTTCGATTTTGGTAGTTGTTATATGGTCTTCTTCCCCTTGACCATGAGTCTCTTTCATAATTATTTTCTCCCCTGGATCCTCTGGAGTTATATTGTTCCCTCCTATTTTGGAAATAGGGCCTTCGGTCAAACGGTCCTCTCTGTTCCCTGTATCTGTTTGCTCCATATATCGGACCTCGGTTATCCCTGATGTACCTCCTCTGTTGCGGTTACGTCTGTGCTGTACGGTCCATTACGATCATGTTGACGTCTCTAGGTTCTGACCTGACGATACGAGGTTCCGTCAATGCGCTGATATGGTCCAGTCTCCTCAGTATCTCGTCGCAAATCTCGAATGTATTGGCTCCTGATGCAATTAACACTCTCTGGACTTCAATAGGATATTGGTGGATTATCGCTTGCACCAGGTTCTCCTCCATCATTGGTTGATCCAAAAACTGTAATTTCGCAATCTGCGTCGTGAAATATCTCGCAAACTGCGTTGGTTTGGTCGTATCGTGTTTCCTAGAGTTGATATATGCTCGGATACTCTACTGATCATCTGTGTTCCAAAATCACTTCAGAAAAGCTTTCGCGAAATCGTCATACCCTATAAATGAACTTCTGAATGCTCCCAGCCAATTAAGTGCTGGTCCTTCAAGTGCACGTTCAATAATCCTTCATTCACGGTCTTCCGCGGTCCTTTGTTCGTCTAGGAATTCCCTCAGATCTCGCAAATTTCTATCGTGGTAATAACTCCCTCTCCCGAAAATGGTTTTGGCTTGTGGTCTTGGCTCCTAATAACAGCAACTGTCGGTGTTGACTGATGCGTGAATGGGGTTACATACATTCCCATAGGATTCCACATTTTGCTCTCTCTAATGGTTCTAGGTCCCTTGACTTCGCTTCTAAACGTTGATTCCCTAATTCCGGTTATAGGACTCGGTTCCTTATTTTCAGCGATATGAGCTGATCTCTGAATTTCAGTCATACGACTCGGTTCATTAATTTCGCTCTGACCATTAGCGCTAAGAATTTTTCCTTCCAAATTAGTAATTATTCCTAGCTGTGTCCCTTTAATAATGTTAACATTATCTTCTAGAGAAGAAACAGCGATTGCTATTTGAGTTTGAATCTCATGATTCATAGTTTGTTTCATCCCTTGTACTTGATCCCGGATGCCTTCGACGTTCGTGTTATTCTCTATGGAAATTTCTTTCATCTGCCCTGTTATATCCTCTATCTTCTTTGACCACTCTTCCTTCCAACTGACGTTATATTTCTGTATTTCATCATGTTTCTGTTCCACTTCTTTAATGATTTCCTTAAGTATTGTAACTTCTGCGTTCACGAATTCCTTTCTCTCTTCTACCTCCCTCCTGACGCTTTCCAATCCTAGTTTGATCCTATCATCTCGGCGTTTCTCAGCTTCTTTGTGATTTTTCACTAATTAATCTTTTCATCCACCCAATTTATCATCCGCCTCCTTCTCCAAACCATTCATTATTTGTCTATTTGACTTACTACGTCCTTTCCTAATCCTTTAAATTTATCGTTAAGTTGGACTCCTATGCTATTATCTAATCATATACCCATATCGAGGTCCGAATCCTTCAACTTCTCGTTCACGTGCACTTCTACACCTTTTATTTGGGTTTCTGAACCTTTCATTTGCGTTTCAAAACGATCTTTCAGTTGTGTTTCTAAACCCTTGATTTGGGTTCCTAAGCTTTCATTCTGTGTTGCTAATTAAATGTTTAAATTGTGCAAAATTATGCAACATTAGGTAAATTTCATAGCATATTTAGTTCAAATGATTATTATCCATTAAACATCGCTTACAAATTATCGATGTTATGGTGTAAGTATGATCAAGTTTATTAACAGCATCTCCTCAATAAATGTTTCATGTCCAAGATTATCTACTACTTAACTAGAATTATATCCACTATATCTGTAAGAATCAGTTGTTTCTCTAGGAAACGTAAGAAAAAATGTTTCAATGTCACCACCTAATTGATGACTATAGATCCCCCTTAAGTTATCGCAATAGAATTTGATGAGTGCTGTCCAAACCTCTAAAATCTACTTCACTTAAAATTCTAGCTATTTAGAATCATGGTGATGTCATCTGTACCTTAGAATTCTTCTTGAAGAAGTATGGAGTTCTTGTAGGACAAATGGCGACTCCCATCGTCCTCGCCATTTGGTCTTGACCCATCTCCAAGCCTCGTGGTCGAATTGCGATTGATTGTGGGCATCCATGCCTGTCTCCAGGAACGTTAGCCGTCTCCTAAATCCCCCATGTCGCGTGCTCCTTAGTGCGCCATTCTACTATATTGGAAGTTCTTCGCAAGGTACGAATAGTTGCCGGGTCTGATGACCACCATGTCCAAAATTTCACAAAATTTCGCCCGCCTAATATGACAGTTCACAAAATTCTGGATACAGTCGCGCAAACCGCACTTTGACAAACCTTTTGGTACACGAACTAGAGCTGTTTCCAGAAAGCAAAGTTCGTAAGAAATTTCCCGGGAGATTGCCGTCTCAAGCGTGGCCTCGAAACACAGGTGTGTTGCGTACGTTACAAGCCAGTGGCCTTGGCCCTCAAACTGTCTCTCGGAACAATGACCTCGCCTCTCCGTAAACAGTGTCTCGCTTCAAGCAGCTTACATATTCTCTGATATCATTGTGTTTCAATGTCCAGCCTAGACCTAACAGCAGTTTATACGGATCGTAACTTCGTGGAAACATATAGGCTGTCACCGTACACGTACTGTCCGCACTTTTGAAATATGAAGCCTCATTGTACTGCGTAAACTCTCTGTTCTATATCTTGTTCAGACGTATTGTATAAATCACTTTGAATATTTGCCATGTTGGCACAGCGATACGATAAGTCCTTCGCCACTAGACTGTAGTTGAGTATTACTCATGCGCGTTCGCAGAACTGTCTTGACTAGTCGGCGTATAGAAAGCAAGTGGCTGACTTCATGTCATCTGCTCACCTCCAAAGCTCGCTTTCTGCGTACAGAGCCCTCTGCATAGTCCTACTTGATCACGTGGTCTGCTTCCTCCCTTACTGGTCCCACACGTTACTACGTTATTTGGAGACTCTTTCACAAATCCTCAAATAATAACTGTAAAATTATGTACCTTATATCCTTTCATAATTCAATGTCTCTGGACATCTTGGAATCAACGTGGCCATCGCAGTGACGTCTCAAGCATTCATATACGTCATCTGTCCACCCTTAGATCACGTGGTGCGTTCTAACATCTTGACACATGACGTATCGGGGACAATACTAATCCGCATGTGGTTTGCTATATTTTTCGCCACGCTGCTGAAATTACTAAAGTTCACGAGGTGGAAACATCTTTGTGTGAACAGTAAGTACTATATAATCTGTCTGAAAAGCATGACATTACTGAATTTGTAATCTGCGATGAGTAGTGCGCGATTTCTTTACGGCGATCGCAATGATACTCAGTGATTTTGGTGATATCCAATAATAGAATCTGTGTGCCAGATCGTCATCGGCCAATACTCGTATCCGAGTGTATGTTTCTTTCCTGCATTACTAATTTGTATTCACTCAATGGTGATGTCGCTGGTGACACAACAGAACAATTCAGGCATACAATACACGGCAGCACACAATGCAGACGATGGAAGGTGGAGGATGTGGCAATATCTGCCGCAGCTTTCTCCTCTGACGAGTTTCCATTTCCGGCCTTCGGCGTTCCTCTTCAAAATGTGATACCGCAGCTGAGGTGGCTGCACGTCAACGTGCACGATCTCCCCCAAGTGTATGCCAATTATCAGGATCAATGGCTACACTCTTCAAGGTTTGTTTAAGCTGATCTTTGTAACGCTTTCGAGGTGCTCCTGGAGGTCTCTTGCCCGAGCTGAGCTCGTTGTACAGGATTTTACGTGGGAGTCTGTCGACATTCATGCGTTGGACATGACCGATCCCTCTAAGCCGGTGACTAATGATGATGGTCTCTATGCTCTTCATCTCTGCTCTCTCGAGAATCGCAGCATTCGTTATATAGTCATCCCATTTGATGTGCATAATAGAACGGAGTTTCGGCAAATGAAAGCGTTCCAGTTTCGTGAAGGTCAGGTGGTATAGGGTCCAGGTCTCACATCCATAGAGTAACGTAGAAATGACAACAGCTTGGTGTACCATTAGTTTTGTGCAGATTCTTAGATCTTTACTCTGGAATACATTACGTGAGAGGCGTCCAAACGCTGCATGCGCAGCATGGATTCTGTTTTCCACGTCCTTCTCAACAGTACATTGCATAGACAGAATACTCCCAAGGTATGAGAAGTGATCGACTTGGCCCAAAGATGTGGCAAAGATAGTAATATCAAAACCCGGGATAGAGGTTCCAGGAACAGGTTGAGCTAATACTTTTGCCTTCTGAATGTTTATGGTAAGGCCAAAACGTTCATATGCACTCCTGAAACAGTTGACAGACTGTTGCTGCTCTTCAGATGTATGGGCTGGTGAGGCATTGTCATCGTCATATTGCAATTCTGTAACCTGGTGAATATTGGTTAATCTTTTGGAACGAAGTCTGGTCTGGTTGAATAGCCCCCCATCATACCGATATTTAATTTCCACCGCTGTGTTTTTTGCAGTTACTGTCTCAAAGAGCATGGCCGTCAGGTATAGAGCTAAAACAGTAGGTGCAAGAACACAGCCTTGCTTCTGCTCATTTGTGATCGGAAATTCTTCTGAGACATCATTCTGATTCAGCACATTCCCGACCATACCATCATGAAGAGCCCGAATCAATCCAATAAAATGTCCCGGACATCCAAAACGCCCCAAAACTAACCATACTGCATTTCTGGGAACACATGAATCTTTAGATTCTGTGGCAGACCTACCAAGGCCATTTTTGCATTTGTCTGCAACTGTGTCTAAATCCAGTGAACATTTTGCAACTCAGAAATTTAGAACTAGATTCTGTGCTAAACCACGTGTGGAAATCCTTCAAGACATGCTACTACTCGATAACCACGTGTACGCATTGTCTAACCTTGTACTCATGATGTCTACCATGGTTGAAATATCCTGTGAGGGGAATGTGTTTAGATTCAGCCCAACAATGAAGGGGAAGCCATAAGAAGGTATGGTCATCAAGAGGAGAAGGCCTGGAAAGGCCCAAGATCATAATAATCCCTCCTTGGCATAGGACGAATACCCCTTAATTTCCTAGGAAGGATGAGGTGAAATACAGATGGTCCGCGGTGAGTTTTGTACCTCCTTCTTGTACAGGGTTTTCTCGTGGTAGATTACAGTAGTTTATCAACCGAACTTATGACAACCATTTTGGAAGGATTTTAGTAGTCTTAGAATGTGTATTTTCCTTAATTTAATATTTCAGACTGGTCAGATACTTGTTAATCACCGTGTGGTGGACTATATCCCACTGGTGCACCTTCGTTGCGACGACTTAAGATGTCAATCATGAATTTACTAATGTGTCATAGCTAGTGGAGCTATCTTTTTCCAGTTTAGAGCTGATTGTAAAAGGATGAGTTATACATCCATGTGGAATATTTAGAGAACACCTTATGCTAATTTTCTTGTTTCATTTCACAACTTTAAATATTATCGTATCATTTGGTGAATTGAATTCTCATTGCTACCCTTATAATCAGATTATATTATATGCTGTGGTTCTCTGATACCACGAAATTCCAAGTTGGAACAATATTATGTGTAATGGTTAAGCTTACTAAACCAATCATCGAACTCACATACCAGCGTATCATTTCAAAACAGCACAAAGGTGTAAAGTGTTGTAAATTCAACTGTATTTTGTGTAGAGTGAATACGCGACATTTATCTAATGGGATTGTTGTAAATAGTAAGAAGTGAGTGAATAGTCTTTGAAACCAAAGCAGTTGAAAACTGTACCCATATCTTGCATTTCAGATTATACTATCAGAAGTACCCGCTCATCGAACGGTCTTCGGTATTAATAACCAGACGTTATCAATTGGGCTACTGTTGCAATGGTTAGGTGCATGTCATTTCTTCATAAGTTTATCAGAACGAAGTTCGTTTTCTGGGTATATCGCAGATACTGTTAATTTAAGGGCTAAACATTTGGTTTTTGGAGACCCTTTATAGACTCCCTAGTTTTGTGTCACACATTGAGAAGTGCAACATATGTTTTGGTCCTCCTTCTAGGATAATTTTTATTTTTCGCCTATTTTAGCATGTAATTTGGAAAGTTGTTCCTTATACCCACCCTTCTATGAGAAGTACTTTGAAGAGTTTTCCTAATGATTGGTGTATTGGCTCATGGTTACAATACCTAATTTTACGATGCTCCAAACACCCCAACATGAATTATAGGCGTACATAAACATAAAGATATATCAACCACACAGTGTCAAACAAAATCATCTTTACGATGAGCCCGTGTGTCGACAAAAATAGGATAACTTAAAATGTGCTGTCAAATTAATTCACCTAACGTGTACTTCCTGACGTGAAAATATTATTGAAAACATTCTTGACGAAACGCAATATATGTCAAATAAAAACGTACCCTCACTGTTATTGAAAATCCCCTTCCCCAGGAAGACCCCTTTAATAAATTATAAAGGTTTGTGGTGTATGAAATTTCAGGATTTGTAGCCTCCAATGGCCCAAATTCCCAAAAGCTGCAAAAAACACTATTCAATTCAGGAATTTTTGAAAATAATGTTGCTGTTTGTAGATATAATAGACCTTCTGTACAACATATCGCACGTGTAAGTCGCGTTTAAACTTTATTGGGTACCCCTTGACCCCCTTAAGCGCATTGATGAATTGTACAGTCTATGTTTGTTTCCATGATAACCTTATAGCCATTTGCAAACTTTCGCATAAATTTAATAAATTGACAGGCATTGCTTCTTACAGAAATAGATGGAAAGTTGGATGTCACCTCTTGAGATACTGTTGTCATGATTACCGGCTTGTATTACTTCATTAGTTTCTTCTTGTTCTTCTCCTTTCATATGGTCCAGCTAAGGACCACGACGTTGAACTTTTCAACTTGGCGAGGGACTTGATGTTTGCCCAATATTCTCTGGCTATGTTTCTCCTTTCTCTCTTTTGTCCAGATGATGCCGGTTTTCTTAAAGGGTGGTCTGTCCTAAAAACTCTTCTGTTTAAGTGTCTTTCTGAGATGTGATCGGCTTCTAATATCACTTTCCATTTCTTCAGTACTTGGATGTCCTTGTTAACTTCTGTTTGTCAAGGTGTGACGCACTTTCTATTTTTCCAGTAGTTGAGAAACCGGTTGGTTATTCTCGTGGGGTTCATCCTTGAGACATGTCCGTAGAAAGCCAGACGTCTCTTCCTGGCCACGTCTGTGATTTTCTCAGTATATCTATATAGCGATGATGATGATGATAATTGTTGTTTTAAGGGGCCTAACATCTAGGTTATCGGCCCCTTATAACTATATAGCACCTGATTTGTTTTTCTTCTGTACTCGTCATCTATTCATTAATTTATTAAATGAAATTTGTTTTCTGGGAATATCTCAGAAACGTGGTTTAGAGCCTTAAAACATAGTAGCCTCCGAGCCACCGAGGGGCTGAAAATGAGTTTTGTCTCGTCCTTGGACGCCATAATAAAATAATCATAATAATAATTTATATTATTATTATTTAATAATATAGGGATAGGGATATAATAGACCTTCAGTACCACACCCGCACGTGTAAATCGCGTGAAAAAAATCAAGAGTATCCCTTGACTCCCGCGCACTATATACATATTGATGAATTTTACAGCTTGAGTTAGTTCCGTGATAAATTTGTAGCCGTTTGCGAACGTTCACAGTAATGTAATAAATGGAATGGCATAGCGTCTTACAGAAATAGATGGACTCCTGAGATTGTGTTGCCATGGTTACCGGCTTGCATTCTTTCATTAGTGTTTATTAAATGAAATTAAGTTTTCTGGGAATATCTCAAAAACTGTTGGTTTTAGGACCTTAAAATGTGGTTTTCGGGGCCCGTAGTGCTCACGAGTATTGTTTCTCACATTGAGACGTTGAAAATGAGCTGTTTTCGTCTTTCTACGCCCATTTCAGCATGCGGTTTAAGTGGGTAGGCCCTCATTTATGAGATATATGGAGAAGATTTACATCAATGATTACTTTCGTGCCTCTGATGGACATCTGTACTAAATTTTACGTTCTTACACTCAGCCGTTCTCGAGTGATGCGCGTACATAGTTGTACACAGACACACAGACAGGCAGACAAAAATTTTGTTTTTTCGCGCATAACCCCCGTGGAATTTTTAAGAAACGTGCAGAGCTATCTCAGAGACACGATGGTAACACCTGAGGGGGAGCTCAGGGTTATCGAACGCTTGCTTGACGGGCAGGCAAGTACTTGGTTCCGTGCTTTCCGGTACTCATTTACCGGCTACCAAGTTTTCAGATAGGCTTTATTAAGGACCTACTGGTCAAGCGATGTTCAGGAGAGCATCCGCGCCGAGATGTACGCAATACGGTACAACCTGATCCAACCTCCACAGTATGCAAATTATTTTGCAATGCAATTGGCAAGGCTGAGATGTTTAAAATCTTCTCTGTCTGTTGTTGTCGTTTGAGTCCTCAGTCTTTTGACTGGTTTGATGCAGCTCTCCATTCCTCACTGTCCTGAGCTAATCGTTTCATCTCTACATAGCTACCACACCCTACATCCGAGGCAATCTGTTTAACATATTCTAACCTTGGTCTACCGCTACTGTTCTTGTCCTCAACCCTTCCTTCCATAACTAAGCTTGCTATTCCTGGGTGTCTTAGTAGTGTCCTACCAACCTATCTCTTCTCTTCATTAGCAGTCACCAGAAACATTTCTCCTCTCCCACTAGTCTCAATACCTCTTCGTTTGTAACCCTATCTACCCATCTGATCTTCATCATTCTCCTGTAACACCACATTTCAAACGCTTCAGTTCCTCTCTTTTCTGCTGCACCAATAGTCCAAGTTTCACTTCTATAGAGTACCACGCTCCAGACAAAGGCCTTCAAAAATGACTTCCTAATACCTAAATCTATATTCGATGTCAAAAGATTCCTTTTCTGTAGAAATACTTTCCTTTCCTGAGCTAATCTGTCTGAATAGGAGCTAATTCAGACCATTACCAGACAATATCCAGCAGATGTGCAGAGGTTATTAATTACTGCCAATGCTACAACATTCCTCGAGTTCGACCAGTTATTCAGAAGGTTAGCCTCGAGTAATGAGCAATTCAAAATCCACAGGCCCAGAGGAGAGACTATAAATCTGAACTTGACAACTGTGGATAAAGTTTGTCAAACGCCAAAACCGACAACAGTCTCGCATACGCCATATCAGCGGAATAATAACATAGGAAATGACCGTCGTCAATGGAGCAGGAAACCATACGAACGGCCCAGGCAACCTGACAACCGAAGTTGCTGGGGACGCAAGTTTGAAAACAGAACAAATGATAATGGACCCCATGATGATAACAGGCGTGGAAATAACAATGGTACGCCTAGAACCCAACAGGCAGGCCAGAGCAGGCGAGATTAAAGCTAAAGCGGTGGATACAAACGAGATCGTGATCCCCGTTAGCAGATTGACCGTGACTAGCAGGGACGAGCAGAGGAAAGCCATGAGTACATACGTCAACTCAGAGGCCGTAATGAAGAGAGGGACAGAACTCAAACACCGAGAGAACGTAAAGACGTTTCAGAGGAGTCGCCTGGACATGGCCAGCCAGGGACGTCCATGGGAAAAAACCTCGAATTAGAAACAGCATCTGAGGAGACTGAATCCAGACTGACTGCCACCATTTTACATTTGGCGCCAATCCAAGATGACTTGTTGGACGAACGACGAACTATGAACCTCATCCAAATGACACGCCTACCGATCATATCTGTGAAAATTAATGGTTACCCAGTAACATTGTTTATTGACATTGGTGCTATGATTAATGTACTATCAGCAGACTTCCACGTATCGCTGAAGACACTAACTACGTTGACGTAATTGCCTATTTCGACCGTCAAAGACAGGGGAATCATTCCCGATCGCACAGTTAAGTGCAAGGTACAGGTGTTGTGTGCACTTGAAATAGACCCCCACTTGTACATGCTCCAATTATTGGTATTAAATGATCTGCGATTTGAGGCAATTTTAGGGGCCGACTTCATGCGCAATCGTCGGTGTGGGACGAAATATTGTCGAATTTAAAACCCATGAGCCTGTTCCTATAAACGTTATTGAGTACGGTCCTGACCTGAGTACGTACGTCAACATCATGGAGATATTAAATTAAATAAATGTAAACATCGCACAGGAAGAGTGCATGGATTAAGGGCATCATTCCGAACCCGTCAAAACAAAACTGGAGGCACAATTAAACGACTTTCACGTTATATTTGATACTACACCTGGAGAGATTAAGAACATGAGTATGATCTTGAGGTATTAGACGACTCTCCGCTTCAAAAGAAGGTCTACCCGATAGCAGAAAAGCATCTGGAAGAAGATACTCGCAAACGTAAAGAGATGGAAGCGGCGAATATTATTAGAAAGGCACCATCTTCCTATGTTCTCCCGTTGACAACTGTGGTCAAAGTTGACGGTAGTCTAAGGCTATGCCTGGATGCCATAGCCTTAATTGAACAACTGGCACCTGAACACGACCAACCGCCGAGTATAAGGGACATTCTGTGGAATTTTAAGGGAAAATGATTCTTAACATCATTAGACCTGGCAGAATCCTACTATCACATAAAGCTGTCAGAGCCTACAAAAAAATACGCAGGATTTCTATTTGGGCAAGCTATATATGTATTTTGCAAACTGCTTTTTGGTTTGAAGAATGCGGGAGCCGCATAAATCCATGCCCTAGATGCCAACATAACGCCTGAAGTCGACGATATAATAATAGCCTCAGAGACAGAAGAGGAGCACTTTGAAACCCTTCGTTTCGTTTTTGAAAATCTCCGACAGGCTAATTTTAAATTCAACCGAGAGAAGTGCAAATTTCTGCATAACGAAATCAAATTTGTAGGACACATTATTAGTGGAGATCGTTATAGACTAAACCCGGCAAAGATTCAAGCCATTTCTGCATTTCCGATCCCTACCCGTGTTAAACAGCTGAGGCAATTTCTGTGTGTGATACATTCTTTGCTGCCCACTGTTCGCAGTATTCACAGACTGTTGCTCCACTGCAGAAGCTTTAAAGAAAAATTCGAGATGGGCATGGGATGAAGAATGTACTACTGCATTTGAACGAGCCAAGAAGATGTCAGTTGATAGAATTACACTGGAATACCCAGACTAATACAGAAATTTCATCGTAGAGACCGATGCATCTTCTGTAGGCATCAGTGGTATCTTGCTACAGGAGTATGAACACCACCAACGCCACTACATTGTTTTTCTTAGCAGGAGGCTTAGACCTCAGGAAACAAGCTATTTCACCACAGAGATATAAGCTTTAGCGATTGTATACGAGCTGGAGTACAGGCGTAAACTACTGAGGGGACAGAAGATCGTGATTAGGACCGACCGTCACGCTTTGACCTTCATCATGAAGACAAGAATGGCGAGCGACCGATCATGCGCTGGACGCTGTTCCTCCAGCAATTAGATCTGACGATTGAATATCGACCCGGGAAGAAGAATATGTTGGCCGATATTCTCAGCCGTAACCCAGAAGCGATCATTCACGCCATTGACATCAAGGGAGAATGCGAAGAACACCTTCGAAGACTTCGTCATTTGCCGGAGGGTCCGAGACGCGAAGAGGAACTGGAGAACCGTATGGACATGCAAGATCCTGATTACGCAGAAACCGCAGCTACAGCAGTTGATTATGTCTTGTATAGGGGAACTTTAGATTTGTAGATCCAGACCACGCGCAGCTTCGTGCTGTAATTCCCAGGAGATACAAAGGAACTGTTATAATGATGGTATATTTATCCATTGGACATGGAGGCACAGACAAGACGATAGTCACGATTAGAGAATCTTTCACCAGGAAAGGGCTAGTCACTTCAGTAAGACAGTGTTTACGTGCTTGCGATGCATGCCAGTGTAAAAAGTACTTGTCGCACTTATTGCAAGAGTTATCTAGACCCATACTACCAACCAAGCCTTGGGAACTTTATGCCCAAGATATTTACAGACCTATTCCGAAAGCTCGACGAGGCAATCGTTGTGTTGTTGTGAAGATTAATGACTTTACCAAATATACTATGCTCCATCCTATTCAAAAGGCAACCGCAGAACACGTGACTCAGTGAATTAGAAAACAAGTGATACCGGAGGGAGGAAAACTAGAGTTGCTGTTGACTACCCACGGATAACAGTTTACTTCGGAAGAATTCGCTAATGAAATGCGCGAATTAGAGATTAGTCATGTACTTTCATCAATCAGACATCCTGAGAGCATCCCAGCGGAATGTGTGATGTCTACTTTTCCAACTTCTGTAGAATCTATTGCCAAGAAGAACATCGGCGGTGGACTGAAGTAATGTGTTTATAGCAAAATGTGTTAACTCAACTGTGCACGAGAGCAAAAGACAGATACCCATGGCACTGCCTACATTTGAACATAACACCTGTTAGCGTCTGGAAAAGGGTAGTTGTTACTCCACCATGTTTACAAACTTCACAAGCCAGCAGAATTGTAGCAGCTAGGAACAGGTTGAATCGTCAATCGAAGAAGCGCTTGAAGAGAATGCGCCTCAAGAAATTTAGGAATCCACTCGTAGTGGGAGATCTTGTATTTATCCGAAGTCCTGGAAGTTCTAGTCCCATGGACAGGGTGTATGGAATATTTTTATCGCATTATTATGGCCCTAGTCGTATAATGGAAGCTTTGAAGAATGGGAGTTATGTCATTGGTGACTTGCGTATAGGCAAGCGTCTCGGTATTTTCAACGCCGCTAATTTGAAGAAATATCACCAGTATTGAACCAGGAGAGTTGGCAAATAAAAATCCAGTCCCTACATTTTTATTTGAACCGACGGAGGAGCATATGAGTCCGTATGTGGTCACGCTTGTGATATTTTCCTTGGAAGAATGTGTGACTATTTTGCTACTGTATAGAATACACCCGGAAGCAAGATCCAACTTCCTTACTTTTCAAGGTGTTATTTTGACTTGGGAGAATCCTACTATTATTTCTTGTGAGCATATTTCACTACATATTTTATGCCACGCATCTCAGGACTTAGTCTTACGTAACTCTGTGATATTTACTACGTTATTGTAGCAATACGATTATTTTAGGTAAAAGTATTTCCATCGCAGACATGCGAACTTGATGAAACTAAGTGCTACACGACTCTAGAACTTCCGAGGAAGCCCGAACACCGCTCTGGAGACGACACATAATTTTTGTGTCTGTTGAAGACGTTTGGGTCTGTGAAACCCACGTTTTGTGAAACTTATAAGTACGAATCTACAAGCATCGTGCATTGAATCCACTCAATGGTGAGAGAAATTGTTATAACGCCAAGTTGGGCGAAATTAATCTACGTCAGTGACGAATTTATTGGAACTGGGCATTCATAACTTTTCTACTAATCAGCAGGTGGTTTGCTATATTTTACGCCACGCAGCTAAAATTACTAATGTCAACGAGGTGGAAACATCTTTGTGTGAACAGTAAGTACTATATAATCTGTGTGAAAAGCACGCCACTACTAAATTTGCAAATTGCAACGAGTCGTGCGCGATTCCTATACGCTGATTGCAGTGATACTCAGTGAATTTGGTGATATCCAAGTAATAGAATCTGTGTGCCAGATACCACAAGTGTATCTTTAGATTCTGTGGCAGACCTGCCAAGGGCATTTTTGCATTTGTCTGCAACTGTGTCTAAAGCCAGTGAAGATTTTGCAATTAAGAAATTTAGAACTAGGTTATGTGCTAATCCACTTGTGGAAATACTTCAAGGCATGCTACTACCTGATAACCACGTGTACGCATTGTCTATCCTTGTACACATGATGTCTACCAAGGCTTAAATATCCTGTGAGGGGGATGTGTTGAGATTAAGCCTAACGATGAAGAGGAAGCCACAAGAATGTATGGTCATCAAGAGGAGAAAGCCTGGAATTTTTAGGCCCATGATCATTATAATCCCTCCTTGGCATAGGAGACGAATACCCCTCAATTTTCTAGGAAGGATGAGGTGAAATTCAGATGATCCACGGTGAGTTTTATTCCTCCTTCTTGTACAGGGTTTTCTCGTGGTAGATTAGAGTAGTTTATCAACCGAACTTATGACAACCAGTTAGGTAGAATTTTTGTAGTCTTAGAATGTGTATATATTTCAGACTGGTCAGGTACTTGTTAGTCACCGTGTGGTGGGCTATATCCTACTGGTGCACCTTCGTTGCGTCGACTTAAGATGTCAATCGTGAATTTACTAATGTGTCATAGGTAGTGGAGCCATATTCTTTTCAGTTTAGAGCTGATTGTAGAGGATGAGTTATACATCCAAGTGGAATATTTAGGTAACACTCTATACTATTTTTCTTGTTTAATTTCACCACTTTAGATAAGTATCGTATCATTTGGTGAACTGAAGTCTCATCGTTACCCTTATAATCAGATTGTGTTAAACGGTGTGGTTCTCTGATACCACGAAATTCCAAGTTGGAGCAACATTATGTGTAATGGTTAAGCTTACTAAACCAAGCATCGAACTCACATACCATCGTATCATTTCAAAACAGCACAGAGGTGTAATGTGTTGTAAATTCAAATTTATTTTGTGTAGAGTGAACACGCGACATTTATCTAATGGGATTGTAAATAGTAAGAAGTGAATGAATAGTCTATGAAACAAAAGCAGTTGAAAACTGTAGGCATATCTTGCATTTAAGGTTATATATGACATTTTAAACATTGTATATCGTCATACTACGCAAATTATGGTACAATTGAATGTGTTATTTGTTGTGTATTTAAAAACATTCGTACATGGATCACAGCTCAGGACTTTATTGTGTGTGAATTCAGTTATAAACTGTGAATGTAACTTTACTTGCTACACGCAAGATTGTCATGTGCCGTTAGGAAGCATACTGCTCCTGTAGGGGACACTTCAAGCGCCCAAGTTCAGGCTATCAGACTGATCATCTTACCCATAATTGATTATATTATATTTTTTCCGACGTTGTCAGACGTCACGATCTTTGTAAAGTGCACGAAGCTATGATAAGAACGCTTCTGAAATGTCGGTCAACTTGATCAGCTGTGAGTACAGTGGTAAGGCGGATACTACTCCCCCCCCCCAACACCGCCACTCCCAATTTAAGCCGAAATCTCGCGAACTCATGGTCGGATTTGGACATGTGACAAGTCGTAGAAATCGGAGTGACGCCCCCTTTCCTCTAGACTACTCGTTATATTGTAATATATAGATTGGTTTTTGTTTTTGAAAGTAGGCTATATGTTCAAAACTAATTATGGTAAAAAGTCATATATAGGCTTAAAAGAATGGTCTCTATGTCTTTATCGACACAACAAACCAAACATGATTTTTTTTCAGTTTTTAAACAAAGTTTAATTTTAAAATTGCGCATATTTGGGAATCTAAGAATTTTTTAAAACTTGTGTTTGACATAAATGAGAAGTACTACCCCCTCTACCCCAAAAATACGTTTCAAGTCACTAGGACAAAAAGTGTGTAGTAGTGAAGCTGTTCGGCAGCTGCTACACTTAGGAGGTTGTTGGTCCCTGAGGGCTTTGTGGCAGTATGGAAGCGAAGATTCTTTTTAAGGGCATATTTCTGATCTATCAAATGGTGAGGTTATTTTTTAATAGGTTGAAATTTTGAAACGTATTTTGGGGTAAAAACGTGTTCTTTTATAATTTTTGGTGATATCTCGTGAACCTGTATTGCTAGGACGTTGTTTGAGGTGTAATTTTTTGTCGCGTTGTCCTCTTTAAGAGGATGCGTGTATTGAAGATGTGCGAAAATAGATTTCGGATGATTTCTTTTTTTGACATTTTTGTTCTATCTTGCAATCCAATAAGGCTCGAGTCGTGTACGAGATGTCAAAGGACTTGGAGTGACGTCCCCCTTTTGAATTTAGTATTTATTCTTCCAAAAAAGATTTTAACAAAGGGCCTAACGAGACATGTTAAAAAATGATTATTTTACTTTTTTAAATAACTTTAATACAGAGTGATAGTAGAGAGAGAGTGAGTACCAGTTATGCTTAAACGAGCAAGTCCAATGCTACGGTGTCCTTGCCCCAATGGTTCAATCGATATTTCGATAACCATTGGTCGAAGAGGCATATACGACGGTTCGTTTTAAGGGTACTCTTCTCCAGATCTTTCCTATGGTGGACTCATTGACTGGAATAACCCAAAACTCCTAGGTCATCGACTTTGGTTTCCCGCGAACTTTTTACGTTAGAAAGGTATGCTATAGCTCATTTTCAAACGGGTGAATGTTTAACATGATGCATGAAGAGGATCCCTAAAGGGGGTCTTTAACGTTCTAGTAAAATGTAGTGACACGACTCTGTGGCATTTACATACGGCACAGCAGACTGTTTTAAGATATGAAAACCTATAAAGTTTCGGTTGACCAAGACATGAGTGTAAATGAAAGAAACATATAATTCTGCGATGAGATGAAGCTGGTCTATATATTACAACAGAACGTGTATGTGTGTTGATTTTTAACTTTTTTTTAAATAATTTTAATTCAGAGTGGTAGTAGAGAGAGAGTGAGTTATGCTGGTGGGGAGGTAGGAGAGGTGGGACAGAGAAAGAGAGAAAGAGAGAGAGAGAGAGAGTGTTGCTGATAACTGTTTATCGCTTGCATAGGGAATCATCTCCTCCAAATCAGCCTGCCAAAGTTCATCCACACACCGTGAAATAACCTTTAGTTGCTGATAGTTACGCCTAGCTGGGCGATGCAACTCGCGAGCAATTTCCACTTTGATGGGTGAGGTCTCAAACAATAATTTTGGCATTTTGAAATTCCTGTTCAATTTCTTTGATTTTACAATCGTGACCAGTATGGGCTTCAGCGTGCGATTAAACCTTTCGACCACACTGGCATTTAGATTGCAGTACATGGTGTAATGGTGTAGCAATCAGCGAATGAATTTGTGTCTGCTGGGTGCGAAACTTATCGGCTTCAGGAATGCGCTGAGCTCACCTGGCAACTGCGCTAGGTTGAGACAGAGGACAGTTGAAGGTTAAACGCTGAGAATGTGGATGGCAGGGAGGGACAGAAGAGAGGAGAGGGGTGGGGATGTAGGAGAGGTGGGGCAGAGATAGAGAGAGAGAGACGTGTTGCTGACAACAGTTTACTCTTAGTTACAAGTCATTAACCATTTGGAACTTGTATTTAGACATGAGGGCAGTACAGAGAGGTATAGGTTTAGTATGCATGAGCGACTAAATAAATAATAGACACACGGGTTTACACAAAATCTGATTTATTACTCCAAGAATTAAAGGCTGAGCTAAATCTCAGCCATTTCACACACATTTTGTTTCCTTTTTGTTTCAACACTTTTTCCACAAGGTAATGTTTTGGAAACGCTGTATTTTGGAGTTCTTGGAGATAAAACTTGCCTTTTATGGGTGGGTGGTTGAGGCCCTCGATTAAATAGGTGACTGGGCTGTCCAGGTTGACGAATACGAAATATTTCTGTACCCCAGTTCGGCGTGTAGCTCTTGTCGAAGACAGACATGAATTTGCTCACACGGACATGGTCTATGATTTGGGGGAAGTGACATCTAGGGTCAGCCGTTTTTATAGGATTAAACAGTTTATCCATCCACGAAATACTGTTGGTGGCCAGTCGTGGCTTGGTGCCAATGGTTCTATGTTTGCTATCATTGTAACGTGACACTAGCTCCGGTAATAAGTCTAGCCAGCGATAAGAGCCTAGAGATGTATACTCTTTCCACATGTTGGTTTTTAGCGTGCGATTAAACCTTTCAACCACACTAGCTTTTGGATTTCTGTACGTGTTTAAGAGGTGTAGAATGTTGTGCAATAAATATTTGTTCTGTATCTGTACACAATTTAATTTTATTACCAAACGGAACTTACTTTCTAGACGTGCCTCGTATATTGGCATTCACTTGTAGAGCGGGGTTATACTGTCTTTTGTGGGCATGGGTTTCCATAAAATGGATTTATATTTGTCACGATCAACAGACGTAGATAAAGATGGTGTTATGGAAAATAACAGATTTAACAGACCTAGAGTTAATTGATAGTTTTTTATGATGGCATTAGTACCACTAAATTTAATAGATGAATCACCAATTTTAAAACCATCCTCTTCATATCTGACGCCATACGTGGTATCTGTCTTTCCAGTAAAGAGCATTGTGTGATAAGTTTCTACCATGCATCCATAATATGTTTCTTAAAGCTGTTTTAATTCAGCTTTATGTTAAGGCGTGGACACGAGTTGTGACATGGTAGGGTGTTTTGAAGAGGAAGGTGTTTCGGCAATGGCCGATGTTTTTTGGAGAAAACTCTGCAAGGGGTGATGGTCTTTTTTTCAGGAGTAAACGCTTCATCATCCTCATACTAAAAAATACTAAAAAAGCTAAAAACTCAACATCGCTAAAACTATTCAATTCTTCTCCTTCCTCTTCCACAGGCACCTCTTGTAGAGTCTGCGTTGCTTGCTAAACGATGGATGGCGTTTCAGATGGCTTGAAAGAGGGTTTGAACATGGCTTTTAGAGCAGGCGCTAAATGTTGTTGAATAAACATAGCATTATCCGCAAGTGACCGTTTCAATTGACGAAACATTTGGCGAATATTATTTTTTGCCCCAATAATATGCTTTTTAATTGACTTTCTGCTAACGCCATGGTATCTCAACAAATGACTTAAGAGGGAATGTGACAGCTCCTTGAATAGTAATAAAAAGATCAAACCCTAAGCGATAACGTCCTTGGTCAAGTTCACTTTGTTTGTCAATCACCAAACAGGCATGAAGTTGAGTGTTCAAGCACAGGGCACACAATTCAGTAAACGTTTGAAAGGTCATATCCGGATTGACATGTTCATTGTAAATGTGGCGAATATTCCGTTCATCCTGGCGAAATAAAACAATGACATTGGCATTGTCGCGTATAAATTGCTTGGACATTTTAGAATACTTTTGTCCAGGATAGAAGCAATCGATATATTTGTGACAACTCATGCTCAAATAGCTTAGAATAATGGCTTGTCGTTCAGTGGATATATCATCGAAAATCATCACTGAATCAGGTCTCACAACATCCGGGGCAATGACATTCTCTTGCCTGGAAAATGTAAAATAACCCATATTTTAGGTCTGTAATTCAGACATGACTTGATACAGGAACACGTAGAGTGGCTGGTAGACGAATTTTGCAGAAATAAAAATATTCTGAAAACGCAGACCATTTGGTGCTGTGATGAGCGTGTGCCAAAGATTGGTCTTTCTACTTCCTGAAGGCCCCACGATGATGCATCGAATGGAAGATGAAAACAGTGAGCCGTGGCGGTGTTCACGTGATGCAGGATAGAGATGGGAAACTATGCCCCCCACGGGGAATGACTTTTGCTGCTTAACAATCTTCATATAACCTAAGGGTCAAAGAGGCTAGCAGGCTGTCTACTGTACATGGAACCAAGCCTTGTGACAGGAACAGTAGGCCAGTACTACAGTTTGATGTTGGTTGATATTGGACGTGCGTTAATGGCCAAAGCGAAGACTGTTCCCTTGCATGATCCTAAACAAGAGACAGACCCTGCCAATAAACACTATGTGGATAGGTCAGTGGTGACACGCACTAAACGGGGAGATTATGACATTAAGGGGTAGCGATTAACTTATGTGAAGCATCCTCATTTGTCTACGGATGCCAACACAAAAAGTATGTGGAACACAAGAGTTATATAACAAAGTGCCCCAGCTTACTGCGGATGGCTATACGGCTATTCATAACCGCATGATACATGTCGCCGACCCTGTGAACCCACAAGATGTTTGTACCGAACAGTTTTTAACTTTGGAAATGAAAATGTGATGTGAAGTTAAAGACAAGAGTTTACACTTGAAGCTGATGTTTTAGACCCCATAGAACCCCATGAGGTGGCAACCAAACAATTTTTTAAGTCTATGTATCCTCCATGATAAAATCAAATCCCCATGTATTTCTTATGACCATGACGCATCGAGATTTTGTCAATGATACAGAAGATGATATCTATGTTTTACATTCAGGCTCAACGATTTATCGTTTACCGTATGATGGACGTATTCGTATTATGGACTATACTCTTGATGTAAGAGCTTTATACATACGATTAAACCATAGTGCCATGTCACTACTTGGTGATTATACAGTCAGCGTGGGTGATAAACTCTCTTTCCATTTGATTCTAACCTTAGAGGAAAAAGAACCAGGAAACACGATAAACGATTTTCAGCTTCATATGGATACAGCCATGTAATAATGGCCACACAATAGTTGTCACTCAAACTTTCTTATGAAAGGTTGTTCATCATCATGGTGAAACAAAGATATATGGTGAAAAAGACTATAAAGAATCCCCCGTCATCGCAAAAGAATGGGGTTAAGGCCCTTGCGAATGAAAAATATAAAAAAATAAAGTGCTGACGATAAAGAAAGCCCTTAGAGCAGCTCAGAGGCGTGTTATTCCAATACGTAAAAGCAGGTTTCAAAACAAGGCCAGAGTGATTCCAATCCCCAAACGAGCTGGATTTTGCTAGCCCTTTTCTCCGATCTAGCAGCCTTGGGTTCACTTTTGGGTGGTGCTAATGCTGGGGATAAAACGATAAAAGCTGTAGAACAAGGCAAGCAACAAATGAAAGAGAGTCAACGACATAATGAAGCGATGTAAGCCATTGCTATGGGGGCTGGTAACGTCAATAATTTAAAGACTGCCTTCTATAAACAAGGACTTGGTATTTACCTATCACCAAATAAATATTGTTTTTAACCACAGCCATACTAAGACATGCCCTGACCCATGAAGAAGTTAAAAGCTATGCTAAACAACTAACGCTTTAGCATTATCGAAGCGTGTTTATGCGGTACCAATTACCCCCGTGACCAGGAAAACAGGAATGTGCCATCATTAATCTAGATGATCACCGAGGACCAGGAATCCATTATCTAGCCTATGTGAAAGAGAGTTCCATGGTGTGGTACTTTGAGAGTTTTGGGAATCTGCCTCCGCCCATGCCTCCACGTATTTTGGAAGCAGGATAAAGATTTACTGTAATGTGAAACGTCAGCAAAAGTTTAACGGCCAAGAGTGCGCGCGTTTGTGTTTCTTTGTGTAAGACACAGCGTCTGCAAAAACGTAAACAGTATGTCAGCAGAAAGTAAAACGTTTACACTGCAAACGTGGACCTGAAATCAGCCTAGACATTTACCTTCCTATTGAATTGAGTAAAAGGCCTTATTCTTTGGGTCTTGTTTCTCTTGAAAACTACAATAGAATATACAACATACGTCAAAATCTCAACCACAAGTTTTACTATGAAGATTCTATGCTAGCCCTGAACCATGGTGGATAACCCATAGATAATATTTATGAACACATTTAAGTGGTGCTGGCAAAACAATATGTTTTAAAGTCATTTCTTGATGGAACAACAAGTTTGAAGTTGCCGCTGCAGTTATCCACGTTTAAAATTAATTTTCAATCACAACCCGATTCCATTGGCCCATTATTGGGGTTTCTACCACGAGTGTTGAAACCCAACACAAAAAAAAAGTACCATGAAGTGAAATTGATTGAGGACCATCATTTGTCGGTGACGTGTAATATTATTAGCAACGTGCAGACGGATCAAGATCCATCGCATTCACTCTACGATTTTATTGTGACATAGCCCGATGGCTATATTATGGACGAAAACCCTCCAGTGGTGCTATTTCATTCTGTGGGTGTTGATCATAATAGTAATATAACCTTAAGACTGGTCAATAGAGACCAACAACTTATTCAACTAGATTCCCGCACACCAGTCACATGCAAGTTGGTTCTAAAGCCTCTATGAAATTGGTGTATAAAACAACAACACCGTCTAGGAATTGTGTTAGTTGTTTGTCACGTGAATACACGTTAACACCTAAGGTCAAGCAGATTTTACAGCATCTAGGTTACCACGTATACCTGCATGATGAATTCTATCCTAGACGTGGTGAACCGAATCGAGGAGCAGGAAGGGGTGGTATGAATTGATCCGCATTCCTATCAAGCTCAAACACCTGGACTAAATAACAATTGTGAAAATCAATTTGTTATCAACAACCAAGTTATTTACACCCTGCCTCATGAAAGTGACATTCAAATAGAAGGTCGGCTTACAAAAGCAGATGGAACTACACCCACGACATCCAAGTTAGCCAACCATGCTTTTGTCTTTCTGTTTTCCGAGGTATGCCATGTGATTAATGATATTGTGGTGGATAACACTCGAAATCCTGGTATTTCAAGTGTCATGAAACTATACCCCTCTTATAGTGCAGAAGAAGGTAAAACACTTTGCATGGCGGGTTGGTGGCCTGACTCGACCAATGACTGGATGGTTTACACCGATGGCACCTTTACTGGATTTTTACGTCTTAAACTTTTTTAGGCTTTGCCGAAGATCACCAGCGGACTGTGGTAAACGCAAGGCAAGTGCTTTATCTGGGCAGGGACAGGAGTGATAATAATGCACTAAAGGGAGCCGATGATGGACCCATAGATTCCAAAATTCAATTACAACGGATTCTATGGAAAGGACCACACGTGACCCTTTCCGATAGTAAAAAACTAGAAATGCTTAAGGTTGTGGGAAAAGATATGCCTCTACCCATGGAATTTAGAAGCTGGGCACTCCATGAGTAGCCCCTATTGCTAACGAACAACACACATAGTTGCTCTGTGAAAACAGCACGCTATACAGAGAGAATTCTCTATAGTGGGTTTTCAAACGAATCGCAAGTATCAACAAACCAAAGATGTCGCTCAATTTGATCACCTACAATTGAGCAATATACGTCTTTTCCTGAACGGAGCTGTTTTGCCTATGAAGGACTGGATTTGGATTTTTCAGAAAAAATAAGTTTGCCCCCCCCCCCCCTCTCTATGAGTTGTTTTCTAAATTTAGGTGGTCGTATTATCAAAAAGAGAATTGCCCCAAGTTGTCACCCCAAGAGTTTAAGGCAAGGGCGCCACTAGTCCTCGTTGACTGTTCCTACTTGGAAGAGTCTGTCAAGCAATCCTATATTGACATCCGACTAGATTTTGAAACTCATGCCAATGTCCCGCCAAACGCCCTGGAATATTGTCTCATTCATCACAAAAGAGTCAACTATCATCCACTGTCCAAACAAGTGACTAGTGTGTAAATAGCAGGCAAACCAACGACAAGCAGCTCAGTCATGGATTGCTCTAAAGCCACAAGAGAAGTCACACCCATGAATTTAAAATCTGAGGAACAACGTTTCAAGACCTGTGCGACGTGGCCTGTGCCTTTCATTAACCCTCAAGCCTTGGCAGCCGCTGGTTTCTATTATTTAACAAGTAGTTCCGTGAAGAACTAAATAGCCTATTTTCATATATGCTACTAATAATAATTGCCTCTATCAACATGCAAATTGTCAGTTTGATTTCTGTAATAGATTCGTAGATATTGAGAACCGTCTAAATAATTTGGATGGTCACCATGTTGGATTTTTATATTATAGGCCTTAGATTTATATACTAGAACATGAAGATTATTGTGTAGGTTATATATTCAAACTACAATCGCACGATTAGGACACAAGAAATAAAAGCGGGATTTTGAAATTTCGCCCAGCCGCCATATTGTGGTTATGAAAAATAATTTAAATGAATTAGATGCCAGTCAATTAAAATTTGTATAACCATATACCGTATCATGTTTCACTGCGCTCGGATAGTTAAAACTCATGAAACGTCCATTTGAATATTTAAATTTCGCGTCGCTGCCATGTTGGATTTTTGCTTCGCCAGGTTATTGAACGTCCCATAGGTGAACTTATGCTTATAGCTTCTATACACTTACAAAACTTCAGGTTATGTAAACATTTGAACGAAGTTAGATGCCGATGCATTACAATGTGCATAAACATATAGGCCTACTGTACCAAGTTTCAATGCGTTTGGTTGGATAAATCGCGAGAAACGTCTATTTAAAAGTCGCAAATTCGCTTGGCCACTATGTTGGTTTTGTGGTTACCAGATTTTCAAAAGTCATATAGGTGAACTTCTAGTAGTTCCCTTTATCACCGTACAAAATTCCATGGTTATATCGGTAATAGTTTCGGAAATATTGAATGCTGGTGAAATATTTCGCACAGCGCCATGTTGGATTGGTGTGACGTAACAAAATTGAAGGGCACGGTCGGGGTCGCTCGGAATAGTGTAATGAACTTACTCAGTTTCATTGAAATCGCACCAGCCGTTTAGAAGTTATTAGGGGGGGGGACACAAAAATTCCTACACACACACACACGCACACACACACGCACACACAGACACACGGACAAAAGGTGATCTCATAAGCCTATTTTAGCCTATTTTCAATTTTGAAAAAATAGGCTTATGAGATCACCTTTTGTCCGTGTGTGTGTGTGTGTGTGTGTGTGTGTGTGTGTGTCCCTAATAAAATCTAAACGACTGGAGCGACTTCAATGAAACTTGGTAAGTTCATAGCACTATTCCGGGTGACCCCGACCGTGCCCTTCAAATTTTATTTTGTCTCACCAATTCAACATGGCGACTGTGCGAAATATTTCACCAGCATTCTATATATCCGAAACTATTACCGATATCACCCTGGAATTTTGTATGGTGACAGAGGGAACTACTAGAACTTCAATTATGGGACCTTTGAAAACCTGGTAACTACAAAACCAACATGGCGGCCAAGCGAATTTGCGACTTTTAAATAGACGTTTCTCGCGAGTTAACCAACCAAACGTAATGAAACGTGGCACAGTAGATGTCTATACACATTGTAATGCACCGACATCTAACTTCGTTCAATTGTTTACATAACCTCAATATGGCGGCTGTGCGAATTATTTCACCGGCATTCAATATCCCTGAAACTATTACTGGTATCACCCTGAAATTTTGCACGGAGATAAAGGGAACTACTGGAAGTTCATGTATGAGACTTTCAAAAACCGGTTAACTACAAAACGAACATGGCGGCCAAGCGAATTTGAAAGTTTTAAATAGACTTTTCTCGCGATTTAATGATCCAAGCGCAATGAAACTTGGTACAGCAAATGTTTATATACATTGTAATGCACTGGTATGTAATTTAGTTCAATTATTTACATAACCTCAAGATGGCGGCTGTGCGAATTTTTAAGTTACGTTTTTTGTTTCTTGTGTCGTAATCATGCGATCGAAATGAAAGTTTGAATAATGAACCTACGCAATAATTTCCATTTAAAGGTACATGACTCTAAGGCCTGTACATATAACAATCCAACATGGCGACCATCCGAATTATTTAGACGGTTCTCAATATCTACGAATCTATTACAGGAATCAAACTGAATTTTTAAATGTTCATAGGGGCTATGGACATAAGTTCACCTATAGGACTTTCAATAACCTAGTGATCACAAATCCAACATAGCGGCGGAGCGAAGTATAAATATTCACATGGTCGTTTATCGCAATTTAACCATCCGAGTGCAGTGACACTTGGTACAGTAAATCCTTATACAAATGTTAATCCACTGGCATCTAATATTTTTCAATTGTTTCCATAACGACAAGATGGCATTTGTGCGAAATTTTAAAATCTCGTTTTTACTTCTTGTGTACTAATTATGCGATTGAAGTTTGAATACTACACGTACGCAATAATCTTCATGTAACAGTACATAACACTAAGCCCTTCTTATATAAAAGTCCAACATGGCGACCACCCGAAATATTTTGACGGTTCTCAATATCTACGAATCTATTACAGCAATCAAACTGAAATTTAGTATGTTGATACGGACAATTAACATTAGTAAGATATATGAAAATAGGCTTTATAGTTCTTCACGGAACTACTTGGTTTTTTTTTCATAAATAAAAATAGGCTACAAACGGGAGATGAAGTCAAATGTATGTTTGTTCAAGCACCATAGACCAATGGGAAGAGAGTGATGAACCTATGCAGGATCATCAGAGCTGGTGACCAGCCTGACTCTACCTCCGTAGAATGGATGTGGGTAATATACCCCGTCATTCAAGTTACCCCTCACCAGTGCCTCTGAGTGATTAAAGAAACTTTACGAGCCTTACAGTAGTCAGATATGATGTGTAACATCTGACATAGAAGAAACCTCACATGAAATTGTTGATTCACACTTATTATTCCCTTTTTCCTACGGGGTCGGGGATGTGATGCGATGGAAGTCTTTGTGGCGGATGGTTTTTACGTCCGGATGCCCTTCCTGACGCCAACCTCACGAGAGGAGATAATGAGAGACGAAATGGATGATGGTGAATGAAACTGGGTAAGGATGTGGAAGGGAGCGGCCGTGGCCTGTCAGAAGGTTGCCTGGGGTTGAAATATGGGAAACCACGGAAAACCATTCAAGGACTGCTAATTGTTGATACACCGGTATTTTAGGTAGATTTCATTAGAAAGCTAACTATTGCAATGGGTACCATGTTTCGACTTCCGGAAAATTTTGACATATCTTCGCGTTTTACATCCCCCAGACCCCAAAACCACCGTCAGTTCAAAAGTTTATATATAATTTATGTATATATGTATCTATCTCTATATATATATATATATCAGTTTCTTGTGGACACGATAACTGCCGTAATTTTGCACCAATCACTTTGAATTTTTTACGTAATATGTATCCCTATAAAATCTCGGTCGAGTTCCTTAATGGGCAAAATCGGTCGAATGGGGTGAAAATGGGGGGCTTTTTTTCGAAAAAGTGAAATTTCGCTATAACTCTCTTAATACGTGATATATCGAATCCATTTAAAGTTCATAATATGTGTCGGATAAGTGCCAAAAATTTATGTCAAATACGTTTTTTGATAGCACCAACCATTGACCAAAGGGGTGGAAAAAGTGGGTTTTTCGGGAAATATTAATCATATCTCTCTTAATAGGCACAATATCAAAACCGTACACAATGGAAAATATTCCCCTAATAATTACCTAAAACTTTTGTCTGAAAGAATTTTTGATATGACCCACCATTACGCCAAGGGATGAGAAAAATGATTTCGGAATTTTAAAAAATGCAAGTTCCATCAGAGGTTACCATAACAACGCTTTTAAATTGATAAGGGATGATCTATCAGAGGTTGCCAAGACAACGCCATTGACGAGATCACATTCATTTTTAGCCTACTTTTCACACTTTTCAACAAGTAGTTCCGTGAAGAACTATACAGCCTATTTTCATATATCCTACTTATGTTAATTGCCACTATCAACATACACAATTTCAGTTTGATTGCTGTAATAGATTCGTAGATATTGAGAACCGACTAAATATTTCGGATGGTCGCCATGTTGGATTTTATATATGTAGGTCCTAGAGATATGTACTGTTACATGCAGATTATTGTGATCGTGTAGTATTCAAACTTCAATCGCATGATTAGGACACAAGAAAAAACAAGGAGATTTAAAAAAAATTCACAGCTGCCATCTTGAGGTTATGGAAACAATTGAAATAAATTAGATGCCAGTGGATTAACATTCGGATAAAGATTTACTGTACCAAGTTTCACTACACGCGGATGGTTAAATTGCGAGAAACGTCCATGTGAATATTTGTAATTCGCGTCACAGCCATGTTGGATTTGTGATCACCAGGTTATTTGAAGTCCTATAGGTGAACTTAAGTTCATAGCCCCTATGAACATTAAAAAATGCAGTTTGATTGCTAAAATAGATTCGTAGATATTCAGTATCGTCTAAATATTTCGGATGGTCGCCATGTTGGATTGTTAAACGTATAGGCCATAGAGTCATGTACCATTAAAGGAAAATTATTGCGTAGGTTCATTATTCAAACTTTCACTTCGATCGCATGACTACATCACAAGAAATAAAAACTTAATTTTAAAATTCGCACTTTCGCCATCTTGAGGTCATGTAAACAATTGAACAAAATTAGATACCAGTGGATTATAATGTGTATAAATATTTCCTGTACCAGGTTTCAGTGCGCTTGGAACATTAAATCGCGAGAAAGGTCTATTTAAAATGTTCAAATTCGCTTGGTCGCCATGTTCGTTTTGTAGTTAACCGGTTTTTGAAAATCTTATAGACGGACTTCCAGTAGTGCCCTTTATCTCCGTACAAAATTTTAGGGAGATACCGCTAATAGTTTCAGAGATATAGAATGCCGGTGAAATATTTCGCACATCCGCCATCTTGTGATTATGTAAACAACTGAACGAAGTTAGATGTCGGTGCATTACAATGTATATAAACATATACTGTTCCAAGTTTCATTGCGTTTGGTTGGTCAAATCGCGAGAAACGTCTATTTAAAAGTCGCAAATTCGCTTGGCCGCCATGTTGGTTTTGTAGTTACCAGGTTTTCAAAAGTCACATAAGTGAACTTATAGTAGTTCCCTCTATCACCATAGAAAATGTCAGGGTAATATCTGTAATAGTTTCGGAGATATTGAATGCTGGTGAAATATTTCGCACAGCCGCCATGTTGGATTGGTGAGTCGTAACAAAATTTGAAGGGCACGGTCGAGGTCGCCGGGAATAGTGCTATGAACTTTCCGAGTTTCATTGAAATCGCTCCTGCCGTTTAGATTTTATTAGGGGGGGACACACACACGAATCACACACACACACACACACACACACACGCACACACACACGGACAAAAGGTGATCTCATAAGCCTATTTTTTCAAAATTGAAAATAGGCTAAAAATGAGGAAAAAGTAGACTTATAAGATATATCCGGGAAAATGTGTCTGTCCTTCTGTCTGTCTGTCTGTCTGTCCTTCTGTCTGTCTGGCTGTGTGTGTGCCCCACCCCCCCCCTATCAACTCCTAAACGGCTGCAGCAATCGAAACCAAATGTAGTATGAGTAAAGATGTATACCGGAATATCTCAGGCCCATATTTGAAAAAGATGCCAGTGCTACCAACTGCTAAAAAAACGCACTAGAAATTTGAGCTCCATGTTGGATATCTTGGAAGTTATACATGGGAAATATTCTAAAATTGGCACACATGTAGATAATACTATTACAGTTTAATTTCCAGGTGGCCATACATGACAGCGTTGCCAACATAATTTTAAGCCTTCTGATATGTCCAATTTTTAAATGCATATAACTTCTACACTATTAATTGGATTTCAACCAAATTTTGTATGTAATATGTGTATATAAACATATATGACTGAGTGTATTCTTAAGAGCCACCAGGGCTGCCAACTGTTAATAATTGCTCTCTATTTTGTATCCAAATATATCAGAAAGTATGCAAGCCGACAGCTTTAAACTATGCACACGTAAATTGCCCGACATTTTACATTAATTTGGAGTAACTTATATACGTCAGTTCTACCAACTTGATTCTAAGCCTGCTAATAGGACCAATTTTTAAATACATGTAACTTCTATACCAACAAATGGATTTAATCCAAAATTAGTACAAAAATATATAATATTTCAGATTATTTCTGACCAGCACTCGCATGACATTGTTGCCAACATGCTTTTACGTGTACTAATAGATCCAATGTCTAAATCCATGTAACGTCGTTTGGACTTCAACCACTTTTTGTATTCTGTACCTTAGGAGATGGAAGTAAGAATATATTCAGTCACCAGACCTGCCAACTGTATTGCTCTATTAGGCTACATTGTACCTAGTATACCTTATTTCGAACTAATTAAGACATTTCGATATTACGCACTTAATTTCGCCATTATTCTAGATAGGTTCATATACTGTAGATTAATCTATGGCATGAATCTTAAATTTAAGAAAAGTAGGCTCTTTAGTTCGTCACGGAACTTCTTGTTCCATCTGACTATGAGGGAAGCGGCTAACTGGTAGCATGTTGAACTTCTATGCCCAAGGTGCTGGTTCAAAGCCGGACAAAGTCGCCGGATTTTCTATGAGCGCTAAAAATCCGTCAGCATGTTTTCCTTCGGAGGGGAAGTTACAACGTTCGTTGCAAGTTGCTGGTTGCGGTGGCATCTAGCAGCCAAGTTCACAGCTAGGTGTCGTTGACGTTAGTATTTGGTACAAAATTAGGTACTACTACTTAAAATTGACCGTCTGCAGACCTTACCTGAATTACAGACTAATACAGTCATCACAAATAACACCGTTTATCAGACAGATTCTACACACACCCAATGTACACGGGGTTACATGACCACCTTGTCGCAGCCCCTAAACTGAGGAACCAACCAACATCTCTGCGAGAGAGAAAATTTTGCGTGAAGAAGTAACAGACTGTTAGATAATTACACATTAGTTCCAAACCTTGCATAAGGACAGTGTGATCACAAGTATAAAAATTATCCCCAAATGACAAGAAGGTTACCATCCCCATAGGACAGTAAAATGTTAAAACTATGCATAGAAAGACGATTTTTTTTAACTAACCTCCAATTGTAAAATACTTTCTCGCAATAAATGAGGTCTGATCCTCCTACGAAAACCTGCATATTTTGCCTATTATAGCCTATCCCCTAGTTTGCCCGGTGAAATCTACCTCCGCCTTCCGGCGTGCCGAGAGGATTTTTTTATAATATTATCGGAATAAATATTAATTTATTGTTAAAGGGAGTGTTTAACAGATATCTATTATATAAATCTAAGTGTCCTGACTGACTGACTGACTGACTGATTCACTGACTCACTGACTCATCATTGCCCAGCCAAAACTATTAAAGTTAGAAACATGAAATTTTGGGGATATGTTCGCTGTAAGTCGAAAACGCCCACTAAGGAAGGATTTTTGGATATTCAGGTTCGAAAGAGGTGTTAAGGGGGTAGATCTGCATTTCATTGAATAACAATATCTCCCGATTGGTTTCATTGGGAGTTGTGATACTCGGCATATAAACCCATCATTAAAAATAAGAAGGCACGTGTCTGAGGGTTTTTCGATGTGGTGTAAATTATGAGGTGAAAGGGGTGAAAACTGGGGGGTTGAAGGTTTCCTAACGGAGTGTATCTCTTAAACGACATTAGCGAGGAGTTTGGAACTCATCGGGAAACAAGATGTTCAATAAAGAACATATAGCCTACTTTCTCCTAAATGCATGGGTATTGTTATAACTCTTTGTCCTTTTCAACGAGTATAGCTTGTTGAAATACAACGTGTTATACAGATATTAAACATGAATATCAGGTGCCATTTTCTAGTGCTACCTCTGTACAAAATGTCATTCAATTCGGTTTCACCGTGTTTGAATTGATATGGTGAATCGATTTGCACACATACATGGACGCTATCTGCAAAATATTGGGCTGATGACCATGTAGTTTAGTCAAAAGGTGCTTCCTACAAAAAGTAATGTTGTTGAAAAAATTGGTCGAGATCAAATATTAGGTTGGTCGTAATTTGATTTATGCTTTTAACATATGGGTGGCCGCCATTCCATTTCCATCAAGATGGCGGCGACATTAAACAGGACATTGAGGTGCCCTTTGCAAGGGCTACCGCTGTATCAAATTTCGTTTAATTCGGTTTTATCGTGTTTGAATTGATAGGGGGAATCCATTTGCACACATACATGGCCGCCTTAGGCAAACTATTATACCGATGACATTGTGGCTTGGTCAAAGAACTTTCCTCGCATAAAGGTATGTTGCTGCAAAATTTGGTAGCGATCAGATGATTAAGTTGGTCGTAATTTGATTTAAGCTTTTAACATTTGGGTGGCCGTCATTACGTTTCCGTGAAGATGGCGACGATATAAAACATGACACTGAGTTGCATTTTGCAAGTGCTACCTCTGTACCAAATTTCGTTCAATTCGGTTTCACCGTGTTTGAATTGATAGTGGGAATCGATTTGCACACATGCATGGACGCTATCTGCAAACTGTTGGGCTGATGACCTTGTAGTTTAGTCAAAAGGTGCTTCCCACAAAAAAATATGTTGTTGCTAAATTTGGTAGAGATCAGATAATTAGGTTCGTAGCAATTTGATTTAATCTTTTAACATTTGGGCGACCGCCATTACGTTTTCATCAAGATAGCGGCGATATAAAACATGACACAGAGGTTCTCTTTGCTAGAGCTACCTTTATACGAAATGTCGTTCATTTCGGTTCGACCGTGTTTGAAATGAAAGGGGGAATCGATTTGCACACATACATAGCCACCATCCGTAAATTATTGGGCTGATGACCTTGTAGTTTGGTCGAAAAATTCTTCATGTATAAAGGTATAATGTTTAAGATTTGGTTGAGATAAGATGATTAGGTTGGTCTGAAATTGATTTAAGCTTTCAATATTTGGGTGGCCGCCATTACGTTTCCGTCAAGATGGCGGCGATATGAAACATGACACTGAGGTGCCCTTTGCTAGTGCTTCCTCTGTACCAAATTTCGTTCAATTCTGTTTCACCGTGTTCGAATTGTTAGGGGGGGACAAACATTCAGAGTACACACACTCAAATACACACTCACACACAGACACACAGACACAATTTTTCGCCCGGTGTTGATCTCATAAGTCTTCCTTCATTTTTTTCAAAAATCGAAGGTAGGCTAAAAATCAGCATAAAAATGAGTACATAGGTGTTGGACCGTTTTTTATAAATCCAATTTAAGGGGCCCTTGGGGAGGGGTGAAAATCTGAAGAAAAACAAGATGTTCAGGAAAGAACATATAGCCTACTTTCTCCTAAATGTATGGGTATAGTTATAACTCTTTGTCTTTATCATCTCCTAATTTCTTCCAATTCGAAGTGCAAAATGGCACACTGGATTTGAGGAGTGGCGTTCAAATAATTTACCCCAGCATTTTGCAATTTCATCAGTAAACACTCCAAACAACGTAGGTATTCAGTTTATTAACACCGACTACTTACAATAATTTAAACTTCGTTGCTCTAAACGTATCACTGGGAGAAACATATTTAATATAACTATTATACAGCTAATTTGTAATCGCGCACGGCTAACGAGAAAGACAGGCCATGGTGCGTAAACCAAACCCTTCTGTGACGTAGGCAATGTACCGGTATTGCTTGATGATGCTTGTACGTTTAAGTCGAGAGCAATTCATAAGCAGCAGAAATGCTATATTTTATATCAATCTTCATAAAATGGACGCAGTTTAGGTGTTCCGTGTGTTTTCAAACACGATAAATTATACTGTATAGGTTTGCAAAACTACGCCTATTGAAGTTACTCCGTACAAAAATCCACGCGAACTAGGATTCAAGGGTTCGTTGTGTCATTAATAGCTGCAACGAACAGGCTACAGTAAGTCGAGTTGTAGATTCTGTGACCTTCGTTGTGAGTTAAATTACGTGCACATTAGTATAATTGGATCAAAGAATCTTGCAGCACAGTATAGATATCATTAACTTATTGTTGTTTCAAGGGGTGGAACATAAATTAATTCGTTTATAGAAGAGATCTGCGGAATACACTACCCACCGACTAACGACTTGTATCAATACCTTCTATGAAGACAAGTGATAAATGAATACCAACGTTTATACAGGTTCAGTGATGTATACAAGATGACTAGGTACCACACCGGCAGTAAAACGAAGACCAGGCAGTGGTGCAACAGAACTACATTGCTGACGTCACGAAAACTCACCAGAGCCAGTCATTCTCGTTGGCCGTGATAATCGCGCCTTATCTTGGGGATGTGTACCCTCTATCGGAAAAAATAATAACCTTCTCAATTATACTGTAACATGGGTTCACTAACTGGCCGGTAGAGAGCATAGCTCGCATCTAGAAGGCTGTGGTTACCAATAACATAGTTCAAGTAATTACTCTTAGATGTCACTCCGGTGGTGAATGTTGTTTTAATTAAATATATATTTTCCATTTCAAAATGCACCATATAATGCTTTATTTTATAACGTCTCAGTACTCAAGAAATAATAAATATAAAAAAAATCAAGAAAAAAAGTACAACTCTGATAGGATTTGAACCACGGCCAGCCTGATGAAAGACAAACGCGCTGACCACTCAGCCAATCGTGCACACTCTAATAGATCGTTAGGAACCAATACATATACCACGTTATAGCAAATCATGACTTGGACTAAACGTTTTCTTTACTGGAGTATATTTTAAACCGAGTTCATTTCATAGAAAGTTCATATATTTGTTACCACTAGCCTATATTGCATGCAACATACTGAAGTTAATAAAATATAGGTCACAACGAGAGATCAGCTGCCATCTTGTCAAATAACCGAGACGACTCAGCTTTTTAAAATCACTTCCAGACTATAATATTAAAATATAAACTTTTAATTTCAAACGGGCCACGTCGTTTCAAACAGATTAAACGATTCTTGGTTCGATAGTCGGAACTGGTGGGTCCCATGTTATGGATTATAAAGTTTGCATAATTCACACGGCCGCCATTCTGAAATGGTACGGTTGATGACCTCGTAGTTTGGGCACAAGACGCGCCTCATATGAAGGAACGTTGTTACCAAATTTGGTAAAGATCCGATTATTAGTTTGGTTGAAATGCATTATTACGTTTTGACCATTTGAGTGGCCGCCATTAAGTTTTGGTAAAGATGGCGGCAATATAAAACATGACACTGAGGTGCCCTTTGCCAGTGCTACCTCTGTACTGAATTTCGTTCAATTCGGTTTCACCGTGTTCGAATTGATAGGGAGGGACAGACATTCAGAGTACACACTCACACACACACACACACACACACACACACACACAGACTCACACACATACACACACACAGACAGACACACAATTTTTGGCCCTGTAGTGATCTCATAAGTCTACTTTCATTTTTTGCAAAAATCGAAAGTAGGCTAAAAACAGGAAAGAAAATGTCATAACTGATTGACTGACAGACTCACTCGTCAAACTCAGGGGGAAAAACTGCTTGAAAATAAGTAAGTAGGTGACCGACAGTTTTTTTTCATAACCCAATTAAAGGGGTTCATCGGGAGGGGTGAAATTCTGAAAAAAGAACATTGAATGATAAAGTCCTGACTCACTCACCATTGCCCAGTCAAAATTATTGAAGTTAGAAACATGATATTTTGGGGATATTATCATTGTATGTCAATACCGTCCACTAAGGGAGGATTTTTGGATATTCAGGTTATAAAGGGGTCTTAAGGGGGTTAAACCTGCATTTTATTGAATAAAAATAACTCCCGATTGGTTTCATTGGGGGATGTGATACTCCGCATATAAACTCATCATTATAAATAAACAGACATGTGTCTAAGGGTTTTTCGATATGGTGTATAAAATAAGGTGAAAGGGGTGAAAATTGCGGGGTTGAAGGAGCGTGTATCTCTTAAACGACAAAGGCGAGGACTTTGAAACTCAGCGAAAAAAAATCAGCTTAAAAGATAAGTAAATAGCAGTTCGACCGTTATTCTTCATAAATCAAATTTAAGAGGCCCATGGAGAGGGGGGAAATTCTTGGGGAGGAAACAGGAAAGGAAGTGTCCTAACTGATTGACTGACTCACTCACTCTTCAAACTCAGGGAGAGAAAACTGCTTAAATATAAGTAAATAAGTGTTCGACAGTTTTTTTTTTCATTAATCAAATTTAAGGTGTTCATGGGCAGGGGTGAAATTCTGAAAATAAAAATAAAAATTGAAAGAAAATGTCCTGACTCAATCACTCACTAACTCACTCATCATCGCCCAGCCGAAATTATTGAAGTTAGAAACACGAAATTTTGGGGTTATGTTCGTTGTATGTCAAAACCGTACACTAAGGGAGTATTTTCGGATATTCAGGTTCTAAAGGGGTCTTAAGGGGGTTAAATCTGCATTTTATACAATAACAATATCTCATGAGTGTTTTCATTTGTGGATGTGATACTCGGCATATAAACTAATCATTAAAAATAAGCAGACATGTGTCTAAGGGTTTTTCGATGTGGTGTATATTATAAGGTGAAAGGGGTGAAAAGTGGGGGTTGAAGGATTCCTAACGGAGCGTGTATCTCTTAAACGACATAGGCGAGAAGTTTGAAACTCAGCGGGAAAAAATCAGCTTAAAAATAAGTAAATCGGTGTTCGACCGCTTTTTATAAATTCAATTTAAGGGGCCAATAGGGTGGGGTGAAATTTCTGGAAAAAAGGAGAGAAAGTCTCCTAACTGACTGACTAACTCACTCATTCATCAAATTCAGGGGAAAAAGACAGCTTAAAAAAGTTAATAGGTGATCGAGCGTTTCTTCATAAATCCAATATAAGGGTTCCATGGGGAGGGGTAAAATTCTGGTAAAAATAATTGACAGAAAATGACTTGACTGACTGATTCACTCATCATCGCCCAGCCAAAACTATTGAAGTTGGAAATATTAAATTTTGGGAATATGTTCGCTGTATGTCGAAGACGTCAACTAAGGAAGGATTTTTGATTATTCGGGTTCTCAAGAGGTCTTAAGGGCGTAAACGTGCATTTCATTGAATAAAGATATCTAATGAGTTGTTTCTTTGGGGATGTGATATTCGGCATATAAACTAATCCCTAAAAATATGCAGACATATGTCTAAGGGTTTATCGATGTGGTGTATATTATGAGGTGAAAGGGGTGAAAATTGAGGGTTGAAGGATTCCTAACGAAGCGCGTATCTCTTAAAAGACATTAGCAAAAAGTTTGAAATTCAGCGGAAAAAAATCAGCCTAAAAATACGTAAATAGGTGTTCGACCTTTTTTTTTCATAAATCCCATTTAAGAGGTTCATTGGAAGGGGTGAAATTCTCAAAAATAAATCAATGAGAATGCCCTGACTGACTCACTTGGCATATAAACCAATCATTAAAAATATGCTGACACATGTCTAATGATTTTACGATGTAGTGTATATTATGAGTGAAAGGGGTGAAAAGTGGTGGTTGAAGGATTCGTAGTGGAGCGTGCATCTCTTAAGAGACATAGGCGAGGAGTTTGAAACTCGGAGGAATGGTGTTTTTGGAGGTCATGTTGAGTTAGTTGTCGCTGCTCAAATTTGCAAAATGGATATTTATTCGTGGATTACTACTGTTGTATGGAAGGTGACTGGTTAAAATATATACGTCATCAACAAACTAAGTTACGAGTTGATACATATGCCGGTTTAGCAGACGCCTTGCATGTACGAGCAGAAATGAAAATCTCAGAGTCGGTCGTATTGTAGTTTTGCCATCTTCTTTTACAGGTAGCCCAAGGAAAATATTGCAAAATTATCAGGATGCGATGGCAATAGTGAGGAAGTTTGGAAAGTAAGATTTATTCATTACGTTCACCTATAATGCTGGCTGGCCAGAAATACTTAACAGCATTCATCTCTGGGAAACGGCTAATAATAGGCCTGATATTGAAGTGAGAGTTTTCCATTGAAAAGTAAAGGAATTGCTACGATTGATTAATGTTAAGGAAATTTTCGGTAAAAGCATATCTATTTACAGTGGAATTTCAAAAACGAGGTCTCCCGCACATCCATTTACTCTTAACATTAATGGAAGATTGTAAGTTTCGTGAAATGTCTGACATTGACAGTGTGGTGTCAGCCGTAATACCAAATCTCGAGGATGAAGCGCTATACGGATTGGTAAGGCGTCATATGGTACATGGTCCTCGCGGATCTTTGAATCCTTCTTCAGTCTGTATGAAAGATGGCGTATGTAAGAAAGATTTCCCTAAACAGTTTCAGGAAGAGACCAAAGATAATGGCAATGGTTACCCTTCGTATAGGAGAAGAAATAATGGACGGATTATTATAAAAACAATTTGAGGCATTGACATTGAAATCGATAGTAAATTCATTGTTCCCTACAATCCATTTCTTTTACTTTACTTGCAAGCTCATATAAATGTTGAAATATGCTCAAGTGTTCGGAGTGTTGAATACATCCACAAGTATCTTATATATTAAAATCCACAAGTATGTGTATAAAGATCATGACTGCTGCATTGTTAAAATATGTCCTGAAGGCGAAACGGTGAACTACGATGAAATTACTTCTTTCCTAAATGCTAGATACATGTATGTTGGTCCAACAGAAGCCGCATTCAGGATATTTTCATTTCACATGCATGAACAGTCACATTCTATCGTGCGATTACCAGTTCACTTGCCAAACTTGCAAAATATCTATTTTAAAAATGATAACGCTCCTACGTTATTACAAGCGTGGTTCAAGTTAAGTCAAGATTCGCAAGCCAGAAGTCCGTATATGAAACACAAGTACATTACGTCTGGAATAAGAGCAACTGCCAGTGGCAAAAAAGAAAAAAAAAACAGAAAAAACTATAGGCAGAATGTATAATGTTTCGCCTACAGAAACAGAAAGGTATTATTTACGCCTGTTATTGCTTCACGTCATAGGTGCTACCAGCTTCCAGGATATACGAATATACAAAGCAGTTGTCTATTCTACTTTTAAAGAAACAGCTAAGGAGCGAGGTTTGCTGATTGACGATTCTGAATGGCAGCGTTGTTTGGCAGAAGCGTCACAATTTCAGATGACTTCTCAATTACGATAACTGTTTTCTTACATATGTATCTTTCAGACCCCTTCAAATGTTGTTAGATAGTTATGGGACATTTTCAAGAATTCATTATAAGAGGTTTGTCTGCACACGAACCTATCATTGCATATCAGTTCACTCTTAAACATATTTCTAATACATTAAAGCTCCATGGTCTTCCCATTACTTCTCTCGAATTGCCAGCTATTATTGATAATTTCCTTCAGACAAATTTACCAATGAATTATCCAAAACTTAATGAGGATCAATTGAGTCGGATGATAAACAAAGCAAATGGAAACCAAACGGCTATAATTACAGAAATTTTGGAGTTAGTACAAAACAGCAATGAAAGGATGAGTAATGAATATTTCATTGACGGTCCAGGGGGCACCGGGAAAACATTTCTTTACCAATGCTTGATTCACAGTTGCACAAGTTTGGGTATAAATGTAGTTTCCGTTGCATGGACTGGTATTGCATCAATGTTACTACCTCAGGGGCGCACTGTTCACAGCCAGTTCAAGTTACCTCTACATTTACATGAAAGTTCTGTATCAGGAATAAAAGTTAACAGCAAGGAAGCTTTTTATATTCGTTCAGCAAAACTTATCATCTGGGATGAAGCCCCTATGGCTAATAACCACGCGTTGATGTGTGTAAATCGGTTGCTCAAGGACATCATGAATAACGACGTGCCTTTCGGAGGAAAAATTATCATCTTAGGTGAAGATTGTAGGCAGGTATTGCCTATTGTGCCTCACGCAACTAAACCAGCATCAGCCCAAATGTCATTGAGGTTCTCTCCTTTGGGGCCATTATTCAAAATTTTTTAAATCAACAAAATTATGCGAGTGGATACAGATCAACGTGACTTTGCAAACTCCTTGATACAAATTGGTAACGGTGAATACCCTCACGTCGATGGAGAAAATTCAGAATTAGTCCCACGCTGAAAAATATTTCACGCTTTTCAAAAATAGCGATTTTAGCACATAAAAATGAACATTGTAAAGAAATCAATGACAATGTTTTAGACCTAATCCCAGGATCATCGAGAACTTACATCAGTGTGAATAATTTGATTACTGAAGATGAGAGCGAACTTCTACAATTCCCAATATAATTTTTAGACAGCATAGGCATAAGTGGACTGCCACCTCATATCCTTCGACAAAAGAAGTCTCAATTGTGATTTTGTTGAGAAATATTAATGTTACCCAAGGTCTGTTGAACGGTACTAGACTGTTGGTTTGGAAGATGCATGACAATGCTTACTCCTGGAAATTATTACTGGCGTAAATGTTGGAAACAATGTCCTACTCCCTCGCCTTGACCTTACGCCATCAGATACTTCTATGCCATTTTCCTTCAAAAGGGGGCAGTTTCCAGTACGTTTGGCTTTTTGTATAACTATCAATAAAGCTCAAGATCAAACACTAGATTAAATAGGCATTTATTTATCTCAACCGGTGTTTAGCAACTTTACTGTATGTCGCACTATCGCGAGCAAAATCCTTTCATGACGTCAAAGTTCAAATAGAACCAAAAGGCAAGCGAACAGCAAATGTCGAATGGAAGGAAGTACTATTAGAATTTTGAAACGAATGTTGCGGAGGAGCACAGACCTCAGCAAATGGGGCACAGATTAAATAATAATTATACAAGGACGCCCGAATCCCTAATACGATAACTGTCCTGTGGTAATGTTAAACAAGATGTTCTGTAAAGAACATATAGCCTACTTTCTCCTAAATGTATGAGTATAGTTATAACTCGTTGTTATTATCAAAGAGTATAATAGAACTATTCTTTGTTGAAGACCTTAGAAACGATTTACCTCTACCAAACGCCACAACCTAGATAAAAACTGCTACCATCATTGAAGAAAGAAAGAAAGAAAGAAAGAAAGAAAGAAAGAAAGAAAGATAAGAAGTATATCAAGAATGTTATGGATCTGGAGACATAATCGACCGGACTGGCTGCGTGGCTCAGCGGTAACGTTCTCGCATGCTGGGCCCTAGGTTGCAGGTTCGTATCCTGGCGCAGTCAGCTGGCCTTTGAGGGTGCACAAATGCGAGGGAGCCGTGTCACTACATTTACTGGCACGTTAAAGATCCCCTTCGGGCCAAAATTCCGGCACCCCGGTGTCTCTAAAAGCAGCAGTAGTTAAAAGGGATGTAAAACCAATAACATTATTATTATTATTATTATTATTATTATTATTATTATTATTATTATTATTATTATTATTATTATTATTATTATTATTATTATTATTATTATTACATATACGACCTGCCGTGGGCAACATCCAACTTTGAGTTGAGGCATGTCTTTACACGTCTGGTTGTGCATGGCTTTCACAACCCCAATTGAATTAACAAATCTTTCCATGACCCTACAGAGACGTGTGTATACAAACTATGTGGATATTTTCGATTGCTATTTGCCTGAAATAAAAGTAGTAATTAATAACCTGAACTAACACCAACGGCTTGAATTCAGTTACTATGTGAAATCGTTTTGTTCTTTACTTCAAATAACATTTTCAAGTAACGCAAAATAGGCTGTTACAAACCCTTTAAAATAAAAAGTAAAAATGTTTCGTAGTATCATCTAGTCATTCTTCAAATTCGATGCGCATAGAATGCCAATGGTATAGTAATCAATGGAGCCCCACTTAGACTAGTCGTGACATCTAGTGGTGAAATATCGAACAATATAATCCTAACAGGGCGAGTGCATTCTAGCGGCCAGAAGAAGAAACTTTTCAATAAAATCTGGAAGTTAATAAGTACGTCGGCGTGCAGTTACCTTTTTATTAAAGATAAATCCCACAAATTGTGCATATTGATGAAAACAAACTGTCATTCACAAAATTTTACAATGGATGATCCCCGATTTGCACAAGAAATTACGTGGTATCTACTACATTGCACCCCGCATAATTTACTTACGCAGGATTCATCAGGGTCATGAAAGTACTCGGTATTACACAGTTTATGGTGATACCCATGTACCGCCATCGAATTGACAAAGTGTCGCAAGTCTTGATTTGTGTTCATCCATGTCCTAGTCATCATGGCCTCCGTGGTGTAAAACTCGAACCAGATTTCGTCCCTTTTCTGTATTCTTTCCTGCATTAGTTTTTTCCAGGCGTCTGTGGATGGTAGCCCTCTCTTCATCCGGAGGTCCTCAATGAAGAAGGTCTCCCTGGCGAGTTCATATGCTAATCTTGATTTTGTATATTTCGATATCCCCAGGGTAGCCTTCAGGAAGCGCGATTTGACTGCTTCAAGCCTCCTCAAGTCTGCCAGGGATAATTTCTCCCATATGATTTCAAGTCCATATGTGGCGATGGGCGTTATTTTCGCGTCGAATAATGTCATAGCAGTTCCCAAAGAGAGCTTCGTGATTGTTATGATGTCATATATGGCTTTGGTAGCGGCTATTGCTCGAGATTTTATGTGGACTCTGTTGGCTCTTGCTGTTGTTTGCATTGTCAATCCTAGATATTTAAATGTTTTGACTGACTTAAGGGGAGTCGTTCCTAGGAATATCCTGTCTCCTGAAGCCTCTCTGCCTCCTTTCCGAAAAGTCATTTTCACTGTTTTCTCTGCGTTTATTTTCATCTTGTTGTCCTTTGCCCACCTATCTAGATTGTCTAAGGCATTTTGAACTTCAGTAATGGATCTCGAGCCAATGACCATATCATCTGCGTATAATAATATTGTGAGATTTGCTGTTCCTTGCCTAGTTGCCATCACCACATCATATGTCGCTATGTTGAGCAGGAGGGGGCTAATTGGGTCTCCTTGAAGTACTCCATTGGTTTGCATTATCAAATTCGAGGTTGAGACACTGTCATCTATTTGTATGAAGTTTGTCGTCAGAATGTTACTTATCAGGTTCGTTAGTTTATTACCCTCACCCACTATGGATTCCAGTTTTGCGAGTATTAAAGGCCTGCTTAACATGTCAAAAGCTTTTGCATAATCAACAAAAACAACATGAAATTTTCCACCAGGGTGTCGTAGTGTTTCTTCAATGTCATTGAGTAAGTTGGTAATGGCATGAAAGGCACTCCGTCCTTTACGAAATCCAAACTGTTCATCTGGGAGTTTATGGTCTACTTCTTCTGTGATCCTCTTCGTAAGGAGCTTTGTCATTATTTTCATCATGGTCTTTTCTATAGCAATCCCTCTGTAGGAGTTCGGATCTTACTGGTCACCTTTCCCCTTAAACATCACTTTGATAGTCGAAATTCTCCATGCTGAGGGGATGTTACCCATTTGAAGACAAAGATTCATTAGGTCCGAAATTGCTGAAAGTAATACCTCTGATGAGTCTTTCACATGTTCATTGCATATACCGTCGGGTCCAAAGGCCTTACTGTTTTTTAGTGACATAATAGCTTCGTGCACTTCCTCCATTGTGAACGAGTCAGTTTCTTTTTGGTATGTTCCTGACAAAGCTACCACGGGATTGCCAAGATCTTCTTCAACGTTTAGTATGTCCCTGAAGTGTTCTTCCCATTCAATCATTTCTATTTTTCCACTATATTGTATTTTCCTAGGGTTCAATGCTAGAAATGGATCGCTGACAGCTTCTTCTATTATCCTTCTCGCCTCTTTTTCCAGATGTTAATTTCGTTTTACAGATAAGAGCATTTTGTATTCCTTCTTAATGATGCTGTAATGTTTTATTGCCTCCTGGTTCTGATTGAATTTTGCTGCATGCATGGCCTCAAGGACGCTTCTTCTCAACAAATAGCATTCTCTATCAAACCATATTCGCGATCTTCTTTTCCGCTGATACACAAATGCAGATTTAATTGTCTCTTCCAGGGATAAGGCGGCTGCGTCAATATTGTTTTTCTGCATACAATTATCAGGTTCTTTCCATTCCTCAAAGTTCTGTTTAAGAACATCTTTATCGATCTGTCGAGAAGGATTAGTATATTCAGGTTTTTCTCTCTTATCCAATCTTGAGATGTTAAAGTGGGTCGAGACTGGACAATGTTTCTTTATCAGCGCCTCCTCTGAAGTGAGACATACAGTGTAGTTCAGAAGCTTAATGTTGCAGCCTTTATAAAAAACTAAATCTATTGTGCTACACCCTGAATGTGCAAAATAAGTTCTGTCTTCAACCTTCTTAACAAGGATAAAACCTTCCTCTGTCATTAGTTCAAGAAGTTCTTTCGCTCTTTGATTATCAATGTCTAGTCTGCAGTTTAGGTCTCCAGCCAGTATTATGTCTCTGCCTGGAGCTACGTGTCCCAAGGAAAGCATGATGGTTGCTATCAACTCTTCAATAGGTGTTAGTGGCGGTGCATATATGGCAATCACTGATATCCATTCGAAGTTTATTATCAACGTGTCATGCTCTTGGTGCGTACTCTGAATTTTACCTAGGCTGGGTTTGTAGTAGCAGGAGGTGCCACGCATTGGTCTACCTCTTGGCCTTTGTGTTGCAGGTATATGCTGTGCGTAGAATCCATTAATGTCTATGGGTTTGGTCGAAAGAGTCTCTAGTAATATAAGTATATCATGAGAATGCAGTAGGTTATTGTTAGTGAATGTTGTGGCGCTCTTAAGACCCTCAACATTACAGAGTAAGACGTGAAGCTGGTTAGGCTGGAAGTGAAATTCCTCTATTGCGGGAGCGAAAAAGCCGATATCGTCTCACGATGACACCACTCGGCCACGCTCCTGGAACGTAGACCTTTGGAAGTTCATCTAGAGGTATAACTACTCTTAGAGCTTTAACCGTGTCGCTGGTAGGAAGTTCTTCACACTCGATTATATTTGTCACATGAAGATTGGTTAGGTGGCGCTGCACCATTTCTATTGTAGCGTTATGGTGGAGTCGCCCGATGTATAACCATGCTCTTGGTTCTGCCGCTTGTAATTCTGTTATATTTGACGTACTACCATTTTTGGAGTTGATCAAGCATGGGTCTACTGTTGTCGAGATTGATGACTGCGAGTTCAAGTACAGGGGTTTACGTTGTGCAGGTCGATAATCGACAATCCGATCTTTGTATGCACGGCTTTGATACATCAAAGGTTCCATAGATGTCGTATTAGAGGTGATTGCTTGCACCACTTCATTATTCGTTGTGAGCAAGTTAGATGTCGTATTAGAGGTGATTGCTTGCACCACTTCATTATTCGTTGTGAGCAAGGTATTTCCTCGCAAATCGTCGTTACCACATCGGCTGATAAGTTCAGTATCATGAATGGAAGTTCTCTTATTAATTTCCTCACATACCATCCTCTTAAGATTGACTGTTAAAGTCTCAACCATGGCTTGCATATCCTGCGTTAATTCCCTTGTAATTCTTACCTCCATGTCGTGTTCGGGGAGATGATCTATTTTGCCCAATTGGAGGTTGACCGGTTGGCCACTAGATTGCTCCTGACTCAGAACGTGCTGTTCTGAAAGCATGGCCTCATCTCTCACCTCGAAAGGTGTAATCTCCATGCCATGTCCGTTGCTCCCAAAACTGTTCTGCGAGTGTCCGCTAGATAGCACTTGATGATGACCACGTTGTTCTGTACCAATTGCATCAACTCGTCGCTCACTAGGTGTCGTCTTCGAGTTCATTCCTTCATTCTTCTGAATGTTCTGTGATCCGTCACGCGACTGACTATTGCTATGTAAACTAGGCGAGTTGCCGTGAGATGGCGCCACCAGTTCAGTAGGTATTCTAACATGGATATACCATCCTTTTGGATAACCTCATTGACCTCTTGCTGAGGAAACTGATTTCTCGTACTATTGTTAGTAACTAGCATGATTTTCATGTCATTAAAACAATTTACAATGACACTCACCATTTTATGAATATCATCTTTAGTTTCTTTCTTCATATATCCACCTACATTAGCGGTATTCTGTAGAAATCTGAGAGCAATTTGCAACCGACTTTCGATCTCGTCCACCATCTTAGCATTTTGGCAGCTAGATGTCTCGAGTAAATCTGCTGGCGAATTATGTTTTAATTAAATATATCTTTTATACCATAATATGCACAATATAACGCTTAATTTTAAAACATCTGAGGCATTACAAAACAATAAACATATAACATTTCAAGCAAAAAACCTAGCTCTGATCGGGTTTGAACCATAGGCATTTGAGCGATAGGCTAACGCTCTACCACTGAGCTAATTGCGTCAACGAATATCGTTCTATATAAAATGACTTACATAGAACTTGTTAGCAAATAATGATTTATACTAAACGATTTCATCACTGGAGTATATTATTTATATATAAAGCATTTCATACAAAGTTTATTTATTTTCTATCAGTACGCTATATTGCATGCAATACTCAAATTAGTGAAATATAAGTCAGGCACAAGATATCCGCTGCCATCTTGTCTTATTACTGAATCAGCTCAGCTTTTTAAAATCACGTCTGCACTATAGTATTACAAAATAAACTTTTAATTTCGAACGTGCCTCTTCCTTTAGAACAGTTAAAACGATTCTCGGCTCGATAATCGGAACTGGTGTGTCCCATGATATGGATTATAAAGTTTGCATAATTCGCACGGCCGCCATCCTGAAATGGTATGCCGGACGACCTTGTAGTTTGGTCACAAGACGCATCCTATACGAAGGTATGTTGTTACCAAATTTGGTAGAGATCGGATGATTTGGTTAGTCGTTATTTGATTTTACGTTTTGAACGTTTGAGTGGCCGCCATTCAGTTTAAGTAAAGATGGCGGCGATATAAAACATGACACTGAGGTGTCCTTTGCTAGTGCTACCTTTGTACCAAATTTCGTTCAATTCGCATTCACCGTGTTCGAATTGATAGGGGGGGGGGACAAACATTCAGAGTACACACACTCACACACACACAGACACACACACACAGACTCACACACACACATACACACACACACAGACTCACACACACATACACACACACAGACAGACACACTTTTTTCGCCCTGTGTTGATCTCATAAGTCTACTTTCATTTTTTGCAAAAATCGAAAGTAGTCTAAACAAGATGTTCAGTAAAGAACATATAGCCTACTTTCTCCTAAATGCATGGGTATTGTTATAACTCTTTGTCCTTTTCAAGGAGTATGATTGAATGTTGGTTGTAGTAGCTTGTTGAAATACAACGTGCTATAGGGATATTAAACATGAATATGAGGTGCCCTTTGCTAGTGCTACCTCTGTACCAAATTTCGTTCAATTCGGTTTCACCGTGTTTGAATTGATAGGGGGAATCGATTTGCACACATACTTGGCCACCATCTGCAAACTATTGGGCTGATGTTCTTGCAGTTTGGTCAGAATATGTTTCCCACATAAAGAAATGGAGTTGCAAAATTTGGTAGAGACTAGATAATTAGGTTCGTCGTAATTACATTTTAGCTCTTAACATTTGGGTGGCCGCGATTACGTTTCTGTCAAAATAGCGGTGATATAAAACATGACACTGAGGTGCCCTTTGCTAGTGCTACCTCTGTACCAAATTTTGTTCATTCAGTTCCACCGTGTTCGAATTAATAGGGGGAATCAATTTTGACATAAAGATGGCCGCCATCCGCAAACTATTAGGCTAATAACCTATTAGATTGGTCAAAGGATGCTCCCTCCATAAAGGTATGTTGTTGCAAAGTTTGGTAGAGATTGGATGGTTATGTTAGTCGTAATTTGATTTAAGCTTTAAACATTGTGTGGCCGCCATTACGATTCTGTCAATATGGCGGCGATATAAAACATGACACTGAGGTGCCCTTTGCTAGTGCTACCTCTGTACCAAATTTCGTTCCATTCGGTTCCACCGTGTTCGAATTAATAGGGGGAATCAATTTTGACATAAAGATGGCCGCCATCCTCAAACTATTAGGCTAATGACCTATTAGATTGGTCAAAGGATGCTCCCTCCATAAAGGTATGTTGTTGCAAAGTTTGGTAGAGATCGGATGGTTATGTAAGTCGTAATTTAACTTAAGCTTTGAACATTTGTGTGGCCGCCATTACGTTTCTGTCAATATGGCGGCGATATAAAACATGACACTGAGATGCACTTTGCTAGTGCTACCTCTGTACCAAATTTCGTTCCATTCGTTTTCACCGTGTTTGAATTAATAGGGGGAATTGATTTTCACACAAAGATGGCCGCCATCCGTAAACTATTAGGCTAATGACCTATTTATTTGGTCAAAGGATGCTTCCTCTATAAGGGTATGTTGCTGCAAAATTTGGTAGAGATCGGATGATTAGGTTAATCGTAATTTGATTTAAGCTTTGAACATTTGTGTGGCCGCCATTACGTTTCCGTCAAGATGGCGGCGATATAAAACATGACACTGAGGTGCCGTTTGTTAGTACTACCTCTGTACCAAATTTCGTTCCATTCGGTTGCACCGTGTTCGAATTAATAAGGGGAATCTATTTTCACACAAAGATGGCCGCCATCCGCAAACTATTACGCTGATGACCTATTAGATTGGTCAAAGGATGCTCCCTCCATAAAGGTATGTTGTTGCTAAATTTGGTAGAGATCGGATGATTAGGTTAGTCGTAATTTGATTTAAGCTTTGAACATTTGTGTGGCCGCCATTACGTTTCCGTCAAGATGGCGGCGATATAAAACATGACACTGAGGTGCCTTTTGTTAGTACTACCACTGTAGCAAATTTCGTTCCATTCGGTTCCACCGTGTTCGAATTAATAGGGGGAATCAATTTTCACACAAAGATGGCCACCATCCGCAAACTATTACGCTGATGACCTATTGGTTTGGTCAAAGGATGCTCCCCTCATAAAGGTATGTTGCTGCAAAATTTGGTAGAGATCGGATGATTAGGTTAGTCGTAATTTGATTTAAGCTATGAACATTTGTGTGGCCGCCATTACGTTTCCGTCAAGATGGCGGCGATATAAAACATGACACTGAGGTGTCCTTTGCTAGTGCTATCTTTGTACCAAATTTCGTTCAATTCGCATTCACCGTGTTCGAATTGATAGGGGGGGACAGACATTCAGAGTACACACACTCACACACACACAGACACACACACACACACACAGACTCACACACACACATACACACACACACAGACTCACACACACACATACACACACACAGACAGACACACTTTTTTCGCCCTGTGTTGATCTCATAAGTCTACTTTCATTTTTTGCAAAAATCGAAAGTAGTCTAAAAATACTATTGTCCTACATCGGTGATTTCTATCCTACATCCTCTTATATCATTCCCTCAGTTCTATAACAAAGATATACTCAATCAAATTTACAGCTTAATAAATATTAATTCCTTCTGTGTGAGTTAACTTTTCATTTCTCATCAATCGTCTTTACTTACTATTCTATCTGTAAAGGTGGAGGCGATAGCTGTTTTTACAGAGATGTGCAACTTATTAGATTCGATGTCAGTTTTCCAAAGTTGCATTTTTACTTTTCACGGTTTAATGCACTACGTATGTTTACAAGGCGATGAAATTACTTAAAATGTTTAACAAAGACTCCTAATTATATTTTCATTTCAGAAACTCAAATTAAAATGATTTTTTAGAATTTCCACTAACAGAGGAGCCTTGCAAATGCAAAATCTCACACGTTTCGTTTTTATGTCGCCTCCGTAGCGTAGCGGTCAGCATGGTTAGCTGCCGCCCCGGAGGTCCTGGGTTCGATTCCTGGCTCTGCCACGAAATTTCAAAAGTGGTATGAGGACTAGAACGGAGTCTACTCAGCCTCGGGTGGTCCAAATGAGTAGAGGGGGTTCGATTCCCACCTCAGCCATCCTCGAAGTGGTTTTCCGTGGTTTCCCACTTCGTCTTCGGGCAAATGCCGGGATAGTACCTACTGTAAGGCCACGGCCGCCCCCTTCCCTCTTCCTCGCCTATCCATCCCAATTCTCCGCCCCTTCCCATCCCTCATGAGGCCCCTGTTCGCTTTGCAGGTGAGGCCGCCTGGGCGAAGTGCTGATCACATCTCCCCAGTTGTATCCATCCCGACCAGATGTTCCAGGCTCCAGGACACTGCCCATAGAGGTGGTAGTGGTGAGTTTCCTCGCTGAGTCCGTGGGAACCACCAACATACAGGGTAAATTGACTAAATAAAAATAAAAGAAAAATAAAGAATCGTTTTTATTACTTCACTGTACTTTACGTGTGAATTTAGAGCGGAGGGATTTGGTTTTTTTTAACTGATGAACGCTATTGAAATATTCAATGATTCATGAACTATGCATTGAAATCACCTGACTTGAATTCTAAAGTCAATGAAAAATTGAAAATGGACCCAGCTCAGATATCGCTCGGAATCCAATAATCTGAATGTTTCCAGACGCAATTCCTTATGGGAAAAGGTGTAATTCCACGGGAGAGGAAACACTACTAAGTAGGACAACATAAGAAGTTGGTCAATAAAATGATTTTGAATAAAAGTAATTATGACTAATTTAAATTATTTATTTAATTCTATTAATTTGCACACCTCTATATGTTTACCAAGAGTTGCATCTCTAAATTCAAATATAAGAGACCCATCTTTTATTTTAAATTTATACCATTGTTCGTAAGTAGACAAAACACCAAATTGTACCGCTGTAGCCTTAAATTGTGTGGATATCTCTATCTACTTAGTATAAAACCAAGTTCCCAATTCTTGGATGTAACGGGTAATCTCGAGAGCGACTTGATGGATTTTGATGCGGTTTCTCACCATTCTGTAAAGGATTTTTCGATGAAGGATTAGGTAGAAAAACATTTATTTATGACCAAAAGAAGCCGAGCACTTACGATTTCAGTGAATTGATTTGAAGAAAAACCTAACGTCCATGTGTCTTTCAAGCTTACGCTGGGTAAACCGTTAAAAATATCGATATTCTCTGAGAATTGTTCAGCATGAAAAGTTCCGCAAGAAAGTCCGCGACAGCTCCCACATCGACCACTGTATGTGTTTGTACGTTTTCATTTCTTCCAGCAATCTCCATTCAGTGGAAATTTAAATTACTAGCTTAAGAGTGAATTTACGAGCTTTCGAGCGACCTATCACCCCAGCTTCAGCCAGCATCAAACTGCCGATTCATGTCGAGTTAATTCTTCAGAGAAGAGTATAGCTTATGTGTTTGGAGTTAGCTGTTCACCTCGGCCTTTCAGAATTGCGTCTGGAACCTGACGTCCGTGCGCCTTTTAAGCTTACGCATGGTAAATAGTGGGACACACACACTGAGGACAGACAGACACCCACACATTTGATCTCATAAGTCTACTTCATCATTTACCCAAAAGCGACGGTACCGTAAATGTCTGTTCAGGTCACTAGCATGAAGACATGCAAATGTCATATGGACAGAAGTGCTGTAGGATTGTTGAAGTGAATGCTGCGAGTAAATGCAATGTGCACAGCAGTAGATCTTGAAATGCTTGCACCGTTCCCAGATCTCTTGATTCACAGACCAACACGGGTCTTCTAGTTGTAGTTTATGATACGAAACTCATTTTATTCGAGGTTTTGTAGCTTCCACCAGTACTAGCCTAAATAAAGAATACAACATGGATCAACTAGATTAATAGACGCGACGCCGCTCATAACCTTAAATTCCCTATAAATTGGCCAACCTGCGAGTAAATGCAATGTGCACAGCAGTAGATCTTGAAATGCTTGCCCCGTTCCCAGACCTCTTGATTCACAGACCAACACATAATTTCATATGGATTCTGTAAAAATGAGTAATATTGATATGATAAATATCGTTTAAAACGATAATCTGGTAGCAAAATTATCTAACCCGTCCGGGATTCGAACCTGAGATCACTAGATTCACAGGCATAGACGCTATCACCACGCTATTTCGACCACGCAAGCATTAAGCACAAGATGGTGACTTATTTTCACGTACCAATAATCCTGCATTACGGAATTAAGTTTCATTTATATTTTGCTGTAGTCGCCTCCGTAGCGCAGCGGTCAGCATGGTTAGCTGCCGCCCCGGAGGTCCTGGGTTCGATTCCCGACTCTGCCACGAAATTCGAAAAGTGGTATGAGGACTGGAACGGGGTCTACTCAGCCTCGGGTGGTCCAAATGAGTAGAGGGGGTTCGATTCCCACCTCAGCCATCCTCGAAGTGGTTTTCCGTGGTTTCCCACTTCGTCTTCGGGCAAATGCCGGGATGGTACTGCCCCCGTAAATTGAATTATATTGAGACCACGGTGGCTGTATTGGAAAATATGAGTAAAGTTATGGATGTCATAGTTGTGACGTGGATACTCATGACGTAGGCACGGATGACGCAGACTTGAGGCAAGCAGGCTGGTTGAGCTGAGATTCTTGGTGACGTCATGATTTTGTTCGAGAAAGATCTGAGATTTACGACGCAGTCGCAGGAAACAAGGTATTGTGCTAAGGAAGAAGTTACGCTATTGGAGGAAAGGCTCGAACCAATGAACGATAGTTTGGAAAGAAGACGGAGATTACTGAAACTATCATATTTAATTACTTTTGGCATGCAGAATTGTGGAAAACTATTTTCAGTTATGGCATTGATTTGGAATTTTGAAGAAATTAATTTTGAGTATTTGAAATTTGAAAATCCGTCAAGTATAGCCAAAGTTAGAACTTTCAGCGATGACGGAGCAACAGGCTATGGAAGGGATGGATACGCCCCTTAAGAAGTTAATAAAAAGTCGTGCACAGGATAGAGGAGCTCTCATATATCTCTCTTACGCTCAGATCTCATATGTCAGATCGCATATATATTTCTGGTGATTTATAGTCGTTTTCAAGTGATTCAGTGAAGTAAGTCGTCTTTAGCGTGCATGGTAAAAGCCCGGCGCATCGAACGAACACGGAGCAGTTCCATTTTACGCTGTTCGAAACTAGGTGAAGTTGAAACGCTCACATTAACGTTTCTACCTGATAAGATATAAAGAATTAACTTCAGCCTTTATTATAATTCAATTGGGCAGTACAACATTGAGGTGTGTAGAAGATTTGAACAATTTCACAGTTATACTTCGAAAGATATTGGCACTTTAAGGCTGCCAACAAAAGTGATTTTCTCGCCACATGAGAAACACTTTTAAAATTTCCACATTATACACTACGGCTGACACGTGGATTACAACAGTGATATTGGAGAATACGTTTGGTAATACAACGATACATTCCACTATGGAACATTATAATCTTGCAGTGCTTTCAATGATTATAACAGATGTTGAGATGGAAGGCTAAGGCTTTAATGCAATTGGGACATATATCGATGGAGTGAAATAGCAGCATGGAACTTCGTTAATCGTCTTTCTACAAAAGCGAGCATGTAGTGAACATCCAACTACACTCATGCATCGTGAATCCATCGCTGAATTATATCAAATGACAGTGGAAATATTTTCATACTCCACGATTATGAATATTTCTGCGGAAATAACTGCAATAAACTTCATGGCGAATTACGACCAGAACTTCAGGGAATTTTCAAGAGAGGCCAGGGTGGACCCGGCTCAAAAAGAAGAATTTTGCCAGAAGGATGTCTTTCGTATACATGGAGCAGTGCAATTTCCGGAGGAGGAAGCAGTTCGATTCTCCGAGGACGCTGATTCCAGGTTCGAGGTCGGAGCACATCTTTACGCTGGTGGAATGGAACCAACAGCAGTTTTCTTTGAAAACTTTCCTCTAGAACTTCAATCAACAGATAAGGTAGTCGTGAACGTTTCTTGTATTATTTGAGTCTTGTAGCGATATCTGAGCAACCATTTTTCCCATATTTTTGTGTCCTATCTTTTGCCCCATTTTCTTGATTAATATTTCTGTACTCAGTACACTTCGATGATTGATGCCTTTTTCGACGATTTATTAAGACATGGTTATGTCATTGGCATACTTAAATAATTTTGGATCAGTTGAGACTGATATATTAGATTCTTTCAGTAATTTGCATATTTTTGAAGTCACGATTTGACTGTAAAGTTAATGATTTTATATGGCAGATTTGAATTCAGACAGCGTGTCATTTTATTAAAGTAATTCTATTCAGTAAATTACTTTGACCAATTTTCAGTCATCCTCAAGAAAGAAGAATAATTAAAAGATTTTAGAGCGTTAAAATCTTTATCATTGTCGACGATCTTGGAAATACTAGTCGTTTTATGAACATGATTGCAACATAGACATTTATCGTAAGTTCTAATTACCGTTGCATTACAGACAATTTTATGAAATAGGAACTTTGACTACGAATTATTGAATACACTATAGTAATGAACATTTGATAGGAGTTTTTTCTCAATTATAGATTGGAACAATAATGTTTGCATTCCACAGTCTAATTGTATTCTATTCGAATATTTATGCAGTTTAGATGAACTTTGATTGAAGATAGTATTTTTATACTGCGTTACTTTGAAGATATTAATCTCAATTTTGATTGACCAGGAAAGAGTGTCTAATCGTATTTGCTATTAAATTTATTTGTGATTGGCAAATTTTTACTTCATATCGATTCATGAATGAAACCCACGAAGGTTAAATAATAACAGTCATTATTACAATTGATGAATATAAGAATTTTTAAAGAGGAACAATGGATGTATAATCGTTAGTTCAGTGGACATGTGAAAGTCGCTGATGAATAATGCCTTTGAATAAGTGAAGCAGATTCCCACAGTAATTATTGATGTTGAAGAAGTTGTAAGTGGAGGATTTTTGTATGTACTGTGGAAGATTTTTATGCCATATATGTTGAAATATATGAGGAATTCTGGGCCTATTTTATGCAATTTTGTGCATTTTGAAGCGAAGTATTTTTCCGCTGAATGTATTGTCCTGGTTCTTTGAAAATTATTCATATGAAGATACTGTTAAAATTAACAAGAGTGTTAAATAATTTGAGATAACGATTTTGAATGGAGGTTACCATCACTAATAATAATAATTATTAAAACCTTATTAAACCTGAATATGAACTTTAAAATGTAACTAACCTTCATTGGTCGATTATATTACCACGATTTAAGTAATTATCAACCGGATAAACGTGTGGTTTAATGTATTTCTTGTATAAATAATATAAACAATATTTAATAATGTAAATAATTTTGTAAATATCTTTGATAATAATTTGAAATGAAAAGGATTAAGAGAGGCGAATATATATTTTTCAATTGTCATTTGACATTGTTATAAACAACTTATAATTGTTATAAATAATTAATGAACTTTTGTTATAAACATTTGGAGTTTTGTTTTTATACTCTAAACAACGCTAATTAAGCAAGTGGCTTGAACAATTTAAACATGATTTGGGATTGTTAGAGTATTCCACTGGTGTTTGAATGGAGCATTTAAAACATTTGCGTGATAATATTTCAGTTGAGATGTGGACATTTACGTGTTTTGAAAAGGGAGAGCTAAGCTCTGATGTAACAAGCATATGCTAACGCGGACCAGACAGGTGAGTCCACTTTGACGATGCAGGTGCATTGCAGCTGGCCCGGACAACTGTATGACAGAGGCCAAGGACGTTTCCATAATAGCCTTGTGGCTATAAATAAAATGTGAAGTATATAAACACGCAAAACAATTGCTATATGTGTCTCGTCCCAAATCCCGTTTCCATTCCAAGTGCATTATTATTTTTACGTTATTTTGAGCTTGAGAAAGCTGAAACATTGTATGTAGAGTATACAGGTCCTACAGGAGGACATGGTTATTTAGACGATGGCTTCTGATTGCCACGTGGATTTTGTTGTTTTATTTTGTTAAATTCATTCTTTTTGTGAAATAAATTATTGTGCAGTTTAAAGTTTCTCGTCTTCGTTGTGGTTCATTTTAAACATCATGGTGGAGGTTATTGTGTGGGCATACTTTAAGTGATCCAGTTGACAACCCAGTCCCCGAGATAAATTTAAGAGGTAAGTAAAGGTAAGTATGAACCCCCGTATATTTTGGTGTGTTCCACAATAATTTCTTGTTAACTATTGTGCTCTAATCTCGATAGTATCTGTCAGTGCCATTTTCATTGATGTAGCTATGCCGGCGCGTTTGATTATTGGCAATCCGATTGAGGGGGCGGATATCTGACAGCCTACTATCCGGGTTATCGGGTACAGTAGGATTGGCAACCCTAAAACGTGGGGCTTGTTCTACAAAACTGGATTACCAAGTAGGATTGGCACCGCAATTCGGTGGGGCTCGATTGACAAAACTGGATTACCAGGTTGAACGCCAGTAGAATTGGCACAATCGAAGTTCGGAATACTTGAATAACATTGGATTACCAAGTTATTGCAGTAGAATTGGCACCGCAATTTTGTCGAGTGTTCAAATAACATTGGATTACCATGTTATCGATGTCAAAGGGATTGTGAAGACTCAAATAAAGAGGTTGATTCTTTGTTAGATGTCTTGGCCAATTGTAGAACTTGAGAGTGTGATTATATAGGAATTAAATGTTGTGTTGTATTAGGAAAATTACACTCAGAAAAGATCAGATCTTATACAACTTGAGAGAGGTTAAATAGGCTGGAAACTTAGAAAAATCGCCTATGATCTGGAATCTTATTTTATTTGACCGGCTTATGACGTGTTTAGTCATATTAAAGATAAAATTAAACTATTTGGATTATAAATGTAAATTATTTGTGTTAAGATATTTTAAAATGAACCAAAGAAACTTGAACATGTGCTTGAGTTTATTTCAACAAGAAGTGTCTACGAGGGTTAATTATAAGGTATTTATAAGTTAGATTTAGGACAGAAAATTGCTCAAAATTTATATATGGTGAAAAATGTTGCTCAGATGTTGTTATTTTGCTCTGTTTGATGTATGTCCCTAAAGGAGTTTATTATTGAATATTATTGAAATGGCAGATGAAAGTATTAAGAAATTGTTGGAGGAGATGTCCAACAATATGAGGGAGATGGAAGCTAGGAATATTAGTCGAATGGAGGAGAATGCTAGTAACTTGTCTGCTAATTTGTCTATTAGAATGCAGGAGATGATGAAGGAGAATGCTAGTAATTTGTCTACTAGGATGGATGAAAATTTTAAAGTTATTCAGACCAGTTCTGCAAGCTTAGAAAATGATATGTCGCGTTTACAGATCAGTACCCAGGGAATCGAGAATGCTGTAAGTGACATTCATAAAGATGTTTCTGATGTTAAAACTGATGTGTCTAAGGTACAGAAAGATCTTACTATGTTGAATCTTGATGTTGCTAATGTTCGGGGTGATATTTCATGTGCTAGAGCTGAAGTAATTGTTGTTAGGAACGATGTTGCTACTGTACAGGATAAAGTAGAAGAGGTTCAAAGAGAAATTAAAAATGTTGGAACCGATGTATCAAACGTTCAGGTAGACATTAACAACATTCATACAGATGTAAATGAGATGCAAAGCGACATCAATAAAATACAAGTAGAAGTAAATACAGTTTTTGTAGACATTGCTAAAGTTCAGACTGATGTTAACAAAGTTAGGGAGGAAATTGAAACTTCAAAAACACTTTGTACTCGTAACATTAGTGCTTTGACAACTCGATTAGTTGACGAGTCTGTTAGGACAACAGCTTCTTTAGCAGGTCTAAAATATGATGTAGAGGTCATGAGAACCCAGGTTCTAGATCATAATCGGTTACTTAAGGAAGACATCGAAGTAGATATTGCGGAAATGTTAACTGCAAATGTAACGGTATGGAAAGATGAATGGAACAGGTCAAGTGGGGAACATGTAAATCAAATTCAGGAGCGAATTGAACGAAAACTTGCCAGTACACAAGTAGACATTAACAATGAAGTAGTTCAGATTAGGAAGGATTTGAGTATCAGGATGGATTCGCTATCCGAAAAGCAGGTAGAGGATAGAACACAGATAGGTCAGGACGTGCAAACATTAAAGGAACAAATTCATAATGTTGTCTCTGATGTTAACGAAACTACGAGCAAACTGCAGAAATTGAAACTAGGAGAAGCTAGCCTGATGGAAACCTACAAAGAAGAGTTGATCAGGAAAGTTATAACGGAAATCACTGATAAGGATCCAGAAGGATCGACTTGCGAAGACAGGAATTACGTCAGAAGATGTAACCTCACTGCAGAAGAGAGAGATATTGGTCCTGAGGAACGTATATCCAGATTCCGGGAAGAAGATGAGGATAGGAATATTGAACCGGAATGGAAATATCGTGATAGTGGGAAAAATTACATGGATTCATATCCGAGAAATGTGACAGTCATCCGGAACTTCGAGGACAAACCTCAAAAATTTAGCAATACTGATAGTCTGACACCGATAGAATATATCAGGAACCTTAAAGATTATTTTATAGAAGCTCACATTCCCAGAGAAAGAGAGATGAGGATAGTAGAGAGATTTTTAGCTGGAGGACCCCTTGAATGGTTCAGAGCATTTCGCTACACCGTCAGTAATTTTGACGAATTCGCAGAGGCACTGATCAAACGATTCTGGTCCATAGAAGCTCAGAATTCATTAAGAGCTGAGGTATACTCAAGGAAGTATTCAGGTACTCTTCCAACACGGTACGCTGATTTCTTCACGAGTCAACTATCACGCTTGAGATTTTTGCAACCCCCATTGTCAACAGAGCAGTTGATCGATGCTATTTCGCGTATGCTGCCTGTGGAAGTAAGAAGACTGATTATATCGTCAAATATCAGAGATTTGACCAGCATGGACGAATTGTTGAGAAGGCTTGACTACACGAGTCCAATGCCAAATGTGGTTCAGAAAGGTCAGAGGCATGAATTCAAAGACATCAATACGGTCTATTTGGATCAAGTCCAGCAAACTGATAAGCCCGCTGACGAAGGAAAAACTGAAAATGTAGGTCCCCATAGGAATAATTATTTTCGCAACAGATCGCAAGGTTACCGTCCATATCAGCAAAGACGAGGCTGGAACAATGGAGGCAATTATAATAATGGAAGAGGTAGATACTACAATAACCAGGGCTACAATAGAAACTATAATAGAAATTACCAGAATCGAAATCAGAATTCTCAAGGTCAGGTTATGACACCCGACAAATATCAGGAAAGAGAGAAAGAAAGTCAGCAGTATCTAAAGGAATTGCGAGAGAAGGAAGCTGAAAACCAAAAGAAAAGACAGGATGTAGTGATCGATCCTGGTCCTTCTACAAGTCAGCAGAACTTGGAAAACAGAAATACAGGACAGAAGAGACAGTAGAAAGGAGAGAATGCATTAGCCACACACAAACCAGAGTAGAAGAGATTAATGATTAAGGAACATAGAGGATATATCATACAAGAATAAGCCAATAATTCAATTTCGTGTTCAAGTGAATTCTGATACTTATAACACAGAGTTTAAAAACAATTTGCAACTGTTTTTAAAACGTGGTGAAGGGAGAATGTCCCCCGTAAATTGAATTATATTGAGACCACGGTGGCTGTATTGGAAAATATGAGTAAAGTTATGGATGTCATAGTTGTGACGTGGATACTCATGACGTAGGCACGGATGACGCAGACTTGAGGCAAGCAGGCTGGTTGAGCTGAGATTCTTGGTGACGTCATGATTTTGTTCGAGAAAGATCTGAGATTTACGACGCAGTCGCAGGAAACAAGGTATTGTGCTAAGGAAGAAGTTACGCTATTGGAGGAAAGGCTCGAACCAATGAACGATAGTTTGGAAAGAAGACGGAGATTACTGAAACTATCATATTTAATTACTTTTGGCATGCAGAATTGTGGAAAACTATTTTCAGTTATGGCATTGATTTGGAATTTTGAAGAAATTAATTTTGAGTTTTTGAAATTTGAAAATCCGTCAAGTATAGCCAAAGTTAGAACTTTCAGCGATGACGGAGCAACAGGCTATGGAAGGGATGGATACGCCCCTTAAGAAGTTAATAAAAGGTCGTGCACAGGATAGAGGAGCTCTCATATATCTCTCTTACGCTCAGATCTCATATGTCAGATCGCATATATATTTCTGGTGATTTATAGTCGTTTTCAAGTGATTCAGTGAAGTAAGTCGTCTTTAGCGTGCATGGTAAAAGCCCGGCGCATCGAACGAACACGGAGCAGTTCCATTTTACGCTGTTCGAAACTAGATGAAGTTGAAACGCTCACATTAACGTTTCTACCTGATAAGATATAAAGAGTTAACTTCAGCCTTTATTATAATTCAATTGGGCAGTACAACATTGAGGTGTGTAGAAGATTTGAACAATTTCACAGTTATACTTCGAAAGATATTGGCACTTTAAGGCTGCCAACAAAAGTGATTTTCTCGCCACATGAGAAACACTTTTAAAATTTCCACATTATACACTACGGCTGACACGTGGATTACAACAGTGATATTGGAGAATACGTTTGGTAATACAACGATACATTCCACTATGGAACATTATAATCTTGCAGTGTTTTCAATGATTATAACAGAAGTTGAGATGGAAGGCTAAGGCTTTAATGCAATTGGGACATATATCGATGGAGTGAAATAGCAGCATGGAACTTCGTTAATCGTCTTTCTACAAAAGCGAGCATGTAGTGAACATCCAACTACACTCATGCATCGTGAATCCATCGCTGAATTATATCAAATGACAGTGGAAATATTTTCATACTCCACGATTATGAATATTTCTGCGGAAATAACTGCAATAAACTTCAGGGCGAATTACGACCAGAACTTCAGGGAATTTTCAAGAGAGGCCAGGGTGGACCCGGCTCAAAAAGAAGAATTTTGCCAGAAGGATGTCTTTCGTATACATGGAGCAGTGCAATTTCCGGAGGAGGAAGCAGTTCGATTCTCCGAGGACGCTGATTCCAGGTTCGAGGTCGGAGCACATCTTTACGCTGGTGGAATGGAACCAACAGCAGTTTTCTTTGAAAACTTTCCTCTAGAACTTCAATCAACAGATAAGGTAGTCGTGAACGTTTCTTGTATTATTTGAGTCTTGTAGCTAATCTGAGCAACCATTTTTCCCATATTTTTGTGTCCTATCTTTTGCCCCATTTTCTTGATTAATATTTCTGTACTCAGTACACTTCGATGATTGATGCCTTTTTCGACGATTTATTAAGACATGGTTATGTCATTGGCATACTTAAATAATTTTGGATCAGTTGAGACTGATATATTAGATTCTTTCAGTAATTTGCATATTTTTGAAGTCACGATTTGACTGTAAAGTTAATGATTTTATATGGCAGATTTGAATTCAGACAGCGTGTCATTTTATTAAAGTAATTCTATTCAGTAAATTACTTTGACCAATTTTCAGTCATCCTCAAGAAAGAAGAATAATTAAAAGATTTTAGAGCGTTAAAATCTTTATCATTGTCGAAGATCTTGGAAATACTAGTCGTTTTATGAACATGATTGCAACATAGACATTTATCGTCAGTTCTAATTACCGTTGCATTACAGACAATTTTATGAAATAGGAACTTTGACTACGAATTATTGAATACACTATAGTAATGAACATTTGATAGGAGTTTTTTCTCAATTATAGATTGGAACAATAATGTTTGCATTCCACAGTCTAATTGTATTCTATTCGACTATTTATGCAGTTTAGATGAACTTTGATTGAAGATAGTATTTTTATACTGCGTTACTTTGAAGATATTAATCTCAATTTTGATTGACCAGGAAAGAGTGTCTAATCGTATTTGCTATTAAATTTATTTGTGATTGGCAAATTTTTACTTCATATCGATTCATGAATGAAACCCACGAAGGTTAAATAATAACAGTCATTATTACAATTGATGAATATAAGAATTTTTAAAGAGGAACAATGGATGTATAATCGTTAGTTCAGTGGACATGTGAAAGTCGCTGATGAATAATGCCTTTGAATAAGTGAAGCAGATTCCCACAGTAATTATTGATGTTGAAGAAGTTGTAAGTGGAGGATTTTTGTATGTACTGTGGAAGATTTTTATGCCATATATGTTGAAATATATGAGGAATTCTGGGCCTATTTTATGCAATTTTGTGCATTTTGAAGCGAAGTATTTTTCCGCTGAATGTATTGTCCTGGTTCTTTGAAAGTTATTCATATGAAGATACTGTTAAAATTAACAAGAGTGTTAAATAATTTGAGATAACGATTTTGAATGGAGGTTACCATCACTAATAATAATAATTATTAAAACCTTATTAAACCTGAATATGAACTTTAAAATGTAACTAACCTTCATTGGTCGATTATATTACCACGATTTAAGTAATTATCAACCGGATAAACGTGTGGTTTAATGTATTTCTTGTATAAATAATATAAACAATATTTAATATTGTAAATAATTTTGTAAATATCTTTGATAATAATTTGAAATGAAAAGGATTAAGAGAGGCGAATATATATTTTTCAATTGTCATTTGACATTGTTATAAACAACTTATAATTGTTATAAATAATTAATGAACTTTTGTTATAAACATTTGGAGTTTTGTTTTTATACTCTAAACAACGCTAATTAAGCAAGTGGCTTGAACAATTTAAACATGATTTGGGATTGTTAGAGTATTCCACTAGTGTTTGAATGGAGCATTTAAAACATTTGCGTGATAATATTTCAGTTGAGATGTGGACATTTACGTGTTTTGAAAAGGGAAAGCTAAGCTCTGATGTAACAAGCATATGCTAACGCGGACCAGACAGGTGAGTCCACTTTGACGATGCAGGTGCATTGCAGCTGGCCCGGACAACTGTATGACAGAGGCCAAGGACGTTTCCATAATAGCTTTGTGGCTATAAATAAAATGTGAAGTATATAAACACGCAAAACAATTGCTATATGTGTCTCGTCCCAAATCCAGTTTCCATTCCAAGTGCAGTATTATTTTTACGTTATTTTGAGCTTGAGAAAGCTGAAACATTGTATGTAGAGTATACAGGTCCTACAGGAGGACATGGTTATTTAGACGATGGCTTCTGATTGCCACGTGGATTTTGTTGTTTTATTTTGTTAAATTCATTCTTTTTGTGAAATAAATTATTGTGCAGTTTAAAGTTTCTCGTCTTCGTTGTGGTTCATTTTAAATATCATGGTGGAGGTTATTGTGTGGGCATACTTTAAGTGATCCAGTTGACAACCCAGTCCCCGAGATAAATTTAAGAGGTAAGTAAAGGTAAGTATGAACCCCCGTATATTTTGGTGTGTTCCACAATAATTTCTTGTTAACTATTGTGCTCTAATCTCGATAGTATCTGTCAGTGCCATTTTCATTGATGTAGCTATGCCGGCGCGTTTGATTATTGGCAATCCGATTGAGGGGGCGGATATCTGACAGCCTACTATCGAATTATCGGGTACAGTACCTACTGTAAGGTCACGGCCTCCTTCCCTCTTCCTAGCCTATCCATCCCTATCTTCCATCCCTTCCCCTCCCTCATGAGGCCCCTGTTTGCTTTGCAGGTGAGGCCGCCTGGGCTGATCACACCTCCCCAGTTGTATCCCTCCCGACCAGATGTTCCAAGCTCCAGGACACTGCCCATAGAGGCGGTAGTGGTGAGTTACCTCGCTGAGTCCGTGGGAACCACCAAAAAAAATATATTGCTTCTTTCCTGCGTGAAATTGAGTTTAAAGTGCCTTATAAATAGGCCTCTTGTGAGTACAGAGAATGTATTCAGCAATAGTTCATGAAGGATTGCTCAGTTCTCGTATAAGCACAACGATATATATTATATTGATGACTGTATTACCGTTATGTGGGTTAATATTTGAATAGCCATTGCGCAGAAACATAATACCGGCAATGCCGACTACTTACGATGTTCCATATTAAATCATTTTATCTTTTAAATACTGATACGAAGACTTCGAACATGTGCCATGTGGTTTGTTTCAATCACCTGACACCAGAGTTCGCATGAGCGTTTACCGTTAGAATGAAAGTGTTGAGCAATGCGATCCAGCTGGCAGTGCGTCTTACACACTTCTGTCCGATCCACTTCCGTCCCATTTTTCAAAACCACTCCCACAAAAATATCCAGCAACCGAGTGGAATGATGTTACACTTCAATAAGTTATGATACATGTAAACCTTATGGCGTCAACGGTGCTTCGGTGAGCAGTACAGAGTCGAAAACGCCCAGTTTAGAGACATTGAGACATCACCGCTCTCATGGAAGCTATAAATTCTAAAGACTGTACTGTTGTATGAGTTGGTACCGTCCCTATCCCAGAATGGCAAAAGAATGTGAAGCTTGTTATGATTTTATGCCAATAAAATGATGTAATACAAACTAGGTTTTATTATTATTATTATTATTATTATTATTATTATTATTATTATTATTAATATTATTATTTCTAAACCTGAAGAGTGGATAGACATTATGTTGACCTAACCTAACCTAACACTCTCTAACCTAACCTGACTCTACATAACCTAACCTAAGTGAACACAATTTGATATGGACGTGTTTTTTACAAGATTATGATTTATTTAACTGCAATTGCTATAACTTAGTAGTCGATAGTCAGTCGTCAGTTGAACATGGTCCAGGCAAGCGTCAACATGTTGAATACGCTGATTGTGGATTGCCAAGTGAATAAAATTGAAAATAAATAATTTATATTTAAAGAGGTGGCCATCATTGACTGTTCCAGATTTTGGATTTCACAACCCACCAATCTCGTGTTTAAACCACCCTATGCTTTTTATTAGTTGTGTGGAAAAACCGTAAACAAACACAATGGCTTGAAAATCATTTGCAACTACACTGGAATCAAGGAACCATTTCATATAAATACCTCGACATGGTGATGAAAGCCCATATATCATCAGCCAATGTGGTATTTGTGAAAGGTAATGAAAAGCGACAATGGTTGCAACAGTTTTTGACTCCTTACTGTCTATGTATCGATTTGATGGATATAGGGGGCCCCTCAATGGAAACATTAACGGAGCGCTGCCCCTCTGGCTACATTAACAATAAAGCCTTGGGACAGGCGTGGCATTTGTTTCATTGGTTAACCACCAATGCCTGCTGGGAGTTGTTAAATAAAATTGAAACTCAAGGTTTACCGGTGGATGAAAGCAGTGAGATTCCTACAAGAGACGTGTAAACATCTACAGTACGTTCTAGGATGAAGAGAGGGGATGTTACCGAAAAGGCCATTGGAAAATTATTTTTGTTCAAAAAGAAACTGGACAGTTTTACCAATGAAGAATTATCGGCGCTTCCAAAATAGGTTATTATTATGTGGCAGCTAATGCAGTGAAAGAAGTCTGGCAACATGTACCAAATCGTGCACCCAGGACCCTGTGTTAAGAAAATAACAACCATGTACTGATTACGATCACCATAAGCAAGTGGCCATGGCTAAAATACCTTCTATACGACAGTGTACTACTTGCCAGCTGGTCAAACTCTATCATGGTCATACAAGTCAGTGTAAAGACTTTGTTTCCTCATTCCACGGGTGTGATGGCGAAAAAAAAGCAACAACAACAACATCCTCCACGGAGGAGGAGGAGGAGGAGGAGGAGGAAGAAAATCAAACCTTTTCGCCGTCGATGGAAAAGGATATGTCAAACTTGTACTGGTCGTGGCATCATTGACAAAGTCATTAATCGTTTACCTTTCGAAATCCACTTACCTGGGTATCGCAGCGCGGCGATCTACCTATTAATCCTTTGGAACAAGCATGCAGAGAACTTGACCTTTCTTATCGCCATAGTCATCCTGCCTTAGGACATGTGGCGGATAACATGTTGTTGAAAAAAGCTAAACAACGTTTGGGATCCTGTCATGCCTTATTGGGAGAGAGGTTGGCAGCCCTGATTGTCATTAATGCTATGAAAGGAAAGTTAATGATGAGTGGACATGAACATTGAAAAAAAAAGAATTGGGGAATTTGTACTTTTGTATTATTTTTTGTAAGCCCTATTTGTAGTGAAATTAAAAAAAAAAAGGGTTCCCAGATCATGAAGTTTTTTTAAATGGTGATAGTCATTTGTTTCATTATCATATTTGTCCCATTTCAAATTTCCAATTTACTCTTTTTAAAAATTTCATTATTAAGTTTTTGTATTTTATCGATATTGAAACGTGTATTTTCAAATTTTGCTGTTACAACCTTTTCTGATTTAGCCCATGTCGAAGGTTTAGTTTTTGTGAAACACATGATTTTTCATTTCAAGTTTTTTGAAAATGTTCTCGATGCGAGTGCTTGGCTAATGGCGATGGTGCAGGCTCCCTCTTTGTCTATTTTGTTGAAACGTAGAGTCCTACTACTACTACTCCTGCAGGTAAGACTCTCTTACAAAATAAAGCCTATCTACCACAGCATTCAATGAAAAAATAAATAAAAAAAACTATACTAGGCTATTTACCATTTGCTATAAGTGTTCATTTTCACCCTCCCTCATCGTGTTTCCTATGGTCAAACGATAACTGTTACCTACACATATGCTTTTTCTCTCTCTGTCTCTGTAGTCATACGTCCACATATACATTCATGCCTTTGGAAACAAACACAACCACTATATTTATTTCCAAAGAACATCCTTAACATGCCCACCATCCCAAATAACTTTTAGTTAACAATTTAACATTTACCATTACAGAAAAAATCATATTAGTCCTTTAAGTTACTAAAAAACAAATAAGTTAACACATTTGTACAGTCTTGAAATCAAACTATTTATGCAATTTACCATATTTTAATTTCTAACCCAGTGAAATAAAAATAAACAAGTAGTTCCGTGAAGAACTATAGAGCCTATTTTCATATACCCTACCCATAATAATTGCCTCTACCAACATACAAAATTTCTGTTTGACTGTTCTGATTATTATTATTATTGCCTTTATTGGTGGCGCAGTTAGGGCTCTTGGCCCACTCTTACACTTAACCGCATTAATGCAATATAATAAACATATTATGACATTTATATAACTGACAAAATTAAACAAGAATAGACATATATAATGACTTTCACTCTCTCATTCACTCATCCAGTCACACTTGTTGTCTTTCAGCAGTGTTCAGCAGGCAACCCCAGCAGGTGGTCTTGAATTTAGATAGTGAGGTGGTGCCCCTGACACTAGCTGGAAGGGTATTCCACAGCCTAGACCCCACCACATGAAAAGAGTTGTTGTATATAGAGGAGCGATGAATAGGAATGGTGAGGGAAGAACCAGAGCGTGTATTATTACCATGGAAGGAAGACAAGTACTTGTATTTATTTGATAAGTATAGCGGTCTATCGTCAGACAATAATTGGAAAATCTGGACAAGAATGTGATATGATCGACGTAGTCCAGGTTTCAGCCAGGAAAGAGCGCAATAATAGGGAGTGATATGTTTATCATAGCTCAGATCGTAGATAAATCGTATACAAGAGTTGAGAGCTCGTTGAAGATATTGAGAAACGTCTAAATATTTCAGTTGGTCGCCAGGTTGGATTTTTATTTATGTACTATTATATGAAGATTATTGTTTACGTGTGGTATTCAAACTTCAATCGCATGATCACAACACAACAAGTAGAAACGAGACTTTAAAATTTCATACAGCTGCCATCTTGTGATTATGCAAACAATTGAAATAAATTAGATGCCAGTGGATTAACATTTGTATAAGCATTTAACGTGCAAAGTTTCACTGCACTCGGATGGTTAAATCGCGAGAAACGTCCATTTAAATAATTAAACTTCGCGTCTCCGCCATGCTGGATTTGTGCTTACCAGGTTACTGAAAGTCCTATAGGTGAACTTATGTTCATAGCCTCTATGAACATTAAAAACACAGTTTTATTGCTGTAAAAGATTCGCAGATATTGAGAACCGTCAAAATATTTCGGATGCTCGCCACTTTGGATTGTTATATGTTTAGAACATAGAATTATGCCCAATTAAAGGAAAATTATTGCGTTGCTTCAATATTAAAACTTTCACTTCAATCGCATGATTACAGCACCAGAAATAAAAACCTAATTTTAAAATTTCGCACAGCCGCCATCTTGAGGTTATGTAAAAAATTTAACTAAATTAGATGCCAGTGCAGTACAATATGTATAATCATTTACTGTACCACATTTTAAAGCGCTCAGATGGTTAAATCACGAGAAAAGTGAATTAAAATGTTTCAACTTCGCTTGGCCGCCATGTTCGTTTTGTACTTTACAGGTTTTTGAAAGTTACATATGTAAACTAATAGTAGTGCCCTTTATCACCGTACAAAATTTCAGGGTGATACCTGTAATAGTTTCGGAGATATTGAATGCCAGTGAAATATTTCGCACAGCCGCCATTTTGAGGGTTTGTAAACAATTGAACTAAATTAGACGCCAGTGCATTACAAATTGTATAAACATTTGCTGTACCAAGTTTCATTACGTTTGGATGGTTAAATCGCGAGAAAAGTCTATTTAAATGTCTCAAATTCGCTTGGCCGCCATGTTGGTTTTGTGGTTAACAGGTTTTTGAAAAGCTCATAGGTGAACTTCTAGTAGTGCCCTTTATCACCGTACAAACTTTCAGGGTGATATCGGTAATAGTTTCGGAGATACTGAATGTTGGTGAAATATTTCGCACAGCCGCCATGTTGGATTGGTGAGGCACAACAAAATTTGAAGGGCACGGTCGGGGTCGGCCATAATGGTGATATGATCATATCGAGTTTCATTGAAATCGCTCCAGCCGTTTAGAATTTATTAGGGGGAAACACACACACCTCACACACACACACGCACACACACACGGACAAAAGGTGTTCTCATAAGTCTATATTTTTTAAAAATTGAAAATAGACTAAAAATAAGGTTGTACAGGGCTTTAAAGAGCAAATGGCATAGGTGGTTTCTACTATCTACACAAAATTTTGTATTTACAATTACAAAAACTACTTTTTACAATGACCATCATTAACAACACAAAAATACTAAATCTACTATTTACAAAAAGGTATGTCTCTGAACGATAGAACAGAGAAATCACACCTCCTCCTCGTGTTGATAACCCCATGGCAGGCTGGTGAGCAGGTCATCAGTCCACACACGTTTGTTAACCATCGAGGCGAGGGTGTGTTTCCTCTGTTCCACAAGATACAAATCACGGTTGCTGGACTGTATCCTGCACTGTTTATGGGACATAGCTTTCCCAGTTCGTAAAACCTCTAGGTAGTCGTCCTCACGTAGCGATTTTATGACTGCTCTATCTACGCCTTTTGCTCTTTTGGCTTTTTTACAGTCTAGTGTGCGATACGCATGCATCTTAGATGCCAAACCGAAAAATTCTGGCATGATGGAATCACCACATTCATCTTTTAAAACACCCATTTCCTTCTTGTATTTCATGTGTAGCTGATACACATTGTCAGCACTATAAGAAGAGGTGTCAAACCAGTCGCTATGTTGCCTCATCACGAGATAGGGGTAGCAGTGGCTATCGTAAGTCCGTATCCATATACAAAAGAGATACGTCTTCGAAATTCTGTTTGGCAAACTCGTAGTGGAATTTATTGTGCCCGCTTAGACCGAAATTTAACGACCACATTTGTAAATTCCCGAAATCAGCTTAGCATGAGATAACAAGAAGTTCCGTTAAGAACTATACAGCCTACTTTTCATGCCAATGATTATTCTACAGAATATGAACCTATCTAGAATAATGACGAAATTAAGTTGGTAATATCGAAATATCTAATTAGTTCAAAATATACCTGGTATAATGTAGCCTAATAGAGCACTACAGTTGGCAGCCCTGGTGACTGAATATATTCTTAGTTACATCTCTTAAGGTACAGAATACAAAATTTGGTTGAAGTCCAATGGACGTTACATGCAGTTAGACACTGGATCTATCAGCAGGCGTAAAAGCATGTTGCCAACAATACCATGCGTGTGCTGGTCAGAAATAATCTGAAATATTATGATATCTTGTTGTGCCAATTTTGGATGAAATCCATTTGTTAGTATAGAAGTTACATGTATTTTAAAATTGGACATATCAGCAGGCATAGAATCATGTTTTCAGCACTGCCTTGTATTAATTACTCCAAATTAATCTAGAATGTCAGGTGCTATACGTGTGAAAAGTATAGAGCTGTTGGCTTGCATACTTTCTGATATATTGATATTAGGGTAAAAAATATAGACAGCATTTATTAACAGTTGGCAGCCCTGATTGCACCGAAGAATACTTATAGTCATATCTGATATGTTACACATAGCACATGCGAAATTTGGATGAAATCCTACTGATAGTATAGAAGTTACATGTATTTAAAAATTGGCCCTATCAGCAGGCTTAGAATCATGTTGGTAGAACTGACGTATATAAGTTACTACAAAATTAATCAAACATGTCAGGTACTATACGTGTGCATAGTTTAAAGCTGTCGGCTTGCACACATTCTGATATATTGGTATTTGGATAAAAAAAAATAGAGAGAGCAATTATTAACAGTTGGCAGCCCTGGTGGCTCCTAAGAATACGCTCAGTCATATCTGTTTATGTACAGATATTACATACAAAATTTGGTTGAAATCCAGTTGATAGTGTAGAAGTTGTATGCATTTAAACATTGGACCTATCAGAAGGCTTAAAATTATTTTGGCAACACTGTCATGGTTGGCCTCCTGGAAATTAAACTGAAATAGTATTATCTACATGTGTGCCAATTTTGGAATAGCTCCTATGCATACTTTTCAGGATATCCAACATGGAGCTCAAATTTCTAGTGCGTTTTTTCAGCAGTTGGTAGCACTGACATCATTTTCAAATATGGACGTGAGCTATTCCGGTGCACATCTTTACTCATACTAAATTTGGTTTTGATTGCTGCAGCCGTTTAGGAGTTGATAGGGGGGGACACACACACAGCCAGACAGACAGACAGAAGGACAGACAGACAGACAGACAGACAGACACACATTTGCCCGATCTCATAAGACTACTTTTTCCTCATTTTTGCAAAATGTGAAAAGTAGGCTAAAAATATCTCAGGGTCTATCTGGGCGAAAACTAAGAAACAAAAGCTGGCTTCACTGATCTTGGTAGTATGCAAGCAAGGGAGAGAGAAGGAGAAATGAAAATTCCACAATGTCCTAAAAATATCCCATTTTAAAATAAGTTAAAATTTAAAATTAAATGCAAATCATCATCATCAAATTAATCACATAAAAACATAAAACATCAACACTAGAAAAATGATTCCTATCCTAAATTAATTTAAACACTCCAAGTTTTGATGGCCAGCACAATTTCAGTCCATCTGGCATCAAAATTATCGATTTATGATTTTTGCTTTTCACAGCAGGTGGTCCAGAGTATATTAATAGTTCGTCTGACCCCTGTCGCTATGCACTTATCACTTTCACTTATGTTTTAAAAAGCAAACCAAAACAACATTAACTATTTTCCGAAGATAACTGGCCATTCATAATATTCAAGTTTGACAAATCGTTGTTAATCCAATGGGAAAAATATAATCTCATCTGAATTTCAAGAAAACTGTGTTTCTCAACAAGATCGTGATTGCTATCCATAATTTTTCTTTTTAGAATTATATCAGTTTGTTCTTCATGTATTTCTTGTTTTAATACCATTAGTTGATCAACATAAATGGCAAATATTAATATTGTTTGGCATTTTCATAATGTTCCACAGAACAATAATCCATTAATATCTGCATTTTTTCATCACATTTGGTTGTTTTCAAAAATTATTATATCAACAAATTTTGGTTCAATATCTTATATATATATATATATATATATCTAAACAAGATGTTCAGTAAAGAGCATATAGCCTAATTTCTCCTAAATGTATGAGTATAGTTATAACTCTTTGTTTTTATCAAAGAGTATCATAGAATCATTTCTTGGATGAAGAACTTAGAAACTATTTACCTCTTCCAAACACAACAACCTCGAAAAAACTGCTCCATCATTGAAGAAAGAAAGATAAGAAGTATCTCAAGAATGTTATGGATCTGGAGTCATAATCGACCGGACTGGCTACGTGGCTCAGCGGTAACGTTCTCGCTTGCTGGGCTCTAGGTTACAGGTTCGTATCCTGGCGCAGTCAGCTGGCATTTGAGGGTGTACAAATGCGAGGGAGCCGTGTCAGTAGATTTACTGGCACGTTAAAGATCCCCTTCGGGGCAAAAATCCGGCACCCCGGCGTCTCTAAAAGCCACAATAGTTAGAAGGGTCGTAAAACTAAAAACATTATTATTATTATTATTATTATTATTATTACATAATCGACCTGACGTGGGCAACATCCTACTTTGAGTTGAGGCATGACGTGTTGACACGTCTGGCTGTGCATGGCTTTCACCTCCCTAATCATATTAACACATCTTTCCGTGAGCTTACAGTGACGTGTTTATACCAACTATGTGGATATTTTCGATTGCTATTTGGCTGCAATAAAAGTATTAATTAATATCCTGAACTAGCACCAACTGCTAGAGTTCAGGTACTATGTGAAATCGTCTTATTCTTTAGTTCAAATAGCATTTTCAAATAACGCACAATAGGCTGTTAGAAACACTTTAAAATAAAAAGTAAAAATGTATCGTATTATCAACTTGTCGTTCTTCAAATTCGATGCGCATAGAATGCCAATGGTTTGCTAATCAATGAAGTCCCACGTAGACCAGCCGTGACATCTAGTGGAGAAGTATCGAACAAGATAATCCTAACAGGGCGAGTGCATTCTAGCGGCCATACAAAGAAACTTTTCTATAAAATCTGTAAGTTAATATGTAGGCAGGCGTGCAGTTCGCAGCCAGTTGGCCATGATAATTCACTTTTTTGCAGCTAGATGTCTCGTGCATATCCGCTGACGAATTTTGTTTTAATCCCTATATCCCTATATCCCTATATATATTATAATTGTGAAAGTCTGTGTGTTGGTTTATTACCTCTTGACACTAAAACGGCTGGACGGATTTGGATGAAATTTGAAATGGAGACAGCTTATACCCTGGGATAACATATAGGCTACCTTTCATCCGGAAATAAATCATTGTTTTCGTGGAACGGGCAACATAACTGAAAAGTCACCAAAAATACTCAACCGGGACAAAATATCGAACTTGTCGCATAAAGACCGGACTAAGCTCATTTTATGCAATAGTCGGTATGTCCCTAGGGACACCGAAAACGACATTTTAAGGCCCTAAACCCAACAGTTTCAAAGATATTCGCAGAAAACTATCTCGCTCTGATAAACTTATGAACTAATGGCAAGTCCGTTTCCATGGCAACAGTAACTCAAGGTATGACATCCGATTTTCTATATATCCCTGTAGGAGGCAATGCCAATCCATTTATTATCTTTTTCAAGATATATATAAACATAATAAGAACAGGGTAGCGCACCTGCCTCTCATCCGGAGGTACCGGGTTCGATTCCCGGCTCCATCAGAGATTTTAGATACTGACGTGAGGGCTGCAACGGGGTACACTCAGCTTCGTGAGGACAATTGAGTAGCTGTCTGATAGTGAGGCAGCGCCCCGGTCACGAAGATCAAGATTAACGGCCGAGGTGAAACGATGCACTGACCACGTGTGACCACAATATCTGCAGGCCAAATGGCAGGGAAGCGGTCGCATGATAGGCCTAGGCCCTTCATGGGCTGTAGTGCCAGGGGTACAAAAAAATAGGGAAAATGCCTTCTAATACCACCTTTAATTTTTAAACACTACAGTAGCGGCTACTAAATAAAGGTAGCGACATAGCTACGTTCAATTCCATAAACACTGGACTCACAAATCCCGTATAGTTAAGGACAAACATCAGTATGGTCGTTATTTCAGTAGCAACGAAGCTCTGTGGCGGCTATTGCCGTTTCCGTAACACTTAAGGCATCCCGCCGTCACATACCTCAATGTGCACTAACAAAATTGTGAACCAGTCTATTTTACTGAAATGAATTTATACGAGCGAGTATCTACTCCGGTAAAAACACACTCACTACCTTTTCCAAAATTTACACAAGACATGATTTCTAGAGCACTCTTCTGTATGTTGAAGTACAGAGATATACCACATGGAAAGATACAATAAAATGTTGGCAAATCTGAGTTCAAGGATCTGCTGTTCAGAATAGCCTTTCAGTACAGATTATGTGGCCCATGTTCGTAACATGGAATGTTTTCCTTTGACAATGCATCTACACCATTTGCGGGGGCAACGCATTTCAAAGATCTCTAAAAACACAATGATCAGGGAATTGGAGAAAAAATTAAATTGGGAGCGAAGATTCAAGGCGAAATAATTTCATCTTTGAGATTTGCTGATGACATCGTCATCTTGGCCGATACGCCAGAGAATTTGAAGGAGTTTTTGAATGGTATGGACTCCGTCTTGAGGAAATAATTCATGATGAAAATCAATAAATGTAAAACAAAATTATTGGAATGCAGTCGAAAGAAATCAAAAATCGCTATGGATGTCGAATTGACAGGCGAAACGCTACGGGAAGTAGGAGACTTCTGTTAACTAGGAAGCAAAATATCCAATGATGGAAGAAGCAAAGAGGATATAAAAAGTAGGTTAGCTCAGGCAAGGAAAGCATTTCTACAGAAAAGGAATCTGTTGACATGGAATATACATTTAGGTATTAGGAAGTCATTTTTGAAAGCTTTTGTCTGGAGCTTGACACTATAAGTAAGTGAAACTTGGACTAATGGTGCAGCAGAAAAGAGGAGAATTGAAGCGTTTGAAATGTGGTTTTACAGGAGAATGATGAAGATCAGATGGGTAGATAGGGTAACAAATGAACAGCTACTGTATTAAGACGAGTGGGAGAGGAGAGATGTTTCTGGCGACTGCTAATGAAGAGAAGATATAGGTTGGTAGGACACATATTAAGACACCCGGGAATAGCAAGCTTAGTTATGGATGGGAGGGTCGAGGACAAGAACTGTAGGGGTAGACCAGGGTTAAACAGATTGCCTTGGATGTAGGGTGTGGTAGCTATGTAGAGATGAAACGATTAGCTCAGGAGACGGAGGCATGGGGGTCTGCATCAAACCAATCAAAAACCTGAAGACTAACAACACTCAGTAATTTTAATTACTTAGAGAGACAAGGGAGGCAAAAGGGATGTTGGGGAATTTAAATCCCTGGGATGTAACACTGGAAGAGACTGCATAAAGTACATCAGCGGCCAAGGTGAGAGTTATTTTACTATAGGTCTATTAATAGCCACATGTTGACGTTCAAATCATCAATAAGTGTGGCAAAATTACACCCAGAATAGATTCAGGAAAAATACTTTTAATTCCCCATATTCCGATAGATTTGCCATTCCAGTGTGCAAGAATGCAGTTCCCTCTTCAAACAATATTAGCAATTTCTATTAACAAAGCGCAATGACACACACTTAATAGCAGTAGGTGTACATTTAGACAAAACCACTTCTTCTCATGGGCAACCGTATGTGGCGTGCTCACGCGTATCCGGATAACAAAATCGTTATGTCTCAGCAGAAGATGGCAAAACCAAAAAAGTAATTTTCAAATGTGTTCACATAATGTAACATCGCACCCTGCAGACTTTCACAATTCTATACATTTCCCACTTTGCTGCTCATATCAATATACTGTACGTATCAGAAATTTTCAGAATTAGAATGGACCCACCACTTGCCGCGATTGCTGTGATAGAATAGACCAATTATCAGCAATAATGCATCGTCCCCATTGTCTTGATCGCGAGCGAAGCCGCGGGTACCTGCTAGTTAAATATACATATTCCATCGTAATCTCTTATATATAATCCAAAACTGACTCATCACCGCTGGGCTCAAACCACTAGACCTAGAAAGCTGAAACTCTGCATGTTGGTTGATCCGAGTATGTAAAGGCTCACTAAGAAACGGTTTTTGAAAATTCAATTTGTAAGTGACTTTTTTCGGCCCTTTGGCATTGACAATCCAAAATTTAGTCATCGACGCAGGGCTCAACCCACTAGACCTAGAAAGCTGAAATTTTTCATGTTGGTTGATCCGAGTATGTAGAGGCCCACTAAGAAACGGTTTTTGAAAATTCAATTTGTAAGTGACTTTTTTCGGCCCTTTAGCACTGAGCAATGACAGTCGGTACAAAGTTCGGATTTAGCTCATTTTAAGTCATAAGATACGAGAAACAATACTCGGAGGTCCTGTAGGGACCCCGAAACACACTTTTTAAGTTCCTAAAATGAACGGTTTCGGAGATATTCCCAAATAACTGTGTTCCCTCTGAGAAACAGATCAACGTTACTATGGCAACCGCTGAAATATCGCAGACCGGGGATAGTTTTCTGGCAATATCTCGAAAACCGTTCGTTTTAGGGGCTTAAAACGCTGGGTTCGGTTCGAAGTGGAAACCACGAACATTGCTCCTCACATTGATACGCGCAAAAAGAGCTATAATCCATATTTCTACGAGCAAATCGACTTGGAAAGTCTCATCTCTTATATATAATCCAAAACTGACTCAACACCGCAGGGCTCAAAGCACTAGACCTAGAAAGCTGAAATTTTGCATGTTGGTTGATCCGAGTATGAAAAGGCTCACTAAGAAACGGTTTTTGAAAATTCAATTTGTAAGTGACTTTTTTCGGCCCTTTGGCATTGACAATCCAAAATGTAGTCATCGACGCAGGGCTCAAACCACTTGACCTAGAAAGCTGAAAGTTTGCATGTTGGTTGATCCGAGTATGTAGAGGCCCACTAAGAAACGGTTTTTGAAAATTCAATTTGTAAGTGACTTTTTTCGGCCCTTTGGCACTGAGCAATGACAGTCGGTACAAAGTTCGGATTTAGCTCATTTTAAGCCATAAGATACGAGAAACAATACTCGGAGGTCCTGTAGGGACCCCGAAACACACTTTTTAAGTTCCTAAAATGAACGGTTTCGGAGATATTCCCAAATAACTGTGTTCCCTCTGAGAAACAGATCAACGTTACTATGGCAACCGCTGAAATATCGCAGACCGGGGATAGTTTTCTGGCAATATCTCGAAAACCGTTCGTTTTAGGGGCTTAAAACGCTGGGTTCGGTTCCCACTTTTAACCGCGAACGTTGTCCTCGCATTGATACGCGTAAAATGAGATATATTTTATTGCTTTTGGGGCTCGGATAGGATCGTGATTTTGAGTCTAATTTTATACTCTTACGGCTGGTTGTTGTAAGCGAGCTTTTAGAAGTTTACTCGAATTTACAATGTTAAGATACTTTCTATTTTGCACGGTATGCTTTCATTTTCTTTATAAATTTGTTTTTTGTTAACTGAATATTTTTGTTTGCCAATTTTGATCTGCTCTTTTTCGTTTTTAACCATGATCTGCAACGTATATTCACAGTCGAATGTGTCGTATTCTACCGGCTGTCACGCTAATTATTATTGTTCCTTAAATTATCTTACTGAGGAATTGGGCAATCTTATTTCAATAAAGTTGGTATTTTGTCTTTCACGGCCATTGAATCCCCGCACAAGGCACGGCTTAAACCTAGAAAAGTTGCTGAGTTGTACTAATGGACTAATGGTGCAGCGGAAAAGAGGATATTTGAAGCTTTTGAAATGTGGTGATACAGGAGAATGATGATCAGATGGGTAGATAGGGTAACAAATGAAGAGGTATTAAGACGAGTGGGAGAGGAGAGATGTTTCTGGCGACTGCTAATGAAGTGAAAAGATAGGAGGGTAGGTCACATATTATGACACCCAGGAATAGCAAGCTTACTGTCGACCCAAATATTATGTGCACTCGAGTTTGAATGTTGTTTATGAAGTAACCAATAGATCTTCATAAAATCCAATGACATCATCATTTTCGTCGTTCGATTTTACGTTAGTTCATGTAGGTTTGGAATTTTTAATTTATATTTTAATATTTTTATCGCAGTTGAAGCACAAAAAGTGCCCGTTTTTAAGCGTGTTTCTAACATGCGTCACATTTAAGAATTATTATCTCACAAACCCGTCATCAGATCGATTCCAAATTTTAACACAATATACACTGGAATGTTGTATAATGGGTTTATTAATTTCAAAATTTTGTGTGTTCAAGAACGAATGTTGTTATCATTTTTGTAAGGTAACTCTTTCTCGGCTCGGGGTCGTTGGAAAATGTAGTCCTTGGTTGCGTTGTAATCCTTATACATCAAAAAGTTATGCTGTATGACTGTGAAATAGGTAAATTAATTCACTTATTTTATATCGGTTTGTATTTATACGGAGAATTAAGACATGGTTCACCAGCTAGCCGCTCCGGGAAATGCTGTACAGCGTTGCTGATATGGAGCCCATCTCTACCGAGCGAGACGCGCCATGACGCGTGATGTAGCCCATCTTGGCAATGATGTACTGCTTTCACCGGAGCGGCTAACTGTTGAACCATGTCTTAATTCTCCGTACAAATACAAACCGATATAAAATAAGTGAATTAATTTACGTATTTCACAATCATACAGCATACCCTTTTGATGTATAAGGATTACAACGCGATCAAGAACTACATTTTCAAACCATCCCGAGCCGAGGAAAAGTTACCTTACAAAAATGATAACAACTTTGTTTCTTCGACACACAAAATTTTAAAATTAATAAACCTGTTATACAACATTCCAATGCATATTGTGTTAAAATTTGGATTCGATCTGATGACGGGTTTGTGAGATAATAATTCTTAAATATGACGCGTTGTTGAAAATCGCTTAAGAACGGGCACTTCTTGTGTTCCAACTGTGATAAAAAATATTAAAATATAAATTAAAAATTACAAACCTACATGATCTAACGTAAAATAGAACGACGAACATTATGATGTTATTGGATTTTATATAGGTCTATCGGTTACTTCACAAACAAACTTCAAACTCGAGTACATAGTTTGGTCGACAGTAGTTATGGATGGGAGGGTCGCGGACTAGAACTGTAGGGGTAAACCAGGGTTAAACAGATTGCCTCGGATGTAGGGTGTGGTAGGTACGTAGAAATGAAACGATTAGCTCAGGAGAGGGAGACATGGAGGGCTGCATCAAACCAGTTAAAAAACTGAAGACTCAAACAACAACAATCAGGAATTTTAATTACTTAGAGAGGCATGTGGGGCAAAAGGGTCGTTAGAGAATTTCAATCCCTGGGATGGAACACTGGAAGAGACTGCATAGTGTACATCAGCGGCCAAGGTGAGCGATATTTAACTATAGGTCTATTAATAGGGATATGTTTACGTTCAAATCATCAATTAGTATGGCCAAATTACATCCAGAATAGCTTAAGAAAAGATTACTTTTAATTCCCCATATTCCGATAGATTTGCCATTCCAGTGTACAAGAGTGCAGTTCCCTCTTCAAACAATATTCGCAATTTCTTTAACAAAGCGCAATGACACACACTTAACAGTAGCACGTGTACATTTAGACAAAACAATTTTTTCCCATGGCCAAATGTATGTGGCGTGCTCGTGAGCATCCGGACAACAAAATCGTTATGTCTCAGCAGAAGATGTCAAAACCAAAAACGTAATTTTAAAATGTGTTAACATATTGTAACATCGAACCCTGCAGACCTTCACAACTCTATAACATTCCCACTTTGCTGATCATATCAATATACTGTATGTATCAGATAATTCAGAATTAGAATGGACACACATATAGCCGCGATTGCTGCAATAGAATAGACCAATTATCAGCAATAATGCATCGTCCCCAGTGTCTTGATCACGGGCGAAGCCGCGGGTACCTGCTAGTATGCACAATATAACGCTTAATTTTAAAACGTCGGAGTCATTACAAAACAATAAATATAAAAAATTTCAAGCAAAATTGTAACTCTGATGGGCTTTGAACCTTGGCCATAAGAGTGATAGGCAAACGCTTTATCATGCAGCCAAACGTGCCAACGAACTTTGCCCGATATCCAATGAGTTAGATTTATCGTGTTAGCAAATAATGATTTAGACTAAACCATTTCATCAGTGGAGTATATTATTTATATATCAAGCATTTCATACAAAGTTTATTTATTTTGTATCAGTACCCTATATTGCATGCAAAACTCAAACTAGTGAAATATAAGTCAGGCACAAGATATCAGCTGCCATCTTGCCTTGTAACTGACATGGTTCAGCTCTTTAAAATCACTTCTGCACTATGGTATTACTAAATAAACTTTTAATTTCGAACGTGCCTCTTCCTTTAGAACAGTTAAAACGATTCTTGGTTCGATAATCGGAAATGGTGGGTCCCATGATATGGCTTTTTGAGTTTGCATAATTCACACGGCCACCATCCTGAAATGGTATGGCGGATGACCTTGTAGTTTGGTCACAAGACGCGTCCTATATGAAGGTATGTTCTTACCAAATTTGGTAGAGATCGGATGATTCTTTTAGTCGTTATTTGTTTTAACGTTTTGAACGGTTGAGTGGCCGCCATTCAGTTTTGGTAAAGATGGCGGCGACATAAAACTTGACACTGAGTTACCCATTGCTAGTGCTACCTCTGTACCAAATTTCGTTTAATTCAGTTTCACCGTGTTTGAATTGATGGGGGGGGGCAGATATTCAGAGTACACACACACACTCACACACTTACTCACACACACACAGCCAGACACACAATTTTTGGCCCTGTGTAGATCTCATAAGTCTACTTTCATGTTTTTTTTTTCAAAAATCGAAAGTAGGCTAAAAAGGATGTTCGTCTGTTCGTCTTTCAAGCGTTTATAAACCATTCATCCGATTGCGATAACATTTTGGTGAGTTGCTGTAAACACTTCCGGGATGGTTATAGGCATAGTTAATCCAATTTACAATTGATAGCTCGCCAGTAGTTTAAACAAATGAGTGTTGGCGATGCGTTCATATACAATTCATCCGATTGCGACCAAATTATGGTGGGTTGTTTTGCACAATCCCGGGAAAGGTTATAGGCATAGTAAATCAAATTTACAGTAGATAGCGCGCGAGTAGCTTCAATAAAATGGCGTGCGATTCGTTTCAAAAAGGACCTACATGCGTTCATATACCATTCATGCCATTGCGATGAAACTTGGGTGAGATGTTGCGTACACTTCAGGGAAAGGTTTTGGCGTAGTAAATCCACTTAACAATAGGTAGCGCACGAGTAGATTCGACAATTGAAAGACGACGTGCAAAGCGTTTCAACAAAGTCCCGTATGCGTTCATATACCATTCGTCCTATAGCGATGAAACTTGGGGGAGATGTTGTGTACACTTAAGGTAAGGTTTTCGGCTTAGTAAATGCACTTTTCAATAGGTATCGCACAAGTAGATTAAACAAATGAGCGACGACGAACGAAGTGTTTCAACAAAGTCCCATATGCGTTCATATACCATTCGTCCGATAGTGATGAAACTTGGGTGAGTTACAGTGTACACTCCAGCGAAGATTTCAGGCTTAGTAAATCCATTTTACAATAGGTAGCGCACGAGTAGATTCAACAAATGAGTGAAGACGTGCGAAGCGTTTCAACAAAGTCCCGTTTGCGTTCAAATACAGACTTATTGAGTGCTCGGAATTGCCTCTTTATACATTGTTCAGGACCGAAGTGAAGGGTCCCTGGCTTTGCAACCAAGCGTGTACGCCCCGCTCTTCCTTGGTTTGGGCTTACTCCCTCAATGTCTGCTTACTATGTGCGCTTTCATAAAAATGCTCATACCTTCCGCACTGTACCCATTTGTTGGGGGCAGGGGTCGAACCTATGATATTTGAAGTCATGAAAAGGTATAATAATCATAAGACTTGGTGTGCGTACAGGCCAGCAGTGAGGCGAGATGATGAAACTCACGCATGACTCAAAGCGATAAAGGTCCAATATCTGAGTTATCGTATGCAAGCAGCATATGAGTCATGAGCACACGCATGCAGAGGAAACTTTTAAGGTAGCCTGGGGATCCACCAACGGAGACCAGTCAGCCTTTTATTGGCAACGCTGTATTACCGCAAGACCCAGTAATGTTGTGAAATAACCTGTTTTCTCGGAAACTACGAAAAATAATTGAAATTTTGAGACACCAATGAGATTCATTCTGGAAATAAGGAATTTAGAAAGTATAAAGATCCCTAATTAATGTAAGGAGAAAAGTGCTGTATTAGCATGACGACATTATAGGAGGGGCTTGCTAGTCTCTCGGAGTAGGAGACAAAAAGGAATTACACCTATTCACAGCAGGAGCGCTTTTAGGTTTTTATAAATAATTGCCGTGATCGATTTTTGGAAATCAAAGTGAAATTCTAACGCGTAGGTCATGAGGAGTAAATAGATAATTTTTCTACAAACGTACGACGTTGCTTCAAATTTAATTTTGAGAAGGACGGCAAAGTAATCTTTTTTGTAAGTTTTGAATAAATAGCGAGGCCGAGAGCCAGAAGGAATTCAGTCTACCAGAGGTGCCGGAGGGCACGGTACTGTTTCGCATCAAATTCAGTTATTCAGTTTTTCAGTCTACAGCGGACCTCGTGGAGAGCCCGTACTATCTCACAAGTACTATTCGTAATACGCCAAGATACGCTAATTTGGACCCGACCAAGGGCCAAATAAACATTATTCAGTTTACAGTTCCCTCTGAGGAGGTTACGCTGGATCGCACCGTCAGTTCGCAGTACACGCTGTTTCGCCAAAGATATTCAGTCTTCAGTCTTGGTCAGTCCGAGTAGGACTTGATGCTACGCAATAAGGACATTCAATCGAACATGGGACCTCAAGGGAAGGCCATGTAGTTTCGATCCAGTAATATTTCTGCGAAATATAACAAGTACGTTAATTCGAGACCACGGAAAGGCGCCGAATACAGAAGAACTCTACAACATGGAGTCGTGATTATAGATGAACAGTACGCTACAGAAGTTCACAGTTAGGTCCAGTGAAGTTGCAACACGTTAGCATGAAACAAGAATCGCTAGTGTTAGGACAGAAATAGAATCTCATGGTCTTTGATGGAAAGTCATGAAGATATAGGACCGAGTGGCGAAAGTAAAGTGCAATATGCGTTTAAGTATAAAGTATACGCGCAGTCAAAGTGAAAATGTACAGAAGAGTGAGAAACGAAAAATTCGAACCATGTTAAAGGCAGGAACAGTTTGTAATTTACGAAATTCGCACCCAGACGTTGTCAAAATCGCAAGCCACGTTAAGTTATTAAACCAGTGAGTTTAAACAGTGGGGAAGCCGATAGAACTTTGAGTCGAGACCAGGGGTCCGAACCAGGAAGTCGTCGCAGGGATAAAACGTACAGCCAGTATTAGGAAAGAAAGGAGACCGTCGTCTAGGAGCGTATCGGGAGACCACCATTCGCGTCCTGAGATACGGCAGAGACTATTTCACAATGTGTAATCTACTGTAAATTGTATAGGAATAATTAGGACAAAACCCTGAAGGGTTAAAACACGTGTGAAGTGTTAGTGAGTAATTAAAAGGTTAAAACACGTGTGAAGTGTATTTCAGTGATTATTTTAAAGGGATATATTTTGTTGTTGTGTACAAGTGTCCCCAAGTAATGGGAAAATAATGAGTGTTTTTGTTAAGATAATGAGCAAAGTGATAATCACGTGTGTTGTGGGAAGATTGATTATGTTGTGCCATATTTGTCGTAAAATGTTCTAAATTACGACAATATGGGTAAAATCTTTCACGTGGTAGGTCCTTGGCTACAAGATAAGTGGTGAGTACAATGAATTATATTAAATTGTACCACTGTGCGTCCAAATTTGAAAATACCATTGTGAAAATAATATGTGCAAAGTGATTACATTTAAAGTGTCATAAGTGAAACAGCATCCTGTAAAGACCGGCCAAAATAATGAGAGCCGCGTAACTGAATTATATGTTTTATAAATAAATAAAGAAAGAAAGAAAGAAAGAAAGAAAGAAAGAAAGAAAGAAAGAGTGAGAGAATGATAGAAACCCGAAATGCATGCAAGCAATTATAATGTTGAAAAGAGGGAAGGAACAAAATTTTTGTTAAAATAACAAAGGAATTTATAGTAAAGATCAGTGACGGTCAATATAAAAATAAAAGGAATAACAGTTGAATATAACCTAATAAAACACGAGTGAGCTAGTACGCAAATAAATAAAGTAAATGAAAGTCGAAATGTAATTGAAAGTTGAAATAAATAAATAAATAAATTTGTAAACGAACCAGGGCGGTTAATATACACCAAAGTAATATATGAAGGCATATGACCTTGGTAAATGAAGAGGTGAAGGCGTTAAGGCCTAATAAAAGTAAAATAAATAAGAACGGACCACCGTAAATGAAGTACTGAATGATACAAGTACGTTCGCTATTCTCGAGAGGATACCGAACTGAAATGATTTAAATAATTGAAGATCCAAGTTGAAAATATATATTGTCGCCAAATATAGGCTGAAGTAAATGTAAGCTCCATGGTAGGGCTCTTAAAGAATGAAGTTTAGGTGCTAGTAGGTTGAAGCGTTAAGACTGTCAGGAAGTCGTCGAAATGAACCGGGGTGCGTTTTATACGCCATTATTATTGTATCAGAGTGACTGTACTTCTGACTTCTGAAATTGTGTTGATGATTCTCACGCAGCCAGGGTGCGCGTGATGGAATATATGGGTACGTCTGGGTGGATTATTATGTGTATGCAGATAACCGGATTGCGGTGAAAATGATTCCCAATCCCGCGATAATCTAGCCTAACAACCGGACAAGGCATGGCGTGCTTGGTTCGGATTGTTTTATTTCGAATTCCCACCGCGGCATATGTAATTGGAGCCAATACGGGCTAATAATATGTAAACGTTTAAGTCCCGACAGCAGAAAACGTTCCTCCGAAGAATGAAGGTTTTAAACAAAAATATGCTAATTAGACTGTAAGCAGTCAGAAATAAAAGAATAGGAAATAAAGTACTTGGATATTCAAGGTTGTGATGTGGCCGTTAGAGAAAGTTAAAAACATATGGTCTGTGACTGTAAGAGCAAGGTCGTTTCTGGACCGCAAGGCCGTTGGTTTGTTATGGTAGGACGAGGGCCGCTCGCCACTTCTTAAGACAGGGAGGGGGAGTTGAGTTATTACGGTCATGCGGAGAGCCGAGTTGACTCGTAAATCCGTCACTGAATCAGTTAATGATAAGAATATGTTAGGTCTTTGAAGCTTATATTGAATGAAACCAAATAAGGGCAGAAGTATAATTCCTGCTAAACGTTGTTATTGTGCGCGGAGAAATCCTCCCGCATAATAATAATAATAATAATAATAATAATAAATGCCTTACAGTGAAATGTAAAAATTGGTTCCTTGCTTTAAAAGAATGAAACGGGTTAAGAAAAATCATGATAAGTGGACTCCAGGGAATGCGGGTTCCATGAAGTCAAATTCCTAAGGTGCACAATGGTTACAATAAAAATGTTTACAATGGAATAGTACTCATAGTGAAGTCTGTAAATAGTTATGATTGAGGGATAATGTATGTTTTAAAATATGTGGAGAAGAAAGAGATTGATTTAAATAAAGTAGAAAGGCATAGAAGCCTAAAATATATAGCCAAATGGAGGCACTGTTCATATAACGTAAATGTCCTGAGATCGAAGCCTGACAAGGTGGAGATTCAGCGCAGAATGATGTAAGAATACCCAGTATGAGAAGGGTTAACTATTTGAATATTGAATAAAGTAATGTAAAAAAATATTATAAAATGGATTGTGAAGAGATCCAAGGACCATAAAGCAAGAAGTGTGTGACAAATATTAGGGTCATTGTTTATTGAATTTATGGCATTATTTCGCCATTGTTTTTGTTTTGCTGTAATGTGTGTTTAGAAGTTCTTTTAATGAATTAAAGCAGTAATTATACTCGTAGTAGACCATGTTATAGTTTTCTTTATAGCTTGTACATCGTTGTTGTTCACATTATAAATACATGAGTCAGACGGGGGGAATGGGCGGTACATCCCGGAACTGAGCTAGTACGAAAGATGACCTTGTATTTCCGCAGATCAGACGGGTACAGTATTTCTGGTCCGATTTGATTGAAACTTCTTTTGGTATCAATAGAAATCCACAACCAGTAATCCTTAATCGGTTTCAATCCTCAAATATACAAAATCCATATTACCATCAATAAGGTTCGTGGATTCTTCCGTCGGTGCCATAGGTATCTTTCCTATCGCGATCTCTTATCTGCTCGACGAACGAGCTCACTCAATGCGCTCTTCAAACATCAAATATGCGTTCCGATGTCGTTATATAACAAGTAGTTCCGTGAAGAACTATACAGCCTATTTTCATATAACCTACTTATGTTAATTGCCACTATCAACATACACAATTTCAGTTTGATTGCTGTAATAGATTCGTAGATATTGAGAACCGACTAAATATTTCGGATGGTCGCCATGTTGGATTTTATATATGTAGGTCCTAGAGTTTACTGTTACATGCAGATTATTAATTAAGGCACAAGAAAAAACAAGGAGATTTAAAAATTTTTCACAGCTACCATCTTGAGGTTATGGAAACAATTGAAATAAGTTAGATGCCAGTGGATTAACATTCGGATAAAGATTTACTGTACCAAGTTTCACTGCACGCGGATGGTTAAATTGCGAGAAACGTCCATGTGAATATTTATAATTCGCGTCACCGCCATGTTGGATTTATGATCACCAGGTTATTTAAAGTCCTATAGGTGAACTTAAGTTCATAGCCCCTATGAACATTAAAAAATGCAGTTTGATTGCTATAATAGATTCGTAGATATTCAGTATCGTCTAAATATTTCGGATGGTCGCCATGTTGGATTGTTAAATGTATAGGCCATAGAGTCATGTACCATTAAAAGAAAATTATTGCGTAGGTTCATTATTCAAACTTTCACTTCGATCGCATGACTACATCACAAGAAATAAAAACTTAATTTTAAAATTCGCACTGCCGCCATCTTGAGGTTATGTAAACAATTGAACTAAATTAGATACCAGTGGATTACAATGTGTATAGATATTTCCTGTACCAGGTTTCAGTGCGCTTGGTACATTAAATCGCGAGAAAGGTCTATTTAAAATGTTCAAATTCGCTTGGCCGCCATGTTCGTTTTGTAGTTAACCGGTTTTTGAAAATCTTATAGATGGAATTCCAGCAGTGACCTTTATCTCCGTACAAAATTTTAGGGAGATACCGCTAATAGTTTCAGAGATATAGAATGCCGGTGAAATATTTCGCACATCCGCCATCTTGTGATTATGTAAGCAATTGAACGAAGTTAGATTTCGGTGCATTACAATGTATATAAACATATACTGTACCAAGTTTCATTGCGTTTGGTTGGTCAAATCGCGAGAAACGTCTATTTAAAAGTCGCAAATTCGCTTGGCCGCCATGTTGGTTTTGTAATTACCAGGTTTTCAAAAGTCACATAAGTGAACTTATAGTAGTTCCCTCTATCACCATAGAAAATGTCAGGGTAATATCGGTAATAGTTTCGGAGATATTGAATGCTGGTGAAATATTTCGCACAGCCGCCATGTTTTGGTGAGTCGTAACAATATTTGAAGGGCACGGTCGAGGTCGCCGGGAATCTATGAACTTTCCGAGTTTCATTGAAATCGCTCCTGCCGTTTAGATTTTATTAGGGGGGGACACACTCACGAATCACACACACACACACGCACACACACACGGACAAAAGGTGATCTCATAAGCCTATTTTTTCAAAATTGAAAATAGGCTAAAAATGGTATCACGGAGGCATCCGTAATTCGGGTGCACTATACAAGACCGATTTGGAGAAGTCTAAAATGACTTGACCCAAATAGATGGGTTTATTCATGGTCACACTGGTCTTACTCATTTCAATAGTCGCCAAATTCTCATCGATAATTTTGATGGATTTTAAATTTGGCTCGGCAAAGTACCGCCAAGCACCCCACCTACCCTCTCAGTCATTGACTAATTTAATGTCCCGGTATTTGCGTACATTTTCCATGCTCTTGCCATATATACAGTTGTTCATCTAATTTTTTAAAAAATATTTCAAACTTCTGTGTTGATATTTGTTGGTGCTGGGTGTTCAATCGCATGAATGGCTCAAGCCATGCTTTTTGGGTAAAAGAAATACCACTGTGGATTTTCTTTAACACTAGGCCTTGGGCTAGGCATAGCACCAACATTTGGATATGTAGCACATACCGATTTTTGTTGTCAAGTGTGCCCATCAATTTTTCAATTTTCACGTTACTCTTAGGGGGAACCATTCGCTCTAGGCAGAATGGAAAATCAGCATGTGGCTCATACAATGATAAGGGTTATTCAAGATCCACTTCAAAAACATATCCACGGCATGTTTCTTGGCTGGCCGTGTTCGCGTTAAATTGTGAGACTTGTTTCTCTGTTAGCCAAGCAAAATCCTTATAAGGTAAAGTCTGGCTCAAGGCATAGCCATACAAATTATTCAATCGTAGTACATCAAATACGATTCTGGTTTGTCTTGCGAATAAGGGGGCATGTATGGATTATTCGCTTCGGCATGGCACTGATTGAGCGACACAAACCCACCGTGAATAAGACCATGTCTACATCAGTCAGTGAATCCATTTCCACTTGGGTGAATTTCAAAGCCGCATCAAAAGACAGCCCAGGGCTTGCAAAATAGTGAGCTGGGTCAAGTCCATGGATGTGTTGACACAACTCACAGAATTCTTCAAACACATCTGTGAGCAGCAATACATCGAGTTTTAGGTATTGCATAGCATATTCACCTAGAGTGTTTATAATGAACACTCGCCAAACTTGGCATGCATGTGCATAGTCTTCATCGGAAACGGTGCAGCGTGTGAGGTTAGCGTAACATTTTTCTTGCGGTGGCAAAGGTTTTTGCTTTAACACGTACCAGCTGTTACAAAAATCATACGAGAAAGTACCTTTCCGAATGCACAATTTACAATGCTCAGGATTTTCAAAATGCATTCTGGTGTATTTTAATTCCTTTTCATCCAAGCCGTTTACAAGGCTGTCTAGGGATGATGCCATTAACTTAAAGAAATCCAGAAATTGAATGCAAAATTTTCCCAGCCACCATGTCAAGGCTGTTAATCGCTCATGGACTTGAGGAATAATAGAAAACGTCCCCTTGCCGACATGACCCAATACACGAATCAGAAACTGAATATCGTAATACGCCAGATTGTGGAAAAACACACTGAAAAATCAAGGAGCTGGATAATTGACATTACACTTCCTGTGGGCAGCTCCCCGAAACTCCCCCGTAAAGTGTGAGTGGTCACGAACGGTGTCTTCAGCACTGACCAGTGGCTTTTCACAAATATGGCATGTCGTTGCAAGCTCACACTGTTGCTGCTGTTCTCTAGTTAGTCTCATGGGTACTGGGTAGTCCAGTAACTTCCGTACATGGTCAGCCAACCCGACAAGTTGATTTAAAAGCCACTTCGCACAACCTTCACCCTGATAAGATTTAAAGTAGGATTTTGTGGAGTCATAGGCACACACCACGTTAAATCCTATAGCAAAGGGTTCATGCTTTTTAATGGGTGTGGTTGAGCTGATGGTGGGATCTGGTTCACATCCCGCCATAGGTGGGGTGAGAGCTTCAAAATCAGCATAGACCACAAAAGGTATTGTGTCCCGCTTGTGGATATTCTTATATTTCAACACTGCATCCTTCCCTTTAGCAATACCAGTCTCACCGCTTCCTCTGATACACAATCTTCCCTATGTCGTTTCAAAAGCGTAGGGGTTTTAAAATATTGCAACAACGATGGCAAATATGTTTTGCATGCTTGTCCTTGGACATTTGGCTGCCTACCATATTTACTAAGGCTTTTAATCAGGCAATAGTGATTTGCCTCTCCGTCAGACAAATACAAAAGATGAATGTGGTGTCGTTTTTGTTATTTCGTGGCATGAATCGGGCCCATAATTTCATCACCGTCAAGGCCACACACCATAAACGAATAGTCCGGATTGTCTTGTTCAAACCTATGGATGTTGGTTAAGTCTATAGGGAATGACACGCGAGTTAAATTTAAACTTTATTTCAATTGCTCAAACATGGCCTTGTACTTTCCTGGTCGAGAACCATCACGGTTTAGTGCTGGCTGAAAAAACACGGCTACCGACCACAGGAAACATTCATCATCGAAATTTTCAACGTTAACCACGGCCTTTTCGATGCTATTGCCTGTGGTGTATGGCTGTAACTTGATCCAGCATTGAAAGGATTGTATTTGCTAATGTAATTTGCACGTGATGAATTTTATCTACCGCAAGACCACTGGGTACTTCTTGCAGTTTATGGAATTTATATAGCAAGGCATTCACCACGTGGGTTCAATACCACTCTTCCAAATTTTGGGCTATGAAAAGCTCTTGCATTTGGCGGCTAATAAAAAGCCTTTTAATGCTCTACGTCCATCTTTTTGTATACATCACACACGAGTTCTGTATTAACTTTTAAAGCCATGCGCAACACTTAAGCTGTATAGTTTGATCCCTAAAAATGTCAAAGCAAGATTCTAAAAATTCTTTGTGAATCAAACTTTCCGTAATATTTACCAGGAGACCGAAACATACACACGATTTAAAACAACAATCAAAGGGTTGAGATGTTAAACTATTCACAGCGGTAGAATGCGGCATTATTATTATAAAAAAAAATCCTCTCGGCACGCCGGAAGGCGGAGGTAGATTTCACCGGGCAAACTAGGGGATAGGCTATAATAGGCAAAATATGCAGGTTTTCGTAGGAGGATCAGACCTCATTTATTGCGAGAAAGTATTTTATAATTGGAGGTTAGTTAACTTTTTTCGTCTTTCTATGCATACTTTTAACATTTTACTGTCTTATGGGGATGGTAACCTTCTTGTCATTTGGGGTTAATTTTTATACTTATGATCACACTGTCCTTATGCAAGGTTTAGAACTAATGTGTAACTATCTAACAGTCTGTCATTTCATCACGCACAATTTTATCTCCCGCAGAGATGTTGGTTGGTTCCTCAGTTTAGGGGCTGCAACAAGGTGGTCATGTAACCCCATGTACATTGTGTGTGTGTAGAATCTGTCTGATAAACGGTGTTATTTGTGATGACTGTATTAGTCTGTAATTCAGGTAAGGTCTGCAGACGGTCAATTTTAAGTAGTAGTACCTAATTTTGTACCAAATACTAACGTCAACGACACCTAGCTGCGAAATTGGCTGCTAGATGCCACCGCAACCAGCAACTTGCAACGAACTTTGTAACTTCCCCTCCGAAGGAAAGCATGCTGACGGATTTTAGCGCTCTTAGAAAATCCGGCGATTTTGTCCGGCTTTGAACCAGCACCTTGGGCATAGAAGTTCAGCATGCTACCAGTTAGCCGCTTCCCTCATAGTCAGATGGACCAAGAAGTTCCGTGACGAACTAAAGAGCCTACTTTTCTTAAAATTAAGATTCATGCCATAGATTAATCTACAGTATATGAACCTATCTAGAATAATGACGAAATTAAGTGGGTAATATCGAAAAGTCTTAATTAGTTCGAAATAAGGCATACTAGGCATAATGTAGACTAATAGAGCAATTCAGTTGGCAGCTCTGGTGACTGAATATATTCTTACTTCCATCTCCTAAGGTACAGAATACAAAATGTGGTTGAAGTCCAAAGGACGTTACATGGATTTAGACATTGGATCTAATAGTACACGTAAAAGCATGTTGGCAACAATGTCATGCGAGTGCTGGTCAGAAATAATCTGAAATATTATATATTTTTGTGCCAATTTTGGATGAAATCCATTTGGTGGTATAGAAGTTACATGTAATTAAAAATTGGTCCTATCAGCAGGCTTAGAATCATGTTGGTAGAACTGACTTATATAAGTTACTCCAAATTAATGTAAAATGTCGGGTAATTTACGTGTGCATAGTTTAAAGCTGTCGGCTTGCATACTTTCTGATATATTTGGATACAAAATAGAGAGCAATTATTAACAGTTGGCAGCCCTGGTGGCTCTTAAGAATACACTCAGTCATATATGTTTATGTACACATATTACATACAAAATTTGGTTGAAATCCAATTGATAGTGTAGAAGTTATATGCATTTAAAAATTGGACTTATCAGAAGGCTTAAAATTATTTTGGCAACGCTGTCATGTATGGCCACCTGGAAATTAAACTGTAATAGTATTATCTACATGTGTGCCAATTTTAGAATAGCTCCCATGTATACCTTCCAAGATATCCAACATGGAGCTGAAATTTCTAGTGCGTTTTTTTAGCAGTTGGTAGCACTGGCATCTTTTTCAAATATGGGCCTGAGATATTCCGGTATACATCTTTACTCATACTAAACTTGGTTTCGATTGCTGCAGCCGTTTAGGAGTTGATAGGGGGGGGGGCACACACACAGCCAGACAGACAGAAGGACAGACAGACAGACAGACAGAAGGACAGACAGAAGGACAGACACATTTTCCCGGATACATCTTATAAGTCTACTTTTTCCTCATTTTTGAAACGTGTGAAAAGTAGGCTAAAAATTAATGTGATCTCGTCAATGGCGTTGTCTTGGCAACCTCTGATAGATCAACCCTTATCAATTTAAAAGCGTTGTTATGGTAACCTCCGATGGCACTTGGCATTTTTTAAAATTCCGAAATCATTTTTCTCATCCCTTGGCGTAATGGTGGGTCATATCAAAAATTCTTTCAGACAAAAGTTGTAGGTAATTATTAGGGGAATATTTTCCATTTAGTACGGTTTTGATATTGTGCCTATTAAGAGAGATATGATTAATGTTTCCCGAAAAACCCACTTTATTCCACCCCTTTGGTCAATGGTTGGTGCTATCAAAAAACGTATTTGACATAAATTTTTGGCACTTATCCGACACATATTATGAACTTTGAATGGATTCGATATTTCACGTATTAAGAGAGTTATAGCGAAATTTCACTTTTTCGAAAAAAGCCCCCCATTTTCACCCCCTTCGACCGATTTTTCCCATTAACGAACTCGACCGAGAATTTAATGGGATACTTGTTATGTTAAAATTCAAAGTGATTGTGGCAAAATTACGGCAGTTATCGTGTCCACAAGAAACTGATATACACATATACATATATACATACATACATATATACATACATAAATTATATATAAACTTTTGAACTGACGGTGGTTTTGGGGTCTGGGGGATGTGAAACGCGAAGATATGTCGAAATTTTCCGGAAGTCGAAACATGGTACCCATTGCAATAGTTAGCTTTCTAATGAAATCTACCTAACAGTCTTATCTGAGTTTTCAGCTGTTGATTGCCCGGCAATGGTTCCAAACAAACCCCTCCTGGTTTTTAGCGACTGCTACAGCGGTAAAGCTTTTTTTAATCCCCAACTCTCTAAAAAAAGAAATAAACCACCATAAGTATATCAATTCCAAATAGTGCATGCATTTCATTACTAAAATACGGTATTAAACAAAAAAATCAAACAGGTTACATAAAAAAAAGAAATCTGACCTGGGTTTGAAATGTCTCACTTTTCCCTTCTTGTGGGCTCAAGGGTGCAATGGTCTCTTTCTAAATCTCTTTCTCCCTCTCTCTCAACAAAAATTATCTAAAAATACAATCAATCCATCAATAATTACCAATCAATAATTTAAACATTCATTAGCAATAAAAAATAAACAGCATGAATAATAAACCTACATCCCAAAAATAATTTATCAATATCGTTAACCGACTGTGTCAGGCAAAGGAATCCACTAGCCCTAAATACCTCTGGTATAGCAATTATAACAAATAAATAAATTTCATTAATCACCTCATCAATTAATCGATCAATCAATCAATCAATCAATCAATCAAAGTCTGTAAAATAAATAAATACATACCTTACAATGAGTTTAAGTATTTTCCACCAGCACATAAAATCATTGATAACAAGTTCCTATGTTTACACTGTAACGTCTGACAAAGTAATGATATGGCATTCGACGTGAAATCAACAGGACTCTCTGTTCCCCTTCTTACCTCCCCTCCCTATCCCAACCTCCCTCCCCACCACTGCAGTTCGCAACTCCCACCAGGGTATCGGAGGCGCTGGTGGGGATGAGTTGCACTGTGAATACTTTTCCACTCCACCACTGTTGCCAGCCTCATTCTCAGCGTTTGACCTTCAACTGACCTCTGTCTCAAGCTAACGCAGTTGCCAGGTGAGCTCAGCGCATTCCTGAAGCCGATAAGATTCGCACCCAGCAGACACAAACTCATTCGCTGCCTGCTACAGTGGCAGTAGCCTGTTCCCTAGCTCGCTCCATCCACAACACACATACAAGTTCTGTTGTAATAAATAGAGCTTGGTCTCATTGCAGAATTATATATTAGCCTACTTTCGATTTTTGCAAAAAATGAAAGTAGACTTATGAGATCAACACAGGGCGAAAAAAGTGTGTCTGTCTGTGTGTGTGCATGTGTGTGTGTGAGTCTGTGTGTGTGTATGTGTGTGTGTGAGTCTGTGTGTGTGTGTGTGAGTGTGTGTACTCTGAATGTCTGTCCCCCCCTATCAATTCGAACACGGTGAATGCGAATTGAACGAAATTTGGTACAAAGGTAGCACTAGCAAAGGACACCTCAGTGTCATGTTTTATATCGCCGCCATCTTTACTAAAACTGAATGGCGGCCACTCAAACGTTCAAAACGTAAAATCAAATAACGACTAACCAAATCATCCAATCTCTACCAAATTTGGTAACAACATACCTTCGTATAGGATGCGTCTTGTGACCAAACTACAAGGTCGTCCGCCATACCATTTCAGGATGGCGGCCGTGCGAATTATGCAAACTTTATAATCCATATCATGGGACCCACCAGTTCCGATTATCGAGCCGAGAATCGTTTTAACTGTTCTAAAGGAAGAGGCACGTACGAAATTAAAAGTTTATTTTGTAATACTATAGTGCAGACGTGATTTTAAAAAGCTCAGCTGATTCATTAATAAGACAAGATGGCAGCGGATATCTTGTGCCTGACTTATATTTCACTAATTTGAGTATTGAATGCAATATAGCGTACTGATAAAAAATAAATAAACTTTGTATGAAATGCTTTATATATAAATAATATACTCCAGTGATGAAATCGTTTAGTATAAATCATTATTTGCTAACAAGTTCTATGTAAGTCATTTTAAATAGATCGATATTAGTTGACACAATTAGCTCAGTGGTAGAGCGATAGCCTGTCGCTAAGATGTCTATGGTTCAAACCCGATCAGAGCTAGGTTTTTTGCTTGAAATGTTATATGTTTATTGTTTTGTAATGACTCAGATGTTTTAAAATTAAGCGTTATATTGTGCAAATTATGGTGTAAAATATATATTTAATTAAAACATAATTCGCCAGCAGATTTACTCGAGACATCTAGCTGCCAAAAAGGTAACTTCTAGATTTTATTGAAAAGTTTCTTCTTCTGGCCGCTAGAATGCACTCGCTCTGTTAGGATTATATTGTTCGATATTTCACCACTAGATGTCCCGACTAGTCTACGTGGGGATCCATTGATTACTATACCATTATCATTCTATGCGCATCAAATTTGAATAATGACAAGTTGATACTACGATACATTTTAACTTTTTATTTTAAAGGATTTGTAACAGCCTATTTTGCGTTACTTGAAAATGTTATTAAGCGTTATATTGTCCACATTATGGTGTAAAATATATATTTAATTAAAACATAATTCGCCAGCAGATTTACTCGAGACATCTAGCTGCCAAAAAGGTAACTTCCAGATTTTATTGAAAAGTTTCTTCTTCTGGCCGCTAGAATGCACTCGCTCTGTTAGGATTATATTATCGAAAATATCCACATAGTTTGTATACACACGTCTCTGTAGGGTCATGGAAAGATTTGTTAATTCAATTAGGGTTGTGAAAGCCATGCACAACCAGACGTGTAAAGACATGCCTCAACTCAAAGTTGGATGTTGCCCACGGCAGGTCGTAATAATAATAATAATAATGTTATTGGTTTTACATCCCTTTTAACTACTGCTGATTTTAGAGACACCGGGGTGCCGGAATTTTGGCCCGAAGGGGATCTTTAACGTGCCAGTAAATGTACTGACACGGCTCCCTCGCATTTGTGCACCCTCAAATGCCAGCTGACTGCGCCAGGATACGAACCTGCAACCTAGGGCCCAGCAAGCGAGAACGTTACCGCTGAGCCACGCCGCCAGTCCGGTCGATTATGTCTCCAGATCCATAACATTCTTGATATACTTCTTATCTTTCTTTCTTTCTTTCTTCAATGATGGTAGCAGTTTTTATCTAGGTCGTGGCGTTTGGTAGAGGTAAATCGTTTCTAAGGTCTTCAACAAAGAATAGTTCTATTATACTCTTTGATAATAACAACGAGTTATAACTATACTCATACATTTAGGAGAAAGTAGGCTATATGTTCTTTACTGAACATCTTGTTTTTCATTTACACTCATGTCCTGTGTTCATTCACAACGCTTGGTCAACCGAAACGTTATAGGTATTCATATCTTAAAACAGTCTGCTGTGCCATATGTCAGTGCCACAGAGTCGTGTCGCTACATTTTACTAGCACGTTAAAGACCCCCTTTAGGGATCCTCTTCGTGCTTCATGTTAAAACATTCACCCCTTTTTAAAATGAGCTATAGCATACCTTTCTAAAATAACGAGATTGCGAAACATCAGGGAAACCAAAGACGATGACCTAGCAGTTTTGGGTTATTTCAGTCAAATGAGTCCACCATACGAAAGATCTGAAAAAAGAATACCCTTAAAACGAACCGTCCTATATGCCTCTGCGACCAATGGTTAGCGAAATATCGATTGATCCATTAGGGGCACGGCCACCGCGGCCGGCGACATGCTCGTTTAAACATAACTGGTACTCACTGTCTCTCTACTACCACTCTTAATTAAAATTATTAAAAAAAGTAAAATAGAATATTTTTTAACATGTCCCGTTAGGTCCTTTTTTTGAAAATGAATAGTACATTCAAAAGGGGGACGTCACTCCAAGTCCTTTAACATGCATGTGTTGGTCAAAAATGTCGAAAAACATGTTTTTGACCTTAAATCCATTTTCACACATTTTCTATATATGCATCCTCTTATAGAGGACAACGCGACGAAAAAAAATCCGTGACGAACTTACGAGCCTACTCTTCTTAAAATTTAACATTCATGCCAATGCTTAATCTATATGGACCTATCTAGAATAATGACGAAAGTAAGTTGGTAATATCGAAATTTCTAATAAGTCCGAAATATACCTGGCATAATGTAGGCTAGAGTTGGCAGACCTGGTGACTGAATTTATTCTTAGTTCCATCTCTTAAGGTACAAAATACAAAACATTGCGGAAGTCCAATGGATAGCATGGACGTTACATGCAGTTAGACATTGGATAAATCAACGCGCTTAAAATCATGTTGGCAACAATGTCATGCTTGTGTTGGTCAGAAATAGTCTGAAATCTCTTGATTTGCCAATTATGGATGAAATCCATTTGTTAGTATTGAAGTTACATGTATTTGAATATTGGAGCTATCAGCAGGCTTGGAATCATGTTGGCAGCACTGACGTACATTAGTTACTTCAAATTAATCTAGAATGTAAGGTACTATACGTGTGCAAAGTTTAGGGCAGTTGGCTTGAATACTTTCTGATAGAATTATATTAGGGTAAAAAAATTGAGACAGCATTTATTAACAGTAGGCAGCCCGGGTTGCTCTTAAGACTACGCATAGTCATATCTGATATGATACACATAGCACATACGAAATTTGGTTGAACTACAATTCATAGAATAGAAGTTACATGTATTTAAAAGTTGGTCCTATCAGCAAACTTACAATCATGTTGGTAGCACTGACGTCTATCAGTTACTCCAAATTAATCTAGAATGTTAGACACTATATGTGTGCATAAGTTAAAACTGTCAGCTTGAATACTTTCTGATATATTGGTATTTGGATAAGAAAATAGAGCATTTATTAGCAGTTGGCAGCCCTGGTGGCTCTTAAGAATCTGCTCAGTCATATTTGTTTATGTACACATAGTACATACGAAATTTGGTTGAAATCCAATTGATAGTGTAGAAGTTATAATCATTTAAACATTGTACCTATCAGCAGGTATAGAATCATTTTGGCATCACAGCTATATATGGCCTCCTGGAAATTAAACAGAAATATTATTATCTATATGTGTGCTAATTTTGGAATAGCTCCTATGCATACCTTCCAAGATATCCAACATAGAGCTCAAATTGCATTCGGTTTTTCAGAAGTTGGCAGCACTGACATCATTTCCAAATATAGGCTTGAGATATTCAGGTATAGATCTTTACTCATACCAAATTTGGTTTCGATTGCTGCAGCCGTTTAGGTGTTGATAGGGGGGACAGACACACAGACAGACAGACAGACTGACAGAAGGACAGACAGTCATTTGCCTAGATCGATCACATAAGTCTACTTTTTCCTCATTTTTGCAAAATGTGAAAAGTAGGCTAAAAATGACACCTCAAACATCGTTCTAGTATTATTGGTTCGCGAGATATCACCAAAAATGTAAAAGAACACGTTTTTACCCCAAAATACGTTTCAAAACTTCAACCTATTAACAAGATGTTTAGTAAAGAACATATAGCCTACTTTCTCCTAAATACATGGGTATTGTTATAACTCTTTGTCCTTTCCAAGGAGTATAATTGAATGTTGGTTGTAGTAGCTTGTTGAAATACGTGTTATAAGGATATTAAACATGTATATGAGGTTCCCTTTGCTAGTGCTAACTCTGTACAAAATTTCTTACAATTCGGTTTCTCCATGTTTGAATTGATATGGTGAATAAATTTGCACACATACATGGGCACTATCTGCAAACTATTGCTCAGATGACCTTGTAGTTCAGTCAAAGGATGCTTCCCAAAATAGGGTATGTTGTTGCAAAATTTGGTAAAGATCAAATAATTAGGTTGGTCGTAATTTGATTTAAGCTTTTAACATTTGGGTGGCCGCCATTCCGTTTCAGTCAAGATGGCTGCGATATAAAATATGACACTGAGGTGCCCTTTGCTAGTGCTACCTCTGTACAAAATTTCGTTCAATTCGGTTTTACCGTGTGTGAATTGATAAGGGGAATGGATTTGCACACATGCATGGCCGCCAAATGCAAACTATTAGACTGATGACCTTATAGCTTGGTCAAAGAACGCATCTCACAAAAAGATAAGTTGTTGCAAAATTTAGTAGAGCTCAGATGATTAGGTTGGTCGTAATTTGATTTAGGCTCTTGACATTTGGGTGACCGCCATTACGTATCCGTCAAGATGGCGGTGATATTACACATGACACTGAGTTGCATTTTACGAATGCTACCTCTGTACCAAATGTCATTCAATTCGGTTTCATCGTGTTTGAATTGATAGGGAGAATCGATTTGCACACATACATGGCCGCTGTCTGCATTCTATTGGGCTGACGACCTTGTAATTTGGTCAAAAGATGCTTACCATACAAAGGTATGTTGTTGCAAAATTTACTAGAGATCAGATGATTAGGTTGGTCGTAATTTGATTTAAGCTTTTAACATTTGGGTAGCCGCCATTACGTTTCCGTCAAGATGGCGGCGATATAAAACATGACACTGAGGTGCCTTTTGCGAGTGCTACTTCTGTACCAAATTTCGTTCAATTCGGTTTCTCATTGTTTGATTTAATAGGGGGAATCGATTTGCACACATACATGGCCGGCATCCACAAATTATTGGGCTGATGATCTTGTAGTTCATTCAAATGATTCTTCATACATAAATGTATAAAGTTGCAAAATTTGGTAGAGATCAGATGATTAGGTTGGTCGTAATTTGATTTAAGCTTATACCATTTGGGTGGCCGCCATTACTTTTTCGTCAAGATGGCGGCGATATAAAACATGACACAGAGGTGCCCTTTGCTAGTGCAAACTCTGTACCAAATTTTATTCAATTCGGTATCACCGTGTTCGAATTGATATGGGGGAGGACAGACATTCAGAGTACACACACTCACAGACACACATATCACGGACAAACAGACAGACACACAATTTTTCACATGGTGTTGTTCGCATAAGTCTACTTTCATTTTTTGCAAAAATCGAAAGTAGGCTAAAAATTTTCCTCGCCATTAGAAAGATTGAAAAAAAACTTAAAACGAATCTTCGCTCCATGCCTTCCCAAGATATCCCCACCTAACCTTACTGCCACAAAGCCCTCAGTGTAGCAGCTACCCCAGAGCTTCACTACTGCACAATTTTTGTCCTACATACTTGAAACTTATTTTGGGGGTAGAGGGGGTAAAGACCTTTCATTTACGTCAAACACACTTTTAGGTAGATTTCATTAGAAAGCTAACTATTGCAATGGGTACCATGTTTCGACTTCCGGAAAATTTCGACATATCTTCGCGTTTCGACTTCCGGAAAATTTCGACATATCTTCGCGTTTCACATCCCCCAGACCCCAAAACCACCGTCAGTTCAAAAGTTTATATATAATTTATGTATATATGTATCTATCTATCTATCTATATTGATATGATGGAAGTCCGTTACACTAGTGATAGAAGAGACTATTGTAAGCTTCCTAGGTAAAAAAAATTGTCACCTATCTTTAAATTGAAAATTTATCATTAAAAAGTCAATGTTTTTAGGAATTTCCGAAATTCTTCAAACAGAAGGTGAGGCAGCAGACTGGGGTAAACGGGGCGGAGCTAGGTGGGGCGATGCGCGGAGGAGAAGTTATTACGTAATCGGAGCGTTGACCTTACTGGTTGAGGGGAGGTATCAGCTGTTACGAGGAGCGAGCGATACCTGTCTCGTAAGAAAGTTTGTATTGCTGCTGTTGTTGTTGTTGTTGCTGTTGATGTTGACGTTGAAATTGCACGCAATGTCTTGGGACGTTATGACCGGTAGTATTGTGTAGCCTACTTTGTAAGTGTCATTGCCGTCCGAAACTTTAATGAAATACAGTGTGACAAAATTAAGACATCCCGTATTCTGTTCAGAACTAGGCATTTAAGACGGAAGTAAAATACTTGATGTTTTGTTTGATAGGCTTGGCGATTTTGGTCATTTAGCCCCATGTAGCTGGGTGTGGGTAGAATTTGTGTGATAACCTGTGTTTTTGTGGTTTCTGTAGTAATGTGGGTATTTGTAATTCAGGTGAGGATTCGGAAGAAGGCGCCGGCCCTGTTGTGTTGGGGCAGTGCAACTGCCTCTCACCCGGAGGTCCTGGGTTCGATTCCCGGCTCCATCAGGGATATTAGAAACAGACGTGAGGGCTGTAACGCGGTGCACTAAGCCTCGTGAGGGCAATTGAGTCGCTGTCTGACAGTGAGGCAGTGCCCCAGTCGGGAAAATCAAGATTAATGGCCGAGGGGACCCGATGCACTGACCACGCGTCACCCTAATATCTGCAGGCCAAATGGCTGGGCAGCGGTCGCTTGGTAGGCCTAGGCCCTTCATTGGCTGCACTGCCAGCGGTTATGGTTATTGAAAAGAAGGCGGCCGTGGCCTTAAGTTAGGAACAATCCCGGCATTTGCCTGGGGTAGAAGTGGGAACCCATGGAAAACTACTTCCAAGATTTAATACTAGTACGGTACCACATGTACATATTGTGAATTGTCCCATCTCCAGCCCTGGGGTGGCCATAAACTGGAGAAGGGGGTGTTGATTTATTGGTCAATCAACAATGTACATACAAATGAAAATACACGAAAATGAATATAAAATACAAATACATTGTTATAATACAGTGTTATAATAATAATAATAATAATAATAATAATAATAATAATAATAGGATAATAATAATAATAGTCTGATAATAATAATAAGAATCAGCATGTGTAGTTCTGGTGGTAGAGTGCTAACCTTCCCGAGGGTGCGAGCTACGTTCAGTCATGTAGTAAATGAATGGGATCAAATACGATCATGTCCATGGATTTCATGGCACATACAAGAAATCCTACGTACATAAACATCTGCCAACTCGACATACCAAAAAGAAACATAATAGAAGTTAGTGTGTATAAAAGCCTATTATTACCATTATTAGTATTATTAATATTTTTATTACAGTTGTTGCACTATCTTCACACAAAGATAGACCAACAGTTCCTTAAATAAATTTACCAAATCTTTAGGATTTCTATTTTCTATGCATAGTTCATGAAGCTGGAAAAATCCTAGACAGATCCACCATCACTAGTCATGTAGCCACTCCCCATGAAGGTGTGAATCAGCTGTTCATAGGCTCGGTTTGTGTATTTCAATGTCATTGGCAGACAAGACGAGGAGGTCACTCAACTTCAGACTCTTATCAACATTCCTCAGCGTGGGAGGGGAGGGGACGGGGAGAAGTCAGCTGTGCTGCTGAGGGGAACGGAGTGAAAGCCCGTTCCCAAGACATTGACCGACGATTTTTGTGATTTAATTCCACCTACACTAATTAAGATCAGACTTAATTTCATGAAGATATTTGCTTAGAATACCATCTTCTATCACCAGTGTAAAGGACTTCCATCATATCAAATACACCCTGTATGTATATATATATATACAGGGTGTATTTGATATGATGGAAGTCCTTTACACTGGTGATAGAAGATGGTATTCTAAGCAAATATCTTCATGAAATTAAGTCGGATCTTAATTAGTGTAGGTGGAATTAAATCACAAAAATCGTCGGTCAATATCTTGGAAACGGGCTTTCACTTCGTTCCCCTCAGCAGCAGAGCTGACTTCTCCCCGTCTCCCTCCCCTCCTACGCTGAGGAATGTTGACCAGAGTCTGCAGTTGAGTGACCTCCTCGCCTTGTCTGCCAATGACATTGAAATACACAAACCGAGCCTATGAACAGCTGATTCACACCTTCATGGGGAGTGGCTACATGACTAGTGATGGTGGATCTGTCTAGGATTTTTCCAGCTTCATGAACTATGCATAGAAAATAGAAATCCTAAAGATTTAGTAAATTAATTTAAGGAACTGTTGGTCTATCTTTGTGTGAAGATAGTGCAACAACTGTAATAAACTTATTAATAATACTAATAATAGTAATAGTAGGCTTTTAGACACACTAACTTCTTTTATGTTTCTTTTTGGTATGTCGAGTTGCCAGACTTTAATGTACGTAGGATTTCTTGTATGTGCCATGAAATCCATGGAGATGATCTTATTAGATCCCATTCATTTACTACATGACTGAACGTAGATCGCACCCTCGGGATGGTTAGCACTCTACCACCAGAACTACACATGCTGACTCTTATTATTATTATTATTATTAGACTATTATTATTATTATTATTATTAGACTATTATTATTATTATTATTATTATTATTATTATTATTATTATAACACTGTATTATAACAATGAATTTGTATTTTATTTTCATTTTCGTGTATTTTCATATGTATTTACATTGTTGATGGACCAATAAATCAATCCTCCCTCCCCCCCCCCCCTCTCCAGTTAATGGCCACCCGAGGGCTGGAGATGGGATGGGACAATTCACAATATGAACATGTGGTACCATACTATTATTAAATCTTGGAAGTAGGTTTCCATGGGTTCCCACTTCTACCCCAGGCAAATGTCGGGATTGTTCCTAACTTAAGGCCACGGCCGCCTTCTTCTCAATAATCATAACCGCTGGCAGTGCAGCCCATGAAGGGCCTAGGCCTACCAAGCGACCGCTGTCCAGCCATTTGGCCTGCAGATATTAGGGTGACGCGTGGTCAGTGCATCGGGTCCCCTCGGCCATTAATCTTGATTTTCCTGACTCGGGCACTGCCTCACTGTCAGACAGCTACTTAATTGCCCTCACGAGGCTTAGTGCACTGCGTTACAGCCCTCACGTCAGTTTCTAATATCCCTGATGGAGCCAGGAATCGAACCCAGGGCCTCCAGGTGAGAGGCAGTTGCATTGCCCCAACACCAGAGGGCCGGCGCCTTCTTCCGAATCCTCACCTGAATTACAAATACCCACATTACTACAGAAACCACAAAACACAGGTTATCACACAAATTCTACCCACACCCAGCTACATGGGGCTAAATGACCAAAATCGCCAAGCCTCTCAAACAAAACATCAAGTTTTTTACTTCCGTCCTAAATGCCTAGTTCTGAACAGACTGCGGGATGTCGGAATTTTGTCACACTGCATTTCATTAAGAGAATGTTTTTAGTATTTTCAGAAACTAGTCAACAGAAGGTCCGACACGGACGCCAATGATACATCAGGGCTGAGTATCGAAATTATTTTATACATGAACATCAATCAATGAATTCCACACTTACAAAGTAGGCTACACAATACTACCGGTCCTGACGTCCCAAGCCATTGCGTGCGTCGTCAACAACAACAACAACAAGAACAACGGCAATGCACATTTTCTTACGAGACGGTAGAGCTCATCCTCATAACAGCTGATAGCCTACCACCCCTCAAGTCAACCGGTAAGGTCAATGCTCCGATTACGTAACAACTTCCCCTTCGCGCGTCGTCACATCTGGCTCCACCTCGTTTCCCCAGCCAGCCGCACGACTTTCTGCCTGATTAGTTTCTGAAATAACTAAAAACATTGACTTTTTAATGATTAATTATCAATTTCAAGATAGGTGACAAATTTTTTACCTAGGAAGCTTAGAATAGTCTCTTCTATCACCAGTGTAACAGACTTCCATCATATCAAATACACCCTGTATATCAGTTTCTTGTGGACACGATAACTGCCGTAATTTTGCACCAATCACTTTGAATTTTTTACATAACATGTATCCCTATAAAATCTCGGTCGAGTTCGTTAATGGGCAAAATCGGTCGAAGGGGGTGAAAATGGGGGGCTTTTTTCGAGAAAGTGAAATTTCGCTATAACTCTCTTAATACGTGAAATATCGAATCCCTTCAAAGTTCATAATATGTGTCGGATAAGTGCCAAAAATTTACGTCAACTAAGTTTTTTGATAGCACCAACCATTGACCAAAGGGGTGGAAAAAAGTGGGTTTTTCGGGAAACATTAATCATATCTCTCTTAATAGGCACAATATCAAAACCGTACAAAATGGAAAATATTCCCCTAATAATTACCTAAAACTTTTGTCTGAAAGAATTTTTGATATAACCCACCATTACGCCAAGGGATGAGAAAAATGATTTCGAAATTTTTAAAAATGCCAAGTGCCATCAGAGGTTACCATAACAACGCTTTTAAATTGATAAGGGATGATCTATCAGAGGTTGCCAAGACAACGCCATTGACGAGATCACATTAATTTTTAGCCTACTTTTCACATTTTGCAAAAATGAGGAAAAAGTAGACTTATGAGATCGATCCGGGAAAATTTGTGTCTGTCTGTCCTTCTGTCTGTCTGTCTGTCCTTCTGTCTGTCTGGCTGTGTGTGTGTCCCCCCCCCCCTATCAACTCCTAAACGGCTGCAGCAATCAAAACCAAATTTAGTATGAGTAAAGATGTGCACCGGAATAGCTCACGTCCATATTTGAAAATGATGTCAGTGCTACCAACTGCTGAAAAAACGCACTAGAAATTTGAGCTCCATGTTGGATATCTTGCAAGGTACGCATGGGAGCTATTCCAAAATTGGCACACATGTAGATAATACTATTTCAGTTTAATTTCCAGGAGGCCAACCATGACAGTGTTGCCAAAATAATTTTAAGCCTTCTGATAGGTCCAATGTTTAAATGCATATAACTTCTACACTATCAATTGGATTTCAACCAAATTTTGTATGTAATATCTGTACATAAACAGATATGACTGAGCGTATTCTTAAGAGCCACCAGGGCTGCCAAATGTGAATAATTGCTCTCTCTATTTTTTTTATCCAAATACCAATATATCAGAAAGTATGCAAGCCAACAGCTTTAAACTATGCACACGTATATTCTGACATTTTAGATTAATTTGGAGTAACTTATATACGTCAGTTCTACCAACATGATTATAAGCCTGCTGATTGGACCAATTTTTAAATACATGTAACTTCTATACTATCAGTTGGATTTCAACAAAATTTCGTATGTGATATGTGTACCATAACAGATATGACTATAAGTATTGTTAAGAGCAATCAGGGCTGCCAACTGTTAATAAATGCTGTCTATATCCTTTTTACCCTAATATCGAAGGAAGGAAGCTTGTAGTTTAACGTGACCGTAAATCTCGAGATCATGAGCCACGGGACCTCCTTTTTACGTGGAATCCGAACCACAGGACATGGCATTTCACTTCGAAAATCTCACATGCATTGACCGGGAATCGAACCCGGACCGCCTTGGTGAGAGGCCTACAGCTAGACCGCTGAGCCACCATGCCCCACTACCCTAATATCAATATATCAGAAAGTATGCAAGCCAACAGCTCTATACTTTGCACACGTATAGCACCTGACATTCTAGATTAATTTGGAGTAATTAATACAAGGCAGTGCTGCCAACATGATTCTATGCCTGCTGATATGTCCAATTTTAAAATACATGTAACTTCTATACTAACAAATGGATTTCATCCAAAATTGGCACAACAAGATATCATAATAATTCAGATTATTTCTGACCAGCACACGCATCGTATTGTTGGCTCATGCTTTTACGCGTGCTGATAGATCCAGTGTCTAACTGCATGTAACGTCCATTGGACTTCAACCAAATTTTGTATTCTGTACCTTAAGAGGTGGAACTAAGAATATATTCAGTCACCAGGGCTGCCAACTGTAGTGCTCTATTAGGCTACATTATACCAGGTATATTTTGAACTAATTAGATATTTCGATATTACCAACTTAATTTCGTCATTATTCTAGATAGGTTCATATACAGTAGAATAATCATTGGAATGAAAAGTAGGCTGTATAGTTCTTCACGGAACTTCTTGTTAGCCTACTTTTCACACTTTTCAAAAATGAGGAAAACGTAGACTTATAAGATATATCCGGGAAAATGTGTCTGTCCTTCTGTCTGTCTGTCTGTCCTTCTGTCTGTCTGTCTGTCTGTCTGTCCTTCTGTCTGTCTGGCTGTGTGTGTATGCCCCCCCCCCCTATCAACTCCTAAACGGCTGCAGCAATCGAAACCAAATTTAGTATGAGTAAAGATGTATACCGGAATATCTCATGCCCATATTTGAAAAAGATACCAGTGCTACCAACTGCTAAAAAAAACGCACTAGAAATTTGAGCTCCATGTTGGATATCCTGGAAGGTATACATGGGAGCTATTCTAAAATTGGCGCACATGTAGATAATACTATTTCAGTTTAATTTCCAGGTGGCCATACATGACAGCGTTGCCAAAATAATTTTAAGCCTTCTGATAAGTCCAATTTTTAAATGCATATAACTTCTACACTATCAATTGGATTTCAACCAAATTTTGTATGTAATATGTGTACATAAACATATATGACTGAGTGTATTCTTAAGAGCCACCAGGGCTGCCAACTGTTAATAATTGCTCTCTATTTTGTATCCAAATATATCAGAAAGTATGCAAGCCGACAGCTTTAAACTATGCACACGTAAATTACCCGACATTTTACATTAATTTGGAGTAACTTATATAAGTCAGTTCTACCAACATGATTCTAAGCCTGCTGATAGGACCAATTTTTAAATACATGTAACTTCTATACCAACAAATGGATTTCATCCAAAATTGGCACAAAAATATGTAATATTTCAGATTATTTCTGACCAGCACTCGCATGACATTGTTGCCAACATGCTTTTACGTGTACTAATAGATCCAATGTCTAAATCCATGTAACGTCCTTTGGACTTCAATCACATTTTGTATTCTGTACCTTAGGAGATGGAAGTAAGAATATATTCAGTCACCAGAGCTGCCAACTGTCTTTCTCTATTAGGCTACATTATGCCTACTATATCTTATTTCGAACTAATTAAGACATTTCGATATTACCCGCTTAATTTCGTCATTATTCTAGATAGGTTCATATACTGTAGGTTAATCTATGGCATGAATCTTAATTTTAAGAAAAGTAGGCTCTTTAGTTCGTCACGGAACTTCTTGTTCCATCTGACTATGAGGGAAGCGGCTAACTGGTAGCATGCTGAACTTCTATGCCCAAGGTGCTGGTTCAAAGCCGGCCAAAGTCGCCGGATTTTCTAAGAGCGCTAAAAATCCGTCAGCATGCTTTCCTTCGGAGGGGAAGTTACAACGTTCGTTGCAAGTTGCTGGTTGCGGTGGCATCTAGCAGCCAAGTTCACAGCTAGGTGTCGTTGACGTTAGTATTTGGAACAAAATTAGGTACTACTACTTAAAATTGACCGTCTGCAGACCTTACCTGAATTACAGACTAATACAGTCATCACAAATAACACCGTTTATTAGACAGATTCTACACACACCCAATGTACACGGGGTTACATGACCACCTTGTCGCAGCCCCTAAACTGAGGAACCAACCAACATCTCTGCGGGAGATAAAATTTTGGGTGAAGAAGTAACAGACTGTTAGATAGTTACACATTAGTTCCAAACCTTGCATAAGGACAGTGTGATCACAGGTATAAAAATTAACCCCAAATGACAAGAAGGTTACCATCCCCATAAGACAGTAAAATGTTAAATGTTTGCATAGAAAGACGAAAAAATGTTAACTAACCTCCAATTGTAAAATACTTTCTCGCAATAAATGAGGTCTGATCCTCCTACGAAAACCTGCATATTTTGCCTATTATAGCCTATCCCCTAGTTTGCCCGGTGAAATCTACCTCCGCCTTCCGGCGTGCCGAGAGGAATTTTTTATATTTCTCAGTTTCCCAAATATAGGCCATTAGAGAAAATTTCTTTTTGAAAATTGTTAAAAAAAAACATGCTTAGTTCTAATGATAGGAGACATGGACACCATTCGTTTAAGCCGATATATGTCTTTTTACTATAATTCGTTTTGGACATATAGCTTACCGTACCTTCAAAAACAACAATTTTCATTTTTTTTTAGGTAGATTTCATTAGAAAGCTAACTATTGCAATGGGTCCCAATTTTCGACTTCCGGAAAATTTCGACATATCTTCGCCTTTCACATCCCCCAGACCCCAAAACCACCGTCAGTTCAAAAGTTTATATATAATTTATGTATGTATGTATATATATGTATATATATATGTATATATATATATATATGTATATATATATATATATGTATATCAGTTTCTTGTGGACACGATAACCGCCGTTATTTTGCACCAATCACTTTGAATTTTTTACATAATATGTATCCCTATAAAATCTCGGTCTAGTTCGTTAATGGGCAAAATCGGTCGAAGGGGGTGAAAATGGGGGTCTTTTTTCGAAATATTGAAATTTCGCTATAACTCTCTTAATGCGTGAAATATCGAATCCATTCAAAGTTCATAATATGTGTCGGATAAGTGCCAACAATTTATGTCAAATAAGTTTTTTCATAGCACCAACCATTGACCAAAGAGGTGGAAAAAAGTGGTTTTTTCGGGAAACATTAATCATATCTCTCTTAATAGGCACAATATCAAAACCGTACAAAATGGACAATATTCCCCTAATAATTACTTAAAACTTTTGTCTGAAAGAATTTTTGATATGACCCACCATTACGCCAAGGGATGACAAAAATGATTTCGGAATTATAAGAAAATGCCAAGAGCTATCAGAGGTTGCCATGGCAACACTACTAAATTGATGAGGGATGAGCCGTTGCCATGACAACGCACTTGTACGAGATCAGATTCAGTATTTCCATCTGACTAAGCCGGCCCCGTGGTGTTGGGGTAGCGCGCCTGCCTCTCACCCGGAGGCCCCGGGTTCGATCCCCGGCTCCGTCAGGGATTTTAAAACTGACGTGAGGGTTGGAACGGGGTGCACTCAGCCTCGTGAGGACAATTGAGTAGCTGTCTGTCTGTGAGACAGCACCCCGATCACGAATAGCAATATTAACGGCCGAGGGGACCCGACGCGCTGATCACGCGTCACCCCAATATCTGCAGGCCAAATGGCTGGGCAGCGGTCGCTTGGTCGGCCTTAGCCCGTCATGGGCTGGATGGTGCCAGGGGTTGACTTTGACATCTGACTAAGTGGGAAGCGGCTTCGGTGACGTAACTGGTAGCATGCAGAATGTCTATGCCCAAGGTCGCGGTTTCAAAGCCGGCCGAAGTCGTCGGATTTTCTAAGAGCGCTAAAATCCCTCAGTATGCTTTCCTTTGGAGGGGAAGTTCCAACGTTCGTTATGAGTTGCTGGTTGGGGTGGCATCTAGTAGCCAAGTTCACAGCTAGGTGTCATTGACGGTAGTACCTGATAGCAACATTAGGAACTACTGCTTGAAATTGACCGTCTGCAGTCCTTACCTGAATTACAGACTAATACATCCATTACAATTCACACCGTTTATCAGACAGATTCTACACTCACCCAAAGTACACGGGGTTAGATGACCGCGTTGTCGCAGCCCCTAAACTGAGGAACCAACCAGAGGTAGATTTCATTAGAAATCTAACTATTGCAATGGGTAGGCTACCATGTTTCGACTTCCGGAAAATTTCGACATATCTTCGCGTTTCACATCCCCCAGACCCCAAAACCACCGTCAGTTCAAAAATTTATATATAATTTATGTATGTATATGTGTGTATATATATATGCATATCAGTTTATTGTGGACACGATATCTGCCGTAATTTTGCACCAATCATTGAATATATTACCGAATATGTATACCTATAAAATCTCGGTCGAGTTCGTTACTGGGCTAAATCGGTCGAAGGGGGTGAAAATGGGGGGCTTTTTTCGAAAAAGTGAAATATTGCTATAACTCTCTTAATATGTGAAATATCGAATCCGTTCAACGTTCATACTATGTGTCGGATAAAGCCCAAAAATTTATGTTTGAAGAGTTTTTTTATATCACCAACCATTGACCAAAGGGGTGGGAAAAAGTGGGTTTTTCGGGAAACATTAATCATATCTCTCTTAATAGGCACAATATCAAAACCGTACAAAATGGACAATATTCCCCTAATAATTACCTAAAATTTTGTCTGAAAGAATTTTTGATATGACCCACCATTATGCCAAGGGATGAGAAAAATGATTTCTGAATTAAAAGAAAATGCCAAGAGCTATCAGTGGTTGCCATGGCAACACTACTAAATTGATGAGGGATGAGCCATCAGACGTTGCCAAGATAACGCACTTGCACGAGATCATATTCAGAATTCCATCTGACTAAGTGAGAAGCAGCTTCGGCGACGTAACTGGTAGCAAGCATGCTGAATGTCTATGCCCAAGGTCGCGAGTTCAAAGCCGGCCGAAGTCGTCGGATTTTCTAAGAGCGCTAAAAATCCCTCAGTATGCTTTCCTTTGGAGGGGAAGTTCCAACGTTCGTTGCGAGTTGCTGGCTGCGGTGGCATCTAGTAGCCAAGTTCACAGGTAGGTGTCGTTGACGGTAGTACCTGGTAGCAACATTAGGAACTACTGCTTGAAATTGACCGTCTGCAGTCCTTACCTGAATTACAGACTAATACAGCCATCCCTAAGTACACGGGGTTACATGACCGCGTTGTCGCAGCCCCTAAACTGAGGAACCAACCAAAATCTCTGCGGGAGATATAATTTTGCGTGAAGAAGTAACAGACCGTTACATAGTTACACATCAGTGTCGAAACCTTGCATAAGGACAGTGTGACCACAAGTATAACAAGTAGTTCCGTGAAGAACTATACAGCCTATTTTCATATATCCTACTTATGTTAATTGCCACTATCAACATACACAATTTCTGTTTGATTGCTGTAATAGATTCGTAGATATTAAGAACTGACTAAATATTTCGGATGGTCGCCATGTTGGATTTTATATATGTAGGTCCTAGAGTTATGTACTGTTACATGCAGATTACTGTGAACGTGTAGTATTCAAACTTCAATCGCATAATTAGGACACAAGAAAAAACAAGGAGGTTTTAAAATTTTTCACAGCTGCCATCTTGAGGTTATGGAAACAATTGAAATAAATTAGATGCCAGTGGATTAACATTCGTATAAGGATTTACTGTACCAAGTTTCACTGCACTCGGATGGTTAAATTGCGAGAAATGTCCATGTGAATATTTATAATTCGCGTCAACGCCATGTTGGATTTGTGATCACCAGGTTATTTAAAGTCTTATAGGTGAACTTAAGTTCATAGCCCCTATGAACATTAAAAAATGCAGTTTGATTGATAAAATAGATTCGTAGATATTCAGTATCGTCTAAATATTTCGGATGGTCGCCATGTTGGATTGTTAAATGTATAGGCCATAGAGTCATGTACTATTAAAGGAAAATTATTGCGTAGGTTCATTATTCAAACTTTCACTTCGATCGCATGACTACATCACAAGAAATAAAAACTTAATTTTAAAATTCGCACTGCCGCCATCTTGAGGTTATGTAAACAATTGAACTAAATTAGATACCAGTCGATTTCAATGTGTATAAATATTTCCTGTACCAGGTTTCAGTGCGCTTGGAACATTAAATCGCGAGAAAGGTCTATTTAAAATTTTCAAATTCGCTTGGCCGCCATGTTCGTTTTGTAGTTAACCGGTTTTTGAAAGTCTTATAGATGGACTTCCAGTAGTGCCCTTTATCTCCGTACAAAATTTTAGGGAGATACCGCTAATAGTTTCAGAGATATAGAATGCCGGTGAAATATTTCGCACATCCGCCATCTTGTGATTATGTAAACAATTGAACGAAGTTAGATGTCGGTGCATTATAATGTATATAAACGTATACTGTTCCAAGTTTCATTGCGTTTGGTTGGTCAAATCACGAGAAACGTCTATTTAAAAGTCGCAAATTCGCTTGGCCTCCATGTTGGTTTTGTAGTTAGCAGGTTTTCAAAAGTCACATAAGTGAACTTATAGTAGTTTCCTCTATCACCATAGAAAATCTCAGGGTAATATCGGTAATAGTTTCGGAGATATTGAATGCTGGTGAAATATTTCGCACAGCCGCCATGTTGGATTCATGAGCCGTAACAAAATTTGAAGGGCACGGTCGAGGTCGCCGGGAATAGTGCTATGAACTTTCCGAGTTTCATTGAAATCGCTCCTGCCGTTTAGATTTTATTAGGGGGGGACACACACACGAATCACACACACACACACACACACACACACACACGCACACACACACGGACAAAAGGTGATCTCATAAGCCTATTTTTTCAAAATTGAAAATAGGCTAAAAATGGACCCCAAATGACAAGAAGGTTACCGTTCCCATAAGACAATAAAAAGTTTAAAATAAGCATAAAATGACGAAAAACAAAGTTAATTAAGCTCCTATTATAAAATACCTTCTCGCAATAAATGAGGTCTGATCCTTCTACGAAAACCTGCATATTCTGCCTATTTTCGCCTATCCCCAAGTTTGTCTGGTGAAATCTACCTCCGCCTTCCGGCGTGCCGAGAGGACTTTTTAATATAACGATTTGTCCATAGGAAAGGGGGCGTCACTTCGAGTCCTACGACATGTCACCTGTCCAAATCCGACCATGGTTTCGCGAGATATCGGCTTGAATTTGGAGTGGGGGCGGGGGGGTGCAGGACCCGCCCTACTAATCTTCTGCTGAGAGCTGCATTCTTTATATGAGTGACTTGTCACATTTACAATTCGCTAGTTGAGAGCGAGGTTTCTTACGGAAACATTTCAATATATAACATGATAAAATGTTTATGCTCATTTAATTCTTGACCATGTCGACTGTATAAGGCTAGTGAAAAATCCACAGCCTGCTTCCAGTCTCCGACCGGGTCAGGAATGGAATGAAGGAAGCCCCCATCTAGCGGCGAGGATACGAACTGTGCCGGCTGCCGAGGCCTGACGCACTCCTCTGGGGCAATGATTAAATGAATGACAGATGAAATGAAATGATAGTGGAGAGTGTTGCTGGAATGAAATTGTTGACAGGGAAAACCGGAGTACCCGGAGAAAAACCTGTCTGCCTCCGTTTTGTCCAGCACAGATCTCACATGGAGTGACCGGGATTTGAACCACGGATCCAGCGGTGAGAGGCCGGCGTGCTGCCGCCTGAGCCACGGAGGCTTCTGTATAAGGCTAGTAACTTAAGTAATTGTTGTGCCTGGAGAGCAGGTTGACAGATCGATGAGTATCCGCTACCTAATGTTATTACCAGACATGCGCTGAGCCCTTTTGCCAGACTTGTACCGATGGTGTAATGTGCGAGCCATTGTGAGCAGTTTATTATTATTATTATTATTATTATTATTATTGTTGTTGTAGTTGATTCGAGCCATTTGTTAGCTTGTGTTGTTATATTGACCGTAGTAGTCATCTGTTTGTAATGATCTCAGAGGGTACTTGCAACATATGTGTATTCAGCCTTGTGTTATAAGAGACAGAGAATCGACGTAAAACGTACTAGGGAAATCTAAACCTACGATTTAAATCACTGTAAAAAATGAAACCTAATTTACCTAAACTATTTGATTAACATTGATGGATTAATTTGCAAATGTAAACTTACACCTATATTTTATTATGCTGACTGATGCAAAGAGCTGAAACATTTAATGAGGGAAGTGACCCTAGATAAGCTGACACTAACTGTGACGACGAGAGATCATGGATAACCGAAAGTTCGTAACTGGTGGACCGCTGATTTATGCAATGTCAGACGAGTAGGGGAGTGATGAGAGTCCTAACCCACATGACGCCTGGCGTCGCGGAGCGTCTACGTTAAATTAATGGATTTCACGCAAACCCATGGTTCGATTTGAGCATGTGACATGTCGTTGGACTCGGGGTGACGCCGCCTATCCTATGGACGACTTGATATATTTTTTATAAATTTTTGAAAATTGTTGTTTTTGAAAGAAGGCGATATTTTGAAAACCAAACATGGTGCAACGTTGTGCAATGGTTCATACAAATGGCCACTATATCCTTTATGTTTAGAACAAATGTTTATATATTTTTAATTTTTTTTGAAAAAGTTCAATTTTGGAATTTTTATAGTTTAGAAACTAGGAATTCCACAAAATAGTCTGTTTGATATAAATTCATGATCTATACCCCCTCCACCCAAAAATAAATGTCAAGTCTCTAGGACTAAAACTAAACAGTACGGGGATGGTAATTCTAACGCAAAAGACGTGGCTGTGCCCAGAAAACAAAGATGGGGGCCATGGCGTCACAATATGGAGGCCAAAATGGTGGCCAAGAAGGCGGCCATAGCTTAACTTAACCAAGCCTAACCTAACCTTTCCCACGAGGTATGATCAAAAAGTTCCAAGATGGTGATGGCGGCGGTGTGATATCTCCCGAACCCCTGGTCATTTTGACGAAAGAGATGTCGCTGAACTCGAGCTGACTCCCCATTTCCAATGGACAACCTACCTTTCACCCCAAAATAAAATCTAGCCTTACTCTGCGGGTGAAATTGTGTAATTGTTTAGAAAATCTCGCTTTCCAAGTGCGACATGTGGGAGTTTGAATGCTGGTATGAAATTCAACGTTGTTCCACATAAAGAACATGCCAACGAGTCAAAGCCATAATGAATTAGCATTTTTTTTTGCTCTTTTTGTTTTTACGCATATGCATTTGGTGATTTTGTAAGAGGGCGGGCTTTTTGAAAAATGATTTATAACAAGGTGTTTTGGTGATGAGGAAAGAGCTCGATAGTCACCTACTTTCCTACGAACTTTGCTGATATCTCACGAATGCATGGTTGGATTTGGAAGTGTGGCGTGGTAAATCGATCGTCTCGAAGCCCCTTTGATGTTGTTAAAAGGCTAAAATTTTGAGAAAGAAGAAAACAGACTTTTTTGGGGTAAAACCATGATTTTTGACTTTTTGTTATATTTCGCAACCCAGTAAAGCTAGAGATCTTTACGAGGTGTCCAAAGACTAGGGGTAACGCACCCCCCCCCCTTTCGAATATCATATGTTCATGAAGAGTGGTTGTAGATAGATAGAGAGAGACTATACCGCTGGGCGTGTGTTTTAACAAGGCTATTACTGGTTATAATGAACGTGCTTAATTGAACAATCGATATTTCGACGGGTCGGTTTAGGACAAGCTGAGGGTTTTGTTTTCCGATATTTTGACGGGTCGGTTAATGACAGAGCGAAGGTTGGTTTTCAAATATTTTACTCACGAAGGGGATCTTTAATGTGAAAACGATGTTGGGTTACATGAAAAATGATAATTCTATGATCAAATGATATTTCGATGGGTCGGTTTAGGACAGGCCGAGGGTTCATTTTCCATTATTTCGACGGGTCAATTTTTGACAGAGCGAGGGTTCGTTTCTCGTATATTTTACTCCCGAAGGGGATCTATAACATGTAAACGATGTTTGTTACCTGACAAATGATAATTCTATGATCAGATGATATTGTGACTGGTCGGTTTAGGACAGGTCGAGGGTTCGTTTTCAGATATTTTACTCTCGAAGGGGATATTTAACGTGTAAACGATGATGGGTTGTATGGCAAATGATAATTCTATGATCAGATGATATTTCGACGGGTCGGGTTAGGATAGGCCGAGGGTTTGTTTTCCGATATTTTGATGTGTCGGTTTATGACAGAGCGAGGGTTCGTTTTTCCGATATTTTACTCACGAAGGGGATCTTTAACGTGTAAACGATGATGGGTCACATAACAAATGATAATTCTATGACCAGATGATATTTCGAAGGGTCGGTTTAGGACAGGCCGAGTGTTCGATTTCCGATATTTCGAAGGGTCGGTTCATGACAGAGCGAGGGTTCGTTTTTCAGATATTTTACTACCGAAGGGGATCTTTAACTTGTAAACGATGTTGGGTTACATAACAAATGATAATTCTATTATCAGATGCTATTTTGACAGGTAGGTTTAGGACAGGCCGAGGGCTCGTTTTCCGATATTTTGACGGGTCGGTTTATGAGAGAGTGAGGGTTCTTTTTTCCGATATTTTTAATCTCGAAGGGGATCTTTAACGCGTAAACGATGATGGGTTACATAACAAATGATAATTCTATGATCAGATGATATTTCGAAGGGTCGGTTTAGGACAGGCCGAGTGTTCGTTTTCCAATATTTCGACGGGACAGTTTATGACAGAGCGAGGGTTCGTTTTTCAGGTATTTTACTACCGAAGGGGATCTTTAACGTGTAAACGATGTTGGATTACATGACAAATGATAATTCTATTATCAGATGCTATTTTGACAGGTCGGTTTAGGACAGGCCGAGGGTTCGTTTACCGATATTTTGACGGGTCGGTTTATGACAGAGTGAGGGTTCGTTTTTCCGATATTTTTAATCTCGAAGGGGATCATTAACGTGTAAACGATGATGGGTTACTTGAAAATTATAATTCTATGATCAGATGAAGGGCAAACAGAACTTGGTTATATGTTGATTGAAGCGAGTAGAGACAACAAACTTGCTGGAGAGCAGACTGACAGGATGTGAATGTTATTTGAGCTTATTGGAATGTGCTGACCTGACTTAACTTGACAACAGGTGCTAGATTGTAAATCGCTGCGTCAGTAAAATGTTTCATGCACGTGTAGGCATGCGCTATTTGATGAATCATGGATTGTAGAGGCTTATGCGGTGGCCATGCTTGACAATGCATTCATTGATATTTCATGAATCATGAATTGCAGAGGCTTATGCAAGTGGTTTGTTTATTCTTGGTGAAAGCATGACCATGATGATTGAAAAAACAATTGCGAGAATGACCGCCGAGTCATAGTAAACGGTTAAGCCAATACAAAAGCCAATATATAAGCCAACACAAAAGCCAATACATAAGCCAATACAAATGCCAACACAAAAGCCAACACAAAGCCAATACATAAGCCATTACAGAAGCCAACACATGGAGTTCGGTTAGGTTGGGTTATGATATGTTACATTAGGTTAGGTGAGCTATGTGTGACGTCATAGCCAGCCTTAAAGCAAGTCTAAACGTGTAGAACATGTTACGTGACAAGGTTAAGTTAGGTTATGTTAAGTGAGTTGAGGTTAAGTCTTTAAATATCCCAGTCTTTAAGATACTTTCCAAGATCAATACAAATCTACTAAATGAATTGACAAAAATAACTTTTTAAATAAGTCATTACCAAAGCCGAGATATAAGACAACACAAAAGCCAATATATATGCCAAGACAAAAGCCAACACAAACGCCAATACGAAAAGCCAATACATAAGCCAATACAAAAGCAAAAACATGGGGTTAGGATAGGTTCTGATATGTTACATAAGGTTAGGTGAACTATGTGTGACGTCATAGCCAGTCTTAAAGCAAGTCTAATCTTGTAGAACATGTCACAAGATTGAGTTAGGTTATGTTAGATGAGTTGAGGTTTAGTTTTATATATTCCCAGTCTTTGAGATACTTTCCAGGACCAACTGAAAAATGAAAATCCACAGCCTGCTTCCAGTCTCCGACCGGGTCAGGTATGGAATGAATGAAGCCCCCATCTAGCGGCGAGGATATGAACTGTGCCGGCTGCCGAGGCCTGACGCACTCCTCTGGGGCAATGATTAAATGAATGACAGATGAAATGAAATGATAGTGGAGAGTGTTGCTGGAATGAAATGTTGACAGGGAAAACCGGAGTACCCGGAGAAAAACCTGTCTGCCTCCGTTTTGTCCAGCACAGATCTCACATGGAGTGACCGGGATTTGAACCACGGAACCAGCGGTGAGAGGCCGGCGTGCTGCCGCCTAAGCCACGGAGGCTTCCAGGACCAATTAAAATTCACTAAATACATTGACAAAAAGAACTTGTCAAACAAGCCAATACAAAAGCCGATATATACGCCAACACAAAAGCCAATATATAAGCCAACACAAAAGCCAACGCAAAAGCCAACACGAAAGCCAATACATAAGCCAACACATGGGGTTAGGTTGGGTTAAGATATGTTACATTAAGTTAGGTGAGCTATGTGTGATGTCATAGCGAGTTTTAAAGCAAGTCTAAACGTGTAGAATATGTCACGTGACAAGGTTAAGTTAGATTATACCTATCACCATTTTTAAAATGAGAAAAAAACATCATGCTCTGGGAAACCTTGTTTTTATTTTAAAGCCAATAGCACTATACGAAAAAAATAGAATACAAAGAAATATCAATTCCTCATTCTTTTTTTCAATGTTTATGTCCACAGATCATTAACTTTCCTTTCCTAACACACATCACAATCAAGGCTGCCAACCTCTCTCCCACTGAGGCATCACAGGATGCCAAACGTTGTTTAGCTTTTTTTCAACGACACATTATCAGCCACATGTCTTAAACCAGGATGACTATGGCAATAAGAAAGGTCATGTTCTTTGCATGCTTGATCTACAATTGTCTAAGCAAGTAGGTTTTGGTGCTTGATTGTTTCACACATGAACAACAACAAAATCCAACACGTCTGACATGAATTACATGATTTGAAAGTTTGCAAAAAATATCCAATCAACCATTGTTCAGCCCTGTTTATCACAGCATAATGCTTATCAATATGTTTATAATAAGGCCATGGCCGCCTTCTCCCCAATCATCGTCTGCATTACTAATACACACACTAATTCAGCCATCGCAGTAACACTGGTTATCAGACAAATTCTACACACACAAGTGAGTGAACCAGGTCTGCCTTGGCGAGAAAGAGGCAGCCTCGCCGAGGCTTTCAGTCCTATCATTATAATTTCGTTAAGCCGTCTGTTTTGTCTGTAACAGGATGTGCCGTTCCTGCGATTTGACAAGTGAGTTCATGTTTTCGTTGACGTAATTACTAATTTTTCCACACACGCACACACCGATGTCGAGTGCAAAAGTGAGAGTAAAGGGATAGAAAAGTGATAGCAAAGTGGTAGAAAAATGGTAGAAAAGTGGTAGAAAAATTGTAGAAAAATGGTAGAAAAATGCTAGAAAAGTCGTAGCATAAAAGTGTTAGTGGTAGAAAAGTGGTAGAAAAGTGGTAGCAAAAAAAGTGCTAGTGGTAGAAAAATGGTAGAAAAGTGGTAGCACTTTTAGACACCTCTTGTAGAGTTAGCGTGGCTTTTGATAGTGTTGTTCGCTTTACAGATGTCCTGGAAGAGGGTTTAAATAGAACTTTCTGAGGAGAGGATAAATGTTTTTTCACAAAGAAGTCACTATATTGTGAAACACTATGTTTTTCTTGTGCTTGCATTTTCATGTCCTTTTGATCATGTTTTGTTAACACTAACGGTGTTTCATTTGGTATACCACATTGATGAGTACCCACACTTAAAACCTTACCATGTTGACTTTTTTCCTATCACTTCTCTACCACTTTTCTACCATTTTTCTACCACTAGCACTTTTTGGCTATCCCTTTTCCACCACTTTTCTACCACTTTTCTACCATTTTTCTACCACTAGCACTATTTTACTAACACTTTTCTACCACTTTTCTACCATTTTTCAACCTTTTTTCTACATTTTTTACGATTTTGCTATCACTTTTCTATCACTTTGCTCTCACTTTTGCTCGCGACATAGGTGTGTGCGTGTGTGGAAACATTAGTAAATACGTCAGCGAACACATGCACTTACTTGTCAAATCGTGAGAACGTCACATCCTGTTACAGAAAAAAAAGAGACGGGGTAACGAAATTATAATTATAGGACTGAAAGACTCGGCGAGGCTGTCTGTCTCTCGCCAAAGCAGACCGGGTTCGATTCCCGGTCAATGAATGTGAGATTTTCGAAGTGAAATGCCATGTCCTGTGGTTAGGATTCCACGTAAAAAGGGGGTCATGTGGTTCATGATCGCGAGATTAACGGTCACGTTAAACTAAAAGTCTCCCTTTTGTTGTTAATTAATTAATTTAGGGGCTTTGCGACATCGTGGTCATGTAGTCCGGTGCACTTGGGTGTGTGTAAAATTTGTCTGATAACCAGTGTTACTGCGATGGCTGTATCAATGTATGTATTAATAATGCAGATGAGGATTGGGGAGGAGGCGGCCAAGGCCTTATTACAAACATAGTGGTAAGCATTTTGCTGTGATAAACAGGGCTGAACTACGGTTGATTGGTTATTCTTTGCAAACTTTCAAATCATGTAATTCATGTCAGATATGTTGGATTTTTCTGTTCATGTGTGAAACTATCAAGTACCAATACCTAGTTGGGTACACAACTGTGAATCAAGCATGCAAAGAACATGACCTTTCGTATCCCCATAGTCATCCTGGTTTAAGACATGTGGCTGATAAAGTGTCGTTGAATAAAGCTGAACAACGTTTGGCATCCTGTGATGCCTCAGGGGGAGAGAGGTTGGCAGCTTTGATTGTGATGTGTGTTATGAAAGGAAAGTTAATGATCTGTGGACATAAACATTGAAATAAAGAATGAGGATTTGATATTCCTTTGTATTCTATTTTTTTGTAAAATGCTATTGGCTATAAAATAAAAACAAAGTTTTTTCTCATTTTAAACAAGTAGTTCCGTGAAGAACTATACAGCCTATTTTCATATATACTGCTCATGTTAATTGCCTCTATCAACAAACAAAATTTCAATTTAATTGCTGAAACAGATTCGTAGATATTGAGGACCGTCTAAATATTTCAGATGGTCGCCAGGTTGGATTTTTATTTTTGTACTATTACATTAAGATTATTGTGTACGTGTGGTATTCATACTTCAATCGCATGATTACGACACAAGAAATAAAAACTTAATTTTAAAATTTCGCACAGCCTCCATCTTGAGGTTATGTAAACAATTGAACTAAATTAGATGCCAGTACATTACAATATGTAAAATCATTTACTGTACCACATTTCACTGCGCTCAGAGACTTAAATCACGAGAAAAGTCTATTAAAATGTTTCAACTTCGCTTGGCCGCAATGTTCATTTTGTACTTTACAGGTTCACGAGTGTTACATAGATAAACTTGTATCAGTACCCTTTAACTCCGTACAAAATTTCAGGTTGATATCTGTAACAGTTTAGGAGTTATAGAATGTCAGAGAAATATTTTGCACAGCTGCCATTTTGAGGTTATGTAAATAATTGAACTAAATTAGTCTCCAGTGCATTACAGTGTGTATAAACATTTGCTGTACCAAGTTTCATTACGTTTGGATAGTTAAATCGCGAGAAAAAAAAAACTATTTAAAATGCTCAACTTCGCATGGCCACCATGTTAGTTTTTTAGTCACCAGGTTTTTGAAAGTCTCATAGGTGAACTTCTAGTAGTGCCCTTTATCACCGTACACAATTTCAGGGCGATATCTGTAATAGTCTCGGAGATACTGAATGCTAGTGAAATATTTCGCACAGCCGCCATGTTGGATTGGTGAGACACAATAAAATTTGAAGGGCACGGTCGAGGTCAGCCAGATTTGTTGTATGATCTTAACGAGTTTCATTGTAATCGCTCCAGCCGTTTAGACGTTATTAGGGGGATTTATTATTTAGCGTATGACATCATAAAAATGCAAAGAAACACAATCACAAATTAAATATACACTATGTACAGTAGGTTTCAGTCTTAACTTGAAGCTCTCAATATAGTCTATGCAAGGCGGATTCAGATTTTGGAAGTCTTTTGAATTGCCCTGATATGCACTCAGGGGGCACTGTTCCACAATGTGATGGACTGTTTGTTTTGGGGCACCACAGCTACATTCCGGGGAGGAAAGTTTGCCCCATTTGTGGAGGGAGTCAGCGCACTTGCCATGGCCTGTCCTGATGCGATTGAGAGTTGTCCAGTTACTGCGGGGTAGATGAAATCCTGTTGGTGTTCTTGTGTTGCAGGGAAAGTTCCGATACTCAGGTGGAGCTGTGGATGTCCATTCTTGCATCTAGTCCTGCTGTAGGTTGAAATTATCAACCAGGTTTCTGGCGGTCCTAACTGGTGGATTTCTGGAACGGAGCCTGCTGATCATGGCGTTGGGGATGTCTCCATGGATTGGCAGATTGGCATTTCTAGACAACTTCTGGTACTCTTGCAACAGGGCATTCTTTCTCCGTAAGAGTGGTGGAGGAATATGGCTAAGAACTGGCAGCCAAGAAGTGGGGGTAGATTTTATGGTTCCTGATACAATGCGCAAAGTATGGTTTAGCTGCGAGTCAACCAGTTTTGTATGACAGCTGTTCAGCCAGACTGGAGAGCAATATTCTGCAGCTGAGAAGACAAGGGCAAGAGCTGAAGTTCTTAAGGTTGAAGCTGAAGAACCCCAGGTGGTACCACACAGTTTATGGAGGATGTTGTTCCGTGTCTGGAGTTTGGCTGTTGTCCTCTTCAGGTGTTCCTTGAAGGACAGAGTTCTGTCAAGGGTTACCCCGAGGTATTTTGGGTATCTGTTGTGGTGAAGTCTAGTGTCCTGGAATTTAACATTAAGTTCACGGTGGGCCAGTTTGTTGTTGAGGTGGAAACATGTGACTTCAGTTTTACTCAAACTTGGCCTAAGTCTCCATTTATGAAAATACTGATCTAAGATGTTGAGGTCAGCTGTCAACGTATCTTCGGTATTCTCCATAAATTTGTCCTGCACTGCAAATGCCCAGTCGTCTGCGTACCCAAATGGTTTGGAGGTTGTTTTCGGCAAATCTGATATATATAAGTTGAACAGCAGAGGAGCTAGTACCGATCCTTGAGGAAGACCGTTATTAAGAGTCAGTAGTGGTTTTGTGAGAGTTCAGATCCCTCCACCTCCACACCCTCCACACAAGATGGCGGCAGCCCGATAACTCCCGAACCCGTGGTCGGATTTTGACAAATGAGGTGTCATTGAACTCGGGCTAACACCCCCTTTCCAATGGACAACATATTTCAACCCCAAAATAAAACCTACCCCTACTAGGGGGTGAAATTGTAATTTTTTAGAGAATCTCTCTTTCCAATTGCATCATGTGAGAGTTTGAATGCTAATATGGAATGAAATGTTGTTCCACATAAAGTGCATATGTTCGGTGGAAAGCCACTATGAATTAGCATGCCCACTCAGGGCTTTTGTAAGAGGGTGGGGGAGTGGATCCCTATGGATGGGTTATTGTTGACAGGTCCTTGTGGACGAGTCCTTGTGGACAAGTCCTTGTGGACAGGTCCTTGTGGACAAGTCCTTGTGGACAGGTCTTTGTTGACGAGTCCTTGTCCCTTTGGACTGATCCCTTTGGACGGGTCCCTTTTGGACCGGTTCCTACGGACTGGCTCATGAATTTATTTAAATTATGTCAAAGGGTCTAACTACATTTGTGTGTGTGTGTGTGTGTGTGTTGAATTGACGTTGTTCACAAATCCCCCCACTACTATAATGGGATAACGATATGAAAGGAAAGTGACGAAATACATGTGAACACGTGTGAAATGACCTTATTACCGTCCTCCTTGTGAAACAAGTTACATCCTGTTTTGGTTCATACGTGAGAAAATGCAAGTTCATGTGTAATATGACCTAACACACAAGTGTTCACCTGTACACGTGCACGATAAGAGCTAACAAGTCACAACCTGTTTTGACAGTGGTGGGAGGTGAAGGGGGGTTAGTGTAAGAGAGAACACAGGTGAAGAGAGAAAGAAATATGTATTGCTCATAATACATGTATAGCTGAGGACTGTACATAGGACTGTAGGTTAAGTACAACATGAGTAAATAAATAAATACAAGACACACAGGTTCACACAACATGTAATTTATTAATCCAAGAATTAAAGGCTGAGCTAAATCCCAACCATTTTACATATAGTTTATTTCCTTTTTGTTTCAACACTTTTTCCACAAGGTAATGTTTAGGAAACGCTGTCTTTTGAAGTTCTTGAAGATAAAACCTGCCTTTTATGGGTTGATGGTTGAGGTCCTCGAGTAAATAGGTGACTGGACTGTTCAGGTTTACTTGACGAATTCGAAATAGTTCAGTCCCCCAATTTGGTGTGTAGCCCTTGTCGAAGACGGACTTGAATTTGCTCACACGAACATGGTCCCCAATGTTAAGGCGATGACGTTTAGGGTCTGCTGTTTTTATGGGGTTAAACAGTTTATCCAGTTGTGGAATATTTTTAGTTACAAGTCGTGGTTTGGTCCCAATGGTTCTGTGTTTGGTGTCGTTGTAACGTGACACTAACTCAGGTAACAAGTCCAACCAGCGATAAGTGCCCTGAGCGGTAAACGCTTTCCACATATGGGTTTTCAATGTTCGGTTGAACCGCTCGACCACGCTGGCTTTGAGATTGCTGTACGTGGTGTAATGGTGAATATCCTTAGATTTGAGAAAACTGGAGAAATCCTTGTTGAAAAATTCTTTTCCCTGGTCGGTTTGTAGCAGCTGAGGTTGACGTTTAGATTGTTGAATAATATGTTGAAAGGCTTTGGTGACTAGTGGACTAGACTTGCGACGCACAGGTTCAACAAACGCCATTTTAGAATAAACATCAATGACCGTCAACATATAGCGTACACCATCGTTAACGTTAGCATAAGGAATCATTTCAACCAAGTCTGCTTGCCAAAGTTCATCCACACCCTGTGAAATCACCTTGAGTCGCTGATAGTGACGTCTAGCTGGACGATGCAACTCGTGAGCAATACCCATTTTAATGGGTGAGGGCTTAAACAATAATTTTGGCATTTCGAAGTTCTTCCTCAATTTCTTGAATTTCCCAATCGTGACCAGTATGGCCGGCTTGACGTGAAGCATGCAACAGCTGTAGTCGCTGGACGAGTTTATTTGGATTGTGCCAGTAGGTAACATCCACAAGGGGTTTTAATGGTTTAAATGTCACCCCTGAAGCGGACACTTTACGACGACCACTTTGACTAGTGGGGAATATTTTTGCAATGATGGTTTTATATTTTTGGGATATATTAGCATTCACTTGTTGAGTGGGATCATACTGTCTTTTGTGAGCATGGGTATCCAATAAAATGGATTTATATTTACTAAGGTCCTCTGACGTATAATCTTGAGATGAGGGAGTCCTAGAGAATAGTAGCTTTAACAGTCCTGGTGTTAATTTATAGTTGATCTTTTTAATGACAGCTTTAGTACGACTAAATTTAATCGATGAATCACCAATTTTAAAACTATCATTCTCATAGCGAACGCCATATGTGGTATCTGTGTTTCCAACAAATAGATTGGTGAAATAGGGTTCCAGTGTTGATCCATAATATTTTATTAAAATGTTTTTCAGTTGAGCTTTATGTTGAGGGGTAGCCAAGAGTTGTGAAAATGGAGACGATCTGGAAGGGCAAGGGGTTTCGACCATGGCCAAGGATTTCCTTTTTCTTAAAAACTCTGCAAGGGGTGATGCCTTTTTTTGAGGCGTAAACACTTGTTCCTCATTATCCTCAACTTCGCTAACACTAGTTAAATCTTCCTGTTCCTCTTCATTTTCCTCTTCCTCTTCCTCAGAGTCCTCGTGGTGCGTCTAACTGGCTTGTGAAACGGTAGGTAGCGTTTCAGATGGCTTGAAAGAGGGTTTCAACATAGCTTTTAGCGGAGGTGCTAAATGTTGTTGAATAAACAAAGCATGATCCACACGCGATCGTTTCAATTGACGAAACTTTTGGCGAATAGTGTTTTTTGCTCTAATAATATACTTTTTCAATTGACTCTCTGCTAACGCCATGATGTCGTGACAAATGACTTGAGAGGGAATGATACAGTGCCTTAAATAGCAATAAAATGATCAAACCCTAAGCGATACCGCCCTTGGTTGAGTTCACTTTGTTTGTCAATCACTAAACAGGCATGACGTTGTGTGTTCCAGCACTTGCCACACAATTCTGTAAACATTTGAAAGGTCATATCCGGATTCACATGTTCATTATAAATGTAACGACTGTTCCTCTCGTCCTGGCGAAATAAAACAATGACATTGGCATTGTCACGAATCAACTGTTTGGACATATTAGAATACGTTTGTCCAAGATAGAAGCAATCGATATGTTTGTGTCGACCCATGCTGAAATAGCTTTGAATGATACCTTGTCGTTCAGTGGATACATCATCGAAAATCATGGGTGAATCAGGCTTTACCTCATCCGGTGAAATAACATTTTCTTGCGTGGAAAATGTAAAATACCCCATATTCTCATTTTTTAATCCAGACATGACTTGATCCAGAAACACGTAGAGGGGTTGGTAGAGAGATTTTGAGAAAATATAAATATTTTGAAAACACAGACCATTGGGCGCTGTAATAAGTGTCAGCAAAAGATTGGTCTTTCCACAGCCGGAAGGTCCCACAATGATGCAGCGAATGGAAGATGGAAACAGTGAACCATGGCGTTGTTCACGTGATGTGGGGTAGAGATGGGAAACCATGTCCCTCACGGGGAATGACTCTTGCTGCTTAATTAGCTTCATTTCAACTAAGGCTTAGAGAGGCTAGCAGGCTGTCTATATACATCGCACCGAGCCTTGTCATAGAAACAGTAGACTCGTACTACAGGTTGACGATGGATGTCTTTGGACGTGCGTTGATGGTCAAAGCTAGGTCTGTTCCCATACATGATCCTAAACAAGAAACAGATCCTGCTAATAAACACTATGTGGATAGGTCAGTAGTGCCACGCAAAAAACAAGGAGATTATGACTTTAAAGGAAAGCGGTTAACTCATGTAAAACATCCTCAAGTGTCTACAGACGTTACTACAAAAAAGTATGTGGATAACAAGGTGTATGAGTTTTATGATAAAGTGCCTCAGCTTACGGTGGATGGCTATAGCGCTAATCATCGCCGCATTATTCACGTGGAAGACCCACAAGAAGATGATGATGTCTGTACCAAGCGATACGTGACCTATGAAATGAAAAGACTTTAGACATTTATCCCATCTGTATTTTTAGTGCATCTGACAAATGTAAAACCTGCGAATGAGAGAAACCATATACCGCTAGTTCATGACCAGCACTTGACCTATGTGCTTGCTTCGGGTTTAAGCCACTATCGACTACACTATAATGGAACCATTCACATCAAATATGCCATACCTGATGAGAACCATTTACAAATAGAGATAAATGGTCATAGGATGATGGTCCATAACCATGAAATGGTCAATGCAGGAGACGAATTATCCTTTCATCTCCTGTTGACATGGAATGAAAAGCAAGCTGGAAAAACCATAAATGATTTCCCACTTTATGTAGAATTGGAATATACAGCCATGAAATGACAATCTAATGTTAGTTGTGACTTAAACTCTCTTGTGTAAGGTTGTTGCTCAACATCATCATGGTGAAACAAAGATATGTGGTGAGAAAGACTAAAAATATGAGCCTGTCCTTGGCAAAGCCTAGGCTTATGACATTCGTGGACAAGCCCTTGCGAAAGAAAAAAAGAAAAAATAATGTGTTAGACCATAAGGAAAGCTCTTCGTGTAGCACAGAGACATGTTATTCCAAAACGTCAGCGACAGGGTTCAAAACAAGGGCGAGTGATCCCCGTCCCTAAACGAGCGGGATTTTTACCTGCATTATTCGCTGGTCTGGCTGCTCTAGGTTCACTTTTAGGCGGCGCCAGTGCAGTGGCAAAAACCATTAAAGCCGTGCAACAGGGCAAGCAACAACTCAATGAAAATCAGCGACACAATGAAACAATGGAGGCCATTGCTATGGGGGCTAGAAATGTCAATTTGAAGCCAGCCTTTTATCAACAAGGATTTGGAATTTCACCTTTTGGAAATAAAATAAAACATCTTTAACCTCAGCCATAGCAAGACATGCCCTGACGCATCAGCAAGTGGAAAGCTATGCTAAACAACTGAAGCTTTCTCATTTTCGAGGTGTGTTTATGCGAAACCGATTACCCTCACGACCCTGGAAACATGAATGTGCTGTTGTCAATTTGGATGATCACCGAGGACCTGGAACACATTATGTAGCTTATGTCAAAGAGGGATCTACTGTATGGTACTTTGACAATTTTGGGAATTTGCCCCCGCCCATGGAACTAGTGGCCTATTTTGGAAACAGGATCAAGATATATTATAATGTGAAACGTGAGCAAACGTTTAACAGCCAACAGTGTGGACGTTTGTGTTTATTTTTTTTATATAAGACGCAACATAAGCAAAAACGTCAACAGTATGTCGGTGGAAAGTAAGACGTTTACACTGCATGGACGTGGACCTGAAGTGAGTCTAGACTTTTACCCACCTATCGAATTGAGTGAAAAACCTTATGGTTTAGGACTTGTTTCTCTTGAAACGTACAATCGAATATACAACATACGTGAAAATGTGAACAACAAGTTTTACTATGATGATTCTGTGCTCAACCTGAACTCTGGTGGATACACGATAGATGACATTTATGAACACATTTATGTGGTGTTGATCAATGAATATGGTTTAAAGTCATTTCTCGATGGAACGCGTAAGTTTGAACTTGTAGGAAATACCAACACTCATCGCAGCAGTATTTTTTCTACATTCGAAATTGACTTTAAAACTCACTCCGATTCCATTGGTCCATTACTAGGATTTAAACCACGTGTGTTAGAGCCCAACAAAAAACATGAATCAGACCATGAAGTGAAATTCATTGAGGACCATCATGTGTCGGTGACGTGTAATATTATTAGTCAAGTGTACACCAATCAAGAACCGTCGCATTCGCTTTATGACTTTATCGTAACATCGCCCAATGGCTATATTATTCGTGAAAACCCTCCAGTGGTGCTTTTTCATTCTGTGGCTGTCGATGGTATTAGTAATATAACATTAAGACTGATCAATAGAGAGCAACAACTCATTGATCTAGATTCTACCACACCAGTGACTTACAAGTTGGTGCTAAAACCACTATGAAGTTTGTATATAAAGCAACAGCACCGTCTAGGAATGGTGTTAGTTGTTTACCACGTGAATACAAGTTAACATCTCAGAACAAGCAGATTTTACAGCATTTGGGTTACCACATTAACCCCCGCGATGAATTCTATGCTAGAGGTAGCGAACCACATCGAGGAGCAACCAGGAGTAGTAAGAATTGATCTGCATTCTTATCAAGCTCAAACACCTGGACTCAATAACAATGATGAAATTCAATTTGTTATCAACAACCAAGATATTTACACTCTACCGCATGAAAGTGTTATTCAGATTGAAGGTCGGCTCACCAAAGCCGATGGTTCTACACCCACTACATCCAAGTTAGCCAACCATGCTTTCGCCTTCCTGTTTTCTGAAGTACGTTATGTGATTAACGATATCGTGGTGGATAGCACTCGAAATGTGGGTATTTCCAGTGTCATGAAACTATATCCCTCTTATAGTGAGGAAGAAGCTAAAACACTTTGCATGGCGGGTTGGTGCCCTGACTCGACCAATGACTGGATGGTACACACCGATGGTACTTTCACTGGATATTTACCTCTTGATCTGATTTTAGGCTTTGTTGAAGATCACCAGCACATTGTGGTCAACGCAAGGCAAGTGCTTTATCTGGTGAGAGACAGGAGTGATAATAATGCACTCAAGGGAGTCGACAATGCCCCCATTGATTCAAAAATTCAACTACAACGCTTGCTATGGAAAGTGCCTCATGTGACCCTTAACGATAGCAAAAAACTGGACATACTCAAAATGGTAAAGAGAGATATACCTCTACCCATGGAATTTAGAAGCTGGGCACTCCATGAGTACCCGTTACTGCCCACCACCAACACACACAGTTGGTCTGTAAAAACAGACCGCTATACAGAGAGACCTCTCTACATGATTGTGGGTTTTCAAACGAATCGCAAGTATCAACAAACCAAAGATGTCACGCAATTTGATCACCTGCAATTGAGAAATGCACGTCTTTTCCTCAACGGTGCTGTGTTTCCCTATGAAGGGTTGGATTTAGATTTTTTTTAAATAAGTTTGCCCCCCTGTACGACTTGTTTTCTAAATTTAGATGGTCGTATTATCAAAAAGAGAATTGTCCAATGTTGTCACCCCAAGCTTTTAAGACAAGGGCGCCACTGATTGTCTTTGACTGTTCCTACTTGGAAGAGTCTGTCAAACCATCCAATATTGACATTCGACTAGATTTTGAAACGCAAGACAATGTTCCAGCCAATACCACGGCCTACTGTTTGATTATTCATCACAAACAAGTCAACTATTATCCACTGTCCAACCAAGTGACAAGTGTATAAATAGCAGGTCAACACACATTAAACCACTCAGTCATATCTTGCTTTCAAGCCTCAAGAGAAGTTACATCCATGAATTTAAAATCTGAGGAACAACGTTTCAAGACCTTTGCGACGTGGCCGGTGCCTTTTATAAACCCTCAAGCCTAAGCAGCCGCTGGATTCTACTATTTAAAAAGAAGAGATGAAGTGAAATGTGTGTTTTGTCCCATCATCTTAGACCAATGGCAAGAGAGCGATGAACCCATGCAGGAACATCAGCGCTGGTCACCTGCCTGCCCCTACCTGTGCAGAATGGAGGTGGGTAATATACCCTGTCATTCAAGTTACCCCTCACTCATGCCTCTGAGTGATGAAAAAAGTTATGATACGTGTGGACTTTATGGTGCCGGCAGTGCTTCAGTGAGCAGCTCACAGTCAAAAACATCCAGTTTAGAGACATTGGGATATCATTGGTGTTATGGACACTATAAACACAAAAGACTTTTTTGTTGTATGAGATGGTACCGCCTCTATCCTAGAATGAAAAAAGAATGTAAAACTTGTTATGCTAATAAAATAATGAAATAAAAAAAAATGGTTGTTGTTGTTATATTATTATTTCTTATGCCCCCCTGTCATATCCTTACCTCTATAGTGACTACTCGATGTTTTTCTTTTCTTTTACTAGAATGGAATGTAAGTAAATGACATGGGTACACCTTACTGAACAATTATCAGTCTGTGGTCAGTTGGACTTGATCCAGACAAGAGTGAACATGTTGCGTACACTGATTGTCGACTGTCAAGGGTTTAAAATTGGAGATAACAAATTTATATTTAAAGAAGTGGCCATCATCGATTGTTCCACTTTTTGGATATCACAAGCTACTCATTTGGTGTTTAAACCACCTTATGCGTTTGATTTTTGTGTGATAAAGACCGTAAACAAACCCAGTGGATTGAAACTCATATGCAACTAGACTGGAAGCAGGGAACCATTTCATATAAGCACCTGAACATGGTCATGAAAGCCCACTTGTCTTCTGCCCATGTAATATTTGTGAAAGGTAGTGAAAAACGTCAATGGCTACAACCATTTTTAGCGTCTTACTGTCAATGTATTGATTTAATGGACATGGGTTGTCCCTCGCTGCAAACACTCATGGATCGCTGCCCCTGTGACAATATTACCCATAAAGCCTTGGCACAGGTGTGGCAATTGTTTCATTGGCTAACCACCAATGCCTGCTGGGAGTTGTTAAATAAAATTAAAACTAAAGGTTTACCTGTGAATGCCACCAGTGAGACTTCTACAAGCGACGTGTAAACATCAACGTAATAGCATGGAGAGAGGAGATGCTACCGATAAAGCGATTGGAAAGTTCTTTGTGTGCAAAAAGAAACTAGACAATTTTACTAAAGAAGAATTATTGGCTCTTCCAAAATCATTCATTTATTACGTCGCAGCAAATGCAGTGAAAGAAATCTGGCAACATGTACCAAAATCATGGACTCAAGACCCTGTGTTAAGTGAATTGCAATCATGTACGGATTATGATCACCATAAGCAAGTGGCTATGGCAAAAATTCCCTCTATGCGACAGTGTGCTACTTGCCAGCTGGTCAAACTGTATCATGGTCATAAAAGTCAGTGTAAAGACTTTGTTTCCTCATACCACGGGTGTAATGAAGAAAAAAAGCAACAACAACAAACATCATCCACAGAGGAAGAGGAAGATCAAACCTTTTTACCATCGATGGAAAAGGATATGCCAGACCTGTACTGGCAATGGCGTCATTAACAAAGTATTTCAATACTTGACTTTCGAAATCTACCTACCTGGTTATTATTTGTGTAGTCCTGGAACTTGTCTTGAAGAACCTTTGCAGCATAGTGATATACCTATTAATCCTTTGGATCAAGCATGCACCTTTCTTATCACCACAGTCATTCTGCATTAAGACGTGTAGCGGATAAAGTATCGTTGAAAAGCTAAACAACGTTTGACATCCTGTGATGTCTCAGTGGGAGAGAGGTTGGCAGTCGTCATTGTGATTAGTGTTATAAAAGGAAAGTTAATAATGAGTGGACATGGACATTGAAAAGGATTGAGGAATTGGTATTTCTTTTGTATTCTATTTTTGTGAAGCTCTCTTTGTTGTGAAATAAAACAAGGTTTACAAGATCACAATGTCTTTTATTTTAAAAAATGGTGATAGCCATTTCATTTTTTTCACACACATGAATATTTACAATTTCCACTTTACATTTTTTTACATTCCCCTTGTTTAGTTTAAACATTTTGTACATTTTTGTTGTTGTGAAATAAAAACAAGGTTTACCAGATCACAATGTCTTTTAATTCTAAAAATGGTGATAGCCATTTCTTCATTTTCATTTTTTCACACATGAATATTTACAATTTCCACTTTACATTTTTTACATTCTCCTTGTTTAGTTCACACATTCTGTACATTTTTTGTGTGAAATATAAATAAGGTTCACTGAATCACTATATCTTTTAATTTTTAAAAATGGTGATAGCCATTTCATTTTTTCACACATGAATATTTACAATTTCCACTTTTCATTTTTTACATTCCCTTGTTTAGTTCACACATTCTGTACATTTAAAAAAAAATCTTTTTCGTAATATACAAAAGCAAACATTTTACACTAAAATGTATTACTTATCTTATTTTTACTAATCTACAGTAGCCTAACATTATACATTCTACTTACAGTTTTTACAAAAAAAATATTACAATATAAAACATACTACAAATATTACAATATAGTGATCATTAGACTCAAGTAAAGTAATAGTCGTCAATGCGACTGTTCCCCCAAGCAAGAGTATCAAACGTGTTGGGTATAATGAATCGTTTGTTGTCTTCATTACTTAAAGCAACTTTGTTCATCAAATTGGTATGTAGTTGATGATTTTTACTTCTAAATACACATATTTTCTTATATAATACAGGTGGGTTACTAACTATACAGTTTTTATAATCATTTATATCTAACTCTTTACTAACAACATTCTTTTTCACTCCTTTTAATTTCTTTACTACTACATTATCAATTGTCATATAGCTGTATGATTTAGATTTTGTACCTACAAAGGTGTCTATAATAACACCAGCACATTCATCCTTAAATTTCCCAAGAACCTTTTTGTTTACTAGAGGCAAATGGTAAATATTATCCTCGGGATAGTCACTTGTATCAAACCTATTTAGCTCAGTTTTGATATCCTCATAAAATCATCAGTTTTAAACTCATAAATAAAAGAATCTGTGTCTGTGTAGAGTAATTTAGCATTATCAAGATAGTTTTTCTTTACATAATCATAGTGAAATTCATACATAAGTGTTTTTGACAATTCCAGAATGGTGTAACCCACATATATGGGTTTGTTGTAAGTTACTTTAAGACGATTCATTTGTATTACAACTAAATCCTCATGAATAATTGAACAGCTATGAAAGTTAGGCTTGCTTATTAAGTTGCTCGCACCATACCTTTTACCATCATTCTCCCACTTTGTTATCAGCTTTACATCAACTCGTTTATCAACATTCTCCATAGTCTTTCCAAAAACACTATTATTCATGAGTTTATAAAAATCTTTTTCAAACGCGTTTGTTGACTGTGTTCTTAAATTATTGTTTAGATCAATATACGGTTTGAGCCATGCTGACTGATGAAATTGCAATACGCGATGAATTTTAGTTAATTTCAATCCATGCTGTAGACACTGTTTCAAGTTTTGATAATGTATTACATATTTACATTTATCATTTACATTAGCAATTAACATTTTGGTTCGTGATGTGATATATGGAGATTTCATATTCTCAGGACAAAAGGGTAAATCATTATGATCATCATGTAACTCTTTAGGGTACTCGAGATTTACCTCTAAAATATATCCTTTATCATCGTTATCATTAAGAGTGTCAACATGTAAGACATCAATTTCAGGTTCTGTCAGCCAGCGAAAATCTTTCAGTGGTAGATATTGACTCATAGTCCAACCATATTGGTTATTTGCATCGAGGTAGACAATATACTTTGACTCTTCACATGGGTTGTAGCTAGGCATGTATTTATTATTCGCTTTAGAGTACCGTCCACTACACTGGCTTAATCCACCTCGAATTGATGATTTTATAAAATTGATCATGTCTATATCAGTCATTAATTCTAAATTTACTTTCGTTTTTTCAACATTGAACTGAAACTTAACCCAGGAGCAGTGAAATACTGACAAGGATCAAGGTCATAAGTTTTCATACTGCCCCCGTAATTGAATTATGTAGAGACCACGGTGGCTATATTTGAAATTATAAGGAAAGTTATGGTTGTCATAGTTATGACGTGGGTAGTCATGACGTAAGCACGGATGACGTAAATGTTATGCCAGCAAGCTACTTGAGCTGAGATTCTCAGTGACGTCATGCATTTAGTCGAGAATGTTCCAAGATGTACGACGCAGTCGCAGGAAACGAGGAATTCTGCTGAGGAAGAAACTATGCTATTGGAGGAGAGGCATGAACCAATCAACGATAGTTTCAAGGAAGACGGAGATTGCTGAAACTATGGTATTTTTATTACTTTTGGAATGCAGAATTGTGGAAATCCATTTGCAGTAAATGCATCGATTTGGAATTTTGGTGAAATTTATTTTCAGTTTTTGAATTTTGAAAATCCGTCATGTATTAACGAAGTTGGAACTTCTAGCGATGACGTAGTATCACGCTTTGGAAGGGATGGTAACGCCCCTCGTGAAGTTAATAAAAGGGCTTGCGCAGAAGAGAGGAGCCGCTTCTTTCGTTCTCTGATCATTCTGAGATCTCATTCTCAGAGCATCGAAGTATAATTGTGAAAGTTCTTTTCTTATACATTCATTATAGTGAGACGTCGAAGTGAACAGCAGTGAAAAGAATCGTCTTTATAACGCGTGGCGAGGCCACTATATTAACGAGATCCAAGTCAAACTAGGTGAAGTTGAAACGGACCTTAGAAAGCTTCTACAAGTTTAGCTTCGAACAGTTAGCGGTCTCCGACAAGCTAATTGTATTGTGCAGTGCTACATGCAGTTATAGAGAAAAGCTGAACAATTTCGACCGATTAGTTCGAAAGATATTAGCAGTTTTATACGACTGAGAAAAGTGATTATCTCGCCACAAGAGAAGCACTTTTGTATTGCCAGAATCAACGCAACGGCTGACGCTGCGAGTGGAATAGAAAGACTTCAGATTGCTTGGTTACAGAACGATACAGTATAATGGAGCAATTGAATACGGCAGTTTGTTCTTCTGACACTACAACCGAAGAGCAGATGGAAGGCTAAGGCGCTTATTGCAATTGGGACATACTTCAACGGAGTAAGATAGCGACATGGAACTTCGCTAATTGCTATTCCACATAAGCGAACATGCGGTGAATACCATCTACACCCATGTTTCGTAATTAAAGGCTGAATACCATCGAACAGCCATTGAAACAATTTCATACTCTGAATATGAATAATTTCTTCGGAAATTTCTACAAAACTTCATGACGATTGTCTACTGGAACTTCAGGGAATTTTTCAAGAGAGGTCAGGGATATCCCGACTCAAAAAGAAGATTATTGCCGGAAGGATGTCTATTCGTCTTCGAGGAGCAGAGCGATTCACGGAGAAGGAAGCAGTTCGATTCTCTGAGGGTGCTATTTCCTATTGCGAGGATGGAGCTCAACTTTAACGTGGTGAAATGGATCCATCAGCAGTCTTCTTTGGGGAATTTTCCTCTGGAACGTCAATCGGCAGATAAGGTAGTCGTGAACGTTTATTGTATTTGAGTATATTAATGATGTTTGAGCAAACATTTTTCCCATATTTTTATCCTCATGTATTTTTGCCCTATTTCTTGTTGAGATTCTTATTCTCAGTACACCTTGATGAGTTTTGCATTTTTCGACGATTTATTAAGACATTGTTATGTCATGGGCATAGTTAATGATTTTGAATCAGTTGAGACTGATATTTAGATTTTTCAATAATTAATATTTTTGTAGTCACGATTTGACTGTAAGTTAATGATTTTTAATGGCAGATTTAAATTCAGACAGCGTGTCATTTTATTAAAGTAATTCTACCCCAGTTTAATTACTTTGACCAATTTTCTGTCATCATCAAGAAGGAAGAACATTTAAATGATTTTAGAGCGTTAAAATCTCTTACGTTGTCGACGATCTTGGAAATACTAGTCGTTATTTGTATTGATTGCAACACAGACATTTATCGTCATTTATGAATGAACATTGCATCATAGACACTTTTGTGAAAGAGTAACTTTAATAATGAATTATTGAATGCATTAAAGTCAAGTACTTTTGTTAGGAGTTTTTCTCAATTAGAGATTTATAGAACGATGTTTGCATTCCCCAGTCTAATTGGATTCTATTCGACTACTTGGCATTTTAGTCGCACTTTATTTGAAGATAGTATTTTTATACTACAATTTCTTTTAAGATGTTAATCTTAAATTTTGATAGACCAGACAGGCGTATATAAGCGTATTCACTATTAAATTTGTTTGTGATTGGCAAGTTTTGACTTCATTTCGGTTCATGAATGAAATCCACGAAGGTTAAATAGAAAAACAGTTTTGAAACAATTAATGATTATAAAAATTTTTAAGTGGAACTATGAATGTATAATCGCTAGTGCAGCGCGTGTTGAAAGTCGCTGAGGTATAATGCCCTTGAATATGAAGGAAGTTCCCACAGGAATAAATGTTAAAGAATTATTTGTGGAAGTTTTGTAAGTTAGGTGGAAGTTTAATACCATATAGATTAATATATGATGATTTTGGGCATATTTTTAATGCAGTTTGTGCATTAACTTGTTAGCGAAGGATTTTCCGCTGGAGTAAGATTGTCATAGTTCGTTGAAAATAAATCAAGTGAATTACTGTTAGAATTAACACGAGTTTTGAAAGAATTTGAGATAAGATTTTGAATGAAGGTTGCCGTCACAAATCATTATTAAAAACCTTTATTAAACCAGATTGTGATATTAACATGTATAACTAACCTTCATTGGTCGATTATATTAATCACGATTATGAAAATTACCAACCGAATGGACATGTGGTCAATGTATTTCTGAAATTAATAATTTAAACAATTTAATGTTAATATTGTAAATAATTGCTGTAAATATTTTTGAAAATAATGTAAAACGAGAGTGATGTTAAAGGCGTGCTTATAATATTTTTATTGTCTTTGACAAATATTATAAACAATTTCTAATTGTTATAAATAATTTATGTGATTTTGTTATAAACATTTAAGAGCTAATTAAACATTTGGATTGAAGTTAACAAATTTAGGGAATTAACATAATGATCCAATAGGATGTGAGCAAAGTACTTGAAAGATTTGCGTAAATATAATGTGAGTTGTCTTGTAGACAGTTAAAAGTTTGAGAGAGCAAGCTGTATGTTACGTAACAGCATGTGAGAAGGGAGTGCATTTGACCAGGATGCAACAGGTTGGAAGGTAGCTCGCAGCTGGGCCAACACCTGGTTATCAGAGTGAGGTCGTCCACACTCCGGCCTTGCGACTATAAATACCATTCTCATGTTTATTAAAAGGAAACCAAATGCTTTATATATGTCACACCCTGACGTCCTTCTCCAATCCAATTGTGTTAATAATATTACGTTATTTGGAGCTCATGGGAGCTAAAATGTTTTATATCATGTTGTATGATAATTTTTGCAAGTCCTACTGAGGACGTAGTCAGATTGACTTGGGCTACTGATAGCCACGTTGATTTTGTTGTGTTATCAAAATCATACCCTTTATTAGAAATAAAGCTTTTGTACAGTTCAAAGTTCTCGTTTTCGTTCTTGGTTCATTTTTAAATGTCATGGTGGAGGTTATTGTGTGAACAGACTTTTAGTGATCCTGTTGTCAACTCAAACCCCGAGATAATTAAGAGGTAAGTAACGGTAAGTATGAACCCCCGTCTATTTTGGTGTGTTCCACAATGATTTCCTGTGAACTTCTGTGCTCTTATCTCGATAGTATCTGTCAGTGCCATTTTCATTGATGTAGCTATGCCGGTGCGATTGATAATTGGCAATCCGATTGAGGGGGCGGATATCTGACAGCCTACTATCCAGGTAAACGGGAATTGAAAGATTGGCGACCCAAGAGCGTGGGGCTGAGTCAACAGAAAGATTGGCGCACCTAAAACGTTGGGGCTCGATTCAACATAACTGGATTACCAGGTTGAACGCCAGAAAGAGTGGCAAACCTAAAACGTAGGGTTCAAGTAGACTCAAATAAAGAGATTGATTCTTTGTTAGATGTCTAGGCCAATTGTAGAATTTAAGAGTGTGATTATATAGGAATTAAATGTTGTATTGTGTTAGGAAAATTACACTCAGAAAAGATCAGATCTTATACAACTTGAGAAAGGTTAAATAGGCAGGAAACTTAGAAAAATCGCCTATAATCTGGAATCTTATTTTATTTGACCGGCTTATGACATTTCAGTCATATTAAAGATAAAATTAATTATTTGGATTGTAAATGTAAATTATTTGTGTTAGGATATTTTAAAATGAGCCAGAGAAATTTGAACATGTGCTTGAGTTTGTTTCAACATGAAGTATCTTCGAAGATTAATTATAAGGTAGTTATAAGTTAGATTTAAGACAGAAAATTGATCAAAATTTATATATGGTGAAAAGTGTTGCTCAAATGTTGTTATTTTGCTCTTTTGATGTATGTCCCTACAGCAATCCATTTTTGAATAATATTGTAATGGCAGATGAATGTTTGAAGAAAATGTTAGAGGAAATGTCTGCTAACATGAAGCAGATGATGGAGGAGAATGCTAGTAATATGTCTGCTAATTTGAAAGCAAGCATGACTAGTAGTATGAAGCAGATGCTGAATGAAAGCATGAAGGAGAATAATAGTAATTTGAATGCAAGAATGGAGGAGAATGCTAGTAATTTGAAAGCTAGCATGGGTGAAAGTTTGAAGGGTATTCAAACTAGTGCTGCTAATTTGGAGGATAATATGTCGCGTTTGCAGATTAATACCCTAGGAATTGAGAATACTGTAAGTGACATCCGCACAAATGTGTCTGATGTTAAAAATGATGTGTCTAAGGTACAAAGAGACCTTACAATGTTAAATCTAGATGTAGCTAATGTCCGAGGGGATATTTCTTGTGCTAGAGCCGAAGTTGTTGTTGTCAAAAACGATGTAGCGACTGTCCAAGACAAGGTCGAGGAAGTCCAAAAAGAAATTCAAAAAGCTAGAACTGATGTATCTAATGTTCAGGTAGACATTAATAACATTCATGCGGATATAACTGAGGTGCAAAGTGACATAACTAAGATTCAGGTAGAGGTCAACACAGTTTTCGTAGATATTACTAAAGTCCAAACTGATGTAAATAAAGTCAGGGAAGAAATCGAAAACTCAAAAACTCTTTGTACGCGTAATATAACTGCATTAGCGACTAGGTTAGTCGATGAATCAGTTAGAACAACAACGTCTTTAGCAGAGTTGAAGTATGATGTAGAGGTCATGAGAACACAGGTATTAGACCACAGTAGAGTATTAAAAGAGGATATCGAAGTAGACATAGCCGAAATGTTAACAGCAAACGTAGCGGTATGGAAAGACGAGTGGAATAAGTCAAGTGGGGAACATGTAACCCAAATTCAGGAAAGGATTGAAAGAAAACTTGCCAGTACGCAGATAGAAATTAACAATGAAGTAGTACAGATTAGGAAAGATTTAAGCGTCAGGATAAATTCGTTATCCGAAAAACAAGTTGACGATAGAACACAACTAGATCAGGATATGCAAACTTTAAAATCTACATTAGAGGAACAGATGCATAAAGTTGTCTCGGATGTAAATGAAACGACGAGTAAACTGAAAAATTTGAAGTTAGGAGAGGCTAGTTTAATGGAGAACTACAAAGAAGAGATTATCAAGAAAGTCTTAACAGAAATCACCGACAAGGATACAGAAGGCTTAGCTTGTGAATTGAATAGGAATTATGCTAGAAGACATCACCTAGAGCCAGAAGAAAGAGACGTGACTCCTGAAGAACGTGTATCCAGATTCAGAGAGGAGGATGACGAGAGGAATATGGAACCTGAGTGGAATTATCGAGATAGTGGGAAAAACTATCCGGATTCATATCCGAGGAACGTGACGGTCATTAGGAATTTCGAAGACAAACCACAAAAATTCAGTAACACTGATAGTTTGACACCTATAGAGTATGTAAGGAATCTCAAAGATTATTTCATCGAAGCTCACATTCCCAGAGAGAGAGAGATGAAGATAGTAGAGAGATATCTGATTGGAGGACCCCTTGAATGGTTTCACGCATTTAGATACACATTCAGTAACTTTGACGAGTTTGCAGAGGCATTAATCAAGCGATTTTGGTCTATAGAAGCGCAGAATTCGTTAAGAGCGGAGGTGTATTCAAGAAAATACTCAGGTACTCTTCCAACGAGGTACGCTGATTTCTTTACGAGTCAGTTGTCCCGCTTGAGATTTTTGCAACCCCCATTGTCCACGGAGCAACTAATAGATGCGATTTCTCGTATGCTGCCAGTTGAGGTGAGGAGACTTATAATTTCGTCCAACATCAGGGATTTATCCAGCATGGATGAATTACTAAGAAGGTTAGACTACACAAGCCCAATGCCTAACGTAGTCCAGAAAGGTCAAAGGCAGGAGTTTAAGGAAATCAATACGGTATATATGGACCAAGTCCAACAAACTGACAAACCAGAGCAGGAGAAAACTGACAATGTAGGTCCTCACAGAAATAATCAGTTTAGAAATTACAGATCACAAGGTTACCGACCGTATCAACAGAGAAGAGGTTGGAACTACAACCGAGGAAACTACAATGGAAGAGGCAGATTTTACAACAATAATGGGTATAACCGTAACTATAATAGGAATAACCAAAACCAAAATAGAAACCAGAATACTCAAGGTCAGGTTATGACACCTGATCAGTATCAGCAACGAGAGAAGGAAAGCCAGCAATACTTAAAAGAATTAAGAGATAAAGAAGCTGACAATCAAAAGAAAAGGCAGGATGTTGTAATCGATCCTGGTCCTTCTACGAGCCAACAGAATTTTGAGGTCGGTAACACCAAAAAAAAAACGCCGATTTCTCAACGTCAGTGAGAACATGTAAATACATTGCCACACCACACCTGATTACGATTAATGAGATATACGAAGTTACCGATGAAGATTTACTAGAAGAGGAAAGACCATGTGCATTACCAATTATTGCTGTACGGATAGATGGACAGCAGTACAAAGCCCTGATGGATACTGGTGCTATTATTTCCATCATTTCAGAGGAATGTTATCAAAGTCTGCTAAGAGGAGAGAACATGACAGTTCTACCTGTTTCTACCGTCAAAGTGAGAGGGATATTCCAAGATAAGTCAGTGAAATGCAAGATTCAAGTGTTATTGAACTTTGAGATCAATGGAAGGAATTATGAACAGATCTTCATTGTGGTGAGCAAGATCAATTTTGATATGGTGCTTGGAATCGATTTTATATCGAAGGTCGGAGCTATTATTGACATGAAGAACAGAAGTATTAGCTTTAATGATGGGTACATAATCACAGAAGAGATAGAAGAACAGGACGTGAAAAACAGTCTGGAAATAGACCTTAGGGAAGAAATTTTGAATACAATAATTAATGATGTGGAAAATTTAGAAGAAATACCCAGTAGAAAAACTGAAGGATTTGAAGAAATTCAGGGGGAATTTGAGGATCTGATAAAGGAATTCCAAGATATTTTCGATGAAAAGCCTGGATTGATTAAGGATTATAAGTACAAGATAAGGCTGACAGATGAAACCCCTTACCAGAAGAGAATATACCCCATTCCTGAGAAATACTATCAAGAAGTACGAGGGTTAATCAGAAAAATGGAGGTAGACGGGATTATTAGAAAACAGGCGTCGTCTTATATAAACCCCATCACAGTAGTAAAGAAAAGTAATGGTCAGATACGTCTTTGTCTCGATGCCAGGACGATTAACTTGAAGATTCTTCCAGAAAATGACAGACCACCCAAGATTAGAGATCTGCTTCGGAAATTCAAAGGAAGAGCTTGTTTCAGCGTTCTCGACTTGACGTCTTCTTTTTATCAAGTTCAATTAGAAGAGGATAGTATGCAGTACACTGGATTCCTATTTGACCAGACGTCATGGGTCTTTGCCAGAATGCCTTTTGGAATGGTTAACAGTGGACCAGCACTTATTCGAGCACTTGATAGTAAGCTCACTGACGAAGTGAAAGAAAATGTAATCTGCTACATTGACGATTTAATCGTATCTTCACCCAGCGCCGAAGAACATTTAGTGCACTTGAGAAAGTTGTTCGAGAATTTAAGGGAGGCCAACATCAAGGTGAACTTTGGAAAATGTCAATTCTTGAAGAAGGAGATAAATTATTTGGGGCATACTATTGATAAAGATGGATATCATCCAAACATGAAAAAAGTAGATGCGATCACGAGATTTCCAAAGCCAACTAAGGTAAAACAAGTTAGAGAATTTGTAGGTGCATGCCAATTTATTAGCAGCCACTGTCCAAGATACTCGGAAATTATGGCTCCTCTGTATGACTTACTCAAGAAGAACAACAGATGGAAATGGAGTACCGCTGCAGACGAGGCTTTTGAGAAAGCAAAAGAAATGCTCAGAAATAATGTGAAACTGGAGTACCCAGACTTTGAGAAGGTATTCTATATTGAGTCTGATGCATCAAGAATAGGCATTAGTGCAGTCTTATACCAGAAAGACGAGGCAGGCAACAAGCACTACATTGCGTTCACTAGTCGGAAGTTGAAAAAGCACGAGGAAAACTACTTCACGACAGAGCTTGAAGCGTTAGCTTTTGTGACAGCTTTACAAGCCTGGAAGAAAATCCTGCTGGGACATAAGGTCATCATTATTACTGACCATAAAGCACTACAGTTTATGTTGCAAACTGACATGTCAAGTGATAGACTGACACGTTGGGCTTTGTTCACCCAACAGTTTAATGCTACTATCGTCCACCAGCCTGGGAAAGATAACTTACTGGCTGATGCTCTATCACGTAACCCTATTAAAAATGTGCAGATACACCATGTACAATTGGAGCAAGAAGATGAAGAAACCGTTAGGAGGTTAGCCCGAATCGGTGTGTCACAGAAGAGACACGCTCCAATAAGGAAAATGTACAGGTTCCTTAAGGGTTACATGGACAATACAGATGTTGACTATGAAGCTACACGGAGAAATTCACGACACTTTGTCTTGAGTGGAGACATCGTATGCAAGTATGCTGACTCTGCGCATACAAAACTCCGAATAGTCGTGCCACCTAAACTTGTTGTCAATTTAGTGTGGGTAGCTCATCAAGCAACTGGACATGCCGGTTTAGATAAAACTCTTAATACACTTAAAGAGAGATTTATCTGGACTAACATGCGTTCCAGCATTGCCAAGGTCATTAGATCCTGTGACAAATGTCAAAGAGCAAAGTATGCTTCTGCTTTACTAAAGGGAAAACCGAAGGCGATGATTCCTTCTAAGCCAAACGAACTCATGGCGACGGACATATTTGGCCCCTGTCCGAAGGGATACCAGGGTAACCAGTACCTGTTGGTGACCGTGGATGTTTTCTCAAAATTTGTTACAATGAGTCCCATGCAGAAAGCTAACACGAGGAACGTAGTAAGCAGACTGGAAAATGCTGTATTTCCTAAAGCTGGTATACCGGAATATCTACTGTCAGATCATGGAACACAGTTTACGTCCGTGGAATTTGCAGCGGATATGGAAAGGCTTGGCATTAGGCACTTATTTTCAAGCGTGCGTTACCCTGAATCGAATTCCTCAGAAAGATATATGGCTGAATTTTCGAAATTCTGTCGAATTTTCTGTCCTAATGATCATTCTGGATGGGTGAGATTTGTACCTCTTATTGAGGAATGTCTGAACTCTACAGTGCAGGAGAGCACAGGAGAAGTGCCAATGCGACTTCATCTAGGAAGAAACCCAGAAAGGCCGTGGGATAATCTTTTCAACCACATACCGAGAGATCCCGACATAGGAAGGCAGCAGAGGATTGACAAGGCAAAGGAACAACTCCAGAAAGCAGCAGAGAAACGATTGAAAAGAGTAGCTGGAAAACGTTTTGGTACACACTTTCAAGTTGGAAATCTTGTATTATTACGCAGACCTGTCAAGGCTGATATGTCCAAGAAAATCTACCCCAAATTTGGATTAGTGTTCCTGGGGCCGTTTAGGATTACGAACGCTTATGGAAACAACTGTTATGAACTCTACGATGATGAGAATAATGTCGTTTACGGCAAGTTCAATGCTGGAAATTTAAAAAGATACTATCCTAGAGTAAGCCAGTAATAATTCAATTTCGTGTTCAAGAGAGTTGAGATACTTGTAACATTGAGTTTAAAAACAATTTGCAACTGTTTTTAAAACGTGGTGGGAGGAGAATGTCCCCGTAATTGAATTATGTAGAGACCACGGTGGCTATATTTGAAATTATAAGGAAAGTTATGGTTGTCATAGTTATGACGTGGGTAGTCATGACGTAAGCACGGATGACGTAAATGTTATGCCAGCAAGCTACTTGAGCTGAGATTCTCAGTGACGTCATGCATTTAGTCGAGAATGTTCCAAGATGTACGACGTAGTCGCAGGAAACGAGGAATTCTGCTGAGGAAGAAACTATGCTATTGGAGGAGAGGCATGAACCAATCAACGATAGTTTCAAGGAAGACGGAGATTGCTGAAACTATGGTATTTTTATTACTTTTGGAATGCAGAATTGTGGAAATCCATTTGCAGTAAAAGCATCGATTTGGAATTTTGGTGAAATTTATTTTCAGTTTTTGAATTTTGAAAATCCGTCATGTATTAACGAAGTTGGAACTTCTAGCGATGACGTAGTATCACGCTTTGGAAGGGATGGTAACGCCCCTCGTGAAGTTAATAAAAGGGCTTGCGCAGAAGAGAGGAGCCGCTTCTTTCGTTCTCTGATCATTCTGAGATCTCATTCTCAGAGCATCGAAGTATAATTGTGAAAGTTCTTTTCTTATACATTCATTATAGTGAGACGTCGAAGTGAACAGCAGTGAAAAGAATCGTCTTTATAACGCGTGGCGAGGCCACTATATTAACGAGATCCAAGTCAAACTAGGTGAAGTTGAAACGGACCTTAGAAAGCTTCTACAAGTTTAGCTTCGAACAGTTAGCGGTCTCCGACAAGCTAATTGTATTGTGCAGTGCTACATGCAGTTATAGAGAAAAGCTGAACAATTTCGACCGATTAGTTCGAAAGATATTAGCAGTTTTATACGACTGAGAAAAGTGATTATCTCGCCACAAGAGAAGCACTTTTGTATTGCCAGAATCAACGCAACGGCTGACGCTGCGAGTGGAATAGAAAGACTTCAGATTGCTTGGTTACAGAACGATACAGTATAATGGAGCAATTGAATACGGCAGTTTGTTCTTCTGACACTACAACCGAAGAGCAGATGGAAGGCTAAGGCGCTTATTGCAATTGGGACATACTTCAACGGAGTAAGATAGCGACATGGAACTTCGCTAATTGCTATTCCACATAAGCGAACATGCGGTGAATACCATCTACACCCATGTTTCGTAATTAAAGGCTGAATACCATCGACCAGCCATTGAAACAATTTCATACTCTGAATATGAATAATTTCTTCGGAAATTTCTACAAAACTTCATGACGATTGTCTACTGGAACTTCAGGGAATTTTTCAAGAGAGGTCAGGGATATCCCGACTCAAAAAGAAGATTATTGCCGGAAGGATGTCTATTCGTCTTCGAGGAGCAGAGCGATTCACGGAGAAGGAAGCAGTTCGATTCTCTGAGGGTGCTATTTCCTATTGCGAGGATGGAGCTCAACTTTAACGTGGTGAAATGGATCCATCAGCAGTCTTCTTTGGGGAATTTTCCTCTGGAACGTCAATCGGCAGATAAGGTAGTCGTGAACGTTTATTGTATTTGAGTATATTAATGATGTTTGAGCAAACATTTTTCCCATATTTTTATCCTCATGTATTTTTGCCCTATTTCTTGTTGAGATTCTTATTCTCAGTACACCTTGATGAGTTTTGCATTTTTCGACGATTTATTAAGACATTGTTATGTCATGGGCATAGTTAATGATTTTGAATCAGTTGAGACTGATATTTAGATTTTTCAATAATTAATATTTTTGTAGTCACGATTTGACTGTAAGTTAATGATTTTTAATGGCAGATTTAAATTCAGACAGCGTGTCATTTTATTAAAGTAATTCTACCCCAGTTTAATTACTTTGACCAATTTTCTGTCATCATCAAGAAAGAAGAACATTTAAATGATTTTAGAGCGTTAAAATCTCTTACGTTGTCGACGATCTTGGAAATACTAGTCGTTATTTGTATTGATTGCAACACAGACATTTATCGTCATTTATGAATGAACATTGCATCATAGACACTTTTGTGAAAGAGTAACTTTAATAATGAATTATTGAATGCATTAAAGTCAAGTACTTTTGTTAGGAGTTTTTCTCAATTAGAGATTTATAGAACGATGTTTGCATTCCCCAGTCTAATTGGATTCTATTCGACTACTTGGCATTTTAGTCGCACTTTATTTGAAGATAGTATTTTTATACTACAATTTCTTTTAAGATGTTAATCTTAAATTTTGATAGACCAGACAGGCGTATATAAGCGTATTCACTATTAAATTTGTTTGTGATTGGCAAGTTTTGACTTCATTTCGGTTCATGAATGAAATCCACGAAGGTTAAATAGAAAAACAGTTTTGAAACAATTAATGATTATAAAAAATTTTAAGTGGAACTATGAATGTATAATCGCTAGTGCAGCGCGTGTTGAAAGTCGCTGAGGTATAATGCCCTTGAATATGAAGGAAGTTCCCACAGGAATAAATGTTAAAGAATTATTTGTGGAAGTTTTGTAAGTTAGGTGGAAGTTTAATACCATATAGATTAATATATGATGATTTTGGGCATATTTTTAATGCAGTTTGTGCATTAACTTGTTAGCGAAGGATTTTCCGCTGGAGTAAGATTGTCATAGTTCGTTGAAAATAAATCAAGTGAATTACTGTTAGAATTAACACGAGTTTTGAAAGAATTTGAGATAAGATTTTGAATGAAGGTTGCCGTCACAAATCATTATTAAAAACCTTTATTAAACCAGATTGTGACATTAACATGTATAACTAACCTTCATTGGTCGATTATATTAATCACGATTATGAAAATTACCAACCGAATGGACATGTGGTCAATGTATTTCTGAAATTAATAATTTAAACAATTTAATGTTAATATTGTAAATAATTGCTGTAAATATTTTTGAAAATAATGTAAAACGAGAGTGATGTTAAAGGCGTGCTTATAATATTTTTATTGTCTTTGACAAATATTATAAACAATTTCTAATTGTTATAAATAATTTATGTGATTTTGTTATAAACATTTAAGAGCTAATTAAACATTTGGATTGAAGTTAACAAATTTAGGGAATTAACATAATGATCCAATAGGATGTGAGCAAAGTACTTGAAAGATTTGCGTAAATATAATGTGAGTTGTCTTGTAGACAGTTAAAAGTTTGAGAGAGCAAGCTGTATGTTACGTAACAGCATGTGAGAAGGGAGTGCATTTGACCAGGATGCAACAGGTTGGAAGGTAGCTCGCAGCTGGGCCAACACCTGGTTATCAGAGTGAGGTCGTCCACACTCCGGCCTTGCGACTATAAATACCATTCTCATGTTTATTAAAAGGAAACCAAATGCTTTATATATGTCACACCCTGACGTCCTTCTCCAATCCAATTGTGTTAATAATATTACGTTATTTGGAGCTCATGGGAGCTAAAATGTTTTATATCATGTTGTATGATAATTTTTGCAAGTCCTACTGAGGACGTAGTCAGATTGACTTGGGCTACTGATAGCCACGTTGATTTTGTTGTGTTATCAAAATCATACCCTTTATTAGAAATAAAGCTTTTGTACAGTTCAAAGTTCTCGTTTTCGTTCTTGGTTCATTTTTAAATGTCATGGTGGAGGTTATTGTGTGAACAGACTTTTAGTGATCCTGTTGTCAACTCAAACCCCGAGATAATTAAGAGGTAAGTAACGGTAAGTATGAACCCCCGTCTATTTTGGTGTGTTCCACAATGATTTCCTGTGAACTTCTGTGCTCTTATCTCGATAGTATCTGTCAGTGCCATTTTCATTGATGTAGCTATGCCGGTGCGATTGATAATTGGCAATCCGATTGAGGGGGCGGATATCTGACAGCCTACTATCCAGGTAAACGGGGACAATACAAACATTTCGAAAATTTTCAAAAACATCTGCTAATAATAACACATCTGTCTTCAAATATATGTCTGAAAATTCTCCTAAAGTTTGAATGTGGAACTGTGTCCATACACGTTGTGCATGTAAATATTCCTGATCACTGATATGACTTGTGTTTAAGGAACTGTAAAATGCATCTTTCGATGGTAAACAACACTCCTCAAGACGTTCCACACAGTTAATATATTCATAAGGGAATATACCCTTTTGACGAATCAAATTAAAATCATCTTCTTTAGGAAAGACACGTTGAATTTCATGAAACTGATCTGATTTTAAATTACTAGCCAGCTTATCAAGACTACTCGGCATAAAGCGGAATGAATCTAAAAACCGCAGTTTAATGGTTTTTTTATTGCTAGTTTTGATGTATTTTTGAACGATATGTATTGTTCCTTATTATTTGCAATCACATCAATTTTCACATCTGAAGCTCCAAATTCTTTAACAATAAAGTGGTTATCGTATTTGCTACCGTTATGTAGAATGACCGGAATGAATTTACTTACTCTATAATTTAAATTACATTCTTGGTGAGCAGCACCACGATATTTTCCTGTTAAATGGTCATGATCGCGAACCCTGTCTGAATATAAACATTCACCACATATAAAACAATTAGTTTCAGTTTCAAAATTCATTTGCTCTGAGGAAGTTAGTGGCTCCATTGGAATGATCGTATTTAAAATAGAGGATATACGAATGGCATCTTTCTCAAGCCTTTCCATAAAAACTTTAGGTGCATCAGGTCCTCTATAGAGCTCAAACTCATTTAAAGAGTCATCGTAACTACATTTAATATAATATGCAAAGCTAAAAGGTTCATGAATGTGAGTAGAGTTGGTGAAAGGTTGGGCTGGATTCGATGAACATGTATTAAATGGTTTTAGCAAAGCTTCAAAGTCAGCATATATAACAAATGGTACTCGAAGCTGTTTCTCATAATCCTTAAATTTTAGAATGTTATTTTTAGGAGTAGGTAATACCGTACAAACATGATTACACCCCCATTTTTGGTGTTGAATTAGTTGGTCCTCTTTCTGGAAATGTAGCAAACAACCATCACACAACCACTTTTTACCATTGTGTTTTGAAACCTGATTACTGACAAGTCTACTTAAATGTTTTATCCAACAATCGTGGGCATTTTCACCTTCGGTTATGTATAGTAAATTTACATGAGCATCCTTTTTTTCCTGAGTATAATATAGAGGACCAACTATACTCTTATTTTCAATTTCATAAACATTAATACTTACATTGTTCAGCTCTTCAAAACGTTGAATGTCTTTTATCGCCATAGGAAATTCTATTTCTTTTAAATCTAACACTGAAGAATAGTGAGGATAAGATGATGTTCTCTCCACATGTCCCACTGCTGGATGGAGAGCTGAGGTTACAGCCCATGCAAAATATGCGTCATCATTATTCATAACTTTTACACAAGCATGCTTACGTTTGATCCATCCTGGAAAATCAACGTATGATGATGATGATGCTCGAAGGGGATTATATTTATTCATGTTGGTTTCTAAATAAAGTACTTCAACTAACGCCCAGCCTGACTCCCTTTCCTGGAACTCTTCACTCTTCACAATGATAGCACTTGAAATATTTTGATATATATCACTAATATTAGTTGATTCACTAACAATTACGTTTTTTGTATTAAAAGATTTGATATCCGTAATTTCACCTTCGCTCTCAGTTTTTACATAGAGTCCAAAAAGTTCAAAATTCATTTTAAATGTTTTATGCTCTAATAAAACATTACCTACCAAGCCAAACACAGTAGGTTGAACATTTTTTAAAAAAGATTCAATACTTTGAGTTTTTTCTTCACTATGAAGTCTATAACTAGCAATTCGACTTTTAAATGCACTACCAATTTGTTGAACATTTCCAGAATTTCTTTCATGGCAAGCGTTATTTTTATGTTGAATACTGCGTAAATGTCCATGAATGATTGAAGAAGGTATATCAATATTACATACATCACAATGTGTTATTGAAGGTTCACCATTCTTCTTTCTTTTTGATGCATAACTATTTTCACAATCTTGAGAACGTTTACGCTTTTGAGCATCACATTCATTTAAAGGTTCCATGCTAGTTAATGGTTTTACAGATTTCAATTCCTGTTGTTCCCCATGCACTTCAACCATGTGGGATTGATATCGCTTTACAGCAGAAAAACCAAGTTCACAAACTGAACATGAAAAAGGTGCTGAACTGACATGCATTAAATTTACATGCCGTCCAAGACTATCTTGTCTGTTAAATGTGGTAGCACAATGACTGCACACACACATTTTAATGCCATGTTTAGCATTTGCATGTCGTTGAAGGTTGTCAGGTCTTGAGAACTGTTTCTTACAGTCACCACACTTGAACATGATGATCACTTTCGAAATTACCTATAAAAGAAAGAAATCATAAATGTTAATAAATAATAAAACAAAAGTACAATATAGATAGTTTAATTATATTCCAGTCAATGGTTATAGCAGGGTATTTAAATCGATCATTGAACTCCTAGCAAGTCTAACTTCATGTAGTTCTAACTGGGGTTACTATATACCACTGTCACTGACACCTAGCGATGAACATTGGAACTTGATAGAGTGGTAGAAACCAGCAGTCGCCATTTAAGTGAGCTAAGTATGACGTCATAGCCAGTCTTAAAACAAGTCTAAACTTTTAGAACATATCACGTGACAGAAACCCGCGTTCACCAGTTAAGTGAGCTAAGTGTGATGTCATAGCCAGTCTTAAAACAAGTCTAAACTTGTAGAACATGTCACGTGATAGAAACCAGCGATCGCCAGTCAAGTGAGCTAAGTGTGACGTCATAGCCAGTCTTAAAACAAGTCTAAACTTGTAGAACATGTCACGTGATAGAAACCAGCGATCGCCAGTTAAGTGAGCTAAGTGTGACGTCATAGTCAGTCTTAAAACAAGTTTAAACTTGTAAAACAAGTCACGTGTCAAGGTTAAGTTAGGTAAAGTTAGGTTATGTTAGGTGAACTGAGGTTAAGTCTTTAAATATTACCTCTGTCACTGACACCTAGCAATGAACATTCAGACTTAATAGAGCGGTAATCAAAATCTAACCTACAAAATTAGCTTTACACACCATGGTCAAGTAGATCCAACTTTTGACTGCCAAATATACCATTTTCACTGACATGTAGTAGTGAACATTGGAAAATAATACTCTAGCTGTTTGAAAGTTATTAGAGGGGCACTTACCTTTTTATAATTGATCAACTGCTGCCACTGAATGAACAGATTGTAGGAATCTGGTAACCTACAGGTACCCAATTATCTGTAAACAAATCAATCAATCAATCAATCAATAAATACATTCCAATCAATAACTTCAACATCAATTAGTAATAAAAGACTACAATCCATTAATAATAATAAGTACTTACCTTGCAAAATAATTTAATGATTTTCTACCAAAAAGACTTTTTTTACAACTCTTGAGCAGTAATAGAGCACTGTTCACTCAAAGCGAGTAATAAAGACTGACAGTAGGGAAATATATGACACCCCTCTTATATAAACTCTCATCGCTCGTGTCAGCAGTTTTTTGCAGATCATTGCAATTCCTTTCCCAATAGAGCTGAGAGTCCAAAGTACACTAGGAACACCTGTGTGGTATCCAATGACTGCTGACTTTGCATGATCATCACCCATTGTCTTAATCAAAACCTGAGGCTTCAAATTACTGCAACGTCAGTCATAGCAATAGCAGTGTGCGCTCCCTGCAATGTCAGCAACATGACACCGGAAGGAACAAATGTGTAATATCCAATAACTGCTAACTTTGCATGATCATCACCCATTGTCTTAATGAACACTTGCGGTTTCAAATTACTGCATCGTTAGTCATAGCAACAGATCTGTGCGCTCTCTGTCATGTCTGTAATATGACACAGGAAGTAACAAGACGTCTTACTGTAAATGTCATCTCCTCAGTTTTAACATGTTAAGAACATGTATTATTCTCTTTCAACTACAAATGACTCGTTAGAACACATTCATTCACTAAGTTAGATTCCTTGTATGTTCACATGTATTTCGTCACTTTCCTTTCATATAGTTATCCCATTATAGTAGTGGTGAACAACGTCAATTCAACACACACAAATGTAGTTAGACCCTTTGACATAATTTAAATAAATTCATGAGCCAGTCCGTAGGAACCGGTCCAAAAGGGACCCGTCCAAAGGGATCAGTCCAAAGGGACCAGGACTCGTCAACAAGGACCTGTCCACAAGGACTTGTCCACAAGGACCTGTCCACAAGGACTTGTCCACAAGGACTCGTCCACAAGGACCTGTCAACAATAACCCATCCATAGGGATCCACTCCCCCACCCTCTTACAAAAGCCCTGAGTGGGCATGCTAATTCATAGTGACTTTCCACCGAACATATGCACTTTATGTGGAACAACATTTCATTCCATATTAGCATTCAAACTCTCACATGTTGCAATTGGAAAGAGAGATTCTCTAAAATATTACAATTTCACCCCCTAGTAGGGGTAGGTTTTATTTTGGGGTTGAAATATGTTGTCCATTGGAAAGGGGGTGTTAGCCCGAGTTCAATGACACCTCATTTGTCAAAATCCGACCACGGGTTCGGGAGTTATAGGGCTGCCGCCATCTTGTGTGGAGGGTGTGGAGGTGGAGGGATCTGAACTCTCACAAAACCACTACTAGAGTCCTTTCCTTACTGGTCTTGTTTCCCATAATTACACCATGACGAATAGAAGGACCTAGTGTGAGGACTCCGCCATTATAGCACGGTAGTTTGTGGTCCCGCCGCTACAAGCACTGCAAGCGATAATGTCCAACAACGTGTCCTGTTGTTGGGTCGAGCCGGGTCTTAGAAAAGTGCGCGAGAAGTTACTGTGTGAGATATTTGTGTGAATTAAATTGAATTTTCTTTGCTTTCAGTTCTTAAATTCAGTTCATTGTAGCTTGTGTACATCAGCGTTTTGTGTTGTGAACTTCAAACATATTTCTTAAGCGGCTTTGTTAATTTAATAGTTCAACATGCCGTACTGTTTTTTGCCTGGCTGTAAGTCAGGGTATGGTAGAGTAGTTGACGATATACGATTTTCTTCACCACCGAAGAATAAAAATCAATTTGAAAAATGGGCCAGAGCTATTCCACGAAAGGATACGGAGTTAACGCGAAGTATTAGAATTTGTCAATTTACCGACAGTAGTGGCTACGCTGGCTAACGCGCAGCATTAGGTCATGGGGCCAAGCTCTCTGCTGACTCGGTAGACGCGTGGGTTCGAGCCCCACCGTCGGCCGTCCTTGAAATGGTTTTCCGTGGTTTCCCATTTTCAACACCTGGCAAATGCTGGGGCGGTACCTTCTGACAGGCCACGGCCGTTTCCTTCCACATCCTTGCCCAGTTTCATTCACCATCATTCATTTAATCTCTCATTAACTCCTCTCATGAGGTTGGCGCCAGGAAGGGCATCCGGCCGTAAAAACCATCGCCACAAAGACTTCCATCGCATCTCATCCCCGACCCCGTTGGAAAAACGGGAATAATAAGGGGTAGACATACAATTAGAATTGGTCAAATTCATTTCTCTGATGATTTGATAGTAAAATCAGGTGATTTTATAGTGAATGGTGAAGAAGTGGAAATCTCTCGTGTGTGGTGGAAGTTACGTCCTGGAGCAGTGCCTCATTTTTTCCCTAATTTACCGAAGTAGTGAGAATAAGTCCCGTAAAGCTCCCAACAGGGAAAGGAATCTCGACACCACCAGAAAAAGAAGAAAGAAGATTGAAGGTGGGAGTGGAGCAACGAATGAGGCATTAAAAGGTCAGTCCAATGTTGATAAGAATTTGGGTCATTCTAGTGTACTTACTGATGCTGAAAAGACTATAATATTGCTCAAAAGGCGCCTAAAGAATGCTAACCGTAATTTAATTCGCGTTAGATCCTGCCTCAACTCGGCAAAATCGAGAATTAATTTGCTGGAGAAGCAGGTTCGAAATTCACAGGCATTTAATTACAAAGATAACGAACACCTTAGCAAGAAGGAAAAGATAATAGACACTATGCTCAAGAAATGCCAGGAAATATCTCCCAATGGAATGAGGTACAGCAATTAATTCATTTTAGAGTGTTTATTGTTGAGAATAAAATCACCGAAAGGATTGTCATTGTCGGCGACATTATCTCTTGCCTCTGCCTTCAGAAAGTCGCTTGAGGAAACTTTGTAAAGGACTTAAGTGCCCTTATGGAGTTAATACGCCTCGTATAAATGCTATTTCAGACAATTTTAAGGAAGAAAAGAATGATAATTCACGTTACGGTGTTGTAATTTTCGAAGAAGAGAAGCTAAGAGAAGAAATCGAGTTAAATAGCTTTTCTGATAAAGTAGATGGATTAGTTGATTTAGGTGAACACACACCTGACCTCCAGAAGAACGTACTTGCAAATCACGCTCTAGTGTTCTTGTTCGTACCTTTCATGCATATATTGGGTGCAACCAGTTGCTGTTTATGCAAGCAGAAATGCTACTCCAGGGGACATTCTCGCAAAAATTCTAATATGGGTGATTTTGCAGTTAGAAGAGGCTGGGGCGAGGGTGGCTGGCTTTACTTGTGATGGTAGTCAATCAAATAAAAAGGCCAGGAATTCGTTAGGAGTCAGTGGCAAGACAAGCTCTCTACAACCTCACATCCTTAATCCTGCAGATGTTACGAGAAAGATCTGGGCTTTCTCCGACTGTATACTCGAGGAATCTGTGCGTTCCGTAACATGTAATGAAGACCGTAGTTCTTATATCCGTTAATTATATTTTCCATTGTGCCCTGCCATGCTATTTTAATTGTAACCGCTAATTACCTTTTAAAAGAGTATTAGTTACAAAGTAATTCGTTTCCCATAGCACAATCCCTAAGACCAGCTGACCCCGGCAGTGTGGAACTTGCCCACTCTAGCGCTGCATTGCGGGGCGCGCTTGAACTTCAGGAGTCTTCTCACTTTCTCCTTCTATTCGTCATGATTACACGGAACCTTCTGTCTGTAAGCATGTTTTCAATGAGCTTGGCAATTTTCTTGCAGGGTATTATTCGAAGTAGTTTGCAGATGAGGGGGAGACACACACACACACCTCACACACACAGACACACACGCGCGCGCGCACACACACACACGGACAAAAGGTGATCTCATAAACCTATATTTTTCATAAAATGAAAATAGACTAACAAGGTTTCCCAGGGCATGTTGTTTTTTCTCATTAAAAAAAATGGTTTTAAGTATAACCTAATTTTACCTTGTCAAGTGACATGTTATACAAGTTTAGACTTGCTTTAAGACTGGCTATGACATCACACATAGCTCACCTAACCTAATGTAACATATCATAACCCATCCTAATCCCGTGTGTTGGCTTATGTATTGGCTTTTGTGTTGGTTTTAGTGTTGTCTTTTGTTTTGGCTTATGTATTGGCTTTTTTGTTGGCTTATATATCGGCTTTTGTATTGGCTTATTTGACAAGTTAATTTTGTCAATGTCTTAAGTAAATTTTTTAATTGGTCATGGAAAGTATATCAAAGACTGGGAATATTTTAAAAATTAACCTCAACTCATCTAGAGCTCAGCAACTTGAAGTGTGACCCTGCGTGAGCGCTAGCTCCATCAGCCAGAGTGACAGAGAGTACAGCGGGCTTGTAGTTCGCATTTTTTCCGGGGTTTCAGTTGGAGTTGCTGCGCTCTAACATAACCTAACCCAACCTTCTCACGTGACATGTTCTACAAGTTTAGACCTGCTTTAAGACTGGCTATGACGTCACACATAGTTCACCTAACCTAATGTAACAAATCAGAACCTAACCTAACCTAACCACACGTGATTGCTTTTGAATTGGCTTATGTATTCGCTTTTGGTGTTGGCTTTTGTGTTGGCTTTTGTTTTGGCTTATATATTGTCTTTTGTGTTGGCTTATATATCGGTTTTCTTATTGGCTTATTTGACAAGTTATTTTTGTCAATGTGTTTAGTCGACTTTTATTGATCTTGGAAAGTATCTCATAGACTGAGAATATTTAAAAACTCCTCAACTCACCTAACATAACCTAACTTAGCCTTGTCACGTGACATGTTCTACAAGTTTAGACTTGCTTTAAGACTGGCTATGACGTCATACATAGCTGACCTAACCTAATGTAACACATCATAACCCAACCTAACCTAACTCCATGTGTTGGCTTTTGTAATGGCTTATGTATTGGCTTTGTATTGGCTTTTGTGTTGGCAATTGTATTGACTTATGTATTGGCTTTTGTGTTGGCTTATATATCGGCTTTTTTAATGGCTTATCCGTTTACTATGACTCGGCGGTCATTCTCGCAATTGTTTTTTCAATCATCATGGTCATGCTTTCACCAAGCATAAACAAACCTCTCGCATAAGCCTCTGCGATTCATGATTCATGAAATATCAATGAATGCATTGTCAAGCATGGCCACCGCATAAGCCTCTACATTCCATGATTCATCAAATAGCGCATACCTACACATGCACGATACTTTTTACTGACGCAGCGATTTACAATCTTGCACCTGTTGTCAAGGCAAGTCAGGTCAGCACATTCAAATAAGCTCAAATAACATTCACATCCTGTCAGTCTGCTCTCCAACAAGTTTGTTTTCTCTACTCGCTTCAATTAACATATATACAAGTTCTGTTTGCCCTTCATCTGATTATAGAATTACCATTTGTCATGTAAACCATCATCGTTTACATACTAAAGATCCCCTTTGAGAGTAAAAATATCGGAAAAACGAACCCTTGCTCTGTCATATACCGTTCCGTCAAAATATCGGAAAACGAACCCTCGGCCTGTCCTAAACTCTTCTGTCACAATATCATCTGATCATAGAATTATAATTTGCCATGTAACCCAACATCGTTTACACGTTAAAGATCCCCTTCGGGAGTAAAATATCTCAAAAACGAACTCTCACACTGTCATAAACCGACCCGTCGAAATATCGGAAAACGAACCCTCGGCCTGTCCTAAACCGACCCGTCGAAATATCATCTGATCATAGAAGTATCATTTTTCATGTAACCCAACATCTTTTACACGTTAAAGATCCCCTTCCGGAGTTATATATCTGAAACCTAACCCCCGCTCTGTCATAAACCGACCCGTCAAAAATCGGAAAACCAACCCTCGGCCTGTCCTAAACTGGCCGCTCGAAATATCATCTGATCATAGAATTATCATTTATCATGTAACCCAATATCGTTTACACGTTAAAGATCCCCTTCGGGAGTAACACATCTGAAAACGAACCCCGCTCTGTCTTAAACCGACCCGTCAAAATATCGGAAAACAAACCCTCAGCCTGTCCTAAACCGACCCGTCGAAATATCGATTGTTCTATTAATCACCGTCATTATAACCAGTAATAGCCTTGTTAAAACACACGCTCAGCGGTATAGTCTCTCTCTATCTCTCTCTATCTACAACCTCTCATCATGAACATATGATATTCGAAAGGGGGGTGCGTTACCTCAAGTCTTTCGACACCTTGTAGAGATCTCTAGCTTTATTGGTTTGCGAAATATAACAAAAAGTCAAAAATCATGGTTTTACCCCAAAAAAGTATGTTTCCTTCTTTCTCAAAATTTTTAGCCTATTAACAACAACAAAAGGGCTTCAAGACAAGCGATTTGACATGTCACACGTCCAAATCCAACCATGCATTCGTGAGATATCCGCAAACTTCGTAGGATAGTAGGTACTATCTAGCTCTCTCCTCATCACTAAAACCCCCTCTTATAAATCATTTTTCAAAAATCCTGCCCTCTTACAAAATCACCAAGTGGATATGCGTGAAAGCAAAACAAAAAAAATTATAATTCATTATGGTGTTGACTTGTTGGCATGTTCTTTATGTGGAACAACGTTTAATTTCATACTAGCATTCAAACTCCCACATGTCACACTTAGAAAGCGAGATATCCTAAACAATTAAAATTTCACCCCTAGTAGGGGAAGATTTTATTTCGGGGTTGAAAATAAGTTGTCCATTGGAAAGGGGGTGTCAGCCCGAGTTCAGCGACACCACATTTGTCAAAATCCGACCACGGGTTCGGGAGATATCACACCGCCGCCATCACCATCTTGGAACTTTTTGATCATACATCGTGAGTGAGGTTAGGTTAATCTTGGTTAAGTTAAGCTATGGCCGTCATCTTGGCCGCCATTTTGGCCGCCATCTTGTATGTCATGTCCGCCATATTTATTTGTTGGGCCCAGCCACGTCTTTTGCGTTAGATCTCTTACCATCCCCATACTGTTTACTTTTAGTCCTAGAGACTTGAAATTTATTTTTTTGGGTAGAGGGGCTATGGATCATGAATTTATATCTAACAAACATTTTTGTGAAATTCCTAGTTTCCAAACTATAAAAATTCCAAAATTGAACGTTTTTCAAATAAAAAAATGAACTTTTGTTCTAAACATAAAGGATATAGAGGCCATTTGTTTAAGATATTGCACAACGTTCTACCATGTTTGGTTTTCAAAATATCGCCTACTTGCAAAAACACACCTTTTCTAAAAATTTCTTAAAAATATAACAAGTCGTCGGTAGGAAAGGGGGCGTCACCCCGAGTCCAACGAACATGTCACATGTTCAAATCGGACCATGGGTTTGCTAGAAATCCACTAATTTAACATCGACGCTCCGCGGCGCCAGGCGTCGAGTGGCTTAGGACCTCATCACCCTCCTACTCAGTCGTCATTATTATTATGCATTTGCTAACCTAACAACAATTACTTAGATGACAATAGAGAGCAATGAGCTTCTCGATTTGTGTACGCAGGATTGTAAATAAGAATGTTAGTGTATAAGTGATTTATATACATGTTTACGCGTATTGTACCAATACTATTGTTGAATGTTTTAATATTTGTGTTGTATTAAGCAATGTGTTTTATTGCTAGAACTTGGTTGTCTTGTTAGCTTTTTAGCCTACTTTCGATTTTTGCAAAAAATGAAAGTAGACTTATGAGATCAACACAGGGCGAAAAATGTGTGTCTGTCTGTGTGTGTGTATGTGTGTGTTTGAGTCTGTGTGTGTGTGTGTCTGTGTGTGTGTGTGTGTGTGTGTGTGTGAGTGTGTGTACTCTGAATGTCTGTCCCCCCCCCTATCAATTCGAACACGGTGAATGCGAATTGAACGAAATTTGGTACAAAGGTAGCACTAGCAAAGGACACCTCAGTGTCATGTTTTATATCGCCGCCATCTTGACGGAAACGTAATGGCGGCCACACAAATGTTCAAAGCTTAAATCAAATTACGACTAACCTAATCATCCGATCTCTACCAAATTTTGCAACGACATACCTTTATGGGGGGAGCATCCTTTGACCAAACCAATAGGTCATCAGCGTAATAGTTTGCGGATGGCGGCCATCTTTGTGTTATAATCGATTCCCCTATTAATTCGAACACGGTGCAACCGAATGGAACGAAATTTGGTAGAGAGGTAGTACTAACAAAAGGCACTTCAGTGTCATGTTTAATATCGCCGCCATCTTGACGGAAACGTAATGGCGGCCACACAAATGTTCAAAGCTTAAATCAAATTACGATTAACCTAATCATCCGATCTCTACCAAATTTTGCAACGACATACCTTTATGGGGGGAGCATCCTTTGACCAAACCAATAGGTCATCAGCGTAATAGTTTGCGGATGGCGGCCATCTTTGTGTGAAAATCGATTCCCCCTATTAATTCGAACACGGTGCAACCGAATGGAACGATATTTGGTACAGAGGTAGTACTAACAAAAGGCACCTCAGTGTCATGTTCTATATCGCCGCCATCTTGACGGAAACGTAATGGCGGCCACACAAATTTTCAAAGCTTAAATCAAATTACGATTAACCTAATCATCCGATCTCTACCAAATTTTGCAACTACATACCTTTATGGAGGGAGCATCCTTTGACCAATCTAATAGGTCATTCACCTGATAGTTTGCGGATGGCGGCCATCTTTATGTCAAAATTGATTTCCCCTATTATTTCGAACACGGTGGAACCGAATGGAACGAAATTTGGTACAGAGGTAGCACTAGCAAAGGGCACCTCAGTGTCATGTTTTATATCGCCGCCATCTTGACTGAAACGTAATGGCGGCCACACGAATGTTCAAAGCTTAAATCAAATTACGATTAACGTAATCATCCGATCTCTACCAAATTTTGCAACTACATACCTTTATGGAGGGAGCATCCTTTGACCAATCTAATAGGTCATTCACCTGATAGTTTGCGGATGGCGGCCATCTTTATGTCAAAATTGATTCCCCCTATTAATTCGAACACGGTGGAACCGAATGGAACGAAATTTGGTACAGAGGTAGCACTAGCAAAGGGCACCTCAGTGTCATGTTTTATATCGCCGCCATCTTGACTGAAACGTAATGGCGGCCACACGAATGTTCAAAGCTTAAATCAAATTACGATTAACCTAATCATCCGATCTCTACCAAATTTTGCTACTACATACCTTTATGGAGGGAGCATCCTTTGACCAATCTAATAGGTCATTCGCCTAATAGTTTGCGGATGGCGGCCATCTTTGTGTCAGAATTGATTCCCCCTATTAATTCAAACACGCTGAAACCAAATGGAACGAAATTTGGTATAGAGGTAGCACTAGCAAAGGGCACCTCAGTGTCATGATTTATATCACCGCTATCTTGATGGAAACGTAATGGCGGCCACCCAAATGTTAAAAGCTAAAATGTAATTACGACCAACCTAATAATCTAGTCTCTACCTAATTTTGCAACACCATATCTTTATGTGGGTAACATATTCTGACCAAACTGCAAGAACATCAGCCCAATAGTTTGCAGATGGTGGCCAAGTATGTGTGCAAATCGATTCCCCCTATCAATTCAAACACGGTGAAACCGAATTGAACGAAATTTGGTACAGAGGTAGCACTAGCAAAGGGCACCTCATATTCATGTTTAATATCCCTATAGCACGTTGTATTTCAACAAGCTCCTACAACCAACATTCAATCATACTCCTTGAAAAGGACAAAGAGTTATAACAATACCCATGCATTTAGGAGAAAGTAGGCTATATGTTCTTTACTGAACGTCTTGTTTGTAATTCTTTGCCTACGGTCGCTTCTTGCCGTAAATGTTTGTCATGTTAGGACCTAGTTAAATAAGTTAAATTTAAATGTAAATACGAAAGTGGTACCGTCATAACCTAGGCCTCGCTTTGCTTTGTTGTTAAATGTAAATTCTGATTTAAGTAACCCGTTTGTAGTTGCGTAGGGATCACCTTACTTGTCACATTCCAAGCATTTTTGATGTTGTTGTTGTTTGATTTTCATGTAATTGAAGGACTTTCGAGAGGGTTAAATTAATGTCAGTTAGCGTCTCAACTCTTTATTTATTTTGTTTATTAGCTTTGCGGATTAGCCGATATCAAAGCCTCCGAAGTAGGATAGGGATTTGATATTAGTGAATAAATGTGTTCACGAATTTTACTTTTATTTATTAGCATTGTGTTTGAGGTGTACTTCTTTTGGGTGACTATGACATCTACTCTGTGTAGATCCTCATCCTTTGGGACCACGATTCTCGTGCCGGCGCTAGCCCAAAAGAAGTGCATCCGATCCTCTCAATTTGTGTGTACGACGGATGGGACTGTCTGCACTGCCATTTCGGTTGATATTACCCGGCAATCTCCTCTGATGGGCTCAATACATCCACTATTATCGACGTTATACAACTTACTCTTATTTAAAGTTGTTAATTTATGACACCAAAACAATACAGGTTATCAGGAAATTTCTTCTAACTAGGTTAATTTACCCCATGAGCTTCACTTACAAGATCGCTAAAATAATGCTTTGTCTTGTGCTACCAGTTTTCTAGACGGTATTTCAGTCAGCTCTCCGAGTAGCTTATATTTAAGAGGGGAGCTGAACACCTATAACCATATATAAACATGCTCATCATTGTAACACATTTCCGAGTTATCGTTCCAGTTCTACTGTGGTAACGACAGAGAGTATTCACCATTTGGAGAAATACTATTAATTACCTCCGTCGTCTTAATGATTCCCACGCCAGGTATCTGTAATTGTCTTAGCAGCCACTTTATATCAGATGATGAGTTACACCAATGATGAGAACGTATTCTGAACAACACACGTTTTCAAATGACCCATCAAAATTTATGTCAGGGGAACGTGCAGGCCAGGGATAGGATAGTTTGCAACCCATTGATTCGTGAGTCAGATTATCTGAGCAATACTGCAACAAAAATGGAAAGATAACTCGTATACGTGATAAAATAGGTTACATGAAGTGTTTTATCTAGTTCTGCTGACGCCTATTCGGCAGTGATGAGAATCCAAATGCATAACACATTATAATAACCTTAGTTGTACATTTATGTTCCATACTTACAAGTGTGATCCACCACTTTCCCACGCAGTTGTCCAAGCCATGTTTCTGAAGATGGGACGTCGATCAGTCATTTCTGCAACAGGTGTTTCATACTATATCACAAATTATTTAACTAGAGCTCATAACAATATAGTTATGCTGAATGATTGTGGAAAAATGCAACGGGGTGATACGTGTCTAAAAACAACATTGTATTAACAGATGTGGTGAACGTGATTGATTTGAGAGAATAATTACCGTTTTAAGCGATCTAGTCGTAGAGTAATACATCTGTGTATCATTGAGTTTCTCAAATCCAGTGCTCCTGAGACTCTGACAGTTAGACAATTCAGCTGTCTCAACTTATGAAAATCGTAAAACATGAAAAAGGCAGTAGAGGTCAATCTACAGGGTAATTCATGAAATGATTGTTATCTTGATATGTGACAACGTGGGTATGTTTGTGTAATTCCGGGATCTGGCATAGATCCTTTAGATTCATATGATGTGTTGTGCCCAAATCTAGGAATGGGTATTCCAAGTTTCAGACACCTAGATATCAAGGGAAAGGCTGTAGCAGCGTTTGAAAGTTCGGATATTTGAATATCGCGCTACATTGCTTCTCGAAGCCTTTCGAAGGAAATTACCGATAGTTGGATGGTAAATGACGTAGCGAGTAACAGCAGAGGTGGAGACTATTTATTGATTAAATAGTTAACTATGGAGCAGAGACTTGAGACTGGGATCAGATTACTGGCACGGCCAAATGAAAGAGAATGCAATTAGTATCAAGTAAATCGGACCAGGGATTCAAGAGATATGAGGATTTTTAGATATCAGGCGATGACGCGTGACCCTGACCGTTTTTTGTATAAAAGCAAGCTGGAGCAGGCTTAGTTAGCTCAATTCATCACAAGCACTTGGCGAACAAGTTGCATCTACGCTGAGCCAAGGCACATGGTTGCCGCCTCTACGAAGAAGTACTTTTCAAATCGTGATAGTCACGAGAAGTGCTGCGCAAACGAGTTGGAACTTAGTAAGTTTCTGGTGAGGAGAATCACTGAGGTGATTGTTTTTCTACAGACATTGGTGGAAATATTTATATTTCTTAAAGGACATATGCTAGACTTGGTCTAGAAAATAGTATTGTCACAGTCCAATAGTAAATTAATACTTGGATGTTTAAATCCATTTAAAGTCAGTTTTCATATTTTGTAACTATTTGACCACTTCAATCCGTCAGTACATTGAAGAATAGTCTATAACGGTGGCGTTCATTAGTCTACGCAAGGGAAACTGCAAGTTGTCTAGCGCATGGCAGATGGTGATATACAAACCATGCCCAGGGAACGATCTTCAGAACAGCCGTTAACTGCTTAGACTGTCAACGTTTTTCTTGTACTGATGAGATTACAGTGAGTTAGGTTACAACTGACACATTTAAGAAGAGATCGCTTAGATCTGACCCTTTTCAAACAAACTGTTATGGCTTTGTTAGAAGCCCATATTAAAATGGAACCACAGTCATTTAAAACGTCGAAAGATACTACCACTATGTCTGACTAGACGATTTGTGGGTCTACAATGGCGGCCGATACAAGGATTATACGTGCTTGTCCGATAGGGCATGTCTACGGATAAATCTGGTATAGACCAGGTTTACTACACTTCAAGAACATCAAGAAATGTAAGCCACATTTGAATTATTTTATGCTTAGCTAATTGGAACAAACTATTTTTCTGCAGATGACCAACACATTTTTTTCGTCGTATTTAAAGCTTGTAATGATTTACGCAAGACTTGTTAGATTTATTCTGAGCATTTTCAGCACTCAGAACAGTTTAGGATCGATGACCGAGCATTTTGAGCATTTATTTAAATTTTTCATATTTTTGGGAAATCACGGTAATCAGCCGATGTAACTGTAAAAGTTAAATTTATTTTTGTTGAGGAATGGATATTTTTTCCATATTCGAAGGTTCGAACATGTGGATTCTCACATAATGAGATGATAATTAATCATATTTGAAATAATAATAATAATAATAATAATAATCCACTAATAATAATAATAATAATTTTCATAATTTTTCTAAATAATTCTTGGATATTATATTTTATAATAATCATATGTATTGAGAAAGAGCCTATGAAGTAGTTGAAACATTTCTAGTTTGGAACAGGAGATTTTACGAAGGAGAGTGGTTAGCGCAAGCCCGCATTCAACCTACATTTCAGTTCTGGTTGAACAGTTGATATTTGCTATGAGCAAAGTATATGTTTCATATAACACGGAGAGGCATGAAACGGGAAGCAATTGATATTTGTATCAAATAGGATATTTTTGTATTTATATAAAATCATGACGTAAATACACTCGAAAGTGAAATGAAACTTTTCATAAGTATGGTAAATTCACGGGTTGAACTGAATGGTAAAATAAAATAAACTTGTCAGTTTATTAATCTTCCAGTGTTGATAACAAGCAGAGGCTTGATTTATTGTATAAATTTTGGGAAGAAAATTTATGTGTGTGGAGTAGTTGAAATGCCATTCCCAGGTGCGCATGTTAAGTCGCAGGAATGAAGGTTTTTTCGAGCATCAATCAAATAGCAGGTTCGATGGCTCAGGTTTATAGTAGGAGTATTGGATCCACACGTTTCGTCGTATGAATAACCCGAAGGTTATTTCTTTGAAACCATCAGTTCTTATTTCAACCTTGTTTACGAATTCCATTTAGAATTTGATTTTGCTAGAACCCGGATTTGTCATGATAGTAGTTTATTCTTCTTCAGAGGAAGACCTTTGCCGTTGTTGTTGTTGTTATAATATTGTGTTCTTACACAAATAGTAGAATGGGCCACTGCCAATTTAAAATAATTCTTTAACCACGAATAATTTAAAGGATATTTTCAATCCTAGTGCCATGAACTAAATGAATTCATTATAAGACTACAATTCTAATTTCCGCATTCTGTCGAAGAATTGCAAGTTGTGAAAGTTGCTAGAAATGGCCATAAATATAAATATTTTTTTCATAATAATTCCAAGTGAAAAATCTAATAAGTTGAATGGTTCAACCATTTATTGATCAAGTTGATGATTCAGAAATCATATGTTTTGTTTGGAACTTGAAGTTCATAATCGAGTCACTTCTCGAATGTTTAATGTCAGAAGAACAATTAATTGTTGTTGTGCTTCGCACAGTTCTTCGATGCTATGCTCAATGGTCAAATACTTTTCAGATGTTGTTAATATGTGTTAATAATTTGTGTTGCTACGATGATAATAATAGTTTCAACGATATATTTTTGAAAACTGGAAAACAAATGAAAGTCTAAAGAAATTCTATAAACATTTATTCTACGAGTGTTAATATCATGTAAATAGTCAAACAGTGATCTACGTTATTTCCAGTATGGACAATTCATTTTGCACTGGAGTTAAAATGTTAATAATTTTGGAACACAGTCCACAGGACTAACAATCGGACTTGTGTTTTCAAAAAGATTGTCAAATGTGTTAGGAAGATTTCTGTATATTGTGTGTGAATAAGAGTGTGGATCGCCACACGTGGATGATGCTGCTTTGAGCATTATTCTTGCAGTCAGATTTTAACTTTAAATAAACTGAGATAATTTTACCAGATGTGTTTCACCCAATTAAATCTCCTTCTATCCTTATTGTTGCATTGAGCCAAAAATCAGCAAAGCATTTTTATAAATTTGATGTCGTTTTTGCGATTTGCTTTAACCCATCTGGCGCTCCGGGATATTTTGATTCTCGTGCTGACTGATTATTGGTAAAATGCATATGTGGTCGTGCGGACTCCGGTCTAAACGGGCACATAAAATAAGATAGAGAGAGAAATGGCTTCGAACGTGGGTCCCGATTTAGACATGGTCAATCGCATGCCGATTTGAAATTGTGATAACTTTTATAGAAATATTTTGGGAGTTGAGAGATGTCTGGTTTGGATGAATAAATTAGTAGGAAACCCAATTAATGGGAAAATTAAAAATTTAACTGGTTAATAATTAGAATGGGTTTGATTATTTTTGATAATGGCTTAACCATTAGGGCGTCAAGTAAATTCAGTAGTAAACGTTCGATGACTGGAGATACACATTATTAGAATCCAGGTGGAGGATATTTGAGAACTAGCATATTTTTCTTGTGATATTATGGTAAATGTAATTCGTAAAAGTAAAGAATTTTGTTTTTCCATCACGTCGATATTAGGACAAATCTCATTTTATTATAGTGTTCCAATTAGCTATTCATATTTCTTGTTCTAGTTATAAGCTTGTGTTTGCCACTGTTGTATACCCCTAAGTTTTGAATAATTGAAATTATGGAAGAAATGATGAGAATGATGAGGAGTTTGGAGGAGAGTTCGAAAGAAGCTGGACGGCGTGTAGCCGCTATTATGAAAGAAAATACAGAGGCTTTAGAAAAGAAACTTAAAGAAAATTATGATTCTTTAGAAAGTAAACTTAAAGAAAATTCTGATTCTTTAGAAAATAAATTAAAAGATAACTTGAAAGAAAGTTTAGATGAAAAACTTAAAGAAAATTCTGATTCTTTAGAAAATAAACTTAAAGAAAATTTGAATGATAAACTTAAAGAAAATTCTGATTCTTTAGAAAATAAATTAAAAGATAACTTGAAAGAAAGTTTAGAGGATAAACTCAAAGAGAATTCCGATTTTTTAGAGAGCAGGTTAAAAGATAACTTGAAAGAAAATTTAAATAGTAAATTTAATTCAATGGAAAGTAAATTTAAAGAGAATTCTGAAATTTTGAAAATGACACTTGAAAGTAAAATGAATAAATTATGCGACAAAACACATGAGCTCGAAACTTCATTAGCTACTAACGCAAGTTTAATGGACGATAAATTTCGCGATGCCGATCTTCGATCCCAAAGCTTAGCTGATAGGATAGAACATGGTCTTAGGAAAGTTGGTGAAGACATGGTCAACCTGGAAGTCAGAGTGAAGAAGGAGAGTAATGAGATGGGAATTCTAGTTGTTCAGCGTTTAACGGAACAATTCAAGGAACTTGTCATGGGAGAAATAAGAGAAGGAGTGATTCATGAATTGCAAACTGAGATTAAAACCACAGTTGTCAATGAAATTAAAGACACACTCAAGCTGGAGAATCAAGAGGGAATCAAGGAGATTAGGGAATCTTTGTCATCCCACATTGAAGTAATTGCCAAGGATATTCAAGCAACTCAGAAGGACATATCAGATATGACAGGGTCATTGAAAAGTCATGAGGCTGTTATGAACCAGATATCCATTGATGTTAAAGACAATTGTAAGGAGACTGAAGCAATCAAGAAGATGGCAGAAGAAAACCAGAAGGAACTTGAGGCTATGAAAACTCAAATAAAGGATGAGAAACAGTCTGATCATCTTTTAAAAATGCCGAATGTAAGGGGAAAGGAACAGATACAGATAAATCTAGGAGGAGCTAGAGAGACTGATAGACAGGATGAGGTCAGGACAGTATTTCAATCCAACCCCATAACTGTATTTAAGAATATAGAAGACAAGCCTTCTAAATTTTCAGGGCGAGATTCTGTAACACCCGTGGAATTTCTGAGAGAAGCAGGTGATTACCTGAAAGATTCTAAGATCCCTAAAGAAAGACAGATCAGGTAATAGGGAAGTTCTTGGAAGGTCCCGCACTTTTGTGGTTTAGAGCATTTAGATCCACTCTAAATACTTTTGAGGAGTTTTCTCGTGGGTTATTGAAGAAGTTTTGGTCCCCTGAAACCCAACAGCAAGTTAGAGCAGAGTTGTATTCGAAGAGATTCTCAACGTCACAACCTACTCGATACTCTACATACTTTTCTGGACAGCTGTCTAAACTCCAACATTTAGATCCGCCAATGCCAGATAACGAGTTGATTACTGCTTTGATACGACAATTTCCAGCAGACGTCCAGAGGACTTTGATCGCTGCTGATATCTACAATATGGAACAGTTTGATGAAGTATTGCAGAAGCTGGATCATACAAACGCTCAATTCTTCCATCAGAAGGGAGTAAAGAGTAATAACGCTGTGTATGCTGTTATGGCTGACAGTTATTCTCAGACACCTCGAGAGATTCGAGAGGAGCGAGAAGAGAAATCGCCGAGGGAAGATTCCAATACGAGAGGATGGAACCAATACCGTAACAGATACAGTTACAAACCATATGCAAGACCGGATGGTGGTAATCGATACAACACTCGATGGAGAAGACCACGAGATACTCAAGGAAGGTACCAGGAAAGAAGATCCTATGGTAATAACTATAATAACAGAGGGAATGTAGATACTCGTCAGTCCAATGAAGAGTTTAACAAGGACACGAGGAAAAACTTGGAAGCAAGACACCAAGATAACTTACAATTTGTGGAACAGAGGCCCAATGATCCAGGTCCATCGGGAACACAACAATCCCGGGGGAATGGTAATGAAAAAAAAAACTTCGAATTCACAGTAGAAGATAGAATTTTGAATACTTTCACTTCCAGAATAATTAAATGGCAAGCAGAGGATGATGACTTAATTCAACAGAATGACGAACGAAAAGAAATGGGTACCAGAATTAGAATGCCAATCATTTCATGCGAAGTATTTGGTATGCCTGTCGATACTTTGATCGATACTGGGGCTATGCTTTGTCTGGTGAGTGAGAAGCTTTATATTCTGTGGAAGCTCAAAGAGAATTTAGAGGAAATTCCAGTATCAGGAATTAAGATCCAAGGAATAATACCCAATAAAATATCTCTGTGTAAAACACAATTATACTTATGTATTACGATTGGAGGACATGATTTCCGACATGTATTTGTTGTAATGAAGGACATGGCTTTTGACATGATATTGGGAGCAGATTTCATTCAGAAATATCAAGCAGTGATAGATATGAAGACAGAGACGATTAAATTCAAGAATACCGAAGAGATAAACTTCGAGGGAAAAGAAGAGGAAGACATCGAGGGAGATGCTCAATGGTCTCTGATTTTTCATGAAGCTGAAGGAAGAGAAGTCTACACTGAGAAGGAGTCCCCAGAGCTAGGGAAAATTTTGGAAGAATATCAAGATATTTTTGACATTAAACCTGGTGAAATTGAAGATTTGGAATATTGTGGAAGTAAACAATAATGGAAGCTATGAAGTAGCTAATACACGAACTGGTAACATCGTGGGAACTTACAATGCATCGAATCTGAAGATCTATTATTCAAGAACCAGATAATTTAATGTGTAGATAGGAAAAATAAAAAATTTTCAATTTTTATTTTTTGCTAGGTGTGGGGTGGATGTGCCCAAATCTAGGAATGGGTATTCCAAGTTTCAGACACCTAGATATCAAGGGAAAGGCTGTAGCAGCGTTTGAAAGTTCGGATATTTGAATATCGCGCTACATTGCTTCTCGAAGCCTTTCGAAGGAAATTACCGATAGTTGGATGGTAAATGACGTAGCGAGTAACAGCAGAGGTGGAGACTATTTATTGATTAAATAGTTAACTATGGAGCAGAGACTTGAGACTGGGATCAGATTACTGGCACGGCCAAATGAAAGAGAATGCAATTAGTATCAAGTAAATCGGACCAGGGATTCAAGAGATATGAGGATTTTTAGATATCAGGCGATGACGCGTGACCCTGACCGTTTTTGTATAAAAGCAAGCTGGAGCAGGCTTAGTTAGCTCAATTCATCACAAGCACTTGGCGAACAAGTTGCATCTACGCTGAGCCAAGGCACATGGTTGCCGCCTCTACGAAGAAGTACTTTTCAAATCGTGATAGTCACGAGAAGTGCTGCGCAAACGAGTTGGAACTTAGTAAGTTTCTGGTGAGGAGAATCACTGAGGTGATTGTTTTTCTACAGACATTGGTGGAAATATTTATATTTCTTAAAGGACATATGCTAGACTTGGTCTAGAAAATAGTATTGTCACAGTCCAATAGTAAATTAATACTTGGATGTTTAAATCCATTTAAAGTCAGTTTTCATATTTTGTAACTATTTGACCACTTCAATCCGTCAGTACATTGAAGAATAGTCTATAACGGTGGCGTTCATTAGTCTACGCAAGGGAAACTGCAAGTTGTCTAGCGCATGGCAGATGGTGATATACAAACCATGCCCAGGGAACGATCTTCAGAACAGCCGTTAACTGCTTAGACTGTCAACGTTTTTCTTGTACTGATGAGATTACAGTGAGTTAGGTTACAACTGACACATTTAAGAAGAGATCGCTTAGATCTGACCCTTTTCAAACAAACTGTTATGGCTTTGTTAGAAGCCCATATTAAAATGGAACCACAGTCATTTAAAACGTCGAAAGATACTACCACTATGTCTGACTAGACGATTTGTGGGTCTACAATGGCGGCCGATACAAGGATTATACGTGCTTGTCCGATAGGGCATGTCTACGGATAAATCTGGTATAGACCAGGTTTACTACACTTCAAGAACATCAAGAAATGTAAGCCACATTTGAATTATTTTATGCTTAGCTAATTGGAACAAACTATTTTTCTGCAGATGACCAACACATTTTTTTCGTCGTATTTAAAGCTTGTAATGATTTACGCAAGACTTGTTAGATTTATTCTGAGCATTTTCAGCACTCAGAACAGTTTAGGATCGATGACCGAGCATTTTGAGCATTTATTTAAATTTTTCATATTTTTGGGAAATCACGGTAATCAGCCGATGTAACTGTAAAAGTTAAATTTATTTTTGTTGAGGAATGGATATTTTTTCCATATTCGAAGGTTCGAACATGTGGATTCTCACATAATGAGATGATAATTAATCATATTTGAAATAATAATAATAATAATAATAATAATAATAATCCACTAATAATAATAATAATAATTTTCATAATTTTTCTAAATAATTCTTGGATATTATATTTTATAATAATCATATGTATTGAGAAAGAGCCTATGAAGTAGTTGAAACATTTCTAGTTTGGAACAGGAGATTTTCCGAAGGAGAGTGGTTAGCGCAAGCCCGCATTCAACCTACATTTCAGTTCTGGTTGAACAGTTGATATTTGCTATGAGCAAAGTATATGTTTCATATAACACGGAGAGGCATGAAACGGGAAGCAATTGATATTTGTATCAAATAGGATATTTTTGTATTTATATAAAATCATGACGTAAATACACTCGAAAGTGAAATGAAACTTTTCATAAGTATGGTAAATTCACGGGTTGAACTGAATGGTAAAATAAAATAAACTTGTCAGTTTATTAATCTTCCAGTGTTGATAACAAGCAGAGGCTTGATTTATTGTATAAATTTTGGGAAGAAAATTTATGTGTGTGGAGTAGTTGAAATGCCATTCCCAGGTGCGCATGTTAAGTCGCAGGAATGAAGGTTTTTTCGAGCATCAATCAAATAGCAGGTTCGATGGCTCAGGTTTATAGTAGGAGTATTGGATCCACACGTTTCGTCGTATGAATAACCCGAAGGTTATTTCTTTGAAACCATCAGTTCTTATTTCAACCTTGTTTACGAATTCCATTTAGAATTTGATTTTGCTAGAACCCGGATTTGTCATGATAGTAGTTTATTCTTCTTCAGAGGAAGACCTTTGCCGTTGTTGTTGTTGTTATAATATTGTGTTCTTACACAAATAGTAGAATGGGCCACTGCCAATTTAAAATAATTCTTTAACCCCGAATAATTTAAAGGATATTTTCAATCCTAGTGCCATGAACTAAATGAATTCATTATAAGACTACAATTCTAATTTCCGCATTCTGTCGAAGAATTGCAAGTTGTGAAAGTTGCTAGAAATGGCCATAAATATAAATATTTTTTTCATAATAATTCCAAGTGAAAAATCTAATAAGTTGAATGGTTCAACCATTTATTGATCAAGTTGATGATTCAGAAATCATATGTTTTGTTTGGAACTTGAAGTTCATAATCGAGTCACTTCTCGAATGTTTAATGTCAGAAGAACAATTAATTGTTGTTGTGCTTCGCACAGTTCTTCGATGCTATGCTCAATGGTCAAATACTTTTCAGATGTTGTTAATATGTGTTAATAATTTGTGTTGCTACGATGATAATAATAGTTTCAACGATATATTTTTGAAAACTGGAAAACAAATGAAAGTCTAAAGAAATTCTATAAACATTTATTCTACGAGTGTTAATATCATGTAAATAGTCAAACAGTGATCTACGTTATTTCCAGTATGGACAATTCATTTTGCACTGGAGTTAAAATGTTAATAATTTTGGAACACAGTCCACAGGACTAACAATCGGACTTGTGTTTTCAAAAAGATTGTCAAATGTGTTTGGAAGATTTCTGTATATTGTGTGTGAATAAGAGTGTGGATCGCCACACGTGGATGATGCTGCTTTGAGCATTATTCTTGCAGTCAGATTTTAACTTTAAATAAACTGAGATAATTTTACCAGATGTGTTTCACCCAATTAAATCTCCTTCTATCCTTATTGTTGCATTGAGCCAAAAATCAGCAAAGCATTTTTATAAATTTGATGTCGTTTTTGCGATTTGCTTTAACCCATCTGGCGTTCCGGGATATTTTGATTCTCGTGCTGACTGATTATTGGTAAAATGCATATGTGGTCGTGCGGACTCCGGTCTAAACGGGCACAGTGTATAGTAAATGGTTTCTCTTTGAAAGGTATCAACGAGTTGAGGCTTAAAAGATAGTTCTGAAAAGAATGCAAATACCTAAATATTTTCTTGCTCAAACCACATTCTATTTAATTTCCATTAGTTTCACAATGTTTTAATATTTTGATTTGAAAGTACAGTGCCAAAATCTGACCCATATGTCGGATTAATTGTTGTTTTTCTCAATTTTTCATTTAGGAACATTGCGTCATCGTGGTCATATATTGCCATATATTGTGCGTGTGTGGAATCTTATGACCTGTGTCATGTGGGGAATGAATTACTTACAACTTCAGTTAATAATTGATAGAGTGGAAGGAAAGGTGACACATGTCATATTGAACACAGTTAGGCAACAAAACGCTAGCTCAGTTAAGAAGACAATAATAATTCAACATCCAGATATAAGATTTTTACACAAAAGTTAACAAGCAGGGCTTTAGATAGAAAGTAATCGATCTAAATATATTTGCGTGGAATAATGGTCCGTCAAATTTAAATTACAACATTTACTCCGACGGATCACCTTCGTTCTACTTATTAGAAACAAGACGGCAAGAAGTTATGTTTCTTTGTACTAGTGGGTATAGTTGGGAAGAAGGAATAGAGGAAGTAGCATACAAAGAATTTGTCATTTGTATTTCTGCGCAACCTAATAAGATCTAGATTGGGCGGTGCTATGGAGTACATGTCCAGATTATAAGACTGGTTATTAGATTAGTCGCACGACCAAAAGACAGGATTTGTATCATGGGTGAAGGGCAGATGACCTTTCCATTCTGCCACTTCAATCAATTAAAATTCAACTTTCTTTGAACTCTCATATTTCAGTATTAGATTAATATAACATAGATGATTGTTAAATCTTTATTTTATTTTACACAATTGATTAAATGTAACCTTCGACCCAGCATTTCATCCTTACATAATGAGAACTTCTTAAGAGAAACGGTGAGCAATGGTAAAAATCAAAGTCTTACCAAGTTCGTGGCAAAACGAGAATACTATATTTAGTCCGCGGGAACAGAAAGGAAGTCACGTAACCCAGAAAATATGTATTTGAGAACTTTCACATCGTAGCCTAACAAACATTTATAAAGCCGAAGAGAATCAAAGTACTAGGGTTATTTATTGTACTTCTAACGCATTCTTCGAGTGAACGAGTAAAAGCCTATTTTCCTATTTAACCAATTACTAAACGCGTGCGAAGTCTGCAGAAATTCAGTGACAAGAGTTCGTGAGATCTTTCATCATTAGAAGTATACTATAATCTAAAAATGTACCTAAAAATACATATTACTTAGGTGTATACTAAACTCTCCACTCAAATGTAGAAAAATACGGACGAGAACGAACAAATCAAGCCTCGCAATAGCACAGATAAGCTTCACAGGAGCTCATGTCACCACGGACAGTTAAACGATGACTGAGGCTACTGGAGCTGAGTCATATCCTACTTGCGCAATTGTACCTGTCAACGAAGCAGGCTGACAGTGTGACACAAATAAACAATGAATAGTTCCCATCTCGACCGCCGGCAATCAATTCCTGAAAGGGTAGCACGAGTAGTTTCAACAAATGAATGACGGCGCACGTATCTTTTCAGCAAAGTCCCGTACGCGTTCATATACCATTCGTCCAATTGCGATGAAACTTTCGTGAGTTATTGTGTTCACTTCAGGGAAGGTTTCTGACTTAGTAAATCCATTTTACAATAGGTATCACTCGAGTAGATTCAACAAATTAGTGACGCCGCACGAGTCGTTTCAACAAAACCACGTATGCATTCATATACCATTCATCCGAATGCGGTGAAACTTTGATGAGTTGTAGTGTACATTCCCGTGAGGGTTCTGGCTTAGTAAATCTATTTCACAGTTGGTAACGGACAAGGAGATTCAACAAATGAGTGACAGCGCGTGAATCATTTCAACCAAGTCCCGTATGCGTTCATATAACAATTATCCCATTGTGATGAAACTTTGGTGAGTTGTTGCGTAAACTCCTGCACAGGTTTCTGACTTACTAAATCCAATTTGCAATAGTTGGTGCACGAGTTGATTCAACAAATGAGTGACGGCGCGTGAATCGGATCAAAAATGTCCCCTATAAGTTTATATACCATATATCCGATTGCGATGGAATATCGGTGAATTGTTGTGCACACTGCCATGAATGTTTGTGAATTATTAAATCTATTTTACAAAACTTGAGAGACAGTTAACGCGAAAAGAAAGAAAAATGTGTAAGCAAAAGCACTTCAACAAAATATTACAACGCCAACACTTTCTTTGATTGGCCTTGCAACGCATGCCGGGCACAGATTGTTAATAATAGCCTAATTATCATACTTACTACGTTTCTGATAGGTTATGATGTTTTGATTTTGGAGGGCAGAGACCATTTGTAGGTCTCACAGTTGGTTTGGCAGTGCTTTTTGGAACCATTTGTCTTGTTAATTTGGATCGGATGATGCTCGCTGGACGAGCAAAACATGTCATCCCTTAGATTTCTCATTTTCCAACAATGCATAACAATATAACTGTTTATATCTGTATATACTGTATATATAATATATATAGTTATATCTTAAAAACATTTCAGATTATTTTTTCACATATTACAGTAATTGAAATTCTCTTTTGTTGACCGACTGAAAGTTGAAAGTTACAATACCAATTGTGTTTAAAACGTCCAGCTTATTCTTTCTGACACACGTTTAAGTTCTCTAGGATGCTATTAATGTGCATCAGATCTCGAAAATCCTTGGGCACCACATTTTCATGACTTCACCTAAATGAAGGTTACTGCTGAAGAAAAGGAACAACAAAAGATGCTGAGCAAGGTGGAATAAATAACAGCAGTGATGAAGAAATAGCATTTGCGGGCTCCACGTATGAACCTTCAGGTTTGTAGCGTACACTTATATTATTCATACGACTTTGGACTATACACTCTCTAGGTATATACTGTACTTCCACTACTATGTACTTCTCAGTGAGTTTAAAATTCAACTTTTTATTCATGCCAATCTGAGTAAATACTCCAAAAGTGTTCCGCATGAGCATAAACTAGGATTTATTCATATCGCCCAGTGTGGTACTTTGGTCAAGTGGCCTAGATGCTTGACACTCACCCGTGTAGCTGGTGCTTGGAAGTGTCTCATTATATATGGTTCCGGACCGACGTGAATGGTCTCTGGCTTTGCAGTCAAGCGTGCACTCCCCGCTTTTCCTCTGCTTGGGCTTACTCCCTCAAAGTCTGCTTATAAAATGCGCTTTTATAAAAATGTTCATATCATCCGTGGTTCTGACCGATTTGCTTGAAATTTAATTTGGTTTCAACAGAAATCCATTGCCAATAATCCTTGATTGGTTTCAATCCTCAAATATACAAAATCCATATTACCATCAAGGAGTTTCGTTGATTCTTCCGTCGGCGCAACAGGTATCCTTCCTAACGTGACCTCTTATTTGCGCGGCGAATGAGCGCGCTCTTTAAACATCAAATATGCGTTTCGCTGATGTTATACAAAAATGGTACCACGGAAGCATCTGTAATTCGGGTACAGTATAACATGGGATTCTCTTTTTAGTATTTTCGAGTGGGCCTCCTGCTTGGTGGTTTCTCTTGAAATGATTTAACTCCGTCAACTCGACTGCGGAACTCTCTTCTATCGTGGGCCATCCGTGGAGTAATTCCAACTTCCGCTGCATCCCTCTACACCTCATCTACCCATTTAGATGTGACCTTTAACCCCATGATGTAGCTGAAGATCCTTTTGGTCAGCCTGCCTTCATCCATTCGTTGTAAATGTCCGTAGAACTTTAGCCTCCGCTTCTTCATTACGTCTGTGATCTTTTCAGTACACTTGTAGAGTTCTTCATTTTTCCTCTTCTTCCATGTCCTATCAGTAGTCTTCTGTGGTCCAAGTATTTTTCTCAGAATCTTCCTTTCTTTTTTTCTAGTTCTTGCAGTTCTCCCTTTTTACTTAAAATAAGACACTCTGAAGCGTATAATCCTTCAGGTTGTACAACCGATTTGCAGTGTCTGATTTTTATTTCTTTAATAATTACCATGCAACTACATACAGTGCGTATTTTCTAATGGGAAATAAATACCATTGTGGTGTTTGAAGCAAATATTTTCAGTGTTGCCTTAGTGAACAAGAGTTTAGTGATCTTTTGGGTACATTCGTGTTGACCGACTGAAAAGCACTAAACTCCTGTTAAATAAATACCAATTAAACAGCACGTTCCATTGCAAGATCCACAACAATGGGACTAGTTCAATGGCTAAGGATTCTTACACTCGTCGCTTTGCCAAAAAATATATTACCTGCTACTAATATATATTTAATACTCATTGTTTTACGAGCCACGAGCTATGTTGGCTGTAGTAGACTAACGCGGATCATGCACAACGATTGGAAATCGCTGTGGTTGAGTGTTTAAATATGTGGTGTTATACGAATACATACCTTTTCCCATTGCAAATACACAATATGTGCAACAATTGGAAATCGCTGTGGTAGCGCGTTTAAATATGTGGTGTTATACGAATACATTACATTTTCCATTGCAAATACACAATATACAGTATATGTTTACTACTGTATTATAACGTCTGAACAATTATAGAACAATAAATGTAAAGTAAATCAAGTAAAATAAAACAACCCTGCATGGATTTGAACCCAAGTCCTACTAGTAATAGTCTGGAACGCTACCTCTTGGCTAAGTCTGACTGTTGTTGATAGAATGTTATAGATAGCCTTAGTATAACTGCCTAGCATATAATGTGATGCACTGAACAATTTCTCCAGCGAAATATGCCTTTATAATAAGCCATTACATCCTATTTTTATATTATTTTGGTCAGAACATTCCATAAAATAACTTCAAGGTACAGAAATATGGTTCAACAAGCAAACAACAGTCGCCATTTTTACGAGTGAGCTTAATGTTTAGTCTAGTCACTGCTACGATATAATATTCTTATATTAAATTATAATATCGAACGGTACATCTCCTTGATGAATGTTTAACTACCCTGTGTGCGATAAGCTGAACTGGTGAAACCGGGCCTTGTCAGACCATAAGTTACGGATAAGCTTATAATGCATGCATGATTCATACTGCTGTCATCTTGAAAATGTTTTGCTGATGACCTTGAGGTTCAGGCAACAGACGCTTCCCATCTAAGGGTATATTTTTGCAAAATTTGGTAGATCAGATGAATAGTTTAGTCGTAATTAGATTTAAGCTTTGAACATTTGGTTGGCCACCATTTCATTTTGGTTTAGATGGTGGCGATATAAATCGTGACACTAAGGTGTCATTTGCTAGATCTATATCTGTACTCAATTGGCTTCAATTCGGTTACGTCATGGTCCAATTAAATGGAAAGTGTGGAAATCGACACACATATACTCTGCCACCACAATCTACAAATTATTTGCGAGACAGACGCCTACCACACAATGAAGTATGTTTCCAAAATTTGGTAGTGATCGGATAGTTAGTTTAGTCATAATTTGTTTCAAGGTTTGAGCATTTGCATGCCCACAATTTTGTATTGATTTAGGGGGCAGCGATATAAATCATGATAGGTGAGGTGCCCTTTTCTAGTGCCGCCTCTGTACCAAATTTGTTTCAGTTCCGTTTCGTCATGTTTGAATTGATGGGGGAGACAGACATACACACATACACACAGACACGCAAAAGTTTGTCCTGTGTTGATCTCATAAGTCTGCCTTCATTTTAAAAAATCGAAAGTAGGCTAAAAGTTAGAAAACTGGGCTGAGTCCCAGCTCAGGGTATAAATTACTGTTCACCGAGGAATAGAAATGAGAAAACCGTGAGAAATGAGACAAATTCTACCAGGATTCATTTTAAAATATCAAGAGCAACAAGTAGTTCCGTGAAGAACTATATAGCCTATTTTCATACATCCTAATTATGTTCATTGCCTCTATTAACATACAAAATTTCAGATTGATTGCCGTAATAGTTTCGGAGATATTGAGGAACGTATAAATATTTGGGATGGTCACCATGTTGGATTTTTATATATGTAGACCTTAGGGTCATGTACTATTACATGAAGATTATTCTGTAGATGTATTATTCAAATTTCAATCGCATGATTAGGACACAAGAAATAAAAGCAAGATTTTAAAATTTTGCACAGCTGCCATCATGTGGTTATGAAAACAATTGAAGTAAATTAGATGCCAGTGGATTACAATTTGAATACCGTACTGAACCCAAATTCACCCCAGATTCAGCCATTGACTGAGTCGAGGATCGAACCGACTTGCAAACCTATTGATTTAAAAAGTGAAAATTGGAAATAGAAATTTATATTATTCACAGATATGTTCTGGGAAGTGAATAAAGGTATTTGGAAAAATGTTTGAAAAATGTTGGATGATTTGGAAACATATAAATTTGGGAATATTTCAGTGAATGATAATTTAGCCAAGGGAGAGTCAGATAATTCGATACTGGAATATGACCGAAGCTTCAAGATAGCACGCTCAAGACAGATTTTGGTTAGTCGAGTTGACAACAACAAGATTATGCACACGACCCTATGATAAGAGGCTAGAACAGGCAGGATTTTGATGATAAACCAACAGCCAATCAGAATGGATCAGATAATTTTTGTGGGAATTGCTATTATATCAAATTTGCTTATATAAAGCATTTCTACACATCCAGAAGAGTAAACGAAATTAATTTGGAAGAACAGAATTATATATTTATGGATAGGAGAGGATATATTAGCGAAATTCTGTATAATAGGACTCGACGCGAGGCTTGAACCCCAGTCCAGTCTGCCACGCGCGCGATATCTGAAGGGGAGAATTCATTCCAACTCATATTCTTGAAGCGACCGGACCTGTTTGTCAAAGCGTCACGAGTGAGCGCTATTGTAATTGAAAGTGTGGCCAGGATATTCCACTGGACTGCTAGGAGTCGGTACAATTGCCGAGGAAGATATGTATATCCCGGTGAAAACAGCAAAAGCATTAATTGACTCTTGAAAGAAGCAACTTTGAAACATAACGCATCGAAAGGAGACTTCGCTTACACAAGTTATATACTACAATAGAACGAGCAGCTTTACCATTAACAAGCTACAACATTACTTCAGAATATATCCTGAGACTTGTTCATCTATTATTCACCATGATGACAGACTCAAGTCAGAGGGGATATTTGCATTCTACGATTATTCAGAAGATTACAATGAACTACTAAATCATGGCAGGAGGTTAATCTACATTATGGAACGGGGAATTCAGAGTTGATCTAGAAGACCATGGATCGATGTCACCGCTACTGCACAACCAACTTGCAGTGTTCGGAATACACCATTAATGCTACTCAAATGTCCACTACAAGCATGAAGAGATATCAACCAAGGACGCTCAAAGCTACTTTGATGACGAGATGCCACATGAAAGAGAAGAAGAGGGATGGAAGATTTCATCATTGTGGGTTCCAGCCCGAGGGAGAAACATCGAACCTATCTGATGAGGTATTTCAGAGGCAGATCGACGCAAAGGTACATAATTGACTGTTCCACTATCTCTGTAGTTGGTCGTAGTATTTGCATGTATTTCAAGGGTGACCAATTCATATTTTAGTAGATTATTCTTTCGCATAACTCATGCTATTATATAGTCTATTTTAGAGATGTATTCGTAAATTTTAATATATGTCAACGTGTGTCGGTTTAGACGTAATTTTATTAGCATTTTGACTTAGATATTCCGGTTTAGTATCTCTTTAGGATCGTTTTAATATACTCATTTTTCACGAAAACTGTTCTATGAAAGGGAATGCTTTGATCGATACACTTGTGTGATAAGCAATGTAATTGCATCTATATTGCTATAATACACCGTTATTCTAATAAAGCATTAATGCAAAATACTACAACATTGTTAATAACAATTTTTATAGGTCAGAATTTAATTGGAACATTTTCAAACATTATAAATAATAATATTGTACAAGAACAATTCCAATTGTGGAATGTCAACATTATACGACGTTAATTAAGTCATAAACAATAGATATAACAGAAATAGATGTGAGATATGATCACATTGTTGACAATGGAAGTCAAGTGATGCCTATAATTAACAACAATTATTTTGCAAAAATTTGCTATAACGAAATTATAGACCAGGAGATTTGCAGATCTACCTGAAGTCTAATATGTATTGAAACAAGTTTAAATATGAATAATTAATTCATAAATGTTCACCAGAAATGGAAGGAAGAATATTATTGTTATTATTTTGGTAAAGACGAGCGGACTACCGTATTTGAAGTTAACACTCTATTGTAACGTGGAAACACAATATGTTGAAAAGGTTTATAAACGAATTGTATTAATGAAAATTACGTGTAATATTATACAAGGTGTACAGTTGTGTACAAGAATATTATTGCTGTTAAGAGCACGAGGATATTTAACTTAGAGATGAGGAGATTAGGAGAGCATCATGAACCGTATTACTCCGTTAGTGTTTACGTAGTAAGATCACTGATTCTTCTACACGTTTGTAGCAAGATATTTTTTTTTTGTATTTATGGAATGCCGTGCCGTATTAATGAAATGATTATCGTTGTGTTATGTTTGAAAGCGTAGTTGACGCTAACATAAGATGTTGTTCACGTATATGAAAAGGAAATGAGTATTGCCAATGGAGCAAAGTATTACCACAGTGTGTTGGAAAAGTAACTGACATTAGGAGTGTATTTGTGTGTTGTTCACGTCAGTCGGCGTTATTATCAAATCCACGACGTCTATTATGTAACTGAGTAGTTCCGTCTCGAACTTAGAGATTATTATTATTATTATTATTCATTGCTATGACAATCTAGAACTGTAATTAACTTAACCGTTTATTATAAATAGTTCAACCGAATATGACAGAAACTTAAGTGATACTAGTAATGCATTATTTGTGAACCAGTGTTGGAAAGTATTGTTTGTAAGACAGGAGCGCTTATAGATTGACAGATCACGTCATATCTAGTATAGATTTTTCAATACCGTGCTGGACATGGTTATTTCATTTATGTAAATATTTTATTATTCTTATAGTTGTTATTTTACTCATTTTATATTCACGTGTGTAACAGATAGATGTATATAGTAGGGCTATGTAATGTAAAAATTATTTCTACATCGAACAGTTGATGTCAGATCAAGCTGCATTTTGTGATCGAGTCACAGGGTGACTGTTAAGTTTATCCATTCGATATTTAATTTCGAATTGTAACTTTTTGCAACGCAATTCTTTTTGAAACTGCATTTTGAAGTGTAGAAAGTGTATCTACCAGCTTAAATATTTTTAATTTCATTGTTAATTAATTTATTGGTGTTAAGGAACGTTACTTGTTTGTAAACTTTTAGTGAATAAATTACAGGCCATAGTTCCGGTCTGTTTGCTTATTTTTATAGAAACTGATCATCTTTTCATTTCGCAATCGACGTGCGATAATACTGTCAGTAGTTACTAGTATTCACGTAGTCTCAACTTCGCCGTTCACGCTCGAGATCCGAGATTCTCGTACTACCATTCTGTCTTGGAATTTGATTTTCTAGTAAATGTGTCACTGATTTGTAGTGTTATTGCATGACTGTATGCGTCAAGGGTTTCCTCGTCATTCGCCCAGTAGGGAAGTGTTGATGTATCTGGATGGGTATCGACGTCCTTACAATCCATTTCCATCTCAGCGAATATGGGTGGTGGCTAATGCGGGATTCGGGCGCAGTACCAAGTTCCACTGCGCTCGGGTGGTTAAGTCGCGAGAAACGTCTATTTAAATATTTACATTTCGCGTTGCCGCCATTTTGAAGGTGTGTTCACCAGGTTATTGAAAGTTCCATTGGTGGACTTATGCCTAAATCTTTTATCAACACACAATATACCAGTTTGATTGCTGTAATAGATTAATAGATATTTAGAACCGTCTAAATGTTTCGGATGTTCGCAATGTTGGATTTATATACATGTAAGCCATAGAGTTGTGTAATATTAGATGACGATTATGGCGTAGGTTCATTATTCGAACGTTGACTTGGATCTTTTTATTAGGACACAAGAAATAAAATCGTAATTTTAAAATTTTGCACAGACGCCATATTGAGGTTATGTAAACAATTGAACTAAATTATATGTCAGAGCATTACAATGTGCATTAACAATACTTGTACCAAGTTTCACTGCGTTCGGATGGTTAAATCGCAGGAAAAATCTATTTAAATGTTTCAAATTCACTTTTCCGCTATGTTCATTTCGTAGTAAAAAGATTTTTGGAAGTCACTTGGGTGAAATTTTAGTAGTGCCCTTTATCTCCGTACAAAATGTCAGTAATAGTTTCAGAGATATAAAATTACGGTGAAACAATTCGCGCAGCCACTATTTTAAGGTTATGTAAATAATTGAACTGAATTATATGTCAGTGCATTGCAATGTGTATAAACATTTTTTGTACTAAGTTTCACTGCATTTGGATGGTAAAATCGCGAGAAAAGTCTATTTAAATATTTCAATTTTGCTTGGATGCTATGTTCGTTTTGTAGTTAACAGGTTCCTGAAAATCTCATTGATGATCATAAGCCCTTTATCACCTACAAAATTTCGGGGTGATATCAGTAATAGTTTCTGATATATAGGATGCCGGTGAAATAGTTCGTACAGCCACCATGTTGGATTGGTGAGACGTAATAAAATTTTATGGGCACGGTCGGACTCGACCAAAGTGTTATACAATGACCTCACCGAGTTTAATTGAAATAACTCCAGCCGTTTAGATTTTAATATGGGGGTGGGGTAGGGCGACACACACACATACATTCATACACACGGACAAAAGGTGATCTCATGAGCGAATTTTTTTCATAAATGAAAATAGGCTAAAAATCAAATTTAAAATTAAAATTTAGTGAATCTAGGTTTGGAAATATTTTCAAAATGGTCCCTATCCTACTCTCATAATGGGCAACGAAAATTGTATACAAAACAATCTAGATAATGATACATTAACTGCGAGAGAAACATCCTAGTTTTAAGTAGGGGTCTTCGGTACTGAAAATTTGGGTTCGGTACGGTTCGGTAAAAAAAAATTGTATTTCGGTTCCCGGTACAAAATCGGTTCGGTACAGCTCGGCTGATTTTAACATGCTAAATTAGAGTAAACCATTAAGAAAAAAGTAACACATGAGTTCTAATGATTATACAGTGTTATTTATTTCGAGTCATAAACACAGCAAAAAGAAACATAGGAATCAAGCCAAAGGTTGATAGAATATTATGCAACGTTACTCAAATCTTAGATGACAAACTAAACAATATCAGCCCAAAATTGAGCAACAGTAACAGCGTTGTCTGAAGCATCAACAAGCTCGTGTGAGGAACATGATGTAGGACAACTAGGAGAGTTAATTAAGTGTTTAGTTGTCTGTTCCTCCCCGCAGTCACACAAGGTGGAAGATTCCTTCATAAAGCCCCATTAGAACAGGTTATCCTTAGTTGATTATACAGTAAACCAAATACTTGCCAAATAGCACAATTTGTATTTAAAATACAGAAAAGAAATGTACAGCTAATAATCTCATACAATGTTCCATTAACTTTCAAACTTGCCCTTTTAGTGTGGAGTAAGCCAATTGATACATACATTAAATAGACATTAGGCTCACACTGGAACACTTAAGTCCATAATTTAATTTTATTAATCAGAAGAGTTATTGTGCTTTAGTAGTAAAACTTCACTTATACGATATCCAGGTGACCAAAGGAAAAAAACCACATATATGTGAAAAACGCGTAAATGAAAGTCGTTAAATAAAAACTGCAAAATGTATGTGACAATATGGGTTATACAGGGACTTTGTTTTGAAAGCGACGGGGACCCTCGCTCGCGCCGCAAGCCGGTTATCGCCAAGCACATTGCCGTAATGCACTTCTTGACGCCACGGCTTTAACAGTCCATATTCTTTGGACTAAGGTACATTACGGCTGAAATAGAGTCAATCGGTGCTGAGGAACTTCAGAACGTAAATGACAACTTCATGAAGAGGTGCCAGCGATGTGTATCAATGAATGGCGAACATTTTCAGCACCAGCTGTGAACTATAGGCTATAGTCTACTCAATGACTGTGCCGCGCGGGCTACGCATTACGGCAAAGGGCCTGGCGGGAGACAGGCTAGCAACGAGGGCGGCGGGCGAGCGAGGGTTCCCGTTAACAAGTGAAAAACAAGAAATAATAATACGATTGTTTAACTATAATCGGCAATATGTAACAAAACAACTACAAGAGAAATGCAGCCAGATATAACAAAACAAAGACAATTGAGTCACTTTACGAAGTAGTGTGATATCTTGACTTGTTTCATGTTGGCCGCGGCCACGGCGTGAACAGTATTTACAAACCGATATAATTCGGCCATTATTTCCTCAGAAACGCTATGGTGCGTCACAAAATGTTTGATAGTCCATAGAGCATTGACAGCATCATTAAAATCCACCGTATTATTCTGCGGCTCTTCATCGTCATTAATAAAATACCGTAGTGTAGGCCTAAATTAATGGATTTTCATTTGCCTGAAGACGCAAGATTTTTATAACACAGAATCAATCGCGTATTTTTAATGGTTTGACGAGAAGTCCTAAAAAAACACGAATGAAAATTATAAAAGCGGAAATAATATTTTTTTAATGTATCGGTGATCGTAAAACACTTCCGCTCATCTTAACATCAGCTTCAGATGCTGTCTAACTGTGTTTTATGGATGCTTCCTGTTATTTTGAAAGGCTAACCTAATAATAGTGCTTGCTTATTAGTTATTACGCAAGCTGTTCGTCCTTGTTACGACACTCTGGCAAGCGAGTGTCGCCGTGACCACCGGTGTCGCTCAAGGCCATCGTAACACAATATAGCACGCGGTGCATCCTTCCGAACGGAAGTACAGGCGGTAACAAAAGTTTGCATTCGAACATACGTACTTTCTCAGAACACGCAACGTATAAATGTCGCTTTATAATGCAAGGGACTTAAAATATGATCGTACAAGCGTGAAAAACGAATAAATGTAAAACGTATATCGGAGATAAATTAACAAGGAAAGTATAGGCATTTTGCCGGGATCAGGAAAAAATCGTATAGAAAACGTATAAATATGAACCGTATACGAGAAGTTTTACTGTATTTAACTAACTATTGAAGTAAAACATTGATGATAATGGACAATACTTTGGATGTCTAAAAAAAAGGTTTCCTTAAATTACGGTATTTATGTCTCTTGTACCGAACCGAACTTTTTACCGAGTTTTTTATCGTCTCGAACCGAGGTCGGTAATTTCCTTTGTACCGTACCGAAACCGAAATATCGGTGCACCGTCGACCCCTATTTTTAAGTCCCATGAAACCCTAAGACAATTCTTATCAAAACAAAACTATTCAAGCAAGGTTGGTGGCGAAATAAAATCTAAAATACTTTAATTGTTCGATTGATAGTGACATCTATCCTACGCCAATCCTAGCTTGTCTTAACTGTTGGCATCAAAATGACTCAACGAGGCTATGAATGCGACTGATAGCAAAATAAACCTTATTTACAATATGGAAAAAAAGACTTCGACTTTTCCCAATTAATTGGGCTCGCCGGAGCCAACCAGGATCATATTGATTTTGGCCGGGGATTTAAGGCAGGATGCCCTTCCTGACGCCACGTGAATTTTCAGTTGAAAATTTCAGCCAGCTGCCACCGGGATTCGAACCCCAGCCATCCGAGTGAGAGACGAGCAGCTAAGCCACTGCGCCATCACGCTCCCCATATTCACAATATGGTAATAACTCGATAATAAAATAGTGATGTCTAGTTACTATCCATACGCCACACCACTATATGTTACTGTCATAATTTATTTATTTATCGTTTGGCAATACAAGATTTCAGAGGAAGTTACAAAGATAATCACTTTAAAATCTACTGTACATTACTTTTACTATTTACACTATGTACAGTCTCAGGTCTAATGAGTCTATCCATTGGACCACGTCAGGTGTCGCCAACAGGAAGTCGATCCAGTCCCCTCCATATGCCCTCAGAGGACAGTCAGTTGTAATGTGTTGGATGGTTTGATTAGGAGCACCACAATCACACTGAGGAGACGAAATTTTTCCCCATTTGAACAAAGTTCCATTGCATACTCCGTGGTTTGTCCGAATCCTATTGAGAGTTGCCCAAGCCCTCCTAGGCAGATCGGAACCTGGAGTGGATGTTCTTGTAGGGTCCAGGAAGGAGCTCGACTCAGGACAAGCTTTTAGTGTCCATTCAGTAATCCACTGCATGCTGGAATCAAAATGGTTTCTTACAAGCCTCTGGGCATGACAAATGGGTGGCTTCCTGGATTTGAGCCTGTTCATTTGGAGAGAGGGGATGTCTTCATGAATTGGTAGTGTAGGGTGATCCATGATCTTGTAGTACTCACGTAGCAAGGAAACTTCTCTACGAAGGTGGGGTGGAAGAATATTGCTGAGGGCTGGAAGCCAATATGCTGGTGTAGTTCTTATACAACCAGTGATTAGTCTCATGGTGTTGTTCAACTGGGTGTCAACGAGTTTGACATGTGGGCTATTGAGCCAAACTGGGGCGCAGTATTCAGCCACAGAGAAGGCTAGACCTAAGGCAGAGCATCTTGTAGTAGTGGCAGAAGCTCCCCAAGATGTTCCACATAGCTTTAGCAATATATTGTTGCGGCTTCTAATTTTAGCTGCTGTGCTCTGGAGGTGTTGCTTGTAAGAGAGTGTTCATTCAAGTATTACTCCTAAGTACTTTGGTAACTTGTTATATTTCACATCTTCCCCTCGAAATTTACATTGAGTTGGGTATTAGCCAATATGTTGCTCAGGTGGAAACAAGATACCTCAGTTTTTGTAGCACTGGGTTGCAGCCTCCATTTGTGGAAATATCTTCCAAGTTTAGCCAAATCATCTTCAAGTACATTTTCCAAATCTTCCATATTTTGGTGTCTAGTGGCCAATGCTATGTCATCAGCATAACAAAACTTTTTTGAGTTTGTTTCTGGTAGATACGATAAGTACAGATTGAAGAGGAGAGGAGCCAGTACTGAACCCTGTGGGAGGCCATTAGTTAGCTTCTTTCGTTTGCTGATTTTTGATCCCAAGACAACCTGGAAATGTCTGTTGTTAATCATATTGTCAATAAGCTGGGCCATGGATTTACAGGGAATCACTTTTAGGAATTTATACAGTAGACCTTCTCTCCAAACTGTATCATATGCAGCAGTTAAATCTAAGAAGGCAACGGCTGTTTTCTGGTGAAGTTGGAAACCAGCTTCTATGTGAGATGTAAGAGCGAGAACTTCATCACCGCAACTTCGGTTTTTCTGGAAACCAGCTTGCTCAATGGGGATGTCTTGGGTGATACAGGGGCTGATTCTGTTCAAAATCAGTTTTTCAAGAAGCTTATAGGTGCAGCTAAGTAGGGCTATAGGTCGATAGCTCTCAGGCAAATCTTTTGGTTTCCCAGGTTTTAAGATGGCAATTATTTTGGATTTCTTAAACTGCTTTGGGAGTATTCCTGTTCGGAGAATATCAGAGAAGAAACGAGCCAGCCATTTTTTTGCCTTGTTTCCCATATGTATGAGGAATTCTGGATGGATACCATCAAAACCAGGTGCTTTTCTAGCTTTCATGTCCTTCAAGGCAATGTTGATTTCTTCATGAGTGAAGGGTCCAGAGTATGCAGAATGAGTTGGTGAAGAGGCTTTGAGTTGTTTTAATTTTCTTTTCACCAGTCTTGTGTGATTTACATCCTGAGTGATTCTGGAAGTTGAGACAATGTGCTTAGCAATCTCATCTGGTGTAATGTTAGATTTCTCTTTTATTATTGGTGTGCTACCCCCAAGTTTCCGCAGTAAGCTCCAAGCTTTTCTACTGGAGTGACGAAAATCCAGCTCTTCAACAGTCTTGGACAATTTTTCCCTGCGTGCCGCATCTAAGCTTCGTAACAGTTCATCCGCTACTTCACGGTCTCCATTTCTTAGATATTCATTGTAGAGTGTATCACTCTGCTGATTCCATCCTGGAACATACTCTTTTCTGAAACCTCTTGGAACGTATTTCTTTGCCACAGAAGTCACCAGGCCAACAAACCTTTGATAGCAACTGTCATAATGATCACCAGTAATGGAGATTATCTGACATCGTAGAAGTTTAGAAACCATCATTATATTCAGTTTTATTCGAGAAATAATTTTAATATGCCATAAATTAAGTAAACTCTGCTTATGTTCAATTATTGTTAATAATATTCATATTATTTCAGTAATGAATCATTAGCCCAAACCCTAGTTAATTGTTTGGTGTTATTATAATAATTCATGTTTCTCTGAGATAGCGAATTTAATGCTTATTTATTAAACACCTTGTATGTGCATGGTACATCAACTTATTAAACACATTGTATTAGCTGTACCTCACATAACACTCAAATGTAACCTGTTTAACATCACACGTTTCATCTTTCATCAGGACTTCATCACATTTCCATTTCTAATTTGCCACCAATTTACCATAAATTCCTTTATTCATTGTGGAATTACTTCTTCAAAATTTATCTATGCGCATACTAAACATTGATATCACATCCAATTGACACAAAACATACCATTACTCCATAGTGTATTCGATTAGCTGCTTGCTAAGCCATATTGCCGATCAATACTTCCTCCAATAAATGAGCACGTTAAATCGTCCATTTACTCATGAGAAATTTCTAACAACATTTATAACCATCTTTCTCCTACTCCAATTTTACAAACGTTCGTTAGCTTCTAAACACTCTATGGCAATGATCCTAATTTACAACACAGTTTGTAATATTAAATTCTGTAGTTCCTGGATTGTCATTTATTATTTTATGAAACATGTAACGGATTCCTAACCAACCATCGTATCTGACTTCATAAATAATAACACTTCCAGCGCAAAAGTTCAAAATCATCGCCCCATGCAATCTAACCAACAAACTATTCCAATTGTAATCCGAATACAAAAAGATAATTCTGCACTTGGAATATTGATTAATTACTGATTGCCTGCTACTCCGTATAATATTTAGTAGCATTGGAAATTAAGACAGCTCATGAGTCAAATTATGGGGTTAATAAAATATTTATAAAGACTGAGAAATCATAATTTTTTCACATAAATATTATTCTAAATATTACACATGAAATATAAATGAGGTTTTAAACTTTATGTAAGCTACATTCATGTGGAGTTATCCGTCTAGCTTGTGATGCTGATGTGACTTCGGTCTTCATTCTCTGACCATCCTCAGCGTGAATCAACTAGGTGAATGGTATTTCATCTTCCAAGGAGGATTAAATTACATGATCATCTCAATAGCGTTGGTTACCAGTAGTGTATTTTGGGGGGGGGGGGTTCTAATGCCACCGCCACCTCACCTACCTCACAAGATGGCGGCCGTAGATAAACTTAACCTATCCTAACCTAACAAGATGACGGTCATAGCTTAACTTGACCTAGCTTAACCTGACAAGATGGCGGCAGTAGGTTAACTTAAACTAGTCTCCCCTAACAAGATGGCGGCCGTAGCTTAACTTAAGGGCCTAACTACACTTTTGTTGATATTTCCTGAACCCATGGTCGGATTTTGACAAATGAGGTGTCGTAGGACTTGATCTAACGCCCTTTTTCCTCTGGACAAATTATTTCCATTCCAAAATAAAACCTACCCCTACTAGGGGGCGAAATAGTATTTTTTTAGGTAAATGGGGCTTTCCATGAGCAACTTGAATGAGGTTCGATACCAGTATGAAATTAAACTTGCTCCTCATGAAAAAACATGTATGGTCATGCATACCGCTATGTTTTAAGATGTTTGTTTTTTTGTTTTTACGCCTGCGCACTTGAAGTTTTTTGTAAGAGGGCGGGCTTTTGATAAAGATTTATAGATAAATTATTTTTAAACAAATTAACCAAAAGATCCAAAACTAATAGGTCATTGGCTTTTTAATATCTCATGAACCAAGAAGGCTAGGGACTTGTATGAGGGGTCGTTGGACTTGGGTGACACCCTGATTTGGAATGTATTATTCATTTTTGTCCAAAGGGCCTAACTGCACTTTTGTTAATATATCGCTAACTAATAATTAAAGAGGGTCAAGTGAGGTGTCATAGGACTTAGGATCACCAACCCTTTTCGATGGCCTACGAATTTACCCAAAAATCCAATCCATCAAGGTCATCGACCTGAGATTTTATAAACTAATAAGCGGATACGAACATGTGAGATGTTTACCATGAGTGATGAAACATAGGTAGAGAAAGAATTATTTTTGGCTACATGTATGGTGACTGACAAATCTTTCACCATTAGAACTTGTTTTCAGATCAAACTGCAGTACAGAGAGAGTGTAGGTTGCAGGTATGGGTTAATAAATGACAAACGGTGTACACAAAATCTGATTTATCGATTCAAGAATTAAGAGTAGACTACCTTTAATTGATTGGTTAAAGAGGATAGCTAAAACACAAAATGGTGACTAAATCGAACTAAACTGATCCAAGCAGAATCAAACCCAACTAAACTGAACCAAGCCTAATCAAAAACTTGTAGGTGGATATGGTCATTGGTGATGTCAAAAAGGAAAGGGATAACGCTCTACCTATAGGGGGTAAGGTAAAGTTAGTGCATGGAGCTAATGCACACACCCAAGTACATGAACCACACACAACTATCCTATGTTGTTTTTATGAGTTAAGTTGACTGTTAAAACTTGCTCAGTGGTTACTGAGACAATATGGTCGCTCCACACATACTTTAAATACTTGAGGCTAATAATCTAATAATCTGTTCTGAACTAAACTGTCTTGCTGGCAGTCTCCACACAGTAGGCAGATGACAGAAATGCTTGGCTAACAGAAATACAATCATTTCCTGTTGTCTAATGTTACCAGCTAACCGTTTTGTGCTGCAGTGGCGAGCAAATTTGCCTCTTGCACTAGAGATTTTAACTCGTTTTCCAGCTTGAAGGCCTAGAACGAATCAAACTAAGAAAGTAGGACATGGTGGCGCAGCGCTTAAGCTGTTGGCCTTTCACTAAGGTGAACTAGGGTTTGATTTCAGGTTAATATGCATGTCATAAACATATAAAAAGCAGAGATAATGTTTAAAACCGATTACACTTGTCTCTTTTCAATTTATTAATTGGATTACAAATACAAAGGTGAACTGGGTTTGATATACAGTTAATGCTGTCTATCACACACTAGACTGTAAGAAAGCCAAGAGAGCGAACGGCATAGGTAGAGCAGTGGTAAAATCGCTATATGTAGAGATCTACTAGCGGTTTTATGAACTGACAAATTTATGTCACATAAACCGTGCAGGTTACAATCCAGCATCCATAATTTGTATCTTGTGGAAGAGATAAAATGCACTTTTGCCTTGATGGATAACAAATGTGTGCAGACGAATGACCTATGCATTAGCCTACCATGGAGTTATAACCACGAGGAGGAGGAGTGATTTCTATATTTTATTGATTAGAGACATTGCTTTTTTGTAACCAGTAGATTTAGTAGATATAGTATTTTGTAAATATTCATTTTTGTAATTGTAAATAGTGGTAACAATTTTTTGCAATAGTTAATGTTAAATTTATAACTAAGAGTTATTTGGGATGAGTGTGCATGTCAATGATGTTTTTGGGGATAAATAGAGTGGTTGTGTTTGTTCTCAAAGACAGGCATGGTTGTGTGGATGTATGACTACACAGGAAGAGAGAGAGAGAGAGAGTGTAAAAGAGCCTTACCTGCAGTAGTAGTAGTAGACCTCTATGTTTTGCATACACATCGACAGACCCTACCATTGCCATGGTAAAGCACTCACTTTAACAGCATTTACAGAAACTTAAAATGAAAAAATCATGTTTCGCAAATATGAACTTTTGACATAAACAAAATAAAAATAAAATGTGTAAACAACAAATTGGAAAATCCATGCTTCCATATCATGAAATTGAAGTACATCAAACCGTCATTTAAAAAAATGCAAATGGAGAATTGACAAATTGCAATGTGTGAAATGTAAAATGAACAAATGGCTATCATCATTTTAAAAAATTAAAAAAAGACATAGTGCTGTATGGTTGAGGTATGAATCAAACCCTGTCTACTTATTTTGGACCACCCGGGACTGAGTATACTTGTTTTAGACCTCATACCACTTTTAAAATGTTGTATTAAAGCTAGGAATTGAACCCGAGAGCTTGTAGGGGGAGACCAAGGTTAGAATATGTTAAGCAGATAGTCTTGATTGTAGGGTGTGGTAGCTATATAGAGATGAAACGATTAGCTCGGGACAGGGGCATTGAGATCCGCAGCAAACCAGTCAAACGACTAAAGACTCAAACAACAACATGTAATCTCACCAAAATAATGTTGTGTGTGACGGTAAATGTTAGTCAACGAACAGTAATGCATTACTAAAACCCATGATACTATACCTAAGAGCTTTTCTAAAATTATTTTAAAATGCCTTTAACCCTATATTAAACACCCAGTTCACAATACTCATAACTGCAATGTTATGGTAAAACAAAACAAAATTTATATTTCAAAACAAGCAAGTGGTTTAGTCAATGTATACTGGGAAAAGTTTTGTAAACACTCAAGTCCACAAGACTAATTAAATTAGTAACTGTCAGGTTGGCTGAGTGGTTAAGGTGTTTAACTTAAGATCAAATTTCCTGTACAAGGAAGAAAGGGTTCGAATCCCTTACCTGATATAACTATTGCCTTAACATGGCTTGTCCACACAGAATTTTTTGATACTCGCTACACAAACCATAGACAGAGTGTATTGTTTAAGGCACTATCTTTATGAACATAGTCAGAGACTGTTGATGGTTAACAATGGCATTAATAGTGGGACATGGGGATAGCAATTAAGAAAAACAGCCAATACCCATACAATATTTTTATTCATTTAGTTTTTTTTACAATAGTTACACACTGAATTCAACTTTTTATCTTTTTATCATTGTTTCATATAGATTTTAAACACAACGCTTGTTGTAGATCCTTTCATAACTTTCTTCAGGTACTCTTGCTCTTAAAAACTGGGGAAGCCTCAATGGTTTTATAGACTTTAACCCTCATCCTCTTCTTTTTCATCATCATCATCATTATAAATATTAATCATCATAATTATTATAGTAATTGTCACCAACATTATCATCAACATCATCATCATCATCATCATCCTCAAAATCACTAGAACTATCCAATTCCTTTTTTTTTTTCTTTTCAAAAGGGACCTCTTGAAGGGTCTGTGTTGCTTTTGATAGTGTTAAGGGTTTTTTGAACGTTGACAACTGTCCTAACATGACTTTTTGAGGAGATGATAATTGCTTTTCAACAAACAATGCACTATCTTGAGCAGCAATATCATTGTCTTGAACTTGCTTTTAAGCATTTACATGATATTTTGTTGACAACAACAGTGTTTTATCTGGTAAACTACATTGATGATTACCCACACTTAGCTATGTGTACACTCAGAAATTGTCAAAAAGTCGTAATTTTTCCAATTTTTAATTTTACATTGTCTGGATTTGTTATTTTATCAGCTTTAATTGGGTGTAAATTATATAATACTACCTTCACTACTTTTGGAGATATTTGCATTTATGTAAAATGCTGCACACTGAGCCAAGATCCCTTTACTGGACACGAGGCAATTTCTTTGTCTTCTGCTCATGCTGATCATCTGTGACCGTTGTTTTCTTTCTAATTACTCATGTAAAATATAGAGTTCACTCTATAGTAACCCTGTGCTGCCATCTATGAGAATTGTTTTTCATTATTTGAATCAGCAGCTGTGAATGTTTTGATGTTTTGAGCTCCCTTGCATTTTGTAGCCCTACGATTTATATTGATATACTTTTAGAAAGTTTTTGAGCAATTGTAATTTGTTTATCTTGAATACTGTTGTGCATTGTTGTTATATCGTTGGGTTTCAGAAAAACTAAAGGGAGCCTGTAAAGAATTTCCATAGAAACCAGTGAAGCCATATGGACTTCCCTGTATCATTTAGCAGCAGGCAGGAATGGGGAACTCCATGGTAAATGTCCCAAAGGTGAAGGCAGTTGGTGTTCCTTCCAAAATGCAGTGGCAACTGGCACACTGGATGAATATAAGCCTAAAAGTGGACTACCTGACAATGTACTTGAAGCTTTCAAGCCAGTGTACTCCAAGTTGACTGATACTGCCATGCTAAGGCGTTGTCTCCATGGCAAAACACATAACCAAAATGGAAGTTTTAATGGCATGATATGGATAAGATGCCCAAAAGATAGTTATGTAGGACTGAAAACATTGAATTTTTGTTTTATGGATGCTATTTGCTATAATAATTGTGGCCGAGATGTAGAATTGGAAATTCTAAAGCGGGTGTGTGTTACTATTGGTAAACATACTCGAGCCGGTGTGGAGTTGGCTAAAGCTCTAAAACAGAAAAAGTATCACCTATAAAACACCCCAGAGCAGAAAACCAGGAGGAGGTACCTTAGAGGAAGAAGGAAGATGAAGGAAGATGAAAGAAGACCAGAATACTGCATTAGAAGGGACATCATGAGGCAGGAGATTTCTGAAACAGTTGTAAAACTTTGAGATGGATTTCTCTGAATAATAATTTTTAATGACCTCAGTATTTCCAAAAATCATAACAATAGACCTAATTATCCTATTTCACTGATTATTTTTTTAAATGAAAGCCAAAAGCCTACTCCAGTGCACTAACCTCTGATATGTAACTAATGTTGTAAAATATAATTATTTATGTGATTTGTTTATAAACACTCACAAAAAATTGAAATCATTAAAGTAATAGGACACAAGCAGGCACAATTTCATTCGAGGCTCATGTATTTTAGGTTTATGCATTAACTAAAAGTGTTGTGAACAAAATTCAAAAATCAGATTTGAGGCAAGTCAATTAATTTGGGAGCTATGATGTTAAAAATAATATAATACATTTTTAAACAAAATAATTTGTTATTAACAAATAATGCAACATTTTTAGTTCATATACATACTGGTCTTTCTACTTTTTCTTGGTCTTTCTAGTCACCTAAATTCTAGACAGGTAACTTTGTAATTTAGAAAAAGAAAATTCTGGGTGTACACATACCTTTAAGACCTTACCATTCTTACTTTTTAGATGACCTAAACATTTTGTTGTCCTTTGTTTTGAGCACTGCCAAAATATGATTCCATTCACATTTTGCCACTTATAGTTATAGGAGTAGCCATGTTACAGTGCACGTGGTTTGCCTTTATTGGTTATAGTATAGTAATAGTTATAGTAACTGACTTGTAAAGTTGATCTACCTACTACAAAGGTCAGAACAATTCTGGTGAAAGTGTGATTTTGTGTTGACGTTTTATATAGGATGATATTGGTGGCTTATGCTGATGGCTTATGTTGGTGGCTTATATTTGTGGCTTATGTTGATGGCTTATGTTGGTGGCTTATGTTTTGTTTTGTTATTTAATGTATTTGATTGATTGAGAACCATAGTCAGTTACTACTATATACGTCATAGATGGATGGATCAAATACATTATATAACAAAAACTGACATCAAAATAAACCACCAACATAAGGCATTAACATCAGCCAGCAACATAAGCCACCAACATAAGCCACCGACATAGCCATCAACATAAGCCACGAACATAAGCGACCAACATAAGCCACCAACATAATCCTATATAAAACGTCAACACAAAATCACACTTTCACCAGAATTGTTCTGACCATTGAAGTAGGTAGATCAACTTTACAAGTCAGTTACTACTATGGAATTCGTCAATGTATTTAGTGGATTTTTCTTGGTCTTGGAAAGTATCTCAATGAAAATAAATATTTAAAAACTTAACCTGAGCTCACCTAACATACCGGTAACCTAACTTTGCCTAACTTAACCTTATCACGTGACGTGTTCTACAAGTTTAGACCTACTTTAGGACTGGCTATGACGTCACACTTAGCTCACCTAACTGGCAGCCGCTGGTTTCTATCACGTGATATGTTCTACAAGTTTAGACCTGATTTAAGTCTGGCGATCACATCACACTTAGCTCACCTAACCTAATGTAACAAAGCATAACCTAACCTAACCCCATCTAACCTAACTTCATTTAACCTAAACTTACTCCATCCAACCTAAATCTTATATCTTATGTTATTATTATGATTATATTGTTAAGTTGATCTACCTACTACAATGGTCGGAACAATTCTCGTGAAAGTGTGATTTTGTGTTAGCGTTTTATATGGGATTAAGTTGGTGGCTTATGTTGGACGCTTATGTTGGTGGTTTTGTTGGTGGCTTATGTTGGTGGCTTATGTTGGGGGCTTATATTGGTGGCTTATGTTGATGGCTATGTTGGTGGCTTATGTTGATGACTTATATTGGTGGCTTATGTTGATGGCTATGTAGGTGGCTTATGTTGGTGGCTTATGTTAATGCCTTATGTTGGCTTATTTTGATGTCAGTTTTTGTTATATATTGTATTTGATCCATCCATCTATGACGTCATAGCCAGTCTTAAAGCAAGTCTAAACTTGTCCGACATGTTAGATTTTTTGTTCATTGGTGAAAATATCAAGTACCAATGATCAAGCTGAGTGTTGGGACTACAAATTAGGAGTAACCAGGTAAATGTAATTTAAAGGGTTGATATTCAATTACTTTATGAATAATTCCACTGCTAGTATACATTAAACATTTCTTGTTGACATATACTATAACCAATAAAGGTAAACAATGTCCACTCTATCATGGTTACTCGTATAACTATAAGCAGCACCATGAAAAATGAAATAATCTATTATAAATAATCCAAGATGGACTCAAACCACTAGACCTAGAAAGCTGAAATTTTGCATGTTGGTTGATCCGAGTATGTAGAGGCTCACTAAGAAATGGTTATTGAAAATTCAATTTGTAAGTGACTTTTTTCGGCCCTTTGGCATTGAGCATCCAAAATTGACTCATCGACGCAGGGCTCAAACCACTAGACCTAGAAAGCTGAAATTTCGCATGTTGGCTGATCCGAGTATGTAGAGGCTCACTAAGAATCAGTTTTTGAAAATTAAATTTGTATGTGACTTTTTTGGCCCTTTGGCACTGAGGAAGGACAGTCGGAACAAAGATGGGATTTAGCTCATTTTAAGCCGCCAGATACTAGAAACAATACTCGGAGGTCCTGTAGGGACTCCGAAACACACTTTTTAAGTTCCTAAAATGAACGGTTTCGGAGATATTCCCAAATAACTGTGTTCCCTCTGAGAAACAGATCAACGTTACTATAGCAACCGCTGAAATTTCGCAGACTGGCGATAGTTTTCTGGCAATATCTTGAAAACCGTTCATTTTAGGGCCTTAAAACGCGGGATTCGGTTGCTCCTTGCATTGATACGCGCAAAATGAGCTATATTCGATATTTCTACGAGCAAATCGACTTCGAAAGTCTCATATATCTATATAAATAAAAGAATGTCGTGTTAGTTACACTATTTATAACTCAAGAACGGCAGAACCTATTTGGCTGAAAATTGGTGTGGAGGTAGCTTAGAACCAGGAGACGGACATAGGATACTTTTTTTTTATCCCGTGACATGACATAAAACGTCAAAGAGAATACAAGACACTGCAAAATGTTACGCAAATGACAGCTAAGGCAAGTCGTTTCCAGGCAACAGTAGCTCTTGACAAGACACGGCCGACTGGATGCGAGTAGCGCTCTCCATTACCGGTATAGAAAATGAGGCTCTTAACATGACAAACCGTTAGTTATTCAACGTAATTTGTATAGGGGTAGTAATTCCAATTTACAATAGATGGCGCGAGTAGCTTCAACAAAATGGCGTGCGTTTTTTTCAAGAAAGTTCCACATGCGTTCATGTACCATTCATCCCAATGCGATGAAACTTGGGTGAGATGTTCTGTACACTTCAGGTAATGTTTCTGGCTGTGTAAATCCACTTAACAATTTGTAGCGCACGAGTAGATTCAACAAATGAGCGACGACGCGCGAAGTGTTTCAACATAGTCCCGTATGCGTTCACATACCATTCGTCCGATAGCGACTAAGCTTGGGTGAGTTGTTGTGTACACTTCAGGGAAGGTTTCTGGCTTAGATAATCCACTTTACAATAGGTATAGCACAAGTAGATTCAACAAATGAGCGACGGCACGCGAATCGTTTACACAAAGTCCCGTGTGCGTTCATATACCATTCATCCGATTGCTATGAAACTTTGGTGAATTGTTGTGTACCCTCCAGGAAAGGTTTCTGACTTATTAAATCCTTTTTACAATAGGTAGCGCACGAATAGATTCAACAAATGTGTAACGGCACGCGTATCGTTTAAAAAAAGTTCCGTATGCGTTCATATACCATTCATGCGATTGCAATGAAATTTGGTGAAATGTTGTTTCCACTCCGGCGAAGATTTCTGATTTTGTAAATCCATTTTACAATATGGTAGCGCACGAGTAGATTCAACTAATGAGCGACAGCGCGTAAATCGTTTCAACCAAGTCCCGTATGCGTTCATATAGGCTACCATTCTTCCGATTGTGATAAAACTTTGGAGAGCTGAGTATAGTCCGGCGAAGGTGTATGAATTAGTAAATCCGTTTTTCAATGAGTGGCGCAGAAGTATATTCAACAAGTGAGTAACGGCGCGCGAATCGTTTATACAAAACCCCGTATGCGTTCTTATGCCATCATTCTATTGTGATAAAACTTTGATGAGTTGTTGTGCACACGCCAGGGAATGTTTTCGAATTACTAAATACATTTTACAATAGGTAGCGTACGAGTATATTCAACAAATGGGTGACGGCGCTTGAATCTTTTCAACAAAGTCCCGTATGCGTTCATATGCCATTCATTTCATTGCGATGAAACTTTGGTGAGTTGTTGAGCACGCTCCCAGGATGTTTTTTTGAGATAGTAAATCAATTTTGCAATAGTTTACAGGTGGTTAACGGAAAAAGAAAAAATATTGGGAATCCAAAAGCACTTCAACAAACAAAGTTTCAACGCCAACACTTTCTTTCATTGGCATTGCAACGCATGCCGGATACAGCTAGTATTCTAATAATGTTCAAACCGAGGTTATATGGTCTAGGGTTTCAATTCTGACTATGGTTCTCAATCAATCAAATACAGTAAATGACAAAAACTGACATCAAAATAAGGCACCAAAATAAGCCACCAACATAAGCCATCAACATAAGCCATAAATATAAGCCACCAACATAAGCCACCAGCATAAGCCACCAACATCATCCTATATAAAACGTCAACACAAAATCACACTTTCACCAGAATTGTTCTGACCTTTGTAGTAGGTAGATCAACATTACAAGTCAAATACTACTATGGAATATACTATAACCAATGAGGGCAAACCACGTGCACTGTATCATGGCTACTCCTATAACTATAAGCGGCAAAATGTGAATGGAATCATATTTTGGCGGTGCTCAAAACAAAGGACAACAAAATGTTTAGGTCATCTAAAAAGTAAGAATGGTAAGGTCTTAAGTGTGGGTAATCATCAATGTAGTGTACCAGATAAAACACTGTTGCTGTCAACAAAATATCATGAAAATGCTAAAAAAGAAAGTTCAAGAAAATGATATTGCTGCTCAAGATAGTGCATTGTTCGTTGAAAAGCAATTATCATCTCCTCAATAAGTCATGTTAGGACAGTTGTCAACGTTCAAAAAACCCTTAACACTATCAAAAGCAACACAGACTCTTCAAGAGGTCACTTTTGAAAAGGAAGAAAAAAGGAATTGGATAGTTCTAGTGATGGTGAGGATGATGATGTTGATGATAATGTTGGTGACAATTACTATAATAATTATGATGATAATATTTATAATGATGATGATGATGATGAAAAAGAAGAGGATGAGGGTTAATGTCTATAAAACCATTGAGGCTTCCCCAATTTTTAAGAGCAAGAGTACCTGGAGAAAGTTTAAAAGGATCTACAACAAGCGTTGTGTTTAAAATCTATATCAAACAATGATAAAAAGATAAAAAGTTAAATTCAGTGTGTAACTATTGTAAAAAAAACTAAATGAATAAAAATATTGTATGGGTATTGGCTGTTTTTCTTAATTGCAATCCCCATGTCCCACTATTAATGCCATTGTTAACCATCAACAGTCTCTGACTATGTTCATAAAGATAGTGCCTTAAACAATACACTCTGTCTATGGTTTGTGTAGCGAGTATCATAATAATTCTGTGTGGACAAGCCATGTAAAGGCAATAGTTATGTCAGGTAAGGGATTCGAACCCTTGCTTCCTAGTACAGGAAATTTGATCTTAAGTCAAACACCTTAACCACTCGGCCAACCTGACAGTTACTCATTTAATTAGTCATGTGGACTTGAGTGTTTACAAAACTTTTCCAGTATACATTGACTAAACCACTTGCTTGTTTTGAAATATGGATTTTGTTTTGTTTTACCATAACATTGCAGTTATGAGTATTGTGAACTGGGTGTTTAATATAGGGTTAAAGGCATTTTAAAATAATTTTAGAAAAGCTCTTAGGTATAGTATCATGGGTTTTAGTAATGCATTACTGTTCGTTGACTAACATTTACCATTACACAACATTATTTTGGTGAGCTTACATGTTGTTGTTTGAGTCTTTAGTCGTTTGACTGGTTTGCTGCAGATCTCAATGCCCCTGTCCCAAGGCAATCATTTCATCTCTATATAGCTACCACACCTTACAATCAAGACTATCTGCTTAACATATTCTAACCTTCGTCTCCCCCTACAAGCTCTCGGGTTCATTTCCTAGCTTTAACACATTTTAAAAGTGGTATGAGGACTAAAACAAGTAAACTCAGTCCCGGGTGGTCCAAAATAAGTAGACAGGGTTTGATTCATACCTCAACCATATAGCACCATGTATTTTTGTATTTTTTTAAATAATGATAGCCATTTGTTCATTTTACATTTCACACATTGTAATTTGTCAATTTTCCATTTGCATTTTTTAAAATGACAGTTTCATGTTTTTCTTTCATGATATGGAAACATGGATTTTCCAATTTGTGGTTTACACATTTTATTTTTATTTTGTTTATCTCAAAAGTTCATATTTGCGAAACATTATTTTTTCATTTGAAGTTTTTGTAAATGCTGTTAAAGTGAGTGTTTTACACACTCTCTCTTTCTGTGTAGTCATACATCCACACAACCATGCCTGTCTTTGAGAACAAACACAACCACTCTATTTATCCCCAAAAACATCATTGACATGCACACTCATCCGAAAAAAATTTAGTTATACATTTAACACTAACTATTACAAAAAAATTGTTTTCACTATTTACAATTACAAAAATGCATATTTACAAAATACTATATCTAGTAAATTTACTGGTTGCAAAAAAGCAATGTCTCTAAACAATAAAATATAGAAATCACACCTCCTCCTCCTGGTTATAACCCCATGGTAGGCTAATGCATACGTCATTCCTCTGCACAAATTTGTTGTCCATCAAGGCAAAAGTGCATTTTCTCTCTTCCACAAGATACAAATTTTGGTTGCTGGATTGTAACCTGCACTGTTTATTTGACATAGATTTGTCAGTTCATAAAACCGCTAATAGTTCTCTACATATAGCGATTTTGCCACAGCTCTACCTACGCCATTTGCTCTCTTGGATTTCTTACAGCATAAACTGTATATCAAACCCAGTTCACCTTTGTATTTGTAATCCAATTAATAAATTGAAAAGAGACAAGTGTAATCGGTTTTAAACATCATCTCTGCGTTTTATATGTTTATGACATGCATATTAACCTGAAATCAAACCCTAGTTCACCTTAGTGAAACAGCTTAGCCACTGCGCCACCATATCCTACTTTCTTAGTTTGATTCGTTCTAGGCCTTCAAGCTGGAAAACGAGTTAAAATCTCCAGTGCAAGAGGCACATGTGCTCGCCACTGCAGCACAAAACGGTTAGCTGGTAACATTAGACAACAGGAAATGATTGTATTTCTGTTAGCCAAGCATTTCTGTCATCTGCCTACTGTGTAAGCACTGCTAGCAAGAGAGTTTAGTTCAGAACAGATTATTAGATTATTAGCCTCAAGTATTTAAAGCTTGATGTGTGGAGCGACCATATTGTCTCAGTAACCACTGAGCAAGTTTTAACAGTCAACTCATAAAAAGAGCATGGAATAGTTGTGTGTGGTTCACGTACTTGGGTGTGTGCATTAGCACCATGCACTATCTTTACCTTACCCTCTATAGGTAGAGCGTTATCCCTTTCTTTTTTGACATCACCAATGACCATATCCACCTACAAGTTTTTGATTAGGTTTGGTTCGGTTTAGTTGGGATTGATTCAGCTTGGATCAGTTTAGTTCGATGTAGTCACCATTTTGTGCTTTAGCTATCTTCTTTAACCAATCAATTAAAGATAGTCTACTCTTAATTCTTGAATCGATAAATCAGATTTTGTGTACACCGTTTGTAATTTATTAACCCATACCTGCAACCTATACTCTCTCTGTACTGCAGTTTGATCTGAAAACAAGTTCTAATGGTGAAAGACTTGTCAGTCATCATACATGTAGCCTAAAATAATTATTTCTCTACCTAGCTATGTTTCATCACTCATGGTAAACATCTCACATGTTCGTATCCGCTTATTAGTTTATAAAATCTCAGGTCGATGACCTTGATGTATTGGATTTTGGGGGTAAATTCATTAGTCATGGGAAAGGGTTAACCATTCTAAGTCCTATGACACCTCACTTGACCCTCTCTGATGATTAGTTTATAAAATCTTAGGTCAATGACCTTGCTGTTTTGAGTATTTTGGGTAAATTCGTTGGCCACCGAAAAGGTTTGGTGATCCTAAGTCATATGACACCACACTTGACCCTCTTTAATTATTAGATAGCGATATATTAACTAAAATGCAGTTAGGCCCTTTGGACAAAAATAAATAATACATTCAAAATCAGGGCGTCACTCAAGTCCAACGATCCCTCATACAAGTGCCTAGCCTTCTTGGTTCATGTGATATTAAAAAGCCAATGACCTATTAGTTTTGGATCATTGGTTAATTTGTTTAAAATAATTTATCTATAAATCATTATCAAAAAGCCCGCCCTCTTCCAAAAATACTTCAAGTGCGCATGCGTAAAAACAAAAATCAAACATGTTAAATCATAGCGGTATGCAGGACCATACATGTTTTTTCATGAGGTACAAGTTTTTTTCATACTGGTGTCGGACCTAATGCACGTTGCTCATGGAAAGCTTACCTAAAAAAAATATTATTTCATCCCCTAGCAGGGGTAGTTTTTATTTTGGAATGGAAATAAGTTGTCCAGAGTAAAAAGGTCGTTAGATCAAGTCCTACGACACCTCATTTGTCAAAATCCGACCATGGGTTCAGGAAATATCAACAAAAGTGTAGTTAGGCACTTAAGTTAAGCTACGGCCGCACTCTTGTTAGGTTAGATTAGGTTAAGTTAACCTACTGCCGCCGTCTTGACAGGTTAGGCTGTGTCAAGTTAAGCTATGACCGCCATCTTGTTAGGTTAGGCTAGGTTAAGTTAATCTACGGCCGCCATCTTGTGAAGTGGGTGAGGTGGCGGTGGCATTAGAACCCCCCAAAATACACTACTGTTACCATTCCAATATTATCGAATTCACCCACATGGTTGTGTATTTTCAATGTGGCGTTGGAAATAATAATAACAGTATTCAAATTTGATATTCTTGTGTACTGTAAATTTTAACTATATCCGTGGCACCTAATATAATGATTGATGTTTAGCTTCACGGTATGATTCACCACCGTATCACATTCAGCATACTTTTATACGAAATCGTGACAACCTTATTGTGATATCAAAACAAAAACTCATAATTTGTTCCGACAATTGATAAAATCTCGCACACGCAATTAGAATATAATTTCAGCGTCCCCGAACTGATAACTGTTTTGTGGTAGCTCGGAAATAAAAATACGCTAGGTTCCATCGATTGGCAGTCACAGAATGATTAAGTGTAGATAAACAAGTAGTTCCGTGAAGAACTATGTAGCCTATTTTCATATATCCTACTTACGTTAATTGCCTCTATCAACATACAAAATTTCAGTTTGATTGCTGTAGTCAATTCGTAGATATTGAGAAATGTCTAAATTTTTCGGATGGTCGCCATGTTGGATTTTTAATTATCTAGGCAGAACGCGGTGGAACTTGGTACGGTATATGCTTATACAAATTTTAATCCACTACCAATTAATTTATTTCAATTGTTCACATAACCACAAGATGGCGGCTGTGCGAAATTTTTAGCCTACTTTTCACATTTTGCAAAAATGAGGAAAAAGCAGACTTATGAGATCGAGCAAATGTGTGTCTGTCTGTCTGTCTGTCTGTCTGTCCGTCTGTCTGTCTGTCTGTCTGTCTGTCCTTCTGTCTGTCTGTCTGTCTGTCTGTCTGGCTGGCTGTGTGTGTGTCCCCCCCTATCAACTCCTAAACGGCTGCAGCAATCAAAACAAAATTTGGTGGGAGTAAAGATCGGTACCTGAATATCACACGGCCGTATTTGAAAATGATGTCAGTGCTACCAACTGCTGAAAAATCGCAATTGAAATTTGAGCTCCATGTTGGATATCTTGGAAGGTATACATGGGAGCTATTTCAAAATTGGCACACGTATAGATAATAATATTGCAGTTTAATTTCCAGGAGGCCATACATGGCAGTGTTGCCAAAATGATTATAAGTCTGCTGATAGGTCCAAATTTTAATGCATACAACTTCTACACTATCAATTGGATTTCAACCAAATTTCGTATGTGGTATGTGTACAAAAACAGATATGACTGAGCGTATTCTTAAGAGCCACCAGGGCTGCCAACTGTTAATAAATGCACTTAATTTATTTTATCCAAATACCATTATATCAGAAAGTATGCAAGCCGACAGCTTTAAACTCTGCACACGTATAGTACCTGGCATTCTAGATTAATTTGGAGTATCTTATATACGTTAGTGCTACCAACATGATTCTAAGCCTGCTGAGAGGTCCAACTTTAAATACATGTAACTTCTATACTATCATTTGGATTTCAACCAAATTTCGTGTGTGATATGTGTACCATAACAGATATGACTATGCCGATTCTTAAGAGTAACCAGGGCTGCCAACTGTTAATAAATACTGTCTCTATTTTTGTTACCCTAATATCAATATATCAGAAAGTATGAAAGCCAATAGCTCTAAACTTTGCACACGTACAGTACCTGGCATTCTAGATTAATTTGGAGTAACTAATATAGGCCTACGCCAGTGTTACCAACATGATTCTAAGCCTGCTGATAGGTCTAATTTTAAAATACATGTTACTTCTATACTAACAAATGGATTTCATCCAAAATTGGTACAACACGAGATCATAATATTTCAGATTATTTTTGACCAACACATGCATTACATTGTTGCCAACATAATTTTACGCGCGCTGATAAATCCAAGGTCTAACTGCATGTAACGTGCATGCTATCCATTGGACTTCAACCAAATTTTGTATTCTGTACCTTAAGAGATGCAACTAACAATAGCCTATATTCAGTCACCAGGGCTGCCAACTGTACTGCTCTTAGGCTACATTATATAAGGTATATTTCGAACTAATTAGGAATTTCGATATTACCAACTTAATTTCGTCATTATTCTAGATAGGTCTATATAGATTGGCAAGAATCTTAAATTTCAAGAAAAGTAGGTTCTTTAGTTCGTCACGGAACTTCTTGTTAAATCTTGTTTTTATTTCTTATGTCCTAATCATGCTATTAAAGTTTTAATAATACACCTACACAATAATCTTCATGTAATAGTACATCCTAACTCTAAGGCCTACAGAAAAACGTAGACACTCTTTGACAGTTAATATCTATGGAACAAAATGACATACCGTTACAATTTTTGCACTGGGGGAAGGTCATTTTATGTGTTCAATGTGATCCCCATTAGCAGCCAAACATTGTCGATGCCGCTGAATTGCTGATCGAACTATGGCTGTCGGTGTTGCCGGTGTGATAGTCGTACAGGACGCCTCGATGGTTTCTCGTAGCTCGTTCAGAGTAGCTGGCTTCGGTTGATAAACTGTATTTTTCAATGTCCCCCATAGGGTACCGTAGAAGTCGAGAGGTGTAAGGTCTGGAGACCGTGGTGGGTACTCAACAGCTCCTCTCTGACCTATCCATCGTCCAGGTAGATTTTCATACAAGTAGGCTCTGATATCTCTGTGGTAGTGAGGTGGAGCGCCATCTTGTTGTAGGTAAAATCTTTCATTTCCAAACCCCTCTCGGATGCCAAGTAAAATCAATGTTTGCAGCATATGAAGATACACCTCACCAGTTACGGTACCTTCAAAGAAGAATGGGCCAATCCAACCGCGCGATGACAGACCACACCACACATTAACACCCGGTAGATTAACATGTTTGTCCACGTGAATGTGAGAATTTTCAGGAGCCCAGTACACGCACTTGTGGCGGTTCACAGTACCATTCAGTTTGAACTGCACCTCGTCAGACCATATAACCATCCCTGCAAACTGTTCATCCTTGCGAAGCATGCCTCCAAATCACTCGCAGTACTCAATCCTTCAATCCGGGTCGTCCTCGTTCATAGCGTGCAGCGATCTTGGAATGTACACTTTCACTTTGCAGCTTTCAGAATTCGTCGTACACTTGATCGGCTTACCCCGCTTTCGCGTGCACCCTGATTCACAGATTTTTGAGGTGACCTGGTGTAATGTTGCAACACAGCAGTGCTGGAAGCTGGACTTGTTGATGTTTTTGGTCGGCCAGACCTTTCCTTATGCACATCCTGAACAGTACCGTCGGCTTCAAATTTATCCCGAATACGATACATTGTGTATGTTGGTGGATGAGTTCCGTACACATTACGCCATTGCCGTTGTACCTCCATCATGTTTTCGTACTTCCACTACCACTTCAATACGACATTGCGTTGCTCAAACGACAATCTTATTTCTTTCATTGCTGCACTGCCATCTGCTGGAAAACTCGCTAAGATTGTCGCGCCACTCATGTGACCTTCTTCAACTGTTGAGGAAACAATGGACTGTGCCAGTGGCGACTGGTGGCCCCCGAACCTGGTATACCGCAGCGCACACATCCTCTTTATTCATCCCTTACATGCGTCAACCAATATCAATAATACGAACAATAACAATAATATTAAATCGGAATTAAGCAGTGAATTATTATTAGTGGAGTTGGAGAAAAACATATGCGTAATTTCGTAAGAAAATTTATCTATATATTTGAAGAAATTCTGTTTCACTCCTGAACATCACTTGCCACATCCCCTCACTCTCCACTTTATTTTGACTACGTCCCTTAAGTGGCTTCATTCACCTTCGCGCTTCATCCCTTCTCTCTCCGTTCCTGACCAGTGTCGTATTTTTTCATAGAAATTTGACACTGGCTTTCTGTACTTGCGTTCTAAGAACACGCCGTGACGTAGCCGTGCGCGTTGAATTACGCTGCAGCAAGTCCGCAGATCGGAGGTTCGATTGTCGGCGCTGACTCAGGCTATCCTGAGTGATGTGTCTTTCCTGAGTTTTTCCACACTCCTTCCAGGAAAATACCGGGATAGTAAGTATCTTACTTCACGTCCCGGGCCACCCACCTCATCCCTTTCCCTATTACAGCTACAGTCATTTCAGAAACACACATTATCAGACACGTTAAACACACATCCAACTACACGAGGCTGATGACCAAGATATCCCAATCCCCTCAAATGAATTCTTTTACTTTCGCTTGCAGTCCTCCTAAATAACCAGCCGACCACCAGCTAGCAAGCTTGGCTGTTCCACCGGGGGTCCAGGTTAGATTCCCGGCTCTGCCAAGATAGTTAATTCTGGTCTGAGGGCTGGAACGGGGTACGCTCAGGCTCGTAAGGCAAACTTGAGGAGAAGTGGGTTCGATTCTCATCTCAGCCATCTTGGAAGCGGTTTTCTGTGGGTTTCTTACTTCTACTACAAACAAATACCGGGATGGTTCCTAACTTAAGACCACGGCCGTCTCCTTCCCAGGCTTCATCTGAATTAGCCTACAAATACACACACTAGTAGGATACACCATACAAATTCCACGCACACCCAAGTACACGGGGCTACATGACCACGACGTGGCGAAGTCCATAAATAAATCAACAACACCTAAATGTCCAGCCATGACACTTGCGCCGTCATACGTCTGTGTTATAAGCAAAAGGGACGTAAAACCAATAACATTATTATTTATTTGTGCTATAAGCTAGTTACTTAATGTGAATTCTTCTAATACTGACATAGTGTACAGCCCTGGGGGGGGGCAGTACCCCTGAAAGCCACCCCCCATCTTTCACTAAAACCACCCCAACTGGCAACATCATAAGACCAGAACATTATCTTTACACTGCAAGAGGCGGCCACCCAGCTCGGGAGGTTACCCAACTACTTGCAACACATACATAAGCATCTACACCAACAACTAACTGGGGCAGCTACGTTGACGTAATGCTGACCATGCAGCACCTAAAACTATAAGAATGGAGTCCTGATCAGCAGCCATGATCTATTCTACTCAGTGCGTCGCCAGCGGCCCTAGCCAACGTCTGTTCCTGCTACATCAGGTGAGATTCAGCAAAGTGCTCAGACTCCTTTATTTTGTACCCCAAACCTGTACACACTAGTTGTATTTTACATTTGCTTAAGACTTCCCAAAAGGGACATACAGAACTACATTCACTGACCAATAAACACATGGTCAGTAAGTTACACATTGCATTACTAATTACTACTAATTACACTTCTCTTCACATCCTCATACCCTTCCTGACCTTCGTCACGATTGTCCGTGACCATAGTAGCCAGTAACTGCTTTGTCAGATTGCATTGTATTTCCTAGCACGCGACTCGACTACATAACGTCGAGCCGCTGACATAAGCACGCCTATTGTATTACTCATACCGTCCAGCTGGCAGGCCAGTATAGTAGCCTGCGTTTAGAGGTCCATCCCCTAATAGACACTTGCATCTTTGCAGGAACACCCCCTAGCATTTAAACACCAAACAACACACTACATGGGTAAGCTTTCCCAGCTACGGGAAGCTGCTATCATTTAGGAAAAACCTACCAAATCAGTACAGTGACACAAGTGTTTTATCCCTAACTACCCCCCAACTAAGGGATCTAAAACATATTCGGCTGATGTGTTAGAACTAACATCGGGAAAGCCAATGCATCTTTTTGATGTGTAACATCTTTCCACTCGGTTGTTGGATATTTCTGTGGGAGTGATTTTGAAAAATGGGACGGAAGTGGATCGGACGGAAGTGTGTAAGAGGCACTACCAAAGCAGCCAGGAGGGATGCGATCCAGCTGGCAGTGGTAAGAGGAAACAATGAGCGCGCGGTGGCGGAGATTAGTACCAGGACGTACTGTCAGCAATGTGGAATGTATATTGTATACGGGTTACTTCAAGTTTTGGAGGCACCATAAGAGATATTCATACAATAAATCATCTTCAATTTGTCGTTCTTTGGAGTGAAAATATTCATTATATCATATTTGCTGAAAACAAATATGATTTACTAAGAGTTTGTTCTTCAATCTCTGGATAAAAGTGATGGGCATCCACTTCCCGAGTAACTTTGCTCAACACTTTTATTCTGATCGGTAAATGCTCATGCAAACTCTGGTGTCAACTGATTGAAACACAAACCACATGGAAGTCTTCGTATCAGTATTTAAATGATGGTATACCTTAATATGAAATATTGTAACTAGTTGGCAATGCCGGTGTTAAGTTTCTGCACAATGGTTATTCAAATATATACCCACATTGCGGTAAAGCAGTTATCAATATAATATATATCTATATGTTTACAGTTTATGGGAACTGAGCTAGCCTTTTTATCCATTATACGCATTCCCTTCACTATCACGCAGGCGTATTCATAACTAATTTAAAACTCAATTCCACGCAGGAACATTATCGAAAAAGAGCAAAATACTAATGGAAAATAATAAATTACTCCCATATTATTACCACCACGTGATAATAAGTAACCGTCTTGTACTCTAAATTCCAGTGGTTGTATTGGCTGCGTGGATAACATCTTTATCTGCGAATCATGAGGTCTCAGGTTCCAACCCCAGTCCCGGTAATTATTTTTGCTACCAGATTACCGATTTAAACGATATATATCATAACATTATGCGTCATTTGGACAGAATCTACATGAAATGACGATTTATCTAATTTCAATTTCAATATTTTGCACCAAGCAGGAGTTGGGAAATTCGATTGTATTGACCATTATTTCTAGTACTCTATAGATAGGCTAGAGACTATGGTCTCATTCCTCCAATTAATTTACAGTATAATATGTGATGTATGTAACAAGTGTGACAGTAGCATGTCTCCAATTCAATCTATACTTTCATCATAGTACCAGTATGAAAACGGAGTGCAAATTAACATTTTAAGAATGTCCAAGCTGTGTAATATACAGGTAGGATAACATGTCACATGACTTCACATATATTTCATCTCAATTTCATAGTTGGATAACATGTCAGATGTTACACATCATAAGCGACTACTGTAAGGCTCGTTTTTTTTTACTTCTCCAGCAGTCTACATAGCTCAAAATTGTGGATAGTTGTGATTTATTAATCACAGCAGAACATTCATCTACAAGAATTGCCACAAATGTTGCGCTGTCAAGTTCCATCGCAATAGCACCTACCAATACTCCTCTAACGTCTTCTATTAAATATTTCTGAATTGTAGATGACGAAGCTTGAATTATTGTAGAATTAAGAAAACGCTCAGCAAATCTCAAGTTTCTGTGTAGTTACCTCTGTTCAGTGACTCATGTCGTCGTAGCACCTATTCTTGCTTGCCTAAAAGAAGAACGACATCTATTAGCCTAGCTAAAACCTGCTTATTCTTTTTGACCATTTCAATGACTCACCCACAATCCATCTCCAGTGCTTCACTCACACTTTAACACTTTAATATTTCTCTGTTTACTAAATCACTTCAAGAGTGACTTAAAACAAACATACCATAACCCTGTCTCGCTGATCGCTGGCATGTCTCCCCTCGTCAACAAACTCCCCTTGAGAAAATCAGCCAATCAGCGTTAGGCCTAGTTGAACCGCATGGGACTAGCGCGATACTTTGCGCTGAAATTTGCCGGGCTTGTGTTATCCTCCTCCAGAGAGCCTTGCGGCATTTGCGGTATACTCAAGTACAGTCACTCACAACTAAAACGATGCACCACAAAAAAAATGCATGGTACGCTGCTATGACTTCCGACCCTCGGGGCTACAATCTGCAGAAAATGTATAACAAGCACGATTTTCATGACTGCACTATTAACAAGTCTCTTTAGACGAGAAAGTCTTTTCACATTTTAACCTTGGGTGGTATAACGCCGGTATATGCGATGCATGGGAGAATTCGACCTTAGAACTGTGCTACCGCGCAAGAATTGTAACGGTATGTCATTTCGTTCCAAAGATATTAACTATCAAAGAGTGTCTACATTTTTCTGGACCCCTCTGTATATAAAAGTCCAACATGGCGTCCATCCGAAATCAATATCTATCAATATCTACGAATTTGTTACAGGAATCAAACTGAAATTTTGTATGTTGATAGAGGGAATTAACCCAAGTAGGATATATGAAAATAGGCTATATAGTTCTTCATGGAATTACTTGTTTCTATTTCACTTCTTATAGTAGCCTATGTAAGTTAGGAATGTGAATTATCATTATCATCATCGACATAGTTGTACATTGCCTTTATGATAATGGTTGCTATCGTATAGCCTAAAGGGCTAAAAAAGAAAACCAAAACTATTAAAATGTGAAATACTCACCGTAAAACGGTAGAAATTCCTTTCTCACCAGGAATGAACACGAACGATTTTGATAAATGCACTTTATGGTCAAATCTAAACCTTGTGTTCACACTTATTTCTTACAGCAGGAGACAAATCCCACTTCTAATTGCGAGGTTGCCACATGAAGAATGCGTAATAACACATCATCTGAAAAGTATATTTCTATTCATATATTTTACATGCTTCAGTGGAGAAAACGCTTCTTTTTCGCATGCGGTATTTGCATGAACAGAGACCAATGGGTAACGTTCTGGTAAAATAAGTTTTCAAAAGTCAATTCCAGTAACCTGAGATGTGTTTATAGATGAATCACATTATTACAGACGCCATAGCTGGGATCCATATCACCATGCATAGGGTTAAATCATCGGTCAAACTTAGGAGTTAAATCTCCTATAATTTCAGCGTTGGATTAGCCTTGCTAGGAAGATTTAATTAGAAAGCTAACTGTTGCAATGGGTACTGCGCTCGAAAGCATGCCTAGTTGAGTGAGAATAAGACAGGACGAGGTACGAACTGAGGACCACCTCAGAAGAATTGCATATTTAAAATTTGGAATTATGGATAAAATTTGCAGTCAGGACGGAAGATTATGATTAAATAAGCATTTGGAAAAAAATTCGCCTAAAGAAATATTTTTACTTCGAGAAGTAGTGGAAGTTTTATGATCTGGTAATTTTTAACCAAGCATAAATGATATTTGAAGAGTCCTGGAAATCTACACTTTCGTCGATGTTAGTAGCGAGAAACCTGTTTCGAGCTGAGGGAGAGCTAGCAAGGTCGGCTGGAGGACGGACACGCGCCACGATCGAGAGTGGGGGAGCAAACGCGTGTCGGAAGCGTGCCAGAACTTGCTAAGGACCAATCAGAGAATAGTTTGAGTGCTGACGAAGGAATAAATATTAAAATTATTATTTTAATATATAATGAGAGTACTACATATTGAATTCACCAGCAGAGGAAAAGAGGTTTAATTGGCAAGACGGATATTGGATTAAATGGCTGAGAGAGAAGTTATGTATAAATCAGTTAATTTTAATAGCGGTTGGAGGCTAGTTGACCAGATTTGCGAGGGAAATCTGATCGACGAGGCTAGCAGACGCTAGGAGACGAGGCTCTTTCTATCTGAACAGTTGCGGAGTTAAGACGTAATTATTTTCACTCTTCGAGAAATATATAGACAAAGGTTTTTGAGAACCTGAGACTTCATGATGAAGCAACAAGCCATTGAAAGGAGAAATAGGCATTGTTAGTCAACAGTATTAAGAAGAAACATTTTTACGACATTCAAAGAAGAAATATACGTCGTGATACAATATTTGAAAGTTACAACCTGAAACATCGAACACGCAACTACTCAGGAAGGAAGTCAGAAGTAGTGAGACTCCATATAATAAGAAGTTTATCAATCTACACAACAATGTATGAAAAATCAGGTCGGAGGGGACAAACTACGACTACACATCATTTGACAGTGAGAAGAATATTTTAACTTCACTATGTTGGGAAAGTAGAGCTATGCTAACCAGAGAAATCCAGAAATGACCAGATAACATAACAATATGAGCAGCGAGCAGCATGAACATCGCAGTCTTTGCTCACATAACGCTACAAGCGACTACCAGAGAAATCCACACTATGGAGGTGATTTCATGTGTTGGAAAGAACACTGCAAGCTACTGACTTCAATTAACATCGAGATCTGAGAAGGAGACGAGCAGCATTCGAGATGGAGAACGCGGGGAATCCAGAGCTGGGGAGCGCGAAGCACCGAGCGCTGCGGAGGAGATGTGTCATCGCGGAGGACGTAGGAGCAGGCCAGCAGTGGATTTGCCAGCTGAGGACCGTTTGGGTTACATCATCCCAGGGCATTCATCTGCACCAGCAACTAGACGTGGCAGAGATGACATAATGAAACCAGTCCGCAGGGAAGCGTGCTGTATACCACAGAAGCACGTGGGAGAGTTTCCATGGACAGAATCGTCATTAGGTCTGTCACCAGCGATCTCAGAATGAAGGTAGACAAGTGCAATTTTATACATATCTGTAGTTAGTCCTTGTACACGTTATTCCAGAATTTCACCAACATATTTGCATTTATAACATATGTTATTGTATTGTCTTGAGAATTTTTAGTAATTTCTATAGTTAGTTTCATACGTTACTCGGACGTATTTTGAAGGCTTGCTCGATGATCTTAGACATCGTTAATATTTTTCATTGTCATTTTAGAGCGTTAAAATTCACTTACGGTTAGTTTCGTTGCGATGGCTTACGTATAGTCCGTAGATTTGTTGTAACATCGGAGAACGATCATATTTGCATTGGAAATTGAGAAGAGAAACGTAAATTTGTGATAAATAAATTATGTATCAGAGAAAGAAAATGGTCATGTGTTTGACGAACGTAAATAATTTATGTTGTAATGTCAGAGAAAGGAAGGACATGAGAATCCTATGATTAAGAGTTTTTTCATTTCAGAGACAAAATACTATGTATAAAACGATGTAGTAAATAGGAGTATTCAATATTGGCATTGAAGGACCCCCAGTATGAAAGGAAGATATTGTAAAACACAGAGGATTTGTTGTACGTAAAGGAACAGTGTGCGATAATTGAAGGCATAAATAAATGAGAAACGCCATTATGACATGTTCTGAATGTATAATTATTGTAAATGAAAATGTGAAATGGATGGAAAGATATTAGCATTCATTATTAACAGAAACGTGTGGAAAGGTAATTGTTATTTTCATAGCAGACGCAAGCAGACTTAAAATGCAGAGATAAGCGAGAAATTGAAACAAGGAAGTATTTGATGCAGACAAGGAAGAAATGAGATGAGTTATGGTAGTGAGAATTGTGGAGAGTATGTGCGATATATTATAGAGAAGTTAAGTGGAAAGATTTGAAACAGAGCACGGAAATGTATAATCGATAGAGGATTTTGTAGAAGGAGGAGTAGTGTATTCGTGAAAGTTATTGCATTTGTAATTTTTAGTAGGAATACTAAATATCTTACTTTGATGAAAGTAGTTGATATTGTACCCATGTGAGTAATCTCCATGGAAAATATGCTTCTGCCTCCAGCCAGCTGCAGTTCTCAGGCGTGTACCGTTCCCCCATTGAACAGTTGCATATTTTGGATTTGAGACCGAACGGGTATCAACTCTACAATGATAAGGCACAACTCTACTCTAAAGACTTTAATTCAGTAAAATTCATGGCTTCAAACAATAATAAGAACACAATCCCAATAAACATAATACACAAACAAACAAAGTTACTCCCACAATCCACTAATTATTCACATAGTTGAAGAAATTAAATCCATATCATTATTCAATCCTTTACCATTATGTGGACTTTAAACTTCACTCAAGTGCGCTGATGCACATGTAACGTTTCACAAAAATTGTACTGTTACACTCATGTCACCTAATGTGACTTCTTTAAATTCACAAAGTTACTTGTTTCTTACAACACATCTTAATTTACATCATGCGTACTGTTTGTGTTATATCTCTCTCTCCCACCAAATGCTTTCATGCATTAGCCAACTCATGGGTTGCACTATAATCTACTTGCAACACAACAATTACGTAAGTCTACCCCTCCGCTCCCCTCTTTTTATAGTTCCACTGCATGCCATTGTGATTTCAATAAATAACTTCTGTTATCGCTGTGTCGGATGGTATTATTAAGCTACCCTTGCGAGCGTAGCCTGAGGTGTCAAATGCCCAAATTCACAACTACGTGTCAGTGTCAGTACAAAATGCAACTTCCAACCATTCGTAAGATTGCTAAAATTTTATATCATCAGGGTAATCTATGATTAGCAATGTGTTTTTCAACCACACAGATTCATTACACACTATAACAATGCTTCCTTTCATTACAAGCAAGGCCTCAAATCTGCCCCTTCAAAACGCTAGCCTTCACGGTTCGTTTAACAACTCAGCCCCTTTGAGCTGCCTGTATACAATGGAATGGAGTGGGGGTGTTCACAGCTGTAAACCGTCCCTTGTCTTCCTGATTCCCGGATTTCATCTTCCCAAGCAGTATTACGATTTTGAATACAATATTGTGGTCACAATGATCCACGTGATCCCATATGATTTAAACTGAATAGTATGCAATGGTTTCTGGATGAGCTTGAATATTTATTCCTAACCTTAGGATATTAATAACGGCCTCAACAGGTCCGTATCATTATATGAAGGCACGAGATTCATAAAACACAGGTCTAGTGGGTAGCCGGTATCTTAATAAATGCTACGGTCAGTCAACAGCTGCCGACAATAAGATTCGCTTCACAAGAGCCGAGTCATTCAATAACAAGTTCTCGGGCAATCAGGTATTGTGTAGAGGTTTCCAATGTTCTCCCCTCACCTACCACAGGATTTGAACCCGGAACATTCCATATCCATCATCGGAGATAGGGTACCACACTAAATACGCTCCGGCATAAATTAATATCTCTGTACGCCCAAGGTTGTACGAGATTCCACACGTCGATTAGATTACCTGGCTCTCATAACCTGTTGCTATGATCTCGTCGTCTATTATTAAGATAACTCTATCCGTTGCTCTACAAGCTTATACACAAGCCACAAATTCGATTCACTGGTAAGCTTCTCCATTTCCTTGCATAATTATATTCCCATTAACACAATATTTTTAATATTAACTCTTTTCTCGTCCCTTAATGTAATCTACTGCTTGGCTAGATAAATAATCCAATTAGCGTAAATATTTCTTGCTTACAACCTTTTATCCTGATGTATTCAATTATACCGCTTATCATTATTATAATTATTATTATTATTACTGACATAAATTACCTTACCCCGACACAACGTAACCGTTTCAATAATCGAACATCCGTGTTCGTTACGTTAAGTTTTACATAACTGAATTGCCATTTTATTAATAGTGGTAACGATTAATTCACTCTCTGATGTATAACAACATCTTAACTTTACTGAAATCAAACAATCATAAACACTTGAGGGTATACCTCCTAATATTGATTCTTACTGGCATATTTTATAATTCCGAAATCACATTACATGCAGTGGCTATAAATTCTATAACAACATGATTTGTGGGGTACATACGTCGGCTTATCTAGGTGGCTCCAACCACCATATCTTCCAGTATCACCTGCCATTGGCCTAATTAGTGACACATTTCCATACTGCTAATACACATCGTATATGACATTTGATTCATAAACACACGACACTTTTCCATTTCTATAATAAAGCTAATGCTTCCAAAACACATGACACTTTATAACACTTGTTATATTATTCATTTAAAAGATATTTTACATAAAATCACTGCACAAACACACGTTACACTATATATTCCTGACTGGTTGAAATTTCCTGGACAATTTTTGGAATTGCAGGTGCGGACGGCCCTTTCTTCGGTCCTACTACCTCCTGATTGAACATCTCGATCATCTGCCCACGGATTCACCAACAGTCTATCGATTATCCCTTGATAACCTTCCTGATATTGCATTAATATGCTTACATATCTTCATGAACGCTAATTATTGGTATACTTAAGATATGTATAACCAATCACTATTTTTCACTGCGCTCAACATTGCACATTGTATTTACATAAATTATTACTTTCAACAGTTCTGCCTAGTGTATCACACGGTCCTTAATAAACAGTATATAACAGTCTTACTGCATGGCTTCCCAAACTGAAGTCCGAGCCTCCTCTCTTAACTTCGGTAACATGCATTTCGCATAATCAAGTTTGTTGATTACCGTACTCATTATTATTTCATGACCATGCATGAATATTCTCACTTGGTGCATTACACTGCACGGTTAATACGCCGATTACCAGTAAAATGTTTAAGTCTTTGTGTGCGCGCCTGGGCGCTCCGCGCTAGATTCTGGTACAACTTTCAAACACAACTGCTCACCGATAACTGCTGCCAACAACTGCCAACAACTGCCTCTGCCAAGGATCAACTCCCTTATATCCGTTTCACACGAAAAAGTAGGTCTCAGAGTCCCTTCGCAGTGTCATCTTCTGTTCCAGGATGATTCTGGTCTTGGAATAATATTCATATTGTTCCTTTTTCTTCGCTGGTCACAAAAATACGTGCGTGTTCGAGGATCGATCGGCCAATTAATTAATATTAATTTCCTTATCCAAGGCGTGGGGACGCGGCGTTACTTAAAAATCCCCTGCGACCTAGTCAGGTCATGCCGCGAACATCAATAGTCCTGTGTTCATGCGCACTCCATTAAATATGCCTTGATTTCGCAGTTTAATGGCTCTAAAATTAGCCTCCTGGCTAAAGATTCACCTGTGTGCAACTCTCATGTCATTGCATTGCTCCGATCACGAGTAATCAATGAGTTTCCTAGGGATCTTCCCCTTCCAATCTCGTCTTATTCTCAAACGGGGAAAAACAGGGTCATTATTCAACTCCCCGGCCTCTTGTAGATGACTTAAGTAGGTCAACAAGATTGACATTGCTCCAAGAGTCTCCTCCTACAATTCTGGGGCTATTAGTAAACTGTCAAACTCTGCACTTCTGTGTTCCAAGTTCAGCATAGCCTACTCCATGTAGTCCAAATAATGCTATATTCCACTCATTTTCCTGCATTATTTCAATAAATAATGTCAGTATCAACAGATATCACACCGGTGATTAAATATATAATTTCCTCTAGGGGTCCTTTTACCACGAAACACCCTCAACAGATCTCGGGTTCGTTCCCTGGTGGAACCTTCATTCTGAGCTCAACTTATCTCCGAGATCCACGTTCGATACCAGTCAGCATGACCCCCTCGGGTTCATATTCCCCTTGCAAAACTTATAGAAGTCAATTGCAAGTGACCTTCTGTAAGTAACCAGCTGACTGTCCCACTGTCTGTGTTTATATTAGGGGTCCTTCACCTCGTCTGGCTGTGAGTAGGTTAGTCTGGTTCCCCCTTTCCACTCTGCGCTCAGCCCTATGCTGTTCATTCTCTATGCGGAGGGTCTCATTTATGGCCTCAACCTCTCGCGCTGCTTCAACCATTTCTTGTAAAGTTCTTGCAGGCACTGGCACTCTTGCTGTTTGTTCCTTTCACTGGGCAAGCTGTCTGCTTCTCGTTCCGTCTCGCTGCGCGAACCTTCAGGTCTGACTGCCTGGCTGACTTTGCCGTCCTCGTCTAGTTGGGTGTGTGCTACTACAGCTTCCTATTGTTCGTCAAATTCTTCTGGCGGATAGTAAATGTTGAGATTGGCTACATTCATAACGACCTCGTTCCCTGTTTCTAAATGCCTTATTCTGTATGCATTGTTCTGCAGGTCTCTAATAACCTCGAACGGGCCGTGATATCCAAAAATGAACTTCTTATATTTCCTTGCATCTGGATCGGAACTGGCGGGTTTCCTGACTAAAATTCTTTCCCCGACGTGAAGCGGTCTGTGATATCTCTTCGCACGATTCCTTCTCTGGGGTCTCTCTGCCTGTGCATGGAGATATTCGAAGGTTCGTTGGATCCTCAATTCTCGTCCTGGCTGTGCGTCTACCGGTAATGGAATAACACCAGTCCACGGTCTCTCCGGTCTCTGATCCAAATGTAGAGTCACGGGCACTTGACCTGTCGCCTCATGTACAGTATTATTTATACAGTATTCTATTACCTCCAAGAATTCAATCCGTCTCCAATTCTCCTCAGAGCAGTTGATCTTCATGTACTTCTGGATCTCTCTCATTACTCTCTCAACTGGACTTGCCTCAGGATGGTGAATGGTAGATAAAATCTGCCTAATTCCGAGATTTTCCAGTTCCCGACGAAATTCTGCGCTTGTGAAGCAACTTCCATGGTCTGAGAGTAGGTTATCCGGTTTCCCAAGAATCGGAATAACTCTCTCCTTCAGGCGTTTCAATACCTGCTTTGAACTTGTCTTCTGTATGGGGCATAATACTACCATTTTTGAAAATACATCCATGGCTACAAAAATGTGTCTATTGCCTCTACGTGCTCTAGACAGTGGCCCAAAATTGTCTACGCTCATTAGCTGCCTTGGCTTCTCTGGTAACAACGGAATAGGTCGTTGTCTCATTAAAAATGGATTTGGCTATACCCTTTGGCACAAATCGCATGTCCTAATAGCATTTCTCACAGTTTCTCTCAACTTTGGCCAAGTGACTGCTTCTTTCAACAGAGCAGTAATCTTGTCTATCCCGGGATGCCCAAATGCTCTGTGTGCTAGCCACACCAATCTCCTCTGCAAGGATGCAGGAATGACAATTCTTTGGCGGGTATGGTCCACATCATCCCACTTGTGTAGTATCTGATTATACCATACATAATCTGTTGATAATGCCTCTGCCTCTCTGTATATTGCAGTTCCCCTTGCTAACCGTCCCTCGAAGTAATCGATCATCATCTTCAACCACGGGTCTTCGCGTTGTAGGTTGGTAATATTCCTCAAGTCATCCAATGTCTACTGATCTCGATTCTCAATCTGGACAGCTAGAGTTTCCTCTTCTCTAGGGTAACGGCTTAATATGTCCGGTATTACATTCTCTTTCCCTGGACAGTATTCTATTTCCACATTGAATTGTTGAATATACAGGGACCATCTTGTCAACCTCTGGCTAGACAAGTCTGTCTTTAACAAAAATGTTAAAGCTTTATGGTCTGTTCTGAGGACTATTTGAAAGCCATACACGAGTTTATGCCTGGATTGCAACGCGTACAAAATTGCAAGTAACTCTATCTCTGTAATCGTGTAATTTTTCTCATGGGCTTTCAACCTCCTACTTATAAAGGCAATAAAAACTTTCTTTTCGGGCTTATCAACATTTTCTTGGAATAGCATCGCTCCTATCCCAACAAGTGACGCATCCGTCTGTATGATGAATTTCTGGGTATAATCAGGGTATCCCAGCTTCACACATTCCAAAAGCATTTGTTTTGACCTCACGAATGATTCTTGACATTGCTCCGTCCAATTCCATCTGCCGCCTTTCTTCAATAAATCCTGCAGGGGTGCTACATTCGTAGTATAATTTGGGCAGTGGTTCGAAAAGAATCCAATTACTCAAAAATACTGTCGGACGTGCTTTACTTTCGTGGGTCGAGGGAAATTTCGAATTACCTCCAATTTATCTGGGTTTGGCTTAACTCCAGTCTCATCAATAACATGCCCTAGGAATTTAACTTCCCTCTGACAGAAGTGCGATTTCTTGATATTAACCTTAAAATTAGCTTCTCGAAGGTCATCTAGCAACTTCTTCAGGTCTCTCATGTGCTCCTCCAGAGATTCTGATGTGAGTAGAATGTCGTCTACATATCAGATGGTACTCTCTTTCACATCATCGGATATATTGGGATCTAACGCTCTTATCAGGGCTGAACCAGCTGTTTTCAAACCAAAAGGTAGCCTTAAAAACGTGTATGTGTGTTGATCAAACATAAATCCTGTCAACAGACTAGTTTTCTTCTCTAATTCAAGAGGGTGGAAACTGGAAGTGATATCTAGATTTGTGAATACGGTCTTCCCTTTGAACTTCCTGAGGATTTCTTTAATAGGTGGCACTTGGTCGAACTCCGGAATAACCTTCATATTTAAATGTCTCAGGTCCAGACATACTCTGACAGTTCCGTCTGTCTTAGGTACGATTACCAATGGGCTTACATAAGGCGTAGGTGTCTTCTCAATAACACCGGCCTCCAACATCTCCTGAATTGCCTCTTTGACCTTAGCATAGTGTTTTTCGGCATTAGGGTAGGGTTTCTGCCTAAATGGTGTCCAATCACTGACTTGGAAAGCATAAGTGAAGTTCTTTATACGACCAGGTCTCGAATTAAAGACTTCCTTCTGTTCCAGTAGTAATTGCTTTAAATTTTCCTTCTCTTTTGGCCCAATTTTTGCTTCTTCAAGTTTTTCCGAAATATGTTCTTCCAGTTCGGGTTCCAGATCTTTTTCCAAGTCTGCGGCTAGTGTTTTCAGTTCTTCTCCTAACTGCTCAATAGCTAACACTTCTTCCTCCGCCACGTCTCTGTATGTATGCCATACTTGTTCATCTGACCCTGGTTCATTCTGATTGAGTGCGACCTCTAAGCCTTTGGCTTCCTCCTTCACACGGAACATAACCCTGTCCTGTGCTAGGTCTATTATCACTCTGTATTCCCTTATAAACTGTGCCCCAATAATCAGGTTAAAAGGCAGTTTGTTTACTAATAGAAAACTCTGTGAAAACATAGAGCCTCCTATCTGTAACTCTAGCAATACTTGATATTTGCATACCATCGTTCAGTCTGGAATTACACCTTTTATTTTGACACTTGAGATAGGTATTTTCAAAACATTTTCTCTCTGCGCTATCTCATTATACAAAGCTTGTGTCATAAGGCACACTGTTGAACCCGTATCTAATAGACTTCTTATTTTCAATCCTGCCACTCTTATTAAAGTAATGGGCAATTCTCGTTTGACCATGACCTGTAGTCCACCTGTATCCTCAATTAACTCTTCTGGTTTGGCTATCCAATTGATGATGTTGACCGACTTCTATCCATCATTTTCAAATTCTTCTAATTTTGGAGTTTTTTTTCTAGAGCGCCAGTCCCCTTAGAGTTTCTTATCTCCTGTTCACTGCGCTGTAACTCCAAACTCTTAGCTCCGTCCCCATATCTGTCTGGCGACGTCCTATTCTGCATAACTTCTTGCCAGCAAACTTGTTGCTTCTGGGGCTCATCTCCCCTTTCATTGAGGTATTGCAATGAAGCGTGATATCGTTCCTCTACCTCGTCATCGAAGTTACGTCTTCTTTCCTGGGGGCTCCAATTCCTATTGTTGCCCTCTTGGCCATTGTTACCTCCATTGTTTTGGTACGGTCTACCCCTGGTATTCTGTTTATTCCAAGAATTTCGGCCTCTTCCTCCTCTGCTAGCATTCCCTTTATACTTCGGCTGCCATCTTCCGGGTTCCTGTTCCCATTGACGTCCGTTGGAATCTAACGTATCTCTGCTAGTAGCTTTGTTGTTCTTTGGAGCTTGATACTGGTCAGACTGCGTGTTGGTCACGTGTACCTGTTCCACGGTTCGATTCTGACGCATAGTATTGGCTGTTGTTAGGTCCGGTTGTCTAAGAACTGTCTCCATTTCCATAGCAGTTTTTGCGTTTGCCGAGATTAGCAGCCTTTGGATCTCGTATGGAAGCTGCTTGGCGATAGCAATACATAGCTCCAGCTCGATAGGTTTTTGATCTGTGAGATGAAGAATTCTGCATACTTCGTTGGATTGTTGGTGCTGTATCTTTTTGAGTATAAATCCAATCGTAAATTCTGTTGGGTTGCTGGATCCCAGTACCGTTTCAAAAATGCCTCCCGAAACTCCTCAACAGTATCGAAAGTGTAGCGGAAACGGCGAAACCATAACGCACATTCTCCCTCTGTTAGTTTTTCTATGGCTCGTAGCCTGCGCTCTTGTGGTATCCGCGCATCATTCAAATATTCAGACACTTCTTTCAGCCAATATTTCGGTGTCATATTACAATGGCTACCTGAGAATTTCCTTGGTTTCTCTTCGCTTGCTCTGATAACATTTATCACTTGCGTGTGCATAGCATTTTCATGCGGCGTTGAGGCTGCAACTGGTGCACCTGGCGTCATATAAACACTTTCGCCTGGGCCTGTAGCACTCCTTATTATAGGTTGGGTTTCCAAATCTGCCCATCTAGTTATCCTCATATCTTCCATGCTGCCTTCGCTAGACCTAGGATCTTTCGTAAGGGTTTCCTCTTGCGCGATTATCCTAGTCTCCATTTGATTGTGGCGCATCTCTGCTCTTTCCAGTCGAGCAATGACCTCTTTTTCTATTCTGATAAGCCTATCTCGATTTTCTTCGGCTACCTGAAATATTTTCTGTTTATCATCCTTCAGGCTTTGCTTAATATGGGATATTTCATCCTCTACATCTTCCTTTATCTGAGCAAGGGTCTTGTCGTTTGCCTCTGTCTTTTGGCCATCTCACACTTCGAGTTCTTCTCTCAATCCTTTGATTTCCTCTCGAATGTGTCCATTGACCTTTGACATTTCATTCTGAACCTTAATGATTTCTCCTCTGTTTTCCTCTTGCCTTTTATTAACAATAATAACGTCGCTTTGGATTCGGTCCAGTTCTTGATGAACTTTGCTCATCTGACCCTTAATATTTCCTACCAGCTCTTTACTCTCGTTAACGACGGCCATGATTTCCCCTATTTCCTGACTTTGATCTAATATATTCTGATCCTGTTTCTTTAGATCACCGTTAATTGCTCTAGCATAGCTTTTCAATTTCGTGTCCAACTTATTGTCGTTTTCTTCCAACCTTTGATCTACCGTTCTAGTGAATTCTGAGAACTGTTTCGCTTGTCGTTCGAGATTCGCCTCATTTTGGATTTGAATATCCTTAATGTCGTTAGATAACGCGTCTAACCTACTGTTGGTTTCATCCTGCGCATGCTTACACGCCTGTAAATTACTTTCAAGTTTGGCTTCTATAGCCTCGAAACGTTTATCTGTCTTAACCTGCATTTCTGATATAATGCTTACAACAGTTTCTGTTACTTCGGTCTTAATTACCTCTTGCATCTGACCTAACTTATCATTTAATTCAACCTTATTTGCATCCAATCGGTTGTTTATTTCAACCTGATTAGCATCTAAACGGTTACCCAATTCAACCTGATTAGCATCTAAACGGTTACTCAATTCAACCTGATTAGCATCTAAACGGTTACTCAATTCACTCTGGTTTTCATTCATTGCAACTTGATTTGCATTAATTGCCAGCTGATTGGCATCTAAACGAGTGTTTATTCCATCCTGGAAAGCCTTGGCTTCCAGCTTATTCTGTTCATTCACAGCATCAAAATGCTGTCTCAACCCTGCAATCATCTGCACAATCTCCTCTGTACCAGACATTCTCACAATAATACACTTTTAGATGCAGGCAGGCTTCCTGGAAACATGTGTGGATACGTTTTGAAGAGAGACACAAAACACTGTACACATACTATAAGATTGTATTAAAACTTTGAATTTATGGATTAATTGTGGATTGGGTGCGTAGCGCTCATACTCTTGGGTAATCCTCTTCTCAATAGAGAGATTCTGCGTTACGTCAAAAGCCTACTGAACTCAAAAATCACTCAAACAGAGTTTGAGGCAAAAAAATAATTACTATGGTTTTCCCCATGAAATACGATAAAAAATCTATGGGGTTTCCCTAAATCCCATAAGCTCCACAAACCTGGGCGCCATGATAAATATATACACCTCTGCGCCTATGGGTGACCTGTATTTTAAACCGGCCCACATACCAGCGCCATGATAATAATGTGAGGTTTGCCATGATAAATAATATAAAAATCAGGTCTTGCAATTCCAAGATAAACATATTGAACTACTGAGGTGATTCCACGATAGAATAATACCGCCCCATGTTACCTGGATCATGGTATTTAAGGTGTTTATCAAAATTAATATTGTTTGCATCGGAGCTTAGCTAAGGTTAGGCGCGGTCATCCCCTAATTCATGTTAATTGCTACTTTAATAGAGTTGTGTGCACTAAATCTAGACCGACTTAAGTTGTACCTGTAGCTCAAATCACTGTACAGGACACCAATTTCCATGTACCCATGTGAGTAATTTCCATGGAAAATATGCTTCTGCCTCCAGCCAGCTGCAGTTCTCAGGCGTGTACCGTTCCCCCACTGAGCAGTTGCATATTTTGGATTTGAGACTGAAAGGTATCAACTCTACAATGATAAGGCACAACTCTACTCTAAAGACTTTAATTCAGTAAAATTCATGGCTTCAAACAATAATAAGAACACAATCCCAATAAAAATAATACACAAACAAACAAAGTTACTCCCACAATCCACTAATTATTCACATAGTTAAACAAATTAAATCCATATCATTATTCAATCCTTTACCATTATGTGGACTTTAAACTTCACTCAAGTGCACTGATGCACATGTAACGTTTCACAAAAACTATACTGTTACACTCATGTCACCTAATGTGACTTCTTTAAATTCACAAAGTTACGTGTTTCTTACAACACATCTTAATTTACAACATGCGTACTGTTTGTGTTATATCTCTCTCTCCCACCAAATGCTTTCATGCATTAGCCAACTCATGGGTTGCACTACAATCTAAGATTGACATGGCTCCAAGAGTCTCCTCCTACAATTCTGGGGCTTTTAGTAAACTGTCAAACTCTGCACTTCTGTGTTCCAAGTCCAGCATAGCCTACTCCATGTAGTCCAAATAATGCTATATTCCACTCATTTTCCTGCATTATTTCAATAAATAATGTCAGTATCAACTGATATCACACCGGTGATTAAATATATAATTTCCTCTAGGGGTTCTTTTACCACGAAACACCCTCAACAGATCTCGGGTTCGTTCCCTGGTGGAACCTTCATTCTGAGCTCAACTTATCTCCGAGATCCACGTTCGATACCAGTCAGCATGACCCCCTCGGGTTCAATATGGAACCGTAGAAGTTTTGTGAAAGTGCTAAAAGAGGAAATATTAATGAGATGCAATTGTATTAATGAAGGCGTAACAAAGACGCGATGTTATGAAACGTGAGATGAAGAAGTTGAGTGGAGAGGTTTTGAAATATTTTGTGGTGATTAAGAGAAACCGTCTTTTGTATTTTGTGAAGATGAAAGTGTGGGACGTGAGGGTCAATGTCACACACACTCGAAGTTTTGTTGGAGAGCTTATCTGAATAGTCATGCGTTGCAAGTTTGTATAATTATTAATTTATTTGATACCGGAATTAAAAACGTTAGTGATGAGATATTAACTTAATTGTTTGTGTCCATGATTCACATGGAATTGATACATAAATACCTAAAATAACCAGTTTTATTGTGTGGAATACATAGAAAGAACGTGTGGAATACGGAGAAAGATTTTGTAGAAGAAGAGAGTTGTGAGATACGAAGGAAAGTTGTGAAATGAACTCTAATAAATTAGAGACAGATATTAAGAAATCGTGCGGGTTGCGATCATGTAAATAATGTAAATATTTTACTATTATTATTAATACCCATTTCTTATAGTATTTGAAACTTAACATTATATTTGGAGGACTTTAACGGATGTATTACTTAGGGAATATGTCTGTTATTTTGGAACGTTAAAGCACAAATTTCAATGAACAGATAGGACAGATATAAGAGTCCTGCATTCAAATAATACGTATTTTAAAAATATCTTGTAGTAAGATATATTTCCATTTGTGAAGTGATGCAAGAAAGACATTTGTTACACGCATCAAGCCTAAATGAGGCGTAGAGATTTCATTTTATAGGGTGATTTATTTCTATTTTTACTATTGGTGATGGGACATAAGTTGTTATGTCTTGTTGATATTTTTGTCAATAAATGGCAAGCGTATTTTTATTCTTGCTAAATTTTTAGAACTGATTCTTCATTCAATGCTTAATTACACTAAAACCATACCGCTAGCTAGATGCAGGCAGACGATCGACAATTTATCTTAACGCCCGAGAGCCGAGTTGCTCGTTAGTGCTATATCTTTTAGGTTTTATTTTTTCCTTGTCCTGTATGCAACTAGTTATTAGTATAGTTAGAGATGTATATGTGTGTTCCTAGTGTTCCCTAGTCATTAGTCCGGTAGGAGTAATTTAACTCTTTGCCGGAAGTTGAATTTCCTACGATCCTTTTACCATCTGCGCGGATTTGGGACTGTGGCCTAGAGGAATTTGGGCGCATATATAACATATCTAATGATGGTCGCCCAACAGGTGTGGCTTCGACGTTGTCGATTGCCTGGGTCTCTCGAATTTGTGAATTTGAATTCCCAGTACTGAGTGACCTGCGGTTGTGTCGAGTTTGTTACACTAGGTGATATTTAGTAATCACGGCTATTTTAAGCATGTTTGGTTTACGACCCAGACGAGTTTTGTTTGTATTTTAAATGCCGATCCCAATCTAACAAAATGAGGATATGAATTCCCGTTGTCTGATATGTGGAGTACAAGTTGTTGTGAGGCATATCTGGCATTGTTCCGGCGAAAGACTTTTTGGTCAAGTATAACGTAAATGTAAATTGATGTCATGTTTAAACACATTTTGGTTAGGATTGAGTGTTGAATTAAGTTCAGTGTCTGTTATTAATAGTGCTATATACCGTTAGCGTTAGTATAGACGTTGGTTAGGTAGGAAAAACATATCTACGGAATGCGTGAGTATATCGTAGGGAATTTAAAATGTTGGTCATTCTGGAATTTCGCTGTGTTTGGTATAGTGATACTTCCCATTTTTCTCATTGTATTAAGATTATGTCGTCTGAGGACATGACCTATATCAGGTCTATTTTGGAGCAGATGAGGACCAGTCAGGCAGGTTTGACTGCCGAAGTTGAAGCCCTACACACGATCACACATGATAACACTAAAAAGTTAGGGAAAGAAATTAAGAACACTACGGCAGCGATGAAGGAAGAAAGTCGACTGGCGAAAGAGGAAAGTTCATTAGCGCAAGAAGTAGCTAAGAAAGTACAGGAGGAGATTAAAGCAGCTTTAGAAAAGACACATTAGGAAAGTCGACTGGTGCAAGAAGAAGCTAAGAAAGTACAGGAGGAGATCAAAGGAGCCCTAGAAAAGGCACAGAACGAAGGAAAGGTATCACAAGAAATGAGTAGATTAGCTCAGGAGGAAAGTTGACTGGCAAAAGCAGATACGGAGAAATGACTACAAGAGCTACAGCTGACTCTACAGAATAGTATAGACACTATAAAGGTTGACAACACAAAACATTTTGACACTATTTCAGGATCCCAAGGTGAATTGCGGAACCAGCTGAATACCTTAAATGGTACAGTTGATGAGCTCCCACGAAAGGTAATTAATCAACAAAAGTTGATCTCTGAGGGTATCAATGTTGACATAAATAAATGTATTGTTGATGCTGTGTTAAAACTGAAGGAGGATGTGTTCAAGAGTAGTAGTGATCATATTTTTGGGATGCATGGTAAGATCATGAAAGAGGTAAAAGATATTGAATGTAAAACAAATACTCATGTAACTGGGTTGCGAGAGGAATTAACTAAACGAATAGACTCTTTAGAGGAATCCAATGTTACAACAATAAGCGAAATAACGAGTAAAACTGATAGAATTAAATTTAAAGAATTAGACAAAATTGGGAAATTAGTTGATGAGGTCAATACTGAAATAGCGAAACTCAAGTCTAAACAAGAGAAAGAGATAAGTGACCTGAATGTACAGATGAAAGCACTGTCGATGAGGGAAACTACTAATATGAAGCAAGATCTTCAAGACTTCTTTAGGGAAAGAGATAGTCAACTGAGAAGAGAACTGAACCGATTAGGATTTAGTCAAGGTGAACAGGAAGATGACAGACAGAGCTTAGACACTCACATGTTTGGTATCTCACGCAACTTTAGTGGAACAGAGCGCACTGAAAGAAACGCAAGAGAACCGGACATGGTAGGAAGAACATACGATCAGGGTGCTAGTAGGAATAATCAAAATGTAGTGGTAAAAAAAGCCATGAGGGGAAACCCGACAAGTTCACGGGAGAAGGAAATGTCACAGCTGTCGAATTCTTAAGAGACATGTGGTATTACCTGGAGGAGAACAAAATTCTTAGAGAGAGAGAAATGAGAGTAGTGGAAAAGTATTTGTCGTCAGAGGCGTTAATTTGGCATAGAGCATTTAGATACACCTACACCACGTTCGATGAATTTGCTGAGGCACTGTTGAAACGATTCTGGAGTGAAGAGTTTTTTTTTGCGTATGGCATTTAGTGCCGGGAGTGTCCGAGGACATGTTCGGCTCGCCAGTTCTGTAGCTGCTTCGAGACAGACACACAATGGGTGAGCTACAAGTACCGTTGGGGAGGAAAGTTGGGATGTAAGGACGAGGAATTGGAAGGTAGCGGCTGTGGCCTATAGTTAAGGACCAACCCCGGCATTTGCCTGGAAGGAAGATGGGAAACCACAGAAGACCATCTTCAAGGTTGCCGGCGGGGGGATTCGAACCTCCTCACCTCCCGGATGTGAGCGACTGCCAGCAGTCATGCCGTAACCACCACGGCTATCTCACCCGGTAGTGAAGAGTTGCAACAAGATAACAGAGCCGAAATTTATTGTAAGAAATACCCATACTCTGTACGGACACGTTATGCGAGCTACTTCACAAATCAGTTAGTCCGTCTACAACATCTTCATACACCACTGGCAGATCCGGAGCTGATACACGTCATATCCAGACAGTTAACAGCCGAGGTTAGGAAGCACCTTATTTCGTCAAATGTGAACACATTAGAGGACATGGCAGAGTTGCTGCGACGATTAGACCACACAAGTTCTATAGCGCAAACTCAAGGGCAAACTCATAATCAAAACCCAAGAGCCAGACACGAAAACAGGGAAACATACACAGTATTGGTTGATCAACAACAACAAACTGATGTGACACCAAATTGGATTGGACCAATCAGGAATATCAACAATGGTAGGACCGGGTATGATCCATGATATAACCGAGTGAGAGAAGGTTGCCCTTATAAGAACCGCTCCTGGAACGATAGGCAGAGCAGGTCTAGATACCAGTATAACAACAACAACAATGGATTTCGCAGGAATAACTATCTTGAGAGGCAGAACGAAGGAGATCCTAGGAGGTATTCCAGATACAGAAACTGGAATGAAGCAAACCAACAACAAGAGCAGCGACGTTCTATGCAACAACAACAACCGAGGAACAACTATCAAAGGAGCAGATGGAGAGATGATGGAAATGTTCAGAGATACTACGAAGACCGAGAAAGAGAAAGTCAGGATTATAGAAGAAATCAGAGGGGAAGATAAGAAAGAAAGGTACAACCCCAACAACAGGCACAAGTGAGTGACGAACCTCAACCAGGAACTAGTCGTGAAGGTCAAAATCACGACAGGACTGGACAAAAAACGCCATTTCAGAAAAGAACGTAGGAGAAAGCGTAGATCGCACAATAATGAGGCATGAGATGGCTATAAATGAACTGTACGAGGTCACAGAAGAGGAGTTGTTATATGAAAGAGAGGAGCCGAAGGAGGGAAATACAGCCAGACTATCCATTATTCTGATGAAAGTAGGAGAGAATACTTTAAGGACGGTTATAGACACTAGCGCTACAGCCTCAATAATATCTGAAAATAGTTTCCAGAAGTTAGAAGCTGAGAACTTACTAACTGCATTGCCTGTATCGACAATAAAAGTGAGAGGAGTGTTCAATGACAAAATTATGAAATGCAAAGTACAAGCATTATTGGAATTTTCTATAAACGACCAGAGATATGAACAGATATTCATAGTGTTGAACCATATTAGTTTTGATGCAATACTGGGTATTGATTTTATTACGCAGTCAGGAGCTGTCATTGACTTGAAAAATGGAATTATTCGATTTAATAATGGTGAAGCAGAGAGTGGAACTTCAAGCTCGAAGGAACAAGAGTACTGCATAGATGATGGTATTGGTGAAGGGAAATTGGAAGAGATGGTCTTGGAAGTGGAAGAGACAAGAAGAATATATCCCACCTATCCCATAGAAAATTTTGAATATTATCAGGAGAAATTGGAGGCATTAATTTCACACTTCGCTGATATTTTTGATGACAAACCAGGAGTGATCAGAGGTTTCAAATATCAGATTCGCTTGATAGATAACGCTCCATTTCAAAAGAAACTCTACCCGATACCTGAAAAATATCAAGAAGAAGTTGCAGAGATTATAAAAGGCATGGAAAGGGATGGAATTATTTAGAAACAGGCTACCCCTTATTTGAATCCGATTACTGTGGTGAATAAGGCAGAAGGAAGTTTGAGGGCTTGTTAAGATGCCCGTCAAATTAATATGTTAACGATTAAGGAACAAGACAGGCCACCTAAGATAAGGGAATTGCTGAGAAAATTCCGTGGAAAACCTGCTTTTCCGTGATAGACTTGACGGCCAGCTTTTATCAAATAGAGTTGACTGAAGATAGCAGATGCTATACTGGATTTCTATTTAACGAAACTAGCTTCACGATTCGTCGAGTTCCGTTTGGTTTAGTGAACTCGAGCCCAGCACTTATCAGAGCCCTCGATAACAATCTGAGCGAAGAGGTTAAGAAGTACGTCATATGTTACGTTGACGACTTGATTATTTCCTCAGAAACGCCAGAGCAGCATTTATTGCATGTGAGAAGATTGTTTGAAGACTTAAGAGAAGCTAATATAAAGGTCAACTACAACAAATGTCACTATTTCCAAGAGAAAATAAACTTCTTAGGACACACCATAGATCAATTTGGTTATCATCTAAACAATAACAAAATTGAAGCAATTTCGGAATTTCCTAGACCCAAGAAGATAAAGGATCTTCCAGCATTTTTAGATCTATGCCAATTTTTGAGCAGTCATTGTCCACGCTATTCTGAAGTGATGGCTCCACTTCATGAACTTTTGAAGAAAAATAATAGATGAAAATGGGACACTACAGTAGAAAATGCTTTTGTACAAGCTAAGGAGATGCTTAAGAACAACATTAAGCTGGAATATTCTGATTTTGAGAGGACATACATTTTGGAGACAGACGCATCGAGAATTGGAATAAGCGCTGTGTTATACCAGAAAGGCGCTGAAGAAAACAACCACTATATAGCCTTTAATAGTAGAAAGCTATGGTCACACGAGGTGAACTATTATACTCAAGAGATGGAGGCTTTAGCTGTCATTAACGCATTACAATACTGGAAGAAGCTATTGATAGGACATCCCATACTTATAAGAACTGACCATAAGGCACTAGAATTCATGCTGAAGTCTGATTTGTCTAGCGACAGAATGACTAGATGGACTATGTTCTTGCAACAGTTCAATGCAACCATTAGTCACGTGCCAGGTAAAGGTAATCTGTTAGCAGATATACTATCGAGGCATCCAACATCTAAGACTAACGTCAGAGTTAATGTTATACAGACAGATGACTAATTGTACCAGTTGTTTGGTTAACACACAGGTCTATTGGTCACGAGGCATTAGACAAGACCTACAGTACCGCCCAGGAACAGTTTTACTGGATCAATATGCGGGAACCTATTGCAATTGTCATACGATCTTGTGAACTATGTCAAAAGAACAAATACAATTCAGAATTGTTATTTGAGAAACCAAAGGCTATTATACCAACAAGGCCATTGGAATTGTTCAGCCAGGACATTTTTGGCCCTGCCCCCAAGAGTTTGAGAGGAAACCAGTATGTACTTGTCACCATGAATGTATTTTCTAAAATAATCATGCTAAACCCCAGGCAGAAAGCAACAACGAAAGCAGTTTTGAAGCATATAGAGAGGAACGTGATACCGAAGCTAGGAAAGCCAGAGAAATTAATAACAGATCATGGAACTCAATATACAGCTGCAGAATTTGAAGAAACCATGGAGAGATTGGATATTAGCCATATTTATAGTTCTATACGTAGTCCACAGAATCCTATAGAGAGATCTATTTTAGAGCTTTCTAAATACATACGCTTATACAATTCTGACAATCATGCGAACTGGGTGAAGGTAATACCACTGGTAGTATACTTCATGAACAGCACTCGTCATGAGAGCACGAATGAGATTCCCACTGTACTGCACTATAATTAAAAACCTAGAGGACCATGGGACGGAATCATAGATATCCAGGAGGATATAGAGATCCCTATGGATAGAAGAATAGAAGAGGCCAGAGAACATCTCAACAAGCAGGCAGAAAAGCGACGAGAACGAGAGGCAAGCGATTCAGCAGACCACTGAGAGAGGGAGATTTGGTTCTGACTAGAACAAATGTGAAAGCTGACGTCTTGAAGAAGGTTTTCGTCAAGTTCAGTAACATCTTCAAAGGACCTTTCAAGGTAGCGAAGGTTTATGGAAATAATAGCTATGCCATAGCTAGACTGAGTGATGATCTTATTATTGGAAAATACAATCACGCAAAGTTAAGGAGATTTTACCCCAAGATTCAATAGTGACACAATTTCGACAGCATATCTATGTCTAGTGATGATATGTAGTAACAGAAAGTCCATTCTTTACTTTCTATTAAGGTCGGATGGGGAAATGCGCTCGAAATCATGTCTAGTTGAGTAAGAAGAAGACAGGACGAGGTACGAACTGAGGACCACCTCAGAAGAATGGCATATTTAAAATTTGGAATTATGGATAAAATTTGCAGTCAGGATGGAAGATTATGATTAAATGAGCATTTGGAAAAAAATTCGCCTAAAGAAATATTTTTACTTCGAGAAGTAGTGGAAGTTTTATGATCTGGTAATTTTTAACCAAGCATAAATGATATTTGAAGAGTCCTGGAAATCTACACTTTCGTCGATGTTAGTAGCGAGAAACCTGTTTCGAGCTGAGGGAGAGCAGGCAAGGTCGGCTGGAGGACGGACACGCGCCACGATCGAGAGTGGGGGAACAAACGCGTGTCGGAAGCTCGCCAGAACTTGCTAAGGGCCAATCAGAGAATAGTTTGAGTGCTGAGGAAGGAATAAATATTAAAATCATTATTTTAATATTTAATGAGAGTGTTACATATTGAATTCACCAGCAGAAGAAAAGAGGTTTAATTGGCAAGACGGATATTGGATTAAATGGCTGAGAGAGAAGTTATGTATAAATCAGTTAATTTTAATAGCGGTTGGAGGCTAGTTGAGCAGATTTGCGAGGGAAATCTGTTCGACGAGGTTAGCAGACGCTTGGAGACGAGGTTCTTTCTATCTGAACAGTCGAGGAGGTAAGACGTAATTATTTTCACTCTTCGAGAAATATACAGACTAAGGTTTTTGAGAACCAGATACTTCAAGATGAAGCAACAAGCCATTGAAAGGAGAAATAGGCATTGCTAGTCAACAGTATTAAGAAGAAACATTTATACTACATTCAAAGAAGAAATATACGTCATGATACAATATTTGAAAGTAACAACCTGAAACATCGAACACGCAACTACTCAGGAAGGAAGTCAGAAGTAGTGAGACTCCATATAATAAGAAGTTCATCAATCTACACAACAATGTATGAGAAATCAGGTCGGAGGGGACAAACTACGACTACACATCATTTGGCAGCGAGGAGCATGTTTTAACTTCACTATGTTGGGAAAGTAGAGCTATGCTAACCAGAGAAATCCAGAAATGACCAGATAACGTAGCAACATTAGCAGCGAGCTGCATGAACATCGCAGTCTTTGCTCACATAACGCTACAAGCAACTACCAGAGAAATCCACACTATGGAGGTGATTTCATGTGTTGGAAAGAACACTGCAAGCTACCGACTTCAATTAACATCGAGATCTGAGAAGGAGACGAGCAGCATTCGAGATGGAGAACGCGGGGAATCCAGAGCTGGGGAGCGCGAAGCACCGAGCGCTGCGGAGAAGACGTGTCATCGCGGAGGACGTAGGGGCAGGCCATTAGAGGAGTTGTCAGCTGAGGACCGGTTGTGTTACATCATCCAAGGGCATTCACCTGCACCAGCAGCCAGACGTGGCAGAGATGACATAATGAAACCAGTCCGCAGGGAGGCGTGCTGCATTCCAGAGAAGCACGTGGGAGTGATTCCATGGACAGAAACGTCATTAGGTCTGTCACCAGCGATCTCAGAATGAAGGTAGACGAGTGCAATTTTATACACATCTGTAGTTAGTCCTTGTACACGTTATTCCAGAATTTGACCAACATATTTGCATTTATAACCTATGATATTGTATTGTCTTGAGAATTTTTAGTAATTTCTATAGTTAGTTTCATACGTTACTCGGACGTATTTTGAAGGCTTGATCGATGATCTTAGACATCGTTAATATTTTTAATTGTCATTTTAGAGCGTTAAAATTCACTTACGGTCAGTTTCGTTGCGATGGCTTACGTATATTCCGTAGATTTGTTGTAACATCGGAGAACGATCATATTTATATTGGAAATTGAGAAGAGAAACGTATTTTTGGGATAAATAAACAATGTATCAGAGAAAGAAAATAGTCATGTGTTTGAAGAACGTAAATAATTTATTTTGTAATGTCAGAGAAAGAAAGGACATGAGAATCCTATGATAAAGAGTTTATTCATTTCAGAAAGGAAATACTATTTATAAAACGAAGTAGTATATAGGAGTATTCAATATTGGCTTTGAAGGAACTCCAGTATGAAGGGAAGATAAAGATATTGTAAAACCCAGAAGTTTTGTTGTACGGAAAGGAACAGTATGCGATAATTGAAGGCATAACTAAATGAGAAACGCTATTATGATATTTTATGAATGTATATTTATTATGAATGAAAGTGTGAAATGGAAGGAAGGATATTAGCATTTATTGTTAACAGAAACGTGAGGAAAGGTAATTGTTGTTTTCATAGCAGACGCAAGCAGACTTAAAATTCAGAGATAAGCGAGAAATTGTAACAAGGAAGTATTTGATGCAGACAAGGAAGAAATGAGTTATGGTAGTGAGAATTGTGGAGAGTTTGTGCGATATATTATAGAGAAGTTAAGTGGAAAGATTTGAAACAGAGCACGGAAATGTATAATCGATGGAGGATTTTGTAGAAGGAGGAGTAGTGTATTCGTGAAAGTTATTGAATTTGTAATTTCTAGTAGGAATACTAAATATCATTCTTTGATGAAAGTAGTTGATATGGAACCGTAGAAGTTTTGTGAAAGTGCTAAAAGAGGAAATATTAATGAGATGCAATTGTATTAATGAAGGCGTAACAGAGACGAGATGTTATGAAACGTGAGAAGAAGAAGTTGAGTGGAGAGGTTTTGAAATATTTTGTGGTGATTAAGAGAAACCGTCTTTTGTATTTTGTGAAGATGAGAGTGTGGGACGTGAGGGTCAATGCCACACACACTCGAAGTTTGTTTGGAGAGCTTATCTGAATAGTCATACGTTGCAAGTTTGTATAATTATTAATTTATTTGATAACGGAATTGTAAACGTTAGTGATGAGATATTAACTTAATTGTTTGTGACCATGATTCACATGGAATTGATACATAAATACCTAAAATAACCAGTTTTATTGTAAGGAATACGTAGAAAGATCGTGTGAAATACGGAGAAAGATTTTGTAGAAGAAGAGAGTTGTGAGATACGAAGGAAAGTTGTGAAATGAACTCTAATAAATTAGAGACAGATATTAAGAAATCGTGCGGGTTGCGATCATGTAAATAATGTAAATATTTTATTATTATTATTATTACCCATTTCTTATAGTATTTGAAACTTAACATTATATTTGGAGGACTTTAACGGATGTATTACTTAGGGAATATGTCTGTTATTTTGGAACGTTAAGGCACAATTTTCAGTGAACAGATAGGACGTATATAAGAGTCCTGAATTCAAATAACATGTATTTTAAAAATATCTTGTTGTTAGATATATTTCCATTTGTGAAGTGATGCAAGAAAGACACTTGTTACACGCATCAAGCCTAAATGAGGCGTAGAGATTTCATTTTAGAGGGTGATATACTTCTATTTTTACTATTTGTGATGGGACATAAGTTGTTATGTCGTGTTGATATTTTTGTCAATAAATGGCAAGCGTATATTTATTCTTGCTAAGTTTTTTGGAAAAGATTCATTGATTCAATGCTTAATTACACTAAAACCATACCGCTAGCTAGATGCAGGCAGACGATCGACAATTTATCTTAACGCCCGAGAGCCGAGTTGCTCGTTAGTGCTCTATCTTTTAGGTTTTATTTTTTCCTTGTCCTGTATGCATCTAGTTATTACTATAGTTAGAGATGTATATGTGTGTTTCTAGGGTTCCCTAGTCATTAGTTCGGTAGGAGTAATTTAACTCTAAGCCGGGTGTTGAATTTCCTACGATCCTTTTACCATCTGCAGGAATTTGGGACTGTGGCCTAGAGGAATTCGGGCGCAATACCTTGTTTCGACTTCCGGAAAATTTCGACATATCTTTGCGTTTCACATCCCCTAGACACCAAACCTCCGTCAGTTCAAAAGTTTATATATAATTTATGTATGTATATATATATTTATCTATGTATATATGTATAGATATCAGTTTATTGTGGACAGGATAACTGCCGTAATTTTGCACCAATCACTTTGAATTCTTTACATAATATATATCCCCTTAAAATCTCGGTCGAGTTCGTTAATGGGCAAAATCGGTCTAAGGGGGTGAAAATGGGGGTCTTTTATTTTCGAAAAAGTGAAATATCGCTATAACTCTCTTAATATTTCAAATATTGAATCCATTCAAAGTTCATACTATGTGTCGGATAAGGCCCTAACATTTATGTTCGTTAAGTTATTTGATAGCACCAACCATTGACCAAAGTGGTGGGAAAAGGTGGTTTTTTCGGGAAACATTAATCATATCTCTCTTAATAGGCACAATATCAAAACCGTACAAATGGAAAATATTCCCCTAATAAATACCTAAAACTTTTGTCTAAAAGAATTTTTGATCTGACCCACCATTACGCCAAGGGATGAGAAAAATGATTTCGGATTTAAAGAAAATGCCAAGTGCTATCAGAGGTTACCATGACAACGCTTCGAAATTGATGAGGGATGAGCTATCAGAGGTTGCCAAGACAACGCCATTGCACGAGATAACTTTCATTTTTAGCCTCCTTTTCACATTTTTCAACAAGTAGTTCCGTGAAGAACTTTACAGCCTATTTTCATATATCCTACTTATGTTAACTACCACTATCAACACACAAAATTTCAGTTTGATTGTTGTAATAGATTTGTAGATATTGAGAATCGACTAAATATTTCGGATGGTCGCCATGTTGGATTTTATATATGTAGGTCCTAGAGTTATGTACCGTTACATGAAGATTGTTGTGTACATGTAGCATTCAAACTTCAATCGCATGATTAGGGCACAAGAAGTAACAAGGAGATTTTAAAATTTCGCACAGCTGCCATCTTGTAGTTATGGAAACAATTGAAATAAATTAGATGCCAGTGGATTAACATTCGTATAAGGATTTACTGTAACAAGTTTCACTGCACTTGGATGGTTAAATTGCGAAAAACGTCCATGTGAATATGTATACTTCGCGTCGCCGCCATGTTGGATTTGTGATCACCAGGTTATTTAAAGTCCTATAGGTGAATTTAAGTTCATAGCCCCAATGAACATAAAAACATTCAGTTTGATTGCTATAATAGATTCGTAGATATTCAGAGCCGTCTAAATATTTCGGATGGTCGCCATTTTGGATGGTTAAATGTATAGGCCATAGAGTCATGCACCATTAAAGGAAAATTATTGCGTAGGTTCATTATTCAAACTTTCACTTCGATCGCATGATTACGACACAAGAAATAAAAACTTAATTTTAAAAGTCGCACAGCCGCCATCTTGAGGTTATGTAAACAATTGAACTAAATTAGATACCAGTGCATTGCAATGAATATAAACATTTCCTGTGCCAGATTCCATTGCGTTTGGAACATTAAATCGCGAGAAAGGTCCATTTAAAGTATTCAAATTCGCATGGCCGCCATGTTCGTTTTGTAGTTAAACGTTTTTTTTAAGTCTTATAGATGAACTTCCAGTAGTGCCCTTTATCTTCGTACAAAATTTCAGGATGATACCCCTAATAGTTTCAGAGATATAGAATGCCGGTGAAATACTTCGCACATCCTCCATCTTGTGGTTATGTAAACAATTGAAAGAAGTTAGATGTCGGTGCATTACCATGTGTATAAACATACACTGTACCAAGTTTTATTGCGTTTGGTTGGTTAAATCGCGAGTAACGTCTATTTAAAAGTCGCTAATTCGCGTGGCCGCCATGCTGGTTTTGTAGTTACCAGTTTTTCAAAAGTCACATAGGTGAACTTCTAGTAGTTCCCTTTATCACCGTTATAAATCCCAGGGTAATATCGGGAATAGTTTCGGAGATATTGAATGCTGGTGAAATATTTCGCACAGCCACCATGTTGGATTGGTGAGACGTAACAAAATTTGAAGGGAACGGTCGGGGTCGCCCGGAATAGTGCTATGAACTTCCCGAGTTTCATTGAAATCGCTCCAGTCGTTTAAGAGTTATTAGACACACACACACACACACACACACACACACACACCTCACCCACACACATGAACAAAAGGTGATCTCATAAGCCTATTTTTTCAAAATTGAAAATAGGCTAATAAATACATTTATTTTATTGAATCCACCTTGTCAATAAAATAAAATTATTTATTGACATGAAATACGGATTAACATATACCATAACAATATGGTAAATATATACGCATTCTTCTTCATGATGTCGGATCTCAAACCAATAGTATTACTCTCTTTCGTGATGACTTCCGTTTCCATATAGCATGGGTTGACATTAGTAGGAAATACGTAAAGGAACACAGCTTCTAGCCATCTAGCCACTTCGTTTGTCGTTTCATACACCCCTTCGCCTTTGTAAATCACACGGTAGCAGAAGAAGCTGGTTACGTCTCGATCTTTGGAATCGAGTACAATTTGCAAGAAGGCCTGAGAGACATCATCAATGATTACTACCGGTAAGTTTTGAATCTAAGGTGAACAGAAAGTATCTCAGGCAGTAAATTTGTCCCCATTTCGAGGCCACTCAAAGACCTTATGCGTGCATTTATTCTGATTAGGTAGGTGAGTAGATGGCTAGTGAGGATCCTAACCCACAACTTATTGAGCCATCCTCGTATTGGTACCTAATGTGATATCTCGTGAACCAATGGTCGGATTTGGACATGTGAAATGTTGTAGGACTTGGGGTGACGTCCCCTTTTCCCTATAGGCCCCTTAATATAACCAAAGGACCAAAAACTAATAGATCATCGGATTTTTTGTATCTCGCTAACCAAAACACCTAAAAATGATTAATTAACCTAAGATATTTTGTTATTAATAAAAAAAATAGTTGGGGGGGGGGGGGTGAAAACTACCCCAAAATTAAAATATCGATACCTTGGCAACTAAGAACCCTAAAATTATGTGTTATAGCACAACAAATAGGTAATCAAATACTATTTTACCTCGATAGGTCATTTGACCCAAAACACAGTTAATTTAGATTTTGCAGGGGAAAAATTGTGTTAAACACCTAAAAATTATAAATAACCTAAGATCTTTTGTTTTTGATGAAAAGTAGTAGGGGGCGAAAACTACCCCCATCATCGTCTTTGCATTTTCCCATTTATGTGGGGTCTGCCTTCCTGGAATGATTCATCCACTTCAATCGATCCATAGCGTCCCGGGGGCGAAGTTTAGAGAGCCACATGTCATCTCTCACCCTATCCAGCCAGCGTGATTGATGTCGTCCTCGAGGACGACGGCCCTCCACATTTAGTTGAAGGGCAGTCATAGCAACTGAGGTTTCACTGCTACGGAGCACATGTCGATACCACCGCAGACGTGATTCACTCATTTTCTCTGTGATTGGGGCATCCTCCCGCACAGCATTGTTCCGAATGTAGTCCAGTCGAGTGAAGCCATTGGACCACCGCAACATCTTCATTGTTTATTTCCATTGAAAAAGGAGGCAAGGTTTCTCCGAAACGTATGGTTTAAATTAAAAATACACACGGCATTAGCCCAAAAGCATGAATTGTTTATATAATCTTCATTTCCATTGCATGAAGCACCTGTTCGTGCTTCGATGTTGTAGGCCAGCATTCAGATCCATAAAGGGCCACCGGTCTAACCACTGTGCGATATACTTTAGATTTTAGATACAATGGAATTTTCTTATTGCATAGAACTCCAGTAACTTGGCGCCATTTCATCCATGCGGCAGTAACTCTTGTTTTGACATCAGGAATCATGCTGTAGTCTGAGGTGATGCATGACCCAAGGTATTTGAATTGGGTCACTTTATTAAGTTGAACCTCACTTACAGTGATCGTGCAATCAGTTGGTCACCGCATTCCAGGTATTCCGTCTTCTTCAGGTTCAATTTCAATTTCATTTCAATTTCAAGGCATAATCCACTCTTGTATTTGCTGTTCGAGGCGCCCACGGGTCTCGTTAGTTAACATGATATCATCCACATATAAAAGTCCATGGATGCATGGTTTGGATGTCATTTGTGATAGCGTTCGTGCAGATTATGAAGAGCAAGGGGGACAAGGCTGATCCTTAATGGACACCAACAGTGATTTGGAAGGTATCGGACATTCCTGCTGCTCACTGCACTGAGCTTGTTGTCTTTCGGTACAGAAGTTTCACCCAATTTACATAGGCTTCAGGTACACTGTGTAGCCTCAATGCCAGCCAGATTAGATCATGTGGTACTCTATCGAACGCCTTTTCCAAATCAAGAAAGGCTAAGTGAACTGTCTTCCTTTTCTCATGGTCTCGTACCATCAATAGACGAAGTGCATGGAGAGTGTCTGTTGTTCCGCTGTTTTTAACAAAGCCACACTGGTTAGATGAAACACTGATGATTTTTCGTGATCTTGCATCAAGACCACGTTCAAATATTTTCATAGTATGGCATAGGAGGCGGATTGGCCTATAATTTGAGCATTCCAGTATATATCCTTTTCCTTTCCAAATAGGAATTGTGATACTGGTCATCCAGGCCTCTGGTACTGTGTCTTCCATAATAATTTTGTTGAGGAAGTCCGTAAGCCATAGGCTACTACACCCTGTTCCTCCAGAAGATTCCATACTTCGGCTGGCAAATCATCTGCACCAGGCTCATTCCCCGACTTCATTTTGTTGATGGCAGTGGACACTTCTTCTGTAGCGATAATGGGCATAGGGCCGTGGATAGGGTCAGCTGTTGGTAGAGACGAATGAGGGATTTCCGCATTGCATATATATTCAAAATAATCCTTCCAGCGACGTACTATTGTGCCCTTGCGAACAATTAATACGTGATCATAGTTTTGTCAGTCAGTGGTTTTCCTGGGCGTAGTGCATTCTCCCACTCTATGATACATGTATCTTGGATCAAAAGCATTAGGTTAACACTTAAAATAAGCATCAAAATCATATTACAAAACTATTTAATACAATTCAAAATATAGGCGCTACAAAACATAAAATACATATATAAATCAAAAATTATAATGTCTACTTCACACTTGCTCTCAAATGGCCAAGGATTCATAAAAAATGTCCCTTAAAATCAATGATGAAGGTTCCATCGAACCTGACACAACGTCCATGAAAATGAAAATCCACAGCCTGCTTCCAGTCTCCGACCGGGTCAGGAATGGAATGAATGAAGCCCCCATCTAGCGACGAGGATATGAACTGTGCCGGCTGCCGAGGCCTGACGCACTCCTCCGGGGCAATGATTAAATGAATGACAGATGAAATGAAATGATAGTGGAGAGTGTTGCTGGAATGAAAACCGGAGTACCCGGAGAAAAACCTGTCTGCCTCCGTTTTGTCCAGCACAGATCTCACATGGAGTGACCGGGGTTTGAACCACGGACCCAGCGGTGAGAGGCTGGCGTGCTGCCGCCTAAGCCACGGAGGCTCGACACAACGTCCATATAACTCTCAATTCCATAAAATTCTCTTTTCAACTAGCACATTCGAGTTCGCTATGGTTCCGTGTTCACTTTTACAACACTAAACATAGTTAAACACCCTCTTTAATCACTTATTTGAGTAATAACTTACTGTGCAAAAATTATTCTTTATAATGGGAGTAGCAGCCTTTCAGAATAAATAAATAAATCAATTCTTTACTAGTCTTATAGACGGTTAAGATATTCATAATATAAGCCAAATAAAGGCTACACTGCGTCCTGCTGCACGGCTGAAAGCAACGGGAAACTACAGCCGTATCCTATTCCCGTGGATATGCACCTCTCTATGAATAATTACATGTGATGATGGCCTCCTCCCTTGTAAAATTTCAATCCGGAGGTAAATTAGTCCCCCGTTCGGATCTCCGGGTGGGGACTACTCGAGAGGAGGTTAACATCACAGAAGTGACAAAGAGGAAATCTGACATTCTACGGATCGGAACGTGGAATGTTAGAAGTCTGCTAGGAAGTGGAAGGTTAGAATTGTTAGAAAGAGAAATGGATAGGTTGAGGTTGTATTTGGTTGGGATTAGTGAAATGCGCTGGCAGGAAGAACAGGACTTTTGGTCAGGAGACTATAGGGTCATTAGCACTAAATCAAACAATGACCAAGCAGGGGTTGGTCTCATATTGAGTAGGAAACTTGGACAGCGGGTGGAATATTATGAGCAATATAGTGAACGGATTATTGTAGCAAAAATCAATACTAAACCTACCTGCACCACAGTGGTACAAGTCTATATGCCTACCAGTCAAGCTGATGATGAGGATGTTGAAAAGGTCTACGAAGAAATAGACGAAATTCTGAGGTATATCAAGGGTGATGAAAATGTTATAGTAATGGGGGATTGGAATGCTGTGGTAGGAAAAGGGAGAGAAGGGAAGATAGTAGGAGATTTCGGATTAGGTGAAAGGAATGATGGAGGAAGCAGGCTGTTGGAATTCTGCACCGAGCATGAGTTGGTCATAGCTAACACCTTATTCAATAACCACAATAGAAGAATATACACACGGATGAGGCCAGGAGATACAGGGCGTTACCAAATCGACGTCATTATGGTCAAGCAGAGGTTTCAAAACCAGATTTTGTATTGTAAAACATATCCTTGTGCTGACATAAACTCTGACCACAATCTGATTGTTATGAAATGCAGATTAAAGTTAAAGAAACTGAAGAAAAGTCAAAAGCCAAAAAGGTGGGCAATAGACAGACTGAAAGTAAAGGATGTAAACGAAAGATTCAAGAAGAGTATAAAGGAAGGACTAATGAAAAACCCTAAACAAACGTCAATTGCAGACGAATGGGCACTTTTGAAGAATGAAATAACAAAATCCGCAGAAGAAAACATTGGTAGGAAAGAAAATTTAGGTAGAAAACCGTGGATCACTCAGGATATACTAGAATTGATGGATGAAAGGCGGAAACACAAGAATGTAAGAGATGAAAAGGGGAAAGCAGGATACAGACGTCTGAGAAATGAGGGTAACAAGAAGTGCAAGGAAGCGAAAGAAGAATGGTTGAAAGAGAAATGTGCAGGTATAGAAAATTGTCTGAAATTAGGAAAAGTAGACACAGCTTATCGAAGGATTAAGAATACTTTTGGTGAAAAGAAGACTAAGTGCTGTAATATTAAGGACACAAATGGAAAGCCTCTAACAGATAGGGAAGAAAAGGTTGAGAGGTGGAAAGCTTACGTAGAGAGTTTTTTATAAGGGAAAGGAGATTGAGAATCATGTAATGGAAAGGGAAGAGGAAATTGATGAGGATGCGAAAGGAGATTTAATATTGAGATCAGAATTTGATAGAGCTTTGGAAGACTTAAGCAGGAACAAACCACCAGGCATATATGAAATACCGATTGAGTTGCTACGCTGCACAGGAGATGAAGGTCTGATCAGGTTATTTCACTTGGTGTGTAGGATTTATGAGACAGGTGATGTACCACCTGATTTCAAGAAGAAGGTAATCATCCCTATACTAAAGAAAGTGGGAGCTGACAGATGTGAAGATTACTGTACAATCAGCATGATTACTCATGCTTCAAAGATCCTGTCTAAAATAATTTACAAGAGGATTGAAAGCCAGTTAGAAACGGAGTTGGGTGAAGACCAGTTTGGTTTCAGGAAAAATGTAGTAACAAGGGAAGTAGTACTAAGTCTTAGGCTGATTTTGGAAGGTAGAATAAGGAAGGATAAGAGAACATTCATGGCATTTGTAGACTTAGAAAAGGCTTTTGATAACGTTGATTGGACTAAATTGTTTGACATTTTGAAATCTATTGGAATAAAGTACAGGGATAGGAGGGTAATCTACAATCTACACAGAAACCAGATAGCAGTCATTCGAGCTGAAGGACATGAGAGAGAAGCTGATATTCAGAAAGGTGTTAGGCAAGGCTGCAACTTATCACCCATACTTTTCAATCTTTACATTGAACCAGCAATGAAAGAAATTAGAGAAAAATTTAAGTGAGAGTGAAGATTCAAGGAGAAATAATTTCAACTCTGAGATTTGCTGATGACATCGTCATCTTGGCCTACAAGCCTGAGGATTTGAATGAGTTTTGAATGGTATGGACTCCGTCTTTCGGAGAGAATTCATGATGAAAATTAATAAATGTAAAACAAAATACTGGAATGCAGCCGAAATAAATCAGAAACCTCCATGGTGATCAAATTGGCAGGTGAAAAGCTGGAGGAAGTAGGAGACTTCTGTTTCTTAGGAAGCAGAATAACCAGTGATGGACGAAGCAAAGAGGATATAAAAAGTAGGTTGGCTCAGCAAAGAAAGCATTTCTACAAAAAGGAATCTGTTGACATCGAATATAGATTTAGGTATTAGGAAGTCATTTTTGAAAGCCTTTGTCTGGAGCATGGCACTCTATGGAAGTGAAACTTGGACTATTGGTGCAGCAGAAAAGAGGAGAATTGAAGCATTTGAAATGTGGTGTTACAGGAGAATGATGAAGATCAGACGGGTAGATAGGGTTACAAACGAAAAGGTATTAAGACGAGTGGGAGAGGAGAGATATTTCTGGCGACTGCTAATGAAGAGAAGAGATAGGTTAGTAGGACACATACTAAGACACCCAGGAATAATAAGCTTAGTTTTGGAAGGAAGTGTTGAGGACAAGAACTGTAGGGCTAGACCAAGGTTAGAATATGTTAAACAGATTGCCTCGGATGTAGGGTGTGGTAGCTATGTAGAGATGAAACGATTAGGTCAGGACAGGGAGGCATGGGAAGCTGCATCAAACCAGTCAAAAGACTGAAGACTCAAACAACAACAACAATGATAATAATAATTATCATTTCATTGGGGTCCACATAAATTCAAAGGCTTATCTCCCTCTATACAACTTGTACAATACTGTATTGCTGGAAAGAATTCGTGCCTCCCTCGAGTTTTGGAAACTACTGAAAATTTTCAAATTAAAACAGACTCCACAGACTGTTTAAGATTTTCATGTACTCGGGAATAGTCATTCTTGCCTTTATCATACATAGGGATGTTACTACAATCTTATAACAATTAATCTTTGTTTATACGGATCTGAACGATATTTAGCAAGAGTTCTTCTAATAATTGGATCTCAGTGTTAATTACCGCATCATTTCAATATTTATAAACTTCCTTAGACCACGTGAAGACACGGGCTAGTACTTGACCTACCCTAATACATTAGTGGCAACCCTCATAACTGTCAAGGCACTCAGGGTGATTTACGAGCTGAGACGTGCAGTCTCTTCTGGCTAGACGGGATTTTCTTCATTAGACCGGCTGGCTGTAAGTTATCATTGTTCCTTTAAAACTCGAAAAGCACACACAATTGTTTGTTCCACATTAAATTGATGCAGCCATATTATCCGCTCATATTCATTCATTCATTCATTCATTCATTCATTCATTCATTCGTTTATTTGCAATTGGGTGTGTGTCCTCCGGTGGCAAATTAGATATACGTAACAAATAAATAATTGTACATAACAATTCACTAACAATTAAAGTGGAGTATTTACACAAATAGTCAGTCTTTTCTAAAACACACCTATATGTTTGGGGAAAGGCTCTAAGACTGCGGCAGGTAGAGAGTTCCAATTATCAATGGCACGGTTTACGAAAGATTATTTACCATAATTTGTTCGCTGTGGTCGGCCCTCAACTTTGAAAGGATGATCGCCCCTACCCATGTAAGTAGGCTTTTCCATACGTTTGCTAAGCTCACCCCATGCTGGTTGATTTGTATACGTGTTGTACATAGCGCAGAGTCTAGATTTTATCCTCCTAGCCTCAAGTGATTCCCACCCAAGTTTCTTTAACATACGGCTCACACTGCTCCAGGGATTAAAGTCACTGAGCACAAATCTAGCGGCCTTTCTTTCTTCCCTTTCCAACTCATTTATGAGCCCTACTTGATATGGATCCCAAACCGCCGAGGCGTATTCCAGAATAGGTCTTACAAGTGACAAATATCCTAATTCTTTAGCTGAGGTACTACTTCCTTTTAATACCCTCATTACAAAGTGCAGGGATTTGTAAGCTTTAGAAACTACACATCCTATATGACTACTCCATTTCATATCATTTCTTACGTGAGCGCCCAAATATTTGCAAGAATATTCTTCTACAAGTATTTCCGAGCCAATGCTATATTGAAAATCTTGCCTTCGCACTTTCCCTATTTTTATTAGACTACATTTTCTTGTGTTTATTTTCATTTTATTTTCAATCGCCCACTTACAGACCAGGTTCAGGTCATCTTGAAGTACTGCATTGTCTTGTGAGTCATGTATCTTTCGATATATTACACAATCATCTGCAAACAATCGACAGTCACTGCGAATCCCATTTGGTAAGTCATTTATAAACGCCAAAAATAACAAAGTTCCGATTACGCTGCCCTGAGGGATACACGACGTTACGGTAATTTCATTCGAGAATCGACCTTCAACTTTCACTTCCTGGGAACGACCCGTCAAAAATTCTTGGATCCATAAAATTACTCTTCTATCAATCTTCGTCGAAGCTAATTTATGGGGTAGCATGTCATGCGGCACGACTTCAAATGCCTTCGCAAAATCTATAACTGCGGCGTCGACAGAAACTCCATCGTCTAACGATTCGCTAATATCTTGAAAAAGTGATAGCATCTGACTCTCGCATGAGTAACCTTTCCGAAATCCATGTTGCCTATCATTAAACCATGATAATGTTTCTCACTGTTCCCTCAAGTAGGCGCAAATGAGAAGCTCCATCTGTTTACATACGATGGACGTAAGACTAACCGGCCTGTAGATGCCCAATTCGAGTCTGCTACCCCCCTTAAATATGTGTTCTACCGTAGCTCTTTTCCAGTCATCTGGGATTTGCGCATTGTTTATGGACACATTAAACATCACCTCTAAGTATCGTGCCACGGCCCTAACTCCTAATTTAAGTTTACTTCTCTAATATATTATCAGGACCCTTCGATATATTGTAACGTAATTAGCATACTTTCGATTTTTGCAAAAAAAATGAAAGTAGACTTATGAGATCACTACAGGGCCAAAAATTGTGTGTCTGTCTGTGTGTGAGTATGTGTGTGAGACTGTGTGTGTGTGTGTGAGAGAGTCTGTGTGTGTGTGTGTGTGTGTGTGTACTCTGAATGTCTGCCCCCCCCCCCTATCAATTCGAACACGGTGAAACCGAATTGAACGAAATTTGGTACAGAGGTAGAAGCAGCAAAGGGTACCTCAGTGTCATGTTTTATATCGCCGCCATCTTTACCAAAACTGAATGGCGGCCACTCAAACGTTCAAAACGTAAAATCAAATAGCAACTAACCAAATTATCCGATCTCTACCAAATTTGGTAATAACATACCCTCATATAGGACGCGTCTTGTGACCAAACTACAAGGTCATCCGCCGTACCATTTCAGGATGGCGGCCGTGCGAATTATGCAAACTTTATAATCCATATCATGGGACCCACCAGTTCCGATTATCGAGCCGAGAATCGATTTAACTGTTCTAAAGGAACAGGCACGTTCGAAATTAAAAGTTTATTTTGTAATACTATAGTGCAGAGTGATTTTGAAAAGCTGAGCCGTCTCGGTAAGAAGACAAGATGGCAGCGGATATCTTGTGCCTGACTTATATTTCACTAATTTGAGTAGTGCATGCAATATAGCGTACTGATACAAAATAAATAAACTTTGTATGAAATGCTTTATATATAAATAATATACTCCACTGATGAAATCGTTAGGTCTAAATCATTATTTGCTAACAAGTTATATGTAAGTCATTTTATATAGAATAATGTTCGATGGCACAAATGGCTCCGTGGTAAAGCGTTAGTCTATCAATCATATGCCTATGGTTCAAACCCCATCAGAGTTAGGTTTTTTTGCTTGAAATTTTACATATTTGTTGCTTTGTAATGACTCAGACGTTTTAAAATTAAGCGTTATATTGTGCATATTACGGTGAAAAACATATATATAATTAAAACATAATTCGCCAGCAGATTTGCTCGAGACATCTAGCTGCCAAAAAGGTACCTGCACGCCGGCCTACTTATTAACTTCCAGATTTTATTAAAAAGTTTCTTCTTATGGCCGCTAGAATGCACTCGCCCTGTTAGGATTATATTGTTCAATACTTCTCCACTAGATTTCACGACTGGTCTACATGGGACTCCATTGATTGTTTACCAGTGGCATTGTATGCGCATCGAATTTGAAGAATGACAAGATGATACTATGATACATTTTTACTTCTTATTTTAAAGGGTTTGTAACAGCCTATTGTGCGATATTTGAAAATGTTATTTGAAGTAAAGAACAAAACGATTTCACATAGTAACTGAATTCTAGCCGCTGGTGCTAGTTCAGGTTATTAATACTTTTATTTCAGGCAAATAGCAATCGAAAATATCCACATAGTTTGTATGCACACGTCTCTGTAGGGTCATGGAAAGATTTGTTAATTCAATTAGGGTTGTGAAAGCCATGCACAACCAGACGTGTAAAGACATGCCTCAACTCAAAGTTGGATGTTGCCCACGGCAGGTCGATTATGAAATAATAACAATAATAATAATGTTATTTGTTTTACGACCCTTTTAACTACTGCTGCATTTAGATACGCCGGGGTGCCGGAATTTTGGCCCGAAGGGGATCTTTAACGTGCCAGTAAATGTACTGACACGGCTCCCTCGCATTTGTGCACCCTCAAATGCCAGCTGACTGCGCCAGGATACGAACCTGCAACCTAGGGCCCAGCAAGCGAGAACGTTACCGCTGAGCCACGCAGCCAGTCCGGTCGATTATGTCTCCAGATCCATAACATTCTTGAGATACTTCTTATCTATCTTTCTTCAATGATGGTAGTAGTTTTTTTCTAGGTTGTGGCGTTTGGTAGAGGTAAATAGTTTCTAAGGTCTTCAACCAAGAAATGATTCTATTATACTCTTTGATAATAACAACGAGTTATAACTATACTCATACATTTAGGAGAAAGTAGGCTATATGTTCTTTACTGAACATCTTGTTTTTGTATTAGCTTCACAATTGCTGACTGGTTTATTTGGAGAAGTGGAGCCCCTGATTCACCGTTAAGGTCCAACACACAGCTATTGGATTTATTGAACACACTACCATAAAAGACATTTAATTCATTAGCAATGGCCTGCTTCTCAGTAATTAATTTACCGTCACCAGACATTATCATCGACAAATTATTTGAATTTCCCTTTCTTCTCCTAACATAACTGTAAATTTTCTTCCACACATCACCTCCCGAACCAAGTAAACCTTGCATATAATTGTCATGAGCAGCCCTCTTTTTTAAGACGAGCTCTCTTGATAAGGACTTAAATTTCAACATATACTTGTCACTATCATATCTTTTATTGTATAATTTCCTAATTTTCCGTTTAAGACTCCTGATTTCCAGTGTGTAATACTCAGGATCTGGGTTATGTTTCAGTAATTTAATTGGAACAAATTTATCAATAGCGCTATTTAAAATTTTCAAAAAGTTAGTCAACAGGATATTAATGTGATTTCCTTCCGATGCCCATCCTACAAATAGCTCAATCAAATACCCCTGAAATTTGCCCTGATCCGCCCTGCGATACTAGAATATAATCTTATTTGCTACATCAGAGTCTAATTTTATTATGTCATCGTATCTAATATTTAATTCAACCCATGAATGGTCACTAATTCCTGGTACTTTCAGACAGTTAATATACAGCTCTACAGGCCTTACGAGATAAATATCTAAGGTATTATTAACTCTAGTTGGGAAGTCAACTACTTGGGAAAATCCACCTCCCTTAAGAATTTGTTTGCAGCGCTCTGAGCTTGACCACAGCTAGTTGACTCACCTGATCAGTCTACTTTGGGGAGGTTTAAATCCCCGGCAATTATTATGTTCTTTTTCATAGCATAGAATGCCAATGGTATACGGTACTAACCAATGGAGTCCCAGGTAGACCACTCTAGACATCTAGTGGAGAAGTATCGAACAATATAACCCTAACAGGGCGAGTGCATTCTAGTGGCCATAAGAAGAAACTTTTCAATAAAATCTTGAAGTTAATAAGTAGGCCGGCGTGCAGATACCTTTTTGGCTGCTAGATGTCTCGTGAAAATCTGCTGGTGAATTATTAATTAATAGGCACAATATAACGCTTAATTTTTAAACGTCTGAATCATTACAAAACAATAAATATATAAAATTTCAAGCAAAAAAAAAAAGCTCTGATGGGGTTTGAACCATAGGCATATGAGTGATAGGGCAACGCTTTACCACGGAGCCATTTGTGCCAACGAACACCGTTCTATATAAAATGACACACATATAACTTGTTAGCAAATAATTATTTAGACTAAACGATTTCATCAGTGGAGTATGTTATTTATTTATAAAGCATTTCATACAAAGTTTATTTATTTTGTATCAGTACGCTATATTGCATGCAATACTCAAATTAGTGAAATATAAGTCAGGCACAAGATATCCGCTGCCATCTTGTCTTCTTACCGAGACGGCTCAGCTTTTCAAAATCACTTCTGCACTATAGTATTACAAAATAAACTTTTGATTTCGAACGTGCCTCTTCCTTTAGATCAGTTAAATCGATTCTCGTCTCGATAATCGGAACTGGTGGGTCCCATGATATGGATTATAAAGTTTGCATAATTCGCACGGCCGCCATCCTGAAATGGTACGGCGGATGACCTTGTAGTTTGGTCACAAGACGCGTCCTATATGAAGGTATGTTGTTACCAAATTTGGTAGAGATCGGATAATTTGGTTAGTCGCTATTTGATTTTACGTTTTAACGTTTGAGTGGCCGCCATTCAGTTTTGGTAAAGATGGCGGCGATATAAAACATGACACTGAGGTGCCCTTTGTTTGTTCTACCTCTGTACCAAATTTCGTTCAATTCGGTTTCACCGTGTTCGAATTGATAGGGGGGGACAGACATTCAGAGTACACACACTTACACACACACACACACAGACTCACACACACACATACACACACACAGACAGACACACAATTTTTGGCCCTGTAGTGATCTCATAAGTCTACTTTCATTTTTTGCAAAAATCGAAAGTAGGCTAAAAATGGTGACCATTGTAGTGACGTCACTACATCCTTTGGTTTCAAAATTTCATATTTCCACATCAAATAAAAAGTGAATACTAAGAAATAGCAAATTTTTGGTGGCACGTACGAATTTGAAAATTTAATTTCCTATCCGAATGGTAGTAGGGGGGCTGTGGCGGTTCTAACGCCTAGCCGACTTTCCTGGTGACGTCACAGGGTGGTGGGCGGGGAGGGGAGTGCAGGGGAGGGGAGAGCAGGGGGGACGGGAGAATATTACGTCAGATGTTGTTGTTGTTGTTACAAGAAGGCGGTCAAGATGGCGATGATGGCGGTGACGTTACTCATAGCCTACTTTCCTGGTGATATCACAACGATGTGCGAGCAAAAGTTCGATAATGTTCCCCCATAGCCTACTTTCCTGGTGACGTTACAAGGAGGTGTGATCAAAATGTTCCAAAATGTTGACTTATAGCCTACATTCCTGGTCACGACACATACTAACCCGCCATACTATCATGGTCAAAGTCGATATCTCCTGAACGCATGGTCGGATTTTGACAATGAGGTGTCGTTGAACTCAAGCCGACACTCTCTTTCCAATGAATAACCTATTCCCCCCCACGAAATAAAACCTACCCCTACTAGCGGGTGGAATTGTATTAGGAGGGGGGCATGGTGACTCAGTGGTCTAGCTGTATGCCTCTCACCAAGGCGGCCCGGTTCGATTCCCGGTCAATGCATGTGAGATTTTCTCAAGTGAAATGCCATGTTCGGTGGTTCGGATTCCACGTAAGAAGGAGGTCCCGTGGCTCGTAATCACAAGATTCACGGTCACGTAAAACTACAATCTTCCTTCTTCCTTTGTATTAGTAGGGGGGTAAGGCGGGTTCTAAGCCACTCGACGCCCGGCGTCGCGGATCGTCGATGTTAAATTAGTGGATTTCTCACAAACCCTTGGTCCGATTTGAACATGTGACATGTCGTTGGACTCGGGGTGACGCCCCCTTTACTATGGACAACATATTTCAACCCCAAAATAAAACCTACCCCTACTAGGGGGTGAAATATTATTTTCTTGGTACAACCTGCTTTCCGTGTGCACCATGGATGCTGGTAATTGCTAATATGAAATTAAATATTGTTCCTCGTGAACGACATGCAAACGGGTCGAAGCCGGTATGAAATAACATTTTTGGTTTTTTTGTTTTTACGCATGCGCACTTGGTTTTTTTTTTTTTTTTTTTGTAAGAGGGCGGGCTTTTGGAATAATGATTTATAGATTATTAATATCTCATGAACCAATAAGGCTAGGGACTTGTATAAGGGGTCGTTGGACTTGGAATGACGCTCCCATTTTGAATGTGTTTTTGAAATTTTGACAAAGGGCATGACGACACCTTTGTTAAAAAACATTTGGAAAACAATCAAAATTAAAAAATCTTATCCGGCCACTGTGGCCATGCCCTCATTGAAAAAATCCATGGCTATTTCGATGGAACGGCGGGTCGTAATACGACGGTTCGTTTTTCGATGAGGCGGAGCACGGTAGCCATGCTTGCCAATGCATTCATTGCTATTTCATGAACCATTGATCGCAGCGGTTTATGCGATGATTCACTGGCCAAGGTGACAATGCTTGCAAATGCATGAATCGATATTTCATGAACCATAGATCGCAGAGGTTTATGCGATGATTGGCTGGCCAAGGTGACAATGCTTGCAAATGCATGAATGGATAATTCATGAACCATGGATCGCAGAGGTTTATGCGATGATTCGCTGGCCAAGGTGAGCATGCTTGCAAATGCATGAATCGATATTTCATGAACCATGGATCGCAGAGGTTTATGCGATGATTCACTGGCCAAGGTGACCATGCTTATAATGCATGAATCGATATTTCATGAACCATGGATCGCTGAGGTTTATGCAATGATTCGCTGGCCAAGGCGACCTTGCTTGCAAATGCATGAATCGATATTTCATGAACCATGGATCGCAAAGGTTTATGCGATGATTCGCTGGCCAAGGCGACCTTGCTTGCAAATGCATGAATCGATATTTCATGAACCATTGATCGCAGAGGTTTATGCGATGATTCGCTGGCCAAGGTGAGCATGCTTGCAAATGCATGAATCGGTATTTCATGAACCATGGATCGCAGAGGTTTATGCGATGATTCGCTGGCCAAGGTGACCATGCTTATAATGCATGAATCGATATTTCATGAACCATGGATCGCTGAGGTTTATGCAATGATTCGCTGGCCAAGGCGACCTTGCTTGCAAATGCAAGAATCGATATTTCATGAACCATGGATCGCAGAGGTTTATGCGATGATTCGCTGGCCAAGGTGACCATGCTTGCAAATGCATGAATCGATATTTCATGAACCATGGATCGCAGAGGTTTATGCGATGATTCGCTGGCCAAGGTGACCATGCTTGCAAATGCATGAATCGATATTTCATGAACCATGGATCGCAGAGGTTTATTCGATGATTCCCTGGCCAAGGTGACCATGCTTGCAAATGCATGAATAGATATTTCATGAACCATGGATTGCAGAGCTGTATGCAATGGTTCAACTCATGCTTGGTAAAGGTGTGATTGAAAAATGATAAATCACTTATCATAACAGTGATGTATTATTAAAATGGTCAAAGCTAGGGGGCAGTGGCGGTTCTTGAGCATCCCGTCAGCAGTTTTTGAATTTCAAGCGCAAGACGGCGGCCATGATGGCGGCCATGACGTCATTCAAGATGGCGGCCATAGCTTAACTAACCTAGCCTAACCCAACCTAACCTACGAGGGGTGTTCATAAAGTTCCAAAATGTTGACCCATAGCCTACTTTCCTGGTGATGTCACAACAAGGTGTATTCAAAAAGTTTTAAAATGTTAACCATAGCCTACTTTCCTGGTGATGTTACAACGAGGTGTGTTCAAAAGTTCCAAAAAAATTGATCCATAGCCTACTTTCCTGGTGACTTTGCAACGAGGGGTGATCAAAAATGTTTCTTAATGTTGACCCATAGCCTACCTTCCTGGTGACGTCACAACGTGGGATGATCAGAAAGTTCCAACTACCCCTAATAGAGGATAAAATTTCTTTTTTTTTATCTCGCTTTCCAAGTGCGACATGTGGGAGTTTGAATGCTAATAGGAAATCAAACGTTGTTCCACATAAAGGACATGCCAACGAGTCGATGTCATAATGAATTACCATTTTCGGTTTTGTTTTTACGCATGCGCACTTGGTGAATTTGTAAGAGGGCGGGCTTTTTGAAAATTGATTTATAAGAAGACGTTTTGGTAGTGAGTAGAGAGCTAGATAGTCGTCTACTTTCCTATGAAGTTTGCCAATATCTCGCGAAGCATGGTTGGATTTGGACGTGTGACGTGTCAAATCGCTTGTCATGAAACACTTTTTTGATAATGTTATTACGTTTAAGTTTTGAGAATGATGGAAACAGTCTTTAAATGTTCATAATGAGTGGTTGTGAATAGAGACAGGGAGACGATACACCTGGGCGTGAGTTTTTAACAACGCTATTACTGGTTATAATGACCGTGCTTAATAGAACAATCGATATTTTGACGGGTCGATTGAGGACAGGTCGAGGGTTCGTTTTCCAATATTTCGACGGGTCGGTTAATGACGGAGCGAGGGTCCGTTTTTCCGATATTTTACTTCCCAAGGGGATCTTTAACGTGCAAACGATGATGGGTTACATGACAAATGATAATTCTATGATCAGATGATATTTTGATGGGTCGGTTTAGGACAGGCCGAGGATTCGTTTTCCAATATTCGGACGGGTCGGTTTATGACAGATCGAGGCTTCGTTTTTCCGATATTTTACTTTCGAAGGGGATCTTTAACGTGTAAACGATGATGGGTTACATGACAAATGATAATTCTATGATCAGATGATATTTTGATGGGTCGGTTTAAGACAGGCCGAGGATTCGTTTTCCAATATTTCGACGGGTCGGTTTATGACAGAGCGAGGGTTCGTTTTTCCGATAATTTACTCTCGAAAGGGATCTTTAATGTATAAATGATGATGGCTTAGATGAAAAATGATAACTCTATGATCAGATGATATTTGGATGGGTCGATTTAGGACAGGCCGAGGATTCGTTTTCCAATATTTCGACGGGTCGGTTTATGACAGAGCGAGAGTTGGTTTTTCCGATATTTTGCTCTCGAAGGAAATTTTTAACATGTACACGATGATGAGTTACGAGACAAATGATAATTCTATGATCAGATGAGGAGCAAATAGAACTTGGTTCTATGTTGATTGAATCGAGTAGAGAAAATTAACTTGCTGTAGAGCAGACTGACAGAATGTTGATATTATTTGAGCTTATTGGAATGTGCTGACCTGAATTGACTTGACTTGACAACAGGTGCAAAGGAAATGTATCAGAATGCTGAAGATACTTGAAGGTCAAATGATTTGTCAACCATGGTGAGAGGGGAGAGCGAAATGTATGTGTACACGTGTGAAATGACATGTAAACCCACATGTAAGCTAAACAAGTTACATCCTGTTTCGATTCATACGTGACAAAATGCAAGTTCATGTGTAATATGTTCTAACATGCAGGTGTTCACTTTGGACGTTAGCTGTAAATGGTCATAGGATGTTGGTCCATAACCATTAAACGGTAAATGTAGGTAATAAATTATCCTTTCATCTCATGCTCACATGGGATGAAAAGCAAGCATGAAAAAGCATAAACGATTTCCCACTTTAGGTGGAACTTGAATATACAGCCATGAAATAATGCTAACACTTTAGTTGTGACTTAAAATTTCATGTGAAAGGTTGTTGATCATCATCATTATGGTGAAAAAAAGATATGTGGTGAAAAAGATTAAAAACAAGACATTTGTTTCAATTGAGTGAAAGCACTTATGCTTCCAGACATGTTTCTCTTGAAATATACAATATAATATACAACGTACTACAAACTATCATTTTTATTATCAAGTTAACTTTACTAGAGAATAGTTTATGCTTAACATTTGACATTGAAGTATCAACGATTGGCTATGGTAAGCCATGTGCTTACTATAAATGATAAAAATATATTGTTAAAAGAACTAATAAAAATCGATTTGTTATTTGGTGCTGTTCCAAACAACGATCTAAAAAGTGTCGAGGAATGATTAAAACAAAAGACTCCAACATACTTATTTCAATTGATCAGCATTGTAAATCTCAAAATAATACTCATTTAAATGGACAAAATAATCTAACCAAGGTAAAAAGCAAGTTCAAGAGAAAAACAAGATGTTAAGTAAAGGACATATAGCCTACATTCTCCTAAATGCATGGGTATTGTTATAACTCTTTGTCCTTTTCAAGGAGTATAATTGAATGTGGGTTGTAGTAGCTTGTTGAAATACAACGTGCTATAGGGTTATTAAACATGAATAGGAGGTGCCCTTTTCTAGTGCTACCTCTGTAAAAAATTTCATTCAATTCGGTTTCACCGTGTTTGAATTGATAAGGGGAATGGATTTGAACACATACATGGCCGCTATTTGTCAGCTATTGGGCTGATGACCTTGTAGTCAGTCATAAGATGCTTTCCACAAAAAGGCATGTTGTTGCAAAATCTGGTAGAGATCAAATTATTAGGATGGTCGTAATTTGATTTAAGCTTTTAACATTTGGGTGGCCGTCATTACGTTCCCGTCAAGTTGGCGGCGATACAAAACATGACACTGAGGTGCCCTTTGCTAGTGCTACCTCTGCACCAAAGATCGTTCAATTCGGATTCACCGAGTTTGAATTGATAGGGGGAATCGATTTGCACACATATTTGGCCACCATCTGTAAACTATTGGGCTGATGATCTAGCAGTTTGATTAGAATACGCTTCCCGCATCAAGATATGTTGTTGCAAAATTTGGTAGAGATCGGATGATTAGGTTAATCGTAATTTGATTTAAGCTTTGAATATTTGTTTGGCCGCCATTACGTTTCCGTCAAGATGTCGGCGATATAAAACATGACACTGAGGTGCCCGTTGCTAGTTCTACCTCTGTACCTAATTTCGTTCCATTCGGTTTCACCGTGTTGGAATTAATAGGGAGAATCTATTTTGACACAAAGATGGCCGCCATCCGCAAACTATTAGCCTAATGACCTATTAGATTGGACAATGGATGCTCCCTCTATAAAGGTATGTTGTTGCAAAATTTGGTAGAGATCGGATGATTATGTTAGTCGTAATTTGATTTAAACTTTGAACATTTGTGTGGCCACCATTACGCTTCTGTCAAGATGGCGGCGATATGAAACACGACACTGAGGTGCCCATTGCTTGTGCTACCTCTGTACCAAATTTCGTTCCATTCGGTTTCACCGTGTTTGAATTAATAGGGGGAATCGATTTTGACACAAAGATAGCCGCCATCCGCAAACTGTTAAGCTAATGACCTATTAATTCGGTCAAAGGATGCTTCCTCCATAAAGGTATGTTGTTGAAATATTTGGTAGAGATCGGATGATTAGGATAGTCGTAATTTGATTTAAGCTTTGAACATTTGTGTGGCTGCCATTACGTTTCCGTCAAGATGGTGGCGGTATAAAACATGACACTGAGGTTCACTTTGCTAGTACTACCTCTGTACCAAATTTCGTTGAATTCGGTTTCACCGTGTTCGAATTAATAGGGGGAATTGATTTTGACACAAAGATGGCCGCCATCCGCAAACTATTAGGCTAATGACCTAAGGATGCTCCCTCCATAAAGGTATGTTGTTGCAAAATTTGGTAGAGATCGGAGGATTATGTTAGTCGTAATTTGATTTAAGCTTTGAACATTTGTGTGGCCGCCATTACGTTTCCGTCAAGATGGCGGCGATATAATACATGACACTGAGGTGCCCTCTGCCAGTACTACCTCTGTACCAAATTTCGTTCCATTCGGTTTCACCGTGTTCGAATTAATAGCGGGAATCGGTTTTCACACAAGGATGGCCGCCATCCGCAAACTATTAGGCTGATAACATATTAGTCTTGTCAATCGATGCTCCCCCATAAAGTTATGCTGTTGCAAAATTTGGTAGAGATCGGATGATTAGGTTAGTCGTAATTTGATTTTAGCTTTGAACATTTGTGTAGCCGCCATTACGTTTCCGTTAAGATGGCGGCGATATAAAACATGACACTGAGGTGTCCTTTGCTAGTGCTTCCATTGTACCAAATTTCGTTCAATTCGCGTTCACCGTGTTCGAATTGATAGGGGGGGGGGGACACACATTCAGAGTACACACACTCAAACACACACACATACTCACACACACACATACACACACACACAGTCAGACACACTTTTTTTCGCCCTGTGTTGATCTCATAAGACTACTTCCATTTTTTGCAAAAATCGAATGTAGGCTAATACTGTGACTCAAGATAGCACATTGTTTGTTAAAGAGCATTTATTATCTCCTGAAAAAGACATGTTATGACAGTCGTTGACGTATAAGAAACCTTTAACACTATCAAAGACATCACTAACTATGCAAAAGGTTGTTGCATTTCAAGATGAACAAAAAGGATTAGATAGTAATAGAGATGATGATTATATTGATGATGATGATAATGGTAATGCTCTGTTAGCACCCAAAAATCATTTGTTAAATTTGTTTACTGGAACAATCCCTGTAAGCTAATCCAGCGGCTTCAGTACTTGCATGCCTGTAGACAGGCTGGTCATACTGAATATGAGGAAGAACTATTGGATATAGAAAATATGCTTCGTCGTGTCTAAATTATTCTGTAATTAATCCACGTAACCACTTAAACTATTTCTTAACAATACATGTAATATTTTCTACCACTTTGCATCCCACTTTGAACTCACTTTGCACTCACTTTGCACTCACTTTGCACTCACTTTACACCCTCTTTTCTACCACTTTTCTACTTTGCTATCACTTTTCTACCACTTTTCTACCACTTTTCCACTACTTTTCTACCACTTTGCTACCACTTTTCTACCACTTTCATAGGACTTTTTTTACCACTTTTCTATAACATTAAACTATACATATTAAATATAAAAGCCAACGCTAAATCATTCTATTACCAGAACAGTTATAACCTCTGTGGTGAGCAAATCATACTGACAGGTCAGTTACTACTACTACTATGGAACTTATTACAATCAACAAAGGTAGGCAACGTGCACTCTTTCATGGCTACTCTTATAACTATAAACGACTAAACGTAAAAGGAATAATATTTTGGCGATGCTCAAAACAGAGGTCAACAAGATGTCGAGGCGATATGAAAAGTAAAAAATGGTGAGGTTTTAAGTGTGAGTGATCATCAATATAGTGCTTCAATTGTATGACTAGAGAATGAGAGAGAGAGAGAAAGCGTATGTGTAGGTAGCATTGATTGTTTGACTAGAGCAAACACGGGAAGGTAGAGTGGTGGAAAATTAATGTATATAGCTATTAATAAATAGTACACTATAGTTTTGTTTTTAAAATACAGTGGTAGATAGACATTATTTTGTAAAACAGTCTTACCTGCAGTAGAAGTAGTAGGCTTCTATGTTTTTGGAAACCAATAGAAAGAGACTACACTATCACCATGGCCAAGCACTTCCATCAAGGCCATTCTAAAAAAAACTTGAAATCAGCAAATGTATGTTTTACAAAACTAAATTTTCAACATGGACTAAATCATAAACGATTTAACAGTGATATGCAATAATAGGAAATCTATATTTCCATATCAACAAAATACAAAAACTTTAAACCAACATTTTCAAAAAGCGGAAATGGAAAATTGACACATTACCAGGTGTGAAATGTGTAAATGAACAAGATGTTCAGTAAAGAACAAATAGCCTACTTTCTCCTAAATGCATGGGTATTGTTATAACTCTTTATCCTTTTCAAGGAGTATGATTGAATGTTGGTTGTAGTAGCTTGTTGAAATACAACGTGCTATAAGAATATTAAACACGAATATGAGGTGCCTTTTGCTAGTGCTACCTCTGTACCAAATTTCGTTCAATTCGGTTTCACCGTGTTTGAATTGATAGGGGGAATCGATTTGCACACATACTTGGCCACCATCTGCAAACTATGGGGCTGATGTTCTTGCAGCTTGGTCAGAATATGTTTCCCACATAAAGATATGGTGTTGCAAAATTTGGTAGAGACTAGATTATTAGGTTGGTCGTAATTACATTTTAGCTTTTAAGATTTGGGTGGCCGCCATTACGTTTCTGTCAATATGGCGGCGATATTAATCATGACACTGAGATGCCCTTTGCTAGTGCTATCTCTGTACCAAATTTCGTTCCATTCGGTTTCACCGTGTTTGAATTAATAGGGGGAATCGATTCTGACACAAGGATGGCCGCCATCCGCAAACTATTAGGCGAATGACCTATTAGATTGGTCAAAGAATGCTCCCTCCACAAAGGTATGTAGTTGCAAAATTTGGTAGAGATCGGATGATTAGGTTAATCGTAATTTGATTTAAGCTTTGAACATTCGTGTGGCCGCCATTATGTTTCAGTCAAGATGGCGGCGATATGAAACATGAAACTGAGGTGCCCTTTGCTAGTGCTACCTCTGTACCAAATGTCGTTCCATTCAGTTCCACCGTGTTCGAATTAATAGGGGGAATCAATTTTGACATAAAGATGGCCGCCATCCGCAAACTAATAGGCGAATGACCTATTAGATTGGTCAAAGGATGCTCCCTCCATAAAGGTATGTTGCTGCAAAGTTTGGTAGAGATCGGATGGTAATGTTAGTCGTATTTTAACTTAAGCTTTGAACATTTGTGTGGCCGCCATTACGTTTCTGTCAATATGGCGGTGATATAAAAAAGACACTGAGATGCCCTTTGCTAGTGCTACCTCTGTACCAAATTACGTTCCATTCGGTTTTATGGTGTTTGAATTAATAGGGGGAATTGATTTTCACACAAAGATGGCCTCCATCCGCAAACTATTAGACTAATGACCTATTCATTTGCTCAAAGGATGCTTCCTCTATAAGGGTATGTTGTTCCAAATTTGGTAGAGATCAGATGATTAGGTTAATCGTAATTTGATTTAAGCTTTGAACATTTGTGTGGCCGCCATTATGTTTCCGTCAAGATGGCGGCGATATAAAACATGACACTGAGGTGCCTTTTGTTAGTACTACCTCTGTACCAAATTTCGTTCCATTCGGTTTCAACGTGTTTGAATTAATAGGGGGAATCGATTTTCACACAAAGATGGCCACCATCCGCAAACTATTACGCTGATGACCTATTAGATTGGTCAAAGGATTCTTCCTCCACAAAGGTATGTAGTTGCAAAATTTGGTAGAGATCGGATGATTAGGTTAATCTTAATTTGATTTAAGCTTTGAACATTCGTGTGGCCGCCATTACGTTTCAGTCAAGATGGCGGCGATATAAAACATGACACTGAGGTGTCCTTTGCTGGTGCTACCTCTGTACCAAATTTAGTTCCATTCGGTTCAACCGTGTTCGAATTAATAGGGGGAATCAATTTTGACATACAGATGGCCGCCATCCGCAAACTATTAAGCTAATAACCTATTAGATTGGTCAAAGGATGCTCCCTCCATAAAGGTATGTTGTTGCAAAGTTTGGTAGAGATCAGATGGTTATGTTAGTCGTAATTTAACTTAAGCTTTGAACATTTGTGTAGCCGCCATTACGTTTCCGTCAAGATGGCGGCGATATAAAACATGACACTGAGGTGCCTTTTGTTAGTACTACCTCTGTACCAAATTTCGTTCCATTTGGTTGCATCGTGCTCGAATTAATAGGGGGAATCGATTTTCACACAAAGATGGCCGCCATCCGCAAACTATTACTCTGATGGCCTATTAGTTTGTTCAAAGGATGCTGCCCCCATAAAGGTATGTTGTTGCAAAATTTGGTAGAGATCGGATGATTAGGTTAGTCGTAATTTGATTTAAGCTTTGAACATTTGTGTGGCCGCCATTACGTTTCCGTCAAGATGGCGGCGATATAAAACATGACACTGAGGTGTCCTTTGCTAGTGCTACCTTTGTACCAAATTTCGTTCAATTCACATTCACCGTGTTCGAATTGATAGGGGGGGGACAGACATTCAGAGTACACACACTCACACACACACAGACACACACACACACACAGACTCACACACACATACACACACACACACAGACTCACACACACACATACACACACACACACACAGACAGACACACTTTTTTCGCCCTGTGTTGATCTCATAAGTCTACTTTCATTTTTTGCAAAAATCGAAAGTAGGCTAAAAATCTACAAATGGCAATCAACATTTTCTAAAATTAAAAAAACATCATGCTCTGGTAAACTGTGTTTTTATTTCATAGCCATATGGGATTTACAAAAAATACCAATTCCTCAATCCTCAATTCCTCAATGTTCATGTCCTTGCATTATTAACCTTGCTTTCATAGCACTCATGACAATTAGGGATGCCAACCTCTCTCCCTCTGAGGCATCATAGGATATGAAACGTTGTTTAGCTTTTTTTTTCAACAACACTTTATCCGCCACAAGTCTTAAAACAGGATGACTATGACGATAAGAAAGGTTCTTTACATGATTTATCCAAATGATTAATAGGAACATCACCACGCTGAAAACGTTCTACAAGGCGAGTTCCTGGTCCACAAAACCGATAACCAGGAAGATGGATTTCGAAAGGTAAGTATTGAATGACTTTGTCAATGATACCATTGCCAATACAGGTCTGGCATATCCTTTTCCAATGATGGTGAAAAGGTTTGATCTTCCTCCACTTGTTTAGATGATGATTGTTATTGTTGTTGCTTTTTATCGCCATTACACCCGTGGAATGATGACACAAAGCCTTTACACGGACTTTTATAACCGTGATAGAGTTTGACTAGCTGACAAGTAGCGCACTGTTGCATAGAGGGTATTTTTGCTATGGTCACTTGCTTATGGTGATCGGAATTCGTACATAGTTGCAATTCACTTAACACAGGGTTCTAAGTTCATGATTTTGATACATGTTGCCTGATTTATTTTACTGCACTCGCTGGCACATAATAAATGAACGACTTGGAGAACACCAATAATTCTTCTTTGATAAAACTATCTGCATATCAAGGGCAGATGATCTTGTAGTTCAGGCCCTTAAAACAACAACACTACCTCTTGCATAGTCTGTGATGTTGACGGCTCTTGAGACAGGGAACATGGATTAAACATAACTTTTAAAACAGGGGTTAAACATTGTTCAATAAACAATGAATTATTTTGAGTAGCAACATGTTTTTCTTGTACTAGCTTCTTAGCATTCTGATGATTTTTTGTCAACACTATCAGTGTTTCAATTGAAGCACTACATTGATGAACACTCACACTTAAAAACTCACCATTTTTACTTTGCATATCGCCTCGACATCCCGTTAAACTCTGTTTTGAGCATCGCCAGATTATTATTCCTTTTACATTTTGTCGTTTATAGTTATAAGAGAACCTTGATAGGCTGCACGTTGCCTACCTTTGTTGATTGTAGTAAGTTCCATAGTAGTAGTAACTGACCTGTCAGTACGATTTGCTTACTACAGAGATTATAACTGTTCTGTAATAGAATGATTAAACGTTGGCTATTATATTTAATATGTGATAGGAAAGTGGTAGAAAAGTGGTAAAAAAAAAAGTGGTATGAAAGTGGTACAAAAGTGATAGAAAAGTGGTAGCAAAGTGGTAGAAAAGTAGTGGAAAAGTGGTAGAAAAGTGGTAGAAAAGTGATAGCATAGTAGATAAGTGGTAGAAAAGTGGGTGCAAAGTGGATGTAAAGTGAGTGCAAACTGAGTGCAAAGTGAGTACTAATTGGGATGCAAAGTGGTAGAAATTATTTCATGTATTGATAAGAAATAGTTTAAGCGGTCTCGTGGATTCATTACAGAATAATTTTGACACGACTAAGCTCATTTTCTATATCCAATAGTTTTTCCTCATATTCAGTATGACCAGCCTGTCTACAGGCATGCAAGTACTGAAGCCGCTGGATTAGCTTACAGGGATTGTTCCATTAAACAAATTTAATATGTGATTTTTCGGGTGCAAACAGAGAATTACCATTATCATCATCATCATCATCATCATCATCATTAACATCATCATGATTATCATCATCATCAATATAATCATCATCTCTATTACTATCTAATCCTTTTTGTTCATCTTGCAATGCAACAAACTTTTGCACAGTTTGTGATGTCCTTGATAGTGTTAGGGGTTTCTTAGACGTTAACGACTGTCCTAACATGTCTTTTTCAGGAGATAATAAATGCTCTTTAACAAACCATGTGCTATCATGAGTCACAGTATTTTTCTCTTGAACTTGCTTTTTTTTTACCTTGGTTAGAGTAGTTTGTCATTTTAAATGAGTATTATTTTGAGATTTAGAATGATGATCAATTGAAATAAGTATGTTGAAGTCTTTTGTTTTAATCATTCCTCGACACTTTTTAGATCGTTGTTTTGAACAGCACCAAATAACAGTTCCATTTTTATTAGTTCTTTTTACAATATATGTATATCCTTTATGGTAAGCACATGGCTTACGATAGCAAGTCGTTGATACTTCCATGTCAACTGTTAAGCATAAACTATTCTCTAGTAAAGTTAACTTTATAATAAAAATGATAGTTTGTAGTATGTTGTATATTATATTGAATATTTCAAGAGAAACAAGTCTGAAACCATAAGTTCATCCACTCAATTGAAACAAATGTCTTGTTTTTAATATTTTTCACCACATATCTATGTTTCACCATAATGATGATGATCAATAACCTTTCACAAGAAAGTTTAAGTCACAACTAACGTGTTAGCTTTATTTCATGGCTTTATTCAAGTTCCAGATAAGGAGAGAAATCTTTTATGCATTTTCATGCTTGTTTTTCATCCCATGTGATCATGAGATGAAAGGATAATTTATTACCTACATTTATAGTTTAATGGTTATAGACCAACATCCTATGACCATTTACAGTTAACGTTCAAAGTGAACACCTGCATGTCAGATAATATTACACATGAAATTGCATTTTGTCACGTATGAATCGAAACAGGATGTAACTTGTTTAGCTTACATGTGGGTTTACATGTCATCTCACACGTGTACACATACATTTCGCTCTCCCCTCTCACCATGGTTGACAAATCATTTGACCTTCAAGTATCTTCAGCATTCTGATACATTTCCTTTGCACCTGTTGTCAAGTCAAGTCAATTCAGGTCAGCACATTCCAATAAGCTCAAATAATATCAACATTCTGTCAGTCTGCTCTACAGCAAGTTTGTTTTCTCTACTCGATACAATCAACATAGAACCATGTCCTGTTTGCTCCTCATCTCATCATAGAATTATCATTTCTCACGTAACCCATCATCGTTTACATGTTAAAAATTTCCTTCGAGAGTAAATTATCGGAAAAACGAACCCTCGCTCTGTCATAAACCGACCCGTCGAAATATTGGAAAACGAATCCTCGGCCTGTCCTAAACCGACCCATCAAAATATCATCTGATCAAAGAGTTATCATTTGTCATATAACCCATCATCATTTATACATTAAAGATCCCCTTCAAGAGTAAAATATCGGAAAAACGAACAATCGCTCTGTCATAAACCGACCCGTCGACATATTGGAAAACGAATCCTTGGCTTGTCCTAAACCGACCCACCAAAATATCATCTGATCATAGAATTATCATTTGTCATGTAACCCATCATCGTTTACACGTTAAAGATCCCCTTCGGAAGTAAAATATCGGAAAAACGAACCCTCGCTCTGTCATAAAGCTACCCGTCGAAATATTGGAAAACGAATCCTCGGCCTGTCCTAAACCGACTCATCAAAATATCATCTCATGATAGAGTTATCATTTGTCATGTAACCCGTCATCGTTTACACGTTAAAGATCCCCTTCGGAAGTAAAATAAGGAAAAACGAACCCTCGCTCTGTCATAAACCGACCCGTCGAAATATTGGAAAATGAACCCTCGACCTGTCCTAAACCGACCGGTCAAAATATCGATTGTTCTATTAAGCACGGTCATTATAACCAGTAAAAGCGTTGTTAAAAACACACGCCCAACGGTATCGTCTCTCTCTCTCTCTACAACTTACTCATTATGAACATGTAATGTCTGTTTCCATCATTCTCAAAACGTTAACGTATTAACATCATCAAAAAAGGGTTTCATGGCAAGCGATTTGACACGTCACACGTCCAAATCTGACTATGCATTCGCGTGATATTGGCAAACTTCATAGGAAAGTAGACGACTACCTAGCTCTCTACTCACTACCAAAACGTCTTCTTATAAATCATTTTTCAAAAAGCCCTCTTACAAAATTCACCAAGTGCGCATGCGTAAAAAAACAGAAAAGGAAATGGTAATTCATTATGACATCGACTCGTTGGCATATCCTTTTTGTGGAACAATGTTTAATTTCCTATTAGCATTCAAACTCCCACATGTCGCACTTGGAAAGCGAGATTTAAAAAAGGAAATGTTATCCTCTATTAGGGGTAGGTTTTATTTTGGGGTGGAAGTAGTTTGTTCATTGGAAAGGAGGTGTCAACCCGAGTTCAATGACACCTCATTCATCAAAATCCGACCATGGGTTCGCGAGGTAGGCTATGGGTTAACATTTTGGAACTTTTTGATCACCCCACGTTGTGACGTCACCAGGAAAGTAGGCTATGGGTCAACATTTTGAAACTTTTTTGATCACCCCTCGTTGCAACGTCACCAGGAAAGTAGGCTATGGATCAATATTTTTGCAATTTTTGAACACACCTCGTTGTAACATCACCAAGAAAGTAGGCCATGGTTAACATTTTAAAGCGTTTTGACCTCGCCTCCTTGTGACATCACCAGGAAAGTAGGCTATGGGTCAACATTTGGGAACTTTTTGAACACCCCTCGTAGGTCAGGTTGGGTTAGGCTAGGTTAGTTAAGCTATGGCCACCATCTTGAATGACGTCATGGCCGCCATCCTGTGTGACGTCATGGCCGCCATCTTGCGCTTGAATTTCAAAAACTGCTGACGGGATGCTCTAGAACCACCACTGCCCCCTAGCTTTGACCATTTTAATAATACATCACTGTTATGATAAGGGATTTATCATTTTTCAATCACGCCTTTACCAAGCATGAGTTGAACCATTGCATACAGCTCTGCAATCCATGGTTCATGAAATATCGATTCATGCATTTACAAGGATGGCCAACTTGGCCAGCTAATCATCACATATGCCTCTGCGATCCATGGTTCTGAAATATCGATTCATGCATTTGCAAGCATGGTCACCTTGGCCAGTCAATCAACGCATAAACCTCTGCGATCCATGGTTCATGAAATATCGATTCATGCATTTGCAAGCATGGTCACCTTGGCCAGCGAATCATCGGATAAACCTCTGCGATCCATGATTCATGAAATATCGATTCATGCATTTGCAAGCAAGGTCGCCTTGGCCAGCGAATCATCGGATAAACCTCTGCGATCCATGGTTCATGAAATATCGATTCATGCATTTGCAAGCATGGTCACCTTGGCCAGCGAATCATCGGATAAACCTCTGCGATCCATGATTCATGAAATATCGATTCATGCATTTGCAAGCAAAGTCGCCTTGGCCAGCGAATCATCGGATAAACCTCTGCGATCCATGGTTCATGAAATATCGATTCATGCATTTGCAAGCATGGTCACCTTGGCCAGCGAATCATCGGATAAACCTCTGCGATCCATGGTTCATGAAATATCGATTCATGCATTTGCAAGCATGGTCACCTTGGCCAGCGAATCATCGCATAAACCTCTGCGATCCTTGATTCATAAAATAGCAATGAATGCATTGGCAAGCATGGCTACCGCGGTCCGCCTCATCGAAAAACGAACCGTCGTATTACGACCCGCCGTTCCATCGATTTTTAGGTAGATTTCATTAGAAAGCTAACTATTACAATGGGTCCCATGTTTCGACTTCCGGAAAATTTCGACATATCTTCGCGTTTCACATCCCCCAGACCCCAAAACCACCGTCAGTTCAAAAGTTTATATATAATTTATGTATATATATATATATATATGTGTGTATATATGTATATCAGTTTCTTGTGGACACGATAACTGCCGTAATTTTGTACCAATCACTTTGAATTTTTTACATAATATGTATCCCTACAACATCTCGGTCGAGTTCGTTAATGGGCAAAATCGGTCGATGGCGGTGAAAATGGGGGTCTTTTTTCGAAAAAGTGAAATATCGCTATAACTCTCTTAATACATGAAATATCAAATCTATTCAAAGTTCATAATATGTGTCGGATATGTGCCAACAATATATGTCAAATAAGTTTTTTGATAGCACCAATCATTGACCAAAGGGCTGGAAAAAAGTGGGTTTTTCGGGAAACATTAATCATATCTCTCTTAATTGGCACAATATCAAAACCGTACAAAATGGACAATATTTCCCTAATAATTACCTAAAACTTTTGTCTGAGAATTTTTGATAAGACTCACCATTACGCCAAGGGATGAGAAAAATTATTTCGGAATTATAAGAAAATGCCAAGAGATATGAGAGGTTGCCATGGCAACAGTACTAAATTGATGAGGGATGAGCCGTTGCCATGACAACGCACTTGCACGAGATCAGATTCAGTATTTCCATCTGACTAAGCCGGCCCCGTGGTGTTGGGGTAGCGCGCCTGCCTCTCACCCGGAGTCCCCGGGTTCGATCCCCGGCTCCGTCAGGTATTTTAAAACTGACGTGAGGGTTGGAATGGGGTGCACTCAGCCTCGTGAGGACAATTGAGTAGCTGTCTGACAGTGAGACAGCACCCCGATCACGAATACCAATATTAACGGCCGAGGGGACCCGACGCGCTGATCACCCGTCACCCCAATATCTGCAGGCCAAATGGCTGGGCAGCGGTCGCTTGGTCGGCCTTAGCCCGTCATGGGCTGGATGGTGCCAGGGGTTGAATTTGACATCTGACTAAGTGGGAAGCGTCTTCGGTGACGTAACTGGTAGCATGCAGAATGTCTATGCCCAAGGTCGCGGTTTCAAAGACGGCCGAAGTCGTCGGATTTTCTAAGAGCGCTAAAATCCCTCAGTATGCTTTCCTTTGGAGGGGAAGTTCCAACGTTCGTTACGAGTTGCTGGTTGGGGTGGCATCTAGTAGCCAAGTTCACAGCTAGGTGTCATTGACGGTAGTAACTGGTAGCAACATTAGGAACTACTGCTTGAAATTGACCGTCTGCAGTCCTTACCTGAATTACAGACTAATACATCCATTACAATTCACACCGTTTATCAGACAGATTCTACACTCACCCAAAGTACACGGGGTTAGATGACCACGTTGTCGCAGCCCCTAAACTAAGGAACCAACCAGAGGTAGATTTCATTAGAAAGCTAACTATTGCAATGGGTAGGCTACCATGTTTCGACTTCCGGAAAATTTCGACATATCTTCGCGTTTCACATCCCCCAGACCCCAAAACCACCGTCAGTTCAAAAGTATATATATATCAGTTTCTTGTGGACACGATAACTGCCGTAATTTTTCACCAATCACTTTTTACCGAATATGTATACCTATAAAATCTCGGTCGAGTTCGTTACTGGGCTAAATCGGTAGAAGGGGGTGAAAATGGGGGGATTTTTCGAAAAAGTGAAATATTGCTATAACTCTCTTACTATATGAAATATCGAATCCGTTCAACGTTCATACTATGTGTCGGATAAAGCCCAAAAATTTATGTTTGAAGGTTTTTTTTATATCACCAACCATTGACCAAAGGGGTGGCAAAGAGTGGGTTTTTCGGGAAACATTAATCATATCTCTCTTAATAGGCACAATATCAAAACCGTACGAAATGGACAATATTCCCCTAATAATTACCTAAAACTTTTGTCTGAAAGAATTTTTGATATGACCCACCATTATGCCAAGGGATGATAAAAATGATTCGGAATTATAAGAAAATGCCAAGAGCTATCAGAGGTTGCCATGGCAACGCTACTAAATTGATGGGGGATGAGCCATCAGACGTTGCCATGACAACGCACTTGCACGAGATCAGATTCAGTATTTTCATCTAAGTGGGAAGCGGCTTCGGTGACGTAACTGGTAGCATGCAGAATGTCTATGCCCAAGGTCGCGGTTTCAAAGCCGGCCGAAGTCGTCGGATTTTCTAAGAGAGCTAAAATCCCTCAGTATGCTTTCCTTTGGAGGGGAAGTTCCAACGTTCGTTGCGAGTTGCTGGTTAGGGTGGCATCTAGTAGCCAAGTTCACAGCTAGGTGTCGTTGACAGTAGTACCTGGTAGCAACATTAGGAACTACTGCTTGAAATTGACCGTCTGCCGTCCTTACCAGAATTAAGACTACTACAGCCATTACAATTCACACCGTTTATCAGACAGATTCTACACTCACCCAAAGTACACGGTGTTAGATGACCGCGTTGTCGCAGCCCCTAAACTAAGGAACCAACCAGAGGTAGATTTCATTAGAAAGCTAACTATTGCAATGGGTACCATGTTTCGACTTCCGGAAAATTTCGACATATCTTCGCGTTTCACATCCCCCAGACCCCAAAACCACCGTCAATTCAAAAGTTTATATATAATTTATGTATGTATATGTGTATATATATATATATATATATATATATATATATTATATATATATATGCATATCAGTTTCCTTTGGACACGATAACTGCCGTAATTTTGCACCAATCACTTTGAATATTTTACCGAATATATATATCTATAAAATCTCGTTCGAGTTCGTTAATGGGCTAAATCGGTCGAAGGGGTGAAAATGGGGGGCTTTTTTCGAAAAAGTGAAATATTGCTATAACTCTCTTAATGTGTGAAATATCGAATCCGTTCAAGGTTCATACTATGTGTCGGATAAAGCCCAAAAATTTATGTTTGAAGAGTTTTTTTTTAGCACCAACCATTGACCAAAGGGGTGGGAAAAAGTGGTTTTTTCGGGAAACATTAATCATATCTCTCTTAATAGGCACAATATCAAAACCGTACAAAATGGACAATATTCCCCTAATAATTACCTAAAATTTGTCTTAAGGAATTTTTGATATGACCCACCCTTATGCCAAGGGATAAGAAAATTGATTTCGGAATTATAAGAAAATGCCAAGAGCTATCAGTGCTTGCCATGGCAACTCTACTAAATTGATGAGGGATGAGCCATCAGACGTTGCCAAGATAACGCACTTGCACGAGATCTTATTCAGAATTCCATCTGACTAAGTGTGAAGCGGCTTCGGTGACGTAACTGGTAGCAAGCATGCTGAATTTCTATGCCCAAGGTTGCGAGTTCAAAGCCGGCCGAAGTCGTCGGATTTTCTAAGAGCGCTAAAAATCCCTCAGTATGCTTTCCTTTGGAGGGGAAATTCCAACGTTCGTTGCGAGTTGCTGGCTGCGGTGGCATCCAGTAGCCAAGTTCACAGGTAGGTGTCGTTGACGGTAGTACCTGGTAGCAACATTAGGAACTACTGCTTGAATTTGACCGTCTGCAGTCCTTACCTGAATTACAGACTAATACAGCCATCCCTAAGTACACGGGGTTACATGACCGCGTTGTCGCAGCCCCTAAACTGAGGAACCAACCAAAATCTCTGCGGGAGATATAATTTTGCGTGAAGAAGTAACAGACCGTTACATAGTTACACATCAGGGTCGAAACCTTGCATAAGGACAGTGTGACCACAAGTATAATAAAAAAGTCCTCTCGGCACGCCGGAAGGCGGAGGTAGATTTCACCGGACAAACTTGGGGATAGGCGAAAATAGGCAGAATATGCAGATTTTCGTAGAAGGATCAGACCTCATTTAACCCTAAACCGGGCGCGCTGGTGAATTTCGTTCACGAACCCGCGTATTTCATCTGTACTTGTTAGTTCCTAAGAGCTACAACCGTGGCGCTGCTAGTACCTTCCGGCGAAGTCTTATCGATACTCTCAGTGTAGCGGTATCTGTTCAGGAAGTTGTACGTGTCACGCTATTCGACCTTGATTGGGAAGTGCCGTCATTTGGTGAACTTTCTTCACCACGCGCCCGGAAATGTAAGTAAAATTGTACCTTATACGTTCTTGGAGTTTCATTATTTTAAAACATAGACTATAGAGGATACAAAAGTAACTATCTATTTTTATTGTAGGGCGAAGTTTGTGAAGGATGAAGACATACAAACCCTGTTACAGGAATTATCTGATGAGGAGGAAGGATCTCAGGGAGCTGAAGTTTGTGATTTTTCTGATGGTGAAGATGAAGTGGTAAATTATTCAGACATTAATCATGACAGTGAGAGTGAACAAGAAGGTGATGTAGGCCTAGTTGATAGCTATGAACACGATGAACTAGAGAGGGATTTTTTCTTCGGGAAAGACGAAACAATGTGGTGCACCAATAGCTTTTCAAAGGCTGCCTCTAGGATTAAATCAAAAAATATAATAAAAATATTTCCTTGTCCAAAAGGAGATGCGAAAACAGTGTCGTGTGAAATGGATGCTTTCTTACAGATAATTGATGTTGAAATGATCGATGAAATAGTTTCTTATACTAACATTTATATTGCAAGGCATTGCGAAGAAGTGACTTACAGCCGTGAGCGCGATGCTAAACCTACTTGCCATGAAGAAATAATAGCTTTGATTGGTTTATTGTTCCTCACTGGTTTGAAAGGTGAAGAGTACACATCTGTGGAAGAAATATGGGCGAAAGATGGAACTGGAATGGGAATAGCAAGAGCCTGCATGTCTTCAAAGAGGTTTCTATTTTTGTTACGGAGTCTTCGTTTTGACGACAAAACTACACGTAACGATCGCCTGCGAATAGATAAACAAGCAGCAGTTCGCACATTGTTGGATTCCTTTGTAGTGAACTGTAAAAAGAGCTACACACCAAGTGAGTTCGTAACAATAGATGAGAAGCTAGTGCCTTTTCGAGGGAGATGTGCATTTATACAGTTTATGCCAAGTAAGCCGGCAAAGTATGAGTTAAAATTCTACGCCCTGAATGATGCTAAAACTTTTTATACTTCATCTCTGGAGTTATACTGTGGCAGGCAACCTCCTGGCCCCTATGAACTCTCTAATAAGCCATATGATATAGTGAAACGTCTAATAGACCACGTGAAGGGAAAAATCGTAATCTAACAATCGACAACTGGTATACCAGCTATGACCTAGTCCTTGATCTTTTACAAGATAAAATAACGTGTATAGGCACTCTCAGGAAGAATAAAAGAGAAATTCCACAGCAGTTTCTTCCTCATAAAGATAGGCCAGTTGGTTCAACAACGTTTGGGTTTCAGTATGAAATCATGCTCATTTCGCATGTTCCTAAAAGGAATAAAGCAGTTATCTTACTTTCTTCTATGCACAACGAACCCTCCGTGGACCCCAACAGTTCCAAGCCCCATGCTATACTGGATTATAATCTAACTAAAGGCGGAGTTGTTACTTCCGACCAAATGGAAGGCAAGTACTCGGTAGCTCAGAAAACCCCACGGTGGACAATGTGTGTCTTTTTTGCTCTACTCAGCATTGCTGGAATAAATAGTCAGGTACTTTACAAAGGGAATCCGAAGAACCAACCAGTATAGAAACGCGTGTTTTTGAAGAATCTTTCATTTCAACTCATGAATAAGTGGTTGGTTGAACGAGCTAAGATAGGAACTCTGCCTCCAGATATCCGAGCAGTGTTATCCCCATACCATCAGGAAGAAACATCAGAAGAGATAAAAGTGCCAACGAAGAGAGGGCGATGCATTCACTGTGAGCGGAAACAAAATCAATTCACCACAATGAAGTGTAATGAGTGTCATAACTATGTGTGTAAAACACACTCTAGAAGATGCATTAGATGTGTAAGCTGTGAGAATAATGATAATGATTAATGAAGATTGTTAGAAGTGTTTCATTTTAAGTTCTCATGAGTGAAGTATTCAACAGTTTCAATTGTATTTTCAGTCTTCAACCCATGAACATTTTGACCCTTTATTATTATATGTATGTACTGTCACTTGTAATTTGTGTTGTAATTATTACATCTAAGGTTTATAAAGCACATAAGGAGTAACAATATCAATCGTGTAAGAGTAAGTACTTGTTAACCAGTTGCTAAGACTAAGAAAAATTAATGGTGAACAAAATTCACCACGCGCCCGGCAATGTAACATTTATAGGCGCGCCCGCTCTAGGGTTAATGCGAGAAGGTATTTTATAATTGGAGCTTAATTAACTTTGTTTTTCGTCATTTTATGCTTATTTTAAACATTTTATTGTCTTATGGGAACGGTAACCTTCTTGTCATTTGGGGTCCATTTTTATACTTGTGGTCACACTGTCCTTATGCTAGGTTTCGACACTGATGTGCAACTATGTAACGGTCTGTTACTTCTTCACGCAAAATTATATCTACCGCAGAGATTTTGGTTGGTTCCTCAGTTTAGGGGCTGCGACAACGCGGTCATGTAACCCCGTGTACTTTGGGATGGCTGTATTAGTCTGTAATTCAGGTAAGGACTGCAGACGGTCAATTTCAAGCAGTAGTTACTAATGTTGCTACCAGGTACTACCGTCAACGACACCTAGCTGTGAACTTGGCTACTAGATGCCACCGCAACCAGCAACTCGCAACGAACGTTGGAACTTCCCCTCCAAAGGAAAGCATACTGAGGGATTTTTGGCGCTCTTAGAAAATCCGACGACTTCGGCCGGCTTTGAACTCGCGACCTTGGGCATAAACATTCAGCATGCTACCAGTTACGTCACCGAAGCCGCTTCACACTTAGATGGAAATCTGAATCTGATCTCGTGCAAGTGCGTTATCTTGGCAACGTCTGATGGCTCATCCCTCATCAATTTAGTAGTGTTGCCATGGCAACCACTGATAGGTCTTGGCATTTTCTTATAATTCCGAAATTATTTTTCTCATCCCTTGGCATAATGGTGGGTTATATCAAAAATTCTTTCAGACAAAAGTTTTAGGTAATTATTATGGGAATATTGTCCATTTTGTACGGTTTTGATATTGTGCCTATTAAGAGAGATATGATTAATGTTTCCCGAAAAACCCACTTTTTCCCACCCCTTTGGTCAATGGTTGGTGCTATCAAAAAAACTCTTCAAACATACATTTTTGGGCTTTATCCGACACATAGTATGAATGTTGAACGGATTCGATATTTCACATATTAAGAGAGTTATAGCAATATTTCACTTTTTCGAAAAAAAAAAGCCCCCCATTTTCACCCCCCAACGACCGATTTAGCCCAGTAACGAACTCGACCGAGATTTTATAGGTATACGTATTCGGTAAAAAATTCAAAGTGATTGGTACAAAATTACGGCAGTTATCGTGTCCACAATAAACTGATATACATATACATACATAAATTATATATAACTTTTGAACTGACGGTGGTTTTGGGGCCTGGGGATGTGAAACGCGAAGATATGTCGAAATTTTCCGGAAGTCGAAATATGGTACCCATTGCAATAGTTAGCTTTCTAACGAAATCTACCTCTGGTTGGTTCCTCAGTTTAGGGGCTGCGACAACGCGGTCATCTAACCCCGTGTACTTTGGGTGAGTGTAGAATCTGTCTGATACACGGTGTGAATTGTAATGGCTGTATTAGTCTTAATTCATGTAAGTACTGCAGACGGTCAATTTCAAGCAGTAGTTCCTAATGTTGCTACCAGGTACAACCGTCAACGACACCTAGCTGTGAACTTGGCTACTAGATGCCACCCCAACCATCAACTCGCAACGAACGTTGGAACTTCCCCTCCAAAGGAAAGCATACTGAGGGATTCTAGTGCTCTTAGAAAATCCGACGACTTCGGCCGGCTTTGAAACCGCGACATTGGGCATAGACATTCAGCATGCTACCAGTTACGTCACCGAAGCCGCTTCCCACTTTATCAGGCGGCTTTGGTGGCGTAGTCGGTAACATGCTGAGCTTCTATGCCCAAGATACCGGGTTCAAACCCGGCCGAAGCCGTCGGATTTTTTAAGAGCGTTAAATATCCCTCAGTATGCCTTCCTTCGGAGGGGAAGTAAAGCCGGCGGTCCCATGTCATAGATTTATGGCATGTTAAAGATCCTTCCACTAATTGCACCTGTGTGAAGCTAAATTGGATAGGTTAAGAATGTATACAACGCTCTTAGGTTTCTATGTTCGTTGCCAAGAGCCGACTGCGGCGGCGTCTAGTAGCTCAGTTCTGAACTTGGCCTCGTAGTCGTTGACAGTGGCGCTTGGCGGCAAAAGTAGGAACTATCTGAAAAATTGTTAGTTGCAGTACTTAAATTAACAAACAGATAACACACACTAATACAGTCATCACAATTAACACCGGTTATCAGACAGATTCTACACACACCCAAAGTACACGGGGCTACATGACCGCGTTGTCGCAGCCCCTAAACTTAAGAACCAACCAACCAACCACTTAATCAGATGGAAATAATGAATCTGATCTCGTGCAAGTGCGTTGTCATGGCAACGTCTGATGGTCCATGCCTCATCAATTTAGTAGTGTTGCCATGGCAACCACTGATAGCTCTTGGCATTTTCTTATAATTCCGAAATCATTTTTCTCGTCCCTTGGCGTAATGGTGGGTCATATCAAAAATTCTTTCAGACAAAAGTTTTAGGTAATTATTAGGGGAATATTGTCCATTTTGTACGGTTTTGATATTGTGTCTATTAAGAGAGATATGATTAATGTTTCCCGAAAAACCCACTTTTTTCCACCCCTTTGGTCAATGGTTGGTGCTATCAAAAATCTTATTTGACATAAATTTTTGGCACTTATCCGACACATATTATGAACTTTGAATGGATTCGATATTGCACGTATTATGAGAGTTATAGCGAAATTTCACTTTTTCGAAAAAAGCCCCCCATTTTCACCCCCTTCGACCGATTTAGCCCAGTAACGAACTCGACCGAGATTTTATAGGTATACATCTTCGGTAAAAAATTCGAAGTAATTGGTGCAAAATTACGGCAGTTATCGTGTCCACAAGAAACTGATATACATATATATATACATATATATATATATATACATAAATTATATATAAACTTTTGAACTGACGGTGGTTTTGGGGTCTGGGGGATGTGAAACGCGAAGATATGTCGAAATTTTCCGGAAGTCGAAACATGGGACCCATTGCAATAGTTAGCTTTCTAATGAAATCTACCTAAAATGGACCCCAAATGACAAGAAGGTTACCGTTCCCATAAGACAATAAAATGTTTAAAATAAGCATAAAATGACGAAAAACAAAGTTAATTAAGCTCCAATTATAAAATACCTTCTCGCAATAAATGAGGTCTGATCCTTCTACGAAAACCTGCATATTCTGCCTATTTTCGCCTATCCCCAAATTTGTCCGGTGAAATCTACCTCCGCCTTCCGGCGTGCCGAGTGGACCTTTTTTCAATGAGGGCATGGCCACGGTGGCCGGATAATTTTTAGCCTACTTTTCACATTTTGCAAAAATGAGTAAAAAGTAGACTTATGAGATCGATCCGGGAAAATGTGTGTCTGTCTGTCTGTCTGTCTGTCTGTCTATCCTTCTGTCTGTCTGTCCTTCTGTCTGTCTGGCTGTGTGTGTGTCCCCCCCTATCAACTCCTAAACGGCTGCAGCAATCAAAACCAAATTTAGTATGAGTAAAGATGTGCACCGGAATAGCTCACGTCCATATTTGAAAATGATGTCAGTGCTACCAACTGCTGAAAAAACGCACTAGAAATTTGAGCTCCATGTTGGATATCTTGCAAGGTATGCATGGGAGCTATTCCAAAATTCGCACACATGTAGATAATACTATTTCAGTTTAATTTCCAGGAGGCCAACCATGACAGTGTTGCCAAAATAATTTTAAGCCTTCTGATAAGTCCAATGTTTAAATGCACATAACTTCTACACTATCAATTGGATTTCAACCAAATTTTGTATGTAATATCTGTACATAAACAGATATGACTGAGCGTATTCTTAAGAGCCACCAGGGCTGCCAACTGTTAATAATTGCTTTCTCTATTTTTTAAAATCCAAATACCAATATATCAGAAAGTATGCAGCCAACAGCTTTAAACTATGCACACGTATATTCCGACATTTTAGATTAATTTGGAGTAACTTATATACGTCAGTTCTACCAACATGATTATAAGCCTGCTGATAGTACCAATTTTTAAATACATGTAACTTCTATACTATCAGTTGGATTTCAACCAAATTTCGTATGTACTATGTGTACCAAAACATATATGACTGAAAGTATTGCTAAGATCAATCAGGGCTGCCAACTGTTAATAAATGCTGTCCATATTTTTTTACCCTAATATCAATATATCAGAAAGTATGCAAGCCAACAGCTCTATACTTTGCACACGTATAGCACCTGACATTCTAGATTAATTTGGAGTAATTAATACAAGGCAGTGCTGCCAACATGATTCTATGCCTGCTGATATGTCCAATTTTAAAATGCATGTAACTTCTATACTAACAAATGGATTTCATCCAAAATTGGCACAACAAGATATCATAATAATTCAGACTGTTTCTGACCAGCACACGCATGGTATTGTTGGCAACATGCTTTTACGCGTGCTGATAGATCCAGTGTCTAACTGCATGTAACGTCCATTGGACTTCAACCGAATTTTGTATTCCGTACCTTAAGAGGTGGAACTAAGAATATATTCAGTCACCAGGGTTGCCAACTGTAGTGCTCTATTAGGCTACATTATACCAGGTATATTTTGAACTAATTAGATATTTCGATATTACCAACTTAATTTCGTCATTATTCTAGATAGGTTCATATACTGTAGAATAATCATTGGCATGAAAAGTAGGCTGTATAGTTCTTTACGGAACTTCTTGTTTTAAATTTTGATGGTTTTCAAAATGTTTTTTTAACAAAAGTGTCGTTAGGCCCTTTGTCAAAATTTCAAAAATACATTCAAAAAGGGAGCGTCATTCCAAGTCCAACGACCCCTCATACATGCCCTTGCCTTATTGGTTCATGAGATATTAAAAAGCCAATGACCTATTAGTTTTGGATCTTTTGGGTAATTTAAAAAATAACTTATCTATAAATCATTATTCTAAAAGCCCGCCCTCTTACAGAAACCCCAAGTGCGCATGCGTAAAATCAAAAAAAAAAAAACAAAAAAAAGTTAATTCATACCGGCTTTGAGTCGTTTGCATGTTGTTCACGAGGAACAATGTTTAATTTCATATTAGCATTTACCAGCATCCATGTCGCCCACGGAAAGCGAGTTGTACTACCCCTGGTAGGGGGAGGTTTTATTTTGGGGTTGAAATATGTTATCCATAGTAAAGGGGGCGTCACCCCGAGTCCAACGACATGTCATATGTTCAAATCGGACCATGGGTTTGCGAGAAATCCACTAATTTAACATCGACGCTCCGCGACGCCGGGCGTCGAGTGGCTTAGAACCCGCCTTACCCCCCCCCCCCCCCCCCCACTTGTATGTTTTTCGAAAATCTGGGAGTTTGAATGCTAATAGGGAATTAAACGTTATTACACATAAAGCGCATGCATACAGCCGATTACCGCTATGATTTAATATGTTTGTTTTTGCTTTTACGAATGCGCACTTTTTTTTGTAAGAGGGTGGGTAATGAATCGCAGAGGCATATGCAGCGGCCGTGTATGCCAGTGCCATTCATTGCTATTTGATAAATCATGAATCGCAGAGGCTTATGCGATGACAATGCTTGCCAATGCATTCATCGCTATTTGATAAATCATGGATTGTACTGTAATGATTGAAAAAACAATTACAAGAATGATTGCCGAGCCACAGAACATGGCATTGACCAAGATAATAGCCATGCTTGCAAATGCATTAGTCGATATTTGAAAGAACCATGAATCGCAGAAGCTTATGCCATGGTTTGTAGCAGGCAATTGAACTTGAAATACTTTAAGCCACAGACTAGCGCGCTAACCAGTTAGCTATGGGATGTAAAACAGTGTCGGCTGCTAAAGCCTGTCGCACATTCCTGGGGGAATGATTAAATGAATAACCGATGAAATGAAATGATTGTGGAGAGTGTTGCTAGAATGAAATAGTGACAGGGAATACCGGAGTAGCTTGAGATTGGAAGAGAACAAGAGTGAGGTCGACAGGAAAGAAGACGGAGAGGAGCCCGGCACAAAAAGTGGAAGCAATACCGAACATGGCTGGGGCCCTGTGGTCGCTAACGCACGTTCCACTAAATGTGAGTCCCTGGGGAGAATTTTTAAACACTCCTGCTGCTGGCATGCATCGAGTGTAAACTTGGGATAATGAAAACTGCAAGTCTTGCATGATGCCAGTGATAAATTACGCATTCTCCAAAGATTCTGCCTGTCAGATAACATGCAAGTAGATATTATGTATCACTGTATGAATTATTGAATATTAAAAAGAAATCGACTGTGGATCTATTGAAAAGGAATCGTCTTGGCATTTGCCTGGTGGTGAAAATGGAAAATCACGAAAACCCATTTTCTGAATGACTCAGGTGGGATTCAAACTCACACTTTTTCAATGTCAGCGAGGCATGAGGTAGCATGTTAGCACTCTCGATCCCTGCAGCTGGTAATTTTGATTTTACTCTCTCTAAGATAAGCTTTTCCATGAAATAAGCATGGAATCCTGCCTCTACCGCCATTAAAGTAGGGAGAGATGACCTGATAGTTTTACCGTTTTAAGAGAAGAGAATCCACTCTCGAGTCGCCTTTTTAGCGTAGCGGTTAGCATGATTAGCTGCCACTCCAGAGATCCTGGGTTTGAATCCCAGCTCAGGCATGAAATTTGAAAAGTGATATGAGGATTGAAACAGGGTCTACTTAGCCTTGGGATGAGTCAAATGAGTAGAGGGGGTTTTATTTTTACTTTAGCCATTCTTGAAGTGGTTTTCAGTGGGTGCAAAAATTGGTGTAATAGTGGGTGCAAACGTGTGTGCAAAAGTGGGTACAATAGTGGGTGCAAAAGTGGGTGCAAAGGTGGGTGCAAAAGTGGGTGCAACATGGGGTACAAAGATAGGTGCAAATGTGGGTGCAAACGTGGGTGCAAAGGTAGGCGCAAAAGTGGGTGAAAAGGTGGGGGCAAAAGTGGGTGCAGTTTACGGTAGGCACAATTTTTACCAGAATGTGATTTGAGTAAATGTCATTTCTAAACCCTAATAGTGAGTAGTCGGTTGGTTTTTATCTTTGCACGCGTAAAGATGTCACATACACTGGTGATGGATACTCAAGGCTTTAAGGTCAATGTATTTGATTGAGTGAGAACCATAGTTAGAATAAATACCCTTAATCTTAGAACTTGATTAAAGTAGTATTTCATTTTACATAGTGCTAACCAATGTCGACGGTTAGTAAAGTTCACTAGATAATATAAATAATAGTTTAAAGTGGATGCAAAGGTAAGTGCAAAAGTGGGTGCAAAGGTAGGTGCAAAAGTGGGTGCAAAAGTGGATGCAAAAGTGGGTGCAAAAGTTGATGGAAAAGAGGGTGTAAATGTGGGTGCAAATTAGGGTGCATAATTGGGTGTAAAAGTGGGTGCAAAAGTGGGTGCAGTAGTGGGTGAAAAGTGGGTGCAAATGTAGGCGCAAAAGTGGTTGCAAAAGTGGGTGCAGTAGTGGGTGCAATAGTGGGTGCAAAAGTGGGTGCAAGAGTGGGTGCAATGTATAGTAGGCACAATTTTTACTAGAATGTGATTTGAGTAAATGTCATTTCTAAACCCAAGTAGTGAGTAGTCGGTTGGTTTTGTTCTTTGCACGCGTAATCATGTCACATACACTGGTGATGGATATTCACGGCTTTAAGGTCAATGTATTTGATTGAGTGAGAACCATAGTTAGAATAAATACCCTTAATCTTAGAACATGATTAAAGTAGTACCGTATTTCATTTTACATAGTGCTAACCTATGTCTACGGTTATAGTCCGGGACAGCTTAAATAAGTTACTAGATCAAAACAGGGTAGGCAACATTAACAGTCGTCCCCTATGCCTACGTAAATGTTGGTTTATGCTTACATTTCTTGAAGTTAAGTTGTTTTCAGGTGCGAGCACATTGTCGCCAGCCCTGCTTAAAATCTCGCCATCTCCAAAGACCATAATACCACTACAATTCCGTACCACACAGTTGCCGACATGTTTCTGGCGATAACTCCCAGAATGCATTTTTCACAAAGTCAGCCAGGATTATAATTACGACTTTAACTAATGACTTATTATTTGAATAATTTCACAGTTTTCTTTGTAATTTAAATTACTACAAATATACATCGATTAAAACTGTTTTTACAGTTTTTAGAGACTCTTGATATGTGTGCGTCAAATCCACTAGTCTGAGATGTTTCGAAGCTTTTATTTAATGTTATTTAATTAATTTTTGGATAAATTCTTTTTTTAGATTTCATCATGACGCCTAAAAACACGAGAACAAGATTGGAGATGGATTGGAGAAACTCTACGATAACACTACGATTTGAATAAGTAGGCTTATCCTAGACCTACACAATTAAAAGTACAAAGTTATTTAATCGTTGTTTTATTTATTTTTATATTCAGTCAGAGCACAAATAACGTATCAAAAAACCTTAATTGTCTTTGGAAATATTGAAATAGTCTTCTGACTGCATTTTCCGTATAGGCCTAATTCAAACATAACCTAAAATATAGCCTATGTAAGTTCTCTCTCGGGAATATATTCTAAGGTTCAATTCGCCTTCTAATATTGTAATGTATCTTATTCTCGACTTCCAAATGCTGTCAGCCATAATATTATAATACATTGCACATGCAGCTTGTAAGCTTGGAAGTAGGCCTAGTCTATGATTCACACTCGGTTAGTGGTAGTGAATGTATTGGCGATTATTTATGTAGCTTATAACTTATGTACTTGGCTACTGACCTACAGCCTACTTAGTAGTAGGCAGATAAAATATTTATATTAGGCCTATTTTTATTTGTTCCAGTCATGGCTGCGACAGAGTAGTGTGGTGCCCTTCAACGAACTTCAAGGGTTGTGCAACATGAATCAATCATCATTCAGATGAGCCATATACTCACATGTGCACGGAATATGCACTGCGTGGAGTCACATATGCAAATTTTCAGAGAATACCAACAATATCTCATAGCTCTCTTTTAGTTCTCGACATAAGTTACTGCACCACTGAATCTGGGTGAAAATTACTGATGTATTAATGTTGGGTGAGACTAAGTCATTGTTCGCTACTTGGTTAGATGACAAAGTTTGGGTGAAGCCATTGGTTGCAATACGTTATAAATATTGGTCGCAGCTATAGCCTACTTGTATTATTAATTCTGAATGAAAGTACAACGCGGCTTATACACCTGCATCGGACATGATTGTGACTGTATGCTGTGATGGCTGCGCGAGAATTATTAGCACACAGGTAACGATATTTGTAGGCTATACATTATACGGTAATAGAAAACTACACAGCTTGGACATTCTTAAAGTTCACGGCACGTGAATTATGAAATAAAAGGCAAAACCATTGGCCTGGATAAAGATTATTGATGCGTGACTACCCCCACTGTGACAAAAACCGGGGGTGTTATATATTAGCTAACGCGGCCCGCGTTACCTCAATTTTTCATATTAAGGCATTGTTGTTATTGTTGTTTCTTATGGCTAGCCCAGATTCCAATCCATCAGCTTTCTTGCATTCCAATAGAGTTGTGTAAGGTTTCCTGAAGTTCTAGCAGTCACATCAAGTTTGTTGCAATGTAGCAGGTGCCCCTTATCCATTTTACAGCCAGGTTCGTGACAAAGTGTGCATTTTTCAGATCTCAGGATGTCCCAAATTGAATCACGACTTATATAGATGAAATTCCAGCTGAGTCTGCAATTTTCGCTGTTAATTATGCACAAGTACAGTATTGCCAATCCCGCACTTACGGTACTAATTTGTATAAGCGCGGTACCATGAAACAAAATAGCGCCAAGTTTGAACCAGTTCACAATGGATTGTGCAAGCTGTTTTTGCCTAGACCAATAATTGTTAATTCGTTAGGCCATACAAACACCCCTGGTTTTTGTCACGCATAGTGGGGGTAGACACGCATCAATAATTTTCATCCAAACCAATGGTTTGTGCCTAGACCAATATTTTTTAGGCAGTGAGGAGCTGGTTTTGCCGATTAGTTCGAAACATGAAATCCTTGCGATCAGCGTTCATTACAGTGGTAAATACTGTTCTTCATACAAAACAAACATAACCTGGGGATTACGCCCAGACCCCCTTGCTTGTAGTGCAATTGGTAATTTTCGTCCAGACAGTCGTCTAACCAAGTAGCGACCAATGGTTTCGTCCAGTCAGTCGTCTAACCAAGAAGAGCTCGTTTATTTCTTTTTCTCACATAATTACAACATTACATGTGTCGTCTAATGTAGGCCTATTTTGTATCGAACATGTTGGTAACTAATGACGTCAATGTGATCGCTCACTGCGACAGTTTCACATACTAAATATGCTGTCGAACATCCTGCGATTGTTAAGTATACAATAAATAAAAACACATATTTAAGTGATTTAGCACATATATCCGGTGCAGACGTGATCAAGGTTAGTAGTTACAATTGATAATATCCCCCCCCCCTCCCGCAAAAAGATGAAATAAGGTACGAAAATGATATATTATCAAAGTGAAAGCAAAAAAGAAAAGAGTGATACATGGTACAGAATTAATGTGAAATTTCACTACAGTACATGTCGTTTTATAAATGGGCATAGCGGGTGGGTTACAGACAGCGACGGAGAAAACATCTATTAGGACATTACTTCCATAATTATTATTCACCATTTCACAAGGTATTTAGGCTAATTTAAGTATTCTACTTGGTTCATCACTTCTGAAGTGTTACCTCTATTACGTATGTCGTTTTGCCTTGAACATTTTTGGTTGAAGGCGGGCTATTATTTTATTTTTGAATATGCACTGAAAATTTGATGTAATCAGCGTAACCGCAGCATTCGTAAAGAGGTTTACGCAGGCCAGCGCGTATCCCATATTTGAACAGCTGACTGCGGTTGACTGTAGCGTTGGGGGTCTGTACCACTAGCGCTGGCCAACAGTGGGACCCGCTTGAACTCGATCAGTGATAACACTATGTATTCTATTCGTCATGATAATGCTATTATTATGATCACGTAGAAATGAGCGGAAGTGTAGAGGACGTACGCACTCGCGCATTCGCGACAACGCTCAGTTCAATTCCCTCTCATATATTCCGCTCTCGCAAGTTAAATATCTCTGCTCTCCACAGAAAATTGTTTTGTGTTGGTATCTTATAATTATAATTTTCGAGATATTACCGTACTCCGTCGATAAAGCTTGCCTTTCAACGCCTGTATTTAACTCGTCAATTTCTCAGTGCATTCAGTGAATTTTCTGCAAGTGGCTCTTAATGTGCCGGTTGACGAGAGGTCAGGAGACTATTCTACCAACCATCTCGCGCTGTGCGGCTAGCAAATTTGGCAGTTGGTCAAGGTTCAATTTCCGGCTCTGCCAGGAAATTTTAATTTTGGTCTGAGGGATGGAACAAGGCACACTCAGCCTTGTGAGGCAAAACTGAGAAAAGGAGGGTTCGATTCCCATCTTAGCCATTTTGGAAGTGGTTTCCACGCTTCTACTCCTGGCAAATGCCGGGATGGTTCCTAATTTAAGGCCACGGCCACCTCGTTCCCAATCCTCAACTGAATAATAAATGCACACACTAATACAGCCATCACAATAACACAGGTTATCAGACAAATTCCGCATGCCCATGTACACAGATCGACATGACCATGATGTCGCAAAGCCCCAAAATCAACCAACAACTGCTGCTTTCTACCATTCCAAGACGAAATCTAAGAGTTGCCATTAGTCTTATGCCCCTAAAATCCACGACTAGTTCGAATGGTGTTAGGCCTAAGCATTGGATCAACCATCTTCTTGCTTTTCAATAGGGATTTGCCAATAGGCTTTCAACAGCTTGTCTCAATTCTGCCTTCATATATGTAGGCCTTTCCATGCAAGAAATGCGTACGTTACTCATCAATAATAAAGAAATAATAAGCTAATATGTACCCTATTATTATATTTCTCCCCTACTCCTAAATCCTTCTCTGAACACTCATCTTAAAACAGAATGGTCTGCATTTTTGGACTAATTATAAAAATATATCCTATAAGAAGAAATGAACATGCTCATCTTTCCACCCTGGCGATAAACTGGAAAAAAACATTGAGTAAGTATTGATGTTCCTGATCTTATGCATTTTATATGATGGTTTAAAAATCAAACTAGAAGAGATAATTTAAATTGACTACCATAATACTGTGGGGAAACGGTTTCCAGATCATGACACTCACAAGCATCGAATATAGAACTGAATTATTTATTAAAACAATGAAACTGATTAAAATACAGTAGAGAATTAAGGGAATGTGTTTCGCGGCTCATCGGAACTCGGAATACTGTTTCTCTTCTTTTTATTCTCAGACAATGGCGCTGAGCTTACTCCTGCGCCCGCTAGATCCCATACTCGGCCTTCTTGATCCTCATCCGGTTCCCACACTTGGCCGTCCTGATCCTCATCCGACCCGGATGAAGAAAATCCGCCCGGCCAGGGCCTCATGAACTCCGCACAGGACGATGTGATTCTTGGTCCAGCATGGTCTCCTTCTCTGCTGACGTCATATGTGTCGTTGAGTTTTACTCGAGTCACTCGATAAGGTCCTAGACTTTTGTTTTTTAGTTTCAGATGTGGACCGATCTGAGTGCGTTTGATGGCAACCAGGTCGTCGACCTGATACTTCTTAGGCTCCTTACGTCGTCGGTTGAATTCAGCACGATTTTCAGATTGTACTTTTTCTATCTGCTTTTTTGCATCTTCTCTCATCTGATCACGTTTTTCGTTGAACGAATCGATCAGCTCCTCTTCGATGAGTTGCACTATACGTAGATCATTTTGGTTGTGCATTCTGACTCCTGTCAGCAGCTCGAAAGGTGACATTCCGATGCTCCTCTGGAACGTAGAGTTGATAGCTCGTTGGACAGATGGTACAACCTTGTACCATTTTGTTGGATCGTCAATGCTAAGTTTAGCGATGATCTTGGTCACTGTTGAGTTGACTCTCTCGATTTGACCATTGGCTCTTGGCAGTCCAGCTGTGATCAAGACGTGCTTGATACTCTGCGATTTACAGTAGTCCTGGAACTCATGGGAGGTGAACGATGGCCCCCTGTCGGTGATCACTTGAACTGGGTTTCCAAAGTTCGTCCTCTGAAACTCCATCTTTTCAATCGTCTGGGCCGATTTGGTAGTTTTCACAGGATACAGCCAGGTGAACTTCGTGAAGGCGTCTATCACACAGAAGATGTGTTCATATCCCTTGTGTGTAGACTTAAGTGGTCCAATGTGATCCATGTGGTAGGTGTGCAATGGCACACTCTCCTTGAACATCGGATGTAACCAACCTTCTTTCTTGCCTGCCTTCCTGTTAACCACCAGACACTTCACACAGTTGGCTATGACTCGTTTCACCTTGTTGGCCAAGTCTGGAATATAATATTCCTGCTTCACGTCTTCTTCAGTCCTTTTAACAGCGTAGTGTCCCTTCTCTTGTGCATCTTTGATGATTTCATGGTGCATTGCCCGCGGGACCACCAACGTCTCTCGCCCGTCAACAAATTTAAATAGCAGTCCATCTCTGACGAAGAAGTTTTCGTAAGGCCCTTTCTCCAGTGTCGCTTTTATCGCTGTCAATCCTTCGTCTTTTCTCTGGTCGATTTTGATCCTCGCTGCAAGGCCATCAGGGAATCCAAACATCACTGCTGGACATCGGCTCAGGACATCGACATGTTTCATCCTGGTTGCAGTTCGGTGTTCGATGGTATAGTCAAACTCCTCCAAGGCCATAGCCCATCTAGCTACTCGTGGGACCAGGTCCCTTTTGTGCATTGTCTTTTGGAATGCCATACAGTCAGTCACGATCTTGAACGGAATTCCAGTTTTCTTTTTGACTACCACCACTTGGCATGTATATTCTGATTGACTCGGTTCTATGATATCTTCCTCCAGCCACGCCTCGACTTGCTCATCGACAAATTCGTTCTCAAGCGGTGCCATTCGTCTGGGCCTGCTAAATATCGGTTTTTCTTCTTTCAATGTGATCTTCATCTTGACATCAGTAGATTTCGTCTTCTTTGGTACATATCTCGCTACCAAATCCTGGAACTGTTCCCTTTTTTCCTCATCAACGCAGTTCTCGATATCAAATTCCTGATCGTCGGCTACCCTGATCACCATCATTGGGACCTCTAGTTTCTTGATGGTAACTCCTTGCTTGCTCAGGATGACCTCACCCTGATCCAATAGATCGTTACCAATAACCATGTCCCACTCCATAGTATCATCAGAAACAACATAGACGTTGGTTTGGAATTCCAGCTCGTCTATTTCAACGACTGTTGTGAAGTAACCTTGAGGAGCAACAAAACCATTACCGAATCCTTTCAAAACGAGATCCGTGCTCTTCAATCCTGGGGAACCCATGGTCTTATAGATGTTTTGTCGCAGTAGGTTATAAGGACTGCCACAGTCGATAAGTGCCTGAAGTTTCTGCTGACCCAAACTAACCTCTTTGAACTTGAGGCAGCTTTTCTTTTCATCAATAAGATTGATACCTTGATTATTCCTCTTATCGTTCTTCCTCTCATTTTTGCACTCGGATGAAATGTGGCCAAACTCATTGCAGTTGAAACATCTCTTGCCTTTATCCTTGTGCTCACATTCCTTTGAACTATGACCAGATCCACCGCAATTATAACATCTATCTCCACTACTCGCCTCTTTCTTCTTTGTACTGCCCCAGCACTTTCCGTCCTTCTCGTTGGCACTCTTGGCACTTCCTTGAAAATTACTGTTATTATACTTTGTCCTTTTCTTTGGCAAAGACTTCACTGCCATCTCATAACTTTTCATTTTCTCCTTGAAATCCTTGGAATTTTTTGCTCCATAGAGAAGAAGTTTTGATCCTGAATCGTCCTCGATCCCATCAATCACGTACTGACACAGAGAAACTTGCTCAACATCACCTCTACTGGCGATTTCCTTCATCACAAGAAAGTACTCCTGTAGAGATTCGTCGCGCTTTTTTCGTCGCTGGGTTAACAACTTGTGAATTTCTGCACTGCTTGCCGCCACGTCAAACTCCTCTTTCAAGGCCTTCTTCAGTGCAGTCCAGGACGTCAGTCCTTTCTCACCTTGAATAAAAGCTTAGCTAAACCATCGAGTGATTTCTTAGCGAAAATAAACTTTTGCAGCTCACTCCATCCCATCAAGATTGACGTCTCTTCAAAATCTGCAATCCATTTCTTCACTGGGTGTCCATCCTTACCGTTAAAGGTTTTCATTGCGCCCTCTACGTCGTGGAACGACAATGAAAACTTATGCTGTTCTCTATACCTTCTGTGCTGGTCTTCCTCTTCGCTCTCTTTGTCTTCTTCATCTTCGTCATCATCGTCTATAATAGTTGCGAGTTCATCCAATTTTCTCAAGTAATAACAAATGGTGTTAATCATTACCTCCTTTGTCCCGATCTCGGTATTAAGAATCTCAGAAACACGCAACAGATCAGCCTTAGAAAATGTTTCTTCGATAAATTTCTTCTTAGCTTCCTCTTCAATGGAATTTTCGTCAAAATCGAATCCAGGAAACTCTCGCAGTCGCTTTCGATTCTTCCTGTCGTCTGGTATATGCTCGAAAATGAGGTTATGTAAAACTTTGATTGCTTTGACCGGAGCATCACTTATGTTCTTATTTATTTTCTCTATTGCACCGAGTGTAGTCATCTTATTTGTTTACTCACGCCTATCAAGTAGATTTCCGTCAATATCGCTTCCTCAAAACCTCGCTATCAAACCTGTTTAACCTCATTCACCAAACCTGTGATATTTGTAGGTGATATCGTTGAATACCGCTTCCCGTCGTTTCTCTCTGACGAGTCGCTATCCTCTTACCACATCCACAATCCTCAGTCGTCGTTTAGATTCCGACCCTCGTCGTCGTCGTCACGGCACCACTAATTGTCACTGAAACTGAAGAACAAATTTTGCTAGCCTATGAATCCTCGTCGTATATTCGCACGTCGTGGGCTCACAAAACTGCACGTCGTCTCGTCGTCAGCGTCGTAGGCAACAGCAACAAATATGATTAGCCGTCCACTTCGTCAAAATAGCGTTGTATTTTGCGTCGTACTTCGTGTCGTGGATTGCGTCGTAACTCGTTGTTTCAGTCCATCCCGGACGAGCTCCCATTTGTGGGGAAACGGTTTCCAGATCATGACACTCACAAGCATCGAATATAGAACTGAATTATTTATTAAAACAATGAAACTGATTAAAATACAGTAGAGAATTAAGGGAATCTGTTTCGCGGCTCATCGGAACTCGGAATACTGTTTCTCTTCTTTTTATTCTCAGACAATGGCGCTGAGCTTACTCCTGCGCCCGCTAGATCCCATACTCGGCCTTCTTGATCCTCATCCGGTTCCCACAATACTGCTTAAGAGTTACTGTTGTGGACTGATGACCAAGATGTCCCTAACTTGAGCAAGGACTGCTTCACAACTTCATGTAAAATTTATTTCCGTAAAAGGGCCTTTACTTAGTTTGGATCATTTGCGATACGTATTACATGGATGTGTGTGCTGACTTTTTGGTGTTAAATGATGTAAGATGGCAAAACCAAATGTGGCGGCCATGCTGGTTTTCTAGTAACTTATTTAAGGTGTCCTGAACTATAGTAAAGTTCACTTGATAATATAAATAATAGTTTAAATTAGATGCAAAGGTAGGTGCAAAAGTGGGTGAAAAAGTGGGTGCAAAGGTAGTTGCAAAATTGGGTGTATAAGTGGGTGCATATGTGGGTGCAAAAGTGGGTGCAAAAGTAGATGCAAAAGTGGGTGCAAAGGGGTGCAGTAGTGGGTGCAAAAGTAGGTGCGAAAGTTGGTGCAAAAGTGGGTGCAAAAGTGGGTGCAAAAGTAGGTGTAAAAGTGGGTACAAAAGTGGGTGAAAAAGTGGGTTCAAAAGTGGGTGACAAGGTAGGTGCAAAATTGGGTGCAAACGTGGGTGCAAAAGCGGGTGCAAAGGTAGGTGCAAAAGTGGGTGCAGTTTATGGTAGGCACAATTTTTACTAGAATGTGATTAGAGTTAATATAATTTCTTAACCAAGTAGTGAGTAGTCGGTTGGTTTTGGTCTATGTACGCGTAAACATGTCACATACACTGGTGATGGATACTCAAGGCTTTAAGGTCAATGAATTTGATTGACTGAGAACCATATTTAGAATGAATACCCTTTATCTTAGAACATGATTAAAGTAGTATTTCATTTTACATAGTGCTAACCAATGTCTACGGTATACTAGTTATGAAATTATTCATAAAGTCATTCAATATAAACCCTTGAAAAAAATATACCAACCTTGATACTCCTTTTGTAGTCCCAGCACTCAGCTTGATGAATGTTTAAGAGGTGGGAGAGACATGCAGGTTGGAAATAATTATATAGCTTATCATAACAGTGATGCATTATTAAGACGTGTTGTTAATTATTAGTGGAATGAATGGTAAATGACTTTTATCTACCTATAAACTTTAGGATTAAAACAGCAATCAAAATGTATATCATCACTGCTATGATTTCAAAAAATAGAAAAAAAAGCATTTATGTTTTTCTTTGTTTATTCAAAACATACCATTCATCGATTGTTGTTTTTAACTTCATAAATCACATATACAGGTTGACTACTTGTATTGATATTTTGAAAAACATCATCAGGCACGTTATCAAAACGTGAAAGAAAAAATGTTTCAAACTCTTCACAAATGCAAAGAGCACGGTTTCCAAATTTAGTGTTTTTTCTATGAATGGAAAAAGTGTATGAATAGGCAAGTCGCTCATCTTCTTGAGTTCAAGACCACAGGCTTGACCGATAGCATTCGATTCTTCCATGGTAGTCTAATAGCAAAAGAGCGTAACTATGACAATCTAGTCTCAACATTGTTACAACAACAATGACAATAATCACACTTGGTTTTAAAATATTTAGCAAACCTCACCCCCATTGGTATGCAAATAAGACTATCTTAAAAAAGACATAGTTATGACTACATGAAAAAATATTCAATACATGACTTACACATTTATTCTTTTCAAATGTTTATGCTAGGAAATACCTACCATTCAAATAATGATTAAGTTGCGCTACTGCCTTACAGCAATCCACTTGTAATCGACTTGTTGGTGATGATTACTTGAATTCATTTTATATCCCACAGCAATTATCTGTAAATCAATTGATTAATCAATACGTTTCAATTCATGACTTACACCTCCATCAACATTAACAAAAACCGTTAAAAAGTCTATCATATTATAAATGGAGCATTCATCGAATCTCACCTACACGTTTAGCATTACAGCATGGTCAAGTAGTTTAAACATGAATTAGCAAAATAGTATTGTCAGTGACATCTAGTAGTGATCATGGACGCTGGATAACTCATTAATCAAATCTCGTCTATAATTTTAACATCACAAACGGTCAAGTTGTTGTTTCAATATGGATTCACAAAATAGTATTGTCAGTGGCATCTAGTAATGAACATAAACAATGAATAGAGTGTTAATCAAATCACAAATGGTCAAGTCGTTTTAACATGGATTCACAAAATAGTATTGTCAATGGTATCTAGTTGTGAACATTGGCATTGGAAAAAGCATTAATCAAATTGCAAACGATCAAGTTGTTTTAACACGGATGTGTAAACTCGTATTGTCAGTAACATCTAGTTGTGAACATGGACATTGGATATACCGTTTATCAAATTACAAACAGTCAAGTTATTTTAACACGGATTTTCAAACTCGTATTGTCAGTGGCATCTAATAATGAACATGAACACTGGATAGAGTGTTAATCAAATCGCAAACGATGAAGTTGTTTTAACACAAATTTGCAAACTTGTATTGTCAATGGCAGTAGTCAACATGAACACTGGATAGAGCGTTAATCCAATCACAAATGGTCAAGTCATTTTAACACGGATTTGCAAACTTGTATTGTCAGTGGCATCTAGTAGTGAACATGGACACTGGATAGAGCGTTAATCAAATTACAAATGGTCAAGTCGTTTTAACATGGATTCACAAAATAGTATTGTCAATGGTATCTAGTAGTGAACATGGACATTGGATAAAGCATTAATCAAATTACAAACGATCAATTTGTTTTAACACGGATTTTCAAACTCGTATTGTCTGTGGCATCTAGTAATGACCATGAGCACTGGATAGAGTATTAATCAAATCACAAATGGTCAAGTTGTTTTAACACAAATTTGCAAACTTGTATTGTCAACGGCATCTACTAGCCAACATGAAGAATGGATAGAGCGTTAATCAAATCACAAATGGTCAAGTCATTTTAACACTGATTGGCAAGCTTGTATTGTCAGTGGCATCTAGAAGTCAACATGGACACTGGATAGAGCGTTAATCAAAATACAAATGGTCAAGTCGTTTATCACAGATTCGCAAAATAGTATTGCCAATGACATCTAGTAGTGAACATTGGCACTTGATAGAGCGTTAGTATTGGCAGTGCCATCTAGTAATGAACATTGGCACTTGTTAGAGCGTTAATCAAATCACAAATGGTCAAGTCGTTTTAACACAGATTTACAAAATGGTATTGTCAATGACATCTAGTAGTGAACATTGGCAGTTGATAGAGCGTTCATCAAATCTCACCTACATGTTTAGTTATTAAAAAGGTACTCACCTTTAATATAAAACTGCTGTTGCCGATTGAATTAGGAATAACCAGTAAACCAAGTATCTGTAAATAAATAAACCAATCAATCCATGCATTTCAATCCATCACTTAAGAAAGTTAATCTAATAAATACATACCTCTCAAATATTTTTCTTTTTTCCAAGTAACGCCACTGCTTTTTCTCGATTAACTTGTATATAAATGATGGCAATGCAGCACTAATCACCTGGCATGTAACTAATGCGTGCCAATGATAGATATGACCTTGCTTTTATATTGTACAATATTGCCAACTTGTAAAAAATTGTCCACGTATGAGTGAGCGAAATAGAATAAATCACTGTACACTGAGAATCGCGATACATCAAGATTCAACATTACTATAAACATTTTTACATTACCAGACATTCATATTTTTTCCACATGTCAAACGGAAATGTCATACACAATAAGTTTTCTGTTTATGCTTATCAGCAATACCTGTTTATTTCAAACAGGATCGCTGATATAGCCAGACAACATCCTGCTTCAATCACACGGGGATCCCAGCTGAGTCTGGCATTGCTTCCACTTACTTGTGCAGGGCTCCTCTCTGTTTTCTTTCATGCCGACCTCACTCAGTCAACTCTTGTTCTCTTTACACCCCCCATACTATTAGTTATCCGAGGCCTAAGGAGTCTTTCACTTTCCAGCCTTAATCGTCTCTTGTCTGATCTTTGCTGATACGCTGCTAGGGGGTCAACATTTTTTTTTCATGTTATCGCCTGCCTTCTACTCAATCCTCTCAAAGAGGCATGGTGTATGTACTCCCACTACTTTTAATGCACATTGAATATGGTTACACCCTCAAAAGCTCTCGACTAGTGAGTTTAAAAGTTGACAACACCCTAAGAAATTCCTTTGAGGCTGATTCATAGCTTTGCTCGCCTTGATATCATTCTATCATCCAGGATCAGCTTTTCCCACGAACTAAGCAGGGATTCCACCTCTACCGCCACTGAGGGCAGTCTCCTAGAGCTGGAGACTATGGGTCGGGGATACAACTGGGGGTGTGTAATCACCACAACGCTCAGGAAGCCTCACCTGCAAAGCATACAGGAGCCTCATGAAGGGATAGGAAGAGTAGAAGGATTGAGCAAGGAAGTGGGAAGGAGGTAGCTGTGGCCTTACGGTAGGTATTATCCCAGCACGTTGCCCAAAGACAAAGTGAGAAACCGCAGAAACCCGCTTCAAGGATGGGTAAAGTGGGAATCGATCCCCCTATACTCATTTGGGCCTGGGCCGAGACTGAGTAGACCCCGTTCCTGTCCTCGTACCACTTTTAAAATTTCTTGACAGAGCCGGTAATCAAACCCAGAACCTCTGGGGCGGCAGCTAATCATGCTAACCGCTACGCTCCAGAAGCGACTCGGGAGTGAATTCTCTTCTCTTAAAACAGTAAAACTATTAGGTCATCTCTCCCTAATTTAATGGTGGTAGAGGCAGGATTTTCTTGGTTAGTTCATGGAAAAGCTAATCTTAGAGGCAGTAAAATCAAATTACCAGCTCTAACATGCTACCTCATGCCTCACTGACATTTGAGAGAGTGTGGGTTTGAATCCCACCTGGGTCATCCCTGAAAATGGTTTTTTCATGGTTATCCCATTTTTACCACCAGGCCAATACCAGGACGATTCCTTTCAATAAGTCCACGGCCAATTTTCTTTTAATATCCAATAATTCATACAGCGATACATATTGTCTACTTGCCTGCAATCTAACAGGCAGCATGTTTAGAGAATGTGTAATTTAACACAGTCATCATGCTAAAGTTGCAGTTTTCATTATCACAAAGGTTACACTCCAGGCATGCCACTGTTGACAAGACTGCATTCTGTTTCAAGATCTCTGCTACTATCTAGCCAGCAGTAGTATTCCATGATTAATCTTAAACCCAAACTCAATCTGGAATTTTAATCTCTTGAAATTCATTCATGTGACTCAGAGACTGGGTGTATGTCACTCGCATTTTAAAGCCTCTATGGCTTAGGCGAAAGCATGCTAGCCTCTCACTACTGAGTCCATAGTTCAAATCCCAGTCACTCCATGCGAGATTTGTGCTGGACAAAGCAAGGAGATACAGATTTTTTTTTATCTGGCGATGACAGTTTCCCCTGTCGTCATTTCAATCTAGCAACACTCTCTACAATCATTTTTATTTCAAAGATCATTCATTCATTACCCCAGGAGAGTGCGACAGGCTTTAGTCGCCGGCACAGTTTCATATCCTTGTCGATAAATGAGAGCTTCATTCATTCCATTCCCCAATCCTTTAATCGAGCAACACTTTTCCACAATCATTTTTATTTCATTTGATATTCATTTAATCGTTTCCCCAGGAAAGTGCGACAGGCTTTAGCTGTTGGCACTGTTTCAAATCCTCATCGCTAAATGAGGGGTTCATTCATTCCATTCCCTAGCCCGCTCGGTTGATTGAAAGCAGGCTGAGGATTTTCATTTTTCAATCTTGTCTTTACCTAGTGGCCTGTTTGCCATCTCTGACGATTGCAGTACACTTGCATTTGTCTGTTGGCACAGGCTAGAGTAAAATGTGGCTTTTCACCTATGTCTCAGTCTCACTCATGGCTGTGATTATATGGAAGCTACTGAGGTATGTGTGGTGCTTAGAAATGCCATTCAGGGCACATTCACTGCCTGCGGATGCTGTGAAAGGTTCTACTCATAGGGTTAGTACTGCTGTTCTGACTCAGTGAGGAAAGCAATGCCAAACTACATCACTCCTCATGTTGCCTAGTACGTCTCAATATAGCGCTGCCTTGGGTTTTTGTGGGCATCTGCTCACATAACCTAACGGCGGTACTTTTGAGGATCCAACCAGTCTTCGGGCTGATTACCTAACAGACAGTCTTTACCAAGCTAGAGTTAAACCATTACATACAGCTCTGCGATCCATGGTTCATGAAATAGCAATGAATGCATTTTGTAAGCATGAACATCGTGGCCGACCACCGGTATCGTTCATTCATAGCTTACAGGTTACCGAGCTGGGCTTTGGCCTAAAGTATCTATGGTTTAATGGTCTGCTACAAAACCATCGCATAAGCCTCTGTGATTTTCCATAGTATTTTACATAGCCAGCCATCAGTATCGTTCATTCATAGATAACCGGTTAGCGCACTAGGCTTTAACCTAAAATATCCCCCCCCCCCCGGGTTCGATTGCCTACTACAAAACCATCGCATAAGCCTCTGTGATTTTCCATAGTTTTCTTTACATGGCCAGCCACCGGTATCGTTCATTCATAGCTAACCGGGTAGCGCATTAGACTTTAACCTAAAGTATATCAGGTTCAATTGCCTACTACAAAACCATCGCATAAGCCATCTGTGATCCATGATTTCATCAAATAGCGATGAATGCATTGGCTAGCAAACCATTGCATGAACCTCTGCGATTCACGATTTTTATGAAATAGCAATGAATATATCCCCAAGCATGGTCATCGTGGTCAGTCACTGCTATCGTTCATTCATAGCTAACAGGTTAGTGCGCTAGGCTTTGACCTAAAATATCTCAGGATCAATCACCTGTTATACAAACCATGTCATAAGCCTCTTAATCATTACCCCCAGGGGAGCGCGACAAGCTTCAGCCGCTGACACCGTTTTATATCCTTGTTGCTAACTGAGAACTAACTTTATTCATTCCATTTCCTGACCAGGTCTGTTGCAATCGATTCACAATATCGAAAATTGAAAAACAAATCACTGCTCCATCGAAAATCGGAAAACGTATCATCGTGCGTGTGTTTCAACAAGGCTATCACTGGCCACATTGGCTGTACTCAATAGAACAATCGATATTTCGACGTACAAACTGTTATAAACCAACCCGTCGAAATAGCAATTACGATATTGGAATACCACCACCGTGGCTAGCGATAGCCTTGTTGAAACACATGCCCAGCGGTATTGTCTCTTTCAACAACCTCTCTTCATGAACATTTTAAACAGCTTAATTTTTTTTAAAATAGTGTTGGTAGTCCTTTGTCAAAATTTCAAAAACACATTCAACAAGGGGGCGTTAGACCGAGTTCTGTGACACCTCGTACAAGTCTCTAACGTTATTGGTTTGCGAGATATAGCAAAAAATAAAAAATCATGTTTTTACTCCCAAGAAATTCTGTTTCCCTCATTCTCAAAAAATTGAACCTATTACCAAAATAAAGAGGGCTTCGAGAGAAGCGATTTGACACGTCACACGTCCAAATCCGAACAGACGTTTGGGAGATATCGACAAACTTCGTAGTCGTTGTGACGTCACCAGGAAAGTAGGCTATGGGTCAACATTTTGATACTTTGTGACCACACCTCGTTGAGACATCACTAGGAAAGTAGGCTACGGGAGACGTCACCGCCACCATCTTGTAACGTCACCGCCGCCGTCTTGGCCGCCATCTTGGCAGCCATCTTGCCTGCCATCTTGCCCGCCATCTTGGCCGTCATCCTGACCGCCATCTTGCCCGCCATTTTGGCCGCCATCTTGTAACAACAACAAAAACAACATGTGACGTCGTATTCCCACCTCCTCCCACCTCCCCTCACCCCTCCCACCACCCCTGTGACGTCACCAGGAAAGTAGGCTATGCGTTAGAACAGCCACAGCCCCCCTACGAATGGTCCTGATCACTTTTCGTGTATCTCAAACGGTTAGCGAGTAAAACCCACATTTGTGACGTCACTACACCCTTTGGATTCAAAATTTCATATTTCCATGACAAATAAAAAGAGAACGCTAAGAAATAGCAAACATTTGATGGCATACACGAGCTTTAACATTTAATTTTCTATCCAAAATGTCCGTATCACTTTTCGTGTATCTCCAACGGTTAGCGAGTAAAACCTAAATTTGTGCAATAAAACACGGTCAACACCGAGCGGAGCACTATATCTCTACATATATAAAAATGAAAGTTTGTCTGTTTTTTTTTAATTTCTACGAAAATTTGAGTTATTTCAAACTGTTTTATGATGGATGCGCGCGAAATTTATTTTTTTGTCTGTCTGTTTGTTTGTCTGTGGACAAATTTGTTCCCTTATAACTCGAGAACGGCTGGGTGTAACAACGTAAAATTTGGTACAGATATCCATCAGAGGCACAACAGTAATCATTGATGTAACTCTTCTCCGTACCTCTCATAAACGGGGGCCTACCCCCTTAAAATACATGCCGAAATAGGAGTAGAAGAACGAAACAAAGCTCATTTTCAGACCCTCAATGTGAGAGTCACAACTCAGGGACCCTAAACGGCCCTAAAAACAACCGTTTTTAGATATTCCCAGAAAACTAATTTCATTAATAATAAACTAATGAACAAATGCAAGCCGGTAACCATGGCAAAAAGATTGCTGTAAGACGCAATGCAATTCCATTAATTACATTAGTGTGAAAGTTAGCAAACGGCCAGAAGGTTATCACGGAACCAAATTAAGCTGTAAAATTCATCAATACGTATAACGCGCTTAAAGGTCTCAAGGGGGAACTCTAGAATTTATTCACGCGATTTACACCTGCGGGTGTGGTACGGCAGGTTTATTTTATTCCTATCCCATATATTATTATTATTAGTATTATATTACGGCGTACAACGACGAGACAAAGCCCCTAGGTGCCAGAAACAAAACTCGGGGGCCTTAAAGGGTGCCCAAAAACTACATTATAAGGCTCTAAAACCAACAGTTTCTAAATATTCCCAGAAAACTAATTAATTTAATATAACAAACTAATGAAGGAATGCAAATCGGTAACCATGACTACGTTATCTCAAAGGGTGGATTCAACTTTCCATCTATTTCTGTAAGAAGCAATGTCACTCCATTTATTATATTTCTGTGAAAGTTTGCAAATGGCTATAAGGTTATCACGGAACCAACGTAGACTGTATAATTCATCAATGCAATTACGGGGTTCAAGGGGTAACCTAGAATTTTTTTTCATGCAATTTTCACGTGTGACATATAGTACAGAAGGTTTATTATATCTCCAAAGAGCGACATTATTTTCAAAAATTCCTGAATTGAATCAGCATTTTTTGTGGCTCTTAGGAATTTGGGCCATTTCAGGCTAAAGAGCCTGAATTTTCATGCACCACGAGCCTTTATAACTTATGAAAAAGGTCTTCCTGTGTATAGGGACCTAACACAACGTAGAGGGTCAGTTTTTATGTGACGTGTATTGCGTTTCGTCTACAAGGCTTTCAATTATATTTCACGTCAGGAAGTACATGTTAGGTGAATTTAGTTTGAGAGCACATTTTAACTAATCTTTTTTTTTTCGACATACGGGATCATCGTAAGCATGATTTTGTTTGATACTGTGTGGTAGATAAACCCATATTTGGATATCTGGGTGATATGTTGTAGACAATAGAATTGTCTGTCTGTCTTTCTGTGCCTATAACTCGTGTTCGGATGCTTGGTGCATCGTAAAATTAGGTATGGCAAACATGAGTCAATACACCAATCAATTGTAAAACTCTTCACCGTACGTTTCATACAGTAGAAAGGTGGATATAGGGAAAAACTTTTCAAAATACATGCAAAAATAGGCGAAATATAAAAATTATCCTATATGGACGACCAACGCATATGTTGCGCTTCTCAATGTGAGAGACAAAATTCGCGAGTCTATAAAGGGTCTCCGAAAACCAAATTTTAAGGCCCTTAAATTAACAGTGTGTGTGATATTCCCAGAAAACTAACTTCGTTCTGATAAACTTATGAAGGAATGACAAACCGTTAACCATTGCAACAGTAGTTCAATTGCTATTGTCTGGTGTTAACACCGAACACCGCTTGAAGAACGGGCACTTCTGCTAATCTCTGATAATGTGATAAATGAATGCTTGCAGAGAAGAAAGGGACCGGAGGCCTGGCGGAAGTCAGATATCAGAATGATGTATAAAGGCAAAGGGATTGTCGGATATCCAAATGGCACAGTGGGATCGCCCTTAAATGTGCTTGATTCATGATCATGACTGGCATTCTAACAAAACGCCTAACCATGTTAACGGACCACTACATACCCGAACAGCAGTTTGGCTCCCGAAGAGGCCGATCTACACTACACGCTGTAAACTGTTTACTTCAGGATATAGAGGAGGCCTTGAGAGTCCCGAAGGGAAAATTACATGTCATTTTCATCGATATGATATAGGATATTCTAACCCGAAACGATGTGTGCATCGAGGATGGAACTTCCACATCACAGCCGATAACACAGATGACTGGAGTCCTACAGGGTGATCCTTTGAGCCCACTCCTCTTCTCGATCACTACGGCCGACTTGACACGGATTCTAGAAGGCAATGCCAAGCTTTACATGTATGCGGACGGTATGTCTCTGCCTCCCCCCCCCCCTCCCCCCCTCCCTCCCCTCACCCCGTGCAGCGAGGCTCTCCAAGAAAAAAAAAACGACTTGTTCAATGGGCGGATGAGAATGATTTGAAACTCAATGAGGACAAAACCGTATACATGACCTTCCGACGAGGAGGCAGACCTGCAGGAAAAGATTAGATCATGATGGAAAATCGAGTGCTGGATAAAGTCAACAGTTTCAAATACCTCTGTGTCACACTCCACACAAGGGGTAACTCTTTCAACAGTCATGTCACAGACCGGACAACCCTGGCAATCAGAGCCATAAATGATGTGAAAGACATAACTAAGATGTCAATGACAGCAGCAATAAAGCTTTTGCACATTATGTTTTTACCCATAGTCACATATGGTCCTCAGATCATTTGGGATCACCTAGATCCCAATAGCCTTACACTACTCGAGAAAGTGAAATCGACATACCTGAAGAAAAAAAGTCCTCTCGGCACGCCGGAAGGCGGAGGTAGATTTCACCGGACAAACTTGGGGATAGGCGAAAATAGGCAGAATATGCATGTTTTCGTAGAAGGATCAGACCTCATTTATTGCGTGAAAGTATTTTATAATTGGAGATTAATTAACTTTGTTTTTCGTCATTTTATGCATATTTTAAACATTTTATTGTCTTATGATGACGGTAACCTTCTTGTCATTTGGAGTCCATTTTTATACTTGTGGTCACACTGTCCTTATGCAAGGTTTCGACACTGATGTGTAACTATGTAACGGTCTGTTACTTCTTCACGCAAAATTATATCTCCCGCAGAGATTTTGGTTGGTTCCTCAGTTTAGGGGCTGTGACAACGCGGTCATATAACCCCGTGTACTTTGGGTGAGTGTAGAATCTGTCTGATAAACGGTGTGAATTGTGATGGCTGTATTAGTCTGTAATTCAGGAAAGGAATGCAGACGCTCAATTTCAAGCAGTAGTTCCTAATGTTGCTACCAGATACTACCGTCAACGACACCTAGCTGTGAACTTGGCTACTAGATGCCACCGCAATCAGCAACTCGCAACGAACGTTGGAACCTCCCCTCCAAAGGAAAGCATACTGAGGGATTTTTAGCGCTCTTAGAAAATCCGACGACTTTGGCCGGCTTTGAACCCGCGACCTTGGGCATGCTACCAGTTACGTCACCGAAGCCGCTTCACACTTAGTCAGATGGAAATCTGAATCTGATCTCGCGCAAGTGCGTAGTCATGGCATCGTCTGATGGCTCATCCCTCATCAATTTAGTAGTGTTGCCATGGCAACCACTGATAGCTCTTGGCATTTTCTTATAATTCCGAAATTATTTGTCTCATCCCTTGGCGTAATAGTGGGTCATATCAAAAATTCTTTCAGACAAAAGTTTTAGGTAATTATTAGGGGAATATTGTCCATTTTGTACGGTTTTGATATTGTGCCTATTAAGAGAGATATGATTAATGTTTCCCGAAAAACCCACTTTTTCCCACCCCTTTGGTCAATGGTTGGTGCTATAAAAAAACTCTTCAAACATAAATTTTTGAGCTTTATCCGGCACATAGTTTGAACTTTGAACGGATTCGATATTTCACATATTAAGAGAGTTATAGCAATATTCCATTTTTTCGAAAAAAGTCCCCCATTTTCATCCCCTTCGACCGATTTAGCCCAGTAACGAACTCGACCGAGATTTTATGGGTATACATATTCGGTAAAAATTTCAAAGTGATTGGTGCAAAATTACGGCAGTTATTGTGTCCACAAGAAACTGATATACATATATATATATATATATATATATATATATATATATACATAAATTATATATAAACTTTTGAACTGACGGTGGTTTTGGGGTCTGGGGGATGTGAAACGCGAAGATATGTCGAAATTTTCAGGAAATCGAAACATGGTACCCATTGCAATAGTTAGCTTTCTAATGAAATCTACCTAAAATACTACCATCAACGATACCTATCTGTGAACTTGGCTACTAGATGCCACCGGAACCATCAACTCGCAACGAACGTTGGAACTTCTCCTCCGAAGGAAAGCAAACTCAGTTTTTTTTAGCGCTCTTAGTAAATCCGACGACATCAGCCGGGTTTGAACCCGCGACCTTGGGCATAGAAGTTCAGCAAGCTACCAGTTCCGATACCGAAGTCGCTTCCCACAGACAGATGGAAAATTGAATGTTATCACGTGCAGTGGCGTTGTCATAGCAACTGCTGATGGCTCATCCCTTATCAATTAAAAGTAAAGTTGTCATGGCAACCTCTCTTGGCACTTGGCATTTTCTTATAATTTAAATAATTTTGCTCACCCCGTGGCGTAATGGTGGGTCATATCAAAAATTCTTTCAGACAAACGTTTTAGGTAATTATTGGAGGAATATTGTCCATTTTGTACGGTTTTGATATTGTGCCTATTAACAGAGATATGATTAATGTTTCCCGAAAAACCCACTTTTTCCCACCCCTTTGGTCAATGGTTGGTGCTATCAAAAAACTTTTCAAACATAAATTTTAGGGCCTTGTCCGTCACATAGTATGAACTTTGAATGGATTCAATATTTCATATATTAAGAGAGTTATAGCGTTATTTCACTTTTTCGAAAAGAGCCTCCCATTTTCACCCCCTTTGACCGATTTTGCCCATTAACGAACTCGACCGAGATTTTAGGGTTATACATATTATGTAAAAAATTCAAAGTGATTGGTGCAAAATTACGACAGTTATCGTGTCCACAAGAAACTGACATATATATATATATATATACATAAATTATATATAAACTTTTGAACTGGCGGTGGTTTTGGGGTCTGGGGGATGTGAAACGCGAAGATATGTAGAAATTTTCCGGAGGTCGAAACATGGGACCCATTGCAATAGTTAGTTTTCTAATGAAATCTACCTAAAAACAGCGGGCCTATCAAAGAATGCTCCTTCACGCACCGTATGCGAATTGACGAGGGAGCCTTCCTTCATAGCGGAGCTCCGACTATAATTATGTCTGCCCAATACAGCGAGCTATAACTCAGTGTTGAACGACCTACATCAGAAGAAAGAAATCATCTGGCCCGAGTTTTATTCCACACATGCCATGATCAATAACGACTGGAAAAGATCTAATTACGAGTTGCGCCACATGGTGACCTGTCTAGCAATCCATGGCTTTATGAGCTGTGCTAATCGAATATCGTCAGCTGCTTTGGAATGTAATTTTATTCCAGACACTGAACTCTCATTTAAATTTAAAGGAATTTTTGATGTACTGTATACTGTTCGACCGTTGGGTAGCAAAACAGCGGCTATTCCGGTCCATGCTACTGATATAACATGAAGCCCTAAACTGCAGAACTTTTGTATTAAGCATCGGTAAATAAATGTTTTTCCTGTGCCCCCAGCACCGTCAATAAACAATGCATTCGTGACAGTTGTGTTGTTATTTTGAAGAACGCTAGTGATTTCATTAATAATTGAAAGTTGTTCCTGGTTTGCTAAGGACATCAGGTCAGCCAAATCAAAAGGGAACACTGGCTCATTAATAGTTTGATCGTTTGAGTGTGTGTCAGTACCAACAGGCAAGTTAAATGTTAGGAGAAAGAAACCATGCAATTGCAGAGTTTTATTAAAATCTCTGAGAGATAGTTGATAAGCTGTATTTTCGTCTTCAGACTTCAAATAATCTTCAGAGAGAGAGATTTTGTGCAAGACCCATAAGTGACTGGCATTGCAAGGTTGATGAAATATGCATATGTTGGCGAATAACTGTCTCAGTTGAAATGGCATTTGGAAAACCGATGCTTCCATCAAACAGCGTTGCTATTCTGAATCATCGATAAGCAAACCAAGCTTAAATGCCATATCCTTATATGTTGGGTAGGTAACGCCTTGGTATGTTCGGAGATCCTCAAAGTTTGTGGCACCTATTATATGAAGTAAAAGTAAGCGCAGATGGTATCTTTCTGATTCAGATGGAGAAACATTGTACATCCGACCTATTACCTTTTCGAATCTAAGTCGCTTCTTCCAAATGCATTTGCATTTTTCCCATACATAATGAACGGGTGTTTCAGGATAAATATATGCACTCCTAGTTGTTGGATTTTTGTTCAGCTGAAACCATGCAGTGAGTTGTGTACTTTTTAACTGAGCCCGTATTAATGCATCGGGAGCATCATCGGCATGAAAAAATACATCTTGTTGGACTGGTAAATGGACAGCTAACCGGGCAACAACGTGGGACTGTTCGTGCATGTTGTAACCAAAAATCCTGTATGCAGCCTCACTTGAACCAACATATCTAGCATTCAAATACGTAGAAACTTCGTCATTATGTAACATTCCATTGCTTGCCGTTATTTTCAAGTTAGCGCAATCATGCCCCTTATAAACATATTTATGTATGTATTTGATGCTGTGTACACTTGCCCAGATTTCGACGTTAATATGAGCCTGAAAGTACATCAATAGATATCGATTGTATGGAACAATAAAGCGATTGTCGATTTCAACATTGGTGCCTTGTACTCGTTTAGTATATGTTCTTCCATTCTGTCGCCTACGGAAAAGTGGATAGCCGTTCACATTCTCTTTAGTTCTGGAACAAAGTCTTTTGGAAAACCCTTCTTACATCTTCCATCCTTCATGCAAATTGAATTGGGATTCAGAAGGCCGCAAGGTCCATGTACTGTGTGCGTCTTTACTAAGTTGTACAATGTTGTATTGTAAGGATCTGGTATTTCTGCAGAAACTGTCATATCAATATCAGAGATTTCTCGTAATTTACAACTGTCTCGAAGACAAACCAGTAAGTGTATATGAGGTAAACCTCGCTTCTGGAACTCAACCGTGTATAAGAAAGTTTGTACCACGCCAAAAATTTGCTTTTGATTTATTAAACGCAAGATTTCCTTTACTTTCGCATGAAAAACGCGAAAAACCATTTTCATAAGGTTGGAGGCTAGTAGTAATTTCAGGCCTGATGGGTTGCAAGTGAAAGTTATGAATAGGTCTGACTTACAAAATTTTCTCACAATTGCCTTTGCATCCTGATAATTTTGCAACATATTTCGGGGACTACCAATAAAAGTAGAAGGCAAAATAACTATGCGACCAGATCTTAAACTTTCATTTTCAGCTCTAAAGTGTAAAGCATCAGCATGACGAACGTAAGTATCGACTCGCAATTTCGTTTGTTGATTGCGAATATATTTTAGTCTATCTTCTTTTATTCGACAATAATAGTCAACTATTAATTGTTGGGTAAGTTAACCTGCATTAAGTAAAGGGTTGAAACCTCCTGCGGGAGGACAACCTCGAATCGACAGCCTATACAAAATATATTCACGCATTGTCATATTTTGCCTAACGTTCGTCTTACGTTTCCCTCCTGTTGGCAGTGAAATATGCCACCCTGTTTCTCCGCAAGGCCAGATTAAAACGTAACTTAATGGATCACAATACATACTGTCAACATCAATTTCCTTTAAAACTCCCTGATTGGAAAATACGGCTATGTGGCGGTGTGAAGCCGGAGCACCGTCTGTTGTTTCAAAAATAGCTGCAATCTCTGAGGAAGATGGGTTATTGTAACGTCTAGGAACTTCTTGAGGTTCATGGTAAAAGCGCATGACCAAATCTAACGGTTGACGATTTTCTCTTTTTCTTCGCATATTTTTGAATGCATTGTTTTATAAAGTTGAATGTAGGGGTTATGCTCTTGCAAAATAATATTCAGAATATGAAGTGTACCTTTCCTGATGCAAGAATTCACTCGATTTGCTAGTCTGATCTGATTAGCTTCTGAGCAGTCTGGCCGTAACAACTGTCGCTAACACATGGGTTGGTTTTTTAGTTTTGGCACCAATGCTTCAGTGCCAAGTTGCAACAATGTTGGGCGCTGCCACTTTTACAGACGGTTGCTGCCCTGCATCCCCTCCCTCAGAGCACATGACCTTGCCCGTCCTCACCACCGCTCGTGCGCAGTCGAGCCTGTTAGATGAGTAGTGTGAGACCAGCGCTCGCGAAAGGCAGTCGCAATGTTTTCCAAGCAGGAGCAGAGAACTTGGATAAAAATTCAGTGTGCTAGGGGTCGCAGTGATAAACAGTGTCACAGAGGATTGCAGGAAGCGTGCGGTGCAGCCGCGTTACCGATCAGAACGGTAGCAAGATGGGTTGCAGCCTTTCGAGATGGGCGCGAACGTGTGGATCACATGCCTCGATCTGGTCACCCACCAGTAAGTGATGACAATGTACAGATGGTGTCCGCGTTAGTAGAGGTGGATCGGAACGTAACGATTCGTCAATTAGAGCAAGATACCGGACTGTCGCATTCAACTGTTCTCCACATCCTAAAGGACTTACTGAAAATGAGGAAGATTGCGTCCAAATGGGTTCCGCATGACTTAACCGACATGCACAAGTGGCTGCGATATGACGTTTGTCGTATGCACTTGCAGCGTTATGAGCGCGAAGGAGAGGCCTTCTTACGGCGTATCATAACCATTGACGAGAAGTGGGCCAGATCTTATGAGCCACAGTTAAAACGCCAATCGAACGAGTGGCGGCACCACGGATCACCACGGAAACAAACAGTTTGACCAACCCCCACCAATGTGAAGGTAATGTTGATTCTTGCCTATGACTGGGATGGTGTGATCATTCACCATACTGTTCCCCGAGGGCAAACCGTTAATGCGGCGTACAATTGTTCGTTTCTGCAAGACCATCTCCGAGGAGCTCTGAGAAGGAAACGGCGCCACCACATGGTTACACCGCCCATCGTTCTGCATGAGAATGCTAGGGCACACACAGCAGGCGTTGTGTCGGTATTCTTCGATCGCTGGGGCTGGGAGGTCCTCTATCACCCCCTATATTCTCCCGACATCAGTCCCAGCGAATATGATCTCATCCCGAAGATGAAGATGACAATGCGCGGGGAGCGCTTCCGTACCATTGAAGACATTAAGCAGGCTGCCGAGCGCTCTCTTCGTACCATCAATAGATAGGGCAGTGCCAGCGGGATCCAACGACTTCCGCATCGCTGGGAAAACATTGTACACAACGATGGGGACTACATCGAGGGCCTGTGAAACTTGGAACCATCTAAGTGTGTTATAAATCCATTTATAACTAAGGTGCCAAAACTAAAAAACCAACCCATGTATTTTTGGAATATATGGAAGAAATGCGATGATGTACAATTCCAGAAATTGTAAAACAATATAGACCGTGTTAAGGTGGTACGGTAACATTGGCACCAAAGGAAACGAAGGACATAGAATTGTTGTACTGCCGGATATTCTCTCCGAAATTCCTTGAGATATCATCATTTCCAGTGAAAAATGGTTTAAGCCTGTCAAGTATTTTATATTCCGGCAGATCAAATTTATTACCATTGCAACAGCAAAGGCCAATGTAACCAATCGTAGTTTTCTCGCAAGAGAAGAAAATGCACAACAATGTTTACATTCGTTCGTCAAGGACCCAACGCTGTACGGCATAATATCTGGCATTGTTTCTGAAATGGCAGATTTAAATTGTATATTAAAAGAGGTTTCGCCTTTCCTCCGATTTATCATTATTTTGCGTCTATTTGTAGTTTCCACACGACCTGTTAATGTTCTTTTTTGTCGAATGGGTCGATTACAGTAGGATTTATCCCCAAGTTAAAGTCGTATTCGATCACACTATAGTGTCCTGCATCAACGGAGCCGCTAAACATTAAATGACAAATAACACTTCCATTGCCATAATCAACAACGTGGTTAGTCTCATTGTTATGCACTCTAAACAAATAATCATTAAACAATTGGCTTATACAATGGAGTTCAACATTACTAGCATATTCACCGTTCAGAGACATAAGATTTTCATGCTCAAGTTGGTTGTTGAGGGGAAGGCGATAAGGCTCATCGCCAATAATAAAATCCTTGTAAATATTCCAGTCAGCAACAATTTTTGTAACAGTTTGCAAACGCAACTCACTATGACGTCCTTCGTTTCGATATAAACAGTACGAAACTGCTCTAAATAAGTAATTTCCGTCACCTGTTATAGCTAAATTCTTTGGATATCCAAGACAGTAAATTATGAAGAGGAGCATAGAACCACTTCGCCAGTCACCATATTAATGGAGTCAGTTTTATAATTCTACTAGGTATTTTACCCGGCGTTGCCCGAGAGGTGTATTTACATGTTATAGAAAGATACATGCCAATATATTACGCAAGGTATATTCACTTCGGCCTGAAGTTTGTTTAAAACATAGTTCTCCTGGGCTCTGAAGTTAATAAAGTGCAATATTAACTCACTGTAAATCTAGGCCGAAGGTACTGTGGAGTACAATAACGTAGTAGAGAATGTATCAATAAAAAAAAAAAGGGCTGTATATGCACATTTCTCAAGGACCTAGTCCTGTTCGCCTTTTTTTTATGGGTGTAATTTAGACGTCTTGTTCACATAGTTCTCTTTCATTTTTAAATTGTTGCATCTACCTTATTGAAAGGAAACAATATTTAAATTATTCAATATTTGGAATATAAAGTCATCATTCTGGAGTCAAATATACTTACGATTTTTAACCCCGCACAAATGGTGTGATTAATGAAAAACGGCTTATTCATGTACATACGACAATGTGTAGGCTACTATAGCTGCGTATTAGGGAATAGTATTGCTGTATTTACATGCCTATTATCTCATATTGGGCAGCTTTGGTGGCGTATTTGGTAGCATGCTGAGCTTCTATGCCCAAGGTCGCGGGTTCAAACCCGGCCGACGTCATCGGAGTTTTGAAGAGCGTTAAAAATCCCTCAGTATGCCTTCCTTCGAGGGGAAGTAAAGCCGGTGGGCCGATGTCATAGGTCATAGATTTATGTGATGTAAAACACCTTCCACTAACTACACTCGTGTGAAAGTAAAATTCGATTAACGCTATTAAGTTCCAATAGTCACCATCTGGTTGCGTGGGTATCTATTAGCCAAGTTTGCAGCTAGGTGTCGTTGACGGTAGCATTTGGTACAAAAAGTAGGAACTACTTAAAACTGACTGTCTGTAGTCCTTACCTGAATTATATATAACACACAATAATACAGCCATCACAATTAACACCGGTTATCATTCAGATTCTACACACTTCCAAAGTACACGGGGCTGCATGACCGCGATGTTGCAGCCCCTAAACAGAGGAACCAACTAATCTCTCACCTCGTTAAAGTAAATGCAACAACGTATAATCCCAGTATGTCAAATGAGATGCATTGATTGAGAACACATTGGGCTTCTTCTTTAGTCCCTAAAGTAATTCGTAAGATAGGTCAAAAGCTTGAAATGACAGATATGGAATATCAATACTTCACCAATCCGTGTATAATTAATGAAGAGCCTGTATGCTTAAAGATCCAAAAGCCATTTCTAATCAAAGCGGCTTCGAGTAACACGACTTGGTGGAAAGTAAAGAGGTTAGCTCAAAGTATATAGTGTCTAAAAACAAAGCAATGGAAAAAACCAAATATAATTATAAATGTGACTAAGATTAAAAAATATATTAAAATCATTATGCAATTCTAATTTAAATGACATTGAATGAATATAAATTTAATCAATACGATAACTTACTTCAGGTTAAGACAATGATTTGTCCATTTTTTAATATTTTATGGGTGTAGCAAAGTCCAAAAACTCAAATAGACGGCAGTAAGAAATGAAATAACGTCAGTGCTCGTTCTGGAAAAAGACGTAAATACGAATGGAGCGCTACTGTGAAAAGATCATGTATGCGTCAGAGTGTTGAATGGGCAGGCAGTTTAAAGCAGCCAGGAGGGATGCGATCCAGCTGACAGTGAAAATGCTGCTGCAACCTATCTTGTCTTGTGTTAAATAAACAGGCAGCTTAAAGCTATTATCAAAGAGAACAAAACATATCTACAATTGCATTACACACGGCCGACTGAATACGAGCTGCGCCCTATACCGGCCTTGACATTCCCAGCCAGAACCCATGTATAACATGTAATTGGAAAGTTTCTACTCGTTGCCGGTAGAGCGCACTCCTCTCCCATTATAGGCGCGATAAGGAATCAGCTGTACAGTACGTATATTAAATGTGTTATCTCAAGAACCACTGGATGGATTTTGATGCTGCTTTCACCATTCTGTAAAGATAATCTCGAGGAAGATTTGTGTAGAAAATAATTTATTTATGACCAAAGGGGGCCAAGCAGTAACGATTTCAGTGAAAAGGTCGAAAAAATAGCCTGGCGTCCGTGCGCTTTTTAAGCTTACGTTGGGCGAACCGTTAAAAATATCATGATATTATGAGTGTAAGAATTGTTGAGCGTGAGAAATTCTACAAAAAAGTCCGCGACAGCATATCTCTATCTTCGATACATCGCCCACTATAAGTGTTTTTAGTTTGGACGGGGGGGGGGGCATTTGGCTTGCACCTCGCCATTCTTAAATTACGTCTGACAGGAATTCCTTGCACATTCATAACTGTTCCCGGGCGAAGCCGGGGCGGGTTGCTAGTGACACTATATAATTATTTTCATTATAATTTCCGCATTATCAAAATTAAAATTATATCACAAAATAAAATAGCGTGCTAATAAATCTAAGAGAAATTAGACATACCTTGCACCTTCTTGGGGTACAAGGACACTACTCCAGCACCGTCTCATTAAAAGGAAAGAGAGGATCAAAATTACAGCCGGGAACAAGTAGCAGCTAATCGTGTGTTGTGTGTTGTGCTAAGAGATCTTTCGACAAATTATCAGATACCGTGTGCCTTCTTTTTCACGAAGCAGCTGTCAGGACGGGACTTACATAAACTCCTGCTGGACGTTAATCTCGAGGTTGAACAATGCGGTTAATAACTGTCTCTGATAATCACAAAACTAACACTACAATGATGAGGCATTTAGGGGGAGGGAATTTGCAACCAATGGTCAATCACCCATACGACGAGTCTAGGAATGTATTCCCTAGTTTTGATCATTGTCACATTAAAAAAAAAAAAACAAAAAAAAAAAAACATTAGAACGCAGTTTCTGTAACGAGAGATGACTGATGGTACTGGAATAATTTCAGGGAAATACTTGTCATTTCTATACACAATGCAAAAGGGTGAGATCGTCAAACCGGTCAGACACCTCACTAAAACACACATCGAACCCACTAAATTTGAAAAAAATGAATGTTCGGCGTGCCAAGGAAGTGTTATCGTCAGAAGTTATTGGTGCCATTAGTACACTGAAAGAAAATATAGGCATGCACCCGGAAGCGTACACATTCATGGACGCAGAAGCAACCATTTTTTTTTTTTTTGAAAAACGTTAATAAATGGTTCGCTATGCATGACGTAAGCATCACATATCATCATATTCAGTCTAGAAATCCAGATAAAGGGCATATTTTCTCATTAAATGTCAGTCGCCTAAACTGGCTAGAAGAATATTTTCTTTCTTACTTTGAAACTTTGAAAGCTGCTAGTAACGCTGCTAGAAAGGACTTCCTGAGTTCTGAGACTTACGAAGCTACCTTTACAATTAATCACGGATTCAGCTGTCCAGTGCATAAGGTATCTTCTAAAAATGGGTAGAGGAAAGTCGCCAAATATGGGGAGTTTTTTTTTATAGGGCTCACATTAGACATAAGAAGGAACGGAATAATTTTGGTTTTCTCACCAATGTAAACCTCAAGCGATATACTATGTATATTACAAATATGGGCACGTTTGATGTTGTAATACCCTCTGATATTATTGTTAACTTTAAAAGTGAACTTTCCCCGTATTAGGCAACCGGGTTTCGTAATATGGGGAGGTGAGAAACCTCACGGTTTTTATTTATAATAGGTACACTGAATAGTATACCCTACTAATTAAAGCATTAATTCTGACATTTTTTTTTTCGTGTGGCCTCCTGAGAGGCCGAGTGCAGGTATTTCTAGTCGACGCCCGTGGGCGACCTGCGCGTCAGGATGAGAAGGAAGGAAGGAAGCTTGTAGTTTTACGTGACCGTTAATCTCGCGATCATAAGCCACGGGACCTCCGTTTTACGTGGAATCCGAACCACAGGACATGGCATTTCATATCGAAAATCTCACATGCATTGACCGGGACGTCAGGATGAGAGATGGAATGGATGAAGATGAATGAAACTGGGCAAGGATGTGGAAGGAAGCGGCCGTGGCCTGTTAGAAGGTACCGTCTCAGCATTTGCCTGGTGTTGAAAAATGGGGAAACCACGGAAAATCATTTCAAGGACGGCCGACGGTGGGGCTCGAACACACGCGTCTACCGAGTCAGCAGAGAGCTTGGCCCCATGGCCTGACGCTGCGCTTTAGCCAGCGTAGCCACTACTGTCGGTAATTCTGACAATGTAATGAAATCATGAACACAAATAGTACAAAAATACAAAAATGAATATTTTAAGTAAATAACAGTCCTAGTTTCCTGTTGCCGAACTTCCAAACCGTTCAGCAGAAAAATGCATAAACTTTAATGAAAACCGAGTGATTCTGATCGAATTCAACTGTAACGAGGTGCAAGGTATGTCTAATTTCTCTTAGATTTATTAGCACGCTATTTTATTTTGTGATATAATTTGCATTTTGATATTGTGGGATTTATAATATAATAGTGTCACTAGCAACCCGCCCCGGCTTCGCCCGGGAACAGTTATGAATGTGCAAGGAATTCCTGTCAGACGTAATTTAAGAATGGCGAGGTGCAAGCCAAATCCCCCTCCCGTCCAAACTAAAAACACTTATAGTGGGCGATGTATCGAAGATAGAGATATGCTCACCCGGACTTTTTTGTACAATTTTTCATGCTGAACAATTCTTACACTCATAGTATATTGATATTTTTAACGGTTTGTCCAGCGTAAGCTTAAAAAGCGCACGGACATCAAGTTCTTTCTTCGACCTATTCACTGAAATCTAAAATCGTTACTGCTTGGCTCCCTTTGATCATAAATAAATTCTTTTCTACAGAAATCTTCCTCGATATTACCTGTACAGAATGGTGAAAGCCGCATCAAAATCCATCCAGTGGTTCTCGAGATTACCCGTGATATCCAAGAATCGGGGACTTTGTTTTACACTAAGTAGAGATAAGTCTTAGTCGTGCAATGCTTGGTGAACAGCTCTGTGTGAGCAGTTGAGTAACTAACAAGATTTCATGAAAAAGGTCTCATTGTCTAGGCCGGTATGAGCGCATTCAGTCGGCCGTGGCATTACATATGCCAGTTGCAACTACCGATGGTAGATGTCGCATTCAACACTACTCTTGGTCCCTCACAGGAGGTGTGCTTTCATTTCCCGAGTTTACGTGAGACAGAGTTAGGTGTGATGATTGTCTCCTCGTGATTTCCGGCGATAACTTTGTTCCGGACAAAAACACTCCTTCGCCTGTTGTGTGTAGTCTTCATTTTGAGAGTCCTGCACCGTAGTTGTGATCGTTTAATCGTGCACCACGGTTGCGAGGACAGCTGTAGCAAGTCCAGACATCGTAGATTCGAAACTATCCTGAGTGTGGTTTTTCTACACTCTGTCCCGGCAAATTCCGGGATAGTACTAGTAACGTACATGATAGGGATGTCTTTGCCTCTGATACCGACGATGATATCCATTTAAGTACGGAATCAACCTTCCAGTGCATATCCATAAGTTATCTTTTGAAAAATGGGGATCATAATATTTTCTTGCGATTCTGTTGAATCATTCTTCAGTACATCCCCCAGGGGCTCACGACTAATGGGATGTGGGTTTGGTGACCACGGGACTCCAGCTGAGTGCGGTATTGCTTCCACTTACTTGTGCCGGGCTCCATTCTGTCATCTTTCCTGTCGACCACCCTTGATCACCTCTCGTTCACTTGCAACATTACGACACTCCTCCGCCTTCAGGGGCTTACAACTTGTGGGACGCTGGTTAGCGATCAGGGGACCCCAGCTGAGTTCGCGATTGCTTCCACTTAATTGTGCCGGGGTCCTCTCTGGCATATTTACTGTCGGCCTCCCTAGGTCAACTCTTGTTCTCCTCCGACCCAGACGGAATTAGGATATCCGAGGTCTAAGGAGTCTTTCAAATTCCCGCCTTAATTGGACCTTGTTTCATCTTTCCTAATACTTTCATTCTTCGATGGGTCATTTCTTTTGTTTTTCTTTTCATCATATCTCCTCCCTTCTGCTCGAGGTCATAAAGGAGCCAGGGTGTGTGTAGCCCCCCTCAAGGGCTCACGGCTGTTGAGTTTGCGAGAATACCTGAGCTGAATCTGTTCCTTCCCTTTTTCCAGTGATTCTGGGGCGGTCTCTCTCCTATTTCCTTTCCTATCTGCCTTTCATGGCACACCTTACCGAATCCGTCAATTCTCATTTTTTGAGGGTTGAGAGCATTTCATTTACCCGCATTTTATTTCCTTTATTCCTTCCTCTTTGTCCTTTTGTTCTCCTAATCCGTAATTTGGTTGTAAGCTGTAGTTATTTTTAGTTCTAGTGTTCATTTTATCATCATTCTTCATTTTCATCCCAAAGAATTAAGAGGCCTCCATGTTAGACCTTTTAACATCAACTATCATCATCAAATTACAATTTCAGCAATATCTTTTTGACAATGAAATCTGAAAGTCTGGTTTATGTTGTATTCACAGTGGAAAGAATTTATTGTATGAAGTGTTTGGATTGCATATCCAGAACTGTAATCCTCTCCCAACATTAACCTGACCGCAGCAGCGGTCTTGCCAGCGTCATTGCAGGGAAATTGGTATCACCGATTACGATTATTATTGCGGAAGCCGAAATACCGGTTGCTTCCAAATAACTCATGTACTAACCACTCAGCAGGAAAGTTCATAAAGGTTTACAAAAATCGAGTGAATCTAATGGAATTCTATTTTAATAAGGTGCAAAGGTATGTTTAGTTTCTGTCATTTAATATCACGCTATTGTATTTTGTGGCCGGCCCCGTGGTGTTGGGGTAGCGTACCTGCCTCACACCCAGTAGCCCCGGGTTCGATTCCCGGCTCTGTCAGAGATTTTAGAAACTGACTTGAGGGCTGGAACGGGGTGAACTCAGCCTCGTGAGGACAATTGAGTAGCTGTCAGACAGTGAGGCAGCGCCCCGATCACGAAAACCAAGATTAACGGCCGAGGGGACCCGATGCCCTGATCACGCGTCACCCCAATATCTGAAGGCTAAATGGCTGGGTACCGGTCGCTTGGTAGGCCTAGGCCCTTCATGGGCTGTATTGCCAGGGGTTATTATTATTATATTATTTTGTGATATAATTTGCATTTTGATATTGCGGAAATTATATTGACAAATAGTGTCAAGTCTTTGTTATGTTATACTCGGTTGACAGTGCTGTGTGAGCAGTTGAGTAACTAACGGGATTTCAAGTAAAGATCCTTATTTTCTATACCGGTAGTGCAGAGTGCAACTCCCATCCAGTCGGCCGTGTCTCGACTTGAGCTATGTTGCCATGGAAATGATCTGCCTTGCCATTCCTTCATGAGTATATTTTATGGCTTTATATTAGCCTTTGCTCGAGTACAAAGGGACCGAAATCAGGAGAATGAGAAAGACTATCGAAAATTCATGTAGCCAGCCGTTCCTTCTGGGTCCTGAATTATGTGTATGCAAAATTTGGTTGAGATTGGTGGAACGGTGTAGATTTGTATATGGAACAAACCCACCCACCCACATACCCACATACATACTTTCACTTTTATATATAAGATGTCCTGTGCGTGTCAAAAGTCATATTTACACAGGAAAACCCACTCTTTAAGCTGGCAATGAATTATCGAGACAAACCAGCCCAGTAATTCTGCGTAATCACTTTCTAGTATGCCATAGTTAGTTATGGGACATAAAAGGAAAGTTTTAACAATTCGTAGAAGCAGCGATATGTATTCTCAACACACAACGACTGACCACCAAAGACTATAACAGACCACCAAAGACTATATAACAGAAAGATCCGAAACACAATATAAATGGCGGTTCCAACATTCGACTGCAGCGGCATCTACTACTGACCCAAATATATAGAAGTTAATTTGGAAAACAATGGAATCAAAAATAGGCCTACATTCAGAATTTCAACGTAGGCCCTACTGTATATTATTATAGTATAACTGGCAAAGGTACAGTTCATTAGAGGAATTTCATGTAACAACAATTTGGACATGCCTTGTCTGTTTATAAGGCAAAGAAAGAACTGAGGAAAACAAATAAGTACCGTAGCACATGGCGCGATTTTAAAGACACCCGGAAGTAAGTCACCCAGGCGGTAATGTATTGGAATTCGTACAATCCTTGATTCACAGTCGGCTTAACTGTTGTCCAATGTGCAACAATATGCTAAAACTTTTGTAGCAATGAAGATAAATAGCCTACCGGTATTGCAAATGTAATCTGTTGAATGTTGGAACTTATAAAGCGTTTCAATGAATACTAAATTCATATAGTGCTCTCATATTGAGGTGTTACAATGCCATCCTAGCGGCAGATTGCTGAACTTAGCCCCCCAGTCGCGGTGCGGCATCTCCCGGCCTTGTATTATAACGTAGGCAACGCTATGGATACATGTGACATTAGCGCCCGGGTGGAGCAGATAGAAGTTAAAGATATCATGACGTAATTTGAGCATGAAGGATGTATTTTGCAGATTTCATGCCTGCTTTATGCAAGAAATACATTAATTCCAGTCATTTCCGACATAACTCACTTATAAAATGTAAGACGTTAATAAAACTCCTTGATAAAACATTATCTGAGTGGTAAAGAAAAAAGAAGCTGTCAAGGGTGAGATCGAACCTGGGCTCTTTCGATCCACAGTAAGTTACCTTAACCACATAGCTATTCGTGCTCTCCCGTTCCGTTACTGGCGCAACCATGTAGTATCTTCATAACTCGCTGTCTGGTGAAAGTCCATTTCATTAACAAATATATCAATGTTGCACATTCGTATAGGTTCATACTGGAACTGTATTTTATTGTAAGGACTTGGTTAATGCCCGTTTTCAAATACACGGAAACTTTAAACATGGACGCGTATATATATTAGGTAAATTACATTTTAATAAACATCTCACCGCCATTCCTGTAATGAGCCAAGGCTGATTGTGGGCATGCGTGAGTTGCAAGAAATCTGCATTTTTCTTTATTAATTTTAAATATACTGTAACATATTTGTTTATTTTAAAGACACTCTGCAAATCCACATGCCAAGAGCTTTCGTCAGTGTGCTCTAAGAAGTAATAGTCGCCTCCGTAGCGTAGCGGTCAGCATGGTTAGCTGCCGCCCCGGAGGTCCTGGGTTCGATTCCCGGCTCTGCCACGAAATTTGAAAAGTGGTATGAGTGCTGGAACGGAGTCTACTCAGCCTCGGGTGGTCCAAATGTATAGAGGGGGTTCGATTCCCACCTCAGCCATCCTCGAAGTGGTTTCCCGTGGTTTCTCACTTCGTCTTCGTGCAAATGCCGGGATGGTACCTTCTTCAAGGCCACGTCCGCCTCCTTCCCTCTTCCTTGCCTATCCATCCTGACCATCGATTACCTTCCTTCATGAGGCCCCTGTTCGCTTTGCAGGTGAGGCCGCCTGGGCGAGGTGCCAATCCCACCTCACCAGTTGTATCCACTCCGATTAGATGATCCCAGATCTAGGACACTGCCCGTAGAGGCGGTAGTGGTGAGTTCCCTCGCTGCGTCCGTGGGTTCCACCAACCTGGAGGGTAAACGACTAAGAAAAAGAAAGAAAAAATCTCTACGAAGTAAATCGGTTCTGTCGTTCTCTCAATCTCGAGTTAACAAAAATTGCCTTAGTGTTTTAAATATATAGATAGATTCCACGCAGGAACATTATCGAAAAAAAGCAAAATATTAATGGAGCATTAAAAAATACCTCCATATTATTACCGGCACGTGAAAATGAGTACCTGTCTTACACTCTAAAATTCTGTGGTTGTAATGGCTGCGTGGATAGCATCTTGGTCTTCGGATCGTGAGGTCTCAGATTCGAACCCCAGTCCCGACGATTATTTTTGCTACCGGATTATCGATTTAAACGATATCTATCATAACAGTACATGAAATTACGATTTATCTCATTTTAATTACAGTAGTTTGCACCAAGCAGGAGTTGGGAAATGTTATTGTATTGAACATTATTTCTAGTAGTCTATAGATAGGATAGAGACTATCGTTTCATTCCTCCTCTTAATTTACAATATAATATGTGATTTTTGTTCAAACAAATGTGACAGTAGCATATCTCCAATTCAATCTATACATTCATCATAGTACCAGTATGAAAACGGAGCGTAAATTAACATTTTAAGAATGTCCAAGCAGTGTAGTATACGAGTAGAATAACATGTCATATGACTTCACATACATTTCATCTCAATTTCTTAGTAGTATAACATGTCAGATGTTACACGTCATATGCGACTACTGCAAGGCTCGTATCTTAAATAAAATTGTTAACAGATGTACTATTGCTTCTTTTATTCTCCACTTTACTATCAATATTATTATTAAACACCAAAACATTGTCATTATATAAGTACGCAGATGATATGCCCCTGGGTTCATCTAACATATCGGAACTACAAGACACCCTGGATGCTCTCCACACTAGGGCGCAAGAATACGAAATGTTCATTAACTACAGTAAGACGGTCCACATGGTATTTCTGAAAGGAGGAAAACTAGCAACAAATGACGAGCAGAAACTCGGAGATAACGACATCAAAAAAGTTAATAACTTTAAATTACACTCCAGACCACATGCATCTCATTCAGCGTCCATATACAAGATAGAGCTGCTGCCGCCATCAGAGGAATGTATGAAATCAAAAACATCAAGAAACTCTCGCTACATATGGCCATTGCTCTATTTCATGCCAAAATATATCCAGTTATAACATACGACATTGAACTAATATGGGAAAGACTAACCCTAACGTACCTTACCAGCCTTGAGAAATTCAAATCGAGATATTTGAAGAGAGCTCTTGGAGTAGCGAGAACGACCCAGTTCAGACTGGTAGCCTATATCAAATGGCAAGGGATCCGTTCTACATAGAGGACCTGAAAAGTTGAAACTCAAGCTGCTCCTGCCACACACCAAGCAAATAACTCAATTAATAGAGCTGAGGAAACAAACAAACAAAAGAAATACCCGAAGACTGTCACGCTACTGACGCCATGATCTACAGGAGATGGGCAAAAGCGAACCAAGAACTACGATCGGTGCTAACTAGATTATCAGTCCACGGCTATCACTACAAGTTATGTAGAAATGACAAATTTCACGAACCAAACAATGCCTGTGTGTGCGTAATATGCAACGAACATTGTGAAAAATTCCACCTAACTAAATGTCATAAGAGGATTAAGTCAATCATCGACTATAGCAAAGACTAGATCTATATGTATCAAACATTGTACATAGGATATAAATCTTTATGAATGCACATTTGTGCGCAATTTATGTATTGATAATTATTATTAAAAATATGTAAAATAATTTACTCACCGAATGAATTCAATTTGTACACGTCTGTTACCGGTATTCGGTAAATTCAAACTTAAAGGCAACCGTTCTCTAGCTAATGCTAAGTAATGAGATGAACATGTCAACACTCCCCATGTAATACGAGATGATACTAATGAGTATCCCTCAAGTTTGACATTAGTCTGGCCTGTCGGTCACGGTTCAGTTGTAACAAAAAAAATGCATCTTGATTGCGACAAGCACTCGCCGAATCACTGCATCTCCTAATTAATTATTCACGTAGTTCGTGACGACACGCAGGCTAGGTTACGGTAAATGAATACTTTTATTCTGGACACTGAAACAAACCTTTTGGGGCGATATTACTGCCGTGTTTTAGCTTTGTCGAATTGTATTCTACATTTGTGTATTGTGTAAGGCAAGGCTGCACCTTATCACCCAAACTTTTCAATCTATACATTGAACGAGCAATGAAAGAAATTGGAGAAAAATTCAAAGTAGGAGTAAAGATTCAAGGAGAAATAATTTCAACTCTGAGATTTGCTGATGACATCGTCATCTTAGCCGACACACCAGAGGATTTGAATGAGTTTTTAAATGGTAGGCCTATGGATTCAGTCTTGAGGAAAGAATTAGTGATGCAAATTAATAAATGTAAAACACAAATATTGGAATGCAGTCGAAGGAAATCAGAAACCCCTATGGATGTCATATTGGCAAATTTGAAGCTAAAGGAGGTAGGTCACTTCTGTTACCTAGGAAGCAAAATAATCAGTGATCGAAGAACCAAAGAGGATAAGTAAAAAGTAGGTTAGCACAGGCAAAGAAAGTATTTCTACAGAAATGGAATCTGTTGACATTGAATATAGATTTAGGCATTAGGAAGTAATTTTGAAGGCCTTTGTCTGGAGCGTGGTGCTCTATGGAAGAGAAACGTGGACTGTTCGAGCAGCAGAAAAGAGGAGAATTGAAGTATTTGAAACGTGGTGTTACAGGAAAATAATGAAGATCAGATGCGTAGATAGGGTTACGAATGAAAAGGTATTAAGACGAGTGGGAGGGGAGAGATGTTTCTGGTGACTGCTAATGAAGAGAAGAGATAGGTTGGTAGGACACATACGAAGGCACCCAGGAATAGCAAACTTAGTTATAGAAGAAAGGGTCGAGGATAAATCTGTAAGGGTAGACCAAGGTTAGAATATGTTAAACAGATTGCTTGGTAGTTATGTAGAGATGAAACGATTAGCTCAGGAAAGGCAGGCACGGAGGGCTGCATCAAACCAGTCGAAAAACTGAAGACTCAAATAACAGCATTGTACATCTGCAGTAATGTCTTAATACTAGGATGCGATAGAATGGAATGCCATTTCAAACTATGATCCCCTCGTGGTGCAGCAGCTAGCATTCTTGGCTATCGCCCTGGAAGTCTGGATTCGATCACCAATTCTGCCAACAATATTATTCTGGTCTGACAGTGTGGCATTTTTTAGCCTATTTTCAATTTTGAAAAAATAGGCTTATGAGATCACCTTTTGTCCGTCTCTGTGTGCGTGTGTGTGTGTGTGTCGTGTGTGTGTGTGTGAGAGAGAGAGAGGAGTGAGTGTGTGTGTCCCCTTAATAACTTCTAAACAGCTGGAGCGATTTCAACGAAACTCGGTAAGTACATAGCACGACTCCGGATGGCCCCGACCGTGCCCTTCAAATTTTCTTACGTCTCACCAATCCAACATGACGGCTGAGCGAAATATTTCACCAGCATTCAATATCTCCGAAACTATTCCAGATATCAACCTGAAATTTTCTACGGTGATAAAGGGAACAACTAGAATATCACGTATGTGACTTTTGAAAAACTGGTATCTACAAAACCAACATGGCGGCTATGCGAATTTGCGACTTTTAAATAGACGTTTCTCGCGATTTAACCAACCAAACGCAATAAAACTTGGTACAGTATATGTTTATACACATTGTAATGCATCGACATCTAACTTGGTTCAATTGTTCACATAACCACAAGATGGCGGATGTGCGAAATATTTCACCAGCATTCTATATCTCTGAAACTATTAGCGGTATCACCCTCACATTTTGTACGGAGATAAAGGGCACTACTGAAAGTTCATCTATAAGACTTTCAAAAACCGGTTAATTACAAAACGAACATGGCGGCCAAGCGAATTTGAAAATTTTAAATAGACCTTTCTCGTTATTTACTGTTCCGAACGCAATGAAATCTGGTACAGGAACTGCTTATACACATTGTAATACACTGGTTTCTAATTTAGTTCAATTGTTTACATAACCTCATGATAGCGGCTTTGCGAATTTTAAAATTAAGTTTGTATTTCTTGTGTCGTAATCATGCGATCGATGTGAAACTTTGAATAATGAACCTACGCAATAATTTTCCTTTAATGGTACATGCCTCTATGGCCTATACATTTAACAATCCAACATGGCGACCATCCGAAATATTTAGACGGCTCTGAATATCTTCGAATCTATTATAGCAATCAAACTGATTTTTTTAATGTTCATAGGGGATATGAACTTAAGTTCACCTATAGGACTTTAAACAACCTGGTGATCACAAATCCAACATGGTGGCGACGCGAATTATAAATATTAACATGGACGTTTTTCGCAATTTAACCATCCGAGTGCAGTGAAACTTGGTGGGTGAGTGGATAGCGTGTCGGTCTACTAACCCCAAGATTGCAGGTTCGCCCCTGACCGTGGTAAGTGATTTTTGAAAGGCGGCAAAAATACGATACGCATGTCATACGATGTTGGCATGTCAAAGAACCCATTTGAAATCAGTAGGCCGAGTTCATAATGGCAAAATTAATCTCGGGAGTTTCCGCCAGCACAAAAGTTCCACATTTCTCTACCAGAAAGCGCTATTGTGTTCAAGGAGATTAGATATCTAACATCTAACCTCCTTGACTTGCATAGTCAAGGAACTACGAAATTCGCCATGCAAGCTACCCTCTGTGTGTCTAATAGCAAAGCTTGCACCAGGCACCCGAGGCCATACGATATTATTATATTATAGTGAAACTTGGTACAGTAAATCCTTATACGAATGTTAATCCACTGGCATCTAATTTATTTCAATTGTTTCCATAACCACAAGATGGCAGCTGTGCGAAATTTTAAAATCTCCTTGTTACTTCTTGTGTCCTAATCATGCGATTGAAGTTTGAATGCTACGCGTACACAATAATCTTCATGTAACAGTACATAACTTTGGGACCTACATATATAAAATCCAACATGGCGACCATCCGAAATATTTAGTCGGTTCTCAATTTCAACGAATCTATTGCAGCAATCGAACTGAAGTTTTATATGTAGATAGAGCAAATTAACATAAGTAGGATATATGAAAATAGGCTGTATAGTTCTTCACGGAACTACTTGTTATCAGGCACTTAATACCGGAAGCACTTCTAATGCTCGTAATTAATTTTAAGTGTCCATATCTAGTTATTCCGCATGTATTCCACCATGCGCATGCATTAAATTCTGTATATTATTGTTATTGATAACTTGTTATGTCTGTTAGTTATTATTATTATTATTAATTTGTTTGTGTGTCTGTATATAAGTATGTTCGACAACAATTAGGTTTCACACCAATTACGGAGAAAGTGAGGGAAGCTCGTCTCCGTTGGCATGGTCATGTTATGAGAATGCCGGGCGACTCTGTCACAAAAGTAGCTTTCAAACTGGACCCAGGTGGAATGCGACAACGCGGACGACCTGCGAAGCGTTGGATCGACAACATTAAGATGGATAATGCACGATGTTGGCTTACAACCTGCAGATGTCAACGACAGGAAGAAAGTGGAGAAGATGTAGTAGAGCAGCGGACCCCGTACTGGGATAAACGCTAGAAAAGAAGAAGAAGTCTGTATATAAGTATTTATCTAACGACCGAATCATATCGCTAGCTATAAAAACACATTGGGATCATTTTAGCCTATATGTCCGATCCTTTGTTATTATGCTGTATTACGAATTATTATCGACTACAATTATTCATGTGAATTGGCTCGGGGAACATAGTCAAGCGGTTGGGATGTTTCAATTTCGTAAGCAGGGGCGATGTTGGCGTCAGTGAGGTCTGACAGAACGACAATTCACACAGCGGGGAGCGATAAATATAGCCCAACACAAGGAAATGTTCACGGATTCGGAGAATCTAGGTCAACGGTTGCTCGCCTGGAACAAGGGGAGATAGCCCGTGAAGTCAGGAGCGTCAAGCACGCTTATTCAAATCTGGTGACGTCACGTCAGCGCGGGAAGTCTGAAGTGGACTCGTGGGAAGGAAGTACCAATTAAAAGAAGAGGGAGATGGCGGATTGCTAGCGAACCGGAGGAGGTCGTCCCGTGATTGGCACCGAGGTTGCGACGATCTGAACTCCAAGTACACGATGGAGGGAGGTGTGGGAAGTTTATTTAACTGATACTAAGGTTACTCAAGCCCCATATTTTATTGAATTTTTCAATTTTAAGTTTTCGATACGGTGCTCATGTTGGAGCCCGTTAGTAACTCTGAATAGTGACTTAGGGTAAATTACATACTACAGTCTGAATCCCGAACTGGTAATAGTGTGACTTAGCTATTCACTAGTAGAGTGATTACATGAATCAGATTCCACCACTGCCGATTAAAACAGTAGACACATCTCGTCTCTGTCTTCTTTAATTGAACGTATAATTCTATCCAGCAAGACAACGAGGAAGATGATCGACTACGAAGGTGAACCTTTTGCAAGACTTCGCCAGTCCAGGAGAACGAGCAGATGTTAACTTCGGTGAGCCAAATGATCGAGTATCACGGAAAGTCTCTCTCTTTTTCAAATTTGTCGGCACGTAACTTCCAGCTTAGGCAATAGGTTAATATTCAAATCCCCTCCACTTTGCTATTTTAGCCGAGCCAAAATTAACTTCGACAGACGCTTTTTATTATTATTATTACTATCATTATTATTATCCAATTTTCGTAATTTCTTTTTAAATAATATATAATTAAAATCACTCTATTATTAAAAGCAGGCCTTCTCATTGTCAGTAGTTAGAAATAGTTGTAAGCCATACCTAGATCCTAATATAATATCATCTTGGTTAAAGACAGAGTCTTACCGCGACTTGAGAAGCAGAGTTCTCATGTGCTCTGGAATATTATAAGTTATTAATATTTGGTCATTAAGCAGGAATATGACCATGGCACTCAACATTTAATCATCTTTAATCATTTACATACCAGGTACAGCCTAAAATATATATTACATTTGTCGTCACAACGTGGAACTCACTCCCACCAGGTGAAAAATTATTACATTTGTCACACAACAGTGGGACTGGTTGTTGTAGATGGCTACCCAACCTGAATATAACATATTACAAGGACTAAAACGGGATATACTCTGACTCGTGAGGCACCACAGAGAACAGGTGAGTTCAATTCCCACCTCAGCAATACTAAAAGTGGTTTTGCTTGGATTCCCATGTCTAATCCAAGCAAATGCCGAGATAGTGCCTAACTTAACTGGGTGAATTTTTATCCGAGTTCGTAAAATTCAGTCTACGCGCTGTAAATCGGTTACTGAGAAAGGTATATACGAGGCCTGTCTAATTAATATCCGATCTTTCACCGTGAACAATCTATTATTTACCTGATAGGATTGGAACCCTAATCCTCCTCAAAGTAGGCCACTTATCCTTGCACACACTTAGCCCACCGCTCCTTCCCTTTCTGAAAACATTTCTGGAACGCTTCATTTGGTATGGTGTTCAACTCCGCCGTCGCATTCCTCATTATCCCTTCTCTGCTCTCAAAACGGGACCCTTTCAATGGCGTCTTCAGTTTCGGAAACAACCAGAAGTCGCATGGAGCCATGTCTGGAGAGTAGGAAGGTTGGCGAATGACTTGAATTGCATGTGTCGTCAAGAAAGTCAGGACCAATTGTGATGAATGTGCTGGGGCATTGCCAAGATGCAACTGACAATTGTTCAGCCACTCTGCACATGTTCAAATCATCACGCAAGATTGCATGTGTGGAATCCTTACTGATCCCAACCTCTTCGGCAATATCTCGTAGTGTCAAACATCGATCTTCCATTATCAGATTTCTCACTCTCCCAACAACAGTTACATTTCGAGCGGTTTGTGGCCACCCAGGACTCCATTTTTGAATCGGTTGAACCACTCTTTAATTTGTGTTACCCCACTCCCCCCCCAGCATCGTCTCCAAACACCCACTGAATGTTACGAATTGTTTCACTTTGAGAATCACCTAGCTTCTCACAAAATTTGATGCAGGATCTTTGCTCAATTTGTTCGGCCATCTTGCGGGAAACTTCAATCTGACGACCATTTGAAACAGTACCTCACTTGGCTGGCATTAACCAGCGACTGAGATACACGAACGCGGGGAAAAAAGTCAAGCATACGCAGTAAGGTTTCTCCCTTCACTGTTGTCAGTTGTACCGCCTTCGCATCACTACGTTGCGTGGGAAAATTCATGGTCGGACAGGCCTCGTATTTCCTCGGCCAGGGAAAAGATACTTTTTTTTTTCAGGGCATGGTGGGCGATAGTCCGCGCTGCTTTGAGCTCTGAAGTTAGATGAAATTTTGAAGTGTTTTCAAAGGTCAGATTAATGAAGTGAATATTTGAAATAACAGAGTCAGTGGTTTATATTCAGTTAGGAGCTGATATTTTTTTAAAGACGGGAAGCGACCCGCAATATAATTTTGAGATAAAAAGTTGTGAAAAAGGTACAGTGAAGAACTTGGATCGGACGAATTGAGTAACCTGACAGGGTAGCGAATGTATATTACCAACGGACTACGCATTGTAGTTTGCCTGAGATAATAGTGGCGCGCAAGTATAAGCCTGGAGCCAGATAAAGAAGGTTAGCTGATATAAATTGTTACATACGCCAGACAGCCGATGCTAGACAGAGCCGTAGTATATCTGGCAAGGGCTGATAACCGTTATGCCCACAGTTATAGATTGAACACTTTAAAGGTAGTGACAATTTAAAGCACAGTTGTATAAACATGTATGTTTATTTCACGAAGGTAAAATCTTTCGAGTTAAGATTAATGTGTACAGTACACTGATCTCCATACATGAATCGCTGATGGCAGCTCTTCGCTGCACGAGAAAGTACGCCAGGTTGAGCTCGCGGTCCGCCATGTTGGTATACCCATTCTCCAGCTCTCCTTATGGGGAAGCAATGTTAATCTAGTCAATTTTAAATCGTAATTAATCCTGCTTTGGAACAAATAAAAATATAGAGATATGTTCACTCATAGCATAATGGCATTGGGGTCACTGACACGTCATTCCGAGGTCAGTAAATCTCCGGAATAGCAATAATAATGAATGTATAATGACGGCTGTCAAATATCAACTTCGTGCTGAGTACACGCAATTAGCGATCAGTAACAGAGTAACGAGTGAAAAGCAATTTCTGAAAACATTCTTGTAAATTGTATAAATATAGACTATATGCCACGAAATTATGCATTATGAATTCCTCCAGACTTCATTTTCTAAGATTGTTATAAGATCACACGCCAATTATTTCCTCAAAACCGTCAGATAATGACAAATAAAAAAAAATCTCTGAAGTAAATCCTTACTTGCATTACATGTTCAGGAAAATTGAAAACAGTTGGCTGTGCATCACTTATAATGCGTAGAGTTTGTCCAGTTCTATCAAAACAGTCTTCCTCAAAGTGATCCGAGCAGAGAACAGCTGTTTTCGAAGGCTCCCAATTCTCCCGCCTGATACTCCTAATCCATGATCTTAGAAGTTCGGGTCTCGAGAAAGGAAACCAACAAAAATGAATTGCCATTTTCCTCCCAGAATATGCGAAATATAAATAAATATAATAAAACTTAAAACACTAACCTAGAAAGATTATTATTAATATTTTTATTATAGTATAAAACTCACCGATGAAATGATTTCTCCTTCTGCTGATCGGTTCTGTTTGTGCATCCATATGCTGAACACTGCGGCATTTTAGGTAGATTTCATTAGAATAATAATAATAATAATAATAATAATGTTATTGGTTTTACGTCCCTTTTAACTACCCTGGCTTTTAGAGACGCCGGGGTGCCGGAATTTTTCCCCGAAGGGGATCTTTAACGTGCCAGTAAAGGTACTGACACGGCTCCCTCGCATTTGCGCACCCTCAAATGCCAGCTGACTGCGCCATGTTTCGAACCTGCAACCTTGGGCTCAGCAAGCGAGAAGATTTCATTAGAAAGCTAACTATTGCAATGGGTACCATGTTTCGACTTCCGGAAAATTTCGACATATCCTCGCGTTTCACATCCCCCAGACCCCAAAACCACCGTCAGTTCAAAGGTTTATATATAATTTATGTATGTATATATATATGTATATCAGTTTCTTGTGGACACGATAACTGCCGTAATTTTGCACCAATCACTTTGAATTTTTTTCCGAATATGTATACCTATAAAATCTCGGTCAAGTTCGTTACAGGGCTAAATCGGTCGAAGGGGGTGAAAATGGGGGTCTTTTTTGGAAAAAGTGAAATATTGCTATAACTCTCTTAATATGTGAAATATCGAATCTGTTCAAAGTTCATACTATGTATCGGATATAGCCCAAAAATTTCTGTTTGAAGAGTTTTTTTATAGCACCAACCATTGACCAAAGGGGTGGGAATAAGTGTATTTTTCGGGAAACATTAATCATATCTCTCTTAATAGGCACAATATCAAAATCGTACGAAATGGACAATATTCCTCTAATAATTACCTAAAACTTTTGTCTGAAAGAATTTTTGATATGACCCACCATTACGCCAAGGGATGAGAAAAATGATTTCGGAATTATAAGAAAATGCCAAGAGCTATCAGTGGTTGCCATGGCAACACTACTAAATTGATGAGGGATGAGCCATCAGACGTTGCCATGACAACGCACTTGCACGAGATAAGATTCAGATTTCCATCTGACTAAGTGTGAAGCGGCTTCGGTGACGTAACTGGTAGCATGCTGAACTTCTATGCCCAAGGTCGCGGGTTCAAAGCCGGCCAAAGACGTCGGATTTTCTAAGAGCGCTAAAATCCCTCAGTATGCTTTCCTTTTGGAGGGGAAGTTCCAACGTTCGTTGCGAGTTGCTGATTGCGGTGGCATCTAGTAGCCAAGTTCACAACTAGGTGTCGTTGACGGTAGTATCTGGTAGCAACATTAGGAACTACTGCTTGAAATTGACCGTCTGCAGTCCTTACCTGAATTAAAGACTAATACAGCCATCACAATTCACACCGTTTATCAGACAGATTCTACACTCACCCAAAGTACACGGGGTTATATGACCACGTTGTCGCAGCCCCTAAACTGAGGAACCAACCAAAATCTCTGCGGGAGATATAATTTTGCGTGAAGAAGTAACAGACCGTTACATAGTTACACATCAGGTTCGAAACCTTGCATAAGGACAGTGTGACCACAAGTATAACAAGAAGTTCCGTGAAGAACTATACAGCCTACTTTTCATGCCAATGATTATTCTACAGTATATGAACCTATCTAGAATAATGACGAAATTAAGTTGGTAATATCGAAATATCTAATTAGTTCAAAATATACCTGGTATAATGTAGCCTCACAGAGCACTACAGTTTGTAACGTGTTTTTCGAGGGGTTTTTATGCAACTGGCATAAGTCAGTAGGAAGCCATTCTATATTTATTTACGCGGCAAATTGTTCAGCCAAGAGAATTTTTCATGTTAATTTATTATTATTATTAATTTATTATAATTATTATTAAGGTATTTTCGGAGCATTTTATAAAAATTATTAGCATTCAGATAGGTTTTCTATGTCTTAGAAAACGCTATCAAGCAAATTATTACGAACGACGATATCATAGAAAATTATGTGATTGCGGAATTTTACGGAGTTTTCGTCAGTTAGGATATTTTGAGAGACATGAGTCACTGGAAATTCATATACAGGATTAATCTTGTCGGGAAGCATGACGCAATCTTGGGTCGCAGCGTCAAGAAAAGGCGAATTGTTGGAACGGAAATCGACTTCTCCCTCCCGCGGAGTGTAATGAGCCAGAGAAGGGGAAGTAGCACATGGGGTGCAGCCAATCAGTGGAGACGACGTAAGCTAGATGTCGGCTGAAGAGGGGGGATGCGACGGGTGCATATATCGTTCGACGCGCCGTGGAACGAGGACAATTTGTGAAATACTTGACGAGTATGGGTGCGCGTGCGAGTGGCTCCGATGTTCGGTGGAGTTAGCGACAATCTGTGTAGAACTTGCCGAGTACGGTTGCAAGTGCGTGTCGCTCCGAGGTTCAGTGGAGTTAGCGACTATCTTTGTGAAACTTAACAGTGGTGGTTGGACGTGTTGGTTCCGATGTACGGACCATAAATCTTCCTATCTACAAATATATCATCAATAACGAAGAAGATGGCGACGTCCAGGAGGCTGTGGGAAGCACACAGCATCATCCAGTACGAGGGAAATGCTTTGGCAATTTCCAGTGGTAAGCGCAAATGACGCAGAAATACGCAATCTCTCATTTCTCTTTGTTTTACATTTCATATTTCAGTAACTTCATAGCTTGGAAATAAGAGTAAAATCAATTTATCAGACTCCGTTTTCACGTAATTTTCTATCGGTAATATTAAAATCGCAACGCTCCAATTTAAATTTTATACTTATTATTATTATTAATTTTGCTATACTTGTTTTATATAATAAATTCATTTCTTTTACAATGCAATCTTTGCTTTCAGTAGGTAGCATTAGATATAGACCAATTCCTTCTCCTGATACAATTGTTTGTTGGGTTAATGATCAAATCATACCACGATCTGAGTGAATAGATTCTTGAAGGTGTTCTACCAGAGCTAGACGTTGTTAAATACAAATTTAGATTTCAGCATTGCATTGAGATCTTGGCGCCCATTAAAACAACATAGCCTAGGCAAAGGTAAACAGTTACATTTATCACCCAACAGTTTGGGGCAGTGAAAACGTTACAATTGTCGCTCAACGTGTGGGCTAGCAAAAACGCTACATTTGTACGCTCAACGTGAGGGCAAAGGAAACCATTACAAGTTGGCAGCCCTGGTGACTGAATATATTCTTAGTTCCATCTCTTAAGGTACAGAATACAAAATTTGGTTGAAGTCCAATGGACGTTACATGCAGTTAGACACTGGGTCTATCAGCAGGCGTAAAAGCATGTTGCCAACAATACCATGCGTGTGCTGGTCAGAAATAATCTGAAATATAATGATATCTTGTTGTGCCAATTTTGGATGAAATCCATTTATTAGTATAGAAGTTACATGTATTTTAAAATTGAACATATCAGCAGGCATAGAATCATGTTGGCAGCACTGCCTTGTATTAATTACTCCAAATTAATCTAGCATGTCAGGTGCTATACGTGTGCGAAGTATAGAGCTGTTGGATAGCATACTTTCTGATATATTGATATTAGGGTAAAAATATAGACAGCATTTATTAACAGTTGGCAGCCCTGATTGCTCTTAACAATACTTATAGTCATATCTGATATGGTACACATAGCACATACGAAATTTGGTTGAAATCCAACTGATAGTATAGAAGTTAGATGTATTTAAAAATTGGTATTATCAGCAGGCTTATAATCATGTTGGTAGAACTGATGTATTGTGCCCGTTTAGACCGGAGTCCGCACGACCACATATGCATTTTACCAATAATGAGTCAGCACGAGAGTCAAAATATCCCGGAGCGCCAGATGGGTTAAAGCAAATCGCAAAAACGACATCGAATGAAAAAAATGCTTTACTGATTTTTGGCTCAATGCAACAATAAGGATAGAAGGAGATTTAATTGGGTATAACACATCTGGTAAAATTATCTCAGTTTATTTTGAAGTTAAAATTGACTGCAAAGATGCTCAAAGCAGCATCATCCACGTGTGGCGATCCACACTCTTATTTACACACAATATACAGAAATTTTCCAAACACATTTGACAATCTTTTTGGAAACACAAGTCCGATTAATAGTCCTGTAGACTGTGTTCCAAAATTATTTGTGATTAATTCCAGTTCAAAGTTAATTGTCTATACTGGAAATATCGTAGATCACTGTTTGAATATTTACATGATATTAACACTCGTAGAATAAATGTTCATAGAATTTTAAACTTTCACTTATTTTTCCAGTTTCAAAAATATATCGTCGAAAAATATTATTATCATTGAATCAACACACATTATTTACACATATTAATAACATCTGAAAAGTATTTGACCTTGAGCATAGCATCGAAGAACTGTGCGAAGCACAACAACAATTAATTGTTCTTCTGACATTAAACATTCGAGAAGTGACTCGATTATGAACTTCAAGTTAACAAAATACATGATTTCTGAATCATCAACTTGATCACTAAATTGTTGAACCATTCAACTATTCAATTTTCCACTTGGAATCATTATGAAAAAATATTTATATTTACGGCCATTTTAGTAATTTTCACAACTTGCAATTCTTCGACAGAATGCGGAAATAAGAATTGTAGCTTCATAATAAATTCATTTAGTTCATGGCACTAGGATTGAAAACATCCTTCAAATTATTCGTGGTTAAAGAATTATTTTTAAATTGGCAGTGGCCCATTCTATTATTTGTGTAAGAACACAATATTACAACAACAACGGCAAAGGTCTTCCTCTGAAGAAGAATAAACTACTATCATGACAAATCCGGGTTCTAGCAAAATCAAAGTCTAAATGGAATTCGTAAACAAGGCTGAAATAAGAACTGATGGTTTCAAGAAATAACCTTCGGGTCATTCATCCGACGAAATGTGTAGTTCCAATACTCCTTCTATAAACCTGAGCCATCGAACCTGCTATTTGATTGATGCTCGAAAAAACCTCTTCATTCCTGCGACTTAAACATGCGCACCTGGGAATGGCATTTCAACTACTCCACACATATAAATTTTCTTCCCAAAATTTATACAATAAATCAAGCCTCTGCTTGTTATCAACACTGGAAGATTGATAAACTTACAAGTTTATTTTATTTTACCATTCAGTTCAACCCGTGAATTTACCATACTTATGAAAATCTTTATTTCACTTTCGAGTGTATTTACGTCATGATTTTATATAAATACAAAAATATCCTATTTGATACAAATATCATTTGCTTCCCGTTTCATGCCTCTCCGTGTTATCTGAAAAATGTACTTTGCTCATTGCAAATGTCAACTGTTCAACCAGAACTGAAATGTTGGTTGAATGCGGGCTTGCGTTCACCACTCTCCTTCGGAAAATCTCCTGTTCCAAACTAGAAATGATTAAACTTCTTCATAGGCTCTTTCTCAATACATATGATTATTATAAAATATAATATCCAAGAATTATTTAGACAAAATATGAAAATTATTATTATTATTAGTGGATTATTATTATTATTATTAGTTATTATCATTTTAAATATGTTTAATTATCATCTCATTATGTGAGAATCCACATGTTCGAATCTTCGAATATGGAAAAAATATCCATTCCTCAACAAAAATAATTTAACTCCACCTTTACATCGACGGTTCTCCGTGGTTTCCCTAAAATATGAAAAATTCAAATAATTCATCGAAATGCTCGGTCATCGATCCTAAACTGTTCTGAGTGCGGAAAATACTCAGAATAACTCTAATAAGTCTTGCGTAAATCATTGCAAGATGTAAATACGAAGAAAAAAAATGTGTTGGTCATCTGCAGAAAAATAGTTTGTTCCAATTAGCTAGGCATAAAATAATTCAAATGTGGCTTACATTTCTTGATGGTCTTGAAGCGTAGTAAACCTGGTCTGTACCAGATTTATCCATAGACATGCCCCATTGGACAAGCACGTATAATCCTTGTATCAGCCGCCATTATATACCCACAATCCGTCTAGTCAGACGTAGTGGTAGTATCTCTTGACGTTTGAATTAACTGTTGTTCCATTTTAATATGGGCTTCTATCAAAGCCATAACAGTTTGTTTAAATAGGGTCAGATATAAGTGATCTCTTCTTAGATATGTCAGTTGTAACATAACTCACAGTAATCTTATCAGTACAAGAAAAACACTGACAGTCTAAGCAATCAACGGCTGTTCTGAAGATCGTTCCCTGGGCATGGTTTATTATATCACCATCTACCATGCGCTAAGCAACTTGTAGTTTCCCTTGCGTAGACTAATGAACGCCACCGTTATAGACTAGTCTTCAGTGTACTGACAGATCGAAGTGGTTAACTAGTTACAAATATGAAAACTGACTGAAATGGATTTAAATATCCAAGTATTATGTTATTACTGGACTATGACAAAATACTAGTTCTAGACAAAGTCTAGCATATGTCCATGTAGAAATATAAGTATTTCCACCAATGTCTGTAGAAAAATCAATCAGCTCAGTGATTCTCCTCACCGGAAACTTACTAAGTTCCACCTCGTAGCACAGCACTTTCGTGACTATCATGACTTTGAAAAGAACTTCTGCGTAGATCCGGCAACCATGTGCCTTGGCTCAGCGTCGCAGCAACTTGCTCGGCAAATGCTTGTGTTGAAATGATCTATCGATGCTTCGGCCAGCTGCTTTTTATTCAAAACTGTCAGGGTCACGCCGCATCAGCTGATATCTGGAAATCCTCATATCTCTTGAATCCCTGGTCCGATTTACTTGATACTAATTGCATTCTCTTTCATTTGGCCGTGCCAGTAATCTGATCCCAGTCTCAAGTCTCTACTCCATAGTTAACTATTTAATCAATAAATAGCCTCCACCTCTGCTATTACTCGCTACGTCACTTGACATCCAAGTATCGGTAAATTCTTTCCAATTGCTTCGAGAAGCAATGTAGCGCGATATTCAAATATCTCAACTTTCAAAAGCGGCTACAGCCTTTCCCTTGATATCTAGGTGTCTGAATCTTGGAATACCCATTCCTAGAGTTGGGCACATCCACCCCACACCTAGCAAAAAATAAAAATTGAAAAATTATCTTGGTGTCTTGCTTCCAAATTATTCCTCGTCTCCTTGTTGAACTCTTCATTGGACTGACGAGTATCCACATTCCCTCTGTTATTGTAGTTGTTTCTACCATAATATCTTCTTTCCTGGTACCTTCCTTGAGTATCCCGTGGTCTTCTCCATCGAGTATTGTATCGATTTCCACCATCCGGTCTCGCATAAGGCTTGTAACTGTATCTGTTACTGTATTGATTCCATCCTCTCTTATTTGGATCTTCCCTCGGCGTTTTCTCTTCTCGCCCCTCTCGAATCTCTCGAGGTGTCTGAGAATAACTGTCGGCCATGACAGCGTACACAGCGTTGTTATTCTTTCCTCCCTTCTGATGGAAGAATTGAGCGTTCGTATGATCCAGCTTCTGTAATACTTCATCAAATTGTTCCATATTATAGATATCAGCAGCGATCAAAGTCCTCTGGACGTCTGCTGGAAACTGACGTATCAATGCAGTAATCAATTCGTTATCTGGCATCGGCGGATCTAAATGTTGAAGTTTAGACAGCTGTCCAGAAAAGTACGTCGAGTATCGAGTAGGTTGTGACGTCGAGAATCTCTTCGAATATAACTCTGCTCTGACTTGCTTTTGGGTTTCCGGGGACCAAAACTTTTTCAATAACCCACGAGAAAACTCCTCAAAAGTGGTTAGAGTGGATCTAAAAGCTCTAAACCAAAGAAGTGCAGGACCTTCCAAAAACTTCCCTATCACTCGGATCTGTCTTTCTTTAGGGATCTTGGAATCTTTCAGGTAATCCCCTGCTTCTCTCAAAAATTCCACGGGTGTCACAGAATCTCGCCCTGAAAATTTAGAAGGCTTATCTTCTACATTCTTAAATACAGTTATGGGGTTGGATTGAAATACTGTCCTGACCTCATCCTGTCTTTGACTATCCGTTTCTCTAGCTGCTCCTAGATTTATCTGTATCTGTTCCTTTCCCCTTACATTTTGCATTTTTAACAGATGATCAGACTGTTTCTCATCCTTGATTTGAGTTTTCATAGCCTCAAGTTCCTTCTGGTTTTCTTCTGCCATTTTCTTAATTGCTTCAGTTTCTTTACAATTTTCCTTGACATCAGTGGATATCTGGTTCATAACAGTCTCATGACTTTTCAATGACCCTGCCATATCTGATATGTCCTTCTGAGTTGCTTGGATATCTTTGGCAATTACTTCAATATGGGATGACAAAGATTCCCTAATCTCCTTGATTCCCTCTTGATTCTCCAGCTTGAGTGTGTCTTTAATTTCATTGACAACTGTGGTTTTAATTTCAGTTTGCTACTCACTAATCACACCTTCTCTTATTTCTCCCATTACAAGTTCCTTGAATTGTTCCGTTAAACGTTGAACAACTAGAATTCCCATCTCGTTACTCTCCTTCTTCACTCTGACTTCTAGGTCGATCATGTCTTCACCAACTTTCCTAAGACCATGTTCTATCCTGTCAGCTAAGCTTTGGGATCGAAGATCAGCATCGCGAAATTTTTCGTCCATTAAACTTGCGTTAGTAGCTAATGAAGTTTCATGCTCATGTGTTTTTTCGCATAATTTATTCATTTTACTCTCAAGTGACATTTTCAAAATTTCAGAATTCTCTTTAAATTTACTTTCCATAGAATTAAATTTACTATCTAAATTTTCTTTCAAATTACTTTTTAACGAATCAGAACTTTCATTAAGTTTGTTTTCTAAAGAGTCAGAATTTTCTTTAAGTTTATTTTCTAAAGAATCAGAATTTTTTTTAAGTTTCCTTTCCAAAGCCTCAGTATTTTCTTTCATAATGGCTACTACACGCAGTCCAGCCTCTTTTGAACTCTCCTCCAAACTCCTCATCATCCTCATCATTTCTTCCATAATTTCAATTATTATTCAAAACTTAGGGGTATACAATATTGGCAAACACAAGCTTATAACTAGAACAAGAAATATGAATAGCTAATTGGAACACTCTAATAAAATGAGATTTGTCCTAATGTCGACGTGATGGAAAAACAAAATTCTCTACTTTTACGAATTACATTTACCACAATATCACAAGAAAGATATGCAAGTTCTCAAATATCCTCCACCTGGATTCTAATAATGTGTATGTCCAATCATCGAACGTTTACTACTGAATTTACTTGACGCTTTAATGGTTAAGCCATTATCAAAAAATCAAACCCATTCTAATTATTAACCAAGTTAAATTTTTAATTTTCCCCACTAATTGGGTTTCCTACTAATTTATTTTCCTAACCAGACATCTCTCAATTCCCAAAATATTTCTATAAAAATTATCACAATTTCAAATCGGCATGCGATTGACCATGTCTAAATCGGACCCACGTTCGAAGCCATTTCTCTCTCTATCTTATTTTATGTGCCCGTTTAGACCGGAGTCCGCACGACCACATATGCATTTTACCAATAATCAGTCAGCACGAGAGTCAAAATATCCCGGAGCGCCAGATGGGTTAAAGCAAATCTCAAAAACGACATCGAATGAAAAAAATGCTTTACTGATTTTTGGCTCAATGCAACAATAAGGATAGAAGGAGATTTAATTGGGTATAACACATCTGGTAAAATTATCTCAGTTTATTTTGAAGTTAAAATTGACTGCAAAGATGCTCAAAGCAGCATCATCCACGTGTGGCGATCCACACTCTTATTTACACACAATATACAGAAATTTTCCAAACACATTTGACAATCTTTTTGGAAACACAAGTCCGATTAATAGTCCTGTAGACTGTGTTCCAAAATTATTTGTGATTAATTCCAGTTCAAAGTTAATTGTCTATACTGGAAATTTCGTAGATCACTGTTTGAATATTTACATGATATTAACACTCGTAGAATAAATGTTCATAGAATTTTAAACTTTCACTTATTTTTCCAGTTTCAAAAATATATCGTCGAAAAATATTATTATCATTGAATCAACACACATTATTTACACATATTAATAACATCTGAAAAGTATTTGACCTTGAGCATAGCATCGAAGAACTGTGCGAAGCACAACAACAATTAATTGTTCTTCTGACATTAAACATTCGAGAAGTGACTCGATTATGAACTTCAAGTTAACAAAATACATGATTTCTGAATCATCAACTTGATCACTAAATTGTTGAACCTTTCAACTATTCAATTTTCCACTTGGAATCATTATGAAAAAATATTTATATTTACAGCCATTTTAGTAATTTTCACAACTTGCAATTTTTCGACAGAATGCGGAAATAATAATTGTAGCTTCATAATAAATTCATTTAGTTCATGGCACTAAGATTGAAAACATCCTTCAAATTATTCGTGGTTAAAGAATTATTTTTAAATTGGCAGTGGCCCATTCTATTATTTGTGTAAGAACACAATATTACAACAACAACGGCAAAGGTCTTCCTCTGAAGAAGAATAAACTACTATCATGACAAATCCGGGTTCTAGCAAAATCAAAGTCTAAATGGAATTCGTAAACAAGGCTGAAATAAGAACTGATGGTTTCAAGAAATAACCTTCGGGTCATTCATCCGACGAAATGTGAAGTTCCAATACTCCTTCTATAAACCTGAGCCATCGAACCTGCTATTTGATTGATGCTCGAAAAAAACTCTTCATTCCTGCGACTTAAACATGCGCACCTGGGAATGGCATTTCAACTACTCCACACATATAAATTTTCTTCCCAAAATTTATACAATAAATCAAGCCTCTGCTTGTTATCAACACTGGAAGATTGATAAACTTACAAGTTTATTTTATTTTACCATTCAGTTCAACCCGTGAATTTACCATACTTATGAAAATCTTTATTTCACTTTCGAGTGTATTTACGTCATGATTTTATATAAATACAAAAATATCCTATTTGATACAAATATCATTTGCTTCCCGTTTCATGCCTCTCCGTGTTATCTGAAAAATGTACTTTGCTCATTGCAAATGTCAACTGTTCAACCAGAACTGAAATGTTGGTTGAATGCGGGCTTGCGTTAACCACTCTCCTTCGGAAAATCTCCTGTTCCAAACTAAAAAATGATTAAACTACTTCATAGGCTCTTTCTCAATACATATGATTATTATGAAATATAATATCCAAGAATTATTTAGAAAAATTATGAAAATTATTATTATTATTATTAGTGGATTATTATTATTATTATTAGTTATTATCATTTTAAATATGTTTAATTATCATCTCATTATGTGAGAATCCACATGTTCGAATCTTCGAATATGGAAAAAATATCCATTCCTCAACAAAAATAATTTAACTCCACCTTTACATCGACGGTTCTCCGTGGTTTCCCTAAAATATGAAAAATTCAAATAAATCATCGAAATGCTCGGTCATCGATCCTAAACTGTTCTGAGTGCGGAAAATACTCAGAATAACTCTAATAAGTCTTGCGTAAATCATTGCAAGATGTAAATACGAAGAAAAAAAATGTGTTGGTCATCTGCAGAAAAATAGTTTGTTCCAATTAGCTAGGCATAAAATAATTCAAATGTGGCTTACATTTCTTGATGGTCTTGAAGCGTAGTAAACCTGGTCTGTACCAGATTTATCCATAGACATGCCCCATTGGACAAGCACGTATAATCCTTGTATCAGCCGCCATTGTATACCCACAATCCGTCTAGTCAGACATAGTGGTAGTATCTCTTGACGTTTGAATTAACTGTTGTTCCATTTTAATATGGGCTTCTATCAAAGCCATAACAGTTTGTTTAAATAGGGTCAGATCTAAGTGATCTCTTCTTAGATATGTCAGTTGTAACATAACTCACGGTAATCTTATCAGTACAAGAAAAACACTGACAGTCTAAGCAATCAACGGCTGTTCTGAAGATCGTTCCCTGGGCATGGTTTATTATATCACCATCTACCATGCGCTAAGCAACTTGTAGTTTCCCTTGCGTAGACTAATGAACGCCACCGTTATAGACTAGTCTTTAGTGTACTGACAGATCGAAGAGGTTAACTAGTTACAAATATGAAAACTGACTGAAATGGATTTAAATATCCAAGTATTATGTTATTACTGGACTGTGACAAAATACTAGTTCTAGACAAAGTCTAGCATATGTCCATGTAGAAATATAAGTATTTCCACCAATGTCTGTAGAAAAATCAATCACCTCAGTTATTCTCCTCACCGGAAACTTACTAAGTTCCACCTCGTAGCGCAGCACTTTCGTGGCTATCACGACTTTGAAAAGAACTTCTGCGTAGATCCGGCAACCATGTGCCTTGGCTCAGCGTCGCCGCAACTTGCTCCGCAAATGCTTGTGTTGAAATGAGCTATCGATGCTTCGGCCAGCTGGCTTTTATTCAAAACTGTCAGGGTCACGCCGCATCAGCTGATATCTGGAAATCCTCATATCTCTTGAATCCCTGGTCCAATTTACTTGATACTAATTGCATTCTCTTTCATTTGGCCTTGCCAGTAATCTGATCCCAGTCTCAAGTCTCTACTCCATAGTTATCTATTAAATCAATAAATAGCCTCCACCTCTGCTATTACTCGCTACGTCACTTGACATCCAAGTATCGGTAAATTCTTTCCAATTGCTTCGAGAGGCAATGTAGCGCGATATTCAAATATCTCAACTTTCAAAAGCAGCTACAGCCTTTCCCTTGATATCTAGGTGTCTGAATCTTGGAATACCCATTCCTAGAGTTGGGCACATCCACCCCACACCTAGCAAAAAATAAAAATTGATTTTTTTTTATTTTTCCTATCTACACATTAAATCATCTGGTTCTTGAATAATAAATCTTCAAATTCGATGCATTATAAGTTCCCACGATGTTACCAGTTCGTGTATTGGCTACTTCATAGCTTCCATTATTGTTTACTTCCACAATATTCAAAATCTTCAATTTCACCAGGTTTAATATCAAAAATATCGTGATACTCTTCCAAAATTTTCCCTAGCTCTGGGGACTCCTTCTCAGTATTGTACTCGTTCGTCCTGGGGATGCGATGACCCATCTGCTATAGCATCGCATTCCTGGAGTTCCGGGACAGAGCGGAGTTAAATGAACCTCTAGTCAAATAAGGAATGTGTCGGAAATTCAGCTGAGTTCTCGAAAAAGCAGTGGGTTTCACGAGACAAAGTATCTCTAGGGTCGTTACGGGCTTAAGTTAAAAAAAATAATTCAAATATAAATGGGCGCCATCAACTGAATTCCTAGCAAAACCACTTCCTTTCCGGATAAGCCTTACTCAAGACAAGGAAAGAAAAAGGAACATCACACCATCATCAGATCACAACTAAGATAAAAACAAATTTATTTTACTTTGATAGTCAGACAGACATTTTAAATAAAACTCCTACCTAAGAGTATGGTCGAATGCAAAGTTAAATTGTCATTGTCCAAAAATCGAACCATCTCCTTTCTACTGCAAAATTAATTTTATCCACATAACAAGAAAAATGTATAAAGTTCTCTTGGTTTCTCAGGATCACTGTAGCACTATGTCTTTCGTCACTGACATTTGTGAAACCTGAGACATAATTCTCTCTAATTTAACATCAATGTGGATTTAATTAAGTAATTAATCTGCCTAAACATACACATATAATAATCACTCATATTAAATATCACATAAATTATGGTTTGCATGGTATAATTTGAATATAGAACATGTTAATCAAATGTTCCTAAACATTGAATAATTAATTTACACTATTTACATCGTCATTAATCTCTTATCTGTGAATTACAGAAAATTCAAATTCTCATCTGGTCATCATCATCGTTATTATCAAAATTAAATATTTCTCACATTAATTCTCACTTCTAAATTCTAAATATTCCTGTCAGAATCGTTAATTCATCACCATTACATCATTTAAATTCACAATTCAAGTTGCAATTCCTTCACATTATCTCTCAATTAAATTTATTTAATTGCATATAAATTCATTAATCATCAGCTTCTTTAATTAATTATCACCTTCTAATTTAGTTATTCATCATCATTACAATCGTCTATTAATTCATTTCAATCAGTTTAATTTATCCAATCTTTAATTCATCCATTTATTTAATTCATCCATCTATTTAATTCATCGATTTATTCCAAAATTTAATTTGTCAACTTATTTAAATTTCAATCATCTGGTTATTTAGTTTATCATTATTTCATCTAGTCATTCTGATTTTTATTTCATTAGGTCAGATCGTTAATATGCTTAAATCTCAGATTATTATTTCATTAATTATTAATTTCAGAAAATCTTGTATTATCAACTTCATTTATTTGTTTAATTTCCTAACAAATTGTTTAATAAGGTTTATAGAACGTTGTCTTACAGTTTTATCACTTCCAAGTTATATCTCGTATTTAATTATCATGCCAAAAATATTATTGTCTCCACGACATCACGTTGGATCTAACTATCCACAACGACATTACATTTCTTCAATACTTCAAATATCACATTTGAATACAAGAATTATTCCACAAAAACTCCATAAATATTCAGCACATACAGCATGAATCTCAACAATTACGCTAGACTGGGTATGACGACCCCATGTCTGCTTCAAAATACATTAGCAACATTGCTACTATCACTTGGCAACTTCCACAAAATGCCTACCACAAACTCCACTTAACCATGTTGCATGATCTACAAAAAATATATAACTGGCTTCAAATTATCAACGCACACAATCTCCAATAACTGTAATTACTCTGATCACATCTAGACAACTTCTTAAACAATTGGAAAATATTACTTCAGTAATTTAAGATCTGCTTTCAAATAGCATAAATTCTCTTACAATTCTTATAATTCACATCGCAGAAAAACACCAATGTGCTATAATCCCTCACATCAAAATCTGCAATACTGATCTGCCTTAAAATAATTCTGACCATTAATGATTAATCTCACAAGATTCAATTACTTTAAATCCTTTTCAAAGGTATCAAACACAATTATAAACTCATCAAAAGCTTCAGCTGTAACAGCCGTTAAACTGAAATTACTCTCAAAAGAGTATAGCAACAAAATATTGGATTGGCAAACAAGAATTACTAAATGCAATCCTGTTGACATTTATCGTTACTTTATTTAACAAAATTTCGACTGATATGTGACTAGTAGTTCCTTGTTTAATTCACTTACATCTCGTGTACATTCGGATGATAAAAATGAGTCCCTCAATGGCGAGTAAGATGTGTAACCACCGTACAATCGTATAAATACGAAGGACCTCGCCCCGTCGACTTGGATGATAGTTCCCTAAACGATGGGTAAGGTGAGTACCACCATACAATCGTATAAATACGAAGGACCCATCTTGTAGACTGTATGAGTGAATGTACCAGATAGGAATCAACAAGTTTCTAGTTGTCATATAAAAGCGACGTTCATTCACTAAAGTGAATAACTTCTTAATATCTCCAAACAATCCAATGGAAAAAATCCCTACTGATGAATAATACACACTCGCTAGTATGCAATGAACTGACGAAGTAGTTTTAGATAATCAATTGCAGATCACGAGTTCGAAATACTCGTTACACAAAAAAAACTATTTATGAAAAATATCCTAGCTGGAAAAATGTCTAAAAGACCAAACATCTGCTTAATAAAGCCAATCAATGGTGAGAATTTCGTATAATGATGCCTGCCATATCATATGGTCACTCCATATTCTAGCAAATTCGAAGAATATAAATTCAAACCATGTCTTAATAATCAAATCACTCCTATTAGAAAAAATATACATGTGTGCCCAGTATTCATGAAAATAATCGTATCAGGTAGTTAGAACTCTTACAATACCTTTCATTATCAGTTGTAATATAATTTCCAAGATCGTCGATTTTCCCTACCTAAAGAATTTCTCGTAAGATCGGCGTGAATAGCATTTCATCCATGAAATGATGATTTCCTTCGAAATCCCAAGCGAATCAGCTGTTGGACTCCTCTCGTCAGGAATCGAATCCATCGCTCTGTGGTGCCATCTTGTCTCTATTCACATTTACTCGGTCATGTTGAACCTCGAATTACCCATAGCGGATATTGTCCAACTCCTTCTCGAAAAGTTCATGAAAACAGTGGACCCCCTTACTCCTCTTCTAATATACGCCACTGTTCCGATAAATGTTCAGTTTGAGAATTGTAAGTCCAATCTCAACTTACTGCAAAGTCCCACTTGAGTAAAATAAAATTTTACTTGATAGTGTTCAAGATTACGATACACCCTGTATCTATCTGTAATAGGTAACTCATGAAAACTGTATAAGATATAAATCTTATAAATGCACGATATAATGTTCATCAGAGCCTATGCTAAACATTCAGTCTACTTGGAATAGTAAAAGTCGCTTTGAATGTGTTATATAACAGCATGGTTATAAGGTTATTCGTAAAAGCCTGTGTTTGAATAGCGTCGAAATGAAGCTTGAAATAAAGTCTTCAAATACGAGCAGTGTGGTTTTGAAATACCCCGGCTGTCTACAATTGTCTCCTCGGCCAGCCCGCCTGGATCAATGACCCGCTCGGCCTTCGCTGCTCGGCGATGCAGGCACTGTCACCTACACTTTTGCCGTGACAGTTTCTGTATGTTACGTGACCTTCACTGTGCGTCTCGCTGCGCTATAGAGCTGCTCTTACCTGCTCGTCTGACTGAGCTCGACTGGACTTGCTGACACTGTCTTCACTCACTTATGTGCTTGGGGCGGACACGTGGTATAGTCCCCCACCACAGTGCTCTCACGTCACGGTCATAGTCTCGAACCCGTATCCTCTCGGCTGTTCTGTTATAAAATAACTTATTTCCTTAAAATCATTTCCACATATAATACATGTTATATATCCTCTTCTAAGTTGTTTAAATTACTATAATTCCATAAATATCTCAATAAAGCTTCACATCTCTATTCATAATTCTATCTTCTCACAGATTTCAATGCCTCCTTGATTCTTGACCTCCTACGTCATCTTGACATTCTTCTTGACGCGATCGGTGCGCTATCTTTTCCTATTGCTTTCCAAAACCTCAACTACAGCTTAATGTCTGCTGGCGTAGCCGATAGCCTAAAATAGGTATCGGGTACATCTCTCCCGTACATCTCCTTTTTTTTTTATCAGGATTGAGAAAAAAAAATACACTCTCAGTCATTCCATATATAATACATGTACACGATAACTCTACAATTCCCTTACTCAGCATGATGGTTCTTTCTGACTCTCTATAATGATGACTTCCAATGATTAACATCTTGATTTCGTGTCATTCTGACGTTTATTCCTTCTTTCTTCACTCGTGCTTGCTCGATTGACATCTCTCACTGTCTCCTCGAGTGGTGCACTAGGCTGTCTATCCTCTTGTCTCGACCTCTCATGTCCACGATTGTCCCGTCTGTCGTTAGGATCGTTTCTTCGGCCATCCTGTCGGTCGTTTCCATTAAACTGTTGACCTTGGCCCCAGTTATTCCTGCCCCGATATCTGTTATTATACCGATTCCTGTCCTGATACCTGGAATTTTGGTTATAATTCCTATACCGGCTATCTCTCGCTTCTTGATCGTATGGCCTTTCATATGGTCCTCTATATCGATCATTTCCTCTTGCGTTACGGATGTTTCCTCGATTCCCATCGTTCCGTCGGTTTTCCCAGGAATCCCTTCTGTCCGTTTGAGCTGCATTGTCCACGACTACCGCATTTACTTCTTGCGTGTTCCTGTTGTCGTTTCTATTACTTCTAGGTGTGACCTGTGCGCTTGTATAATCCAATCGCCGCAAAATATCGTCATAATGTTCCAGCGTATTGGCTCCTGATGCTATCAGAGATCGCTGTACCTCTATCGGTAACTGTCGCGCTATAGCTTGCAAAAGCTCTTCTTCTGGCAATGGAGGAATAAGGAACTGTAATTTAGCCAGCTGTGACGTGAAATAGTTTGCGTAATGCGTCGGATGTGACGTAGAATAGCGTTTGGAGTACATCTCCGCTCTTACGTTGAGTTGATCCTCGGCACTCCAGAATCTCCTCAAGAAAGCCATGGCAAATTGCTCCATGTTCGCAAAATTGCTTCTGAACGCTCTAAACCACGTAAGTGCAGATCCATCTAAGGCGCGTTCTACTATCCTTAGCTCTCTTTCTTTGGCTACCCTGTGTTCCGCCATGTAGTCTCGAATATCTCGCAGAAATTCTACTGGTGTAACTCCTGTATTTCCCGAAAACTTTCTCGGCTTGTCATCTAGGTTCCTTATAATAGTGACTGGACCTGAGTATCGTTCGCTTGGACCTAACGTACTCCTATTCGAACTTGGATTGTCCTGAGGGGTTGAACTGACCCTTTCGAATGTCACATTCGGTTGCATTTGACGGTCTTCTACCATTAGTTCAGTCAATTTGTACTCAAAAGGGCCGCTAGTGGGAAAGTTTTGGGGTAGTTCTGATTTCTGTCATATTATATGTATTTTGGGGTGCTGAATCCGAATCTGAGGTTTGCGGACAAAATTTCGTGACGCAACATTGAAAAAAAACGAAAAAAAGCAAAAAAATCTGCTTTTTTCCGTTTTTTTTGCCTAAAACTCGAAAACTATAAAATTTTAGTAAAAGGTTTGTTCACAGAAATTAAAGTACTTAAAATTCTCTACAAATATCACTACTTACTTTTTTTTGCAGACCAACCGTTCGGTCTCAAATGCGAGTTGAAAATTGGCAATTTTCAGCGGTCTCTGCAAAACCCACTTTTTAGTTTTTTATTGATAGGCTTTCAGTTAATTTCACCTAGTTTTTAATTTGATTTCAATAAAGACTGAGTCACATGGAGAATTCACGTTCGGATTATTCTTTTTATTGTTGAACAGCTACTATAGCTATATTGCAAAAAAAAAAAAATGCTAACTTTCTGTAGTATGTATGTAGCCAGTAGCACCAGCACACACTAGGGCACTATAAACTGGTTACTGGATGGCACCTCGCGCACACACACACACGTTCACAGACACGGTACTTCTCCCGAGACGAGTCAGTTTGTGAGCGTGGGTGGCTCGGAGCGGCGGCGCCTGCGAATGTGTACCTACTTGCGCGGCCCCGTTTCCAGTTTCTTTCCATTGTTTATAAAAATAATACGATTTCTACAAGTTATGTTTACGTGTGGTGATAAAAATGGCTTCTGACGTGTGTTTTATTTGTAATAAAGTACTGGATAATGATGTTGAAAAGGTGACGACGGTGCGGGAAAAAGGTTTGAAGACATTTATTGAGTCGAGCAAGAAGAGGAAGGATGATCATCATGTTCAGCTAAGTAAAAAATCTACAGTTGAGGTTCATGAAAAATGTCCTAAAAACTACAATGATGTAAAAATAATTACCGCTTATTTGAAGAAAGTTGAGCTGCGAGAATTTTTACGTTACGAACTTAGCCCCTATTCTCTTGCTATTTTTGACGAGCATGGGATGAGGAAAGAAACAAAATCCAGCTAGTACAACGCTTTTACACCGACTGAACAGACTGACTTGAATGATACAAAATATGTCCTACGTTTTTTTTGTTACACCGGGTCAAATGGCGCCACGGTCAGACATATGCAGAAATTTGCAGCAGTTATGTATCATATGTCAAATCAAACTACAAATCAAGTGCCATTGTCATTTACGACGGCTATCCTGACGAGGCTTGTGATAGCACCAAGCGCATAGAACGATTGAGAAGAACACAAAGAAAACAATCTGCTGCAATATCATTTACAGAAATGATGGTGCCCACTGTCTCGCAGGTTAGCTTCCTTGCAAACTCAAAAAACAAGAGCCGGTTAATATATATGTTAATGGAGAAACTTCATGATGCAAAAATTGATTCAAAGCAAGCTGTGGAGGATGCTGATATCCTAATTATCACAACAGCTCTTGAGATGGCCCCGTCAAACGAACATGTGACAGTGGTGGGGGAAGATATCGACCATCTGGTCATTTTGATTGGCCTGTGTAGCCGTGATATAAATAACGTAATTTTTCTGAAACCAGAAAAAGGAAAGATTTCCCAAGCCTCTACAACCCTCATCTGGCTGCTGAGGAAATCCTATTAGACCATATATTATTCCTGCATGCGATGAGTGGTTGTGATACTACTTCTGCATTGTTTAATCAGGGGAAACTGAAATTTCTTAGTCCTGCAGAATAACAAAAACTTACAACCAGTCATTGAAGCTTTCAAAGACCCTAACGCACATCAAGATGAGATTGTCACAGCAGGAAACATGTTTCTCATGGCTCTATATGAAAAAAAGAGACCAGTCTGAACGATTTGAGATACAGACCATACGTAACCTCATCATACAAAAATAAGACCAACATTGCCTCATTACCCCCTACCGAAGCTGCTGCACGAGAACATTCACTGAGAGTTTACTATCAGGTGCAGCAGTTGTTATCCGGTCAAGCCACACCTGACGAGCAACAAAAAGACCCAAGTGAGTGGGGGTGGAAAAGAACTAGTAGAAGTCTCGTGCCAGTGCCAACCACTTTCGACCCTGCACCAAACTCAATACTACGGTACATTTCATGTAAATGTAAAAAGGGCTGCCAACGCAATTGTGGATGCAGGAAGGCGGGCCTTAATAGTTCCCCAATCTGCACATCATGCGAAGGTCTGTGCGACAACGTTGAGCCCCCGGAAGACAGCTCTGACATAGACATAGAAGAGACTGAAGAAAGAGACAGAGGTATGTCGAATCTCAAAACTTATTTTGTATTCATTCATCTCTCCTTGATAAATAATCACAAGTCAGTGTCTCACCACCTCTTTTATTTTCCAGGAGAACGACCCCTAACGCTGACGATGGAGCAATCAGACCCTGAGCCAGGACCCGATGCCATCGAAGAACCTCAGCACGATGCGGAAGGTACGTTTAATCTCACAATCTATTTTGCAATCCTCATCTCTCCTTGAGAAATGACACCACCTCTTTCAATTTCCAGAACAAGCAGAATATGTACCGGGACCCATCGCCACCGAAGAACCTCAGCCAGAACCTTCTAAAAGACTACGGCTCATATAATTTTTGCATATTATAATTTGTAATATTATTAATAATTATATGATCATAAGTAACGATATCTTAAGTTTTATTTTGTTAGAGTCCTACCTTTTTTGATACTGAATTTTAATAATTTCGATCCTTTTTTTCGTTTTGATTACTTGTGCAGTAAACTAGGAGAAATTTATCAAATAACAGCATTCTAATAAAAATAAAGTTTTGGAATGTAAAAATTGGGTTTTGCAAAGATCGCTGTAAATTGCCAATATTCAACTCGCATTTGAGACCGAACCGTTGGTCTGAAAAAAAAACTAAGTAGTGATATTTGTAGAGAATTTTAATTACTTTAATTTCTGTAAACAAACCTTTTACTAAAATTTAATAGTTTTCGAGTTTTAGGCAAAAAACGAAAAAAAAGCAGATTTTTTTGCTTTTTTTTTGCGATTTTTTCAATGTTGCGTCACGAAATTTTGTCCGCAAACCTCAGATTCGGATTCAGCGTCCCAAAATACATATAAAATGAAAGAAATCAGAACTACCCCAAAACTTTCCTAGTAAAAACACAATTAAACTGAACTACATGCTCGGTTCTTGATTCGTCATACTGCGGTCTATCGCTGTTTGATTTATCAATGTTTCCCCTGATGTTACATTATGACTGGTAAAACTGTTAACTATGAATTCTAGTTTAGTCATTCTGTCTTCCGCTAATCTCTTGACCTGAGTCTTCAACTCATCTAATGATGTAACATCCTGCGTCTTGTTACTTTCGTCTAGATCGTTTCTTAACTTGTCGATTTTTCCTTCGCACGTGTTCTTTACTAGCGCGACTTGTTCTTTCAACAGATCAATATCTGTTCTAAATAGAGTTGAATCTATCTTCATCGCTTCCTTGCTTTCCGTAAACCTAGCTTCTAAGTTTGCCATACCCGCGATCAATTTTTCATCTAACCCTTCACGTTTCTCTTTTACTTCGGCATCGACCTCACTATACCGTTCTTCCACAATTGCTCCGACTCTATTTTTAAATAAAGCTACGTTTTCGTTAACCTTTTGCTCTATATCGTCGTCTATCTTCCTAATATCCTTCTGCAATTGATTTTCTAACGATTTTAAATTAGAATTGACCTCTCCCAAGACTTCCTTTTTAATGGTCCCAATTACTGTCTTCAAATCTTTTATTTCGTTACCTAGATTCGTTTCTAGACCTTTAATCTTAGTCTCGAAAGATACTTCGGTAGACCACTCTTGAATTTTTCCTACATCTGCCACTAAACCATCGATGTCGAATCTCAACTTCGATACATCTGATTTAATGTCTTTCTGTATGGTCATAACGTCAGTTCTAAAAAGTAAAAATATTTTCTTCTCCTCTACTTTCCAATTCAATAATATTTTTCCTTAATATTTGAACATTTTCCTCTCCTTTCATGTTTACTGCAATTATGTCTAATTGTAAAGTTTTCAGCATCTCATTATTCTTTAAAGTTAAACTATTCTCTAATCTGGTTAACTTATTTTCTAATTCAGTGTTAGTTTCTTCACTACGAGACTGTAATTTCTCTTCCAATGACTTAAAGTTATCTTTTAAGTTAGCTTCACTAGCTTTTAAATGATTTTCAGTACTAGTCTGTAATCTAGTTTCTAATGACTTTAAACTGTCGTTCAGATTGCCTTCGTTACTAGCCTGTAATGACTTTAAATTTTCTTCAGTATTAGTCTGCAATAATTTTAAATTTTCTTCAGTACTAGTCTGCAATAATTTTAAATTTTCTTCATTACTAGTTTGTAATGCTTGTACATTCTCTTTACATTTAGCTTCTAATCTAGCTTCTGAATTATTAATTTGTTCTTTAACTTCCGTTTCCATCTTAGAAATAGTTTCTGCAATACCAGACATACCCGTCTGTAACTCTCCTAACACCTTCGCTAAATCCTCCGGCAACATAATTATATTTTCAATATAGAATTATATAGAGACGTTAGACAACAACACATCACAATGTCTCAATTCCTGCATTCACTTGGGTATAGGGAAAAATGTCTTATAACTAACATGATATTATACTAATACGATTAACATGAACACTGGATTGGGCACACAAGTACATTGTCTGACTAAGTTTAATAAATTTTGTAACACACTTAAATGAACTTGAGATTAATCTCTCAGCAATCTAAATCTGATGTGATTCCATAGAATTAACAAAATCGAAAAGCCCCACTAGTTGGATAAAGCCAATTCTCCCTCTCTCTCTGTACCCGTTCGTCCTGGGGATGCGATGGCCCATCTGCTATAGCATCGCATTCCTGGAGTTCCGGGACAGAGCGGAGTTAAATGAACCTCTAGTCAAATAAGGAATGTGTCGGAAATTCAGCTGAGTTCTCGAAAAAGCAGTGGGTTTCACGAGACAAAGTATCTCTAGGGTCGTTACGGGCTTAAGTTAATAAAAATAATTCAAATATAAATGGGCGCCATCAACTGAATTCCTAGCAAAACCACTTCCTTTCCGGATAAGCCTTACTCAAGACAAGGAAAGAAAAAGGAACATCACACCATCATCAGATCACAACTAAGATAAAAACAAATTTATTTTACTTTGATAGTCAGACAGACATTTTAAATAAAACTCCTACCTAAGAGTATGGTCGAATGCAAAGTTAAATTGTCATTGTCCAAAAATCGAACCATCTCCTTTCTACTGCAAAATTAATTTTATCCACATAACAAGAAAAATGTATAAAGTTCTCTTGGTTTCTCAGGATCACTGTAGCACTATGTCTTTCGTCACTGACATTTGTGAAACCTGAGACCTAATTCTCTTTAATTTAACATCAATGTGGATTTAATTAAGTAATTAATCTGCCTAAACATACACATATAATAATCACTCATATTAAATATCACATAAATTATGGTTTGCATGGTATAATTTGAATATAGAACATGTTAATCAAATGTTCCTAAACATTGAATAATTAATTTACACTATTTACATCGTCATTAATCTCTTATCTGTGAATTACAGAAAATTCAAATTCTCATCTGGTCATCATCATCGTTATTATCAAAATTAAATATTTCTCACATTAATTCTCACTTCTAAATTCTAAATATTCCTGTCAGAATCGTTAATTCATCACCATTACATCATTTAAATTCACAATTCAAGTTGCAATTCCTTCACATTATCTCTCAATTAAATTTATTTAATTGCATATAAATTCATTAATCATCAGCTTCTTTAATTAATTATCACCTTCTAATTTAGTTATTCATCATCATTACAATCGTCTATTAATTCATTTCAATCAGTTTAATTTATCCAATCTTTAATTCATCCATTTATTTAATTCATCCATCTATTTAATTCATCGATTTATTCCAAAATTTAATTTGTCAACTTATTTAAATTTCAATCATCTGGTTATTTAGTTTATCATTATTTCATCTAGTCATTCTGATTTTTATTTCATTAGGTCAGATCGTTAATATGCTTAAATCTCAGATTATTATTTCATTAATTATTAATTTCAGAAAATCTTGTATTATCAACTTCATTTATTTGTTTAATTTCCTAACAAATTGTTTAATAAGGTTTATAGAACGTTGTCTTACAGTTTTATCACTTCCAAGTTATATCTCGTATTTTATCATGCCAAAAATATTATTGTCTCCACGACATCACGTTGGATCTAACTATCCACAACGACATTACATTTCTTCAATACTTCAAATATCACATTTGAATACAAGAATTATTCCACAAAAACTCCATAAATATTCAGCACATACAGCATGAATCTCAACAATTACGCTAGACTGGGTACGACGACCTCATGTCTGCTTCAAAATACATTAGCAACATTGCTACTATCACTTGGCAACTTCCACAAAATGCCTACCACAAACTCCACTTAACCATGTTGCATGATCTACAAAAAATATATAACTGGCTTCAAATTATCAACGCACACAATCTCCAATAACTGTAATTACTCTGATCACATCTAGACAACTTCTTAAACAATTGGAAAATATTACTTCAGTAATTTAAGATCTGCTTTCAAATAGCATAAATTCTCTTACAATTCTTATAATTCACATCGCAGAAAAACACCAATGTGCTATAATCCCTCACATCAAAATCTGCAATACTGATCTGCCTTAAAATAATTCTGACCATTAATGATTAATCTCACAAGATTCAATTACTTTAAATCCTTTTCAAAGGTATCAAACACAATTATAAACTCATCAAAAGCTTCAGCTGTAACAGCTGTTAAACTGAAATTACTCTCAAAAGAGTATAGCAACAAAATATTGGATTGGCAAACAAGAATTACTAAATGCAATCCTGTTGACATTTATCGTTACTTTATTTAACAAAATTTCGACTGATATGTGACTAGTAGTTCCTTGTTTAATTCACATACATCTCGTGTACATTCGGATGATAAGAATGAGTCCCTCAATGGCGAGTAAGATGTGTAACCACCGTACAATCGTATAAATACGAAGGACCTCGCCCCGTCGACTTGGATGATAGTTCCCTAAACGATGGGTAAGGTGAGTACCACCATACAATCGTATAAATACGAAGGACCCCATCTTGTAGACTGTATGAGTGAATGTACCAGATAGGAATCAACAAGTTTCTAGTTGTCATATAAAAGCGACGTTCATTCACTAAAGTGAATAACTTCTTAATATCTCCAAACAATCCAATGGAAAAAATCCCTACTGATGAATAATACACACTCGCTAGTATGCAATGAACTGACGAAGTAGTTTTAGATAATCAATTGCAGATCACGAGTTCGAAATACTCGTTACACAAAAAAAACTATTTATGAAAAATATCCTAGCTGGAAAAATGTCTAAAAGACCAAACATCTGCTTAATAAAGCCAATCAATGGTGAGAATTTCGTATAATGATGCCTGCCATATCATATGGTCACTCCATATTCTAGCAAATTCGAAGAATATAAATTCAAACCATGTCTTAATAATCAAATCACTCCTATTAGAAAAAATATACATGTGTGCCCAGTATTCATGAAAATAATCGTATCAGGTAGTTAGAACTCTTACAATACCTTTCATTATCAGTTGTAATATAATTTCCAAGATCGTCGATTTTCCCTACCTAAAGAATTTCTCGTAAGATCGGCGTGAATAGCATTTCATCCATGAAATGATGATTTCCTTCGAAATCCCAAGCGAATCAGCTGTTGGACTCCTCTCGTCAGGAATCGAATCCATCGCTCTGTGGTGCCATCTTGTCTCTATTCACATTTACTCGGTCATGTTGAACCTCGAATTACCCATAGCGGATATTGTCCAACTCCTTCTCGAAAAGTTCATGAAAACAGTGGACCCCCTTACTCCTCTTCTAATATACGCCACTGTTCCGATAAATGTTCAGTTTGAGAATTGTAAGTCCAATCTCAACTTACTGCAAAGTCCCACTTGAGTAAAATAAAATTTTACTTGATAGTGTTCAAGATTACGATACACCCTGTATCTATCTGTAATAGGTAACTCATGAAAACTGTATAAGATATAAATCTTATAAATGCACGATATAATGTTCATCAGAGCCTATGCTAAACATTCAGTCTACTTGGAATAGTAAAAGTCGCCTTGAATGTGTTATATAACAGCATGGTTATAAGGTTATTCGTAAAAGCCTGTGTTTGAATAGCGTCGAAATGAAGCTTGAAATAAAGTCTTCAAATACGAGCAGTGTGGTTTTGAAATACCCCGGCTGTCTACAATTGTCTCCTCGGCCAGCCCGCCTGGATCAATGACCCGCTCGGCCTTCGCTGCTCGGCGATGCAGGCACTGTCACCTACACTTTTGCCGTGACAGTTTCTGTATGTTACGTGACCTTCACTGTGCGTCTCGCTGCGCTATAGAGCTGCTCTTACCTGCTCGTCTGACTGAGCTCGACTGGACTTGCTGACACTGTCTTCACTCACTTATGTGCTTGGGGCGGACACGTGGTATAGTCCCCCACCACAGTGCTCTCACGTCACGGTCATAGTCTCGAACCCGTATCCTCTCGGCTGTTCTGTTATAAAATAACTTATTTCCTTAAAATCATTTCCACATATAATACATGTTATATATCCTCTTCTAAGTTGTTTAAATTACTATAATTCCATAAATATCTCAATAAAGCTTCACATCTCTATTCATAATTCTATCTTCTCACAGATTTCAATGCCTCCTTGATTCTTGACCTCCTACGTCATCTTGACATTCTTCTTGACGCGATCGGTGCGCTATCTTTTCCTATTGCTTTCCAAAACCTCAACTACAGCTTAATGTCTGCTGGCGTAGCCGATAGCCTAAAATAGGTATCGGGTACAGTATAGACTTCTCTTCCTTCAGCTTCATGAAAAATCAGAGACCATTGAGCATCTCCCTCGATGTCTTCCTCTTCTTTTCCCTCGAAGTTAATCTCTTCGGTATTCTTGAATCTAATCGTCTCTGTCTTCATGTCTATCACTGCTTGATATTTCTGAATGAAATCTGCTCCCATTATCATGTCAAAAGCCATGTCCTTCATTACAACAAACACATGCCGGAAATCATGTCCTCCAATCGTAATACATAAGTATAATTGTGTTTTACACAGAGATATTTTATTGGGTATTATTCCTTGGATCTTAATTCCTGATACTGGAATCTCCTCTAAATTCTCTTTGAGCTTCCACAGAATATAAAGCTTCTCACTCACAAGACAAAGCATAGCCCCAGTATCAATCAAAGTATCGACAGGCATACCGAATACTTCGCATGATATGATTGGCATTCTAATTCTGGTACCCATTTCTATCCGTTCGTCATTCTGTTGAATTAAGTCATCATCCTCTGCTTGCCATTTAATAATTCTGGAAGTGAAAGTGTTCAAAATTCTATCTTCTACTGTGAATTCGAAGTTTTTTTTTTCATTACCATTCCCCCGAGATTGTTGTGTTCCCGATGGACCTGGTTCGTTGGGCCTCTGCTCCAAAAATTGCAAGTTATCTTGGTGTCTTGCTTCCAAATTTTTCCTCGTCTCCTTGTTGAACTCTTCATTGGACTGACGAGTATCCACATTCCCTCTGTTATTGTAGTTGTTTCTACCATAATATCTTCTTTCCTGGTACCTTCCTTGAGTATCCCGTGGTCTTCTCCATCGAGTATTGTATCGATTTCCACCATCCGGTCTCGCATAAGGCTTGTAACTGTATCTGTTACTGTACTGATTCCATCCTCTCTTATTTGGATCTTCCCTCGGCGTTTTCTCTTCTCGCCCCACTCGAATCTCTCGAGGTGTCTGAGAATAACTGTCGGCCATGACAGCGTACACAGCGTTGTTATTCTTTCCTCCCTTCTGATGGAAGAATTGAGCGTTCGTATGATCCAGCTTCTGTAATACATCATCAAATTGTTCCATATTATAGATATCAGCAGCGAGCAAAGTCCTCTGGACGTCTGCTGGAAACTGACGTATCAATGCAGTAATCAATTCGTTATCTGGCATCGGCGGATCTAAATGTTGAAGTTTAGACAGCTGTCCAGAAAAGTACGTCGAGTATCGAGTAGGTTGTGACGTCGAGAATCTCTTCGAATATAACTCTGCTCTGACTTGCTGTTGGGTTTCCGGTGACCAAAACTTTTTCAATAACCCACGAGAAAACTCCTCAAAAGTGGTTAGAGTGGATCTAAAAGCTCCAAACCAAAGAAGTGCAGGACCTTCCAAAAACTTCCCTATCACTCGGATCTGTCTTTCTTGAGGGATCTTGGAATCTTTCAGGTAATCCCCTGCTTCTCTCAAAAATTCCACGGGTGTCACAGAATCTCGCCCTGAAAATTTAGAAGGCTTATCTTCTACATTCTTAAATACAGTTATGGGGTTGGATTGAAATACTGTCCTGACCTCATCCTGTCTTTGACTATCCGTTTCTCTTGCTGCTCCTAGATTTATCTGTATCTGTTCCTTTCCCCTTACATTTTGCATTTTTAACAGATGATCAGACTGTTTCTCATCCTTGATTTGAGTTTTCATAGCCTCAAGTTCCTTCTGGTTTTCTTCTGCCATTTTCTTAATTGCTTCAGTTTCTTTACAATTTTCCTTGACATCAGTGGATATCTGGTTCATAACAGTCTCATGACTTTTCAATGACCCTGTCATATCTGATATGTCCTTCTGAGTTGCTTGGATATCTTTGGCAATTACTTCAATATGGGATGACAAAGATTCCCTAATCTCCTTGATTCCCTCTTGATTCTCCAGCTTGAGTGTGTCTTTAATTTCATTGACAACTGTGGTTTTAATTTCAGTTTGCAACTCACTAATCACACCTTCTCTTATTTCTCCCATTACAAGTTCCTTGAATTGTTCCGTTAAACGTTGAACAACTAGAATTCCCATCTCGTTACTCTCCTTCTTCACTCTGACTTCTAGGTCGATCATGTCTTCAACAACTTTCCTATGACCATGTTCTATCCTATCAGCTAAGCTTTGGGATCGAAGATCGGCATCGCGAAATTTTTCGTCCATTAAACTTGCGTTAGTAGCTAATGAAGTTTCAAGCTCATGTGTTTTTTCGCATAATTTATTCATTTTACTCTCAAGTGACATTTTCAAAATTTCAGAATTCTCTTTAAATTTACTTTCCATAGAATTAAATTTACTATTTAAATTTTCTTTCAAATTACTTTTTAACGAATCAGAACTTTCATTAAGTTTGTTTTCTAAAGAGTCAGAATTTTCTTTAAGTTTATTTTCTAAAGAATCAGAATTTTCTTTAAGTTTCCTTTCCAAAGCCTCAGTATTTTCTTTCATAATGGCTGCTACACGCAGTCCAGCCTCTTTTGAACTCTCCTCCAAACTCCTCATCATCCTCATCATTTCTTCCATAATTTCAATTATTATTCAAAACTTAGGGGTATACAATATTGGCAAACACAAGCTTATAACTAGAACAAGAAATATGAATAGCTAATTGGAACACTCTAATAAAATGAGATTTGTCCTAATGTCGACGTGATGGAAAAACAAAATTCTCTACTTTTACGAATTACATTTACCACAATATCATAAGAAAGATATGCAAGTTCTCAAATATCCTCCACCTGGATTCTAATAATGTGTATGTCCAATCATCGAACGTTTACTACTGAATTTACTTGACGCCCTAATAGTTAAGCCATTACCAAAAAATCAAACCCATTCTAATTATTAACCAAGTTAAATTTTTAATTTTCCCCACTAATTGGGTTTCCTGCTAATTTATTCATCCAAACCAGACATCTCTCAACTCCCAAAATATTTCTATAAAAATTATCACAATTTCAAATCGGCATGCGATTGACCATGTCTAAATCGAGACCCGCGTTCGAAGCCATTTCTCTCTCTATCTTATTTTATGTGCCCGTTTAGACCGGAGTCCGCACGACCACATATGCATTTTACCAATAATCAGTCAGCACGAGAGTCAAAATATCCCGGAGCGCCAGATGGGTTAAAGCAAATCGCAAAAACGACATCGAATGAAAAAAATGCTTTACTGATTTTTGGCTCAATGCAACAATAAGGATAGAAGGAGATTTAATTGGGTATAACACATCTGGTAAAATTATCTCAGTTTATTTTGAAGTTAAAATTGACTGCAAAGATGCTCAAAGCAGCATCATCCACGTGTGGCGATCCACACTCTTATTTACACACAATATACAGAAATTTTCCAAACACATTTGACAATCTTTTTGGAAACACAAGTCCGATTAATAGTCCTGTAGACTGTGTTCCAAAATTATTTGTGATTAATTCCAGTTCAAAGTTAATTGTCTATACTGGAAATATCGTAGATCACTGTTTGAATATTTACATGATATTAACACTCGTAGAATAAATGTTCATAGAATTTTAAACTTTCACTTATTTTTCCAGTTTCAAAAATATATCGTCGAAAAATATTATTATCATTGAATCAACACACATTATTTACACATATTAATAACATCTGAAAAGTATTTGACCTTGAGCATAGTATCGAAGAACTGTGCGAAGCACAACAACAATTAATTGTTCTTCTGACATTAAACATTCGAGAAGTGACTCGATTATGAACTTCAAGTTAACAAAATACATGATTTCTGAATCATCAACTTGATCACTAAATTGTTGAACCATTCAACTATTCAATTTTCCACTTGGAATCATTATGAAAAAATATTTATATTTACGGCCATTTTAGTGATTTTCACAACTTGCAATTCTTCGACAGAATGCGGAAATAAGAATTGTAGCTTCATAATAAATTCATTTAGTTCATGGCACTAGGATTGAAAACATCCTTCAAATTATTCGTGGTTAAAGAATTATTTTTAAATTGGCAGTGGCCCATTCTATTATTTGTGTAAGAACACAATATTACAACAACAACGGCAAAGGTCTTCCTCTGAAGAAGAATAAACTACTATCATGACAAATCCGGGTTCTAGCAAAATCAAAGTCTAAATGGAATTCGTAAACAAGGCTGAAATAAGAACTAATGGTTTCAAGAAATAACCTTCGGGTCATTCTTCCGACGAAATGTGTAGTTCCAATACTCCTTCTATAAACCTGAGCCATCGAACCTGCTATTTGATTGATGCTCGAAAAAACCTCTTCATTCCTGCGACAAACATGCGCACCTGGGAATGGCATTTCAACTACTCCACACATATAAATTTTCTTCCCAAAATTTATACAATAAATCAAGCCTCTGCTTGTTATCAACACTGGAAGATTGATAAACTTACAAGTTTATTTTATTTTACCATTCAGTTCAACCCGTGAATTTACCATACTTATGAAAATCTTTATTTCACTTTCGAGTGTATTTACGTCATGATTTTATATAAATACAAAAATATCCTATTTGATACAAATATCATTTGCTTCCCGTTTCATGCCTCTCCGTGTTATCTGAAAAATGTACTTTGCTCATTGCAAATGTCAACTGTTCAACCAGAACTGAAATGTTGGTTGAATGCGGGCTTGCGTTAACCACTCTCCTTCGGAAAATCTCCTGTTCCAAACTAGAAATGATTAAACTACTTCATAGGCTCTTTCTCAATACATATGATTATTATAAAATATAATATCCAAGAATTATTTAGAAAAATTATGAAAATTATTATTATTATTATTATTAGTGGATTATTATTATTATTATTAGTTATTATCATTTTAAATATGTTTAATTATCATCTCATTATGTGAGAATCCACATGTTCGAATCTTCGAATATGGAAAAAATATCCATTCCTCAACAAAAATAATTTAACTCCACCTTTACATCGACGGTTCTCCGTGGTTTCCCTAAAATATGAAAAATTCAAATAAATCATCGAAATGCTCGGTCATCGATCCTAAACTGTTCTGAGTGCGGAAAATACTCAGAATAACTCTAATAAGTCTTGCGTAAATCATTGCAAGATGTAAATACGAAGAAAAAAAATGTGTTGGTCATCTGCAGAAAAATAGTTTGTTCCAATTAGCTAGGCATAAAATAATTCAAATGTGGCTTACATTTCTTGATGGTCTTGAAGCGTAGTAAACCTGGTCTGTACCAGATTTATCCATAGACATGCCCCATTGGACAAGCACGTATAATCCTTGTATCAGCCGCCATTATATACCCACAATCCATCTAGTCAGACATAGTGGTAGTATCTCTTGACGTTTGAATTAACTGTTTTTCCATTTTAATATGGGCTTCTATCAAAGCCATAACAATTTGTTTAAATAGGGTCAGATCTAAGTGATCTCTTCTTAGATATGTCAGTTGTAACATAACTCACGGTAATCTTATCAGTACAAGAAAAACACTGACAGTCTAAGCAATCAACGGCTGTTCTGAAGATCGTTCCCTGGGCATGGTTTATTATATCACCATCTACCATGCGCTAAGCAACTTGTAGTTTCCCTTGCGTAGACTAATGAACGCCACCGTTATAGACTAGTCTTCAGTGTACTGACAGATCGAAGTGGTTAACTAGTTACAAATATGAAAACTGACTGAAATGGATTTAAATATCCAAGTATTATGTTATTACTGGACTGTGACAAAATACTAGTTCTAGACAAAGTCTAGCATATGTCCATGTAGAAATATAAATATTTCCACCAATGTCTGTAGAAAAATCAATCACCTCAGTGATTCTCCTCACCGGAAACTTACTAAGTTCCACCTCGTAGCGCAGCACTTTCGTGACTATCACGACTTTGAAAAGAAGTTCTGCGTAGATCCGGCAACCATGTGCCTTGGCTCAGCGTCGCAGCAACTTGCTCGGCAAATGCTTGTGTTGAAATGAGCTATCGATGCTTCGGCCAGCTGGCTTTTATTCAAAACTGTCAGGGTCACGCCGCATCAGCTGATATCTGGAAATCCTCATATCTCTTGAATCCCTGGTCCGATTTACTTGATACTAATTGCATTCTCTTTCATTTGGCCGTGCCAGTAATCTGATCCCAGTCTCAAGTCTCTACTCCATAGTTAACTATTTAATCAATAAATAGCCTCCACCTCTGCTATTACTCGCTACGTCACTTGACATCCAAGTATCGGTAAATTCTTTCCAATTGCTTCGAGAAGCAATGTAGCGCGATATTCAAATATCTCAACTTTCAAAAGCGGCTACAGCCTTTCCCTTGATATCTGGGTGTCTGAATCTTGGAATACCCATTCCTAGAGTTGGGCACAGTATATAAGTTACTCCAAATTAAGCTAAAATGTCAGAATATACGTGTGCATAGTTTAAAGCTGTTGGCTTGCATACTTTCTGATATATTGGTATTTGGATAAAACAAATATAGAGAGCAATTATTAACAGTTGGCAGCCCTGGTGGCTCTTAAGACTACGCTCAGTCATATATGTTTATGTACAGATATTACATACAAAATTTGGTTGAAATCCAATTGATAGTGTAGAAGTTATATGCATTTAAACATTGGACCTATCAGAAAGCTTAAAATTATTTTGGCAACACTGTCATGGTTGGCCTCCTGGAAATTAAACTGAAATAATATTATCTACATGTTTGCCAATTTTGGAATAGCTCCCATGCATACCTTGCAAGATATCCAACATTGAGCTCAAATTTCTAGTGCGTTTTTTCAGCAGTTGGTAGCACTGACATCATTTTCAAATATGGACGTGAGATATTCCGGTGCACATATTTACTCATACTAAATTTGGTTTAGATTGCTGCAGCCGTTTAGGAGTTGATAGGGGGGGGGACACCCACACAGCCAGACAGACAGACAGACAGACAGACAGACACACATTTTCCCGGATCGATCTCATAAGTCTACTGTTTCCTCATTTTTGCAAAATGTGAAAAGTAGGCTAATAAAAATGGACTCCAAATGACAAGAAGGTTACCGTCATCACAAGACAATAAAATGTTTAAAATATGCCTAAAATGACGAAAAACAAAGTTAATTAATCTCCAATTATAAAATACTTTCTCGCAATAAATGAGGTCTGATCCTTCTACGAAAACCTGCATATTCTGCCTATTTTCGCCTATCCCCACGTTTGTCCGGTGAAATCTACCTCCGCCTTCCGGCGTGCCGAGAGGACTTTTTGAAACCGCATTCACAATTCACATGAACACATACACATTGAAATTGAATCTTGTAAATTACAAGTATACTACTAGACATCGAACCTAAATTCGCAAAATACACTACTACTTCTTTTGCATTAAAACAACACAGAACACTCGTGGAACTACAATCAAGAGGCCTGGCCACTGGGCATGGCGTCACTGAATAAGACAAGAGCGCTCTACGGACCACGTGGTCAACGAGCAATATTGCACCATGCTCTCGCTGCCATCTTGCTATACGTCCTGTCATCGTCTATTCGGCTTACTGCTGCTTTAGCTACCAGCCATCCATGTATAGAGATCAGTGGTGCAGTATTATAGTCACCGTGCGTGTTGCTCTTGCGGGGTGCAGCGGATCGCATCGGCACTAAAGTAGTGAGGCGAGGCGAGAGTACGGCATATAGCAGTCAACGAAATTAAATATAGTGTCTTTAAAGCTCGTTAGATAGTGACAAAGATTAACTAACAACTGACTTGGAGGATTTAATAGCGAATAATATGACTGAAAATAAGCAGAGTGATAGTGACAATGAAACTGGAGGCGCTAATGAAGAGCTGGCGATCCTGATTAACCTGGATTCTTATTCTACGAAACATTTTGTGGATATAAAACATCTGGTTGGAACAATCCTTCAACACCTTACGGCACTTTTCAACTTATATTATTTTAATGACGAATTATTCAAGGAAATTGCCTATGAGACCAACAGATATGCGTAAGTAAAAGTGGAGGAAATGACACAAATTACGAAATATTTGGCTTGGTAGAGTTGGACTGATGTTACCGTAAACAAAACGAAGGCTTTTCATGGTGTTTTATTTTTTCAGATATTTCAGGGTCTGAATGTTTCTGCTCCAGATTCAGCAATTCATTTGAAACCTCAAGTTAGGTCTCGAATTAGGAAAGTAAAGTACGTTTTGGTCTATATCCGTGAGAAGTTCTTGGATGTGTACTGCTTGGTTCCAAGCTCTGTGAACGTGCAGGGTGAGGTGACGCGGGAGACAGGAAGAGAAGGGGCTGTCCACAGCCCGCTGTGTTATCTGGAATTCCAATACTACTAACATAGGGCCGTTGCCTGAACCACCATGGTGTTACGAATGAGTGAGTGAGTCACCGACCATTGTATTTGGTTCTGTTACAACGCACGGACCGGGAACCCCCACATCAATCCTCATCGTCCGCGATCCACATTCTCTCAGGTTCACGGAGTTAGGACACACCACATAAATATCTAGCAGCTGACGAGTCTACAGTCTCTTTCAGAGGCCACGTGTTATTCAAGATGTACAATCCGCAGAAGCCTACTAAACGGGGCCTCACAGTTAACGCAATATCTGATTCTACAAATGGATATGTGTGCAGTCTTATCCCTTAATACGGTTCTGCAACTACAGAATCTTTGATTCGACCGGACTTGGCCTTCACTGACAGAATTGTATTTCAGTTAGTTGCTAATGTTACAAGTGCAACAGGTGAGTCTGGGTACCATGTCAGCACTGATCGCTTCTACACAGGTGTTACTCTGGCACTTGAATTACTGAAGCAAAATATCCATATCACTGGGACAATTCAACCGAATCACAAGTACTTACCGAATGGAATCCGGAAGAGAAATCTGTGCCTAAAGAAACATCTAGTCATAATTTTTCTCACGAACACAATGACGGTTCTAGGATGGCATGACAAGCGCACAGTATTGAAGCTTTCAACATCTGGAACAATTCAAGCTCTGTTATTGACAGAAAAAAGAGAAACAGGGTTCAAAAATTAGAGAAACCAAACGTAAAAACATATTATTGACTACACGTCAAAGATGGGAGGAGTTGATCACTCGGACCACTACACATCAAGCTATGCTTTTGTATTGAAAAGCTTGAAATGGTGGCGGGAATTTTGTTTCTGGCTGTTGGAAGGGGCAATAGTAAACTCCTTTTTGCTCTATAAAGATTACTGCACCACGAAATGCAAAGAGATTCCATGTCACAAAACCTTCAGGAAACAAGTTATCAATGAGTTGGTTGGCCAAGTACGCCAAAAAATTCACAAGCGAGGAAGATCATCTACTTCTGATGTTGAAGAACGTTTGAATGGTGAACCGCACATCATTAACAAGCTACCTGGAAAGCAACTTATGGACTGTGCTGTCTGTTCAAACAGGAGCAAGAAAGGTGGTAGAAAGGAAACAGTTTACTGCCGCAAAACTTGTTCGAGAAAACACGGTCTGCATCCAGACAACTGCTCCAAAAATTACCACACTATAAAATACTGCAAGGATTATTGTACATTGTGTTCCAACTGAAAAATATTTTTCATATGACATAATTATATTTTGTGTTGGATTGTTTTTCAATGTTCACTTCCTACTGCTGTTCGTCGGGTAGAAAATAATTAGGAGTGGAGCAGGAAGCATACACTAAGGGTAATGGAGTTCGAAAGGATATATTCGGGTTAACGCTCGAACTCGTTAGTTGACTTGGAAATTATTGGCCGGATTGTGTTCAAGACGAATGCTACTACTCCACATCCCCGCCTCACATAATCATCATCATCATCATCATCATCATCATTCTTTCATGTATTAGTCCTACAAGATCTGTTACAGTCTGTACAAAATATATATTTGCATTTCACGCCATCTTTTCCTGTGGCGTCTTAGAGATCTCTTCCCACCGGGACAGTAGATGACGACTGATTTAGGGATAATAATCATTTTCTAAAAGTGTGTAGCCAGGCAATCCAACCAACAGGATGCTAGTTACATCAATCAACTAGCCCTCCGTCACTAGCACTACGTGGAATATTTAGGATTCTAGTAATATATTTAATTGATCCATGAGATTTCCACCTAGTATGCTCAGAATCATGAAAAATGGTCTACATACAGCGCTCATCTATGTGACGACAGCTGACTGTGAAGGAAGTCAGGTGTTGACATTTCGCAATTTTCGTCCGGCTCGGCGGGTACAGAAGAACGGTCTGTGCCGATGTGATTATTAGAAGGGATGAAGGTTAAGAGTAGGGTTCAAGGAATTCCTCCGTTTGAGGAGAGTGGCTTTCGCACAGGACAACTGGGTGTAGGTTCTTGTACTAGCAATAAATACCATCCCGCGTAGGCATGGAAAAATTAGTATTATTACGAATCCATTTATTAAATTTAACAATACAATATATTATAGGGCTAGCAAACTGTGAATGCGGTGGGAGCCAGGTACAAGATTCAATGACATACCCTCCGACCACATACACTGAAGCACGGGGGATTAGGACCGGCCGTATTTCCGCTCCTTAGTCACCTATTGCCCTTGGGCAATCAAATCCTGATGTTTCAAAATTATCTTATCGTAATATGATTAGTTCTTTCAAAATTCTATATCATTACAAGAAAAATGATAACAAGCAATGTGTAATTTACATTGTTTTTGGAAATTAATACCTTGATAAAAAAGATCCTTACAGTAGTAGCATATGATGTGTAACATCTGACATAGAAGAAACCTCATGTGAAATTGTTGATACATCGGTATTTTATAATATTACTAGCTGACCCGGCAGACGTTGTCCTGCCAATCAAAGAAAGTGTTGTAACTTTGTTTCTTGAAGTGCTTTTGGATACACGATATTTTTTTTTTGTCAATTTCTGTTAACTGCCTCTAAACTATCGTGAAATGAATTAACTAATCTAGAAACATTCGTGAGAGCGTGCACAACAACTCTCCAAACTTTCATCGCAATCGGACAAATGACATATAACGCATACGGGATTTTGTTTAAATGATTCGTGCGCAGTCACCCATTTGTTGAATCTACTCGTGCTCTACCAACTGTGAAATGGATTTACTAAGTTAGAAAGTTTCACGTAAGTGTACACAACAACTCATCAAAGTTTCATCGTAATCGATGAATAGTATATGAACGCATACGGGATTTTGTTGGAACGCTTCACGTGTCGTCACTCATTTGTTACATCTACTCGTGCGCTACCAATATTGTAAAATGGATTTACCAAGTTGAACACCTTCCCTGGCGTGTACACAACAACTCATCAATGTTTCATCGGAATCGGATGAATGACATATGAACGCATACGGGATTTTCTTTAAACGATTCGCATGGCATCACCCATTTGTTGAATCTACTCATGCGCTACTTATTAAAAACTGGATTTACTAAGTCAGAAACCTTTCCTGGAGTGTACACAACAATTCACCAAAGATTCATCGCAATCGGATAAATGGTATAGGAACACCTACAGGACTTTGTTGAAACGATTCTCGCGCCATCGCACATTTGTTGAATCTACTCGTGCGCAACCTCCTGTAAAATGGATTTACTAACTTAGAAACCTTCAGGTAAGTGTACACAACAACTCATCAAAGTTTAATCGCAATCGATGAATGGTACATAAACTTATACGGGATTTTGTTGAAACGCTTCGCGCGTCGTCTCTCATTTGTTGAATCTACTCGTGAGCTACCTATTGTAAAATGAATTTACTAAGCCAGAAGCCTTCCCTGGAGTGTACACAACATCTCACCCAAGTTTCATCGCTATCGGACCAATGGTATTTGAAAGCATACGGGACCTTCTTGAAACGCTTCGTGCGTCGTCGCTCATTTGTTGAATCTAGTCGTGCGCTATCTATTGTATAATAATTTACTAAGCCAAACACCTTCCCTGGCATACACTCAACATCTCACCCAAGTTTCATCGCAATGGGATGAACGGTATATGAACGCATACGTGACTTTGAAACGCTCCAACGTGCAGAGACAAACAGTAGAATTCGACATCACTGCACCTTTGGTATAAAACACAACTTTCCGCCACGGGCGGAGTGTATGTTATGGCGGTAGTTGCACAGGTTGCGACCAGGTGGCTCTAACGTGCAGAGACAAACCGTCCAAAGACATCAGCTTTCACCAAGGCCAAGGCCAGGGGTTTCCATGACGGCTGTTTTTGACTGTATATTGTGGTTCTAAAATTGTGGTTCTAAAATTGTGTTCATTCCACCTACCGGGTCAGATTGTAAATCTAAACCATACATGGACCCACCCTAATGTATATACCAAATTTCATCAAAATCGGTCCAGTCGTTTAGGAGGAGTTCAGTGACATACACACGTGTCGAAGAATTATATATACTATTATTGGCACAAATATTAATATATTGTAAAAGGGAGTGTTTTACAGATATTGTAGTTTATAATACGGAACTCATTTTATTAGATGATTTGTAGCTTCCACCTGCACTAGCGTAAATAAAGAATGCGATATGGATCAACTAGACCAGCGTTTCCCAATCTGTGTTACGCGTACCACTGCTGGTACGCACGCACTGTAGAGGTACGCGGTGATGTTACGAAAAATATAAAAAACATTAGGTAGGTTACAAAAAATATAAAAATATAAAATATAAAATTTGAAATTTTAAAATCATGTTGCCGGAGGACTTTTAGGCGAAAGGGCAGTTTTATGAATTGAATTGTGATTCAGAACTAAGGCAAACTTTTTCAAAAATGGCTCTTGTGAACTTTTGGGTTGATAGGCGTGCAGACTATGCGGACATAGCTGACAAATCAGTTAGATTTTTACTGCCTTTCACTACTTCGTACTTGTGTGAGACTGCATTTTCTTCACTTGTTTATCTCAAGAATAAATACCGGAATAGGCTCCTTACAGTGGAAAACGATCTTCGTTTGAGACTCAGCAATCTTTAACCAGACATTCCTAAGTTGGCTTCTACTCTTCAAGCTCACCCTTCACATTGCAGTTGTTAGTTGAAATTTGGTTTTTATGTTTAATTATTACGAGTTCATTCATTAATATTATAAGTACAGTGAGATTTCTGAATGTGTGAATTGAATACTTATTGTTATAAATAATTTTAAAAAAACTGGACACACTTTTTTATTATTTTAACTTTAACTCTAGGCGCAAGGCCAGAGTATCGACCTCACCCGCTGATAACCAGATGTCTGGCCGGCTGGTCTACCCTTCAACCTGGCGCATGCCTGTCAAATGGGGCTCACTCGTCACGCCACACTGCGTAAGAATTCAGCTCCTCTCAAAGCTTTAAATGTCTACAAGACAACTCATATATATTGACGCAAATCTTTCAAATGCTTAACTCACATACCACTGGATTATTCTGACAATCCCTAAACTTGTTAAGTTATCATCCAAATGTTTAATAAGCATAGTTTAGAGTATCAAACACACTCTTAAATATTTATAACAAAATCACATAAATTATTTATAACAATTAAAAATTGTTTATAATATTGTCGAAGATAATTACAAAAAATTTAAACACGCCTTTAACATTACTTTCGTTCCACATTATTGTCAAAGATATATACATTTATTATTTACAATATCAACATTTAAATTATTTAAATTATTAATTTAAGAAATACATTGAACCACATGTTCATCCGGTTGGTAAATTCATAATCGTTTCCATATAATCGACCAATGAAGGTTAGTTATACATGTAAATGTCACAATCTGGTTTAATAAAGGTTGTAATAATTATTATTATTTGTGACGGTAATCTTCATTCAAAATCTTATCTCAAATTCTTTCAAAACTCTTGTTAATTATAACAGCAAATTCACTTGATTAATTTTCAACGAACTATGACAATACACTCTAGCGGAAATTACTTCGCTTACAAAATAATGCACACACTGCATTCAAAATTGGCCCAAAATTCATCATATATTAAAATATACGGCATCAAAATCTTCCACAGACTTTACAAAAACCTCCACTAACACAATCTTTATCATCATTAATTACTGTGGGAATCTCCTTCATTTATTTAAGGGCATTATACATCAGCGACTTTCAACATGTCCGCTGCACTAGCGATTATAAATTCATAGTTCCACTTAAAAACTCTTATAATCATTAATCATTAATTGTTTCAAAACTGTTGTCATTTAACTTTCGTGGATTTCATTCATGAATCGTAATGAAGTAAAAATTTGCCAATCACAAACAAATTTAATAGTGAATACGCTTATATACGCCTGTCTGGTCTATCAAAATTTAAGATTAACATCTTCAAAGAATTGTAGTATAAAAATACTATCATCAAACAAAGTGCGATTAAGCTGCAAAATAGTCGAATAGAATCCAATTAGACTGGGGAATGCAAACATCATTATATAAATCTCTAATTGAAAAAAAATTCCTAACAAAAGTTCACGAATTTAATGCATTCAATAATTCATAATTAAAGTTCATCTTTCACAAAATGGTCTATGATGCAATGATCGTTCATAACTGACGATAAATGTCTGTGTTGCAATCAATTCAAATACCGACTAGTATTTCCAAGATCGTCGACAATGTACTGGATTTTAACGCTCTAAAATCATTTAAATGTTCTTAATTCTTGATGATGACAGAAAATTGGTCAAAGTAATTAAACTGGGGTAGAATTACTTTAATAAACTGACACGCTGTCTGAATTTAAATCTGCCATAAAAATCATTAACTTACAGTCAAATCGTGACTACAAAAAAAAAATAAGCAAATTACTGAAAAATCTAAATATCAGTCTCAACTGATCCAAAATCATTTAACTATGCCCATGACATAACAATGTCTTAATAAATCGTCGAAAAAGGCATAACTCATCAAGGTGTACTGAGAATGGGAATCTCAAACAAGAATATAGGGCAAAATACATGAGGACAAAAATATGGGAAAAATGGTTGCTCAAATATTGCTAAGAAACATTGTGGTGTTTGAAGCCATATTTTCAGTGTTGCCTTAGTAAACAAGAGTTTAGTGCTTTTCAGTCGGTCAACACGAATGTACCCAAAAGAGATGGGTTATGCCCTAATCCTGAAATAAATTACATGAGATTAATAAAACACTAGGATGACCAGTTTCGATCGTCAAGCGATCATCATCAGATCCAATACACTTAGGCTATAAAATCTATGTTTGAAATACAGGTGAAAATATTTACAATATGTACAATTATTTAGTTGCAGTATTGGTACTGCAACTGTCAGTGTATGCTAAATGCAGTATATATGTTAGGTGAAATGCTAAATGGTGATGGCTATCCGGAGATTGTACTTTAGAGAGATTATATGGTTGTAAACTATGGTTAAACTATAAAAAAGTTTAACCATAGTTTACAACCATATAATCTCTCTAAAGTACAATCTCCGGATAGCCATCACCATTTAGCATTTCACCTAACATATATACTGCATTTAGCATACACTGACAGTTGCAGTACCAATACTGCAACTAAATAATTGTACATATTGTAAATATTTTCACCTGTATTTCAAACATAGATTTTATAGCCTAAGTGTATTGGATCTGATGATGATCGCTTGACGATCGAAACTGGTCATCCTAGTGTTTTATTAATCTCATGTAATTTATTTCAGGATTAGGGCATAACCCATCTCTTTTGGGTACATTCGTGTTGACCGACTGAAAAGCACTAAACTCTTGATTGCTAAGAAACTCAAATACAATAAACGTTCACGACTACCTTATCTGCCATTGACGTTCCAGAGGAAAATTCCTCAAAGAAGACTGTTGATGGATCCATTTCACCAAGTTAAAGCTGTGCTCCATCCTCGAAACAGGAAACAGCACCCTCGGAGAATCGAACTGCTTCACGAAGACGAACGACATCCTTCCGGCAATAATCTTCTTTGTGAGTCGGGACAACCCTGACCTCTCTTGAAAAATCCCTGAAGTTCCAGTTGAAAATCGCCATGAAGTTTTTGTAAAAATTTCCGAAGAAATATTCATATTCAGAAATTATGAAATCATTTCCATTGCTGTTTGATAGTATTCAGCCTTTAATCACGAAACATGGGTGTAGATGGTTTGTTCACCACATGTTCGCTTGTGTGGAATAGCAATTAGCGAAGTTCCATGTTGCTATCTTACTCCGTTGATATATGTCCCAATTGCATAAAGTCCTTTAGCCTTCCATCTTCTCTTCGGTTATGGTAATAGAAGAACAAACTGCCGTATTAAACTGTTCCATAATACTGTAGCGTTGTGTCACAAAAGCAATCTGAAGTCTCCCTATTTCACTAGCCGTGTCAGCCGTGGCGTAGATTCTGGCTATACAAAGTGCTTCTCATGTAGCGAGAAAATCACTTTTGTCAGTCGTCTAAAACTGCTAATATCTTCCAAAATAATTACTCGAAATTGTTCAGCTTTTCTACAGTCCTTAATGTAGCACTGCACAATAGAATTAGCTTATAGGCGACCGCTAACTGTTCACAGCTAAACTTGTAGGCGCGTTATAATGTGCGTTTCAACTTCACCTAGATTTACACACAGTAAACCTGCACTGCTTGTAAGCTCGACTCTCGTGTTAATGCAGTGGCTTTACCACGCGTTATAAAGACGACTCTTTCACTACTAATCTCACTCGACGTTTCACTGAAATAACTATTTGAGATCTGACGATTGAATATCAGACGATTTATAATCTGAGAATGAGACTCCTCTCTTCTGCGCAAGGCCTTTTATGAACTTCATGAGGGGCGTATCTACCCCTTCCATTGCGTGTTACTGCGTCATCGCTAGAAGTTCCAACTTCGTCAATACATGACGGATTTTCAAAATTCAAAAACTGAAAATAAATTTCACCAAACTTCCAGATCAATGCCTCTACTGCAAATGGATTTCCACAATTCTGCATTCCAAAAAGTAATAAAAATACCATAGTTTCAGCAATCTCCGTCTTCCTTCAGACTATCGTTCATTGGTTCAAGCCTCCCCTCCAATAGCATAATTTCTTCCTCAGCAGAATTCCACGTTTCCTGCGACTGCGTCGTAGATCTCGGATCTTTCTCGAATAACTGCTGACGTCACTGAGAATCTCAGCTCAAGTAGCCTGCTGGCATAACGTCTGCGTCATCCGTGCTTACGTCACGACTACCCACGTCATAACTATGACGGCCATAACTTTCTTTATAATTTCCAATATAGCCACCGTGGTCTCTATATAATTCAATTACGGGGGCAGTACCTTCTTCAAGGCCACGGCCGCCTCCTTCCCTCTTCCTTGTCCATCCATTACCTTCCCTCGTGAGGCCCCTGTTCGCTTTGCAGGTGAGGCCGCCTGGGCGAGGTTCCAATCACACCTCACCAGTTGTATCCACTCCGATTAGATGTTCCCAGCTCTAGGACACTGCCCGAAGAGGCGGTAGTGGTGAGTTCCCTCGCTGAGTCCGTGGGTTCCACCAACCTGGAGAGTAAACGACTAAGAAAGAAAGAACTTTAACTCTAACAGTCTAACTCTAACAAACACAATTTACAATCCATCTTTTGGTCTACTACACAGTGGTGGTGGGGGGTTATAATTACTATATCTCCAAACCGTTAGGTGATACGCGAGAGATTCTCATCTCTTAAAGTGGTACACACACAAAAAAGTTTGGGAAACACTGAACTAGATTAATAGACGTGACACAACTCATAACCTTAAATTCCTTAGAAATAGGCCAACTTGCGAGTAAATGCAATGAGCACAGCAGTAGATCATGAAAGACTTGCCCAGTTCCCGGACCTGTCGATTCACCAACACGTAATTCCATACGGATTCTGTTAAAATGAGTCATATTGATATGATAAATATCGTTTAAAATGATAATCTGGTAGCAAAAATACCAATCCCGTCCGGGATTCGAACTCGAGAGCTCTAGACTCTCTGCCAGAGACGCTACCACCGCGGCTATTTCGACCACGCAAATATTATGCACAAGACGGTGGCTTATATCTACATTCCGCTAGTTCCCGTAAAAACATATGCTTCAATCAGTTGACACCAGAGTTCGCATGAGCGTTTTGCGTCAGAATGTCAGTGAGCAAAGTTACTCGGGAAGTGGAAGCCGATCACTATTATCCATATATTAAAAATAGACTCTTATTAAATTATAATTGTTTTCAGCAAATATGATATAATTAATATTTTACACCAAAGAACGACAACTTGAAGATGATTTATTGTATGAATATTTGTAATTGCGCCCCAAAACCTTGAAGTAATCCGTATGTCATATATGTTCCACATGGCCGAGAGTGCGTCATGGTATCAATTTCCGACACCGTGCGCTCATTGTTTCCTCTTAGCACTGCCAACTGGATCCAGCTGGCAGTGCGGCTTACACACTTCCGTGCGATCCACCACTGCCAGCTGGATCGTCCGATCCACTTCCGTCCCATTTTTCAAAATATCCAGCAACCGAGTGGAAAGATGTTACACATCAATAAAATGCAACGTGGTTGCTTGGTTCCTTAGTTTAAGGGCTGCAACAACGCGGTCATATAGCCTCGTGTAATTTGGGTGTGTGTAGAATCTGTCTGATAACCGGTGTTAATTGTGATGGCTGTATTAGTGTGTGTTATCTGTTTTAATTCTAGTAAGGAATGCAGACGATAACTTCAAGTAGTTCCTACTTTTGCCACCAAATGCTACCTTCCACGACACCTAGCTGTAAACTTGCCTACTACTAGATGCCATCACAACCAGCGCCTGATGAACGTTGGAAATTACGAGTATTAATCAAACCTAACCTACAAATTTTGCTACACACAAGTGTAGTTAGTGGAAGGTTCTTTTTCATTCCATGAATCGATGACATGGGACCGCCAGCTTTACTTCCTCTCCGAAGGAAGGCATACTGAGGGATTTTTACCGCTCTTAAAAAATCCAACGACTTCGGCCGGGTTTGAACCCACGACCATGTGCACAGAAGCTCAGCATGCTACCAACTACGCCACCGAAGCCGCAAAAAGACATGCATGGGCTGTATTTTGTGGTCCATTAGAGTAATTTATACTTTGTTGAGCATTATTCTTCTTGTAATTATGTAAAGAATCCTTGACCTACATATGAAGCATTTTATGATAAAATATAAATTCATTAAAAAAACGTTTGATAGACCAAAGTCCACTAGGTGGCTCATGTGGTGGAAGCAAGGCCGGTCATAATCCCCTGAACTTGTGTCTGTGCGGTCTGCCTGTGTGTGAGTGGTTCTCCCAGCCGCATTCTCAGTGTGCTAGCCCTATAGAAATTAGTCAATTCATCACAAGTGTTTCAAGTGCTACCATCATCACAAACAATCACGTGTATTAATAGAATGAAAAAATACAATTCAAGAAACGCCCCTGTTCTCTTTGTCGACGAACAGAGCAATGCCATAAGGAATGAAAGACGTCTCTCGTTATTGGCGATTCTTCCTCCACACTCGTATACACATCCAGTAGAGCAGCTCAAAGATACTCAGTATACTGAACCCCATGCCCAGTCCAAGTACTCCACCAATGTTTGCTGAAACAGACAGTACCATGCAATATTTAATGATTATTTTGCCGTGCAACTTAATTCGTTAGTTCCTACAGCTGGAACACGTCATGTTATATAATAGGCCTATCAAAGCATATGAACTTGCCAAGGAGATGCTGATTTGAGGTTGTTTACTCCTGAAGATGAGAGACTGGAAGGGAAAGAGAGGTAAATATGTGTTTGCAAACAAGAAAATTGACGGTGCACTATGAGATCCTAAAGTACTTCTAGAAATATCGAACTTCGTAAAATGTGAGAAAATTTGATCGTAACTGATCATAGCACATTTCTATTAGTATTATTATCATAATTTCGACTTTTGCAAAAAATGAAAGAAGATGATGATGATGATGATAATTGTTGTTTTCAGGGGCCTAACATCTAGGTTATCGGCCCCTAATGGTCTGGGTGATAGCGAAAATGACAATGAAATGGAAACCAGAACGAAAATTTAGTGAGACGGAAAATACTTACAAAAAGGAAATCAAATCGAAACTATTCACAAAATGGAGAGTGGTAATACTTACAAAAGGGAATTTGGAACGAAAATACTCACAAAAGGAATAGGTTGAAAAATACGCACAAAATGTAGGTTAGGTTCAAAATACGTACAAAATGCAATGTAGAGGCCAAATACTTACAAAACAAGATGTTTAATAAAGAACATATAGCCTACTTTCTCCTAAATGCATGGGTATTGTTATAACACTTTGTCCTTTTCAAGGAGTATGATTGAATGTTGGTTGTAGTAGCTTGTTGAAATACAAATTGCTATAGGGATATTAAACATGAATATGAGGTGCCCTTTGCTAGTGCTACCTCTGTAAAAAATTTCATTCAATTCGGTTTCACCGTGTTTGAATTGATGTGGGGAATGGATTTGCACACATACATGGCCGCTATTTGCAAACTATTTGGCTAGTGACCTTGTAGTCAGTCATAAGCTGCTTTCCACAAAAAGGCATGTTGTTGCAAAATCTGGTAGAGATCAAATTATTAGGATGGTCGTAAATTGATTTAGGCTTTTAACATTTGGGTGGCCGTCATTCCGTTTCCGTCAAGATGGCGGCGATAAAAAACATGACACTGAGGTGCCCTTTGCTAGTGCTACCTCTGTACCAAATTTCGTTCAATTCGGTTTCACCGTGTTTGAATTGATAGGGGGAATCGATTTGCACACAAACTGGCCACCATCTGCAAACTATTGGGCTGATGATCTTGCAGTTTGGTCAGAATATGCTTCCCATATAAAGATATGTTGTTGCAAAATTTGGCTGAGACTAGATTATTAGGTTGGTCGTAATTACATTTTAGCTTTTAACATTTGGGTAGCCGCGATTACGTTTCCGTCAAGATGGCGGTGATATAAAACATGACACTGAGGTGCCCTTTGCTAGTGCTACCTCTGTACCAAATTTCGTTCCATTCGGTTTCACCATGTTTGAATTAATAGGGGGAATCGATTTTCACACAAATATGGCCGCCATCCGCAAAATATTAGGCTAATGACCTATTAGTTTAGTCAAAGTATGCTCCCCCCATGAAGGTATGTTGTTGCAAAATTTGGTAGAGATCGGATGATTAGGTTAGTCGTAATTTGATTTAAGCTTTGAACATTTGTGTGGCCGCCATTACGTTTCCATCAAGATGACGGCGATATAAAACATGACACTGAGGTTTCCTTTGATAGTGCTACCTTTGTACCAAATTTCGTTCAATTCGCGTTCACAGTGTTCGAAATGATAGGGGGGACGGGACGGGACAGACATTCAGAGTACATACACTCACTCACTCACACACACACACACACACACACACACACACACACAGACACACTTTTTTCGCCCTGCTTTGATCTCATAATTCTACTTTCATTTTTTTGCAAAAATCGGAAGTAGGCTAATATAATTGAAATTCAAAATACTTACAAAATTCAAATAAGATTGAAAATACGTACAAAAAGCACTTAATGTTCAAAATACTTACAAAATGCAATTGAAATTAAAACTACACAATGCAATTCAGATTAAAAAACGCACATTTCAAATCCAAAATACTCATTAAGTGCAAGTGTAATTCAAAATGCTTACAAAATGCAATTGAAATTGAAAATGCTTACAAAATGTACGGTTGATTCAAACTACTCATTTGGATTGGCAATACTTAAAAAATGCAATTTAGATTGAAAATACTTACAAAATGTTATTTAGATTCCAAATACCCACAAAATGCAATTGAGAATCATAGTAATTGCAAAATACCCATCATACAAAATGCAATTTAGATTGAAAATACTTGCAAAAAGCGGTTTAGGTTGAAAATACTTACAAAATGCAATTGCATTTCAAAGTACTCACAAAAGTCCCAGACTCTATATTGAAAGACTTACTTTCGATTTTTGCAAAAAATGAAAGTAGACTTATGAGATCAACAGAGGGCGAAAAAAAAGTGTGTCTGTCTGTGTGTGTATGTGTGTGTGTGAGTCTGTATGTGTGTGTCAATCTTTACAAAATGCAATTGAGGTTGAAAACACTCGCAAAATGCAATTTAGATCGAGAAAACTTACAAAATGCAACGTAGATTGAAAATACCTACACAATGGAGTGTAACAAATACAAAAAAACAACGCTAAGGGAATTTAGATACACGGGGAGCCAATTAACTAAAACAGTGCGGAAATCTTAAAGACAAAAGGAAATATAATGAAAAGAAAACAGGAGGTCTGACCCCTCGAAGAAGGAGGGCTCAGGTATGATGAGACAAGGACCAATTAAAGCGGAATGAAAGAAGACTTATGAGATCTACACGGGCTAAAAATTGTCTGTGTGTGTCTGTATGTTTGTGTATGTGGTTGTGTCTGTCCCCTCTATCAAGTCAAATATGACAAAACCAAATTGAACCAAATTTGGTACAGAGGCAGCACCAGCAAAGGACAATGCAGTGTATTGTTTTTATATCTCCGCCATTATAACGAACATACCGGGTGAGTTAGCCGTGGTCGTTACGGCATGACTGCTGGCAGTCGCTCACATCCGGGAGGCGAGGAGTTTCGAATCCCCTCGCCGGCAACCTTGAAGATGGTCTTATGTGGTTTCCCATCTTCCTTCCAGGCAAATGCCGGGGTTGGTCCCTCACTATAGGCCACAGCCGCTACCTTCCAATTCCTCGTCCTTCCATTCTAAATTTCCTCCCCAACGGTACTTGTAGCTCACCCACTGGGTGTCCGTCTCGAAGCACCTACAAAACTGGCGAGCCGAACTTTCCTTGGACGCTCCCGGCACTAAAAGCCATACCCTAAAAAAATTATAAATAAAGGAACATGATATGGCTGCCACCCAAAAGTTCAAAGCTTAAATCACATTACGACTAAGATGCTCATCCGTTTACCAAAATTTGCAACGATATACCTTTATGTGGGAAGCGTCGTTTCCTCAAACTACAAGATCATCAGCCAAACCGTTTCATAATGGCGGCCATATGATTCATGCACGTATCAAAGACTAAACCATAACTTATGATTCAAAAAAGCCCAGCCTAACCAAATCCGCTTATCGTGCAGATGGTGGTTTAAACTGTCCTCAAGGAGGTGACCTGTTAGGTATTATCATTTTGTATGATGTTAGACAGCCACTACGCAACGAGTCTACTACAGCCAACATATTATATCCTTAGAAATAAATCAAATAGTATTCTTGATATTACTAGTTTGTAGGCAATGTATTTTTTGGGCATGGGACGGGTGTAGGAATCCTTATTCAAAGAACTAGCCTCCATGTTGTGGAAGCTTGCAGTAAACGGGCAGTATAATTCGTAATCATTTCCCATTAGAAAATACGCACTAGGCCTATATTATGCAATTATAGGCTACGGGTAATCTTAAAACAACAAATGAAATAAAACACAAAAAAAGAAAGTTTTACATATTCGTACCCCGTCTGCATGGGTGAGAGTCAAGCATTTAGACCACCCAAAACACTTGAAATATATTGACTTAAAAAGTCGGCAATAGGCTCAGGAAGCAGCGTAATGATTGGAAATAAGGAAAAAACCACAGTCAGTCTGAAAGACTAGACGTTGTATCATTTCAAATGACGCATGCTGCAAATGCTACACATGTTAGAAAGGCTCAGGAGGGCTTCTCGCTTTGCTCGAAGCCCCAGGACTCTTTCAACAGACTGCATTACCCATTAACTTGGGCTTACCGCGCGGGCACCACTTTAAGGGTCACGGGAAGAAATGTGTTTCTTGTACTTGTATTAGAGATGTGTTTGGTTGAATAAAGCGTAAATTGTGTACTTTTTGATAGCGGTTTTGTGTCCCATCATCCCAGGCAAGCCGGCGGAAACCTTTGCCTCCCTGTCAGAAGGATCATTTGGCCGTAAATTTGAATTAGTGTAAGGATGTAGTATGAGTGTCCAGATTTAGACAATAGCCTACTCCATGAAGGGGTCATGACTATGCCTTATATGTTTGTTTAATGAATAGTGTATCTGAAATAAGGGAAGAATACTGATTTACAGATTTGTGGAGTGAGTTTCTCATTTTTAAAAGGTCGCTCGACGCCAGGCCTCTTTCAACAGACTCCAATAATCATTAGCGTCTGGTTCTCGCTCCCCGCGTGAGCATGACGTTACGTTCCCGCGCTGTTGCATGACGTTACTTCCCGCGCGGCTGCATGACGTCACGTCCGTCACCGTGTCCGTGTCCGTGTCCGTAACGCATAATGTTGGACCCAACCATAACGACGAAGTCGACAAGATCATTTGAAATGATAAAATCTTTAGCATGGTATAACATGTTGGCTTAACACTGGGGCAGATGTCCTCACCCTCCTGCCCCTTACTGTGCGCTCTTAAGCAAGCGAATTGTGTACATTAGGCTTTCTCATTTTGTGGTAAACTCATGGCTAAGTTTCTTGTAACGTGCACATAATAACTTATTTTGTACTGGATGACAACCATAATTATTATGATATTTAAGGTTAGGAAATCTGGTAAATTAATGCAAATTGGCAGAAAAAGAAAATTCAGAAAGAAAATAACTTTGATTTATCAAGAACACTTGTTTTTCAACTTAATACTCTCCAACTGTTTTCACATACTGAGAATCTTAGCCATGGCCTTACACAAAACAAGAACATGCTTAGTACGAGGGGTGATCAGAAACTAAGGTTACAAAACCTGCAGTGAAACGTGTACATTTTATTTCACACAAGTAATACAGCCAACTGATAGTACATACGTTAGGTTATTCCTCTACATAGTCTCCATATCGGTTTAGGCACTTGTCGCTTTATGAGATGAGTTTGAATCTCCCTCCTGGTAACCATCCTGTCCTTGTGTCTTCAGCTACGTTGTCGCGAAGTGTCTCACCTCCTCGTCTGAAAAATCGTCGATCTGCTAGGTGCTCCTTCAAGTGAGGAAACGGGTGAAAGTCACTTGGAGCGAAGTCGGGGCTGATAAATGACGTCCCAGCGAAATCACTTCAACAGCACGGTGGTCTTCCGGGCTGTATGAGATCGCGCGTTGTCATGAAGGAGAGAAGTCCTGGCCTCGGTTACATGTTTTGCTCACAGAAATCGAATAACTGAGCGTACCCTTTCACGATACCAGTCTTCCAAACGAGTCGCCATTAGTTGTTGACCTACAACCAGCGCTGGTGGCTGAAACTCTGCACAGTTACCAACACTATGTATTCAAATTACCATACACTACTTATTTCTGTGTTACAGACGAAACTCCAGGAATATCTGCCCTTTAACCTTAGTTTCTGATCACTCCTCGTATGTTGATATCGAAATTTTACCCAATTTACATGCTCAAGATTATACAGTATCCTTGAAACAACAATCAATCAATCAACGTATAATATACCGCGTTGTAATTCAACAAGCAACTACAACCAGCATTCAAATATATTCCTTGAAAAGGACAATGAATTATACGTATGCATTTTGGGGAAAGCAGGCTATATGATCTTTACTGAATATCTAGCATTTTAGGCTGACTTCTAACATTTATATTTTTTTAGCATTAAAATTCGTCCGATTGAATAACCGTGAAATTTGAAAGTTTCCCTAAGCTCCGTGGTCAGATACCACTGAATGTGATGAATTATGGGTGTATTTATTTATTTAGTCATTCATAAAACGAACATGGCTGTCAAGCGAAGTTGAAACTTTTAAATAGACTTTTCTCGCGATTTAACCATCTAAACCCAATGCAACTTGGTACAGCAAATGTTTATACACATTGTAATGCATTGACATCTAACAGTTGAAATGTTTACATAATCTGAAGATGGCGGCTGTGGGAAATATTTCACCGGCATTCTACAGGTTGGTCCGCCAGCCCCTTGCGATCCAGTTTTAAGCATACCTTCACATGTACTACAATTCTGAAAGACATCGGTCCCTCTCCGTAAACCGAAGTAATATAACAAGATGGTGTGTTTACGGTCTAGAAGACAGCAGGAATCGTGAGCGCCACTATTAATTCAGTATCGGTATTTTGAATGAATCCGTTAAACGAGCACAGTTACGCAGAACATATACTTTCAAACAGGTGGTGCATGCACAGACCGAGAGCAGGTATTGTATAGCCTGGGAAGTGCACGCTGCAGGTCAAGTGTCGCAGTAGCTCACATAGCAAGCACCCGGTGGGATGTGTGATAGTTGACAGTGCTCGAGGGTACGAAGGTTCATGTCCTATTCATTTTTTTTAATGCAGTTGCCTGGGATGTGGCATCGTTGTATACTTAATAGATTTTTACAGACTGATTTCTGTTATAAGAGTAATATTTCCTGTGGGTTATATGTGGTAGAAACAAATAAATGAACAGACACAGATCTTTGCTAACGTCCTTTTGGCTCTACGATACCAACTACACTGGTATCGATTTACTTTTTATTACGTCTGCATTGTCTTTGGTACATAGTTGCCAACATATGCCAGTGAAAGATCTTACAACAAAAATAAGTAAATAAGAGTTAAATTGTCTTTCTTAACACTTCCCCTCAATTTAACATTGATAGTAATCTACTAAATGAGTTTAACAAACTAATGATCACAGTACAAAAATAATCTTTCACAGTTTTAACAGTTTACAAGTTGCTTACATACTAACAATGCCCAAGCCAGCTCGAAGAGTCTGGAAATGGTTACCAGTCAGTGGTTTGGTGAGAATATCTGCTTTCTGCTCACCTGAAGGAATATGTAAAACCTTGATAACATTCTTTCGATACATATCTTTCACAATATTAAACTTGACATCAACGTGTTTTAGCCTTTTCTCTTCCCACTTATCTAGACAGAAAATAGTTGACTGATTGTCTTCAAAGATGACAACTGGTCCACATAGTTCATAACCTATGTCCAAAACAAGATTTCTCAACCAAATGAGTTCCATTACAGCACATCCGAGAGAAACGTACTCCGCTTCAGTTGATGACTGGGCAACGGCAGTTTGTTTCCTAGTCATCCAAAGTATATTAGCACCATAAACTTCGAACATGAAACCAGAAATTGTTTTCCTATTCTTGGTATTACCCCCCCCCCCCCAGTCTGCATCAGCATAGCCAACTAGGTTAGCACTAGTTCCTGATTGCCTTTGAAATAAGAGTCCCATGTCGCTTGTTCCCTTCAGATAACGTAAGACACGTTTAAGCCCAACCCATTGCGCATCAGTAGCATTACTTTGAAACCTACTATAGAAATTCACTGCCATGCTTATATCAGGACGTGTTGTCAACATGAGATACATTAAACATCCAACTAGTTCTTTGTAAGGTCTGACAGAAAGGATACATTCACCAACAGGCTCCTTTGCTGGATCTATCTCCATGGGAGTTTTAGCTGGATTGCAGTCTTCCATTCCAAAATGTTTCAGAAGGTTTTGGATGTATTGGGGCTGGCTTAAGAACATTCCTCTCTCTGAGCGATCAATTTTGATTCCCAGAAATTCCCTGAGATCTCCAAGATCAGTCATCTTGAATTCTGCCATGAGAGCCTTCTTACATTCCTGCAGAGCTGCAGCTGAACTACCTGCCACAATAATATCATCAACATAAAGAAGTAGGGTAATAGCAAGTGTGTCATGAAAATAAAGACATTTATCATATTCTGATTGCCTGAAACCATGCTTCTGAATGAAATCATTGAATCTAGAGTTCCACTCCTTTGGGGCCTGCTTCAATCCGTAGAGTGTTTTGTTCAGCTTGCAAACCAGAGGTGGAGTTGACTCTTGCTCAAATCCCTCTGGTTGAGTCATGTAGATTTCTTCCTTGATACTGCCGTGAAGGAAAGCGTTCTTCACATCAAGTTGTTGAGTAAGCAATCCATGATGATTAATTACTGACAACAGTACTCTCACAGTCACTAGGCGGGCCACTGGTGCATACGTCTCAAAATAGTCTAAGCCCCGTTTTTGCGAACAGCCTTTAATGACAAGGCGTGCTTTATACTTCTCAACATTTCCGGATGCATCATGTTTGATTCGAAACACCCACCTGTTGTTGATTGCCTTCTTACCAGGTGGCAGCGTTGTCAGTGTCCAGGTTTTATTTTCCTGTAGTGCATTCATCTCTTCTTGAACTGCTTTCCGCCATTCTGTAGCGTCAGGTCGACCTTCAGTGTCCTTGACAGATTCAGAAACATCATCTACTACTGCACCCATAGCTAGTTCACTTAGGGTAACCTCATAATCATCCAGATACTGCGGTCTCTTCCTCACACGAGTTCCACGCCTCCGTTCTTCTGTCGGTGTGTCATTGGCTTCCAGATCTTCCCCTGAATTTTTGCAATCTTCAGGAATTGGATCTTCCACGGTACCTTCTTCCTTTGAAATAGGATTCTTATTAGTTTCAAAGTGTGATGGATCAATATCTATAAACCTTTCACCTGGAGAACTCTCATCAAAAATGACATCTTTCCCTTCAATAATTTCTTGGGTGTCAGGACACCACAATCTATAACCATTATGACAGTACCCAACCAAGTAAAGTTTCCTCGATCGACTGTCAAATTTTCCTCCACTCAGTTGTTTGGGAGTATGAAGGTAAGCTGGTGAACCAAATACCCTGATCTTGCTGACATCAGGTTTATGCCCATACCAGAGAGTTGCTGGAACACAGTCTGATAAGGCATTTGTAGTGCTCCTGTTGATAAGGTACACTGCTGCGCTTACTGCTTCAGTCCAAAGATTCTTCTGTAGTTCTGAGCTCAACAACATACATCTTGCTTTGTCCAGGATATTTCTGTTGAACCTTTCAGCAACTCCATTTTGCTGAGGTGTGTAGCTCATGGTATATTCCAACTGTATTCTTTCTCTTGAATGTAAGTCTTCAGCTCGTTCGAGGTGTACTCCCCACCTCTATCACAAATGAAGCGACTTATTTTGCTCTTGAAGTGAGCGGTTGCCATCGCTTCATAGATCTTGATGTAGTATAATGCATCACTCTTCTTTTCTAGAGGATATACAGCTGCAAAATGTGTGAAGTCATCTATTAGAGTTATAATGTACCTTTTTCCATTATATGACTCCGGTGTAATTGGGCCAAACAGGTCACTGTGAATTAGTTCCAGTGGCCTCTGTGCTCTTCTTCTTGTTTGGTTGTGTGGCAGCTTACACATTTTTCCTTGACATCATATTTCACACACTTCCTTCACCTTAGTCTCTTTCATACCATCCACCAGGGTTTGCAGTTTCTGAAGCCCTGCCTTACTTGTGTGACCAAATCTTCTATGCCACAAGTCCTCGCTTCCAAGTGTTAGGCATGCAACTTCCTTCCTGGTATGGAGTGTTAGCCTGTACAACTTGTTGATCCGATGTGCAACTGCAATCACATAATTTCCTTTCATTATTAGTGCCTTACCATCTTCAAAAATGATTGTGCATCCACTCATTTCCAGTCTTCTCACAGACAGTAAATTTATTTCCAAATCTGGAATGTACAACACGTCTGGAATGTTCACAGTATTCCATGTTCCGTCCACCAATGCAAAAAGTTTCATGTTTCCCTTTTGTGTTGATGTGACTGAGTGCCCTGCTTTTGCTACTTCAATCTTCATAGGATTAATCTTTACACTTGTCTGAAAGAAATCAGCTTGATTAATCATGTGCTCTGAAGCTCCAGAATCAAGCCACCATATGACTTCATCACTTCCAGCCTTATTCATTCTTGAGTCTATTACATCAGGTAAAGCTGAGAAACAGAATTCCTCTTCCTCCTCTTGAGTGACATTGGCAGCACCAGTTTGCATCCCTGAAAACTTTGTAGGCTGCCAAGGAGTTTTACGTGGGCTAGGACAGTCTCTCCGTAAATGACCACTGCCCCCACAGTTGTGGCACTTGTAAGAATGTGAAGCAGGCTTAGTATTACTGTTAGCTCCAGAAAATACCTTGGACTGGTGCTGAGTGTATGTTGTTGCTGCAGTAGTTTTCGGGTGCTGGTACTGATGTTTCTGTTTTCCTCCATTCTTTACTTGTCCTGGTCGAGTAAAGAAAGCAGTTGTTGACTCATTCCTCTGTGGTTTCTGTTTTCCTTGCAGATTCCTTTTAGATTCTTCATCCAAAAGTCTATTTTTGACAAAAGGAAGGGTTAAGTTCTCACCGTTTGCTGACATGGTTTCAATAGAGGTTACAACCATACTATAGTCAGTTGGCATGGTCAATAACAAATTACAAATCACATCTATCTCATCAGTATTTGCTCCAGCAGATTTAAGTTCTCGAATTTGTCTGTCAAACTTCAGAAAGTGATTTTCCAAAGTTTCATTAGTAGGGTTATGTCGCATTGCAAGCAAAGCTTTCCTTGCCTGAAGTTGACTGGCAATTCCTTTCCTTTGAAAAGTGTCTGCTAAAGTTTTCCAGATCTTGAAGGCTGTATCATGTCCTTGGCAATATTCCAAAAGACTATCAGCTATAGCACTCACAATAAGTCTAATGCAATACTTATCTTTTTGCCGGAGTTTCTCATTAGCTACTTCCCTGGCCGTTCGAGCTGCCGTTGTCTCGCCCGCCGGTGCTTCAGTATACTGAACTTCTTCTGTGATGTGGGACATCAGTTTCTTTTCGTCCAGTAGAACTTCAAGTCTGAATATCCAATTGTCGTAGTTCTTACCGTCGAAAAGTGGAATGTGGTATCTTTCATCATTGACTCTTTGTCTCTCCTCGTCGTTCATTTTTACTTTTGTTCAAAGTAGGCCTACGCTAAAAAGTCATTATTCTTCCTCCGATATTCCGTTAACCTCACAGTATTGATTCCCGTTTCACTCACAAAAACTATCCGTACGTTCTGGGCACCATAACCTGTTATAAGAGTAATATTTCATGTGGGTTATATGTGGTAGAAACAAATAAATTAACAGACACATATCTTTGCTAACGTCCTTTTGGCTCTACGATACCAACTACACTGGTATCGATTTACTTTTTATTACGTCTGCATTGTCTTTGGTACATAGTTGCCAACATATGCCAGTGAAAGATCTTACAACATAAATCCCTATATATCCCTATATCCCTATATATATTATAATTGTGAAAATCTGTGTGTCTGTGTGTGTGTGTGTGAGTGTGTGTGTTAGTTTGTTACCTCTTGACACTAAAACGGCTGGAGGGATTTGGATGAAATTTGAAATGGAGACAGCTTATACCATGGGAAAACATACAGGCTGCCTTTCCTCCGGAAATAAATCATTGTTCCCGTGGAATGGGCAACATAACTGAAAAGTCACCAAAAATACTCAACCAGGACAAAATATCGAAATTGTCGCATAAAGACCGGACACAGCTCATTTTACTCCCCTCGATGCAGGAAACAATACTCGGTATGTCCCTACGGGACACCGAAAACTACATTTTAAGGCTCTAAAACCAACAGTTTCAACGATATTCGCAGAAATCTATCTTCGCTCTGATTGATGAACTAATCGCAAGTCCGTTTCCATGGCAACACTACCTCAAGGTATGACAACCGATTTTCTATATATCCCTCTAGGAGGCAATGCCAATTCATTTATTATATTTTTCAAGATATATGTAAACACAATAAGAACAGTGTAGCGCGCCTGCCTCCCGTCCGGAGGCCCCGGGTTCGATTCCCGACTCCGTCAGACATTTTAGACACTGACGTGAGGGCTGCAACGGGCTGAACTCAGATTCGTGAGGACAATTGAGTAGCTGTGAGGCAGCGCGCCGGTCACGAAGAACAAGATTAACGGCTGAGGGGACATTATGCACTGACCACGCGTCACCACAATATCTGCAGGCCAAATGGCTGGGAAGCGGTCGCATGATAGGCCTAGGCCCTTCATGGGCTGTAGAGCCAGGGGTAAAAAAAAATTAGGGGAAGCGCCTTCTACTACCACCTTTAATTTTTAAACACTACAGTAGCGGCTATTAAATAAAGGTAGCGATATAGCTACGTTCAATTTCATAAACACTGGGCTCACAAATCCCGTATAGGTAAGTACAAATATCAGTCTGGTCATTATTTCAGGAGCAACGAAGCTCTGTGGCGGCTATTGCCGTTTCCTTAACACTTAAGGCATCCCGTCCTCTCTGGCAAAAACCACACTCACTACCTTTTCCAAAATGTACACAAGACATGATTTTTAAAGCACTCTTCTGTATGTTGAGGTACAGAGATATACCACATGGAAAGATACAATAAAATGTTGGCAAATCTGAGTTCAAGGAACTGCTGTCCAGAATAGGCTTTCGGTACAGGTTATGCGGCCCATGTTCGTAAAATGGAATGTTGTCCTTTGACAATGCATCTACACCATGTGCGAGGGCAACGCATTTCAAAGATCTCTAAAACCACAATAATCAGGAAATTGGGAGCGAAGATTCAAGGAGAAATAATTTCATCTTTGAGATTTGCTGATGACATCTTCGTCTTGGCCGATACGCCAGAGGATTTGAACGAGTTTTTGAATGGTATGGACTCCGTCTTGAGGAATGAAATCATGATGAAAATCAATAAATGTAAAACAAAATTATTGGAATGCAGGCGAAATAAATCAGAAACTTCTAAGGACCTCAAATTGGCTGGTGAAACGCTACGGGAAGTAAGATACTTCTGTTACTTAGGAAGCAAAATATCCAGTGATGGACGAAGCAAAGAGGATATAAAAAGCAAGTTGGCTCAGGCAAGGAAAGCATTTCTACAGAAAAGGAATCTGTTGACATCGAATATACATTTAGGTATTAGGAAGTCATTTATGAAAGCTTTTGTCTGGAGCGTGACATTATACCGAAGTCAAACTTGGACTAATGGTGCAGCAGAAAAGAGGAGAATTTAAGCGTCTGAAATGTGGTGTTACAGGAGAATGATGAAGATCAGATGGGTAGATAGGGTAACAAATGAAGAGGTATTAAGACGAGTGGGAGAGGAGAGTTGTTTCTGGCGACTGCTAATGAAGGGAAGATATAGGTTGGTAGGACACATAAATAAGAAACCCAGGAATAGCAAGCTTAGTTATGGAATGGAGGGTCGTGGACAAGAACTGTAGGCGTAGACCAGGGTTAAACAGATTGCCTCGGATGTAGGGTGTGGTTGCTGTGTACAGATGAAACGATTAGCTCAGGAGAGGGAGGTATGGAGGGCTGCATCAAACCAGAAAAACCTGAAGAATCAAGCAACAACAACAACAATCAGGAATTTTAATTATTTAGAGAGGCATGTGAGGCAAAAGGGTTGTTGGAGAATTTCAATCCCTGGGACGTAACACTGGAAGAGACTGCATAATGTACGAGTACATCAGCGGCCAAGGTGAGATATATTTTACTATAGGTATATTAATAGCGACATGTTGACGTTCAAATCATCAAAAGTGTGGCAAAATTACACCCAGAATAGCTTAAGGAAAAATACTTTTAATTCCCCATATTCCGATAGATTTACCATTCCAGTGTGCAAGAGTGCAGTTCCCTCTTCAAACAATATTCGCAATTTCTATTAACAAAGCGCAATGACACACACTTAACAGCAGCAGGTGTACATTTAGACAACACCATTTTTTCCCATGGGCAACTATATGTGGTGTGCTCGCGAGTATCCGGACAACAAAATCGTTATGTCTCAGCAGAAGATGGCAAAACCAAAAACGTAATTTTAAAATGTGTTCATATAATGTAACATCGTACCCTGCAGACTTTGACAACTCTAAAAAAATCCCACTTTTCTGCTCATATCAATATACTGTACTGTATATATCAGAATTTTCAGAATTAGAATTGACCCATCTGTAGCCGCGATTGCTGTAATAGAATAGATCAATTAATGCATCGTCCCCATTTTCTTGATCGCGAGCGAAGCCGCGGGTACCTGCTAGTCCCTATATCCCTATATATATATATTATAATTGTGAAAATCTGTGTGTCCGTGTGTGTGTGTGTGTGTGTGTGAGTGTGTGTGTTAGTTTGTTACCTCTTGACACTAAAACGGCTGGACGGATTTGGGTGAAATTTGATATGGAGACAGCTTATACCCTGGGATAACATATAGGCTGCCTTTCATCCGGAAATAAATCATTGTTCCCGTGGAACGGGCAACATAACTGAAAAGTCACCAAAAATACTCAACTGGGACAAAATATCGAAGTTGTCGCATAAAGACCGGACAAAGCTCATTTTACGCCTCTCGATGCGAGAAATAATACTCGGTAGGTCCCTACGGGACACCGAAAACCACATTTTAAGGCCCTAAAACCAACAGTTTCAAAGATATTCGCAGAAAACTATATTCACTCTGATAAACTGATGAACTAATGGCAAGTCCGTTTCCATGACAACTGAATCTGAAGGTATGACATCCGATTTTCTATATATCCCCGTAGGAGGCAATGCCAATCCATTTCTTATCTTTTTCAAGATATATATAAACACAATAAGAACAGGGTAGCATGCCTGCCTCCCAACCGGAGGCCCCGGGTTCGATTCCCGGCTCCGTCAGAAATTTTAGACACTGACGTGAGGATTGCAACGGAGTTCACTCAGCTTCTTGAGGACAATTGAGTAGCTGTCTGATAGAGAGGCAGCGCGCCGGTCACGAAAAACAAGATTAACGGCCGAGGGGACACGATGCACTGACCACGCGTCACCACAATATCTGCAGGCCAAATGGCTGGGAGCGGTCGCATGATAGGCCTAGGCCCTTCATGGTCTGTAAAGCCAGGGGTAAAAAATTAGGTGTAGCGCCTTCCAATACCACTTTTAATTTTTAATCACTACAGTAGCGGCTACTAAATAAAGGTAGCGATATAGCTACGTTCAATTAAATAAACACTGGGCTTACAAATCCCGTATAGTTAAGTAGAAATATCAGTCTGGTCGTTATTTCAGTAGCAACGAAGCTCTGTGGCGGCTATTGCCGTTTCCGTAACACTTAAGGCATCCCGCCGTCACATACCTCAATGTGCACTTACAAAATTGTGAACCAGTCTATTTTACTGAAAAGAATTTCTACGAGCGAGTATCCACTCCGGCAAAAACCACACTCACCACCTTTTCCAAAATTTACACAAGACATGATTTTTAAAGCACTCTTCTGTATGTTTAGGTACAGACATATACCATATGGAAACATACAATAAAATGTTGGCAAATCTGAGTTCAAGGAACTGCTGTCCAGAATAGGCTTAGGACAGGTTATGCGGCCCATGTTCGTAACATGGAATGTTTTCCTTTGACAATGCATCTACACCATGTGCGAGGGCAACGCATTTCAAAGATCTCTAAAAACATAATAATCAGGAAATTTAAAGTGGGAGCGAAGATTCAAGGAGAAATAATTTCATATCTGAGATTTGCTGATGACATCGTCATCTTGGCCGATACGCCAGAGGATTTGGACGAGTTTTTGAATGGCAAGGACTCCGTCTTGAGGAAAGAATTCATGATGAAAATCAATAAATGTAAAACAAAATTTAAAGTGGGAGCGAAGATTCAAGGAGAAATAATTTCATGTCTGAGATTTGCTGATGACATCGTCATCTTGGCCGATATGCCAGAGGATTTGAGCGAGTTTTTGAATGGTAAGGACTCCGTCTTGAGGAAAGAATTCATGATGAAAATCAATAAATGTAAAACAAAATTTTTGGAATGCAGCCGAAATAAATCAGAAAACTCTATGGACCTCAAATTGGTAGGTGAAACGCTACGGGAAGTAGGAGACTTCTGTTACTTAGGAAGCAAGATAACCATTGATGGACGAAGCAAAGAGGATATAAAAAGCAGGTTGGCTCAGGCAAGGAAGCATTTCTACAGAAAAGGAATCTGTTGACATCGAATATACATTTAGGTATTTGGAAGTCATTTTTTAAAGCTTTTGTCTGGAGCGTGACACTATAACGAAGTGAAACTTGGACTAATGGTGCAGCAGAAAAGAGGACAATTGAGGCATTTGAAATGTGGTGTTAAAGGAGAATGATGAAGATCAGATGGGTAGATAGGGTAACAAATGAAGAGCTATTAAGACGAGTGGGAGAGGAGAGATGTTTCTGGCGACTGCTAATGAAGAGAAGAGATAAGATGGTACGACACATATTAACACACCCAGGAATAGCAAGCTTAGTTATGGATGGGAGGGTCGAGGACATGAACCGTAGGGGTAGACCAGGCAAGGAAGGCATGGAGGGCTGCATCAAACCTGTCAAAAAACTGAAGAATCAAACAACAACAATCTGGAATTTTAATTAATTAGAGAGGCATGTGAGGCAAAAGGGTTGTTGGAGAATTTCAATCCCTGGGATGTAACACTAGAAGAGACTGCATAATGTACATCAGCGTCCAAGGTGAGAGATATTTTACTATAGGTCTATTAATAGTGACACGTTGACGTTCAAATCATCAATAAGTGTGGCAAAATTACACCCAGAATAACTTAAGGAAATATACGCCCACTTTTAATTCTCCATATTCCGATAGATTTGCCATTCCAGTGTGCAAGAGTGCAGTTCCCTCTTCAAACAATATTCGCAATTTCTATTAACAAAGCGCAATGGCACACACTTAACAGCAGCAGGTGTACATTTAGACAAAACCATTTTTTCCCATGGGCAACGGTATGTGGCGTGCTCTCGAGTATCCGAAAAAAAAATGGTCAGTAGAAAATGGCAAAACCAAAATCGTAATTCTAAAATGTGTTCACATAATATAACATCGTACCCTGCAGACTTTCACAACTCTATAAAATTCCCACTTTGCTGCTCATATCAATATACTGTACTGTATGTATCAACATTTTCAGAATTACAATGGACCCACCTGTAACCGCAATTGCTGTAATAGAATTGACCAATTATCAGCAATGCTTGCCAGGTAGATGAGTGGATAGCGTGTCGGTGTACTAACCCCAAGATTGCAGGTTCGCTCCTGGTCGTGGTAAGTGATTTTTGAAAGGCGGCAAAAATACGACAAGCATGTCATTCGATGTTGGCATGTCAAAGAACCCATTTGAATTCAGTAGACCGTGTTCATAATGGCAAAATTAACCTCGGGATTTTCCGCCAACACAAAGTTCCTAATTTCTCTACTAGAAAGCGCTATAGCGTTCAAGGAGCTTAGATATCTAACCTCCTTGACTTTCATAGTGATTCAAGGAACAACAAAATTCGACGCAAGCTACCCTCTGGGTGTCAAATTACAAAGCTTCCATCCGGCACCCGAGGCCATATGATATTATTATTATTATTTTATCAGCAATAATGCATCGTCCTCATTGTCTTGATCGCGAGCGAAGCCGCGGGTACCTGCTAGTATATTATAATTGTGAAAGTCTGTGTGTCTGTGTGTGCGTGTGTGTGTTAGTTTGTTACCTCTTGACATTAAAACGGTTGGACGGATTTGGATGAAATTTGAAATGGAGACAGCTTATACCTTGGGATAACATATAGGCTGCCTTTCATACGGAAATAAATCATTTTCCCCGTGGAACGGGCAACATAACTGAAATGTCCCCAAAAATACTCAACTGGGACAAAATATCGAAGTTGTCGCATAAAGACCGGACAAAGCTCATTTTACGTCCCTCGATGCAAGCAACAATACTCGGTGTGTCCCTACGGGACACCGAAACCCACATTTTAAGGCCCTAAAACCAACAGTTTCAAAAATATTCGCAGAAAACTATCTTCGCTCTGATAAACTGATGAACTAATGGCAAGTCCCTTTCCATGGCAACACAAAGTACCTAAGGTATGACATCCGATTTTCTATATATCCCTGTAGGAGGCAATGCCAATCCATTTATTATCTTTTTCAAGATATATATAAACACAATAACAACTGGGTAGTGCACCTGCATCTCATCCGGAGGCCTCGGGTTTGATTCCCAGCGCCGTAAGAGATTTTAGACACTGACGTGAGAGCTGCAACGGGGTGCACTCAGCTTCGTGAGGACAATTGAGTAGCTGTCTGATAGTGAGGCAGCGCCCCGGTCACGAAGAACAAGATTAACGGCCGAGGGGACACGATGCACTGACCACGCGTCTCCACAATATCTGCAGGCCAAATGGCTGGGAAGCGGTCGCATGATAGGCCTAGGCCCTTCATGGGCTGTAGTGCCAGGGGTAAATAAAAATAGGGAAAGCGACTTCTAATACCACCTTTAATTTTTAAATACTACGGTAGCGGATGCTAAATAAAGGTAGCGATAATGCTACGTTCAATTTCATAAACACTGGGCTCACAAATCCCGTACAGTTAAGTACAAATATCAGTTTGGTCGTTATTTCATTAGCCACGGAGCTCTGAGGCGGCTATTGCCGTTTCCGTAACACTTAAGGCATCCCGCCGTCTCATACCTCAATGTGCACTTACAAAATTGTGAAGCAGTCTATTTTACTAAAAAGAATTTCTACGAGCGAGTATACACTCCCTCCGGCAAAAACCACACTCACTACCTTTTCCAAAATTTACACAAGACATGATTTTGAAAGCACTCTTCTGTATGTTGAGGTACAGAGATAAACCACATGGAGAGATAGAATAAAATTTTGGCAAATCTGAGTTCAAGGAACTGCTTTTCAGAATAGGCCTTGTGTTAAATCTCCAGATGCTTTCGGTACAGGTTATGCGACCCATGTTCGTAACATGGAATGTTTTCCTTTGACAATGCATCTACACAATGTGCGAGAGCAACGCATTTCAAAGTTCATTGGAGAAAAATTTAGAGTGGGAGCGAAGATTAAAGGAGAAATAATTTCATCTTTGAGATTTGCTGATGACATCGTCATCATGCCTGATACGCCAGAGGATTTGAACGAGTTTTAGAAATGGTATGGACTCCGTCTTGAGGGAAGAATTCATGATGAAAATCAATAAATGTAAAACAAATGTATTGGAATGCAGCCGAAATAAATCAGAAACCTCTATGGACGTGAAATTGGCAGGTGAAACGCTACGGGAAGTAGGAGACTTCTGTTACTGAGGAAGCAACATATCCAGTGATGGACGAATCAAAGAGGATATAAAAAGCAGGTTGGCTCAGGCTAGGAAAGCATTTATACAGAAAAGGAATCTGTTGACATCGAATATACATTTAGCTATTGGAAGTCATTTTTGAAAGCTTTTGTCTGGAGCGTGGCGCTATATGGTAGTGAAACTTGGACTATTGATGCAGCAGAAAAAAGGAGAATTGAAGCTTTTGAAATGTGGTGTTACGGGAGAATGATGAAGATTAGATGGGTAGATAGGGTAACAAATGAAGAGCTATTAAGACGAGTGGGAGAGGAGAGTTGTTTCTGGCGACAGCTAATGAAGAGAAGAGATAGGTTGGTACGACACATATTAAGACACCCAGGAATAGCAAGCTTAGTTATGGATGGGAGGGTCGAGGACAAGAACTGTAGGGGTAGACCAGGGTTAAACAGATTGCCTCGGATGTAGGGTGTGGTAGCTTTGTAGAGATGAAACGATTAGCTCAGGAGAGTGAAAAGGGTTGCATCAAACCAGTCAAAAAACTGAAGACTCAATCAACAACAATCAGGGATTTTAATTACTTAGAGAGGCATGTGAGGCAAAGGGGATTTGGAGAATTTCAATCTCTGGGATGTAACACTGGTAGATGTACATCAGCGGCCAAGGTGAGATATATTTTACTATAGGTCTGTTAATTGCGACATGTTGACGTTGAAATCATCAATAAGTGTGGCAAAATTACACCCAGAATAACTTTAGGAAAAATACTTTTAAATCCCCATATTCCGATAGATTTGCCATTCCAGTATGCAAGAGTGCATTTCCTTCCCTCTTCAAACAATATTCGCAATTTTTATTAACAAAGCGCAATGACACGCACTTAACAGCAGCAGGTGTACATTTAGACAAAACCATTTTTTTCCCATGGGTAACAGTATGTGGCGTGCTCGCGAGTGTCCGGACAACTAAATCGTTATGTGTCAGCAGAAGATGGCAAAACCAAAAACATAAATTTTAAAATGTGTTCACATAATGTACCGTCATACCCTGCAGGCTTTCACAACTCTATAAAATTCCCACTTTCCTGCTCATATCAATATACTGTATGTATCAGAATTTAAATGGAACCACCTGTAACCGCGATTGATGTAATATCAGCAATAATGCATCGTCCCCATTGTCTTGATCGCGAGCGAAGCCGCGGGTACCTGCTAGTAAGTAAATAAGAGTTAAATTGTCTTTCTTAACAATTTCTTCATTTGGCCTTGAAAAGGGCCGTTGGTGTGAAGCTGGGTTGAAGAGGCTAGAAAACGTGTGACAGGATTTCAGTTATCCACGGCGTTTAACGCAGTACCTCCTCGAAGTGACGACCTCCGTGGTCAATACTGTGCCCGCTGGCCGAAGATGTCGGGAAGCCATCGGTTTCATATGATCCTTCCGAGGCCCACTTCCAGCTCAAACACATGGGGAACGACACATTCATAGGCTGGTTCAGCACAAAAAAACTGCACTCGGGGGAGTCAGGAATTAGTGAGGTTTGATTCTTAACCTGCTCAAAGTAATGCATCGACATAAAACTGAACAAGAAAGTGGCCAGTCTTAAGTTAAAATTTTGAATTAATTTATTCAGGACAGATCCCTAGCCTAGCTTGAGAGATGCAATACGGCTAATCCGATTCTAATATTCTCTGAAATAAAATATAAATAATCCTATACAAATTGAAATTAAATCTCTCATGGTAGTAACAAAAATGTTAAACGTTAACAAACTAGCTAAGCGTATGGCACGTAAAATTGTCCCTAAGCAATTACATCGAAATGAACTACGGGAAGGTAAAGCAACGTAGAATTTACGGCAAAGCAAACATTTACGTGTTTACAAATACTAAGCGTAATTTACATTTAACAGCATAGGGGAAAATTGTTCTAAGCGATGATGGTGCCATCTCCAATATTTATCTTAAATTTAAATTATCTCATCTAGTACTAATTGAAATTAACTAATGAACGAGATGCGTTCATTACAAGGAAAAATGCAGAACTATGCACAATGGTTCTAAATTTAAAGAAAGCTAGTGCAACACAAATCAGTACATAAGGTAAGCCCTCCTAATTTTGTACAATTGGCACTGCCTGCCTTCACGGTTTGCCACTCTTTGTAACAAACTGTCAAATGTACACAAGTGTGATGGTAAAAATGAAGAAAAGAAAGAATAGCCTGCAAAAGCGATCATAATTAGAGAATTATGTCGACTCACATTGCTACCAATATGATGCGTGGACCGAAGTTATCACGACATCAATTGGTCGTCGTCTAAGATTGTCTGAAAAGTGTCAAAATGTATCTAAAATACGGCGACGATCAAATAATATCTATTTTGCTCAGCCAAAATATGTTAAGTTTAGTATTTATTTATTACTAGCTGAAGTACCCGTGCTTCGCTACGCGTCATAAATAAATTAAAATATGAAGGAGACAGTTAAAACAGGGGATAGGCGAGGTGCTGCGCAGAGGGAGATTAAGGATGGAACAGTTTGTCCAACTACACCGCTCTGCGTTGACCGTGTTTTATAGCACACATTTAGGTTTTACTCGCTTACGGTTGGAGATACCTTTCGGATAGAAAATGCAATTTTTAACCTCGCATATGCCATCAAAAGTTTGCTATTTCTTAGCGTTCACTTTTTATTTGAACTGGAAATATGAAAGTTTGAAACCAAAGGGTGTAGTGAAGTCACTAAAATGGTCGCCAACTTTAAATAGTACAAAGTATTGAAATCAAAAGTAACCTATATGTTAACCAGGTAAATTAGCTACTTCCATGTAAAATTCATGTAAATCGGACCAGTGGTACTTGCGTGATTGAGTAATACATAGACGCACATCATCTCATTTTTAGCCTCGCTTCGCTCGCGTCATAGTCGTGTCATATTGTTATTCAATGAAATGCAGGTTTAACCCCATTAACACCCCTTTAGAACCTGAATATCCAAAAATCCCTCCTTGGTAGACGTTTTCCACACACAACAAACATATCCCCAAAATATCATTCTTCTAACTTTAATCGTTTGGGTTGGTCGATGAGAGTGAACATCCAAAAATACTTCCTTAGGGGACGTTTTTCTTCCAGAATTTCACCCCTCCCCAAGGGGCCCCTTAAATTGGATTTATGAAAAACGGTCGAACACATATTTATTTTATTTATTTATTTATTTATTTATTTATTTATTTATTTATTTATTTATTTATTTATTTATTTATTTATTTATTTATTTATTTATTTATTTATTTATTTATTTATTTATTTATTTATTTATTTATTTATTTATTTATTTATTTATTTTTAAGCTGATTGATTTCCTCCGAGTTTCAAATCCTCGCCTATGTCGTTTAAGAGATACACGGTCCGTTAGGAATCTTTCAACCCCCACTTTTCATCCCTTTCACCTCATAATATACACTACATCGAAAAACCATTAGACATGTGTCAGCTTATTTTTAATGATTAGTATATAAGCCAAGTATCACATCCCAAATGAAACCACTCGTGAGATATTGTTATTCAATGAAATGCACGTTTACCCCCCTTAACACCTATTTAGAACCTGAATATTCAAAACTCTTTCCTTAGTGGACGTTTTCGACATACAACGAACATATCCCCAAAATTTCATGTTTCTAACTTTAATAATTTTGGCTGGGCTATGATGAGTGAGTGAGTCAGGACATTTCCTTTCATTTATTTTGATAATTTCACCCCTCCCCATGAACCCCTCAAATTGGATTTATGAAACAAACGGTCGAACACCTATTTACTTATTTAAAGCTGATTTCCCCCTGAGTTTTATGAGTGAGTAAGTGAGTCAATCAGTTAGGACACTTTCTTTCTTGTTTTGTTTTTTTCCCAGAATTTCACCTCTCACCAAGGACCCCTTAAATTGGATTTATGAAAAAAAACAGTCGAACACCTATTTACTTGTATTTTAAGCTGTTCTTTTCCGCCGAATTTCAAACTTCTCGCCTATGTCCTTTAAGAGATACACGCTCCGTCAGGAATCCCTCAACCCCCAATTTTCACCCCTATCACCTCATAATATACACCACATCGATAAACCCTTAGACATATGTCTGATTATTTTTAATGATTAGTTTATATACCGAATATCACATCCCCTAAGAAACAACTCATGACATATCGTTATTCAATGAAATGCACGTTTACCCCTTAACATCTCTTTAAAACCCGAATAAACAAAAATCATTCCTTAGTTGACGTTTTCGACATACAGCAAACATATTCCCAAAATTTCATTTTTCCAACTTTAATAGTTTTCGCTGGGCGTGATGAGTGAGTGTGTCAGACAGGACATTTTCTTTCAATTATTTTTACCAGAATTTCACCCCTCCCCATGGGCCCCTTAAATTGGATTGATGAAAAAACGCTTGAACACCTATTAACTTATTTTTAAAGCTGTCTTTTTCCCCTGAGTTTGGTGAGTGAGTGAGTTAGTCAATTAGGACACTTTCTCTCCTTTTTTCCCCCAGAATGTCACCCCACTCCATTGGCCCCTTAAATTAATTTATGAAAAAATGGTCGAACACCGATTTACTTATCTTTATAGCTGATGTTTTTTCGCCGCGTTTCAAAGTTCTCGCATATGTCGTTTAAGAGATAGGCCTACACGCTCCGTTAGGAATCCTTCAACCCCCACTTTTCACCCCTTTCACTTCATAAAAATACACCACATCGAGAAACCCTAAGGCACATGTCTGCTTATTTTTAATGATTAGTTTATATGCCGAGTATCACATCCACAAATGAAACCACTCGTGAGATATTGTTATTCAATGAAATTCAGGTTTAACCCCCTTAAACCCCTTTAGAGCCTGAATATCCAAAAATCCTCCCTTAGTGTACGGTTTTGACATACAACGAACATATCCCCAAAATGCCATGTTTCCAACTTCAATATTTTTGGCTGGGCGATGATGAGTGAGTGAATGAGTCAGGACATTTTCTTTCATTTTTTTCCCTTCAGAATTTCACCCCTCCCGATGAACCCCTTCAATTTGATTGATAAAAAAAACTGTCGAACAGCTATTTACTTACTTTAAAGCAGTTTTTTCCCCTGAGATTGATGAGTGAGTCAGCCAGTCAATCAGTTAGGACATTTTCCTTCCTGTCCCCCCCCCTTTACAGAATTTCACCCCTCCCTATGGGCCTCTTAAATTGGATTTATGAAAAAACGGTCAAACACATATTTACTTATTTTTATGCTGATTGTTTTCCGCTGAGTTTCAAACTCCTCGCCTATGTCGTTTAAGACATACATGCTCCGTTAGGAATCTTTCAATCCCTACTTTTCACCCCTTTCACCTCATAATATACACCACATCGAAAAACCCTCAGACACATGTCTTACTTTGTAATGATGAGTTTATATGCCGTGTATCACATCCCCCAATGAAACCAATCGGGATATATTGTTATTCAATGAAATGCAAGTTTAACCCCATTAAGACCCCTTTAGAACCTGAATATCCGAAAATCCTCCCTTAGTAGACTGTTTTGAAATACAATGAACATATCCCCAAACTGTCATGTTTCTAACTTCAATAATTTTGGCTGGGCGATGATGAGTGAGTGAGTGAGTGAGTCAGGACATTTTCTTTAAATTTTCTTTTTTCAGAATTTCACCCCTCCCCATGAACCCCTTAAATTTGATTTATGAAAAAACTGTCGAACAGCTATTTACTTACTTTAAAGCGGATTTTCCCCCTGAGTTTGATGAGTGAGTCAGTCAGTCAATCAGTTAGGACACTTTCTTTCCTGTTTCTCCCCCCCACCTCCAGAATTTCACCCCTCCCCATGGGCCCCTTAAATTGGATTTATGATAAAACGGTCAAACACATATTTACTTATTTTTATGCTGATTGTTTTCCGCTGAGTTTCAAACTCCTCGCCTATGTCGTTTAAGAGATACACGCTCCGTTAGGAATCTTTCAATCCCCACTATTCACCCCTTTCACCTCATAATATACACCACATCGAAAAACCCTCCGACTCGTGTCTTCTTATTTTTAATGATGAGTTTATGTGCCGAGTATCACATCCCCCAATGAAACCAATCGGGAGATATTGCTGTTCAATGAAATGCAGGTCTACCCCCTTAACACTCCTTTAGAACCAGAATATCCAAAAATCCTCTCTTAGTGGGCATTTGCGGCCCTTGGGGAATCTGCATACCAAATTTCATTCCAATCCGTTTGATGGTTTCTGAGATTTCGGGATGAATGAATGAGTGAGTGAGTGGTATTTGACAAATATATAGTAGAAGATAGTGTCAAGTCTTTGTTATGCTAAACTCGGTTGACAGTGCTGTTTGAGTAGTTGAGTAACTAACGGGATTTCAAGTAAAGATCCTCATTTTCTATACCGGTAGTGCATAGCGCAAATGGCATCCAGTCGGCCGTGTCTCGACTTGAGCTATGTTGCCATGGAAACTATCCGCCTTGCCATTCCTTCATGAGTATATTTTATGATTTGATTAGCATGTGCTGGAGTGCAAAAGGGTCGAAATCAGAAGAATGAGAAAGACTATCGAAAATTCATGTAGCCAGCGGTTCCTTCTGGGTCCTAAATTATGTGTATGCAAAATTCGGTTGAGATTGGTGTAACGGTGTAGATTTGTATACGGAACAGACCCACCCACATACCCACATACATACATACAGACTTTCACTTTTATATGTAAGATTTATACTCAGGGGGTATTCTAAGATTGGTTTAATTCATAAAAGCCTGTCACTTGATTTTTAAATTCATTTAGAAATTATTTATGCCTTACAGTGTCTTGTAAATTTTTAAGGACCTTTAATCTCGTTTAGTGTACTCTGGTGTAGTCAGTGAATCCATCTAAATGTTTCGTAATTCCACAAACCTCCACTCATCAATAATATTAGACACCTTGTGTCTTCACCAATAACTTCTTGGACATCCTGTGTCTGAACAATAACACGGATCCGTCGATCCTGATACCTTCGGTCAATCACGACTTATAGTTCATTGCTGCCGGATTAAATGTGGACTCAATATCCACTCATTACCAAATAAACCTTCAAATACAACAATTAAGGTGGATCCCTAAATTATACACGTTGTATTACAAGGTCTAATGTCTTTGCCTTCAGCTCCTAAGACATGTAAAAATTATATCTGAAATACTGTGAATTGTGCTCTCACATAGCACGACATGAATTAATAAAAATTCCTCTCGGCGCGCCGGAAGGCGGAGGTAGATTTCACCTGGCAGACTAGAGGATAGGCCAAAATAGGCGAAATATGCAGGTTTTCGTAGGTGGATCAGTCCTCATTTATTGCGAGAATGTATTTTACAATTGGAGGTTAATTAACCTTTTTTTCGTCTTTCTATGCATATTTTTAACATTTTATTGTCTTATGGGGATGGTAACTTTCTTGTCATATTTGGGGTTCATTTTTATTTTACTTTTGATCACAATGTCCTTATGCAAGGTTTGGAACTGATTTGTAACTATCTAACAGTCTGTTACTTCTTCACGAAAAAGTTTATCTCCCGCAGAGATGTTGGTTGGTTCCTCAGTTTAGGGGCTGCGACAACGTGCTCATGTAACCCCGTGTACATTGGGTGTGTGTAGAATCTGTCTGATAAACGGTGTTAATTGTGATGACTGTATTAGTCTCTAATTCAGGTAAGGTCCGCAGAAGGTCAATTTTAAGTAGTAGTACCTAATTTTGTACCAAATACTACCGTCAACGACACCTATTGTGAACTTGGCTGCTAGATTCCACCGCAACCAGCAACTTGCAATGAACGGTGGAACTTCCCCTCCGAAGGAAAGCATGCTGAGGGATTTTTAGCGCTCTTAGAAAATCCGACGACTTTGGCCGGTTTTGAACCAGCGACCTTGGGCATAGAAGTTCATCATGCTACCAGTTAGCCGCTTCCCACATAGTCGGATGGAACAAGAAGTTCTGTGCCGAACTAAAGAGCCTACTTTTCTACTTTTCTTAAAATTAAGATTCATGCCAAAGATTAATCTACAGTATATGAACTTATCTAGAATAACGACGAAATTAAGTTGGTAATATCGGAATGTCTTAATTAGTTCGAAATACTGTATACTAGGCATAATGTAGCCTAATACAGCAATACAGTTGGCAGCCCTGGTGACTGAATATATTCTTAATTCCATCTCTTAAGGTACAGAATACAAAATGTGGTTGAAGTACAAAGGACGTTACATGGAGTTATACATTGGATCTATCAGCACACGTAAAAGCACGTTGGCAACAATGTCATGCGTATGCTGGTCAGAAATACTCGGAAATATTATGATATCTTTTTGTGCCAATTTTGGATGAAATCCATTTTTTAGTATTGAAGTTATATGTATTTTAAAATTGGAGCTATCATCAGGCATAGAATCATGTTGGCATCACTGACTTATATTAATTACTCCAAATTAATCTAGAATGTCAGGTGCTATACGTATGCAAAGTATAGCCCTGTTGGCTTGCATACTTTCTGATATATTGATATTAGGGTAAAAAATATAGACACCATTTATTAACAGTTGGCTGCCCTAATTGCTCATAAGAATACTTATAGTCATATCTGTTATATTACACATAGCACATACGAAATTTGGTTGAAATCCAACTGACAGTATAGAAGTTACATGTATTTAAAAATTGGTCCTATCAGCAGGCTTAGAATCATGTTGGTAGAACTGACGTATATAAGATACTCCAAATTAATGTAAAATGGCAGGTGCTATACCCGTGCATAGTTTAAAGCTGTCGGCTTGCATACTTTCTGATATATTGGTATTTGGATAAAAAGTAGAGAGAGCAATTATTAACAGTTGCCAGCCAGCCCTGGTGGCTCTTATGAATACGCTCAGTCATACCTGCTTATGTGCATATATTACATACATAATTTGGTTGAAATCCAATTGATAGTGTAGAAGTTATGTGCATTTAAAAATTGGACCTATCAGAAGGCTTAACATTATTTTGGCAACACTGTCATGTATGGCCTCCTGGAAATTAAACTGAAATAGTATTATCTACATGTATGCCAATTTTGGAATTGCTCCCATGTATGCCTTCCATGATATCCAACATGGAGCTCTAATTTCTAATGCGTTTTTTTAGCAGTTGGTAGCACTGACATCTTTTTCAAATATGGGCTTGAGATATTCCGGTATACATCTTTACTCATACTAAATTTGGTTTCGATTGCTGCAGCCGTTTAGGAGTTGATAGGGACACACACACACACACAGCCAGACAGACAGAAGGACAGACAGACAGACAGACACATTTTCCCGGATCGATCTCATAAGTCTACTTTTTCCTCATTTTTGCAAAGTGTGAAAAGTAGGCCAAAAATGAATGTGATCTCGTCAATGGCGTTGTCTTGGCAACCTCTGATAGCTCATCCCTCATCAATTTAGATGCGTTGTCATGGTAACTTCTGATGGCACTTGGCATTTTCTATAATTCCGAAATCGTTTTTCTCATCCCTTGGCGTAATGGTGGGTCATATCAAAATTTCTTTCAGACAAAAGTTTTAGGTAATTATTACGGGAATATTTTCCATTCTGTACGGTTTTGATATTGTGCCTATTAAGAGAGATATGATTTATGTTTCCCGAAAAACCCACTTTTTTCCACCCCTTTGGTGAATGGTTGGTGCTATAAAAAAACCTATTTGACATAAATTTTTGGCACTTATCCGACACATATTATGAACTTTGAATGGATTTGATATTTCATGTATTAAGAGAGTTATAGCGATATTTCACTTTTTCGAAAAAAGCCCCCCATTTTCACCCCCTTTGACCGATTTTGCCCATTAACGAACTCGACCGAGAATTTAATGGGATACTTATTATGTTAAAAATTCAAAGTGATTGTGGCAAAATTACGGCAGTTATCGTGTCCACAAGAAACTGATATACACATATACATATATACATATATATATATATATATACAAACATAAATTATATATAAACTTTTGAACTGACGGTGGTTTTGGGGTATGGGGGATGTGAAACGCGAAGATATGTCGAAATTTTCCGGAAGTCGAAACATGGGACCCATTGCAATAGTTAGCTTTCTAATGAAATCTCTCTATATATAAGAATGAAAGTTTGTCTATTTTTTCTGAATTTCTACGGAAATTTGCGTTATTTACGCGTTTTAGACTGTTTTATGACGGATGCGAGCGAAAATGAAATGTTTGTCTTTCTGTCTGTCTGTTTGTTTGTTTGTTTGTCTGTGAACAATTTTTTGTGTCCTTATAACTCGAGAACGGCTGAGTGGATCAACGTAAAATTTGGTACAGATATCCTTCAGAGGCAAGACACCAATCATTGATGTAACTCTTCTCTGTACCTCTCATAAAAGGGGGCCTACCCCCTTGAAATACATGCTGAAATAGGCGTAGAAGGGCGAGACAAAGCTCATTTTCAGCCCCTCAATGTGAGAAACGAAACTCGGGGGCCCCGAAAACCACATTTTAAGGCCCTAAAACCAATAGTTTTTGAGATATTCCCAGAAAATTAATTTCACTTAATACAATAATGAAAGGAACCTAGCCGGTAACCATGGCAACAGAAATTCACAGGTCCATCTATTGCTGTAATATAAGACGCAATACAATTCCATTTATTACATTACTGAGATAGTTTGCAAACGGCTAGAAGGTTATAACGGAACCAAACTAAGCTGTAAAATTCATCAATACATATAATGCGCTTAAGGGGGTCAAGGGGTACTCTAGAATTTTTTCACGCGATTTACACGTGCTGGTGTGCTACGGAAGGTCTATTATATCCCTATCCCTATATTGTTATATTATTATTATAATTAATATTATTATTACACTACGGAAAGGAAGACCCCAGAGGACTGGAAAAAGGGAATAATTGTCCCGATCTTCAACAAAGGTAGTAGAAGAGAATGCAGAAACTATCGGGGAATAAAACTTATGAGTCATTGTGCAAAGATGTTTGAGAAAGTTTTGGAAAGGAGAATTAGGACAAGGATAGAAGGAGGGATGAGGGAAGAACAACATGGCTTCAGAGCAGGAAGGTCCACAGTGGATTTGATTTTTGCTGTAAGGCAGTTACAAGAACAGCACTGTGAGTATGGAACAGATCTACTGATGGCCTTCCTGGACATTGAGAAAGCATATGACAGTGTATGCAGAAACAAAGTATGGAAGTCCCTGGAGGATAGAGGAGGAGAAAAATGGACTATAAGGAGGATAAAGGAGATGTACAAGGGAAGCGTGAGCTGAGTGAAAGTGGGAGGAGAGAGATCGGACTGGGTGGAACAGAGAAACGGCCTGAAACAAGGAAGTGCATTGGCACCGTTACTTTTCATTGTGGTGATGGATGACATAATGACCCGAGTGGCACAAGTAATTGGGGAAGGAAAGATGAAAGCAATGGTGTTAGCGGATGATTTGATGATTTGGGGGAACAAGGAGGAGGAGGTACAGGAACAGTTGGACGTGTAGGAAGGAATAATACAAGGATATGGGATGACATTTAGCATAAATAAGAGTGAGATGGTGATCACAACAAGGAAGAAGGAAAGACCCACAACGGGAATAACAATTGGTGGGGAACAGCTGAAGAAAGTGGAGAGTTTCAAGTATCTGGGAAGCCTGATACAAGATAATGGAAGAAACTATAGAGAAAAAATGAGCGAGGGAGACAGGCAGAAGCATTCCGGAGGAGTGTGAGAAGCATGTTATGGAGCAAGGATGTCCCTCAGAACAGAAAAAAGATCATATATCGGACGTACTATCCCCCTATCCTGAAGTATGCCTCGGAGACCTGGGCTATGAAAGGAAGGGAGAAGAGCAAAATACAGGCCAGTGAGATGAGCTTCTTGAGAAGCAGTATTCGAGTTACAATGATGGACAGAATAAGAAATGAGAGGACCAGAGAATTAATAAAGGAGGAACCATTACGGGATAGTGTAGAGAAATCTAGACTTAGATTGCATGGACATGTAAAACGAATGGAGGATAAGAGGATACCCAGGAGGATACACGAGACGAAGTGGGAAGGAAAGAGACCGAGAGGAAGACCGAGAGGAAGACCGAGAGACAGGTGGCTGAAAGGGATGGAAGAAAGCGTGATGAAGAGAGGAGAAGACTGGACAGTGGTGGAAGCTGAGAGATGGTGGGAAGACAGAAGACGTTGGAGTGGCCTGTGTTCCAAACAGACCCGGCCAACGGCTGGAAACTGTGCAAGAGGATGATGATGATGATGATACTACGGCCTACAACGACGAGACAAAGCTCATTTTCAGCCCCTTGGTGTCAGAAAAAAAACCTTGGGGCCCCTAAACAGTCGTAAAGGGTCCCCGGAAACTACATTTTAATGCTCTAAAACCAAGAGTTTCTGAGATATTCCCAGAAAACTAATTTCATTTAATAAATTAATGTAGGAATGCAAGCCAGTAACACTGACAACAGTGTCTCAAAAAGGTACATCCAACTTTCCATCTATTTCTGCAAGAAGTAATGCCACTCCATTTATTAAATTTCTGTGAAAGTTTGCAAATGGCTATAAGATTATCACGGAACCAACAAAAACTGTAAAATGCATCAATGCGCTTAAGGGGGTCAAGAGGTACCCTGGATTTTTTCACAAGACTTAAACGTGCGATGTGTCGTACAGAAGGTCTATTATATCTTCAAAAAGCAACATTATTTTCAAAAAATCCTGAATTGAAATAGTTTATTTTTTATTTTAATTTTTGCTTTTAGGAATTTGGGCCATTGGAGGCTAAAAAACCTGAATTTTCATGCACCAAAAGCCTTTATAATTTATTAAAGAGGTCTTCCTCTGGATGTGCACTTGACACAACAGTGTGGGTCAGTTTTTATGTGACGTGAATTGCATTTCGTCTACGTGGTTTTCAATTTTATTTTAACGTCAGGAAGTACACGTTAGGTAAATTAGTTTCAGAGCATATTTCAACTAATCATTTATCTTTGTCGACAAACAGGTTCCAAGCCCCTAACCATTGCAACAGTAGCTCAATTGATTACGTTTGGTTATTAATACCGACGACAGTTCGAAGAATGGGTACTTCTGCTAGTCTACCTAATAAATACAAGTGTGTAATAGTGTAATTTTATGTATGGCCTTCTTCATTCGAATAACGTCGAACCAATATTTCATCTCCCTGTCTAACACAGTTCATTTTAATATTGTCAATCTGCTGTTGTAAATAAGAAATAAAAGAGTTTGCTTCACAGTTCATTTGTCTGGCATGTAGATAGAGGGTTATAGCATATGCCTTATATAATCAAAGAATGTCACATCCCTCTAGATATTCGCTGTCTGAAATTCATGTAGCTGTGGTTCGTGCTTCCTGCTTGCACATTACTTAACCTTGGCCTTAACTATCCACTTGCTATAACATGTTTCATATGTTTACAGCTTTGACAAGCAACTGTCTGCTTGCTATGTCTTAAAAACGATTCGCTAATAACTTCATTACATTGCCTGCCTGGCATTGAATATCTTTTCAACAAAACTAAAATATTTCCACACGCTTACTTAATATTATGAGAAAACTACCTATCATTGTGCATCTGTGAAACCATCTTAAAACTAGTCTACACGTCCAACCAATCCTTAATATTACGTTTTTAGTAAAGCATTTTCTGACTTACAGAACGTCGTTCGAGACCCGCCGTCAGGTGTTTGACGGTCTCCATTATGGACTAAGTCATCTTTCCATGGTGTTAGCTATCCTCCATCGTTAGTTCCCCAACGCATGCAGCTTAGCAAGCCATTATCTGCTTCATAGCGTTGTCGTCTTTATCCAAGGTGTTGAAGTATCCATTTAATTCCATTTTGAGTGTATAAGGGGCAGGATTTTCACAGATTCTAGACTTAGTATTGTTTTACGGTGTTGAAAAACTCACTGCTGCTAATGGTGCGGATGTACAAAATTGCCCATTTACTTTCTTTCGCAACTGAATTTAATATCACTTGTGTGATAACTCACACGCACTACTGTGGTAAATTTATATACACAAAAATTGTAACAAATGAAAATCGATTAAATGTTAATAATGCAGTTTATAATTAACAAGGTTCAAATAAATTCACTTATACAAGAATTTCTCGGCATGGTTGTACATTTGACCATGCGGTTGGCTCGCATGTATTCCATTTTTACAATTTCGACAATATTTCCTTCAATATTACTTCAAATGCACTTGTTATGCTAATTGGAATAATTTCCCTTGCCACATTTGCAGGGATGCTTGAATTTTAGCTAGTTATAGTTGGATTTTACTAAGTTCTATCACTCGTGTCACAATATGTTAATAGCACTGTCCCCCACGGACTTGACTTGTGGTGTGTGCACTACGGACTCTCGACTTGAAGTGTGCTTGCCTGGCATCATGGCTTGGGTCGAGCCTCATGTGCCGCGAAAAATCATAATTTCGCCTTTCTGCGATAGGCAAAGTGCTTTAAATATTGTCAAAATGTCTTAATTAATTTGTAGTAATTTCCTGGGTGTTCAAAAGATGTAAAAGTTCATTATTATTGAATTTTGTCCAAAATATTTCCCGCTGCGTCCAAGGATTCTACATTTCTTTAGGGTGCATTCAGTGTTCTCGTGTGTCGCAGCAACTTCTCCAGATGACCGTAGCGTATGATTCTCAAAGTATACATGCTCGATCGGGCGCATACATCTCCTCGTCGAACAAAAAAAATAAATTGTGGAAATCAATTTTTATTTCAATCCATTCAGTCTGTGAAGTACAACTTTAAATTTGCAGCGTTGAAAATCCCAATTCTTTCTCCAGTTTGAAGATCACTCACAGCATAGCTACCATTATTAAATACCCTTGTTACACGGTGTGGACCGTAGAATAGAGAAACGAACTTGTGGTATACCCTTTCAAGGGGATTGGAGATCCCGGGTCTCCTGATAAGTACCAGGTCGTTTTCATGCAGGGCTCCGCGAAAGCGTTGCATCCTCGCTCTTTGCAAGCGCTTCTGTGGTTGGCTTACCATGCGTTCTCTAGCTTCTTCTACCTTAGTAGCGTGTGATGGTTGGATGCTGGGTGGTACAGTAATGATATTGTTTCATGCTCTCTGCGGTTTTCTATTGAAGTGTAACTCAGCTGGAGTATTCCCAGTGCTCTCATGTTGAGTGTTATTGATGCAGTGTGCTGGTACGATTAAGACTTCAGCCCTTCGCCAGTGTGGCTCAGAACAAAACAGGCGACAAAGTTTTGATAATTCAGCCAGAGTTCTTTCTGCAGAATTGCTCTCTGGGAGCCTGATAGAGAATAAGGCATGCCGTATGCCTAGTTCATGCATGGCTTCCGAAAATTCCAAAGAAGTAAATTGTGAACCATGCTCTGTGAGTAAAAATTGAGGTTTCTCAGCCTCTGGTATGCCCTGTTTCTCAATTCTTCGAATTATCTGCTTAGCTTTTGCCTTCTGGATGGGATGTAACATCAGATATTTGGTAAACACATCTAGTGTCACCGCAACATATCGATTGCCTCGCCTACTATCGGATTTTTAGCCTACTTTCGATTTTTGCAAAAAATGAATGTAGACTTATGAGATCACTACAGGGCGAAAAAAAGTGTGTCTGTCTGTGTGTGTGTATGTGTGTGAGTCTGTGTGTGTGTGTGTGTGAGTGTGTGTACTCTGAATGTCTGTCCCCCCCCCCCTATCAATTCGAACACGGTGAGCGCAAATTGAACGAAATTTGGTACAAAGGTAGCACTAGCAAAGGACACCTCAGTGTCATGTTTTATATCGCCGCCATCTTGACGGAAACGTAATGGCGGCCACACAAATGTTCAAAGCTTAAATCGAATTACGACTAACCTAATCATCCGATCTCTACCGAATTTTTCAACAACATACCTTTATGGGGGCAGCATCTTTTGACCAAACTAATAGGTCATCAGCCTAATAGTTTGCGGATGGCGGCCATCTTTGTGTTAAAATCGATTGCCCCTATTAATTCGAACACGGTGAAACCGAATGGAACGAAATTTGGTACAGAGGTAGTACTAGCAAAGGGCACCCCAGTGTCATGTTTTATATCTCTGCCATCTTGACGGAAACGTAATGGCGGCCACACAAATGTTCAAAGCTTAAATCAAATTACGACTAACCTAATCATCCGATCTCTACCAAATTTTGCAACAACATACCTTTATGGAGGGAGCATCCTTTGACAAATCTAATAGGTCATTAGCCTAATAGTTTGCGGATGGCGGCCATCTTTGTGTCAAAATAAATTACCCCTATTAATTCGAACACGGTGAAACCGAATGGGATGAAATTTGGTACAGAGGTAGCACTAGCAAAGGGCACCCCAGTGTCATGTTTTATATCGCCGCCATCTTGACGGAAACGTAATGGCGGCCACCCAAATGTTCAAAGCTTAAATCAAATTACGACTAACCTAATCATCCGATCTCTACCAAATTTTGCAACAACATACCTTTATGATGGGAGCATCCTTTGACAAATCTAATAGGTCATTAGCCTAATAGTTTGCGGATGGCGGCCATCTTTGTGTCAAAATCGATTACCCCTCTTAATTCGAACACGGTGAAAACGAATGGAATGAAATTTGGTACATAGGTAGCACTAACAAAGGGCACCTCAGTGTCATGTTTTATATCGCCGCCATCTTGACGAAAACGTAATGGCGGCCACACAAATATTCAAAGCTTAAATCAAATTACGATTAACCTAATCATCCGAACTCTACCAAATTTTGCATCAACATACCATTATGGAGGGAGCATCCTTTGACCAAACTAATAGGTCATTAGCCTAATATTTTGCGTATGGCGGCCATCTTTGTGTGAAAATCGATTTCTCCTATTAATTCGAACACGGTGAAACCGAATGGAACGAAATTTGGTACAGAGGTAGCACTAGAAAAGGCCACCTCAGTGTCATGTTTTATATCACCGCCATCTTGACGGAAACGTAATCGCGGCCACCCAAATGTTAAAGGCTAAAATGTATTTACGACCAACCTAATAATCTAGTCTCTACCAAATTTTGCAAAAACAAAGCTTTATGTGGGAAGCATATTCTGACCAAACTGCTAGATCATCAGCCCAATAGTTTGCAGATGGTGGCCAAGTATGTGTGCAAATCGATTCCCCCTATCAATTCAAACACGGTGAAACCGAATTGAACGAAATTTGGTACAGAGGTAGCACTAGCAAAAGGCACCTCAGTGTCATGTTTTATATCGCCGCCATCTTGACGGAAACGGAATGACGGCCACCCAAATGTTAAAAGCTTAAATCAAATTTCGACCATCCTAATAATTTGATCTATACCGGATTTTGCAACAACATGCCTTTTTGTGGAAAGCGTCTTATGACTGACTACAAGGTCATCAGCCCAATAGTTTGCAAATAGCGACCATGTATGTGTGCAAATCCATTCCCCAGATCAATTCAAACACGGTGAAACCGAATTGAATGAATTTTTTTACAGAGGTAGCACTAGCAAAGGGCACCTCATATTCTTGTTTAATATCCCTATAGCACGTTGTATTTCAACAAGCTACTACAACCAACATTCAATTATACTCCTTGAAAAGGACAAAGAGTTATAACAATACCCATGCATTTGGGAGAAAGTAGGCTATATGTTCTTTACTGAACATCTTGTTTTATTATAGATACTCGAGTTTAGGCCTTAATTAAAACCAAACCAACAGACCTATTGATAAACGAGTTATACAAATATTTTCCTTGTTAAATTCTCCGTTAGACTATACAGTAACAGCCAATTATTTTCAAGTTTATTAATTATTTATTTATTTGTGGTTGTATGAAAAATTGTCCGTGTTATTGACGTATTTTCTAGGAACCGCTCACTTAAAACTATATACAGTGCCGGAAAAATTAATAGCAACTCAGTGAGTTTCCTCTTTATATTAAGTTATTTCATGTTTCAGTGTGACAGGTGTTTCCTAATTAATACCATCCGAATATTTCTTGAAAGGCTGTTTAATTACCACTCTATTGCAAGGTAACACATTGAATTTATGTTGTTTACATGATAGTTTGTGTAGCTTTTGTAAATTGAAAGCACAAGAGCAAAAATTTTGCATTTTACATGTTAGTGTGTATGGTGCCAGCAGATGGCAATAAATACTCCTTGAAGTTTTATTCATTGTCTACAGATGTCTCTGTTGTGTATACAGTTGCTAATTACTTTTTCCTGGTGTTCAATCCTACTTCTTGTCTACTAATTATCCATTTGATTGATCATTATGCATTTCTTGAGATTACCTGTTGAGTTTTTGTGATTGTAGGAGTTTGATTGACAGATTCTAATTCAGAAATGGGTAGAAAATGTGATATAACACCAAGAAATGCTACAGAGACTGTGACTTTAAGTGAATGTGGTAAAACTAATAGTGAAATTGCTGAAATTTTGGGTGTGCATTAAAGTACATTGAGTTATGGGTGGTAGAGTGGGAAAATGTGGCAGAAAACTGAAAACTACACCCAGATGTGACAATGTTTTACGTCGATTATGTTTGGAAGACAGATTTGCTACCTCGGAAAAACTTGCAGAGAAATGGAGGGAAACTGATGATGATGATGATAATTGTTTTAAGGGGCCTAACATCGAGGTTATTGGCCCCAGGAGGGAAACTTCTGGGGTTAATGTTTGTTCTAGAACTGTAAGGAAGATTGCGAAAATTTGATTTGGTGTCGAAGAAGCCAGTCAATAAACCAATGTTCACTAAACAACAATGTATGAAGCGTGTACAGTGGGCTAAAGAACATCAGCACCGGTCAGCCGAACAGTGGCGTAAATTAAGTGATGAATCAAAAATCAACATTGGTGGAAGTGATGGGGGTTGTAGAGTGTTCACGAAAGCAAGTGAAGCACTGAATCCAGCCTGGACTATGAAAACTGTTAAGTTCCCAACTAGTTTTATGCTTTGGGGCGTTTCTCATACAACGGTGTTGGGCGCAACCATGTCATAGAATCTACATTTAATTGAACCATGTACAAGACAATTTTGGAGAAGATCATGTTGCCAACAGAACGGGATTTATTTCCAGGACAACCATTCATTGTTCAGGACGATTCAGCACCCTGCCATCGTTCTAAAGTGGTCAAAAACTTCCTAACTAAGCAGGAAAATGTCACAGCATTGTCTTGGCTTGGCAATTGACAAGATCTAAATCCCATAGAAAATGTGTGGATGATATTGAAAGAAGAAAATAAGAGAAAGGAGGCCTAGAACAAAACTGCAATTGATCGAGACAATTTTAAACATCAGGTATCATGGAATACCCGTTGAAACCCTCCAAAATCTAGTAGATTCCATGCCAAGAAGGTGTCAAAAAGTTGTCAGTATCTCCGAAACTATTACCGATATCACCCTGAAATTATGTAAATTGTGTACGGTGATAAAGAGCACTACTAGAAGTTCACCTATGAGACATTCAAAAGGCTCTCCCACAAAGTACTAGTGGAAAGATAAGAAACTATTCCAAGAGGTGTAAAATTTGACTCTTGTGCCCCCGATTAACAAATCCTACACAAACTGACATGTAAACAGCAATAAATTTAAGTTTTTGTCTAGATTAGAGTTGAAATAAAACAAGATTTCATAAAATATATGTATTGTAGTACTTTGTGCATACCTGTCTAAATAAATCATGAAATAGCTTAATATTAAGTGAAAAAGCACTGAGTTGCTATTAATTTTTCCGGCACTGTACATGGAAAACTGCTTGGCTGAGGGTAATGAAATGTTTATATGTGATAGGCACAAGTATTGGTAGTGCAAATCTCAAGTATCAATTTTTTTCATCCACCCGATAAAAAGTTCTTATACTTTTTCTGACGTAACTTTTTCTCAGCCCAGGATAAACGCACAGCAGGAAAGTGGGTCTCATTTTGAAGCTCTCATTCGTGATTATCGGAAACTATGACCACTGTAAACGTAGAGTGTAATGACGAATTTATGAAGAGTAATATTAATGGGAGGTTTTGTGCGTGTGGCTCGCAACGAACGAACACTGCTTTAAGTTTCCTTTCAAACTTTTATTTTCTTTCCTCGTACAAATTTCATTTTCCATCACCTTTTTCACATAAGGACTTTGGACCTTCAATGGCAGGATTTAAATTGGTTTGTCTTCCTAATTTGGAAATGTCAGACTACACAATTTTTACATGGGCTATTTACATTATTTACATAATATCTTTACAATATTTAATTCAGTCAGTATTCTTCGTCTGAAGAATGGCTCTGTTCCGAAGAAACAGAACTGCTGTCATTCATGTTAATTATGACAGGCTCGAAATGAGGGATATTTTCAGACAGGCCATCTATCTCCCAGTAGTGGTCTTCAATTCTTTTAGCGTGTTTAATACATTATTTCCAGAGTTCAGGAGCAACGGTACGCAAGGCATCTCGGCATAAAACTTTCATTGCTTCCATACTTCCTCCATTTTGTAATATGTTAGCGCAAGTTCGCCCCTCAGAAAATGGTGGTCTCTGAGGCATTTAAATGTGATGTGATGTGGCCTATAAGTAGTGAACAGAAAGACTGAAAATAGCATGTGGACATAGCCAGGTCACTCGCATTCCATTGCACAACTGCCCGGCAAAACTGCACTCGAATTCACCGGCTCGCCCGCTTTTAATCGCAAGTGCCAGGACGCACAAAACATACCATTTATATTACTCTTCATAAATTCTTCATCACACTGTACGTTTAAAGTGGTCGTAGTTTCCGATAATCACGAATGAGAGTTCCAAAATGAGACCAAGTTTCCTGCTGTACGTTTATCCTGGGCTGAGAAAACGTTACGTCAGAAAAAGTATAAGAACTTTTTATTGGGTAAAGAAATGAAACGTGAGATTTGCACTACCTATACTTGTGCCTATCTTATATATAAAAAGTCCTCTCGGCACGCCGGAAGGCGGAGGTAGATTTCACCGGACAAACTTGGAGGTAGGCGAAAATAGGCAGAATATGCAGGTTTTCGTAGAAGGATCAGACCTCATTTATCGCGTGAAAGTATTTTATAATTGGAGATTAATTAACTTTGTTTTTCTTCATTTTAAACATATTTTAAACATTTTATTGTCTTATGGGGACGGTAACCTTCTTGTCATTTGGAGTCCATTTTTAGCCTATTTTCAATTTTGAAAAAATAGGCTTATGAGATCACCTTTTGTCCGTGTGTGTGTGTGCGTGTGTGTGTGTGTGTGTGTGTGTGTGTGTGAGGTGTGTGTGTGTGTGTCCTTAATAAAATCTAAACGGCTGGAGCGATTTCAGTGAAACTCGGTAAGTTCATAGCACTATTCCCGGCGACCTCGACCGTGCCCATCGAATTTTGTTATGTCTCACCAATCCAACATGGCGGCTGTGCGAAATATTTCACTAGCATTCAGTATCTCCGAAACTATAACGGATATCGCCCTGAAATTGTGTACGGTGATAAAGGGTACTACTAGAAGTTCACCTAAGAGACTTTCAAAAACCTGTTTACTACATAACCAACATGGCGGCCAAGCGAAGTGGAGACTTTTAAATAGACTTTTCTCGCGATTTAACTATCCAAACGTAATGAAACTTGGTACAGCAAATATTTACACATTGCAATGCACTGGAGTCTAATTTAGTTCAATTGTTTACATAACCTCAAAATGGCGGCTGTGCGAAATATTTCACTGACATACTATATCCCCGAAACTATTACAGATATCACCCTGCAATTTTGTACGGTGATAAAGGATACTGATGCAAGTTTACCTATGTATAATTCATAAACCTGTAAAGTACAAAACGAACATGGCGACCAAGCGAATTTGAAATATTTTAATAGACTTTTCTCGTTAGTTAACTCTCTGAGCGCAGTGAAATGTGGTACAGTAAATGATTTTGCAGATTGTAATGTACTGCCATCTAATTTAATTCAATTGTTTACATAACCTCAAGATGGCGGCTGTGCGAAATTTTAAAATTAAGTTTTTATTTCTTGTGTCGTAATCATGCGATCGAAGTGGAAGTTTGAATAATGAACCTAGGCAATAAGTGTCCTTGAATGGTACATAACTCTATGGCCCATACTTATAACAATCCTAAATGGCAAACTTCCGTAATATTTAGACGGTTCTCAATATCTATGAATCTTTTACAGCAACCAAACTGAAATTTTTATGTTCATAGAGACTATGAACATATGTTCACCTATAGGATTTCAGTAACCTGGTGAGCACGAATCCAACATGGCGGCGACGCGAAGTATAAATATTTAAATGGACGTTTCTCGCGAATTAACTATCCGAGTGCCGTGAAACGTTGCACGTTAAATGCTTACACAAATGTTGATCCACTGGCATCTAATTTATTTCAATTGTTTGCATAATCACAAGATGGCTGCTGTGCGTAATTTTAAAATCTCGTTTTTACTTCTTGTGTTCTAATCATGCGATTGAAGTTTAAATACCACACGTACACAATAATCTTAATATAATAGTACAAATATAAAAATCCAACCTGGCGACCATCTGAAATATTTAGACGGTTCTCAATATCTATAAATCTGTTACAGCAATTAAACTGAAGTTTTGTATGTTGATAGAGGCAATTAACATGAGCAGGATATATGAAAATAGGCTGTACAGTTCTTCACGGAACTACTTGTTATACTTGTGGTCACACTGTCCTTATGCAAGGTTTCGACACTGATGTGTAACTATGTAACGGTCTGTTACTTCTTCACGCAAAAATATATCTCCCTCAGAGATGTTGGTTGGTTCCTCAGTTTAGGGGCTGCGACAACGCGGTCATATAACCCCGTGTACTTTGGGTGAGTGTAGAATCTGTCTGATAAACGGTGTGAATTGTGATGGCTGTATTAGTCTGTAATTCAGGTAAGGAATGCAGACGCTAAATTTCAAGCAGTAGTTCCTAATGTTGCTACCAGATACTAACGTCAACGCCACCTAGCTGTGAACTTGGCTACTAGATGCCACCTCAATCAGCAACTCGCAACGAACGTTGGAACTTCCCCTCCAAAGGAAAGCTTACTGAGGGATTTTAGCGCTCTTAGAATATCCGACGACTTTGGCCGGCTTTGAACCCGCGACCTTGGGCATAGAAGTTCAGCATGCTACCAGTTACGTCACCGAAGCCGCTTCACACTTAGTCAGATGGAAATCTGAATCTGATCTCGCGCAAGTGCGTTGTCATGGCAACGTCTGATGGCTCGTCCCTCATCAATTTAGTAGTGTTGCCATGTCAACCACTGATAGCTCTTGGCATTTTCTTATAATTCCGAAATCATTTTTCTCATCCCTTGGCCCAATGGTGGCTCATATCAAAAATTCTTTCAGACAAACGTTTTAGGTAATTATTAGGGGACTATTGTCCATTTTGTACGGTTTTGATATTGTGCCTATTAACAGAGATATGATTAATGTTTCCCGAAAAAAACACTTTTTCCCACCCCTTTGGTCAATGGTTGGTGCTATCAAAAAACGTTTCAAACATAAATTTCTGAGCATTATCCGACACATAGTATGAACTTTGAACGGTTTCGATATTTCACATATTAAGAGAGTTATAGCAATATTTCATTTTTTCGAAAAAAAAGTCCCCCATTGTCATCCCCTTCGACCGATTTAGCCCAGTAACGAACTCGTCCGAGATTTTATGGGTATACATATTCGGTAAAAAATTCAAAGAGATTGGTGCAAAATTACGGCAGTTATCGTGTCCACAAGAAACTGATATACATATACAGCGTGTTACAAAAAGGTACGGCCAAACTTTCAGGAAACATTCCACACACACAAAGAAATAAAATATGTTATGTGGACATGTGTCCGGAAACGCCTATTTTCCATGTTAGAGCTCATTTTAGTTTCGTTAGTATGTACTGTACTTCCTCGATTCACCGCCAGTTGGCCCATTTGAAGGAAGGTAATGTTGACGTAATGTTAGAGCTCATTTTAGTTTCGTTAGTATGTACTGTACTTCCTCGATTCACCGCCAGTTGGCCCATTTGAAGGAAGGTAATGTTGACGTAATGTTAGAGCTCATTTTAGTTTCGTTAGTATGTACTGTACTTCCTCGAATCACCGCCAGTTGGCCCATTTGAAGGAAGGTAATGTTGACGTCAGTGCTTGTGTTGACATGCGACTCATTGCTCTACAGTACGAGCATCAAGCACAAAAGTACGTAGCATCAACTGGTTAGTGTTCATCACGAACGTGGTTTTGCAGTCAGTGCAATGTTTACAAATGCGGAGTTGGCAGATGCCCATTTGATGTATGGATTAGCACGAGGCAATAGCCGTGGCGCGGTACGTTTGTATCGAGACAGATTTCCAAAACGAAGGTGTCCCGACAGGAAGACGTTCGAAGCAATTGATCGGCGTCTTAGGGAGCACGGAACATTCCAGCCTATGACTCGCGACTGGGGAAGACCTAGAACGACGAGGACACCTGCAATGGACGAGGCAATTCTTCGTGCAGTTGACGATAACCCTCATGTCAGCGTCAGAGAAGTTGCTGCTGTACAAGGTAACGTTGACCACGTCACTGTATGGAGAGTGCTACGGGAGAACCTGTTGTTCCCGTACCATGTACAGCGTGTGCAGGCACTATCAGCAGCTGATTGGCCTCCACGGGTACACTTCTGCGAATGGTTCATCCAACAATGTGTCAATCCTCATTTCAGTGCAAATGTTCTCTTTACGGATGAGGCGTCATTCCAACGTGATCAAATTGTAAATTTTTCCAATCAACATGTGTGGGCTGACGAGAATCCGCACGCAATTGTGCAATCACGTCATCAACACAGATTTTCTGTGAACGTTTGGGCAGGAATTGTTGGTGATGTCTTGATTGGGCCCCATGTTCTTCCACCTACGCTCAATGGAGCACGTTATCATGATTTCATACGGGATACTCTACCTGTGCTGCTAGAACATGTGCCTTTACAAGTACGACACAACATGTGGTTCATGCACGATGGAGCTCCTGCACATTTCAGTCGAAGTGTTCGTACGCTTCTCAACAACAGATTCGGTGACCGATGGATTGGTAGAGGCGGACCAATTCCATGGCCTCCACGCTCTCCTGACCTCAACCCTCTTGACTTTCATTTATGGGGGCATTTGAAAGCTCTTGTCTACGCAACCCCGGTACCAAATGTAGAGACTCTTCGTGCTCGTATTGTGGACGGCTGTGATACAATACGCCAATCTCCAGGGCTGCATCAGCGCATCAGGGATTCTATGCGACGGAGGGTGGATGCATGTATCCTCGCTAACGGAGGACATTTTGAACATTTCCTGTAACAAAGTGTTTGAAGTCACGCTGGTACGTTCTGTTGCTGTGTGTTTCCATTCCATGATTAATGTGATTTGAAGAGAAGTAATAAAATGAGCTCTAACATGGAAATTAAGCTTTTCCGGACACATGTCCACATATCATATTTTCTTTCTTTGTGTGTGAGGAATGTTTCCTGAAAGTTTGGCCGTACCTTTTTGTAACACCCTATATACATATATTACATAAATTATATATAAACTTTTGAACTGACGGTGGTTTTGGGGTCTGGGGGATGTGAAACGCGAAGATATGTCGACATTTTCCGGAAATCGAAACATGGTACCCATTGCAATAGTTAGCTTTCTAATGAAATCTACCTAAAATACTACCGTCAACGACACCTAGCTGTGAACTTGGCTACTAGATGCCACCTCAATCAGCAACTCGCAACGAACGTTGGAACTTCCCCTCCGAAGGAAAGCAAACTCAGGTTTTTTAGCACACTTAGTAAATCCGACGACTTCAGCCGGGTTTGAACCCGCGACCTTGGGCATAGAAGTTCAGCATGCTACCAGTTCCGATACCGAAGTCGCTTCCCACAGACATATGAAAACTGAATGTGATCTCGTGCAGTGGCGTTGTCATAGCAACTGCTGATGGCTCATCCCTTATCAATTAAAAGTAAAGTTGTCATGGCAACCTCTCTTGGCACTTGGCATTTTCTTATAATTTAAATCATTTTGTTCACCCCGTGGCGTAATGGTGGGTCATATCAAAAATTCTTTCAGACAAAAGTTTTAGGTAATTATTGGAGGAATATTGTCCATTTTGTGCGGTTTTGATATTGTACCTATTAACAGAGATATGATTAATGTTTCCCGAAAAACCCACTTTTTCCCACCCCTTTGGTCAATGGTTGGTGCTATCAAAAAACTTATTTGACATAAATTTTTGGCACTTATCCGACATATATTATGAACTTTAAAGGGATTCGATATTTTATGTATTAAGAGAGTTATAGCGATATTTCACTTTTTCGAAAAAAGCCCCCCATTTTCACCCCCTTTGACCGATTTTGCCCATTAACGAACTCAACCGAGATTTTATAGGGATACATATTATGTAAAAAATTCAAAGTGATTGGTGCAAAATTACGGCAGTTATCGTGTCCACAAGAAACTGATATATATATATATATATATATATATATATATATATATATAGATAGATACATATATACATAAATTATATATAAACTTTTGAACTGACGGTGGTTTTGGGGTCTGGGGGATGTGAAACGCGAAGATATGACGAAATTTTCCGGAAGTCGAAACATGGAACCCATTGCAATAGTTAGCTTTCTAATGAAATCTACCTAAAAGTTGCTCTGGAAAGAGGGCGTAACACGGTATGATTTGAATCTTTACACGAGTCTCTACGATTATTGGTTCGAGAGATATCACCAAACGCTGCCACTGTGCCATTTGATAAGCCCTCCATACATCCCTACTGAGTTGGTTTAGTTCCCTACTGCCCATCTAATTTTATATTAGTATCCTATATCATAATACTCAATTTCACGTTGATAGCTTTAATAGTGTTGGTGATAATGAATGCCAGTGAAAACAATCGCTCGGCCGCCATGTTGGTTCTGTGCACATCCGGTTACTGAGAGCAGTAGACCTAGAGGTTAATTTATCTTAGTATCTCATTGCTGAATTTCAGACTGATAGTTATAGTTTCCGTGATATGAGTGCTGGTGAAAACATTTGCGAGGCCGCTTGGATTGATGATACACATTCAGATTTAATAGACACGGTCAAGGTCCGACAAGATAGCACAGTAGCAAGTCCGAATCAATTTTCACTTAAATCACTTTTGTGAGAGGGAATCACACACTCGGAGGAACATACCTACGAACACACAATGGACAAAAGGTGATCTCATTAGACTGAATTTCATAGAATAAAGTAGGCCATTAAGAATTTATTAGTCGGATATCAGTGAAATTTCACTCATTTCTAGCCTTAAACATTAGTGAAAAACATTAACAACAAGGAAATTCAGAGAGTTACTTGTTAACAATAGTTAAATTTTTAAATGCAGAACGCCTATTGCGTTTCAGGGATTATCTACTATATATTTCTCAAATACCACTCACTCACTCACTCACTCATTCACTCACTCATTCATTCATCAACCACCGAACGGATTGGAATGAAATTTGGTGCTCAGCTCCTCAAGGGCCGTAGACGCCCACTAAGAAAGGATTTTTGGATATTCAGGTTCTAAAGGGGCTTTAAGGGGGTAGACCTGCATTTCATTGAATAGCAATATCTCCTGATTTGTTTCATAGGGGGATGTGATACTCGGCATATAAACTCATCATTTAAAATTAGAAGACACGTGTCAGAGGGTTTTTCGATGTGGTGTATATTATGAGGCGAAAGGGGTGAAAAGTGGGGGTTGAAGGATTCCTAACGGAGCGTGTATCTCTTAAACGACATAGGCGAGGAGTTTGAAACTCAGCGGGAAAAAAAATCAGCATAAGAAATAAGTAAATAGGTGTTTGACCGTTTTTTCATTAATCCAATTTAAGGGGCCCATGGGGAGGAGTGAAATTCTGGGGGGGGGTGAAAAAGCAGGAAAGAAAGTGTCCTAACTGATTGACTGACTGACTCACTAATCAAATTCAGTGGGAAAAACTGCTTAAAAATAAGTAAATAGCTGTTCGACAGGTTTTTCATCAATCAAATTTAAGGGGTCCATGGGGAGGGGTGAAATTCTGATAAACGAAAATTGAAAGAAAATGTCCTGACTGACTCACTTACTCATTCATCAACGCCCACCCAAAATTATTGAAGTTAGAAACATGACAGTTTGGGGATGTGTTCATTGTATGTCAAAACCGTCTACTAAGGGAGGATTTTCGGATATTCAGGTTTAAAGGGATCTTAAGGGGGCTACCCTGCATTTCATTGAATAACAATATCCCCGATTGGTTTCATTGGGGGATGTGATACACGGCATATAAACTCATCATTAAAAAATAAGAAGACATGTGTCTGATGGTTTTTCGATGTGGTGTATATTATGAGGTGAAAGGTGTGAAAGGTGAGGGTTGAAGGATTCCTAACGAAGCGTGTATCTCTTTAACGACATAGGCGAGGAGTTTGAAACTCAGCGGAAAAAAAATCAGCTTAAAAATAAATAAATAAATAAATAAATAGGTGTTCGGCCGGTTTTCTTTTCATAAATCCAATTTAAGGGGCCATGGGGAGGGGTGAAATTCTGAAGAAAAAAAAACAGGAAAGAAAGGGTCCTAACTGATTGACTCAATCACTCTTCAAACTCAGGGGAAAAAACTGCTTAAAAATAAATATGTGTTCGACTGTTTCTTTTTCATAAATCAAATATAAGGGGTTCATCGGGAGGGATGAAATTTGAAAAAAAAAAACAAGTAGTTCCGTGAAGAACTATACAGCCTATTTTCATATATCCTACTTATGTTAATTGCCACTATCAACATACACAATTTCAGTTTGATTGCTGTAATAGATTCGTAGATATTGAGAACCGACTAAATCTTTCGGATGGTCGCCATGTTGGATTTTATATATGTAGGTCTTAGAGTTATGTACTGTTTCATGCAGATTATTGTGAACGTGTAGTATTCAAACTTCAATCGCATAATTAGGACACAAGAAAAAACAAGGAGATTTTAAAATTTTTCACAGCTGCCATCTTGAGGTTATGGGAACAATTGAAATAAATTAGATACCAGTGGATTAACATTCGTATAAGGATTTACTGTAACAAGTTTCACTGCACGCGGATGGTTAAATTGCGAGAAACGTCCATGTGAATATTTATAATTCGCGTCACCGCCATGTTGGATTTGTGATCACCAGGTTATTTAAAGTCCAATAGGTGAACTTAAGTTCATAGCCCCTATGAACGTTAAGAAATGCAGTTTGATTGCTAAAATAGATTCGTAGATATTCAGTATCGTCTAAATATTTCGGATGGTCGCCATGTTGGATTGTTAAATGTATAGGCCATAGTGTCATGTACCATTAAAGGAAAATTATTGCGTAGGTTCATTATTCAAACTTTCACTTCGATCGCATGACTACATCACAATAAATACAATTTTAATTTTAAAATTCGCACTGCCGCCATCTTTAGGTTATGTAAACAATTGAACTAAATTAGATACCAGTGGATTACAATGTGTATAAATATTTCCTGAGCCAGGTTTCAGTGCGCTTGGAACATTAAATCGCGAGAAAGGTCTATTTAAAATTTTCAAATTCGCTTGGCCGCCATGTTCGTTTTGTAGTTAACCGGTTTTTGAAAGTCTTATAGATGGACTTCCAGTAGTGCCCTTTATCTCCGTACAAAATTTCAGGGTTTTACCGCTAATAGTTTCAGAGATATAGAACGCCGGTGAAATATTTCGCACATCCGCCATCTTGTGATTATGTAAACAATTGAACGAAGTTAGATGTCGGTGCATTACAATGTTTATAAACATATACTGTACCAAGTTTCATTGCGTTTGGTTGGTCAAATCGCGAGAAACGTCTATTTAAAAGTCGCAAATTCGCTTGGCCGCCATGTTGGTTTTGTAGTTACCAGGTTTTCAAAGGTCATATAAGTGAACTTATAGTAGTTCCCTCTATCACCATAGAAAATGTCAGGGTGACATCGGTAATAGTTTCGGAGATATTGAATGCTGGTGAAATATTTCGCACAGCCGCCATGTTGGATTGGTGAGTCGTAACAAAATTTGAAGGGCACGGTCGAGGTCGCCGGGAATAGTGCTATGAACTTTCCGAGTTTCATTGAAATCGCTCCTGCCGTTTAGATTTTATTAGGGGGGGACACACACACGAATCACACACACACACACACACACACACGCACACACACACGGACAAAAGGTGATCTCATAAGCCTATTTTTTCAAAATTGAAAATAGGCTAAAAAATGGATGAAAATGTCCAGACTTACTCACTCACTCATCATCGCCCAGGCAAAGTTATTGAAGTTGGAAACATGGCATTTTGGTGATATGTTCGCTGTGTGTCAAAGCGTACACTAAGGGAGGATTTTTGGATATTCAGGTTCTAAAGTGGTCTTAAGGGAGTTAAACCTGCATTTCATTGAATAACAATATCTCACGAGTGGTTTCATTTTTGGATGCGATACTCAGCATATAAACTAATCATTATAAACAAGTAGTTCTCTGAAGAACTATACAGCCTATTTTCATATATCCTACTCATGTTAATTGCTTCTAACAACATACAAAATTTAAGTTTGATTGTTGTCATACAATCGTAGATATTAAAAACCGTCTAAATATTTCAGATGATCGCCAGGTTGGATTTTTGTTTATGTACTATTACATGAATATTATTATGTACGTGTGGTATTCAGACTTCAATCGCATGATTAGGACACAAGAAGTAGAAACTAGATTTTAAAATTTCGCACAGCTGCCATCTTGTGGTTATGAAAACAATTGAAATAAATTAGATGCCAGTGGATTAACATTTGTATAAACATTTAACTTGCAAAGTTTCACTGAACTCGGATGGTTAAATCGCGAGAAACTTCCATTTAAATATTTATAATTCGCGTCGCCGCCATGTTGGATTTGTACTCACCAGGTTACTGAAAGTCATATATGTGAACTTATGTTCAAAGCCTCTATGAACATAAAATATTTTAGTTTGATTCCTGTCAAAGATTCGTAGATATTGAGAACCGTCAAAATACTTCGGACGCTGGCCATTTTGGATTGTTATATGTATAAGCCATAGAGTTATGTACCATTAAAGGAAAATTATTGCGTAGCGTCATTATTCAAACATTCACTTCGATCGCATGCTTACGACACAAGAAATAAAAACTTAATTTATAAAATTCGCACAAACCCCATCTTTAGGTTATGTAAACAATTGAACTAAATTAGATACCTGTGCATTGCAATATGTATAATCATTTACTGTACCACAACTAACTGCGCTCAGTTGGTTAAATCACGAGAAAAGTCTATTTCAAATTCGCTTGGCCGCCATGTTCGTTTTGTACTTTACAGGTGTTTGAAAGTTACATAGATAAACTTGTAGCAGTGCCTTTATCACCGTACAAAATTTCAGGGTGATGTCAGAAATAGTTTCGGAGATATTGAATGCCAGTGATATATTTCGCACAACCGCCATTTTGAGGTTATGTAAAAATAGACCTAAATAAAACGCCAGTGCATTATAATGTGTATACACATTTGCTGTACAATGTTTCATTACGATAGGATGGTTAATCGGGAGAAAAGTCTATTTAAACGTCTCAAATTCGTTTGGCCGCCATGTTGGTTTTGTAGTTACCAGGTTTTTTATTGTCTCTTAGGTGAATTTCTAGTAGTTTCCTTTATCACCGTACAAAATTTCAGGGTGATATCGGTAATAGTTCCGGAGATACTGAATGCTAGTGAAATATTTCGCACAGCCGCCATGTAGGATTGGTAAGACAAAATAAAATGTGAAGGGCACGGTCGAGGTCGGCCAGGATGGTGCTATGTTCTTACCGAGTTTCATTGAAATCGCTCCTGCTGTTTAGAATTTTTTAGGGAGGGAGGAACACACACACCATCACACACACCCACACACACAGACACACGGACAAAAGGTGATCTCATAAGACTATTTCTTCATAAAATGGAAATAGGCAAATAAGCAGACATGTGTCTAAGGGTTTTTCGATGTGGTGTATTATTATGAGGTGAAAGGGGTGAAAAGTGGGGGTTGAAGGATTCCTAACGGAGCGTGTAGGCCTATCTCTTAAACGACATAGGCGAGAAATTTGAACCTCAGAGAAAAAAAAATCAGCTTAAAAAAGAAGTAAATCAGTGTTCGACCGTATTTTCATAAATACAATTTAAGGGGCCAATGGGGGTGGGGTGAAATTCTGGGGGAGAAAAGGAGTGAAAGTGTACTAACTAACTGACTAACTCACTCACTCATCAAACTCAGGGGGAGGAACTGCTCAAAATTATGTAAATAGGTGTTTGACCGTTTTTTTTTTCATAAATCCAATTTAAGGGGCTCATGAGAGGGGTAAAATTCTGAAATATAAATGAAAGAAAATGTCCTGACTGACTCATTCACTCATCACGCCCAGAGAAAATTATTAAAGTTGGAAACATGAAATGTTGGGAATATGTTCGCTGTATGTCGAAAACGTCAACTAAGGAAGGATTTTTGTTTATTCGGATTTTAAAGAGGTGTCAAGGGGGTAAACGTGCATTTCTTTGAATAACGATATATCATGAGTTGTTTCTTTGGGGATGTGATATTCGGTATATAAACTAATCATTAAAAATAATCAGACATATGTCTAAGGGTTTATCGATGTGGTGTATATAATGAGGTGAAAGGGGTGAAAACTGGGGATTGAGGGATTCTTAATGAAGCGTGTATCTCTTAAACGACATAGGCGAGAAGTTTGAAATTCAGTGGAAAAAGCCGCTTAAACAAGATATTCAGTAAAGAATATATAGCCTACTTTCTCCTAAATGCATGGGTATTGTTATAACTCTTTGTCCTTTTCAACGAGTATTATTGAATGTTGGTTGTAGTAGCTTGTTGAAATACAACGTGCTATAGGGATATTAAACATGACACTGAGGTGCCCTTTGCTAGTGCTACCTCTGTAACAAATTTAGTTCAATTCGGTTTCAACGTGTTTGAATTGATATGGGGAATGGATTTGCACACATACATGGCCGCTATTTGAAAACTATTGGGCTGATGACCTTGTAATCAGTCATAAGATGCTTTCCACAAAAAGGCATGTTGTTGCAAAATCTGGAAGAGATCAATTTATTAGGTTGGTCGTAATTTGAATTAAGCTTTTAACATTTGGGTGGCCGTCATTCCGTTTCCGTCAAGACGGCGGCGATATAAAACATGACTCTGAGGTGCCCTTTGCCAGTGCTACCTCTGTACCAAATTTCGTTCCATTCGGTTTCACCGTGTTCGAATTGATAGGAGGAATCGATTTTCACACAAAGATGGCCGCCATCCGCAAAATATCAGGTTAATGACCTATTATTTGGTCAAAGGATGCTCCCTCCATAAAGGTATGTTGTTGCAAAATTTGGTAGAGATTGGATGATTAGGTTAATGGTAATTTTATTTGAGCTTTGAACATTTGTGTGGCTGCCATTACGTTTCCGTCAAGATGGCGGCGATATAAAACATGACACTGAGGTGCCCTTTGCTAGTGCTACCTCTGAACCAAAATTCTTTCCATTCGGTTTCACCGTGTTTGAATTAATAGGGGGAAACGATTTTGACACAAAGATGGCCACCATCCGCAAACTATTAGGCTAATGACCTATTAGATTGGTCAAAGGATGCTCCCTCCGTAAAGGTATCTTGTTGCAAAATTTGATAGAGATCGGATGATTATGTTAGTCGTAATTTGATTCAAGCTTTGAACATTTGTGTGGCCGCCAGAACGTTTCTGTCAAGATGGCTGCGATATAAAACATGACACTGAGGTGGCTTTTCTTAGTGCTACCTCTGCACCACATTTCGTTCCATTCCGTTTTACCGTGTTTGAATTAATAGGGGGAATCGATTTTGACACAAAGATGGCCGCCATCCGTAAATTATTAAGCTAATGAGCTATTAGATCCGTCAAAGGATGCTCCCTCCACAAAGGTATGTTGTTGCAAAATTTGGTAGAAATCGGATGAATAGGTTAATCGTAATTTGATTTAAGCTTTGAACATTTGTGTGGCAGCCATTACGTTTCCGTCATGATGGCGGCGATATAAAACATGACACTGAGGTGCCCTTTGCTAGTGCTACCTCTGTACCAAATTTCGTTCCATTCGGTTTCACCGTGTTCGAATTAATCGGGGGAATCAATTTTGACACAAAGATGGCCGCCATCTGCACACTATTAGGCTAATGACCTATTAGATTCGTCAAAGGAGGCTCCCTCCATAAAGGTATGTTGTTGCAAAATATGGTAGAGATCGGATGGATATGTTAGGCGTAATTTGATTTAAGCTTTGAACATTTTTGTGGCCACCATTACGTTTCTGTCAAGATGGCGGCGATATAAAACATGACACTGAGGTGCTCCTTGCTAGTACTACCTCTGTACCAAATTTCGTTCCATTCGGTTTCACCGTATTCGAATTAATAGGGGGAATCGATTTTCACACAAAGATGGCCGCCATCCGCAAACTATTAAGCTAATGAACTATTAGATTCGTCAAAGGATGCTCCCTCCACAAAGGTATATTGTTACAAAATTTGGTAGAAATCGGATGAATAGGTTAATCGTAATTTGATTTAAGATTTGAACATTTGTGTGGCCGCCATTACGTTTCCGTCAAGATGGCGGCGATATAAAACATGACACTGAGGTGCCCTTTTCTAGTGCTACCTCTGTACCAAATTTCGTTCCGTTCGGTTTCACCGTGTTCGAATTAATCGGGGGAATCGATTTTGACACAAAGATGGCCGCCATCCGCACACTATTAGGTTAATGACCTATTAGTTTCGTCAAAGGAGGCTCCCTCCCTAAAGGTATGTTGTTGCAAAATATGGTAGAGATCGGATGATTATGTTAGGCGTAATTTGATTTAAGCTTTGAACATTTTTGTGGCCACCATTACGTTTCTGTCAAGATGGCGGCGATATAAAACATGACACTGAGGTGCTCCTTGCTAGTACTACCTCTGTACCAAATTTCGTTCCATTCGGTTTCACCGTATTCGAATTAATGGGGGGAATCGATTTTCACACAAAGATGGCCGCCATCCACAAACTATTAAGCTGATGACCTATTAGTTTGGTTAAAGGATGCTCCCCCTATAGAGGTATGTTGTTGCAAAATTTGGTAGAGATCGGATGATTAGGTTAGTCGTAATTTGATTTAAGCTTTGAACATTTGTGTAGCCGCCATTACGTTTCCGTCAAGATGGCGGCGATATAAAACATGACACTGAGGTGTCCTTTGCTAGTGCTACCATTGTACCAAATTTCGTTCAATTCGCGTTCACCGTGTTCGAATTGATAGGGGGGGGACAGACATTCAGAGTACACACACACACACAGACACACACACACACATACACACACAGACAGACACACTTTTTTCGACAGATCAAAAATAAGTAAGTAGGTGTTCCACCGTTTTTTTTTTCATAAATCCAATTTAAGGGATTCATGAGAGGGCTGAAATTCTGAAAAATAAATGAAAGAAAATGTTCTGACTTACTCACTCACTCATCATCGCCCAGCCAAAATTATTGAAGTTAGAAACATGAAATTTTGGGGTTATGTTCGTTGTATGTTGAAAACGTCCACTAAGGAAGGATTTTTGGATATACAAGTTCTAAATGGGTGTTAAGGGGATAGACTTGCATTTAATTGAATAACAATATCTCCCGATTGGTTTCCTTGGAGATGTAATATTCGGCATATAAACTCATCATTAAGAATAAGAAGACACATGTCTGAGGGTTTTTCGAAGTGGTGTATATTATGAGGTGTATGTGTGAAAAGTGGGGGTTGAAGGATTCTTAACGGAGCAAGTAACACTGAAAAGGCAGAGGCAAAAAGTATGAAAGTCAGGGAGAAAAATCAGCTTGAAAAAGTAGTAAATAGGTGTTCGACCGTCCACTAAGGATGGATTTTTAGCCTATTTTCAATTTTGAAAAAAAAAATAGGCTTATGAGATCACCTTTTGTCCGTGTGTGTGTGCGTGTGTGTGTGTGTGTGTGTGTGATTCGTGTGTGTGTCCCCCCCTAATAAAATCTAAACGGCAGGAGCGATTTCAATGAAACTCGGAAAGTTCATAGCACTATTCCCGGCGACCTCGACCGTGCCCTTCAAATTTTGTTACGACACACCAATCCAACATGGCGGCTGTGCGAAATATTTCACCAGCATTCAGTATCTCAGAAACTATTACCGATATTACCCTGACGTTTTGTATGGTGATAGAGGGAACTACTATAAGTTCACTTATGTGACTTTTGAAAACCTGGTAACTACAAAACGAACATGGCAGCCAAGCGAATTTGCGACTTTTAAATAGACGTTTCTCGCGATTTGACCAACCAAACGCAATGAAACATGGTACAGTATATGTTTATATACATTGTAATGCACCGACATCTAACTTCGTTCAATTGTTTACATAATCACAAGATGGCGGATGTGCGAAATATTTCACCGGCATTCTATATCTCTGAAACTATTAGCGGTATCTCCCTAAAATTTTGTACTGAGATAAAGGGCACCACTGGAAGTCCATCTGTAAGATTTTCAAAAACCGGTTAACTACAAAACGAACATGGCGGCCAAGCGAATTTGAACATTTTAAATAGACCTTTCTCGCGATTAAATGTTCCAAGCGCACTGAAACCTGGTACAGGAAATATTTATACACATTGTAATCCACTGGTATCTAATTTAGTTCAATTGTTTACACAACCTCAAGATGGCGGCAGTGTGAATTTTAAAATTAAGTTTTTATTTCTTGTGATGTAGTCATGCGATCGAAGTGAAAGTTTGAATAATGAACCTACGCAATAATTTTCCTTTAATGGTATATGACTCTATGGCCTATACATTTAACAATCCAACATGGCGACCATCCGAAATATTTAGACGATACTGAATATCTACGAATCTATTTTAGCAATCAAACTGCATTTTTTAATGTTCATAGGGGCTATGAACTTAAGTTCACCTATAGGACTTTAAATAACCTGGTGATCACAAATCCAACATGGTGGTGACGCGAAATATAAATATTCACATGGACGTTTCTCGCAATTTAACCCTCCGCGTGCAGTGAAACTTGGTACAGTAAATCTTTATCCGAATGTTAATCCACTGGCATCTAATTTATTTCAATTGTTTCCATAACCTCAAGATGGCAGCTGTGAAAATTTTTTAAATCTCCTTGTTTTTTCTTGTGTCCTAATTATGCGATTGAAGTTTGAATACTACACGTTCACAATAATCTGCATGTAACAGTACATAACTCTAGGACCTACATATATAAAATCCAACATGGCGACCATCCGAAATATTTAGTCGGTTCTCAATATCTACGAATCTATTACAGCAATCAAACTGAAATTGTGTATGTTAAATAGTGGCAATTAACATAAGTAGGATATATGAAAATAGGCTGTATAGTTCTTCACGGAACTACTTGTTGGATATTAATGTTCTGAAGGAGTGTTAAGGTTGTTAAACTTGCATTTCATTGAATAACAATATCTAGCGAGTTGTTTCATTTGGGGTTGTGATATTCGGCATATAAACTAATCATTAAAAACAAGTAGTTCCGTGGAGAAATATACAGCCTATTTTCATATATCTTGATCATGTTTATTGCCTGTATCAACATACAAAATTTCAGTTTAATTGCTGTAACAGATTCGTAGATATTGAGGACCGTCTAAATATTTCAGATGGTCGCCAGGTTGGATATTTATTTTTGTACTATTACATTAAGTTTATTGTGTACGTGTGGTATTCAAACTTCAATCGCATGATTAGAACAAAAAAGTAAAAAGATTTATAATTACGCACAGCAACCATCTTGTGATTATGAAAACAATTGAAATAAATGAGATGCCAATGGATCAACATTTGTATAAGCATTTAACGTGCAACGTTTCACGGCACTCGGATAGTTAATTCTCGAGATACGTCCATTTAAATATTTATACTTCGCGTCGCCGCTATGTTGGATTTGTGCTCACCAGGTTACTGAAAGTCCTATAGGTGAACATATGTTCACAGTCTCTATGAACATTAAAAATTCAGTTTGGTTGCTGTAAAAGATTCATAGATATTGAGAACCGTCTAAATATTTCGGAAGCTCGCCATTTAGGATTGTTATATGTATAGGCCATAGAGATATGTACCATTCAAGGACAATTATTGCCTAGCTTCATTATTCAAACCTTCACTTCGATCGCATAATTCCGACACAAGGAATAAAAAATTAATTTTAAAATTTCGCACAGCCGCCATCTTGAGGTTATGTAAACAATTGAATTAAATTAGATGGCTGTGCATCACAATCTGCAAAATCATTTACTGTACCACATTTCACTGCGCTCAGAGAGTTAAATCACGAGAAAAGTCTATTAAAATATTTCAAATTCGCTTGGTCGCCATCTTCGTTTGTACTTTACAGGTTTATGAAATATAAATACGTAAACTTGTATCAGTACCCTTTATCACCGTACAAAATTGCAGGGTGATATCCGTAATAGTTTCGGAGATATAGAATGTCAGTGAAATATTTCGCACAGCCGCCATTTTAAGGTTATGTAAACAATTGTTCTAAATTAGACTCCATTGCATTACAATGTGTATAAACATTTGCTGTACCAAGTTTCATTACGTTTGGATAGTTAAATCGCGAGAAAAGTCTATTTAAATGTCTCAAATTCGCTTGACCGCCATGTTGGTTTTGTCGTCACGAGGTTTTTGAAAGTCTCATAGGTGAACTACTAGTAGTGCCCTTTATCACCGTGCACAATTTCAGGGCGATAACCATAAGAGTTTCGGAGATATTGAATGCTAGTAAAATATTTCGCACAGCCGCCATGTTGGATTGGTGAGACGTAACAAAATTTGAAGGGCACGGTCAAGGTAGCCGGGAATAGTGCTATGAACATACCGAGTTTCATTGCAATCGCTCCAGCCGTTTAGATTTTATTAGGGGACACACACACACACCTCTCACACACACACACGCACACACACACGGACAAAAGGTGATCTCATAAGCCATTTTTTTCAAAATTGAAAATAGGCTAATAAGCAGACACATGTCTAAGGGTTTATCGATATGGTGTATATTATGAAAGGTGAAAGGGGTGAAAATTGGGGGTTCAAAAATTCTTATCGGATCATATATCTCCTATTCGACATAGGCGATAAGTTTAAAATTCAGCGAAAAAAGCAGCTTAAACAAGTAGTTCCGTGAAGAACTAAACAGCCTATTTTCATATATCCTACTTATGTTAACTGCCACAATCAACATACAAAATTTCAGCTTAATTGCTGTAACAGATTCGTAGATATTGAGAACCGTCTAAATATTTCAGATGGTCGCCAGGTTGGATTTTTATTTTTGTACTATTACATTAAGATTATTGTGTACGTGTGGTATTCAAACTTCAATCGCATGATTAGACAACAAGAAGTAAAAACGAGATTTTAAAATTACGCACAGCAGCCATCTTGTGATAATGCAAACCATTGAAATAAATTAGATGCCAGTGGATCAACATTTGTATAAGCATTTAACGTTCAACGTTTCACGGCAGTCGGATAGTTAATTCGCGAGAAACGTCCATTTAAATATTTATACTTCGCGTCGCCGCCATGTAGTATTTGTGCTCACCAGGTTCCTGAAAGTCCTATAGGTGAACATATGTTCATAGTCTCTATGAACATAAAAAATTCAGTTTGGTTGTTGTAAAAGATTCATAGATATTGAGAACCGTCTAAATATTTCGGGAGCTCACCATTTAGGAGTGTTATGTGTATAGGCCATAGAGTTATGTACCATTCAAGGACAATTATTGCCTAGGTTCATTATTCAAACTTTCACTTCGATCGCATGATTACGACACAAGAAATTAAAACTTAATTTTAAAATATCGCACAGCCGCCATCTTGAGGTTATGTAAGCAATTGAATTAAATTAGATGGCAGTGCATTACAATCTGCAAAATCAATTTCTGTACCACATTTCACTGCGCTCAGAGAGTTAAATCACGAGAAAAATCTATTAAAATATTTTAAATTCGCTTGGTCGCCATGTTCGTTTCGTACTTTACAGGTTTATGAAATATACATAGGTATACCTGTATCAGTACCCTTTATCACCGTACAACATTGCAGGGTGATATCTGTAATAGTTTCGGAGATATAGAATGTCAGTGAAATATTTCGCACAGCCGCAATTTTGAGGTTATGTAAACAATTGAACTAAATTAGACTCCAGTGCATTACAATGTGTATAAACATTTGCTGAACCAAGTTTCATTACATTTAGATAGTTAAATCGCGAGAAAAGTCTATTTAAATGTCTCAACTTTGCTTGGCCGCCATGTTGGTTTTGTAGTCAGCAGGTTTTTGAAAGTCTCATAGGTGAACTTCTAGTAGTGCTCTTTAACACCGTACACAATTTCAGGGCGATATCGGTAATAGTTTCGGAGATATTGAATGCTAGTGAAATATTTCGCACAGCCGCCATGTTGGATTGGAGAGACGTAACAAAATTTGAAGGGCACGGTCGAGGTCGCCGGGAATAGTGCTATGAACTTCCCGAGTTTCATTGAAATCGCTCCAACCGTTTCGATTTTATTAGGGGGACACACACACACGAATCACACACACACACACACACACACACACACACGCACACACTCACGGACAAAAGGTGATCCCATAAGCCTATTTTTTCAAAATTGAAAATAGGCTAATAAACAAGTAGTTCTCTGAAGAACTATACAGCCTATTTTCATATATCCTACTCATGTTAATTGCTTCTAACAACATACAAAATTTAAGTTTGATTGTTGTCATACAATCGTAGATATTAAAATCCGTCTAAATATTTCAGATGATCGCCAGGTTGGATTTTTGTTTATGTACTATTACATGAATATTATTATGTACGTGTGGTATTCAGACTTCAATCGCATGATTAGGACACAAGAAGTAGAAACTAGATTTTAAAATTTCGCACAGCTGCCATCTTGTGGTTATGAAAACAATTGAAATAAATTAGATGCCAGTGGATTAACATTTGTATAAACATTTAACTTGCAAAGTTTCACTGAACTCGGATGGTTAAATCGCGAGAAACTTCCATTTAAATATTTATAATTCGCGTCGCCGCCATGTTGGATTTGTACTCACCAGGTTACTGAAAGTCATATATGTGAACTTATGTTCAAAGCCTCTATGAACATAAAATATTTTAGTTTGATTCCTGTCAAAGATTCGTAGATATTGAGAACCGTCAAAATACTTCGGACGCTGGCCATTTTGGATTGTTATATGTATAAGCCATAGAGTTATGTACCATTAAAGGAAAATTATTGCGTAGCGTCATTATTCAAACATTCACTTCGATCGCATGCTTACGACACAAGAAATAAAAACTTAATTTATAAAATTCGCACAAACCCCATCTTGAGGTTATGTAAACAATTGAACTAAATTAGATACCTGTGCATTGCAATATGTATAATCATTTACTGTACCACAACTAACTGCGCTCAGTTGGTTAAATCACGAGAAAAGTCTATTAAAATATTTCAAATTCGCTTGGCCGCCATGTTCGTTTTGTACTTTACAGGTGTTTGAAAGTTACATAGATAAACTTGTAGCAGTGCCTTTATCACCGTACAAAATTTCAGGGTGATGTCAGAAATAGTTTCGGAGATATTGAATGCCAGTGATATATTTCGCACAACCGCCATTTTGAGGTTATGTAAAAATAGACCTAAATAAAACGCCAGTGCATTATAATGTGTATACACATTTGCTGTACAATGTTTCATTACGATAGGATGGTTAATCGGGAGAAAAGTCTATTTAAACGTCTCAAATTCGCTTGGCCGCCATGTTGGTTTTGTAGTTACCAGGTTTTTTATTGTCTCTTAGGTGAATTTCTAGTAGTTTCCTTTATCACCGTACAAAATTTCAGGGTGATATCGGTAATAGTTCCGGAGATACTGAATGCTAGTGAAATATTTCGCACAGCCGCCATGTAGGATTGGTAAGACAAAATAAAATTTGAAGGGCACGGTCGAGGTCGGCCAGGATGGTGCTATGTTCTTACCGAGTTTCATTGAAATCGCTCCTGCTGTTTAGAATTTTTTAGGGAGGGGGGAACACACACACCATCACACACACACACACACACACACACACAGACACACGGACAAAAGGTGATCTCATAAGACTATTTCTTCATAAAATGGAAATAGGCAAATAAGCAGACATGTGTCTAAGGGTTTTTCGATGTGGTGTATTATTATGAGGTGAAAGGGGTGAAAAGTGGGGGTTGAAGGATTCCTAACGGAGCGTGTAGGCCTATCTCTTAAACGACATAGGCGAGAAATTTGAACCTCAGAGAAAAAAAAATCAGCTTAAAAAAGAAGTAAATCAGTGTTCGACCGTATTTTCATAAATACAATTTAAGGGGCCAATGGGGTGGGGTGAAATTCTGGGGGAGAAAAGGAGTGAAAGTGTACTAACTAACTGACTAACTCACTCACTCATCAAACTCAGGGGGAGGAACTGCTCAAAATTATGTAAATAGGTGTTTGACCGTTTTTTTTCATAAATCCAATTTAAGGGGCTCATGAGAGGGGTAAAATTCTGAAATATAAATGAAAGAAAATGTCCTGACTGACTCATTCACTCATCACGCCCAGAGAAAATTATTAAAGTTGGAAACATGAAATGTTGGGAATATGTTCGCTATATGTCGAAAACGTCAACTAAGGAAGGATTTTTGTTTATTCGGATTTTAAAGAGGTGTCAAGGGGGTAAACGTGCATTTCTTTGAATAACGATATATATGAGTTGTTTCTTTGGGGATGTGATATTCGGTATATAAACTAATCATTAAAAATAATCAGACATATGTCTAAGGGTTTATCGATGTGGTGTATATAATGAGGTGAAAGGGGTGAAAACTGGGGATTGAGGGATTCTTAATGAAGCGTGTATCTCTTAAACGACATAGGCGAGAAGTTTGAAATTCAGTGGAAAAAGCCGCTTAAACAAGATATTCAGTAAAGAATATATAGCCTACTTTCTCCTAAATGCATGGGTATTGTTATAACTCTTTGTCCTTTTCAACGAGTATTATTGAATGTTGGTTGTAGTAGCTTGTTGAAATACAACGTGCTATAGGGATATTAAACATGACACTGAGGTGCCCTTTGCTAGTGCTACCTCTGTAACAAATTTAGTTCAATTCGGTTTCAACGTGTTTGAATTGATATGGGGAATGGAGTTGCACACATACATGGCCGCTATTTGAAAACTATTGGGCTGATGACCTTGTAATCAGTCATAAGATGCTTTCCACAAAAAGGCATGTTGTTGCAAAATCTGGAAGAGATCAATTTATTAGGTTGGTCGTAATTTGAATTAAGCTTTTAACATTTGGGTGGCCGTCATTCCGTTTCCGTCAAGACGGCGGCGATATAAAACATGACTCTGAGGTGCCCTTTGCCAGTGCTACCTCTGTACCAAATTTCGTTCCATTCGGTTTCACCGTGTTCGAATTGATAGGAGGAATCGATTTTCACACAAAGATGGCCGCCATCCGCAAAATATCAGGTTAATGACCTATTATTTGGTCAAAGGATGCTCCCTCCATAAAGGTATGTTGTTGCAAAATTTGGTAGAGATTGGATGATTAGGTTAATGGTAATTTTATTTGAGCTTTGAACATTTGTGTGGCTGCCATTACGTTTCCGTCAAGATGGCGGCGATATAAAACATGACACTGAGGTGCCCTTTGCTAGTGCTACCTCTGAACCAAAATTCTTTCCATTCGGTTTCACCGTGTTTGAATTAATAGGGGGAAACGATTTTGACACAAAGATGGCCACCATCCGCAAACTATTAGGCTAATGACCTATTAGATTGGTCAAAGGATGCTCCCTCCGTAAAGGTATCTTGTTGCAAAATTTGATAGAGATCGGATGATTATGTTAGTCGTAATTTGATTCAAGCTTTGAACATTTGTGTGGCCGCCATTACGTTTCTGTCAAGATGGCTGCGATATAAAACATGACACTGAGGTGGCTTTTCGTAGTGCTACCTCTGCACCAAATTTCGTTCCATTCCGTTTTACCGTGTTTGAATTAATAGGGGGAATCGATTTTGACACAAAGATGGCCGCCATCCGTAAATTATTAAGCTAATGAGCTATTAGATTCGTCAAAGGATGCTCCCTCCACAAAGGTATGTTGTTGCAAAATTTGGTAGAAATCGGATGAATAGGTTAATCGTAATTTGATTTAAGCTTTGAACATTTGTGTGGCAGCCATTACGTTTCCGTCATGATGGCGGCGATATAAAACATGACACTGAGGGGCCCTTTGCTAGTGCTACCTCTGTACCAAATTTCGTTCCATTCGGTTTCACCGTGTTCGAATTAATCGGGGAATCAATTTTGACACAAAGATGGCCGCCATCTGCACACTATTAGGCTAATGACCTATTAGATTCGTCAAAGGAGGCTCCCTCTATAAAGGTATGTTGTTGCAAAATATGGTAGAGATCGGATGGATATGTTAGGCGTAATTTGATTTAAGCTTTGAACATTTTTGTGGCCACCATTACGTTTCTGTCAAGATGGCGGCGATATAAAACATGACACTGAGGTGCTCCTTGCTAGTACTACCTCTGTACCAAATTTCGTTCCATTCGGTTTCACCGTATTCGAATTAATAGGGGGAATCGATTTTCACACAAAGATGGCCGCCATCCGCAAACTATTAAGCTAATGACCTATTAGATTCTTCAAAGGATGCTCCCTCCACAAAGGTATATTGTTACAAAATTTGGTAGAAATCGGATGAATAGGTTAATCGTAATTTGATTTAAGATTTGAACATTTGTGTGGCCGCCATTACGTTTCCGTCAAGATGGCGGCGATATAAAACATGACACTGAGGTGCCCTTTTCTAGTGCTACCTCTGTACCAAATTTCGTTCCGTTCGGTTTCACCGTGTTCGAATTAATCGGGGGAATCGATTTTGACACAAAGATGGCCGCCATCCGCACACTATTAGGCTAATGACCTATTAGATTCGTCAAAGGAGGCTCCCTCCATAAAGGTATGTTGTTGCAAAATATGGTAGAGATCGGATGATTATGTTAGGCGTAATTTGATTTAAGCTTTGAACATTTTTGTGGCCACCATTACGTTTCTGTCAAGATGGCGGCGATATAAAACATGACACTGAGGTGCTCCTTGCTAGTACTACCTCTGTACCAAATTTCGTTCCATTCGGTTTCACCGTATTCGAATTAATAGGGGGAATCGATTTTCACACAAAGATGGCCGCCATCCACAAACTATTAAGCTGATGACCTATTAGTTTGGTTAAAGGATGCTCCCCCTATAGAGGTATGTTGTTGCAAAATTTGGTAGAGATCGGATGATTAGGTTAGTCGTAATTTGATTTAAGCTTTGAACATTTGTGTAGCCGCCATTACGTTTCCGTCAAGATGGCGGCGATATAAAACATGACACTGAGGTGTCCTTTGCTAGTGCTACCATTGTACCAAATTTCGTTCAATTCGCGTTCACCGTGTTCGAATTGATAGGGGGGGCAGACATTCAGAGCACACACAGACACACACACACACACATACACACACAGACAGACACACTTTTTTCGACAGATCAAAAATAAGTAAGTAGGTGTTCCACCGTTTTAGGTAGATTTCTTTAGAAAGCTAACTATTGCAATGGGTCCCATGTTTCGACTTCCGGAAAATTTAGACATATCTTCGCGTTTCACATCCCCCAGACCCCAAAACCACCGTCAGTTCAAAAGTTTATATATAATTTATGTATATATGTATCTATCTATATACCAGGTGGCCCACCAGCGCCGTGCAATCTACTTATAAATGTCCCGCGTGTACTAGTGTTGAACGGGAGGTCTAATAACTGAATTGCTAAGGGGTAACCTTGCATACAAGCAGGTTACGTCAGAATGCCAAGAGATAACAACCCGACGGCCGCACACTGCATGTTCCTCTATGCTCCCGTCTAATGCGCCCCAAACGGTATGAAGCCTCGCTGGCGACCGCAGAATAGTAGCTTTACACGTGGCACAGTAGTATTAAAGTTGCTTTCAACACATCGACAATGGCTGAGGTTTTCACCAAAAACGAGCGCGCACACACATAATTGTAATCTATGGAGGATCTGGTCACAATCCCACCAAAGCTCGCACATTAATGCACTTGAGATTCCAAATAGACGTCTGCCTTTTGTACATGAATTTCCCCGAACAGAGCTGTAATTAAGTGCTAATGGATTGGAGCACATACCAGCATGGCTAGACCCGTCTGCAACAATTCTGATGTTGTGCAGACTGTACATCAGTATTGTGATCGAAGCCTTCACATGGTACGTTGAATTTCACCGTACTGAAATAATGAGTTGTTGAATTGCAGGGGCTTTACAACACAGTGGGCATGTAGCCCCGTGTACTTGAGTGTGTGAAGAATTTGTCTGATAACCTGTGTCACTATTGTTATTTTATTATTACAGTCTAGTGCAGACATCATAGTGACAATAATAATAATAATAATAATAATAATAATAATAATAATAATAATTATAGGAATCCTGTTACAGTACTTGTGTAGTAAAACTACTGCTAAATAGTTGCACAACATGAATCATATTGTATACGACGTTGTAACGCTCCATTGCAAACAACGATTTCTGTAATAAACAGGGTTCGTTTGTAAATACGCCAAAGATGCAGAATAGAAAGTATAATAACACATTAATTTGTACATGTAGGCTACAGAAATTCCACTACACAGCATTGCTTGCTATGTGGACAAAAACTCACATATTATTGCATCAAAGCTTAGAAAATAAAATAAATAAAAATGTCACACTTGGACAGTAATCATAATGAATATGCTCAAAGACATGTCCCTGGTGGCGAATACAATGCTGAACACGTCTTGCAGTGTCTGCATGGACACGTCGCAACATTTCAGGTGTCACTGCAGCACGGGCCTCACCAATACGTTGTTTTAATTGATCACAATTTCCGGGGCCCGTTTCGTAGACTTTTGATTGTATAACGCCCCACAGAAAGAAGTCCAGAGGGGTTAGATCAGGCGATCGTGCTGACCACTGCCAGGGGCCTCCACGACCTATCCACCGTTCAGGGTATCGTGCATTTAGATATTCCGTAACGGCTCGGGAGGTGTGAGGTGGAGCACATTCATGCTGGTACCAATGCTGTAATACAACCTGGAGTGGAATATCTTCTATAAGGTTTTCCAGAGACAAGTCGGTTTGTAAAAATACAAGATAATTCATACCTGTGAGTCTGGGGGCTATAAAAACAGGCCCAATTATGTAGTCTCCCAGAATACCACACCACACATTAACTCCCCAGTGGATCTGAACGTGTTGTGCTCGAACCCAGTGGGGGTTCACTGGAGCCCAGTAATGAAGATTGTGAGTATTGACGTTGGCATAATTGGCGAAATAGCATTCATCACTCCACAGAATATTCCTGGCAAAATGTGGATCTTGTTATAATGCAGTGGTCATTCTTCGGCAATATGCTACCCTGCGATCGAAATAATTTCCATACAGTTGTCGGTGTACGTGCGGCTTATACGGATTCCAGTTTCGCTCCTTCAGGATCCTCTGTATTGAAGTTCGTGGCATTCCTAGCTCCCTCGCAGCTTATCTTTGCCCTAAGCAACAATAAATATGTGCACATTGTAACATAGATGTTTCGCATTATTATTATTATTATTATTTATTGTTATTATTAAGGTTTCAAGAGACTAAATTATATTGCACCAGCATTATTTAATGAACTACTACCTCGATTGTTCAATATGAACATCAAATAACTAACTATAATTCGCATAAAAAATTATTACCTAAATAAACATTAATTTATAACATAAACGTATTATAGTATGCACTCTTGTATTGAAATACAAACCGTATAATACTGTGAAAAAAATTAATGTATCACAGATAATCTCTACCGATTTTGCCGTCAGATTCCTGAGACATATCACAAATGTATTATCAATAGTAATTAATAAATAAATTCTAATACAAAATTCAAATTATTATTATTATTATTACTATTGTCAGCGGTAGCTCAGTAAGGTGAAGTGTAACTGACCGTGTGTAGGATTCCGTTCGAAGTACTCATGTACATTCCGTACAACTTCAGCATTACCGCAGACGGGTGTAGTCCTGATGGTATGTGCCTGGAACATTCCATTCGTTCGTAATTGCAGCTCTATTCGGCGAAATACTTGTAGAGATGGCAGACGTCTATCTGGAAACACCAGTGCATACCGTCTACGAGCTTCAACGGCATTACGACCAGCTTCTCCATAGATTAGTATAATGTCCATGTACTCATCGATGCTGAATACACCAGCCATTGCCAATATGTTGCCAGCAACTGTCGTGTCGTTCTACCATATTTTATGAGTCTATTGCGCTCTCAAATGCGAAGGTAGAAAAGGCAATGGGGTGCATTAGATGGGTAGACCTGAGGAACATGCAGCTAGCCGCTGTCCGATTGTTATTCCTTCGTATTCTGACGTCATCGGCCAGCATGCACGGTGTCCCCTGTGGAAATCAGTTATTAGGCATCCCAAACAGCATTAGTGTATGCAAAACATCTAAAACTAGATTGCACGGGGGAAACGGGCCACCTGGTATATATATATCAGTTCCTTGTGGACACGATAACTGCCGTAATTTTGCACCAATCACTTTGATTTTTTTTACAAAATATGTATCCCTATAAAATCTCGGTCGAGTTCGTTAATGGGCAAAATCGGTCAAAGGGGGTAAAAAGGGGGGGCTTTTTTTCGAAAAAGTGAAATATCGCTATAACTCTCTTAATACATGAAATATCGAATCCCTTCAAAGTTCATAATATGTATCGGATAAGTGCCAAAAATTTATGTCAAATAAGTTTTTTGATAGCACCAACCATTGACCAAAGGGGTGGGAAAAAGTGGGTTTTTCGGGAAACATTAATCATATCTCTGTTAATAGGCACAATATCAAAACCGCACAAAATGGACAATATTCCTCCAATAATTACCTAAAACTTTTGTCTGAAAGAATTTTTGATATGACCCACCATTACGCCACGGGGTGAACAAAATGATTTAAATTATAAGAAAATGCCAAGTGCCAAGAGAGGTTGCCATGACAACTTTACTTTTAATTGATAAGGATGACCATCAGCAGTTGCTATGACAACGCCACTGCACGAGATCACATACAGTTTTCATATGTCAGTGGGAAGCGACTTCGGTATCGGAACTGGTAGCATGCTGAACTTCTATGCCCAAGGTCGCGGGTTCAAACCCAGACCCCAAAACCACCGTCAGTTCAAAAGTTTATATATAATTTATGTAATATATGTATATATGTATATCAGTTTCTTGTGGACACGATAACTGCCGTAATTTTGCACCAATCACTTTGAATTTTTTACCGAATATGTATACCCATAAAATCTCGGACGAGTTCGTTACTGGGCTATATCGGTCGAAGGGGATGAAAATGGGGGACTTTCTTTTCGAAAAATGAAATATTGCTATAACTCTCTTAATATGTGAAATATCGAATCCGTTCAAAGTTCATACTATGTGTCGGATAAAGCTCAGAAATTTATGTTTGAAACGTTTCTTGATAGCACCAACCATTGACCAAAGGGGTGGGAAAAAGTGTTTTTTTCAGGAAACATTAATCATATCTCTGTTAATAGGCACAATATCAAAACCGTACAAAATGGACAATATTCCTCTAATAATTACCTAAAACGTTTGTCTGAAAGAATTTTTGATATGAGCCACCATTGCGCCAAGGGATGAGAAAAATGATTTCGGGATTATAAGAAAATGCCAAGAGCTATCAGTGGTTGACATGGCAACACTACTAAATTGATGAGGGATGAGCCATCAGACGTTGCCATGACATCTGACTAAGTGTGAAGCGGCTTCGGTGACGTAACTGGTAGCATGCTGAACTTCTATGCCCAAGGTCGCGGGTTCAAAGCCGGCCAAAGTCGTCGGATTTTCTAAGAGCGCTAAAAATCCCTCAGTAAGCTTTCCTTTGGAGGGGAAGTTTCAACGTTCGTTGCGAGTTGCTGATTGAGGTGGCATCTAGTAGCCAAGTTCACAGCTGGGTGGCGTTGACGTTAGTATCTGGTAGCAACATTAGGAACTACTGCTTGAAATTTAGCGTCTGCATTCCTTACCTGAATTACAGACTAATACAGCTATCACAATTCACACCGTTTATCAGACAGATTCTACACTCACCCAAAGTACACGGGGTTATATGACCGCGTTGTCGCAGCCCCTAAACTGAGGAACCAACCAACATCTCTGCGGGAGATATAATTTTGCGTGAAGAAGTAACAGACCGTTACATAGTTACACATCAGTGTCGAAACCTTGCATAAGGACAGTGTGACCACAAGTATAACAAGTAGTTCCGTGAAGAACTGTTACGCCTATTTTCATATATCCTGCTCATGTTAATTGCCTCTATCAACATACAAAATTTCAGTTTAATTGCTGTAACAGATTCGTAGATATTGAGAACCGTCTAAATATTTCAGATGGTCGCCAGGTTGGATTTTTATTTTTGTACTATTATATTAAGATTATTGTGTAAGTGTGGTATTCAAACTTCAAACGCATGATTAGAACACAAGAAGTAAAAACGAGATTTTAAAATTACGCACAGCAGCCATCTTGTGATTATGCAAACAATTGAAATAAATTAGATGCCAGTGGATCAACATTTGTGTAAGCATTTAAAACGTGCAACGTTTCACGGCACTCGGATAGTTAATTCGCGAGAAACGTCAATTTAAATATTTATACTTCGCGTCGCCGCCATGTTGGATTCGTGCTCACCAGGTTACTGAATGTCCTATAGGTGAACTTATGTTCATAGTCTCTATGAACATAAAAATTTCAGTTTGGTTGCTGTAAAAGATTCATATATATTGAGAACCGTCTAAATATTTCGGAAGCTCGCCATTTAGGATTGTTATATGTATAGGCCATAGAGATATGTACCATTCAAGGACAATTATTGCCTAGCTTCATTATTCAAACCTTCACTTCGATCGCATAATTCCGACACAAGGAATAAAAAATTAATTTTAAAATTTCGCACAGCCGCCATCTTGAGGTTATGTAAACAATTGAATTAAATTAGATGGCAGTGCATCACAATCTGCAAAATCATTTACTGTACCACATTTCACTGCGCTCAGAGAGTTAAATCACGAGAAAAGTCTATTAAAATATTTCAAATTCGCTTGGTCGCCATCTTCGTTTGTACTTTACAGGTTTATGAAATATAAATACGTAAACTTGTATCAGTACCCTTTATCACCGTACAAAATTGCAGGGTGATATCTGTAATAGTTTCGGAGATATAGAATGTCAGTGAAATATTTCGCACAGCCGCCATTTTAAGGTTATGTAAACAATTGTTCTAAATTAGACTCCGTTGCATTACAATGTGTATAAACATTTGCTGTACCAAGTTTCATTACGTTTGGATAGTTAAATCGCGAGAAAAGTCTATTTAAATGTCTCAAATTCGCTTGACCGCCATGTTGGTTTTGTCGTCACGAGGTTTTTGAAAGTCTCATAGGTGAACTACTAGTAGTGCCCTTTATCACCGTGCACAATTTCAGGGCGATAACCATAAGATTTTCGGAGATATTGAATGCTAGTAAAATATTTCGCACAGCCGCCATGTTGGATTGGTGAGACGTAACAAAATTTGAAGGGCACGGTCAAGGTAGCCGGGAATAGTGCTATGAACATACAGAGTTTCATTGCAATCGCTCCAGCCGTTTAGATTTTATTAGGGGACACACACACACACCTCTCACACACACACACGCACACACACACGGACAAAAGGTGATCTCATAAGCCAATTTTTTCAAAATTGAAAATAGGCTAATAAGCAGACACATGTCTAAGGGTTTATCGATATGGTGTATATTATGAAAGGTGAAAGGGGTGAAAATTGGGGGTTCAAAAATTCTTATCGGATCATATATCTCCTATTCGACATAGGCGATAAGTTTAAAATTCAGCGGAAAAAGCAGCTTAAACAAGTAGTTCCGTGAAGAACTATACAGCCTATTTTCATATATCCTACTTATGTTAACTGCCACAATCAACATACAAAATTTCAGCTTAATTGCTGTAACAGATTCGTAGATATTGAGAACCGTCTAAATATTTCAGATGGTCGCCAGGTTGGATTTTTATTTTTGTACTATTACATTAAGATTATTGTGTACGTGTGGTATTCAAACTTCAATCGCATGATTAGACAACAAGAAGTAAAAACGAGATTTTAGAATTACGCACAGCAGCCATCTTGTGATAATGCAAACCATTGAAATAAATTAGATGCCAGTGGATCAACATTTGTATAAGCATTTAACGTGCAACGTTTCACGGCACTCGGATAGTTAATTCGCGAGAAACGTCCATTTAAATATTTATACTTCGCGTCGCCGCCATGTAGTATTTGTGCTCACCAGGTTCCTGAAAGTCCTATAGGTGAACATATGTTCATAGTCTCTATGAACATAAAAAATTCAGTTTGGTTGTTGTAAAAGATTCATAGATATTGAGAACCGTCTAAATATTTCGGGAGCTCACCATTTAGGAGTGTTATGTGTATAGGCCATAGAGTTATGTACCATTCAAGGACAATTATTGCCTAGGTTCATTATTCAAACTTTCACTTCGATCGCATGATTACGACACAAGAAATTAAAACTTAATTTTAAAATTTCGCACAGCCGCCATCTTGAGGTTATGTAAGCAATTGAATTAAATTAGATGGCAGTGCATTACAATCTGCAAAATCAATTACTGTACCACATTTCACTGCGCTCAGAGAGTTAAATCACGAGAAAAATCTATTAAAATATTTTAAATTCGCTTGGTCGCCATGTTCGTTTCGTACTTTACAGGTTTATGAAATATACATAGGTATACCTGTATCAGTACCCTTTATCACCGTACAACATTGCAGGGTGATATCTGTAATAGTTTCGGAGATATAGAATGTCAGTGAAATATTTCGCACAGCCGCCATTTTGAGGTTATGTAAACAATTGAACTAAATTAGACTCCAGTGCATTACAATGTGTATAAACATTTGCTGTACCAAGTTTCATTACATTTAGATAGTTAAATCGCGAGAAAAGTCTATTTAAATGTCTCAACTTTGCTTGGCCGCCATGTTGGTTTTGTAGTCAGCAGGTTTTTGAAAGTCTCATAGGTGAACTTCTAGTAGTGCTCTTTAACACCGTACACAATTTCAGGGCGATATCGGTAATAGTTTCGGGGATATTGAATGCTAGTGAAATATTTCGCACAGCCGCCATGTTGGATTGGAGAGACGTAACAAAATTTGAAGGGCACGGTCGAGGTCGCCGGGAATAGTGCTATGAACTTCCCGAGTTTCATTGAAATCGCTCCAGCCGTTTCGATTTTATTAGGGGGGGACACACACACGAATCACACACACGCACACACACACACACACACACACACACACACACACACACACGCACACGCACACACACACACACGGACAAAAGGTGATCTCATAAGCCTATTTTTTCAAAATTGAAAATAGGCTAAAATAAGCTGGCACATGTCTAATGTTTTTTCAATGTGGGGTACATATTGAGGTAAAAGGGATGAAAAGTGGGGGTTGAAAGATTCCTAACGGAGCGTGTATCTCTTAAATGACTTAGGCGAGGAGTTTGAAACTCGGAGGAAATCAATCAGCTTAAAAATCTAATATATATTTGTCAAATACCACTCACTCACACATTCATTCATCACGAAATCTCAGAAACCATCGATCGGATTGGATTGAAATTTGGTATGCAGCTTCCTCAAGGGCCGTAGGTGTTCGCTAAGAAAGGTTTAAAAAAATTCACTTGGGATCATAGTCAAGGATTATGGTCAAACCGCGAAAACCGCAATTTCTACTATATATTTGTCAAAACGGATTGGAATGAAATTTGATAAGCAACTACCTCAAGGGCCGTACTTGCTCGATAAGAAAGCTTTTCAAAGAATTCACTCGTGGTCATGGTCGAACCGCGAAAACCGCAATTTCTACTATATATTTGTCAAATACAACACACTCATTCATCACGAAATCTCAGAAACCATCGAACGAATTGGAATGAAATTTGGCATGCAGCTTCCTTAAGGACCATAGATGCTCGCTATGTAAATTTTTCAAAATTTTCAGTCGGGATCATGGTCAAACCGCGAAAACTGCCATTAAAGTCTATTGTTGCCAGGTAATGCGGGCTGCATCACTTCGCCCCTACCAGAGTTCTGGCGGTATGCAGGCCTTCAGCTGTGTGGAAATATTCAGTGTGTTCTTTACTGTCATAACTTGCACGTCATTGTTGTCTGCGCTCCCGACCTTTACCCACTCTCTCTGTCCAAACAGTGCTTCTCTGTAATTTGTACTTTCACCATCACTTCACTATCATTTTAGACTATAGTTGAAGTAACTGTCGGAGTTCATTTCTGTTTGTACTTCGTACTTTCACCATCACTTCATAATCATCATATTGCATTTCATTTCTGTTTGTACTTCGTACTTTCACCATCACTTCATAATCATCATATTGCATTATATATTAGCCTTAAGTTTAAATAATTGTCGAGTTCCTTTGTTTTTTGGATTAGGTTAGGCGTTTTTCATCATTTCTTTGTAGTACATAGTTAGTTATCATAAAAAGTAGATTTTGGTAAAAGAAAATTACCTCTACCAACATTAATTTTGATAAGTTAGGCTAGGTCTATTCCATTTATAAGATTTTTTAAGTAGAGATTTGTTTTTACGTTTTAAGTAAGGCTAGGTCTATTCCATTTATAAGATTTTTTAAGTAGAGATTTGTTTTTACGTTAGGTGGATTCCTTTTTTATTACTCAAGGGAGGTTCTTCTTCATCTTCTTCTTCTTCTTATTTGTACTTGCTGTTCATTGATTGTTTTCACGATGGCCGCAGTAGAAATGTTAGAGGTAGATGGCACCTAAGTTCCTCCTCGAGTCAGTGCCTCAAAGTAAATCAAATAGAGGTTCAAAATGTAGAAAACCGTTTACTAACAACATCCGTAAAAACAATTAAATAAAGCTGTAAACAAATACGCGAAAGAACATGAAATTCCCGGAAATGGTGCCTGTCTCTTCTCTGCTCTATCTTACGCAATGTATGGCAACATATTACATGTACGTACAGTGCGTGCTGATATCGTCAGACACGCCTCTAACAACAGGGAAAGACTACAGGTGTATTCTAAAACACGAAATTGCCAGCCGTACATAAACAAGGCACAATATGCACCTCTCTATGCATAATTACATGTGATGATGGCCTCCTCCCTTGTAAAATTTCAATCCGGAGGTAAACTAGTCCCCCGTTCGGATCTCCGGGTGGGGACTACTCGAGAGGAAATCTGACATTCTACGGATCGGAGCGTGGAATGTTAGAAGTCTGCTAGGAAGTGGAAGGTTAGAAAACTTAAAAAGGGAAATGGATAGGTTAAGGTTGGATTTGGTTGGGATTAGTGAAATGCGCTGGCAGGAAGAACAGGACTTTGGGTCAGGAGACTATAGGGTCATTAGCAATAAATCAAACAATGGCCAAGCAGGGGTTGGTCTCATATTGAGTAGGAAACTTGGACAGCGGGTGGAATATTATGAGCAATATAGTGAACGGATTATTGTAGCAAAAATCAATTCTAAACCTACGTGCACCATAGTGGTACAAGTCTATATGCCTACCAGTCAAGCTGATGATGAGGATGTCGAAATGTCTACGAAGAAATAGACGAAATTCTGAGGTATATCAAGGGTGATGAAAATGTTATAGTAATGGGAGATTGGAATGCTGTGGTAGGAAAAGGGAGAGAAGGGAAGATAGTAGGAGATTTCGGATTAGGTGAAAGGAATGATCGAGGAAGCAGGCTGATGGAATTCTGCACCGAGCATGAGTTGGTCATAGCTAACACCTTATTCAATAACCACAATAGAAGAATATAAACATTGATGAGACCAGGAGATACAGGGCGTTACCAAATAAACTTCATTATTGTCAAGCAGAGGTTTCGAAACCAGTTTTTGGATTTTAAAACATATCCTGGTACTGACATAAACTCTGACCACAATCTGGTTGTAATGAAATGCAGATTAAAGTTGAAGAAATTGAAGAAAAGTCAAAAACCAAAAAGGTGGGCAATAGACAGACTGAAAGAGAAGGATGTAAACGAAAGATTCAAGAAGAGTATAAAGGAAGGACTAATGAAAACCCCTAAGCAAACTTCAATTATATTGCAGACGAATGGGCACTTTTGAAGAATGAAATAACAAAATCCGCAGAAGAAAACATTGGTAGGAAAGAAAGAATAGGTAGAAAACCGTGGATCACTCAGGATGTACTAGAATTGATGGATGAAAGGCGGAAACACAATAATGTAAGAGATGAAAAGGGGAAGGCAGAATACAGACGTCTGAGAAATGAGGTCAACAAGAAGTGCAAGGAAGCGGAAGAAGAATGGTTGAATGAGAAATGTGCAGGTATAGAAAATTGTCTGAAATTAGGAAAAGTAGACACAGCTTATCGAAGGATTAAGAATACGCTTGGGGAAAAGAAGACTAAGTGCTGTAATATTAAGGACACAAATGGAATGACTCTAACAGATAGGGAAGAAAAGGTTGAGAGATGGAAAGCTTACATAGAGAATTTGTATAAGGGAAAGGAGATTGAGAATCAAGTAATGGAAAGGGAGGAGGAAATTGATGAGGATGCAAAAAGAGATTTAATATTGAGATCAGAATTTGATAGAGCTTTGGAAGACTTAAGCAGTAACAAAGCACCAGGCATATATGATATACCGATTGAGTTGCTACGCTACATAGGAGATGAAAGTCTGATCAGATTATTTCACTTGGTGTGTAGGATTTATGAGACAGGTGAGGTACCCCCTGATTTCAAGAAGAATGTAATCATCCCTATACCAAAGAAAGTGGGAGCTGACAGATGTGAAGATTACCGTACAATCAGCTTGATTACTCAGGCTTCAAAGTTCTTGTCTAGAATAATTTACAAGAGGATTGAAAGCCAGATAGAAAAGGAGTTGGGTGAAGACCAGTTTGGTTTCAGGAGAAATGTAGGAACAAGGGAAGCTGTACTAAGTCTTAGCCTGATTTTGGAAGGTAGAATAAGGAAAGATAAGAGAACGTTCATGGCATTTGTAGACTTAGAAAAGGCTTTTGATAACGTTGATTGGACTACATTGTTTGACATTTTGAAATCTATTGGAATAAAGTACAGGGATAGGAGGGTGATCTACAATCTATACAGAAACCAGACAGCAGTCATTCGAGCTGAAGGACACGAGAGAGAAGCTGATATTCAGAAAGGTGTTAGGCAGGGCTGTAACTTATCACCCATACTTTTCAATCTTTACATTGAACAAGTAATGAAGGAAATTAGAGAAAAATTTAAAGTGGGAGTAAAGATTCAAGGAGAAATAATTTCAACTCTGAGATTTGCTGATGACATCATCATCTTGGCCGACAAGACTGAGGATTTCAATGAGTTTTTGAATGGTGTGGACTTCGTCTTACGGAAAGAATACATGATGAAAATTAATAATTTTAAAACAAAAATACTGGAATGCAGCCGAAATAAATCAGAAACCTCTATGGACATCATATTGGCAGGTGAAAAGCTGAAGGAAGTAGGAGACTTCTGTTACTTAGGAAGCAAAATAACCAGTGATGGACGAAGCAAAGAGGATATAAAAAGTAGGTTGGCTCAGGCAAGGAAAGCATTTCTACAAAAAAGGAATCTGTTGACATCGAATATAGATTTAGTTATTAGGAAGTCATTTTGAAAGCCTTTGTCTGGAGCGTGGCGCTCTATGGAAGTGAAACTTGGACTATTGGTGCAGCAGAAAAGAGGAGAATTGAAGCATTTGAAATGTGGTGTTACAGGAGAATGATGAAGATCAGACGGGTAGATAGGGTTACAAACGAAAAGGTATTAAGACGAGTGGGAGAGGAGAGATATTTCTGGCGACTGCTAATGAAGAGAAGAGATAGGTTGGTAGGACACATACTAAGACACCTAGGAATAGCAATCTTAGTTATGGAAGGAAGGGTCGAGGACAAGAACTGTAGGGGTAAACCAAGGTTAGAATATGTAAAACAGATTGCCTCGGATGTAGGGTGTGGTAGCTATGTAGAGATGAAACGATTAGCTCAGGACAGGGAGGCATGGAGACCTGCATCAAACCAGTCAAAAGACTGAAGACTCAAACAACAACATGTGTATGCCTTACACATACGGTACATCATTCGAATTGCAAGCAGCGGCAGAGATTTATCCTTTCCAATTCCAGGTGTACTGTAATCGTGTACTCCGAACTGGAAATACGTATGGTTCTGCAGATTCTGCTAAAAGGTTAAGGTTTACGGGAGAGTTCATGCAGGGACATTTTGATGTTTACGAGCCATTCACGCCTACAATTTTACAATGTGAATACTCGCTTCTCATTCAGCCTTCTTCATTAACATCTTCTCTTTCTACCGCGAAAATCGTCCTCGAGTCAGTGCCTCAAATTAAATCAAATAGAGGTTCAAAACGTAGAAAACGCTTTACTAACAACATCCGTGAAAAACAATTAAATAAAGCTGTAACACAAATACGCGAAAGAATATCCTGAAGTAAACCTTAGGGCAGTTAAGAAGTATGTTGAAAGCAATAAGAAAGTCAATAGGGATGCAGTGGACAAATATACAAAGAGCCACCCAGAAGTAAATAGGGATGCAGTGGCCAAATATACAAAGAGCCACCCAGAAGTAAATAGGGATGCAGTGGCCAAATATACAAAGAACCACCCAGAAGTAAATAGGAATGCAGTGGCACTATATACAAAGAGCCACCCAGAAGTAAATAGGGATGCAGTGGCCAAATATACAAAAGCCACTCAGAAGTAAATAGGGATGCCGTGGCCATATATACAAAGAGCCACCCAGAAGAAAATAGGTATGCAGTGGCCAAATATACAAAGAGCCACCCAGAAGTAAATAGGGATGCAGTGGCCATATATACAAAGAGCCACCCAGAAAAAATAGTGATGATAGCCATATATACGAAGAGCCACCCAGAAGTAAATAGGGATGCAGTGGCCAATTATACAAAGAGCCACCCAGAAGTAAATAGAGATGCTGTGGCCAAATTTACAAAGAGCAACCCAGAAGTAAATAGGGATGCAGTGGCCAAATATACAAAGAGCCACCCAGAAGTAAATAGAAAGGCTGCTGTTACACATAATTTTAAAAGAGCTCAAGTCAAGATTCTTCCAAGGACAGTACTAAAAATGACGGGCTTTCAATATAATCCACACACTGATTATTCTGCGCACAGAACATTGAATATTGGCCCTCAGGTGGCTTGTACATTTTGCAAAGCCAAGAAATGGAAGGATGAATCACCTGGAATGTGTTGCAGTAATGGAAAAATACAGCTTCCCCCGATCCAACAATATCATGAACCCTTGCACAGCCTCCTTAACCATCAGCACCCAGAATCAGAACACTTCCTGCCTAATACATGTAAATATAATAGTTGTTTTCAAATGACAACTTTTGGTGCAAAGGAAGTAAAAGAAGGTAATTTCATGCCTACGTTTGAAGTGCAAGGGCAGGTATACCATCGAATCGAGGGCTTATTACCATCATCTGAACAACAGCCTCAATTTCTACAAATTTACATTGTTGGAGATGAAGACATAGAAAAAAACATCCGATGTGGCATCTTCCCTGACGTTAAACCTCAGATAGTTCTCCATTGTAGGATCTGTTACACAAGCATAATAGATACATTCATTATTTTATAACAACAATGCAATCAGTTCCTGTTGGCAATCAAGACTTCCGGGTGGTTATCAAAGTTGAAAAAAGATCTCTTGACGAGCACAAAGGCCACTATAACGCCCCTAGCACTGAGGAAGTGGCGGTTTTAATTGCTGGTTAGGAGTTTGAGAAAAGGGATATTGTACTCCACGGCAGAGATAGCAGGTTACTGAAATACATCGCGCGTATGATGCTCTGCAATATCCGCTTATGTTCTGCCGTGGAGAAGATGGCTACTGCATTAATATCCCTCAACATCACAACAGCACACAAGCACCTGTGAAGAAGACCGTGTCTGTCACTAACTTTTACAGCTTCAGAATATTTGAGAGTGAGGGTGATAATTCCTATCTTTTGTAATTTCCCAATCTTATCTATCAGTTTCTGGTTGATATGCATGCAAAGATCGAGACAGAGAGACTACTTTCGATTCGCATCAATCAGAAAAAGTTGAGAAGTGAGGAATATGTGCACCTGAAGGATTCAATGAGTAAAGCTGACAGCCGTTTTTCAGATATTGGTAAAATGGTCGTGCTGCCGTCGACATTCCCTGGAGGCCCCCGCTATATGCATGAACGCACTCAGGATGTCATGACTTTCGTGCGCCATTTTGGACGTCCTGATCTTTTTATAACATTCACCTGCAATCCAAAATGGTCCGAAGTAGTCGAGCACCTGAGACAAGCTCAACAACCTCAAGATAGGCATGATTTGGTAACGCGGGTATTCCATTTGAAAGTCAAGCACAAGATAAGACTTCTTACTAAGGGTTGTATCTTTGGTCTTTGAAGGTGTCACATGTATTCCATTGAATGGCAAAAGCGAGGATTACCTCACGTTCACACACTTCTGAGGTTGGAAGAAGAGCTAAGGCCTGAAGAAATCGACAAGGTGATCAGTGCTGAGATTCCTGACCCAAATCTTGACCCTGCTCTCTATGAAATTGTCAAGGCAACCATGATCCACGGTCCATGTTGAGTTCTCAACAGGAGTTCGTCTTGCATGGTGGAAGGAGTATGCACCAAGAAGTACCCCAGACCACTCATCAAGGAAACCCAAACCAGGAAAGATGGGTATCCCAAATATTGCAGGCTGCCCACTTCGGAGGGTGGGATTTCTATTATTAAAAAGGGAGTGGAAATTGACAATAGATGGGTGGTAACCTATAACCCCGTCCTATCTCGCACCTTCTCAGCTCATATCAATGTTGAGTACTGCAACTCTGTAAAGTCAATAAAATACATTTGCAAGTATGTTAACTAAGGTTCCGACCAAGCTACTTTTAGCATCGGAGAGTTTGACGAAGTTGCGAGATATGAATCAGGACGCTACATCAGCTGCTTAGAGGCGGCTTGGCGCATATTCTGCTTCCTCATACATGATCGCTATCCTTCGGTCATGCAACTTGCCGTCCACCTCAAAAACGGACAGTGGGTTTACTTTAATGAAGACGACGTTCGTGATCAGTTTAACAGCCCTCCAAACACAACCCTTCTTGCTTTCTTCGAACTATGCCGATCCGATAAATTAGCTTCAACACTTTTATATTGTGAGGTTCCATCCTATTTCGTTTGTAAAGTTAATAAGTTTTGTAGAAGGAAGGAGTTTACACCGTTCACCCTGGTAATGCCGAGTGCTATTACCTCCGCCTCCTTTTACATAAAATCCCTGGCCCTCAGTCTGTTACTGACCTCAAAACCGTGGCAGGGGTGGTTCAACCAACATTTCAAGTGGCATGTAAAGCACTTGGCTTGCTAGAGTATGATGCGCACTGGGACCGCACACTAGAGGAAGCTTCCTCCACCGACTCTCCCCACAAGATACGCGAGCTGTTTGCCATCTCACTGGTGTTTCTTCAAGTGAGTGATCCCTTCAAGCTCTGGAAGAAACACAGACAGCTTCCCGGGAGATGTGGTGAGAGAGGTTCAGAGGCAGTGTGCTAATGTCAACCTGATCATGGGCGTTATCTACAACAGGTGTCTGGTGCTTCTTGAGGATTAATACTAAAAATGTCTGGTCAACAACTAGAACGCTTTGGACTTCCGTCGCCTTCTAGAGAACAAGACTCCGTCGTTGTTCACCGAGAATATGTCAGTGAATGATCTTACGACACAATTAAGTTGTCCAATGTGGTTGCTGATAATGTTCGAAAATTGAACAATGAGCAGAGATTGGCCTATAACGAAATAGTTCGAAGTGTTGTTTCAGAATGTGGTTAGCTCTTTTTTCTAGATGCACCAGGTGGAACTGGCAAAACCTTCCTGATTAATCTCCTGCTCAGTACATTTAGAAGTCGACAGAACATTGCCATCGCAGTCGCCTCCTCTGGTATTGCAGCAACCCTACTCATTCTGCTTTCAAGCTCCCTCTTAACTTCAGTCACGCTGCATCGGCCCTTTGTAACATCTTTAAGCAAAGTGGCACAGCTCGCGTGCTGAGAGAGAGAGACAAAAGTCATTGTTTGGGATGAATGCACGATGGTGCACAAAGGAGGAGTCGAGGCATTGGACAGAACACTTAGGGACATTAGGGTTAACAACCAACTTATGGGTGGAGTCACAGTACTTCTTGCCGGTGACTTTAGACAGACCGTCCCTATTATACCCCGTGGAACACGGGCTGACGAAGGAAATGCCTGTCTAAAATCGTCTTACATATGGCCCAAAGTCAGATCAATTCCCTTGACTGTCAACATGCGCGTACACCACCATGGTGATTTATGGCTGAGGAGTTTTCCCGTCTCCTTCTAAGCATTGGCGATGGAAAGTTGGAGGAAAATGACGGAAAAATAACTATTCCAGCTCAACTGTGCGAAGTTGTTAACAGTTTAGAGAATTTGATCGAAAATATCTATCTCCAAGTGTTTGTAAATTCCAACCTTGATAATTCATGGATGGAAGAAAGAGCTATTCTTACCCCAACAAATGACTCTGCTGATAGTATAAATATCGCCATCCTTAAGAAGTTATCAACAACAAAAATGGTATACGAATCAGTAGACTCAGTTGTAGAGGTTGAAGATGCAGTTCATTATCCTGTGGAGTTTTTAAACACTCTTAACCCGCCCGGAATACCACCTCATGTCCTGATCCTCAAGGTTGGTGCTCCTGTCATGTTATTGCGCAATCTAAACCCTCCTAAACTCTGCAATGGAACCAGGCTGCAGGTTAAAGCTCTTCATAAATGTGTGATTGAAGCCACCATATTTATAGGTGTTGGCCAAGGCGAAACTGTCTTCATACCCCGCATTCCTCTAATCCCATCAGACTACCATTTTCAATTCAAACGTCTGCAGATTCCTTTGAAAGTCTGCTACGCCATGACAAATAACAAGGCTCAGGGGCAGAGTTTAAAAGTAGCTGGTGTGGATCGCAGAAGTGACTGTTTCGCACATGGTCAACTATACGTGGCATGCTCCAAAGTCAGTTATTCTGGTGGCTTAGTCATTATGCAGCCTGAGAGAAAGACCAGAAATTTAGTATACCGAGAAATGCTTAGGCGATAAAAAACACTCTCGAAAGACATGGCAGTAGGCTAGGGGACCTGTCTTAAATCAAATCTCCCCGTCGTATATTGCACCCGATTCTCAATTTCAACGCTCCATGTTGCCGTGATTATCTTCCACTACAGGAAAATTCTATTCAACTAATGTTATAACGGGATTCCAAATGTTATTGCGCGCGAAGCCGCGGGTAACAGCTAGTTATCTTATATTTGATACTAATGAGAATAGGGAGTGATTTGTTAATACTACCACAGAAGGAAAGAGATTAACTTAATCGTATCCTGGCGCAGTCAGCTAGCATTTGAGGGTGTTAAAATGCGAGGGAGCTGTGCCAGTAGATATACTGACAATTTAAAGTTACCCATCGGTGCAAAATTTCGGCATCCCAGCGTCTCTAAAAGCCATAGTAGTTAAGAGGGACGTAAATCCAATACGGTAACATTAATATTATTAACTTAATAGGCTGATGATTATTGGCTTGAATATCTCAACTAATCAATCAGATATGAAAGAGTATTATTGAGAAAGTGGAAATCCTCTAACTTCCTAGTTCCACTCGCATCTCAGTTACTAATAACCACACAGGAAGGAATCCCTTGTAAAGGAATGCATTGGCTTAGCTCCAATTTCAGTCAATGACAGGACGGTTCTGAAACGGCCATCAATACTTACCGAGCATATCGGTCACACCGAACAACTCCCCCCTCTTTGTCGCCGTAAATTCAGTGTCCCGTACTTTGACTGCTAGAGCTGCACATTCAACGTCGTAACTGAAACAAAGAATTCAAATCAAAGTTATGCACAATCGGATTCTAACCAAAATTAATAAGAATGCCAGTTGATATGAAGGCTGAAATCTCCTCTGATTAACCATCATTTTTCCTGCAATTATTCAATTGGCATAGATTGAATTATATACTCGTGTACGCCCAAGGGTAAATTTTGAATGTTAAGTACCTGTTGATTTTTGACATCACCTACACAAACACGTTATGTATAGAATAGGCTGTCTGGGTGAACAAAGTGTCTTGCTTCTGTTGCCAGTGAGAACAACAGGTCAGTTTATATGTATCCGATTCTCAGAAAAGGAAGACAGGTGTGAGTTGAAAGTTCGTTACTTGTTTCAAAGTGGAGGTCAGTAAAGATCCCTTGTCTTGAGGAAGGAAGACGGAGAAAGCAGTGTCGCACGTAAGGACGGATATAGTTTCTGACGCCACGAAGTGGGAGGAGTTCACCAACTGAGATTTTCAATAATTTGAATGAACTGCCAATAGGAAATATGAAGCACCTTACGGCGGGAACTTATTTTGCCCGCGAAATCGAGAAATGTGTGTTCCTACGATGCGATTTTCTGCACGCGAGTGTCATTGGAAAGTGCTAATTTTTATGAGTTCATTGAGATGTTTCCGAAGAATGTGGAACAATTTTTAAGATTTATTACGGAGCGATATTCCCTTTCCACTGACAGTTTTGATAAGCTGTATAAATACATCGATCTGTGAACAGACGAGGACTTGATTGTGTGAATCTGAAGACGTTCGTAGGGTGAAACTCTGACCGAGTGCGAGGCACTCGGGTACTTAATATTTATGCGAAGTGCGATGATAACACTTAGAAATTGTAGAGTAATTGCGTTGTGTGCAGAGCAACATGTGATGCTACGTACAGTGAATATTAGGTTGATACAATTCCACAGTTTTAGGGAAAGTTTCTTCGGTACTGCACAGGACTAAATTAGCGAATTAAGTAACATATTACGCAGTCTAGCCAGTTGGATTTTAATAATAATAATATATCTTCCTACAGCAAGATGTTCGCCCACGTGATGGAAGATTTGACGAATAATGGTTCATCTGCCACGATGAATTACACCATGGGCTAGATCATCAGGGGGGGACAGTGTCGTGGTGCCGTCATGACACCGGGCAAGCTGAAAGTAGAGTACAAAATTAATTTATTAATTGTCGGGACGGGGCACGCGCAACGTAGGGAAATTTGTTTGTAAATTATTTTGCTTTGTGTGTTTTAAATGTAGATTCTTTCGTGGCTGACATAATTAGTTTCTTAGCATCACGTGAAAATTTTTGTAAATATAGTATTTTGTGTGTTTTCTTGCTTTTGCTTTCTTTTAATTGCTTGATTAGAGTGCTTGTTGTTATGTCGCCATGCGCGCATGAAAACATAGTACTAATAAATAAATTTATGGCGGAAATGTAAGAATATGATGATAAATGAATCTTAAATAGATTATAATATTAGACTTGGGGGGTAAAATTGCCCGTTGTTTGGTTATAATTAAGGCCCAGATAGTAATGTGTTTAAATATTTGTTATATAACTAAATATTTTATATTTATTTGCATATTTTTGCCGTTTCTATAAATAAATACATATTCTGGCGTATTTATTCAGAAGTACATATTTCCTATATTTGGTGGTATGTTGTACTCCTTAGATGAATTCTGCCTTCATTTTTGACCCTTGGTAATTCCAGTAATTGGCTTCTATATTTCGTGAATGCACCCATGCCTCTGTATTGTAGTAGTATTTCAAGAGAGGACTTCCCCGGTTATTAAGTATAGCAGGGGGCTGGAGTCAACATTGAGCATCCGATAGTACTTACCTTGACAGGAAGTTTTACTTGAAATTACAGTGGTACTCGTAAGTATAGACAAGAGTGCTATGAAAGTTTCTGAAGTGACCTTTGTGCTTTTTAGAATGAAATTCGAAAACAGCACATACATGATTTCGTATCGCGCATCTGCAGTAAATAATGTAGAATTCGGAAACTGAGGCAAGCCCCAGCCTGTAGACAGGATTATGGATTATTCAAACAGCTAGACGCTTCAACTATATTTCGAGTAACTGGGGAACATAAATATGGTACAAATTTAAGAACATATTTTGGAAACTTAATCACATATTTTTCCACTTTTAAACACATAAATAAATACATATTTCTCAAAAGTTAAGCACATAACTATCCGGGCCCTGGTTATAATTGTTAAGGCAATGCGAGTTTATTTTGTTTCGCTTGGTGCAACTCTTGTTGACACATAAGGTCGTCTGCCTTACCGTATTCATGTCATTAGCCTTGTTTTGTAATCTATTCTTGGTCTGACGTATTAGTTGGGGTCATTGGTCAAGCTTCGGCAAGTGTGTGTGTGCTATTGTGTGAATCTTCGATAGTGAGCAGGTAAGGACTGTGGATCCTGTACCGTTGCTACTTTATTCCAGCTTACGTGATCTACGGAGCGTATTTGCTGACGAATGAATCTTGATATCCCATGGCGTGGAGTTTTCAAGAAATTATGATTGTGCATATTTTTTAAGTATCGCGTTTCCAGAAGCCAGTGGAGGCTGTCTTCGAAACTCAAGGCCTCAGGCTGGGGTATTTGTCTACATACTAGGGCACAGTAATAAGTGCTTGATTGACCACCGTACTCAGATTGAGAATGTTGATAAGCTGCAGCTGCGCGCTACGCATTTTTCGTTTGGTAATTAGTTAAATGTCTTGCCTGAAAGATTATAATGTGTTGAATTAATTGGGAGCTATTCATGCCACATTCAAACCAGTTTCCGACCATATTTATCGAAGTGTAACACATTTGTTCTTACGCCTGTTGAGACCTGTTCTTATTATGTTGTTGTGGCTTGGCGTGTCTTTGCCAAGTCTGTAAGATGTCACGTTAAGGTTGCAAACGGCTAACCGGTGTTCTTGTAGGTCACGTGTTACATTGTGTTGATTTGTGAGCTTAAGACAGCTTGCTTCGGCTGCTATTCGTTATAAAATACAATTGCTTGATTGCTTGATTGTAAAGGGTTAGTCTATGTCAGCTCGTTTATTTTAGTATTAGCCATTGTGTATTCCCATTATTGTAGTGATTTCCAGCCCGCAGAACGGGAATTCATGACTTACTTGAGTGGTCGAACAGGAATGAATTCTCGTCAAAGTACTCGTTATTTTTAGTTGTCGGACGGCGCACACAACACATAAAACATGTTTTTCTTTGGATATTTGTATTTTGTTATTTTGATTCTGTGTATTTATTTTCTTTAGGTGATATTTTGGTTCACCTTGTTTAACAGCTGTCTAAGCTGAGTGCTTGATTTATTTAATTTGTGGACTGAGGTTTGATTCAGTCATTTTATTTGTCGGCTAATATGGTTTGAGGGTACTATGGTGGCAAATATGGAGGTGACTATTATTGGTCCCTGCTTTTGTTTGTTTATATAGTATCGGATACCTGGAGGTCGCATGTGGGCTATTGGATTGCTTTTAGGTAATTTATGGCAGGCAAACAATTGAAGGTCATATATCAGGGTGGTTTAAATTTGTTGTTTTGTCAGTGATGATTCAGAATTAAATTGTTATTGTTTTTTAACCTGTCATGTAAGTTATTGATAATATTAAGTTCCCCTATGAATCCTGGAAAATGAAAGAAGCACGTTTCTCCTCATACTATTTCAAGGATCGATCACGACCCCGAATCTAAGTCTTGCGTAGTGCTTCATTTCTAAGTGTACATAAGGTATACTTTGACGCCGAGCAGCGTGCGGATTGAGGATACCCGACAGAGCTTTCGTGGTGATTTTTAGTGTATTTTTACAAGGGCGTAAATTGTTGAAACTGTGGAAAGCAAATAGAATGGCTAGACCAGTGAAAACATTTTGTACTTGAAGTTAGATCATCGGATGTGATAATTTTATTAACGTAATTTAAGCGATGTGTTACCGCTATGAATATTGGAATGTAAAATCACGGAGTTTGTGTAAAATCTAAATATGGAACATAGTAGTTGGATTGAGAATTTTTTGGCAAAATATATAGCGTATGCTCCAGGCGCCCAACCATTAAAATAGAATTGTTTAGTAAAACCAAACTCCAAATTGATATGACAGGAAGGTTGTACCTTAAAAACTGACAAATATTTGATTAATTAATTATTTTATTCTGAAGTAAGGCTAGAATTTAGTACTGAATCAAAGGGTTAAGAATTAATTTAATAGTAACTATACACAAGGATGCTATTGCTTGGGGGTAAATGTAAATTAATTGAGTAGTTAACCTAGCGTACGTTTTATGTGTGTGTGTGCCTAATTGATGTCACCATATGTCATTGTCCCTGTATTTCTCTGAGTGAATTTATATTCGTGTGAAGATGGCACCTTTAGATGAGATTCGAGCAGTAATCGAGCAGACAGCGGCTCGTACCCAGAAACAATTATTAGAATTAAGGAATGCCATGACTAACGAGATTAGCGAGGCTAGTAAGAAACAATCTAGTGAGTTAGAGAAACAATTAGGAACTCAGTTAGAAACACAGTTAGCGGCACACAGTGAAAAAAATCTAATGAGTTAGCGGCACACAGTGAAAAACAATCTAGTGAGTTAGCAGCACACAGCGAGAAACAATCTAATGAGTTAGAAACACGGTTAGGTTTGATTAATGGCAATATGAACAAACAATCTAAAGATTTCGAAGTACAATTGCAAGATCAGACTGCGAAAAATACAGAAGAGTTAACACTACAGGAAGAAAGGAACACGGTGAAATTGGCAGCGCTTTCAGCTGAGATTAAGGAGTACACTAAGCTTCAGTTAACACAATTATCGACCGATGTTGAAACTAACAATAATAAACAGTTGGAGGAGATTATGAATATTGAGGACTCATTTAGCGACAAATTACAGAGCTTAGATGATATCGTAATGGCAAAACTACTCAAATTGAATATGCATGTTCAGTAAACACTTCTGAAATAAAGTTGGCACAGGATAGATTGGAAGATAGATTTAACAAAATCGAAGAAGGGGCACAATTGGTTCAAGGTCAAATTAATACAATGGACGGAAATATTAGTGGATTGGTGAAAAAATTAAGTAAATTAGAGGTAACGTCAAGGGAGCGCTGGAAGAAGTTGGAGGTAGAACAACAATAATTGAATGGGACGATCGAGAGCAATAATAATAATATGTTAACGAGATTGACCACAATAGAATCTAATCAAGCTAATACCAATGAAAAACGGATAAGAGGATAGACAGGATGAAGGATAGTATCAGAAAGGATTGGAATAAAATGACAGCGGAATCTAAGGATGAGAAGTTAACAATCATTAAACGGCTGAGTGAAAACTGTTTCAGAATACAAGCAATTTAGGAGAATATGAGAGTTATGTTCAGAGAGCAGGACGATCGTATTATAATGAATGAACTTAAGTCTGTGTAACGAGGTACTATACTTGCTGCGCTAGTAGAGAAAGATAAAGAAAATAGCATTGAGGGAGGAGTAATGACTAACCCTTCGGAGACAGGAAGGAGCCCAGGCACAGTAAATACACAAATATTTAGGAATTATGAAGGCCGTGCGTCAACACCTCAGGAAGGACAAATACCGACGCAAGTGGTTCAGATAATTCGAGCTGTTGAATTACGCCCGAATAAATGTGTACCATATATGAGGCTACACCAAAAGCGTTCTTAAAGGAACTGGACGATTTTTACGCAGACCAAAATCTAAGCCGTGAAAGTCAATTTAGGACGGTAGAGAAGTTTCTTGGAGGATCTGCCCTTATCTTGTTCTTGAGCTTCCGTTATACGTTTGAGACCATGGCCGGATTCAAAGGGGCGTTCCTGAAAAAAAAATTAGTTCTAGCCACCAACTAATTTTGAGATTAGATCTTTATGCGAGGAAATACCATAGTACACAACAGACGAAAGTTGCGGAGTATTTCACGAGACAGATGTTGAACTTAAAAACTTGGACAAACAAACGAACAGGACATGGTAACTACTATAAGTAAACAGCTTCCTGTAAATGCGCAACAGTTTATAGCAGCAGCAAACGCCAGTACAGCGATTCAGGCAGAAGAGTACTTGAGACATTTAGATGAAACTCATAATCAGTGTCACGGGAGAGACAGAAGGCAAGTTGAAACAGTAAACCCAGTCGAGGTCATTAATCCACAGGTGACGCATACCAAGTCTCAAGCCACAAACACAGGGAATAACCCGAGGCGAAGCAATGACGAGGGGAACGAACGAAGATTCCAGCCGAGATACGAAGTCAACCTACAGAACAGATATTATAATGAGTGGAGGTATAATCAGCGTAGATATCAACAAGAGCGATATTACGGCAGGCAGGAGACACCTTATAGAAGAGGAAATAACGATTCCAGAAACAATTCAGGATGGCGCTGAAGACGATACGATTAACAATCCGGTGGAAGGAATAACCAACGGTATCACGAAAATCAGAACCACAGGATGACCACCGGAATAATTGGAACCAAAGATACGAGGAATCACAGCGTTATCTGGATGAACTGCATGCTGCAGTAAGAGAGGAAAAAGACCTCTGGGAGCGCATTATAGATAAGCGGAGAAATCCAGATACTCATACAGAGGAAGACGCAGCGCAGAGCCTATTGCTACAACAGGAACGGCAGGAGAAGGGACGGCTACATCAAAATGGGGGCCGTCATGACAAAGAAAAGCTCAATAGGGGATGGAGGAGACAACCTGAGAAGTAGACGGTGTCGTGAGGAAGATGGATGGATTGTTGCCAGTATTGGAGAATGGATAGCCACACCGGAGGATTGCTTGGAGGAGGTCGTAAAACCACATAATGATACCATAAAGCAATTACCTATTATTTTTGCACGAATCGGCGGATGGAGAGTAAAATGCTTAGTTGATACTGGGTCAGAGATCAGTCTAGTATCGGAGGCTTTAGTACGAGAGATAGGGCGGAATTATGATGTCTCAATAATTCCGTTCTCTCAGCTGAAAGCATGTGGCGTTATTCCTGAGCGCACCGTGACTTGCAAAACACAGGCAATTAAGAGCTGGAAATTTTGGAACACACCTTTGCTCTGACTTTCGTGATATTGGCAAAGCTAAATTTTAATATCATTCTTGGATCAAATTTTATATGCGAGTATCAAGCCAATATCGACCTATAGTACAGTCAAATTAGGCTTCGAGACGGAAAAAATTAAATTACAACGAATTTTTTCAAAACCATGTTCTATATGACTCCCTGAACATCCCCAGATAATCGCCAAAAATCGGGCTTGGGGAACACCCATAAATTTTCATAAAACATCCGCCATCTTGGATTAAAAAAAAACTGCTATAACTTATGAACGAAAAGTAGAAATAAGGTGTGGTTTTCACCAAAAGTTGTGTTTCGACTTTTAGATGTACTTACTGTGAAAAATCACAATCAAGTCGGGGACCGTCCTTACAGACCGTTCTTTACAAAAAGTAAAAACTAAATGCCGTTCCCCCAAAAAAGTTGTGTTTCTACTTTTAGATGTTGTACTTACTATTAACACAGGCAATTAAGAGCTGGAAATTTTGGAACACACCTTTGCTCTGACTTGGGGGAACGTCTTTAAATTAAAAAGAAAAGACGCTTGATATCTTAGATTTTTGTAAAAAAAACAACGATGTAACTGTTGAATAAAAAGTGAAAAGGATGCTATTCTGTCTACAAATTTAGATTAACTTTCACAGCTTGTGCACATCAAATAACTGGATATAGACGAGGGGGAATGTCCCTAAATGAGAAAAAAATCCGTCATCTCTTATATTGCATAAACAAAATGTAATGCTCATAGCAGAGTATTTACAGTTTTTGGGCAAGAACATGTACAATGGATTTACGATGTTCAAAGGCTACAAAAATCATTTTAGCTAAAACTGACATTACAAAATATTACTAATATAACCAACAATACACAAATTGCAGACATTTTACATTGAAGATAACATTTATTAGACATTGACACATATTAAGACAACATTCATTTGTTTAGAACTCGTCTTCTCATTGAGGTTTCTTTGGGGGCGATGCTAGACCTCTTTTGTACAGAGACGGCAGCGGCATCATTGGTTTCCTTTTCGATTTGCTCCAGGTCATCTTCTTCCTCGTCATCAAAGAAAGTGCGTTTGTATAGGCATGCATCTCCTGCACAAACGGCGCACATGGTGGTACATGGGAGGCCTCCTCTCCTGCATTCGCAGTTTCTTGTGCAGTCTCCTTTGCATCCACACCTTACCATATGGATGAGATGTTCAGGCGTGGGCGGCAACCTAGACTGAATAGGAATGGGCCTTCCACATTCGAGTTTCCATCCCCAATCTTGCGGTGGAAGACGGTTGCCTTTCCAAGCTTGAACCAGGTGGTAGACGCGCAGACAGTGTTGACGTGCCGCAGTGGAAGAAGGAGGAAGGCTAGAAAGATTCATGATGAAGTTTGGTGGTTTGTTTCCCTCGGTTTGGATATACTTCTTAAATCGTGCTTTGTCAAGGCCCTCTCCTGGTTTGCCTCCGTAGAGCTTGATGATAAATTCCTGTCCTGAATCAAACAAAACATAAGGTAATGTACAGTATACCGACTTCTAGTAGTCAGAGAATTAAAAGATCATACCGGTATTATAAGAACAAGTACGAAAGAAAAGAACTAATTTACCTGCAGCTGCAATTTTATTTTGTGTTGCGATTTCGTCCAGGAAAACAGCGACTGTTTTACGGAGTTGTTGGTCGTTGTGCAGTTTATTGAAGCCTACCAACGGACTCTTGTAATGAAAGGCGGAGGTGGTATCACATCCCATCATTGCGTGGACAAACAGTAAGTGAGCTGTCATTTCTCCGAGACTTTGATGCAGCTCCTTACTTCTGTAAATCTTTTGGGAGTTCTTTGAGTTACCCGGAACTAAGAAAAAGATGGAATGGTCCGGCAGCGTCAAGGCTGCTATTAAAACAAGAAGATCTGATTCGTCGCCGACTACGACTGCTCTTTCCTCAGATTCGGCCTCTTTTTTTTGCAGTTTCTACCATCAAAACATCCGCGTCACTGGGTGCAAGGAGGACTGGGATGTTTCCTGACTCAAATGCTGCTCCTAGAAAGTTTACGAAATTCGTTTTGTTGTCAACGTTGGATAAAAACTGTTCTTTATGTTCAGTAAAAATGTTGGAAGATGTCACTTCTACCCTAGCTGACGACTTTCCGATGTTACGGCGACCATGTGCAGCGTCTTTCGTGGTCGCCTCGTAGCCGTCGAACACTATAATGACACATTCCCCGTAATGCCTTCGTACGTAGTCCTTGTAGGCGTTGAACACATCGTCGTAGGTTGCTGGGCGAGGCCAATGCACGTGGTGTATAAGATCGCCACCATCTAGAACGAACTTGGGATTATCATGCATCTGACTGCTCACGTTGCAGACTTGGTCTATAACCCTATATATCTTTGAAAAGTCCGTTCGGTTATCTGAGTGTGTACAGAGAGCTCTTTACCGCTATTACGTTATTACTTCAATGATAAAATGTAACTTACCGTAAAATGTCAGAAAATAATGCTGGTAGAGCCGTTGGACGCTGTTTCCTTACTTATATCTTCATAAAGTTGCACCCTTGCACGTAAACACAAACTCCAAACGATGTGAGCGTGAATACCCAATCCTGCAGGAACGTGCAATATCACGTGGGAGTATCGTCGCAGGGGGCGCGAGCGCTTGGGACTGCAACAGATTAGCGACGCGCTCGGTTCGACAACAATCGCGTATGGAAAACCGGAGCCTTGTATAAACTGTTCGATTTGCAATTTATCGTAGAAAAAATTGTAGGTTATTAAAAGGTCTATGTACATTCATTCCTGATAACAAACACACCCGTGTTTTAAGAACAGATCCATTTCTTCCATTACCATAACTTACTTTTGGAGGACATATTTTTCTCTGACAAATGTGGCGATTTCCCCCCTTATAATTTAATAACGTTCCCTACTTCTAAAAAATAGTAACACATTATTTAACAAATCAAAAGAAAAACGTAAACACTTGGTCATTTTTACGTTTACTTAGTATATCACAAAATTTTAAAATATATTCCAAGAAATCAGGCGTTTTTCTTGAAATTTAAGGACGTTCCCCATCTTATATACGCAGTACGGTAATATAATAAACAGAAGTTCTGATAGTTAAATTAATTATATAGAAGAAAACAGGACATTTTTATCACTTTTCGTTTAGGAGAAACCTTTTTTTAAGCAGATAAGTAATTTTTTCTTCAAAATTTAATGACGGTCCCCGACTTGAATGTGAGTTTTCATAGTAGGTACACCACCTAGAAGTCGAAACACAACTTTGGGTTTAAACCGACCTTATTTCTACTTTTCGTTCATAAATTATAGAGGTTTATTGAAAATTTAGGGGTGTTCCCCAAGCCCGATTTTTGGCGATTTTTCTGGGGATGTTCAGGGGGGTCTTATAGAACGTGTTTTTGAAGAAATTTTTTGTCATCTAATATTTTGCGTATCCGGCCAAATTTTGTCCTAATATGACTGTACTACTGCACTAAAACACTGTCAGTTTCAGAAATATTGAACGAATGAGGAATTTTGGGCTAAATATGGATGAGGTAACCAAGGGTAGAGAGGCAAATACCTGGTTTCTCGAGGCTATTAGCGAGGAGACGGAGGAGCAATTACTGGAGCTAGACACTGATGACGTCACTACTGCAACTGAGGAATTGGAAGAAAAGAAGAAGAGGAAGGAACTGAGATTTGGGCATTGTTGGCTGAAGAAGATGACAATACGGACGACTTCGAGAAACAACTAAAGGAGCAGCTGAAAGGAGTCCAATTAAGGGGTGCAGAGAAGGAGAGACTTGAACAGATACTCAGGAATCATCAGAAAGTTTTTGACACTGTACCAGGGAAGATTCTAAATTTTAAGTACTCTATGCAAGTAGACGATTGGTTGCCATTTAGAAGCAGATTATACCCGATATCAGAGAAACACCATAGTCAAGTTAAAGAGATTATTGAAGGAATGCTACACGCTGGGGTTATACAGAAGACACCCAAGCCTTTTCTTAATGCAATTTTGGCTGTCGCCAAACCTAATGGTTCTATTTGACTCTGCCTAGACGCAAGAATGCTCAACATGCGATTGTTGCCAGAATACGACAAAACGCCTTTCATTAGAGACGTCCTTAAAGGATATAGAGTGAAGAGTATTTATTCTAGTGTGGACTTGACCTCAAGTTTCACCACATTGAGTTAGAGGAGAAATCCCAATTGTTGACAGGTTTCTTGTTTGACAATCAGACTTTCAGGCTCCAAAGGATGCCTTTTGGTGTAAAAACAGCTGGATGTGCTTTGATTGGAGCCTTAGATCGAAACCTAACTGATGAGGTTAAAGAGATGACTGCGAGGTACATTGATGACATATTGTAGGCTTCTGACTCTGTTGAAGAACGTATGAAAAATTTGGATAAACTTCTGGAAAAACTTCTCAATTCAAATTTCAAAATTAATCTAGAGAAGGCACCTGATATCTCTGCCGTGGAGTACAATATCCGTTTTCTCAAATTCCTGACCAACAATTAAACCCGCCACTTCCTTAGTGCTAGGGGCGTTATAACGGCCTTTGAGCTCGTCAAGAGGTCTTTTCTCAGCTTTGATAACCACCCGGAAGTCTTGCTTGCCATCAGGAACTGATTGCATTGCTGTTATAAAATCCTGAATGTATCTATTATGGTTGTGTTACAGATCCTGCAATTGGAGAACTATCTGAGGGTTAACGTCAGGGAAGATGCCACATCGGATGTTTTTTTTCCTATGTCTACATCTCCAACAAAGTAAATTTGTAGAAATTGAGGCTGCTGTTCAGATGATGGTAATAAGCTCCCGATTCCATGGTATACCTGCCCTTGACTTTAAAAGTTGGCATGAAATTGCCTTCTTTTACTTCCTTTGCACCAAAAGATGTCATTTGAAACCAACTATTATATTTTCGTGTATTAGACAGGAAGTGGTCTGATCTAGGTGCTGATGATTAAGGAGGATGTGCAAGGGTTCAGAATATTGTTGGATCGGGGAAAGATGTAATTTTACAGTACTGCAACACATTCCAGAAGATTCATTCTTCCATTTCTTGGCTTTGCAAAATGTACAAACCACCCGAGAGCCAATATTTAATGTTCTGTTCGCGGAATAATCAGTTTGTAGATTATATTGGATGCCGGACATTTTTAGAACTGCCCATGGAAGAATCTTGACTTGAGCTCTTTTAAAATTATGTGTAACAACAGACTTTCTATTTACTTCTGGGAGGCTCTTTGTATACATGGCCACTGCATCCCTATTTACTTCTGGGTGTCTCTTTGTATATTTGGCCACTGCATGCCTCTTGACTTTCTTATTGCCTTCAACATACTTCTTAACTGCCCTAAGGTTTACTTCAGGATGTACTTTCGCGTATTTGTTTACAGCTTTATTTAATTGTTTTTTATGGATGTTGTTAGTAAATCGTTTTCTACGTTTTGAACCTCTATTTGGTTTAGTTTGAGGCACTGACTCGAGCAGGATTTTCGCGGTAGAAGGAGAAGATGTTAATGAAGAAGGCTGAATGAGAAGCGGGTATTCACATTGTAAAATTGTAGGCGTGAATGGCTCGTAAACATCAAAATGTCCCTGCGTGAACTCTCCCGTAAACCTAAACCTTTTAACAGAAGCTGCAAAACCATACGTATTTCCAGTTTGGAGTACACGATTACAGTACACCTGGAATTGGAAAGCATAAATCTCTGCCCCTTCTTGCAATTCGAATGATGTACCGTATGCGTAAGGCATAGATATAACAGATACATATTCAGCCTTGTTTATGTAAGGCTGGCAATCTCGTGTCATAGAATGCATCTGTAGTCTTTCCCAGTTGTTAGAGGCGTGTCTGACAATGTCAGCACGCACTGTACGTTCATGTGATATGTTGCTATACATTGCGTAAGATAGAGCAGAGAAGAGACAGGCACCATCTCCGGGAATTTTACAGACTTGGTGGGGAACTTGGGTGCCATCTACCTCAACCATTTCTACTGCAGCCATCGTGAAAACAATCAATGAACAGCAAATAAAAAATAAGAAGAACCTCCCTTCAGTAATAAAATAATGGAATACACCTAACGTAAGCACAAATCTCTACTTAGAAACCTGATAATTGGAATAGACCTATCCTAACTTAACAACATTAACGTTGGTAGAGGCAATTTTCTTTTACTAAAATCTACTTTTCACTATAACTACGATGTACTACCAATAATTGATGAAAAAACCCGAACCTAATCCAATAAACGAAGGAACTCTACAGTTACTTCAACTATAGGCTAAAATGATAATGAAGTGATGGTGAAAGCACAAAGTACATACATAAATTACAGAGAAGTATTGTTTGAACAGAGAGAATGGGTAAAGGTTGGTAGCGCAGACAACAATGACGTGCTCTTTATGACGGTAAAGAACACACTGAGCATTGCCACACAGCTGGTAGGGGCAACGTGATGCAGCCCGCATTACCTGGCAACAATAGACTTAGGCATTATTGAACCTGTTCATATAATCGTGGTTATCGCGGTTTTCTCAGTTTGACCATGATCCCAAATGAAAATGTTAAAAACCTTTATTAGCGAGCACCTACGGCCCTTGAGGAAGCCGTATACCAAATTTCATTCCAATCCGTACGGTGGTTTCTGAGATTCCGTGATGAATGAGTGGTATTAGACAAATATATAGTAGAAATCGCGGTTTTCGCGGTTTGACCATGATCCCGAGTTAATTTTTTGAAAACCTTTCTTTGCCAATACCTACGGCCCTTGAGGAACTGCATACCATATTTCATTCAAATCCGTTCGGTGGTTTCTGAGATTTCGTGATGAATGAGTGAGTGTTATTTGACAAATATATAGTAGAAATCACGGGTTTCGCGGTTCGACCATGATTCCGAGTGAAATTTTTGAAAACATTCTTAGCGAGCACCTACGGCCCTTGAGGGAGCTGCATTCCAAATTTCATTTAAATCCGTTCGGTGGTTTCTGAGATTTCGTGATGAATGTGTGAGTGGTATTTGACAAATATATAGTAGAAATCGCGGTTTTCGCGGTTGACTATGATTACGAGTGAATTTTTTGAAAACCTTTGTTAGCGAGCATCTACGGTTTTGAGGAAGCTGCATACCAAATTTCATTCAAATCCATTCGGTGGTTCCTGAGATTTCGTGATAAATGTGCAAGTGGTATTTGACATATATGTAGCAGAAATCGCGGTTTTCGCGGTTTGACCATGATCCCTTGTGAATTTTTGAAAACATTTCTTAGCCAGTACCTACGGCCGTTGAGGAAGCTGCATACCAAATTTCATTCAAATCCGTTCGGTGGCTTCTGAGATTTCGTGATGAATGAGTGAGTGGTATTTGACAAATATATAGTAGAAATCGCGGGTTTCGCGGTTTGACCATGATTCCGAGTGAATTTTTTGAAAACATTCTGAGCGAGCACCTACGGCCCTTGAGGGAGCTGCATACCAAATTTCATTTAAATCCGTTCGGTGGTTTCTGAGATTTCGTGATGAATGTGTGAGTGGTATTTGACAAATATATAGTAGAAATCGTGGTTTTCGCGGTTGACTATGATTACGAGTGAATTTTTTGAAAACCTTTGTTAGCGAGCATCTACGTTTTTGAGGAAGCTGCATACCAAATTTCATTCAAATCTGTTCGGTGGTTCCTGAGATTTCGTGATGAATGTGCGAGTGGTATTTGAAAAATATGTAGTAGAAATCGCGGTTCTCGCGGTTTGACCATGATCCCTTGTGAATTTTTTGAAAACATGTATTAGCCAGTACCTACGGCCGTTGAAGAAGCTGCATACCAGATTTCATTCAAATCCGTTCGGTGGCTTCTGAGATTTCGTGATGAATGTGTGAGTGGTAGTTGACAAATATATAGTAGAAATCGCGGGTTTCGCGGTTTGACCATGATTCCGAGTGAATTTTTTGAAAAACATACTTAGCGAGCATCTTCGGCCCTTGAGGGAGCTGCATACCAAATTTCATTTAAATCCGTTCGGTGGTTCCTGAGATTTCGTGATGAATGTGTGAGTGGTATTTGACAAATATATAGTAGAAATCGCGGTTTTCGCTGTTTGTCTATGATTCCGAGTGATTTTTTTGGAAACCTTTGTTAGCGAGCAACTATTGCCCTTGAGGAAGCTGCATACCAAATTTCATTCAAATCCGTTCGGTGGTTCCTGACATTTCGTGATGAATGAGTGAGTGGTATTTGACAAATATATAGTACAAATCGCGGTTTTCGCGGTTTGACCATGATTCCGAGTGAATTTTTTGAAAAACATACTTAGCGAGCATCTTCGGCCCTAGAGGGAGCTGCATACCAAATTTCTTTTAAATCCGTTCGGTGGTTCCTGACATTTCGTGATGAATGTGTGAGTGGTATTTGACAAATATATAGTAGAAATCGCGGTTTTCGCGGTTTGTCTATGATTCCGAGTGAATTTTTTGGAAACCTTTGTTAGCGAGCAACTATTTCCCTTGAGAAAGCTGCATACCAAATTTCATTCAAATCCGTTCGGTGGTTCCTGACATTTCGTGATGAATGAGTGAGTGGTATTTGACAAAATATAGTAGAAATCGCGGTTTTCACGGTTTGACCATGATCCCTAGTGAATTTTTTGAAAACCTTTCTTAGGAAGCACCTACGTCCCTTGAGGAAGCAGCATACCAAATTTTATTCCAAACCGTTCAGTGGTTTCTGAGAGTTCGTGATGAATGAATGAGTGAGTGAGTGGTATTTGACAAATATGCAGTAGAAGATTAATGCAATCCTCAGTCATTTTTTTCTGATCTGACAACTTGTTCTGTAGGTCTACAGTTACATTTAAGTTGTCAAGCTGCTCCTCAAGTCTCTCCTGTGGACCTGAAATATTTTCATGCTGATGTATGTTTTCAGCTTTTACTGTGTCAATACTAGCTTGTAACTTTTCCTGAAGTTCTGTAATAATATGATCACAGTTAGCTATTTTCGCTTCTAACACCTTTCTAATCATATCTGACCTAAGAATTCCTATTTCAGTTATCGTAAAGAATACGTCTACTTTCACTTTATCAAAAGCTACTTTTAACGCTTTTTGGGATTTTCTAACCTCATCTTGTGTTTTCCCTGCTTCCTCCAGAAATATTTTTGCCTCTTCCTGGTTTTCCCTAACCTCATCATGGTTTTTCCTAGTCTCTTCTTGGGCTGCTCTTTCCTCTGCCTGAATTTTCCTATCTTTCTCACGTGCCTTCTCCTGACTTAATCTGTCTTCTTCTCGAGCCCTTTCTTGTGATAATCTAATCTCAGCCTGAATTCTCCTGTCTTCCTCTCGTGCCTTCTCCTGCGCTAATCTTTCCTCCTCCTCCCGAGTTCTCCTATCTTCCTCTCGTGCCTTCCTTCCTATCGTGCATTCTCCTGCGCTAACCTTTCCTCCTCTCGAGTTTTCATATCTTCCTCTCGTGTCCTCTCCTGCTCTCTCCTAATTTTTCCTGAGCTCTCTTCCACTCTTCTTGGACAAGGGTTATGCTGGATTTAGTAAGGGCCTGAGATACCGCTAATTCTGCTTTGATTTCTGATTTTAATAAAGGTGCAGATTTTTGAATCTCTGTGATAATTTGTTTATTGTTATTGTGTGTCAGCTTGTGTAGCGCCTCAAAGTCCTCAGTCAACACCTTTTGACTCTCCTGCATATTTTCCAGGATGACCTTAACAGGGACATGTCACTTGACGCCACAATTCTCTTATTATCTTCAGATATGGGAAGTATCATCTACATCAACTGGTTCTACAGAATTGACCAATATATATTATTATATACACGAGTGGAATCTTTATATATATAAGAATGAAAGTTTGTCTGTTTTTTCTGAATTTCTACGGAAATTTGCGTTATTTACGCGTTTTAGACTGTTTTATGACGGATGCGCGCGAAAATGAAATTTTTGTCTGTCTGTCTGTCTGTCTGTTTGTTTGTCTGTGGACAATTTTGTGTCCTTATAACTCGAGAACGGCTAAGTGGATCAACGTAAAATTTGGTACAGATATCCTTCAGAGGCATGACACCAATCATTGATGTAACTCTTCTCTGTACCTCTCATAAAAGGGGGCCTTCCCCCTAAAAATACTTGCTGAAATAGGCGTAGAAGGGCGAGACAAATCTCATTTTCAGCCCCTGAATGTGAGAAGCGAAACTCGGGGGCCCTAAAGGGACCCCGAAAACCACATTTTAAGGCCCTAAAACCAATAGTTTTTGAGATATTCCCAGAAAATTAATTTCATTTAATACAATAATGAAAGGAAGCTAGCCGGTAACCATGGCAACAGAAATTCACAGGTCCATCTATTGCTGTAATATAAGACGCAATACAATTCCATTTATTACATTACTGAGATAGTTTGCAAACGGCTATAAGGTTATAATGGAACCAATTAAGCTGTAAAATTCATCAATACATATAATGCGCTTAAGGGGGTCAAGGGGTACTGTAGAATTTTTTCACGCGATTTACACGTGCTGGTGTGGTACGGAAGGTCTATTATATCTGGTCCCTATATTGTTATATTATTATTATAATTATTATTATTACACTACTGAAAGGAAGACCCCAGAGGACAGGAAAAAGGGAATAATTGTCCCGATCTTCAAGAAAGGTAGTAGAACAGAATGCAGAAACTATCGGGGAATAACACTGATGAGTCATTGTGCAAAGATGTTTGAGAAAGTTTTCGGAAGGAAAATTAGGAAAAGGATAGAAGGAGGGATGAGGGAAGAACAACATGGCTTCAGAGCAGGAAGGTCCACAGTTGATTTGATTTTTGCTGTAAGGCAGTTACAAGACAGCACTATGAGTATGGAACAATCTAATAATGGCCTTCCTGGACATTGAGAAAGCATATGACAGTGTAAGCAGAAACAAAGTATGGAAGTCCCTGGAGGATAGAGGAGTAGAAAAATGGACTATAAGGAGGATAAAGGAGATGTACAAGAGAAGCGTGAGCTGTGTGAAAGTGGGAGGATAGAGATCGGAACGGGATGGAACAGAGAAACGGCCTGAAACAAGGAAGTGCACTGGCACCGTTACTTTTCATTGTGGTGATAGATGACATAATGACCCGAGTGGCACAAGTAATTGGGGAAGGAAAGATGAAAGCAATGGTGTTAGCGGATGATTTGATGATTTGGGGAAACAAGGAGGAGGAGGTACAGGAACAGTTGGACGTGTGGGAAGGAATAAGACAAGGATATGGGATGAAATTTAGCATAAATAAGAGTGAGATGGTGATCACAACAAGGAAGAAGGAAAGAACCACAACGGGAATAACAATTGGTGGGGAACAGCTGAAGAAAGTGGAGAGTTTCAAGTATCTGGGAAGCCTGATACAAGATAATGGAAGAAACTATAGAGAAAAAAATGAGCGGGGGAGACAGGCAGACGCATTCCGGAGGAGTGTGAGAAGCATGTTATGGAGCAAGGATGTCCCTCAGAACAGAAAAAAGATCATATATTGGACGTACTATGCCCCTATCCTGACGTATGCCTCGGAGACCTGGGCTATGAAAGGAAGGGAGAAGAGCAAAATACAGGCCAGTGAGATGAGCTTCTTGAGAAGCAGTATTGGAGTTACAATGATGGACAGAATAAGAAATGAGAGGACCAGAGAATTAATAAAGGAGGAACCATTACGGGATGGTATAGAGAAATCTAGACTTAGATGGCATGGACATGTAAAACGAATGGAGGATAAGAGGATACCCAGGAGGATACACGAGACGAAGTGGGAAGGAAAGAGACCGAGAGGAAGACCGAGAGGAAGACCGAGAGACAGGTGGCTGAAAGGGATGGAAGAAAGCGTGAAGAAGAGAGGAGAAGACTGGACAAGGGTGGAAGCTGAGAGATGGTGGGAAAACAGAAGACGTTGGAGTGGCCTGTGTTCCAAACAGACCCGGCCAACGGATGGAAACTGTGCAGGAGGATGATGATGATGATACTACGGCCTACAACGACGAGACAAAGCTCATTTTCAACCCCTTGGTGTCAGAAAAAAAACCTCGGGGCCCCTAAACAGTCGTAAAGGGTCCCCGGAAACTACATTTTAATGCTCTAAAACCAAGAGTTTCTGAGATATTCCCAGAAAACTAATTTCATTTAATAAACTAATGTAGGAATGCAAGCAAGTAACCATGACAACAGTGTCTCAAAAAGGTACATCCAACTTTCTATCTATTTCTGCAAGAAGTAATGCCACTCCATTTATTAAATTTTTGTGAAAGTTTGCAAATGGCTATAAGGTTATCACGGAACCAACAAAAACAGTAAAATTCATCAATGCGCTTAAGGGGGTCAAGAGGTACCCTGGATTTTTTCACAAGACTTAAACGTGCGATGTGTCGTAGAGAAGGTCTTTTATATCTTCAAACAGCAACATCATTTTAACAAATTCCTGAATTGAAATAGTTTATTAGCCTATTTTCAATTTTGAAAAAATAGGCTTATGAGATCACCTTTTGTCCGTGTGTGTGTGTGTGTGTGTGTGTGTGATTCGTGTGTGTGTCCCCCCCTAATAAAATCTAAACGGCTGGAGCGATTTCAATGAAACTCGGAAAGTTCATAGCACTATTCCCGGCGACCTCGACCGTGCCCTTCAAATTTTGTTACGACTCACCAATCCAAAATGGCGGCTGTGCAAAATATTTCACCAGCATTCAATATCTCCGAAACTGTTACCGATATTATCCTGACATTTTCTATGGTGATAGAGGGAACTACTATAAGTTCACTTATGTGACTTTTGAAAACCTGGTAACTACAAAACCAACATGGAGGCCAAGCGATTTTGCGACTTTTAAATAGACGTTTCTCGTGATTTGACCAAGCAAACGCAATGAAACTTGGTACAGTATATGTTTATATACATTGTAATGCACCGACATCTAACTTCGTTCAATTGTTTACATAATCACAAGATGGCGGATGTGCGAAATATTTCACCGGCATTCTATATCTCTGAAACTGTTAGCGGTATCTCCCTAAAATTTTGTACGGAGATAAAGGGCACTACTGGAAGTCCATCTATAAGACTTTCAAAAACCGGTTAACTACAAAACGAACATGGCGGCCAAGCGAATTTGAAAATTTTAAATAGACCTTTCTCGCGATTTAATGTTCCAAGCGCACTGAAACCTGGTACAGGAAATATTTATACACATTGTAATCCACTGGTATCTAATTTAGTTCAATTGTTTACATAACCTCAAGATGGCGGTAGTGCGAATTTTAAAATTAATTTTTTTATTTCTTGTGATGTAGTCATGCGATCGAAGTGAATGTTTGAATAATGAACCTACGCAATAATTTTCCTTTAATGGTACATGACTCTATGGCCTATACATTTAACAATCCAACATGGTGACCATCCGAAATATTTAGACGATACTGAATATCTACGAATCTATTTTAGTAATCAAACTGCTTTTTTTAATGTTCATAGGGGCTATGAACTTAAGTTCACCTAGAGGACTTTAAATAACCCGGTGATCACAAATCCAACATGGCGGTGACGTGAATTATAAATATTCACATGGACGTTTCTCGCAATTTAACCATCCGAGTGCAGTGAAACTTGGTACAGTAAATCCTTATACGAATGTTAATCCACTGGCATCTAATTTATTTCAATTGTTTCCTATAACCTCAAGATGGCAGCTGTGAAAAATTTTAAAATCTCCTTGTTTTTTCTTGTGTCCTAATTAAGCGATTGAAATTTGAATACTACACGTTCGCAATAATCTGCATGTAACAGTACATAACTCTAGGACCTACATATATAAAATTCATCATGGTGACCATCCGAAATATTTAGTCGGTTCTTAATATCTACGAATCTATTACAGCAATCAAACAGAAATTGTGTATGTTGATAGTGGCAATTAACATAAGTAGGATATATGAAAATAGGCTGTATAGTTCTTCACGGAACTTCTTGTTTTTTATTTTATTGTTTTGCTTTTAGGAATTTGGGCCATTGGAGGCTAAAAAACCTGAATTTTCATGCACCAAAAGCCTTTATAATTTATTAAAGAGGTCTTCCTCTGGATGCGCGCTTGACACAACAGTGTGGGTCAATTTTTATGTGACGTGAATTGCATTTCGTCTACGAGGTTTTCAATTTTATTTTCACGTCAGGATGTACACGTTAGGTAAATTAGTTTCAGAGCATATTTCAACTAATCATTTATCTTTGTCGACAAACAGGTTCCAAGCCCCTAACCATTGCAACAGCAGCTCAAATGATTACGTTTGGTCATTAATAACGACAACCGTTCAAAGAATGGGTACTTCTGCTAGTGCCTCGATAAATCCTATTTCTATATATTTATTAAGCCAAAGAACTAAAATCTACGTTCTTTCCTTAGCGCATTTGACGACACTGACCCTATCACACTAAATAATCCTACCTGTCTTATCAAAAACAACGTTAATCTACACATTTACTTTTACATTTTCTTGTTAAAATGCCATCAGCTGGTTCTATAAATATGCCTCGCAACTCTAATGTACTCCACAAATTGGTCGATTTCTCTTTTACCCCCAACAATCACCGAATTTGGGATCGGCATTTTCAAATTACAACATAACCATGTCCAACTGACATAGTCATCCCACGTTGGGCGCCATAAAAATACCGCCATATGAGCCCGAATTCCCTAATCACCACCTAATATCCGCAAAAAGGTAGGATTGCAAGGACGTCGGTACCCAGCTCAAAGTAAGCCACCACTCCCTGCTAGGTGAAGAATTAGAGTAAACGTGGACACATACAGAAAATAAGACAGTACCACCAAACTAGTTACATATATCAACAAACATTTAGGTTAATATCAAAACAAGATACTCTAATCTCGAGGGGTGATAAGGTAAAAAGATCTATAGTGGGCGCCTGTATCTAACTAGTAGTAGGCATTCAGCTTTTATAAAAGAATATAGAAGCAATTTCAAAGTGCCTATGTCGATTTATTTATTTGGACAATACAATAATGTCCCTCACACATATAACTAAAGATTTGTGTCCAATTTGACACCTCAAACAAACTTAAAAATTCCCTAAGTAAAACCTTTACCTGTTCACAAAATTATACCGGAAGAATTCGGCACTCCACTGAGCCCTCCTTCTCTCAGCATGTAACTGTGCATGAAAATTGCACATTAAAAATTATATTTAAAAACTTTTTAGACATGCTGTAGTCCCTCTGAACTACTATCAAATTATGCAAATCACGAAACGTCAGCATTTACAAACATATCCCTACTCTATACATCGCGTTTCGTTAAATTGATCTTTGGCTCCAAATCTAAATTGATAATTGCAAAAATGATAACCCTAGTCATTTATAAGAATATACAAAATCGTGATCAGTGCAATCTTTCTCTCCTTCATCAATCAAATCCCGAAAGATTTTCCTTGCTATATCTTTTCTTTCAATATATTTGCATATCACCAATACCTTATGGGTTTATCAAGTATTAACATACTTGTCGAATCCAAACGAACCAAAGTAACAAACGTTTAAGTTAATTATTGCTCAAAATTACACAATTATATAAGTAAATTTCGATAATGACGAATATCATTGTTAGATTCTCAGTAACAAATTCATTAATGTTGACAGATAATTAGATGCGTGGCATTAATCCTCTCTCCACACCTTCATCTTTAAATTCATACAAATAATCAACTAACTTAATTAACATCCTGTACAGAATATTGCTTCACGGCAATATAAATGATCTCACACTCTCTCATTGTGAAAAATCTAAGAACGTCTCCAATACGCCTCCTTATTAACTATTTACAACTTTATTTACGTAATTGCACGGTATTTCCCAATATTTAAACCAATTCATTACATTCTAACTAATGTAAGAAAATCAGTGACACTATTTCAAACTCCCTAATTGCGAAGTATTTTTCAAGTCACAATACATGAAACATCCTTCTTCTTATACAGATTCCTCCTGTTTCTATCTTTTTACGTTCTGTTCACAACCCTTAAATAATTCTGTACGATTTCTTAAACACCTTATGATTTCATCTATATCCTTACTTTCATTTAAATCAACTCTTAACTCACATAGCAAAATTACTGTTACTTTCTGAGTTTAATCTGCAAGAATTCGTTTGAAATACAAATAAGTATCCTCCTCCCTTTCTTGATTACTAAATGTTATGAATATAATTCATATAAGTCCACTCTGACTCATTTCCGACAATAGGTGGATTTACAATATCTCACCTTGCCATTCATTCGATTCTCCATTAGAAATATCTTTGCAATGAACTTTCCAAGTTCTCATCATGAAACATTTAACGAGAATATATTTTGGAAAAGCTTATAAAACGCTGTATTCATTTTTTCAATTAATATTTACATTTATTAATATTCCCTGAACATTATTTCTTTCTGGTTGATTTTTTCTATACTCGACAATGACGAGTATTACTTCAGTATAGTTCATGATAACAATCCGATTGGATAATGTAGTTATGACGTTACATTAAATAATATTCCATTACAATTACATAGTATTTCTTTACAAAGTATTTCTCACGAAATATAATGATGCATTTATTACATGAAGTGAAGCTGAGTATTTTCGAAACCTACAAAATATTCTAGACACACTATATTTTCGAAACATTCCACTAAATTGTCGAAACATTCCATGTAGCTACCAAAACATTCCACACCTTTATAAAACAGATTTATCTAGAATCACAAATTCACTAAACTGTACAACGAGGTTCGAAAAAAAGTAAGAAATCTATAATCTGACTCTACTAAATGTCAAAAACGGAACTCGTTGACGAAGGAAAAAAACCGGTCTAAATTTACAAGAAAATGGAACTTGAGTTAATAATAAGAATTTCTACACAAAACATATTATACCATACCAAATCATTTTAATATACAGTAATCAATATTTTATTAACACAACTCAACATCGTATCCAAAGACATTCCAAAGACACTACACTCAAAGATAACAAAACCAAAACTATGTAATTCAAAACACTGTCTATTTTCCAAATCAAAACACTGTCTATTTTCTAAATGAAAACACTGTCTATTTTCTACAGGAAGTCGATTGCTCGAACGAGCTTTAGTTCACTTTCTCCACATTCTCCCACCTTGCCAAAGGTAGTTTTGCATCACACACTCATAAACTGAAGTAAACATTCCAAATTTATAGTTGAACATTGAGCTCAAGAATGTGAACCACTATAAGTCTAGTTTCTTGAGTTGCCGAACAGTTCTCCCACGAGTCTTGAATTCACTCTCCTTTTCAGTTCCAGAGTTACTGCAGGGAATGTCTTCATTAAGGACCGGCTCATTTAGTCGGTATTTTGAAGTGTTGATAGAATCACCTTTGTTAAGACAGTTTATCTCTAACGAATAAAGTCGCTGTACTGGACGAAGTAGAATGCCAGTTCCTGTCTTAATTTTAACCAGACGAGTTACATTGTCTTTTCCAGGTAACAGCTCCACCACTCTTCCTAAGGGCCAGTTGATCCGTTTCTTGTTGTCGCTCTCCGCCAGTACTATGTCTCCTACTTGTATGGATCCCAGTTGCTTTTTGCTCCGTGATCGGAGAAATCCCAGGTATTCCTTTTTGAAGCGATTTCTCAGGCTCTCCGGAACAGCTTGTAGATATAACGCGATCTGTCGTTTAAACTGCTGGTTTGAATTTGGTCTAAGTCGGTTACATCATTACCCTCTAGGCTCTGTAGGAACATGGAGGGTCTGAGTGGCTCGAGTTCATCTTCTTCAGAAAGATAAGTCAAAGGTCGGTTGTTCATCAGGTTCTCACAATCGCACAGAAGAGTGCACATTTCTTCATAATTTAGGCAAGCTTTACCCAAATTACGGCGAAGAAAATCCTTTAGAATCTTAATCAACCTTTCCCAGAATCCTCCCCATCAGGCTGCAGTGGGAGGGTTCAGCTTCCGTTTAATCTTCAGAAGGCTGCACGTCCTCTCTATTTCAGTCCAATCCAATTGCTCCATGGTTCTGCGAAGTCCTGTGAAATTCGACCCATTGTCCGGTTGCATGCTATTCACCCTTCCCCTTCTTGCTACAAATCGTCGTAGTGCTTGGATATATGCTACCGTACTAAGTGAAGTGATCAATTCCAGATGTACAGCCCGATAATCAGCACAAGTGAATATCACAATCCATCCCATTTCTCTTCCTCGTAGAAACACAGGGCCGGCCAAGTCTGTGCCCGTGATCTGGAAAACACTCAATGCCTTGATTCGATCCTGTGGCAACGGAGGAAAAGGTACCACAAAACCCTTAGCAGAGTTACGACGACAGATCACGCATTTCCGAACAACTGCTGCCACCGTCCTTCTTCCTCTAATTATCCAAACCTTTTGGCGCAACAAAACAAGCAGTGTGTGCGTCCCAGCATGGTTATGGAATCATTGAAATTGTTCAATCATTCTTTCAACCATCACATGTTTTGATGGAAGTACAACTGGATAGGTATACTCAGGAGTGTCGTCAGAATTGATGACTCTTGACTTCATGCGTAGAATTCCTTCATCGTCTGTGAACAACTCCAGATTCTTCAATTGTTCTTTTCTCTCTTCTTCATAAAGCGTTTTATTCTGGATAAGGATGTACAGCTTCGTCTTAGCATTGAGAAACTCTTCGATATCTATTTTCGTAGATACGTGGTTCCTACGATTCCTTTGTTTCAATCTCAAAATCCAAGCAATGGCCCTAACGATTTTGATGTATCCAGAGAATCGTGAACTTAATTGCAGTAAAATCGTTTCCACAACAGTGTTCTTAGCTGCTACAAATGTTTTCCTCCTTTCCCTGTTGACTTCTTTCAACAATGGACCCTCCCACCATCTGGATCTCCAAAGTTGTGTTGGTGAACACCCTCTAGACAGGAGATCTGCTGGATTGAGGCTGCCCGGTATGTGTCTCCATGAACTAGCCTTACTGTACTCATGAATTTCCTTTACACGATTCTCTACGAACACCGACCGAACCATTTATTATCAATCCAAGCCAAGACTACTGTTGAATCGGACCAAATCACTGTGTGTATGTCATTCCGGTGTTTGCATCGAAGGCTCAACCGAGACATTCTAACTCCAAGGAGCGCTCCCATCAGTTCAAGGCGGGGTAGTGTCAGTTCTTTGAGAGGCGCCACTCTAGATTTAGCCATCAGAAGACTCAGTTTGTTCTTACCTTCTTCTTCCGTTCTCAGAAATATGCAACAACCAAACGCACTTTTGCTACCTTCGACAAATACATGCAAAGTGCTGTTGTCGTTCAGGAAAATCCTTCTAGGTATCCGACAGTCGTGTAGGTATTGCAACTGCTGGGTCCATCGACAGAATTCCTCACAAATGTCTCCTGGTAAAACCTCATCCCATCCTATACTTTTCTGCCATGTCTTCTGTAGAATGAGCTTAGGAATCAGAGTTACTGGGGCCGAAAATCCAATCGGATCAAATATTTATTGCACGCTGGATAGTACCACTCTTCGGGTTACTAAACCTGTAGTCGGGCTGAAGTTACATCCAAGTTCATCTACGTCACAATACCAACGAAGTCCTAAGACATTCTCAGATTTACCAACACCTCAATCAAAGGAATTCACCCATCCCCTCAAATTGAAATCTGCGGATAACATCAATTCTTGTGCCTTTAAAATAAAGGGTCCAATTTCTTCCTTTGAAGAGACTCCAGTAAGACAGTTGTCCACATAAAATGCAGGTTTAATTTTTGTAGCTACTTCCTTCAAATGAGTTGGGGGCTTGTCCAGAAGGTTGTTCAGCACGGAAACCAATAGGAAGGGACTGGAACAAACACCAAAAAAACCGGCAATGTCGAAAAGTGGTGATCTTATCATTATACCACCAGAGAAAACGGAGCATATCCCTGTCTTCAGGATCAATTATAATCTGCAGGAATGCCTTCTCTATATCATCTATTAGACCTACAGGATAGGTTCGAAAATTGGTCAGCACTGATGGAACAAGGTCGATGAGGTTGGGTCCGGGCTCGAGGCAATCATTCAAGGAATGACCATTTCTGTCTTTGTTGGAAGCATCGAGCACCGGCCTTATCTTTGTAGTGCCACCATCTTTCCGCACAGCTCTCTGAGGCAAATGATGTGTAGGTCCATCCAAAACCTCGTTGTCAACACCTTCGATAATCCTTTTGTTTACCCATTCCTGTAACACTTCATCATAATCCTGAAATTTCTGCATCCCTCGTAACTTTCTTGAAGTGTTCAATAATCGTTTCTGAGAAATTTCACGATTCGTTTCCAGAGAAGTACAACCATAAATCCAGGGTAGTTTGACAATGTAGCGCCCAGATTCTGCTTCTCTCTTGACATTCCAATCGCAGAACATCTGAACTTGATGTTCCCTTTCCTCCTTTTATCTGTTCGCCAGGATCTTTAATACCCAAAGTCTCAATTTCCCACAAATCCGCCACTCTTGTTTTTTGAGTTAAAGTAAGTAGAGTGTAAGACGAGGAAGTAGTCGAGGTGATCTCAGAAGAGCCAATAAGTGTCCACCCTAAACAAGTTCTCACAGCTACTAGACTCTTGTTTACATGTACAAAGTCCGGCGTGATTATCTGAGCTCACACGTCAGCTCCTAACAATACCTGTATGTCAGTACTGTTGCCACCATTATCTTGGCCAACATCACTATGTTCAACTCCCTTGTCCCTCAGTAAATTAAACATGTCAGCGTCAACTAAGGGAGCACCTCCACAGATACTATCATAGCTTCACACTGCAAACTCACGTCTGTTTTCCTCGTTTATACCCAGCAAAGTTATTTGTTAGGACTCGAAGCAAACAGGTGCTTTTTTCCTACCTCCAAATAATTCTTGACCTTTCCAGTTTGTTCCAACTATAATTTCTTAGCACAAGACTTCTTTATGTAGCTTCTCTGCGATCCACTATCACACAGAACTCTTACTCTGTGCGTGGATCCACCAACAACTACTCTAGCAACTAAAGTCTGCAGATAGGTCACATGTCCATTATTACGACCTGCCATCATGCTAACTGTTTTTGGAACCGAATCACCTTTTGGTTCATCTGTGGCTGTCTTCACACACATCAAAGCGTAATGTTTCCCCTTGCAAAATGGGCACTTCACCAACATCTTACACTTAACACTGACATGTCCCGGTCGCAGACACCTAAAACAAGCTCCCTTTTTCTTTAACGTTCCTTGGCGTTCTTCTTGGGAATAATCAATAGCTACAGCACAGTCTTGAGAAAGATGTGAGGTTCTGCTACAGAATATACAAGCCGTATCTTTGTTATTTCTGTTTCCCTTACTGACTGAAACATCCTCTATTGAAATTAAAGAAGCCACTGAAGGTACGTCCCTATTCTTAGACTTGGTCGTATCGTCTTACTTAACTCGATCCGTTCTCTCGTTAACTTCAAAAGAACTATGTCTTAGCTTAAGCCGTTCTTCACCTTCTACCTCAGTCTTTAAGAAGGCTAACAATTCACTCAAGCAACAGTCAGTTTCCTAGGTGGACGTTTCTTCTGATACACGATACCTGTCCCAAGTTCTAAACATAACCTCTGGCAACGCACTCTCTACTAGTGGAAATAACATTGCAGCGTATTTCTCCTTTGTTACTCCCAAGGAATCAAGTGCTCTCTACTGTCCCTCCAGACTGTCATAGGTTGGGCTATGGATCTTAAACTATCCTTCTTTAACACCAAGGATAAAAGTTCCCTAACATAGTACTCAATGAGTAACTCATCCTTCCCATACCTAGACTTCAACAATTCTATAGCCTTTTTGTAGTTTTCCTTTGAAGGAGGAAATTTTTCTACCAACTTCTGAGCAAACGAACGAGGTTCCATACACTGAATCAAATAAACAAATTTGTCTTCATCTTTGTCTTCATGTATTTTATAAAATTGCGCCCAAAACCCAATCCAGCACTTCACATTTCCATCAATTTTTTTCAGTTCTAGTTTTGGTAGTCTTGGTAGTCTTTGATTAGAAGTGTGTGAACAGTTGCTCGTATTGGCTTTAGAAATGGCTTGATCTCCGACTTGTAAGGCCTGCACATTTTCCCTAACCTTAAAATATTTCAAGTCGTACTCACTGCAATTGTTGATCTCTGTTTCAAGCATGATGTCTTCAAGGTCTACCTTTTGCAGCAGCTCGTTGTATAATTCATCATCCAGACGTATTAAATTCTCGTAGCGTTCCACAAGTGAAGCATATCTGCTACGAATCTCCACGTGGTCACAATCAGCAAGCGCCAACAGTTCTTCAAGTTTATTCACTTCACGTGTAAATACGCCGCGTAATACTCGACGTTCGGTCATCGTTGTTATGATTAATTATTTGATGTTGAAATTGCCAGTAATCCTGTCACGGTCGCCAGTTATATACCATACCAAATCATTTTAATGTACAGTAATCAATATTTTATTGACACAACTCAACATCGCATCCAAAGACATTCCAATGACTCTACACTCAAAGATAACACAACCAAAACTATGTAAATCAAAACACTGTCTATTTTCTACATGAAGTCGATTGCTCGAACGAGCTTTAGTTCACTTTATCCACACATATGTTGCAAATAATCAAATATATGCTGGTCAACACTGAATCACTCACAGAACATAGGTATCTACTGAAGTTGAACAATAAGAAACACTAATCTACCTTATAGATGAGACGGTCACGCTTTCGCAGACAGCTTCAAGCAATTAGGAATGCCACATTCCTCAGAGACAGCTGGGAGTATGAATGACACATGCTCTCCCCACACTCACGTGTCTACCGGCGACAGTTCGATCGAGGTCAACGCTTCTTGACTATTGTTTTATCCCTTGGTTGGGGGTTGGGATGAACACGGTAGTGTTAGTGTGCCAATTTTGAAGGTGCTTCCGGATGAGAGTAGCTTCCCGTGATTGGGAGAGACTACTAGTGTAGTGTGTTGGTGTGAATGCTTAATCCATTGGGGGCTTCCCTGCAGGATGCAAGTATATGCCGGGGGATGAAGGTCTAAGTGCAGGCTGCTAAACTAGCCTGCCAGCTGAGTGGAATGGGCAATCCAATGAATGTGCCGAGTCAGTGACTCGACGCTCTGCTGTCGAGTCGCGTGCTCGAGTACAATGAAACCTGATGATGTAATTACTGGCCTCTACGGTCAAGGGCAATTATGGCTAAGGTCAGGTTGGGTATGAGGATATAAAGTGGAGTGTAATTAGTAACAAGCATGTAGTTTACTGACCATGTATTTATTGGCCAGTAGATGTGATGTGATGTCCCTCTTGGGGAGTTTGAACAAATATAAATGTGGTACAATTTGTAAAGTGTCAGGGTAGGTGTTTTACAAAGAGCACTCTGAGCACAAACTAGATCTCACCTGGTGAAGAGATGGAACGGACGTCGTCGGGCAGGGCCGCTGGCGAAGAACAGAGTAGAACAGATAATCCTTCCTGTCCAGGTTCCACTCTTATACGTTTCGGCGCTGCTTGGTCAGCATTGCATCAGTGTAGCTGCCACAGATAGTTGTTAGTGTAAATGTTTATGTGAATTTTGCAAGCTGTTGGTTAACCTCCTAGGCTTAGGTGGTCGCCGCTTGCTGTGTAGAGATATGTTCTGGAATTATAGTATTTCCAGTTGAGGTGGTTTTGGTAAAAGATGGCGGGGTGGTTCTCAGGGGGTACTGCCCCCCGGGCTGTACAATATATATATATATAAGAATGAAAGTTTGCCTGTTTTATTTTGAATTTCTACGGAAATTTGCGTTATTTAGACTGTTTTATGATGGATGCGCGAAAATAAAATTTTTGTCTGTCTGTCTGTTTGTTTGTTTGTTTGTCTGTGGACAATTTTTTTGTGTCCTTATAACTCGAGAACGGCTGAGTGGATCAACGTAAAATTTGGTACAGATATCCTTCATAGGCACGACACTGATCATTGATGTAACTCTTCTCTGTACCTCTCATAAAAGGGGGCTTACCCCCTTAAAATACTTGCTGAAATAGGCGTAGAAGGGCGAGACAAAGCTCATTTTCAGCCCCTCAATTTGGGAAACGAAGGGACCCCGAAAACCACATTTTAAGGCCCTAAAACCAACAGTTTTTGAGATATTCCCAGAAAATTAATTTCATTTAATACAATAATGAAAGGAAGCTAGCCGGTAACCATGGCAACAGAAATTCACAGGTCCATCTATTGATGTAATATAAGACGCAATACAATTCCATTTATTACATTACTGAGATAGTTTGCAAACGGCTAGAAGGTTATAACGGAACCAAACTAAGGTGTAAAATTCATCAATACATATAATGCGCTTAAGGGGGTCAAGGGGTACTCTAGAATTTTTTCACGCGATTTACACATGCTGGTGTGCTACGGAAGGTCAATTATATCCCTATCCCTATATTGTTATATTATTATTATTATTATTATTATTATTATTATTGTTATTATTATTACACTACGGAAAGGAAGACCCCAGAGGACTGGAAAAAGGGAATAATTGTCCCGATCTTCAAGAAAGGTAGTAGAACAGAATGCAGAAACTATCGGGGAATAAAACTGATGAGTCATTGTGGAAAGATGTTTGAGAAAGTTTTGGAAAGGAGAATTAGGACAAGGATAGAAGGAGGGATGAGGGAAGAACAACATGGCTTCAGAGCAGGAAGGTCCACAGTGGATTTGATTTTTGCTGTAAGGCAGTTACAAGAACATCACTGTGATTATGGAACAGATCTACTGATGGCCTTCCTGGACATTGAGAAAGCATATGACAGTGCATGCAGAAACAAAGTATGGAAGTCCCTGGAGGATAGAGGAGTAGAAAAATGGACTATAAGGAGAATAAAGGAGATGTACAAGGGAAGCGTGAGCTGTGTGAAAGTGGGAGGAGAGAGATCGGACTGGGTGGGAACAGAGAAACGGCCTGAAACAAGGAAGTGCACCTGGCACCGTTACTTTTCATTGTGGTGATGGATGACATAATGACCCGAGTGGCACAAGTAATTGGGGAAGGAAAGATGAAAGCAATGGTGTTAGTGGATGATTTGATGATTTGGGGAAACAAGGAGGAGGAGGTACAGGAACAGTTGGACGTGTGGGAAGGAATAATACAAGGATATGGGATGAAATTTAGCATAAATAAGAGTGAGATGGTGATCACAACATGGAAGAAGGAAAGAACCACAACGGGAATAACAATTGGTGGGGAACTGCTGAAGAAAGAGGAGAGTTTTAGGTATCTGGGAAGCCTGATACAAGATAATGGAAGAAACTATAGAGAAAAAATGAGCGGGGAAGACAGGCAGAAGCATTCCGGAGGAGTGTGAGAAGCATGTTATGGAGCAAGGATGTCCCTCAGAACAGAAAAAAAAATCATATATCGGACGTACTCTGCCCCTATCCTGACGTATGCCTCGGAGACCTGGGCTATGAAAGGAAGGGAGAAGAGCAAAATACAGGCCAGTGAGATGAGGTTCTTGAGAAGCAGTATTGGAGCCACAAAGATGGACAGAATAAGAAATGAGAGGACCAGAGAATTAATAAAGGAGGAACCATTACGGGATGGTATAGAGAAATCTAGACTTAGATGGCATGGACATGTAAAACGAATGGAGGATAAGAGGATACCCAGGAGGATACACGAGACGAAGTGGGAAGGAAAGAGACCGAGAGGAAGACCGAGAGGAAGACCAAGAGACAGGTGGCTGAAAGGGATGGAAGAAAGCGTGAAGAAGAGAGGAGAAAACTGGACAGAGGTGGAAGCTGAGAGATGGTGGGAAGACAGAAGACGTTGGAGTGGCCTGTGTTCCAAACAGACCCGGCCAACGGCTGTAAACTGTGCAAGAGGATGATGATGATGATATTACGGCCTACAACGACGAGACAAAGCTCATTTTCAGCCCCTTGGTGTCAGAAAAAAACCTCGGGGCCCCTAAACAGTCGTAAAGGGTCCCAGAAAACTACATTTTAATGCTCTAAAACCAAGAGTTTCTGAGATATTGCCAGAAAACTAATTTCATTTAATAAACTAATGTAGGAATGCAAGCCAGTAACCATGACAACAGTGTCTCAAAAAGGTACATCCAACTTTCCATCTATTTCTGCAAGAAGTAATGCCACTCCATTTATTAAATTTCTGTGAAAGTTTGCAAATGGCTATAAGGTTATCACGGAACCAACAAAAACTGTAAAATTCATCAATGCGCTTAGGGGGTCAAGAGGTACCCTCGATTTTTTCACAAGTGGGAAGGAAAGAGACGCTCAAACGTGCGATTTGTCGTACAGATGGTCTATTATATCGTCAAACAGCAACGTTATTTTCAAAAATTCCTGAATTGAAATAGATTTTTTTTTTGCTTTTTTGGAATTTGGGCCATTGGAGGCTAAAAAACCTGAATTTTCATGCACCACAAGCCTTTATAATTTATTAAAGGGGTCTTCTTCTGGATGCGCTCTTGACACAACAGTGAGGGTCAGTTTTTATGTGACGTGAATTGCATTTCGTCTACGAGGTTTTCAATTTTATTTTCACGTCAGGAAGTACACGTTAGGTAAATTAGTTTCAGAGCATATTTCAACTAATCATTTATCTTTGTCGACAAACAGGTTCCAAGCCCCTAACCATTGCAACAGTAGCTCAATTGATTACGTCTGGTTATTAATACCGACGACCGTTCGAAGAATGGGTACTTCTGCTAGTCGTTGTATATATGCAGTATAATCGTTGTATATCCGTAGTATTATTATGAAGTATTACTGTTATAACGTTTCAGTAAAACGTCAAATATATATATATATCTCTGCTGTAGATCTGCAGAATTCTGTAGTGTTATAATCACGTAATATTATGAAGTTCTTTCTTCGACCGCACAATTGTGAAACTTTCAGCTTTCAGCAAGTCCTTTCACTATAGTGTGTCTCAATGTGAATTCACCGAGCCTCCAAATCTCTTTGCCCGTGGAGGTCGCTCTCCATCGGTCAAGCTATTCCGTCTCCCGATACACTCCAATTCTAGGCGTTCTTGAAGTTGTTGATTACTTGCTCTTAATAGCTCTTAACTCGACCAAGCGTATAATGAGAATAAATCTCTCTCTCCCGAGACTCCTTCCACCACCCGCTTCCCCGCGAGCTTGTGACGTATCTCCAGACTTCCCCCTCTTTTTCTATTGACACGCCCGGACCTTAACTCTCGCCGTTGGTGACTCCACTGCCTTAAACCGGTTGTTGAGACTGCCTGCTCGTTACTTGACATGAACTGGCCACTTCTAAAAGACAATCTCTTTCTGTTAAATGAATCTGAGTGTTCCAATTGCATTCGGGCCTGTAATAAATGATCATGTATGCTTCTGTAAGACATAATATATCTTCCTTCATACCACATAATGCTTCGCTATACAATTTCAACTTTGATAATTTTAATTCCACGCATATAAAAGTCATGCGTCCCAGTTCAAATCTTGACTAAGGCACCTTCATAGTCTCAAATAAATTCGGGTGCAGTACGTGAGAAAATGCAAGTTCATGTGAAATTTGACCTGGCACAGGTGTTCACCTCGGACGTTAGACCTATATGAGCATGATAACAGAATGGTAAAAGCGTGGGAAACAAAACAAAATTATTATGCATGCAACGTGACATATATGGAGACACGTCATTAACATTTCCACTCGCACGTATGTGGCTAACTTTGAACACGCAAGAGCGTTGTGCGAAACACTTGGTCTTGTTTAGCAGGTTTGGTGTTGGTGGAAAATACTTAAACTTGTTGTAGGGTAGGTATTCAGTTATATATTTATTGATTTATATTTATTTACAAGTAATTATTTATTGATTGATAACGTGATTAATGAATTTTTATTTATTTGTTTGCAGATAACGTGTATACTTGTTGTGAGTGGGAAAGAGATTGAGAGAGATAGAGAGAAAGACAGAAAGAGGAACAGAAACCATTACCACACTAGCCCACGAAAATTCACATTCCCAAGTACATGAAGCACTCACAACTATACCATGCTGTTTTTATGGGTTGACTGTTAAAACGTGCTGGGTGGTTACTTGGACAAAATGGTCGCTACACACAACAAGCTTTACGTACTTGAGGCTAATAATATATACACAGGCTCGCTTGTTCTAAACTAAACTATTTTGCTGGTAGTTCTCAGACAGTAGGCTGATGACAAAATGCATGGCTAGCAGAAATATAAAAAATTCCGGTTGTCTAATGTTACCAGCTAACCATTTTGCGCTGCAGCGGTGAGCACATCTGCCTCTTGCATTGTAGATCTTAACTCGATATCCAAATCTAAGGCCCAGAACGAATCAAACTATGAAATAAGGGCATAGTGGTGCTGTGGCTAAGCTGTTAGCCTTTCACTAATGTAGACTAGGGTTTGATTTCAGGTCAATATGCATGTCATAAACATATTTTTAAAAAATCAGAGATAATTTTCAAAACCGATTATATTTGTCTCTTTTTAAGGTATTACTTGGATTCCAAATACAAAGGTGGACTGGGTTCGATTACAGTTAATGCTGCCTATCGCACACTAGACTGTAAGGAACTCGAACGAGTAAAAATGCGTAGGTAGAGCAGTGGTAAAATTACTATGTGTTGTACCCAATTACGGAAGCCACCGTAATTATAGTTTGCATTTCAAATGAGCAGGACATCGGCATAAAGTTTGAACCGAGCGCCGAGACAGCTACTTCACCGAGCGACCCAGAGGATTCGCTAGCAGAGAGACCCGTGGCGCCGACGGACGAGTTGTTGAAACTTATTGATGAAGAATATTAATCAACGATTAAAATCTAGTAAATAATATTGTCTATGGAATTCTAGGAATGCCAGAAGACATTTGAGGTAAATCGGACCAGTCGTTCGAAAGTTATAAGTTTTTTTTGTAAAAACAGATGTTCTAACACTAAACAGGGCGTGGGCTGGAGTTTTGAAGAGCGGGGCGTGCTCACAGCTTGGAACAGCGGACGCATCGACGTTCAGCTCCGTGTCTGTATAAAAAGGGCCTATGCTGAAGCATAATTATGTCATTCTTACATCAGTCTTCGAGGAAATACCGTCGTAACGTCACCATACCACATGCTACTCTGTTATAGTCCGTCATTATCGCCGATCGAGTTGGACTTAGTCTCCGGAGCTAATCCAGCTGCTTGCAAACATAGTATTTTAAACTGAGCCAGTTGTCTCAAGTGAAAAGTACTTGGAATTATCGCGTCATACCAGTCAGGAGATGGAACTTAGTTTATGACATTGGGGTCATTTGTTTCAAACAAACAGAGTTGGAAAATATTCCATCTACATTTCCATATACTCCACTGACTGTAAGAGTATGTTCGCAGATGTCGAGTAACTTTTTCATCTTTGAGCGGCATCAGACTAGACGGTATATATTTCAAAATGTTATACACATTGAGCTGTTTAAACAAGTGTTTAAAAGAATAGGACAGTCAACGATGACGTCAATAGTAATGTCGAACATTAGTGAAGTTTATCGCGGAGTGAAAAAGTGCGTATTTTTGAACACGAATATGGGTCACTAGATACCACGAGGGTAGGATGAAGATGGAGAGACCCGAAGGTTACCTGAATGCGAAGCAGATGGCCGAAGATAGATGGCATGCTAATGGAGTGGGGAACGTTCCATTAGATTTTGACATCAACCAAGGATCTGCAAAGACATGAACTTCAAGAATATGTAAGCTACATTCTTATGTACTTTTCCTAGAATAGAGTAGTTGAGAAGTTACATTTTTTTCGCTTAGAAATTACCATCACTTTAATTTTTGCTTCGTTCTGACAGCTAAGTCTATCGAGACTATAGTCAGAGATACCAGTGCTAGTTGTAAGCGAGTGTACAGTCATGAGAAAATTTATTTCAATCCAAGTGACATAAATAAGGAAGTCTTTTAGTGGATTTAAATATTTTTGTAGTGGAAGGTAGCTTGGATCTTCAAATTATTCAACTTAAAAATGTAAACAGTATTAGAGAAAAATTTCATAACGATTATGAGTAAATTCCTTTGAAAATAATAATAAAATATTACTATAATAATTATAAATAATTATAAACAAATTATAAAATAATTATAAATAATTCAATTCAGGGAAGTGATAAAATATTTTTTATTTAATGCAGGAATAATAATAACAATTGAGTTTATTTAACATTATAAATAAGTGAAGATTTCGGAATGTATAGTTTGATAATAATAAAAAATTCGGGTAACTATTATAAACTATTGAGGAGTTGAGTGTATAGTTAACGGTAATAATAATAATAACAGTGATTATTTGAAAATGTTTATAGGGAATAAATATCATATCAGTCAGCAAATAAATAGAGAAGTTAATGGCGTATTTGTGAAATGCACCACAGTATTAAGAAAGAGTAGAAGAACGGTAGGTGAATAAAGGATGGACATGTATAAAATAGGACGTAGAATTGTTAAATGAAGGCAGAAAAAGAATATGACTAGGATAAAATATAACAATATTTCCTTTTGGAATTTTTTGTTTGTTTAAATCAGATCTTGGAAATGTGTGTTATTTAAAGGCAGAAATAGTGCACAGAATAAAAGAATAAATCATATGTTGATTTAAATGATGAAAAAAAATTATAATAATAATTATGCGACTTGAAGGTCGGCATTTAAAGAAAAAGTGTGGAGGCTAGAGGCCGTCCATTGGAATATGTATTTCCATGTTGTTCAATTGATGTTGGAGCATTTGCTGCTCAGTTGTGAAAAGAAGGGTTGAGTTGTGTAACTCAATTTCTGTCCAATTCCATTTTTGTCAGATATATTATCGCCTAAATACCTGGGTCAATCATTCTAATTTCCAATCATGTAGCCTACTGATTATTTCGTTTTGTCAAAGCCTAGCCGGATCCTCAAATAAAATAAATAAATACAGATATCTGAATGCATAAAATAAATTTTGAATTACAAGTTGAATAGGAGTGATGCTTATTTAGTGATAAATAATAATGACTGCTGATATTTCTAAACTTAGATATTGTTTATAAATAAAAATATTAAAAAATAATAGTTACCGATATATTTTCTTAAATATTAGTAATAATAATAATAATAATAATAATAATAATATTTATTTGAAGTTTAATAATTGACTGAATTTATGGTATACACCATTTAAATTAAAATGAATGAGTTAATGACAAGATGTTAATAACAATTAACACATTGAGTTATGCAATATGGTTATTTAGAAAAAAATGAAAATTCCCCAAAAAATGTTTTTTTACAATGTTAACTGAATTATGAAAGAAAATGGTTTGAATATGTGAGCATGGATTAAGACGACAATCCATAGAAACAAATGCTTAGGAAAGAGTCAATTAGGACATTGAGGTCATATTAATGATGTTACTATTCTGACGTCATGTAGTCGAATAATGATATTTTCTTACAACCTAATGTTCCTACACGGAAGAACTTTATTTATTCTAACACTGATACAATTCGATATCACATGAGGTAATACCTTTTTCAATGTTTATAAACAATTAATTTTCAACCTGAGCCATGAAATGGACAATGCTTTTCATTACCATGATTGATTTTGTTTTTGTGAAAACACAATGTGAAAGTGAACAGTGTACAGGTAGGGTTCTATAAACAATGAGCCGCATATCGTGTAAATACAACAATTTAGAGTAGGGACCGATACCCAGATGGACTATTAATTTCTGGATATCAACAATCTAGAGTAGGGAGTGTTTTCTTTTGTTGGTATTTTTCTAGTGAAGTTTTTGAGTGCTTTTGCATAACATCTTGGTATTTTAATTGTTAATAAAGTGAGATAAATTTTATGGAATTGTGATATTTCATTTTTCCTTTCTCGTCTCCCTTGCTTGCTCATTGCCATAATCAGTCACGCCAGCGATTAATTTAGTTTTGCACGGATGGACCCTGAGATTGTAGTTCTTGTGCTAGACTGATTTTAGGAATTGGCAAATGTGTTCGTTAGACTTCCGTGCAAACGGGCACATAAAGGTAGAGGAAAGAGGAATGGCGCCTGTAGACTTAGGGGCTCGAGCTTTTTGTCACTTGCTTCGGCAGTTTACATTCTCTGGTTATTATTTTTTTTAAGTGGGAGTTGAAAATCTGAGTAGAGAGGACTTATTAAATTTGTATTTTGGTAATAAGCTTGAATGAGTAAATTTTGAGACGGCTTATCCGTTTGGGAGTAAGTTTGTTATCATAAGGGATTCTTTTTATTAAATTGTTTAATATGATAGAGGGAGATTTCTTTGTTAGGGATGATATACACAATTTCGTAGCATCCAGATGGAGGATATTTGTGAATTTTGCAGTAAGGTTGTCATTTTTGAAAGTAGATTTTTTTATTAAGTAGTAGAGATTTTTTTTCATCAACATCGACGTAGGGTTTTATCTCATTTTATTTTGACTTCTCAACTATTCTAGGCTAGTACATGTTTATATTGATAATCTTTGGTATCCATTGGAATCCTATCCTATATTCTCATATTTTGAAATGGATAAAATTTTGGAGGCGTTGGCTAGGATGGAAGCTGACATAGAGATCAATATTGAGGAAAATTCTCAACTTGAAAGAACTTTAGTAGAAAATTCTAAATCTTTGCAGAGTAAGTTAAAAGAAAATTCTAACTCTTTGAAGGGTAAGCTAAATGAAAACATGAAATTATTAAGATCAGAAAGGAATTCTAATTCTAATTCTTTAGAGAATAAATTAACAGAGAAATTAACTGAAAATTCTAATTCTTTAAGTGAAATATTAGAAGGAAAGATTTTAGAAAATTCTAAAACCCTTGGCCGTTTAACTGAAAATTCTAATTCTTTAAGGGAAACATTAGAAGAAAAGGTTTTAGAAAATTCTAAGACCCTTGACCGTTTAACTGAAAGCAATAAAATCATGGAATTAAAAGTATTGCAATGCGCTGAAACAATGAGGTTAGATTTAAATGAACATTCTAAAAATCTGGAGCAGAAATTAACAGAAACTTTAGAAGCTAAATTAACGGAAAAATCAAAAATATTTGGGAGTAAACTCGCTGAATTATTTGATAAATCCAAGAATTTAGAGGAGAGAGTAGGTGAAAATTCTAGTTCTTTAGAAGATAAAATTTCTCAAGGCAATAAGTCACTTAATGATAAACTGTCAGAGTTGAATGATAGGTTTAGAGCGTTCGAAAACTTATTCGAAATAAACACGAAAAGAGTAGCAGAGGATTTAGCCAACCTGGAAATCAAGATTGCTCAAGAATGTAATGTCACTGCCAGACAGGTATTGCAGAAAGTAGCGACGGACTTCCAAGATACTATTGTCGAACAATTAAAAGAAGGAGAGGCTGTAAAAGAATTGAGGGAAAGTATAAAAGAGATAGTCACCTCTGACACTCAAGAATCATTGGTAAAGAATACTCAAGGAAAAGTACAAGAGGTAACAGATTCTTTTTCACCCATATTAAGGTTATTTCAGGAGGCGTTAATCAAATCCAGAAGGACGTTTCGAATATACATAACATTGTAAAAAAATCATGAAACAATTATTGTAAAGATAGTTCAGGATATTAAAAACAATGTTCAGAATATGAATGAAATAAGAGAACAGGGAAACGAAGTTGTAACCAACGAATATATGAAAGAGCAGATAGAAGAAATTATGAAAGAAGTGAAAAAGAAAACAGATGATGGTGAGACAAAGAAATCTGTAGAAAAATTGGAAAATGAATTAACCAAATACCGATTTCAACTTGAGGAACAGGCATCGGGAATGATCCAAAAGTCGACAAAAGACGAGAAGGAGAACTCACTGAGAAGCCATGAGGAAATTGCTAAGATGACAAACCCTTCACATATTGCCATCTACTAGGAAAAAGAGGAAAAACCCAATAAGTTTACTGGTAACGGAAATATTCCACCAGCCGAATTTTTAGGGAAGTAAAAGATTACCTCCGAGATTCGAAGGTCACTAAGGAAAGGGAAATAAGAGTAATTAGTCGTTTTCTTGATGGACCAGCACTTACGTGGTTCAGAGCTTTTCGCTCGAGTTCTCACACCTTCGAAGAATTTTCGCAAGCACTTTTGACAAATTTCTGGTCTCCAGAAACCCAACAACAAATTAGGGCAGATTTGTACATGAAACGATATTCCACGTCGCTTCCAACAAAGTATTCAGCTTATTTTGCACAACAATTGTCGAAACTGCAATTTTTGGAACCACCAATGCCCGACTTTGAACTAATTTCAGCATTGACACGGCAATTTCCAATTGAAGTTCAGAGGACTCTGATAGCGGCAAGCATAGGTAGCTTGGAGGAATTTGACGAAGTCTTGCAGAGGCTTGATAACTCAAATACCCAATTTTTTCATCAGCGAGGTGGGAAAAATGAAAACACAGCAGTTTACCCAGTAATGGCGGATCGTCCCTGTCAGACAAATCCGACATTGAAACAAAGTGGACAAGATGAAAAACAGTGGAATGACAGGAAAGATGCACCATATCAAAATAGACCTTACATCAGACCATATAGGTATGAAATAGATGAAACACGTGGAGAAGGCCTGGTTTTCAATCCAAACCTTACAACAGGCAACCGTAAGACAGGCAACAGCAACAACAACAATACAATCCACAACATAGAAGAAATCAGAATTACGACAAGGGAAAGGAAGATTTCCAGCAAAAATCTAGAGAAAATCTCGAAAGTAGACATCAAGAGAGTAAACAATTTCTAGAGGAGCTGAAGAATCGACCCAGTACTTCCGGTTTCCAACAGTTAGAACGACCAGATCAGGACAGACGAACGTCAAACTCGAATCAACATCAAAGGAACCAATAGATGGGTACATATCCAAGATTGTTCATTGGCAAGTTGATGATGAAGAACTAATACAAACCAATCAAGAAGACAGGAAATTATAACCTAGATCATAACTACCCATTATCATTTGTGAAGGTTATGGAATGCAAATACATACATTAATTGACTCTGAAGAAAAGCTTTGCCTACTTAGCGAAATGCTGTATGCTTTATGGAAACTTACCGAATGCCTAGAGAAAATCCCTGTATCAAGTAACAAAATACAAGGGATTATCCCAATTAAAGTAACCACGTGCAAGGTACAACTGTACTTCAAAGTGAAAATTGGAGAATGTTTCTTTGAACACATTTTTGTAGTCATGCGTGATATAGTACACGACATGATATTGTGTAATGATTTCATAACCAAATATAAAGCCATCATAGATATGCAATCTGAAACTATACGTTTTCACCAGACTGAGGATATCAATCTCACAAAAGATGAAGAGAAATTCACCGAGGGAGACATCCGATGGTCACATATTTTTCAGAGCATAAAACCAACTGAAGAAGTGAAGAAATCAGATCTCAAACCTGAACTAAAGAAAATTTTGGAGGAACATAATTACATTTTGACACGAAACCAGGGGAAATAAGAGATTTTGAGTATAGAATCCAAGTTACAGATGAAATTCCATATCACTGTAAATTACATCCAGTTGCAGAAAAGTATGGTGGACAAGTTAAAACCATCATTTCAGATCTAGAGAAGAATGGCATTGTTGAAAAATTTACCACATCTTATGTCAATCCATTGGCTGTAGTTACGAAACCAGATGGTAGTCTAAGGATTTGTTTAGACGCCATATCCTTGAATGCTTAGATTTTGCCCGAATATGACCGTCCTCCAGTCATTAAATAACTTTTGAGGAAATTTAAGGGGAAACAAAGGGTTCTCAACAATAGGTCTCACGTCATAGCACCATATCAAATTGAGTGAAGATAGAAAGAAGTTCACCGGTTTCATGTTCGAACAACAGACTTATATCTTCAAAAGATTACCATTCGGCATGAAAACTTCAGGATCTGTCCTGATAAGAGCTTTAGACCAAAACCTTAGTTCAGAGGTAAAAAAGTCTGTGATATGTTATATTGACGACATACTAGTAGCATCTGAAGATGAGCAACAACATCTTTTGCATTTGAAAAATATTTTCCGGGACTTGAGGAAATCCAACTTCAAGGTCAATTTGAAGAAGTGCCAATTCTTTCAGAAAGAGATAAAGTTCTTAGGTCATATTTTGGATGGGCAAGGGTATCGTACTAATGAGGCCAAGATACTAGCCATCTCAAACTTTCCTAGGCCAACAACAGTTAAACATGTCCGCAGTTTCTTGGGCACATGCCAATTTTTCGCAGGACATTGCAAAAATTACACAAATATTGTGGCACCCATACATGATCTTCTGAAAAAGGGAAATAAGTGGAAATGGGGTGAGCATAATGAACATTCTTTCAGAGAGGCAAAAAGAACTATTAAAGAATAGCGTGAAATTAGAATATCCGGATTTTGGAAAAAAAATATTATTGAATCCGACGCATCTTCAGTGGGAATAGGAATGATACTCCTACAGGAATATGATGATCATTCCAGACATTATCTGTCATTTATCAGCAGGAAATTGAGGCCTTCCGAAAGGAACTATTATACGACAAAGCTTGCAGCGTTAGCCATCATCTACGCTCTTGAAACCTGGAAAAATATGCTCATTGGACACTCAGTCATAATCCGAACAGACCACCATGCATTAGAATTTATTCTATAAACGAATTTTGCCAGCGAAAGATTACTCGTTGGGCACTTTTCATTCAGCAGTTCAACCTCACCATTGAACATAATCCAGGGAAGGCAAACATAGGAGCCGATCTGTTAAGTCGAGCGGTGGAACAGACTTTTCAGACGATGAAGATTGCATTAGTTCAAGAGGATGAAGATACTGTGCCCAACTCTAGGAATGGGTATTCCAAGTTTCAGACACCTAGATATCAAGGGAAAGGCTGTAGCAGCGTTTGAAAGTTCAGATATTTGAATATCGCGCTACATTGCTTCTCGAAGCCTTTCGAAGAAAATTACCGATAGTTGGATGGTAAATGACGTAGCGAGTCACAGCAGAGGTGGAGACTATTTATTGATTAAATAGTTAACTATGGAGTAGAGACTTGAGACTGGGATCAGATTACTGGCACGGCCAAATAAAAGAGAATGCAATTAGTATCAAGTAAATCGGACCAGGGATTCAAGAGATATGAGGATTTCTAGATATCAGGCGATGACGCGTGACCCTGACCGTTTTTGTATAAAAGCAAGCTGGAGCAGGGATAGTTAGCTCAATTCATCACAAGCACTTGGCGAACAAGTTGCGTCTACGCTGAGCCAAGGCACATGGTTGCCACGTCTACGAAGAAGTACTTTTCAAATCGTGATAGTCACGAGAAGTGCTGCGCAAACGAGTTGGAACTTAGTAAGTTTCTGGTGAGGAGAATCACTGAGGTGATTGTTTTTCTACAGACATTGGTGGAAATATTTATATTTCCAAAAAGGACATATGCTAGACTTGGTCTAGAAAGTAGTATTTGTCACAGTCCAATAGTAAATTAATACTTGGATGTTTAGATCCATTTAAAGTCAGTTTCATATTTTGTAACTATTTAACCACTTCGATCCGTCAGTACATTGAAGAATAGTCTATAACGGTGGCGTTCATTAGTCTACGCAAGGGAAACTGCAAGTTGTCTAGCGCATGGCAGATGGTGATATACAAACCATGCCCAGGGAACGATCTTCAGAACAGCCGTTAACTGCTTAGACTGTCAACGTTTTTCTTGTACTGATGAGATTACAGTGAGTTAAGTTACAACTGACACATTTAAGAAGAGATCGCTTAGATCTGACCCTTTTCAAACAAACTGTTATGGCTTTGTTAGAAGCCCATATTAAAATGGAACCACAGTCATTTAAAACGTCGAAAGATACTACCACTATGTCTGACTAGACGATTTGTGGGTCTACAATGGCGGCCGATACAAGGATTATACGTGCTTGTCCACTAGGGCATGTTTACGGATAAATCTGGTATAGACCAGGTTTACTACACTTCAAGAACATCAAGAAATGTAAGCCACATTTGAATTATATTATGCTTAGCTAATTGGAACAAACTATTTTTCTGCAGATGACCAACACATTTTTTTCGTCGTATTTAAAGCTTGTAATGATTTACGCAAGACTAGTTAGATTTATTCTGAGCATTTTCAGCACTCAGAACAGTTTAGGATCGATGACCGAGCATTTTGAGCATTTATTTGAATTTTTCATATTTTTGGGAAATCACGGTAATCAGCCGATGTAACTGTAAAAGTTAAATTTATTTTTGTTGAGGAATGGATATTTTTTTCCATATTCGAAGGTTCGAACATGTGGATTCTCACATAATGAGATGATAATTAAACATATTTGAAATAATAATAATAATAATAATCCACTAATAATAATAATAATAATTTTCATAATTTTTCTAAATAATTCTTGGATATTATATTTTATAATAATCATATGTATTGAGAAAGAGCCTATGAAGTAGTTGAAACATTTCTAGTATGGAACAGGAGATTTTACGAAGGAGAGTGGTTAGCGCAAGCCCACATTCAACCAACATTTCAGTTCTGGTTGAACAGTTGATATTTGCTATGAGCAAAGTATATGTTTCATATAACACGGAGAGGCATGAAACGGGAAGCAATTGATATTTGTATCAAATAGGATATTTTTGTATTTATATAAAATCATGACGTAAATACACTCGAATGTGAAATGAAGCTTTTCATAAGTATGGTAAATTCACGGGTTGAACTGAATGGTAAAATAAAATAAACTTGTCAGTTTATTAATCTTCCAGTGTTGATAACAAGCAGAGGCTTGATTTATTGTATAAATTTTGGGAAGATAATTTATGTGTGTGGAATAGTTGTAATGCCATTCCCAGGTGCGCATGTTAAGTCGCAGGAATGAAGGTTTTTTCGAGCATCAATCAAATAGCAGGTTCGATGGCTCAGGTTTGTAGTTGGAGTATTGGAGCCACACATTTCGTCGTATGAATAACCCGAAGGTTATTTCTTTGAAACCATCAGTTCTTATTTCAACCTTGTTTACGAATTCCATTTAGAATTTGATTTTGCTAGAACCCGGATTTGTCATGATAGTAGTTTATTCTTCTTCAGAGGAAGACCTTTGCCGTTGTTGTTGTTGTTATAATATTGTGTTCTTACACAAATAGTAGAATGGGCCACTGCCAATTTAAAATAATTCTTTAACCACGAATAATTTGAAGGATATTTTCAATCCTAATGCCATGAACTAAATGAATTCATTATAAGACTACAATTCTTATTTCCGCATTCTGTCGAAGAATTGCAAGTTGTGAAAGTTGCTAGAAATGGCCATAAATATAAACATTTTTTTCATAATAATCCCAAGTGGAAAATCTAGTAGTTGAATGGTTCAACCATTTATTGATCAAGTTAATGATTCAGAAATCATATGTTTTGTTTGGAACTTGAAGTTCATAATCGAGTCACTTCTCGAATGTTTAATGTCAGAAGAACAATTAATTGTTGTTGTGCTTCGCACAGTTCTTCGATGCTATGCTCAATGGTCAAATACTTTTCAGATGTTGTTAATATGTGTTAATAATTTGTGTTGCTACGATGATAATAATAGTTTCAACGATATATTTTTGAAAACTGGAAAACAAATGAAAGTCTAAGAAATTCTATAAACATTTATTCTACGAGTGTTAATATCATGTAAATAGTCAAACAGTGATCTACGTTATTTCCAGTATGGACAATTCATTTTGCACTGGAATAAAATGTTAATAATTTTGGAACACAGTCCACAGGACTAACAATCGGACTTGTGTTTTCAAAAAGATTGTCAAATGTGTTTGGAAGATTCTGTATATTGTGTGTAAATAAGAGTGTGGATCGCCACACGTGGATGATGCTGCTTTGAGCATTATTCTTGCAGTCAGATTTTAACTTTAAATAAACTGAGATAATTTTACCAGATGTGTTTCACCCAATTAAATCTCCTTCTATCCTTATTGTTGCATTGAGCCAAAAATCAGCAAAGCATTTTTATAAATTTGATGTCGTTTTTGCGATTTGCTTTAACCCATCTGGCGCTCCGGGATATTTTGATTCTCGTGCTGACTGATTATTGGTAAAATGCATATGTGGTCGTGCGGACTCCGGTCTAAACGGGCACAATACATTGAGACGTTTGGAACGTATTGAATTGTCTCAAAGGAGGAACAGAAATTTGAGAAATATATACAGATTTTTACATGGAGATAAGGATATCGCTGAGAGGGATTATGTTGAAACTGAGAAGATTTCACAAGATTATGTCTTCATGGAATTGTTTACAAATTCATAGTCGTTGATCACACGAAGCTGAGAGTAGCGGTACCACCAACATTACAATCCAAGATTATATGGTTAGCACATAGAAGCTCGGGACAAACCGGAGTCGACAAGACGATGCACCTCTTGCAAGAGAGATATTCGTGGGAAACACGAGGGACACCGTCAGGAATACTATCAGGGAATGTGACTTATGTCAAAGAAATAAGCATAATTCTAAACTTTTAAGAGAAGCACCTCGACCTATCATCCCCACCAAACCATGTGAATTATATGCGGCAGATATTTTTGGGCCTTTACCCAAATCCAAACGGAGAAATAGGTACATTCTTGTAACTATGGATGAGTTTAGTAAATTTACAATGCTTCACCCCATACAAAAAGCTAATGCACGATTTGTTTTGAAAAGAATCCGAGAAGGAGTGATACCGGAAGCAGGCAAACCCGCCTATCTATTAAATGATCATGGATCTCAGTTTACGTCATACGAGTTTAGACATGCAATGGAAGTTTTAGATACCAAGCAGATATTATGTTCAATCAGGCACCCCGAAAGAAATCCAGCAGAAAGGTTTATGTCTGAAATTTCAAAATTCTGCAGGTTATTTTGCTCAACAGAACACTGGAAATGGATGGCTGTGCTACATATAAGCATATGTCATTCCATAAATTCCACTGTCCATGAAAGCATCGGTCAGATACCCCTAGTATTACATCATGGCAACAAATCTGAAAGACCATGGGACAGGATAATCCATATACCTCCAGAAATTGGACCTAGTAAACAAATGAGAGAAACCGACGCTTTAGCCCAGATCAGAACTCAAGCTGCCAAGAGAGAGAGAAGAGTGCAAGGAAAGAAATTTAGAACACCGTTGAGAGAAGGGATGCTAATTCTCATTAGAAGACCATCTCAGTCTGATGTAACAAATAGAGTTTATACGAAATGCGCAGTCTCTACCATGGACCGTTCTAAATATTCGAGAGTTATGACAATGGAAGCTATAAACTCATCGATGTAGACACTGGCAACATCGTGGGAACGTTTAACACGGCGAGTTTGAAGATTTTCTTCAAAACTCCATGCCACGCCCTGTTTTCTGTTAGAACATGTGTTTTTACAAAAACACTTATAACTTTCGAACGACTGGTCCGATTTACCTCAAATTTAATCTGGCATTCCTACTCGTTTTTTTTTTGACGGCGTGAGGTTTGGATGTACTCAATCACGGAAGCCACCGTAATTATAGTTTGCATTTCAAATGAGCAGGACACCGGCATGAAGTTTGAACCGAGCGACGAGACAGCTACTTCCCGAGCGACTCAGAGGATGCGCTAGCAGAGAGACCCGTGGCGCCGACTTATTGATGATGAATATTAATCAACGATTTGAGGTCTAAAATCGAAAAAATAATATTGGCTATGGAATTCAAGGAATGCCAGATGAAATTTGAGGTAAATCGGAGCAGTCGTTCTAAAGTTATAAGTGTTTTTGTAAAAACACATGTTCTAACAGAAAACAGGGCGTGGCATGGAGTTTTGAAGAGCGGGGCGTACTCACAGCTTGGAACAACGGATACATCGAAGTTCAGCTCCGTGTCTGCATAAAAAGGGCCTATGCTGAAGCATAATTATGTCATTCTTAAATCAGTCTTCGAGGAAATACCGTCGTAACGTCACCATAAAACGTGCTACGCTGTTATAGTCCTACATTATCGCCGATCGAGTTGGACTTAGTCTCTGGAGCTAATCCAGCTGCTTGCGGACTTAGTATTTTAAACTGAGCCAGTTGTCTCAAGTGAAAAGTATTTAGAATTATCGCGTCATACCAGTCAGGAGATGGAACTTAGTTTATGACATTGGGGTCATTTGTTTCAAACAAACAGAGTTGGAAAATATTCCATCTATATTTCCATATACTCCACTGACTGTAAGAGTATGTTCACAGATGTCGAGTAACTTTTTCATCTTTGAGCGGCATCAGACTAGACGGTATATATTTCAAAATGTTATAAACATAGAGCTGTTTAAACAAGTGTTTAAAAGAATAGGACAGTCAACGATGACGTCAATAGTAATGTCGAACATTAGTGAAGATTATCGCGGAGTGGAAACGTGCGTATTTTGAACACGAATATGGGTCACTAGATACCACGAGGGAAGGATGAAAATGAAGGGACCCGAAGGTTAGCTGAATGCGAAGCAGATGGCCGAGGACAGTTGCCATGCTAATGGAGTGGGGAACGTTCCATTAGATTTTGACATCAATCAATGATCTGCAACGACATGAACTTCAAGAATATGTAACCTACATTCTTATGTACTTTTCCTAGAATAGAGTAGCTGAGAAGTTAAATTTTTATTCGCATAGAAATTACCATCACTTTAATTTTTGCTTCGTTCTGACAGCTAAGTCTATCGAGACTATAGTCAGAGATACCAGTGCCAGTTCGAAGCGAGTGTACAGTCATGAGAAAATTTATTTCAGTACAGGTGACATAAATAAGGAAGTCTTTTAGTGGATGTAAATATTTTTGTAGTGGAAGGTAGCTTGGATCTTCAAATTATTCAACTTAAGAATTAAACAGTATTAGAGATAAATTTCATAACGATTATGAGTAAATTCCTTTGAAAATAATAATAAAATATTTCTATAATAATTATAAATAATTATAAACAAATTATAAAATAATTATAAATAATTAAATTCAGGGAAGTGATAAAATATTTTTATTTAATGCAGGAATAATAATAACAATTGAGTTTTGTAACATTATAAACAAGTGAAGATTTCGGAATGTATAGTTTGATAATAATAATAAATTCGGGTAACTATTATAAACCATTGAGGAGTTGAGTGTATAGTTAACGGTATAAATAAAAATAACAGTGATTATTTGAAAATGTTTATAGGGAATAAATATCATATCAGTCCTTCGGTCCTTCTCAGGACCAGCAACTACAACAAGTAAGACATCTTGGTTACAACTTACGGATAATGCAAATTAATATTGAAGGACTTAGTCGATCTAAATGTCAATATCTCTCCCGAATGCTCCTTGAAAACTATGTGGATGTAGCTGTTATACAGGAAACATATATAGATAATGAGGAAAATTTTAAATCAAGAGGGCGTGTTGCAGGATATGAAGTCTTAGGAGCTACTTATCACCATACTTACGGCTGTGCTACTTACATTCGCAACAATATTGAAAATGCACATCTGATTTCTGTGGACACCTCACAAAATGTTCACATTATCGTGATAAAAATTGAGAACATTACAATAACGAATGTTTACAAGCCTCCTGCAGTAAACTGGTCTGCTGAAGTGATCCCAACTCTACCTCATCCTAGCATATATATCGGCGACTTCAATAGCCACCATACTATGTGGAATTACAATGAAGATGATGAGAATGGTGAAAGACTTGCTAATTGGGTTGAATCTAACAATCTAAGTCTAGTATTTAACTCAAAGGACAAAGGGACTTTTAGATCTGCGGCCTGGAAGAAAGACTACAACCCTGACCTTTGTTTTGTTAGTCAGAACTCTAAATGTCAACCTCTTGCCACAGTAAGGACAGTTCTTGGGGATTTTCCAAATAGCCAACATCGGCCAGTTTTAGTTAATGTAGGAATTCAAATACCTATAATCAGATCCATTCCAAAACCAAGATGGAACTTTAGAAAGTCTAACTGGAGCAAGTTTTCCAATGAACTTGATAAAGTTATTAGGTGGATCCCCCCTGTGAGTGAAAATTATGAAAGATTTGTTGGAGCGGTCTTATCAACGGCAAAAAAGTGCATGCCACGAGGATTTCGCAAAGAGTACATTCCAGGATGGAACAAGGATTGTGAAGAACTATACCAGTCTTACATAACCACCAATGATCATGAAATTGCTACTGAATTGTTACAGAGCTTAGATAAAGCTCGCAGAGAAACCTGGGTATAAAAGACAGAGAACTTAGACTTTACAAGATCAAGCAGAGAAGCGTGGAGCCTGCTGAAGAAATTGGGAGGATGCTCCTCACCTAACCGTGATGATCCACATGTTACACCAGATCAAATAGCCAGTAGAATAATTTCTTTGTCCAGGGCACCACCGCATAAGCAACATACAAGAAAGGTTAAGAAAGAACTAACCAACCTCAAGCAACAGGCAGTCCACCGGTCAGAATATGCCAATGACTTCACAGTAGCTGAGATTAATACTGCGCTTAAGGATGTTAAAACAGGTAAATCGCCAGGGTTTGATGGCATTCATCCTGAATTCCTTGTCAATTGTGGGAACAAGACTCGTAAATGGCTTGCAGCTGTCTTTTCTAATATAATGATCACTGGTAAACTACCAAAAGCTTTCAAGAAAACGAAAATCATAGCTGTATTGAAACCTGGTAAGCCAAAGGATAAACCAGATAGCTATCGACCGATAGCTCTCCTAAGCTGTTGCTACAAACTTCTGGAAAGACTCATCCTTAACCGAATTGGTTCGAATATTCATGAAGTAACACCTATTGAACAAGCAGACTTTAGACCAAGTAGAAGTTGCACAGATCAAGTACTAAGTCTCACCACTCATATAGAAGCAGGGTTTCAACAACAACTTAAAACATGTGTTGCTTTTGTTGACCTTACAGCAGCCTATGACACGATATGGACGGATGGATTACTCTACAAACTGATGCGTATCATACCATGTCAAACTATGAACAAGCTTATAAACAATATGCTGTCTGAAAGATATTTCCAAGTGGTTCTTGGGACCAAAATAAGTAAGCAAAAGAAACTGAACAATGGACTCCCACAAGGTTCCGTTTTAGCTCCAGTGCTCTTTAACTTGTACACATCAGATCTCCCTTTAACGCAGTCGAGAAAATTCATTTACGCAGATGACCTGGCTTTGGCAACTCAACCAAGAACCCTTGAGAAGAGCGAACAAATTCTTTCCTCAGATCTAAGCATTATGAATGAATATTTCAAGAAATGGAGACTAACACCGAATCCTAGTAAGACTGAAGTTAGTTGTTTCCATTTAAACAACAGGTTGGCAAATACAAAGCTGAATGTCATATTTAATGAGAAAGTCCTCCATCATCAACATTTTCCAAAATATTTAGGCGTTACTCTCGATAGAACTTTGTCCTTCAAGAAGCACCTGCAGAACACTGCAGCAAAACTAAGATCACGCAATAACATCTTGCAGAAGTTATGTGGAACCACATGGGGAGCTACAGCAACAACATTACGATCTTCTGCTCTAGGACTTGTCTATTCAGCTGCTGAATACTGTGCTCCGGTGTGGCTTAACAGTCCACATGTGAAGCAGATTGATGTCCAATTGAATACGGCGATGAGAATAATATCAGGTTGCATCAGGACCACTCCTCTGTACTGGCTTTCACCTCTAAATCATATTGCACCACCTGACTTACGTAGACAAAACTCTCTCTTGAGGGAATATCAAAAGATAATTTCCACTCCAAAGCTTCCTATTCATTGTGACATACCTACAGTAAAGATAAGTCGCTTGAAATCCCGCCGACCACCCATCCTAACAGCGGAATATCTACAATTAAATACTTTTCAGATTGACAACAAGTGGTCTGAGGTATGGAATAATTTATTCCATGAGAAATATGGAAATTTCATTGATCCTATCAAGAAACCAGCTGGCATGGAACTACCACGCCATACATGGAAATCACTCAACAGAATTCGAACGGGACATGGGGTCTGCGCAGACAGCTTATTCAAGTGGAATAAGGCTTCCTCACCTCAGTGCGACTGTGGTTTTGAAAGACAGACCATCCGACATATCGTGGAGGACTGCAGCCTTCAAGCCCATCATGGGAACCTCAAAGACTTTCATGATGCAACGCAGCCTGCTCTAGATTGGATTTCCTATTTAAATCTTACCTTGTAAATTTGAACTTTTTATCTATTGAATATGTGTCTCCACATTCAAAATTTATTTTAATATTGTTCTTTTAGGCTTAATACTAATGTATATGTTGAATGTGTTCTTTAGCTTGTAATTATGTAACCATGCCATACGCTAAATAAATCATATCAGTCAGCAAATAAATAGAGAAGTTAATGACGTATTTGTGAAATGCACTACAGTACTAAGAAAGAGTACAGGAACGGTATGTGAATAAAGAATGAACATGTATAAAATAGGACGTAGAATTGTTAAATGAAGGCAGAAAAAGAATATGACTAGGATAAAATATAACAATATTTCCTTTTGGATTTTTGTTTTTGTTTAAATCAGATCTTCGAAATGTTGAAGACGAACCCATGTTGTTTAAAGGCAGAAATAGTGCACAGAATAAAAGAATAAATCATATGTTGATTTAAATGATGAAAAAAATAATAATAATAATAATAATTATGCGACTTGAAGGTCGGCATTTAAATAAAAAGTGTGGAGGTTAGAGGCCGTCCATTGGAATATTTATTTCCATGTTGTTAAATTGATGTTGGAGCATTTGCTGCTCAGTTGTGAAAAGAAGGGTTGAGTTGTGTAACCGCCCCAAATTTCTGTCCAATTCCATTTTTGTCAGATATATTATCGCCTAAATACCTGGGTCAATCATTCTAATTTCCAATCATGAAGCCTACTGATTATTTCGTTTTGTTAAAGTCTAGCCGGATCCTCAAATAAAATAAAATATATACAGATATGTGAATGCATAAAATAAATTTTGAATTACAAGTTGAATAGGAGTGATGCTTATTTAGTGATAAATAATAATGACTGCTGATATTTCTGAACTTAGATATTGTTTATAAATAAAAATATACCTAGGATTGAATCCCCTCAAGACAGTAAATACATTCACATACTTAGGATTGACAATGCAAACAACAGCTAGAGCCTACCGAGTCCACATCAAGTCTCGTGCAACGGCAGCAACTAAAGCCATATATGACATTAAATCACTCACAAAGCTCTCTTTGGGAACTGCTATGAGATTATTCGACGTGAAATAGCGCCCTTCGCCACATACGGGATAGAAATAATCTGGGAGAGACTGACCCTGGCGGACTTGAGGACGCTCGAGGCAGTGAAGTCGCGCTTCCTAAAAGCAACCCTGGGATTATCAAAATATGCAAAATCTAGACTAGTGTACGAACTTGCCAAGGAGAACTTTTTCATTGAGGACCTACGGACGAAGAGAGGACTACCATCTACGGACGCCTGGAAAAGACTAATGCAAGAGAGAGTGAAGAAGAGAGATGAAATCTGGCCTGAATTTTACATAACGGAAGCCATGACGAATAGGGTATGGACTGACACCAATCAAGACCTACGACACTTCGTTAACTCGATGGCGGTACATGGGTACCACCATAAACTGTGCGTCACCGAGTACTTTCATGACATAGACGTATCCTGTACTTGTAAATGATGTGGTAAACAATGTAGTCGGTACCACGTAATCACATGCAAGAACCGGGGTCCCTCCATTGTGAAATTTTGTGAAGGTGGAAAGTGAAAACATTAATGTACACACATCAAAAAAAGTTTTGCATCACCTCGGTTCCCAGATCTCCGGCATATAGACGTTGACTGTGTATATTGTATCCAAGATACAGTCCCTTTGACTGTTCATAGATGTCACTAAAACTGCTCAAAGATGTAAACAACCATGCATGAGCAGGGCCTATTAGACGGAGGGGGTACGACAGCCGATCAGTTCCAGTCATTCCACCAGGACGAAGGTACGCTGCTCATGTTATCTGTAGTTCTACCATGCCTAGAAGGTCAATACCGCAGTTCGATCGCGTCCGCATTGTTACTTTGTGTCAAGAAGGGCTCTCAACAAGGGAAGTTTCCAGGCGTCTCAGAGTGAACCAAAGCGATGTTGTTCGGACATGGAGGAGGTACAGAGATACAGGAACTGTCGATGGCAGGCCTCGCTCAGGCCGCCCAAGGGCTACTACTGTAGTGGATGACCGCTACTTACGGATTGCCGCTCGGAGGAACCCTGACAGCAATGCCACCATGTTGAATAATGCGTTTCGTTCAGCCACAGGACGTCGTGTTTCAACTCAAACTGTGCGCAATAGGCTGCATGATGCGCAACTTCACTCCCGACGTCCATGGCGAGGTCCAGCTTTGCAACCCCGACACCATGCAGCGCGGTACAGATGGGCCCAAAAACATGCTGAATGGACCCCACGGAATTGGCATCACGTTCTCTTCACCGATGAGTGTCGCATATGCCTTCAACCAGACAATCGTCGGAGACGTGTTTGGAGGCACCCTGGTCAGGCTGAACGTCTTAGACACACTGTCCAGCGAGTGCAGCAAGGTGGTGGTTCCCTGATGTTTTGGGGTGGCATTATGTGGGGCCGACGTACGCCACTGGTGGTCATGGAAGGCTCCGAAACGGCTTTACGATACCTGAATGACATCCTCCGACCCATAGTGCAACCATATCGGCAGAATATTGGAGAGGCATTTGTCTTCATGGACGACAATTCTCGACCTCATCGTGCACATCTTGTAAATGCGTTCCTTCAAGATAACGACATCGCTCGACTACAGTGGCCAGCATGTTCGCCAGACATGAACCCTATCGAACATGCCTGGGATATGTTGAAAAGGGCTGTTTATGGACGTCTTGACCCACCAACCACTCTGAGAGATTTACGCCGAATTGTCGTTGAGGAGTGGGACAATTTGGACCAACAGTGTCTTGATGAACTTGTGGATAGTATGCCACGGCGAATACAGGCATGCATCAATGCAAGAGGACGTGCTACTGGGTATTAGAGGTAGTGGCGTGTACTGCAATCTGGACCACAAATGCTGAAAGTCTAGCTGTATGATGGTACAACATGCAATGTGTGGGTCTCATGAGCAATAAAACGAGATGAAATGTTGTTTGTGTTGATCTCTATTCCCTTTGCATTTAACGGTTCCGGAACTCTTGGAACCGAGGTGATGCAAAACTTTTTTTGATGTGTGTATATTCACATTTATTAACCCTATGCACAATTTGTGCTCTGTATTTTCAATAATAATTTTCAATAATAAATAAAAATATTAAAAAATAATAGTTACCGATATATTTTTTTAAATATTAATAATAATAATAATAATAATATTTTTTTCAAGTTGTTGAATTGAGTGAATTTATGGTATATACCATTTAAAATTTAAATGATTGAGTTAATGACATGATGTTAACAACAATTAACACATTGAGTTATGCAGTATGGTTATTTAGGGAAAAAATGAAAATTCCAAAAAAAAAAAATTACAATGTTAACTGAATTATGAAAGAAAATTGTTTGAATATGTGAGCATGGATTAAGACGACAATCCATAGAAACAAATGTTTTGGAAAGAGTCAATTAGGACATTGAGGTCATATTAATGATGTTACTATTCTGACGTCATGTAGTCGAATAATGATATTTTCTTACAACCTAATGTTCCTACACGGAAGAACTTTATTTATTCTAACACTGATACAATTCGATATCACATGAGGTAATACCTTTTTAAATGTTTATAAACAATTAATTTTCAACCTGAGCCATGAAATGGACAATGCTTTTCATTACCATGAGTGATATTGTTTTTGTGAAAACACAATGTGAAAGTGAACAGTGCACAGGTAAGGGTCTATAAACAATGAGCCGCCTATCGTGTAAATACAACAATTTAGAGTAGAGACCGATACCCAGATGGACTATTAATTTCTGGATATCAACAATCTAGAGTAGGGAGTGTTTTTTTAGGTAGATTTGATTAGAAAGCTAACTATTGCAATGGGTACCATGTTTCGACTTCCGGAAAATTTCGACATATCTTCGCGTTTCACATCCCCCAGACCCCAAAACCACCGTCAGTTCAAAAGTTTATATATAATTTATGTATATATGTCTATATATATAAAAATGAATTGCTGTTCGTTAGTCTCACTAAAACTCGAGAACGGCTGGACCGATTTGGCTGATTTTGGTCTTGAATTATTTGTGGATGTCCAGTGATCACTTTCGTGATGCTTTCAATGTTTAGCTTGGCCCATTTGTCGGTCAAATTTTGTTTCTTGTTACCGAGATCCCCGAATGGTAATTATTTCTTTGTAAATGTATTAATTGATTAAACCAAATGCATAATCTTGTTATCAAGCACCTATTCATAGATATCATAGCTCTCACCTCGAGTGTTCCAGTCGCTCGCTACCTCAAGCTTCCTCACTCCCGGCATACACGGCATCTACTGGCTCATCTGCTGTCTGCTGAGCAGGGTCGACTGACGTCACCCTGACTTTCGTTCGACCAATGGCAGGTCTTTGTCTGGTCGGGCAATCTCCAGCCTTCGAGATTGTTCCATGATCACTATTTAAGACGCCACCTGCTGGCGTTCTCCACCACTTCTGAACAATCATCATTCTGATCACATCGTCATTCAGATCAGCTCATCATTCAGATCAACGCTGCCACACCGCATGGCACTATTGCCAGTCGCTGCTTCACCTCGCTGCTACGGCACGAGGCCTCTACTCTGATACATCGCTCAAGAGGACAGGAATGTTTGCCAGCCGCAGCACACTGCAAGTTTCACCTTAGATGGTGTATGTCACTTTAAACTTCGAGGAAGCAGCAGTCTTCCTGGCCGCACCCAATGTCGACTTATACTCAGTCACCGCCTGGACACTACCAGTGTCAAACCGTCACCAGAAGGGAAAAGAAGAGTTGAATATTCATCTTTTCGGAATATGCACCTTGAGGCCATGAGCGCCTCCCCCCCGAAGAAACCGTGGAGGACTTTTAAAACAGTTTTAGGCTAACTGGAACTTTTATGGAGCTGGCTCAACAATTTGGAAGATAAGTTCAAACTTGATAAAGAATTGAATTTCTTACTCTCATCATACATTTCATCTTTTTTATGGTTCTTTTATTAATATGCATATTATATTTCAATTCCAATTTCTCTCAAATCTAGGCAATCCTTAACATTGGTTTTTCCATCATTAATCAGGGTACTGTCACCAGACCCTCTCCAATTGTTAAGATTTAACACTAATTATTCTCTGCATATCCCAGTTGTGTGCATTTATTGTGCATTTTAATGTTATTTAAAGAAAATTGTTGTCTCAATAAATATTATTTATATCTTGTTAACTAAACTTTTGTTTTCTGGTAATGTACTTTTATGCCCATTGCACCGCACCGCTTCAGTCTTTTCGCTGTTTAACAGTAGCTATTTTGGTTAAGCTTAAACCTACTTCACGTTCTCCCGTATGGGGAAGTTTTAGGGCAGAACTTTCTCCATATTTTTGGTGCCGAAACCCGGGATAAACATATCTGTTGCACCCTGGGAATATTACAAGTTTCATATGTTGAATTTCACATTAACAATTTTTGTTTATTGTGTTTCAACACTAATTCACATTGTAAGTTTCAGCCTGAGGCGCATGTTCAGCAGAGGAGGAGAGAAACGTGAGCTAAGCCGGTTTCTTCCGCATCAGACTAAACCTTACTACCTAGCAAGCTGTCATCCTCTGGCTTCCAGTACTCGAAGGCACAATATTGACGTGAGTAACAAACAACTTTTAACATGCCTAACCTTGATGAAAAACTCAGCAACGCCAGAGCCTCTTGTAAGGGCAAGCTCACACGGTTCCGTACTTTCATAACGGAGCTTGAACCCCAAGAGCGTAATCTTGACATAATTTCGCAGAGGCTTAAGAATTATGAACAAGCCTTTGAGAAATATGATGAGATACAATGCAGTATAGAAACTCAGCATCCGGACCTGCAAAGTGATAGGTTGGAAGTTGAAAAATTATACTATCAGGGATTTGCTGAAGCTAAACAGCTTATTAGGGCTTTAACTTTAAAAGAAAAACAAGAAGATCAAACTTCTGCAGCATCTTCTACATCTTCCTCACGCATTATATTACCCAAATTAGAACTACCCAAATTCACTGGTAAGGACATAGAATGGGAGCCATTTTTTGAATTATTCAATTATTTAGTACATGAGAATACTTCTATACCAGTAATTCAAAAATTTCACTACCTTCGTCTGGCAGTTCAAGGCAACGCACTTAACCTGATTCAAGCACTTTCTTTGACCAGTGATAATTATGAAGTTGCTCTGAATCTTCTTAAGGATAGATATGGGAATATTCGTTTATTTATTCAACGCCATATACAAAGCTTATTCGAGTTACCTAACGTGCAAGCAGATAACAGTTTATCACTTCGTAAGCTGATTGATACTGCAGAGCTACACGTCAGAGCATTGTCCAATTTAAACCAACCTGTAAATCACTGGGATTTATTTCTAGTTCACCTCATTTCTGCAAGATTGGATGCAAATACATTAAAAGCCTGGGAAACAGAACTTTCCCAGAATTTGCAATGCACTTATGAGGCGATTATCAACTTTTTGAAGGCTAGAAGCCAAGTCTTTTCCGCCATAGTTAATCATAAAACTAGTAGATCGGATTCAAAAGCCTTCTCAAAAGATAAGGTTAGCAGTTCTAATCAAAGAATTTTAAGATCACAGGCTCTTCCTGTTGATGCTCAGTCACCTAACCAAATGCAAACGTGCGGTCTGTGTCAGCAATCGCATAATTTATACGATTGTGATGAATTTAAATCTTTATCAGTAGATGAAAGACGAAAGTTCATTACGAACAAAAAACATTGTTTCAACTGTTTGTCAGGAACGCATATGTTAAACAATTGCCGTTCACAACGTTTATGCTTTCATTGTAAGGCTAGACACCATTCCCTTTTGCACAGACATGAAAGATCACGGTTATCAGGACCAAGCAGTTCCAATACCAAGTCTAATTCTGAGACTTCTCAAAATAGTGCGCAGTCGTATGCTCAAAGTTCTACCTCGCTTGGCAAAGTCCAGGTTTTATTATCTACCGTGCAGGTTCTATTGAAAAATTCTCACGGGAAATGGGTATCTGTCAGGGGATTATTAGACAATTTTATTAATGAATCTTTGGTACAAAAGTTGGCCTCCCAAAACATCCTACCTCAATAGAGGTCACAGGAATAAACTGCTCTAAATCGCAATCCTTAAGCTTTGCTAAAGTGGATTTGAAGGACTCTAATAATCTTGGTACGCAGTTGCAATTAGATTGTTTGATTATCAAGTCTATAGGCAACAATATTCCTGGCACTTCTTATCCTATTCAAAGTTGGAATATCCCGAATTTTGTCCAGCTAGCTGACCCTCATTTCAACAGAGCTTCGCCCGTAGAGCTTCTTTTCAGCTCAAGCGTATTTTGGCAATGTCTTCATTCCAATAAAGTAAAAATTGCTCCTAATGTTTTCTTCCGCGAAACTGATTTTGGTTGGATCGCTACTGGCCAAATATACCGTAATCCTATTCAAACTGTATCGAATTGTTATTTTGTTGGTACCGATTTGAGTCAAGAGCTAACCAAGTTCTGGGATCTTGAGAATGTTCAGGCTACTGCTTCTTCTTCTAACGAAATTTGTGAAAAGTTATACAAGGAAACCACTGTCCGTACTGCTGAAGGCAGATTTATAGTAACTCTTCCACGTATTCCTAATCCTCCCGCCATTACGGGCTCGCATTCCAGAGCACTTAGGGCACTATTTGCTATTGAAAATCGGTTCAAACAAGATGCTTCTGTTAAAACTCAGTATGCTTCCTTTATGGAGGAATACGAATCATCCAATCACATGGAGGTAATTCCTAAATCAGAAGAAATTGACCGTCCTTTAAATGAATTAGTTTATCTAAATCATCACCCGGTATGGAAAAATTCCTTAACACAAGACAATATAAGAGTAGTTTTCAATGGCTCGTCATCAGATTCCAATGGAGTCTCTTTAAATGATACCTTGCAATGTGGTCCCGCGATTCAAACAGATCTCACCTCTGTTTTGCTTAATTTTCGACGGTTTCCTATTGCTGTAATCTCAGATATTAAGCAGATGTACCGGCAGATTCTCGTAAATTCCGAGCAGCAAGATCTGCAAAGAATATTGTGGCGCGATGAGAGTTCCAAACCCATAAAGATATTTAGATTGAAGACTGTGACATATGGCCTGAAGCCTTCAGCCTTTCTTGCGATTCGGTCTCTCCACATGTTAGCCGAGCAAGATGGTCATCTGTATCATCCTTTGGCCTCTGAGTCATTAAAAACGGCATTTTATGTTGACGATTTCTTGTGCTCTTTCCCTAATATTTCTGAAGCACTCCTTGTGTGCGAAGATTTGAAATCCCTGCTCCTAGGAGGTGGTTTTCCGCTCCATAAATGGACTTCAAATTCTACTGAATTTATATCAAAATTTTCATCAGAGGTCCCAGTTGATGAATTTGTTGCTATTCCTACTGATGAAGCAGCCGTAAAAGCATTGGGTGTTTTTTGTTGTCCTTCTTCTGATACCTTCTCTTATCAGGTACATTTCTCAGAATCTCCCCCTGTAACTAAGAGACAAGTTCTGTCAGAAATCGCAAAGATCTTTGATCCTTTGCAATATATTGCTCCTACAGTTATTGTTGCAAAAATGTTCTTGCAAAAGCTTTGGTCATTAAAATCAGACTGGGATGAAAATCTCCCCCTTCCTCTTGTAGAAGAATGGTTAGAGTATCGCAGCAGTTTGCTGGATCTCTCCTAGGTTTCTATACCCCGCCTTTTAATTTCTAATCCCTTATACCAGCAGTATGACCTGCATGTATTTTCTGATAGTTCAGAACGGGCTTATGGCTGTTGTGCATACATAGTAGGACGTTCCTCAGCCACTTTCCCTGGATTTTCTAATTTAGTGTGCGCTAAATCAAAAGTTGCTCCACTTAAAACGGTATCATTGCCGAGATTAGAATTATGCTCTGCTTTAATGGCAACAGAATTAGCTACTAAACTAAATGTCAGTTTAAAGTTAAAATTTTCCCGCACACTTTTTTGGAGCGATTCTTCTATTGTATTAGCTTGGATTTCCAAGCCTTCTTCTCATTGGAATACCTTTGTGGCAAATCGCGTTTCTAAGATTCATGAAGTCTCTCATTCTGAACAATGGAGACATGTTCCTAGCCGTGAAAACCCCGCGGATATAATATCACGTGGTTGCACGCCGAAAAATTGATTTCCTCAGACCTGTACTGGAATGGTCCTCCTTGGCTAAGTCAGGAATCATCTTGCTGGCCTCGCTTAGCTAATCAATTTGCAGAAGAAATACCCGATGCCCGTAATGATCCTGTCACGTCGCATCTTACTTCTACTTCTACTAGTCTTTTTCATAGATACTCTTCATTTGATAAATTGATTCGTGTAGTGTCTTATATCTTCCGATGGAGATATTTAGTAATTGATCAACCATTGAAGCCTCAACCCTTTCTCACCAGAGTAGAGTTAGAATTCGCTACTTGCAAGATTTTGTTACTTGTTCAGCAGGAAGTATTTGCTCCTGAAAGGCAAGCTCTTATAAGTGGTAAAGATTTGCCCAAGTCTAGCAGGCTTTTACCACTTACTCCTTTTCTTGACCAGGACGGCATAATACGTGTGGGTGGAAGATTAGCTATGTCTAGTTGTGAGGATGGGAAAAAGCATCCCATCATCCTTCCTTCAAAGCATCCTATCACCACCCTTATAATAAAAAAAGTTTCATTATAAACACCTTCATGCTGGCACTCGCACCTTGCTCTGTCTAATTCGTGAACTCTACTGGATAATCAATGGCGTTCATGAGGTTTCTTCTGTTGTCAAAAAGTGTATACCTTGCTTTAAGGTTAAACCACGGCCCGCCACGCAGATTATGGGCAATTTACCTCCATTTCGTTCAGAACCTAGTAAGCCCTTCGCTCTTACTGGGATAGATTACGCTGGTCCTTACGTATATCAGACCAATCCCTCTTCATCTAAGCGCAAAATTTTAGGTAAACTTTACATCTCGTTATTTGTATGTATGGTGACGGGAGCTATCCACCTTGAGTTGGTTACGAACGCTTCGGTATCCTACTTTTTGTCCGCCTTTTCTAGATTTGCTGCTAGAAGGGGTGTCCCATCTGAAGTCCTTTCAGATAATGCAAACATTTTTGTAAGCGCTTCTGATCTCTGGAAAAAAGTGTGAAGTTCCCCTTCTGCTAAAGAAAAAATTTCCAACTTTTCCTATTCTAAAGGTTTCAAATGGCATTTCACCCCGCCTTATGCTCCCCATCATGGGGGCCGATGGGAATCCTGCATCAAGCTTACTAAAAGACAGCTTAAGAAAACTCTTGGTCCTACCATACTTTCTTATGAGGAATTCAACTCTTTAATTATTCAAGTTGAAGGTATTGTAAATTCCAGACCTCTGACTCCTCTTTCAAACGATCCTAAGGATCTTTTACCTTTAACACCCAGTCACTTCCTGATTGGCTGTTCGCTTGCTGCTACTCCGCCTTTGCTGGTTCGACGCTCTGATCCTAACCTACCTATCTTTTGGAGAAAAGTAGAATCTTTGCGCTGTTTTTTTTGGCGCCGATGGAAGTTAGAATATCTCAGCTTGCTAAATAGGCGTGAGAAATGGCGGCTTCCTCAACCAGATGTACGAATGGGGGACATGGTTCTTCTTCGAGACCCATCTCCGCCTCTCGTATGGAACCTAGGCAGAGTTATTCACTGCCACTTTGGCCGTGATAAACGCGTCAGAGTTGTTGATGTTTTAACTGGTAAAGGTCATTATACTAGACCCATCTCTGCTCTCTCTGTTTTGCCTTTCGAGTCATAGTTTCTCCTCGTCTGTTATCCATGTTTTGCTTTGACTGATTCTTATGTTTGTTTTCATTCGGAGTTCTCGGAGCATGATCACTTTCGTGATGCTTTCAATGTTAAGCTTGGCCCATTTGTCGGTCAAATTTTGTTTCTTGTTACCGAGATCCCCCAATGGTAATTATTTCTTTGTAAATGTATTAATTGATTAAACCAAATGCATAATCTTGTTATCAAGCACCTATTCATAGATATCATAGCTCTCACCTCGAGTGTTCCAGTCGCTCGCTACCTCAAGCTTCCTCACTCCCGGCATACACGGCATCTACTGGCTCATCTGCTGTCTGCTGAGCAGGGTCGACTGACGTCACCCTGACTTTCGTTCGACCAATGGCAGGTTTTTGTCTGCTCGGGCAATCTCCAGCCTTCGAGATTGTTCCACGATCACTATTTAAGACGCCACCTGATGGCGTTCTCCACCACTTCTGAACAATCATCATTCTGATCACATCGTCATTCAGATCAGCTCATCATTCAGATCAACGCTGCCACACCGCATGGCACTATTGCCAGTCGCTGCTTCACCTCGCTGCTACGTCACGAGGCCTCTACTCTGATACATCGCTCAAGAGGACAGGAATGTTTGCCAGCCGCAGCACACTGCACGTTTCACCTTAGATGGTGTATGTCACTTTAAACTTCGAGGAAGCAGCAGTCTTCCTGGCCGCACCCAATGTCGACTTATACTCAGTCACCGCCTGGACACTACCAGTGTCAAACCGTCACCAGAAGGGAAAAGAAGAGTTGAATATTCATCTTTTCGGAATATGCATCTTGAGGCCATGAGCGCCTCCCCCCCGAAGAAACCGTGGAGGACTTTTAAAACAGTTTTAGGCTAACTGGAACTTTTATGGAGCTGGCTCAACAATTTGGAAGATACGTTCAAACTTGATAAAGAATTGAATTTCTTACTCTCATCATACATTTCATCTTTTTTATGGTTCTTTATTAATATGCATATTATATTTCAATTCCAATTTCTCTCAAATCTAGGCAATCCTTAACATTGGTTTTTCCATCATTAATCAGGGTACTGTCACCAGACCCTCTCCATTTGTTAAGATTTAACACTAATTATTCTCTGCATATCCCAGTTGTGTGCATTTATTGTGCATTTTAATGTTATTTAAAGAAAATTGTTGTCTCAATAAATATTATTTATATCTTGTTAACTAAACTTTTGTTTACTGGTAATGTACTTTTATGCCCATTGCACCGCACCGCTTCAGTCTTTTCGCTGTTTAACAGTAACTATTTTGGTTAAGCTTAAACCTACTTCGCGTTCTCCCGTATTGGGAAGTTATAGGGCAGAACTTTCTCCATCCAGAGAAGGTTTAAAAGGTGAATAAATATGAAAGTTGTAGCGAACGAGTAGATTCAACAAATGAGTGACGGCACGCAAATCGCTTAAACAAAGTCCCGTATGCGTTCATATACCATTCTTCCGATTGCTATGAAACTTTGGTTGTATTGTTGTGCACACTCCAGGAAAGGTTTCTGACTTAGTATATCCTTTTCCACAATAGGTAGCGCACGAGTAGATTCAACAAATGAGCGACGACGGCAGTAGCGTTTCAACAAAGTGTTGTATGCGTTCACATACCATTCGTCTGATAGCGATGAAACTTGGGTGAGAGGTTGTGTACACTACAGGCAAGGTTTCCGGCTTAATAAATCCATGTTATAATAGGTAGCGCTCGAGTAAATTCAACAAATGAGCGACCACGAGCGAAGCGTTTCAACTTAGTCCCGAATGCGTCCATATACTATTCGTCTGATAGTGATGAAACATGGGTGAGATGTTGTGTTCACTTCATGGAAGGTTTCTGGCTTAGTAAATCAACTTATCAATTGGTAGCGCACGAGTAGATTCAACAAATGTGCGACGACGGGCGAAGCGTTTCAACAAAGTCCTGTATGCGTTCACACACCATTCGTCAGATAGCGATGAAACTTGGGTGAGAGGTTGTGTACACTACAGGCAAGGTTTCTGGCTTAGTAAATCCATGTTATAATAGGTAGCGCACGAGTATATTCAATAAATTAGCGACGACGAGCAAAGCGTTTCAACAAAGTCCCGTATGCCTTCATATACTATTCGTCTGATAGTGATGAAACATGGGTGAGATGTTGTGTACACCTCAGGGAAGGTTTCTGGTTTAGTAAATCGACTAAACAATAGGTAGCACACGATTAGATTAAACAAATGAGCGACGACGGCCGAAGCGTTTCAAAAAAGTCCTGTATGCGTTCGTATACCATTCGTCCGATAGCGATGAAACTTGGGTGAGAGGTTGTGTACACTACAGGCAAGGTTTCTGGCTTAGTAAATCCATGTTATAATAGGTAGTGTACGAGTAGATTCAACAAATGACCGACGACGGGCGAAGCGTTTCAAATAAGTCCCGTATGCGTTCATATACTATTCGTCTGATAGTGATGAAACTTGTGTGAGATGTTGTGTACACCTCAGGGAAGGTTTCTGGTTTAGGAAATCGACTTAAAATTAGGTACCGCACGATTAGATTCAACAAATGATCGACGACGGCCGAAGCGTTTCAACAAAGTCCTGTATGCTTTCACATACCATTCGTCCGATAGCGATGAAACTTGGGTGAGAGGTTGTGTACACTACAGACAAGGTTTCTGGCTTAGTAAATCCATGTTATAATAGGTAGTGCACGAGTAGATTCAACAAATGGGCGACGACGAGCGAAGCGTTTCAAATAAGTCCCGTATGCGTTCATATACTATTCGTCTGATAGTGATGAAACTTGGGTGATATGTTGTGTACACTTCAGGGAAGGTGTCTGGCTTAGTAAATCCACTTAACAATAGGTAGCGCACGAGTAGATTCAACAAATGAGCGACGACAGGCGAAGCGTTTCAACAAAGTCCTGTATGCGTTCACATACCATTCGCCCGATAGCGATGAAACTTGGGTGAGAGGTTGTGTACACTACAGGCAAGGTTTTTGTCTTAGTAAACCCGTGTCATGATAGGTAGCGCACGAGTAGATTCAACAAATGAGCGACGATGCGCGACAACAAAGTCCCCTTTCGTTCATATACAATTTGTCCGAAAGTGATGACACTTGGGTGAGATGTTGTGTACACTTCAGGGAAGGTTTCTGGCTTAGTGCATCCTCTTTACAATAGGTATCGCACAAGTAGATTCAACAAATGAGTAACGGCGTGCGTATCGTTGAAAAGAAATCCGTATGCGTTCATACACCATTCATGCGATTGTAATGAAATTTGGAGAAATGTTGTTTCCACTCCCGCAACGATTTTTGATTTAGTAAATCCATTTTACAATTGGTAGCGCACGATTAGATTCAATTAATGGGCGAAAGCGCGTGAATCGTTTCAACCAAGTCCCATATGCGTTCATATAACATTCATCCGATTATCATAAAACTTTGGGGAGTTGAGCACAGTCCTGCGAAGGTGTATGAATTAGTAAATCCGTTTTTCAATGGGTGGCGCACAAGTAGATTCAACAAATGAGTGTCGTCGCGCGAATCGTTTAAGCAAGAACCCGTATGCGTTCATATGCCATACATCCGATTGCGATGAAACTTTCATGAGTTGTTGTGTACACGCCAGGGAAGGTTTTCACTTAGTAAATCCATGTTACAATAGGTAGCGTACGAGTATATTCAACAAATGGGTGACGGCCCTCGAATCGTTTCAACAAAGTTCAGTATGCGTTCATATACCATTCATTTCATTGCGATGAAAATTTGGTGAGTTGTTGAGCACGCTCCCGTGATTTTTTAGATAGTAAATCAATTTTACAATAGTTTAGAGATGGTTAACGGAAAAAGAACAAGTAGTTCCGTGAAGAACTATACAGCCTATTTTCATATATCCTACTTATGTTAATTGCCACTATCAACATACACAATTTCTGTTTGATTGCTGTAATAGATTCGTAGATATTAAGAACCGACTAAATATTTCGGATGGTCGCCATGTTGGATTTTATATATGTAGGTCCTAGAGTTATGTACTGTTACATGCAGATTATTGTGAACGTGTAGTATTCAAACTTCAATCGCATAATTAGGACACAAGAAAAAACAAGGAGATTTTAAAATTTTTCACAGCTGCCATCTTGAGGTTATGGAAACAACTGAAATAAATTAGATGCCAATGGATTAACATTCGTATAAGGATTTACTGTACCAAGTTTCACTGCACTCGGATGGTTAAATTGCGAGAAACGTCCATGTGAATATTTATAATTCGCGTCACCGCCATGTTGGATTTGTGATCACCTTGTTATTTAATGAACTATAGGTGAACTTAAGTTCATAACCCCTATGAACATTAAAAAATTCAGTTTGATTGCTATAATAGATTCGTAGATATTCAGAGCCGTCTAAATATATCGGATGGTCGCCATGTTGGATTGTTAAATGTATAGGCCATAGAGTCATGTAGCATTAAAGGAAAATTATTGCGTAGGTTCATTATTCAAACTTTCATTTCGATCGCATGACTACATCACAAGAAATAAAAACTTAATTTTAAAATTCGCACTGCCGCCATCTTGAGGTTATGTAAACAATTGAACTAAATTAGATACCAGTGGACTACACTGTGTATAAATATTTCCTGTACCAGGTTTCAGTGCGCTTGGAACATTAAATCGCGAGAAAGGTCTATTTAAAATTTTCAAATTCGCTTGGCCGCCATGTTCGTTTTGTAATTAACCGGTTTTTGAAAGTCTTATAGATGGAATTCCAGTAGTGCCCTTTATCTCCGTACAAAATTTTAGGGAGATACCGCCAATAGTTTCAGAGATATAGAATACCGGTGAAATATTTCGCACATCCGCCATCTTGTAATTATGTAAACAATTGAACGAAGTTAGATGTCGGTGCATTACAATGTATATAAACATATACTGTACCAAGTTTCATTGCGTTTGGTTGGTCAAATCACGAGAAACGTCTATTTAAAAGTCGCAAATTCACTTCGCCTCCATGTTGGTTTTGTAGTTACCAAGTTTTCAAAAGTCACATAAGTGAACTTATAGTAGTTCCCTCTATCACCATAGAAAATGTCAGGGTAATATCTGTAATAGTTTCGGAGATATTGAATGCTGGTGAAATATTTCGCACAGCCGCCATGTTGGATTGGTGAGACGTAACAAAATTTGAAGGGCACGGTCGAGGTCGCCGGGAATAGTGCTATGAACTTTCCGAGTTTCATTGAAATCGCTCCTGTCGTTTAGATTGTATTAGGGGGGGGGAGACACACACACACACGAATCACACACACACACACGCACACAAAAACGGACAAAAGGTGATCTCATAAGCCTATTTTTTCAAAATTGAAAATAGGCTAAAAACAATATTTGGAATCTAAAAGCACTTCAACGTACAAAGTTACATTGCCAACACTTTCTTTGATGGGCATTGCAACGCATGCCGGGTACAGCTAGTGTATATATATGTATATCTGTTTCTTGTGGACACGATAACTAATGTAATTTTGCACCAATCACTTTGAATGTTTTACCGAATATGTATACCTATAAAATCTCGGTCGAGTTCGTTACTGGGCTAAGTCGGTCGAAGGGGGTGAAAATGGGGGGCTTCTTTTTTCCAAAAAGTAAAATATTGCTATAACTCTCTTAATATGTGAAATATCGAATCCGGTCAAAGTTCATACTATGTATCGGATAAAGCCCAAAAATGTATGTTTGAAGAGTTTTTTTATAGCACCAACCATTGACCAAAGGGGTGGGAAAAAGTGGGTTTTTCGGGAAACATTAATCATATCTCTCTTAAGAGGCACAATATCAAAACCGTACAAAATGGACAATATTCCCCTAATAATTACCTAAAACTTTTCTCTGAAAGAATTTTTGATATGACCCACCATTACGCCAAGGGATGAGAAAAATGATTTCGGAATTATAAGAAAATGCCAAGAGCTATCAGAGGTTGCCAAGGCAACACTACTAAATTGATGAGGGATGAGCCATCAGACGTTGCCATGACAACGCACTTGCACGAGATCAGATTCAGATTTCCATCTGACTAAATGTTGGTTGGATCTTAAGTTTAGGGGCTGCGACAACGCGGTCATGTAGCCCCGTGTACTTTGGGTGTGTGTAGAAGCTGTCTGATAACCGGTGTTAATTGTGATGACTGTATTAGTGTGTGTTATCTGTTTTTTAATTTAAGTACTGCAAGTTAGAATTTTTCAAATAGTTCCTACTTTAGCCGCCAAGCGCCACCGTCAACGACTACTGGGCCAAGTTTAGAACTTAGCTTCTAGACCCCACCGCAGTCGGCTCTTGGCAACGAACGTATGAACCTAAGAGCGTTGTTTTCATTCCTAACCTATCCAATTTAGCTTCACACAGGTGCAATTAGTGGAAGGTTCTTTAACATGCCATAAATCTATGACAAGGGACCGCCGGCTTTACTTCCCCTCCGAAGGAAGGCATACTGAGGGATTTTTATCGCTCTTAAAATATCCGACGGCTTCGGCCGTGTTTGAACCCGCTATCTTGGGCATAGAAGCTCAGCATGCTACCGACTACGCCACCGAAGCCGCTTTGACTAAGTGTGAAGCGGCCGAAGACGTCGGATTTTCTAAGAACGCTAAAAATCTCTCAGTATGCTTTCCTTTGGAGGGGAAGTTCCAACGTTCGTTGCGAGTTGCTGGTTGCGGTGGCATTTAGTAGCCAAGTTCACAGCTAGGTATAGTTGACGGTAGTATCTGGTAGCAACATTAGGAACTACTGCTTGAAATTGACCGTCTGCAGTTCTTACCTGAATTACAGAATAATACAGCAATCACAATTCACACCGTTTATCTTGTGGAATGGAGAATATACAGAGAGAGAAAGCAGTATGTGTGGGTCGCATTGATAGTTTGACCAGAGCAAATACATTGACGTATGGTGGGGAGAGGGAAAATTAACACTTATATATAAATGGTAAATAGGAATTTTGTTTATTCATTTTTTTTCAAATACAGTGGTAGATAGGCGTTAATTTGTAAAACACTCTTTCTTGCAGGAGTAACAAGCCTCTTTTCTGCAGCACATAGACAGACTGTACTATTGTTATGGTCAAGCACTCGCATTAAGATCATTTAAAAAACTTAAATGAAAAATCATATTTTGGAAATATCATTTTTCAACATACACAAAATGTAAAAAGAATGTGCAAACAGCAAACTGGAAAATCCATGATTCTATATCGACAAAATTTAAAAATTTTAAACTGACCTTTTAAAATATATATAAATGGGAAATTGACAAATGTGTAAACAACAAAATGGAAAATCTATGTTTCAATATCATGAAATTCAAAATAAAACTTTAGACTGACATTTAAAAAAATGCAAATGGAAAATTGACAAATGGCAATGTGTGAAAAGTGAAAATGAAAAAATGAACTAATGGCTATTATTATTTTTAAAAATTAAACAAACATGGTGCTCTATTGTTGAGGTGTGAATCAAACCCCGTCTACTTATTTGGATCACCCGAGACTGAGTAGACCTGTTTTAGTCCTCATACCACTTTTAAAATTTTGGGTCAAAGCTGGGAATTGAACCCAAGAGCTTTAGAGTGCCAGCTAACTATGCTAACAGCTACGCTTCAAAGGTAACTTTACACCACTCTTAATGAACAATAATAACAAGAAAAAATGTTGGATTGTCTTTTAGGATGAACATGTTGACTCTGTTTCTGTTCCACAGCCTTCTAGTCACTAGCCAGCAGCTGGGGATCTTGTAGTGCGATATATTTGACATTATGGATTGCTGCTAAGTGAAACCTGATCCTGTACAAGGAAGCAAGAGTTCAAACCCCTTACCTGCCATAACTATTGCCTGAACATGGCTTAGCGATACTGTCTTATTACGATACTCGATATACAATCCAGAGATAGGGTGTATTGTTTAAGGCCACTATCTCTCTAAACATAGGTAGAGACTGTCAATGGTTAACAATTGCATTAATAGTGGGACGTGGGGATAGCAATTAAGAAAAAACAGACAATAACCCTGCAATATTTTTATTTATTTAATGTAAGTACTTGTACAATAGTTACATACAAAATACAACTCCCCTTTCTTGTTCTCTTTTTAACATTGCTTGTTAAAGATAGCGGTAGATGTTATTTTATGGCCAGCAATGACCAATGACTTTAGAAAAACAGACAGAGCTTTAATGGAAAAACAAAAATTCTACATTAAAAAACGAACAAGTGGTTGATTCGATGTACACTGGAAAATAGTTTTGTAAACACGTAAAATCCTTATTTTTACTACTATTACTAACTAGTTCTTTTTGATCCTTTTGCAATACTACCTCTTGCATATCAAGATCAGATGACCTCGTAGTTCAGCCCCTTAAAGCAACAACAACGATACATTTTGCATAGTCTGTAATGTTGATGACTCTTGAGGCGTGTAAGATGGATGAAACATAACGTTTACAACAGGGGTTAAACGTTGCTCAATAAACAATGCACTATTTTGAGTGGCAACGTTGTTTCCTTGTACTAGCTTTTTAGCATTGTTATTATTTTTGTTGACACTAACAGACTTTCAATTGGAGCACGACATTGATGATCACTCACACTTAAAACCTCACTATTTTTACTTTTTAGATCTTCATTTTAACCAATCCCAAAACCTCGATTCTCGAATTATTTCAGGACACCAAATGAGATTTCACAGTCTCCAATTTAGGAAATTTACAAATCGCCAACATCTTCTTATACCAAACTTCACTCACCAAAGACACTACGCTCCCTGGTCTCGAACAGTGCTTCTACCGGAGCGTTATTTATTGAAATCCTAATCACAGGCATATGCACGTATGAGGGGGTGGAAATCTTCCTACATGCTTTAAGACACAAAACCTAACATCTTTCTTCATCATCAATCAGATTATTACTCCAAGAGTTCGACATCCCTCCTTTATGATCACGGTTTCTAAACTTAGGGAGGTCTCGTCGAGCCTTGGACACTGACTGTCAATCCTTACGTGGCGGATTTTTGCCATGTCGTGATATATGACCCAAACACCCAAAATTATAAAACTTCGAACAAATTTTCCATTCTCGTTTGGGTCAGATCTAGAACCGGGACTAGGTACTACGCATCCTTGGGAAATAGGGTGCGATGAAGAATCCACGAACAGCAGCAACATTCAAATCTCGAAATGCCGTTGTTCTTGAATTTAGACTAAGTACGACCGAATATCGGGTGTAACTCCGTCCACGATGATTGATACTAGCTGTTTCTCAGAGAGAACTAGCCCGACCACCTTCCATATTTAGTTATATCCTGGACATAAGCGTTCGGTGGTTCTCCCACATATTGAACACGATAAAAATATTGAAGAATGGCAGAACCCAACAACCTATACGGGACGAACACTTCCAAAATCTCACTCAAAAAGGACTTGATAGATATCCTATCCCGTATCGCATCAACCAATCTGCTTTGGATTACCCCAGAGATAATCGGAAACATAGTCTGAAATACTTGCTCGTCAGGAATTCAAAACATGGTAGCACATTCTTGGATGTCAACTAAACCTCGAAGAAATTGAATGAATCCGCCAAGCGTCTTAGTATTAAATTTTTTGATCTTCTCAATACAAGCAGACAATGGACGGTTGATGCCACCAAATTTAGCACTTGAAAACATTGAAGAACAACACGGAGCTACTCTACGTACGATCTAACGACCAGATGACTGATCGCGTGCGTTAGTAAATTCACCATCAGATACTTGCCGGGGACGCAAACGTACTCCCTGAGTATTTGGTTGACATGGACTCACGGACACCCTTTCCCGATTACTCGGATTATCACAGATATCTTCACCTCTCATTCCTCGATTACAAAACTCCCTGCTCAAAGAATATGGCAACCCACCCAAACACTTTCGCCCACTAAATCTTGGAACAATAGATTTCTCTCGTCTATCAGTAATACTGATAGCAGTTACACTGCTGAATCCACCGATATTACGCTGACCAATCGTCTCATCAACACCCAAAACACCACCCAAACTAGTAATCACCTCAGGAACTTCTTTTTCTATAACATCCTCGAATATCATATCAGAATTACGTGGATCAATTCTAAACCACCGTGTATTTCGCCTTTCAACATCAATCGATTCGTCAATTGGAGCTCCCAGGAAATTGGTTCTCACGGTCCAACAATAAATTGGAAAATCTTCGCTCATAATAATTCAACAATTGACAATCGGGATTCGACACATCAGAATTTTCGGCCACACCAGGTCTACGATCAGAATCCACCAAAGCACGTACTCTCACCGACACAGAATCTCCCACCAAATTATCGGCATTTACGTCAAACAAATATTACTACGCGTAATATTCTTCAGTTTCGGAACAACACCCATAGAACTTCGATTAAACACCCCAGTGTTAGAAGATGAATCATTGACATTTACCATATCCGTGCAATTATTTCTTTCAGGTTCAAGATTTATTTCATCAACCAACCCCGATAACTGTAACACAGATTCTCTAGCAGAGAACCCAATATTATATTATCATCGCACGCCCCTGCCTCGTCATCAACATTTATGTTACGATTAACCATGATGGATAGATCATCACCAGAATTACAATCTTCGCATTCCACTAGCCTGGCTTGTAACTCAACCAACTCAGCTTCCACCTTCTCTCCCCTTTTTTTAGAATTAATAATAATGTCACCTAACCTATAAAACAAATGTTGTATTCGAGCTTTTAGCTGACAACAATTTTCAATACTTCCCCCATTGGAAAATGACATCATTTGCCGACTGCACCAGCAGGTCCACTTTATTTAGTAGTAGAGATTGGTTCACTTAAAGGAAAATTCAGATAAGGTAGGTGGTAGCACGATCGTATTTTTCGCACGGCTAAGCATCTCGATATTTATCTCTAAGCTTTCTGATACTTTGAGCTTGCGAATTCTCATTTCGTAACTGACTTTCTCTGGAGAAGGAAAATCCAGAAACGGAAAAATACGTGCCATAATGATCATCAATACATACAGCAACACCCCAAAACGAATTATCTAATAATTCCACGCAAAATAACTAAGCACGCTATACGAGAACTACTCTCAAACACCAGCTAGAGACGGTCATGATGACAACACAAACAGTCGGCCATCTTGGTATCTTAAATTCTTTACCAGGCTTTAAGAAATAATTAGAATGAGTGCTACCAGATACCTTCAACAACAAATAAATAAAACATTAATTGAACTCCGGAAGTGCGGCCCAGTGAAGATAACAGAAATAGAAAATAAACAAGGAACAGGTCAGAAAATGAACCCGCTCTGTTACCACTCGTCTACCAGCCCCAACCCTGAAACCTCTGGTACATTTATGTTGCACTCCCCACCCAGTTACAAACTATTACAACACAATAAGCTAGAGAATGGAGAGCAAACCGGGTCAAAGCCTGTGGATTAAAAGCGGGCTCCAAGCCCAGAAGCAGAAAATAAACTTAAAATAGCCTGGTAAAGAATAAGCACAATACCATAAAATTAATAATAATGCAATTTCAACCAGAGGAGATATTCCCTTTTAACACACAAATTATGGTACAAATATACATGCAAGAACGCATCAAATACAACAAACTGGTATACTCTTCTTCTATGCATTACTCTCATACATGCAAATAATATTTAGAAATTTTGGTACTCACTGATTTGTACACCTCTCCAACATCAAACAATAGGCTTTGGTACTTACCCTAAATTCATTGGTAGGTTAACATTAATTTATTTACCACCAGGGATGTATTTGAACAGAATGGGAGAGATTATTTTCCATCCGGCCAGTGCTTCATATTTCTCCTCCCGGTGATTTGGAAAAGTAACTTATTGCCAGATCACGCAATCTGTGGATCTGATATTCACATTTAATACTCGCCGAAATAGCAAGTATTATAGGGCATACACTAGGTTAAAGGGAACAAGTTTATCTATGAACTCAACTTGCTGAGATACGCAGCCCAAAACACACGAAACATTTTCGAATCAATATCAACTTCCAAGACAGAGCAAACTAAACGGATAATTTCGCATTAAACTCCAAACACTTCAGGACGATACCGTATTTCAAAGGCAAGGTATTTTTGCGAAACATTCTCTTTCATCCACTCCTTAATTAGATGGACCAGCTCATTAGCATTCATCAAGGCAAATATCCAACTTATATATCTCGCAACCAACAGCCATGAATTACGACATTCATCTCATTTCTTTAACATTCCACTACATGTATCATCAGCAAAAACTTCGTCATGACAACGGCCACAATCCAATTCAGCACAGAATAGCGTTAACAGTCATAAGACTTCATTGGCAAATTACACACAAGAAAGGATAATATAACGGAAAATGGAAAACCGAACCCTTCTTTACAAACGAGCACAGAAAATGTTTCCCGTTATACACCTCAGTTCTAAATTACATTAGGTCACAGGTAAGATTTCGAGTTAAAAGGTGGCGATAAAATTAAATAAGCGAAGCAAACCACAATACTTTAAGGTCTCAGAATCTTAACTTTCTAACGGCACTAAATGTTTCACGATTACGCTTCCCCGAGAGCCCGTCGGCTCCCGGGAAGCGGCAAGAGGTTATGTATATTGACTATCATACATTGTCGTCAACAGTCACACGTTCTCTTTTCTTTTTTTAAATACGAGACACGTCCAGAAAGTAAGTTCCGTTTGGTAACAAAATTAAATTGTGTACAGATACAGAAAAATTATTTATTGCACAACATTCTACACATCTTAAACTACTTTTCCACATAACTGCCGAACTTTTGCAGGCATTTGTCATAGCGTGGCACAAGTTTTTGGATACCTTCTTCATAGAAGTTTGCCGCCGACCGTAAACGAAAGTGAAGACTCCCCTGTAAGATATCCTACCGTTTGGTCACCACTGTTAGGCAAATTGCGTATGTGGTCAGGAGAACTCCTAAACATACGCAGTTCTCCTGGTAAGCACGCAATTTGCCTAACAGTGGTGGTCAAACTGTAGGATATCTTACAGGGGAGTCTTCACTCTCATTTACGGTCGGCGGCAAACTTCTATGAAGAAGGTATCCAAAAACTTGTGCCACGCTATGACAAATGCCTGCAAAAGTTCGGCAGTTATGTGGAAAATTACTTTAAGAGGTGCAGAATGTTGTGCAATAAATATATTTTATGTATCTGTACACAATTTAATTTTATTACCAAACGGAAATTACTTTCTGGACGTGCCTCGTATAATAATCCCGTCATGAATGATACCAACAGTGCAGGTCCGCGAACATCACCGTATGCCAACCTGAAGATCCAAATCTCTCTTCTTCTCGCCCGCAGACAGATAGCAAACTTCTAATAAGTTCGTGTTTTAGATAATAAATGGATTGGCATTGCGTCTTACAGGGATGGATGGAAAATTGGATGTCACGCCATGAGCTACTGATTCCATGGATACGGAATTGGCATTAGTTCATCACTTTATCAGAGCGAAGATAGCTTTCTGGGGATATCAGTGAAACTGTTGGTTTTAGAGCCTTAAAATTTGGTTTACGGTGTCCCCAAGGGACGTACCGAGTATTGTTTCTCGCATCGAGGGGCATAGAATGAGCTATGTCGGTCTTTGTTCGACAATTTCGATATTTTGTCCCACAGGAACAATGATTTATTGCTGAATAAATGGCAGCCTATGTGTTAATCCAGGGTATTAGCTATCTCCACTTCATATTTAATCCAAATAGGTCCAGCCGTTTTAGTGTGAAGAAGTAACAAACTAATACACACGCACACAACCTTTCGCAATGATAATATATATGGTGATACAATGAGCGATTATTGCGCATTTAAATAACTTATGTACCCTTATGGGTAAGTACAAGGAATCGCACCCGTGTTCTTTTTTTTAAGGAGAAAATGCAAGGATATTCATAGAATATTCCTACATGACTCGATTTTTAATTTGAAGAAGGCTGCAGGATGACGCATAGAGACATGTCTCGTTATCAAATATATAGCAGGCAGCTATGGTATGCGTCAGAGTGTGTTCGTGCGCCACGTTAGCCAGTCTCGTGAGTCAACATTATTAAATAAGTCGGGGAACATTTAATACGAGCAGGCAAGCAGGGGAACCCCTATAAAGCGCTTACATGACAGAATTCTCGCAACTTTGGCAGTAGGCGAAGCGAAAGTATGGTGCAATTACCCCTTTCTCTAGTAAAACGCAAAATTATTAATACTAGAAGCTCCGTGCTGCTCCGCAGCATTAACTTCAACAATCCTACAGCACTTCTCTATATATGACATTTGCATGTCTTCATGCTAGTGACCCGAACAGACATTTACGGTACCGTCGCTTTTGGGTAAATGATGAAGTAGACTTATGAGATCAAGCCTGTCCTCTGTGTGTGTGTCCCACTATTTACCCAGCGTAAGCTTAAAACACGCTCGGACGTCAGGTTCCAGACGCAATTCTGAATAGCCGAGGTGAACAGCTAACTCCAAACCCATAAGCTATACCCTTCTCTGAAGTATTTAACTCGACACGACTCGACAGTTTGATGCTGGCTGAAGTTGGGGTGATAGGTCGCTCGCAAGCTCGTAAACTCACTCTCAAGGTAGTAACTTAAATGTTCACTGGATGGAGATTGCTTGAAAAAATGAAAACGTAAAAACACTTACAGTGGGCGATGTGGAAGCTGTCGCGGACATTCTTGCAGAACTCTCAATGCTGAACAATTCTCAGAGAATATCGATATTTTCAACGGTTAACCCAGCGTAAGCTAAAAAGACACATGGACATTAGATTTTTCTTCAACTGGATTCACTAAAATCGTAACTGCACCGCTTCTTTTGGTCACAAATAAATGTGTTTCTACCTAATCCTTCATCGAGAAATCATTTACAGAATGGTGAAAATAGCATCATAATCCATCAAGTTGCTCTCGAATTTACCCGTTACATACAAGAATTGGGCTTTGTTTTATACTAAGTAGATAGAGATATCCACGCAATTTAAGGCTACAGCGGTTCCATTTGGTTTTCTGTCTACTTATGATACCAATAGTATGAATTTAAAATATAAGATGGGTCTCTTATATTTGAATTTAGATATGTAACACTTGAGTAACATATAGAGGTGTGTAAATTAATAGAATTAAACAAATAATTTTAATTAGTCATTATTTTATTCAAAATCATTTTACTGACCAACTTCTTTTGTTGTCCTAGATAGTAGTGTTTCCTCTCCCGTGGAATTACACCTTTCCCCATAAAGAATTGCGTCTCGAAACTTTCAGATTATTGGATTCCGAGGGATATCTGAGCTGAGTCCGTTATCAAATTTTATTGACTTTAGAATTCAAGTCAGGTGATTTCAATGCATAGTTCATGAATCTTTGAATAGTTCAATAGCGTTCATCAGTTTAAAGACCCCCAAATCCCTCCGCTCTAAATTCACACGTAAAGTAGAGTGAAGTACTAAAAAGGAAACGTGTGACATTTTGTATTTGATTTGCAAGGCTCCTCTGTTAGTGGAAATCGTAAAAAATAATTTTAATTTGCGTTTCTTAAATGAAAATATAATTAGGAGTCTTGGTTAAACATTTGAAGTAATTTCATCGCCTACTAAACATACTTAGTGCATTAAACCGTGAAAAGTAAAAATGCAGTTTTGGAAAACTGACATCAAGTCTAATAATTTGCACACCTCTGTAAAGACAGCTATGCCCCCACCCCTACAGATAGAATAGTAAGTAAAGGCGATTGATGAGAAATGAAAGTTAATTCACACAGAAGGAATTAATATTTATTAAGCTGGAAATTTGATTGAGCATATATTTGTTATAGAACTGAGGGAATTAAATAACAGGATGTAGCATAGTAATCACCGATGTAGGACAATAGCACATTTTTTCACCATTACCACAGGACAGTTATCGTATTAGGGATGTGGACATCCTTGTATAATTGTTATTTAATCTGTGCCGCGCTTGCTGAGGTCTGTGCTCCTACGCAACATTCGTTTCAACATTCTTATAGTACTTCCTTCCATACGACATTTGCTGTTCGCTTGTCTTTTGCTTCTATTTGAACTTTGACGTCATGAAAGGATTTTGCTCGCGATAGTGCGACATACAGTTGTCCGTGGCTAAACAACGGTTGAGGTAAATAAATGCCTACTTGATATAGTGTTTGACCTTGAGCTTTATTTATAGTTATAAAGAAAAGCCAAACGTACTGGAAACTGCCTCTTTTTGAACGGAAATGGCATAGAAGTATCTGGTGGCGTAAGGTCAAGGCGAGGAAGTAGGACATTGTTTCCAACATTTACGCCAGTAATAATTTCCAGGTGTAAGCAATTGTCATGCATCTTCCGAACCAACAGTCTAGTAGCGTTTAATAGACCTTGGGTAACACTAATATTTCTCAACAAAATCACAATAGAGCCTTCTTTTAGACGAAGGATATGAGGTGGCAATCCACTTATGTCTAAGCTGTCTAAAAATTCTGTTTGGAATTGTAGAAGTTCACTCTCATCTTCAGTAATCAAATTATACACATGATGTAAGTTCTCGATGATCCTGGGATTAACTCTAAAACTTTCTCATTGATTTCTTTACAGTAATCATTTTTCGGTGCTAAAATAGCTATTTTTGAAAAGCGTGACATATTTTTCAGTGTGGAAACTTCGTTGCCATATATTTCAGTGATGATATCAGTTTCAGCAATGATGGAGGTTGGTAAGTCGAATAATTCTGAATTTTCTCCATCGACGTGGGGGTATTTACCGTTACCAATCTGTATCAAGAAGTGTGCAAAGTCACGTTGATCTGTATCCGCTCGCATATTTTTGTTGAGTTTAAAAATTGTGAATAATGGCCACAAAGGAGAGAACCTTACTGACATATGGACCGATGCTGCTTTGGATGCCTGAGACACAACAGGTAATACTTGCCTAAATTCTCCACCTAAGATGATAATTTTTCCTCCGAAAGGCACCTCGTTATTCATGATGTCCTTGAGCAGCCGATTTACACACAATAAAGCGTGCTTATTAGCAACAGGGGCTTCATCCCAGATGATAAGTTTTGCCGAACGAATATAGGAAGCTTCCTTGCTCTAAACTTTTATTCCTGATACAGAACTTTCATGTAAATGTAGAGGTAACTTGAACTGGCTGTGTACAGTGCGCCCCTGAGGTAGTAACATTGCTGCAATACCAGTCCATGCAACAGAAACTATATTTAACCCCAAAGTTGTGCAACTAGGAATAACGCATGGGTAAAGAAATGTTTTCCCGGTACCCCCTGGACCGTCAATGAAATATGAATCACTCATCCTTACATTGCTGTTTTGTACTGTGCTCGTCTGTACACCGGGAGTGACTGACAACCACATGCGAGTTAGCAGTAAATACAGCGTTACCATGAGATCTCTCTCGGGGCGTTCTGGGGTTGGGCTGTAATTACTAAACACTGTATTCGTGCTCCCCGTAAAGGAAAAGGAAAGAGTCATGACATATAACAAGAGAATTAAAAACATATTTCAAAATAAACCAATTCACAAGAAAAAATATTCAGAAAATATCTGCCGACTGGCAGAAGCTAAAAAGTATCACACGCATTCCCCATTGGATTTTTTGTCTCTCAAATAAAAATAAACTATAGTCGCAATTAGATTGTCCGATGGGCTGGACTATGTTCCTGAATTACTCTTTTATTTGTTAATCTATTGACCCCATGTACCATTGGATCAAGAGGACGAATCCATCATTTGTTGGTAAAAGAAGAGAGGAAAAATACAGTCCTTAGAATGATTTAGAAAGATTTTATGCAAGAGGACTGGTACAACGTGGCGTAATAATAAGAGTCCAGGTGGCCCCAGGAAATGATATCATGCGTGACGCACCGATAGGGAGCCGATCATGACTATTAATAGAACGATAAAAACTTTCAACTGTGTGTAAGCGAGAAGAGGTTTCGGAAATTGATCTTACGCAGCACTAAAATGGCAACCTCGCAGTTGTACAAGAAGAGGAATAATTAGATTTAAGCCATTTGCGAGAATATAATTAACAAAAGAAAGACATCATTGTGAATCATTTTGGAATAGAGATTTTTGTGTGGGGAAAAGGGTTATAATAATTGCCCAGGAAGGAAGTGCAAACGCAGCATGACGTAGTTAAAAGTTCCCCAAGACCAGAGGTGGTAGGGATTGAAAATAAACCGCAACACCCACGTATCTGAAGAGCAAATTTTATTTAATATCTCAAAATTTTACGATCGATTTTCATGTGCAAAGAAGTCAGTTTACGTTTAGAAAACGAGCTTTCCAGAGATATATGTTTCAAAAGTATGCGACTATTGCTTCAAAAGTTAGTTATGAAAAAGACGAGGATTTTATCTTTTTGTCGCCGATTTGTATAAAAGCCCTGGCAGAACCAGGCTAATCATTCAGTCTTGAACGACCGCTGAGGCGGGTCGTACTGTTTCACCAACATTCAGTTTACCAAAGACGCCGGAGAGCGTGGTACTGTTTCACCAACATTCAGTCTACCATAGGTGCCTGAGGGCACGGTGCTGTTTCGCAGATCATCAGATGCAGTTATTCCGTGAGCGCCGAGACGCTGCACGATGGAGCATCAAATACAAGACTAGTACAAGTGAACTCCGAGTATAGGAGAAAAGTATCATCGTTAACGCAGTATTTACCAGACCTTGAGAGGTCGTGATCGCCGTATCACCAACGAGCACACCGTATGGGCGTGGCAGAGAAGTATCGTCAGTAGTATCGCCGTGTGAAGACATAGAAAAATCCTAGTACAGGATTTATTTCAGTAAGCATCAGTCTTTATAGCGCAAGTTCAGTATTACAGTCAAAGTTAGGCTGCGAACTTCAAGAAAGAACAGGCGATAGGTATTCGAATAACAGTTCAGTTAAAAGACATAAAGTATCGTAGCGTTTCGAAGTACCTAAGAAAGTGAAACAAACAGTTTATCAACGTTAAAGAACCCGATCAGGGTCGAAGGAAATAAGTAACGCCTAGTGTGCCGGAAATATAGGGACTAGAGCGCAGAGAAATAAGAGTTCGAAATCGTAATTCAAGGTTTTGTCTAAGGAGACAAACGAAGTGTAAAAGCAGTAAGCTACGAACTGAAGGAAGAGCAATAAATGCTAGGAAATATAAGGTCACCGATACAGTATTCGAGAGACCGTAAATAGGACAGACTTTATCTAGACAAATTAAGTAGTGTCTAGGAAGAAACGACATCGTGCTAGTAAAGTGTAGAAGCCGATAGTCAGAAACCGGATCTGAAGATTAACCGTTCCAGGGAGGGGAGATTGATCGAGACTTTCATTATCTTGGCCAGATTAGGAAGCAGACGTCTAAAAGTGTTACCCTTGGAAACGGGAAAGAAAGAAATCACGTGTGTAAGGCAAAAAGTAAAGCCTAAGTGATTAAAAATTGTGTAGTGTAAATATAGTAAAATTTGTTTTAGTGTAATAAGCTTGGTGAATTTATTTGTGAAAATGGTATTCAATATGGTTAAAGTGATTAAGGTAAATAATTCATATGTGTTTAAAGAAGTGTCATTGTGTGAAATGAGTATGAAGATGGCTTAAGTGCATTGGGTGGGCAGAATAAAACATCGCTGGAGAATTCGATCGATGACCGTAAAATCATGTGAGTAACCATTTCCATATGTTATGTGTTGGGGAAGGTTTGCGTATAATCCACTTGAGAAAGAAAGAATAGGGATGTTTGAATAACAAATAAAAAGAATAATAGCGCGATTGAACGGTAAAATTTGAGAAAGTATAAATAATTATGTGAAATAAATAAATCCCTTGGGGAAATGTATGAAATAAAATATCAGTGAAATTGATAAATGATTTAGATATGAGAAAGCAAGCGTAATAATAATAATAATAATAATAATAATAATATAGATGAATGAATATTAGGATGAATTATATGAAAAGTAGTAGCTACCCAGCTCTTTTAAATTAATTAATACATGTTATGAACACATGTTCTTATGGTAAAATGATTATTGTGAAGGGAGAAGAGTAAAATATATAATTGAGATGTAGATCAAACGTTGATTTTGAATTTATCAGTTCTCTGAAGGCAACTTGGCTAATTAATGTATAAGCGCCAGGTAGCGCATTGAAGTAATTTGTCACGCTAGGAATGCGTTGAAATACTCGGTAAAACTAATTATGAGGGGCAGTTGGTCGTGGTAATTGAACTATGGTAAGTCCTCCAAAGTATTGATGTGATCACGAGGCCGCTTGTGTGTTGTATGGTAAAAAGGGTGCTAATTATGTTGTATTATGAGCGCTGGTATAAGGTGAGCCCTGCCCTAAGTCGCGAATGTTATAAGTCCTCCAGTGTGGGATATAGCTCCCGAGGCATTTGAAAGGATCGAACTCAGTGTCGTCCATGTTTAAGCCCCTAAATATTTGTTGTAGTATTGAATTATTCTTACCCGCCAATGAGGACACTTCATAATTACTATATGCCGAAGTTAAGAGAATAGGTTTGTTGAACCTAAATATGTTGTAATAAAAATCAGTATGAAAGCCTTGTCATTCAGGGAACTGCATTTATGAACAGCTGTAGAAAAGCTGAGGGTAGCTCGTCTCTTGTGAAGCGAGACAGTGAAGTCGCCTCCCTGCAATAAATCACGCTAATAATAGCCAAGGCCAGACCCTTACCATTGACGGAGTGTGGTAGGTCTGGGAGCTGTCTGTTGAGTTATAGTATACAGAAGTGTTTAGAGTTTGTTTTAACGACCCGGTCTTCGAACCGAGGTTCCTTTATAAATGATTATCGCTTGCAAAGTTCAGATCGTTGCTTTCTTATGATATAATGGTATTTTAAGACAAATAATGATAAATCCCTAATGTTATGATTATATGATTCAGTGATTCACGAGTTTTAGTGAAGACAATTAGATTCCGGGAGTGATCTTAATTTTTGACTTGTTCAAGTAGTCTTCTGTAGCTCGGGAGTACGCAAGTTTTTCCCAATCACAGTAGTGAATTGTTGACTTGAGAGAGAGGGGGATGGTAAAATGTGAGCGTTGTGAAAGCCCCAAAATTAAGTAAATGATTAAGAATACTTTGGTAAATTTTTATATTTTTGATTAGAAGATATACTCATATAATAGGAAGTGATGTGTATTAAATTGATAACAAAATGTATATAAACATTATCGAGCCAGTTGGAGCTATTGATTTTATTGAATTTTAAAAGGACACTATATGGAAGTGAAACTTAATGGAAGTTGTTGGTTTATGGAAAACCATTTATGTTGATCTAATATTTGTTTATATGAGTTCCTTGTTCAACTTTGAACAAGTATGAATTGAAGGGTCAGTATTTTATTTGTTTAATTTTTGTAGCGCCATATATTTGAATAATTAAATATTTTTATAGTTGGAGTTGATTTTTATTTATTTTTTGAAGTGTATCTTCTATTTAATCCAAAGTATGTAGGTCACAGAGTGGGAGAACATACCATGAACCCCGATACTCCCGATTGAGCGTTGCTGGCAAACTGTGATTTGCATATTTCATTGTGGAATGGGCACACTATACACTTTAGAGACGACATAAAATTATATTTCACTTTACCCTATAAAGTTGTATTGTTCAATCATCCTATTTACTTATTTACAATTCACATATTTACAATCCTGACACTAGCATGGATTAGTTTCCCACTCGAAGTTTCACATTTTGATTCTAGATTTTCTTAGGACACGACACAATTCTTAACGCAGTTAAATACACATCATAGTGACTATTATTGGGCACAGCGGTTATATCTTTACATCAGACATTTTAAAACAACAATAATAATCATGTTTGGTTACTTTGAAGTTAGCTTGGAATATCCTTATCTAAATTTCAGGTTTTAATTCATTGGACATGAATTCAGATGGCCATAGTAAAAATTGGCATGACAACATTGTTTGTAATAATTAATCATTAGAGCTGATAATACCATAGGGGAAATATTTAGGATTTGAAACGTATTGAAGCTTATGGGACAGGATCTGACTCCCGAAATCTCCCATTTTATTTCCTATTAACAAGCATACAGCTTTCAGCGGATCTCAGGTTATGACTCCCGTTACGTCCACTAAACACGAGGATCAAAGCCTCTATTAACTCTTCACAAAGTGCATTAGCTCAACATAACATCAATTCAGCTTCATTTAACAATACCCTATATGATAACGAGTCGTAAGCTCTCAATTTTTACATTAACAATTAATTGTTTAATCATATTCAACACTTTTATCATAGTCCTACACATTTGTCATTCTGAAGGAATATTACTTCCATAACTCTTCATATAATTCAGTATTTATCAATATTAATTCACAGACATTTATTAGTATTAGTCTATTATTATTATTATTGGAAAAATATATTCTGTCATGCAGAAGAAAAATTATTAAATCATAAACATTTATTATTATTATTATTATTATTATTATTACATCATTTTTGCCCTTATTGACAGTGTTTGAACTTAGTTATCTCATGATGTCACAATTTTCACTTCTTTCCCTTCTTCTCTTCCCAAAATCGCTTCATCCTTTGACTGTGCTCGTGTTTTCTTTGTTCCGACCACAATGTTCCAATCTTCTTCCTTTCACTTACTAAAAATTTGGCGTTCTTAATTTTGTTTCTGAATTTTTCTCTGTCTTCTATCATTTGCTTGTTGATCCCTAATTGCTTTACGCCGTCTTCTATTTCATGATACCAATTTGTTTTCCTTTTTGAACTGTTTACTACATCAAAGATTTTCTTTGTAAGTCATTTATTGTTCATTCTCTGTATGTGCCCGTAGAAAGTTAGTCTGCGCTTTCTAATGATATCTGTGAGTCTGTCTGTGTGTTCATATAGCTCTTTGGTAGGTCTTTTCATCCATATCCCATCTCTGTGTACTGCTCCAAATATTTTTCTCAGAATTTTACGTTCAATTTTTTCTGTTTCTATGATGCCAGATGTTCCAATTGTGGTCGTTTCTGACGCATACAATGCTTCTGGTAATACAACTGTTTTGTAGAGTCTATGTGTCTAAGTTTGGCCTGTCTTGATATGCTTTTCTTATTATAATGTGACCATGTAAGTGTGTATGCTTCCTGGAGTTTTTCCGTTCGTTCTATGTTAGACACCTTGTTTGATCCTCCTATTTGTATATATTCTCCTAAGTACTTAAATTTTTCAACTCTTTGTATGGATCCATATATGGTATGCATGGTTTGTACATAGTTGGTGTGTCGTTCCATGTATTGGGTCTTCTCATAAGATATCTGTAAACCTGTTTTAGCAGCTATTTCATGTAATCGTTCCAGTGCTTCCTTTGCCTCCTGTGTGTTATTGCTGAGTAAGGCTACGTCATCTGCAAATGCCAGACATTTTATGATTGTTTTTGTTTCACGGGTTCTTTCTAGCTGAATTCCTTTATCTTGTTCCACCCACTGCTTATCAATTTTGTCTAAGACCATGTTGAACAAGATTTGTGAGAGGCCGTCTCCTTGTTTGACACCTGTGCGTATATGAAAGGGTTCTGAAATTTCACCCATGAATTTAACTTTAGAGGTGGTGTCCGTGAGCGTTAGTTGTATAAGTGCCCTGGTTTTTTGTCAATGCCATATTCTTCCAGTACTGCAAAGGGCGTTTGTCTATCAATGCTGTCGTATGCGTTTTTTTAAGTCCACATAGGTAACTACAGTGTTTTTTGTCTGTCTGACTTTCAGAAGTGTTCTCAAGTTCCAGATCTGTTCGATGAATGATCTCCCTTTTCTGAAGCCTGCCTGGTATTCTCCTATTTGTGGATCTGCTTGTGGTTCTAGTCTGTTCAATAACACTTTAGAAAATATTATAATTAATGAAATTATTATTATTATTATTATTACTATTATTATTATTATTATTATTATTATTATTGGAAAAAATATTCTGTCATGCAGAAGAAAAATTATTTATTCATAAACTGTGTCGTACATCTGCTGTGTTCTGAATGGGGTAAGACTTCTCATCTTATTACTGCAATATCAAAATGAAATATTGAGGATGCACCTCAGTTACAAGTATAACTTGACTGCAAGGAAAAATTACTCCTAAAAATGCACAATCATTTAATTATAAATGCGCTTTTGAATGATAGAGAAAGTGAATTGTTTTTTTTTAGAAAGGTGGAAAATTCATGGCTCTAGAAATTATTTAGGCTTTTCGGAAGCCTACGATATCATAATTTCTGTGGCTAGTTGACCTCCCTCGGTGCAGATCGAATCCTTGCACCACGGATCTGAGAAGTCTACAATGCTGGACATGGGACATGTTAAAGCATTCAACTCCCTCGGTGCAGATCGAATCCGGGCTCCACGGATCTGAGAATTCTACACGCTGGGCATGGGACATGCTTATAGCGCTCCGCTCTCCTGTCATCCACAGAAATATGCCACAGGTAGCCCTGCTCCTCGTTCCTAATGGGTCATCCTGGCATGATCTTATCACATCCTGCCGCCTTAGCTGCTAACCTTATTCACTAACTGGGGCAGTGAAATTATTCTATCAAGGGGCTGTTCTTCGTGCGTACAAGGCATGTTACTAGCGTGGCCCATTGCCAAAAATGAAGTCCACTTATGTAATCCAGTGGTCTGACTAGACAGGTAAATAGTAACAGTTCCTGGTGATAATGTCTTTTTAAATCAAGGGCGGAATCCGGCCTGATAATTTCCCGTAAAAATGTATGTTGGTAGGGTAGCCTACTATCACTTGCAAATGTTCAATGTGCTCCCAGTTCTCACGTTTGGTTTAAGTGGTGGGAATAGCACAAGACACAGTCAAATACTTGTGTAACAAGTCACTCACATACCTTGGAATTTGTTGAAGTATTCAACCAGCAAATATTATAAGTTTTGAAGCACTGTTATCTTACCACAAACGTAGCACAAAGAGTATGTCCACTCGGGCATAGTAGCGTTGTATAAGTTGCCTAGCTCCAAGGAGCGTTCGTTCAGAATAACGGCGTATCCTACTGTCGTGTACACACACACGTGGACTATTATGACGACTAGTTGACTGTTCGATGACTATATAACTAAGAGTATCTGACCTCTGCCAGGGCTGGCTTTTATACTGTCCCAAGGACACATATCGATCGGTGAACTCGCATTAGGTAATGCTAGATCTTACGCCCAAATGGCTATATCCATAGAAGGATCCAGAAGGTTGGTAAATTCCAATAAAACATCAGGAATAAGCTGATGAATTACTCCTAACTTAATTCTGAAGTGCTGATATAACCTTCATCCGTAACAAAACTTTACAAGAATAACAGGTTTCAACATCCGTTTGCTCCACGTGGAACACGCGGCTCTTTCAAACTCTGGTTGGTTGACAGCTCGGAACCTGCTCGCTGATGTCATAGCGCGCTTCCTTCGAATTCACGCCAGATCACATCATCGTAAATGGGCACATACGCCGCCTACCTCTTCAAAAAAAACTTCCAATTTTTATTTTTCATTTCCCTCGATGTTTCCTCTTCTTATTCGGCGTGATACAATCTCAAGCTGGCTACATTAAAAAAAATGTGCTCTGAACTTCTCTAGTTCGTGTGGTTCCTCCTTTGGGTTAAATATGGCGTCCTTCGCCCTGTCATCTACTTCTTCTTCGATGATCTCGTTCCATCTAATTTCTTCCTCCATCAAATCCTCTTCAGTGGTGTTCCATAAGACAATCGGTGTGAAACATCCTCCTGGCTCTATTTCAATCTGCCGTAAAGCGGTGCTTTTTCCTTTCCTTTGCCTTCCTTAGAAGTTCCAGGTTTTGGCTCTTCCTTCTCGTTCAACTGAGTAAGCTCCCCTAAGTATTTCATACTTTTTTTATGTCTCTCCTCTAAGTACTGGCGATTGTTGGCATCCCTGGAGTTTTGATTTTCCTGATTCTGGTATCTTGGATTATTCCAATCATCTGCGTTCCTCCAATTCGAGTTAACCTTCGAGAGTCGTACTGCCTCCCACGGCGATACCTCCCTCTGACCTCATACTGGGGATATGTCCTTGGTATCTCCCGCCATTGGATTCCTGTCGTGGTCTTCCCTCACGATTGACACGTGGTTGGTAATTCCTCTCAGTATCACCACTCTGCGTTTGGCAATGTCGGTCTCTTTTTATCAGGTTATTGGTTCGAGGATCTGACCTGACGTTCCTTTCCCGAAAATGTTGGTTGCTGACGTGATCTAATCGTTGAAGAACTTCATCCAGGTCTTCCAAATTTTCGGCTCCAGCAGCTATTAAAATTCTCTGGACCTCTAACAGGAACTGACGTGTCAATGCCGTAATCAATTCAGACTCTGGCACTGGAGGTTGCGAAAATTTCAGTTTCGACAACTGGCTTGTGAAGTAACTTGAATACTGCGTTGGTAGGGTATTAGAAAACGTTTATGAGTAGGCCTCAGAACGAATGTCCTGCTGGGTTTCTGGGGACCAAAAGTTCTTCAAGAGATTTATTGAGAAATCTTCGAAATCTGTCATGGTGTACCTAAAAGCTCGATACCGTAAATGTGCGGGACCCTCAAGCAGTTTGCCTATCACTTTCACCTCCCTAGCTGGTGAAACTCTCATTTCCGATAGGTAATCCTGGACTTCTCTAAGAAATTCCACCGGGGCGGATTTTTCATCTTTGCTTTTAATGACTGTCATCACTGAATCACGACCAGGTGTTCGACTGAAGTGAGAATGAGGTGTCTTGGCATTTGGCATGTCAGAGTCTTTGGATCCTATTCCTGATTGGTATTCCATTTCCATAGACCTCATTTTGTTCTCTAATGCAGAAACAGCTGCTTGAATATCATAGCGTTTTCTCACTTTCTATCTTCCTAAATCCCTGCTGTCGGATGTTACTCGTTCAGGTGAAAATTAGGAAATATCTACCCTTAACTGTTCCAAATTTCGGATTTTAACCGTTCTGGTGAAAATTTGGAAGCATCTAACTTCAATTGTTCCAAAATTTCGGCTTTTACGTGATCCGGCTGCATTTCCGTTTTCGATTTTTCCTGATGAATTTTAGAGACCTCTACTTTGATTTGCTCTATCATTTCGGTCTTTAACATTTCATGTTGAAATTTAGAAATTTCCTCTCTGATTTGGGATATTTCATTGTTCAACTGTTCTGTATGAAATTTGGAAATTTCCGTTCTAATTTGGGGTATTTCTTTGTTCAACTGTTCAGGTGGTGTTTCTACAACTCCGGCCTTCAGCTGTTCTACCAGTTCAGATTTTATTTGCTCCTGTGCAGTCTGTAACTCCGTGGTAGTAACTGTTTCGGTCTCGATTTTATTTTATTAAAATCGTCATGAAAACCCTGGTTATAGGTTTCTATGCGACTCAAGATTTTCTCGGAATCCGACACTCTTTTGGTCAAATCCTTCGTGACTATTTTTCCTATTTTGGCTACATCTTTTTGAATTACGTCCACGTCCTTTCTAAGGTGGTAATCGCATGTTCTGATGGCTTTATGAACATCTTTCAAATCTTTTTCTACTTCATTAGCTATGCATGTCAGTATCTGTTTCTGCATATTTTCAAAAATAGAATTTTTGAAGTCGACAGAAATTCTAGACTGTATCTGGGTTACAACACTATCAGTGACATCATTAATTTTTTCTTCTAATCTCCCTTCCATACAGCTATCCTCATCTTCTAATTTCGCAACGTATCTTTGGGCTTTCTTAAGAACAGCCTCTTATAATTGCTCTATCTATTCACGAGTTTTGGCCACGTTTTCCTCTAGCTTAAAACATTTTTCAAGAACCCGACTCTCCACCGATCCGATATGGGCTTCTAAAGTACTAGAATTTTCCCTGAATTTTCTTTTCAATAAAATGAATTTGCTTTTCATGCGCTATGTAGTTACTTTTGACCCTATTCTCTATCAAGGTGAGTGCAGGAGAATTATCAATAAACTGACATTCTAAATTGGCTTCTACTAACTTAATACGTATTTCAAAACATTCAGAATTCTCCAAAATGTTCTTTTCTAACAAATTAGAGATACTGTCAATATTAGTTTCTAATTCTTTGGAACAACCTTGAATTTTACCCTCTATTTTACCTTCAAGTTCTTTGGAACAATTTTTAAGGGATTTAGAAAATTAATTTTCGAGTTCCTTGGAACTATTTTGATGAGATTCATAATTTCCGACCGCTTTATTCTCAAGTTCATTGGATTTATTTTGAATTTTAAATTCAAGGGATTCAGAATTGTCGTCAATTTTATTTTCAAGTTCTCTTGAACTTTCATTCATTTTATTCTCAAGTTCTTTAGAAGTGACTTGGATAGTTTCTAAAGTAGCATTAATCCTATCTTCTAATGTCTTTGTATTGGTTTTAACATTTTCATCTGCTGCTGAGAGAGCATCAGAAGTTTCCTTCATTTTTGTTTACAGGGAATTTAAAACTAGAGAGTTCTCTGCCATTTTGTCATTCAGAGATATCAGTTAAGTTTTCAATTCCATACTAGACATAATCACACAATATAATCAATGGCAATTAGTGAGATGAACCATCACCAGTCTCTCAAGGAACTTAGAGCTATCAGTAGGTTGTGTAGTATTTCAGAGCCATGAATTTCCTTCCGAAAAACGTAAAATTAATATATATAAATGGCAACGATAAAAAGAAAAATGCCTTTAACCTCTGATATATGTCACCAAAACAAAAATCTAACTCAAGAACTGGATCAAAATCCAAAAACAACAATACTCAAACACGTGAGCTATCTTACTCCTAACTAGTCCTATCGAAGCCTATCGAAGCATATCGAAGCCTATCGAAGCCTATCGAATCCTATCGAAGCCCCACAGGTTGGCCGATGCATCTTTCTCTTCCTTATGTGCCCGTCTGTACACCTGGAGTGACAGACATCCACATGCGAGGTAGCAGTAAATACAGCGTTACTATGAGATCCCTCTCCGGGCGTACTGGGCTTGGGCTGTAATTACTAAACACTGTATTCGTGCTCCCCGTATAGGAAAAGGAAAGAGTCATGACATATAACAAGAGAATTAAAAACATATTTCAAAATAAACCAATTCACCAAAAATACAGAATATATCTGACGACTGGCAGAAGCAAAAAAGTATCACACGCAATCCCTATTGGATTTTATGTCTCTCAAATAAAAATAAACTCTAATCTCATTTATGATTGTTCGATGGGCTGGACAATGTTCCTGAATTACAGTTTTATTTGTTAATCTATACACATTAGACACGACGAAAAATTATATTTCACTTTACCCTATAAAGTTTTATTGTTCAATCATCTTATTTACTTATTTACAATTCACATATTTACAATCCTGACACTAGCATGGATTGTTTTCCCACTCGAAGTTTCTCAAATTGATTCTAGATTTTCTTGGGAAACTACACAATTCTTAACGCAGTTAAATACACATCATAGTGACTATTATTGGGCACAGCAGTTAAATCTTTACATTTAACATTTTATAACAATAATAATAATCAAGCTTGGTTTCTTTGAAGTTAGCTTGGAATATCCTTTTATGATTTTCAGGACTTAATTCACTGGACATGATTTCAGATGGCCATAATAAAAATTGGCATGACAACATTGCTTGTAATAATTAATCATTGGAGCTGATAATATCATAGGGGAAATCTCTAGGATTTGAAACATATTGAAGCTTATGGGACAGGATCTGACTCCCGAAATCTCCCATTTTATTTCATATTAACAAGCATACAGCTTTCTGTGGATCTCAGGATATGACTCCCACTACGTCCACTAAACACGAGGATCAAAGCCTCTATTACCTCTTTCACAAAGTGCATTGGCACAACATAACACCAATTCAGCTTCATTTAACAATACCCTAGATGATAACAGTGTCGTAAGCTCTCAATTTTTATATTAACTATTAATTGTTTAATCGTATTCAACACTATTATCATAGTCTTTCATATTTATCATTCTGAAGGAATATTACTTCCATAGCTGTTCATATAATTCAGTATTTATCAATATTAATTATTAGACATTTATTATTATTATTCTAAAAATATATTCTGTCCTGCAGAAGAACAATTATAAATTCATAAACATTTATTATTATTATTATTACTGGAAAAATATATTCTGTCATGCGGAAGAAAAATTATTAATTCATAAACTTTGTCATAAATCTGCTGTGTTCTGAATGGGGTAAGACTTCTCATCTTATTACTGCTATATCAAAATGAAATATTGAGGATACAACTCAGCTACAAGTCTAACTTGACTGCGAGGAAAAATTACTCCTAAAAATGTACAATCATTTAAATATAAATGCGCTTCTTAATGATAGAGAAAGTGAATTGGTTTTATTGGAACAGTGGAAAATTTGTGGCTCTAGAAATTATTTAGGCTTTTCGTAAGTCGACGATATCATGATTTCTGTGGCGAGTAGGCCTCCCTCGGTGCAGTTCGAATCCAAGCACCACGGATCTGAGCAGTCTACAATGCTGGACATGGGACATGTTCAAGCTTTCGGTAGTGTGGTAAGGCCGGTTCTCCTTGCAGTCGCGAGTGAGCTTGAATACGTATGGCTATGTTGGAAAAAGGTTAGGTGGTGGGGGAGGACTAGGGTTGAGTGAGGTGTCTTTTAGATAGTATTTTTTCTGCTCTATTTGATGGTGAGGTTATTTTTTAAAATGGGTGAAATTCGGAAACGCAATTTGTGATAAACATGTTGTTTTGACATTTTGGCGATATCTAATGAGCTTGTAAGGCTAGAACGATGTGTTATTTAGGAATGTGGAGACGTCTACTTTGCTATGAATGTGTGTTGGTATTTTTTTTAATTTTTTTAAAATTTTTGTTTTTGACTTTGGCGCTATTTTGGAATCGATGAAGATGAGAAAAAAAAGTTTGTTTGACGTGAATGAAAGGTGCCTATGCCCTCTAGGTGGACTGCAAGTTTCAGGGTGTAGGAGGGAAAAAATGATAGCCTACTTTCTCGCGAACATTGGCGATAATTGGCGAATGGATGGTCGGATTTTAACGAGTGAGGTATTGTTGGCGTTGGGGTGACGTCCTCTTTGCTAAGAATGTGGCTATATTGATATGTCCCAGAGGTTGCTAAACCCTCACAACATACACCCCCCCCCCCCCCCAAGGGAGAGGAGGCCTACGCCACTGAACCCACATACACCCACAAGTTGGACATCTATAGAAACACATAAAATTACTCTACGCGGACGACGCATCTACCACATCCACCACATTATCAAACACCCTCTTCTGTCCCAAAAGCCACCCCAACTGGAAACACAATAAATCCAGAACACCATCTTTACACAGCAAGCTGGCGACCGCCTTGTACATGAGGTTGGCCAAGAGCTTGCAAAACACACATACAGTTTACACTAGAACTATCTGGGGCAGCTACAACTGATGCAATGCTGACAAAGCAGCTCCAAAACTTATAAGAAAAAGACCCGGACCAAAACCATTGTCTATTGCAGCCGGTGGCCATGCTGGTTTGGTTCCTGATCGTCGCATGTAGGTAAGAGTGCTCTCAGATTCATTAAACACATTACATTTGTGATCCTATCACTTTACACCTCTATTATTACTCTGTCACCAATTACATTGTGTTACACGCTCCCACACATAAAAGGACATCTCACACTACAGTGCTGGTCCAATAAACCACTGACCAGTACATTTACTCATTTGTTATCACTGAACCCCTTTTCATTTGTCTTCACGTTCCAACTCCCCGCCTGACATTCTTTATTGCCCGTGACCGTCAATTATATAAGTGCTAAGTAAGGATTTCTATTGTGCTAACATTGGAGAACTCCAGCTGCCAGGCAGTACGGCCAACTCAGCTGGTAGGCTCATAGCGCACACACGATTGTTTGTTCAGCGCTGCAACTATCCCATCCTGATCGCGCATCCCTTGATGGCCGATCACACACCTTTAGTGTTAAACCCCCATTTCACTCACATCCCCTTACAAACACCCACACTCGCAGTTTCCACACATACTTGGAAACCTGCACCTTTTTGGACATCACCCCTAAATTTGACATTTTACACCCCTTATTCGTCCATCCCTCTCACCCCGGACTGAACAAATATTGTTGGAGACGCCAGGTAGTTCCCACGAGTGAGGGTAGTACCACTCAGACACGACCTCAAAGAAATAGGTTTGGAACTACGACCCTAAAACCAGATAGAGCCAATACATACTGATTTTTTTTCAGAGTACGCCATACATTTTGTCTTTGTATTACGGGGGACTGCATTATTTTCAACCCACCCACCCTAGAAAGAATTTAGGGGACACATCGCTCGCAAAATAGGCCAGCATAGCGACAAAGTTGCGAATAAAACAAGTTAGGGAAATTTTCGAGCCCTACAGTGAAGTACTGCAAGCACAGTAGCGCCCATCTCTTTAAACATAGCATTTAACAGGAATATCTTTATAGAGGCCAGGAGCTATCAGTATTTTTCAACAGGCATTGAGTAGAAACATTGTGCAGAGGCCAGGATTGTTTTGTTCCTCTAACCGGCCCTATTAAAATTACACTAGCCCTACCAGTACATACACAGAGAATGTTCAGGGGCACCAATAGAACACAGTTCCTAGGATATACATTTACATCGCATACACGAACACTTACAAAACTTACACTCAACACTTAACAAATAAAAATGGCTCCCCTATACCGGTTGACCATGTTAAAGAACATTGGGGATTATCAGGACCTCATTGCGTGGCACACGGCATTCGCTAGGAGACAGGATTACCTCACTAGATATCAGCAGCTCCTACACTCTCAATACATGAGTGTTATAAGGGCACTTGTCCGGCCACGGAGCATGGCTCAGAATAGAAAGATTAGGGTCAAAATCCCCACCCTCTGTAAACAGCTTAACCGGTCGCACCGGAGGTTACACGTGCTACACGAATGCATGGTCCAGCAGTACCACCAACTGAAAGACGAACACATATACATAGGGACTTCTGGAACTAAGGTAGCCGAACAGGCGATAGCGCTGAACCATGAATACGCAGAATTCTGGGAAGCATATCGCGAACTCCAGGCCAACAATGTGGTATTCGAGTTCGCAGCGGGAGGGACAACACAACAAAGAGAAGACATTGACATCGACACACTAACAGAGAAGTTCGCACAGATGTCTATCTCTGAAACAAACAACACGAAGGGGAAGGAGGAGGTCATGACCCGTGCACAAAAGCCTGCCACTCCGAGCTCCAGCACACTAACCACACGAACACGTACACGTCCCAAAGCGCCAGTTCAAAGGGCGATTCTGCCAGAACGGAGGCCGACACAAGCACACAGAAGGGTGTTGCTTTCAACCCCTCAAAATACAGCCCACACTCCTCAGCACACTTCGCCCGTACACATACAAACCACTTGGGGGAATAAGAAAACATTGCTGCCCACCTCCACGCGCCATTTAGGCCAAAAGGCGCAACATGCCCCTACAGACGTTCACAGACACAATACACGGGGAAATAGGAGGACGTTGCTTCCCACCCCCCACGGCCCACGGCCCGACTAGACAGAATGGAACACACCCCTCCACGCACTTACGGGGCAGCGCAGCGCAAAATCAACCCTTCAGGCGCGCGTACGCAATATTTAGCAAGTGTTCGACACATGCAAACACAGCCCAAGCTCACTCTATTGGTATCAACGAAAGAAGGGGACAGGAAACCTCCTAAATGGTTGCCAGGAGGGTACGTCTTCATTTCGGGGCGGACACATCACCCCGTAGGGCGATAGCGCTTAATCGCTAAAAATAAGGGCATTACACGCATCAGGTTAGGGATAGAGGGCACGATTCGCCAGAGTGGGCACCTCCCGTCCCGAGTTGTACAAATATACGTGGCCTCAAATCTAAGCAGGCCAGGGGGCAGGCGTAAATCCAGGATTGCCCAGACACACACATCTACATACACAGATTTAAATGACACTGGCCAGGGATATTCGGCAGATAGGCGCCCCTAGAACGGTCACAGATCAATGAATAATGATTGACAGCAGGATTTTTTATCATATATTTCAGGGCCATACCTTTCTTCGACATGGGTCGAAGACAGGTTTTTTATTAGTATATTACAAGGAACATTGCCAGTGCATGAGTTTATGAAAACCACGTATCTGTACATTTAACAGCATAATGATGTGGATCTGGTTTCCATTGTATATATTTTGCTTTGTTTTATTGCTTGTCTTTGTCTCGACCAGCCATAGGAGGACACAGTGATTATATTATGCAAGTGGACACGGTCCACAGATATTATGTGTTTCATATTATATGTCATAACCCCAATACTACACAGATAGTAGACGGGGGACATCACATTCTAAACGGAAAAATTAAAAACAACATGATTTTTATGTGCTTACATATCGTACGCAATGCCTACAGGTAGCTAAGACAGTTGAGCAGTAGCATAAGGACAAGGGGTTTAGGAAAAACTCATACATCAATAATCAACCTCAGGCAGGGACACAAGAAGCCTCCCATGATCGAAGCAAAATTCAAAACCAGAATTTTAGACCATAGTAAGTCTTATAAACTGCTACAGCTTCAAAATAGCTGATTTAACACACATATAATTATGAGCAGTACAGTTGTCGAGTACATCCCGCAATATCGGCGGAACAAGAACACAAAGGTTGAGAGCCAAATGTACTTTTACGTACGGGGTTAAGCAAACAGACACACAAACACATTAAAAACAGGGGATACCCAGCCCGGTTACAGAGAGTAGTAGGGTCGAAGTGGACAGCGACACCTAGCTGCGAAAAACAGTACTAGTACACTATAGACACGGTGTATTTTTACATATGTAGGGTAGTTTTACACTACACGCTACAGTAAAACAATGAGGGAATTAGCGACCCCGAAATGCCAATATCAGGCATATCAGGCTCCACCAAGGCCACACAATACTCCTGCCAGTCGCATATAGCCCGCATTTCAGGGAAAACCAAAACAATAGAGACAGGGACTGTTAATCACGTGCGAAATCGCAACAAAGTGCAAATCACGGGGACTGGAACACAAACACATTGACACGGGTTGACAGGGCGTGACTGGGAAGAAAGTTACTCAATGGCACATAGTTACGAACCACACGCTAGATGCCACATAGGGATATACATATAATACAGATAACACGCATAAAAACAAAGTATAGACAACATACAGAGGCGAACGAACGACCTCCGGCATGGAGGAGACATACGCCAGAAAGACAGGGTCGACCGATTGAAGATCAAGTAAGCCAAACACGCAGGTCATCCGACGAGGCAATTGTCACACTCAAACGCACACAAAATGGACACAAAGTAGATAAATTGACGTGGAACATAAAGAATAAAAAAGGTGGATCTTGAGGAAGGCCTAGAAGCAAATTTCAGCAGGTTGGCACATTATAAACAGACACATGGTGAAATGCCAGCAATAATGCAGAAGGACATGTTATTTTAATTTCTCAACAGGGCTTGAAACACCATACACACATGAAGTAATCACAACAAAAGCAATCGGTGCACATACATACCACGATTTCCGTAGCGGCCAAGGTTGACACATGCCTGAAGAGGTTGCGGCCGCGGACACATAAACTAAAACATAACACGCAATTGCTGAATTGAAAACAACAGGATAATGGGAGCCCAACCATTATGGTAAAGCAGACTTGCAAAATCACAGGGCTCAGCATATTATCAATGGAGCACTTTCACCAGAATACTGAACACTACACATAGAATGCAAGGCTACCATAAAACACAAGGGGCATTATCACTTTAGGCCGTCCACGTGACTAAATGGGACAGACATGTAGGAAACATCTCCGGAAATGAGATACGGACACTGCATAGAGAACGCAATTACACACGCAGAGAGCAAGGCGACTCAGGTAACATGGCACGAGCGGGTGACATGCCGCCTGATAAGCGAACACGCGCCAAAGCACGGTGCAAGCTCAGGCCATGAACGCCTCCTGCCTCACACGACCGCCACATAGTGCAGATAACACAATTAGGCGCATACACTACATACAGTTAGAGGCAAGGGCGAATAGATACCCTGCCCAGAGATAAATAATCCACCCCCCCCCCCCAATTAAAAAAATGGGAAACCTACAATGATGAAACACAGAGAGAGTAATCCTTAAGTACAGCGTCAGTAAACGCTACAATACATAATCACATAAATAATATAAGGAATGAAATGGCACACGGATGCCGGGGTAAGGCGACGATATTACACACGGATCTAGATATAAATCAGGGCTGTCCACAAAGCCCACGGCAGGTCACAAGGCACTAAACAAAGGAATAGGCACATAAATATTGTAGCCACCGTAGAGGTGAGATATTCCTCACCCAATACCGGTTTTATATATGCATCTAATGAATGATAAATTAAGGGTAATAGATAGCTCCAATGAGCAGTGAACACACATTCTAATATTGAATCGATAGGGATTGTTGCACAGCTCTAGTGAGTAAATAAACATAATGAATAACTCTACAACTTAAACACACAAGCGTAAAGCGAAGGTCACTAACACAATGGCTCCATTTAGATACTATAGATGGGAACTACGTTAATTAGCAAAGATGGAGGATGAGTGTCAATACAGGAAGATTAATTCCTTGTTAATTGTAAATGCCAGGATGATTATTCCCCTGAGCTTTACCCCCTTGATAATTAAAGGAAGGTTCATTCCCTGTTACAAGTACAATTGCCCAGGACGATTAATTCGCTGGGGTTACGAAGCAACAAAGTACATATTAAAGTCTTTAAAATAGATGAAGGAAAACATATTTAATAAGGCAGACATTTTGTTAAAGAACCACCTCGCTAAACGTGAAACGCTTCCAAAAAAGGAATACAGACATCTAGGATGAAGATTCACACGTTAAAGATACCAGGTAGAAGAGTGAACAAAACACAGTTTGGCCGAGAGAGAGAATTGCTATAGTAAAAGGCACAGAGGAATAATGCACTCATAATTCCCCATAGAATAACATACGGGCAGAGATCCATACACCATCCTTATACATCCTAATACCTCATACCAGTTTACACACATACAGTACACACACAAACACAATACACTAATTGAATACGGTGATGGTAGACATTCATGCTTTTAAAGTAAAGGGTCATCTGCACCCCGTGCCATACGGTTCCCACCTGGACGCAATATAGATGCTAATATACATCTATTTATATAGATGGAAGGCTATAAAAATGTACTAACAAACATTTTATTTAATACTCCCACACGAACCCATTTTCCTCACTTGAGCGGCAAATCCAGATATATGCATGGGAATCCTATCCATTTATCCAGGGTTATATTTCTATTACACCAGCATGCTAAGTTGAAATTTAAGCACCGGGGGAACAAACCAACCCCATCCAGTAAGATTAAGCTTATCCTTACAGCATTACCGTCTCTAGGCCAACGAATTACAGGAGTCATATGATGCTAAACCTTTCCATAACCTCGATTATACCACTTTTAACAAATAACGCCATCGCGGACCCTGCTAACAATACCTAGAGATCCAGCACAAACCCTACTAACATGTCCACAGATACACAGAAATATCAGCACGAGAGATCCAACTGAACCAAGAAGGACGAAAGCAGCCAATGCGGTTCGAATGATCTACAATCCCGTACATTGTACACAAATTATTACACTATACATAAAACACTAAATTACACCCCCAGAGGATTATCTATACACAGATAATCAAGGATCTGAGTGCACACCGGGTGATGTCAAACAATACATAAATGACGATAAAAAAGGACCATAGAAAGGCAAGGCCAGAGAAGGCAGTGATAGACCATGACATAGACTCAAACAGAAAGACGGAAGGTCGAAGCGACGATGGCGTAGCGCGGGCAAACATCGAGATCTCGGATGACTTAGTCTGTCTCCGTGTCGGAGAAGGTTAAACCCACTATGCGCTACTGTCATCGAAGCCAGACCTACAGGTGGCAACTTGACTGTCTGAAGGGAGAAATAGCTCACTCGGCATCGGACGTGATAGAAAATCCACCTAGGGACGATAAATTTGACTAGACTCATAGTTAGCCTGTATGATAAGTAGTGCCCCTAAGGCGGGGGATGAGTCTTCCGAAGTGAAGCAGTGCGCCTGGGGTACACGGAACTACACCCAGGTCCACGAAAGTCCTCAACCGGATGTGGGGTGAAGATTGTTGAAATATAATAAATAATGAATAACGAATGAATGCGTAAGTCGATCACTGAATGCCTTTCCGCCAAGAGCGTGACAATGGCCAAATCCCATCCGCCAAGAGCGTGAATTTGGATATATACAGCCCGCCAGGAGTGTTGACTATCGCAGCCTACGATTTTGTTCCGAGCCCAAGTAAATGGAGGGTAGCGACCCTCAGAGCGTAATTAGGAATGCAGCGGGCCCCTACAGATGTAAATAAAGGTGACGACCATTCATAGGGGAATTGGGCCTCCCAAGAATAATGAATAATAACCATGGAATACATGAACTTTACACAACGATATAAACAGATACACTTTGGGGACGCCCGCAAAAGAGCTTTATAAAGCGGCTATGAAACCAGGGATAAACGCGAATTGCTTGCTGTTTTAGCAGCGCACGTACACAGGCCTTCACACACAAACACATTAGCTATTAAGGGCCCCTAGATTTAGGAGGGGAGAAGGGTCTCTACCAGGATGCCGGTTCTGGTAAAAGGCATGCGACGGCGTCTGGGAGGTTCACCGACCAGACAGATCCTCAAATTAGTATATAAGGAGGCGAGGAATGCAAGGACATTGTCTGGCGTATTCTGTTGGGGTCGGGCCCCAACAGAGTATGCATATGCCGGAAGACCCTCGCTCAAAATTCTAGTAAATAATACAGTTGCATTTGGAAAGCAACTTAGATTTAAGCAAATTTAGTAAGCCGCTGTTGCAAGACAGTAGCTTACAAGGGGTATTTCGGCACTAGGATAAGGAACATTTTGGTATTTTTTTATACAAATTAGTAAGTAGTTAAAATAAACACACTTATACAGATACAAGAAGCGAGTTCGGCGTCGCAAACCCACTAGGTGGCGTGTAAGTCCGAACAACAGGGAAGAACAACAGGGAAGAATAAAAGGGGAGAAGATACGTCGGTAACGCGTCGACGACGCCCCGACAAAGCGGCGACTAGCGCCGACAGTACATTAATATAATTACGCGCGAGGGGACATTCCGTGACGTTACGCTACAGAGCAAATATATTTCCTGGCAATAAGGCCTGATGACTAATATTATAGCCTAATTTAAATAGGGTTAGCGATCCCTAGAGAGTTAATTTTCGGCACTCGGCCGTTAAGAAAAGGCTCAATAAAGCGTATTCCGCGAAGTAGCATGCCGCGATGAAACGAGACAAATAAAAATTCCTGGCACTAAGACCAGAGGTATAATAACATATCCTAAATTAAATGCAGGGTAGCGACTCCCAGAGAGGTTCAGAAGGCTCCACGACACGTCCGAAGAAGTCTCTAGGGCGGCACCACCGAAGCCCACCCTTAAACAGCGCTGCGCGATATGTGAACAACATATATATAGTTGGCCAAGGGCATTATTCTTAACCATGTATTTGTTCCAGAAATAAGAGCTCCAATACTTCAGCAACGTGCCAGCGACAAAAAAAAAGATCATGGTATCAGGTAAGGTGGACCACCGAACACACATACACATAGACATAGGTATATACTGAGGAGACACACACATCTACACATAAACAAGAATGAATGATAAGACATAAGTAGCACTATAAGGTGCGGCTGGCATAGCTTAAGTTAGTATTAGAAAGGATATAGTAGAATATATGCATTGGGCACGATCGTGAAGTATATCCAGAGACACCATATATGTCATAATCAATCATGCGTTCTCTTACAGACCGTAGGCCAGCAAAGAATAATATATATATATATATATATGTATGTATACGATAATCCATTTCTTCACAGAGGACAAAGATTGCATTCTACAAACCTTTTGTAAATAACCTTTTCTAACACAGACACAGCACACTCTCTCTCTTCCACACACACATACACTGCACGACGATTGAAGTCACACCTTTAAAGGTGATGACGCCAGCAGGCAATGGCACTCAGCAGCCGTGAGATGCTGAAAGCTGTTGACCTGAGCACACAGCGCTCAAATAAAGAGCAATATGCGATGATGAGAGACGGCACGGCCTTTGTAAGTGCCGTACCTCATCATCAAGATGGAACTCCTACTCACGGCAGGAAGACCATTAGGATACACAGCAGGTGGAAATTGGACTAGCGGCGTGACCACTAATCTGCACAGGAAAACGGCCGGATAGTGCATGGCCATGAGATGGTACATGAGTGCAGAGAGTAGCGTGCAGGCAAGGTATAGTAAAAACGGCCGTCTAATAGTAAGATAATTAAGTTAGATTATAGTGAGTAGCGTACATAGAAAATGGTGTGGAAAATGATGTAATATTTGATACGAGGCACCTTACACAAAAATTATTAAATCATACTGGCCCACCGATCAACGCCGACAGGCAACATTACACTAATGATGTTCAATTATTAATACTATTGCACACATGTTATCCAAACTATTTACAGTTACTTATATTTTAACACAAGGTCGCCATATACCAATGATGCCACACATTGTAAACGTTTTTTTAAATTCCACACACATGTATACACTGACATTCCTTTCCACTCTTTTAACCTACATTTTGTAAAGATGTCTTACTTCACCCTCACATAATAAAAAACATGTTATATAAACCCACTAATTACACTTTAGGACATTTGTTTTTCTTTCCCTCTACTCTATCTCTATATTTTAATGTTACATTTTACACCTCACACGAGGGCAATTTTCATCCCGCTGCAGCGACAGCGAAAGGGCTTGCCTAGCCCTGACGATGTTTTTTTTTCCTTCGATGTGCACTTACGCAATTATTACTACGATTGTTCTTCCATGTTACATTGTCATATATGATCCATGTTACAGTCATTAACTATTCTTACAACCATGTATCTAAAATAATGTTGATATTTTATTATTTTGATATGTTTTAAGAATTCACACTTTAAGATTCACGAATTATGTTTGCTAATGCTATTTACACATGTACGAACTCAAATACGTTCCACACCTAAAACCCACCCCTGTGAGAGCACACTCTACCTACACACCATCGAGGAGCTGATCGGCCCACGACTTCGCAACATCTACACCGTACGGGAGGAAGAAGAAGAAACAGAAGAAGAAGGATGACAACGACACAGCCACCCTTACACTAGTACCAGTTTCTGGGGACAGAAACTAAACACCAACCAGGTGTTGTTATGTCCCAGAGGGTGGTACACCCTCAGAACCCCCCCCCCCCCCCAAGGGAGAGGTGAACTACGCCACTGAACCCACATACACCCACAAGTTGGATATCTATAAAAACACCTACAATTACTCTACGAGGACGACGCATCTACCACATCCACCACATTATCAAACACCCTCTTCTGTCCCAAAAGCCACCCCAACTGGAAACACAATAAATCCAGAACACCATCTTTACACAGCAAGCTGGCGACCAACTTTTACATGAGGTTGGCCAAGAGCTTGCAAAACACATATACAGTTTACACTAGAACTATCTGGGACAGCTACAACTGATGCAATGCTGACCAAGCAGCTCCAAAACGTATAAGAAAGGGACCCGGACCAAACCCATTGTCTATTGCAGCCGGTGGCCATGCTGGTTTGGTTCCTGATCGTCGCCTGGAGGTAAGAGTGCTCTCAGATTCCTTAAACACATTACATTTTTGATCCTATCACTTTACACCTGTATTATTACTCTGTCACCAATTACATTGTGTTACACGCTCCCATACATAAAGGGACATCTCACACTACAGTGCAGGTCCAATAAACCATTGACCAGTACATTTATTCATTTGTTTTCACTGAAACCCTTACACTTGTCTTCACGTTCCAACTCCCCGCCTGACTATCCTAATTGCCCGTGACCGTCAATTATATAAGTGCTAAGTAAGGATTTCTATTTTGCTAACATTGGAGAAATCCGGCTGCCAGGCATTACGGCCAACTCAGCAGGTAGGCTCATAGCGCACACATGATTGTTTGTTCAGCGCTGCAACTAGCCCATCATGATCGCGCATCCCTTGAGGGCCGATAACACCCCTTTAGAGTTAAACCCCCCATTTCACTCACATCCCCTTACAAACAGCCACACTCGCAGTTTCCGCACATATTTGGAAACCTGCACCTTTTTGGACATCACACCTAAATTTGACATTTTTTACACCCGTTGTTCGTCTATCCCTCTCACCCCCGGACAGAACAATATACACCCTACCTTCTTGAGGGGCTTCAGCAAAAGGAAGGAAATAACATGAAAATAAAAACAAGTATTGAGGGAGTTGGAAGGAAGGAGAGGCATGAAAGGCAGATAGAAAAGTAAGTAAAAGAGGAGAGGCTGTGCCCCAGATGTAATGAATAAAGAGGAGGAAAACTGGACTCAGCTCAGAAATCCCTTGGGGTCGCCAACTTCCAAACTGATCAGCCGTAAGCCTCTTGAGGGTGTAGCCGTATGTAGAGTGCACCACAAGTGGTGGGGCTATATACACCCTACCTTCTTGATGGGCTTCAGCACAAGGCAGGAAATAACATGAATATAAAAACAAGGCTGCCTCCTCACACAAGTAGGATATCACAAAAAATAAACAAGGGCCAATTAACTCGGAAAAGGAAGAGACTCCCTAGGCCATGGATACCCTAATAATAATGTGGGGTCGGTAGACAACAAGAGTTGAGCAAGTGTGGTCGACAGGAAAGAAGACAGAGAGGAGCCTAGGACAAGTTGGTGGAAGCAATGATGGACTCAGCTGGGGCTCCGTGGTCGTCAAACTACATCCCACTAGATGTGACTCCTAGGGGTGGAATTAAAGACCTCTTTTGTTTTATATCTCTGGCTTTAAGTATGGTAACACATGGCATGTCTGTATAATGCGATACTGGTCCTAAGGGTATGCAAAATTGTGTTAGATACGTAGCTAATAATAGTGTCCATGACCCCTTATTATTTTCACTAAGTACAGTACATGGGACTGATGACCATGATTTTGTAACATCCACTAAATTTACTGCAAATTTAACAAATTCCACCAAATTGCAGCAAAAATTCCACAAACGACAACCAGATTTATTGAAATACCATTGATTTATCAAAGAATGGTTTAAACTATCTCAAATTAATATAAAATAACCCGAATATAGATGAAAATTCACTAAAATTTTCCAAAATTACCCAAGTGGTCTACAAACCATGAAATTTAACCATTTTAAAAATTAAATTCACTACATGTACTAAAAAATTTCATAATATTCCCTTTACATGTATGTTTTTTTGTTTGTTTCGTTTACCGCACTGTCTGGCAAATACCTCAACATGACTTTGTCCTAGGCTAGGACCGGTACATTCAACATCATAGTTTAGTTTCATCTCCCATAAACTGCTATGTTAAGACTAATTTTCGTAGGTATTGACTGGCCTTGCAATAACAATTGACTAACCAAACATGAGTTACCTATCAGGGAAACATTTTGGCCACTATGTTGGTTATTGACCCGTGAGTACTGTTGTAGAAAGCTGTTTATCATTTTTTGAAATTATATACAAGAGAGGCTTAAACCTATAAACAAACCGTATGAGCATGTTTGTTAAACTAGACATTATATCAGAGACAATTAGGATACTTATGTAAAGCTTACCAAAATTAATGTTGTGTAACAGTGAATGCTAGTCAACAAACGTTATGCAGTACTAAAAACAAGAATTTCCGTGACAAAATAAAGAGCATACTTTTCTTAAAATTTATGATTCATGCCAATGATTAATCTATATGGATCTATCTAGAATAATAACGAAATTAAATTGCTAATATCGAAATGTCTAATTAGTTCGTAATACTGTATACCTTGCATAATGTAGACCTATAGAGCACTACAGTTGGCAGCCCTTGTGACTAAATATATTCTTAGTTACATCTCTTAAGGTACAGAATACAAAATTTGGTTGAAGTCCAATGAATAGAATGGACGTTACATACAGTTAAACATTGGATCTAACAGCGCGCGTAAAAACATGTTGGCAAGAATGTCATGGATGTTTTGGTCAGAAATAATCTGAAATAATATGATCTATTGTTGTGCCAGTTTTGAATGAAATCCATTAGTTAGTATAGAAGTTACATGCATTTTAAAATTGGACCTATCAGCAGGCTTAGAATCATGTTGGCAGCACTGACGTATATTGGTTACTCCAAATTCATCTAGAATGCCAGGTACTATACGTGTGCAAAGTTTAGAGCTATTGGATTGCATACTGTCTGATATATTGATATTAGGGTAACAAAAATAGAGACAGCACATATTAACAGTTGGCAGCCCTGGTTGCTCTTAAGAATAAACATAATCATATCTGTTATGGTACACATAGCACATACGAAATTTGGTTGAAATCCAAATGATAGTATAGAAGTTACATGCATTTAAATTTGGACCTCTCAGCAGGCTTAGAATCATGTTGGTAGCACTGACGTATATAAGTTACTCCAAATTAAAAAGTCAGGTACTATACGTATGCATAGTTTAAAGCTGTCGGCTTGCTTACTTTCTGATATATTGGTATTTGGATAAAAGAAATTAAGAGCATTTATTAATAGTTGGCAGCCATGGTGGGTCTTAAGAATACGCTCAGTTATATCTGGTTATGTACACATACAGCATGCGAAATTTGGTTGAATCCAATTGATAGTGTAGAAGTTATATGCATTTACAAATTGGACCTATCAGCAGGCTTAGAATCATTTTGGCAACACTGCCATGTATGGCCTCCTGGAAATTAAACTGCAATATTATTATCTATACGTGTGCCAATTTTGAAATAGCTCCCATTCATACCTTCCATGATATCCAACATGGAATTCAAATTTCAATTGCGATTTTTTAGCAGTTGGTAGCACTGACATCATTTTCAAATATGGCCGTAAGATATTCAGGTGTAGATCTTTACTCCTACCAAATTTTGTTTCGATTGCTCCAGCCGTTTAGGAGTTGATAGGAGGGGACACACACACAGCCAGACAGACAGACACACTTTTGCCCGATCTCATAAGTCTACTTTTTCCTCATTTTTGCAAAATGTGAAAAGTAGGCTAAAAATCATCATACAATACCTCAGAGCTGTTGTAAAATTATTGATGTGTAACATGTTTCCACTCGCTTGATATATATTTTTTGGCGTGGGGGTGATTGTAAACAAATGAAATGCAAATGGAACTGAAATGCAACACAAACAATGAGCGCACGCGGTGTCTGAGATTGATACCTCGACGTACAGTCAGTTATATAGCTATGTGGACTGTATATCACATATGGTTTACTTCAAGGTTTGGGGATCCCAGTAAATATATTCCTACAATAAATGATCTCGAAAGGTTCATTCTTTGGTGTGAAAATATTTATTATATGATATTTTCTGTTCACAATTATGATTTATAAAATTTTTATACGTTTACCGTATTCTTATTTAATGTAAGCACTGGGGGCACTATCGACCAAAATACAACACTATGTGGAAATGTATATCACATACATAAAGGTTTGGTGGCCCCAATATAACTATTCCTACAATGAATGATTTCGATGTTGTTGTTCTAAGGTGTAAGAATATTTAATATATGCTATTTGCTAATAGGATTTGGCAGTGGAATTATTTTACAAGTAGTTTTTTAATGACCAACAGAGTTTAATGTTAACAAAGCACAGCTCTATTTGAAAATTTGAATAACATCATATGCATCTACTGTAAGGCTCGTGATTTTTTTAAATGCCTTTAACCCTATATTAAACACTCAGTTTATAATACTGTTAACTGCAATGTTAGGGAAAAAATTGAAACAAAACAAAAATCTGCATTGAAGAACCAAAAAGTGGTTCAGCAAATATATACAATTTTTTTGTAAGCACTGATGTCCGACAAGACTAATTAAATCAGTAACTGTCAGGGTGGCCGAGTGGTTAAGGCGTTTGACTTAAGTTCAAATTTCCAAATATATAAGGAAGCAAGGGTTGGAACACCTTTCCTGACATAACTATTGCTACAACATTAAAGAAAACAAGAAATATACACAAACTATGTTTATTAATTTCATCAAAATATTTTTTACAAGAGATAGACACACAGAATACAGCTCTTTTTGTTAATCTTTTCTTTTAAACATAACACTTGTTGAAAATTATTTTTAGGGAATGGGGGTGTTGCTACGTTGACCCATCACACAATAATAGCAGCTTTACGAAGTTCATCTTCTATATTTAATAGCTCTTCCTCATAACCCATATGACCAACCTGTTTACAGGCATGCAAGTGTTGTAGACGTTCGACTAATATATTAGGATCGTTCCATTTGCTATTTTTAGCCTACTTTCGATTTTTGCAAATAATGGAAGTAGACTTATGAGATGTACACAGGGCGAAAAAAGTGTGTCTGTCTGTGTGTGTGTGTGTGTGTATGTGTGTGTGTGAGTCTGTGTGTGTGTGTGAGTGTGTGTACTCTGAATGCCTGTCCCCCTATCAATTCAAACACGGTGAAACCGAATTGAACGAAATTTGGTACATAGGTAGAACTAGCAAAGGGCACCTCAGTGTCGTGGTTTATATCGCCGCCATCTTTACCAGAACGGAATGGCGGCCACTCAAACGTTCAAAACGTAAAATCAAATAACGACTAACCAAATCATCCGATCTCTACCAAATTGGGTAACAACATACCTTCATATAGGACGCGTCTGGCGACCAAACTACAAGTTCATCCGTGGTACCATTTCAGGATGGCTGCCGTGCGAATTATGCAAACATTATAATACATATCATGGGACCCACCAGTTCCGATTATCGAGCCAAGAATCGGTTTAACTGTTCTAAATGAAGAGGCACGTTCGAAATTAAAAGTTTTTTTGTAATACTATAGTGCAGAAGTGATTTTAAAAAACTGAGCCGTCTCAGTGCAAGGCAAGATGGCAACGGATATCTTGTGCCTGACTTATATTTCACTAATTTGAGTATGGCATGCAATATAGCGTACTGATACAAAATAAATAAATTTTGTATGAAATGCTTCATATGTAAATAAATATACTCCACTGATGAAATCGTTTAGTGTAAATCATTAATTGCTAACATGTTCTATGTAACTCATTTGATATCGGTTAATGTCCGTTCGCATGTTTAGCTCCGTGGTAAAGCGTTAGCCTAACAATCTTATGGCTATGGTTCAAACCCTATCAGAGTTAGGTTTTTTGCTTGAATTTCTTTAAATTTATTGTTTTGTAATGACTCAGACGTTTTAAAATTAATCGGTATATTGTGCATAGTACGATGGAAAATATATAATTAAAAGAAAATTCGCCAGCAGATTTGCACGAGATATCTACGAACGAAAAAGTGAATTATCATGGCGAACTGCACGCCGGCCAACAGATTAACTTACAGATTTTATTGAAAAGTTTATGTTTATGGCCCCTAGAATTCACTCTCCCTGTTAGGATCATCTTGTTCGATACTTCTCCATTAGATGTCACGGCTGGTCTACATGGGACTCCATTTATTAGAATACCATCGGCATAACAATGTTAAAGCACTCTAACACATCTAAAGAGAAGCTTTCAACACTATCAAAGGCAACTCAAACCATTGAACAGACTGTGGACACAGGTGGAAATTATGATGGTAATGATAACGATGATGATCATCATCATCATGAAGATGATTATCATGATGAGAATGATAATCGTGATGATGGTGATAATGATGAACTGCTTCCCGAGTTGTTGAAACCATTCATAAAAAATAGCAAATGGAACGATCCTAATATATTAGTCGAACGTCTACAACACTTGCATGCCTGTAAACAGGTTGGTCATATGGGTTATGAGGAAGAGCTATTAAATATAGTAGATGAACTTCGTAAAGCTGCTATTATTGTGTGATGGGTCAACGTAGCAACACCCCCATCCCCTAAAAATAATTTTCAACAAGTGTTATGTTTTAAAGAAATGATAAACAAAAAGAGCTCTATTCTGTGTGTCTATCTCTGGTAAACAAATATTTTGTTTAAATTAATAAACATAGTTTGTGTATATTTCTTGTTTTCTTGCATGTTCAAGCAATAGTTTTGTCAGGGAAGGTGTTCGAACTCTTGCTTCCTTATATATTTGGACATTTAATCTTAAGTCAAACGCCTTAACCACTCGGCCACCCTGACAGTTACTGATTTAATTACTCTTGTTGGACATCAGTGTTTACAAAACAATTTTTACCCCGTATATATTTGCTCAACCACTTTTTGGTTCTTCAATGCAGATTTTTCTTTTGTTCCATTTTTTCCCGTAAAATTGCAGTTATCAGGATTATAAACTGAGTGTTTAACATAGGGTTAAATGCATTTAAATAAATCACGAGCCTTACAGCAGTTGCATATGATGTTATTCAAATTTTCAAATAGGGCTGTGCCTTGTAAACATTTAACTCTGTAGGTGATTAAAATAACTACTTGTAAAGTAATTCCAGTGCCAAATCCTGTTAACAAATAGCATATATTAAATATTCTCACACGTTAGAACAACAACATCAAAATCATTCATTGTAGGAATAGCTTTAATGGGGCCACAAAACCTTTATGTATATGATATACATTCCCACATAGAGTTGTATTTTGGTCGATAGTGCCTCCAGTGCTTACATTAAATAAGAATACAGTAAACGTATAAAATGTTATAAATCATAATTGTTTACATAAAATATCATATAATAAATATTTTCACATCACAGAATGAACATTTCAAGATCATGTATTGTAGGAATATATTTACTGGGATCTCCAAACCTTGAAGTAAACCATATGTGATATACATTCCACATAGCTACATAACCGACAGTACGTCGTGGTATCAATCTCAGCCACCACGCGTGCTCATTGTTTGTGTTGCATTTGAGTTCCAATTGCATTTCATTTGTTTACAATCACCCCCACGCCAAAAAAAAAATATAGCAAGCGAGTGGAAACCTGTTACACATCAATAATTTTACAACAGCTCTGAGGTATTGTATGATGATTTTTTTTAGTACTGCATAACTGTTTGTTGACTAGCATTTACTGTTACAAAACATTATTTTAGGTCAGCATTACATAAGTATCCTAATTGTCTCTGATATAATGTCTTGTTTAACAAACATGCTCATACGGTTTGTCTATAGGTTTAAGCCTCTGTTGTATATAATTTCAAAAAATGATAAAATGCTTTCTACAACAGTGCTCACGGGTCAATAACCAACAAAGTGGCCAAAATGTTTCCCTGATAGGTAACTCATGTTTGGTTAGTCAATTATTATTGCAAGACCAGTCAAGACCTAAGAAAATTAGTCTTAACATAGCAGTTTATGGGTGACGAAAATAAACTATGATGTTGAATGTACAGGTCCTAGCCTAGGACAAAGTCATGTTGAGGTATTGGCAGACAGTGCGGTAAACCAAACAAACAAACAAAACAAAACATACATGTAAAGGGAATATTATGAACTTTTTGAGTACATGTAGTGAATTTAATTTTAAAAATGGTTAAATTTCATGGTTTGGGTATTTTGGTAAATTTTAGTGAATTTTCATCTATATTCGGGTAATTTTATATTAATTTGAAATAGTTTAAACCATTCTTTGATAAATCAATGGCATTTAAATAATTCTGGAAGTCATTTGTTGGATTTTTGCTGCAATTTGGTGGAATTTGCTAAATTTGCAGTAAATTTAGTAGATTTTACAAAATCATGGTCATCAGTCCCATGTACTGTACTTAGTGAAAATAATAAGGGGTCATGTACACTATTATTAGCTACGTATCTAACACAAATTTGCATACCCCTAGGACCAGTATCGCATTATACAGGCATGCCATGTGTTACCATCCTTAAAGCCAGTGATATAAAACAAAAGAGGTTTTTAATTCCACCCCTGGGAGTCACATCTTGTGGGATGTAGGTTGACGACCACCAACTTATGCTAGGCCCTTCTCTGTCTTCTTTCCTGTCAACCACACTTGCTCAACTCTTGTTGTCTACCGACCCCAACATTATTAGGGTATCCAAGGCCTAGGGAGTCTGTTCCTTTTTCGAGTTAATTGATCCTTGTTTATTTCTTTGTGATATCCTACTTGTGTGAGGAGGCAGCCTTGCTTTTATTTTCATGTTATTTCCTGCCTTTAGCTGAAGCCCATCAAGAAGGTAGGGTGTATATAGCCCCACCACTTGTGGTGCACTCTACATATGGCTACACCCTCAAGAGGCTTACGGCTGATCAGTTTTGGAAGTTGGCGACCCCAAGGGATTTCTGAGCTGAGTCCAGTTTTCCTCCTCTTTATCCATTACCTCTGGGGCACAGCCTCTCCTCTTTTACTTACTTTTCTATCTGCCTTTCATGCCTCACCTTCCTTCCAACTCCCTCAATCCTCATTCTTGAGGGTTGAGGACCATTTTTTTAAAATTCCTATTATCCTTTTGTTTTTCATTTCTTCTTCTAGTATATGGGTGTGTAGTTAGTTAGTTTTAGTTACAGTTTTGATTTAATTTTGATATTTACGATCACCCAAACCATTAGGGGTCGATATGACAGCTTAGTGGTTAAGTTTATACAACGCTTGTCTTTTTTTTTTTTTCGAAACAACACCAGCTTCAATTCCTGACTGGATCGTAAATTTTAATGTAAATGTAATGAACAGTTTAGAATTGTAAAAGGGGGTGGTCGTAGCTTTTCAATATACAACTATCCTAACGTGGAGACAGGTAATAAAGTAGGCCAAGGTTCTTCAGGGACTGGAGCGCCGATCAGTAAGTAAGTAAGTCATTGGGTGATATGAATAAAACGGAGTATATGCTCATGCTCAAAAATTTTGTAGTATATACTCAGAATGGTATGAATAAAATGTTGAAGTTTAAGCTCACTGAGAAGTACATACTCAAGGGTGGGAGTAAATACTCAGTGAGTGAGTATATACTCCAATGTGGTATGAATAAAAGAAGTATATGCTACACATCTGAAGTATATACTCACAATTTCTGAAGTCTGGCAATTACCATGCTCAGCTGTCCAATCTCAAGGTGGTTGAGGTTATGTTTGTAGAAGTAAATAATTTGCCGGCTAGGAAAGTGTATAAATTACGAAGAACGGTTTCAGAGAGGGACTGTAGATCATTTCTGATTACTTTTTGGGCAAATACACGGAAACAAGAGGAAAAGCTGTAAAAAACAATGTATTTTCTTTAGTACCGTATTTGACTTTCTGTGATACATTTGCCACAGTTTCCAGCGTAGCGAATGTTTCTGGCTTTTAAACATTCCGCGAGTTAGGTGTTTGAGACTTGTCAAATACTGAACTTCGACAATCCTTACAAATCCTTTCAAATGCCAAATCGGAAACATTTGATAGCCTATATGATCATATGAGTCGTCCAGTTGCAAAACTCGTTTAATCCACTTGTGAATAAGAATCATTTTCATGAGAAACGTTTCTCTGGACTTTGCCTCCCGTATGTTTTGCGTTTGTTGCTTTCTACTTTTTTTTTTTGCTATTTGGTTTAGTGTTTGCTTTGTGATTATGCTTTTGAATTTTACTTTTTTGCTTTTCATTCTTGGTTTTGGATTTGTGTTCGTTTTCTGCTTTTGTTTTAGAATATTGCTTTATGCTTTGTGTTTCTTGTTTTTTGTTTTCTGCTTTTGCTTTTGTTTTTGAATTTTGCTTTGTATTTCTTGCTTTTTGTTTTCTTCTTTTGCTTTTGTTTCTGAATTTTGCTTTTTGCTTTGTGTTTCTTGTTTCTTTTTTCTGCTTTTGCTTTTGTTTTTGATTTTGCGTTTTGCTTCGTGTTTTTTGTTTTTGTTTCATGGAAAATCAAAATAAAACAAAACAAATTAATAAACGAAACAAAATCAAAATAATACAAAATAAACAAAAGAAAATTAATACAAAAAACAAAAAATAACAATTTAAAACAAAATAAAACGAATTAAATGAAACAGAAAAACAAAAAAATAATAATAATAAAATAAAGTAAAATAAAATAATTAAATAAATCATTTTACAACATGATCCTTATTCACAAGTGGATTAAACGAGTTTTGCAACTGGACGGCTCATATTCATCCCCACTAACATACATTTCAATTACCCAGGAAATTTCAATTAATCAACAAGACAAGTCTACAGCAGACCACTGGTTTGCATTAACAAATGCCATGTAAAACAGTTGACTGACTAAACGTGCGTCGACGAAACGAGAGTAACATCGTGGCACAAGTGAAGTATATACTCCAAAAGGAGGGGAAATTGTAGTATATACTCAAGATCTTTTATTCATAACAAACAGAGTATATACTCAAAACTGAGGCTCATGCTCGAAGTATATACTTCGAAGTTTATACTAAGTTTTATTCATATCACCCATTAAATAGTGTTTGTTTAGGTGTAAATTTAAAAAGTTTAACCCTAATGTAGGTCATCAACTGTTTTTAAAATAAGTTTTGCATATGCTAACCTGTGTTATTGCAATGACTGTATTAGTGTGTGTAATGCAAGACAGCATTGTCAAGAATGTAGCATGGGTCGTCATGTTGGATTTTTATACCGGTAGGCCATAGCGATATATACTATGACAAAACATTTTTTTTGGTAGGTTCATTATTCCTTGACAGTAAACACAATAATTCACTGTTTACAACAAGCTATAGATCTTTAACGTGAAACTATACGTTGACTAACATATAATATATTTTTTTACGAGGGAAGTGGAAAATTCTTGCATAAGACCTTGAGGAGTGTCCGCACTCCTCAAGAGTGTGGGATTCTTACCCACTAATAAACCACCCCTTGTCCTCTTGACAAAACCCAACCCAGGACCACTTTCCTATTACTTCAGGATGGAGTCATTTTCTTTGCTTCACAAGCACCATCTTACTTCTCCATTCTTAGTCCGCGGATCGCAGACTTAATCCACTAAATCGAGCAAGTCCCCATCTGACTTCTTCTGACGAAGGACCACCTCAACAAAGAAAGCGACCGTATCCCAGCTGAGCTCGTTCCTCAGCATAATGCCAACTATATTGTCCGGCGTTATTGGACCAACCTCAGCTTCAAGTTGTTGTTTTTCCGCTGCCCAACGATCGCAGACGAAGAACGTATGATATACGTCATCTCGTTCGTTCTCGCAGTAAATACATACTGGACTCCTTACTTTGGCCATACGATGAAGGTAACACCGAAAGTAGCCATGACCTGTCAACATATGAGTCAGAAAGTAGTTAGTTTCTCCGTGTTTCCTACTCGTCCACTCGACCAGACTCGGTATCAGCCGAGCTGTCCATCTTCCTCTGAGATCGTCATTCCACCTCTGCTGTCAAAGCTCCATCTTGCGTGCTACGACTTCCTTCCGGGCTTGAGCCTTGCCCAGTTCTACTCGTCGGAAGTATACGTCTTTACGTTCTTGAGCGAATAAGTCTATTGGCGCAACACCTGAGACAACCAGAACTGCAGGTTCCGAAACTGTACGGTAAGCACACGCCACCCTCAGAGCTCCTCTCCTCTGAATTGCAGCTAGGCGTTTCCTATACTTCTCTATCCTCAGCGAATCAGACCAAATGTCAGCTCCATACAGGAGAATAGACTGCGCTGTGGACAATAGTAGTCGACGCTTGCTTTGTCTAGGACCATGCACACTAGCCATGAGTCTACTAATGGCAGCTGTCACTACTTCCGCCTTGTCTGCTGCCTTCCGTATATGAGACCAGTATGTCAGTTTCGTGCCAAGAGTAAATCCTAAGTACTTCGCAGTGGTTCCAGTTCGAACGACCACCTCTCCAACTTTCATGGGAATTATAGTGTCCATTCTCCTCCTAGTTAACATTACTATTTCAGTTTTCGCCATAGCTAAATTCAGACCATGAGCGTTCATCCAACCACTCACCCGTCGCAATACCTGATTGAGTTTCCACTGAGCCAGAACCGCATCTCGGGCTACAATCACCGCTGCAATATCATCAGCGTACCCAACAAGGAATGTATCTTCGGGCATCTGCATGCGCAGTAAGCCGTCATACAACATGTTCCACAAATCCGGGCCCAGGATAGATCCTTGCGCTGCTCCTGCCGTGACTTTTCTCCTCCTCTGACCGTCTGCAGTGTCATATAACAGGGTACGGTCCTTCAAATAATCTTTCATTATACGCAGGAGATATGCAGGCAACTGGAAGGTGAATTGAAGAGCTTCAACCATATCTATCCACCTAGCTGAGTTGAAGGCGTTCTTCACATCCAAGGTGACCAGAAGTGTTATTTTCCGAGAATAGTGGTTACCTTCCTGGGCTTGATTCGCAGCTTCAACTACTAGGCGTACTGCATCTATTGTACATCGCCCACGGCGGAAGCCAAATTGCCTGTCAGATAGATTTCCCGCGGCTTGAATAGACGACAGTATGCGAGGTTTTAATAGCTTCTCCAGCACTATTCCCGCAATGTCTAAAATACATAGTGGTCTGAAGGATGAAGGCGCGTTCCTTTTTTAATCAGCACTAGTCGAGCCATTTTCCAACGGGCACTAAAGACACCTGCTCTCAGACAACACTTGTACATATCAAGCAGTAGCTGCGGACAAACCTTGACAGCGAGTTTCATAGCTTCCGCGGGTATCCCGTCAGGGCCTGGAGCCTTCTTATTCCGAAGGGAGCCTACTGCTTCCTTCAGCTCACCTGTGGTAAATAGAGGAATGAATTCCGGCTCAAGTACGTCGCCCACATCAATTCGCACAGGGTGAGTAGGGAATAGCTCGTTTACAATACCATCCATCGTCCGTGCATCCAACGTGGTATTGGACATGGTGCCGAGTTTCTTGGTGACAATTCGGTAGCCTAATCCCCAAGGATCTACGTCTACTTCTTTAACTAACAACTGCCACATCAGAGTCTTACGTCTTCTGATGGCATTTCGAAGGGTTCTCTTAGCTGCAAGGTGCTCTGCGGATCTCAAATCAGCCTCTGGTCGATGTCTTGAACGTTGGGCTCTTCTTCTGAGTCGAAGACAAGTTCTTCGAAGATCAGCTATTTCGTCAGTCCACCAATAAGCTGGACGTCTCTTGTTTCGAAGACGCTTCCGGGGCATTGACGCTTCGCAGGATAGGTGCAAGAGACGCATAGTGTCCCCCACCTGTACCTCAACAGAAACTCTTAGATCTAATTCCTCAACAATGTTACTAGTTCCTGTCTGTTCTGATTCGAGTACATTGGCAAATTTCTCCTCGTCGATGCGCGATACATTCCAACGTGTTGTCTTCAATGTGTTGTGCCTCTGAGGCTGCTGATCTCGTAAAATCTGGAAGGTGATATATAGGTGATCACTAGCAGTATAATCCTCGATCACTTCCCATTCTACTACCAAGGCTGCCAGACGATCCGACACCAGCGTAATATCTGGTTTAGTCTCCGTATAACCAGGTCGTCTAAATGTCCTTAAGATCCCTGTATTCACCACTACCAATCCTAATCTGGCTGCCATCTCTAAAATTCGTCGTCCCCTCGAATTTTGATGTTGCATACCCCAATCCAATGCCCTAGCGTTGAAGTCACCGTCTACTACCACAACACCTTCCATCTCACGGACAATATCTTCCAAATTGTCCAGCTTCCTTTGAAAGTTCTGAATATGTTCATTCGGAGTTAAATAGCAACTTACGTGCGTAATCCCACCACTCTTAACCCAAACGAACCCTTCTCCGTGATCCTCCACATGGATTTTGCTCAGATCCGGTATCCAGATAGCCGCCGTACCTAGGGGATCCGAAAACCAGCCCAGCACGTCCAAGTTTCGATATTGCTCACTGATCAAGAGAATATCTGTTTTCCTTTCCTTTCAAATTTTAGCTGTATCAAAAGATCATTAGCGATTATGCTTCGTTTCAGGTTCCCTTGTAGGACATTCGTCATTGTGTTTTTTCTTTAATCTTCGCGAGTGCCTCTTGAAACACTGTACAAGAACCTGTTCCAGGGGTGTGACTTATGTTTAAGCCCTCCCGATTACAGTCAGAGCACAGCACGCATTTCATGTCTGACGTACATCCTGCGGCTTTATGACCCAGTTGACCACATCTGTAGCAAAGGCCGCTTCTATCCGGGCCATTGCAATTCCTCCTCATATGGCCATAACCCAGACACCGAAAGCAGCGTGTTACCATCGCTCTTCTCCTCACCCTACAGTATATGAAACCGACCTTAATACGGCCAGTCTCCAATAATTTCTCAGCATTCTGATTATCCATTTCCACAATAACATATAATAATAATAATAATCATCATATTTTTTTTACGAGGGACTGTGGAAAATCTTCAAAAGACACTTGTGAAAGGTCCGCACTCCACAGTAGTGTGGGATTCTTACCCACTAAAAACCACCTCCCTTTTCCCACGATGTGTTCATCACCCCGGAACCACTCTCGCATTACTTCAGGGTGATATCGTGCTTACTTAGTCATTCAGACTTCTTCTTTTTCTTAAGGATGTTCGAAGGCATCAATTTCCCTCTTCTTCTGGCGCAGGACATATTCTATGTAAATAGCTATCTGATTCCATGTTTGATCATTTCGGAGCATCATCTGTAGGATGTTGTCCGGCGTGATTACCCCTATAGAAGCTTGCAGATCTCTTCTATGTGTTGACCAGCGTTCACACACAAAGAATGTGTGGAGCGCATCATCCTCTTCATTACAATAATGACACAAAGGACTATTGGCCACGCCTATGTGATGCAGGAATCTCCGAAAATATCCATGGCCTGTTAGGAACTGTGTCAAATAATAATTGACCTCTCCGTGGTTTCGATCAACCCAGTCAGCCAGACGCGGAATAAGTTTCTTTGTCCATCGACCTCGTGTCTCATCATCCCACTTCTGTTGCCATCGTTCCATACAATGGTTGTGTGCAGACGTCTTTGCCTGGTGTATGTCCAGTTCTTCTTTGGTGCGCCAAACTTCCTGACTCCCTAAGGCAAGTAAATCAATTGGTGCTACTCCCGCTACCACTAGAACAGCAGGCTCTGAAACAGTGCGATATGCACATGAGATCCTCAGTGCTCCTCTTCGTTGTACTGCTGCTATCCTTTTACGATATTTCTCGAACCGTAAGGACTCAGCCCAGATCTCAGCTCCTTAGAGTAATATGGACTGAACTGTTGTCATCAGGAGACGTCGTTTGCTAGGCTTCGGACCTTTAATATTACCCATTAACCGGCTCAAAGCGGTCAAGATATTTGCTGCTTTATCCGTCACTCTTTGAATATGGGCCCAGAATGTGAGCTTCGTATCTAGCGTCACACACAAGTACTTCGTACTCCTCGATGAATTAATCATCGTCTCTCCCACTTGCATTGGTACAAGAGTGTTGATTCTCCTTCTCGTCAGCACAACAATCTCCGTTTTATGGTCTGCTAATGACAGCTTATGTTCCGTCATCCAATCTGTGACACGTCGCATTACCAGATTGAGTTTCAGTTGCGCCAGCTCTATATCACGAGCCACAATCAGAGCAGCAACATCATCAGCATATCCTACCAATATTGCATCTTCGGGCATCTTCAGCCGAAGCAGGCCATCGTATGCAATATTCCAGAGATCTGGCCCAAGAATAGATCCTTGAGCTGCCCCGGCGGTTAATCTTTTAGTCCTTTGTCCTTCCTCGGTATCGTACTGCAAAATACGGTCCTTTAGATAATCCCTCATTATCCGCATGAGGTATCTCGGTAGTCTAAATTTATCTTGAAGTGCCACCAAAATGTCACTCCACTGGGCCGAGTTAAAGGCATTCTTCACATCCAGAGTCACAAGTAGCGTAACTTGACGTGAGTAATGGTTACCCATCTGAGCTCTGTTTGCAGTCTCTACAACTACCCGCACAGCATCAATAGTCGAGTGCCCTTTCCGAAATCCGTATTGTTGGGCAGATAGATCTCCAGCTGATTGAACTGCCATCAATATTCTAGGTTGTAATAGTTTTTCTAATCCTTTTCCAGCCGTATCCAGCATACATAATGGCCTGTATGATGAAGGCAAATTTCCTCCCAATTTTCCTTTGCTAATAAGAACTAGTCTGGCCTTCTTCCAGCAGGCACTAAAAACGCCTGTCTTCAGACATGCGTTATACATGTTCAAAAGGAGTCGCGGGCAAGCTCTTGCTGCCTCCTTAAGTGCTTCTGCTGGAATCCCATCTGGTCCAGGAGCCTTCTTGTTCCTGATAGAATTAATCGCTCTCAATAATTCTTCCTCGGTAAACAATGGTATTTCTTCAATATCAATGCAATCATCAGCTTCATCAATCCTCTCCGGATGTTCCGGAAACAGCGTACTGACTATTTCGTCCATAGTGTGTGCATCCATTATCGGATTAGAAAAAGTTCCAAGTCTCTTCAATACAATCTTATATCCTAGTCCCCAAGGATCTTTGTCAACTTCTTTGACCATTTCCCACCATTTGTCAGCTTTACTTCTTTTAATTGCATCCCGAAGCGCCTTTCTTGCTGATTTGTGGTCTTCGGAGAATAAGGCTGCCTCTTCTCTTCCTCTCGCTCTGTGTGCCCTTCGTCTCATCCTCAGGCAGTGTCGCCTCATATCAGCAATTTCCTCCGTCCACCAGTATGCTGGCTGTTTGTGTTTTCGCGTTTTCTTATTGCAGGCTTGATGAATAAGCAACCTAGTGTTCTCTACCCATTTATCCGCCGCCTCTCTTCCCTCAAATGAAAAGCAACTCGTTTCAACTTTCACCATTCCTCTCTGCATTACCTCACAGAACTTTCCTTTATCCATATTTGTGGGATTCCAGTATGATGGTTTGCGTATGACAGCGCTTTGTTGTCGATTTTGCTGAAGTACACAGAAAGTAACATACTGATGATCTCTCCCTGTGTAGTCCTCAATCACCCGCCATTCAGATATTCTTGGCAAAAGATCGTCTGACGCCAAAGTCACATCTCGCATGGTTCCATTGCAGCCAGGTCGTCGAAAGGTAGGTGTATTTCCAACATTTACGGTCGACAATCCCACCCTTGCAGCCATTTCCAGTATACGACGTCCTCTGGAATCTACATCCGGCATACCCCATTCCAAGGCCTTGGCATTGAAATCTCCAGCTACAATAAGGTTATTTCCTATACCACGCAATGTGTCCTAAAGGCTATCCAACTTGTTCTGGAAATCAGCAATGGGCTCGTTCGGAGTGAAGTAACAGCTCACGTACGTAAGCGTGCCATTCTTAACCCAGACGAAACCATCCTTAGAATCTTGATCTGTCACTGGATATTTTCCCAGATCCGGAATGAAAATTGCGGCTGTTCCAAGGTTGTCCGCAAACCACCCACGATGGTCCCTGTTCTGATATTGCTCACTCAGGAGAAAAATATCCACTTCCATTTCAAATGCCAATTGCGTCAAGAGATCATTGGCAGTCAAACTTCTGTGAACATTTCCTTGAAGAACTCTCACCATTTTTTGCCGATTTTAACCTTCTCCAGAGCTTCCCTAAACACTATATAGGCGCCTGAACCAGGAACATGGTTCCGTTTGGTGTCATGAACCTCCTTCTCCGTGCATAGCACACATCGTGCTTCACCTTTACAGTCTGATGCTTTATGTCTGGCATCTCCACACTTGTAACAGAGTTTGCTCCTATCAGGGCCATTACAATTCCTTGCAAGATGTTCATATGACAGACAACGGAAACAGCGAGTTACCATTGCTCTCTCCCTTACCCTACCATATATCCATTCCACTTTCATTCTCCCCTCTTCCAGAAGTTTACGGGCATCTTGCTCTGCTAAATGTATAATAGCCATTTTCTGACTTCTGCTATTGGGTTCCGTGACAAAGATTTTGACTTCTCCACTGAGTGTTTTAATGTCCCGTCTGACCGCCTCCTCCATATCTGCAACAGCCGTGATGCAGTCTAAATCCCGCACCTCCAGAGTTATTCGGGGGGTCAAAGTTTTGACATCTTCATCCTGACCAAGAGCCTCTCTCAACGATTTGTTGAGGTTTTCTCGACCCTCACACGTCGTAGATTTGTACAATTCAAGAAGAACACCTCCAGACCTGGTCTTCCTAATTGACTTAATGCCCACGCCACTGTCCTCTGGTTTGACCTTGCTACGGATATATTTAAGTACATCCGCAAAGGATCTGTCTTTTGCTGGCTGAATAAGAACAGCTTCAAGGCGCCTTCTTGGTTTAGGCCTCTTCCCCTCTTCCTTTCTTGCAGGGTTCATGACCACAGTTTGAACCTCTTCTACTTGCTGCTGAGTATTTTCAATGTCATTACTCTGTTGTTTCCTCTTCTCCCTGGGTTGAACTCTTGTCCATTCCTCCTTTTCAGGGTTCTCTGGAATTGTTCCCGAAGATATCGGAGACAATTCCTCCGCTCTTGAAGAAAGGTCCTTTTTTGAAGCAACAGCAACTCTCTGGCTTTCTTCCAGGATCTCCGACTAGTACTCCCTGCGTCTAAAGCCTCGTGCAATTTTTTCAACCCAACTTGAATCTCCAGCTTCATATTCTTTTGGGGGATAGCCAAAATGCTCTCCAAAAGCGCCTTAGCAATGTCAAGATACTCCTGTTCTTTGTTTTCATTGTCCGATATCTGCTGTCTTAAGACGGCGAACTTATCGGCATCCAATGCTCCTTGACTCAGTATTTCCTCCATGGCAATGCTACGGGTTAAAAATGTCCGCCGAAACAGAGAAATCTAAACGCCCTTGCCGCCTCCTGGCGACAGAACCTTAACTACTACTAATACCAGACGGCTTTGGAAGTTACGGCAAGACCTTATACTAACAATACCCTAACCTCTACTTGGGCCAAAGATGATATTTCGAGCTCGTTTGTTTGAGATGACACTACCACTTCTTAACCTCAAATTGGTTATGACATTACAATATACAAGCGATAAAATAACCAAAAATGTATATTGCACCAACAACAGAGATATTTATATTATCTGAAATGTACACAGACATGTTCCCAATTATAACACAAACCAATGATGCCTCCTTCTCATGCAAATGCTCATTTTATACACACCAAATCATCAACACCACTATCGTAATCATGGCACCTAACAATCATAATAATAATAATAATAATAATAACAATAATAATAATAATTAATAAATAATAATTAATAAATAATAATTAAATAAATAAACATTAGTGTCTCTTCTACCTATAAAACGTTTGTATTCCTGGTTGTTAGTCTAATGCACATTTACTAGTTTATTTATTTTTTTGTAAATAAGCAAAATGCATGCATTATACTACTGCCTCTGTACTACTGTCACAGAACCTCAATGGCGCATGTTTATACTCCACATACACTAGCCACCACCAGCCGAGTAAGCTGATACTAGCTTGCAACACCGCACATTCCTCCCGTTATCAGCAGCGCTTCCCAAACCAGCAAGTCTGTGTGTCTGCATGAAAGTCTGCATGAAAGCGTGTGTCTCAGCGGGCCATCACAAAGGTCCAGGTTCCATTCAGCGTTGTATCAAGACATTTTATCTCTGGTGTAAGGGTTGGCACATGATACACTAAGTCTTGACAGCTAAAACTTTTGGCTCAATTCATGGAGCATGAAAAAGGGTTGGCCATCCTCAATTGTACAACATCTCATACAAATGTTTACTATTACAGGTTAGTTAGTTAATCCACATTAATCCATATTTACCTAACGATAATAATAATAATAATAATAATAATAATAATAATAATAATAATAATAATAATAATAATAATAATAATAATAATAGTAATTAGCAAGCCATCATCCTCGATACACATGTCCATTAAAGCATGGTTTCACAAAACGCATATGCTTTTGAGATGTTTAATACCTCTTCCCCTGTAACATGACTATTTCCTGTTTTAGGCGTCAAATAACCAATCAAGGTAAAAGCATATGTCATCATGTATTTTTTGAACTATCACACCTAACTTTAGGGTTCTTCGTTTGCAAGATATAGTTTTTTTCAATTTGGGGGTAGTTTTCACCCTCCTACTCTTTTTCAGGAAAAAACAAAAAGATATCAGGTTCAATTATCATTTCTACACGTTTAATACCTTCTTCCCCCTGTAAAATCACTATTTTCTGCTTTAGAGGTAAAATGATCCATCCAGGTTAAAGCCTATGACATGACCAATTTTTTAAGCCTTCACACCTAATTTTACGGATCTTAGTTCCCAAGGTATGAATTGATCAATTTGGGGGTAGTTTTCACCCCCTGCTATTTTTCATCAGAAACAAAAGATCTTAGTTTCATTTATCAAGTTTAAGTGTTTAACACGTTTTTTTTTCATAACATGAGTATTTATTGTTTTAGGGGTGAAATGACCAATCGAGGTAAAAGCTTATGTTATCACCTATTTTAAAGCTATCATGCCTAATTTTAGGGTTCTTAGTTTCTAAGATATTGATTTTTCAATTTGGGGGGGGGGGGGCTTCACCCGCCAAAGGGGGACGTCGCTCCAAGTGCTAGGACCCCTCATACAAGACCCTAGCATGTTTGGTTTGCGAGATATTAACAAAAGTGTAGTTAGGCCCTTTTGACAAAAAATGAGTCATACATTCAAAAACGGGGCGTCACCCCAAGGGCTAGGATGCTACCTATGGCAAAATCCGATCAGGTTTTCAGAAAATATTAACAAAAGTGTAGTTAGGCTGTTTTGACAAAAGCCGTCGGTGTGCATACATACAAAAAAATATTATTTACCCCTGGGTAAGGGTAGTTTTTATTTTGGGGTGGACGTACCTCGTCCATAGAAAAGGGGAGTTCACAACGAGTCCTACGACACCCCATATGTTAATATCCGACTAGCTGAAGTACCCGTGCTTCGCTACTTGTCTATATATATAAAAATCAATGTAACGTGATAGTTTGTCTGTGGGTGGGTATGTATGTCTCCTATGCGTTCATATACCATTAGTCCGATTGCGATGAAACATGGGTGAGATGTTGAGTACACTCCAAGGAAGGTTTCTAACTTAGTAAATCCATTTTACAATAGGTAGCGCACGCGTAGATTCAACAAATGAGCGACGATGCGCGAAGCATTTCAACAAAGTCCCGTATGTGTTCATATACCATTCGTCCGATAGCGATGAAACTTGGGTGAGATGTTGTGTACACTTACGTGAAGGTTTCAAAATTAGTGAATACATTTCACAGTAGATAGCGCACGAGTAGATTCAACAAATGATCGACGACACGCAAAGCGTTTCAAGAAAGTCCCGTATGCATTCTTATACAATTCGTCCGATAGCTATGAAACTTGCGTAAAATGTTGTGTACACTGCAGGGAAATTTTCTGGCTTAGTACATCCACTTTACAATAGGCAGCGCACGAGTAAATTCAACAAATGAGCTACGACGCGCGAAGCATTTCAACAAAGTCACGTTTGCGTTCATATACCATTCGTCCGATAGCGATAAAACTAGGCTGAGTTTTTGTGTGCACTCCAGGGAAGGTTTCTAGCTTAGTAAATCCCTTTAAAAATAGGTAGAACACGAGTAGAATCAACAAATGAGCGACGACGCGCGAAGCGTTTCAACAAAGTCCCATACAATTTCATATACCATTCATCCGATAGCGATGAAACATGGGTGAGATGTTGTGTACACTCCAGGGAAGGTTTCTGGCTGAGTACATCCATATTACAATATGTAGCGCAAGAGTAGAATCAACAAATGAGCGACGACACGCGAAGCGTTTCAACCAAGTCCCGTATGCATACATGTACCATTCGTCCGTAGCTATGAAACTTGGAAACTTGGGTGAGATGTTGTGTACACGTCATGGAAAATTTCTGGATAGTAAATCCCCTATACAATATGCAGCGCACAAGTTGATTCAACAAATGACGGACGACGCGCGAAGCGTTTCAACAAAGTCCCGTATAAGGTCATATACCATTCTGCCGTTAGCGGTGAAACTTGGGTGAAATATGGTGGACACTCCAAGGAAGGTTTCTGGCTTAGTAAATACATTTCACAGTAGGTAGCACACGAGTAGATTCGACAAATGAACGACGACACGCGGAGCGTTTCAATACAGTCCTCTATGTCTTCATATCCCATTAGCCCGATAGCGATGAAACTTGGGTGAGATGTTGTGGACACTTACGTGACGGTTTCTAACTTAGTAAATACATTTTACAGTAGGTATCGCACGAGTAGATTCCACAAATGAGTGACGGAGCGCGAATCGTTTAAACAAAATCAGGTATGCGTTCATATACTATTCATCCGAATGCGATGAAACATTGATCAGTTATTGTGTACCCGCCAGGGAAGGGGACTTAGTAAATCCATTTCACAATAAGTAGCGCAAAAGTAGATGCAACAAATGGGTGACGACGCGCGAAGCGTTTCAACAAAATCCCCTATTGCGTTCATATAACATTCTTCGATTGCGATGAGACCTTGATGAGTTATTGTGTACACGCCAGGGAAGGGCTTCGACTTAGTAATACATTTCTCAATAGGTAGCGCACGAGTAGATTCAATAAATGAGTGACAGCGCACGAATCGTTTAAACAAAACCCCGTATACGTGCATATATCATTCATCCGATTGCGATGAATCATTGATGAGTTATTGTGTACACGCCAGGGAAGGGTTTCGACTTAGTAAATCCATTTCACAACAGGTAGCGTAGGAGTAGATTCAACAAATGAGTGACAGCGATGAAACTTTTGAAAGTTGTTGTGCACGCTCCCACGAATGGTTCTAAATTAGAAAATCCATTTTACGATAGCTTAGAGGCAGTTAACATGTTGTGTATCCAAAAGCACATCTAGAAACAGAATTTCAACGCCAACACTTCCTTTGATTGGCATTGCAACGCATGCCGGGTACAGCTTGTCATAAATAAATTAAAATGTGAAAGTGACAGTTAAAACAGGGGATATGCGAGGTGCTGCGCCGAGGGAGATTAAGGATGGAACATTTTGTAAACACCGTTCGGCGTTGACCGTGTTTTATAGCTCAAATTCAGGTTTTACTCGCAAACCGTTGGAGATATCTTTCGGTTAGAAAATGTAATTTTAAACCTCCTATATGCCATCAAAAGTTTGCTATTTCTAAGCGTTCACTTTTTATTTGAAATGGAAATATGAAAGTTTGAAACCAAAGGGTGAGGTGACGTCACTAAAATGGTCGCCATCTTTAAATAGTGCAAAGTATTGAAATCAGAAGTAGCCTATATGTTAACCAGGTAAATCAGTTACTTCCATGTAAAATTCATGTTAGTCGGACCAGTGGTTCTTGCGTGATTGAGTAATACACAGACACACACCTTCTCATTTTTAGCCTCGCTTCGCTCGCGTCATAGTCGTGTCATATTGTATTCAATGACATGCAGTTTTAACCCCGTTAACACCCCTTTAGAACCTGAATATCCAAAAATCCCTCCTTAGTAGACTATTTCGACACACAACAAACATATCCCCTTCTTCTAACTTTAATAGTTTTGATTTGTCGATGAGAGTGAACATACAAAAATCCTTCCTTAGTGGACGTTTTTCTTCCAGAATTTCACCCCTCCCCATAGGCCCCTTAAATTGGATTTATGAAAAAAACGGTCGAACACCTACTTATTTTAATTATTATATCATTTAATTATTTTTAAGCTGATTGAAACTCGGAGAAAATCAAACTCGTCGCCTATGTCGTTTAAGAGATACACGCTCCGTTATGAATCTTTCAACCCCCACTTTTCATCCCTTTCACCTCATAATATACACCACATCGAAAAACCATTAGACATGTGTCAGCTTATTTTTCATTTCATTTCAGTACATATGCCAAATATCACATCCCAAAATGAAACCAATCATGAGATATTGTTATTCAATGAAATGCACGTTTACCCCCTTAACACCTCTTTAGAACCTGAATATACAAAACTCTTTCCTTAGTGGAAGTTTTCGACATACAACGAACTTATCCCCAAAATTTCATGTTTCTAACTTTAATAATTTTGGCTGGGCGATGATGAGTGAGTGAGTCAGTCAAGACATTTTCTTTCATATATTTTTGAGAATTTCACCCCTCCCCATGAGCCCCTTAAATTGAATTTATGAAAAAAAAACGGTCGAACACCTATTTACTTATTTAAAGCTGTTTTCCCCCTGAGTTTGATGAGTGAGTAAGAGAGTCAATCAGTTAGGACACTTTCTTTCCTGTGTTTTTCCCCCCGAATTTCACTCCTCCCCTTGGGCCCCTTAAATTGGATTTATGAAGAAATGGTCGAACACCTATTTATTTATTTGCTTTTTCCGCTGAATTTCAAACTTATCGCCTATGTTGAATAAGAGATACAGTACACGCTCCGTTAAGAAACCTTCAACCCCCAATGTTCTCCCCTTTCACCTCATAATATACACCATATCGATATACCCTTAGAGATATGTCTGCTGATTTTGAATGCTTAGTTTATATGCCGAATATCACATCCCCAAATGAAACAACTCGTGAGATAATGTTATTCAATGAAATGCAAGTTTAACCCCCTTAACACCCCTTCAGAATATGAATATCCAAAAATCCATCCTTAGTGGACTTTTTCGACATACAACGAACATATCCCCAAAATTTCAAGTTTCTAACTGCAATAGGTTTGCTGGGGGATGATGAGTGAATATCCAAAAATCCTTCCTTAGTGGACTTCTTTCCCCAGAATTTCATCCCTTCCCATGAGCCCCTTAAATTGGATTTATGAAAAAACGATCGAACACCTATTTACTTCTTTTTCAATCTGATTTTCCCCCTGAGATTCTTACTTTTTGCCTCTGTCTTTTAAGAGATACTTGCTCCGTTAAGAATCCTTCAACACTGACTTTTCACACATGCACCTCATAATATACACCACATCGAAAAACCCTCAGACATGTGTCTTCTTAGTCTAAATGATGAGTTTATATGCCTAGTATCCCATCCCAAAGGAAACCAATCGGAAGATATTGTTATTCAATTAAATGCAAGTCTACCCCCTTAACACCCCTTTAGAACCTGAATATCCAAAACTCCTTCCTTAGTGGACGTTTTCGACATACAACGAATATAGCCCCTTAATGTCATGTTTCTAACTTCAATGATTTTGGCTGGGGGATGATGTGTGAGTGAGTAAGTCAGGACATTTTCTTTCAATTATTTTTCAGACTTTCACCCCTCTCATGAACCCCTTAAATTGAATTTATGAAAAAAGCGGTCGAACACCTATTTACTTATTTTTAAGCTGTTCTTCCCCCCCTGAGTTTGATGAGTGAGTGAGGTAGGACACTTTCTTTCCTGTTTTTTCCCCCAGAATTTCACCCCACTCCAAGGGCCCCTTAAATTGGATTTATGAAAAAACGGTCGAACACCTATTTACTTATATTTTAAGCTGTTTTTTCCCGCCGAATTTCCAACTTCTCGCCTATGTCGTTTAAGAGATACACGCTCCGTTAAGAATCCCTCAACCCCCAATTTTCACGCCTTCCACCTCATAATATACATCACATCGATAAACCCTTAGACATATGCCTGATTATTTTAATGATTAGCTTATATACCGAATATCACATCCCCAAAGAAACAACTCATGAGATATCGTTATTCAATGAAATGCACGTTTACCCCCTTAACACCTCTTTAAAACCCGAATAACAAAATCATTCATTAGTTGACGTTTTCGACATACAGCGAAAATATTCCCAAAATTTCATGTTTCTAACTTTAATAGTATTCGCTGGGCGTGATGAGTGAGTGAGTCAGACAGGACATTTTCTTTCAATTATTTTTACCAGAATTTCACCCCTCTCCATGGGCCCCTTAAATTGGATTGATGAAAAAGTGCTTGAACACCTATTAACTTATTTTTTAAGCTGTCTTTTTCCCCTGAGTTTGAAGAGTAAGTGAGCTAGTCAGTCAGTTAGGACACTTTCTCTCCTTCCCCCCCCCCCCCCCCAGAAATTCACCCCACCCCATTGGCCCCTTAAATTAATTTATGGAAAAAGGGTGGAACACCGATTTACTTATTTTTTAAGCTGATTTTTTTTTCGCTGAGTTTCAAATTTCTCGCCTATGTCGTTTAGGAGATAGGCCTACACGCTTCGTTAGGAATCCTTCAACCCACAATTTTCACCCCTTTCACCTCATAATAATACACCACATCGAAAAACCCTTAGACACAAATCTGCTTATGTTTAATGATTAGTTTATATGCCGAGTATCACATCCACAAATGAAACCACTCGTGAGCTATTGTTATTCAATGAAATGCAGGTTTAACCCCCTTAAGACCCCTTTAGAACCTGAATATTCAAAAATCCTCCCTTAGTGTATGGTTTTGACATACAACGAACATATCCCGAAAATGAGATATTTCCGACTTCAATATTTTTGGCTGGGCGATAATGAGTGATTCAGTACATTTTCTTTCATTTTTTTTTCTTCAGAATTTCACCCCTCCCGATGAACTCCTTAAATTTGATTTATCAAATAAACTGTCGAATACATATATACTTATTTTTGAGCAGTTTTTCCCCCTTAGTTTGAAGAGCGAGTGAGTCAATCGGTTGGGACACTTTCTTTCCTGTTTTACCCAGAAATTCACCCCTCCCCATGGGCCTCTTAAATTGGATTTATGAACAAACGGTCAAATACCTATTTACTTATTTTTTATGCTGATTTTTTCCGCTGAGTTTCAAACTCCTCACCTATGTCGTTTAAGAAATACAGGCTCCGTTAGGAATCTTTCAACCCCCACTTTTCACCTCTTTCACCTCATAATATACACCACATCGAAAACCCCTCAGACACGTGTCTTCTTATTTTTAATGATGAGTTTATATGCCGTGTATCACATCCCCCAATGAAACCAATCGGGAGATATTGCTATTCAATGAAATGCAGGTCTACCCCCTTAACACTCCTTTAGAACCTTAATATCCAAAAATCCTTTCTTACTGGGCGTTTGCGGCCCATGAGGAAGCTGCATACCAAATTTAATTCCAATCCGTTGGGTGGTTTCTGAGATTTCGTGATGAGTGAGTGAGTGAGTGAGTAAGTGAGTGGTATTTGACAAATATCTAGTAGATAGTGTCAAGTCTTTGTTATGCTATACTCGGTTGACAGTGCTGTGTGAGCAGTTGAGTAACTAACGGGATTTCAAGTAAAGATCCTCATTTTCTATACCGGTAGTGCAGAGCGCAACTCGAATCCAGTCGGCCTAGTCTCGAATTGAGCTATGTTGCCATGGAAACTATCTGCCTTGCCATTCCTTCATGAGTATATTTTATGATTTGATTAGCCTGTGCTTGAGTGCAAAAGGGCCGAAATCAGAAGAATGAGAAAGACTATCGAAAATTCATGTAGCCAGCAGTTCCTTCTGGGTCCTAAACTATGTGTATTCAAAATTTGGTTGAAGTTGGTGAAACGGTGTGGATTTGTATACGGAACCAACCCATCCACATACATACATACATACTTTCACTTTTATATATAAGATTATTGTTAGCGAGATACTAAAAAGCGGATGACCTATTAGTTTTTTTGGTTCTTAATAAATATTTAAAAAACTCATGTATAAATAATCATTTATAAAGCCCGCTCTCTTACAAAAGCCCACTCCAAGTGCGCATGCGTAAAAAAAATATTATTTCACCCCCGGGTAAGGGTAGTTTTTATTTCGGGGTGGATATACCCCGTCCATAAAAAGGGGAAGTCGCCACGAGTCCTACGACACCCCATATGTTTAAGTCTGATTATTGGTTATAGAGATACTAAATAGCGGATGACCTGTTAGTGTTTGGGTTCTGTAATTATTTTTTAATAACTAATCTATAAATAAAAAGCCCACCTACTTACAAACGATTTATTAAATATCGCCAAAATGTTAAATACGCATGTTTACCTCAAATTGCGTTTCCGAATTTCACCCATTTAAAAAAATAATCTCACCCTCAAATAGAGCGGGAAAAATACTATCTAAACGAACCCTCACTCAACCCTAGTCCTCCCCCACCACCTAACCTTTTTCCAACATATCTATACGTATTCAAGCACACACGCGACTGCTAGTAGTACCTTACCACACTACTGCATTCAATTCCCTCGGTGCAGATCGAATCCGGGCTCCACGGATTTAAGAATTCTACACGCTGGGCATGGGACATGCTTATAGCGCTCCGCTCTCCTGTCATCCACAGAAATATGCCGCAGGTGGCCCTGCTCCTCGTTCCTAATGGGTCATCAGTGCATGATCTTCTCACATCCCGCCGCCTTAGCTGCTAACCATATTCACTAACTGGGGCAGTGAAATTATTCTATCAAGGGGCTGTTCTTCCTGCATACAAGTCACGTTACTAGCGTAGCCCATTGCCAAAATGAAGTCCACTTATGTAATCCAGTGGTCTGACTAGACAAGTAAATAGTAACAGTTCCTGGTGATAATGTCTTTTATAAATCAAGGACGAATTCTGGCCGGATAATTCCCCGTAAAAATGTATGTTGGTAGGGTAGCCTACTATCACTTGCAAATGTTCAATGTGGTCCCAGTTCTTACATTTGGTTTAAGTGGTGGGAATAGCACAAGACAAAGTCAAATACTTGTGTAACAAGTCACTCACATACCTTGGAATTTGTTGAAGTGTTCAACCAGCAAATATTATAAGTTTTGAAGAACTGTTATCTTACCACAAACGTAGCACTCGGGCATAGTAGTGTTTTACAAGTTGCCTAGCTCTAAGGAGCGCTCGTTCAGAACAACAGCGTATTCTACTGTCGTGGACACACACACACACTTGGACTATTATGACGACTGGTTGACTGTTCGATGGCTATGTAACTAAGAGTATCTGACCTCTGACAGGGCTGGCTTCTATACTGTCCCAAGGACACATATCGATCGGTGAACTCACATTACTTAATGCTAGATCTTACTTCCCATTGGCTATATCCATAGAAGGACCCAGAAGGTTGGTAAATTTCAATAAAACATCAGGAATAAGCTGGTGAATTACTCCTAACGTTAATCTGAAGTGCTGATATAACCTTCTTCCATAACAAAAGCATTACAAGAATAACAGCTTTCAACATCCGTTGGCTCCACGTGAAACACGCGGCTCGTTCAAACTCTAGTGGGCTGATAGATCGGAACGTGCTCGTTGACGTCATAGCGCGCTCCCTACGAATTCACGCCAGATCACAGCATCGTAAATGGGCACAGTACTAACCCCAAGATTTCTCTAATTATAGCCATTTGGTTTCCATTTGCTTGGTATATCATCCGATTTAATTGATCCTCATTAATTTTAGGATAATTCATTGGTAAATTGTCTGAGGGAAATTATCAATATTAGCTGGCAATTCGAGAGAAGTAATGGGAAGACCATGGAGCTCTATCGTATTAGAAATATGTATAAGAGTGAAATGATATGCAATGTTATGTTCGTGAAACTGCAGATAATCTTCTGATAATGAATTCTTGAAAATGTCCCATAACTGTCTTATATTTGAAGGGGTCTGAAAGATACATATGTAAGAAAACCGTATTCGTAACTTAGAAGGCATCTGAAATTGTGACGCTTCTGCCAAACAACGCTGCCATTCAGAATCGTCAATCAGCAAATCTCGCTCCTTAGCTGTTTCTTTAAAAGTAGAATATACAACGGCTTTTTATGTAAGTAGATCCTGGAAGCTGGTAGCACCTATGACGTGAAGCAATAACAGGCGTAAATAATACGTTTCTGTTTCTGTAGGCGAAGTATTATAAATTCTGCCTATAGTTTTTGAAATTTTTTTTTCTTTTTTTCCACTGGCAGTTGCTCTTATTCCAGGCGTATTGTACTGGTGTTTCAGGATATATATTCGGACTTCTGGCTTGGAAACCTTGATTTAACTTCAACCACGCTTGTAATTCCGTGTTGCGTAACTGTGCTTGAAGTAAAATTTCAGGAGCATTATCAGTCTTAAAATAAATATCATGCAAGTTTGGCAAGTGAATTGGTCATCGCACGATAGAATGTGACTGTTCAAGCATGTGAAATGAAAATATCCTGTATGCGGCGTCTGTTGAACCAACATATTTAGGAAAGAAGTAATTTCATCGTAGTACACCGTTTCGCCTTCAGGATATATTTTTTTAACATTGCAGGAGTCCATGACCTTTATACACATATTTGTGGATGTATTTAACACTCCGAACACTTGATTATATTTCGACATTAATATGAGCTTGAAAGTAAAGTAAAAGAAATGGATTGTAGGGAACAATGATTCGACTATCGATTTCAATGTCAATAACTCGAATTGTTTTTACAATAATCCGTCCTTTTTTTCTTCTCCTATACGAAGGATAACCATTGGCATTATCTTTGGTCTCTTCCTGAAACTGTTTAGGGAAATCTTTCTTACATACGCCATCTTTCATACAGACTGAAGAAGGATTCAAAGATCCGCAAGGACCATGTACCATATGACGCCTTACCATCTCGTATAGCGCTTCATCCTCGAGATCTGGCATTTCGGCTGACATCACACTGTCAATGTCAGAAATTTCTCGAAACTTACAATCTTCCGTTAATGTTTATAATAAATGGATGTGCGGGAGACCTCGTTTTAGAAATTCCACTGTATATAGATATGCTTTTACTTTACCGAAAATGTCCTTAACATTAATAATTCGTAGCAATTCCTTTACTTTGCAATGGAAAACTCTCACTTCAATATCAGGCCTATTATTAGCCGTTTCCCAGAGATGAATGCTGTTAAGTATTTCTGGCCAGCCCGCATTGTAGGTGAACGTGATGAATAAATCTGGCTTTGCAAACTTCCTCACTATCGCCATCGCATCCTGATAATTTTGCATCATATTCCTTGGGCTACCTGTAGAAGATGATGGCAAAACTACAATACGACCGACTCTGAGATTTTCATAATCTGCTCGTACATGCAAGGCATCTGATAAACTGGCGTATGTATCAACTCCTAACTTCGTTTGTTGATGACGTATATATTTTAACCGGCCACCTTGCATACGACAGTAGTAATCCACGAATAAATACCGGTATCCATTTTGTAAACTTGAGCAGCGGCAATTAACTCAACATGACCTCCATGAATACCATTCATAGACATATACATTTTGTAATCATCGCTCGTACTGATAGCAGTTTCGTTCATATCGCTGTTGCCAACAATAAAGGAAGAATAATTATTATACTTGTCTGTAACATGTTTTACAATTCGCTTTCTAATCTGAGTAAATAAACTCTGATCGTTGTACTCACAATATGCCATTGACCTGAACAGACAATTACCGTCAACTTTAATCTTTATAACATTTGTAATTGAGTGTCGCCTTTCATTCATCATAATATGATTGATTGTTTTGATTGAGCACACAACCTATAAGGACGAATGGTGAAACGAAAAGAAGACAGTTTGTTGCTGGTGAGACCATAGACTATATAACAGAAAGATCGGATACACTATACAAAATGGCGGTTCCAACATTCGACTGTAGCGGCATCTTCGTAAAATTAGTTGTCTATCGTATACAGTATTTGTTGTAGCTTGCCACGGTGGGTGAGTGGATAGCGTGTCGGACTACTAACCCCAAGATTGCAGGTTCGCCCCTGACCGTGGTAAGTGATTTTTGAAAGGCGGCAAAAATACGATACTCATGTCATACGATGTTGGCATGCCAAAGAACCCATTTGAATTCAGTAGGCCGAGTTCATAATGGCAAAATTAATCTCGGGAGTTTCCGCCAGCACAAAGTTCCTCATTTCTCTACTAGAAAGCGCTATTGTGTTCAAGGAGATTAGATATCTAACATCTAACCTCCTTGACTTTCATAGTCAAGGAACTACGAAATTCGACATGCAAGCTACCCTCTGGGTGTCAAATAGCAAAGCTTGCACCAGGCACCCGAGGCCATACGATATTATTATTATTAGTAGTAGTATTTGTTGTCATACGAAGTGATGTTGACATGACATTGTCATTAGCAAAATGGCTGCTGATTGTGCATGCGCATTTCAGTCTCAAAGTTATCCACTCTTTGAGAAGTTTTAATTAAATTATGTGCACAGAATCCCGTTCTGCTTACTGTATGGATACATGCGACATTAGCGCCTGAATAGAACAGGTAGAAGTTAACGATATCATGTATGGATACAAGCGACATTAGCGAAGATATCATGACGTAATTAGGGCACTGATCGCCCTATATCAGTGAATGTTATAATTATATTGGATGTATTGAAACACCAAACGAACGAAATAAAACTAAAAATGACATGAAGAAATATTCAGTTTTGGCGTGATTCAAACCGCATAGAGGATTTTTAAGTTGTCCCCAAGTAGATTTGATCTCAGTTAATATCAAGTTAGATTTATTATTGGGGCGGCGTTGAATATCATGATAGAGTGTTAATCGTTGTCGCCTAGCGACAATATTTCCGTCAAGTCATTCGATTCTATTTTCGTGTAACCTTGAAGGAATTGATATTCCCAATTATTTTAATTCACGAATGATATAATCAATTAAGGTGGGTATCAATCGACAATGCGTGACGGGCATTACATTTTAAGACAACAAACGTCGTCGTAGCGCAAATAGTTCCCGAGATATTTCAGTTCTAGAAAATGGTGAAATGTTTTGAAAACATTTTTAATATATAAGATCAGAGAACGCTAATCTGAATAATACTGGTAATTATAATTTTGAGAGATAAAAACCTCTAATAAATATAGGGAAGGAGAATGCTTATTCACAAATGACGTAGCCTGGGAGGGGTGAATGTATCTCGCGGAGAGATGTGAGTAAAGAGTTCCTTCCCACGCATAGCTAGAACATTTGGATTTTATTAAAATTAAAGCTACGATCGATTTTTGAAATTTAAAATAGTTTTGAAACCTTCAGATCATAAGGAGTAAGGAGATATTTTTAAATAGCATACGATGCTTAGTTTAGAAGTTGGTTTCAAGAAGAAAAGCAACACACTATTTTTAACCAGATATGAATGAATAGCAGGCCCGCTGAGCTGAAATTCTTTTTGTTTTTATTGTCGTGTGGTCTCCTCAGAGGCTGAGTGCAGGTCTTTCTATTCGACGCCCGTGGGCGTCCGGTGCGTCGGGATGAGAGATACAATTGATGAAGGTGAATGAAATTGGAGAAGGATGTGGAAGGAAGCGGCCGTGTCCTCTCAGAAAGTACCGACCCAGCATTTGCCTGGTATTGAAAATGGGAAACCATGGAAAACCATTTAAACGACAGCCGACTGTGGGGCTCGTACCCACGCGTCCGCCGAGTCAGCAGAGAGCTTGGCCCCATGACCTAACGCTGCGCTTTAGCCAGCGTAGCCACTGCTGTCGGTAGCTGAAATCATACAGTCTTAGTGAACCTCTCGAGTAGGTCACACTGTGTCAACGAGCATACAGTCTTCAGATAACCTCTGTGGAGAGGTGCTGTATCGCATACGGTTTACGAAGGACCCTTGTAGTGGTCAAACCGCGCCATTGTTAACCAGTTTTATGGAACCAGGTTGGGTTGTCATACTTTGACGGCGAAATTATTTAGTTAAAAGGAACTTTAGTGAAAGTTATACTGCGTGTTAGAAACCAAACTCAGTGAACTTCGGGAAAGGTGTTGTAATATCTCACCAGTATCGTAAGAATTCGTGAACACCGAGAATGTTAGAAAATCGTTCTGAACTTGCCTATGCTTTGGAAGTCAGAACCGAAGTGACGCGATTTCGAAAGTATAATTCGAGTCGAAAGCTCGAAGGGGAAGCAAAGCGTAAGACTTCCAATCGTCAAGCAAAGGAATAATAATAGGTTATTCTAGTAAAAAGAACATTTGCGAACGGGAAATTAAGTGGAGGATTACTTTTAAAACGCGGGTTCGATGCCAGACTGTGATTATCGTAAATAGTGTCTAAAGGAGACATTCGGCATAGTATAAACTTATAGCCGCATTTAGACAGTATCGTGCCAGTTATTAGAACATTAGGGCCGATAAGAAACGAGCATAAACTTTGATATCACCCAGGGTGACCAGTGAAACAATGGGTAGGAGTATCAGAGACTCTCAGTCAAATTCAAGCAGAAGTTAGGACCAGGGCAGAAGTCACAAGTACCTACATTTTTGGAGAAGGTCGTAAGAGAGTGAAACGTGTGAAATAAAAAGAATCACGAGTATTAAACAAGCAGTTAATTAGCCTTGAGTATAAAAATGTTGTGTATATAATTTATTATTGTCCTAAGTGTCCTTTAGTGTTACAGTGTATTTCAACATGTTAGAAAACCCTCAGATAGGGGTAATAAGTGTAATTAATATGTGCACGATTTGTGAAAAAGGGTTATGTGTAACAAGTGCTGCAGTGGTTGAGATGGAAGACTAGACCCAAATTGGTGGGCCAACGAGTTTTCAACCGTTGGTATCCGGGAATCATCCAGAAAAAAAAGGAGTACCGCTTATAACTATGAATACTTTTGGGGGAGTTCATGCATCCTTAATTAATTGAAGTGACACACTGTTAGAAGCAGGAAATTGCTATGTAAAGATAAATAGGAGATAAGACAAGAATGGATCTGAACACAGCTATTAAATAAGTGAATAGAGAAATGAATTGTAATGTTCAAGGTGATTGTGTACCGATCAAGGAAATTAATTTTTATCACGTTAAGAGTATACATCTCTTTAAATATCAAAGTATCACATTTTTAGAACCATTAGTGTTCTTGTAAAATTTATTAATGACAGTGAATGGGTAATTAAATAGTAAATCAAAAGTTAGCTATGAAAGATAAATAAGGAATTCTTGGGAATTTAAGAAGTGACGAAAAACTTTACAGGAATATTGTTGTATACGCTAATTAGGCGCTTTAACAGAATAACGTCTATGGATTTTTATATCAAATGTCCAGGATCATTAATTGTGATTGGAGTTGTAAGGAGTTTGAAGAAGACGAATCCAAATTTGTTGTATAAGAAGGGAGCAATTATTGAGACTAGAGGACATGGGTTCACACTGCCGCTCTAGAAGTGTTACGCGTGCAAAGGCCTGCTTGAGTACCGCCTTGCTGACGCATGAAATAGTCGACTCTTCCAAAAATGGGAATAGCCCCTCGGAATGGAGTATATTGGAGTCACAAAGGTGTCAAATTGAAGGTTGTGAGCCCCTTAAAAAGATTGAACGCAGTTCAACTCATATAATGTGGATGATCACCTATCAATAGTTTTATCCTGTGAATTAATTACCGGCTGATATGAGAGCCGCGTAAATATTAAACAAGATAGGTTTACATTTTAGAGTTTTTCGTTCCTCCAAACACAACAGCAGAAAGAAGGAGCTGGCTGCTTGTCCGGAGAATCCCACTACGGTATCCCAGACGGTCGGTCTGACAGCTATAAATCCTTAGAAGGACCCAAGGGTAGGTCACTAGCCCACTAATTGCTTTGGAGCTGGCTAGACTTATTATATAAATAACTGGGTGTTATTGCACTCGCAAGAAGTTTAAAAGGAAGGACGGGAAATGTCCCCGTGACCTAATTAGTATTGAGTGTAGGCTGTGAGTACGTTCAGATTCCATAAACGAATCAATTGGTGTATTACCAGCGTTATGAATTCTCATGGGGTGACATGATTAATGATGGATGTTCCTGAGCAAACACAAGTCTTAAACAATTCGGGGAGTCTTGTTTAAATTGAAACTTCTTCAGTATCTTGTGGGCTCAGGTGTAAGACGAACTTCCCAAACATAAAGCAATACAGAGAGAGAGGGATAAGATTATGATTCATGTTAGCCCAAATATGAAAATGATGATTATTATTATTATTATTATTATTATTATTATTATTATTGTGAATAAATGTAGATCAGACATTCCGTAATAATCCAAGTTAAAGGGAATAAATCATGTTGTTAATAACGAATAAGGTTATAAAGGGACTATGGAGCCATAGTGAACACAGAAGGACAAACATTTTAGAAGTACTTTACGGAAGTGAAAATTAAGTGCTAGGTTCAATGGATTCTAAGCAATTGATTTTAATGAATGATTTTAGTGATTCCTTGTTCATTGAAACAATTGTGAAGAAATGTGACGTAATGTGATGTATTTGAGTTTTTAAATGTATTTTTTGGAGTTGTTGTAGCGCATAATTTGATTAATATTAAAGATGTTTTATAGTGTGAATTTCGAGTTTATTTGAAGTGTTGACCTGTTGATTATGATCCTAAATATATGTGTCATATAGTGAGACCACTGAGCTAACCGAATTATAACCATGTATTGATTCTACAGATGGGTACGCTCAATATATTATTATTATTATTATTATTACGAATTGTTTCTCAAAGAATATATTACTGGAGGCAATATACTGTATTTGGTGGCTCTCACTTCACTTACCTGAATTCGGTTTTACCCACTACTTCCCGAGATTCGACTGTGTACTGGACATCAAAACAGGAACTAAGGCAGTTGCAAGAAGGTCTTATGTCCCCTGATTCCAAGCCATCGTCCACCTCCTTGATCCACAACTCATCTGAAGCAAGCAAAACAATTTAGTTAATAAAACTACCAGTCGTGTATGTTGTTACTGGTTTAGTTAATGGACTTTGTGTAGCTGCTGATGACAGTTCTAAGCCACCCGGGGTTGCTCGGGCGGCGTTCATGTTAATAAGAGGATATCTCGCGAATTCATGATCGGAATTTGACATGCGACATATCAAATTATTCAGGCTGACGCTCTCTCGATCATGGGTTCGCAAAGATATCCACAAAATCAGCGTAGCCGGGCGCCACCGGGTGCGTTTAAACTTTCATCACCCCCCTACTGACAAGTGTTTATCCTAGAGTCTTGAAATTTATTTTGGCGGTAGAGGGGGTTAGGGCCATTCATTTGTGTCAAACACAATTTTTTGTAAACTCTTTAGTTTCCAAAATATAAAAATTTCAAAATGACTATTTTTTTCAAAAATATGTAAAAAATAAAAAAAGTTTTATTATAAAAATAATGGACATAGAGGCCATTCTTTTAAGCCCATAGAACTCTGTTTAGAATGTTTGGTTTTATGAAAAATCGCCTACTTTCCCAATTGAACTTTTTCAATTTGTCCTACAGACAGGTAGACGGGATAGAGAACTTTCATTTATGTTTAAAAAAATATTTCTAGAATTCATAGTTTCCAAAATAGTGACCATTTTTCAAAATTAATTTTCTATTGTCCTAGAAACTTGAAATTTGGTATGGTGTTAGAAGAGGTAAAGACTATTGATTTATTTCAAACAAACGTTTTTGTAGAATTCCTAATTTTGGAAATATAGCCCATTTTGAAAATTTTATTTTTGTTGTCCTAGGGACCTGAGACTTCGTATGGCGATAGAGGGGGCAAAGGCCGTTCATTTATGTCAAACAAACATTTTTGTAGACATTCTATTTTTGGAATTAGAACCCATTTTGGAAATAAGTTTTGGAAAAATTTGAAAAATACATTATTTTTGGACTGAGAGTGGTATAGAGGTAGGTGTTGGAGTTAAAATACGTATTTTTTAGGATTTTTAGTTGAAACATATAGCCTACGTTCCCAATATAGTTTTGAAAAAATTGAAAAATACACTATTTTTGACTAGGCATGGGATAGAGGTAAGTGTAAGAGTTGAGAGTCATTGATGAACAAACGCCCATTTTCGGTCTCTCCCCTTCACATGAGGCTAGGTCATGTCTGGCTGTCACCTCACTCCCATCAGCAATTACTTCAAGATTTACGATGCCATGCGGCCCGTCTTCATTCACTATAAGGTTTACTGTTTTAAAACCACGGCAATCCAAGCTTTTAGATATCTTTTTTACACAACAAGTTATTTCTCATTTGCATTGAATTATTTACATTTCATGATTCCAGGATATTGTTGCTCTAGTTCGGAGAAGATGTACAATACATTATTTTAGCAACCTTATTTATGGTGCTCCATTTCGACGACTTTTTTTACGATGCCTCACTACGACGACCTTACATACGACGCTCCATTGTATACCATAACAACTATACTTCGGTGGGAATTGCACATCGACGATTTCAACACTTTATTACAACAACGCCAGGCTGAGGACCCTTGCGATCCGTTCAGCGGGACTCACATGTGAATACTTACTTTCATTACGACGACGGCGTCCAACTTATTTATTTCACTTCAACATAACTTCAACTTATTTTCACTTGTTCCATCTCCCGACACAAGGCACATTCTGGATCATGTATTCATTAATTGCTTGCAGCTTACTCATTCTTATTACTTGGCCATATTCGGTAATTATAACTTGGCTTGGATCTCCCTAATTTATTTACCTTCCTCATATAATTTTATAAAAGACTCCCGGAACTTTCTCTTATCTTTACTTCACAACTTCGGCATGACAGCCTACAATCTATTATTTCAACCGTCGGTGTTTCGATTTCACCATTTAATTAAGGGCTCCCACAAGTTATCATGATTTCAAAGCGTTATTATTTATTCAATTCATTATTCTCTTATACTTTGAGCTCGATTTTTAACTTTTCAAATACTTCATTATTTCTCTATTCATGGAACGCAATGCTCGTCCTAACCATTTAATATATGACAATTCGATAACTTCACAATTATTATTATTCCTTCATTATTGCAGCGTTCGTTTAATTTAATTTATTAATCTGGCGAAAATTCAAGCCATTGATACTTTACTATTCCTTCCAATTATTATAACTTATTATGGTGCTTATTTATTCTTTTGCAATTCACTTGTATGGCTAAAATTCAAGCCATTTAAATCTGACATCTCGATACTCGCTTTTCAATTATTTACTTATAAAATATTTTCATATTTGTGAGTTTAGTTAATTTATATTCAACTAGCTGTACCCGGCATGCGTTGCAATACCAATCAATGAAAGTGTTGGGGTTTTGATTGTTAATTGCAGTGCTTTTGGATTCCCCATATTTTCTTCTTTTTCCGTTAATCACCTCTAAACTATTACCAAAAAATAATTTACTATCTCAGAAACATTCACGGGAGCGTGATCAACAACTCACGAAAGATACATCGCAATGAAGTGAATGGTATATGAACGCATACGGGACTGCTGAAACGATTAGAGTGCCGTCACCCATTTGTTGAATATACTCCTACGCTACATGTTGTAAAATGGATTTACTAACTCGAAAACCTTTCCTGGCGTGTACACAACAAATCATCAAAGTTTCATCGCAATCGGATGAATGGCATATGAACGCATACGGAATTTTGTTTAAATTATTCGCGCCGTCACTCATTTGTTGAATCTCCTTGTGCGCCACCATTGAAAAACGGAATTACTAATTCATGAACCTTCGCAGGACTGAACTCAGCACTCCAAAGATTATCTCACTCGGATGAATGGTACCGTATATGATCGCATACGGGACTTTATTGAAACGATTCACGCGCTGGCGCGTATTAGTTAAATCTACCCGTTTGCTACCAATTGTAAAATGGATTTACTAAATCTGAAACCTTCGCGGGAGTGGAAACAACATTTCACCAAATTTCATTGCAATCGCATGAATGGTATATGAACGCCTACGGAATTTCGTTTAAACGATACGCGTGCCGTTACCCATTTGTTGAATCAACTCTTGTGCTACCGATTGTAAAATGGATTTACTAAGTCAGAAACCTTTCCTCGCGTGTACACAACAATTCACTAAAGTTTCATCGCAATCGGATGAATGGCATATGACCGCATACGGGACTTTGACTTTGATAAAACGATTCACGTGCCGTCGCTCATTTGTTGAATCTACTCGTGCGCTACCTATTGTAAAGTGGATTTACTCAGCCAGAAATCTTCCCAGAAGAGTACACAACATCACACCCAAGTTTCATCGCTATCGGACAAATGGTATATGAACGCATGCGGGACTTTGTTGAAACGCTTCGCGCATCTTCGCTCATTAGTTGAATCTACTCGTGCGCAGCCTAATGTAAAATGGATTTACTAAGCCAGAAACATTCCCTGGAGTGTGGTATATGAATCCATTCGTGCGCTACCTATTGTAACATGGATTTACTAAGCTAGAAATCTTCCCTGAAGTGTACACAACATCTCACCCACGTTTCATCGCTATCGGACAAATGGTATGTGAACGCATTCTGGTCTTTGTTGAAACGCTTCGCCCGTCGTCGCTCTTTTGTTGAATCTATTGTTAATTGGATCTAATATGCCTATAACCTTTCCTGGCGTATGCACAACAACTCACCAAAATTTGATTGCAATCGGATGAATTGTATATGAACGCATCACCAACACTCATTTGTTTAAACTACTGGTGCGCTATCTATTGTTAATTCGATTAACTATGCCTATAACCATCCCGGAAGTGTGCCAAACAACCCACCAAAATTTGGTCGCAATCTGATGAATTGTAGGCTATATGAACGCAACGCCAACACTCATTTGTTTAAAATACTCGCGCGCTGTCCATTGTAAATTGGATTGACTATGCCTATAATTATTTCGGAAGTGTTCACAACAACTCACCGAAGTTTCATAGCAATCGGATGAATGGTATATGAACGCATACGGGACTTGGTTGAAACGATTCGCGTGCCGTCGCTCATTTGTTGAATCTACTTGTGCGATACCTATTGTAAAGTGGATGTACGGAGCCAAAAACCTTCCCTGATGAGTACACAATCTTTCACCCAAGTTTCATAGCTATCGGATGAATGGTATGTGAACGCATACTGGTCTTTGTTGAAACGCTTCGTCCGTCGTCGCTCATTTGTTGAATCTACTTGTGCGATACCTATTGTTAAGTGGATTTACTAAGCCAGAAACCTTCCCTGTAGTGTACACAACATCTCACCCAAGTTTCATCGCTATCAGACGAATGGTATATGAATGCATACGGGACTTTGTTGAAACGCTTCGCGCGTCGTCGCTCATTTGTTGAATCTACTCGTGTGCTACCTATTATAACATGGATTTACTAAGACAGACACCTTGCCTGTAGTGTACACAATATCTCACCCAAGTTTCATCGCTATCAGACGAATGGTATATGAACGCATACGGGGCTTTGGTGAAACGCTTCGCGCGTCGTCGCTCATTTGTTGAATCTACTCGTGCGCTACCTATTATGACATGGATTTACAAAGCCAGATACCTTGCCTGTAGTGTACACAACCTCTCACCCAAGTTTCGTCGCTATCGGACGAATGGTATGTGAAGGCTTACTGGTCTTTGTTGAAACGCTTCGCCCGTCGTCGCTCATTTGTTTAATACACTTGTGCGATACGTATTGTTAAGTGGATTTACTAAGCCAGGAACCTTCCCTGTAGTGAACACAACATCTCACGTAAGTTTAATCGCTATCAGACGAATGGTATATGAACGCATAAGGGACTTTGTTGAAACGCTTCTCCCGTCGTCGCTCATTTGTTTAATCTACTTGTGCGATACCTATTGTTAAGTGGATTTACTAAGCCAGAAACCTTCCCTGTAGTGTACACAACATCTCACCTAAGTTTAATCGCTATCAGACGAATGGTATATGAACGCATAAGGGACTTTGTTGAAACGCTTCGCGCGTCGTCGCTCATTTGTTGAATCTACTCGTGCGCTACCTATTATAACATGGATTTACTAAGTCAGAAACCCTGCCTGTAGTGTACACAACCTCTCACCCTAGTTTCATCGCTATCGGACGAATGGTATATGAACGCATACGGGACTTTGTTGAAACGCTTCGCGTGTCGTCGCTCATTTGTTGAATCTACTCGTGCGCTGCCTATTATAACATGGATTTACTAAGTCAGAAACCTTGCCTGTAGTGTACACAACCTCTCACCCTAGTTTCATCGCTATCGGACGAATGGTATGTGAACGCATACGGGACTTGTTGAAACGCTTCGCGCGACGTCGCTCATTAGTTGAATCTACTCGCGCGCTACCTATTATTACATGGATTTTCTAAGCCAGAAACCTTGCCTGTAGTGTACATAAACTCTCACCCAAGTTTCATCGCTATCGGACGAATGGTATATGATGGCTTACTGGTCTTTGTTGAAACGCTTCGCCCGTCGTCGCTCATTTGTTTAATCTACTTGTGCGATACCTATTGTTAAGTGGATTTACTAAGCCAGAAACCTTCCCTGTAGTGTACACAACATCTCACCTAAGTTTAATCGCTATCAGACGAATGGTATATGAACGCATAAGGGACTTTGTTGAAACGCTTCGCGCGTCGTCGCGCATTTGTTGAATCTACTCGTGCGCTACCTATTATAACATGGATTTACTAAGTCAGAAACCCTGCCTGTAGTGTACACAACCTCTCACCCTAGTTTCATCGCTATCGGACGAATGGTATATGAACGCATACGGGACTTTGTTGAAACGCTTCGCGTGTCGTCGCTCATTTGTTGAATCTACTCGTGCGCTGCCTATTATAACATGGATTTACTAAGTCAGAAACCTTGCCTGTAGTGTACACAACCTCTCACCCTAGTTTCATCGCTATCGGACGAATGGTATGTGAACGCATACGGGACTTGTTGAAACGCTTCGCGCGTCGTCGCTCATTAGTTGAATCTACTCGTGCGCTACCTATTATAACATGGATTTGCTAAGCCAGAAACCTTGCCTGTAGTGTACACAACCACTCGCCCTAGTTTCATCGCTATCAGACGAACGGTATATGAACGCATACGGGGCTTTGGTGATACGCTTCGCGCGTCGTCGCTAATTTGTTGAACCTACTCGTGCGCTACCTATTTTAACATTGATTTACTAAGCCAGAAATCTTGCCTGTAGAGTACACAACCTCTCACCCAAGTTTCATCGCTATCGGACGAATGGTATGTGAAGGCGTACTGGTCTTTGTTGAAACGCTTCGCCCGTCGTCGCTCATTTGTTGAATCTACTCGTGCGCTACCTATTATAACATGGATTTACTAAGCCAGAAACCTTCCCTGTAGTGTACACAACATCTCACCTAAGTTTAATCGCTATCAGACGAATGGTATATGAACGCATAAGGGACTTTCTTGAAACGCTTCGCGCGTCGTCGCTCATTTGTTGAATCTACTCGTGCGCTGCCTATTATAACATGAATTTACTAAGCCAGAAACATTGCCTGTAGTGTACACAACCTCTCACCCAAATTTCATCGCTATCGGACGAATGGTTTGTGAACGCATACTGGTCTTTGTTGAAACGCAACGCCCGTCGTCGCTCATTTGTTGAATCTTCTTGTGCGATACCTATCGTTAAGTGGATTTACTAAGCCAGTAACCTTCCCCGTAGTATACTCAACATCTCACCCAAGTTTCATCGCTATCAGACGAATGGTATATGAACTCATACGGGACTTTGTTGAAACGCTTCGCGTGTCGTCGCTCATTTGTTGAATCTCCTCGTGCGCTACTTATTATAACATGGATTTACTAAGCCAGAAACCTTGCCTGTAGTGTACACAACCACTCACCCTAGTTTCATCGCTATCGGACGAATGGTATGTGAACGCATACGGGACTTTGTTGAATCGCTTCGCGCGTCGTCGCTCATTTGTTGAATATATTCGTGCGCTACCTATTGTTAAGTGGTTTTACTAAGCCAGATACCTTACCTGAAGTGTACAGAACTTATCACCAAAGTTTCAACGCAATGGGATGAATGGTATATGACCACATGTGGGACTTTCTTGAAACAAACGCATGCCATTTTGTTGAAGCTACTCGCGCGCCATCTATTGTAAATTGGATTTAATACGCCTATTACTTTTCCGGGACCGTGCACAACAACTCACCAAAATTTGATCGCAATCGGACGAATTGCATATGAACGCATCGCCATTACTCATTTGTTTAAACTACTCGCTCGCTATCTATTGTGAAATGGATTGACTATGCCTGTGATCATCCCGGAAGTGTTTACCACAACTCACCAAAATTTGATCGCAATCGGATGAATGGTTCATGAACGCATAAAAGACGAACACACAGACATTCCTTTTTATATATATAAAAGACTAGCTGAAGTACCCGTGCTTCGCTACGCGTCATAAATAAATTAAAATATGAAGGTGACAGTTAAAACAGGGGATATGCGAGGTGCTGCGCAGAGGGAGATTAAGGATGGAACATTTTGTCCAACTACACCACTCATGGTTGACCGTGTTTTATAGCACAAATTTAGCTTTTACTCGCTAACGGTTGGAGATACCTTTCGGATAGAAAATGTAATTTTAAACCTCGTATATGCCATCAATAGTTTGCTATTTCTTAGCGTTCTCTTTTTATTTGAAATGGAAATATGAAAGTTTGAAACCAAAGGGTGTAGTGACGTCACTAAAATGGTCGCCATCTTTAAATAGTGCAAAGTATTGAAATCAAAAGTAACCTATAAGTTAACCAGGTAAATCAGCTACTTCCATGTAAAATTCATGTAAATCGGACCAGTGGTACTTGCGTGATTGAGTAATACACAGACACACACTATCTAATTTTTAGCCTCGCTTCGCGCGTCATAGTCGTGTCATATTGTTATTCAATGAAATGCAGGTTTATCCCCGTAAACACCCCTTTAGAACCTGAATATCCAAAACTCTTTCCTTAGTGGACGTTTTCGACATACAACGAACATAATTATCACCAAAATTTCATGTTTCTAACTTCAATAATTTGGGCTGGGCGATGATGAGTGAGTGAGTCAGTCAGGACATTTTCTTTCATTTATTTTTGATAATTTCACCCCTCCCCATGAAACCCTTAAATTGAATTTATAAAACAAACGGTCGAACACCTATTTACTTCTTTAAAGCTGTTTTCCCCCTGAGTTTGATGGAGTGAGTAAGTGAAGGACACTTTCTTACCTTTTTCCCCCGAATTTCACCCCTCTCCAAGGGCCCCTTAAATTGGATTTAAGAAAAAACGGTCGAACACCTATTTATTTGTATTTAAAGCTGTTTTTTTTTTCGCCGAAATTCAAATTTCTCGCCTATGTCGTTTCAGAGATACACGCTCCGTTAAGAATCCCTCAACCCTCGATTTTCACCCCTTTCTCCTCAAAATATACACCACATCGATAAACCCTTAGACATATGTCTGATTATTTTTAATGATTAGTTTATATGCCGAGTATCACATCCACAAATGAAACCACTCGTGAGATATTGTTATTCAATGAAATGCAGGTTTAACCCCTTTAAGACCCCTTTACAACCTGAATTTCCGAAAATCCTCCCTTAGTGTACGGTTTTGACATACAACGAACATATCCCCGAAATGCCATGTTTCCAACTTCAATATTTTTGGCTGGGCGATGATGAGTGAGTGAATGAGTCAGGACATTTTCTTTCAATTTTTTTCTGCAGAATTTCACCCCTCCCGATGAACCCCTTCAATTTGATTGATCTAAAAAAACTGTCGATAACGTATTTGCTTACTTTAAAGCAGTTTTCCCCCCTGAGTTTGATAAGTGAGTCAGTCAGTCAGTCAATCAGTTAGGACACTTTCTTTCCTGTCCCCACCCCCCCTCCCCCCAGAATTTCACCCCTCCCCATGGGCCCCTTAAATTGGATTTATGAAAAGACGGTCAAACACATATTTACTTCATTTTTATGTTGATTTTTTTTCCGCTGAGTTTCAAACTCCTCACCTATGTCGTTTAAGAGATACACGCTCCGTTAGGAATCTTTCAACCCCCAATTTTCACCCCTTTCACCTCATAATATACACCACATGGAAAAACCCTCAGAGACGGGTCTTCTTACTTTTTAATGAAGAGTTTATATGCCGTGTATCACATCCCCCAATGAAACCAATCGGGAGATATTGTTATTCAATGAAATGCAGGTTTAACCAATGACATGCAGGTTTAACCCCCTTAAGACCCCTTTAGAACCTTAATATCCGAAAATCCTCCCTTAGTAGACGGTTTTAACATACAGTGAACATATCCCCAAACTGTCATGTTTCTAACTTCAATAATTTTGGGCTGGGCGATGATGAGTGCATGAGTGAGAGAGTGAGTCAGGACATTTTCTTTCAATTTTCTTTTTTCAGAATTTCACCCCTCCCCATGAACCCCTTAAATTTGATTTATGAAAAAAAAACTGTCGAACAACTATTTACTTACTTTAAAGCAGTTTTTCCCCCTGAGTTTGATGAGTTAGTCAGTCAGTCAATCAGTTAGGACACTTTCGTTCCTGTTTTTTTCCCCCCAGAATTTCACCCCTCCCCATGGGCCCCTTAAATTGGATTTATGAAAAAAAAAAACGGTCAAACACATATTTACTTCTTTTTTATGTTGATTTTTTTCGCTGAGTTTCAAACTCCTCGCCTATGTCGTTTAAGAGATATACGCTCCGTTAGGAATCTTTCAATCCCCACTTTTCACCCCTTTTACCTCATAATATACACCACATCGAAAAACCCTCAGACACGTGTCTTCTTATTAGCCTATTTTCAATTTTGAAAAAATAGGCTTATGAGATCACCTTTTGTCCGTGTGTGTGTGCGTGTGTGTGTGTGATTCGTGTGTGTGTCCCCCCCTAATAAAATCTAAACGGCTGGAGCGATTTCAATGAAACTCGGTATGTTCATAGCACTATTCCCGGCGACCTCGACCGTGCCCTTCAAATTTTGTTACGTCTCACCAATCCAACATGGCGGCTGTGCGAAATATTTCACTAGCATTCAATATCTCCGAAACTATTACCGATATCGCCCTGAAATTGTGTACGGTGATAAAGGGTACTACTAGAAGTTCACCTATGAGACTTTCAAAACCTGGTGACTACAAAACCAACATGGCGGTCAAGCGAAATTGAGACTTTTAAATATACTTTTCTCGCGATTTAACTATCCACACGTAATGAAACTTGGTACAGCAAATGTTTATACACATAGTAATGCACTAGAGACTAATTTAGTTCAATTGTTTACATAACCTCAAAATGGCGGCTGTGCGAAATATATCACTGACATTCTATATCTCCGAAACTATTACAGATATTACCCTGCAATTTTGTACGGTGATAAAGGGTACTGGTACAAGTTTATCTATGTATACTTCATAAACTTGTAAAGTAAAAAACGAACATGGCGACCAAGCGAATTAGAAATATTTTAATTGACTTTTCTCGTGATTTAACTCTCTGAGCGCAGTGAAATGAGGTACAGTAAATGATTTTGCAGATTGTAATACACTGCCATCTAATTTAAATCAATTGTTTACATAACCTCAATATGGCGGCTGTGCGAAATTTTTAAATTAAGTTTTTATTTCTTGTGTCGTAATCATGCGATCGAAGTGAAAGTTTGAATAATGAACCTAGGCAATAATTGTCCTTGAATGGTACATAATTCTATGGCCTATACATATAACAATCCTAAATGGCGAGCTTCCGAAATATTTAGACGGTTCTCAATATCTATGAATCTTTTACAGCAACCAAACTGAATTTTGGAATGTTCATAGAGACTATGAACATATGTTCACCTATAGGACTTTCATTAACCTGGTGAGCACAAATCCAACATGGCGGCGACGCAAAGTATAAATATTTAAATGGACGATTCTCGCGAATTAACTATCCGAGTGCTGTGAACCGTTGCACGTTAAATGCTTATACAAATGTTGAACCACTGGCATCTAATTTATATCAATTGTTTGCATAATCACAAGATGGCTGCTGTGCGTAATTTTAAAATCTCGTTTTTACTTCTTGTGTTCTAATCATGCGATTGAAGTTTGAATACCACACGTACACAATAATCTTAATGTAATAGTACAAAAATAAAAATCCAACCTGGCGACAATCTGAAATATTTAGACGGTTCTCAATATCTACGAATCTGTTACAGCAATTAAACTGAAATTTTGTATGTTGTTATAAGAAATTAACATGAGCAGGATATATGAAAATAGGCTGTATAGTTCTTTACGGAACTACTTGTTTTTAATGATGAGTTTATATGCCGAGTATCACATCCCCCAATGAAACCAATCGAGAGATATTGCTATTACATGAAATGCAGGTCTACCCCCTTAACACCCCTTTAAGACCTGAATATCCAAAAATTCTCTCTTCATGGGCATTTGCAGCCCTTGAGGAAGCTGCATGCCAAATTTTATTCCAATCCGTTCAGTGGTTTCTGAAATTTCGTGATGAATGAGTGAGTGAGTGGTATTTGACAAATATATATAGTAGTGTACCCAATCGTCATCATATGGAACATGTGTTCGTATCCCAGCTAACTCACGGTCTTTCGAGGTATGGGACATTTATGTCCACCATACGATCACATGCTCAGGATTTGAGTCTGTCAGGTGACTACTCTTCTTGAAAGAAACAGCATATTCCTAAATATAACATTTAATGATAGAAAATCATGGCTATACAACATAAAACACAAACAAAGGATAGTGTACATTTACTTCCCACAACAAAAATCAAAGTTATCTGTGAGTCTCTCCTTAAAATTAGTGCTTCATCGCAATCTAGTCTATTCAAACATCCTATTATTGATACTCTCTGACATTTGCGAGTGTCCATAGTGTTCTTCACGTGGCACAATTTAACACAAACTGGAATATCACAACACAATAATCACAATTTATCTTTACATGACATTAATCTGCAATTATTAAACATTTATCCGTTTTACACGGGGCATTTACTTTCAGTAATATTAATTCATTATCTTATGCCTTAATTAACAAGTGTTGTGTCGTGCAACTCGTATTCTTTTTTCCCATCAATTTGAAACGCTGAATTGGTACGTTTTCCCTTCCAAAATACACGGATAGAAATGTTTATAGCTTCACCATACAACGATTTTCTGGGTCTGGTCAAAACATTATCGTTACAAACGTGTCATGTCATTGAAATTACTCTACCCGTATGAATAAATTAGTGTAAACTGGGCAAAATACACTTTACAAAGATGCCTATGTTTATTTGGTGCAGTATTCCTCCTCAGAGAATAACTTGGCCAAATATTATCCGATCACAGTGATCCAACATGGTATGTGTGTGGAAATAAAGCATTTAATTCAATTGGCATCATCACATCAATCATATCTTAATTACTTTTCGAAATATCGAGATTCTTCAGTGTCCCACTACGCTTTTAAAATAAATGGATCAGGTCACCAGACCTCCCTTCCAAGCGGACAATAAATTAGTTTCGGCTGACTGAGAAAGATGGCCGCCGGTCTCGTGGTCTCCCTGCCTCCCCATCTGGCTCCTCACAAGGTCAAGTTTGTTTACTGGTGCAGTATGCCGGAGGTACCCTGAGTGTTGTCCCTAGTAATTGAGTCATTCTAATTATTTCACACCTACATTTAGAGTATAATGGGCTCAACTCGGCTCCTAATTAATATTCATGGCAGGGGATGGATCATGTATAGCTTTGCCGTTCTGTGGCGACATTAGTGGCTACTGGCGCGCAACTCGAGTGAGTATCCAAGTTTTCTCACCGGTGCAGCAGCCTATAATAAGGAAATCGGCGTTTCCTATACGACGAACCATTAGTCTTACCTCTAAGGGCAGATCAATTAATACATGGGCTCACACAGGGTCTCGAACAGTTATCCCTGCTGGCACAATTCTGCAAGCGGTGGATACAGACAATCTCCGTCCCACTTTGCTGCAATTAATACAAGTATGCTCCAAGGCGATACTATCTCGTAGATTAGCCGACTTTTCGCCTAACGCGCAAGCTATGTTTGGATGATCCCCGCAACTTTATTGACGTAAATCTCTTGATTTTACGTTACTTGCTCGCTGTACGCGGCTCAAACAATACTTCTCATAGATGACTCAATCATTAAAGCACTCGCGTCCTCTCTGCAATTACTCTTAAGCCAAAGCTTTATGTAGCTCCCAAAACAAGCATAAGTTTACTGACTTACATCAACTACCTTAATGGTTCTCAAATACAACCCTGTTGAATTTACCATATTAAACATTCATTCAACAATTCAATGACACTGAAAAACTCTCATTATCTCGTAGATTTTACGTTTCTTTCTTACTGTTTACAATAATACAGTATTTTTACGTTAGACATGACACACTTTGCACGTACTCTAGGCCTGACATGCCTATTATTTTATTTATTACTGTTACCGACCCCAGATTATTATTATTATTATTTAACGTTACCGTTACTTTCATCAATATCTTAGGCCTAAATGGCCGTAAACAAATCATCCTCCAAGCCATATTTTACCAACATACGAGGGATGTGAGCTCGTACATAAAGAATGTTACTTCTTAGTCTTAGAGTGATGCTTCGTTGTATGGTGAACTATTTAATCATGTCAACATATTAAATTTGTACTCACTTTTCATTTTTGCTGGGTTAATCCAGCACGCCAGCCACGAACCTACCATAATGCTTAGCTTAAGCCATTATGATAGTTATCACACGACACAATGTATACACTTCACATTTGATAATCATATTTTCATCAGTGGCTTTTCTCACTTTGACACAATACATATTATTTTACCATACACATAAACACATTTAAAAATCACTGTAATTTAACTTATATACAATTCCCGCACTATTTCACATGCGGATCCTTAATTGGACTCCTACTAACGCCTGACCTCAGAGATGCGATGCAGCTAACTTCTGACAACCGCTAGTCTCCATGAAAGTCTATCCTGCGTGTGCGTGCGTTCGATTCCCGTCACCTCTACTGCAATTCTGATCAGTCCTCTGTCACGACTATTTGTGACGCCTTCCAGGCTCCCATAACTGTAGTGATCCTGACAATAATGTGTCATTTTTAACTATGACAATACCTCCTGGTATGTTCACTGTCTATAAACATCCTAAATTATCCCTACGCTGTATAGAATTTATACTTGCGTATGTTCTTGGTTACATATCTGCTGTAGACTAAATCTTACACGATGCATAATTACTAATGTGGAGCTGCGTGATGCGCTTCCATTGTTCTCCAAATATACTTGAGCGTCGATACTTTATAAATTCGCGCACTTTGGCAGCGTGTGAGTTCACGTGTTGAGTCAAGACGAACTGAAGACGAACTAAAGACGGACTGACTCTCCTGCGAAGCTTCCCCCTATATAAAGCTTTCATGTGAAACATAGTCCACTGGACACTCAGGACCGACTCCCTTCCTGGAATAATGCATTTCCAGACAAAGTGAAGTATAATCCTCGTTTATCTAGGTGTGGAGGTCCCAAAATCACTCGCGTGCAATCGATCGCTTCGGCCAATTAATTACAATTAATTGCCTTCTACCATGGCGTCATAACGCTATCCTGGTACTTCCCCTTCTGCTGGTCTCCAAAACCATCCTCTCGAGCGGAAGCAGTGTGTTCAGAGGCTCATTTATAGATGTAGGCTTTAATTTAGGCGTGAGAACACTCCTAAATTATCTTTCCTAGAATATATTCACCTGGGTGTAGATTTTATTTCATTTCAATGCTCCAATTGGCTGTAATCAATTAATTTCCGTGGGCGGCTACCCCCTCTCTACTCTCAGGCCTTGTGAACTGGTGAATCTCAGAGTCATTAATCTTGAGCTGTTCGTGTGGTCCAGACGAAAATGAGTTCCCTGGCGTAACTTAAATACGCCCCTTCGCTAGCTCCGATTTGTCAACTGTCAAGCTGGTTTGCTTTCAAGCATTCTGCTTCTAAAACGTACATAGGCCTGGATTTTCTTGCAATTATCCACCTTAAAAAGCTATGATATTCCCATTCTAGCCGTGATATCCTGTTATTATGATCATATGCAGATATAACTCATTGCTCTTCGGGTTCCCTGAAGCTGTTCCCCCCTCAGAAATCAATGGTTCGATTCTGGGCAGAATCATGGGCTTGGTCTTCTTTGATAACACCCGAGTTCGATGCCAGACTGCTGTGTCTAATTGGGCACATCTTTCCCTTGCTAAGCTCGGAAAATTCATTTTACAAGTGAATTCTTTCGGGCCTCCAGATGGCATCGACTTCATACAGTGTTTACTTTAGGCGGTCAGTGCTCCCAGGCAATGGGATGTCTCGTTTCCCCCACTCCTCTACGTCTGCCGTCTCGTACTTCCTCGTTCCGCACCCTTAGCTGTTCATTCATTTCTTGGAACTCTGCTGTAGCCTCACACAACTGGTTGTAAAATTCTTCCAACTGACAGCTGCATTCAACCCTCGTCTCCTTTGGGTCTACGAGCCGGTTGTTTCGCTTTCTTTCTCCCTGGTGCGGGATTTTCTCAGGACTCTCTGCGTGCATATATAATGATTCCCTGTCCATTTGGGTGTGAATGGCTTGCTCTTCTATTGTTTCAAATTCCTCTGGCGGACTATATAATTTTAAATTAGCAGAGTTTACAACAACTTCTCTGCCTGTTTCTTCATCTTTAATTATGTAGGCATTATTTTGCAAGTCCCTTATAATCAGGTAGGGTCCGTGATAATTAAGTTGGAACTTTCTGTATTTCCTGCTCTCTGGATCCGAACTAGCTGGTTTTTTCAATAAGACGTACTCTCCTACGAGTAGTGGCCTGTGGTAGAGTTTCCTTCTGTTCCTTCGCTGCCGTCTGTCCGCTTGTTTCTTGAGATACTCGAATGTTGTCTGGATCCTCAACTCGCGTCCAGGCTGTGCGTCTACAGGTGTCCGAATGACGTTGTTCCATGGCCTCTCCGGTATTCTATCAAGATGTAGGCTCACGGGCACTTCTCGTGTTGCTTCATGCACTGTATTGTTAATACAATACTCGGAGTAACTAACGGGATTCCAAGATCCTCATTTTCTATACCGGTAGTGCAAAGCGCAATTGGCATCCAGTCGGCCTTGTCTCGGCTTGAGCTATGTTGCCATGGAAACTATCTGCCTTGCCATTCCTTCATGAGTATATTTTATGATTTGATTAGCCTGTGCTTGAGTGCCAATGGGCCGAAATCAGAAGAATGAGAAAGACTATCGAAAATTCATGTAGCCAGCGGTTCCTTCTGGGTCCTAAACTATGTGTATGCAAAATTTGGTTGAGATTGGTGGAACGGTGTAGATTTGTATACGGAACAGACCCACCCACCCACCCACCCACATACATACATACATACATACATACAGACTTTCACTTTTATATATCAGACTAGCTGAAGTACCCGTGCTTCGCAACGCGTCATAAATAAATTAAAATGTGAAGGTGACAGTTAAAATAGGGGATAGGCGAGGTGCTGCGCAGAGGGAGATTAAGGATGGAACATTTTGTCCAACTACACCGCTTGGCGTTGACCGTGTTTTATAGCACAAATTTAGGTTTTACTCGCGAACCGTTGGAGATACCTTTCGGATAGAAAATGTAATTTTAAACCTCGTATATGCCATCAAAAGTTTGCTATTTCTTAGCGTTCTCTTTTTATTTCAAATGGAAATATGAGTTTGAAACCAAAGGGTGTAGTGACGTCACTAAAATGGTCGCCATCTTTAAATAGTGCAAAGTATTGAAATCAAAAGTAACCTATATGTTAACCAGGTAAATCAGCTACTTCCATGTAAATTTAATGTATATCGGACCAGTGGTACTTGCGTGATTGAGTAATACACAGACACACACCATCTCATTTTTAGCCTCGCTTCGCTCGCGTCATAGTCGTGTCATATTGTTATTTAATGAAATGCAGTTTTAACCCCATTAACACCCCTTTAGAACCTGAATATCCAAAAATCCCTCCTTAGTAGACGTTTTCGACACACAACAAACATATCCCCAAAATATCATTCTTCTAACATTAATAGTTTTAGTTGGTCGATGAGAGTGAACATCCAAAAATCCTTCCTTAGTGGACGTTTTTCTTCCAGAATTTCACCCCTCCCCATAGGCCCCTTAAATTGCATTTATGAAAAAAAGGTCGAACACCTATTTATTTTATTTATTTATTTATTTATTTTTAAGCTGATTGATTTCCTCCGAGTTTCAAACTCCTGGCCTATGTCGTTTAAGAGATACACGCTCCGTTAGGAATCTTTCAACCCCCACTGTTCATCCCTTTAACCTCATAATATACACTACATAGAAAAACCATTAGACATGTGTCAGCTTATTTTTGATGACTAGTATATATGCCAAGTATCACATCCCCAAATGAAACCACTCGTGAGATATTGTTATTCAATGAAATGCACGTTTACCCCCTTAACACCTCTTTAGAACCTGAATATCCAAAACTCTTTCCTTAGTGGACGTTTTCGACATACAACGAACATATCCCCAACATTTCATGTTTCTAATTTCAATAATTTTGGCTGGGCGATGATGAGTGGGTGAGTCAGTCAGGACATTTTTTTCATTTATTTTTGATAATTTCACCCCTCCCCATGAACCCCTTTAATTGGATTTATGAAACAAACGGTCGAACACCTATTTACTTATTTAAAGCTGTTTTCCCCCTGAGTTTGATGAGTGACTAAGTGAGTCAATCAATTAGGACACTTTCTTTCCTGTTTTTCCCCCAGAATTTCACCCCTCTCCAAGGGCTCCTTAAATTGGATTTATGAAAAACCGGTCGAACTGCTATTTACTTGTATTTTAAGCTGTTTATTCCCGCCGAATTTCAAATTTTTCTCCTATGTCGTTTCAGAGATTCACGCTCCGTTAAGAATCCCTCAACCCCCAATTTTCACCCCTTTCTCCTCATAATATACACCACATCGATAAACCCTTAGACATATGTCTGATTATTTTTAATGATTAGTTTCTATACCGAATATCACATCCCCAAAGAAACAAATCATGTGATATCGTTATTCAATGAAATGCAGGTTCACCCCCTTAACACCTCTTTAAAACCCGAATAAACAAAAATCATTCCTTATTTGACGTTTTCGACATACTAGGAACATATTCCCAAAATTTCATGTTTCCAACATTAATAGTTTTCGCTGGGCGTGATGAGTGAGTGAGTCAGACAGGACATTTTCTTTCAATTATTTTTACCAGAATTTCACCCTTCCCCATGGGCCCCTTAAATTGGATTGATGAAAAAACGCTTGAACACCTATTAACTTATATTTTAAGTTGTCTATTTCCCCTGAGTTTGATGAGTGAGTGAGTTAGTCAGTCAGTTAGGACACTTTCTCTCCTCCCCCCCCCCCCAGAAATTCACCCCACCCCATTGGCCCCTTAAATTAATTTATGGAAAAACGTTCGAACACAGATTTACATACTTTTTAAGCTGATTTTTTTCGCTGAGTTTCAAATTTCTCGCCTATGTCGTTTAAGAGATAGGCCTACACGCTCCGTTTCCTTCCACCCCCCACTTTTCACCCCTTTAACCTCGTAATAATACACCACATCGAAAACTCCTTAGAGACATGTCTGCTTATGTTTAATGATTAGTTTATATGCCGAGTATCACATTCACAAATGAAAACACTCGTGAGATATTGTTATTCAATGAAATGCAGGTTTAACCCATTAAGACCCCTTTAGAAACTGAATATCCAAAAATCCTCCCTTAGTGTACGGTTTTGACATACAACGAACATATCCCCGAAATGCCATGTTTCCAACTTCAATATTTCTGGCTGGGCGATGATGAGTGAGTGAATGAGTCAGGACATTTTCTTTCAATTTTGTTTTCTTCAGAATTTCACCCCTCCCGATGAACCCCCTCAATTTGATTGATCAAAAAAAACTGCCGAAAAGCTATTTACTTACTTTAAAGCAGTTTTTCCCCTGAGTTTGATGAGTGAGTCAGTCGGTCAATCAGTTAGGACACTTTCTTTCCTGTCCCCCCCCCCCCCAGAATTTCACCCCTCTCCATGGTCCCCTTAAATTGGATTTATAAAAAAACGGTCAAACACATATTTACTTATTTTTTATGCTGATTTTTTCCGCTGAGTTTCAAACACCTCGCCTATGTCGTTTAAGAGATACACGCTCCGTTAGGAATCTTTCAATCCTCACTTTTCACCCCTTTCACCTCATAATATACACCACATCGAAAAACCCTCAGACACATGTCTTTTTTAGCCTACTTTCGATTTTTGCAAAAAATGAAAGTAGACTTATGAGATCAACACAGGGCGAAAAAAGTGTGTCTGTCTGTGTGTGTGTATGTGTGTGTGTGAGTCTGTGTGTGTGTATGTGTGTGTGTGAGTCTGTGTGTGTGTGTGTGAGTGTGTGTACTCTGAATGTCTGTCCCCCCCTATCAATTCGAACACGGTGAATGCGAATTGAACGAAATTTGGTACAAAGGTAGCACTAGCAAAGGACACCTCAGTGTCATGTTTTATATCGCCGCCATCTTTACTAAAACTGAATGGCGGCCACTCAAACGTTCAAAACGTAAAATCAAATAACGACTAACCAAATCATCCAATCTCTACCAAATTTGGTAACAACATACCTTCGTATAGGATGCGTCTTGTGACCAAACTACAAGGTCGTCCGCCATACCATTTCAGGATGGCGGCCGTGCGAATTATGCAAACTTTATAATCCATATCAAGGGACCCACCAGTTCCGATTATCGAGCCGAGAATCGTTTTAACTGTTCTAAAGGAAGAGGCACGTACGAAATTAAAAGTTTATTTTGTAATACTATAGTGCAGACGTGATTTTAAAAAGCTCAGCTGATTCATTAATAAGACAAGATGGCAGCGGATATCTTGTGCCTGACTTATATTTCACTAATTTGAGTATTGAATGCAATATAGCGTACTGATAAAAAATAAATAAACTTTGTATGAAATGCTTTATATATAAATAATATACTCCAGTGATGAAATCGTTTAGTATAAATCATTATTTGCTAACAAGTTCTATGTAAGTCATTTTAAATAGAACGATATTCGTTGACACAATTAGCTCAGTGGTAGAGCGATAGCCTGTCGCTCAGATTCCTATGGTTCAAACCCGATCAGAGCTAGATTTTTTGCTTGAAATGTTATATGTTTATTGTTTTGTAATGACTCAGATGTTTTAAAATTAAGCGTTATATTGTGCAAATTATGGTGTAAAATATATATTTAATTAAAACATAATTCGCCAGCAGATTTACTCGAGACATCTAGCTGCCAAAAAGGTAACTTCCAGATTTTATTGAAAAGTTTCTTCTTCTGGCCGCTAGAATGCACTCGCTCTGTTAGGATTATATTGTTCGATATTTCACCACTAGATGTCCCGACTAGTCTACGTGGGGATCCATTGATTACTATGGCTGCGTGGCTCAGGGGTAACGTTCTCGCTTGCTGAGCCCAAGGTTGCAGGTTCGAAACCTGGCGCAGTCAGCTGGCATTTGAGGGTGCGCAAATGCGAGGGAGCCGTGTCAGTACATTTACTGGCACGTTAAAGATCCCCTTCGGGGCAAAATCCCGGCACCCCGGCGTCTCTAAAAGCCATGGTAGTTAAAAGGGACGTAAAACCAATAACATTATTATGATTACTATACCATTATCATTCTATGCGCATCGAATTTGAAGAATGACAAGTTGATACTACGATACATTTTAACTTTTTATTTTAAAGGGTTTCTAACAGCCTATTTTGCGTTACTTGAAAATGTTATTAAGCGTTATATTGTCCACATTATGGTGTAAAATATATATTTAATTAAAACATAATTCGCCAGCAGATTTACTCGAGACATCTAGCTGCCAAAAAGGTAACTTCCAGATTTTATTGAAAAGTTTCTTATTCTGGCCGCTAGAATGCACTCGCTCTGTTAGGATTATATTATCGAAAATATCCACATAGTTTGTATACACACGTCTCTGTAGGGTCATGGAAAGATTTGTTAATTCAATTAGGGTTGTGAAAGCCATGCACAACCAGACGTGTAAAGACATGCCTCAACTCAAAGTTGGATGTTGCCCACGGCAGGTCGTAATAATAATAATAATAATGTTATTGGTTTTACATCCCTTTTAACTACTGCTGCTTTTAGAGACACCGGGGTGCCGGAATTTTGGCCCGAAGGGGATCTTTAACGTGCCAGTAAATGTACTGACACGGCTCCCTCGCATTTGTGCACCCTCAAATGCCAGCTGACTGCGCCAGGATACGAACCTGCAACCTAGGGCCCAGCAAGCGAGAACGTTACCGCTGAGCCACGCCGCCAGTCCGGTCGATTATGTCTCCAGATCCATAACATTCTTGATATACTTCTTATCTTTCTTTCTTTCTTTCTTCAATGATGGTAGCAGTTTTTATCTAGGTCGTGGCGTTTGGTAGAGGTAAATCGTTTCTAAGGTCTTCAACAAAGAATAGTTCTATTATACTCTTTGATAATAACAACGAGTTATAACTATACTCATACATTTAGGAGAAAGTAGGCTATATGTTCTTTACTGAACATCTTGTTTATTATTAATGATGAGTGTATATGCCGAGTATAACATCCCCCAATGAAACCAATCGGGAGTTATTGTTATTCAATGAAATGCAGTTCTACCCCCTTAACACCCATTTAGAACCTGAATATCCAAAAAAACTCTCTTAGAGGGCATTTGCGGCCCTTGAGGAAGCTGCATACCAAATTTCATTCCGATCCGTTCGGTGGTTTCTGAGATTTCGTGATCAATGAATGAGTGAGTGAGTGGTATTTGACAAAGTAGATAGGGTCAAGTCTTTGTTATGCTAAACTCGGTTGACAGTGCTATGTGAGCAGTTGAGTAACTAACGGGATTTCAAGTAAAGATCCTCATTTTCTATACCGCTAGTGCAGAGCAAACCTGGCATCCAGTCGTCCGTGTCTCGACTTGAGCTATGTTGCCATGGAAACTATCTGCCTTGCCATTCCTTCATGAGTATATTTTATGATTTGATTAGCCTGTGCTTGAGTGCAAAAGGGCCGAAATCAGAAGAATGAGAAAGACTATCGAAAATTCATGTAGCCAGCGGTTCCTTCTGGGTCCTAAACTATGCGTATGCAAAATTTGGTCGAGATTGGTGGAACGGTGTAGATTTGTATACGGAACAGACCCACCCGCCCACATACATACATACATACATACATACATGCAGACAGACTTTCACTTTTATATATAAGATTACTGCAATAATATCTGCATTTCCAACGAGATTACCCTCGTGATTAAACATTACTTTTATCCCAAACATATTTATCAATCAAATAGTGCATTTCAAATATATCTAGCGAATCAAGGCAAACCTCCCCAGTAAGCACTTGATTACGCTAGGACAGTACATAGTGTAACGACACTCATAATGTAATATTCATTACTCACCCGTGTGCAGCTGGTGATTATATCATATGAATGGGGTCGCCCACCTCCATAATCTAGTACTCTTCCAGGTTACTCATTTCTATACACTTCCTACCATATTTATACATTACACACTGGATTTTAAAAGATCGCATTTTCACTTTTCAAAAATAATCACTTAACCTGAAAAATATTAATACTCTTTGTTATACAACACTTTTCTTCACTTCACATCACTCTCTTTCCTACCACCATAAGTCAGTGATTTCCTAATGACGGCTGACACTTCACTGCTGGTTCCAATAAACTGCATTGAACGTTCTAATGGCTCGTACAAGTTCCTTTCTCCTATCTGGACCTCTTAATGAGTCTTTCGAACATTAGTTTATAAATGAATCTATTCTTTGACTTCACCGTTTACTTTAATCTGACGGTAATGGTCTTTAACAGCGTTTCTGCTAGATGGATTGCAATTTGACCCTAAATGCATTCCCTAACGTTGTTATACTGAATTGAACTCGCGCTTCTCTGACATTGGAGTTCCTTTAATGTCTTTGCGGTGCTTAAATATTGTTCTCTGTTCATGACAACTATCCTTTCTCAACTTTGACCGTACTAACTCCCTGGAGTCTCAAACTCGTAAGTGTTCTTCTACTCGTCGTCTATCACAACACAGCGCCTCTGTGGCTCTGGACTGACTATAGTTCGTGTGCTGACGATTAATACCGTGCTTTTAACTTTTTATTTTTATGCGATTTTAGCGTGACGCGTATCAGCACTCAATAGTGGCTGAATGATAATTCTTGACACCATGCGGTACCTCCGCGGATCTATTGATGTTAAAGATTGAATGTCTGATGACCACCATGTTCCGTCACTGCGGACACGATATACTGACTGACTGATGCGATTAGCGCGACGCGCCTTAACGCAAGCTGGACATAACGACCAGCACGACTTCTCAAGGTTCGTTGTAGACTGAGTAACTGAGTCTCGTTCGACCCCTTATTTATACTGATTTATCAAAACGTAGTTCCTTCACAAAGTTGCGGAGTCTATTCCTTATGTTTGAACCCTTATCTGCTTGAAACTTTTTATACAAACTTAGAATGAGCTAATTCAAACGATGGTTCCATGCAGAATTTATTTTAATCATGCGTTTATTTCCAATAAATTAAAAAGATTATTATCCTCATTACAGGGCTGGCGGATTGGTCTACTTTACTTTGATATTTTTGCGTTTTAATTACCAATGGTGCAACTGTCGACGTTGCAGCTTTTACCTGTGTCAGCATCTATGGCTGCCAACCTATGAAAATACATGACCCCTACATGAGTCTTAACGCTCAGTATCTCTGGACGGTGTTTTTCTTCTGGCCACGTTGTCCCCTAAACTGATTAGCTCTTGTTTGGTACTCCTTAAACTTCTGTATCAGAATTTATCGTGGTGTCGGCTTTTTCCGGGGCCGGCTTGAACCATCGTAATAACCATTCATCAGTGGACCTGGTCCCATTAATTCTGACAGTTTTGCCATCGTAAATTTGATAAAACTGTGCTTGCCTAAAGTTTTTTTTAATGACTCCTGCCTGAATGCAATATCAACTCATGAGTCTGCAGAACCTCGCTTATCTGTTTATGTTCCCTTGTCGTTAATTGCTGATAGTGGTTGTTATCACTCTCTTAATTGGTTCTAATCGAGCAGCTGGGTGGTATAACTCCTACACGGATGTCGTAATCTCCTGCAATATTTCTCTCTCGGCTGGACTTGGGCAATGCTTCCATCTCGTATGTCTAGCGTTCGATGCCTTGGTCCAAACTCCAGTTGGGCACAGTATACAGTATTCCGAACTAATTAGAAATTTCGATATTACCAACTTAATTTCGTCATTATTCTAGATAGATCAATATAGATTAATCATTGGCATGAATCTATAATTTTAAGAAAAGTAGGCTTTTTAGTTCGTCACGGAACTTCTTTTTTAAAAATCCGTTTTTAAAGGAGTGAAAAGAGGAGAAATTTTATTTTACATTTTTTATACTTAACTGTGACAAAATACCGAAGTTGTCGCATAAAGAACAGACATGGCTCATTTTACGCCACTCGATGCGAGAAATAATACTCGGTAGGTCCCTACGGGACACTGAAAACCATATTTTAAGGCCCTAAAACCAACAGTTTCAAAGATATTCCCAGAAAACTATCTTAGCTCTGATAAACTGATGAACTAATGGCGAGTCCGCATCCATGGCAACAGTACGCTCTGATAAACTGATGAATTAATCGCAAGTCCGTATCCTTGGCAACAGTATCTCAAGACATGCCATCCAATTGTCCTTCTATCCCTCTAGGAGGCAGTGCCAATCCACTTATTAGCTAAAACACGATAGACTACCTGTTAGGCTCAGCAGTAAAGTTCTAGCTTGATGGGCGCAAGGTTGCAGGTTCGTATCCTGGCGCAATCAGCTGGCATTTGAGGGTACCATGTCAGTAGATTTACTGTCACGTTAAAGATCCCCTTTCAGGCAAAATTCTAGCACCCCGGCGTTTCTAAAAGCCAGAGTAGTTAAAAGGAACGTAAATCCAATAACATTATTATTAAAACACGATAAGAACATTTGAAATCTAGTCTGTCATCCCTTTTTCAAGATATATATAAACACGATAATCTAAACGAGGATCCCTCTTTCAAGATATATCTATATCATAATATAAAAATAAATAACTTTCTCTTTTTTGGAACAAAAATAACGAAAATTAGTGTGAGATAGTGCCTTCCAGTACCACCTTTAATTTTTAAACAATACAGTAGCGGCTACTAAATAAAGGTAGCGATACCGCTACGTTCAATTTCATAAACACTGGCTCACAAATCCCGTATAGATAAGAACAAATATTAGTCCGGTCGTTATGTCAGTAACAACGAAGCTCTGAGGCGGCTATTGTCGTTTCCGTAACACTAACGGCATCCCGCCTTCACATACCTCAATGAGCACTTACAAAATTGTGAACCAGACTAATTTACTGAAACTAATTTCTACGAGCGAGTATCCACTACGCCCAAAACCACACTCACTAGCTTTTCCAAGACGTACACAAGACGTGATTTCGAAAGTACTCTTCTGTATGTTGAGGTACAGAGAAATACCACATGGAAAGATACAATAAAATGTTGGCAAATCTGAGTTCAAGGAACTGCTATTCAGAATAAGCCATGTGTTAAATCTGCAGAAGCTTTCGGTACAGCTTACGCGGCCCATGTTCGTAATATGGAATGTTTTCCTTTGACAATATATCTACACCATTTGCGAGGGCAACGCATTTCAAATATCTCTAAAAACACAATAATCAGGAAATTGGAGGAAAGTTTAAAGTGGGAGTGAAGATTCATGGAGAAATAATTATAACTCTGAGATTTGCTGATGGCATCGTCATCTTGGCCGATACGCCAGAGGATATGAACGAGTTTTTGAATGGTATGGACTCCGTCTTGAGGAAAGAACTCATGATGAAAATCAATAAATGTAAAACAAAAATATTTGATTTCAGCCGAAATAAATCAGAAATCTCTATGGACATCAGATTGGCAGGTGAAACCCTACAGGAAGTCGGAGACTTCTGTTACTTAGGAGGCAATATATCCAGTGATGGACGAAGCAAAGAGGATATCAAACGTAGGTTGGGTCAGGCAAGGAAAGCATTTCTAAAGAAAAGGAATCTGTTGACATCGAATATACATTTAGGTATTGGAAGATATCTTTTAAAGCTTTTGACTGGAGCGTGGCACTATAAAAGTGAAACTATGGCTATTGGTGCAGCAGAAAAGAGGAGAATTAAAGCGTTTGAAAGGTGGTGTTACTGGAGAATGATGAAGATCAGATGGGTAGATGGGGTAACAAACGAAGAGGTAGTAAGACGAGTGGGAGAGGAGAGATGTTTCTGGCGACTGCTAATGAAGAGAAAAGATAGGTTGGTAGGACATATATTAAGACACCCAGGAATAGCAGGCTTAGTTATGGATGGGAGGGCCGAGGACAGGAACTGTAGGGGTAGACCAAGGTTAAACAGATTGCCTTAGATGTAGGGTGTGGTAGCTATGTAGAGATGAAACGATTATCTCAGGAGAGGGAGGCATGACAGGCTGCATGAAACCAGTCAAAAGACTGATGAATCAACAAACATCAACAAACAGGAATTTTAATTAATTAGGGAGACATGTGAGGCAAAAGGGTTGTTGGAGAATTTCAATTACTGGGATGTAACACTGGAAGAGACTGCATTATCTACATCAGCGGCCAAGGTGAGAGATATTTTACTATAGGTCTATTAATAGTGACATGATGACGCTCAAATCATCAATAAGTGTGGCAAAAGTACACACAGAATAGCGTAAGGAAGAGTACTTTTATTTCCCCATATTCCGATAGATTTGCCATTCCAGTGTGCAAGAATGCAGTTCCCTCTTCAAACAATATTCGCAATTTCTATTAAAAAAAAGTGCAATGACACACGCTTGATAGAAGCAGGTGTATATTTAGGCAACAGCATTTTTCCCATGGGCAAGTGTATGTGGCGTGATCACGAGTATTTGGACAACAACATTGTTATGTCTCAGCAGAAGATGGTAAAACCAAAAAAGTAATTTTCAAATGTATTCACATAATGTAATATCGTAACCTGCAGACTTTCTCAATTCCATGAAATTTCCACTTTGCTGCTCATATCAATATACTGTATGTATTGTACCCTACGGTACTGGTGCTGACTGGCATCGAACCTGATACGCTATGATGGAGAAATCGTACATACGATTTTATAGGGTATCGAACCTGAGGTTCTCTGAGTAGAGAGGACTGAATGGAACCCAAGACCTACATGAAATAAGAGTTACTGAGGTAATTCCAGCTTGATTCCGTTCATTGTTAAGGAATTACAAGCAATTTCGTATGTGAAGAATGATGGATATCAGTACAAGATGCAAGATTTTAACCAAGAAGAGAAAATTCGAGGCAAACTGACAGTTAGGAAATTAGCCTGAAACGAGTGGGCGGGCAGACTGTCTCTAGCGGACAACTTTCTAGCGTCACTAGGGGGAGAGGACAGTTATTAATGACTAAAGGAACCCCCGGGATACAAGGAGAGGAAGAGAGAAGGGGAATATCCACAAGAGAAATATATTGATTGCATGGAAAATACGTATCCAAGAGATTGGAGATGAACACATAGGTGTATGAAATCCAGAGAGGGTAATTGTCGACCCATGAAATATGCAAATCTATGCAGATAAAGCATTGTAAGGACGGTGAATTCCAAACTGCGCAAGAAAGCCATTTGGCGCAGTTCTACTGGTGAATCCCCTGGGCTAAGCGTACCCAAGCCACTGGAGAAAAACAATTAATATTCATTAATTGAGCGATCGAATCGCTGGCATGAGGCAATTGCTGTGACCTCCATGCAAGCACGATCCAGATAAATGCAATTCCAAGCCGGAAAAGGCATTATCACAGAAAAAGACGCTCCAGAAATTGGATGGGACTATGTTTTCAAAGAAACGCCTTAAATAGGGCAGCGACACTAAGAAGAGTCAGTCAACTTGGAGCACTTACGTGGGGAGGGTGTTGCCCGCGCGCACAGAATTTGGAACAAAGCCGCGCCAGTACAATGTAATGTATATTTACTGTCGTGTGAAGCAATTATAAAGTATTATATAAAGTCAACTTGGAGCACTCACGCCGGGAGGGTGTTGTCCTCCGCATCAGAATTGGTCAACAAAGCCGCGCAGTCATAATGAACAAAGCCGCAAGTGTTGAAAACAAAGCCATTGTAAAGTGAAGCTAAGAAAGCTTATTATTATACACGCCGCAACAAGAGACGCGAATGCCAAATAAATAAGAATTACACTAATCTAAAGTGTAGAACAGTTGAGATGTTTTGTAAAGTTGAACTTATTATCATCGTGATTATAAACAATAGTCAGTTCACGATAGTCATGGGAAGGAAAGAGCATCACTAGATTGATGGTAGGAGATCTGGAACAAAGATCACATACACAAGAACAAATACACCGAACCTCGAAGTAGGAGATGCTGGGAACGGCGGGAGACGTATCAGTAGGAGATAGGCGCTAGGATCAGAGACTTACACTGGAAGGAAAGATGTCGGGAGAAAGCGCAGCCTGTACCTCCGTAATTACGCAGGAGTTTAGCCAGCAAGGCACCATTGTACAAACGTGTGTTATATGAAATTGTGTGTCTTTGTGTTATTTACTAGTGTTATATGAGGAAATGTTGTATAAAAAATGTATGAGTTTGTAGAAGTGAAAATGAGTGACATCGCAGGAAAAATCAGTGAAGTGTTACAGCAAGAAATGTATGTTATAAGCACTATGTGTAGTTGCTAAGTTACAACAATGGTGGGTAATGCGCTGTATTGTTGGATACGACCGCCAGATAAGAGGGACGTGAGTACAATTCCTATGTAATAATGTATAATTGAAGCTCGCCATATGTTGATCGGGATAAAATGTGTAATAGAAAACTTGGTTTAATGTGTTATACTAGTTTATCATTCCTCGTGATTGCAATAGAAAGTTTGCTTGTAAGAATGAAATTGCTTACGCCAGAGTTGCGTGAAAGTACAATTAATGTAATAATAAAGGTAACGGATTACTTCAGATATTGGTCAAAAAGTCGCAAGGGAAAATATTAATAAGCATGATTATATGAATAGTTAAATTGCATCCATTCCGATAAGTTATAAGGTATTATTATTATTATTGAATATCCAGAAAACAATACAGGAACCCTATTTTACCAGAGGTACATTAGGGTTATAGATTAAAAACAAAGCAAATACAAATATTACTAACATAGTTTACAAAAAATTTTGTTGATGAATGTGATAAATTGTCCTAAGCATCACTGCCTCTTGAAAATATGGTACAGCGGTTTTGAAAGTTCCAGGTTACAGCTTTAAAGGTGGCATTGTAAATTGTATCTTTCCTTTTCAAAAACAGGACACTCAAATACAAGGTGACACACCGATTGAGGCAATCCACATAAACATGAATAGTCGTCTGTTGCTATTTTAAAACGTTCAAAATAAGACTTGAATTTTCCATGACCAGTTAAAAATTGTGTGAGGACAAAGTTTGGCACCAATAATTTTGATAACAGTCGATTTTGTACTTCCGGGAAGAATATTTCTCTTGTTACAGACCCTTTCAGGCTACATGTCCATGCGATATCCCATTCGTTTAATATGTATTTCCTTATCTGGCTTTTAACGTAACATATAGGAGACTTACTATATGTTATTTCAAGATGTGTCGTAGCCGCTGATTTTGCTAATTGGTCTGCTCTTTCATTACCAGCCAATCCAGTGTGTCCCCTTATCCACGATGTGCATATATGTGAGCACTCCTGAGCTGTTGCCCTGATGTAGACAGCTATTGGGTTAGAATTATATTTGTCATTTATAGAATGCAATGCGGATTGTGAATCCCTGAAAATTCTCACTCTTTTATTGTTAGCTTTAACCCATTCTATTGCACACTCTAAGGCCCAAAGTTCTGCCTGGAAAATTGAGCAACTGGGAGAGAGCTTATACTGAGCTGAAAATATTTCAGTATCATTCTCATAAACGACAAAGGCACAGCCAACACTGTCATTTCCATCAATGCTTGGTGTACGGGAGCCATCAGTATAGATGAAACAGTCATGGGTGCTGAAACAATTTTTATGCAGAAGTTTATAGAATTGACTAGGATGAGAAGATTCCAAGAAATGGCACTTTTGCTCCACAATAATGTCGAAAATCGGCATAGGAGATGTTCTATTCTTCCTCAGTAATGTCAGCTCAGCTTTCCGTATTCCTGTTAAAAATAGTGGTTCTATTCCAGCAATTACAAGTGCTGCATCTGTAGATGTAGTGCGGTATGCTCGAGAAATTCTTAGAGCGAAACCTCTTTGGATTTGTAATAACTTAACCCGAGCCCATTTCTTTTCTAGGGTTGTACGGAAAGCGGACACGCAGTACAGAATCAAAGGCACAAAAGCTGTATAATATATTATTCGTAAAACATCGGAGTTCAGACCCCAAGAAGGTCTACAAGCAATCGCAAGACCTTGTAAAAGCTCGCTTGATTTCAATTTTAATCTATTTAAATGTGCTCTGAATGTCAGGTGTTTGTCAAGCACAACGCCCAAATAAAGAAGTTGATCATCTGATGTTATTCGGTGGCCATTCATAATGATTTTGGGTTTTTCCACTTTTCTTCTCCTTGTGACGAACATGGCTCTAGTCTTAGAAGGATTGAATTGAAGTTTGTTTACAGAACCCCATAGAGACAAGGTGTGTAAAGCAGAGTTTGTTATATAATTCAAATTCTGCACATTATCTGATTCAGTTAGGAGAAGAGCATCATCAGCATAAGCAATAACATTACACCCTGTCGGAAGAGGTAATTGTAGGAGTTCATCATACCAAATGTTCCAAAAACCAGGGCTGCATGCTGATCCTTGAGGGCATCCCTTATTAATACATCTTGTAGAAATTGCAGTTCCGATCCGAAGTTTCACTTTTCGATGGCTAAAGTAGGCTTGTATTAAACTGTACAAATTCTTTGGGCAATGTTTTCCTTTTAACTGTGATAAAATTTTAGGCCACCAAGCATTATCGAAAGCGCCTGAAATATCCAAAGATACCAATACGGCCACCTTTTTCATTGAGAATATGTTGCGAATCCAATCAACCACATATAGTACAGCATCTTCGGTTGATTTTTGGGGCGTGAAACCATACTGCTTTTCACTTAAATGTCCATGACGATACATGTGATACATAACGCGATCAATTATTAGTTTCTCGAAAATGTTCCCTAGTATTGGCAGGAGGCAAATAGGTCTGACTGATTTAACAGTACATATTGTTAAGGAACTGTCCTTTGGAATTACTTTAACTATTGCTATTTTCCAGGAGGTAGGAAAGAAATGCAGGGCAAGGCATTTGTTAAAAAGTGCAACAAAAAAGCGAGGAAAACATAGGTGTACGTTCTTAATTATGTTAGCAGATATGCCATCCCATCCGGGAGCTTTCTTGTCATCTTGTAAAAAGATGATTCGTTCTACCTCTTGATCTGTGAAGGGTACGTCATCTGCAGTGTCAGGTGGGAGTTGAGAATATATCCTAATCGCTCTTTGTGATTCTGTGTCATTACTTTCATCAGGAAAGAATCCGTTAATTAAAACTTCGGCGGTATCTTGAAACGAAGTGGTGAATCCATGTTCAGTCTCAATTGTAGTAAGATTGTTATTCAGATTATCTGGCCTCCTTGATAATTTGTAAACAAGTCCCCATGGGTTAGTTTTTGTAGGAAGTCAACAAAATTCTTTCCACCTCTCTAATTTCCTTTTTAAAATCATTATTTTGTATTCATTTTTAACCGTTAAATATATTTCTTCATATCTTTGACTTAACAGTGGACAACGACTACACTTATATCGTCTATGACAGGCTAGAACACGTTTCCGCATTAAAGAAAGTTCATTATTCCACCAGAAGTTTTTACTAGGTGTCTGAGAAAGTTTAGGTAAATTTACTTCAGCTAAATTAATTATATCGTTGTTTAATTTGTTTACAGCTTGATCAAGCTCGTCCACCGAACTACAGGATTCTATGTCTCCCATCACTTTCTGCAAATTTCTTTTGGCAGATAAATGGAAATGATCCCACTTTACATTCTTTGTCTTATAGATGCGAGTTATGTAATTGGAAGCTTGTACAGTAGGTATTTCTGCTGTAGGTTGTAAAGATATCATTATTAAAGCATGATCAGACAGCATTGGTGTATCGCTTACATTCCAGTCGTAAATAAATGGAAGAAGTGCAGGACTACAGACACTAACGTCTAAATAACTCTGAGAGTTAGAACGTATATATGTTGGTTTATCACCTTTGTTTAAGATAGTTAAATTTTGTGCACTGCAGAAATCATAGAAAAGTCTTCCACGAGCATCTTCAACGGGGCTACCCCAGGAACTATGTTTCGAATTAATATCACCTGTTATGTGCAGAGGTTTCCCTCGTAGGTCTTCACACATACGCTCCAAAAAACTTAAATCCACATTAATGTCCTGTTTGGAGTCGAAGTACACATTACATACATAAAGTTCCCTGCAGTTAAACGTTGTGCATACAACAACTCTGTCAGCAGCACAGTATTGCCCTAAACGGATGACGGTCTTAGATTTTGTAACTATAGCCGCACGAATTCGCTCTTCAGGCGTAATGTTGCTTGAAGTATAAATATGAAAGTCTGGACCGAAGCCAATAACTTTATTGTTTCTTATATTGGGTTCTTGCAAACAGAGAACTGTCCTCTCAGTATGGTCAAAATTAAAAAGCAGTTCTTGAGTTGGTACCAAAGATTTATGTAAATTTAGTTGATAAACTAACAATTCAGCCATAATTAATTTTCGATTTAACGATATTAAATATTTTCTTGTAGATCGGACAGTCTAATGATGTAGCTGGATGATGATAATCTACAGTTTCAGGCAGATTTCTCATAACGTTTCTATGATTTTGAAATTTACAGTTTACAGGTAATATATAAACAAAGTGTAAAGATAAATGGTAGGATGTTGTCATACAAGCCTAAATGTATTGGATGTTATGAGTTATGTAGAAAATGTTTTAGAGGTAAAGTCAATTAAACGTACCTCTAATGGATGCCAGTAATACCATGAACAGCGAAAGGAGCGGGAATTGATGTGTAATCGATCTGAATATTCTAATAGACCTAATGTATTGTGCCGCTATATGCGAGCGTATTAGAAGTAAAGCCATGATTTACTTTGATAGTTGCAAGGAACAAGTCGTTAGCACAATGTCAGGGCAATAGGTGCTACTCTTCGAAGGGATAATCAATGTACTGCCTTGAGCGTACATATATATTGTTGACGAGCGGATGGAGAAAGAAATGGTTTCTTGTCTACCATACCGTGTCACGAGCGCAATTTAAGGAATAACAGTGCCACCTTAAATTAGCAGCTATTGGAATGATCCGCCGTGCAGGCGTGACTGAATTGATATTATAAGGATCTATGGACGCCTTCATACTATTTCGCGCGTGGAGATGGCAGTTGAAAAGACCATGCTCGCACGCATTATTAAGCCTTATGAGTCCCTCAAGACATTGTTACTATCCGATGTTCATTCCTGTGCTATAAACATGTGTGTGCCGTATTGAGCCCTGTAATATTGCTCTACGTGATAGGATTAAATGCTTAGATATTCAGACCGTGTTGATGACAGAAATATCCCTTGTTCATGAAAGTAAAAATTGTAAACATTGGAGTCGCAACAGCTGGAAAGAGGAGCTGGGGGAAGGTAATGACCAGACCCAGTCGGCCATCTTGCTTGCAGACAAGCCCATCCCACACTCTATTGTTAACGCCGCAGGGAGTCTGAGAGGGGGTCTGTCCCTCGCACACATGCGGTACTGGACATTTCACTGGAGATGCTGATATGATTAAATATTGAGAAATGGTTTGCTTTGAGTGCATAAATGAATTGTAGGCCTCCATTGGACCTGGATTCCATACTTGAATTGTTAAAATCGCACGTAAATTACCCAAGTTAAGAGTGTGACATGGAACTTGGACGAATGAAATAATACTCTTGAGATATGCAAACCCAGCTTATTATTGGTAACTAATTTATAGTACATACGGATAGCATGAATATCATGAATGGATGCAATATTAACAGTAAACGACCTTTATAATTGACCAAGAATCGACAACATATGGCGTAGCGATCAAATAATTAACTAGCTTTGTTTAATTATAAGAATGAAAGTACTATAGTCCGCGTTAGAACGAAAGGACTGGGAGGATAATGTTACACAAACAAGCAAACAAACGAACAAACTAAATGTTATGCAAATTAATTGTTACAAGTTAAAAAAGTTGCACGACATCTTAAACAAATGAATTGTCAAAATGCAAGGTAAATATTGTACATATTATTACATTTTGAACCCAGTAGAGTTCTGTACAGAATGATATATGAGTTATTGCGTACAGTGATGTAATGTTTGCTTTGATTATTATTATTATTATCATTGTTGTAATGATGTGCATAATATGTGAACAGTCGTTGATTGACAGTAAATGCTATATTTTAAAATGTGAAAGATGTTTAGTGACAGAGATTTAGGGCGTTGAGACACCATATTTAGGACTCAGGGACACACAAGAGACAGTGGCAGCATGCCTGAGTAGATCAAAGTGATCTAAGCTGCGGAGCACAGACGAGTTAGTGTAGGACTTGTGAACCTTGTAATGTCGTCTGTGCGTCAAAATTATACATTTGTCTTGTTGGGAAGTAAGTGTAATGTAGGATTTCTATTTTTGTGTTATATTACATGCCATGTTTCAGAATTAAATCTTGTAATATTAGGAGGATGTTTGTTCTTATTGTAGAGTAGCTACCTTGCAGTTATCAGATCCTGAATATGTATTCGTATAGTGGGAGGATGTCACATGCCCCGAAAGACCGCCGACTGTTGGGTCACGAGTACATGTTCCATATATAATGCCAAATGGGTACATGGGACAGCGTTATATAATTGGATCTGACCTACTGGTACTACTAAAGTCGGCCGATATAGTAAATGGTAAAAGCATTACTTGTTAAGCATATAGAATGGAATAGAAATAGTCCGCATCCCGTAACAGATATAAGCTCACACGTTCATATAAATAATTGATAATTTCCCTTATGGTATGTTAGCCAGACCTCTAATACAGGGTGGCACACAAAATGTTTCACCAATTTGTTTCTGAAAAAAACTTTTCTGTCAAGACAAACTCAAAGGAACATATACTACCATGGAGTACACTCTGTGGAGATTTATTCTAATGCAGCACGTGCTCAATATGTCCACCATTTAGATTCCTAATTTCCTTCAAACGAACACTCATGTTAGCGAAAACCCTACGGCACATGTCTTCCGTAAATTCACTGCAAGCTTGAAGAATAAGGCGTCTGAGCTCCATTAAATCATGCGGACGTTTCGGAAAATTGTTTCCTATAGGAACCCCCAGAGAAAGAAGTCATATGGTTTGAGGTCTGGCCTTTTGGGGGGCCAAAACTGTCCGTCATTGAAACGATCCGGAAATCTGAGTGAAATAACCCGCATGTCGAAACGCTCGTGCAAGAAATCCCATACAATGCTTGCAGAGTGTGGCTTTTCTTCATCTTGCATGAACCACTGCGTGTTGAAGGGCAATGCACTAGCAAGAAGCTGTGGAACGAAGTTATTGCGCAGCATGCTCGATTGACGCTCACTGTTCACAGTTTCTTCGAAGAACAAAGGTCCAATAAGTCCGTGGCTGGAAATTGCGGCCCACACTGTAATTAACGGAGCATAATAATGTTGTCGTTCATGAAACACTTGCGCCCAAAAGTGTACATTTTGTTTGTTAATCACACCGTTCAAATGAAAATACGTTCGTCTGAAAGCCAAACGTTGTTGAGAGTTTGTTCCCTATCCTCCGCCCAGCGAGCAAACAGTTGTCTCTGCCGCTTGTGTTCTGCCATGAGCTTCTGAGCAGAGGTCATCTTGTACGGGTACATCTGGAGGTCACTCTTAAGAATCCGTTGAACGGAGCGTCTGGATATGCCCAGTTGCACTGCTGCCTTTCTACACGATTTGCCGGGGCTTCTCTGTAAAGCAACTCATTCCACTTCAATTTTCTCTGGCGAACAAAGAGGCCATGTTGGAAACACTGGTCTCCTGGTGACGGTATCGTGAATTACGTGTCAATTCACAACTCATTTGTTTTTCCAAGCTCCACTGCTACTTCTGTTGAGATGGTCAACGGGATATCTAGTGCGACTTTAAAATTATGGACGAAACAAATGGTGACACATTTCGTGCGCCACCCTGTATTTATCATGTCGCAGGCAACAGGAGGCATATTTATATACCATACACCCTCATAATCATTATCATGTCGCCCGTAAGTGGGGAAAAGCATGATACCCGCAATTCAAATTATCATGGCAAGGTCCAACGTGGTGCATTCAGCAGTAAATCCCAACCCTTGGACGGTTTTTCCGATATTTGTGAAATGAGCAAATGCCTTGCGATGGTAAACCTTGTATATCGCATTCCTAATTATCATGGCGCACGGAAACGTGATGGGCTCATGGGATTCAGTAACCCCATAGAATAATATGGTTTTCATGGGGAAAACCGTAAAAAATATTTTTTCTGGATTTAGATGGAGCGAACTTGTGAGTCTTTTTAATAGCATTTAAGCATTGCACAGCACTGTCAGACGATAAGAAGGAATCAGACGGGTACCAGGCCCTAAACACATTCGTAGATTGATGTTCATACTGCACTATCATGGAAGGTAGTAAAATTTGTGTAACATCGGAATCCCTTTCCCTAATAACGCAGCCAAATAATACAGCAGAAACCCACCAGTATTCTCAAAATACAGATTGGTAAAAATGACAAGCACGGAGGAGATGCTTCTGTGTATCGCCGGACTAAGGGAGCATTTCGAGGCTTCCAACGCAGAGAGTAAAAGGGATGTCAAGGCATTCCAAGATGAAATAAGTCGAAAATTGGGTAATGTGAATACTAAGGTAGAATTAAATCAAACTGAAGTAAAGGAAGTAAGCCAAAAATTGGGTGATGTGAATACTCAGTTAGAAGGTAATCAAGCTGAGATTAATCAAAATTTAGAAAATATCAAAGCTTCCATTAAGGAAGAAGTTATTGAATATGTTACTAGTATAATTGAGGAGCTGCAGTTAGCGAACGATAAGCGTTTCGAATCGATAGACTCAAAGCTTGAAAATAATTTACAAGCGTGTAAACAATCACAGCTCAAAATTAATGAGAGATTGGTCCTTATGTCAACTGAGCTTTAAGACATACAGAACCAAAACATAGCTAACACTGAGCGTCAAAAGGAACAATTTAACGCATTTACTAGTACGGTAGATCAAAGGCTTGAGGAGACATCCTAGACCAATGCCAAGAAATATCAGAAATTAAGAATACTGTCGAAGAAAACAAAGAAAGAGTAGGGAACATTAATGTGCAGGTTAGCCAAGTCAACAAGGAAGTGGACCAAGCTAGAAGCGACCTGGCTGTCATTAATAAAAGACAGGAAGGGAATCGGAATGATATCAAGAAAATAAAACCGAAATCTCAAAGGTGCACGGGCATGTGCAGAACGAAATAAAGGAATTAAAAGGAGAACTAGTAGTCAGAGAAGGACAAAAGAATGAAGCTAATGAAAATACGCTAAGCGTATTGAAAGATAATTTAGCTGGGAAAATTTCCCATATTAAGGAAAGCCTCAGGGATGACAAAGAAAATATATTTAAAATAGCTAATGAAAATAAAGGCCGTCTGATGAAAATAGAACATGACGTGTTGGCACGTCTGGAACGAGCCGAAGCCAAACACAACCAAATGGAGACGAGGATGATCGCGCAAGAGGAAACTGCACTACCAAATCCTACATCCAGTGAGGGCAGCATAGGCGATATTCAGAGGAACAGGTGGGCGGAGTTCGAAACCCAACCTACGCCAAGAAACCCACTACAGCCGAATGAGAGTCCGTATATGACGCCAGATGTACCAATGGCCATGTCAACTCCCAATGAAAATAATGCCCAAAACTAGATAATTACGGTTATAATAGCAAACGAGAAAAGACTACGAAAATTCTCGGGAAGTCACTCTACCATGACACCCAAGTACTGGTTGAAAGAAGTCTGTGAATATTTAAACGATACTAAAGTACCACCAGAAAGAAGGTTGAGAGCAATAGAAAAACTCACTGAAGGAGAGCGTGCGCTCTGGTTCCGAAGCTTCCGATACACATTTGATACAGTAGAGGAGTTTCGCCAGGCATTTTTTAAGCGATACTGAGATCCTACGGTACAACAAAACTTGAGGTTGGATTTATACTCTAGACGTTACAGCACTAATAATCCGACTAAGTACGCTGAGTTTTTTGTGTCACAGCTTTGCCGCTTCCGCGAGCTTGATCAAGCCCCGTCGGAGCTGGATCTATGCACAGCGATCGCGAAGCAGTTGCCATGCGAAGTACAAAGACTGTTGATATCAGCAAACGCAAAAACAGCTATCGAAATGGAAGCAGTTTTGAGGCACTTAGACCTTACTACTTCACATAACATGAGACAGGGTAGAAATACAGAACAAGTTCACGTGGCAGACACTCAAATTGAACAAGTTAAGGCCCCTAGTAAGAGTAACAAGTCCACGAGTACAGAAACAATAAAGTCGAACTGGCACCCAGCGGAGAACGAGGCAAGAAGGCAACAGCCAGTATACCTAGGTAATTCAAACCGGGATACGCAGGTACGAAGACCCTGGGAGCAATACGGCTCAAGAGGACGACAACGGAACAATAGAAGAGGCTATGACCGTCAAAGGGTTTACAGACAATGGAAAGGCCGAGAACAAAACAGAGGATTCAATGAAGAAATTGAGGAACGATACCATGCTTCATTAAGATACATGGAGGAACGGAATGACGAAAATAGACCATCTCAAGTCAAATGGGATGAAGCAATAAGAAACAGGAAATCGCCAGATGTGTATAATAATAACGACGGAGCGAAAAGCCTGGAGCTGCAACGACATGAAAGCGAAAGAAGGCGCACTGAAAAGAGCGGCGCCCATGAAAAAAAAACTTCAAATTAACGGGTCAACAAGCAAGCCGAACCACAGGATGGAATGCAGTCAATATTGTCAATCGGATTGCCAAACCTGAAGAGCTTATTGAAGAGACAGGCGAAGGACAGGTCGTTGTAAGGAGAGAATTACCCATTATCATTGTGGAGATTGCAGGCATAAAGATACGAAGTCTGGTAGACACGGGTTAGACAGTTTGCTTAATCACTCAAGCACTGTTAAATGAAATAGAAAACAAGGGCCACGTCTTGAAGATACCTATTTCAAGCGTGAAAATCAGAGGTATCATACCCGATAAAATGATAATATGTAAATACCTGGTTTTCTTGGATTTAAAAATAGGAAATTCTATGTTCTCTCAGAATTTCTTATTAGTAAACAGACTCCCACATAATATTATAATTGGACCGGACTTCATTAGAGAGTATTAAGTTGTCATTGACTTATCCCAGGACATTGTAATGTTCCGTGTGGAAAACGAAGTCGCAGATATGCAGATATCATTGAAACAGAATGATTTAAGGCCGGAAGAGAACATAAGGCATACATACGAAGAGATGACCGGAAAAACAGTGTCAGCCGCAGAAGTTATTGAAGAACAGTTGGTAACATTAACCACGGATATCGAAAAGGAATTGGAACCTGAATTCGGGACATGCTTAGAAGAGAAACTAACGGAAGCCAAGATAGGTACAGAGCAGAAAGAAGCATTAAGAAATTTGTTAGCGGAGCAGAGAGAAGTCTTCGATTCAAGACCCGGCCGAATCAAGAACTTCCAGTATGCAATACAAGTAAATGACTGGACGCCATTTAAACAGAAATATTACCCTAAAGTTAAGGAAGCCATTCAAGAAATGTTGGAGGCGGGTGTTATTGCTAAAACACCCACGCCGTTATAGTACCGAAACCAGATGGCAGTGTCAGAGTATGTTTGAACCTGAGAAATTTGAATATCAGAGTTATGCTGGAATTCGACCAGGTGCCACCAATTAAGGAAATTCTCAGGCAATTCAAGGGAAAGACTATCTTTTCTAACCTTGATATTACCGCGAGCTTTCACCATATTGAGTTGGAAAGTAAAACAAGTCTATTAACTGGATTTCGTTTTGACCAACACACGTATTCTTTCTTACGTTTGCCGTTTGGTCTTAAAACAGCAGGCTCAGCCTTGATAAGAGCATTAGACCGGAACTTATCCGAAGAGGTAAAAACTAAAACCATCAGGACATGTGATATGTGCCAACGAGTAAAACCCAACTCGAATTTAATGAGGCAAAGACCTAAACCACTCTTGCCAGAGAAACCAGGTCAGCTCATGTCGGTAGACAACTTTGGGCCTCTGCCGAGGGCTAGAAGGGGTAACAAACATATATTTGTGGCAATGGACGCTTTTTCAAAGATGGTAGTACTGTGTCCTATCCAGAAAAACAGTACAAATCAAGTACTCAATAGATTGAAGGAACGAGTTATTCCAATCTTGGGGAAACCGGAAAGTCTACTATCCGACCATGGAAGCTGTTTTACCCGTGTAGATTTTCGCAGGGAGATGCAAAATTTTGGGAATTAAGCATATTTTGTCCACGATACGGCACCCAGAATCGAACTTAGTAGAGAGAGTCATGAGAGAACTGCAGAAGTACTTGAATTTATACTGCTCTGAAAAAACTGGAGATGGATTGATGTCTTAGCCATTATTGATTATTGTATCAACAATACGGTCCATGAAGCTACAGGACAGGTACCCGTAAGACTATATCTCGACCAATCACTGGAGAGACCATGGAACGGAGTTATACTGACACCTGTAGACGCGCAACCTTCGCGCGTAATTGAGGATCCAGCAAACCTTTGAATACCTCAAGGCGCAAGCAGAGAGGCGGCAGAGAAGGAAAAGAGGAAAGCGGTACCATAGACCACTACTCGTCGGAGAATGGGTACTGTTGAAAAAGCCCGCCAGCTCAGATCCCGAGAGCAGGAAATACAAGAAGTTCCAAGCCAATTGCCTGGGGCCCTATATCATCATTAGAGATTTGCAAAACAATGCCTATAGAGTAAAACATAAGGAAAATGGAAGCGAAGTACTTATGAACGCAGCAAATCTTAAGTTGTATCATCCTCCAGAAGAGTATGAAGAAGAAGAAGAAGCCGCACACACTGAAGTATACGGGGAAATTATGTGCGCACAGGCAGAGAATCCGGAAAGGCAACCACCACACTATGAAAGCAATTTAAACAAGAAGCTTTCCGAGCAAGAACGGGAACGGAGCCCATGCGACTGTAAGCTGTTGGAATATTATGACCAGCTCGTCGAAGCAGCGGTGGAACTCCGAGCAATGAATGAAAACCTCAGACAAGAGAATACCATCTTGCGAGACAGCCTGGTGAAGCAAGAGGGGCAAAGGACCGACTGACCTCGCCAGACAGGGTCCGCGACCCCTTAGAGTAAACAGTGGGAGTAGGTCGATTGCAGCCAGCAATTCGTTTAAAAGAGATTAACTTTTCCATTGAATTCTTTTAAATTTCGCTGAGGGAAAGATGTACCCTACTGTACTGGTGCTGACTGGCATCGAACCTGATACGCTATGATGGAGAAATCATACCTACGATTTTATAGGGTATCGAACCTGAGGTCTCTGAGGAGAGAGGACTGAATGGAACCCAAGACCCACATGAAATAAGATTTACTGAGGTAATTCCAGCTTGATTCCATTCATTGCTAAGGAATTACAAGTAATTTCCTATGTAAAGAATGTTGGATATCAGTACAACATGCAAGATTTTAGCCAAGAATAGAAAATTCGAGGCAAACTGACAGTTGAGAAATTATCGTGAGACGAGTGGGTGGGCAGAATGTCTCTAGCGGACTACTTACTAGCGTCACTAGGAGGAGAGGACAGTTATTAATGACTAAAGGAACCCCCGGGATACAAGTAGAGGAAGAGAGAAGGGGAATATCCACAAGAGAAAATAATTGATTGCGTGGAAAATACGTATCCAAGAGATTGGAGATGAACACCTAGGAGTAGGAAATCCAGAGAGGGTAATTGTAGACCCATGAAAGATGCAAATCTATGCAGATAAAGTATTGTAAGGACGGTGAACTCCAAACTGCGCAAGAAAGCCATCTGGCGCAGTTCTACTGGTGAATCCCCTGAGCTAAGCGTACCCAAGCCACTGGAGAAAACAATTAATATTAATTAATTGAGCGATCGAATCGCTGGCATGAGGCAATTGCTGTGACCTCCATGCAAGCACGATCCAGATAAATGCAATTCCGAGCCGGAAAAGGCATTATCACAGAAAAAGACGCTCCAGAAATTGGATGGGACTATGTTTTCAAATAAACACCTTAAATAGGGCAGCGATCTTGAGAAGAGTCAGTCAACTTGGAGCACTCACGCGGGGAGGGTGTTGCCCGCGCGTACAGAATTTGGAACAAAGCCGCGCCAGTACAATGTAATGTATATTTACTGTCGTGTGAAGCAATTATAAAGTATTATATAAAGTCAACTTGGAGCACTCACGCGGGGAGCGTGTTGTCCTCCGCATCGGAATTGGTCAACAAAGCCGCGCAGTCATAATGAACAAAGCCGCAAGTGTCGAGAACAAAGCCATTGTAAAGTGAAGCTAAGTAAAGCTTATTATTATACACGCCGCGCAACAAGTGACGCGAATGCCAAATAAATAAGAATTACACTAATATGACGTGTAGAACAGTTGAGATGATTTGTAAAGTTGAACTTATTATCATCGTGATTATAAACAATAGTCAGTTCACGAAAGTGATGGGAAGGAAAGAGCATCACTAGATTGATGGTAGGAGATCTGGAACAAAGATCACATACACAAGAACAAATACACCGAACCTTGAAGTAGGAGATGCTGGGAACAGCGGGAGACGTATCAGTAGGAGATAGGCGCTAGGATCAGAGACTTACACTGGAAGGAAAGATGTCGGGAGAAAGCGCAGCCTGTACCTCCGTAATTACGCAGGAGTGAAGCCAGCAAGGCACCATTGTACAAACGTGTGTTATATGAAATTGTGTGTCTTTGTGTTATTTACTAGTGTTATATGAGGAAATGTTGTATAAAAAATGTATGAGTTTGTAGAAGTGAAAATGTGTGACATCGCAGGAAAAATCAGTGAAGTGTTACAGCAAGAAATGTATGTTATAAGCACTATGTGTAGTTGCTAAGTTACAACAATGATGGGTAATGCGCTGTGTTGTTGGATTCGACCGCCAGATAAGAGGGACGTGAGTACAATTCCTATGTAATAATGTATAATTGAAGCTCGCCATATGTTGATCGGGATAAAATGTGTAATAGAAAACTTGGTTTAATGTGTTATGCGAGTTTATCATTCCTCGTGATTGCAATAGAAAGTTTGCTTGTAAGAATGAAATTGCTTACGCCAGAGTTGCGTGAAAGTACAATTAATGTAATAATAAAGGTAACGTATTACTTCAGATATTGGTCAAAAAGTCGCAAGGGAAAATATTAATAAGCATGATTACATGAATAGTTAAATTGCATCCATTCCGATAAGTTATAAGGTAATATATAAACAAAGTGTAAAGATAAATGGTAGGATGTTGTCATACAGGCCTGAATGTATTGGATATTATGAGTTATGCAGAATTTTTTTAGAGATAAAGTCAATTAAACGTACCTGTAATGAATGCCAGTAATACCATGAACAGCGAAAGGAGCGGGAATTGATTTGTAATCGATCTGAATATTCTAATAGACCTAATGTATTGTGCCACTAAATGCGAGCGTATTCGATATAAAGCCATGATTTACTTTGATAGATGCAAGGAACAAGTCGTTAGTACAATGTCAGAGCAATAGGTGCTACTCTTCGAAGGGAAAATCAATGAACTGCCGTGAGCGTACATATATATTGTTGACGAGCGGATGGAGAAAGAAATGGTTTCTTGTCTACCATGGCATGTCAAGAGCGCAATTTAAGGAATAACAGTGCCACCATATATTAGCAGCTATTGGAATGATCCGCCATGCAGGCGTGACTGAATTGATATTATAAGGGTCTATGGACGCCTTCATACTATTTCGCGCGTGGAGATGGCGGTTGATAAGATCATGCTCGCACGCATTATTAAGCCTTATTAGTCCCTCAAGACATTGTTACTATCCGATGTTCATTCCTGTGCTATAAACATGTGTGTGCCGTATTGAGCCCAGTAATATTGCTCTACGTGATAGGATTAAATGCTTAGATATTCAGACCGTGCTGATGACAGAAATATCCCTTGTTCATGAAAGTAAAAATTGTAAACATTGGAGTCGCAACAGCTGGAAAGAGGAGCTGGGGGAAGGTAATGACCAGGCCCAGTCGGCCATCTTGCTTGCAGACAAGCCCACCCCACACTCTATTGTTAACGCCGCAGGGAGTCTGAGAGGGGGTCTGTCCCTCGCACACATGCGGTACTGGACATTTCACTGGAGATGCTGATATGATTAAATATTGAGAAATGGTTTGCTTTGAGTGCATAAATGAATTGTAGGCCTCCATTGGACCTGGATTCCATACTTGAATTGTTAAAATCGCACGTAAATTACCCAAGTTAAGAGTGTGACATGGAACTTGGACGAATGAAATAATACTCTTGAGATATGCAAACCCAGCTTATTATTGGTAACTAATTTACAGTACATACGGATAGCATGAATATCATGAATGGATGCAATATTAACAGTAAACGACCTTTATAATTGACCAAGAATCGACAACATATGGCGTAGCGATCAAATAATTAACTAGTTTTGTTTAGTTATAAGAATGAAAGTACTATAGTCCGCGTTAGAACGAAAGGACTGGGAGGATGATGTTACACAAACAAGCAAACAAACGAACAAACTAAATGTTATGCAAATTAATTGTTACAAGTTAAAAGTGAAATTTAAACAAGTTGCACGACAACTTAAACAAATGAATTGTCAAAATGCAAGGTAAATATTGTACATATTATTACATTTTGAACCCAGTAGAGTTCTGTACAAAATGATATATGAGTTATTGCGTACAGTGATGTAATGTTTGCTTTGATTATTATTATTATTATCATTGTTGTAATGATGTGCATAATATGTGAACAGTCGTTGATTGACAGTAAATGCTATATTTTAAAATGTGAGATGTTTAGTGACAGTGAGTTAGGGTGTTGAGACACCATATTTGGAACTCAGGGACTCACAAGAGACAGTGGCAGCATGCCTGAGTAGATCAAAGTGATCTAAGCTGCGGAGCACAGACGAGTTAGTGTAGGACTTGTGACCATTGAAATGTCGTCTGTGCGTCCAAATTATATATTTGTCTTGTTGGGAAGTAAGTGTAATGTAGAATTTCTATTTTTGTGTTATATTCCATGCCATGTTTCAGAATTAAATCTTGTAATATTAGGAGGATGTTTGTTCTTATTGTAGAGTAGCTACCTTGTAGTTATCAGATCCTGAATATGTATTCGTATAGTGGGAGGATGTCACATGCCCCGAAAGACCGCTGACTGTTGGGTTACGAGTACATGTTACATTTATAATGCCAAATGGGTACATTATCAGAATTTTCGGAGTTAAAATGAACCCACCTGTAACCGCGATTGCTGTAATAGAATAGACCAATTATCAGCAGTAATGAATCGTCCCCATTGTCTTGATCGCGAGCGAAGCCGCAGGTACCTGCTAGTCTATATGTCTGGTGAGTAAGCCGCCCCTTATTTCTTAAGTTTTCGGCCACACTTTCAACGTCTGATGCCAATAAGGTCGACAGTTCCCCGTCCATGGCCAAGTCACAATGACCCTAAAGGATTTTACAATATTTATGACGACATGGAAGCAAGACCTTTACAAAAACATTTGAGCGGCAATTGATAATTCAAAGCATCTAACTGTCATACGGGCATGTACAAAGAACATGCCAATGATACGCTTTCAGTTGGATACGAAATTGACGTTAGGTACGGTGGCTTACTGATAAAAAAAACGTGAATGAATCGTCGAAGCGGTAAGCTGTATCACATCTCATACGCTTTCAGCCAAGCTGAAGGGACAAGTAGCCGTGGCGCAATGGTCTAAGTCTGTAGAAGATAATCGTCCTGTTTTTTGGGAGCTGGGTTCAAATCTCACCACCGCCAAATATTTTTATGCACATTTTAAGCTTAGGGAATAATATACAAGTGCATTCGTGCCACATTTGACTAATATCATGCGGTTTTATTTACGGTTTAATGTGAACTGGCTTGACACAGTGTGCAGCCTAGAAGCGGTGGTTATTTCATCGCCATGTTCTTGTATTTGATCCCCCAGGGCACACATCCGATGGGACGTGGGTTGGCGACCACGGGACCCCAGCTGAGTGTGGCATTGCTTTGACTTGCTTGTGCTGGGCTCCTCTCCGTCTTCTTTCCTGTCGACCTCTCTTGGTCAACTCTTGTTCTCTTCCGACCCCGACAGTATTAGGGTATCCGAGGCCCAGGGAGTCCCTCCTTTTCCCCCTTAATTGGCTCTTCTCTCATTTTTCCTGATCCCTCATTCTTCGAGGGTTTTTATTTCAGGTACCTCCTGCCTTCTGCTCAAGGCCCTCAAGGAGGCAGGGTGTGTGTATCCCCACCAGTTCTTGTTCACCTTGGATAATGCTAGACCGTTAAGGGATCACAGCTGGTGAGTTTCAGAGTTATCGATCGCTAGGTATTCCTGAACTGGGTCCGGTTTTTCGCCCTTTTCCATTGTCTTTGGGGCGGGCCCTCTCCTCTTTCCATTTCCTCCCTACCATTCATGGCTCTCCTTCTTTCAAAGTCCTGCAATTTTCATTCCCCGAGGGTTGAGGGCAATTTCCCTCTTTCTTTTATTTCCCTTACCTTTCTTTTGTTTTCCTTCTGTTTTCCAATTGTGTACGTTTGTAGTTAGACATCTTCATTTTCCTTGAACACCCCAACCATTAGGGGCCGATAACTGGCCATTTTCTGATTATGTATCTACTAGCGGAATCGTGCGACGAATCTCGCATGTTCATAAGTCATATCTTCCCCAATAGGTATATAATGAGTGACTTAAGGAGAAAGGGTGTTATGTTTTTATTTCAACCAAACGATTAGCCTATAGAACACTATTTACATTTCTGTTAGAATTCCAGGCTCTACGTTCTCTGACATAAGAAGGCAATCACTGAAAATTGGATCATCATAACACTCACCAGTTATTCGATATTTATGAAAGCATCTTGGTCGAGATTTCCTGCTTTATCTTGTTGGCTGAGGAGCCTCTTTCTCCCTTATCAGGACAGCTCTCGTTGGAAAACTTCTTCACGCCCCGCTTACAGTGAGGCTTCCTTGTTCCTAAGTGCAACGATCAATGTTAAACTGCTTAGCACACTACCTGCAGGGCAGCTTTCCTGGTTCTGTGTGTAGCGCTCAGCGCTAAACTCCTATGCACGTTTCAGAATCAGTAAATCAATGGATTGAGTACTCAAATCGTATAACCTGCGAGTGCTACTGCTAAGCTTTCAGTCAATGGAATCAGCACACACATGATTTAAACTCATTTGCCTAAACAATGGATTTATTTTCAGGTTTGTTAATATGCCACGATACAGGTTTTTCTCCTGCATTCTAATTTCATAAATCTCGATTTTTGTAAGAAGTGTGCTATTTGCAAATACTGTTGCTGTAACATGCTGCAATTGAGTTGTCGTCTAAAACCTTAAAACCATTGAACGTTAATTCTCTTACGGTTTTTAGCCTACTTTTCACATTTTGCAAAAATGAGGAAAAAGTAGACTTATGAGATCGATCCGGGAAAATGTGTGTGTGTGTGTCTGTCTGTCTGTCTGTCTGTCCTTCTGTCTGTCTGTCTGTCCTTCTGTCTGGCTGGCTGTGTGTGTGTGTGTCCCCCCCCCTATCAACTCCTAAACGGCTGCAGCAATCAAAACCAAATTTAGTATGAGTAAAGATGTGCACCGGAATAGCTCACGTCCATATTTGAAAATGATGTCAGTGCTACCAACTGCTGAAAAAACGCACTAGAAATTTGAGCTCCATGTTGGATATCTTGCAAGGTATGCATGGGAGCTATTCCAAAATTGGCACACATGTAGATAATACTATTTCAGTTTAATTTCCAGGAGGCCAACCATGACAGTGTTGCCAAAATAATTTTAAGCCTTCTGATAGGTCCAATGTTTAATTGCATATAACTTCTACACTATCAATTGGATTTCAACCAAATTTTGTATGTAATATCTGTACATAAACAGATATGACTGAGCGTATTCTTAAGAGCCACCAGGGCTGCCAACTGTTAATAATTGCTCTCTGTATTATTATGTTTTATCCAAATACCAATATATCAGAAAGTATGCAAGCCAACAGCTTTAAACTATGCACACGTATATTCTGACATTTTAGATTAATTTGGAGTAACTTATATACGACAGTTCTACCAACATGATTATAAGCCTGCTGATAGTACCAATTTTTAAATACATGTAACTTCTATACTATCAGTTGGATCTCAACGAAATTTCATATGTGCTATGTGTACCATAGCAGATATGACTATAAGTATTGTTAAGAGCAATCAGGGCTGCCAACTGTTAAAAAATGCTGTCTATATTCTTTTTACCCTAATATCAATATATCAGAAAGTATGCAAGCCAACAGCTCTATACTTTGCACACGTATAGCACCTGACATTCTAGATTAATTTGGAGTAATTAATACAAGGCAGTGCTGCCAACATGATTCTATGCCCGCTGATATGTCCAATTTTAAAATACATGTAACTTCTATACTAACAAATGGATTTCATCCAAAATTGGCACAACAAGATATCATAATAATTCAGATTATTTCTGACCAGCACACGCATGGTATTGTCGGCAACATGCTTTTACGCGTGCTGATAGATCCAGTGTCTAACTGCATGTAACGTCCATCGGACTTCAACCAAATTTTGTATTCTGTACCTTAAGAGATGGAACTAAGAATATATTCAGTCACCAGGGCTGCCAACTGTAGTGCTCTATTAGGCTACATTATACCAGGTATATTTTGAACTAATTAGATATTTCGATATTACCAACTTAATTTCGTCATTATTCTAGATAGGTTCATATACTGTAGAATAATCATTGGCATGAAATGTAGGCTGTATAGTTCTTCACGGAACTTCTTGTTCTTCTATCATTTCTCATGGTGTTCAGAAACAGTAAATCAATGGATTCAGTACCGGTACTCTAATCGTATAACCGGCGAGTGTTACGGCGTCTAAAGCCTTATAACTATTAAACATTATTTTTTTTTTCAGGATTTTCTTCTATCATTTCCCATGGTTTTCAGAATTAGTCAATCAATGGATTGGGTACTCAAATCGTATAATTTCATAAATATCCAATAACCGGTGAGTGTTATGATGATCCAGGTTTCATTGATTGCCTTCATAAGTTAGGGAACGTACAACTTGGAATTCTGACTGAAAGTTACTGTATCGAATAACCGGCGAGTGTTACGGCTAAGCTGTCAATCAATGGACTCAGCACACAAATTGCATTAACAGTGACAAATTGCATTCTAATTTCATAAATATCCAAGAAAGAAACCAGCTACAGCACGCTCTCATGCTGACGCTCCACTCAAGAAAGCGAAAGCACCCCTGTAGGTAACGTGCATAGGAGTTTAGCGCTGAGCGCTACACACAGAACCAGGAAAGCTGCCCTACAGGTAGTGTGCTAAGCAGTTTAAAGTTGATCGTTGCACTTAGGAACAAGGAAACCTCACTGTAAGCGGGGCGTGAAGAAGTTTTCCAACGAGAGCTGTCCTGATAAGGGAGAAAGAGGCTCTTCAGCCAACAAGGTAAAGCAGGATATCTCGACCAAGATGCTTTCATAAATATCGAATAACTGGTGAGTGTTATGATGATCCAATTTTCAGTGATTGCCTTCTTAAATTAGAGAACGTAGAACTTGGAATTCTAACAGACATGTAAATAGTGTTCTATGGGCTAATCGTTTGGTTGAAATAAAAACATAACAAGCTTTCTCCTTAAGTCACTCATTATATACCTATTGGGGAAGATATGACTTATGAACATGCGAGAATTGACGCACGGGTCCGCTAGTAGATGTAATAGTACAAAAATAAAAATCCAACCTGGCGACCATCTGAAATATTTAGACGGTTCTCAATATCTACGAATCTATCACAACCTTCAAACTGAAATTTTGGATGTTGATAGAGGCAATTAACATGAGTAGGATATATGAAAATAGGCTGTATAGTTCTTCACGGAACTACTTGTTTTATCATTAGTTGGGGCATTGGCATTTAGTATGGTATCTGTTCAATTTGCAGCTTTTAGAGTTAGTGTCGAGAGCCTAGGGGATAAAGCATTAAATTCTATGATGGACTCAATTATTTTGAGATTGACTACAAATCCTGTTCCGAATTGTGGACATTGATTCATTACTCTTTTTCCTGGTATTCCCTTGTAAATTCTATACCCTAGTGATTCTATTGGTTCATGATCGGTGTTTCTCATTTCTTGAAGCCCAGTTATTAGAATCCTTTTGCGATCCATTTCTTCTGTCAAAATTTTGAGTTTCCCTGGCTGTATGATGGAATTTATATTGTGTGTTGCTATATAGTTTATTTGAACTGTCTTGAGTCTAAATTTGGGGTTTCTATCTGTCGGGGGTATTTTTAGATGCTCCGACTCACCTTGGGTATCTTTTAGGTGACTGCCCACCGTAACCGAAAGCAGACTGCCTTGGCAATTGCAAGGCAGTGGAATATTCCTTAAAAGATTTCCTTCCATGTTTGACTTTCAAAGGTAGTCAACGTCGTATGGAGGAAGCTCCGAGTTACAACTGCGGTCCTTAACCGTAGAGGTTGTTGTGTGTTTGGACCTCGAGAGCTATTTTATTTTGCCCATGTCCGCCGGCAAGCCAGTGTGGACCCCCCTATCCGCCACCTGGGACGCGCCACTTCTCCGCCTGCTACGACACCGTAGTAGGTTCGTGGCCTATTTATATTATATGTTTTCTAATTATTTTTGTGAGCTTTCATTTTATTTAAATTCTATTTCTTCTAGTAAGGATATCCATTTTATCTTTTGTCTTTGTAAACATAGTTTAAAATTAATTTGGTATTCAATCTACGCTGACGAAGGTATCATTGTAAACCGAAACACGTACGTATAATGATTAATATATTAAATTACATTCTATAGTGTTTGACGAGGCGGTTTTCAATTTCATTGTACTATCAGTCAAAACGGATATTATTTATTACCATTGTCAAAACGGTTAATGTTTCCTCATTTTATTCTGTGTATGGTTAGATGAATAGGGTTTTGAGATAAGGTCTGAAATTCATTCGGCTACTTCACAGTCTAATGAACACAGAATTTAGTGGTACTTCGCCACTTGATTGGTAATACTCGTATTTGAATTTACGAATTTAGGATTATACCTGAATAAATCATACTTTCGCATTCATTCGCCAAAACGGCGGTATTTTTCCAGCTACTCGTGATATTTCTGAACGGGCTATCGATTCGTTGTTTAAGGTTGGGATAAACATATCGTTACGTATTTAAGTGCAAGCGCTAATATTGCAATGTCTTTGATGCACAGTATGTACTCACGCACGACGGGGTCACCAGATGTAGCCTTCCTTGAACACTCGATTTATTTGCAACTATATAACAAACAGAAATACACAGGGAACAAAGAAGACAATGAATTGTTTTTATTACTAACTAGCAGAAGTACCCATTCTTCGAACGGTCATGGGTATTAATAACCAGACGTAATCAATTGAGCTACTGTTGCAATGGCTAGAGACTTGGAACCTGTTTCTCGACAAAGAAAAATGATTAGTTAAAATATGCGCTGAAACTAAATTTACCTAACGTGTATTTCCTGACGTGAAAAAAAAATGAAAACCTCGTAGACGAAACGCAATACACGTCAAATAAAATGGACCTTCACTGTTGTGTCAAGTCCCCATCCAGAGGAAGACCCCTTTAATAAATTATAAAGGCTTGTGGTGCATAAAAGTTCAGGTTTTTTAGACTCCAATGGCCCCAATTCCTAAAAGAAGAAAAGAAAGAAAACTACCGTATTTTAATTCAGGAATTTTTGAAAATAATGTTTCTGTTTGGAAATATAATAGACCTTCTGTACGACATAACACACATTTAAGTCGTGTGAAAAAAATCTAGGGTCCCCCTTGACCCCCTTAAGCGCATTGATGAATTTTACACTTTTAGTTGATTCCGTAATAACCTTATAGCCATTTGCAAACATTCACAGAAATTTAATACATGGAGTGGCTTTACTTCTTGCAGAAATAGATAGAAAGTTGGATGTCACCTTTTCAGATATTGTTGTCATGGTTACTGGCTTGCATTCCTTCATTAGTTTATTAAATGAAATTAGTTTTCTGGGAATATCTCAGAAACTGATGGTTTTAGAGCCTTAAAATGTACTTTTCGGGGAACCTTTACTGCTATTTAGGGGCACCGAGTTTTGTTTCTGACACCAAGGGGCTGAAAATAAGCTTTGTCTCGTCATTGTAGGCCGTAGTATAATAATATTAATTATAATAATAATATGACAATATAGGGATAGAGATATAATAGACCTTCCGTACCACACCCGAACGTGTAAATCACGTGAAAAAAGTCTCGAGTACCCCTTGACCCCATTAAGCGGATTATATGACATTGATGAATTTTACAGCTTAATTTGGTTCCGTTATAACCTTATAGCCGTTTGCAAACTATCTCAGTAATGTAATAAATGGAATTGTATGGCGTCTTACAGCAATAGATGGACCTGTGAGATTCCGTTGCCATGGTAACCGGCTTGCATTCTTTCGTTATTGCATTAAATGAAATTAGTTTTCTGGAAAGATCTCAAAAACTGTTGGTTTTAGGGCCTTAAAATGTGGTTTTCGGGGGCCCTTGGGCCCTCGTTTCGTTTCTCACATTGAGGGGCTGAAAATGAGCTTTATCTCGCCCGTCTATACCTATTTCAGCAAGTATTTTAAGGGAGTAGGCCCCCTTTTATGAGAGGTACTGTGCCCAACTCTAGGAATGTGTATTCCAAGATTCAGACACCTAGATATCAAGGGAAAGGCTACAGCCGCTTTTGAAAGTTCAGATATTTGAATATCGCGCTCCATTCCTTCCAGAAGGAAATGGAAATTTTATGCAGCTAAGAGCATGTCAAGTGACGTAGCGAGTCGTAGCAGAGGTCGAGACTATTTGTTGATTAAATAGTTAGCCATGGAGTAGAGACTTGAGACTTGGATCAGATTACTGGCACGGCCAAATGAAAGAGAATGCACTTAGTCTCAAGTGAATCGGACCAGGGATACCAGAGATATGAGGATTTCCAGATTTCAGCTGATTCAGCGTGACCCTGACCGTTTTGAATAAAAGCCGGCCGGCCCAAGCAACATCAGCTCACTTCGAAACAAGCTCTTGCATAGCAAGGTGCTGCTACGCTGAGCCAAGGCACATGGTTGCCGGATCTACGCAGAAGATATCTTTAAATTGTGATAGTTACGAAAGTACTACGATACGTGTGGAACATAGTAAGTTTCCGGCAGAGGGAATCACTAAGGTGATTGTTATTTTTCTACGGACACTGGTGAAATACTTTATTTATATATGGACATATGCTAGACTTTGTCTAGAAAGTACTTTGTCACAGTCCAGTAATAATAATTCTATACTTGGATATCTTAATCCAATTAGTCAGTTTCATATATTGTAACTGGATAACCACTCCGATCTTTCAGTATATTGAAGGCCAGTCTATCACGGTGTTGTTCATTAGCCGACAAAGGGAAACTATATGTTGCTTCGCGCATGATAGATGGTGATAAGCCATGCCCAGGGAACGATCTTCAGAACAGCCGTTGATTGGTTTAGACTGTCAGTGTTTTCTTGTACTGAAAAGATTACCGTGAGTTATGTTACAACTGACATATTTGAGAATAGATCATTTAGATCTGACCCCATTTAAGCAAACTGTTATGGATTTAACAGAAGTAAATATTAAAATGGATCAACAGTTACTTCAAACTTCAAGAGATATTACCACTATGTCTTGTTAGACAGATTGTGGGTATATAATGGCGGCCGATACAAGGATTAGACGTGCGTGTCCGATAGGGCATGCATCTGGATAAATCTGGTACAGACCAGGTTCACTACGCTTCAAGACCAACGAGAAATGTAAGCCACATTTTGACTTTATATTATGCCTAGCTAATTGGAACAAACTCATTTTCTGCAGATGACCAACACATTTATTTTTCTTCGTATTTAAATCTTGCAATGATTTACGCAAGACATATTAGAGTTATTCTGAGTATTTTCAGCACTCAGAACAATTTAGGATCAATAACCGAGCATAACGAGCATTTATTTGAATATTTCATATTTTTGGATAATCACGGAAAACAGCCGATGTAACTGTAAAAGTTAATAATTATTTTTGTTGAGGAATGGATATTTTTTTTTCCATATTCGAAGATTCGAACATGTGGATTCTCACATAATGAGATAATAATTAAATATATTTAAAATAATATAACAAATAATAATAATAATAATCCACTAATAATAATAATAATGATTTTCATAACTTTTCTAAATAATTTTTGGATCTTATATTTTTCTAATAATCATATTATTGAGAGAGAGCTTATGAAGTAGTTTAATCATTTCTAGTTTGGAACAGGTGATTTTCCGAAGGAGAGTGGTTAGCGCAACCCCGCATTCAACCAACATGACAGTTCTGGTTGAACAGTTAATATTTGCAATGAGCAAAGTATATTTTTCAGATAACACGGAGAGGCATGAAACGGGAAGCAAATGATATTTGTATCAATTAGGATATTTTTGTATTTATATAAAATCATGACGTAGATACACATTCGAAAGTGTAATAAAGAGTATCATAAGTATGGTAACTTCACGGGTTGAACTGAATGGTAAAATAAAATAAACTTGTAAGTTTATAAATCTTCCAGTGTTGATAACAAGCAGAGGCTTGATTTATTGTATAAATTTTGGGAAGAAAATTTATGTGTGTGGAGTAGTTGAAATGCCATTCCCAGGTGCGCATGTTTAAGTCGCAGGAATGAGGAGGTTTTTATTTGAGCATCAATCAAATAGCAGGTTCGATGACTCAGTGTTAAAGAAGGAGTATTGGAACTACACATTGCGTCGTATGAATGACCCGAAGGTTATTTCTTAAAAACCATCAGTTCTTATTTCAACCTTGTTTACGGATTCCATTAAGACTTTGATTTTGCTAGAACCCGGATTTGTCATGATAGTATTTTATTCTTCTTCAGAGGAAGACCTTTGCCGTTGTTGTTGGAATATTGTGTTCTTATAAAAATAATAGAATGGGCCACTGCCAATTAAAAATAATTCTATAACCACGAATAATTTGAAGGATGTTTTCAATCCTAGTGCCATGAACTAAATGAATTTATTATGAAGCTACAATTCTTATTTCCGCATTCTGTCGAAGAATTGCAAGTTGTGAAAGTTACTAAAATGGCCATAAATATAAATATTTTTCTTAATAATGATTCCAAGTGGAAAATCGAATAGTTGGATGGTCCAACAATTTATTGATCAAGTTGATGATTCTGAAATCATATATTTTGTTAGGAACTTGAAGTTCATAATCGAGTCACTTCTCGAAACGTTTAATGTCAGAAGAACAATTAATTTTGTTGTGCTTCGCACAGTTCTTCGATGCTATGCTCAATGGTCAAATACTTTTCAGATGTTATTAATATATGTACATAATTTGTGTTGATTCAGAAAAATGATAATATTTTTTGACAATATTTTTTGAAACTGGAAAAATAAGTGAAAGTTAAAAATTCTATGAACATTTATTCTACGAGTGTTAATATTATGTAAAAATTCAAACAGTGAACTACAGTATTTCCAGTAAAGACAATTAAATTTGAACTGGATTTAATCATGAATAATCGATATAATTTTGGAACACAGTCTACAGGACTAATAATCAGACGTGTGTTTCCAAAGATAATTGTCCAATGTGTTGGGAAAATTTCTGTACATTGTGTAAATAGGATGTGGGTCGCCACACGTGAATGATGCTGCTTTGAGCATTTTTGCAGTCAATTTTAAATTCAAAATAAAATGAGATAATTTTACATGATGTGTTATGCCCAGTTGAATCTCCTTCTATCCTTATTGTTGCATTGAGCCAAAAATCAGTAAAGCATTTTTTTCATTTGATGTCATTTTTGCGATTAGCTTTAACCCATCTGGCGCTCCGGGATATTTTGACTCTCGTGCTAACTGATTATTGGTAAAATGCATATGTGGTCGTGCGGACTCCGGTCTAAACAGGCACAGTACAGAGAAGAGTTACATCAATGATTAGTGTCGTGCCTCTGAAGGATATCTGTACCAAATTTTACGTTGATCCACCAAGCCGTTCTCGAGTTATAAGGGAACAACCACTTTGTCCACAGACAGACAGACAGACAAAAATTTTATTTTCGCGCGCATCCGTCATAAAACAGTCTGAAACGCGTAAATAACGCAAATTTCCGTAGAAATTCAGAAAAAACAGACAAACTTTAATTCTTATAATTATATAGAGAGACTAGCAGAAGTACCCGCTCTTCGAACGGTCTTCGGTATTAATAACCAGACGTTATCAATTGAGCTACTGTTGCAATGGTTAGGGGCTTGTTATTCCTTCATAAGTTTATCAGAGCGAAGTTAGTATTCTGGGAATATCACACACACTGTTAATTTAAGGGCCTTAAAGTGTGGTTTTCGGAGACTCATTATAGACTCCCGCATTTTGTGTCCCACATTGAGAAGCGCAACATATGCTTTGGTCGTCCTTCCAGGATAATTTTTATATTTCGCCTATTTTAGCATGTATTTTGAAAAGTTTCTTCCTATACCAGTCCTTCAATGAGAAGTACGGTGAAGAGTTTTATAAATAATTCGTGTACTGACTCTCATGGATACCTAATTTTACGATGCTCCAAACATTCGAACACGAGTTATAGGCGTACATAAAGATACACAGAAAGGCCGAAAATCCCTAAGTATGCCTTTCTTCGTAGGGGAAGTAAAGCCGGCGGTCCCATGTCATAGATCTATGGCATGTAATAGAACCTTCCACTAACTATAATTGTGTGAAGCTAAATTTGTAGGTTAGATTTGATTAACGCTCTATTAGTTCCAAAGTTTGCCGGTTGCGGTGGCATCTAGTAGCCAAGTCATACAGATAACACACACTAATACAGCCATCACAATTAACACCGGTTAGCAGACAGATTCTACACACACGAGGCTACGTGAACGCGTTGTTGCAGCTTCTAAACTGAGGTACCAACCAACCAAAAGTCCGAACCACACGGTTTCAAACAAAATCGTCCGTACGAGGAACCCGTTTGTCGAAAAAAAAGTTAGAATGAGCTCAATTTAAATTCACCTAACGTGTACTTCCTGGCGTGAAAATAAAATTGAAAACCTCGTAGACGAAACGCAATACACCTTACATAAAGACTGACCCTCACCGTTGTGTAAAGTCCCCATCCGCAGGAAGACACCTTTAGCAAATTATAAGGGCTTGTGGTGCATGGATATTCAGTTTTTTTTAGCCACCAATGGGCAAATTCCTAATAGCCGCAAATCATACTATTTCAATTGAGTATTTTTTGAAAATAATGTTGCTGTTTGGAGATATAATTCTGTACGACATATCACACGTGCAAATCACGTGAAAAAATTCTAGGGTACCCCTTGAGCCCCTTATGCGCATTGATGAATTTGACAGTCTTAGTTGGTTCCGTGATAACCTTATAGCCATTTGGAAACTTTCACAGAAATGTAATAAGTGGAGTGGCATTGATTTTTACAGAAATAGATGGAACGTTGGATGTCTTCTCTTGAGAACCTGATGTCATGGTTGCCGGCTTGCATTCCTTCATTAATTTATTAAATTAAATTAGTTTTCTGGGAATATCTCAGAAACTGTTGGTTTTAGAGCCTTAAAATGTAGTTTTCGGGAACCCTCGAGTTTTGTTTCTGCCACCGAGGGGCTAATAATGAGCTTTGTCTCGTCGTTGTATGCCAAATTATAATAATAATAATAATAACTATAATAATAATGATAATAATATAATAAATACAATATAGGGATAGGGATATGAAAGACCTTCCGTACCACACCCGCACGTGAAAATCGCGTGACAAAATTCTAGTGTACCCCTTGACCTCCTTAAGCTCATTATACGTATTGATGAATTTTACAGCTAAATATGGTTCTGTGATAACCTTATAGCCGTTTGCAAACTTCACAATAATGTAATAAATGGAATTGCATTGCGTCTTACAGAAATAGATGGTCCTCTGAGATTTGGTTGCCATGGTTACCAGATTGCATTCTTTCATTAGATTATTAAATGAAATTTTTTTCTGGGAATATCTCAAAAACTGTTGGTTTTAGGGCCTTAAAATGTGGTTTTCGTGGACCCTTTAGGGCCCCCGAGTTTTGTTTCTCACATCGAGGGGTTGAAAATAAGCTTTGTCTCGTCCTATTACGCCTATTTCAGCATGAATTTTAAGGGGGTAGGCCCCCTTTTATGAGAGGTACGGAGAAGAGTTACTTCAATGATTAGTGTGGTGCTTCTGATGGATATTTGTATAAAATTTTACGTTGATCCACCCAGCCGTTCTCTAGTTATAAAGACTCGAAGTTGTCCACAGACAAACAGACAGACAGACAGACAGACAAAAAAAATTATTTGCGCGCATCCGTCATAAAACAGTCTGAAACGCGCAAATTACGCAAAATTCCGTGGAAATTCAGAAAAAACAGACAAACTTTCATTTTTATATATTTGTAGATATGTAGAGACTAGCAGAAGTACCCATTCTTCGAACGGTCTTCGGTATTAATAACCAGATGTTATCAATTGAGGTACTGCAGCAATGTTTAGGGGCTTGGAACCTGTTTGTTGGCAAAGAAAAATGATTAGTTAAAATGTGCTCTCAAACTAAATTTACCTAATGTGTTCTTCCTGGCGTGAAAATAACATTGAAAACCTCGTAGACGAATCGCAATACACGTCACATACGAACTGACCCTAACCGTTGTGTCAAGTGCCCAACTACAGGAAGACCCCTTTTATAAATTATAAAGGCTTGTGGTGCATGAAAATTCAGTTTTTTTATCCTCCAATGGCCCAAATTCCTCAAATCAGCAAAAAGCAGTCTACTATTTCAAATCAGGAATTTTTGAAAATGATGTTGCTGTTTGGAGATATAATAGACCTTCTGTACGATATATCGCACGTGTAAGTCGTGTGAAAAAAAATCTAGGGTACTCCTTGAACCCCTTAAGCGCATTGATGAATTTTACAGTTTTAGTTGGTTCCGTGATAACCTTATAGCCATTTGCAACCTTTCACAGAAATGTAATAAATGGAGTGGCATTACTTATTCCAGAAATAGATGGAAAGTTGGATGCCACCTCTTGAGATACTGTTGTCATGGTTAGTGCCTTGCATTCCTGCTTTAGATTATTAAATGAAATTAGTTTTATGGGAATATCTAAGAAACTGTTGGGTTTAGAGCCTTAAAATATAGTTTTCGGGGACCCTTTACAGCTCTTGAGAGGCCCCGAGTTTTGTTTCTGACACCAAGGCATTGAAAATGAGCTTTGTCTCGTCGCTGTACGCCATAATAATGATAATAATTAAAAGAATAACAATAATAATAATATAACAATATAGGGATAGGGATATATTAGACCTTCCGTACCATACCCGCACGTGTAAATCACGTTAAAAAATTCTAGAGCACCCCTTGGCCCCTTAGGCGCATTATATGTATTGATGAATATTTTAGCTTAATTTGGATCCGTTATAACCTTATTGCCGTTTGCAAACCTTCACAATAATGTAATAAATGGAATTGCATTGCGTCTTACAGAAATAGATGAACCTCTGAGATTATGTTGGCATTGTTACCGGCATGCATTCCTTCATTAATTTATTAAGTGAAATTAGTTTTTTGGGAATATCTCAAAAACTGTTGGTTTTAGGGCCTTAACATGTGGTTTTCGAGGGCCCCCGAGTTTCGTTTCTCACATTGAGGGGCTGAAGATGAGCTTTGTCTCGCCCTTCTACGCTTATTTCAGCATGTATTTTAAGGGGGTAGGCCCCCTGTTATGAGAGGTACGGTGGAGAGTTACATCAATGATTAGTATTGTGCCTCTGATGGATATCCGTATCAAATTTTACGTTAATCCACCCAGCCGTTCTCGAGTTATAAGGACACAAACAAAATGTCCACAGACAAACAGACAGATAGAACAAAAAAATGTGCGTGCATCCGTCACAAAACAGTCTGAAACGGGCAAATAAGTCAAATTTCCGTGGAAATGCAGAAAAAACAGACAAACATTCATTTTTAGGTAGATTTCATTAGAAAGCTAACTATTGCAATGGGTACCATGTTTCGACTTCCGGAAAATTTCGACATATCTTCGCGTTTCACATCCCCCAGTCCCCAAAACCACCGTCAGTTCAAAAGTTTATATATAATTTATGTATATATGTATCTATCTATATATATATATATATATCAGTTTCGTGTGGACACGATAACAGCCGTAATTTTGCACCAATCACTTTGAATTTTTTACATAACATGTATCCCTATAAAATCTCGCTCAAGTTCGTTAATGGGCAAAATCGGTCGAAGGGGGTGAAAATGGGGGGCTTTTTTCGAAAAAGTGAAATTTCGCTATAACTCTCTTAATACGTGAAATATCGAATCCATTCAAAGTTCATAATATGTGTCGGATAAGTGCCAAACATTTATGTCAAATAAGTTTTTTGATAGCACCAACCATTGACCAAAGGGGTGGAAAAAGTGGGTTTTTCGGGAAACATTAATCATATCTCTCTTAATAGGCACAATATCAAAACCGTACAAAATGGACAATATTCCTCCAATAATTACCTAAAACTTTTGTCTGAAAGAATTTTCGATATGACCCACCATTACGCCACGGAGTGAGCAAAATGATTTAAATTATAAGAAAATTCCAAGTGCCAAGAGTGGTTGCCATGACAACTTTACTTTTAATTGATACGGGTTGAGCCATCAGCAGTTGCTATGACAACGCCACTGCACGAGATCACATTCTGTTTTCATATGTCTGTGGGAAGCGACTTCGGTATCGGAACTGGTAGCATGCTGAACTTCTATGCCCAAGGTCGCGGGTTCAAACCCGGCTGAAGTCGTCGGATTTACTAAGAGCGCCAAAAAACCCTGAGTATGCTTTCCTTCGGAGGGGAAGTTCCAACGTTCGTTGCAAGTTGATGGTTCCGGTGTCATCTAGTGGCCAAGTTCACAGCTAGGTGTCGTTGATGGTAGTATTTTAAATTATGTAGCCTATTTTAGGTAGATTTCATCAGAAAGCTAACTATTGCAATGGGTGCCATGTTTCGACTTCCGGAAAATTTCGACATATCTTCGCGTTTCACATCCCCCAGACCCCAAACCACCGTCAGTTCAAAAGTTTATATATATGTGTGTGTATATATATGCATATATATCAGTTTCTTGTGGACACGATAACTGCCGTAATTTTGCACCAATCACTTTAATGTTTTACATAATATGTAACCCCTTAAAAAATCGGTCGAGTTCGTTAATGGGCAAAATCGGTTAAAGGGGGGGGGGGGAATGGGGGGGGCTTTTTTTTCGAAAAAGTGAAATGTCGCTATAACTCTCTTAATACGTGAAATATCGAATCAATTCAAAGTTCATAATATTTGTCGGATAAGTGCCAAAAAATTATGTCAAATAGGTTTTTTGATAGCACCAACCATTGACCAAAGGGGTGGAAAAAAGTGTTTTTTTCGGGAAACATTAATATCTCTCTTAATAGGCACAATATCAAACCCGTACATAATGGAAAATATTCCCCTAATAATTACCTAAAACTTTGTCTGAAAGAATTTTTGATCTGACCTACCATTACGCCAAGGGAAGAGAAAAATGATTTCGGAATTAAAGAACATGCCAAGTGCCATCAGAGGTTACCGTGACAACGCTTCTAAATTGATGAGGGATGAGCTATCAGAGGTTGCCAAGACAACGCCATTTCACGAGATCACATTCATTTTTCCATCTGACTGTGGGAAGCGGCTAACTGGTAGCATGCTGAACTTATATGCCCAAGGTCGCTGGTTCAAAGCCGGCCAAAGTCGTCGGATTTTCTAAGAGCGCTAAAAAACCCTCAGCATGCTTTCCTTTGGAGGAGAAGTTCCAACGTTCGTTGCAAGTTGCTGGTTGCGGTGGCATCTAGTAGTCAAGTTCACAGCTAGGTGTCGTTCACGTTAGGATATGGTACAAAATTAGGAACTACTACTTAAAATTGACCGTCTGCAGACCTTACCTGAATTACAGACTAAAACAGTCATCACAATTAACACCGTTTATCAGATTCTACACACCCGGGGTTACATGACCACGTTGTCGCAGCCCCTAAACTGAGGAACCAACAAAAATCTCTGCGGGAGATAAAATTTTGCGAGAAGAAGTAACAGACTGTCTGATAGTTACACATCAGTTCCAAACCTTGCATAAGGACAGTGTGATCAGAAGTATAAAAATGAACCCCGAATGAAAAGAAGGTTACCATCCCCATAAGACAATAAAATGATAAAAATATGCATACAAAAACGAAAAAAGTTGATTTTTAACCTCCAAATGTAAAATACTTTCTTTCAATCAATGAGGTCTGATCCTCCTACGAAAACCTGCATATTTTGCCTATTATAGCCAATCCCCTAGTTTGCCCGGTGAAATCTACCTCCGCCTTCCGGCGTGCCGAGAGGATTTTTTATATAATAGAGAAGGGATATAATAGACCTTCCTTACCACACCCGCACGTGTAAATCGCGTGAAAAAATTCTAGAGTACCCCTTGCCCCCATAAGCGCATTGTATATATTGATGAATATTTCAGCTTAATTTGGATCCGTTATAACCTTATAGCCGTTTGCAAACCTTCACAGTAATGTAATAAATGGAATTGCATTGCGTCTTACAGAAATAGATGGACCTCTGAGATTCAGTTGCCATGGTTACCGGCATGCATTCTTTCATTAATTTATTAAGTGAAATTAGTTTTCTGGGAATATCTCAAAAACTGTCGGTTTTAGGGCCTTAAAATGTGGTTTTCGGGGGCTCTGGTCCCCCGAGATTCGTTTCTCACATTGAGGGTCTGAAAATGAGCTTTGTTTCACCCTTCTACACCTATTTCAGCATGTATTTTAAGGGGATAGGGCCCCTTTTATGAGAGTTAAGGAGAAGAGTTACATCAATGATTAGTGTCTTGCCTCTGAAGGATATCTGTATCAAATTTTACGTTGATCCACTCAGCCGTTCTCGATTTATAAGGACACAAAAAATTGTCTACAGACAGACAGACAAACAAACAGACAGACAAAAAATTTATTTTTGCGCGCATCCATCATAAAACAGTCTGAAACGCGCAAATATCGCAAATTTCCGTGGATATTCAGAAAAAACAGACAAATTTTCATTTTTATATGTATATAGAGATTCTACGCTTATTTCAGCATGTATTTTAAGGGGGTATGCCCCCTGTTATGAGAGGTACGGCGAAGAGTTACATCAATGATTAGTGTCGTGCCTCTGATCGATATCTGTATCAAATTTTACGTTAATCCACCCAGCCGTTCTCGAGTTATAAGGACACTTAATATTGTCCACAGACAAGCAGACAGGCAAAAAATATATTTTTGCGTGCATCCGTCACAAAACAGTCCGAAACGGGCAAATATGTCACATTTCCGTGGAAATGCAGAAAAAACAGACAAACATTCATTTTTATATAATAGAGAAGGGATATAATAGACCTTCCGTACCACACCCGCACGTGTAAATCGCGTGAAAAAAATTCTAGAGTACCCCTTGCCCCCTTAAGCGCATTAGTAGTGTGTTTTGGCAGGTTCTGGCCCCTCCTCCTCCACACCCTCCACACAAGATGGCGGCAGCCTGATAACTCCCGAACCCGTGGTCGGATTTTGACGAATGAGTTGTCATTGAACTCGGGCTGATACCCCCTTTCCTATGGACAACATATTTCAACCCCAAAAATAAAACCTACCCCTACTAGGCGGTGGAATTGTAATTTTTTTAGAGAATCTCTCTTTCCAATTGCAACATGTGAGAGTTTGAATGCTAATATGGAATGAAAAATTGTTCTACACAAGAGACATGTGTGCGGTAGAAAGCCACTATGAATTAGCATGCCCACTCATGGCTTTTGTAAGAGGGTGGGGGAGCGGATCCCTATGGATGGGTTATTGTTGACGGGTCATTGTTGGCGGGGACATTGTTGCCGGGTCATTGTGGACGAGTCCTTGTGGACAAGTCCTTGTTGACAGGTCCTTGTGGACAGGTCCTTGTTGACAGGTCCTTGTGGACGAGTCCTTGTGGATGAGTCCTTGTTGATGAGTCCCTTTAGACCGGTCCCTTTGGACTGGTCCCTATGGACTGACCCATGGTCTCTAATGCTATGATGAAATTAAACGTTGTTCCACATGAAACGCATGTGAAGAACCGATTGCTATTATGAATTAACATGTTTTTTTGTTGTTTTTACGCATGCGCACTTGGTTTTTTTTTGTAAGCGGGCGGGCTTTTTGAATAATGATTTATAGATGAGTTATTTTTTTTAAATTACCAAAAGATCCAAAACTAATAGGTCATTAGCTTTTTAATATCTCATGAATCAATAAGGCTAGGGATCTGTATGAGAGGTCGTTGGACTTGAGGTGACATTCTGTTTTTGAAAATATTATTTATTTATGTCAAAAGGGCCTAACTGCACTTTTGGTAATATCTCGCTAATTAATAATCAGAGAGGGTCAAGTGAGGTGTCATAGGACACAGGATGGTCAACCCTTTTCCATGACCAACGAATTTACCCAAAAGATCTAAGGTCATTAGCTTTATAATATCTCATGAATCAATAATGCTAGGGACCTGTATGAGAGGTCGTTGGACTTGAGGTGACATTCTGTTTTTGAATATATTATTTATTTATGTCAAAAGGGCCTAACTGCACTTTTGTTGATATCTAGCTAACTAATAATCAGAGAGGGTCAAGTGAGGTGTCATAGGACTCAGGATGGTCAACCCTTTTCCATGACCAATGAATTTACCCGAAAGATCTAAAACAGCAAGGTCATTGACCTATGATTTTATAAACTAATAATCAGAGAGGCTCAAGTGAGGTGTTATGGGACTCAGGATGGTCAACCCTTTTCCATGACCAACGAATTTACCCATAAGATTCAAAACAGCTAGGTCATTGACCAAATATTTTATAAACTAATAATCGAATATCAACATGTGAGGTGTCATAGGACTTAGAATGGTCAACCCTTTCCCATGGCCAATGAATTTACCCAAAATACCCAATACATCAAGGTCATCGACCTGAGATTTTATAAACTAATAATCGGATACGAACACGTGAGATGTTTACCATGTGTGATGAAACATAGCTAGGTAGAGAAAGAATTTGTGTATGCTACATGTATGGTGACTGACAAGTCATTGAAACTTGATTTTCAGATCAAACTGCAGTATAGAGAGAGTATTGGTTGCAGGTATGGGTTAATAAATGACGAACGGTGTACACAAACTGTGATTTATCGATTCAAGAATTAAGAGTAGACTATCTTTAATTGATTGGTTAAAGAGGATAGCTAAAACACCAAAAAAAATGCTCAGTGGTTACCGGGACAAGATGGTCGCTACACACAACAAGCTTTAAATACTTGAGGCTAATAATCTATACACACACACACACGCTTGTTCTAAACTAAACTGTGTTGCTGTCAGTGCTCAGACAGTAGGCTGATGACAAAATGCATTGCTAACAGAAATATAATCATTTCCGGTTGTATAATGTTACCAGCTATCCATTTTGTGTTGCAGTGTTAAGCACTTTTAGCTCTTGTACTGGTGGTCTTAAATCGATTTCCAGGTCTGAGGCCTAGAACGAGTCAAACTAAGAAACAAGGGCATGGTGGTGTAGTGGTTAAGCTGTTAGCCTTTTCACCAGGGTTCGATTTCAGGTTAATATGCATGTCATAAACATATTAAACGAAACAAAACAGAGATACCGTTTAAAACTGATTACATTTGTGTCTTTTCAAATTATTACTTGGATTACAAATACAAAGCTGAACTGGGTTTCATATACAGTTAATGCTATCACACACTAGAATGTAAGAAAACCAAATAGCAAAAGGCGTAGGTAGAGCAGTGGTAAAATTGCTATATATGTAGAGAACTACCAAGCGGTTTTATGAACTGGCAAAGCTATATCGCATAAACAGTGCGGGATACAATCCAGCAATCAAATTTGTATCTTGTGGAACAGAGAAAATGCACTTTTACCTTGATGGATAGCAAATGAGTGCAGATGAATGACCTATGCATTAGCCTACCATAGGGTTATAACCACGAGCTGGAGGTGTGACTTCTATATTTTATTGTTTAGAGACATGGCTTTTTTGTAACCAGTAGATTTAGTATTTTGTAAATATTCATTTTTGTAATTGTAAATAGTGGAAATATTTTTTTGTAATAGTAAATGTTAAATGAAAATCCACAGCCTGCTTCCAGTCTCCGACCGGGTCAGGAATGGAATGAATGAAGCCCCCATCTAGCGGCGAGGATATGAACTGTGCCGGCTGCCGAGGCCTGACGCACTCCTCTGGGGCAATGATTAAATGAAAGACAGATGAAATGAAATGATGGTGGAGAGTGTTGCTGGAATGAAATTGTGACAGGGAAAACCGGAGAACCCGGAGAAAAACCTGTCTGCCTCCGTTTTGTCCAGCACAGATCTCACACGGAGTGACCGGGATTTGAACCACGGACCCAGCGGTGAGAGGCCGGCGTGCTGCCGCCTAAGCCACGGAGGCTTCAGTAAATGTTAAATGTATAACTAAAAGTTATTTGGGATAAGTGTGCATGTCAAGGATAAATAGCGTGGTTGTATTTGTTTTTAAGACAGGTATGGTTGTGTGAATGTATGACTATATATAGAATGATAGAGAGAGATAGAGAAAGCTTGTGTGTGTGTGTGGGTGGGTGTGGGTAGCAGTGATTGTTCAACCAAAGCAAACACGGCAAGGTAGGATGGTGGGGGTAATTAATGTATATAGCAAATGGTAAATAGTATAATGTAATTTTTTTAACACTTGTGTTTTTTAATGCAGCGGTAGATAGGTGTTATTTTGTAAAACAGCCTTACCTACAGTAGTAGTAGTAGTAGTAGTAGTAGTAGTAGCGGCTTCGGTGGCGTAGTCGGTAGCATGCTGAACTGCTATTCCCAAGATAGCGGGTTCAAACCCGGCCGAAGTCGTCGGATTTTTTAAGAGCGTTAAAAATCCTTCAGTATGCCTTCCTTCGGAGGGGAAGTAAAGCCGGCGGTCCCATGTCATAGATTTATGGCATGTAAAAGATCCCTTCACAGACTAAACTTGTGTAAAGCAAAATTTGTTAGGTTAGATTTCGTCAGAACGCTCTATCAAAGTTCCAACGTTCACCACTAGGTATCATTGATATCTGGCGGCGAAAGTTGGAACTACTTGAAATTGAACGGAAGTTGTAGCTCACCCTTTAGGGTATCCGCTGGAAGCAGCTACAGACTCAGGCGAGCCGAACATGTCCCCGGACACTCCCGGCACTAAAAGCCATACGATAAATAAATAAATAAATAAATAAATAAATAGTAGTAGTAGTAGGCCTATATGTTTTTGGAAACAAACAGAAAGAGAATGCACTATTGCCATGGCCAAGCACTTCCATTAAGGTGATTTCAAGAAAATTTAAATCATCGAATGTGTGTTTAACAAAACTAAACTTTCAGCATGGACTAAATCATAAACGTGTCGTCTGTGATATGAAAACAAGATGTTCAGTAAAGAATATATAGCCTACTTTCTCCTAAATGCATGGGTGTTGTTATAACTCTTTGTCCATTTCAAGGAGTATGATTGAATGTTGGTTGTAGTAGCTTGTTGAAATACCACGTGCTATAGGGATATTAAACATGAATATGAGGTGCCCTTTGCTAGTGCTACCTGTGTACCAAATTTCGTTCAATTCGGTTTCACCGTGTTTGAATTCATAGGGGGAATCGATTTGCACACATACTTGGCCACCATCTGCAAACTATTGGGCTGATGTTCTTGCAGTTTGGTCAGAATGTGTTTCCCACATAAAGATATGGTGTTGCAAAATTTGGTAGAGACTAGATTATTAGGTTGGTCGTAATTACATTTTAGCTTTTAACATTTGGGTGGCCGCGATTACGTTTCCGTCAAGATAGCGGTGATATAAAACATGACACTGAGGTGCCATTTGCTAGTGCTACCTCTGTACCAAATTCCGGTCATTCGGTTCCACCGTGTTCGAATTAATAGGGGGAATCAATTTTGACATAAAGATGGCCGCCATCCGCAAACTATTAGGCTAATGACCTATTAGATTGGTCAAAGGATGCTCCCTCCATAAAGGTATGTTGTTGCAATATTTGGTAGAGATCGGATGGTTATGTTAGTCGTAATTTGATTTAAGCTTTAAACATTTGTGTGGCCGCCATTACGTTTCTGTCAATATGGCGGCGATATTAATCATGACACTGAGATGCCCATTGCTAGTGCTATCTCTGTACCAAAATTCGTTCCATTCGGTTTCACCGTGTTTGAATTAATAGGGGGAATCGATTCTGACACAAAGATGGCCGCCATCCGCAAATTATTAGGCGAATGACCTATTAGATTGGTCAAAGGATGCTCCCTCCATAAAGGTATGTAGTTGCAAAATTTGGTAGAGATCGGATGATTAGGTAAATCGTAATTTGATTTAAGCTTTGAACATTCGTGTGGCCGCCATTACGTTTCAGTCAAGATGGCGGCGATATAAAACATGACACTGAGGTGCCATTTGCTAGTGCTACCTCTGTACCAAATTTCGTTCCATTCGGTTCCACCGTGTTCGATTTAATAGGGGGAATCAATTTTGACATAAAGATGGCCGCCACCCGCAAACTATTAGGCGAATGACCTATTAGATTGGTCAAAAGATGTTCCCTCCATTAAGTTATGTTGTTGCAAAGTTTGGCAGAGATCGGATGGTTATGTTAGTCGTAATTTAACTTAAGCTTTGAACATTTGTGTGGCCGCCATTACGTTTCTGTCAATATGGCGGCGATATAAAACATGACACTGAGATGCCCTTTGCTAGTGCTATCTCTGTACCAAATTTCGTTCCATTCGGTTTCACCGTGTTTGAATTAATAGGGGGAATTGATTTTCACACAAAGACGGCCGCCATCCGCAAACTATTACGCTGATGACCTATTAGATTGGTCAAAGGATGCTCCCTCCATAAAGGTATGTTGTTGCAAATTTGGTAGAGATCGGATGATTAGGTTAGTCGTAATTTGATTTAAGCTTTGAACATTTGTGTGGCCGCCATTACGTTTCCGTCAAGATGTCGGCAATATAAAACATGGCACTGAGGTGTCCTTTGCATGTGCTACCTTTGTACCAAATTTCGTTCAATTCGCATTCACCGTGTTCGAATTGATAGGGGGGGACAGACATTCAGAGTACACACACTCACACACACACAGACACACCCACACACACACACAGACTCACACACACACATACACATACACACACACACACAGACTCACACACACACATACACACACATAGACAGACACACTTTTTTCGCCCTGTGTTGATCTCATAAGTCTACTTTAATTTTTTGCAAAAATCGAAAGTAGGCTAAAAATAGGAAATCCATGTTTCCTTATCAACACAATTTAAAAACTTAAAACTGTCATTTAAAAATGTAAATGGGAAATTGACAAATGAGTAAACAACAAGATGGAAATTTCTTGTTTCCATATCATGAAATCCAAAAACTTTAAACTGACATCTTCAAATTGTGTACATGGAAAATTGACAAATGGCAATATGTGAAATGTGAAAATGAAAAAAATGAACAAATGGCTATCATTATTTAAAAAAATAAAAAACCGGCGTGTTCTATCGTTAAAGTGTGAATCAAACCACATCTAATTATTTGGATCACCCGAGACTGAGTAGACCTGTTTTAGTCCTAATATACTTTTAAAATTTTATGTTAAAACTCAAATTGAACTCAAGAGCTTTAGAGTGCCAGCTAACTATTATAACCGTTACGTCACAAAGACAACTTTACACTACTCTTAATGAACAATAATAAGAAAAAGAATAATAAATGTTGAATTTTTTTAAAGGATGAACATGGTGACACTGTTTATGTTGCACAGTCTGCTAGCTTCTAGCCAGCAGCTGGGGTCTTAGAAAACGATACAGTTAACATTTTGTAATGAGATGTGACATGTTTCAAAGTACAGTATTATGGGTTCCTGTTGAGTAAAAACTAATCCTGTACAAGGAAGCAAGGGTTCGAACCCCTTACCTAACATTACTATTGCCTGAACATGGCTTGACGACACTGTATTATTATGATACTCGGTACACAAACCATAGATAGAGTGTACTGTTTAAGATCACTTTCTTTCTGAACATAGGTGGAGACTGTTGATGGTTAACAATGGCATTAATATAGTAGGACGTGGGTATAGCAATTAAGAAAAAACAGACAATACCCATACAATATTTTTATTTATTTAATATAAGTACTTGTACAATAGTTACATTCAAAATACATTTCTTTTTTCTCTATTAATATTTAGTCCTTTTTGATTCTCTTGCATATGAAGGGTAGATAACCTTGTAGTTCATCCCCTTAAAACAACAACAACAACAACAACACAACCTTTTGCATAGTCTGTGATGTTGACGACTCTTGAGATGTGGAAGATGGATTAAACATAACTTTTACAGCAGGGGTTAAATGTTGCTCAATAAACACTGCACTATTTTGAGTAGCAACATTTTTTTCTTGTACTAGCTTTTTAGCATTGTCATGATTATTTGTTGACACCAACAGTGTTTCATCTGGTACACCACATTGATGATCACTCACACTTAAAACCTTACCATTTCTACTTTTTAGATTGCCTCGACATTTTTTTTACCTCTCTTTTGAGCATCGCCAAAATATTATTCCTTTTACATTTTGACGATTATAGTTATAAGAGTAGCCTTTATAGAGTACACGTTGTTTACCTTTGTTAGTTGTAGTAAGTTCCATAGTAGCAACTAATCTGTTAGTATGATTTGCTCACTACAAAGGTTATAACTGTTCTGATAATAAAATAATTTAGCGTTGGCTTTTATATTTAATATGTACAGTTTGAAGTGATAACAAAAGTGAGAGCAAAATGGTAGCAGAGTGGTAGAAAATATAACATGTATTGTCAAGAAATAGTTTAAGCGGTTATGTGGATCCATTACATAATAATTTTAGCACGACGAAGCTCATTTTCTATATCCAATAGTTCTTCATCATATTCAGTATAACCAGCCTGATTATAGACATGCAGTTGCTGAAGCCGCCGGATTAGCTTACTTGGATTGTTCCAGTAGACAAATTTAACAAATGATTTTGTAGGTGTAAACAAAGCATTACCATTATCATTGTTATCTTCATCATCAACATCATCATCATCATAACCATTATCATTATCATCATCATCATGATCATTATAATCCTCATCACAATTACTATATAGTCCTTTTAGATCCTTTTGCAATACCACATTTTGCACAGTCTGTGTTGCCTTTGATAATGTTGGGAGTTTTTCAGACATTGACAACTGTCCTAACACGACTTTCTGAGGAGATGATACATGCTTCTTAAGAAACAATGCACTATCTTGAGCTGCAATATCTTTTTCTGGGACAAGTGTTTTAGCATTTTGAAGAGTTTTTTTAAACAGCAACGATGTTTTATCTGGTACACTACATTGATGATCACTCACATTTAAGACATCACTATTTTTACTTTTCAGCTCACCTCGACACTGTTTTAAACGATGTTTTGAACAACGCCAAATAACAGTTCCATTTTTATTGGTTCGTTTTACAATATATGTATATCCTTTATAGAATGCGTATGGCATACCATTGCTATTTGTTGATACTTCCATGTCAATTGTCAAGCAGGAACTAATCTCTAGCAATGTTCACTCGATAATATAAATAATTGTTTAAAGTGAGAGGAAAAGTGGGTGCAAGAGTAGGTGCAAAAGTGGGTGCAAAAGTGGGTGCAAAAGTGAGTGCAAAAGTGGGTGCCGCTTAGAGTAGGCATGAATTTTACTAGAATGTGATTTGAGTAAATGTAATTTCTAAACCCCAGTAGTGAATAGTCAGTTGGTTTTGATCTATGCAAGCGTAAACATGTCACATACAATGGTGATGGATACTCAAGGCTTTAAGGTCAACGAAAACAAGTACAGTATATATTTAAAGAGGTGGCTATCATTGATTGCACAACACGCGGGTTACCATATCTTTTTCGGACTAGTGTTTTAACATTTGAAGAGTTTTTTTAAAACTGCAAAGATGTCTTATCTGTCACACTACATTGATGATCACTCACACTTAAGACCTCACTATTTTTACTTTTTAGCTCACTTTGACACTGTTTTGAACGATGTTTTGAACAACGTCAAATAACAGTTCCATTTTATTGGTTCGTTTTACAATATACGTATAACCTTTATAGTATGCATATGGCTTACCATAACTATTCGTTGATACTTCCATATCAATTTTCATGCATGAAATAATCTCCAATAAATTTCGCTCGATAATAGAAATAATAGTTTAAAGTGGGTGCAAAGGTGGGTGCAAAAGTGAGTGCAAAAGTGAGTGTAAAAGTGGATGTAAAAGTGGGTGCAAAAGTGAGTGCAAAAGTGAATGTAAAACGGGGTGTAGTTTATAGTAGGCACGATTTTTACTAGAATGTGATTTGAGTAAATGTAATTTCTAAACCCAAGTAGTGAGTAGTCAGTTGGTTTTGATTTATGCAAGCGTAAACATGTCTCATACACTGATGATGGATACTCAAGGCTTCATGGTCAACAAAAACAAGTATATAGTTAAAGAGGTAGCTATTATTGATTGCACAACCCTGAATCTATTTTTGAAATTTTGACAAAGAGTCTAAGTGCACTTTTGTTAATATCTCGCGAACCAATATGACTAGGGCATTGCATGATGTATTGTTGGACTTTTTGCCGAAGACTGCTGGTAAACACCTATGTTCCCACGACCTTTTTAAAGATGACGGCTGACCCACGAAGGCTGATTAAAAAGTATTCCAAGCGGAGCATGTCGATAAGCAAACCAATAATCAAAGGGGGTATGACAGAGCTTGAGGCGATAACCCCTTTTGATTGATCCCAGTTGATTTGCCCCTTTGGACTGGCCCCCGTTGACTAGTCCCTCTGGACGGGTCCTTTTTGAAGGGAATCATTTATGACGGGCCCCTGCTGACGGGTCACTGTGGACGGATCCCTGTGGACGGGTGCCTGTTGACAGGTCCTTTTGAATAATCCCTTTGGACCGGTCCATTTGGACTGATCCCTATGGGTTGGCCCATGCATTTATCCAAATTATGTCTTAAGTGTGAGTGATCATCAATGTAGTGTGACAGATAAGACATCTTTGCTGTTTTAAAAAAACTCTTCAAATGTTAAAACACTAGTCCGAAAAAGATATGGTAACCCGCGTGTTGTGCAATCAATGATAGCCACCTCTTGAAATATATACTGTACTTGTTTTCGTTGACCTTAAAGCCTTGAGTATCCATCACCAGTGTATGTGACATGTTTACGCTTGCATAGATCAAAACCAACTGACTATTCACTACTGGGGTTTAGAAATTACATTTACTCAAATCACATTCTAGTAAAATTCATGCCTACTATAAGCGGCACCCACTTTTGTACCCACATTTACATCCAATTTTGCACACACTTTTGCACCCACTTTTGTACTCACTTTTACACTCACTTTAGCACCCACTTTTGCACCCATTTTTGCACCCACTTTGGCATTCACTTTTGCACCCACTTTTGCACTCCCTTTTGCACCCACTTTTGCACGCACTTTTGCACTCACTTTTGCACCCACTTTTGCACCCACTTTTGCACCTACTCTTGCACCCACTTTTCCTCTCACTTTAAACAATTATTTATATTATCGAGTGAACTTTGCTAGAGATTATTTCCTGCTTGACAATTGACATGGAAGTATCAACAAATAGCAATGGTATGCCATACGCATTCTATAAAGGATATACATATGTTGTAAAACGAACCAATAAAAATGGAACTGTTATTTGGCGTTGTTCAAAACATCGTTTAAAACAGTGTCGAGGTGAGCTGAAAAGTAAAAATAGTGATGTCTTAAGTGTGAGTGATCATCAATGTAGTGTACCAGATAAAACATCGTTGCTGTTTAAAAAAACTCTTCAAAATGCTAAAACACTTGTCCCAGAAAAAGATATTGCAGCTCAAGATAGTGCATTGTTTCTTAAGAAGCATGTATCATCTCCTCAGAAAGTCGTGTTAGGACAGTTGTCAATGTCTGAAAAACTCCCAACATTATCAAAGGCAACACAGACTGTGCAAAATGTGGTATTGCAAAAGGATCAAAAAGGACTATATAGTAATTGTGATGAGGATTATAATGATCATGATGATGATGATAATGATAATGGTTATGATGATGATGATGTTGATGATGAAGATAACAATGATAATGGTAATGCTTTGTTTACACCTACAAAATCATTTGTTAAATTTGTCTACTGGAACAATCCAAGTAAGCTAATCCGGCGGCTTCAGCAACTGCATGTCTATAAACAGGCTGGTTATACTGAATATGATGAAGAACTATTGGATATAGAAAATGAGCTTCGTCGTGCTAAAATTATTATGTAATGGATCCACATAACCGCTTAAACTATTTCTTGACAATACATGTTATATTTTCTACCACTCTGCTACCATTTTGCTCTCACTTTTGTTATCACTTCAAACTGTACATATTAAATATAAAAGCCAACGCTAAATTATTTTATTATCAGAACAGTTATAACCTTTGTAGTGAGCAAATCATACTAACAGATTAGTTGCTACTATGGAACTTACTACAACTAACAAAGGTAAACAACGTGTACTCTATAAAGGCTACTCTTATAACTATAATCGTCAAAATGTAAAAGGAATAATATTTTGGCGATGCTCAAAAGAGAGGTAAAAAAAATGTCGAGGCAATCTAAAAAGTAGAAATGGTAAGGTTTTAAGTGTGAGTGATCATCAATGTGGTGTACCAGATGAAACACTGTTGGTGTCAACAAATAATCATGACAATGCTAAAAAGCTAGTACAAGAAAAAAATGTTGCTACTCAAAATAGTGCAGTGTTTATTGAGCAACATTTAACCCCTGCTGTAAAAGTTATGTTTAATCCATCTTCCACATCTCAAGAGTCGTCAACATCACAGACTATGCAAAAGGTTGTGTTGTTGTTGTTGTTGTTGTTGTTTTAAGGGGATGAACTACAAGGTTATCTACCCTTCATATGCAAGAGAATCAAAAAGGACTAAATATTAATAGAGAAAAAAGAAATGTATTTTGAATGTAACTATTGTACAAGTACTTATATTAAATAAATAAAAATATTGTATGGGTATTGTCTGTTTTTTCTTAATTGCTATACCCACGTCCTACTATATTAATGCCATTGTTAACCATCAACAGTCTCCACCTATGTTCAGAAAGAAAGTGATCTTAAACAGTACACTCTATCTATGGTTTGTGTACCGAGTATCATAATAATACAGTGTCGTCAAGCCATGTTCAGGCAATAGTAATGTTAGGTAAGGGGTTCGAACCCTTGCTTCCTTGTACAGGATTAGTTTTTACTCAACAGGAACCCATAATACTGTACTTTGAAACATGTCACATCTCATTACAAAATGTTAACTGTATCGTTTTCTAAGACCCCAGCTGCTGGCTAGAAGCTAGCAGACTGTGCAACATAAACAGTGTCACCATGTTCATCCTTTAAAAAAATTCAACATTTATTATTCTTTTTCTTATTATTGTTCATTAAGAGTAGTGTAAAGTTGTCTTTGTGACGTAACGGTTATAATAGTTAGCTGGCACTCTAAAGCTCTTGAGTTCAATTTGAGCTTTAACATAAAATTTTAAATGTATATTAGGACTAAAACAGGTCTACTCAGTCTTGGGTGATCCAAATAAGTAGATGTGGTTTGATTCACACTTTAACGATAGAACACGACGGTTTTTTATTTTTTTAAATAATGATAGCCATTTGTTCATTTTTTTCATTTTTACATTTCACATATTGCCATTTGTCAATTTTCCATGTACACAATTTGAAAATGTCAGTTTAAAGTTTTTGGATTTCATGATATGGAAACAAGAATTTTCCATCTTGTTGTTTACACATTTGTCAATTTCCCATTTACATTTTTAAATGACAGTTTTAAGTTTTTAAATTGTGTTGATATGGAAACATGGATTTCCTATTTTTTTCATATCACAGACGACACGTTTATGATTTAGTCCATGCTGAAAGTTTAGTTTTGTTAAACACACATTTGATGATTTAAATTTTCTTGAAATCACCTTAATGGAAGTGCTTGGCCATGGCAATAGTGCATTCTCTTTCTGTTTGTTTCCAAAGACATATAGGCCTACTACTACTACTACTACTACTACTACTACTGTAGGTAAGGCTGTTTTACAAAATAACACCTATCTACCGCTGCATTAAAAAAACCAAGTGTTAAAAAATTACATTATACTATTTTCCATTTGCTATATACATTAATTACCCCCACCATCCTACCTTGCCGTGTTTGCTTTGGTTGAACAATCAATGCTACCCACACCCACCCACACACACACACAAGCTTTCTCTCTCTCTCTCTATCATTCTATCTATAGTCATACATTCACACAACCATACCTGTCTTAAAAACAAATACAACCACGCTATTTATCCTTGACATGCACACTTATCCCAAATAACTTTTAGTTATACATTTAACATTTATTATTACAAAAAATATTTCCACTATTTACAATTACAAAAATGAATATTTACAAAATACTAAATCTACTGGTTACAAAAAAGCCATGTCTCTAAACAATAAAATATAGAAGTCACACCTCCAGCTCGTGGTTATAACCCTAGGGTAGGCTAATGCATAGGTCATTCATCTGCACTCATTTGCTATCCATCAAGGTAAAAGTGCATTTTCCCTGTTCCACAAGATACAAATTTGATTGCTGGATTGTATCCCGCACTGTTTATGCGATATAGCTTTGCCAGTTCATAAAACCGCTAGGTAGTTCTCTACATATATAGCAATTTTACCACTGCTCTACCTACGCCTTTTGCTATTTGGTTTTCTTACATTCTAGTGTGTGATAGCATTAACTGTATATGAAACCCAGTTCAGCTTTGTATTTGTAATCCAAGTAATAATTTGAAAAGACACAAATGTAATCAGTTTTTAACGTTATCTCGGTTTTGTTTTGTTTAATATGTTTATGACATGCATATTAACCTGAAATCGAACCCTGGTGAAAAGGCTAACAGCTTAACCACTACACCACCATGCCCTTGTTTCTTAGTTTGACTCGTTCTAGGCCTCAGACCTGGAAATCGATTTAAGACCACCAGTACAAGAGCTAAAAGTGCTTAACACTGCAACACAAAATGGATAGCTGGTAACATTATACAACCGGAAATGATTATATTTCTGTTAGCAATGCATTTTGTCATCAGCCTACTGTCTGAGCACTGACAGCAACTCAGTTTAGTTTAGAACAAGCGTGTGTGTGTGTATAGATTATTAGCCTCAAGTATTTAAAGCTTGTTGTGTGTAGCGACCATCTTGTCCCGGTAACCACTGAGCATTTTTTTGTGTTTTAGCTATCCTCTTTAACCAATCAATTAAAGATAGTCTACTCTTAATTCTTGAATCGATAAATCAAAGTTTGTGTACACCGTTCGTCATTTATTAACCCATACCTGCAATCTATACTCTCTCTATACTGCAGTTTGATCTGAAAATCAAGTTTCAATGACTTGTCAGTCACCATACATGTAGCCTACACTAATTCTTTCTCTACCTAGCTATGTTTCATCACACATGGTAAACATCTCACGTGTTCGTATCCGATTATTAGTTTATAAAATCTCAGGTCGATGACCTTGATGTATTGGGTATTTTGGGTAAATTCATTGGCCATGGGAAAGGGTTGACCATTCTAAGTCCTATGACACCTCACATGCTGATATTCGATTATTAATTTATAAAATATTAGGTCAATGACCTTGCTGTTTTGAATCTTTTGGGTAAATTCGTTGGTCATGGAAAAGGGTTGACCATCCTGAGTCCTATGACACCTCACTTGACCCTCTCTGATTATTAGTTAGCGAGATATCAACAAAAGTGCAGTTAGGCCCTTTTGACATAAATAAATAATATATTCAAAAACAAAATGTTACCTCAACTCCAACGACCTCTCATACAGGTCCCTAGCCTTATTGATTCATGAGATATTAAAAAGCTAATGACCTTAGATCTTTTGGGTAAATTCGTTGGTCATGGAAAAGGGTTGACCATCCTGAGTCCTATGCACCTCACTTGACCCTCTCTGATTATTAGTTAGCGAGATATTACCAAAAGTGCAGTTAGGCCCTTTTGACATAAATAAATAATATATTCAAAAACAGAATGTCACCTCAAGTCCAACGACCTCTCATACAGGTCCCTAGCCTTATTGATTCATGAGATATTAAAAAGCTAATGACCTATTAGTTTTGGATCTTTTGGTAACTTAAAAAAAACTCATCTATAAATCATTATTCAAAAAGCCCGCCCGCTTACAAAAACCCCAAGTGCGCATGCGTAAAAACAAAACAAAACAAACATGTTAATTCATAATAGCAATCGGTTCTTCACATGCGTTTCATGTGGAACTACGTTTAATTTCATCATAGCATTAGAGACCATGGGTCAGTCCATAGGGACCAGTCCAAAGGGACCGGTCTAAAGGGACTCATCAACAAGGACTCATCCACAAGGACTCGTCCACAAGGACCTGTCAACAAGGACCTGTCCACAAGGACCTGTCAACAAGGACTTGTCCACAAGGACTCGTCCACAATGACCCGGCAACAATGTCCCCGCCAACAATGACCCGTCAACAATAACCCATCCATAGGGATCCGCTCCCCCACCCTCTTACAAAAGCCATGAGTGGGCATGCTAATTCATAGTGGCTTTCCACCGCACACATGTCTCTTGTGTAGAACAACTTTTCATTCCATATTAGCATTCAAACTCTCACATGTTGCAATTGGAAAGAGAGATTCTCTAAAAAAAATTACAATTCCACCGCCTAGTAGGGGTAGGTTTTATTTTTGGGGTTGAAATATGTTGTCCATAGGAAAGGGGGTATCAGCCCGAGTTCAATGACACCTCATTCGTCAAAATACGACCACGGGTTCGGGAGTTATCGGGCTGCCGCCATCTTGTGTGGAGGGTGTGGAGTAGGAGGGGCCAGAACCGGCCAAAACACACTACTCGCATTGTATGTATTGATGAATATTTCAGCTTAATTTGGATCCGTTATAACCTTATAGCCGTTTGCAAACCTTCACAGTAATGTCATAAATGGAATTGCATTGCGTCTTACAGAAATAGATGGACCTCTGAGATTCAGTTGCCATGGTTACCGGCATGCATTCGTTCATTAATTTATTAAGTGAAATTAGTTTTCTGGGAATATCTCAAAAACTGTTGGTTTTAGGGCCTTAAAATGTGGTTTTCGGGGTCCCTTTAGGGCCCCCGAGTTTCGTTTCTCACATTGAGGGGTTGAAAATGAGCTTTGTTTCACCCTTCTACGCCTATTTCAGCATGTATTTTAAGGGGGTAGGGCCCCTTTTATAAGAGGTACGGAGAAGAGTTACATCACATCAATGATTGGTTTCGTGCCTCTGAAGGATATCTGTATCAAATTTTACGTTGATCCACTCAGCCGTTATCGATTTATAAGGACACAAAAAATTGTCCACAGACAGACAAACAAACAAACAGACAGACAGACCGACAGACAGACAAAAATTTTATTTTTGCGCGCATCCATCATAAAACAGTCTGAAACGCGCAAATATCGCAAATTTTCGTGGAAATTCAGAAAAAACAGACAAACTTTCATTTGTATATATAGAGAGATGGTATTGAGGCCAGAGAGTTCTGTTCACAGGTTCTGTACACTCTACAGAGTTTATACTCCGAACATAGTTCCATCAGTCACCACAGTACAAAGTCGTGAAAAGTTTACTCACAGTCTCGTTCATGAGCAGAATGTCTTCAGAACGTCTGTCCAGAGAATGTTACAGAATTTTAGGCACAACGCACCACACCTCATGCCCAGCCTACTAGAAGGCGATCCTGATTATATGTACTTTTAAGAGTTACTAGATGAAACCCGTCAAAACATGACGGACAATGGAAAACAAATTTACTGAAGAAGCTTCTTATATAAGTTACATTCTTTGTACGATTACTTTTTAGCACTATTGCAACTTTAAGGGCGTCAAAAGATAGCACTCTCAGCATTGCAACATATTGCTGGTCATGACTGAAAACGTGATGAGGTCATCATCATCTTGCACAATTTCCAGCCACTGGCCGGGTCTGTTTGGAACACAAGCCTCTCCAACGTCTTCTGTCTTCCCACCATCTCTCAGCCTCCACCCTTGTCCAGTCTTCTCCTCTCTTCTTCACGCTTTCTTCCACCCCCTTCAGCCACCTGTCTCTCGTTCTCCCTCTTGGTCTCTTTCCTTCCCACTTCGTCTCGTGTATCCTCCTGGGTATCCTCTTCTCCTCCATTCGTTTTACATGTCCATACCATCTAAGTCTAGATTTCTCTATACCATCCTGTAATGGTTCCTCCTTCATTAATTCTCTGGTCCTCTCATTTCTTATTCTGTCCCTCTTTGTAGCTCCAATACTGCTTCTCAAGAACCTCATCTCACTGGCCTGTATTTTGCTCTTCTCCCTTCCTTTCATAACCCAGGTCTCCGAGGCATACGTCAGGATAGGGACATAGTACGATATATGATCTACTTGCTGTTCTGAGGGACATCCCTGCTCCATAACATGCTTCTCACACTCCTCCGGAATGCTTCTGCCTGTCTCCCCCGCTCATTTATTTCTCTACCGTTTCTTCCATTCTCTTGTATCAGGCTTCCCAGATACTTGAAACTCTCCACTTTCTTCAGCTGTTCCCCACCAATTGTTATTCCCGTTGTGGTCCTTTCCTTCTTCCTTGTTGTTATCACCATCTCACTCTTATTTATGCTAAATTTCATCCCATATCCTTGTATTATTCCTTCCCACACGTCCAACTGTTCCTGTACCTCCTCCTCCTTGTTTCCACAATCATCAAATCATCCGCAAACACCATTGCTTTCATCTTTCCTTCCCCAATTACTTGTGCCGCTCGGGTCATTATGTCATCCATCACCACAATGAAAAGTAACGGTGATAGTGCACTTCTTTGTTTCAGGCCGTTTCTCTGGTCCACCCAGTCCGATCTCTCTCCTCCCACTTTCACACAGCTCACGCTTCCCTTGTACATCTCTTTTATCCTCATTATAGTCCATTTTTCTACTCCTCTATCCTCCAGGGACTTCCATACTTTGTTTCTGCATAGACTGTCATATGCTTTCTCAATGTCCAGGAAGGCCATCAGTAGATCTGTTCCAAACTCATAGTGCTGTTCTTGTTACTGACTTACAGCAAAAATCAAATCCACTGTGGACCTTCCTGCTCTGAAGCCATGTTGTTCTTCCCTCATCCCTCCTTCTATCCTTGTCCTAATTCTCCTTTCTAAAACTTTCTCAAACATCTTTGCACAATGACTCATCAGTGTTATTCCCCGATAGTTTTTGCATTCTGTTCTACTACCTTTCTTGAAGATCGGGACAATTATTCCGTTTTTCCAGTCCTCTGGGGTCTTCCTTTCCTTCCATGCTGCCTTCATCACTCGGTACAACCATTGTATCCCCACCTCTCCTGCTGCTCTCACCATCTCCACACTCAACTCATCCACACCCGGTGCCTTCCCTCCTTACATCTTCCTCGCTGCATCTTCCACTTCTTTCCATGTTAAGTCCTTTTCTGTTTGCAGTTCATCTACTGTACCTCTTCCCCGATTTCTTCTTCCTCGCCGTGGTTTCCATTTGGGTTCAGGAGTTCTTCAAAATATTCTTTCCACATTTTCTTCAGTTCTTCCCTATTTTCTATCCCTTGTCCCCTTTTGTTCACCATTCTGACATAATCCGTAGGATCCTTCCGCCTCTTATTCTTTACCATCCCATACAGGACCTTTTTTGTACCTTCACTATCCTGCTGGTCATGACTTAAAACGTGATGAAGTAAATAGCCCAATACGTTCAAGAGTTTCTCCTTGAGCTTGATTGATTGTGATAAAGTAGGCCGAGCGAATAGAACATTGTTGCCTATTAAAAGAAAATGTACTGTACCTGCAAGTGTTTTATCGGAAGGTGTTAAATCAAGTCGTAGGATTTGATCTCTCTGCCTAATATTACTGCACCTATTATATCCGAATCCAAGCAATTTCTTACATATTTCTTACAATTAATATATTACCATATATGAGTCCTTGGGAAACGTTCAGATTTCTAAGGAGCATAACTATGGCTCAAACGTTCGGAGTATGTGGAGGCGAATCACTTAATTCCAAGGAATTGAAAAATTCAATAATAGGGAAATGAAGTAGCTGGCTTTCATCTTCAGTATCCAATCTGTTGACGCTGATGTATGTGTTTGAACTACTGGATATAAGTTCAATGACTTTTAAATTAATATCATTACATTGTTGCAGCTTGGCAAATATTTTATATTCCAGCAGATCAATTTTACCCTCAGAACAGTAAAGACCAAAGTAACCACGCATAGATTTTACGCAAGAGAAGTACAATGTAGAACAATGTTTACATTTGATCGTCAAAGACCTTACAGTACACTGTACTGCATAATATCTGGAATTGTTTCTGAAATGGCCTATTTATATTGGATTTTAAATGTGGCTTCGTTTTATTCGATAACACTATAGTGTCCTGCAATAACGGAGCCGCTAAATATTACATGGCAAATAATACTTCCATTGCCGAAATCAACTGCGTAGTTAGACTCAGTACTCTAAACAAATAATCATTAAACAATTGTCTTATACAATGAAGTTCAACATGACCGTCCAGAGACTTTCATACTCAAGTTGGTTGGTGAGGAGAATGCGATGAGACTGATCGCTTAAAATAAATTCCTTATAATTGTTCCTGCCAGCGAAATTTTTTGCGATAGCTTGAAAATGCAGCTCAGAATGGCGTTCTTCATTTTGTTATAAACAGTACGAAACTGCTCTAAATAAGCAATTTCCATCACCTGTTATAGGTTATGACAGTACATTTTGCAGGGGAACATAGAATCACTTCGCCAACTACTGGAACGACCATAGGCCTATACTCAATACTCACTTCGGCAGGCACCCTAATGGAGGCAGTTTTTGAATTATATGTCCCGTGCATGTCAAAAATCGTATTAACACATGGAGGCCCACCTATTCTTGTCTATCGCCCCGGAGACCCGGGTTACATTTCCTGCTCTGTCAAGAAATTGAATTCTGGTCTGAGGGCAAAAACGGGGCACATTCAGTCTCTTGAGGTATAACTAAGAAGAGGAAGGTTTAATTCCCACCTCGACAATCTTGGATGTGGTTTTCCGTGGTTTCCCACTTCCACTTAAGGCAAATACCGGGATGGTTTCTAACTTAAGGCCTTGGCCGTCTCCTTGCCATTTACCACCTCAATTACAAATACACACAGTAATGCAGCCATCACAATAACACAGGTTATGAGAGAAAATTTCACACATACACACCCAAGTACACGGGGCTGAGTGACCACGATGTCGGAGCCCTTCAAACGAATTATGTTTGCCAAGTGTCTCTTATGGCGAAAGCAATTGTGGACACGCGCGAGTGCCTGGAAAACAACTTTTTTCTTTAATAATTTAAGAGTATATCGACGATGCATAATTATAACTTTTAGTCTAGGACGCTAATAACTTGACCACCGAAGCATTGGGAAGAAATTGCAATATTAAGGTACATAAACAACATAGCCTACACATTCAACTGTCGGTTAATGTTCCTCAAAATTTCCCTTCTTAAATATTCCCCTCCTTTATAATTCTCCATCACGTGAAAACGTGCCATGTCTTGGGTTTTAGATATATCGATGCAATGGTACTGCCATCTGCTGTCAGTTACTGGAACTATATGGGCGATGTACTGCCATCTGTTGTCAGTTATAGGAACTGATTGCAGATATTTAAACGGCGTACTGAGGACAACAGTTTGCTCTTTTGATCACATGCTGTAATGCAATGGTAAAATGGAAATAAAACGTATTGAGAGGGAATGTAGAAATATATATCTTTTACAGACATAAAACCTTACTAATACTCCTTGATTAAACAATATTTCAATGGTAAAAAAAAAAACATATATCGGCGAGGGCTGGGATCGAACCGACGAATCTAAGAACCACAGTCCGTCGGCTTAACCACATAGCTACTCGCGCAATCTTGTTTAGCAGCAGACGCAGCCATTCATTATCTTCAAAAGCTGCTGTCTGAAGGAAATAATCCATTTCATTATCCAAATAAATCAATGTTGCACATTCGTATACGTTCATACTGTTATTATATTTTATTGCCAGAACTTGGTTAATGTATGTTTTCAATTACATGGAAGCTTATTAAATAACTTACATTTTAGTGGAATTCTCACCGCCATTTTGTCATGACCTCGGGCGGATTGTGCGCATGCGTGAAAGGCAAGAATTCTGCTATTTTCTATATTAATTCAAATATATACCGAGAGGGAATGTAGAAATATGTATCTTTAACAGACATAAAACCTTACTAATACTCCTTGATTAAACAATATTTCAGTGGTAAAAAAAAAAAAATATCGGCGAGGGCTGGGATCGAACCGGTGAACCTTGGAACCACAGTCTGTCGCCTTAACCACATAGCTACTCGCGCACTCTTGGTCAGCAGCAGACGCAGCCGTTCTTTATCATTAAAAGCCGCTGTCTGAAGGAAATAATCCATTTCATTATCCAAATAAATCAATGTTACACATTCGTATACGTTCATACTGTTATTATATTTTATTGTCAGAACTTGGTTAATGTATGTTTTCAATTACATGCAAGCTTATTAAATAACTTACATTTTAATGGACTTCTCACCGCCATTTTGTCATGACCCCAGGCGGATTGTGCGCATGCGTGAGGGGCCAGAATTCTGCTATTTTCTATATTAATTCAAAAATATACCGTAATATATTTGTTTATTTTAGAGACACTCTGCAAATCTAGAGGCTAAGAGCTTTCGTTAGAGTGCTCTACGAAGTAAATCGGTCCTGTCGTTCTCTTAATCTCGTGGTAACAAAAATCACCTTACTGTTTTAAATATATAGAAGATTTCTGAATTGATTTCTGTCATAATGTAATTTGTAGTGATGAACCAACATTCAAGCCATGTCAACAGATAACATTGAACGTACTAGTACATCAATATTCATCACATTTTTCTTGAAAATATAGCGCTTGATGGTCGTACTCGAATGGATATACAGTCAAAATTGCCCTAACTGTCCTGTAATATTATGTGTACGTTAAATTGTTCAGTTTATCATTTTTAAGTAATACTCATATAAAATCTATGACCGAGTTTGCTCATTTCTGAAATCATTATTTTACTATAAGGACTACCGTTTGAATGCCTGAATACATGTCAGTACTTTCAACATCACTTTCATTCCTTCACTAACGTAGTTCCTTCAGAAATCTTGTGGATTGGTTTGGTACGCCTTTCTTATTGGTTATCATAGTATTCCTGCATTCCCCCTCCTTTCTAAAACTTTCATTAATTTTCTCAATAATGATTTTGAACGGGCGTATTTGTACGGGGTTATAAATAAGATAGGTGAGTAGGTATTCAACTTAAGGATATACTATTCTTACCTGGTGTACGCTTAATGCACGGTAACATTCCAGGACCACAGATGGGAGTCTCTATATCTCCTGGTGAGAAAAGTAAAAAAACAATTACATCTGTTAACTCAACAATAAATGTATAATACAATCAACTTTACTAAATATGTCTCTATAATATACATTGGTAGGGAAGAAAAAATATTATGGTTTTTAGAGCCATTTTTAGCCTATTTTCATTTTATGAAAAATATGCTTATGGGATCACAATTTGCCCGTGTGTGTGTGTGTGTGTACGTATGTGTGTCTGTGTTTTCCCTCGAATAACTTCTAAACGGATGGAGCGATTTCAATGTAACTCGATAAGGTCATAGCACCAATTCGGCCGACCCCGACCGTGCCCTTCAAATTTTACTACGTCTCACCAATTCATCATGGCGGCTGAGCGAAATATTTAACCAGCATTCAATATCTCCGAAACTATTACCGATATCACCTTAAAATTTGTACGGCAATAAACGGCACTACCAGAAGTTCACATATGTAACTTTCAGAAACCTGGTAACTTCTAAACCAACACGGCGGCCAAGCAAATTTGCGACGTCTAAATAGCCTTTTCTCGCGATTTAACCATTCAAACGCAATGAAACTTGGTACAGCAAATGTTTTTATACATTATAATGCACTGACATTTAATTTAGTTCAATTCTTCACATAACCTCAAGATGGTGGTTGTACGATATATTTCACTGGCATTCTATATCTCCGAAACTATTAATGATATCACCCTGAAATTTTGTACGATGATATTGCGCACTTCTGCACATTCATCTATGTAAAATTCAAAAATCTGTAAGGTAAAAAACGAACATTGCGGCCAAGCGAAATTGTACCGTTTTAATAGATTTTTCTCGCGATTTAACCATCTGTGCGCAGTGAAATATGGTACAGTATATCATTATACATATTGTAATGCACTGGCATCTAATGTAGTTCAATTGTTTGCATAAACTCAAGATGGCGGCTGTGCGAAATTTTAAAATTAAGTTTTTATTTCTTGTGTCGAAATCATGCGATCGTAGTGAAAGTTTGCTAAATGAGGCTACGCAATATTTTTTCTTTAATGATACGTAACTCTATGGCTTAAACATATACAAATCCAAAATGGCGACAATCCGAAATATTTAGACGGTTCTCAATATCTACGAATCATTTACAGCAATCAAACTGAAATATTTTATGGTCATAGAGGCTAGGATCATATGTTTACCTATAGGACTTTCAATAACCTGATAGGAAGAAATCCAACATGGCGGTGACGCGAAGTTTATATATTTAAAATGACGTTTAACGCGATTTAACCATCCGAGTGCAGTGAAACTTGGTACGGTAAATGCCTAAAAAAATATAAATCCACTGCCATCTAATTTATTCCAATTGTTTTCATAACCACAAGGAAGTTGTGCGAAATTTTAAAATCTCGGTTTTATTTCTTGTGTCCTAATCATGCGATTGAAGTTTGAACACTACACGTACACAATAATGTTCATGTATTAGCACATGACTCTAAGATCTATATATTTAAAAATCCAACATGGCGACCATCCTTAATATAAGATGATGGTTCTTAACATCTACGAATATATTACAGCAATCAAACTGAAATTTTCTAGGTTGAGAGAGGCAATTAACATAAATAGGATATATGAAAATAGGTTTTAGTTCTTCACGGAACTACTTGTTCAGAGTTGTCTTAGTAAACAAAAGTTTGGTGCTTTTCAGTCGGTCAACATGATTGTACACAAATGAGATGGGTTACACTCCAATCCTGAAAAAAATTACATGAGATCTTGTGGTTATGAAAACAATTGAAATAAATTAGATGCCAATGGATAAACGTATATCGTACCAAGTTTCACTGTACTCGGATGGTTATATCGCGAGAAACGTCCATTTAAATAAATATATTATTGAAAGTCCTATAGGTGAACGTATGTTCATAGCCTAAAAAAAATTCAGTTTGATTGCTGCAAAAGATTTGTAGATATTGAGAACCGTCTAAATATTTCGGAAGGTCACCATTTTGGATTGTTATATGTATAGGCCATGGAGTTATGTACAATTAAAGGAAAATTATTGCCTAGCTTCATTGTGCAAATGTTCACTTCGATTGCATGATTATGACACAAGAAATAAAAACATAATTTTAAACTTTCACACAGCCGCCATCTTGAGTTTATGTAAACAATTGAACTAAATTAGATACCTGTGCATTACAATATGTATAATCATATACTGTACCATATTTCACTGCGCTCAGATGGTTAAATTACGAAAAAAAATCAATTAAAACGTTTCAAATTCGCTTTGCCGCCATCTCCGTTTTGCACTTGACAGGTTTTTGAAAGTTACATAGATAAGCGTGCAGTAGTGCCCTTTATCATCGTACACAATTTCAGGGTGATATCATTAATAGTTTCGGAGATATAGAATGCCAGTAAAATATTTCGCACAGCCACCATCTTGAGCTTATATAAACAATTGAACCAAATTAAATGCCAGTGCATTATAATGTGTATAACATTCGCTGTACAAAGTTTCATTGCGTTTGAATGGTATATTTAAAAGTCGCAACTTCGCTTGGCCGCCATGTTGGTTTAGTAGTTTGCAGGGCGAGAACTAAACGCTCAAGTAGACATAACCAAAAAGATGGTATATTGGCTTTCTCGGCCTGTGAATTAAAACTCAGCAGTATCTAGGTTTTGTGCCATGTCTTGTGTAGGATTTTGCCTAGGACACCAAGCTGGCTCATCAGCGGCCCATAGTGTCCCCGCCCAGACCCCCACAGGAGTAGCGAACTGCGCACTACCTCCCTTTATATAGGGTGCAACTGCACCTCTTACCTGCGAGAACCAAAAGCTCAAGCAGCCATAACCACCCTATGAATGCTTCCTAAAAGGTGGTATATTGGCTTTCATGGCAAGTGAATTAATAATCAACATTTTTCTAGGTTTGTGATGTGTCTTGTGAGGGGTTTCGCTCAGGACACCAAGCTGGCTCATCAGCGGCTCTTAGTGTCCCCGCCTGGACCTCCACAGGAGTAGCAAACTGCGTGGTACCTCCCTTTATATTGAGTGCAACTGCATCCCTTACCTGCGAGATCTAAAATTTCCAGCAGTCTATAACCTTCCTATGAAGGCTTCCAAAAAGATGGTAGGCTATATTGGCTTTCACGGTCAGTGAATTAAAACTCAAAAATGTGTCTAGGTTTGTGATGTGTCTTGTGTGGGGTTTCGCCTAGGACACCAAGCTGGCTCATCAGTGCATCTCTTACCTGCGAGAACTAAACCTCCCTATGAAGGCTTCCAAAAATATGGTTTATTTTCTTTCACGGCTATTGAATTAAAACTCAGCAATTCTTCTAGTTTATGCGGTGGTTTGTGTGAGGTTTCGCCTAGGACACGAAGCTGGCTCATCAGCGTGCTCTTGGTGTCCCCACCCGGACCCTCACAGGAGTAGCGATCTGCGCGCTATCTAACTTTATATACAGTGTAACTGCATCTCTTATCTGCGAGAACTAAAAGCTCAAGCAGCCATAAGCTCCCTATGAAGGCTTCCAAAATATGGTATATTGGTTTACACGGCCAGTGTCCTTGGTGTCCCCGCCGGGACCGCCACAGGAGTAGAGAACTGCCCGCTACCTCCCTCTATATAGATTGCAAGTGCTTCTCTTACCTGCGTGAATTAAAAGCTCAAGCATCCATAAACCCCCGCTGTTGTGCCAGCTTGGGGTTCTAGGCGAAACCCCACACAAGACACAGCACAAAGCCAGAAACCTTTGCTGAGTTTTAATTCACTGGCCGTGAAAGTCAATATTCCATATTTTTGGAAGCCTTCATAGGGAGGTTATGGTTGCTTGAGCTTCTAGATCTCGCAGGTAAGAGATGCAGTTGCACTCTATGTAAAGATAGGTAGTGCGCAGTTCGCTGCTCCGCTGAGGGTCCGGGCGGGGACACCAAGAGCCTGCTGATGAGCCAGCTTCGTGTCCTAGGCGAAACCCCACACAAGACACGGCACAAACCTAGAAGAATTGCTGAATTTTAATTCACCGGCCGTGAAAGCCAATATACCATATTTTTGGAAGCCTTCATACGGAGGTCATGGCTGCTTGAGCTTTTAGTTCTCGCAAGTAAGAGATGCAGTTGCACTCTATATAAAGGGAGGTAGCGTGCAGTTCGCTACTCCTGTGGGGGTCCAGGCGGGGACACCTAGAGCCTGCTGATGAGCCAGCTTGGTGTCCTAGGCGAATCCCCCCTCAGGACACGGCACAAAACTTGAAAAAGTGCTGAGTTTTACGGTAAATTGTGAATATTGTCTATTGAATTTTGTTCTGATGTATTGTCAAGGCAGCGAATATACACACTTACCGGTATTGTAAGTAATTTACATAATTAGTCACTACGGAACAGATTCTAAATTAACATGGTTAATATCATGTGTGTGTAGGTGTGTATACAAACAAAATGTACAATATAAACCTTCCGTACGTAGGAGTGTGGAAATAATTTGCCAAACTTAGTGGGCAATACGGTTTACGCTACCTTGTAGCATTCATTTTTGAGAAATCGTAATATCGAGATCACGGCCCAAAAGGATACTGTACAAGGTGAATATCTTTGGTGCCTAATTCTCTCTCTCTCTCTATTTATATACATATATATATATCGAAAGCTTTACTCACTGGGCATGTGAAAGGGCACACAACCACACATCTCCAAGGTGTAGTTAGAAAGACACTCGATGTTACAGTTCCTCTTGGTGTAAAACTGGAAGAATCGCAGGTGTCTCTCGTGAGAGAAATAGCATCCTCGTCTCTCGGGAGAATAGCTGAGAAGATCAGGACTCGTAAGAGTAACTGACGGATTGAAGTTCACCAACAAATCTTCCGAAAAATTCAATTTGAAGAAGTTCTGCTTAAGCTGCGGGAAGTCAGCGGGGTTGTGCAGCAGGATCTAAAATAAGAGATGACAATACGGAATACCTCTCATTTCTGTTTTATTATTTCACTAGCAGTTGCCCACAGCTTTGCTCGCGATGAAGGCAATGGGGCGATGCATTATTGCTAATAATTGTTATATTCTATTACAGCAATCTGGACTACAGGTGGGTTCATTTAGGAAAATTCTGATACATACAGTATATTGATATGAGCCGCAAAGTGAAAATTCCATAGAGTTGAGAAAGTCTACGGGGTACGATTTTACAGCTACCTTATGTGAACACATTGGAAAATTACGGTTTTGGTTTTGCCATCTTCTGCTGAGATATCACGATTTTGTTGTCTGGATACTCGCCGTGGGAGCGTCGGAATCTTCCATGTAACAGTTGGTGTTCATCAAGGTTCGTCCCTGTCACCATTGCTGTTCATTATGGTCATGGACACGGTTATTGCAGATCTACAACAACCGTTACCTTGGACCATTCTTTACGCTGATGATGTCATGTTGGCCGCTCAAATAAAGCTGGATCTCCAACATCAAGTCCAGGAATGGAGTGATCGCTTATGTCAATATGGCCTGGGGCACAAAGCTAAAGCAGAGTATATTACATCGAATGCAGAATAAATTGGAACAATCCAAGTCGACGGCGATGATCTGCCTCGAACGACAAAATTTAAGTATCATGGCCTACGATAACTGCTGAAGGTCATCTCACCGAGGAGGTCAACATAAGAATTAGTCTAATGCTGGGTGGATGAAATGGCGAACAATGACAGGTGTCATATGTGACCGCCAGATGAAAGACCACCTAAAACCGAAGATGTACCGCAGTGTCATTCATCCCGTGGCGCTTTATGGTACTTAATGTTGGCCGATCACCAAGGAAGCAGAACGTCGGCTATGTGTCATGGAGACCAAGATGCATAGATGGACAGCTGGCATTGCTAGGTTGAATAACATCCCCAATGAAAGAATAAAGGAACGAATTGGTGTCGCAGCAATCAACAACAAAATGCGGGAGGCTCGTCTGCGATGGTTTGGGCATGCAGTAGGTCAGGAACGGACACCATTGCAAAACAGGGCTACACAATAGAGGTCACCGGGAAAAGACCAAAGGGGTGCCCGAGACAACATTCGGCCTATACACTGCCCAGGGATCTGAAATGCGTCAACCTACATCCGGACATAGCCCATGACCGAGTAAAGTGGAGGCAACGGATTCACAACGGACCCTCCTATGAGATGGGACAAACGCTAAAGAAAAGGAGATTAAAAAGAAAAATTGGCTTTGTCTAAATTAAACCTGCTGCTGTAAGTGTGTGTCATTGCGCTTTGTTAATAGTAATTGCGAATACAGTTTGAAAAGGGAACTGCACTCTTGCTATCTATCGGAATAATCGGAATATGGGAAATTACAAGTATTTTTCCTTAAGCTATTCAGGGCGTAATTTTCCCGCAAGTATCGATGATTTGAACTTCAACATGTCGCTATTAACAGCCCAATAGCTAAAATATCTCTCATCTTGGCCGATGATGTAGGCTACATTGTGCAGCCTCTTCCAGTGTTACATTCCAAGGATTGAAATTCTCCAACAACCCTTTTGCCTCAAAATGCCTCTAAATATTGAAAATTCCTGATTACTTTTTTTCAGATATGTATGAAAGAGGTTACCCTCGCACATGATGTAGATGCATTGTCAAAGGAAAACATTCTATGTTAGGAACATGGGCCGTGTAACCTGTACCGAAAGCTTCTGCATATTTAACACCAGGCCTTGAACTCAGATTTGCCAACATTTTATTGTATTGTTACGTGTTGCCCCTAGTGGCGAGTTCGTTACCTGGATTACGGTGGGTAGAAGCACAACACAATTGTTCCTTTAAAGAAATGTTAGCTTTATTGCAGGTCAGAAATATACACCGTACAATAAGCCAATGGAAACAATTAGCTGTCTTACTGAAGCAACCTCCTTTATGGAGCTCGACTCACCCTTTCACTCGGTCTTGCAGTTAATCCTTTCGCTATTGAGGTAGACCCGAGTCCTTGCTGGAAATAACTGCACTCTGTCACTCACTGTTTCTGAATACCGTACTACACACTGTTTCGCAATTCACCACAATGACCTCTGTCGTACTGGAAAACACCCACTCTTCAAAAACACAGTCCCTCCGTATGATTCACACTCCTTCACTGTCAAGAGAATCAGCCTCACTTGGGATTCGTAATTTCGCACGTCACGTCACCAACTACTGTCGCACTCGCTCAAGAACACTGTTCCTCCCTCGCTGGCCAGGTCTCTTTATATAGCGAGGCTGGTGACTCGATGGATGTTTCCAGAGTTGACCAGTGTTCACACCTTCTCGAGAATTCCAACACCAGTAGGGCCGCGAATATTCGAGACGGTCTCATTGTACTGCCTGTTTTCTTGTTAACGCAATACGAGTAATGAACTATGAAGTGTATGACACACATATAAATTGGAATAAAATAACTGAAGAGTGGGCAAACTGCAACTAAAAATAAATAATTAACATAGCTATTCAGTCTTAAAATACACATAATTTATGAATATATGTGATTTATCAAAATACTAATGGATCCTTTAAGGGCTATTACTGCCCTGGTATTAATGGTGGCATTTGAGATACGAAATTTTCTGCAGGAGAAAGAGAAGTAGGAGGAGAAAGAGAAGAAGGAGCAGGAGAAGGAGAAGGAGCAGGAGCAGGAGAAAGAGAAGAAGGAGGAGAAGGAGAAACAGAAGAAGGAGAAGGAGAAACAGAAGAAGGAGAAGGAGCAGGAGAAGGAGCAGGAGCAGGAGAAAGAGAAGAAGGAGAAGGAGAAACAGAAGAAGGAGAAGAAGAAGGAGCAGGAGAAGGAGAAGAAGAAGGAGCAGGAGAAGGAGAAGGAGCAGGAGCAGGAGAAAGAGAAGAAGGAGGAGAAGGAGAAACAGAAGAAGAAGAAGGAGCAGAAGGAGAAGGACGAGCAGGAGAAGAAGAATGAGGAGGAGAAAATATGCCAGTTATCAGGAACAGATCTTCAAGGGGGACGTGGCTTTAAATGACCTATAAATGGCATTTAGCTAACATTTTCACCAAATAAGCATATGTACATTATAAATTGGACTTCAGGCTATAAAAATAACATAAAATCTAAAATTCCACTTTTTGACCCGAAACAGCTTACAAACTCTCCTTAAGGGCTATTAAAGCTCTGGTATTTATGGTGGCATTTGAGATACGAAATTTCCTACACGTTGCAGCAAAAAGAGAAGGTATTGTTCCCCGGGCCCCCACTAATAACCCAATAACTGCTATTTCTTGAAGGTGGCATTTTTCCTTGTAGAAAGGGACTGTAGGCTCGTAAATATCCTTCTTTTCTTTGTTCACTTAATCTGGCTGCTCGGCATGGTTTTCAAAACGCACGGTTGGATCCAATATATAACCCTTCTTTTTATCATCTTCGTAGGCTATGATGTCAATGCGCCTGGTACTGCCTTGCGTGGCTAGCCCTGAAACTTCTTCATGCACCACGAAGCCAACATCCCTCAGACTCTCCGCAAGGATGGATCTTACTGAGTGACGTCTTGTGTTACGTAGAGCCTCACCATAATTGCAGAACCCAAGGACATGAGGGAGGGTTTCAATCTCGTTGCCACAGCGGCCGAAACGGTTATTGTCCCGGCTTCTGCCTGGTACAGCTCTAACTGCGGCTATATTACATACAAGCTTCAGTCCATCCTTCCATTCAGAGCTGGAAAGACCCTTGTGGTGCCACACCCATTTATTAGGTGGCGTGAACTGCTTGTAGAGAATGTCCCCTTTTCCTTTCTAAGTTAATCGACTCCACTCTTCAAACTGTTGATCTCTTAAATATGACCGTACTTTTTGAGTGTCTACAAAGTTATCTCGAGGACCAAAGATATTTTAGTGGTCCACCTATGGCAAGTTTTGTTAAACAAACGTCCACCTCTTTTCCAATGCGTCTCGTGTTCAGAATGTGTTCATTTTGTGTTTTTCTGAGAGTTCGTAATCCATTTATTTGTACATTCTGTGAATATAGACCATTGCATCTGGAGTGTCGGTGGGTAATTGAATTATATCTTTGAAAGCTCCCTTGATCATTTTGTCGGCATCGTCTAGAAATTTCATTGGAATTGATTTTAACGGTATTGCTTGGAACGTATAAATGAGGGATGGACAAATGGAAGTGTTCATAATACAGAATTTTTGGTCGGGATGTAATAGCGGGCTAGGCGAAAGGAGGTCGAGTTTGTCTTTCAGATCCGTCAGGGCCTCTTGTGGTTTGAAAATACAAATGTCAGAGAAATGTATGCCTATGTAACGAACGCATTCGTAAGAGGGTATGCATGAGATAACGGTGTCTGGCGAGATTTCAAGGTGGTAGGTAGTGAGTTTTATTTTGCAAATATTGATAGCTACAAATTTTGCCAGATTTATTTCCAACACTACAGTTTGGAATCTTCACGTGGCCATTCGGGTAAGCTCCAAAGCTGATTTTTCATCCTTGGCTCTCAGAACCGTATCGTCTGCAAAGCCAAGCACTGTTACTGGACTTAAACTCGGAACTAGGTTTTATCCAAACTCGCTGGCAATTGATTCTTCAGACAATTCATTTAGTATGTGATCTGTGGCCAAATTTTAATATGTGGGCGAGAGTGGAGACACTTGCATTACACCACGTTCTAGAAAAATGTTTCTTTTTCCTACGATTAACTTCCACGCAAATCTGGTCATTAGACTGCAGATTTAGAACTATAGTAGCTAATTTAGAATGTATAGGAGATACTTCAAGTGATACCTTAAATGCAGGTGTCCGATGTTATCAAATGCCTTTCTGATATCTAAGAAGACGATAGTGACGTTACGTTTCTGAGTTTTGGCTGATACCATAGTTGACCTAAGCAAGGATGTGTTCATAAGTGTACGAGGTGATCGAGTAAATCCACGCTGATGCTCATTGAATGAGATGAACTCTCTCAGACGTCCGTCTAGCACTCTGTCGATGGCTCTGCGAACAACGGATACAATTATTGTGATTGGTGTCCAGTCCGAAATATCATCTGAATTCTCCCCTTTATCAATCAATACCGTTCTGGCTCTCTGAAAGCAAGGAGGAACGTGTCCCGTCTGTAGCATTCTTGTGGCGATTAGAGCGATAACTTCTATCGCCATTCCATCCTGTATAACTCAAGGTAAGACGTGATCAGGACCAAGGGCTGTATCAGATTGTATCATATTTATTGGGACGGATATTTCTTCCTTACTTACATTTGTTAGGTATGTATCATCCAACGTGATTCTCTCAGTATCATTGAGCGATGAAATATATTCTTGTTTGACATTGTCATTGTGGGTAGATAAATGTGAAATTAATACATCGTACACGGTTTCCTCATCAATCGCACAACTGGGCTTATCGTTCATAACTACTGATATGATTACTTCCCGACGTTGGTTGTAGTAATTAAACTGTGCTAGCTGGTATTTATACTTATCACGGCGTTTTTCTCTGTCATTCTTCGTAGACCTCTAGGGATTATAACTTTGCTTTATGAGTTCTTTGAGTACTAATGCTACGGCTATATTTCGTGGCCTCATAATACTTTCAAGCGGGGTGTTTTGGGCCGGGTAGAAGATCGATGGCATTCGCCAAGAAGTAGACGAATTTTTGGACTGATTCATCAAACATTAGGTCACTACCGGTGCAACTAAAACGTGCTTTCCATTCCACAAGTTCTTGTATATATTTGCTTAGTGGGCCACTGGGTGCTAGCTCCTGCTGTTCATTTTCAGACAATTCAGGATGGGTTCATTCATTCAGCGTGGATTGGGTCTGGCGTTGTACAATACCATTTCGATGTACGTCAGGATGGGCTCTACTTATGTGGATAGAAACTCCACGACGTGATTCAAAGAACTTTCCGCAGTGAGGCCAGGGAGCCATGGTTATATATGTTTCCTCGTTGCCGGAAGTAGCCTCAACAGGATCCATTAGTAAGATCGATTCGTCTACATTCATAATAATGAATGCGTACTGTATCCATGGAAATCTCAATTTTATATTTTTTCATTGATTTTCTCCTGGAAAGATCAACCAACATACAAAAGCGTGCAGGTATTAGACGTCAGGAGTCTCAGGCACCATATAGGTGGCTGTGGAATTTCATGATCGTTGAGGAAGGAACTACAAAATGTCCAATCAATATTTAAAAATTGAGATGGTGTGTGTCTGTGTGCGTGTGTGTCAGTGTGTTACGCAATCATGCAAGAACCACAGGTCCGATCTAAATGAGATTTTGCATGGATGTAGCTGATTCATCTAGTTAACATACAGGCTAATTTTGATTTCGATATTTTTCACTGTTTAAGAATGGCGACCATTTTAGTGACGTCACTATATACTTTGGTTTCAAAATTTCATATTTCCATTTCAAATTAAAAGAGAACGCTAAGAAATAGAAAGCTCTTGCTCGTTTATAAAAGTTTTAAAATTTAATTTTCTATCCGAAAGGTCCTTATCCATTTTTGTGTATCTCCAACGGTTAGGGAGTAAAACCTAAATTTGTGCTATGAAACACGGTCAACGCCGAGCGATGTTATTCTATACAGCTAAAACCACTAGACATAGTGTGCCCATTTACGATGGTGTGGTCTGGCGTGAGTTCGAAGGGAGCGCGCTATGACGTCAGCGAACCGGTTCCGAGCTGTCAGCCCACCAGAATTTGAACGAGCCGCGTGTTTCACGTGGAGCCTACGGATGTTGCAAGCTGTTATTCTTGTAAAGCTTTTGTTATGGAAGAAGGTTATATCAGCACTTCAGAAGAACGTTAGGAGTAATTCACCGGCTTATTCTTGATGTTTTGTTGGAATTTACCAACCTGCTGGATCCTTCTTAGGATATAGCCAATGGGACGTAAGCTCTAGCATTACGTAATGCGAGTTCACCGATCGATATGTGTCCTTGGGACAGTATAAAAGCCAGCCATGGCAGAGGTCAGGTACATTGTCATCGAACAGTCAACTAGTTGTCATACTTGTCCACGTGTGTGTGTCCACGAAAGTAGAATACGTCGTTATTCTGAACGAGCGCTCCTTGGAGCTAGGCATCTTATACAACGCTACTATGCCCGAGTGGACATAGACTTTGTGCTATGTTTGTGGTAATATAACAGTGCTTCTAAACGTATAATATTCACTGGTTGAACACTTCAACAAATACCAAGGTATGTGAGTGACTTGTTACATAAGTATATGACTTTGTCTTGTGCTATTCCCACCACTTAAACCAAATGTAAGAACTGGGACCACATTGAACATTTGCAAGTGATAGTAGGCTACCCTACCAACATACATTTTTACGGGGAATTATCAGGCCAGATTCCGCCCTTGATTTATAAAAGACATTATCACCAGGAACTGTTACTATTTACCTGTCCAGTCAGACCACTGGATTACATAAGTAGACTTCATTAATGGCAATGGGCCACGCTAGTAACATGCCTTGTATACATGAAGAACAGCCCCATGATAGAACAATTTCACTGCCCCAGTTAGTGAATATGTTTAGCAGCTAAGGCGGCGGGATGCGAGAAGATCATGCCAGGATGAGCAATTAAGAACGGGGAGTAGACCACATGTGGCATATTTCTGTAGATGACAGGCGAGCGGAGCGCTATAAGAACGTCCCATGACCAGCGTGTAGACTTCTCAGATGCGTGGTGCCCGGATTCGATCTACACCGAGGGAGTTGAATGCTTTAACATGTCCCATGTCCAGCATTTTCGACTTCTCAGATCCGTGGTGCCAGGATGCGATCTGCACCGAGGGAGGTCCAATCGCCACAGAAATTATGATATCGTAGACTTCCGAAAAGCCTAAATATTTTCTAGAGCCATGAACTTTCCGCCGTTCCGATAAACCAATTCACTTTCTCTATTATAAAGGAACGCCTTTATAGTTAGAATGGTTGCATATTTTTAGGAGTAATTTATCCTTGTAGTCAAATTAGACTTGCAGCTGAGGTGCAATCCTCAATAATTCATTTTTATATTGCAGTAAATAATATGGGAAGTCTTACCCCATTCATTACGCAGCAGATTTACGACACAGAATATGCATTAATAATTTTTCTTCTGCATGACCGAATATATTTTTCTAATAATAATAATAATAATAGATATTTCTATGAATTAATATTGATGAACGCTGAATTCTATGAATAGCTATGGAAGTAATATTCCTTAAGAATGATAAATATAAAAGACTATGATAAAAGTATTGAATAGTGATTAAACAATTAATTGTTCATATAAATCTGAGAGCTTACGATCTGTTATCCTATAGGGAATTGATAAATGAAGCTTAATCGATGTTATTTTGTGCCAATGCACTTTGTGAAAGTAGTTAAATGAAGCGTTGATCCTCGTGTTGAGTGGATGTTGCGGGAGTCGTATCCTGATCCACAGAAAGCTGTATGCTTTTTAATAAGAAATAAAATGGCAGTTGCGGGAGTGGATCATGTCCCATAATGCTTCAATGTGTTCCAAATCCTAAAGATTTCCCCTGAGATATTACCAGCTCAAATTATTGATTTATTACTAGCAATGTTGTACCGACAGAAGTGGCTACGCTGGCTAATGCGCAGCATTAGGCCATGGGGTCAAGCTCTCTGCTGACTCTGTAGACGCATGGGTTCGAGCCCCACCGTCGGCCGTCCTTGAAATGGTTTTCCGTGGTTTCCCATTTTCAACACCAGGCAAATCCTGGGACGGTACCTTCTAACAGGCCACGGCCGCTTCCTTCCACATCCTTGCCCAGTTTCATTCACCATCATTCATTTCATCTCTCATTGACTCCTCTCGTGAGGTTGGCGTCAGGAAGGGCATCCGGCCGTAAAAATCATCACCACAAAGACTTCCATCGCATCTCATCCCCGACCCCGTAGGAAAAAACGGGAATAATAAGGGGTAGACATACATTACTAGCAATGTTGTCATGCCAATTTTTACTGTGGCCATCTGAATTCATGTTCAGAGCATTAGATCCTGAAATTTATGAAAGGATATTCAAAGCTAACTTCAACGAAACCAATACGGATTATTATTATTGTTATCAATGTTCTGCTGTAAACATTTAACTGCTGTTCCCAATAATAGTCACTCTAATGTATTTAACAAACTGCGTTAAGAATTGTGTCATTTCATAAGAGAATCAAGAATCGAATGTGAAACTAATCCATGCTAGTGTCATGATTAATTGCAAATAAGTGAATAGAATTATTTAACAGTGCAACTTAATGGGGTAAATTTAAGTATAACCTTATGTCTTCTCGAATTCTATAGATTAACAAATTAAAGTGTGATTTATAAACATAGCCTACACCAACGGAAAATCTTAAATAAGACTATGATTTATTTTTGCTTTGAGAGGCATAAAATCCGATAGGGAATGCGTGTCATATTGTTTTGCTTCTGCCAGCAGGCAGTTATTTATTGAATAAATAATATTTGGTGGATTGGTTTGTTATGAAATATGTCTTTAATTTTCTGTTATATGACATGACGTCTTTCCTTTTCTTTTACGATGAGCACGAATACATTGAATAGTAATTACAGCCCAAGCCCAGAACGCCCCGAGAGAGATCTCATACTAACTCTGTATTTAATGCTACCTCGCATGTGGTTGTCTGTTCATTCCAGGTGTACAGACGGGCACAATACAGGCGACTTTTGATTTCTATATTTCGCACTATTTAAAAATGGCGACCATTTTAGTGACGTCCCTACACCCTTTGGTTACAAAATTTCATATTTCCATTTCAAATAAAAAGAGAACGCTAAGAAAAAGCAAACTTTTGATGGCATACACGAGGTTTAAAATTTAATTTCTTATCCGAAAGTCCTTACCACTTTTCGTGTGTCTCCAACAGTTAGCGAGTAAAACCTAAATTTGTGCTATAAAACACAGTCAACGCCGAGCTATGTTAGTCTATGTTAGTTCCTAAATGAACTGTTTTATTTATAGAGGTGGTTTGTGGGGTCTGAAACGAGGTGTGATTTTGAGTCTAATTGTATACACTTAGTGCCGGTTATTGTAAGTGAGTATTTAGATCTTCACGCTGTATTGCAATGTAATAGTGCTTTTTACTTTGCACGGTATGCTTTCTTACTGTTTATAGATTTTTAGCCTAATTTTCACATTTTGCAAAAGTGAGGAAAAAGAAGCCTTATGAGATCGATCCGGGAAAATGTCTGTCTCTCCTTCTGTCTGTCTGGCTTGGGTGTGTGCCCCCCTATCAACTCCTAAACGGCTGCAGCAATCGTATCCAAATTATTGTCTCGAGCCCATATTTGAAAATTATGTCAGTGCTACCAACTGCAGAAAAAACTTACCGTATTTGAAATTATAGCTCCATGAGGGATATGTTGGAAGGTATGCATGGGAGCCATTCCAAAATTGGCACTCATATAGATAATCATAATCAGTTTAATTTCCAGGGGGCCAGGCATAGCAGGGTTGCCAAAATGATTCTAAGCCTGCTGATAAGACCAATTTTTTTATGCATATAACTTCTACTAGTAGGATATAAAGGGCGGTTCTGGGGCAGGGGCTAATGGGCAAGATGGCCGCCGCGCGCAACCGCCCAATGTTATTCTTATGGAGCGTTCAGTCATAGCTGGGGCAGGGGCTAATGGGCAACATGGTCGCCACGCCCTGAGACCATTAATGACGTCACCGGGAGAGGTCAGTCGTGTAGTTGTTAAATGGAATATTTATTATTATTATTATTATTATTAGGTAATTATTGATTGAACGTGTACAATCAAGACCAGCCTTATATTGTCCACTTCTTGATGAAGTGGCTAGCATTCTTGGCGGTCATTTCTGAGGTTCGAATCCCCGGCTCTGCCAAGAAATTTAATTTCTGGTCTCAAGAGTGGAACGGGGTACTCAGCCTTGTGAGGCAAAACTGACAGTAGCTGGCTTTTCATTCATACTGCAGCCATTCTGCCTAACCCAACTTCACCTAACCTAACCCAACCTAACCTAACCTAAACTAACCTTACCTAACCTAACTTCAAAGTGTGAGCAAATATGAGAGCAAAAAGTGGTAGCTAAATGTGAGAGCAAAAAAGAAGTGAGAGCAAAAAGTGGGAGCAAAAAAGTGAGAGCACAAGTAATAAACTTAGTTATAACATAACCAAACCTAACTTCACCTACCCTAACCTAACCTAATCTAACTTCACCTAGCCTAACTTCACCTAACCTAACCTAACTTCACCTAACCTAACCTAACCTAACTTCAAACACAGAGCAAAAAAAATAAGAGCAAATGAGAGAGCACAAATAATAAACTTAGTTATAACCTAACTTAACCTAACCCACAGAAACCTCATTTAAAGATTTTAGATTTTACATTTTAACATTTTTAATTTTTGATTTTTCATTTTACATTTTTTAGATTTTACATTTTACATTTTTGATTTTTTGTATTTCAGATTTTAGTTTTTTATATTTTACATTTTTAAATTTAAGATTTTTGATTTTAGATTTTACATTTTATATTTTCCGAAAGGAGTAAACTACAAGGTCGCATACCTAACCTCACGTAACCTAACTTTACCAAACCTAACTTAAGCTAATCCAAAGACTAATGCACTTACAAAAAGTATATAAGGGCGCATGCAACTATCCTTATGCTAGTCTTATAGGCTACTGTACAACATGATCACAACCCCAACCGGGGTAATTTTTTTCATCTTGTTGTTTACACATTTGTCAATTTTCCAATTTCCCATTTTCAGTTTTTTTTTAATGTCAGTTTTAAGTTTTTCAATTTCATGATATAGAAACATGGATTTCCCAATTTGTTGTTTACACATTTGTAAATTTACCAAATTACCATTTACAGTTTTTAAAATTTCAGTTTAATGTTTTTTTCTATTTTGTCAATATGGAAACATGGCTTTTCCAATTTGTGTTTTACATGTTAATTTTGCATTAGGAGTGGAGAGAGGTGGGTAGTAATTAAAAATGTACAAGCAGTGCCCATACAATATTTTTTATTTTAAATACATGTACACTATTTACACATAATACATTTATATATATATATATATATATATATATATATATTCTCTTTTGTTATAAATTGTACAGTTGTTTTTATTATTGTTTTCTATTTTATTTATTTTTTGATTATGAATACCATTTTTTACTTTTGTTTTTGCAATTTTTGTAGTGCTTTGTTTTATTTTCTAAATTGTTTTGTTTTATGTATTTGCCAGTTGCAGGCTGAAGATTTTGATATTCATAACTTAACTCTTAAAGCATGGTTAATGATTGAGTAATGACCATAGACACGTGTACCTATACCGTCAGTATCAATCACACTTTTATCACCACCAGGACACAAAGCTATTTTGTTTAGTCTTATAGATGATATGTCATGTTGTTTAGAAGCAGTAATGTTCATTGGAATTCTTTTTATATTGTTTTTCATGGCACAATCCTTATAATCTTGAAAGCTTATACAATTTTTGACAACACTTCTGTTAATACCTTTAATCTTTTTGAGTTTTTTACCGTTTATGTCTAAAGCGTACATTTTAGCTCTAAGTCCAACAAATGCTTTTATAATTTGTCCATAACGCCTTTAAATTTCCCCAACATTTTCCTGTTTGATGTAGAGTAACATAAGTGATTAGTAGGATAATCTGATGTGTCCAGGTGCTCTAGGAAATCCAACTTGTCTTGATATTCATCTGGGGTGTTAACGAAATAAATGAACGAGTCGGTATCCATATACATGAGTTTGAGATTGTTCATTCCAAAATAGGGTAGCAGGACAACATAGTGGTGGGAATACATTAGAGTTTTTGAAATATCCAGTATACACATTCCAATATATAGTGGCTTATTGAATACAATGTTACGTTTAGCCATGTGGAAAGCAGCTAGGTTAGGACCATACATTTTTCTGTCAATAAATGTCGGCTTTGCTATTAGCTTTTCTGCCTTTTTGCTGTCAGTCACAAGACGTATGTCTATTCTTTTAGGGATATTTTCCATTCTTTTTCCAAAAATGGCATTGTTTAATAATTTGTACAGATTTTTCTCAAAATAATTTTTGGCTTGTTTTCGAAAGTTGTTATTAAAATCAACGTATGCTTGTAGCCAAGTTCTTTGTTTAAACTTTAACACACAATGAATTTTTAACAATTTTATTCCATGATCTAAAGCCTGTTTTAAAGCCATGTAGTGAACAACATATCGCCTTCGATTTCCAAGATGAGGAATTAGTTTTTTCCCAGACTAATCCTTAGGTTGTGTACACTCTGGTAGGAAAGGTAAATCGTTGTGTAGATCATGAAGGTCAGATGGGTAATCAACATCAACATTTAGAATGTATCCCACAGGATCGTCTTTCTTTAGCGTTTCTAGATCAACAGTATCTGGAGAAACCCACTGAAATCTGCCATAAGGGGGTGGCACATAGCCCACCCGTATTGGTTATTGGCATCATCATAGGTAATAAACTGCGATGGTTTCTCAGTATCATAGGTTTCCATGTATTTATTGTTAGCTTCAGCATACCGATGAGACACCTGGCATATGCCTCCACGTATTCCAGACTCGATTAGAAGAATCTGATCGAAATCCTGTAGCAATTCCAGTTCAATTCCTGTGTAAAGGAGCATTGCCTCGAATCTTAAACCATGCGAAGTAAAAAAGTGTGCAGCATCCACTCGGTGTGTTCCTGGTGTTTTGTTCCTAAACGTTTCAAAGCTGTCTGCAAGAAGGAGTACATCTGAATTTAGGTAGAGGTCACTATATTCCCCTAGAGTTTTAATGTTGACCTGATTCCACACATTTTTGGCATGTTCATAGTCTTCTTGACTAAAATCTTCTTGACTTAATTTGTTAAAGAATACCTCTTTTAGAGGTAAACACGTTTCACTTAACTTTTCCCATGAATCAATGTAATCATAACAAAATACCCCTTTTCGAGTCATGAGCGATGCATTTTCTTTTCCAAAGTACTTGTCTGTTTCAGGGTTTGATGTTAAATTGGAAACTAAATTTTCCAAACTATTTGGCATTAACCGAAACGTGTCCACAAATCGAAGCCTAACATTTCCCACATATCTGGTAAAGAAAATGTACTTTTTTTGGAGTTAGCGTTAACATCCACTCTCTCAGTAGTACATCCTAATTGCTTTACAATGAAATTTGCGTCGTAGCCACTCATATTATGTAGAAACCCAAGAACGGGGTTAGGTGTTTTACACCTCAAATTACAGTTATTGTGAGCACTTCCATGGTATACCCCTGTAATATGGCAATGGTCTCGAACTTTCCAGTCCTCTTTAGTAAATGGTTTTTGACACAAATAACAGATTACAGAAGATTGGAACTCTGCTTCTTGATCCTCAGTTAAGGCCTTTGGAACATTTAAGCTGTAAAGGCGATCGATTTCATTAGCTATTGAGATCAAACAGTCCATAAACTTTTCTGCAGCGTCAGGTCCACGATAAATAACAGGTTGGCTTGGAAGGTTTGTCTTTATGTGTTCCACAGCAGGTGAATATTTAACGTATATACCAAAGCTCACAGGAACATGACTCTGGTATGGCACTGTATAACTTGCTTCAGGATTGGGTAAACATGTTTGATATGGTAAGAGTATACTTTCGAAATCTGCATAGATAACGTAAGGTATTCTCAGCATTCTTTCAACATTTAAGAATTTTACAATTGAGTTTTTAATAGGCATTTTAACCCTAGAAATGTCATGCTGGACACACAAAGCTCTATGTTCTTTTACTTTTTCCATTCCTTGTTGTCCATATGGATTATCGAAATGAGTAAAACACCGTTTACACGTATATATCTTATGCTCATGGTGGGTAATCTGATGTCTTACTAGTTTATCAAAATCTTTGATAAAGACGTAGTGGTTCTGTCCGGATGATAAACTTAGCAGAACGAGGTCGCGATGGTCTTGCAGCTCTTGATCCACAACCTTTAGAGGGAACAGTTTATTGTCTTCTTCCAATCCAAATATCATTAATTGATATTTTGTTGGCTTTTTCAAATTTGGTAGTCTCAGCTAGCGATGTAGGTAATGATATTACTGAAAAATCATACTTGTTTTCCAGATCCTTGTATTTACTAACGCCTTTAGCATCCGCTTTAACCAGTTTTGCTAAAATGGCATGCATAAAACACCTCTCATCCTTAAAGTTTTGAGGATTAATGCCGGCTTTTCTTGCTTGTATAGCTGCTGGTAATGGAATATATGTGCTTGCACGCAAGCGATTATACTTATTTATTTTATTCGTACTCCTTCCACTGCTAACAAAGCCCAATTACGGCCTTTTAGCTCAGATTCCTCCATTTCTGTAGTTAACATTTTAAATTGTGTTTCCAAGAAACTACATAACTCTATTTCCAAAAATATAGCCTGATTACGTGTTCTAAATGCACGATCTGTAATTACAATGGTAGATGTATGAATGAATCTGCATTCAGCCACAAGATTAACTTTTATTCACTTGTACATTGCTAGTTCTTTCAGCATAGCTTGTATTATTTGCTGCTTGGACTCTTTAAGGTATGAATTTAAATCCTTACACTTGTCACAACGTATGAAAAAGGATTTAAGACGACATTGAAAAGACGTTTCATATTCAGTAAGTCAATTTTTGTCAGGAACCATCGAAAGCAGGTAATGCATCGCTCATGACTCGTAAAGGGGTATTTTGTTATGATTACATTGATTCATGGGGAAAGTTAAGTGATACGTGTTTACCTCTAAAAGAGGTATTCCTTAACAAATTAAGTCAAGAAGATGTTAGTCAAGAGGACTATGAACATGCCAAAAATGTCTAGAATCAGTTCAACATTAAAACTCCAGGGGAATATAGTGACCTCTACCTAACTTCAGATGTACTCCTTCTTGCAGACAGCTTTGAAACGTTTAGAAACAAAACACTAGAAACACACTGAGTGGATGCTGTACACATTTTACTTCGCCTGGTTTAAGTTTCGAGGCAATGCTCCTTTACACAGGAATTGAACTGGAATTGATGCAGGATTACGATCAGATTCTTCTAATCGAGTCTGGAATATGTGGAGGCATATGCCAGGTGTCTCATCGGTATGCTGAAACTAACAATAAATACATGGAAACCTATGATTCTGAGAAACCATCGCAGTTTATTACTTATGATGATGCCAACAACCATTACGGGTGGGCTATGTGCCACTCTCTTCCTTGTGGCGGATTTCAGAGGGTTTCTCCAGATACTGTTGTTCTAGAAACGCTAAAGAAAGACGATCCTGTGGGATACATTCTAGACGTTGATGTTGATTACCTATCTGACCTTCATGATCTACACAAAGATTTACCTTTACTACCAGAGTGTACACAACCTAAGGATTCGTCTCTGAAAAAACTAATCCCTCATCTTGGAAATCGAAGGCGATATGTTGTTCACTACATGGCATTAAAACAGGCTTTAGATCATGGAATAAAATTGATAAAAATTCATCGTGTGTTAAAGTTTAAACAAAGACCTTGGCTAAAGGCATACGTTGATTTTAATAACAACCTTCGAAAACAAGCCAAAAATTATTTTGAGAAAAATCTGTACAAATTATTTAACAATACTATTTTTTGAAAAACAATGGAAAATATCCCTAAAAGAATAGACATGCGTCTTGTGACTGACAGCAAAAAGGCAGAAAAGCTAATAGCAAAGCCGACATTTATTGACAGAAAAATGTATGGTCCTAACCTAGCTGCTTTCCACATGGCTAAACGTAACATTGTATTCAATAAGCCAATATATATTGGAATGTGTATACTGGATATTTGAAAAACTCTAATGTATTCCCACCACTATGTTGTCCTGCTACCCTATTTTGGAATGAACAATCTTAAACGCATGTATATGGATACCGACTCGTTCATTTATTTCGTTAACACCCCAGATGAATATCAAGACAAGTTGGATTTCCTAGAGCACCTGGACACATCAGATTATCCTACTAATCACTTATGTCACTCTACATCAAACAGGAAAATGTTGGGGAAATTTAAAGACGAGGCTTATGGACAAATTATAAAACCATTGGTTGGACTTAGAGCTAAAATGTACGCTTTAGACATAAACGGTAAAAATTTCAAAAAAGATTAAAGGTATTAACAGAAGTGTTGTCAAAAATTGTATAAGCTTTCAAGATTATAAGGATTGTGTCATGAAAAACAATATAAAAAGAATTCCAATGAACATTATTGCTTCTAAACAACATGACATATCATCTATAAGACTAAACAAAATAGCTTTGTGTCCTGGTGGTGATAAAAGAGTGATTGATACTGACGGTATAGGTACACATGCCTATGGTCATTACTCAATCATTAACCATGCTTAAAGAGTTTAGTTATGAATATCAAAATCTTCTGCCTGCAACTAGCAAATACATAAAACAAAACAATTTAGAAAATAAATCAATAGCACTACAAAAATTGCAAAAACAAAAAAATAAAAAATAAATAAAATAGAAAACAAAAATTAAAACAACTGTAAAATTTATAACAAAAAAGAATATATATATTGTACCCATGTGAGTAATCTCGATGGAAAATATGCTTCTGCCTCCAGCTAGCATCAGGGCTCGGGCGTGTACCATTCTCCCATGTAGCAGTTGCATATTTTGGATTTGAGGCTAAAAGGTATCAACTCTACAATGATAAGGCAAAACTCTATTCTAAAACTTTAATTCTGTAAAAACTTCATGGCTTCAAACAAACAAAACAAATCCCACAACCTCAAAATAGAAGCAAACAAAAATTATTTCCACAATCCACAAATATGAACATAATATTATCATAATGAAATCATATCATAACACAAAACTTTACCCTTATGTGAACTTTACAAAGTACTCTAGTGCGCTGATGCACATACAACTTCAGAATCAAACTGTACTTTAATTCTTCTGTCATCCAATGTGACTTCATTAATTCAACAAAATTAATTATTCCTTAAACCTTGTCTTAATTTGACAATAATGTGTATCGTGTGTGTGTTTTGATCTTTCTCTTCCCACGGTTCGCTTGACCGTCCAGACCCTCTTCCCGAGCGGCCGGTACACAATAGAAGTGGAGTGAGGTCCTACAGCGCCTCAACCCTCGTTTCACGCCATATGTCTTTCTCACCAAGCAGTAAAAGATTTTACAAGACAAACACTGTGGTCCCAGTGACACACATATCTCAATGGATTTAAACTGGATATTATGCAAATAGGTTCTGGATGAGCTTTCACATTTACTCCTACACTGAGGATAATAATAATTGGCTCCAAAACAGGCCCATTTCAACATGAAGGCGCGAGATTCATAACCCATAGGTCCATTAGGTAACCGGTATCTTTAATAAATATTGCGGCCAGCCCATGCTGCCGTTCTGGGATTCGCTTCAACGAGCCGAATCACTCAACAAATAGTTCTCGGGTAATCAGATAGTGTGCAGAGGTGTCCATTGTTTTCCTCCCACCTATCACGGGATTCGAACCCGGAACATTCCATATCCATCATCAGAGCTAAGGTCCAATTCACTATATACGCTCTGGCATAAAATACATCTCTCATTACGCTCACGGCATACGAGATTTCATACGAAGAATAGATAACCTGGTCCCTTTACCTAATGCTATGATCTGCATCCTATAATTACCAAGAGAAATCTATCAATTACTCTATAAGCTTTTCACATAAGCTGCAAATTCAATTCACTAAAACCTCTTCCATTTCCTGGCATAAATATATTCCCATTAATACAATATATTCTGATATAAAACTCTTTTCTTAATCCCGTAATGTAATCTTACTGTATAATCTTACTGCTTAGATCGATAAGTCTCGCCCTTTAGAGTAAATACTTCTTGTTTACAACATTTTGCCTGATGCGTTCATTCAAACCTTTATATTCATTATTATTATTATTATTATTATTATTATTCTCACTGACATAAATTTACCAAAATCCGACACAACTCCATCTTACAAATCGAACAATCATGTTCGTGACATTTACATAACTGATTTGCCATTTTTTAATTAATAGTGGTAACGATTAATCCACTCACTGATGCAAAATAACACCTCAAATCTATTAAAATCAACATAATAATGAGTAAACATGGATAGTCTATCTCCTACTCCGATTCTTACTGGCATCTTTATAACTCTCAAATCACACTACATGCAGTGGCCTATACCTCTACTTAAACATAATTTGTGGGGTACTTACATATCTTAAGGCTCGTCACGGTGGTTCCAACCACTCATATCCTTCCGGGTCGCCTGCCATAAGCAGATTCTTAGTGCGACATTTGCATCTTGAATACACACATTTTCTGACACATATTTTTCGTTAACCACACGACACTTTGCATTTCTATAAAGAAGATATTGCTTCTAAAACACATGACACTTTAGAACACTTATTAAACCATTAATTTAAAAGACATTTCACATATAATTTATACATAACACACGTCACTCTGTACATTTTTCCTTGGTTGAAATTCCCTAGCAAAGATATCAAAAATTGCAGGTGTCGACGGCATCTCCCGGGGTCCTACCAACTCCTGATTGAAAGTCTGGTTCACTTGCCCTCGGAATTCACCAACAGTTTATCCATACTCCTACGGTAAGCTTCCTGATTCGCATAAATATGCTAACTTCCGTCCTGAGCGTTATTATTTGGTATTCTAAAACATTACCAAATGCTTCGTAAGGTTTCTCTTAGCGCATTCCATCGTAATTAGACATGTATGGTCAGTCAATATTTTATACATTGCGCTTAACACTGTGCATAACTTTACATAGATTATTATTTACAATAGTTCTGCAACTTATCTCACACGTTGCTTCCTAAGTGAACACACCATTGTTCGTTCTGCTAACAAAACTGTGTAGCGACGACTGTTTGCGACTCTCGGTGACAAACTGTGTCCAACTGTGTAAGCTGCGTAAGACTGGCTTAATACTGGCGTGCGACTGCCGCAAGGCTGCGTTCAAACTGCGTGCGACTGGCTTGAGACTGGGCTCTGCCAAGGGTCGACTCCCTTATATTGGATTCCCACGAAAAGTAGAGCTAAATTTTCCCACGCTATCTCGACTCCTCTCCCAGCACGATTCTGGTCTCGAAACTATGCTCATCGGGTTCCTTTTCCTTCACTGATCCCAGAACTGTCTGCGTGCTGAAGAATCGCTCGGCCAATTAATTAATATTAATTCCTTTCTCCATAGCGTGGGGACGCTATCTTACTGGGAATCCCTGGCAACCTCGTTAAAACCAAGCCGCGAACAACCATAGTCTCTGTTCTTCCGCACTTCATTAAATATGCGTCAATTTCGCAGATTAAAGGCTCTAAAATTAGCCTCCTGGCTAAAGATTCATCTGTATGCCACTCTCATGTCATTGTGTTACTCCAATCATGAGTAATCAATGATTTTCCTTGGGATCTTCCCACCCCCTTCTTACATCCATTCTCAGTCGGGGAAAAACTGGGTCATTACTCAAGTCCCCAACCTCCTCCAGACGACATAACGAGGTCAGCAAGATGGACGTGGCTCCATGCTGCACCTCTCACAATTCTGGGCCAATTAGTTAAACGTCAAACTCTGCACTTTTCGTGCTCCAAGTCCAGTATAGCCTACTTCAAGTAGTCTAATAATGCTGTATTTCGCTCAATTTCCTGCATTATTTTAACAAATAATGTCATTATCAACTAGAATCACACTAGTGATTAAATATACACTTTTCTCTAGGGGTTTTAACCATGAAACTCCCTCAGCAGACCTCGGGTTCGTTCCCTGGTGGAACCTTTAGACTGAGATCACAGTCTCTGAGATCCACGTTCGATATCAGTCAGCATAACACCCTCGGGTTCAATATATATAAATGTATTATGTGTAAATAGTGTACATGTATTTAAAATAAAAAATATTGTATGGACACTGCTTGTACATTTTTAATTACTACCCACCTCTCTCCACTCCTAATGCAAAATGAACATGTAAAACACAAATTGGAAAATCCATGTTTCCATATTGACAAAATAGAAAAAAACATTAAACTGAAATTTTGAAAACTGTAAATGGTAATTTGATAAATTGACAAATGTGTAAACAACAAATTGGGAAATCAATGTTTCTATATCATGAAATTGAAAAACTTAAAACTGTTATTTTTAAAAACTGAAAATGGGAAATTGGAAAATTGACAAATGTGTAAACAACAAAATGAAAAAATTACCCTGGTTGGGGTTGTGATCATGTTGTACAGTAGCTTATAAGACTAGCATAAGGATAGTTGCATGTGCCCTTATATACTTTTTGTAAGTGCATTAGCCTTTGGATTAGCTTAAGTTAGGTTTGGTAAAGTTAGGTTACGTGAGGTTAGGTATGCGACCTTGTAGTTTACTCCTTTCGGAAAATATAAAATGTAAAATCTAAAATCAAATAATCTTAAATTTAAACAAGATGTTCAATAAAGAACATATAGCCTACTTTCTCCTAAATGTATGAGTATAGTTATAACTCGTTGTTATTATCAAAGAGTATAATAGAACTATTCTTTGTTGAAGACCTTAGAAACGATTTACCTCTACCAAACGCCACAACCTAGATAAAAACTGCTACCATCATTGAAGAAAGAAAGATAAGAAGTATCTAAAGAATGTTATGGATCTGGAGACATAATCGACCGGACTGGCGGCGTGGCTCAGCGGTAACGTTCTCGCTTGCTGGACCGTATGTTTCAGGTTCGTATCCTGGCGCAGTCAGCTGGCATTTGAGGGTGCACAAATGCGAGGGAGCCGTGTTAGTAGATTTACTGGCACGTTAAAGATCCCCTTCGGGACAAAATTCTGGCAACCCGGCGTCTCTAAAAGCAACAGTAGTTAAAAGGGACGTAAAACCAATAACATTATTATTATTATTATTATTATTATTATTATTATTATTATTATTATTATTATTATTATTATTATTATTATTATTATTATTATTATTATTATTATTATTACATAATCGGCCTGACGCGGGCAACATCCAACTTTGAGTTGAGGCATGTCTTTACACGTCTGGCTGCGTATGACTTTCACAACCCTAATTGAATTAACAAATCTTTCCATGACCCTACAGAGACGTGTGTATACCAACTATGTGGATATTTTCGATTGCTATTTGGCTGAAATAAAAGTATTAATTAATATCCTGAAATAGCACCAACGGTAGAGTTCAGATACTATGTGAAATCGTTTTGTTCTTTACTTCAATTAACATTTTCAAATAACGCATAATAGGCTGTTACAAACCCTTTAAAATAAAAAGTAAAAATGTATCGTAGTATCATCTTGTCATTCTTCAAATTCGATGCGCATAGAATGCCAATGGTATAGTAATCAATGGAGCCCCACGTAGACTAGTCGTGACATCTAGTGGTGAAATATCGAACAATATAATCCTAACAGAGCGAGTGCATTCTAGCGGCCAGAAGAAGAAACTTTTCAATAAAATCTGGAAGTTAATAAGTAGGTCGGCGTGCAGTTACCTTTTTGGCAGCTAGATGTCTCGAGTAAATCTGCTGGCGAATTATGTTTTAATTAAATATATATTTTACACCATAATATGCACAATTAATTTTAAAACATCTGAGTCATTACAAAACAATAAACATATAACATTTCAAGCAAAAAACCTAGCTCTGATCGGGTTTGAACCATAGGCAATTGAGAGACAGGCTAACGCTCTACCACTGAGCTAATTGTGTCAACGAATATCGTTCTATATAAAATGACTTACATAGAACTAAACGATTTCATCACTGGAGTATATTATTTATATATAAAGCATATCATTCAACGTTTATTTATTTTGTATCAGTACGCTATATTGCATGCAATACTCAAATTAGTGAAATATAAGTCAGGCACAAGATATCCGCTGCCATCTTGTCTCATTACTGAATCGGCTCAGCTTTTTAAAATCACGTCTGCACTATAGTATTACAAAATAAACTTTTAATTTCGAACGTGCCTCTTCCTTTAGAACAGTTAAAACGATTCTCGGCTCGATAATCGGAACTGGTGGGTCCCATGATATGGATTATAAAGTTTGCATAATTCTCACGGCCGCCATCCTGAAATGGTATGGCGGACGACCTTGTAGTTTGGTCACAAGACGCATCCTATACGAAGGTATGTTGTTACCAAATTTGGTAGAGATCGGATGATTTGGTTAGTCGTTATTTGGTTTTACGTTTTGAACGTTTGAGTGGCCGCCATTCAGTTTTAGTAAAGATGGCGGCGATATAAAACATGACACTGAGGTGTCCTTTGCTAGTGCTATCTTTGTACCAAATTTCGTTCAATTCGCATTCACCGTGTTCGAATTGATAGGGGGGGACAGACATTCAGAGTACACACACTCACACACACACAGACACACACACACACAGACTCAAACACACACATACACACACACAGACTCACACACACACATACACACACACAGACAGACACACTTTTTTCGCCCTGTGTTGATCTCATAAGTCTACTTTCATTTTTTGCAAAAATCGAAAGTAGGCTAAAAATGTAAAATATAAAAAACTAAAATCTGAAACACAAAAAATCAAAAATGAAAAATGTAAAATCTAAAAAATGTAAAATTAAAATGTTTAGGTTAGGTTAGGTTAGGTTAGGTTATCACTAAGTTTTTTATTTGTGCTCTCTCATTTGCTCTTTCTTTTTTTTTTTTGCTCTGACTTTGAAGTTAGGTTAGGTTAGGTTAGGTTAGGTGAAGTTAAGTTAGGTTAGGTGAGGTTAGGTGAAGTTAGGTTAGGTGAAGTTAGTTTAGGTTAGGTTAGGTAAGGTTAGGTTAGGTTAGGTTATATCTAAGCTTATTACTTGTGCTCTCATTTTTTGCTCCCTCGTTTTGCTCTCACATTTAGCTACCACTTTTTGATCTCATATTTGCTCACATTTTGAAGTTAGGTTAGGTTAGGTTAGGTAAGGTTAGTTTAGGTTAGGTTAGGTTAGGTTAGGTTAGGTGAAGTTGGGTTAGGCAGAATGGCTGCAGTATGAATCAAAAGCCAGCTCCTGTCAGTTTTCCCTCCCAAGGCTGAGTGTACCCCGTTCCACTCCTGAGACCAGAAATTAAATTTCTTGACAGAGCCGGGGATTCGAACCTCAGAAATGACCGCCAAGAATGCTATCCACTACACCAAGAAGTGGACAATATAAGGCTGGTCTTGATTGTACACGATCAATAAAATAATTACCTAATAATAATAATAATAATAATTATATTAATAATAATAATAATTACAATAATAATAATAAATATTTCATTTAACAACTACACGCCGACCTCTCCCTGTGACGTCATTAATGGTCTCAGGGCGTGGCGACCATGTTGCCCATTAGACCCTGCCCCAGCTATGACTGACCCCTCCATAAGAATAACATTGGGCGGTTGCGCGCGGCGGCCATCTTGCTCATTAGCCCCTGCCCCAGAACCGCCCTTTATATCCTACTTCTACTCTATTAATTGGATTTCAACCAAATTTAGTATGTACTATGTGTACGTAAACAGATATGACTGAGCGTATTCTTAAAAGCCACCAGGGCTGCCAACTGTTAATAAATGGTCTCTCTCTCTATTTTCTTACCTATATATCAGAAAGTATGCAAGCCGACAGCTTTAAACTATGCACACGTATAGTACCTAACATTCTAGATTAATTTGGAATAACTTATGTACGTCAGTGCTACCAACATTTTTCTAAGCCTACTGATAAAACCAATTTTTAAATACATGTAACCTCTATACGATCAATTGGGTTTGAACCAAATTTCATGTGTGCCAAGTGTACCATAACAGATATGACTATGTTTATTCTTAAGAACAACCGGGGATGCCGACTGTTAATAAAAGCTGTCTCAATTTTTTACCCTAATATTAATATATCAGAAAGTATGCAAGCCAACAGCTTTAAAATTTGCACAAGTATAGTACCTGACATTCTAAGATTAATTTGGAGAAACTGATATACGTCAGTGATGCCAACAAGACTCTAATCCTGCTGAAAAATCCAATTTTAAAATAAATGCAACTTTTATACTGTGCCCGCTGGGCGAAGGTTTCGGAGAGCCACCGGTTTCAAATGATCCTTCCAAGACCCTCTTCCAGTTGCAAACGGCTAGTCCGATACTATTCTGCCCTGAAAGAAATATATAAAAAAGTCCTAAACAAGATCTAAATTGCTCTCGTGGTCCTAATACAAAATTCGATAAAATGAACAAGCTAAGAGAATGGCACGTAAAATCGGCCCTAGGCAATTACATCGAAATAACTTACGGGTGGATCAAACATCAAAAGAATTTACAGCAAAGCAAGAAATTTACTTGTTTACAAATACTAGAACATTTACATTTAGTAGCAAGAGGAACATTTGTCCTATGCTATGATGATGCCATCTCTAACATTTATCTTTAGAGTTAAGTTTTAGCTAGTCCTAAATATCATTAATTAATAAAGGAGATGCGTTTATTACGAAGAAAATCAAGCTATGTGCACAATGTTGCTGAATAAAAAAACTATGCTAATACAACACAAATGCATACAATAATTCAGCACTCCTATGGTTGTGCAATTGGCATTGCCTGCGTACTCGATTTGTTACTGTTTGTAACAAACGGTCATAGTGTCAAAGTGTTAAGAAAATAGAAAATATAGGAAAGCCTGCAAATGCGATAGAAATTAAACAATTACATCGACTCATATTGCTACTAATCTGATGTGTGTGCTTCAGTTATCACATCACCAATTAGTGGTGGACTAATCATGTGAGAATGTATGAAAATGTATCTAAAATAGCTTAATAATATCTAAGTGTTAACATTTGGTCCAGAAAAATAGTTTATTTTTAATGTTTATAAATTTTATTTAGGTTCAGGGGGAATTTATAAGATTTGTTAGTTTTCAAAACCCTATTTTTGATTATTATTAGAGTTTCACACAATTATTTATTCCTGACAGTATTGTTGTTCAGTTTATGGACCTTTAAAAGCGTTCAGTGTATTCAGGTAACGTTTGTATCCAACTTAAGCAAATAACTCAATAGTTTACGAGACACCGTGTGTCTTAACCAATATTTCATCACACTTATTAGACATCCTATGTCTTCACCAATTACTTTACTCTTATTTCGGATCCATTGATCCAGGCGCCTTCGGTTTTTGGTACGACTTTAGTTAGTTCATTACCACCGATATAACCACAATAACAATGTCGGAGGTATTCATCCACCGCCACGACTCATATAATACTCTTAATTTACAAAAGTGTGGAATCCTAATTGATACACGTTTGAATTGCTGGTAATAAAGATTATGTGTACAAAAACACATCCTGACAACGCATTAAATAAACATAAAGGCTTCTGATACAAGCTAACTGTGTGTGTGCGTTTATAAAATTGCCTCTTCTCTGAATAAATCGAACCTGCGTTCATTTGGTTACAAAATACAATTTCATTCATTGCCTGTGTGGCTTCTCATAAAGAAATAAACCTGATTTCAAGTATTGTTCTGGCCAATAAATGTGAATAACGGAACTCTGCATTCCACTTGTAATAATGTCAAGAATCTCACAGCCTTCTAAAACAAAATATTAATCCACTGCCTAGAATCGAGTGTGCTGTGTAGTGAACTTGGCTCGTAACCTTGGCCTTGATTTAACATTGTCAAACTAGTTTATTTGTAATCAGTCTGACAGAAATAAAAGTTGATAATACCTGTTTTAAATGATACGAATGAGCCTTCCTGGCTTCTATAAATGTTTAATAAAACTTATATTTTCCACACGCATCTTATAATTAGCTACCTGCATTGTGCAATAAATAAATGAAACCAAAATAAACTAAAGTCCACTGTTTTCCACTCTTACAATACGCTATAAATATTTGATCTGACTTACAGATTCAGCGTCACTTGGTTCGAGTCCCGCCATGAGATGTTGTATGCGGTCTCGTGTATGGCTATAGGTTACCATTTCATTGTGTCTGGACATCCTCCGTCGCCAATTCCCCACGCATGATTTAGCAAACACATGCCATCGCGTGGTTGGAGTTGTATCTGAAGAACTGCCGGTTTATCATTATTGCGATGTTAGCGTTGGTAAGAAATGTAGCACACAATTAAATAAAACTGTCGGGCTCTGCAGCTAATATGCGGTAAAAAAAAATGCCCATTTTCACTCCGCCACTGGCTCTAGCCTCTGTCGCTTGTGCGACACTCACTCGTGACTTGCACTGATATTTACACAAGAAAATATTAACAAAAAATAAATCAAAATCACTGCCCATCCGGCAAATAAAGTTTGTACGTGTAGATTTTGTACAGTTATAAAGTTAGTTAAATCCACAGTTTATAGAACACTGAAACATGTGTGTGTGCGTGAGAATGAGACCATGGGGTCGCAAAGTTTTCTTCGCACAAGTCCATCATTTCACCTCGGATAATGATAAAAATATTTTACAGTTCTCGTAGTGGTGAATATCTTCAATCCTTCAATTATTATACAATGCCATGATGACTATCCGTAAGAAAGTTATTCGTAGATTTTTCCTTCCACATGGTTTCCTTTCACTTGTGCTCCATCATTCACATGTTGTCTCTTCCACAGACGAATAGGAACTGGTGTTACCAAATATGGCGTGCTCGCAGTACATGAGCTGGCCGCGTAAATTGATAGTTTCTTCGATTTACGAAGTATGCTGTACTTCAAATATGCAGAATTACTTGGTTATAATTATAGTAGATTTTTGAAATGTGAAAAATAAGTAAAAATATAATCATAAGCGATATTGCTTCAGCTTCTTCCCGCCGCTCGCAGGGTATGTTCAGTTACATTTCAGCATAAGTTTTAGTCTCTGTTGTCTGAGCAAACATGCGTCAACGGGCGCAATACTAACAAATGGATTTCATCCAAAATTGGCACAACAAGAGATCATAATATTTCAGATTATATCTGACCAACACATGCATGACATTTTTGACTACATGATTTTATGCACGCTGATAGATCCAATGTGTAACTGCATGTAACTTCCATGCTATCCATTGGACTTCAAGCAAGTTTTGTATTCTGTACCTTAAGAGATGGAACTAAGAATATATTCAGTCACCAGGGCTGCCAACTGTAGTGCTCTATTAGGCTACATTACACCAGGTATATTTCGAACTAATTAGACATTTCGATATTACCAACTTAATTTCGTCATTATTCTAGGTAGGTCTATATAGATTGGCATGAATCTTAAATTTTTAGGAAAGTAGGCTCTTTAGTTCGTCACGGAACTTCTTGTTTCTTTTTGTTGACTGTATATTTCTGTTGGCCAACATTTATCTGATTTTTGTCGCTTTTTAGCATGATCAGAAACCCAAATTCACAGACTAATGTGTCGAAGCCTACCGAATGTCACATTAGTTTATTTAGTTTTCATAATTAATCTTACTGCAGAATTGGGCAAACTTATTTCAATAAATTCTAAGTTAATTAAATAAATTTCTTGCATTCCTCCCGTGATACTATGCGTTGGAGGGGTAGTGCTCTCTCTTCTCCCTAATTCTCCTACGTCACTTCCCATACCGTCACCGGCGCGATCCCAGCGCAATCTTTAATTTCCAAGCAAAAATTCCAACTCCAGCTAGCGTAGCCGTTAGCCCCAAGTAAATATCGGGTACAGTATTTGTAATTCAGATAGGGATTGGACGAGGCAGCCGTGGCCTTCATTTAGGAGTTTGTATGCTTTGAAGTCACTATGACTCACCTTCTTTCATCACCATTCTTGCAAATTGACAGTGATCCAATCACTATGGTGCAGCGGCTTTCCGACATCTCTTACTCATTTGTGCATTAAGTAGAGGCATTGTGAATAATCAAGTAGAAGCCAATCAGTGCTAAGGGCGTGAAAACTGCAGCTGCGTTATGGTCACAACGTTAACCCTGTACTTTTCCCGGCTAATAAAGTTCAGATGGCACATCTTGTGGCTCGCACTTCACGTAAGAAAGATGCCCCATTGTTTAAGACGTCACATTAACGATCACATAAAATCTCACGCTTCCATTCAGTGGTATGTTATAAGTAGGGCTCGGACTTTTAGGTGCTAAAATCAGGAAAATATTTATTTTTTATGTATTAAAAATACCTGAAATATGTAACAAAAAAGGAAAAATATTTAATTATAATTTAGTTTATTAATGTGAATAGAAACAATATGCAGTACTCATGAATGCAGTTTATGCTATGTCTTACTGACTGCTGAAGCATTACAATACACAACGAGATACATCTTTAGGTTGTCCATCACAAATGACCGACGATCACCGTGAAACACTCTTCTGAAGGCGCGAAACTGTGGCAATATGTTTCTTGCCCTTGAGGTGTTGTGTAACTTGAGATCGCTGTTCAGCCTTGATTGCTTTCCCACATGGTTGACAGAACAGAACGCCCCCATGAGAAGTAAAATTATGTTTAAATTATGAAACATACTGCTGCAGACGATAACTTATAGTTGCTTTTATTTTAGGCATCGTAGAACTGCCTTCAACTGCATAGTGGTAGAAATGAACTGCATGTGAGTGACACTGGTTCCAGGTAGCTGGGGGCGGGGGAGGGGGAAAGGTCCAACACGTGGTGCAATATGGCTATGGACAAGGAAATCCCCGACTTCCACAATGAGTGGCACGGGGCGACAAGTTAAGAATAACACAGTTACAAGCTGACATACGCTCTGCATGAAGATTAGATAGCTCACAGGTTCTTCCCCGTTGAAGAAACACAGAACAAAAATGCAATAAACTGAATGATCTAGTATACTGATTTAAAAAATGAAAATAGTATGTCTTTTTATGTGCTAATAAGTTAAAAGCAGGAATTTATGTATTTATAGAAAGAATGCTTGAAATATGTATTTACATAAGAAGATATATATTTACCTAAAAATCCGAGCCCTAGTTATAAGTGATCGTTGAGATAATCGTTAGTGTTTGCAAATGGAACAGTACATTAACGGGGCAAACTGTACATTTTAAAGATCTGCTCTGTTCAAAGACTTCGTAAATAGATATCGGGAAATTTCAGCTGAGGTGTTCTCTGTTGTAATACTAAGGAGTATATTCAGCTTTTGTTTATAGGATAGTCATGGGTATTGGTTATTGCACGTACGCGTCACTCATTGTTTAATTTCAGTCCTTCCACTTAGTTACTTCAAAGAGCTTTATTTAACTGGTATTTCAATTTTGTTTCATGTGTTATCGATGTCGTTAAGCTGGCGTGCCTACTTTACTTATAGTGTTGAAATTATTATTCAATTTCGAAGACTAACTCGGTTCACTTTCTACTTCATCAATGTCAATCAAATCACTACTATTGAGCTGTTTTAATACTATTTATTAATAATGAAAGGACAATTTCAAGTTGTTAACTACAGTGAGTCCGGGAATGTTCTCCGTAGCGCCTACATGCGTCTGCGAGAGCTAGCTACAGCAGTTACGTTGGTAGCGCGGCTGCCGTTTGCATAATAACAAATAAACAGTAAACTTTGTACTCACCACAGCCATTCATAACAGATGCGTAGGCCTGCCTGTTCCCAGTACATCGTGAACTGAGTCAGTCACACGAAATTTACTTACCAAATCCCGAACGGTATCACGGTTTGGACACTTTGAATTAGGAAACCGCGCCTGAAGTCTTAATTTTACATTTTCTCTAAACCGATCGCCTTCGCGAAAAACGTATTCCACCAAAAAAAAACACTCTCTTCAGTAGTAAACATTACCGCCTGTATACTGTTGCACTCTTCCAATAATCTATCTGAGCGCTCGCTTACTGTAATACACACTGAAGACATACAAGCTCGCTCGTTTATCGTAATACACACTGACAGCCCACACGCGGGAATACCCTTTCAAGGACACAGTGCAGCCAACTAAACTTATGACTCGACCATTCTCAGCTGCACGTACCCACTGCGGAGAACATTCTCGGGCGCCCTGTATTACCTTGTATGGAATTTCTGTTTAATTTGTGCTTATTCTAGGTTTTTATATTTTACATACGAACGTTTGCTACATACCTTATATCCAGGCGCATAGAAATTAGAGTCACTGGCGGACTCGATCATGTCAATTATAAGGCCAATATAGAGTACTCTCAGTGTACGTACAGGCGTGGTATTTCTTCCCGCCGACGAGTCGTAGCCATTATCGTTGTCCCACGACCACTTATCGGAAGAGCTGTTCAGATAATTTCGGAGCCTATGGAAACTGAAAGCAGAATAGAGGCTGCAATTATTGTCAAAAACTCGTTCATTTTCATTATTGTTTGCTATACCTTTCAACATTGAATCTAATTTAAAAGTATTTGTGATACACTTCCATAAACCCCTGTTGGATATTGGCATTGAGAACGTCTAAACACTTTCTGTACACCTCCTACTGTAATGATCCCAGTCTTTGACCATTTCATTAATGTCATGATTATTAGTCTATTATTATTATTCCATATTTCAATTTTATTACAATTTTAATTATTCCTTTTCATGCTTGACTATCCCTCAACATATACATTATTAGAACTAAAAATATTTTATTTATTATTCTTAATATTACGTGAATTAAGTAGAACAGTGGAGTTAGTGCATTTCAGTTGGTGATAAGCAGTAGGATGAGAACTCAAGGTGTTTGTGTATCTTCGTCAACAAACACGGCAATGGGTCTTCAGTTTTAGATGGGGTGCATCCCCAAGTCGCAACCCTTCTGTGCACTGGAGCGAGAATAAGGAAATGGAAAAACACAGAGGTGACGGGGTGCCAGTCACGTACACCAATCTAGCCTCTACCCCGGAGGTCAAGAATTGTACATGGAACTTGGCGCACGTACAGGTTAAAATACACACATCAAAAAAAGTTTTGCATCACCTCGGTTCCCAGATCTCCGGCATATAGACGTTGACTGTGTATATTGTATCAAAGATACAGTCCCTTTGACTGTTCATAGATGTCACTAAAACTGCTCAAAGATGTAAACAACCATGCATGAGCAGGGCCTATTAGACGGAGGGGGTACGACAGCCGATCAGTTCCAGTCATTCCACCAGGACGAAGGTACGCTGCTCATGTTGTCTGTAGTTCTACCATGCCTAGAAGGTCAATACCGCAGTTCGATCGCGTCCGCATTGTTACTTTGTGTCAAGAAGGGCTCTCAACAAGGGAAGTTTCCAGGCGTCTCAGAGTGAACCAAAGCGATGTTGTTCGGACATGGAGGAGGTACAGAGATACAGGAACTGTCGATGACAGGCCTCGCTCAGGCCGCCCAAGGGCTACTACTGTAGTGGATGACCGCTACTTACGGATTGCCGCTCGGAGGAACCCTGACAGCAATGCCACCATGTTGAATAATGCGTTTCGTTCAGCCACAGGACGTCGTGTTTCAACTCAAACTGTGCGCAATAGGCTGCATGATGCGCAACTTCACTCCCGACGTCCATGGCGAGGTCCAGCTTTGCAACCCCGACACCATGCAGCGCGGTACAGATGGGCCCAACAACATGCTGAATGGACCCCACAGAATTGGCATCACGTTCTCTTCACCGATGAGTGTCGCATATGCCTTCAACCAGACAATCGTCGGAGACGTGTTTGGAGGCACCCTGGTCAGGCTGAACGTCTTAGACACACTGTCCAGCGAGTGCAGCAAGGTGGTGGTTCCCTGATGTTTTGGGGTGGCATTATGTGGGGCTGACGTACGCCACTGGTGGTCATGGAAGGCTCCGAAACGGCTTTACGATACCTGAATGACATCCTCCGACCCATAGTGCACCCATATCTGCAGAATATTGGAGAGGCATTTGTCTTCATGGACGACAATTCTCGACCTCATCGTGCACATCTTGTGAATGCGTTCCTTCAAGATAACGACATCGCTCGACTACAATGGCCAGCATGTTCGCCAGACATGAACCCTATCGAACATGCCTGGGATATGTTGAAAAGGGCTGCTTATGGACGTCTTGACCCACCAACCACTCTGAGAGATTTACGCCGAATTGTCGTTGAGGAGTGGGACAATTTGGACCAACAGTGTCTTGATGAACTTGTGGATAGTATGCCACGACGAATACAGGCATGCATCAATGCAAGAGGACGTGCTACTGGGTATTAGAGGTAGTGGTGTGTACTGCAATCTGGACCACAAATGCTGAAAGTCTAGCTGTATGATGGTACAACATGCAATGTGTGGGTCTCATGAGCAATAAAACGAGCTGAAATGTTGTTTGTGTTGATCTCTATTCCCTTTGTATTTAAAGGTTCCGGAACTCTTGGAACCGAGGTGATGCAAAACTTTTTTTGATGTGTGTATTAGAGAGAGAAGGAACCATCAAATGACGTCAGCAGTCACCGGCGCAGAAGAATGAAGAGAGGAAGATGGAGATTGTAACCATAGCAACGAAGATTCTATTGGTTAAGAAGTAGGAGAGGGAATTGAAGAAGAGATATAAGCTTAGACTCAGCTGGAGAGCGGTGACTATTCTATCATTATTGATTTTTCAATTGTGTCTTCGGACACAGTTATAATTTGGTCTCCGGATTTGTAATCACAATCCCTTAGTCTGATTGCCACAGTCGAGACGCCTGTCTTTAACTGTCGGCAGCGCTTCTCAAACCAGTTAAGGGGTATAGACTTCTATTCTACCAAGTTGTGAATACAGTCAGTGAACTTGCAATTTTGTCCAGCTGACGAGTGGCATAATTGTGTATCTGGTTATGTTCACTAAGATGATTCTAGGAATCAGAATTCCATCACTCACACATTCACTTCAATAACTAAATTTAACAACATTAACAACTTTATCCACTCCATCGACTCTTCTAACTTCAAGCCCGTCAATGAAGATGAACAAAAACAACCAATGAATCGAAACAGTGACCAGGGTTCACAGTGTTTCAGAAGTCATCACGGTGAGCGAACAAAAATGCAATACTTGAGTATATCTGATTTTTGTTAAGTCAACTGTAAGTTAAAGCTTTTCCTTTATTTAACGTAACAGTATGCCGCAAATTTCATCTTGAGACACTTAAGTGTAGATTCAGGAAATTCAACTTATTATTTAACTTAACTTCTTGCACATCTTATTTTTGATTTAGTAAATTATTTTCTTTATTCATGATAGGTTTGTTTCTCCAAGTAGTTAGACATTACTATAAGGCATCCCAAACTCCCAAAACATACTGTACTGACTGGTCAATCGACTTAGTCACGTCACGGACTTAGAAAGAATAGATTTCTGCTGCTCTGCAATAAGGTGTATTTTTAGTCCATGTACATTTTATGAAAAGAGTAGGCTTATGACATCACCTTTTGTCCGTGTGTGTGTGTGAGTGTCTGTGTCTGTCTGTGTGTCCCCCAATAATAACTTCTAAACGGCTGGATCGATTTCAATGAAACTCGGTAAGGTTGTAGCACCATTTTTGCCGACCCCGACCGTGCCCTTCAAATATTATTACATCCCACCAATCCAACATGGCGGCTGTGCGAAATATTTAACCAGCATTCAATATCTCCAAACCTATTACCGATATCACCCTGAAATATTGTACGATCATAAAGGGCACAACTAAAAGTTCTCCTATGAGACTTTCAAAAATCTGGTAACTACAAAACCAACAAGCAGGCCAAGCGAACTAGAGACTTTTAAATAGACTTTTCTCGCGATTTAAATATGTCCAAACGCAATGAAACTTCGGTACAGCAAATGTTTATACACATTGCAATGCACTGGTATCTAAATTAGTTCAATTGTTTACATAAACTCAAGATGGCGGCTGTGTGAAATACTTCACCGGCATTCCATATCTCCGAAACTATTACTGATATCACCCTGAAATTTTGTACGGTGATAAAAGGCATTACTACAAGTTTATATATGTAAGTTTCAAAAACCTGTAGAGTACAAAACGAAAATGGCGGCCAAGCGAAATTGAAACATTTTAATAGACATTTCTCGCGATTTAACCATCTGAGCGGAGTGAAATATGGTACTGTAAATGTTTATATAGGTAGATATTGCAATACACTGGCATCTAATTTAGTTCAATTGTTTACATAACCTCAAGATGGCGGCTGTGCGATATTTTAAAATTAAGTTTTTATTTATTGGAGTAATCATGCCATCGAAGTGAAAGTTTGAATAATGAAGTTACACAATGATTTTCCTATAATGGTACATAACTGTATGGCCTATACATATAACAATCCAACATGGCGACCAACCGAAATATTTAGACTGTTTTCAATATATACCAATATTTTACAGCAATCAAACTGAATTTTCTATGTTCATAGAGGCTATAATCATAAGTTCACCAATGGGCTTTCAACAACCTGGTGAGCACAAATCCAACATGGTGGCGACGCGTAGTATGAATATTTAAATGGACGTTTCTCTCGATTTAACCATCTGAGTGCAGTGAAACATGGTACGGTAAATGCTTATACAAATTTTAATCCACTGGCATCTAATTTATTTCAATTGATTTCATAACCACACGATGGCAGCTGTGCGAAATTTTAAAATCTCTCTTTACTTTTTGTGTCCTAATCTTGCGATTGAAGTTTGAATACTACACGTAGACAATAATCTTCTTCTAATGGTACATAACTCTAAGACCTACATATCGTCAGCTTGAGATAACCTCGTAACTCCAGCTTTGGGCGTAATTGAGATCTTAGCACCATCTGGTTGAGATGCTTGTAACTAACAATGATAAGAGCTTGCAATAGCTGAAACATGAATGACGCGCTCTCTAGACGCAAAAAAGCAAACCACGTAACTCCACAGTTGAATTGCATTATTGCAAACCTCGTATCTCCATTGTGTTTATAGGAGAAACAGTGAAGTGAAATTCAGTCCTAGAAAATGCCACTTTTACGGCAGTAATTAGCCACTATTGTGAAATTACGCATCCTAAGAGAGAATCAGGTATGTTTTTCGTATTATCTATCTGCTAAAATATTACTTAAAACTTAATTAGTTATATACAACTGAATACTTTTATCACTACACAGGAGTTACGAGTTTTTCTATTTTGATAACGGCGGTTGTCTTTTGGAGTTACGAGTAATTCGTTCACGTTGTGAACGCCAAGTCTTCTTCTTATCGAAGCAAATGCGTATTATATAATTATTATTTTTATTCCATTTTTGTTCTGTAGCATATTTCGCTAGATAATTTCATCTTAAGTGTAGTGGTCAATAAGTGTAAATAAAACCCGGAGTGATAGGTACCATCCCTAGCTCTCTCAGGGAAATTTATGATACTAATTTCTACTATTTCACGTCTGTTTTGATACTAAAGATAGGTATTTATTTTCAGCGTGTAAAATGTGGAGAAAAAAAATTGTGGAACTTGCCCAGCTTGCCATGCAAAGAGAGCAAGAAGTAAATACTCCTGAAGAATCTCCCCCAGAACCAGGCACTTATTCAGAGACGGATGGACATTTACAATTTCCTGAAAAGGTTCCGCCAAAGGACAATAATGAGCAGTATTGTGTTTCATGATAGTAGTGTGTTCTGAATGATGGTGCTTTGGTTCCCTTTCTCAGCTTAGAACCACTTCCCCAGCAGCAGACTCAGAACAATATTCTAACATAAATATAAATAATTGTACTTTATTCTCTGCAAATGAGATTATTATTTTTGAGCCTGGCAATAGGCCTAATTATTTCGATATTTGTGACAACAATCTCTTGCAACCTTCCGATTTTGTCATAGTTGATTCATCAAGAGAAGATTCTTGAAAATTTCAATACCATCAATTTACAACGAGCTCCTGAACTTTCAGAAGCAGTTACAGATGAAGAAAAGCGAGATGAAGATGATTCTGGTGGTGGTGACGATGATGATGATGATGATGATGATGATGATGATGATGATGATGATGACGAAGAAGAAGAAGACATCCCAAGAAGACCACGGAAAAGACAAAAGAGACAACATGTGAGGGAAACATCTTGGTCGTAACACAGAAGTAAATTGAACAGAGAGAAAGGAAAGGTTTACGAAGGTAAGAAGAAATTGGAAGAAGGAACTTGGAGGTATGATATTCAGATGAATGAGAGAAAAATTAAAGTAAGGTGTCAGTGTAAAAGGAAAAAGAAACAATTCAGTGCTATTTAATCAAAGATGAAGACAGAGAAATTATTTTTAAGGATTGCTGGTGTATGACATGGCTTGGAAATGAGTTGTATGTAGAATGCTTACCGATATGAAATTCACTTCCCGCCATAGAGACAGAAAATAAGATGATATATCTAGACGAAAGGTATCATATATAGCTACTACTTAAAAAAAGGAAATGATCGACTAAGAGTGTGTACAACTATGTTTTTAAATACTCTTGGCTTAGGAGAGCGGACTATTTTGAACTGGGTCAAAAACAAAGAATGTAGTTCAAAGAATGATGGAGACACTGAAAGGAAACAATCCAATATGTATCTAACTAGGCAAGGCACCTATTCTGATGCCCGCAAATTCCTTTTGAACTTTGTCTACAGTTTACCCGTGGTGGAGTCGCATTACTGTACGGCTAACACCAATAAACTTTACCTTGATCCGATATGGACTTCAAAGCGAGAGATTTATCAAGCCTATAAGAATGATTAGTGCAAAGAACATGCTACAAATCCACTCTCGGAAACAATACTCTACAATATTCTTGAAGATAAGAGTATTAGTCTCTTTAAGGTGAAGAAAGATATATGCGACACGTGTATGGCTTATAAATACAAAAACATTAGTGAAGATGAGTTTATGAGGGTGGATTGACTGCAAGCGAATTTTCTTCAGTCATTTGCCATTTCATCACGACCAAGATTCCACTAAGTTGATCCTATATAGAGACGGATGTTGCTACCAAAATCGGGATGTGACTCTCTCAAATTGCCTTCTGCATATTTCGATGACCAAAGGATTATCCATTGAACAAAAGTACCTTGTGAAAGGGCATACACAAATGGAAGTAGACTCAATGCAGATTATGTACAGTTTGTTAGGAAGCCAGGAAAGTTCCATGATCTTATGATGTTACCTATCTTGACCATTCATCTTTCAGAAGACTTGATTCTCAGTTCTTCATTTATCCTAATATACGCCCAGGGAAAACAAGCGGTGACCCCTGTGTTACCCATTTTGTAGCTTTGAAGTACACAAGAGACGGAATCATATTCTACAAACTTCAGTTCCCTGATGAGTGGAGTGAACTTCATGTACTAGCAAAGGAAATATTACTGCTCAGGAATTTGGTTGGTTTCCAAGACTCTACATGGACAAACTTAAAATATAAAAGACTAAGTATGAACATCTTCAAGCATTGAAAACGACATTGCCACAAGATTACCACCAGTTCTACGGTGATATGCCTCATCAGCAAAATTAAATTCTTCCATGTTTTAAAGTAGACATGTATAAGAATTTAATTGATTGATTATTATTGTTTTAAGGGCATAACAGCGAGGTCATCTGCCCCTGAATATAAGATTTTGACTATAATTGTGTCTCGTGTTGAATAGTTTTTCATTTTCACTAGTGTTTAATATTGTTTAAGTATTTGAAATTACCGGTATGTGAGGTAAGGTTATCTCAAAAGAAGTTTCATGTTCGATAGTAAAATCCATTTTGTTCATTATGGGATCCAGTAAAATTTTGTTCATTTCTATTTGAGAATGTTCACATTTTTTTTGAATTCATTGCGTGAGAGTAAAGCGAGATATAGGAATGATTAATAAATATGTTGTACTTTGATTCGTGCATAGTCTAAATAATATAGAAGGAAGATAATCCTGTTATACCTGAGATTTGAAAATCCACAGCCTGCTTCCAGTCTCCGACCAGGTCAGGAATGGAATGAATGAAGCCCCCATCTAGCGGCGAGGATATGAACTGTGCCGGCTGCCGAGGCCTGACGCACTCCTCTGTTATACCTGAGATTTACTGAATTTAAATTAATTTGTGAAATCCTTGTCTCTCCACCTCAGGTTTGAAATAGAACCGAGAAAACAACGTAACTCCAGGATATATGACACATATTTTTTAAAATTGTTAAACTGCATCAAAATAGCTGTATTATGGTTAAATGAATATAACAACTAGAATAAAACATGTTATAGTATCTCTGAAAATAGTAGTTTTGTTTTTTGTTCGTCCTGTGAAATTTGCAGATCTGGAGTTACGAGAATTTCTTATTAAGTTGTCGATATGTAAAAATCCAACAAGGCGACCATCCTAAGTCTTAGACGGTTCTCAATATCTCCGAATCTATTACAGCAATCAAACTGAAATTTTGTATGCTGATAGAGGCAACTAACGTAAGTAGGATATGTGAAAATAGGCTTTAGCTCTTCGTGAGGTGAGAACCAGAGGGTTCTATCTACACTTTTTGAGGATTTTGATTTTTTCGTTGTAAATGGTACTGGGAAATATGTATTATCGTTATCCATGACGGCAACATCCGTATCTTTTACCATTTCCAGACAATAATCAGGTAAATTTGGTTCTATCTGCAAAAGTTTGCAAGGCTGAGAACCAGATGGTTCTATCTACAGAATGTTGGTAGACAGCACACACTGGATCAGCTGTTTGGAGTTGCTCACTTCTATCCCATCTCATCTGTTTGGCTGTAACTCTTAACAAGTCCAGGAAGAGAAAGCATAACCCTCAACAATGTAAAAAGATTATTCAAAAGAGACTGCGACAAAGTGGTGGCTGCGAAGGAAGCAAAACTTACAGACTGTATGTGCGAACGTAAGTGTTATCATAAGATTTTTAAAGATGACCGGAATTCCATAATGATTTCATTTTATTCACTGCAAGATATGAGAAAAACATTATATTTTAGAAAATTCCGAATGTAAATCTTCTCCGAGAACCATGAAAGTTGACCGTAAAAAACGTAAGTCGTTCTCTTATTTTTTACAAGTGAATGGCACGCAGGTAAGAGTATGCAAGAGACCTTGTTGGTCAGTCAAAAAGTAATATACAATGTGCATTCTAACTAAGATAAAATATCCGAGACTCCAAAATCCAATGAGAGAGGAAAGAAAACAAGAGAGGGTTTCCAAAAATTGTAAAGATTTTGTTAAAAAGCACATTGAATCATGTCCAAGGGCAGAGTCGCATTACTGCAGGGCTGTGACACAAAAGGAATACTTAAGTCCTGATTTAAATGTAACTAGAATGTATGAGATGTATAAAGTAGATTGCGTACACAATTGCTATAAAACGGTAACACTGTCAAAGTACTTGTCAATATTTAACATTGAATATAATCTGGACATTTTAGCACCAAAATCCGAGTTAGTTTAGTTAGTTAGATATTGTTGTTTTAAGGAGCGGAACTACGAGGTCATCTGCCCCTACCAAAATCCGATCGGTGTGATCTTTGTGAGGAGATTATCATGGCGAAAAGGGAAAATAGTCACTGAGAGCTTGTCAACGAAGTTTGATAACAATTTAGAAGAGAAATCATTCATGTGACGGGAAAGAGAACAATACAGACGAAGTAATGCTATGGTGATATGCTTTGATCTACAAAATGTGATAGCATTACCTCATGCAAATGCTAGTAGCTTCTTTTGTAAAAACAAAAAAAAGCTGATTGCTTGCAATCGTACTGCTCATGTATCAAGGAATAAACATGGCAATTGTACTATTTGGCATGACGCACTGTGCGGCAGATCTGGAAATGGCATTGCAAGTGCAGTAATTAAAGTATTAAGAAAGATTTCAACCGGAAGTTAGGGAATATATTCTTTGGAGTGATAGCTGTGTTCCTCAGAATAGGAACTCACTGATTTATTTTGCTTTGGATAGCTTTCTTCAAGAAAATATTCAACACCGAGGCATTCCTGGATTCAGGAGGTTGACAACATCAATTCAAATATAGAGAAGTCTTTGTGGTTATCAGAGGTATGGTCTCCAGTTTTACTAATAAGAACTCTTCTTTCTTGCAACAGGAGGTCACCATACCATGTACTTTAGATGAGAGCATCCGATTTCCGTGACTACCGGATTCAAACGAAACTGTTTCAGTAAAGTAAATTACCGTATCTGCAGCTATCACAGCTGAAATTTTGTGCAGACCTGTTCAGTGTGTACTTTAAGACAAGTCACGGTACTCAGGAATGGAATAAAGTCAAGATACCGAAGAGTAGAACCAACAGGACTGATAACAATCAGCAACAGAACATAGTACCAATCCGACTCCCAGAAGCAAGAGTTTCTATATCATGGAGAAAAATTTCCAAGGAGAAGACTACAGATATCCATTCCATGATGAAATGGATGGCCTCTGTCGATGTAGAGTTCTACAAAGCAATTTTGAAATGAAGAACCTTATGACTCCAACATCTTATGCAATTTTTTGAGCCAAAAATTTCTATCTGCATGCAAACTTTGGAATATGTCATTAAAATACCTATGTTCTCTATGTAATTGTAATATTAGGCGTTAATTTATTAAAGTAGAACCTTGTATCATCATTTTGAAATACTTCGCAAAGATCTCTCCTGAAAAATTAACTTAAAGTCAGATAGAACCCTCTGGTTCTCACCTCACGTCATCACGTAACTACTTGTTTTTGCATAAATTTGGTTCACAACTATTAGTTGCAACCTGGCACCCAACGCATATTTATTATTATTATTATTTCAACTACCAATCTTTTTCAATACCTTTACATCACACAACTTATTCGAGTCAAAGCATACATTTGTAGGTATATGCTTCTCCATAGATGTGACTATGAATCTTGTAAGGGGGAGCGTGGTGGCTCAGCGGTCTAGCTGTATGCCTCTCACCAAGGCGGTCCGGGTTCGATTCCCGGTCAATGCATGTGAGATTTTCGAAGTGAAATGCCATGTCCTGTGGTTCGGATTCCTCGTAAAAAGGAGGTCCCGTGGCTCATGATCTCGAGATTAACGGTCACGTTAAACTACAAGCTTTTTTTGAATCTTGTAAGAAATACTTCCTCCTCGGTTTGCATCAAATGTTTCCACCATCTAAGATAAAAACGGACAACCTCATGTGACGTTTTCAACCATAACCTGCCATTTACATATCTATGCACATCGATATTTGATTCATTATTGTTCGCATTTGCGAATGATTAATGTGTTATTTTTTGTAAGTTTTGCTAAAGTCAAAAGTCAGACCAGAATTTGATTTCCTAACCTCATTTTTTGTCACCACGTGTTCATGACAATTAACTTTTTATTTCAGTTTCCTGTTTAATTTAAACATATTTAAAATTATGTTCGTACTTACTTATTGTGTTACAATCCATATCTCGCCTTTAAGACATTTTTACAAGTGTTAATAGGTCACCTTTCTCATTCCTCGTGGTATTACGGCCTGTCCAGCTGGTCCCAGTAAGCTACGCTCTCATTGGCCGTCTCCATGTCGTGGCCTCTCTCCTGCCACTCACCGCGCTTCTTCCTGCCAACGTGTTTGGGACTCTCCAATGGCTGGACATCGATTTTTCGAGAACGTAGGTCTGTCTGCTATTTAAGAAGCCGGCAGACCCATCCTCGATGTGATTTCTTCGTTAGCAATATGCTAGCCACCCGCCTTGAATACCGGACGATAAACCTCAACTTGGAAAACTTCTCATCTGTAAATTCTGAGTCAAGAAGTGATTTAATATAACCTTCGCCATGTCTTCAAAGACATTTTTCAAATGATCCAACTGTGATCACACTTCAAAGTGTTCCTGCGACACGAACATTAAGATGTCAATTATACATCTTCCAGTGCTACGGAAATCTATTCCCACTAAGTGAATATTATCACTTCATTTTCATGCTACAAGTCTTTAACTTTGCGATAGATAAGGTCAGCCTTACTATTCAACAAGTGTTCTAAAGACGTCTGTAATCGTCAAGTACTTTTGTGAAAGCAACCACAACTGGACATGAACTATTTCTTCTCAAGTGTTCTACGCACACGTGTGGGATGTTAACCACACTTTTTCAAGTTAAGTACTAAGATGTATTATGTATTTCATACTTTGTCACGTCAATTCTAAAGCAGACCTGGATCTGCCATTGCACTTTTCTTGTGCATTTGCTCTTTCATGGTTCAAGTTCAGGTTATAGGTCTACTTGCCTACCTGTTTCTGCCATCTCAACTTCTCAGTAAATCGTGCATGCAGTTCACGCATTCTGTGTCCGCCATCACATTTATTTTGCAAGTTATTCTGTTGCATCTTGGCAACTCACAAATCATCCTCTTTCAAAGGCACGACAGGATTTTCTCCCTGTCAGCTTTCAAGAATCTTTATAAATTACATTTTTCTTTTCAATCAGAAGATCAATTTAATTTAGTTATGTTTAAAGCATTAACCTTGTTTCAATGTGTATTAATAGAAGCAATTATCATTTTGTAAAGAAAACTGTTAACTTATTTGAATGTATTATTTTTAATACATATGTTAAAGCTACTTGCTCTCTTTTTTCTTTGTTCTTGTGATATTCACTATCCCACGTACCTTAACGCTCAACCTTTGCTGATTCTGAACTCACTCAGAATTCTTTCCGAAAATGGAGACTTTTAATTGGTTGATCCAATGGTGTTCCAATTACACCATATCATTTGGTGCCATAAACCCATGGGACTAGTTTCACTTTGCTTAAACTTCAATCATAACTTGGAGAGCACTTTGCTTCATAATACAACTTGGTCTAATACTGTGTCTGACTTTTCACAGCTAATACGGAGTCCATCAAAGTGGAAAAGGTGCAGGACCCTGACGAGAAGCCGCAGTCCTCTCCTGTCAAGCCTGACGTCTCCTTGCCGCCAGCAAGTTCTCTGGAGGTTGGGGTGAGTACTTCGGTCTCCACCATGGCCAAAGTTGAAAAGCTATTGGGCACTCGTGCCATTCTCAAAAAGCAATTGGCTAGATTTCGCTCCTTTTTGACTGACAAAAGTTTGGATGACCATTCATTAAACATTTTGGTCGAAAGATTTAAATTGTACCAAAATGGCTTTAAATCATATTCCTCCTTACAATTAGAGCTTGAGCTCCTCGACTCAACTCACGAGCAGGACTGAGGTGAGGTGGAGGAAAGTTATTTCGAAGGCTTCAACGAAGCGGATAACTTAATCAAAACCTTAACTGAAAAGCATAGGGACCAACCTGTCACTCAGTCTAAACCAATCCTACCTAGGATTTCCTTGCCAACCTTTTCTGGCAACGAGAAGGAATGGTATTCCTTCCAGGAACTCTACGTTACTTTAGTGCATAATGATTCTTCAATGCCTGATATTCAGAAGTTTCATTATTTGAAATCTACATTGCAAGGCCCCCCGCTAAAGCTGATAGAGGCACTTCCTCTCACGTCTGACAATTATTCTGTTGCTTTCAATTTGCTGCAACAACGTTATGGTAACCCCAAGCTTCGTATCCACACGCATATTACTGCTCTATTTAACCTCCCTTCCTGTCGTCCATACAATCTTTCTTCTATACGTCAGTTAGGTGATACTGTCGAGCTTCATGTTCGAGCTCTCAAGCACTTGAAGCAACCAGTCAAGCATTGGGATTTGTTTCTGATATATCTCACTACTTCCAAGTACGATTCTCAAACTTTAAAGGCATGCGAATCAGAGTTAATAGATCAGCCTGATCCCACATTTCACGTTTATTAAAAACCGTTGTCAAATATTTTCCGCTGTTGCACTACAAGCCGAACCCTCTAGTCCAAACAAAGGTGCGATCAGTAAGACTTCTTCTAATAAGAAATCTGTCCGCTCTAAGGTACTTACAGTTCAGAGTACTGTACAACCCTGCTTTCTCTGCAAAAATTTGGATCCGCTATACACTTGTTCTTTTTTCAAAGCCATGACTGTCGATGAACGTAGGAAAGGTGTTGCCGAGCACAAATGTTGTTATAATTGTTTGCCTACCAAACATGCAGTTTCAAACTGTTCGTCTAAAGGTGTCTGCACACATTGCAAACTGCGCCACCATTCCTCGTTACACCGGTTTGAAAAACCCAAATTTAGGCATCCCCAAAATAAGCCTTTGGAAAGCGTTGTCTCTACGACTTCTCAATCCAACGTGGCATCCAGTAGTAAGTCGTACCTTACCTCTGGCACTCATGCTGACTCTAGCGCTCAGTCGTATAGTCAGAATGCTAACTCTTGGCGAAGTACTCAGGTTTTGTTATCCTCGGTGAGACTTCAAGTCCAAGACTCTAAGGGCAAATGGCATTCTGTCCGAGCTCTTCTCGACAATGCTGCCACGCACGATTTCATAACCTCTTCTTTGGTTAAGAAATTAAACTTAAAGCCTAATACCACTTCGATAGAAATATCTGGTATCAATAACAGTAAGTCTACTTCCTTACAGTACATAAAGCTCAATATTAAGGATTCGGTGCAATCTGGCACTAACCTTAGTTTAAATTGTTTGTCAATCCCTGTTATTGGAGCTCCGACTCCTAGTCATTCGTTTTCTATTGATACTTGGCATTTCCCCTCTAATCTGAAATTAGCTGATCCCTACTTTCATCAGAGTGCTCCAGTTGACATTTTGCTACGTGCTAATGTCTTTTGGCAAAATTTGCTTCCTTCTAGAATTAATATTATACCCGGATCGTTCACACGTCCGTGATATTATTGACATTCTTATTTTGTAAAGAGGAGTTGTTAGTTGAAGAGGTTGAAGGAATCGATGATTTGAATAACGCGCGGAGGAGACTCAAGAGTGCTGAGGGAAGCATACATCGCAGGGGCGAGTGACGAGAGATTATGACGTGGAGCCTGAATACGTCATGAGAAATAATTTTTAGAATTACCTTAAGGAGAAGAGATGGACGCTAGGAAATTAGCACACTTTTCTGGCTATAACAAGAGGAGGATTTTGAGCTATCAAGCATTAAAATTGGTCCAGTGGAAGCCGAGATACGAGATGGAATGTTCTCGAACAATGTCTCGCTGAACTATAAAAAGCGACGTTGCTGAGCAGAGAGTCATCATATCTTCAGAGCATTTGCTCATGTTCGGATCTACGCTACGTGAAAGTGACAGTATACACGCCGAGATTCTGACGGTCGGAGGACTTAGTCGCCGTACCAGTGGTCAGCACGACTTAGTTTTTGTTCAAGTGAACGAACTTAACTTTTGGCAGCGAATGGACTTAGATTATTCACTGACTTTCAGGTCACTTATTCTATAGTCAGGTGATGGTAGTGTCGAAACCATTCACAGAAGTTAGCCTACAGAACGATGTATTTCTTGTGGTGACTATACATCAGGCACTTCGAATTCATCAGGAGAAGTTTATTTCATTTTGTTCGTTTATGCAGCTAATAGGTGTTCTATCTTAGCGTGCAAACGAAACCGCATTATTGGAACATGAGATTTATTCTCGAATCTACAGGAGTACTGTACCAGTCTATGACTGAGCAACTTTTTGCCATGTTACACGGTACTAGTGATAACGGGAGTTATTTCGAACGGATGACTGCAAACATCATCATGCGCCGCTAAAACTACTCGTAGGGCTGGAAGGACATGGAGACGAACGAGGGATTTGGATACGGCAGATGGCCATGGGAAGACACTGTGGGAATAGTGTACACCGTAGGACATGCCCGTCATCTACATCAAGAATGAAGTAGGACAACCATTTCATGTACTATCCACTAACCAGTAGTATTAGAGAATTCCATATTATTGAACAGTCACGATCAGAAATCAACACACATTTTTCACCATAGCTAGATATTAGCTAGATCTTCGATTGTATTTGTCTGGATGACAAATGGAACTGCTGTCTGACAATTTATTTTTCGATCTAAGATTTTTGTTAGGACAGGCATTAGTTCATGTTTCGACATGAAATATTTCGATTATTCCAAAGGATATGAATATTTTTCGTTAATTCTGATTATGAGAACAGAAGTAATTGAGGCTTGAATTATTTAAATAATTTGATTTATTTAATAACAATAATAATTAGTGTGAAGTGAATAAGTTAATAATAATATAATAATAATAATAATCAAGTGTGAAGTGAATAATTTAATAATATTTATAAATAATAACAACGCTATTTAAAGTTATAAATAATTAGGGAGTGATAATACCAAACATTAGGAATTAAATTAAATTTTGTTAATTGTTTATTGTGATTAAATAATTAATGCATTAAATAAAAATTAATAGGAGACGTTCATAATAATAATTCACAGATGAGACTTAAATATTTATTTATTTAAAAGAATAGGGCGATAATAATCATTTGACATTGATGACGCTTAAATATGTTTTTGTGGTGATAATAATAATTTGTGGATTAATTTAATTAGTTGGAAGTAATTAAATTAAATAACTTTGTTTGGAAGTTTAAAAAAATTTAAATGAGTTTATGAATGAAGAGAATGAAGTATTAGATTTTTGAGCTCAGAATTATTTTTTTCAAAAGCACTTAAAAATATATATATTCAGATAAAAAGAAAAGGGAACGGTAGGTATTTAATGTATCACATAGGGAGAATTTATTTAAATGGGAGGCAAGGAGATATTGACCAGAATTTATTTAATTGGTAAAATAATACTGAAGAACCACAGTCTAGTAATTGACAGAATATTACAAGAAAAAAATATAATATGTAAAAAAATATAATAGTAATAATATGATGCTGTGTGCAGAATATTCTGGTGATTTTAGTGTGCGATTGGCGACACTTGAAGTTGTGGAGGCCTAGGGGGTCATCCAAAAGTGGGTTTTATTCCCGTAGTTGTGGGCACAGAAAGATGTGCGGATGTTTGAAGGAGCCTGTGGGCTATATTTGTAAAAGAAGGGTTAGGCGATGTGGACCGCCCCATATTCTTGTCAGATTTCACTATTCTGTTAATCCATTTTTTTTTTCTGGATCAACTCAAAATTCAAATGGAATGCCTAAATAAATAATTGAGGAACTTGAATTTAGATTTGTTGAACCTGACCGAGGAGAAAAAAAATAAGATGAAAAGTGCAAATGAATTAAAATAAATAATTAATGATTTTTATTTTGAATAACAATAATAATAACATTGGAAATGAGCAGATAAAATATTCATCATATGAGAGGTTGAGAAAACTTGTTATAAATAAAGTGAAGGGAAAGTTTGAAATTAATTAATTAATAATAATAATACATTTTTTTTGATTAAAAATGTTTTGAGATTATACGAAAAGTTTGGTGATAGACAATTTTGTTAACATAAAAATTTGGTGAAGAGTTAGATGATTTAATCCGCTGATGGTGGATAGAAATAACAACATTGTTTACAACAATTTTTGTGTAATGTTAATAACATATGAGAATAATTTAAAATCGTTTATGATATTTGAACAAATGAAAGTGATAAAAGAAGAAAGTTGAATTTTCAAAATATTATGAAAGTTTTTGAACAAATTTTGTTTTTTTGGAATTTAAAAAATATCTTTATGAACAATTATTAACATTCGACTTTATGTCCGTAGAGTATTGATATTGTTATTAAAGAACGAATCAGTGACATGATAATTTTCCAAATAAGTTTAATTTTGGAATTATACCGAATGCATCAAGTGACTATTTATTTTGAGAATTTTTGCTACGACCCTTTGATAAAACCAAATTGCAATCTTTGTAAAGTGAACTACGAACGTGTAAATAGTAGGGATCACTCAGAACTCTTTAATGAACAGTGATTACCGAGTGTAAATATTCTTTTAGAATTTTTTTTGTGGATATCAGACTGGACTATTAATTTTTTTCTGATTATCACATCTACGACAATTCTAATAATATTATCAGGACCATTGATTTCTAATGTGTGATGTGTTTTTATCTTTGTTGAGGGTTTTTACCAGTTGAATCATATATGTATTTTATTTATAAATAAATTGAGAATTTTAAGGAACGTGCTAGTTGAAAAAATAATTTCTCACTTACCTTACTTGTGAATTACCGAGATCAGGGATGCCAGATTAGACCCAAGTATTCACCTAGATAGACCCTGAGATATATTTTCTCGTGCTGATCTGATTTCGGTGTTTTACAAAATGTGGTCGTTGGATCTCGGTCCAAACGGCCACAATATAACTTCTAGCATCTGCGCCCACCACACCAAGTTCGGTTGGTTGGTCACGGCTCATATCCCTCTTGCCACTGTGCAGTTTTCATCTTTATGTCACTATACTCACGTTGAGTTGGACAACAATTTGGAAAAGTTTTGGAAAATTGATTCTATCGATTCCACCCTTTCTTCTTCCACTGAAGATAAATTTTGCGGACAACTTTATCTCTCCACTACCACTCGCAATCCAGATGGTAGATTCGTTGTTACTATGCCTCGTATTTCTTCCCCTCCAGTTTTAAAGGATTCACATCCTCGCGCTCTTAAGGCTTTGTTTGCTGTGGAAAATCAGTTGAAACAAGATTCTTCAGCCAAAGCTCAATACATTGACTTTATGAAAGACTACGAAGCCTCTGGTCACATGGAAGTCCTTCATAAACAAAACATCTCTGAAGATAGTGTTTATTTATCACCACCCTGTTTGGAAGAACACTTCCACAAGGGAAACCATTCGAGTCGTTTTCAATGGTTCCGCTCCAGATTCAAATAGTATTTCATTAAAAGATACCCTACTTACCCTACTCCCGCCATTCAGTCTGATCTTTCTTCCGTTCTGTTAAATTTTCGCTTGTTCCCTGTTGGTGTAATCATATAAAAATGAGATGGTGTTTGTCTGTCTTTTTGTCTGTCTGTCTGTCTATGTGTTACTCAATAACGCAAGAACCACTGGTCCGATTTAAATGAAATTTTGCATGGATGTAGCTGATTTACCAGAATTACATATAGAATACTTTTCATTTCGATATTTTGCACTATTAAAAATGGCGATCATTTTAGTGACGTCACTACACCCCTTGGTTTCAAAATTTCATAATTCCATATCAAATAAAAAGAAAACGCGAAGAAATAGCAAACTTTTGATGGGCATACGAGCTTCAAAATGTAATTTCCTATCCGAAAGGTCCTTATCACTTTTCGTGTATCTCCAACGGTTAGCGAGTAAAACCCACATATGTGACGTCACTACACCCTTTGGTTTCAAAATTTCATATTTCCATTTCAAATAAAAAGAGAACGCTTAGAAATAACAAACTTTTGATGACATACACTAGCTTTAGCATTTAATTTTCTATCCAAAAGGTCCTTATCACTTTTCGTGTATCTCCAACGGTTAGCGAGTAAAACCTAAATTTGTGCAATAAAACACGGTCAAAACCGAGCAGTATATCTCTCAAAATATAAAAATTAAGGTTTGTATGTTTTTCCTCATTTTCTACGGAAATTTGAGTTATTTACGCGTTTCAGACTGTGTTATGATGGATGCGCGCGAAAATAATTTTTTGGTCTGTCTGTCTGTTTGTTTGTTTGTCTGTGGACAATTTTGTTCCCTTATAACACGAGAACGGCTGGGTGTATCAACGTAAAATTTGGTACAGATATCCATCAGAGGCACGACACTAATCATTGATGTAACTCTTCTCAGTACCTCTCATAAAAGGGGGTCTACCCCTTAAAATACATGCTGAAATAGGAGTAGAAGGACGAGACAAAGCTCATTTTCAGCCCCTCAATGTGAGAGACAAAACTCGGGGGCCCTGAAGGGTCACCGAAAACCACATGTTAAGGCCCTAAAACCAACCGTTTTTTGAGATATTCCCAGAAAACGAATTTCATTTAATAAACTAATGAACGAATGCAAGCCGGTAACCATGGCAACAGATTCTCAGAGGTCCATGTATTGCTGTAAGACGCAATGCATTTCCATTAATTACATTACTGTGAAAATTTGCAAACGGCTAGATGGTTATCACGGAACCAAATTAAGCTGTAAAATTCATCAATACGTATAATGCGCTTAAGGGGCTCAAGGGGTACACTAGAACTTTTTCACGCGATTTACACCTGCGGGTGTGGTACGGCAGGTCTATTATATTCCTATCCCTATATTATATTATTATTAGTAGTATTAGTATTATATTATGGCGTGCAACGACGAGACAAAGCCTCGAAAACTACTTTATAAGGCTCTAAAACCAACAGTTTCTGAAATATTTCCAGAAAACTAATTTAATTTAATTTAACAAACTAATGAAGGAATGCAAATCGGTAACCATGACAACGTTATCTCAAGGGGTGGCATCCAACTTTCCGTCTATTTCTGTAAGAAGCAATGTCAATCCATTTATACCTTGCCACGGTGGGTGAGTGGATAGCGTGTCGGTCTACAAACCCCAAGATTGCAGGTTCACTCCTGGCCGTGGTAAGTGATTTTTGAAAGGTGGCAAAAATACGACACGCATGTCATACGATGTTGGCATGTCAAAGAACCCATTTGAATTCAGTAGGCCGTGTTCATAATGGCAAAATTAATCTCGGGAGTTTCCGCCAACACAAAGTTCCTCATTTCTCTACTAGAAAGCGCTATAGTGTTCAAGGAGCTTAGATATCTACCCTCCTTGACTTTCATAGTGATTCAAGGAACAACGAAATTCGACATTCGAGCTATCCTCTGGGTGTCAAATTACGAAGCTTGCACCCGGCACCCGAGGCCATATGATATTATTATTACTCCATGTATTACATTTCTGTGAATGCTTGCAAATGGCTATAAGGTTATCACGGAACCAACGTAGACTGTATAATTCATCAATGCAATTAAGGGGGTCAAGGGGTAACCTAGAATTTTTTCATGCAATTTCACGTGCGACACATAGTACAGAAGGTCTATTATATCTCCAAACAGCAACATTATTTTCAAAAATTCCTGAATTGAATTAGCTTTTTTTGCGGCTTTTAGGAATTTGGTCCATTTGAGGCTAATGAACCTGCATTTTCATGCACCACAAGCCTTTATAATTTATGAAAGAGGTCTTTCTGTGTATGGGGACCTAACACAACGTAGAGAGTCAGTTTTTATGTGACGTGTATTGCGTTTCGTCTACAAGGCTTTCAATTCTATTTCACGTCAGGAAGTACACGTTAGGTGAATTTAGTTTGAGAGCACATTTTAATTAATCTTTTTTTTTTTGTCGACATACGGGTTCATCGTAAGGATGATTTTGTTTGATACTGTGTGGTAGATATACCCATATTTGGATATCTGGGTGATATGTTGTAGACAATAGAATTGTCTGTCTGACATTCTGTGTATCTTTATGTACGCCTATAACTCGTGTTCTGATGCTTGGTGCATCGTAAAATTAGGTAGCCTATGGTAACCATGAAAGTCAATACAACAATAATTTATAAAACTCTTCACCGTACTTTTCATACAGTAGAAGGGTGGATATAGGGAAAAACGTCTCAAAATACATGATAAAATAGGCGAAATATAAAAATTATCCTAGAAGGGCGACCAAAGCATATGTTGCGCTTCTCAATGTGAGACACAAAATTTGCGAGTCTATAAGGGGTCTCCGAAAACCACATTTTAAGGCCCTTAAATTAACAGTGTGTGTATTATTCCCAGAAAACTAACTTCGTTCTGATAAACTTATGAAGGAATGACAAACCGCTAACCATTGCAACAGTAGCTCAATTGATAATGTCTGGTGTTAACACATAACACCGTTCGAAGTACGGGTACTTCTGCTAGTCTTATATATACAAATAAATTGCTGTTCGTTAGTCACTCTAAAACTCGAGAACGGCTGGACCGATTTGGCTAATTTTGATCTTGAATTATTTGTGGAAGTCCAGAAAAGGTTTAAAAGGTGAATAAATGTGAAAGTTGTAGCGCACGAGTAGATTCAACAAATGAGTGACGGCACGCGAATCGCATAAAGAAAGTCCCGTATGCGTTCATATACCATTCATCCGATTGCTATGAAACTTTGGTTGTATTGTTTTGCACACTCCCGGAAAGGTTACTGACTTATTAAATCCTTTTTACAATAGGTAGCGCACGAATAGATTCAACAAATGAGGACGACGGCCGAAGCGTTTCAACAAAGTCCTGTATGCGTTCACATACCATTCGTCCGATAGCGATGAAACTTGGGTGAGAGGTTGTGTGCACCACAGGCAAGGTTTCAGGCTTAGTAAATCCATGTTATAATAGGTAGCGCACGAGTAAATTCAACAAATGAGCGACGACGAGCGAAGCGTTTCAACAAAGTCCCGTATGCCTTCATATACTATTCGTCTGATAGTGATGAAACTTGGGTGAGATGTTGTGTACACCTCAGGGAAGGTTTCTGATTTAGTAAATCGACTTAACAATAGGTAGCGCACGATAAGTTTCAACAAATGAGCGACGACGGCCGAAGCGTTTTAACAAGGTCCTGTATGCATTCACATACCATTCGTCCGATAGCGATGAAACTTGGGTGAGAGGTTGTGTACACTGCGGGCAAGGTTTCTCTCTTAGTAATTCCATATTATAATACGCAGCGCACGAGTAGATTCAACAAATGAGCGACGACGAGCGAAGCGTTTTAACAAAGTCCCGTATGCGTTCATATACTATTCGTCTGATAGTGATGAAACTTGGGTGAGATGTTGTGTACACTTCAGGGAAGGTGTCTGGCTTAGTAAATCCACTTAACAATAGGTAGCGCAGGAGGAGATTCAACAAATGAGCGACACGGGCGAAGCGTTTCAACAAAGTCCTGTATGCGTTCACATACCATTCTTCCGATAGCGATGAAACTTGGGTGAGAGGTTGTGTACACTACAGGCGAGGTTTGTGTCTTAGTAAATTCATGTCATGATAGGTAGCGCACGAGTAGATTCGACAAATGAGCGACGATGCGCGAGTCGTTTCAACAAAGTCCCGTTTGCGTTCATATACTATTCGTCTGATAGCGATGAAACTTGGGTGAGATGTTGTGTACACTTCAGGGCAGGTTTCTGGGTTAGTAAATTCACTTTACAATAGGTATCGCACAAGTAGATTAAACAAACGAGCGACGACGCGCGAAGTGTTTCAACATAGTCCCGTATACGTTCATATACCATTCGTCTGATAGCGACTAAACTTGGGCGAGTTGTTGTGTACACTCCAGGGAAGTTTCAGGGTTAGTTAACCCATTTTACAATAGGTAGCGCTCAAGAGGATTCAACATATGAGCGAAGGCGTGCGAAGCGTTTCAACTTAGTCCCGTATGCGTTCATATACCATTTGTCCGAAAGCGATGAAACTTGGGTGAGATGTTGTGTACACTTCAGGGAAGTACATCCACTTTACAATAGGTATCGCACAAGTAGATTCAACAAATGAGTAATGGCGTGCGAATCGTTTAAAAAAAATCCGTATGCGTTCATATACCATTCATGCGATTGCAATGAAATTTGGAGAAATGTTGTTTCTGATTTAGTAAATCTATTTTACGATTGGTAGCGCACGATTAGATTCAATTAACGGGCGACAGCGCGTGAATCGTTTCAACCAAGTCCCGTATGCGTTCATATAACATTCATCCGATTATCATAAAACTTTGGGGAGTTGAGCACAGTCCTGCGAAGGTGTATGAATTAGTAAATCCGTTTTCCAATGGGTGGCGCACAAGTAGATTTAACAATGAGTGTCGTCGCGCGAATCGTTTAAGCAAAAACCCTTATGCGTTCATATGCTATTCATCCGATTGCGATGAAACTTTCATGAGTTGTTGTGTACACGCCAGGGAAGGTTTTCACTTAGTAAATCCATTTTACAATAGGTAGCGTACGAGTATATTTAACAAATGGGTGACGGCGCTCGAATCGTTTCAACAAAGTCCCGTATGCGTTCATATACCATTCATTTCATTGCGATGACAATTTGGTGAGATGTTGAGCACGCTCCCATGATTTTTTTGAGATAGTAAATCAATTTTACAATAGTTTAGAGGTGGTTAATGGAAAAAGGAAAACAATATTGGGAATCCAAAAGCACTTCAACATACAAAGTTACAATGCCAACACTTTCTTTGATTGGCATTGCGACGCATGCCGGGTACAGCTAGTCACCGATATTAAACAAATGTATAGGCAAATCTTGATCAATTCTGAACAGCAAAATTTGCAACAAATTCTTTTGCGTGATAGCCCTTCCAAACCCATTAAGATCTTAAAATTAAAAACTGTCACATATGGTCTAAAACCATCTGCTTTCTTGGCCATCCGCACTTTAAAGCATCTCGCTGACCAAACTCTTTTCCGCTAATGTCTCAAATCTTCTCAAAAAGTCTCCTTATGTGGATGATTTTCATCATTCCTTTAGCTCCCCTTCTGAAGCACTTGAGCACTCACGTGATCTCCAAGCATTGCTTCATGGAGGAGGTTTCTTACATCACAAATGGAATTCTAATTCTCAAGAAGTACTAGCTAAACTCATATCCAATGGTAACACTGATACACCAGTCGAGCTCTTACATACCGTTAAATCCACTTAAGTTTTAGGACTTCACTGGTATCCCGTATCAGATTCGTTTTTCTATTAAGTCAGCTTGTCTCCTATTCTTCCTCAAACTAAGCGACAAGTTCCTTCAGAGATCGCCAAAATCTATGACCCCCTTCAATTTCTAGCTCCGATCATAGTCAAAGCTAAGATGTTTATGCCGGAACTATGGTCTCTCAAAACGGATTGGGACGATCCTATCCCTCCTTCTCTCTTGGAAAGATGGCTCTCCATCCACACTCATCTTCTTGATCTGTCTGTCATAGACATCCCCAGGGTTTTCATCCCTACTTCATTCTCTGCTAATCTAGAGCTGCATCTGTTTGCAGATAGCTCCGTGAAACCTTACGGATGTTGCGCTTATGTGGTCAGTCGTAACACTCCTTTTTCATTCTCTAATTTAATTTGTACCAAGTCAAAGTTAGCTGCTTTGAAAACAGTATCATTTCCTCGCTTAGAGTTATGCGCTGCCCTGCTCGCAGCCGAATTATCTCAAAAGCTTGTCTCCAATCTCAACTGTCATTTCAGTCATATCTACTACTGGACTGACTCCGCCATCACTTTAGCTTGGATCTCTAAACCCCCCACGCAATGGCAAACTTTCGTCGCCAATAGGGTGGAAAAAAATCCAAACTTTATCCGCATCTTCTCAATGGAGACATGTCTCGGGTAAGGAGAACCCAGCAGACATAATTTCTCGTGGATGCCTTCCACACCAGCTAGCTAAATCTAGTTTTTTCTGGCATGGTCCAACTTGGTTGTTGCAAGAACCTTCCTCTTGGCCAGCCCTATTTTCTTCTGCTTTAACAAATGTTCCTGACACCCGTAAAGTCTTCTCTTCTCTTGTAACCACGGTTACTCCTTCATTGTTTGAAAGATATTCTTCCTTTCAAAAGCTAGTTCGTGTTGTAGCCAATTTGCTTCGTTGGAAATTCTTTGTTTTAGAAAAACCATTGTTTCCTCAAGCATTTTTTCTGCTGTTGAATTAAAGTCTGCTACTACCACAATCTTATTGCTCACGCAACAAGATTTTTTTCTGATGAAATTAATTCTCTATCTAAGGGTCTACCCCTTAAAAAGCGGAATAGACTATTCGTTTTATGCCCCTTTCTTGATGATAACGGATTGTTAAGAGTAGGTGGTCAGTTATCTTTTTCTGATTATCCTGAAGATAAGAAACACCCCATAATCCTTCCTTCAAAGTATCACGTTACTAAATTGACCATACGCCAATTTCACTATCAGCACTTACATATTGGTACACGCTCTCTCTTGTGTTTACTTCGTGAAAATTACTGTCCCATTAATGGCTTGCACGAAGTCATCTCCGTTGTTAGAAAGTGTATTCTTTGCTTTAAGGCCAAACCTAAGTTTCCTCAGCAACTTATGGCTGACCTTCCTTCTTTCCGTTCCGCTCCCAGCAGACCGTTCCTTCTAACTGGTATTGATTACGCTGGTCCGTTCCTATATCAAACCAATAGTCTAAAAGCTAAACGCAAAATTCTTGCCAAGCTTTACATAGCACTTTTTGTCTGCATGGTTACTGGTGCTATTCATCTCGAATTGGTCAACAATGCATCCACTTCATACGTTCTTTCTGCTTTTTCTCGCTTTGTTGCTCGTAGAGGAATTCCCTCCGAGGTTTTCTCTGACAACGCCAGAAACTTTCTTGGTGCTTCTCAGCAATGGCAAAAGGCACTCTGCTTTCGTTCTGCCAACGAGCAACTTTCTAACTACGCATTTAAAAGGCTTTAAATGGCATTTCATCTCCCCATACGCTCCTCATTATTGTGGGAGATGGGAAGCTTGTGTCAAATTGACTAAAACCCATCTCAAAAAAACTATAGGAAAATCTATCCTATCGTTCGAAGAATTCAATTATTTTGTTATTCTTGTCGAAGGCACTGTCAACTCCCGTCCCTTGTCTCCTGTGTCTAACGACCCCTCCGATTTGCTTCCTTTAACCCCTGGTCATTTTTAGTAGGTAGCTCCTTAAATTCTCCGCCACCTCTCATCGACCGCAAGCTCGATATTTCTTTGCCCATTCTCTGGAAAAGAGTCAAAGCTCTTAGGGATAGACTTTGGCAACGGTGGAGGCTGGAGTATTTGAACTTACTTCAGAGGAGAGGGAAGTGTCAGCTCGCTCAACCAAACCTCATGGAGGGAGATTTGATTCTCCTTAGATAATCCAGTCCTCCTCTTGTTTGGCACACCGGATGAGTAGTTAGGTGCTACACCGGTCGTGACAACAGAGCCAGAGTGGTGAATTTAATTACTCCTTTTGGACAGTGTGTTCTTCCAATTTCTTCTGTTGCTCCTTCGCCACTCTAGTCCTGTTTCTTTGTTTTCTTTCTTGTTTTTTCTTGTCGCCCCTCTGGCAGTATGTTCGCATTTGCGAATGATTAATGTGTTAATTTTTGTAAGTTTTGCTAAATTCAAAAGTCAGACCAGAATTTGATTTCCTAACCTCATTTTTCGTCACCACGTGTTCATGACAATTAACTTTTTATTTCAGTTTCATGTTTAATTTAAACATATTTAAAATTATTTTCGTACTTACTTATTGTGTTACAATCCATATCTCGCCTTTAAGACATTTTTACAAGTGTTAATAGGTCACCTTTCTCATTCCCCGTGGTATTACGGCCTGTCCAGCTGGTCTCAGTAAGCTACGCTCTCATTGGCCGTCTCCATGACGTGGCCTCTCTCCAGCCACTCACCGCGCTTCTTCCTGCCAACGTGTTTGGGACTCTCCAATGGCTGGACATCGATTTTTCGAGAACGTAGGTCTGTCTGCTATTTAAGAAGCCGGCAGACCCATCCTCGATGTGATTTCTTCGTTAACAATATGCTAGCCACCCGTCTTGAATACCGGACGATAAACCTCAACTTGGAAAACTTCTCATCTGTAAATTCTGCGTCAAGAAGTGTTTTAATATAACCTTCGCCATGTCTTCAAAGACATTTTTCAAATGATCCAACTGTGATCACACTTCAAAGTGTTCCTGCGACACGAACATTAAGATGTCAATTATACATCTTCCAGTGCTACGGAAATCTATTCCCACTAAGTGAATATTATCACTTCATTTTCATGCTACAAGTCTTTAACTTTGCGATAGCTAAGGTCAGCCTTACTATTCAACAAGTGTTCTAAAGACGTCTGTAAACGTCAAGTACTTTTATGAAAGCAACCACAACTAGACATGAAATATTTCTTCTCAAGTGTTCTACGCACACGTGTGGGATGTTAACCACACTTTTTCAAGTTAAGTACTAAGATGTATTATGTATTTCACACTTTGTCATGTCAATTCTAAAGCAGACCTGCATCTTCCATTGCACTTTTCTTGTGCATTTTCTCTTTCATGGTTCAAGTTCAGGTTATACTTGCCTACCTGTTTCTGCCATCTCAACTTCTCAGTAAATCGTGCATGCAGTACACGCATTCTGTGTCTGCCATCGCATTTATTTTGCAAGTTATTCTGTTGCATCTTGTCAACTCCCCAAATCTTTCTCTTTCAAAGGTACGACAGGATTTTCTCCCTGTCAGCCTTCAAGAATCACATTTTTCTTTTCAATCAGAAGATCAATTTAATTTAGTTATGTTTAAACATTAACCTTGTTTCAATGTTTATTAATAGAAGCAATTATCATTTTGTAAAGAAAACTGTTAACTTGTTTGAATGTGTTATTTTTGATGCATATGTATGTTAAAGCTACTTGATCACTTTTAGGTAGATTTCATTAGAAAGCTAACTATTGCAGTGGGTACCATGTTTCGACTTCCGGAAAATTTCGACATATCTTCGCGTTTCACATCCCCAAGACCCCAAAACCACCGTCAGTTCAAAAGTTTATACATAATTTATGTATATATATATATATGTGTGTATATCAGTTTCTTGTGGACACGATAACTGCCGTAATTTTACATCAATCACTTTGAATTTTTTACCGAATATGCATACCTATAAAATCTCGGTCGAGTTCGTTACTGGGCGAAATCGGTCGAAGAGGGTAAAAATGGGGGGCTTTTCCATAAAAACTGAAATATTGCTATAACTCTCTTAATATGTGATATATCGAATCCGTTCAAACTTCATACTATGTGTCGGGTAAAGCCCAAAAATGTATGTTTGAAGAGTTTTTATAGCACCAACCATTGACCAAAGGGGTGTGAAAAAGTGGGTTTTTCGGGAAACATTAATCATATCTCTCTTAATAGGCACAATATCAAAACCGTACATAATGGACAATATTCCCCTAATAATTACCTAAAACATTTCTCTGAATTTTTTTTTGATATGACCCACCATTACGCCAAGGGATGAGAAAAATGATTTCGGAATTATAAGAAAATGCCAAGAGCTATCAGTGGTTGCCATGGCAACACTACTAAATTGATGAGGGATGAGCCATTAGACGTTGCTATGACAACGCACTTGCACGAGATCAGATTCAAATTTCCACCTGACTAAGTGTGAAGCGGCTTCGGTGACGTAACTGGTAGCATGCTGAACTTCTACGCCCAAGGTCGCGGGTTCAAAGCCGGCCAAAGTCGTCGGATTTTCTAAGAGCGCTAAAAATCCCTCACTATGCTTTCCTTTGGAGGGGAAGTTCCAACTTTCGTTGCGAGTTGCTGGTTGCGGTGGCATCTAGTAGCCAAGTTCACAGCTATGTGTCGTTGACGGTAGAATCTGGTATCAACATTAGGAGCTACTGCTTGAAATTGACCGTCTGCAGTCCTTACCTGAATTACAGACTAATACAGCCATCAAAATTCACACCGTTTATCAGACAAATTCTACACTCAACAAAAGTACACGGGGTTACATGACTGCGTTGTCGCAGCCCCTAAACTGCGGAACCAACCAAAATCTCTACGGGAGATATAATTTTGCGTGAAGAAGTAACAGACCGTTACATAGTTACACATCAGTGTCGAAACCTTGCTTAAGGACAGTGTGACCACAAGTATAATCAAAATGGACCCCAAATGACAAGAAGGTTACCGTCCCCATAAGACAATAAAATGCTTAAAATATGCATAAAATGACGAAAAACAATGTTAATTAAGCTCCAATTATAAAATACTTTCTCGCAATAAATGAGGTCTGGTCCTTCTACGAAAACCAGCATATTCTGCCTATTTTCGCCTATCCCCAAGTTTGTCCGATGAAATCAACCTCCGCCTTCCGGCGTGCCGAGAGGACTTTTTTTTCTTTGTTCTTGTCATATTCTCTATCACATGTACCTTAACGCTCAACCTTTGCTGATTCTGAGCTCACTCAGAATTCTTTCCGAAAATGGAGACTTTTAATTGGTCGATCCAATGTTGTTCTAATTACACCAATTGTTTATGATATATTGGAATTATCGTTTTTTATATCCAAACCGGGTAATTTTGATTATGCTGTACAAGATGATGTAAGGTGTACAAGAATTATCGTACATTATTTCATCCACAGTTAGTTGATGTTTGTTACTGTACCCATATGGTACATTGGATAAAGGTCGTATGTGAAATAAACAAATAATAATAATAAGTTATTCGCCAGAATTATGATGATATTAATAATAACTGGCCGTGAGAATGTGTGTCGTTAAGTAAGTCACGGGGAACAATTTGTTTTACTTTTCAATTGTACCTTGCGTGTGAAAAAATATACGTCAAAAAGCTCTGCTGTGCAGTGTATAATCAAAGTGTGAGATATCAATCTCAATGTTCCAAGTGTGATGCAGCAAATCATCAAGATTCAACACCAACCGTCGATGACGACCATTGATCCAAATACCGTGAAGATGAATATGTACCCTGGACTATTATAAAACACCAGGGCTGTTGACGGTAAGTAGGAACTTATGTGGGCTATCTGTAGTGGCAATGGAAAGTTAAATGGAAATATGTATTATAGTATGACAGGATATTGTTGAATTGAATACCAATGATCGGATATTGTTGTTGATGGTTTGACTTAATGATAGTATGGTAATTGCGCCACGTGTATGTGTATCGCAACTGCGTCCGGCATTATCAAGGGTTCCGCTCCTTTCCTTGGTCAGCAGTGGATCATTCCTCTAGACAGGATATCTCCCGACGTTTCACCGGAAACTGCGTCCGGCATTTTCAAGGGTTCCGCTCCTTTCCTTGGTCAGCAGTAGATGCAGTTTCCGGTGAAACGTCGGGAGATATCCTGTCTAGACCACGGCCTACAAGCCCGAAAAACTTGTACTTAATTATGAACGCCGGCCGTGAAAGCCTAAGCTGTTACATCAGGTTTATGTGTTTGTGCACATTTGGAGTTGTTGTGTTCCTTCATTTAGGTAACGAATTTTGATAAGCGTGCCAGTATGTTTTCTTATTGGGCACGCTTTGTTATACAGGGCGCCCGAGAATGTTCTCCGCAGTGGGTACGTGCAGCTGTGAGTGATTGAGTCGTGAGTTTTAGTTGGCTGCACTGCACTGTGTCCTTCAAATCGGGACTTCCCCGAGTGAGCTGTCGGTGTATATCGCATTAAGTGCGCGAGATTGCTTATCATCAGCGTGTAAGCGAGCGTTCAGATAGATTATTATTGAAAGAGTGCAACACTATACAGGCGGTAATATTTACTGCTGAAGAGAGGGTTTCTTTTTTTTGGTGTGGAATACGTTTTTCGTGAAGGCGGTCGGTTTACATAAAATGTAAAATTAAGGTTTTAGGCGCGGTTTCCTAATTCAAATTGTCCAAACCGTGATACCGTTCGGAATTTGGTAAGTAAATTTCGTGTGACTGGCTCAGTTCACGATGTACCGGGAACAGGCAGGCCTACGCTTTTAACAGACGAAAAACTTGATGAAATCTCCGACATAATGCTGCGTAGTCTAAGTAAATCAACACGCAAATTAGCTCAACAAACAGGAATCTCCAAGTCGACAGCACATAAAGCTGTAAGAGACAAGCTTCAGTTGTTCCCTTATAGTGGGCGATGTATGGAAGATAGACATATGCTCTCCCGGACTTTTTTGTAGAACTTTTCATGTTGAACAATTCTTACACTCTTAGTATGTAGATATGTTTTACGGTTTGTCCAGCGTAAGCTTACAAAGCGCTCGGACGCCAGGCTTTTTTTTATCGACTTTCCCACTAAAATCGTTACTGCTCGGCATCTTTTGATCATAAATAAATAATTTTCTAAGGAAATCATACTCGATATATCCCTTACAGAATGGTGAAAACCGCATCAAAATCCATCCAGTGGTTCCCGAGTTTACCCGTAACATCCAATAATCGGGGACTTTGTTTTATACTAAGTAGAGATGATGCAAGCGGCAGCCGTGCTGCCAACGTAACTGCTGTAGCTAGCTCTCGCAGACGCATGTAGGCGCTGCGGAGAACATTCACGGACTCACTGTATTTTCCTTCTTCGGATTTTGAGTTTATTTGTGGTAGCACATGTAGAATTTCCATGTAGGATTTACGTTCATTTTGTTGTAATGTTCAGAGTTAAAGTCAATAAGAAAATATTGTAGCTAGGGGTTTTGTCTGTGAGGTAAGATGCCACTACAAGGTGTGATATTTTTGGCTACGTGTGATTAGTACTGCGACCCTGTGTAGTTGCAGTATTTTAAAGTAGGGCATTCCGTGTTCTATCCTTTGATGTAGTCAATTCTATAGGTTTATTTACAGGAGTCCAGGTATTAATTACAAAAGGACCAAGTACGTTCTGGGATTGGGGTTTTTGTGTGTGTCAGTGTGTGATGATACGAGTGTGATGTTCTGCGATTAATAATGGGGCCTTGGTGGCGCTGTCCAAGATATTAATTATGGTCTGTTGTAGAGTGATGGCCCCTCCAACGCCGAGATATTTCGTTATGCAAGGTGTACTCTGAACCACTTACTTGGTTCATTTAACGTAACCTATTTTATCACCTTTCGTCCGTGTGTGTGCGTGTGTGTGTGTCCCCTAATAACTTCTAAACGGCTGGAGCGATTTCAATGAAACTCGGTAAGCTCATAGCATTATTCCGGATGACCCCGACCGTGCCCTTCAAATTTTGTTACATCTCACGAATCCAACATGGCGGCTGTGCGAAATATTTCACCAGCATTCAATATCTCCGAAACTATTCCCGATATCACCCTGGAATTTTTACGGTGATAAACGGAACAACTATAAATTCACCTATGTGCCCTTTGAAAAACTGGTAACTACAAAACCAACATGGCGGCCACGCGAATTTGCGACTTTTAAATAGACGTTTCTCGCGATTTAACCAACCAAACGCAATAAAACTTGGTACAGTATATGTTGATACACGTTGTAATGCACAGACATCTAACTTCGTTCAATTGTTTACATAACCACAAGATTGCTGATGTGCGAAATATTTCACCGGCATTCTATATCTCTGAAACTATTAGCGTTATCACCCTGAAATTTTGTACGGAGATAAAGGGCACTACTGAAAGTTCATCGATAAGACTCTCGAAAACCGGTTAACTACAAAACGAAAATGGCGGCCAAGCGTATTTGAACATTTTAAATAGACCTTTCTCACGATTTAATGTTCCAAACGCAATGAAATCTGGTACAGGAAATGTTTATACACATTGCAATTCACTGGTATCTAATTTAGTTCAACTGTTTACATAACCTCAAGATGGCGGCTGTGCGAATTTTAAAATTAAGTTTTTATTTCTTGTGTCGTAATCATGCGATCGAAGTGAGTGTTTGAATAATATACCTACGCAATAATTTTCCTTTAATGTTACATGACTCTATGGCCTATACATTTAACAATCTTACATGGCGACCATCCGAAATATTTAGACGGCTCTGAATATCTACGAATCTATTATAGCAATCAAACTGATGTTTTTTATGTTGATAGGGGCTACGAACTTAAGTTCACCTATAGGACTTTAAATAACCTGGTGATCACAAATCCAGCATGGCGGCGACGCGAAATATAAATATTCACATAGACTTTTCTCGCAATTTAACCATCTAATGCAGTGAAATTTGGCACAGTAAATCCTTATACGATTGTTAATCCACTGGCATCTAATTTATTTCAATTGTTTCCATAACCACAAGATGGCAGCTGTAATTTTTTTTAAATCTCCTTGTTACTTCTTGTCTCCTAATCATGCGATTGAAGTTTCAATGCTACACGTACACAATAGTCTTCATGTAACAGTACATAACTCTCGAACCTACATATATAAAATCCAACATGGTGACCATCCGAAATATTTAGTTGGTTCTCAATATCTACGAATCTATTACAGCAATCAAACTGAAATTGTGTATGTTGATAGTGGCAGTTAACATAATTAGGATATATGAAAATAGGCTGTATAGTTCTTCACAGAACTACTTGTTATATTATACCAGCATACCGTCCGGCGTAGCTCGGGATTACTATAGGATATTTAGAGATCGTACCTTTGATCGCTTTGTCGTATTGTGTGCAACCTGGAGGAAGGTAGTTGTTATAATGAGCAATGTTGTTGCCACTCTAAGTCCTTGAGCGACGTTTTTATCTGAACAAAAATTGTTTTGAAGTTGTTAAGTGCATGGGTACTGGGCCCTTATATCAGAAACTATTTATCAAAATCCAAGATGAGCAGGATCGCAGACTCTTCACGGCTCCCGGCTAGATGAACCGCTGAATGAAAATGCCTGAAAAACAGGATATAAACAACTCTCCTAAAGTTGTTCTACGACAAATACAAGAAAACAGAAAAAAAAATAAAAAAACAACTCCGACAGAGCTGAGAAACTTAGAAATCTCGGGGTATTACAGGTGAAAATTGGTGGGCATCATTTGTAGTTCTCGTAGAACAAGTAACATCAGCGAAGATAAGTCAGAAAACGAAAGTTGAAAAAGCATAGTAAGTCGAACAAACGAAAAAAACTCGTGTTCGGAATTTATTCCAAAAGACGATACAAAAAGAATTGTTGCACTAGACGCCTCTTTCCACAACAAAATCAAATGTGTCATAAATACCAAACATTCCATCAGTATAGGTTTCACAAAGCCATGTACATGGAACACACACAAAAAAAGAAACTAATCCCCCCGCCCCAAATCATAATATCGGAGAATAAAAACTCAAAAATCAGAAAATCAATAATTGAAATACAGATCGAGTAAAATGATCAAAAAAAAATTCAATATTCTTAATTTACACAACTATTAATCTCTGATATACTTTTCTATACATATACAAAAAACTAGCAGAAGTACCCATTCTTCGAACGGTATTAAAAATCTGACGTTATCAATTGAAATACTGTTGCAATGGTTAGGGGTTTGGAACCTGTTTGTCGACAAAGAAAAATGATTAGTTAAAATGTGCTCTCAAACTAAATTTACCTAACGTGTTCTTCCTGACGTGAAAATAAAATTGAAAACCTCGTAGACCAATTGCAATACACGTCACATACAAACTGACCCTTACCGTTGTGTCAAGTGCCCAACCACAGGAAGACCCCTTTTATAAATTATAAAGGCTTGTGGCGCATGAAAATTCAGGTTTTTTAGCCACCAATGGCCCAAATTCTTAAAAGCAGCAAAACAAAAGTCTACTATTTCAAATCAGGAATTCTTGAAAATAATGTTCCTCTCTGGAGATATAATAGACCTTCTGTACGACATATGGCACGTGTAAGTAGTGTGAAAAAAATCTAGGTTCAACTTAGCACATTGCTGAATTTCACAGTTTTAGTTGGTTCCGTGATAACCATATAGCCATTTGCAAACTTTAACAGAAATATAATAGCATTGCTTCTTGCAGAAATAGATGGAAAGTTGGATGTCACCTCTTGAGATACTGTTGTTATGGTTACTGACTTGCATTCCTTCATTAGTTCATTAAATGAAATTTGTTTTCTGGGAATAACTAAGAAATTGTTGGTTTTAGAGCCTTAAAATGTAGTTTTCGGGGACACTTTACGGCTCTTTAGGGGCCCCGAGTTTTGTTTCTGTTATCAAGGGGTTGAAGATGAGCTTTATTTCGTCGTTGTACGGCATAATAATATAATAATGATAATAATAAAATAACATAATAATATAACAATATAGGAACTCCACCTGCAGCAACTACTGGGTGGATTGAGTAGCTCAGTCGTTGCTGTTGCCGATCCCAAGTCCGGGTAAAGGAGGAGGGTTGGCTCGAAGCCGTAAAATAATATTCTGCCCAGAACACCAAGAGGCACGAGTAAAACACAGCATAATATCAGCTGCCGTATGAACTAACAATCCTTACGATGAGAGTGAATGTTATGGATTATCAGCGATTCACTCGCCCTGGGCTCACGCCCACCAGCTAAAATCAACCACGAACTTAGCATGATGGAAGCACAAGCAAAAAAGCAACTACCTCAGGCCAGAGCTAAGAAGAGCGAAGGCGAACCTGGTCATTCGGCTTCTGGGGGACCAGGACGTCATGCCGGGAAGGATCGGAGCTTCCCAAAACTCCTCAAACCTAAGCGAACGCAATTCATTGGTACACTAAACGTACAGACGCTGACCAAAACTGGGAAACTCAAGACACTGACGGACACCAGCGACAGATTCGGAATTCTCATACTTGCAGTACAAGAAACACGATTCCGTGATTGTGATCACTTCGACTCCGGTGGATACCGCATCTATAAGGGAAAACCTGCAACTAAGCTAAGAAATAGTAATTTACATGTGTTCGGAACAGCATTCCTTGTGCACAACAGTATCCAGAACTCAGTGATAGACTTCACATCACCTTCGAATCGTCTCTCTCTACTCACAGTTAAATGCGCCAATAAGGCCTATACATTGATAAACTCACATGCTCAAGTTAACAATGATCCTGACAAAAACAAAGTTGAGAAGTTCTGGTCTCAACTTGAACGGACACTTACTAAGATTCCTCAACACCACATTAAGATCCTCCTCGGAGATTTCAATGCGCAAATTGGCAGAGAACGGGAACACAGACATATCATTGGGAATTTCTCGGCACACAAAAAGACGAATGCGAATGGGCTTCGCTTAATCAACATATGTGGAATGGCCAACCTACAACTAATGTCCACACATTTCAAGAAACCACCACGAAAAATGACTACATGGAAATCTCCCATAAACCACATCGGGGAGTATCAAATAGATCATGTAGCAATAACCAGACAATTCTCTCCAGAAATCGTGAACGTGAGGGTACGCAAAGGTTACGTAGAGTCCGACCATCATCTCTCGCAGATCAAAGTCCGCTTCATACCCAATCCTAAAGAGCGTCCAAATTCCAAACTCCCACGCATAGATCCGGAATACCTAAAAGAACACGCACAGGAGTTTACACAATCATTACAGACTAACACGGAAACATGGGATGAACTTCTCAAGGCCATCCAAGAATCAACAAGAAAACTCGGCAAACCACCAAGGAAACGAAAACACAGATGGTGGAGCATAGACTGTGATAAAGCCCTAGAGTCCCGAATCCGAGCCTGGAAGACATGGAATAGCAACCGAACACCAGAACATTGGCAGAACTTTTTAAAAACGCAGAAGCAAACATCCAAAACAATCAGACGAGTTAAACGCATGTACCACCTCAAACGATTGGAAGAAATCGATAATGACTTTAAGAGGAACAACACACGAAATTTCCACAGGGCATTTAGGGAAGAACTGACGAACTACAAGCCGCCCAGTCTTTGTTTTCGCCGCCCTGATGGCACACTTGAGACAAACACAAAGGCCAATTGTGATATCCTGAAACAGTTCTTCGAGGAGCTTCACAATTGTGAACCACCTGCAGAGAATCTCCAACTCCACTTTACTGCCCCAAACCAGGACTCAGTACCACCAACATATGATGAGATACAAAACATCATATTACATCTCAAAAACAACAAGGCACCAGGAGAAGACGGTGTAATCGCCAAAGTGCTCAAGATTGGAGGTGAACTCTTGACTGAAAGACTACAAAACATCATTGCTAATATATGGGAGAGTGACACCGTACCGGTTGATTGGAAAACTGCTTTGATTCACCCACTACACAAAAAGGGCGACAAGACAGATCCGAATAATTACCGAGGCATTTCACTCCTGCCAATCGCCTACAAGGTACTCTCACGTGCCCTCCTCACCAGATTGGAGCAACAGACAGAGCACATGATCGGTGAATATCAGGCGGGATTTCGACCGCGTCGATCGTGTGCAGAACAGATCTGGAACCTCAAGATGGTACTCCAACATCGCCAGTCGAATCGCACAGTTGTCACCTTCGTAGATTTTAAGAAAGCATATGATTCAATCGACCACGCAACTCTGTTTAATATACTTCGTGAATATGGTGTGGACAACAAAACAACTACATTAATCCAACAGACCTTGACAGATACAACTTCTAAAGTTAAATTTATGGGTGAAGTGTCCGAACCTTTTCACATTAGAACAGGCGTAAGACAGGGTGATGGGTTGTCCCCACTCCTATTCAACCTGGTACTAGATAAGATCATCAAAACATGGGAGAAAGAAATACCTGGAATAAGTATGGGAACAAAAGAACAACGAATCAACATAAAATGCTTCGCCTTTGCTGACGACCTAGCAATAATTACCCGGACTTCAGAAGAAGCCAGACATGCCATCGAGAAGCTTCATGAGATATCAATCAGAACCGGCCTCCATATCTCTTACGAGAAAACACAGTACATGGATTCCAAGAGCACAAACCTGGCATCAATTACAACCAAATATGGCGACATCACACAAGTTAAGCACTTCAAGTACCTAGGTGAAATTATCGGGAACACTGGTAACGAAAGAATGGCTAACAAAACACGTGCAGAAAAATTACGCAAAGCTTACACAATCACTTGGAATATTTACAACAAGAAATCACTTTCCACTAAAGCCAAACTCCATCACTACCACACAGTCATCCTCCCAGAGGCACTCTATGCGATTGAGACGTCATCGTTAACCATCAACATCAAATACATTGAGAAGATAGAACGACAAATACTGAGAAAAATCTTTGGACCAAAGCTTCAGGACGGTATCTGGATGAGGAAAAGCTCAGACGAACTGTATTCACGGACTGAACGATTCGCCTCACTCGCACGTAAAAGACGCATGAAATTCTACGGACATATAGCTCGAATGGACAACTCCCGACTGACCAAGAAAATCTTCCTCATAGTCAATGGAAACCGACAAACCAAAGTACGCTGGCTAGCAGACACCCAAAAGGACCTCACTGAAATCAATATTGACCCACTGACAAAGACGCGGACTGCATATAGACAAAAAGTAAATTCGTATAAGTTTCCACCCAAGATCCCTACGGGGCAGAATTTGAAACTTAAAGCTGCATGGACACAAGAAAGAAGACAGGCACATAGCGAAAGGATGAGGAAGTTTTGGGAAGATCAGAAGAACAAGAAGACCAATGTTAACTAATGGTTCTACGTGCTCCTTAGAGGGCCAAACGCATATATATATATATATAACAATATAGGGAAAGGGATATAATAGACCTTCCGTACCATACCCGCACGTGTAAATCGCGTGAAAAAATTCAAGAGTACCCCTTGACCCCTTAAGCGCATTATATGTATTGATGAATAAGATATTTCAGCTTAATTTGGATCTGTTATAACCTTATAGCCGTTTGCAAACCTTCACAGTAATGTAACAAGTAGTTCCGTGAAGAACTAAACACCCTATTTACATATACCGTATCCTAGTTATGTTAATTGCCTCCATCGACACACAAAATTTCAGTTTGATTGCTGTAATAGATTCGTAGATATCGAGAACCGACTAAATATTGCGGATGGTAGCCATATTGGATTTTATATTAGTATTATTGTTATTATTGCCTTTATTGGTGGCGCAGTTAGGGCTCTTGGCCCTCTCTTACACTTAACCACATTAATACAATACAATGAACATATTATGGCGACAAAATTAAGCAATAATAATTGACATTTACAATTACTTTCACTCTCTCATTCACTCATCCAGTCAGACTTGTTGTCGGTCAGCAGCGTTCAGCAGGCTGCCCCAGCAGGTGGTCTTGAATTTAGATAGTGAGGTAGTGCCCCTGGCACTGGCTGGAAGGGTATTCCACAGCCTAGACCCCACCACATGAAAAGAGTTGTTGTATATAGGGGAGCAATGAATAGGAATGGAGAGGGAAGAACCAGAGCGTGTATTATTACCATGGAAAGAAGACAAGTACTTGAATTTATTTGATAAGTATAGTGGTCTATCGTCAGACAATAATCGGAAAATCTGGACATGAATGTGATATGATCGACGTAATTCAGGTTTCAGCCAGGAAAGAGCGCAATAATAGGGAGTGATATGTTTATCATAGCTCAGATCGTAGATAAATCGTATGCAAGAGTTGAGAGCTCGTTGAAGTTTCAAAGTTAATGTTTTGGTTGCGTCTACAAGAACAACGTCACAGTAGTCAAGAATAGGAAGTATTAGTGTCTGTATGAGTAGCATTCTTACTTTAAATGGTAAAATATCTCTTTTTTTTTCTTTTGAGGGAGTGGAGCGTTGCGAAAATCTTGCATACAGTCTGTACATGTTCAGACCAGTTAAGAGTCTGATTTATTATCACACCTAGATTTTTCACTGTAGGACAGTATGGAATTTCATTGTTGTTCAGTACAATTGGGGGAATAATTTGATCTCGGAGCGACGTCAATAGTTTTTGGGAGCCAATTATGATAACTTGTGTTTTGGAGGGATTCAAAAGAAGGGAATTTTCCTGAGAATACTTTCCAAGTCGTTGAAGATCAGCATTGATAGTTTCAATTGTCAATGGAATATCATTTGTCTTGCAGTGGGAGTATATTTGCAAATCATCTGCATATAGGTGATATTTGCAATTTTTCAAATTAGATGAGATGTCGTTGATATATAGTACAAAAAGCAAGGGTCCTAGTACACTACCCTGTGGGGCGCCTGACTTTCTCCTTAGCCACTGAGAAGTTTTATCCTGAGTTACAACACGTTGCTGGCGATTATTCAGGCATGATGCGAAAAAGTTAATTGTCTGCTGGTCGAAGTAATAAAATTCCATCTTTTTCAATAGTGTCTGAGTATTTATGGTGTCAAAATCACTGCTGGAGTCGAGAAGGGTGAGGATTGTCACCAGTTTTTGGTCCATTGCGTGTCTAATGTCGTCAGTCACTTTGAGAAATGCTGTTGCGTTGCTATGCCCCTTCTTGAAACCTGATTGCAGAGGGTCTAAAAGAGAATGGCTATTCAAATATTCAAGTACTTGCTCATGAACTAGACGATCGAGGGCTTTTGAAAGTGCAGGTAGAATGGATATTGGCCGATAGTCAGATGGAAATAAAGGTTCCGTTTTCTTAGGAACAGGGATGACATTGGCTTGTTTCCATAGGGAGGGAAAGGTGTTAGTTGTAAAACTATAGTTGAATATGTGAGCAATAATTGGTATAACGGCACCGATGATATTATGTATGAAGGATATGGGAATATCATCAACTCCTCTCGCTTTTGATTTTATGGAATATAGTACCTTTTATACTTTGTCTGCCGTAACCGGATGGAAAGTAAAGAGCGGGTGGTCAGGTAGTGGGTGAAAAGAATCATGGGGTGTTGAATTAGTTGGTACTCTCTCTTCAGTGAAATATTCATTTAACTCATCAAGTGGTAAGTCTGGTACATGTGTCTGTTGCTTCTGTTTGCCTATACCTAGAGAACGCATATTATTCCAGGCATTCCTTGTATTCATCTTCTTTGTCGCGTTTTGTATGTAGGAGAATTTGGCGTTTCTTACGAGCTGCTTAAAACGATTTCTGAGCACACGATAATTTTCAAAATGAGTTTCGTCACGGGTACGTTTAAAACGCCGGAACAGTGCATCACACTGTGCCATCATACTTTTAATGTTTTCATTCAACCATGGGCATGCTGGGCGATTAACTTTGATCGAATGTTTAGGGGCATGTTAGTCATACAGACTAATTATAAGAGAATTTAACTTGTTTACTTTTGCGTCAATGTTATCTAAGAGTAATATGTCACTCCAGGGAAGGTTGTATGCGTCATGTTTTAAATCATCCATATTAATATGTTTCATGTTTTAGTGATAATATATTTAGGTGTGTACTTAGGCACACGTAGGGATTACGGTAGGTAAATTAGGTCATGGTCATGGGTGGAGATAGATGGTACGGGTATTTGCCCGAAAGTTTCAACTCTGTCGAGATTGTTTGTCACAAGATGGTCAATGAGTGTATGTGATTCGTATTTATCAGAGTAAATGTGGTTTGTAGGTTCCAGGGGAAGAATAGTCATGTCGCAAGGAGAGAACAGGTCTTGTAATTGTTTGGTCTAGTACGTCTGTGTCAGTAAATTTGTATTGTAGTCACCTACGACTATTACGTGTTCGTAGCTTGGAAGTAAGTCGAGCAAACGGTTTTCAAATCACTGATGTTTGTTATTCTTGGCGGCTTATATACAACAGCTACCAGAATCTTTTGTTGGCCAACAATTACTTCAACAAACATGAATTCCGGTCCTGGTTGTATGCTAAGTGTTGATACACATATTGCCCGTCTTTTTAAGTCGCTTCTACACTACATGGCAACCCCGCCTGCTCGCCTCCCATCATTTCTGTCATGACGTTCCAGTGAGTACCGATTTACTTCTACCATGCTAGACGGGATGTCGGATTTTAACCAACTTTCACTATACAGAGGATATGGATATTGTTTTCGTTTATAATTGTCTGTATTTCGTCATGATGCGCGACCAGAGACAGAGCATTAATATGGCAACATTGTAATGAATGCTTAGATGAGGAAAGTGCCTGTTTTAGTAGAAAGCCAGTGGTGTAAGGCGAAGGAGGGGGTTAGTGTGGGCTAGGCTGGCCAAGGTCAGTTAACTCATTCATGCAATAGCTCAACTGGGTAATGGGAGATATATCTTAAAATGGAAGAAACCTACCTGGACCTCCCGCTGGACACTGCCGACTGCAACCAACGCGCACACACACATACGCACACACACTTATTACTAAACTTGTCTAATATAAACATTGCGCACATGTTCATTTCACTTCACTCTAATATCCCGCATTTGCTGCAGGTTTTCCAGCTCCCTAAATGTGGTGATGGTCTTCTTAGTTCCATCAGGGAGGTGGATTAAAAGGCGGCCTTTCTGGGTCCAGACTCGTGTGGGTCCGAAGTGGTCCCTCGCTGCATTTAGGATAGTTTACCGGGTTTTTGTGAGGGATTCAGTATTAAGAATCTTGGTTCCCTTTAGGAGGCGCTTGGACTTCTAGATGCGATCTCGCTCGTGGTAGCGGAGGAATTTTACAATAATAGGGCCTTTCCCAGTGGCTACCACTTCAGCTGCTGTTCTCTGCGGCCGCCCAATCCTGTGACATCTATCCAGGCTCTCCATAGGGAGGTCCACGTTCAACTTCGTCTTGATTGTGTCCCTCACCTTCTCGTACACATCTTCCTCAGGGTCCTCAACGATCCCGTGGATGAGAAGGCAGTTTCTCCGGCTATATTGCTCTCATTCGTCTAGCAGCTCCTCGTGCTGGTCAAGTCTCCACTCCAGCTTGCTCAGTTCTTCTTTAAGCACAGCCAGTTCGGAGGTGACAGTGCTTCGGAACTCGCGAAAATCACGAGTAAGCGAGTCTAGGGAGTCTTGACCCGGGTTGGCAGCACTATTCAACAAATGAAGTCGTGCTTCAAGGTCTGCCATCGTTGCCTCAACAACATTTACACGTTTGTTCACCTTTTGGATTGACATAATGATGTAGAAAATGTTCAGGCACGTACTTCACACACTAAGTTAATTGGCCACTCACTTTCGGGCCGGAAATTGCGGTTAAAAACTGCGGTTTGCGCGGGATAAAGCGGAGCACTCCTAGAGGCTTCCTATGCCAGCCGCCATTTTTGTAAGTCTTAGAGTTATGTACTGTAAGATGAAGATTATTGTGTGCGTGTAGTATTCAAACTTCAATCGCATGATTAGGACACAAGAAGTAAAAACTGGAGATTTTAAAATCTCACACAGCTGCTATCTTGTGGTTATGAAAACAATTGAAAAAAATTAGATGCCAATGGATTAACATTTGTATAAGGATTTACTGTTCCAAGTGTCACTGCACTCGGATGGTTAAATTGCGAGAAACGACAGTAGGGGAGCAGTGCCGATTCTGCCTCCCCCCACAACTACTCCCAATGCGAGCCGATAACTCCCGAACCCGTGGTCGGAGATTTACGAATGAGGTGTCGTTGGACTCGAGCTGACGGGGGCTTTGCTATGGACCACTTGTTATATTTTATATTTTTTTTTGAAATTTTTTGTTTCTGAAAATAGATGATAGTTAAAAAACTAAACATGATAGAACGTTGTGCAATAACTTAGACGAACGGCCTTTATGTCCTTTATTAGCCTACTTTCTATTTTTGCAAAAAATGAAAGTAGACTTATGAGATCACTACAGGGCCAAAACGTGTGTGTCTGTCTGTGTGTGTGTGAGTCTGTGTGTGTGTGTGCGTGTATGTACTCTGAATGTCTGTCCCCCCCCCATCAATTCGAACACGGTGAAACCGAATTGAACGAAATTTGGTACAGAGGTAGAACAAGCAAAGGGCACCTCAGTGTCATGTTTTATATCGCCGCCATCTTTACCAAAACTGAATGGCGGCCACCCAAACGTTCAAAACGTAAAATCAAATAGCGACTAACCAAATTATCCGATCTCTACCAAATTTGGTAATAACATACCTTCATATAGGACGCGTCTTGTGACCAAACTACAAGGTCATCCGCCGCACCATTTCAGGATGGCGGCCGTTCGAATTATGCAAACTTTATAATCCATATCATGGGACCCACCAGTTCCGATTATCGAGCCGAGAATCGATTTAACTGTTCTTAAGTAAGAGGCACGTTCGAAATTAATAGTTTATTTTGTAATACTATAGTGCAGAAGTGATTTTAAAAAGCTGAGCCGTCTCGGTAAGAAGACAAGATGGCAGCGGATATCTTGTGCCTGACTTATATTTCACTAATTTGAGTATTGCATGCAATATAGCGTACTGATACAAAATAAATAAACTTTGTATGAAATGCTTTATAATAAATAATATACTCCACTGATGAAATCGTTTAGTCTAAATCATTATTTGCTAACAAGTTATATGTAAGTCATTTTATATAGAACGATGTTCGTTGGCACAAATGGCTCCGTGGTAAAGCGTGGGCCTATCACTCATATGCCTATTGTACAGTACCCCAGGGGTATGCACCCCTTGGAGACCATCCCCCCAGCATCTATCTAAATATCCTAACGGGCAACCCTCGTAAAGCCAGGCCAACATCCATCAACACCGCAAGGACAGCTTGCCATTCTAGAAAGCGGCTCAATCCTTGCACAATTATTACACACAGCGACACATTATTAACTGGGGCAGCTATGCCATCACAATGCTGACAGCATAGCGCCCAAGAATATAAAAGGAGGCCTAAGGAGGTCAGGGGGATCTCTCCATTATCAGTCTTTCAGTGGTACGGCCGGAGGCTACGCTGGTGTCATCAGAGGTGAGTCAGTCGTGTTCAGATCTCCTACATTTGTAACCTTTACCCCCAGATTGTACTTTCACATTGTGAGCATTATTACATTCCCTACAAGGGACTCATAATTCAACATCACAGACCAATAAACACTTGGTCAACACTCTACACTCGTCTTACTGTTTATACGCCTCTTTACGTCCCAACGCCCTTCCTTATTCCCGTCACGGTTAGACGTGACATACGGTAGCCCATCAGTGCTAGCTCAGATATCATTGTATTTCTCGCGGCGGCCCGGCTGCTAAGAGCAGCGCGTGCCACTTAGCTGATACAAGCACGTTCAGTTATATAACAAGCCAGTCAGCTGGGCGACCAGCACAGTGACCCTTGCATTGAGTCCCATCCCCTAAAACACTACTACATTATTTATAGGAGCGCCCCCTAGTTCCTAGCACACAACAACACTCTACACTGGTCAGCTTACCCTGCTACGGGAAGCTACCCCTTTTTAGGCACAGCTTTATAAATTAATACAATAACTCTTCCTTTTAGATCCAACCACCCCCAAATAAAGGGATCTAAAACACTATGGTTCAAACCCCATCAGAGTTATTTTTTATTGCTTGAAATTTTATATATTTATTGTTTTGTAATGATTCAGACGTTTTAAAATTAAGCGTTATATTTTGCATATTACGGTGGAAAATATATATTTAATTAAAATATAATTCACCAGCAGATTTGCTCGAGACATCTAGCAGCCAAAAAGGTAACTGCACGCCGGCCTACTTGTTAACTTCAAGATTTTATTGAAAAGTTTCTTCTTATGGCCACTAGAATGCACTCGCCCTGTTAGGGTTATATTGTTCGATACTTCTCCACTAGATGTCACGACTGGTCTACGTGGGACTCAATTGGTTAGTACCGTATACCATTGGCATTCTATGCGCATCGAACTTGAAGAATGGCAAGATGATACTACGATAAATTTTTACTTTTTATTTTAAAGGCTTTGTAACAGCCTATTGTGCGTTACGGTATTTGAAAATGTTATTTGAAGTAAAGAACAAAACGATTTCACATAGTAACTGAATTCTAGCCGTTGGTGCTAGTTCAGGTTATTAATTAATACTTTTATTTCAGGCAAATAGCAATCGAAAATATCCACATAGTTTGTATACACACGTCTTTGTAGGGTCATGGAAAGATTTGTTAATTCAATTAGGGTTGTGAAAGCCATGCACAACCAGACGTGTAAAGACATGCCTCAACTCAAAGTTGAATGTTGCCCACGGCAGGTCAATTATGTAATAATAACAATAATAATAATGTTATTTGTTTTACGTCCCTTTTAACTACTGCTGCTTTTAGATAAGCCGGGGTGCCGGAATTTTGGCCCGAAGGGGATCTTTAACGTGCCAGTAAATCTACTGACACGGCTCCCTCGCATTTGTGCACCCTCAAATGCCAGCTGACTGCGCCAGGATACGAACCTGCAACCTAGGGCCCAGCAAGCGAGAACGTTACCGCTGAGCCACGCAGCCAGTCCGGTCGATTATGTCTCCAGATCCATAACATTCTTGAGATACTTCTTATCTATCTTTCTTCAATCATGGTAGTAATTTTTTTTTTTAGGTTGTGGCGTTTGGTAGAGGTAATTAGTTTCTAAGGTCTTCAACCAAGAAATGATTCTACTATAATCTGATAATAACAACGAGTTATAACTATACTCATACATTTAGGAGAAAGTAGGCTATATGTTCTTTACTGAACATCTTGTTTTTATAATAAAAATTTTAATTATGTATGATTTTTTGAAGAATGTTTAATTTTGAAATTCTTATATTTTGGAAACTAAAGAGTTTACAAAAAAATAATATTGACATAAATGAATGGCCCTGACGCCCTCTACCCGCAAAATAAATTTCAAGCCTCTAGACTAAAACTGTGCAGTAGTGTGGTGAGGAGAGTTCTACTTCACCCCCTACTTCCATATAATCATTGCCGATATCTCTCGAATGCATGGTCGGATTTTAACGAACGAGGTATTGTTGGCGTTGGGATGACGTTCTTTTGGCTAAGCATGTATGTTGGTATTTTTAAAGAAAATTTTTGAAAATGTTTTTTTTTTGGAATGGCGCTATTTTGGAAACGGTGAATTGGGAAAAAGTTTGTTTGACGATAATGAAAGGGGGGTATTCCCTCTAGGAGGACAGCAAGTTTCAAGGGTGTAGGAGGAAAAAAATGATAGCCTACTTTCTCGCGAACATTGTTGATCATTGGCGAACGGATGGTCGGATTTTAACAAATGAGGTGTCGTTGGACTCGAGCTGACTTCCTCTTTCCTGTAGACCACTCGTAATTTTAAAATAATACAAAAAATTATTTTAAAAGTAGGCGATAGTTTGAAAACCAAACATGATAGAACGTTGTTCAATAGTTCAAACCAATGGTCTCTAAAACCTTTATTTTTATAACACTTTTTTAATTTTGAGACTGTTCATAAACACTGAAATTTTGAATTTTTACTATTTTGGAAACTAACCCGTTGACAAATAAGTTTGTTTTACATAAATGGAAATAAATGTCAAGTCTCTACGACAAGAACTATGCATTTTTTTATTTATTTTTTCTAAATAAAGGAGTGTTTGTAGACAGAGAGCCGGTAGAGCTTGACTTATGTTACAACGAGGCTATGACTGAGCATGGTGAATACAGGAAATGGCTATTTCGACGGGGGGCGATGTATGGCAAAACGAGGGGTCGCTTTTCGATATTTTCCTATGACAGATGAATGAAGGCGAATATTTTGAAATGTGACAAGCATGCTAAGATTTTTTACCCCTGAAGGGGATCTTTAACGTTTTAGTTAACGGTGATGAGCGAGATCGCTCTCTGACACAACAGATGGTTGTAGGATATGACCAAGTGATTCTTAGACGTTGACGATCTCGGTGACCGTGCTCGGAAAAATGAATTGCTATTTAGGTGGGATGGCGGGGCTGCTTATGACGGTTGGGTTTTGTGATATTTCCTATGACGGATAGAGGCGAATATTTTAAAATGTGTTAAGTGTGCTAGGAATTCCTTAACCCCTGAAGGGGCTCTTTAACCTGCTAGTAAACGGTAATAAGCGAGACTGCTGTCTGGCACAGTAAATGGTTTTAGAATATGGAAACCTATAACATTTGCTCGACCAAGTCATGTGCATGTACGCAAAGAGCCAAAATGGTGAGGTCATTGGCCTGAAATGTTATAAACTAAATATTGAACTGGGTAAAGTCATGTGTTTTAGGGTGAAAGTATGTTTTGAGGATGGCCGCTTGCTAGTAATTATTACTACAGTAAAATGTTTAATAATAATAATAATAATAATAATGATAATAAGACACACACGTTTTGAATGCTACAGAACTCTGTTGCTTGCACTCAATCCACGACCTGGCCAGGCCTTGTCAAAGCGAATGCTGATAACACAAGAAAGTCTACGTGGGCAGGAAGTAAAGGGTCATGTTACTCGGCTGGTAGAGGCTAGCAGGTCTGTCGTTTAAACAGACCTGGTAGAGCCTAGATGGTCTGGCGTTTAAACAGAGAGACCGCCATTTTGATTCCTAGACAGCCGTACTACCGATGTATAAGAGGCAGCCATTTTGGTTCCTTATTAAAAACATGGAACTAGTATAAGGTACACGAATCTTATTCAGATTGAGGAATGTGAAGAGGCATGGGAACACGTTTGAGAGAGACAACATTTCAAGGTAAAAACGCTGAGAAAATGCAACTCTCTGTGTTGCTAGGCTAACTGATAATGATTGCGTTAGTGATGCACTTGCCATTTTAGCACACGGACGTATACAGTAGTGCTCTGAACTGAACTTTGGAAGAACAATCCTTTTATTTTTTTGGTAAGTACCTATGAATGATTACTTTAATAATGTCATGCTAATGAACCTTAAATTAGTAGTTATTGATTAGGTAATCAATTATTTTTATTTATTTACTAGCAGAAGTACCCGTTTTTCGAACGGTGTTATATATTAACACCAGACATTATCAATTAAGCTACTGTTGCAATGGTTAGCGGTTTGTAATTCCTTCATAAGTTTATCAGAGCGAAGTTAGTTTTCTGGGAATATCACACACACTGTTAATTTAAGGGCCTTAAAATGTGATTTTCGGAGACCCCTTATAGACTCGCGAATTTTGTGTCTCACAATGAGAAGCGCAACATATGCTTTGATCGTCCTTCTAGGATAATGTTTATATTTCGCCTGTTTTAGCATGTATTTTGAGAAGTTTTTCCCTATATCCACCCTTCTACTGCGTGAAAAGCACGGTCAAGTGTTTTATAAATAATTGGTGTATTGGCTCTCATGGATACCATACCTAATTTTACGATGCACCAAGCATCAGAACACGAGTTATAGGCGTACATAAAGATACACAGAAAGACAGACAGACAATTCTATTGTCTACAACATATCACCCAGATATCCAAATATGGGTATATCTACCATACAGTATCAAAGAAAATCAACCTTACGATGAACCCGTATGTCGACAAAAAAAAGGTTAAAATGTGCTCTCAGTCTAAATTCACCTAAGGTGTACTTCCTGACGTGAAATAGATTTGAAAGCCTTGTAGACGAAACGCATTACACCTCACATAAAAAATGACCCTCTACGTTGTGTTAGGTCACCATACACAGGAAGACCTCTTTCATAAATTATAAAGGCTTGTGGTGCATGAAAATTCAGGTTCTTTAGCCTCAAATGGCCCTAATTCCTAAAAGCCGCAAAAAATGCTGATTCAATTCAGGAATTTTTGAAAATAATGTTGCTGTTTGGAGATATAATAGACTTTCTGTACTATATGTCGCACGTGAAATTTCATGAAAAAATTCTAGGTTACCCCTTGACCCCCTTAATTGCATTGACGAATTATACAGTCTACGTTGGTTCCGTGAGCCATTTGCAAACTTTCACAGAAATGTAATACATGGAGTAGCCTAATAATAATATCGTATGGCCTCGAAAGCCGGGTGCAAGCTTCGTAATTTGACACCCAGAGGGTAGCTTGCATGTCGAAATTTCGTTGTTCCTTGAATCACTATGAAAGTCAAGGAGGGTAGATATCTAAGCTCCTTGAACACTATAGCACTTTCTAGTAGAGAAATGAGGAACTTTGTGTTGGCGGAAACTGCTGAGATTAATATTGCCATTATAAACACGGCCTACGGAATTCAAAGGGGTTCTTTGACATGCCAACATCGTATGACATGCGAGTCGTATTTTTGCCGCCTTTCAAAAATCACTTACCACGGCCAGGAGTGAACCTGCTATCTTGGGGTTAGTAGACCAACACGCTATCCACTCACCCACCGTGGCAAGGTATAAATGGAGTGACATTGCTTCTTACAGAAATAGATGGAAAGTTGGATGCCACCCCTTGAGTTAATGTTATGATGGTTACCGATTTGCATTCCTTCATTAGTTTGTTAAATTAAATTAAATTAAATTAGTTTTCTGGGAATATTTCAGATACTGTTGGTTTTAAAGCCTTATAATGTAGTTTTCGAGGCCCCCAAGTTTTGTTTCTGGCACCGAGGGGCTTTGTCTCCTCGTTGTACGCTATAATATACTACTACTACTACTACTACTACTACTAATAATAATAATAATAATAATATAGGGATAGGAATATAATAGACCAGCCGTACCACACCCGCAGGTGTAAATCGCGTTAAAACATTCTAGTGCACCCCTTGACCCCCTTAAGCGCATTATACGTATTGATGAATTTTACAGCTTAATTTCGTTCCGTGATAACCTTCTAGCCGTTTGCAAACTTTCACACCAATGTAATTAATGGAATTGCATTGCGTCTTACAGCAACAGATGGACCTCTGAGTATCTGTTGCCATGGTTACCGGCTTGAATTCGTTCATTAGTTAAATGAAATTAGTTTTCTGGGAATATCTAAAAAACGGTTAGTTTTTGGGCCTTAAAATGTGGATTTCGGGGACCCTTTAGGGCCCCCGAGTTTTGTCTCTCACATTGAGGGCTGAAAATGATCTTTGTCTCGTCCTTCTGCTCCTATTTCAGCATGTATTTTAAGGGGTAGGCCCTCTTTTATGAGAGGTACGGAGAAGGGTTACATCAATGATTAGTGTCGTGTCTCTGATGGATATCTGTACCAATTTTTACGTTGATACACCCAGCCGCTCTCGAGTTACATAATGACGGCCACACGAATGTTCAAAGCCTAAATCAAATTACGATTAACCTAATCATCCGATCTCTACCAAATTTTGCAACTACATACCCTTATAGAGGAAGCATCCTTTGACCAAATGAATAGGTCATTAGCCTAATAGTTTGCGGATGGCGGCCATCTTTGTGTGAAAATCAATTCCCCCTATTAATTCAAACACGGTGAAACCGAATGGAACGAAATTTGGTACAGAGGTAGCAATAGCAAAGGGCATCTCAGTGTCATGTTTTATATCGCCGCCAAATTGACAGAAACGTAATGGCGGCCACACAAATGTTTAAAGCTTAAATCAAATTACGACTAACATAACCATCCGATCTCTACCAAACTTTGCAACAACATACCTTTATGGAGGGAGCATCCTTTGACCAATCTAATAGGTCATTAGCCTAATAGTTTGCGGATGGCGGCCATCTTTATGTCAAAATTGATTTCCCCTATTAATTCGATCACGGTGGAACCGAATGAACGAAATTTGGTACAGAGGTAGCACTAGCAAAGGGCACCCAGTGTCGTGTTTTATATCACCGCTATCTTGACGGAAACGTAATCGCGGCCACCCAAATGTTAAAAGCTAAAATGTAATTACGACCAACCTAATAATCTAGTCTCTACCAAATTTTGCAACACCATATCTTTATGTGGGAAACATATTCTGACCAAACTGCAAGAACATCAGCCCAATAGTTTGCAGATGGTGGTCAAGTATGTGTGCAAATCGATTCCCCCTATCAATTCAAACACGGTGAAACCGAATTGAACGAAATTTGGTACAGAGGTAGCACTAGCAAAGGGCACCTCATATTCATGTTTAATATCCCTATAGCACGTTGTATTTCAACAAGCTACTACAACCAACATTCAATCATACTCCTTGAAAAGGACAAAGAGTTATAACAATACCCATGCATTTAGGAGAAAGTAGGCTATATGTTCTTTACTGAACATCTAGTTATATATGTAGAGATACACTGCACCGCCCGGTGTTGACCGTGTTTTATTGCACAAATTTAGGTTTTACTCGCTAACCGTTGGAGATACACGAAAAGTGATAAGGACCTTTTGGATAGCAAATTAAATGCTAAATCTTGTGTATGCATCAAAAGTTTTATATTTCTTAGTGTTCTCTTTTTATTTGAAATGGAATTATGAAATTTTGAAACCAAAGGGTGTAGTAACGTCACATATGTGGGTTTTACTCGCTAACCGTTGGAGTTACACGAAAAAATGATAAGGACCTTTCGGATAGAAAATTAAATTTTGAAGCTCGTACGTGCCATCAAAAGTTTTCTATTTCTTAGCGTTCTCTTTTTATTTGATATGGAATTATGAAATTTTGAAACCAAAGGGTGGGGTGACGTCACTAAAATGGTCGCCATTTTTTTATAGTGCAAAATATCGTAATTAAATGTATCCGATATGTAAACATTGTAGATCAGCTACATCCATGCAAAATTTCATTTAAATCGGACCAGTGGTTCTTGCGTTATTGAGTAACACACAGACAGACAGACAGACAGATAGAAAGACAGACACACACCATCTCATTTTTATATATTAGTATGATTTGTTTGCAGATAACCGGTATACCTTACATGTCAGAGATACAAGAAACCATTGCGCATTTGGGCCCACTAGAAGGAAACAGTAACAAGCCAGTGCCAGTGAAGGTGAGATTATTTTTTTAAACTATCTTGTTTCATTTTTTTGTTTGATATTATTTTATGAAATGCATGTATTAACTTGAAATTGGGTATTTATAGCGGGTTATTTTATTTATTTTTAGAAACTTGGAAAGGAAAGCCTTACCACTGTAGATGTTGCTGAAAACCCAAGACGCAGTAGACTGAAGCCTTTGTTTCCAGGCAGTGAACTATTGAAAACTCAGGTAAGTCTAACTTAAAAATGCTATTCCATTTTACCACTAATGAAAAACTATATTGGTTGTTGACTGGGAAAATTACAAGGCCATATTGGATTTTCTAAAAACAAAAACCAAAAAAAATAATTTATGGGTGGTTCCCTACGGACTCAACGAATATCCACAGAATTGAACAAGAAAATTTGAACAAACTGACATGACAATCATTTTTGTTTATATATTGGTTAAAGGGGGATGTAAATGACTAATGCTTTATAAAAAGAAAATAAGTGCATGGGTTACTGTTAGTGCCAACATACAGTTTATTTTTAATAGTGTTTTGATATATTAATGTCAATTAACGTTAAAGTTTAATTACAAGTATTGATTGATTGATTGAGTGATGGGTTATATTGTTTGTTTTTAGGTGTGGTCATGCGCCATTAACGTAGTGAACAGACAGTGAACAAGCATACATTATGCTTTAAAGTACTCTGTGCTCTTGATCAACGTTAATAACTTGCAATAAAAAAAGTTTTATTATAACACATGGCGTTAGTACCAAATACAACAAGTAAGTAAGTTGGTTTACCACGTGAGTTAGATTTAAAAACAGAACATGATCGTTGGTTAACATTTGAATCCCGGCCTGTAGGCTTTTTGTCGACACATAAACTTGCAAAAGCCGTTTTGTTTTAACTTGAAACGAGGACATGTGGTGCGCTGTCTGTTTTGTCGTATTGAACTTTCACACTGGGAAGAAGGGGATGATACCTTTAGAGACCATTTGCGATGGTCTCCTTGTTGTCCTTACATGCTTGGAAAACAAGTGGGTAACCTGCCAGTGTATTCATTTTACCGAACCCCAAGACCATTGGCCGCTACGTACGTTGCTGAATCACAAATAAATAATAATAATAATAATAATATATTACCAGCCAACAACGGTAGTGTCGATGTATGTGGTCCATATGCCATACACAGTGTTGAATTGGCGTGTATTTTTGAAAAATTGGGAGTTTGCAAGTCTAAAGCACTAGCACACCCAGAGAACAGCTCTGTTGAAATACGTTTAGAATCTTATAAAAATGTTTGGCCATTAATATTAAAACACCTTACCAAACAGCTAAGTGAAGCTGGATTTTTTATACTGGTGAAGGGGATAAAACAATGTGTTTCTATTGTGGATTTGCTTTAAAGGATTGGCAAATGACTGATGACCCTTTTGTGCAACACACTCTTTGGTTACCTAACTGTAAATACATGGTGTTGCTTAAAGGTCAGGAGTTTGTGAACACTATTCGTAAAGAAACGTGATTGTAGCACAAGACATAAAAGTACCTTTAGACTTAGAACACGCTGAGCAAATACATGAGGCTGAGAGAAAAGACTTGTCTTACGAACAGATAAAAAGTGTGATCATCAATTATGCAAAATTTGTTATCAAGATGAACTAGGTGTTGTATTTTTGCCTTGTGGACACATGATAGCCTGTGTCAAGTGTGCATTAGAACTTAACAATTTAGCCCACGAATTTTAGGTTTTAACCTTGAAAAAATTTTAGTAAAGCTGAAAATTGGTAGAGTTGTCCTATTTGATGTTCTTGATTTGATGTCTTCCCGTGTCGGCTTCCTGGATTTCCAGCCGTTTGAACTCCTGGAATGCTGGAGAAGTAGGTGGTGTCGCTGGAATGCGCATTAGAAGCGAACTATTTGGCTTATAGTGCTCTAACATGGCTTAAATTAAATGAGAAAATATAAGTTATAAGTTAATTCATGGGTTGGCATGTTAGCGATACTTCCGGTCTAACAGGAAACGAAAAAATGGCGCGAAATTCAAAAATAAAGTGCCACGGTTTTCTTTTTTTGACGTTTGTTGGTAAACTATCACGGGTATCGCAGACAAGTCTTCTATAAACGTTGTTGGCGACAATATACGTTTTCATTTGATGTATTCATAATTGATGTGAAAGTAATAGTTACCGAGCTACAGAGATTTAAACAATGGCGCACGACCTGAACCAGTCCGTGTTTGCGTTGTTTCTCAGCGGCCAACCTACGCGTTGGCCCGCAGCATTGATGCGTCGAATTGGCGGAGCATCTTGTTTTCTTTTGTTTCTAAATTTTAAACAGTTGGGTCGTTGGCCGATGTGTGTTATGCCGTAAAAGTGTTATTTATTGTGTTGTTGTCATAAACATGAGTTTTGAAGACTGCATTTTGTGTAAGAAGCCACTCGACGATCCGATGGACGTTGTTTGTGTTTTAAAAAGTTTGACTTCGTTAATTAATGCAAGTGAACAACGATGTGACGGTCTTGCTGATCAGTTAAGACAGTATCTTGAAGATTCAAAGGAGCTGAATATTCATAGTTCATGCAGGTAAGTTGTTGGAATTTGATTAATATTCGTTACTGTACCTTTGAAACGCATACATATAACAACACTGCACCAGCTAATATGTTATTACTGATAGGAGTCCGGTAGTGCAAAACACTCCTGTCAAGTGAGCCCTCTCTGCTTGATGAACAGAAGAAAACCCATTTGGAATGTTTGTGTCGCTCCTCCTTAGAAGGAAAACTAACACCGCTAGAAGTATGCGAAGATCAAGTTGTAACTCGAGACATGGAGTACATGAAGACAAGATGAAGACTCTGTCAGAAGCTAGCCGGACAGTGAAGCTGTGGGCGGAGTTCTACAGGCAAGTGGAAATCGTTCGGCTGTTTATTCGGGCAGAAAGAACATCAAATTGAAACCTCCATTTGTACTGCGAATCGAAGATGTTGTCATACCTACACGCTGCAGGGCATATTCACTACGTTAAGTCAGCCTACTTGTACCTGCATCAAATGCTTAAGTTAGATCAGGAGATGCCCGTGGACGAGTACATCAACTTCACGAAGAATGGGTACTTTTCCATCCGACGCTCGCATGATTTTTGGGCTGGAATATGGTCAGATATGGCCAGATATGGCCATAGAACAGGATTTTATGTGGCCTATGAAATCATGTGGAGGTTTATAAGATGACGAGGAGTGAACGATAGCGCGCTGGCTCACTTTGTCTCGGCGTTTCCACTGTGCATCCCGATCTGTGAAGCTGTAGAAAAAGTGTCTGTTATAAAGACAAAATCCTCGGAACGGCACGTTGAGTTGAAGGACTCGCAGCGAAAGCTGGAAAACCGCCACGCAGAAGTGATTCGCTCGTGGGTAGAATATCGCTCTCCGTGGGATTTAAATGAGGAAAGTCTTCAATCGCTTTCCACTGGCGTAGTTGCAGACAACAGCATCAACTGCGACAAGGCTCGAAAAGTTGGTGAAGAAGCAATACAACAAATGGTGGGGAAAAGTGTTGAGGGTCTGAAGCTCGCAAGATAAAGCCGCGTAGTCCCTTTGTCAGCTGTTGGGTGCCAACTAAAAATTCGTGATGACATCGTCCCTGTCAACCCACACCAACTTTTCATGCGAATCATTTGTGTGATGGAAGCGGATGTCGTGGAGTTCTTGAAGTACGAGCTTGCACCGACGCCTCCAGCTATCTTCGATTAATCCTTATTGAGAAAAACAGCCAAGTCAGCACTTCAACACCTTTTCAAATCTTCAGAAGCCCTCAAAGATTTTGAAGAACAACACAAAGTAGTCGTTGATGGAGGTCTGCTTTTGCATACCCTTATATGGCCAAAACCTGCAACTTTTGGTGACATAATCCAGTCCTACAAGTTGTACTACCCTTTAAACGTTACCACTGTGTTTTACAACTACGATCAGACTCCTAGCACGAAGAACCAGGAGCAGGCACACCGTGCGGGGAAGTCCATAGACATCGTCTTCGATTCCAACACAATGGTTTCCACTTCACAGGCAGACTTTCTAAGTAATACCAAAATGAAGGGACGGTTCATCTCTACTTTGACAAAGGAGCTTAGAAATGCGACAGGGGACGCAGATACACTAATTGTCGACGTAGCGTTGTCTCTAGATGCCGAAGATCATGGTGTTACTGTTATAGCGTCAGATACTGATGTCCTATGCATGTTGGCAAAAGCAAGAGAGAACAACAACATCCTTTTTTACAGTTCTGGAAACTCAAAATCACTTGGAAAGATTTTCCCTATCACAAACATTCATGATGATATCGGCAAGATGAAAAGTTGTGTGCTATTTGCCGTGAGCGGATGTTACACAACTTCGGCTATTTTAGCAAAGGGAAGAAGCGTCCATGGGGCATTCTCAAAAACAACGAAGATCGTCGGTAAACTGTCGAAGTTTTCAATCAGACTGGTGCATCCAAGGAAGATATCGAGATAGCTGGAGAAAAATTTGTTCTGGAGTTGTTCAACGGAAAGGTCTTCAATTCTCTAAACGAGCTTCGTGTGCATCTGTATGGAAGGACTATCGCAAGACAGACAGTTACTGCTTCGTTCGATTTGGCCACTTTGCCACCAACGTCCGACGCATGCCGGCAGTATTCACTGCGTATATATTTGCAGGTATATATTATTTTCAGTATGTTGTTACAGCATTTTACTTTGCTGTGATAAAATTAACATTCTCTTTTGTTTACGAATTGGTTTGAAATGACATATCTTATTTCAGGTGCAGGACTGGCTAGGCAATAAGCTGCAAGCTACTGAGTGGGATTGGCGATCCACTACAAATGGACTTCAACCTATTCCTATGACTGCCCCTCCAGCTCCTGATTCTCTCTTGCAACTCGTCTCCTGTAATTGCAAGGGCGCCTGTACATCACGTTGTGGACTGTAATGTTCGAGGATGTGTGGAAAGTGTCGTGGTGTTACCTGTGAAAACTGTGTGAAAGAAATTGATCTCGAAGAAGATCCTGATGATTTTTAACTTTTCTGTTAGTGTTGAACTGCTAAGACCAAAGATGTTAACATTGTTGGTGCTAGTGAGAGGGCAGCAGTGGTAGTTTTGAGAACACCAACGCCTTTTTATTTTCTTGTATTGTTATGGAGCAAAGTTTAGTTTTAACATTTTCTTTGTAAAAATAGGGTGTACCAGTACAACATGTATACATACAGATTTAGTAAGGGATCTGCAGTAATTTCTAACAAAAATTATTTGAATTATTTCATGAAAAATACATTATAAACTGTATTAGTTTTAAGCAGAAATATCTACTCCGATATTCGCACTACTTTTACTTAAGACATTTGCTCTCCAAAAAAGGGCATTAAAATAATAATTTATGATCACCAAGTCACAAATGGTTACATATTTTACATATTAAAACATTAATTTTGTTTACCTAGCTCAATAAAGCACGTAAAAAACGCACCGAGAACACATTATAGAATGAAGAGATATCGATTGGGGGGGGGGGAACTCAAAATGCGAAATTGAATTATTTTCACTATTAGGAGCAGATGTACAAAAAGGGTGATTTTCATTAAAAAAAACACTCAAAAAAATTGATTTTTCTGGGGGGGGGGCAATTTTTTGAGAGGGGTGGGTTTAAGCGTGAAATATTTTGAAAAGAGGGGAAGCACTTCATTTATCATAAAGAAAGGAAGCTCCTAGCGCATGTAACAATGCAAAATCAGAGCGCGTCCCGGTCGCAGTGTGTGTGTGTGTAACGCAGACGGAGAAGAGAATGATGTAACAATCTATCGTTTACACCGCTATAGCTCGGCAACTATTATTCAGACATCAATTATAAATACATCGAATGAAAGCTTATTTTGTCGCCAACAACTTTCATACAAGACTTGTCTGCAATATCAGTGATAGTTTGCCAACAAACGCCAAAAAATTACGTGGCTTTTTTTTTTTTTTTTTTAAATTTCGCGGCATATTTTTCGTTTCCTGTTTGACCGGAAGTTTCGCTAACATGCCAAACCTTGAAATAACTTATAGCTTATTTTTTTCTCCTTTAATTTAAGCCATGTTAGAGCACTGTAAGCCAAATCGTTCGCCTACAATGCGCATTACAGCAACACCACCTATTTCTCCAGCATTCCAGGAGTTCAAACGGCTGGAAATCCAGGAAGCCGACACGGGAAGACCGGGGACTTTTAATTTATTGTTAAGAACATCAAATAAAACAACTGTACCAATTTTTAGCTTTACTAAAATTTCTTCAAGGTTTAGACCGTTTTTAGACTAAAATTCCTGTAGTACTTGTGCTATATGCATAAAAGTAGTATCTGCTACAGTTAGGGCATTTCTTGCATAACTAGTATAATTTATTAGCAACGCATAGTGCAAAATTCCTAATTGCACAATATTAATACAAGCTGTTGTAGTGTGTAATAGATATGCTTTTGTTTTCTTTATAGACTACTACAATGAATGTTTTGAATGCTGTGGGACAATCATGTGGCTCAGAGACAAAGAAGCTCAGCGAATTGCCAACGCATATTCCATTTCGCATTATAGAGATTCGGAAATTGAAAACAGCATATGGTGATCGTGTGCTTTGTGTATGCGAAAACTTTTAGACATTTCTGCCTACAAGTTTTAATGATATGTCGGAGAGTGTTTTTGATGAAGTGAATAATGCTGTACAACCTGTACACTTAATTTATGACGCTTTTAAAAACAATAGGTGCATGGTTCGTTTTAATTAGATAAAAAAACAAATGTGAAATAATAATGGAAAATATAAGTGATGACAATGGACTGAAAGAAAAAAATATGTGTATAGAATAATAATGTTTTAGTTTTTAGTATTGTCTTAAAAAATATTATCATGAAACCAAAAAAAATTTATATAAAGTTTGTAAATAAATGGAAAATGATGTTACAATGTTGTTTTATTTTATACAAAGTTAGAATATTTAACATTGCAGAGTATACATGATTATGACAATAAAATGCACACTTAATACAAGTCTTTGCCTTCACGATAGTGTGTTATAGTTTTAAAAACAAAGCTTGTTGTAGATCTTTTTTCTTCCACGGTGAACAATAGGCATGAAAACGTTATTGTCTTGTTTCGAATATTTATCACTATCATAATCATAAGCAGCATGATCTATATCACTATTATTATAATCACCATAATTATCCTCAACATTATCCTCAACATTACTACAACCAGTTAAATATTCCTGTTCCTGTTCCTGTTCCTCTTCTTCTTCCTCTACAGTGTCCTCATGTAGAGTCGGCTTTTGATAATGTTAATGGTTTTTTGAACATTGAATTATTTTCAATACTAGTATTGTTTTGTAGCACTTGCTTTTTAGCATTTTTATGATTTTCTGTTGACAGCAACAATGTTTCATGTGGTACACTACATTGATCATCACTGATACTTAAAACCTCACTATTTTTACTTTTTAGCTCACTGCGATATTGTTTTGAAAGTTGTTTAGAACAACGCCAAATAACAGTTCAATTTTTATTGGTTTGTTTCACAATATATGAATATCCTTTATAGAATGCATGAGGCTTACCATACTTAGCCACTGATACTTCCATATCAACTGTCAAGCATAGACTAAGCTCTTGTAAAGACAACTTCGTAATAAGAACAATAGTTTAATGTGCGAGCATATATGGATGCAAAAGTGGGAGCAAATATGAGAGCAAAAAAAAGTAGGAGCAAGTATGCGAGCAAATGTGGGAGCAAATGTGAAAGCAAAAGTGGGACAAATATGAGAGCATAAAAAAGTAGGAGCAAGTATGGGAGCAAAAAGTGGGAGTAAATGTGAAAGCAAAAGTGGGAGAAAAAGTGAGAGAAAAATGTGGGAGCTAAAAAGTGTAAGCAAAAGTGGGAGAAAATATGAGAGAAAAAAAGTGGGAGCAAATATGGGGGCAAAAAAGTGGGAGCAAAAAAGTGGGAGCAAAAGTGGGAGCAAAAATTGGGAGCAAAAAAAGTGGGAGCAAAAACAGTGTAAACGAAAGTGGGAGCAAACAAGTGTGAGCAAATATTAAAGCAGAAAGTGAGAGCATATATGAAAACAAAATGTGGGAGCAAAAATTGAGAGCAAAAAATTGCGAGCAAAAGTGGGGTGCACAAAGTGGGAGCAAAATGTGTGAGTAAAGAGTGGGGGCAAATGTGGTGTTTTACTAAAACAATCTCACCTAACCTAACCTAACTTTATCCAACCTAACCTAACCTAACTTCACCTAACCTAACCTAACCCAACTTCACCTAACCTAACTTCACCTAACCTAACCTTCCAACTATCAGATCAAGAATTAAATTCTGGGCATAGTCGAGTTGGAACCCAAAACCTCTGGGATAACATCCAAGTATACTAGCCTCTACACCGCGAGATGGGCAAATTATCATGCAACACAACACAAAAATAAATATTTTCTGTAGTGTAACTCATTGGCTGACAACCATAGTTGAGAATTCAAACCCAAGACCTCAGGACTTTAGTTTTGAACATTATCAGAAATATTATTCCATTTACTTTTTTGCTGCTGCTTATAGTTATAAGAGTTGGCATTAATATGGGGAGCAAAAAAGTTGGGAACAAATGTGGGAGCCAATATGGGAGCCAATATGAGAGTCAATACGGGAGCAAAAGTGGGAGCAAATATGGGTGCAAATGTGGGAGTCAATATGGGGGCAAAATGTTGGAGCAAATATGGGGAATAATGTTGGAGCCAATATGGGAGTCAATATGGAGGGCAAATATGGGAGCAAATGTGTGAGCAAATCACCTCACCTCGGATATCACCAGTGAGTACTCATATCCACCGCCAGGTAGCGGAAACATACTTTGCGTGTTGTATGTAACTATCTTACAAAGTTTGACTTCATGCAAAACGTGCTTGTATAAGCTGTGCATATAATTTTAACATACAATTAACACTAAGTGTTCAGAACTAACATGTATAGCCTTGTCTAGGGTATATAAAGGATCCTTAGCAAGAAAGACTGACTAACCCAGGAGTGTAAAGCCTTGCCATATGCAGTAAGCACCTGTTGGCAGAAAATGGTTCCTAATAATAACGGACTTAATGAATATGAAACGTGTTTTGAGTGTCGTCTTAAATCCTATTTTATACGTTGTGATACGTGTAAGGATTTAAGACGATACTCAAAAGACGACGCACAAAAGACGTTTGTGTCGTCTTAAATCCTTACACGTATCACAACGTATAAAATAGGATTTAAGACGACACTCAAAACACTTTTCATATTCATCAAGTCCGTTATTATTAGGAAACATTTTCTGCCAACAGGTGCTTACTGCATATGACAAGGCCTTACACTCCTGGGTTAGTCAGTCTTTCTTGCTAAGATCTTCTATATACCCTACACAAGGCTATACATGTTAGTTCTGAACACTTAGTGATAATTGTATGTTAAAATTATATGCACAGCTTATACAAGCACGTTTTGCATGAAGTCAAACTTTGTAAGATAGTTACATACAACACGCAAAGTATGTTTCCGCTACCTAGCGGTGGATATGAGTACTCACTGGTGATATCCGAGGTGAGCTGATTTGCTCACACATTTGTTCCCTTATTTTCCCCCCATATTGACTCCCATATTGGCTCCCACATTTGTCCCCATATTTGCTCCCACTTTTTGCCCGCATATTGACTCCTACATTTGCTCCCATATTTGCTCTCACTTTTGCTCCCATATTGGCTCTCATATTGGCTCCCATATTGGCTCCCACATTTGCTCCCAACTGTTTTGCTCCCCATATTAATGCCAACTCTTATAACTATAAGCAGCAGCAAAATGTAAATGGAACAATATTTCTGATAATGTTCAAAACAAAAGTCCTGAGGTCTTGGGTTTGAATTCTCAACTATGGTTGTCAGTCAATGAGTTACACTACAGAAAACTTTTATTTTTGTTTTGTCTTGCATGATAATTTGCCCATCTCGCAGTAGTGGCTAGTATACTTGGATGTTTTCCCAGAGGTTTTGGGTTCCAAACCGACTATGCCCAGAATTTAATTCTTGATCTGATAGTTGGAAAGTTAGGTTACGTGAAGTTAGGTTAGGTGAAGTTGGGTTAGGTTAGGTTAGGTGAAGTTAGGTTAGGTTAGGTTGGATAAAGTTAGGTAAGGAAAAGTTAGGTTAGGTTAGGTTAGGTGAGATTGTTTTAGTAAGACACCACATTTGCCTCCACACTTTACTCACACATTTTGCTCCCACTTTGTGCACCCCAATTTTGCTCGCCCTTTTTTGCGCTCACTTTTTGCTCCCACTTTTTGCTCCCACATTTGCTCCCACTTTCTGCTCTCATATTTGCTCACACTTGTTTGCTCCCACTTTTGTTTACACTTTTTTTGCTCCTACTTTCTTGCTCCCTCTTTTTTCTCCCACTTTAGATCCCACTTTTTTGCTCCCATATTTGCTCCCACTTTTTTCTATCTCATATTTTCTCCCACTTTTGCTTACACTTTTTTGCTCCCACTTATTTCTCTCACTTTTTGCTCCCAATTTTGCTTTCACATTTGTTCCCACATTTCGACGGTCCCAAGTAGTAACATTGTATCTCAAAACTCAATGTTTTGAGATATGGCACTTTAAATATTTGCACGTTCCTTGCAAATCAGGGAAACTAATTATTGTTGATTTTACAATTTATTGTTGATGTTGGACAGAAGGACAACAATATATACAATTTTTGATATATTTTAATTGTTTATTACAGAATTACATGAGATACAATAATCAGATCCTAAATGATTCATAATATGAACATTGTATGTTGAGTTACAATGATAAAACTAGTAAAATGTATAAAAATTTGACAATTATTTAAATATGTTTCATTGTACATTCTGTTTCAACATAGGTATCATTATTTAATTATTCATCTCTAACATACACTTAAAATTATGGAATATTCAATACTTAATTATTTGACATTCTATTATTTTAAGCATAATACAAAGGTAATAAATGGATTTAAATGAAAAATGAAATGAAATTACAAATTACACATAATGATAACTACAATTGAATAAAAACTGACTGGTACAATTTCAACAAACACATGAAATAGCAGATGCTCATGGAATTTTTAAGATACAGAACTACTGTACACAGTAAGAAAGATAAAAATTTTGACCTGAAATAAAACAAACAATGATAAAAGATAATTGCAACAATTAATCATTTAATAGTGATTAAACCTAACAAAATATTCATTTTCTCTTTTTTTTCTATTTGTAGCTTAGGTTTTCATAGAAGGGTCTGTAGCATGCTGGGATATGTCCAGAAGTACAAAGTGACATTAAGTCACGGTACTAATCTTTTGTAATGGGCAATGGTTTTGAAAATGCACATTTTAGATTATAGCATGTTGTTCTTCTACCACGATGTTTACTATACAAATCCATTGTTTTTACTTCTGGACTTAGGTGGTCAGTTTTTACGCGGAGTAATGTAGGATTTTCTGCATTTATCTGAACTTCTTTGACCTTATTCCACTGAACTTGTTCACCATCTGCATAATGCGACCAGTTCCTATTATCTAATTTTAAAAGTGCCTTCAGATCAAAAATATCGTCTTGAGTTATTTCTTTTACTATATATGCCTTACCGTTAAGTTTTGCAGTTTTAATTAGCATAATCCATTGATCGGGAGTGTAGACAGTGATGCCCTTCTTTGCCCTTTCAATTCGGGCATGCATAGAATCGCCTTCATTTTGCGTGTGTCCTTTCTGAAGGAACCTCAGGGTGAAGTTTACTTTATATTTATCAGCAATCAACGAAAACATTTCATACACATTTCGGTTACGGTTTTGATCGCTGCAGTTATCTGAAATTAATACGAATTCCTTAACTCCTTTTTCAATTTTAGTTTCCATAAAACTCATTAAAAAACTTCCAATTTCATTGCTTCCCTTTTGCCCTATCGATTCATGCCAAACGTAACAGTAACCTTCATGCTTAGACAAGTCATATACAGTGAAGTTGTAAGTCGAATATTTTCGTTTGTAATGAAACAAACTTACTTCACTTTGTGGTGTTACTAGAACTTTTTGTAAATCAAAACAAGCTACACATACAGTAGGATCATCAATCGCTCTCATTTTCTCTTTTTCCTTAACTTCCCTGAGAAATTCTGTGACTGTACGGTGAGTTTCATATGCTGTTTGTAGGTCGTTCTTCTGTTCTCGATCTGAATTTCTGTAAAGGTTGCATAACTCACATTGATCCTTCTTAGGTATAAAAAACCTATATTGAATTCTGATACAAATATGTCTCTATATTGGCGGGCAGTTGCAAGTTCCTGGTATCCCATTTTCTTTGCCCATTCTTCATACAACTTAAAGAGTTTCCCTATAGACAGCCCTTCTTCAAAATATTTACGATTAGTTTCTTTCCTCAAATAGTGGGATTCAACAACAGGAATGGAAGCAACGTGGGCTCATACACTTCCTTTCATAGAATGTATTATAATTTGCCTACCTCTATTGACATGTTTTCCTCTTTTGTCTGGGGAAATAGCACCAGATCCAGAACTATCGACCTTATTTAGAGCGGACATGACCCACATATCGTTTATGCCTAAAGTATGAAGAAACATTGTTTTGCATACTTTCACAATTTTTCCGTTGACTTCAAATCAGTATAGTAAGCTACATTTTCTTCTAGAATTCCCTTTCACGGTTTGTTGCTTTTTGTCTAGTTTTGTAACACATCGAGCAATGAAATCCCATTTACATGTATGACTTTCAATACTCCAGAATTTACCGAATAATTGCAATCTCTCTTCATTATTAATCCTACCTTTACAGCTGTAACGACATGTCACACCACAACCTGGTCCTAGTTCTCTGGCTGGTACAGTTTTACCAGTATTGCGACTTACATACCACTGTCCCATACCTGTAGCTTTTTTGCATTGTTCTACCTTCCTACTATTCACATTCCTTGAACGTTTCCTTCCTGGGGTGTCTTTCTTTGGAACTTTTCTACTCTTTCTTATTTTATTTTCATTGTTATCAAAGGTTGTATTCGAAGACGTACTTACATCTAAAGATGTACTCTGTTCACTCGGCTCACTGTCTTGTATGGAAGTCTTCTTCAAGGTATCTGGTAATGGGTTAGGGCTTTCTCCTGCGTCTGTGAATAATAAAATTCGCTGAAATAAATTTCTAGTGATCTCAGTGCCTCATTGTAAGAAATAACATTCACTTCATAGCTTAACGCTCTAATTAGTGAATATGTACAATGAAATTTACCTTCAGATGGCTTTCTCGATACAACATTAACTGTAGGAGAGAAGGAGACTATAGTCCGGTCCTCACTGTAAATATCTGACAAAGGGTTTACGTTGGAAATTATGTGGTATTGACCTGTAAAGAAAAATATATAAGGACTTCATAAATATACATTCGGTATATTAAATTCAAATCATTTTTCCTACTTCACTAAAGTCCATTTTACAGCATAGAAGTAATCAACACACCTTCATTATACTGTATGTCATGGGGCATCATTATTGCTTGTAGAAGGGACAGAACTTCCCACTGTAGTATCCTCATTGAGAAAGTCCGATGATACTGTGATTGAGGTGTTAAAATAAAAAAGGATTATTAATAACATAGAGTAACAACTGCAGATAAAACTTACACAAGCAATGACTCTGTAGGTAATTCAGTCAAATATTATTTCCTCTAATTAAAATTTAAAGATTGAAGCTGTTAATAACAACACCAGTAATTGTGGTTGTTATAATTATAATACCATAAACACTTACCTAAACTAATTATTTCCTTATTTTCGACGATATTCAGTGCCATTTGCACCATTTTTCTTGTGCGGGAACTAAAATCACTCATGGTTTCACTTAAAGAACACTTAGAAATAATGACAAAGAGGATGCAATGCAAGCTTCTTTAGCATCCATTTGCAGACCATCAGCTGTGAATTGGCGGCAAAACAATAGAAGCGCTATTCGTATGTTGTAGCAGTGTAGGAAACACGATAAAACAAAACTAACGATATAATTTAAAATTCAACAATGTTACACAACAATGAAAAGCTTCGAGTAGTATAATTGTAACTCAAGATACAATGTTAATACCTGTAACATAGGATCTGGTTACTGTTACAATATTAATATTTTTGGAAATAACTTTTTTTTTTCAATTGCAAACATACAATTTTTTATGGCTTAAATGATAGATAATTTCAATGTTAGTTCATTGGTTAACTTAACTCTAAACCCTAAAAAAGTGAGTTACAATGTTACTACTTGGGACCGTCGATTTGCTACCATACTTGCTCCTACTTTTTTTTGCTCTCATATTTGCTCCCACTTTGGCATCCATATATCCTCGCACATTAAACTATTGTTCTTATTACCAAGTTATCTTTACAAGAGCTTAGTCTATGCTTGACAGTTGATATGGAAGTATCAGTGACTTGGTAAGGTAAGCCTCATGTGTTCTATAAAGGATATTCATATATTGTGACACGAACCACTAAAAATGGAACTGTTATTTGGCGTTGTTCTAAACAACGTTCAAAACAATGTCGCAGTGAGCTAAAAGAGTAAAAATAGTGAGGTTTTAAGTGTCAGTGATCATCAATGTAGTGTACTACATGAAACACTGTTGCTGTCGACAGAAAATCATAAAAATGCTAAATAGCAAGGGCTACAAAACAATACTAGTATTGAAAATAATTCAATGTTCAAAAAACCATTAACATTATCAAAAGCCGACTCTACATGAGGACACTGTAGAGGAAGAGGAAGAGGAACAGGAACAGGAACAGGAATATTTAACTGGTTTTAGTAATGTTGAGGATAATGTTGAGGATAATTATGGTGATTATAATAATAGTGATATAGATCATGCTGCTTATGATTATGATAGTGATAATGATTCGAAACAAGACAATAACTTTGCATGACTATTACTCACCGTGGAAGAAATAAGATCTACAACAAGCTTCGTTTTTAAAACTCTAACACACTATCGTAAAGGCAAAGACTTGTATTAAGTGTGCATTTTATTGTCATAATCATGTATACTCTGCAATGTTAAATATTCTAACTTTGTATAAAATAAAACAACATTGTAACATCATTTTGCATTTATTTTCAAACTTTATATACATTTTTTTGGTTTCATGATAATATTTTTAAGACAATACTAAAAACTAAAACATTATTATTGTATACATATATTTTTTCTTTCAGTCCATTGCTATCACTTATATTTTCCATTATTATTTCACATTTGTTTCTTTAATTAATTAAAACGAACCATGCACCTATTGTTTTTAAAACCTTCACAAATTAAGTGTACAGGGTGTACAGCATTATTCACTTCATCAAAAACACTCTCCGACATATCATTAAACCGTGTAGGCAGAAATGTCTCAAAATTTTCGCATACACAAAGCACACGATCACCATATGCTGTTTTCAATTTCCGAATCTCTATAATGCGGAATGGAATATGCATTGGCAATTCGCCGAGCTTCTTTGTCTCTAAGCCACATGATTGTCCCACAGCATTCAATACATTCATTGTAGTAGACTATAAACAAAACAAAAGCATATCTAATACACACTACAACAGCTTGTAATAATATTGTGCAATTAGGGATTTTGCACTATGCATTGCTAATAAATAAATTATTCTAGTTATGCAAGAAATGCCCTTACTGTAGCAGATACTACTTTTCTGCATATAGCACAAGTGTTAAGTTCTAATGCACACTAGACACAGGCTATCATGTGTCCACATGGCAAAATTACAACACCTAGTTCATCTTGATAACAAATTTTACATAATTGTTGGTCACACTTTTGTACCTGTTCGTAAGACAAGTCTTTTCTTTCAACCTCGTGTATTTGCTCCGCGTCTTCTAACTCTAACAGCACTTGTACGTCTTGTGCTACAATCACGTTTTCTTTACGAATAGTGTTCACAAATTCCTGACCTTTAAGCAACACCATGTATTTACAGTTAGGTAAACAACGAGCGTGTTGCACAAAAGGGTCATCAGTCATTTGCCAATCCCTTAAAGCAAGTCCACGATAAAAAACATATTGTTTTATCCCCTTCACCAGTATAAAAATATCCAGCTTCACTTAGCTGTTTGGTAAGGTGTTTTAATATTAATGGCCAAACATTTTTATAAGATTCTAAACGTTTTTCAACAGAGCTGTACTATGGGTGTGCTAGTGCTTTAGACTTTCAAACTCCCAATTTTTCAAAACCACACGCCAATTCAACACTGTCTATGGCATGTGGACCACATATATCGACACTACCGTTGATGGCTTGTAATACATCATTATTATTATTATTTATTTGTGATTCAGCAACGTACGTAGCGGCCAATGGCCTTGGGGTTCGGTAAAATGAATACACTGGCAGGTTACCCACTTGTTTTCCAAGCATGTAAGGACAACAAGGAGACCATCGCAAATGGTCTCTAAAGGTATCATCCCCTTCTTCCCAGTGTGAAAGTTCAATACGACAAAACACAGAGCGCACCACATGTTCTCGGTTCAAGTTAAAAAAAAACAGCTTTTGCAAGTTTATGTGTCGACAAAAAGCCTACAGGCCAGGATTCAAATGTTAACCAACGATTATGTTCTGTTTTTAAATTTAACCAACGTGGTAAACCAACATGCTCACTTGTTGTGTTTGGTACAAACGCCATGTGTTATAATAAAACTTTTTTTTATTGCAAGTTATTAACGTTGCACAAGAGCACAGAGTACTTTAAAGCATAATGTATGCTTGTTCACTGTCTGTTCACTACGTCAATGGTGCATGACCACACCTAAAAACAAACAATATAACCCATCACTCAGTCAATCAATCAATCAATCGATACTTGTAATTAAATTTTAACGTTAATTGACATTAATATATCAAAACACTATTAAAAATAAACTGTATGTTGGCACTAACAGTAACCCATGCACTTATTTTCTTTTTATAAAGCTTTAGTCATTTACATCCCCCTTTAACCAATATATAAACAAAAATTATTGTCATGTCAGTTTGTTCAGATTATCTTGTTCAAACCTGTGGATATTCCTTGAGTCCGTAGGGAACCACCCATAAATTATTTTTTTTGTTTTTGTTTTTAGAAAATCAAATATGGCCTTGTAATTTTCCCAGTCAACAACCAATATAGTCTTGTACCGTTTGTCAATACATGGTCATTATTCAAGAAACAATCATTGTACCAGTCATGTACAGGTAATGAATATTTTTTAGTCTATGGTTTTTCATTAGTGGTAAAATGGAATAGCATTTTTAAGTTAGACTTACTTGAGTTTTCAATAGTTCACTGCCTGGAAACAATGGTTGCACTCTACTGCGTCTTGGGTTATCACCAACTGCTACGATGGTAAGGCTTCTCTTTCCATGTTTCTAAAAATAAATAAAATAAATCGCTATAAATACCTAAATTCAAGTTAATATAGGCATTTCATAAAATAATATCAAACAAAAAACTGAAACAAGCTAGTTTAAAAAAATAATGTCACCTTCACTTACACTGGCCTGTTACTGTTTCCTTCTAGTGGGCCGAAATGCACAATGGTTTCCTGTATCTCTGACATGTAAGGTATACCGGTTATCTGCAAACAAATAAATAAATAAAAATCATTAATTACCTAATCAATAACTACAAATGTAAGGTTCAATAGCATGAAATTATTAAAATAATCATTCATAGGTACTTACCAAAAAAATAAAAGGATTGTTCTTCCAAAGTTCAGTTCAGAGCTCTACTGTGTACGTCCGTGTGCTAAAATGGCAAGTGCATCACTAACGCAATCGTTATCAGTTAGCCTAGCAACAGAGAGAGTTGCATTTTCTCAGCGTTTTGACCTTGAAATGTTGTCTCTCTCACACGTGTTCCCACGCCTCTTCACATTCCTCAATCTGAATAAGATTCGTGTACCTTATACTAGTTTCATTTTTTTAATAAGGAACCAAAATGGCTGCCTCTTATACATCGGTAGTACGGCTGTCTAGGAACCAAAATGGCGGTCTCTCTGTTTAAACGCCAGACCTCCTAGGCTCTACCTGGTCTGTTTAAACGACAGACCTGCTAGCCTCTGCCAGCCAAGTAACATGACCCTTTACTTCCTGCCCACGTAGACAGTCTTGTGTTATCAGCAGTCGCTTTGACAAGGCCTGGCCAGGTTGTGGATTGAGTGCAAGCAAGCAACACAGTTCTGCAGCATTCAAAACGTGTGTGTCTTATTATCATTATTATTATTATTATTAAACATTTTACTGTAGTAATAATTACTAGCAAGCGGCCATCCTCAATACATGATCATGTTAACCACATACATTTACCCTAAAACACATGACTTTACCCAGTTCAATATTTAGTTTATAAAATTTCAGGCCAATGACCTTACAGTTTTGTCTCTTTGCATACATGCACATGACTTGGTCGAGCAAATGTTATAGGTTTCCATATTCTAAAACCATTTACTGTGCCAGACAGCAGTCTCGCTTATTACCGTTTACTAGCATGTTAAAAATCCCCTTCAGGGGTTAAAAAATTCCTAGCACACTTAACACATTTTCAAATATTCGTCTCTATCCGTCATAGGAAATATCACAAAACCAACCGTCATAAGCTGCCCCGCCATCCCACCAAAATAGCAGTTCATTTTTCCGAGCACGGTCACCGAGATCGTCAACGTCTAAGAATCACTTGGTCATATCCTATAACCGTCTGTTGTGTCAGAGAGCGATCTCGCTCATCACCGTTAACTAAAACGTTAAGGATCCCCTTCAGGGGTAAAAAATCTTAGCATGCTTGTCACATTTCAAAATATTCGCCTTCATTCATCTGTCATAGGAAAATATCGAAAAGCGACCCCTCGTTTTGCCATACATCGCCCCCCGTCGAAATAGCCATTTCCTGTATTCACCATGCTCAGTCATAGCCTCGTTGTAACATAAGTCAAGCGCTACCAGCTCTCTGTCTACAAACACTCCTTTATTTAGAAAAAAAAATTAAAAATGCATAGTTCTTGTCGTAGAGACTTGACATTTATTTTCATTTATGTAAAACAAACTTATTTGTCAACGTGTCAGTTTCCAAAATAGTAAAAATTCAAAATTTCAGTGTTTTAAAAAGTCTCAAAAATAAAAAAGTGTTATTATCAAAAAATAAAGGTCTTAGAGATCATTGGTTTGAAATATTGAACAACGTTCTATCATGTTTGGTTTTCAAATTATCGCCTAATTTTAAAAACAAAAATTTTCAATTTTTTTAAATAACGAGTGGTCTATAGGAAAGAGGACGTCAGCTCGAGTCCAACGATAACTCATTTGTTAAAATCCGACCATCCGTTCGCCAATGATCACCAATGTTCGCGAGAAAGTAGGCTATCATTTTTTTCCTCCTACAGCCTTGAAACATGCTGTCCGTCTAGAGGGCATACCCACCTTTCATTAACGTCAAACAATTTTTTTCAATTCACCGTTTCAAAAATAGCGCCAATCCAAAAAACAAACATTTTCAAAAATTTTCATCCCAACGCCAACAATACCTCGTTCGTTAAAATCCTACCACGCGTTCGGGAGATATCGGCTAAGTTTATATGAAAGTAGGGGGTGAGGTAGAACTCTCCACACCACACTACTGCACAGTTTTAGTCCTGGAGTCTTGAAATTTCTTTTGCTGGTAGAGGGGGTCAAGGCCATTCATTTATGTCAAACATTTTTTTTGTAAACTCTTTAGTTTCCAAAATATAAGAATTTCAAAATTACACTTTTTTCAAAAACATAAAAAATTAAAAAGTTTTATTATAAAAAATAAAGGATGTGAGGATCTTTCGTTTAAGCTATTGCACAACGTTCTATCGTGTTTGGTTTTTTAACTATCGTCTATTTTCAAAAACAAAATTTTCAAAAAATGTTAAAAAATATAACAAGTGATCCATAGCAAAGCCCCCGTCAGCTCGAGTCCAACGACACCTCATTCGTAAATCTCTGATCACGGGTTCGGGAGTTATCGGCTCGCTTTGGGAGTAGTGTGGGGGGAGACAGAATCGGCACTGCTCCCCTACTAACGACCATGTGAATATTTATATTTCGCGTCGCCGCCATGTTGGATATGTGATCGCCAGGTTATTGAAAGTCCTATAGGTGAACTTATGTTCATTGCCCCTAAGAACATACAAAAATTCAGTTTGATTGCTGTAGCAGATTCGTAGATATTGAGATCCATCCAAATATTTCGGATGGTCGCCATGCCAGATTGTTATATGTATAGGCCATAGAGTCATATACCAATAAAGGAAAATTATTGCCTAGGTCCATTATTCAAACTTTCACTTCGATCGCATGATTACGACACAAGAAATAACAAACTTAATTTTAAAATTCGCACAGCCGACACCTTGAGGTTATGTAAACAATTGAACTAAATTAGATACCAGTGCATTACAATGTGTATAAACATTTCCTGTACCAGATTTCATTGTGTTTGGAATATTAAATCGCGAGAAAGGTCTTTTTAAAATTTTCAAATTCGCTTGGCCGCCATATTCGTTTTGTAGTTAACTGGGTTTTGAAAGTCTTATAGTGCTCTTTATCTCCGTGCAAAATTTTAGGGCGATACCGTTAATAGTTTCAGAGATACAGAATGCCGGTGAAATATTTCACACAGCCGCCATCTTGAGGTTATGAAAACAATTGAACGAAGTTAGATTTCGGTGCATTACAACGTGTACAAACATATACTGTACAAGTTTTATTGCGTTTGGTTGGTTAAATCATGAGAAACGTCTATTTAAAAGTCGCCAATTCGCTTGGCCGCCATGTTGGTATTGTAGTTACTTGGTTTCAAACGTCACATAGGTGAACTTCTAGTAGTTCCCTTTATCACCATAAAATAATCCAGGGTGATATCTGTAATAGTTTCGGAGATATTGAATGCTGGTGAAATATTTCGCTCTGCCGCCATGTTGGAATAGTGAGACGTAACAAAATTTGAAGGACACGGTCTCGGTTGCCCGGAATAGTGCTATGAACTTACCGAGTTTCAATGAAATCGGTCCCGCTGTTTAGAAGTTATTAGGGGGGACACACACCATCACACACACGCGCACACAGAGACAGACACACGGTCAAAAGGTGATCTTATAAGCCTATTTTTAGCCTACTTTCGATTTTTGCAAAAAATGAAAGTAGACTTATGAGATCACTACAGGGCCAAAAATTGTGTGTCTGCCTGTGTGTGTGTGTATGTGTGTGTGTGTGTACTCTGAATGTCTGTCCCCCCCCCCTATCAATACGAACACGGTGAAACCGAATTGAACGAAATTTGGTACAGTGGTAGCACTGGCAAAGGGCACCTCAGTGTCATGTTTTATATTGCCGCCATCTTTAACAAAACTTAATGGCGGCCACTCAAATGGTCAAAACGTAATAATGCATTACAACCAAACTAATAATCGGATCTTTACCAAATTTGGTAACAACGTTCCTTCATATGAGGCGCGTCTTGTGCCCAAACTACGAGGTCATCAACCGTACCATTTCAGAATGGCGGCCGTGTGAATTATGCAAACTTTATAATCCATAACATGGGATCCACCAGTTCCGACTATCGAACCAAGATTCGTTTAATCTGTTTGAAACGACGTGGCCCGTTTGAACTTAAAAGTTTATATTTTAATATTATAGTCTAGAAGTGATTTTAAAAAGCTGAGTCGTCTCGGTTATTTGACAAGATGGCAGCTGATCTCTCGTTCTGACCTATATTTTATTAATTTCAGTATGTTGCATGCAATATAGGCTAGTGGTAACAAATATATGAACTTTCTATGAATTGAACTCGGTTTAAAATATACTCCAGTAAAGAAAACGTTTAGTCCAAGTCATGATTTGCTATAACGTGGTATATGTATTGGTTCCTAACGACCTATTATAGTGTGCACGATTGGCTGAGTGGTCAGCACGTTAGTCTTTCAACAGGCTGGCCGTGGTTCAAATCCTATCAGAGTTGGACTTTTTTTTCTTGATTTTTTTATATTTATTATTTCTTGAGTACTGAGACGTTATAAAATAAAGCATTATATGGTGCATTTTGAAATGGAAAATATATATTTAATTAAAACAACATTCACCACCGGAGTGACATCTAAGGGTAATTACTTGAACTATGTAACTAGATGCGAGCTATGCTCTCTACCGGCCAGTTAGTGAACCCATGTCTACAGTATAATTGCGAAGGTTATTATTTTTGCCGATAGAGGGTACACATCCCCAAGATAAGGCGCGATTATCACGGCCAACGAGAATGACTGGCTCTGGTGAGTTTTCGTGACGTCAGCAATGTAGTTCTGTTGCACCACTGCCTGGTCTTCGTTTTACTGCCGGTGTGGTACCTAGTCATCTTGTCTACATCATTGAACCTGTATAAACGTTGGTATTCATTTATCACTTGTCTTCATAGAAGGTATTGATACAAGTTGTTAGTCGGTGGGTAGTGTATTCCGCAGATCTCTTCTATAAACGAATTAATTTATGTTCCGCCCCTTGAAACAACAATAAGTTAATGATATCTATACTGTGCTGCAAGATTCATTGATCTAATTATACTAATGTGCACATAATTTAACTCACAACGAAGGTCACAGAATCTACAACTCGACTTACTGTAGCCTGTTTGTTGCAGCTATCAAAGACACAATGAACCCTTGAATCCTAGTTCACGTGGATTTTTGTAAGGAGTAACTTCAATAGGCGTAGTTTTGCAAACATATACAGTATAATTTATCGTGTTTGAAAACACACGGAACATCTAAACTGCGTCCATTTTATGAAGATTGATATAAAATATTGCATTTCTGTTGCTTATGAATTGCTCTCGACTTAAACGTACAAGCATCATCAAGCAGTACCGGTACATTGCCTACGTCACAGAAGGGTTTGGTTTACGCGCCATGACCTGTCTTTCTCGTTATCCGTGCGCGATTACAAATTAGCTGTGTAATAGTTATATTAAATATGTTTTTCCCAGTGATACGTTTAGAGCAACGAAGTTTAAATTATTGTAAGTAGTCGGTGTTAAGAAACTGAATACCTATGTTGTTTGGAGTGTTTACTGATGAAATTGCAAAATGCTGGGGTAAATTATTTGAACGCCACTCCTCAAATCCAGTGTGCCAATTTGCACTTCGAATTGGAAGAAATTAGGAGATGATAAAGACAAAGAGTTATAACTATACCCATACATTTAGGAGAAAGTAGGCTATATGTTCTTTCCTGAACATCTTGTTTCATAAATGAAAATAGGCTAATAAATGGAATTGCATTGCGTCTTACAGATGGACCTCTGAGATTCCGTTGTCATGGTTATCGGCTTGCATTCTTTCATTAATTTATTAAGTGAAATTAGTTTTCTGGTAATATCTCAAAAAACTGTTGGTTTTAGGGCCTTAAAATGTGGTTTTCGGGGCCCCTATAGGGCCCCGAGTTTCGTGTCTCACATTGAGGGGCTGAAAATGAGCTTTGTCTCACTCTTCTACGCCCATTTCAGCATTTATTTTCAGTGGGTAGGTCTCCTTTTATGAGGGGCGTGGTGGCTCAGCGGTCTAGCTGTATGCCTCTCACCAAGGCGGTCCGGGTTCGATTCCCGGTCAATGCATGTGAGATGGATTCCACGTAAAAAGGAGGTCCCGTGGCTCATAATCACAAGATTCACGGTCACGTAAAACTACAATCTTCCTTTTCTCATTTTATGAGGGGCGTGGAGGCTCAGCGGTCTAACTGTATGCCTCTCACCAAGGCGGTCCGGGTTCGATTCCCTGTCAATGCATGTGAGATTTTCGAAGTGAAATGCCATGTCCTGTGGTTCGGATTCCACGTAAAAAGGAGGTCCTGTGGCTCATGATCTACCGATTAACGGTCACGTTAAACTACAAGCTTCCTTCCTTCCTTCCTCTTCTCCTTTTATGAGAGGCACGGAGAAGGGTTACATCAATGATTAGTGTCGTGCCTCTGATGGATAACTGTACCAATGTTTACGTTGATCCACCCAGCCGTTCTCGAGTTATAAGGACTCCAAAGATTGTCCACAGACAGACAGACAGACAGACAGACCAAAAAAAATTGCGTAAATCCGTCAAAAACTGTCTGAAACGCTCAAAAATCACAAAATTTCATTTTTATATAAATGTAGTGTGGCCGTATGGAAGGCACAAAGTTCGAACCTATGATATTCTAAATCAAGAATTTTTTAAAAATTAATAAGCCATTCAGGTACATACAGGCTAGCCATGAGGTCATATGAAGCAACTCAGGCAATGACGCAGAGCAGTTGACAGCCTTATCTGAAGTCATAGGATGCAACCCGTGTATGAATCATGAGTACACTCATGCTGTGGAGAAATTGGTCAGTGCAGTTAGGCAGGGGAACTACCGCCAGGTTCGAGTCAGCACTTTTACGGCAACATCGGATTGCAGTCCAACACCGCAGTATTATGAAACAGCCCGTTTTCTTAGAAATAACGCAAAATTATACAAGTATTTTTACGTCAACCAGAATAATCCCTGGAATTAGGAATTAACAAAGAATAAATTTTAGTAATTCATGCACAGGAGAAAAGTGATTACGATGCAATAGGCAACCAAGGCGGAGCCATTGAGCAGTTCATGGTAGGAGAGAAAAAACATCACACCCACATGGTGCAAGGAGTGCTTTTGATTTTATTTAAATAATGTGAACGATCGATTTTCGAAAAATAAGATGAAAATGTATCGTTTGGGTCGTGAGGAACATAAGGGTTATTTTTTCAAAGACGTGCGACGTCTGCCTCAAAGTCAATTCCGAGAGGGAAAGCTAAATGATTTATTTCTGCCAGTTCTAAATAAATAGCAAGGCTTACAGCTAGAGAGCATTCAGTTTACAGCGAGCGCATGGGGGCGCGTCGCACTGGACCGCAACAGTATTATTCAGTCTCAGCAGGCCCGGGGAGGGTCTTGCACTGCTTCGAAGCATTCATTCAGTCTTAAGCAAGCCTGGGGTCTTGCAATGTTTCGCAGCAATTCAGTCTTACGGACCCTAGTGATGGGTATCGTACTGTTTCAACCGATATTCAGTCTTCGCCGACCGCCAAGGCGGGTGGCTCTGAAATAAGTATTATTCAGTCTACGGTGTGCGCTGTGACGGTACATGCTGATCCGCAAGTAATAGTCGTCATTACGCCAAGTGGGCCCGAAAAGGGCAAAAGAACAGTTTTAAGTAGGACGTGACGCCGGATCACCGAAGTATTCAGTCAACCAAGAGCGCAGGGGCGCTACGCGCCGTTTCAAAGTACATCAGGTCGTCATGCTACTCGGAAGAGTGCATATTAGAATGCATCGCCGAAGTATAAGCATACGCTGCTAGTTAAAGACACGAAGTTCAATTAGTCAGTCTAAACTGGACTCGACTTCATTTAGAAAGACAGTTATCAAACATGAGACCTCTGGGAGAGGGCCATGCAGTCGCAAAGAAGAATTTAGTCTACAATGCAAAGTAAATACGCCAGTTCGATATCAAGCACAGTAAGGGGCAGTAGGAATCTGCAAGTATAACGTTGTGAGAATACAGACATCGTCATACGCGAGTCTACAAGTTAGGACCGGAAAGTGTCGCACTTTAGCTTAACCAAGTTATTAGTGCTAGGACGAAGTAGGAAACTGATGGTCTTTTATTGTAAGCCATACAGACTTAGGACCGTGGACCGAAGTAACAGTGAAATACGTGCTAAAAGTATAAGTATTCGCGCTGTAAAAGTGAAGATAGGGAACATTACCGATAGCCAAAGTCAAACTTTGCTACGAGAAAGGGATCGTTCGAGAACTATCTAATTCAAACCGGAATTGTCAAGAACGTCAAAAACCTCGTTAAGTTCGAAAAACCAGTGTGTTTAAACGGTGGAGATAGACAAAAACTTTGAAGCCAAGATCGAGGATCGAAGCTAGGAATTGTCGCAGATAGGACGTACAATTTGAAGAGGAAATCGCTATCCAGAAACGTGTCGGAGGCCGCCGCTCGTCAACTGAGATACGACGATAGACAATTACATTATTTGTAATCCATTGTAAAATAATGTGTTTAAAAACGACTAAACCTCTATTGGTTTTTCAAACACGTGTAAAGATTATAAAGGTTAAGACGTGTGAAGGAAATATCGTGTATTTTTGTTTAAGGGTAATATGAAATTTTGTGAAAGTGTTCCCAGAATGGGATTTATAATGTGTAAGAATATGAATATGTTGCGCCAAGTAAAAACCACGTGTGTTGTGGAGAAAGGAATTATGTGTCACCATATTGTCGGAAATATGTGGTAGTTACGACAATATGGGTGAAATCCTTCACATCGGGGACATGGGTTCCAGACTGGGTGAGTACCAAATAAATTAAATATATTGAGCCAATGTGTACCGTATTTTGAAATGTACCATTATGAAATGATTATTTGTAAGTGATAACCATGAATATGTCTATAATAATTTGCTTTCTGGAAAGAAAGGCCGTAAAAAGAGGCCATGTAACGAATTAAATGTTATAAAAATGTTATAAGAATTGTTACCCAACTGCGTATCAGCAAGTATTATTAAATGAAAGGAAGGAACCAAATTATTGTTGTAAGAAATAAACAAGTAGTTCCGTGAAGAACTATACAGCCTATTTTCATATATCCTACTTATGTTAATTGCCACTATCAACATACACAATTTCAGTTTCATTGCTGTAATAGATTCGTAGATATTGAGAACCGGCTAAATATTTCGGATGGTTGCCATGTTGGATTTTATATATGTAGGTCCTAGAGTTATGTACTGTTACATGCAGATTATTGTGAACGTGTAGTATTCAAATTTCAATCGCATAATTAGGACACAAGAAAAAACAAGGAGATTTTAAAATTTTTCACAGTTGCCATCTTGAGGTTATGGAAACAATTGAAATAAATTAGATGCCAGTGGATTAACATTCGTATAAGGATTTACTGTACCAAGTTTCACTGCACTAGGATGGTTAAATTGTGAAAAACGTCCATGTGAATATATATAATTCGCGTCACCGCCATGTTGGATTTGTGATCACCAGGTTATTTAAAGTCCTATAGGTGAACTTAAGTTCATAGCCCCTATGAACATTAAAAAATTCAGTTTGATTGCTAAAATAGAATCGTAGATATTCAGTATCGTCTAAATATTTAGGATGGTCGCCATGTTGGATTGTTAAATGTATAGGCCATAGAGTCATGTACCATTAAAGGAAAATTATTGCGTAGGTTCATTATTCAAACTTTCACTTCGATCGCATGACTACATCACAATAAATAAAATCTTAATTTTAAACTTCGCACTGCCGCCATCTTGAGGTTATGTAAACAATTGAACTAAATTAGATACCAGTGGATTACAATGTGTATAAATATTTCCTGTGCCAGGTTTCAGTGCGCTTGGAACATTAAATCGCGAGAAAGGTCTATTTAAAATTTTCGAATTCGCTTGTCCGCCATGTTCGTTTTGTAGTTAACCGGTTTTTGAAAGTCTTATAGATGGACTTCCAGTAGTGCCCTTTATCTCCGTACAAACTTTCAGGGTTTTACCGCTAATAGTTTCAGAGATATAGAATGCCGGTGAAATATTTCGCACATCCGCCATCTTGTGATTATGTAAACAATTGAACGAAGTTAGATGTCGGTGCATTACAATGTATATAAACATATACTGTACCACGTTTCATTGCGTTTGGTTGGTCAAATCGCGAGAAACGTCTATTTAAAAGTCGCAAATTCGCTTGGCCGCCATGTTGGTTTTGTAGTTACCAGATTTTCAAAAGTCACATAAGTGAACTTATAGTAGTTCCCTCTATCACCATAGAAAATGTCAGGGTAATATCGGTGATAGTTTCGGAGATATTGAATGCTGGTGAAATATTTCGCACAGCTGCCATGTTGGATTGGTGAGTCGTAACAAAATTTCAAGGGCACGGTCGAGGTCGCCGGGAATAGTGCTATGAACTTTCCGAGTTTCATTGAAATCGCTCCAGCCGTTTAGATTTTATTAGGGGGGGACACACACACGAATCACACACACACACACGGACAAAAGGTGATCTCATAAGCCTATTTTTTTCAAAATTGAAAATAGGCTAATAATGTGATTAGAACAGTGTCAAATGACAGGCAAAGTAAATGCATTAAAAGTTGATCGCAACTCAAGCTATGAGCTATTGAATAATTAAAAGTAAAAGATAATTAAATGAAAGTTAAAAGTAATGCAAGGGAAAAATCAAATTAAGTGATTAAATGAACCTCGGACAGTTAAATCATATAAATGGAAGTAAATGCGAATGACCTTAGCAAAAATAAGTACAGGCATAAAGGCCTCAGTAAAGTAAATGTAATGATAACAGACCACCATAATAATGAAATGGAAATAATGATAAATTAACGAAACAATTTGAAAGTAAGTTCGTTATCCTAGCCAGGATATCCGAACCGAATTAATAAATGTTTTAGCATCCAAGTAATGTATTACTGTCGCCAAAATGGGCTAGACTAAACGTAAGCTTAGGGATTTTTAAATAGTGAATTTAATGTGCCAGGAGGATGATCATTATAATCTATGGGGAAATTCGTCGAGTGACCAAGGTAGGTCTTATATTTGTATCAAAGTGAAGGGAAAATGCTCACTTTTGAATTGTGATTCGCACGTAGCCATGATGCACGTGAAGGCAAGGTATCGTAAGACTGGATAGATGATTATTATGTTAGGCATATGGCCGAAGCAGGGTGAAATTGATTCCCTCCTCCGAGTTATACTGACCTCCGCAGCCAGACAGGACACGGCGTTCCTCGGGCTGGGTAACTGTTTTTATTTGGGTTCCTAATGCAGCAAATTTATATTGTAGCCAATACAGGCTAGAGAATACGTACATATTAATACCCTGATAGTAGAGGATGATCATCCCAGGGAGTGCACGAATAAATATGAAATTAGACTGTGCGCAGTCCATAATGAAAGAATAGAAAAGGGAATGCTTGGATCCTCAATAAAGGAAGTGGTCTCGGTAACAGTTTGAAACATATGGTTCATTGAGTATTGTGCTAGGTCATGATGCAGAGGGGAGAGAGCTATGTTTGTTTAGAAGAGGTTCGTTGTCCCGCTCGAGACGAGGGGAAGACTAATGGTGGTCGCGCCACAAGCCGACCCGGTCATAAAGATGTCATCTGTGTTAAAGAATAACGTAAGGGAGACCTTGTGGGTTTTATTTGAAGAAACAAAATACAGCAGAAGTCATGCCCGCTAGATGATTATTATTATGCGTGGATCGTCCATCCCGAATAATAATAATAATAATAATAATGATAAAAATAGATAATGATAATAATAATAATAAACGCATTTTTGAAAGTGCAGAATTTAGTTCCTCTCCAGAAAGAAATGAATACGGGTAAGGGAAAATCATAGAATTGGACTTTTTGGAGTGCGGGCACCATGAACATCCTGTTCTCCGGGACACAATGGCTACAATAAAAATGAAGATTATTTGTAAAGAAGTATTAGAAATGAATGGTACTCATTTGAAATGTTATTATATGTTATTGAAGGATAATTAGTGTTAAGAATATGTGGAAAACAGAGATTAATAAGATAAAGATAAATGTAAGGAATTATAAGCTACAGTTATAGCCAGTAGAAGGCATTGTTTTACTAACAGATAAATGTCCTGAGTTCGATCCTGGCTAGGTGAAAACTCAGTGGAAGTGATTGAAATACCCCGTATTTAAGGGATGTAAGATTTAAATGTTCAAGACTAAAAATGTCAATGAAATGAAATGGATGATGAATGTATCCAGTGAAATGAAGCCAGATAATTAAGGGTCATTATGTTTGAGGGTAAATTTTACCATTATTTGTGTGTTGTGACTTTATGTTTCAAAGTTTTTAAGTGAATTAAAGTTATTAATTTAAAGTAGTTGGTGTTATAGTCTTTAATAGCTTGTCCTTCCTATTGTTCACATTCTGAATACATGGTCAGGCAGTGGGAGGAATGGTACACGCCCTGAACTGAGCTTAAGTCGGATGATGACCTGTATTTCCGTTTCCTAAACGGGTACAGTAGAGAGATATACACGTGATACGACACTCATGTCCTCGTGGACAGAGAACGTGAGTTTCACTTCCACAAACCAACTGACTTCTGTAACATTTCGAAACAGCAACTACTTTTACATCCCCACTCCTCTAATATGACGAAATTGTGGGTTATGAAGCAGTTCAATTAAGCCTAGCTCATGTTAATTATTACTTAATCAGGTTTCATAATTAATAAACGATAATGATTTTTCAAAAGAACTGCTTTGCTTTCATGTTTCTGCAATAATCATACATGTCTGTCATAGCACATCTGATAATTAAGTAACGCAGGCACCAATTACTTCAACTCTCAACAAAGTGCATGGGAATAACACCTCCCACAAACTATAACATTACTGACCCTGACAAGATTCAGTTTCTTTTCCAACAATGGCATTACTTATAATATTTCGCTAACAATTCAACATTAATAACTTCCTTCACATAATTGCATCCATAATTTATATTCCCATCGTCTCCTCGACAGACTGGAATTTCATTTCATAAACTTACGATTCACTAAATGCCATATAATAATTAGCAATGCATTTAGTAAGTGCATTGATTTTAATTGTAGGAGTTTTGATTGGCGTGGCATTTTTAACTGTGCATACTGAGCCCGCTGAGCTCATTTTTAGTAATATTTTTCTTTGCAGCACATTTGATAATGGCATGCATCATCTTAGATCGCACCCAGAGACCAGCGCATGGCATGTTATGATTATGGAAGTACTTTTGACTTTGAAGAAATCTCCGAATTATTTATCTGAGTTCTAATTAACATGTTTCTATTCTTCACAAGGCTCAGATCTTTTCATCAAATAATTCTACATATTCTAAACATTCTGGTAAATGTAATTTTATATTATGGTAAAGGCATTTTACGTCGCAGATACGCGAAACGGAAGGAGTTAGTTGCTCAACGACTCATGTATTCACTAGGATCCATCAGGCGACAGCGCCAAATACGCACTCGAGTTTGGTTTTCGTCCACACTGGACGTGTATCTTTGTCCGTCTTGAAAGACGAGGAAATAGTCCACCCACGAGGCGAGGGAATTATCAGCGTGCATCGCTACTTTATTGAGCATTTGAGCATTTGAGTTTGGAAGTCATTTTGTAAAATCAGATGTTTTGTTATCGTAATGGATGACCGTCAGAGTCACATGTTTGGATCGCTCTGCATAGCGATGATGATTGACATTATTTGAAAGTGTTCTAAATTCAGATAAGCTTTATTTTATCTTATTGACTTGTAGGACACCCTGTTTGGAGGCTATTTATGGTATTTTTGTGCTAGTAAAGCACCGATGTCCAGACTCAGTTCTGACACCTTGTTGTTCCGGGAGGTAACTGATGTGATTCCCAGGCCTGCACGAAGGTCGTCTAAATGTGCCTAGCGCCATTAACAACGTGTGTTATTGCATTGTCCGGGCATTAGGAGTTCGTGGAAGGTATTCCGACTTTTATGTCGATGTTATAGCAGGTAAATGATCTCGCAGGAGACACTACTGCTTAGCACAGGTGTCTATGATCATCAGCACTATCGTCATAAATCTACGATAAAACTTAAACCTACGATTAATAATCAAGAGAGTAATTGTTCTAAATGGATCTGATAATTAATTAATTGTTTCTTATAATCTTGAAATGCACATTTTGAGCTTGCTGACCGACACCCTGTGATGTGAATCATTTCCTAGCGGAAATAACTTAGGGCAGAAAACACTATCTTGAGACGACGGAGTGTTGCATTACCATTAGTTCGTAGTAGGTGGAGCACGACACCCATGTGATGTAAGTCGTGGTTATAACTAGAGCCCTGCGCGGATAGACAAAATGTTATCCGCATCCGCATCCGCCCCGCATCCGCACGGCTGATATCCGCATCCGCCCCGCATCCTCACGGCTGTTATCCGCATCCGCCCCGCATCCGTACGACTGCTATCCGCATCCGCCCCGCATCCGCACGACTTGTATGCGCATCCGCCCCGCATCCACGCGACTTTTACCCTCACATTTGTTATCCGAATCTACTGGCATTAGAATAATATTTTCAATGTGTTGCTTTATACTTTATCTTTTAGACATTTGAGCAGCAAGTCGAACCCTTAGGCTATGTACTGTACAATATGTCATGTACTATGTCTAAAATGAATGTTACACAGCCAGAATTGCAACCCTTTTCAGTTCGGAGTGTTGATTATGCTTAATGACATAATTTGGATGGGATTAGCGTAAATCATCATCTTACATTTGTCATGAAAAACCATAACGGAAAAATATGATATGTCATAAACATCCGGGCCCTAATAAGGGAGAGTGGGGGAATTGTGCGCACTTAAGCAAGAATCGGTCTTGTGATGATGAAATAATTGATAACACAACTGCAGTTATGAATAAGGGAGCCTTAGTAACTCTATATTCGATGTGCAGAAACAAATTTAATTCAAAAATAAATGTGGTGGACTATAATTCGAAATCTCGCAAATATGCATTTGCGCACGATTACCCACCCAGCAGGGTAATCATGCGCATGGGTTGGGAAATTGTGCGCATGGGATGAATGTTGGAAAGCCATTATAATACAATGTGAATTGGCAGAAACTTGCACTGTGCATTAACATTAGAATATTCCAATGCTTTTTACAAAAGCATAACAATGCAATGAACTAAAATTCTGCAGTTTTGGATATTAGAATAAAATATCTTCGTTTCGTCTGCATTAAAGGAGGCAATCCAATTTAGCCTTGTTCCTTCAGGTTGTCTCAACGTTAATGCAAGATATCTCTTCAAGAACTCACACAACCAATCTTTGCCTGCTAGACTTTTAATTTTATGGAAATTATAGGGAATCTTATTCTCCTATGCAAACTTGAACTCGAACCGTCTGACAAGCTTGGTGGGCGTTAAGCCATAAAATAATTTTGCCAATATCAAAAGGTATTCGGATAATTATGACTCCATTTCGTTGCTAAAACAGCTTTACGGACTAGACGAGGTGGAGCAAGACAATTTTGCAGCAACTGCTTTGGTAGGATTGACTGGGGAATGTTGAAACTTCTCCCCACTTCCCTTATTTTCCTCCCATCATCCCTAATTGCACGTCGAGATGTCTGCACATTTCCTGGTGGGTAGTAGTTTTTCTCCGTTTTCCGCGTATAATTTCTTGGCATCTGGAGAACAAACACGAAATATTTTGCCATTAATGTCGCGTTGTATTTGTAGTACTTGTATCATATATGATCTGCGCACCATACCCCACTCTGCTTTTAAAACGTAACTCACTGAATCCCGGTAAACTAATCTATTATATTGAAAAATAAATACATGCAAAACCACTGTACACACTGGCATTTAAAACTACATTAATTTTAAATAATTGAATCGCAACTGTAGGCTTACCTTCTTATTTGCTGGCTACAGAAAATAACATGCAACGTGTTAAGTTTCTTCATCCAAGCCTCCGGTTATCACATAGCGACTGGCATCATTCTGACTCTCCCTATCTGATAGGTACGATGACTGCTTTAGAGTAGCTGTGAACTGAGTTGCTAGTTGTACTACCAACTCGAAAAACATAGGTACGCACGATTATCCGCTGCGCACAATTACCCAACTTTCCGCACGATATTCAAGAAGTTCGGATTGTATTCTAAAACCAATCCGCAAATTTACTCCAAACATTATCCGCAGCTTATCCGCTATCAGCAAAGACATTCAAAGTATATCCGCATGGCGAAAAATGTTGCGGATATCCGCGGGTTTATCCGCGGATATCCGCATCCGCGCAGGGCTTTAGTTATAACTACGCCATTACCAACCTAACAAACATGCACGTAGATGACTTTGGGTACAAGCAGTATTCCAAAACGAGTAGGCAGGTTAATAATATGCAACTGTGGTCTAGTGTTTCATTTAAATGCAATGTGTGTAATCCCATGTATACCTTTCTCTGTGTTGATGAACACATAGCTTGTAAGAATGTAATTAATATTTTTCTTGGCTGTAGATTTGATGTTAATGTTTTGCTTACGGACGTCACCGCCGTAAATTTTGTATTCATTGTTAGGACTTAGCTAAATTGATTAACGTTAAATATAAATAAGGAAATGGTACCATCATAACTTAGATTTGCTTTGCTACCCTGTTAAATGTAAATTCTGTTATTAACTTGTTCTTTTGTAACTTGAGTAGGGTTTCTTTACGTGCCATTTTCCTAGCTTTGATGTTGTTGCTTAACCTTTTGTATTTAGATCTCACGAGAGGGTTTAACTTAGTTTACAGTTAGGACCTGGATCTTTTTTTTATTAGTTTGCGGATTAGCCGATACAAACCTTCCGAACTAGGATAGGGGTTAGTCAATTTTAAAATAAAAGTGATCACGAGTTTTACTTAAGTCTGGATGTTCTCATTTCTTAGTTTCATTGTTTTGGGTGTATTTTCTTGGGCCGTCTATGACTTTATCCACCATGTTACCCCAGATCCCCCGGATCATAGATTATCGTGCCGCTATGGCCTATACGAAGTACATCCGATCCTCTCGGCACATGTGTTCGCCAGGTGAGGTATCTGGGAAATCACTTCGGTTGTTGGCAACCCTGACAGCTCCTCTGACGGGCTGAATACAATTTCAAAAGATGTAGAGCTTGTGATTTTTCATTTCACCAAAGCACATTTATAACAATCATGACATTAAAATTTAATAACAGTATCATGCACATCATTATAGACATTCGTAAATGCACCTAACGGCATTTATAAATTTCGACCATTAATTAAACAGGCAACGTCCACGTTGCTTTCGAAAATATTATACATTATAATTGCAATACAATTTAATCATGCTTTCATAGTTCAACTTTGAAGTGAACTTAACAAAGCCTCTATCAAGTCTGTCCCAAGTCCAGAATGTCCCAGAACACATTCCAGCGATCAGCTGTTTTCAAACTGCAATTGCAAAATTGTTCCCAAAAGATCGGTCTATGTCAGAGATGCAAAGTGTATCAAAATCACAGAGAACTAACGTAGCAAAATATTAAACGCTTCTGAACACATTCCTAATGATGCCAAAACCAATCGAGACAGAATAATCTCCAAGACAAAAAATGTAAGCTAAACGAAGAGAAAAATCGACCGAACACGAAAATTTTAAAGACAAGAAAAAACTAGAAATCGCCGAAGTGAAATCCTTGAATAAGCAAACAGCTCATCTAACCACTACTAAAAACTAAATTTGAAAATTCAAATACACTATCCAAATATAAAAATACATCGAAAATGGTACTCTAGATTTTTCCAAAAATTTCTACAGAAAAAACTACGTAATATGAGTCGTCCTCTACCTTGCGATGACCTCTGCTCCCTCTGAAGAAATTGCCATAGATATAACCATCCCTGGTAATATACGAAGAGTCGCCGAAATCCCAAGTCTCCAACCTCTGCCAAGACGCCTGGTCCAAATTCCAAAAACATCAACTCCCGGTCGCGTAGTGGATTCTCGAAGCATTTGAGCTGGGTACAGGTAGCTCCTTCTACGAAATCTCTTTCTCATCAAACAGGCAGATCCTGACGCTCTGGAAAGTTCCATCCCATCCTCATAATGGCGCAGATTAACATCGCGTAGCTTCGGTATTTCTTCGAAAATTTTGTAACATCAGTTGTTGGCTACTCATGATTTTCCCATGGCCTCAATGTAGCATTCCCTATTCAAGTCTAATCTTTCATCACGATGTCTATGTCCATTTCCAATTCAATTCCCCACATCGTAACTCTGAATTCCATTTTCAGCCGAAGTTTCGAAAATACATTCATAAATCTCCCTTGTCTGGTTTCCTCGGTTATCTTATAAGTCATACGGCGTAACATCCACTTCACAAGTCCGTAATTTCGAAGTACAGTACAACCTGTCACATCCTGACCTGTGATATCCGAACCCTCCCATATCCGGACACATCTCCGAATGAATTTTTAAGTCGTAGTTGAGAGCGAGGATACATTAGTGTGCTAGCCAGGGAGGACGAGTGAAAGTTGCAGCGCTGGAAGGCTGTGTGCGTGCTTGACCGCGACGGGTTGTGGCCTGACTCGGTCAACGACATTTTCCCGGAAACTCATCCCTTTGTGTGAATAACCGATATTCCATTCACGGCTTCTGTCTGCCTGCCACCAACGTCAACACGAGGCTGCCTCTCTTTCTACCCTTCAGTCTGTGCGTGAGTATTGAAGCGACAGTTTGTTTTGCGAGTGTGTTTCTGTTGTTACTGTTATTGTTTACCGTTGTTTACAAGCTGTTGTTACGATGTACAGTGCGTGAAGCAACCGTTAAAAACATTAAAATTTATCAACAACAAACTCGTGAATTATTTCAGGTCACCTAGCTATTTGTAAAAATAGCCTTGTGATATCCGGATTTTTCCATATCCGGATTGGCCGGTCGCCACATTAGTCCGGATATGACAGGATATACTGTATTGGAACAATGTTCGAGAAGGAAAATGTTTTACAGAACATACCTCGTCTGACATCAAAAACCCCCTGGCACTGCAGCCCATTAAGGGCCTAGGCCTACCAAGCGACCGCTGCCCAGCCATTTGCCCTGCAGATATTGGGGTGACGCGTGATCAGCGCATCGGGTCCCCTGAGCCGTTAATCTTGGTTTTCGTGATCGGGGCGCTGCCTGACTGTCAGACAGCTACTCAATTGTCCTCAGGAGGCTGAGTGCACCCCGTTCCAAACCTCACGTGAGTTTTAAAATCCCTGACGGAGCCGAGAATCAAACCCGGGGCCTCCAGGTGAGGGGCAGGTGCGCTACCCCAACACCACGGGGCTGGCTCGTATGACATCAATGTTCGAAAAAAATCCGGGAATGGCGCTGATATAATACCACTTTGAGTTTGGTTTCTTAATCTCCACTGTTCATAAACGTGTTTTAATGCCTCCGTGATAATCTCACTAGCGTAACATCATTCCAGTAATATGTTTAACATGACGAGAACTTTGCTTAAGCCTGAAGTCGAAGCAGTCAATTTCACCATTTCAAATCGCCCAACTATACACTGTGCTTCATGTTGAAGACACGGCCTCGATCCCGGTTAAGTTGAACACTCCCGGATATGGTTAAAATCATGTCACGCACAACGACTAACACCGCGCACGTCCAGAGTTCAAACACAAGTCCCCTCTCTCTCCGCCCTGCTAACTGCACCACACGTTCACCTCGAGGAAACGTCACCCTTCCGCCGACAAAACACAGTTCCCTCAAATCGTTATTTCAACTTCAAGTCAGATAAATATGCGTGACTTCCTATCAAAAGAGATGAACATGTCGCTAAAATCATTTGGCATTTCGGGGAAGTTTCTTAATTCTCCCGTTTCTTCTCTAACAGCATTAATGTCATAAGTAAAGCTTCAATAACTTCCCGATATGACCCGCTCACAAGACAACTCAAATCTCCCCTTTCCTTTGGCCTTGGCTGAGCCAGTCCCGACTACTGGCTTGCCGACGCTGTGCTGCACGGTAGATATAAAATAATACGAGTTTCCAAACATACATGATATGTTGTAATTGCGGGTTCAAATGCTAGATTTATAATATACCAGTCCGTTCCCTTCCTAGCTTCGTATCATGCTTTTAATACAGCCAAATAAAACATGCATTTAATCTTGGCTGAGCCATCCATCGAAAACCGTTTCAGTACGACGGCTCTGCACCCCTTGTAGCTTATAATAGATTTTACCTGAAATTTCCCTAATATAACTGAACATTTAACGACTCTAATTTAATCTTTGTATGCATTATGAGACTAACTATTACATTTTAAACACCTATTAATATCATTTTCTTATTTGTATTAGCCTTGCGTGTTTTGGAGATCGGCAACATTTCTAGAGGATAATGGTAGTCCGCAGATAAACTCCTGGAACCCCAGCGTCATAATAATATATGCATTTGATGAGGGCAATAAAGAATACCAAAACAATGCATAATAAACATCATCTAAGGATATATATGTCCACCTACACTTAAATAAGAACTACTCAAAGGAGTGCAGAGACACCTTGCGGCCGCAAGGCAAACTAACACTATTCAGAACACCATATCACCCAGATGATCAAATCTGGAGGCGAAAACCACACTCCAAAACGACCTAGGTTCTATGTGACGACAAAATATGACGACAATAATTAGAAGATTAGTATCAAATCATCTCTGAAGCTATATTTACAACGAATCTTCTTCTTCAGATGAATTCAAAATTGATAAACTCGTACACGAAAAGCAACAAAGTAGTATAAAAGAAAGACCCGAAAACCAAAAAAGAATCTTATATGGTGAGCCCGTATTCGCTCATGCTGGTGATCACTTTTATGAGAGCCATTGAATTTTTGCGTGAGAGAGTTATGATCGCGTCCTGGAAGCATGCCTTCGCTTCAGACGTACTTTTGATTCTGCTGAAATGCTCCACATATTCCTTCTACATGATTAAAGACGAGATCTTTAATGTGCATCTTTGAATATATCATCTTCTGTCATACAGCATAATTTGCCATATTTTAATGGTCTAATATTGAATTTAATAACATTTGAGACAAAGGTATGCCATCGCAGAGATGCGAACAGGAAGTAACTAGTTGCTCAGGAAGTATCGAAGCCAGAGCGCTCGCTTCCGTGAGGAAACAAACCCTATCGTACGTTTCAGTCACACGGACGTGCTTATTGAAAGGTCCAGTGGACCGGGTATTCAGAAGAAGATTACCGTATCAATTCTAAGTGGAATCCAACGACATCTAGTCTTATTTTAACACGAAGTATACTGGTGAATCGTGTGTTGCCAAAGTAGCAACGAGTGAAGTGATATTTCGAAGGAAATAGTGAATTTCCACAATTTTGTGATCAAGCACATGGTCTGTACACGCCACATGGCTGACCATCGTGCTACACCAATTTCATCAAACACATTCATCGACTGTGTTAATAAGTGATCTATGTGATAATCACGTGTAGGCTATAATATTACTAACATCCGTGCCGTGCAAAGGCCGAGATTTGGGTGTCTATGACAATCACTATGATGGAACCTGATCCTTTAGGAAGCAGTGTCTTGTGCCGGCTAGTCCAATAAGGAATTCATTCCGATCCTCTCAGGCAATGTATCTTGAGGATGGGGTAATGTGGGAGGCCACACACGGTTGGTGGTGACCAGATAACCTCCTCTAACGGGCACAATAGTATTCATAAAAGCAAGGAAAACAATATTTTTTTTCTGGTCATACTGTAAAATAACGAATCCTCACCATTAAATAAAATTATAAAGCTTGTGGGGCATGGAAATTCAGTATTTGTGCCAAAGGGCCTAAATGAAGGGAATGGAGAGAGCTGTCTGAATTTTGAAGTAGATAGTGTAACTCGTCTGGTTCCAAATGGTAAGTACGTAAAATTCGGTCGAAATTGGTGAAACGGTGTAGATGTGAGCCCAGTAAAACGAAGTAGATTTGTGCCAAAGGGCCTAATGAAAGGAATGGAGACGGCTATCTAAAATTATTGTTACCAAAATCATTCCTTGGGGTGCGCACTACAACCCTACAAAAGTTCAATGCGATCGGTTAAACGGTGTCGGAGTCCATTAACGTCGGACAGGTATACATTTCCATTTTTAGTCCATTTTCATTTAATGAAAAAAAAAAAAGGTTTATGAGATCACCTTTTGTCCGTGTGTGCGTGCGTGTGTGTGTTTGTGTGTCCCCTAATAACTTCTAAACGGATGGAGCGATTTCAATGAAACTCGGTAATATATTATTATTATTATTATTTTATTATAATTATTATAATTTTATTGTGTCTCATTAATCCAACATGACGGCTGTGCGAAATATTTCACCAGCATTCAGTATCTCCGGAACTATTACCGATATCACCCTGAAATTGTGTACGTTGATAAAGGGTAGGTACTACTAGAAGTTCACCTATGAGACTTTCAAAAACCTGGTAAATGCGAAACCAACGTGGCGGCCAAGCGAAGTTGAGACTTTTAAATAGACTTTTCTCGAGATTTAACCATACAAACGTAATGAAACTTGGTACAGCAAATGTTTATAAACATTGTAATGCACTGGCATCTAATTTAGTTCAATTGTTCACATAACCTCAAAATGGCGGCTGTGGCAAATATTTCACCGGCATTCTATATCTCCTAAACTATTACAGATATCACCCTGAAATTTTGTACGGTGATAAAGGGTACTGCTACAAGTTTATCTATGTAACATTCATAAACCTGTAAAGTACAAAACGAACATGGTGGCCAAGCGAAGTTGAAATATTTTAATAGACTTTTCTCGTGATTTAAATGTGGTACAGTAAATGATTATGCATATTGTAATGCACTGGCGTCTAATTCAGTTCAATTGTTTACATAACCTCAAGGTGGCGGCTGTGCGAAATTTTAAAATTAAGTTTTTATTTCTTGTGTCGTAATCATGCGATCGAATTGAAAGTTTGAATAATGAACCTACGCAATAAGTTAATGGTACATAACTATATGGCCTATACACATAACATTCCAAAATGGCGAGCATCCGAAATATTTAGACGGTTCTTAATATCTACGAATCTTTTACAGCAATCAAACTGAATTTTTTAATGTTCATAAAGGCTATGAACATAAGTTCACATATAGGACTTTCAGTAACTTTGTAAGCAGAAATCCAACATGGCGGTGACGCGAAGTATACATATTTAGATGAACGTTTCTCGCGATTTAACCATCCGAGTGCAGTGAAACATTGCACGTTAAATAATTATACAAATGTTAATCCACTGGCATCTAAGTTATTTCAATTGTTTTCATAACTACAAGATGGCAGCTGTGCGAAATTTTAAAATCTCGTTTTCACTTCTTGTGTTCTAATCATGCGATTGAAATTTGAATACCACACGTACAAAATTATCTTCATGTAATAGCACATAAATAAATATCCAACCTGCGAACCATCTAAAATATTTAGACGATTTTCAATATCTACGAATCTATCACAACCTTCAAACTGAAATTTTGTATGTTGATAGAAGCAACAAATACGAGTAGGACATATGAAAGTAGGCTATTTAGTTCTTCACGGAACTACTTGTTATATATATGAAGAGGATAGGGATTGGATGGGGCTTGTCGATTTTCCCGTAGAAAGATGGGACGTGACTCGTTTTACGCATGACAATGCGAATAGCAATGTTCGTGGTAAACGCGAACCCCACGTTTTAAGGCCGTAAAACGAACGGTTTTCGAGATATTGCCAGGAAACTATTCCCGGCTTCAGAAATTGATGAACGTTACTATGGCAACGCCATACCTCGAGGTCACATTCTTCCTCATTCTGTCTCTGTAAGAAATTATATTTTCATGAAGGAATAAAAGACTGCTAAATAGATAGACGCCAGTGCCGAGAACGTCCGTACGAACAGTGTCACCACCTGTATAAAAATACCCTAAATGATGGTATGGATTCTGTCGGCAAAACAGAGAATATCAAATAAAGTATGCTAGAAGCGAGTAAAATAATAATTTTTCCCCCGATACTGTAAAGTAACCAATGCTTAAGTCCCCATCCTCGTGATGACGCCCTTAAATAAAATTATAAAGCTTGTGGGGCATGGAAATTCAGTATTTGTGCCAAAGGGCCTAAATGAAGGGAATGGAGAGGGCCTGTACGAATTTTCAAGTAGATAGTGTTACTCGTATTGTTTCAAATGATATGTAAGTAAAATTCGGTTCAGATCGATGGAACGATGTAGATTTGAGCCAAGAAAAACGGTTTAGATTTGTGCCAAAGGCCCTAAATAAAAGGAATGGAGAGGGCTATTAAAAATTATTGTTGCCAAAAACATTCCTTGGGGTGTGGACTACAACCCTACAAAATTCCAATGCAATCGGTTAAACGCTGTCGGAGTCCACTAACGTCGGACAGATATACATTTCCATTTTTAGCCTATTTTCATTTTATGAAATAATAGGCTGATGAGATCACCTTTTGTCAGTGTGTGCGCTCGTGTGCGTATGTGTGTCTGCGTGATGTTTGTGTGGCTGCCTGTGTGATGTGTGTGTCCACAACCCCCATAATAACTTCTTAACGGCTGAAGCGATTTTAATGAAACTCGGTGAAGTCATACAACAATTTTGGCCAACCTCGACCGTGTCCTTCAAATTTTATTACGTCTCACCAATCCAACATGGCGACCGTGCGAAATATTTCACCGGCATTCCATATCTCCGACAATATTACTTATATCACTCTGAAGTTATGTACGGTGATAAAGGACACTACTAGAAGTTCACCTATGGAAAATTCAAAAACCTGTCAACTAAGAAACGAACATGGCGGCCAAGCGAATTTGAAATTTTAAATATATTTTTCTCGCGATTTGACGATCCAAACGCAATGAAACTTGGTACTCCAAATGTTTAATCACATTGTAATGCACTGGCATCCAATTTAGTTCAATTGTCTAAATAACGTCAAGATGGCGGCTGTGCCATATATTTTACCGGCATTCTATATCTCCGAAATTATTACTGATATCACCCTGAAATTTTGCTCGGTAATGAGGGTATTACTAGGAGTTCAACTACTATGAGACTTTCAAAACCTGTAAATTTCAAAACGAACATGGTGGCCGAGCGAAGTTGACACATTTCCATAGAATTTTCACACGATTTCACCATCTGAGCGCAGTGAAATATGGTGCAGTATATATTCATACACTGGCATCTAATTTTGTTCAATTGTTTACATAACCTCAAGATGGAGGCTGTGGGAAATTTTTAACTTAAGATTTTATTTCTTTTGTCGTAATCATGCGTTCGAAGTGAAAGTTTGAATAATGAAGCTACGAAATAATCATCCTTTAATGGTAAATAACTCTATGGCCAATACATATAACAATCCAAAAAGGCGACCATCCGAAATATTTAGACGGATCTCAGTATCTAAGAATCTTTTACAGCAATCAAAGTGAATTTCTTTTATGTCCATTCAGACTATAAACATAAGTTCACCTATAGGACTTTCAATAACCTTGTGAGCACAAATCCAACATGGTGGCGACGCGAAGTACAAATATTTAAATGGACGTTTCTCGCAATTTAACCATCCGAGTACAGTGAAAAGTTGTACGGTGAATGCTTATACAAATTTTAATCCACTGGCATCGAATTTGTTTCAATTGTTTTCATAACCACAAGATGGCAGCTGTTGGAAATTTAAAATCTTATTTTTAGCCTATTTTCAATTTATGAAAAAAAATAGGCTTATGATATCACCTTTTGTCCGTGTGTCAGTGAGTGCGAGTGTGATTCCTGTGTGTGTGTGTGTGCGTGTGAGTGTGACTGTCCCTAATAACTTCTAAACGGCTGGAGCGATTACAATGAAACTCGGTAAGATCATTGTACCATTCTGGCCGACCCAGATCGTGCCTTTCAAATTTGTTTGTCCCTCACCAATCCAACATGGCGGCTGTGCGAAATATTTCACCAGCATTCAGTGTCTCAAAACCTATTACAGATCCTGACATTTTGTACGGTGATTAAGGGTACTGCTAAAAATATACCTGTGTAACTTTCAAACACCTGTAATGTACAAAACGAACATGGCGACCAAGTGAATTTGAAACATTTTAATAGACTTTTCTCGTGATTTAACCATCTGAGCGCAGTGAAATGTGGTACAGAAAATGATTATAGATATTGTAATGCACTGGCATCTAATTTATTTCAATTGTTTAAATAACCTCAAGATGGAGGCTGTGCGAAATTTTAAGATTATGTTTTCATTTCTTGAGTCATAATCATGCGATCGAAGTGAAAGTTTGAATAATGAAGCTACGCAATAATTTTCCTTTAATGGTACTGTACCCGAAGTTGACATAGCCCTCACCTATTATCCTAGGAATGGAAGGGATCACTAAGGGCGTTGATACCCAGCTAGATAAATCAATGGTACCTCGCTAGGTGTAAGGCTGGTAACCTCTGAATACAGGTATATTTATAACACCACGATAGAACTCCTACTTAGTTACTAATTAAACATCCTACAATCAATAAATAGTAGGACGAGATTCTTGGAATCTCGAGGGTGAAGGGTTACTAAGTTGCAAAGAGCGCCAGCACCTAACTGGTAGCACTATCTTCATCAGATTATTAAAATAGAAAGTCGAGATGTTCTATAAAAAATTTGACAGGCAAACTAACACTTGCCTACAAGTTTATTCAACAAAATAAGGACACTTCCATTCCAAACACACCTACATTCACACGTTACAATTATTATACAAACGTAAATTAAAATATGTAGTATATTTAAAATAAAATAAGAACGTAGTGGGCTTCCTGTCACTATTTATCAGTTCTAATGACTGTAATACAGAGAAAAATCTTTCTTCCAATGTTAACAAGTAGTTCCGTGAAGAACTATACAGCCTAATTTCATATATCCTGCTCATGTTAATTGCCTCTATCAACATACAAAATTTCAGTTTAATTGCTGTATTGAGAACCGTCTAAATATTTCAGATGGTCACCAGGTTGGATTTTTATTTTTGTACTATTACATTAAGATTATTGTGTACGTGTGGTATTCAAACTTAAATCGCATCATTAGAACACAAGAAGTAAAAACGAGATTTTAAAATTACGCACAGCAGCCGTCTTTTGATTATGCAAACAATTAAAATAAATTAGATGCCAGTGGATACACATTTGTATAAGCACTTAACGTGCAACGATTCACGGCACTTGGATAATTAATTCGCGAGAAACGTCCATTTAAATATGTATACTTCGCGTCGCCGCCATGTTGGATTTGTGCTCACCAGGTTACTGAAAGTCCTATAGGTGAAAATATGTTCATAGTCTCTATGAAAAAAAAAACATTCAGTTTGGTTGCTGTAAAAGATTCATAGATATTGAGAACCGTCTAAATATTTCGGAAGCTCGCCATTTAGGATTGTTATATGTATAGACCATAGAGCTATGTACCATTCAAGGACAATTATTGCCTAGGTTCATTATTCAAACTTTCACTTCGATCGCATGATTACGACACAAGATATAAATACTTAATTTTAAAATTTCGCACAGCCGCCATCTTGAGGTTATGTAAACAATTGAATTAAATTAGATGGCAGTGCATTACAATCTGCAAAATCATTTACTGTACCACATTTCACTGCGCTCAGAGAGTTAAATCACGAGAAAAGTCTATTAAAATATTTCAAATTCGCTTGGTCGCCATGTTCGTTTTGTACTTTACAGGTTTATGAAATATACATAGGTGAACTTGTATCAGTACCCTTTATCACCGTACAAAATTGCAGGGTGATATCTGTAATAGTTTCGGAGATATAGAATGTCAGTGAAATATTTCGCACAGCCGCCATTTTGAGGTTATGTAAACAATTGAACTAAATTAGACTTCAGTGCATTACAATGTGCATAAACATTTGCTGTACCAAGTTTCATTACGTTTGGATAGTTAAATCGCGAGAAAAGTCTATTAAAAGTCTCAAATTCGCTTGACCGCCATGTTGGTTTTGTAGTCACCAGGTTTTTGAAAGTCTAATAGGTGAACTTCTAGTAGTGCCCTTTATCACCGTACACAATTTCAGGGCGATATCGGTAATAGTTTCGGAGATATTGAATGCTAGTGAAATATTTCGCACAGCCGCCATGTTGGATTGGTGAGTAGTAACAAAATTTGAAGGGCACGGTCGAGGTCGCCGGGAATAGTGCTATGAACTTACCGAGTTTCATTGAAATCGCTCCAGCCGTCTAGATTTTATTAGGGACACACACACACACACCTCACACACACACACACACACACACACGCACACACACACGGACAAAAGGTGATCTCATAAGCCTATTTTTTCAAAATTGAAAATAGGCTAAAAATGAAATATTTAAAAATAATAACGCAGTCACACTTGTGGCTCATACTGTACTCATTATACTCGTAAAACATTTCTCACGCTATGGTTATACATTCATCCCCTATATGATATATTCCGTAATTACATTTATTTCAACCCAAACTCCATACATTTTAAATAACCGTAAAAAATCCTATTATTACTTTATACAAGTATATACAATATTATCGTTAGCTACTCGATAATAGTTTGATCGTTCTGATCCTTCTCGTTGCATTGTACTTTCGTTAATTCTAATAAAGAAACCTTCTACTATTTTGTCAAATCAGGGTTAAATTTCACTTCCATTGAGCATAGTGTTTCGAACAATGAAGCTAAACAACTGCTTGATATAGACAAATCTATTAATACAAATTTAATAAATTAAGACGGACATATACCAGACGACTCTTCAAACCTTACATTTGTGACGCAGTGGACGTACTTTGCGTATTAAGTGAGTATTTCCTTAGTTTCTAACCCCTGTTTTATTCCAACTTTGGGTACCCCCTTTTTCTTGCTTGGTACAGAGATTCTTTACAGTATCAATGACTGTACATGTCGAACGCTTTCTCAGCCAGCCTGCAGGAATCATATTAATTTCTATTGCTGCCATTAGATATCTGGTTACTCGCGCTAGTCCCTAATCTAATTTGTTTTAACGTGTAACCAAATATTAACGTGTCAACTCATAGCCTCGTTATTAGGAAGTAATGTGTGTGGCCCACTTTGTCAGACCACATTGGATCTTAATGGCTTTTGTACATGGTAATGGGCTGACGTAGGAATATTTTCCATGTGAGTCTTACTCAGTATTAACCCCCCACCCTTTGCTCGAAAGTACTTGCTGTAATTGTTGCCCCGACCAATCAGATCGAGAAGTTGCTATAGCGAGTGGGAGGTAACTGAAGCAAAAGGGATTCAAGTGATGTAAGTTAATTATTGTTATTTTACTAACCCATGTAGTTTAGAATATGTAGCATCCATGATATAATTGTTTGTATTTGTCAGAATGAAATAGACAGCACCTTAAAGAAAGAAGTCTATTGCATGCTTTTGCCTAACCATCCTCCAATATTCCCAATATATACTATAAGTTACAGGTAACGGCTTTCTCAGCTCTGAGAGACCTTGATTAATTTTCACGATTATCTGGTCATGAAAACGATTGAAATTTGGCTCTTGGTTTTAAGTGATTTTCCTGGTACTTAACAAAGTTCTTATCCATGTATAGAGAGAGATATAACGCTCACGCGTTACGGATTGGTAACAGAAATGCACCTGGCGAGGCACTGTTCTAGAGGGTCGTGGCTTCGTTACAGATTGGTGGTAGTACTGCCCCCGTAAATTGAATTATACTGAGACCACGGTGGCTGTATTGGCATATGTGAATAAAGGTATGGCCGTCATAGTTGTGACGTGTATATTCATGACGTAGGCGTGGATGACGCAACGCTCGAGCAAGTAGGCTGGCTGAGCTTAGATTCTTGCTGACGTCACGTTTTTGTTCAAGAAGGATCTTAGATTTACGACGCAGTCGCAGGGAAGCAAGTAAACGTGCTGAGGAAGAAGTTACGCTATTGGAGGTGAGGCTCGAACCAATGAATGATAGCTTGAAGGGAGACGGAGATTACTGAAACTACCATATTTAATAACTTTTGGGAGGCAGAATTGTGGAAAACTATTTTCAGTTATGGCATTGATTTGGAATGTTGAAGAAATAATTTATGAGTTTTTGAAATCTGAAAATCCGTCAAGAATAGCCAAAGTTGGAACTTCGAGTAATGATGGAAGAAGAAGCTATGGTAGGGATGGATACGCCCCTTCAAAGTTGATAAAAGGCCTTGCACAGCAGAGAGGAGTTTTTTTTCTCACTTCGTGGTTTTATGCTGACTTCATAGTCTGACTTCGTGTTCTGATAGAACTAGGATATCGTCATAAGCAAGCGTGGCAGAGCCCACCGCATCGATCAGTATTGGGTATCCAGCAGTGCAATTTTACTGTTACTAAAACTAGGCGAAGTTGGAGCGCACACATAAACGATTCTACAAGTGTATCTATCAAGAATTAGCTACTGCATTTATACTAATTCAATAGTGCATTACAATATTGAGGCGTGTGCGAAAGTTGAACTTTTTCATTATAATACTTCAGAAGATATTCGCATTTAAAGACTGCAGAGAAAAGTGTTTTTCTCGAATCCTGAGAAGCACTTTTACTACCACATTCTACGCTACGGCAGACACGTGTATTGCAACCGTGATACTGAAGATTACATTTGGTGATACAACGCTACATTCTACAATGGAACTATACAATCTGGCAGTACTTTCGACTAACATTATAATGGAAGTGGAGATGGAAGACTAAAACTTTAATGCAATTGGGACATACATCAGTAGTGTGAAGTAGCAACATGGAGCTTCGATAATCGTCATTCTACAAAGACGAGCATGTAGTGAACATTCAGCTACACTCATGCATCGTAATCCATCGCTGAATTACATCAAATGGCAGTGGAAATAAATTCATACTCCACAATTATGAACATTTCTGCGGAAATATTTGCAATGAACTTCATGGCTGATTTCTACAAGAACTTCAGGGAACTTTCAAGAGTGGCAAGGGTTTTTCCCAGCACACAAAGAAGAGTTTTTCCAGAAGGATGTTTATCGTCTACACGGAGCAGTGCGATTTCCGGAGGAGGAAGCTGTTCAATTCTCCGAGGGCGCAGGTTCCAGGTTCGAGGTCGGTGCACATCTATCCTGTGGTGAAATGGAACCAGCAGCAGTCTTCTTTGAAATGTTCTTCTAGAACTTCAATCAAACAGATAAGGTAGCCGTGAACGTTTCTTGATTTATTTGAGCCTTTTTAGTGAGATCTGAGCAACTATCTTTCCCATATTTTCTGTCAGATATTTGATTGCCCCATATTCTTTTGCTAGATGTTTCTGTACTCTGTAAACTTTGCAGCTTTATGCCATTTTCTTCGATTTATTGAGACATTATTATGTCATTTGCATATTTAAACATTTTGGATCAGTTTATACTGAAGTTAAATATTCTTTCGAGAATTTGAATTTTTCTTGTAGTCACGACTTGACTGTAAAGTTAACGATTTTCTATGGCAAGTTTGAATTCAGACAGCGTGTCGTTTTATTAAAGTAATTCTTTCCAGTAAATTACTTTGACCAATTTTCTGTCATCCTCAAGAAAGAAGAATGATTAAAAGATTTTAGAGCGTTAAAATCTACTACTTTATCGACGATCTTGGAAATACTAATCGTTTTTAAGAACATGATTGAAACACAGACATTTTAGTCAATTCTGAAATACCATTGCATTATAGACAATTTTATGAAATATGAACTTTGAATACGATTTATTCAGTACACTATAGTAATGAACATTTGATAGGAGATTTTCTCAATTCTAGATTGAAACAATAATGTTTGCATTTTCTGGTCTATTTGCATTCTATTCGACTATTTCTGCAGTTAAATGAATTTTGCTTGAATATAGTATTTTTATACTGCGATAATTATGATGAGATTAATTCATTTTGATAGACCAGGGAGGCGTGTCTAATCGTATTTGCTATTAAATTTATTTGTGACTGGAAAATTTTTACTTCATATCGCTTCATGAATGAAACCCACGAAGGTTAAATATAATAACAGTTTTCGATACAATTGATGAATATAAGAATTTTTAAAGAGGAACTATGGATGTATAATCGTTAGTTCAGTGGACGTGTAAAAGTCGCTGATGAATAATGCCCTTTAATAAGTGAAGGAGGTTCCCACAGTAATATTGATGATGATGATGAATTTATAAGTGGAGGTTTTTTGTGTGTATTGTGGAAGATTTTGATGCCATATATAATGAGATATATGATGAATTATGGGCCAATTTTGTGCGTTTGTGCGAGGTATGTTTCCGCTGAGTTGTATTGTTCAGGTCCATTGAAAATTATTCATGTGAAGTTACTGTTAAAATTAACAAGAGTGATAAATTGATTGAATTATAGATTTTGAATGGAGGTTACCGTCACAAATAATAATTATTAAATCTTATTAAACCTGAATCTAAAATTTAAATATAAGTAACCTTCATCGGTCGATTAAATTACCACGATTGAAGAAAATATCAACCGGATAAACGTGTGGTTAATGTATTTCAATATAAATAAAATATAAATAATGTAAATAACTATGTAAATATCTATAATAATAATTTGAAACAAACGGGATTAATAGAGGCGTGTATAAATTTTTCAATTGTCATTTGACAATGTTATAAACAATTTAATTGTTATAAATAATTAATGAACATTATAATAAACTATTATGCGTTTTCGTTATTAAACTTAAACAACGCTAGTTCAACAATTGGAATTTACAATTAAATAAGATTTGGGATTATTAGAGTAATCCATTGATATTTGAACGGAGCATTTAAAAGATTTTGCGTGATTATATTTGAGTTGAGATGCAAGCATTTAAAGTGTTTTGAAAAGGAGCTAGGCTCTGAGGTAACAAGCATATGCTGATACAGGTTGGACAGGTGCGTCCATTTGACGAAGCGAGCATGCGACATTATGCAGGGTGCATCGCAGGTGGCCAGATAACTGAATGGTGGAGGTCAAGGTCATCTACTTAGCGGCCTTGCGGTTATTAATAAATGTGTGTCATTGAACTAAATTATGAAGTTCTTGAACAAGGAAACAAATGCTATATGTCTCGTCCCAGCTCCCTTATCCATTCCAATGTGCATTGTTGTTATTATTACGTTCTTTTGAGCTAGAGAAAGCTGAATTTTTGTATGTGAAGTCTACAGTCCTACAGGAGGACATGGTTGCATTGACAATGGCTTCAGACAGCCATGACTATTTTGTTGTTAAATTTTGTTAAAATATTTTTCTTTATGTGAAATAAATTATTGTGCAGTTTAAATTTTCTGGTCTCCGACTTGGTTCATTTTAAATATCGTGGTGGAGGTTATTGTGAGGGCATACTATTAAGTGATCCAGTTGAAAACCCAGACCCGAGATTAAATTGAATAGGTAAGTAAAAGGTAAGTATGAACCCCCGTATATTTTGGTGTGTTCCACAATAATTTCTTGTTAACTACTGTGCTCTAATCTCGGTAGTATCTGTCAGTGCCATTTTCATTGATGTAGCTGTGCCGGTGCAATCGATTATTGGCAATCCGATTGAGGGGGCGGATTTCTGACAGCCTACTATCCGGATTATCGGGGACAGTACATTACCTATCAAGGCACTGATATTGAGGGCCGACGTTCAAACGAAAGCGGCGGCTCCGTTTCACATTCACGTAGTAAAATTCGTTACTCCAATAGTTACATATTATCTTAGTCGCATCTTTCAACATAAAACACCTCAAATACTTGGTCGGAACTTCATTATACAATCGCATTGCTTTCTATATATCTATAGGAACATCATAATATTTTACCACAAAACACAAGTTAGCATCAACACCTACGCTTTAGTATTCAGTTCCTGTACAAGCAATAATAATAAATAATCCATTTTTCTGTGCACACTCTAGGTATCCACGAAATTCAATAATTTTACTTATAAAGTTCAAATTACAATTCTTCTATCTCTTATACATTCAATTCCGATCACATTTTCTTAAATACCCATTGTATTTTCGTTCCTGTTCCTTTCTTATACATTTTCTGTCACAATATCATTTAAAGTATTTTAGTATGCGATCTTATTAACCTTCTACTATTTTGTGGAGCCATAGTTTATAGAACTTCCTAAATTTAGAGAACGGTCTGTATATTCTCGTCTTCATGAAATATAAATACGTTACATGAAATCTTGTATTTCTTTACTGATACATTTCATCTAACAAGTTTCTTTCATTTCTAACAACATTTCAGTTACATAGGTATTACTTGATACATTCCGTATCTTTTCGTACCGCAATATAGCGTTTTTTCATCTCTGTCAAAACATCAGATTGTTTAATGTGACGTTAACTTCACTAAAGGTCAGTTTTTAAAGAAGACAAGTTTATCGTTGTTCTCAACAGAACTAAACAATAACTTATTTGTCAATTCAGAATGTACATAAATATCTGTCACGAAAATCATACTCAGAAATATGTCTATAACGACTTTCTTCACAAAGAAGAAATTTAGAACTAACGCATTTTTAAAATATTCCAATATATCTAGCAAATACTAATACATTCAAAATAAAAATCGCAATAACAAACAATGACGACTAAAAATCCCGAATACGTCAAAATCCTAATGACGACGTTACAAAAAGCAATTACTGGAACATTAAACGATATTTACGATGCTAAAATCTACATTAAGACAGTTAAATAGTTTCGAAAAATATATCAAATTTGCCACGCAAAACTAGGTCAGGTCAAAGATATCTACGTTACTGCATTTCTAACTGCAATAATATTCGTTGGGTATTTTTACCTTCTGCCAGAATCTTTTTTCAAAATCCAAATTGGACCTGAATTCCCATCGCCGCAGTCTCCTCGTACGGAAGCTTGCCAATCAGCTGACGTAACAGGACCGGTGGTGGTTGCGTGCCAGGCCACATGCAGGACACCTGCCTGCTCTCCCTCGTCCATCTATCAGCCGAGATTGTCTGCAGTCCTTCCTTCTCGGCGCCAGGACACGAATCTCTCTGCATTCTTCTGAAACTAGGGCGTTTCGGGCGATCGTCTTCTAGTGAACAGCATTCTTGAAGTTTTCCGTCGAATAGTTATTGTTGTTGTAGTTCATAGGTATTTCTTACATTGTTATAGCAATACCTTGCAGTCGTAGATGCGATTGTGATGATTCGGTGAAGCATGATGGTAGGCTTACACCCTCCTTGTCAAAGCCATGATATGCGGGCTATATCACTGCCGGAATCCTCACATTGCAAATAGTTAGTTCCCCTTCATAATTTAGTAACTCTCCATGACAATCAAGTAATATTTCATGTCAGATATCCTCGTTGACCCCAGTTCAAATAACATCTTCGTATTTCTCAATAGCAGTCTGAACTAACTCGTTGAATAGGGTTTCGTAGAATTTACTTAGTTTTCGAATGACTCTTGTATTTCTTGAAAGACGTTGCTTCTGCTTGGCATTAATATCTCCACACCGTAGGTTGAATTTCCCTTGAATATTTCAATGAATTCTCTTCATATCTCTGTCAATTATATTGCTTGCTTTCGTTGAATTATAACTTTGACTTTCTAGTGTATTAACTTTCAGCGATCCTCTTCTTCATCTTGACCGGTGGCGATGCTCTCCTCCCCATCAATTCTTCTTCAGATAGTTCGGTCAACTTTTTCCACTTTCGACTAACACGTTTGTTCAACTTCGAAGACAAGTAGAGAATGACTTCTTCTGGCCGTCTCCCCACTCTGAAAACAGTTAAAAATGGCGTTTCTTGCATTCGACTTTCTAACTTTCTTTGTCAATAAATATCTGTCTCATCCTTTCAAATCTCTTAATAAAATTTACAACATCGGCTTTCATTTCTCGTTTTCTTTCCATTTCAGCCATTTATTTTCTTCTGAAAGTGATTTTCAATAATTAATACAATATTAAGAACCGCCAATATGTAATTTTGCCATTGGTCAGTATGCGGTCACGTGATGAAATTCCTTCCTTTACGCGGTCTAATCTCCCTTCTCGCACGCTTCAATGTCACCTTGACACGTGCCTCTACAAAACTGGATTTGCCAAGCGTCACCCGCAGTAAACTTGCCAATCTCGCCAGTTTCCAGCATGTATTAATTCTCATTCATCTCCATGCTAATAAAATAACATTTTACATTTCCTCACTTTGCCGTGTTAAAAGTATACGTAAACCTTTCAGTTCAACACTAGCATTAACTACAGTCCTGATACCTTTTACCATGCTGCAGGTTGCCTAACCAGACACGTAACATCGGCACTTGTGTGCTCAAGAGCTTTCGGTTCATATCCCGACCCATACCATATCCTTTAAATTATGGGTTCAGCTCCTCATTGACCCCATAAATAAAGTATAGAATGTAATTTATTTACTGAACTTCATTATTTTCTATCAGAACACTAATTTAAAGTCTTTAATGAATCTCTGGGAAGAATCGTTTTAACTTTACATGGTTGAAATTTCCCACGAGGCGATTTTCTTCCACACTTACTATTCTATAGCATTCAATAGACTCTATCAACCTTAAATGGACCCATGTAGACATTAGAGAATTTTATAAAGATCTTCTTGGAAACATCGGCCTTTACATTAGATCTTATCAAGACTATATCTCCAACTTTTAAAGGTCGACTATACCGTTTTTCTCTTCCTCTCTTCATTCTTTTCTCCGCCTGCTTGTTCAGATGTTCCCTCGCAAGTTCAATTCTTCTTTCTATCGGCAGATCAATATCATCCGGGACATTGAAAATCCCGTCCCAAGGTCGGATAGGTCTTTCTCCATAATGATGTGTTACAGGGTCTTCGTTCGAACTCCCATGCCTTGTATTGTTCACACAATGCTCTATCAGGGTACTACTCCTACCCAGTTCCTATGGTTGTCTGAACTATATAGTCTTATGTATGTTACCGCCTCCAACATCAGGCGTTCAGTCGGATTCGAAGCCGGATTTTGGATAGAACTATAGATGTGGTTTATCCCCAATCTATCCATAGCATTTCGAAATTCAACTGAGGTATACTGAGTTCCGTGATCGGTCAACAATCTTTCCGCTTTACCTAATTTTGGAATGATGTTCTTCTCCAAATGTTGTAGAACTGACTTTGTTGTAGCTTTCTGCATTGGATTTAGCATTACGATTTTAAAGAATACGTCCACTGTTACAAGTAGATACTGATTTCCTCAGTGACTTTTAGGAGCTGGACCAAAGATATCCTGACTAAATATCTCCAATGGTTTAGTCGGAATAATGGCTTTTGGGTTTTCCTTAAGTAATTCTGATGTATACCTGTTCTTTTGGCATAGTTGACAGGACCTAATAACCTTTGCTATGGCCTCCCTCATGTTCGTCCAATAAAACTTATCTTGGGCTGTGTTACAGGTTTTATCTACACCCCCGTGTCCAATACCTTTATGTACGAGCCAAATGACTGGAATAATTAACTTCGGTGGAACAACAACTCGGACTTTAGTATACTCAACAACAATATATTTACATACTACGTCTCCAACAATAACATAGTGTCTTGAATATTTCCTGACTTCCTGGTGGTTTTCATCTTCCTCATTCATCTTATCAGACAAGAATCTGTAGATATTTCTTAAAGGTGCGTGTCTTCTTTGCGTTAGCCGAATCCTTTCCAACTTATTCAAAGTGGTTTGGTCCTCGTTATCCAACTGTACTAAATTAATCTCTACATTTCCTTTTTCTTCTGTCGGGTTTCTCGATATGATGTCTGCCAATAAATTATCCTTTCCTGGTAGATGTGTTATCGTTGCGTTAAATTGCTGTAAAACATACCCAGCTCTGTAGTATAATAGTTCAATTCATGGGGTTTCAACTTCCTACTGTTGAATGCAATATAATGGTTTATCACATCTTGATCCTGCTGGTATAAGACCGCGCTGATTCCAATTTTGGAGGTATCAGACTCAACAAAGGAGGATCGTTCAAGGTCTGGGTATTCCAACTTTATATTATTTTTAACATCTCTTTCGCTTGGACAAAAGCTCTTTCTGCCTTCTCGTCCCATCGCCATCGATTAATTTTCATCAATAAATCGTATAGCGGTACCATTACCTCTGAATACATAGGACAATGTGAACTAAAGAAATTGGCACATCCCACAAAAAGATATAATTCCTTTAATTTTCGTAGGCTTCGGGAATTTCATGATAGCCTCGATTTTGTCTTCATTCGGATGATATCCGTGTCGATCTATGGTATGCCCCAAAATGTTAATCTTCTCATGGAAGAAATGACATTTCATGAAATTAACTTTTATGTTGGCTTCCCTTAAATTTTCCAATAATATCCTCAAATGATATAGTTGGTCCTCTGGCGATTCTGAAGGTATTATCCGATCATCCACGTATTTGATAACATTGGCTTTCACCTTATCAGTCAACTTTCTATCTAGAGCTCTTATCAATGCTGGTCCTGAATTAACCATTCCGAATGGAACCCTTAAATACACGTACGATGTCCGGGTAACAGAAACCCAGTATAACATATACTGTCTTCTGTCAACTCGATTTGATGAAATGATGGCATCAGGTCCACTACCGAAAAAAGGTCTTTCCTTTAAACTTTCGTAGTAGTTCCCTTATCTTAGGTGGTCGGTATACCTCTTTTATCATTCTAGAATTAATTTCCCGAGCATCTAGACATACCTTTAAACTACCAACCAATTTCTTTACAACAGTAATTGGACTTAAATATGGAGTTGCTTGTTTTCTAATAATGCCATCCCGTTCCATACTTTTGATAAGTTCCGCTTCTTCTGCCTGATACTTTTCCAGAATAGGATATATTTTCTTCTGTAAAGGAGTAATATCTGTAAGCCTTATTTGGTATTGATAGCCTTTAATCAATCCCGTTTTTTCGTCGAACACATTGGTATAATCGAGAATCAATTTCTCCATTCTGTCTTGATACTCTTCAAAACCATCAATTTTCAAAGCATAGTGACTCAGTTTTTCCGCTTCAATTCCGTCACAATGTTTTCTAAAGTTTCTTCTTTTAGATCGTCTTCTATGGAATATTCACCATCCTTCTCTTCTAAGTTTCCAAGACTATTACATTCTTCGTCAAATCTGATAATTCCTTTCCTGAGATCGATAATCGCTCCTGTTTTAGTAATAAAATAAAAAGGATCGCGTCAAACCTTATCTTTCCTAATACAATAGATATTTGCTCATAGGTGCAACAATTGATCTTAAATTGCATCATCACTTGAATCCTACATTTCGTTGATTTGTCGTTAAAGATTACTCTAACTTTCATCGCTGAAATTGGCATTGCTATAACCGAATTTCCTTCCTTAAGACGGTCATAACTAATCTTAGATAAGATTTCAGCTGTCGCCCCAGTATCTAGCAGTGTTTTAAGCCTGTCCCTGTTCGAATTTGCGAATAATTTATTAGTTAAATTTTGTAAGTTTGTGAAAGTGTCTAAAGTCAGACCAGAATTTAATTTTCATAACCTCCTTTGGTCACCACAAGTGTGTGACATTTCTCTTTGTATTACGCTTCCTCGTTTAAACCAAATATGTTTAAAGTGATTTACTTACTTGTTAGTTTAATAGCCATAGCTCGCCTCTAAGACATTTTCTAAGTGTTAAGGTCACTCTGCTCGCCTTGAATTCTCGTGGTATACTGGTCTCTATAAGCTACGCAGTTATTGGCTATCACCGTGACGTGGCCTCGCTCCAGCCAATCACTGCACGTCTTCTTCACAACGTGGTCTGAAGTCTCCAATCCTGTGTCATGGAAAACACGAGAACATTGGCCTGTCCACTATTTAAGAAGCTTGATGAACCATCTTCTTTGTGCTTTCAATCATCAGCTGCCATGCTGATCACCCGTCTTGCTACCGGACGATAAACTTCAACTGTTTAACGTATCATCTGTAATTTCTGTATAATGAAGTGTTCTTAAATCCTTCGCCAAGTCGTCAAGACATTTTTAAAGTGATCAAACGTAGATCACATATTGCGTGTTCCTGCAACTTGTCTACGAAATGTAAACTTTTAATATCTAGTGCTAAGGAAAACTATTCCAGTGTGCATCTACTACGAAGTAAATATGTCATTACCTATTTAGGTCTTCAATAGATTACTATAAGCTCTAAGTTTGTGAACTCAACCACAACTTGACATAACCTATGTCATATTCTTCTTACTCAAGGATTCTACGAACATATGGGTTGCTACCCGCACTTCGTTATCAAGTTAAGTATTCTATCACATAACCTGTACCGTGTAATGTGTAATGTAGTGTTCTACTTTACATGTTATTTCTTTCTAAAGCAAGATGCATGTTAGATAACCTATATTCTTTCAAAAGCAAATCTTTGTATCATGTTAGATTTATACAAGCCTACTTAAGTTTTCTCAATTTTGATATCTCGGCTTGCTTTGTCATTTTCTCAAGGATTACATACCTACTGGCTTTTGTCATTTTCTGCTTTGAAAATTATTTCATGGCCATATGTCATTTGAGAAAAGTCTCTTTAATTCTCGTGCATACCTGCTTCTGCCATTGCATATTTCTTGATTAACATACATGCAGTTCACTCGTACCTGTGTCTGCCATTGCAGTTCCTTCAGAAATAATTTGTTGCATCTTGGCAACTTCTCTCACTCAATTTTCAAAGGTACGGCTCGAGTTGCTCCTTGTCAGCCTTCAGCACTCTTTAAAAGCTGCATTTCTACCCTTTTCATTCACAAGATAAATTTATTTAAATTGTGCATAAAAGCAATTACCAAGTCTTAATGTTTAAGGATATTGTCAATTATTTTGTTAGGAAAGAAAACATTGTTCTTTCAAATTGTGTTAACCTGTAAAGATATGAAAATGCATGTTCTATTTTCTGAATATATATGTTAAAGCCACCTGCTCTCTTCTTTTCTTGTTCTTGTGTTATATTTTCTAGCCCATGTTTCTTGACGCTCAAACTTTGTTCTATTTTGAATTCACTCAAAATAGTCTGATAATGGAGACTCTTAATTGGTCTATCCAATGGTTAGTAATAGTTCATCACACCATCACTCATGCGACTAGTATTCATTCAATTCAACTTAACCTTAGCAAAACTTTAGCTAATACTGTGTCTGACTTTTCACAGCTATAACGGATCCTCTCAAAGTGGAGAAGGTGCAGGACCCTGACAAGCTGCCGCAGTCCTCTCCTGTTGTGAAACCTGACGCTCCCTTACCGCCAGCAATTTCACTGGAAGTTGGAGTAAGTGCTTCAGACTTTACCATGTCCACCACCGAGAAGTTAATGAGCACTCGTGCCATACTTGAACCTAAATTAGCTATATTTCTTTCCTTTCTGACTGAGAAAAGCATTGATGATCACAATTTAAGCATTCTCACTGAGAGATTTAAATCTTATCAAACCAATTTCACTTTTTATGATACTATTCAAACTGAAATCGAACTTTTCGATTCCAAGCATGAGCAGGATCGTAGTCAGGTGGAAGATAATTACTATGAAGGATTTTTAGAAGCCGAAAACTTAGTCAAAACCTTAACTAAAAGGCATAAGGACCAACCTGTTCTTCCTTCTAAACCAATCCTGCCTAGGATCTCACTGCCAACCTCTTCTGGGAACGAACAAGCATGGGATTCCTTCGAGGATTTGTTTGTTTCCTTAGTCCACAGCGACTCTTCCATACCGAACATTCAGAAATTTCACTATCTGAAATCTGTTTTGCAAGGTCCCCCACTTAAGTTAATAGAGGCACTTCCTCGCACCACTGACAATTATTCTGTTTCTTTCAATTTGCTGCAACAAAGATACGGAAACCCCAAGCTTCGTATCCACAGGCACATTACTGCGCTATTTAACCTTCCTTCTTGCCGGTCAGACAATCTGTCTTCTCTCCGCCAGTTAGGAGATACTGTCGAGCTTCATGTGCGTGCACTCGAGCATTTGAAGCAACCAGTCGAACACTGGGACTTATTTCTGATATATCTCACCACTTCAAAGTTCGACTCTCAAACTTTAAAAGCATGGGAATCAGATTTAATGGATCAACCTGATCCCACATTTCAAACTTTAGTCACATTTATAAAAAACCGTTGTCAGGTACTTTCCGCTGTTGCTCAACAAGCCCAACTACCTAGCTCAAGCAATGGTGCGATCAGTAAGACATCTTCAAACAAGAAATCTCTCCGCTCTCAAGTGTTTTCTGTTCAAAATACTTCACAAAATTGTTATCATTGCAATAACTTGCATTCGCTATATGCTTGCTCTTTCTTCAAATCCATGTCAGTCGATGATCGAAGTAGCTGCTCTTCTAAAGGTGTCTGCATACATTGCAAACTGCGTCACCACTCCTCATTGCAACGGTTTGAAAAACCTAAATTTAAGCATCTTCAAAACAAACCTATAGAAAGTGTTACTTCTTCAAACTCTCAAAATAACGTTGCTTCCAGCAGTAAGTCGTACCTTACTTCTGGCACTCATTCTGACTAGTGCTCAGTCCTATAGTCAAACTGCCAATTCTTGGCGCAGCACTCAGGTTTTGTTATCCACTGTGCGACTTCAGGTCTAAGACTCTAAAGGCAAATGGCATTCCGTTCGAGCTCTTCTCGACAATGCTGCCACCCACGATTTCAAAACTTCTTCTCTGGTTAATAAATTCAACTTAAAGCCTAATACCACTTCTATCGAGATATCTGGTATCAATAACAGCAAGTCCATTTCTCTGCAGTTCGTAAAGCTCAATATCAAGGATTCGGTGCAATCTGGCACTAACCTTAGTTTAAATTGTCTGTCAATCCCCGTTATTGGTGCTCCGACTCCCAGTCATTCTTTGTCGATTGATACTTGGCAATTCCCTTCTGATCTGATATTTGCTGATCCCTACTTTCATCAGAGTGCCCCAGTTGACATTTTGCTAGGTGCTAATGTCTTTTGGCAAAATTTGCTTCCTTCTAGAATCAATATAACTTCCAGCATCTACGCCCACCACACCAAATTTGGTTGGTTGGTCACGGGTCATATCCCTCTTGCCACTGTGCAGTCTTCATCCTTATGTCACTTAACTCGCGTTGAGTTGGACAATAATTTGGAAAAATTCTGTAAAATTGAGTCTATTGATTCCACCCCTTCTTCTTCCACTGAAGATGACTTTTGCGAACAACTCTATCTCACAACTACCACTCGTAACTCAAACGGTAGATTTGTTGTCACCATGCCTCGTATTCCTGCCCCTCCAGTTTTAGTAGATTCGCATCCTCGCGCTCTTAAGGCTTTGTTCGCTGTAGAAAATCAGTTGAAACAAGATTCTTCAGCCAAAGCTCAATACGTGGAATTCATGGAAGACTACGAGGCCTCTGGTCACATGGAAGTTCTTCATAAACAAACCCTTTCTGAAGACAGGGTTTATTTGAATCATCGCCCTGTCTGGAAAAACCCTTCCACTATGGAACATATTCGAATTGTTTTCAATGGTTCCGCCCCTGATTCCAATGGTATTTCTTTAAACGATACCTTGCTCACAGGTCCCGCCATTCAGTCTGATCTTTCTTCCGTTTTGTTAAACTTTCGCTTGTTTCCTGTTGGTGTCATAGCCGATATTAAACAAATGTATAGGCAAATCTTGATCAATTCTGAACAGCAAAATTTGCAACAAATTCTAGAGCGTGATAGCCCTTCCAAACCCATTAAGGTCTTCAAATTGAAAACTGTCACATATGGTCTAAAGCCATCTGCTTTCTTGGCCATCCGCACTTTAAAGCATCTCGCTGAACAAGACTCTAACCTCTTTTCCGCTGATATTTCAAATCTTCTCAAAAATTCTTTTTATGTGGATGAGTTTCCTTCATTCCTTTAGCTCCCCTTCTGAAGCACTTGAACACTCACGTGATCTCCAATCGTTGCTTCATGGAGGAGGTTTCTTACTTCACAAATGGAATTCTAATTCCCAGGAAGTACTAGCTAAGCTCATATCCAATGGCAACACTGACACACCTGTCGAGCTCTTACACGCTGTTGATTCTACTTAAGTTTTGGGATTTCATTGGTATCCCGTTACGGATTCCTTTTTCTATCAAGTCAGCTTGTCCCCTATTCTTCCTCAAACCAAGCGACAAGTTATTTCCGAAATCACCAAAATCTATGACCCGCTTCAATTCATAGCTCCGATCATAGTCAAAGCTAAGCTGGTTATGCAGGAACTATGGTCTCTTAAAACCGATTGGGATGATCCCATTCCTCCTTCTCTTTTGGAAAGATGGCTTTACTTTCGTACTCATCTTCTTGATCTGTCTATTATAGACATCCCCAGGGTTCTTATCCCCACTTCTTTCCCTTCTAACCTAGAGCTGCATCTGTTTGCAGATAGCTCCGTTAAGGCATACGGAAGTTGCGCCTATGTTGTCAGTTGTAGCACTCCTCCTTCATTCTCTAATTTAATTTGTACCAAGTCAAAGGTAGTCCCTTTGAAAACAGTTTCATTGCCTTACTTAGAGTTATGCGCTGCCCTGCTCTCAACCGAATTATCTCAAAAGCTTGTCTCCAATCTTAATTGTCATTTCAGTCATATCTATTACTAGACTGACTCTGCCATTACTTTAACTTGGATCACGAAGCCCCTTTCGCATTGGCAATCCTTCGTCGCTAATACGGTGAAAAAAACCAAACTCTTTCTAGTTCCTCTTAATGGAAACATGTCACGGGTAAGGAGAACCCAGCGGACATTATTTTTCGTGGATGCCTTCCACAACAGCTAGCTAAATCTAGTCTTTTCTGGCATGGTCCAACTTGGTTGTTGCAAGAACCTTCCTTTTGGCCAGTGTTTGCTCTCAGGGAGAATATAATTATATAATTTTGTTATTTCCACAGTTGGCAAGAGATTTTTATTTATGTTTAGGTTGGCAGCAGTGACCTATAGACAGAGAGTGAAGTAGCCATCATGGCTGAATGTGTTTGTGTTTCGGAGCAACAGCTCCTTCGCATTTCAAGTGTAGTGTCTTTTGTATCATGTACATTTTTGTAAATACAGTCCACTAGTGTTAATGCGACATTTTCAATTATCTCCTGATGTTTCATCTGGGGCACGTATGTCGCATACAGACATATGATTTGGTCCTACACGGGCAGGATTCTCGCTATATCAACTGAGGCCATGTGGTCCCGACAAACGCTAAAACTGCTGTATTTAAGTGAACCAGTGCGAAATACGTATGTAGAGACAATACTAGTACATTATTGTGAACAATGCAGGCTCAATTGTAATGTATTTATCAATGTGTGTCTGTTCGATCTAACTTATTTGAAAATTGAGCACAATGGCTGCCAAATAATGCCAACACCGAATCCATGTGCTATGCTTTCGTGTCGCCTCGGCTAGTGTCGTTTAGCTTCGGTACTGTGCTTGATCGCAGCTGGGCACGTAGCGCTCGCCAGCCTGCATGATTCATGTTAAAACTCAGCTGTTGTATTACAAATTTAATATTTGAATAAGTTAATTCATGCAGCGGGACTTGCAGAATTACACAATCATGATGAATATTGTATATTCGTAAAAGCATATCCAGTATTGTGAACGTTTCGGTGTGCAGTTGAAAGATCAATGGACGCATGTTTGAGGCCATGCGTGAGTTCTCGCGATTTCCAATCAGCAGTACAGTCTTCGATTCCTGACGGATGCAGTTCCATTCAGCAGTGCAGCCTTCGATTCCTGACGGACGCAGTTCCATTCAGCAGTGCAGCCTTCGATTACTGACGGACGCAGTTCCATTCAACGGTGCAGCCTTCGATTCCTGACGGACGCAGTTCCATTCAGCGGTGCAGACTTCGATTTCTGACAGGCGCATTTCCATTCAGACGTCCTGACTTCGATATCCAACCGTTAGGTGACAACGCAGACTGAAAGAACCTCTACTCCAGATATGTTAACCAAGGCATTTCATAGCAATTCCTTCCCATACCCAGAAATCCTTCCTGTGCATGAACCATTTTAAGCATGTCTACTGAATGTGAGATAAAGTCATTGACCAAGCGCAGCGGTGTTCTCCGAGCATTCCTCACGAGACTCCATACCCAAATTAATGAATTTAATAATGAGACTCCTAATGAAGTATTAAATGTGAAGAATGAACGTTTATTAGCTCTATTACCAGAATTTAATGAAATTCAAAGCAAATTGGAGGATTAGGATGAAAAGAATTCTCATGAGCAGGTCCGGTGTGAATTCGAAGATGATTATGAACTTAGGGCTAAGCTACAACAGTTACTAAATACCCATTGCACACATACCTCATCTGTCTCTAGCAACGGTTAAGAATCTACAAGTAGTAATACAGGTTCGTACAGTTTGCCCAAGATACAGTTTTCAGAATCTTCAGGTGATGTTACACAATTCATGCATTTCCATGACCTGTTTGATTCATTAATACTGAAGAATCAGTCTTTGGGTAATGTTGAAAGGTTCCATTTTTTAATGTCAGCACTGCGTGGCAATGCTCATCAACTCATTCAAAACATTCCTCTTACTGCAGATAACTTTGAGCTAGCTTGGGAAACGGTCTGCAAGCGATACCGCAATTCAAAGATAATAGTAAAATGCACATATCAAATTACTGTTATCTCCAGATATCGTCCAAAGGGAATCATCTTCTGGTCTACGCACCCTTTTGAATCAAGTACAGTCCAATTTAAAGGCTGTTGAGTCTTTGAATTTGAATATTCCCCTTGATACGTGACTAGGCTTGTTCTGAATTGATAACACTGCTCCATCTGTGAGGGTGAATGGGAACTTCGATACGTCAGCGTTCGTCTGGAGATTATCTTGGTAAACTCAGGCATTGTGTTGTCTTTCTCCGCTACCAGATGGCGGGTAAACCTCTTCCACTCCAGTGTCGTGATGGTGGAGCGCTCCGTGTCAGCCATCGGAACTAACATTTTCGTATTGCAGTGTCCAACATGGCGGTCTGAATCTTTGTTTACAATTTATAGTAATTGTAACATGGTGTTATGATATAATTGGACTATCGATCGTCCTGATAACTGTTTGTTACCCTTGGAGTGTGAGTGTTGGAGATGTTTATTGTCTGAACCTCGACGAAGAAAGCCACATGATGTAAGGGCTATAAAAGTTGCTCCAAGTTGAGCCTAGCTCGGCTAGACAAAGGTGATTGGCCTCGTGGCAGCTTCATTCTATTGAAAATGTAACCGACTTCGTGGGAGAGCTTAGCTTATTTTTATTTTAAAAGGGGGGAAATTTATTTAAATAATTTGTTTCGGCCAACCAAGGTATGTAATTTGAAAGTGTACTAAGTGATTGAATTCGTTGTGGAAGTAACTGGTATCTGCGCAGTTTTGTATCATTTGTTGTGATTGCTTTTGTGAAGTTGAGAGCTCGTTCTTCTATTTTTATTTAGTGCTGGAATTACCAGTTGAATTGTGTCTCTTAGGTAAGTTGTGTTGTTGGTTAGAGTAACATCGAACAAAATTGCGTATTGTCAGTTATGACTACAATAATTCAGTTACCTATATTTTATTTTTATTTGCATGTAATTGGTGAAGGTTTTTTTTGTTGTCATACCCAGGCGTGCTGCCCTGTAGGTCAACTGACTTTCATTTTTGCGACTGTCCTATCCGAGTTTTATAACCTCCTAATTTATTTATTTATTAATTACTAACTTATTTACTTTCCTCCCGGATAGGACATGTAGGATATTCCTTGGAATACTGTTTTGTTACCATCTGAGTATGGTCTTTTCAGCTTATATCATGGTTACCATGAGAACGTTTGGAGATTGTTCTTGGTTTTCATTATTAATAGTGATGTTTTGTTTTTTTTTCTTCTTGCTAGAAGACAACTTTTTGGGATTTCGACTGAACCAGTCACACTGATAATTAGCTCCCATATTATCAACTTAATTAATTATTTCTTCTTGGTTTGGGGTCCTCCCTTGACCTTAATGTATTTTGATTATGTGGTCTTCACCACCTTAAGGTAATTAAATATTGTTACCATTTTTCTTTAATTGAATTATCAATTAATTTCATGGATTTTTCTGCTCTTCGCCTGGTTCGGTACCAAGCAAGTTTTTAATTTCACATATGAATTTCCTTTTAAATTTAGATTCTTCACTTAGGCCTATCCAAAATCAAATTTTGTTAATATTGCCTTTGTGGCAAGACATTGCTGTAATTTGTTCCTATGTTTAAATATATTTTTGGTTACCCTAAGAGTTGTTTCTTGGTGTTCTTGTTCACAGTAGACATGTATTTTATTAAGTCTCTTATTACCTTGGGTTATATTCAGTCCAGTACGCTCCTTCCACATTTTTATTATTTTTATTTGGTATGATAGTGTACCTTGCTTCTGGATTGCCTTTCTTCTTTTAAATGATCGTAACGGGTCATTATTGGTAGCAGAGCGTGGTTCATTTTCTTAATCGGAATTAATTGGAGACTTAAAATACAGTGTTGAAAGTGATAGGAACACTAAGAAATATTCTTAGGCCTGTCTAGTCTGAATTTTTACTAACTCTTGGTGTCATTGTTTGTTTCATGTCTTATCGAGGGTTGATGGAAAACAGAATCCTAACGTCAGTCTCTTCTTTAAACAAGGACGAAATCATTCATGAAATAATTATTAGGGGACAAACTCCCTGTAATCATCGTAAGAAGGATTTGATACTATTGTCTTCGCTGAAATCTGTACCGGTTCGCATTCCAAATTGGGATGAATTTGACTGGACTAAAGGTAGGGGCCTTGTTGTACCAAGTATTGATAAATTATTTATCTTGTTTGAGTTCTTGTCCGCTGCTGATAATAGTTCGGTTAGTCAATTAACTCGTTTTAAGTTTCGTTTAGTGCATTGGTACCATCGTCTTGCAGATTTAATCGAAGTTTGGAAGGAAAAAGACAGTGAATTTAGTGATAAATTAATTTCTTTGCGTGCTGGGTTATGCAAGTGCTATACTTATTTGTTTGAGGGAACTAAACGCAGTGATAAGACTAATCGTGTTGTTAATCCTGACGATGTACCAGATACTGGTGATTGTAGCGAATTGACTAATATTAATCGTGTCGAAGGGGAGTTGTTGAATAATTTAGGACCAATTTCTTCGTCAGTTGAATCAGTGAACATGAATTTTTTGGAAGGTACGTCTGCATTGAGTGACAGAAGACCTGAAGTTAATTCTGATAATCTGAGGGATAATTTTTCCAGATCGTTACCTGATATACCCTTGAATTGTGTTTTGAATGACTTGCCAAGTAGATATCCTACAGTTTCTAGGCCTGTACCTAGGAATGAAGGTATGTTCGAATATGCTAGGGTTGGAGAGGTTAATCAAATGGCTCCTGCCCAAATACCTGGCGCGTCGATACATGATAATATGTCCAGGGTATTAGATTCGTGTGATGGGGTTAAGTTTTCTAGTCTTCCACATCCTCTTAGTGCATGTCTGAAGGATTTGCAAATATGCAGTGGTAACGACATTAATCAATTGGTAAATTTTTTGAAAGTTCTAATTTATTTAATTGATAACGCGGTGGTATTTAGATTATCGAATGCCAAAATTTTTCAAATCATTTTTCCTTATACGGTTGGTTTGTTGAGGGAAAAGATTGTGGAGGCAATGAGTTCTCAGACTTCATTAGTAGATTTTCATGAGGATGTTTTAGAATCCTTCATTCCCCCTCGTGCATTAAGTGTACTTCGACATACCTTGTTTTTTAGAGTACAGAGGTTGGGAGAACCCCTTAATGATTATTTCCTAGACATTAAAACCTTTTACAGAGTTTTAAAGGTAAACTTGTCTGAAAAACAGTTAGTTTCTTCGATCATTGCTGGGGTAAATCCCGAATGTCGCTCCTATTTCGTTTTAAAATCCAAACCTACTACCTTAATGGAATTAAACGAAATTATTAGGTATGCGGGAACTATCAGAGATGCTGATTCATTAAGAGTATGCAACGTTCCTCCACCAATTAACTTGGGTAATGTAATGCAGTCTGCTTATTTACCTAACAACTGCATTTCTTCGCCTATGATTTCCCCAACTGTGAGTCCAATTAACTTGGGTAATGCAATGCAATCTGCTTATTTACCTAACAACTGTGGTCCTTCACCTATGATTTCCCCAAATGTGAGTCACCCTAGTATGTTTGCTAGTTCGTACGTTTCTGCACCTATGAATTTTAGTAATCTTATTCCAACTGTTGGTTTTCCTAATACCAATGTGCCTACAAACATGTATGTACCTGAGATATCTCCTCCGAGCTACCCAACTGTTAGTAACTTACAGTGGCAAATGGCATCTTCACCCAACGAGGTAAGAATTAACAAAGGGAGAAGATGTGATCGTTGTGGTTCTTACAACCATATTGCTCGATGGTGTGATAGAAAATTTAGTCGCGATAAGTGATGCCATCTAAAGGATATCTCCTCGGATTGTCATATATCAAAGAATTATACTAACAAAAAAGAGTTTAAAATTTTTGATAGTAGTGATTATGACAGAGATGCCTACAAAAATAATGAAATTAGTAGTCGTATTATGTGTGCGTCTAAGAGTAATTGCCCGTTTATTGATATATATATTAATAACGAACCTGTTTCAGCATTGATTGATTCAGGTAGCACTTATTCCTTTTTAGATAGGAAATGGTTTGAAGGTATGAAATCAGTATGCAAATTTGGCGAGATGGTAAATGAATCCAATAATGTTATCTCGGCGAATTCTACAGCTCTTAATGTGTTAGGTTATGTTATCGTCAAGATTAACATTGCTGATTTCTCGTGGAAATTTAAGTTTTGGATTGTTAACAATTTGTCCTGTAGCGTGATACTTGGGGCCAATTTTATTTCTCATACTGGCTTATTAATTGATTTGAGGACAAGATTATGTTGGTTTCAGTTCAAACCTAAATTAAAGATTACATTTAACCAGATGCATGATAATAATGTTGTTAACTCAGCTCAACTAGATTCTAAACCTGTGACTGTTGATGATCTTGAGTTTAATAATTTAAATGAACATCAGACCAAGCAGATTAAACTTTTATGTTCGGAATTCCCCGAGGTTTTGACTGACAAACTGGGTGTAACTAATCTCTTGGAATATGAGATAGAACTTTCCGACACCATTCCTGTACGCGCTTCCCCATACAGATTGTCTCCACCTAAAATGAAAGTGTTAAAAGAAATTATAGACGATATGCTAAAGGAGGGAATTATCAGGAAATCAACTTCAGCATATGCGTCTCCTATTTTCCTCGTACCTAAACGTAATGGGCAATACAGACCTGTTATTGATTACCGTGCGCTTAACAAAAAGGTTATTTTGCAATCTATTCCTCTTCCGGACTTACAGTCTTGCTTTGCCTGGTTCCGGGGAGCCAATTTCTTTACTATTCTCGACCTCAATAGTGCCTATTTCCAGGTACCCTTAACAGAAAGGTCTAAAGCCATTACAGCATTCACCACTGACTGGAATCTTTTTGAGTTCGAGCGCCTCCCGTTCGGTCTATCTACCGGAGCTGCAGTGCTCAGTAGATTGTTAGATAATGTGTTCGATGGTATTAAATTTAAATCTGTATACCACTATTTAGATGACGTGGTTATATTCAGTAAAACTTTCGATGAACATTTACAACATGTAAGAGAGGTGTTATCTAGACTTAGAGGTGCGGGCCTTACTGTTAAGCTTTCTAAGGTATCTTTTGCAAAGCCTCAGATCTCCTTCCTAGGGCACATAATTTCATCTTCTGGGATATCCATAGATCATTCAAGAACCCAGTCCATTAGGGAGTATAGACCACCAAAGACAGGCAAAGAAATCGCCCGCTTCATTGGCATGATAAATTACTTTCGTAAGTTTATACCCAATTTTGCCCATCGTGCTGCACCTATCAACAAATTAAGGAAAAAGGGAGTCGAGTTTGCTTGGGGTCCTGTCCAGAATGCAGCTTTCGAAGATCTGAAAATGGCTTTAACCAACGCCCCCATTCTTGCCATCCCTGATTTTTCTAAGAATTTTATAATTCAGACTGATGCTTCTAATAGTGCTGTCGGTGCAGTCCTTTTACAAGTGCATGAATTAGGACGTTTACCCGTCGCATACGCTTCGAGAACCTTGAACGATGCCGAGAAGAAATACTCAGTGTATGAGTTAGAGGGTCTAGCGGTGATGTTTGCCCTGGAAAAGTTCAAGCTTTATGTGGAACACGTTCAGTTTGATTTAGAGACCGATAATCAGGCCGTAAGTTGGGTCCTGGGTAAACCTAGGAAGACCGGTCGAATAGCCAGATGGGCTACTCGCATCCTTTCTTTCAAGTTCAATGTTAGACATATAAAAGGATCTGATAATGTTATCGCAGATTGCCTGAGTAGGATGTATGGTGAAAATGATGTTGATTTGATGAATTCTGGTGAAGATGATAACATCCATAACAATCTTGCTAACGTTATCCTTTCTAACTGCCCTAAATTGTTCCGAGATGTTTCGGAATACCAGAGAGAAGACCCTGTCATCGGTGAGATTGTTGGTAAACTGGAGAAAGGAGAAGTAGTAAAACCTTACTCTTTGAAGGCTAATGTTCTGTTTTGTAAAGCTCGGAATGATAAACTTCCGAAAATTGTCATTCCATCTGTCTTAATTCCTGTCATCTTTAAATACTTCCACGAGTCTGCGATTGGCGGACATTTGGGCGTGTTCAAAACGAGAGAGAAGATTCGCCGAAATTTTATCTGGAAAGGTATTGATAAAGATGTGCGCAAAATGGTGAACAATTGTGATACTTGTAAGAGGGCTAAACCCCTTAATAACTCGAAAACTGGTCTGTTGTCATCTGATATTGCCAAGGTTCCTATGGAAAGAATTTTTGTCGATTATATAGGACCTTTTCCAGTATCGAAGTCAGGAAACCGCTTTGTGTTGGTATGCACCGACGGATTTTCTCGTTTTAATTGGTTATTTCCTACCAAAGCTGCTACTACTCAAACGGTAATCTCTTGCCTTAAACAGATCTTCGCATACTTCGGTCCATGCCAAACTTTGGTATCTGATAATGCGAAGTGCTTTACTTCACACGTTTTCAAGAATTTTTTGTTTGAACTCTCCATTTCACACGTCACTAGCACGCCCTATTACCCTAAAGGTTCGTACGCCGAAAGGGTGAATCGAAATTTACGAGCTGCTCTAATTGCTTTTCACCATAAGGACCAGAGTCTTTGGGACACCAGTTTAACTTGGCTTACATTTTCCTTTAACACTGCTGTTCACGAGTTACACAAAACGACTCCCTTCTCTCTAATGTTCTCCTTCGGACATAATTCTCCTATCTCAAACTTATGGTCCTTAAACCAACTATTGCCCGACCAGTACACCTTTTATGATGTAAGAACGATATGGAAGAAGGCAAGAAGTAACATGAAGGTGGCTCACGAAAAATTAGAGAAACGATACAACGCAGGTCGAAAACCTTCATCGTTAAAAGCCGGTGATGAGGTTTACATTAAAAATTTCACGTTGAAAGAAGTTGGCCCTAAGGAATCAGGCAAGTTACGGGAGAGGTTTCGTGGCCCTTATAAGATAGATATGTGACACCCGTCACTCTATTGTTAAGCGACTCCGTAAAGAAGAAGTTTTTCAGAGTCCATTTATCCCATGTGAAGAAAGGTACGGATTTGCCCAATAGTGAGAGTAATTAAATTTTTTCTAAATTGTGTAGAACGAACTGTATGTGTGAGGCATGAGTGAGTTTGGTGTGAATGTGGTAAGTTAGCTTTGCATTTGTAATTGGGTGGGGAATTAATTGTTGTTCTTGTGTCAAATAAGGTTAGGTTTTGTTTTGTTAAAGTTATCTTTTAATTCTGTTTTGCCTTGATGCCGAGTATATAAATCACTATTTCGTTGAAATTCTTCTTACGATCCTTATTATTTTCTGGTATTGAACTAGTGTTTTAAGGTGACATAAGGAAAAGCACTGAATACAAGGAAAGTATCTTAGGAAAAGGTTCCCATATGTTCTCCAAGCTGGTGTACGTAAGTCATCTTTATTGCTTGCTTGATCTGGGAGGTAAAGATTATCGTAAGTATGGTTGTTATGTTCTGGTAATGTTTGTAAAAGAAGGATGTTTGATGCTAAAAAGGCCCATGATGTTCTTTCTAAAAGCGTTCTTTTAGTTCGTTTTAATTCTGCCTGAACTGGGTAAGCATAGTGTGAAGACAATGTGTAAATTAATTAAATGGTGAAAGGGAAATGCTAATAGGGCTCATTTTGGTTCTCATGAAGTGCGTGCGGTGTACGTTTTTAGTTATTCTGTTTGATCCGAGTCAGCATTTATGTATGTAAAAGTTGTGTGTTGGTAAGTGTGTTGTGCAATGGAAATTTTATGAATAATGATTTATATTCTGGTGGATTTGTTGGGAATATTTTCTCTGAGGGTGGTAATTGTAATCGGTAACCTTGGGATTTGTGAGGTTATATGTGAGTGTATGAAAGATTTGTGTATTTGGGTTTGTCTACACGTGTGTTCAGTTTCTATAACTTTTGGTCTTTAAATGATTGGTTCTGGTTAATTTTTTTTTTCCTTTCCTTATGTTGGTTTCTGTTTCTCCTTTTCTTGCACCTTTTTTTCTTTTCTGTCATTGTTTTTTGGCATCATAAGGATTTTTCTTAGTTTATGGTATTTTCTTGCATTATATTTTGGTAAAGGTTCGGTGGTGTGATATTTAAATTTGTTCGTGGATGTCGTTAATCTAGTAGCCTAAATTGGAGTATTTGTTTGGTCGTATTTTAGACTGAATTGTCGTCTGTTTGATTTTTCCTGGTTGTCATTTGTTTTTGGCTTTTCTTATCGTTGATTGTAGTTTTGGGTCTAATGTTTTCTAGTAGTTAATACAAGGTACAATTGGGTTATAATGCCTAAGTTTCAGTCAATTTGTCATTTAATTTTGTTTTAATTAGATGCTCTTGCCATCTAAGAATTTTGTTCTTGTGATCTACGAGGCTGAGGTGTGGATTTCGTGATCCATCTATTTTTGTTGCTCTCCTTCCTTTTGGTTTTCTTATGGTTTATGATACCAAGTGATTGTAAATATTCTCAATTTTTGTTTTGTTTAGACCATGAATTGTAAAAGTTAATCTGACATTTATGTAAAAGTGAAGAACCTTTAAGCTTATTTGAGTTTTAACTAATTAGTTTATGGCAATTTGATCATTGTAATTTTATGTTGGTCTTAAAAAAAATAAGGGGTAACCATATTATTTGGGTGGGTTATGCAAAACATACTGAACTTGACTTGTCATTAGTCTTAAGAAGAAACTAGGACATATTCTGTCGCAGTCCATATTTGTTTACAGTGGAAGTTCTGAAGACTGTCCAACCTGATCGATGTGCGGTACCATTGTGAAGATCCAAGGGTCCGGAAAATCATGATGGAAGCTGCAGTCTCTCTCTGATCGCACTCATCTTCGCTCTACTGGAAAAACATATATATTATCTACTGTAATAACATTGTATTCAAGAAGTTCTGTTTCCATGTATTTGACAAAGTAAGACGTTAATGTTATAAGCATGTCTGGGAACTCGAAAAGTGACTGTTAACGATCAGTTGGTGTACGTATGCATGTTAATTGTGGATGAACTTTATTTGGATATCCACGTACTAAAATTACTACCTCAAGTGACCTTGTAATGTTCTCTATCTCCTCTTCTGAACTTTCACGTGTCCAAAATTTGTGGAATGTGGCCACGATTCGAAGGGAGGGAGTATCGATACGTGACTAGGCTTGTTCTGAATTGATAACACTGCTCCATCTGTGAGGGTGAATGGGAACTTCGATACGTCAGCGTTCGTCTGGAGATTATCTTGGTAAACTCAGGCATTGTGTTGTCTTTCTCCGCTACCAGATGGTGGGTAAACCTCTTCCACTCCAGTGTCGTGATGGTGGAGCGCTCCGTGTCAGCCATCGGAACTAACATTTTCGTATTGCAGTGTCCAACATGGCCGTCTGAATCTTTGTTTACAATTTATAGTAATTGTAACATGGTGTTATGATATAATTGGACTATCGATCGTCCTGATAACTGTTTGTTACCCTTGGAGTGTGAGTGTTGGAGATGTTTATTGTCTGAACCTCGACGAAGAAAGCCACATGATGTAAGGGCTATAAAAGTTGCTCCAAGTTGAGCCTAGCTCGGCTAGACAAAGGTGATTGGCCTCGTGGCAGCTTCATTCTATTGAAAATGTAACCGACTTCGTGGGAGAGCTTAGCTTATTTTTATTTTAAAAGGGGGGAAATTTATTTAAATAATTTGTTTCGGCCAACCAAGGTATGTAATTTGAAAGTGTACTAAGTGATTGAATTCGTTGTGGAAGTAACTGGTATCTGCGCAGTTTTGTATCATTTGTTGTGATTGCTTTTGTGAAGTTGAGAGCTCGTTCTTCTATTTTTATTTAGTGCTGGAATTACCAGTTGAATTGTGTCTCTTAGGTAAGTTGTGTTGTTGGTTAGAGTAACATCGAACAAAATTGCGTATTGTCAGTTATGACTACAATAATTCAGTTACCTGTATTTTATTTTTATTTGCATGTAATTGACGAAGGTTTTTTGTTGTCATACCCAGGCGTGCTGCCCTGTAGGTCAACTGACTTTCATTTTTGCGACTGTCCTATCCGAGTTTTATAACCTCCTAATTTATTTATTTATTAATTACTAACTTATTTACTTTCCTCCCGGATAGGACATGTAGGATATTCCTTGGAATACTGTTTTGTTACCATCTGAGTATGGTCTTTTCAGCTTATATCATGGTTACCATGAGAACGTTTGGAGATTGTTCTTGGTTTTCATTATTAATAGTGATGTTTTGTTTTTTTTTCTTCTTGCTAGAAGACAACTTTTTGGGATTTCGACTGAACCAGTCACACTGATAATTAGCTCCCATATTATCAACTTAATTAATTATTTCTTCTTGGTTTGGGGTCCTCCCTTGACCTTAATGTATTTTGATTATGTGGTCTTCACCACCTTAAGGTAATTAAATATTGTTACCATTTTTCTTTAATTGAATTATCAATTAATTTCATGGATTTTTCTGCTCTTCGCCTGGTTCGGTACCAAGCAAGTTTTTAATTTCACATATGAATTTCCTTTTAAATTTAGATTCTTCACTTAGGCCTATCCAAAATCAAATTTTGTTAATATTGCCTTTGTGGCAAGACATTGCTGTAATTTGTTCCTATGTTTAAATATATTTTTGGTTACCCTAAGAGTTGTTTCTTGGTGTTCTTGTTCACAGTAGACATGTATTTTATTAAGTCTCTTATTACCTTGGGTTATATTCAGTCCAGTACGCTCCTTCCACATTTTTATTATTTTTATTTGGTATGATAGTGTACCTTGCTTCTCGATTGCCTTTCTTCTTTTCAATGATCGTAACGGGTCACCCTACATGAAATCATAATAGGTCAAATCATACTTGACAAGTTACCTGAAGCCACACGTAAGCAATGGGAAATGAGCAACAAATCCAAGGAACTATCTACACTTACGGAGTTGTTAGAATATCTTGAAAGGCGGGCTCAAACCCTTGAATTAATTGATTTTTCACCTACTAAGGTTCACAGTGATGAGATCAGCAGATTGTCTCAAGATAAAACTTCTAAGCATTGTTTCAAGCATGAGAAACAACCATTTACAAGTTGTTCATACATTGCAATTAACAATAATTGTGAAGCCTGTAAGGGGCAACATCCAATCTTCAGATATGATAAATTTTTAGGTTATGATGTTAATCGTAGATACAACCTAGTTAAGCAGCATAAACTTTGATACAACTGTTTGCATGAATCACACGCTATAAGTTCTTGTCCTTCGAAGTCAACATGCAAAACTTGCAACGGTCGTCACAACTCACTGTTGCATTTTGATTCTGGGAATCAGCAATTCAATGCCAACTCGTCTAAACAGTCTCAGCAAGGAGCTATTAGCAGATGCTCAAACCCCGTGTCCAACCAGGCTCACAATGCTCAAGTTCGTGCTAACTCCTCCAGTTATTGCACAATGAAACTCAAACCACAAACTCAAGTTCTACTTTCTACAGCAATAGTAAAGGTAAAGGATAGTGCTGGTAGGCTAACTTAGCTCGTTGCTTATTGGACAGTGGCAGTCAAAGCAATTTTTTAACCAAGAGTTTGGTTGAAAATTTGGGCTTAAGAAAGGCCAATAATCTCACACCCATCGAAGGTATTTCTCAGTCCACGTATAGTGAGCGCATAGTGTGAGCGTTGAAGTGCAATCTTCCATAAACAACACACGCCAGAATGTTGAATGTCTGGTCCTATCCAAAATTACAAGCGACATGCCTAGTCAGCAGGTACCCTATGAAGAGTGGGAGCTCCCTAATGATATTCAGTTAGCAGATCCGAGGTTTTATGCCCCAGCCAAGATAGACATGCTTCTCGGTGCTGATGTATTTTTTAGAATTCTACAGAGGGGACACGCCACGAGACCGGGGAAGTTTCCAGTCCTACAAAACACAGATTTTGGATGGATTGTGTCAGGTTCATATGAATCATCTCGAGAAAGAGAAACTATGCAGCAGGATCGTTTTTCCTTCGTAATGATGTTCACCTTCATAACCAAGTACAACGATTTTGGGAGATGGAAGAACTTCACGAGCCAGTTAAGTCGCAAGAACAGATTGAATGTGAACAGCATTTTTCTGATCATGTGACACGAGATGCATCTGGGAAATACATAGTCAGACTACCATTTAAGCAGGAACCAAGTATATTAGGCAATTTTTTACAAACAGCAACTAGCTGATTTCAATACCTTGAGCGTAGGCTTAACAATGATACGCAACTGAAGGTAGATTAAGACCAGTTTCTCACTGAATACCAGGAACTAGGTCACATGGATATTGTTAATTCTAGTATGGCAACATCGGTAGCATACTACATGCCGCACCATCCGGTATTCAAGAAATCCAGCACTTCTACAAAAACTAGAGTTGTCTTCGACGCTTCTTGTAAATCGAGGTCAGGAAAGTCACTTAATGATATTTTAATGACGGGTCCTACTATTCAACAAGACTTATGTTCGATTGTCGCTAGATTTAGAACTCACGCCGTAGGCTTTACAGCTGACAACGAGAAGATGTACAGACAAGTTAAGGTTGATTCCAGAGATAGCAGCCTTCAACGCATCCTTTGGAGAGCTTCTCCTAATGAGCCTATCAAGCAGTACCAACTTCAGACGGTCACAAATGGCACATCATCAGCTCCATTTCTAGCAATAAGATGTTTAAGGCAATTGGCATATGATGAGGGACAACAGTATCCGCAGGCAGCATCTGTCCTTTTTCGTGATTTTTATGTAGGCGACTGCATTTCAGGAACAAGTAAGGTTGACAATGCATTACTCCTACAACGTGAACTGATCCAATTGTTATCCAAGGGAGGCTTCAAGCTCCGCAAGTGGTGCTCTAACCATCCAGCATTGTTAGAGGCGGTTCCAAAGGACTGCAGAGAGACGCAGCTTCCCCTTCAGTTTGATTCTGGAGAAAATATAAAGACTTTAGGTCTACTTTGGCATCCAGCGACAGACAAACTACAGATATCCAGTGGTGTTCAGAAAGAACAAGGAAGTGGATCTCCAGTTACCAAACGCAAGGTGTTATCGATTGTGTCGTCAATTTATGACCCTATTGGGCTAATCATTCCTATTGTCATCGCATTCAATATGTTTTTGCAGCAACTAAGGCAAGAGAAGATAGGATGGGATGATGAACTTCCAACGGTACTTCTTACAAGATGGCGTACTCTGCATTCTCAAATACCCTTGATTGACCATATATATATTAACAGATTTGTGCTTCAAGAAAATTGTACTCAGGTGCAGTTGCATGGCTTCGCTGATGCATCTACCTTGACACCAGGTCACTTCCTTATAGGCGAACCCCTCACTACTCTTCCCGAACCTGATTTAACATTATGTAAACGGCCTTTGTTAACTACATATAAGGTTCTTCAACAAAGACTCCAATCCTTTTGGAAGAGATGGTCATCAGATTACCTCACTCATCTGCAGCAGCGCAGCAAATGGACGACCTCCTCCTGCAACGTATCACCAGGTACTGTGGTGTTGATACGGGAAGACAATGTTCCCCCACTCCAGTGGCCCCTTGGTGTTATCACAGAAGTGCATGGTCGTAAAGACAATGTGGTAAGAGTGGTTTCAGTGAAGTGCAACAGTGGTAATTTTAAACGACCAGTTTCCAAGGTAGCTCCGCTACCAATTGAGCAGACACATAATTTTGACTATTAATATGTCAGTGTTTTAAGTTAGTGAATATTTTAGTGTTTCATGTCCTTGTCATTGGAACATTTCAGTGTTTCCATTTCAGATTATTGAAATCCATGTATTTCAAGGTGGGGAGTATGTTTGCTCTCAGGGAGAATATCATACTAATATATAACAAGATGTTCAGTAAAGAACATATAGCCTACTTTCTCCTAAATGTATGAGTATAGTTATAACTCGTTGTTATTATCAAAGAGTATAATAGAACTATTCTTTGTTGAAGACCTTAGAAACGATTTACCTCTACCAAACGCCACAACCTAGATAAAAACTGCTACCATCATTGAAGAAAGAAAGATAAGAAGTATATCAAGAATGTTATGGATCTGGAGACATAATCGACCGGACTGGCGGCGTGGCTCAGCGGTAACGTTCTCGCTTGCTGGGCCCTAGGTTGCAGGTTCGTATCCTGGCGCAGTCAGCTGGCATTTGAGGGTGCACAAATGCGAGGGAGCCGTGTCAGTACATTTACTGGTACGTTAAAGATCCCCTTCGGGCCAAAATTCCGGCACCCCGGTGTCTCTAAAAGCAACAGAATTTAAAAGGGATGTAAAACCAATAACATTATTATTATTATTATGATTATTATTATTATTATTATTATTATTACATATACGACCTGCCGTGGGCAACATCCAACTTTGAGTTGAGGCATGTCTTTACACGTCTGGTTGTGCATGGCTTTCACAACCCTAATTGAATTAACAAATCTCTCCATGACCCTACAGAGACGTGTGTATACAAACTATGTGGATATTTTCGATTGCTATTTGCCTGAAATAAAAGTAGTAATTAATAACCTGAACTAACACCAACGGCTTGAATTCAGTTACTATGTGAAATCGTTTTTTTCTTTACTTCAAATAACATTTTCAAATAACGCAAAATAGGCTGTTACAAACCCTTTAAAATAAAAAGTAAAAATGTATCGTAGTATCATCTTGTCATTCTTCAAATTCGATGCGCATAGAATTCCAATGGTATAGTAATCAATGGAGCCCCACGTAGACTAGTCGTGACATCTAGTGGTGAAATCTCAAACAATATAATCCTAACAGAGCGAGTGCATTCTAGCGGCCAGAAGAAGAAACTTTTCAATACAATCTGGAAGTTAATAAGTAGGTCGGCGTGCAGTTACCTTTTTGGCAGCTAGATGTCTCGAGTAAATCTGCTGGCAAATTATGTTTTAATTAAATATATGTTTTACACCATAATATGCACAATATAACGCTTATTTTTAAACATCTGAGTCATTACAAAACAATAAACATATAACATTTCAAGCAAAAAACCTAGCTCTGATCGGGTTTGAACCATAGGCATTTGAGCGATAGGCTAACGCTCTACCACTGAGCTAATTGTGTCAACGAATATCGTTCTATATAAAATGACTTACATAGAACTTGTTAGCAAATAATGATTTATACTGAACGATTTCATCACTGGAGTATATTATTTATATACACACATCAAAAAAAGTTTTGCATCACCTCGGTTCCAAGAGTTCCGGAACCTTTAAATACAAAGGGAATAGAGATCAACACAAACAACATTTCAGCTCGTTTTATTGCCCATGAGACCCACACATTGCATGTTGTACCATCATACAGCTAGACTTTCAGCATTTGTGGTCCAGATTGCAGTACACACCACTACCTCTAATACCCAGTAGCACGTCCTCTTGCATTGATGCATGCCTGTATTCGTCGTGGCATACAATCCACAAGTTCATCAAGACACTGTTGGTCCAAATTGTCCCACTCCTCAACGACAATTCGGCGTAAATCTCTCAGAGTGGTTGTTGGGTCAAGACGTCCATAAACAGCCCTTTTCAACATATCCCAGGCATGTTCGATAGGGTTCATGTCTGGCGAACATGCTGGCCACTGTAGTCGAGCGATGTCGTTATCTTGAAGGAACGCATTCACAAGATGTGCACGATGAGGTCGAGAATTGTCGTCCATGAAGACAAATGCCTCTCCAATATTCTGCCGATATGGTTGCACTATGGGTCGGAGGATGTCATTCAGGTATCGTAAAGCCGTTTCGGAGCCTTCCATGACCACCAGTGGCGTACGTCGGCCCCACATAATGCCACCCCAAAACATCAGGGAACCACCACCTTGCTGCACTCGCTGGACAGTGTGTCTAAGACGTTCAGCCTGACCAGGGTGCCTCCAAACACGTCTCTGACGATTGTCTGGTTGAAGGCATATGCGACACTCATCGGTGAAGAGAACGTGATGCCAATTCCGTGGGGTCCATTCAGCATGTTGTTGGGCCCATCTGTACCGCGCTGCATGGTGTCGGGGTTGCAAAGCTGGACCTCGCCATGGACGTCGGGAGTGAAGTTGTGCATCATGCAGCCTATTGCGCACAGTTTGAGTTGAAACACGACGTCCTGTGGCTGAACGAAACGCATTATTCAACATGGTGGCATTGCTGTCAGGGTTCCTCCGAGCGGCAATCCGTAAGTAGCGGTCATCCACTACAGTAGTAGCCCTTGGGCGGCCTGAGCGAGGCCTGTCATCGACAGTTCCTGTATCTCTGTACCTCCTCCATGTCCGAACAACATCGCTTTGGTTCACTCTGAGACGCCTGGAAACTTCCCTTGTTGAGAGCCCTTCTTGACACAAAGTAACAATGCGGACGCGATCGAACTGCGGTATTGACCTTCTAGGCATGGTAGAACTACAGACAACATGAGCAGCGTACCTTCGTCCTGGTGGAATGACTGGAACTGATCGGCTGTCGTACCCCCTCCGTCTAATAGGCCCTGCTCATGCATGGTTGTTTACATCTTTGAGCAGTTTTAGTGACATCTATGAACAGTCAAAGGGACTGTATCTTGGATACAATATACACAGTCAACGTCTATATGCCGGAGATCTGGGAACCGAGGTGATGCAAAACATTTTTTGATGTGTGTATAAAGCATTTCATACAAAGTTTATTTATTTTGTATCAGTCCGCTATATTGTATGCAATACTCAAATTAGTGAAATATAAGTCAGGCACAAGATATCCGCTGACATCTTGTCTTATTACTGAATCTGCTCAGCTTTTTAAAATCACGTCTGCACTATAGTATTACAAAATAAACTTTTAATTTCGAACGTGTCTCTTCCTTTAGAACAGTTAAAACGATTCTCGGCTGGATAATCGGAACTGGTGGGTCCCATGATATGGATTATAAAGTTTGCATAATTCGCACGGCCGCCATCCTGAAATGGTATGGCGGACGACCATGTAGTTTGGTCACAAGACGCATCCTATACGAAGGTATGTTGTTACCAAATTTGGTAGAGATCGGATGATTTGGTTAGTCGTTATTTGATTTTACGTTATGAACGTTTGAGTGGCCGCCATTCAGTTTTAGTAAAGATGGCGGCGATATAAAACATGACACTGAGGTGTCCTTTGCTAGTGCTACCTTTGTACCAAATTTCGTTCAATTCGCATTCACCGTGTTCGAATTGATAGGGGGGGGGGGGACAGACATTCAGAGTACACACACTCACACACACACAGACACACACACACACAGACTCACACACACATACACACACACAGACTCACACACACACAGACATTTTTTGCAAAAATCGAAAGTAGGCTAAAAATGAGATGGTGTGTGTCTGTCTTTCTGTCTGTCTGTCTGTCTGTTACTCTATAACTCAAGAACCACTGGTCCGATTTAAATGACATTTTGCATGGGTGTAGCTGATTTACCATGTTTACATATAGGATACTCTTGATTTCGAAATTTTGCACTATTAAAAAATGGCGACTATTTTAGTGACTTCATTAGACCCTTTGGTTTCAAAATTTCATATTTCCATATCAAATATAAAGAGAACGGTAGGAAATAGCAAACTTTCGATGGCATACATGAGCTTTGAAATTTAATTTCCTATCCGAAGGGTCCTTATCACTTTTCGTGTATCGCCAACAGTTAGCGAGTAAAACCGACATTTGTGACTTCACTACACCCATTGGTTTCAAAATTTCATATTTCCTTTTCAAATAAAAAGAGAACGCTAAGAAATAGCAAACTTTTGATGGTATACATGAGCTTTAACATTTAATTTTCTATCCGAAAGGTCCTTATCACTTTTCGTATATCTCCAACGGTTAGCGAGTAAAACCGGAATCTGTGCAATAAAACACGGTCAACACCGAGCGGTGCAGTATATCTCTCTATATATAACAAGTAGTTCCGTGAAGAACTATACAGCCTATTTTCATATATCCTACTTATGTTAATTGCCACTATCAACATACACAATTTCAGTTTGATTGCTGTAATAGATTCGTAGATATTGAGAACCGACTAAATATTTCGGATGGTCGCCATGTTGGATTTTATATATGTAGGTCCTAGAGTTATGTACTGTTACATGCAGATTATTGAGAACGTGTAGTATTCAAACTTCAATCGCATAATTAGGACACAAGAAAAAACAAGGAGATTTAAAAAAAATTCACAGCTGCCATCTTGAGGTTATGGACACAATTGAAATAAATTAGATGCCAGTGGATTAACATTCGGATAAAGATTTACTGTACCAAGTTTCACTGCACGCGGATGGTTAAATTGCGAGAAACGTCCATGTGAATATTTATAATTCGCGTCACCGCCATGTTGGATTTGTGATCACCAGGTTATTTAAAGTCCTATAGGTGAACTTAAGTTCATAGCCCCTATGAACATTAAAAAAATTAGTTTGATTGCTAAAATAGATTCGTAGATATTCAGTATCGTCTAAATATTTCGGATGGTCGCCATGTTGGATTGTTAAATGTATAGGCCATAGAGTCATGTACCATTAAAGGAAAATTATTGCGTAGGTTCATTATTCAAACTTTCACTTCGATCGCATGACTACATCACAAGAAATAAAAACTTAATTTTAAAATTCGCACTGCCGCCATCTTGAGGTTATGTAAACAATTGAACAAAATTAGATACCAGTGGAATACAATGTGTATAAATATTTCCTGTACCAGGTTTCAGTGCGCTTGGAACATTAAATCGCGAGAAAGGTCTATTTAAAATGTTCAAATTCGCTTGGCCGCCATGTTCGTTTTGTAGTTAACCGGTTTTTGAAAATCTTATAGATGGACTTCCAGTAGTGCCCTTTATCTCCGTACAAAATTTTAGGGAGATATCGCTAATAGTTTTAGAGATATAGAATGCCGGTGAAATATGTCGCACATCCGCCATCTTGTGATTATGTAAACAATTGAACGAAGTTAGATGTCGGTGCATTACAATGTATATAAACATATACTGTACCAAGTTTCATTGCGTTTGGTTGGTCAAATCGCGAGAAACGTCTATTTAAAAGTCGCAAATTCGCTTGGCCGCCATGTTGGTTTTGTAGTTACCAGGTTTTCAAAAGTCGCATAAGTGAACTTATAGTAGTTCCCTGTATCACCATAGAAAATGTCAGGGTAATATCGGTAATAGTTTCGGAGATATTGAATGCTGGTGAAATATTTCGCACAGCCGCCATGTTGGATTGGTGAGTCGTAACAAAATTTGAAGGGCACGGTCGAGGTCGCCGGGAATAGTGCTATGAACTTTCCGAGTTTCATTGAAATCGCTCCTGCCGTTTAGATTTTATTAGGGGGGGACACACACACGAATCACACACACACACACACACACACACGCACACACACACGGACAAAAGGTGATCTCATAAGCCTATTTTTTCAAAATTGAAAATAGGCTAAAAATGATAATTTGTGTGTTTATCTCTGAATTTCTACGGAAATTTGAGATGTTTACACGTTTCAGACTGTTTTATGATGGATGCGCGATAAAATATTTTTTTTGTTTGTCTGTCTGTTTGTCTGCGGACAAATTTGTTCCCTTATAACTCGAGAACGGCTGGGTGTATCAACGTAAAATTTGGTACAGATATCCATCAGAGGCACGACACCAATCATTGATGTAACTCTTCTCCGTACCTCTCATAAAAGGGGGCCTACCCCTTAAAATACATGCTGAAATAGGCGTAGAAGGACGAGACGAAACTCATTTTCAGCCCCTCAATGTGAGAGACAAAACTCGGGTCCCCGAAAACCACATTTTAAGGACCGAAGACCAACCGTTTTTTAGATATTCCCAGAGAACAAATTTAATTTAATAAACTAATGAACGAATGCAAGCCAGTAACCATGCCAATGGATTCTCAGATGTCCATCTATTGCCGTAAGACGCAATGTAATTCCATTAATTACATTAGCGTGAAAGTTTGCAAACGGCTAGAAGGTTATCACGGAACCAAAGCCGTAAAATTCATCGATATGTTTAACGCGCTTAAGGGGATCAAGGGGTACTCTAGAATTTTTTCACGCGATTTACACCTGCGGGTGTGGTACGGCAGGTCTATTATATTCCTATCCCCATATTATTCATTCATTCATTCATTCATTCATTTCGTATAGGCCATCTATGGACCGCGTCATTCCAACCGTCTCCTACTGGCTTTGATGTTTGCCCTGTACGCCCGCATTCGTTCTCGGTGGACTTCCTTCCGTTCCAGGGTCCAATCTTTCCCGTTTTCAGCTTCGGTTTTTCTTGGAAACCTTTACAAGCTTGAAGTTTCCCTTCGAGTGGGACGCACTCCTGAATGTCTGTTGGTGTAATCCCCACTTCTTTCAGATCTTTATCCAGTTCAATGAACCAGGCCCATTTTGTTTTCCTCTCCTGAAAGTAAGTTATGTTGCGGTTGGTCAGTCTCGCTGGGCTCATTCGTTTCACATGCCCAACAAATGGTAACCTTCTCTTCCGGATGACGTTGCTTATCTTCTCCACATGAGTATATAGGTCATGGTTATGCCGTTTTCTGTATTCCCCATTATCTTTGATGGAACCCAATATCTTTCTCAAAATTTTTCTTTCTTGACCAAGCCTTTTTTGTTCATCGTGAGGCATTCAGAAGCATGCAAGACTTCCGGACAGATGACACTGCAGTAATGTTTTAGTTTTGCATTGAAGGATATTGACCTTTTCATACAGATGTCCTTAGTTAAATGGTAGACCATTTCCATTTTGCTCAAGCGCGATGTGAATGCTTCTTTCTCTGATAATATCCCTTCCCTGACCCGTCCTGAAAAGAAAAAATACATGGCCATTGGCTGAATAAAAATAAATAAAAAAATAGGTGTTATAATTTCTCCGTATATTATATTATTATTAGTATTATATTATGGCGTACAACGACGACACAAAGCCCCTCGGTGACAGCAACAAAACTCGGGGGCCCTAAAGGGTCCTCGAAAACTACATTATAAGGCTCTAAATCCAACAGTTTCTGAAATATTCCCAGAAAACTAATTTAATTTAATTTAACAAACTAATGAAGGAATGCAATTCGGTAACCATGAGAACATTATCTCAAGGGGTGGCATACAACTTTCCATCTATTTCTGTAAGAAACAATGACACTCCAATTATTACATTTATGTGAAAGTTTGCAAATGGCTATAAGGTTATCACGGAACTAACGTAGACCGTATAATTCATCAATGCAATTAAGTGGGTGAAGGGGTAACCTAGAATTTTTTCATGCAATTTTCACGTTCGACATATAGTACAGAAGGTCTATTATATCTCCAAACAGCAACATTATTTTCAAAAATTCCAGAATTGAACTAGCATTTTTTGCGGCTTTTAGGAATTTCGGCTATTTGAGTCTAGAGAACCTGAATTTTCATGCACCACAAGCCTATATAATTTATGAAAGGGGTCTTCCTGAGTATGGGCACCTAGCACAACGTAGAGGGTCAGTTTTTATGTGACGTGTATTGCGTTTCGTCTACAAGACTTTCAATTGTATTTCACGTCAGGAAGTACACGTTAGGTGAATTTAGTCTGAGAGCACATTTTAACTAATTTTTTTTGTCGACATACGGGTTCATCATAAGGATGATTTTATTTGATACTGTGTGGTAGATATACCCATATTTGGATATCTGGGTAATATGTTGTAGACAATAGAATTGTCTGTCTGTCTTTCTGTGTATCTTTATGTACGCCTATACCTCGTGTTCGGATGCTTGGTGCATCTTAAAATTAGGTATGGTAACCATGAGAGTCAATACACCAATCATTTATAAAACACTTCACCGTAGTTTTCATACAGTAGAAGGGTGGATATAGAGAAAAACTTCTCAATATATGCTAAAATATGCGAAATATAAAAATTATCCTACAAGGACGACCAAAGCATATGTTGCGCTTCTCAATGTGAGACAGATAATTAGGGAATCTATAAAGGGTCTCCGAAAACTACATTTTAAGGGCCTTAAATTAACAGTGTGTGTGATATTCCCAATAAACTAACTTCGTTCTGATAAACTTGATGGAATGACAAACCGCTAACCATTGCACAGTAGCGCAATTGATAATGTCTGGTGTTAACTACGAACACCGTTCGAAGAACGGGTACTTCTGCTAGTAATTATATAATTGTGTTATTTGCACAGTTAGCAAGAGATTTTTATTTATGTTTAGGTTGGCAGCAGTGACCTATAGACAGAGAGTGAAGTAGCCATCATGGCTGAATGTGTTTGTGTTTCAGAGCAACAGCTCCTTCGCATTTCAAGTGTTGTGTCTTTTGTATCATGTACATTTTTGTAAATACAGTCCACTAGTGTTAATGCGACATTTTCATTTATCCCCTGATGTTTCATCTGGGGCACGTATGTCGCATACAGACATATGTTTTGGTCCTACACGGGCAGGATTCTCGCTATATCAACTGAGGCCATGTGGTCCCGACAAACGCTAAAACTGCTGTATTTAAGTGAACCAGTGCGAAATACGTATGTAGAGACAATACTAGTACATTATTGTGAACAATGCAGGCTCAATTGTAATGTATTTATCAATGTTTGTCTGTTCGATCTAACTTATTTGAAAATTGAGCACAATGGCTGCCAAATAATGCCAACACCGAATCCATGTGCTATGCTTTCGTGTCGCCTCGGCTAGTGTCGTTTAGCTTCGGTACTGTGCTTGATCGCAGCTGGGCACGTAGCGCTCGCCAGCCTGCATGATTCATGTTAAAACTCAGCTGTTGTATTACAAATTTAATATTTGAATAAGTTAATTCATGCAGCGGGACTTGCAGAATTACACAATCATGATGAATATTGTATATTCGTAAAAGCATATCCAGAATTGTGAACGTTTCGATGTGCAGTTGAAAGATCAATGGACGCATGTTTGAGGCCATGCGTGAGTTCTCGCGATTTCCAATCAGCAGTGCAGCCTTTGATTCCTACGGATGCAGTACCATTCAGCAGTGCAGCCTTCGATTCCTGACGGACGCAGTTCCATTCAGCAGTGCAGCCTTCGATTACTGCCGGACGCAGTTCCATTCAATGGTGCAGCCTTCGATTCCTGACGGACGCAGTTCCATTCAGCAGTGCAGCCTTCGATTTCTGACAGGCGCATTTCCATTCTGACGTCCTGACTTCTATATCCAACCGTTAGGTGACAACGCAGACTGAAAGAACCTCTACTCCAGATATGTTAACCAAGGCATTTCATAGCAATTCCTTCCCATACCCAGAAATCCTTCCTGTGCATGAACCATTTTAAGCATGTCTACTGAATGTGAGATAAAGTCATTGACCAAGCGCAGAGGTGTTCTCCGAGCATCCCTCACGAGACTCCATACCCAAATTAATGAATTTAATAATGAGACTCCTAATGAAGTATTAAATGTGAAGAATGAACGTTTATTAGCTCTATTACCAGAATTTAATGAAATTCAAAGCAAATTGGAGGATTTGGATGAAAAGAATTCTCATGAGCAGGTCCGGTGTGAATTCGAAGATGATTATGAACTTAGGGCTAAGCTACAACAGTTACTAAATACCCATTGCACACATGCCTCATCTGTCTCTAGCAACGGTTAAGAATCTACAAGTAGTAATATAGGTTCGTACAGTTTGCCCAAGATACGGTTACCAGAATTTTCAGGTGATGTTACACAATTCATGCATTTCGATGACCTGTTTGATTCATTAATACTGAAGAATCAGTCTTTGGGTAATGTTGAAAGGTTCCATTATTTAATGTCAGCACTGCGTGGCAATGCTCATCAACTCATTTAAAACATTCCTCTTACTGCAGATAACTTTGAGCTAGCTTGGGAAACGGTATGCAAGCGATACTGCAATTCAAAGATAATAGTAAATGCACATATCAAATTACTGTTATCTCCAGATATCGTCCAAAGGGAATCATCTTCTGGTCTACGCACCCTTTTGAATCAAGTACAGTCCAATTTAAAGGCTGTTGAGTCTTTGAATTTGAATATTCCCCTGCATGAAATCATAATAGGTCAAATCATACTTGACAAGTTACCTGAAGCCACACGTAAGCAATGGGAAATGAGCAACAAATCCAAGGAACTATCTACACTTACGGAGTTGTTAGAATATCTTGAAAGGCGGGCTCAAACCCTTGAATTAATTGATTTTTCACCTACTTATGGTCACAGTGATAAGATCAGCAGATTGTCTCAAGATAAAACTTCTAAGCATTGTTTCAAGCATGAGAAACAACCATTTACAAGTTGTTCATACATTGCAATTAACAATAATTGTGAAGCCTGTAAGGGGCAACATCCAATCTTCAGATATGATAAATTTTTAGGTTATGATGTTAATCGTAGATACAACCTAGTTAAGCAGCATAAACTTTGATACAACTGTTTGCATGAATCACACGCTATAAGTTCTTGTCCTTCGAAGTCAACATGCAAAACTTGCAACGGTCGTCACAACTCACTGTTGCATTTTGATTCTGGGAATCAGCAATTCAATGCCAACTCGTCTAAACAGTCCCAGCAAGGAGCTATTAGCAGATGCTCAAACCCCGTGTCCAACCAGGCTCACAATGCTCAAGTTCGTGGTAACTCCTCCAGTTATTGCACTATGAAACTCAAACCACAAACTCAAGTTCTACTTTCTACAGCAATAGTAAAGGTAAAGGATAGTGCTGGTATGCTAACTTAGCTGGTTGCTTATTGGACAGTGGCAGTCAAAGCAATTTTTTAACCAAGAGTTTGGTTCAAAATTTGGGCTGAAGAAAGGCCAATAATCTCACACCCATCGAAGGTATTTCTCAGTCCACGTATAGTGAGCGCATAGTGTGAGCGTTGAAGTGCAATCTTCCATAAACAACACACGCCAGAATGTTGAATGTCTGGTCCTATCCAAAATTACAAGCGACATGCCTAGTCAGCAGGTACCCTATGAAGAGTGGGAGCTCCCTAATGATATTCAGTTAGCAGATCCGAGGTTTTATGCCCCAGCCAAGATAGACATGCTTCTCGGTGCTGATGTATTTTTTTAGAATACTACAGAGGGGACACACCACGAGACCAGGGAAGTTTCCAGTCCTACAAAACACAGATTTTGGATGGATTGTGTAAGGTTCATATGAATCCACCTCGAGAAAGAGAAACAATGCAGCAGGAACGTTTTTCCTTCGTAATGATGTTCACCTTCATAACCAAGTGCAACGATTTTGGGAGATGGAAGAACTTCACGAGCCAGTTAAGTCGCAAGAACAGATTGAATGTGAACAGCATTTTTCTGATCATGTGACACGAGATGCATCTGGGAAATACATAGTCAGACTACCATTTAAGCAGGAACCAAGTATATTAGGCAATTTTTACAAACAGCAACTAGCAGATTTCAATACCTTGAGCGTAGGCTTAACAATGATACGCAACTGAAGGTAGATTAAGACCAGTTTCTCACTGAATACCAGGAACTAGGTCACATGGATATTGTTAATTCTAGTATGGCAACATCGGTAGCATACCGGGTGAGTTAGCCGTGGTGGTTACGGCATGACTGATGGCAGTCGCTCACATCCGGGAGGCGAGGAGGTTCGAATCCCCCCGCCGGCAACCTTGAAGATGGTCTTCTGTGGTTTCCCATCTTCCTTCCAGGCAAATGCCGGGGTTGGTCCCTAACTATAGGCCACAGCCGCTACCTTCCAACTCCTCGTCCTTACATTTCAACTTCCCTCCTTCCCTCCCCAACGATACTTGTAGCTCACCCATTGGGTGTCCGTCTCGAAGCAGCTACAAAACTGGCGAGCCGAACATGTCCTCGGACACTCCCGGCACTAAAAGCCATACGCTAAAAAAAAAATCGGTAGCATACTACATGCCGCACCATCCGGTATTCAAGAAATCCAGCACTTCTACAAAAACTAGAGTTGTCTTCGGCGCTTCTTGTAAATCGAGGTCAGGAAAGTCACTTAATGATATTTTAATGACGGGTCCTACTATTCAACAAGACTTATGTTCGATTGTCGCTAGATTTAGAACTCACGCCATAGGCTTTACAGCCGACATCGAGAAGATGTACAGTCAAGTTAAGGTTGATTCCAGAGACAGCAGCCTTCAACGCATCCTTTGGAGAGCTTCTCCTAATGAGCCTATCAAGCAGTACCAACTTCAGACGGTCACATATGGCACATCATCAGCTCCATTTCTAGCAATAAGATGTTTAAGGCAATTGGCATATGATGAGGGACAACAGTATCCGCAGGCAGCATCTGTCCTTTTTCGTGATTTTTATGTAGACGACTGCATTTCAGGAACAAGTAAGGTTGAAAATGCATTACTCCTACAACGTGAACTGATCCAATTGTTATCCAAGGGAGGCTTCAAGCTCCGCAAGTGGTGCTCTAACCATCCAGCATTGTTAGAGGCCGTTCCAAAGACTGCAGAGAGACGCAGCTACCCCTTCAGATTGATTCTGGAGAAAATATAAAGACTTTAGGTCTACTTTGGCATCCAGCGACAGACAAACTACAGATATCCAGTGGTGTTCAGAAAGAACAAGGAAGTGGATCTCCAGTTACCAAACGCAAGGTGTTATCGATTGTGTCGTCAATTTATGACCCTATTGGGCTAATCATTCCTATTGTCATCGCATTCAATATGTTTTTTCAGCAACTATGGCAAGAGAAGATAGGATGGGATGATGAACTTCCAACGGAACTTCTTACAAGATGGCGTACTCTGCATTCTCAAATACCCTTGATTGACCATATATATATTAACAGATTTGTGCTTCAAGAAAATTGTACTCAGGTGCAGTTGCATGGCTTCGCTGATGCATCTACCTTGACACCAGGTCACTTCCTTATAGGCGAACCCCTCACTACTCTTCCCGAACCTGATTTAACATTATGTAAACGGCCTTTGTTAACTACATATAAGGTTCTTCAACAAAGACTCCAATCCTTTTGGAAGAGATGGTCATCAGATTACCTCACTCATCTGCAGCAGCGCAGCAAATGGACGACCTCCTCCTGCAACGTATCACCAGGTACTGTGATGCTGATACGGGAAGACAATGTTCTCCCACTCCATCGGCCCCTTGGTGTTATCACACAAGTGCATGGTGGTAATGACAATGTGGTAAGAGTGGTTTCAGTGAAGTGCAACAGTGGTAATTTTAAACGACCAGTTTCCAAGGTAGCTCCGCTACCAATTGAGCAGACACATAATTTTGACTGTTAATATGTCAGTGTTTTAAGTTAGTGAATATTTTAGTGTTTCATGTCCTTGTCATTGGAACATTTCAGTGTTTCCATTTCAGATTATTGAAATCCATGTATTTCAAGGTGGGGAGTATGTTTGCTCTCAGGGAGAATATAATTATATAATTGTGTTATTTGCACAGTTAGCAAGAGATTTTTATTTATGTTTAGGTTGGCAGCAGTGACCTATAGACAGAGAGTGAAGTAGCCATCATGGCTGAATGTGTTTGTTTTCGGAGCAACAGCTCGTTCGCATTTCAAGTGTTGTGTCTTTTGTATCATGTACATTTTTGTAATTACAGTCCACTAGTGTTAATGCGACATTTTCATTTATCCCCTGATGTTTCATCTGGGGCACGTATGTCGCATAGAGACAGCCAGCCTTTCCTTCTTCTGCTTTAACGACTGTTCCTGAAACTCGTAAAGTCGCCTCTTCTTTTGTAACTAATGTTACCCCTTCATTGATTGAAAGATATTCTTCTTTTCAAAAGCTAGTTCGTGTTGTAGCTTACTTGCTTAGATGGAAATTCCTTGTTTTAGAAAAACCTTTGCTTCCTCAAGCTTTTCTTTCCACTGTTGAATTACAGTCCGCTACAACAAATGTTTTATTGCTTACTCAGCTTGAAGTCTTTTCAGAAGAAATTAATTCTCTATCCAAGGGTCTACCCCTCAAAAAGTGGAATAGACTATTCGCTTTATGCCCCTTTCTTGGTTATAATGGATTATTAAGAGTAGGCGGTCGGTTATCTTTTTCTAATTTTTCTGAAGATAAGAAACACCCCATAATTCATTCTTCAAAACATCACGTCAATAAAATGGTAATCCGTCAGTTCCACTACCAACATTTGCACCCTGGCACTCGTACGCCCTTATGTTTAATTCGTGAGCTGTATTGGCCATCAAAGGCATGCACGAAGTCACTTCCTTTGTGAGAAAGTGCATTCCTTACTTCAAAGCCAAACCTAAGTTTTCTCAGCAACTTATGGCTGATCTTCCTTCGTTCCGTTCTGCTCCTAGCAGACCCTTTCTTCTATCTGGTATTGATTACGCTGATCCGTTCCTACACCAAACTAACAGCCTTAAGGCCAAACGTAAAATTTTTGGCAAGCCGTACATTGCACTCTTTGTTTGTATGATCACTGGCGCCATTCAACTCGAATTGGTCACCAATGCTTCCACTTCATACTCTCTTTCTGCTTTTACTCGCTTTTTTGCTAGAAGAGGAATTCTCTCTGAGGGTTTTTCCGACAACGCCAGAAACTTTCTTGGTGCTTCTCACAATGGCAAAAAGCACTCTGTTCTCGTTCTGCCAACGAGCAACTGTCTAATTTTGCTCATTTGAAGAAATTCAAATGGCACTTCATTCCTCCATATGCTCGACATCATGGTGAGAGATCGGAAGCTTGCGTTAAGCTGGTTAAAGCTCATCTTAAAAGAACTATAGGAAATTCTATCCTATCTTTTGAAGAATTCAATTCCAGTGTAATTCTTATTGAGGGCACTGTCAATTCCCGACCCTTGTCTCCTTTGTCCAACGACCCTTCAGACTTACTTCCTTTATCTCCTGGTCATTTCTTGATAGGTAGCTCATTAAATGCTCCACCACCTCTCATCGACCGTAAGCTCGATCTTTCTTTACCCATTCTCTGGAAAAGAGTTGAAGCTCTTAGGGATAGATTTTGGAAACAGTGGAGACTGGAGTATTTAAACTTGCTTCAACGGAGAGGGAAGTGGCAGCTCGCTCACCCAAACCTTAATGTGGGAGATTTGATTCTCTTAAGAGAATCCAGTCCTCCTATTGTTTGGCACACTGGTAGAGTAGTGAAGTGCTGCACCGGTCGTGACGATAGGGTCAGAGTGGTAAAATTAATTACTCCTTTTGGACAGTGTGTTCGTCCAATTTCTTCTGTTTCTCCTTTGCCACTCAAGTCCTGTTTCCTTGTGTTTTTTCTTGTTTTTTTTATTGTTGCCCCTCTGGCAGTATGTTGGCATTTGCGAATAATTTATTGGTTAAATTTTGTAAGTTTGTGAAAGTGTCTAAAGTCAGACCTGAATTTAATTTTCATAACCTCAATTGATCACCACGTGCGTGTGACATTTCTCTTTGTATTACGTTTCCTCGTTTAAACCAAGTATGTTTAAAATGATTTACTTACTTACTTGTTAGTTTATTAGCCATGGCTCCCCTCTAAGATATTTTTCCAGGTGTTATGGTCACACCTTGAATTCTCGTGGTATACTGGTCTCTATAAGCTACGCACTTATTGGCTATCACCATGACGTGGCCTCGCTCCAGCCAATCACCGCGCGTCTTCTTCACAACGTGGTGTGAAGTCTCCAATCCTGTGTGATGGAAAACACGAGAACATTGGCCTGTCCACTATTTAAGAAGCTTGATGAACCATCTTATTTGTGCTTTCAATCATCAGCTGCCATGCTGATCACCCGTCTTGCTACCGGACGATAAACTTCTACTGTTCAACGTATCATCTGTAATTTCTGCATAATGAAGTGTTCTTAAATCCTTCGCCAAGTCGTCAAGACATTTTTAAAGTGATCAAACCTAGATCACATATTGCGTGTTCCTGCAACATGTCTACGAAATGTAAACTTTAAATATCTAGTGCTAAGGAAAACTATTCCAGTGTGCATCTACTACGAAGTAAATAGATCATTACCTATTTAGGTCTTCAATAGCTTACTATACGCTCTACGTTTGTGAATTCAACCACAACTTGACATAACCTATGTCATCTTCTTCTTACCCAAGGGTTCTACGAACACATGGGATGCTACCCGCACTTCATTATCAAGTTAAGTATTCTATCACATAACCTGTACCGTGTAATGTGTAATGTACTGTTCTACTTTACACGTTATTTCTTTCTAAAGCAAGATTCATGTTAGATAAGCTATATTCTTTCAAATGCAAATCTTTGTATCATGTTAGATTTATACAAGCCTACTTAAGTTTTCTCAATTTTAATATCTCGGCTTGCTTTGTCATTTTCTCAAGGATTACATACCTACTGGCTTTTGTCATTTTCTGCTTTGAAAATTATTTCATGGCCATATGTCATTTGAGAAAAGTCTCATTAATTCTTGTGCATACCTGCTTCTGCCATTGCACATTTCTTGATTAACTTTCATGCAGTTCACTCGTACCTGTGTCTGCCATTGCATTTCCTTCTGAAATATTTTGTTGCACTTTGGCAACTTCTATAACTCACTTTTCAAAGGTACGGCAGGATTTGCTCCCTGTCAGCCTTCAGCACTCTTTATCAGCTGCATTTCTACCCTTTTCATTCACAAGATAAATTTATTTAAATTGTGCATAAAAGCAATTACCCAGTTTTAATGTTTAAGGATCTTTTGAATTATTTTGTTAGGAAAGAAAGCATTGTTCTTTCAAATTGTGTTAACCTGTAAAGATATGAAATTGCATGTTCTATTTTCTGAATATATATGTTAAAGCCACCTGCTCTCTTCTTTTCTTGTTCTTGTGTTATATTTTCTAGCCCATGTTCCTTGACGCTCAAACTTTGTTCTATTTTGAATTCACTCAAAATAAGTCTGATAATGGAGGCTATTAATTGATCTATCCAATGGTTAGTGATAGTTCATCACACCAGTCCCCTTCTACTTCTATCTGGATTATAGGTAATCTTGCCGTTTTATTTTTCCGGATCCTTCCTTTCATATGAGAGATCTTCGTCCGTAACTTGGTATAATTCGCTTATGACAACGTGGTTTGAAGTAGAGATTCCATTATCCTTTTATTCCGTTTGGAAAATGACGTTTTTTGTACCCCCTTCTTCGAGTCGTTACCATAATTTTGTCGACTCGTCGAAGGTTGCGGTTCTAATTCCTCATCAACTTGATTTTGAGCATTTATTTTTTCTTTCTCTCTAAAATCTGCTATGTATTCTCGACTTTCGCGTTCCCTCTCGTCGTAAAATTGCCTAACATTTTCATTATTTCGCCAACCTCTATTATTGGATTTCTGCTGTTGTTGTTGCTGTTGTTGCCTTTGACGATTAAATTTGTCGCCATTCCAATTTTTATATCGACGGTAACCTGGTTCATTTTGGCTAGTGTCTCGATTATAATAACTGTTTCTCTGGATTCCTACGTTGATTGCTGTTCCAATATATGTTCTGGTATGGTCTTCCTTCTCTTTTATTTCTATTGCTTGGTTCATATCTGTTTTGTCTAAAGTATGGCGTTCGCGTTGGACCTTCATTGCTTTGTTCTGCTTCCTTCTGCTGAGTTTGGTCTACTTGTACCGTATATATTTCTCGATTCTCTGGCCTTCTCCTTACATTAGGTGTACTTGTATTCAAACTCGTATGGTCAAGCTGTCTCAGCAACTCTGCCATTTCTTCTAGAGTTTTCACATTCGCTGAGATTAAATGACGACTTACATCAGTTGGAAGTTGCCTTGAAATCGCATGAACTAACTCCCCTTCAGCTAATGGAGGCTGAAGGTACTGAAGCTGTGCTAATTGTTTTGTAAAGAAGCTAGCGTATCTAGTTGGGGTTGAAAATGCATATTTCTTTGAATAAATCTCTGCACGTATGTCCTGCTGAGTTTCCAAACTCCAAAATCTTTCTGAAGAGCTTCAGCAAACTGTTCAAAGCTAGCACATGTGTAACGGAATGCACGATACCAAGGAAGAGCTTCTCGTTCGAGATATTTCTCGACAACCCTCATTTTTCTATCTTTAGGAATGCGATTGTCATCTAGGTAACATTCCATATCCCTTAAAAATTATATGGCTGTCACATTTCCCTCGCCACTGAAACGAATTGGTTTATCTTCTATGTTCTTTAAGAATACGATATTTTGGTTTGTTCCATTCTCTCTTGAATCAAAATATCTTCCTCCTTCCTCATAGTCCCTTCGAATTCGTTCAATATTAGGCCGAATTTCACCTCCATCTTTGTGTTCATGACTATCTAGGCTTTCTTTATCTTCTTCTTCTCGTCTATCATTTCCCTTATTACTATCTCTCCTGATCTCTTGTGTCACACGCTCTTCTCGTGATTTATTCTCACGGTCCTGAAAGAATTTATTTAAATCTCCCCCTAAATCTTTCCGTATATCCGTTCTTACATATTCACGAAGACCAATTTCTCTTACGCTTACGTTTTTCATTTGTTCAGTTAGTGCAGATAGTTCCGATTCTTGACTAGATTTAATTTTAGCATGTTCGGTCGTTACCTCATCTACTATCTTTTTAATTTTATCGAGTTCATCCAATCTATTAGTATCTGAATTGCTAGTTAATTCTGATATCCTAGTAACGCTAGATTGCTGTACTTCATCAATACATTTACTTAACTCTTCTCTTAATCCTGAAATATCTTTATTTGCATCTAATTCAAATTTTCCCATACCTTTAAGAACTATAGCATGCATTTCCTGTATATATTCTCTATTAGATCTAAGTACTTCCTCTTTCATTGTGCCAACAGCTTTTACAATATTATTGGTTATATCCACATTTATGCCTTCTTCGATTAACCTTTTTTGATCCTGTAGTTTATTTTGTAAATCACTAACAGTATTATTCAAACCATTAACAATAATATTTAGTGCAGCATGTGATTCTGTAATTTTGTTATAGAGTACTTTGTTTTCATGTTTTACCTCGTCTAAACCTTTCTGTAACTTATCTTTGAGATTAGTATATTTTCACTATTTTCAACTTGTGCAGCAAATACTCTTTTAGTTACCGGTACCTCTTCTTTAAGTGTACCTAAATCTGTAGAAACCTGATCTATTTTCTCACCACTAACTTTACTTATTTTCTGGGCTTCTTCTATTATGGTTTTAGTTTCTTCTAAAGCCTTTCTACTTTGTTCTTGGGCTAGTCGACTTTCTTCTTGAGCTAATTTACTTAATTCTTGGGATATTCTTCCTTCATTCTGAGCCTTTTCTAAAGCTAATCGAATTTCATCCTGAACTTTCTCTGCCTTTTCCTGGGCTTTCTTATTTGCCTCCTGAGCTTTCTTATTTTCCCCCTGAACGTTCTTAATTTCTTCTTGTGTTCTTCCCTGGGCTAATCTACATTCCTTCTGTACGTCTGCAATACTTTCTCTAGTGCGCGTTTGTGCAAGTGTAAGTTCAGCTTTTAAACTCGTTTTCACCATGTCAGCAGATTGCTTTATCTCCTGCTGTACTTTCGTTGTATTCTCATGGGTGTATTTGTGCAATGTTTCTAAATCTACGTATATTTGGGTTTGGGACTCCTTCAATTTCCAAAACATAATCCTAATAGCGTCCATATCCTTCGACGACATTCTTGTTTCTTGGAGAACCAGGGAAACATCACTATTTACAACAATGTGGATACCTTGAGTGACCATAATTTTGTAGCATCTTTGATATTGGAACATTTTTAAAAAACGATAGCCTAACTATATAATAAATACTACCCCTATAATTACGTTCCTACGTCATCATCTCGACATTGTAACAACAACCCGAACATCCTCCTTTAACAATCCTTAAAATAACCATCAAGTTAACTATGAATTTACTTTTTAAATTACTATGACCAAGCATGTCATTAGCTGGTTTAACGATATACCTCAAACCTTACAGTAATCATACTAATATATAAAAATGAGATGGTGTGTGTCTGTCTGTCCGTCTGTCTGTTACTCAATAACTCAAGAACCACTGGTCCGATTTAAATGAAATTTTGCATGGATGTAGCTGATTTACCAGGTTTACATATAGGATACTTTTGATTTCGAAATTTTGCACTATTAAAAAATGGCGACCATTTTAGTGACGTCATTAGACCCTTTGGTTTCAAAATTTCATATTTCCATATCAAATAAAAAGAGAACGGTAGGAAATAGCAAACTTTTGATGGCACATAGAGCTTTGAAATTTAATTTCCTATCCGAAAGGTCCTTAACACTTTTCGTGTATCTCCAACAGTTAGCGAGTAAAACCGACATTTGTCACGTCACTACACCCTTTGGTTTCAAAATTTCATATTTCCTTTTCAAATAAAAAGAGAACGCTAATAAATAGCAAACTTTTGATGGTATACATGAGCTTTAACATTTAAATTTATATCCGAAAGGTCCTTATCACTTTTCGTATATCTCCAAAGGTTAGCGAGTAAAACCTAAATTTGTGCAATAAAACACGGTCAACACCGACCGGTGCAGTATATCTCTCTATATATAAATGAAAGTTTGTCTGTTTTTCTCTGAATTTCTACGGAAATTTGAGTTGTTTACGCGTTTCAGACTGTTTTATGATGGATGCGCGCGAAAATAATGTTTTTGTCTGTCTGTCTGTTTGTTTGTTTGTTTTTCTGTGGACAAATTTGTTCCCTTATAACTCGAGAACGGCTGGGTGTACCAACCTAATATTTGGTACAGATATCCATCAGAGGCACGACACTTATCATTGATGTAACTCTTCGCGGTACCTCTCATAAGAGGGGCCTACCCCCTTAAAATACATGCTGAAATAGGCGTAGAAGGACGAGACAAAGCTCATTTTCAGCCCCTCAGTGTGAGAGACAAAACCACATTTTAAGGCCTAAGACCAACCGTTTTTGAGATATTCCCAGAAAACTAATTTCATTTGATAAACTAATGAACGAATACATGCCAGTAACCATGGCAACAGATTCTCAGAGGTCCATCTTTTGCTGTAAGACGCAATGCAATTCCATTAATTACATTAGTGTGAAAGTTAGCAAACGGCTAGAAGGTTATCACGGAACCAAATTAAGCCGTAAAATTCATCACTACGTATAATGCGCTTAAGGGGATCAAGGGGTACTCTAGAATTTTTTCACGCGATTTACACCTGCGAGTGTGGTACGGCAGGTCTATTATATTCTTATCGTCATATTATTCATTCATTCATTCATTTCGTATAGGCCATCTATGGACCGCGTCATTCCAACCGTCTCCTACTGGCTTTGAAGTTTGCCCTGTACGCCCGCATTCGTTCTCGGCGGACTTCCTTCCGTTCCTGGGTCCAAATCTTTCCCGTTTTCAGCTTCGGTTTTTCTTGGAAATCTTTACAAGTTTGAAGTTTCCCTTTGAGTGGGACGCACTCCTGAATGTCTGTTGGTGTAATCCCCACTTCTTTCAGATCTTTATCCAGTTCAATGAACCAGGCCCATTTTGTTTTCCTCTCCTGAAAGTAAGTTATGTTGCGGTTGGTCAGTCTCGCTGGGCTCATTCGTTTCACATGCCCAACAAATGGTAACCTTCTCTTACGGATGACGTTCCTTATCTTCTCCACATGAGTATATAGGTCATGGTAATGGCGTCTTCTGTATTCCCCATTGTCTTTGATGGAACCCAATATCTTTCTCAAAATTTTTCTTTCTTTGGCCTCCAGTTTCTCGACCAAGCCTTTTTGTTCATCGTGAGGCATTCAGAAGCATGCAAGACCTCCGGACGGATGACACTGCAGTAATGTTTTAGTTTTGCGTTGAAGGATATTGACCTTTTCTTATAGATGTCCTTAGTTAAATGGTAGGCCATTTCCATTTTGCTCAAGCGCGATGTGAATGCTTCTTTCTCTGATAATGTCCCTTCCCTGACCCGTCCTGAAAAGAAAAGTACATGGCCATTGGCTGATTAAAAAATAATAAAAAATAGGTGTTATAGTTTCTCCCTATATTATATTATTATTAGTATTATATTATGGCGTACAACGACGAGACAATGCCCCTCGGTGCCAGCAACAAAACTCGGGGGCCCTAAAGGGTCCTCGAAAACTACATTAAAAGGCTCTAAATCCAACAGTTTCTGAAATATTCTCAGAAAACTAATTTAATATAATTTAACAAACTAATGAAGGAATGCAAATCGGTAACCATGAGAACATTATCTCAAGGGGCGGCATACAACTTTCCATCTATTTCTGTAAGAAGCAATGACACTCCATTTATTACATTTATGTGAAAGTTTGCAAATGGCTATAAGGTTATCACGGAACTAACGTAGACTGTATAATTCATCAATGCAATTAAGTGGGTGAAGGGGTAACCTAGAATTTTTTCATGCAATTTTCACGTTCGACATATAGTACAGAAGGTCTATTATATCTCCAAACAGCATCATTATTTTCGAAAATTCCTGAATTGAACTATCATTTTTTGCGGCTTTTAGGAATTTGGGCAATTTGAGACTAGAGAACCTGAATTTTCATGCACCACAAGCCTTTATAATTTATGAAAGGGGTCGTCCTGTGTATGGGCACCTAGCACAACGTAGAGGGTCAGTTTTTATGTGACGTGTATTGCGTTTCGTCTACAAGACTTTCAATTGTATTTCACGTCAGGAAGTACACGTTAGGTGAATTTAGTCTGAGAGCACATTTTAACTAATTTTTTTTGTCGACATACGGGTTGATCATAAGGATGATTTTATTTGATACCGTGTGGTAGATATACCCATATTTGGATATCTGAGTAATATGTTGTAGACAATTTAATTGTCTGTCTGTCTTCCTGTGTATCTTTATGTACGCCTATACCTCGTGTTCGGATGCTTGGTGCATCTTAAAATTAGGTATGGTAACCATGAGAGTCAATACACCAATCATTTATAAAACTCTTCACCGTACTTTTCATACAGTAGAAAGGTGGATATAGAGACAAACTTCTCAATATATGCTAAAATATGCGAAATATAAAAATTATCCTACAAGGACGACCAAAGCATATGTTGCGCTTCTCAATGTGAGACAGAAAATTCGGGAATCTATAAAGGGTCTCCGAAAACTATATTCATTTGAAGGGCCTTAAATTCACAGTGTGTGTGATATTCCCAGTAAACTAACTTCGTTCTGATAAACTTGATGGAATGACAAACCGCTAACCATTGCACAGTAGCTCAATTGATAATGTCTGGTGTTAACTACCAACACCGTTCGAAGAACGGGTGCTTCTGCTAGTCCTCAATAATGGTTACATTATTTCACTTCAATATACACCATAATCGGGATCGGCAAATATATAATCTTCCAATAAACATTACACCTCATGTCTGAGTCATCGTTGCTCAAACTGAGCCCACGATTGAATATTGCCTACGCGTGCAAACGTCAATCAAATCCCACGTTGGGCCCCAATTAAATATACTCTTATGTACCCGAAGTTGACATAGCCCTCACCTATTATCCTAGGAATGGAAGGGATCGCTAAGGGCGTTGATACCCAGCTAGATAAATCAACGGTACCGCGCTAGGTGAAGGGCTGGTAACCTCTGAATACAGGTATATTTCGCCGGCTTAGGACCAGGATAGCGTATCTACAAAAATAGCCAAATTGGCTTTTGGCATGGCTTTTCTTAGTTAGAATGAAGCATACTTACTGCCAAAACAGCGTAAGTGTAATCTTAATACTTTTTAAATAAGCCTATAGCGTAACTAACTTCCGCAAGATATCGTTAATACCTAAAATTCGTACGTTAAGATACGTCACTTTGCTTATATGGATTACGAGAAAAATGTTAGAGCAGTATCAGCGTAAGTGTACATACGCTACTTTGGTTCGAACTGAGTTATTGGCACGCACTAAATTTTTGTTATGCTTACCGCATTTTCCTTACTAATTAATTGTATCTCCAAGCTCTATGTACTTGTGGAGTGAGGTGACGTGAGAGGTAGGAAGAGACGGACCAGCCCGCCGTGTTATCTAGACTTCCTGTCTATTCCAACACTGCTAGCATAGGGTCGTTGCCTATACTAGTGTGGTGTTGCACATGAGTGAGTGATCGTCCAATGTGTTTTGTTCTGTTACTATGCACGGACCGGGAACCTCCTACTTCTCTCATTATCGTCCGCTATCCAAATTCCTCTCAGGTTCACAGTGCTTGGACTCGAGTAATGCTGTAGTAGCTTAAATTTCTTTCAGTTGTTGGTGAGTTACTGAGGCCGAGCCCAGACGATCATGGCCGCATAGAATATACCAGGTAAGTAATTGTAAAAGAAATGATACTGATGTCCGACACATGCCGCAAACAGAACAGAAATGTGATTATTGTTGCTTTTTTTATACACTGTTTTGACATTTCTGTTATTAACTATAAGTTTTTTGAATCGGGACTCGCAGATGTAGGTTGATGGCGTACACGCACAGATTGAGAGAAAAAAAAACGTGATGTCTATATACTGTATTTGATCGATGGGGATTTTATACTTCAGTCAGATTGGTTCGGAAAAATAACCCCTTTGAAGTCATAAAAACAAGAAACATTTATGACTTCACTCAGCTGAGGAAAGTAATGGTGAAAAACAGAAAGATTGACACCTTGGAGAGGAGGTTAATTGGCTGAAAATTAAATGGCTGCAATTTAGAAAGATTGACCCAGAACATATATTCTTTAAATATGGCTTATATGATGAGCAGCTCAGAAAAATAAAAGTAATCAGGAGAGGGCATTATACCTCATTAAATGACCTACAAGTGAAGCCTTCGTATCAAGGACCAATTCCCATTTCAACAGGGAAGTACAACGATCTTATTGAATTATGCAAAAGTGGAATAATCAGAGCACATTCTACAGATCATCCAAGCATGGTGTCATAAGTGACAGTACGAGTCATTCTGATCAATAATTAGTCTACAATGATATCCGACTCGTCAAACTGCGGAATGAACTGCTTTGTTGATGTACTGTGAGTACATTTCTAATATTCATGTTATAAGTCATACGTGTTATGAATCGGGACTCCCGCAGGTGGAGGTTGTTAGTGTACTGCTCGGGTCCAACCTTCGTGAACCTGAGAGGAATGTGGATCGCGAACTATGAGAAGTGATGGTGACGAGTGATTAGGGTTCCCGGTCCATGCGTAATAACAGAACCAAATTCATTGGTCGGTGACTGACTCACTCACTCATTCGCAACACCACAGTGGTTTGAGCAACGGCCCTATGATAGCAGTTAGCTGTTGACAGGCCATTCTTCTCCAGCCTGCCACTTTACCTCAACCCGCATGTTCACAGAGCTTGGACAGAGCAGTACATCCTCGGATTGAGGGGGCAAAATGACATGTTGACATATTTCCTAATTCAGGATTTTATCTGTTTGCTGTGTTTTAATGATAACGCTTGGAGAATATTAAAACTAAAAAATACACTCCTCTCAGCATTGTAGTTCATTTCATGATTCATTGTTAACTTGATACCTAATAACACTTGTACCTTTAACCTTTAACTGGTGACGTGCGGAATTCGGAACATAACTTATGCCGTGAGGTCTACGAGACTCCTGCCAAATATATCACAATAACGAACATTAAATGTTGACACATCATACAACTACTGGCATTATGTTATCTGTTTGAGAATGTAATAATCTCTCGTAATATTAACATGTTTAGGAACTAAAAATAAAAAAAGAAGTAGCTATTTTATTAATTTTTTACTCACAGTATGCAGACATTCTGATAAATTAAGTGATGCTTTTTGTCGCCAATTAAAATTAAACAAGTCCACTGCAGATCACTTTTCAATGATTCACTTTAATCCAAAGAACTAGAATATAGCATGTGTAAACAAATATAATATTATGAATGATAACGTACCACACACTTTGGAACCTAACCGTAACTGGTGATGTGAGGTCTGCCAGTCCACTTGAAAACTTCAACCTTAAGGCAAGCTAACCAGGGCCACTATACTTTCATCAACGAGTGAGTGAAGTGCCAGCATGAGCACGCAGATAATAAGGCAATATAAACAAAAGCTCCGTGCAAGATTTAATTAAAGAAGCACAGATGTTTTTATTTCTATTATTTCACGCCACCGCTTACAGATTATGAAATATAATCAAATAATCCTTTGTGGTCATTAAATGATTCATAAAAAATTACTCCTACACTTAAGTTACCTACATAAGCTAATGTAAAATAATTTCAATAGAAAATCATTAGAGCCAAAATAGCGTATCTCTCTTAATGACCTCAAAAAAAAATTATACCATGATTCTATAACTGTGCATGTAAGAAATAAGTGCACAATAATATTTGGAAATATGTTGGTAATATATAAAAAATCAAAAACTTCCAAATCAAATTATATAACCAGTTATATGCTAATTAACAACAATTTTGTCAGTTTTTCTTGCTTCCTGTAAAGTAGTGGTTTTGTAGATACGCTGTTCTCGTCCTAAGCCGGCGAAAGACCACGATAGTACTCCTACTTAGTTACAAATAAAACATCCTACAATCAATATATGGTAGGACGAGATTCTTGGAATCTCGAGGATGAATGGTTACTAAGTTGCAAAGAGCGCCAGTACCTAACTAGTAGCACTATCGTCGTCAGATTATTAAAATAGAAAGTCGAGATGTTCTATAAAAAATCGGACAGGCAAACTAACACGTGCCTGCAAGTTTATTCAACAAAATAAGGACACTTCCAGTCCAAACACACCTACATTCACACGTTACAATTATTATACAAACGTAAATTAAAATATGTAGTATATTTAAAATAAAATAAAAACGTAGTGAGCTTCCTGTCACTATTTATCAGTCCTAATGACTGTAACACAGAGAAAAATCTTTCTTCCAACTTTAAAAATGAAATATTTAAAAATAATAACGTAGTCACACTTGTGGCTCATACTGTACTCAATATACTCGTAAAACTTTTCTCATGCTGCTGAATGCAAGAAGATGTACTCTTCAAGTGCATTATGGAAGGGATATCAGACAGAACCTATCCTGTGTAAGTGAAATGAAAAATCATTCATCCCATTCATCACCTGTGCCATATTAGCTGGTTCATTATCTTCAGGCCCTGCGGGATAATTCCCCCTTTATTCACAAGGAGAGGCTCAAAATTGTATCCTGGATGTTGCCAAGCCCACTTACAGGTTTCTGGCCGATCCTGACCTTCTCAAAAGTGTGTTCATGGCAAAACGCAGAATCCAAATGAGCATCTCCATTCACTCAAATGGAAACTGATGCCCTAAGACCACATTCTCATCTGCTCAAGTTGACAGAATTGCAACTTATGATGCAGTTAGGGAGAAGGAAGATATTAAAGATAATGGCCTTCAAGATAGGAGGCTTCACTCAAGACATCTTGAGAAAAATAGATTTACAACGCCTCTTTGTGGCTAAAAAGTCAGTTGAAGACCTCATAAAGGAAAGAGGCTGAAAATTAGAAGCCAGAATAGAAGCCTTGAAAGGGAAAGAAGACCCTGAGTACAGTTCTGAGGCCTTCTGATTGCGTAACATAAAATAAAATATTATGTTCAACATTGAATTGCTTTTGTTTAAAATTATATTTTTTTAATGTTTATGTACCTTTTTCTGAGAATCTAACAAGGCTAGAATTATGAAATTTTGTATTTAAATTTCTATAAGCACAATGAATGTTGCCACGAGAGCAAATGCTAAAATTCTATGTTCAAGCTGAGGTATGGGGCATTGTCTTAGTAATTTTGCATTAATTTTATTCGTGCAGAAATATAATTCAAAAATTATTAAAATTGAGCTATTTGATATATTCAAAAAATCTCATGTGAGAAGCTTACCATATGCTAAAATATTAAACAGAGAAAAGTTTTTAAAAGTCTTTTGAATAGTTTTTGAAACAAGATACATACATGATTTTTTGAAAATAAAATTTAAAATTCCATGAAAAATAAAGTTACGTATATGATCCCAAAAAATTACAGTAAATGCGCTAATGTAATGTAAAGCACACTACAAAATTGCATTGTCGTATCTTCAAATTTGTGGGTTTGGTGCATCTTTTTCTTGTGGGTGTATTTCAAGAACGTCACCCCTAACGGTGTCGGAGTCCATTAACGTCGGACAGATATACATTTCCATTTTTATTTATAGGACAAGCTGTACACGGCATGCGTTGCAAAGCCAATCAGTAGTGGTTATTTAGCGGTTCTATATCCACCTCCTCCTCCCCACCTCCAAGATGGTGGTGGCGTGCATGGCGGCCGTATGTTAACCTAACCTAGCCTAACCAAACCAATTGGCGGCCGTTGCTTAACTTAACCTAGCCAAACCTAACAAGATGGCAGCTGTAGGTTAACTTAACCTAGCCTAACCTAACAAGATGGCGACAGTAAGTTAGCTTAACCTAGCCTAACCTAACAAGATGGCGGCCACGCGATATCATATGGACCAATAAGGCTAGAGACTTGTACGAGGTGTCAAATTACTCGGGCGGACACCCTCTTTCCTACGGGCAACTTATTTCCACCCGAAATAAAACCTACCCCTACTAGGGGGTGAAAGATTTATCTTTTAGGTAAACATTGCTTTCCATGTAAAACATGTATGCGGTTCAATGCTATGATGAAATAAAACGTTGTTCCACAAGAAACGCATGCGTAAAGCAGAATACCACTATGATTTAACATTTTAGTTTTTTGTTTTTACGCATGCGCACTTGGGGTTTTTGTAAGAGGGCGGGCTTTTTTGAATAATGATCTATAGATATGTTATTTTTTTAAATTAACCAAAAGATCCAAAACTAATAGGTCATCGGCTTTTTAATACCTCATGAACCAATAAGGCTAGGCAGGGAGACAGGCGTTGCTTCACGTCCGTAGGTATAACCTTAAATTACCCGGGTGGTGCTAAGTAAGCAACGGAATTGGCTGCTGGACCTTAAGCTCTGCTTAATGGATATCCCAGCAAATATAGGATACATTAAAATATCTTCGGCAATAATGACGGAACATTATCCCAATCAAAACGGTTCATTTTAGAGCCAAACAAAGGATATAGGGCCCACTTTGAATATCCTACAACTGAATGTTGAGGCTATAAGCCGATCCAAAAGTGACTACCTCTTAAAAGTGCTTAACGACAACCACGTAGATGTCGTACTGCTTCAAGAAACACATTGCGAGAATGAAATCCAACTTCACTCCAGATGTCAACTACCAGGATTCAATCTTGCTGCAGCTACCTTCCAAAAAAACTACTCTACCTGGAGTGCAGACTTGGAAATAGTAATTATTTACAAACCACCATCTCAAACTTGGTGTAATGAAGCCATCAAGAATGTACATCATCCAGCAGTCATCATGGGAGATTTCAACAGTAGGAATACTTCCTGGGGGAATGGAGATACTAATACAGATGGTCTTGGAGTGTTAGAATGGTCTGAAACAGAAGACGTCTTCCTTGTGTACGATGCAAAAGAGAGAGGCTCCTTTCACTCAGGAAGATGGAAGAAAGACACCAACCCAGATCTCTGTTTTGTTTCAAGGGACGAGCATGGAAGACCTTTACAGTGCATCAGGAAAGTACTGAACAATTATCCTCGAAGTCAGCATAGACCAATTCTCCTAAAAATTGGCATTGAAGTTCCAATAATAAGATCAACACCTGTACCTCGCTGGAATTTTGAAAAAGCAAACTGGGAAGCGGTTACTAAAGAGATGGATCACAATATCCAGTGGATTCCATCCAAACTGGACAACTATAAACGATTTCTTGGTTTAATATGCTCCATAGCTAAGAAACACATTCCCATAGGATTTAGAAAAGAATATATCCCGGGATGGAAATGAAGATGTGATGAACTTTACGAAGAATACCAAATCAGCAACAGAACAGAAGTCGCTGATGAACTATTGCACTGCCTAGATTCTGCAAGAAAAGATAAATGGAACTCAATGACAGCAAACATGAATTTTCAACACTCAAGCAGAAAAGCATGGACTCTTCTTAGAAAACTTGGAAGTTGTACTCCCAAATATATTAATAAGAGCTCAGAGGTATCTCCAATAGATGTAGCCAAAAGAATCGTCAAGCTATCCAAGATACCGGATAATGTCAATAAAAATGAATCCAAAAAACTCAAGAAAGAGCTAAAAAACAGGCTATCCTCGACTGAATCTCCCAGTTCTCAGGAGTATTCACAACTGCAGAAATCTCAACAGCTCTAAAAGAAGTAAAACCAGGCAAAGCAGCAGGAGTGGATGGAATATATCCAAAGTTTCTGAAAAATTGTTGACCTAGAACTCTACACTGGTTAGTTATGTTCTGGAATGACATACTAAGAAGTGGTAAGCTTCCATCCCTGCTTAAGAGAACTAAAATAGTTGCCATCCTAAAGCCCGGAAAAAGTGGAGATAGTCCTGAAGATTATCGACCAATACCACTCTTAAGTATTTGCTACAAGTTAATGGAAAGAATGATTTACAACAGAATCTCAGCCACAGCCTTCCAACACATACCAGGTGAACAAGCAGGATTCCGACCTAATCGAAGCTGCTGCGACCAGGTTTTGGCACTCACCAGCCACATTGAGAACGGATTTCAAGACAAGAAGAAGACCATCGCTGTTTTTGTGGACTTGACATCAGCTTATGACACAGTGTGGCGACAGGGAATGATTTTGAAACTCTTGAAGATCATTCCCTGTAAGATTCTTGCTACACTGCTCAACAACATGCTATGCAATTGTGTGTTTGAAGTGCATTTAAATGGAAGTTAGAGTAAGCCTTATGCACTAAACGATGGTTTACCTCAAGGATCAGTTCTTGCTCCGCTACTGTTCAGCATCTATACTGCAGACCTTCCAGAAACTACTTCCATGAAATTCATATATGCAGATGACATAGCTCTGACTGCCCAATCTAGTGACTTCAAAACAGCAGAAACTACACTCGCAAATAATCTCCATAACCTGAACAAATATTTCAGTACATGGCGACTTAAGCCTAACCTGAACAAAACTGAAGTAAGCTGCTTCCATCTAGACAACCAAAAAGCCGCGATGTACCTCAAGTCGAATTCAAAGGCCAACAACTTAAGTATAACCCCTATCCAAAGTATCTGGGTGTCACAATGGACTGGACACTTGCATACAAGCAACATCTCTCTAACACTGCAGCCAAGATAAAAACAAGGAACAACATATTACACAAGCTCAGTGGAACAGGCTGGGGAGCAAACGCTGCAGTACTACGGACATCAGCTCTTGCCTTGGTCTACCCGGTTGCAGAATACTGCTGCCCTGTGTGGCTTAACAGTGCACACACTTCAAAAGTTGATACCCAACTGAATGATACCATGAGGACAATATCAGGCACCATCAAATCGACACCTCGAAAATGGTTACCCGTCTTATCCAACATCCATCCCCCTCACATACGAAGAGAACTAGCTCTTGTAAGAGAATGGCAGAAATGCCGCAGTAATCCTCAACTACCCTTACATCAGGACTGCAACCCTCAGAAACCGAAGAGATAAAAGTCCAGAAACCCATCATGGAAGCTAGGTGAGAAGCTCCTGGAAACACATTTTGATGCTGATGAGGTCTGACTTGAAGAATGGTCCTCTTCAAATCCCGACCACCTGGGTTTAATCCACGATCCTTGTAGAGCTCCGCCTGGTTTCAACTTACCGAGAAGGGAATGGACATCTCTAAACAGAATCAGGACAAATCATGGAAGGTGTAAATTCTGGCTTCATAAGTGGGGAAAATCTGAAGACCCATTCTGCGACTGTGGTAATGTGCCTCAGACCATCCAGCACATTGTTATGGACTGCCCAAAGAGAAAATTCAATGGATCTTCCCAAGAATTACATAGTGCCTCTACGGAAACAATGGACTGGCTGAAAAGTCGGGACATTAAGTTTTCAATCTGTAAATAATGTATATAAAATTGGATGATATATGTATTTATAATGTATCCTTGTTTTGCCATACGAAATAAAATAAATAAGGCTAGGCACTCGTATGTGGGGTCGTTGGACTTGGGGTGACGCCCTGTTGTTTAATGTATTATTATTTTTTGTCAAAAGGGCCTAACTGCACTTTGGACTCGGGCAGATGCCCCCTTTTTGAATCTATTTTTGAAATTTTGACAAAGGGCCTTACTACACTTTTGTTGATATTTCCTGAACCCATGATGGGATTTTGACCTGCGAGGTATTGTTGGATTCGGGCAGATGCCCCCTTTTTTAATCGATTTTTGAAATTTTGACAAAGGGCCTAGCTACACTTTTGTTAATATCCCGCGAACCAATAAGGCTAGGGACTTGTATGAGGTATTGTAGGACGTGGGATGAAGCCCCTTTTTTGAATGTATTTTTGAAATTTTGATAAAGGGCCTAACTGCACATTTGTCAAAAAAATCATGATAGGGTAATTATTTTAGCCAATAGCCGATAGCCAGCGGCAGACCTGGTCTGGGTGTAAAGCAGTGTGTTGAACTAACGTTGCTCGCCAGTCCTCACTACTACAATCAGTTAACGATATGAAAGGAAAGTGACGAAATACATGTGAACACGTGTGAGATGACATTATTGTCGACCCCCTTGTGAAACAACATGTAAGCTAACAAATCACATCCAGTTTGGTTCGTACATGAGAAAATGCAAGTTGATGTGTAATATGACCTGACACAGGTGTTGACCTTGGACGTTAGCTGTACGCGTGCACGGTAACAGTTAACAAGTCACATCCCGTTTGCTTCGCACGTGAGAAAATGCAAGTTGATGTGTAATATGACCTGACACAGGTGTTCACCTTGGACGTTAGCTGTACACGTGCACGATAACACGGTATGCAAGTGTGTAAATTACTGAGTCAGTAAAAATATAATGCATGTATAGGAATGACATAACAGCCAATAGCTAGGCGAGAGCTGTGGACAGCAATGGTGGAAGGGGAAGGGAAGAGCAGAGGGGAGGGGGAGGGGCTATTTTATTAATCCAAAGCAGTTTCCTTATTTGCCAGCCTCCCACCCCCATCCATTTATGACGTCATTGCTAGGCATAAAGCAAGTCTAAACTTGTAGAACATGTCACGTGGCAAGGTTAGGTTAGGTAAGGTTAGCAACCACTATCACACTCTTAGTCAATCATTCGTGCCTACTATCAATTGCGCCTACTCTCAATCGCGCCTTCTATCAATTACGCCAACTGTCAATCGCGCCTTCTATCAATTGCGCCTACTAATAGCGCCTACTATCAATCGCGCCCACTATCAATTCCGCCTACTATCAATCGCGCGTACTATCTATAGCGGCTACTATCAATTGCGTCTACTATCAATTGCGCCTACTAATCGCGCCTACTATCAATCGCGCCTACTATCAATTGCGCCTACTAATAGCGCCTACTATCAATCGTGCCTACTATCAGGTGCGCTTACAATTGGGTCTACTATCAACTGTGCCTACTATCAGTTGCACCTACAATCAATCGCGCCTACTATGAATTGTGTTGATTGGACTAAATTGTTTGACATTTTGAAATCGATTGGAATAAAGTACAGGGACAGGAGGGTGATATACAATCTATACAGAAACCAGACAGCAGTCATTCGAGTTGAAGGACATGAGAGAGAAGCTGGTATTCAGAAAGGTGTAAGGCAAGGCTGCAACTTATCACCCATACTTTTCAATCTTTACATTGAACAAGCAATGAAGGAAATTAGAGAAAAATTTAAAGTGGGAGTGAAGATTCAAGGAGAAATAATTTCAACTCTGAGATTTGCTGATGACATCGTCATCTTGGCCAACAAGCCTGAGGATTTGAATGAGTTTTTGAATGGTATGGACTCCGTATTACGGAAAGAATTCATGATGAAAATTAATAAATGTAAAACAAAAATACTGGAATGCAGCCGAAATAAATCAGAAACCTCTATGGAGATCAAATTGGCAGGTGAAAAGCTGAAGGAAGTAGGAGATTTCTGTTACTTAGGAAGCAGAATAACCAGTGATGGACGAAGCAAAGAGGATATAAAAAGTAGGTTGGCTCAGGCAAGAAAAGCATTTCTACAAAAAAGAAATCTGCTGACATCGAATATAGATTTAGGTATTAGGAAGTCATTTTTGAAAGCCTTTGTCTGGAGCGTGGCGCTCTATGGAAGTGAAACTTGGACTATTGGTGCAGCAGAAAAGAGGAGAATTGAAGCATTTGAAATGTGGTGTTACAGGAGAATGATGAAGATCAGATGGGTAGATAGGGTTACAAACAAAGAGGTATTAAGACGAGTGGGAGAGGAGAGATGTTTCTGGCGACTGCTAATGAAGAGAAGAGATAGGTTGGTAGGACACATACTAAGACACCCAGGATTAGCAAGCTTAGTTATGGAAGGAAGGGTCGAGGACAAGAACTGTAGGGGTAGACCAAGGTTAGAATATGTTAAACAGATTGCCTCGGATGTAGGGTGTGGTAGCTATGTAGAGATGAAACGATTAGCTCAGGACAGGGTGGCATGGAGAGCTGCATCAAACCAGTCAAAAGACTGAAGACTCAAACAACAACAATGAAATGTGTCTACTATAAATAGGGCCTAATATCAATCGCGCCTATTATCAATTTCGCCTATTATCAATCGCGCTGACTATCAATCGCGCCTACTATCAATTGTGCCTACTATCAATCGCACCTGCTATCAATTCCGCCTAATATCTATCGCGCCCTCTATCAATCGCGCCTACTATGAATTGCGCCTACTATCAATCGTGCCTACTAATTGCGCCTACTATCAATTGTGTCTACTATCAATCGCACCTACTATCAATTGCGCCTACTATCAATCGCACTTACTATCAATCGCACTTACTATCAATCGCGCCTACTAATAATCACGCCTACTATCAATCGCGCCTATTATCAATTGCGCCTACTACCAAACACGCCTACTATCAATTGCGACTACTATCAATCGTGCTACAAAAACTTAAATTGACATTTTAAAATGTGGACACTGGGAATTAACAAATGACAATGTTTGAAATATGAAAAAATCGACCAATGGCTATCACCATTTTCAAAAATAAAAGAACATCATGCTCTGATAAACTGTATTTTTATTTCATAGCAATAGGGCTTTAAAAATAGAATACAAAGAAATACCAATTCCTCCATGTTCATGTCTACTCATCATTAACTTTCCTTTCTTAGCACTAATCACAATGAGGGCTGCCAACCTCTCTCCCACTGAGGCATCACAGGATGTCAACGTTGTTTATTTTCTCAACAATACTTTATCCGCCACACGTCTTAAAGCAGGATGACTATGGCGATAAGAAAGGGCATGTTCTTTGCATGCTTGATCCAAAGGATTCATAGGTACATCACCACGTTGCAAACGCTGATTCAGCTTCGTTCCAGGACCACAATAGCGATACCCAGGTAAGTGGATTTCGAAAGGTAAGTATTGTCAAGTATTTGTCAATGACGCCATGACCAGTACAAGTTTGACATATCCTTTTCCATAGGTGGAGAAAAGGTTTGATTTTCCTCTTCCTCTGTGGACGATGTTGTTGTTGTTGCTTTCATTTCGCCATCACACCTGTGGAATGAGGAAAAAGTTTTTACACTGACTTTTATGACCATGATACAGTTTGAACAGCTGGCAAGTAGCACACTGTCGCATGGAGGGTATTTTTGCCATGGACACTTGCTTATGGTGATCGTAATCCAGACATGGTTGCAATTCTCTTCACACATGGTCTTGGATCCATGATTATGGTACAAATTGCCAGATTTCTTTCACTGCACTCGCTGCCACATAATAAATGAACGACTTGGGGAGCGCCAATAATTCCTCTTTGGTAAATCAGTCTAGTTTCTTTTTGCAGACAAAGAACTTCCCAATCGCTTTATCGGTAGCATCCCCTTTCTCCATGGTATCCCGTCCATCACATCAATTCATTGACAGTAGGGCGCCAAAAATGGTTGCAGTCATTGCCGTTTTTCATTACTTTTTACAAATACTACATTGGCTGTGGACAAATAGGCTTTCATGACCATGTCCAGGTGCTTATACGAAATGGTTCCTTGATTCCAGTCTAGTTGCAAATGATTTTCAATCCATTCAGTTCGTTTACGGTATTTTTCACACAACAAATCAAACGCATAGGGTGGTTTAAATACCAAATAGGTAGCATGTGATATCCAAAAGGTAGAACAATCGATCATGGCCACTTCCTTAAATATAAATTTGTTATCTCCCATTTTAAACCCTTGGCAATCCGCAATCAGTGTGCGCAACATGTTCACACATGTCTGGACTAAGTCCAACTGACCACGGACTGACTATCAATGACTAACGTGTACCCATGACATTGACTTACATCCCATTCTAGTAAAAAAAATGTACTCGGTGTTTAGGTTAGGGTTTGACAAGAGACAAAAGAAATAATAACAACAACAACAACAATCTATTTTTTGATGTGTAACATCTTTCCATTCGGTATCTGGATATTTTTGAGGCACTCGGTAGCTGGGCATTTTTGTGGGAGTGATTTTGGAAAAGGGACGGAAATAGATGCGACGGAAGAGCATGGGACGGAAACAATGAGCGCGCGTGGTGGCGGAGGTCGATACAACGACGTACGGTAGGCCATGTGGCTATAGGGAATGTATATCGCATACAGTTTTGTTCAAGGTTTGGAGACCCCATTTTAGATATTCCTACAATAAATCATCTTCAAGTTGTCGTTCATTGGTGTGAAAATATTCATTATATCATGTTTACTGAAAACAATTACGATATAATAAATCTTCATACTTTACTTTGCTGCACTCGATGTACTGTCGGCCATGTGGCTATGTGGAATCTATATCGCATCAACAAACACTCCAAACAACGTAGAAATTCAGTATATTATCACTGACTACTAACAATAATTGAAACATCGTTGGTCTGAACGTATCACTGGGAGAAACACATTTAATATACCTTCTGCACACCTAAATTTTTAATCGCGCCTATACTTGGCAGTGCGCTATATCGGCAAAAAGAGGCCATTTTCAATAACATCGCTGGCATGGGTTCCCTAACTGGCCGGTATGGAGAACAGCTCGCATCAAGTAGGCAGTGGATTGCTTCCGCCACGGCCGACAGGATGCTAGCTGCACAGAGCGCGCAGCTCGCATCCAGTCGGCCGTGCTCCCGCATACCGTTGTCCAACTAGTTGAAGGTAGATGTCACTACTGCAGATCCATTGGAGAACTTTGTTTCAATTAAATATATATTTTCCATTGCAAAATGCACAATATAACGCTCAATTTTATAACGCCTCAGTACTCAAAAAACAATAAATAGAAAAAAATCAAGCAAAAAATTAGAACTCCCTTAGGATTAGAACCCCAGCCGGTCGGTTGAGAGACCAACGCTGTAACCACAGACCTAATAATGTCCTCCCAAAATCAATGTTATCAATCGATTAAGATACAACGTCTTAGCCAATAATGACTTTGACTAAACGATTTCTTCACTGGAGTATATTTCAAATAATGTTCATTTCATACCAAGTTCCTATTATTTTTATATCCGTAGGCTAAATTGCATGTAACATATTCAAATTAGTGAAATATAGTTCAGAACGAGAGATCATCTGCCATGTTGTCTGCAACCGAGACGACTCGGCTTTTTAACGACATTTCTGCACTATAATATTATGATATACACTTTTAATTTTCCATTGCAAAATGCACAATATGTTATTAATCGATTAAGATACAACATCTTAGCAAATAACAATTATGATTTATTACGGTCAGAATTTGGCACTGGAGTTTTACAAGTAGTTATTGCAATGACCAACCGAGTTCACTGTTAACAAGGGATTTGCGCTCCCGGGACGCACATAGTAGGATAACATGTCACTTGTCACACATCATATGCGACTACTGTAAGGCTCGTATATTTTTAGCCTACTTTCCACATTTTGCAAAAATGAGGAAAAAGTAGACTTATGAGACCGGGCAAATGTGTGTCTGTCTGTCTGTCTGTCTGTCCTTCTGTCTGTCTGTCTGTCTGGGTGTGTGTGTGGCCCCCCCTATCAACTCCTAAACGGCTGGAGCAATCGAAACAAAATTTGGTAGGAGTAAAGATCTATACCTGAATATCTCACGGCGATATCTGAAAATGATGTCAGTGCTACCAACTGCTGAAAAATCGCAATTGAAATTTGAGCTCCATGTTGGATATCTTGGAAGGTATGAATGGGAGCTATTTCAAAATTGGCACACGTATAGATAATAATATTTTAGTTTAATTTCCAGGAGGCCATACATGGCAGTGTTGCCAAAATGATTCTAAGCCTGCTGATAGGTCCAATTTTTTAATGCATATAACTTCAACACTATCAATTGGAATTCAACCAAATTTCGTATGTGCTATGTGTAGGCTACATAAACAGATATGACTGAGCGTATTCTTAAGAGCCACCAGGGCTGCCAACTGTTAATAAATGCTCTCAATTTATTTTATCCAAATACCATTATATCAGAAAGTATGCAACCCGACAGCTTTAAACTATACACACGTATAGTACCTGACATTCTATATTAATTTGGAGTAACTGATATACGTCAGTGCTACCAACATGATTCTAAGCCTGCTGAGAGGTCCAAATTTAAATACATGTAACTTCTATGCTATCATTTGGATTTCAACCAAATTTCGTGTGTACTATGTGTACCATAACAGATATGGCTATGCCGATTATTAAGAGTAACCAGGGCTGCCAACTGTTAATAAATGCTGTCTCTATTTTTGTTACCCTAATATCAATATATCAGAAACTATGCAAGCCAATAGCTCTAAACTTTGCACACGTATAGTACCTGGCATTCTAGATTAATTTGAAGTAACTAATATAGGCCTACGCCAGTACTGCCAACATGATTCTAAGCCTGCTGATAGGTCCAATTTTAAAATCCATGTAACTTCTATACTAACTAATGGATTTCATTCAAAATTGACACAACAATAGATCATATTATTTCAGATTATTTCTGACCAATACATGTATGTCATTGTTGCCAACATGATTTTACGCGCGCTGCTAGATCCAATGTCTAACTGCATGTAACGCCCATGCTATCCATTGGACTTCAACCAAATTTTGTATTCTGTACCTTAAGAGATGGAACTAAGAATATATTCAGTCACCAGGGCTGCGAACTGTAGTTCTCTTAGGCTACATTATGCCAGGTATTCAGTATTTCGAACTAATTAGAAATTTCGATATTACCAACTTAATTTCGTCATTATTCTAGATAAATCAATCATTGGCATGATTCTTAAATTTTGAGAAAAGTAGGCTCTTTAGTTCTTCACGGAACTTCTTGTTTTATTACATTATTTAATTGGCATACCAAGTTTTACATGCTGTTGTCATTTTGGGATAGGGACAGTTCCAACTCATACAACAATACAGTCTTTTGTGTTTATAACGTCCATAACACCGATGATGGCCCAATGTCTCTAAACTGGGTGTTTATGACTGTGAGCTGCTCAACGAAGCATCGTTGACGCAATAAGGTCCACAAGTATAATAACTTTTTTCATGACCTAGAGGCACTAGTGAGGGGTAGCTTGAATGGCAAGGTATATTACCCACATCCATTCAACACAGGTAGGGGCAGGCGTGTGACCAGCGCTGATGTTCTTGCATAGGTTCGTCACTCTCTTCCCATTGGCCTATGTTAATGGAACAAAGCACACATTTCACTTCACCTCTTGTTTCTAAATAATAGAAACCAGCGGCCACCAAGGCTTGAGGGTTCATGAAAGGCACAGGCCACGTCGCAAAGGTCTTGAATCGTTGTTCCTAAGATTTTAAAATCATGGGTGAGACACCTCATGAGGTTTTAAAGCAATGCATGACTGAGCTGCTTGACGTGGGTTGGCCTGTTATTTATACACTCGTCACATAGTTGAACAGTGGATAATAGTTGACTTGTTTGTGATGAATGATCAAACAGTAGGCAATTTTTTACCCTTAACGATGTTTTGATATCTCTCACGGTTTTCAAAAAGATGGTAGCCTATATTGGCTTTCACGGCCGGTGAATGAAAACTCGGCAAATCTTCTAAGTTTGTGCCGTGTCTTGTGAGGGGTTTCACCTAGGACACCAAGCTGGCTCATCGGCGGGCTCTTGGTTTCCCCGCCCGAACCCCCACAGGAGTGACGAACAGCGCGCCACCTCCCTTTACATTAGGTGCAACTACACCACTCGACTGCGAGAACTAAAAGCTCAAGCAGCCTTAACCTCCCTATGAAGGCTTCCAAAAAGATGGTATTTTGGCTTTCGCGGCCGGTAAATTAAAACTCAGCAATTCTTCTAGGTTTGTGCCGAGTCTTGTGTGGGGTTTCGCCTAGGACCAAGCTGGCTCATCGGCAGGCTCTTGGTGACCCCGCCCGGACCTCCACAGGAGTGACGAACTGCGCGCCACCTCCCTTTATATTAGGTGCAACTACACCACTCGAATGCGAGAACTAAAAGCTCAAGCTGCCTAAACCTCCCTATGCAGGCTTCCAAAAATATGGTATATTGGCTTTCACGGCCGGTGAATTAAAACTCAGCAATTCTTCTAGGTTTGGGCCGTGTCTTGTGTTGGGTTTCGCCTAGGACACCCGGCTGGCTCATCGGCGGGCTCTTGGTGTCCCCGCCCGGACCACCACATGAGTGACGAACTGCGCGCCACCTCCCTCTATATTAGGTGCAACTACACCACTCGACGGCACGAACTAAAAGCTCAAGTAGCCTCAACCCCCCTATGAAGGCTTCCAAAAAGATGGTATATTGGCTTTCACGGCCGGTGAATTAAAAATTAGCAATTCTTTTAGGTTTGTGCCGTGTCTTGTGTGGGGTTTCGCCTAGGACACCAAGCTGGCTCATCGGCGGGCACTTGGTGACCCCGCCTGGACCTCCACAGGTGTGACGAACTGCGCGCCACCTCCCTTTATATTAGGTGCAACTACACCACTCGACTGCGAGAACTAAAAGCTCAAGCAGCCTTAACCTCCCTATGAAAGCTTCCAAAATGATGGTATATTGGCTTTCGCGGCCGGTAAATTAAAACTCAGCAATTCTTCTAGGTTTGGGCCGTGTCTTGTGTCGGGTTTCGCCTAGGACACCCAGCTGGCTCATCGGCGGGCTCTTGGTGTCCTCGCCTGGACCCCCTGTGGAGTAACGAAATGCGCGCCACCCCCCTTTATATTAGGTGCAACTACACCACACGACTGCGCGAACTAAAAGATCAAACAGCCTTAAACTCCCTATGAAGGCTTCCAAAAAGATGGTATATTGGCTTTCACGGCCGGTGAATTAAAAATTAGCAATTCTTCTAGGTTTGTGCCGTGTCATGTGTGGGGATTCGCCTAGGACACCAAGCTGGCTCATCGGCGGCCTCTTGGTGTCCCTCCCAGAACCCCACAGGAGTGACGAACTGCGCGCCACCTCCCTTTGTATAAGGTGCATCTACACCACTCGACTGCGAGAACTAAAAGCTCAAGCAGCCTTAACTTCCCTCTGAAGGCTTCCAAAAAGATGGTATATTGGCTTTCACGGCCGGTGAATTAAAACTCAGCAAAACTTCTTGGTTTGTGCCGTGTCTTGTGTGGGGATTCGCCTAGGACACCAAACTGGCAAAACGGCGGGCTCTTGGTGTTCCCGCCCGGACCCCGACAGGAGTGACGAACTGCGCGCCACCTCCCTTTATATTAGGTGCAACTACACCACTCGATTGCAAGAACTAAAAGCTCAAGAGGCCTTAACCTCCCTATGAAGGCTTCCAAAAAGATGGTATATTGGCTTTCACGGCCGCTGAATTAAAACTCAGCAATTCTACCAGGTTTGTGCCGTGTCTCCTGTAGGGTTTCGCCAAGGACACCAAGCTGGCTCATCGGCGGGATCTTGGTGTCCCCGCCCGGACCCCGACAGGAGTGACGAACTGCGGGCCACCTCCCTTTATATTAGGTGCAACTACACAACTTGACTGTGAGAACTAAAACTCATGCAGCCATAATCTCCCTATGATGGCTTCCAAAAAGATGGTATTTTGGCTTTCACGGCCGGTGAATTAAAAGTCAGCAATTCTTCTAGGTTTGTACCGTGTCTTGTGTGCGGTTTCACCTAGGACACAAAGCTGGCTCATCGGCGGTCTCTTGGTGTCACCGCCCGGACCCCCAACGGAGCGACGAACAGCGCTCCACCTCCCGTTATATTAGGTGAAACTACACCACTCAACTGCGAGAACTAAAAGCTCAAGCAGCCTTAACCTCCCCATGAAGGCTTCCAAAAAGATGGTATATTGGCTTTCACCGTCGGAGAATTAAAACTCAGCATTCTTCTAGGTTTGTGCATTGTCATGTGTGGGGTTTCGCCTAGGTCACCAAGCTGGCTCATCGGCGGGCTCTTTTTTTTTCCCGCCCGGACCCCCACATGAGTGACGAACTACGCGCCAACTTCGTTTATATTAGGTGCAACTACACCACTCGACTGCGAGAACTAAAAGCTCAAGCAGCCTCAAACTCCCTATGATGGCTTCCAAAAAGATGGTATATTGGCTTTCACGGTCGGAGAATTAAAACTCAGCAATTCTTCTAGGTTTGTACCGCGTCTTGTGTGAGGCTTCACCTAGGACACCAAGCTGGCTCATCGGCGGGCTCTTGGTGTCCCCGCCCGGACCCCCACAGGAGTGACGAACAGCGCGCTAACTCCTTTTATATTAGGTGCAACTACACCACCCGACTGCGAGAACTAAAAGCTCAAGCAGCTTTAACTTCCCTATGAAGGCTTCCAAAAAGATGGTATATTGGATTTCGCGGCCGGTAAATTAAAACTCAGCAATTCTTCTAGGTTTGTGCCGTGTCTTGTGTGGGGTATCGCCTACGACACCAAGCTGGCTCATCGGCGGGCTCTTGGAGACCCCGCCTGGACCTCCACAGGAGTGACGAACTGCGCGCCACCTCCCTTTATATTAGGTGCAACTACACCACTCGATTGCGAGAACTAAAGGCTCAAGCAGCCTTAACCTCCCTATGAAAGCTTCTAAAAAGATGGTATATTGGCTTTCACGGCCGGTGAATTAAAACTCAGCAATTCTTCTAGGTTTGGGCCGTGTCTTGTATTGGGTTTCGCCTAGGACAACTAGCTGGCTCATCGGTGGGCTCTTGGTGTCCTCGCCCGGACCCCCACAGGAGTGACGAACTGCGCGTCACCACCCTTTATATTAGGTGCAACTACACCACTCGACTGCGAGAACTAAAAGCTCAAGCAGCCTTAACCTCCCTATGAAGGCTTCCAAAAAGATGGTATTTTTGCTTTCACGGCCGGTGAATTAAAACTCAGCAATTCTTCTAGGTTTGTGCCGTGTCTTGTGTGGGGTTTCGCCTAGGACACCAAGCTGGCTCGTCGGCGGTCTCTTGGTGTCCCCACCCGGACCCCCACAGGAGTAACGAACTACGCGCTACCTCCCTTTATATTGAGTGCAACTGCACTTCTTTGCTGCGAGAACTAAAAGCTCAAGCAGCCTAAACCTCCCGATGAAAGATTCCAAAAATATCGTATATTAGCTTTCAGGACCAGTGAATTAAAACTCAGCAATTCTTAAAGGTTTGTGCCGTGTCTTGTGTGGGGTATCGCCGAGGATACCAAGCTGGCTCATCGGTGGGCTCTTGGTGACCCCGCCCGCACCTCCGCAGGAGTGCCGAACTGCACGCCAACTCCCTTTATATTAGGTGCAACTACACCACACGAATGCGAGAACTAAAATCTCAAGCAGCCTTAACCTCCCAATGCAGGCTTCCAAAAAGATGGTATATTGGCTTTCACGGCCGGTGAATTAAAACTCAGCAATTCTTCTAGGTTTGGGCCGTGTCTTGTGTTGGGTTTCGCCTAGGACACCCGGCTGGCTCATCGGCGGGCTCTTGGTGGCCCGCCCGGACCCCCACATGAGTGACGAATTGCGCGCCACTTCCCTTTATACTAGGTGCAACTACACCACTCGACTGCGAGAACTAAAAGCTCAAGCATCCTTAACCTCCCTATGAAGGCTTCAAAAAAGATGGTATATTAGCTTTCACGGCCGGTGAATTAAAACTCAGCAATTCCTCTAGGTTTGTGCCGTGTCTAGTGTGGGGTTTCGCCTAGGACACCAAGCTGGCTCATCGGCGGGCTCTCTGTGTCCCCGCCCAGACCCCCACTGGAGTGACGAACAGCGCGCCACCTCCCTTTATATTAGGTGCAACTACACCACTCGACTGCGAGAACTAAAAGCTCAAGCAGCCTTAACCTCCCTATGAAGGCTTCCAAAAAGGTGGTATATTGGCTTTCGCGGCCGGTAAATTAAAACTCAGCAATTCTTCTAGGTTTGTGCCGTGTCTTGTGTGGGGTTTCGCCTAGGACACCATGCTGGCTCATCGGCGGGCTCTCGGTGTCCCCGCCCGGACCCCCACAGGAGTGACGAACAGCGCGCCACCTCCCTTTATATTAGGTGCAACTACACCACTCGAATGCGAGAACTAAAAGCTCAAGCAGCCTTAACGTCCATATGCTGGCTTACAAATAGATGGTATATTGGCTTTCACGGCTGGTGAATTAAAACTCAGCAATTCTTCTAGGTTTGGACCGTGTCTTGTGTTGGGTTTCGCATAGGACACCCAGCTGGCTCATCGGCGGGCTCTTGGTGTCCTCGCCCGGACCCCCATTGGAGTAACGAACTACGCCCCACCCCCCTTTATATTAGGTGCAACTACACCACTCGACTGCGCGAACTAAAAGCTCAAGCAGCCTTAACCTCCCTATGAAGGCTTCCAAAAAGATGGTATATTGGCTTTCACGGCCGGTGAATTAAAAATTAGCAATTCTTCCAGGTTTGTGCCGTGTCATGTGTGGGGATTCACCTAGGACACCTAGCTGGCTCATCGGCGGGCTCTTGGTGTCCCCGCCCGGACCCCCACAGGAGTGACGAACTGCGCGCCACCTCACTTTGTATAAGGTGCAACTACACCACTCGAATGCATGAACTAAAAGCTCAAGCAGCTTTAACCTCCCTCTGAAGGCTTCCAAAAAGATGGTATATTGGCTTTCACAGCCGGTGAATTAAAAGTCTGCAAATCTTCTAGGTTTGTGCCGTGTCTTGTGCGGGGATTCTCCTAGGACACCAAGCTGGCACAACGGCGGGCTTTTGGCGCCCCGCCCGGACCCCCTCAGGAGTGACGAAATGAGCGCCACCTCCCTTTATATTAGGTGAAACTACACCACTCGATTGCGAGAACTAAAAGCTCAAGAGGCCTTAACCTCCCTATGAAGGCTTCCAAAAGATGGCATATTGGCTTTCACGGCCGGTGAATTAAAAGTCAGCATTTCTTCTAGGATTGTGCCGTGTCTTGTGTGGGTTTTCGCCTAGGACAACAAGCTGGCTCATCGGCGGTGTCTTGGTGTCCCCGCCCAGACCCCCACAGGAGTGGCGAACAGCGCGCCACCTCCCTTTATATTAGGTGCAACTACACCACTCGACTGCGAGAACTAAAAGCTCAAGCAGCCTCAAACTCCCTATGAAGGCTTCCAAAAAGATAGTATATTGGCTTTCACGGCGGGTGAATTAAAACTCAGCAATTCTTCTGGGTTTGTGCCATGACTTGTGTGGGGATTCGCCTACGACACCATGCTGGCTCATCGGCGGGCCCTTGGTGTCCCCGCCCAGACCCCCACAGGAGTGGCGAACAGCGCGCCACCTCCCTTTATATTAGGTGCAACTACACCACTCGACTGCGAGAACTAAAATCTCATGCAGCTTTAACCTCCCTATGAAGGTTTCCAAAAAGAAGGTATATTGGCTTTCGCGGCCGGTAAATTAAAACACAGCAATTCTTCAAGGTTTGTGCCGTGTCTTGTGTGGGGTTTCGCCTAGGACACCAAGCTGGCTCCTCGGCGGGGTCTTGGTGACCCCGCCCGGATCCCCACAGGATTGACGAACAGCGCGCCACCTCCCTTTATATAAGGTGCAACTACACCACTCGACTGCGAGAACTAAAAGCTCAAGCAGCCTTAACCTCCCTATGAAGGCTTCCAAAAAGATGGTGTATTGGCTTTCGCGGCCGGTAAAATAAAACTCAGCAATTCTTCTAGGTTTGTGCCGTGTCTTGTGTGGGGTTTCGCCTAGGACACCATGCTGGCTCATCCGGGGGGGTCATGGTGACCCCGCCCGGACCTCCACAGGAGTGACGAACTGCGCACCACCTCCCTTTATATTAGGTGCAACTACACCACTCGACTGCAAGAACTAAAACTCAAGCAGCCTTAACCTCCTTATGCAGGCTTCCAAAAAGATGGTGTATTGGCTTTCACGGCCGGTGAATTAAAACTCAGCAATTCTTCTAGGTTTGGGCCCTGTGTTGTGTGGGGGATTCGCCTAGGACACCAAACTGGCACAACGGCGGGCTCTTGGTGTCCCCGCCCGGACCCCCTCAGGAGTGACGAACTGCGCGCCACCTACCTTTATATTTGGTGCAACTACACCACTCGACGGCACGAACTAAAAGCTCAAGCAGCCTTAGCCTCTCTATGAAGTCTTCCAAAAAGATGGTATATTGGCTTTCACGGCCGGTGAATTAAAAATTAGCAATTCTCCTAGGTTTTTGCCGTGTCTTGTGTTGGGTATCGCCTACGACACCAAGCTGGCTCATCGGCGGGCTCTAGGTGACCCCGCCTGGACCTCCACAGGAGTAACGAACTGCGCGCCACCTCCCTTTATATTAGGTGCAACTGCACCACTCGATTGCGAGAACTAAAGGCTCAAGCAGCCTAAACCTCCCTATGAAAGCTTCTAAAAAATGGTATATTGGCTTTCACGGCCGGTGAATTAAAACTCAGCAATTCATCTAGGTTTGGGCCGTGTCTTGTATTGGCTTTCGCCTAGGACACCAAGCTGGCTCATCGGCGGTCTCTTGGTGTCCCCACCCGGACCCCCACAGGAGTAACGAACTACGCGCTACCTCCCTTTATATTAAGTGCAACTGCACTACTTTGCTGCGAGAACTAAAAGCTCAAGCAGCATAAACCTCCCTATCAAAGATTCCAAAAATATGGTATATTAGCTTTCAGGACCAGTGAATTAAACTCAGCAATTCTTATAGGTTTGTGCCGTGTCTTGTGTGGGGTTTCGCCGAGGACACCAAGCTGGCTCATCGGCGGGCTCTTGTTGACCCCGCCCGGACCTCCACAGGAGTGCCGAACTGCACGCCAACTCCCTTTATATTAGGTGCAACTACACCACACGAATGCGAGAACTAAAATCTCAAGCAGCTTTAACCACCCCATGCAGGCTTCCAAAAAGATGGTATATTGGCTTTCACGGCCGGTGAATTAAAACTCAGCAATTCTTCTAGGTTTGGGCCGTGTCTTGTGTTGGGTTTCGCCTAGGACACCCGGCTGGCTCATAGGCGGGCTCTTGGTGTCCCCGCCCGGAACCCCACTAGGTGACGAACTGCGCGCCACCTCCCTTTATATTAGGTGCAACTACACCACTCGACTGCGCGAACTAAAAGCTCAAGCAACTTTAACCTCCCTATGAAGGCTTCCAAAAAGGTGGTATATTGGCTCTCGTGACCGGTAAATTAAAACTCAGCAATTCGTCTAGGTTTGTGCCGTGTCTTGTGTGGGGTTTCGCCTAGGACACCAAGCTGGCTCATCGGGGGGCTCTTGTTGACCCCGCCCGGACCTCCACAGGAGTGACGAACTGCGCGCCACCTCCCTTTATATTAGGTGCAACTACACCACTCGAATGGGAGAACTAAAAGCTCAAGCAGCCTTAACCTCCCTATGCAGGCTTCCAAAAAGATGGTGTATTGGCTTTCACGGCCGGTGAATTAAATCTCAGCAATTCTTCTAGGTTTGGGCCGTGTCTTGTGTGGGGATTCGCCTAGGACACCAAGCTGGCACAACGGCGGGCTCTTGGTGTCCCCGCCCGGACCCCCTCAGGAGTGACGAACTGTTCGCTACCTCCCTTTATATTAGGTGCAACTACACCACACGACGGCACGAACTAAAAGCTCTAGCAGCCTTAACCTCCCTATGAAGGCTTCCAGAAAGATGGTATATTGGCTTTCACGGCGGGTGAATTAAAACTCAGCAATTCTTCTAGGTTAGTGCCGTGTCTTGTGTGGGGTTTCGCCTAGGACACCAATCTGGCTCATCGGCGGGCTCTTGGTGTCCTCGCCCGGACTCCCACTGGAGTAACGAATTGTGCGCCACCCCCCTTTATATTAGGTGCAACTACACCACTCGACTGCGCGAACTAAAAGCTCAAGCAGCCTTAACCTCTATATGAAGGCTTCCAAAAAGATGGTATATTGGCTTTCACGGCCGGTGAATTAAAAATTAGCAATTCTTCCAGGTTTGTGCCGTGTCATGTGTGGGGATTCACCTAGGACACCAAGCTGGCTCATCGGTGGGCTCTTGGTGTCCCCGCCCGGACACCCACAGGAGTGACGAACTGCGCGCCACCTCCCTTTGTGTAAGGTGCAACTACACCACTCGACTGCGAGAACTAAAAGCTCAAGCAGCCTTAACCTCCCTCTGAAGGCTTCCAAAAAGATGGTATATTGGCTTTCACGGCCGGTGAATTAAAACTCTGCAAATCTTCTAGGTTTGTGCCGTGTCTTGTGTGGGGATTCAACTAGGACACCAAGCTGGCACAACGGCGGGCTCTTGGTGTCCTCGCCCGGACCCCCATTGGAGTAACGAACTACGCCCCACCCCCCTTTATATTAGGAGCAACTACACCACTCGACTGCGCGAACTAAAAGCTCAAGCAGCCTTAACCTCCCTATGAAGGCTTCCAAAAAGATGGTATATTGGCTTTCACGGCCGGTGAATTAAAAATTAGCAATTCTTCCAGGTTTGTGCCGTGTCATGTGTGGGGATTCACCTAGGACACCTAGCTGGCTCATCGGCGGGCTCTTGGTGTCCCCGCCCGGACCCCCACAGGAGTGACGAACTGCGCGCCACCTCACTTTGTATAAGGTGCAACTACACCACTCGAATGCATGAACTAAAAGCTCAAGCAGCTTTAACCTCCCTCTGAAGGCTTCCAAAAAGATGGTATATTGGCTTTCACAGCCGGTGAATTAAAAGTCTGCAAATCTTCTAGGTTTGTGCCGTGTCTTGTGTGGGGATTCTCCTAGGACACCAAGCTGGCACAACGGCGGGCTTTTGGCGCCCCGCCCGGACCCCCTCAGGAGTGACGAAATGAGCGCCACCTCCCTTTATATTAGGTGAAACTACACCACTCGATTGCGAGAACTAAAAGCTCAAGAGGCCTTAACCTCCCTATGAAGGCTTCCAAAAGATGGCATATTGGCTTTCACGGCCGGTGAATTAAAAGTCAGCATTTCTTCTAGGATTGTGCCGTGTCTTGTGTGGGTTTTCGCCTAGGACAACAAGCTGGCTCATCGGCGGTGTCTTGGTGTCCCCGCCCAGACCCCCACAGGAGTGGCGAACAGCGCGCCACCTCCCTTTATATTAGGTGCAACTACACCACTCGACTGCGAGAACTAAAAGCTCAAGCAGCCTCAAACTCCCTATGAAGGCTTCCAAAAAGATAGTATATTGGCTTTCACGGCGGGTGAATTAAAACTCAGCAATTCTTCTGGGTTTGTGCCATGACTTGTGTGGGGATTCGCCTACGACACCATGCTGGCTCATCGGCGGGCTCTTGGTGTCCCCGCCCAGACCCCCACAGGAGTGGCGAACAGCGCGCCACCTCCCTTTATATTAGGTGCAACTACACCACTCGACTGCGAGAACTAAAATCTCATGCAGCTTTAACCTCCCTATGAAGGTTTCCAAAAAGAAGGTATATTGGCTTTCGCGGCCGGTAAATTAAAACTCAGCAATTCTTCAAGGTTTGTGCCGTGTCTTGTGTGGGGTTTCGCCTAGGACACCAAGCTGGCTCCTCGGCGGGGTCTTGGTGACCCCGCCCGGATCCCCACAGGATTGACGAACAGCGCGCCACCTCCCTTTATATAAGGTGCAACTACACCACTCGACTGCGAGAACTAAAAGCTCAAGCAGCCTTAACCTCCCTATGAAGGCTTCCAAAAAGATGGTGTATTGGCTTTCGCGGCCGGTAAAATAAAACTCAGCAATTCTTCTAGGTTTGTGCCGTGTCTTGTGTGGGGTTTCGCCTAGGACACCATGCTGGCTCATCGGGGGGGTCATGGTGACCCCGCCCGGACCTCCACAGGAGTGACGAACTGCGCACCACCTCCCTTTATATTAGGTGCAACTACACCACTCGACTGCAAGAACTAAAACTCAAGCAGCCTTAACCTCCTTATGCAGGCTTCCAAAAAGATGGTGTATTGGCTTTCACGGCCGGTGAATTAAAACTCAGCAATTCTTCTAGGTTTGGGCCCTGTGTTGTGTGGGGGATTCGCCTAGGACACCAAACTGGCACAACGGCGGGCTCTTGGTGTACCCGCCCGGACCCCCTCAGGAGTGACGAACTGCGCGCCACCTACCTTTATATTTGGTGCAACTACACCACTCGACGGCACGAACTAAAAGCTCAAGCAGCCTTAGCCTCTCTATGAAGGCTTCCAAAAAGATGGTATATTGGCTTTCACGGCCGGTGAATTAAAAATTAGCAATTCTCCTAGGTTTTTGCCGTGTCTTGTGTTGGGTATCGCCTACGACACCAAGCTGGCTCATCGGCGGGCTCTAGGTGACCCCGCCTGGACCTCCACAGGAGTAACGAACTGCGCGCCACCTCCCTTTATATTAGGTGCAACTGCACCACTCGATTGCGAGAACTAAAGGCTCAAGCAGCCTAAACCTCCCTATGAAAGCTTCTAAAAAATGGTATATTGGCTTTCACGGCCGGTGAATTAAAACTCAGCAATTCATCTAGGTTTGGGCCGTGTCTTGTATTGGCTTTCGCCTAGGACACCAAGCTGGCTCATCGGCGGTCTCTTGGTGTCCCCACCCGGACCCCCACAGGAGTAACGAACTACGCGCTACCTCCCTTTATATTAAGTGCAACTGCACTACTTTGCTGCGAGAACTAAAAGCTCAAGCAGCATAAACCTCCCTATCAAAGATTCCAAAAATATGGTATATTAGCTTTCAGGACCAGTGAATTAAACTCAGCAATTCTTATAGGTTTGTGCCGTGTCTTGTGTGGGGTTTCGCCGAGGACACCAAGCTGGCTCATCGGCGGGCTCTTGTTGACCCCGCCCGGACCTCCACAGGAGTGCCGAACTGCACGCCAACTCCCTTTATATTAGGTGCAACTACACCACACGAATGCGAGAACTAAAATCTCAAGCAGCTTTAACCACCCCATGCAGGCTTCCAAAAAGATGGTATATTGGCTTTCACGGCCGGTGAATTAAAACTCAGCAATTCTTCTAGGTTTGGGCCGTGTCTTGTGTTGGGTTTCGCCTAGGACACCCGGCTGGCTCATAGGCGGGCTCTTGGTGTCCCCGCCCGGAACCCCACTAGGTGACGAACTGCGCGCCACCTCCCTTTATATTAGGTGCAACTACACCACTCGACTGCGCGAACTAAAAGCTCAAGCAACTTTAACCTCCCTATGAAGGCTTCCAAAAAGGTGGTATATTGGCTCTCGTGACCGGTATATTAAAACTCAGCAATTCGTCTAGGTTTGTGCCGTGTCTTGTGTGGGGTTTCGCCTAGGACACCAAGCTGGCTCATCGGGGGGCTCTTGTTGACCCCGCCCGGACCTCCACAGGAGTGACGAACTGCGCGCCACCTCCCTTTATATTAGGTGCAACTACACCACTCGAATGGGTGAACTAAAAGCTCAAGCAGCCTTAACCTCCCTATGCAGGCTTCCAAAAAGATGGTGTATTGGCTTTCACGGCCGGTGAATTAAAACTCAGCAATTCTTCTAGGTTTGGGCCGTGTCTTGTGTGGGGATTCGCCTAGGACACCAAGCTGGCACAACGGCGGGCTCTTGGTGTCCCCGCCCGGACCCCCTCAGGAGTGACGAACTGTTCGCTACCTCCCTTTATATTAGGTGCAACTACACCACACGACGGCACGAACTAAAAGCTCTAGCAGCCTTAACCTCCCTATGAAGGCTTCCAGAAAGATGGTATATTGGCTTTCACGGCGGGTGAATTAAAACTCAGCAATTCTTCTAGGTTAGTGCCGTGTCTTGTGTGGGGTTTCGCCTAGGACACCAATCTGGCTCATCGGCGGGCTCTTGGTGTCCTCGCCCGGACTCCCACTGGAGTAACGAATTGTGCGCCACCCCCCTTAATATTAGCTGCAACTACACCACTCGACTGCGCGAACTAAAATCTCAAGCAGCCTTAACCTCTATATGAAGGCTTCCAAAAAGATGGTATATTGGCTTTCACGGCCGGTGAATTAAAAATTAGCAATTCTTCCAGGTTTGTGCCGTGTCATGTGTGGGGATTCACCTAGGACACCAAGCTGGCTCATCGGTGGGCTCTTGGTGTCCCCGCCCGGACACCCACAGGAGTGACGAACTGCGCGCCACCTCCCTTTGTGTAAGGTGCAACTACACCACTCGACTGCGAGAACTAAAAGCTCAAGCAGCCTTAACCTCCCTCTGAAGGCTTCCAAAAAGATGGTATATTGGCTTTCACGGCCGGTGAATTAAAACTCTGCAAATCTTCTAGGTTTGTGCCGTGTCTTGTGTGGGGATTCGCCTAGGACACCAAGCTGGCACAACGGCGGGCTCTTGGTGTCCCCGCCCGGACCCCCTCAGGAGCGACGAAATGAGCGCCACCTCCCTTTATATTACGTGTAACTACACCAAACGACTGCACGAACTAAAAGCTCAAGCAGCTTTAACCTCCCTATGAAGGTTTCCAAAAAGAAGGTATATTGGCTTTCGCGGCCGGTAAATTAAGACTCAGCAATTCTTCAAGGTTTGTGCCGTGTCTTGTGTAGGGTTTCGCCAAGGACACCAAGCTGGCTCATCGGCGGGATCTTAGTGTCCCCGCCTGGACGCCGACAGGAGTGACGAACTTTGCGCCACCTCCCTTTATATTAGGTGCAACTACACAACTCGACTGTGGGAACTAAAAGCTCAAGCAGCCTTAACCTCCCTATGATGGCTTCCAAAAAGATGGTATATTGGCTTTCACGGACGGAGAATTAAAACTCAGCAATTCTTCTAGGTGTGTGCCTTGTAATGTGTGGGGTTTCGCCTAGGTCACCAAGCTGGCTCATCGGCGGGCTCAAGGTGTCCCCGCCCTGACCCCCACAGGAGTGACGAACTGCGCGCCAACTTCCTTTATATTAGGTGCCACTACACCACACGACTGCGAGAACTAAAAGCTCAAGCAGCCTTAACCTCCCTATGAAGGCTTCCTAAAAGATGGTATATTGGCTTTCGTGGCCGGGAAATTAAAACTCAGCAATTCTTCTAGGTTTGTGCCGTGTCTTGTGTGGGGATTCGACTAAGACACTCAGCTGGCTCATGGGCGGGCTCGTGGTGCCCTCGCCCGGACCCCCACAGGAGTAACGAACTGCGCGCCACCCCCCTTTATATTAGGTGCAACTACACCACTCGAGTGCGCGAACTAAAAGCTCAAGCAGCCTTAACCTCCCTATGAAGGCTTCCAATAAGTTGATATATTGGCTTTCACGGCCGGTGAATTAAAAATTAGCAATTCTTCTAGGTCTGTGCCGCGTCTTGTGTGGGGTTTCGCCTAGGACACCATGCTGGCTCATCGGCGGGCTCTTGGTGACCCGGCCCGGACATCCACAGGATTGACGAACTGCGCGCCACCTCCCTTTATATTAGGTGCAACTACACCACTCCAATGCGAGAACGAAAAGCTCAAGCAGCCTTAACCTCCCTATGCAGGCTTCCAAAAAGATAGTGTATTGGCTTTCACGGCCGGTGAATTAAAACTCAGCAGTTCCTCTAGATTTTTGCCGTGTCTTGTGTGGGGTTTCGCCTAGGACACCAAGCTGGCTCATCGGCGGGCTCTTGGTGTCCCCACCCAGACCCCCACAGGAGTAACGAACTACGCGCTACCTCCCTTTATATTGAGTGCAACTGCACTACTTTTCTGCGAGAACTAAAAGCTCAAGCAGCCTAAACCTCCCTATGAAAGCTTCCAAAAAGATGGTATATTGGCTTTCACGGCCGGTGAATTAAAACTCATCAATTCTTCTAGGTTTGGGCCGTGTCTTGTGTTGGCTTTCGCCAAGGACAACCAGTTGGCTCATCTGCGGGCTCTTGGTGCCCTCGCCTGGACCCCCGCAGGAGTGACGAACTGCGCGCCTCCCCCCTTTATATTAGGTGAAACTAAACCACCCGACTGCACGAACTAAAAGCTCCATCAGCATTAACCTCCCTATGAAGGCTTCCAAAAAGATGGTATATTGGCTTTCACGGCCTGTGAATTAAAATTAGCAATTCTTCTAGGTTTGTGCCGTGTCATGTGCGGGGTTTCGCCTAGGACACCAAACTGGCTCATCGGCGGTCTCTTGGTGTCCCCGCCCGGACACCCACAGGAGTGACGAACTACGCGCCAACTCTCTTTATGTTAGGTGCAACTACACCACTCGAATGCGAGAACTAAAAGCTCAAGCAGCCTTAACCTCCCTACGCAGGCTTCCAAAAAGATGGTATATTGGCTTTCACGGCCGGTGAATCAAAACTCAGCAATTCTTATAGCTCTGGGCCGTGTCTAGTGTGGGGTTTCGCCTAGGACACCAAGCTGGCTCATCGGCGGGCTCTTGGTGTCCCCACCCAACCCCTACAGGAGTAACGAACTACGCGCTACCTCCCTTTATATTGAGTGCAACTGCACTACTTTGCTGCGAGAACTAAAATCTCAAGCAGCCTAAACCTCCCTATGAAGGCTTCCAAAAAGTTGGTATATTGGCTTTCACGGCCGGTGAATTAAAACTCAGCAATTATTCTAGGTTTGGGCCGTGTCTTGTGTTGGGTTTCGCCTAGGACACCAAGCTGGCTCATCGGCCGGCTCTTGGTGTCCCCGCCCGGACCCCCACAGGAGTGACGAACAGTAGTGTGTTTTGGATGGTTCAAAACCCTCCACCTCCACACCCTCCACACAAGATGGCGGCAGCCCGATAACTCCCGAACCCGTGGTCGGATTTCGACGAATGAGGTGTCATTGAACTCGGGCTGACACCTTCTTTCCATTGGACAACATATTTCAACCCCAAATATAAAACCTACCCCTACTAGAGGGTGAAATTGAATTTTTTAGAGAATCTCTGTTACCAATTGCAACATGTGAGAGTTTGAATGCCGATATGGATTTAAATGTTGTTCCACATAAAGTGCATATGTTCGGTGGAAAGCCACTATGAATTAGCATGCCCACTCATGGCTTTTGTAAGAGGGTGGGGGAGCGGATCCCTATAGATGGGTTATTGTTGACGGGTCATTGTTGGCGGGATCATTGTGGTCGAGTCCTTGTGGACGAGTCCTTGTCGACAAGTCCTTGTGGACGAGTCCTTGTGGACAAGTCCTTGTGGTCGAGTCCTTGTTGACAGGTCCTTGTGGACGAGTCCTTGTGGATGAGTCCCTTTGGTCTGGTCCCTATGGACTAACCCATGCATTTATTTAAATTATGTCAAAGGGCCTAACTACATTTGTGTGTGTGTTGAACTGACGTTGTTCACTAATCCCCCACTACTATAATGGAATAACGATATGAAAGGAAAGTGATGAAATACATGTGAACACGTGTGAGATGTCATTATTAGCATTCTCCTTCTGAAACAAGTCACATCCTGTTTTGATTCATACGTGAGAAAATGCGAGTTCATGTGTAATATGATCTAACACACAGGTGTTCACATGTGCACGTGCACGATAAGAGCTAACAAGTCACAACCTGTTTTGGCAGTGGTGGGAATAAGGCTAGAGACATGTACGAGTAGTCAAATTACTCCGGCAGACAACCCCTTTCCTATGGATAGCTTATTTCCACTCAAAAATAAAATCTACCCCTACTAGGGGGTGAAATAATAATTTTTAGGTAAAAGTCGCTTTCCATGTGCAATATGTGGGAGTTTGTATGCCAATATGAAATTAAACTCGTTCCACATAAAGTGCATGCATACAACTGAATGCCGCTATGATTTATTATTTTTGTTTTTTGTTTTACGAATGCGCAATTGGGGTTTTTGTAAGAGGGCGGGCTTTTTGAATAATGATTTATAGATACGTTTTTTTTTTAACAAATTAACCAAAGATCCAAAAACTAATAGGTCATCGGCTTTTTAATATCTTATGAACTAAGAAAGCTAGGAACTTGTATGAGGGGTCGTTGAACTAAGAAAGCTAGGAACTTGTATTAGGGGTCGTTGAACTAAGAAAGCTAGGAACTTGTATGAGGGGTCGTTGGACTTGTGGTGACGCCCTGTTTTTGAATGTATTATTCATTTTTTGTCAAAAGGGCCTAACTGCACTTTCGTTAATATCTCGCTAACTAATAATCAGAGAGGGACAAGTGAGGTGTCACAAGACTCAGGATGGCCAACCCTTTTCCATGATCAACGAATTTACCCAAAATACCCAAAACAGCAAGGTCATTGACCTAAGATTTTATAAACTTATCAGTAGAGAGGGTCAAGTGAGGTGTCATAGGACTACGAATGGTTAACCCTTTCCCATGACCAATGAATTTACCTCAAAAATTCAAAACAGCAAGGTCATTGACCTGAGATTTTATAAACTAATAATCGGATATCAACATGTGAGGTGTCATAGGACTTAGAATGGTCAACCCTTTCCCATGGCTAATGAATTTACCCAAAAATACCCAATACATCAAGGTCATCGACCTGAGATTTTATAAACTTATAATCGGATATGGACATGTGAAATGTTTACAGTGAGTGATGAAACATAGCTAGGTAGTGAAAGAATTATTGTAGGCTACATGTATGGTGACTGACAAATCTTTCACCATTGGAACTTGTTTTCAGATCAAACTGCAGTACAGAGAGGGTATAGGTTGTAGGTATGGGATAATAAATGACAAATGGTGTATACAAAATCTGATTAATCGATTCAAGAAATAAGAGTAGTCAATCTTTAATTGATTGGTTAAATAGGATAGCTAAAATCCAAAATGGTGACTACATTGAACTAAACTGAACCAAGCTGAATCAAATCCAACCAAACCGAACCAAACTTAATCAAAAACAAGCCAATGGTTTAAGTGTAAAACTTGTGGTTGAATGTAGGCATTGGTAATGTCAGAAAGGAAAGGGATAACGCTCTACCTATAGAGGGTAGGTAAAGCTAGTGCATGATGCTAATGCACACACACAAGTACATGAAACACACACAACTAACCTATACTGTTTTTATGGGTTGACTGTTAAAACTTGCTCAGTGGTTACTGGGACAAGATGGTCGCTACACACAACAAGCGTTAAATACTTGAGGCTAATAATCTACACACACACACACAAACACACACTTGTTCTAAACTAAACTGTCTTGCTGACAGTGCTCACACTGTAGGCAGATGACAGAAATGCTTGGCTAACAGAAATACAATCATTTCCGGTTGTCTAATGTTACCAGCTAACCATTTTGTGCTGCAGTGGCGAGCACATGTGCCACTTACACTAGAGATTTTAACTCGATTTCAAGCTCTAAGTCCTAGAACGAATCAAACTAAGAAAAAAGGACATGGTGGCGCAGTGGTTAAGCTGTTAGCCTTTCACTAAAGTGGACTAGGGTTTGAATTCAGGTGAATACGCATGTCATAAACATATAAAAAAAAGCAGAGATAATGTTTTAAACCGATTACACTCGTCTCTTTTCAAATTATTACTTGGATTACAAATACAAAGGTGGACTGGGTGTGATATACAGTTAATGCTGCCTATCGCACACTAGCTGTAAGGAAGCCATATGTAGAGCTATATGTAGAGAACTACCTAGCGATTTCATGAACTGGTAGAGCTATGTCACATAAACGGTGCTGGATACAATCCAGCAACTATAATTCGTATCTTGCGGAACAGAGAAAATGCACTTTTGCCTTAATGGATAACAAATGTGTGCAGACGAATGACCTACGCATTAGCCTAGCAAGGGGTTATAACCACGAGGAGGAGGTGTGATTTCTATATTTTATTGTTTAGAGACATGGCTTTTGTAACCAGTAGATTTAATTGATTTAGTATTTTGTAAATATTTATTTTTGTAATTGTAAATAGTTAATTTTTTGTAAATAGTGGAAACCATTTATTTTTGTAATGGTAAATGTTAAATGTATAATTAAAGTTCTTTGGGATGAGTGTGCATGTCAATGAACATTTATGGAAAAAATGTCAAAAATTCCATATTTTGTTCTTACGATTAAGGATATAAAAGCCATTGGTTTGAGTCTATATATGACTTTATAGGATTATTAGTTTTCAAAATATGGCCTACTTTCCAAATACTGTTTTAGAGAAATTTGAAGAATATTATATTTTTTGACTGAGGGTGGGATAGACGTAGGTGTTGGAGTTAGCATATGATTTGATATGATTTTTAGTTTAAACATATAGCCTACTTTCCCAATTTACCTTTTTTGAAAAATGTGAAAAAATATATATAATGTTTTTGACTAGACGTTGAATGGAGTTGAGAGACAATCATTAACCTTAGAGTACTTTGGATTCTTGGAATTTTAGTGTGTTGTTGTTGCTTACAAACATGGCGGTAAGCATTATGTTACCATAAAAAAAAAAGGTTGAAATACTTTCCAAGACCAAGAGAAAAATCCTCTAAATACATTGACAACAATAACTTGTCAAATAAGCCATTACAAATAAGGTATTAACGTAAACCACCAAAAATAAGCCACCAACATAGGCCACCACTATAAGTCACCACCATAAGCCATCACCACAAACCACCATCATAAGCCACCACAAGTCACAACCATAAGCCACCATAAACCACCACCATAACCCACCATCATATGCCACCACCATAAGCCACGATCATAAGCCCCAACATAAGCCACCAACATAAGCCACCATCATAAACCACCACCATAACCCACCATCATATGCCACCACCATAACCCACCATCATATGCCACCACCATAAGCCACCATCATAAGCCACCAACATAAGCCACCAACATGAGCCACCATCATAAACCACCATCATAAGCAGCCACCATAAGCCACTAACATAAGCCACCATCATAAGCCACCATCATAAGCCACCACCATAAGCCACCAACATAAGCCACCAACATAAGTCACCAACATATGTCATCAACATAAGCCACCACCATAAACTAACAACATCATCCAACATAAAACGTCAACACAACATCATTCTTTCACCACAAGTGTTCAGAACTTTGTAGTAGGCGGATCGACTATACAAGTCAGTGGCTACTATGGAATATACTATAACCAATAAAGGTAAACCACGTGCTCTGTATCATGGGTACTCTTATAACTATAAGCGAGAAAATGCGAATGGCATCATATTTTGGCAGTGCTCAAAACAAAGAACAACAAAATGTCTAGGTCATCTAAAAAGTAAACATGGTGAGGTCTTAAGTGTGGGTACTCATCAATGTGGTATACCAAATGAAACACCGTTAGTGTTAACAAAACATGATCAAAAGAACAAGAAAAAGCAAGCCCAACAAAAACATAGTGTTACTCAACATAGTGACTTCCTTGTGAAAAAACATTTATCTCCTCAAAAAGTCATGTTAGGACAGTTGTCAACGTTCAATAAAACCGTAACACTATCAAAAGCAACACAGACTCTTCAAGAGGTCCCTTTTGAAAAGGAAAAAAAGGAATTGGATAGTTCTAGTGATGTTGAGGATGATGATGATTATGATGATGATAATGATGGTGACAATGACTATAATAATTATAAAGATAATATTTATAATGATGATGATGATAATGATAATGATGATAATGAAAAAGAAGAGGATGAGGGTTTAATGTCTATAAAACCATTGCGGCTTCCCCAGTTTTTAAGAACAAGAGTACCTGGAGAAAGTTGTAAAAGGATCTACAACAAGCGTTGTGTTTAAAATCTATATCAAACAATGGTAAAGAGATAAAAAGTTGTATTCAGTGTGTAACTATTGTAAAAAAAAAACTAAATGAATAAAAATATTGTATGGGTATTGGCTGGTTTTTTTTCTTAATTGCTATCCCCATGTCCCACTATTAATACAATTGTTAACCATCAACAGTCTCTGACTATGTTCAGAAAGAGAGTGGCCTTAAACAATACACTATATCTATGGTTTGTGTACCGAGTATCATAATAATACAGTGTGGCCAAGCCATGTTAAGGCAATAGTTATGTCAGGTAAGGGATTCGAACCCTTGCTTCCTTATACAGAAATTTGATCTTAAGTCAAACACCTTAACCACTCGGCCAACCTGACAGTTACTAATTTAATTGGTCTTGAGGACTTGAGTGTTTACAAAACTTTTTCCTGTATACATTGGCTAAACCACTTGCTTGTTTTGAAATATAGATTTTGTTTTGTTTTACCATAACATTGCAGTTATGAGTCTTGTGAACTGGGTGTTCAATATAGGGTTAAAGGCATTTTAAAATCATTTTAGAAAAGCTCTTAGGTATCGTGTTATGGGATTTAGTAATGCATTACTGTTCGTTGACTAACATTTAGCGTTACACAACATTATTTTGGTGAACGTACATGTTGTTGTTTGAGTCTTTAGTCCTTTGACTGGTTTGATGCAGATCTCAGTGCCTATCTGTCCCGAGCTAATCGTTTCATCTCTATATAGCTACCACATCCTACATTCAAGGCTATCTGTTTAACATATTCTAACCTTTGTCTCCCCCTACAAGCTCTTGGGTTCAATTCCTAGCTTTAACACAAAATTTTAAAAGTGGTATGAGGACTAAAACAAGTATACTCAGTCTCGGGTGGTCCAAAATAAGTAGGGTTTGATTCACACCTCAACCATACAGCACCATTTTTTTATTTTATTTTTTTAATAATGATAGCCATTTGTTCATTTTCACATTTCACACATTACAATTTGTCAATTTTCCATTTGCATTTCTTTTAAATGTCAGTTTAAAGTTTTTGAATTTCATGATATGGAAACATGGATTTTCCAATTTGTTGTTTACACATTTTATTTTTATTTTGTTTATGTCAAAAGTTCATATTTGCGAAACACGATTTTTTCATTTTAAGATTTTGTAAATGGTGTTAATGTGAGTGCTTGGCCATTGCGATCGTACAGTCTGTCTATGTGTATGCAAAACATAGAGGTCTACTATTACTACTGCAGGTAAGGCTGTTTCTACTCTCTCTCTCTCTCTCTTTCTGTGTAGTCATACATCCACACAACCTTACCTGTCTTTCAGAACAAATACACAACCACTCTATTTATCCCTAAAACATCATTGACATGCACACTCATCCCAAAGAACTTTAATTATACATTTAACATTTACCATTACAAAAATAAATGGTTTCCACTATTTACAAAAAATTAACTATTTACAATTACAAAAATAAATATTTACAAAATACTAAATCAATTAAATCTACTGGTTACAAAAGCCATGTCTCTAAACAATAAAATATAGAAATCACACCTCCTCCTCGTGGTTATAACCCCTTGCTAGGCTAATGCGTAGGTCATTCGTCTGCACACATTTGTTATCCATTAAGGCAAAAGTGCATTTTCTCTGTTCCGCAAGATACGAATTATAGTTGCTGGATTGTATCCAGCACCGTTTATGTGACATAGCTCTACCAGTTCATGAAATCGCTAGGTAGTTCTCTACATATAGCTCTACATATGGCTTCCTTACAGCTAGTGTGCGATAGGCAGCATTAACTGTATATCACACCCAGTCCACCTTTGTATTTGTAATCCAAGTAATAATTTGAAAAGAGACGAGTGTAATCGGTTTAAAACATTATCTCTGCTTTTTTATATGTTTATGACATGCGTATTCACCTGAATTCAAACCCTAGTCCACTTTAGTGAAAGGCTAACAGCTTAACCACTGCGCCACCATGTCCTTTTTTCTTAGTTTGATTCGTTCTAGGACTTAGAGCTTGAAATCGAGTTAAAATCTCTAGTGTAAGTGGCACATGTGCTCGCCACTGCAGCACAAAATGGTTAGCTGGTAACATTAGACAACCGGAAATGATTGTATTTCTGTTAGCCAAGCATTTCTGTCATCTGCCTACAGTGTGAGAACTGTCAGCAAGACAGTTTAGTTTAGAACAAGTGTGTGTTTGTGTGTGTGTGTGTAGATTATTAGCCTCAAGTATTTAACGCTTGTTGTGTGTAGCGACCATCTTGTCCCAGTAACCACTGAGCAAGTTTTAACAGTCAACCCATAAAAACAGTATAGGTTAGTTGTGTGTGTTTCATGTACTTGTGTGTGTGCATTAGCATCATGCACTAGCTTTACCTACCCTCTATAGGTAGAGCGTTATCCCTTTCCTTTCTGACATTACCAATGCCTACATTCAACCACAAGTTTTACACTTAAACCATTGGCTTGTTTTTGATTAAGTTTGGTTCGGTTTGGTTGGATTTGATTCAGCTTGGTTCAGTTTAGTTCAATGTAGTCACCATTTTGGATTTTAGCTATCCTATTTAACCAATCAATTAAAGATTGACTACTCTTATTTCTTGAATCGATTAATCAGATTTTGTATACACCATTTGTCATTTATTATCCCATACCTACAACCTATACCCTCTCTGTACTGCAGTTTGATCTGAAAACAAGTTCCAATGGTGAAAGATTTGTCAGTCACCATACATGTAGCCTACAATAATTATTTCACTACCTAGCTATGTTTCATCACTCACTGTAAACATTTCACATGTCCATATCCGATTATAAGTTTATAAAATCTCAGGTCGATGACCTTGACGTATTGGGTATTTTTGGGTAAATTCATTAGCCATGGGAAAGGGTTGACCATTCTAAGTCCTATGACACCTCACATGTTGATATCCGATTATTAGTTTATAAAATCTCAGGTCAATGACCTTGCTGTTTTGAATTTTTGAGGTAAATTCATTGGTCATGGGAAAGGGTTAACCATTCGTAGTCCTATGACACCTCACTTGACCCTCTCTACTGATAAGTTTATAAAATCTTAGGTCAATGACCTTGCTGTTTTGGGTATTTTGGGTAAATTCGTTGATCATGGAAAAGGGTTGGCCATCCTGAGTCTTGTGACACCTCACTTGTCCCTCTCTGATTATTAGTTAGCGAGATATTAACGAAAGTGCAGTTAGGCCCTTTTGACAAAAAATGAATAATACATTCAAAAACAGGGCGTCACCACAAGTCCAACGACCCCTCATACAAGTTCCTAGCTTTCTTAGTTCAACGACCCCTAATACAAGTTCCTAGCTTTCTTAGTTCAACGACCCCTCATACAAGTTCCTAGCTTTCTTAGTTCATAAGATATTAAAAAGCCGATGACCTATTAGTTTTTGGATCTTTGGTTAATTTGTTAAAAAAAAAACGTATCTATAAATCATTATTCAAAAAGCCCGCCCTCTTACAAAAACCCCAATTGCGCATTCGTAAAACAAAAAACAAAAATAATAAATCATAGCGGCATTCAGTTGTATGCATGCACTTTATGTGGAACGAGTTTAATTTCATATTAGCATACAAACTCCCACATATTGCACATGGAAAGCGACTTTTACCTAAAAATTATTATTTCACCCCCTAGTAGGGGTAGATTTTATTTTTGAGTGGAAATAAGCTATCCATAGGAAAGGGGTTGTCTGCCGGAGTAATTTGACTACTCGTACATGTCTCTAGCCTTATTCCCACCACTGCCAAAACAGGTTGTGACTTGTTAGCTCTTATCGTGCACGTGCACATGTGAACACCTGTGTGTTAGATCATATTACACATGAACTCGCATTTTCTCACGTATGAATCAAAACAGGATGTGACTTGTTTCACAAGGAGAATGCTAATAATGACATCTCACACGTGTTCACATGTATTTCATCACTTTCCTTTCATATCGTTATTCCATTATAGTAGTGGGGGATTAGTGAACAACGTCAGTTCAACACACACACAAATGTAGTTAGGCCCTTTGACATAATTTAAATAAATGCATGGGTTAGTCCATAGGGACCAGACCAAAGGGACTCATCCACAAGGACTCGTCCACAAGGACCTGTCAACAAGGACTCGACCACAAGGACTTGTCCACAAGGACTCGTCCACAAGGACTTGTCGACAAGGACTCGTCCACAAGGACTCGACCACAATGATCCCGCCAACAATGACCCGTCAACAATAACCCATCTATAGGGATCCGCTCCCCCACCCTCTTACAAAAGCCATGAGTGGGCATGCTAATTCATAGTGGCTTTCCACCGAACATATGCATTTTATGTGGAACAACATTTAAATCCATATCGGCATTCAAACTCTCACATGTTGCAATTGGTAACAGAGATTCTCTAAAAAATTCAATTTCACCCTCTAGTAGGGGTAGGTTTTATTTTTGGGGTTGAAATATGTTGTCGAATGGAAAGGGGGTGTCAGCCCGAGTTCAATGACACCTCATTCGTCAAAATCCGACAACGGGTTCGGGAGTTATCGGGCTGCCGCCATCTTGTGTGGAGGGTGTGGAGGTGGAGGGTTTTGAACCATCCAAAACACACTACTACGAACAGCGCGCCTCCTCCTTTTATATTAGGTGCATCTACACCACTCGACTGCCAGAACTAAAAGCTCAAGCAGCATTAACCTCCCTATGAAGGCTTCCAAAAAGATGGTATGTTGGCTTTCGCGGCCGGTAAATTTAAACTTTGCAATTCTTCTAGGTTTGTGCCGTGTCTTGTGTGGGGTTTCGCCTAGGAAACCTAGCTGGCTCATCGGCGGGCTCTTGGTGTCCCCGCCCGGACCCCCACAGGAGTGACGAACTGCGCGCCACCTCCTTTTATATTAGGTGCAATACACCTCTCGACTGCGAGAACTAAAAGCTCAAGCAGCCTTAACCTCCCTATGAAGGCTTCCAAAAAGATTGTATATTGGCTTTCACGGCCGGTGAATTAAAACTCATCAAATCTTCTAGGTTTGTGCCGTGACTTGTGTGGGGATTCGCCTAGGACACAGGGCTGGCTCAACGGCGGGCTCTTGGAGTCCCCGCCCGGACCCCCTCAGGAGTGACGAACTGCGCGCCACCTTCCTTTATATTAGGTGTAACTACACCACTCGACTGCGAGAACTAAAAGCTCATGCAGCCTTAATCGCCCTATGATGGCTTCCAAAAAGATGGTATATAGGCTTTTAGAGCCGGTGAATTAAAAAACAGCAATTCTTCTAGGTATGTGTCGTGTCTTGTGTGGGGTTTCTCCTAGGACACCAAACTGGCTCATCGGCGGGATCGTTGTGTCCCCGCTCGGAACCCCACAGGAGTGACGAATTGCGGGCCACCTCCCTTTATATTAGGTGCAACTACACCTCTCGACTGCGAGAACTAAAAGCTCAAGCAGCTTTAACCTCCCTCTGAAGGCTTCCAAAAAGATGGTATATTTGTTTTCAAGGCCGGTGATTAAAACTCAGCAATTCTTCTAGGTTTGTGCCGTGTCTTTTGTGGGGTTTCGCCTAGGACACCAAGCTGGCTCATCGGCGGTCTCTTGGTGTCCCCGCCCGGACCCCACTGGGGAGACGAACAGCGCTCCACCTCCCTTTATGTTAGGTGCAACTACGCCACTCGACTGCGAGAACTAAAAGCTCAAGCAGCCTCAACCTCCCTATGAAGGCTTCCAAAAAGATGGTATATTGGCTTTCACGGCCGGTGAATTAAAACTCAGCAATTCTTCTAGGTTTGTGCCTTGTCTTGTGTGGGGTTTCGCCTAGGACACTAAGCTGGCTCATCGGCGGGCTCTTGGTTTCCCCGCCTGGACCTCCAAAGGAGTGACGAACAGCGCGCCACCTCCCTTTATATTAGGTGAAACTACACCACTCGACTGCGAGAACTAAAAGCTCAAGCAGTCTTAACCTCCCTATGAAGGCTTCCAAAAAGGTGGTATATTGGCTTTCGCGGCCGGTAAATTAAAACCCAGCAATTCTTCTAGGTTTGTGCCGTGTCTTGTGTGGGGTTTTGCCTAGGACACCAAGCTGGCTCATCGGCGGGCTCTTGGTGACCCCGCCCGGACCTACACAGGAGTGACGAACTGCGCGCCACCTCCCTTTATATTAGGAGATACTACACCACTCGAATGCGAGAACTAATAGCTCAAGCAGCCTAAACCTCCCTATGAAGGCTTCCAAAAAAAATGGTATATTGGCTTTCGCGGCCGGTAAATTAAAACTCAGCAATACTTCTAGGTTTTTGCCGTGTCTTGCCTGGGGTTTCGCTTAGGACACCAAGCTGGCTCATCGGCGGGCTCTTGGTGACTCCGCCCGGACCTCCGCAGGAGTGAAGAACTGCGCGCCACCTCCCTTTATATTAGGTGCAACTACACCACTCGAATGCGAGAACTAAAAGCTCAAGCAGCCTTAACCTCCCTATGCAGGCTTCCACAAAGATATTGTATTGGCTTTCACGGCCGGTGAATTAAAACTCAGCAGTTCCTCTAGGTTTATGCCGTGTCTTGCGTGCGGTTTCTCCTAGGACACCAAGCTGGCTCATCGGCGGGCCCTTGGTGTCCCCACCAAGACCCCCACAGGAGTAACGAACTACGCGCTACCTCCCTTTATATTGAGTGCAACTGCACAGCTGCGAGAACTAAAAGCTCAGGCAGCCTAAACCTCCCTATTAATGCTTCCAAAAAGATGGTATATTTGGTTTCAAGGCCGGTGATTAAAACACAGCAATTCTTCTAGGTTTTTGCCGTGTCTTACGTTGGCTTTCGCCTAGGACAACCAGCTGGCTCATCGGCGGGCTCTTGGTGTCCTCGCCCGGACCCCCACTGGAGTAACGAACTGCGCAACACCCCCTTTAATTTAGGTGCAACTACACCACTCGACTGCGCGAACTAAATGCTCAAGAAGCCTTAATCTCCCTATGAAGGCTTCCAATAAGTTGATATATTTGCTTTCACGGCCGGTGAATTAAAAATTAGCAATTCTTCTAGGTTTGTGCCGTGTCTTGTGTGGGTTTTCGCCTAGGACACCAACCTGGCTCATCGGCGGGCTCTTGGTGTGCCCACCCGGACCCCCACAAGAGTGAAGAACTGCGCGCCACCTCCCTTTATATTAGGTGCAACTACACCACTCGACTGCGAGAACTAAAAGCTCAAGCAGCCTTAACCTCCCCATGAAGGCTTCCAAAAAGATGGTATATTGGCTTTCACGGCCGGTGAATTAAAACTCAGCAAATCTTGTAGGTTTGTGCCGTGTCTTGTGTGGGTTTTCGCCTAGGACACCAAGCTGGCTCATCCGCGGGCTCTTGGTGTGCCCACCCGGACCCCCTCAGGAGTGACGAACTGCGCGCCACCTCCCTTTATATTAGGTGCAACTACACAACTCGACTGCGAGAACTAAAAGCTCATGCAGCCTTAATCTCCCTATGATGGCTTCCAAAATGACGGTATATAGGCTTTTACGGCCGGTGAATTAAAACTCAGCAATTCTTCTAGGTTTGTGCCGTGTCTTGTGTGGGGTTTCTCCTAGGACACCAAATTGGCTCATCGGCGGGATCTTTGTGTCCCCGCTCGGACCCCCTCAGGAGTGACGAATTGCGCGCCACCTCCCTTTATATTAGGTGCAACTACACCACTCGACTGCGAGAACTAAAAGCTCAAGTAGCCTTAACCTACCTATGAAGGCTTCCAAAATGATGGTATATTGGTTTTCGCGGCCGGTAAATTAAAACTCAGCAAGTCTTCTAGGTTTTTGCCGTGTCTTGTGTGGGGTTTCGCCTAAGACACCAAGCTGGCTCATCGGGGGGCTCTTGGTGACCCCGCCCGGACCTCCACAGGAGTGACGAACTGCGTGCCAACTCCCATTATATTAGGTGCAACTACACCACTCGAATGGGAGAACTAAAAGCTCAAGAAGCCTTAACCTCCCTATGCAGGCTTCCAAAAAGATGATGTATTGGCTTTCACGGCCGGTGAATTAAAACTCAGCAATTCTTCTAGGTTTGGGCCATGTCTTGTGTTGGGTTTCGCATAGGACACCCAACTGGCTCATCGGCGGGCTCTTGGTGTCCTCGCCCGGACCCCCACTGGAATAACGAACTGCGCGCCACCCCCCTTTATATTAGGTGCAACTACACCACTCGACTGCGCGAACTAAATGCTTAAGCAGCCTTAACCTCCCTATGAAGGCTTCCAATAAGTTGGTATATCGCCTTCCACGGCCGGTGAATTAAATATTAGCAATTCCTCTAGGTTTGTGTCGTGTCTTGTGTGGGGTTTCGCCTAGGACACCAAATTGGCTCATCGGCGGGATCTTTGTGTCCCCGCTCGGACCCCCACAGGAGTGACGAATTGCGCGCCACCTCCCTTTATATTAGGTGCAACTACACCTCTCGGCTGCGAGAACTAAAAGCTCAAGCAGCTTTAACCTCCCTCTGGAGGCTTCCAAAAAGATGGTATATTTGGTTTCTCGGCCGGTGAATTAAAACTCAGCAATTCTTCTAGGTTTGTGCCGTGTCTTGTGTGGGGTTTCGCCTAGGACACCAAGCTGGCGCATCAGCGGTCTCTTGGTGTCCCCGCCCGGACCCCCACCGGAGTGACGAACAGCGCTCCTCATCCCTTTATGTTAGTTGAAACTACACCAATCGACTGCGAGAACTAAAAGCTCAAGCAGCTTTAACCTCCCTATGAAGGCTTCCAAAAAATGGAATATTGGATTGCACGGCCGGTGAATTAAAAATTAGCAATTCTTCTAGGTTTGTGCCGTGTCATGTGCGGGGTTTCGCCTAGGACACCAAACTGGCTCGTCGGCGGTCTCTTGGTGTCCCCGCCCGGACACCCACAGGAGTGACGAACTACGCGCCAACTCTCTTTATGTTAGGTGCAACTACACCACTCGAATGCGAGAACTAAAAGCTCAAGCAGCATTAACCTCCCTATGCAGGCTTCCAAAAAGATGTTATATTGGCTTTCACGGCCGGTGAATTAAAACTCAGCAATTCTCATAGCTCTGGGCCGTGTCTAGTGTGGGGTTTCGCCTAGGACACCAAGCTGGCTCATCGGCGGGCTCTTGGTGTCCCCACCCAGACCCCCACAGGAGTAACGAACTACGCACTACCTCCCTTTATATTGAGTGCAACTGCACTACTTTGCTGCGAGAACTAAAATCTCAAGCAGCCTAAACCTCCCTATGAAGGCTTCCAAAAAGATGTTATATTGGCTTTCACGGCCGGTGAATTAAAACTCAGCAATTCTTCTAGGTTTGTGCCCTGTCTTGTGTTGGGTTTCGCCTAGGACACCAAGCTGGCTCATCGGCGGGCTCTTGGTGTCCCCGCCCGGACCCCCACAGGAGTGACGAACAGCGCGCCTCCTCCTTTTATATTAGGTGCATCTACACCACTTGACTGCGAGAACTAAAAGCTCAAACAGCATTAACCTCCCTATTAAGGCTTCCAAAAAGATGGTATATTGGCTTTCGCGGCCGGTAAATTAAAACTCTGCAATTCTTCTAGGTTTGTGCCGTGTCTTGTGTGGGGTTTCGCCTAGGACACCTAGCTGGCTCATCGGCGGGCTCTTGGTGTCCCCGCCAAGACCCCCACAGGAGTGACGATCTGCGCGCCACCTCCCTTTATATTAGGTGCAACTACACCACTCGACTGCGAGAACTAAAAGCTCAAGCAGCCTTAACCTCCCTACGAAGGCTTCCAAAGAGATGATATATTGGCTTTCACGGCCGGTGAATTAAAATTCTGCAATTCTTCTAGGTTTGTGCCGTGTCTTGTGTAGGGTTTCGCCTAGGACACCCAGCTGGCTCTTCGGCGGGCTCTTGGTGTCCTCGCCCGTACCCCCACTGGAGAAACGAACTGCGCGCCACCCCCCTTTATATTTGATGCAACTACACCACTCGACTGCGCGTACTAAAAGCTCAAGCAGCCTTAACCTCCCTTTGAAGGCTTCCAAAAAGATGGTATATTGGTTTCGCGGCCGGTAAATTAAAACTCAGCAATTCGTCTAGGTTTTTGCCGTGTCTTGTGTGGGGTTTCGCGTAGGACACCAAGCTAGCTCATCGGCGGGCTCTTTCTGACCCCGCCAGGACCTCCACAGAAGAGACGAAATGCGCGCCACCTCCCTTTATATTAGGTGCAACTACACCACTCGAATGCGAGAACTAAATTCTCAAGCAGCCTTAACCTCCCTATGCAGGCTTCCAAAAAGATAGTGTATTGGATTTCACGGCCGGTGAATTAAAACTCAGCAATTCTTCTAGATTTGGGCCGTGTCTTGTGTTGGATTTCGCCTAGGACATCCAGCTGGCTCATCGGCGGGCTCTTGGTGTCCTCGCCCGGACCCCCACTGGAGTAACGAAAAGCGCGCCAACTCCCTTTATATTACGAACAACTACACCACTCGACTGCGAGAACTATAAGCTCAATCAGCCTTAACCTGCCTATGAAGGCTTCCAAAAAGATGGTATATTGGCTTTCATGGCCGGTGAATTAAAACTCAGCAATTCTTCTAGGTTTGTGCCTTGTCTTGTGTGGGGTTTCGCCTAGGACACCAGGCTGGCTCTTCGGCGGGCTCTTGGTGTCCTCGCCCGGACCCCCACTGGAGTAACGAACTGCGCGCCAACTCCCTTTATATTAGGTGCAACTACACCACTCGACTGCGAGAACTAAAAGCTCAAGCAGCCTTAACCTGCCTATGAAGGCTTCCAAAAAATGGTATATTGGCTTTCATGGCCGGTGAATTAAAACTCAGCAATTCTTCTAGGTTTGTGTCGTGTCTTGTGTGGGATTTCTCCTAGGACACCAAACTGGCTCATCGACGGGATCTTTGTGTCCCCGCTCGGACCCCCACAGGAGTGACGAATTGCGGGCCACCTCCCTTTATATTAGGTGCAACTACACCTCTCGACTGCGAGAACTAAAAGCTCAAGCAGCATTAACCTCCCTCTGAAGGCTTCCAAAAAGATGGTATATTTGGTTTCAAGGCCGGTGATTAAAACTCAGCAATTCTTCTAGGTTTGTGCCGTGTCTTTTTTGGGGTTTCGCCTAGGACACCAAGCTGGCTCATCGGCGGTCTCGTGGTGTCCCCGCCCGGCCCCCCACTGGAGTGACGAACAGCGCTCCACCTCCCTTTATGTTAGGTGCAACTACGCCACTCGACTGCGAGAACTAAAAGCTCAAGCAGCCTCAACCTCCCTATGAAGGCTTCCAAAAAGATGGTATATCGGCTTTCAAGGCCGGTGAATTAAAACTCAGCAAATCTTCTAGGTTTGTGCCGTGTCTTGTGTGGGGATTGGCTTACGACACCAAGGTGGCTCAACGGCGGGCTCTTGGTGCCCCAGCCCGGGCCCCCTCAGGAGTGACGATCTGCGCGCCACCTCCCTTTATAGTAGGTGCAACTACGCCACTCGACTGCGAGAACTAAAAGCTCATGCAGCCTTAATCTGCCTATGATGGCTTCCAAAAAGATGGTATATAGGCTTTTACAGCCGGTGAATTAAAACTCAGCAATTCTTCTAGGTTTGTGCCGTTTCTTTTGTGGGGTTTCTCCTAGGACACCAAGCTGGCTCATCGGCGGGATCTTTGTGTCACCGCTCGGACCCCCACAGGAGTGACGAATTGCGCGCCACCTCCCTTTATATTAGGTGCAACTACACCTCTCGACTGCGAGAACTAAAAGCTGAAGAAGCTTTAACCTCCTTCTGAAGGCTTCCAAAAAGAAGGTATATTTGGTTTCACGGCCGGTGATTTAAAACTCAGCAATTCTTCTAGTTTTGTGCCGTGTCTTGTGTGGGGTTTCGCCTAGGGAACCAAGCTGGCTCATCAGCGGTCTCTTGGTGTCCCCACCCGGACCCCCAACGGAGTGACGAACAGCGCTCCACCTCCCTTTATGTTAGGTGAAACTACACCTCTCGACTGCGAGAACTAATAGCTCAAGCAGCCTAAACCTCCCTATGAAGGCTTCCAAAAAAAATGGTATATTGGCTTTCGCGGCCGGTAAATTAAAACTCAGCAATACTTCTAGGTTTTTGCCGTGTCTTGCCTGGGGTTTCGCTTAGGACACCAAGCTGGCTCATCGGCGGGCTCTTGGTGACCCCGCCCGGACCTCCGCAGGAGTGAAGAACTGCGCGCCACCTCCCTTTATATTAGGTGCAACTACACCACTCGAATGCGAGAACTAAAAGCTCAAGCAGCCTTAACCTCCCTATGCAGGCTTCCACAAAGATAGTGTATTGGCTTTCACGGCCGGTGAATTAAAACTCAGCAGTTCCTCTAGGTTTATGCCGTGTCTTGCGTGCGTTTTCTCCTAGGACACCAAGCTGGCTCATCGGCGGGCCCTTGGTGTCCCCACCAAGACCCCCACAGGAGTAACGAACTACGCGCTACCTCCCTTTATATTGAGTGCAACTGCACTGCTGCGAGAACTAAAAGCTCAGGCAGCCTAAACCTCCCTATTAATGCTTCCAAAAAGATGGTATATTTGGTTTCATGGCCGGTGATTAAAACACAGCAATTCTTCTAGGTTTTTGCCGTGTCTTACGTTGGCTTTCGCCTAGGACAACCAGCTGGCTCATCGGCGGGCTCTTGGTGTTCTCGCCCGGACCCCCACTGGAGTAACGAACTGCGCGCCACCCCCTTTAATTTAGGTGCAACTACACCACTCGACTGCGTGAACTAAATGCTCAAGAAGCCTTAATCTCCCTATGAAGGCTTCCAATAAGTTGATATATTTGCTTTCACGGCCGGTGAATTAAAAATTAGCAATTCTTCTAGGTTTGTGCCGTGTCTTGTGTGGGTTTTCGCCTAGGACACCAAGCTGGCTCATCGGCGGGCTCTTGGTGTGCCCACCCGGACCCCCACAGGAGTGAAGAACTGCGCGCCACCTCCCTTTATATTAGGTGCAACTACACCACTCGACTGCGAGAACTAAAAGCTCAAGCAGCCTTAACCTCCCCATGAAGGCTTCCAAAAAGATGGTATATTGGCTTTCACGGCCGGTGAATTAAAACTCAGCAAATCTTCTAGGTTTGTGCCGTGTCTTGTGTGGGTTTTCGCCTAGGACACCAAGCTGGCTCATCCGCGGGCTCTTGGTGTGCCCACCCGGACCCCCTCAGGAGTGACGAACTGCGCGCCACCTCCCTTTATATTAGGTGCAACTACACAACTCGACTGCGAGAACTAAAAGCTCATGCAGCCTTAATCTCCCTATGATGGCTTCCAAAATGATGGTATATAGGCTTTTACGGCCGGTGAATTAAAACTCAGCAATTCTTCTAGGTTTGTGCCGTGTCTTGTGTGGGGTTACTCCTAGGACACCAAATTGGCTCATCGGCGGGATCTTTGTGTCCCCGCTCGGACCCCCTCAGGAGTGACGAATTGCGCGCCACCTCCCTTTATATTAGGTGCAACTACACCACTCGACTGCGAGAACTAAAAGCTCAAGTAGCCTTAACCTACCTATGAAGGCTTCCAAAATGATGGTATATTGGTTTTCGCGGCCGGTAAATTAAAACTCAGCAAGTCTTCTAGGTTTTTGCCGTGTCTTGTGTGGGGTTTCGCCTAAGACACCAAGCTGGCTCATCGGGGGGCTCTTGGTGACCCCGCCCGGACCTCCACAGGAGTGACGAACTGCGTGCCAACTCCCATTATATTAGGTGCAACTACACCACTCGAATGGGAGAACTAAAAGCTCAAGAAGCCTTAACCTCCCTATGCAGGCTTCCAAAAAGATGATGTATTGGCTTTCACGGCCGGTGAATTAAAACTCAGCAATTCTTCTAGGTTTGGGCCATGTCTTGTGTTGGGTTTCGCATAGGACACCCAACTGGCTCATCGGCGGGCTCTTGGTGTCCTCGCCCGGACCCCCACTGGAATAACGAACTGCGCGCCACCCCCCTTTATATTAGGTGCAACTACACCACTCGACTGCGCGAACTAAATGCTCAAGCAGCCTTAACCTCCCTATGAAGGCTTCCAATAAGTTGGTATATCGCCTTCCACGGCCGGTGAATTAAATATTAGCAATTCTTCTAGGTTTGTGTCGTGTCTTGTGTGGGGTTTCGCCTAGGACACCAAATTGGCTCATCGGCGGGATCTTTGTGTCCCCGCTCGGACCCCCACAGGAGTGACGAATTGCGCGCCACCTCCCTTTATATTAGGTGCAACTACACCTCTCGGCTGCGAGAACTAAAAGCTCAAGCAGCTTTAACCTCCCTCTGGAGGCTTCCAAAAAGATGGTATATTTGGTTTCTCGGCCGGTGAATTAAAACTCAGCAATTCTTCTAGGTTTGTGCCGTGTCTTGTGTGGGGTTTCGCCTAGGACACCAAGCTGGCGCATCAGCGGTCTCTTGGTGTCCCCGCCCGGACCCCCACCAGAGTGACGAACAGCGCTCCACATCCCTTTATGTTAGTTGAAACTACACCACTCGACTGCGAGAACTAAAAGCTCAAGCAGCTTTAACCTCCCTATGAAGGCTTCCAAAAAGATGGAATATTGGATTGCACGCCCGGTGAATTAAAACTCAGTATTTCTTCTAGGTTTGTGCCGTGTCCTGTGTGGGGTTTCGCCTAGGGCACCAAGCTAGCTCATCGGCGGGCTCTTGGTGTCCCCGCCCGGACCCCCACAGGAGTGATGATTTGCGCGCCAACTCCCTTTATATTAGGTGCAACTACACCACTCGACTGCAAGAACAAAAAGCTCAAGCAGCCTCAACCTCCACATGAAGGCTTCCGAAAAGATGGTATATTGGCTTTCGCGGCCGGTAAATTAAAACTCAGCAATACTTCTAAGTTTTTGCCGTGTCTTGTGTGGGGTTTCGCCTGGGACACCAAGCTGGCTCATCGGCGGGCACTTGGTGACCCCGCCCGGACCTCCACAGGAGTGACGAACTGCGCGCCACCTCCCTTTATATAAGGTGCAACTACACCACTCCAATGCGAGAACTAAAAGCTCAAGCAGCCTTAACCTCCCTATGAAGGCTTCCAAAAAGTTGGTATATTGGCTTTCACGGCCGGTGAATTAAAACTCAGCAAATCTTCTAGGTTTGTGCCGTGCCTTGTGTGGGGATTCGCCTAGGACTCAGTGCTGGCTTATCGGCGGGCTCATGGTGTCCCCGCCCGGACCCCCCACAAGTGTGATGATTTGCGCGCCAACTCCCTTTATATTAGGTACAACTACACCACTCGATTGCGAGAACTAAAAGCTCAAGCAACCTCAACCTCCCTATGAAGGCTTCCAAAAAGATGGTATATTGGCTTTCACGGCCGGTGAATTAAAACTTAGCAATTCTTCTAGGTTTGTGCCTTGTCTTGTGTGGGGATTCGCCTAGGACACTAAGCTGGCTCATCGTCGGGCTCTTGGTTTCCCCGCCTAACCCCCACAGGAGTGACGAACAGCGCGCCACCTCCCTTTATATTAGGTGCAACTACACCACTCGACTGCGAGAACTAAAAGCTCAAGCAGCCTTAACCTCCCTGTTAAGGCTTCCAAAAAGATGGTATATTGGCTTTCGCGGCCGGTAAATTAAAACTCAGCAATTCTTCTAGGTTTGTGCCGTGTCTTGTGTGGGGTTTCGCCTAGGACAACAAGCTGGCCCATCGCCGGGCTCTTGGTGACCCCGCCCGGACCTACACAGGAGTGACGAACTGTGCGCCACCTCCCTTTATATTAGGTGCAACTACACCACTCGAATGCGAGAACTAAAAGCTCAAGCAGCCTTAACCTCCCTATGAAGGCTTCAAAAAAGATGGTATATTGGCTTTCACGGCCGGTGAATTAAAACTCATCAATTCTTCTAGGTTTGTGCCGTGTCTTGTGTTGGCTTTCGCCTAGGACAACCAGCTGGCTCATCGGCGGGCTCTTAGTGCCCTCGCCTGGACCCCCACAGGAGTGACGAACTGCGCGCCACCCCCTTTATATTAGGTGCAACTAAACCACTCGACTGCACGAACTAAAAGCTCTAGCAGCTTTAACCTCCCTATGAAGGGTTCCAAAAATATGTTATATTGGCTCTCACGGACGGTGAATTAAAACTTAGCAAATCTTCTAGGTTTGTGCCGTGTCATGTGTGGGGTTTCACCTAGGACACCAAGCTGGCTCATCGGTGGGCTCTTGTTGTCCCCGCCCCGACCCCCCACAGGAGTGACGAACTGCGCGCCACCTCCCTATATATTAGATGCAACTACACCACTCGACTGCGAGAACTAAAAGCTCAAGCAGCCTTAACCTCCCTATGAAGGCTTCCAAAAAGATGGTATATTGGCTTTCGCGGCCGGTAAATTAAAACTCAGCAATACTTCTAGGTTTTTGCCGTGTCTTGTGTGGGGTTTCGCCTAGCACACCAAGCTGGCTCATCGGCGGGCCCTTGGTGACCCCGCCCGGACCTCCACAGGAGTGACTAACTGCGCGCCACCTCCCTTTTTATTAGGTGCAACTACACCACTAGAATGCGAGAACTAAAAGCTCAAGCAGCCTGAACCTCCCTATGCAGCCTTCCAAAAAGATAGTGTATTGGCTTTCACGGCCGGTGAATTAAAACTCAGCAATTCTTCTAGGTTTGTGCCGTGTCTTGTGTGGGGTTTTGCCTAGTACACCAAGCTGGCTCATCGGCGGGCTCTTGGTGTCCCCGCCCGGACCCCCACAGGAGTGAAGATTTGCGCGCCAACTCCCTTTATATTAGGTGCAACTACACCACTCGACAGCGAGAACTAAAAGCTCAAGCAGGCTCAACCTCCCTATGAAGGCTTCCAAAAAGGTGGTATATTGGCTTTCACGGCCGGTGAATTAAAACTCAGCAATTCTTCTAGGTTTGTGCCTTGTCTTGTGTGGGGTTTCGCCTAGGACACTAAGCTGGCTCATCGGCGGGCTCTTGGTTTCCCCGCCTGGACCCCCACAGGAGTGACGAACAGCGCGCCACCTCCCTTTATATTAGGTTTAACTACACCACTCGACTGCGAGAACTAAAAGCTCAAGCAGCCTTAACCTCCCTATGAAGGCTTCCAAAAAGATGGTATATTGGCTTTCGCGGCCGGTAAATTAAAACTCAGCAATTCATCTAGTTTTCTGCCGTGTTTTGTGTGGGGTTTCGCCTAGGACACCAAGCTGGCTCATCGGCGGGCTCTTGTTGACCCCGCCCTTACCTACACAGGAGTGACGAACTGCGCGCCACCTCCCTTTATATTAGGTGCAACTACACCTCTCGACTGAGAGAACTAAAAGCTCAAGCAGCCTTAACCTCCCTATGAAGGCTTCCAAAAAGATGGTATATTGGCTTTCACGGCCGGTGAATTAAAACTCAGCAATTCTTCTAGGTTTGGGCCGTGTCTTGTGTGGGTTTTCACCTAGGACACCAAGCTGGCTCATCGGCGGGCTCTTGTTGTCCCCGCCCCGACCCCCACAGGAGTGACGAACTGCGTGCCATCTCCCTTTAGATTAGGTGCAACTACACCACTCGAATGCGAGAACTAAAAGCTCAAGCAGCCTTAACCTCCCTATGCAGGCTTCCGAAAAGAAAGTGTATTGGCTTTCACGGCCGGTGAATTAAAACTCAGCAGTTCTTCTAGGTTTATGCCGTGTCTTGTGTGGGGTTTCGCCTAGGACAACAAGCTGGCTCATCGGCGGGCTCTTGGTGTCCCCACCCAGACCCCCACAGGAGTAACGAACTACGCGCTACCTCCCATTATATTGAGTGCAACGGCACTACTTTGCTGCGAGAACTAAAAGCTCAAGCAGCCTAAACCTCCCTATGAAAGCTTCCAAAAATATGGTATATTAGCTTTCAGGACCAGTGAATTAAAACTCAGCAATTCTTATAGGTTTGTGCCGTGTCTTGTGTGGGGTTTCGCCTGGGACACCAAGCTGGCTCATCGTCGGGCACTTGGGGACCCCGCCTGGACCTCCACAGGAGTGCAGACCTGCACGCCAACCCCCTTTATATTAGGTGCAACTACACCACTCGAATGCGAGAACTAAAATCTCATGCAGCCTTAACCTCCCTATGCCGGCTTCCAAAAAGATGGTATATTTTACTTTCACGGCCGATGAATTAAAACTCATCAATTCTTCTAGGTTTGTGCCGTGTCTTGTGTGGGGTTTCGCCTAGGACAACCGGCTGGCTCATCGGCGGTCTCTTGGTGTCCCCGCCCGGACCCCCACTGGAGTGACGAACAGCGCTCCACCTCTTTTTATATTAGGTGAAACTACATCACTCGACTGCGCGAACTAAAAGCTCAAGCAGCCTTAACCTCCCTATGAAGGCTTCCAAAAAGATGGTATATTGGCTTTCACGGCCGGTGAATTAAAAATCAGCAATTCCGCTAGGTTTGTGCCGTGTCATGTGTGGGGTTTTGCCTAGGACACCAAGCTGGCTCATCGGCGGGCTCTTGGTGTCCCCGCCCGGACCCCCACAGGAGTGACGATTTGCGCGCCAACTCCCTTTATATTAGGTGCAACTACACCACTCGACTGCGAGAACTAATAGCTCATGCAGCCTTAATCTCCCTATGATGGCTTCCAAAAAGTTGGTATATAGGCTTTTACGGCCGGTGAATTAAAACTCAGCAATTCTTCTAGGTTTGTGCCGTGTCTTGTGTGGGGTTTCTCCTAGGAAAACAAATTGGCTCATCGGCGGGATCTTTGTGTCCCCGCTCGGACCCCCACAGGAGTGACGAATTGCGCGCCAACTCCCTTTATATTAGGTGCAACTACACCTCTCGACTGCGAGAACTAAAAGCTCAAGCAGCTTTAAACTCCCTCTGAAGGCTTCCAAGAAGATGGTATATTTGGTTTCACGGCCGGTGAATTAAAACTCAGCAATTCTTCTTGGTTTGTGCCGTGTCTTGTGTGGGGTTTCCCCTAGGACACCAAGCTGGCTCATCGGCGGTCTCTTGGTGACCCCACCCGGACCTACACAGGAGTGACGAACTGCGCGCCACCGCCCTTTATATTAGGTGCGACTACACCACTCGAATGAGAGAACTAAAAGATCAAGCAGCCTTAACCTCCCTATGAAGGCTTCCAAAAAGATGGTATATTGGCTTTCACGGCCGGTGAATTAAAACTCATCAATTCTTCTAGGTTTGGGCCGTGTCTTGTGTTGGCTTTCGCCTAGGACAACCAGCTGGCTCATCGGCGGTCTCTTGGTGTCCTCGCCTGCACCCCCACAGGAGTGACGAACTGCGCGCCACCTCCGTTTATATTAGGTGCAACTAAACCACTCGACTGCACGAACTAAAAGCTCAAGCAGCCTTAACCTCCCTATGAAGGCATCCAAAAAGATGGTATATTGGCTTTCACGGCCGGTGAATTAAAAATTAGCAATTCTTCTAGGTTTGTGCCGTGTCTTGTGTGGGGATTCGCCTAGGACAAAAACTGGCACAACGGCGGGCTCTTGGTGTCCCTGCCGGGACCCCCACAGGAGTGACGAACTGCGCGCCACCTCCCTTTATATTAGGTGCAACTACACCACTCGACTGCGAGAACTAAAAGCTCAAGCAGCCTTAACCTCCCTATGAAGGCATCCTAAAATATGGTATATTGGCTTTCGTGGCCGGTAAATTAAAACTCAGCAATTCTTCTAGGTTTTTGCCGTGCCTTGTGTGTGGTTTCGCCTAGGACACCAAGCTGGCTCATCGGGGGGCACTTGGTGACCCCGCATGGACCTCCACAGCAACGCCACCTAAATAATAAGGCCTCCGCGCTGGCTGACCAGCGCTAGGCAGCTCGACCAACAGTAGTCAATCGCGTTGTTTGTGGAGCGTTACAAGGTCGGCGCATAAGTTGTACTTTTTGCTGTAGTTTTAATAATTATTGTAGAAACAAAAATCAAGGAAACCTCAAGGACACTGTGCCCAGAAAGACAAACATATTTTCCCATAGCAACTGACACTAATCTTGATAAATCACCTATGTCCAAATCAACATATCTGCCTACTGGTCCTTTACTTCTTTTCTGCTTCAGCTTTCTCATAATCAGGGCTAGGATTTATATGTAAATACAGTACTTATTTCTCTATTACACCGATATTCATATCCTATTAACTTATCTCAGTAGGCGAGTGATGATGGTTCTAACTCCCCCCACCACTACTCCGAATGCGAGCCGATAACTCCCGAACCCTTGGTCGGAGATTCACGAATGAGGTGTCGTTGGACTCGGGATGACGGGGGCTTTGCTATGGACCACTCATTTCAACCCCTAAATAAAACCTACCCCTACTAGGGGGTGAAATTGTAATTTTTAGTGAAAGTCTCTATTTAAATACGACATGTATAAGGTGCGCTGCTAAAATGAACTTAAATGTTGTTGCTCATATCGCGCATGCGTTTTTCTGGCTGCCGCTATGGATGAACATTTTTGTTTTTGTTTTTTACGCATGCGCACTTGGGATTTTTGTAAGAGGGCGAGCTCTTTGAAAAAAAAATATTGATAAGAAGAGGTTTTGGTGGTGAGGAGAGAGCCAGATAGTCGCCTACTTTCCTACGAAGTTTGTCGATATTTCTCAAACGCAAGGTCGGATTTGGACGTGTGACGTGTCAAATCGATTGTCTCGAAGCCCTATACATGTAATTAATAGGTTAAAGTTTTGAGAATGAGGGAAACAGGCTTTTTGGGGGTAAAACCGTGATTTTAGACTTTTTCCGATATTTCACGAATGCATGGTCGGATTTGTTCCTATGACGTGTCAAATGGCTTGTCTCGAAACCCTGTGTATTTTGGTAATAGGTTAAAGTTTTTGAGAATGATGGAAACAGAATATTTTGGGGTAAAAACGTGATTTTAGACTGTTTGCTATATCTCGCGAACCAATCATGCTAGAGGCGTGTACGACGGGTCCAAGGACTCGGGCTGACGTCCTCTTTGCTATAGACCACTCGTTGTAATTTTTTAAAATTTTGGAAACGCGATTTTGGGGTAAACACGTGTTTTTTATGATTTTTGCCGATATTTCACGAACCAATAACGCTAGAGACGTGTACGAGGTGTCCTAGGACTCGGGCTAACGCCCCCCCTTTCAAATGTGGTAGATATTTGTTTCCAAAAAATAATTCACAAAGGGCCTAACGCCGTACATGTTGAAAAAAACGTTTTCTTTTTCTTTACTTGTTTATAATGTTTATAAAGCGTGGTGGTTGAGAGAGACGATACGGCTGAGTGTGTGTGTGTTTGACCAAACCTGTCGCTTAGCACAAGGACCATGCTTAATAGAACAATCGCTATTTCGGCGGGTCGGTGTATGACAGAGCGAGCGTGCGTTTTCCTGATATTTTACCTTTAACGTGTAAACGGTAATGAGAACTTGGTTCTATGTTGGTCAAAGCGAGTACAGAAAACAAACTTACAGGAGGTGAAGGTCATTTGAGCTTATTGGAAGGCGTTGATCTGACTTGACAACAGGTGACGCTTAAAGGTGAAATAATCTGACCATTGTGGTGGCAGGGGAGTGTGAAAGGCATGCACACACATTTGTGAAACCACATGTATGCTAAACCAGTGACATTCTGTTTTGCTTCGTACGTGACAAAATGCAAGTCCATGTGAAATTTGATCTTTCACAGGTGTTCGCTTGGGTGTTATCTGTCCACGTGCGCGATAACTGTTAACAAGTCACATCCTGTTTTGCTTCGTACGTGACAAAATGCAAGTTCATGTGAAATTTGATTCGCCACAGGTGTTCGCCTGGGACGTTAGCTGTCCACGTGACCGATAACAGAATGTTCAAAGCGTGGGAAAAAATGATTATACATGCAACGTAGCATATATAAAGACATGTCGTTATCATTTCCACTCTCACTTGGGTGGACTACCTTTCAACACACTGCGTTGCATGAAACCCTTGGTCTTGTTTAACAGTTTTGGTGTTGGTGGAAAATACTTAACCTTGTTGTGGGGTAGGTATTTATTTATATATTTATTCATTTATACATTTATTGATTAATATATATATATATTTACAAGCAATTATTTATTGATTAAGTAATTAATGATTTTATTTATTTGTTTGCAGATAACCGGCATACCTTACATGTCTGAGGGAGAAGAAACCATTGCACTTTTGAGCCCACTAGAAGGGAAGAGTAACAAGTCACTGCAAGTAAAGGTGAGATGATTTTTTTAAACTAACTTGTTTCATTTTTTTTGTTTTATGTTTTATTTTATGAAATGTATGTATTAACCTGAATTTAGGTATTTATAGCGGTTTATTTTATTTATTTTTAGAAACTTGGAAAGAATAGCCTTACCGCCGTAGCAGTCGCTGAAAAAAAAACAGAAACGCACTAAAGCGAAACCACTGCCAAAGAGTGAACTGTTTAAAACTCAGGTAAGTCCAACTTAAAAATGCTATTCCATTTTACCACTACTGAAAACTCGTAGACAAAAAAAAATTCATTACCTGTACATGACTGGGACAATGATTGCTTTCTTGATTAATGGCTATGTTGTTGTTGTTGACTGGGAAAAGTACAAGGCCATGTTGGATTTTCTAAAAATAAAAATAATAAATTTAATTTACGGGTGGTTCCCCATGGACTCAACGAATATCCACAGGTTTGAACATGATAATGTGAACAAAATGACATGACATTCATTTTTGTTTATATATTGGTTAAAGGGAGGGTGGGGGAATGTAAATGACTGTAGCTTTATAAAAAAGAAAATAAGTACATGGGTTACTGTTAGTGCCAACATACAGTTTATTTTTAATGGTGTTTTGATATATTAATGCCAATTAACGTTAACGTTTTATTTACAAGTATTGATTGATTGATTGATTGATTGATTGATTGAGTGATGGGTTATTTTGTTTGCTTTTAGGTGTCGTCATGTGCCATTAACGTAATGAACAGACAGTGAACAAGCATGCATTATGCTTTAAAGTACTCTGTGCAATGTTAATAACTTACAATAAGAAAAAGTTTTATTATAACACATGGCGTTAGTACCAAATAAAACAAGTGAGCAAGTTGGTTTACCACGTGGGTTAAATTTAAAATCAGAACATGATCGATGGTTAACATTTGAATCCTGGCCTGTAGGCTTTTTGTCGACGCATGAACTTGCAAAAGCCGGTTTTTTTTACTTGAACCGAGAAGATGTGGTGCGCTGTGTGTTTTGTCGTATTGAACTTTCACACTGGGAAGAAGGGGATGATCCCTTTAGAGACCATTTGCGATGGTCTCCTCACTGTCCTTACATGCTTGGAAAGCAAGTGGGTAATCTACCCGTGCATTCATTTTACCGAACCACAAGGCCTTTGGCCGCTACTTACGTTGCTGAATCACAAATAAATAATAATAATGATGTATTACCAGCCAACGGTAGTGTCGATATATGTGGTCCATATGCCATAGACAGTGTTGAATTGGCGTGTGCTTTTGAAAAATTGGGAGTTTGCAAGACTAAAGCACTAGCACACCCAGAGTACAGCTCTGTTGAAAAACGTTTCGAATCTTATAAAAATGTTTGGCCATTAATATTAAAACACCTTACCAAACAGCTAAGTGAAGCTGGATTTTTTTATACTGGTGAAGGGGATAAAACAATATGTTTTTATTGTGGATTTGCTTTAAAGGATTGGCAAATGACTGATGACCCTTTTGTGCAACACGCTCGTTGGTTACCAAACTGTAAATACATGGTGTTGCTTAAAGGTCAGGAATTTGTGAACACTATTCGTAAAGAAAAAGTGATTGCAGCACAAGACATAAAAGTGCCTTTAGAGTTAGAGCACGCGGAGCAAATACATAAGGCTGAAAGAAAAGACTTGTGTTACGAACAGATACAAAAGTGTGACCAACAATTATGTAAAATTTGTTATCAAGATGAACTAGGTGTTGTATTTTTACCCTGTGGATACATGATAGCCTGTGTCAAGTGTGCATTAGAACTTAACACTTGTGCTATATGCAGAAAAGTAGTATCTGCTACAGTTAGGGCATTTCTTGCATAACTAGTATAATTTATTCGCCATGCATAGTGCAAAATCCCTAATTGCACAATATTATTAAAGCTGTTTTAGAGTGTAATAGATATGCTTTTGTTTTGTTTATAGACTACTAGAATGAATGTTTTGAATGCTGTGGGACAATCATGTGGCTTAGAGACAAAGAAGCTCAGCGAATTGCCAACGCATATTCCATTCCGCATTATCAAGATTCGGAAATTGAAAACAGCATATGGTGATCGTGTACTTTGTGTGTGTGAAAACTTTGAGACATTTCTGCCTATACGGTTTAATGATATGTCGGAAAGTGTTTTTGATGAAGTCAATAATGCTGTGCAACCTGTACACTTAATTTATGAAGGTTTTAAAAACAATAGGTGCATGGTTCGTTTTAATTAAATAAATTAAAAAAATGTGAAATAATAATGGAAAATATAAGTAATGACAATATACTGAAAAAGAAAGAAAATATGTGTATAGAATAGTAATGTTTCAGTGTTTAATGTTGTCTTTAAAAATATTATGATGAAACCAAAAAAAAAAACAAGAAATGTATATAAAGTTTGTAAATAAATGCAAAATCATGTTACAATGTTGTTTTATTTTATACAAAGTTAGTATATTTAACATTGCAGAGTATACATGATTATGACAATAAATGCACACTGAATACAAGCCTTTCTCACTTTACAATAGTCTGTTATAGTTTTAAACACAATGCTTGTTGTAGATTATTTTATAGCAATGTCCATTCAACGTTGTTTTCGAAAAGTGGGAAGCCGCAATGGTTGTATAGGCATAAAAGCTTTATTGTTATTACTATTTAGTCACTTTGATCCCCTTGCATATCAAGAGCAGATGACCTAGTTGTTCCACTCTTTAAAACGACAACAACAACACTACCTCTTGCATAGTTTGTGATGTTGATGGCTCTTGCGACGTGGAAGATGGATTAAAAATAACTTTTAGAACTGGGGTTAAACGTTGCTCATTAAACAATGCACTATTTTGAGTAGCAATATGGTTTCCTTGATTTTTTGTCGACGGCAACTGTGTTTCATGCAGCACACTACATTGATGATCACTGACACTTAAAACCTCACTATTTTTACTTTTTAGGTCACCACGACAATGTTTGGAACGTTGCTTTGAACAACGCCAAATAACAGTTCCATTTTTATTGGTTCGTTTCACAATTTATGAATATCCTTTATAGTATGCGTAAGGCTTACCATACCTAGTCACTGATACTTCCATATCAACTGTCAAGCATAGACTAAGCTCTAGTAAAGTCAACTTGGTAATAAGAATACTAGTTTAATGTGAGAGCAAATATGGATCCAAAGAGTTCAGGTAAAAGTGAAAGCAAATAAGCAAATATTAGAAACAAGAGTTGAGGTGAAAGTGGTCGCAAAGTGGTAGACCCGTTACACAATAATTTCAGCACGACGAAGCTCTTGTTCAATTTCTTTGATTTCCCAATCGTGACCAGTATGGCCAGCTTGACGTGAGGCATGCAACAACTGTAGCCGCTGGACGAGCTTATTGGGATTGTGCCAGTATACAAATTTAACAAATGGATTTTTAGGTGTAAACAAAGCATTACCATTATCATGATCATTATCATCATCGTCATCATCATTATCATCATCATGATCACCATTATCATCATGACCATCATCACTGTTACTATATAGTCCTTTTTGATCCTCTTGCAATACCACTTTATTTATAGTCTGAGTTGATTTTGATAGTGTTGAAGGTTTCTTGGACGTTGACAACTGTCCTAACATGACGTTTTGAGGACATGATAAGTCCTTTTGAACAAACACTGCACTATCTTTAGCCGCAATATCGTTTTCTTGAACTTGCTTTTTAGCATTTTGATAATTGTTTGTAAACAGTAAGCGTGGTTCGTTTCGAGCACTACATTGATGAACACTCACATTTAAAACCTTTCCATTTTTACTTTTCAGATTGCCTCGACATTTTGTTGACCTCTCTTTTGAGCATCGCCAGAATATTATTCCATTCACATTCTGGCGATTATAGTTATAGGAGTAGCCTTGATAGAGTGCACGTAGCCTACCTTTGTTGGTTGTAATAAGTTCCATAGTAGTAACTGACCTGTCAGTACGATGTTCACACTACAAAGGTTACAACTGTTTTGCTGATGGAGTGACCTACCATAAGCTTATATATTGGCTTATGTGTTGGCTTTTTGTGTTGGCTTTTCGTGTTGGCTATTCGTGTTGGCTTTTGTGTTGGCTTATGTGTTGGCTTTTTGTGTTGGCTTTTTGTGTTGGCTTTTCGTGTTGGCTTTTCGTGTTGGCTTTTTGTGTTGGCTTTTCGTGTTGGCTTTTGTGTTGGCTTATGTGTTGGCTTTTTGTGTTGGCTTTTTGTGTTGGCTTTTCGTGTTGGCTTTTCGTATTGGCTTTTCGTGTTGGCTTTTTGTGTTGGCTTTTCGTGTTGTCATTTCGTGTTGGCTTTTGTGTTGGCTTTTCGTGTTGGCTTTTTGTGTTGGCTTTTCGTGTTGGCATTTCGTGTTGGCTTTTCGTGTTGGCTTTTTTTTGTATTGGCCTTTCGTGTTGGCTTTTTGTATTGGCTTTTCGTGTTAGCTTTTTGTGTTGGCTTTAGTATTGGCTTTTGTATTGGCTTATTTGACAAGTTATTTGTGTCAATGTATTTAGTGGATTTTTTTCTTGGTGTTGGAAAGTAGTTGAAAGAGAGGGAATATTTAAAGACTTAACCTCTGCTCACTAACCTAACCTAACCTATCCTAACCTAACTTTGCCTAACCTAACCTAACCTTTCAACTCTCAGATGTTAATTAAATTCTGTGCATAGTCGAGTTGGAACCCAAGACCTCAGGGGTAAAAAAAACAATTATTTTTGACGACTTATTTTGGTAACTTGTTTTAATGGCTAACCTAACTTTACCTAACCTAACCTAACCTAACCTAACCTCAGCTCACTTTGGATATTACTAGTAAGTGTTCATATCCTCTGCTAGGTAGCATGCTAGTAGTACAGGTAGTGCTCATATTTACCGCTAGGTAGCGGAAACATACTTTGCATGTTGCATGTGACACTTGTGAAGTTTAACCACATGCAAGACGTGCTTGTATAAGTTCTCTATTTAAACTCAATATACAATTAACCACTAAATGTTCAGAACTAACATGTATAGCCATGTTTAGGGTATATAGGAGACCCTTAGCAAGAAAGGCTGTCTAACCCACGAGTGTACAGCCTTGTCATACGCAGTAAGCACCTGTTGGCAGAAAACAACAACAACAACAACAATTTGAGAAAGCCAACATGTGCTTACTGCGTATGACAAGGCTGTACACTCGTGGGTTAGACAGCCTTTCTTGCTAAGGGTCTCCTGTATACCCTAAACATGGCTATACATGTTAGTTCTGAACATTTAGTGGTTAATTGTATATTGAGTTTAAATAGAGAACTTATACAAGCACGTCTTGCATGTGGTTAAACTTCACAAGTGTCACATGCAACATGCAAAGTATGTTTCCGCTACCTAGCGGTAAATATGAGCACTACCTCTACTACTAGCATGCTACCTAGCAGAGGATATGAACACTTACTAGTAATATCCAAAGTGAGCTGAGGTTAGGTTAGGTTAGGTTAGGTTAGGTAAAGTTAGGTTAGCCATTAAAACAAGTTACCAAAATAAGTCGTCAAAAATAATTGTTTTTTTTACCCCTGAGGTCTTGGGTTCCAACTCGACTATGCACAGAATTTAATTAACATCTGAGAGTTGAAAGGTTAGGTTAGGTTAGGCAAAGTTAGGTTAGGTTAGGTTAGGTTAGGTTAGTGAGCTGAGGTTAAGTCTTTAAATATTCCCTCTCTTTCAACTACTTTCCAACACCAAGAAAAAAATCCACTAAATACATTGACACAAATAACTTGTCAAATAAGCCAATACAAAAGCCAATACTAAAGCCAACACAAAAAGCTAACACGAAAAGCCAATACAAAAAGCCAACACGAAAGGCCAATACAAAAAAAAGCCAACACAAAAAACCAACACGAAAAGCCAACACAAAAGCCAACACGAAATGCCAACACGAAAAGCCAACACAAAAAGCCAACACGAAAAGCCAATACGAAAAGCCAACACGAAAAGCCAACACAAAAAGCCAACACAAAAAGCCAACACATAAGCCAACACAAAAGCCAACACGAAAAGCCAACACAAAAAGCCAACACGAAAAGCCAACACGAAAAGCCAACACAAAAAGCCAACACAAAAAGCCAACACATAAGCCAACACAAAAGCCAACACGAAAAGCCAACACGAAAAGCCAACACAAAAAGCCAACACATAAGCCAATATATAAGCTTATGGTAGGTCACTCCATCAGCAAAACAGTTGTAACCTTTGTAGTGTGAACATCGTACTGACAGGTCAGTTACTACTATGGAACTTATTACAACCAACAAAGGTAGGCTACGTGCACTCTATCAAGGCTACTCCTATAACTATAATCGCCAGAATGTGAATGGAATAATATTCTGGCGATGCTCAAAAGAGAGGTCAACAAAATGTCGAGGCAATCTGAAAAGTAAAAATGGAAAGGTTTTAAGTGTGAGTGTTCATCAATGTAGTGCTCGAAACGAACCACGCTTACTGTTTATAAACAATTATCAAAATGCTAAAAAGCAAGTTCAAGAAAACGATATTGCGGCTAAAGATAGTGCAGTGTTTGTTCAAAAGGACTTATCATGTCCTCAAAACGTCATGTTAGGACAGTTGTCAACGTCCAAGAAACCTTCAACACTATCAAAATCAACTCAGACTATAAATAAAGTGGTATTGCAAGAGGATCAAAAAGGACTATATAGTAACAGTGATGATGGTCATGATGATAATGGTGATCATGATGATGATAATGATGATGACGATGATGATACTGATCATGATAATGGTAATGCTTTGTTTACACCTAAAAATCCATTTGTTAAATTTGTATACTGGCACAATCCCAATAAGCTCGTCCAGCGGCTACAGTTGTTGCATGCCTCACGTCAAGCTGGCCATACTGGTCACGATTGGGAAATCAAAGAAATTGAACAAGAGCTTCGTCGTGCTGAAATTATTGTGTAATGGGTCTACCACTTTGCGACCACTTTCACCTCAACTCTTGTTTCTAATATTTGCTTATTTGCTTTCACTTTTACCTGAACTCTTTGGATCCATATTTGCTCTCACATTAAACTAGTATTCTTATTACCAAGTTGACTTTACTAGAGCTTAGTCTATGCTTGACAGTTGATATGGAAGTATCAGTGACTAGGTATGGTAAGCCTTACGCATACTATAAAGGATATTCATATATTGTGAAACGAACCAATAAAAATGGAACTGTTATTTGGCGTTGTTCAAAGCAACGTTCCAAACATTGTCGTGGTGACCTAAAAAGTAAAAATAGTGAGGTTTTAAGTGTCAGTGATCATCAATGTAGTGTGCTGCATGAAACACAGTTGCCGTCGACAAAAAATCAAGAAAACCATATTGCTACTCAAAATAGTGCATTGTTTAATGAGCAACGTTTAACCCCAGTTCTAAAAGTTATTTTTAATCCATCTTCCACGTCGCAAGAGCCATCAACATCACAAACTATGCAAGAGGTAGTGTTGTTGTTGTCGTTTTAAAGAGTGGAACAACTAGGTCATCTGCTCTTGATATGCAAGGGGATCAAAGTGACTAAATAGTAATAACAATAAAGCTTTTATGCCTATACAACCATTGCGGCTTCCCACTTTTCGAAAACAACGTTGAATGGACATTGCTATAAAATAATCTACAACAAGCATTGTGTTTAAAACTATAAAAGACTATTGTAAAGTGAGAAAGGCTTGTATTCAGTGTGCATTTATTGTCATAATCATGTATACTCTGCAATGTTAAATATACTAACTTTGTATAAAATAAAACAACATTGTAACATGATTTTGCATTTATTTACAAACTTTATATACATTTCTTGTTTTTTTTTTGGTTTCATCATAATATTTTTAAAGACAACATTAAACACTGAAACATTACTATTCTATACACATATTTTCTTTCTTTTTCAGTATATTGTCATTACTTATATTTTCCATTATTATTTCACATTTTTTTAATTTATTTAATTAAAACGAACCATGCACCTATTGTTTTTAAAACCTTCATAAATTAAGTGTACAGGTTGCACAGCATTATTGACTTCATCAAAAACACTTTCCGACATATCATTAAACCGTATAGGCAGAAATGTCTCAAAGTTTTCACACACACAAAGTACACGATCACCGTATGCTGTTTTCAATTTCCGAATCTTGATAATGCGGAATGGAATATGCGTTGGCAATTCGCTGAGCTTCTTTGTCTCTAAGCCACATGATTGTCCCACAGCATTCAAAACATTCATTCTAGTAGTCTATAAACAAAACAAAAGCATATCTATTACACTCTAAAACAGCTTTAATAATATTGTGCAATTAGGGATTTTGCACTATGCATGGCGAATAAATGATACTAGTTATGCAAGAAATGCCCTACCTGTAGCAGATACTACTTTTCTGCATATAGCACAAGTGTTAAGTTCTAATGCACACTTGACACAGGCTATCATGTGTCCACAGGGTAAAAATACAACACCTAGTTCATCTTGATAACAAATTTTACATAATTGTTGGTCACACTTTTGTATCTGTTCGTAACACAAGTCTTTTCTTTCAGCCTTATGTATTTGCTCCACGTGCTCTAACTCTAAAGGCACTTTTATGTCTTGTGCTGCAATCACTTTTTCTTTACGAATAGTGTTCACAAATTCCTGACCTTTAAGCAACACCATGTATTTACAGTTTGGTAACCAACGAGCGTGTTGCACAAAAGGGTCATCAGTCATTTGCCAATCCTTTAAAGCAAATCCACAATAAAAACATATTGTTTTATCCCCTTCACCAGTATAAAAAAATCCAGCTTCACTTAGCTGTTTGGTAAGGTGTTTTAATATTAATGGCCAAACATTTTTATAAGATTCGAAACGTTTTTCAACAGAGCTGTACTCTGGGTGTGCTAGTGCTTTAGTCTTGCAAACTCCCAATTTTTCAAAAGCACACGCCAATTCAACACTGTCTATGGCATATGGACCACATATATCGACACTACCGTTGGCTGGTAATACATCATTATTATTATTTATTTTTGATTCAGCAACGTAAGTAGCGGCCAAAGGCCTTGTGGTTCGGTAAAATGAATGCACGGGTAGGTTACCCACTTGCTTTCCAAGCATGTAAGGACAGTGAGGAGACCATCGCAAATGGTCTCTAAAGGGATCATCCCCTTCTTCCCAGTGTGAAAGTTCAATACGACAAAACACACAGCGCACCACATCTTCTCGGTTCAAGTAAAAAAAACCGGCTTTTGCAAGTTCATGCGTCGACAAAAAGCCTACAGGCCAGGATTCAAATGTTAACCATCGATCATGTTCTGATTTTAAATTTAACCCACGTGGTAAACCAACTTGCTCACTTGTTGTATTTGGTACTAACGCCATGTGTTATAATAAAACTTTTTCTTATTGTAAGTTATTAACATTGCACAGAGTACTTTAAAGCATAATGCATGCTTGTTCACTGTCTGTTCATTACGTTAATGGCACATGACGACACCTAAAAGCAAACAAAATAACCCATCACTCAATCAATCAATCAATCAATCAATCAATCAATACTTGTAAATAAAACGTTAACGTTAATTGGCATTAATATATCAAAACACCATTAAAAATAAACTGTATGTTGGCACTAACAGTAACCCATGTACTTATTTTCTTTTTTATAAAGCTACAGTCATTTACATTCCCCCACCCTCCCTTTAACCAATATATAAACAAAAATGAATGTCATGTCATTTTGTTCACATTATCATGTTCAAACCTGTGGATATTCGTTGAGTCCATGGGGAACCACCCGTAAATTAAATTTATTATTTTTATTTTTAGAAAATCCAACATGGCCTTGTACTTTTCCCAGTCAACAACAACAACATAGCCATTAATCAAGAAAGCAATCATTGTCCCAGTCATGTACAGGTAATGAATTTTTTTTTGTCTACGAGTTTTCAGTAGTGGTAAAATGGAATAGCATTTTTAAGTTGGACTTACCTGAGTTTTAAACAGTTCACTCTTTGGCAGTGGTTTCGCTTTAGTGCGTTTCTGTTTTTTTTCAGCGACTGCTATGGCGGTAAGGCTATTCTTTCCAAGTTTCTAAAAATAAATAAAATAAACCGCTATAAATACCTAAATTCAGGTTAATACATACATTTCATAAAATAAAACATAAATCAAAAAAAATGAAACAAGTTAGTTTAAAAAAATCATCTCACCTTTACTTGCAGTGACTTGTTACTCTTCCCTTCTAGTGGGCTCAAAAGTGCAATGGTTTCTTCTCCCTCAGACATGTAAGGTATGCCGGTTATCTGCAAACAAATAAATAAAATCATTAATTACTTAATCAATAAATAATTGCTTGTAAATATATATATATATTAATCAATAAATGTATAAATGAATAAATATATAAATAAATACCTACCCCACAACAAGGTTAAGTATTTTCCACCAACACCAAAACTGTTAAACAAGACCAAGGGTTTCATGCAACGCAGTGTGTTGAAAGGTAGTTAACCCAAGTGAGAGTGGAAATGATAACGACATGTCTTTATATATGCTACGTTGCATGTATAATCATTTTTTCCCACGCTTTGAACATTCTGTTATCGGTCACGTGGACAGCTAACGTCCCAGGCGAACACCTGTGGCGAATCAAATTTCACATGAACTTGCATTTTGTCACGTACGAAGCAAAACAGGATGTGACTTGTTAACAGTTATCGCGCACGTGGACAGATAACACCCAAGCGAACACCTGTGAAAGATCAAATTTCACATGGACTTGCATTTTGTCACGTACGAAGCAAAACAGAATGTCACTGGTTTAGCATACATGTGGTTTCACAAATGTGTGTGCATGCCTTTCACACTCCCCTGCCACCACAATGGTCAGATTATTTCACCTTTAAGCGTCACCTGTTGTCAAGTCAGATCAACGCCTTCCAATAAGCTCAAATGACCTTCACCTCCTGTAAGTTTGTTTTCTGTACTCGCTTTGACCAACATAGAACCAAGTTCTCATTACCGTTTACACGTTAAAGGTAAAATATCAGGAAAACGCACGCTCGCTCTGTCATACACCGACCCGCCGAAATAGCGATTGTTCTATTAAGCATGGTCCTTGTGCTAAGCGAAAGGTTTGGTCAAACACACACACTCAGCCGTATCGTCTCTCTCAACCACCACGCTTTATAAACATTATAAACAAGTAAAGAAAAAGAAAACGTTTTTTCAACATGTACGGCGTTAGGCCCTTTGTGAATTATTTTTTGGAAAAAAATATCTACCACATTTGAAAGGGGGGCGTTAGCGCGAGTCCTAGGACACCTCGTACACGTCTCTAGCGTTATTGGTTCGTGAAATATCGGCAAAAATCATAAAAAACACGTGTTTACCCCAAAATCGCGTTTCCAAAATTTTAAAAAATTACAACGAGTGGTCTATAGCAAAGAGGACGTCAGCCCGAGTCCTTGGACCCGTCGTACACGCCTCTAGCATGATTGGTTCGCGAGATATAGCAAAAAGTCTAAAATCACGTTTTTACCCCAAAATATTCTGTTTCCATCATTCTCAAAAACTTTAACCTATTACCAAAATACACAGGGTTTCGAGACAAGCCATTTGACACGTCATAGGACCAAATCCGACCATGCATTCGTGAAATATCGGAAAAAGTCTAAAATCACGGTTTTACCCCCAAAAAGCCTGTTTCCCTCATTCTCAAAACTTTAACCTATTAATAACATGTATAGAGCTTCGAGACAATCGATTTGACACGTCACACGCCCAAATCCGACCTTGCGTTTGAGAAATATCGACAAACTTCGTAGGAAAGTAGGCGACTATCTGGCTCTCTCCTCACCACCAAAACCTCTTCTTATCAATCATTTTTTTCAAAGAGCTCGCCCTCTTACAAAAATCCCAAGTGCGCATGCGTAAAAAACAAAAACAAAAATGTTCATCCATAGCGGCAGCCAGAAAAACGCATGCGCGATATGAGCAACAACATTTAAGTTCATTTTAGCAGCGCACCTTATACATGTCGTATTTAAAAAGAGGCTTTCACTAAAAATTACAATTTCACCCCCTAGTAGGGGTAGGTTTTATTTAGGGGTTGAAATGAGTGGTCCATAGCAAAGCCCCCGTCATCCCGAGTCCAACGACACCTCATTCGTGAATCTCCGACCAAGGGTTCGGGAGTTATCGGCTCGCATTGGGAGTAGTGGTGGGGGGTGTTAGAACCATCATCACTCCCCTACTTATCTCCATCGATTATGTTGTCCTTTTTCAAATTAAACAAATTTATTTGACATGTTTCTCCATATTTCTGACTTCAGTACATACATGCACAATAAATAATTTTACATACTTAGTAAATTTCATTCCAATATGTGTACATATTTTACTCTTATGAATAAAAATATATAGAATTGTAGTTTTCAGTGACTGGAAATATGACAGCACAGGACAAGTTTACAGTTATGTAATGAAAAGAAAGATTTCTGGAGTACGTAGGTGTAACGATGGCAATTCTTATGAAAAGAAGCTTCAAGTTTGAAAATTTAGAACATTTCATGGTATACTGTTATGGTAGGCAGGTATAATAGGAATAATCGATGAATGAAAGCAAGTGAAATAAAAGAAAATTGGATAATTTGATTTATAAATCCAGAATTTTTAATGCATTTATGTGGGTTATAGAAGTAACAAAATTAGTATTATGGGGATAAATTTGTCTTTTGTCCATATTTCATAAAATATATTTACATTTTGAAATTTTTTAGATTGTACATATTTTTAAAATATATATACATACATATGTACATAATATTGACACTTTTTAGTACATATAAATCCTAGCCCTGCTCATAATTTTACCTTAATGTATCCTATATCATTAATTGAAGATTTAACTTTGGCAGTCCTGATGTACCAGATGGGTGAAGCATATTTCTTAACATCTATGCATATCATATTATTGATTCCCAAGATTAAGAAATTTAGTCCTAATGTAATTTCAAAAACAACCCTCTCAAAATATGAATTGAATCTATTTTGAAAATTGTTAGGCCATTTAAACTAATTTTTTAACCTTCACTTACATCCTTCAAGAAATTTTCTAGTAGCAAAATGTAATTTTAATGTAAAATCTGTTAAAATAATAGTTAAGAATCTGAAGATTTCCAATGCTCTCTCTATTCTCTATTAAGCTACAAGAACAGTAGGCTCATAAGTTGAATTGTTGGTGAGAGTTAATTATGTTCCTGCTGTACAATGTAGTCTCGGCTAAATATGTTTCAAGATAAAACTGTATTGTATTGTATTTCTGTCTGTAGCCAAATTGTTGATAAATTTTAGTAAATACCTGAAAAATTCAAAACTTTTAATTAAATTAATATTCTATAATCCAACGCCAGTAAAATAATACCAAAAATTGAACGAGTGAGTGGAAAAAGGGCAATATTCAAAGAAATGGGATAATATTCCAGCATATTTAATCATTAATTAGTCGCTAACTGATGACACTCCTATCACGACATTTTGAGACATAACTTCTTGCTACTAGTACTACAATTGGCAATTAATGAATTTTTCAATGCGACGTATAGTTTCGACAGATGATCGTTCTTTTTTCCTCTTGGAAATGGAATGTTATCGTTTTTCTACTCAGCTGTTCAATTATTCTTTTCCATTTATGCCTTTCTCCGTTCATTTAAAAGTGAGGTTAATAAGTTCATAACGTTCTGAAAATCATAATAAACATCATTATCGGAATAATTACGGGCCTTTTTTGTTATTATGATGAAACTGTTTATTTCTTTTCCTCCCTCTGTATAGAAGGAGTTTCATAGTTCAAGCATTACTGGAAAGCGTATTTTATGAAATGTAAGGAAGATGGTAAATTCTACGAGGTACGGGTAATTTAGCAATGTTGGCTACTCAAAGACTTGCAGGCTATGCAGTGTTCATTTACAGTTGTACAGTGCAACAATATGAGAGTTTTCTTTGCGAGTAGAAACATCGTTTGGAAGGGCAGGGAGGAATGACTACTCTTGGTGCGCGTACTTCCGAGCGCGGAGGCCATATTCTTTAGGTGGCGTTGTCCACAGGAGTGACGAACTGCGCGCCACCTCCCTTTATATTATGTGCACCACACCACTCCAATGGGAGAACTAAAAGCTCAAGCAGCCTTAACCTCCCTATGCAGGCTTCCAAAAAGATGATGTATTGGCTTTCACGGCCGGTGAATTAAAACTCAGCAATTCTTCTAGGTTTGGGCCGTGTCTTGTGTTGGGTTTCGCCTAGGACACCCAGCTGGCTCATCGGCGGGCTCTTGGTGTCCTCGCCCGGACCCCCACTGGAGTAACGAACTGCGCGCCACCCCCCTTTATATTAGGTGCAACTACACCACTCGACTGCGCGAACTAAAAGCTCAAGCTGCCTTAACCTCCCAATGAAGGCTTCCAATATGTTGATATATTGGCTTTCACGGCCGGTGAATTAAAAATAGCTATTCTTCTAGGTTTGTGCCGTGTCTTGTGTGGGGTTCCGCCTAGGACACCATGCTGGCTCATCGGCGGGCTCTTGGTCTGCCCGCCCGGACCCCCACAGGAGTGAAGAACTGCGCGCCACCTCCCTTTATATTAGGTGCAACCTTACCACTCAACTGCGAGAACTAAAAGCTCATGCAGCCTTAATATCCCTATGATGGCTTCCAAAAAGATGGTATATAGGCTTTTACGGCCGGTGAATTAAAACTCAGCAATTCTTCTAGGTTTGTGCCGTGTCTTGTGTGGGGTTTCTCCTAGGACACTAAATTGGCTCATCCGCGGTCTCTTGGTGTCCCCGCCCGGACCCCCACTGGAGTGACGAACAGCGCTCCACCTCCCTTTAGGTTAGGTAAAACTACACCACTCGACTGCGAGAACTAAAAGCTCAAGCAGCCATAACCTCCCTATGAAGGCTTCCAAAATATGGTATATTGGCTTTTACGGCCGGTAAATTAAAACTCAGCAATTCTTCTAGGTTTGTGCCGTGTCCTGTGTGGGGTTTCGCTTAGGACACCAAGCTGGATCATCGGCGGGCTCTTGGTTTCCCCGCCTGGAACCCCAAAGGAGTGACGAACAGCGCGCCACCTCCCTTTATATTAGGTGCAACTACACCACCGGAATGCGAGAACTAAAAGCTCAAGCAGCCTAAACCTCCCTATGAAGGCTTCCAAAAAAAATGGTATATTGGCTTTCTCGGCCGGTAAATTAAAAATCAGCAAAACTTCTAGGTTTTTGCCGTGTTTTGTGTGGGGTTTCGCCTGGGACACCAAGCTGGCTCATCGGCGGGCTCTTGGTGACCCCGCCCGGACCTCCACAGGAGTGACGAACTGCGCGCCACCTCCCTTTATATTAGGTGCAACTACACCACTCCAATGCGAGAACTAAAAGCTCAAGCAGCCTTAACCTCCTTATGCAGGCTTCCAAAAAGATAGTGTATTGGCATCACGGCCGGTGAATTAAAACTCAGCAGTTCCTCTAGGTTTATGCCGTGTCTTGTGTGGGGTTTCGCCTAGGACACCAAGCTGGCTCATCGGCGGGCTCTTGGTTTCCCCACCCAGACCCCCACAGGAGTAACGAACTACGCGCTACCTCCCTTTATATTGAGTGCAACTGCACTACTTTGCTGCGAGAACTAAAAGCTCAAGCAGCTTAAACCTCCCTATGAAAGATTCCAAAAAGATGGTATATTGGCTTTCATGGCCGGTGAATTAAAACTCAACAATTCTTCTAGTTTAGGGCCGTGTCTTGTGTTGGCTTTCACCTAGGACAACTAGCAGGCTCATCGGCGGGCTCTTGGTGTCCTCGCCTGGTCCCCCACAGGAGTGACGAACTGCGCACCACCCCCCTTTATATTAGGTGCAACTAAACCACTCGACTGCACGAACTAAAAGCTCAAGCAGCCTTAACCTCCCTATGAAGGCTTCCAAAATGATGGTATATTGGCTTTCACGGCCGGTGAATTAAAACTTAGCAATTCTTCTAGGTTTGTGCCGTGTCATGTGTGGGGTTTCACCTAGGACACCAAGCTGGCTCATCGGCGGGCTCTTGTTGTTCCCGCCCCGACCCCCCACAGGAGTGACGAACTGCGCGCCACCTCCCTATACATTAGGTGCAACTACACCATCCGACAGCGAGAACCAAAAGCTCAAGCAGCCTTAACCTCCCTATGAAGGCTTCCAAAAAGATGGTATATTGGCTTTCGCGGCCGGTAAATTAAAACTCAGCAATGCTTCTAGGTTTTTGCCGTGTCTTGTGTGGGGTTTCGCCTAGGACACCAAGCTGGCTCAGGGGCGGGCTCTTGGTGACCCCGCCCGGACCTCCACAGGAGTGAGGAACTGCGCGCCACCCCCCTTTATATTAGGTGCAACTACAACACTCGAATGCGAGAACTAAAAGCTCAAGCAGCCTTAACCTCCCTATGCAGGATTCCAAAACGATAGTGTATTGGCTTTCACGGCCGGTGAATTAAAACTCAGCAGTTCCTCCAGGTTTTTATCGTGTCTTGTGTGGGGTTTCGCCTAGGACACCAAGCTGGCTCATCGGCGGGCTCTTTTTGTCCCCACCCAGCCCCCACAGGAGTAACGAACTACGCACTACCTCCCTTTATATTGAGTGAAATTGCACTACTTTGCTGCGAGAACTGAAAGCTCAAGCAGCCTATACCTCCCTATGAAGGCTTCCAAAAAGATGGTATATTGGCTTTCACGGCCGGTGAATTAAAAATTCGCAATTCTTCTAGGTTTGTGCCGTGTCATATGTGGGGTTTCGCCTAGGACACCAAACTGGCTCATCGGCGGTCTCTTGGTGTCCCCGCCCGGACCCAAATAGGAGTGACGAACAGCGCGCCTCCTCCCTTTATATTAGGTGAATCTACACCACTCGACTGCGAGAACTAAAAGCTCAAGCAGCCTTAACCTCCCTATGAAGGCTTCCAAAAAGATGATATATTGGCTTTCACGGCCGGTGAATTAAAATTCAGCAATTCTTCTAGGTTTGTGCCGTGTCTTGTGTAGGGTTTCGCCTAGGACACCCAGCTGGCTCTTCGGCGGGTTCTTGGTGTCCTCGCCCGGACCCCCACTGGAGAAACGAACTGCGCGCCACCCCTCTTTATATTAGATGCAACTACACCACTCGACTGCGCGAACTAAAAGCTCAAGCAGCCTTAACCTCTCTTTGAAGGCTTCCAAAAAGATGGTATATTGGCTTTCGCGGCCGGTAAATTAAAACTCAGCAATTCTTCTAGGTTTTTGCCGTGTCTTGTGTGGGGTTTCGCGTAGGACACCAAGCTACCTCATCGGCGGGCTCTTTGTGACCCCGCCCGGGCCTCCACAGGAGTGACGAAATGCGCGCCACCCCCCTTTATATTAGGTGCAACTAAACCACTCGACTGCACGAACTAAAAGCTCAAGCAGCCTTAACCTGCCTATGAAGGCTTCCAAATAGATGGTATATTGGCTTTCACGGCCGGTGAGTTAAAACTCATCAAATCTTCTAGGTTTGTGCCGTGTCTTGTGTGGGGATTCGCCTATGACACCAATCTGGCTCAACGGCGGGCACTTGGTGTCCCCGCCCGGATCCCCTCAGGAGTGACGATCTGCGCGCCACCTCCCTTTATATTAGGTGCAACTAATCCACTCGACTGCGAGAACTAAAAGCTCATGCAGCCTTAATTTCCCTATGATGGCTTCCAAAAAGATGGTATATAGGCTTTTACGGCCGGTGAAATAAAAAACAGCAATTCTTCTAGGTTTGTGCCGTGTCTTGTGTGGGGTTTCTCCTAGGACACCAAACTGGCTCATCGGCGGGATCTTTGTGTCCCCGCTCGGACCCCCACAGGAGTGACGAATTGCGCTACCCCTCCCTTTATATTAGGTGCAACTACACCTCTCGACTGCGAGAAATAAAAGCTCAAGCAGCCTCAACCTCCCTATGAAGGCTTCCAAAAAGGTGGTATAATGGCTTTCACGGCCGGTGAATTAAAACTCAGCAATTCTTCTAGGTTTTTGCCTTGTCTTGTGTGGGGTTTCGCCTAGTACACTAAGCTGGCTCATCGGCGGGCTCTTGGTTTCCCCGCCTGGACCTCCAATGGAGTGACGAACAGCGCGCCACCTCCTTTTATATTAGGTGCAACTACACCACTCGACTGCGAGAACTAAAACTCAAGCAGCCTTAACCTCCCTCTTAAGGCTTCCAAAAAGATGGTATATTTGGTTTCAAGGCCGGTGATTAAAACTCAGCAATTCTTCTAGGTTTGTACCGTGTCCTTTGTGGGGTTTCGCCTAGGACACCAAGCTGGCTCATCGGCGGTCTCTTGGTGTCCCCGCCCGGACCCCCACCAGAGTGACGAACAGCGCTCCACCTCCCTTTATGTTAGGTGAAACTACACCACTCGACTGCGAGAACTAAAAGCTCAAGCAGCCTTAAACTTCCTATGAAGGCTTCCAAAAAATGGCATATTGGCTTTCTCGGCCGGTGAATTATAACTCAGCAATTCCTCGAGGTTTGTGCCGTGTCCTGTGTGGGGTTTCGCCTAGGACACCAAGCTGGCTCATCGGCGGGCTCTTTGTGTCCCCGCCCGGACCCCCACAGGAGTGACGATTTGCGCGCCAACTCCCTGTATATTAGGTGCAACTACACCACTCGACTGCGAGAAATAAAAGCTCAAGCAGCCTCAACCTCCCTATGAAGGCTTCCAAAAAGGTGGTATAATGGCTTTCACGGCCGGTGAATTAAAACTCAGCAATTCTTCTAGGTTTGTGCCTTGTCTTGTGTGGGGTTTCGCCTAGTACACTAAGCTGGCTCATCGGCGGGCTCTTGGTTTCCCCGCCTGGACCTCCAATGGAGTGACGAACAGCGCGCCACCTCCTTTTATATTAGGTGCAACTACACCACTCGACTGCGAGAACTAAAACTCAAGCAGCCTTAACCTCCCTACGAAGGCTTCCAAAAAGATGGTATATTGGCTTTCGCGGCCGGTAAATTAAAACTCAGCAATTCTTCTAGGTTTGTGCCGTGTCTTGTGTGGGGTTTCGTCTAGGACACCAAGCTGGCTCATCGGCGGGCTCTTGGTGACCCCGCCGGACCTACACAGGAGTGACGAACTGTTCGCCACCTCCCTTTATATTAGGTGCAACTACACCACTCGAATGCGAGAACTAACAGCTCAAGCAGCCTAAACCTCCCTATGAAGGCTTCCAAAAAAAATGGTATATTGGCTTTCGCGGCCGGTAAATTAAAGCTCAGCAATACTTCTAGGTTTTTGCCGTGTTTTGTGTGGGGTTTCGCCTAGGACAACCAGCTGGCTCATCAGCGGGCTATTGGTGTCCTCGCCTGGACCCACACAGGAGTGACGAACTGCGCGCCTCCCCTCTTTATATTAGGTGCAATTAAACCACTCGACTGCACGAACTAAAAGCTCAAGCAGCCTTAACCTCCCTATGAAGGCTTCAAAAAATGGTATATTGGCTTTCACAGCCGGTAAATTAAAGCTCAGCAATACTTCTAGGTTTGTGCCGAGCCATGTGTGGGGTTTCACCTAGAACACCAAGCTGGCTCATCGGCCGGCTCTTGTTGTTCCCGCCCCGACCCCCCACAGGAGTGAAGAACTGCGCGCCACCTCCCTATATAATAGGTGCAACTACACCACTCGACTGCGAGAACTAAAAGCTCAAGCAGCCTTAACCTTCCTGTGAAGGCTTCCTAGAAAATGGTATATTGGCTTTCGCGGCCGGTAAATTACAACTCAGCAATTCTTCTAGGTTTTTGCCGTGTCTAATGTGGGGTTTCGCCTAGGACACAAAGCTGGCTCATCGGCGGGCTCTTGGTGACCCCGCCCGGACCTCCACAGGAGTGACGAACTGCGCGACACCTCCCTTTATATTAGCTGCAACTACACCACTCGAATGCGAGAACTAAAAGCTCAAGCAGCCTTAACCTCCCTATTCAGGCTTCCAAAAATATAGTGTATTGGGTTTCACGGCCGGTGAATTAAAACTCAGCAGTTCCTCTAGGTTTATGCCGTGTCTTGTGTGGGGTTTCGCCTAGTACAACAAGCTGGCTCATCGTCGGGCTCTTGGTATCCCCACCCAGACCCCCACAGGAGTAACGAACTACGCGCTACCTCCCTTTATATTGAGTGCAACTGCACTACTTTGCTGCGAGAACTAAAAGCTCAAGCAGCCTAAACCTCCCTATGAAGGCTTCCAAAAAGATGGTATATTGGCTTTCGCGGCCGGTGAATTAAAACTCAGCAATTCTTCTAGTTTTGGGCCGTGTCTTGTGTTGGGTTTCGCCTAGGACACCCGGCTGGCTCATCGGCGGGTTCTTGGTGTCCCCGCCCGACCCCCACATGAGTGACGAACTGCGCGCCACCGCCCTTTATATTAGGTGCAACTACATCACTCGACTGCGCGAACTAAAATCTCAAGCAGCCTTAACCTCCCTATGAAGGCTTCCAAAAAGTTGGTATATTGTCTTTCACGGCCGGTGAATTAAAACTCAGCAATTCTTCTAGATTTGGGCCGTGTCTTGTGTTGGATTTCGCCTAGGACAACCAGCTGGCACGTCGGCGGGCTCTTGGTGTCCTCGCCCGGACCCCCACTGGAGTAACGAACTGCGCGCCAACTCCCTTTATATTAGGTGCAACTACACCACTCGACTGCGAGAACTAATAGCTCAAGCAGTATTAACCTCCCTATGCAGGCTTCCAAAAAGATAGTGTATTGGCTTTCACGGCCGTGAATTAAAACTCAGCAATTCTCCTAGATTTGGGCCGTGTCTTGTGTTGGATTTCGCCTAGGACACCCAGCTGGCTCGTCGGCGGGCTCTTGGTGTCCTCGCCCGGACCCCCACTGGAGTAACGAACTGCGCGCCAACTCCCTTTATATTAGGTGCAACTACACCACTCGACTGCGAGAACTAAAAGCTCAAGCAGCCTTAACCTCCCTATGAAGGCTTCCAAGAAGATGGTATATTGGCTTTCGCGGCCGGTAAATTAAAACTCAGCAAATCTTCTAGGTTCGTGCCGTGTCTTGTGTGGGGTTTCACCTAGGACACCAAGCTGGCTCATCGGCGGGCTCTTGGTGACCCCGCCCGGACCTCCACAGGAGTGATGAACTGCGCGCCAACTCCCTTTATATTAGGTGCAACTTCACCACTCGACTGCGAGAACTAAAAGCTCAAGCAGCCTTAACCTGCCTATGAAGGCTTCCAAAAAGATGGTATATTGGCATTCACGGCCGGTGAATTAAAACTCAGCAATTCTTCTAGGTTTGTGCCGTGTCTTGTGTGGGGTTTCGCCTAGGACACCAAGCTGGCTCATCGGCGGGCTCTTGGTGTCCCCGCCCGGACCCCCACTGGAGTGACGAACTGCGCACCACCTCCCTTTATATTAGATGCAACTACACCACTCGACTGCGAGAACTAAAAGCTCAAGCAGCCTTAACCTCCCTATGAAGGCTTCCAAAAAGGTGGTATATTGGCTTTCACGGCCGGTGAATTAAAACTCAGCAATTCATCTAGGTTTTTGCCGGGTCTTGTGTGCGGTTTCACCTAGGACACCAAGCTGGCTCATCGGCGGGCTCTTGGTGTCCCCGCCTGGTCCCCCAAAGGAGTGACGAACAGCGCGCCACTTCCCTTTATATTAGGTTCAACTACACCCCTCGACTGCGAGAACTAAAAGCTCAAGCAGCCTTAACCCCCCTATGAAGGCTTCCAAAAAATGGTATATTGGCTTTCGCGGCCGGTAAATTAAAACTCAGCAATTCTTCTAGGTTCGTGCCGTGTCTTGTGTGGGGTTTCACCTAGGACACCAAGCTGGCTCATCGGGCGGCTCTTGGTGACCCCGCCCGGACCTCCACTGCAGAGATGAACTGCGCGCCAACTCCCTTTATATTAGATGCAACTACACCACTCGACTGAGAGAACTAAAAGCTCAAGCAGCCTTAACCTGCCTACGAAGGCTTCCAAAAAGATGGTATATTGGCTTTCACGGCCGGTGAATTAAAACTCAGCAATTCTACTAGGTTTGTGCCGTGTCTTGTGTGGGGTTTCGCCTAGGACACCAAGCTGGCTCATCGGCGGGCTCTTGGTTTCCCCGCCTGGACCCCCACAGGAGTGACGAACTGCGCACCACCTCCCTTTATATTAGGTGCAACTACACCATTCGACTGGGAGAACTAAAAGCTCAAGCAGCCTTAACCTCCCTATGAAGGCTTCCAAAAAGATGGTATATTGGCTTTCACGGCCAGCGAATTAAAACTCATCAAATCTTCTAGGTTTGTGCCGTGTCTTGTGTGCGGTTTCGCCTAGGACACCAAGCTGGCTCAAAAGCGGGCCCTTGGTGTCCCCGCTCGGACCCCCTCAGGAGTGACGAACTTCGCTCCACCTCCCTTTATATTAGGTCCAACTACACCACTCGATTGCGAGAACAAAGAGCTCTAGAGGCCTTAACCTCTCTGTCAAGGCTTCCAAAAAGATGGTATATTGGCTTTCACGGCCGGTGAATTAAATTCAGCAATTCTTCTAGATTAGTGCCGTTTCCTGTGTAGGGTTTCGCCTAGGACACCAAGCTGTCTCATCGGCGGTCTCTTGGTGTCCCCGCCCGGACCCCCACCTGAGTGACGAACAGCGCTCCACCTCCCTTTATATTAGGTGAAACTACACCACTCGACTGCGAGAACTAATAGCTCAAGCAGCCTTAACCTCCCTATGAAAGCTTCCAAAAAGATGGTATATTGGCTTTCTCGGCCGGTGAATTAAAACTCAGCAATTATTCTAGATTTGTGCCGTGTCATGTGTGGGCTTTCACCTAGGACACCAAGCTGGCTCATCGGCGGGCTCTTGTTGTCCCCGCCCCGACCCCCCACAGGAGAGACGAACTGCGCGCCACCTCCCTTTATATTAGGTGCAACTACACCACTCGACTGCGAGAACTAAAAGCTCAAGCAGCCTTAACCTCCCTATGAAGGCTTCCAAAAAGATGGTATATTGGCTTTCACGGCCGGTGAATTAAAACTCAGCAAATCTTGTGTCTTGTGTGGGGATTCGCCTAGGACACCAAGCTGGCTCATCGGCGGTCTCTTGGTGTCCCCGCCCGGACCCCCACAGGAGTGACGAACTGCGCGCCACCTCCTTTTTTATTAGGTGCAACTACACCACTCGACTGCGAGAACTAAAAGCTCAAGCAGCCTCTTGTTGGGCGTTAAAATCGGTGCAGGGCCGGACCTTTTTAAGGGGCCCTGAATTCCATCCCTTTATTGGGGGGGGAATCGATATATCTCGGAAACGGTTCGTCGTATCGAAACAAAATAAATGTACAGTGATTAGCAACCCTTTTTCACCTTATAATGTTTTGTTATCTATCATCGTTTTCATTTTGGGGACCTGAATGTCATTGTTTTTTTTCGAATCGTTATATATGGGAAACGGTTGGTAGTATCGAACATAGTTACATCGACATGTGTAAGATCTCAGTGAATAACAACTGTTTTAACCCTTATGATTTTTTGATATCTCTCACCATTTTCTTTTTTTGGAGCCCTGAATTTCATCCTTTTATTCTCGAATCGTTATATCTCAGAAAACATCGGTCCTATCGAAAAATGTTAAATCTACAGGTGTATGATCTCAGTTATTTGCAACTTTTACCCCGAATGGTTATTTGATATCTTTCACTGTTTTCTATTTTTGGGGCCATGTATTTCATCCTTTTTTTTGAATCGTTATATCTAGGAATTTCTTTGTGCCGGTTATTGTATGTGAGTATTTGGATCTTTACGCTGTGTCACAATGTTACATTATATCATCATCATCATACTAATATATAAAAATGAGATGGTGTGTGTCTGTCTTTCTGTCTGTCTGTCTGTCTGTCTGTTACTCAATAACGCAAGAACCACTGGTCCGATATAAATGAAATTTTGCATGGATGTAGCTGATTTACCATGTTTACATATAGGATACTTTTAATTTCGATATTTTGCACTATTAAAAAATGGCGACCATTTTAGTGAAGTCACTACACCCTTTGGTTTCAAAATTTCATACTTCCATCTTATATATAAAAGTGAAAGTCTGTATGTATGTGGGTATGTGGGTCTGTTCCGTATACAAATCCACACCGTTCCACCAATCTCAACCAAATTTTGCACACATATAGTTCAGGATCCAGAAGGAACCGCTGGCTACATGAATTTTCGACAGTCTTTCTCATTCTTCTGATTTCGGCCCTTTTGCACTCAAGCACAGGCTAATCAAATCATAAAATATACTCATGAAGGGCGGCTTCGGTGGTGTAGTCGGTAGCATGCTGAGCTTCTATGCCCAAGATAGCGGGTTCAAACCCGGCCGAAGCCGTCGGATTTTTTAAGAGCGTTAAAAATCCCTCAGTATGCCTTCCTTCGGAGGGGAAGTAAAGCCGGCGGTCCCATGTCATAGATTTATGGCATGTTAAAGATCTTTCCACTAATTACACCTGTGTGAAACTAAATTGGATAGGTTAAGAATGTAAACAACGCTCTTAGGTTGCTACGTTCGTTGCCAAGAGCCGACTGCGGTGGCGTCTAGTAGCTAGTTCTGAACTAGGCCTAGTAGTCGTTGACGGTGGCGTTTGGCGGCAAAAGTAGGAACTATTTGAAAATTCAAAGTTGCAGTCCCTACTTGAATTAAAAAAAAAAACAGATACACACACTAATACAGTCATCACAATTAACACCGGTTATCAGACAAATTCTACACACACCCAAAGTACACGGGGCTACATGACCGCGTTGTCGCAGCCCCTAAACTAAGGAACCAACCAACCAACATACTCATGAAGGAATGGCAAGCCAGATAGTTTCCATGGCAACATAGCTCAAGTCGAGACACGGCCGACTGGATGCCAGTTCTGCTCTGCACTACCGGTATAGAAAATGAGTATCTTTACTTGAAATCCCGTTAGTTACTCAACTACTCACACAGCACTGTCAACCGAGTTTAGCATAACAAAGACCTGACACTATCATCTACTATATATATTTGTCAAATACCACTCACTCACTCATCCATTCATCACGAAATCTCAGAAACCACCGAACGGATTGGAATGAAATTTGGTATGCAGCTTCCCAAAGGGCCGCAAATGCCCACTACGAGAGGATTTTTGGATATTCAGGTTCTAAAGGGGTGTTAAGGGGGTAGACCTGCATTTCATTGAATTGCAATATCTCCCGATTGGTTTCATTGGAGGATGTGATACTCGGCACGTAAACTCATCCTTAAAAATAAGAAGACACGAGTCTGAAGGTTTTTGGATGTGGTGTATATCATGAGGTGAAAGGGGTGAAAAGTGGTGATTGAAAGATTCCTAACGGAGCGTGTATCTCTTAAACGACATAGGTGAGGAGTTTGAAACTCAGCGGAAAACAATCAGCATACAAAATAAGTAAATATGTGTTTGACCGTTTATTCATAAATCCAATTTAAGGGGCCCATGGGGAGGGGTGAAAAATGGGGGGGGGGGGGACAGGAAGAAAGTGTCCTAACTGATTGACTGACTCACTCACTCATCAAACTCAGGGAAAAAAACTGCTTTAAAGTAAGTAAATAGCTGTTCGACAGTTTTTTTATTAAATCAAATTTAAGGGGTTCATGGGGAGGGGTGAAACTCTGAAAAACGAAAATTGAAAGATAATGTCCTGACTCACTCACTCACACACTCATCATCGCCCAGCCAAAATTATTGAAGTTAGAAACATGACAGTTTGGGGATATGTTCATTGTATGTCAAAACCGTCTACTAAGGGAGGATTTTCGGATATTCAGGTTCTGAAGGGGTCTTAAGGGGGTTAAACCTGCATTCCATTGAATAACAATATCTCCCGATTGGTTTCATTGGGTGATATGATACACGACATATAAACTCATCATTAAAAAGGAAGAAGACACGTCTCTGAGGGGTTTTCGATGTGGTGTATATTATGAGGTGAAAGGGGTGAAAAGTAAGAATTGAAAGATTCGTAACGGAGCGTGTATCTCTTAAACGACATAGGCGAGGAGTTTGAAACTCAGCGGAAAAAATCAGCATAAAAAATAAGTAAATATGTGTTTGACCGTTTTTTCATAAATCCAATTTAAGGGGCCCATGGGGAGGGGTGAAATTCTGGGGGGGGGGGGGAACAGGAAATAAAGTGTCCTAACTGATTGACTGACTGACTCACTCATCAAACTCAGGGGGGGGGGGGGGGAACTGCTTTAAAGTAAGTTAATAGCTGTTCGACAGTTTTTTTGATCAATCATATTGAAGGGGTTCATCGGGAGGGATGAAATTCTGAAGGAAAAAAATGAAAGAAAATGTCCTGACTCATTCACTCATGATCGCCCAGTCAAAAATATTGAAGTTGGAACCATGGCATTCTGGGGATATGTTCGTTGTATTTCAAAACCGTACACTAAGGGAGGATTTTTTGATATTCAGGCTCTAAAGGGGTCCTAAGGGGGTTAAACCTGCATTTCATTGAATAACAATATCTCACGAGTGGTTTCATTTGTGGATGTGATACTCGGCATATAAACTAATCATTAAAAATAAGCAGACATGTGTCTAAGGGTTTTTCGATGTGGTGTATTATTAGGAGGTGAAAGGGGTGAAAATTGGGGGTTGAAGGATTCCTAACGGAGCGTGTAGGCCTATCTCTTAAACGACATAGGCGAGAAATTTGAAACTCAGCGAAAAAAAATCAGCTAAAAAATTAAGTAAATCGGTGTTCGACCGTTTTTTCATAAATTAATTTAAGGGGCCAATGGGGTGGGGTGAAATTCTGGGGGGAAAAGGAGAGAAAGTAACCTAACTGACTGACTAACTCACTCACTCATCAAACTCAGGGGAAAAAGACAGCTAAAAAAATAAGTTAATAGGTGTTCAAGAGTTTTTTCATCAATCCAATTTAAGGGGCCCATGGGGAGGGGTGAAATTCTGGTAAAAATAATTGAAAGAAAATGTCCTGTCTGACTCACTCACTTATCACGCCCAGCGAAAACTATTACTGTTGTAAAAATGACATTTTGGGAATATGTACGCTGTATGTCAAAACGTCAACTAAGGAATGATTTTTCTTTATTCGGGTTTTAAAGAGATGTTAAGGGGGTAAACGTGCATTCCATTGAATAACGATATCTCATGAGTTGTTTCTTTGGGGATGTGATATTCGGTATATAAACTAATCATAAAAAATAATCAGACATATATCTAAAGGTTTATCGATGTCGTGTATATTATGAGGTGAAAGGGGTGAAAATTGGGGATTGAGGGATTCTTAACGGAGCGTGTATCTCTTAAACGACATAGGCGAGAAGTTTGAAATTCGTCGGGATAAAACAGCTCAAAATACAAGTAAATATGTGTTCGACCGTTTTTTCATAAATCCAATTTAAGGGGCCCTTGGAGAGGGGTGAAATTCTGGGGGGATAAAACAGGAAAGAAAGTGTCCTAACTGATTGACTCACTCACTCATCAAACTCAGGGGGAAATCAGCTTTAAATAAGTAAATAGGGGTGAAATTATCAAATATAAATGAAAGAAAATGTCCTGACTCACTCACTCACTCATCATCGCCCAGCCAAAATTATTGAAGTTGGAAACATGAAATGTTGGGGATATGTTCGTTTTATTTCGAAAACGTCCACTAAGGTAAGAGTTTTGAATATTCAGGTTCTAATAGGTGTTAAGGGGGTAAACGTGCATTTCATTGAATAATATCTCACGAGTGGTTTCATTTGGGGATTGATACTTGGCATATATACTAATAATTAAAAATAAGCTGACACATGTCTAATGGTTTTTCGATATGGTGTATATTATGAGGTGAAAGGGATGAAAAGTGGGGGTTGAAAGATTCTTAACGGAACGTGTATCTCTTAAACGACATAGGCGAGGAGTTTGAAACTCGGAGGAAATCAATCAGCTTAAAATAAATATGTAAATGAATAAAATAAATAGGTGTTCGACCGTTTTTCATAAATCCAATTTAAGGGGCCTATGGGGAGGGGTGAAATTCTGGAAGAAAAACGTCCACTAAGGAAGGATTTTTGGATGTTCACTCTCATCGACCAACCAAAACTATTAATGTTAGAAGAATGATATTTTGAGGATATGTTTGTTGTGTGTCGAAAACATCTACTAAGGAGGGATTTTTTGGATATTCAGGTTCTAAAGGGGTGTTAACGGGGTTAAACCTGCATTTCATTGAATAACAATATGACACGACTATGACGCGAGCGAAGCGAGACTAAAAATGAGATGGTGTGTGTCTGTGTATTACTCAATCACGCAAGTACCACTGGTCCGATTTACATGAATTTTACATGGAAGTAGCAGATTTACCTGGTTAACATACAGGTTACTTTTGATTTCAATACTTTGCACTAATTAAAGATGGCGACCATTTTAGTGACGTCACTCTACCCTTTGGTTTTAAACTTTCATATTTCCATTTCAAATAAAAAGAGAACGCTAAGAAATAGCCAACTTTTGATGGCATGTACGAGGTTAAAAATTGCATTTTCTATGCGAAATGTATCTCCAATCGTTAGCGAGTAAAACCTAAATGTGTGCTATAAAACACGGTCAAGGCAGAGCGGTGTAGTTGGACAAAATGTTCCATCCTTAATCTCCCTCTGCGCAGCACCTCGCCTATCCCCCGTTTTAACTGTCACCTTCACATTTTAATTTATTTTTTCGAACCGTAGCGAAGCACGGGTACTTCAGCTAGTATCAAATAAAAAGAGAACGCTAAGAAATATCAAATTTTTCATGCATGCACGAGTTTTAACATTTAATTTTCTATCCAAAAGGTTCTGATCACTTTTCGTGTATCTCCAACGGTTAGCGAGTAAAACCCACAAATGTGACATCACTACACCCTTTGGTTTCAAAATTTCATATTTCCATTTCAAATAAAAAGAGAACGCTAAGAAATAGCAAATTTTTCATGCATGCACGAGATTTAACATTTAATTTTCTATCCAAAAGGTTCTGATCACTTTTCGTGTATCTCCAACGGTTAGCGAGTAAAACCTAAATTTGTGCAATAAAACCCGGTCAACACCGAGCGGTGCAGTATATCTCTACATACATAAAAATTAAAGTTTGTATGTTTTTTTTCGCAATTTCTACGGAAATTTGAGTTATTTACGCGTTTCAGACTGTTTTATTAGGGATGCGCGTGAAAATATTTTTTTGGTCTGTCTGTTTGTTTGTTTGTCTGTGGACAAATTTGTTCCCTTATAACTCGAGAACGGCTGGGTGTATCAACATAAAATTTGGTACAGATATCCATCGGAGGCACGACACTAATCATTGATGTAACCCTTCTCCGTACCTCTCATAAAAGAGGGCCTACCCCCTTAAAATACATGCTGAAATAGGAGTAGAAGGACGAGATAAAGATCGTTTTCAGCCCCTCAATGAGAGAGACAAAACTCGGGGGCCCTAAAGGGTCCCCGAAATCTACATTTTAAGGCCCTAAAACCAACCATTTTTGAGATATTCCCAGAAAAAGAATTTCATTTAATAAACTAATGAACGTATTGACAGACAAACTGTTCTGAACACCCTAGAAGAGCTCAGAGTTGACAGGAAAACCAGGGACTTAATCCGCCAGACTCTCACTGACACAACATCTCAAGTGAAGTTCCTAGGTGAACTATCAGAGCCTTTCGAAGTACATACCGGAGTTCGACAAGGTGATGGCCTCTCCCCACTGCTTTTTAACTTAGTGTTAGACAAAGTCATCAGGGAGTGGGAAAACAACATCAAAGGCATAAGCATTGGTACTCTGGAACAGAAAATAAAAGTAAAATGCCTAGCTTTTTCTGATGATCTAGCTATCTTTACCAAGACTAGTGAAGAACCCAAGTATGCCATAGAGAAGTTACATGAGTTAGCATCAAAGACAGGACTCCAAATATCGTATGAGAAGACGCATTTCATAGTAAATGGAGACCAGAATATCCCGAGATCTCCACTACAGACCAACTATGGAATAATTAGACACGTACCGTCCTTCAAATATTTAGGAGAAATTATTGTACCGTCTGGATTGGACAGGAAAGCTAATTTAGAAAGAGCTACCAAACTTCAGAAAGCATACCGAATAACATGGAATCACTATAATAAAAGAGTGATGTCACGAAATGCAAAACTACGGCACTACCAGACAGTTGTTCTTCCGGAAGCATTGTACGCCTCCGAAACTATATCTCTAGGAGGCCACTCTCAAATTGGTGAAATCGAAATCCAGGAACGTAAAATTCTCAGGAAAATATATGGCCCCGTTTGTGTTAATGGTATATGGATTAAAAGGAAAACCACAGACTTGTACACAGTAATCAATAAGTTCACTGATACCGTGCGTAAGAGACGATTGAAATTTTATGGTCACATCTGCCGAATTGACAACACCAGATATGCAAAAAAACTGCTTGATATAATTAATTCAAAGAAGGTCAAAATCAGTAGGTTAGAAGAAATCAAACAGGACTTAAAGGAAATAAACATTACAGAAGATAGCATCATGAATCGCAAGACTTTTGGAACCCGAGTTACAAATCACTCTTTCGCCGAAAAAGCTAAAAAGACCACTGGAAAAAAATGGACGGAGGAACGTAAGAAGGGGCATAGTGAGTTCATGAGGAGATTTTGGGAGGAGAAGAAGAGGAAAGCTCCATCAACCCGAGTCAACAAGTTCAAGCGCGCTCCCTAAGTGGGCAAAACGAAGAAAGAAGAAGAAACTAATGAACGAATACAAGCCGGTAACCATGGCAACAGATTGTCAGAGGTCCATCTATTGCTGTAAGACGCAATTAATTACATTGGTGTGAAAGTTTGGAAACGGCTAGAAGGTTATCACGGAACCAAATTAAGCTGTGGTACGGCAGGTCTATTATATTCCTATCCCTATATTATATTATTATGATTAGTATTATATTATGGCGTACAACGAGGAGACAAAGCCTCTCGGTGCCAGAAACAAAACTTGGGGGCCTCGAAAACTACATTATAAGGATCTAAAACCAACAGTATCTGAAATATTCCCAGAAAACTAATTTAATTTAATTTAACAAACTAATGAAGGAATGGAAATCGGTAACCATGACAACATTATCTCAAGGGGTGGCATCCAACTTTCCATCTTTTTCTGTAAGAAGCAATGTCACTACATTTATATCTTGCCACGGTGGGTGAGTGGATAGCGTGTCGGTCTACTAACCCCAAGATTGCGGGTTCACTCCTGGCCGTGGTACAGGCCGGACGTTTGTTTTAGACGAGTGAAAAATCTTAATGGAAGACTGGAGGCGAGTTACTACAGTACCTGTGTTGTTATCAGCTGCCCCAAGCGCTCCGATGATTGATAAAGCTGTTTCACACTATTGCTGAAGTATAGTCACTGGCAAATATAATGACGTTCTGTTCGTAACTAGGTAACCTGTACTTCCGTGTCACACAATTCTTCGACGTGGACTGTACTGTGTGCTCAAGTCTGGAATTCCATTACATCAGATCGGTGGTGACAAATGTGAAGTGATAGGGTGAGAGAGTGACTGTGTACAGGCTCACCCGCAGGCTTGAAGGTCAAGCGCAATCGTCTAAAACAAACGTCCGGCCTGTACGTGATTTTTGAAAGGCGGCAAAAATACGACTCGCATGTCATACGATGTTGGCATGTCAAAGAACCCATTTGAATTCAGTAGGCCGTGTTCATAATGGCCAAATTAACCTCAGGAGATTCCGCCAACACAAAGTTCCTCATTTCTCTACTAGAAAGCGCTTTAGTGTTCAAGGAGCTTAGATATCTACCCTCCTTGACTTTCATAGTGATTCAAGGAACAACGAAATTTCGACATGCAAGCTTCCCTCTGGGTGTCAAATTACGAAGCTTGCACCCGGCACCCGAGGCCATACGATGTTATTATTAGGCTACTCTATTTATTACATTTCTGTGTAAGTTTGCAAATGGCTATAAGGTTATCACGGAACCAACGTAGACTGTATAATTCGTCAATGCAATTAAGGGGGTCAAGGGGTAACTTAGAATTTTTTCATGCAATTTCACGTGCGACATATAGTACAGAAAGTCTATTATATCTACAAACAGCAACATTATTTTCAAAAATTCCTGAATTGAATCAGCATTTTTTGCGGCTTTTAGGAATTTGGGCCATTTGAGGCTAAAGAACCTGAATTTTCATACACCACAAGCCTTTATAATTTATGAAAGAGGTCTTCCTGTGTATGGGGACCTAACACAACGTAGAGGGTCATTTTTTATGTGAGCTGTATTGCGTTTCGTCTACAAGGCTGTCAAATCTATTTCACGTCAGAAAGTACACGTTAGGTGAATTTAGTTTGAGAGCACATTTTAACTAATCGTTTTTTTTGCGACATACGGGTTCATCGTAGGGATGATTTTGTTTGATACGTATGGTAGATATACCCATATTTGGATATCTGGGGGATATGTTGTAGACAATAGAATTGTCTGTCTGTCTTTCTGTGTAAGTAGTATAGGCGGCGGTATGGGACAGACAAATTAAGTGTGGCTGAAAGTAACCATTAAATTTTCTTCAAAGAAATTATGGAAAAAATAACCTTAAACTTCTTGAAAAAATTTGTTCAAAGAAAATATGGTTATCTTAACCATTATATTTTTTTTAGAAAACATATGGCTAGTATTAACCATAAGTTTAATTACCTTTTATGGCTATTTTTAACCATAAAAGGTACCTATACTTTCATATAAAATTATGGCAAAAGGTAACCATAAAACACTAGCAAATTTATGCTTAAAATTAACCATTAAATGTCCACCAACTTTCTAAAGAAGTATGGTTACTACTAACCACAAAACGTAATTAATAATTATCGATAGTAATAATGGTTATAACTTACCATAAAACACTATTAAATTTGTAGTTAACATTATCCATAAAAATTAATGATAAAAAATAATAAAAAGTTATGGTTAACGTATCCATAAGATTACAAATTATATTTTCAAAAATTATGGTTAAAACGTGCTATAAAACTGACTCTAAAAAGTAATTTTGAAAAGTAATTCTAAAATTATGGTTAAAATTAACCATAAAAGTAATTAAAATTAACCATGCAGACAGCCAAAATCAATGGCTACCGCTAAGGCAACTTTTTAAAGAATTATGGATAAAATAATGGTTAGAACAAGGCTAAAATTACTAGTGACTTTTTAAAGAATTATGGATAAAATAATGGTTAGAACAAGGCTAAAATTACTAGTGATTTTTTTAGAAATTATGGCTAAAAATTATGGTTAAAATAATGACTAAAATTACCAATAACTTTTTAGAAATTAGGGAAAAATAGTGGTTAAAACAAGGCTATAAATTCTAGTGACATGTTTCTTTTTGGGGGCAGAAGAATCAGTGACTTTTTAAAGAATTATGGATAAAATTACAGTTACCAAATTTTTGCAAAACTCCGACATTTCGGAGAAACCCCGAGGGGTGTTTCGAAGCCAGCGCTGGTTTTTAATTTCTCTTCGTTGTTACCCCCTGGGGATTTTTTCTTTGTTCTTTGTTCTCCTTCTCTCGCTCCTTGAGTGGCCACTCTTTTTTACTTTGCATCTCTCAGGCTCCCTTATGTGCCTGGAGAGCATTTGCCCTTTAGTCCTCTCCTCTCTCTCCATTAATGACTCAGTTATTTCTTGAACTACAGGATTGCCTCTAGAGCTATAAATAACCTTTAATAACCCTTTATATGTTAAAAATGTTGAATGTGAACCATTTTTTCTGTTATCCATCAACTCGTCATTGATTAGACTATCAATAACAAAAGTTTTATAATGTTCTGGCGAAGTAATGGCTAAATTTAAGGCTAAAATTATTAGTAAATTTTTAAAAGAATTAAGGATAGAATAATGGTTAATACAAGGGTGTAAATAGCTATAAAATAATACATACACTATTATATTTAGTATCCCCAAGGAAGTGTATCAATTATGTTGTCTTCTTCTTTCTGGATCATACGCTTGTCGTAGTCGACTTTAAATTCTTTGGCAATATTTTTATTTACAAGGCTTTTTGTTTTCTTATCTCTTGTTATCATGTTATTGCGTATAACAACCTTATTATTAGAACCTTGTATTAAGTCAGTCATTGTCTTCATGTTAAGTTTTTTGGCATTTTCGTGGTTGAGAGTAAATCCTTTGATCTTGGTAACCTGTTTGTCTTTATATGTTTCGTACGCATAACTCTTAGGACCTGTGCTTATCCAATCAGTGCCATGATCATCTTTGCCAAATTCGTCAGTCCATTCACCAAGCATACAACCGGTCTCTACGGTGTTTGTTCCATCATCTATGTAAACAATACTATCAGTGTCATAATAAACTACTGCCTTTCCTAATCTATCAAGCATATCGTATAATCTTATTCTAGCATTGGAAGTGGTGAAAGCTGCCACAAATATGTTCGTATTTGTGCTATTTTCTACATAGAAATCATTGTAGTGGTATGTTACCTCAATTACTTCCTCATTGATGTACATTACATTAGTAATTTCTATCTTATCATCTAATAACAATTTGTACCACCTCTTAGGGTCATCAATGAACTCTGTTTGTGACATGTTTTGCCTCTGACCAAACATTCCCCAAAGAGAATTTAAGCATATTTTAGCCACTGCCCTCTTCCCAGCATTGGGTTCAATTTTGTCAATATCAAGCTTTATGCCTTGCTTTTCTTTTATAACCCTTGCATATTCTTCTTTAGATTTGTAATCATTATCCCAAGGACTAGTTTATAGCTTAATTTTCATAAAGGTTTTAATATAGTCCTTGAAAAGCTCATTACTTTTCTCTTCAAAATGCCATACTTCATAAACTTCTACTATTTTGTAGCCTTTCTCTAGAGCTTTATTAAGTTCGATTGTAGTCCAAGTTCCAAGAAGCGCCCTCTCTTCATCACTGTGGTTACAGCGGCCGACCTTTTCTTCTGCACACTTCGCGCACAGGGTAAACATTAACTTATCTAGCTTCACAGGAAGGACTGGATGATAAAGACCTCTTGGAGGAAGAACTTTACATTTAACTAAACCAAACCAGTCTTTATTGTATATTTCTGGCTTAAATATTTTAGTGGGGTGCCTTATAGTGTACATGTCGTAAAACATGACTGTTGGGTATAAACTGCATATATCTATATATCTCAGCTTCTTACCAGAAACCTTTAACTTTGAGGCGTTTGTCCTACCACCGAAGAATGCGTCTCTGGGGTTTAAAGGTTCCACAACATCTATGGCTTTATCTAGACTCCTTTTGTAGTCTTTAGAATTTTTCCATTTGCAGCTCCACATCTCCACAACCTTGCACCCGGAATTTTTAAGAGCTTGTGTTCGCTCTATAGTTTTTGTAAGCAAGTCATCCATAGTTTCATTGTTGACATTGTTGATAGTATCGCCTGAGTAACAGTCGGGACAACCATGCCAAAAACAACCATGATACTGGTACACAGTTTTAGTCATATAGTCGTACCCATCGACTTTGGCTCTACAAATTGTGACCTCGCCACCGTTTAATGCGTGTCGAACATTAGGGAACGAACTTAACCATGCTATAGACTCCTTACTGAACATTTCCTTTTTTTTGCTCTTTGACTACAGCAATCGTGTCTTCTTTAAGGAATTTTGACCTGTAAATAGCCATACAAACACTGGCAATAGTTATGTATTGGAAGGGGTCTATATTTGCTATTTCTAAAAATGACTGTCTAAAGGCGAGGCAACCTCGCCGTAATATATCGACATCAGAATGGCAATACTCGGCTAATTCTTTCTTAAAGTCAAACACGTAGTTTTCTTTCACTTTCTCAGCGTGCCATTCCAGGAATACTTTTCTAGCATCTGGTTTCATTGTATCAACACCATAGTATTTAGTAGCTGGAATGGACCCTACGTAATTTTGATTTTCTTTCTTGTTGAAAAAGTGTGGAAAGTAACCCTTTTTAAGTTCTTTTAGTTCAAATGTTTTGGGAAAGGATGCGAGACCTCCTTGGATAAAGTTTATGCTGTCAATTATTCTGAGCCTTAGGGCTGGTATTTTGAGCTCCATAATTTTAGACCCTTGGTAAATAGTTTTAGGCTTAATGCCATTATTGACGCAATATTGTAAAATAAAATGCGCATCATAACCTTTTGCATTGTGTGCTATACACGTAAAACCTTTGTGGTTGTCTGATATTAGCCACTGACAAAATTCGTCATTTTTTAGGAAAGCCCGCCTAACACCATTAAAGTCATAAACGGATACAAAGTTTGGGACGTGTACTCCGGTATCTTGTTCAGCTTCGTAATCGAAAAAGTAGTAGTTTTCCGTGTAAGTGCACCATTTATATCGCTTATCAGCCTTTCCATTGCAAATACAATCTTCCATACAGTATCCCCCACGGTTTTTCTTTCCTTGCATATAACATTGGTGCTCGTCTCTTTTCACGATATCATTACAATTCCAACACTTAGAGTACCCACAATTGTGCTTATCACTTCTGTTACATATCTTATTACACTTTTTGCACTTGTAAGCTACCTCACACACTCTCTCATGGTTATCAACGCAATCTTTACCAAAACAATATCTATTGCACTTTTTACAGTATACTCGGGGTCGCATACCTTCTGGGAAATCATGCTTTGGGCACAAACACAAATTACACACATTTTTATCTTTTTACACGAGTGCTTGTCCTGATGATCGTAAGGTATATCACATTGTTTGCAGTAATATGAACTTCCATAAAAACCTCGTATATTATTAATGGAATCATAATGGTTGTTATGCAAGTACAAATAAATTGTTATCGCGTCATTTACACCTGAGGAATGGATTACCTTGTTAAAATGGGCAGCCGAAACAACTTTAATCCGAACACCCATGAGATATGCAACACTTCTAATATCGTCTAAACTAAACCCATCTTCACAGTTCATTCCGAATCTTGTGCATAACTCTTTTGCTAATTCTTCCTGCAGGCCACGTCCTTTCCTAATGTAGGTAATTTCATTATCAGTTAATGTCCTGTCCAATATATTTTTAGTTTCATAGGTTAGGGCTGTGATTATTGCTCTTGGTCCGCACAGTTTATCGGTGTTGGTTATTTTGTTTATGCTTCTTTTAGCCATAACATCTTTAGCAATATTGACTATTTTCTTACGCTTTGCTCCTTTGCCTCTGGGAATTTTGTAAACCTCGAAGTGAAAAGTGGTATTATTTATATCTACATTTTCATTAGATGTTATTATTCTTTCAATCTGGTCAAGTAGATGTGAAGCATTAACTTTTATTTTTCTTTTTGATGAAATCATATGGTTAAAATTATTATTTTCTGCAACTACTTTCATCTGATCACCTGGCTTAAAATCAGTTAGTTTTCTTACTTCTTTTATGGCTGCATGCACACCTTTTCTGGCCGCTTTCATTTGTTCTATTGGTTTTCCTTGCAAATCTTTTATGTGTATAGTATAAGCTGTCTGCCATACGTTAAACTTTTTGTGCAGCACAGTATGATTACCTTGATGAATTTCGAAAGGTGACTTTTTAGCTACTGTTTCATTAAATATTTTTTTCTTAAAAGGAAAAATTTGGCCCAATTTTTGCTTCACAATATTTAAGTCCTTAGATTGAACAGGTTTTGGTTCCTTTTTAATTTCAAAGAGGTCTTGATCGAATCCAAAATGCCTGATTTTGTCCAAACGTTCCTTTTCTTCCGCTATCAAATTTAACAACCCTTTCTTTGAATGAATTACTGAGTAGCCCTTAATTTTGTTTTCTCTGGCGACTTGTTTTAGTTCACGAACGCTCTTCTTAGGCAGCTCTAATTCTTGATACGTAAACAAAGCACTATCTCCGGCATTACTCCAAGCACTGCTTACAGCTTCAAGAAGAGCAGCCTTCTTCATCTTGTATACTCCTTTTAGTTTGAGTTCCGTTGCCAGAACCCTTAGTTCCTTTACAGTTGCACCTGTTTGGCGCTTAATATTTTGTTTTAAATCCATTTATTATATAACTTTTCTTAATTAAAAATTTCATTTTTTTAAATAAAAATTATTATAAGACATTACTCTTTCGGGGGTCGAGAGAAATGATAGTAAAATATTTTATATAAATAAATGAACATAATAATTACATTTTGCATTATAATTGTTACCCCAACAAAGGTTCAATTAGAAATATTATCTCATGAAAATCAGAATCAATTTGCTATCAACTATCTGCGTAATTTTGGATACTTGACTATAGGCGAACAAGAAATTTCAGAAGTAAATGTAACAACTTTCCAATCTGCTTTAAAATTGTTCCAAGAGTACTACAATCTAGATATTACTGGTGATTTAGATGAATGTACTTTACAATTAATGAATACATCGCGATGTGGTATCACCGATGACGATATAAATTTTACTACTCGGCGGTATAAATGGAATAATAAAAATATAAAATGGCATTATGCTTTAGCTAATCAAGCAATGCAAAGTGTAGCTAGAGCCGCTTTCGATGTTTGGAAAAAACATACAGATCTCTCATTTGAGAACGATTTGAGGAATCCAGATATGATTATATCAAATAAACGTGGTAGCCCTCATAGAAATCACAAAATAAGTGGGCAATGTTTTAGTGGATTTGATGGAAAAGGTGGAGTTTTGGCTCATGCAAATTACCCAAATACCCAAATACTAATACTCCTCAATATCAAACAAATTTACTTTCTGTTATGATACATGAAATAGGCCATGCCTTAGGTATATCCCATTCAAACAATCCGGATGCTATTATGTATGCATACGCTAACAATCAAATAGAGCTACATCAAGATGACATTTTAGCTATTCAAAGTTTATATGGTAAAGCCACAGAGCCTAACGTACCAGATAAAACACCAACTCCAGATACACCAAAGCCAGAGCCAAATTTATGTGATTTGAATGTTAACACTATTTTAATTGTTAATCAGTTAATGTATGTCTTTTATGAAAAATGGTTTTGGCATTTAGATCTCGATAACTCAACAGCCTTAAAAAACAAACGACCCCAGTTTATTACAGATTGGTTAACCTTCTTACCTCAAGATTTTAAAGCTATTACAGTCGTTTATCAAAGACCCTCTGGTGAGATCGTTATGATTATTGCCAACAAAATCTACATGATGGATTATCCGAGCTTAATATTGGTAAATGGTTATCCAAAAGCCATGTCCATGTGGAACATCAGACCAGATACAATAATTCATGCGTTGTTAAACACTTACTCAGGCCACACTTATATTTTTTATAATGACGCTTTCTTTTCGGAAATAGACGAATGCAGCTTTAAACCCAAGCAACATGGCATATTATCAAGACGTTTTCCTGGCTTACCGCCTGCAATGGATTCAGCCTTTAGATATATTAACGGAATGCTGTATTTTTTTAAAGGTAGACAAGTATATCAATACAATGAATTCACGAATTCTTTGGTTAAAGCTCAAAAATTTGATCTTTCAATGATTGGCATAGACTGTCCAAAAAGGTCATCTTCGTTTATGAAAGTAATAAAGAGTTTGAAAAATACTGTAGCTCAACTAGAGGAAATAAAATAATTATATTAAATATTTAAAAATTTAAATATTTAAAAAATTAAAATATTTTTTTGTATATAATAAATGGAAAAGAAACAATTTCTTGAGAAGCTCAATAGCATCAACGAACAAAAACCGTTTAAGAATCTCAGTGAGTTAGAAATAGGGAACGAATACCTTATAACGAATGCAGGAGATATAAATACAAAATTTGGAAATAAAACTTTTTTAGAACTTGATAGTAAATTCAAGGTTATATTACCCTATAGATATGCGAAGGTACTAAATTGGGAAGATGGAATACAGAAAATGATAGGGTTGAAAATGGTATACCACGGCACAAAAGAAGTTAATGGTTGTAACAAAGCGCACAATCTTGAATTTTCTTAAAAAGGCCCACACCCCGATAAATGTTCTACTTAAAATTTATGGTTTTAATGGTTAATAACCATTAAAATCAAATACCAAAATTAACGTAAAATTAAGGATTCTTTTGTAGCTTTATGAAAATTGTAACATCTATCTATGTCATCACCATTAAGTTCAAAAAGATAATCTATACTATCCTCAGACAACTGATTTATAAATACTTCTACATTTTCAGTAGGATGTAGTAAAAACAGGAAGAAAGAAAGAGTTATTCGCTTTACTCGGGCGTCCATTTATTTATACAGAAATATTACAATATAACATTTTCTTTATTAACCCAGCTATTGTGAGAATTATCAAAACCCAACCATTTGACATAAACCCCATTTTCCTTTCTTTCTTAAAACTTTTTCAACAAGATATGCCTCTGGATACTTTGTTTTCTGTAATTCTTGCTCATAAAAGTTCCCCTTTATTTCTTCCGCATTTACATCTTTCAATTTGTACGTAATAGGGTCGGAATAAACGATATCTTTTATTTTAAATATTTCAGCCGACCAATTTCCTGTGTATCCTTTCTCGAATATACCTTTTAGTTTACTAATTCTGACTTGATCGCCAACTTTAAATTTCGCTTTTTCTTTCGCTCCTACGCTTACAGTGTAAACAGTTTTCAACAAATGTTCTTCATTAGCTTTGTTTACGTTTTTTGGCTTCATATTTATAGTCGTGTGCGTCGTATTATTGTAGCCATTAATTAACTTTGGTAAAATGCCAACCCAGCAGTAGTTTCCTTGAATATCAAACTGCTTCCACATTTTCTCTTTTAAGGTCCTATTGAATCGTTCTACAACTGAAGCTTTTACTTCAGTAAAAGTCGAATAATGATTGATATTAAATGTTTTCATCAATTTTGAAAATTCTTTATTGTAAAATTCTTTACCGTTGTCTGTTTGAAGATTTTTAGGGTTTCTGTTTTTTTTAAATATCATCAAACGCTTCAGCAACACTTTTACCCGTTTTATCTTTGACTGGTACACCCCAGGCATACTTTGAAAATACATCAATGACTGTTAACAAATACTTGTAGCCTTTATTAAGCTTTGATATCCCCTTTATTTTTCCAGAGTCCATTTCTACCAAATCTGCTTGCCAAATGTCATCAATGCTGTGAGTTGTAACCCTCCTTCTCGGAAAATTCTTCCTCATGGGTTTATGAATTTCGTTTATAATTTCTTCCCGAATGCTAACGGGTGGTTCTCTAATTTGTGTAGAACCCCCTATTTCTACACTCTCATTAACTTTTTTTTTAAACCGGCTTTTCTTACTCCCACACTCGGAACATAAACCTTCGATTCTAGTTCGACCATTTTTTGTCGAAAGGGTGTGAGGATGCAGTGTTTGAGTAAACGTTTTGCACTTTAAACACCAAATGTGATTATTCATTTATTAACTAATTAATTAATTAAAATTAATTATAAAATAAGCATTGGTTTATTCAGACACCCAACATTGAAGAACGCAAACTAACTTACAAGAAACAAGGGTCTACCCTTTGTTGAGGAAATTAACTTTTTTATATTTATATTTTAATTAATTAATTAGTTAATAAATGGAATCAATTACCGATATTCTAAACAGCAAACTTGTCTATAATAGCAAACAAGTGGTTATTGCTATTGATGAAAATAACGATTCATGGTTTAAAGCTAAAGATATTGCTTTAATATTGGAGTATAGAGATACAGATAAAGCAATTCGAAAACACGTTGCAATTGAAGACAAAGGTACATTCGATACCTTAAATAACCCCGCCGTTTTGGCGGGGTTAAAAAATATACATCCTCAAACCATATTTATTAATGAATCTGGTTTGTATTCGCTTATTTTATCATCTAAAAAAGAGGAAGCTAAAAAATTTAAGAAATGGGTAACGAAAGAAGTCCTTCCATCAATTCGAAAGTATGGAGAATACAAAATTAAAGAAGAATATAAGAACCAACTAGTTGGGTTAATGCAGAAACTTCAAATAAAGGAAGCAGAAAACGAATCTCTTACCCCATTAGCCACACCTCTTGCACTTAAAACTAGTAAGAATAATTGTCTGCTTATTATAGATAAGCATGAACCAAACGAAAAGTACAGGTACTATGCAATAAGGGCGCAGAGACAACAGGTGAATCAAGCAATCAAAAAAATATGCAGGCGGCACCCCGATTGTGAGATAGTTTATGAAAAATATAATGATCCTAATAGCGTAAGGTTGTATGTGCTTATGAAAGAACAAATAAAAATTAGCTATTCGAAAAACCATTTCAACATTCCATTTACTCCTGATCTTCTTAAAGGAACAATAGAGATGTTGTATAAAAACCTGTTACATTAAAATGTTTTTAATGGATATTTTCTCCATTAAAAACTAAAATATTTTAACATTAGTATTATTCGACCGATTCATCAGGATGAGGTTCATATGCATCAAGTATTACTTCACCAAACATCGTCACACTAACATTTATTGGAAGTTTTAAAATTACGCTGCCCATTTTATTTTTAAAGCATAAAGCATCACCAGATTTAACGTTGAAAGGCTTACTAGTATCTACCATAATTTTTTCTTCTTTGGAACGTGCAATATAAACGTCTAATACTGTTTTAATAGCGTCATCTGTATATGAAGTAAATACTTTATCTGGGTCTACGATACGAACAAATATTTTCCTAATCGTTGCGTTGTATGTAAAAATATGCTTAATTTTATCTTTCTCTGCAAAAAGGTCCTTTTGTAATATTATCCTATCAAACACCTTTCTTTCTAAGTTGTCAACCTTTTCTGTTAATGTTGCTACTGGTGCAAGACAAGTAGTGGCATATTCCGAGAACAATTTTTCTATTTCTTCTTTCGTGAAGTAGTTATCTTTAGGAAAATCCCCTTCAGTAGTAAGTGGTTTTAGCTTTTCTAAGAGATATTGCTTATTAACGACATCTTTATTGTTGTTTGGATCTTCAATATTCGCTATCCTCTTTCCCTGAAAATCAATCCATGTTTTTGAAACAAAAAAAAAGCTCACTAAGGCGTTTATTTAGAGCCGTAACTAGCCTCAAAAATCGTTTTTCTAAATCATCCTTTGTGATAGCATTAATATTTAATGAACTACTCTCTCCGTTTATAATTTTATTTCCAAATATGTCCATTTATTAAATCTATAATTTCGTTAAAATGAGCGGGATTAGGGGAACCCAAATTCGAAAACAACTTTAAAACAAGGACACATAAATGACCACATATATATTCACCAAACATTTGAATTCTTTCGGCGTTATAAAATAGGTTGCTAGCTCCCAAATAATTTACTAGTTTTTCAGGAACATCTCCACCGAACGAGTCAAAGACGAAATTTTGATTACCCTTTTTAAAGTAACAAATCCAATGAGTACCTGCATGATCCGACGTATCCAAGTTTACAATTCCTGATTCACAATCATTAGGTTTTGTGGGCAGTTCATCAATCATAAAAACATTTCGAAAATGCTTTATGTTCATTTCGTGTATTATTTTAAGAATATCGAAATTACTTAAAGGGTGCTTATAGTTGGAAAGTATATCACTCAATATCGATGAAATTTCTCTTTTTTTTAAATTTTAGTTATTCCCAAACAACCTTGTCCAGTCTTTTTTTCGATAACCAGATTATGTCTAATTTGTTCAGCCAATTCCGCATCTTCTTTTTGCTTTTTTTGAACAGCGCTTGTAATGGCTGCAGCGCCACCTGCCAGCGAACCAATGGCACCCAATGCAGCTAATATTAATGGCAAAAATCCTCCTTGGTGTTCATTAATTCCAGAACCTTCTTTCTTCCTACTGAGATATTCGAATATTTTCTTTACAATTGGAATGGACAAACTTATAAGTAAGCTACCACCTTTTTGAATTTTTCTTGCTTTCTGCTTCTTTTGTGTATCTGTCAAGTACTCATCTAGATAGTCATGCTTTTTCAGATCTTCGTTGGAGAGTTTTATTTTAATAGCTTTGGGTTTTAGTTTCCCTTTTTGGGAAACGTTGTAATCAATACTAAATCCTTTCATTCATTTAATGAAAAAATTCATAAACAAAAATTTTACAAATTTATACTCAAACGCCCCAACCATTTTCATCTAACCCCATTCCCATTTTTCTTTTTCCATACATTATTCCAGTAACGGCTGTAGCTGCTAGTCTCTCACTCAAGTTAGCATCTTTACTGAATATTCTCTCTTTTGCAGCCTTTTGTAATTCTTTATCTGCTTGATGTCTGTGCTCTAATTTTGTATGGTCGCGGTATGCTATATCATGTAATTTACATGCTTCGTCTAATGGGTTAGAGCCCTGAACACCTTCGGCTAGTTGCTTGTCTAATGGATTACCAGGACCACAAAATTTATATCCCGGAAGTGTTAAGTCAATATTATTTTCACCTATTTTATTAATCATCCAATTAACTAATCCTTTTCCATGTTTTTCAGATTCCCAGAATGTATGGGGAATGTTATTTAAAAACCTAATTAGATATGGAATACCTTTAGGATTATTAACAATGAAGTCATTAAACTTACTCGTAAGCATCTTCGTTATTCCAACCTTTTCATTGTGATAGACGTTGTTTCCAGCATTTTCTTCGCCATGAATTACCATTAATCTGTCTATTAATTCCCTTACATCATCCATCCACACATATTCAATCGGTGCTTTTGAATATTTTTTTACAAAACCAAATCCTGATTTAGGAGGAGTGGTTAGAGATGAAGCCATATATCCTTTATCAACATATTATATTTTTTGCCAACACTACTTTTAGGTTTAGTGCTATTTGGGTCATTGTTTTGATACATAGCATTTGTAATTTTTAAAATAGTCTCATATGTGCTGCGGTCTTCGTCTGTATACTCATTATCGTTAGGTATATCATTTAAGGTTAAAAATAGCATTAAACCCTTTGTAGCTTTAAAATTCTTACCCTTAATTATAAGATCGTCATTACTGAATTCAACTTTTGAGTCACCTATATAATACCCCTGGTAGTTCTTATCATACCTTATTCCAAATTTAGGGTCACTAATTCTAGGTAAATATTTTGAAATTATTACCCCTAAGTGGACCGTAGAATAATCAGTTATGCCTTTCCTCTTAACATTTTCTTCACTTTTATCATACTCTTCATCGGCCTCTTGAAATAAACTCCTCCCCTTTTCTTTCTGAAGTTGCGACTCTAAATTCTTTCTGACCTTTCTTGCCGATTTTAAAGCATCTTTTTGCTCATCAGTGACATCATATTCATCCAAGAAATAGGAACCTTCGGAATCTGAAGGAAAGTCTTCTTTATAGTCAATTTTGTAAGGAATTAATTGCTTCTCCACTTCTCTATTTTCTTCTATAGCTTTAATAACATTTTCACCGATGTCATTTAACTTGTTGCCTAAAACATTAACAGCATCGATAACAGGTTGATCTTCTTTTTTATACTTCTCGTATTCCGTTATAGGCTGCTTCTTCCATATTCGAAATTCGTCTTTTAATTCTTCAAATTTCTTCCTATTCCTTCTTGCTTGTTGAACTACCTTTTGATCGTATTTCGCAAACATCTTTATTATAGGTGAAATTTTAAAAAATGACGTTTGATGCTAACATTGACGTTTGACATTTGACGCTGACATTGACGCTGTACGTTGTACGCTGTACGTTGGCATTGATGCTGTACGTTGTACGCTGACGATGTTGGTGTTAGAATATTCAACCCAAAACCTGCCAATACTCCTGGAGTAGTTACCCAACATTTAGAAACGTTTTAATTTTATTCCTATATTTACCATCGTTAGCTTTGCGATTCATATCAATAGTAATAAAACCAAACTCCTCGTTCCAACATTTGCTGCAAATATTCTTAAAGTCTTCAAATTTCATATCGCCACCAACAAATTCTTGATAAATATGATTTAAATTGGTATTATCTTGCCTAAATATGTTTAAGAAATTTAAGTTATCACGAACTAATTGTTTTGGTATTTTTGAATACGTTTGAGCTAAGTAAAAACAGTCAATCCCTTTATGTCTTCCTCGTGTAAAATATTCTCGAACAATGTCTTGGTTTTCCAGTATGAAATCGTCGAAAATTACAACTGACCTATCTTCACATTTATCCAGGGGTATTATGCTTTCATCGTCATGAATAAATTGTGCAATGGACTTTCCTAACTTCTCTTCGATTTTATTACATTTTTCCATAAACTGTTGATACTTAGATTGATCTAAACTTTTAGAGAAGATGTAAAGGTTGTTTATTTTTTCCCAGTTTAACCATCCAGGTGCCAAAATATAATTGTCAATCATTAAGGTTGTTTTACCACAATTACTGGGGCCTATTATAGCACAACGAATGGAATTCGGTAATAATTTGCCATGTTTGTTCTTTACTTGCTTTTCTACAAGTCTTACTTGTGGGTCCCAATCTACAACATTTCGTTTACTCATTTTCGTTTATTTTATTAATTAATGAATGAATTAATAAATGAAGAGAATTTTTGAACTAAGTGGTAAAACTTTGGTTTTAGAGAAAAGGTTAAATGTTTCATTGCGAGATGAATTTAGAAAAGTTGGATTAATAGGGTTTTACTCAACCTTCCTAACACCAAATATTACAACAAAATACAATAAAGTACACTATGAAAAAGTATCAGGTACGATAACTGAAATGATTATTCCACCAGGTCAATATAATGTAGAAAATTTACAAAAAGCTATTCAAAGTCAAGAACCTAAGATTAATATTGAACAAAATAAAATTCTAAACAGATTGGAAATAATTAGTGATTATAAAATATATTTTGATCAAGAAGAAAGTATTGGTTCAGTTTTAGGTTTTAATAATCAAATTGTAGAACCAAAAACCAAAACACTTGCTCGGAACTTACCTAAAATAATTCCGTTCGAAAATATCCGCGTTCATTTCAATTTAGCGGATGGAATGTTTGTAAAAGACTCTGAGCATTTTCACCGTGAAACGAATATTATTGCATCATTTAAACCAGCCCTAGAATTTAGTGCTCCAATAATTTATGAGCCGAATTATCCTATATTTTGCCCAGTTTTCGATAAAATTCAGAATTTAAAAATTACTGTGACCAATGAGAATGACGAAGTAATAGATTTCAACGGCGCAACAGTTACTGTAATTTTAGAAATGAGTTAATTATTTCCTCTTCATTTAATTTTCTATTATTTTTCTTATAATAAATGAACAAAGTAGAAAGTTACCAGTGGCAGTCTTTTCCTGTAAATGAAAAGACTAAAAACAATTTAAATTTGCCAAACAAGGACGTGGAAATAGATATTAAAGTTGGTGATGTTTGGATTGATAATAATGCGCACCTGTATATTACTTTCGATGTAACTCATGCTAATGGAACTGATTACACTAACTATGAAGGAAAGTCAATTGTAAAGCTAATTGACAATTACCCCACTCAATTTTGGAGCACTGTAACCGTGAAAAAACGAGGACACACTATCTATCGAATTGACCATCCAAATATATCTTCAACGGTTCTGTTTAATTTAACAGCCTCTTACAGTGATAAAATGATATATTCAGGTAATTTTCTTAATAATGGTAAATTGCAGAAAAAATCAAATGAGTTAAGGTACCCTTTAAGTCTTTTTGGTGGCTTTTTTAAGGATTTTAAAGAGATTATGTGGGAAGGAGATTTAACTGTTACATTTACATGCAGTCAAAATGCAAACGATGCTTTGTATAAATGGTGGACTAAGAATCCCGATGGGGGCAATGCACCTGGAACTCTCCCGGAGGAAGGAAAAGTTACCGTAAAGTCAATGGAGATAAAAATTCCTGTTGTTAAATACGAACCAAATTATGAGCTTGAACTGAGAGAGAAAATACTGCAAGAACCACGAATTCCTATATCATTCTTTGACCTTCAAACTCAAGAAATTTCAGGCCTAAGAGGGAAAAGGAATTTTGAAATAGATATTACTAATTACTACAATTCAATGGAGTTTGATCTGCCATATTTTATTTTTGTTGTGTTTCAAACTAATAGAAAAGGTAACCAAGATATGAATAGTTCCAAATTTGATCATGTTCAGCTTCAAAATATTTACATGAAAAACGGAAGAAACGAAATGTTTCCGGAAGAAATGTGGAATATCAATCCTCCTAATACTTATCTAAATGCCTATTATGCTTTTAGGGACTTTAAGCGTATAACTGAGCTAAAGTATGATGTTGTTGTAACCCCCACAGAGTTCATTGCTTCTTATCCTATTTATGTTATCAATATAAGTCGTCGTAGAAATGTAGTAACACCTCAGAAAACCAGTATGAAATTGGTAGCAACATTTAATGCCAATATACCTGAAAATACGCTTGCTTATGTAATTATGTACGGTAAAAAGAATTTAACCTATGATGCTAAGCATGGAATAGTTACTGAAAACTTTTAAATATGAGAGTAGTTGTTATTCATTTTAATAAATTAGTAAGAGTTTAGTTTTTAAGTTTAATTGAACTTAAAAACTAAGAATTAAGAAAATGATATTTTAGGTGAAAAGGCAATTAAGTCTGCAAAATTTTGTTATTTATAGATATAAAAAACAGTTAATAAATATGGAACCTGAATACGCCGTTATCGTCCGTTGCGTCGACGTAAATAATGTGCCTGAGTGTATTAAGAAAATAGTCTTCGATTACTACCTCAAGCTGCAAAATTTGCAACTAACAATCTTAGCACGCGTTAGTGATGACAGTGACTGTGTAGAAATTGGTGAGGCATTAATGGAATTAGAAGAGCAAGTAAAGAAACTAATAGTTTCGGCTGACCACAGTGCGAAAGAATAGTAGTTGTTATTCATTTTAATAAATTAGTAAGAGTTTAGTTTTTAAGTTCAATTGAACTTAAAAACTAAGAATAAAAAAAGAGTTTGTTTAAATTTGTTGAATTTGAAAAGGCAATTAAGTCTGCAAAATATTGTTATTTATAGATATAAAAAACAGTTAATAAATATGGAACCCGAATATAATATAATGCCTTGCAGCCTGACAAATATTTTAAAAGGGGGTTGTGTTTCAAATGCACCCACCAAAGTAAATAATGTGCCTGAGTGTATTAAGAAAATAGTCTTCGATTACTACCGCAAGCTGCAAAATTTGCAACTGACAATCTTAAACCACGTTAGTGATGACAGTGATTTCATGGAAATTGGTAATGCCTTAGATGAATTAGAAGAACAAGTGGAAAAACTAATAGTTTCGGCTGAGCACAGTGCGGAAGAAGAAGGAAGAAGTTAAAAATAAGTTATCAGTGAACTTGACCAGGAAACTCCGTTAGCCTTGATACACTCTTAGTCGATAAGATAACCTTGCTATCACTCTCTCAGTTCCGTCCGCTCGCTCGCATGCAAGTGATGTGCTAAATTAAATATTACTTAGAACCCAGCTGCTAGTCTTGTTACACCGGAAGTACTAGTAGCAAAGAAAGAAACTACGTAGTATGTATGTGTAGCGCAATCTATTAGCAAACAATAAAAGCTCTTCGTAGTGCACTTCTCGTAAGAAATTGCACCACATAAGGCCGCATACACGCTTTTTAATCGCTTTCCTCGTAGCTCAGGAGGATAAGTGTTTGGTTTGTTGAGATTTGTTCGCTTAGAAACGGAGGCGCCCCGTTTTCTATGGTTCGAATCCCACTCAATCCTTTCAAAAAATAACTGAGTCATTAATGGAGAGAGAAAAGAGGAGTAAGGAGCAAATGCTCTCCAGGCACATAAGGGAGCCTGAGAGATGCAAAGTAAAAAAGAGTGGCCACTCAAGGAGCGAGAGAAGGAGAACAAAGAACAAAGAAAAAATCCCCAGGGGGTAACAACGAAGAGAAATTAAAAACCAGCGCTGGCTTCGAAACACCCCTCGGGGTTTCTCCGAAATGTCGGAGTTTTGCAAAAATTTGGTAACTGTAATTTTATCCATAATTCTTTAAAAAGTCACTGATTCTTCTGCCCCCAAAAAGAAACATGTCACTAGAATTTATAGCCTTGTTTTAACCACTATTTTTCCCTAATTTCTAAAAAGTTATTGGTAATTTTAGTCATTATTTTAACCATAATTTTTAGCCATAATTTCTAAAAAAATCACTAGTAATTTTAGCCTTGTTCTAACCATTATTTTATCCATAATTCTTTAAAAAGTCACTAGTAATTTTAGCCTTGTTCTAACCATTATTTTATCCATAATTCTTTAAAAAGTTGCCTTAGCGGTAGCCATTGATTTTGGCTGTCTGCATGGTTAATTTTAATTACTTTTATGGTTAATTTTAACCATAATTTTAGAATTACTTTTCAAAATTACTTTTTAGAGTCAGTTTTATAGCACGTTTTAACCATAATTTTTGAAAATATAATTTGTAATCTTATGGATACGTTAACCATAACTTTTTATTATTTTTTATCATTAATTTTTATGGATAATGTTAACTACAAATTTAATAGTGTTTTATGGTAAGTTATAACCATTATTACTATCGATAATTATTAATTACGTTTTGTGGTTAGTAGTAACCATACTTCTTTAGAAAGTTGGTGGACATTTAATGGTTAATTTTAAGCATAAATTTGCTAGTGTTTTATGGTTACCTTTTGCCATAATTTTATATGAAAGTATAGGTACCTTTTATGGTTAAAAATAGCCATAAAAGGTAATTAAACTTATGGTTAATACTAGCCATATTTTTTCTAAAAAAAATATAATGGTTAAGATAACCATATTTTCTTTGAACAAATTTTTTCAAGAAGTTTAAGGTTATTTTTTCCATAATTTCTTTGAAGAAAATTTAATGGTTACTTTCAGCCACACTTAATTTGTCTGTCCCATACCGCCGCCTATACTACTTGTGTATCTTTAAGTACGCCTATAAATCGTGTTCGGATGCTTGGTGCTTCGTAAAATTAGGTATGGTAAACATGAGTCAATACACCAATCATTTATAAAACTCCTCACCGTACTTTTCATACAGTAGATGGGTGGATATAGGGAAAAACCTCTCAAAATACATGCTAAAACAAACGAAATATAAAAATTATCCTAGAAGGACGATCAAAGCATATGTTGCGCTTCTCATTGTGAGACACAAAATTCGCGAGTCTATAAGGGGTCTCCGAAAACCACATTTTAAGGCCCTTAAATTAACAGTGTGTGTGATATTCCCAGAAAACTAACTTCGTTCTGATAAACTTATGAAGGAATGACAAACCACCAACCATTGCAACAGTAGCTCAATTGATAATGTCTGGTGTTAATATGTAACACCGTTCGAAGAACGGGTACTTCTGCTAGTACTAATATATAAAAATGAGATGGTGTTTGTCTGTCTGTCTGTTACTCAATCACGCAAGAACCACTGGTCCGATTTAAATGAAATTTTGCATGGTTGTAGCTGATTTACCAGGTTTACATATAGGATACTTTTGATTTCGATATTTTGCACTATTTAAAAATGGCGACTATTCTCATATTTCCATTTCAAATAAAAAGAGAACGCTAAGAAGTAGCAAACTTTTGATGGCACACGCCAGCTTTAAAATTTAATTTTCTATCCGAAGGGTCCTTATCACTTTTCGTGTATCTCCAACGGTTAGCGAGTAAAACCTAAATATGTCTTACAAAACACGGTCAACGCCGAGCGATGTTAGTCTATGTTAGTCTCTACATGAACTGTTTTATTTATAGTGGTAGTTTGTGGGGTCCGAAACGAGACGTGATATTGAGTCTAATTTTATACTCTTTGTGCCGGTTATTGTATGTGAGTATTTGGATCTTTATGCTGTTTCACAATGTCATAGTGCTGTCTACTCTGCACGGTATGCTTTCATCCTTTTTATCGATTTGTTTTTCGTTAATTGAATATTTCAGTTGGCCAATATTTATCTGCTTTTTGTCGTTTTATACCATGATCAGAAACCCAAGTTCACAGAAGAATGTGTCGAAGACTAACGTGTCACATTAGTTTATTTAGTGTTCATATTAATCTTACTGCAGAACTGGGCAAATTTATTTCAATAAAGTTGGTATTTTGCCTTTCACGGCCAATCAAAAAAACCACACAAAACACGGCGTAGACCTAGAAAAGTTGCTGAGTTTTAATTGCTTGGTCCTGAAATTCAATATACAATCATTTTGGAAGCCTTTATAGGGAAGTAAAAGACTGTTTTAGCGTTTAGCTCTCGCAGTAAATTAGCGGAGGTGTTCTAAATTAGAATTGAGGTATTGCGCACTTTGCTACTCCTTTGGTAGTCCGCAAATAGACCACAAGAGCCCGCTGATGAACCATCTCGGAGTTACTAGGCGTAATCTCGCACAAGACACGGCATAAACTTAGAAAAATGTTCTGTGATTAATTTGTTTTTGTTATTATTACTTTGGATGATACCGACAGTAGTGGCTCAGCTGGCTAAAGCGCAGCGTAAGGTCATGGGACCAAGCTCTCTGCTGACTCGGTAGACGCGTGGGTTCGAGCCCCACCGTCGGCTGTCCTTGAAATGGTTTTCCGTGGTTTCCCATTTTCAACACCAGGCAAATGCTGGGACGGTACCTTCTGATAGGCCACGGCCGATTCCTTCCACATCCTTGCCCAGTTTCATTCATCTTCATCCATTTCATCTCTCATCCCGACCCGCAGGTCGCCCACGGGCGTCGAATAGAAAGACCTGCACTCGGCCTCTCATGAGGCCACACGACAAAAAAAAAACTTTGGATGATTGAAGTTTGTTCCGTTACTGTTACTCTTTATCATGACATGGTACTTAGTATATTGCGGATATGATAATTGCTATCAAGTTTGATGTATTTATAGCATAATGTTTATATGATTAAATATAGTACCGTATGAATACGTTAAACGATAGGTGCTCAATATTTAAGATAGGTTATTTAACCTTTACTACATAGAAGCTGATATTTATTTCCAATATATAAACGCACTTTCTCACCTACAAAGCGGAGGCAGACAGGCTTTTCTCCGGGTACTCCGGTTTTCCCTGTCACAATTTCATTCCAGCAACAATCTCCACTATCATTTCATTTCATCTGTCATTCATTTAATCATTGCCCCAGGGTAGTGCGACAGGCTTCGGCAGCCGGCAAAGTTTATATCGTTGCTGATAGATGGGGGTTTCATTCATTCCATTCCCTGACTCGGTCGGTCTACCGAAAGCAGGCTAAGGATTTTCACTTTCCTACCTCTGATTAATAATTTGGTGAGAGAAAATGCATCTAGTCTACACATGTAGTTGGTAACATGGAAATAACATAACTACATTAGGAATGTGTGATTATATATATTAATGATTTAGTCCAGCTAGTACTAAAAGCCGTTCGAAGAACGGGTACTTAGAGCTAGTATTTAATAATTGAAATGAAATGTAGTGAAATTGTATAATTTAAACGACACAATACTATGGGCGGAAAATAAGTTGTAATTAATATGAGTAATAGAATGACCAGAGCACTAGGTGATGCAATACAAGGAAGTGTGGTGGTATATAGTGTTTTATTGAGTAGTGGGGTATCATAATGTGATGGGACACAAGGAAGTGTTATACAATGTGACCAGAGCACTAGGTGATGCAATACAAGGAAGTGTGGTGGTATAGAGTGTTTTTAGTGAGTGAGACATCAGGAAGTTCAGCAGTAACAGTTGAGTGGGTCACCCTCTCTCCAGGGATTATAAATATGGGGGGGGGGGGCAGCTCAGGGTATGGGTGAAGACATCAACGGCACCTGCGGTGGTGAAGGAGTCCTTTGTTTCAGCAAAGTTGGCGGAAGAGGCAACCCAGTGTTTGGGGTTAATAGAGTAAAAGATATAAATCCATATTATGGACATCCGTAGCGTCTGTACTCCAGAGGAGCGACTACAAAAGGCGTCCGTTCTCCATGTTAGGAGCGGCCTAGTTCATACCTGGCAGTAGGTTATAAAATGCATTTGGGAGTGGCGACCCCATCTTAATAATAGCCTAAAATGATAGCAAATATGGTTCAGCCTCGTAAAATGCTGCAGGCGACGCGCAGTTCTTCAGATGCTGGGGGAGCTGTGAGAAATGGGCGATCAGCATCGCAATACATCCGAATAGGGACAGTCAACATCTTAACCCTGACGGACAAGACTGAGGAGCTAGTGGACTTCATGATGGAGAAAGATATATCCATCCTCGGTCTGAGTGAATCAAAATGGAAAGGAAAAGGGGAAAGAAAACTAAAGGAAGGATATAGGCTGTTTTACATTGGAGGACAGGAGGCAAAAAATGGAGTAGGAATTATTATAAGAAAGGATGTCCTAGAGTATGTGGAGGAGGTGAAGAAGATAAGTGACAGAATGATCATAGGAAGGATACAGTTCCAGACAGGGACAAAAGATCAGGTTCAAGTATATGCTCCACAAACGGGGAATAAAGGAGTGAACTTAGAAGGATTCCTAGAATGTGTGGAAAAAATAGAGGATAAGGAAATAATATTAATGGGAGATTTGAATGCACAAGTGGGAAGACAAGGAAGAGAGGAGATTTTGGGACCATATGGTTATGGCAGTAAGAATCCAGAAGGGGATTTCTTAATGGACTTCTGTCAGCGGAACCAACTAATTATAGGGAATACGTAGTTCAGAAAGAAAAATAGTCAGAAGATATCGAGGTATGGATGGGGAGATAGAAGAACGAAAACTCTAATAGACTATGTATTAGTCGAAAAAGGACATTGGAAAGAGCTCATGGATGTCTCAGCCATGCCAGAGGAAGCCTTTGGAGGAGACCATAGGGCAGTGGTAGAAAAATTAAAAGTAGGAAAAGTTATGAGATTACCAGAAAAAAAGGGAAAGAAAGATTAAGGTCTGGAGACTAAAGGAAAAGGAGGTTGCAGAAGAGTTTAAGAAAGAATTACAAGAACAGATACCAAGGACGGATATTACCCATGTGGAACAAGAATGGGAAAAGTTCAAGAGTGCATTTGTAAACAGTGCAGAGAAAACATGAGGTAGAACATCAGGAAAGGTACGGGAAAAGGCAACAAAATTGTGGACTAATAGAGTGAATAAAAAGGTAAGGGAGAAGAAGTAGACTTGGAAGAAATGGAAAACAAAAAAAGACAGAAGAAAGTAAAGCAAACAGAGATTGCAAGAAAGTAATTGCAGAGGAAAAGAAGAAAACCTGGGAAGAATTCACTGAGGAAATAAGGGAGGATTTAAATTGTGGAAAAAATGGCTGGTTGGAATTATAAAAAGTAGAAGAAATTAAAAGGTGAACACTGGGTTCGTGAAACACAAAGAATATTTCAGCGAGCTGTTGAATGTGAGACGCCAGGCATGCGGAGATGTTACACAAACAGCCAAAACGGTGGAGGAAGAAATAGAAGAAGAGCCAGACATTACTATGGCAGAAGTGGAATGGGCAGTTAGGAAGATGAAGATGGAGAAAGCTGTGGGAATCGACGAAGTGGCAATAGAAATGATCAAGGCGGCAGGACCAGTGGGTTGCAATGGACATACAGACTTCTCAGGAGTGTGTGGAGAGAGAAGAAAATCCTGAATATTCAAGAAAGGAGACAGGAAGGTGTGTGGTAACTACCGAGGAATCGCCATCATCTCGCATGTTGCCAAAGTAATGAAAAGAATCCTAGAAGAAAGAATTACAGTAAAGGTAGAAAGCCAAATAGAGGAGGAACAGTTTGCATTTAGAGGAGGCAGGTCAACAGTGGAACCCATTTTCTGTCTGAGACAGAACAATGAAAAGAGTTGGGAATATGGGAAGGATATGGTAATGACTTTTATTGATCTAGAAAAGGCCTGTGATAGCATCCCTAGAACAAAAGTTTGGAAAAGCTTAACAAATAGGGGAATAGGTATTGAACTGAGAGACATGATAAAACGAATGTGCATGGATTGCTACAGGAGTGTGAAGCCCAGAGTCGGGACCTCGGAATGGTTTAAAATTGACCCCTCTAAGAGGGATGAGAGCAGAGTACAGGCAGCTGAGATGAGATTCCAGAGAAGTATGGTCCAGGAAACGAGGAGAGACAGTGTCTTGTCACCATTATTGTTATTAATGGTGATGGATGACATAATGAAGGCAGCAATGAAAGACTATAGTAGGGCAAACATAAGGTAATGCTGTTTGGAGACGATGTTGTGATCTGGGGCGAGGATGAGATGGAGATACAAGAACAGTTAGACGTAATAAATGAAAAGATTGCGCAATGGGCATTGAAGATAAATGTGGAGAAGAGTAAAACAGTGGTGATGAGTGGAGGTAAGAAAGAAGGAAAAGGAGTAATCAAAGTAGGAGATAAGGAATTGGAAGTGGAGAAACACTTCAAATACTTGGGAAGTGAACTGACTGAAGATGAAGACTAGATTTGGAAATTAGCAGAAGAATACAACTCGGGAGTGCTTTCTACCAACAGGTACGGGGACTAGTATGGAACAAGCATATACCAATTAAGGCTAAAGAAATTAAGTACAAAGCATATTATGTTCCTATAAAGACACATGCAGCAGAAATTTGGACAATGACTAAGAGGGATGAGAGCAGAGTACAGGCAGCTGAGATGAGATTCCTGAGAAGCATGGTTCAGAAAACGAGGAGAGACAGAGTGAGAAATGAAGATATACGGAAAGAACTGGGAGTACAGAAACTAAATGACAAACTGGAGCTAAACAGATTGAGATGGTTTGGACTTGTCAAACGGATGAATGAAGTAAGTCTACCAAGACGAGCACTGGAACGACGGATGACATGGAAAGGAGGACGAAGAAGATCAAGAATGCGTTGGATGGACTCGGTGAAGAATAGCATTAGTTAACGGAACCTGGATTAGAACACCGTGTCGGAAGAGGAATGGTGGAAAGACAGAACAAAGTGGAGAGGAACCTTATTTCCCCCCACCCAGTGTCAACTGGAAAAGGGGAAATGAAAATGATGATGATGAATAGAATTTATCGATCACCAGGAGGGTGATAGTGGAATACAATCATCTGTGGTACCGGTAATGAAATGTACTGTAATTATGAATTAAGTGATCAGTGGAGTATACGTGTATTTTGTGGTGCTGTACAGAGCCAAGTGCATTATGAAAGGTATTCAAGGGAATATCCTGTGAAAAGTTATAGGTTTAATCCATTAGTATATGGAAGCGTCGAAGTCATGTTTGACTTACGTTATTTGAAGCAGATATCAGCGAAATTCCACAGAAATAATATTATGGTGATTTATAAGGATGATTTCAAAGCATAAATGAATAATTGTTTGTTGGAGGATTTTTATAATTCCAATTCTGGAATTTTGATGGCCATGCTGACTGAGTTTTCTAGTCATCCCAAGCTATTGTTCTGGAGATGATAGTTGAAATAGGGTATATTAATTCTTCTAAGGTTTATCGCTCGGTAGATTATACAAGGATTTGACCAACAATTTTATATGAAAATAAATTATGAATGGAGCACTAATGGAAAGTGCCAAATTATGAAAGTCTTCTGCGGAAGCACTTAAGATTGCAATGCTACTGTTGTAAATTTTGTATATTTGTACATAAGGGAAATGAGAAATGAGGTTAACAATAAGTTCAAGGAAGCGAAAGAAGAATGGTTGAAAGAGAAATGTGCAGGTATAGAAAATTGTCTGAAATTCGGAAAAGTAGACACAGCTTATCGAAGGATTAAGAATACTTTTGGGGAAAGTAAGACTAAGTACTGTAATATTAAGGACATAAATGGAAAGCCTCTAACAGATAGGGAAGAAAAGGTTGAGAGATGGAAAGCTTACATAGAGTGTTTGTATAAGGGAAAGGAGATTGAGAATCATTTAATGGAAAGGGAGGAGGAAATTGATGAGGATGCGAAGGGAGATTTAATATTGAAATCAGAATTTGACAGAGCACTGGAAGACTTAGGCAGGAACAAAGCACCAGGCATAGATGATATACCGATTGAGTTGCTACGCTGCATAGGAGATGAAGGTCTGATCAGGTTATATCACTTGGTGTGTAGGATTTATGAGACAGGTGAGGTACCCTCTGATTTCAAGAGGAATGTTATCATCCCTATACCGAAGAAGTAGGAGCTGACAGATGTGAAGATTACCGTACAATCAGCTTGATTATTCATGCTTCAAAGATCCTGTCTAGAATAATTTGCAAGAGGATAGAAAGCGAGATAGAAACGGAGTTGGGCGAAGACCAGTTTGGTTTCAGGAGAAATGTAGGAACAAGGGAAGCTGTACTGAGTCTTAGGCTGATTTTGGAAGGTAGAATAAGGAAAGATAAGAGAACTTTCATGGCATTTGTAGACTTAGAAATGGCTTTTGATAACGTTGATTGGACTAAATTGTTTGACATTTTGAAAACGATTGGTATAAAGTACAGGGATAGGAGAGTGATCTACAATCTATACAGAAACCAGACAGCAGTCATTCGAGCTGAAGGACATGAGAGAGAAGCTGGTATTCAGAAAGGTGTAAGGCAAGGCTGTAACTTATCACCCATACTTTTCAATCTTTACATTGAACAAGCAATGAAGGAAATTGGAGAAAAATGTAAAGTGGGAGTGAAGATTCAAGGAGAAATAATTTCAACTCTGAGATTTGCTGATGACATCGTCATCTTGGCCGACACGCCTGAGGATTTGAATGAGTTTTTGAATGGTATGGACTCAGTCTTACGGAAAGAATACATGATGAAAATTAATAAATATAAAACAAAAATACTGGAATGCAGCCGAAATAAATCAGAAACCTCTATGGACATCAAATTGGCAGGTGAAAAGCTGAAGGAAGTAGGAGACTTCTGTTACTTATTAAGCAAAATAACCAGTGATGGACGAAGCAAAGAGGATTTAAAAAGTAGGTTAGCTCAGGCAAGGAAAGCATTTCTACAGAAAAGGAATCTGTTGATGTCGAATGTACATTTAGGTATTAAGAAGTCATTTTTGAAGGCCTTCGTCTGGAGCGTGGCACTCTGGAAGTGAAACTTGGACTATTGGTGCAGCAGAAAAGAGGAGAATTGAAGCGTTTGAAATGTGGTGTTACAGGAGAATGATGAAGATCAGATGGGTAGATAGAGTTACAAACGAAGAGGAATTAAGACGAGTGGGAGAGGAGAGATGTTTCTGGCGACTGCTAATGAAGAGAAGAGATAGATTGGTAGGACGCATACTAAGACACCCAGGAATAGCAAGCTTAGTTATGGAAGGAAGGGTTGAGGACATAAACTGTAGGGGTAGACCAAGGTTAGAATATGCTAAACAGATTGCCTCGGATGTAGGGTGTGGTAGCTATGTAGAGATGAAACGATTAGCTCAGGACAGGGAGGCATGGAGGGCTGCATCAAACCAGTCAAAAGATTGAAGACTCAAACAAATAACAACAACAACATAAGGGTAATTACATCTTTTTCAATGCGTAACTATGAATGTCGAATCTCCGAATATATGGTGCCATAGGATTTTGCTTGTTTGTTTGTGGATCATTATAGTGTTCATGTAAATTTGGAGTGAATATAATGCAGTCTAGTCCATGGGAACTGTTCACTGCATTTGAGCCGGGTGAATTAGCCATGGTCGTTACGGCATGACTGCTGGCAGTCGCTCACATCCGGGAGGCGAGGAGGTTCAAATCCCCCCCGCCGGCATGCTTGAAGATGGTCTTCTGAGGTTTCCCATCTTCCTTCCAGGCGAATGCCGGGGTTGGTCCCTAACTATAGGCCACAGCCACTACCTTCCAACTCCTAGTCCTTACATTCCGACTTTCCTCCCCAACGGTACTTGTAGCTCACCCATTGGGTGTCCGTCTCGAAGCAGCTACAAAACTAGCGCGCCGAACATGTCCTCGGACACTCGCGGCCCTAAAAACCATACGCTTAAAATGCATTTGTGGCATTTTATGATGCAGATTCCAGTGAGGGTATTTTCCTTTTCTTCGTTGTTGATCCATAGACATTGCATTTGCTGTAATGTCGCTTAGTGAATAAATTTTGTCATTTTTTTAACCTTTGAGTGTGATGCTCTATAGAAGTGATAAGACTTCGCGTTAAGAAGGCCATTGCTGGGTATTTCTGGAGTATCCCACACTCCTGAGGTTACGGCTTTACGTGATTCTCGTGTTCTCTGAGCTTATTTGCATCGTTTGCCATGGTCTTTCTTGATACCACCTCTGTTAGGAATGAATTGTGCCCTATTATCCCCTTCACTTGTTGGTAGGATCTGGGGGTTTTCTAGCCGGGATTTTCAGTTTCTACGATCTAGTTGTCATCGTGGGATTTCATCAAGCTGATGGTAGGTAATTCGGGTACAGTACCTAACACAAGGCCACGGCCACTTCCTGTCCAAATCCTATCACGATTAAAAATACATACACTGGTATAGACATGACAGTGCCACAGGTTATCAGACAATTTCTACACCCAAATTTACGGGGCTACATGACCACGATCTCGCAAAATCTCTTAAAGAGTCAACAACAACATAAATGATCAAAATATTATGAGAAACATATCTGTATGATCCTTTTCGTAGTTTCGTAGGACTATGAACTAAATTGTCCCAACAACTATCAATTGAGAGGGTCAGATGACCTCGCTTTTCCGACCCTTAAATCAACAATAACAAGCTATCAAATGAAGTGATACTCACGACCGATCAGCAAATAATTTTGATCCTGGATACATGTTGGTAGAATAGCAGAGACCCTCGTCTGTGAGTAGAGGCACAAAAGGTTGGATGGAATTGAGACTCTCGCTTGTCCATACTGCCTCGATATCCAATTTGGGCGCTATCTAAACAAAAGTACACTAGCATGTAAATCTGGCCAACGAATTTCAAATTTAACAATATAATACAATGATTTTTATGACACGTTGTGTAGTAGAAACCATGAAACGTCACTTACACTTGAACACTGCTGTTTATAGTATATGGAGACAAGACGCTCTATGCCAAAAAAATATATTTTATTTGAATGATTTTGTTGCATCCAAATTACTTTGTTCTGTAAGTTTTCAACTTCGTTATATTCGCATGTTCTACCAGGGCGATGTTAATTAGGGTTATTGATAGGTAAATTGTTATATTCTATCATTCAAATTTAAAAGAAAGAATTGAGGAAATCGGCCTGGTAGAACGTCCGGAATGACTCGCTGTAGTTTTCATAAATTATTTTAATAATATACTGTAAATTGTTCCTACCTTTGGCACAATTTCCCAATAGTGACAGACCTTTAAGGTAAAGCCAATATTTAGAATGACGTAATATATGAGCTCAAACTTCGTTTTGTCCAACTTCAAATAACTCAGTCATCTAAATTCGTTCGACGAAAGTAATACTAGTAAACTCGGCACGGTACTTAATTCCCGAATTGTTATTTAACTTCTACTCCAGGCAAATTCCGGGATAGTTCCTAACTTAAGGACAAAGCCGCCTCCTTCTCAATCCTGATCTGAATTACAAAGGCACACACTAATACGGACATCACAATAACACAGGTTATCAGATATTACACATACACAAATACAGGGGCTACATGACCATGATGTCGCAAAACCCATAAATCAATCAACGGGCTAAACCCTTTCACTTTCAAGCTCTCATCTGATGGGTGTGTGAAAACTGTCAGCCAAATTTACCAACCTGTGCACACACTTCTTTTAAAATGAGATGGAAGAGAGACCAATAAAGATATTAAAATAAAATATTATAAATATGGAGTGTATAAATCACTTGTTATTACTGAAAATATTTGATGTCTCTGAGCCATATGATTTGAATGTAAAAAAAGGCAATGGGAGAAAGAATTACAAATTTCAGATTTGAAATTTTTGAAGAAGTTTTGGAAAATGGAATTCAATGGTCAAGTCTACTATTCATGTTAAAAGAAAGTCTATATTATTTGATAGTGTGTTAAATGTCAAGAACCCAAACTTACCAATGAAATCACGATGTAAACAAGATACAAAACTCCGTGAGTACATGTTTCAAACTCTAAGAATTAATATAAACACAGATTGTCAGATGTTTCCGCAGAATATAAACGTGAGTTAAAATTGCCTTCTTCATATTCCCTTAAAATTGCCGCTATCAAGTGTAAAAATAAATAAATAAATAACCAATAATAACGGCCGGTAACGATGGATCGTTACCCTGAGAGTTTTGGCTTGAACACGGCGTAACGATAGATCGTTAGCTTGAAAGTCAAAGGGTTAAGTCTGCCTGCTCAGCCCGTCCAGTGCTGTGGACTACGGTGGGCTTCGCGAGACCAGTGCTATGGGCCAGCGTTAGATGTGACGACACTGGACTGGCTGGGTAGATCCTGGCAAACTATTTGCTCTAGTTCCGATCAGTATCATAATTTGCCGCAAGTCCAGGATCGTGTCTCTGCTGAATAAGAATCAATCTCAAGTCTCGATGGGAACCTTTATGACCGAACTATAACACATGCTAGCATATCGTACGCCAAGTTTTTTTCCGTAGTCAGTTTACCCTCCAGGTAGGCTTTTCCCACGGACTCAGCGAGGGATCCCTCCTTTACCGCCTCTACGGGCAGTGTCCTGGAGCTTGACATCAGGTCGGGGATACAACTGTACAACTGGGGAGGTGGGACTAGCGCCTCGCTCAGGTGAACTCGAATATAAAGCGAACAGGAGGCCTCATGAGTGATAGAACGGGTTGGGAAGAAAAGGAGGGATAGACAAGGAAGAGGTAAGGAGGCGGCCGTGGCCTAACGGTAGGTAAAGTGACAGTATTTTGTAGATGAGATTTACGTATTTATAGCAACAGTGCGCTGATGCCATGATCTTAGGACGTATTGTTTTGTTTCAAACAGCTGGGAAGGCTGACAAATGACGATAGGAATATCACTTGGTACGCCGAGCAGCGAACGGAACCTCGGTCAGGGCCAAATTACGTCACCTTGACAAATGACAGTCGGCTAAGAAGCTTGTGGAGGCTTTAAAATATGCCAGCATAGAGAATCTCCACAAGGTAGAGAATCAGATCTTATTCTAACCTCACCAAGAGCTTATTAAAATTGTGCGCTGAACGCGGTACTTAAAACGAATGCGCACTGTATTAATAACACCATCCATGAATCGACAGTGGGTGCTTGTCAGGGTACACCCTAACCAACACCCATCGAGACCGTGAGACCAAGTAATACCCGTTCCAGTGGAAGCTCAACTAGGACACGAGCTCAGGATCCAGTGAACCTTTGAACATCTGAAAAAACAGACTGATCGGAGGTAGCGCGGGAATAGGAACAAAAGATACCACAGACCTCTATGAACAAACGAGTATGCGCTTATTAAGAGACCAATTATGTCAGACCCTAAAAAATAGAATATACAGCAAGTTTCAAAACATTTATGAAGGTCCTTACGAATTTATCCAAGACCTGAGGAATAATGCATATCACATACAGCACCTGGAATTGAACCTGGAAATTACCATAAATGCCACCAACATGAAATAATATTATACAGCAGAGGAATTTAATAAAGAAGATATACCGGTACAAATCAACATGGCACTAAAACGGAGCATTGAGCTTCGTGACCAAATAGCCACTTTAAACCAGCCGAGGGGAGAGTGACGACCTTCACAAGGCTGATGAGAATTAAAGGAACTTCACAGCGAACTGACTGAGATAGTGCGTGAGCTTGAGAAAGAGAACGTGAAACTAAGGAAAGAGAGATATGCAAGACGAGCCAGCGAGGGGCGAGGAAGCAAGATTTCTTAAAGCTGAGCAGGGAACGAGACGGTGACTGGCAGCTGGGACTTATGAAGGTCAGAACACAGACTACAAGAGACCAAGGACCTTGGGAATGCGTAAATAAGCAGTCAGAGAATCAGAAGCCTGCTGGAGGACAAAACGAGTTCACATTATAGAACACGAGACAAGTGTTCGGAAAGTGCTTAAATAAATATTTAATGCCTGAAATATTTATTTAATCTCAGGTAGGCGCATGTCTCTAACCATGGGAGGTCTATGACTGAGATGAGAACTCTGGACTTCAAGATGTGAACCACGAACCTCAGTCCAATGACGACGAGTCAAGTTGGAGCGCCGATTAAAAGAAGTAACATTACGAAGTTTGAAAGAGATTGGTAAAGAAGCCTGAAAGGAATAAATTAATTCACTTAGAGATTTATACGAGAAATAGGCTTTATGTGTGGAGAAGTCTTCAGAAACTCTGGAATGCACTCAAGTTGACACTTTTACAAATGGGAATTTCGACTGGACGTGTCGAGCTGGCACCACTATATTTCACTGCCAGCCACTTGGGGGTTATTTCCTACGCTAGGAACCCCAAAGGTGATTAAAAGTTACTCTGAAACAAAGGGAAAATAGCAGAGTGTGGGAACTCCTCACACATTAGTGCATATTATTAGAACGGCAGGACTGACTTGGATGTAAGAGATCATGCCAGATTCAGAAAATTCAGGAGTTCATTAAGACAACATGAAATAATATTATCCAGCAGAGGAATTTAATAAACGGGAATTTCGACTGGACGTGTCGAGCTGGCACCACTGTATTTCACTGCCAGCCACTTGGGGGTTATTTCCTACGCTAGGAACCCCAAAGGTGACTAAAAGTTACTCTGAAACAAAGGGAAAGTAGCAGAGTGGGGGAACTCCTCCCACATTAGTGCATATTAATAGAACGGCAGGACTGACTTGGATGTAAAAGATCATGCCAGATTCAGAAAATTCAGGAGTTCATTAAGACAATAGAAAACCCTCAAGTAATATTAGGAGCCAGACGCGGATGCATTTCCTTGTAAGTAAGTGGCGTGGGTCCACGTAGAATTCGATACAGTACATTGGGAAGTCCCGACCAGCTGCGTCAGTAAATTGAGGATGGCGCGAATCTGATATCAATTAAACGGCCAATGCGATTGAGCGCCGCATCACATTTTTGGAAATATCAGGACATTTTAGGCCAGACACCGAAAGCATCAGTGTCATAACTGGTCGGAATAAAAAGTTAAGCTCTCGGGTGAGGGAAGCAAGGACTATATCCCGGCGAAAATTTTAAATTGGCTGCCATCAGCAGCCAAACACCCAAGTTAACTTGACCACCAATGCGTGAGTTCACGCTACTCTGAGCTCCTATGGACGCTCTTATATTTCAAGTTCATCAAAGTATTTAGCAAAGCTGTTAAGTGAATGTACCCAGGTACAAAGTTAAATCGGAGCGTAATGCTGTATAAAATCACAGTAATCGAACAAGTGACCGCGAAACGGGACGGCAATTAAATAAAACGTGGCAAGTATAATAAAAGCCACGATCGTGCTCATAAAAAGTATCACAGAGTGACAGACACCTGTACGCGTTCAAAAACCCAGTATGAAGCTGAAGCGAAGTGTCGTTAGAGTAACGAACATATTAGTGCTAAATAAGACATCGAACTCGCGTACGGTCGTGTAATATGTGTGAAGGAGTTAAGTCGTCCCACTAATTGGACAAGACTTGAGAAACTTAAACGGGCACGACGTGGTCATACCCTAATAAAGGACCAGAGGCATGATCATGCAGATGATGCAGATTAGAGGAGACTTCAACAAGTATACACGGAACAGACCGTCCGTGAGAAATGAAAATATTCCTACGTGAACTTGCAGAGGAATTAGGAAGAGATAATTGGAGTTCAACTTGAACGAGGGATCGAGATCCAGTTAGAGACTTTCATTCAGGTAATCGGGGATGAGGAGCGTCATCAAATGTCTGATTTTGCTGTACGGATGAGTCAAACAGGATTAAAGTGATAACGATTAGTGTACAGTGATAGTGTAATATAAATGTCACGTGTTTTCGGGTAAAGTGTCAATGCCAGATATTGAGCATCGCTTTTGTGAAGTGTTAACCAGTGTATAGATATCAACTTGATGTATAAGACCAGTGTATAAAAATGTGTGTTAATGTTGGTGAAGTGAGTGTGATGGAGGTGTAAAGCCATCGTATGGGTGGGCGGATCATGCCCTTGCTATGCCCAAAGAAGACCAACGTGATTACCATGTTTCATTTAATTGTGATATTGTAGATCGTGGGACAGGACGTGGATTTATGTATTTAATGATAGGATGGACCCGGACGTAGAAAATAATAATATCATGTGACCATATTAACGATAAATGTAGGAGCGACCCAATCATATAAAAGTTTTACAATGTTAATGTTGAAAAGTAAAGTAAAATGTTATGACCTTCAGAGAAGACCCAGGCAGATTAGGACCAGGTATATGAGGTTGTAAAGATCACTGAAAGGGATAGAAATGAAGTTCATCTTGAAGTTTAAATATGTAAACGTGGAGGCAATTTAAGCCCATCAAATGTTATAGATGCAGAGAATAGTATGCGTAATAATACACATACGGACTTCCATGGATGGATTACGTAAAAGGGCTAATGCAATGGTATAGGGTGCTGGGGGCACCAGGGTTATAGTGTCGGAGAACACTAAGAGATGTAATGTCGTGGCCATAGCCTAAATAAATAATGAATTGCGCAATGGTGCGCGGAACAATGAAGTAATGAGTGTTGTAGTGCAAACTTACACTCAAACATTAATCGCTGCCAAAGCACCGGTGTATCATCACGTCCAGAGCAAGCATATAAATCGTCGGAGGTGCATTGTCACAACCAATAAGAAATAGAGGCCAGTATTGTTGTAGCGAGAGATAGGTATTCTCCGCAAGCAGGTATATTTAGTTTAGTCAGTTGAACCCATGTTGGAAGATACATGATAATATGATAATCAGGTGTTGTGAGTCAATGATTTAAAGATGTAAGAAATTCCAGTGAATCAAAGTGATCATTTTAATTATGTAGAGAAGCTGGTCAGTAAAATCTATCCGCCTTCCGAGGTTCGTTCTGGGATGTAATTAGGGTCTACCGTGACGGAGAGTCTTCACAGTCGCTAACCCATCCCACGCAGCAATCTTGGTTTGCTAGCGGAGGAATGTGGGCAATTTAACAGTCCAGTGAGTCCTGTGGCAACTTTAAACACGGCCGCTGGCTGTTAAGTTAAAGAAAGTGTATGTTGTTTAAAGTATTATAAGTTGTCAGGAAGTCAAAGCTCATCTTGAATATAATAATCAGAATTGGTGGGGGGATTCCTAAGATTTGCATTCTAGAGAAAACGAAAAGAACTCATATCGATGGGAGAATAATAATAATAATAAGGTCGAGATAGGAAGTCAATACGGGTACCGATAATAAACTTAAATTGGTAAACCATTGGATGGAAACACGTCCTGATACCCTAGACATGGTCAGATTTAGGTACCGGTACTCTTAATGTGTGCATGAGATAAGTAGTATTTTGGGGTGAAATTAGCACCGACACTTAATATGAGAAATGAAGTGATAAATTTAATTACGTGAGGATATGACAATATACGAATAATAATACCAGCGATGTGATAATAATAAATATATAGTGAGGTGAGTGATGTTGGGAGAGTATTCTTTATAACTTGTTTAAATGTCGTAGAGGGAGTTGAGTTTATGTAGTTTGTGTTGGTTTAATAAACTGATTTTAGTGATTGTCGTTATTGGAGAAGATGTCTGATCCTGGCTCATTTACCTCATATGTACTCTGCTGACCTGTGGGAGAACGTAACGCCCCCGGGAGCCGGCTAGCCGAGCACACAGAGAATATATAACTAACTAGCCGAAGTACCCGTTCTTCGAACGGTGTTCGGTGTTAACACCAGACATTATCAATTGAGCTTCTGCTTCTGTGTTGACCTGTAGTGGATGAATCTGCCGCTGCTATGCAACGTTGCCCAGGATGCGCCCAATTGTACTGGTTTTCCATAGTGTAAATTATACAATCTTCGGGGAGGCTTCTTCCTTGCACTTGTTATAGTCTCGATTAATATCGAGGGATTCTCGCGTGCCAAAGAGACCTTATTGGCTGATTTGTGCAACGAATGTAAATGTGACATACTCCTAATGCAAGAGACTCACCGGGGCTACAACAGCCATCGGCCCTAAATAGCAGGCATGGAGCTTGTTCTGGAAAGGCCCCACGATAAATACGGCAGTGCCATTTTTACCAAACCAAACCTAAATATCACATCAGCCTCGCTGACTGGAAAGGATGACATCGAGATTCTTTCAATATCTACACCACACTTTTGCGCTACTTCTATATACAAGCCCCCCAATGTCGACTTCACGTTTGAGGAACCTGTCAACTTCAACTACCAGGACGTAAACTTCATCATTGGCGATTACAACTGCCGAAGCACATCTTGGGGATACCCAGATTCAGATATAAATGGCGAAAAACTGGAAACCTGGGCAGAGAATCATGATCTTCAGCTAATTCATGATCCAGAGCTGCCAGCATCCTTCAACAGTGGCCGATGGAGGAGAGGCTACAACCCCGATAATATCTTCGTGTCATCCAAAGTTGCTGGGAGTTGTTTGAAGATGATGGGTAAGCCCATTCCATCTACCCAACATAGGCCCATAATATGCACAGTGAATGCCATGGTTGTGCCAGAGGAGGTGCCTTTCAAGCGAAGGTTTAATTTTCAGAAGGCCGACTGGGAAAGATTTGCCAAAGAGCTTGATACAGAAGTTGCCAAAATCCCACCGCAACCTGAGATGTATGAGGCATTTGTCAAATGCGTCCATACAGTTTCTAGAAGGACTATCCCAAGAGGTTGTAGAACAAGCTACATACCAGGACTGACTGATAACAGCAAACAGCTGATGAACCACTACAAAGATCTCTTTGAGGCAGACCCATTTTCTGATGATACTATCCATGTTGGCGAGGAACTGTTGCAAACTATCTCAACACATTGTAAATCTAAGTGGACCTCACTGGTAGAGAATCTCGACATGAAGTTAAATAGTAGGCGGGCCTGGAATCTCCTGAAAACCTCAGCGGTGACCCAACGACATCTAGAAACTTCACCACAATAACAGCAGACCAGATTGCAACCCAATTACTCATGAACGGGAAGACTAAAGGTCGGAGCTCACGGGAGCAACTGGAACGAACCTCAGGACATGAGAACCATAACCTACGAGAACCTTTCACCTTGAATGAACTAGAATCTGCCATCTCCACGTTGAAATTGAATAAAGCTGCTGGCATCGATGACATCAGAGTAGAACAGATCAAAAAGTTCGGCCAGACCACCCTACAATGGCTGCTTACGATGATTAATGAGTGTGTATCTAAGCTTTATATCCCCAGGCTCTGGAGGAAAGCCCGAGTGGTTGCACTGCTTAAGCCTGGTAAGGAGCCAAACGATCCTAAAAACTTTCGCCCAATATCCTTATTATGTCACTGTTTCAAGATCTTCGAGCGCCTTATCCTCAACCGAATTAGCGGCATCCTTGATGATAAGTTCATTCCCCAACAAGCTGGGTTTCGATCTGGAAAGTCATGTTGCAGTCAGATACTGAACCTCACTCAACACATCGAGGATGGGTATGAACAAGGTGAGATAACTGGAGTTGCCTTTGTCGATCTAACAGCTGCTTACGACACTATCAACCACAGAAAGTTGCTGAGGAAAGTGTACCAGACCTCCAACGACTACCAACTAACATCCCTTATTGGCACTCTCCTGCAGAATAGAAGGTTCCAAGTCTTTCTCCATGGTAAAAAGAGCAGATGGCGCATACAAAAGAACGGCTTACCTCAAGGCAGTGTACTCGCTCCTGTGCTATTTAATATTTACACTAACGATCAGCCCATACCAGAACATTCTAGGCTCTTCATCTATGCTGATGATACTGCAGTGGCTGCCCAAGGAAAAACATTTGAAGAGGTGGAGGGAAAGTTGACTTCTGCACTAGATACCCTTGGATCTTACTATGAAGCCAATCATCTTAAGCCAAATCCCAACAAGACTCAAGTATGTGCATTTCACTTAAGGAATAGAGAAGCTCGGCGGGAAATGGATGTTACATGGCAAGGCAAACAACTCCAACATTGTCCAACACCCGTGTATCTAGGTGTTACTCTTGACCGAACACTGTCCTTCAAGAAACATTGCCATAAGACCAGGCTGAAAGTTAGTTCACGGAACAATATTTTGAGGAAGCTCACAGCCACCACCTGGGGGGCAAGTCCTCACGTCCTAAGAACTTCTGCTCTTGCTTTGTGCATGTCTGCTGCAGACTACGCTTCACCTGTGTGGAGTGCATCCAGTCACACCAAGCAGATTGACATTGCCATCAACGAGACCAAACGAATCTTGTCGGGATGTATGAAGCCTACTCCAGTCGACAAACTTTACCCGATTGTTGGGATAGCTCCCCCAACTATCAGAAGGGCTGTTGCTGCTGATGCAGAGAGGGCGAAGCAGATTAATGATCCCCATCATCCACTGCATAATCATCAGGCTGTTGTCCGTCGACTGAAATCAAGAAAGAGTTTCATCGCCAGGACTCAACCACTGGAGGGAACATCGGAATCTAACCGCATCTCCAGGTGGAAGAGCAAGCTGCCGCCGGATATCCCTGTTAAGGAAGAGCTAGCCCCAGGAAATAACCTGCCTTACCCTGTTTGGAAATCACTTAATCGTCTCAGGGTGGGCGTCCCTCGTTGCAAGACCAACATGCAGAAATGGGGTATCCTTCCAGCTGATGGAGACACGTCCTGCGAGTGTGGAGCAACACAAGACCCAGCCCACCTGCTCATTTGTCCACTACTAGAACAACCCTGCACTACCCAGGACCTGATCGAGGCAAACAACAAGGCCATCGGAGTTGCTACATTCTGGAAATGATCGTACACGCAAATGAATGAATGATCAATTGAGCTACTGTTGCAATGGTTAGCAGTTTTTCATTCCTTCAAGTTTATCAGAACCAAGTTAGTTTTCTGGGAATATCACACACACTGTTAATTTAAGGCCCTTAAAATGTAGTTTTCGGAGACCCTTTATAGATTCCCGAATTTTGTGTCTCACATTGAGAAGCGCAACATATGTTTCGGTCGTCTTTCTAGGATAATTTTTATATTTCGCCTATTTTAGCATGTATTGAGAAGTTTTTCTCTATATCCACCCTTCTACTGTATGAAAAGTACGGTGAAGAGTTTTATAAATGAGTGATGTATTGACTCTCATGGTTACCATACCTAATTTTACGATGCACCAAGCATCCGAACACGAGTTATAGGCTACATAAAGATACACAGAAAGACAGACAGACAATTCTATTGTCTAAAACATATCACCCAGATATCCAAATATGGGTATATCTACCACACAGTATCAAACAAAATCATCCTTACGATGAACCCGTTTGTCGACAAAAAAAATACTTAAAATGGGCTCTCAGACTAAATTCACCTAACGTGTACTTCCTGACGTGAAATACAATTGAAAGCCTTGTAGACGAAACGCAATACACGTCACATAAAAACTGACCCTCTACGTTGTGCTAGGGGCCCATACACAGGAAGACCCCTTTCATAAATTATAAAGGCTTGTGGTGCATGAAAATTCAGGTTCTTTAGCCTCAAATTGCACAAATTTCTAAACGCCGCAAAAAATGCTGGTTCAATTCAAGAATTTTCGAAAATAATGTTGCTGTTTGGAGATATAATAGACCTTCTGTACTATATGTCGAACGTGAAAATTGCTTGAAAAAATTCTATGTTACCCCTTGACCCCCTTAATTGCATTGATGAATTGTACAGTCTACGTTAGTTCCGTGATAACCTTATAGCCATTTGCAAACTTTCACAGAAATTTAATAAATGGAGTGACATTGCTTCTTACAGAAATAGAAGGAAAGATGTAAGCCACCCCTTGAGATAATGTTCTCATGGTTACCGATTTGCATTCCTTCATTAGTTTGTTAAATTAAATTAAATAAGTTTTCTGGGAATATTTCAGAAACTGTTGGATTTAGAGCCTTATAATGTAGTTTTCGAGGGACCCTTTAGGGCCCCCGAGTTTTGTTTCTGGCACCGAGGGGATTTGTCTCGTCGTTGTACGCCATAATATAATACTAATATTAATATAATATAGGGAGAAATTATAACACCTATTTTTTTTATTATTAATGCAGCCAATGGTCATGTACTTTTCTTATCAGGACGGGTCAGGGAAGGGATATTATCAGAGAAAGAAGCATTCAATCACGCATGAGCAAAATGGAAATGGCCTACCATTTAACTAAGGACATCTATAAGAAAAGGTCAATATCCTTCAACGCAAAACTAAAACATTACTGCAGTGTCATCCGTCCGGAGGTCTTGCATGCTTCTGAATGCCTCACGATGAACAAAAAATGCTTGGTCGAGAAACTGGAGGACAAAGAAAGAAAAATTTTGAGAAAGATATTGGGATCCATCAACGACAATGGAGAATACAGAAGACGGCATAACCATGAACTATATACTCATGTGGAGAAGATAAGTAACGGCATCCGGAAGAGAAGGATTCCAGTGTTTGGGCATGTGAAACGAATGAGCCCAGCGAGACTGACCAACCACAACATAACTTACTTTCAGGAGAGGAAAACAAAATGGGCCTGGTTCATTGAACTGGATAACGATCTGAAAGAAGTGGGGATTACACCAGTAGACATTCAGGAGCGCGCCCCACTCAAAAGAAAACTTCAAGCTTGCAACGGTTTCCAAGAAAAACCGAAGCTGAAAACGGGAAAGATTTGGACCCAGGAACGGAAGGAAGTTCACCGAGAACGAATGCGGGCGTACTGGGCAAACATCAAAGCCAGTAGGAGACAGTTGGAATGACGCGGTCCATAGATGGCCTATACGAAATGAATGAATGAATGAATGAATAATATGGGGATAGGAATATAATAGACCTGCCGTACCACACCCGCAGGTGTAAATCACGTGAAAAAATTCTAGAGTATCCCTTGATCCCCTTAAGCGCATTATACGTATTGATGAATTTTACGGCTTAAGTTGGTTCCGTGATAACCTTCTAGCCGTTTGCAAACTTTCACACTAATGTAATTAATGGAACTGCATTGCGTCTTACAGCAATAGATGGATCTCTGAGAATCTGTTGCCATGGTTACTGACTTGCATTCGTTCATTAGTTTATTAAATGAAATTAGTTTTCTGGGAATATCTCAAAAATGGTTAGTCTTAGGGCCTTAAAATGTGGTTTTCGGGTACCCGAGTTTTGTCTCTCACATTGAGGGGCTGAAAATGAGCTTTGTCTCGTCCTTCTACGCCTATTTCAGCATGTATTTTAAGGGGGTATGCCCCCTTTTATGAGGGGTACGGAGAAGAGTTATATCAATGATAAGTGTCGTGCCTCTGATGGATATCTGTACCAAATTTTACGTTGATACGCCCAGCCGTTCTCGAGTTATAAGGGAACAAAGTTGTCCACAGACGACCAAACAAACAAACAGACAGACAGACAGACAGACAGAAAAAAGAAATCGGGCGCATCTATCATAAAACAGTCTGAAACGTGTAAACAACTCAAATTTCCGTAGAAATTCAGAGAAAAACATTCATTTTTATATATAGAGAGATATACTGCACCGGTCGGTGTTGACCGTGTTTTATTGCAGAAATTTAGGTTTCACTCGCTAACCGTTAGAGATATACGAAAAGTGATAAGGACCTTTCGGATAGAAAATTAAAAGTTAAAGCTCATGTATGCCATCAAAAGTATGCTATTTCTTAGCGTTCTCTTTTTATTTGAAATGGAAATATGAAATTTTGAAACCAAAGGGTGTAGTGACGTCACAAATGTGGGTTTTACTCGCTAACTGTTGGAGATACACGAACAGTGATAAGGACCTTTTGGATAGGAAATTAAATTTCAAAGCTCACATGTGCCATCAAAAGTTTGCTATTTCCTACCATTCTCTTTTTATTTGATATGGAAATATGAAATTTTGAAACCAAAGGGTGTAGTGACGTCACTAAAATGGTCGCCATTTTTAATAGTGCAAAATTTCGAAAACAAAAGTATCCTATATGTAAACCTGATAAATCAGCTACATCCATGCAAAATATCATTTAAATCGGACCAGTGGTTCTTGCGTTATTGAGTAACACACAGACAGACAGACAGATAGAAAGACAGACACACACCATCTCATTTTTATATATTAGTATGATGGACAGATGGGTACAATACACACGGACATAGAGTAAACCTTTTTCCCTCAAATGAAGTGATACATAGTCTAAATTGTAGTTCGTTTTATTTTCGCACTTACCTCCTCTAAAACTGTGATAGTGGTGTTGCTCATCTTTTCAACATGTCCATCACCATCGCCTCTAATCATTTTGTATATATCCACGATCATATTCCTGCAAAAAGAAAATAATATGTAGAAATTATAGAATTTTTAGCCTATTTTCAATTTTGAAAAAATAGGCTTATGAGATCACCTTTTGTGCGTGTGTGTGTGCGTGTGTGTGTGTGTGTGTGTGTGTGTGTGTGTGATTCGTGTGTGTGTCCCCCCCTAATAAAATCTAAACGGCTGGAGCGATTTCAATGAAACTCGGTATGTTCATAGCACTATTCCCGGCGACCTCGACCGTGCCCTTCAAATTTTGTTACGTCTCACCAATGCAAAATGGCGGCTGTGCGAAATATTTCACTAGCATTCAATATCTCCGAAACTATTACCGATATCGTCCTGAAATTGTGTACGGTGATAAAGGGTACTACTAGAAGTTCACCTATGAGACTTTCAAAAACCTGGTGACTGCAAAACCAACATGGCGGTCAAGCGAAGTTGAGACTTTTAAATAGACTTTTCTCGCGATTTAACTATCCACACGTAATGAAACTTGGTACAGCAAATGTTTATACACATTGTAATGCACTGGAGTCTAATTTAGTTCAATTGTTTACATAACTTCAAAATGGCGGCTGTGCGAAATATTTCACTGACATTCTATATCTCCGAAACTATTACAGATATCACCCTGCAATTTAGTACGGTGATAAAGGGTACTGATACAAGTTTACCTATGTATATTTCATAAACTTGTAAAGTAGAAAACGAACATGGCGACCAAGCGAAGTTGAGACTTTTAAATAGACTTTTCTCACGATTTAACCATCCAAACGTAATGAAACTAGGTACAGCATGTGTTTATACACATAGTAATGCACTGGAGTCTAATTTAGTTCAATTGTTTTCATAACCTCAAAATGGCGGCTGTGCGAAATATTTCACTGACATTCTATATCTCCGAAACTATTACAGATATTACCCTGCAATTTTGTACGGTGATAAAGGGTACTGGTACAAGTTTATCTATGTATACTTCATAAACTTGTAAAGTAAAAAACGAACATGGCGACCAAGCGAATTTAAAATATTTTAATAGACTTTTCTCGTGATTTAACTCTCTGAGCGCAGTGAAATGTGGTACAGTAAATGATTTTGCAGATTGTAATGCACTGCCATCTAATTTAAATCAATTGTTTACATAACCTCAATATGGCGGCTGTGCGAAATTTTTAAATTAAGTTTTTATTTCTTGTGTCGTAATCATGGGATCGAAGTGAAAGTTTGAATAATGAACCTAGGCAATAATTGTCCTTGAATGGTACATAATTCTATGGCCTATACATATAACAATCCTAAATGGCGAGCTTCCGAAATATTTAGACGGTTCTCAATATCTATGAATCTTTTACAGCAACCAAACTGATTTTTTTTATGTTCATAGAGACTATGAACATATGTTCACCTATAGGACTTTCATTAACCTGGTGAGCACAAATCCAACATGGTGGCGACGCGAAGTATAAATATTTAAATGGACGATTCTCGCGAATTAACTATCCGAGTGCTGTGAAACGTTGCACGTTAAATGCTTATACAAATGTTGATCCACTGGCATCTAATTTATTTCAATTGTTTGCATAATCACAAGATGGCTGCTGTGCGTAATTTTAAAATCTCGTTTTTACTTCTTGTGTTCTAATCATGCGATTGAAGTTTGAATACCACACGTACACAATAATCTTAATGTAATAGTACAAAAATAAAAATCCAACCTGGCGACAATCAGAAATATTTAGACGGTTCTCAATATCTACGAATCTGTTACAGCAATTAAACTGAAATTTTGTATGTTGTTAGAAGAAATTAACATGAGCAGGATATATGAAAATAGGCTGTATAGTTCTTTACGGAACTACTTGTTGTTATTGCTACTACTAAAATTCATGTAGGAGCATCAGTTATCAAACCAGTCAATCCCGCACCCATATGTGTCTTTGTGAAAACTATAAGTTTACCTATGTAATACATAGTCCTAACTAACGTATGTACAAACAATTTGGGCTAAGTTAGGAAATAAATTAGCTGGAAGTTGGAGTAGGTCACTCACCCAGCATTAGCTTGGAAGTTCGTTAAATCAAACTGTTGAATTATGTCAAGCCACAGCAGATTTACAGTACGCTATACTTTATTATTGTGATTATTATTATTATTAGTGCTGGTGGTTTTGTTGTTGATTACCTTCTATTAGACATGTAAGGTTGTGGTGTAGATAGAATATATGAGAGATCCTGTGGAAATCATTTGAGGGGTCTAGCAAAGTAGGCTACTTAGCTGTCACCTGTAACCAGAAGCAATATTTAAATTTGTAGGATGTGGTAATGGAAGTAAATCTTAATAGTGAAACAAAAAGTGTATAAGATATGCAAACAATATTGCAATTCTCCCTGGAGACATTTATACCTTACAGCAATTTATTAACAAGCTATATGAATATCGATTAGTTCCTAAAGAACTACTCGTAAATACGAGTAGCTTACATTCAAGTATTCTGCTGTTGTTTTCCACATAAAAACTCTCCCACATCTTAAACGGATTTCCCATGTGATGTACTAAATAGCCTTTGGTTCACGAACTACATTATGATAAAGTAAGGAGAAACAATATCAAACTAATAACTCAACTTCCAAACATTGTAGTCATTGCAGACAATAAACATTAAACAAGCATTTTATGAGCTGGTCATACTATAGTACTAGAGCACGACCTGGCTTAAATCAATACCTTCATCGTTAATCGAGGGACCTCTATAAACACACCTCCAGCCCTATAATATATGAATCCAAATATACACGTTGTGGCTTATCTACAATACCTACAATCTGCAATAAATGAATACAACACTAAGGAATTGTATACCAGAATATTTAGTTCAGTGTAGCCTATTAGTTAAACAACCTCCCAGAGATAAGTTCAATAGAACGGCAGTAAATATAATCCTTTTCAGGAAAGATCATAACGTATAACCTATAATTGGGATGGATGATTTCGGTGTTTCCACACCTTAAAATGATATCAAACTCCACTACTCAAATGGAAAATTACGTGCTAGGATACATAACGTTCAGTATTGGAAATGTTGAATCCACGTACGAGACGGCATCTTTCTGTCACGTGTCACAGGAATTATTATAGAAAACTCATATGCATGGCTTCTAATATTTTTGAAACATAGACTCTACAGAATTTGAAGCGTTTTGATAATGTTGATCGTAGTAGTTCCATGATACGACGTTTCTCTTTCGCTTGAATAGGATCCGAGAAATAAAATCTTATATTCTAACTGACGCCATATTATTTCTTTAAACAATCGAAAACCATTAAACGTCTATATACTAAGTTCTGAATAAAGATTTGATGTGCAATGGCTTATAATGCTGCTCTCAGGTGACTCGATCACCAGAGAAGTCATTTAAATATTTGTTCACTTAGCAGCCATGTTCATTTAGTATTTATCAGGATTCTTAAAATAACATACAGTACATATGAGTAGCCCAGTTAAGCCTCCGTAGCTTAGGCGGCAGCACGCCGGCCTCTCACCGCTGGGTCCGTGGTTCAAATCCCGATCACTCCATGTGAGATCTGTGCTGGACAAAACGGAGGCAGACAGGTTTTTCTCCGGGTACTCCGGTTTTACCTGTCAACATTTCATTCCAGCAACACTCTCCACTATCATTTCATTTCATCTGCCATTCATTTAATCATTGCCCCAGAGGAGTGCGTCAGGCCTCGGCATCTGGCACAGTTCATATCCTCGCCGCTAGTTGGGGGCTTCATTCATTCCATTCCTGACCCGGTCGGAGACTGGAAGCAGGCTGTGGATTTTCATTTCACTGAGCAGCCCAGTTACAAACATGGCCACCTCCGTTTCTTAAAATTTTTCAGGAGAGGTAAAAAACTGTTTAATATATTTCCTACTTGCCTTGTAAGTTAATATTGTGAATGCAGATTCTCAGCATAATCAGAATAATATTTACATCTATATTTTCATATGATATTCCATAGTTAAGCCGAAAATCACTGTTGAAATATGGAGTTGGCCATGTTTGTAAGTAAACAATGGAGTTGGCCACTTTTGTAACTTAACTCCAAGATAATGCACTGATTTGACATAGTAAATTGGTCAGTAATGCTAAAATTAATGTCAGATGCGTTCAGTATAAATATCAAGCTCAGTTTTAATGATGAAAATGTGATTAATTTATTAGAGACAAATACAAGAAAGTGGAACTTTCATACTTTATACGATAGTTTTCAGTTTTTGAAACTACATAAACACTTCAACAACTTCAAAATCTCCCTCAGTATTCTGAATGAGAATGAGACAGCGTCTGTAGGTACCTCTGGCCTGGTGTCATTTTCGCCAATAATCTTTTGGAACCATTTGGTTCCTCATTTTTGTTCCACTATTCTCCATAGTGTTTCTGAATCAATTTCTCACATCTTGCATCTTTAAAGCTTTACTCTGATGCCGGGAATCAGTCCACTAGGATTTACATCTTTTTGACGTTTACCTTTTTTTCGTAACTGACAAAGATTGCGCAATCTCAAGATTATAGTTGAGTTCCCCACTGACAATAGTAGTGGTTTTGTTACAGTTCTGTGACCATCTCCACCTCCCCACCTCACAAGATGGTGGTGGCACGATATCTCTCGAACCCATGGTCGGATTTTAACAAATGAGGTGTTGTTGAACTCGGGCTGACACCCCCTTTCCAATGGATAACATATTTCAACCCCCATAATTAAACCTATCCCTACTAGGGGGGTGAAATTTTAATTTGAGAGAATATCACTTTCCAAGTGCAACATGTGAGAGTTTGAATACCAATATGGAATTAAACGTTATTCAACACAATAGACATGTGTACGGTGGATAGCCAATATGAATTAACATGCTAGTTTTTTGTTTTTACACATGTCCACTCATAGGTTTGGTAACAGGGCGGGCTTTTTAAAAGATGGCGGCTGTAGTGTAACCTAACCCAACCTAACGTGTCCTTGTGGACAGGTCATTGTTGACGGGTCATTGTGGACGAGTCCTTGTTGACGAGTCCTTGTGGACGAGTCCTTGTGGACGAGTCCTTGCGGATGAGTCCCTTTGGACTGATCCCTTTGGACCGGTCCCTTTGGCCTGGTCCCTATGGACTGGCTCATGAATGTATTTAAATGATGTCAAAGGGCCTAACTACATTTGCGTGTGTTGAACTGACGTTGTTCCCCAGTCCCCACTACTATAATGGGATAATGATATGAAAGGAAAGTGACGAAATACATGTGAACATACAAGGGATCTAACTTGGTGGATGGATGTGTTCTAGCGAGTCATTTGTAGTTGAAAGAGAATAATACATGTTCATGAGATGTTAAAACTGTAGGGATGGTACGTGCAGTAAGACGTCTTGCTATTTCCTGTGGCATATTACAGACATGGCAGAGAGCGCACAGATCTGTTGCTATGACTAACGCTGCAGTAATTTGAAACCGCAAGTGTTCATGAAGACAATGGGTGATGATCATGCAAAGTTAGCAGTTATTGGATATTACACAGGTGTTCCTTCCGGTGTCATGTTGCTGACATTACCGAGAGCGCACACTGCTGTTGCTATGACTAACGCTGCAGGAATTTGATACCCCAGGTGTTGATCAAGACAATGGGTGATGATCATGCAAAGTCAGCAGTAATTGGATACCACACAGGTGTTCCTAGTGTACTTTGAACTCTCAGCTGTATTGGGAAAGGAATTGCAATGATTTGCAAAAAACTGCTGACACGAGCGATGAGAGTTTATATAAGAGAGGTGTCATATATTTCCCTACTGTCAGTCTTTATTACTCGCTTTGAGTTGTAAAAAAGCCTTTTTGGTAGAAAATCATTAAATTATTTTGCAAGGTAAGTACTTATTATTAATGGATTGTAGTCTTTTATCACTAATTGATGTTGAAGTTATTGATTGGAATGTATTGATTGATTGATTGATTGATTAATTGATTTGTTTACAGATAATTGGCTACCTGTAGGTTACCAGATTCCTACAATCTGTTCATTCAGTGGCAGCAGTTGATAAATTATAAAAAGGTAAGTGCCCCTCTAATAACTTTTAAACAGTTAGAGTGATATTTTCCAATGTTCACCACTAGATGTCAGTGAAAATGGTATATTTGGCAGTCAAAAGTTGGAAATACTTGACCATGGTGTGTAAAGCTAATTTTGTAGGTTAGATTTTGATTACCGCTCTATTAAGTCTGAATGTTCATTGCTAGGTGTCAGTGACAGAGGGAATATTTAAAGACTTAACCTCAGTTCACCTAACATAACCTTACTTTACCTAACTTAACCTTGTCACGTGACATGTTTTACAAGTTTAGACTTGCTTTATGACTGACTATGACGTCACACTTAGCTCACTTAACTGGTGGCTGCTGGTTTCTATCACGTGACATGATTTACAAGTTTAGACTTGTTTTAAGACTGGCTATGACGTCACACTTAGCTCTTTTATCTGACGATCGCTGGTTTCTATCACGTAACATGTTCTACAAGTTTAGACTTGTTTTAAGACTGGCTATGACGTCACACTTAGCTCACTTAACTAGCGATCGCTGGTTTCTATCACGTGACATGTTCTACAAGTTTAGACTTGCTTTAGACTGGCTACGACGTCACACTTAGCTCACTTAACTGGTGACCGCTGGTTTCTACCACTCTATCAAGTTCCAATGTTCACCGCTAGGTGTCAGTGACAGTGGTATACAGTAACCCCCAGTTAGAACTACATGAAGTTAGACTTGCTAGGAGTTCACAGATGATCGATTTAAATACCCTGCTATAACCATTGACTGGAATATAATCAAACTATTTATATTATACTTTGTTTTATCATTTATTAACATTTATGATTTCTTTCTTTTATAGGTAATTTCGAAAGTGATCATCATGTTCAAGTGTGGTGACTGTAAGAAACAATTCTCAAGACCTGACAGCCTTCAACGACACGCAAATGTTAAACATGACATTAAAATGTTTGTGTGCAGTCATTGTGCTACCACATTTAACAGACAAGATAATCTTGCACGTCATGTAAATTTAATGCATGTTAGTTCAGCACCATATTCGTGTTCAGTTTGCGAACTTGGTTTTTCTGCTGTTAAGCGATATCATTCCCACATGGTTGAAGTGCATGGGGAACAACAGGAATTAAAAACTGTAAAACCATTAACTAGCAAGGAACCTTTAAAGGAATGTGATGCTCAAAAGCGTAAACGTTCTCAAGATTGTGAAAATAGTTGTGCAACATAAAGAAAGAAGAATGGTGAACCTTCGATAACACATTGTGATGTATGTAATATTGATATACCTTCTGCATTCATTCATGGACATTTACGCAGTATTCAACATAAAAATAACGCTTGCCATGAAAGAAATTCTGGGAATATTCAACAAATTGGTAGTGCGTTTAAAAGTCGAATTGCTAGTTACAGACTTCATAGTAAAGAAAAAACTCAAAGTATTGAATCATTTTTAAAAAATTTTCAACCTACTGTGTTTGGCTTGGTAGGTAATGCTTTATTAGAGCATAAAACAATGAAAGTAAATTTTGAACTTTTCGGACTCTATGTAAAAAAATCCTCTCGGCACGCCGGAAGGCGGAGGTAGATTTCACCGGGCAAACTAGGGGATTGGCTATAATAGGCAAAATATGCAGGTTTTCGTAGGAGGATCAGACCTCATTGATTGCAAGAAAGTATTTTACATTTGGAGGTTAAAAATCAACTTTTTTTTCGTTTTTGTATGCATATTTTTATCATTTTATTGTCTTATGGGGATGGTAACCTTCTTGTCATTCGGGGTTCATTTTTATACTTCTGATCACACTGTCCTTATGCAAGGTTTGGAACTGATGTGTAACTATCAGACAGTCTGTTACTTCTTCTCGCAAAATTTTATCTCCCGCAGAGATTTTTGTTGGTTCCTCAGTTTAGAGGCTGCGACAACGTGGTCATGTAACCCCGGGTGTGTAGAATCTGATAAACGGTGTTAATTGTGATGACTGTTTTAGTCTGTAATTCAGGTAAGGTCTGCAGACGGTCAATTTTAAGTAGTAGTTCCTAATTTTGTACCTTATCCTAACGTGAACGACACCTAGCTGTGAACTTGGCTACTAGATGCCACCGCAACCAGCAACTTGCAACGAACGTTGGAACTTCTCCTCCAAAGGAAAGCATGCTGAGGGTTTTTTAGCGCTCTTAGAAAATCCGACGACTTTGTCCGGCTTTGAACCAGCGACCTTGGGCATATAAGTTCAGCATGCTACCAGTTAGCCGCTTCCCACAGTCAGATGGAAAAATGAATGTGATCTCGTGCAATGGCGTTGTCTTGACAACCTCTGATAGCTCATCCCTCATCAATTTAGAAGCGTTGTCACGGTAACCTCTGATGGCACTTGGCATGTTCTTTAATTCCGAAATCATTTTTCTCTTCCCTTGGCGTAATGGTAGGTCAGATCAAAAATTCTTTCAGACAAAGTTTTAGGTAATTATTAGGGGAATATTTTCCATTATGTACGGGTTTGATATTGTGCCTATTAAGAGAGATATGATTAATGTTTCCCGAAAAAAACACTTTTTTCCACCCCTTTGGTCAATGGTTGGTGCTATCAAAAAACCTATTTGACATAAATTTTTGGCACTTATCCGACAAATATTATGAACTTTGAATTGATTCGATATTTCACGTATTAAGAGAGTTATAGCGAAATTTCACTTTTTCGAAAACAGACCCCGATTTTCACCCCCTTCGACCGATTTTGCCCATTAACGAACTCGACCGAGATTTTATAGGGATACATGTTATGTAAAAAATTCAAAGTGATTGGTGCAAAATTACGGCAGTTATCGTGTCCACAAGAAACTGATATATATATATATATAGATAGATAGATACATATATACATAAATTATATATAAACTTTTGAACTGACGATGGTTTTGGGGTCTGGGGGATGTGAAACGCGAAGATATGTCGAAATTTTCCGGAAGTCGAAACATGGCACCCATTGCAATAGTTAGCTTTCTGATGAAATCTACCTAAAATAGGCTACATAATTTAAAATACTACCATCAACGACACCTAGCTGTGAACTTGGCCACTAGATGCCACCGGAACCATCAACTCGCAACGAACGTTGGAACTTCCCCTCCGAAGGAAAGCATACTCAGGGTTTTTTGGCGCTCTTAGTAAATCCGACGACTTCAGCCGGGTTTGAACCCGCGACCTTGGGCATAGAAGTTCAGCATGCTACCAGTTCCGATACCGAAGTCGCTTCCCACAGACATATGAAAACAGAATGTGATCTCGTGCAGTGGCGTTGTCATAGCAACTGCTGATGGCTCAACCCGTATCAATTAAAAGTAAAGTTGTCATGGCAACCACTCTTGGCACTTGGAATTTTCTTATAATTTAAATCATTTTGCTCACTCCGTGGCGTAATGGTGGGTCATATCGAAAATTCTTTCAGACAAAAGTTTTAGGTAATTATTGGAGGAATATTGTCCATTTTGTACTGTTTTGATATTGTGCCTATTAAGAGAGATATGATTAATGTTTCCCGAAAAACCCACTTTTTTCCACCCCTTTGGTCAATGGTTGGTGCTATCAAAAAACTTATTTGACATAAATTTTTGGCACTTATCCGACACATATTATGAACTTTCAATGGATTCGATATTTCACGTATTAAGAGAGTTATAGCGAAATTTCACTTTTTCGAAAAAAGACCCCCATTTTCACCCCCTTCGACCGATTTTGCCCATTAACGAACTCGACCGAGATTTTATAGGGATACATGTTATGTAAAAAATTCAAAGTGATTGGTGCAAAAGTACGGCAGTTATCGTGTCCACAAGAAACTGATATATATATATATATATATACATATATACATAAATTATATATAAACTTTTGAACTGACGGTGGTTTTGGGGTCTGGGGGATGTGAAACGCGAAGATATGTCGAAATTTTCCGGAAGTCGAAACATGGTACCCATTGCAATAGTTAGCTTTCTAATGAAATCTACCTAAAAACTGGGAGTGAAGGTGAAATTACAGATATCAAATCTTTTAATACAAAAAACATAATTGTTAGCGAATCAACTAATATTAGTGATATATACCAAAATTTTTCAAGTACCATCATTGTGAAGAGTGAAGAGTTCCAGGAAAGGGAGTCGGGCTGGGAATTGGTTGAAGTACTTTATTTAGAAACCAACCTGAATAAATATAACCCCCTTCGAGCATCATCATATATTGATTTACCTGCATGGATCAAACGGAAGAAAGCTGTTGTGAACGTTTGGAATAGTGATGAAGCATGTTTTGCTGGGGCTGTAACCTCAGCTCTCCATTCAGCATTGGGGCATATGGATAGAACATCATCCTATCCTCACTATTCCTCAGTGTTAGATTTAAAAGAAATAGAATTTCCTATGGCGATAAAAGACATTCAACGTTTTGAAGAGCTGAACAATGTAAGTATTAATGTTTATGGAATTGAAAATAAGAGTATAGTAGGTCCTCTATATTATACTCAGGAAAAAAAGGATGCTCATGTAAATTTACTGTACATAACTGAAGGTGAAAACGCCCACTATTGTAGGATAAAACATTTAAGTAGACTTGTTAGTAGTCAGGTTTCAAAACACGATGGTAAAAAGTGGTTGTGTGATGGCTGTTTGCTACATTTCCAGAAAGAGGACCAAATAACTCAACACCAAAATTGGGGGTGTAATCATGTGTGTACGGTATTACCGACTCCTAAAAATAACATTCTAAAAATCAAGGATTATGAGAAACAGCTTCGAGTACCATTTGTTATATATGCTGACTTCGAGGCTTTGCTAAAACCATTTAATGCATGTTCATCGAATCCAGCCCAACCTTTCACCAACACTACTCACATTCATGAACCTTTAACTTTGCATATTATATTAAATGTAGTTACGATGACTCTTTAAATAAGTTTGAGCTCTATAGAGGACCTGATGCACCTAAAGTTTTTATGGAAAGACTTGAGAAAGATGCCATCCGTATATCCTCTGTTTTAAGTACAATCATTCCAATGGAGTCACTAACATCATCACAGCAAATGGGTTTTGAAACTAAAACTAATTGTTTTATAAGTGGTAAATGTTTATATACGGACAGGGTTCGCGATCATGACCATTTAACAGTAAAATATCGTGGTGCTGCTCACCAAGAATGGAATTTAAATTATAGAGTAAGTAAATTCATTCCAGTCATTCTACATAACGGTAGCAAATACGATAACCACTTTATCGTTAAAGAATTTGGAACTTCAGATGTGAAAATTGATGTGATTGCAAATAATAAGGAACAATACGTATCGTTCACAAAATACATCAAAACTGTCAATAAAGAAACTATAAAACTGCGATTTTTAGATTCATTCCGCTTTATGCCAAGTAGTCTTGATAAGCTGGCTAGTAATTTAAAATCAGATCAGTTTCATGAAATTCAACGTGTCTTTCCTAAAGATGATGATTTTAATTTGATTCGTCAAAAGGGTATATTCCCTTATGAATATATTAACTGTGTGGAACGTCTTGAGGAGTGTTCTTTACCACCAAAAGATGCATTTTACAGTTCCTTAAACACAAGTCATATTAGTGATCAGGAATATTTACATGCACAACGTGTATGAACACAGTTTGACATTCAAACTTTAGGTGAATTTTCAGACATATATTTGAAGACAGATGAGTTATTATTAGCAGATGTTTTTGAAAATTTTCGGAATGTTTGTATGAAAACTTATGACCTTGATCCTTGTCAGTATTTCACTGCTCCTGGGTTAAGTTTCAGTTCAATGTTGAAAAAACGAAAGTAAATTTAGAATTAATGACTGATATAGACATGATCAATTTTATAAAATCATCAATTCGAGGTGGATTAAGCCAATGTAGTGGGCGATATTCTAAAGCGAATAATAAATACATGCCTAGCTAAAATCCTTGTGAAGAGTCAAAGTATATTTTCTACCTCGATGCAAATAACCAATATGGTTGGGCTATGAGTCAATATCTACCACTGAAAGATTTTCGCTGGCTGACACAACCTGAAATTGATGTCTTACATGTTAACACTCTTAATGATAACGATGATAAAGGATATATTTTAGAGGTAAATCTTGAGTACCCTAAAGAGTTACATGATGATCATAATGATTTACCATTATGTCCTGAGAATATGAAATCTCCATACATCACATCACGAACAAAAATGTTAATTGCTAATGTAAATGATAAATGTAAATATTTAATACATTATCAAAACTTGAAACAGTGTCTACAGCATGGATTGAAATTAACTAAAATTCATGGTGTATTACAATTCCGTCAGTCAGCATGGCTCAAACCGTATATTGATCTAAACAATAATTTAAGAACACAGTCAACAAACGCGATTGAAAAAGATTTTTATAAACTCATGAATAATAGTGTTTTTGGAAAGACTATGGAGAATGTTGATAAACGAGTTGATGTAAAGCTATTTACAAAGTGGGAGAATGATGGTAAAAGGTATGGTGCGAGCAACTTAATAAGCAAGCCTAACTTTCATAGCTGTTCAATTATTCATGAGGATTTAGTTGTAATACAAATGAATCGTCTTAAAGTAACTTACAACAAACCCATCCTATGTGGGTTACACCATTCTGGAATTGTCAAAAACACTTATGTATGAATTTCACTATGATTATGTAAAGAAAAACTATCTTGATAATGCTAAATTACTCTACACAGACACAGATTCTTTTATTTATGAGTTTAAAACTGATGATTTTTATGAGGATATCAAAACTGAGCTAAATAGGTTTGATACAAGTGACTATCCCGTGGATAATATTTACCATTTACCTCTAGTAAACAAAAAGGTTCTTGGGAAATTTAAGGATGAATGTGCTGGTGTTATTATAGACACCTTTGTAGGCACAAAATCTAAATCATACAGCTATATGACAATTGATGATGTAGTAGTAAAAAAATTAAAAGGAGTGAAAAAGTATGTTGTTAGTAAAGAGTTAGATATAAGTGATTATAAAAACTGTATAGTGAACCCGATGGGGTTATGCTGACTGGAATCGAACATGGTTCTCAGAGACTGTGATCTCAGTATAAAGGTTCCACCAGGAAGCGAACCAGAGATCTGTACAGGGAGTTTCTTGGTAAAAAACCCTCGAAAGAGATGTATATTTAATCACTGGTGTGATTTTTGATGAAATGGCATTATTTATTAAAATAATGTAGGAAATAATGAGCAGATTATATCATTATAAGACGATTTGGTGTAAGCTATTGGAGGCTTGAAGCACAGAGGAGGGCAGAGCTGACATTTACTAATTGGCCCAGAATTGTGGGTTGGAACCAGCGGCGCCACGTCCATCTCAGTGACCCCAATATGTCGTCTAGAGCAGGGGCGAGGCCTGAATAATGACATAGTTATTCCCCGACGGAGAATGGATTTGGAGTAGGGGCGGAGAAATGCCCAGAAAAATCATTGATTACTCGTGATTGGAGTAACGAATCGAGATGAGAGTTGCACACATGTGAATATTTTGGCAAGAAGATAATTTTAGAGTCTTTTACCTGCGAAATTGGTGCATATTTAATGATGTGCGTAAGGACTGTAAAACGACCATTGTTCGCGGATGGATGTGAAGATGTTGCCGGGGGTTTCCCGTTAGGTAGCGTCCCACGCCATGGAGAAAGGAATTAATATTAATTAATTGGACGAGCGATTCCTTTGCACACAGATAGTTTTGGGACCTGTGAAGAGAGAGGAACGCAATGATCATGGTTTGAAGACCTGAATCATGCTGTGAGAGGAGCCAAGATTACGCGGGAAGATGTTGCTCTACTTTCTGTGGAAATCCGATATAAGGGAGTAGACCCCAGGAGGAGCTCTCAGTCTAACTCAGTCTATACTCAGTCTAACTCAGTCTATACTCAGTCTAACTCAGTTGTCACGCAGTCTACATGCCGCCAAGCGCAGTTACAGCCAGTTACAGTCTTACTCAATTGTCGATTGTAGCGCAATGGCAATAAGTTGAAATCAGTATGCAGCAAATATGCAGCAGTACGAGACAGCGTGTAAGTCGCATACAGAAGTCTTCAAATAAGCTACGTGCAGTCTTCGAGTGAAACTTCAGTCAGCTACAGCCAGGTTGAAGCAAGTTCGTCAAGGCAAAACGCATGACAGATCTATTCGTCAAGACGCCGAACAAAGACTGGTATGTGTAATAGAAACAGTAAATATGCTTGTATGAATAATAGTCGTGATACAGGCATAATCAGCAGCACGAACTATGACGTGTTCAGTTACGAAGCACCGTATAGACTAACGGTAGAACTATTGTATATAATTATTTGTGAAAGTGTTGAACTTTATTAAGCGCAGTGTGTATAGTATTAACTAATCGTATATGTGTAACTACGATAGAATGCGCGAAAGAAACTCTACTAAGTGTTTGGTATTGCCATGAGAGTACCAGATGTTAACGCTCATGTTTGGGGGCCAGCGTATTGATGTAACGCAGGACGCTCACTGTAGGAGTAATGATCGTCATAAAACTGTTGGAGAGTTCCGAGAGCAGATAACCAGACTTTCAATCAGGAGTTGGTAACGTAAGATGCCGTCGACACCTGCAATTTCGATCTCTGCTAGGGAATTTCAGCATTGAAGTGTGTATAAAGTGACGAGTGTTCAGTGTAATGTATATGTAAAAATATCATTTAAAGTAGTGTTTGATGAAGTGTTTCACATGTTTGGGGAGTGATAACTTCCTGAAAGGTATGCAACGTGTCGTGTTGGTAATAGAAATTATGTGTAATCAAATGTGTGTAAACAAGAGAAATATGTCGCGTTAAACCCATTATGGCGGGCGACATGGAAGAATATGATTGGTCGGAGCCACCTTAGATGCCTATAGAGATGTAAGTACCCCACACAAATTATGGTTATGATTATGTAGAAGTATGGACCGCTGCATGTCTGTGATTCCGTAAAGGTATTGTGAATTCCTTATAGATGCCAGTAAAAATCAGTTAGGAGGCTGATCCTCCATGTTTAATCAGTATTGAGTTGATTTGGATAGAGTTGAAATGTTGATTTGCATCATTAAGTGGAGTAATTATTCCCACTATGAATTAAGAATGGCAATCAGTTATGTAAATGCAACGAACGCGATTGTTCGAGTTTAAAACGTCTAGCTATGTCGGAAATTTTGGTAATTTATGTGAGAATAATAATAAAGGATGATTTTGGTCAGTTATGTCAGTGAGAAATGATGATAATAATAATAATGGTTATTAAGAGTATGAATGAACACATCAGGAAACAAATAAATGTTGTAAGCGAGAATTATTAACGCTAAGTGCAAGACTTATCAATCTAAGCAGGAAGATGTTACAGTGAGATTACATTACAGTAACTATGGAAAGAAGTTTTATATCAGAATATTGCATATATTCAGTAATGATACCAGTAATGAAAGAGCTTTTAGTGAATTGAATTTGCAGCTTAATTGAGAAGCTTATAGAGTAAATGTTAGATTTCTCTTAATATTATAGGTCGGAGTGTCGTAGCATGGAGCATTAGGGGCCAGATAGTCTATTCTACGTATGAATTCTCCTATGTCGTGGACATTGTTGGAGATATTATTTATTCCAGAGTTGTAGTGTTGGACCCTAACTCTGAAGAAAGGATTGAAATGTGTTCCGGATTGGAATCTTGATAGAGTCGAGGAAACAAGGACACCTCGCAGCTCTAGGATTTCCCGAGAACTTATTGATGAGTTATTTACGCTCGTGGCAGCGAAACTCATGGCGACAGTGGTTTTCTGCGCCTATATTATACTTGAGACATCGGTCAAACCGCCAGGCTCATGCATTGCGAACCCCGAACCTTCATGTTGAATGGACCCATGTGAGGCCATTAATTAATCGTTATCCTCTACGTAGGACTAATTACAAAAGCTCATTCAATACCTGTTGGCATAATAGTCAATTAAGATCCTTTGGGAACATGTGTGTCGGTCAGGACACAGTATTTGTCTTGTAAATATTCGCTGCTTAGAGAAAGGTCGAGATAATTGGTGAAACGACCCATTCCACTTTCTATTGTGTAGCGACTTCCTTAGCCGAGGGTCGGAGCTAACCACCCGAGCCGCTCAGGCAAGTTATAAAGGGAAGAGATTCTAGACCTTGTTAAAATGACATTAATGCAAGATTGTTATGTTGAGTATTATAGCCATGTGGTTTGTGAACACATGGATAATTATAGTTCATCCTGATGGTTCATTATTTCAGCTATCTGACGAATGGTTACATGATATATTTGTACTGTCACTGGAGCCAAGTCATGTAGTTGGTGACTAGATGCCAATCGCCATGAGCGCGAGGTAGTCTATTGTACAATCCGACATAAGCTATAACGTAACGTTTTATCTAGGAATCACAGACAGCATGCGGTGAAACCATATAATTGGAGGATGTGTAGGGGGTAGCTTACATAATTATGGAGTTGCACGTTGATTTTGGTGCAACGTCCAAATAGGTAAATGCATGCAAAGCATTTCATTGGTGAGAAGAAAAATATTAAAACACGCACGGCACACATAATTGTTTAACATAAAGAGGTTTAAGGAATAATCCTTGTTGTAATATTAAAGAAGTCACATTGTATGACTGTTATGTTAATGTACAGTTTGTTTTGAAGTCGTAGGTGCATCAGCGCACTAGTATATCCTTGTGAAGTTCACAGAAGGGTAAAGCCTTATGGCTAGGTATGACTTTGTTGTGATTTCATATTTGTTTACTTGTGGATTGTGGAAGTAAAAATTTTGTTTGCTTTTATTTTATGCTTTTTGGGTATTGTTTTGTGTTTGAAGCCATGATTTATTTTACTGGATTAAAGTTTTAGAATAGAGTTGTGCTTTATCATTGTAGAGTTGATACCTTTTTGCCTCAAATCCAAAATATGCACTGCTAAATTGGGGTTACCGTACACACCTGAGAGCTGATGCTAGCTGGAGGCAGACGCATATTATCCATCGAGATTACTCACATGGGTACAATAGTTAGTAACCCACCTGTATTATATAAGAAAATGTATGTATTTAGAAGTAAAAATCATCAGCTACATACCAATTTGCTGAACAAAGTTGCTTTAAGTAATGAAGACAACAAACGATTCATTATACCAAACACATTTGATACTCTTGCTTGGGGAAACAGTCGCATTGACGACTATTACTTTACTTAAGTCTAATGATCACTATATTGTAATATTTGTAGTGTGTTTTATATTGTAATATTTTTTGTAAAAAATATAAGTAGAATGTATAATGTTAGGCTACTGTAGTTTAGTAAAAATAAGATAAGTAATACATTTTAGTGTAAAATGTTTGCTTTTGTATATTACAAAAAGATTTTAAAAAATTTACAGAATGTGTGAACTAAACAAGGGGAATGTAAAAAATGTAAAGTGGAAATTGTAAATATCCATGTGTGAAAAAGTGAAATGGCTATCACCATTTTAAAATTAAAAGACATTGTGATCTGGTAAACCTTGTTTTTATTTCACAACAACAAACATGTACAGAATGTGTAAACTAAACAAGGGGAATGTAAAAAATGAAAAGTGGAAATTGTAAATATTCATGTGTGAAAAAAAATGAAATGGCTATCACATTTTTTTAAATTAAAAGATATAGTGATCTGGTGAACCTTATTTTTATTTCACAACAAAAAATGTACAGAATGTGTAAACTAAACAAGGAGAATGTAAAAAAAATGAAAAGTGGAATTGTAAATATTCATGTGTGAAAATGAAGAAATGGTTATCACCATTTTAAAATTAAAAGATATAGTGATCGAGTGAACCTTATTTTTATTTCACAACAAAAAATGTACAGAATGTGTAAACTAAACAAAGAGAATGTAAAAGAATCAAAAGTGGAAATTGTAAATATTCATGTGTGAAAAAATGAAAATGAAGAAATGGCTATCACCATTTTTAAAATTAAAAGACATTGTGATCTTGTAAACCTTGTTTTTATTTCACAACAAAAAATGTACAGAATGTGTAAACTAAACAAAGAGAATGTAAAATAATCAAAAGTGGAAATTGTAAATATTCATGTGTGAAAAAATGAAAATGAAGAAATGGCTATCACCATTTTTAAAATTAAAAGACATTGTGATCTTGTAAACCTTGTTTTTATTTCACAACAAATTGAGCTTTACAAAAATAGAATACAAAGAAATACCAATTCCTCAAACCTTTTCAATGTCCATGTCCACTCATCATTAACTTTCCTTATATAACACTAATCACAATGAGAGCTGCCAACCTCTCTCCCACTGAGACATCACAGGATGTCAAACGTTGTTTAGCTTTTCAAAGATACTTTATCCACTACACGTCTTAATGCAGGATGACTGTGGTGATAAGAAAGGTGCATGCTTAATCCAAAGGATTAATAGGTATATCACCACGCTGTAAAGGTTCTTCAAGATAAGTTCCAGGACCACACAAATAATAACCAGGTAGGTAGATTTCGAAAGTTAAGTATTGAATTACTTTATCAATGACGCCATTGCCAGTACAGGTCTGGCATATCCTTTTCCATAGGTGGAGAAAAGGTTTGATCTTCCTCCTCCTCTGTGGATGATGTTTGTTGTTGCTGCTTTTTTTCTCCATCACACCCGTGGAATGAAGAAACAAAGTCTTTACATGGACTTTTATGACCGTGATACAGTTTGACCAGCTGGCAAGTAGCACACTGTCGCATAGAGGGTATTTTTGCCTTAGCCACTTGCTTATGGTGATCATAATCCGTACATGGTTGCAATTCACTTAACACAGGGTCTTGAGTCCATGATTTTGGTACATGTTGCCAGATTTCTTTCACTGCATTTGCTGCGACATAATAAATGAATGATTTTGGAAGAGCCAATAATTCTTCTTTGGTAAAACGGTCTAGTTTCTTTTTACACACAAAGAACTTTCCAATCGCTTTATCGGTAGAATCCCCTCTCTCCATGGTATCACGTTGATGTTTACACGTCGCTTGTAGAAATCTCACTGGTGGCATCCACAGGTAAACATTCAGTTTTAATTTTATTTAACAACTCCCAGCAGGCATTGGTGGTTAACCAATGAAACAATTGCCACACCTGTGCCAGAGCTTTATAGGTAATGTTGTCACAGGGGTAGCGGTCCATGAGTGTTTGCAGCGAGGGACAGCCCATGTCCATTAAATCGATACATTGACAGTAAGACGCCAAAAATGGTTGTAGCCATTGACGTTTTTCAGTACCTTTCACAACTACTACATGGGCAGAAGACAAGTGGGCTTTCATGACCATATCCAGGTGCTTATATGAAATGGTTCCTTGCTTCCAGTCTAGTTGCATATGAGTTTCAATCTACTGGGTTTGTTTACGGTCGTTATCACACAATAAATCCAACGCATAAGGTGGTTTAAACACCAAATGGGTAGCTTGCGATATCCAAAAAGTGGAACAATCGATGATGGCCACTTCTTTAAATATAAATTTGTTATCTCCAATTTTAAACCCTTGACAGTCGACAATTAGTGTACGCAAAATGTTCACTCTTGTCTGGATCAAGTCCAACTAACCACAGACTGACACTTGTTCAGTAAAGTGCACCCATGTCATTTACTTACATTCCATTCTAGTAAAAGAAAATAAAAACATTGAGTAGTCACTATAGAGGTTAGGATATGACAGGGGGCATAAGAAATAATAATATAACAACAACAACCTATTTTTAATTACATTATTTTATTAGCATAACAAGTTTTACATTCTTTTTTCATTCTAGGATAGAGGCGGTACCATCTCATACAACAAAAAAGTATTTTGTGTTTGTAGTGTCCATAACACCGATGATATTCTAATGTCTCTAAACTGGGAGTTTTTGACTGTGAGCTGCTCACTGAAGCACTGTTGACACCATAAAGTCCACACGTATCATAACTTTTTTCATCACTCAGAGGCATGGGTGAGGGGTAACTTGAATGACAGGGTATATTACCCACCTGCATTCTGCACAGGTAGGGGCATGCAGGTGACCAGCGCTGATGTTCCTGCATGGGTTCATCACTTTCTTGCCATTGGTCTAAGATGATGGGACAAAACACACATTTCACTTCATCTCTTATTTTTAAATAGTAGAATCCAGCGGCCGCTAGGGCTTGAGGGTTTATAAAAGGCACCGGCCACGTCGCAAAGGTCTTGAAACGTTGTTCCTCAGATTTTAAATTCATGGATGTAACCTCTCTTGAGGCTTGAAAGCAAGACATGACTGAGCGGTTTGATGTGGGTTGACCTGCTATTTATACACTTGTCACTTGGTTGGACAGGGGATAATAGTTGACTTGTTTGTGATGAATAATCAAACAGTAGGCCGTTGTATTGGCTGGAACATTGTCATGCGTTTCAAAATCTAGTCGAATGTCAATATTGGATGGCTTGACAGACTCTTCCAAGTAGGAACAGTCAAAGAAAATCAGTGGCGCCCTTGTCTTAAAAGCTTGGGGTGACAACATAAGACAATTCTCTTTTTGATAATACGACCATCTAAATTTAGAAAACAAGTCGTACAGGGGGCCAAAGTTATTTTTTGAAAAATCTAAATCCAGTCCTTCATAGGGAAACACAGCACCGTTGAGGAAAGGACGTGCATTTCTCAATTGCAGGTGATCAAATTGCGTGGCATCTTTGGTTTGTTGATACTTGCGATTTGTTTGAAAACACATGATCATGTAGAGAGGTCTCTCTGTATAGCGGGCTGTTTTTATAGACCAACTGTGTTGGTGGTGGGCAATAGCGGGTACTCATGGAGTGCCCAGCTTCTAAATTCCATGGGTAGACGTATATCTCTCTTTACCATTTTGAGTATGTCCATTTTTTTGCTATCGTTAAGGGTCACATGAGGTACTTTCCATAGCAAGCGTTGTAGTTGAATTTTTGAATCAATGGGGGCATTGTCGGCTCCCTTAAGTGCATTATTATCACTCCTGTCTCTCACCAGATAAAGCACTTGCCTTGCGTTGACCACAATGCGCTGGTGATCTTCAGCAAAGCATAAAATCAGTTTAAGAGGTAAATATCCAGTAAAGGTGCCATCGGTGTGTACCATCCAGTCATTGATCGAGTCAGGGCACCAACCCGCCATGCAAAGTGTTTTAGCTTCTTCCTCACTATAAGAGGGATATCGTTTCATGACACTGGAAATACCCACATTTCGAGTGCTATCCACCACGATATCGTTAATCACGTAACGCACTTCAGAAAATAGAAAGGCGAAAGCATGGTTGGATAACTTGGATGTGGTGGGTGTAGAGCCATCGGCTTTGGTGAGCCGACCTTCAATCTGAATAACACTTTCATGAGGTAGAGTGTTTTGAATTTCATCATTGTTATTGAGTCCAGTTGTTTGAGCTTGATAAGAATGGAGATCAATTCTTACCACTCCTGGTTGCTCCTCGATGTGGTTCGCTAACTCTAGGATAGAATTCATCGCGGGGGTTGACACGGTAACCCAAATTCTGTAAAATCTGCTTGTTCTGAGATGTTAACGTGTATTCACGTGGTAAACAACTAACACCATTCCAAGACGGTGCTGTTGCTTTATATACAAACTTCATAGTGGTTTTAGCACCAACTTGTAAGTCACTGGTGTGGTAGGATCTAGATCAATGAGTTGTTGCTCTCTATTGATCAGTCTTAATGTTATATTACTAAGACCATCGACAGGGAAAGTTATAGACTGGGCTAAGTCCTACAGACCTCTCACACTCATGTCTTTTATTCTAAAAACTCTAGAAAAAATGCTTGACCGACACATCAGGGATGATGCATTGGCTGAGAGACCTCTGCACCGGAACCAGTATGCTTATCAAGCCGGTATGTCAACAGAGACAGCTCTTTTCCAAGTAGTACAAAGACTGGACAAAACTCTGGAACAAAAGGAGGTAGCGTTGGGAGCTTTTCTGGACATAGAAGGAGCCTTCGACAATACCTCCTTTAAATCAATGATCACTGCTGCCCGAGATCGAGGACTAGATGAAACCTCTTGCAGGTGGATCGAAGCCATGCTTAAAAGCAGAGTGATACACACAACATGTATGGAAAGCAGTCTGTCTGCAAAGGTTACGGGGGGATGTCCTCAGGGAGGGGTCTTATCCCCTCTGCTGTGGAACCTCGTTGTGGATGGACTGCTTAAAAAGGTAAGTCAGCTAGACTTTAATATCTTTGGCTATGCTGACGACATCGTCATTATAGTTCAAAGAAAATTTGCTAACACCGTTAAGGAACGAATGCAAATGGCACTTAACGTTGTATATAATTGGACAGAAAATGAGGGGCTTAAAATAAGCCCTCACAAAACAGCCATTGTCCCATTCACCAGAAGAAGAAATCCGAAGGAAACTAACTCCCTGCTTCTAAAAGGTGAAGAAATTAAAATGAAGGGAGAGGTTAAATACTTAGGAGTAATTCTTGACTCCAAGTTGACCTGGAACCAGCATTTGAACAAAATATACAATAAATTTGTAACCTCCTTCATGACTGTAAGGAGGATGTATGGAAATACGTGGGGACTAAAACCTAAGATGATACACTGGTTGTATACTAGGGTACTGAGACCCTCGATAACATATGGTGCACTGGTATGGTGGACCAAGGTGCAAAATAAAAAAACTCTGGTACAGTTGGGAAGAATTCAAAGACAAGTCTGCCTAGCAATTACCGGAGCATTTAAAACTACCCCCACAGCGGCTATGGAGGCCTTACTAGACCTGGCCCCTCTTGACATTCTGATCAAAGGGGAAGCTAGGATGGCATTACATAGGCTGAAACAGGGTAAAGCTGGAAATATTCCTGATCCACAATCAGGAATAACATCAATAACAAAAATTGTAGAAGATCCCATACTTGAAATGCGATCAGACTACACTCCTACACAATACAACTTCAATAAAACATTTGAAGCAATAATTGAAACAGACTCTTGGAAAACAAAACCCGAGCATCCTGAGGAAACTCTGATCTGGTTCACAGACGGGTCAAGAGACGACTCAGGAGCAGGCTCGGGAGTATATGGAATCAGACCAGGAAAAAGCATCAGCTTTCCCCTGGGAAAATATCCCACGGTATTCCAGGCAGAAGTTTATGCAATACTACAATGCATATATGAAAATATGAAAAGATCTTATACAAATAAGAAGATTATTATATACTCAGACAGCCAGGCAGCACTGAAGGCTTTAAAAAGCCCTAAAGTGAACTCAAGACCGGTGGAAGAATGTCTTAATGCCCTAACTAAACTGGGGGAACATAACAGCGTCAAACTGATATGGGTCCCAGGACACAAGGGCATTGAAGGAAACGAAAAAGCCGATGAACTCGCCCGGAAGGGAGCGGCAACAATCTTTTATGGACCAGAGCCGGCTCTAGGAGTACCTAAATGCTCCATAAGAGAAGCTATTAAAGACTGGATCAAAAAAGAACATAGGGATAGATGGAAAACTAACCCTGGTATGAAACATGGGAAAATGTTCATCAATGAACCATGTAAGAAAACAGCTGGAAAATTACTCAAATGTAAAAAAAATTCAGGTAAGATACATAGTGGCTCTTCTCACGGGCCATGCTCCCGTGAAAAAGCACCTAAACAAAATGGGCATAATCAAAGGAAACCTAGACTGCAGACTTTGTGGGAAGGAAACGGAGACAGCCCATCACATAATCTGCTCTTGCGAAGCTCTAGATCGCAGAAGATTCAATCTTTTTGGGAGACCGACAATTGAACCAAAAGAAATCAAAACAGAGTCCATCATGGGACTGTACCATCTTATCAAAGACACAGGGATAATGGACTGGTGCTGAGTACACAGGGCAGTACAATAAGCCTTTAGGCTGCAGTATATCCGGAGCTTAGCTGACGGGCCCTTGGTATATTTAAAAAAAAAAAAAAGACCATCGACAGCCACAGAATGAAAAAGCAACACTGGAGGGTTTTCACGAATAATATAGCCATTGGGCGATGTTACAATAAAGTCATAAAGCGAATGCGACGGTTCTTGATTGGTGTACACTTGACTAATAATATTACACATCACCGACACATGATGATCCTCAATGAATTTCACTTCATGGTCTGATTCATGTTTTTTGTTGGGCTCCAGCACGCGTGGTTTAAATGCTAGTAATGGACCAATGGAATCGGGGTGTGTTTTAAAGTCAATTTTCAATGTAGAAAAGATACTGCAGCAATGAGTGTTGGTATTTCTTACAAGTTCAAACTTGCGCGTTCCATCGAGAAATGACTTTAAACCATATTCATTGATCAACACCACATAAATGTGTTCATAAATGTCATCTATCGTGTATCCACCAGAGTTCAGGGTGAGCACAGAATCATCATAGTAAAACTTGTTGTTCACATTTTCACGTATGTTGTATATTCTATTGTACGTTTCAAGTGAAACAAGTCCTAAACCATAGGGGTTTTCACTCAATTCGATAGGTGCGTAAAAGTCTAGGCTCACTTCAGGTCCACGTCCATGCAGTGTAAACGTCTTACTTTCCACCGACATACTGTTGACGTTTCTGCTTATGCTGCGTCTTATATTAAAAAAATTAAACACAAACGTCCACATTGTTGGCTGTTAAACGTTTGCTCACGTTTCACATTATAATATATCTTGATCCTGTTTCTAAAATAGGCCACTAGTTCCATGGGCGGGGGCAAATTCCCAAAACTGTCAAAGTACCATACAGTGGATCCCTCTTTGACATAAGCTACATAATGTGTTCCAGGTCCTCGGTGATCATCCAAATTGACAACAGCACATTCATGTTTCCAGGGTTGTGAGGGTAATTGGTTTCGCATAAACACTCCTCGAAAATTTTAAGCTTCAGTGGTTTAGCATAGCTTTCCACTTGCTGATGCGTCAGGGCATGTCTTGCTATGGCTGAGGTTAAAGATGTTTTTTTTATTTCGAAAAGGTGAAATTCCAAATCCTTGTTGATAAAATGCTGGCTTCAAATTGACATTTCTAACCCCCATAGCAATGGCTTCCATTGTTTCATAGTGTCGCTGACTTTCTTTGAGTTGTTGCTTGCCCCGTTGCGCGGCTTTAATAGTTTTTGCCACTGCAGTGGCGCTGCCTAAAAGTGAACCTAGAGTAGCCAGACCAGCGAATAATGCAGGTAAAAATCCCGCTCGTTTGGGGACGGGGATCACTCGCCCTTGTTTTGAACCCTGTCGCTGACGTTTTGGAATAACATGTCTCTGTGCTGCTCGAAGAGCTTTCCTTATGGTCTACACATTATTTTTTATTTTTTTCATTCGCAGGGGCTTGTCCACGAATGTCTTAAGCCCAGGCTTTGCCAAGGACAGGGTCATATTTTTAGTCTTTCTCACCACATATCTTTGTTTCACCATGATGATGATGACCAACAACCTTTCACAAGAAAGTTTAAGTCACAACTAACGTCAGATTGTTCTTTCATGACTGTATATTCCAATTCTACATAAAGTGGGAAATCGTTTATGGTTTTTTCCAGCTTGCTTTTCATCCCATGTCAACATGAGATGAAAGGATAATTCGTCTCAGGCATTGACCATTTCATGGTTATGGACCAACATCCTATGACCATTTATCTCTATTTGTAAATGGTTCTCATCAGGTATGGCATATTTGATGTAAATGGTTCCATCAAAGTGTAATCGATAGTGGCTTTAACCCGAAGCAAGCACATAGGTCAAGTGCTGGTCATGAACTTGCGGTATATGGTTTCTCTCATTCACAGGTTTTACATTTGTCAGATACACTAAAAATACAGATGGGATAAATTTATAAAGCCTTTTCATTTCATAGGTCACGTATCGCTTGGTACAGACATCATCATCTTCATGTGGGTCTTCCACGTGAATAATGCGGTGATGATTAGCGCTATAGCCATCCACAGTAAGCTGAGGCACTTTATCATAAAACTCATGCACCTTGTTATCCACATATTTTTTGTAGTAACGTCTGTAGACACTTCAGTATTTTTTACATGGGTTAACCGCTTTCCTCTAAAGTCATAATCTCCTTGTTTTGTGCGTGGCACTACTGACCTATCCACATAGTTTTTATTACCAGGATCTGTTTCTTGTTTAGTATCATGTATGGGAACAGACCTAGCTTTGACCATCAACGCACGTCCAAAGACATACATCGTCAACCTGTAGTACGAGTCTACTGTTTCTATGACAAGGCTCGGTGCGATGTATATAGACAGCCTGCTAGCCTCTCTAAGCCTTAGTTGAAATGAAGATAATTAAGCAGCAAGAGTCATTCCCCGTGAGGGACATGGTTTCCCATCTCTGCCCCACATCACGTGAACAACGCCATGGTTCACTGTTTCCATCTTCCATTCGCTGCATCATTGTGGGACCTTCCGGCTGTTGAAAGACCAATCTTTTGCTGACACTTATTACAGCGTCCAATGGTCTGTGTTTTCAAAATATTTATATTTTCGCAAAATCTCTCTACCAACCCCTCTACGTGTTTCTGGATCAAGTCATGTCTGGATTACAAAATGAGAATATGGGGTATTTTACATTTTCCACGCAAGAAAATGTTATTTCACCGGATGAGGTAAAGCCTGATTCACTCATGATTTTCGATGATGTATCCACTGAACGACAAGGCATCATTCAAAGCTATTTCAGCATGGGTCGACACAAACATATCGATTGCTTCTATCTTGGACAAACGTATTCTAAAATGTCCAAACAGTTGATTCGTGACAATGCCAATGCCATTTTTTATTTCGTCAGGACGAGAGGAACAGTCGTCGCATTTATAATGAACATGTGAATCCGGATATGACCTTTCAAATGTTTACAGAATTGTGTGGCAAGTGCTGGAACACACAACGTCATGCCTGTTTAGTGATTGACAAACAAAGTGAACTCAACCAAGGGCGGTATCGCTTAGGGTTCGATCATTTTATTGCTATTTAAGGCACTGTATCATTCCCTCTCAAGTCATTTGTCACGACATCATGGCGTTAGCAGAGAGTCAATTGAAAAAGCTTATTATTAGAGCAAAAAATACTATTCGCCAAAAGTTTCGTCAATTGAAACGATCACGTGCAGATCATGCTTTGTTTATTCAACAACATTTAGCCCCTCCGCTAAAAGCTATGTTGAAACCCTCTTTCAAGCCATCTGAAACGCTACCCTTCGCTTCACAAGCCACTCAGACGCACCATGAGGACCCTGAGGAAGAGGAAGAGGAACGGGAAGATTTAACTAGTGTTAGCGAAGTTGAGGATAATGAGGAACAAGTGTTTACGCCTCAAAAAAGGGCATCACCCCTTGCATAGTTTTTAAGAAAAAAGAAATCCTTGGCCATGGTTGAAACACCTTGCTCTTCCAGATCATCTCCATTTTCACAACTCTTGGCCACCTCAACATAAAGCTCAACTGAAAAACATTTTAATAAAATATTATGGATCAACACTGGAACCCTATTTCACCAATCTCTTTATTGGAAACACAGATACCACGTATGGCGTTCGCTATGAGGATGATAGTTTTAAAATTGGTGATTCATCGATTAAATTTAGTCGTACTAAAGCTGTCATTAAAAAGATCAACTATAAATTAACACCAGGTCTGTTAAAGCTACTATACTCTCGGACTCCCTCATCCCAAGATTATACGCCAGAGGACCTTGGTAAATATAAATCCATTTTATTGGACACCCATGCCCACAAAAGACATTATGATCCCACTCAACAAGTGAATGCCAATATATCTCAAAAATATAAAACCATCATTGCAAAAATGTTCCCCACTAGTCAAAGTGGTCGTCGTAAAGTGTCCGCTTCAGGGGTGACATTTAAACCGTTAAAACCCCTTGTGGATGTTACCTACTGGCACAATCCCAATAAACTCGTCCAGCGACTACAGCTGTTGCATGCTTCACGTCAAGCCGGCCATACTGGTCACGATTGGGAAATTCAAGAAATTGAGGAAGAACTTCGAAATGCCAAAATTATTGTTTAAGCCCTCACCCATTAAAATGGGTATTGCTCACGAGTTGCATCGTCCAGCTAGACGTCACTATCAGCGACTCAAGGTGATTTCACAGGGTGTGAATGAACTTTGGCAAGCAGACTTGGTTGAAATGATTCCCTATGCTAGCGTTAACGATGGTGTACGCTATATGTTGACGGTCATTGATGTTTATTCCAAAATGGCGTTTGTTGAACCTGTGCGACGCAAGTCTTGTCCACTAGTCACCAAGGCCTTTCAACATATTATTCAACAATCCAAACGTCAATCTCAGCTGCTACAAGCCGATCAGGGAAAAGAATTTTTCAACAAGGATTTCTCCAGTTTTCTCAAATCTAAGGATATTCACCATTGCACCACGTACAGCAACCTCAAAGCCAGCGTGGTCGAGCGGTTCAACCGAACATTGAAAACCCATATGTGGAAAGTGTTTACCGCTCAGGGCACTTATCGCTGGTTGGACTTGTTACCTGAGCTAGTGTCACGTTACAATGATACCAAACACAGAACCATTGGGACCAAGCCACGACTTGTGACCAAAATATTCCTCAACTGGATAAAATGTTTAACCCCATAAAACAGCAGATCCTAAACGTCATCGCCTTAACATTGGGGACCATGTTCGTGTGAGCAAATTCAAGTCCGTCTTCGACAAGGGCTACACACCAAATTGGGGGACTGAACTATTTCGAATTCGTCAAGTCAACCTGAACAGTCCAGTCACCTATTTACTCGAGGACCTCAACCAACAACCCATAAATGGCAGGTTTTATCTCCAAGAACTCCAAAAGACGGCGTTTCCTAAACATTACCTTGTGGAAAAAGTGTTGAAACAAAAAGGAAATAAACTATATGTAATATGGTTGGGATTTAGCTCAGCCTTTAATTCTTGGATTAATAAATTACATGTTGTGTGAACCTGTGTGCCTTGTATTTATTTATTCACTCATGTTGTACTTAACCTACAGTCCTATTTACATATTTCTTTCTCTCTTCACCTGTGTTCTCTCTTACACTGACTCTCCCCCTCTCCTCCCCTTCACCTCCCACCACTGTCAAAACAGGTTGTGACTTGTTAGATCTTATCGTGCACGTGCACAGGTGAACACCTGTGTGTTAGGTCATATTACACATGAACTTGCATTTTCTCACGTATGAACCAAAACAGGATGTGACTTGTTTCACAAGGAGAATGCTAATAATGACATCTCACACGTGTTCACATGTATTTCGTCACTTTCCCTTCATATCATTATCCCATTATAGTAGTGGGGACTGGGGAACAACGTCAGTTCAACACACGCAAATGTAGTTAGGCCCTTTGACATAATTTAAATGAATTCATGAGCCAGTCCATAGGGACCAGACCAAAGGGACCGGTCCAAAGGGATCAGTCCAAAGGGACTCATCCGCAAGGACTCGTCCACAAGGACTCGTCCACAAGGTCCTGTCCACAAGGACTCGTCAACAAGGACTCGTCCACAATGACCCGTCAACAATGACCTGTCCACAAGGACCCGTTAGGTAGGGTTAGGTTACACTAAAGCCGCCATCTTTTAAAAAGCCTGCCCTCTTACCAAACCTATGAGTGGACATGTGTAAAAACAAAAAAACTGGCATGTTAATTCATAATGGCTATCCACCGTACACATGTCTATTGTGTTGAATAACGTTTAATTCCATATTGGTATTCAAACTCTCACATGTTGCACTTGGAAAGAGAGATTCTCTAAAAATTAAAATTTCACCCCCTAGTAGGGGTAGGTTTTATATTGGGGGTTGAAATATGTTAACCATTGGAAAGGGGGTGTCAGCCCGAGTTCAACAACACCTCATTTGTTAAAATCCGATCATGGGGTCGAGAGATATCGTGCCACCACCATCTTCAGAGGTGGGGAGGTTTTGGTCACAGAACTGTCACAAAACCACTACTGACAATGACTGAATTTGACTTCCTTGTAAGCAAAAGCCTTTTAAAACTCAGCAATGTTTCTAGGTTTGTGCCGTGTCTTGTGTGGGGTTTCGCCTAGGACACCAATCTGGTTCATCAGCGGGCTCTAGGTGTCCCTACCCGGGCCCGCACGCGAATAGCGAACTGCGCACTACCACCATTTTATGATGCGCACCTCTGCCTCTTTAGTGTGAACACTAAAACCTCAAGTGGCCATAACCTCCCTATGAAGGCTTATAAAAAGATGGTATATTGGCTTTCACGGTCACTGAATTAAAACTCAACATTTTTTCTAGGTTTGTGTCGTCTCTTGTATGGGGATTTGCCTAGGACACCAAGCTGGCTCATTAGCGGGCTCTCGGTGTCCCCGCCCCGACCCCCACAGAAGTAACAAACTGCGCGCTACCTTCTTTTTTATGAAGTACACCTGCGCCTCTTTATTGTGAGAACTCAAATCTCAACCAGCCATAACCTCCCTAGGATGGCTTTTATCGGGATGAGTCTCTTCTATATGTTTCACCATATCACAAAGTAACCTTTCGATGTATGAATAATTCCCTTTACGCTACAATAAAATTATTAACAATTGTTACAAAATTCTAGTACAGAAATCGTTCAAATCACACAATATCAAGAACAACAGCCACAGAGTACTACCAGTTCCCACAAACGCATGTGCCAGTCACATGATTAGATCAAAGCTTGTGATTGGTCGATGTGGAATTGGTCGATTTTGTTACCAATGCCTTAAGGAGTTGGACGTTTCTGTAACTTAGGTTGATTTTCTAATGCTAAATTAACAGTGTTATGGCCGTTTTTTGATACTAACGAATCTCATAATTAGATTCCCCATATTCTTTACTATAAGAGTCAGCCATAAGCCCGATTTTTATAAAAAATGGAGTTGGCCATGTTTGTAACTAGGCGACTCATATACTTACTTAATGGTTTTCTATCATCATACAAAATTTTAGTAGGGTTGCTGCAATGGTTTCTGTGATATTCAGAACCGGTGAAATATTACCCAAAAAATCGCCATTATGTATTGTTTTATAGAATTTTACGCCAGAAATTGAAGGATTCAAAAGGTGGTTCATTATATAAAACACAAAAACAAGTTGTTCCGTGAAGAACTAAAGCCCATTTTGAAATATCCAACTTATGTTAATTCGCTCTATCAACATACAAAATAAGGGCAGATGACCTTGCAGTTCCGCCCCTTAAAACAACATATACTAACTAACTAACATACAAAATTTCAGTTTGATTGCTGTAATGTATTCGTAGATATTGACAACCGTCTAATATTTCCGATGGTCGCCATATTGGATTTTTATACATGTGTGTCGAAGAGGTATGTACCCATGAAGATTATTGGGTACGTGTAGTATTCATACTTCAATCGAATGATTAGGACACAAAAAGTGAAAAGGATATTTTAAATTTCGCACAGCTGCTATCTTGTGACTAAGAAAACAATTGAAATAAATTAGATGGCATCGGATTAACATTTGTATAAGCATTTACGGTACGAAAGTTCACTGCACTCGGATGGTTCAATCGTGAGAAACGTCCATTTAAATATGTGTAATCAAGTTGGATTCGTCCTCACCAGGTTATTGACAGTCCTATAGGTGAACTTAAGTTCATTGAGTCTATCAACATTAAAAAAACAGTTTGTTCCTTGTAAAAGATTCGTAGATATTGAGAACCGTCTAAATATTTCGGATGGTCACCGTGTTGGATTGTTATATGTATAGGCCATTGAGTTATGTACCATTAAAAGAGAATTACTGCGTAGGTTCATTATTCAAACTTTCACTTCGATCACATGATTATGACACAAGAAATAGAAACTTAATTTTGAAATTTCACACAGCCGCCATTCCAGATTCCAGTGCATTACAATATGTACAAGCATTTACTGTGCCATAATTCACTGCGCTCAAATGGTTAAATCGCGAGAAAACTCTATTAAAATATTTCAATTTCGCTTGGCCGCCATGTTCGTTTTGTATTTTAGGGGGTTTGAAAGTGACTTAGATAAATTTGTATTAGTGCCTTTTATTACCGTAGAAAATTTCAGGGTGATATCAGTAATAGTTTCAAAGATATAGAATGCCGGTGAAATATTTCGCACAGCGGCATGTAAGATTAGTTGGACGTAATGAAATTTGAAGGGTGCGGTCGGGCTCGGCCAAAACAGTACTATGGCATTGCTGAGTTTCAATGAAATCTCTTCAGCCGTTTAGAAGTTATTAGAGGGGACACACTTACACACTCACATACGCACACACACACACACGGTGATCTCATAAGCCTATTTATTTGAAAATAGGCCAAAAATATTGAGAGAACATTTGTTAACAGTTGGCCTCTCTGCTGGCTCTGAAGAGTACCCATAGTCGTATCTGTTATGGTACACAAACCATATACGAAATTTGGTATAAATCCATTTGTAGTATAGAAGATACATGTACATAAACATTGGACCTATCAGCAGGCCTGGAAGCATGTTGGCAACACAGACGTCAGGGCCGTGCAATGGGCAAGGTGAAGCAGTGCTAGGGAGAAATTTACTCGTGCCGGCAAAGCGGAGCCCTACCCTGCCCATTTCTGAGCAGTGCAGCACGACAGCACATTAGCACTGCAGCGCTTAGTCGCACAAGCACTGTTCATTTGACCGGGTACGGTAGTACGTTTAGTACTGAGCGCAGAGCCTGGCCACTAGATGCACTAGAACCAAGAGTTTGTCATATGCGTGTGGTCTGCCGTGCTCATAACGTATTTTGTGCATGGGGAGGACAAAAACAAGATGTTCAGTAAAGAACATATAGCCTACTTTCTCCTAAATGCATGGGTATTGTTATAACACAATGTCCTTTTCAAGGAGTATAATTGAATGTTGGTTGTAGTAGCTTGTTGAAATACAACGTGCTATACGGGTATTAAACATGAATATGAGGTGCCCATTGCTAGTGCTACCTCTGAAATAAAAACACTCAATTCGGCTTCACCGTGTTTGAATTGATATGGGGAATCGATTTGCACACATACATGGCCGCTATCTGCAAACTATTGGGCTGATGACCTCGTAGTTCACTCAAACGATGCTTCCCACAAAAAGTATGTTGTTGCAAATTTTGGTAGAGAACAAGTGATTAGGTTGGTCCTAATTTGATTTAAGATTTTAATATTTTGGTGGCCGCCATCCCGTTTCCGTAAAGATGGCGGCGATATAAAACATGACACTGAGGTGCCCTTTGCTAATGCTACCTCTGTACCAAATTTCGTTCAATTCGGTTTTACCGTGTTTGAATTGATAGGAGGAATCGATTTGCACACATACATGGCCGCCATATATAAATAATTGGACTGATCACCTTGTAGATTGGCCAAAGAACGCTTCTCATATAATGGTATGTTGTTGCAAAATTTGGTAGAGACCAGATTATTAGGTTGGTCGTAATATGATTTAAGCTATTTACATTTGGGTGGCCGCCTTTACGTTTCCGTCAAGATGGCGGCGATATAAAACATGGCAATGAGGTGCCCTTTGCTAGTGCTACCTCTGTACCAAATTTCGTTCAATTTGGTTTCACCGTGTTTGAAAAGATAGGGGGAATCGACTTGCACGCATACATGGCCGCCATCCGCAAATTATTGAGCTGATGACCTTGTAGTTTGGTCAAAAGTTTATTTATACATAAAGGTATAACGTTGCAAAATTCGGTAGAGATCAGATGATTAGGTTGGTCGTAATTTGATTCAAGCTTTTAACATTTGGGTGGCCGCCATTACGTCAAGATGGCGGCGATATTAAATATGGCACTGAAGTGCCATTTGCCAGTGCTACCACTGTACCAAATTTCGTTCAATTAGTTTTCACCGTGTTTGAATTGATAGGAGAAATCGATTTTCACACATACATTGCCACCAACTGCAAACTATTGGGCTGATGACCTTGTAGTTTAGTCAAAAGACGCTCGCCATATGAATATAGGCCTATGTTGTTGCAAAATATGGTAGAGATCGGATGATTAGGGGAGTCGTAATTTGATTTAAGCTTTGAATATTTGGGTGGCCGCTATTAAGCTCCCGTCAAGATGGCGGCGATATACAACATGACACTGACTTGCTCCTTCCTAGTGCTACCTCTGTACCAATGGTGGTTCGATTTGGGTTCAGTTGGGTTTGAAATGATAGGGGGAATCGATTTGCAAACATACATGACCGCTATCTGCAAACTAATGGACTGTTGACCTTGCACCTTGGTCAAAGGACGCTTCTCACATAAACGTATGTTGTTGCAAAATTTGGCAGAGATCAGATGGTTAGATTGGTCGTAATTTGCTCTAAGCTTTTAACATTTGGGTGGCCGCCATTACGTTTCCGTCAAGATGGCGTTGATATAAAACATGACATTGAAATATCTTTGCTAGTTCTATCTCTGTACCAAATATCGTGCAATTCGGTATCACGGTGTTTGAATTGTTAGGGGGAATCGATCTGCACACATACATGGCCGCCATCTGAAAACTATTGGACTGATGACCTTGCAGTTTGGTCAGAAGTTTCTTCCCGCAAAACGGTATGTTGTTGCAAATGTTGGTAGAGATCTGATGATTAGTTTGGCCGAAATTTCATTTTAGCTTTTAACATGTGGGTGGCCGCCATTACGTTTCCATTAAGATGGCGGCGATATAATACATGACACTGAGGAGCCCTTTGCTAGTGCTACTTCTGTACTAAAATTCGTTCAATTCGGTTCCACCGTGTTTGAATTAATAGGGGGAATCGATTTGCACACATACATGGCCACCATCTGCTAACTATTGAATGATGACCTTGCAGCTCGATCAAAGGACGCTTCTCACAAAAAGGCATGTTGGTGCAAAATTTGGTACAGATCAGATTATTAGTTTGCTCGTAATTTGCTCTAAGCTTTTAACATTTGGGTGGCCGCCATTACGTTTCCGTCAGGATGGCGCTGATATAAAACAAGACACTGAGGTATCCTTTGCTAGTGCTACCTCTGTACCAAATTTCGTTCAATTCGGTTCCACCGTGTTCGAATTGATAGGGCGGGGGGGGGGGGGGGTGACAGACGTGCAGAATACACACACACATACACACATACAGAGACAGACACAATTTTTGGCCCTGTGGTGATCTCATAAGTCTACTTTCAGATTTTCCAAAAATCTTAAGTAGGCTAAAATGATATTTTAAAATTTCGCACAGCTGCCATCTTGTGGCTATGAAGACAATTGAAATCTATTATAATCCAAAATTGACTCATCACCGCAGGGCTCAAACCACTAGACCTAGAAAGCTGAAATTTTGCATGTTGGTTGATCCGAGTATGTAGAGGTTCACTAAGAAACGGTTTTTAAACATTCAATTTGATAGTGCCTTTTTTCGGCCCATAGGCATTGACCATCCAAAATTGATTCGTCGACGCAGGGCTCAAACCACTAGACCTAGAAAGCTGAAATTTTGCATGCTGGTTGATCCTAGTATGTAGAAGCTCACTAAGAAACGGTTTTTGAAAATTCAATTTGTAAGTGCCTTTTTTCTGCCCTTTGGCATTGACCATCCAAAATTGACTCATCGACGCAGGGCTCAAACCACTAGACCTAGAAAGCTGAAATTTTGCATGTTGGTTGATCCGAGTATGTAGAGGCCCACTAAGAAACGGTTTTTGAATATTCAATTTGTAAGTGACTTTTTTCGGCCCTTAGGCACTGACCAAGGACAGTCGGTACAAAGTTCGGATTTAGCTCATTTTATGCCGCCAGATTCGAGAAACAATACTCGGAGGTCCTGTAGGGACCCCGAAACACACTTTTTAAGTTCCTAAAATGAACGGTTTCGGAGATATTCCCAAATAACTGTGTTTCCCTCAGAGAAACAGATCAACGTTACTATGGCAACCGCTGAAATTTCGCAGACCGGGGATAGTTTTCTGGCAATATCTCGAAATCCGTTCGTTTTAGGGCCTTAAAACGCTGGGTTCGGTTCCCACTTCTAACCACGAACATTGCTCCTCGAATTGATATGCGTATAATGAGATATATTTAGTTTATAGAGGTGGCTTTTGGGGTCGGATACGATCGTGATTTTGAGTCTGATTTTGAGTCTAATTTTATACTCTTTGGGCTGGTGATTGTAAGCGAGCTTTCAGATCTTTATTCTAATTTAAAATGTTAAGATTCTTTCTATTTTGCATGGTATTTTTTCATTTTCTCTATAAATTTGTTTTTTGTTAAGTGAATATTTTTGTTTGCCAATTTTGATCTGCTCATTTTCGTTTTTTATCATGATCAGCAACCCATATTCCCAGTCGAATGTGTCGTATTCTACCGGGTGTCACTTTAATTATTATTTTTTCTTAATTACTCTTACTGAGGAATTGGGCAAACGTATTTCAATAAAGTTGGTATTTTGTCTTTCACGGCCATTTAATCCCCGCACAAGGCACGTCTTAAACCTAGAAAAGTTGCTGAGTTGGACTAATGGACTAATGGTGCAGCAGAAAAGAGGAAAATTGAAGCTTTTTAAATGTGGTGATACAGGAGAATGATGATCAGATGGGTAGATAGGGTAACAAATGAAGAGGTATTATGACGAGTGGGAGAGGAGAGATGTTTCTGGCGACTGCTAATGAAGAGAAGAGATAGGAGGGTAGGACACATATTAATACATCCAGGAATAGCAAGCTTAATTTTGGATGGGAGGGTCGCGGAATAGAACTGTAGGGGTAAGTAAACCAGGGTTAAACAGATTGCCTCGGATGTAGGGTGTGGTAGCTATGTAGAGATGAAACGATTAGCTCAAGAGAGGGAGATAAGGACGGCTGCTTCAAACCAGTTAAAAAACTGAAGACTCAAACAACAACAATCAGGAATTTTAATTACTTAGGGAGGCATGTGAGGCAAAAGGGTGGTTGGAGAATTTCAATCCCTGGGATGTAACACTGGAAGAGACTGCATAATGTACATCAGCGGCCAAGGTGAGAGATATTTAACTATAGGTCTATTAACTGCGATATGTTGACGTTCAATTCATCAATAAGTATGGCCAAATTACATCCAGAATAGCTTAAGTAAGAATACTTTTAATTCCCCAAATTCCGATAGATTTGCCATTCCAGTGTGCAAGAATGCAGTTCCCTCTTCAAACAATATTCGCAATTTCTTTAACAAAGCGCAATGACACACACTTAACAGTAGCACGTGTACATTTAGACAAAGCCATTTTTTCCCATGGGCAACTGTATGTGGCGTGCTCGCGATCATCCGGACAACAAAATCGTTATGTCTCAACAGAAGATGGCAAAACCAAAAACGTAATTTTAAAATGTGTTAACATAATGTAACATCGAACCCTGCAGACTTTCACAACTCTATAAAATTCCCACTTTGCTGCTCATATCAATTTACTGTATGTATCAGAATATTCAGAATTAGAATGGACCCACCTATAGCCGCGATTGCTGTAATAGAATAGACCAATTATCAGCAATAATGCATCGTCCCCATTGTCTTGATCACGGGCGAAGCCGCGGGTACCTGCTAGTAAATTATATGCCAGTGGATTAACATCTGTATAAGCATTTACCGTACCAAATTTCACAGCACTCGGATGGTTAAATCGCAAAAAACGCCCATTTGAATATTTATATTTCGCGTCGCCGCAATGTTGTATTTGTGCTCACCAGGTCATTGAAAGTCCTATAGGTGAACTTATGTTAATAGTCTCTATGAACATTAAAAAATCAGTTTGATTTTTGTAAAAGATTCGTAGATATTGAGAACCGTCTAAATATTTCGACTGGTCGCCGTGTTGGAGTGTTATATGTATAGGCCAAGATTTGCGTACCATTAAAGGAGAATTATTGCGTAGGTTCGTTATTCAGACTTTCACTTCGATGGCATGTTTTCGACACAAGAAATAGAAAACTTAATTTTAACATTTCGCACAGCAGCTATCTTGAGGTTATGTAAATAATTGAACTAAATTAGGAGAGATCATTGGTTGACAGTTGGCAGCCCGGCTGGCTCTTAAGAGTAACCATAGTCATATCTGTTATGGTACACAAACCACATACGATATTTAGTTAAAATCCATTTGTTAGTATAGAAGTTACATGTAAATAAACATTGGACCTATCAGCAGGCCTAGAATCATGTTGGCAACACAGATGTATATTAGTTACACCAAATTAATCTACATAGAATGTCAGGTACTTTACGTATGCACAGTATAGAGTTGTTGGCTTGCATACTTTCTTATATATTTATATTTGGGTAATAAAATAGAGAGAGCATTTATAGAAAAGTAGGCAGCCGTGATGGCTCTTAAGAATACACATAGGCATACCAGTTATGGTACTCGAACCACATATGAAATTTGGTTGGAATCCATTTGATAGTTGGACCTACCAGCAGGCTTAGAATCTTGTTGGTACCACTGTTATGTATGGCCTCTTGGAAATTAAACTGAAATATCTCTATATCTCCATATACAGTGTGGTCCACCAGCCCCTTATTTTTTTGGAGCAAGGCAACCCAACTAACGCGTATATCATAGTCGTCCTAAAAACATTAGTACTTGGCCTAGTACAGCTTTACGGTTGAGTTCATGCTCGCGATTAAAGTCGAAATTATTGGCAGCAGTGTTATTTCAATGCCATCAACTATAACGAATGTGTAAATCGACACATCCAAACAACACTGCCTTACGAAAGACATGAAGTGTCTATGAGTACTACAAATAGACTCAATACGTGAGAGCACCCTACCACGCCTCACAGTAGCTAAGATGGTTAAATCGTGCTTCTCTGCCGTAACGTCAATCATGCCGCAATGTAGCAGGTTCGATCCCAAGGCAAATAAGTTCTTTTTTTTTTTGCTTAATGCCGTTTACATTAGCTGCACTACGGACACATATCTACCTGTTCCATAAATGAATTTTTATTTGGTCCTGAAAAGGACCGTTTTTATTCGATGCTACGTAGGCAGGTTAGACGATGACATAATGGTATGTAGGAAGAAAGCTAGTAGTTTAGCGTGACCGTTAATCTCGCGATCATAAGCCACGGGATCTCCATTTTACGTGAATTCGAACCACAGGACATGGCGTTGGTGAGAGGCGAAGAGCTTGACCGCTGCGCCACCACACCCCCTTGTAGGAATAAGGCAAGGTACTCTGCATATTCAGTGTAGCAAGTGTTCGAAATGTTGACCACCTTGGTTGATGCAGATTTCAGCACGACGTATTACAGACAGTCTTGCACGCTGTAACATCTGAGGTGTAACAGCTTGGCATGCCTCGGTGATTAGTTGCCGAAGGTGGTCAGGATCTTCAGGCTCTTCAGGCTCATGTGCATATATTACCTGCTTTAAGTGACCCCACAGGAAGAAGTCAAGTGGCGTAAGATCGGGTGATCTGGCAGGCCAGTGAAAGGGTCCTCCTCTTCCTATACATTTATTTGGATATGTTTCATGAAGATGGTTCCTGACGACTAATGATCCGTGAGGTGGGGCCCCATCCTGTTGCCACCACATTCGCAATCGCTCGCGCAGTGGCACAGTACATAAAACTTGCGAAATCTCGACAGATATGTATGAATATTTATGTTCGAACATAATTTTTTATTTATTTTTAGTCGTTTACCCTCCAGGTTGGTGGAACCCACGGACTCAGTGAGGGAACTCACCACTACCGCCTCTACGGGCAGTGTCCTAGATCTGGGAACATCGAATCGGAAGGGATACAACTGGTGAGGTGGGATTGGCACCTCGCCCAGGCGGCCTCACCTGCAAAGCGAACAGGGGCCTCATGAGGGAAGGTAAGGGATGGTGAGGATGGATAGGCAAGGAAGAGGGAAGGAAGCGGCCGTGGCCTTGAAGAAGGTACTGTCCCCGATATCCGGATAGTAGGCTGTCAGATATCCGCCCCCTCAATCGGATTGCCAATAATCAAACGCACCGGCACAGCTACATCAATGAAAATGGCACTGACAGATACTATCGAGATTAGAGCACAATAGTTAACAAGAAATTATTGTGGAACACACCAAAATATACGGGGGTTCATACTTACCTTTACTTACCTCTTAAATTTATCTCGGGGACTGGGTTGTCAACTGGATCACTTAAAAGTATGCCCTCACAATAACCTCCACCTTGATATTTAAAATGAACCATAACGAAGACGAGAAACTTTAAACTGCACAATAATTTATTTCACACAAAGAATGAATTTAACAAAAATAAACAACAAAATCCACGTGGCAATCAGAAGCCATCGTCCAAATAACCATGTCCTCCTGTAGGACTTGTATACTCTACATACAATGTTTCAGCTTTCTCAAGCTCAAAATAACGTAAAAATAATAATGCACTTGGAATGGAAACGGGATTCGGGACGAGACACATATATCAATTGTTTTGCGTGTTTATACACATCACATTTTATTTATAGCCACAAGGCTATTATAGAGACGTCCTTGGCCTCTATCATACAGTTGTCCGGCCAGCTGCAAGACACCTGCATCGTCAAGTGGACTCACCCGTCCGTTCAACCCCAGCATATGCGAGTTACATCAGAGCTTAGCTCTCCTTTCAAAACACGTTAAATGTCCACTTCTCAACTTAAATATTATCACGCAAATGTTTTAAATGCTCCATTCAAACACCAGTGGAATACTCTAATAATCCCAAATCATCTTTAATTGTTCAATCCACTTGTTTAATTAGCTTTGTTTAGAGTATAATAACACAACTCTTAATGTTAATAACAAAAGTTCATTAATTATTTATAACAATACTAAATTGTTTATAACAATGTCAAACGACAATTGAAAATTTTATACACGCCTCTATTAATCCCTTTCATTTCAAATTATTATCAAAGATATTTACCAAATTATTTACAATATTAATATTGTTTATATTATTTATACAAGAAATACATTAAACCACACGTTTATCCGGTTGATAATTACTCAAATCATGGTGATATAATCGACCAATGAAGGTTAGTTATATTTAACTGTCAAATTCAGGTTTAATAAGGTTTAATAATTATTATTAATATTTGTGATGGTAACCTCCATTCAAAAATCTTCATCTCAAATTATTTAACACTCTTGTTAATTTTAACAGTATCTTCACATGAATAACTTTCAAAGAACCAGGACAATACATTCAGCGGAAAAATACTTCGCTCAAAACGCACAAAATTGCACAACAATTGGCCCAGAATTCATCATATATCTTCATATATATGGCATCAAAATCTTCCACACTACATACAAAAATCCTCCACTTATAAATTCAACAACATCATCCATCTTGCTGTGGGAACCTCCTTCACTATTCAAGGGCATTATTCATCAGCGACTTTTACACGTCCACTGAACTAACGATTATACATCCATTGTTCCTCTTTAAAAATTCTTATATTCATCAATTGTATTAATGACTGTTATTATTTAACCTTCGTGGGTTTCGTTCATGAATCGATATGAAGTAAAAATTTGCCAATCACAAATAAATTTAATAGCAAATACGATTAGACACTCCTCCCTGGTCTATCAAAATTGAGATTAATATCTTCAAAGTAACGCAGTATAAAAATACTTTCTTCAATCAAAGTTCATCTAAACTGCATAAATAGTCGAATAGAATACAATTAGACTGTGGAATGCAAACATTATTGTTCCAATCTAGAATTGAGGAAAATTCCTATCAAAAGTTCATTACTATAGTGTATTCAATAAATCGTAATCAAAGTTCATATTTCATAAAATTGTCAATAATGCAATGATAAATGTCAATGTTGCAATCATGTTCATAAGACGACTAGTATTTCAAAGATCGTCGATAACGTAATAGATTTTGACGCTCTAAAATCATTTAATCATTCTTCTTTTTGAGGTTGACAGAAAATCGGTCAAAGTAATTTACTGAATAGAATTACTTTAATAAAATGACACGCTGTCTGAATTCAAATCTGCCATAGAAAATCGTTAACTTTACAGTCAAATCGTGACTACAAAAATATGCAAATTACTGAAAGAATCTAAATTATCAGTCTCAACTGATCCAAAATTATTTAACTATGCCAATGACATAACAATGTCTCAACAAAATCGAAGAAAAAGGCATAAATCAACGAAGTGTACTGAGTACAGAAATGTCAAGCAAGAAAATGGGGCACAATAAATGGGACAGAAAATATGGGAAAAATGGTTGCTCAGATATCGCTACATGACTCAAATAATACAAGAAACGTTCACGACTACCTTATCTGTTGATTGAAGTTCTAGAGGAAAGTTTTCAAAGAAAACTGCTGTTGGTTCCATTTCACCAGCGTGAAGATGTGTTCCGACCTCGAACCTGGAATCAGCGCCCTCGGAGAATCGAACTGCTTCCTCCTCCGGAAATTCCACTGCTCCATGTATACGAAAGACATCCTTCTGGCAAAATTCTTCTTTGTGAGTCGGGTCCACCCTGGCCTCTCTTGAAAGTTCCCTGAAGTTCTGGTCGCAATTCGCCATGAAGTTTATTGTAGTTATTTCCGCAGAAATATTCATAATCGTGGAGTATGAAAATATTTCCACTGTCATCTGATATAATTCAGCGATGGATTCACGATGCATGAGTGTAGTTGGATGTTCACTACATGCTCGCTTTTGTAGAAAGACGATTAACGAAGTTCCATGCTGTTATTTCACTCAATCGATATATGTCCCGATTGCATTAAAGCCTTAGCCTTCCATCTCTACTTCTGTTATAATCATTGAAAGCACTACAAGATTATAATGTTCCATAATAGAATGTATCGTTGTATCGTCAAACGTATTCTCCAATATCACTATTGCAATCCACGTGTCAGCCGTAGTGTATAATGTGGAATTTTAAAAGTGTTTCTCATGTGGCGAGAAAATCACTTTTGTTGGCAGCCTTAAAATGCTGATATCTTTCAAAGTATAACTGTGAAATTGTTCAAATCTTCTACACACCTCAATGTTGTACTGCCCAATTGAATTATAATAAAGGGAAAAGCCAACTCTTGATATCTTCTCTGGTGGAAACGTTAATGTGAGCGTTTTAACTTCACCTAGTTTCGATCAGCGTAAAATGGAACTGCTCCGTGTTCGTTCGATGCGCCGGGCTTTAACCACACGCTAAAGACGACTTGCTTCACTTATTCACTCGAAAATGACTATATGACCTCTGAATAATATATGCGGTATCAGCGGTATGAGGTTATGAGGTATGAGAGCTCCTCTCTTCTGTGCACGACCTTTTATCAACTTCTTAAGGGGCGTATCCATCCCTTCCATAGCCTGTTGCTCCGTCATTGCTAGAAGTTTTAACTTTGGCTATACTTGACGGATTTTCAAATTTCAAAAACTCAAAATTAATTTCCTTAAAATTCCAAATCAATGCCATAACTGAAAATAGTTTTCCACCAATCTGCATGCCAAAAGTAATCAAATATCGTAGTTTCAGTAATCTCCGTCTTCCTTCCAAACTATCGTTCATTGGTTCGCGCCTTTCCTCCAATAGCGTAACTTCTTCCTTAGCACAATACCTTGTTTCCTGCGACTGCGTCGTAAAGCTCAGATCTTTCTCGAACAAAATCATGACGTCACCAAGAATCTCAGCTCCACCAGCCTACTTGCATGAAGTCTACGTCATCCGTGCCTACGTCATGAATATCCACGTCACAACTATGACAGCCATAACTTTCTTCATATTTGCCAATATAGCCATCGTGGTCTCAATATAATTCAATTTACGGGGGCATTCTCCCTTCACCACGTTTTAAAAACAGTTGAAAATTGTTTTTAAACTCTGTGTTATAAATCTCAGAATTCACTTGAACACGAAATTGAATTATATTTCACTCTTGTATGATATTTCTTCTATGCTGCTTAATCATAAGTCTCTTCTACTCTGGTTTGTGTGTGGCTAATGCATTCTCTCCTCTCTACTTTCTCTTCTGTCCTGAATACCTGTTTTCCAAGTTCTGCTGACTTGTAGAAGGACCAGGATTGATCACTACATCCTGTCTTTTCTTTTGGTTTTCAGCTTCCTTTTCTCGTAATTCCTTCAGATACTGCTGACTTTCTTTCTCTCCTTCTTGATACTTGTCGGGTGTCATAACCTGACCTTGAGAATTCTGATTCTGATTCTGGTGCTGGTTATTTCGATTGTAGTTTCTATTATAACCATTGTTATAGTATCTACCTCTTCCGTTGTTGTAATTCCCTCTATTATTATTCCAGCCTCGTCTTTGCTGATATGGACGGTAACCTTGGGATCTGTTGTTGCGGAAATAATTATTCCTGTAAGGACCTACATTTTCAGTTTTTTCTTCCTCAGGCTTATCAGTTTGCTGCACTTGATCCATGTAGACTGTATTAACGTCTTTGAATTCGTGCCTCTGACCTTTTTGTACCAAATTTGGCATTGGACTCGTGTAGTCAAGCCTTCTCAATAATTCGTCCATACTGGTCAAATCTCTGATATTTGACGATATGATCAGTCTTCTTACTTCCACAGGCAGCATACGTGAAATCGCATCTATCAACTGCTCTGTTGACAATGGGGGTTGCAAAAATCTCAAGCGTGATAACTGGCTCGTGAAGAAATCAGCGTACCGTGTTGGAAGAGTACCTGAATACTTCCTCGAGTATACCTCAGCTCTTAATGAATTCTGAGCTTCTATTGACCAGAATCGTTTTATCAGTGCCTCTGCAAATTCGTCAAAATTGCTAAAAGTGTACCGAAATGCTCTAAACCATTCGAGGGGACCTCCAGCTAGAAATCTTTCTACGATTCTCATCTCTCTCTCTCTAGGAATGTGGGCTTCTATGAAATAGTCTTTAAGATTACTGATATATTCAATCGGTGTGAGACTATCAGTGTTGCTAAATTTTTGAGGTTTGTCTTCAAAGTTCCGGATGACTGTCACATTTCTCGGATATGAATCCATGTAATGTTTCCCACTATCACGATACTTCCATTCGGGTTCAATATTCCGATCCTCTTCTTCTTCCCGGAATCTGGATATACGTTCCTCAGGACTAATATCTCTCTCTTCTGTAGCGAGGTTACATCTTCTCACGTAATTTCTATCCTCTTCACCAGTCAATCCTTCAGTATCCTTGTCTGTGATTTCCGTGATGACTTTCCTAATCAACTCTTCCTTATAGGTTTCCATCATGCTAGCTTCTCCTAGTTTCAAATTCTGCAGTTTGCTCGTAGTTTCATTAACATCAGAGACAACCTTATGAATCTGTTCCTCTAACGCAGTTTTTAATGCTTGCACGTCCTGACCTATTTGAGTTCTATCCTCTACCTGCTTTTCGGATAGCGAATCCATCCTTACATTCAAGTCTTTCCTAATCTGAACTACTTCATTATTAATGTCTACCTGTGTACTGGCAAGATTTCTTTCAATTCGTTCCTGAATCTGATCTACATGTTCCCCACTTGACCTGTTCCATTCCTCTTTCCACACCGTTACATTTGCAGTTAACATTTCCGCGATATCTACTTCAATGTCTTCCTTAAGTAAACGATTGTGATCTAATACTTGGGTTCTCATGACCTCTACATCGTATTTTAAACCAGCTAAAGAAGCCGTTATCCTAACCGACTCGTCAACTAATCTAGTTGTTAATGCACTAATGTTACGAGTACAAAGTGTTTTTGAAGTTTCAATTTCTTCCCTAACTTTGTTAACATCAGTCTGAACTTTAGCAATGTCTAAAAAACAGTATTCACTTCTACTTTTATTTTATTGATATCGCTTTGCATATCGTTAACATCTGAATGAATTTTATTGATGTCTACTTGAACATTTGACACATCAGTTCGAGCATTTCTAACCTCTTTTTGAACTTCCCCTACTTTGTCTTGTACAGTAGCAACATCATTCCTAACAACAATTACTTCAGCTCTAGCACATGAAATATCACCCCGGACATTGGCAACATCAAGATTCAACATAGTAAGATCTATCTGTACCTTATAAACATCAATTTTAACATGAGACACATCTTTATGCACATTTGATAAATCTTTATGGACATTGGACACGTCTGTGCGCATGTCAGTTACAGCATTCTCGATTCCCTGGGTACTGATCTGTAAACGCGACATATCATTTTCTAAGTTTGCAGAACTGGTCTGAATAACTTTCAAATTTTCATCCATCCTAGTAGACAAATTACTAGCATTCTCCTTCATCATCTCCTGCATTCGACTAGTATTTCTAGCTTCCATTTCCCTCACACTTTCATCCATGCTAGCTTTCAAGTTAGCAGACATCTCCTCTAACATCATTCTCAGACTCTCATCTGCCATTTCAATAATATTTCAATAATAAACTGCTTTAGGGACATACATCAAACAGAGCAAAATAACAACATCTGAGCACCATTTTTCACCATATATAAAGTTTGAGCAATTTTCTGTCTTAAATCTAACTTATAATTACCTTATAATTAACCTTCGTAGACACTTCATGTTGAAATAAACTCAAGCTCATGTTCAAGTTTCTTTGGTTCATTTTAAAATATCCTAACACAAATAATTTACATTTACAATCCAAATAATTTAATTTTATCTTTAATATGACTTAACATGTCATAAGCCGGTCAAATAAAATAAGATTCCAGATCATAGGCGATTTTTATAAGTTTCCAGCCTATTTAACCTCTCTCAGGTTGTATAAGATCTGATCTTTTCTGATTGTAATTTTCCTAATACAACACAACATTTATTCCTATATAATCACACTCTCAAATTCTGCAATTGGCTAAGACATCTAACAAAGAATCAACCTCTTTATTTGAGTCTTCATAATCCTTTTGACATCGATAACTTGGTAATCCAATGCTATTCGAACACTCCACAAAATTGCGGTGTCAATTCTACTGCAATAACTTGGTAATCCAATGTTATTCAAGCACTCCGAACTTCGATTGTGCCAATTCTACTGGCGTTCAACCTGGTAATCCAGTGTTGTCAATCGAGCCCCACCGAATTGCGGCGCCAATCCTACTGTCCCCGATATCCGGATAGTAGGCTGTCAGATATCCGCCCCCTCAATCGGATTGCCAATAATCAAACGCACCGGCACAGCTACATCAATGAAGATGGCACTGACAGATACTATCGAGATTAGAGCACAATAGTTAACAGGAAATTATTGTGGAACACCCCAAAATATACGGGGGTTCATACTTACCTTTACTTACCTCTTAAATTTATCTCGGGGACTGGGTTGTCAACTGGATCACTTAAAAGTATGCCCTCACAATAACCTCCACCTTGATATTTAAAATGAACCATAACGAAGACGAGAAACTTTAAACTGCACAATAATTTATTTCACATAAAGAATGAATTTAACAAAAATAAACAACAAAATCCACGTGGCAATCAGAAGCCATCGTCCAAATAACCATGTCCTCCTGTAGGACTTGTATACTCTACATACAATGTTTCAGCTTTCTCAAGCTCAAAATAACGTAAAAATAATAATGCACTTGGAATGGAAACGGGATTTGGGACGAGACACATATATCAATTGTTTTGCGTGTTTATACACATCACATTTTATTTATAGCCACAAGGCTATTATGGAGACGTCCTTGGCCTCTATCATACAGTTGTCCGGCCAGCTGCAAGACACCTGCATCGTCAAGTGGACTCACCCGTCCGTTCAACCCCAGCATATGCGAGTTACATCAGAGCTTAGCTCTCCTTTCAAAACACGTTAAATGTCCACTTCTCAACTTAAATATTATCACGCAAATGTTTTAAATGCTCCATTCAAACACCAGTGGAATACTCTAATAATCCCAAATCATCTTTAATTGTTCAATCCACTTGTTTAATTAGCGTTGTTTAGAGTATAATAACACAACTCATAATGTTAATAACAAAAGTTCATTAATTATTTATAACAATACTAAATTGTTTATAACAATGTCAAACGACAATTGAAAATTTTATACACGCCTCTATTAATCCCTTTCATTTCAAATTATTATCAAAGATATTTACCAAATTATTTGCAATATTAATATTGTTTATATTATTTATACAAGAAATACATTAAACCACACGATTATCCGGTTGATAATTACTCAAATCGTGGTGATATAATCGACCAATGAAGGTTAGTTATATTTAACTGTCAAATTCAGGTTTAATAAGGTTTAATAATTATTATTAATATTTGTGATGATAACCTCCATTCAAAATCTTCATCTCAAATTATTTAACACTCTTGTTAATTTTAACAGTATCTTCACATGAATAACTTTCAAAGAACCAGGACAATACATTCAGCGGAAAAATACTTCGCTCAAAACGCACAAAATTGCACAACAATTGGCCCAGAATTCATCATATATCTTCATATATATGGCATCAAAATCTTCCACACTACATACAAAAATCCTCCACTTATAAATTCAACAACATCATCCATCTTGCTGTGGGAACCTCCTTCACTATTCAAGGGCATTATTCATCAGCGACTTTTACACGTCCACTGAACTAACGATTATACATCCATTGTTCCTCTTTAAAAATTCTTATATTCATCAATTGTATTAATGACTGTTATTATTTAACCTTCGTGGGTTTCGTTCATGAATCGATATGAAGTAAAAATTTGCCAATCACAAATAAATTTAATAGCAAATACGATTAGACACTCCTCCCTGGTCTATCAAAATTGAGATTAATATCTTCAAAGTAACGCAGTATAAAAATACTATCTTCAATCAAAGTTCATCTAAACTGCATAAATAGTCGAATAGAATACAATTAGACTGTGGAATGCAAACATTATTGTTCCAATCTAGAATTGAGAAAAATTCCTATCAAAAGTTAATTACTATAGTGTATTCAATAAATCGTAATCAAAGTTCATATTTCATAAAATTGTCTATAATGCAATGATAAATGTCTATGTTGCAATCATGTTCATAAGACGACTAGTATTTCAAAGATCGTCGATAACGTAATAGATTTTAACGCTCTAAAATCATTTAATCATTCTTCTTTCTTGAGGATGACAGAAAATCGGTCAAAGTAATTTACTGAATAGAATTACTTTAATAAAATGACACGCTGTCTGAATTCAAATCTGCCATAGAAAATCGTTAACTTTACAGTCAAATCGTGACTACAAAAATATGCAAATTACTGAAAGAATCTAAATTATCAGTCTCAACTGATCCAAAATTATTTAACTATGCCAATGACATAACAATGTCTCAACAAAATCGAAGAAAAAGGCATAAATCAACGAAGTGTACTGAGTACAGAAATGTCAAGCAAGAAAATGGGGCACAATAAATGGGACAGAAAATATGGGGAAAATGGTTGCTCAGATATCGCTACATGACTCAAATAATACAAGAAACGTTCACGACTACCTTATCTGTTGATTGAAGTTCTAGAGGAAAGTTTTCAAAGAAAACTGCTGTTGGTTCCATTTCACCAGCGTGAAGATGTGTTCCGACCTCGAACCTGGAATCAGCGCCCTCGGAGAATCGAACTGCTTCCTCCTCCAGAAATTGCACTGCTCCACGTATACGAAAGATATCCTTCTGGCAAAATTCTTCTTTGTGAGCCGGGTCCACCCTGGCCTCTCTTGAAAGTTCCCTGAAGTTCTGGTCGCAATTCGCCATGAAGTTTATTGTAGTTATTTCCGCAGAAATATTCATAATCGTGGAGTATGAAAATATTTCCACTGTCATCTGATATAATTCAGCGATGGATTCACGATGCATGAGTGTAGTTGGATGTTCACTACATGCTCGCTTTTGTAGAAAGACGATTAACGAAGTTCCATGCTGTTATTTCACTCAATCGAGATATGTCCCAATTGCATTAAAGCCTTAGCCTTCCATCTCTACTTCTGTTATAATCATTGAAAGCACTACAAGATTATAATGTTCCATAATAGAATGTATCGTTGTATCGTCAAACGTATTCTCCAATATCACTGTTGCAATCCACGTGTGAGCCGTAGTGTATAATGTGGAATTTTAAAAGTGTTTCTCATGTGGCGAGAAAATCACTTTTGTTGGCAGCCTTAAAATGCCGATATCTTTCAAAGTATAACTGTGAAATTGTTCAAATCTTCTACACACCTCAATGTTGTACTGCCCAATTGAATTATAATAAAGGCAAAAGTCAACTCTTGATATCTTCTCTGGTGGAAACGTTAATGTGAGCGTTTTAACTTCACCTAGTTTCGAACAGCGTAAAATGGAACTGCTCCGTGTTCGTTCGATGCGCCGGGCTTTAACCACACGCTAAAGACGACTTGCTTCACTTATTCACTCGAAAATGACTATATGACCTCTGAAATATATATGCGGTATCAGCGGTATGAGGTTATGAGGTATGAGAGCTCCTCTCTTCTGTGCACGACCTTTTATCAACTTCTTAAGGGGCGTATCCATCCCTTCCATAGCCTGTTGCTCCGTCATTGCTAGATGTTTTAACTTTGGCTATACTTGACGGATTTTCAAATTTCAAAAACTCAAAATTAATTTCTTTAAAATTCCAAATCAATGCCATAACTAAAAATAGTTTTCCACCAATCTGCATGCCAAAAGTAATCAAATATCGTAGTTTCAGTAATCTCCGTCTTCCTTCCAAACTATCGTTCATTGGTTCGCGTCTTTCCTCCAATAGCGTAACTTCTTCCTTAGCACAATACCTTGTTTCCTGCGACTGCGTTGTAAATCTCAGATCTTTCTCGAACAAAATCATGACGTCACCAAGAATCTCAGCTCCACCAGCCTACTTGCATGAAGTCTACGTCATCCGTGCCTACGTCATGAATATCCACGTCACAACTATGACAGCCATAACTTTCTTCATATTTGCCAATATAGCCATCGTGGTCTCAATATAATTCAATTTACGGGGGCATTCTCCCTTCACCACGTTTTAAAAACAGTTGAAAATTGTTTTTAAACTCTGTGTTATAAATCTCAGAATTCACTTGAACACGAAATTGAATTATATTTCACTCTTGTATGATATTTCTTCTATGTTCCTTAATCATAAGTCTCTTCTACTCTGGATTGTGTGTGGCTAATGCATTCTCTCCTCTCTACTTTCTCTTCTGTCCTGAATACCTGTTTTCCAAGTTCTGCTGACTTGTAGAAGGACCAGGATCGATCACTACATCCTGTCTTTTCTTTTGGTTTTCAGCTTCCTTTTCTCGTAATTCCTTCAGATATTGCTGACTTTCTTTCTCTCTTTCTTGATACTTGTCGGGTGTCATAACCTGACCTTGAGAATTCTGATTCTGATTCTGGTGCTGGTTATTTCGATTGTAGTTTCTATTATAACCATTGTTATAGTATCTACCTCTTCCGTTGTTGTAATTCCCTCTATTATTATTCCAGCCTCGTCTTTGCTGATATGGACGGTAACCTTGGGATCTGTTGTTGCGGAAATAATTATTCCTGTAAGGACCTACATTTTCAGTTTTTTCTTCCTCAGGCTTATCAGTTTGCTGCACTTGATCCATGTAGACTGTATTAACGTCTTTGAATTCGTGCCTCTGACCTTTTTGTACCAAATTTGGCATTGGACTCGTGTAGTCAAGCCTTCTCAATAATTCGTCCATACTGGTCAAATCTCTGATATTTGACGATATGATCAGTCTTCTTACTTCCACAGGCAGCATACGTGAAATCGCATCTATCAACTGCTCTGTTGACAATGGGGGTTGCAAAAATCTCAGGCGTGATAACTGGCTCGTGAAGAAATCAGCGTACCGTGTTGGAAGAGTACCTGAATACTTCCTCGAGTATACCTCAGCTCTTAATGAATTCTGAGCTTCTATTGACCAGAATCGTTTTATCAGTGCCTCTGCAAATTCGCCAAAATTGCTAAAAGTGTACCGAAATGCTCTAAACCATTCGAGGGGACCTCCAGCTAGAAATCTTTCTACGATTCTCATCTCTCTCTCTCTAGGAATGTGGGCTTCTATGAAATAGTCTTTAAGATTCCTGATATATTCAATCGGTGTGAGACTATCAGTGTTGCTAAATTTTTGAGGTTTGTCTTCAAAGTTCCGGATGACTGTCACATTTCTCGGATATGAATCCATGTAATGTTTCCCACTATCACGATACTTCCATTCGGGTTCAATATTCCGATCCTCTTCTTCTTCCCGGAATCTGGATATACGTTCCTCAGGACTAATATCTCTCTCTTCTGTAGCGAGGTTACATCTTCTCACGTAATTTCTATCCTCTTCACCAGTCAATCCTTCAGTATCCTTGTCTGTGATTTCCGTGATGACTTTCCTAATCAACTCTTCCTTATAGGTTTCCATCATGCTAGCTTCTCCTAGTTTCAAATTCTGCAGTTTGCTCGTAGTTTCATTAACATCAGAGACAACCTTATGAATCTGTTCCTCTAACGCAGTTTTTAATGCTTGCACGTCCTGACCTATTTGAGTTCTATCCTCTACCTGCTTTTCGGATAGCGAATCCATCCTTACATTCAAGTCTTTCCTAATCTGAACTACTTCATTATTAATGTCTACCTGTGTACTGGCAAGTTTTCTTTCAATTCGTTCCTAAATATGATCTACATGTTCCCCACTTGACCTGTTCCATTCCTCTTTCCACACCGTTACATTTGCAGTTAACATTTCCGCGATATCTACTTCAATGTCTTCCTTAAGTAAACGATTGTGATCTAATACTTGGGTTCTCATGACCTCTACATCGTATTTTAAACCAGCTAAAGAAGCCGTTGTCCTAACCGACTCGTCAACTAATCTAGTTGTTAATGCACTAATGTTACGAGTACAAAGTGTTTTTGAAGTTTCAATTTCTTCCCTAACTTTGTTAACTTCAGTCTGAACTTTAGCAATGTCTACAAAAACAGTATTCACTTCTACTTGTATTTTATTGATATCGCTTTGCATATCGTTAACATCTGAATGAATATTATTGATGTCTACTTGAACATTTGACACATCAGTTCGAGCATTTCTAACCTCTTTTTGAACTTCCTCTACTTTGTCTTGTACAGTAGCAACATCATTCCTAACAACAATTACTTCAGCTCTAGCACATGAAATATCACCCCGGACATTGGCAACATCAAGATTCAACATAGTAAGATCTTTCTGTACCTTAGAAACATCAATTTTAACATGAGACACATCTTTATGCACATTTGATAAATCTTTATGGACATTGGACACGTCTGTGCGCATGTCAGTTACAGCATTCTCGATTCCTTGGGTACTGATCTGTAAACGCGACATATCATTTTCTAAGTTTGCAGAACTGGTCTGAATAACTTTCAAATTTTCATCCATCCTAGTAGACAAATTACTAGCATTCTCCTTCATCATCTCCTGCATTCGACTAGTATTTCTAGCTTCCATTTCCCTCACACTTTCATCCATGCTAGCTTTCAAGTTAGCAGACATCTCCTCTAACATCATTCTCAGACTCTCATCTGCCATTTCAATAATATTTCAATAATAAACTGCTTTAGGGACATACATCAAACAGAGCAAAATAACAACATCTGAGCACCATTTTTCACCATATATAAAGTTTGAGCAATTTTCTGTCTTAAATCTAACTTATAATTACCTTATAATTAACCTTCGTAGACACTTCATGTTGAAATAAACTCAAGCACATGTTCAAGTTTCTTTGGTTCATTTTAAAATATCCTAACACAAATAATTTACATTTACAATCCAAATAATTTAATTTTATCTTTAATATGACTAAACATGTCATAAGCCGGTCAAATAAAATAAGATTCCAGATCATAGGCGATTTTTATAAGTTTCCAGCCTATTTAACCTCTCTCAAGTTGTATAAGATCTGATCTTTTCTGAGTGTAATTTTCCTAATACAACACAACATTTATTCCTATATAATCACACTCTCAAATTCTACAATTGGCTAAGACATCTAACAAAGAATCAACCTCTTTATTTGAGTCTTCATAATCCCTTTGACATCGATAACTTGGTAATCCAATATTATTCGAACACTCCACAAAATTGCGGTGTCAATTCTACTGCAATAACTTGGTAATCCAATGTTATTCAAGCACTCCGAACTTCGATTGTGCCAATTCTACTGGCGTTCAACCTGGTAATCCAGTGTTGTCAATCGAGCCCCACCGAATTGCGGCGCCAATCCTACTGTCCCCGATATCCGGATAGTAGGCTGTCAGATATCCGCCCCCTCAATCGGATTGCCAATAATCAAACGCACCGGCACAGCTACATCAATGAAAATGGCACTGACAGATACTATCGAGATTAGAGCACAATAGTTAACAAGAAATTATTGTGGAACACACCAAAATATACGGGGGTTCATACTTACCTTTACTTACCTCTTAAATTTATCTCGGGGACTGGGTTGTCAACTGGATCACTTAAAAGTATGCCCTCACAATAACCTCCACCTTGATATTTAAAATGAACCATAACGAAGACGAGAAACTTTAAACTGCACAATAATTTATTTCACATAAAGAATGAATTTAACAAAAATAAACAACAAAATCCACGTGGCAATCAGAAGCCATCGTCCAAATAACCATGTCCTCCTGTAGGACTTGTATACTCTACATACAATGTTTCAGCTTTCTCAAGCTCAAAATAACGTAAAAATAATAATGCACTTGGAATGGAAACGGGATTTGGGACGAGACACATATATCAATTGTTTTGCGTGTTTATACACATCACATTTTATTTATAGCCACAAGGCTATTATGGAGACGTCCTTGGCCTCTATCATACAGTTGTCCGGCCAGCTGCAAGACACCTGCATCGTCAAGTGGACTCACCCGTCCGTTCAACCCCAGCATATGCGAGTTACATCAGAGCTTAGCTCTCCTTTCAAAACACGTTAAATGTCCACTTCTCAACTTAAATATTATCACGCAAATGTTTTAAATGCTCCATTCAAACACCAGTGGAATACTCTAATAATCCCAAATCATCTTTAATTGTTCAATCCACTTGTTTAATTAGCGTTGTTTAGAGTATAATAACACAACTCTTAATGTTAATAACAAAAGTTCATTAATTATTTATAACAATACAAAATTGTTTATAACAATGTCAAACGACAATTGAAAATTTTATACACGCCTCTATTAATCCCTTTCATTTCAAATTATTATCAAAGATATTTACCAAATTATTTACAATATTAATATTGTTTATATTATTTATACAAGAAATACATTAAACCACACGTTTATCCGGTTGATAATTACTCAAATCGTGGTGATATAATCGACCAATGAAGGTTAGTTATATTTAACTGTCAAATTCAGGTTTAATAAGGTTTAATAATTATTATTAATATTTGTGATGGTAACCTCCATTCAAAATCTTCATCTCAAATTATTTAACACTCTTGTTAATTTTAACAGTATCTTCACATGAATAACTTTCAAAGAACCAGGACAATACATTCAGCGGAAAAATACTTCGCTCAAAACGCACAAAATTGCACAACAATTGGCCCAGAATTCATCATATATCTTCATATATATGGCATCAAAATCTTCCACACTACATACAAAAATCCTCCACTTATAAATTCAACAACATCATCCATCTTGCTGTGGGAACCTCCTTCACTATTCAAGGGCATTATTCATCAGCGACTTTTACACGTCCACTGAACTAACGATTATACATCCATTGTTCCTCTTTAAAAATTCTTATATTCATCAATTGTATTAATGACTGTTATTATTTAACCTTCGTGGGTTTCGTTCATGAATCGATATGAAGTAAAAATTTGCCAATCACAAATAAATTTAATAGCAAATACGATTAGACACTCCTCCCTGGTCCATCAAAATTGAGATTAATATCTTCAAAGTAACGCAGTATAAAAATACTATCTTCAATCAAAGTTCATCTAAACTGCATAAATAGTCGAATAGAATACAATTAGACTGTGGAATGCAAACATTATTGTTCCAATCTAGAATTGAGAAAAATTCCTATCAAAAGTTCATTACTATAGTGTATTCAATAAATCGTAATCAAAGTTCATATTTCATAAAATTGTCTATAATGCAATGATAAATGTCTATGTTGCAATCATGTTCATAAGACGACTAGTATTTCAAAGATCGTCGATAACGTAATAGATTTTAACGCTCTAAAATCATTTAATCATTCTTCTTTCTTGAGGATGACAGAAAATCGGTCAAAGTAATTTACTGAATATAATTACTTTAATAAAATGACACGCTGTCTGAATTCAAATCTGCCATAGAAAATCGTTAACTTTACAGTCAAATCGTGACTAAAAAATACGCAAATTACTGAAAGAATCTAAATTATCAGTCTCAACTGATCCAAAATTATTTAACTATGCCAATGACATAACAATGTCTCAACAAAATCGAAGAAAAAGGCATAAATCAACGAAGTGTACTGAGTACAGAAATGTCAAGCAAGAAAATGGGGCACAATAAATGGGACAGAAAATATGGGAAAAATGGTTGCTCAGATATCGCTACATGACTCAAATAATACAAGAAACGTTCACGACTACCTTATCTGTTGATTGAAGTTCTAGAGGAAAGTTTTCAAAGAAAACTGCTGTTGGTTCCATTTCACCAGCGTGAAGATGTGTTCCGACCTCGAACCTGGAATCAGCGCCCTCGGAGAATCGAACTGCTTCCTCCTCCGGAAATTGCACTGCTCCATGTATACGAAAGACATCCTTCTAGCAAAATTCTTCTTTTTGAGTCGGGTCCACCCTGGCCTCTCTTGAAAGTTCCCTGAAGTTCTGGTCGCAATTCGCCATGAAGTTTATTGTAGTTATTTCCGCAGAAATATTCATAATCGTGGAGTATGAAAATATTTCCACTGTCATCTGATATAATTCAGCGATGGATTCACGATGCATGAGTGTAGTTGGATGTTCACTACATGCTCGCTTTTGTAGAAAGACGATTAACGAAGTTCCATGCTGTTATTTCACTCAATCGATATATGTCCCAATTGCATTAAAGCCTTAGCCTTCCATCTCTACTTCTGTTATAATCATTGAAAGCACTACAAGATTATAATGTTCCATAATAGAATGTATCGTTGTATCGTCAAACGTATTCTCCAATATCACTGTTGCAATCCACGTTTCAGCCGTAGTGTATAATGTGGAATTTTAAAAGTGTTTCTCATGTGGCGAGAAAATCACTTTTGTTGGCAGCCTTAAAATGCCGATATCTTTCAAAGTATAACTGTGAAATTGTTCAAATCTTCTACACACCTCAATGTTGTACTGCCCAATTGAATTATAATAAAGGCAAAAGCCAACTCTTGATATCTTCTCTGGTGGAAACGTTAATGTGAGCGTTTTAACTTCACCTAGTTTCGAACAGCGTAAAATGGAACTGCTCCGTGTTCGTTCGATGCGCCGGGCTTTAACCACACGCTAAAGACGACTTGCTTCACTTATTCACTCGAAAATGACTATATGACCTCTGAAATATATATGCGGTATCAGCGGTATGAGGTTATGAGGTATGAGAGCTCCTCTCTTCTGTGCACGACCTTTTATCAACTTCTTAAGGGGCGTATCCATCCCTTCCATAGCCTGTTGCTCCGTCATTGCTAGAAGTTTTAACTTTGGCTATACTTGACGGATTTTCAAATTTCAAAAACTCAAAATTAATTTCTTTAAAATTCCAAATCAATTCCATAACTGAAATTAGTTTTCCACCAATCTGCATGCCAAAAGTAATCAAATATCGTAGTTTCAGTAATCTCCGTCTTCCTTCCAAACTATCGTTCATTGGTTCGCGCCTTTCCTCCAATAGCGTAACTTCTTCCTTAGCACAATACCTTGTTCCCTGCGACTGCGTCGTAAATCTCAGATCTTTCTCGAACAAAATCATGACGTCACCAAGAATCTCAGCTCCACCAGCCTACTTGCATGAAGTCTACGTCATCCGTGCCCACGTCATGAATATCCACGTCACAACTATGACAGCCATAACTTTATTCATATTTGCTAATATAGCCATCGTGGTCTCAATATAATTCAATTTACGGGGGCAGTACCATCCCGGCATTTGCCCGAAGACGAAGTGGGAAACCACGGAAAACCACTTCGAGGATGGCTGAGGGGGAATCGAACCCCTCTACTCATTTGGGCCACCCGAGGCTGAGTAGACCCCGTTCCAGTCCTCGTACCACTTTTCAAATTTCGTGGCAGAGCCAGGAATCGAACCCAGGACCTCCGGGGCGGCAGCTAACCAGGCTGACCGCTACGCTACGGAGGCGACCTCGAACAAAAAATACTTATAATAATTATCGTCGAACATAAACCGTCGTATGCAACTCGTCTATAATGGTAATTAAGACACTCGTATGAAAATTATAAAACTCGCATACGCTCGTTTTATAAACATACTCGTGTCTTAATTATTGCCATTATAGGCTCGTTGCATAATGCACTATTATGTTCGACCATGCCGAAATATAAATATGATATGCTAGAAAACTGCATCTTAAAGAGGCTCATTATATTTCAAGTTTCATTATGATAGAGGTTCTCCAAAAATCAGAGCTCAAGATTTTCATTACGACACAGCTGTTTGACCAATTAGGTAAGGATCGCATCGCACATGCACTGACTTCCAAGGCCTCCTATTTTAAATTTCACTGCCTGGGAAGTGTCATAGTGGCGTATTCGAGGAGGCCATGAAAGAATACAAGCGTCCAATGCGAAATATTCAGTAAACGAAACTCGACAGTTATTTATGAATATTTAATTTCCTGCTGAATGAACTCGGGTAGGATTATTTTTGTGCAAACAAAATAACGCGTGTTGGCATGCTTGTGGAATTGATTATCAAATCGTTATCATCTATTCGAGGCCAACCTAAATCATCTAGGAAGTGGTTTCCCGTGGCATCCCATTTCTCACTTTCTATCCTTCTGGTGTATTCTGCTCCACATGTAGTGTAAGTAACCGTGGCTGAAAGGGTAACGCGTTGGACTGCGGATTGAAGGATTCGGGGTACGTTACTTAGTAGAGGGGGAAGATTTATAATTTGTTTTCGGTACGTTTTATCGTCTTGTGTCGACATCTTTACCTATGTCTTACGACAGAAATGATACAAGAGTTCACAGTTAATTATTGAGGATGGGGCACTAGTAATATAGCGAGCAGATGCATTTTTAGGTTGGATTCCATGAACGGTACGTTGTTTCCGAATTCGGTATTACACGAAACATCTTAATATGTACACGTCAAATAGAGTTTTCTTCTTCTTGCTAGAATTTAATGACAAAATATATTTTTTTAGTCGGTTTACCCTCCAGGGTTAGCTTTTCCCTCGGACTCACTGAGGGATCGCACCTTTACCGCCTCCAGGGCAGAGTCCTGGAGCTTGAAACATAGGACGGGAATACTACTGGGGAGGTGGGACGAACACCTCGACCAGGCCGCCTCACCTGCAAAGCGAACAGGGGCCTTACTAGGGATGGGGAGATTGGGAGGGATAGACAAGGAGGAGGGAAGGAGGTGGCCGTGGCCTTACGTTAGGTAGTATCCCGGCATTTGCCTGGAGACGAAGTGAGAAACCACGGAAAACCACTTCGAGGATGGCTGAGGGGGAATCGAACCCCCTCTACTCATTTGGACCACCCGAGGCTGAGTAGACCCCGTTTCAGTCCTCATACCACTTTTTCAAATTTCGTGGCAGAGCCGGGAATCGAACCCAGGACCTCCGGGGCGGCAGCTAACCATGCTGACCGCTACGCTATGGAGGCGACAAACAAAATAATACCACGGAAAATTTTAAAGAATACGTATACCGGCGATCAGAATCTTGTTTCATTAGAGGGGCTAGAACATCGCGATCATTTAGCCCCGTGTACTTGGGTGTGTGTGTAGAATTCCTATGATAACCTGTCTAGCGGTGTCTGTATAATGTATGTATTAGCAATTAAGGTGAGGATGGGGAAGGAGGCGTTCGGGGCCTTAAGTTAGAAACCGTCCCGGCAATAGCCTGGAGCAGAAGTGGGAAACCACAGAGAACCACTTCCAGGGTTCTGAGGTGGGAATCGAACCCACCTTTTCTCAGATTTGCTTCACGAAGCTGAGTGTATCCAATTTCAGCCCTCAGACCAGTATTGGATTTCTTGGCAGAACTGGGAATCGAACCTGGACCTCCAGAGCGACACGTCGATATGTTATGTTAATATCCATGACAGTTTTTTTAATTTTCTGCCATTACAGGTCACGTGGCAAAAGCTATCAATTCGGTCGTATTCTCTTTATAAATCAGGAAAATTCAACCCACCCTTCACAAAAATACATGTAAGGGAATGAATGTGGCAATGTAGTTACATCCCAACTAAAATGGAGCGTGGGCTTTCATTAAAAAAAAGTATGCCTACCACTGGATTCGATGCACTATTCTACCCATTTTCGCCCGCAGTCTACGGCCGTGCTTTAACCGCATCCGCCACCAGTGCATGGTAAAAAGCTCGCGCTGCACTTGCAGTTGTTACTGTAGCCGTCCACCTCAAACGTTTAAATCCATCTCAAAGTCTTCAATCATGGTTTATGGTGTTGATTTAACTTTCTACTATTACAGATCACGTGGCGTAAGATATTAATTCGATCGTATTACGTGTATGTGTGTTATTTCAAGGAGCAATAAGTCATATGTTAGTAGAATGGGCCATACTATTTGGCGGGGAAAAGTTTAAGGTCGGTTTATCTTTGCTAGACCCATGACCCAATTACATTGCTGTCACACAGTCAGAGCGCAGAGCAATATCGACCATCGGGGGATATGCAGTGTTAGTTGGGTTTCATAAAACTAAATAATAAGGGGCGGGTGGACCACACTGTATATAAAAATGAAAGTTTGTCTGTTTTTTCGGAATTTCCACGGAATGTTGAGTTATTAACGCGCTTTAGACTGGTTTATGATGGTTGCGCGCAAAAACAAATGTTTGTCTGTCTGTTTGTCTCTTTGTCTGTGTACAAATTTGCACGCGCATCACTCGAGAACGGCTGAGTGGATCAACGTAAAATTTGGTACAGAAGTCCATCAGAGACACGAAAGTAATCATTGATGTAACTCTTCTCCGTACCTCTCATAAAAGAGGGCCTAACCCCTTAAAATGCATGCTTAAATAGGCGTAGAAAAACGTGACAAAGCTCATTTTCAGCGTCTCAATGTGAGAAACGAAACTCGGGAGCCCTACGGGCCCCGAAACCCACATGTTAAGGTCCTAAAACCAATAGATTTTGAGATATACCCAGAAAACTAATTTCTTTTATTAAGCTACTAGCTGAAGTACCCGTGCTTCGCTATGCGTCATAAATAAATTAAAATGTGAAGGTGACAGTTAAAATAGGGGATAGGCGAGGTGCTGCGCAGAGGGAGATTAAGGATGGAACATTTTGTCCAACTACAACGCTCGGCGTGTACCGTGTTTTATAGCACAAATTTAGGTTTTACTCGCTAACCGTTGGAGATACCTTTCGGATAGAAAAAGTAATTTTAAACCTCGTATATGCCATCAAAAGTTTGCTATTTCTTAGCGTTCTCTTTTTATTTCAAATGGAAATATGAGTTTGAAACCAAAGGGTGTAGTGACGTCACTAAAATGGTCGTCATCTTTAAATAGTGCAAAGTATTGAAATCAAAAGTAACCTATATGTTAACCAGGTAAATCAGCTACATCCGTGTAAAATTCATGTATATCGGACCAGTGGTACTTGCGTGATTGAGTAAGACACAGACACACACCATCTCATTTTTAGCCTCGCTTTGCTCGCGTCATAGTCGTGTCATATTGTTAGTTAATGAAATGCAGTTTTAACCCCGTTAACACCCCTTTAGAACCTGAATATCCAAAAATCCCTCCTTAGTAGACGTTTTCGACACACAACAAACATATCCCCAAAATATCATTCTTCTAACTTTAATAGTTTTGGTTGGTCGATGAGAGTGAACATCCAAGAATCCTTCCTTAGTGGACGTTTTTCTTCCAGAACTTCACCCCTCCCCATAGGCCCCTTAAATTGCATTTATGAAAAAACGGTCGAACACCTATTTATTTTATTTACTTATTTATTTACTTTTTAAGCTGATTGATTTCCTCCGAGTTTCAAACTCCTCGCCTATGTCGTTTAAGAGATACACGCTCCGTTAGGAATCTTTCAACCCCCACTTTTCATCCCTTTAACCTCATAATATACACTACATCGAAAAACCATTAGACATGAGTCAGCTTATTTTTAATGATTAGTATATATGCCAAGTATCACGTCCCCAAATGAAACCACTCGTCAGATATTGTTATTCAATGAAATGCACGTTTACCCCCTTAACACCTCTTTAGAACCTGAATATCCAAAACTCTTTCCTTAGTGGACGTTTTCGACACACAACGAACATATCCCCAAGATTTCATGTTTCTAATTTCAATAATTTTGTCTGGGCGATGATGAGTGAGTGAGTCAGTCAGGACTTTTTTTTCATTTATTTTTGATAATTTCACCCCACCCCATGAATCCCTTAAATTGGATTTATGAAACAAACGGTCGAACACCTATTTACTTATTTAAAGCTGTTTTCCCCCTGAGTTTGATGTGTGACTAAGTGAGTCAATCATTTAGGACACTTTCTTTCCTGTTTCCCCCCAGAATTGCACCCCTCTCCAAGGGCTCCTTAAATTGGATTTATGAAAAAACGCTCGAACACCTATTTATTTGTATTTTAAGCTGTTTTTTCCCGCCGAATTTCAAATTTTTCGCCTATGTCGTTTCAGAGATACACGCTCCGTTAAGAATCCCTCAACCACCAATTTTCACCCCTTTCACCTCATAATATACACCACATCGATAAACCCTTAGACATATGTCTGATTATTTTTAATGATTAGTTTCTATACCGAATATCACATCCCCAAAGAAACAAATCATGTGATATCGTTTTCAATGAAATGCACGTTTACCCCCTTAACACCTCTTTAAAACCCGAATAAACAAAAATCATTCCTTAGTTGACGTTTTCGACATACAACGAACATATTCCCAAAATTTAATGTTTCCAACATTAATAGTTTTCGCTGGGCGTGATGAGTGAGTGAGTCAGACAGGACATTTTCTTTCAATTATTTTTACCAGAATTTCACCCTTCCCCATGGGCCCCTTAAATTGGATTGATGAAAAAACGCTTGAACACCTATTAACTTATATTTTAAGCTGTCTTTTTCCCCTGAGTTTGATGAGTGAGATTGGCTGCGTGGCTCAGCAGTAACGTTCTCGCTTGCTGGGCCCGAGGTTGCAGGTTCGTATCCTGGCACAGTCAGCTGGCATTTGAGGGTACGTAAATGCGAGGGAGCCTTGTCAGTAGATTTACTGGCTCGTTAAAGATCCCCTTCGGGGCAAAATTCCGGCACCCCGGCGTCTCTAAAAGCCAGAATAGTTAAAAGGGACGTAAAACCAATAACATTATTATTATTATTATTATTATTATTATTATTATTGATGAGTGAGTGAGTTAGTCAGTCAGTTAGGACACTTTCTCTCCTTCCCCCCCCCCCCCCCAGAAATTCACCCCACCCCATTGGCCCCTTAAATTAATTTATGGAAAAACGTTCGAACACCGATTTACTTACCTTTTAAGCTGATTTTTTTCGCTGAGTTTCAAATTTCTCGCCTATGTCGTTTAAGAGATAGGCCTACACGCTCCGTTAGGAATCCTTCAACCCCCCACTTTTCACCCCTTTCACCTCATAATAATACACCACATCGAAAAACCCTTAGACACATGTCTGCTTATTTTTAATGATTAGTTTATATGCCGAGTATCACATTCACAAATGAAACCACTCGTGAGATATTGTTATTCAATGAAATGCAGGTTTAACCCCCTTAAGACCCCTTTAGAACCTGAATATCCAAAAATCCTCCCTTAGTGTACGGTTTTGACATACAACGAATATATCCCCGAAATGCCATGTTTCCAACTTCAATATTTTTGGCTGGGCGATGATGAGTCAGTGAATGAGTCAGGACATTTTCTTTCAATTTCGTTTTCTTAAGAATTTCACCCCTCCCGTTGAACCCCTTCAATTTGATTGATCAAAAAAACTGCCAAAAAGCTATTTACTTACTTTAAAGCAGTTTTTCCCCCTGAGTTTGATGATTGAGTCAGTTGGTCAATCAGTTAGGACACTTTCTTTCCTGTCCCCCCCCCCCCAGAATTTCACCCCTCGCCATGGGCCCCTTAAATTGGATTTATGAAAAAACGGTCAAACACATATTGACTTATTTTTATGCTGATTTTTTCCGCTGAGTTTCAAACACCTCGCCTATGTCGTTTAAGAGATACACGCTCCATTAGGAATCATTCAATCCTCACTTTTCACCCCTTTCACCTCATAATATGCACCACATCGAAAAACATTCAGACACATGTCTTTTTTATTATTAATGATGAGTTTATATGCCGAGTATCACATCCCCCAATGAAACCAATCGGGAATTATTGTTATTCAATGAAATACAGGTCTACCCCCTTAACATCCATTTAGAACCTGAATATCCAAAAATCCTCTCTTAGAGGGCATTTGCGGCCCTTGAGGAAGCTGCTTACCAAATTTCATTCCAATCCGTTCGGTGGTTTCTGAGATTTCGTGATGAATGAATGAGTGAGTGAGTGGTATTTGACAATGTAGATAGGGTCAAGTCTTTGTTATGCTAAACTCGGTTGACAGTGCTGTGTGAGCAGTTGAGTAACTAACGGGATTTCAAGTAAAGATCCTCATTTTCTATACCGGTAGTGCAGAGCAAACCTGGCATCCAGTCGGCCGTGTCTCGACTTGAGATATGTTGCCATGGAAACTATCTGCCTTGCCATTCCTTCATGAGTATATTTTATGATTTGATTAGCCTGTGCTTGAGTGCAAAAGGGCCGAAATCAGAAGAATGAGAAAGACTATCGAAAATTCATGTAGCCAGCGGTTCCTTCTGGGACCTAAACTATGCGTATGCAAACTTTGGTTGAGATTGGTGGAACGGTGTAGATTTGTATACGGAACAGACCCACCCACATACATACATACATACATACAGACTTTCACTTTTATATATAAGAAGACTAGCTATTTTACCCGGCGTTGCCCGAGAGGTGTATTTACATATTATAGAAAGATACATGCCAATATATTACGCAAAGTATATTCACTTTGCCCCCTAAGTGAGTTTAAAACATAGTTCTCCTGGACTCGTAAGTTAATCAAGTGTAATATTAACTCACTGTAAATCTAGGCGAAAGGTACTGTGAAGTACAATAACGTAGTAGAGAATGCATAAATAACAATCTCATTTTTTATTTTTGTAATGGGTGTAATTTAGACGTCTTGATCACATAGTTCTCTTTAATTTTTAAATTGTTGCATCTGAGTAGTGGAGTGGTGGTGCTTCTAAATAGTGACACGAGCCACTCGGCTACGCTGAACTATCATGTATATTTCATGAAACCATGGGCATGCGACATATCGTTGGACTCGGGCTGACGTCCTCTTTCCTATGGACCATGTACTATATTTTTGAATTTTTCTTGAAAATTTTTGTTTTCGAAAGTAGGTGATAGTTTGAAAACCAAAAAGGATAGAACGTTGTGACATGGCTCAAACGAATGGTCTTTATGACCTTTATTTTTTGTAATAAAACTTTTTTATTTTTTATGTTTTATGAAAAAACTCGAATTTTGAAAATCCTATATTTTGGAAACTAGGAATTATACAAAAAAGTTTGTTTGACATAAATGAAAGGCCCCTATGCCCCCTACCCCCAAAATAAATTTCAAGTCTCTGGGATAAATACCTGGGGAGTAGTTTGGTAGTGGGGAAGCTGCCCCACTTCTTTTTGAACCCTCCTCGTATTTGGCCCGAACCTGATATCTCGCTAACCAATCATGGAATTTGAACATACAGGGTGTCCTAGCACTCGTAGTGATGCCCCCTACTTTCCTATAGGCTCTTTATTTAAATAAAAGACCAAAACTAAATGGTCATCCGCTTTTAATATCTCGCGAACCAAACATGCTAGAGGTGTGTACGAGGGATCCAAGGACTGGGGCTGACGTCTTATTTGCTATGGACCACTCGTTATATTTTTTAAAAAATTGGAAACTCAATTTTGGGGTAAACACGTGTTTTTTATGATTTTTGCTGATATATCACGGACCAATAACGCTAAAGACGTGTACGAGGTGTCCTAGGACTCGGGCTAACGCCCCCTGTTTGAAACTATGTTTGAAATTTTGACAAAGGGCTTAACGACACCTTTGTTGAAAAAAAATCTATTTTTTTTTCTTTACCTGTTTATAATGTTCATGAAGCGTGGTGGTTGAGAGAGACGATACGGCTGGGTGTGTGTATGTGTTTCAACGAACCTGTCGCTAACCACAAGGATCATGCTTAATAGAACAATCGCTATTTCGGCTGGTCGGTGTATGACAGAGCGAGGGTTCGTTTTCTGTTATTTTACCTTTAACGTGTAAACGGTGATGAGAACTTGGTTCTATGTTGGTCGAAGCGAGTAGAGAAAACAAACTTGCAGAGGAGCAGACGAGCAGGAGGTGAATGTCATTTGAGCTTATTGGAAGGCGCTGATCTGACTTCACAACAGGTGCAATGGAAAAATGACAATGACACTTGAAGGTGAAATAATCTGACCATTGTGGTGGCAGGGAAGAGCGAAAAGCATGTGAACACATGTGAAACCACATGAGGGCTAAACCAGTTACATCCTGTCTTGCTTCGTACGTGACAAAATGCAAGTTCATGTGAAATTTGATCTACCACAGGTGTTCACCTTGGGTGTTAGCTGTCCACGTGCCTGATAACAGAATGTTCAAAGCGTGGGGGGAAAAAAAGATTATACATGCAACGTAACATATATAAAGACATGTCGTTATTATTTCCACTCTCACTTAGGTGACTACCTTTGAACACACTGCGTTGCATGAAACCCCTGGTCTTGTTTAACAGTTTTGGTGTTGGTGGAAAATACTTAACTTTGTTGTGGGGTAGGTATATATTTATTCATTTATATATTTATTGATTTATATATATTTACATGCAAATATTTTTTGATTGTTAAAGTTATAATTAAATGTTTATTTATTTGTTGCAGATAACCGGTATAGCCTACCTGTTGTATGAGTGTGTGTGTGAGAACGATATTAAAGAAAGAGAAAGACAGACAGCTAGAAAAGGAAACCATTTCCACACTAGCCCACGAGACGGGAATAAAGCAAAGCATTACACGTCAAGGTGAGATTTGTTTTCTTATATATAACCTGTTTGATTTTGTTTTGTTTATGAAATGCATAAACTATATGGTATGGATATACTTATGGTGGTTTATTTTATTTCTTTTTAGAGTGTTGGAAAGAGCTTGACCCCTGTTGATAACCAGGAACGTGTGTGTTCGGGGCCATTGTCAAGCAGTCTACAGCTGAAAACTCAGGTGAGAGTGTTCTTTCAAAATGATGTATTTTACTGCTGCGGATACGTTAACTTGGGAACCCCTAAACAGTTGTTTCAAATCGCGTGTGTGCTCTGGTCGTGTGGTCAATGTAAGAAAAAGTTTGATTCCCAAAGAATTTTTACAATCTTGTTTTGAATTTTTTTAAATTGAAATTTGTAGAGCACAAAGGTTGCATACGGCTTTAAAGGTGAATACAGAACTGGTGTGCGATTTCATATATAAAAAGAAGGACGTAGAGCATAAAGGGACATTTTATATTTGCAGCAAAAGCTCTTGCATTTTTATTGGAAACACAGATACCACGTATGGTGTTCGCTATGAGGATGATAGTTTTAAAATTGGCGATTCATCCATTAAATTTGTTCGTACTAAAGCTGTCATTAAAACATCAACTATAAATTACCTCCAGGACTGTTAAAGCTGCTCTTCTCTCGGATCCCCTCTTCCCATGATTATACGTCAGAGGATCTTGACAAATATAAATCCATTTTATTGGATACCCATGCCCACAAAAGACAGTATGATCCCACGCAACAAGTGAATGCCAATATATCTCAAAATATAAAACCATCATTGCAAAAATGTTTCCCACCAGTCAAAGTACTCGTCGTAAAGCGTCCGCTTCGAGAGTGACATTTAAACCATTAAAACCCCTTGTGGATGTTACCTACTGGCACAATCCCAATAAGCTCGTCCAGCGGCTGCAGTTGTTGCATGCTTCACGTCAAGCTGGCCATACCGGTCACGATTGGGAAATTCAAGAAATTGAACAAGAACTTCGAAATGCCAAAATTATTGTTTAAGCCCTCACCCATTAAAATGGGTATTGCTCACGAGTTGCATCGCCCAGCTAGGCGTCACTATCCGCGACTCAAGGTGATTTCACGAGGTGTGGATGAACTTTGGCAGGCTGACTTGGTTGAAATGATACCCTATGCTAGCGTTAACGACGGTGTACGCTATATGTTAACCGTCATTGATGTCTATTCCAAAATGGCCTTTGTTGAACCTGTGCGTCGCAAGTCTGGTCCACTAGTTACCAAGGCCTTTCAACATATTATTCAACACTCCAAACGTCAACCTGAGCTGCTACAAACAGACCAGGGGAAAGAATTTTCCAACAAGGATTTCTCCAGTTTTCTCAAATCTAAGGATATTCACCATTACACCACGTACAGCAATCTCAAAGCCAGTGCGGTCGAGCGGTTCAACCGAACATTGAAAACCCATATGTGGAAAGCGTTTACCGCTCAGGGCACGTATCGCTGGTTGGACATGTTACCAGAGCTAGTATCACATTACAATGACACCAAACATAGAACGATTGAGACCAAGCCACGCCTCGTGACCAAAAATATTCAGCGATTGGATAAACTGTTTAACCCCATAAAAACAGCCGATCCTAAACGTCACCGACTGAAAATTGGGGATTTTGTTCGTGTGAGCAAATTTAAGTCTGCCTTCAATAAGGGCTACACGCCACAGTGGGGGACTGAACTATTTCGAATTCGTCAAGTCAACTTGGACACTCCAGTCACCTATTTACTGCAAGACCTCAACCACCAATCCATAAAAGGTAGATTTTATCTCCATGAACTTCAGAAAACAGCATTTCCTCAGCATTATCTTGTGGAAAAAGTGTTGAAACAAAAAGGAAATAAACTATATGTCAAATGGTTAGGGTTTAACTCTACGTTTAATTCTTGGATCAATAAATTACTGGTTGTGTGAACCTGTGCAATTTTTAATTTATTCACACATTGTGTACACCACCTATAGCTCTATGCGTACAGTCCTCAGCTCCATATATTTCTTTCTCTTTCCACCTGTGTTCTGTCATACATTACCCCTCCCCCTCTCCCTCCCTTCACCTCTCACCACTGCTGTTCGCAGCTCTTGCCTATCTATTGGTTGTGACATCATTCCCACAAGTTGCATCATACTTTTTACTGATTCAGCGATTCCCACGCTTTGAACATTCTGTTATCAGGCACGTGGACAGCTAACGTCCAAGGTGAACACTTGTGGCAGATCAAATTTCACGTCAACTTGCATTTTGTCACGTACGAAGCAAAACAGGATGTAACTTGTTAACAGTTATCGTGCACGTGGACAGCTAAAACTCAAGGTGAACACCTGTGGTAGATCAAATTTCACATGAACTTGCATTTTGTCACGTACGAAGCAAGACCGGATGTAACTGGTTTAGCCCTCATGTGGTTTCACATGTGTTCACATGCCTTTCGCTCTTCCCTGCCACCACAATGGTCAGATTATTTCACCTTCAAGCGTCATTGTCGTTTTTCCATTGCACCTGTTGTCAAGTCAGATCAGCGCCTTCCAATAAGCCCAAATGACATTCACCTCCTGCTCGTCTGCTCCTCTGCAAGTTTGTTTTCTCTACTCGCTTCGACCAACATAGAACCAAGTTCTCATCGCCGTTTACACGTTAAAGGTAAAATATCAGAAAACGAACCCTCGCTCTGTCATACAGTGACCCGCCGAAATAGCGATTGTTCTATTAAGCATGGTCCTTGTGGTTAGCGACAGGTTCGTTGAAACACATACACACACCCAGCCGTATCGTCTCTCTCAACCACCACGCTTCATGAACATTATAAACAGGTAAAGAAAAAAAAATAGATTTTTTTTCAACAAAGGTGTCGTTAAGCCCTTTGTCAAAATTTCAAACATAGTTTCAAACAGGGGGCGTTAGCCCGAGTCCTAGGACACCTCGTACACGTCTCTAGCGTTATTGGTCCGTGAGATATCAGCATAAATCATAAAAACACGTGTTTACCCCAAAATTGAGTTTCCATTTTTTTAATATAACGAGTGGTCCATAGCAAATAAGACGTCAGCCCGAGACCTTGGACCCCTCGTACACGCCTCTAGCATGATTGGTTCGCGAGATATTAAAAGCGGATGACCTTTTAGTTTTGGTCTTTTATTTAAATAAAGAGCCTATAGGAAAGTAGGGGGCATCACTACGAGTGCTAGGACACCCTGTATGTTCAAATCCCATGATTGGTTAGCGAGATATCAGGTTCGGGGCAAATACGAGGAGGGTTCAAAAAGAAGTGGGGCAGCTTCCCCACTACCACACTACTCCCGAGGTTTGTATCCCAGAGACTTGAAATTTATTTGGGGGGTAGGGGGCATAGGGACCTTTCATTTATGTCAAACAAACTTTTTTGTATAATTCCTAGTTTCCAAAATATAGGATTTTCAAAATTTGAGTTTTTTCAAAAAAACATAAAAAATAAAAAAGTTTTATTACAATAAATAAAGGTCATAAAGACCATTCGTTTGAGCCATGGCACAACGTTCTATCCTGTTTGGTTTTCAAACTATCACCTACTTTCGAAAACAAAACAAAATCAAAAAAATCAAAAATATAGTACATGGTCCATATTAAAGAGGACGTCAGCCCGAGTCCAACGATATGTCGCATGCCCATGGTTTCATGAAATATACATGATAGTTCAGCGTAGCCGTGTGGCTCGTGTCACTATTTAGAAGCACCACCACTCCACTACTCATCTGCCTTTTTGAAAGTAAACAATATTTAAAATATTCAATATTTGGAATATAAAGTCATCATTCTGGAGTCAAATATACTTACGATTTATAACCCCGCACAAATGGTGTGATTATAGAGAAATGGCTTATTCATGTACATAACGCAGTGTGTAGTCTACTATAGCTGCATATTAGGGAATCGTATTGCTGTATTTACATGCCTATTATCTCATATTGGGCGGCTTTGGTGGCGTATTTTGTAGCATGCTGAGCTTCTATGCCCAAGGTCGCGGGTTCAAACCCGGGCGAAGTTATCAGAGTTTTGAAGAGCGTTAAAAATCCCTCAGTATGCCTTCCTTCGGAGGGGAAGTAAAGCCGGTGGGCCCACGTCATACGACATAGATTTATGTGATGTAAAAGAACGTTCCGCTAACTACACACGTGTGAAAGTATTAGCCAAGTTTGCAGCTAGGTGTCGTTGACGGTAGCATTTGGTAGAAAAAGTAGGAACTACTTAAAACTGACTGTCTGTAGTCCTTACCTGAATTACATATAACACACAATAATACAGCCATCCCAATTAACACCGGTTATCAGGCAGATTCTACACACATCCAATGTACACGGGGCTGCATGACCGCGATGTCGCAGCCCCTAAACAGAGGAACCAACTAATCTCTCTCATCTTGTTAAAGTAAATTGTTTAATAGTATAATTGCGCACGAAAGTGCATTTGGAATAAATACATCATAATATCACAAACATTGCCAGATGAGAAGACCAGCGGTGCATGGTTTCCACCAGCTTCCACCACAAACCGCGCTCGAGACCCGGATCCCACCAACCCACCGACCAGTGAGCGCCCCATATTACATGATCCTTGGTCTGTGCAATGCAGCAACGTATAATCCCAGTATAATGGCACATGAGATGCATTGATTGAGAACACATTGGGCTTCTTCTTTAGCCCCTAAAGTATTTCGTAAGATAGGTCAAAAGCTTGAAATGGCAGACATGGAATATCAATACTTCACCAATCCGTGTATAATTAATAAAAAAGACTGTATGCTTAAAGATCCATAAGCCATTCTAAGCAAACGGCTTCAAGTAACGCGACGTAGTGGAAAGTAATGAGGTTAGCTTAAAGTATATGGTGTCTAAACATAAAGCAATGGAAAAAACAATTCTCTTATATATAATCCAAAACTGACTCATCACCGCAGGGCTCAAACCACTAGACCTAGAAAGCTGAAATTTTGCATGTTGGTTGATCCGTGTATGTAAAGGCTCACTAAGAAACGGTTTTTGAAAATTCAATTTGTAAGTGACTTTTTTCGGCCCTTTGGCATTGACCATCCAAAATTTTGTCATCGACGCAGGGCTCAAACCACTAGACCTAGAAAGCTGAAATTTTGCATGTTGGTTGATCCGAGTAAGTAGAGGTCCACTAAGAAACGGTTTTTGAAAATTCAATTTGTAAGTGACTTTTTCGGCCCTTTGGCACTGAGCAAGGACAGTCGGTACAAAGTTCGGATTTAGCTCATTTTAAGCCTCCAGATACGAGAATCAATACTCGGAGGTCCTGTAGGGACCCCGAAACACACTTTTTAAGTTCCTAATATGAACGGTTTCGTAGATATTCCCAAATAACTGTCTTCCCTCTGAGAAACAGATCAACGTTACTATGGCAACCGCTAAAATATCGCAGACTGGGGATAGTTTTCTGGCAATATCTCGAAAACCGTTCGTTTTAGGGCCTTAAAACGCTGGGTTCGGTTCCCTCTTTTAACCACGAACGTTGTCCTCGCATTGATACGCGTAAAATGAGATATATTTTATTTATAGAGGTTGCTTTTGTGGCTCGGATACGATCGTGATTTTGAGTCTAATTTTATAGTCTTACGGCTGGTTGTTGTAAGCGAGCTTTCAGAAGTTTACTCGAATTTACAATGTTAAGATACTTTCTATTTTGCACGGTATGCTTTCATTTTCTTTATAAATTTGTTTTTTGTTTACTGAATATTTTTGTTTGCCAATTTTGATCTGCTCTTTTTCGTTTTTAACCATGATCTGCAACGTATATTCACAGTCGAATGTGTCGTATTCTACCGGCTGTCACGCTAATTATTATTGTTTCTTAAATTATCTTACTGAGGAATTGGGCAATCTTATTTCAATAAAGTTGGTATTTTGTCTTTCACGGCCATTGAATCCCCGCACAAGGCACGGCTTAAACCTAGAAAAGTTGCTGAGTTGTACTAATGGACTAATGGTGCAGCGGAAAAGAGGATAATTGAAGCTTTTGAAATGTGGTGATACAGGAGAATGATGATCAGATGGGTAGATAGGGTAACAAATGAAGAGGTATTAATACGAGTGGGAGAGGAGAGATGTTTCTGGCGACTGCTAATGAAGAGAAGAGATAGGAGGGTAGGTCACATATTATGACACCCAGGAATAGCAAGCTTACTGTCGACCCAAATATTACGTGCACTCGAGTTTGAAGGTTGTTTATGAAGTAACCAATAGACCTTCAAAAAATCCAATGACATCATCATTTTCGTCGTTCGATTTTACGTTAGTTCATGTAGGTTTGGAATTTTTAATTTATATTTTAATATTTTTTATCGCAGTTGAAGCACAAAAAGTGCCCGTTTTTAAGCGTGTTTCAACCATGCGTCACATTTAAGAATTATTATCTCACCAACCCGTCATCAGATTGAATCCAAATTTTAACACAATATACATTGGAATGTTGTATAACGGGTTTATTAATTTCAAAATTTTGTGTGTTCAAGAACGAATGTTGTTATCATTTTTGTAAGGCAACTCATTCTCGGCTCGGGGTCGTTGGAAAATATAGTTCTTGGTTGCGTTGTAATCCTTATACATCAAAAAGTTATGCTGTATGACTGTGAAATATGTAAATTAATTCACTTATTTTATATCGGTTTGTATTTGTACGGAGAATTAAGACATGGTTCACCAGCTAGCCGCTCCGGGAAATGCTGTACAGCGTTGCTGATATGGAGCCCATCACTTCCGAGCGAGACGCGCCATGACGCGTGATGTAGCCCATCTTGGCAATGATGTACTGCTTTCACCGGAGCGGCTAACTGGTGAACCATGCCTTAATTCTCCGTACAAATACAAACCGATATAAAATAAGTGAATTAATTTACGTATTTCACAATCATACAGCATACCGTTTTGATGTATAAGGATTACAACGCGATCAAGAACTACATTTTCAAACCATCCCGAGCCGAGGAAAAGTTACCTTACAAAAATTATAACAACTTTGTTTCTTGGACACACAAAATTTTAAAATTAATAAACCTGTTATACAACATTCCAATGTATATTGTGTTAAAATTTGGATTCGATCTGATGACGGGTTTGTGAGATAATAATTCTTAAATGTGACGCATTGTTGAAAATCGCTTAAGAACGGGCACTTCTTGTGTTCCAACTGTGATAAAAAATATTAAAATATAAATTAAAAATTCCAAACCTACATGATCTAACGTAAAATAGAACGACGAAAATGATGATGTTATTGGTTTTATATAGGTCTATCAGTTACTTCACAAACAAACTCCAAACTCGAGTACATAGTTTGGTCGACAGTAGTTATGGATGGGAGGGTCGCGGACTACAACTGTAGGGGTAAACCAGGGTTAAACAGATTGCCTCGGATGTAGGGTGTGGTAGCTATGTAGAAATGAAACGATTAGCTCAGGAGAGGGAGACATGGAGGGCTGCATCAAACCAGTTAAAAAAACTGAAGACTCAAACAACAACAATCGGGAATTTTAATTACTTAGAGAGGCATGTGGGGCAAAAGGGTCGTTAGAGAATTTCAATCCCTTGGATGGAACACTGGAAGAGACTGCATAGTGTACATCAGCGGCCAAGGTGAGCGATATTTAACTATAGGTCTATTAATAGGGATATGTTTACGTTCAAATCATCAATTAGTATGGCCAAATTACATCCAGAATAGCTTCAGAAAAGATTACTTTTAATTCCCCATATTCCGATAGATTTGCCATTCCAGTGTGCAAGAGTGCAGTTCCCTCTTCAAACAATATTCGCAATTTCTTTAACAAAGCGCAATGACACACACTTAACAGTAGCACGTGTACATTTAGACAAAACCATTTTTTCCCATGGACAACTGTATGTGGCGTGCTCGCGATCATCCGGACAACAAAATCGTTATGTCTCAGCAGAAGATGTCAAAACCAAAAACGTAATTTTAAAATGTGTTAACATATTGTAACATCGAACCCTGCGGACCTTCACAACTCTATAAAATTCCCACTTTGCTGATCATATCAATATACTATATGTATCAGATAATTCAGAAAAAGAATGGACACACCTGTAGCCGCGATTGCTGTAATAGAATATTCCAATTATCAGCAATAATGCATCGTCCCCATTGTCTTGATCGCGGGCGAAGCCGCGGGTACCTGCTAGTATAATTATAAATGTAACTCAGATTACAAATGTATTAAAATCATTATGCAATTCTAATTTAAATGACATTGAATGAATATCAATTTAATAAATGCGATAACTTACTTCAGGTTAACACAATGTTTCATTTAGAAAATGACTTGTCTATTGTTTAATATTTTATGGGTGTAGCAAAGTCCAACAACTCAAATAGACGGTAGTAAGAAATGAAATAACGTCAGTGCTAGTTTGGAAAAAGACGTAAATACGAATGAAGCGCTACTGTGAAAAGATCCTGTACGCGCCGTTTTGTTGAATGGGCAGGCAGTTTAAAGCAGCCAGGAGGGATGCGATCCAGCTGGCAGTGAAAATAGTGCTGCAACCTATCCTGTCTTGTGTTAAATGAACAGGCAGATTAAAGCTATTATCAAAGAGAACAAAATATATCTACAATGGCATTACATATGCCAGTTGCAAGTACCGATGGTAGATGTCGCATTCAACACCACTCTTGGTCCCCCACAGGAGGTGTGCTTTCATTTCCCGAGTTTACGTGAGACAGAGTTAGGTGAGATGATTGTCTTACGTGATTTCCGGCTATAACTTTGTTCCGGACACAAACACTCCTTCGTCTGTTGTGCGTAGTCATTTTGAGAGTCCCGCACCGTAGTTGTGATCGTTTAATCGTGCACTACGGTTGCGAGGGCAGCTGTAGCAAGTCCAGACATCGTAGGTTCGAACCTATCCTGAGTGTGTTTTTTCTACACTCTGTCCAGGCAAATGCCGGGATAGTACTTGACCAATGTTAGTAACGCACATGATAGGGACTTCTTTGCCTCTGATACCTACGATGATATCCTATTAACTACGGAATCAACCGTACGGTGCATCTTTTCATCATATCTGTTTCCTTCTGCACGAGGTCATAAAGGAGGCAGGGTGTGTGTAGCCCCACCACTGGAGGTGGCACACCCTCAAGGGGGCTGCTGAGTTTGGGAGAATTCCTGAGCTGGATCTGTTTTTTCCCTTTTTCCAGTGATTCTGGGGTGGTCTCTCTCCTATTTCTCTTCCTATCTGCCTTTCATGGCACACCTTACCAAATCCGTCAATTCTCATTTTTTGAGGGTTGAGAGCATTTCATTTACCCGCATTTTATTTCCCTTATTCCTTCCGTTTTGTCCTTTTGTTCTCCTAATCCGTAATTTGGTTGTAAGTTGTAGTTATTTTTAGTTCTAGTGTTCATTTTATCATCATTCTTCATTTTCATCCCAAAGAATTAAGAAGCCTATAGCCTCCACGTTAGGCCCTTTAACATCAACTATCATCATCAAATTACAATTTCAGCAATATCTTTTTCGACAATGAAAACTGAAAGTCTGTTTTAAGTTGTATTCACCGTGGAAAGAATTTATTGCATGAAATGTTTGGATTGCATTTAACAGAACTGTAATACCCTCCACTCATTAGCCTGACCGCAGCAGCGGTCTTCCCAGCGTCATTGCAGAGAAATTGGTATCACCGATTACGAATACTATTGCGGAAGCCGAACTATCGGTAGCTCCCAAATAACTTCTGTACTAACCACTCAGCAGGAAAGTTCATCAAGTTTTATATAATTCGAGTGAACCTAATGGAATTCTATTTTAATAAGGTGCAAAGGTATGTTTAGTTTCTGTCATTTATTATCACGCTATTGTATTTTGTGGCCGGCCACGTGGTGATGGGGTAGCGTGCCTACCTCTCACCCAGAGGCCCCGTGTTCTATTCCCGGCTCCGTCAAGGATTTTAGGAACTGACGTGAGGGCTGGAACGGGGTGCACTCAGCCTCGAGAGGACAATTGAGTAGCTGTCTGACAGTGAAGCAACGTCCCAATCACGAAAACCAAGATTAACGGCCGAGGGAACCCGATGCGCTGATCACCCATCACCCCAATATCTGAAGGCTAAATGGCTGGGCAGCGGTCGCTTGGTAGGCCTAGGTCCTTCATGGGCTGTAGTGCCAGGGGTTATTATTATTATATTATTTTGTGATATAATTTGCATTTTGATATTGCGGAAATTATATTTACAAATAGTGTGAAGTGTTTGTTATGCTATACTGGGTTGACAGTGCTGTGTGAGCATTTGATTAACTAACGGGATTTTATGTAAAGAAGCTCATTTTCTATGCCGGTAGTGCAGAGCGCAACTGGCATCCAGTCGGCCGTGTCTCGACTTGAGCTATGTTGCCATGGAAACGATCTGCCTTGCCATTCCTTCATGAGTATCTTTTATGAATTTATTAGTCTTTGCTCGAGTGCAAAAGGACCGAAATCAGAAGAATGAGAAAGACTATCGAAAATTCATGTAGCCAGCGGTTCCTTCTGGGTCCTAAACTATGTGTATGCAAAATTTGGTTGAGATTGGTGGAACGGTATGAATTTGTATACGGAACCAACCCACATACATACATACACACATACAGACTTTCACTTTTATATATTAGATTAAAAGAATGCAGGCCGGTAACCATGGCAACACGATCTCAGAAGTCCATCTATTTCTGTAAGACGCAATGCCATTCCATTTATTACATTACTGTGAACGTTCGCAAACGGCTATACGGTTATCACGGAACCAATTTAAGCTGAAAAATTCATCGATACGTATATAATGCGCTTAAGGTGGTCAAGGGGTACTAAAGAACTATTACATCCCTATCCTCATATTATTAAATTATAATTATTATTATTATTGTATTATGGGAAGCCTCCGTGGCTTAGGCGGCAGCACGCCGGCCTCTCACCGCTGGGTCCGTGGTTCAAATCCCGGTCACTCCATGTGAGATCTGTGCTGGACAAAACGGAGGCAGACAGGTTTTTCTCCGGGTACTCCGGTTTTCCCTGTCAACATTTCATTCCAGCAACACTCTCCACTATCATTTAATTTCATATGTCATTCATTTAATCATTGCCCCAGAGGAGTGCGTCAGGCCTCGGCAGCCGGCACAGTTCATATCCTCGCCGCTAGATGGGGGCTTCATTCATTCCATTCCTGACCCGGTCGGAGACTGGAAGCAGGCTGTGGATTTTCATTTCATTATTATTGTATTATGGCGTACAAGGACGAGCAAAACTAATTTTCAGTCCCTCAGTAGCTTGGAGGCTACTAAGTTTTAAGGCTCTAAAACCACGTTTCTGAGATATTCCCAGAAAACTAATTTCATTTAATAAACTAATAGTTTTTGAGATATACCCAGAAAACTAAATTCATTTATTAAGCTATTAAAAGAATGCAGGCCGGTAACCATGGCAACACGATCTCGTGGCGCAGTGGCTAGCATTGTTGGCTGTCACCCCCAAGGTACCGTGTTCGATCCCCAGCTTTGCCAAGAATTTAAAAGTCTTGGTATGGTCTGGTTTGGGGTCTCCCAGCCTCATGATGCAAAATGGGAACTTGCCGGATGCTATGGTAGGAGGAGGAGTTGAAAGGAACTGGCTGGCCTACCACACGCAAACTCCGGGTCGGGATGCCTGGTTAGTAATCCCTTGACTTAGTCAAGGGCTCTTATTCAGGTCGCCTACGTCCCTGGAGGGGATATGGCACTCTTTTATTTTATAAACTAATAAATAGATGACGAGTACAGAAGGAGACCAAATCAGGGCTATATAGATATACTGAGAAAATCACAGATGTGGCCAGGAAGAGACGTCTGGTTTTCTATGGACATGTCTCATGGAAGAACCCAACAAGACTAACAATCCGGCTTCTCAACTACTGGGGGAAGAGAAAGAGTGTGACACCGTCGCTAACAGTAGTTAACAAGGATATCCAAGAAATGAAGATAATGAAAAGTGATATTAGAAGCCGATCGCATCTCAGAAAGATACTTAAACAGAAGAGTTTTCAGGACAGACCACCCTGTAAGAAAACCGGCATCATCTGGAAAAAGGAGAGGGGAATGCGCGAATATTGGGCAAATATCAAGTCCCTCGCCAAGCTAAAAAGATGAACGTCGTGGTCCTTATCTGGCCCATCCGAAAGAAGAAGAACAAGAAGAAACTAATGAAGTAATGCAAGCCGGTAACCATGACAACAGTATCACAAGAGGTGACATCCAACTATCCCTCTATTTCTGTAAGAAGCAATGTCACTCAATTTATTAAATATCTGTTTTAAATAAAACGCGGGGTTCGGTTCCCACTTCTAACCACGAACATTGCTCCTCGCATTGATTCGCGTAAAATGAGATATATTTTATTTATAGTGATGGCTTTAGGGGTCGAATACGATCGTTATTTTGAGTCTAATTTTATACTCTTTGAGCTGGTTATTGTAAGCGAGCTTTCAGATCTTTACTCTAATTTACAATATTAAGATTCTTTCTATTTTGCACGGTATGCTTTCATTTTCTTTATAAATTTGTTTTTTGTTAACTGAATATTTTTGTTTGCCAATTTTGTTCTTGCTCGCGGCTGTGCGAAATATTTCACCAGCATTCAATATCTCAGAAACTATTTTTTAGAATTTTTGAATCTTTAAACACAATATTTTTAGAAAGTAATCTAAATTCTCCACAGTATTTCGAGGAACTTCTCCCATGATTCAAAATGATATCATAAGAGCTATTTCTGACGTAGTAAAATAAGAAATACAAAATGAAATTAACTCCGTTTCATTTGTAGCTATAATGCTGGATGAAACGTCAGATATTGAGAATAAATCTCAACTATCTACAGTTCTCCGCTATGTAAAGGGCAGAACTGTCTATGAAGGATTCTTGGGCTTCGTAGATGTTAGTGCTGATAGATTGCTAATGTAGGACAAGTAGTAAGTGAATTTAGAATTTCCATTAAACTAGTGGGTCAGACGAACGATGGGGCTTCTGTAATGAGCGGTCATGTGAATGGCTTACAATCTAAAGTCTTACCGGCCTATCCAAACGCAATATTCACCCACTGTTTTGCCCATTTCTATATCTTGTTCTCCAGCAGAGTGTATCGGTGATTAAAGAATGCAGGAATATTTTTCCAAACATTGACTGGACTCTCTGCTTTCTTTTCTAAATCATCTAAAAGGATACATGCGTTGCAAGAATTTGTGCGAAAGAAATTACTCAAAGTAGCACCAACCAAATGGAATTTTACATCACGACGTTGCCACTGTTAGTTTTATGCATGAAATAACCTCGATTCTGGATTTGTTGAAGTTCATAAACTTGCTAAATTAATACCTACCATTCCTTGTACTACAAGCTCTGTGGAACGTTCGTTTTCTGCATTAAGAAGAATCAAGACTTACCTACGAAGCACTCAAACACAAGAAAGATTGAGTAACTTAAGTTAGTTATCAATCGAAAAGGAGTTAGTACACAAGATGAAGGACAAAGACTCATTTTATAATGCTGTGATTGAGAAGTTCTCTTCTCAAGAGAGAAGAATACAGTTGATGTTTAAATGAAAGAGGTAGGCCTACGTGGTTTTAATTACTAAATTTATGAAATGTACCCGATATGTCACTTGGGGAGCGTGATGGCGCAGTGGCTTAGTTTCTCGCCTTTCACCCGGACAGCCGGGGTTCGAATCCCGTAGACAGCGGGGTGGAATTTTCACCTGGAAAATCACGTGGTGTCAGGAAGGGCATCCGGCCTTAAATCCCCGGCCAAAACCAAAATGAGCCTGGTTGGCTCCGGCGACCCCAATTAATTGGGAAATGCCGAAGGGGGGAAGAAGACCCGATATGTCACTTGTAAGATTTCTGTGAGGCCATAGATCAACTGTATATTTTTTAACAGCACACCCATACTTTTGGTCCAGCATACGCCACTGTTATTATGTGTCGAAAACGTCTACTAAGGAGGGATTTTTGGATATTGAAGTTCTAAAGGGGTGTTAACGGGGTTAAACCTGCATTTCACTGAAGAACAATATGACACCACTAAGACGCGAGCGAAGCGAGGCTAAAAATGAGATGGTGTGTGTCTGTGTATTACTCAATCCCGCAAGTACCACTGGTCCGAGTTACATGAATTTTACATGGAAGTAGCTGATTTACCTGGTTAACATATACACACATCAAAAAAAGTTTTGCATCACCTCGGTTCCCAGATCTCCGGCATATAGACGTTGACTGTGTATATTGTATCCAAGATACAGTCCCTTTGACTGTTCATAGATGTCACTAAAACTGCTCAAAGATGTAAACAACCATGCATGAGCAGGGCCTATTAGACGGAGGGGGTACGACAGCCGATCAGTTCCAGTCATTCCACCAGGACGAAGGTACGCTGCTCATGTTGTCTGTAGTTCTACCATGCCTAGAAGGTCAATACCGCAGTTCGATCGCGTCCGCATTGTTACTTTGTGTCAAGAAGGGCTCTCAACAAGGGAAGTTTCCAGGCGTCTCAGAGTGAACCAAAGCGATGTTGTTCGGACATGGAGGAGGTACAGAGATACAGGAACTGTCGATGACAGGCCTCGCTCAGGCCGCCCAAGGGCTACTACTGTAGTGGATGACCGCTACTTACGGATTGCCGCTCGGAGGAACCCTGACAGCAATGCCACCATGTTGAATAATGCGTTTCGTTCAGCCACAGGACGTCGTGTTTCAACTCAAACTGTGCGCAATAGGCTGCATGATGCGCAACTTCACTCCCGACGTCCATGGCGAGGTCCAGCTTTGCAACCCCGACACCATGCAGCGCGGTACAGATGGGCCCAACAACATGCTGAATGGACCCCACGAAATTGGCATCACGTTCTCTTCACCGATGAGTGTCGCATATGCCTTCAACCAGACAATCGTCGGAGACGTGTTTGGAGGCACCCTGGTCAGGCTGAACGTCTTAGACACACTGTCCAGCGAGTGCAGCAAGGTGGTGGTTCCCTGATGTTTTGGGGTGGCATTATGTGGGGCCGACGTACGCCACTGGTGGTCATGGAAGGCTCCGAAACGGCTTTACGATACCTGAATGACATCCTCCGACCCATAGTGCAACCATATCGGCAGAATATTGTAGAGGCATTTGTCTTCATGGACGACAATTCTCGACCTCATCGTGCACATCTTGTGAATGCGTTCCTTCAAGATAACGACATCGCTCGACTACAGTGGCCAGCATGTTCGCCAGACTTGAACCCTATCGAACATGCCTGGGATATGTTGAAAAGGGCTGTTTATGGACGTCTTGACCCACCAACCACTCTGAGAGATTTACGCCGAATTGTCGTTGAGGAGTGGGACAATTTGGACCAACAGTGTCTTGATGAACTTGTGGATAGTATGCCACGACGAATACAGGCATGCATCAATGCAAGAGGACGTGCTACTGGGTATTAGAGGTAGTGGTGTGTACTGCAGTCTGGACCACAAATGCTGAAAGTCTAGCTGTATGATGGTACAACATGCAATGTGTGGGTCTCATGAGCAATAAAACGAGCTGAAATGTTGTTTGTGTTGATCTCTATTCCCTTTGTATTTAAAGGTTCCGGAACTCTTGGAACCGAGGTGATGCAAAACTTTTTTTGATGTGTGTAGGTTAGGTCACCTCCGTAGCGTAGCGGTCAGCATGGTTAGCTGCCGCCCCGGAGGTCTTGGGTTCGATTCGCGGCTCTGCCACGAATTTGGAAAGTGGTATGAGGTCCAAATGAGTAGAGGGGGTTCGATTCCCACCTCAGCCATCCTCGAAGTGGTTTTCCGTGGTTTTCCACTTCATCTTCGGGCAAATGCCGGGATGGTACCAACTGTAAGGCCACGGCCGCCTCCTTCCCTCTTCCTAGCCTATCCATCCCAATCTTCCATCCCTTCCCATCCCTCATGAGGCCCCTGTTCGCTTTGCAGGTGAGGCCGCCTGGGCGAAGTGATGATCACACCTCCCCAGTTGTATCCATCCCGAGCAGATGTTCCAAGCTCCAAGACACTGCCCATAGAGGCGGTAGTGGTGAGATCCCTCGCTGAGTCCGTGGGAACCACCAACCTAGAGGGTAAATTGACTTAAAAAAACATATAGGTTACTTTTGATTTCAATACTTTGCACTATTTAAAGATGACGACCATTTTAGTGACGTCACTACACTCTTTGATTTCAAACTTTCATATTTCCATTTCAAGTAAAAAGAGAACGCTAAGAAATAGCAAACTTTTGATGGCATGTACGAGGTTTAAAATTACATTTTCTATCCGAAAGGTATCTCCAACGGTTAGCGAGTAAAACCTAAATTTGTGCTATAAAACACGGTCAACGCCGAGCGGTGTAGTTGGACAAAATGTTCCATCCTTAATCTCCCTCTGCGCAGCACCTCACCTATCCCCTGTTTTAACTGCCACCTTCACATTAACCGACAGTAGTGGCTACGCTGGCTAATGCGCAGTGTTAGGTCATGGGGCCAAGCTCTCTGCTGACTCGGTAGACGTGTGGGTTCGAGCCCCACCGTCCGCCGTCCTTGAAATGGTTTTCAGTGGTTTCCCATTTTCAACACCAGGCAAATGCTGGGACGATACCTTCTGACAGGCCACGGCCGCTTCCTTCCACATCCTTCTCCAATTTCATTCACCTTATTCAATTCCATCTCTCATCCCGACGCGCAGGTCGCCCACGGGCATCGAATAGAAAGACCTGCACTAGGTCTCCGAGGAGACCACACGAAAAAAAAAAAACTTCACATTTTAATTTATTTATGACGCGTAGCGAAGCACGGGTAATTCAGCTAGTAATTAATATTTTTCACCGGAACCTTAGGATTGCTTTCGTTAGATACAGTAGTTGTAGCTTTTCCTTCCTCTTTATTAGGGTTTAATAGTCGATTTATGCGCTTTTCTAGTTTTGAATAATCAGGTATGACATCAGACTGTTTATTTGTCATGGCATTAACTTGTAGTTCAATTCTCTCGAATCTGCCTCGAATACTATTTTCGAATGCTTTCTGTTTCTCTTCCTTCTCTTTCTCTTCGTTCTCTTCAATATATTCATCTCTTGCTTTGGAAACGTATTGATTAGATCTGTGATTATTCTCACGAGTTTCCTCTCGAACTGTTTGAATATCCTTCGTTAAATCACCTCTGCTACCATTTATTATTGCAGCGCAATCCTCCTTGAACTTACTATTATCTCGTACAGTGTTTTCACGGATCTCTTGATGTTGTATTAGCATCAACTTCCGCCATGATATTGTTCATCGTCTCTACTACACGCTTCACATTAAAATGCACTGCCACTGCGATACCTCGTGTTAACCTCAATCCTGTATTGACAACTGCAACATCTGCTTTCAGTACGCCAACATATGTGTTTACTTCTTCCATACGTTGTTCCATATTGTCAATCCTTCTGCTAACTTCTTCCCTCGCATTAGCTACCTCAATAACCTGTTCTATGCTGCCACTCACTTCTAGTTGAACATCGTTGAATTTCTTGTTTATGTCGGACCTGTTCGTACGAATTTCTGCCTTAACTCCCTCTAAATGATCTTGATATTCAGTACGGTATGTTTCCATTTCTGCACGTTGATCATCACTCACTGTGATTATACTAGTCGTGATATTTGCTTTCACATTCGCAATGTTATCCCGAATTTGTGCCATGTCAGCTCTAAGGTTAGTGCTAATATTATCCCTGGTTTGTAACAAGATTGCCATAGCACTGTTATTGTTTTTGGTCTTATCTGCCATTAAATTATCGGTGTTCTGCGTCATATCTGCCCTAACATCGGCCACATCTGCCCTTAAATGATCACTGTTCTGTGCCATATCTGCTCTCAGATTATCACTAGCATTGTTTATATTTTGTGTCCAATCTGCTCTCAGATTGTTACCATTCTGCGTCATATCTGCCCTCAGATTGTCCATAGACGCCTGCAGATTCTGCAGTAGGACTGGCACGTTTGTCAACAACTCGGCCGTCTCCTCTCCAGACATAATTATATCACTTAGAGAATACGGGGAACTACCAACTTCAAACATGCATTGCAGATGATTTTCTGGTTGGAACTAGTAGAAAACCCGCTCCTTCGCAAATGAATTCAGTGATAACTGCTGGAGCTCTAATTAACTTAAACGACATTATAAACAACAACAAACAAACGAGTTTACATTTACACAAGACTAGGGTAACTGCAAGATCAAGTCCTCAACTTAATATCTTTAATAAATATTACCTAGCCCCATGGTTTTAATTATGGAATACGAATGCCATGTAGGCGTCCAAAACACTAGTACGAAGTCTCAACTCGTCACTAATCTGTTGGATTTGCTATCAGACAGAAGAAAACCTCACAAACAAACGAATCATGGGAGATCGAACCCGTAAGTCGATGCTCACCACGTTCGGCGCCAACGTAAATTATACTATATGAGCCGGCTGAACGAATATTTCGGGGAGCCATCGGTTTCAAATTACCCTTCCGAGACCCTCTTCCTGCTCACACACAAGTATGGGGAACGACACATTCATAGGCTGGTTCAGGACAAAAACTGCACTCGGGGGTGTCGGGAATTAGTAAGGTTCGATTCTTAACCAGCTCAGAGGAATGCATCGACATATAACTAAACAAGAAAGAGGCCAGTCTTAAGTTAAAATCATGAATTAATTTATTCAAGACAGATCCCTAGCCTAGCATGAGAGATGCAATACGGCTAATCCGATTCTAATCAGCCCTGAAATCATCTCTTCTCTATCTACGAGGTACGTTCAGAAAGTAAGCTCCGTTTGGTAATAAAATTAAATTGTGTACAGATACAGAAAAAATATTTATTGCACAACATTCTACACCTCTTAAACTACTTTTCCACATAACTGCCGAACTTTTGCAGGCATTTGTCATAGCGTGGCACAAGTTTTTGGATATCTTCTTCATAAAAGTTTGCCGCCGACCGTAAACGAGAGTGAAGACTCCCCTGTAAGATATGCTACCGTTTTGCCACCACTGTTTGGCAAATTGCGTGCTTACCAGGAGAACTGCGTATGTTTAGGAGTTCTCCTGAGCTCATACGCAATTTGCCTAACAGTGGTGGCTAAATGGTAGAATATCTTACTGGGGAGTCTTCACTCTCGTTTACGGTCGGCGGCAAACTTCTATGAGGAAGGTATCCAAAAACTTGTGCCACGTTATGACAAATGCCAGCAAAAGTTCGGCAGTTATGTGGAAAAGTAGTTTAAGAGGTGTAGAATGTTGTGCAATAAATATTTTTTCTGTATCTGTACACAATTTAATTTTATTACCAAACGGAGCTTACTTTCTGAACGTACCTCGTATATATAAAAATGAAAGTTTGTCTGTTTTTTCTGAATTTCCACGGAAACTTGAGTTATTAACGTGTTTCAGACTGGTTTATGACGGTTGCGCGCAAAAACAAAATTTTTGTTTGTCTGTCTGTCTGTCTGTCTGTTTGTCTGTCTGTGTACAACTTTGCACGCGTATCACTCGAGAACGGCTGAGTGGATCAACGTAAGATTTGGTACAGATGTCCATCAGAGGCACGAAAGTAATTATTTGTTGTAACTCTTCTCCATACCTCTCATAAAAGAAGTGTAATAATAATAATGTTATTGGTTTTACGTCCCTTTTAACTACACTGGCTTTTAGAGACGCCGGGGTGCCGGAATTTTGCCCCGAAGGGGATCTTTAACGTGCCAGTAAATCTACTGACACGGCTCCCTCGCATTTGCGCACCCTCAAATGCTAGCTGACTGCGCCAGGTTTCGAACCTGCAACCTTGTCATAAAAGAGGATGATGATGATGATAATTGTTGTTTTAAGGGGCCTAACATCTAGGTTATCTGCCCTCATAAAAGAGGGCCTACCCCCTTAAAATGCATGCTGAAATGGGCGTAGAAAGACGAGACAAAGCTCATCTCCAGCGTTTCAATGTGAGGACCAAAACTCGGGAGCCCTACGGGCCCCGAAAACCACATTTTAAGGTCCTAAAACCAACAGTTTTTGAGATATTCCCAAAAAACTAATTTCATTTAATAAGCTATTGAAAGAATGCAAACCGGTAACCATGGCAACACAATCTCAGAAGTCCATCTATTTCTGTAAGACGCAATGCCATTCCATTTATTACAATACTGTGAACATTCGCAAACGGCTATAAGGTTATCACGGAACCAACTTAAGCTGTAAAATTCATCAATACGTATATAATACGCTTAAGGGGGTCAAGGGGTACGCTTGAATTTCTTCACGCGATTTACACGTGCGGGTGTGGTACTAAATGACTATTATATCCCTATCCCTATATTATTAAGTTATTATTATGATGATTATTATATTATGGCGTACAAGGACGAGTCAAAACTAATTTTCAGCCCCTCGGTGGCTACTACGTTTTAAGGCTCTAAAACCACATTTCTGAGATATTCCCAGAAAACTAATTTCAGTTAACTGATGTGGCCAGGAAGAGACATCTGGCTTTCTACGGACATGTCTCAAGGATGAATCCAACAAGACTAACCAACTGGCTTCTCAACTACTGGGAGAATAGAAAGAGCGTTAACAGACGTTAACAAGGACATCCAAGAACTGAAGATAATGGAAAGTGATATTAGAAGCCGATCACATATCAGAAAGATACTTACACAGAAGAGTTTTCAGAACAGACCACCCTTTCAGAAAACCGGCATCATCTGGAAAAAAGAGAGAAAGGAGAAACATAGCCAGGGAATGCGCGAATATTGGGCAAACAAAAAGTCCCTCGCCAAGCTGAAAAGTTGAACGTCGTGGTCCTTAGCTGGCCCATCCGAAAGAAGAAGAACAAGAAAAAACTAATGAAGGAATGCAAGCCGGTAACCATGACAACAGTATCTCAAGAGGTGACCTCTCACTTTCCATCTATTTCTGTAAGAAGCAATGCCTCTCAATTTATTAAATTTCTGTATAAGTTTGCAAATGGCCATAAGGTTATCATGGAAGCAAACATAGACTGTAAAATTCATCAATGCGCTTAAGGGGGTCATGGAGTACCCTAGAATTTTTAAACGCAACTTACACGTGCGATACTTTGTACAGAAGGTCACTTATATCACCAAACAGCAACATTATTTTCGAAAATCCTGAATTGAAATAGTGTTTTTTGCAGCTTTTGGGAATTTGGGCCATTGGAGGCTAAACATCCTGAATTTTCATGCACCACAAGCCTTATAATTTAGTAAAGGGGTCTTCCAGGGGATGGGGACTTTCCACAACGGTGAGGGCCAGTTTTAATTTGACATATATTGCGTTTCGTCTACGAGGTTTTCAATATTATTTTCACGTCAGGAAGTACACGTTAGGTGAATTTAGTTTGAGAGCACATTTTAAGTAATCATATTTTTGTCAACATACGGGTTCATCGTAATGATGATTTTCTTTGATACTGTGTGGTTGATATATATATTTATGTTTTTGTACGCCTATAATTCATGTTCGGGTGCTTTGAGCATTGTAAAATTAGGTATTGTAACCATGAGTCTATACACCAATCATTTAGAAAACTCTTCAACGCACTTCTCATAGAAGGGTGGGTATAAGGAACAACTATTCAAAATACAGTACATGCTAAAATAGGCGAAAAATAAAAATTCTCCTAGAAGGACGACAAAAGCATATGTTGCGCTTCTCAATGTGTGATACAAAACTAGGGAGTCTATAAAGGGTCTCCGAAATCCACATTTTACGGCCCTTAAATTAACAGTGTCTGCGATATACCCAGAAAACTAACTTCGTTCTGATAAACTTATGAAGAAATGACAAGCTCCTAACCATTGGAACAGTATCTCAATTGATAACGTTTGGTTATTAATACCGAAGACCGTTCGAAGAGCGGGTACTTCTACTAGTTATTATCTATATGTGTGCCAATTTTGAAGTAGCTCCCATGCATACTTTCCGAGATATCCAACATGGAGCTAAAATTTCAATTGCGATTCCTTAGCAGTTGGTAGCACTGATATAATTTTCAAACATGGCCGTGAGATATTCAGTTATAGATTTTTACTCATGCCAAATTTGATGTGGATAGCTGCAGCAATTTTTTAGGAGTTGATAGGTGGGAGACACACACACAGACAGACAGAAGGACCGACAGACACATTTGCCCGGATCGATCTCACAAGTTTACTTTTTCCTAATTTTTTACAAAATGTGAAAGGTAGGCTAGAAATACAAACCCCGTCCCCAAACTCCCCGGAGTGTTATTGGCCCGCCAGGTCCCCAACTATTTACAAGGTGGCCCTTCGTTGAAAAAAAATCGCTACCCTGGGCTACAGAATTCGAAGCCATTTGATAATGATGATTATACAGTAGGTAGTTCATGATACAAAGGTTCTCGCTTGAATATGATTCGAGAAATAAAAGGTATTATTCTAACTGACGCCATATTATTTCTTTAAGCAATCGAAAACCATTAAACGTCTATGTACTAAGTTCTGAAAAGAGATTCGATGTACCACGGCATATAATACTGTACTCGAGTGATTCGATCACCAGAGAAGTCAATTTAAATATTTGTTCAAGTGGCCACCATGTTGATTTTAAATTTATCAGGATTCCTAAAGTAACCTACATATACAGTGGAACGTGGCTAATTCGAACTTCTATAATTCGAAATCTTCTTTAATTCGAATTTTTATCTTGGTCCCTAGCAATTTATATACAATCAATGCTAAAACATCGTGGTTAATTCGAATTATATTTTGGATAATTCGAAGTTTTTAGTGTAAAAAGCCGATCGGAAGCCAAGCAGTTGGGTCAGTTCCCGAATAAACTGTTCCGAGTGCAGCCCAAGCAACAAACTTAGGAGTTTTTTTTTTTGAAAGTAGAAATGACGTGAGTGGTTCTGTTTTCCGTTCCTTAAATTTGTTAGATTCTTTTGTGATGGCTGAGAGACTTAATTGTAGGAAACAGGTAAAAATCTCAAACTATTTTGAAAAACAGTAGATTTCTCTAAGACTTAACTAGATTGCTGGATTACTACTGTCGTTAAAAAGGCGAATAGTACATTTTGGTTTTATTTTCCGTTTGAAACTTTTGAGGTTATTCACGATACAGTCTCTATAAAGTACCGTTGTCTGTTAATATGCTTTCTTGAACGTAAATCATTAAGTAAACGAAATACAATATATTTTCTCTACCCTTTTAAAAGACCTTTATTAATTCGAATGTTTGGATAATTCGATTTTTTGTACTTGTCCCTTGAGGTTCGAATTATCCAAGTTCCACTGTACTTACTTAATAGTCCTCTATCATCATACAAAATGTTAGTTGGGTTGCTGTAATGGTTCCGGTGATATTAAGGCCGTTGAAATATGTCAAAAGACCGCCAATATGTAATGTTCTATATGTCGCTCATATAATTTTACGCCAAAAGATAAAGGATTTAAACGGGGTTCATTATATAAAACTATTTTTTCTATCTATTGATTCGGACCAAAATCAAGAAGTTCCGTGAAGAACTGAAGCTATTTTAATATATCCTACTTATGTTAACTGCCTCTATCAACATAAAAATTTCAGTTTGATTGCTGCAATAGATTCGTAGATATTGACAACCGTCTAATACTTCAGAATGTCGCCATGTTGGATTGTTATACTTGTAAGTCTTAATGATATTACATGAAGATTATTGTGTAGGGGTATTATTCAAATTTCAATCGCATGGATAGGACACAAGAAGTAAAAACGAGATTTTAAAATTTTGCACTGCTGCCATCTTGTGGCTATTAAAACAATTAATATAAATTACATTACAGAGGATTGACATTTGTATAAGCCTTTACCGTACCGAATTTCACTGCACTCGGATGGTTAAATAGCGAGAAATGTCCATTTAAATATTTGTACTTCGCGTCGCCGTGCCGTCGTGTTGTATTTGTGTTCACCAGGTTATTGAAAGTCCTGTAGGTGAACTTACGTTCGTAGCCACTTTGAACATAAACAAATTCAGTTTGATCGCTATAAAAGATTCGTAGATATTGAGAACCGTCTAAACATTTCGGCTGGATGGATTGTTATATGTATTGGCCATTGAATTATGTATAATTATAGAGGAATTATTGCGTTGGTTCATTATCCAATTTCACTTCGATCGCATGATTACGACACAAGAAATAAACACTTAATTTTAAAGATTCGCTCAGCCGCTATCTTGAAGTTATATAAACAATTGAACTAACTTAGATACCAGTGGATTATAATATGTATAAAAATTTACTGTACCATATTTCACTGCACTCAGATGGTTAAATCGCGAGAATACTCTATTTAAATGTTTCACCTTTTCTTGGCCGCCATGTTCGTTTTTTACTTTGTACTTTCGATTTTTTTGAAAGTTACACAGATATATCCGTTGTAGTGCCCTTTATCACCGTAAAAAAAATCAGGGTGATATCAGTAACAGTTTCGGAGATATAGAATGCCGGTGAAATATTTCGCACAGTCGCCATCTTGACGTTTTGTGAATAATTGAACTAAATTAGATGCCAGTGCATTACAATGTTTATAAACATTTGCTGTACCAAGTTTCATTGCGTTTGGATGGTTAAATCGCGAGAATAGTCTGTTTAAAAGTGTAAATTTTGCTTGGCCGCCATGTTGGTTTCTTAGTTACCAGGTTTTTGAAAGTCTCATAGGTGAACTTCTATTAGAGACCTTTATCACCATACACAATTTCAGGGTTATGTCGGTAATAGTTTCTGAGATATTGAATGCTGGTGAAATATTTCGCACAGCCGCCATGTTGGATTGGTGAGACGTCAGAAAGTTTAAAGGGCACGTTCGAGGTCGACCAAAATGATGCTATGATCTTACTAAGTTTCATTTAATCGCTCCAGCCGTTTAGAAGTAATTTGAGGGGGACACACACACATACGCACATGCACACACACGAACAGAAGGTGATCTCATAAGCCTATTTTTCAGCCTACTTTTCACATTTTGTAAAAAAAAGAGGAAAAAGTAGACTTAGAGATCGGGCAAATGTGTGTCTGTCTGTCTGTGTGTGTGTGTGTGTGTGTGTGTGTGTCACCCTTTCAACTCCTAAACGACTGGAGCAATCGAAACAAAATTTGGTAGGAGTAAAGATCTATACCTGAATATCTCACGGCCATATTTGAAAATGATGTCAGTGCTACCAACTGCTGAAAAATCGCAATTGAAATTTGAATTCCATGTGGGATATCATGGATGGTGTGAATGGGAGCTATTTCAAAATTGGCACACGTATAGATAATAATATCGCAGTTTAATTTCCAGGAGGCCATACATGGCAGTGTTGCCAAAATGATTATAAGCCTGCTGATAGGTCCAATATTTAAATGCATATAACTTCTACACTATTAATTGGAATTCAACCAAATTTCGTATGTGCTATGTGTACATACACATATATGACTGAGCGTGTTCTTAAGAGCCTCCAGGACTGAAAACTGTTAATAAATGCTCTCATTTTTCTTAAATCCAAATACCCATATATCAATACCGGGTGAGTTAGCCGTGGTGGTTACGGCATGACTGATGGCAGTCGCTCACATCCGGGAGGCGAGTAGGTTCGAATCCCCCCGCCGGCAGCCTTGAAGATGGTCTTCTGTGGTTTCCCATCTTCCTTCCAGGCAAATGCCGGGGTTGGTCCCTAACTATAGGCCACAGCCGCTACCTTCCAACTCCTCGTCCTTACATTCCAACTTCCCTCCTTCCCTCCCCAACAGTACTTGTAGCTCACCCATTGGGTGTCCGTCTCGAAGCAGCTACAAAACTGGCGAGCCGAACATGTCCTCGGACACACCCGGCACTAAAAGTCATACGCTAAAAAAAAAAAAAAAAAAAAAAAAACATATATCAGAAAGTATGCAAGCCGACAGCTTTAAACTATGCACACGTATAGTACCTGACATTCTATATTAATTTAGAGTAACTTATATACGTCAGTGCAACCAACATGATTCTAAGCCTGCTGAGAGATCCAAATTTAAATACATGTAACTTCTATACTATCATTTGGATTTCAACCAAATTTCGTGTGTACTATGTGTACCATAACAGATATGACTATGCCGATTATTAAGAGTAACCAGGGCTGCCAACTGTTAATAAATGCTGCCTCTATTTTTGTTACCCTAATATCAATATATCAGAAAGTATGCAAGCCAATAGCTCTAAACTTTGCACACGTATAGTACCTGGCATTCTAAATTAATTTGGAGCAACTAATATAGGCCTACGCCAGTGCTGCCAACATGATTCTAAGCCTGCTGATAGGTCCAATTTTAAAATGCATATAACTTCAGTACTAACTAATGGATTTCATTCAAAATTGACACAACAATAGATCATATTATTTCAGATAATTTCTGAGCAATACATGTATGTCAGTGTGTCCAACATAATTTTACGGGCGCTGTTAGATCCAATGTTTTACTGCATGTAAGGGGGCGTGGTGGCTCAGCGGTCTAGCTGTATGTCTCTCACCAAGGCGGTCCGGGTTCGATTCCCGGTCAATGCATGTGAGATTTTCGAAGTGAAATGCCATGTCCTGTGGTTCGGATTCCACGTAAAAAGGAGTTCCCATGGCTCATGATCTCAAGATTAACGGTCACGTTAAACTACAAGCTTCCTTCCTTTTTCCTTACTGCATGTAACGTCCATGCTATCCATGGACTTCAACCAAATTTTGTATTCTGTACCTTAAGAGAAGGAACTAAGAATATATTCAGTCACCAGGGCTGCCAACTGTAGATCTCTATTAGGCTACATTATGCCAGGTATACAGTATTTCGAAGTAATTAGAAATTTCGATATTCCTAACTTAATTTCGTCATTATTCTGGATAGATCCATATAGATTAATCAATGGCATGAATCTTAAATTTTAAGAAAAGTAGGCTCTTTAGTTCGTCACGGAACTTCTTGTTCATAAATGAAAATAGGCTAATAAATCGATGATCAAAATTTGTACAACCGCCATTTGGAATGCCCCTTAATTAAATCAAAGAAGTCGCCAGTATATTAATTGTCATATACAGTATTTACCGCGCCAAGTTACAATGCGTAGGCTACGTATGATTTAGCCGCGATATTAGCCCATTAAAATAGGCAAGTTGGTAGGCCATCATGTAGGTTGTGAACCTAATAGCCACCATGTTGGATTGCTGAAAATTATCATAATTCTAAAAACTTGGTCCAGGTCGGAAAGGATAATAGTAAATCCATAAATTATTTCGATCCGTTTAGATTTTATTAGGACGGTCATACACTTACACACGTATGCACGCACACACGCGGGCAAAGTGATCTCATTAGCCCATGTTTTACATGACGAAAATAGGCATATATGGCTTTAGGGAACAGCTCCCGTTGGAACGATTATATATGTTAAGTAGGACTTGATACATTGATCGCAGTAGGAACACGAACTCGAGCAGACGCAATACGATGATGTGATGATGATGATTATGATAATTGTTGTTTTAAGGGGCCCAATATGTAGGTTATTTATCCCATTTCGTCAAAGGGACCACGCTCCAACCAGAACCATAGTCAAGCTGGACAGGACGAGGGCTTGGTAAAACCGTAGTTCTCCCCATATGGTGCTGCCACAGCAATTGGCTCATAAAAGGGAGCCCCAGGAAGCAATAAGTGTCAAGCACCGGCAAGTCAGCACAGTGTAGTGTAGTTCAGGGTGTAAATGTAGCCTCCGGAGCCGACAAAATTGGGCGACGGAGGTTTTCGCTGCTGAAAAATGAATACCACGGTCGTGAGCCCACCTGTCGTGCCGGTTAATAGCTAGCTGCAATTACCGTTCCAGTATTGCCATACTTCCAGAGCTGTAATGCAGACCTAAATTGTCTGCATACAGCGAAAGAACTACCGTGGGCCTGGCGGCGGCAACGATGCCGTTTATGGCAATCGGGAACAGCTCAGAACCCGGAGGAACTTCATTTTTTTGTGTGTATATTTGCGATAATTTCCTGCGGAGAACCGTGACTAAGTGCACCTTTTGGAGGAAAGCCTCCTATATGGCACTCTTAAGTCGTACCAGATGGTCGGGGGAGAACCTATGAGAGCGGAAATCACACTGGTACTCAGACAGCAGGCCTCTCTCCTCCAAGAACCATACCAGACGACGACTAACCGTCTTCTCCTGCAGCTTACATAGGCCATATGTCAGACAACTGAGCCTATAGCTGCTTACGAGCTTGGGATTGGTTGGTTCTTAAGTTTAGGGGCTGCGACAACGCGGTCATGTAGCCCCGTGTACTTTGGGTGTGTGTAGAATCTGTCTGATAACCGGTGTTATTTGTGATGACTGTATTAGTGTGTGTTATCTGTTTTTTAATTTAAGTACTGCAACTTAGAATTTTTCAAATAGTTCCTACTTTTGCCGCCAAGCGCCACCGTCAACGACTACTAGGCCAAATTCAGAACTTAGCTACTAGACGCCACCGCAGTCGGCTCTTGGCAACGAACGTAGAAACCTAAGAGCGTTGTTTACATTCCTAACCTATCCAATTTAGCTTCACACAGGTGTAATTAGTGGAAGGTTCTTTAACATGCCATAAATCTATGACATGGGACCGCTGGCTTTACTTCCCCTCCGAAGGAAGGCATACTGAGCTTGGGATTATTTCAAGCCTTGGGAATCGGTATCACGTTCCCCTCTCGCCATTGAGATGTAAGTCCACTTCAATCCACATACGATTATATAATTAAAATGCTGCAGGACTGAAATTCTACGTCAGATACCGTATTAGATAAAAATGGTGACAATGTAACTTCGAATTTATTTGTTCAAGGAAGGAATGTATGTGACCGCAGTCACATTGTGAGAAAGTGAAAATTATTGGAAAATGTTCGGAAATTTTGAGATCGACTAAGACAGTTCGACAATCGAACAGGAGACGTTATGAAAGCACTCTAATGGCCAGGGAACGTGAATTTTAGGAGGCCGTGAACATGCCAATTTATGGGCAGATGACCTCGTAGTTCCACCACTTAAACCTCATTAAATAACTAACTCACATGCCAATTTGTAGACTAATAATTCCAGCAGTAATTGTAGACTGTAAATAAGTCAAATTAAAAATGGATAATTTATTTAATTAATTAAATAGACGGATGAACATTGAAATGCAGTTCCAAAAAGCAGCACTTCACATTTAAACTTTGTTATGGCTCATTTGTAGTCAGTTTGACGGATGCAGTCTGGGAAGACATAACACTCTTCGTTTCCACGCTTGCGAGAAAATGGAAGTAGGCCTATTAGCGTGTCCAGCGTGAAACAAGCGGTCGGTAGAAATCGACATTTAACAACCTTAAAATCACTCATCGGATGTGAATGAGGTGACAAAGTTGTGTAAAGCATTTTGATAATTGATTTAGGAAGCATTTTGCGCGAGATAGTGCAATTTTGTGATATTCCAAGTATTAGTAAATGGAACAGAAAAACCCGTGAATGCTCATTGAACTGTGAAAACGTGAATACTAGCTCTGAAAAATGTATCTGAATATTTGTGTAATAATATACGAGAATTATTTTATCACGAGAACTATTTAATTTTTGTACGGTGGAACACACTAATTATCGAAATCACATGTGATGTTTTTTATGCACATTGTCACTTACAAGCTTTGTCGAATGCTACAAAGCGTTCTTAGATTCTGTGGGCAGAAAACCTATAGCCTTTTTCTTGATATAATCTGCCAAAGTGAAAAATCTGTGAATATTAAACTTGAAGAACTATTTTCCATAAATTCTGTGCATCTTGAAAATTATAGAATCGAACCCAGTATTCCAATTTAACCACATGGTCAATCAACACATCATTTCAGTGGAATTCGAACTCGCGATGACGGCTTAAATTAATCGCTGTGGGGAGCAATGCGGAGACGAAGACGCAAATGCGTGATTTGACATATAATGATGGTGGACTTTGGAAGAGCAAATGGGTCATTCTCGAACCCCATACTCTAGACAGAAGAAATGTGAGTTATTTACATCAGCAATCACCAGTAATCTTGCTTTGTAACTGTGGTCTTGTTTGTATTAGTTTAAGGGGCCACACACTTTATCGTTGACATCATAGGTAGCATTATGTGTAGTTTATTGTGACATTTTTCAACGCAATTCTCAAACCTAAAACTTCGTATCGTTTGGCATAGCAAGGAAGCATGCTTCAGTTTCTTTTTGTTTGGAATATGAGCTAACAGACATAGATAACATAGATTCTTTTTATACACGGATAGCCATGGAGGTGACAAAGCACACCAGCATATGTGAGTTGATTTAGCAGGCAGTGCCTAGTGCGCCGGAAAATTGGTTATATTTTGCCGTGAAGGAGGCGAAACAATGCATTTGTAGCAGCAAATATGAGTAGAATATTAACACATACAAAATGTATGAAAGCTGAATGTGATCAAAGACTATAAGACGAGAGACTAAACACTCGTAGGACGAGGATTTAAGCCTCAGGTTCGATTATCAAAAAACATGATAGGGAGATCGTTTACATTAAATTTAATAAAGGTTATCCAGATGATTTGAAAAGCATTTCGAAGTGATTGTAACATATAGTCAAAACAAGTCAAGTCAAAAGTCAACCCCTGGCACTATCCAGCCCATGACGGGCTAAGGCCGACCAAGCGACCGCTGCCCAGCCATTTGGCCTGCAGATATTGGGGTGACGCGTGATCAGCGCGTCGGGTCCCCTCGGCCGTTAATCTTGGTATTCGTGATCGGGGCGCTGTCTCACTGTCAGACAGCTACTCAATTGTCCTCACGAGGCTGAGTGCACCCCGTTCCAACCCTCACGTCAGTTTTAAAATCCCTGACGGAGCCGGGGATCGAACCCGGGGCCTCCGGGTGAGAGGCAGGCACGCTACCCCAACACCACGGGGCCGGCATTGTAACATATGTCGAAGTTTATTAATGTAAAAGAAACATAACTTGTATTAACTAGGAAGGCTAGCAGAGCCGTTAATGATCTTGAATTGATATTGGAAGCACTGTATAATTGTATCGAATGTGTAATGTTATTGGAGGTACGACATAGGTCGACATTGGGATGTAATTATTGTGTGAATTTTGAATCGATCGCGATAAGTTACCGGATCAGCTCTTTGTGGTAGGCAATTATGGTTGCCATTATAAATGGGTCAGGCACATGACTGATAGTATGTTAATGATTATGGTAGGCCAAGGACCTTATTTTTGTCTTTTTTCTTCGTTTAGATCAGATGAATGTTAAAAATAATAAATGCAAGCACTAATACTGTTGAACTAAATACAATTCTAATTATCATGGAAATCGCAGATTTATCCTAAGATGTGACATTAAAGAAATCTTGAACCTCGCAACTAATTAAAATTGAAATTTAATGTTTTGATTTAAACTGCTATGGACATGCGACCGCGAGCTATTTTCTTCGCGATGTAGATACTATTTAGACTTTGACAGGAACCCTATTTTGAGACGAATCACATGTCGTGGTACGATGAGAGTACAACACGGACATAGTGTATTTCCCAAAGTGAGTCGGTACAGCTACCGTAGTTGGCAACATAAATTTTCCTCCGCGTGTCGATGACGATCTGTCACAAAGAGTGACATATCACGTATAGGCAGGGCTCAAATCGAGCACCAATAGGAGTGTATTTTCTATGTTGTATTTTACCATCTAGGCTTACAGGATGGAGCCGCGTCGTGTATCAGTGATTGTTTCCCGACGTTTTGGCTGTCATTGCAGCAGCCTTAATCACGGGTGGGTGCGAGTTGGTGACCGTATTCAAACTGACGGTTATTGCCAGTCAGCCGTGCCTGGTTGATCTGCATTGACGTCACGCTGCTCCCTGATTGATCCGCATCCCAGCCAGTCGCGCACAAAGATTTCTTTTCAAGTGTTGCTAAGTCTGAAACCATCTTCGCGTTTGAAATTATTGGGATGCTTCACGACCTCTATGACCTCACTAAATATCCTGTTTCGATATCCAGGAATGTTTGCAACAGTTTTAGCCTCAACAAATTCTATGGTGTGTTTCGTGACGTCAGCATGTTCAGCTATTGCAAATCTGTCGTTCATCTGGTTTGTATATCGAATGTGCTCTGATATCCTATTGGAAACGCGTCTTTTCGTTTGCCCTATGTATACCAGTCCACAGGAGTAAAGCACATTGTAAACACCTGCGTCCTGGTTTCGATGCTTTATCTCGGTTGATTTACACACCACCTGCGTCGGCTTGTTTATTGGATGCATAACCGTTGTCACATTGTGTTTCCTTAGCAACCTGGTGATTCGATGTCAACCCCTGTACATACCGCAGAAAGGCTTTAAGGTGGGGCCTATCTTCATTCCTTTCGTCAGCTCTTCGGATATCAATCACCGATACACGACGCGGCTTCATCCTGTAAGCCTAGATGTAAACTAGACACCGGCTGCGAAAGCCTACGATCGAAATTTCTATGTTGTAGTCAGTGTAAATAACATGTGTGTACGTATTCTTTTTGTTTGTTAGGTTATGCCAATGAGATATTAGATTTGTTCTTTATTTTCAATTTTGAATTTTTATTTATTTTTAAACTTGATTTATTATTTTAAATTCAGTTGAGGTGTAGTTCGATAGCGTAGAGATAAATGTAGTATGTGACACCATCGTAGCATAGCTATTTTTATCAGTGCTACCCATTAAATGTAAATTTAATTATTGTACTGAATGGAGATTTTGAATTCCCAATAGTATCAGATGTGATTACCATTATTCTTAAGGTATATTGAACTTGCGTAGGGACTGTTTTACGTATCACGTACTTAGCTTGCTTGCAGATTTCTTTTGTGGATAGGACTTCTACAGGAGATATTTTTTCAGAATAGTTGAGGGGTATTTATCCGTAGTTAGATTAATTATGGACTAGTCAAGGGATCCCCTATAAGAGTAGGATAGTGATCCGAATTTTTTAATAAATTTATAAAAAGAAATTACATAACCTCATCAGACCTGGGGTACACATAATAATGTGCACCTTTGGTTTTTAATTTATGACAGTGTAGGGATTTGATTTTGCACTTTGCACTTTACATACACGTTTGAGTACTATTGACTTCTTAAAATCTAAGCTAGACTGCAGCAGCGGGCTGATGAAGCTTCTGTTACAAACAATGAAAGTTGCATTATGGACAAGATGGCGGCTAGATCGACCTATCATACTGGTAAGTCCGTATTTAATTAGCATTAAGCACATTATTAGCCAGAATAAATTTTATAAACCTGCCTAATTATCACGTTGATTTTATGATCTCCTTAAAATTTGTTGAAATGTGCATTATTTGACCAAAAATAATGAGGTACACATATGTGCACCTCAGGTTCATATCAATATAAAATGTCTGGAATTCCACTATTTATTCCTACGCATTCTATCTTAGAAGATGGTGATATAAGTGCTCTTCTCAACCATAGTGAGTCTCTGGAGGTACCAGATAATGAAGATGAAGTTTCATCAAAACCTGAAATAGAAGATCCAGACAGAAATGGCACGAGAAACTGGCTTGAATCTAAAACGGTTCCATTTATTTTCAGCCCACAAACCAACAAGTAACAACCAGCAAACTGAAATATCCAGTCCTATCCTGCCTCAGGGATTCAATCTAAGTTATTACTTGCTGTGGTCAAAAAGAATTAAATTTACATTTAATTAAATTATCTATTTTACAACTATCTTTTCCTGATATTTACAACATTCTTATTTAATCTTATTTGTGTTAAATTCATTTCATCTGTGCAGAATATTTCTCAGATAATGTGTGAGTTAATTGCAATCACCAATGATCATCCATAATTTGTGGAATGATCAATCATTAATGCTTAATTCGCGAAACACTGTTATTTTATTTTAATCCAACAGAAATGGTGATAAACGGTGATATTTCACCCCGTATATAGCCATGACCCTTCCTTCATTGAGAATTCAAGAAGATTCTGCTATGTTCAAGGATTGCTAGAAATGTAATCCGTTCAGCACACATGATGAGTGCCCCAACATGGTCGTTGATTTCCGCTGTATTCGTAACTATCTCCCGTGACCTTTTCAGTTCCACGAATTCGCATTATAAATCTGCCAAGTGACTATGCAAAGGCCCACACGTGGTCAGAGATAAATATCCAAACTGGTATGACAATTCATACGGCTATAAGGCCCGCTGGAACAACTCCAAAATACCATGAGTTTGGTATTTACAAAGTTCCAGGTCCTAGTTCCGACACGACACCGAGCCTCTTGCCTTTCGTCACTGGCAAGGCTTTCCACGCCCGTGTAAAATATCCACGTTCCGCGCGAAGCTCACTTCTCGGACACCAAATTGAGTCTCTCTCTCCAATGAGTGCTGACAAGTCACCGCTGCACGACCATAGTCACGTCGGCTCCCGCGCTGCTCTCTGATTAATCCACTCCCGTCGCTTGCGTGACGTAATCGCCTGATTATGTACATACAATGTTGCCACTTATTCTTACACGCGTCAATCACCGACTCAATTCCCAAAACACACAACCTGGACTATTGTGTTGGGCACAATACCATTCTTCTGGAAGCAACTTAATTTTTTTTTCTTCTTCTCTTCTGAGCTAAAGCAAACTTCAATAGGTGCAAAGGCCTCTTATAACATTTTCCACTGTCCTCTGTTTTGAGAAAATTGCATCCAAAGTGGCCGTACATCTCGCCTTAGGGGTTGGATGGACGTCCTCTCCTTCGTTGTGCATCTCTTGGATACCACCCAGACAGTACATTCGTCCACCTAACAACATCTGGGTGGCGTCGGTGGCGTAGTTGATAGCATGCTGAGCTTCTATTCGCGGGGTCAAACCCGGCCGAAGTCGTCGGATTTTTAAGAGCTTTAAAAATCTCACAGTATGCTTCCTTCGGAGGGGAAGTAAAGCCGGCGGGCCCTTGTCATAGATTTATGGCATGTAAAAGAACCTTCCACTAACTTCAATTGTGTGAAGCAAAATTTGTAGGTTAGATTTGATCAACTCAACGTTCGTTACCAGGTACTGGTTGCGATGGCTTCTAGTAGCCAAGTTTGCAGCTAGGTGTCGTGGATGGTAGCATTTGGTTGCGAAAGTAGGAACTACTATTTGAAATTGACCGTCTGCAGTCCTTAGCTGAATTACAGACTAATAAAGCCATCACAATTAACACCGGTTATCAGACAGATTCTACACACACCCAACGTACACGGGGCTACATGACCGCGTTGTCGCAGCACCCAAACTTAGGAACCAACCAACAACATCTGACCTGACCGCTTGTCCAGCTCAGCTACACGTCTGTGCTGACCTTCCATCTCAACATTTCAGATGCCGATTTTCTACTTACTGTAACTTCAGCGTCACGAATATAATCTGGCATAGAAATACTCAGCAAACTTCTTCCCATACTTCATTGTCTGATGTTAAGTCACTTTATCTGCTGCTGAGAGACCTTGACAGAGCACTGCGTGTAAGAACAGGGAAAATACAGAAGTTCATTACTTCCATATTGATGCCCGGTGCGAGAATCGAACAAAGGGTTTAAATTCCCACATGTATTGGAAATTTTAACTATCTACTTTCCACCTAAATGACGTGTACTATTTGCATCTAAGAGATTAAAGCCTGCTATTTTCCAATACAAAACATGGCAGCTTATTGATGATCGGAAGAAGTCAAACGTTCGGCGAGACCAAGCAAAAACGCTAGAAGAAATAGCAGAAGTAACACAACAAGACCAATCGCTGCTAAATAATGTCAACGCAGCTGTAAAGAGGGCAAAACGGACTATTTGGAACGAAAGGCAGCTGACGCGCAGAGTGCGTCAGTTCAGAATGACACCAAGACACTATATCGTCTGGTCAGGGAACTGACGGAAGTGAGAAACAATTCAGGTGCACCAATCAGTGACAAAAATGGCATCATACTGCTCAGTAATGAAGAACAAGACAGACGCTGGTTTGAAAATTTCTGTGAGGTGCTGAACCAGCCTTACCCACCTATGCCTTAAGACTTTGCCAACGTTACACAAGCTGACGAATTTGACGTCAATATGGAACCAATTACTAGTGCTGAAGTCCAGACAACAATACGGTTGCTTAAGAACAATAAGGCGCCTGAATTAGATCAAATATCTGCAGAACTCCTAAAACACGGTGGAGAGAGACTCGTACATGAATTGACCTCCTTGTTAAACGCGTGTTGGCAACGTGAGCGAGTTCTAGAGGACTGGAGACAGGCAGTTATCATCAAGATCCCAAAGAAGGGTAACCTCAGTGATTGCAACAACTGGAGGGGTATCACGTTATTATCAGTTCCTGGGAAAGTCTTTTGCCTCTTGTTACTCAGACGATTACAACACCAAATAGATGCACAATTGCGTGAAGAGCAAGCAGGTTTTAGAAAAGAGTGCTCTTGCAGCGACCAGATCCTGACTCTGAGGAATATCATCCAACACAGCGTAGAATTTCAGAAGCCAATATTTATCAATTTCATTGATTTTAAAAAGGCATTCGATTCCAATCATCGGGAATCACTATGGAACATCGGAAGGACTTATGGTATTCCTCAACGTTTCATTAACATCTTCAAAAACCTCTACCTGAACTCTAGCTGCTGCGTACGGACTGAATTTGGGAATACAAATTTCTTTAACATCAATACCGGAGTAAGACAAGGATGTATTTTGTCTCCATTCCTGTGTCTGCTATCTATGGATTTCGCTCTGCGGAGAGCAATGAATACACCCACCTTTGACATTCTATGGGACGCAAATCGTTTAACAAATTTAGATTTCGCTGATGATATCGCGTTGCTAGGGGAAACAAGGGTGGACTTACAAGAAATGACCACCAGCCTAGATACTGAAGCCCGTAAAATTGGCCTACGTATAAATAATGACAATACCAAATACATGCAGGTTGGTGGAGTCATGGATAACAGGCCCATATCAGTTCGTGGTCAAGCTATAGAGCAAGTGCTACAATTCACATATCTTGGTATGATTATCTCCATTGATGGAGGCACAGAAAAGGATATCACCTGTCAAATCGGAATGGCATCAGGTATTTTTCAGCGTATGCGCTCTATCCGGTCGACAACAGTCATAAACGTCGCCACAAAGATGAAACCTTTTAATAGTATTGTCCTACCTACTGCATTATGTGCCTGTGAATCATGGAAATTCACGGCTAAGGGAATTAAGCGGTTAGATGTTTTCCAACAACGTTGCCTTAGACGAATTCTTGCAGTCTCTTATCATGATCATGTAACAAATGAAGACGTCTTAAGAAGATCAGACACAGTACGACTGTCAACGACTGTAACTGAGCTTCGGATGTAACATGCTGGCCACACCCTCCGCATGCCCGAACGCAATCACCCACGAACTGCACTAAGATGGACATCACTGGGAGGGAAAAGGAAACAAGGCTGGCTTCGAAGAACTTGGCGTCAAACAATGAGAGAAGATCTCAGGACCATTGGCATCTCTTGGGATAATGCCGAAAGTAGTGGGTTTTTGCGAGTTCTAGCACCTCCTACGGATTTCCTCCTACAAGATGCGACGGCGCGATATCTCTCGAACGCATGGTCGGATTTTGACGAATGAGGTGTCATTGAACTCAGGCTGATACCCCCTTTCCAATGGATAACATATTTCATTCCCAAAATAAAACCAACCCCTAATAGAGGGTGAAATTGTAATCTTTTAGAAAATCTCGCTTTTCAAGTGCGACATGTGGGAGTTTGATTGCTAATATGAAATTAAACGTTGTTCCATACCAGAGACATGTATACTGTGGAATGCCGCTATGATTTACCATTTTGTTTTTTGATTTACGCATGCCCACTCATGGTTATTGTAAGAGGGCGGACTTTTTAAACATGGTGACTGTAGTGTAACCTAACCTAACCCAACCCACGAGGGGTGATCAAAAATTATTAAAGCAGCGCTTGTCGATAGGCAAACCAATAATCAAAGAGGACATGTCAGGCCTTGAGGTGAGAGCCCCTGTCATTGTTAATTTGTCCCTTTGGACTGGTCCCTGTTGACGGATCCCTGTTGACGGGTCCTTGTTGACGAGTCCCTGTTGACAGGTCATTGTTGACGAGTCCTTGTTGACGGGTCCCTGTGGACGGATCCCTGTGGACGGGTCCTTGTTGACGGATCCCTTTGGCCTAGTCCCAATGGACTAGCCCATGAATTTATCCAAATTGTGCTAAAGGGCCTAACTACATTTGTGTGTAAAGCAGTGTGTTGAACTGACGTTGTTCACCAGTTCTCACTACTACAATCTGATAACGATATGAAAGGAAAGAGACGAAATAGATGTGAATATGTGCGAGATGATATTATTACCGACCCCTTGTGAAACATTTGTAAGCTAACAAGTCACATCCTGATTTGGTTTGTTTAAGTGTAAAACATAGTAGATAGAGGACATGTCAAGGGCTAAGTGCGAAACTTGATGGATGAATATATTCTAGTGCTAGGGTTAATGAACACACCCTAGTACACGGGGCACATGCAATTTGAGGACAGGTCGAGGGACCTAACTTGGTGGATGGATGTGTCTTTTTTAGTTGAAAGAGAATAATGCACATTCTTAACATGTTAAAACTGAGGATATTGTACGCGCAGTAAACCGACTTGTTATTTCCTGTGTCATATTGCTGACATGGCAGAGAGCGCACAGTTCTTTTGCTATGACTAACGCTGCAGTAATTTAACACCGCAGGTGTTCATCAAGACAATGGGTGATGATCATGCAAAGTCGGCAGTAGGTGTTCCTAATGCACTTTGGACTGGCAGGTGTATATGGAAAGGAATTGCAATGATCTGCAAAACACTGTTGACACGAGTGATGTGAGCCTATATAAGAGAGGTGTCTCATATTTCCCTACTGTCTGTCTTTATTACTCGCTACAAGTGAGCAGTGCTCTATTATGATATTATTAACGACCCCTTGTGAAACAACATTTGTAAGCTAACAAGTCACATCCTGTTTTGATTCATACGTGAGAAAATGCAAGTTCATTTGTAATATGACCTAACACACAGGTGTTCACCTTGAACGTTAGCTGCGCACGTGCACAATAAGAGCTAACAAGTCACATCCTGTTTTGAGTGTGGTAGGAGGTGAAGGGGAGGAGAGGGGAAGAGTCGGTGTAAGAGAGAACACAGGTGAAGAGAGAAAGAAATATATATTGCTCATAATGCATGTGGAGTTGAGGACTGTACACACACACAGGGCTATAGGTTAAATACAAAATGAGTGAAAAAATACAAGGTGTACAGTTTCATACAACATGTAATTTATTAATCCAAGAATTAAAGGTTGAACTAAATCCCAACCATTTTACATATAGTTTATTTCCTTTTTGTTTCAACACTTTTTCCACAAGGTAATGTTTTGGAAACGCTGTCTTTTGGAGTTCTTGGAGATAAAACCTGCCTTTTATGGGTTGATGGTTAAGATCCTCGAGTAAATAGGTGACCGTACTGTTCATGTTGGTCGTTCTCGCTTGCTGAGCCCAAGGTTGCAGGTTCGAAACCTGGCGCAGTCAGCTGGCATTTGAGGGTGCGCAAATGCGAGGGAGCCGTGTCAGTAGATTTACTGGCACGTTAAAGATCCCCTTCGGGGCAAATTCAGGCACCCCGGCGTCTCTAAAAGCCAGTGTAGTTAAAAGGGACGTAAAACCAATAACATTATTATTATGTTCATGTTGACTTGTTGAATTCGAAATAGTTCAGTCCCCCAATTTGGTGTGTAGCCCTTGTCGAAGACAGACTTAAATTTGCTCACACGAACATGGTCTCCAATGTTGAGGAGGTGACGTTTAGGGTCTGCAGTTTTTATGGGGTTAAACAGTTTATCAAGTCGCGGAATATTTTTGGTCACAAGTCGTGGCTTGGTCCCAATGGTTCTGTGCTTGGGGTCATTATAACGTGACACTAGCTCAGGTAACCAGTCCAACCAGAAATATGAGCCTTGAACGGTAAAGGCTTTCCACATAAGAGTTTTCAATGTTTGGTTAAACCGCTCGACCACACTGGCTTTGAGATTGCTGTATGTGGTGTCATGGTGAATATTCAAAGATTTGAGAAAACTGGAAAAGACCTTGTTGAAAAATTCCTTTCCCTGATCGGTTTGTAACAACTGAGGTTGACGTTTGGATTGTTGAATAATATATTGAAAGGCCTTGGTGACTTGCAGGCCAGACTTGCGACTCACGGGTTGAACAAAGGCCATTTTTGAATACACATCAATGACTATCAACATATAACGTACACCATCGTTAACACTAGCATAGGGAATCATTTCCACCAAATCGGCTTGCCAAAGTTCATCCACACCCTGTGAAATCACCTTATGTCGTGGATAGTGACGTCTAGCTGGACGATGCAACTCATGAGCGATGCCCACTTTAATGGGTGAAGGCTTAAACAATAATTTTGGCATTTCGAAGTTCTTCAATTTCTTGAATTTCCCAATCGTGACTGGTATGACCGGCTTGACGTGAAGCATGCAACAGCAGTAGTCGCTGGACGAGTTTATTGGGATTGTGCCAGTAGGTAACATTCTCAAGGGGTTTTAATGGTTTAAATGTCACTCCCGAAGCGGACGCTTTACGACGAGTACTTTGACTGGTGGGAAACATTTTTGCAATGATGGTTTTATATTTTTGAGATGTATTGGCATTCACTTGTTGAGTGGGATCATACTGTCTTTTGTGGGCATGGGTGTCCAATGAAATGGATTTATATTTGCCAAGGTTCTCTGGCGTATAATCATGGTAAGAGGGGGTCGGAGAGAATAGCAGTTTTAACAGTCTGGTGTTAATTTAGAGTTGATGTTTTTAATAACAGCTTTAGTACGAGCAAATTTAATCGATGAATCCCCAATTTTAAAACTATCATCCTCATAGCGAACACCATATGTGGTATCTGTGTTTCCAATAAATAAATCGGTGAAATAGGGTTCCAGTGTTGATCCATAATATCTTATTAAAATATTTTTCAGTTGAGCTTTATGTTGAGGCGTGGCCAAGAGTTGTGAAAATGGAGACGATCTGGAAGGGCAAGGTGTTTCGACCATGGCCAAGGATTTCTTTTTTCTTAAAAACTCTGCGAGGAGTGAGGCCTTCTTTTGAGGCGTAAACACTTGCTCCTCGTCATCCTCGACCTCGCTAACAATAGTCAAATCTTCCTGTTCCTCTTCCTCTTCCACAGGGCCCTCGTGGTGAGACTGCGTGGCTTGTGAACCGGTGGGTACGGTTTCGCATGGCTTGAAAGAGGGTTTAAACATGGCTTTTAGCGGAGGCGCTAAATGTTGTTGAATAAACAAAGCATGATCTGCACGTGATCGTTTCTATTGACGAAACTTTTGGCGAATAGTATTTTTTGCTCTAATAATATGCTTTTTCAATTGACCTTTTGCTAACGCCATGGTGTCTTGACAAATGACTTGAGAGGGAATGAGACAGCTCATAAATAGCAATAAAATGATCAAACCCTAAGCGATAACGTCCTAGGTTGAGTTCACTTTGTTTATCAATCACTAAACAGGCATGACGTTGAGTGTTCCAACACTTAGCACACAATTCAGTAAACATTTGAAAGGTCATATCCAGATTCACATGTTCATTACAAATGTGACGACTATTCCTCTCGTCCTGGCGAAATAAAACAATGACATTGGCATTGTCACGAATCAACTGTTTCGACATTTTAGGATATGTTTGTCCAAGATAGAAGCAATCGATATGTTTGTGACGACCCATGCTGAAATAGCTTTGAATGATGCCTTGTCGTTCAGTGGATACATCATCGAAAATCATGAGTGAATCAAGCTTTACCGCATCCGGTGAAATAACATTTTCTTGCATGAAAAATGTGAAATAACCCTTATTCTCATTTTGTAATCCAGACATGACTTGATCCAGAAACACGTAGAGAGGTTGGTAGAGAGATTTTGCAAAAATATAAATATTTTGAAAACGCAGACCATTGGGCACTGTAATGAGTGATAGAAAAAGATTGGTCTTTCCACATCCCGAAAGCCCCACAATGATGCAGCGAATGGAAGATGGAAACAGTGAACCATGGCGTTGTTCACGTGATGTGGGACAGAGATGGGAAACCATGTCCCCCACGGGGAATGAATCTTGCTGCTTATTAATCTTCATTTCAACTATGGCTTAGAGAGGCTAGCAGGCTGTCTATATACATGGAACCGAACCTTGTCATAGAAACAGTAGACTCGTACTACAGGTTGACGATGAATGTCTTTGGACGTGCATTGATGGCCAAAGCTAGGTCTGTTCCTATACATGATCCTAAACAAGACACAGATCCTGCTAATAAACACTATGTGGATAGGTCTGTAGTGCCACGCACAAAACAGGGAGATTATGAGTTTAAGGGAAAGCGGTTAACCCATGTGAAACATCCTCAAGTGTCTACAGACGTTACTACAAAAAAGGTATGTGGATAACAAAGTGTATGAATTTTATCACAAAGTGCTTAAGCTTACAGTGAATGGCTATACCATTAATCATCAGCGCATTATTCACGTTGAAGACCCGCAAGACGAAGACGATGTCTTTACCAATCGTTACGTGACCTATGAAATGAAAAGGCTTTATAAATTTATCCCATCTATATTTTTAGTGTATCTGACAAATGAAAAACCTGTAAATGACAGAAACCATTTACCGCTAGTCCATGACCAGCACTTGACGTATGTGCTTTCTTCGGGTTTAAGCCCTATCGATTACACTATGATAGAACCATTCAAATGAAATGCGTGATGCCTGATGAGAACCATTTACAAATAGAGATAAATGGTCATAGGATGTTATTCCATAACCATGAAATGGTCAATGCAGGTGACGAATTATCCTTTCACCTCATGTTGACATGGGATGAAAATCAAGCTGGAAAAAACATAAACGATTACCCACTTTATTAGAATTGGAATATACAGCCATGAAATAACAAGCTGACGTTAGTTGTGACTTAAACTTTCTTGTGAAAGGTTGTTGGTCATCATCATCATCATGGTGAAACAAAGATATGTGGTAAGAATGAATAAAGGACTAAAAATAAGACCCTCTCATTAGCAAAGCATGGGCTTAAGGCAATAGTGGACAAGCCCTTGGGAAGGAAAAATAAAAAAAAAATGTGTTGATCGTAAGGAAAGCTCTTCGAGCAGCACAGAGACATGTTATTCCAAAACGTCAGCGACAGGGTTCAAAACAAGGGCGAGTGATTCCAGTCCCCAAACGAGCTGGATTTTTACCTGATTTATTTGCCGGTCTGGCTGCTATGGGTTCACTTTTGGGCGGTGCCAGTGCGTTGGCAAAAACTATTAAAGCCGCTCAGCAGGGCAAGCAACAACTAAAAAAAGTCAGCGACACTTTGAAACGAAGGAAGCTATTGCTATCGGGGCTAGAAATGCCAATTTAAAGCCAGCCTTTTATCAACAAGGATTTGGAATTTCACCATTTCGAAAAAAAAAATCATCGTTAACCTCAGCCATAGCAAAACATGCCCTGACGCATCAACAAGTGGAAAGCTATGCTTAACAACTGAAACCTTCTCATTTTCGAGGTGTGTTTATGCGAAACCAATTACTCCTACGACCTTGGAAACAGGAATGTGCTGTTGTTAATTTGGATGATCACCGAGGACCAGGAACACATTATGTAGCTTATGTCAAAGAGGGATCCAACGTATGGTACCTTGACAGTTTTTGGAATTTGCCCCCGCCCATGGAACTAGTGACCTATTTTGGAACAGGATCAAGATATATAATAATGTGAAACGTGAGCAAACGTTTAACAGACAACAGTGTGGACGTTTGTGTTTAATTTTTTTATATAAGACACAGCATAAGCAAAAACATCAACAGTATGTCGGAAGAAAGTAAGACGTTTACACTGCATGGACGTGGACCTGAAGTCAGTCTAGACATTTACCCACCTATCGAATTTAGTGAAAAACCTTATGGCTTAGGACTTGTTTCACTTGAAACATACAATAGAATATACAACATACGTGAAAATGTGAACAACAAGTTTTACTATGATGATTCTGTGCTCACCCTGAACTGTGGTGGATACACGATAGATGACATTTATGAACACATTTATGTGGTGTTGTTCAATGAATATGGTTTAAAGTCATTTCTCAATGGAACACGCAAGTTTGAACTTGCAGGAAATACCAACACTCATCGCTGCAGTATTTTCTCTACATTCAAAATTGACTTTAAAACACACCCCGATTCCATTGGTCCATTACTAGAATTTAAACCACGCGTGTTGGAGCCCAACAAACCATCAATCAGACCATGAAGTGAAATTCATTGAGGACCATCATGTTTCGGTGACGTGTAATATTATTAGCCAAGTGTAAACCTATCAAGAACCATCGCATTCGCTTTATGACTTTGTTGTAACATCGCCTAATGGCTATATTATTCGTAAAAACCCTCCAGTGGTGCTTTTTCATTCTGTAGCTGTCGATGATATTAGTAATATAACATTAAGACTGATCAATAGAGAGCAACAACTCATTCAACTAGATTCTACCACACCAGTGACTTACAAGTTGGTGCTAAAGCCACTATGAAGTTTGTATATAAAGCAACAACACCGTCTAGGAATGGTGTTATTTTTTGCCAAGTGAATACACGTTAACATCTAAGGACAAGCAGATTTTACAGAATTTGGGTTACCACGTAAACCCCCGTGATGAATTCTATCCTAGAGGCAGCGAACCACATCGAGGAGCAACCAGGAGTGGTAAGAATTGATCTCCATTCCTATCAAGCTCAAACACCTGGACTCAATAACAATGATGAAATTCAATTTGTTATTAACAACCAAGATATTTACACCCTACCACATGAAAGTGTCATTCAGATTGAAGGTCGGCTCACCAAAGCCGAAGGCTCTACACCCACCACATCCAAGTTAGCCAACCATGCTTTTGCTTTTCTGTTTTCTGAGGTGCGGTATGTCATTAACGATATCGTGGAGGATAGCACTCGAAATGTGGGTATTTGCAGTGTCATGAAACTATATCCCTCTTATAGTGAGGAAGAAGGTAAAATACTTTGCATGTCGGGTTGGTTCCCTGACTCGACCAATGACTGGATGGTACACACTGATGGCACCTTTACTGGATATTTACCTCTTAAACTGATTTTAGGCTTTGCCGAAGATCACCAGCGCATTGTGGTGAATGCAAGGCAAGTGCTTTATTTGGTGAGAGACAGGAGTGATAATAATGCACTCAAGGGAGTCGACAATGCCCCCATAGATTCAAAAATTCAACTACAACGCTTGCTATGGAAAGTGCCCCATGTGACCCTCGATGATAGCAAAAAAAAACTGGACATACTCAAGATGGTAAAGAGAGATATGCCTCTACCCATGGAATTTAGAAGTTGGGCACTCCATGAGTACCCGCTATTGCCCACCACCATCACACACAGGTGGTCTTTAAAAACAGCCCGCTATACAGTGAGACCTCTCTACATGATCATGTGTCTTCAAACAAATCGCAAGTATCAACAAACCAAAGATGCCACACAATTTGATCACCTGCAATTAAGAATGCAAGTCTTTTCCTCAACGGTGCTGTGTTTCCCTATGAAGGACTGGATTTGGATTTTTCAAAAAAATGTTTGGCCCCCTGTACGACTTATTTTCTAAATTTCGATGGTCGTATTATCAAAGAGAGAATTGCCCCATGTTGTCTCCCCCCCATGTGTTTAAGGAAAGGGCGCCACTGATTGTCTTTGACTGTTCCTACTTGGAAGAGTCTGTCAAGCCATCCAATATTGACATTCGACTAGATTTTGAAACGCATGATAATGTTCCAGCCAATACGACGCCCTACTGTTTGATTATTCATCACAAACAAGTCAACTATTAACCACTGTCCAACCAAGTGACGAGTGTATAAATAACAAGTCAACCCACGTCAAGCCGCTCAGTCATGCCTTGCTTTAAAGCATCAAGAGACGTCACATCCATGAATTTAAACTCTGAGGAACAACGTTTCAAGACCTTTGCGACGTGGCCGGTGCCTTTCATAAACCCTTAAGCCTTAGCGGCCGCTGGATTCTATTATTTAAAAACAAGAGATGAAGTGAAATGTGCCTTTTGTCCCATCATCATAGACCAATGGGAAGAAAGTGATGAACACATGAAAGAACATCAGCGCTGGTCACCCACCTGCCCCTACCTGTGCAGAATGGAGGTGGGAAATATACCTTATCATTCAATTACCCCTCACTGGTGCCTCTGAGTGAAGAAAAAGTTATGATACGTGTGGACTTTATGGTGCCAATGATGCTTCGGTGAGCAGCTCACAGTCAAAAACACCCAGTTTCGAGACATTGGGATATCATCGGTGTTATGGACGCTATAAACACAACAGACTTTTTTGTTGTATGAGTTGGGACCGCCCCTAACCCTGAATGAAAAAAGAATGTAAAACTTGTTATGCTAATAAAATGATGTAATAAAAAATTGTTTGTTGTTGTTATATTATTATTTCTTATGCCCCCTGTCATACCCTAACCTCAATAGTGACTAGTCAGTGATTTTTTTATTTTTTACTAGAATGGGATGTAAGTAAATGTCATGGGTACACCTTACTGGACGATAGTCAGTCTGTGGCCAGTTGGACTTGATCCAGGCAAGAGTGAACATGTTGCGTACACTGATTGTCGACTGTCAAGGGTTTAAAATTGGAGATAACAAATTTATATTTAAAGAAGTGGCCATCATCGATTGTTCCACTTTTTGGATATCGCAAGCTACCCATTTGGTATTTAAACCACCCTATGCGTTTGATTTATTGTGTGAAAAAGACCGTAAAAAACCAGTGGATTGAAACTCATATGCAACTAGACTGGAATCAAGGAACGATTTCATGTTAGAACCTGGACATGGTCATGAAAGCCCACTTGTCTTCTGCCCATGTGGTATTTGGGAAAGGTAGTGAAAAACGTCAATGGCTACAACCATTTTTGGCGTCTTACTGTCAATGTATCGATTTAATGGACTTGGGCTGCCCCTCGCTGCAAACACTCATGGACCGCTGCCCACGCGACAACATTACCCATAAAGCCCTGGCACAGGTGTGGCATCTCTTTCATTGGCTAACCACCAATGCCTGCTGGGAGTTGTTAAATAAAATTAAAACTGAAGGTTTACCTGTGAATGACACCAGTGAGATTCCTACAAGTGACGTGTAAACATCAACGTGATACCATGGAGGAAGGGGATGCTACCGATAAAGCGATTGGAAAGTTCTTTGTGTGTAAAAAGGAACTAGACAGTTTTACCAAAGAAAAATTATTGGCTCTTCCAAAATCGTTCATTTATTACGTGGCAGCAAATGCAGTGAAAGAAATCTGGCAACATGTAACAAAATCATGGACTCAAGACCCTGTGTTAAGTGAATTGCAACCATGTACAGATTATGATCACCATAAGCAAGTGGCCATGGCAAAAATACCCTCAATGCGACAGTGTGCTACTTGTCAGTTGGCCAAACTCTATCACGGGCATAAAAGTCAGTGTTAAGACATTGTTTCCTCATTCCACGGGTGTGATGGCGAGAAAAAAGCAACAACATCAACATCGTCTACAGAGGAAGAGGAAAATCAAATCTTTTCTCCACCTATGGAAAAGGATATGTCAAACTTGTACTGGTCATGGCGTCATTGAAAAAGTCATTCAATACTTACCTTTTGAAATCCATCTTCCTGGTTATCGTTTTTGTGGTCCTGGAACAAAGCTGAATCAACGTTTGCAACGTGGTAATGTACCTATTAATCCTTTGGATCAAGCATGCAAAGAATATGACCTTTCTTATCACCATAGGCATCCAGCATTAAGACGTGTGGCGGATAAAGTATTGTTGAAAAAAGCTAAACAACGTTAGACATCCTGTGATGCCTCAGTGGGAGAAAGGTTGGCAGCCCTCATTGTGATTAGTGCTATAAAAGGAAAGTTAATGATGAGTGGACATGAACATTGAAACGGATTGAGGAATTGGTATTTCTTTGTATTATATTTTGTAAAGCCCTATTTGTTGTGAAATAAAAACAAGGTTTACCAAATCACAATGTCTTATTTGTTTAAAATGGTGATAGCCATTTCTTTATTTTTTTCATTTTTTCACATATGGATATTTACATTTTCCACTTAAAATTTTTACAGTGCCCTCGTTTAGTTTTACCTTTGTACATTTGTTAAAATCATTTTAACCATTTTTCACACATGGATATTTACAATTTTCATTTAATATTTTTTATAATGTCTTGTTCAGTTTTCACATTTTATACATTTTTTAAATCATTTGTTTAACCATAATATAAAAAGCAAATTTTACAGTAAAGTGTGTTATTTTAAACTTAAAATACAGTAGCCTAACATTATACATTCTACATACAGTTTTACAAATATATCACAATATAAAACACACAACAAATGATACAATATGGTGAACATTAGACTTAAGTAAAATAATAGTCCTCAATGCGACGGTTTCCCCAAGCAAGAGTATCAAATGTGTTGGGTTAAATGAATCGTTTGTTGTCTTCATTACTTAAAGCAACTTTGTTCAGCAAATTGGTATGTAGCTGATGATTTTTACTTCTAAATACACACATTTTCTTATATAATATAGGTGGGTTACTGATTATACAGTTCTTATAATCACTTATGTCTAACTCTTTACTAACAACATTCTTTTTCACTCCTTTTAATTTTGTTATTACTACATAATCAATCGTCATATAGCTGTATGATTTAGATTTTGTACCTACAAAGGTGTCTATAACAACACCAGCACATTCATCCTTAAATCATTTGTAGAACCTTTTTGTTTACTAGTGGTAAATGGTAGATAATATCCTTGGGATAGTCACTTGTATCAAACCTATTTAGCTCAGTTTTGATATCCTCATAAAAATCATCAGTTTTAAATTCATAAATAAAAGAATCTGTATCTGTAAAGAGTAATTTTGCATTATCATGATAGTTTTTCTTTACATAATCATAGTGAAATTCATACATAAGTGTTTTTGACAATTCCAGAATGGCGTAACCCACATATATGGGGTTGTTGTAGGTTACTTTAAGACGATTCATTTGTATTACAACTAAATCCTCATGAATAAAAGAACAGCTATGGAAGTTAGGCTTGCTTATTAAGTTGTTCGCACCATACCTTTGACCTTCATTCTCCCACTTTGTTATCAGCTTTACATCAACTCGCTTATCAACATTCTCCATAGTCTTTCCAAAACACTATTATTCTAGAGTTGATAAAAATCTTTTTTAAAGCATTTGTTGACAGTGTTCTTAAATGATTGTTTAGATCAAAATACTGTTTGAGCCATGCTGATTGATGAAATTGCAATACACGATGAATTTTAGTTAAGTTCAATCCATGCTGTTGACACTGTTTCAAATTTTGATAATGTATTACATATTTACATTTATCATTTACATTAGCAATTAATATTTTTGTTCGTGATGTTATGTATTGAGATTTCATATTCTCAAGAAAAGATGGTAAACCATTATGTTCATCATGTAAATCTTTAGGGTACTCAAGATTTACCTCTAAAATATATCCTTTTTCTTCGTTATCATTTAGAGTGTTAACATGTAAGACTTCAATTTCAGATTGCGTCAGCCAGCGAAAATCTTTCAGTGGTAGATATTGACTCATAGCCCAACCATATTGATTATTTGCATCGAGGTTGACAATATACCTTGTCTCTTCACAAGGGTTGTTGCTAGGCATGTATTTATTATTCGCTTTAGAATATCGCCCAGTACATTGGCTTAATCCACCTCGAATTGATGATTTTATAAAATGAATCATGTCTGTATCAGTCATCAATTCTAATGTAGTTTCGTTTTTCCAACATTGAACTGAAACTTAACCCAGGAGCAGTGAAATACTGACAAGGATCAAGGTCATAAGTTTTCATACAAACATTCCGAAAATTTTCAAAAACATCTGCTAATAATAACTCATCTGTCTTCAAGTATATGTCTGAAAATTCACCTAAAGTTTGAATGATAAACTGTGTCCATACACGTTGTGCATGTAAATATTCCTGATCACCAATATGACTTGTGTTTAAGGAACTGTAAAATGCATCTTTCGGTGGTAAAGAACACTCCACAAGATGTTCCTCACAGTTAATATATTCATAAGGGAATATACCCTTTTGACGAATCAAATTAAAATCATCTTCTTTGGGAAAGACACGTTGAATTTCATGAAACTGATCTGATTTTAAATTACTAGCAAGCTTGTCAAGACTACTTGGCATAAAGCGGAATGAATCTAAAAATCGCAGTTTTATCTTTTTGTTAGTGTCAGTTTTGATGTATTTTGTGAACGATATGTATTGTTCTTATTATTTGCAATCACATCAATTTTCACATCTGATGCTCCAAATTCTTTAACGATAAAGTGGTTATCATATATGCTCCCATTATGTAGAATGACTGGAATGAATTATGTTACTCTATAATTTAAAGTACATTCTTGGTGAGCAGCACCTCGATAATTTCCTGTTAAGTGGTCATGATCGCGAACCCTGTCCGTATATAAATATTTACCACTTATAAAACAATTAGTTTCAGTTTCAAAACACATTTGCTGTGATGTTAGTGGCTCCATTGGAATGATAGTTTTTAAAATAGAGGATATACGGATGGCATCTTTTTCAAGTCTTTCCATAAAAACATTAGGTGCATCAGGTCCTCTATAGAGTTCAAACTTATTTAACGAGTCATCATAACTACATTTAATATAATATGCAAAGCTAAATGGTTCATGAAAGTGAGTAGTGTTGGTAAAAGGTTTGGTTGGATTCGATTAACATGTCGTAAATGGTTTTAGCAAAGCCTCAAAGTCAGCATATATAACAAATGGTACTCGAAGTTGCTTCTCAAAGTCCTTAAATTTCAGAATGTTATTCTTAGGAGTCGGTAATACCGTACACACATGATTACATCCCCATTGTTGATGTTGAATTACTTGGTCCTCTTTCTGGAAATGTATCAAACAGCCATCACACAACCACTTTTTACCATTTTTTTTTTGAAACCTGACTACTAACAAGTCTACTTAAATGTTTTATCCAGCAATATTGGGCATTTTCACCTTCAGTTATGTATAGTAAATTAACATGAGCGTCCTTTTTTCTTGAGTGTAATATAGAGGACCAACTATGTTCTTGTTTTCAATTCCATACACATTAATACTCACATTGTTCAGCTCTTCAAAACATTTAATGTCTTATATCTCCATAGGAAATTCTATTTCTTTTAAATCTAACACTGAGTAATAGTGAGGATAAGATGAAGTTCTCTCCACAGCTCTTACTGCTGGATGGAGAGCTGAGGTTACAGTCCACGCAAAACATGCATGGTCACTATTCATAACGTTTACACAAGCTTTCTTACGTTTGATCCAAACTGGTAAATCAATGTATGATGATGCTCGAAGGGGTTATTCATTTTGGTTTCTAAATAAAGTACTTCAACCAACGCCCAACCTGACTCCCTTTCCTGGAACTATTCACTCTTCACAATGATAGCACTTGAAATATATTGGTACATATCGCTGATATTAGATGATTCACTAACAATTACCTTTTTTGTATTAAAGGATTTGATATCAGTAATTTCACCTTCACTCCCAGATTTTACATACAGCCCAAAAAATTCAAAATTCATTTTAATTGTTTTATGCTCTACTAAAACATTATCTACCAAGCCAAACACACTATGTTGAACATTTTTTTAAAATGATGCAATACTTTGAGTTTTTTCTTTACTATAAGTCTATAACTAGCAATTCGTCTTTAAACGCACTACCAATTTGCTGAATATTTCCAGAATTATTTTCATGACAAGCATTATTTTTATGATTAATACTGCGCAAATGTCCCTGCATCATTGAAAAAGGTATATCAATATTACATACATAACAATGTGTTATCGAAGGTTCACCATTTTTCATTCTTTTTGTTGTACAACTATTTTCACAATCTTGAGAACGTTTACTCTTTTGAGCAACACATTTGTTTAAAGGTTCCGTGCTAGTTGATGGTTTTGCAGTTTTTAATTCCTGTTGTTCTCCATGCACTTCAACCATGTGGGATTGATATCGCTTTACAGTAGAAAAACCAAGATCACAAACTGAACACGAAAAGGGTGCTGAACTGACATATTTTGAACGTACATGCTGTGTAAGTTTATCCTGTCTGTTAAATGAGGTAGTACAATGACTGCACGCAAACATTTTAAGATTATATTTAGTACTTGCATGACGTTGAAGGTTGTCAGATCTTGAAAACTGCTTTTTACAATCAGTACACTTGAACATAATGGCGACTTTCCAAATTACCTATAAAAGAAAGAAATCTTAAATATTAAAAAACAAATAGATTAATTATATATATTGAACCCTGATTGATCTTCCATAAATAAGTATTCATATTTATTATTATTATTACTACGGCCCAGGCAGCACTTAAGGAAGTCGACTTGGATATAAGGGAGGCCAGCATTTCGTAATGATTGCAACAGGAGGTGAGCTGGTAGCTATTCTTGGGGGACGGCCAGAATTAGTCGAGTTCAAGGCCAAATTGTGCAACTACTGTACCAAAATTGGAGACATAAAGGAAGAATCACGAGGTACTCGCAACGAACATCCGATTGAATCAGCCAATCGCAAGAGACCAAGCCATGACCACGAGGTGGACGGCGTCAGTAATAAAAAGCCCGCGGAAGTGTGTATCTAAAGAACCACCGAACGGATTAATCTCCGCTCGAGTAATTTGAGACGTTTGATTTATTTGGAGAAGAATGACACTAGTCCCATCTTTGTGAGACAAAAACTCTGGAAGTTTTTATCCGACTCCGCCCCACTCCTCCGCCCCTGTCAGTTTCTAATAAATAGTTTGGCCTGACGCCACTCGAAGTCATTATTTTGTGGAGCCGTGAGGGGCTTACTCCACGCCAGTTTATATTGTGATTTTTGACGCTCGAAATTATCTAAGTCTTTCGTTGTGGAGCCTTCAGAGGCTGACTTCACGCCAGTTTATATTGTGATTTTACGCTCTAAAATTAGTGAAGTTAATTTATTTTGTGAGCTCCGAGGAGCTAAAGTCACAGCGATTGCTGTATCGAACTTTAAAAGCTATAATACATTTTGTTCTAAAATCAGCTTTATTGTGTGAGCCAGTGCGTGATAACTTGTAACATTCAGTTAAAGACGACGAGTTCAGCTCTAAGGGGGAAGTATTGTATCACCCTAATTAGCGCTCACCGGAGCCGAAGTCCACAGTAGAGGACGGAAATACCGAGCGAGATAGCGACTGCTGGTGCAGCCAGGATTTTGAACTTGTTAACGAGCCAGTGGCGCGGACTCGAGATGTATATTTTATGTACAAATTGCAGTGTATTTTATATGTGTTTTTATGGTGCGTGTGTGCGATATATTTAGGGCCAGTCTTCGCTATTAATCGCATTAGGACAATTGTGGGTGAATTGAGTAGCCTGCAAGCGATTATAGATAGGCAAATATTTAACATTGAACTTTTCTGCCAAGGAGTCGATACCAAGATGATCAGCACGTGGTTTGAAGTTGGGATGAGCTTCAACAAATCAACGCAGACGACTACTATGGAGTGCTAATTTGTCCATAGGGCGATGGGTTGAGGAGGATGTCCTTAGTTCTACAAGCAGAAGCGGTGATGTACTAAATTTGGATTATATCAATTATGTAGTTAGATTTGGCCGGGGAACTTTGTAAATAGTCATGTTTTTCTTTTCTTATTGTTGTTTAGAGTTTTACTTGCACCGACACTATATGTTTAAATGTCCGTTGGCGCGTGGCCAAAGTGTTTGTTTGATATTTTGTTTTTCCTTGAGTCAGATGTAATGCGCGCGGCGTGCGTGCGTGATTTTTATCCTTGCAAATGCGGAACCCGTTACATTCGATAAATGGTGCTTTATTAATGTTAATATTTGAAATAGGAATGGGAGGAAATTATTGTAAGATATTTTGCTGAACAGGTTATTATTCATATTAGGGTTGCCAAGTGCACCAACTTAAAAGTAATTTGTAGAACACCTTCGTTCTAATTTTGATGGATTTTTCTTGAGTCCTTTTCAGGTGACTAGTCACGGCATAGAACGATGGCGCCAGCATGTGGATATTATTTGTGTCTTTTTATTTCAGGGTCTGTCAAAACCCATACGAGTGATTCTGTGTGTGTTGATGTGTCTAGTGTGTGTTGATTCTACGTGAGGAGGGGGTAGTTGTCCTACCGCTCTCATATTTTTGCTGCTGTTATATTTTTGATGGAAAGACAGGGTGCTCTTGGGAGACTGCTGATTCTTGTCCACATGTTTTTCTGACACACACATGTATTATTGTGCTTTGGGGCACACTTCTTCGAGATTCGACCCATGTCCTGGGAGGTCGAGGTTATTGACACGTGGGTTGACAGACATGCAGAGTTCCACAAACCGCCCGTTTTGCCTGTAATTTATTTTGATAGGCAGACCTGTTTGTCCGACTGTCCCCTGTAAGCTTTCATGTAGCAAACCTGTTCATTGTGATGGTGATTTTTTAAGCCATAATTAATTGGGGAGTTCGCCATGTGTGTAACGGCTTGTTGTACGTTGTATGGGTAAAATATTGTGATTAACGTGAATGTTGGCTGTTTGCCTATTGCTTTGTTTATGACTCGATTCATGTAATTTTGTGTGTCACACCCGTGTGGTGTAGTGGTAGAGTATTTGTAAATTTTGACAGCGGTCATTTGTGTATTTTTCTATTGGTCACGTGTTAATGTACTTGTGTTGATTTGTGTGAGAAGTCCTAAGTTTTTTAGGCAGTAAATGTTGCTACGGCAATTTGATTCCAATTTCACACGGAAATTTTGTGTTTGTTTATAGTAGATTTAGGAAGTGTCGGTTTAATTTTAAGTAGTGTAGTTGTGTTCCCCCGTGTCGGTCTAGCTCTAAGAAATGTGGATTCGTTGTCTGAAGGATTATTCTGGATGATAACGAATCGCGCATTCAAAGTACACATCGTGATGCATGTAGAACGGCATACGCATATACTTTGTCACTTTTGTATTTTATCTTAAGGACACTTGGTCCAGGTAATTAATCTCTCCAGAGATATCGCTTTTTTTTGGCATTTTATTAAGCGGGAATCAGTTGGGAGTTTTTGTTGTTAATTGTTTATGTGTAAATATGGTGATTTGTTATTAAATTCAGTTGTTTTAACCCTGGCTTCACTCTTTCCTGCATGTTATTTTGTTATATGTTACCCTGCAAGTTAATGAAGCGCCCTGACAGCAACTTACGAATATGAACCGTTACACCCCCCGAAACTGAATCTCATATGCTTCTTTGCAAGGGTTCAATATATATATATATATATATATATATACATTACAGTCAATGGTTGTAGCAGGGTATTTAATTTAATCGTTTGTGAACTCTACCAAGTCTAATTTCAAGTTGTTCCAACTTTTCGACTACTTAAATATATCATTGTCACTGACACCTAGCAGTGAACAATGGAACTTAATTTAGCGTTAATCAAATCTAACCTACAAATTTAGCTTCACACCATGGTCAAGTAGTTCCAACTTTAGCTACCAAATACCATTGGCACTGACACTTTAAATTAAACACACATTTCACTTGATCTCTTGTTTTTAAATAATAGAAACCGCGGCCGCCAGTTACGTGATCTAAGTGTGACGTCATAGCCAGTCTTAAAGCAAGTCTAAACTTGTGGAACATGTCACGTGATAAGGTTAAGTTAGGTAATGTTAGTTTATGTTAGGTGAGCTGAGGTTAAGTCTTTAAATATACGCTCTCTTATGTGTTCAAAGCGGTTAAGATTTAAGTTGGATGTAGTTAGGTTAGGTTAGATAAAGCTAGGTTAGATGGGGTTAGGTTAGGTTATGATATGTTACATTAGGTTAGGTAAGCTAAGTGTGACGTCATAGCCAGTCTTAAAGCAGGTCTAAACTTGTAGAACATGTCACGTGACAATGATAAAATAGGCAAAGTTAGGTTATGTTAGGTGACCTGAGGTTAAGTCATCAAATATTCCCTATGTCACTGACACCTAGTAGTGAACGTTGGAACTTAATAAAGCGTTAATCAAATCTAACCTACAAATTGAGCTTCACATAATTGTCGAGTAGTTCTATCATTGGTTAACAAATATTATGGTCAATGATACCTAGCAGCGAACGTTGGAACTTAATAGAGTGCTAATCAAATCCAACCTACAAATTTAGCTTCACACATCATTGCCTTGACTATCAAATAAACCATTGTCACTGACATGTAGCGGTGAACTTTGGAAAATATCGCTCTGGCTGCTTATAAGTTATTAGGGGGGGGGGTACTTACCTTTAATAATTTATCAACTGCTGCCACTGACTGAACTAGGTACAGGAACGTCAATTATCTGTAAACAAATAAATAAATAAATACATTCCAATCAATAACTTCAACAACAATTAGTAATAAAAGACTACAATCCATTAATAATAAGTACTTACCTTCCAAAATAATTTAATGATTTTCCACCGAAAGGCGTTTGCAAATGTTTAGCAGTAATAGAGCACTGCTCACTTGTAGCGAGTAATAAAGACAGGCAGTAGGGAAATATGTGACACCTATCTTATATAGGCTCACATCACTCGTGTCAATTACTGCAGCGTTAGTCATAGCAAAAGAACTGTGCGCTCTCTGCCATGTCAGCAATATGACACAGGAAATAACAAGTCGGTTTACTGCACGTGCAATCTCCTCAGTTTTAACATGTTAAGAATGTGCATTATTCTCTTTCAACTACAAAAGACACATCCATCCACCAAGTTAGGTCCCTCGACCTGTCCTCAAATTGCATGTGCCCCGTGTACTAGGGTGTGTTCATTAACCCTAGCACTAGAATATATTCATCCATCAAGTTTCGCACTTAGCCCTTGACATGTCCTCTATCCACCATGTTTTACACTTAAACAAACCAAATCAGGATGCTACTTGTTAGCTTACAAATGTTTCACAAGGGGTCGGTAATAATGTCATCTCGCACATGTTCACATCTATTTCGTCACTTTCCTTTCATATCGTTATCAGATTGTAGTAGTGAGAACTGGTGAACAACGTCAGTTCAACACACTGCTTTACACACAAATGTAGTTAGGCCCTTTAGCACCATTTGGATAAATTCATGGGCTAGTCCATTGGGACCAGGCCAAAGGGACCCGTCAACAAGGACCCGTCCACAGGGAACCGTAAACAAGGACTCGTCAACAATGACCTGTCAACAGGGACTCGTCAACAAGGACCAGTCCAAAGGGACAAATCAACAATGGCAGGGGCTCTCACCTCAAGGCCTGACATGTCCTCTTTGATTATTGTTTTGCCTATCGACAAGCGCCGCTTGGAATACTTTTTGATCACCCCTCGTGGGTTGGGTTAGGTTAGGTTTCATTACAGCCGTCATCTTTAAAAAAGCCCGCCACTTACGAAAGCCATGAATGGGCATGCGTAAAAACAAAAAACAAAAATGTTAAATCATAGTGGCATTCCACAGTATACATGTCTCTTGTGTGAAACAACAACGTTTAATTCCATATTGGCATTCAAACTCCCACATGTCGCACTTGGAAAGCGAGATTTTTCTAAAAAATTACCATTTCACCCCCTATTAGGGGTCGTTTTTATTTTGGGAATTAAATATGTTATCCATTGGAAAGGGGATATCAGCCCGAGTTCAATGACACCTCATTCGTCAAAATCCGACCATTGGTTCGAGAGATATCGCGCCGCCGCCATCTTGTAGGAGGAAAGCCGTAGGAGGTGCTAGAACTCTCAAAAACCCACTACTGCCGAAGCTGTTGCGATCGACCGACATCGCTGGAGAAAACTTGCTGCACAATGTGCCTTGCACAGGACCTAATGATGATGATGATGATTGTGTTACTACTGGAACAAAAATAGACATGGCCACTTTCTGGTGGGAAATCATTAAATAAAGAGAAGAAGAACATGTGTATATTGTCTCTTTACATCGTTTAACCACAAGCATACGTTTATGCAGCTATGAACACATATAATTTGAATATCAACTAATGATAACTTACTCCCTCTCTGTATTATTTCCGGTCCAGTATTGCCCAGCTAACTTTGCCAAATTGGCCTTGGATTGGCCAACTTTGTTGTCTGGACACACAGTCACTGCTGGGAATGGCAATTGCCAAACAGGGAGTAATTTCTCGTTCAACGAGATAATAACAGGAGTGCTTTCCCACTTGATCCACACGCTATTGATGAGCAGCAGACTGCACGTCAAAGAGACGACGAACGCCAACAACCATATAATCCTGTACAAAGAACATGATTTTATAATTCTATATCGACTATAAATCGAGGAGGCCAGAATTAAAGGCCGGTGACAGCTTAGGGACACATTTATCAATTTACTTACCTTACATTACTTCCATTGTTTATGATACTAAAAATATGTTGACAAATTCATTTGAATAGCACTGAAAATATTTCAGCGCATTCACTCAATTTGGTCAGCAGAAGCCATGGATATCATCGCACAGAATTTGTTTCAACACCATTGTCATACCAATACATGCATGTGACGTAAGGGAAGAGATAGAGATTGGCTATTATGGCGTGACTGAGAAATTACCCAACTCCTTATTTGATGACATTTTTGATACACGTTTAGCCTTCCTTATTCCTTTCATGTCGTTGCTGAATAGACAGACCAAATTTTCAATCTGATTGAAACTAATTTTAGGTTGTAAGTACAGGGTCTTTCATATAAAATAAGAGCGCCAAGCGGCGGCTTTGTTAACCGCGGCTGCGGTCACCTTGGATGAGCTTTAAGCGTGTGTACAATCCTGTATGATGCAGCGGCTTTTCTAGCGTGTGTACAATGCTGAAATCTTACTTTAGTTAGTTACTTAGTTATTGTTGATGAAACCGAAACCCCTACTTGTGCTAATTTTGTGAGTGATTTATTCGGAGACCGTTCAAGAGCTCGCCAATGTCATCTAGCTCATCTATATATTTAAAACACTAAGCTGTTTTTTGTACACACGAGATTGTGAAAACGACTTAACCGATTGGCTTCGTAAGACATTCTAACGAAAGCTCTTGGCATGCAGATTTGCAGAGTTTCTTTAAAAGGAAAATATATGTTACGGTATATTTTTAAATGATTAAAGAAATATGTAATATTTGACACTCCCGCGCATGCGCACAATGGCCTTCCTCAACCAGGAAAATGGCGATTCCGGTCGCGTCTAACAGAGATCTTTGTTTATGAGAATTAAAAAGGGTCTCCAATAATGTTAATTATGTTTTTACAATATGCATTGAATTAGAATTATATTAAATAAACCACGAATTGAAGGACTTAAACTGCAGGTTGAGCGTGTATTCCGGTTAGATAGCTTAATACTGAAGTGTCCCACAGTTTTCTGGATGGTCAAGGGGATAAGGTTACTGCCTAAAAATTGCATTATGCATGATCGAGAGGGTTCGATTCCCACCTCGGATATGTTTTTTTATTTTCGTTTTCTGCCTTCCTACGATTGGTATTGCATTGTAGAAACATATTTCACTTTTATCATTCCCGTCAAGTAACGAATTCTCTGTTGCCATCCTTTGCATGGTCGAGAGGGTTCGATTCCCACCTCGGTTATGGTTTTTTTTATTTTTGTTTTCTTCCTTCCTACGATTGGTATTACATTGTAGAAACATATTTCACTTTTATCATTCCCGTAAAGTAACGAATTCTCTGTTGCCATCCTTTGCATGGTCGAGAGGGTTCGATTCCCACGTCGGATACGTTCTTTTATTTTCATTTTCTTCCTTCCTACGATTGGTATTACATTGTAGAGACATATTTCACTTTTTTCATTCCCGTAAAGTAACGAATTCTCTGTTGCCATCCTTTGCATGGTCGAGAGGGTTCGATTCCCACCTCGGATATGTTTTTTTGTTTTGTTTTGTTCCTTCCTACGATTGGTATTACATTGTAGAAATATATTTCACTTTTATCATTCCCGTAAAGTAACGAATTCTCTGTTGCCATCTATATATTTAAAACACTAAGCTGATTTTCGTTATCGCGAGATTGAGGGAACGGTAGAACCGATTCACTTCGTAGAGCAATCTGTCGAAAGCTGTAGGCCTGTAGATTTGCAGAGTGGCTTTAAAATAAACAAATATTTTACCACATATTTTTAAATTTATAAACAAAACTGCAAAATTATTGGCTCCAGCGCATGCGCAGAATCACCTTGGTTAATGACAGACATGGCGGATGTCCACCGCGTTTTAATGTAATAGTTATTTATAAGAATTATAATAAAGGAGGGAAATATTGATTATGAAGTTTCCACGACATAAACAGGAATAGAATATTATAAACAAAAACGGAAATGTAGAAGAATTTATACGGACTGTTGAGAGTGAATGTTGTTTAAGTAACTTAATATTACACTGTTCCACAAGTGATTCGGTAGCTCAGACGGCAGTGTTCTAAACTCTGAATTTATGCATCGCGCAATGGAAGCAGTTCGAATCCCACCTCCGACACATATTTTTATTTCTCAAGTATTCTTTCTGCCTATTGGTAATACATTGTCTTAACATATTTTATTTTTATTATTCCCATAAAGTAAGGAATTCTCTACGATTTACGTTCCCATATACTTTTAAATTATTAAATAAAAGATGGCCACAATCGCTTTCGCCATGAGAGACAATTGATGAACATAATTCATTTGTTGGACTCAGACATCGTGGTCACTCAGCCCCGTCTACTTTGGTGTGTGTGTCTCAAATTTTCTCTGATAACCTGTGTTATTGTGATGGCTGTACTGATGTGTGCATTTGTAATTCAAGTGGGGAATGGGAAATTGGCGACCGAGGCTTTAAGTTAGGAACTATCCCGGTATTTACCTGCAGTGGAAGTGGCAAACCACGGAAAACCACATCCCAGATTGTTGAGATGGGAATCGAACCTTGCCCTACTTAGTTTTGCCTCAAGAGTGCGCCCCGTTCCAGCCCTTAGACCAGAATTACACTTGCAGTGGAAGTGGCAAACCACTGAAAACCAAATCCCAGATTGTTGAGATGGGAATCGAACCTTGCCCTTTTTAGTTTTGCCTCAAGGGTGCGCCCCGTTCCAGCCCTCAGACCAGAATTACATTTCTAGAGAAATGGCGGATAAAGGATTCACCGTATCGTAGTGTGATCTTTGTTTTTGAGAATTAAAAAGAGGGGATTGAAGAACTTCAACAGGCGTTTGAGTTCGTTTGTTGTTTAAGTAACTTAATATTGGGTTAGAAGTCTGTTGACTGGGTGGCTCAGGGGTAACATTGCGGACCCAGGAATGAATTTTGCATAGTCGAAGGAGTCTCACCTCAGACATGTATTTTTATTTCCCAATTATTCTTTCTGGCTATTGGTAATTCATTGTCGTAACATATTTTACTTTTATTATTCCCGTACAGTAAGGGATTCTACACGATTTACGTTGCCAGATACTTTTATATTATTAAATAAAAATGGGCACAACCGCTTTTGCCCTGAGAGAAAATTGTCGAACATAATTCATTTGATGGACTCAGACATCGTGGTCACTCAGCCCCGTCTACTTTGGTGTGTGAGTGTAAACCTTTCTCTGATCACCTGTGTTAATGTAATGGCTGTATTGATGTGTGCATTTGTAATTAATATGGGGAATGGGGAGTTGACGACCGAGGCTTTAAGTTAGGAACTATTCCAGTATTTGCCTGGAGTGGAAGTGGGAAACCACGGAACACCACATCCAAGATTGTTGAGATGGGAATCAAATTTTGCTCTTCTTAGGTTTGCCTCAAGAGTGCACCCCGTTCCAGCCCTCAGACCAGAATTAAATTTCTTGGCAGAGCAGGGATCGAACCTGGAATCTGGGGTGATAGCTCAGAATGTAGCCTTAAGAGTGGGCTTCCCTGTGTTAATACGATCTTTGACAAACACTGAACATATAATTCTAAAACTCCCTCCATTACGGTGGCTGGCGAAGTGAGTCTATGCTCATTCCAGTAGTGGCGAAGTGATTCTATGCTCCCTTGCGTAATTTACTGTCATGGAAATTCAAAGTTTTGTACCTTCAACAGGTGATGGAAATTGATTATTTAGAGCAGTTTCATTCTGTTTATTTCAAAATGAAGTTCGTCATCCTGAGTTGCGTTTGCAAGCAAATTGCAAAAATTGCAAGGATTTTATTATTGGCGATCAGTCTCATCGCATTCTCATCAGCAACCTACATGAGAATGGAAGTCTGTGAACTTAATTGTATAAGTGAATATTATTGTTTATTGATTATTTTTTAGAGTACATAACAATGAGTCTAACCACGGAGTTGATTTTGGCAATGGAAGTAAGTTATTATTTGCTATTTAATATCTGGCAGCTGCGTTGATGCAGGCCACTATAGTGTTATTTAATATGACGTTAATTCGGGGAGAAATGCTGCTATAAATAAACCCATTTTATGAAATAGAACATTAGCCGCAAAAAAGTGGGAAATCGGGGAAAAATACGAAGCCACTTTTAAAATCCAATATAAATACGGCATTTCAGATACAATTCCAGATACTATACCGTTACAGTGTAGGGTCCTTGACGAACAAATGTAAACATTGTTCTGCACTGTATTTCTCTTGAGAGAAATCTACACTTGGTTACTTTGACCTTTGCTGTTGTAATGGTAAAATTAAACTGGCTAAATATAAAATATTTGACAGGCTGCAAAAATTATTTTTCACTGGAGATGATATATCAAGGCATTTCAGAGAGACTAATCGGCAGTACAATGCTATGTCCTTCGTTTCATTTGGTGCCAATGTTACTGTGCCACACGCATACGGTCCACATCGTTTTAAAATGTATGGAGGTGCACATCATCGCATTTCTTCGTTATATTCCAAAATTATATGCGACGGTTTGCGGCCAGTTGTATTAGACTCCTCCGAGTTCTTGAATTCCTTGGAATTAAATGACTTACCTCCACATATTCCAAACGCTTGACCCGTTATGCTGCTTAGAAATCTGAACGTTTCCCAAGGGCTCCTAAATGCAACCATATTGCTTGGATTTGGAAATAATAAGTGCAGTTAAAATTAGGCAGAGAGGTCTAATCCTTCGACTTGATTTAACACCATCCGATAAAACACTATCATTTTGTTTTAAGAGGCAATATTTTCCAATTTATTTGGCATACTCTGTCACAATCAATGAAGCTCAAGGGGAAACTCAGGAACGTATAGGTCTCAATTTGCCTCATCATTTTTTCAGTCATGGCCAGCAGTATTTTGCAATGTTGAGAGTGCAATCTTTTGACGCCCTTATAGTTTCAATAGAGACATAAAATAATCGTACAAAGAATATACAGTAGGCCTATATAAGAAAATTCTTCAGTAAATATTTTTCTATTGACCGTCATTTTTGACGGGTTTCAACTAGTCTATATATTTAAAACACTAAGCTGTTTTTTGTACACACGAGATTGTGAAAACGACTTAACCGATTGGCTTCGTAAGACATTCTAACGAAAGCTCTTGGCATGCAGATTTGCAGAGTTTCTTTAAAAGGAAAATATATGTTACGGTATATTTTTAAATGATTAAAGAAATATGTAATATTTGTCACTCCCGCGCATGCGCACAATGGCCTTCTCAACAAGGAAAATGGCGATTCCGGTCGCGTCTAACTGAGATCTTTGTTCATGAGAATTAAAAAGGATCTCCAATAATGTTAGTTATGTTATTACAATGTGCATTGAAATAGAATTATATTAAATAAACCACGAATTGAAAGACATAAACTGCAGGTTGAGTGTGTATACTGGTTAGATAGCTTAATACTGGAGTGAAACATAGTTGTCTGGATGGCTAAGGGGATAAGGTTACTGGCCTGAAATTTGTATTATGCATGATCGAGAGGGTTCGATTCCCACCTCGGATATGTTTTTTTATTTTCATTTTCTTCCTTCCTACGATTGGTATTGCATTGTAGAAAGCTCTTGGCATGCAGATTTGCAGAGTTTCTTTAAAAGGAAAATATTGACACTCTCGCGCATGCGCACAATGGCCTTTCTCAACAAGGAAAATGGCGATTCCGGTCGCGTCTAACTGAGATCTTTGTTTATGAGAATTAAAAAGGGTCTCCAATAATGTTAGTTATGTTTTTACAATATGCATTGAAATAGAATTATATTAAATAAACCACGAATTGAAGGACATAAAGTGCAGGTTGAGTGTGTATACTGGTTAGATAACTTAATACTGCAGTGTCACATAGTTGTCTGGTTGGCCAAGGGGATAAGGTTACTGGCCAGAAATTTGTATTATGCATGATCGAGAGGGTTCGATCCCACTTCGGATATGTTTTTTTATTTTCGTTTTCTTCCTTCCTACGATTGGTATTGCATTGTAGAAACATATTTCACTTTTATCATTCCCGTCAAGTAACGAATTCTCTGTTCCCATCGAGAGGGTTCGATTCCCACCTCGGTTATGTTTTTTTTATTTTCGTTTTCTTCCTTCCTACGATTGGTATTACATTGTAGAAACATATTTCACTTTTATCATTCCCGTAAAGTAACGAATTCTCTGTTGCCATCCTTTGCATGGTCGAGAGGGTTCGATTCCCACCTCGGATACGTTTATTTATTTTCATCTTCTTCCTTCCTACGATTGGTATTACATTGTAGAGATATATTTCACTTTTTCATTCCCGTAAAGTAACGAATTCTCTGTTGCCATCCTTTGCATGGTCGAGAGGGTTCGATTCCCACCTCGGATATGTTTTTTTTTGTTTTCTTCCTTCCTACGATTGGTATTAGAGTGTAGAAACATATTTCACTTTTATCATTCCTGTAAAGTAACGAATTCTCTGTTGCCATCTATATATTTAAAACACTAAGCTGTTTTTTGTACACACGAGATTGTGAAAACGACTTAACCGATTGGCTTCGTAAGACATTCTAACGAAAGCTCTTGGCATGCAGATTTGCAGAGTTTCTTTAAAAGGAAAATATATGTTACGGTATATTTTTAAATGATTAAAGAAATATGTAATATTTGTCACTCCCGCGCATGCGCACAATGGCCTTTCTCAACAAGGAAAATGGCGATTCCGGTCGCGTCTAACTGAGATCTTTGTTCATGAGAATTAAAAAGGATCTCCAATAATGTTAGTTATGTTATTACAATGTGCATTGAAATAGAATTATATTAAATAAACCACGAATTGAAAGACATAAACTGCAGGTTGAGTGTGTATACTGGTTAGATAGCTTAATACTGGAGTGAAACATAGTTGTCTGGATGGCTAAGGGGATAAGGTTACTGGCCTGAAATTTGTATTATGCATGATCGAGAGGGTTCGATTCCCACCTCGGATATGTTTTTTTATTTTCATTTTCTTCCTTCCTACGATTGGTATTGCATTGTAGAAAGCTCTTGGCATGCAGATTTGCAGAGTTTCTTTAAAAGGAAAATATATGTTACGGTATATTTTTAAATGATTAAAGAAATATGTAATATTTGACACTCTCGCGCATGCGCACAATGGCCTTTCTCAACAAGGAAAATGGCGATTCCGGTCGCGTCTAACTGAGATCTTTGTTTATGAGAATTAAAAAGGGTCTCCAATAATGTTAGTTATGTTTTTACAATATGCATTGAAATAGAATTATATTAAATAAACCACGAATTGAAGGACATAAAGTGCAGGTTGAGTGTGTATACTGGTTAGATAACTTAATACTGCAGTGTCACATAGTTGTCTGGTTGGCCGAGGGGATAAGGGTACTGGCCAGAAATTTGTATTATGCATGATCGAGAGGGTTCGATCCCACTTCGGATATGTTTTTTTATTTTCGTTTTCTTCCTTCCTACGATTGGTATTGCATTGTAGAAACATATTTCACTTTTATCATTCCCGTCAAGTAACTAATTCTCTGTTCCCATCGAGAGGGTTCGATTCCCACCTCGGTTATGTTTTTTTATTTTCGTTTTCTTCCTTCCTACGATTGGTATTACATTGTAGAAACATATTTCACTTTTATCATTCCCGTAAAGTAACGAATTCTCTGTTGCCATCCTTTGCATGGTCGAGAGGGTTCGATTCCCACCTCGGATACGTTTATTTATTTTCATTTTCTTCCTTCCTACGATTGGTATTACATTGTAGAGATATATTTCACTTTTTCATTCCCGTAAAGTAACGAATTCTCTGTTGCCATCCTTTGCATGGTCGAGAGGGTTCGATTCCCACCTCGGATATGTTTTTTTTTTTTGTTTTCTTCCTTCCTACGATTGGTATTAGAGTGTAGAAACATATTTCACTTTTATCATTCCTGTAAAGTAACGAATTCTCTGTTGCCATATATATTTAAAACACTAATGTATTTTTTGTACACACGAGATTTTGAAAACGACTTAACCGATTGGCTTCGTATGGCATTCTAACGAAAGCTCTTGGCATGCAGATTTGCAGTGTGTCTTTAAAAGGAAAATATATGTTACGGTATATTTTTATATGTTTAAGGAAAAAGGTATTATATGTGGCAATTGCGCGTTGCCACAATTGCGTTTCTTCCTGAGAGAAATGGCGGATAAAAGATCCACCGTATCGTAGTGTGATCTTTGTTTATGAGAATTGAAAAGGGAAATATCGCTTATGTTGTATCCCGATATATACTGGAATAGAATCATGAAATAAGGGAAATATTGATGAACTGTAACTGGCAGTTGAGTGCGTTTGTTGTTTACGTCACTTAATATTGCACTCTAATTTCGTTGTCTGGGTGGCTCAGCGGCTAACATTGTGGACAACGAAATTGATTATGCATCGTCGAAGGAGTTTGATTCCCACCTCAGACATGTAATTCTATTTCCCAATTATTCTATCTTGCAATTGGTATTACATTGTCTAAACATATGTTACGTTTATTATTCCCGTAAGGTAAGAAATTCTCCATGATTTACGTTGCCAGATACTTTTAAATTGAAAATGAAAATCGGCACAATCGCTTCGCCTTGAGAGAAAATTGTCGAACATAATTCATTTGATGGACTCAGACATCGTGGTCACTCAGCCCTGTCTACTTTGGTGTGTGAGTGTAAACCTTTCTCTGATAACCTGTGTTAATGTGATGGCTGTATTGATGTGTGCATTTGTAATTAGTATGGGGAATAGGGAGTTGAGAATCATGAAATAAGGGAAATATTGATGAACTGTAACTGGCAGTTAAGTGCGTTTGTTGTTTACGTCTCTTAATATTGCACTCGAATTTCGTTGTCTGGGTGGCTCAGCGGCTAACATTGTGGACAACGAAATTGATTATGCATCGTCGAAGGAGTTTGATTCCCACCTCAGACATGTAATTCTATTTCCCAATTATTCTATCTTGCAATTGGTATTACATTGTCTAAACATATGTTAGGCTACGTTTATTATTCCCGTAAGGTAAGGAATTCTCCATGATTTACCGGTACGTTCCCAGATACTTTTAAATTATTAAATAAATATCGGCACAATCGCTTCGCCTTGAGAGAAAATTGTCGAACATAATTCATTTGATGGACTCAGACATCGTGGTCACTCAGCCCCGTCTACTTTGGTGTGTGAGTGTAAACCTTTCTCTGATAACCTGTGTTAATGTGATGGCTGTATTGATGTGTGCATTTGTAATTAGTATGGGGAATGGAGAGTTGACGACTGAGGCTTTAAGTTAGGAACTATCCCGGTATTTGCCTGGAGTGGAAGTGGGAAACTACGGAAAACCACATCCAAGGTTGTTGAGATGGGAATCAAATTTTGCTCTTCTTAGGTTTGCCTCAAGAGTGCGCCCCGTTCCAGCCCTCAGACCAGAATTAAATTTCTTGGCAGAGCAGGGATCGAACCTGGAATCTGGGGCGATAGCTCAGAATGTAGCCTTAAAACTGGGCTTCCCTGTGTTAATACGATCTTTGAAAAACACTGAACATATAATTCTAAAACTCCCTCCATTACGGTGGCTGGCGAAGTGAGTCCATGCTCATTCCAGTAGTGGCGAAGTGATTCTATGCTCCCTTGCATAATTTACTGTCATGGAAATGCAAAGTATTGTACCTTCAACAGGTGATGGAAATTGATTATTTAGAGCAGTTTCATTCTGTTTATTTCAAAATGAAGTTCGTCATCCTGAGTTGCGTTTGCAAGCAAATTGCAAAAATTGCAAGGATTTTATTATTGGCGATCAGTCTCATCGCATTCTCATCAGCAACCAACTTGAGAATGGAAGTCTCTGAACTTAGTTGTATAAGTGAATATTGTTGTTTATTGATTATTTTTTTTAGAGTACATAACAATGAGTCTAACCACGCAGTTGATTTTGGCAATGGAAGTAAGTTATTATTTGCTATTTAATATTTGGCAGCTGCGTTGATGCAGGCCACTATAGTGTTATTTAATAAGCTATGACGTTAATTTGGGGAGAAATGCTGCTATAAATAAACCCATTTTACGAAATAGAACATTAGCCGCAAACAAGTGGGAAATCGGAGAAAAATACGAAGCCACTTTTAAACTCCAATATGAATACGGCATTTCAGATACAATTCCAGATACTATACCGTTACAGTGTAGGGTCCTTGACGAACAAATTTAAACATTGTTCTGCACTGTATTTCTCTTGAGAGAAATCTTCACTTGGTTACTTTGAGCTTTGCTGTTGTAATGTAAAATTAATCTGACTAAATATAAAACATTTGACATGCTGCAACAATTATTTTTCACTGGAGATGATATCTCAAGGAATTTCAGAGAGACTAATCGGCAGTACAATGCTATGTCCTTCGTTTCATTTGGTGCCAATGTTACTGTGCCACACCCATACGGTCCACATTGTTTTAAGATGTATGGAGGTGCACATCATCGCATTTCTTCGTTATATTCCAAAATTATATGTGACGGTTTGCGGCCAGTTTTATTAGACTCCTCAGAGTTCTTGAATTCCTTGGAACTAAATGACTTGCCTCCACATATTCCAAACGCTTGAACCGTTATGCTGCTTAGAAATCTGAACGTTTCCCAAGGGCTCCTAAATGCAACCATATTGCTTGGATTTGGAAATAATAAGTGCAGTTAAAATTAGGCAGAGAGGTTGAATCCTTCTACTTGATTTAACAGCATCCGATAAAACACTATCATTTTGTTTTAAGAGGCAATATTTTCCAATTTATTTGGCATACTCTGTCACAATCAATGAAGCTCAAGGGAAAACTCTGGAACGTATAGGTCTCAATTTGCCTCATCAATTTTTCAGTCATGGCCAGCAGTATTTTGCAATGTTGAGAGTGCAATCTTTTGACGCCCTTATAGTTTCAATAGAGCCAAAAAATCATCGTACAAAGAATATACAGTAGGCCTACATAAGAAAATGCTTCAGTAAATATTTTTCTATTGACCGTCATTTTTGACGGGTTTCAGCTAGTATATATTTAAAACACTAATGTATTTTTTGTACACACGAGATTTTGAAAACGACTTAACCGATTGGCTTCGTATGGCATTCTAACGAAAGCTCTTGGCATGCAGATTTGCAGTGTGTCTTTAAAAGGAAAATATATGTTACGGTATATTTTTATATGTTTAAAGAAAAAGGTAATATATGTGGCAATTGCGCGTTGCCACAATTGCGTTTCTTCATGAGAGAAATGGCGGATAAAAGATCCACCGTATCGTAGTGTGATCTTTGTTTATGAGAATTGAAAAGGGAAATATCGCTTATGTTGTATCCCGATATATACTGGAATAGAATCATGAAATAAGGGAAATATTGATGAACTGTAACTGGCAGTTGAGTGCGTTTGTTGTTTACGTCACTTAATATTGCACTCTAATTTCGTTGTCTGGGTGGCTCAGCGGCTAACATTGTGGACAACGAAATTGATTATGCATCGTCGAAGGAGTTTCATTCCCACCTCAGACATGTAATTCTATTTCCCAATTATTCTATCTTGCAATTGGTATTACATTGTCTAAACATATGTTACGTTTATTATTCCCGTAAGGTAAGAAATTCTCCATGATTTACGTTGCCAGATACTTTTAAATTGAAAATGAAAATCGGCACAATCGCTTCGCCTTGAGAGAAAATTGTCGAACATAATTCATTTGATGGACTCAGACATCGTGGTCACTCAGCCCTGTCTACTTTGGTGTGTGAGTGTAAACCTTTCTCTGATAACCTGTGTTAATGTGATGGCTGTATTGATGTGTGCATTTGTAATTAGTATGGGGAATAGGGAGTTGAGAATCATGAAATAAGGGAAATATTGATGAACTGTAACTGGCAGTTAAGTGCGTTTGTTGTTTACGTCTCTTAATATTGCACTCTAATTTCGTTGTCTGGGTGGCTCAGCGGCTAACATTGTGGACAACGAAATTGATTATGCATCGTCGAAGGAGTTTGATTCCCACCTCAGACATGTAATTCTATTTCCCAATTATTCTATCTTGCAATTGGTATTACATTGTCTAAACATATGTTAGGCTACGTTTATTATTCCCGTAAGGTAAGGAATTCTCCATGATTTACGTTCCCAGATACTTTTAAATTATTAAATAAATATCGGCACAATCGCTTCGCCTTGAGAGAAAATTGTCGAACATAATTCATTTGATGGACTCAGACATCGTGGTCACTCAGCCCCGTCTACTTTGGTGTGTGAGTGTAAACCTTTCTCTGATAACCTGTGTTAATGTGATGGCTGTATTGATGTGTGCATTTGTAATTAGTATGGGGAATGGAGAGTTGACGACTGAGGCTTTAAGTTAGGAACTATCCCGGTATTTGCCTGGAGTGGAAGTGGGAAACCACGGAAAACCACATCCAAGGTTGTTGAGATGGGAATCAAATTTTGCTCTTCTTAGGTTTGCCTCAAGAGTGCGCCCCGTTCCAGCCCTCAGACCAGAATTAAATTTCTTGGCAGAGCAGGGATCGAACCTGGAATCTGGGGCGATAGCTCAGAATGTAGCCTTAAGACTGGGCTTCCCTGTGTTAATACGATCTTTGAAAAACACTGAACATATAATTCTAAAACTCCCTCCATTACGGTGGCTGGCGAAGTGAGTCCATGCTCATTCCAGTAGTGGCGAAGTGATTCTATGCTCCCTTGCATAATTTACTGTCATGGAAATGCAAAGTATTGTACCTTCAACAGGTGATGGAAATTGATTATTTAGAGCAGTTTCATTCTGTTTATTTCAAAATGAAGTTCGTCATCCTGAGTTGCGTTTGCAAGCAAATTGCAAAAATTGCAAGGATTTTATTATTGGCGATCAGTCTCATCGCATTCTCATCAGCAACCAACTTGAGAATGGAAGTCTCTGAACTTAGTTGTATAAGTGAATATTGTTGTTTATTGATTATTTTTTTAGAGTACATAACAATGAGTCTAACCACGCAGTTGATTTTGGCAATGGAAGTAAGTTATTATTTGCTATTTAATATTTGGCAGCTGCGTTGATGCAGGCCACTATAGTGTTATTTAATAAGCTATGACGTTAATTTGGGGAGAAATGCTGCTATAAATAAACCCATTTTACGAAATAGAACATTAGCCGCAAACAAGTGGGAAATCGGAGAAAAATACGAAGCCACTTTTAAACTCCAATATGAATACGGCATTTCAGATACAATTCCAGATACTATACCGTTACAGTGTAGGGTCCTTGACGAACAAATTTAAACATTGTTCTGCACTGTATTTCTCTTGAGAGAAATCTTCACTTGGTTACTTTGAGCTTTGCTGTTGTAATGTAAAATTAATCTGACTAAATATAAAACATTTGACATGCTGCAACAATTATTTTTCACTGGAGATGATATCTCAAGGAATTTCAGAGAGACTAATCGGCAGTACAATGCTATGTCCTTCGTTTCATTTGGTGCCAATGTTACTGTGCCACACCCATACGGTCCACATTGTTTTAAGATGTATGGAGGTGCACATCATCGCATTTCTTCGTTATATTCCAAAATTATATGTGACGGTTTGCGGCCAGTTTTATTAGACTCCTCAGAGTTCTTGAATTCCTTGGAACTAAATGACTTGCCTCCACATATTCCAAACGCTTGAACCGTTATGCTGCTTAGAAATCTGAACGTTTCCCAAGGGCTCTTAAATGCAACCATATTGCTTGGATTTGGAAATAATAAATGCAGTTAAAATTAGGCAGAGAGGTTGAATCCTTCTACTTGATTTAACAGCATCCGATAAAACACTATCATTTTGTTTTAAGAGGCAATATTTTCCAATTTATTTGGCATACTCTGTCACAATCAATGAAGCTCAAGGGAAAACTCTGGAACGTATAGGTCTCAATTTGCCTCATCAATTTTTCAGTCATGGCCAGCAGTATTTTGCAATGTTGAGAGTGCAATCTTTTGACGCCCTTATAGTTTCAATAGAGCCAAAAAATCATCGTACAAAGAATATACAGTAGGCCTACATAAGAAAATTCTTCAGTAAATATTTTTCTATTGACCGTCATTTTTGACGGGTTTCAACTAGTCCTCTGTTAAAACTGTTCGTGTGCGGGCATGTTTTTTATTGAGCACCGAGCCAGTAGTGTCAAACTTATTTGCAATTACGTGTATCCGTGCTAGTGAAGGTGGCACTTCATCAGGAAATTGCTGAGCAAATGCATCACGTACCCGCCGAGCCGACTCGTACTTAATATAAGTTTTACAAAAAAAAAAAAAAACGATGTTGCAATGATAACTGTCTCACCATGTTAGCACTTGAGGTTTAGACTGGCGACTGAGCAACTTGTTTGGTAATGCCAATCTGTTATTTTTATACAGTCCATCGGAACTTGAAAAAAATACAGCCATCGTATGTACTATGCGCGCGCTTTCAATACTATAGGGGTTTCGGTTTCATCAACAATACCTAACTAACTAACTAACTAACTAACTAAAGTAAGATTTCAGCATTGTACACACGCTAGCACGGCCGCTGCGTCATATAGGATTGTATATACATACGTCTAGATCATGTCAGATAGCCTCCACACCTGTTCTTAATAATACAAATCAAAATTAATGTTTATCGGAGTAGACCATAATATCAGGGGCAACTGTTGGCTTCTTGCAGGATTGAGCTGCCATTTTATCGAGAGGGACAGACGAGAATTTTTACATCTACATGACACAGATGACTGAGTAAAGGAACCTTCTGTAGCTGGCTTCGGAGTGTCCAACTGGCATTCTGCGCACAGCCCTTGAATCTCATAACAAAGTGTACGCAGGTAACGTGGTTTTCGACTGCGTACTTCATTTTTTACTGTGCCCCATAAGAAGATATTGAGCGGCGTGCAGGTACTTTCATTTACACCCGCCTGGCACCTTATGATCCAGATACAGATGCTAGCACGTCCCTTTGATAATGTGGCGAGGCACGATCTAGTTAGCATTAACACAGGTCATTACTGTACATTGCATGAAAGGGAGGTAAAATGTAATCAGAAAATATTGTTAGAGGCTTTTCTCGCGTTACATTACTTTCTAAATGGAAAGTCCCAATGATTCCCCTTGGAGACAAACCACACCACACATTCATACCATGCAAATTCACAGCCTTTTAAACTGTAATGTGGAGATTACGTCATTCCAGTACACACAATTATGCTAATCGTCAGTTCTTTAAATTTTGAATTGGGCTTTAGGTGACCAGACAACGCTACCCTTAAATCCTGGTTCACGTGTAAATATCCCCTGAATCCAAAAGTGTACACTGTCCGACATAGCCTATCGATGTTACTCTCATACCATTAACAGGTATGCCAAGCTACATCGACAATATTCTGACATCTGTTGAGGAAACATAGTTTTCTTTTTCCTTTTCTCTTACGTATCGCATTTCCAACTTTGCATTTTTCTTATTGATACACCGTGGTAAACCATATTGTCATTACTAGCACTACGGCTCAGCTGAGGTAGCTTCTCATGCACTCGATTTCTCATCGCGTTGAACCCAGGTCCACATAATTTTAATTCAATCACGGCGGTTGGTGTCATGTGAATATTGAATAACCTAGAATCTATTACACCCAAGAACGACACTCACCTACGGCTGTATTTGATTTGCATACACATCAATAAGGTGTCGCTTAGCAACAGTCGCTATGTGTATCTTACTTACCATACCACTGACTCCTCATCCAACAAACTTCCATCTTCTTTAGTTGGTTGGCTGGTTCCATAGTTTAGGGGCTGCGACAACGCGGTCATGTAGCCCCGTGTATTTTAGGTGTGTGTAGAATCTGTCTGATAACCGGTGTTAATTGTGATGATTGCATTAGTGAGTGTATCTGTTTTAATTCAAGTAAGGACTGGAGACATTCAATTTTTCCAAGTAGTTCCTACATTTGCCGCCAAACGCCACCGTCAACGACTACTAGGCCTAGATCAGAACTTAGCTACTAGACGCCACCGCAGTCGGCTCTTGGCAACGAACGTAGCAACCTAAGAACGTTGTTTACATTCTTAACCTATACAATTTAGTTTCACACAGGTGTAATTAGTGGAAAGTTCTTTAACATGCCATAAATCTATGACATGGGAGCGCCGGCTTTACTTCCCCTCCAAAGGAAGGCATACTGAGGGATTTTTAACGCTCTTAAAAAATCTGACGGCTTCGGCCAGGTTTGAACCCGCTATCTTGACATAGAAGCTCAGCATGCTACCAACTACGCCACCGAAGCCGCCATCTTCTTTAGGGTACGTTTACACTATGAAGTTGTTATTGCTGCTGTGTTTACACCTCAAGCGAGAGAAGTTGCGCAAGATACAGTAGTTGCAAAAGTTTTTCTTACCAGACTTCCAGCAATAATTTGCAGTAACTTGCAGATACCGTTCTCACGTGTTTGTTGAGCAAGTCAATTAAAATAGCGACTCATAGGCAGGTGAGGTGTGCTATATACCTGTAGCTATTTTATTCTTAAGAAAAGGGGAAAAAAGTAAAGGGTTATGAAGATCTGGGTAAGGGATTGGATACTCCAAAGACCGCAATATACAGCCTACAATAATATGCTGCAAGAACTGTGAGTAGAGGAAGGAAGAAGAAAACTGCAGAAAATAGACGATATTGTGGTCGATTTCATCGAAGAAGTTGCTATTGTTGTGAATGGGTTGGATTTGACAGTGATGGCGAGAGGGGTCGAACCTCTTCATCCCAGCGACTAGTTTGCTGCGTTACGAGAAAAGCCTATACTTGTCATTTATTCATCGTATGGCTTTCAACGCCGGGAGTGTCCGAGGACATGTTCGGATCGCCTGAGTCTGTAGCTGCTTCCAGCGGACACCTTAAGGGCGAGCTACAAGTTCCGTTCAATTTCAAGTAGTTCCAACTTTCGCCACCAGATACCAATGATACCTAGTGGTGAACGTTGGAACTTTGATACAGCGTTCTGACGAAATCTAACCTAACAATTTTTGCTTTACACAAGTTTAGTCTGTGAAAGGATCTTTTACATGCCATAAATCTATGACATGGGACCGCCGGCTTTACTTCCCCTCCGAAGAAAGGCATACTGAAGGATTTTTAACGCTCTTAAAAATCCGACGACTTCGGCCGGGTTTGAACCCGCTATCTTGGGTACAGCAGTTCAGCCAGCTACCGACTATGGCACCGAAGCCGGTACACTTGTCATAAATGTAACCTATAGTTTTCTGGGTGTGTTTGTATAAATTGTGTAATTTGTAATATAAATGTTAATGGAAAGCGGAATGGAGGGGTCGATCTGTATTGCATATAAGTTAGCCCAGAAGCGACGCGTGTCTATCTTGCCTGACCTCCGTGACAATTGGACAAGGGCTACTGGTTCAAAAGCGGAACCAGTTAAAGAAGCTAGCCCCACATAGAGAACATTTACGCATCGCCACGCTGAACATTGGGACTGTTACGGCTGTGAGTTTGTTTCGTCGCCTCGCCGCATGAGTCACAGCTGCCCCGGGCTGTGCTCTGCCTCAGTGTATTACGTGCGCCTTAAGCAACGGGCTGCGCCGACAAAGGGATGGTCCAGAATATTCGTGACCCAGCCAGTGATGGAAATCTCGAGAAGCCGTGAATCCTGGACGGGTCTAGAAGCATTTATTGAGTCACTAGCCTGCTATATAAGAGCGACCTGGCAAGCGAGGTGGACAGTGATTTCGAGCTAGTGTGCGCTTTTACCTGAGCGACAGTTGTTGGTGACGTGACTTGCGAAACCCTAGTGAAGCTGATTATCTTGACAGCGAAGGAGTGTGAAGCCTACGGAGGAACTGTGTCTTGAGCGAGTGTGTTTTCCAGTGCAACAGAGGTTAGTGTGGTGAATTGCGATAACACCGGGGGCTGTTTGCCTAGCCAGTGGACATCGAAGCAGAGTGTAATGGTGAGTGACCGGCTATCGTAAATAACGGTAGCTTGTGTATTCTAGGAAGTGTTGCGGGTAGTTCTACCGAGGCCACCGGTCTCATTAGGAGGGATTAACTTGGCTTATTGAAAAGTGAAAGGCAAGTGTTCCCTACAAGAGGAAACTAGAGTGAGATACTAATTGCTTGTATTTGCTATTTGTGTGGTGTATCTTTCTGACCCGCAATAAAGCTAATACGTTTATTGAAAGGAACAATTTTTGTTGTGCTTCTACCCACCGTAATCCAGTTAACGGATGCCACTAGGGGGTGGCACGTAACAACTGGTGTCAGAAGCCGGATTACGAACTCAAGCAAGCACAACACCTGAAGGTCCTGGTTTCAAAACCCGAGCACGTCATTTTACCACAGTTCACTAATGTTCCTGTGAGTGCATGCCCTTTACATGACAAACAACTAAAATGGAAGCGCAATTGGCAGCATTGCTAGAAACGTTAAGTGGCATGGAAACCAAGTTAGAAGACGGCCAGAAGAATCTAACCAAGGACCTAACTGCCAAACTAGAAGACGGCCAGAAGAATTTAACCAAGGAACTAACTGCCAAACTAGAAGACGACCAGAAGAAGATGGAAGACGGTGAAAATAAGCTAGCGGAGGACCTGAAGAAGATAGAGGACGGCCAGAAGAAGATGGAAGACGGGCAGAATAAGTTAGCACAGGACCTGAAGAAATTAGAACTGGGTCTGCGTGAGGAAGTCACGGCAGTGTAAAAGAAGTTCGACACCTTACAAGAAGAAGTTGCCGAGCTACGCCGACGCCCACTGACGGGGGTGGAAGAGAGATTCAACGCTCTACAAAATGAATTTTCTGAGCTGCGCCGACACCCGCTGACAGGGATGGAAGAGAGATTCAAAGCCCTACAAGAGGAAGTCGCCGAGCTGCGCCGACGCCCGCCGATGGGGGTGGATGAGAGAATCACAGCTCTACAAGAGGAAGTTGCCGAGATGCGCCAACGCCCGCCCAACGTTACACCGGGAATATCAGGAACAGGACAGAGCAGAGTGACGCCCCCAACCTTCGACGGAAAGGTCCCGTGGAGCACCTACTTACGTCAGATCGAGGCAGCCTGTTCCATAAACAACTGAAACAGCACGGAAAAGGCTACAGCTCTCATTGTAGAGCTAAGAGGGGGCACCCTTAACGTCCTTCAGGCCATCCCGACTGGATCCCAGGACTACGCTTCACTAATCGCACATATGGAGTTCCGATATGGAGATAGCCATCTTCAGCAGGCCTACCAGATGCAGCTCCGGACCCGAGTACAAAAGAACGCGGAAACCCTGCAGGAGTTCGAGATGGGCATCGCACGCCTCGTAAGGCTCGCCTATCCCACAGCGCCGGCCGACTTTTTGGAACAGATTGCTACGCAGACCTTCACCGACGGGCTACATGATTCGGACACTCAACGGGCGCTGCGACTCGCGCGCAATAAGACCCTGGCAGATGCGCTGAACCACGCACTTGAGTTCGAGACGGCAAAACTGGCATCTAGAATGCACGCGCGGGTGCGTCAAGTGGACGTCGACGAAACAGCAAAAACCAACGAGACTAAGCCCCTGGCCGACGAATTGATGGAGGCGCTAAGGCGTTTCTTCGATAGTCGTGGCGGACCAGCAACGACACTGCCGGAAGACAACCGGAGAGGCGGCCCGGATGAGGACTACCAACCTGCTGGACCTGCGGTAATAAGGGCCACCTAAGCAAGAACTGCGGTGATCGCCGCCGCCGAGGGTATCCGACGGGAAATCAGTCGTCTGAAAACCGCGCGGCCCAGGGAAACGAGTATTAGCCAGCCTTAAGTGACAAAGGTTGGCTTGTGACAGTCGTCAAGCCCCGGCATTCCAAGGCCGTGTGACGAAGTTACGGAGGGACAATAGCAGCCTGATGGTCGACGGAGTCGTCAACGGAGTGAGCTGGCCCATGCTGATCGACACGGGAGCATCGAGGACCATCGTCAATCCCACTGTGATCCCGAAGTGGAGACTGCAACCCACACAAAGAAACCTTCAGCTAATAACCGCGACTGGAGAGACTGCACCGGTACATGGCGAAGCATCACTGGAGTTCGTCATTGGTCGACGGACAGTGGAGCATCCAGTGCTCGTGCCTGATGTATCAAACGAAGTGATCATCGGACTGGACTTCCTGGACCAGAACAACATCATCTTGGACCTGAGTACCAACACTCTGCACTTTGGAAGTGAGGAACTTGCTTTGCAACCAGCACACGAGGCCATCACCGAACGACGAATAAGGCTGAGAGAGGACGTCATCGTTCCCGCGAGGACGGAGATCAGCGCTGCCGTAATTGTCGACGGAACAGCTGAGGGAGTGGCGGTTGTCATCGAGCCAAAATGAGGACATCCAGACAAAGGAATTGCTAATTGCCAAGACCCTCATCAACACGACGCCTCGGCCGTACGTCCGCCTGTCCAACCTGAACGACTACGACATTACGGTTCATCGGGACACCAACCTAGGAGTCTGCGAGCCCGTTACCTGGATTGCCCGCATCACAGACATGACGGACGGACACCTGCAGACGGACAACCGAAGAAGACGCGCACTGCCAGAAGATCTACAGAAGCTGTACCAAGGATCCCAGGACCATTTAGACGAGGAACAATCACGCCAACTTCGGGACTGCTACACGAATTCCAGGATGTCATCTCCGTGGGAAGCAAAGACTTCGGCAGGACAAGCTTGGTCCAGCACAGAATCGACGTTGGGGGCAGTGCACCGATTAGGGCCCCATTCCGTCGTGTCCCGCTCATCAAGCAAGCTGAAGTCGACCGGATGGTGGAAGAAATGAAGGAGCAAGGAGTGATCGAACCATCACATAGTCCTTGGAGTTCTCCGGTCGTGCTAGTGAAGAAGAAGGACGGTTCCACCTGGTTCTGCGTGGATTACAGGCGGGTGAATGACGTCACGAAGAAGGACAGCTACCCTCTACCCCAGATCGACGACTCCCTGGACATCATATCAGGGTCAAGATGGTTCTCCACCTTGGATTTGAAGAGTGGCTACTGGCAGGTGGAGGTCCACCCTAAGGACCGCGAGAAAACTGCGTTCTCTGTGGGCAGCGGGCTCTGCCAAATCACCGTCATGCCATTCGGTCTGTGCAACGCCCCTGCGACCTTCGAAAGGCTAATGGAGTCCATTCTGAGGGGACTACACTGGAAGACCTGCCTGGTCTACCTAGACGACGTCATCGTCCTGGGGAGAAGCTTCGAGGAGCACTACAGCAACCTGAAGGAGATCTTGATGATGCTATGGGCTGCCCAGATGAAGTTGAGCCCCAAGATATGTCAGCTCTTCCAGAAGCACGTTCAGTACCTTGGGCATATTTTCTCCGAGGAAGGGGTGCGCACCGACCCAGAAACGACCGCAGCTGTGAGGGAGTGGCCAGTTCCGAAGGACAAGTCCCAACTACGAAGCTTCCTGGGACTCTGCACTTATTACCGTCGCTTCGTGAGATGATTCACCGACATCGCCAAACCACTGCATCGACTGACTGAGAAGGACCAACTCTTCACGTGGACAGCAGAATGCCACAGTGCCTTCGAACATCTCAAGCAGGGTCTGTGCACCGCAACTATTCTGGCCTACCCCAGACCTGGAGCATGGTTCATCGTCGATACCGATGCCAGCGACTTTGGTATAGGGGGAATCCTGCCGCAAGTAGTGGACGGCGAGGAGAGAGTAGTGGCCTACTTCAGCAAAACCTTGTCAAAACCAGAAAGGAACTAATGCGTCACCAGGAAGGAGCTGCTCGCCATCGTGAAGACAATTGAACACTTCCACAAGTACCTGTACGGGCAAGAATTTCTCATCAGGCCCAACTATGCATCCCTGCGGTGGCTCCTGAACTTCAAGCAGCCCGAGGGTCAACTCGCGCGGTGGTTAGAGAGGCTTCAACAGTACAACTTTGAGATTCAGCACAGGAAAGGCCAACTGCATTCTAACGCCGACGCCCTGTCACGAAGACTGTGCCCCGAAGACTGCACCTTCTGTGCCCGAAGGGAGGAGAACACCGGGATACAGTGCATAAGGACTACCGTGGAACTTCAAGGGAGCTGGAGCGGCGAATCTTTCACGCGGGCGCAAGCGGAAGATGATGACCTGGGACTGATAGCCGAATGGAAGAGGGCCTGTGTCCCCAGACCCGAGTGGAACATTGTGAGTGACTGCAGCCCAAAGTTTATGTCCTACTGGGTGCAGTGGGACTCGCTGGTTGTAAGAGATAGCCTCATCTGCCGTACCTGGGAGAGCACCGACGGGAAAACATCTCGGGAACAAGTCGTCGTTCCAAAGGCTATGACGGAGGAAGTCCTGAAGGAAGTCCATGGAGGATCATCTGGTGGACATCTAGGGATAAAGAAGACCCTAGAGAAGATGAGAGAGCGGTTCTACTGGATCGGATGCCGAACAGACTTGGAGAACCACTGCGCGAGGTGCTACGTTTGCGCAGCCTGCAAGGGCCCAGGACGATGACGACGGGGTCCACTGAAGACCTACAACGTGGGCGGCCCCATGGAGAGTGGCCATCAATGTTGCTGGGCCATTCCCGTTGAGCGAGGCAGGGAACCGCTACATATTGGTCGTCAGCGACTACTTCACCAAATGGGCGGAGGCGTATGCGCTCCCTAACCAAGAAGCCGCGACGATCGCAGAGACCCTGGTGAAGGAATTCGTCAGCCGGTACGGAGTACCCCTGGAGCTGCACTCCGACCAAGGGAGGAATTTCGAGTCGCAGGTGTTCCAGAACCTATGCCAGCTGCTGGGAATCTGGAAGACAAGGACGACGCCGCTACACCCTCAGTCCAACGGGATGGTAGAGCGATTCAATCGCACCATCCAGAACCATCTCCGAATAGTCGTTAGCAAGCACCGGAGGGATTGGGACAAACATCTTCCACTATTTCTCCTGGCCTACCACGCCGCCGTGCATGAAGATACCGGGTGCACACCAGCCCGGGCCATGTTTCGGAGGGAACTCCGTCTACCTGTCGATCTTTCCTTCGGCCGACCTGGGAATGATCCGGTCCCGGTAAGCCAGTATTGTCAAGAACTGGTCGACCAACTGGAGGACGTGCACGCGTTCGCGAAGAGGAGACTGCGGATCGAGACCGACCGAATGAAGACCCGATACGACCAGCAGACGGATGCCGGCGAATTACACGAGGACGACCTGGTCTAGCTCTTCAACCCATTACGGAAGAAAGGCCTGTCACCTAAACTGCAGAAGTCCTGGAAGGGCCCGTACCGAGTTGTGAAACGGATCAACGATGTCGTCTACAGGATCCAGCGGAGCCCGAGGGCGAAGATGAAGATCGTGCATCGAGATCGCCTGGCAGCCTACGGAGGGACACAGACGGACCAATGATTGATCGGGACGATGAGCCTTTTAGGAAGGAGGTGGTGTTACGGCTGTGAATTTGTTTTGTCGCCTCGACGCATGAGTCACAGCTGCCCCGGGATGTGCTCTGCCTCAGTGTATCACGTGCGCCTTTCGCAACGGGCTGCGCGGACAAAGGGATGGTCCAGAATATTCGTGACCTAGCCAGTGATGGAAATCTCGAGCAGCCGTGAATCCTGGACGGGTCTAGAAGCTTTTATTGAGTCACCAGCCTGCTATATAAGAGCGACCTGGCAAGCGAGGTGGACAGTGTTCTCGAGCTAGTGCGCGCTTTTACCTGAGTGACAGTTGTTGGTGACGTGACTTGCGAAACCCTAGTGAAGCTGATTCTCTTGACAGCGAAGAAGTGTGAAACCTACGGAGGAACTGTGTCTTGAGCGGGTGTGTTTTCCAGTGCAACAGAGGTTAGTGTGGTGCATTGCGAAAACACCGGGGGCTGTTTCCCTAGCCAGCGGTCAGCGAAGCAGAGTGTAGTGGTGAGTGACCGGCTATTGTAAATGACGGTAGCTTGTGTATTCTAGGAAGTGTTGCAGGTAGTTCTACCGAGGCCACCGGTCTCATTAGGAGGGATTAATTTCTGTGGCTTATTGACTAGTGAAAGGCAAGTGTTCCCTACAAGAGGAAACTAGAGTGAGATACTAATTGCTTGTATTTGCTATTTGTGTGGTGTATCTTTCTGACCCGCAATAAAGCTAATACGTTTCTTTATAGGAACAATTCGTGTTGTGCTTCTACCCACCGTAGTCCAGTTAACGGAAGTGCCACTAGGGGGTGGCACGTAACAGGACTCTTACGGGACGCAGCCGTGAACTCGCAGCGATGGTGAAAGAACGGAATGTTGACTGCGTGTGTGCAAGAAACACGTTGGAAAGGCCAGAAATCTGGTGGCATCGGAGATGGCTATCAACTAATTTAAAATGGTACATCTAACAGGAATGGCACTGCCGTCATCGTTTGTTCAAAGCTGCAAGATCGAGTTTTTGAGGTCCAGCGCTATTCAGACTGCCTTATATGTGAATTAAAATCGACACTGCAACCTCTCGACTTCGTGTTTTCTCTGCAAATGCACCACAATCTGGTTGTGATGACGTAGAAAAGAAACAGTCTTGGCAGGAGCTACAAGATCATGTTCCAGCGTGTCTACAAGATGAGTTCCTACTTCTCTGTGGTGATCTTAATGTGCATGTTGGTCACACCAAGGATGGTTATAGCTGCCATGGTGGTCATGGCTACGGTATCAGAACTGACAATGGTACTGAAATTCTGGATTTTGGGGAAGCAAATGACTTGGTCATTGGTAATACGTTTTGATGTGTAACAACTTTCCCCTCGGTTGCTGGATATTTTTGTGGGAGTGATTTTGAACAATGGGACGGAAGTGGATCGGACGGAAGTGGGTCGGACGGAAGTAGATTGGACGGAAGTGGAACGGACGGAAGTGTGTAAGACGCACTGTCGGCTGGATCGCTTCCCTCGCAGCCAGGAGGGATGCAATCCAGCTGGCAGTGGTAAGAGGAAACAATGAGCGCGCGGTGTCGGAGATTGGTACCATGACGCTCTGTCGGCCATGTGGAATGTATATCACCTACGGATTACTTCAAGGTTTGGAGGCACCATTACAGATATTCCTACAATAAATCAACTTCAAGTTGTCGTTATTTGCTGAAAAATATTCATTATATCATAATTGCTGAAAACAATTATGATTTATAAAGAGTCTGTTTTTCAATCTCTGGATAAAAGTGATGGGCATCCACTCCCCGAGTAACTTTGCTCAACACTTTCATACTGAACGGTCAACGCCCATGCGAACTCTGGTGTCAACTGATTGAAACACAAACCACATGTTCAAAGTCTTCGTATCAGTATTTAAATGATGATATGCTTTAATATGAAACATTGTAACTAGTCGGCAAATCTGGTATCATGTTTCTGCACAATGGCTATTGAGATATTAACCCACATTGCGGTAACGCAGTTAACCGGCCATGTGGAATGCATATCAAATACGGATTACTTCAAGGTTTGGAGGCGCCATTACAGATATTCCTACAATAAATCATCTTCAAGTTGTCGTTCTTTGGTGTAAAAATATTCATTATATCATATTTGCTGAAAAAGATTGATTTATTAAGAGTGTATTTTTCAACCTCTGGATAAAAGTGATGGGCATCCATTCCCCGAGTAACTTTGCTCAACACTTTCATACTGAACTGTATACGCTCATGCGAACTCTGGGGTCAACTGATTGAAACACAAACCACATGTTCAAAGTATTCGTATCAGTATTTAAATGATGATATGCTTTAATATGAAACATTGTAACTAGTCAACAAAGCCGGTATTATATTTCTGCACAATGGTTATTCAGATATTAAACCACATTGCGGTAATGCAATGATCAATATAATATATATCGATGTTGTTATACGGGAACTGCGCTAGCCTTTCATGGACCATTATAGGAATTCCCTTTACTGTCAATTAGGCGTATTCATAACTAATTAAAACTCAATTCTACGCAGGAACATTACCGAAAAAAAGCAAAATATTAATGGAGCATAAAAATTACTTCCATATTATTACCGGCACGTAAAAATCAGTAACTGTCTTGTACTCTAAATGTATGTGGTTGTAATTGCTGCGTGGATAGAGTTTGGTCTGCGAATCATGAGGTCACAGGTTCGAACCCCAGTCCCGGCATTTAGTTTTGCTACCAGATTATCGATGTAAACGATACCTACCATAACATTATGCGTCCTTTTAACAGAATCTACCTGAAATTACGATTTATCTAATTTTAATTACAATAATTTGCTCCATGCAGGAGTTGGGACATTTGATTGTATTGAACATTCTTTCTAGTAGACTGTAGATATGCTAGAGACTATGGTTTCATTCCTCCTCTTAATTTACAATATAATTTTTGTGATGTTTGTTCAAACAAGTGTGACAGTAGCATATCTACAATTCTATCTATACATTCATCATAGTACCAGATTGAAAACGGAGCGTAAATGAGCATTTTAAGAATGTCCAAGCTGTGTAGTATACGAGTAGTATAACATGTCAGATGACTTCACATAATTTTCATCTCAATTTCACAGTAGGATAACATGTCAGATGTTGCACATAATATGCGACTACCGTAAGGTTCGTATCTTTTTATCATTCAAAAAGCGCATCAACCGCCTCATCACCTACACCAGTGGTGGCTATAGCTGTCAAATTGACTTCATCCTTGTTCGACGCCGTGATCTCCGTCTAGTAACGGATGTGAAGGTCATACCATCTGACTATGTAGCCCTTCAACATAAGCTGCTCACAGCCGACTTAAGGATCTCTAAAGAACGTAGAGGTGGAGAGATAAACGCCTCCGAGAAGATCAAGTGGTGGAAGCTTAGAGACCAGACGTAGGCCCTAGCAGACTGTATAAACTTTCCTCCCTTCGACCTGAATGGCAATGGCAACACATGGACCACATTAGCAAATCTGTCACTTCAACCCCCAGAGCAACCACGGGTACAACAAAACCTTGTTCCCACCGTATTGTCAAGCAAACGTGGTTATGGGCAGCCCAAGTCCAGGAAAAGATGCATGAAAAGGAGAAAGCATAATAGAAACTGGGTCTCACAAAAGACTCCAGAGAACAGGAATATATATGCGATGAAGAAATGAGAGGCTAAGAAAGCTGTCGCTGAAGCTAGGCACAGTCACTATACTGATCTGTATACAACAATAGAGTCAAAGGAAGGAAGGAAAGGAAACTATATTTCGGCTGACCAAAGCTAGAACAAAATGAGCACAGGATATTGAGCACTATGTATGCATTAAAGGCAAAGATGGTCGGCGATTAGAGGACAAACAGGACATCCTCAAACGCAAGCAACAACACTTTGAAGAGATTTCCAACATTGGTTTCCCACATCCTCCTATTCCAGAAGGAAATCCAACTTCAGGTCCTATCTTAAACATCACGTCAGACGAATTCACCAACGCCATCAATAGTATGAATAACCAGAAAGCGCCAGCACCGGATGGCCTTCCGGCAGACTTCTGGAAGTTACAGGAATGAAAAGAACCTGCGATAAACTGGCTGACCAACTTTTTCTATGACATAGATGACTCCGGTTCTGTTCCCAGTGATTGGACTACAAGAATCACTGTGCCTATCTTTAAGCAAAAATGTGACCCAGCAGAATTGCAAATTACCGTCCAATTCGCCTCCTGTCGCACATAACGGAGATCTTTGAGAGAATCGTTGATCGACGACTGCGTGAAATCGTCAGCATTACTACAAACCAGTGCGGCTAAGTCAAGGGTGCTGAAACAACCGATGCAATCTTCGCCGCCAGAAATCTCATTGAAAAGCACCGAGAAAAACAACAGGCACTGCATATTGCCTTCCTTGATCTTGAAAAGGCTTTCGACCATGTTCCACACCGCGTGATCTGGGTTGCACTTCGTGACCATGGGGTACCTGAAATACTTCTCAATTGGATCAAGATGCCATACGCGAACACTACAAGTCGTGTACGTTGCACTGTCGGCATCTCAGAGAGCTTCGCAGTGAAAGTCGGTGTAAACAAAGGATCTGCACTGTCCCCATTGCCTTTTGTCCTTGTCGTGGACACAATCACATGGGACCTGCAAAGGAGTGTCCCATCTTCTCTCCTATATGCAGACGATGTTGCATTTGCTGATACCTCTAGAAGAGGATTGGAGTGTCAAGTTGAATACTGGAACAACTGTCTCTCACAATTCGGTCTTAGAATTAACAAAAAGAAGACTGAATAACTGGAAATTATCCCAAGCAACGGCTCCATCCAAGTTGATGGAGATACCTTAACGAAGATCGTAAGCTTCAGGTATCTAGGATCTTGTCGGCAGACTGATGGTGGGATAGCTGATGAAGTGCGAAGTAGGGTAAAGGCAGCGTGGATGAGATGGAGGTACGTCACAGGCATACTCTGTGACAAAAGGATGCCACTACATCTGAAGTCCTAAATATACCGCACAGTAGTACGTCCTGTTGCTTTATACGGTGATGAATGTCGACCGGCCGATAAAGCTACGGAACGCTCATTACACAAGATGGAAATGCGTACGCTCCAGTGCTTGGTCCATGGGCATCAAACTCCTGCATCATGTAAAAAATGACACTGTTGGCCAGCAAATGGGCATCGCACCCAGCACTGAGAAGGCACGGGAAAAGCGTCTCCAATGGTATGGTCATGTCATGCGTGCTGCACCTGGAACAGTTGCCAATTTCACCCACTCGTTTGAAATTAATGGGCAACGTTCAAGTGGACGTCCAAAGCAGCGCTGGCATGACATAGTAAATGCAGAAATGAAGACTCTCAACTTAAGACCACAAGATGCCCAAGATCGTACAAAATGGCGAGGCAATAGCAAAATAGCGGATCCTGCCCCAGCAGGAAAACACTAGCAAGATGAAGAAGAAGAAGAAGAAGAAGAAGATTGAAACTAATTTTATTAGGTCTGTCATTCACGTTGTTGTTGTTTGAGACTTCAGTCTTTCAACTGGTTTAATGCAGCCCTCCATGCTTCCCTGTCCTGACCTAATCGTTTCATATCCACATAGCTACCATACCCTAATCCCGAGGCAATCTGTTTAACATTTTCTAACTTTGGTCTACCCCTACAGTTCTTATCCTTGACCCTTCCTTCCTTAGCTTACTTTGCTTTTTCTGGGTCTTAGTTTGTGACCTAAAAATCTATCTCTTCTCTTCAGTAGCAGTCACCCGAAACATCTCTCCTCTCCCAATAGTCTTAATACCTCTTCATTTATAACCCTTTCTATCCTTCTGATCTTCATCATTCACCTGTAACACCACATTACAGACGCTTCAATTCTCCTCTTATCTGCCGCTCCAACAATCCAAGTTTCACCTCCATAGAGTGCCACGCCCCAGACAAGGGCTTTCAAAAGTGACTTTTAATTCCTAAATCTATATTGATGTCAACAGATTCCTTTTGTGTAGAAATGCTTTCCTTACCTGCTCTAACCTACATTTTACATCCTCTTTGCTTCGTCGATCACTGGTTATTTTGCTTCTTAAGTAACAGAAGTCTCCTACTTCCTTTAGATTTTCACCTGCCAGTTTTCTGTGGGCTTCATACCAATATTTTTGTTCTACATTTATTAATTTTCATCGTGATTTCTTTCCTCAAGACAGAATCCATACCATTTAAAATCTCATTCAAATCCTCTGGTGTGTCGGCTAAGACGACGATGCCATCAGCAAATCTCCGTGCTGAAATTATTTCTCCTTGAATCTTTACTTCTACTGTGAATCCTTCTGCTATTTCCTTCATAGCTTGTTCAATGTATAGATTGAAAGGTAAGGGTGATAAGTTGCATCCTTGCCTTACACCTTCTCTCTCATGTCATTCGGCTCGATTAACTGCTGCATGGTTTGTTTATAGATTCTAGAGCACCCTCCTATCCCTGTACTTTATTCCAGTCGTTTTCAAAATGGCAAACAATTTACTCCAATCAACGTTATCAAATCCTTTTCTAAGTCTATAAATGCCATAAACGTTCTCTTATCCTTCCTCATTCTACCTTCCAAAATTAGCCTACGATTTAGTGCAGAATCCCTTGTTCCTACGTTTCTCCTGAAGCCAAACTGGTCTTGACCCAACTGTGTTTCTATCTTTGCAGCGTAGCAACTCAATCGGTATATTACTTATGCCTGGTGCTTTGTTCCTGCTTAAGTCTTCCAATGCTCTGTAAAATTCTGATCTCAATATTAAATCTCCTTTCGCATCCTCATCAATTTCCTCTTCCCTTTCCAATACATGATTGTCCATCTCTTTTCCCTTATACAAACACTGTATGTAAGCTTTCCATCTCTCAACCTATTCTTGCCTATGTGTTAGAGGCTTTCCATCTGTGCCCTTAATATTACAGCACTTAGTCTTCCTTTCCCCGAAGGTATTCTTAATCCTCTTCGATAAGCTGTGTCTACTTTTCCTAATTTCAGACAATTTTCTATACCTGCACATTTCTCCTTCAACCGTTCTTCTTTTGCTTCCTTGCACTTCTAGTTAACCTCATTACTCAGACGTCTGTATTCTGCTTTTCCCCTTTTATCTCTTACATTCTTACATTCATACCGGTAGAAATGTACTCGAAGTTTGGATTGTTTTAAATCATGCTACCTTTTATGAATGGAGATGTGATATTACTACCAAATATCAACCTTTAAAAGTTTTAGAATTACATTCTACTCCTTTAGGCGCACGATTCAAACATTTCCTAGAAGGAAGAGACTTCGTAAAATACACAGACCACACGCCGTTGATCTTTGCATTTAAACATAAAAATGACAAGACATCGCCATGACAGCAGTGACATCTACAAATATATTTTAAGGAACTTTCTTGATTGTGTGGTGTGAACAAACGCACAACGCCGTATCATCCGCAGTGCAATGGAAAGATTTAACGCTTACATCGGACGATTAAAACAGCGATTGATGCTCACAACTCTTCAAGCGGACGGACACCCACTGCAGTGTTGTTAGATCAACGTACATCACTCCGGAAGTACTCCGATTGCTCAATTGCACAGATGGCATACGGCACCTATATTAGGCTTCCTGGTGAATTCTTCAGTGAATCCAAAACTCATATAAAACCAGAAACTTTTGTCTCCAACCTGCAACAGCACATGCAACTACTCATACCCATGGAAGTGAAACATAAAACTTCCGGAACTGTGTTCATCGATACGAACTTAAGTGATTGTACCCATGTAATTTTGAGAGTGGGCATAGTAAGGAAACCGTTAAAACACCCAAATGAAGGTCCCTTCAAGGTGGTTCGAAGACTGACAAGTATTTTACTGTTAACATATGGAACAGGACTGTAAAAATGTTTCCATCGGTCGTTTGAAACTGGCTTTATACATCTTGACTGCAGATGAGCAAGCTTCTACCACTGGTAGTAAGAGACAGCCAGCAGTGGCTCAAGGTCTCTGCTCCCCAAGTAAAAAATTAATACCTACAGACAAAACGAAGCAGAAGTAAGTGACTAAGTCTCGTAGTGGAAGAACAGTCAGGTTCACAGATGGTTACGATGACACCATTGTAAATACCGTATTTGATTTCCTTGCGCATATATTGTATTTTTTTTTCTTTTACGTGTATTAATGTAGTACAATTTGAAGTGCCGTAACGCCGTAACTATATTACTGGAGGGGAAGTGGTTAGGCGCCCCCTAGTGGACAAAAATGAGAACTAGTTTTGAGACTTAAAATGCTGTAGTCTGTAAGTACGTTTTTTTTTCTTTGGTTGTTAGTTATTGAGGTTTTAAGGGGCGGAACTACGATGTCATCAGCCCCTCTTAGCACAGATTTAAGTATACAAATTTGAATGAAATTAATAATTTAGAGGTAAACATCTCAATATGAAACAATCGAAAATTAACAAAACAAAAAAATTAATAAAATTAATAATTATAATAAAGTCGGAGTTCTCTGGCAAACTACCCTCAAAGACACCCATGTACATCGGAACTTTCAACATTAACACCCTAATTAAACCAGGCAAACTACATGTCATTGTATTAGAACTAGATCGGCAAAATATACAGATACCAGCCCTTCAGGAAATACGCTTAACGGACGAGAATACTGTAGACTACGGTAACTACTGGATCTTTAAAAGCAAGACAAACATGATGGTTGGAAAAAAATGACTTCCCACTATTTGGGTATGGCATTTGTCGTACACAAAAATATACTCAGCTCAATAAAAGAAGTTACACCCATAAACAACAGGATTATGAGAATACGTGTAAAATGTGCAAACAAGAAGTACACCCTGGTTAACGCACACGCTCCCACAAACATCGATAACAAGAAGGATCCGAATAAGGTTAAACAATTTTGGACCACAGAGGTCATGACCAAAGTACCCCATGGAGGACACAAAGATTTTACTGGACGATTTTAATGCCCATTTGGGCAGAGAAAAAGAATATAAAAAACTGTAGGCAGGTTCCCTGCACATAAATTCACTAACAGGAACGGAACGAGATTTATTGAATTGTGTCAACAAAACAATCTGAGGATCATGTCGACTTCCCTGAGGTAGCACCCTCGAAAGCAAAAGACTTGGAGATCGCCCATACTATCGCTTGGTGAATATCAGATCGATCATGTAGCCATCACATATTCCTCGCAGAAATAAATCCATGATCTACAATTCCGCATAGGGGCAAACATTGACTCTGACCATTATCTAGTGCGCATCAAAGAGAAATTGACCCCTAAACCAACCCATCGCAAAAGAACACACCTCCAGAAATTTGATACAAAAAGGATCCAGGAAACAGGTATAAAGGAAGAATGGGAAAGAGAACAGGCGGGCACCTGGGAACAGTTTCACGCTAAGATCATAAAGAAAGCCAAAACGTTAATTCCCGGAAAGAGGAACATAGCTTGCGAGGATGCTCTGGAAGAACGAAAGAGAGCTTTCCAGAAATATAATACCGTAGTAAAAAATAATCTGAGACGCAACAGCACTTTTTCATATCAGAAAAAAGGTCGCGATTTTTATCAGAAGAAAAAGAGGGAGACATATGAAGGATCAATTGCAATCCATAGAAAACTAATTCAGAGATTTAAATACACGTGATTTCTACAGAACATTCGCAGGAAAGATTAGAGGATATACCCCCACAGAACCTATGCTTTTGAAAACAGAACGGTGAACTCGCACTGACCAATCAAGAGAACTGCAGAGAGCTAGTTCGATATTTCTCTGAGCTACTCAACTGCCCAGAGCCACCCTCAAGTTTTCCTAAGGAAATGACTTCATATACATACCCCGAATCCCAACCACCAACCAAAGAGGAAATCAAGAGACACATCCTCAGACTCAAAAATAACAGAACATCTGGAAAAGATGGTATTATAGATGAATTCCTGGAGAACATAGGGCCCAACACTCTGGGGGAAGTCACTCAAATCATCAAAGACATTTGGCTAACAGAAAAATTACCAGAAGACTGGAAGTGCGCCCTCATCCATCCACTCTACAAGAAAGGTAACAGAACGAATGTGAATAACTAGAGAGGGATTTCTTTACTGCAAGTTGCCTACAATATTATCTCAGCGTGTCTACTTAAAAGAGCACAAGAACAGCTTGAACATACGATCGGCGAATACCAGGTGGGTTTCCGACCTGGGCGCTCCTGCGTGGAACAGATCTTCAACTCGAAGACAATACTGAAATATAAAGCAATCAGAAACTCCCCAATCATAGGCACGTTTGTTGACTTCAAGAAGGCGTACGACTCCGTCGACCGACACTCCCCTCTTCAACATTCTGGAGGGGCAAGGACTCGACCCAAAGACATTATGTCTTATCAAGCAAACACTCACAGCCACAAAGTCCAAAGTGAAATTTATGGGTGAAGTTTCAGAGCCCTTCGAAATTAAAGCCGGTATTCGTCAAGGAGATGGACTGTTGGTGTATTTTTGCAAATACACGGAAAGAAAGAATTAGCTTTTGCTGTTCATTACTTTATATCAGTCTGTTTATTTAAATTTCTTTCCCGCACACACCAACATCGAACCGTTACCTCCCGTTTGCCCCGTGCATTTGTTTATTTTTTCTGTCAGTTCTTTTCAGAAACACATATTTTGCTGAACCAGCCTGACAGCGTCCCATCGCTGCCTTCCGAACTTCCATTGCTTCAAACCATGAAGACTTCTACACTAATCCGCTGGGCATCGTGTTCTTCACCAATCTACTACTCCGTGAAGACACCGCTCCAAGAAGAATTTTATTTTTGTCAAGATTATTCATGTTTGTGTAACATCTTTTTTCCTCCCATCACTCGCCCGCTTCCCCCCCTCTTCTCCCCTCCTCCTACTGCTCTCTCCCCGCGCGCGCAGCTAGCCCGCTCGGTCACTTCAGTTCTGCACTTCTCCGCGTCGTGAGCAACCGCTCACAACTCTCAGTGCACACAACTTCTTGTTGGCCATGCCGTCTAGGCTAGTGCTTTTCTGCGTCTAGCAGCCCTCACTTGTACGCGGCAGTCGACTCAGTCATTTGAAGCACAACTAGAGCTCACCTCCTCAACTCAAGAGGCAATCTTTTAATTCCACGCCATGTTGGAACTTTAATCTCAACCGTCAAAGGGAACTTCACCTTCGCCATGAAGCCAAGCTAAGTACTACTTCTACGTTCTTCAACTAATTTTCATGGATTTTAAATAGCTACATGCTTTAAATGATCATTTTATAGGCAGTGTGAGATTACTATATTTGGGGCAATAATCATCCTTCGCGGGATTTTCCATGTTGGGCTTTGGTTTGTCTAAGCCGATCTTAATAGGAAGCAGCATTTCTTATGCTTATTAAATGTGAGATCTTCTCACAACGTGGGATACCATTGAATCACCCACTGTCTATAAAATACTTAGCTCGTTCCACCGCTGGAATAACTTTTGCCCTATTCTTCAGTCAGGATTGCTCTGGAACCTTCCATAATCTGCACTCTATCTACCAGTTATACCGTCATGTATTTTCCACTCGCATGTGGGAATACCTTTTCTAAATAAGGAATCTTCCTTATGAATTACTGATCAATAGCTATTTTTTCTTCCTCCGTTGGGATTTTCTCTGGCGCATTTAACTGTAATCTAAAACTTTCTCAAGCAATAGACTCTCGCCTATCTAGTGTAACTAGTTATTTTCCATCTTTGCAATAACTTTCTTTGCCATAAACTTTTGTGCTACTACAGTGAACTTTTCATCTATTTCAACAGATTATAGTGAAAAACAGTGTTTGTTCAATATTTCATCCGCGTCACGTTCGTCCGATTATTAGAAATACGGCCATGAACACTTATCCTCAATCCCATTTGATCTTTCCCAAACCTCTTACTAACAAACCATAATAATAAAATTGTTATTTTAGGTCTTTTCCAATGAGGTGTCACTCTCAATAAGTGCCCTCCCTCTCTTGATTTATTTAAAACGAATTAATGTCTGCATAACTACGTGTCTGGTACACGTCTCAAATTATCTTGTTTCTCCCTTCTAATTAGGGAATACAATTCTTTCAACTCATAAGTGAGTTATCTCTAGGTTTCACGAAAGGGAAACTTGCCCCATTTGTCTCGTGATCCCTACTTAAACATAGGAATTCTAGAAACTTCCGTTCGATTGTTCTCTTCAGGTTTCACAATAAGTGACCTGCCCGATTTGTATAATCTTCTATGTATAATCTACCCACCTGCTTTTTTGTTGTTACTTTCGAAGTTGTTACTCTAAGATATTTACCTAGAAATTCCTTAAAGTACACACCTTGTACTTGATTTATTGTCTAACTTTAATCACTTTAATTATCATTAAATTTTTATTTTATCTTCGCCATTTCAAAATCTTGCGAAGATTTTAAAACATATAAAGGTTTGAAACCAAAAGAATTGTTAATTGCCTGGCGCAAGCTTTAAATGTTTTCGGAGGTCTGCGACCCCAAATTGTTAACAAAATTGAAATTATATATTTGTTAAATTCATTACACTCTTTTGCATTGTTAAATAAACTAAAGAGTTCTTTTTCGCTTAATCATTTCTCTAGCATAACGGTTAGGCAAGATCCTGTCTTCCTTGACTCTTCCCACTTAATGCAAATAAATCTATTGATAAGGCTTTCACCACTTGTTGCATTTGAGCAAAAACTCTTAGTTGGTAACTTGGTAAAGTCTCTCTTAGCTTTTATAGCTAATTATAACTGGCCAGTAAGGCAAGCATAGCTCCCTACGCCAGCTTCCTGCTTGTGGAGATTCTCTCCAACACTTATGGTTGGTTTTTCAAAATATAAGTGTTTCTCATTGTCTAAACTTTTAGTCGGCTCCTTGCTGGGTAAAAGCAATTTCTGAATGCAACTATTGGTGTACTTACCAAAATTATTCCCAAAGTTATAATTGCTTTATCCCTATCCTTCTTGGAAGCATTTGGTCGCTCTTTAGGAATTCTACAATTTCGAAAACTAAAATATCTAAACCGATTCAAATTATTGGCGTTCTTCAAATTATTTGTTTAAAAACAAACTCCTTTGAACAGATACACCATAAATCTGTTACTCTTTTTCTTGCCAGACCATCACCCTTCCCCATAGTAGGCATATGTATGCTTGAGAGGGAATAATCTAAAGCCACTCTCTTGCAAACTGCCCAAGTTATAGCTGCGTTTCCCGTTAGCTTTGCCCAGGTCCCTACCCACTTTAGGTATCGGAGAGCGGATTTGCAGTGGCAACCGCCTTTGAGTGCATTTAAAGTTAAACTTATAACTTTTGTAGGACTCTCCTCCTATTTGTCCATCCTTTTTCTCCAGTCCGAAACCCATCTCCTTCTCTTTATCATCTTCTCTTGGGGGTTAGGTTATTCCCAAGCTAATAATTTACCCAAAATTTGGTCCCAGAAACCCGGGAGAGTCCATTTATATCTATTCATGAGAATCTATTCGTTATTTAATGCTCAAAGTCTATTTGACAATATTTTGCAAATCATTAATATCTTCTTTGACTTTTTCAGCTATAACGTCGCAGTGCAAAGCTGGTGAAGGTGATAGAGGTCGTTCCTGTCTTCTTCAGCCTGTCTTACTTGCAACCTGTCTTCTGCTGCCAACCTGACAGCATTTTCAAAATCTCGCTACAGTTTCGTAAGTTGTACTTCAATTTACCTATTTCAACATGTCAACTGAAAAGGATGAAACTCTCATTGCCAGACGTTATTCCTACAAAGGGCAACTCACCGGATTTAGAAATTTCATTAACAAAATAAATCCCGCCGATTGTGATCTAGACGTCTTGACGCAACGCCTTAAGTTGTACGAACGGTCCTATGATTACTATGATGAAATTCAAACCGACATTGAATCCGCTTGCCCAGAACTTCAATCGGATCGGGACGAGGTTGAACCCTTGTATTTTGAAGGGATTGCCAAGGCCCACCAACTGTTCCTCAGTATCTCAGAACCGGACACTAGGGTCATCAATCCGTCCCAGTTCGCACCCGCTTCAGTTCATAAGGACAAACCGAAACCGTTACTTCCTAAGATAAGCCTACCTCACTTCTCAGGACAGGAAGGTGAATGGCATTCCTTTTACGAACTTTACTGCTCCCTTATTCATGAAAACACAGACATTCTCGATATACACAAGTTTTATTTCCTGCGTTCGTCCTTGGAAGGACAGGCCTTGGCCTTGCTTGTGTCACTGCCTTTAAGCGCAGATAACTACCACATCGCTTTTAATCTCCTTAAAGAGAGATATGGTAATTTACGTTTGTGTGTTGCTCGCCACATTCGCTGCCTGTTCAACTTGCCAGTCGTGAAACATAATGACGTCACCTCTTTAAGAGACCTTTTAGACTCCATGCAATTAAATGTTAGAGCGTTATATCAACTCAAGCAGCCAGTCCAAACTTGGGACACCGTCCTTATTCATCTAGCTACATCCAGATTCGATTTTTCGACATTAAAGGCTTGGGAAATCGAACTCACTCGCAAGGAGGAATATTCGTTCGAACACCTCATCTCGTTTCTCAACAGCCGGAGCCAAGTCCTTGCAGCACTCTCATTCCAGTGCGAAAATGTCGAAACGAGTCATCAGTGTCACATTCTGGATAAAAACTTGTATCTTCAAATGGTCATCAGCACCCTTCTTTCGAGAACAAGCAAACCCGTTCTGCTTCTTTCAACCATCCAAGAGAACATATCAGGCCGCTCAACAAATCTTTAAAATGCACGCTCTATAAAAAGTTTCACACTTTGTATTCCTGCAAATCCTTTAAAGAATTGTCTGTTGAAGACGGAAGGAAATTTGTCTTCAATACTAAACATTGCTTCAACTGCTTGTCACCTAAGCATTCTTCTTCTTATTGTACGTCTTCCAACCTCTGTTTTCATTGCAAAAGATCGCATCATTCTTTATTGCACTTTCATGATCAATCGAGGTCACCAGTACCTACTTCTTCAAACTCCATGCAGAGCAGCTCCGAACAAACTAATGCTTCTTCCTGCATTTCTAACGCCAAAACTTCTCACAGTGCGCAAGCCCTTTTGTCCACTGTACAATTTGAAATCCAAGATAAATTTGGAAATTGGTTTCGAACCCGTGGTCTTCTCGACTCCGCTTCAACTCACAACTTTGTTTCGCAATCGTTAATTGAAAAACTAGGTCTTTCTTCATCACCTACTTCCATCAATGTATCCGGCATTGACAATTTGAAAACTGAAGCTTTGCAGTCTTCAAAATTGAAAATCAGAGACATTTGTCAAAGAAACACCAATCTTAACTTAAACTGTCTCATTGTTACCAGTATTGGCAAGGACACTCCTAGCAGCCCTATTAATACTTCCGGTTTAAAGATTCCTTCGCATTTAAGGTTAGCTGATCCTCAGTTTAATGCTCAAGGCCCCATTGATATACTTTTCAGTGCCAATATTTTCTGGAATTGCCTTCGTAAACAAACCCGTAGGCTATCTTCAAACGTGGTCGCCAGAGACACCGATTTTGGTTGGGTTATTACTGGTGAAATCCAACATCCCAGTCTTCAAACCAAATCGCAATGTCATTTTGTTACTGCCGATTCAAATCCCTTTTCTGAAAAAGAGAATACTTATGTTTCTGATCTCAATACATTTGAAAAACACTTGCCGAAACGATGTCTCATTGCAAACAACTACGTCACGTTTGCAAGTTGTTTAAATGGTTTTGCCTTATTTCTGCCCAAAATGGCAATTCAAGTTCGCCTCACCTTGGGTCACTTCGTTTACCTTCTCATGTCATTTTTTGGCAGGTAATTGTTTAAACTTTCTATCGAAAACTATATTCCCCTTGTGTAAAACCATGGCTATCAGTCACCATAATTTCGCTGTAAGCTATGTTTCAATTTTTTCGCTGGTTATTAGGAAGGCCACGGTCGCCTCCTTCCCCCTTCCTCACACTCGGAAGCCGCTTTTGAAACCGCTTGAAAATCTGAGTTCTCTAGCATCTAGAATAACTATTCTTACGCATAAACTCCTTCTCAATGTCCCAGCTTCTCTTCTTTGTTCAGAAGAATTAAGCTTTTTTCTGTTGAAAATTGTCGGATTCCGTGATCCTCAAAATTATGCGAAATTGATTTCTTACTTTATTTCATATCTCTTTAAGTTGTTTTGTCACGTCCAAGCTACGGATAACTGCATGACGTGTTACTTGAATATCCACTTTAAGTCTCAGCTGATTGCACTTGTTTTGTTTGTTTATTTTGAACTGCTTGTTTGTCAATCTTGTTTGTATACAAGCTCGGGTAAGGCCAAGCTGCCGTTCATTTGCTCTATGCTTGACAAAGATCAGAGCAAGTTTTCCTTATCTCAACATTGGCTGACTGCCAACCATTGTCTTGCGAGTTGCTTCCGTAATTTCAGAAGCTGCTCACCTCCTTCCTAAAATAAACTTGTTCTGGTCAAGGACTGTTTCAGCTATTTATATTCGGTATCTCGCTGTACTATGTGGGTCAAGGTCGATCTAACCTATCTCTCCCACTTGCTCACACTCGTATCCTATAGCTGTTTCTATCCTTGTCTCATAACATCGTTTCATATTTTTTATACGCTCATGTATTGCACCCTGCTTACATATTTTGCACTTTTATTGTTCATTGTTGAACAAACTTGTTTTTTTCTCGTCGTTACACTCGATGTGTTTTTGCATTTATGCTTGTTACGTCACGTTTGTTGTTGACTTAAGCATTTTTCTGATTAATCCTTTTCATACTTATTATAACTTGAGGTCATTGTTTATGTCTATTAGATTGTTGTTACCTATGGCGTTCTTGCCTTCTACTCGCATAGTCCCTTTGTTTATTTGGTATATTTTCATCCTTAATCTATGTACTTGTTTCTATACGCTTTGTTTAAACTTGTTAACTCTCCTTTCGCATCTTGTCGCGATCTTCACTAGAGCTTTATTTCTCGCAGCTTCTAGCTACTTTGTGATTGACGGCGTTGTTAATTCGCGCCCGTCACCCCCGCATTCTAATAACCCTGATAACTTGCTTCCACTTACACCTAGCCAGTTCTTCTTATATGCCACCCCATTTTTCCTTTCTTCCTCTAGCCTAGATCTTTGGCGAAATGAACAATTGTTACCCAGGAGGGAAGGGAAGATTCAGAGAAAGAATGACCTCAACCACCCACGTTTTTATTATAAGACCTCTTTCATATTGTGTCCTTGTTCTTTGCTGGTGTTTGCTGTTGTCCCCCAACATGGTGTATTTTTGCAAATGCACGGAAAGAAAGAATTAGCTTTTGCTGTTCATTACTTTATATCAGTCTGTTTATTTAAATTTCTTTCCCGCACACACCAACATCGAACCGTTACCTCCCGTTTGCCCCGTGCATTTGTTTATTTTTTCTGCCAGTTCTTTTCAGAAACGCATATTCTACTGAACCAGCCTGACAGCGTCCCATCGCTGCCTTCCGAACTTCCATTGCTTCAAACCATGAAGACTTCTACACTAATCCGCTGGGCGTCGTGTTCTTCACCAATCTACTACTCCGTGAAGACACCGCTCCAAGAAGAATTTTATTTTTGTCAAGATTATTCATGTTTGTGTAACATCTTTGTTCCTCCCCTCACTCGCCCGCTTCCCCCTCTTCTCCCCTCCTGCTACTGCTCTCTCCCCGCGCGCGCAGCTAGCCCGCTCGGTCACTTCAGTTCTGCACTTCTCCGCGTCGTGAGCAACCGCTCACACTCTCAGTGCACACAACTTCTTGTTGGTTATGCCGTCTAGGCTAGTGCTTTTCTGCGTCTAGCAGCCCTCACTTGTACGCTGGCAGTCGACTCAGTGAGTTGCAGCTCAACTAGAACTCGCCTCCTCAACTCAAGAGGCAATCTTTTAATTCCACGCCATGTTGGAACTTTAATCTCAACCGTCAAAGGGAACTTCACCTTCGCCATGAAGCCAAGCTAAGTACTACTTCTACGTTCTTCAACTAATTTTCATGGATTTTAAATAGCTACATGCTCTTAATGATCATTTTATAGGCAGTGTGAGATTACTATATTTGGGGCAATAATCATCCTTCGCGGGATTTTCCATGTTGGGCTTTGGTTTGTCTAAGCCGATCTTAATAGGAAGCAGCATTTCTTATGCTTATTAAATGAGAGATCTTCTCACTACGTGGGATACCATTGAATTACCCACTGTCTATAAAATACTTAGCTCGTTCCACCGCTGGAATAACTTTTGCCCTATTCTTCAGTCACGATTGCTCTGGAACCTTCCATAATCTGCACTCTATCTACCAGTTATACCGTCATGTATTTTCCACTCGCATGTGGGAATACCTTTTCTAACTAAGGAATCTTCCTTATGAATTACTGATCAATAGCTATTTTTTCTTCCTCCGTTGGGATTTTCTCTGGCGCATTTAACTGTAATCTACAACTTTCTCAAGCAATAGACTCTCGCCTATCTAGTGTAACAAGTTATTTTCCATCTTTGCAATAACTTTCTTTGCCATAAACTTTTGTGCTACTACAGTGAACTTTTCATCTATTTCAACAGATTATAGTGAAAAACAGTGTATGTTCAATATTTCATCCGCGTCACGTTCGTCCGATTATTATAAATACGGCCATGAACACTTATCCTCAATCCCATTTGATCTTTCCCAAACCTCTTACTAACAAACCATAATAATAAAATTGTTATTTTAGGTCTTTTCCAATGAGGTGTCACTCTCAATAAGTGCCCTCCCTCTCTTGATTTATTTAAAACGAATTAATGTCTGCATAACTACGTGTCTGGTACACGTCTCAAATTATCTTGTTTCTCCCTTCTAATTAGGGAATACAATTCTTTCAACTCATAAGTGAGTTATCTCTAGGTTTCACGAAAGGGAAACTTGCTCCATTTGTCTCGTGATCCCTACTTAAACATAGGAATTCTAGAAACTTCCGTTCGATTGTTCTCTTCAGGTTTCACAATAAGTGACCTGCCCGATTTGTATAATCTTCTATGTATAATCTACCCACCTGCTTTTTTGTTGTTACTTTCGAAGTTGTTACTCTAAGATATTTACCTAGAAATTCCTTAAAGTACACACCTTGTACTTGATTTATTGTCTAACTTTAATCACTTTAATTATCTTTAAATTTTTCATTTTATCTTCGCCATTTCAAAATCTTGCGAAGATTTTAAAACATATAAAGGTTTGAAACCAAAAGAATTGTTAATTGCCTGGCGCAAGCTTTAAATGTTTTCGGAGGTCTGCGACCCCAAATTGTTAACAAAATTGAAATTATATATTTGTTAAATTCATTACACTCTTTTGCATTGTTAAATAAACTAAAGAGTTCTTTTTCGCTTAATCATTTCTCTAGCATAACGGTTAGGCAAGATCCTGTCTTCCTTGACTCTTCCCACTTAATGCAAATAAATCTATTGATAAGGCTTTCACCACTTGTTGCATTTGAGCAAAAACTCTTAGTTGGTAACTTGGTAAAGTCTCTCTTAGCTTTAATAGCTAATTCTAACTGGCCAGTAAGGCAAGCATAGCTCCCTACGCCAGCTTCCTGCTTGTGGAGATTCTCTCCAACACTTACGGTTGGTTTTTCAAAATATAAGTGTTTCTCATTGTCTAAACTTTTAGTCGGCTCCTTGCTGGGTAAAAGCTTAGCCATTTCTGAATGCAACTATTGGTGCACTTACCAAAATTATTCCCAAAGTTATAATTGCTTTATCCCTATCCTTCTTGGAAGCATTTGGTCGCTCTTTAGGAATTCTACAATTTTGAAAACTAAAATATCTAAACCGATTCAAATTATTGGCGTTCTTCAAATTATTTGTTTAAAAACAAACTCCTTTGAACAGATACACCATAAATCTGTTACTCTTTTTCCTTGCCAGACCATCACCCTTCCCCATAGTAGGCATATGTATGCTTGAGAAGGAATACTCTAAAGCCACTCTCTTGCAAACCGCCCAAGTTCTAGCTGCGTTTCCCGTTAGGTTTGCCCAGGTCCCTACCCACTTTAGGTATCGGAGAGCGGATTTGCAGTGGCAACCGCCTTTGAGTACATTTAAAGTTAAACTTATAACTTTTGTAGGACTCACCTCCTATTTCTCCATCCTTTTTCTCCAGTCCGAAACCCATCTCCTTCTCTTTATCATCTTCCCTTGGGGGTTAGGTTATTCCCAAGCTAATAATCTACCCAACTGTCACCACTCCTCTTCAATATCGTCCTAGATAAATTAATTAGAGAATGGGAGAAGGAGCTGAAATACCAACAACACTGGAAGCTCATTCTACTTGGACGAGCCAAAGATGACATTAAGGTTACTTGCTTAGCTTTCGCAGACGACCTGGCGATACTAGCGGACAGTGAAATCACTGCAATCAAACAGAAAGAATTCCTCGAGGAATGTGCTGGAAAATTTGGCCTACACATCTCTTTTGAGAAAACTGATTTCTTCTCTACTGGGTTCAACATTCAGAAACTGAAAAGCAAATATGGAAAAATCAATCGCGTCTCACACTTCAAGTACCTAGGAGAGATCTTGGAACAAATGGGTTTAGAAAAAGAAGCACAAAGATTTCGGCTCCAGAAATTGAAGAGAGCGTATGGGAGAACGCACGGTGATTAAACCAGAAGCTCTGTATGCAAGTGAAACTCTAATACTTAATAGTGAACCTTTTATACGCTACGCATATAAATTATTCTAATTATTTCATTCAATATACTCTGATGTTACTGCCTGCTACACTCAGAAGCCAGACAGTATTGCGAAATCATGAGCATTTACTGGAGACAGTTCGGACGGACGTGCCCAGCTATGAATCAAAGGGTGACGCTATATTGGAATGTATTGACAGGTGCAGCTGAGAAACAAAGGTGGCTAGGGAGTTGACTCATTTTAACCGTACTTTGTTTGTCACCACAGCGTCAGGAGAATGATAGATGCAAGAGAGGAAAGAGATGAGAGCAACTTTTAACCACTCCTTTGGAAGATGCTACTGATCAAAATCTGCAACTTTGGCTTCGTGAAGAACCAATCATGAGAGGGACGCGTAGTTCAGCGGCAACGATGTATCAGACGCGGGCCTGTTGTTTAAAAGCTGGAATTAAGGATTGAAGAACCCCATGATCGATTTTTAAGCACGACGTCCCAGTTGTGACCTATGATTAATTACGAGTTGATTCATATCTATCGCACGCCAAAAATCGCCAAATTACAGAAGTTAGTGCTAAGATTTCCCCTTCCCTTCGAATATCCACCAGAACCATATCAATATCGTAATTTGAGTTGACGAGAAGACTACTATTATTACTCTTGGAGGTCTCTGAGGGCACGTTACTATTATACTTTTTAGGTGTGCGAGGACACGGTTGTTACATTAAATTCTGTCAGTCGACACTTGTACTTTTTGAAACATTGGATTACGAAGTTGTATGCGCGCAGTTTAGTGTGAAAAGTTGTAGAGTCTGTGAAATTTAGGTAGTTAATCATGACTACAAGTATTAGGGAAAGTTTCTTCAAATAATTTAGCATAGGACAATAGGTGAAGTTAGTAGCCTTTAGCAAAATTTAGCTAGAAATATTAACGTGTGACTAAAATACACATTTCTATTCAGCATCAAGATGGAACTCCAGATCCAGAAGAAATCTTCGAACCAGCGTTTCTTCAGCCTCATGAGGGCTAACATGAGCTACACGCATTGAAGGGAGGATGTCTGGCGATGTTAACTGAGGCTGTTGCAGAGAGGGATAAGTACAAAATAATGCGTATTATTTTTCAAACCGGTAGTGGCCATTATGGGACTAATTTTGTGTAAATATTTGTTTGTATGTTTTAAACGTAGAGTCTTTGTTTTGTTACTGGCACTGGCTGCATGTATCAGCGTGACGATTTTGTATTTTGTAATATTATTGTGATTTTAGATGTTCAAGTACACGGGGCCACACGTACGACCACGTGCGTGTACGCTACCGTAATTTGCGGCTAAGTAGCACGATCTGTGAATGGGTATCATAGCAGAAGCGAAACTGAATTACTTAGCATAAATAATAGAATTGTTGGGAAGTCTTATTTGTGCCTAGAATGTATAGTTACCAGGCTAGTGTTGTTAATTGCCATGTCGCAATTCTTATGTGAGGGGTCGTCTGCCCACTCAAATTTCTGATTTTGAATTAAATTCTTGGAGTGTCCCAGGACACGAAACTAGGGATATCTGGATCAAGTGCCAGCCTGTGGTAGATAAGTGTTATATCAGCCCAAGCCATCTTGTGTCTGCGATGTGTTTTGCTTTATGGGATATTTGCTTGCGGGAATGACCACATTCTGACTGCCGCTATCCTGGTTCCACATTCATAACCTTACGAGGCGAATTTAGGGAACCCTCTGTGATGTTCTTGCAATTCAAAGGAATTGGCGAGATCTTGTGTGAATTTATGTATACGCGATTTCAGGCTGGACTTAACGGGGCCATGGAGGTCATCTGTTATTTATAGCGTGACACAAAGCTTGAGGGGGCTGGCTAAACCATATGTTGTTGAGTGGCAGGGAGGAATTTCTACCAGGCGGACTTGGATCAGATAAGGGCAAGCAGTGCTCATTAGTGAAACGGGCTTGGTGTCCGTACTTCGTAAATATTGGTTTCAATTTTAAAAGAAAGCCTGAATAATTATAAATGTATTTAACCTGTAAATGGGAGTCGTTCGCGGTATAATTTATTGATTCCCGGTGTGTTAACATATCCCTGCTCTTATTTTCATGTAGATATTAGCCTGTTTAGGCATCTTGTTTTTGTTGGTTTGTTTACTTTAATGTTCATTGACCTCGGGTGGTCTTGATGTTCCGTCACGTTGTTGTCATTTCGTTGAATGAGCATTTGAGCCCAGAGGACGCGCTCTTGTTTGTTTGGAGTGCTCTGGCACACTTTCGATCTCGTTGGAGATTTTTAATTATGTAGTTTTTAAATGGTTGCGTGTGTCAGTAGATTTATATTCTTGTACAGCCATTCTTAGGGTATGTCCCATAAAGCCATGATAATGGTTTGCAGCATGAGGATTTGCGAGCAACTTGGCTGCTCCATTTGTGAGCAAATCTTCATCAATGTACTTATTCTCCTTCTAGCATAGTTATACTCGTGCATACACATTAACCAGACAAATGGATTTTTCTAATCCCCATTTATTTTTCAGGAGTGGACTTTTCTAAGCCACTCATATCTTTATAATTATATGTTCTGTGGGAGTCAAGTTCAGGGAGGAACTTTGTTTATTTGTTGTTTTGTTATTTCTTGTTGATTCAGTTAGTAAATGATGTTCATTTTACCTGTTTCTCTCTCACTTCTTAGTTTATAGTTTTTCTTATGATCCTTGAGACTAGTAAAGCAGTTGTTTGGTATTAAAAACCTACAAGGACTGAACGCGAACACCTAAGAAAGAATCGTGTCAAAACACTGTTTTATTCAAGGGTACAATAGGAAGGGTGACTTAGAAAATATCTTAAAGGAAGAACGCAAGATCTTGAGGAAAATTCTTGGCCCTGAAAGAACAGAAGATGGATACAGGTTGAAATCTCGTAAAGCAACTGAGAAATTATCTAATCTTGCGGCGGACATCAAAAAACGAAGATTGAAGTTTTATGGACATGTTCAAAGACTTCCACCGACTAGGCTTACACACAAGATCATGACCTACGCAGAAAGACTGAAGAATATACCGTGGATTCAGCAAGTCAAACAGGATTTGTAGAAGGCCCAAGTACGAACAGTGGAAGTCTTTGACAGGAACCTGTTCCGATGTAGGGCAAAAGATGGAATGTAACACCAGAGAATTACTCTCCAAAGAGACCAAGAACCAAGTGGACTGAGGAAAGGAAGATGGCCCACGGAGAGAGAATGACGGCTATATGGAATCATAAAAGGTGAATCATAAAAGTACTGCGTGATCCATCTGGGTCCATTCGCACATAATAATAATAATAATAATAATAATAATAATAATGGACAAAAATTAATGAAAAAATCAGAATTAAAAAAACAAGACTTTGAGTCAATTTACGCTGGAAAATTTACATTGCTGTCCCTAACCCACTCTCACATATAAAGCGGATGATGAGATCAGCAGCCACCGCGTCATCGGCTAATATAAGTTTGAGTGTCATCTGCAAACCAAGGTTTCTTCGTAAGTCAGCAAGATCCACACACTCGGTTAAAATGTGGGTCACGGTGAAAACGGCTTCACAGAAACAAAGTGCGGGGATCTTCCCTTCTCATTACGTACGAGTGGGTGGATCTTGTCTGACCTATCCTTAGCCTACACAAAATGACGGACTCCCTCCGTGAGAGGAACGAGCTCCGCCACACATGAATAGTTCCCTTGATCATTCTCAGTTTACTGGGCATAGGGTCAAGTAGCCACTGACTCTCCCAAAATGCCAGTACTTGTCGGCGTAACTGAGAGAGAATATCTCTAACGGTTACTGTACCCGATATGTACTTGGTAGGATCGGCTACGCTGACCAGGTTGGAAATTATATGAAGGGAAATATTGCTTTGTGGGAGAATGACGTAGGACCGGCTGGAAGGAGAATGATGGTCGCTCCTCGATCAGCATGCACGATGGGATATTTGCATTGTAGATGTTTATTAGTTTAATATCACAAAACGAAGACCAAGTCAAGAAAGCAGAAATTACGACTGAATTTTATTTTACCCATTGTCCTGGTTGGAAACACCTTAAAGGAAGCATGGATTATTATTATGGATTTATTTATTGCACTTCGACAGGGAGAATGACGTCAGAAGCACTTGCATCCCTACCTCTACCCTCGGAAGGAGGACGAGTAAAGTTGACCGGCCGGCAGTCGGATATAAAGCGGGCAGTGCATTCCAGTACAAGGGATTACGAACGCCGAGTGCAGACAATGTATTACGAACACCGAGTGCAGTCCAGTACAATGTCTTACGAACACCGAGTGCAGTCAGGTACAATGTCATACGAACTTTCTTTAATCATGTGAACATTGAGGCAGGATGGAAATAGATGGACTTGTAATGAACATTCTCAACCTAATATTTTTTTTATCCACCATTCTCCTAGGCAGGAATTTCTTTGGTTATTTTTAATCTTGCCAAAAATGTCAATAAATTTTATTGTTTGGTTTTTAAAATTTCGTGATGGCATCTTTTCACTTTTACTTTCCGGATTCATTGTAAGGCTTATCCAGGAAGGACGAGGTTTGTTAGGAATCCAGCTTGATGGCGCCCCTTTCTTTTGATCGTTGTTAATTAAGCCCGTAAACAACCCTGAGACACTTCGTCTCGTGCTACCCATAGCTGATTGTTTTATTTCAACTGGGTTCCGACACATTCCTTATTTTATTTCTAGTGTCTGTGTGTTCCGTAACGCATGATGTGCGATGCTATGTCTGATGGGTCATCGCATGTCGCCGTGGAACGGGTACAGTACCTCTATTTGTCGAGGTGGTAGTGATACCGCCTCATTTGCAGCTTTATCCGCTAATTCATTTCCCAAAATTCCCATGTGGCTTGGGAGCCACAGAAAGGTGATTCGAGTGTCAGCGCGGTACAACCCGGCTAGTAGGTCGTGGATTCGCTGCTCTATGGGTGCTGCGGGAAACATGTAGCAATTAACTACAATGAACTCAGTGGATTCGTGCATCCTGTAGTGCAAACTGCAGAGCTTCATAGATGGCAACGAGCTCCGCAGTAAACACACTACAGGCCTCAGGCCAAGAGATTTTGGTATTTGCACCATCAATAACGTAAACACAATCCACCTTCTCGGCTACCTCGAACCATCAGTGTATATAATACCAGCATCCGGAAATCGGCGACCTACGCTGTGGAACTGCCTCCGATAAACGATGCAATGATAATTGAATTTTCTAGGAAGTTTAATGATGTGATGATTGATTATCACCATTACTGATTTGTGATGATTGATAATTGATTAATTAGTCCACGCGTTCGTGATTTATTATATTGAAGTTTTCAAACGATTTTACGATCTACATGATGTTTTGGAAAATTCTAATGTATTTATTAGGGTGATCTGTTTGATCGATCGTTATGTTATTTCGAGTGAGGATTTTAAGGATGTTGTCTTGGTTCCATCGATGTATCTTTGTCGCTTCACGATATCTTGATGAGTGTGTAGTTAAATTTCTTCGATTGGATTCTATTTTATAAGGTCTGCGACGTTATTCAGATTTGACAGTTTGATCTATGCATTCATGCTTTGCCACATATTAGATGTGATGTTTTGCCTTATATTTGATGTGATGATTTGCCACATGTTAGATGTGATGTTTGCCATTTTGGTGTTAAATTATTGATATAATTTTTGATGAAGTTTAAATATGGGAAATCTGCTTCCCAACATTAAGTGGTGATTTGAGACATGTTGATCGGATTGTTGAGAAGCTTGTGCTTTTTGTATTAATTTGTTTGGCAAAAAAAGTATATATTTTTGGAATGCATTGTAATCCAATACTCACAATTGAATTTGAGATAATCGAATACTCTACTCTCATCTTGAGAATGTTATCAGCACACGTAGAGTTTATGCCCATTGCTGTTGTCTGGCAACTTACTCAGTCGATATGATTAATTTTGATCGGCACTTTAATTCGACCTTGCCTGGGAATTCGATAAAGTTATCACTTAAGGTTGTTGCAGTTACTTCAATATTTATTTCAATGAGATTAATACTGATTGAAGCTACTGAATTTAACTTGAGATTTAATACTACGATACCACGAATATATTATTTGTAAATGACTTAAGAGATGGTTGGTTGGTTCCTCAATTTAGGTGCTGCGACAACGTGGGCATGTAGCCCCGTGTACTTTGGGTGTGTGTAGAATCTGTCTGATAACCGGTGTTAATTGTGATGACTCTATTAGTGTGTGTTATCTGTTCTTTTTAATTCAAGTAAGGACTGCAGACTTCTGAATTTTTCAAATAGTTCCTACTTTTGTCGCCAAAAGCCACCGTCAACAACTACTGACATAAGAGATGATCATTGAATTGAATTGAATTACAGCTATATTAATATATTACAGCTATATTACAGCTATATTTAAATAATCGAATGGACTATTTAATTTTAGCCTTACTTGAATAATTTATAATGTGTGCAATTATGTTAATTAAATGTCAATAATAATTGGACTAAATTGTTTGACATTTTGAAATCTATTGGAATAAAGTACAGGGATAGGAGGGTTATATACAATCTATACAGAAACCAGACAGCAGTCATTCGAGCTGAAGGACATGAGAGAGAAGCTGGTATTCAGAAAGGTGTAAGGCAAGGCTGCAACTTATCACCCATACTTTTCAATCTTTACATTGAACAAGCAATGAAGGAAATTGGAGAAAAATTTAAAGTGGGACTGAAGATTCAAGGAGAAATAATTTCAACTCTGAGATTTGCTGATGACATAGTCATCTTGGCCGACAAGCCTGAGGATTTGAATGAGTTTTTGAATGGTATAGATTCCGTCTTACGGAAGGAATTCATGATGAAAATTAATAAATGTAAAACAAAAATACTGGAATGCAGCCGAAATAAATCAGAAACCTCTATGGAGATCAAATTGGCAGGTGAAAAGCTGAAGGAAGTAGGAGACTTCTGTTACTTAGGAAGCAGAATAACCAGTGATGGACGAAGTAAAGAGGATATAAAAGTAGGTTGGCTCAGGCAAGGAAAGCATTTCTACAAAAAAGGAATCTGTTGACATCGAATATAGATTTAGGTATTAGGAAGTCATTTTCGAAAGCCTTTGTTTGGAGCGTAGCGCTCTATGGAAGTGAAACTTGGACTATTGGTGCAGCAGAAAAGAGGAGAATTGAAGCATTTGAAATGTGGTGTTACAGGAGAATGATGAAGATCAGATGGGTAGATAGGGTTACAAGCGAAGAGGTATTAAGACGAGTGGGAGAGGAGAGAGGTTTCTGGCGACTGCTAATGAAGAGAAGAGATAGGTTGGTAGGACACATACTAAGACACCCAGGAATAGCAAGCTTAGTTATGGAAGGAAGGGTCGAGGACAAGAACTGTAGGGGTAGACCAAGGTTAGAATATATTAAAGAGATTGCCTCGGATGTAGGGTGTGGTAGCTATGTAGAGATGAAACGATTAGCTCAGGACAGGGAGGCATGGAGTGCTGCATCAAACCAGTCGAAATACTGAAGATTCAAACAACAACAATAATGTATATAGAATTTTTTTGCAACACGGGACAGACTGTATAGTTGACTTAATGCTTTGATTTCATACACAATTAAATGAAATTAGGTCACTCAGGGACAAGTGAAAATTTATTGTGTCGTGTGCTTCGATGAATCCCTGTAGTGGCAAGAAAGAACTTTTAGTTGATATTTGTTATTGTTTTTGGTCCTGGCATTTAACGTGATAGTCGATCCAATTGGGCAAGCTTAGAAAAGGGCATTACACCAGGACTTTTCTTATGCCATTGGAATCGCAGGAAATATATGCAAACGAAATCCTGAATAAATGAGGATTCTTTTACTAATTATCATATTCAATCTTATTTCTTTCCTTCACGCTAGGTTCAACAGGAATGTGTTTTTGCGAATTCTAGTTTGATGGCGCCCTTTTTCTTATCCAGTAACGACCCGGAGATACTTAGTCTCGTGCCACCCAAGCTGAATTTTACTCATTTCTCAAACCAGACTTCAGTTTCACGACCCGGAGATACTTAGTCTCGTGCCACCCAAGCTGAATTTTACTCATTTCTCAAACCAGACTTCAGGCACATTCGTTTTTCTTGTTACAGTGTTTTTTATTCCCCTGCTCTTACCGGGAAAATGTGGTGTTATATTGGCGGCCGGGTCATTGCATATATTTCCCTGAAACGGGTACAGTATATCTATATGTATAAATGAATTGCTGTTCGTTAGTATCGCTAAAACTCGAGAACGGCTGGACCAATTTGGCTAATTTTGGTCTTGAATTATTTGTGGAAGTCCAGAGAAGGTTTAAAAGGTGAATAAATATGAAAGTTGTAGCGCACGAATAGATTCAACAAATGAGTGACGGCACGCGAATCGCTTAAATAAGTCCCGTATGCGTTCATATACCATTCATCCGATTGCTATGAAACTTTGGTTGTATTGTTGTGCACACTCCAGGAAAGGTTTCTGACTTAGTAAATCCTTTTTACAATAGGTAGCGCAGGAGTAGATTCAACAAATGAGCGACGACGAGCGAAGCGTTTCAACTAAGTCCCGTATGCGTTCATATACTATTCGTCTGATAGTGATGAAACTTGGGTGAGATGTTGTGTACAATTCATGGCAGGTTTCTGGCTTAGTAAATCCACTTAAAAATAGGTAGCGCTCGAGTAGATTCAACAAATGTGCATCGACGGGCGAAGCGTTTCAACAAAGTCCAGCATGCGTTCACATACCATTCATCCGATAGCGATGAAACTTGGGTGAGAGTTGTGTACACTACAGGCAAGATGTCTGGCTTAGTAAATCCATGTTATAATAGGTAGCGCACGAGTAGATTCAACAAATAGGCGACGACGAGCGAAGAGTTTCAACAAAGTCCCGTATGCCTTCATATACTATTCGTCCGATAGTGATGAAACTGGGCTGAGATGTTGTGTACACCTCAGGGAAGGTTTCTGGTTAGTAAATTGACCTAACAATAGGTAGCGCACGATTAGATTCAACAAATCAGCGACGAAGGGCAAAGCGTTTCAACAAAGTCCTGTATGCGTTCACATACCATTCGTCCGATAGCGATGAAACTTGGGTGAGATTTGTGTACACTACAGGCAAGGTGTCTGGCTTAATAAATCCATGTTATAATAGGTAGCGCACGAGTAGATTCAACAAATAGGCGACGACGAGCGAAGAGTTTCAAAAAAGTCCCGTATGCCTTCATATACTATTCGTCTGATAGTGATGAAACTTGGGTGAGATGTTGTGTACACCTCAGCGAAGGTTTCTGGTTTAGTAAATCGACCTAACAATAGGTAGCGCTCGAGTAGATTCAACAAATGAGCGACGACGGCCGAAGCGGTTCAAAAAAGTCCTGTATGCGTACACATACCATTCGTCCGATAGCGATGAAACTTGGGTGAGAGGTTGTGTACACTACAGGCAAGGTTTCGGGCTTAGTAAATCCATGTTATAATAGGTAGCGCACGAATAGATTCAACAAATGAGCGAAAACGAACGAAGCTTTTCAACAAAGTCCCGTATGCCTTCATATACTATTCTTCCTATAGAGATGAAACTGGGCTGAGATGTTATGAACACCTCAGGGAAGGTTTCTGGTTAGAAAATGGACTTAACAATAGGTAGCGCACGATTAGATTCAACAAATCAGCGACGACGGGTGAAGCGTTTCAACAAAGTCCTGTATGCGTTCACATACCATTCGTCCGATAGCGATGAAATTTGGGTGAGAGGTTGTGTACACTACGGGCAAAGTTTCTCTCCTAATAAATCGATATTAAAATAGGTAGCGCACGAGTAGATTCAACAATTGAGCGACGACGATTGAAGCGTTTTAACTTAAGTCCCGTATGCGTTCATATACTAATCGTCTGATAGCGATGAATCTTCGGTGAGATGTTGTGTACACTTCAGGAAAGGTTTCTGGGTTAGTAAATTCACTTTACAATAGGTATCGCACAAGTAGATTAAACAAACGAGCGACGACGCGCGAAGTGTTTCAACATAGTCCCGTATACGTTCATATACCATTCGTCTGATAGCGACTAAATTTGGGTGAGTTGTTGTGTACACTCCAGGGAAGTTTCAGGCTTAGTTAATCCATTTTACAATAGGTAGCGCTCAAGTAGATTCAACACATGAGCGAAGGCGCGCGATGCCTTTCAACAAAGTCCCGTATGCGTTCATATACCATTTGTCCGAAAGCGATGAAACTTGGGTGAGATGTTGTGTACAACTCAGGGAAGGTTTCTAGCCTGTTACATCCCCTTTACAATAGGTATCGCACAAGTAGATTCAACAAATGAGTAACGGCGTGCGTATTGTTTAAAAAAAAATCCGTATGCGTTCATATACCATTCTTGCGATTGCAATAAAATTTGGAGAAATGTTGTTTCCACTCCCGCAAAGATTTCTGATTTAGTAAATCCATTTTACAATTGGTAGCGCACGATTAGATTCAATTAATGGGCGACAGCGCGTGAATCGTTTCAACCAAGTCCCGTATGCGTTCATATATCATTCATCTGATTACCATAAAACTTTGGGGAGTTGAGCACAGTACTGCGAAGGTGTATGAATTAGTAAATCCGTTTTTCAATGGGTGGCGCACAAGTAGATTCAACAAATGAGTGTCGTCGCGTGAATCGTTAAGCAAAACCCGTATGCGCTCATATGCCATCATCCGATTGCGATGAAACTTTCATGATTTGTTGTGTACACGCCAGGGAAGGTTTTCACTTAGCGATGAAACTTGGGTGAGATGTTGTGTACACTTCAGGGAAGGTTTCTGGCTTATTACATCCCCTTTACAATAGGTATCGCACAAGTAGATTCAACAAATGAGTAACGGCGTGCGTATTGTTTTAAAAAAATCCGTATGCGTTCATATACCATTCTTGCAATTGCAATAAAATTTGGAGAAATGTTGTTTCCACTCCCGCAAAGATTTCCGATTTAGTAAATCCATTTTACAATAGGTAGCGTACGAGTATATTCAACAAATGGGTGACGACGCTCGAATCGTTTCAACAAAGTCCCGTATGCGCTCATATACCATTCATTTCCTTGCGATGAAAGTTTGGTGAGTTGTTGAGCACGTTCTCATGATTTGTTTTTTGAGATAGTAAATCAATTTTACAATAGTTTAGAGGTGGTTAACGGAAAATAAAACAATATTGGGAATCCAAAAGCACTTCAACATACAAAGTTACAATGCCAACACTTTCTTTGATTGGCATTGCAACGCATGCCGGGTACAGCTAGTCTACTATATAAAGCTCAAATACCACTCACTCACTCACTCACTGATTCATTCATCACGAAATCTCAGAAACCATCGAACGAATTGGAATAAAATTTGGCATGCCGCTTCCTCAAGGGCCGCAAACGAGCACTAAGAAAGGATTTTTGGATATTCAGGTTCTAAAGGGGTGTTAAGGGGGTAGACCTGCATTTCATAGAATAGCAATATCCCCCGATTTGTTTCATTGGGGGATGTGATACTCGGCATATAAACTCATCATTAAAAATAAGAAGACATGTGTCCGAGAGTTTTTCGATGTGGTGTATATTATTAGGTGAAAGGGGGGTAAAGTGGGGGTTGAATGATTCCTAACGGAGCGTGTATCTCCTAAACGACATAGGCGAGGAGTTTGAAACTCATCGGAAAAAAATCAGCATAAAAATAAGTGAATAGGCGTTTGACCGTTTTTTTTTCATAAATCCAATTTAAGGGGCCCATGGGGAGGGGTGAAATTCTGGGGGGGGGGGGGGGAACAGGAAAGAAAGTGTCCTAACTGATTGACTGACTGACTCACTCATCAAACTCAGGGGGAAAAACTGCTTAAAAATAAGTAAATAGCTGTTCGACAGTTTTTTTTTCATAAATCAAATTTAAGGGGTTCATGGGGAGGGGTGAAATTATGAAAAAAGAAAATTGAAAGAAACATTGAATAGCAATATCTCCCGATTGGTTTCATTGGGGGATGTGATACTCGGCACATAAACTCATCATTAAAAATAAGAAGACTCGTGTCTGAGGGTTTTTCGATGTGGTGTAGGCTATATTATGAGGTGAAAGGGGTGAAAAGTGGGGGTTGAAGGATTCATAACGAAGCGTGTATCCCTTAGACGACATAAGCGAGGAATTTGAAACTCAGCGGGGAAAAATCAGCATAAAAAATAAGTAAATAGGTGTTTCGCCGTTATTTTTTTCATAAATCCAGTTTAAGAGGTCCATGGGGAGGGGTGAAATTCTGGGGGGAAAAACAGGTAATTTGTCTAATTATACATGGCTTATGTTGTAGACAATAACATATTACATATCTTTTGTCTCTTGCTATTTCATCATACGACGAATACTTAGGGAGTTATTAATGATTTTGTACTTTTTGGCCGGAATTTTCTAAGTCCCAGGAATGACATAAAAATTGATTCGAATGAAATTTCAAAAAATAGCTTTTTTTAATACTTTTATTATATTTTTCACGTCTTTTAGGGTCCTAAACCAGCATGATATTTTGATGTTTTATTTCGTCCCATGCATTTTTGGTTTCAGGTGATTGTTAAGGGGGTGGACCTGCATTTCATTGAATAGAGATATCTCCCGATTGGTTTCATTGGGGGATGTGATACTCGGCATATGACACGTGTCTGAGGGTTTTTCGATGTGGTGTATATTATGAGGTGAAAGGGGTGAAAAGCGGGGGTTGAAGGATTCCTAACGGAGCGTGTATCTCTTAAACGACATAGGCGAGGAGTTTGAAACTCGGAGAAATCAATCAGCTTAAAAATAAATAAATAAATAAATAAATAAATAAAATAAATAGGTGTTCGACCGTTTTTCATAAATCCAATATAAGGGGCCCATGGAGAGGGGTGAAATTCAGGAAGAAAAACGTCCACTAAGGAAGGATTTTTGGATGTTCACTCTCATCGACCAACCAAAACTATTAAAGTTAGAAGAATTATATTTTGGGGATTTGTTTGTTGTGTGTCGAAAACGTCCACTAAGGAGGGATTTTTGGATATTCAGGTTCTAAAGGGGTGTTAACGGGGTTAAACCTGCAATTCATTGAATAACAATATGACATGACTATGACGCGAGCGAAGCCGCGGGTACCTGCTAGTATTTATATATATAATCTACCGCAGGCAATTTTGCACCTATCACTTTGAATTTCTTACATAATATGTATCCCTTTAACGTCTCGGTCGGGAACGATAATGGGCAAAATCAGTCAAAGGAGGTGATTATCGGGAGCTGTTTTCGAAGAATTGAAATTTCGCCATAACTCCCGTAATATTTGAAATATCGAATCCATTCAAAGTGTGGGATAAGGACCAAAATGTATGTTTGAAAGGCCTTTTGATAGCACCAACCATTGACCAAAGGGTTGGGAAAAGAATTGTTTTTTTTTTTGGGGGGGGGGGGGGGAAACATTAATCATATCTCTCTTAATAGGCACAATATCAAAACCGTACGGAATGGAAAATATTCCCCTAATAATATAACCTAGAACCTTTGTTTGAAAGAATTTTTTATATGAGCCACCATTACGCCAAGGCAAAAATACGATACGCATGTTATACGATGTTGGCATGTCAAAGAACCGATCTGAATTCAGTAGGCCGAGTTCATAATGGCAAAATTAATCTCGGGAGTTTCCTCCAGCACAAAGTTCCTCATTTCTCTACTAGAAAGCGCTATTGTGTTCAAGAAGATTAGATATCTAACATCTAACCTCCTTGACTTTCATAGTCAAGGAACTACGAAATTCGACATGCAAGCTACCCTCTGGGTGTCAAATAGCAAAGCTTGCACCAGGCACCTGAGGCCATACGATATTATTATTATTATTATTATTATTATTACGCCAAGGGATGAGCAAAATGATTAGTTAGTTATTGTTGTTTTCAGAGGTTGCCATGACAACACTACTAAATTGATGAGGGATGAGCCATCAGAGGATGCCATGACAACGCCACTGCACGAGATCACATTCAGTTTTCCATATTTCTCTGTGGGAAGCGGCTTCGGTGGCGGCTGGTAGAATGCTGAACTTCTATGCCCAAGGTCGCGGGGTTGAAAAACGGCCGAAGTCGTCGGATTTTTAAGAGCATTGAAAATACCTCAGTATGCCTTCGTTTGGAGGGGAAGTTCCAACGTTCGTTGCCAGTTGCTGGTTGCGGTGGCATCTAGTAGCCAGGTCCAGAGTTAGGTGTCGTTAACGGTAGCATTTGTTAGCAAAATTAGGAACTACTATTTGAATTGTCCGTCTGCAGTCCTTACTTGAATTACAGACTAATACAGCCATCACAATTAACACCGATCATCAGACAGATTCTACACACACACAAAGTACACGGGGCTACATGACCGCGTTATCGCAGCCCCTTAACTGAGGAACCATCCAACATCTCTGCGGGAGAAAAAAATTTGCGTGAAGAAGTAACAGACCATTAGATAGTTACATCAGTGCCGAAACCTTGCATAAGGACAGTGTGACCACAAGTATAAAAATGGACCCCGAAGGACGAGAAGACAATAAAGTGTTAAAATATGCATAAAATGATGAAAAACAAAGTTAATTAAGCTCGAATTGTAAAATAATTTCTCGTAATGAGGTGTATAAAATGAGATCTGATCTTTCTACGAAAACCTCCATATTTTGCCTATTTTCGCTAATCACCTAGATTGCCCGGTGAAATCTACCTCCGCCTTCCGGCTTGCAAAGAGGGATTTTTTTGGTTGTTGTTGATAAGATATTAGTGTGCCAAGAATAAGATTATTTAATGCTAAATAATATAAAAATAAAAACAAATGTATTAATTTTATAAGTGGTTTGCTGTTAACGCTATGCCAATAAGGACTCCAAAAACAGCAGAACCAAATATTATATCATACAATCTTATTTCCTAGCTTGCCATGGTGGGTGAGAGATTATCGTGTCGGAGTACCACCCCAAGCTAGCAGGTTCGCTCCTGGCCGTGGTAAGTGACTTTTGACAAAAATCTGGGCACGCATGTCATACGTCGTTGGCATGTTAAAGAACCCATTTGTATTCAGTAGCCGTGTTCATAATGGCAAAATTTATCTCGGCATTTTCCGTCAACACAAAGTTCCTCATTTCTCCACTAGAAAGCGGTATAGTGTCAAGGAGCTTAGATATCTAACCCCCTTGACTTTCACAGCGCTCCAAGGAATAACAGATGTGATACGCAAGCTGCTGTCTGGGCGTCAAGTAACAAAGTTTGCACCGGCACCCGAGGCCATACGATATTATTATTATCATCTTGTTTCCTATACCGGGTGTGGTCCTAACTTTTCTGATGTTTGCTTTAGTGTGTAGGTTCTTTGTGATCCCGTTTCGAACAGAACCCGAAAGTTTCTAGTGATTCCTTTAGTTTGAATCACAGCAAAGGCTGTCTTCAGCATGACGTCTTCCGAGAAACGTGCTATACCCGATTGTACCTATACAGAAGTAGTCTCTTTGGTGATAGTTTCCTTTCGTTTGTGCTTTTTCTGAGGTATCTAGTGATTTCTTTAATTTCAATCACAGCAAAGGCTGTCTTCTGCATGACGTCTTCCGAGAAACGTGCTATACCCGATTGTACCTATACAGAAGTAGCCTCTTTGGTGATAGTTTCCTTTCGTTTGTGCTTGTTTCTGAACACATAAAAGTACTATGACTCTTGTGACAGATTAGACACTTCACTGGCACCTTACCCCGTTTCAGTAAATGCTCTATCTTCAGACAGTTAAAGCACGCTTTCTTACCTTGAGCTTGTGCTCTCTTCTCATCCAATGACAGAGAGTGTGCTTTGGTACAAAACTGGTATCATGATACTTCCCACAAAAGATGCATCTGGAGAATTGACTGGAGAACAGTTCCATGGCCGCCAGTATTTCTTCTTTCCGGTGTGGAACCTTAGGAGACTTATTCTTCTGTCGCAGTAGGAGTCAAAATATATACGCCTTGTCAGGTTTCGTTGGTCCTTACCTTCCACCTCATGTTTGAGAAAGTCCATGGGGTAATCAATTTTACTCTTGGTTGAATTTCCAGGATTATCAGGAGCAGTTGATCCTTCTTTGCCATAGTTGGAACTCCTCCGGAAGACTGGGCTCCACCATGGGGTACAGAAATGTAACCGTTTGTTCAGAGGTCACGCCTTAAGTCTCTATTGCCCGCAAATGTGTCTCTAGTCTGTCATACACACGAGATACGTTGACTGCCTGTTTCGTGTTTGCATTGGCAATCACTAATTTCAAAGGCTCACGCACGTAAACCTTCTCTTCCAAACCGTTGTTTGAGAGCTTCAACCACCTTCACATAGTCTCCAGCTATCTGTGGGTAACTACCAACCAAATCCTGAGCTCCTGTTCCTACTTCCATTGATTGGACCAAGTAATGGAATTTGTCATTTTAGTGGAGTGAAGAATCCTACTGAACCTTTGAAAAGGAAGCCCAGAATCATAGCCACTCCTTGGAGTCCCCATTAAACTTCCTCAGTACAATTTCGGATAGTCTTTACCTCTTCGTGACCCCTCCGAACGAGCTCAACGCTGCACTTGTCCCCGCCACACAGTTTGTTTCGTTGATTTTCAATGCTATTAACCTCAAAACTGTAGTTTTTCTTTCATACTCATCGATGGTATTGTGTTTTTCAACAACAGCTTCTTCGTCACAATTATCATACAGTGCGTATAACACCATACTATCGAGTTATTTAAGTTCTACCGTTGTATTATTAATTAACTCGATAAATGCACTGATGACTTCATGGTACTGTGCTCTTTTGTGATGCGAGCCAGAAATTATTCATCTCCGCAGAGTTTTCTAAATTGTCCCATGCTAAAATATAGCTATGCTGGAAGTCGACCAGAAGACCGGTTTGTTACATCGCCAGTTAACTTAATTAATTTGGCCCGCCAATGACAATGTTCATAGCCACGTGCAGTAGTAGAGAGTCAAATTGCGACGTGCAAGACAAAGACCGGACGAGCATGATCGAAGAGGACCGAGTATTCCCGAGAGGAGACCCCACCCCAGGCTCGCGCGATACGCGATACATTAGGGAGGCACGCGACACCCAGCCAATGAAAAGCGGCCTTACTTAAACGAGACCAAACAATTTAATGAACTTTGATAATTACCGGGATGATTTTAAAACATCATAACACCAGAGAAGATATTAAATAATAAATCGGAACTATTTATTATAAATGCAACTCATTATTTATTTAATTAAGGAATATTAGGATCATCAACCATCAACGACCAATCAGAGGCTTGGTTTGAAAAGGACGCGGTCTTATAAATTTGATGAGGGAAATCGGAGAGAGGAATCACGGCTCTTAATAATCACACCGACATGTAACTCGACAGTCATACAAAGCAAACAGAAATTTTCATCGAAGGCACTTAGTATTGTGCAAGTTAAAATATCACGTCGACATTCAACTAGAACGATATTTAAGAAGTATTTAAGCAAATCTACAGAATTTAATATGTCGAAACTGCTAAAGGTATGTATTCACGTTTTGCGTCGATTTTGAATGTATTGAAATTTTTTACTTAGAATTTTTTGGATTTTGCGACTTTCGAAATTTGAATGGAGAGATTTTACAGTTTAGTTCAGGATATATTTTTGGTAAAGTTTCAATGTGTTCAGATCACATTTTATGTATTTTTGAATTGTAAAATATCGTTTTTGTCAACGATAAAAATGACGGAAATCTATTCTAAGAATGTTGTATTGAGTTATTTTTTTTATGAATACGATTCTTAAAGATCTTATGTAGAGATCCATGTAAAGTCACAATCTGATTACTTATTAGACAGATTTAATGATAAATATTTGATGACTGACATTTACGAAGTATTGAAGTTTTGTAAAAATATTTTAAAGAAAGAATATGTAAAGGAATACAATGTGAAGTTAACAAATACGAAGTATAGCGTATATTGAAGTAATAAGAATGTGAAGAAAGAGTTTAAAGAAATATTGCAGCTAATGGAAAGCTTTTATAGAAATGTGAATGAAGAACAGAAATAAGATTGTTATTTGAAGACTAGTATTTTATCGTATTACCTGTTAAATTAATTCATTGATAGAACCAGTATTTTTATTAAATATTTTTATTAAGATTGTTGCAATTATGGAAATAATTTGCTAATGAGAAGTGAGTCAAGAAATATTATGTTTTTGAAAGGAACTGCGAAGCATCTCGGAGAGGGAGATTTATTATTCCCGTAGTAGACGGAGGCATTTATTGTAAGACAATGAGCGATTGTGAAGCCATTAGTCAATTGTTGAAGAAATGTCTGTAGTGACAGACTTACGCATATTTGAAGTTGAAATACGACGTTTACGAAGATGCAGTATTATTGATGTGTATTATTATTGGTAGTTATTGCAATAGTCTCATAAAGTTGAAACTACTTGAAATTCACAGGACAGTGGATCCTAGATGAAGTTAAATCTGAAAGCAATAATAGGTTTAATGGATCTTTGTTGAATCTGAGAGGAAACTGAGATCTATTAAATGGTTCTGAAGTAGATATTGAATTTACGGTAATTATTCAACGCAGTGGAAGAAAGTATGTATTTTTATTAAGTATTTTTATTATTGACAGACAAGTTTTAGGAGATCATTAAACTATGTTTCTACTTAATTGTATGGATTATAGATTACCGGATTGTGACAGTAACACGAATGAGACATAGTAAGGTGAATGATTTATTTCTAAAGTCAGTAGAAAAACGGAGAGTTATGTAGCCTATATATTTCTTTTTTATTGAGTAGTTGTTGAACTACGACGTCACTAATTTATGTTGTACATAATGTTGCATTAGGATTTTTAAAGATAGGTTTATAATTACATTTACGCGCATTATTATTTTAAATTTATGATTGATATTTAAATAGAGTGTTTTATTACTTCCAAGAGAAGAATTTTTAAATGATAGGACGCGGGAGATCATTGTATAGAGTAATGGATAGTATTTGTAATGACGGAGATCTACGTCAGGGGTAAATCCATTTAAATTTTGGGAATATTTAAATTTTAGCTTAATAACATTTTTCTTGTTATTGAACTCCCACTACCTAGGGCACAGCAGTTGTTTGCTGCTATTCAAGTCATGTTTTGTTTAAGCTTATTAAAGCGAGTCGGATAATATTTTTTATGATTTCCATAGGAAACGTGTATGTATTTGATGTTTTGAAACAATGACATTTGGTCATACATTTTTATTCAACGTCATTAAGGCACAGAATCATTGCCAGTGTTAGGGGACGTGTATTGTTTAGACAATAAATACGCCAGGAACGTTGTTACGTTTCCCTGATTTGTTTTGTAGGAATTTGGCATTATCTTTGTAGTTAAATGGTAGAGGAATGTGCTGTAGGGTGAAAGTTCCCGAGGGACCTAATCCGCATCCTTATGCCCGAGATTTTCATAGATTCTCATTGTTCCTGAGTAGATAGAGAATCCTACTGTTCTATAGTTAGTTACTACAGCACATTCCGCTTAGAAAAATCCTGTTCCTTATTCTGAGTGTTTTCGCCAAGTAGCACCATGCTGTTTTTAGCCGGGACTCCAAGATGCTACAATCCACTATGGTTTCCAACCTGGGATTTTTGTGAATCATCCAGATATAAGGGTGCAGAATTTTTATGGCGCCTCAACGTGTTCGTTCGAGATTTGAGGTACCGTGGTTGCCAGCGCAGAATTTTTATGGCGCTGCCAACGTGTTGGCTAGTGATTTTGGCCCCTTGTTAAGTGCCTATTATTTTTATTTCGCCTGCAACGTGTTCGGCTTGTGATTTAGACCCTCAGTTGCCAGGCTAGTATTTTTATGACGCTACAAACATCAGTGCTAGTGATTTTGGTACTTCAGTTGTCAGCGTAGTATTTTTATAGAACTACCAACATGTTAGTTACTGGTAAGCCCAATATTCTGTTGGCAAGCAACTTGTTTGGATAGTTAGGTGAAAGGTAGACGCATTGTGGAACCTTGACATGATGTGATCGCCTTAGAAGACGTTGTTAATTGTTACACGAGAATGTAAGATAAACGGAGGAAAACTTGAAATTTGTAATTAAAGTCGACCAAGGTTTATCGAGGTAAGAATGGAGATATGAAAACAATCTAACCTGAAGGATTAACTATGTATTGCTATTAAATGAAGGCTAGTCCAAGGATGAATCTTAGGAAGGTTATGGCTAGATCTTATTTATTTAAATTACCGGTTGTATGGTGATTTTTGACGCCATAAGGTATGTAAATTTTATATTGTCAAGTAGGAGTGTGGTTAGAGTTAATTTTAAGAGATCGTTGACTACAAATTATAATTTTTCAGAGAAGGAAGACAGATTTGGAATCTGTAATTTTTAAAGGAAGTCACATATATTTATAAAATAAGTTAAATTAACTGATAAACGGTAGAATCTCTTTCATTCAATTGTAGTGGTATAAATGGTAGTTATTTCGGATATTCTTGATTGTTGTCATAGTGTATGTTCCTTCTTTCTAAAGAAAAGAAGATGCCAGGAGACCTGGATGCTATTAAGGCAATGTTTGCTACATTGCAAGAGACTCAGGGTAAATTAGATAAGGACTTAGAAGCCCTACACCAAGCTACCCACCAAAACCAGAAAAGCTAGAACGAGAAATGAGAAAAATGCAGATGAACTTCGTAAGGAAGTTAAAGCTGACGCAGATACGATAACTAAGGAATGCCAGAATAGTGCAATTGAGACCCAAAGAAAATTAGCTGAGACCCAAGCAACTTTAGCTAATTCCCAAGTAACGTTAGCTACCCTGCAAACTAACTCTATTGAAACTAAATACACATTAGCTACTCTGCAAACACAGAATACAGAGACTAAAACCATATTAGCTACCACCCAAGCAACTTTAAATACCTTGCAAATCCAATCTACTGAAACACAGAATACTATAGCTAGGACCCAAACATCTTGGTCAGCATTCGAAATTCAGTCAGAAGACAATAGCAAAAAGCTAACAGAATTTCAGGATAATATTACCCTCCAATTAGGCAAGCTCCTATCTGAGAATCTAGGTATCAACTCCAACCTGGATGAGTTGAAGAAAACTGTAGCAATGTTACAGATTCAGGTGAATCAGAAAGCTGATCTTGTAAGGGCTGATATTGAAATTGATATAAAAAATGTGGTAAATGAAAATATTGGTGTACTCAAAAATGAATTAATTGAAGCCTCAGGCATAACAGTAAAGAGATTAGAAGATGATTTTTCTAAGAAACTTGTTATGGCAGAATATCGTAGCACTAAAGATGTCGAGGAAGTCAAGAATGACTTTATTAAAAGAATACAGAGTTTACAATCTATGCTGTCCGTAGATTTAGAACCAGATCTGAGCGATAAAATTAAAGAACATGTAAATCTCGAACTAGAAGGTAAAGTCTCCAATTTAAATAGCGAAATTGAGTTAATGAAAAGTAAATTGCAGGACTTAAAAGTAAACAATTCTCACAATGTGGAGGATGTAATTAAAGGCCAGACTCTTGAATATAGTAATGAGAATACGTCTATGCCAGACTGTGAAGAAGGGAACCATTTCAGAGCAGAACGTAATAGATTGCAAGAGCAAATAGACAGATTAGAAGAGGAACTTTATCGGGCGAGAAGATTAAATTTACCGCCAGGCAGAGATAGTCAAGTGCGATTCTCAACACCTAACGAGAACATGCCACAAGGAAATACGCCATCAGGTATTCCTAATGTCATGATCATTCGTAAGATTGACCAGAAACCACGTACTTTTCCAGGAAACGATGGTATAACACCAATAGAGTTCATAAATGACGTCTCTGAATATTTTTTGGAAAACAATGTTCCCGAGGAAAGAAAATTACGACAGGTAGAGCGCTATTTGAATACTACTGCTCTTCAGTGGTATAGGGCTTTACGTTTGACTTTCCTATGTTTTGAGGACTTTGCTAGTGCCCTCATAAAACGATTTTGGTCGGTGGACGAGCAACACAACGTCAGAGCAAAGGCATACTCGCGCAAGTATGCCAGTTCACATCCAACACGCTACGCTAGCTACTTCTCGACACAATTGGCACGTCTTCAGTATTTGCAGCCAGCACCGTCAGACGTAAAAATGATTCAAACGATATCACGGCAATTTCCAGCCGACGTGCGAAGAAATATAATCGCATCTAGAGTATCTAGTCTACAGGAATGGATGATTTGTTGAGACAATTAGACTATACATCCAGCACAACGAGTCCAAGTTTTCGTAGCCCGAGGACAGATATCCGAGAGATAATTACGATTATGATCGACGAGACGCAGCAGACAGAAGAAAACGTAGGAAAAAATAGAAGAGGGGGACCTATTAGAAATGGGTATACGAAAAATCATCGAAATGAGTACAAAACCGTAGGCAGCAAGATAGCAGGCCATACCAGCGATATTCTCGGAATAATACCCAAAATAGAAGACAGGGTTATCAGTACAACAACAATCGCCAGAATAACTATTACCAGAGAGGTAATAGCGATAACAAAGCCAGTAATCGCCAAGGATATTCGCGATACAAAAAATGGAACGATGAAAACTATAATCGTCAGAATTTCCAACAGAGAAGGAACCAGGAGAATCGAAACTACGTTCGAAACCAACAGCAGGATAATCAGAGAACGAGAGAAGATAGACAGAGAGAGGAGGAACCAAAACCTGGTATAAGGAGACAGGAAAACAGAGGTAATAAGGAGACCTCTAGGGAGAAGAAATAAGTCAGAAAGACAGGAGCAATAGACGGAAGAAATCTTCACCTACTATGGAAATGACGAAGTAATTCTCCTAAATACTTCAATAAGGATATAAGAATACTTAAGGACAATCTACCAACGAGGGAAAGAAGAGTAGAGGCCGCCCACCAGAATCTAATCGCAGCGGCAGAGAGGCGTGAAAAACGCACGCTAGGAAAACGTTATGACACACCGCTAATGAGAGACGACTTAGTAGTCATTAAAAGACCAACGAAGGCTGATGTTTCTAAGCAAATATACCCTTGATTTGAGAAGACGTACTACGGACCGTTCAAAGTAGCACAGAGTTATGGTAATAACTGCTAAAAAATTGTGAACATTCACGACAATCAAGTGATTGGCAATTACAATGCAAAGAACTTAAAACGCTACTTTAGAGAGATTGAATAGAGAATTAATTTATGGTACAATTTAGTTCTGCTTGATGAGAACCGCATTGATGCGCTGCATTTTCCACTTAAGTGGCGATCAATCATTGAGAGTTTACACTCTTGTCCCATGTCACTGTAAGCGACAGTTTTGTGTGAGAACAAGTCTCAGATCTACCCCAAGGCATCGGACTCCCCCTGGAATTCAGTTCTGAAGGATGCATTTAAAAAGCATAGTTATACGCTTTTGTAATGGAAGTTGAGTGAGGATTGTGCTCTTTTGTGATGCGAGCCAGAAATTATTCATTTCCGCAGAGTTTTCTAAATTGCCCCATGCTAAAATATAGCTATGCTGGAGTTGACCAGAAGACCGGTTTGTTACATCGCCAGTTAACTTAGTTAATTCGGCCCGCCAATGACAATGTTCATAGCCACGTGCAGTAGTAGAGAGTCAAATTGCGTCGTGCAAGACGAAGACCGGACGAGCATGATCGAAGAGGACTGAGTATCCCCGAGAGGAGACCCCACCCCAGGCTCACGCGATACGCGTGGCTGAAGTGTGGAGGGAGAAAACTTTAGGGAGGCACGCGACACCCAGCCAATGAAAAGCGGCCTTACTTAAACGAGACCAAACAATTTAATGAACTTTGATAATTACCGGGATGATTTTAAAACATCATAACACCAGAGAAGATATTAAATATTAAATAGGAACTATTTATTATAAATGCAACTCATTATTTATTTAATTAAGGAATATTAGGATCATCAACCATCAACGACCAATCAGAGGCTTGGTTTGAAAAGGACGCGGTCTTGTAAATTTGATGAGGGAAATCGGAGAGAAGAATCACGGCTCTTAATAATTACACCGTCAGCGAAGGCAGACGTCTCAACATATAACTCGACAGTCATACAAAGCAACCAGAAATTTTCATCGAAGGCACTTAGTATTGTGCAAGTTAAAACATCACGTCGACATTCAACGAGAACGATATTTAAGAAGTATTTAAGCAAATCTACAGAATTTAATATGTCGAAACTCCTGAAGTTGAGGGAGGAATTACTCACTGAATCTACAGCAGACAATACGATCAACTAAATAGTTATGGGAGCAGAACTATGACGACAACGAGAGTATCCGGAATGACATAACATCGATCTCGTGGGGAAGACTAACATCTCACCTCTCCCGTGCAGACAATTCTACAACTAAAGCTACAAGTCATTTCACGAGCCCAAAATGACAATATACGTATATCAGAACTACGGCGAAGAAGATAGATGAACTTTCCAGAACGAGGGCGATCAGGGTACACCCGATGCCATTCAAGAGAGAAAGGGTTATCCCATCTCGCACAAGAAGAATCACCGGCGGAGAGAACGGCAACACGATGATGACGGAGTTCGAATCCCGGACTTGACTGCACGGGAACTTCGGTACGGGACTGGAGCAAACCAAACCACATCATGCAGTCCAGCGCTATTGGAAACAGTCCGTTTCTAAGGAACAGCAAAGGAAGCCCACTTCTAGACATCGTTAACGCATCACAAGGTAGTCTCTGGACCAACGATACACTCATCTCACTTGTAGTTTTGTAGACATTTTAAGAATATCCGAAAAACTATTTATTATTGCCATTTTCCTACATTTTTATGATAATATTGTAATTTCCGACGTTAAATTTTCGTAAATACATCATGCGGGTGTGTTTTGCGTCGATTTTGAATATATTGGAATTCTTTACTTAGAATTTTTTGAATTTTGTGACTTTCGAAATTTGAATCGAGAGATTTTACAGTTTAGTTCAGGATATATTTTTGGTAAAGTTTCAATGTGTTCAGATCATATTTTATGTATTTTTGAATTGTAAAATATCGTTTTTGTCAACGATAAAAATGACGGAAATCTATTCTAAGAATGTTGTATTGAGTTATTTTTTTTATGAATGCGATTCTTAAAGATCTTATGTAGAGATCCATGTAAAGTCACAATCTGATTACTTATTAGACAGATTTATTGATAAATATTTGATGACTGACATTTATGAAGTATTGAAGTTGTGTAAAAATATTTTAAAGAAAGAATATGTAAAGGAATACAATGTGAAGTTAACAAATACGAAGTATAGCGTATATTGAAGTAATAAGAATGTGAAGAAAGAGTTTAAAGAAATATTGCAGCTAATGGAAAGCTTTTATAGAAATGTGAATGAAGAACAGAAATAAGATTGTTATTTGAAGACTAGTATTTTATCGTATTACCTGTTAAATTAATTCATTGATAGAACCTGTATTTTTATTAAATATTTTTATTAAGATTGTTGCAATTATGGAAAGAATTTGCTAATGAGAAGTGAGTCAAGAAATATTATGTTTTTGAAAGGAACTGCGAAGCATCTCGGAGAGTGAGATTTATTATTCCCGTAGTAGACGGAGGCATTTATTGTAAGACAATGAGCTATTGTGAAGCCATTAGTCAATTGTTGAAGAAATGTCTATAGTGTCAGACTTACGCATATTTGAAGTTGAAATACGACGTTTTCGAAGATGCAGTATTATTGATGTTTATTATTATTGGTAGTTATTGCAATACTCTCACAAAGTTGAAACTCCTTGAAATTCACAGGACAGTGGATCCTAGATGAAGTTAAATCTGAAAGCAATTATAGGGTTTAATTGATCTTTGTTGAAACTGAGAGTAAACTGAGATCTATTAAATGGTTCTGAAGTAGATATTGAATTTACGGTAATTATTCAACGCAGTGGAAGAAAGTAAGTTTTTTTATTAAGTATTCTTATTATTGACAGACAAGTTTTAGGAGGTCTTTAAACTATGTTTCTACTTAATTGTATGGATTATAGAATCCCGGATTGTGACAGTAACACGAATGAGACATAGTAAGGTGAATGATTTATTTCTAAATTCAGTAGAAAAACGGAGAGTTATGTAGCCTATATATTTCTTTTTTATTGAGTAGTTGTTGAACTACGACGTCACTAATTTATGTTGTACATAATGTTGCATTAGGATTTTTAAAGATAGGTTTATAATTACATTTACGCGCATTATTATTTTAAATTTATGATTGATATTTAAATAGAGTGTTTTATTACTTCCAAGAGAAGAATTTTTAAATGATAGGACGCGGGAGATCATTGTATAGAGTAATGGATAGTATTTGTAATGACGGAGATCTACGTCAGGGGTAAATCCATTTAAATTTTGGGAATATTTAAATTTTAGCTTAATAACATTTTTCTTGTTATTGAACTCCCACTACCTAGGGCACAGCAGTTGTTTGCTGCTATTCAAGTCAAGTTTTGTTTAAGCTTATTAAAGCGAGTCGGATAATATTTTTTATGCTTTCCATAGGAAACGTGTATGCATTTGATGTTTTGAAACAATGACATTTGGTCATACATTTTTATTCAACGTCATTAAGGCACAGAATCATTGCCAGTGTTAGGGGACGTGTATTGTTTAGACAATAAATACGCCAGGAACGTTGTTAAGTTTCCCTGATTTGTTTTATAGGAATTTGGCATTATCTTTGTAGTTAAATGGTAGAGGAATGTGCTGTAGGGTGAAAGTTCCCGAGGGACCTAATCCGCATCCTTATGCCCGGGATTTTCATAGATTCTCATTGTTCCTGAGTAGATAGAGAATCCTACTGCTCTTTAGTTAGTTACTACAGCACATTCCGCTTAGAAAAATCCTGTCCCCTATTCTGAGTGTTTTCGCCAATTAGCACCATGCTGTTTTTAGCCGGAACTCCAAGATGCTACAATCCACTACGATTTCCAACCTGGGATTTTCGTAGATCATCCAGATATAAGGGCGCAGTACCTTTCGGACTTCTCTAACTCCTATGTAACTTCATTGCATAGTTTTGTTACCGATCGCCGAACCGCGGAAGGAACTTTCTTTGTCCTTTCATTGTAATTCATTTTCGGATCACGTCGGGGTCACCAGTGTAGCCTATGTCATGTGAACATTGACGAACATCGAATCTCTTCCACCATAGACCGTCACTGACTTACGGCTTTATTTTCTATGCATACACATAAATAAGATGTCGCTTAGCAACAGTCGCTAGGTGCGTCTTACGAAACCAAACCACTGCATCCTTATCCAACAGTGGAGTGACGCTTTATAATATCAATCTTGACAGTAGACGCTGGCATAGCTGTCATAATTTTACCGTTCATCAATCTTTTACAGCAATCCTCAGAAAGGTAGAAATCATTGCACCTGTCTCAATCAGCGTTTTACAAGTCTCCTTCTCTACCTGAATGTTTATAATGGGCAATTCAATAGGTCTTCTCTTCTTCTCCTCTTGCTCCTCAAATAACAGGTCTTAATCAGTCGCCTGGTAGGTTTCAATTTATGACGTTTCCTGGGATGCTGCTTCAAATCAAATGTACAACGGAATCTAAATTGACAGATGTGCTGAAAAATGTATTTATTTAATTATTATTTTGTACTTCACAATTTGTATTAACGTCATTCACTCAGTCTTTTGGAAGCCATGTTAAGAATATTCATTTTTCGATTCTATATAATCTATTCCAATAAAATAAAAACAGTTGGTTTGAATTTGATAAATATTTTAAAATCGCTAACACAGTATTATATTGTGCGCTTTCCACGAACTTGGCAGAGAGGAATATCGTAATATAGAGGCCCTCTACCTCATAAAACTATGGGAATACTTGAGGACGCTGCGGATAAATATCATAGTAATATTAACAACAAGTTAATCATGGTACAACTGCTATGATACTTCGTGTATATGAAAAATTAGCATGAACTTTGGCATGTGGCATCTAATATAAATGGTCACTGTTTAAGTTACTTGGCTATCATATCAAATATTACGCACAGTCACCTTATTGAACATTTAGTAGATTCCGTTGAGCATTAAGGTCCATTCACACATATCCGTGACTTGTCAGTTCCGTGACGTATCAGTTCCGTGAAATTGCATCAGTGTCAGTGATGATTCATATCGTTATATTGAATCTCTCGGACACGTTCACACTTGTCCGGCGCAGTGCCGTAATTTGTGTGTCAGTATCAGTGCAGTGTCCGTTCCGTGATATTGAGTATTGTAGCCAACGATATTTTTGCTGTTTTCACGGACGTGCTGTGGTGTGATTTTTTCGTTCTGGTGAATATAGGCTAAAATGAACGACGACCAATTTATTGAACTGGTTCACATTAATGCTGTCTGATAACCTGTGTTATAATGGTTGCATAATTCAGGTGAGGAATGGGAAGGAGGCGACCGTGGACTTAAGTTAGAAACCATCCTGACTTTAGTCTGGAGTAGAAGTGAAAAACCAATTCCTGATTGGTCTCTAGGAGCAGATGACCTCCCTCTACGGCCCCTTAAAGCAGCAATAACTAACTAATTTACTAACGAACTACCTAACAGGATGGCATCTTCTAAGTTCTGTCTCACGAAGCTAAGTCTACACCGTTCCAACCCTCAGACCAGATTCAATTTCTTGGCAGAGCCGGGAATCGAAACCGTACCTCCGGGGCGACAGCCAAGAATGCTAGTCACTACACAACGTGGTAATTTCTGACATCTTAGCGCCATTCACTCGCTTTCTTCTCGAATTAGGCGTAATTTATGAGATACATGTTAAAGACGAGATTTAGCCTGGTGTCTTGTGGAATAAATGGATTTCACCAAAGTGCCGTCTTACGTATGGATCCAGGGCGCAATCGTGCGCATTATTCCAGCACCATGACCGTGATGGCGGGCTGCAGCAAGTCCAGAGGTCTAAGGCTAGTGTCCCACCGATGACAACGGACATCCTGAGGGAGCTTCTCCCTTCCAGTATCCTCTTTTTTCATTACAACTGTGATTTCTGAAATATTATCTCAAAACCCGTCAAAATGCCTTATGTTCTCTCACGTCAGCATGTTGCTGAATGCATAATATGTTTCATCATATGAAATACATAGGTTAAAGGGATCACCCATCGACAGCGTCTCTCTCTCTCTCTCTCTCTGGGGGCTAGAGGTATCTTGGCCATCGGCCCCATGTATTTGTCCAACAACTTGTGTTTTTGTGTGGCAACTGGAATTATCAGATTCATGAAAGTGTTAGGTGTCCCGGGATTTGAAGCAAGGTACTATCCAGACATTTGCCTTCTGGGAGTGTTGAAAACTCCTGGATAAAATCAAACTCGCGGTAGCCGGTCGAATCTACGGTCTCCGGACTTGCTTCAGCTCCTCATCGCGGTTGTGATAAACGATCTAATGCGCACTGATACCTATCAATTAAATTCATAACAACCGGTACACAAGAGAGCGTTATGAGAAGCTCAGAGGCAGTGATTTCATAGTTTTGTGTTAGTGACACTGAGTCAGAACAGAGATACGTAACTACGTTATGGCTTCGAACAACTTTGATCTTCCAAACTAAAGGACAAACAACTATTTTTCTTTAAACTAAGAAGGAAATGCCCGCTTTAAGAGTATCAATTGCACTATTCGATTTCATTTTTTTTCAACGTAGTAATACCGTAATTATTTACGAACATTAGCCGTACAATCCTTATGACAGGAAATAGGCAAACCAGGCAATCCATTATTAATTTTATTGGTTATGTGCATATTATCAACAAACCAGTTTTACAGATATTGTATTACACAATATTTTTCCACTTCCGTAAACTTAGCCATTTTGACAATCACTGAACTGAAGCATCACTGATGGGTGTGTATAGCCATCACTGAGACACGACGGATATCACGGAACTGACACGTCACGGCACTGACACGTCACGAGTATGTGTGGATGGACCTTTATTCATTTCAATTGGGAAGAAGTGAACATACTGTATTAGTCTGATATTGACACTTTATCCTGAAAATATATTATAATATTGTGCAGACAGTAAGGAATTTATGTAAGGGAAGGAATATAGGTATTTTCGTTCATGACGGGACTAATTGCTCTTTTATGAAATTCTATCTTGAGTGTTGTAAATTAAAATACTCGCCTTTCAATGAGAGGATGCTGGAGCTCTCCAATGTACGGTAAACCATGTATGTTACAGTTCCGGCAATAGTCCATGATGTGGCCCCATACTCCCTTAATTAAAGTTGTTTTCCATTTTATTAAAGTAGTTACCTTCTTCCGGTTGTTGAGCTTTGTGTCGAATGGTAACTGAGGTTTGGTACTTAAGGCATCCCTTAAAGCAGAAAATAAGGCATTATTGCGAAACGTCACATGTATTTATATAGTTATTTATTCATAGACTTCCCCTAAGTAAGGGTTGCCTCTCTGAACTACTTGTGACCATCAAAACATCGTTTGCATACAAAATGTAGTGTATTGAACATGCTGCGTAAGGTGCCCTAGTAATAGCTGGCAGCGGAGATGAAGTGGGAAGAAAGCTTGTAGTTTGACATGACAGTTCATCACGCGAACATGTGCCACGAGACTGCGATTTTTACGTGCAAGTGATATTTTATTTGCAAATTTCACATGCATTGATTGGGAATCGATCTCGTTCCACCTTGGTGAGAGTCAAGCTGCTTGACCACTGCATCACAACGTCCTCTTTTTTTTTGCCGAGACAAAGGCAATTTCTGACGGTTGTTACTGTGCATTTATTCCCCTTTAAAATATTGCTAGAGCGAAAGAAGTAGAGTTTTTCGACAAGTGTTAAGGTTTTAAAATTATTTAATGCAAGTAGTTCTGAGGAGAACTAGTCCATTGATCCACTAATTCACCCATCTTCAATACTATGTTTCAGTAGTTTCTATCTAAGAACTGAATTAAATCAAGTTTCTATTATAGTGGCTGATGACCTCGTAGTTCCGCCCCTTAAAACAACAACAACAACAACAACAACAACAACAACAACAACTAACAAGTTTCTAATGAGGATTTCGTAAAGAAATCGTCACTTGATTCACGAAACATTTTAGCTATTGTATATACGATGGAGAGTTTTCAAAATGTATAATTATAAGATGAAAAAAAAAGACGTTCATTAATGAACATATTGGCCTGTTTGCCATCTCTTGATGATTATGTTGCTTAGAGTTATTAATTATAATATACCATAATTTCAAGATGGCCGCTGCTGGCTTGTTTCAGTACGTAAGTGTTGTGGCTTATGCCATCGAGGTCCCTTGTATAGTACTTTCCCCATAACAAGTTTTGTGCTGGGTGTGAATTTGCATCCTAAGCAATTGATTTTAATATTTCAATGGTTCGCCTAGCAGCCATATTGAATGTAAAAATACGTGTTCTTCTACCTTTATTATACAACGCCACATATAATGTTGTTCTACCCTATTAAAAAGTTTCGTTATTGTACCTCTAAATAGAGAGATATTGTTTATAGTTTATATTAAAGCCGCGCTGATATCCTTATGAGTAATGCCAGCAAGATCCTATATATGGTACTCCTCTTTACCAGATTCATTGAATAAATGGATTCCTTGTTCTTTATCCTTTGTTACAGTAATCCGCATTCAACGTTCTACATAACTAATAAGATACGTTATTGTGGCTTTTATATATACACAGTAATTTACTGTCACTGATATGACATGCGTCAGGTTATCTGAATACACCTCAAAGTTAGCAAGATGAAGATGACGCAACATAGTAGTGAGAACGTCATGACTTTGAAGTCACATGTATTAGAAACTTAATGGAGCTAAATAATTACAATGAAAGTATTTTTTATAGTCTGGCAAAATATTAAAGTTTAAGAAGAATTTTATGAGAAATTAAAAATGGTATAATCTCCAATGTCACGAATATCGAGAATTATACAGTACTTAATTTGACCAAGCAGAATGGTTAAGAAATTATACGGGGCCCTGTAGGCCGATAGAGAGGCGTAATGGGAAGGTCATTCGCATCAGGACCTCACTTCGTATCCGGAGTCAGATACGACAACGCTTCTCATATTGAGTTCGCTACGATAAAAATTCAGTGTCGGAGTTCAATACGATAAAGACAGATATTTTCCGGTACGGGTAACACATGGACGGGAGATGTCACGCAATGTCATTCCGTGTTCATAAAGGCAAATTAATCCCGGGATTTTCCGCCAACACAGAAAGTTCCTCCATTCTCTACTAGGAAGCGCTATAGTGTTAAGGAGCTTAGATATCTAACCTCCTTCACTTTCATAGCGCTCCAAGGAGCGATAAATTTCGACATGCAAGCTGCCCTCTGGTTGTCAATTAACAAAGCTTGCACACGGCACCCGAGGTCATACGATATTATTATTCTCATATCCTTAAAAGCTCTTGTAGGTTTTTTGTATTTTGCTCCACCTTGTTTCGCCGAGTTTGGAAATATTGGTTATCATTTTCCATCTCAAAACCGATTCTCAGAAGAATGTTGAAATATCCTTGGTAGTTCCTATAGTGTTCCTCATTTCAAGCAAAGCATTGAGATCATTGATTACAAGATTTAATTTGTGGGAAGAGCATTGAGAGACCAAAACTCTTTTTTTTCTCTCTTTTTGCGCAGGATTGCTTGGACACCACCATCTTTTCCAGCCATAGTGGAATAACCACCACCAAATCCTAGACCACTACATTTCTCCGGATCGAGTCTTTCTTTTTCCAAACATTCTTCAATGGTCTGTGCTATCATTTTGCATCGGGCTTTTCACATCCAATCAAAACACCTCACTCTGTTTCCGATAGCATGCTGTATGAGAATGGTTGACTGACTTTCATTTGCTTGCGCTGGTGTACATAAGTGTAGCATCGTATGCACACATTTACAAACGACGGCGCTCGCAGTGCTGCGGGTGGCGGTCAAAGGTATTGTGTAAGTTTGTAGTGGTAGTACAAGTACATAGAGGCTCATTTTTATCCTAAAACTATAGTTCAGCCATCATTACTTCCGACTTGACGTTTCAGTGCTAGGCTAGAGTTTCATTCGCTAAATCGCGACATCGCGAACGAAACTCAATTTGTCGTGATATGCCTATTTGAATGGCTGCCTGTGATTGTCTGTTTAAAGTGATTTTCCTTCTGACCGCTAGATAACTCTAGGGTAACACTGAAAAGTCGGAAGTAATAATGGCTTTACTATAGCAACCCGACCCGGCTTCGCCCGGAAACACTTATGAATGCATTACGTGATAAAAACTTTTTAGCCTGCTTTCGATTTTTGCAAAAAAAAATGAAAGTAGACTTATGAGATCAACTCAGGGCGAAAAAATTGTGTGTCTGTCTGTGTGTGTGTCTGTGAGGCTGTGTGTCTGTGAGTGTGTGTACTCTGAATGTCTGTCCCCCCTATCAATTCGAACACGGTGAAACCAAATTGAACGAAACTTGGTACAGAGGTAGCCCTAGCTAAGGGCACCTCAGTGGCATGTCTTATATCGCCGCCATCTTGACGGAAACGTAATGGCGGCCACCCAAATGTTGAAAGCTTAAATCAAATTACGGCTAAGCTAATCATCTGATCAATGCCAAATTTTGCGATAACATACCTTTATGTGGGGAGCATCCTTTGACCAAATTACATGATCATCAGCTCAACAGTTTGCGGATGGCGGCCATGTTTGTGTGCAAATTTATTCCCCCTCTTAATTCAGACACGGTGAAACCGAATGGAACGAAATTTGGTACAGAGGTAGCAATAGTAAAGGGCACCTCAGTGTTATGCTTTATATTGCCGCCATCTTGATGGAAACGTAATGGCGGCCACCCAAATGTGCAAAGCTTAAATCAAATTACGACTAACCTAATCATCCGATCTCTACCAAATTTTGAAAAAACATATCATTTTGTGGGGAGCATTTGCTAACCAAACTACAAGGTCATCAACCTAATTGTTTGCGGATGGCGGCCATGTTTGTGTGCAAATCGATTCCCCCTATTAATTCAAACACAGTGAAATCGAATTGAACGAAATTTGGTACAGAGGTAGCACTAGCGAAGGGCACCTCAGTGTCATGTTTTATATCGCCGCCATCTTGATGAAAACGTAATGGCGGCTACCCAAATGATAAAAGCTTAAATCAAATTACGACGAACCTAATCATCGGATCTCTACCGGTTATTGCAACGTTATACCTTTATATATGTGGACTATTTTGACCAAACAACAAGGTCATCAGCCCAATAATTTGCGGATGGCGGCCATGTATGTGTGAAAACGGATCCCCCCCCCCCTATCTATTCAAACACGGTGAATCCAAATTGAACGAAATTTGTTACAGAGGTAACAATAGCAAAGGGCACCTCAGTGTCATGTTTTATATCGCCGCCATCTTGAAGAAAAAGTAATGACAGCCACCCAAATGTTAAAAGCTTAAATCAAATTTCGACCAACCCAATCATCTGATCTCTACCAAATTTTGCAACAACATACCTTTATGTGAAAAGCGTTCTTTAACCAAGTCGTCAGTCCAAAAGTTTGCATATGGCGGCCATATATGTGTGCAAATCGATTCCCCTATCAATTCAAACACAGTAAAACCGAATTGAACGAAATTAGGTACGGAGGTAGCACTAGCAAAGAGCACCTCAGGGTCATGTTTTATATTGCCACCATCTTGACGGAAACGGAATGGTGGCCACCCAAATGTTAAAAGCTTAAATCACATTATGAACAAGCTAATTATTTGAACTCTACCAAATTTTGCAACCACATACCTTGTTGTGGGAAGCATATTTTGACTGAACTACAAGGTCATCAGCCCAATAGTTTGCAGATAGTGGCCATCGATTCACCATATCAATTAAAACACGGTGAAACCGAATTGAATGAAATTGTGTACAGAGGTAGCACTAGCTAAGGGCACCTCTTATTCATTTTATTATCCGTATAACACGTAGTATTTCAACAAACTACTACAACCAACATTCAATTATACTCCTTGAAAAGGACAAAGAGTTATAATAATACCCATGCATATAGGAGAAAGTAGACTGTATCTTCTTTACTGAACATCTTGTTTTCCTCTTGATGAACTACGACCAATATCCGTTTTACGTCTCGGCATGATGGGTTAAAATCACTGACTGGACTATTAATTATATTATCATGGAGATACATGAGCAACAGTTCTTGTGAGACGTAATTTAAGAATGGCGAGGTGCATGAAATACGAATCCCCCTTCCGTCCAATCTTAACTTGACTGTATATTTTGCGGAACGAAAAGTTCACAGGCGAAATGAGAGTTGCCCTTCCAGGGAATGGCGAGGTGAATGAAACTCAAATCCGCCTTCCGTCCAATCTTAACTTGACTTGGTCTCACAGGCGAAATGAAGAAAACCTGAGTTGCACTTCCAGGGAAACTCCAAACACAACTACCCTTCTCAGAAGTCTTAACTCAACACGACTCAACGGTTTGCTGCTGGCTGTATCTGGGGAAATACACACATCAAAAAAAGTTTTGCATCACCTCGGTTCCCAGATCTCCGGCATATAGACGTTGACTGTGTATATTGTATCAAAGATACAGTCCCTTTGACTGTTCATAGATGTCACTAAAACTGCTCAAAGATGTAAACAACCATGCATGAGCAGGGCCTATTAGACGGAGGGGGTACGACAGCCGATCAGTTCCAGTCATTCCACCAGGACGAAGGTACGCTGCTCATGTTGTCTGTAGTTCTACCATGCCTAGAAGGTCAATACCGCAGTTCGATCGCGTCCGCATTGTTACTTTGTGTCAAGAAGGGCTCTCAACAAGGGAAGTTTCCAGGCGTCTCAGAGTGAACCAAAGCGATGTTGTTCGGACATGGAGGAGGTACAGAGATACAGGATCTGTCGATGACAGGCCTCGCTCAGGCCGCCCAAGGGCTACTACTGTAGTGGATGACCGCTACTTACGGATTGCCGCTCGGAGGAACCCTGACAGCAATGCCACCATGTTGAATAATGCGTTTCGTTCAGCCACAGGACGTCGTGTTTCAACTCAAACTGTGCGCAATAGGCTGCATGATGCGCAACTTCACTCCCGACGTCCATGGCGAGGTCCAGCTTTGCAACCCCGACACCATGCAGCGCGGTACAGATGGGCCCAACAACATGCTGAATGGACCCCACAGAATTGGCATCACGTTCTCTTCACCGATGAGTGTCGCATATGCCTTCAACCAGACAATCGTCGGAGACGTGTTTGGAGGCACCCTGGTCAGGCTGAACGTCTTAGACACACTGTCCAGCGAGTGCAGCAAGGTGGTGGTTCCCTGATGTTTTGGGGTGGCATTATGTGGGGCCGACGTACGCCACTGGTGGTCATGGAAGGCTCCGAAACGGCTTTACGATACCTGAATGACATCCTCCGACCCATAGTGCACCCATATCGGCAGAATATTGGAGAGGCATTTGTCTTCATGGACGACAATTCTCGACCTCATCGTGCACATCTTGTGAATGCGTTCCTTCAAGATAACGACATCGCTCGACTACAGTGGCCAGCATGTTCGCCAGACATGAACCCTATCGAACATGCCTGGGATATGTTGAAAAGGGCTGTTTATGGACGTCTTGACCCACCAACCACTCTGAGAGATTTACGCCGAATTGTCGTTGAGGAGTGGGACAATTTAGACCAACAGTGTCTTGATGAACTTGTGGATAGTATGCCACGACGAATACAGGCATGCATCAATGCAAGAGGACGTGCTACTGGGTATTAGAGGTAGTGGTGTGTACTGCAATCTGGACCACAAATGCTGAAAGTCTAGCTGTATGATGGTACAACATGCAATGTGTGGGTCTCATGAGCAATAAAACGAGCTGAAATGTTGTTTGTGTTGATCTCTATTCCCTTTGTATTTAAAGGTTCCGGAACTCTTGGAACCGAGGTGATGCAAAACTTTTTTTGATGTGTGTAGTTTCGCCCGCTAGCTAGTCTGTAACATGAATGACAGACTCGCCCTTAGCTAGTTCGTAAACTGTCGCCTCAGTGGTTGAATGGACATGGTTGGAACTAAATTAAAACGTAAAAACACTTATAGTGGGCGATGTATTGAAGATATACATATGCTCTCGCGGAATTTTTTGTAGAACATTTCATGCTGAACAATTCTTACACTCATAAGTATTTAGATATTTTTAACGGTTTGCCCAGCGTAAGCTTACAAAGCGCTCGGACGCCAGGTTTGTTTTCGACTTTTCCACTGAAATCGTTACTGCTCGGCTTCCTTTGATCATAAATAAATTATTTTCTACATAAATAATCCTCGAGATATCCTTTACAGAATGGTGAAAACCGCATCAAAATCCATCCAGTGGTTCTCAAGTTTACACGTAACATCCAAGAATTGGGGACTTCGTTTTATACTGAGTAGAGATTTGATTTTAGTTTGCGAGTGTAGGTACTAGCAGTCTACTGTACGCTACAATAGCGTAAGCGTAATAAGTAAGTACTTATTCTGTTACATCATGTAGGAAAGGTTATAACTCCCTGCTCCCCCGTTAGCGACGCCCTTTGTTTGCACTAATTCAAGCCACCGTTAGATCCTCTAGCTGTAAATTGTTGTGTCTTGAGTTTTCGGTTAAAACGTTCCACAAAACGTGCTTTAAATTCCCGATCGATTTGACATGTTAAAACTCCTGGTTTAAGAACTCTTTGTCATGATCCAATTGAAAGAGATGAGTTTGTCGATTTAAACGTTGAATGATGTTCTATATTGCAGCGATGATCGGACTATGATTCGCACGGCAACAATCATGAAAGCACTCACGCACCATCTATTGTAAAATAGACGTATTAATTTAGAAACCTTCGCCTGCTTGTGCACAACAAATCAACAAAGTTATATTGTTGAAATAATTCGCTCGGCAGCACTCACTTGTTGAAACGACTTGCGCGTCATCTCTTTTAAAATTAATTAAGTAATTCAGAAACCATCCAGGGAGTGCGCATAAAAACTCACCCAAGTTCCATCGTCATCGGTTGAATGGTATATAAACGCATAGAAAATGAACAAACAAGCAGAAATTCATTTTTAGCATATTTTCATTTTATGAAAAAATAGGCTTGTGATATCACCTCTTTTCCGTGTGTGTGCGCGCGTATGTGTGTCGCTCTGTGGATGTGTGTGGGTCCCCCTCTAATAACTTCTAAACGGCTGGAGCGATTTCAATGAAACTCGGTAAGGTCATAGCACCATTTTAGCCGACGCCGACCCTGCCCTTCAATTTGTTTTGTCTCGCCAATCCAAGATGGCGGCTGTGCAAAATATTTCGCCAGTATTCAATATCTCCGAAACTATTACAGATATCAACCTGAAATTTTGTACGGTGATAAAGGGAACTACTAGAAGTTCACTTATGAGTCTTCAGAAAACCTGGTAACTACAAAACCAACTTGGCGGCCAAGCGACGTGGTGACTTTCAAATGGAGGTTTCTCAATATTTAACCAGCCAAACGCAATTAAACTTGATACACTATATGTCTATACACATTGTAATGCACTGACATCTAATTTTGTTCAAATGTTTACATAACCTCAAGATGGCGGCTGTGTGAAACATTTCACTGGCATTATATATCTCCGAAACTATTATTGATATAACCCTGAAATTTCGTACGGAGATAGAGAGCACTACTAGAAGTTCATCTATGTGACTCTCAAAAACCTGTTAACTCGCGATTTAATCATCCAAACGCAATGAAACTTGATAGGCTACAGCAAATGTCTTTATACATTGTAATGCACTGGCATGTAATTAAGTTCAATCGTTACATAACCTCAAGATGGCTGCTGTGCGAATTTTTTAAATTAAGTTTTTATTTCTTGTTTCGTAATCATGTGATCGAAGTGAAAGTTTGAATAATGCACCTACGCAATAATTTTTCTTTTATGGTACAAAACTCTACGATTCATATAACAATCCAACATGGTGACCATCCGAAATATTTAGACGGTTCTCAATATCTACCAATCTATTACAGCAACCAAACTGAACTTCTTTATGTTCATGGAGGCTATGGACATGCGTTCACCTGTAGGACGTTAAATAACCTGATGATAATGAATCCAAAATTGCGGCGACGCAAAGTATAAAAATTTAAATGGACGTTTCTCGCAATTTAACCATCCGAATGCAGTGAAACTTGGTACAGTAAACACTTATACAGATGTTAATTTACTGGCATCTAATTTATTTCAATTGTTTCTATAACCACAAGATGGCAGCTGTTCGAAATTTTAAAATCTCGTTCACAACAATCAAACTGAAATTTTGTATGTTGATAGAGGCAATTAACATAAGTAGGATATATGAAAAAAGGCTTTAGTTCTTCACGGAACTACTTGTTATAAATACCTCAGTAGATATAATATAATCTATTATCTATATCAAAATGAATGTTTGTTTGTTCGTCCTTTATGCGTTCATACACCATTCATCCGATTGCGATCAAATTTTTGTGAGTTGTTGTGCACACTCCCAGGATGGTTATAGGCATAATAAATCCAATTTACAATAGATAGCGTGCGAGTAGTTTTAACAAATGAGTGTTGGCGCGCGATTCGTTTAAAAAAATCGCATTTCACAGTTGGTAGCGCACGAGTAGATACTTATCATTTTCAACCACATGAGTAACACTATTTACTTGAAATTTCAGACATCCCTCTCCATTCTCTTCTTTTAGGCCCTTTCGCACAAATACTGAAGTTGTTTGTTCGTATTTTATGCGTTCATACACCATTCATCCGATTGCGATCAAATTTTGGTGAGTTGTTGTGCACACTCCCAGGATGGTTATAGGCATAATAAATCCAATTTACAATAGATAGCGTGCGAGTAGTTTTAACAAATGAGTGTTGGCGCGCGATTCGTTTAAAAAAATCGCATTTCACAGTTGGTAGCGCACGAGTAGATACTTATCATTTTCAACCAGATGAGTAACACTATTTACTTGAAATTTCAGACATCCCTCTCCATTCTCTTCTTTTAGGCCCTTTCGCACAAATACTGAAGTTGTTTGTTCGTATTTTATGCGTTCATACACCATTCATCCGATTGCGATCAAATTTTGGTGAGTTGTTGTGCACACTCCCGGGATGGTTATAGGCATAGTAAATCCAATTTACAATAGGTAGCGCGAGAGTAGGTTTAACAAATGAGTGTTGGCGCGAGATTCGTTTCAACAAAGTCCCGCATGCGTTTATATACCATTTATCCCATTGCGATGAAACTTTGATGAGCTGTTGTGCCCACACCCACGAAGGTTTCTAACGTAATAAATCTATTTTAGAATAGGTAGCGCAAGAATAGATTCAACAAATGAGTGATGGCGCGCGAATCGTACAAACAAAATCTCGTATATGTTCATATACCAATCATCCGATTGCGATGATACATTAGTGAGTTGTTGTGTATACTTCTGCGAAGGTTTCCTACTTAGTAAATGCATTTTACAATAGGTAGCGCACGAGAAGGTTCAACAAATGAATGACGGCGCGCGAATCGTTTCAATATAGTCCCGTATGTGTTCATGTACCATTCATTCGATTACGATGAAACTTCGGTGAGTTGTTGTGCTCGTTCCCACTTATGTTTTTGAATTAGTATTTCCATTTTTAGAAAGTTTAGAGGCAGTTAATGGAAAAAGAAGGACATATTTTGTATCCAAATACACTTCAACATACAAAGTTACAACGCCAACACTTTATTTGTTTGGCATTGCAACGCATGTCGAGTAGAGCTAGTATTACATAAAAACAAATTGTAACCGTAGTGATCAGGATCTGAAGTAGACCACGTGATGGCCGAAACGCGAGATCCTAAATGTTTCCCCTATCATGTGAATATATATTATTGTTCATGATTAGTGAATTAAGAATATAATTATCCTGCATAATATAATTGGCCAAACGTTTGTTGCCCGACTGAAAAAAGTATAAATAGTTTCTACAGGAAACACTGGAAATATAGCTTCAATACATCAAATACTTAACTTACCCACGAATTGTTTGAGTATCATTTTCTAAGGGAGATTATATCAGGTTTACTTCCACAGAACTACAGAGATACATTCTATACGTGTCACAGTAGGACACATAATAGATTTTTCTCTTATTTTCATTATCTCCTATTCGATAGTGACGTAGGACTCACGTACATATTACAACACGACCCAGAACATGACATGTTTTAGAAATCAAGGTTATACAATACGTTCTCTACTTACAAATGTCCTCCTCTTCTTCCCGACTCAGTTGTCCAAGCCATATTACTGGAGATGGGACGTATGGCAATCATCTCTGCAACAGGTGATTCATACTACTTCACAAAAGATTCAACAATAGAGCTTCGTGGTATATGCCAGTTACACTACATCAGATTTCTAGGGGCAGATGGCCTCCCTGTTTCGCCCATTAAAAACTAAATAACTACTGTAACTAACTACTAAAACTACATAAAAAGACAGATACATGGCCAATAACAAAACTTCAGAAACAGCCCTGGTAATTGGGATTGTTCTGTGAGAATAGTTTCTCTGTAAGGAGATTTATGCACTAAGAAATCTCCATTAATTGCTTCTTAATTTTTAAGTACAATGTTTCATGTGAATATTTCTCCAGTGTTTGCCGTATTTGGGCTGCAGTAAGAAAGTACGGTATATGAAGTGATTACCTAAGAAGACACTGGCGGAATAGAAAGTATGTTGAACTTTAAAATTTAGCCTCCTGATAATCATATTATTCATTGTAAAAATATGATATTACATAGCCTAATAGAATGATTCACTAACAATTTGGCAGATGATATCCCCAATGATACATTTCAATAGACACATTTAATTAAAAGCTAAAGGAATTACTGCTGAAACGCTATTGATCATTTTCTACATACTGAGTCCGAAGTATCATTTTGAGATTGGTAATATTAGAATGTCTACAAAATTTAATCTAACCACCGAGGGAATTCAGGAACCGAACACACGACTCAGGGAAAGCGCTATATTCACAAGAAAGCATGGTTTTAGGAGGCCGTGAGCGCCGGAAGGCTATAATTTACTGCAGCAATATGAAACATTTTAGAGAAATGTATGAGTAAACAATTCATGGAATAAATTTTGTGGAAATTTAAAAACATTAATTTTACTCCTTAAAGGAGAAATTAATATTGTAATGCTAACTTGATTAGTTGCAGTGAAGATGAACGAAGGATACTTGGAAGTCATTACTACGTTTTATTCTTAGCCCAGTGAAATCTACCTCCGCCTTCCGAGGTGACACTGTTCGATAAGATACTCGATATATTAGTCATTGACTCCCAGGCAGCCGCAATCCTCGTCTTTGCAGGCAATTATTTCTTGCCTCATCTGAGATAATCACAGTCTACCGCATCCGCATGGGATTTGAAAGCTTAGTTTTTAAATTAAAAACAAACAGAACAAGTAATTCAGTGAATAACTATATAGTCTTCTTTCATATATCCTATTGGTCTTCTCTATTAAATAGTCTCCCGCATATGAAAGGGATCATCATATTGGATTGTTCTATATGTAGGCCTTAGAGATATGTACTATTAGATGAAGGGTATTGCGTAGGATAATTTGAAACCTTCACTTCGATCGCATGAATACAAAAGAAATAAAAACTCAATTTTGAAATTTCGGACAGCCGCCATCTTGAAGTTATGAAAACAATTGAATTAAATTAGATGTCAATGCATTAAAATGTGCATATACATTTAGTGTACCAAGTTTCACTGCGCTCAAATGTTTAAATCGCGTGAAAAATCCATTGAAAGGTATTTATATCGCTAGGCCACCATGCTCGTTTTGTACTTACCCCCTTAGCTGACCGACGGTACTTACAAGTACCACCTATTTCTTTGTCCCATAGCCCCTGATGTGTAAAGACTAGCGCCTCTGTAGACCTTTAGTACATTAGAGGAATGCTAATTTCATAAAGAAAAGTGATTTTTTGCCGTTGGCTAACCTGCCGTTGGCAAGGCAGGCGATAGAAACTTCCGTTTCCATGGTTACAACATGCTTTGAAGATGTGATATTTGTATTGATGTTTATGTGACTTATAACTGCACGAGACTTTGTGAATGAGTGATTCGCCTTGAAGTGGGCCTGTCTACTTGTGTTTTACATACGTTATAACTGGATTGAGAGGTTAATTTTTCTGAGGATGGACTTTGACTGAACTGGACTCCTGAGTACCGACGGTCTACGAGAAGGCCTACCGTATATATCAACATAACCTTCCTATCAGCAGTGTTGTCCTGCTAACTCTAGACAATTTATTGGATTTTTTAGTGTTTTCTTTCGGTATGGCAAATGTTTTTACGATGATGATGATGATGATGATAATTGTTGTTTTGAGGGGCCTAACATCAAGGTTATCGGCCTCTAATGATTTGGGTGATCGTGAAGATGATGATAAAATGTAAACTATAACTAAAACTAACTACTTACTTATATACTAGAAGAAGAAATGGAAAACAAAAGGAGAATAAGGCAAATAAAGGACATGAGGAAAAGAAAAGCCCTCAACCCTCGAAGAATGCGGATTGAGGGACATGGAAGGAAGGAGAGTCATGAAAGTCAGATAGGAAAGTGAAAGAGGAGAGGGTCCGCCCCAGAGATAATGGATAAAAGGGGAAAACCGGACCCAGCTCTGGAATCCCTCAGGGTCCCCAACTCCCGAACTCATCAGCCGTGAGCCCCTGAGGGTGTAGAAATATCTAGGGTGCACCAGAAGTGGTGGGGCTACATACACCCTGCCTCCTTGAGGGCCTTGAGCAGAAGGCAGGAGATAACATGAAAAGAAAAAGAGGGCTGACCCCTCGCAGAAGGAGGGTATCAGAAAAGATGAGACAAGGGCCAATTAAGGCGGGAGAGGAAGAGACTCCCTAGGCCATGGATACCCTAATACCGTCGGGGTCGGAAGAGAACAAGAGTTGACCAAGTGAGGTCAACAAGAAATAAGACGGAGAGGAGCAAGTAAGTGGAAGCAATGCCGGATTCAGCTGGGGCCCCGTGGTCGCCAACCCACGACCCACTATATGTGAGCCCCTGGGGTGGCAGATGTTTTGAGTGATTACCAACTTTTAGAACTTCTAGACACAGAAATTGAAGTGGATAATCACAGTGACACTGATATTCAGGAAGGTGATGACGAATTTGATCAGAATCTGTTGCCACTTGCTACTAAACCGGCACCTGACATTTTCAATTTGGTTTTTAATGCTGACATCACTAAAATTAGACAGATAGTAGGAGAAAATGAGGCAGGAATGTGGTAAGGGAAGAATAATATGTTTTGACAATTATTTTACTTCTCTTGACCTGTTAGAGGAGCTGAAGGCTGAAAACACTCTAGCATATGGTACAACAAAGCAGGAAAGGTATTCCACAGAATATGACAAATGACAAAAAAAAAAAAAATGTCTCGTAGAGAGAGTGATTTTGGGATTTCAAATACTGGCCTAGGATTCTCCAAATGAAAAGACACGAAGACTTTTCATCCAACTACCATGGCACGGAACAAGCCTTCCCTTCTAGGAGACTGAAGGATGGCACAAAGAAAGATGTGACTTGTCCAGTTATTGCCGTTGACTACAACTCACACATGGGAGGTGTTGATATGGCAGACAGACTTAGAACAGTGTATGGACTTGATCGAAGGTGTAAGAATTGGTGACTATTGGAAATATCATTCATCAATTCATATGTGGTTTTCTGTGAAATGAATGGGGAACTTTCACTGAAACAGTTTCACAGGGATGTTGCTCTTGGATTATTGGCTTTCACTGAACCAAAGAAGACAACTCCTAAGAGGAATGCAAACTTATAAGTAACAAGAGACGAGGGAAGAACTTCTCTGTCCCTAAAGATGTCAGGCTGGGGAACAAGAGCATCCACTGGCCTGTCTTCACAGATGTACGGGGTAGATGTGAATTTTGCAGTCTTCGTCCCTACAGTAAATGTAGTCACCTTAATGTACATTTATGCGGCAATGAACGAAATAACTGTTTCACTGCCTATCATGATGTAAATGCTTAGCGGCATGAAACAGTGTTAGTCCCAGTAGCTTTCAGGGCAGCAAAGTTCTGTGAGTTTTGGAGTGTGCTGACAGTATGGAATGCAGTAGGCTATATCCTGTTCTGTTTCTGAATGTATTAATGCATTATGTTTTACATGCTTTCTATTATAATATTATATTTTTGAAGAGGGAAATCAGTTCCTAAACAGAGCAATATTTTATGACATGCTTCACCATACATTTCAGTTTGTTATAGTAAATAAATTACAAGCATAATTAATTATATTTGAGTTACTATTCATCAGTATTATTTCTCAGGTAAGTCAGATGCAGTCTGGCTGTTATTACTGAAAACGTGTTCTACAAAATGCAAAAAGTAATTAGATAATTTTCTGGGAGGAAGTTTCTCATTATGAAATAGAGTTAAGTCCAATTGTTGAATCTGCCTACGTAGGGACCAACGGTACTCTGAAGTACCATGTCTCAAAAACACTGATTTTGAAAACTTAATTTTAAAAAAGTATGATATTCTCTTTAGGTACCTCCTTTCTTGCCAATTTTCATTAGCCAACATTGGAAAAAATCGTTTAGCACATCCTTGGTCAGCTAAGGGTTAAGAAGTCACATAGGTGAACTTGTAGTAGGACGAACTAACCCTGTGCAAAATTGCTGCGAGATATCTGTTACCGTTACGAGGATATAGGTAGAATGGCAGTGAAATATTTTGCGTGGCCGCCATGTTGAATTGGCGAAAGGCATTAAAATCTGAAAGACACGGTCGAAATTGTACAAGGTAGTAGTATGTACTTACTGAGTTTTATTGAAATCGCTTCGGCCGTTTACATTTTATTAGTGTGACACACACACACAACGGGCAAAAGGTGATCTCATAAGCCTATGTTTTTTATAAATGAAAATAGGCTAAAAATGAAAACTTGCTGGCCTAAAATGTTATTGTCTGTAGCCCAAACGTGTGGCAATAGAACGTTTTGAAAACAAAGCATGTCACGCTCGACAAGTCTACTCTACCTGTCTCTTGAGCATTTGGGGCTGCATGGGAAAATACTTGTCACTGGATATTTGGAATTAGAATTTTCAAGCTCGCTCAATTTTGGTGTCGGTGAGTGTACATGTGACAAACATGACCCAACAGAAATTTATCAATAGGAAGGCTCATATTACAACATGAGACAGTAAGAATATCTTCACAAAATAAAATCATCATATCATCATATATATTATTTCAGTTTCTTTCAAGTTTATATTAATTGCTCTCGTGGTGTATTTCAAATGTCCTCAATTTATATAAACAATAATATATGCCAAGTACGATTCTTGGTTCTTCACTTGTTGCGTACTATTTCTCTGAAAGCTATTGTTTTACTAAGTGAAAATATTCGTGTCCATGCAAAGCTAATTGGCGTTCACTCCACATAGCTAGGCTCCCACTTGTCTGTGTGTTTTGATGCATCTCAATATAACACCACTAATAATGCAAAGTACATTGAGTAAATATGATAGGTCACAACTCCCCCCTCCTGTGGCGCTCACAAGCGACTGATCATGACAAATGAGCATTCAAATGAAAGAGAATAGACATTAGCAGTGGCGGATTGCACTCTAATTTCATAAATATGCATAATTTCTTTAAAAAATTACTTTTCAAAAAATGTACGAAGTGTGCAATTTTGCAGATACTGTTGCTGTAGGAAAGTATGCATCATAATTGTTGTCCACTTAACATTTTGGCCGCTGTGATGTCTGCTTCATGTCATTTTAACATTCTGAGGTCTTAATTTTATCATTTTGCATGGATTTCAGAAACAGTAAATCAAAGGAATGAGTACTCAAATCGAATACTTTCATAAATATCGGATCACCGATGAGTGTTATGATGATCCGATTTTCAGTGATTGCCTTCTTAAGTTAGGGAACGTACAACTTGGAATTCTAACTGAAATGTAATAGTGTTCTATAATCAATTGGTTCAAATGAAAACATAACAATCTTTCTCCTTAAGTCTCTCATTATAAACCTATTGGAGATAGTGTGGTTTATGAACATGCGAGATTTCTCGCATGGGTCCGCTAGTATATATTATTTTAGTACTATAAATCCCTCCTGCGGCGGTCGCAAGCGATCGGTCGTGACAAATGAGCATTCTAATGGAAGAGAATATACATTATCAGTGACGAATTGCACTCTAATGTCATAAATATCTATAATTTATGTAAAAACTGACTTTAAAAAATGTACGAAGTGTGCGATTTGCAGATACTGTTGCTGTAGGAAAATACGCTCCATAATTGCAGTCCACTTCACATTTTGGCCGCTTTGACGCCTGTTTCATGTAATTTCAACATTTTGAGGTCTTTCTTGCATAATTTTGCATGGATTTCAGAAACAGTAAATCAAAGGAATGAGTACTCAAATCGTATAATTTCATAAATATCTAATAACCGGTGCGTGCTACAGCTAAGCTGCCACAAGAAGTGTGCGATTTGCAATTATTGATGCTCTATCTTGCTATTAAACGTTAAATATTTTACAGGTTTCTCTTCTGAATTCTAATTTCATAAATATCGATTTTTGTAAGAAGTGTCCGATTTGCAAATACCGTTGCTGTAACATGCTGCAATATGAGTTGTCTAAAACCTTAAAACTCTTAAACGTTAATTCTTTTACAGGTTTTTCTTCTATCATTTCCCATGGTTTTCAAAAACAGTAAATCAATGGATTGAGTACTCAAATCGTATCACCGGTGAGTGTTACTGCTAAGCGTTCAATCAATGGACTCAGCACACAAATGATTTAAACTCATTCGTCTAAACAATAGATTTATTACATTCCAGGTTTGTTAATATGCTGCGAAAGAAGTCACTCAGCGCAATTACAGAGAGACAACGCAGACAACAAGCTGCAAGGAATGAAGAGTCATGTCACAGAGAGCGATGGCGGGTCACCTTGCGACAAAACAGGAGAACTAGGAAAGATAGACCACTTTCTTTAATTGTTTGGGATAAGATCACAATGGTCCCCAAAGAAGAGTTAAACATTGTCGATCGGCTACCGTATTGAAAGAAATTTGCAACAGCAGAGCTCCTTTTGGAGGTAAGACTATTCTGTTCGGTGGAGACTTTAGACTGGTACTCTCTGTTGTAAGACATGGCAATCGAACTACCATCGTTGAGACCAACATCAAACAATCGCCTTTATGGTCCAAAATTCACAGTAGCGACTTGCCAAAAAAAATGACAGTGAATGATGATCAATTATTAGTGATTGCCTTCTTAAGTTAGGGAACGTAGAACTTGGAATTCTAACTGAAATGTAAATAGTGTTTTATAATCATTTGGTTGAAATAAAAACATAACAAACTTTCTCCGTAGGTCCCTCATTATAAGCCTATTGGGGTAAGTGTGGTTTATGAACATGCGAGATTTCTCGCACGGGTCCGCTATTATTATAAAGTAAAATAGCCTAATTAAGGAATTTTATTGCAAAAAGATGGTATATTGGCTTTCACGGCCAGTGAATTAAAACTCAGCAAGACACGGCATAAACCTAAAAATATTGCTCACTTTTAATTCACTGGCCGTGAAAGCCAATATACCATCTCTTTGGAAGCCTTCATAGGGAGGTTAAGGCTGCTTGAGCTTTTAGTTCTCGCAGTAAAGAGGCGACGTTGCGCTTCAGAAAAAGGGAGGTAGTGCAGTCAAGGCATGGACACCAAGAGCCCGCAGATGAGCCAGCTTGGTGTTTCTAGGTGAAACCCCACACAAGACACGGCATAAACATAGAAAAATTGCTAAGTTTTAATTTTATTGGAACTTCCCGTATGATGAACGGAAAGTTGACACATTCAGTATACTATGAACAAGAAGTGTGGGCCACCACTTACCTATCATAACTGTAGGTTTGGTTAGTATATAGTTTTATTGGACAGAACAACGAGGTCATCAGCCCCAAAAACTCAATGCTCTTCAGTTAATAATATTTTCTTATAATAATACTTAGTGTTTCCGATACGTGATATTAATCAGCATTCTACACGCATCAACCGACCAATACTTCCACCGTTTCTTTCAAGTTTACATTAATTGGTCTCGTGGTGTATTTCAAATGTCCTCAATTTATATATGGCAAGTACTATTCTTGGTTTTTCACTAGTTGCGTGATATTTCTATGAAAGCGATTATTTTACTAAGTGGAAATATTCGTGTCCATACAAAGCGAATAATTGGCGTTCACTCCACATAGCTAGGCTCCCACTTGTCTGTGTGTTTTAATGTCAATCAATATAACACCACTAATAATACAAAGTACATTGAGTAAATATGAGAGGTCACAACTCCTCCCATGACAATGACGAGAATGATTTCTTCAAGAGACAGCAACAAATGGCTCCCACACTCCTTCTACTGCTTCTCTTTGATGTGATATAATTACATATTATTCCACAAACATGTAACTGTAATTCATACTACAATAGAAGGTCTAATCTGACACTTTATCAATAATAGTCAGAATGATTTATTACTCAACTTGTGGAATGTTTAGGCGGTTTTGGAGTCTTGAACTGAGTTTATCAATGATGTTATTTTCACCTGGTTATTGATGTATTTATTTATTTATTCATTTATTTACTTATTTACAGTATTGCTTTTAGTGCCGTGAGTGTCCGAGGACATACTCGTCTCGCCAGAGGCTGTAGCTGCTGTTCCTAGTGGACACCCATAGGGTGAGCTACAAATTCCGTTCAATTTCTAGTAGTTCCAACTTTCGCTACCATATGTCAATGATACCTAGTGGTGAACGTTGGAACTTTGATAGAGCGTTCCAACGAAATCTAACCTAGAAATTTAGCTTCACACAAGTTTAGTCTGAGGAAGGATCTTTAACATGCCAAAAATCTATGACATGGGACCGCCGGCTTTACTTCCCCTCCGAAGGAAGGCATACTGAAGGACTTTAACGCTCTTAAAAATCCGACGACTTCGGCCGGGTTTGAACCCGCTATCTTGGGCACAGCACTTCAGCATGCTATCAACTACGCCACCGAAGCCGTAAATCTATTTCGTTTATCACGTCAAACTTCCCTTGATTACCTCTGATTCTCTTCTTATTCCAATGGAATTAGGCGACCTGAGGATCAGAGTGCTTCCAAATTATAGACTTCCATGGTCTTTGCTGCTTCTAAAGAGATATCCGCATTCATTTGAGGGCAATATTAAATCTTCTACTTTATTTTCAACCTAAGGTGATTATAAGGTCTTAACCTTAGATTAGAGATACGCAGCAATACATTTTTTTAAATCGCTTATCCTCCAAGCTTGGCTTCACCCACGGACTATGAGAGGGAGCATTCCTCTACTGCCACAAGGGCAGTGTCATAACTTACTCTTTCTTGAAATTCATCAATGAAAGTACTATAGTACGGGGTTCTTAATATTAGGAGGTGGGGCAATACTGCGTAGAGTTGATATCATATTATAATTTTGAAACATGGGAATTTAATAATACTTGAAAAAGAAAGAAACAGTAGAGGATTGCTGTAAGAAAATTATTGTAATAAAAATATACAACAGTACCCCAGAGTAAGAGTTGTTACAGAAAAAAGAAAGAAAAAGCTAGTATGTACGTGAGTTTAAGTAGTAGAATTAACCTTTGCAGAATTGTATGCTTTTAATTTATTTCCCAAACAATAATAATACTTGAACCTGGGTATCAAATCAGGTGTAGTCATTTATCCCGCATGATATATCCATTTCCACATCGGTCAGTTGGTTCCTCAGTTTAGGGACTGCGACAACGTGGTCATGTGGCACCGTGTACTTTGGGTGTGTGTAGAGTCTGTCTGATAACTGGTGTTTATTTTTATGGCTGTAGTAGTGCGTGTTATCTGTAATTCAGGTAAGGACTGCAGACGGTCAATTTAAAGTAGTTCCTACTTTTGTTACTAAGTGCTACCGTCAACGACACCAAGCCGTAAACTTGGCTACTATATGCCACCGCAACCGGCGACGAACGTTGAAACTATCAGAGCATTAATCAAATCTATCCTACAAATTTAGCATCATACAATTGTAGTTAGAGGAAGGTTCCTTTACATGCCATAAATCTATGACATGGGCATGCCGGTTTTACTTCCCCTCCGAAGGAAGGCATACTGAGGGATTTATAACGCTCTTAAGAAATCTGACTTCAGCAGGGTTTGAACCCGCGATCTTGGGCATACAGTAGAATCTCAGCATGTTACCAACTACGCCACCGAAGCCACTCATTTCCACTTCAAGAATCAGTCAAAGCAATTTCCACTAGAACTCCTTCATAGACTAGCAGGCATTTTATATCTTCTTCTTCTTCTTCTTCTTGGTAGTAGTTCGATTTCGAACGTCGTGACCTTTCTCGCAATTCTGTTAACAATACCCCGCCACACCGCGGTCTTCTGCTGTGTGCATTAATTTCTGAACTCGCAGATTAATCAGACTCTTTATTTGGTCGAGGTACCGTGTCGGGGCACGTACTCAGCCGTTTTTTACCCTCTCCTCAATGCCGTCTCGCTGGATGAAATGGCCCAAAAATCTCAACATTTGCCTTTGGATGTTTAGAAGTAAGCGTGCTTAAGGAGCAATCTTTAGCTCCTTCAGAATTGATTCATTTGTACTTGCTACCCACGATATTCGCAGCATTCTTCAATAACACGTCATCTCGAAGGCTTCGATTCTCCTACGGCATGCAGCATTTATGGTCCAGGGCTCAGAGCCATGCGTGACGATAGGAAATACCAGAGCTTGAACCAGTCACTTCTTTATTTCCTTGGTAATGTGATGATCTTTCCATATTCTAGTTAGAATAGACAGTGCTCCCTTAGCCATACCTATTCTTCTTTTAATTTCTCCTTCACAGTTTCCCTTAGTGGAAATGCGAACTCCAAGGGACGAGTTCATGCACGCTGTCTGTCCACTACCATCAAGTAACACTTGGTTCGGTTAAATGTAAGGCCTGCTTCTTCACTGAAGCTCTCAGTGCGCTGTAAAGTTCTGCCTGCACTTCCTCCGAACTAGCCAGCAGCATAGTATCGTCTGCGTAGCGGAGGTTAGAGATTGTCTTGTCGACTATTTGAACTGCACTTTAACAACCCTCGGTGGCTTTTCTGATGGTCCATTTCTCGTAGATGTTGAATAGGAGTGGTGACAAAACACATCGCTCTCTGACGCCTTTTCCAACCTTAAAGACTGTGATAACTTCCCATCGATTCCAACGTATGCCTTGTTGTTGGTATATAATGATTTCATCAGTTGTATAAGATGACTTGGTACTGCCATTTCCTCAAGCACTTGTCAAAGATGGTTCCAGTTAACATTATCGGAAGCTTTAGTGTAATAAAAGAAACAGAATATTGCAGACACATTAAACTCGTAGAATTTCTACATCATTTGCCGCACGTATATTATCTGTTCTCTTGTTCCTCTTCCTGGAACGAAGCCTGCTTGCTCTGGGGGTATTTGTGGAAGGAGAATCCTTCAAGCGCCATTGTATAACATATAACATAACCTTGCTGGCGTGGTTTATTAGTGAGATGGTTCTGTAATTCACGCAATGTTGATTTGATCCCTTCTTGTGTAAAGGGATATATACTGATTCCTTCCAATCATTTGGCCAGATGCAAGTGATCCATATGTTGTTGCAGATCTGTAGAGTGCCCGAGTGTCACTTATGGCCAGAATATATTTTTAGCCTTCTTTCGATTTTTGCAAAAAATGAAAGTAGACTTATGAGGTCTACACAGGGCCAAAAATTGTGTGTATGTCTGTGTGTGTGTTTATGTGTGTGTATCTCTGTGTCTGTGTGTCTGTGTGTGTGTGTATGTGTGTGTGTGTGAGTGTGTACTCTGCATGTCTGTCCCCCCTATCAATTCAAACACGGTGAATCCCCTAGCAAGGGGCACCTTAGTGCCATGTTTTATATTGCCGCCATCTTTACCATAACGTATTGGCGGCCACTCAAATGGTCAAAACTTAAAATTAAATTACTACCAAACTAATCATCGGATATTTACCAAATTTGGAAACAATATACCTTCGTAGAGGACGCGTCTTGTGGCCAAATAACAAGGTCATCAGCCATACCATTTCAAGATGGCGGCCATGTGAATTATGCAAACTTTATTATTCATAACATGGGACCCACCAGTACCGATCATCGAATTGAGAATCGTTTAAACTGTTCTAAAGGGCGTGCCCGTTCGAAATTAAAAGTTTATATTGTAATATTATAGTGCAGAAGGGGCTTTAAAAAGCTGAGCCCTCTCAGTTACAGACAAGATGGCAGCTGATATCTCGTTCTGACTTAGATTTCACTAATTTGAGTATGTTGCATGCAATATAGCATACAGATATAAATAATAGGAATTTTGAATGAAATGAACTTTGTTTGAAATATATTCCAGTGAAGAAATCGTTTAGTCAAAGTCATTATTTGCTAAGACGTTTTATCTAAATCGATTAATAACATTGAATTTGGGAGGACATAATTAGGTCTGTGGTTACAGCATTGGTCTCTCACTCTGCCGGCTGGCAGAGTTGAAATTGTTTGCTTGAATTTTTTATATTTATTGTTTTTTGAGTATTGAGGCGTTATAAAATTGAGCGTTATATTGTGCATTTTGCATTCGAAAATATATATTTAATTAAAGCAAAGTTCTCCAATGGATCTGCATGAGTGATCTCTACCAGCAACCTAGTTGAACTACGGTATGCTGGAACTATCCACTGCCTACTAGATGCGAGCAGCGCTATATACCGGCTAGTTAGTGAATCAATGCCAGTGGTGTTATTGAAAATTGCCTCTTTTTGACGATAGAGCGCACTGCCAAGTATAGGTGCGATTAAAAATTAGGTGAGCAGTAGGTATATTTAATGTGTTTCTCCCAGTGATACGTTTAGACCACGAAGGTTCAATTATTGTTAGTAGTTGGTGTTAATATAATTCCTGCGTTGCTTGGAGTGTTTGCTGACGAAATTGTAAAATACTAGGGTAAATTATAAACTACGGTTTGAACGCCACTGCTACAAATCCAGTGTGCCAATTTGCATTTCGAATAGGAATAAGATAGGACAGGCTGTTCCAGCCGAGCAGTGAACAGTCGAGTACTCGCCGCCTTGCGTTAGTAAATCTGCAACATGCAATACAGCTCTGCTGTGGGGGCTGCCGACACTGCGCGGTGAATACATCAAGACTGGCAGGAAGCGCATGGACTTGTATTATGACCTTCGCCTAGTGACGTATTGGCTATCACCCCCAGTCCCTCTCCAACCGTGCTCCGAGCATCACTACTGAGTACTCGCGTGTACGCATACTCAAACTCGTGGATTTGGAACAGCCTGAGATAGTAGGTGATAATGACAAAGAGTTATAACTATACCCCTACATTTAGGAGAAAGTAGGCTATATGTTCTTTCCTGAACATCTGAAAGATTGGCATATGATCGCAGGAATATGATGAAAAATAGTGGGAGGCCATGGAGAACATCACTTTTGAGAAAGTCAAAGAGTGTTTTTGATCATGAAGACCACTTATTATGAATTTCAGTTTGATTAGATTAACCGTTTAGGCGCTATAACATGGGATCGTTCTCTCAGGTGTGTAGAGCCCGTGACGTCAGCACAGCGCCAGCGTATATAAAGAAGAGGCGAAGCAACAGATATTAATTCTGTTCAGAGCCATAGTCTGGTTCAGTCATCAGAGGTCTACATAGTTATAGCAAGTACGATAGCAAGGTCACACCGAAGCGTCACGTCGCGCAGTGCTTGTCAACAGGACATTTTGAATGTACAAGTTACTCGAGGTGTCAAACTTCAGACGCTCTAAGACCATCGAAAAATCATCGCAAGCATATTCTTCAAAGTAAAACATTTATCTAGCCGGCCCCGTGGTGTTGGGGTAGCGCGCCTGCCTCTCACCCGGACACCCCGGGTTCGATTCCCGGCTCCGTCAGGGATTTTATAAACTGACGTGAGGGCTGGAACGGGGTGCACTCAGCCTCGTGAGGACAATTGAGTGGCTGTCTGACAGTGAGGCAGCGCCCCGATCCTGAAAACCAAGATTAACGCCGAGGGGACCTAATGCGCTGATCACACGTCACCCCAATATCACCGACAGTAGTGGCTACGTGGGCTAAAGCGCTGCGTTAGGTCAAGGGGCCAAGCTCTCTGCTGACTCGGTAGACGCGTGGGTTCGAGCCCCACCGTCGGCTGTCCTTGAAATGGTTTTCCGTGGTTTCCCATTTTCAACACCAGGCAAATGCTGGGACAGTACCTTCTGACAGGCCACGGCCGCTTCCTTCCACATCCTTGCCCAGTTTCATTCATCTTCATCCATTCCATCTCTCATCCCGACGCGCAGGTCGCCCACGGGCGTCGACTAGAAAGACCTGCACTCGGCCTCTCAGGAGGCTACACGACAAAAAAAAAAAAAAAAAAAAAAAAAAACAATATCTGCAGGTCAAATGATTGGGCATCGGTCGCTTGGTAGGCCTAGGCCCTTCACGGGCTGTAGTGCCAGGGGTTATTTAAAACATTTATCTACGAGTCTGAATGTACCAACTTTCAAGATTTTATAGTATTCAAGTTTAAAGTGCATAGCAAGGTAATCGGAACTGCACGTCCTGTAACAATCTTATTCGTCGAAGTAATCACTTGTATCCACTGTGATATGCTTACAAACTACGTCAACATGATTGCAAGCTACAGAACAACGTCATGCACTATTCTACAGCACGCTAGATTCTACACCACAAGTAACATGTGCTTTGCTATGGAGGAATAAACAATGGTTGATTAGTGAACTAGGGGATGGACGATGCAGACGAAGAAACTTCAAGCCAACCCTCGCAAACCACCAGAGGGGATCTGTAGACCACCTGTATGAAGGAAGAGCAAGGACAACGCCAACCGGGAATCATCCAGGAGGATGGGACTTGAGTCGGAGGCCGTGTCAAACCAGCCAGTCGGAGTACGATGGAGGAAGTAACGTGGGAACGTCGTACGACTACATGGTTTACCAAGGAACCATAAGCCATGGACGCCTCTTGCCGAAGCTGATATCCTAAAGGTCTGACAAAAAGAAGATACGAGCCTTAAAGTAGTCGCATATGATGTGTAACATCTGACATGTTATCCTACAGTGAAATTAAGATGAAATGTATGTGAAGTCATCTGACATGTTATCCTACCCGTATACTACACAGTTTGGACATTCTTAAAATGTAAATTTACGCTCCGTTTTCATACTGGTACTACGATGAATGTATGAATTCAATTGGAGATATGCTACTGTCACACTTGTTTGAACAAACATCACCTATTATATTATAAATTAAGAGAAGGAATGAAACCATAGTCTCTAGCCTATCTATAGACTTCTAGAAATAATGTTCAATACAATCAAATTTCCCAACTCTTGCTTGGTGCAAACTATTGTAATTAAAATTAGATAAATCGTAATTTCATGTAGATTCTGTTAAAATGACGCATAATGTTATGATAGATATCGTTTAAATCGATAATCCGGTAGCAAAAATAATTGCCGGGACTGGGGTTTGAACCTGAGACCTCATGATTCGGAGACCAAGATGCTATCCACGCAGCCATTACAACCACAGAAATTGTAGAGTACAAGACAGTTACTCATTTTCACTTGTCGGTAATTATATGGAAGAAATTTTTTATGCTCCATTAATATTTTGCTTTTTTCGATAATGTTAATGCGTGGAATTGAGTTTAAAATTGGTTATGAATACGCTTACTTGACAGTAAAGAGAATTCCCATAGTGGTCCGTGAAGGACTAGCCCAGTTCCCGTGTAAAAACATCTATATATATTACATTGATGTCTGCATTACCGCAATGTGGGTTAATATCTGAATAGCTATTATGCAGAAACATAATACCGGCTTTGCCGACTAGTTGCAATGTTTAATATTAAAGCATATCATCATTTAAATACTGATACGAAGACTTTGAACACGTGGTTTGTGTTTCAATCAGTTGACACCAGAGTTCGCATGATCGTTTACCGTTTAGTATGAAAGTGTTGAGCAAAGTTACTCGGGGAGTGGATACCCATCACTTATATCCAGAGATTGAAAAACAGGTTCTTAATAAATCAATCTTTTTCAGCAAATATGATTTACGGTAGTGAATATTCTTACACCAAAGAACGACAACTTGAAGATGTTTTATTGTAGAAATATCTGTAATGGCGCCTCCAAACCTTGAAGTAATCCATATGTAAAATACATTCCACATGGTACCACTGCAGTGCGTCTTACACACTTCCGTCTAATCCCCTTCCGTCCGATCTACTTCCGTCCGATCCACTTCTCTCCCATTTTCCAAAATCACTCCCACAAAAATATCCAGCAACCGAGTGGAAAGATGTTACACCACAATATAAACATGTATTCAGTAGTTTGATTGTCATTTTGGGAACAGTTCATGTAGAAATCAGAGTAGTTCTACCCCGTAATTTCTTTTGATATCACACCTCACCAGTTGTATCCACTCCGATTAGATGTTCCCAGCTCTAGGACACTGCCCGTAGAGGCGGTAGTGGCGAGTTCCCTCGCTGAGTCCGTGGGTTCCACCAACCTGGAGGGAAATCGACTAAGAAAAAAGAAAGAGAAGAATTCCTTTTGATGTGTGTTAGCACTGTGAAACACGACTATTTTCGCTACGAGTAAATTAATTACTTTGCCATAAAATATTATCAGTTTCCGCTACGTTTATTGGCAAGTAGGAGATTACATGTTAGTCCTATTCAACGTGATTACATCCGCATATCTGCGCAGGTCGCACCCTAGTGCTGTTAGATGGACACGACGATCTAATTGATTATTTAAGTTTTGTGGACTACATTATTTATGCCGATTAATAGATAAATTCATTTCTTGAACGACCGATTGCCGCTATTAGGGTTGTAAAAACACACAGCGATTTTCATATATTTTTCCAGCATAAGTTGAACATTTGTGTGAAATTGTTTATAATAAATTCAAACTAAATTATTACTGTTGTTAACTTGTAAACGGTCAATCTGTAAAGGAGGTATTTGTGGCTAAAATGGAGAAGGCACAACGGACACTAATCGTAATAATAATCAGAATATGGTAACGAAATTTAAGAAATTGTTTAAGCTCAATTATGGTAATAATATTCTTGAAGTTAATTTGTAATGGAAAGAGTGAAATAGCCTCTGGTCCTTGTGTTAAATGATGTTGTTATGGACAGAGTGAAATAATCTCTAGTCCCCTGAGTTATTGAAGTTGTGGTGATAGTTGTTTCAAGAATATAGTAAATGTTTGTATTTCCACAAATGTGCGAGAGATTTGACCAGTGATCATTAATAACGAGTGAGATGACACTGTAATAATAATAATAATAATAATAATAATAATAATAATAACAATAAATGTCACTGTGGTCCTTAAAACGCAATGCCATCCTAACGATGTTACTTATATGTTTATCTTTGAATATAATGTAAAAATATGAAAACAGACTCAATTTAGCTGATGTTATGAATTATGCGATAACTAATCGCTCATGTAGGAGGCAGATAATAATGATCATTTTTATGACCGACAGGTTGATGTTTGAGAATAATAGCCATCGATCCGGAGCAGGAATGTTTACGCTACTTATGATGCTCTATTTCACTTGAGGAGGAGTAGTAGGAGGAATGTTTTGTCACATGAGACTACTAACATATCTAGATGAGACATAATGGTTGCCAACCATAGTTAAATGAAATCTATGAGATAGTAATGTAAATGATGTAAGTAATGATTATAGTTTTTCTAGCGAATGTTATGGTCTCATTTTTGAGCGCACTTTACTGTAGTGAAGGTTGCTTATTATTATTCTAACGCATTTTGAGAAGCGCAGACTTTAGATCGATTTTCTTTTTGAGTATTCCACATGGTTTAGTGGATCACATTTTACTTCCAATCTGAAATATCAAGTTATTTTGAATCGTGACTTGTCCACAATCAACATGACTTGGTCATATTCAGGACTCCCACACAACTGAATAATATAAATAATTAGTTTTTCCCCCGGAATAGATGGTCTGAAAGGGTAGGATCTAGGATGTTTTGCCTTCACAGGTGTGTGTTTTTAAGTAGATTTAATTTACCCTACCGGTCGAAGGAGGGTTATTTTCTGTTGTATGCTTCATTCCTTGAATAATAATGTTTGCTACAATGTTTATCTTAAACAGACTTATGTCTATGATATGTGATCTCCTATTTCCCTTTCCTCGCTTGGAAATTGAGGAAAATGCAGCATTTACCTGGATTATACGCCCAGGACAACCCCGAGGTCCATCTCATGCTCGCATTGTTCTCAAATTTCACATACGCGCATGGTGACCCATTGGTGCCCAGTGGCTTGCATCGTGTACCGGTGGTGAACGGGCATATAAGAGTAGGGGGAATTTGGCCTCCCATCGCGGGGATCGACTTTCGAGAGTGGAGACCAACTAGTATTTTCTTCGATAGTTTTTGGATAGATTCAACCTTTAGTTGATTCTCTTGATTTTATTTTGTGATGTTTTGAATTTAAAATTAAAATTAAGATATAATGGTGCTGTTTGCTTTCTTGTAATAATTACATACCAGGGTCAGAAATAATTGGTTATTTAGCTTTGCATTTTTAGAATCTTTTCAAAATAATTAAATATTTAGATTTGAAGTGACTGGTAGCACATTTTTCATTTTTCAAAGAAACTGATCTACATGACTTTTTCCAAAGTAATAATCTGATATCTGCTAATTTTAACTCTGCTTTGTTAATTCTTAAGTTCACTAGACCACATTTCTCACAATTATATTTTTATGGAAGAGATGAAGGAGATATTGGCAGTGTTGAAGGCCAATATTGATATGTTTATAGAATCGCAAACCAGTTTAAAAGCTAAAAATAGGCACTAATAATGATATCTTGAAAAATAAAATAGACACTAGTAATGATAACTTGCAAACCACTTTAGAAGGTAAAATAGACACTAGTAATGTTAACTTAATTGATAAGCTCGATAAAATTGAGAACAACGCCGTTTGTATGGAAATCCGTTTGATTTCACATGATGGTAGTTTACGTAGTTTAGGGCTTAGGATGCAGGTGAATGAGACGAAATTGTCTGATCAACTTCGGGAAGGCTTCAAATGTAGCATCGATAGTCTCGAAGACAGGACACGAGTATTTATGGACAAACAGATTAGTGCGCTACAAAAGAACTAGGATGCACAGGCATACCAACTTCAGAAAAACATAACTCAGTAGGACAATAGATTAGTGACACAGCTATTTCAAATGTTAAGTCATTAGAAAACAAGCTCAATGGCTAACTCACCATTATTGAGGGGGATATAGTTAGTTTAGAAGCTAAAATAAGCATGGAGTCCCAAGAAATCACGAACCAGGATGAGGATAGTCTGAGAGGAGATATTAAAAAAAGGTAATTCAGGGTTTAGATAAATCCGCAATTAAGAATTTAAGTAATAAATTATAAACTAAGTTTATAGGGGACATAGTTCCTGAAGTCAAAAGGGTAGTTTCTGAGGACCTCACAAAGGAATTTACAAATTGCATTAGGAAAACATAGGCGACTTGTCATGAACAAAACCAGAAAGTACAAAATCAGATTGATACACTGAATGATAGCATGCAGCTTGTGTCAAATATGAAGGTGAGGAAGTACCTATGCGTATTATGAAATTAGAAAATGATTCATCGGATATGCAGAAGGAATTAACGGAGAGGCAATAACAAATTACTTCTAGGTTAGACACAACTGAGCAACGGATCGAGATTAATAAGGAATGGAATGAAAACCTCCATAGAGATAGACAAGAGGGAATGAAGAGCGTCATGGAGAAAATAGAGAACCAATTCAGAGAAGTTGACGATACGGATTCCGTAAGTACCAACAGGAAATTGGGAGAATTAGACGGTAGAACACCTTTTCGATTCCATATACCTCCAGGACTACACCTACTGTGTTAATTAAGAGCTCGGAGGAGAAGCTTAAAAAATACTCAGCTTAAGGGACTATGACACCGGTAAATTTCTTAAAGAAATAAAAGACTATCAGAAAATATGCAAGTAACGCCTGATAGAGAGATAAAGGTAATTTCAAAACTTTTGGAGGGACAAAACTCAGATTTGGTTTAGAGCGTTCCGATCAAATATGCGGAGTTATGACGATTTTCCTGATGATTTATTGCGTAGGTTTTGGTCACTAGAGACCCAATTTAATATTCGCTCTGAATTATACGCGAGAAGATAATCCACTGCTCAAACATCCCAGTATGCCTATTATTTTACTGGACAATTAGCCAAGTTACAGTTTCTATAACCACCTATGAACTCATTTCCGCCTTACACAGACAATTTTCTTTGGATGTTCAAAGAACGCTGAGAGCAGCAGGAGTAGATTATTTGGAGGAATTTGATGGGGTCCTACAGAGATTAGACCACAGTAGTTGCCAATTCTTTGAGAGTAGAAATATAATACCAGAAGCTGGAGCTATGAACAGCATAGTAGTTGAGAGTCAGAGTCAAACTATTGCTAATAATCATGGAAACCAGGAAAACTCTATGTATAGGCGAGGTTATCAGAGAAGGCCATACCAGGATAGGAGAGACTATTATGGTAGAAATTATTATAACCAGGATAGAGCTCAGGAAGGTAGGAGGAATTTTGACTACCGTGAGAAACCATATGAATACCAGAGCCGATATCAAGGAAGGAGATATCGGGACAGGAATGACCGGAAATACCAACAACAGAATAATAGGCAGTACTTCGAAGAGAGAGCTGCAGAATCTCAGAGGTACCTGGATGAACTTCACAAGAATATTGGAGAGATAGAACCGAAGCCTGGAACTTCGAGGGAAGGTAACACGGACAGCCTCGCTATGAACAGAACGCCGATTTTGGGACATGCCCAACAGTAAGAGAAAAGAGCATAGATTTCATAAACTTTGAGGTAGAGATAATGCAATGGCAGGCAAGTGATGAAGATTTGATTGACGAAACTCCTAATAATTTTCCAAGAGCGTGCAACATGACAGAGCTCCCAATGATTATGTGTGAAGTATATGGCAAAGAAATATTAACGCTCTTTGACACTGGAGCAATGGTTAGTCTGGTAGCGGAGAAAATGTATTTACAGTGGAAGGCACTTAATAATCATGTGTCTGAAATCCCTGTTTCAGCAATTAAAGTTAAAGGCATTATACCGGATAAGTCGATGGAGTGTAAGACTCAAATTGTCTTGGCTTTATGTATTGGAGAAAGACAGTTTGAATATGAGTTTTTGGTAACTAACAAGGGAACGGATCGCGGTGTAAAATTCTGATCTGTTTGAAATTTAGTACATAATAATCCTACAGAGTTGTACAATGACGTAGTGAAAACCGCAAGGGCCGATTTCAATTTTGAACGCCAATATTGAACGCCGAAAATCTGCCGGACGACGGCATGAGCGAGGAGGTGAGAAGAGGTAAAGCTGACCTTCAAGCCTTGCAGCACGCGCCGGCTCCCGGCCACCAGGCAGCAACCTGCCGTGCTGCGATGCATTCCACACTTTAAACGTTCCCCCTCACACTTCTACCCTCTCAAGGCGGAGGGTTCGATTCGCGGTCAATGGATGTGAGATTTTCGATGTGAAATGCCATGTCCTGTGGTTCGGCTTGCACGTAAAATGGAGGTCCCGTGGCTCCTTCCTCTCGATAAGAGTATAAAATGCGAATAGAAGCGACCGCCATTATAAATTCAAAGACAGACACATCTGATTTAGCACAGCTGATATCCTATTTCCAGGACATTTTGATTCTCAGCATGGAGAAATCCGATGTTTTGAATATGTAATCAGAGTTAAGGAAGAAGAGGCCCAAACCAGAAGGAACTCTATCCGATTGTGGAGAAGTATAAGACTAAGGTTAGGGAGATTATTTCTGATATGGAGAGGAATGGAATTATTTCTAGATGTCCAACACAATATGTCAACCCTTTAGCTGTGGTAGAAAAGGGTGATTACAGTCTGCGCATTTGCCTTGATGCTAGAGCCTTGAACGATCGATTACTACCAGAATACGATCGACCTCCGAAAACTAGGGAGTTGCTTCGTGAATTACAAGGAAAGCGATTTCTGTCTACAATTGACCTCACTTCTTCATATCATCATGTAAAGTTGAACCCGGATTCAAGAAAGTATACCGGATTTATTTTCGATCAACAGACATATGTATTTTGGAATGAAAGCATCTGGAGTAGTGCTTATTAGAGCATTAAACTCGAATTTGAAGTTAAAGGTCAAGGAATTTTCACATTGCTATGTGGATGATTTGACTGTTGCATCAGAGACTCATGAGGAACATTTCCGACATTTGAAATTGTTATTTGGTAACCTGAGAGAAACTGATTTTAAGGTGAGCTATGGAAAATGTCAATTCTTCCGATCCGAAATAAAACACCTTGGACATATTATTGAAGGACAAGGATACGATCGATTCACTCCTTCAATTTTCTCGTCCTAATCGAGTAAAACATGTTCGACAGATTTAGGAGCTTGCCAATTCCTTTCCGGTCATTGCCCGAATTTCACCAAACAGTATCTCCACTCCAAGAACTCATGAGGAATAAAAATCTTTGGAAATGAGATGAGACATGTGAGGAGGCCTTCCGAAATACTAACAAGCAAATGAAGGAAAACATCAAATTGGAATATCCTAATTTCGAAAAGAAAAGTCATTATTGAATCAGACGCGCCCACCGTTGGAATAGAAGCCATCCTACTTAGAGAGGATGACTATGAACAGAGACATTGCTTAGCTTTATTAGTAGGAAGTTAAAGCCACATGAAAAGCATTACTACACTACTGAGTTAGAAGCACTCGTCATCGTATTTGCTCTAGAAACATGGAAGAATCTTCTAATTAGACATTCCATTATTGTTAGGACAAATCACCGAGCCTTAGAATTCATAGTGAAAACGAACATGGCCAGTAAAAGTGTGACGCGATGGGCTCTGTTCGCTCAACAATTCAACTTGACTGTGCAATATATGCCAGGTAGGAGAACTTGTTGGCCGACAGATTGAGCAGATTTCAGGACATAACAATTAGTGTAATGCACATAGAACTAATAAATGAGGACAAGGTCACCTTACGTCATTTACCGTATCTTTCCCAAGCACAAAGGGGTGAAGAACATATTCGCAAAATGTATCGATTCCTGCATCAGGACATGGACCGTGATGATGAAATTACGCTAGGAATAAGCGAATGTCTGAGGAATATGTTTTGTGGAACAACATTGTTTACAAATTTAGTGATCCGGATCATACCCAGTTGAAGATTATGATTCCACCAATCATGAAAGAACCGATCATATGGCTTGCACATAGAACCAATGGACATGCAGGAGCGGATAAGACCATCTGCATGATTAAGGAGAAATTTACTGTATATGGAGAAAGATGGGGGAAGATGTAAGAAGAGTTTTGCGCACATGTGACCTGTGTCAGCGGAGCAAGTACGCTTTCCATATTTTAAAGAAAAAGCCGAGGCCTTTCATTCCGATTACACCAAAGGAAATTTATGCTACGGATGTCTTTGGACCAATTTCCAAATCCAAGAGGGGTAATAAATATATCCTTGTCACCATTGATATTTTCAGCAAGTATACTATGCTACATCCCATACGAAAGGCTAATGCCAACTGTATCATCAAACGCATTACGGACAATGTAATTGCAGAAGCGGGAAAACCAGAATTTCTTCTTTCGGATCATGGATCTCAATTTACTTCAAGGGAATTTTGGGTAGCTATGGAATGTGTCGGAATCCAGCAAGTGTTGTGCTCTATTCGACATCCTGAAAACAATCCTGCAGAAAGGGTTACGTCGGAGCTGCCAAATTTTGTAGGCTTTACTGTTCAGGAAACCATTGCAAATGGATGGGTGTACTTCCCATAGCTGTTGAATCCATAAATAACACGGTTCATGAAAGTACAGGCCAAATACCTTCAGTTCTTAACCTTATAATCAAACCACAAAGACCTTGTGATAACATTGGCCTAATACCACCGGCAATAGAGATGAGTCATGACGATAGGATCCGTGCAGCTCATGACAAACTGCAATTCCAAGCAGAGAAACGACCTAATCGAACGAGGAATAAGAGGTTTAGAGATCAGCTACCTGAACAATGCCTAGTCTTAGTTCGAAAGCCAATACCATCTGATGTTAAGGAGAGATTATATTCACAATTTGCGCCTCTTTATGTAGGACCCCATATACTAATACAGTCACTCCAAAATGGAAGCTATCATCTAGCAATCTTTGGAACAGGGGGAGCTATTGGAACATATAATTCAGCAAACTTAATAATATATAAGTCCCATTGTTGTTGAGTAGAAAAATAAATCTAGTTTTTTTAAAGTGGGTGATGTACGTGCCCGAGAGCCACCTATGGCCAGAATATATTTCTAGATTGGTATATGATCGCAGGAATATGATGAACAAGTAGTTCCATGAAGAACTAAAGCCTATTTTCTTATATCATAACTATGTTAATTGCCACTATCAATATACAAAATTTCAGTTTGATTGCTGTAATAGATTCGTCGATATTGAGAACCGGCTAAATATTGCGGATGGTCACCATGTTGGATTTTTATATATGTAGGTCTTAGAATTATGCACTGTTACATGAAGATTATAGTGTACGTGTAGTATTAAAACTTCAATCGCATGATTAGGACACAACAAGTAAAAACGAAAGCTACCCAAAATTATGGGAAAAAAATGAAATAAATTAGATGCCAGTGGATAAACATTTGTATAAGGATTTACTGTACCAAGTTTCACTGCACTCGGATGGTTAAATTACGAGAAACGTCCATGTGAATATTTATACTTCGCGTCGCCGGAATGCTGGATTTGTGATCACGAGGTTAATGAAAGTCCTATAGGCGAACTGATGTTCATAACCCCTATGAACATAAAAAAAACAGTTTGATTGTTGTAATAGATTCGTAGATATTGAGATCCTTCTAAATATTTCGGAAGGTCACCATGTTGGATTGTTATATGTATAGGCCATAGAGTCACATACTGCCCCCGTAAATTGAATTAATTGGGGACAAAATGAGAGTATTTTCCGTCCCCATGATAAAATTTAACCAGCAAATATAAATTCTGGAAGTGTGACACAGGAGGGTCGTGTTACAAGCTCGAGGCTGTGGGAGAGCCCGATCGCGTGATATATTGCACAATGGACGCTTCTAGAAGGCTATAATTGGCATAGCAACAGCGAGTATGAAAATTAATATTATAAATATTGTTATAAATTATGCTATTGGATCCCAGCCCAGAGCCAATGAGAAGAGGTCTTATTGAAGAAGGGATCAACTTCAATTACACAATATGATGAAATTATGCATTTAGGCCCTTAGAAGAAGATTTTCTTATTAGGTAATGAAGAGAATATTAAGAGAAATTATGTCTGATGCTTTAAAAACCGCAGATCGGTTATCTACGCAGTTATAAGCATTAGTAATCTACGCGCTAAAATTATGGTGGGAGATTGATATGGCCGCCAAAAATTCGACTTGGAGGGGGAGATCCAAGGATCGATGTTCTTATTCCAGCAGTCTTTGAAGAGTGAGGAAGTGTTTTTACTGGGTTAACGGAGATCCCAAGGCTTAGTCCGAGTGCGATGACTGTCGACTTGTGGGGACGCGAGGATAGCTAGGTGGAACGTAGGTGATCACCGCACTTCCATTTTACGTGAAGTTGCGAGGAACATTGAATTGATTATTTCTCATATATAATTGAGATTTGAAGTTAAATAAGCGAATATATATAAAGAACAGGTCGCATACTATATATTATGAAAAGTCGAGCGTTTTAAAACTTACCGTTTCGACAATATAAGCCTGTTAAGTCAGATTTTCAAATGTGTTGGAAATAAAGCTGAATATCATTTTATATTGCAACGTGAAGTAGACGAACGCAGTTCAAGTGAACAGTGGCGGAGAACTTTTAATATTGGCGCAACACATAAACATTAACAGAATGACTATTATTATTCTTCAAAGGTGTTCATTCAACTTAATTAACATTGTTGATATGTTGATCTAAATAGTCATGCGCCAGAGACATATTCGATAATAGGAGTTAAGATACAACGATGGAGCTTCGTTAGACAACGTATTCTTGAATAAAGACGTAGTGTACGGTCCATCTTGTACATTATCGTCAGTCTACGAACACTAATATAACATCAATTAGCAATGGAAATATTTCATTCACCATTTATATGAATATTTCCATAATTATATTCCAATGATGAAGCTGATACAAATTTACGACGGATAATGAAGACTTTACAGAAGAGATTTGTCAAGATGCTAGGGAAAGGTAGCCCAGCAACACAGAAGAATTTGCCAGAAGGATGTCGTTCGAGCCCAGGCGAATATTGGTGAATTCCAGAGAGGGACGTTTCCTATCCCTGAGGTCGCAGATCCGAGGTTCGAATGCAGATCCATCTCAGTGTCTTGTACTGAGGAAACATTTAAAGTATTGTGGGAATACTTACATAGATCTTCCAGTTTTCGTCCAAATAAGGTATCAGTGTATCTCAATTGTAGTATAGAGCTTGATTAGTGACATTCTGAGCCAGCGATCTTATTCCATATTTTCAGCGATCTTATTCCATATTTTTATATTTTCACATCTCATGTATTCCAGTATTCTCATGTATTTTACACTTCAGATGTGTGTTGAGATTTTTATGCTTCAAGATTATATAGGAGATGATTGCCTTTCATCTATTTTTCAATTTTATTCTACGGATCAGTTGTGGAACTGACATTAAGAATTTTGTTTGAGGAATCATATTGCCTCATAGAAGACTAGTCGTTTCGACACTCGAATTTTAATAATTTTATATTAACCAAGTATTCTGACATTGTGTCATAGCTTCAAATTAAATTCTTATTAAATTTTATTTGAGCTCTTTAATGTAACGACATCTAACTTCAAGAACAGAAGAAACATCGAATGATATTGTTATATCATTATTGTACATAAACTATCGACGATCTAAGAAATACTAGTCGTTTGATAAGACTGAAGTCTTTATCCCTATAAACATTCTTTGTGTAGAGTGGAAAAACATTACGACATTGACAAACCTTTTTATTATTTGTAAAGCTAAGAGCTTTGTTCATTTAATATGTTAGAGGAAATACCTTTTGATAGAAGATTATTCAAATCTTTGGCTAAGAATTCAAAGCTAGTTTATCCCGGTCAAGATTGAATTCTATCTGACACTATAAATAACATGTGTGTTATTTTATTCTATTTGTGTAACATCACGTCATTTTGTCGACATGATATTACAACGATAAACAATTTAAAGCTTGACAAGTGAGGTGAGACAGGAGTATTATTTTTATTACATGTATTTGCGACAGACGAGTTAACAGTTAATTATCTTGTTGTGGAGTAAACTTTAGGAGGTTAATCACGACTGTCTAATATCGTTCATTACAATTGGAAGTTTCGTTTGAAGAACTTAAGCATGTATATTTGCAATCCAGTAATCATGTGTAATGATACTGAGGGTCATGCCATTATTTGAGAGAAGTTCCTACAGGAGATATGTTAATAACAAATAATCCTTTTTGGTTATTATTTAACATAGTAGATGATAATTGTTTATGCCATATATACTGTTATATGAGGATTTGTAGAGCTATGAAGTGTGCCCATGCGAGGGAGTTCCGCATTTTAAGGAAGTCAAAGTATCTTTGTTCTTTGATAAGAAGGGATGGATCATGATAAGAGCCGTTGTATACAAGTAGTCCAGTTCTAGTGAATTAACGATTTAGCTGTGTTAACAGGAGGGTTTCAGCGGAAATGCAACTTGAGAAAGATTGTCTACTCATGTCTATAATACTATTATTATATTTTATTAAACCCGAAGTTATGTAACTACGTACAGTTAACTTTAATTAGTCGACTGTATTACCCCGACAATGTAATGAAACCTATATAAGACGATGTGTAAGCAGTATATCAAAACTACGGAACGTTAGAGAAGGTTTATGTAAAAAAAAACAGTGTATATATTTAGTTGAGAATTGTATTGTAACCGAGAAGCTAGAATCTCGAAAGTGTCGCGTTAGCAGCACTAAATAATTTATATTATTATGAACATATTACATGTAAATATTTTTTTAATGATTTAATTAATTAAATAATTTAGTAGGATTTAGTAATCAATTGTTTTGGAATAGCGTGTGTTTTATGAGCGGATGTTTTGGTATGAATTATTGTTCACTGTTAAGAGTAAATGTGGAACCGAATTGGTCATGAACAATTACGGGGTGCGAATGAAAGAGTGTATAAAAAAATTAGAATGATTGTTTAAGAAACAGAGTAGTTATGTGAACTTTTGTAAAACCTAAATGTTAACTTTTACGTGTTTTTAATAAACGCACACACAAGCAGTCTCTATGTGTGCTAGAGATAATAATTCACCGTTAGCATTGGAGAGCGATGACATAATGTGAACAGGTGTACACTCACCGCCCCGTATATAAATTGTAAAACAATTCCGAGTACGGCGTGGTGCCGGTATTTCATTGATGAAACAAGACCAGCGCACGTGCGTTCTACAAACGCAGGCTTGTGAATGAAACCAGGTGTCTGGAATGCCACGAAGGTAAGAGCCTTCATTAAACGGTTTTATTTTACGCTCATAATTTTTATACACAGCATTGTAGTAAGATGTAGAGTTGAAAGGAGGTGTGAATGATTGCGTGTTTTTATTTTAATTTCTATTGTTAAATTCGTTTATTGTTATTTTGTTTATACTAGATTAGTTTACCCTATTGTTAATACATTTTATTCAGTTTGTCTTCCATTATTGTTGGAGTGTGATTCATTTTAAATATAAGGAGATGAGTATTGTGAATGTATTGTAGGCGAAGCTGAATTCCCAGTCTCCGAGGAGGTATGTAAAGGTGAGTGCCCCGTGTAGTTGGTTGCTGATCCACAATATTCTTGTAACTGCTGTATGAAAATCCCTAAAGGCCATGTTGGAAGCGATTTCTAATGTAGTATTTGCCGGAGCTGTTAGAAATAGGCAATCCAGCGGGGGCAGTGGATATTCCAACAGGATCCTTTCCGGATTATCGGGTACAGTACCATTAATGGAAAAATTTGCGTAGATTCATTATTCAAACTTTCACTTCTTTCGCATGATTGCGACACAAGAAATAAAAATTTATTTTAAAATTCGCACAGCCGCCAACTCGAGGTTATGTAAACAATTGAACTAAATTAGGTGCCAGTGCATTACAATGTGTATAAACCTTTCCTGTACCAAGTCCATTGCGTTCGGATCATTAAATCACGAGAAAGGTCTATTTAAAATTTTCAAATTCGCTTGGCCGCCATATTCGTTTTGAAGCTAACCGGTTTTTGAAAGTCTTATAGGTGAACTTCCAGTAGTGCCGTTCATCTCCGTAAAAATTTCAGGGTGATACCGCTAATAGTTTCATAGATATAGAATGCCGGTGAAATATTTCGCACAGCCGCCATCTTGAGTTTATATAAACAATAGGTATGTATAGAACTAGCACCGATAGAGCGCACTGTTGATGTACTGGGTAAGCGCAAGGCGCTCTTCATTTGCCTCCTGTGTTCTCATGCCGCTAATATGTACGAATTTAAGTTGTTTAAATTGTTATTTTCGTGACTATGCCGAGCTATTGCAGTGTTCCTCTTTGCAAAAATCAGGGAAGCCCGTTTTCGTTTCACCAATTTCCACAAAATAAATATATGAGGAAGAAATGGTTACGTGCTATTAGAAGGAAAAATTTCGATGAGAAAAATCTGACCGAATAGATTAAAGTGTGTTCCCATCATTTACAACCCGATGACTTCCACGAAAACTGTGTTGGATGAGTGTGATTTACAAAGGGAAATAATTCCTATTTTGTACCTATAAACTGATTAGACATTTCGATAACAACCACTGAATTTAAGCGTTTGTATTTGAAGGTGAGAGAGCAAGATTAAAACCAGGCTTCCATCGCTTTTTCCGTGGACCACGAACACAACAAAAATAAGGAAGAGGCCATACACAAGAAAAATGCCGGATTATCACGATAAGCCTACAATATCGGAATCTGCAGAAATCATCTCCATTGAAGTAGGGGAAGAAATCGTCAATATACAAGAAGAAGTGAATGTAACATTCTGACTCCCATTTTCAAAGACATCAATACTCGGACAAATACTTCAATAATAAATGTCGCAACATTAACAGTCACAAACGTATAATAATTGGTTTCTTGAAATCAGAATTAATTCTCAACTTCCATCTGCCCGACGGAGAATGTGGTAGCGACTGACTTCTACATTCTTGAGACAATAGTCAGATGAATGGAAACAGTTCGTGGCCCAAAAGCAGGGATTCTCAAATTTCAAAACAAAACATGGACCCTCAAGTCCTTTCCCAAGGGTACGGGAACGATTCTTATTGAGAAATTGACAAAATTACATAAGAACCAAACACGTTGCGATGTGTTTTCGAGGTATACCAGTACAATACCTGTATCAACTTTCTTTGATTATGTTTACCTTAAAACATGACTGTTTCATGTAAGCTATCAACCTTAAAAAAAAAAAGAATCGAAGTCTATAAGCAAGGGCAGCAAGTGAATATTTAAATCTCTATTTATGATTTAAATCTTATGGAAATGTATTTATCAACATAGGTCTACGATACTCAAGTAATTGCAATCTTTAGGAAAAAGCATGCCGACTAATATTCATTATTTGAATAATAAAGAGTGTTAGAATTTTGATATTAACGCTGTATTAATTCTTCCTTCCTCGAGCTAGTTTTAGCTCCTCTGGTCCGTAGCTCATTTTGCAGCTGTTTAACGCCTAAACACTGAAAATCGTCCATAATATATTAGGAGATATACCTGTAGAATGAATTAATATAGTCTTGGAGTAAAATTAGAGAAGATATAATTTACTTTTGCTTAGAAAACTCTGTCAAAATTTACTCATTCCTCGCAGCTGACTGGGAGAAACATAAGACGATCGTCTTGCGCTTACCCAATACTACACGAGCGCTATCTGGCGCGAACTTTCTCCGGCTACATCCCTATTGAACGAAGTTAGATGTCGGTGCATTACAATGTATATAAACATACACTGTAGCAAGTTTCATTGCGTTTTGTTTGTTAAATCGCGAAAAACGTCTATTTAAAAGTCACAACTTCGCTTGGCCGCCATGTTGGTTTTGTAGTTACCAGGTATTCACAAGTCACATAGGTGAACTTCTAGTAGTTCTGTTTATCACCGTACAAAATTCCAGGGAGATATCGATAAGAGTTTCGGAGTTGTTGAAGCTGGTGAAATATTTCGCACAGCCGCCATGTTGGATTGGTGAGACGTAACAAATTTTGAAGAGCACGGTCAGGGTTGTCGGAAATAGTGCTATGAACGTACTGAATTACGGGGGGGGGGGGGGGGGGACGGGACACACACGGATCACACGCATACGGACGCACACACAGACAGACACACGGACCAAAGGTGATCTCGTAAGCTTTTTCTTTTTCATAAAGGAAAATAGGCTGAAAGTAGTTGAGGGGATTGGAGAATATCAGATATTAGCAACTAGATAACAGCCAAAGAGACGGGAAAGTATAACTTCTGAGTATGTCAAACAGTGTTTTTGATCATGAAGAACACTTATAACATGGGATAAATCTCTCACGTGTGTATGCCCCGTGACGTCAGCGCAGCGCCAGCATATATGATGGCGAGGCGAAGCAACAGATATTCATTCTATTCAGAGCCATAGTCTGGTTCAGTCAACAGATGTTTACATGGTTATATATAGCAAGTATGCTAGCAAGGTCACACCGATGCGTCACGTCGCGCAGTTCTTGTCAACAAGTTACTCGAGGTGTGAAACTCCAGACGCTCTAGGACCATCGGAAAATCATCGCATGCAAATTCTTTAAAGTAAAACATTTATCTACGAGTCTGAATGTACCAACTTTCAAGATTTAGATCGTAAGCTTTCGCGGCCGGTGTCTAGTTTATCATCTTGTCTTACAGGTTTGATCCGCGTCGCATATCGGTTATTATTTCCCGACGTTTCGGCTGACATTGCAGCAGCCTTAATCATGGGTAGGTACGAGTTGGTGTCCGTACTCAAACGGTTATTGCCAGTCAGATGTGCTTGCTTGCCCTGCATTGTCGTCATGCTGCTCGCTGATTGGTCCCCGCCCCTGGCAGTCGCGCGCCAGGAGAACTTTCCAAATGTTGCTAAGTTTGAAACCATCTTCGTGATTGAAATTATTGGGATGCTTCACGACCTCTATTGCCTCTCTAATTAACCTGTTTTGATATCCAGGGATTTTAGCAACAGTTTCGGCCTTATCAAATTCGATGGCGTGTCTCGTGACGGCAGCATGTTAAGCTATTGCAGATCTGTAGTTTATCTGTTTCGTGTCTCGAATGTGCTCTGAAATCCTAATGGAAACGCGTCTTTTTGTTTGCCCTATGTAAACCTGTCTACAGGAGCAAGGCACTTTGTAAACTCCTGCGTCCTGGTTTGGCAGCTTTATCTCGTTTGATTTACACACCACTTGCGTCAGCTTGTTTATAGGATGCATCACAGTTGCCACATCATGTCTCTTAAGCAGCCTGGCGATTCTATCAGTACTTACGGCAGAAAGGCTTTATGGTAGGGCCTATCTTCGTCCTTTTGCCAGTTCTTCGGCTTTGTTCTACCTTCCGTGTGGATTTATTTGTTCTTTGCTGTAGCCATTAGCAAGGAGCGTGTTCCAAACATGTTTCTTCTCTTCATTCACGCTATCCTCATCGCAAACCTGGTTGACTCTGGTGAGGAGTGTTCTAGTTACCATTTCTTTCTGCGATGGAGGATGACTAGAGTTAGCATGTAGGTACCGATCTGTGTATCTTTCCTATAGACCCTGTGTCCGAGCGTGTTATCTGTTCGTTTATAGAGCAGAACTTCTAAGAAGGCCAGCTGATTATTTCCTTCTACTTGCATTGTGAAGTTGATGCTCGGATGTCTGGAGCACATAAAGTCTAGAAAGTTCCGGAGTGTGGTGCGTCCATGTTTCCATATCAAAAAGACGTCGTCTACGTATCTGAACCAACACTCGGCTTCAATGGGCTCTCATTTATCGATCCTTCTTCGAAGTTAGCCATGAACACGTTAGCCAGTAGTGAAGAGAGGGAGGAACCCATGGCTGCTCCCTCCGTTTGCTGAAACATCAGCCCATTGAATACGAAGACTGTGGAGTTAACGCAGTGTTCAGATAAATCCACTAAGTCCGTTGGACCTCCTGTGGCTGTAAGTATTTCCCTGATTAACTGTGTGGCGTCAGGTACATGGAATCTGATAAATAGGGACTCCACATCGAAGCTTGCCTGTAGATCACCGTCATTCATGTTTATACTCGCTATGATATCAGTAAAGTTCTGCGAGTTTTTCACGTGAGAGGCTGACGGAGGGAATAATAGCTGCAGTACCTGATTCAAATATTTAGCCAGATCATGAATTGGAGACGGTATGGCGCTAACTATAGGCCTCAGAGGCACATCGGGCTTGTGTATTTTAGGTAGGCCGTAGAACGTGGGAGTTCTTGAGTAGCGAGGTACTAGGGATTTCTGCTTCTCTTCTGGAATAGGTGGCTCCTTAATTAGCCGCGTCGTCGTTAGTTCTATCTTCCTTATGGGGTTCTTCGGGATCGCCTTATAAGCTGTGTCTGAAAGGAGGCTGTGAACTTTATCTACGTAGTCTTGGGTGTCGAATATAACTGTAGCATTTCCCTTTGTCTGCTGGCAAAATCGTAATGCTTTCATTGTTTCGTAGCTCTTTAAGGGCCTGACGTTCTTCCCTGCTGATGTTGCTTGAAACGGGCCTGGCATGTTTGATGATCTGAGAGGCATCTGCTCTAATTTCTTCTGCTTCTAAGGCTGGTAGATGACGGATAGAAGCTTCTACCCCGCAGATAAGATCTTCCGTAGGAGGGCGTCTCGGCGTGATTGCGTAATTAAGTCCTTTGGCTAACAGGTCCTTACTTGGCTCGTTCAGTGGCAGCGATGACATGTTGATCACTATGCGCTTCCTATCTAGTGCATACGTTGAAGGTGGTTTTGCCTTTGTTGCAGCAAGTCATATTTCTTTATATGTGTAGCTGTTGTTTTCTGTAATACGGAATCTGCTTGCCTTGCGGTTATATTATCCAACATCGCCCAATCGTCAGGAGACAGTATGTGTATGTCATATACTTCTCGCGTCACCATATCTAGTTCACGACGGTAGTTCCGGTACCGTTCACGTAATAGGGCACTTTCAGTTCGAAGTAAAATTCTCCTCGCAGCAGGCGAAGAAATATGATGTTTTACCATCATAAACTTGGGTGAAATGTCGTAGTCTCTGCAGCGATTCTAAAAGGCAAGTGAGCTCAGCAAGCGTGACCGTTTCTGGCGTAGAATGCCCAATTTCCTGCTCTAGGAGTGAGTTTCCTCCCCGTAGAGGCGCATATATTTAGATCGTAATCTCTCGTGGCCGGTGTCCAGTTTATCACTTGGCTTACAGGATTGAGCCACGTCGCATATCGGTTATTATTTCCCGACGTTTCGGCTGACATTGATGCAGCCTTAATCATGGGTAGGTACGAGTAGGTGTCCGTACTCAAACTAACGGTTATTGCCAGTCAGATGTGCTTGCTTGCCCTGAATCGCCGTCACGCTGCTCGCTGATTGGTCCCCGCCCCTGGTAGTCGCGTCCTGGTTTGGCAGCTTTATTTCGTTTGATTTACGCACCATTTGCGTCAGCCTTTCTGCCGTACGTACAGGGCTTGACAGATAGAATCGCCAGGCTGCTTAAGAAACACGATGTGACAACTGTGATGTATCATATAAACAAGCTGACGCAAGTTGTGCGTAAATCAAACGAGATAAAGCTGCCAAACCAGGACGCAGGAGTTTACAAAGTGCCTTGCTCCTGTGGACAGGTTTACATAGGGCAAACAAAAATACGCGTTTCCATTAGAATTTCAGAGCATATTTGAGACAAGAAACAGATAAACTACAGATCTGCAATAGCTGAACATGCTGACGGCTCGAGACACGCCATCGAATTTGATAAGGCCGAAACTGTTGCTAAAATTCCCGGATATCAAAACAGGTTAATTAGAGAGGCAATAGAGGTCGTGCAGCATCCCAATAATTTCAATCGCGAAAATGGTTTCAGACCTAGCAACATTAGGAAAGTTCTCCTGGCGCGCGACTGCCAGGGGCGGGGACCAATCAGCGAGCAGCATGACGACAATACAGGACAAGCAAGCACATCTGACTGGCAATAACCGTTTGTTTGAGTACGGACAACTACTCGTACCTACCCATGATTTAGGCTGCTGCAATGTCAGCCGAAACGTCGGGAAATAATAACCGATATGCGACGCAGCTCAATCCTGTAAGCCAAGATGATATAATAGACACCGGCCGCGAAAGCTTACGATCTAAGTATATACGCCTCTACGGGGAGGAAATTCACTCACTTGCGTCAGCTTGTTTATAGGATGCATCACAGTTGTCACATCGTGTTTCTTAAGCAGCCTGGCGATTCTATCTGTCAACCCCTGTACGTACGGCAGAAAGGCTGACGCAAGTGGTGCGTAAATCAAAAGAGAAAAAGCTGCCAAACCAGGACGCAGGAGTTTACAAAGTCAGCCGAAACGTCGGGAAATAATAACCGATATGCGACGCGGCTCAATCCTGTAAGCCAAGATGATAAACTTTCAAGATTTTATAGTATTCAAGTTTAAAGTGCATAGCAACGTAATTCGAACTCCACGTTCTGTAACAAACATATTCGTCGAAGTAATCACCTGTAGCCACTGATATATGTTTACAAACTACGTCAACATGATTGCAAGCTACAGAACAACGCCATCCACTATTCAAAAGCACGCTAGAATCTTCACAACAAGTAACATGTGCTTTCCTATCTAGGAATACACAAAGGTGGATTGGTGAACGAGAGGATGGTCGATGCAGACGAAGAAACTTCAAGCAAGCCCTGGCAAACCACCAGAGGGGATCTGTAGCCCACCTGTTTGAAGGAAGAGCAAGTACAACGCCAACTGGGAATCATCCAGATGGATGTGACTTGAGTCGGAGGCCGTGTGAAACCAGCCAGTCGGAGTACGATGGAGGGAGGAACGTGGTCGACGTCATGGTTTACCAAGCCATAAGCCATGGACAACCCCTGCCGAAGCTGATATCTGAAAGGTCTGACAAAATAAGAGCATGTACTCAGTTTTATTGTCATTTTAGCCCAGGCAACGAAGACCGAATTTCAGCGAATAAAAATAATAAATATGAAAGTTTTGAAATTTGGTGAAACTGTTTATTAGAGCTTACTATTGAACCTGCCAAAAGTCCTGACCAATTAACGGTCCGCAATCGCCGCCATCTTGGAAAAAGGGTGCACTTTTATGATTTTTAGTCTATAACTCTTTATTTATTAACTTTATCGAAAACGTTGTAGTGATCCAATTTTGAGACCATTTAATTCTCTACAAAAAAGGTTCAATTCAGTTGTTTCATAAAACCAACATTTACCGAGTAAATGGACGACGAACTTGAAGCAGATCGGAGAATTGCTCCAAACAAAAGCAGGTTAATTGACATGCTATCAACCAAGTTAAAATATCAGGGAATAGGATGTCTACAGAGCACAGATGATGCATATTTTTTGATCGTGAACACTGCAATCCAATTATCATCATCAAAAAGTTACGTGGCTATTATTGGCGAAGATGTTGATCTTTTAGTTTTGCTGGTTGCATTGGCTCCATCGGAAAAAATATCTTTTTTGTCAAACCGGGAAAGGGAAAAATCGCGAGAAGGGTGTATTAATCACAGCAGTCACAATCATCAGGACTTGCGAACAACATTCTTTTCCTGCATGCCTTTAGTGGCAGCGACACTACGTCAGCGATTTTCAATAAAGGAAAAGTTAGGTGCGTAAAGTTATTTCACAAAAGTAAAGAGTTACATGATATCGCTGAAAGTGTCAACAACCGTGATTCTTCACACGACGTTATCGCTGAAGCTGGAGAACGTTTTTTCCTTGCAATCTACGGTGCACGTTCTACAGACAATTCTTTGAATAAACATCGATATCATTGTTTCACGAAATCTATGACGAAAATAAAGCCCAACATTGCCTCACTACCACCAACAGAAGGAGCATCTAGGCAACATTCTTTTCGAGTGTACAATCAAGTGCAAAAATGGCTGGGAAATGAATTACCCCCTAAATTATGGGGTTGGAAACGAGTCCAAGGATACTTCAGTCCGATTACAACAATGGACTTCATTGCACCCGAGGCTTTATTAAATCTGATTTTTTGCAAATATACAACTGGCTGTGCAGGGTTTTGTGGGTGTAGAAAAGCAGGTATTGATTGTACAACGGTTTGCAATAATTGTCATGGTTCTGCTTCAATGGATCGAAAATAGTCGACGAAGAAAATGAAGACGGAGACGAGGTCGATAACGCGAATGAAGAAAGGGCAGTGTCAACCAAAAGCTCGAGACGATCTTCCTATGCGGGGAGCATTGATTTATCGGATTATGTTGATGTAGTCGATGATAATAGCCCCAGTACCGGTCAGACTGCAAAAAACGACGCACTCAAACGTAATAATAAAGTGAGTAAATAAAAAAATGTGGTAAATGAAAAAATAATAACAATGATTGAATTTTACGTAACGAATATAAATTTCTGTTTGCAGAATTCCCACAGAGATTTATATGGACCGTTATGCGCGATTGAATTCATATTTTGCTGCTAAAGCCAACAGTGAGAGTGATTCCCCGATCTGCATCAAGTTGCCGTCCATTAACACGGAAAATATTAGATTTATGAAAAAATTGAATTGAACCTTTTTTGTAGAGAATTGAATGTTCTCAAATTTTGATCACTGCAATTTTTTCGATAAAGTTAATAAATAAAGTGTTACAGTCCAAAAACCATAAACGTGCACACTTTTTCCAAGATGGCGGCGATTGCGGACCTTTAATTGGTCAGGACTTTTGACAGGTTCAAGAGTAAGCCCTAATAAACATTTTCTCCAAATTCAAAAACTTTCGGATTTATTATTTTTATTTTCGCTTCGTTGCCTGGGCTATTTTGGGAACAGCTCATGTAGAAATCAGAATAGTTCTACCCCGTAATTTCTTTTGATATGTGTTAGCACTTTGTCACGACTATTTTCGCTACGAGTAAATTAATTACTTTGCCATGAAAAGTTTTCGGTTTCCGTACGTGTATTGGCAAGTAGGAGGATACATGCTAGGCCTATTCAACGTGTTTGCATCTGCATATCTGCGCAGGCCGCAGCCTAGTTCTATTAGATGGACACGATGATATAATTGTTTATTTAAGTCTTGTGGACTACATTACATATGCCGATTAATATATAAATTCATTTCTTGATCGACCGATTGTCGCTATTGAAGGCTCGGTCACACAGGAGCGCGGACTGTCCGCGCGAACGAACGACCGCAGTCCGCCGCGGACTAGGGTGGTCAAATAGATTGCGGACAAGTCAAGGCGAACCAGAGTGAAAGCACTCTCGATAAAGTGCGCATTACATTGTTTTCAGCTAGTGGTATTTTAATTAACATTTTAATTCAACATGTCCAGCAGTTCCTCTGACGAAGAAGAATTGCTTCTTCTGTTGGCATTCAGACGAAAGAGAGTATGGGTTCACGAAATTAATGAGAAAAGAGAGGAATTTGGGGAGTTTCACAGATTGTGCCGGGAACTGTTCTCGTTTGAAGACAGGTTCTTCGTGTATTTTCGAATGTCTCGAGAACAATTTGAGACATTACGTATGCTCCTACAACCAACCATTTCCAAGCAAACCACTGCGAAGGAAAGGCTAGCCATCTGTTTAAGGTAAGTAATAACAAAGCATAATCATTATTTTTCACACATATTTATTTTTCAAGAAAATAATTAGACTATACTTGTGCGGTCTCGTGTGAAATTCATATTGAACTGACAAAAGTAAGATGTAGCCTTCAACTAAAAATTAGACTAAACAAAACATGCAAAAAGAGGAACTTAATTATCAAAATTAATTTATTTTAAGGTAAGAAAGACCTGTATCTTGCCCATAAAGAAAACAATTAATTTTTCTGTTTCTTCTGCCATGTTTTCCGTTTTGTCCTCTACAGACCGCCGCGAACTTTGTAAGAAAACACAACTGGTTCGCCGACCGCCGCGGACAAGACTGAGCCGTCGGTTTGGCCAGGGTGATGCACTATTTAACAATACAGAGTTCGCGGCGGTAGACCGCTCCGCGTGCGCGGACAGTCCACGCTCCTATGTGACCGAGCCTTTAGGGTTGTAAAACACACAGCGATTTTCATATATTTTTCCAGCATAAGTTGAACAATTGTGTTAAATTGTTTATAATAAATTCAAACTAAATTATTACTGTTGTTTACTCGTAAACGGTCAATCTTTAAAGGAGGTATTTGTGGCTAAAATGGAGAAGGCACAACGGACACTAATCGTAATAATAATAATCAGAATATGTTAATGAAATTTAAGAAATTGTTTAAGCTCAATTGTGGTAACAATATTCTTGAAGTTAATTTGTTATGGACAGAGTGAAATAGCCTCTGGTCCTTGTGTTAAATGATGTTGTTATGGACAGAGTGAAATAGCCTCTGGTCCCTGCATTCGTGTTGATATAGTATAATGGGAAGAATGAAATAATCTCTAGTCTCCCGAGTTATTGAAGTTGTGGTGATAGTAGTTGTTCCAAGAATATCGTAAATGTTTGTATTATATTTCCAAAACTGTGTTCGAGATTTGTCCAGTGATCATTAATAACGAGTGAGATGATAATGTAATAATAATAATAATAATAATAATAATAATGTAGGCGTAGGGATGTGGCGACCCCATCGCCCAGTGGGAAACCACTGCAATCAGCCACCCGAGTATTGGCGGAAAAACCATAACTATTCGGGTTAGGAGGAAATGCCTGCCCACCGCCGGATAACATCTTGAGGCCCTCCAAGGCTAACAACCTTGGTTGCATTCATTATGAGCAATTTGCTCCAAGCTAAACTAAAGCTTCTTAAGCATGATGGTAAAACAAATACAGGAGATTAATACCCCAGGTGGCAACTTTTCGAAGAAATCCACCGTCGCCCACGAGCGACGCATGCATCCCATTCGGACTCTGGGGGGGATGCAACGTCATGCTAATGATGAGTCGGAGCGTCTTGGAAATCCTGAACAGTCACGAAAGCTGAAACCCAAATCTAAGAGTTTTTTGGCAACGTTCAACATCAACTCTCTAATACAAACTGGTAAGATGAAACAGCTGACCCTTGCCCTTCACGAAAACAAAATCTCAATAATGGCCTTGCAAGAAACTCGCTTCACTGACCAAGATACGTTTGAGTCTGATGGGTATCGGTTCTTCAAGAGCAAATCCCGTAAGAGGGTAATGAAGAACACCCCTATCTTCGGTACAGCCTTTGCTGTCAACACCAGAATCCTTAGGTCAGTCTCGAATTTTGAAGCTGTTAAAGTTAGGTTATGCCTTCTATCTCTGCGCTGTGCAAACAAAACATACACGCTAGTCAATGTACATGCTCCAACTAATGAACAAAACAAAAAAGAGTGGGAAGACACTGATAGATTTTGGAACTTCTTGGATGCTAGATTGGCAAAAATCCCGAAACACCACGTCAAGATCCTAATGGGTGATTTCAACGCACAGGTAGGACGTGAACGGAAATACAGGAATGTCGTTGGGCTCTATCCAGCACACAATTGAACTAACAAGAATGGAGAACGCCTCATTGAACTATGTAATAACCATAACCTCCAGCTGATGTCAACACACTTTCGTCACCTACCTAGAAAACAGACTACATGGAGATGCCCGAACAAAACATTAGGAGAGTTCCAAATAGACCATGTTGCGATATCTCGAAGATCTAGTCCGGAAATCATGAACGTTACCGTAAAAAAGGGAATGAACATAGACTCAGATCACTATGTATCGGTAGTAAAGTTCCGGCCCATTCCACTAAACAAAAAGAAAAACAAACCTACCATAATCCGCTTCGACACAAACATGCTCAGAGATAGGGAGAATGAATTCAAAGAACTTGCCCAACCAGTGGAAAAAGACTTCAACAGCACGAGAAAGCAGATGACAAACGCTGCAAAAGAAGTAGCAGAAACCAAGAAGAGGAAGAAACACACATGGTGGAACAATAACTGCGAGAAGACCTTAAAGGATCGTCTAAATGCTTGGAAAAAGTACTACACCACCAAAGAGGAAGAAGATTGGAACATCTATAGAGACCAACGAGCACAAACAGCAAAAATAATACGCAGCGAGAAACGCAAGTATGAAAAAGAACAAATGGACAAAATTGAACAAAACTTTCACAGAAATGAGACCCGTGAATACTACAGGGATTTTAAAAAGAAGATACAAGGATACAAGGCACCTTCCCTTTGTTTTCTAAGAAAAGATGGAACTCTAGCAACATCCAACGAGGAAAACTGCGAAATTTTAGCCGGGTATTTTAACGACCTCCTAAATTGTGAAAAGCCATCCAACCCTATCAGAACAAACAAACAAATGAACCACAATTTGCCATCTTCTCCACCAAATCGCGATGAAATCAAACGCCACATAAAGATGTTGAGAAATAACAAGGCTCCTGGTGAAGACTCCATGATTGCAGAACTGTGGAAACATGCCCCAGAAGAAGCAATTGACATCCTACACCAAACCATTGTAGATATATGGGAGACAGAACAACTCCCAGAAGACTGGAAGATAGCTTTGATCCATCCTTTACACAAGAAAGGAAATATAAGAGATGTGAACAACTACCGTGGTATTTCTCTTCTGTCAGTAGCTTACAAGATCCTGTCATTTCCCATCCTTGAAAGACTGGAACAGCAAGTTGAACACAAACTCGGAGAATACCAAGGGGGTTTTAGGAAAGGCCGATCGACTGCAGAACAAATCTTTAACCTAAAAACCATAATTAGGTACTATGTGTTGAGAGGTCGAACGTATGTATCGACATTTGTAGACTTTAAGAAAGCGTACGACTGCATTGACCGTGATGTGTTGATTAACATACTTGCAGAAATGGGAGTCGATATGAAACTGCTGGCGATAATAAGGGCAACCCTAATTAATACCACATCCAAAGTCAAATTCCAAGGATGTATTTCTGAACCCTTTGAAATCAAGACAGGTGTTCGACAGGGAGATAGCCTGTCACCTCTGTTGTACAACTGCGTGCTTGAAAAGGTAATACAGAATCGGCGACAGAAGTTAAAAGAAGGAGGCCTTTACAAACCTTTAAGGATCGGGACGAAGGAAAAGTGAGTGGAAATAGATTGCTTAGCATTCGCTGATGATATAGCCCTGATGACAGAAGATTTCGAAAGTGCAACAGAACAGGTCAATATATTGAAGGAAGTAGCAGAACAAACAGGATTACAAATTTCCTTTCAAAAGACAGAAGTAATGTCGAACATCAAGGATGATACAGCACAACTAAACACCAAATATGGAACGATAAACCGTGTTAATAAATTTAAATATCTTGGGGAATGGATCCAGCAAAATGGCCTTGACAAGGAAGCCATAGAAGCAAGAATCAAGAAAATGGAAGTCGCTTTTCAAACCACCCGCAACATATATAACAAAAAGTGCTTTTCTATGAACACAAAAATTCGTCACTACAACACTGTCATCAAACCAGTACCGCTATATGCATCTGAATGCCTTATCCTATCCTAGAAATGTTTGCTCGCGAAGTTAGAGAGAAAAGAAAGAAAGAAAGAAAGAAAGAAAGAAAGAAAGAAAGATCCTACACATCATACTTGGCCCAGATTACAAAAATGGCATCTACATCAGAAAATCCAGGCCAGAAGTTTACTCGAGGATAGAGAAGATCACAGACACAATGCGAAAACGCAGAGTTTGCTTCTACGGTCATATGCGACGGATGATCGATTCCCGATGGACGAAACGTATCTTCAGTATATTCGACTCAAAATCAAAAATTACAATGCCATGGTTTGTTAACGTCCAGAAAGATCTGAAAGAAATGGGGATACGAGCAGAAGATGCACAAGACCGAAATCTTTATAGAGCAGCCATCAAGACGTTTGGGACTTTCCGGGACGAAAAACGGACAACTGGTGCGAAATGGACAGAGGAACGTCGTGCTAAACACAGTGAGCTCATGAAGGCAATGTGGATCAAGAAAAAAATGAGCAAATGCCAGAATGTAAAATGAGGCTTATCGTGGTCCCTAGTTGGCCGATTAGCGAAATTGAAAGAATGAATGAATAATAATAATAATAATAATAATAATAATAATAAAATATCACTGGGGTCCTTAAAGCGCAATGCCATCCTAACTGTGTTACTTATATGTTTATCTTTGAATATAATGTAAAAATATGAAAACAGACTCAATTTAGCTGATGTTATGAATTATGCGATAAATAATCGCTCATGTAGGAGGCAGATAATAATGATCATTTTTATGACCGACAGGTTGATGTTTGAGAATAATAGCCATCGATCCGGAGCAGGCATGTTTACGCTACTTATGATGCTCTATTTCACTTGAGGAGAAGGAGTAGTAGGAGGAATGTTTTGTCACATGAGACTACTAACATATCTAGATGAGACATAATGGTTGCCAACCATAGTTAAATGAAATCTATGAGATAGTAATGTAAATGATGTAAGTAATGATTATAGTTATTCTAGCGAATGTTATGGTTTCATTTTTGAGCGCACTTTACTGCAGCGTAGGTTGCTTATTATTATTCTAGCGCATTTTGAGAAGCGCAGACTTGAGATCGATTTCCTCTTTCAGTATTCCACATGGTTTAGTGAACCACATTTTTCTTCCAGTCTGAAATATCAAGTTATTTTGAATCGTGACTTGTCCACATTAAACATGGCTTGGTCATATTCTAGGATGTTTTCTCTCCACAGGAGTGTGTGTTGTAAGTAGATTTATTCTGCCCTATAGGTCGTGGGAGGGTTAATTTCTGTTTTTTGCTACATTCCTCGAAGAATAAATGTTTGCTACAATTGTTATCTTAAACAGACTTATGGCTATGATATGTGGTTTCCCATTTCCCTTTCTTCGCGTGGAAATTTAGGAAAATGTAGCATTTATATCGATTATACACCCAGAACGACCCCAAGGTCCATCTCCTGCTCGCATTCTTCTCACATTTCACATATGTGCTTAGTGGCTTGCTATCGTGTACCAGTGGTGAGCGGGCACATAAGAAATATGTCAATCCCACGTTCCCCTGTTGCTTTTATCATTTCTTCCACTATTCCATCTGACCCAGGCTATTTGTTATAAGCAAGCCTTCGTAAAGCCGCTTCCACTTCACACTTTAAGACAAACGGTTCTCTCTGTTGTTCTGCCTTCTCTGAATCTACTGTAATACGATCTGTGTTGCCTTCCATCAGGGTTACGCAATACCGACACCTTCTATTTATAATCTCTTTAGTGTCAGTCAATAATCTACCTGTACTATCTGGTGTTGGAGAAGGATACTGCGTATTCCTTGGTCAGCCAAGAAGACAAATGTATGGGTGATTCAAAAAATCAAACCAGATCTGTCTCTTGAAGCATTAATAACACGATAACAGCTGTCATATTTTGGACACATTACGAGGCGTTCTGATTCGTTGGAAAAGACAATTATGCTTGGAAAAGTGTAAGGGTCTCGGAGACGAGGGCGGCCAGCATTGAGATGGATCAACTCCATCAAATCCAACATGAATATGTCACTGAAGGATCTGAAGTATAAGGCTGAAGACAGAATCATATGGAGGCAGTCCATCCATGCAGTAGCTAGGAGTAGACGCCGACTTGATGGCACCTGATTATAATCATCATCACTATCTTCGACTGGTAAATGGCATGGTTTGAAATTTCTTGTCAAGAATTTTACCTTTCTGAATAGATCTCTGGGTTCATTCTGGTTCATATGACTTTCGACCATCACAGAGGGTTGCGGTATAAGCTTTCTTGTAGTCATACAATGCTTTGTTAATTTATTTTGTCGTATGGTTATACCTCTCGAGCTTGTTGACGTTATTTATCCCACTGGCTTTGATATCCTGTCGTTCATTAACGCCCATGTATGATTTGATACCAATGGTTCTTTGGCTTTTCTTTTTCTAGTTTATGATTTACGGCTGCTTTCTCCAGATTGATCTTCATTGTATTCCAGAGCTCCTCTGCGCTAACATTACGTATATATTCTTGGGAGATTCCGTACAATGCACTTGACACTTAATCGCAATATGTTGTCGTGTTTCCTAGCTCGCATCTGTTCCTCACATGTATCGCTTTAGGAACTTTTCTTAATCTGAGGCTCATTTCTCCAACTAAGGCATCATGATCGCTTCCACAGTCCATTTCGGGATGCGTTTTGACATAATTTATTGAGGTATTACATATTTATGAAATGAGTACATAATCTATTTGGCTCCTTGTATGGCCGTCTGGAGATCTCCAAGTGAAGATATAATTTCTAATGTGTGTTAGAAATGTATAACTTATTCTCTATACAAAACTCTAGAAGCATTTCTCCTCTCGAGTTTCTAGTTCCTAAACCGCATTTACCAACCGCAGTTTTAGCCTATTTTCATTTATGAAAAAAAAAATAGGCTTATGAGATCACGTTTTGTCGGTGTGTGCGGATGTGTGTATGTGTGTGCGTCCGTGTGTGTGTGTGTGTGTGTGTGTGTGTGTGTGTGTCCCCTAATAACTTCTAACCAGCTGGAACGAAATCAATCAATCAATGGAACTCGCTTAAGTTTTAGTACTTCTCCGGCCGACCCAGGCCGTGTCCTTCAAATTTTATAACATCTCACCAATCCAACATGGCGGCTGTGCGTAATATCTCACCGGCATTCTATATCTCCCTCATATCACCCTGATTTTTTTACGTTAATATAGGATACTACTACAAGTTTACCTATGAGGCATTCAGAAACGTGTTATATACAAAACCAACATGGCGGCCAAGCAAAGTTGAAACTTGTAAATAGACTTTTCTCACGACTTAACCATCCATACGCATTGAAACCTGGTGCACCAAATGTTTAAACACATCGTAATGCACGGGTATCTGCTTTAATCCAATTGTTTACATAACCATGGTGGTTGTGCGAAATATTTCACCGGCATGCATTATCTCCAAAACTATTACTGATATCACCCTGAAATTTTGTATGGTGATAAAGGGCATTACCAAACGTTCATCTATGACACTCTCCAAAACCTGTTAACTACAAAACGAACAAGGTGGCCAAGCGATTTTCAAACTTTTAAATAGACTTTTCTCGCGATTTAACCATCCAAACGCAATTCAACTTGGTACAGAAAATGTTTATACACATTGTAATCCACTGGCATCTAGTTTAGTCCAATTGTTTACATAACCTCAAGATGGGGGCTGCGCGAATTCTTTAACCGGCATTCTATATCTCCGAAACTATTACTGATATCACCCTAAAATTAAATGCCCTGATAAAGGGCTCTACTGCAGGCTTCTCTGTGCAACTTTCAAAATCCTGTATTGTACAAAACGAACATGGTGGCCAAGCGTTGTTGAAATATTTTAATAAACTTTTCTCGCGATTTAAGCATCTGAGCGCAGTGATATATGGTACAGTAAATGTTTATACACATTTTAATGCACTGCCATCTAATTTAGTTCAATTGTTTGCATAACCTCAAGATGACGGCTGTGCGAAATTTTAAAATTAAGTTTGTATTTCTTGTGTATTGATCATGCGATCGAAGTGAACGTTTGAATAATGAACCTACGCAATAATCGTCATCTAATAGTACATAACTCTATGGCCTAGATATGTTAAAATCCAACATGGCGACCATCCTAACTATTTAGACGGTTATCAATATCTATTAATTTATGACAGCAATCAAACTCAAAATTCGAATGTTGACAGAGGCTATAAACATAAGCTCACCTATGGGACTTTCAATAACCTGGTGAGCACAAATCCAACATGGCAGCGACGTGAAATATACATATTAAGATGGACGTTTCTCACGATTCAACCATCCAAGCGCATTAAAACATGGTACGGTTAATGCTTGTACAAATTTTAATCCACTGACATCTAATGTATTTCAATTGTTTTCATAACAAATAGATGGCTGCTGTGTGAACTTCTAAAATCTCGTTTTAGGTAGATTTCTTTAGAAAGCTAACTATTGCAATGGGTCCCATGTTTCGACTTCTGGAAAATTTCGACATATCTTCGCGTTTCACATCCCCCAGACCCCAAAACCACCGTCAGTTCAAAAGTTTATATATAATTTATGTATATATGTATATATATATATATATATATATATATATATATCAGTTTCTTGTGGACACGATAACTGCCGTAATTTTACACCAATCACTTTGAATTTTTTACAAAATATGTATCACTATAAAATCTCGGTCGAGTTCGTTAATGGGCAAAATCGGTCAAAGGGGGTAAAAATGGGGGGCTTTTTTCGAAAAAGTGAAATATCGCTATAACTCTCTTAATACATGAAATATCGAATCCCTTCAAAGTTCATAATATGTGTCGGATAAGTGCCAAAAATTTATGTCAAATAAGTTTTTTGATAGCACCAACCATTGACCAAAGGGGTGGGAAAAAGTGGGTTTTTCGGGAAACATTAATCATATCTCTGTTAATAGGCACAATATCAAAACCGCACAAAATGGACAATATTCCTCCAATAATTACCTAAAACTTTTGTCTGAAAGAATTTTTGATATGACCCACCATTACGCCACGGGGTGAACAAAATGATTTAAATTATAAGAAAATGCCAAGTGCCAAGAGAGGTTGCCATGACAACTTTACTTTTAATTGATAAGGATGACCATCAGCAGTTGCTATGACAACGCCACTGCACGAGATCACATTCAGTTTTCATATGTCAGTGGGAAGCGACTTCGGTATCGGAACTGGTAGCATGCTGAACTTCTATGCCCAAGGTCGCGGGTTCAAACCCGGCTGAAGTCGTCGGATTTACTAAGAGCGCTAAAAAACCTGAGTTTGCTTTCCTTCGGAGGGGAAGTTCCAACGTTCGTTGCGAGTTGCTGATTGAGGTGGCATCTAGTAGCCAAGTTCACAGCTAGGTGTCGTTGACGGCAGGTTTTAGGTAGATTTCATTAGAAAGCTAACTATTGCAATGGGTACCATGTTTCGATTTCCGGAAAATTTCGACATATCTTCGCGTTTCACATCCCCCAGACCCCAAAACCACCGTCAGTTCAAAAGTTTATATATAATTTATGTAATATATGTATATATGTATATCAGTTTCTTGTGGACACGATAACTGCCGTAATTTTGCACCAATCACTTTGAATTTTTTACCGAATATGTATACCCATAAAATCTCGGACGAGTTCGTTACTGGGCTAAATCGGTCGAAGGGGATGAAAATGGGGGACTTTTTTCTTTCGAAAAATGAAATATTGCTATAACTCTCTTAATATGTGAAATATCGAATCCGTTCAAAGTTCATACTATGTGTCGGATAAAGCTCAGAAATTTATGTTTGAAACGTTTTTTGATAGCACCAACCATTGACCAAAGGGGTGGGAAAAAGTGGATTTTTCGGGAAACATTAATCATATCTCTGTTAATAGGCACAATATCAAAACCGTACAAAATGGACAATATTCCCCTAATAATTACCTAAAACGTTTGTCTGAAAGAATTTTTGATACGAGTCACCATTGCGCCAAGGGACGAGAAAAATGATTTCGGAATTATAAGAAAATGCCAAGAGCTATCAGTGGTTGACATGGCAACACTACTAAATTGATGAGGGATGAGCCATCAGACGTTGCCATGACAACTGACTAAGTGTGAAGCGGCTTCGGTGACGTAACTGGTAGCATGCTGAACTTCTATGCCCAAGGTCGCGGGTTCAAAGCCGGCCAAAGTCGTCGGATTTTCTAAGAGCACTAAAAATCCCTCAGTAAGCTTTCCTTTGGAGGGGAAGTTTCAACGTTCGTTGCGAGTTGCTGATTGAGGTGGCATCTAGTAGCCAAGTTCACAGCTGTGTGGCGTTGACGTTAGTATCTGGTAGCAACATTAGGAACTACTGCTTGAAATTTAGCGTCTGCATTCCTTACCTGAATTACAGACTAATACAGCTATCACAATTCACACCGTTTATCAGACAGATTCTACACTCACCCAAAGTACACGGGGTTATATGACCGCGTTGTCGCAGCCCCTAAACTGAGGAACCAACCAACATCTCTGCGGGAGATATAATTTTGCGTGAAGAAGTAACAGACCGTTACATAGTTACACATCAGTGTCGAAACCTTGCATAAGGACAGTGTGACCACAAGTATAACAAGTAGTTCCGTGAAGAACTGTACAGCCTATTTTCATATATCCCGCTCATGTTAATTGCCTCTATCAACATACAAAATTTCAGTTTAATTGCTGTAACAGATTCGTAGATATTGAGAACCGCCTAAATATTTCAGATGGTCGCCAGGTTGGATTTTTATTTTTGTACTATTATATTAAGATTATTGTGTAAGTGTCGTATTCAAACTTCAATCGCATGATTACAACACAAGAAGTAAAAACGAGATTTTAAAATTACGCACAGCAGCCATCTTGTGATTATGCATACAATTGAAATAAATTAGATGCCAGTGGATCAACATTTGTGTAAGCATTTAAAACGTGCAACGTTTCACGGCACTCGGATAGTTAATTCGCGAGAAACGTCCATTTAAATATTTATACTTCGCGTCGCCGCCATGTTGGATTCGTGCTCACCAGGTTACTGAAAGTCCTATAGGTGAACATATGTTCATAGTCTCTATGAACATAAAAATTTCAGTTTGGTTGTTGTAAAAGATTCATATCTATTGAGGACCGTCTAAATATTACGGAAGCTTCCTATTTAGGATTGTTATATGTATAGGCCATAGAGTTATGTACCATTCAAGGTCACTTATTGCCTAGGTTCATTATTCAAACTTTCACTTGGATCGCATGATTACGACACAAGAAATATAAACTTAATTTTCAAATTTCGCACAGCCGCCATCTTGAGGTTATGTAAACAATTGAATTAAATTAGATGGCAGTACATTACAATCTGCAAAATCATTTACTGTACCACATTTCACTGCGCTCAGAGAGTTAACTCACGAGAAAAGTCTATTAAAATATTTCAAATTCGCTTGGTCACCATGTTCGTTTTTTACTTTACAGGTTTATGAATTATACATAGGTAAACTTGTATCAGTACCCTTTATCACTGTACAAAATTGCAGGGTGATATCTGTAATAGTTTCGGGGATATAGAATGTCAGTGAAATATTTCGCACAGCCGCCATTTTGAGGTTATGTAAACAATTGAACTAAATTAGAGTCCAGTGCATTGCAATGCGTATAAATATTTGCTGTACCAAGTTTCATTACGTTTGGATAGTTAAATCGCGAGAAAAGTCTATTTAAAAGTCTCCACTTCGCTTGGCCGCCATGTTGGTTATGTAGTAATCAGGTTTTTGAAAGTTTCATAGGTGAACTTCTAGAAGTACCCGTTATCACCGTACACAATTTCAGGGCGATATCCGTTATAGTTTCGGAGATACTGAATGCTAGTGAAATATTTCGCACAGCCGCCATGTTGGATTGGTGAGACGTAACAAAATTCGATGGGCACGGTCGACGTCGGCGGAAATAGTGCTATGAACTTACCGAGTTTCACTGAAATAGCTCCAGCCGTTTAGATTTTATTAGGGGGGGGACACACACACCTCACACACACACACACACACACACACACACGCGCGCGCACACACACATGGACAAAAGGTGATCTCATAAGCCTATTTTTTTCAAAATTGAAAATAGGCTAAAAATGGACTCCAAATGACAAGAAGGTTACCGTCCCCGTAAGACAATAAAATGTGAAAAATATGTTTAAAATGAAGAAAAACAAAGTTAATTAATCTCCAATTATAAAATACTTTCACGCGATAAATGAGGTCTGATCCTTCTACGAAAACCTGCATATTCTGCCTATTTTCGCCTATCTCCAAGTTTGTCCGGTGAAATCTACCTCCGCCTTCCGGCGTGCCGAGAGGACTTTTTTATTTCTTGTGTCGTAATCATGCGATTGAAGTCTAAATACTACACCTACTCAATAATCTTCATGTAAAAGTACATAACTCTAAGATCTACATACATAAAAATCCAACATGGTGACCATCTGAAATATTTGGACGGTTCTCAATATCTACGAATCTATTAGAGCAATCAAACTGAAATTGCGTATGTTGATAGAGGCAATGAACATAAGTAGGTTATATGAAAATAGACTGTATAGTTCTTCACGGAACTACTTGTTAAGATGGTCATCGTCCATGGTGGCTCCAACTTGGGCGTTTAAAGTCCCCTAGTATTATAAGCATCCCTCTGTTTGGTGTGTTTTCTATTGTCCCGTTAACTCCTCATAGAAGTTCTTTACCTCTTCTTCAGTGTAACCTGATGTTGGGGCATATGTTTGAATTACATTTATATTGACGGGTTGACCTTGAAGTTTAACGGAAACTATTCTGTCACTTACTGTTTCATAGCCTAAGACTGTTGACTGAATGATCCTCATTACTAGAGCAGATGATAAGATTGTTGACCATTGTTTGTCCCGTGGGTCTCGTAAATTCCTGTGACAGCGATATTCTTAACTTGGCTTTCTACACCTGAAGTTTTCCTGACCTGATTTAATCCTTGGGTATTCCAAGTGCACACCTTCAGTTTTCTAGATTTGCATCTCATTCCAGTCGCATATTTTCTGTGGAGGACCTGGTCCCCTATTCGCTATTCCTCCACAGCCAGTAGCCCACTTCACACACGCAGCCCTGGAACTACGGCGCCGATTACCAATCGGATCACTTGGCATGATAATATTTGTATTGCTGATATCTATGATGAGTTTTCTTGGGATAATATATACCATGGTAGGGTCCCGCTTCTTTCCGTGGCGCAGTATCGCAGTCATTAAAGACAGGACGTCCATGCCTGCCACTATCTAGTCATGAGCCTTGCCAATGTCATTCATCTTCAGCCTCATGCCAGTAATGATGGTTGCTGTGGCCTTCCATCATGATGTGTTCCAGGAGCATTTCCTCTACTGAGGGCTCATCACCCTCCTACAAGGGATCGTCCGTTCGAAGCTGTTGTCCCTTATAGGGTGTTAGGTCATTTCAATGCCGTCCAACATTCGGGGTTAATTTGCTGGCTATATGGTCTACTCCATTATCGTAGACACAACAATATGGGATAACTATCAAAAATAGCATCATATAAAATTGGTAGTAATACAAAAGGTAGGGATCACCAGCTACTACAAGGGGAAGGATGATGATAATCATGTACCGGAACTCAATGTTGATGCTCCGACTTTTAAACAACGAAAATGCAATCCAAAACCAACAAAGTTCGTCCATAGAATGAGAGTGTTCTGGGCGAACTTCGTGTTGCCGCCACAAAAGTGCAGTAAGAACCGAAGGGGTCCAGGCGCAAACGAATTGGGTTACTGACGGCACAGAACTCCAATATTAAGCTCCTTTTGGTTTCCTTGACGATGCTTAGCATTCGCCATTAGCCATATTTTGTATTAGACCCGTTCTAGTCGTTCACTCTGGTATTTAATCGTATGGTGATTACTTTCAATAGGCCTACCGTATGCCAAAGACATAAGACACAATTATACTTATGCTTTTGAGCCAACTAATTGAATTTGGAGTGAGACTAAACAAGTCGTCAGGAAGTTCAGAGTACGAATGAAGAGGGCAGCGTTGCACTAGATGTTCAATCGTCTGTTCTTGTAGGTGAGCTGATCCATCCCCACTTGTACCTAAAGAAGTTACAGTGTTTGTGTTTTTTGCCTACGAATTCACCCATCAGAGCAATTTTTTTGTGTCCCCTGCCTCTTCAAACCCCGCTCGCATGTTTGACCAGGTTTCATAGGCTGAATGCTCATTGATATCCTCATGCGGGCTTGGAAATCTCGCTACCACTCTTGAGTTTCTTTTTTATAATGAAATCGCTCCCTTAAAGGATTGAGAATATACCCGCACTGATCGTCATTTACCAGAATCATTTCTATGACGAACTTCCAGTTCTCCCACTTTTCAGGACCAGTAAGCTTTTCGATGGAGGATTGTTGTCCAATTCAAGCAAATGGAGTCATCATACCGGTTGATATGGCGCTGCCCGACGTTGCATCGGAGGTTCGCGTGATATTGATAGTAGCGCCAGTCATATTCTCGCAGGATGTTCACTTCCACAGCTATTTTATTATATTACAATAATCACTCACACAATAAGTTCGTCTCCGGCGTAGTAGCTTGACCTTACTTTGGCGCTCGTTATTACTTTTACTGCGAATAACTGATGCACACGTTATTGTCCGTGATCTGGGTCTATAACCTGTTAGAATTTAATAACGTTTTGAGTTTTCTTGAGATTTATTCAGACATATTCGAGAGAGTTAACAAAATACATAGATACTTGATTAAAATCACAGCGGAAGAAGATTCCTCCTTTGTTTGTTTCATTGTTAGCCATCACCGGTACATAATTCCAAGAAATAATGAGATTACAATATCTGTGAGTGATATATTGAAAAACCGCCTGATCAATACTTGGAGAAGTAGTTTAACAAATCATTAAACGACGTACGGCGCATGTTTTGATACCATCATCAGCGTGAAGGGATATTTAATCTTTAAAACTATTTGACAGTGTCAAAAATGGATATGCTTACAAAATTAGTTTTAAGTTTAAAATAATGAAAACTTGCAATTTAATTAAGATGAAATTAACAAATAGATGTATTGAAATAAACAAGTAGTTCTGTAAAGAACTAAATAGCCTATTTCCATATATCTTATTTAGGTTAATTGCTTCTATCAACATACAAAATTTCAGCTTGATTGCTGTGATATATTCGAAGATACTGAGATACGTCTAAATATTTCGTATGTCGCCATGTTGGAATTTTATATAAGTAGGCCATAGAGTTATGTACTATTAGTAGGGATAGGAAAAATTCGCGATCGCGAATTTCGCGAATTATTAAATGAAGTAATACACAGATGGTAATGTGTTTTAATAACCCTAAAAATGTCGAAAAAAATGTCTTTTGAAGTCGCGAAATTTCGCGAATTTCGCATGAAGACGCAAATTTCGCGTATTATGCATGAATTTTGCATGAAAAAGCAAATTTTAGCTTTTTCGTTTTTTCTTTACAGTGCACTTCCGATAATTCGCGGCAATTAATGCACGAATTTCCGCGAATTATTGAAAACCGCGAATTATCCACAGTAATGTTTTTAAGCCTAGCAAAGCGAAAACTATTGGTTAAAAATATTGAAATAAATTTTATGAACATGCAAAAAAAATTAATACTTTATAACATAGTATTGTAAGACACACTATGTGGATTTTACCAATATTAAAAATTAAGAAAAATGACTGTCATCACTTTTAGTTTCTTAGATGGTTTATTTTTTCTAATTTTTGATTGTACAATTCTGAAGAAAACAATATATGAGAACGAAAATTCATCTTGATTTTCTATATAAGAGATAAGTGTGACTATAGACACACTAGCTTGACTGTGGGAACTTTCGGGATTTCCGTTGCATCACTCCTGCACTCTATATGTACTGTATCTTAGTTTACCTCACCGACAGTCAAATTCCGTACAATATCCCCAACGCTTTCATGTCTGAAACCATGATTGTCTTTATCGAAGTCTAACTACTGGATGTCACTTTCTTCTGCATATTGACATTCATCCAGGTTTTGCCCTAATGTCATCGTAGTGAGACGACATTGCCCGTTTAAAATATCTTTTTTGTGCGAGTGTAGTAGCGGTAATCTTCTGGAGAGCATCCAACAAACACGGAAAGATTGGAAACTTAACGGTAGATAGCGGGCCTCACTTTCTGCATTCAGCGATCTCTGTCAATCTGGGAAGTCATCCTAGTAAGTTACAGTACTTAGTTATTGAGTTTTTAAGGACCGGAACAGCAAGGTCATCTACCCCTTCATCCTAGTACCTACACGACGCGTGGCATCATATAGTGCGCCTTTCAGACATGATATCTAAATGGCAAGTATCCAGATCAAAATGTGCCACTGTTTCCTGAACCAGTATTAACCAGGTGGTCTTCTTGGTTTCATTCTGTAGTGTGCCTGTCAGAGTACTTGAAAGATATTTTGTAATTTATGAGTGAAGTAGTAGAGACTGATAACTCTGGTGTTGATTTTCTCAACAATGTTTCACATGACGAAATACTTGAGATTCAAAGAATTTGGCACAGACATCACTGAACTCATCCCCTTATTAGAAGGCCACATCCAACTGTTCACCTTTTTGATGGACATCTACGGAGAATTCATCAAGCCCATAAACTTGCTGTTTCTGGAAAGTACGGTACCAACATTAAGGAGCAGTTGGAGGGTTGTGGAAATGTGTTAAAAAGAGGGAAAATACATTCAGTTTTAGTAAATGCTGGGTCCCATGCTCTTGGAAAATTAATCAGCTTGAGATCCATTGACCCTGGGAACAGGATTTACAAATGTGTGCGTTTTATTCAGCAGAATAGTGCCAATGAAGATCAATGAGGACATTGCAAAGAAAATTAAGAAGTTGCCGTTCTGTGGAACACTGGAAGAAAGTGAGGTGTTAAGAGGATACAAAGAACTGCAAACTTTAATCAAGAAGCAGATGCATAACAGGACCAAGACGGACATTGTTGGAGTTTTGCAAGGAATGACATTTGTATTTCCAAAGTTCTCAGAATCTGTGTTGAAAACCATTTGGATCCTCTGTTCAAACGCTGTGAACTTTTGTTTTTCAGCTTACACTAGCACGTTAAGGATATGCGTCACCATTTGTTTCAAGAGAATTTGGATCTCTTCACTGAAGTATACTTTGAAGGATGACTGAAATGTGTTATGTTATGCATGTTATCCATGATATTTAAAAATCCCGCCTAAAATTTATGATTTTGAAAGTACCGAAAAGTGCACTTGAATCCACCGAATTTGCCACTTTAAAATACCGCTTTCTTCACTCTGAAATTACCGAAAAATTCCAATCGCTAACTATTAGTGATGAAAATTATTGCGTAGGTTTATTATTAAAACTTTAATCGCATGATTAGGACACAAGAAATAACAAGTAGTTCCGTGAAGAACTAAAGCCTATTTTCATATAACCTACGTATGTTAATTGCCTCTATCAACATACAAAATTTCATTTTGAATGCTGTAATAGATTAGTAGATAATGAGAACGGCCTAAATATTTCGGATGGTCGCTATTTTGTATTGTTATAAATGTAGGTCTTAGAGTAATGTAGACAACTATTACATGAAAATCATTGTCTAGGTGTAGTATTCAAACTTCAATCGCATGATTAAGAAACAACAAATAAAGACAAGATTTTAAAATTTTGCATAGCTGCCATTTTGTTGTTATGAGAACAATTGAAATAAATTAGATGCATGTGGATTAAAACTTGTAGAAGCATTTACGGTACATACTGTAGTTTCACTGAACCCGGATGGTTAAATCTCGGGAAACGTCCATTTAAATACTTATATTTCTCGTCGCCGCCATGTTGGATTTGTGCTCACCAGGTTATTAAAAGTCCTATAGGTGAACTTAAGTTTATAGCCTCTATGAACATGAAAATATTCTGGTTTATTGCTGCAATAGATTCGAAGGTATTGAGAACCGTCTAAATATATCCGATGGTCGCCATGTCGGATTGTTACATGAATAGGTCATAGCGTTATGTACCAATGAAGATTAATGAAAATTTCACTTCGATCGCATGATTACGACACAAGAAATGAAAACTTAATTTTAAAATTTCGCACATCCGCCATCTTCAGGTTATGTAAACAAATGAAGCAATTAGATGCCAGTGCATTACAGTGTACAAACAGTTACTGTACGATATTTCACTGCGCTCAGTTGGTTAAATCACGAGAAAAGTCTATTAAAATGTTTCAACTTCGCTTGGCCGCCATGTTCGTTTTGTACTTAACAGGTTCTTGAAAGTTAAATAGATGAACTTATAGTAGTACCCTTAATCACCGTACAAAATTTCAGGTATGGAATGCCGTCGAAATATTTCTCACAGCCGCCATGTTTGATTGGTGAGACGTAATACAATTTGAAAGGCACGGTCGGGGTCGGACGAAATTGTACTATGGCCTTGCCGAGTTTCATTGAAATCGCTCCAGCCGTTTATGTTGTTTTAGGTGACACACACATACGCACACGCACACACATACACACAACACACAGACACGGACAAAAGGTGATCTCATAAGTTTATTTTTTCATATATAACAAGAAGTTCCGTGACGAACTAAAGAGCCTACTTTTCTTAAAAATTAAGATTCATGCCAATAATTAATCTATATGGATCTATTTAGAATAATGATGAAATTAAGTTGGTAATATCGAAATTTCTAATTAGTTCGAAATACTGTATACCTGGCATAATGTAGCATAATAGGGAACTACATTTGGCAGCCCTGGTGACTGAATATATTCTTAGTTCCATCTCTCAAGGTACAGAATACAAAATTTGGTTGAAGTCCAATGGATAGCATGGAAGTTACATGCAGTTAAACATTGAATCTAACAGCCCGCGTAAAATCATGTTGGCAACAATGACATGCCTGTATTGGTCATAAATAATCTGAAATAATATGATCTATTGTTGTGTCAATTTTGAATGAAATCCATTAGTTAGTATAGAAGTTACATGCATTTTAAAATTGGACCTATCAGCAAGCTTAGAATCATGTTGGCAGCACTGGCGTCGACCTATATTAGTTACTCCAAATAATCTAGAATGCCAGGTACTATACGTGTGCAAAGTTTAGAGCTATTGACTTGCATACTTTCTGATATATTGATATTAGGGTAACTAAAATAGAGACCGTATTTATTAACAGTTGGCAGCCCTGGTTACTATTAAGAATCGGCATAGTCATATCTGTTATGGTACACATAGCACACACGAAATTTGGTTGAAATCCAAATGATAGTATAGAAGTTACATGTATTTAATGTCGGTCCTCTCAGCAGGCTTAGAATCATGTTGGTAGCACTGACGTATATAAGTTACTCCAAATTAATATAGAATGTCAGGTACTATACGTGTGCATAGTTCAAAGCTGTCGGCTTGCATACTTTCTGATATATGGTTATTTGGATTTTAAAAAATGAAAGCATTTTATTAACAGTTGGCAGCTCTGGTGGCTCTTAAGAATATGCTCAGTCATATCTGTTTATGTACACATAGCACATACGAAATTTGGTTGAAATCCAATTGATAGTGTAGAAGTTATATGAATTTAAAATTTGGACCTATCATCAGGCTTATAATCATTTTGGCAACACTGCCATGTATGGCCTCCTGGAAATTAAACTGCAATATTATTATCTATACGTGTGCCAGTTTTGAAATAGCTCCCATTCATACCTTCCAAGATATCTAACATGGAGCTCAAATTTCAATTGCGATTTTTCAGCAGTTGGTAGCACTGACATCATTTTCAGGTATGGCCATGAGATATTCAGGTATAGATCTTTACTCCTACCAAGTTTTGTTTAGATTGCTGCAGCCGTTTAGGAGTTGATAGGGGGGGACACACACACAGCCAGACAGACAGACAGACAGAAGGACAGACAGATAGAAGGACAGACAGACACACATTTGCCCGATCTCATAAGTCTACTTTTTCCTCATTTTTGCAAAATGTGAAAATTAGGCTAAAAATAGGCTAAAATGTAGCTTAAATCGTCGTTTCAAGTAGGAAAAGTTTCGAGAGAAACGTAACAAATACGATAAAAATTCAGTCGATTCCCAAAATGATTGTCCACTCAGTTGTTTTATCTGATCAATGGGTAACACAGTTTGCAGAAAAACATATACTAAAACTAATACTCAATCATATTTGTATACAGGTTGTGTGAATTATTCATCTAGTGACTTGCCAAATATTTCTTCATATGAAATGTCGCCTTCCAGCTAGAGTACTGTTATGAGAAAAGTAAAATATTTTGGTATAAACTCTTCTAACCTCCAATGATTGCAGAAGATTCTTCCTTGGGTGCTATCTTTGCTATGTTATCTGAGTATTGTGCAACACAATGTGCACATCATATACATAATCCAATAACCAAGCATACTATGCAAATATAAGCCACATACAACACTTTACTAGTTAAAGGCCAATAATATTGATTGGAAATATCGAAATAGTTAATAATACACATTCATAGAACAGCAGGCTACACCGAAAAATATCACATATATTGCAAAAAAATATATCAATTAATTCGGACAATATTTATTTACCATTTCCAAAATGGTTAATGTTTACTCATTCAACAATATCTATGCAACTTCAAAGAATATGCTGACAAAAGAGTGAGAATCTTATATTTACATGCAAATAATTAACATAGAGATGTGGATCTCCAAAAATTATTATTATTATAATAAAAAAAATAAAAAAATAATGATTAATATATTCCAATTCTTATTTCTCAAAACTTGACTTCTCGTCTTACATAATGACAATATTATTATTATTATTATTATTATTATTATTATTATTATTATTATTATTATTATTATTATTACAATCAATTATTAATTTATTGACTTCTCAGATTGCATAATGGCTTAAGTAATATTATTATTCATATTATTATTATAATAATAATAATAATTATTATTATTATTATTAATGAAATAATTAAGAGAATGGGCGAGGAGAAATCACTTATGTGGTTATTGCGTTCGGCTGTAGTGGCTAATAGATAGAAACAGAGATAATCCTAGAAGCCGATGGTTAGGATCAGTTCTGAACGATTTCATAGTTAGAGTTGTAGGTTCAGAGGAGGCTGCAGAGCTAACTGCTAATATGAGATCATGGAGATGGCTTAATCGCAAACAGAGGCATGCAGACTAAACTCGCTGAAAGGCAAAACATTAAAATATTGTAGGCTATGTTACAATAATTTAAAAAAAAATTACACATCAATGCACTGCTAATTTTACACGTCTATTACCGGTATTCTATAAATACGAATACAGCTAAGCCAAAGTAATCAGATGAATATATCAACACTCACCATGCAAAACGTAGGAAAGAAATACTGATGATTACTCTTCAAGTTTGAAATGAATAGACGTACTTTTCTAATGTTCCAATCAATTCCTCTGGATACAAAGCGAATTACATGAACATAGGGTTCAACACTTCACGTTTATCAAGTATTGTTTAGGTTAAGGTGTTTAAGTGAGGTTTCAAATCAAGAAAAAACAGTAATATTAACTGTTCTAAAACCTAATTTTTCTTTTTTTGTAGCTTCAAATTCTCTAAAAAATGTTCCTGGTTTATGCCCTAAACACAGCTTGGGCAGTCGGTAGCAGTTCAGTTAACATAGAAACAACGCGTCATGATAGTGGCAAGCAATTAATCTACCGTCTCACTCGATTGTTAATTATTCACGTTGCTTGTGAAAACACGCAAGCTAGGTAGCAGTAAAAATACATTACTTTACTCTCCTCAAACATTTATATTTCCTCCTGATGAGAACCGCATTGATTGCACTGTTTTTTCCACTCAAGTGGCGATCAATCTTTGAGAGTTTACACTCTTGTCCGATGTCACTGTGACCGTTTTGTATGAGAACAAGTCTCAGATTTACTCCAAGGACAGCGGACTCCACAAACAAACCTTTCTAATGTCTTATCATTCCATGTTTTAACTTGGTCGAGGCGCATTGTACAACATTGGTAATGTCTTAACACTAGGGGATGAAAGAATGGAATGGAATTTCAAACATACTGTATACTTTATCATCTAGGCTTACAGGATTGAGCCGCGTCGTATATCGGTTATTATTTCCCGACGTCTGCAGCAGCGTGGCGACAATACAGGCCAAGCAAGCACCTCTGACAGGCAATAATTGTTAGTTTGAGTACGGACACCAGCTCGTACCTACCCATGATTAAGGCTGCTGCAATGTTAGCCGAAACATCGGGAAATAATAACCGATATACGACGCGGCTCCATCATGTAAGCCTAGATGATAAACTTGACACAGGCCGCGAAAGCCTACGATCTAAATAAATACTGTATACTGTTGTTATGCATTGTCGCTTTTGACACCGATAATAGTAAATATATAAATAAATAAAATAAATAAATAAATAAATAAATAAATAAATAAATAAATAAATGAATAAATAAGTAAACAAAATGCTCATAAAGAACATATAGCCTACTTTCTTCTGAATGCACGGATATCTTTATAACACACTAGCAATAGTGCCCGGCTTCACTCGGTGGATTTATTTGATTTATGAATGATAATTTCGCTGGCATGGGTCAGGCATGAATTCTACTAGAGAACTGGCACATGAATTTATTTTTAAATATAACTTTTTGTGGTGGTGGTGGTGGTGGTGGTGGTGGTAGTGCGGGTGGTAAGTAGTACAGTATAATGAACGTAATATTCAGGTCACTTTCTTCTAATGATATTAATAACAATGAATGGGGAAGCGGCTATTTAATAACTCCAGTACTGACACATGTAATTTACAAACGAATTGAAAAATATGATTAGAAAGAGGAGAAAGTGAAATAAAAGACGTTGCCTAGGGCCTATATCACATTGGCTGTTACAAAAGTAGAGACCAATAGTGTCGTCTTTTATAGCATAGCACCGCAGGAAAATAATCAGTGCACTTTGGAAACCTTCCGCTGTCCGGAGCTCCTGAGGAAGCAATAGTGGCATTTATCGCCACATAGCGCTCAATGATAAGGATCTGAATAAATGAAAGTAAATTTGAAAGCACCAACGCTTATTGCAACTGATAACCTCAATGAACTGCACCAACATCATCGCCCTTATACAGAGGCATACTATTTTCATGATGATAACTGTTTTAAGGGGCCTAAGAAATCATTTTGCACTAATTACTCCCCGTGACTGCAATTTATGAGCTGCGCCAGATGTAACTATTTTCGCAATTCTGCACCAGAACACCCGTAGGAGTGGCGGGATGGAGCCCGCATTGCCAGCCAACAAGTGACTTATTAAAATATTCTCACAGTTACATTACTACGGCTTCTAGGGCTTTAAAACGTAGTTTTCAAGTTTAATTTGTCTGTTATTATAAATGTAGGGAATAGAGAGGGTTGTCCAAAATATCAAGTGGACAGTGTTACCCACATGGTTCCAAAAGAAAAGTAAACAATATTTAGTTCAGATCGGTGAAACGGTGTAAATTTGTGCCTAAATGCAGGAAATGGAGTAATTTGCCCGAAATTTCAAGTAGTTAGTGTTTAGGTAGAGCCTACGTAATGTTTGGTTTAGATCGGTGAAACGATGTACATTTTACCAAAGGGCCTAAATTCAGGGAATGGATGGATCTGTACGAAATTTCATGTAGACAGTGTTAGTCGTCGAGTTCCAAAGGGTAAGTATGTAAAATTTGGTTCAGATCAGTGAAACAGTGTAGATTTGCGCCAGAGGGCCTAAATGCAGGGAATCGAGTGGTCTGTCCAAAATATCAAGTAGACAGTGTTACTCGTCGGATTCCAAAGGGTAAGCATGTACAATTTGGTTCAGATGGGTGAAACGGAGGCATTGTTGGGGCCAGAACCGTTACAATGGGATAGGCTGAGGTTAGGTTAGGTTAGGTAAGCTACAGAGATGGGGCCAGAACCGTTATAATGAGAAAAGCAGAGGTTAGGTTAGGTTAGGTTAGATTTGGTTAGGTTAGGTTAGGCTAGGTTACGTTAAGCTACAGAGGTGGGAGAGGTGGAGGTGGGGCCAGAACCTACACAAAACCACTACTAACACCACGGAAAATCAGCTGACTGCAGCTCGGGGCATAACAATACGTTTATGAATCCAGTTATTTACGGAACTAAAGCACATCGATATTTCAGAGAGAGAATGATTCCCGCGCTAACTTGGTTACAACACAGATAGCACTGAGTGGCTGGAAATAATAATAAGAACTTTATAAAAATCGGAACCGACAGATCGGCCCTTGGCACTATATGGTTAAATAAATACACCATTTGTCAAATATCATTTATTTTATATTTTACAGACGGTTGAATGTCTGTCATGATGGCCATCTTAGAGGGCAGCCGCTCATTAACCTGCAACATAACAGAACGTACTTATTTTCGATTCTCTATAGGCAACTAAGCTTGCCTTGGAAACAGGCTACGCTTTATGACAAAGGTACACAAGTGCAAAGAAACATTCCAAGACTTCCTGTGCAAGAAGCCGTTTGTTCTATAATGGCAATTAGGTATGAGATGATTCCTCGTTTTCTAGATACAATCTTTAGCCTACTTTCGAATTTTGTAAAGAGCAATAACATTAACCATGCTAAGAAATGTAAAATATTTTTCCGTATTGATTTTGAGTTATCTCCTAAAAATACTACGCCTATCAATACCAAGTATGAAACACCTATTCAATTGTTGTACATGTTTCGACCCTTGAATGGCGTCTTCTTCAGGCTAAATATAATTATTATTCTAATTTAAAAAATAAGAGTGAAAATAAATAAATAAATAAATAAATAAATAAATAAATGTCCTTACACAAGACACATTACATTTAAAAATGCTTAGAAACAATATAATTTTGAATTGAGTTTAAAGAAACAACCTGATGAATATTGTGGAAAAATTACTTGCAAACCGATATCAAAATGAGAAATAGATGATTGGATACAGTTTGTTTGGATAATTACTCAAGAAATGTATAATTTTGATATCGGATTGCACGTAATATTTCGGCAATGTGCGTAAAATACTTCGGACCTTGAACATATAAAATTAGATCTAAACATTTGAAACATGTGCGTAAAATACTTTCAACCTTGAAATATAGAATGTGGTCTAAACATTTGAAACATGTGCGTACAATACTTTCAACCTTGAAATGTAGAGTAAGGTCTAAACATTTGAAGCATGTGCGTACAATACTTAGAAACTTGAAAATATAAAATAAGGTCTAAACATTTGAAACACGTACGTACAATACTTGGAATCTACGCATTTGAAACATTTACGTACTGTACAATGCTTAGAACCTTGAAGATATAGGGTGAGGCTTAAACATTTGAAGCATGTGCCTATAATACTTCGAATCTTGAAGGAAAGTGTTTTTTTTTTTTTGCTTTTTTTTATGTGTAACATCTTTCCACTCGGTTGCTGGATATTTTTGTGGGAGCGATATTGAAAAATGGGACGGAAGTGAATCGGATGGAAGTGTGTAACACGCAGTGGTAAGAGGAAACAATGAGCGGGCGGTGTTGTAGATTGGTACCATGACGCACTGCCGGCCATGTGGAATGTATATCACATATGGATTACATCAAGGTTTGAGACGCCATTATGAATATTCCTACAATAAATCATCTTCAAGTTGTCGTTCTTTGGTGTAAAAATATTCATTATACCATATTTGCTGAAAACAATTATGATTTATTAAGAGTCTATTTTCCAATCTCTGGATAAAAGTGATGGGCATCCTCTCCCCGTGTAACTTTGATCAACACTTTCATACTAAACTTAAAAGGATTCATTCTGGTTCCGTATTGATAAACTAATTAGTATAAACAGGTTAAAGGTTCCGCCTGATCAATACTTTTATTAAATATGATCACTGTGTTGTCATTCATGGGACATGTTTCCAGGCCTAATTAATAGTTTTGGCCCATACGACAGAAAACGATACAAGATAATTGTTTGGCGTAACACTAAAAATTCCCTTAAAATTGAATCTTGTATGGTGCACCATAAAGAGAGATTGAAACATTTTACGCCTAATATGAGTATTGTCAAAAGTCTTATGAACTCGGCCTATAAACACTTTCAATACACGCCTCACTGTGGTCTTTAGAAGCTATTGGAAACACAAATGTAACGGTTCAGAACGGCAGCAACAGTTCAGAACACCATGAAAACATGTTGGAATGAGCAGTAATGATGGAACACTTAATATCTGAATACTTCACCAGCATTGTAGAAATATGAAAAGATAATAAAACCAATGAAGTCGCTGCGCTGAAATTATATCTTGCCAATATAAAGCTTATGAAGTGCATAACATCAACACTTGCAATGGCAGAGATTGGCCTGTAATCCGTCTAAAAAGAAAAAAATATGGAGAACATATTAGTGAATTGCTAAGGGAGAAATGAGTAGGTGAAGGCCACTTATAAACTTCATAACCAGTAACAAGAAAATTACCTGGTTTGAGAAATGATTAATAACATAAATAATTAAATTGGCAAATTGCATGAGGTTAAATTGTATGCTATGTCGGCTCTGACTTGTCTTTTATTTTAATATAAATATATTTTATTTTAATAAAAACATAAAAGTATACGTACTATGGAAAGTGGAGTACATCGCCAATCACTTCATCTCAAAAGAAAATTACTGCATCATGATTAATTTTAAATATTTTAACCCTGTTTTTATTAGTTAGTTTAAGATGTCGACGCAATGATGATTATATGATCATATCTACACAATATTACTGTTGTTAGAAAATTAATTCGCAAACACAGATTAAGCTGCAATGTACAGGTTTAGTTTCATACTACCGAATGTTGAAAGAGTTATCGAGTGAATAAATATTTTCCCATCTCGTTCAACCCTGTGCCATGTATCAAGTGAGAAGTTCAAGAATTTTTCAGGATTGTTTATTTACTTATTATTTCTATTTTATTTTATATAGCCTTCATTGTAACCCCATCCAGTCGTTTGACCGACTGAAGAGTTACAACTAACAGTTTGTATAGGAACACTGGAAAATGGCTTCAAAACTTTACATTTCCTTAGGTCTGTTATTTCTGTTGCACAGCCATATTATAGTATAGTGGATAGCGCTAATAGCACAAGGAAAGCACTGATTTAAAATATGTTCACGAGCCATTTAAAAATAGACAAAAACGAAAAAATTAAAAACTTTCTCTTTTTATAGTTCACCTCCGACTGCCGATATTCCAACCATTACGCTGTGTAGTATATATTTGAATTACTTTCATAAAGAAATAAATAAAAATGGTGTTTCAAGCAGACCAGTTCTACAGTTAGTATTATTATTCTCTTCGGACGCACGTAAGTTAATACAAGAGTAGATTATTCCGTTTCCTAATATGTCAAAAATATACCTCTACGACGAGGCTTAGCGAATGCTATCCATAATCGTAAAGGTTTCAGACAGTTGTAAGTGCTGTGCAGGTACTCGTTCATTCAATAGTTCTTAAAAGATTTTACAGAATAGTACGGTAGTAACACTATATCAAGTGGTGTGACGGTCTTTGAGTTCGGGTGACTGAAGAATGAATCGACGGGCCGTGACGTCACAGCGGACCGCTATGGCCTTCTTTCTCGGTGGCCACGTCTAGGCCCCTAGGCTCGGTCTCCTCCCCTAGACATCAGAACATTCACCCCTCCTCTAGGCCTCAGGTCGTTCACCCCTTCCCAGGTTCGGACCTCCGTTCGCCTCAGGGCGTGTGTTAGAGAGGTAAAATGGATGACCTTGAAATGACCTGGTCCAGAGTCCACTTTGGTTACCTACTTCTGGGAGAATTCATTGGTCGCTACTAGGGTAGACGACGGTCTGGACGAAACCATTGGTCGCTCCAGGTTAGACAACTGTCTGGACAAAACCATTTGCCGTTACTGGATTAGAGGATTATCTGGAAGAAACCATTGGTTGCTACTACATAGGATGGAGGACTGTCTGACTGATTGTACTCCAAGGAAGGGGGTCTGATGCGTAAGCCCCAGGTTAGGTTTGTATGTAAAGCTTTATTAACAAATAGAATTGTATGCATCGTTTAAACCTTTAGTATCGTCCATGACGCCATGGGTGCTACCTCCTTTTTGTCTAGGGGAATTTTGGAGTGTAAGAAATCACGATCCACACTATTCACGAATAACTTATTGGATAGTTGTTTATAGCTAAATGATAATTCTAAACTGCCATAGTTAATTTTTTCAGTTATAAGAACGACGCGAAGAAGAAAGTGTTGCAAAGAGTTAAAACAAATTATATTGAAATACGGGTACAATAAAAGCTTGTAAATATTTATGAAGAATTGTGATTTTTGTAAATACTAGAGAGCTAGAAGCTAATATGAAGTTTTTGGAAATTAAGAAAAATATTATGATGAAACGTAGACAGGATGATATAAACTCGACATTTATTATGAATCGTGATGAATGAAATCCAAGTCGAATTAGATAGGACAGTCAAAGGGATCCAAGGAGTCTAGGATGTATTTTCTTCCAGGACCGACTGTTAGTCGTGTTAACTTTCCCCATGGTGTAGGGAGTGAAAATTGTTTGTTTTTGATTACTTTCCCGAAATAAAACATGTGATGATTGGTTGGTTCCTTAGTTTAGGAGCTGCGACAACGAGGTCATGTAGCCCCGTGTACTTTGGATGTGTGTAGACTCTGTCTGATAACCGGTGTTAATTGTGATGGCTGTATTAATGTGTGTTATCTGTAATTCAGGTAAGGACTGCAGACGATCAATTTTGTGTAGTTCCTACTTTTGCTCCAAATGTTACCGTCAACGGGACCTAGCTGTGAACTTGGCTACTCGATGCCACCGCAACCGGCACCTGGTGACGAACGTTGAGCATTAATCAAATCTAACCTACAAATTTAGCTTTATACAATTGTAGTTAGTGGAAGGTTCTTGTACATGCCACAAATCTATGACATGGGCCTGCCGTCTTTACTTCCCCTCCGAAGGAAGGCATAAACAGGGATTTTAACGCTCTTAAAAATCCGACGACTTCGGCCGGATTGGGCATAGAAGCTCAGCTTGCTACCAACTACGCCACCGAAGCCGCTAAAAAGTATGAGCGATTTTATCTCAATGTCTCTGTTTGTTTATTTTATTATATTCCTGTCCATTATCGTGATGGAGGACAATTCATAGGTGTTGTTTTACTAATCGAAATGTAATGCTTCTCAGTTGGTCAACTCGATTATACCCTTATTTTAATGGGTGCTTCCCTATACCTGAAAAAAATTACGTGAGATTATTGATTTTTTTTTCTCATGTACATTTTTTCACGTTTAGAGAAACGCCCACTTCAATGAGGGTAAAATTGTGTTGACCAACTGAAAAGCATTACATTTCGATTATTCCTGTGCTTCACGTGGTATGTGAGAGCATTGCAAACCGCTGTTAGTTGAATATTTCACCCTGGACGCCCCGAGATCTGATCTCATGCTGACACTCTTCTCATGTTCCACTTGTGTGTTTGTGGTTTGCCATTAAGGAGTGCATTTTTTAATCAACACTTTCATGAACAGAGTCTCTAAAAGCCGCAGTAGTTAAAAGAGACGTTAAATCAATAACTATATTATTATTACACTTTCATGAGTATTACAATGTGGTAAAATTAAACTTAAGTAAATTTTGATAGACTGTCGTGTTAAAATATAAGACGTGATCAAAATGTTTCCGTTGGAGGGCTTTGCTGCAGCTTATATGCAACGTAGCGCGATTCCGATACGGGAATATAAGCACGGACACGTAGGTAAGGGATTACTAGTCGACCAAAATATTATGTGTAGTCGAGTTTGAAGGTTGTTTGTGAAGTACCCAATAGACCTACATAAAATCCAATAACATCATCATTTTCGTCGTTCTATTTTACGTTAGTTCATGTGGGTTTGGAATTTTTAATTTATATTTTAATATTTTTTATCGCAGTTGTAACACAAAAAGTGCCCGTTTTTAAGCGTGTTTCAACCATGCCTCACATTTAAAAATTATTATCTCAGAAACCCGTCATCAGATCGAATCCAAATTTCAACACAATGTACATTGCAATGTTATATAACTCGCGTATAAGGAATACAACGCAACCAAGAACTGCATTTTCCAACGACCCCGAGCCGAGGAAAAGTTACCTTGCAAAAATGATAACAACTTTCGTTCTTTAACACACAAAATTTTGAAATTAATAAACCAGTTACACAACACAACATTCCAATGTATATTGTGTTAAAATTTGGATTCGATCTGATGACAGTCTTGTGAGATAATAATTCTTAAATGTGATGCATGGTTGAAACACGCTTAAGAACGGGCACTTTTTTTTGTTTCAACTGCGATAAAAATATTAATATAAATAAAAATTCAAAACCTACATGAACTAACGTAGAATAGAACGACGAAAATGATGATGTTATTGGATTTTATGTAGGTCTGTTAGTTACTTCACAAACAACCTTCCAACTCGAGTGCACATAATATTTTGGTCGACTGTAGTGTGGCAGTCTTGCCGAGGTGCATGCGTTAAGGGAACCGGGGCGAGTGAATCTATAGAAAAATGTAGCTTCCGATGTTTAGTTACATATCTCAGAAACTAAAATACATATTTCCTTGAATGTTCTTTTGGTATATTAAGAGTACATTCATCATTATTTGGGTAGAATTTGAAACTTCTATGTTGAATATTTTGTGTCAAGGAGAGGATTACATAAACAATCTTAAAGAACTATATTGTTAAAAATTCCCTTATCTCATGTCCCTTTTTCTGAACAAACTTTGCATGCATAATGTTTAAACCATTTTTGAGCTACTGAAGTAAAAGTATTGTCCTATTGTTTACAGGAGTTGAGTTATTTTTCTTTACATCGTAGTTGAAAACTGAAATGTTCTGTAAAATTGGCAGTGCTTTTCAAGCTACGCTCCATGAACTAATCAAGATACCTGAATAAATTTACTTCCACTGGTAGATCTATATGGGGTCTTAGAGGATACCATGTTGCAAATACATTGATGAGATAATTTCTGAGAAAATGGTACATGAAGTTTCAAAAAATATGACTTACGGAAAGCACAAAAAGAATGTTTGACTTGTAGCTACAGTATTGCCTCAATACCTAATGTTATTGCATCAAATATCACTCCAGCACAATAATTGATACTCGAAATTCTTCAGGAGAGATGGGAGATTTGTTTAAGCTAAAAACGAGAAAGATGACGATGTTGAGTTTATCACACGTCCCCGTTCCTTTAAATGCAGCAAAGGGAACAATGACAACGTTATTACCAAACGCGTCCAAACAGGACCAACGTGCTGTTATTCTTTATTCAGTTATTCTTTTCTTGGCTGCTGAATGACAAACACCGGTGGATATCCATCGGAGAATGAGGAATAAGTATGGGGCAGCATGTTTGTCGAAACCACCGTTGTTTGTGGAATGATGCACCAAGTTCCGGGCTGGTCGCGTTTCGTCACAAGACGCCGGTCGATCTGGGAGGCCAGCTTCATCCATTACTGCGCAACCCTGGATAAATTACGGATTGCAATTAAAGTGAAACTTCCGGGAAAACTGTCACAAGGGGTGATGATGCTTCATAATAACGCACGTCCCCATACCGCAAAGGTCGTAACGCAAAAGGTACGCCTACTCAAGTGAGAGTTAGTCCTAAATAATAATAATAATAATAATAATATCGTATGGCCTCAGGTGCCGGGTGCAAGCTTTGTTATTTGACACCCGAGGGCACCTTGCATGTCGAATTTCATTGTACCTTGAATCACTATGAAAGTCAAGGATGTTAGATGTCAATGCTCCTTTACTTTACAGCGCTTTCTAGTAGAGAAATGAGGAACTTTGTGTTGGCGAAAAATCCCGATATTAATTTTGCCATTTTGAACCCGGCCTACTGAATTCAAATGGATTCTTTAGCATGCCAACATCGTATGACATGCGTGTCATCTTTTTTGCCGCCCTTCAAAAATCACATACCATGGCCAGGAGCAAGCTTGGGGTTAGTAATCCGACACGATAACCACTCACCCACCGTGGAAAGCTAGAGTTAGTCCTGATCTCTCCCATGCGATTATCACGCCTTGGGTCCCTTAAAAGAGGTTTTGAAAGGTTGACGATTCCTGTCGAACGAGGATGTGCACCAGGTGGTTACGGACTTCAGGACACTGTGTTTTTCCACACGGGGATCATCAACCTGGTACACCAGTAGGATGACCGCCTCAAAATCCACGGTGATATCGACTGATTGACATTCCGTTTCTGAACTGTACGGCCGTCAAACGGAAACTTTTTGATCACGCCTCATATTACAGATAAAAGGAGGAATTACATCTAAACATTTCTGCTTTGTATGTTGAAGAATTCTGATAAACAGGGAAATATTACACCTAGAAAAACAGTTTAGTCGCCTCCGTAGCGTAGCGGTCAGCGTGGTTACCTGTCGGCCCGGAGGTCCTGGGTTCGATTCCCGGCTCTGCCACGAAATTTGAAAACTGGTATGGGGACTGGAACGGGGTCTACTCTGCTTCGGGTGGTCCAAATGAGTAGAGGGGGTTAGATTCCCACCTCAGTCCTCCTCTAAGTGGTTTTCCGTGGTTTCCCACTTCGTCTTTGGGCAAATGCCGGGATGGTACTGTACCGTTATTTTAAAGGTTTTTGAGTACAGTTATGAATACAGTATTGTGACCAGGCGTGTAACTTCTGAGCCAGCCAGAGAAGTCATTCCACGCAGCTGTTATCTGGTAGGGAGAGTTCCCCTCGGTAGTGTAAGTCGCGTTAGCGAGCATTTCCGAAGTGAGAGCCGAAGATGCTTCGATTATAATAAAATCAATATTGTCATATATCGTATCGATTGATACACCTCAGATTGATATATATAAAATAAAGGGTATTTAGCGCCATTTACAAGGATCTGTATGTGTTGGAATACACATTTCCATAGCAGAAAGCTATTACAGACACATGTGTGAAAACGGATGAAGATCCATTGAATTACTTGTATTTACTCACACTATTGCGATTAACATCGATACGTGACGTCAATGAGTGGGGATGATTTGTGTCTTCCTCGTTGAAGCAAGCATGAAGATAGGGGATCCCTTGTTTAGACACCGTGCGGGAATATTACCTCCAGAAGGTGAAGTGAAATACGCAAATTACGGATATTATAAAGCGTGCGAGTGGATCGCGTTATCTGAGATTGATCGTGTATCACTCAACATTCAGTAGAAGCTTTTATAATGGGATTCAGACATTATGTTAAATCCATTCATTATGTGCCTACATTTCCCGCCTCCGTGGCTTAGGCGGCAGCACGCCGGCCTCTCACCGCTGAGTCCGTGGTTCAAATCCCGGTCCCTCCATGTGAGATCTGTGCTGGACACAACGGAGGCAGACAGGTTTTTCTCCGGGTACTCCGGTTTTCCCTGTCAACATTTCATTCCAGCAACACTCTCCACTATCATTTCATTTCATCTGTCATTCATTTAATCATTGCCCCAGAGGAGTGCGTCAGGCCTCGGCAGCCGGCACAGTTCATATCCTCGCCGCTAGATGGGGGCTTCATTCATTCCATTCCTGACCCGGTCGGAGACTGGAAGCAGGCTGTGGATTTTCATTTTTCATGTGCCTACATTTATGGACGTGCACAAACTTTTAGTAACGAGAAGCGCGGAAGGATCTGTCCTTGCTTCGAGCCGCCATTTCGTGTGATTTTCACCGGAACACGGGCGTATTAAAAACTTGTTGGGATCACAGCCCCAGGTTAATAAGACAGTTCCGAGTGTGTTTTACCTCTATGAACGACGTATTTTCGAGTGAGACGTAGGAGGGAACAATTATAATGAGTGTTGTATCTGCTACTATGGCAGGCTAAAGCGCGATGAGAATACAACATTAATAGGCATCGTCGAGAACATTGTGCAGCCACACTTATTCGCCATGAATTTTATAAGCGAAATCCATACTACTATGGGACATACGGACAGGCATGAAAGTAATTCCGTTTCCATTTCTAATATGGAATTATTCAGTGGTTGTTCAAGTTCGCTCACACAATGTGACAAGCTGATTAACTGTATCCGGTTGGGCCATGCTCATTCTAACGTGTGCAGGGAAATATCGCTAGGCCACGCTGGAACTTTGCGACCGGTCAAACGTCGTTCGGGCTTGGGAAGTCCGTGGGTTCGAGCGCAGGTGAACGAGATGGAGTATCCTATGTCTGGGTTTAGTCTGGAGACTAACAAGGCCAACAGATATCGTTTTTGCACCTCATCTAGAATCGACGAAAGATACTGGAACTTCAGTTTGTTACAGTAGTGTAGTAGGGCATTGAAAACAACTGCAATTGCCATATTTAAATGGTTGAGTGGAGGGCGCAGGTTCGATGTCTGTTTAGGAACTGACCTTCTATTCAATCAGGATTTTCGTTCAATTAAGTGAATGCATCCTTTATGTAATTTTAGTTTGGTAAATTTAACTTTCAGTACCGGTATTTAAAGTGATATGCATATTCTCAGTGTCATGAAGACCATTTAGGGGAAGAAATCCAGATTTTTTGTAAGAATATTTTAGATGCGTATTCTTTCATCAGCGTTGAGAACTCTGACTGAATTTTCTAGTATTTAGTGCACATTTCATTTAGCAGTTACATTCGAATTAACATTTTCTCAGATGAGGATCTTTACTTTTCTAATTATCACCTTGATATCAGGAAGTTTTCGCATCCAGTTGATTAGAAAGAGACATTGATTCTTTTTCTGAATTATTTAATGAATCTACTTGTCGTTTCTGAACAAGATTTTCGAGATGGATTTTCCAAATGAATCAATATCCGCTTAACCTCAGTAGTTAACCTAGATTCATGGTGTAGGTATTATCCATCAACATTTTCAAGTTCAGGGAATTCAGGGAAGATCTTAGTTTTTAGGGAGGATCAATCTTAATATTTTTATAGCCTCATTTATTGAACGGATTTGCTGGTTGTGATAGTTTCACTTGTGAATTTAGCATTGGAATAAATTAAATAATTGCAGTTGTTGCAATAGCTTGCTGAAATAAATAATGCACTTGAGATACATCCTAGTTTGCGAAGCAAATCCCAGGGAGGACTTACTATAAGTCATACGATTTAGTGCTAACGAATATTGTACTCTATTATTGTAAGGCAAGTTTCTAGATCTTGCGGGATATTTTTGGAATCCACAATAAGTTCAATAACGTGGTACAGTGTTAAATACTTTTTCTAAGCACGAGTTTAGGCATTTTGATAAACAGCTGATTTTTGAAACAGTGAATTAAGATCGTTCGACACCGATCAAGGGTGCATGTGTGTATTTATGTATCAGGCATATATTATGGATAATGCCTATGATTATAAGTGTTTTACGTATTGTGCTTTTTGAAGCAATTTTCTTGACGATGATTGAGCCATGTGTGCCAATCAAGAGTAGACTTAAAGAAGTCTCACACCAAATGTATGGTGTATAACCTAGTGTGGTTATTATAATATGTCCCAGGAGACATAATAGCTGTTCTTGTATGTGAAGTTAGGTCTGCGTAGTGAATTATATTTACTCTAAGCACAAATTTTGATACGATTGAGTGGTTATTCAATCAAATATTACCATTGAGTACGGATTACTATGCCATAGCAAATATTTAGGAAATGGGATCTATATTTATTTAATATCGAATTTATGGAAATCATTCTACTTAACTTGATCTTTCGGTAGAATTATACTGGATTAATAAGAAAATACATGGATAATTAACCTTAAACAGAAACGAATGTCGTGATAACAAGTCAGTGCAGATAATAATTGAGATTATTATAAATTAATGTATAAAGTGTAAATTAAGTAATTATGCTCTAATAATTTCATCATCGATTAAGTTAACAAGGGAATAATAATAATAATGTTTTGAACTATGAATAATGTTCACTAACATTTAACGTGATTTTGATAAAAGTGCTCATTCTTTTAATCGAAATTGATCCAAGATTTTTCATGTGTATGGGATTTCATGTGTATTGGATCAAAATTAATGTAAATTCATGTTTAAGAAATTGGAAGGTTTTTCCAATTATGGACACACCATTTTGGAGGTGATCCATTTATCTCATGTCTTGAATATATACCAACGTATTTTGGATTTTCATTGGTCGTTTCAACGACGATTTAATTTTTTCTCATGTTTATTCGTTTAATAAATTTGTTCTTTATCTGATTTTAAAATATTCCGTGATACTTTATAGAGGTGATGGAAGGTCGTATTAAGAAGGCCATAGCTAGGTGTTTGTAGCGAATGCCACCCCTTTTAGATATTCCTTTCTGGAGGAATCTTGTGTTCAGTGAGCTAGTTACTTTCTTCGAGCCATGGTCATTCTTAATGCAACCTGTTAGGAATTCAGGTTAACCTATTATCCCTTTATTTATTGGTAGAATTCGGGGGTTTTTCTAGCCGGGGATTTTCAGGTTCTACGATCCAGGAAGGATTTCAACAGGTATTTGTAGGTAATAGGGGTACAGTACCTACTCTAAGGCCACGGCCGCCTCCTTCCCTCTTCCTTGCCTATCCATCCTCCCATTCCAATCCCTTCCCTTATGAGGCCCTTTTTCGCTTTGCAGGTGAGGCCGCCTGGGCGAGGTGCTGATCACACCTCACCAGTTGTATCCATTCTGACCAGGTGTTCCCAGCTCTAGGACACTGCCTGAAAAGGCGGTAGGGGTGAGTTCCCTCGCTGAGTCCGTGGGAGCCACCACCCTGGAGGGAAAACTCGATTTAAAAAAAAAACATTTTAGTGAGGAATTGGAATCAAAGATTTTTCCAGCATTTAGAGCATGCCAGTAGACCTACCGTAGGATTCATCTTCCATTCGGAGCACTAGCATCCATTTTGCTGTTGCATCTAAACTTTTTTTTCTTTTTCGCGAGATTAACTTTCACGTTAATCTACAAGCTTCCTTCCTTCCTTCCTTCCTTCCTTCCTTTCTTCTAACGCAGCCTCTTTCCTGAAAGGGTTTTGAGTCTATCGTCTAATAGAATATTCAACTAGCAATGAAGGAAATTGGAGAAATAATTAAAGTGGGAGTGAAGATTCAAAGTGAAATAATTTCAACTCTGAGATTTGCTGATGGCATCTTGGCCGATCGCCAGAGGATTTGAATAAGTTTTTGAATGGTATGAACTCCGTCTTGATGAAAGAATGCACGATGAAAATTAATAAATGTACTGTAAAACAAAAATATTGGAATGCAGCCGAAATAAATCAGACACCTCTACGGACATCAAATTAGCAGGTGAAAATCTGAAGGAAGTTGGAGACTTCTGTTACGTAGGAAGCAAAATTACCAGTGATGGACGAAGCAAAGAGGATATAGAAAGTAGGGTGGCTCAGGCAAAGAAAGCATTCTTCAGAAAATGAATCTGTTGAGATCGAATATAGATTTAGGTATTACGAAATCATTTTTGAAAGCCTTTGTCTGGAGCGTGGCGCTGTATGGAAGTCAAACTTGTACTGTTGGCGCAACAGAAAAGTGGAGAATTGAAACGTTTGAAATGTGGTGTCACAAGAGAATGATGATGATGATCAGATGGGTAGATACCTAGGGTAACACATGAAGAGGTATTAAGACGATTGGGAGAGGATTGATGTTTCTGGCGACTGCTAATGAAGAGAAGAGATAGGTTGGTAGGACACTTACTAAGACACCCAGGAATAGCAAACTTAGTTATGGAAGGAAGGGTCGAGGACAAGAACTGTAGGGGTAGACCAATGTTAGAATATGTTAAATAGATTGCCCTAGATGTAGGGTGTTGTAGCTATGTAGGATGAAACGATTAGTTCAGGACAGGGAGGATGGATGGCTGCATCAAACCAGCCAAAGGACTGAAGACTAAAACAAGCAAACAAACAACGCCTAATAGAACTAAAAATATACTTTGGTGGTTTTACAAATAGGACGCACGATTGTGGGAAAGGGTAAGGAAAGTAGCCTCAGGAATGAGATATGAAAAATGAAAATGTACTGTTAGAAAACAGAAGGTCCGTGGATTAATATGGTGCAAAAATTATTATTTTTACATTGAATATTTTGGATATTCCAGAGCCCCTTAGGCCTTTATAGGGCAGAATATTATTTCGGATAATTTATTTGTATTTATTTTAATTTCATTTGAATTATTAATTTTTATTTTTGTTTTCTCTAACGATTTAATGTTTATGTTTATTTTGATAAACTTCATTTTTATATTAATTTTATAATATCAAAATTAAGATTATAAAATTATGATAAATATATATTTTTATGAGCTCGTTTATTTGTATTCCTTTAAGCATGTTTATTTTTATTCTAACGTGTTTTTTTTTCTTTTTAATTTTAATTGTTTTTCATTATCATCATCATCATCATCATCATCATTTATTGCACTTAGCAGGCCATTTAGGCCCATCACAGAAAGCAAAGAAACATAACACACACATCAAATATACAACATTGCCGTCAACCATTTGATCAGTCCGATATTTTCCTTTACCTTTTTCTTTGATCTCGTAATTTAATTTAATTTTATCAAGTACCGGTACCTTAGGTGTAATATTTGGTATTAAACAAGTAGTTCAGTGACGAACTAAAGAGCCTACTTTTCTTAAAATTATAGAGACCGAGTAGCCTAGAATCAAACTGCACTTTCTCCAAATTATCGAAAATGAGGTTATAGTATGTTTCAATGCGGAATCGTCTAAAGAACATAATGAACTGGTCGGTTGGTGTCTAACAGCACTATATCCATGTTAAAATAGGTAATAAAATCACCGCTTGGAGACGAACAGCACGGAGAAAGTGCAGAATGATTCCAAGTTAGCGCCAGACAATGGCAGCCTCCCATTTGTCGCCATAGATTTGATATCAAGGTACTCATCTGTCAAGAAGGTTAGTTCGGACACCAACATTTATGACGTTAAGGAGTCCATGAAAGGTGTTGTAAAAAAATGTACATCTTAAATTCAATGGTTTGAAAATCCACTTATTCATCGTAATTTTTGTAATGGTCTGCATTTTTCAGTAAAATGGATATGTATTACGTCTAAAATGCCTTATTTCATCTTGTAAATGTGATATATTCTTAAATTACATTTTATATTGACACCTGAGTGCACTTTGTCAATGACCTAGAGACAAAATGCACTTTCTCCAACATTAAATCTCCTTAAATATTCAGGTAGGTCAATAAAATCAGGTTTTATGTATTGCAAATGCGTTCCGTAAGTCAAACCTTTAATATACACTCATCAGTTTCACTAATTAACTGTGAGTTCAGCTGGAATCAGTGTTTGGGCTCTACTGAATAAACATGTTTTTGGAGAAAGTGCGGTTTGATTCTAGGCTACTCCGGCAGACCTGGCGACTCTAAGTATATTCTTAGTTCCATCCCTTAAGGTCCACAATGCACGTGCGAAAGTTGGTTGTGGTCCAAAAGATAGCATGCATGTTACATGTATTTAAATATGGAATTTATCAGCATGCGTGAAATTAGGTTGGTGACACTGCCATAAATGTGATGCTCAAGCTTAAATTGAAATATTATGATCTATATACCTAGGTATGTGCCAATTTTGAAAGAACTTCATTTACAGTATTAGTATGGAAGTTACATGCAATTCAACATTAAACCTATCAGCACGCGTAGAATCATGTTGGCAGCACTGTCATATATCGATCACAGAAAAATAACCTACGTTTGCAGGTGCGATATGTATGCAAACTTTAGAACTGTTGACCTGTATACTTTCTGATATATTGAGATTAGGATAAAAATGTACCGAGTGCCTTTTTTCTACAGTTGGCAGCCCTGCATATTCATATCTGCTCTAGTGCACAAATCACGCACCGAATTTGGTTGAAATCCAATAGATAGTATGGAGGTTATATAATTTTAAAGTTTGAACCTATCAGGAGGCATAGAATCATGTTGGCAATACTTTCATGAATGGGCTCCAGTAAATTAGTCTGATGTGATATTATCTATATGTGTGTCAATTTTAGAACAATTCCGATGCATATCTTCCATGATATCCAACTTAGAACTCAATTTTCAATTGTGATATTTCAGCAGTTGATAGCACTGACGTCATTTTAAAATATGGCCGTGAGATAGTCAGCCATAGGTCTTTACTCATACCAAATTTGGTTTCGATAGATCCAGCCGTTTAGGAGCTGATAACGGGGGCACACAAACACAGACCGACAGAAGGACAGACAAGCGGATAGACAGACAGACAGACACACATTTGCCCGGATCGATCTCATAAGTCTACTTTTTCCTCATTTTTACAAAATGTGAAAAGTAGGCTATATTGACGCTTCCAAAAAAAGATTTGTGGCTGAAAGATTCAACCTTCGGCTGGCAATATAAATAATTGTCATTGTTGTAGGTGGTAAATAAACAGACCAGTGACCTATAAAGCCATACATTGCACGAGCAAAATGATGAATTAACCCATAAATTAGTATGCTAGTTCAGCACTGAACATTCATTATACGAGTGCATAGTAATAATAAAAGGAAAAAGGAAGATTTTAGTTTTACGTGACCGTGAATCTTGTGATTATGAGCCACGGGACCTCCTATTTACGTGGAATCCGAACCACAGGACATGGCATTTCACTTCGAAAATCTCACATGCATTGACCGGGAAATATAATCGTATGGCTTCGGGTGCCGGGTGCAAGCTTTGTTATTTGGTTGAAATCCAATAGATAGTATGGAGGTTACATAATTTTAAAGCTTGCATGTCGAATTTCGTTGTTCCTTGAAGCACTATGAAAGTGAAGGAGGTTAGATATCCAAGCTCCTTGAACACTACACCACTTTCTAGTAGAGAAATTAGGAACTTTGTGTTGGCGGAAACTCCCGAGATTAATTTTGCCATTACGAACACGGCCTACTGAATTCAAACGGGTTCTTTGACATGCCAACATCGTATGATATGCGTGGCTTAATAGTTTCCGGCTTTCAAAAATCACTTAGGAGCGAACCTGCAACCTTGGGTTTAGTAGACCGACACGTTAACCACTCACCCACCGTGGAAAGCTATGAGTGCATAGAATTATGTTGATAGCACTATGACGATTTTCTGTAAATATGTCTAAAGCATCTTGAACATACACTTCGATAAGTTAGACGTTCTTTTTCACGCACTAGCGGCTTCGGTGGGGTAGTTGGTAGCATGCTGAACTGCTGTGCCCAAGATAGCGGGTTTAAACCCTGTCGAAGTCGTCGGATTTTTAAGAGCATTAAAATCCTTCAGTATGCCTTCCTTCAGAGAGGAAGTAAAGCTGGCGGTCCCATGTCATAGAGGTATGGCATGTAAAAGATCCTTCCACTAACTAAACTTGTGTGAAGCTAACTTTCTAGGTTAGATTTCGTTGGAACGTTCTCTCAAATGTTCCAACGTTCACCACTAGGTAACAGTGACATCTGGCAGCGAAAGTTGGAGCGACCTGAAATTGAACGAAACTTGTAGCTCACCCTATGGGTGTCCACTTGAAGCAGCTACAGCCTCTGGCGAGCCGAACATGTCATCGGACACTCCTGGCACTAAAAGCCATACGATATATGAATAAATCCACGCACATATTCCAAGAATTGAATCTAGAGTTAAAAACAACATGAGATCACAGTGTTGGTACCACTGGTGACTCTTATCATAAGCAGTTATATATCTTGAAACGTATATTGCGCATACAAAATTTGGATGATATCCATTCGTTAGTAGCCTATGTACGTTACATGCAGATAAACATTGTGCATATTAGGTTGCGTAGAATCATGTTGACACCACTGGGCTGCTCAAAATTAATCTGAAATAGTATGCTCTGTGTATATGACGATACAGGAAGAAACATACTTGTTAATATGGACGTTGCATTCAGTTAAACATTGAACCTGATAGCACGCATAGAATCATTTTGGCAGTTCTGTAATGTATGGGTTGTTTAAAATTAATCTGAAATATTTTCTATACGTGTGCAAAGTTTAGAACTGCTGGCCTGCATACTTTCTGGGATACTGAGACTACGGTTGAAAATTATTATAAAGAGCATTTATCAACAGCAGGTAGCCCTGGCGACTCTGTATGTTGGTAACACTGCCATGTATGAATTGCTGAAAATTGATCCGAAATATATGTCAATTTTGGAAGAAATCGAATTGTTAGTAAGGAAGTTACATGGCGTTGAACATTGAACATATCATCTCACGTAGAATCATGTTGGCAACACTGTCGTGCATGGACTCCTGAAAATTGATCTGGAATATTAATGTCAATTTGTGTGCCAATTTTGGAACATTTATCATGCATAGCTTCTGAGGTATCGAAATTAGTTAAAATTTTATTTGTTTTTTAGCAGTTGGTAGCACTGACGTAATTTTAAAATGTAGCCTTGGAGATGTCCTGGTATAGATCTTCGCTCATAGGAAATTTGGTTTCAATAGCTGCAGCCGTTTAGGAGTTGATAGGGGGTATACATAGACAGACGATACACACACATCTGCCAGAATTGATCTCATAAGTCAATTAATTCATAATTTTTAGCCTACTTTTCACATTTTGCAAAACTGAGGAAAAAGTAGCTTTATGGGATTGATCCGGGCAAATGTGTGTTTGTCAATCTGTCCTTCTGTCTATTTGGTTGCCAAAATGATTCTAAGCCTGCTGATAGGTCCAATTTTCAAATGCATGTAACTTCTACACTATTAATTGGATTTCAACCCAATTTCGTACGTAATATGTGTACATAAACAGATATGACAGAGCGTATTCTTAAGAGCCACCTGGACTACCAACTGTTAATAAATGTTATCACTATTTCTTTTATCCAAATACCAATATATCAGAAAGTATGCTAGCTGACAGCTTTAAACTATACACACGTAGAGTGCCTGACATTCTAGATCAACAAACAGATGACAGAGCGTATTCGTAAGTGTCACCAGGGCTGCCAATTGTTAATAAATTCTCTCTCTATTTTTTTATATAAATACTAATATATCAGAAATTATGCTAGCCGACAGCTTTAAACTATACACACGTACTGTATAGTAACTGATATTCTAGATTAATTTGGAGTAACTAATATACATTAGTGCTACCAACATGATTCTAAGCCTGCTGATAGGACCAATTTTTAAATACACGTAGTTTCTATACTATCAATTGGATTTCAACCTAATTTCGTATGTGCTATGTGTAACCACAACACATATGACTATGCGTATTCTTAAGAGCTACCAGGGCTGCCAACTGTTATTAAATGTTTTCTCTATTTTATTACCCTAATATCAATATATCAGAAAGTATGCAAGCCAATAGCTTTAAATTTTGCACAAGTATAGTACCTGAGATTCTAGATTAATTTGGAGTAACTAATATACGTCAGTGCTGCCAACATGATTCTAAGCCTGCTGATAGATCCAATTTTAAAATACATATGACTTCTATACTGACAAATGGATTTCATCCAAAATTGCCACAACAAGAGATCATAATATTTCAGATTGTTTCTGACCAACGCATGCATGACATTGTTGCCAACATGATTTTACGTGCGCTGATAGATCCAATGTCTAACTGCGTGTAACGTCCATGCTATCTATTAGACTTCAACCAAATTTTGTATCCTGTACCTTGCTAAGAGATGGGACTAAGAATATATTCAGTCACCAGGACTGCCAACTGTAGTGCTCTATTAGGCTACATTATACCAGGTATATTTCGAACTAATTAGAAATTTCGATATTACCGACTTAATTTCGTCATTATTCTAGATAGGTCCAAATAGATTAATAATTGGCATGAATCTTAAGTTTAAGAAAAGTAGGCTCTTTAGTTCGTCACGGAACTTCTTGTTTCAAAATGTGAAATGTAGGTTAAAAATGTATATCACACTTACTGCTCTTACATAATTGGAAAGTTCAACATATTTTCACCCAAAGGGAGCATATAAATAAACCCTTAATAAGAACCGATTTTTAGCTTACTAAGCATTCAGAGAACGGACATTTGTGTTAAGCTTCCTTTGTTATAATAAAACCATAACAGAGCATCATTCTGACCTTGCTAAGTTCCATCACGAGCAGAACGTCCGCATCGGCACGCTTCTGATTGTGCGAAGAACTGGACGACCTATTGCTGTGAATGTTCGCTCTGGTTCGTCTTCGTCTCCGCTTCCTCCAAGATTCTTTTCTCTCAAAACGAGTCTTCGCTTTATGTGGTGAATCCGTATTTGCTTCTTCAGTCTCGTCTTCATCTTCGAAATTCACTTTCTCTGTCTGAAATGATGGTGTTTCTGCTTTGTTGGATTGCTCGTCATCAAACTTGAGCAATAATTGTTTCTGCCATTTTTTTTCATAGCCAATGTCTTGGTTAGTGGTCTCACTGTAGTTATCTATATTTTTACTTTGTTTCTTTTGACTTACCAGCTGTGAATGCATGTTATTATTTCCGCGTCCTTGTAGAATTTTAAAACGTCCGATTTCGTCTTTAGCATTTGGTTCTTTTGCTCCCTGTTGTATATGATCGAGAATACTCAAATCGCCTACCATTTGAGGAATAGAGTCATGATCGCTAGCATTCACTTCATCTGTAAAGTATTTTAAGTTTGTATTCCCGAAGTCTTCATTCATCACGTGTCTTATTTCAGGATCGCCTCCTTGGGTCATGTTTTCTGGTGTTGTGAAGCTTTCACTGGTGATATGCTCGTCGGTGTTTACTGGGGGTCTTTCAAATATTCTGTTCAGCACATTAAGCGGTTCCAAGCTTTGTAAAGATGTCTGTGTAACTTCAGTTACTTCATCTCTCAGAAATACATTGGGGGAAGATCTTGAAAACTCGCTCAAGATGTTTCGATCTGTTTTTTGTGCACTTGTTATATTTCCGTGGGGATATTTCTCTTCCCCATAACTATAGAAAGAATTTGATATGACATTTTTCAGCTCTTCTTGATATATATTAAAGTTTTCCTGAGGATTCTTGTCCATGCATTTTGAAACGTTATCGTCTAATACTAAGCTTTGTACTGAATTTCCCAAGTGGTGATTCAGCGTATCGATTCCGGGTTGCTTGGAGGCATATTGTACTTTAAGTTGTTGCTGACTTGGTTCATATCTATTGAGTGAATTGTCTAAGCTATGTTTCAGCACATCTTGATCCAGTTCAGAGATCAATGAAGGATATTTTATTGCAAGACTCTGTTGGGATTGAATGTTTTCTCTGTCGACGGGACCTGTGAAAGTATTCTTATATTGGTACAAATTTTCTTGTATTTCTTGTTGACCAAGCTGCAGTTCTGATCCCTGCTTATTTGATGGATTCGTAGAGTACTGCGGAGACTGGAAGCTGTTGAATGGGCTTTCCGAATCTTGGTTCAGTTCACTTCTTTCCGGTAGATATTGTGTGGAATAGTACCAAGTACTTTGATCCAAGCTGTAACTTCCATTTGAGGTTTGAGGTGTGTCGACTGTACGAAATCCTGACAGTTGATCCTCTTCTAGAGGATATTCGTCACCTGGCTTAGTACTAATAAATGTAATTGGATATTCAAAACGGTTGTTTGAGTCTAAATATTTTTCCTCATTACCAACAAAGTTTGAGACACCAGAGTGAAGAATTTGCGAATTGTACGTCAAATGCTGATCCTGGTTTAAAAGTCGAGATTGGGGGTATTTCATGAAAATTTGTTTTTCATGTGGGTTCTTATACAAGACGTTATTCTCAGAATGCATCTGCTTATCATTTGAATGATATTTATCTTGGTACATATTTCGGAATTCCGGATGTAAGCTTTGATATTTAACGTTATGTCGTGAATAAACAACTGTAGAATGCAATGGTTTGAATTTCGTAAGAGTTTTAAGATGATTTATTTCTTGATATTTAAAATTTCTCCTTGAGTTATGTGGTGAGTGGTCGATTGGATATTGTGATTGTTTATGTTGCGTACTGTCATCAGATTTCTGGATTCTGTTCAGAGGAACAATTGGTTGGTCTAAACGTATAGTCTTAATTGTATTCAGTTCATTTGTATTGGAATTGATACGTCCATCCTTCATATAATGTCTAGAGGGTCCCGAAATCTTCGGTTGGGGATATTTATTATAGAATTGGTCCTGTCCTACGCCATGAAATTGCCATTGTTTTGGATAATATATGTCTTGTTTTCTGAGATGATATCTTGGTGTCTTCATTTGCGGAAATTCGTGTAATCCTTGATTAAACGGTCTTACTTTTGTAAAATAATTGTATTTATCTTGCTTACACGGAGAGTAATAAACTCGAGGTCTCAGTGTAGTGGTTGTTTCACTATTTCCCAATGAATGGGTTGTAGAATATTCATTTATCATTCCTGGCGTACTACACGTACTAAATCGTTTCTTTGAAGCTGCAGAACTTTCGAATTGCTGTTCTTTATTTATTTCTGTTTGAAGTTTTGGAACAATAGTAGTCATTTGTTCCATCTTGAGAGACGTATTGTGTCTTTCAGGTGATAAAATTTTGCGAGTTTTGCTATAAGAGGATAGAGTAGTTGTTTTTGATGAAGATAAGAAAAACCTTTTATTGGAAATTTCGCCTTGCTTTACGGGTCTTATTCCAATGGTTAATATATAGTTCTGGGAATTATTTGACGGCGGAATTATTACAATATTACGTTCATTATTGCCTTTCTCATCCAATCTTCTCCCTGCCGCAATGTCGTTGTCTTTCAAATTCACTACAATATCATGTTGACTTAAGACAACAGGTACAGTTTCTCTTTCCTGCTCTAGTTTAATTTCTCGTGGATGTTGTATTTGCGACTGTCCTTTAACAAAATGTCCCTCCCCCTGCAGTCCCATTCCTTGCTTTATGTGAGTTGAATCCATACGCTGTGGAACGTTTATCATTGGGAGCCCAGGTTGTGTAGACCAATTTCTTGGACTCTTACTGTCAAGATGAGAAAGTTGACTAGAAGAACCAAAATTAGGAGTTTGTTGGTTACTTATTTTCATCGTACATCTTGCCGTCGATTGCTCAGGCAGCTGCTGGTGAATCGTGATTGTTGGGGCCGGTGGAATGTGGCCAATTAAATCCTGGCCTGGAAGAGGTTTGTGGTATTGTTGTACCCCATATGCTGGGTTATATGCCCCATGAGTTGGAGTATTTGATTTATCTGTATTGAAAAATAGGTTTGGTTGCATTAGTCTGAACTTATCTGGTGGTGTAAGGGAACTTACTGTATCCACTGTTGGCAAAACTGGATGAATAGTAAAATGCTCTATTCGTTGTGGTGGATTCAATGACCAAAAGTTGGGAATATTCTGAAACTGAACTGGAGATTTCCACTTTTGTATTATACCGGTACCGTATGACTGAGGCTGAAGAGTTGTACCCTGCGCTTGGATATTGAGACCATAAGGTTGTCCTGGCTTTCCGTTAGGACATATTTGAGATGATATGGGGATATCCTGTTGTGGTCCTCTTTGTGGCATGGCAAAATTCACAACTGTCTGTTTCTGTGGTTGTGGTGGACCCCCCTGTTGTGGTACTCTTTCCTCCTTGACACTATTCGCACCGGGCTGCATAGAACCTGCGAGATCGAAATGTAGTTGTTGCCCAATTTGTGGTGGACCATGCTGAGGTATTTGTTGAAGGAATTGTGGTGGTATTTGTAGCGTTACTTGTGGTGGAACTTGCTGTGGTACTTGTGGTAGCATTTGCTGCGACATTAGTAGTGGCTTTTGCTGTGGTGACATCTGCTGAGGTACATGTAGTTGTGTTTGTGCTGGGAATTGCAGTGATAGTGACGGGCGTTGCATTTGGTTAAGCCGTTGAAGGTAGTAATTTATGGGTGTTGTATGGACTGACTGGGAATGCATATATGGTGGTTGTAATGGACCTGCTAGATATCTATTTGACGGGGTTATAAACGTACGTATAGAACTGGTCGTTGCTACTTTACAAGTTGTACTTGAGCTACAAACCGCTGTTGTTACCGTTGTTGGTGTTGTTGATTGAGAGGTCGTACTTGTACTGCACGTTGTTTTCGTTGTAATTGTTCTTCCTTTATCACCTTTCAGTTTTACTTCTGCGGTGTCATCTACGTCATATTCCGAATCAAATTGAAGAAAGTTCTTAACTTTCATTGGTTTCGCTTCATTTTTGTAGCCCTTTATTGCAATATTATCCAGTAATCCGTGGAAATTAACTTTCATTGAAGTGTTAGGGACGGAATCTAAATGGCGTTCCAAATACTCCAGTAAATTAGGCTTCGTAGAAGTGTCGCGCTTTAGATAAATGTCCTCGGTCACGAGACTAGCTCTACGTTTTGATTCTGTGCTATTAGGAATGTGACAGTAAAAGTCAAATCTACGATTATTATGACCCAAAACAAATTTTGCACCATGGTTTTTAGTCATTTGTGATCTTTTATGACTACTGTTTCTTGTAGATTTGCGGTATACAGGCCTATTTAGAGACATTATGTTCTGCATCATATGATTCTCCATAGGTACTTGATTCGGTAAAACATATTGTAACATCCAATTCTCATGAGGTATACTGAGTCTAGTTCTTATGTTATTTACAGTCCTAGATGAATCAGTTAGCATTTTTAATCTATGACGAGAACGTAGATTTGAGTCAATATGCTTTATTTTATTATGAAATGGCTCAAAGAACGATAAATCTCTCTCACTATAAGGACATCTGATGTCTTCAGTGCAAGGCGGATGAAGTCTGAAGTGATGATGTGACACGGCCGCGGCCGCACACAGTGTAGCCAAAGTAGAAAGAAACACACTACATATGCATAAAGAGTAAGTTTTACCTCTTAAAAACATCTGTTCCGAAGCAAATTTGCTCGGAACAATTCCGTATCTTGTATCCATGGAAATTTGTAATGACGTTTTTGTTATTGTTGACGAAGTTAGTCATGCATTATTCCTCTGTTCTTAGCTGTTGTAGCGGCTAGCATTATTGGCTGTTGGCCCGAAGGTTCGGGTTAGATTGCCGGCTCTGCCAAGAAATTCAATTCTGATCTGAGGGATGTAACGGGATATACTCAGCTTCGTAAGGATGACTGAGAAGATGTGGCTCGGCAGGCAAATGCTGGAATGGTTCCTAACTTAAGATGTCTATTGTAGCTTTCAGTCGGTCAACACGATTGTGCCCAATGAATGGGCGGGGTACATGATGTAAATATGCAATTGTGATAATTAACTAGTAGATGTAATTTTTTCCAGGAATGTATTCTTTTTTATACTATTTTACCCTCCAGGTCGGTTTTTCCCACGGACTGAGCGAGGGATTCCACCATTACCGTCTCTACGAGCAGTGTCCTGGAGCTTGGAACATCTGGACGGGGGGATAAAACTGGGGAGATGGGATCAGCACCTCGCCCAGGCGGCCTCGCCTGCAAAGCGAACAGGGGCCTCATGAGGGATGGGAAGGGAGGGGAAGATTGGGAGGGATAGGCAAGGAAGAGGGAAGGAGGCGGCCGCGGCCTTACGGTAAGCACCATCTCGAAGACGAAGTGGGAAACCACGGAAAACCACTTCGAGGATGGCTGAGGTGGGAATCGAACCCCCTCTACTAATGTGGACTACCCGAGGCTGAGTAGACGCCATTCCAGTCCTCATACCACTAGGAATGTATTTACATATTTATATATTATACCCCGAACATTCATTGGGCACAATCGTGTTGACCAACTGAAAAGCTACAAAAGACAATTTTTATAGGCAACACTGAAATAGAATGGCTTCAAATCACTACATTCCTAACTTAAGGGCACGGTCATCTCCATCCCAATTTTTATCTCAATATAAATTCACACTCGAATACAGACACCGAAATAGCACAGGTTAGCATGTACACTTTATTTACCGGAATGTATAATATACACACACAATCACACGGGGCTGAACGAATCATGATGTCCAAACCTCTGAATGAAACAACACCAACTAAGCTGTCACTCCAAGAGTTTGAGGTAAAAGCAACCTTATTCTTGAATAGAAAACAAGTTCTTCAGTAAATGTATGGGTACAGTTATAACTCTTTGTCCTTAACAAGAAGTATAATTGAATATTTTTGTGATGAATGTTAATATTTGCACCTTTTACGAATCCTAGGACGCTGTATCTGCTCTTGCATACACAGGAATTGATTCTAACATTATAAATGTACGTCCGTTCACCATCTTGAACGTATGGAATCGTTGATCTTGTGTTCTTTGCGGTGAAAGCCTTCTATGTGAGATTACATACCTGCTGCATTTCGTCATTATAACTGTAATATGTCGTGAATTATCGATAGTTGATGGTTAGGGGGAATTCTAATGAGTACACTTTATTTGTACCCGGCTGTACCTCACGTATGTAATTTTTTATATTCCCCGAACTAACGATTGGATATGGCGTGTGGGGTGTCATTTTACTGGGCGTGAATCCTCCTTAGGCATGGACCACTTATTTTGCCAAATGTAGCCCGAAGGGCATAACTACAAGGGCGGGACCCATTTTATTTATATGCAACTGTAACTTGGTCTGGGCACGTGACTAGTGGTGAGGGACTGGCAGGCTCTATTAACTGATTACCTGTGGATTATTTACTCTTAATTTAACCCAAGGACCAAAAACTAGTTGGTCATCGGTACAAGATTTTCGGGAAGCCATGATAGGAGGAAGTTATGCCAAGTGTCTTATTAAATGGCGTGACAGCACCCTTTACCATGGACCATTGATTTCTCCAATTTTAACCAAAGGACCCAAAACGAGTAGGTTATTATTATTAGTATTAGGTAATTATTATTTGATTAAGCTGTAAAGGTAGGTAGCTATTACTTAACAAGGTTTTTCCTTACTGAGTGGGAGGAAGGGGAGGGAGAGGAGAATTTTTAATGGGTTGGTTTATTCAGGATGGTCAACCGATTATTATTATTATTATTATTATTATTATCTTCTTTAATTTCTTATAAATTATTATGGTACAACTCAGTCTACAAGATACGGATTACTGTAGATAATCAAGTATCCTGTAAGCCTATTATTGAGATTATTATTATTATTATTATTATTATTATTATTATTATTATTATTATTATTAAAGTGGGATTTCATTTATGGCAAGTGTGGTTTAACACACAAGCTCAAGTAAGTTACAACTGCAGTTTTATTTTTACAAAACTATAGACTACATTGTGTTTACCTCAAGAAAGCGGTCTAGAAATAGTTTAATACGGCCACTATTGTCAGTCTGCTCTGTTCCGTTACAGCGGCAGCTAGAAATGTCCAGTCTTGCCCGTCCTTGCGAGATAACTACTTTGCTGACCAGACAGAATTATTTAGTTTCAGTTCCGGTTAGCAGCAGGCGGACTTTTGTTTACTATGAGTGAGTGAGTTATAACGTAGCCAGATACTGAGAGAAAGGATAGAGTAAGAGAGATACAATTATTCTCGTTAGCAAGTCTTGGAACGCACCAACTGGTTCTTAGGCCTGAGCACAGTAGGGAGAGGCCACGGCCGATTCCTTTCTAATCCTGGGATTATTGTTTGCGCGTGTTGCTTAATAAAATGCAAACGGTTTACAACAAATAAGATTTATTGATCCAAGCTTTAAAGGCTGGGCTAAATCACAGCCATTTGACAAACAATTTGTTTTTAGAAGATTTTAACACTTTTTCCACTGCCGATAGGTAATGTTTTGGAAACTGTGCTTTTTGAAGCTCTTGGAGATGAAACTGTCCTTTTATGGGCTGATTGTTGAGGTCGTGTAGTAAATAGGTAACAGGGCTGTCTAGTTTTACTTCACGAATGCGATTCGTTTCAGTGTTCCAGCTGGGCGTGTATCCCTTGTCGAAAACAGCCTTGAACCTGCTGATGCGAACGTGGTCGCCTATTTTAAGGTGGTGGCGTCTAGAATCGTTGTTTTAATGCGATTAAAGATTTTATCCAGCCGTGGAATATGTTTTGTTACAAGTCGATGCTTTGTCTTAATAGTTCTGTGTTTACTATTATTGTAACGTGACACCAGCTCTGGTATTAAGTCTATCCAGCGATAGGACCCCCGAGCCGTAAACTCTTTCCACATTCAAGTTTTTAAAGTTTGATTAAAACCTTCCACAACACTAGCCCTTAGATTGCTACACGTGGTGTAATCGCGAATATCGAAAGATTTGAGAAAACTTGAGAAATCCTTGTTCAAATATCCTTTACCCTGGTCTGTTTGTAGAAGATTCGGTTGTCGTTTTGATTGTTGAATAATACTTTTTGAATGCAGCGGTGACTAGAGGACCAGCCAGACTTACGACTCACTGGTTCAGCAAAAGGCCATTTTAGAGTAAACGTCAATGATGGTGAGCATATAGCGTACACCATCGTTAGCGTTAGCATATGGAATCATTTCAACGATGTCGGCTTGTCAAAGCTCATCGACACCACGTAAAATAACTTTGAGTGCCTCATAGTTACGCCTGGCAGGAATGTGCAACTTCGATCGGTGAGGGTTTAAACAATAATTTTGGCATTTCCAAACTCTTGTTCAACTTCTTGAATCTCAGATTGGTGACCAGTATGACCAGCCTGTTGTGAGGCATGTAAGAGCTGAAGCTGCTGGACTAGCTTACTAGGATTATGCCAGTAGGTTATATCAACGAGTGGTTTAAATGGTTAAATATAACCCCTGAAGCTGACTTTCCACGGCGAATACACTCTGTGCTTGGAAATCATTTTGAAATGACGGTTTTATACTTAGTACTTTTATTGGCATTGATTGGTTCAGATCGCTTATATTCACGTTTGTGATCATTTGTGGCCATTAAGATGGAATTATATGTTATGAGATCATTTCGGGTATAGTCATCTAAAAGTGCGGCATGTGAAAATAGCAGCTTTAAAAGACCAGAGTTAATTTACAGTTAACATTTCTAACCGGCGAGGACTGGCGCATGGGTATTTTTGACCCGAGGCTTAAATAATCATCTCTATTTTTTATCTGGTCAACCCTAATTTCCTGTCACTCCTTTACCTTCCGTCCTAGCCTTGAACTTCACCCTGAAAAAGTAAAATGTCCATTAACTTGTGAACACCCCAGTTTTTTCTATATTATTTTTGGTTGGGTCAGATTTACCCATGGTGCCAGTTCTCACGTGACAATTTTCGGCTTACGTTAGTCGGGACAATCTGTAACAAATAAGGTGGAAAATCCACCTATTTTGGTGCAGCACATTCACATAGCTTACGTTCTTGTTGATCCATGGTTAGGGTCTAGGCACACCTTGGCCATCAGCTCCTTTGTTCAAAAAAATTGAGATGACTGTTTTTCCGCCACTATCAAGGCCAATTATACTGTTACGAAAATTATTGTCATTTTGCTGCACGTTAAAACCCAGAAATATAAATAAACCCGATTTAATATTGGAAATAGTTCCTAGGAAGACACCAGGTGTGGAATTACTTCATTAAAATATGTAAGACTACGACAGAAAGGGAGTAACTATGGGTCAAAATGACCCGGCGCCAGTCCTCGTGTTATATTTTTCACGCCATTCCTCGAGGGTTAATTATAACTACATGATTTCTGAACTTGATATCGGAATTACCAATCCGGAAACTATCATTTTTACCGTTAACACCATAGGTGGTATCTGTTGTTTTAGTAAATAGATCCTTGAGGTAAGGTGACACTGAAGCACCAATTTTTTTACCATAATGCTTTTTAGCTGGGCTTTATATTCTGGTGTAGATAATATTTCTGACAAAGTTGGTTTTTGAGATGTTGTAGGCGATTCCACAATGACTACTGTTTTTAGTAACTGAGGGAGTGACAATGGTTTTACCGGTGTAAAACCTCATCCTCATGATCACTAGAACTATCCAGTTCCTTAGATTCTTTTTCCACAGGAACCTCTTGCCTAGTTTGCATTGCTTTTGAAACTGTTGTAGGCTTTTCAGACGTGGAAGATTGTTTAAACATAGCTTTCAGAGAAGGTGTTAAATGTTTCTCAACAATCAACTCGCTATCAACACGTGTGCGTTTTTATTCACGAAACGTTTGGCAAATATTATTTTTTGCAATAATAATATGCTTTTTATTGATATTCTCTCGCTGTCATGGTGTCTAGACAAATGCTGTAGGATGAAATGAGGTAGCCCGTTAAATATGAGTAAAATGATCAAACAGCAAGAGATAACGCCTCTGGTTAATATCACTTTGTTTATTGATAACAAGAAAAGCATGCCGTTGAGTGTTCCAACACTGTGCACACAACTGTGTAACGGTTTGAAAGGTCATATCGGGATTGACATGTTCATTATATGTGATGCATGTTCCGCTCATCTTGACGAAACAAAACAATAACGTTGGCGTTATCATGAGTGAGTTGTTTGGGCATTTTGGTATAAGTTTGCCCTAGATAAAAGCAGTCAATATGTTGGTGTCGACTCATGCTTAAGTAGCTCTGGATAATAGCCTGTCGTTCTGTAGCCACATCATCGAAAATCATGAGCGAATCAGGCTACATTTTCTTGCATTGAAACGGCAAAATAACCATGTTTTCGGTCCGTAATCCAGACATGACCTGTTTGATGAACACATAGAGTGGTTGGTAGAGGGATTTTGTAAAAATATAGATATTTTGAAAACGCAGGCCGTTCGGAGCCGTGTTGAGGTTAAGCAAAAGATTTGTCTTTCTACATCCTGAGGACCCAATAATGAGACAGCGAATGTTTGAGGGAAACAGTGAACCCTGACGTTGTTTTGACGTTGTAAGAACGAGATGTGAAATGAACTCTCCCACTGGGAGAGACTCTTGCTGCTTAATAATCTGCATATCAACTGAATGTCTAGCGCAAGGTTGAGGCGACTATATATACAGAACCGTGGACAGCAACAGAGATAGACTCACTATGGATGTCTTTGGACGTGCATTAATGATTAAGGCCACGTCTACTACATTCAATGATCCGAAATAAGAGACAGACCGGCTAATAAACACTATATTGATATTTCGGCGGTGCCACGCGCCAAAGAGGGGGATTATGACTTTAATGGAAAGCGGTTAACCCATGTGAAACATCCACAAGTCTCTACTGATGGATGTACTCGTACTAAGAGTTATGTCGATAACAAGGTGAAAGATTTATATCGCATAGTTCCAAACCTAACCGTAAATGCCTATAACGCTAAATAATCGCATTATCCACGTGGGTGACCTTGTGGACCCTCAAGATAACTATACCAAATGGTTTTAACCTCGGAAATGGAAAAAAATATGTGAAATCGGAGAGAACACTCTACACATAAAGCAAAGACGGCTACCCGACGTTTTAGACCCCATACAACCCCATGAGGTAACAACTAAACAACTTGCGGAACACTATGTATCTTCGTTTATAAAACAGCCACCTCAATTCTTTTTAGTTTAGACTGCAAACCGATTGCCCGTAAAAGACACTCAAGACCTTACATATGTTTTACGTTCAGTCTTAACGAGTTGCCGCTTACAGTATAATGGAAGTATTCGTATTATGGAATATACACCAGATATAAGACATTTATCGATACGATTAAACAATAGTGCCATGTTAATACTTATTGATCATACAGTGAGAGTGGGTGATAAATTATCTTTCCATCTTGTTCTAACATTAGAGGAGAAACAAGCAGGAAAAACTATAAACGATTTCCCGCTTTATGTAGAAGTTAATTATACAACCACTGCAGATTAAATATTAACAGGTTTTTGGCGTTTTTCCTCCATAAAAGTGTTAGTTGTGACTCGAATTTTCCACCATGGTGAAACAAATACACACATCAAAAAAAGTTTTGCATCACCTCGGTTCCCAGATCTCCGGCATATAGACGTTGACTGTGTATATTGTATCCAAGATACAGTCCCTTTGACTGTTCATAGATGTCACTAAAACTGCTCAAAGATGTAAACAACCATGCATGAGCAGGGCCTATTAGACGGAGGGGGTACGACAGCCGATCAGTTCCAGTCATTCCACCAGGACGAAGGTACGCTGCTCATGTTGTCTGTAGTTCTACCATGCCTAGAAGGTCAATACCGCAGTTCGATCGCGTCCGCATTGTTACTTTGTGTCAAGAAGGGCTCTCAACAAGGGAAGTTTCCAGGCGTCTCAGAGTGAACCAAAGCGATGTTGTTCGGACATGGAGGAGGTACAGAGATACAGGAACTGTCGATGACAGGCCTCGCTCAGGCCGCCCAAGGGCTACTACTGTAGTGGATGACCGCTACTTACGGATTGCCGCTCGGAGGAACACTGACAGCAATGCCACCATGTTGAATAATGCGTTTCGTTCAGCCACAGGACGTCGTGTTTCAACTCAAACTGTGCGCAATAGGCTGCATGATGCGCAACTTCACTCCCGACGTCCATGGCGAGGTCCAGCTTTGCAACCCCGACACCATGCAGCGCGGTACAGATGGGCCCAACAACATGCTGAATGGACCCCACGGAATTGGCATCACGTTCTCTTCACCGATGAGTGTCGCATATGCCTTCAACCAGACAATCGTCGGAGACGTGTTTGGAGGCACCCTGGTCAGGCTGAACGTCTTAGACACACTGTCCAGCGAGTGCAGCAAGGTGGTGGTTCCCTGATGTTTTGGGGTGGCATTATGTGGGGCCGACGTACGCCACTGGTGGTCATGGAAGGCTCCGAAACGGCTTTACGATACCTGAATGACATCCTCCGACCCATAGTGCAACCATATCGGCAGAATATTGGAGAGGCATTTGTCTTCATGGACGACAATTCTCGACCTCATCGTGCACATCTTGTGAATGCGTTCCTTCAAGATAACGACATCGCTCGACTATAGTGGCCAGCATGTTCGCCAGACATGAACCCTATCGAACATGCCTGGGATATGTTGAAAAGGGCTGTTTATGGACGTCTTGACCCACCAACCACTCTGAGAGATTTACGCCGAATTGTCGTTGAGGAGTGGGACAATTTGGACCAACAGTGTCTTGATGAACTTGTGGATAGTATGCCACGACGAATACAGGCATGCATCAATGCAAGAGGACGTGCTACTGGGTATTAGAGGTAGTGGTGTGTACTGCAATCTGGACCACAAATGCTGAAAGTCTAGCTGTATGATGGTACAACATGCAATGTGTGGGTCTCATGAGCAATAAAACGAGCTGAAATGTTGTTTGTGTTGATCTCTATTCCCTTTGTATTTAAAGGTTCCGGAACTCTTGGAACCGAGGTGATGCAAAACTTTTTTTGATGTGTGTATATGCAGTGAAAAAGACACAAAAAAGGAGACCAGGTCATGGCAAAAGGGTGGTTTTAAAGCTATTCTTAATTCGGCACACAAGGCCTTACGAGGTGAAAAATAAAGTGTTGGACGTTAAAAAGACTCTACAAGCAGCACGATTACATGCAAGTCCCAAAAGTAAACTACGGTTTTAAGACATGGTCGAGGGATTCCTGTCCCAAAACGAGCTGAGTTTCTACCAGCGCTGTTCACTGGTATCGCGGCTCTAGTTTCACTGCTTGGTGGTGCCACTGCCGTTACTAGGGCAATTTAGTCGACTCAGGAAGCAAAGCAACATTTGGGAGAGAGTAAACGACACAACGAGACTATAGATGTCATGTCCATAGGCAGTAGAAACTCTAATATGAGACTTGCACCCAGTGCTTGATTTGTAAGGAAAGAGGTTCCGGTACTGTGGGCTACCGGGTGGTGGAGAGAGAGGGGGGGGGGGGATTTATGGAATATTGAAATATAGAGTTCTAAAAACGATATTTTTACGCTTTTCTGAACACCTTTAAAAATTAATCATTGGACAAAATAGCAATCTAATTTTGATTGTAATTTTAAACTAAATTGAGACTGCTGTAGCAACATTTTTCTTACCATAGCCGTTGGCCTATATTAAATTTTAATTTAGGCCAACTAGGCTACCATTCAAACATTATTTCAATTTAATTTTCTTACGTAAATTAAAAAATAAATACATTCACGAACAATCTTTCTTATTTCTTGTTTTATAATTTTGTCTTTACAGTTTTCTGAAATAATTATTTATCATAAAATGTACTGTACTAAAACATCTTTTACCTCACAGTTTATAAAATCGTCCAAAGTTTAGAAAAGTTTTCGTTGTATGTGCCTCCTCTCTCTCCTCACCTTGCTGTTAGTATCCAGAGCGGAGTGCCATCCTCGAAGCAGCCAAGCTTTCACGTACTTTGAATTACAGTCCAGTTAAAGACAAAGTTGACCTTGACTTACAACTTACGTACCACAGTTCTAAATAAATTATGTTAAATATTCGACTTTTCCCCCGATCAGAGGTTTCGGTACGGCTTACCGGTGCGTACCGTCACAAATCTAGCCCTGCTTGCACCCTATAATCAAGGGCTCGGCATTTTCATTTCACCGAACAAAAAGAAAATCTAATAATTCAATATCAAGACACGCTATGACCCAAGATGAAGTAATTAGTTATCCTAAATGGTTAAAGATTCTACACTTTCGTGGTGTGTTTATGCGCGATGGCTTACCACCTCGGCCACGAAAACAGGAACGAGCTGTTATTAATTTAGATGACAGCCATGGCCCAGGAACTCACTATGTGGCTTACGTGAATCATGGTCCCTCCGTATGGTATTTTGATAGTTTTGGTAATTTACCATCACCGATTGAGCTTTTTAAGTACATTTTGCAAACAGTGCAAAGATATACTATATTGTGAAACGTGAACAAAAGTTTAACACACAAGAGTGCGGTCGTTTATGTCTTAACTTTCCAAGAGGTAATGTGTGCATTATGTCTGTAGAAACTAAACAATTTACAGTTCATGGACAAGGTGCTCAAGTTAGCCTAGACTTTTACCCTACTATTTAAATGGAAGAAAGACCTTACGTACTGGGCTAGCGTCCTTTGAAAGATACAACAGAATTTACAACATACGTGAAAACGTGAATGACAAGATTTACTTTGGTGACTGAATGCTGGCCCTACCACCTGGAGGGTATACCATAGATTATATTTACGAACACATTTATGTGGTGCTGGTGAAATAATATGGTTTATTTCTCGAGGGAACACACAAGTTTGAAATTGTTGACAATACAATAACTCATTGCTGTAGTATTTCATCCTCGTTAAGGATTGATTTTAGATCACGACTAGATTTTATCGGTCCTTTACTTGGGCATTTTACCTCAAGTTCTTAAACCAAATTAAATACACCATTCGTATCACGAGGTGAAATTAATTGATGACCATCACGTGTCTGTGACATGTAATATTATTACCAACGAGTATACTACCCAAGAACTATCCCATTCTCTCTATGATTTTATTGTCACATCACCCAGAGGCTATATCATTCGTGAAATCCCTCCAGTGGTTCTTTATCATTCTGTGAGTGTGACCAATATTAGTAATATTACCTTAAGACTGGTAAATAGAAACCAACAACTCATTCAGCTAGATCATCGCACGCCTGTGACTTATAAATTGGTTTAAAAGCCACAATGAAGTTTGTGTATAAAGCAACAACACCGTCTAGGAATGGTGTTAGTTGTTTGCAACGTAAATACAAGTAAACACGTAAGGACAATTCGATATTACAAGCCCTGGGTTACAACAACATGAATTTTATTCTAGAGGTTCTCAATCCCATTGAAGTACAACAAGGCATTCATTATACGAATTGAACCTCATTCCTATCCACCCCAGACGTTGGGATTGAATAACAATGATGAGATTCAATTTGTTATTAATAACCAAGATATTTACACCCTACCGCATGAAAGTGTTATTGAGATTCAAGGTCTGCTCACAAAATCCGATGGCTCTACCCCAACAACATCTACATTAACCAACCATGCTTTAGCCTTTCTTTTTTCAGATGTGCGCTTTGTCATTAATGATACTGTAGTGGATAACACTCGACATATAGGTATTAGAAGCCTTATGAAACTATTCCCCTCTTATAGTGTTGAAGAATGTATGGCTGGTTAGTGCCCTGACTCAACGAATGACTGGATAATTCACACGGATGGAACATTTACGGGATTTTTACCATTTAAAATAATAAGGCTTTGCTTTGCCGAGGATCACCAGCGTATTGTAGTAAATGCGAGGCAGGTGCTTTATCTCGTTAGAGACAGGAGTGATTATAACGCGCTAAAGGGAGCCAATGCAGTGGTAGAGGATTCAAAGATTCAACTACAACGTATTCTATGGAAAGAACCTCATGTTGCCCTTTCTGATCGCAAGAAACTGGTCATGCTCAAGATTTCAGAAAACTATATGCCTTTACCCATGCAATTTAGAAGCTGGTCGTTACATTAATGTCCTGTTTTACCCCTGCTGACACACACAGTAGGTCTGTCAAACGGCACGCTACACTAAGAGACCTCTCTATATTATTGTCGGTTTTCAAACCAATCGCAAGTATCAACAAACGAAATATTCTCTCAATTTGACCACATACATACATACATACATACAATTTGAGAAATATACGTCTTTTCCTAAATGGTGCGATTTTTCCCTATGAAGGATTATATTTGATTTTTTTAAATAAGTTTGGTCCACTCTACGACATGTTTTATAAATTTCAATCTTCGTACTATCAAAAAGAGTATGCTCCACTGTTGACACCCCCAAGAATATAAAGCAAAAGCGCCACTGGTCGTGTTTGACTGTTCCTACGTTGAAGAATCTATAAAGACATCCAATATTGATTTCAAATTAGATTTTGAAACTCATGACAATGTCCCGCCAAACACCACGAGAAACAAGTAAACTATCATCCGCTGTCGAATAAAGTGACTAGTGTATAAACAAAAGGCAAACACACAAGTCAAGCAGCTCGCATTGCAGTACTGTACTGTGCAGTGTCATGGATTGTTTCAGAGCGACGGGCGGCTTTACACAATTGAATTTAAAATCTGAGACACATCGTTTCAAGACATTTGCTACATGGCCTGTGCCTTTTATCAATCACCAAAGATTGGCATCTGCTGGTTATTATTACTTGAAAACAAGAGATCATGTGAGAAGTGTTTTCTGTAAAAGTGAAATTGGCGAATGGGAAGTGGGTGATGAGACTTTTCCAGAACATCGGCGCTGGTCACCAGCGTGTCCCTACCTCTGTGGAATGGATGTCGGAAATATACTATAGAATACAAGTTATCCATTTATAGTGCCCCAGAGTAATTGTGAAAATTATGATACGTGTGGACCTTATGGTATTAGCGGTGTTCCGGTTGCCAGTGCAGAATCAGTTGAAAGAAAAAGAATAAACTTTGAGACACTCTGTTTTGAGACATTGGGATATCATAGATGTCAAGGGCGGATCCGTACCTTACTTATCCTAGAATGACAGAAATATGTAAACCCTGTTATGATTTCTATATGAATAAAATGGTATAATAAAATTCATGTTGTAATTATTTCCAAACCACAATAGTCAGTAGTCAGTTAACCATGGCTGAGACAAGAGTAAACATGTCACTTACACTGGTGCTCGACGTACAGGGCCTTAAGGTCAACGGAAAAAAGTTTATATTTAAAGAGATGGCCGATATCGATTGAACGACACTTTGTGCACCTAAGCTGATTCATCTCGTCATTAAACCACCATTTCCGCTAGAGTTATAGTCTGTTAAAGATAAAAGACAGAAACATTGGATACAAACCCACTAGGGTTGCAATGGGCAGAGGGAACCATCCCCTATAAATACCTAGTCATGGTATTAAACGCTCATTTATCTATGGCTAATATTAAAGGAAATGCAAAACGAGAATGGCCTAAAGAGTTTTTGTCCCCCACTTGTACAAGTGCGGATCTCATGGAAATGGGGTGTCCTTCCCTACATACACTTTTTCAGGAAAAGTAACTTTTAATGAAAAAATAAAGCCATTTTCCATGTATGTAAACTGCTTGATTTGTTAACGAGAAATGCATAGACAAAATGAAAACTAAACTATCACTTGTTACTGCCAGCAGTGGGATTAACACTAGTGAGTTATAAACAGTCTAGAGAGCATCATGTCTGTCTCTTCAAAGTTGGAATCAGACAATAATGCCACCGAGCAAGCTATTGGTAACTTTTTTGTGTGCAAAAGAAAACTAGACAATGTCAGTAAAGAGGAATTAAATGTATTACCAAAATCTTGTATTTATTGTGTCGCCGCTAATGCAGTGAAATACATTTGGCAACATGTGCCGAGATCATGGACTCAAGATCCTGTGCTGTGTGAATTGCAACCATGCGACAACTATGAGCATCATCACCAGGTTATCTCTGAAATTCCTTCAGTCCGACACTGTCGAACATGTGAACCACTTTCTTGGTTCATTTAACGTAACCCATTTATTTATTATATTTATAATATTTGTATTTATAGTTTCTCTATCTGACATTTAATTTTACCGCCCACCATGTTGGTTGGTGCGTGTCGTAACTTCACATTCCTTTATTTCATTTACTATTGGTACTCTTGCTTATCATTTTGTGATTGGTCACTTATTTCCTTATTGTCAAGCTGGCGCTAACTTCGGTGTCCATCTTGGCATTTCTCCGCCATTCGAGTTCACGACTATACGTGCATTATATATTGTAATGTCCTTATATTAATGTGGTAGGCACTCTGCCTATCCTAATGCGTTAACTTCTGTTTTTCTATCCGTGTTCGTTCTGGAGTGAGTTCATTCCGTATTTAAATGTACTTTCTTTTTTAATTGTGTTTTTGTTTGGTTTTGTTTCGTGCATCGTTATATTTCGAGCTTCAGAATTCACGTCGCATCTTGGTGAGTTGCAGAAATGTTTAATTGTTTATTATTTTCTTAATTTCCTTTCCTCCCTTTTCTCTTGAGTTTGATACGCGAATGTTAACCTTGCCTGGTGGCTTTTCGTTTTGGGCTGGGTCTGTTTTATTTATGTCTTGGGGTCAGGGCTTGGCTGAATAGTTGGATTCCTTCCACTTTCATGCTTGCATTGCCTGACGCTCATATGACTATTGTGATGTTGGTATTTTTCGCTGTGTTTTGTGTGTTCCATTATGGCCATTTCTGTGTTTGCCACGTTCGTACTGGGTCGGAATCGAACCGGCAAATTCACATCCTTTGGGACCAAGAAAGCGCTATAAGATCTATGTTGCATCACGTAGCATCCTCAAGATTATTTTGTGTATCTCGTATTTATTGCGATTTGATTTATGCCCCGTACCTGTATCTTTCCGTAGCCCATTTCTGTAGTTCATTTGGTGCGATATGGTTCCGAAGTATTCCTTCTTTAGTTTTTTTATATACAGGGTGTATTTGATATTTTTTTTTTTTTTCGTGTAGCCTCCTGAGAGGCCGAGTGCAGGTCTTTCTAGGCGACGCCCGTGGGCGACCTGCGCGTCGGGATGAGAGATGGAATGGATGAAGATGAATGAAACTGGGCAAGGATGTGGAAGGAAGCGGCCGTGGCCTGTCAGAAGGTACTGTCCCAGCATTTGCCTGGTATTGAAAATGGGAAACCACGGAAAACCATTTCAAGGACAGCCGACGGTGGGGCTCGAACCCACGCGTCTACCGAGTCAGCAGAGAGCTTGGCCCCTTGACCTAACGCAGCGCTTTAGCCCGCGTAGCCACTACTGTCGGTTATTTGATATGATGGAAGTCCTTTACACTGGTGATAGAAGATGGTATTCTAAGCAAATATCTTCATGAAATTAAGTCGGATCTTAATTAGTGTAGGTGGAATTAAATCACAAAAATCGTCGGTCAATATCTTGGAAACGGGCTTTCACTTCGTTCCCCTCAGCAGCAGAGCTGACTTCTCCCCGTCTCCCTCCCCTCCTACGCTGAGGAATGTTGACCAGAGTCTGCAGTTGAGTGACCTCCTCGCCTTGTCTGCCAATGACATTGAAATACACAAACCGAGCCTATGAACAGCTGATTCACACCTTCATGGGGAGTGGCTACATGACTAATGATGGTGGATCTGTCTAGGATTTTTCCAGCTTCATGAACTATGCATAGAAAATAGAAATCCTAAAGATTTAGTAAATTAATTTAAGGAACTGTTGGTCTATCTTTGTGTGAAGATAGTGCAACAACTGTAATAAACTTATTAATAATACTAATAATAGTAATAGTAGGCTTTTAGACACACTAACTTCTTTTATGTTTCTTTTTGGTATGTCGAGTTGCCAGACTTTAATGTACGTAGGATTTCTTGTATGTGCCATGAAATCCATGGAGATGATCTTATTAGATCCCATTCATTTACTACATGACTGAACGTAGATCGCACCCTCGGGAAGGTTAGCACTCTACCACCAGAACTACACATGCTGACTCTTATTATTATTATTATTAGACTATTATTATTATTATTATTATTATTATTATAACACTGTATTATAACAATGTATTTGTATTTTATTTTCATTTTCGTGTATTTTCATATGTATTTACATTGTTGATGGACCAATAAATCAATCCTCCCCCCCCCCCCCCCCCCTCTCCAGTTAATGGCCACCCGAGGGCTGGAGATGGGATGGGACAATTCACAATATGAACATGTGGTACCATACTAGTATTAAATCTTGGAAGTAGGTTTCCATGGGTTCCCACTTCTATCCCAGGCAAATGTCGGGATTGTTCCTAACTTAAGGCCACGGCCGCCTTCTTCTCAATAATCATAACCACTGGCAGTGCAGCCCATGAAGGGTCTAGGCCTACCAAGCGACCGCTGTCCAGCCATTTGGCCTGCAGATATTAGGGTGACGCGTGGTCAGTGCATCGGGTCCCCTCGGCCATTAATCTTGATTTTCCTGACTCGGGCACTGCCTCACTGTCAGACAGCTACTTAATTGCCCTCACGAGGCTTAGTGCACTGCGTTACTGCCCTCACGTCAGTTTCTAATATCCCTGATGGAGCCAGGAATCGAACCCAGGGCCTCCAGGTGAGAGGCAGTTGCACTGCCCCAACACCACAGGGCCGGCGCCTTCTTCCGAATCCTCACCTGAATTACAAATACCCACATTACTACAGAAACCACAAAACACAGGTTATCACACAAATTCTACCCACACCCAGCTACATGGGGCTAAATGACCAAAATCGCCAAGCCTCTCAAACAAAACATCAAGTTTTTTACTTCCGTCCTAAATGCCTAGTTCTGAACAGACTGCGGGATGTCGGAATTTTGTCACACTGCATTTCATTAAGAGAATGTTTTTAGTATTTTCAGAAACTAGTCAACAGAAGGTCCGACACGGACGCCAATGATACATCAGGGCTGAGTATCGAAATTATTTTATACATGAACATCAATCAATGAATTCCACACTTACAAAGTAGGCTACACAATACTACCGGTCCTGACGTCCCAAGCCATTGCGTGCGTTGTCAACAACAACAACAAGAACAACGGCAATGCACATTTTCTTACGAGACGGTAGAGCTCAAACAGCTGATAGCCTACCACCCCTCAAGTCAACCGGTAAGGTCAATGCTCCGATTACGTAACAACTTCCCCTTCGCGCGTCGTCACATCGGGCTCCGCCTCGTTTCCCCAGCCTGCCGCACCACTTTCTGCATGATTAGTTTCTGAAATAACTAAAAACATTGACTTTTTAATGATTAATTATCAATTTCAAGATAGGTGACAAATTTTTTACCTAGGAAGCTTAGAATAGTCTCTTCTATCACCAGTGTAACGGACTTCCATCATATCAAATACACCCTGTATATTTGTCGCTATTTGCCTTATTACAGTATGTACCTATCCCTCCACAACGACACGCATTTCTCTTAATTTATTGTAACGTCATGTTAGTCCGTCCCTCCCTCAGTATCTTTACATCGCACGCCTAGTCTACTCATATCCTTACGTTCTGTTTTTCTGCGACCTTATGTCATTGCACATTTATTGCAGTACTTAAGTACTTATTTTATCATTTGTAATATCTGCTTAATTCTGCCTGTTATTTCATACGCCCTTTTCATTTTAGCGTGTACGCGTTCCTCTCTACATCAATTTTATTTGATATTCTTTCTGAATACAACCTCTCGGCCTGTTTCATATTCCTTCGATTTTCATTTGTAGTAGTAGTCTTCCCTCCCAGTTACGTGATAGGCCGAGTGATGGCGTGAGTTTGCCTTGGGGTTTCTGCTGTGCTTATTTCCTTGCGAAATACGCACGTCCACGCCGCTGGAGGTGTCAGTTTGTCGTCTTCTCTGCCTAGCACGTAACTTCCACTGCGTTTAACATATTTTGCTCTGCGAGAAGATCGATGCTGTTCATCATCTAATTGAGGGTAAGTATTCCCGCTCTCTTAAAACCTAGGTGGTTCACATGTCAGCTTGTAAAACTGTATCATGGACATACAACCTTAAACAAACACTTGTTTCAACATTCCATGGTTGTTATGGCGAGAAAACAGCAACAACGCCCCCAACAGAGGGGAAAGGTCAAAAGTGTGTATCACCGACTGAAAAATATACGCCTGACCTGTACTGGTCGTGGCGTCATTGACAAAGTGATTGATTTATTACCCTTTGAAATGCACCTACCTGGTTATTAGTATTGTGGTCCAGGAACTTACCTGAATCAACGTTTGCAGCGCACTGATGTACCCATTAATCCTTTGGATCATGCTTGCAAAGAACATGATATTTCTTATTGTAATAGACAATCTGAATTAAGGCGTAGAGCAAATAAAATGTTATTAAAAATGGTAAACAACGTTTGACTGCCTTTGATGCCTCAGTGACTGAGAGGTTGTCAGCCGTATTTGTCATTGGTTCCATGAAAGGGAAATTAATAATGAGTGGACATGGACTTTAAAAAGAGGATTGAGGAATTTTTGTATTTTGTAATGCCCCATTCACTGTGAAATAAAAACAGTATTGCCAGATGACTATTTATTAGCCTACTTTCGATTTTTTCAAAAAATGAAAGTAGACTTATGAGATCACTACAGGGCGAAAAAAAGTGTGTCTGTGTGTGTGTATGTGTGTGTGTGAGTCTGTGTGTGTGTGTGTGTGTGAGTGTGTGTACTCTGAATGTCTGTCCCCCCCCCCCCTATCAATTCGAACACGGTGAGCGCAAATTGAACGAAATTTGGTACAAAGGTAGCACTAGCAAAGGACACCTCAGTGTCATGTTTTGTATCGCCGCCATCTTGACGGAAACGCAATGGTGGCCACACGACTGTTCAAAGCTTAAATCAAATTACGATTAACCTAATCATCCGATCTCTACCAAATTTTGCAACTACATACCTTCATGGAGGGAGCATCCTTTGACCAATCTAATAGGTCATTCGTCTAATAGTTTGCGGATGGCGGCCATCTTTATGTCAAAATTGATTCCCCCTATTAATTCGAACACGGTGCAACCGAATGGAACGAAATTTGGTACAGAGGTCGCACTAGCAAAGGGCACCCCAGTGTCATGTTTTATATCGCCGCCATCTTGACGGAAACGTAATGGCGGCCACACAAATGTTCAAAGCTTAAATCAAATTACGACTAACCTAATCATCCGATCTCTACCAAATTTCTCAACAACATACCTTTATGGAGGGAGCATCCTTTGACAAATCTAATAGGTCATTAGCGTAATAGTTTGTGGATGGCGGCCATCTTTGTCTCAAAATCGATTACCCCTATTAATTCGAACATGGTGAAACCGAATGGAATGAAATTTGGTACAGAGGTAGCACTAGCAAAGGGCACCTCAGTGTCATGTTTTATATCGCCGCCATCTTGACGGAAAAGTAATGGCGGCCACACAAATATTCAAAGCTTAAATCAAATTACGATTAACCTAATCATCCGATCTCTACCAAATTTTGCATCAACATACCATTATGGAGGGAGCATCCTTTGACCAAACTAATAGGTCATTAGCCTAATATTTTGCGGATGGCGGCCATATTTGTGTGAAAATCGATTCCCCCTATTAATTCGAACACGGTGAAACCGAATGGAACGAAATTTGGAACAGAGGTAGCACTAGAAAAGGCCACCTCAGTGTCACGTTTTATATCACCGCCATCTTGACGGAAACGTAATCGCGGCCACCCAAATGTTAAAGGCTAAAATGTAATTACGACCAACCTAATAATCTAGTCTCTAGCAAATTTTGCAACAACAAATCTTTATGTGGGAAGCATATTCTGACCAAACTGCTAGATCATCAGCCCAATAGTTTGCAGATGGTGGCCAAGTATGTGTGCAAATCGATTCCCCCTATCAATTCAAACACGGTGAAACCGAATTTAACGAAATTTGGTACAGATGTAGCACTAGCAAAGGGCACCTCATATTCATGTTTAATATCCCTATAGCACGTTGTATTTCAACAAGCTACTACAATCAACAATCAATTATACTCCTTGAAAAGGACAAAGAGTTATAACAATACCCATGCATTTAGGTGAAAGTAGGCTATATGTTCTTTACTGAACATCTTGTTTTTATTTACTAGTTCCACACGCAGACAGACACACTCACAGACAGACACAACAACATTTCGCTCATTTCGACATTTGACTTTTTTTTGTAATTTTAACATTATATATAGTCTATTAAAGAGTTCATTTTTCATTTTTACATTTCAAGATTTAGTTGCTAACACATTTCACCCATGGAAAAATTTCTTATCTTTGTGTGGCAGTGGTGCATTATCTCTCTCTGTATCCAGTAACGAAGTGAATTATCCACGTTGTATACAGCTCAGATAAAACTGACTTTCAACTACGACATATCTATGACCACATAGAAAAGAAAATACTATTTATATCTGTTATAGTCATAAATCCCACCACCCTCCCCACCTTGTTTGCTAATGCCAAATAACTAATGTTAAGTTCTCGTGTTATTTCACTCTCTCACACACAAACTCTCTCCCTCTCCAGTCACACAATCACACACACATGTCATTGGGAACAAGTACAACCACCATATTCACTTCCAAAAGAACATTTATTCACATGAATACCACTCCAAGGCACTTTAATTATTTTAACAATGAATTTGCAATTTACAATAACTAGTATAAAGAAAAATAAATACTATACATTCAATGTACAAAAATAACATATTTATACTACCTTTTAATTTTAAAAAATATATATTTATCATTTACAATTTAAGCAAGGTGAAAAGAAATAAAAAAGAAGATCGATATTAAGCTTTAAAATATATTGTGTTATCCAAAGCTATTTTAAAGAGCTAGGGGCGTAGGTCGTTTCTAGTATTTACAATTTCTAATATTTACACCAACAAAAACTAATATTTACAATTCCTAATATTTAGAAATCCTATGATTAAAAACAAAAGACAAATATTTAGAAAAAGCTATTTACCAAACTAAGAAACTAAGGAATCACATGCCTTCCTCGTTGTCGTAGTCCCATGGTAAGCTAGTGAGCAAGTCATTATCCCAGACACGTTTGTTATCCAACGAGGCAAGAGTTTGTTTCCTCTGTTCGACAAGATACAACTCGTGGTTGGAGGTAGGTATCCTGTGACATAGCTTTTCCAGTTTGTAAAACCGCTAGGTAATCACACGTAGACATTTTACCACTGCTTTACCTACCCTCCTTTGCTCTTTTGGACTCACTATGGTCCATCATGCGATACGCGTACATTTTAGATGTTAAACCAACGAACTCGGTCATCATGCCGATCCACCCTCATCCTTAAAAGCACATATTTTTGCTGTTTTTGATGGGCAGCTGAAACGCATTGTCAGCGGTGTAGCGAGAAGTATCTAACCAATCACTATGTTGCCTCATTACGACATAGGGATCTCAGCGACGAACGTGGTAAATAACGTTATTTGTGCCCATGTAAAGCAAGGACACGTCCCCAAAATGTTGTTTAGCAAACTCGTAGTGGAATTTACACATAAACAATTTTGGAAAATTCAAAATCACTTAGCCCAAGTATACGGGTTTATTCATTGTGACATGGGTCTCACTCAATTCAATAGTAGCCAAATTCTTATCAATAATTTTAATGTTCTTGAAATTTGGCTTAACAATGTACCATTGAGCACCGTAACAACCCTCCCAGATATTGACTAATTTAATGTCACGGTATTGGCGTACATATTCCATGCTTTTTCCATAAATGCAGTTATTCATTAGTTTAAAAAGTTAACTTCAAACTGTTGTGTCGCCATGTGTTGGTGCTGAGTATTTAAATCCATATATGGCTTTAGCCAAGCTTTTTGGGCAAATACCCCGATGAATTGTTTTCTATACCAGGCCCTGGGCTAGGCATTGCACCAATATTTGGATATGTAAAACATACCGATTCTTATTGTAAAGTGTGTCCACGAGTTTCTTAATTTTTACTTTACATTCTGGGGGAACTATTCAGTCTAGGCAAAATGGTAAATCGGCACGCTCCTCATAGAGGGATGAGGGGTATTCCAAATCCACCTCTAAAACAAAGCTGCGACACGTTTCGAGGCTGGCTGTATTCACATCAAAATTGGATACCTCCGAGAGCCAGGCAAAGTCCTTATAGGGGAGAGGTTGGCTCATAGCATAGCCATATAAATTATTCAATTCATAATACATCAAGTATGATTCTGGTTCTCTGGTGAATAACATGGCATGTATTAGTAATTGGCCTGAGCATGGCGCTGATTGAGCGACACAAACACACTCGAATGCCTCTTTCAAAAAATAAGACCCTGTCTACATCAGTCAGTAAATGTAATTCCACTTGTGTGTATCTCAAAGGAGCATCGAACGACAGTCCTGGACTTGTGAAATAGTGGGCAGGATCTAGTCCATAAATCTGCTGGCACAACTCACGAAACTTTTCAAACACATCCGTGAGCAGCAGTACATCGAGTTTTAGGTAATGCATAGCATAATCCCCTAGAGTGTTTACATTAAACACCCGACAAACATTGCATGCGTGTGCATAATCCTCACCGGAAACGGTACTACGTGTTAGCATAGAAAAAATATCTTGGAGTGGCAAGGCCTTCTCTTTTAACATGTCCAAACCATACCATCATACGGGAATATACCTTTCCCAAGATACAATTTAAAGTGGTCGGTATTCTCAAATTGAATGCGAGTGTATTTCAATTCCTCTTCATCCAAGTCATTCACTAGGCTGTCAAGTGATGAGGCCAGGAATTTAAGAGAGTGTAGGAATCCAATACAAAACTTGCCCAACCAACATGCCATTGTCGTGAAACGTTCATGGTTTTTAGGGATAATTGAAAATGTCCCCTTGCCGACATGTCCCAATTCACGAATGAGAAAATGTATATCATACCTTGAGAAATATTGATTTGTGCGTAGCCCCTCGATCCCCCATAAAGTGCGATTAATCACGGACTGTATCCTCGGCACTTACAAGTGACTTTTCGCATATGAGACATGCCGTAGCGTGCTAATACAGAGTCCTCTGCTCTTGAGTTAGACAGAGCAGTACTTGGTTTTACAATAACCCTTGTACAAGGTCAGCCAACTCCATAAGTTCATTTGAAAACTATTTAGCACAATCTGGTCCTTGGTAGAATTTATAATAGGACTTTGTACAATCATAAGAGCACACGACATTAAAACCCATAGCAAGGGGTTCGTGTTTTTGAACACGCATGGTTGAGGTCATGCTGGGATCTGTTCGCATCCCGGCATGCCCACGGTGAGAGCCTCAAAATCAGCGTACACCACAAAGGGAACAATTGTGAATTGCCCTAAACTTAAGTACAGCATCGTCCCCTTGTGGTGGAACCAATCTCACTGCCTCCTGTGATAAACAATCTACCCTATGTTGTTCCAAAAGAGTGGGTGTCCCACAATACTGCCGACAACGATCGCAAATATGTTTTGTACATTTATGTTTAGGCAGTTGACGACCCACCGAACTGCAGTACTTAAATCTCTAATGAGGCAATAGTGATTCACATCTCCTACAGACAAATATAAAAGATGAATATGGTGTCGTTTCTGCTCTTTCGTAGCATATAGAGGGCCTGTAATTTCCTCTTCTAGGCCATAGACCATCAATGAGTAATCAGGGTTATCCTGTTCAAACCTATAGATATTGGTTAAATCCATAGGGAACGAAACACGAGTTAAAATTAAAAATTTGTTTCAAGAAATCAAATGTGGCTCTGTACTGTACATTCCAGTCCAGCATCCATTCTGTTGCACTGGCTGTAAAACTCTAGCAATACACCAAAGGAAACAGTCATCATCTTAATTTCTTATGTTTAACACGGCCTTTTTCAAAGTTATTGCCCGTGGTGTAGGAATATAACTTGACCCAGCATTAAGGTATTAAATTTACAAATATTAATGTGTAAATACTGTATCTTCTCCAGTGGAAACCCACTGGGTCCTTCTTGAAATTTGTCCAATTTAGATATCAAGGCATTAACACCATGGGTTTCGTGCCACAGTCCCAGAATATCGGATACTAGTAGCTCATGAATCTTTGTACACAAACGAAATTTCTCCCTGTGCTCAACAATGTTTTTAGGTAGATAAAGTCGCATACCAGATCCATATTAACTTTCAAAGCCTTGTGTAATCCTAAGGGGGTATAAATTTGTTCAGAATAGATAGGGTGGCAAGATTCCAAAAAATCCTTGGGGTTAACACTTTCTGTAATATTAGCCACTTGACCTGATAAAATTAGTTAGTTATTTAGTTAGTTATTGTTTTGAGGGGCGGACCTATGAGGTTATCTGCTCCGACCTGAGCAAACACGGGATTTAAAACAACAGTCTATAGATTCCCACTTCAGATCATTGGTGGTCATAGAGGTAGCCATAGTTGTAAGTTAGACTTACCTGAGTTTCGGACAGTCAGCTGCACAGCAATGGTTCAGGTGGGGGTTTCAAACCTAGCGCCTCTTATCAAATTTTACAGTTATCTAGAAACAAACAACACAAACAAAATAAATTCAGGTCAATACATGCATTCCATAAACAAATATTGCAACAAATCAAACAGTTTATAAAATAGAATTCTTACCTTAGCTCGTAAAGCTTGCTTTTTTTTTCCTTTCTGGGGCTAAGGGGCAGTAATTTCCTTACTCGTGGACTGGAATTATCTGAATAACAAGAAAATACAATCAATTAAGCAATCAACGAAATCCAATCAATAACTTAAACATGAATTGGAATTGATGATGATGATGATCGTGTGGCCCCCGGGGAGGCCGAGTGCAGGTCTTTCTAATTGACGCCCGTGGGCGACCTGTGCGTCGTAATGAGGATGAAGTGATGATGAAGACGGCACATACACCCAGTCCCCGAGTCACGGGAATTAACCCCAGGAGATTAAAATCCCTGATGGCCCGCCCGGGAATCGAACCCGGGGCACTTTGGGCCAAAGTCTAGCGCGCTAACCATTTAGCCACGGAGCCGGACATGAATTGGCATTAAAAGATCTAAAACCATTAATAATGTTATTAACATCACTGACTGCGCTGGAATTCAATCAGACAGCCTTGGACAAAACGGGCAATTAGTACAGCAATATCTGAAAAAATGATAAAAATCAATAAATAAATAAATAAATAAATAAATTCAAATTTTAAAAAACTTGAACGGTAATTACCATTAAGTATCAAAACCAATTAATTGAATACTTGAATATTTAAGTGATTTTTCCACCAAAAAGAACTTTCCAATTGTTGACCAAGAGCTGTCGCGTATTAACATGTAATTTCACAAGTAAAGGTAATGATATACAGCACACGCCCCTTTTATATGCCAAAAATCAGGCGCATCAACTGTTTTCACGCATTGCACTTCCATTCACATACACGTGCTAGTCCAAAGTCCATTGGGAACACCTGCCTGGTTTCGAATTACTGCTTAACTTTCCTATAACCTTGAAACATATTTATGCCTGTGTGTATATAACGTGTGAGAAAGGAAATAGTTAACTTGTTTCATGGACTATGACCATAAATTCGCTGCGTCAATCTTAGCAACACTCTCTCGCACTCCCGGATTCCTGTAAAACAAGGGAGTGAAAATAAATAGTCAGCTTATCGCGGATTGTGCGATCTCCAATGTAAAACATCATAAGAACCTGTCTTTCTCTTCTGTTTCCTAATTTTAATACATGTTTTAAAGAAATCATTCTCTAATAAATTTGCTACTACAACCTTTAATACATATTTTAAAGAAATAATTCTCTAATAAATTTGCTACTACAAGCTATAACTTGCTAGCGCAAGCCACTGCTGTAAATGAGTTAACAGTGACCATCCCCAACCAACCCATTAAAAATCCTCTCTCTCCCCATCCCGCTTAGGGGGAATGTCTCTGTTGGCCTAGCTACCTACCACTACAGCTCCTCGATTAAAAAAATAAATAATTACCTACTACTAATAATAATAAACTAGGTGTTATACCTTTGGTAAAATCTGGGGAAATAAATAATCCACGGTAAAGAGGGCTCAATTCCGAGTAAAAGGACACCTCACACATCATTCTATCATTATTCCTCCCTGACAATCTCTAATCGATGTCCTACTAGTTTTGGGTTCGTTAGTAAATTCTGGGGAAATAAATAATCCACGGTAAAGTGGCTTAATCCCGAGTAATAGGACAACTCACACGACTTTGTATCATTATTCATTCCCGAAATCTAGCGCCGATGACCTACTAGTTTTTTTATAAATCTGGAAAAATAAGTGGTTCATGTTAAAGGGGGGTTCATCACACGACTTCCTCCGAATATTCGTTCGGAAGGTATCAGGTTGCCTACCACCAGGAGCTCACCACTAGCCACGAGCGCGCGGCGTTCATCGTAGCCGAGCGCCTAGGTCACTATTTTGACCCCCACAGCTTATCTACTCATGTTAGTATCAGTTTATTGTAGCTACTCGTACTTTTGTATTATGTTAAGTGTTGGCTATAACTTAACAGCCTGTCCGAGACTTTGCAGAGTAAGGATATTGATTTATCTACAGCTCTGTAGAAGTTATCTCATGTTACCGAACTTTAACTGCCAAAAGAAATGAGACAGGAAACACGTCATGGGCTTATACAGTATAACAGTGCGAAATTATTTGCAGAAACGAATCTTTTGGTAGAAGAAATTCCTTGATTCTGCATATTACAAAATACGCGTTGTAATATAGCCTACTGTATTCTACCCCCAGAAGAGCAGGTCAGTACCCAAAAATAATTCTATATATGACTCTGAGTTAGGAGTTTACTGCTTAGGAATAATGTATTAGAATTTAGTGTGTAATCTGCTATCAAACTAATGCGGAGTTTTAAAATGCTACTTATTTTTAATTACATGCTGGTAATTTAAGTGAAGATTTACAGAATTGCAAAATATTTACCTATGCATGTTAACTGTATTAAAATTACTCAAAAATTCCAAATCGATTTGTGCACTTTGCAAAATATTATAAATTTCATGAAACAAACGCTGACCAACCAGCTACTCACATACTGGCAAAGAAGGAAGACCAAGTCACCATGGCTGATAGAAGTGCACAAGGATCTACTGGAACTGGGATTTACGGAAAAGGACATAAAAGATCGAACGTCTGTCAGGAGTAAATTAAAGCAAATAAAGTTCCAGGAAGAAAAAACCAGGAAGAAGACAGGTGCTCTCTGGACAAAGGAGAGAAAAGAACATCACAGCCAGAGGAAGCGTGACTACTGGGCAAACATCAAGGCCCACTCCAAGCAAAATAGTTGTATATTGTGGTCCGTAGTTGGCCTATACGGAACAAGAAGAAAAAACGCTAAAACGTTTTCTAAGAAATAAGATTTGTATGTTTTTCTAAATTACGACTGTGCATTAGAAGCATTTCCCAAATTAAAAGTATTTCAAGGGGGGCTGAGCAAAACATTGCATATGGGCACTCAAATCCTCTCGGTGGCCCTGCGTGGAAGGTCTAGTCTATGACATTAAAGAATGTTTTCAACATTCAGATGCTTGCCTGAAGGGCTAAAACTGTGTTTCTTTTGGTGGGGGGGGGGGGAGTAATACCGTAATACCAAAATAACCATAGGTTGAGTAAAAATGGAGTTGCACGGACGACCTTGTCCTAGGGCCTTGATAGGGTTTGGTTGGTTGGTTGGTTCCTAGGTTTAGGAGCTGCGGCAACGCAATCATGTAGCCCCATGTACTTTGGGTGTGTAGAATCTGTGTCAATTGTGTGTGTTATATGTATGTCAGGTAAGAACTGCAGACGATCGATTACAAGTAGTTCCTACTTTTGTTACCAAATGCTACCTTGAACGACACCTAGATGTGAACTTGGCTGATATATGCCACCGCAACCGGCACCTGGTGGCGAACTTTGTAACTTAATAGACCATTAATCAAATCTAACCTACAAATTTAGCTTTACACAATTCTAGTTAGTGGAAGGTTCTTTTACATGGGTCCGCCGGCTTTACTTCCCCTCCGAAGCAAAGCTGTTTGGAACAGTTACTCACGTAACCCTCATGAGGGCAGCACCGTCAGATACAGATTGAGAAGGCTGTGGATGTCCATGTGTATCTTTGATTATTTTCGATTCTCTTTTTATTGGTTAAATATGTTCCATGCGGGGGAAAAGGGTTGTTAATAAACGAGCATATAATTTTATTTTATTTATTTTATTTTGTATGTGTGGAGAGAGCTTGTCCACATAATTTGTGGGCAGCAAGATGGTCCTCCGGGTCGCGATATAACTAACTTCAAAGTACCAGCCATCACAATACACTCACCAGTAAGGTATGTGATCTTTGAATTGCAAGCAGTTTGGCAGCCATTTATTTAACACTTTCTCCTTGTTTACGACCTTCATCATGGATGTCCTTGAAAAGAGAGGCCTAATTAAGAAAAGAGCAGTAATAAAAGCTCGTCTAACATGAATTGTCAACAATGTAAATACTTTTCAGGAAGGAGGTAATTTAAATGGCATTCGTGTTAGGCAGAAATTATTAAATGCCAGCAAGGAGGAATACAATGAAGTACAAGGCCAGCTCAAGATATTTAGTTATTGTTGTTTTAAGGGGCGGAACTACGAGATAAAAGACACAGAAGAATGGCATGATGCCGATAGGGAGGCATTTGAAGAATTGTCCTTAGAGATAGAATCTAGGATGGAGACTTTCCTAGAACCTAAAACTGTTTCACAATCTGTTAATTCTTATTCCCCTAATATTAAACTTCCAAAAATTGCATTGCCAATATTCAGAAGCATATAAAACTTCGGGCACTTCAGCGATACCTTCCAGTCACTAGTAATAAATAATAAGTCTCTGACAGACATTCAAAGGTATTACTATTTACTGCCAAGCTTATCTGGCGAGCCCAATAAATTATTAGAAAACCCACCTGTCACAGAAAATAATTTTAGAGTAGTCTGGGAGTTGATCAACCAAAGATACGATAACCCCAAACTAATTGTAGACTGTCACATTAAGGAACTGTTAAACCTACCTACTGCAAAAACTGAGTCTCCTAAATAACTCAGCAGTTACTCAACCAACTGCTAAGTAACTTAAATGCAATAGAAGTTCGGAAGTGGACACTCCCCTACACGAATTAATCCTATCACACATGGTGTTGGAGAGAATCAATCTAACCTTAGAAAGTAATGGGAATCCATGACCTCTAGTACAAATTGTCCTCGTTTGAAAGATTTAGTAACCTTTTTGGAAGGAACTGCCCAAACATTGGAGCTCATCCATCCCGACAAATAACTGATCTCTCATCCGAATTCGGATAGATTTTCCAGAAGGTCGTTCCACAGTACTACTGCAGTTTGTGCATTTTGTAAGGATCCTCACAAGCTTACAAAATGTTCGAATTTTAAGGATACGGATCTCCCAACGAAATTAGAATTTGTCAAAGTGAACAATCTTTGCTTCAATTGTTTGAGCGTCGGCCATAAGCTAGCAGAATGCACCGCAGGTAATTGCCGTATCTGTAAGAACAAGCATAGTACCTTGTTACATAGGGATCAGGAGGGGCATCGCATGAGTACAAATTCAAGTGATTTCCGGCCTCATCAAGAGACATACTGCACTGTGAAGGGTAACTACACTGCTCAAAAAAATTAGAGGTTATTGTAAGGTCAGCTCATAATGGTGCAATAATATTGGAGATCATTTAGTTTTTCAACCATTTATTACTTACATAATTATATACTGACAGATAAAGCAGCCCATGATTCCAGAGAGTCACTGATGAGTGTTTGAATCAAATGGCATGAATGAAGAGAGAATATGGCAAACAAACAAAGCAACATCAACACTACCATAATCGTGGGCTATGGGTGGATATTGTTCTTCAGTATGGTGTATGGTCTCCTCGAACGGCTAGCACTGCTGCACACCTGTGTGCCATTGATGCAATATGATTAACAATGAGGTCTTGGGGGATACGTGGCCACTCGTCCATACGAGCAATCTGCAGCTGTGGAACAGTTGTGCGAGGTGCTGGTCTGCCTGCAATGCGCCTGCCTAATGTAACCCACAAGCACTCTGTCGGATTTAAATCCGGCGAGGAAGCTGGCCACTGCATACGCTGGATACCCTCCTCCTCCAGCATGTTGTCCACCAACCCAGCTCTGTGGGGACGTGCGTTATCGTCCATAAACACAAAGGAAGCACCTATGGCACCAGCATGCGGCACGACAAAATGTCGGAGAATCTCGTCTTTATACCTTACAGCGGTCACAGTACCACGTGGGATGATGTAGAGGTCCGCACGTCCACCCAGGCTAATTCCAGCCCACACCAGCAAACCACCACCGCCATATGGAGATCTTTCTTGTACAAAAGATGGGTTGTTTCATGTCCCTCGTTCCCTCCAGATGCGAACACGTCGACTATCCGATTCCATGTTGAATCGCGACTCATCAGAAAACAGAACTGAGCTCCATTCGGCATGCGTCCACCCACGATGCTCCTCCGCCCAGTTTTTGCGAAGTCTACGGTGTTGTGGAGTTAACCTGGTACACACCATGGGCATACGGGCATAGAGGCCACGAGCATGACGTCGGTTACGAACAGTTTGGGTTGATACTCTGCGTCCTGTTGCTGTTAGACGGGCATTTCTCAGTTGAGTTGCATTCTGCCGTATATTCCGGCGGGCTGTTAACACGAGGCAACGGCCATCCGTTGCTGTTGTTACCCGTGGGCGAACTTGTCCTACCCTTCTGTGAACAGTAGCTGTTAATTGAAAACGATTCCACAGTCTTGAGATCACACTTTGAGACATCCCAAGGGCTCGACCCACAACTTGTTGTGCCTGACCAGTTTCTATACGTCGTATGGCCCTCCAAGCCATTGATTCAGGTAAATCACGTTGTGAAGGCATTGCTGTCCCTAAGTCACGTCATTTACTAACTGACAACGGGAATTGAATGGCTCTGACTTCAGCCACAAACCACCGCCGTGTGACCCTTTGACAGCAACAGTACGGATAGTGCCCTCCGTCATGTGGTGTATGTGCAGAGGTGGCGCAAACACATGTTTACCTTCTCTGGAAGTAAAGGAAAGCGATTGCATCTAATGTGGTACGAAACACATAGCATAGTTAGCTGAGTTTACAATATCCCCTAATTTTTGTGAGCCGTGTACAATCACATAGACGTTCTTCTGTCAACAGCTGTAGTAAGAATAACGGACTATAGAGGTAAAACGTTCGAGTATCGAGCGTTACTTGATAGTGCCTCTCACATGAATTTTATGTCAAAGTGTTTAGCTGACCACATGGGAATAAAATTAAGTCGTCAGTCAATTCCCATAAGTGGTATCTGCGATGTCCAGGATGCTGAATCATCACATAGTTGTCAAATTCATGTCTCATCTAGAATTACCGATTACAATGTGCATGCAGTTTGTGGTGTCTTCCCTCACATTACAGGCCTGCTTCCAAAAACACCCTTCGACAGTTCGGAGTGGCATTGAATTAGCTGATCCCCATTTCAACAAACCGGATCAAGTCGACCTTCTCTTAGGAGCATCTATATTCTTTGATTCGCTCTACAGTGGTTAATTCAAGCAAGAGAATCATCCTACTATACAGAACACAGCATTTGGATGGATGTTGGCAGGTAGAATACCATCACAATCTATCAACGATGAAAAGAGACAAGTGATGTCTTGTCTTATCCGTAATGATGAACCAAGACCAACTACAATATCTTGTAGTCGGTCTTGGATGGACTTCACACTTAATTTGAACGATTCTGGCAACAATGAATAAAAACAGTATGTTGGTACGATGAGCTTGGCCCTTGGGACTTGGTGGAGGAGTCAGTGTGGCCTGTAGGCTAAAAGGTTTGGTGACCCCTGCTTTATTGCAACTCACCCAGAACACCAACCAATCACCCTATAAACCACAGTTCCCCACACTCACAGTCCACCACCCAACACCTTCTTCAACAGAGAGTAAGAACGGAAACGCTCCCGGAATTTAATTTCCGAGAGTGTGCCTACCTCTATTACGTCTCGGTGAGGAGACAAACACTTAGAAGTACACTGATAAAAATCCCACAGCCAAGCAGTCATCAGCGTACTCCAACCACTCCACAAACATATAACTTCATTACCGTGACCCCTACCAAGAAGCGGCTTCGGTAGCGTAGTTGGTAGCATGCTGAGCTTCAATGCTCAAGATCGCGGGTTCAAACCATTGAACTGTAGGTACTACTGGAACAACTCCTCCCATGGTAACCTTCGCTGAAAACTGCTTCCTGGTCATCGCCTCCTTGACGTGCACTACCAGACGTAACTATACGCACCAAAAACCCTCATACGGTACCATTGAACTCTAGGTTGCAAGTCAGCTGATATGTCGTGATTCTTTTCATATATTTGATCTTTTCGATTCCCGGTCAATGCATGTGAGATTTTCTATGTGAAATGCCATGTCCTGTGGTTCGGATTCCACGTAAAACAGAGGTCCTGTGGCTTATGATCGCGAGATTAACGGTCACGTTAAACTACAAGCTTCCTTCCTTATATTTGATCTTACGTACCTCTGTGCAACGTTATATACAGTGTGGTCCACCCGCCCCTTATTATTTAGTTTTATGAAACCCAACTAACACTGCATTTCTCCCGATGGTCGATATTGCTCTGCGCTCTGACTGTGTGACAGCAATGTAATTGGGCCATGGGTCTAGCAAAGAAAAAACGACCTTAAACTTTTCCCCGCCAAATACTATGGCCCATTCTACTAACATATGACTCACTGCTCCTTGAAATAACACACGTACACGTAATACGATCGAATTAATAGCTTACGCCACGTGATCTGTAATAGTAGAAAGTTAAATAAACATCATAAACCGTGATTGAAGACTTTGAGATGGACTTAAACGTTTTAGGTGGGACGGCTACAGTAACTACAGCACGTTTAGCGTGCGGAATCTACCGTGTGTTGGTGGCTGCGAGGGTTAAAGCCTGACCGTACGTGGTGGGCGCGAGCGGGTAGAATGCTGCTTCGAATCCAGTAGTAGGCATACTTTTTTGAACGAAAGCCCACATTCCATCTTAGTCGGGATGTAACTACATTGCCACATTTATTGCATTACGACGTATTTTTGTGAAGAGTACGTTGAATTTTGATGATTTATAAAGAGAATACGATCGAATTGGTACGTTATGCCACGTGACCTGTAATGGCAGAAAATTAAAAAACCTGGCATGAATATTAACATAACATATCCAAGTGTCGCTCCGGAGGTCCGGGTTCGATTTTCAGCTCTGCCAAGAAGTTTAATACTTGTCTGAGGGCTGAAATTGGGTACATTTAGCCTCGTGAAGCAAATATGTGAAGAAGTGGGCTCGATTCCCAACTCAGCCACGCTGGAAATGGTTTTCCGTGGTATCCCACTTCTACTACGGCCAAATTCCAGGACGGATTCTACCTTAAGGCCACGGCCGCCTCCTTCCCAATCCTTAATTGCAAATACACACCCGCAATAACTCATGTTATCAGACAAATTCTACACAAACACCCAAGTAAACGGGGCTAAATGACCGCGATGTTCTAGACCCTCAAATGAAACAAAACAACAACATATCGAAGGATATTCTGATCGCCAGTATTCGAAGTATTCCTTAGAAATTCCCATGGTATTATTAGCATAATTTCGATTTTTGCAAAAATGAAAGTAGACTTATGATATCTACACAGGGCCAAAAAATTGTGTGTCTGTCTGTGTGTGACTGTGTGTCTCTGTTTGTGTGAGTGTGTGTACTCTGAATGTCTGCACCCCCCCCCCCCCTCCGCCCCTCCCCCCTCCCCTCCCCTCCTATCAATTCGAACACGGTGAAACCGAATTGAACGAAATTTGGTACAAAGGTAGAACTAGCAAAGGGCACCACAGTGTCATGTTTTATATCGCCGCCATCTTGACGGAAACGTAATGGCGGCCTCCAAATTTTAAAAGCTTAAATAAATTACGACCAACCTAATAATCTGATCTCTACCAAATTTTGCAACAACATACCTTAATGTAGGAAGCATATTTTGACCAAACTACAAGATCATCAGCCCAACAGTTTGCATATGGGCCATGTATGTGTGCAAATCGACTCCCCCTATCAATTCAAACACGGTGAAACCGAATTGAACGAAGTTTGGTACAGAGGTAGCACTAGCAAAGGCCACCTCAGTGTCATGATTTATATCGCCGCCATCTTGACGGAAACGGAATGGCGGCCACCCAAACGTTTAAAGCTTAAATCAAATTACGACCAATCTAATCATTTCATTTTTTTTAATTTAGTCATTTTACCCTCTAGGTTGGTGGTTCCCACGGACTCAGCGAGGGATCTCACCACTACCGCCTATGGGCAGTGTCCTGGAACCGGGAACATATGTTCGGGATGGATACAACTGGGGAGGTGTGATTAGCACTTCGCCCAGGCGGCCTCACCTGCAAAGCAAACAGGGGCCACATGAGGGATGGGAATGGATAGAAGATTGGGATGGATAGGCGAGGAAGAGGGAAGGAGGCGGCCGTGGCCTTACAGTAGGTACTGTCCCCGTTTACCCGGATAGTAGGCTGTCAGATATCCGCCCCCTCAATCGGATTGCCAATAATCAATCGCACCGGCTCAGCTACATCAATGAAAATGGCACTGACAGATACTATCGAGATATGAGCACAGAAGTTAACAGGAAATCATTGTGGAACACACCAAAATAGACGGGGGTTTCTACTTACCTTTACTTACCTCTTAAAAATTATCTCGGGGATTGAGTTGACAACAGGATCACTAAAGTCTGTTCACACAATAACCTCCACCATGACATTTAAAAATGAACCAGAACGAAGACGAGAACTTTGAACTGTACAAAAGCTTTATTTCAAATAAAGGGTATGATTTTAATAACACAACAAATAAACGTGGCTATCAGTAGCCCATGTCAATCTGACTACGTCCTCCTGTAGGACTTGCAAAATTATCATACAACATGATATAGAACATATTAGCTCCCACGAGCTCCAAATAACGTAATATTCATAACACAATTGGATTGGAAAAGGACGTGAGGACGAGACATATATAGAGCATTTGGTTTCCTTTAATAAACATGACACTTGTATTTATAGGCGCAAGGCCAGAGTGGACGACCTCACCCGCTGATAACCAGTTGTTGGGACAGCTGCGAGCTACCCTTCAACCTGTCGCATACTTGTCAAATGGGCTCCCCTCACATGCTACATTACGTAAGAATCCAGCTCTCAAAAGCTTTAAATGTCTGCAAGACAACTCAAATATATATTTACGCAATTCTTTCAAATACTTTACTCACATCCTACTGGATTATTATGACAATCCTTAAACTTGTTAAGTTCTCATCCAAATGTTTAATAAGCTCTTAAATGTTTATAACAAAATCACATAAATTATTTATAACAATTAGAAATTGTTTATAATATTTGTCCAAGACAATAAAAATATTTTTAAACACGCCTTTAACATCACTTTCGTTCCACATTATTGTCAAAAATATTTACATCATTTATTTACAATATTAACATTTAAATTATTTAAATTATTAAATTTAAGAAATACATTAACCACAGGTTCATCCGGTTGGTAATTTTATAATCGTGTCAATATAATCGACCAATGAAGGTTAGTTATACATGGTAATGTCACAATCTGGTTTAATAAAGGTTTTAATAATTATTTGTGACGGTAATCTTCATTCAAAATCTTATCTCAAATTCTTTCAAAACTCGTGTTAATTATAACAGTAAATTCACTTGATTAATTTTCAACGAACTATGACAATACACTCCAGCGGAAAATACTTCGCTAACAAAATAATGCACAAACTGCATTAAAAATTAGGCCCAAAATCATCATATATTAATCTATATGGCATCAAAATCTTCCACAGAACTTACAAAAACCTCCACTAATAAATTCTTTATCATTAATTCCTGTGGGAACCTCCTCCATATTCAAGGGCATTATACATCAGCGACTTTCAACACGTGCGCTGCACTAGCGATTATACATTCATAGTTCCACTTAAAAATTCTTATAATCATTAATTGTTTCAAAACTGTTGTCATTTAACCTTCGTGGATTTCATTCATGAATCGAAATGAAGTCAAAATTTGCCAATCACAAACAAATTTAATAGTGAATACGCTTATATACGCCTGTCTGGTCTATCAAAATTTAAGATTAACATCTTCAAAGAATTGTAGTATAAAAATACTATCATCAAATAAAGTGTGACTAAACTATAAAATAGTCGAATAGAATCCAATTAGACTGGGGAATGCAAACATCATTATATAAATCTCTAATTGAGAAAAACTCCTAACAAAAGTTCACGAATTTAATGCATTCAATAATTCATTATTAAAGTTCATCTTTCACAAAAGTGTCTATGATGCAATGGTCGTTCATAACTGACGATAAATGTCTGTGTTGCAATCAATTCAAATAACGACTAGTATTTCCAAGATCGTCGACAACGTAATGGATTTTAACGCTCTAAAATCATTTAAATGTTCTTCCTTCTTGATGATGACAGAAAATTGGTCAAAGTAATTAAACTGGGGTAGAATTACTTTAATAAAGTGACACGCTGTCTGAATTTGAATCTGCCATAAAAATCATTAACTTACAGTCAAATCGTGACTACAAAAATAATAAGCAAATTACTGAAAAATCTAAATATCAGTCTCAACTGATCCAAAATCATTTAACTATGCCCATGACATAACAATGTCTTAATAAATCGTCGAAAAAGGCATAACTCAACAAGGTGTACTGAGAATAGGAATCTCAAACAAGAAAATAGGGCAAAATACATGAGGACAAAAATATGGGAAAAATTGTTGCTCAAACATTGCTAAGAAACTCAAATACAATAAACGTTCACGACTACCTTATCTGCCGATTGACGTTCCAGAGGAAAATTCCCCAAAGAAGACTGCTGATGGATCCATTTCACCAAGTTAAAGCTGAGCTCCATCCTCGAAACAGGAATGTTAGGCCCCTTAAAACAACAATTATCATCATTATTATCATCGAAACAGGAAATAGCATCCTCGGAGAATCGAACTGCTTCCCTCTCCGGAAATTGCACTGCTCCTCGAAGACGAATAGACATCCTTCCGGCAATAATCTTCTTTGTGAGTCGGGATAACCCTGACCTCTCTTGAAAAAATCCCTGAAGTTCCAGTAGACAATAACCATGAAGTTTTTGTAGAAATTTCCGAAGAAATATTCATATACAGTGAGTATGAAATCATTTCCATGGCTGTTCGATAGTATTCAGCCTTTAATCACGAAACATGGGTGTAGATGGTATTCACCACATGTTCGCTTGTGTGGAATAGCAATTAGCGAAGTTCCATGCTGCTATCTTACTCCGTTGAAATATGTCCCAATCGCATTAAGTCCTTTAGCCTTCCATTTTCTCTTCGGTTGTAGTAATAGAAGAACAAACTGCCATATTAAATTGCTCCATTATACTGTAGTGTCGTGTAACAAAAGCAATCTGAAGTCTCCCTATTTCACTAGCCGTGTCAGCCGTGGCGTAGATTCTGGCGATACCAAGCGCTTCTCAGGTGGCGAGATAATCACTTTTGTCAGTCGTGTAAAACTGCCAATATCTTTCAAAATAATTGCTCGAAATTGTTCAGCTTTTCTATATTACTTCATGTAGCACTGCACAATAGAATTAGCTTATAGACGACCGCTAACTGTTCAAAGCTAATCTTGTAGATGCGTTCTAAGGTGCGTTTTAACTTCACCTAGTTTTACTTGAATCTCGTATAATGCAGTGGCTTCACCACGCGTTATAAAAACGACTCTTTCTACTCTTTCACTCGACGTCTCACCAAAATGATTTATATAAGAACTTTCACGATTAGACTTCGATGATCTGAGAATGAGATCTGAGAATGATCGGAGAATGAGACTCCTCTCTTCTGCGCAAGGCCTTTTATTAACTTCATGAGGGGCGTATCCATCCCTTCCATAGCGTGATACTGCGTCATCGCTAAAAGTTCCAACTTCGTCAATACATGACGGATTTTCAAAATTCAAAAACCGAAAATAAATGTCACCAAAATTCCAAATCAATGCCTCTACTGCAAATGGATTTCCACAATTCTGCATTCCAAAAATAATAAAAATACCATAGTTTCAGCAATCTCCGTCTTCCTTTAAACTATCGTTCATTGGTTCAAGCCTCCCCTCCAATGGCATAATTTCTTCCGCAGCGGAATTCCACGTTTCCTGCGACTGCGTCGTAAATCTTGGATCTTTCTCGACTAAATGCTGACGTCACCGAGAATCTCAGCTCAAGTAGCCTGCTGGTATAACGTTTGCGTCATCCGTGCTTACGTCATGACTACCCACGTCATAACTATGACAGCCATAATTTTCCTTATAATTTCCAAAATAGCCACCGTGGTCTCTATATAATTCAATTACGGGGGCAGTACCATCCCGGCATTTGCCCGAAGACGAAGTGGGAAACCACTTCGAGGATGGCTGAGGTGGGAATCGAACCCCCTCTACTCATTTGGACCACCCGAGGCTGAGTTGACCCGGTTTCAGTCCTCATACCACTTTTCAAATTTCGTGGCAGAGCCGGGAATCGAACCCAGGACTCCGGGGTGGCAGCTAACAATGCTGACCACCACGCTACGGAGGCGACATCATTTCATCTCTACCAAATTTTTCAACAACATACCTTTTTGTGGGAAGCATGTTTTGTCTGAACTACAAGGCCATCAGCCCAATAGTTTGCAGATAGCGGCCATGTATGTGTGCAAATCGATTCCCCATATCAATTCAAACACGGTGAAACCGAACCGAATGATTTTTTTTACAAAGGTAGCACTAGCAAAGGGCCCATCATATTCATGTATAATATCCGTATAGCTCGATGTATTTCAAGAAGCTACTACAACCAACATTCAATTATACTCCTTGAAAAGGACAAAGAGTTATAACAATACCCATGCATTTAGGAGAAAGTAGGCTATACGTTCTTTACCGAACATCTTGTTTTGTTATTAAATTTTAACAAAAAAATCTTAGCATATCTTTAGGCCCGTATCACACGACACTCGCTGACAAGGAAGCTGCTGTGATCGCTGGTACAAAATCCTGTATGATTCTGTTATCTTCGTCAGTACACCTGCTTGTATGACCGAAGTGTATCACACGCTAGCATTTTGTACGCTAAGTTGTATGAAATAAAACCGAAGGGCTGTTGTTTGAGGGCATTATTTGCAGTTCTTTCGCCTTATTAACGAAAGCGGTCGCGAAACTTGCTTTAAGTAAATTAGAAAACATGCCAGGTACTGAATGAATGCATTCCAATCAATATTTAAGATCTAACTGTAATAATTGAATATTTTACCATACGCGTTAATAAGAAGCGCAACAAAAACCTCCGGAGTGTGTTGGAAATGTGTGCAAGTGTTATTGCGCCCGCTCGCTCTTAAGAAGATCCCGGGTTCAATGCTATCCAACGGCAGATTTTTAAAATTTTTTGTAACTATTTTATTATACCCTCCCCACCTCGTAGAGCAAGATTTCAACTTGGTTTTGTTCACATTATCTACGAAGGCGACAGAGAAAGTTATTTTCTTGTCTCATTTAAATGGTTATTTTCCCTAAATACTGTTCAAAACCATGGATGGATACTATTCGTTATAATTATTATTTTTTAGTCGATTTTACCCTCCAGGTTAGGTTTTTCCACGGACTCAGCGAGGGATCCCATCATTACCGCCTCTACGGGCAGTGTCCTGGAGCTTGAAACATCTCGTCTGGGGGATACAACTGGGGAGATGGGGTCAGCACCTCGCCCAGGCGGCCTCACCTGCAAAGCGAACAGGGTCCTCTTGAGGGATGGGAAGGGAGGGGAAGATCGGGAGGGATATGCAAGGAAGAGGGAAGGAGCGGCCGTGGCCGTACGGTAGGTAACATCCCGGCATTTGCCCGAAAGCGAAGTGGGAAAGCACGGAAAGCTACTTTGAGGATTGCTGAGGTGGGAATCGAACCCCCTCTACTCATTTGGACCACCCGAGGCTGAGTAGACCCCGTCCCAGTCCTCATACCACTTTTCAAATTTCGTGGCAGAGCCGGGAATCGAACCCAGGACGTCCGGGGTGGCAGCTAATCACGCTGACTATTACGCAACGGAGGCGACTCTTCGTGATAATTAGAATTTTATTAGTTCAATATTTATAATAATATGACACGTTCTGTAATTACTGCCTTGCTGCGAGGCTCAGCGGTAACGTTCTCGCTTGCTGTGCCCAAGGTTGCAGGTTCGTATCCTGGCGCAGTCAGCTGGCATTCGAGGGAGCGCAAATGCGAGGGAGCCGTGTCAGTAGATTTACTGGCACGTTGAAGATCCCCTTCGGAGCAAAATTCCGGCACCCCGGCGTATCTAAAAGCCAGAGCAGTAAAAAGGGACGTAAAAACAATAATGTTAGAATTATCTGTATTTACTGTATGTTTGGGGGCAGATGATCTCGTAGTTCCGCCCCTTAAAACCTCACTAACTATTACTGTAAGTGTATAGCAAGCGCTTTTCGCACAGACGCCGTTGAAAGAAATTATAGTTTCGGCCTGATGTATTTATTCGTGAGCCTAGAGTGAGTCGGAGTTTTCCTTTAAACAAAGGAGGTCAAAATTTCGAACACTTGCTACCTTGAATATACAGGATACCTTGCTTTCGTTCTACAGATCACTATGGCGTCGTCCAATCTGGCTGCGTACTAACGGATAAGTACGGTCCTTTTGAGGACCAAATAAAAAATCACTCGTTGGAACAGATAGATATGCGTCCATAATACATCCACAATAAACGACATTAAGCAAAAAAGAAAAAAAATCTACAAGTTCAAGGTTCGAACCTACTACAATGCGACTTCGTTGACGCTACTTTATCAATTCCTGATTTAGCCTCCATAGCTACCGAGAACCATGGTGTACTGCTGGCACGCATTGAATCTATTCGTAGACACTTCCTGTCCAAACGTAAGAAGGTGTTATTCGGAGCTCTGATCGTTTCAATCATGCATTATATTTAAGGTCATTGAAAGAACACTGCCACTATTGATTTCTACTAACTTATATTCGCGAGGATGTACTCAACGGTAAAGTTGTACAATGGACGTAAAGAGCAGGTACTAATGTTTTTAGGATGACTGTGATATACGCGTTTGTTGGGTTGCCTCCCTCCAAAAAAAAATAAGGGGCTAGTGGACCACACTGTATATGGTATTCTCCAATAATACGGTAGGTTAACGGACTATTTTATTTCGAATTGAGATTTGTAATGAAGTAGCCTATTCTGCGTTTATGGATACGTCTTACATCAAATATTGACATAATAGGCCTAAATAGCAGATGGCAAATACACGTAGGCCCTATTATAGGTTATGTATTAGTCACAGAATTATAACCTAGCTTACATTACAGATTCCCATGCAAACGTCCAGATGTATTAACGAAATGGGTTATAGCTGTGAGGAGGAAGGACTGGACCCCAAAAAAATACAATTATATCTGTAGTGAACACTTTTCTGAATCATGTTACTTGTTTGGTTCAAATATAAACAAACCACTGCTCAAAGATGATGCAGTACCTGCAATTTTCATTTTCCCACATCATCCGCTTCATCCATCCAAGAAAATACCGAGAGTTATTGATCAACAAGTACAAGTTGAGGCATGTCGACCTAATATTTACTGTTACTTTTATTTCTGTTGTAATTTCAAATCTACCAGGCTATAATATAACGTAATTTATTGCAGCCAATGGCCATTCATGATACATTAAATTAGAACTCCGTGAGAGAGAATTTTCTTGGTTTGCGCCACATCATGATGTACTTATCATGCTTGTCACTACATAGCATGCGCATGCACTGGTTGGTTGTTAGGACAGATGACCTGGCCGTTCCACTCCTTAAAACAACAATAACTAACTAACCAACATACACTGGTGGCCGGCTGATGGTATTTCTTAATTACACACTCATTGTGGTGAAAGACGTGTTCAGACAGTCTAGTCACTAAGTGTCGTCATGCCTTAGAAGTCACTGCATAATTCGTTCCTCTTCCTTGTCATAGTACTTACCAGTTCCTCGTATCCGGGTGTGGATGGCTGTAACATTCGTAAATCTATCTCCTCGACCGATGGGAGATCTACGGTTATCAGATAGACCAGGCACGACGGTGTAAATTCTGATAAACACAAGACCCTTTTGAGTTAGCTACCTTTGATCCGCTACAGGTTAGTCAGGTTCCTATATCTGAGGTGTTGCCATAAATGTTTTCCAGGGCGTATGTCACCACTGGTGAGATTTTCAACGTCTTACGGCTTACGTCACTTATGGCTTTCATAGCAGCATCAGGTCTCTCTTTCACATAGATTGTGAACACATTGCCAAAAGTCTGCAATGTCACTCCTAAATATTTGAAGTGTTTCACTGAAGTAAAGGGTTTACCTTTACAATATATAATCTCTTGTTTCCCCACCTTTCCTGAAGGGCATTGTTACCGTCTTTGCTGTATTTATCTGTGCTGTAACTCTTTCTTTTCAGCCCACTCTAACAACCAGGTCATGGCGAGTTGCACTTGAATGCCATGGCATAGGCATAACATTTCACATTTTCCAGTATACTTTTATGATGTCAGTCGTGGAGACGATAGAGAGGACCCTGTTCGTTTGTGTATGCCTTATGTGAGGTCTAAGTTTCGACACGCTTTGAAGAATATTGAACATGTGGTTGTTTTGTATAAATAAATTACCGGGTAAACTGGGGTGAATAGGGACATATTTTTGAATTATTTTAGAAATAAATCCAAGGACAAGAAATGTTACACACTAGCTCTTTGAATTGAAAGGTTGTATTTCACCCTCTCTTTTGAAACTAATATCAGCAATGTAGCTTTTGAGAATATTGAGTTATTTATTAATAAAAAGTGTCCCTTTCCACCCCAGGGATGGGGTCAATAGGGACAGTCATAAAGAAAATACAAAACCCTATCCCAGTGGCACCTGGGGTTATTAGGGACACAGAAATATGTTACAAAATACAGAATGCAAAAATTAAAAAGTGAAAATACAAAATAGGGAAAACATACACCATGGACTATATAGGCTATAACCACCATGTTTTTAGTGATGGGGACAAAAATGGTAAGGTTACAGTATGAACACAAACATGATAGCTACACTTCTTCATGATCACCGGTTCTTCGTTGACTTTCAAGGACATCGCAGCCGATGGAGAACTCAGAAGAATGGATTGCCCCAGGGAAGTGTATTGTCTCCTATTTTTATTTTTTAATGTGCACACTAACGATCAACCACAGCCTCAAGGGCGTAAAAGCTTCATTTACGCTGACGACCTTGCTCTTTCTGCCCAATCAGAACAGTTTGAAGTTGTAGAGCACTCAGGCGTGCTTTCAAACAGCTTGGTACTTACTATGAAAGGAACCAACTCATGCCCAATCCTAATAAGACTCAAGTATGTGCCTTCCACCTGAAACATAAACAATCTAGTCGTAAACTTGAAGTATTCTGGAATGGTATGTTATTGGATAATTGCTTCCATCCCAGATATCTAGGTGTCACCTTGGACCATACACTCACATACAAGGAGCAGTGCTTTAAGCTAAAACAGAAGATGTCTTCGAGGAACGGCCTCCTCCGTAGACTGGCAGGGACTAACTGGGGGCACCCATCCCCAAACGCTAAGAACAACATCATTGGCCTTATGCTATTCAGCAGGAGAATATGCCAGTCCTGTGTGGTAAAAGTCAGCCCATGCAAAGCAGGTGGATGTAGCCTTAAATGAGAGCTGCAGGATTATCACAGGTTGCTTGAGGCCAACTCTCATCAGTAAAGTGCACTATCTTGCAGGGATTGCTCCGCCTGATATCAGAAGAGAAGTGGCTGCAAACAACGAAAGAAGTAAATCATCTGCTATGACTCTTCGGATATCGACCTGCTGAGAGGAGATTAAAATTGAGAAACAGCTTCCTTACAACTACTCAACCTTTACAAGGAACAGCAGCAACAGCTCGAGTAGCTGTGTGGAAGGAGAGGAGCAACATTTTGTCTGAATGGATGGAACCAAAGGAATCTCTACCTCCTGGTCACACAGAGAACTGGCTAATCTGGAAGTCCCTAAACAGACTGCGGGTGGAAGTTGCAAGATCCAGGGACAACTTATATAAGTGGTATTTTCCGACCAAGACAGTCCTGTGTGATTGTGGCGCAACGCAGACAACACAACACCTCTCCTCCTGTCCATTGTGCCCGTACAGCTGCACAATGAATGACTTGACTGAAGCTAATTCAAGTGGTATCGAAGTGGCTAAGTTCTGAGCAGAAACTGTTTGGAGTCGTCTGTTCAACACATACTTTGTACTTCTGACACGAATAAATAAATAAGTAAATAACACAAACTTCACTTAAAACTATGTCTGCCTCTCCTAACTGTGGGTTCTTTCATTATTTGAACTATTTGCTCCTGGTCGAATTCAGACAGATCTTCCACATTTGGAAAAACATAAAGATTTTTGTCCTTGGAAGTCTCTCTCAAAAATGATGCCTCCTAAGTCACTCCAACACTCACTACATTCATGATTTTCCCAATGAAACATTAAGGCTGTCAAATTTCACTTTCACCCACTGAACAAAATGTAATGCCTGATGAACAGACTGGGCTCCAACTTCTTCGGATTGTAATTCAGAATATGGGTCAGGGACCCTTGATGTGTTTGCTTCTCTGCACTCTGCATTGTAGTCACTATCACTGTCAACATTGCTGTGTTGTTCTTCCACTTCTTTCTGTGACCCTAAGTCATGTGCATGGACACTTCTGCCAGGTGGTACATAAAGATTTCTTTTTCTGCCAGGTTTGTGAATGCTGCCATTATCAGCCCACCTTTGATTTTTCAGGAATTCAGGTAGGCTGTCATTGATAGAGTTACCTTCTCCATCATGTTCATTCGGCAACATATCGAGAACTCTGTTCATAAAATTTAAGGATGAATTCCAGTTTTCTTGAAACCTGAGCATATGTCTGTTTCCAAGACTGGAGATAACAGGTGAAGGGTTTTTCTTTCAACAGTCGAGGAAAATACTTCTTGTCAATTCCTGAACTTTCCGCCACGCCTTTTCAGGGGTCTAAACAGTGCGACATCGAGAGGTTGTGTAAGGTGTGTTGAGTTCGGTGGTAGAAAGGTGAACTCAATTTCATTCTTTTCACATAAATCTATGACAGCTGAAGAAATATGGGAGCTCAGGTTGTCACCAATGATAACTTTCCTGCCCTCAAAACAACGGAAATCACCTTAAACCAGTCTAGGAAACATTGGCCATCCATCCATCCTGATTTAGTCCTATCGTACCTGGTCCCAGCAGGACATCCTTCACTCCATAGATCATAAAGGTGTTTAGCCTTATATATGACATAAGGTGTAAACATGGTGCCATCAGCAGTGCCAGCAAACATCACACTAACATTCAATTTTGAATGATTCATGAACCTCTCAGGATACTTACAGCCCCTCTTGAACAGAAGCTTTCGTCGACCTGGGTCGTCAGCCAAATTTGTTTCATCATAATCATAATTTATAATTTGTTCCGGGGGAACACCATCAATGGTGAGTTTTAGCTCTTCAAAATAATATTTCATATCTTGAGGTGTAATTTTAGCCCTGTTTTGCGTTATATTTTGGCATAATCGTGGAGCAAGTATAACCTTATGTCTATTTACGAATGTCTGAGCCCAATCTGGACATGGAAGATTATTCTTGAATCGTTTTACTACTTTGACTTCCCTGTCCAAATGGTACATCACAAAACACCGCAAATCAAAGGTACTTAATGGATATCCCCATTTTGAACATGCAACAATACATTGCACTATTTTCATATCACATTGTTCGCTAAGAGCTGTTGGGCCACCTTTGTTTCTTCTGTGTTGAAGCTCTGCTGAAACATTCTCCTATATCTTTGCAAAGCCGATTTTGAAATGTGGAACTTCTCTGCAGCAGCTCGGAGCGACATTCCTATTCTCATAGCCTGTAGAGCCTTCTCCAGGTCCTCCTGTGCAGTAGATTTGGGTCGATGAGCTCTGGGGGTCACTCTTGTACTTCCTAACCGTGTTGTCCATACTCACCCCTGAAAGGCAAAATAAATTGCATCATACAATACAATAACCGATCATTTGTTTAGAAACCACTATTTTACTATGGATATATGCTAATATATCTCAGAAATAATAATAGCAATTACCTGACAACTTTTCAAATTTTACGGCAATGTATCTCGGACGCACAAAAGAAGTCTTAGCGCGAATTCAATCTCATAAAAACAGCTGGTAAACATTTGCAGGTGCACCAACTGCTAAAATAATTCCAAAGAGTATTAAACCCAAGCAGTTGATTAAAAGCAACTCACCAAGAATTTACTACAGCAGATGCCACTAGCATAGCTCAGTAATCTTAGTATTAATATCAAGTGGGACTTTTTCTTGAACTGTTGTCCCTATTCACCCCTGAGTCCCTATTCACCCCAGTTTACGGTATGTATTTTCGTTCACTAAGCATTTATTTAATTGTTTAGTTGTAGGCGTATGCATAATCACACACATATGAATGCTGCCAGGGCCGGAGAGAGCGGCCGCGGGCTCCGGTGCTGGGGGTATTTCGGGCCCCTGCCATTGATGCATTTTAGTGCAACACAAATTCACTAATCACGGCCATGTATTTAGTGTATTAAACATACACATATATTTGTAACTCTCCATAAAATGCATTACCGATTTTAAACCATATTTTTATAAAGTTTAAATGTCTAGTCATGTAAGCACTCCAATTCGTTTTAATAATTCTCACTCCCAAATAAACTGTAACACATTCAGGATAAAAATAATGCAGTTCATATAACTATTTTTAAAACTTAAAAATCCAATCAATCTTTTTAATCGATTGTTAAAGTTTCCATTACCTTATTTGTAAACTGAACTGAAAGGTTAGAAATAAAATATTAAAACACTAAATTCACCATAAACTTACATCTTTAATGGCTCACAATATATGTACATGTACAAAACAATCCTACAATACAAACAGTTATATTAACTTAGTCTCAGACTCCCTTTCTGGCCTTTTTCTCCGAAATACAGTATCATCTATGATATTGTCCAAATTAGTAGACTTCACAAGTTCCGTTTCAGCAGCCAAAACCCCCAAGCTTGAAAGTCTATTTTGGCACAGTGTCGTGCGGAAAACGTTTTTACTCGATTGGGAACCGAGAAAGAAACTGTTGCGGGGATGGTAACAAATATTCTCAATGCTACATAAAGATTAGTAAATAGGGTTTCCAAATTTAAAGTTTTAACTTTATTGAGAAGGTCCAAGGGTGTAAGAGTTTTGCTACCAAAGTTAGCTTGGTAAATTAATTTCAGGTTTGGTAATTCTTCAGAAAGGTCGTTTCCGATGTCATTTGAATAGCGCCTTACAAGCTTAGCTGATTTTTCCGAAATTAATACATCTGCCATTTCATTGCATTGCCACAAAACAGAAAACCCACTACAAGGAGTATGTACTGATAGAAACTGCAGTCATGTCCCCTATGATACTGTCCACAGATGAACTCTTCACTTTCATCAATCTTCTTTTCCTCAGTACGGCCTTTCTTGCCCACTGTTTCCTGCTTTTTGAAGTTTCCATCCTTTGGCTTACGGCCTCTGTTTTTTTTTCTTCGAAGAACCCGCTTGCTCGTTGACTTTCGTGGCGTTCTTCTCAGCGTCTTGGAAATCAGCTGTTCCGATGCTTTTGCCGGCTGGAACATTGAGCTTCTTCCGTCTTCTGACTGTTCTAGCTGCGGTCACCTCGCCCCCTTTTCTTCCGTAGTTCTTCCATGAACAGTTCTCCAGCACACGCAGTCATGTTTCCCAAATTTTCATCAGCTACATAGTTGGGGAGTCGCTTTAAAACTGTTTCTTTGTCGAGGGGAAACATTCCCGTCTTTCGGAAACCAGCTTGAAAATTCGATGCTCTATTTGGCTTCATCGCAGCTTCCAGTTTCTTGAAAAGTCCCGGAAACTCATCTCTGGTACAGTGACAAATAAACCTTGGGGCGACTTTGTGACACATCGGAAGTGTCACAAAGTAGCCTTGATTATCACTGATTTTTTAAATAAGTGCAAATAACTTCCACAAAATACCTCGTACGAAATCGGTATTGCAATAGCTTGTACACTAAATGTAGGTGTTTAATATTAATTACCTGTCAAACTCTAAATATGCATACAACGGCGTCCATAATCGACATTATTTTCTGGAAAACTTGTTAATAATGAAATTGCAGCATGCAACAAAACAAGTCACTACCGGCCAGCGCGCGCAGCGAAAGCTTTTCTCTGTAATCGCTAGTGGACGCCATACACCCCACTTCACCATGCCGGCGGCTGCACGTGTCTATCTCTCTTGGTTATGGCGCCAATTTCAAAAACAAAAATTCACGCCGCTTGTCACAATGACACCTCGATCGTAAACACATTACAAATATAACCAAGTCAGACAATTATTACGGTTCAATATTACACGTAAAATATTTTATTCACCATCCTCTGATTTCCTAACCATGTACACACGTCACCGTATGCATTGCATTCCTACACTGATATGTCAACACAACGAACTATCGCATATAGCGATGATACTTCACACTTTTCACACAAAAAAGAACAGCAATATTCAGAAGGAATTGTAGTTATCACCACCTTCAACAGAAAGGGTCGGTTAACCACAAAGAATACGCTTGAATCGGGATTTAAAGTCACTTCATAATGCTATTCTTATGGGAGACATCTTTGTTTTGCCCAACATCAGCTGATCTTATTTTGGCCCCACGGTCGGCCAGTAGAAGCATAGCGGGCGCCGTCTTTATCCTATTGTATGCTCGAAGGTAATTCCACAAAAGAAGTGAAGTGTTTGAAATCAATGTGTTATATTTCTTATTCGTTAATTATCTTCTATGTGGTGATGTAATTCATGTCTTGACTCGAACAGAGAACGACACATATTCGGTGCACGATGAAGGCGATAGCTCGGAAACGTTTTCTGACCCTGAAGAGGTGAACACCGACAGTGTCCAGCAGTCCACAACTCCAAACTCGGAAAAACTTACCGTGGGAGACCACGTACTAGTTAGCTACGAAGAGGAACTTAGGCCAGGAAAAATCACTGCAGATGAACAGCAGGTGTAGTTTTGTGATGGCAATGCCGCTGAAGCTCTAATTCGAGCGGAGTTGAAAAGCACAGAACTTATTGCATGGTTTAATTTAAATTAGAATCCCGTGACAAAAAGTCCTTTCATATACCCAGAAACGCCAGTTCATCATGTTTGGGAAAGTAACAAACGCGTCTGAAAAAAAAGCGTAAAATCTGGAAAAGTAATAGGTAGAATGTTTAACGTTTCGGCAGCGGAATCAGAAATATGTCATTTTCAATTGCTGTTGCTTCACGTAGTAGAAGCCACCTGTTTTCAAGATTTAAAGACAGTAAACAATGTGTGCTGTTCTTCATTCAAAGAAGCAGCAATGGAACGTGGGTTAATTCAGGACGATGCTGAATGGCAACGTAATCTACGTAAAGCGTCTGTTCTTCAAATGCCATTTCAATTGAGACAATTATTTTCCTTCATTTGTATATTTCAACAACCATCGAATTCAGTTGAATTGTGGGATACTTTTAAGGATTCTCTTAGGGAGGATTACTTACATCTTTACAACCAGTAAAGAGCTTATCAAATGACTCTCCGCGATATCAGTAAGACCACGTACTGAAAGGAATGAATCTTCCATGCTTCCTGATACAATAATGATAGACTAGTAATAATAATAGCCCATCATCATATTGAGGTATTTCATTCCTGCTACCACACAAGGCGCGGGACAGTTGGGCCGTCGGCTAAACGGGCAGCCCTTAGGCCATAGGGAGAATGAGAGTGAATGGTAAAGCAATAATAATAATAGCCGTCGGTGGTAGAGGGCTGAACTGGTGGGTTCTCACTGGGCAGCAAGAACCCGGTAATAACAATACAGTAGAACGTCGTTTATCCGGACTAATTGGGACCGAAAGTGTTCCGGATAACGATTTTCCGGGTAATCAAACATGCGTTTATTTCATAGGGAGAACCACCAAGCTTCTTATTTAGGTGCAACGCTTTCTCACATAACAAAGGTCCAGAAATGAGATAACCCTTACTTCTTGTCTGAATAAACCATAAGTACGCCGCTTCTTCCGATTTTTCATCCGAAGCTGACCTCATGTTTTTTTTTTTTCTTTTTAGACCCTTCTTCACTATCTAACTTCGATGCATAATTCAGAATTTCACCTTTTCGGTTCTTCAAATCATAAATATTGTGGATATTTCCACACTGTAAGTTTTCATTAGACACTGCACCCTCTCACATTTATCCAGTTCATTAATGATCTACATCTTATTCTCAATCGATAAAACATTGCGATTTCGTTTTTCCTTTTTGCCACTCGTAGAAGTCATTTTTACAAAGTAATACAGTAGGTATACAGTACGCACAGTCACACAGTAACACGTTGAAACATTATAAATCAAGCAAACGCTAGGAGACAACAATTGAAAATGAGAACCGTCTCACTACTCTAGGCAGCTTGCACTGCTCCGACTTTTTTGTTTTGTTTTTTGCTCGTCCGGATAATTGACATTCTGGTTGTTTGACGTCCGGTTAAATAACGTTCTACTGAAGTCTAATAACAATAATAATAATCTAATAATAATAACGGCACACCGTGATAATATAAAATATACATAAAAATAGATATGAAAATTAACAAGTAGTTCCTTGAAGAACTATACAGCCTATTTTATATATCCTACATGTTAATTGCCTCTATCAACATAAAAAAATTCAGTTTGATTGCTGTAATAGATTCGTAGATATTGAGAACTGACTCAATATTTCGGATGGTGGCCATGTTGGATTTTTATATATGTAGGTCTTAGAGTTATGTACTGTTACATGAAGATTATTGTGTACTTGTAGTATTCAAATTTCAATCACATGATTAGTGCCACGACCGACCGACCACCGGGGACGGGATGGGCCTACTTACCTTGTTTTCAGAGGTCCGCTCGCCACTGCAACTCACCGACAGATGACATACCCCAGCAGACTAACACCTACAGATGAAGGAAGGAGGGGGACAAGGAATCCCACAGGCCAGTCCACAGATACCCTCCCAATAACCCATAGAAATGCCACCGGCGAAATAATGCTACGACAATTAGCTTAGCTTAAGAAAAACATTTAATCCAAAAGTGAAGCAAGCACACATGTTAACATGAAAAGACAGGGGATTCGGTCAACATTAACAGACATAACATTATACGCCGAAACAAAACTAAATTCTTATAAGGGCTCAAAAAAAACGTATGGCTCGAGCCAAACAAACAATCACGCACAGGTGAAGTAAAAGAAAAAAAATACATGTAGCTTGCGAAGCGAAAGAAAAAATTCAAATAAACAAAATCCAAGGAAAATCGGAGCCCACAAGGTTTAGATTATCACTTACAAAATGAAGCGATTTAATGAACCACAAACACTGAAAATTAGGCTCGACATTCAGTCAACCGTACCATGCCAAAAATCAAGGAGCTAAATCAAAATTAAGAGACCAAAATAACAAAAACAAATTAAAATTACTGCGGCACACGCAGGGAAACTAAAAACAGAAGTTAGAACTAAACCATAAATCAGCATGATTAAAAACAAGAACAAAAAAATCAAGAACTACGACATCACGTTTGAACGCTCAATTAGGACACAAGAAGGAAAAACGAGATTTTAAAATTTCGCACAGCTGCCATCATATGGTTATGGAAACCATTGAAAAAATAGATGCCAGTGGATTAACATTTGTATAAGGATTTACTGTACCATGTGTCACTGCACTCGGATGGTTAAATTGCGAGAAACGACCAGGTGAATATTTATACTTCGAGTCGCCGCCATGTTGAATTTGTGATCACCAGGTTATTGAAAGTCCTATAGGTGAACTTATGTTCATAGCCACTATGAACATTTAAAAAATCAGTTTGATTGCTGTAATAGATTCGTAGATATTGAGATCGATCTAAATATTTCGAATAGTTGCCATGTTGGATTGTTATATGTATAGGCCATAGAGTCATGTACCAATAAAGGAAAATTATTGCATAGGTTCATTATTCAAACTTTCACTTCGATCGCGTGATTACGACACAAGTAATAAAAACTTAATTTTAACATTCGCACGGCCGCCATCTTGAGGTTTTGCAAACAATTGAACTAAATTAGATACCAGTGCATTACAATGTGTATAAACATTTCCTGTACCAAGTTTCATTGCGTTTGGATTATTAAATCACGAGAAAGGTCTACTTAAAATTTTCAATTTCGCTTGGCCGCCATATTCGTTTTGTAGTTAACCGGTTCGTGAAAGTCTTATAGATGAAATTCCAGTAGTTCTCTTTATCTTCGTATAAAATTTCAGGGTGATACCGCGAATAGTTTCAGAGATATAGAATGCCGGTGAATTATTTCGCACAGCCGCCATCTTGAGGTTATGTAAACAATTGAACGAAGATAAATGTTGGTGCATTAAAATGTGTATAAACATATACTGTACCATGTTTTATTGTGTTTGGTTGGTTAAATCGCGAGAAACGTCTATTTAAAAGTCGCAACTTCGCTTGGCCGCCATGTTGGTTTTGCAGTTACCAGGTTTTCAAAAATCACATAGCTGAACTTCTAGTAGTTCCCTTTATCACCATGTAACGTTTACTGAGACCATATAGGCCGTGATTCGTTTATATAAAAATGATTAGTGTTCTTTGGAGGTGGCGTTGGTGCGCTTGAGTGGAGGAAACTTGAACTAGTGAAACGAGAGTGTCAACTCTGACGATAGCAGAGATGAATTTGGACAATGAGAGTTGAACTCTGATAAATAAAAAACTGTTTGGAGGTTATTGCAGATTATAAAAGAAATGTGTTTTTATGAAAAAAAAAGACGCGAAGGAGAATATACTTTGTTTAATCTGTCTTATTTAATACGTCGTATTAGTTATAGTATTACGGCTTCATCTATAGCTCTTCCACGGGAGTAAAAATTAATAAAGGATATAAAGACTAATGATATAAGTTGGAAATTATATCATTGTGACTACATTACCAGAACAATTTAAATATACATCCCTTAATACCACTAAATAGTAAGTAGCATTCCAATGATTTATTGTTATGTTGCAGTATAATATTAAGCTGCCTTGTTTACTGTAGTGTCCTGGTTGGTGTTATAAATGCACCATTCCTGAGATGAATGAGTTCTCGTGTCTGTTTTAAAAGAATATGCATTCATAGTAGGCTATTCTATCTATGAATTGGCGCCATCCCGGAAATATTTATATCACACGATAAAAGAAACAATTACAAATGGCGCCCAACGTGGGGCACGAGAACCAGGACACATCAGTGTAGGGGTGGGAATGCATATATATATTGCGAGTGATTTTGGGGCTTGTGTTTAGAAGTGTAATTCAGTATGTCGGAGAAAGATATGAAGCTAAGAAGTGGTCTTGATAGTGAAGAGAGCGTAGATGAAAATACTATGATGTCAGAGAGTAACCCGAATACTAGTAAAGAGAAAGGAATTTCGGAAGATTCATTAGCTGCGATCATGCGAATGCTGAGTGAAAGATTTGATGAAAGTAAGAAAGATAATCAGGAGATTAGAGAGGAAATAAGTAGGCAAAATCAGGAAATAAGTAGGCAAAATCAGGAGATGAGAGAGACGATAGATAAAAATAATAAGGAAATTCATCAAAAGTTAGACAATGTGGTCAAGGAAAATGAGGAATTAAATAGGAAGTATTGGACTCTCCAGGAGAGTATTCAGGGGGTGAAACAGGAGATCAGATGTGAAATTAGGAATATGTTAGAAGAAGAGGCTAAAAGTATTATAAAGGAAGAAAAGGCTGTAGGTGAAAGTAGTTTGGAGTTAAAGGAGATGGTAGATGAAAGTAGCATGGAGTTAGAGGAAATTGTAAGTGAGAATAGAGTAGATGAGAGGAGGAATTTGTTAGAGAAGACGTTACGCGAAAGTAGCATAGAGTTAGAGGAAATTGTAAGTGAGAATAGAGTAGATGAGAGGAAGAATTTGTTAAAGGAGACGTTACGCGAAAGTAGCATAGAGTTAGAGGAAATTGTAGGGGAGAATAGAGTAGATGAGAGGAAGATAGTTGAGCTTGAAGTAAAATTACGATATAAGATAAGGCGATGTTGTAAAGGCATATATTGGAGAGGACGTAGTAGGCGTCAAAGAGGAATCAGATGTGGAGGTAGACGCCGCGGTTGTATAGGTCGAAATCGCTTAGGTTGTAGAGGTAGACGTGGGCTAGGCCATAATAGGCAAAGAAGAAAGAAAGATTGTAGAGGTAGACGTAGAGGTTGCCGCCGACACAGCAGAGGAGGACGCTTTAATGGAAATAGAGGGGATGGATATTGTAGGCGTGATAACGATGAAAATGGTACTGGGGATACGTCTCGTTTTAGAATAAATGATACAGATAGGTCTAGAAGAGCAGTAGGAGCTCGCTATATTAGAGCACGGACAAGACATACAGCCCAACGCTATAATGAATCTAATGATGATGATGTCGATGATAATGAGCCTAAATGTATTGACAATTTTGATAAAGTTGATGTCAAGAAAAGAGTTAAGTTGGAAGTTAAAGCTGAGAAGAAAATCCATAGAGACACTGAATTAAGGGAACAAGAAGAAAATGTTATCTTACTTAGATGTATATTTGAAGTTGTCAAGATCATTTTTTATCTGGACGTAAAATTAATGTGTTGGGGGCGCGTTCCGTTATTTGTTGTTCTAGTTATTAATTGGGTATTGGAGGCATATATATGTCTATTTTCATAATTTTTGATACAGTTGCACAATGTATATGTATTCGTTTGTATGCTGTAATGTATATGTTTTTCATTGTGTGTGTTACCTAGTATCTTTCTTAATTTTGAGTTATGCTGTGGATATTTTTCGTTATCTTCTATTTAACCTTTTGTCCATTCATATTATTGCAGCTTTTGTTTTTTTTACTTGATTTTGTGTAGTAATTCTGAACAATTAAAATATAATTTCCAAGTTTTCTAAGTCATCGAATTAAAGTTGGAACATTGTACAGAATACTTGAACTAGTGAAACGAGAGTGTCAACTCTGGCGATAGCAGAGATGAGTTCAGACAATGAGAGTTGAACTCTGATAAATAAAAACCACTGCATTCTAAAGTGGACAGATTTGACAAGCTTTTGATGGTGGAGAAATATTTACAATCAGCTATAAGCAATTGGGTATTGTATCGTGTGATCTACAGCAACGAACCATGGATCGCCTAAAAATGGATGCTGAACCGATATCAGAGGATATAGTGTCAAAAAAAATATATAAATATTCACTGCGAAAATGAACGGCCGACCTATAACCAGTTTTGCAATAGCCTTCTCAGTGTGTACCATGCTTAGGAAAATGTGGTAGTTACGACTAAGCTACCTTGTGCTAGCGGCAGTGGAGGTGGTGATGGTGATTTGGTATCTTGATATCCAATTGTGGATGTTATTCTTGAAGAACATTTCAAGTTAATCAGGGTGAGCTTCAGGTATGGAGAGGAGACTACAGAAATGGTTGAAGAGGCGGATAACGGTTGGAAGATGGTGTGATGTGCAGCTTGATTTGGACAAGATGATAGTATAATCACATGAAGAAGAGGGAAGTCCAGATCTCCGTGTATCACGCTCTTATGTATTTTTTTGTGTTGTATGTGTATCAGAAAGCCCTTCAATATGACATAGTTGTCAGGCTTTCTGGGGGCGAATATAACGTTTACTGAGACCATATAGGCATATAGGCCGTGATTCGTTTATGTAAAAATGATTAGTGTTCTTTGGAGATGGCGTTGGTGCGCTTGAGTGGAGGAAACTTGAACTAGTGAAACGAGAGTGTCAACTCTGGCGATAGCAGAGATGAGTTTAGACAATGAGAGTTGAACTCTGATAAATAAAAAAACTGTTTGGAGGTTATTGCAGATTATAAAAGAAATGTGTTTGTATGAAAAAAAAGACGCGAAGGAGAATATACTTGTTTAATCTGTCTTATTTAATACGTCGTATTAGTTATAGTATTACGGCTTCATCTATAGCTCTTCCACGGGAGTAAAAATTAATAAAGGATATAAAGAACAATGATATAAGTTGGAAATTATATCATTGTGACTACATTACCGGAACAATTTAAATATACATCCCTTAATACCACTAAATAGTAAGTAGCATTCCAATGATTTATTGTTATGTTGCAGTATAATAATATTAAGCTGCCTTGTTTACTGTAGTGTCCTGGTTGGTGTTATAAACACACCATTCCTGAGATGAATGAGTTCTCGTGTCTGTTTTAAAAGAATATTCATTCATAGTAGGCTATTCTATCTATGAATTGGCGCCCTCCCGGAAATATTTATATCACACGATAAAAGAAACAATTACAACCGTAAAATATTCGAAGGTGATATCGGTAATAGTTTCGGAGATATTGAATGCTGGTAAAATATTTCGCACAACCGCCATGTTGGATTGGTGAGACGTAACAAAATTTGAAGGGCACGGTCGGGGTCGTCCGGAATAGTGCTATGAAGTTACCGGGTTTCATTGAAATCGCTCCAGCCATTTAGAAGTTATTAGGGGGGACACATACCATCTCGCACACGCACACACAGACAGACGGACAAAAGGTGATCTCATTATTTTTTCGTAAATGAAAATAGGCTAAAAACTATGTAAACCATTTTCGAGGACAGTCCACGGTGGGGTTCGAACATACTCGTTTACCAAGGCCGTAGCCTTGATTGCGGCGTTATTCCACTTGTCGCCATCTAGTCTTTACAACACTAACCGTTAGTAGTCAGCTGCTCGCAGCTCTATCCGCCCTCATTCAATTAACCAAAGGAGCGAGCTCTCACATTGCCCACCTTTAGTGTAGGCAGAGGAGTTACCAAGTGGAGAATCTGATAACACTTAAAATATATAGAGGAGTAAAGAAGGCTCACTGGCGGTTGTGTATATCATTTACCAGGTGATAGATTGGACAATATAAGAATTCAGGTAAACAAATGTCTTTGACGGGGGGGGGGGTGTTTAGACCGTAAAACCACTCCTGTTAGTAGGCTACTGCATACAATAACCGGTTTGCAAGAATAAATTATTGTCAAAAATTCAATAGTGTTCTGATTCGACCTTGTCATTAATGTAGCAGCGAAGTGGTGCTTTACCGGGCAGAGTTCCACATGCAATGTATTCCTCTCTGCAACCCCTAGCCGTGTGTAATAGGAATTGCGGCTCTTCGTGTGCCACGCTCCCATTGAATATTATTTTGAGTCGATATAGTTTTCACTACAGCATTTGCATTATTTCAACTATCCCTCTTCATTACGATCTGAGTGGAGTACCTCGAATACTTCCCTTGTATGTTATAAACAAGATGTTCAGGAAAGAACATATAGGCTACTTTCCAGGGGCGTATATAAGTGGGGTGCTGAGGGGGCTCCAGCCCCCCCCCCCCGAAATTAGCCAATAAAAATTAAGTTGTTTTGGTAAGAGCATAAAATAATTGTAAATTTTGTTGTACCCTAATCTTAACTTGATGTTGTTTGAGTCTTCAGTCTTTTGACTGGTTTGATGCAGCTCTCCATGCCTCCCTGTCCTGAGCTAATCGTTTCATCTCTACATAGCTACCACACCCTACATCCGAGGCAATCTGTTTAACATATTCTAACCTTGGTCTACCCCTACAGTTCTTGTCCTCGACCCTTCCTTCCATAACTAAGCTTGCTATTCCTGGGTGTCTTAGTATGTGTCCTACCAACCTATCTCTCCTCTTCATTAACAGTCGCCAGAAACATCTCTCCTCTCCCACTCGTCTTAATACCTCTTTGTTTGTAACCCTATCTACCCATCTGATCTTCATCATTCTCCTGTAGCACCACATTTCAAATGCTTCAATTCTCCTCTTTTCTGCTGCATCAATAGTCCAAGTTTCACTTCCATAGAGCGCCACGCTCCAGACAAAGGCTTTCAAAAATGACTTCCTAATACCTAAATCTATATTCGATGTCAGCAGATTCCTTTTTTGTAGAAATGCTTTTCTTGCCTGAGCCAACCTGCTTTTTATATCCTCTTTGCTTCGTCCATCACTGGTTATTCTGCTTCCTAAGTAACAGAAATCTCCTACTTCCTTCAGCTTTTCACCTGCCAATTTGATCTCCATAGAGGTTTCTGATTTATTTCGGCTGCATTCCAGTATTTTTGTTTTACATTTATTAATTTTCATCATGAATTCTTTCCGTAAGACGGAGTCCATACCATTCAAAAACTCATTCAAATCCTCAGGCTTGTTGGCCAAGATGACGATGTCATCAGCAAATCTCAGAGTTGAAATTATTTCTCCTTGAATCTTCACTCCCACTTTAAATTTTTCTCTAATTTCCTTCATTGCTTGTTCAATGTAAAGATTGAAAAGTATGGGTGATAAGTTGCAGCCTTGCCTTACACCTTTCTGAATACCAGCTTCTCTCTCATGTCCTTCAACTCGAATGACTGCTGTCTGGTTTCTGTATAGATTGTATATCACCCTCCTATCCCTGTACTTTATTCCAATCGATTTCAAAATGTCAAACAATTTAGTCCAATCAACGTTATCAAAAGCCTTTTCTAAGTCTACAAAAGCCATGAACGTTCTCTTATCTTTCCTTATTCTACCTTCCAAAATCAGCCTAAGACTTAGTACAGCTTCCCTTGTTCCTACATTTCTCCTGAAACCAAACTGGTCTTCACCCAACTCCGTTTCTATCTGGCTCTCAATCCTCTTGTAAATTATTCTAGACAGGATCTTTGAAGCATGAGTAATCAAGCTGATTGTACGGTAATCTTCACATCTGTCAGCTCCCACTTTATTTGGTATAGGGATGATTACATTCTTCTTGAAATCAGGGGGTACCACACCTGTCTCATAAATCCTACACACCAAGTGAAATAACCTGATCAGACCTTCCTCTCCTATGCAGCGTAGCAACTCAATCGGTATATCATCTATGCCTGGTGCTTTGTTCCTGCCTAAGTCTTCCAAAGCTCTATCAAATTCTGATCTCAATATTAAATCTCCTTTCGCATCCTCATCAATTTCCTCCTCCCTTTCCATTACATGATTCTCAATCTCCTTTCCCTTATACAAACTCTCTATGTAAGCTTTCCATCTCTCAACCTTTTCTTCCCTATCTGTTAGAGACTTTCCATTTGTGTCCTTAATATTACAGCACTTAGTCTTCTTTTCCCCAAAAGTATTCTTAATCCTTCGATAAGCTGTGTCTACTTTTCCTAATTTCAGACAATTTTCTATACCAGCACATTTCTCTTTCGACCATTCTTCTTTCGCTTCCTTGCAATTCTTGTTAACCTCATTTCTCAGACGTCTGTATTCTGCTTTCCCCTTTTCATCTCTTACATTCTTGTGTTTCCGCCTTTCATCCATCAATTCGAGTATATCCTGAGTGATCCACGGTTTTCTACCTATTCTCTCTTTCCTACCAATGTTTTCTTCTGCGGATTTTGTTATTTCATTCCTCAAAAGTGCCCATTCGTCTGCAATTGAAGTTTGTTGAGGGTTTTTCATTAGTCCTTCCTTTATACTCTTCTTGAATCTTAACTTATTGACTATGTTATAAACAATACTAAGATTGAAATTAGACTAACTCGTGGTGTAGTGGCTAGCATTCTTGGCTGCCGCCCCGGAGGTCCGAATTCGATTCCCGGCTCTGCCAATAAATTTTAATTCTGGTCTGAGGGCTGGAACGGGGTTCACTCAGCCTTGTGAGGCAAAACTGTGAATTCCACAGTACCGGTATGGTACTTTTGAGAAATAAATTATCATTTTGAAAAAATTAAAAATAAATCTTTCTTCTTAGTAAATTGACAAATATTTAGATATTTATGTTTGCAATTCATACGCCATAACACAGGCCATAACAGAAAATTCACTAAGTATAAAATTTTATTTGTGTGTTGTGTTGTATTTTATAACTTTTTTGTATTGCCAGTAAACTTTGAATCCTATCTAAAATAATTACACAGAGTTATATGCTCTAAGATATTGGTTGATATTTCTGGATATTTTGCGGTGACAATCCTCTGAGAATACTCACAATTTTCCAGGATTGTCAGCCCCCCCCCCCCCCCCCCCCCCCCCGAAAATAAATTGTATATACGCCCTTGCACTTTCTCCTAAATGTATGGGTATAGTTATAACTCTTTGTCCTTATCAACTCCTAATTTCTTCCTATTCGAAGTGAAAATTGGCAGACTGGATTTGAGGAGTGGCGTTGCAACCATAGTTTTGCTGTAAACGTACCACTGGCAGAAACATATTTAATACACCTATTACACAGCTAATTTGTAATCGCGCCTATTCTTGGGGATGTGTGCGCTCTATCGGCAACAAGAAGAAAATTTCCAACTATACCGTAGGCATGGGTTCACTAACTGGCCGGTATAGAGCACAGCTCGCATCTAGAAGGCTGTGGTTAGCTCCTGCATAGTTCAACTGATTGCTAGTAGATGTCACTCCGGTGGAGAATGCTGTTTTAATTAAATATATATTTTCCATTGCATAATGCACCGTATAACGCTTTATTTTATAACGTCTCGGTAATAAAGAAACAATAAATATTAAAAATTCAAGCAAAACAATTCAACTCTGATAGGATTTTAACCCCGACCAGCCGGGTGAAAGACCAGAGCCCTAACCACACTGGCAATCGTGCACACACAACTCAAGCGTTATCAATCAATTTACATACAACGTTTTAGCAAATAATGATTTGGACTAAACGATTTTTTCACTGGAGTATATTTCAAGCCGAGTTCATTTCATATAAGTTCATAGTTTTCCTACCAGTAGGTTATATTGCTTGCAACATACACAAATTAGTGAAATATAGGTCAGAACGAGAGATCAGCTGCCATCTTGTCAAATAACCGAGAGACACAGCTTTTTAAAGTCAATTCTGCACTATAATATTACAATATAAACTTTTACTTTCGAACAGGCCACGTCCTTTAGAACAGATTAAACGATTCTCGGTTCGATAATCGGAACTGGTGGGTCCCTTGTTATGGATTATAAAGTTTGCATAGTTCACACGGCCGCCATCCTGAAGTGGTACGGCTGATGACCTTGTAGTTTGGGCACAAGACGCGTATCATATGGAAGTATGCTTTTACCTAATTTGGTAAAGATCGGATGATTAGTTTGGTCGTAATGCACTATTAAGTTTTGACCATTTGAGTGGCCACCATTAAGTTTTGGTAAAGATGGCGGCAATATAAAACATGACACTGAGGTGCCCTTTGCCAGTGCTACCTATGTACCAAATTTCGTTCAATTCGATTTCACCATGTTTGAATTGATAGAGAGGGACAGACATTCAGAATACACACACTTACACACACAGACACACAGACCTTGGCCTTGTGTTGATCTCATAAATCTACTTTCATTATTTTTTTTTGTATAAATCGAAAGTAGGCTAAAAACGGATGTTCAATCATATAAAATTCTTATGAAAATAAACCAAAATGTTACCAGTATTGTTTATTGGGCAACCTACTGAACTCAAGTACCTTAATTTGAATCACACACTGCATATTTTTTAAACGATTAAAACTATCCAGGCTGGTTATTTATTCCACATCAATGGAGTCTCCAAACTTTGGATACAGGAACCAACACCTGTACCATTTAAACTGTTGTTGGGGGTACAAGTTTCAAATACAATTTGCTCAAAATCAATACATTCGTAAAGTTTCATCAGCCACAGCGTTCTAGGCGGGCTGTCTCTCTCTACTGAGAACACAGCATGTAGTGAATGCCGTTCAACAAACTGACCTACGTTGTAGACCAACTGAGTTCTCTTCTTGAGCTGATAAATCTCGATCTATTCTGTAGTCAGTAAATTGTCAATGGGGTTGATGATCTACAATTTTGGTCTGCCCATGCAGGCAGTTCATCTACTCACTGACACGGCTGCACCAAGTTGAATCATGAACCGGGGAGCTGGTCAATTGTGATTCGTAAGCCTCATTGCCACCGATATCTTCCGTGGTGCAATTGACGTTCCTTTCCTCGTCACTGTTTTCTTTTGTAGATTCCTCGTTATGTTGCATTGTTTCATCAGTGTTTGAACTTCGTTGCTCGCTAACTGTGGTGCTACTTGTCTGCTCATGCGTTTGATCAATTGTAGTGGAATTTCCTTCAACTGAGGAGGTTTTGTTACTTCCCTCGGGATCACCTGCTAATCCAGAGGGGTTGTATGACTGTTGATCATGTTGCCTCTTCTTTTCAAATGCTATCATTCCACATCGTTCACCGTCTGCTTTGTTATTCTGTTCACCGAGAGTAATTTCTGCATTTTGGGTATTATTCTCAATAGCTATTTGGGACGCATCTGCGTGCATGCCGTCTTCATCATTAGATTTACTGGCTTCTATAGTCTGACTCGCAGACTCTGTTTTACTCTGCACTACACTTGCATTGCCATCCAAAGTTTCATATGAAGGAACTTTCGCGAATGCTGTATGATTGTATCTTATTTTGTTTTCATTGTCTGAGAAGGAAATTTCGCCCAACAATTGCCCGTTGGCAGTGTCGCTAGCGTGTGATTCGAATTTACTGAGGCCATTAAATTTGGAAACCACTGGTCTCACAACATGGGAATATTTCTCTGTACTCAGGCCATCTGTCCCACTGTGGGTATGTTTTGGAGAGACTGTTTTTTGTGCTACAGAAACAGTCGTCATTGTCCCTTTTCCTTTTGGTTTCGTGCTTTTTATTTCAGGATGATTCGTTGTTGTTTGAACCTGTTTTGATGGTTTACTGGGTTTATTTTTGCTTTCAGAATATTCATTTTGCTTTCTCTTATCTTGCTCTAATTTAGGAGCCTGTTTAATGTTTGGTTCCGGTGATATTTCAAGACCATTTTTTGTATTAGGCAACTTATCCTTTTTCCTTTGCTTACTTACTATGAATTTATGAACAAGTTTTAAGTCTGCTAACGGCAATTCGTTACTCGGCATCGATTTTTCCTTCTCATTTTTTGGTCTTTTCATGGTTTCATTTTCACCATTTGCATGACTATTACCTTCTATAACTACGGATTTTCCCTTTAATACATTACCTTTTGCCTTAGTACCATTATTTTTTTCAAGTTTCGGGGACACACGGTTCATTACTTTCTTTTGTTTTGTTTCCTTATGTTCTGCTTTAAATTGATGCATGGGCTTGGGTTTCATTGTGATTCGTGAATTTGGTGTAGTACTATTGGATTCACTCTCATCCCCATGGAGTAACTGCATGGCTTTTGTAGCTTTATTGTGTCCACACTTCTCAGATCGACCCTTTTCTTGTGAATTTTGACTAAAGGGCAGTTTATTTGTTTCACCATGTTGGTAGTGTTTATTCTCGTCGTAATTTTCACTTGTACTGAGTTTGACGCCACTGTCATGTAGCCGTTCTTGATGGAGACCAGGTTTATTTTTCTTAATTTCATTATTTGTTAGTAAAGTATGTACTTTGTCTGGAGAGCGCCCGGCGCCTGGTCCCTTGGTATCATTGAAATATTTTTTATTCTTTATTCTTGATTCCTTTAAATGTTCACCTCCTTTTAGGTATTTATTCGATTCCCCTCTACTATTATTTGGAGAGTGACTAAAATTATGTCGTTCAGTTGACTTATTATTGACTGCTAGTATCCTTTTTGTGGTGCACCTCATTAATCGTCCAAGTGTCTTCTTTTCATTCTCCTCCTTCTGATTCACATTTTGGGTGGCCTCGTTAAGTTTATTTTCATTTGCGGTATGATCCTGAGCGGTCTTACTTGCAATACTGGCTGTTAATATATTACTACCCACTTTGTTAACAATATTATTATTTATACCATTTTTTGATACGACATTGTCCCTAGCCTTGCTATTTATCTTACTTACCAAGGCAGAGCTGCGAAACTGTAATTTATTGTTGTCCTCTCTAAAGCTGGTGTCTTGAATCTTGGATTTTATAGCATCATACAGCTCCTTACCCTTACGATGGGCCTTTTGGAATACTGAGAAGCCTGTCTTGTTCTCCAGAGACTTCAAATTTTCCTCACCTGGGCATAATGTTCCTTCATCCTCGCTGGGAAATTCTTCTTTCGATTTCTGCTTGATGTAGTCGTCTATGGTGATACTCGTATAATCCGTGCTTTCCATTCCACTCTCTAGAACCTCAGTTGGATTTAGTTTGTCGGATCTGAATTCTGTCATTGCTACGGGAGGTTTTTGAAGTTGCTGTACATGGATTGCTTTAGTATGAAAGGTGAGCAAAACCATACTACACAAGAAGACAATCATTTTAAATAAATATGAACCAGGAACTGCGTCACACAATAACATTTCTCGTACGTTTCCATATGAAGTAGAAATCATAAAAAATGATATCTGTAACCAGGGAAATGTATTATTTGCATTGTTGTTTTAACTGAACGTACTATTGTTGTCCTTCAAATGACGATTATTTTCAGTATAGAGCCCAAGTGTACATTCAAATAAAATAACATTGCAGCGACTAGCGGCCCGAGGTGTAAACTAACAGCTATTTAGTTAGTTAGTTAGTTAGTTATAGTTATTTTAAGGAGCGAAACTACGAGGTCATCTGCCCCTAACAGCTATTTATTATTGGTTACTAGCAAGTTATCTTTTCTATGGTGTACTTTATTAGTCGTCAAGGTGTCTTCTCTTTAAGGCCCCTTAAAGCAACATTTATCATGATCTTTAACCACAGAAAATCAGTTAGTTATTCCTTGCGGAAATTTGTCGGCCGAAATTACGCTGCAAAGTCAGTGCCGACGTCTGCTGATGATCCAAATCAGTACATCTGGGCGAAAACCCAACGGATACTGTATAATACCTAGAATAATTTTCTGTATAAAATTTTAAGGACAAAATATTCCATACCGGTAGATATTTTTACTTTCCTAACGATTGTAGTGGTAGATGATATCGCTGGTACGCTCACTAAAAATAACAATAACTAATCGTAAAATTACGCTGCAATAACATAGCAGTCCCTAGGTATTTATTTTTAGCCTATTTTCATTTATGAAAAATAGACAGCGTTTTTGCATTTATGAACAAGTAGTTTCGGGAAGAACTAAAGCCTATTTTCATATACCCCACTTATGATAATTGCCACTATCAACATAAAAATTTCAGTTTGATTGCTGTAATATATTCGTTGATATTGAAAACCGACTAAATATTTCGGATGGTCACCATGTTGGATTTATATATATGTAGGCCTTAGAGTTATGTACTGTTACATGAATATTATTGTGTACGTGTAGTATTCAAACTTCAATTGCATAATTAAGACACAAGAAGTAAAAACGAGATTTAAAAATTCGCACAGCTGCCATCTTGTGGTTATGGAAACAATTGAAATAAATTAGATGCCAGAGGATTAACATTTGTATAAGGATTTACTGTACAGAGTTTCACTGAACTCAGATGGTTAAATTGCGAGAAATGTCCATGTGAATATTTATACTTCGTGTCGCCGCCATGTTGAATTTGTGATCACCTGGTTATTGAAAGTCCTATAGGAGAACTTATGTTCATAGCCCCTATGAACATAAAAAACAGTATGCCTTCCTTCGGAGGGGAAGATAAGCCAGCGGTCCCATGTCATAGATTTATGGTATGTTAAAGATCCTTCCACTAATTACTCCTGTGTGAAGCTAAATTTTATAGGTTAAGAATGTAAACAACGTTCTTAGGTTCCTACGTTCGTTGCCAAGAGCCGACTGCGATGGCGTCTGGTAGCTAAGTTCTGAACTAGTAGTCGTTGACGGTGGCGTTTGGCAGCAAAAGTAGGAACTATTTGAAAAATGCAAAAGTCTGCAGTCCTTACTTGAATTAAAAAACAGATAACACACACTAATACAGTCATCACAATTAACACCGGTTATCACACAGATTCTACACACACCCAAAGTACACGGGGCTACATGACCGCGTTGTCGCAGCCCCTAAACTTAAGAACCAACCAACCAACATAAAAATATTCAGTTTGATTGCTGTAATAGATTCGTAGATATTGAGAACCGTCTAAATATTTCGTTTGCTCGCCATGTTGGATTGTTATATGTATAGACCATAGAGTCATGTACCATTAAAGGAAAATTATTGCGTAGGATCGTTATTCAAACTTTCACTATGATGCATGATTACGACCGAAGAAATAAAAACTTAATTTTAAAATTCGCACAGCCGCCATCTTGAGGTTATGTAAACAATTGAACTAAATTAGATATATTTGCATTACAAAGTGTACAAACATTTGCAGTACCAAGTTTCATTGCGTTTGGATCATTAACTAGCGAGAAAAGTCTATTTAAAACTTTCAACTTCTCTTGGCCGCCATGTTCGTTTTGTAGTTAACCGGTTTTTGAAAGTCTCATAGATGACTTCCAGTAATGCCCTTTATCTCAGTACAAATTTTCAGGGTGATGCCGGTAATAGTTCAGAGATATAGAATGCCGGTGAAATATTTCGCACAGCTGCCATTTTGAGGTTATGTAAACAATTGAATGAAGTTAGACGTCGGTGCATTACATTATATATATACATATTGTGCCCGTTTAGACCAAAGTCCGGACGACCACATATGCATTTCACCAAAAATCACTCTGCACGAGAATCAAAATATCCCGGGGCGCCAGATGGGTTAAAGTCGAATACAAAGACCCAACAAAAAAATATGCTTAACTGATTTTTGGCTCGATGCAACAATAAGGGTAGAAGGAGATTTATGACACGGGTTTGCATACCATAAAATTATCTCATTTTATTTTAAAATTTTAAAATGACAGGAAAAATATGCCCAAAATGGCACAAAAGATGACTGGAGAAGCATAGTTTATATACACAAAATACAACGTCGCCAACACATGACCACTAAAATAGTTGAGACGAGAGGTCAAAATATCAGTCCTGTTGACTTCGTTCAACATAATTATATACAGGGGTAGGGTTTTATCAGCGCAAAGTCAATCGTCTATACTGATCCCTAAATCATTTAACATTCACACGTTGAAGATCAATAAGAACAAGTAGTTCCGTGAAGAACTATACAGCCTATTTTCATATATCCTGCTAATGTTAATTGCCTCTATCAACATACAACATTTCAGTTTAATTGCTGTAACAGATTCGTAGATATTGAGAACCGTCTAAATATTTCAGATGGTCGCCAGGTTGGATTTTAATTTTTTTACTATTACATTAAGATTATTGTGTAAGTGTGGTATTCAAACTTCAATCGCATGATTAGAACACAAGAAGTAAAAACGAGATTTTAAAATTACGCACAGCAGCCATCTTCTGATTATGCAAACAATTGAAATAAATTAGATGCCAGTGGATCAACATTTTTGTAAGCATTTAACGTGCAACGTTTCACGGCATTCGGATAGTTAATTCGCGAGAAACGTCCATTTAAATATTTATACTTCGCGTCGCCGCCATGTTGGATTTGTGCTCACCAGGTTACTGAAAGTCCTTTAGGTGAACATATGTTCATAGTCTCTATGAACATAAACAAATTCAGTTTGGTTGCTGTAAAAGATTCATAGATATTGAGAACAGTCTAAATATTTCGGAAGCTCGCCATTTAGGATTGTTATATGTATAAGCCATAGAGTTATGTACTATTCAAAGACAATTATTGCCTAGGTTCATTATTCAAACTTTCACCTCGATCGCATGATTACGACACAAGAAATAATAACTTAATTTTAAAATTTCGCACAGCCGCCATCTTGAGGTTATGTAAACAATTTAATTAAATTAGATGGCAGTGCATTACAATCTGCAAAATCATTTACTGTACCTCATTTCACTGCTCTCACAGAGTTAAATCACGAGAAAAGTCTATTAAAACATTTCAAATTTGCTTGGTCGCCATGTTCGTTTTGTACTTTACAGGTTTATGAAATATATATAGGTAAACTTGTATCAGTACCCTTTATCACCGTAAAAAATTGCAGGGTGATATCTGTAATAGTTTCGGAGATATAGAATGTCAGTGAAATATTTCGCACAGCCGCCATTTTGAGGTTATGTAATCAATTGAACTAAATTAGACTCCAGTGCATTACAATGTGTATAAACATTTGCTGTACCAAGTTTCATTAAGTTTGGATAGTTAAATCGCGAGAAAAGTCTATTTAAAAGTCTCAACTTCGCTTGACCGCCATGTTGGTTTTGTAGTCACCAGGTTTTTGAAAGTCTCATAGGTGAACGTTTAGTAGAGCCCCTTTTCACCGTACACAATTTCAGGGCGATATCGGTACTAGCTTCAGAGATATTGAATGCTAGTAAAATATTTCGCACAGCCGCCATGTTGGATTGGTGAGACGGAACAAAATTTGAAGGGCACAGTCGAAGTCGCCGGGAATAGTGCTTTGAGCTTACCGAGTTTCATTGAAATCGCTCCAGCCGTTTAGATTTTATTAGGGGGACACACACACACACTTCTCTCTCTCACACACACACACACGCACACACACACGGACAAAAGGTGATCTCATAAGCCTATTTTTTCAAAATTGAAAACAGGCTAAAAATTATCACTTGTTGATAATTTTATCACTTTTCACTGTTCTTTTCTCAAAAATATCGTAGCAATTTTTTGACTAACACTTTTAGGATGCAGTAATATCAGGGTTGGTTTAAATACAAAGTTGGTCATAATAAATAGAATACAATATAATTTACATGAACTTTGAGCATTTTTAGATTCGAAGAACAGAAAATATCTATTGGAACATAGATCTCAATCCAAAGCCTATTCAAAAATTTGACTCAATCAAAAATATAATTCTAAAAAATATATATAAATTCCATTCCACAAGGATTCAATTAATAAATCAATTAATTATCCCTTGAAAATATTAATTAGGAAATTTGAAATATCATTCAGAATGTTTTATGATGAAACAATTTGTTATTATTACCAAAAATAATTTTGACAAAATGTCAAACATGTTAAGCATCAACTTATTTGCAAAAATGTGTATTTATTTTTATAGGATCTGAAAATCCTTTCAGCTTATAGTGGTTGTTAATAAATAACAATTTCAAATAACAGCATCGGCCCATACGATTCACATGTGATAAAAATCACAGAATTATAATCAGCATTTAGACAACGGTCAAGTTTTTCTGAATGAAAGGAACTAGTAGAACAATAACAAATTTTCGGGTAAACAATTACTAGAAATATTTTTAAAACACGTGGATCAACTGAAGGCTTGGGAAGAAACTGTGGGAGAGTACGGATGGAAGTTCAACATCAGTAAATGTGAGATCCTGTTGACAACCAGGAAAAAGGACAGACCAATGAGTGTGATAACACTTGGAGATGGACAGCTGAAGAAGGTGGAAAGTCTCAAGTACTTGGGAAGTATAGTGGAGGAAAATGGGAGAAATGACAAAGACATTACGGAACGTGGCAGACAGGCAGAAGCATTTCTGAGAAGCATTGGGAGCTTAGTGTGGAATAAAGATGTCCCACAAAAAAGCAAGGAAGTGTTATACAGAAGCTACTATATCCCGATACTGACCTATGCTTCAGAAACGTGGACAATGAAGAAAAGAGACATAAGCAGAATACAGGCAGGTGAAATGAAGTTCCTGCGAAGTAGGATCGGAGTAACAAGAAGAGACAGGGTGAGGAATGAAAAGGTCAGGGAAATGGTGAAAGAGGAGCCCTTGCAAGGTAGGATTGAGACATCAAGACTGAGGTGGTATGGACACTTAAAGAGAATGGATGAGAAGAAGATTCCCAAGAGGATACATGAGATGCAGATGCAGAAGAAACGACCAAGGGGAAGACCAAGAGATAGATGGCTGAAAGGAGTGGAGGAATGTGTCAAGAAGAGAGGCGAGGACTGGACCAGAGTGACAGCGGAGAGGTGGTGGGAAGAAAGGACTACTGTCGACCAAAGTATTATGTGTACTCGAGTTTGAAGGTAGTTTGTGAAGTAACCATTAGACCTACATAAAATCCAATAACACCATCATATTCGTCGTTCTATTTTACGTTAGTTCATGTTGGTTTGGAATTTTTAATTTATATTTTAATATTTTTTGTCGCAGTTGGAACACAAAAAGTGCACGCTTTTAAGCATGTTTCAACCATGCGTCACATTTAAGAATTATTATCTCAAAACCCCGTCATCAGATCGAACCCAAATTTTAACACAATATACATTGGAATGTTGTATAACTGGTTTATTAATTTCAAAATTTTGCGTGCCCAAGAAAAAATGTTGTTATTTTTGTAAGGTAACTTTTTCTCGGTTCGGGGTGGTTAGAAAATGTAGTTCTTGGACGCGATGTAATCCTTATACATCAAAAAGTTATGCTGTATGACTGTGAAATATGTAAATTAACTCACTTATTTTATATCGGTTTTTATTTGTTGGCGGAAATAACACATCGTTCACCAGCTTCCCGCTCCAGGAAAAGCTGTACAGCGTTGCCGTGATGGAGCCCATCACTTCCGAGCGAGGCACGCCATGATGCGTGATGGGCTCCATTTCGGCAACGCTGTACAGCTTTTCCCTGAGCGGCTACCTGGTGAACGATGTGTTATTTCCGCCTACAAATACAAACCGATATAAAATAAGTGAGTTAATTTACATATTTCACAGTCATACAGCATAACTTTTTGATGTATAAGGATTACATCGCGTCCAAGAACTACATTTTCTAACCACCCCGAACCGAGAAAAAGTTACCTTACAAAAATAACAACATTTTTTCTTGGGCACGCAAAATTTTGAAATTAATAAACCAGTTATACAACATTCCAATGTATATTGTGTTAAAATTTGGGTTCGATCTGATGACGGGGTTTTGAGATAATAATTCTTAAATGTGACGCATGGTTGAAACATGCTTAAAAGCGTGCACTTTTTGTGTTCCAACTGCGACAAAAAATATTAAAATATAAATTAAAAATTCCAAACCAACATGAACTAACATAAAATAGAACGACGAATATGATGGTGTTATTGGATTTTATGTAGGTATATTGGTTACTTCACAAACAACCTTCAAACTCGAGTGCACATAATACTTTGGTCGACAGTAAGTGGCGAGGCTTATGTACCAAACAGACCCAGCCTGGGGCTGGAAACTGTACAAGATGATGATGATGGTGGATCAACTGTAAATTAATAATGATGGTTCAACAAAATAACCTGTGGTTATATTACGACGAAAGTGTGGCTAAAACGACTCCTTTACTACATCAAAGACACCCAACCTATAATATAATTCGTGCTCCATTTTACAACAACCTCATTCCTGCGACTTAAATTGCGCACTCAGAATGGCATATAACTTTCTGCACACACACAATGACATCTTCCCAAATTATACAAAATAATCAAGCCTTTGCTTGTTACGACAAATGGAAGATTCCGAAATCAGTAAACCTCACCAATGAGTTTACGACAATATTAACAATAATTTTACCATCAGTTTGAAACATCCACACTGTGTTAATATTAGCAAAAATGTTTTGAAAGACGTTACTCCATAATGATTTTATTTTATATAAACTCTAGCAAAACCCCTGCTTTATATATGCTTAGCTTCCCGTTTCACTTCTTTCCGTGTCTTCTCAAAGCTTTAATATGTAATGCAAACGTGACATAATTTCACTGAATTAATCTGTTATTTATATGTGGGCATGCGTTAACCACTAACCTTCGGAATTAACAAATATCCGATTTAGAATATGGCTTCAAATGTCAACTGTATTAATCATACAACCAGAAAATGATTATTAGACATCACCAATGTTTATAATTATTATTTCAGAAAATACAAAAATAATTATTATTATTATTATTAAATCACATTATTATTATTATATTCTCAACCAAAACTGGGTTTAGAGTTATTAAACTGTTCGGGGAATATCACCCTCGATCTCCAAATAATGGATAACTATCAATTCCTCACCTTAGATTAATTCTTAAATCTCAAATTACGGTGGCTAATGACAGCAAAAAGAAAAGATATCAAAATAAAATAAATGCTCGTTCTGCTCGACCATAACTGTTGAATCATTGAAGTCTGAGTAAAAACAACTCCGATCCAAGCTCAAATCTCGAAAGAAAAATATTTGCAACAGCAAATAAACATATCGATGATTAGAGAAAAAAATGTGTTGGCAAGACTGTAGAAAATATGAGAAAATCCAACTAACTACGCATAGAAATAATGTAAATTGCAGCTTACATTCTTGTAGGTCTTGATGTTAAAAGTCTGGACTGAACCAGATTATTCAGTCTTCCTGTTGTCTGTCCCATTAGGACGCGTACTTATAATCTCGTATCGGCTTCCATTTTATACCCACAAGCTGTCTACACAGACATAGTGGCGTTCATAATATCTTGCAGAAAAATGTTGGCAGCTTCAAAAGCTGAAGTGAAGTTGACAGGGGTCTGATCTAAACGATCCATGTTGAAAATAATTACCATGACCCAACTGTGATATAATCAGTATTCTAGTACGCTCACAATCTTATTCATCACAATTATGAATTCTGTCGAGTTGGTTGGGCAGAGCTTCTCACTCCTCAGGTCACACAAGGCAAACCTGTATTCCCATTATCGGCTTTTGAATTGTAATATGCAAGAATGGTATTAAGATTACTGACTTATCTTGGCTGGTTCAACGAACAAGACTAAAACTTGTCCCTAGACTGTTGGATATAAATAATCCAGCTATAAGTGATTGTGGACTGTAGAAAGAAATATAGACAAAGTCTATCAAATGTCCAAGTTGTAGCGGTAAGAAATTACCAAGTACCACAGACTTATTTCACCTCGGTGATAACGTAGAAAAGTTCGAAACTCACTTGAAATGTTTAACACTTTCTGTAACCATGTACTGTAGAAAATTTCAAAGCTTGTGCTGTAAATCGAAGATTAAAGCAACCATGTGCTTGGCGATAGTAACGATGTTCGTAGATTGTCGAGAGTTAAGCGGCTAGAGCGCTTACGTAGAGTAGCACGTCCAAGACAACGGAGAGCTGATGACGAAGTGAACATACATGTGCCTGGGAGACAGGCCTTATACTCCTCGGCTGGCCGGTTCGAGGTCAATGCGGAGAAAATGTTGAAACTAAAACAGCTCATAACTCGGCTTCCGCTCGATCAATTTCTTTGAAACAAAGCTCATTCTTCTTCCCTTGTCCGTGCCAGTAATCTGATATAGGTTTCATGTTTCCATCTCTTCGGAAAATATTTAGTGACATATAGCCTCGACTATGATGCTCTCGTCCTACGTCATTTACCCACTTCTTGGCTGTCAAAACCTTCGAAAAGCTTCTAAGAAGGTTCCGCGCGCGCTATTCAAACATCCCATTCTGGACTTATCATCGTGGCCTGTTCCCTCAATTCTAGGCTCACGACTTGTACCCTTCAATCTAAGCAACCGGATTTGGGCACAATATACTGTACCAAGTTCCATTGCGTTTGGTTGGTTAAATCTCGAGAAACGTCTATTTAAAAGTCGCAACTTCGTTTGGCCGCCATGTTGGTTTTGTAGTTACCAGGTGTTCTAAAGTCACATAGGCGAACTTCTAATAGTTCCCTTTATCACCGTACAAAATTCCATGGCGATATCCGGAATAGTTTCGAAGCCCTTCAAATTTTATTACGTCTCACCGATCCAACATGGAGGCTGTGCGAAATATTTAACCGGCATTCTATATCTCCAAAACTATTATGGATATCACTCTGAAATTATTTACGGTGATAAAGGGCACTACTAGAAGTTTACCGGTACCTATGTGACTTTCAAAAGCCTATTAAGTACAAAACGATCATGGTGGCCAAGCGAAGTTGAAACATTCAATAGACTTCTCTCGCAATTTAACCCTCCGAGCGCAGCGAAACGGGGGACAGTAAATGACTATACGTATTTTAATTCCCTGGCATCTACAATAATTCTATTGTTTTCATAACCTCAAGATGGCGGCAGTGTGCAATTTTAAAATTAAGTTTGTATTTCTTGTGTCCTAATCATTCGATCGAAGTCAACGTTTGACTAATGAACTTACGCAATAATCCTCATATAATAGTATATAACCCTATGGCCTACATATACCGGGTGGTCCGCCAGCCCCATGCGATCAAGTTTTATGCACCCCGTCAATTGCACTACAATTCTGAAAGATATTGGTCCCTCTCCTTAAACTGGGGTAATATAACTAGATGTGTGTTTACGGGCTAAAAGACAGCAGGAATCGTGAGCGCCACTATTAATTCAGTATGGGTACCTCGAATGAACCCGTAAAACTAGCACAGATACGCAGAACACATTCTTGAAAACAGAAGGTGCGCGCACAGAACGAGAGCAGGTATTGTATAGACTGGGAAGTTCGCCCTGCAGGTCAAGTGTCGCAGTAGCTCACATGGCAAGCGCGTGGTTATGCGATAGTTGACAGTGCTCGAGGTTTTGAAGGTTCCAGTCCCATGCGATTATTTTTCTTTTTTTGCATTTGCCTGGGATGGGGCACTTTTTTTTCACAGGCTGATTTGTTTATTTTGCCTTGAAAAAAAAAAGGTGTGGAGCTGGGTTGATAGAAGCTAGGAGACATGTGACAGGATTTCAGTTATCCACGGCATTTAACGCAGCACCTGCTCGACGTGACGACCTGCGTGGTCTATACAATGCTGCGCGCGATGTTGAAAGGATCGTCTGGCTCCGATGAAGTCAGCTGGATCGTATAACCCGAAAATCTCCGGCTAGAAAACCCCCAGATCCTACCAACAAGTAAAGGATGAAGTGAGGACATGTTAATACAACCAAGATTGCGTTAGGAAAGACTATAGATAAAACTAATTAACCAGCTCAGAAAAACACAAGACTCAAACAAGAGAAGAAATCTCAGAGAGTAGTAAAGATTCGAAAAATACCTCTCAATAGGCTTCCTACCACAACCTTCCATCACGGTTATAAATCACCACTTCAAATTGATATTAAAATAAAATTACCAAACCTTTATTCATTAAAATCATAACATAAAATTGAATTAATTATCAAACTATCCTGACGGATATTGAAGACGAAACTACCATCTATCATAACCTGTTGTCGCATTCGACTCAAATGTATCAATATGTCCAATATTAATTTACATAATGCATTGAATTCTGGTTAGAATAATGTTCAAATTCACTTAAGAATATGGCATCAATAGAGTCCAATATGATCCATATCTTGTGAAATAATTTTCACTACCTTACACCACCATATAAACACGTATGTTCGTTAAACGTCTCAATTGCATCACACTATGCCTCATCATTCAAGTCATTGCTTAATTAATTCCAAAAATTATCATTCCAAGTATGCTTATAACCAAACAATTAAGTTAAGTATCAACGTCTTCATCATGTTAAATATATATTATTTATGACGTTGGAAAAGCATCTCAATTGGTTTTGCATTACCAATTCTCATGTATAATTGATCAACTATGATACCATTCAATTCTTCCATCTGTACACGAAAATACTCATTAAAAAGTTCCCTTTCTTCTAGTACTGTGCATTTAAATACGCTCTAATAATAATATCTGTCACACCTGACATTAATAGTGCCACCAATATTCATAATTATACCATTATAATGTCCTTAACATTCCACAAACTCGTAATATCAATAGCTATCATAAGCTCTCACATCAATTTTGTTATAATAAATTGCTCGCATAAATATTATTAAATTCGACGAATAATACCCTCATAATTACCGATGTCAATTTCAAATGCATCAACTAACTTTTCACAAATCTTCCACAGACAAATGTGGCAATAGAAATTCGTAACACCTTTCTTGCATTGTACACATTGTTGAATCAAGGTTACGTGATCATTCCAAAAGAATTTAAGTCGCATCACCTATCAAAATACACCTCAACATACATTTAATAGCAATAAGTTAATAACTTCTTATTCTGAAATATAGTTCTTAAAGAAAAAATGTCAGTCCTTATAATTCTCAGTTCGACGATTTTTATCAGTTATAAACAATTAATTTGAAATCTTACAATTACTTAACCAAACTCTCCCTGCTAAAGCAAGTTGAGAAATAAGATCAAAGATCTGACAATATTTGAAAATATCTCTACTCAAATGAAATTGAGTCCTCCCGGTAGAAAAGTTGCTCACTGTGATTCATTAGAGCATTTCAATGAATAATCCATCTAAAAAGATTCATGAGATTTCTCAAAAATGGAATCAATCTTCAAAAGAGAGCAAGAAATCAACTTCTAATTAACATTCAACCATAAATAGCTTTTCCTAAATCCTACAAAACGTTACAACACGTCCTGACATTAATACGCAAAATGTTCGTAATGTTCATCAAAATAATTTACATTAATCCTCTTCATATCAATATATACACGTATTTCTTCTCCCTAATGATGATCTTAACAATTAACAAGTAGTTCCGTGAAGAACTAAAGCCTATTTTCATTTTACTTACTTATGTTAATAGCCACTATCAACATACAGAATTTCAGTTTGAATGCTGTAATAGATTCGTAGATATTGAGAACTGACAAAATATTGCGCATGGACGCCATGTTGGATGTTTATATATGTAGGTCTTAAGAGTTATGTACTGTTACATGAAGATTATTGTGTACGTGTAGTATTCAAACTTCAATCGCATGATTAGGATACAAGAAGTAAAAACGAGATTTTAAAATTTCGCACAGCTGCCATCTTGTGGTTATGGAAACAATTGAAATAAATTAGATGCCAGTGGATTAACATTTGTACAAGGATTTACTGTACCAAGTGCCACTGCACTCGGATGGTTAAATTGCGAGAAACGTTCATGTGTTTATTTATAATCCGCGTCGCCACCATGTTGGATTTGTTATCACCAGGTTATTGAAAGTCCTAGAGGTGAACTTATGTTCATAGCCCCTATGAACATTAAAAAACAGTTTGATTGCGATAATAGATTTCTAGATATTGAGATCCGTCTAAATATTTCGGATGGTCGCCATTGACCTGGTACGATCATTTAAAAAAGGAGAAAGGTAATCCAGAAGTAAGGTACACTAACATACCAATAAAATCGAATAATTAATATGTGGAAGGAGCGTGCTGGACAGAATATAACCCAAGGTAATAAGAGACTTAAAATACATGTCTACTGTGAACAAAGAACACCAAGAAACAACTCTTAGGGTAACCAAAATATATTTAAACATAGAAACAAATTACAGTAATCTTTTGCCACAAAGGCAGTGTGATTAACAAAATATGACTTGGATAAGTGAAGAATCTAAATTTTAAAAAATCCATATGTGAAATTAAAACTTGCTTGATACCGAACCAGGCGAAGAGCAGAAAAATCCATGAAGTTAATTGATAAGTCAATTAAAGAAAAATAGTAACATTATTAATTACCTTAAGGTGGTGAAAACCACATAAACAAATAAATTAAGGTCAAGGGAGGACCCCAAATCAAGAAGAAATAATTAATTAAGTTGATAATATGGGAGCTATTTATCAGTGTGACTGGTTCAGTCAAAATCCAAAAGTTAGTCATTTAGCAAGAGAAATAAAAACTTCCCTTTAATAATGATAGCCAAGAACAATGTCCAAACGTTCTCATGGTAACCAGGACATACGATGAAAAGGCCATCACTCAGATGGTAATAAAACAGTATTCCAAGGAATATTCTACATGTCCTATCCGGGAGGAAAGTAAATAAAGTTAATAATTAATAAATAAATAAATTTAGAGGTTATAAAACTCGGATAGGACAGTCGCAAAAATGAAAGTCAGTTGACCTACAGGGCAGCACGCCTGGGTATGACAAAAAAAAACTTCACCAATTACATGCAATAAAAATAAAATATAAGTAACTGAATTATTATAGTCATAACTGACACTACGCAACTTTGTTCGATCCCAACATGTTACTCTAACCAACAACACAACTTACCTAAGAGACACAATTCAACTGGTAATTCCAGCACTAAATAAAAATAGAAGAACGAGCTCTCAACTTCGCAAAAGTAATCACAACAAATAATACCAAACTGCGCAGATACCAGTTACTTCCACAACGAATTCAATCACTTAGTACACTTTCAAATTACATGCCTTGGTTGGCCGAAACAAATTATTTAAATAAATTCCCCCCCTTTAAAATTAAAATAACCTAATCTCTCCCACGAAATCGGTTACATTTTCAAAAGAATCAAGCTGCCCCGAGGCCAATCACCTTTGCCAAGCCGCAGCTAGGCTCCTCTTGGAGCAACTTTTAGAGCCCCTACATCGTGTGGCTTTCTTCGTCGAGGTTCACACAATAATCATCTCCAACACCCGCACTCGAAGGGTAACAAACAGTTACCAGGTCGATCGATAGTTCAATTACATCGTAACACCATGTTACAATTACTATTATTTGTAAACAACGATTCAGACGGCCATGTTGGACTCCGGAAGTGGCAAATGTTAGTTCTGACGGTTGACCCGGAGCGCTCCACAATACCGATACTGGAGTGAAAGTGGTCTACCCGCCATCTGGTAGCAAAGAAAGGCAACACAATGCCTGAGTTTACCAAAGATAATCTCCAGACGAGCGCTAACGTATCGTAGTTCCCATTCACCCTCACAGATGGAGCAGTGTTATCAATTCAGTACAAGCCTACAGTCACGTATCAATACTCGCTCCCTTCGAATCGTGGCCACATTCCACAAATTTTGGACACGTGAAAGTTCAGAAGAGGAGATAGAGAATATATAAGGTCACTTGAGGTAGTAATTTTTGTAGGTGGATATCCTAATAAAGTTCATCCACAATTAACATGCATAAGCACACCAACTGATCGTTAACAGTCACTTTTCGAGTTCCCAGACATGCTTATAACATTAACGTCTTACTTTGTCAAATACATTGAAACAGATCTTCTTGAATACAACGTTATTACAGTTGATAATATATATGGTTTTCCAGTAGAGCGAAGATTAGTACGATCAGCGAGAGACTGCAGCTTCCATCATGATTTTCCGGGCCCTTGGATCTTCACAATGGTACTGCACATCGACCAGGTTGGACAGTCTTCAGCACTTCCGCTGTAAACAAATATGGATTGCGACAGAATATGTCCTAGTTTCTTCTTAAGACTAATGACAAGTCATGATCAGTATGTTTTGCATTACCCACCCAAATACTATGGTTACCCTTTTTTAAGAAAAGACCAACATAAATTACAATAATCAAATAGCCATTAAAGACTAGATAATACTCAAATAAGCTCAAAGATTCTTCACTTTTACATAATGTCAGATTAACTTTCACAATTCATGGTCAAAACAAACAAATATTGAGAATATTTACAAATCTCTTGGTATTATAAACCATTAAGAAAACAAAAGGAAGGAGAGCAACAAAATTGATCGATCACGAAATCCACACCTCAGCCTCGTAGATCACAAGAACAAAACCCTTAGATGTCAAGAGCATCTAATTAAAACAAATTTAAATGAAAAATTGACTGAGACTTAGGCATTAGAACCCTATTGTACCTTGTATTAACTTACTAGAAAACATTAGACCCAAAACTACAATCGACGATAAGAAAAGCCAAAATCAAATGACAACCAGGAAAAAACAAACAGACGACAATTAAGTCCAAAATTCGACCAAAAAATTACTCCCCTTTACTTGATTAACGACATCCACAAAATTTTTAAATAACACACCACCGAACCCTTACCAAAAATATAATGCCAAGAAAATACCATCGACCAAGAATAAGCCTTATGATGTCAAGAAACAACGACAGTAATGAAATAAAAGTGCAAGAAAAAGGAGGAACAGAAGCCAACATAAGGAAATGACAAAATTTAATTTTACCAGAAACAATAATTAAAAGACCAAAAGTTATAGAAACTGAACACACGTGTAGACAAACCCAAATACACAAATCTTTCATATACTCACACATAACCTCACAAATCCCAAGATTACTAATTACAATTTACCACCCACAAGGAAAATATTCCCAACAAATCTACCAGAATATAAATCATTATTCATAAAAATTCCATTGCACAACACACTTACCAACACACAACTTTTACATACATAAATGCTGACTCGGATCAAACAGAATAACAAAAAACGTACACCGCACGTACTTCATGAGAACCAAAATGAGCCCTATTAGCGTTTCCCTTTCACCATTTAATTAATTTACACATTGCCTTCACACTATGCTTACCCAGTTCAGACAGAATTAAAACGAACTAAAAGAACGCATCTAGAAAGAACATCATGGGCCTTTTTAGCATCATACATCCTTCTTTTACAAACATTATCAAATCATAACATAAAACATACTTACGATAAGCTTTACCTCCCAGATCAAGCAAGCAATAAAGATGACTTACGTACAACAGCTTGGAGAACATATGAGAACCTTTTCCTAAGGTACTTACCTTGTATTCAGTGCATTACCTTAAGTCACCTTAAATCACTAGTTCAATACCAGAAAATAATAGGGATCGTAAGAAGAATTTCAACCAAATAGTGATTTATATACTCGGTATCAAAGCAAAACAGAGTTAAACGATAACTTTAACAAAACAGAACCTAACCTTATTTGACACAAGATCAACAATAAAATTTCCCACCCAATTACAAATACAAAGCTAACTTACCACATTCACACTAAACTCACACCTGCCTCACACATACAGTTTGTGCCACACAATTTAGAAAATTAATTACTCTCACTATTGGGCAAATCCGTACCTTTCTTCACATGGGATAAATGGACTCTGAAAAACTTCTTCTTTACGGAGTCGCATAACAATAGAGTGACGGGTGTCCCATATCTAACTACCTTATAAGGGCCATGAAACCTTTCCCGTAACTTGCCTGATTCCTTAGGGCCAACTTCTTTCAACGTGAAATTTTTTATGTAAACTTCATCACCGGCTTTTAACGATGAAGGCTTTCGACCTGCGTTGTATCTTTGCTCTAATCTTTCGTGAGCCACCTTCATGTTACTTCCTGCCTACTTCCAGATCGTACTTACATCATTAATGGTGTACTGGTCGGGAAATAGTTGGTTTAAGGACCATAAGTTTGAGATAGGAGAATTATGTCCGAAGGAGAACATTAGAGAGAAGGGAGTCGTTTTGTGTGACTCGTGAACAGCAGTGTTAAAGGAAAATGTAAGCCAAGTTAAACTGGTGTCCCAAAGACTGTGGTCCTTATGGTGAAAAGCAATTAGGGCAGCCCGTAAATTGCGATTCACCCTTTCGGCGTACGAACCTTTAGGGTAATAGGGCGTGCTAGTGACGTGTGAAATGGAGAGTTCAAACAAAAAAAATCTTGGAAACATGTGAAGTAAAGCACTTCGCATTATCAGGTACCAAGGTTTGGCATGGACCGAAGTATGCGAAGATTTGTTTAAGACAAGAGATTACCGTTTGAGTAGTAGCAGCTTTGGTAGGGAATAACCAATTAAAACGAGAAAATCCGTCTGTGCATACCAACACAAAGCGGTTTCCTGACTTCGATACTGGAAAAGGTCCTACATAATCGACAAAAATTCTTTCCATAGGAACCTTGGCAATATCAGATGACAACAGACCAGTTTTCGAGTTATTAAGGGGTTTAGCTCTCATACAAGTATCACAATTGTTCACCATTTTGCGCACATCTTTATCAATCCCTTTCCAGATAAAATTTCGGCGAATTTTCTCTCTCGTTTTGAACACGCCCAAATGTCCGCTGATCGCAGACTCGTGGAAGTATTTAAAGATCACAGGAATTAAGACAGATGGAATGACAATTTTCGGAAGTTTATCATTCCGAGCTTTACAAAACAGAACATTAGCCTTCAAAGTGTAAGGTTTTACTACTTCTCCTTTCTCCAGTTTACCAATAATCTCACCGATGACAGGGTCTTCTCTCTGGTATTCCGAAACATCTCGGAACAATTTAGGGCAGTTAGAAAGGATGACGTTAGCAAGATTGTTATGGATGTTATCATCTTCACCAGAATTCACCAAATCAACATCATTTTCACCGTACATCCTACTCAGGCAATCTGCGATAACATTATCAGATCCTTTTATATGTCTGAACTTGAAAGAAAGGATGCGAGTAGCCCATCTGGCTATTCGACCGGTCTTCCTAGGTTTACCCAGGACCCAACTTAAGGCCTGATTATCGGTCTCTAAATCAAACTGAACATGTTCCACATAAAGCTTGAACTTCTCCAGGGCAAACATCACCGCTAGACCCTCTAACTCATACACTGAGTATTTCTTCTCGGCATCGTTCAAAGTTCTCGAAGCGTATGCAACGGGTAAACGTCCTAATTCATGTTCTTGTAAAAGGACTGCACCGACAGCGCTATTAGAAACATCAGTCTGAATTATGAAATTCTTAGAAAAATCAGGGATGGCAAGAATAGAGGCGTTGGTTAAACCATTTTCAGATCTTCGAAAGCTGCATCCTGGTCAGGACCCCAAGCAAACTCGACTCCCTTTTTCCTTAATTTGTTGATAGGTGCAGCACGATGGCCAAAATTGGGTGTAAACTTACGAAAGTAATTTATCATGCCAATGAAGCGGGCGATTTCTTTGCCTGTCTTTGGTGGTCTATACTCCCTAATGGACTGGGTTCTTGAATGATCTATGGATATCCCAGAAGATGAAATTATGTGCCCTAGGAAGGAGATCTGAGGCTTTGCAAAAGATACCTTAGAAAGCTTAACAGTAAGTCCGGCACCTCTAAGTATAGATAACACCTCTCTTACATGTTGTAAATGTTCATCGAAAGTTTTACTGAATATAACAACGTCATCCAAATAGTGGTATACATATTTAAATTTAATACCATCGAACATATTATCTAACAATCTACTGAGCACTGCATCTCCGGTCGACAGGCCGAACGGGAGGCGTTCGAACTCAAAAAGATTCCAGTCAGTGGTGAATGCCGTAATGGCTTTAGACCTTTCTGTTAAGGGTACCTGGAAATAGGCACTATTGAGGTCGAGAATAGTAAAGAAATTGGCTCCCCGGAACAAGGCAAAGCAAGACTGTAAGTCCGGAAGAGGAATAGATTGCAAAATAACCTTTTTGTTACGTGCACGGTAATCATTAACGGGTCTATATTGCCCATTAGGTTTAGGTACGAGGAAAATAGGAGATGCATAAGCTGAAGTTGATTTCCTGATAATTCCCTCCTTTAGCATATCGTCTATAATTTCTTTTAACACCTTCATTTTAGGTGGAGACAAACTGTATGGGGAAGCGCGTTCAGGAATGGTGTCGGAAAGTTCTATCTCATATTCCAAAAGATTAGTTACACCCAGTTTGTCAGTCAAAACCTCGGGGAATTCCGAACATAAAAGTTTAATCTGCTTGGTCTGATGTTCATTTAAATTATTAAACTCAAGATCATCAACAGTCACACGTTTAGAATCTAGTTGAGCTGATTTAACAACATTATTATCATGCATCTGGTTAAATGTAATCTTTAATTTAGGTTTGAATTGAAACCAACATAACCTTGTCCTCAAATCAAAAAAGCTTGTAGTTTAACGTGACCGTTAATCGCGAGATCATGAGCCACGGGTGTCCTCAAATCAATTAATAAGCCAGTATGAGAAATAAAATTGGCCCCAAGTATCACGCTACAGGACAAATTGTTAACAATCCAGAACTTAAATTTCCACGAGAAATCAGCAATGTTAATCTTGACGATAACATAACCTAACACATTAAGAGCCGTAGAATTCGCCGAGATAACATTATTGGATTCATTTACCATCTCGCCAAATTTGCATACTGATTTCATACTTTCAAACCATTTCCTAACTAAAAAGGAATAAGTACTGCCTGAATCAATCAATGCTGAAACAGGTTCGTTGTTAATATATATCTCAATAAACGGGCAGTTACTCTTAGACGCACACTTAATACGACTACTAATTTCATTATTTTTATAGGCATCTCTGTCATAATCACTATTATCAAAAATTTTCAACTCTTTTTTGTTAGTATAATTCTTTGATATATGACAATCCGAGGAGATATCCTTTAGATGGCATCACTTATCGCGACTAAATTTTCTATCACACCATCGAGCAATATGGTTGTAGGAACCACAACGATCACATCTTCTCCCTTTGTTAATTCTTACCTCGTTGGGTGAAGATGCCATTTGCCACTGTAAATTACTACCAGTTGGGTAGCTCGGAGGAGATATCTCAGGTGCATACATGTTTGTAGGCACATTGGTATTAGGAAAACCAACAGTTGGAATAAGATTACTAAAATTCATAGGTGCAGAAACATATGAACTAGCAAACATACTAGGGTGACTCACATTTGGGGAAATCATAGGGGAAGAACCACAGTTGTTAGGTAAATAAGCAGACTGCATTGCATTACCCAAGTTAATTGGACTCGCAGTTGGGGAAATCATAGACGAAGAAACGCAGTTGTTAGGTAAATAAGCAGACTGCATTACATTACCCAAGTTAATTGGACTCACAGTTGGGGAAATCATTGGCGAAGAAACGCAGTTGTTAGGTAAATAAGCAGACTGCATTACATTACCCAAGTTAATTGGTGGAGGAACGTTGCATACTCTCAATGAATCAGCATCTCTGATAGTTCCCGCATACCTAATAATTTCGTTTAATTCCATTAAGGTAGTAGGTTTGGATTCTAAAACGAAATAGGAGCGACATTCGGGATTTACCCCAGCAATGATCGAAGAAACTAACTGTTTTTCAGACAAGTTTACCTTTAAAACTCTGTAAAAGGTTTTAATGACTAGGAAATAATCATTAAGGGGTTCTCCCAACCTCTGTACTCTAAAAAACAAGGTATGTCGAAGTACACTTAAGGCACGAGGGGGAATGAAGGATTCTAACACATCCTCATGAAAATCTACTAATGAAGTCTGAGAACTCATTGCCTCCACAATCTTTTCCCTCAACAAACCAACCGTATAAGGAAAAATTATTTGAAAAATTTTGGCATTCGATAATCTAAATACCACCGCGTTATCAATTAAATAAATTAGAACTTTCAAAAAATTTACGAATTGATTAATGTCGTTACCACTGCATATTTGCAAATCCTTCAGACATGCACTAAGAGGATGTGGAAGGCTAGAAAACTTAACCTCATCACACGAATCAAATACCCTGGACATATTATCATGCATCGACGCGCCAGGTATTTGGGAAGGAGCCATTTGATTAACCTCTCCAACCCTAGCATATTCGAACATACCTTCATACCTAGGTACAGGCCTAGAAACTGTAGGATATCTACTTGGCAAGTCATTCAAAACACAATTCAAGGGTATATCAGGTAACGATCTGGAAAAATTATCCCTCAGATTATCAGAATTAACTTCAGGACTTCTGTTACTCAATGCAGATGTACCTTCCAAAAAATTCATGTTCACTGATTCAACTGACGAAGAAATTGGTTCTAAATTATTCAACAACTCCCCTTCGATACGACTAACATTAGTCAATTCGCTACAATCACTAGTATCAGGTACATCAACGTCAGGATTAACAACACGATTAGTCCTATCACTGCGTTTAGTTTCATCAAACAAATAAGTATAGCACTTGCATAACCTAGCACGCAAAGAAATCAATTTATCAACAAATTCACTGTCTTTTTCCTTCCAAACTTCGATTAAATCTGCAAGACGATGGTACCAATGCACTAAACGAAACTTAAAACGATTAAATTGACTAACCGAACTATTATCAGCAGTGGACAAGAACTCAAGAAGGATAAATAATTTATTAATACTTGGTACAACAAGGTCCTTACCTTTAGTCCAGGCAAATTCATCCCAATTTGGAATGCGAACCGGTACAGATTTCAGCGAAGACAATAGTATCAAATCCTTCTCACGATGATTACAGGGAGTTTGTCCCCTAATAATTATTTCATGAAAGATTTCGTCCTTGTTTAAAGAAGAGACTGACGTTAGGATTCTGTTTTCCATCAACCCTCGATAAGACATGATAAAAAAAACAATGACACAGAGAATTAGTAAATATTCAGACTAGGCAGGCCTAAGAATATTTCTTAGTGTTCCTATCACTTTTAACACTATCTCCAATTAATTCCGATTAAGAAAATGAACCACGCTACTGATTACCAATAATGAGCTGGTACGATCATTTAAAAAAAAGAGAAAGGTAATCCAGAAGTAAGGTACACTAACATACCAATAAAATCGAATAATTAATATGTGGAAGGAGCGTGCTGGACAGAATATAACCCAAGGTAATAAGAGACTTAAAATACATGTCTACTGTGAACAAAGAATACCAAGAAACAACTCTTAGGGTAACCAAAATATATTTAAACATAGAAACAAATTACAGTAATCTTTTGCCACAAAGGCAATGTGATTAACAAAATTTGACTTGGATAAGTGAAGAATCTAAATTTTAAAAAATCCATATGTGACATTAAAACTTGCTTGGTACCGAACCAGGCGAAGAGCAGAAAAATCCATGAAGTTAATTGATAAATCAATTTAAAAAAATAGTAACATTATTAATTACCTTAAGGTGGTGAAGACCACATAAACAAAATAAATTAAGGTCAAGGGAGGACCCCAAATCAAGAAGAAATAATTAATTAAGTTGATAATATGGGAGCTATTTATCAGTGTGACTGGTTCAGTCAAAATCCAAAAGTTAGTCATTTCGCAAGAGAAATTATTTATTTATTTATCGTATGGCTTTTTTAGTGCCGGGAGTGTCCGAGGACATGTTCGGCTCGCCTGAGTCAGTAGCTGCTTCCAGCTACAAGTTCCGTTCAATTTCAAGTAGTTCCAACTTTCGCCACCAGATATCAATGATACCTAGTGGTGAACGTTGGAACTTGGATAGAGCGTTCTGACGAAATCTAACCTAACAAATTTTGCTTTACACAAGTTAAGTCTGTGAAAGGATCTTTTACATGCCATAAATCTATGACATGGGACCGCCGGCTTTACTTCCCCTCCGAAGGAAGGCATACTGAAGGATTTTTAACGCTCTTAAAAAAATCCGACGACTTCGGCCGGGTTTGAACCCGCTATCTTGGGCATAGCAGTTCAGCATGCTACCGACTACGCCACCGAAGCCGCTAGCAAGAGAAATAAAACAAAACATCCCTTTAATAATGATAGCCAAGAACAATGTCCAAACGTTCTCATGGTAACCAGGACATAAGATGAATAGACCATCACTCAGATGGTAATAAAACAGTATTCCAAGGAATATTCTACATGTCCTATCCGGGAGGAAAGTAAATAAAGTTAATAATTAATAAATAAATAAATTTAGAGGTTATAAAACTCGGATAGGACAGTCGCAAAAATGAAAGTCAGTTGACCTACAGGGCAGCACGCCTGGGTATGACAAAAAAACTTCACCAATTACATGCAATAAAAATAAAATACAAGTAACTGAATTATTGTAGTCATAACTGACTCTACGCAACTTTGTTCGATCCCAACATGTTACTCTAACCAACAACACAACTTACCTAAGAGACACAATTCAACTGGTAATTCCAGCACTAAATAAAAATAGAAGAACGAGCTCTCAACTTCACAAAAGTAATCACAACAAATAATACAAAACTGCGCAGATACCAGATACTTCCACAACGAATTCAATCACTTAGTACACTTTCAAATTACATACCTTGGTTGGCCGAAACAAATTATTTAAATAAATCCCCCCCCCCCCCTTTAAAATTAAAATAACCTAAGCTCTCCCAGTGAAAGTGGTCTACCAGCCATCTGGTAGCGGAGAAAGGCAACACAATGCCTGAGTTTACCAAAGATAATCTCCAGACGAGCGCTAACGTATCGTAGTTCCCATTCACCCTCACAGATGGAGCAGTGTTATCAATTCAGTACAAGCCTACAGTCACGTATCAGCCATGTTGGATTGTTATACTGTATGTATAGGCCATAGAGTCATGTACCATTAAAGGAAAATTATTGCGTAGGTTCTTTATTCAAGCTTTCACTTCTATCGCATGATTACGACACAAAAAATAAAAACTTAATTTTAAAATTCGCCCAGCCGCCATCTTGAGGTTATGTAAACAGTTGAACTAAATTAGATACATTTGCATTACAAAGTGTATAAACATTTGCAGTACCAAGTTCCATTGCATTTGGATCATAAAGTAGCGAGAAAAGTCTATTTAAACTTTCAAATTCGCTTGGCCGCCATGTTCGTTTTGTAGTTAACCTGTTTTTGAAAGTCTCATTTATGAAATTCCAGCAGTACTCTGTATCGCCGTAAAAAATGTCAGGGTGATACCGGTAATACATTAAGAGATATTGAATGCCGGTGAAATATTTCGCACAGCCTCCATTTTGAGTTTATGTAAACAATTGAACGAAGTTAGATGTCGGTGCATTAAAATCTGTATACTCATATACTGTACCAAGTTTTATTGCGATTGGTTGGTTAAATGGCGTGAAACGTCTACTTAAATTCTCAAATTCGCTAGGCCGCCATGTTGGTTTTGTAGTTACCAGTTTTTCCAAAAGACACACAGGTGAATTTCTAGTAGTTCTCTTTATCACCGTACAAAATTCTACGGTGATATCGGTAATAGTTTCGGAGATATTGAATGCAGGTGAAATATTTCGCACAGCCGCCATGTTGGATTGGTGAGACGTAACAAAATTTGAAGGGTACGGTCGGGGTCGTCTGGAATAGTGCTATGAACTTACCGAGTTTCATAATAACGCAAAATTATCCACTAGTTTAGACAGCCAAGAAGCTTACTCATCACTAAACGACCCTTCCATTTGTGCAGTGCCATCTAGCGGCAGTGCACAACACCATGATTCAACCAATATCTTACCTTCTCAGTTAATGCCACGCTCTCTGACGTGAACCAGCGAACTAAATTTTCTACCACTTTGGCAGAGAAAGACGAACACGGAGCCTTGAAGGCAGGAGTGTGCAAGTGTCGTTTTAGAAACGGCACAATCTCCCCGTCCACTATTGACGTAGGTTTAGAAAACCAAGACAACATCAATAAAGTAGGTCAGATCAAAACATAGATTTGATAACATCACAATTTTCTTAAACGGTCATTTTCACATCTCCAATAGCACCACACACTCCAGAATAGAAACACTTCCCAATAAAGTTCTTTTCCACAACAAACACCATTGGACTTGGGTCATACCATAACGAGACAATACATCTCATAGTTCCTGTCAGGTTAAATAACGTGCTTAAAATAAATAAATTCTTACAGTATATGTTATATTCATGACAAAGATCTTCCAATATAAATACAGGTCCGCCAGCAGAACTCGAAGACGCCTCCACAAGATTACAGATGCCATCGATGAAGAGAAATGGTACTTCCAATCCAGGCTTAGATTGGTATCACCTTCTAGTAATACGTACCGTAGTAGGTGAAATCTGATCAGCCGCAACACCTTTCTTATAATCAGAGGATGAACTAAAGTGCCCCTCAGCACACATCGTCGTTTCACACCACCCTTGGTGACAAGACATTAAGTTTCCTTCACTGGAAACAATATTTTGTTGGAGCGAGATAGACTTTTTTTTTACATCTGGTCGTACTAGACCAGATCCAAATATTAAGGTTATCATTTCCATGCAAAAAAATGAGTAGATAGATTTTGCAGTCATATTCAGCTTGAAGAAGTCTCAACTTAAGATTTTTGATGTTCATAGAACTTGTTTTTCTTTTATGTCTCATTATGGATTATCCAATTAGGTAGCAGGAACCGTAAAAGAAAAAAATATATAGGGACAAACATTACCCAAAAGAAACTGGGAAAATAACAACGTAAAATAGAAACCCAAGAAAAAGAGAAATAAGAATAAAATAAGAATAAGACAAGAGGGAAGAAAACATTATTTAAACCATCCCATAAGAGAAGCTTAAAGGAAAATAAGAGTCAAACTCATCAGCTTTCCCCCTATCATTTATCAACCATCGAGTTTCAACTCCATCTAGAAGTAGAAGTGCAAGAAAGCGAAAGAAAAATGGCTGAAAGTGAAATGTGGAAGTATAGAAAATTGTCTGAAAGTAGGAAGAAGATACAGCTTATCAAAGGATTAAGAGCACTTTTGGGAGAAGGAAGACTAAGTGACGTAATATTAAGGACTCAGATGAAACAATCTCCCACAGATAGAGAAGAAATGGTTGAGAGATGGAAGGATCACATAGAGCGTTTGTGTAGGTGTAAGGAGATTGAGAATCATGTAATGGAAAGGGAAGAGCAAATTGACGAGGATAAAAGCAGATTTAATACTGAGATCAAAATTTGATAGAGCACTAGGTGACTTAAGTAGCAACAAAACACCAGGAATAGATGGTATACCGACGGAGTTACTACGTTGCATAGGTGATGAAGGTCTGACCAGGTGATTTCGCTTGGTGTGTAGGATTTATTAGACAGGTGAGGTACCCTCTGATTTCAAGAAGAATGTTATCATCCCCATAGCAAAGATAGCAGGAGCTGACTGATGTGAATATTACCGTATATTCTGCTTGATCACTTACGCTTCGAAGATCCTGACTGGAATAATTTATAAGAGTAACTTATGTAAATACGGATAGAAACCGAGTTGGGTGAAGAACAATTTGGTTTCAGGAGAAACGTATGTTACCAATTTTATTATCCTTGGCATTCATTAACACACAAAAATCTTTTTTATTTACACTCTCATAATACATAACAATTCTAAGTCTCTCTTTTTTTAATACTGCCTAGGCCTACATAATATTTCTACTCTCGCACTGCCTTCTTGATACTCTGTTCTCGCTCTGCCTTCTTGATACTGAGGGGTGGATCTAGGACTGGATAAAGGAGGGGATAATACCTTGTAATTTAGGGGGGGGAATTCCGGGGGTTCTGGGGGGTATCGAATACTCCCCATCAGAAGAGGGGTCCGAATTTTTTTAAATCTAGGTGTTAAATGGTGGGTTTTTAGGCTCTCTGGGACCCTCTCACTCTGATTCCAATATATAAAAATAATCAGGTACCAGGATGATGCAAATAAAGGCTTTATGAAAAAAACTTTGTTTATTACAAAAATACAAACTAAATCTTAGACAGTAGCTACATCATGTTTCTTTAATCTTCTTCACTTCACTTGGCCATTGCCATTCTTCTTTGCTTTTTAATTGAAAAACTGTTGATAATTTCATCCACGTTGATTTTTCTGTCCTTGTGGATGTTTGCTAAAGCCAATCCATTTAGCCTAGGCTCTGCCATTGTAGTTCTTAAGTAGGATTTAAGCCTCCTTAGGGTCAAGAAGCTTCGTTCTCCAGTACTTATTGTAACTGGTACTGTCCCAAATATTTGCAGTACGGTAACACTGAAATATTAGGATAGATCATCTAGTCACATTCTTTTAAAGCCTCTGTAGCTGTCTGAGGCATCTCTGTCTCATTATTCCATTTTGTGTTCCATAGGTGTATCTCAGCTTGAAGCTGGAGCAAAGAATCTGATAAAAACTGTTCATACTTCTCAGCAGCTTTTAGAATCTCACTCCGGCTGTACATTGATTTCATTGCAGGTATCACACCTTCAAGTGGTAAAATTCCATCAGATTCACGATTAAATCTTGATTCAAGTTCTGATAAGAAGTGGTCTACTAGAGGCAAAAAGGTTACTCGCCTATGATATTCCTCAGGATTACTGGCAGGAATATTGGCCCTTGCTGTTTGTTTACTTCAAGTCCTTGGAATTACGATCTCACATCCAATATCTTCAGCATATTTTGTAGAGTCTTAAAAAATGCTCCCAAATTCTAGTTTAGCTTCTCTTCTGAGGTTTCGAAAAACTTCCAGAACGTCTCTAATATTTCTCATTGATAATGACAAGTCTTGGTTAGGGGACTGCAAACGTTCACTAAGGTTATGCGTTATTGATAGGCAGTAAGCTGTTGCTTCCAGTGCTACAATAAAATCCCCCTTCTTCATTGCAGCGCTATATACATGCCTTTGTTGAAGCATCAGAGTCGTATTCAGCACTAGTGCTATGTCACCTAAAAGTGTCACGATAGGCTGGTACAACTATTTAAAGGTTAGGAGTGTATCATGTCTTGTAGGGCACATAGCCTTCAATTTTTTTTTTTTTTTTTTTTTGTCTCTGACAGGTTACAGTTTGAGATCACGATCTTAAGAGCATTTGCTCTGTTGGCCGACGCTGACAAAAAAAAAACACAAACTGTGGCAACAGTACCCATGATGTTTCTGACATGAGGTAGCTCACACGTTTTTGACATGCATAAATTTAGCGAATGGCTAAAACAATGCGCATGGTTGTTCAGCTAGTATGAGGGCTTGAACACCTTTGAACTTTCCCTGTCATAGCCTTGTCCGCAGAGAAATTCAAATGTTAAACCGAGGCTTCTCATCTCATTTCCAATTGCTTGCCTGATTGAACTTCTGATTTAAGTTCTGAGAAACCTACAAATTCCTCTTTTGTATGTTAACATACCTAATAGAAAATGACTTGAGCTCCTTTGTACTTTCGTCAGTTGTCTCGTCACATAAGATTGCAAAAAAATTTAGCGTTTTTGACATCGAAGACTATTTTTAGCCTATTTTCAATTTTGAAAAAATAGGCTTATGAGATCACCTTTTGTCCGTGTGTGTGTGCGTGTGTGTCCCCCTAATAAAATCTAAACGGCTGGAGCGATTTCAATGAATCTCGGTAAGTTCATAGCACTATTCCCGGCGACCTCGACCGTGCCCTTCAAATTTTGTTAAGTCTCACCAATCCAACATGGCGGATGTGCGAAATATTTCACTAGCATTCAATATCTCCGAAACTATTACCGATATCGCCCTGAAATTGTGTACGGTGATAAAGGGCACTACTAGAAGTTCACCTATGAGACTTTTAAAAACCTGGTGACCACAAAACCAACATGGCGGTCAAGCGAAATTGAGACTTTTAAATAGACATTTCTTGCGATTTAACTATCCAAACGTAATGAAACTTGGTACAGCAAACGTTTCTACATATTGTAATGCACTGGAGTCTAATTTAGTTCTATTATTTACATAAGCGCAAAATGGCGGCTGTGCGAAATATTTCACTGACATTCTATATCTCCGAAACTATTACAGATATCATCATGCAATTTTGTACGGTGATAATGGGTACTGATACAAGTTTACCTATGTATATTTCATAAACCTGTAAAGTACAAAACGAGCATGGCGACCAAGCGAATTTGAAATATTTTAATAGACTTTTCTCGTGATTTAACTCTCTGAGCGCAGTGAAATGTGGTACAGTAAATGATTTTGCAGATTGTAATGCACTGCCATCTAATTTAATTCAATTGTTTACATAACCTCAAGATGGCGGCTGTGCGAAATTTTAAAATTAAGTTTTTATTCTTGTGTCGTAATCATGCGATCGAAGTGAAAGTTTGAATAATGAAGCTAGGCAATAATTGTCCTTGAATGGTACATAACTCTATGGCCTATACATATAACAATCCTAAATGGCGAGCTTCCGAAATATTTAGACGGTTCTCAATATCTATGAATCTCTTACAGCAACCAAACTGAATTTTTTTATGTTCAAAGAGACTATGAACATATGTTCACCTATAGGACTTTCAGTAACCTGGTGAGCACAAATCCAACATGGCGGCGACGCGAAGTATAAATATTTAAATGGACGTTTCTCGTGAATTAACTATCCGAGTGCCGTGAAACGTTGCACGTTAAATGCTTATACAAATGTTGATCCACTGGCATGTAATTTATTTCAATTGTTTGCATAATCACAAGATGGCTGGTGTGCGTACTTTAAAAATCTCGTTTTTACTTCTTGTGTTCTAATCATGCGATTGAAGTTTGAATACCACACGTACACAATAATCTTAATGTAATAGTACAAAAATAAAAATCCATCCTGGCGACCATCTGAAATATTTAGACGGTTCTCAATATCTACGAATCTGTTACAGCAATTAAACTGAAATTTTGTATGTTGATAGAGACAATAAACATGAGCAGGATATATGAAAATAGGCTGTATAGTTCTTCACGGAACTACTTGTTTTCCCTCATGTTATCCCCAATGAATTCTATTATCTCATTTTGTATAGTTGTACTGATCATAGTATTATTACGCCCGCAAGTGCTCAAGTGATGTTTTAAATCCTCATCACCAGCATCAATTCTGAATGCTAAAAGTCTGTTAAAAACTCCATAGTTCCCAGATTCAACATCTTCTACTGCCAATTCTCTAAAACCGTCATCACGATGACCCCTAAGCGGAATGTTGTTTCTTGCACAAAATATAAGGGATTTTATTATGGGCCTAAGTTGTTTTCGGTTGCTTTCAATTATTGATGACTTTTTTGTATCAAGAACAAAAGCAATGGACTTTCTAGCCACGACTCCATGTTTTTTGAACTCCACAGCTTTCTCCACAGCAAATTTATGGTAGTGTGTACTTTCGTGTTGGCGGAGGTCTTCAGTGGCCTTTTTAAATTTTGAGAGTGGCTCTTTCACCAGCGTCCTCAAAGCCTGGCTCCCATTCCCAGCTCCAATTGGTGCAAACAAAACACACATCTTACAAAACCTCCATGCTGTACGATAGCCAGTTATACTGATCTAGCCATTCTCTGTTGAATTTCCTTTGTTGATTGCCTTCTTTTTGCAGTGGAAATTTAAAGTCATTTGAAGGCTTCCACGTATCATTAAGGAAAATTAATTTCTCTTCATCATTTAAAGTATTTGTAACTGATAGCCCAATGTCATTTTGTGGGCACACTTCAGAAACTTCTGAATCAGAAATAGCCTGAAAAAGAACTACTAAATTAGTAAAGTAAAGGTTAGGTAAGGTAAGTTTTATATTACCGGTACTAACAGAGATTAGAGATACTACTGTATAACCTCTGATGACAAACATAGACATTGGAAGAAAGCTTGAAATCTGCTGTTTACGGCAATATCTATTTAGACCAGGTTCCGATCCAATTAGAATGATCAAGAAGTGATTCTGAAACGCCGCAATACCGTCGATAAATCGACGGTTAACTCTCGCGGTCCGGTAGTGAGCGTCGATTAGTCGACGGATAACGCTTAGAGGGCAAATTACAATTGTCAGTTAATTAATAATTTGCTCCCCAATAGAGAATATGCTAACAAATTATTTTTGCTCAATAAAATTTCATCCTCCTGCTTCACACAACTTGTTCACTAAACTAATACTATTATTTTAGCTGGTAGTACTTAGGCCTATTGGCCTATAAAACCTACTTAACAATTTTTTCGTGTATTTTTATAGGTAGTGTTCTTAATTAGAACAAAACTTTCTATAGCCTAAAGTGGTTAAAGATGGGTTTTGTATATCAAAGTTTATTATTCCCACAACTCATCGAAAAAAATAAACGGTTCCTCTTAATCCGATGAATATACAGAAATAGCTAAGTTTTTAACTCGGTAGGCCAATAGGCCTATTTTTTTGTTATAGGCCCTAAACGTTCAAGTCAGATCAGTAGGCCTAAAAAACACTTGAACCACAGAAAAAAAAATTTAATCACGTGATCATAATTTTTTAATATTCAACGAATAAGTACAAATAATCATTGTAGTTTAATTTAAACTATTATTTCAACAATTAGTAATGGAATTACAGATTTAAAATATTCTGACGTTGAGGTGTATTACGTCATTGTACAACTTAACTTTATTACGTTAAAAAATCCTTACTACAGTAGTAGTAGTAGTAATCATTAAATAAGACAATAATGGGTGGTCAACTACATTTGTTTTGTATTTTTACAGATACTGTTTCATTTTAATACTTACCGGTTGTATCGAAAAACAACAAGGTGAGTCTACATCTATGGGTGTGGCCGTCCGAGTCTCACTTGCAGGTGATTTTGTTTCGCCATCTTCCTTTACTTTTGTGGAAAACGAAAGCAATGTTTTATCGTCTGATCGTGTCATTGTTCTTCATGAAATAATGTTCATATCATTCTAGTATTTGACTTCCACATAAAACACTCACTAACACAATTATACATCAGTTTCAGTTGTGATTATTGGTAACGGTAACCAAAATAGTTATTAGACACTTACGTGAACATCAACTTCAGCTTACTCTGGTGAAGCAGAAGCAATGAAGCAACAAGCTGGGTCAAGACGCCAAGAAGAAGAAGGAATGCGCATTAAAAAACTGCGCATCCCTCAGGGGCTCACATCTAGTGGGACGTGGGTTAGCGACCACGGGACCCCAGCTGACTCCGGCATTGCTTCCACTTACTTGTGCCGGGCTCCTCTCCTTCTTCTTTCCTGTCGACCTCCGCCATCGGAGAAGGTAACTCCTACGATAAGGCCAGTGAAGAAGCAATCTCCGACTCGTTCGAGGAGGAAGTCTTCGCCGGCCACGGCTGGACCCATACCCAGCCAAATAAAACAGGGAACAGGAACGGCAGGTAAGAAAGAGACTGTTCATCGCCGTCTCTCTTGCCCTCCTGCTGAAAAGGCAGCTCCAAAACCTGCTGGCAATTCTGCTTCCACGACCACCGGAGGTGCAGTGCCAGCAAGTGCTGCATTGTTTGGCAGGACGGAGACGTCAAAGCCGGTTCAAAAGGAAAAATAGTCAGGACGTGTCGGGGACGGACTCCCAGTCTTCGGACCGGGAGAAGGTCCCTCGTCACCGCTTTCGCTCTTCACCAAGAACGAGACCCGGAAAGTCCGGCGATAACCGTTCGCCAACCAAGAGAGAATTCGCTCCGTTTTCTTCGTCCTCCGAAGGAGATGTGGAGATTGAGGAATGCTCTCCTACCCTATCACCGACTCCTAAGGATAGGGATGGTTGGCAAACGGTTAAGCATAAGTAGACGACTATCTTCTACTTAAGTCCACACTATGGCACTATTGCAATGGAACTGTAATAGCTATTTCCGATATCTCGCTGAAGTACGCCAATTGATTTCTCAGTTTACGGCAACCATTGTCTGTCTTCAGGAATCCAGGTTTCGTCCTGGACATGAGACAACAATGCGACACTTCAAACTCTTCTCTAAAGACCGGGAGGACGGAGCTGTGGCCGCCGGTGGCGTCTGCACTCTCGTCCACTCTAGCCTCTTAAGTGAAGAGGTGCCGTTGCGTACTCAGCTAGAAGCAGTTGCAGTTCGTACTTCGTTGCCAGTAATGACAACAGTATGTAACGTGTACATCCCGCCTGATTCTCAACCGGATTACGGACAGCTGGAGGATCTAGTCTCTCAGCTCCCCCCTCCTTTTCTCCTTTTAGGAGATGTTAATGCCCACAACACCATCTGGGGCTCCGCTACCACTAGCGGTAAAGGGAGAGATTTTGAGAGGCTGATCAGGCGGCTGGACCTGTGTTTGTTGAACACAGGGGAACCTACGCACTTCTCTATTGCACACGGTATTTATTCAAGTATCGATATTACCTTGTGCAGTCGTGCGCTGGTTCCCCTGCTACAGTGGGGTGTACACGATGGCCTTTGTAATAGTGACCATTTTCCAATTATCGTTACTCTTCCGAACCAGAGAGCCATCGAGTTACCAAGTCGATGGCTTCTCCTTAGGGCTGATTGGCCAACTTTCACGGCACGTGCGGTGTTTGCCGAAGATAACTTTGAGAGTGTCGACGATCATACCATTCACATAACGAATGGTATTTTGGCTGCTGCTGAGGAAACAATTCCTTCCACATCCGGCAACTCACGCCGGAAGCTTGTCTCTTGGTGGACAGCCGAGATAGCAGCAGCCATTGAAGATCGTCGACGTGCTTTCAAATGCTATCGGAGGCAAAACACTATGACCAACCTTATCACCTTCAGAAGGATGCGTGCTAGAGCCCGATATCTGATTCGGGAGAGTAAGAAAACGACGTGGGAAAAGTGTGTGTCGTCTATGACGGCGCATACTCCTTCATCTCAAGTGTGGACTAAGCTTCGTCGGATCTCCGGACTCCCGACATCACTGTCGATACCCGGAGTGTCCATCAATGGAGACATCATCACGGACCATCTCGCCATTGCCAACAGCATTGGCTCGCACTTCTCCGATGTATCCTGCTCCGGGAGTTACGATCCTACATTTCTGACTCTGAAGCGGGAGGCAGAGACTCACCCCTTGTCCTTTGTCACTGCTGCTTCGGAGTCCTATAATGTACCATTCTCTAAATGGGAACTGCGCAGTGCGCTTGCACAGTGCAGGGATACGGCTCCTGGACCGGATAACATACATAATCAAATGTTAAAACATCTGTGCGAATCCAGTATTAAAAAAACTGTTGATCCTCTTCAATCGTATATGGATTGAAGGGGAGTTTCCATCTCAATGGCGAGAGGGGATCGTGATACCGATTCCTAAGGCTGGAAAGAATCCCAAGTTTGTAAGCAGCTATGGGCCCATTTGTTTGACAAATGGCCTATGTAAGCTGCTCGAAAAGATGGTGAACCGTCGACTGGTGTGGTTCTTGGAGGAGAAAGGTCTCCTGTCTGAGTACCAGTGTGGATTTCGCTCTCATAGGTCCACCACTGACCACCTGGTGCGACTTGAGAGCGCCATACAGGGGGCGTTTTTCCGAAAGCAGCACCTAGTCACGGTCTTCTTTGACCTCGAGAACGCCTACGACACCACATGGCGCTACGGGATCCTTTCCACCCGTCACAAGTGGGGACTCCGTGGTAATCTACCGTCTTTCATTGCGAATTGCATGTCCGTCCGACTCTTCCGTGTAAGGGTCGGTAGGACATTATCGCAATACTATACTCAGGAAAATGGAGTTGCTCAGGGTTCTGTGCTGAGTGTCACCTTGTTCGCGATTGCCATAAATGGCATTGTTGCCGCCGCCGGGTCCGTGGTAGTTCCATCGCTGTATGTAGACGATTTAGCTCTGCATTACAGCTCTGGAAGTATGGCAGTCGTGGAACGGCAATTGCAGCTAGCTATCAACCGGGTCGACAGGTGGGCTCACGACCGGGGTTTTCGTTTTTCAGCAGCGAAAACCTCCGTCGTCCATTTTTGTCGGCTCCGGAGGCTACATTTACACCCTGAACTACATCTCAGGGATGCTGCGTTGCCATTGGTTATCACTTATCGCTTCCTGGGGCTCCATTTTGATAGCAAATTAACGTGGCAGCCCCATATACGGCAATCAAAAATGACGTGTCTCAGGAAAGTGAACATGCTCAAGTATCTTAGTGGCACTACGTGGGGGGCTGATCGTGCGGTGCTAGTACGGTTCTACCAAGCCCTCGTCCTGTCCCGGCTAGACTATGGTCCTGCGGCATACGGTTCAGCAAGGCCAGCAGCCTTGAAAATGCTGGACAGTATCCACCATAGTGACGTTAGGCTGGCTACCGGAGCCTTCCGGACCAGCCCGATACCCAGCCTACTCGCCGAATCGGGTATTCCACCTTTAAATTATAGACGCCAACATATGCTTTTAGCATATGCTGCCAATGTGCGTCAAATGCCGCAACACCCGACCTATCAAGCTCTCTTCGGTACCCAAAACCACCAGGGGTACGCCAACCGGCCTCATGCCACTCGGCCGGTTGGTATTAGACTTGATAGCTCGTGTACTGAAATAGGAGTGGCTGTAGGTCCCTGTATGATCCGGATATCTAGCGAGGTGCCTCCGTGGCAAGTCCCGCGTCCGGAAATTCGGTTAGATCTTCACCGAGGTCCTAAGGTGAACACGGATGCCTCCGTTTACCGGAGGCAGTTCCATAGCATAATTCACCAATTTCCGGACGCTGGCATTCTCTACACGGATGGTTCGAAGGTAGACGAGAAGGTGGGATGTGCTTACGTTATTGATGGTGAAAATACCAAGATCTCTTTGCCTGAGGCCTGTAGTGTGTTTACTGCGGAGTTCGTTGCCATCTATGAAGCTCTGCAGTTTGCACTACAGGTTGCACGAATCCACTTTCTCGTGTGTACCGACGCTTTGAGTTCGATGCAGTCAATTACTACATGTTTCCCGCAACACCCCCTAGTGCAGCGAATGCACGACCTACTAGCCGGGCTGTGCCAAGCTGACACTCGAATCACCTTTCTGTGGCTTCCAAGCCACATGGGAATTGTGGGAAATGAGTTAGCTGATCAAGCTGCAAAAGAGGCGATATCACTACCACCTCGACCAATGGAGGTACCCGCTAGAGATATTCGCTCTCAGTTACGCCTACAAGTTCTGGGTTTTTGGGAGAGTCAGTGGCTAGCTGACCCACTGCCCAGTAAACTGAGAGCGATCAAGGGAACTACTCTCGTTTGGTGGAGCTCCTTCCGGGCCCGGAGAGATTCCGTCATTTTGTGTAGGCTAAGGATAGGTCATACTAGATCCACCCACTCGTACCTAATGAGAAGGGAAGACCCCCCACTTTGTACCTGTGGAGCCGTTTTCACCGTGGCCCACATTTTCACCGAGTGTGTGGATCTTGCAGACTTACGAAGAAACCTTGGTTTGCAGATGACACTCAAACTTATATTAGCCGATGACGCGGTGGCTGCTGATCGCGTTATTCGCTTTATAAGTGAGAGTGTGTTAGGGCCAGCAATCTAAATTTTCCAGTGAACATTGACTCAACGACTTGTTCGTTTTTGAATGATAATATTTTTGTTTTTCCGTAATTTTTGTTTATTTTTATAATTTTTATTTTTATTTTATTGTTTGTTTCTGTTTTATTAATTTTTTGGTCTTTTTAAAATTTAGATGTCCACCTCAAAATTTTAAATTCAATTCAAAATTTGTATTCTTTAATCTGTGTTAAGAGGGGCAGATGATCTCGTAGTTCCGCCCCTTAAAACAACAATAACTAACTAACTAAACAACTGCGCAGCAAACTCGCATGACTGCCAATCGGCAACACAAAATAACGGCATGGTTCGCTGTCTACTACGGATGCTCACGACGATAGCAGTTCAAAACCAAACCGAGTGTGTTACAGTGGTTTTACAGTGGTGGAATGAGTGCCTCAAGTGCCTTCTGTTCGAGATGTAATTATATCAGCAAATAAAAGAATATTAACAATATTAACTCAGTTGAATTCGGTTTGTTCATCATACTTTAAAAAGTTTGGTAAACCTATGTCAAAAAGGGGGGGGGGGGGTTGAGCCCCCTCCCTAGATCCGCCACTGTTGATACTCTACTCTCGATGGTGCTACATCACTCTCCTGCCAGTAACTAATAAGTTACGTTAGCAGAGGTTGAACATTTGTAGAAACTATAGGCTACATGAAAAAAATTAACCTAACTTAACCTAAGAAGGCATGAATTGAATTCTGTCCCGATATCTGGTAGGAAATCTTATCACCCTACCACAATGTGTAGTCTTGACTCGTTCACTGTCCTGATTGGCATGGTACTGTTCGGAAACAGGGGACTTCGTGGGAGATAGATTAGGATTCGTCACTGTATCTCGTTCCGTATATAAGCAGGTTTGAGTCTATCAATGGACACATTAATATATTTGCCCTTGATACTGATCGTGAAATACTTGTCCTGCCTCTTCACCACTAGGAACGGTCCTTCATAAGGTGGCTCGAGGGATTTTTTTAACTTTGTCTGTCCTGAAGAACACATGTGAACTACAAGATAGGTCTTTATGAATAAATGTAGATCTGGATGTCACAATCCTAGGTTTAGCAGGCTTAAGGTGATTTATGTGATCCCGGAGTTGGGTTACAAAGGTATCTGAAGTGGACTGTAACTGCATTGAGTGTTCGAAAAAACACTCCAGGATGTCTGATGGTGGTTCCATTCATCATTTCCGCATGTGAGTACCGGTATCTGGAGTCTTCTCGAATGGCTGCTCGTAGATCAAGTAAAACTGTCGGTAGGCTCTGAGTCCATCTGGGGTTCTTGTGAGCTCTGATTGCTGCTTTGAGGGTACGATGTAGTCGCTTTATTTTTCCATTTGCCTGGGGGTGGTTAGGAGTAGTATGTTTCACTTGCGCTCCACAGATTATTGCTAAGTTTCTAAATAATTCCGATTCGAATTGTTTCCCTTGGTCAGTAACAATATTATTACTGGATCTCCAAATCTACTTATCCAAGTATTGTAGAAAGAACTTGCTACTGACTGGGCGGTGATATTAACTATTGGAATGACTTCCATCCAATTGCTGAATCGATCAATGCAAATAAGGCAGTAAACGTTGCCCTCTGATGGTGGCGAAGGTCCAATTATATCCACATGAACGACTTTGATTCTATCATCTGGTTGCTCGAAGTTTCCAACTGGAGACTTACTGTGCCTTGTCACTTTATTTTGTTGACAACTAATAAAAGATTGAGCCCATATACGCACATCATTTCTTCTTCCTGGCCAACGATGTTTTTGACGGTTGCTTTCACGCCAGGATGTGCCATATCATGAATTTGTTTGAACATTTTGGTGCGAAATAACTTTGGAACGAAAGGACGAAAGTTACTAGTAGATACACCACACCACAACATTTACTGGGAACCTAATAGCATGATATAGTCTCTTAAAATGTATTAACCTTAGGTTATGATTGAAAATGGTCCAGTACATTTCATCCATGGGGGTAACAGAGTGTTATGCATTGCGTGGTTCCGGTATACCACATTTAATTACTTTATTTTGAGAGACTGTCATGCTGAGTTTGGGGTTGGAGATAGCATTTAAAATAATCAGGCTTGTGCACCTAACAAAATCTGTACTAATAATCTGTGATATTTCCTATTTCTTGTCAAACTGCAACGGAATGGAACCAAGGACCTTCAAATCAGCTTCCAGTCTCAAAAAAGACGAAATTGCCTATGAATTGATCGTCCGAGATCAAACTCCGTCTGGGAATAGAGAAATTGAACTGCTTTTGTTGAAATTCTTGCATAATGTTCCTATACTTGTCCCTTCCTGGGATAATTTAGACTGGACGTTGGGTAAGTCTATTATTAAACCATCCCTGGAAGGCTTATTTTCTGTGTATGATTGCCTTTATAATGATAGTGCTTGATCTTCTTCTCAATTTAATAGATTCAAAGTGCATGCATTACACTGGTATTATCGTCTCCATGATTTTATTAAAATTTGGCATGAAAAAGATCCTGATTTTCACATTGAATTAATTTCTCTACGTGCAAAGCTTGTCGAGAGCATATTTAAGTTGTTTCCTAATAATAGAGTTAATCCGGTTGTGTTTTCAGTTGATAGTATTTCTGTAAGTGAGCGTTGCAAAATACTTGACACTATCAGTGTTGAAAGCAATTTAATAAATAATTCCGAATCATTGTCTTTGCCTGTATATGTATAACGGTGATGATCATAATAACCTTATGTCAGGCAGAAACACAGAAGCTAGGTCTGCCAACAGTGAAATGAGAGCATGATCAGTTCCAATGAACATTGCCAATGAAAATGTTGATAATTTGCATGTTTCCTTTGGTAACATTTCTATTTCTGGTTCTTCAAATAATCATATGGCTGGTAATTTATCTGATATTAGACCAAATGGTGGAAGACTGTCGTGTCAAACTGGTGGGAACCGTATCAGTCCTATTAATTTAAATGTTAACTCTGATGTATCGCCCAACCGTGATATACCTTCTGGTGCAAATCTTAATATGGGAATCAAGTTTGGAAGTGTACCCCATCCCTTGACCTCATGTATTCAGTGTCTACAGATGTGTAGCGGTAACGATACTGACCAATTGGTGACATTTCTAAAACAATTCATTGATTTATGTGACAATGCTGATGTTTTTGGGTGTTCAAATACTCAAATATTTAATTTGGTTTCCCCCTACACTACCAGACTATTGTGGGAAAGATCAATCATTGCTAAGAGATGTCATTATTCTGATGATCGCTTTCAACACGATGTTTTCTCTTCCTTTTTTCCCAGTCGTGCTTTGAGTGTATTGATGCATAAGTACTTTTATCGAATACAGAGATTTGATGGGTCATTAAATGAGTATTTCTTGGACATTAAAGGTTATGCGAGAGTATTTCTGGTGCAATTAACTGAACTTGAAATTGTATCATCCATTTTAAATGGTATTAGTCCAGAGTATAGATCGTACATCACTATGTGCAGTAGACCAGTGAATTATGTTGAACTAAGCAATGTTATTATGGCTGCTGAAGATGTAAAACATTCGGATTCCTTAAGAGTCGCTGATATTCATCCACCTATTCCTAATAATTTGAGATCTCAAGGTAGTAATACTCGGAATTACCGAATTTAAAGTAATTCCTTTCAAGGCAATTATGCTCAGGGTGGAAATTCATTTGTTTCTGATCGTCGTAAGCCTAACTCTGATAGAATATGTGACCTATGTGGCTCGTATAATCACATTGCTAGGTGGTGTACGAGGATACCTAAATCTAATCAATGACTGCGTAGTAAGGAGACCTCGTCGGATTGTCGTGCATCAAATAGAACTGTAATGAATTTAAAAGAAAAAACATATTTTGATGATGACAAAGGTCTCGAACTAAATGAGAGGTTATGTACTAGAATAACCGAGGTATCAAAACGTTGTTCTCCATTAATGGATATATTTGTCAACAACGATCCTGTAACCGCACAGGTCGACTCTGGTAGTGTAAAGTCGTTTTTAAGTTGGTTTGAAAATATGAGATCAGTATGCAAATTTGGTAAAATTATTAAGCACTCAAATAATGTTGTGACGGCAAACTGCTCTAATCCTGAAGTTTTAGGGTTGGTAAGATTAAAAATCAGAATTTTAAATTTCACTTGGAAGTATGATTTTTGGGTTGCAAATAATTTATCTTGCAATGCTATTATGGGTGCTGGTTTTTGGTCACAGGTTGGATTGTTATTAGACCTTAGAACTAGGTCATGTTGGTTCCTATTCAAGGCCAATTTAAAGATTAATTTCAAACTTTGTGTTACCTTTTCTGGAGTGAATTTTTCTGAAGAGTAATCTAGTTCAGACACCATCGAAGACCTTAATTTCGAAAATTTGAATTCTGATCAAGCCGATCAGCTTCGTGAAGTGTGTGCCTCATTCCCAGACGTTTTGACTGATAAGTTAGGAATGACCAACCTCTCGGAATACAAGACTGATGTTTCCGATAATATTCCAGTCAGTTCGCCTCCATGTATACTGGCCCCTCCCAAGATGAAAATCTTGAATGAAATCTTCGATGAGATGTTAGATGAGGGGATCATAAGTAAATCTAATTCTTCGTATTCGTCACCAATATATTTGGTGCCAAAATCTGACGGTAAATTTCGCCCGGTAGTTGATTACGGAGCTCTAAATTTAAAAAATATTCAGCAGTCCATGCCCCTTCCTGGCCTGAGATCTTGCTTTGCTTAGTTCAGGGGTGCCAACTGATACACTAAATTAGATTTGAACCGAGCCTACTTTAAAATTCCATTAGCTGAGGATTCATAACATTTAACAGCCTTCTCCACTGACTGGAACCTCTTTCATTTCAAACGTTTACCATTCGTGATCTCCACTGGTGCAGCCATCCTGAGCCGTTTTCTGGATATGGTGTTCAATGGTATCAAGTTCAAGTGCGTCTACAATTACCTCGATGACGTTGTAATTTTCAGTGAAAAATTCGATGATCACCTGAAACATGTAACTGAAGTAATGTCTCGTTTTAAGAAAGCTAGCCTTACGGTAAAACTTTCAAAGGTTGCCTATGCTAAACCTCAGATTTCCTTTTTAGGGAATATCGTATCATCGTCTGGAATTTCTGTAGATCATTCGAGAACTCAAGCTATTCGTGATTCTAAGCCCCCCCCCCCCCCCCAAGAATGTTAAGGATGTGACAAGGTTTATCGGGATGATGAACTCTTTCAGGAAGTTCATTAGTAATTTTGCTCAGCGTGCTGCTCCAATAAATATGTTGAGAAAAAAGGTGTTAATTTTGTTTGGGGACCTTCGCAAGAAGCAGCATTTGAGGATCTGAAATTAGTATTGATACATGCACTTATTTTAACCATTCCTGATTTCTCCAAAACCTTTATAGTGCAAACCAATGATTTCAATAGCGCTGTTGGTGCCGTGTTACTTCAAGACCATGGAAAAGGTAGGTTACCTATAGCATACACTTGCCGCACTCTGAATGATGCCAAAAGAACTTACTCTGTCTATGAACTCGAGGGCTTGGCTGTTATGGATGTTTAGAAAAATTTAAACTATATATCGAGCATGTACCTTTCGAAACGGAGACCGATAACCAGGCATTAAGTTGAGTTTTCGGGAGAGCAAGGAAGACGGGTAGGATAGTTCGTCAGGCTACTCGTATTTCCTCGTTCAAATTTTCTGTGCGTCACAATCGTGGAAGTGAAAATGTGATAGCTGATTGTCTCAGTAGAATGTATTCGGATGATTTTGAAATTGAAGAAAATGTTGAAAGGTGAAATAACGCAATTTTGGATCGTAAAATAAATACTGTAATTCTGTCAAACTGTCTGAAGTTGTTCGGAGATGTGAAAGAGTATCAAAAGGAGGGCCCATTTCTAGGTGAAGTTCTTAGAAAAATCGAAAAAGGAGAGATTGTTAAACCTTACTCTGTAAGAAATGGTGTGCTATGTTGCTTAGCTCGTCATTATAGGATTCCGAAAATTGTGTTGCCTGCTGTATTAGTTCTTGAATTATTCAAGAATTTTCATGAGTCTACGGTTGGAGGTCATTTAATGGGTTTTAAAACTAGAATGAAAATAAGACAAAATTTCATTTGGAAAGGAATGGACAAGTAAATTCGTAAGATGGTAAATCATTGCATGGCTTGTAATCTATCCAAACCTTCTGTGAACACTAAGGTTGGCTTGTTATCTTCTAACATTTCTCAAAGACTTATGGAAAGATTATTCATGGATTTTATCGGTCCGACGCCGTTGTCTAGAATGGGAAACCGGTTTGCATTAGTTTGTACTGATGGCTTTAGTAGGTTTAACTGGATTTTTTCAACTAGATCAGCGACAACGCAAGTAGTGATAAAATGTTTAAATGAAATTTTTGCTTCATTTGGTCCTAGTCATTTTTTTTGGTTACGGATAACGCAAAATGTTTTAGGTCCCATGTTCTTCGAAATGTTCTTTTTGAACTTTCTATATGGCATGTTACTTCGACGGCGTACTATCCTAAAAGTATGCTAATCACTAGGTTCCGTGGTCCTTGCAGGGTTGTAAGTTTTTTAACCCCAGTCACATTATAAGTGAGCAATCCTCAGAGAAAGAGGATATTTAGAGTTCATTTATCACATGATAAGAAGGGTGGTGATCCTTCAAAAGAGAAGTTGTCATAAATGTATATATTTGAAATTGTAAAAGCGAGGAATCTTTTTTTTTATGTAGTTAAATTAATGTTCTTAGTTTTAAGCAAAGAGTTATAATCATTTGGCCATTTTTATGTTATATGGATAACAAGTTGTCTATATGTGTCAAACTATGATTTTCTCGTTAGGCATTAAGATGTATACAAAGGACTATTGTTGTCGCAAGTGAATTTGGGTTACAGATCAAGAACGTTGGTGATTCAAGCGTATTAAAATTGAAGATTGAAGACTGTCGTGTATGCCCAGGGCCCGGACGTCGTGATGGAAATCTTCTTCGTTTTGGAACTGACCTTGACACCATCTACCTAATGAAGATATTATATTTCTCCATATTGTGTAAAGCAAAATCCAGATTGTGAATTTGCCCAAAGTAAGATGTTGGACTTCTAAGCATGTTGGGATTTTCAGGTTTCAGGAAATTTGATAGAGTCTTATCTCTATGAACGACTAGTGTGGTGTACTCTTGAAAATGTTGAATGGATGAACTGTCACATAGTATTCATTTCAGCATAAAAATTTGACGATCTATTCTTCCCTGTCCCTAAAAAACATGTGAACATTAGTGAACTATTGTCCACTATCGTAGCGAGGGAGGGTTGATACATTATTACTCTACTAAGAACTCGGAATTACTTTGTGGAAATTAAAAGACTTCTACTTGTTAGTTGAAATTGTATTCATGCGTCATCTGTTGAGTAAGCGTCGTACTTGCTTAAAAACAAAGAGGGAGGTTGCGCGCGTGTCTACTTCTGGGCTCGAGGTTTTGTCAACAGTTAAAACATCTGTAAATCGTCTCCACTAGTAACGAGTGTTGTGAAAAGTCAATAATCTGCTGGGAACTGAAATGGATAGGATGTGAATCTACGAGATCTGCTATTTACGGGGCCCAGGGTTGGCTTTGCCAATCCTGAGGTGTTTCCCCAGCCTTGTATACATACTAGTATGTATCTACACGTAATTCGACCTTCGTGTAAATCATACATGTTTTATTTTTGACGAAATGATTAATTTGGCAACTCAGCGGTGTACTTGGCCTAACGGAGAAAAATACTCAAAAGGTTTGTAATTAATTTAAAGGTTAATGGATTTTTCTTGTCGTTGTTCAATTGATATGTGTGTACGTGAAGGTAATTTTGCATTTGTTGGGTCATCTCTTGGAAATATTATTTATATTACAGTTTCTTACTGTGGAGTGGCTAACCTCGAAATGTTATATGTCGACAAGCATGGTGATGCATGGTCAACTACCTTAATATTGTTTCCAGTAACCTAATTTGTGATTTCAAGTTTAAAACTCCGAGGTATTTTATTTAGCGTTTGTATCTGACCTACCAAGTCTGTGTACCGTTCAGAACTTCATATTTTATTGAGCAAAGATTTTTATTAATTAACCTAATTATTTGTAATGTTTTCCTCCCATCTTTGTCTCATTTAGTTTAGCTCCTTATGAGCTCTGTGAAAAGTATCGCGAATTATGGTACATATTTTATATTATGTAATGTCTTGTAACCGTGGGTTACTATCTAGTATTGATACGATTAAAGTTTGGAAATTTGTTCATAACAGAAGAAGACATGTTAGTTTGCTACGAGCTAGACGTAAATTCATCTGCTCTCATAAATAGTTGGAAGATTTAATACTTCGTGTGGATAATTAATATTTTACCGAACTTATGTTTTTCGGATCGAGTCCCATATGGAGTTATGAGGTAATTTCTTGAGATTTTGATTAATTCGGTGACTATTAGTTTTTTCATTGGGGTTATATATTGTGGTTATCTTATTAAGGCATTGCGTGATTGCCCTTCCCTAGTCAGATTACCTGCTTGAACATACATGTATATTTAATATGTATTATAAATTATTTAATTACTTTAGTTGTTAATTTATGGTCATAACTTATCTTTGTAATGTTTAGTTCTTTAATTATATTGTCATGAAATTTTTCTTGTGTTTTTTCTTGACACTAGACTTAGCATGGTATAGTCTCTTAAAATTTATTAACCTTAGGTTATGATTGAAAATGATCCAGTATATTTCATCCATGGGGGTAACAATATAATAACATTTAATTAATGAACACAGGTCTAAAAGAGTCAGATTCATTTTATAGCTGAAAACATACGCTATTCTGAAAGTTTAACACTCCCTTTTAGAAAAAGCAACTACCGATTATTCCTATAAACATGGGAGATATGCGGATAACGGTTGAGATCATCACAAAGCAAGGACCAAATTTTGAAAAATTGATAAATAGGGTTAGAATTTGGATTCTGAAAATCCTTATTGTTTTACCTTCTTAAGCTGTATTGAGCCCGTAGGCGCTCATGCTGGCGATATTTTTATTCCGAGACATTGTCCATGAATTGTACAAGCATCTCATATAGAACGCACCCTGAAGCATGTCCAAGCTTCAAGCATTCTTTTGACTGGAGAGCTACGTCGAAATTATTCCGGGATATATTTTATTATTTATTACATTCTAGACATCCCAGGAATTTATTACAAATAACTCTGCTTCATTTATCACATGCCTATGATTTTATTTACGATTTTCAACCATTTCGGTAAGGTATTTGCATCGCAGATATGCGAGTGGATTTATTGGGTGCTACACGACTCCAGAAATTCCTTGGAGCATGAACCAAGTTCCGTGAGGAAGTCACACCGTGTTGAAAGTCCACTCAGACTGGACGTGTATTTCCCGAGTCCGTCATGATAGTCGAAAAAACGTTTTTGTGCTAGGGAGTACAAGTTATACAGTACTAAGAGTATCTTAGGCCAACAAGCTTGTACCAAGAAAGTTCATTCGAAAAACCTTTGAATTACGCTGGCTAAAGCGAGTGAAATATTATCTACACCCCAGTTGTGAGCATTATATTTTTGGTGAATTTTTCATCGAGCACTACACCACGCTGCCGAATATCATCGTCAGACCACGAGGTCGTGGAAATTATATAAGTGCTTTATTACAATTTGTACTAGCGCATAAGGTGGCGCTATAAATTACAACATTGCCAACAGTATGATTGTGTTTGTAAAAGTGATAGAAACTGTGAGAAAAGGTACTGCACGTGTGCCAGTGTAAAGCCTGTGGCAGATATAAATTGGGCCATTTTGTACGAATCTGCAATATTAGAAGCAGTGTTGAATTTTGTAACTGCAGTGATAATTAGAAAATTGTGCCACGTGTATATTTTATTCTACAACATGCACTCGAACGTCGACCATGTGTACGATATCTTTCACCCCGTACCTGACGTGCACGTAATGGCGTAAACGCTCATGATGGAGGAGACGTCAAGGAAGAGACCCGACCATTGATGACGAACCAGATGAACGAGGAACCAGCAGTGATGGCTGATTATATGGAGACCACTATGGTACTAGGAGATGTCAGGGTCAGAAGAGGAAAAAGGGCCAGGACCAGGATGCCCTGGATATTTGATATTCCCTCCTGCCACGAGGAGTCGAAATTACCCCTCATGTTATCTAGATAATGGGGTGATGCGACGGTATTCAACAGTGAGTTTTATGGAATGTCATTTCTGTAATGGGCCTTGTTCGCAATGGATTATTCTTATTTTTAGTGTGTAGAAAACCGTACTTCGATAAACACCATATAGGTAGACGTTAGTTGTATTAATCAGTCTTATTTCAGTTATTTAATGGTCAACAATGAGAGTGAGACACCTAATTGGCCAGTGTAATGCCGGGTGCATCAACGATTGTACAGTTGATCTACTTCAACATGTACCTATTCAGATAACAGAGCTTTATAAGCTATTCTTTGCCAGCAATAGCTACGATTTTATAGGACGACTAACGTCTGAACGTAATTTAGGGGGCACCCTGTTTAAAGTATATCTGATTTGGTGATACCACATGTGTTTTGTCGTATCAGTTGGTAGTTTGGAAATTTCGCTACCGCCTTTATAAATGGATTGCGTTAAAACATTATTGTGGAATTCTGAACCACTACATTCCGAGTAGGAATTGAACTTATGTGTACAATGTATATTGTTAGGACTTGCATTGAACCCAGTACACATCTTCGTATCAGTTAGGACAGCCAAGAGGTTTACTTGCTGTCACATGTGTATTTATTTTGTGCCAAGTGAGGTCACTCTGTTATATGTGATGATGATGATGATGATAATTGTTGTTTTAAGGGGCCTAACATCTAGGTTATCGGCCTGTTATATGTGAGGAGAAGAGTGTAAATAGTCTTTGTGTGACATATCTTCTGCACCACAGCAGTCAGGAAAATTGGTATTCTCTGCGCTGCCCGCTTGTTAGACATTTTTGTACATTTGACATTTTTATAACCAGTGAACATGTGTAGGAACATGGTAGTATGATATGGTAACTACCGTTTAGCAATATTGGGACCACAAGAGAGGACTTGAGTATGTGGAAACCCGTTGTATTCTATTCTATTGTCTTGCTAACGCGCAAGCTTCCTCCTACACGCAGCATTGTAACTTATGAGCGATGTTTAGTGGTGACATTCACCAAGGCCAACAAGTATTACTAGTTTGAGATTACCCATGACTCTATGCGAGACAGCCAGTTAGACTATTGATTTATTCTTCCGACGTGATCTGACGTCACATCCATGTGGAATGTCATTGAGATATGATAAGAATGCAGTTCTTATGTGGGATTCAGCTGTTAGCCTACAGCTTGTGTACGAGTGACACTACGTCACGAAATTGAGATTGTTATTTACGAGCAAATGCTTATTGAATGTTTATCATTCCAGGAACATACCGGTAATTAAAGGTTTATACTATTTCTATGTAATGTTGACCAAAGCTGACACTGTATAAATTAGTCAGTTATGTATTTTTCGTGCTGTGTAAATGCACTGTTGCCAGATTGATGAATATCCGTGATTACTATTATGCCATACAGAATAGAGCCATTGTTGCCAACTCTACTGATGAAGTTTGTGAGCTATGTGATACCGCGTATTATGTGTTATTGTATTTGAGCCTATTCTTAGCTCATGAAGTTGTGGTGACTATTAGAGTCATGAATTCTAAGGATCTCTGATGTGACCTACAGTTGTTATGTTTAACCAGCATTAAACCAGATTAGGAAGTTAAACCTACGATCTAACCTGGAATTAAATCATGAACCTAATTATTTTAAAACGACGTGTATAATTGATTGATAAATAATGTATGCTCTTTTAATCTGGTACCCATATTTCTACGCGCTGACTGATGCATTGATCATCGCATTTCCGCTGGTAAATAACTTAGATTAGCTGACACATTTTTTATGACCGGCGAAGATCATGGGAGACCATTGAGTCAATAACTGGTGGGCCGCATGATCGAAGTGATATCAGACGTAGTTGTAGCTACGCATTCACCAAGATAATTACATGCTGTAGATGACAATATTGAGGGCAAAGAGCTCCTTGATTTGTGCAGGAAGGTTTTGGGGATAATAATAATGATATTGATTTATTTATGAATGATACTCCTTGTGTGTTCCTATATGATGTTGTATTTGTTATTGCATTACTTTTTTTATTTGATCAGACATGGTTGTTGTCATAGTTTTTTCTATTAATCCTTCTTTACGGATGCTTGTCACCGTAATTCTTATTTAAGTCAGGATTTAGCTAGACGAGTAAATGTAATTGTAAATCCGAAAGTGGTACCATCATAACTTAGGCCTTACGTTGCCTTTATGTTAAATCTAAATTCACTATTAGTCTTGTTTTTAGTTGCGTATGGATCCGTTACTTGCTACATTCCAAGCGTTGTTGTTGTTGATTATTTTCCCTGTAATTAGGAGGACTTCCGCGAGGGTTAACCTACTTTCAGTAGGGGCATTTCATTCATTGATTGTAATTGTTTATTAGCTTTGCGGACTAGCCGATTTCAAACCCTGCGAAGTAGGATAGGGGTCTGTGGATAGAAAATAAATGTTTCCACGAATTTTACATAAGCCTGGATTTATTATTTATTAGCTTTGTGTGTTTGGGGTGTACTTCTTTGGGCGTCTTTGACTTTTCTACTCCGTGTTGGGACTTGCTCCCTAGAGTGCTTCATTCTCGTGCCGGCGCTAGCCCTAAAAAAGTGCATCCGATCCTCTCAGGTTGTGGGTTCGAAGGATGAGCTTGTCTGGAATGCCATCTACGATTTGGTGGTACCCCGGCAGTCTCCTCTGACGGGCTCAGTATGTTCCCCATTAAAGCATTATAAATCACAGAGATTAATGGAGGTAGCAATATGAGACAGTCTCATATTAAAACCAACCATGTGTCTCATACTACAACCATGCCTCTATTTTTGAGTTTGTAATTAATTCACGCGTAGCACCCCAGGACATAATTGTGAATCGCTACCGATATTCTAATTGTTTCTTGGAAAGTCACAATATACAGGGTGGTTATAATTAAACTTGTGCTACTTGCGAGGGCCCTCCGTACAAACGAGTGATCGTAGGACAATGAAACAGTGTGGAAACCTTTGGCAGGATATTCGGATGAGATATAACGAATAAGCCAGTAAAAGGAACACATTTTAATTTCCGCACGAGTGGGCAACAGGTGTTAATGGCGTACCATGTTGACAGTCCAGGTTACGAACGATGTTCAATGTGGCGACCATCAGGATCCACGACAGCCTGGAATTGCACTAGCGAGTGATCCACCACTGCCCGCAACATCTCAGGTGGGATGTTGGCTACCTTCCTCGCGATGCTCACCTTCAAACCCCAACATGTGTCAGTGTCCCGTTGAAGCAGCCTGAAATCACACCGGTTCATATCTGGGGATATTGGTGGATACGCAGTGGGGAACGATCGGCCGATGATGCGGTTCCCAGCTGTCGCAGATGCAGGTGATAGCCACATTGAGCATCGTTTGTAACCTGGACTGTCAACGTGGTATGCCATTAACATATGTTACCCGCTCATGTAGAAATAAAAATGTATTCCTTTCTATGGTTTATTCGTTATGTCTCTTCCGCATGTCCTGCCACAGTTTTCCACACTGTTTTATTGTCCTACGATCACTCATTTTTACAAGGGGCACTTGCAAGTAGAGCAAGTCAAATTTTATTATAATAATGTTAATGCAGCAAATGACCATGTACATTTTCTTTTTTTTTTTCGGGCGGGTCAGGGAGGGGATATTGGAAGGAAATTGGCCGTGGACCTATTGAAAGGAACCGTCCCGGCATTTGCCTGAAAATGGGAAATTACGAAAACCATTTTCAGGACGGCCGAAGTGGGATTGGAACCCATGTTCTCCCGATGCCAGCGAGGCACGAGTTAGCGCATTGGCGCTCTCGGCTACCGCTGCCGGTACTTTTTTTTATTTGTTATTTTTATTTTTCATTTTTATTTTATTATAACCACCCTGTACAGATTGATAATAAAACCTCACTCGCGCGTACCGGTACAAAAACTTTCCTCAGCTCCATTACGGACTAACATCAACACTGGAGTAGAGCTAAGGCTGATATGAACATCTGTTGCGTAAATAGAGTAGTGACCCTTGGCAGGACCTTCTATAATACCGGACCTGACACTGGCGGCTAGACAGAGGAAAGATGGCTGTCGCTGTTGGTGGTTACATGCTTTGTTTATAAGTTGAGTCGTTTTTTTTACGATGTGATAGTGGTGTGAATTTCGGTTAGCAATCGTCTCCCTTGATTATATGTGCTTATTGATTATTGCTTAATGATATTACACTTTCGTGTAAGTAAATGTCGGCATTAGTGCTTCATAAATACGAGATAGGCCTACCGGTGACTTCTGTTACGCTTGTGATACCATCAATACTATTGCCAATCAGTGGGTAAGTTTGGTCTATTTATTATTCTGTTTAGGGTTTATAAATTATTAGTAATGGTAATTCATTATGAGCAAGCATAGTACGGTAATAATTAACGTATTCCAATTTAAGGTCTAAGAAGATCTGAAGATAGGTTACCGTACGTAGGAACATAACCTACTTTTTAAATTGTCTGCAGTGTTCTCTCATCCAATTATACGCCTGCTAGTTCAAGGATATTGTTACGGCTGTGAGTTTGTGTCATCGCTCGCCGCATGAGTCACAACTGCCCCAGGGCTGGGCTGTGCCCTGCCTCGTGCATTGCGTACGCCTTATGCAACAGGGCTACTAGGACAAAGGGATAGTCCAGAATATTCGTGACCGAGCCAGCGATGGAAACGTCGGGAAGCCGTGAACCCTGGATGGATCTAGAAGCATTTATTGAGTCACCGGCCTGCTATAGAAGTGCGACCTGTCAAGCAGTGGTTGTTGTTGTGTTTTACGAGCGAGTGCGAGCGCGTATCCTGAGCGACAGAAGTGTGGAGACTTGCGAAACCGACTAGTGAAGCCGATTCTCATGACAGCGAAGGGAGTGAGGAGCTTACAGAGGACTGCCTGTGTTTTGAGCGAGTGTGCTTGCTAGTGCGAGAGAGGTCATTGTGGTGAGTTGCAAAACAGTGAGTGACAGACCTAGTGCAGCTATTTCCATCCAGCGTACGGGGCCACCTCATTACGAGGGATTAACTGTGGTCTGTTGACAAGTAAAAGGGGAAGTATTCTCGACGCGAGGAAACTGGAGTAAGGTAATAATTGCTTGTATTTGTGTTTAGTAGTGTAACTTTCTGGCCACAATAAAGTTAATTATTTCTTTAAAGCAGTAATTGGTGTTGTGCTTCCTAACCCACCGTAATCCAGTTAACAAAAGTGCCACTAGAGGGGTGGCACGTAACAATATCAATATTATCACGTACTTGGTGTGGATCCCGTTTTAATAAACTACCAGTAGGCTTACTCATGCATAGGCTATGCTAAAATTGTGGTGATATGCCTTGAAACTGTTGTGTGACTGGATGCAAATCCAATTATTATAAAGATAAACAATTGGTGCCTATTTTCTAATTTCCTATCAGGGGAATTCAACCCACACCCAACTTCACGGGGCTGATGACCAAGAAGTCCCAGGCCCATAAAATGAATTAACAGCAGACAAAATAGCGTCATGATGTTATTTTGTGTTGGGTTGGATTCTGACACACCTCATGCGTTTGACAGAGTGCCATTTAATCTCATGAATAGGAATGAGTGAATACGAATAGCCTACTTGTTGACGGATTTACAGGAGGCAGTCGTGACCTTATGAAAGGAATTACCTAGGCATTTATCTTCAGTATGTGTGGGAACCCATGGTAAACCACTTGCTGGGTGGCTAAGCGGAGGATCGAATCCAACATTTCCCGGTTTAACTCACTAGGCTGTGTGTACCCCGTTCTTACCCTCAGACTAGAATTAAGATTTCTTGACAGTCAGGAATCAAACTTTGACCCCAGAAGTGACAACCAAGAACTACACCACCTGGTTGGTCGCATTTTTTTTTTTTTAGATAATATGTCTGTCTGTTAGGTAGTCAGTCCGAAGGGTGGTTGGATCCTCAAAAGGCACTGCTATTAGGTTATGTGGGTAGATACCCACAAAAACCAATGGCAGCGCTATATTGAGGCGTACTAGGCAAGAAGAGGAGTGAGGTAGTTTGTCATTGCTTTCCTCACTGAGTCAGTACAGCAGTACTAACCCTATGAGTAGAACCTTTCACAGCATCCACTCTCACTGACTGTGCCCTGAATGTCATTACTCAGCACCACCCGTACCTCAGTACCTTCCATACAATCACAGCCATGAGTGAGACTGAGACATCAGTGATACTCTAGCCTGTGCCAACAAACACTGTCTGTGCCCTGAATGTCTTTACTAAGCACCACCCATACCTCAGTAGCTTCCATATAATCACAGCCATGAGTGAGACTGAGACATCAGTGATACTCTAGCCTGTGCCAACAGACACTGTATGTGCCCTGAATGTCATTACTAAGCACCACCCATACCTCAGTACCTTCCATATAATCACAGCCATGAGTGAGACTGAGACATCAGTGATACTCTAGCCTGTGCCAACAGACACTGTTTGTGCCCTGAATGTCATTACTAAGCACCACCCATACCTCAGTAGCTTCCATATAATCACAGCCATGAGTTAGACTGTGACATCAGTGATACTCTAGCCTGTGCCAACAGACACTGTCTGTGCCCTGAATGTCATTACTAAGCACCACCCATACCTCAGTAGCTTCCATATAATCACAGCCATGAGTGAGACTGAGACATCGGTGATACTCTAGCCTGTGCCAACAGACACTGACTGTGCCCTGAATGTCATTACTAAGCACCACCCATACCTCAGTAGCTTCCATATAATCACAGCCATGAGTGAGACTGAGACATCAGTGATACTCTAGCCTGTGCCAACAGACACTGTCTGTGCCCTAAATGTCATTACTAAGCACCACCCATACCTCAGTAGCTTCCTTATAATCACAGCCATGAGTGAGACTGAGACATCGGTGATACTCTAGCCTGTGCCAACAGACACTGACTGTGCCCGGAATGTCATTACTAAGCACCACCCATACTTCAGTAGCTTCCATATAATCACAGCCAAGAGTGAGACTGAGACATCCGTGATACTCTAGCCTGTGCCAACCGACACTGTCTAGGCCCTGAATGTCATTACTCAGCACCACCCATACCTCAGTAGCTTCCATATAATAACAGCCATTAGTGAGACTGAGGCATCGGTGATACTCTAGCCTGTGCCAACAGACACTGACTGTGCCCTGAATGTCATTACTAAGCACCACCTATACTTCAGTAGCTTCCATATAATCACAGCCATGAGTGAGACTGAGACATCGGTGAACAGCCTCATTTTACTTTAGCCTGTGTCAACAGCAAAATGCAAATGTACTGCATCATCAAGAGATGGCAAACAGGCCCCGAATAATATGTAACTTACTAAAAAGAGATTGAAATTCCTACAGGAACATTTACAACTTTCCCTGTTCACTCAGCCAAGATATTCTGCAGATCTCTCCTGTGGGCCTCAACATTATTTTATTTTATTCCTTTCCTGATGAAACTCCGGTAGTACCTTATTTTAGCTCCCGGGGCACCTCCCGATGCCTGCCCCTTACACAGGTACACACACCACTAAAGTCATCACATAATCGGAGGAATTCAACCCACACCCAACTGCACGGGGCTGATGACCAAGATGTCCCAAGCCCATAAAATGAATTAACAGCAGACATAATCACGTCATGATGTTATTTTGTGTTGTGTTGGATTCTGACACACGTCATGCGTTTGATGTCTGACCACCAACTACGGCGGCCATCTTGGATTGCAGTGTCAGGTCCGGTAGTATAGAAGGTCCTGCCCTTGGACACGTAGTTTCAAACTATTTCGAAAGATGTCAGTATTATACACTGCAGAAAAATTAGGTATCTCATATTTCTATCATATCTCATATTCCTACCTCCCCCTCGACATTTTCCGAATGTAGAAGAATATCCCTTTCATCTGGAAACAAAAAAATAAGTGACAATACCATCCAAATACGGCATTTCAAACTTTAAAGAATACCTTAATTACTAATGAAGTGCATATAAAACAATAAGCTACGTAATTTTGCTGTTGTTTCATTTGAGGGACTAGTACATCATGGTCATCTAACCCCGTGTACTTGGTTATGTGTAGAGTTGTGTTTGTTATGGTGTCTGTAGTGGTGTGTGTACTTGTAATTCATATGAGGATTGGTAAGGCGACAATGGCCTTACGTTGGGAACTATCCCATCATTTGCCTGCAATAGAAGTGGAAAGCCATGAAAAAACACCCGCCTGGCCATACTTGTATGCGGGATGGACGCGACACAATTCTAGCAGGGGCTATCACCTTGTCTATTTGTTTAAACGCACTTTATAAACAAATAAATATATATCCGTTGACTTTTCACAAACTGCAAGACCTTTCCTCTACTATTGAGACGATTTTGAAGATTTTGGTACAAACCGCAACTTCTAACTCCCTCTGGTTTAATAGTTTGAGTTTTGTGAAACATACACCTTAGCGTTTTATACGGTACTCGAACTCGACGCTTCAGGCGACAACATGCGTTCTACACACGAAGAGGTTGCTATTCATCATAATACCTGTTGTTGGTCTTGTTTTAATGGGATTCCTGTATTCACTTTGGTATTTTTAATACATTATTTATTCTTTTGATTTTACATGACTTTAACCTTGAGATTTTATGACATTTAATCTCTTTTTTTTTACGTTGAATCAAAACCGTTGGAAGTGATTTGACCTTAATGATCCCACGTGCATTAACCATAAATGTCAAGATAACCGTCGTATCATCAAGCCTCGCATTCGTATTCACTGACACCGTTCTAGATGCACCAACTTCCACATAAGTTATGTATTAGTAAAATACTTTCTCACTAAACCAGAAGTATCGAAATATTTATGAATAAGAAACGTTTATGTAAATAAATATTGTAAGCATATCCATTTCGTTTCATGAATGTTACACTAGTTTTATGAATTTGATATAAGCATTTGTCTGATGAAGACCTCTATGAAAGATTGAACCATGTACTAACGATTGAATAGATATTCAAAAATTTGAATAGATATTCTTGATTTTGTATTGATAAGTGTTATATTTTAAAAGTTATCTAAAGGGTTCTTTATTAAACTGTTCTGATATGAGGCACTCAGGGTGATGATGTGGCGATAAATTAGCAACACATGCGTGATGGCGTTGATAAGAGTCTTTATGACGTATGAGTAATATGGAGATCCCCCTAGATGACAGTGTGTCTATTCGGACGGCTAAGCACTGTGTATATTCTGTAAGATGGCTTTTTTTTTTTAATTTTTATTACAGACGGAGCTATGGCGCAGTGATTAAAATCTGAAACTTCTGATACAAAATATTGTTTGTTTCTTCTCCGGCAAGAAGTCCCATTTTGTTTCTCGTATCATATGCGTTGTGGTTGGAAACAAGACGAGCTATCAGATCGGAAACCAATAAAAGCCTGGCAGTTCCGCCAGGGTAAGACAGGGTATCGTGGACAGCTGGGAAACCATCAGCGCTCGCCCTCATTCGATGAGGTCATCAACACCGAATAATATAATTGACCACATTTGTTATTACCACGATTTCTTTATTGAAAAACATGGAGTACAATTTACATGATCAGCAAAAATACAACACTTCAATACTAATGTCAGTTTAAAAATCTGGCAATGGGCAGACCCAAGCGTTACACGACAAATAAGGTAAGGTAGAGCAGTCACTATCAATTCACATTAACCTCCTTATTGAGTATGATGTCACTTTGCGCAGTCTCTGCGACTCTTCCCTTTGAGGATTTTTCTTGCTTAATTTTAGCTCATACATTATAGCCTATCTATTCAGATTTTCTCTTGTTTAGAATTCTTCCTCCAGGAAAATAAGTAGGCCTATTGTCATAAATGACTGTGATTTTGGATGTGACTAGACTGAAGGTTAGTCGGCGTTCATTCAGTTGTAACCTGAATACTGAACTCGAGTGTAAAAAAGAGCACTAGTTATTTTCATCGGTGTACAGGCTACAGCTGCCAACATACGTGGTCGTTGAACACAGAAAACTGTGACCCAGGGGCTTCATTGCCCCATGCGTCTCTATCTTAAGTTTCCTGCTTCTCAACCTCTTTCATTTCAATCCGCAACTTAGACCAATTGAAATAAATACCATTCATAATTCAATGAATGCATCTCAATTATTTAAGGAATTCTGTAAGGTGCATTGCTTATCAAACAGTACAAGAGCAGTGTGGAACAATACCGTAGCTTTGGGTTCCTTAATGTCATTCCCAAGGAAGAATTTCACACAAAGTCAAGAGCTCTTGATAGATGCCATATACTAGTTCAGATTGTTCAAGGTTAATCTGTAAACTATTGATATCCATCACCCATCGACACGCTGTAACTTCGTTTGGTCTTGATAAATGAAACTTTTCGAGTATTTGCGTAAATATTGTTGAATTGTTCATTTCAGTTAAATTCTTGAATAGACCTATACTGAAGTATTATCGATGTTCCGGCATTGTACCATAGGCTATTTCACACTAGTGCCGTTTCTCATAGTAAACTTGAATTACATGAGTCAGTGCCTTAATGAATCAACCTATGTAAATTTTCAGTTTCTTTCTATGTTTCGACACTATAGTATATCCTTATTCTATACTATTTGTAGATCAAGTTTGCCTTCAACGTCGTCATTGTTACTAACCATTTTGATCCTCGTCATGTTCATGGCGCATTATTTTTTTAAATTCCCTCATTAACTGAACGAAATCTTTTAACTTTCTATTCTCTAACTCCTTATTCTCAGCCTTTTGTGTCAATGTCTTGGAAATGTTAGTTGCCTTTACAAAGTTATTTTGCCAATTTGATCTGTTTTCGATCACACTTGGGGCATTCCTGATATTTGCAGTCATGTAAATTGTCTTGCGGAATGGAAACTTGATAGTTGATGTCGGCAGATCCATATGGATATTGAAGTCGGCATGTATCTTTGGTACTGTAGTTTCAATAAGTTGGTCCAAAACATCATTGTATTCAATGACTTCACTATTTCTTGAAGGCTCACTGGTCTCCGTGCTAAGCTGAGATGTCAAATCTTGAATAGAAAATTCCGGCTCATTAGTTTCGCCACATTGAGTTGTGTCGTCCATAACTTGAGTGTAACTCGAAGTTGCTGAGTCGCTCCATTTGTCAGTGCTGAGCCTACCTTCTGCGCTATTGGATAAATTCCAAAATTTATCAATGGTTTTGAAGTCCGGATATTTTGATTGTATAACATCAGTATTTATCGTATTGGTTCCATACTTGTCATACGGTGCGACTAGTGTTGGCTCGTTATTGTTGAAGGTATTGACCACGATTTGATAACTGTCAGCTGGCTTAAAGCTATGATACGTCTCGACGACATTATTATGTCGCAAATCCAGCTTTGGTTGTGAAGCGCATAATGTGCACTTGTTCCACCCCTTCGAATGCGCTCCTCTTTCTTGAAGTTTCATACCGCGAAGTATGCAGGATAGTTGATCCACCCTCAACTTGTTTATTGGATCCTCTTCCACTTGCAAAAGTCTGAGTATCCTCTTCAACTCCATCGTATTGATTTTTATCCTCTGTGAAGAACTCGTTTGTGTTGTTGACTCATTTGTTCGGTCATAATGGCTTGGAACGGGATTAACGTCTGTGAGAAGTTCAAAGTTTTCATCGATGGAAACTTTTGATTTCATCATGGGGTATTCTTCAATATGGATGTGTTTTACTGTGCTATGTGGAATAGAATCCCCGACTGACGCTACCGAAGTCATGTGGCTATCATTACCTTTATTTGTGTCCATTGTCTGTGAAACAATAACTGGCCCATTCTTTTTAATTCCCATCATTAACTGAAAGAATTCTTTTAACTTTGTATCCTCTAACTCCTTATTCTTATCCATTTGTGTTAATGTCATGGAAATCTTAGTTGCCTTTACAAAGTGGGGCATTACCATTCTTGTTGTGCTTTTACGCGCTTCCATGCCTGGTGTTATTTTCATTGCACGAAAAGGAGACGTATTTATTGCTACTAAATGCTGTTTTTGTTCATAGCGAGTAGGATTATTCTCTTCTTGCAGCGACTTAGTCATAAATAAGTACAGAAGTTCTACTGGTTGCACATTGTTTACTGCCCTCTCTTCCTCAGCTAGTTCTGATAATATATTGTAGTACGTTCTAGTTGTCCCCCTAGAACGAGAAGTCGTCGTACTTATTGCCGTGCTGTCAACAGCGTCTTCAAAGGAGACATACTCACTTGAAGACAAATCTGGTGACGTGTCTGAGGTTGTCGTGTTGTCAACATCGACTTCAGACAAGAGAGACTCAATTGGAGACAAGTCTGGTGACATTTCTGGGGCTGTGACAGACGTTTCGAAAAGATCGTCTTCTAGAGGGAGGAGATGTGGTGTAACAGGTGCTAATGTGGGCCATTCTAAACTATAGGGAATTTGATGCCATAAATAATGTAAATTTGGTGTTACTTGGCGTAATCTGTCCGTCAACTTCTTATTTTGAATATTGACGTCAGTCGAATTAATATAGTAAAATGGATGTGAAGCAGTTGTTACTTCTTTCCCCGCGTCACTGTAAGCCTTCTCTGCTATCGGAATAGTCACCTGAAAATACTCTCCTCCTGGATGAACAAAGTTTAGGTTCTCCTTTTTATTGGATAAAATGGGAAGAATAACTGCAACTGTGAGAGGAATATTCGGTCTAGTTTCTAGTCTATCATCCTGAGGGAAAGATACGTGATAAAAGTATTTTTCTGGAAAAGTAATGTCTGTCACAATTTGCAGCGTGTCATCCAAATCATTCATCGTTGGTTCGATAGGAAACAAACGGTAGCCATAGTTCGGTGGAAGGAAACCATCTGGTTTAACGTTGAACCATTTTATATTCTTACCAGGATCATATTGTAGATAATTTTCTGTCGATTGTTTGGGTTCACTCATTACCGGTACTGGTTTAGAGTGTAAAGTATATTTTGGTTTCAAGTCTTCTACTTTGTTAGCATTCAGTTCTTGGTATATTGAAAGTCTATCTGTCTTTGCCTTCGTTGGTTCAGTGGAAACCGTACCGTTGGGCCATTTCATGATCTTACCAGGATCATATTGTAAATGATTTTCTGTCGTTTGTTTGGGTTCACTTATTACTAGTTTAGAGAGTAAAGTATATTTTGGTTTCGTGTCTTCTACTTTGTTAGCATTCAGTTCTTGATATATTGTAAATCTATCTGTCTTTGGCTTCGTTGGTTCGTTAGGAAGCAAACGGTAGTCATAGTTCGGTGGTAGGAAACCATCTGGTTTAACGTTGAACCATTTTATGTTCTTACCAGGATCATATTGTAGATAATTTTCTGTCGACTGTTTGGGTTCACTTATTGCTGGTTTATAGTATAAAGCATATTTTGGTTTCAAGTCTTTTACTTTGTTTGCACTCAGTTCTTGGTATATTGTAAATCTATCTGTCTTTGCATTAGTTGGTTCGATAGGAACCAAACGGTAGTCATAGTTCGATGGTAGGAAACCATCTGATTTACCGTGGAACCATTTCATGATCTTACTAGGATCATATAGTAAATAAATTTCTGTCGTTTGTTTGGGTTCACTTAATGCAGGTTTAGAGTATAAAGTACATTTAGGTTTCAAGTCTTCTACTTTGTTAGCATTCAGTTCTTGATATATTGTAAATCTATCTGTCTTTGCCTTCGTTGGTTCAGTGGAAACCGTACCGTTGAGCCATTTCATGATCTTACCAGGATCATATTGTAATTGTTTTTCTGTCGTTTGTTTGGGTTCACTTATTACTGGTTTAGAGTGTAAAGTATATTTTGGTTTCAAGTCTTCTACTTTTTTAGCATTCAGTTCTTGATATATTGTAAATCCATCTGTCTTTGCCTTCGTTGGTTCGTTAGGAAGCAAACGGTAGTCATAGTTCGGTGGTAGGAAACCATCTGATTTACCGTGGAACCATTTCATGTTATTATATTGTAAATTATGTTCAGGCGTTTGTTTGGGTTCACCTAATGCAGGTTTAGAGTGTAAAGTATATTTTGGTTTCAAGTCTTCTACTTTGTTGGCATTCAGTTCTTGGTATATTGTAAATCTATCTGTCTTTGCCTTCGTTGGTTCAGTTGGAACCATACCGTTGAGCCATTTCATGTTCTTACCAGGATCATATTGTAAATGATTTTCTGTCGTTTCTTTGGATTCACTTATTACTGGTTTAGAGTGTAAAGTATATTTTGGTTTCAAGTCTTCTACTTTACTAGCATTCAGTTCTTGGTATATTGTAAATCTATCTGTCTTTTCCTTCGTTGGTTCAGTGGGAACCATACCGTTGAGCCATTTCATGTTCTTACCGGGATCATATTGTAAATGATTTCCTGTCCTTTGTTTGGATTCATTTATTACTGGTTTAGAGTGTAACGTATATTTTGGCTTCAAGTATTCTACTTTGTTAGCATTCAGTTCTTGGTATATTGTAAATCTATCTGTCTTTGCCTTCGTTAGTTCAGTGGAAACCGTACCGTTGGACCATTTCATGTTCATACCAGGATCATATTGTAAACTATTTTCAGTCGTTTGTTTGGGTTCACTTATTACTGGTTCAGAGTGTAAAGTATAATTTGGTTTCAAGTCTTTTACTTTGTTAGCATTCAGTTCTTGGTATATTATTGTAAATCTATCTGTCTTTGCCTTCGTTGGTTCAGTGGTAACCGTACCGTAGAGCCATTTCATGTTCATACCAGCATCATATTGTAATTGATTTTCAGTCGTTTGTTTTGGTTCACTTATTACTGGTTTAGAATGTAAAGTATATTTTTGTGTCAAGTCTTCAACCTTTTTAGTATTCAGTTCTTGGTATATTTCTATTCTATCTATCTTTGCCTTAGAGGAACACATACCTTTCGTTTGCTCTCTGACACGAGCGTCAGAATCACTACAGAGTGGATTATTCATGCTAAGAGGATGCCTATAAAGTGATAAAAGGGCATTTATAAGTTTACCTCTCAAACTATTTGGGTCTACATACATATGTAAGGGCTGAGGGAGCACGTTGTTATATTTGGCCAAATTAAACAATTCTAGACTCTTACCTTTTGCGTGACTAAGGGGTTTAATGTAGGATTCAGTTGGCTTTCTTGGAAAATAATTCCCCCCTTGTCTCCAATTTCTTTCGTTTCCGTACTCATGGAAGGCGTATTCTGTAGATCCTTTCCTGGGTATCCGTAAGAACCAACTAGAATCAAATGATTCTGGCCACGTCCTGTTGAAAGCCACAGTGAATGCAACAGTGTCGAAGTTCGAGTAATACAAAGCCTCCAAACACATCATATAAAACAAAACCGTAGGCATTCTTACATTTCTATCTCTTCCTTGATGCTTAAACTCTTATAACCAAGGTGATAAGGATCATTATTCATTTCAATGAGACATCAACAATAGACACGACAGAAGCGTATCCAGACAGGGTTGGAAAATGCAGCTCCCTTCAAAATGCTCACAAAAGTCCTAGAAAAATGTTATATTCAAATCAGCCAAATGTTTGGCGTTATAGGCCTAAGAAAAAACTTTGTTTCAAACAATGACTGGATATTGTGAGTTAGTTAATGATGTTGTAAGGGGGAAGAACATCGAGGTCATCTGCCCCAAAATATTATTTTTAGTAAACCAATTAATGTGACTTAGTGGTCTAGACATGTTCCACGGTAAGAATTGTATCACAAAGAGCAGTAGACTGCTCCATAGCAGGAAGTTTGTAACAAAGCGCAGTAGACACGCTCCACGAAAAAAATTATATAACAAAGCGCAATAGACGAGCTCCACGGGAGGACTTTTGTAACAAAGCGCAGTAGACAAGCTCCACGGGAGGACTTTGGTAACAAAGCGCAATAGACAAGCTCCACGGGAGGACTTTTGTAACAATGCGCAGTAGACAAGATTCATAGCGGGACTTTTGTAACAAAGCGCAGTAGACATGCTCCACGTCAAAACTTATATAACAAAGCGCATTAGACAAGCTCCACGGGAGGACTTTTGTTACAAAGCGCAGTAGACAAGCTCCACGGGAGGACTTTTGTAACAATGCGCAGTAGACAAGCTCCATAGCGGGACTTTTGTAACAAAGCGCAGTAGACATGCTCCACGTCAAAACTTATATAACAAAGCGCATTAGACAAGCTCCACGGGAGGACTTTTGTTACAAAGCGCAGTAGACAAGCTCCACGGGAGGACTTTTGTAACAATGCGCAGTAGACAAGATCCATAGCGGGACTTTTGTAACAAAGCGCAGTAGACATGCTCCACGTCAAAACTTATATAACAAAGTGCAATAGACAAGCTCCACGGGAGGACTTTTGTTACAAAGCGCAGTAGACAAGCTCCACGGGAGGACTTTTGTAACAATGCGCAGTAGACAAGATCCATAGCGGGACTTTTGTAACAAAGCGCAGTAGACATGCTCCACGTCAAAACTTATATAACAAAGTGCAATAGACCAGCTCCACGGGAGGACTTTTGTAACAATGCGCAGTAGACAAGATCCATAGCGGGACTTTTGTAACAAAGCGCAGTAGACATGCTCCACATCAAAACTTATATAACAAAGTGCAATAGACAAGCTCCACGGGAGGACTTTTGTTACAAAGCGCAGTAGACAAGCTCCACGGGAGGACTTTTGTAACAATGCGCAGTAGACAAGATCCATAGCGGGACTTTTGTAACAAAGTGCAGTAGACATGCTCCACGTCAAAACTTATATAACAAAGTGCAATAGACAAGCTCCACGGGAGGACTTTTGTTACAAAGCGCAGTAGACAAGCTCCACGGGAGGACATTTGTAACAATGCGCAGTAGACAAGATCCATAGCGGGACTTTTGTAACAAAGCGCAGTAGACATGCTCCACGTCAAAACTTATATAACAAAGTGCAATAGACAAGCTCCACGGGAGGACTTTTGTTACAAAGCGCAGTAGACAAGCTCCACGGGAGGACTTTTGTAACAATGCGCTGTAGACAAGATCCATAGCGGGACTTTTGTAACAAAGCGCAGTAGACATGCTCCACGTCAAAACTTATATAACAAAGCGCATTAGACAAGCTCCACGGGAGGACTTTTGTTACAAAGCGCAGTAGACAAGCTCCACGGGAGGACTTTTGTAACAATGCGCAGTAGACAAGATCCATAGCGGGACTTTTGTAACAAAGCGCAGTAGACATGCTCCACGTCAAAACTTATATAACAAAGCGCATTAGACAAGCTCCACGGGAGGACTTTTGTTACAAAGCGCAGTAGACAAGCTCCACGGGAGGACTTTTGTAACAATGCGCAGTAGACAAGATCCATAGCGGGACTTTTGTAACAAAGCGCAGTAGACATGCTCCACGTCAAAACTTATATAACAAAGTGCAATAGACAAGCTCCACGGGAGGACTTTTGTTACAAAGCGCAGTAGACAAGCTCCACGGGAGGACTTTTGTAACAATGCGCAGTAGACAAGATCCATAGCGGGACTTTTGTAACAAAGCGCAGTAGACATGCTCCACGTCAAAACTTATATAACAAAGTGCAATAGACCAGCTCCACGGGAGGACTTTTGTAACAATGCGCAGTAGACAAGATCCATAGCGGGACTTTTGTAACAAAGCGCAGTAGACATGCTCCACGTCAAAACTTATATAACAAAGTGCAATAGACAAGCTCCACGGGAGGACTTTTGTTACAAAGCGCAGTAGACAAGCTCCACGGGAGGACTTTTGTAACAATGCGCAGTAGACAAGATCCATAGCGGGACTTTTGTAACAAAGTGCAGTAGACATGCTCCACGTCAAAACTTATATAACAAAGTGCAATAGACAAGCTCCACGGGAGGACTTTTGTTACAAAGCGCAGTAGACAAGCTCCACGGGAAGACATTTGTAACAATGCGCAGTAGACAAGATCCATAGCGGGACTTTTGTAACAAAGCGCAGTAGACATGCTCCACGTCAAAACTTATATAACAAAGTGCAATAGACAAGCTCCACGGGAGGACTTTTGTTACAAAGCGCAGTAGACAAGCTCCACGGGAGGACTTTTGTAACAATGCGCAGTAGACAAGATCCATAGCGGGACTTTTGTAACAAAGCGCAGTAGACATGCTCCACGTCAAAACTTATATAACAAAGTGCAATAGACAAGCTCCACGGGAGGACTTTTGTTACAAAGCGCAGTAGACAAGCTCCACGGGAGGACTTTTGTAACAATGCGCTGTAGACAAGATCCATAGCGGGACTTTTGTAACAAAGCGCAGTAGACATGCTCCACGTCAAAACTTATATAACAAAGCGCATTAGACAAGCTCCACGGGAGGACTTTTGTTACAAAGCGCAGTAGACAAGCTCCACGGGAGGACTTTTGTAACAATGCGCAGTAGACAAGATCCATAGCGGGACTTTTGTAACAAAGCGCAGTAGACATGCTCCACGTCAAAACTTATATAACAAAGCGCATTAGACAAGCTCCACGGGAGGACTTTTGTTACAAAGCGCAGTAGACAAGCTCCACGGGAGGACTTTTGTAACAATGCGCAGTAGACAAGATCCATAGCGGGACTTTTGTAACAAAGCGCAATAGACATGCTCCACGTCAAAACTTATATAACAAAGTGCAATAGACAAGCTCCACGGGAGGACTTTTGTTACAAAGCGCAGTAGACAAGCTCCACGGGAGGACTTTTGTAACAATGCGCAGTAGACAAGATCCATAGCGGGACTTTTGTAACAAAGCGCAGTAGACATGCTCCACGTCAAAACTCATAACAAAGCGCATTAGACAAGCTCCACGGGAGGACTTTTGTTACAAAGCGCAGTAGACAAGCTCCACGGGAGGAATTTTTGTAACAATGCGCAGTAGACAAGATCCATAGCGGGACTTTTGTAACAAAGCGCAGTAGACATGCCCCACGTCAAAACTTATATAACAAAGTGCAATAGACAAGCTCCACGGGAGGACTTTTGTCACAAAGCGCAGTAGACAAGCTCCATAGCGGGACTTTTGTAACAAAGCGCATTAGACAAGCTCCACGGGAGGACTTTTGTTACAAAGCGCAGTAGACAAGCTCCACGGGAGGACTTTTGTAACAATGCGCAGTAGACAAGATCCATAGCGGGACTTTTGTAACAAAGCGCAGTAGACATGCTCCACGTCAAAACTTATATATCAAAGTGCAATAGACAAGCTCCACGGGAGGACTTTTGTAACAAAGCGCAGTAGACAAGCTCCATAGCGGGACTTTTGTAACAAAGCGCATTAGACAAGCTCCACGGGAGGACTTTTGTAACATAGCGCAGTAGACAAGCTCCACGGGAGGACTATTGTAACAATGCGCAGTAGACAAGCTCCACGGGAGGACTTTTGTTACAAAGCGCATTAGACATGCTCCATAGCGGGACTTTTGTAACAAAGTGCATTAGACATGCTCCACGGGAGGACTTTTGTTACAAAGCGCATTAGACATGCTCCATAGCGGGACTTTTGTAACAAAGTGCAATAGACAAGCTCCACGGGAGGACTTTTGTTACAAAGCGCAGTAGACAAGCTCCACGGGAGGACTTTTGTAACAATGCGCAGTAGACAAGATCCATAGCGGGACTTTTGTAACAAAGCGCATTAGACATGCTCCATAGCGGGACCTTTGTGACAAAGTGCAGTAGACATGTCCCATAGCGGGACCTTTGTGACAAAGTGCAGTAGACATGCCCCATAGTGGGACTTTTGTAACAAAGCGCAGTAGACATGCTCCATAGCGGGACTTTTGTCACATAGCGAGTAGATAAGCAAAGCGGTTCCTGGAACAATCTCAAGGTCGTCCACTTTCTCCTTGAGTCACGTGTGCCCCCAGGCGTCCCCTGGGGCCTTGGGGGGAGGGGTGGGAAGGGGAGGAGGTGGAGTGGTGGAGGGGGATGGCCTGAGGTGAAGAAGGCCGAGGTGTCCCGGCCTGTTCCGGCCAGCATACTGGCTGTGGTGATAGATAATCAAGCTTGAAGACATGCCTTTGAAAAATACGGGAACCTGGTGCTCTTAATGTGCTCCTTATGTCCCTTAATTAGTTGAATTTATAGTTTTGATTTTTTGTAGTGCGTATTTGATTGTTATGTTTTTGCTCCTTACTCATATATGTCAGCAGTGGGTGCAAAGTATGATTTTGCTTGAGAATTTAGATTATCTCTCTTGCGTTTTTCGCCATGGCTTTTCCCCTCAGTTCCTGGACATGCGAGTCAAGGCTGCTGTTGAGCTGCTTTATAGTGCGTAGGCCATGGGCGGAGGAGAGTGGGGGAACCAGTTGGAAGTTGGGCGGCCGGCGAGCAAATCCGAGAGTAGCCGACCTGCTCGGAGGCAGGGGTACCGGCTGGGGGGGGGGGGGAGGTGGCAGGCGAGCAAAGTCGAGAGTAGCCGAGCTGCTCGGGGGCAGGGGTACCGGCTGCGAGATTGCAGATTCTAGTTCATTTTTAGCAATAAGAGGAATAAAGGTTCCTAATTGGCTTTCACAAGGTATCGTTGGTTGTGGTTAGTCCGTGTGGTAAACGCCGTGAACCAATCAGACACCATTCCAGTAAAGATGACTATTTTTGTATAAGGGGCAGAGCAGTGAGGTTATCCGTCCCCCATTCTGGTATACAGACAAGGGGGCTAAAGAGATTTTAAATATCCATATAAATTTTGAAATCAAAAGCCTACTTTACTCGCCAATCATGATAAATAAGTGCGTACAAACTGATACTGATCTTAAGACCGTGCGTTGACCCTCTTAGAAAGGGTAGGAATTCCGTGGTCTCATATTTTATACGCAGAAAAATGCTGGGATGGCACCTTCCAGAAACCTAAGGCTGCTTTTATCCGAACCGTAGTCACAGATTATTTATCAGACAGATCGCATGAATGCAGAAAGTTTAATACACTGATGACCACGGTGTCCCAAGCCTTTAAAACCTGAGTTATTATTCCAGATACACATGCTGTAATTAAGTGTACACTGACAAGCCTCAATTGTGGCCTAATATTTTTTATTTCGGTAGTCTACAGCACTTTCTTCCAACATAAATTGCTGGTGGAATATTCTTACTAACAACGCGTTGCGAACATTATGCTTAAGTTTAACTATGCAACAATACCAAATGCATAGTTTATTCCTATACTTTCTCTGAACTGCAGCAACAAACAGCCTTGCAACCACCGCGCAACTGATTTTGGCCACCATGTTCCCTCACAACAGTCAATCAGAGAACCATAATCTTTCCTATGCTAAAACTACTGCCAGCTGGATCGCATCCCTCCTGGCTGCTTTAGACTGCCTGCCCATTCAACACTCAGAGGCGTACAAGATAGGTCATCATAGATATGCCATCTTGTCGGTTACACATCATTAGTGCATATGCACCACAAACTGGCTGTGATGAGAGTGAGAAAGAACGGTTTTTGGCACGAACTCCAAGATCTTGGCTTGTTGTGCCCAGAGGAGGACTTCTTACTCGTATGTGGAGACTTAAATGGACATGTTCGTCAAAATAAGAATTGTTATAGTTGTCATAGTGGAAATGGCTATGGTAGACGAAATGATGACGGATGCCGAGTCCTCTACTTTGCAGAAGCAAACAGCCTTCTCATAGGTAACACTTTCTTTACGAAGCGCTCCAGTCACCTCATAACATACACAAGTGGTGACAGTAGAAGCCATATCGACTTTGTACTGTTACGGCGATGTAACTTCCGAACAGTCATAGATGTAAAGGTTATACTTTCCGATTGTGTTGCCCCCAACACAAACTACTCATTGCAGATCTTAGGATCAGTAAACGCAGGATAGGTGGATGTACAAGAGGCCCTACAAAAGTAAAGTGGTGGAAACTACACTACCAGAAATCAGCATTGGTTAACAGTATAAGATTTCCTCTTGTCCATCCGAATTCTATCGACACCACATGGACTGATCTCTGTGAGTCAGTGACTACTGCTCCAGTCGAAACATTGGGTACCACAAAGCCAGGGTGTCGCCTTATTGACAAGCAGACTTGGCTATGGACAGATCAGGTACAAGAAAAGGTCCGTGATAAGAAGAAAGCATATAAAAGCTGGCTTTCTCTAAAGACAGACGTGAACAGAGAAAGGTACGTCACTGCTAAATGAGAGGCAAAGAAAGCCGTGGCTGAAGCAAGGGCCAACCACTACAACAACCTCTATCTTAACGTGGACACCAAAGAAGGTGAAAAGGATATTTACCGTCTGGCCAAAGCCCGAGCAAGAACAGCAAGGGATATTGAACACTATGTGTGCATCAAGAGCAAGGAAGGCCAACGACTTCAGAACACACATGCTATTCTCAAGCGATGGAAAGAGCATTTAGAGGAGATCTCAAACATAGAGTTTCCGCATCCAACAATCCCAGAAGGTGTCCCAAGTAATGGGCCTATCCCCCAAATCACTGCACAGGAAGTTACCACAGCCCTAGAAAGCATGAGAAACCATAACTCTCCTGGGCCAGACAACCTCCATGCTGACTTCTGGAAACTTCAAGAACTGCAATCTACTGCGATAGATTGACTTGTTACCTTTTTCATTGCCATATTGGACTCTGGCTACATCCCTACTGGGCTATAAGCATTACAGTACCGATTTTCAAGAACAAATGAGACCCAGCGGAATGTTCAAACTGTCGTTCAGTACGTCTTCTCTCACATACAATCAAGACCTTTGAGAGAATTCTTGATCGACGCCTACGTGCCGCATTGGTTGTGCGGGTTTGTCAAGGGGGCTGGAACCGCTGATGCAATCTTCGCAGCACGATTACTCATGGAGAAGCACCCTGAGTAAAGAAAGCTTCTGCATATTGCCTTTCTTGACCTTGAAAAGGCCTTCGATCGTGTTCCTCATGAGTTGATTTGGTATGCGTTCCACAACCATAGTGTGCCAGAGTCATTTGTAAATGTGGTCAAGATGTTACACGAACACCAGCAGTAGAGTACATTGTGCTGTTGGCAACTCGGATAACTTTCCTGTAAATGTCGGCGTCCACCAAGGCTCAGCACTATCACCGTCCCTTTTTTTTCTTGTGATGGACACCAGCACTCGTGACCTGCAACGGAATGTTCCCTGGACCCTTCTGTATGCAGATGATATAATGGTTTCAGATGTCACCCGAGAAAACTCCAGTGTCAAGTTGAAGACTGGAATAACCGCCTCTCCCAGTATGGCCTATGTTTGAATGTGAAAAAGACGGAATATCTGGAGTTAAACCCAAGCGACGGTACCATTCAAGTCGCTGGACAAAATCTAGTCAAGACAGAATGCTTCAGGTACCTTGGATCTCGGCTGCAGAGTGATGGCAACTTTAATGATGAAGTAATAGTCAGGGTAAACGCAACCTGGTTGCGGTGGAAGGAGGTCACGGGTGTGCTTTGCGACATGAAAATGCCACTTCGACTCAAATCGAAGATATATCGGACAGTGGTACGGCCAGTTGCGCTGTATGGAGTTGAATGTCGACCATCCAACAAAATTACAGAACGTTGCCTACACGCCATGGAAATGAGAATGCTCCGTTGGACAATGGGTATCTCACTTATTGACCATGTCAGAAACGACACAATTCGGGAGCAAATTGGTGTCACCCCAATTGTGGACAAAATGAGAAAGAAACGGCTCCGATGGTATGGCCTTGCCCTGCGTGCAGCGCCTGATACTGTTACTAACTCTGTCCTTCATTTTGAGGTTGAAGCGTACGCCCCAGAGGACGACCGAAGCAGCGTTGGCAAGAGACAATAAATGGTGACTTAAAAATTACCGGCCTAAATCCAGCTGACGCACAAAACCGAACAAAATGGAGGTCAATGACCAAAAAAGCGGACCCTGTACCAGCGGGACAATGCTAGGAAGAAGGAGAAGAAGAAGAAGAATGTTGAGGTTGAGGTTTGTTTTGGGAGCTGTTCTTGACAAGCTGAGGCGAGCTGAATGAAAAAGAGAGGAGTGCTCTCTGTTGCCAACCCATGATGAGCTGTCGGGGTGAGAGATTCGAACCCTCGCTTCCTGTGTAGGAAATTCAAACTTAAGACGAACGCCTTAGACTGCTTGGCCAACCCGACAAGGAAAGGTTTAGAGGATAAAATAAAAACAAGAATCATTATACAAGATTAAAAGAGGAATTGAAACTTAACCATTTGACATAATGTTTATTGCCATTTCTTGTCATCACTTTTTCAACAAGATAATGCTTTGGGATACTGCAGTTTTTTTTAAGTTCTTCTATTTCGAATCCCCCTTTAAAGGGCTGGTTGTTATTGTCCTGGAGTAGATAAGTGACTGGATGTGTACGTTTTACTTGGCGAATGCTGAATATTTACGTGCTCCAGTTGGGCGTGTATTCTTTTGAGAAGAGTGATTTATGTTTACTGATGCGTATATAGTCCCCCACGCGAAAATGATGGCGTCGTGGGTCAGCTGTTTTGATGCCATGATGAATGCGATTCAACCGTGGGGTGTTTTTATTACCAAACGTGGCTTTAACCCAATAATTCTATGGTTGGTATTGTTGTAACGTGACACTAGGGTGTGCACTAGATTAAGCCAGCGATAGGACCCTCTGGCTGTAAATCACGTTCGGTTGAAACGTTCAACAACACTCGAATTCAAATTGCTATAAGTGGAATAATGTTGAACGCCGAGTTCTTACAGATAGGTGGAAAACTCCTTGCTGAAAAACTCCTTACCTTGAGCTGTCTGGAGGAGGCGAGGTTGCCGTTTAGCTTTTTGAATAATGCGTTTAAAGGCTGCAGTAACCAGAGTACCCGTTTTGTTTCGCACAGGTTCTACAAACGCCATTTTCGAATAGACCTCCATGACAGTTAGCAAAAACTTGATACCTTTGTTTATAGGAGCACAGGGAATTGTTTCAACGAGACCGGCTTGCCAAAGCTCATCAATTCCTAATAGGGCAACTTGATGACGTGGATAGATATGGCAAGCTGGCTTATTCAACTCGCGAGCAATTGCCGTTTTGTTAGGCGAAGGGGTATTGTCACGTGGATCCATCACACAATAATGCCAGCATGACGAAGCTCCTCTTCTAGTTCTACAATTTCACCTTCATGACCGGTATGGCCAGCCTGTCAGGATGCGTACAGGAGCTTTAGGTATTTAACCAACTTATTGGGATTGTTCCAATAGGCGAAATCAACGAAAGGTTTTAACGTTTTAAACGAGATGCCGGAAGCTGAATGTCTGCGGCGAACACTCTCATAGGTATGAAACAATTTTGAAATGATAGTTTTATATTTGACACTTTTATTAGCATTTACCATTTCGGAATGTTTATAACTGCGTCTAAAAGCATTTTTAGCCTGTAAGGTGGACTTATACTTTGCAAGATCATCGTCGGTATAGTTCTCCTGTAGAGGTGTACGCGAAAATAGAAGTTCTAGAAGACCCGGCATCAATTTGTATCGAACTGTCTTAACAACCATGACATTATCACTTATCTTGATCCCAGAATCACCAATTCGAAAAAGATCATTTTCATAGCGAACTCCGTAGATTGTATCAGTTTTTTAGCCTACTTTTCACATTTTGCAAAAATGAGGAAAAAGTAGACTTATGAGATCGGGCAAATGTCTGTCTGTCTGTCTGTCTGTCTGTCTGTCTGTCTGTCCTTCTGTCTGTCTGTCTGGCTGTGTGTGTGTCCCCCCCCTATCAACTCCTAAACGGCTGCAGCAATCGAAACAAAATTTGGTAGGAGTAAAGATCTATACCTGAATATCTCACGGCCATATTTGAAAATGATGTCAGTGCTACCAACTGCTAAAAAATCGCAATTGAAATTTGAGCTCCATGTTGGATATCTTAGAAAGTATGAATGGGAGCTATTTCAAAATTGGCACACGTACAGAACATAATATTTCAGTTTAATTTCCAGGAGGCCAAACATGGCAGTGTTGCCAAAATGATTATAAGCCTCCTGATAGGTCCAATTTTTAAATGCATATACCTTCTACACTATCAAGCGGAATTCAACCAAATTTCGTATGTTGTATGTGTACATAACCAGATATGACTGAGCGTATTCTTAAGACCTACCAGGGCTGCCAACTGTTAATAAATGCTCCTAATTTATTTTATCCAAATACCAATATATCAGAAAGTATGCAAGCCGACAGCTTTAAACTATGCACACGTATAGTACCTGACATTCTATATTAATTTGGAGTAACTTATATACGTCAGTGCTACCAACATGATTCTAAGCCTGCTGACAGGTCCAACTTTAAATACATGTAACTTCCATACTATCATTTGGATTTCAACCAAATTTCGTATGTGCTATGTGTACCATAACAGATATGACTATGCGTATTCTAAGGAGCAACCAGGGCTGCCGACTGTTAATATGTGCTGTCCCTATTTTTGTTACCCTAATATCAATATATAAGAAAGTATGCAAGCCAATAGCTCTAAACTTTGCACACGTATAGTACCTGGCATTCTAGACGAATTTGGAGTAACTGATATACGTCAGTGCTGCCAACATGATTCTAAGCCTGCTGATAGGTCCAATTTTAAAATGCATGTAACTTCTATACTAACTAATGGATTTCATTCAAAATTGGCACAACAATAGATCATATTATTTCAGATTATTTCTGACCAATACATGCATGACATTGTTGCCAACATGATTTTACGTGCGCTGTTAGATCCAATGTTTAACTGCATGTAACGTCCATGCTATCCAGTGGACTTCAACCAAATTTTGTATTTAGTACCGTAAGAGACGGAACTAAGAATATATTCAGTCATCAGGGCTGCCAACTGTAGTGCTCTATTAGGATACATTATGCCAGGTATACAGTATTTCGAACTAATTGGAAATTTCGATATTAGCAACTTAATTTCGTCATTATTCTAGATAGGTTCATATTCTGTAGAATAATCATTGGCATGAAAAGTAGGCTGTATAGTTCTTCACGGAACTTCTTGTTTTTAGTAAAATGCTCCTCGAGTTAGGGCGATACTAACGGTCCGTAATTGTTTGCCAGAATGCTTTTCAGCTGCACATATCTTTCAGGTGTAGCCGAGAGTTCGGACAGAGTAGGTTCCCTTTCTCTAGCGCTAGAGGACGTGACCGACGTTTTTAGAAACTATGGAAGTGGTGATCCTTTAACAGGAGTAATTACATCATCGACACCTTCTTCTTCTTCTTCTTCCTCCTCGATCGTTTGCGCTCCTTTCGATAACGTATTGGGCTTATTGGAATTTGATTTTTCCTTCAACATGTCTTCGAGGGATGATTTTAAATGTTTTTCGACAAACAGCTCACTATCGGCATGCGTGCGTTTCAGTTCGCGAAACATGTGTCGAATACTATTTCTCGCACGGATAATGTGCTTCTTTAATTGGCTTCCTGCTGTTGCCATGATAGCTGAACAAATGACGTTTGAAAAAGCCACGCATTGCCTTTAAAAACGTATCAAATGATCAAACCCCATGCGGTAGCGTCCGTTGTTGATGTCACTCTGCTTATCGATAACAAGACAACCGTGGTGATGAGCGCTCCAACACGTGGCAGACAACTGTATAAAGGATCGAAAGGTCATGTCTGGGTTCACGTGATCATCGTAGACGTGATTCATGTTGCGTTCATCCTGCCGGAAGAGAACAATCACGTTGGCATTGTCACGAATTGACTGTTTGGGTATTCAGGAATAGGTTTGAGCGAGATAAAAACAGTCAACATATTTATGACGTCCCATGCTAAAATATGTCTGAATGATAGCATGCCGTTCCGTGGACACATCATCAAAAATCATGAGCGAATTCGGGCGAATATTATCCGGTGAGACGACATCTTCGTGCGCGGGGAATGTGAAGTAGCCCATGTTATCGTTGCGAAGACCCGACATGACCTGTTCCAAGAACACATAAACAGGTTGATATAGCGGCTTGGCAAAAATGTAGATATTTTGAAACGTACTCCGTTTAAAGAAGTGATTAAGGTAAGCAGAAGATTGGTTTTTCCACATCCCGATGGTCCGGCGATGAGACAGCGAATTTTTTATTTAATTTAATTTTAATTTGATTTTATTTTCACGGCTTCACTTAGAGCTTAAGAGCTCCTTTACAGTAGCGCCCTACATAAAATAAGAATAGGGCTTATAAAAATAAAATATTTCATTTAGCCTACATTCACAATATAAATAATAATAGTCTATCAATTATAGTAACAAAAAGTTAGTAACAATACAATAATAATAATGATAATAATAATAATAATGGAAAATTATATACAAAAGAGTGAGAATGTATACAGACTATCAGCCCGAAAAACAAACACCATATACTGTACAAGAAAATCTATTAAAGTAGACAGGTTGTCAGCTATTGTCCTGATGTTACAATTGAAAGTATTTTAACATAATGCAGTAATCAAATGTGAGAGGTATACTGCTCCAAGAAGCAGGGTGAAAGATGTCTTTTGAAAGCTACAGTGCTTGCAATGTTGACGAACTTATATAAATCGAAGGTGTTGAAGATGCGTGAGGCGGTGCAAACAAAAGATTTATTGAACTTCATGGTTCGGTGTATAGGAATCTGGAGTGTTAATATTGTGTATCTATTTTCTCGATTATGAACAGAATGCATTGGTGTAAAGGCATTGTAGAGATATAACGGGGTCTTGCTATGTAATATTTTATGTGTCAGAATGGCAACTGATAACTGCCTGCGCTCGTGGAGTTTCGGCCATTTCAGCTGCACGTAGTAAGGTGTGAATTGTTCATCTCGCCTTACATCCAGAATGTACCGAACACATGCATTCTGGACTCTTTTTAAATTTGATGTTCTGTGTTTCTGGTAAATCATTGTATACAGCAGAGCCATAATCAATGATTGGAAAAATGAGAGTTTGGACGAAGGGCTTACGTATGTTAGGAGGGGTGTAAGAAACGGTTCTTTTCAGGAGACGCGTAGTTGATACAACCTTCCTTACCACATTAGACGTATGCTCTGCCCACGACAATGTTCTATCAAATATCACTCCGAGATTATTGACAGTGCTGCTATATTTGATATTATTATCTAGTATCTTGATGGGTGGTAGTGAATTAAAATCTACTGAATTTAGAAGTTTTGTATATCCAATGGATTTAAGTTGTGTTTTAGATATGTTCAAGTTCAGATTATGATTTATTGGCCATTCACTAAGCCTGTCAATGTCTTCATTAAACAGATTTATACGATCACATGCAGTGTTAGGCGTGAGGTGAAAATCTATATATATATATAAAAATGAAAGTTTGTCTGTTTGTTTCTGAATTTCCACGGAAATTTGCGTTATTTGCGCGTTTCAGACTGTTTTATGACGGATGCGCGAAAAAATAAATTTCTGTCTGTCTGTCTGTTTGTTTGTTAGTCTGTCTGTGGACAACTTTGAGTCCTTATAACTTGAGGACGGCTGGGTGGATCAACGTAAAATTTGATACAAATATCCATCAGAACTCTTCTCCGTACCTCTCATAAAAGGAGGCCTACCCCCCTTAAAATGCATGCTGAAATAGGCGTAGAAGGACGAGACAAAGCTTATTTTCAACCCCTCAATGTGAGAAACGAAACTCGGGGGCCCCTTTTTGAGATATTCCCAGAAAACTAATTTCATTTAATAATCTAATGAAAGAATGCAAGCCGGTAACCATGGCAACGGAATCTCAGAGGACCGGACCATCTATTTCTGTAAGACACAGTGTATTTCCATTTATTATATTACTGTGAAGTTTGCAAACGGCTATAAGGTTATCACGGAACCAAATTAAGCTGTAAAATTCATCAATACGTATAATTCGCTTAAGGGGGTCAAGGGGCACACTAGAATTTTTTCACGTGCGGGTGTGGTACGGAAGGTCTTTTATATCCCTATCCCTATATTGTATTTATTATATTAGTATCATTATTATTATATTATGGCATAAAACAACGAGACAAAGCTCATTTTTAGCCCCTCGGTGGCAGAAACCAAACTCGAGGGTTTCCGAACACTACATTTTAAGGCTCTAAAACTAACAGTTTCTGAGATATTCCCAGAAAACTAATTCAATTTAATAAACTAATGAAGGAATGCAAGCCGGCAACCCTGACAACAGGTTCTCAAGAGAAGACATCCAACTTTCCATCTATTTCTGTAAAGAGCAATCAATGTCACGAAAGAAGCCTCCCAGAAGAATACACTAATTACATTCATTCGGGCGTCCCCTGGGTAACGGTAAAAAACACTGTAAAATTTACCGGCTGATTCTTTCAATACAAAGGTGCTGCTACAAAGCAGCAAGTATGCAAGAGAACTTACCAATGATAAGTCCTTTTCAGGACCAACCATGCACAGAACACTCATCAATTTCTATTGGTAACAGCTTACGAATATGTCACTTGAACATTGAATCGATTTCATCTGCTAAGAGTCAACTTACCAAGACAGAACGACAGATATTTTTGTTTTGGCTGTAGAAGTTGCCGGCACCACGGTTGCAAATATTTACAAACCACCGCAAGTTAGTTGGCCAAATCCACCTGTAAGTTCCTTCAGTCATCCAGTTGTGTATGTCGGTGATTTCAACAGCCACAGTCATGTCTGGGGATATCAGAATGAAGACGAAAATGGAGCTATTCTAAATGAATGGATGGATATGCACGATCTCCAGCTTGTGTACAATGCTAACGATCCAGGAACGTTCCGATCTGGCAGATGGTTAAAAGATTATTCTCCTGATTTGTGCATCACATATAGTTCTTGAAATAACGAAATGACACAACGAAAAGTCATCAAGTCTTTCCCACACAGCCAGCATAGGCCAGTCATAATTCATTTTGGTACTGAAATTCTGTTAGTCACCTCCATACCTCAACCTCGATGGAATTTTCAACTTGCAAACTGGGAACTATTTCAGTTCAATGGATTCCTCCAGTCCCATCCAATTATGAACGATTTGTGGGCGCGATTAAAACAAATGCCAGAAAATATATCCCACGTGGTTTTCGGAAGGAGTACATTCCAGGATGGTCCCAAGAATGCGATGAGTTATACGCCAAATATCAAGAATCTCACGACAAGGTAATAGCTGATGACCTATTGAGAGCTCTGAACAAGAACAGAAGAGAAAAATGGCATAAAACAACGGCAGGACTCAACTTCACAAATTCTAGTCGGAAAGCCTGGAATCTTATTAGAAAACTTGGCACAGATCCCAGGTTGTCAAATACAGTTACACATGTGAATGCTAATGCTGTTGCATCCAGACTGATGAATATTTCAAAAACTAAAATAGACAAAGAACAGACACGAACTGTGAATAATGAACTGTACATAAAGAAGTCCCAACTAAAACCACACCCAGACTACTCACGTGATTTCTGCATTGAGGAACTTGATAAAGCCTTAAGTATGCTAAAGGTAAACAAAGCCGCTGGCTTTGATGGCATATATCCAGAGTTTCTTAAAACCATCAAACCAAAAACAAAGTTGTGACTTATTGAATTTTTCAATGAGATTCTGAAAACTGGAAAATTACCAAAGCTGTTCAAACAGGCTAAGATAATTGCTATCCTGAAATTGGGAAAAGACGGATCTGATGCTTCTCACTATCGACCGATATCTCTACTCAGCATGACCTATAAGCTACTAGAAAGGCTTATTCTAAATCGCATTCAAGAGGCCGTTGATCAAATCATCCCCATCGAACAAGGTGGATTTAGGAAACAACGGAGTTGCTGCGACCAGGTCCTAACATTGACAACTATAGTAGAAGCTGGATTTCAACGAAGTCTAAAATCAGCTGCGGTTTTTGTGGATCTCACAGCAGCTTACGACACTGTGTGGAGGGAGGGCTTGATGTCCAAGTTTATTGAAATCATCCCATGTCAAAAGTTGGCACTTTTAATGAACAACATGCTCTGTGACAGGCGTTTTAGGGTGTTCCTGAATGGGCAAACTAGCAGGTGGAGGACATTAAACAATGGCCTACCTCAAGGATCAGTTTTGGCCCCCATTTTGTTTAATCTATATATTCATGACATGCCTCACACAGATTCCTTGAAAATCCAGTATGCAGACGACCTAGCATTAATTATCCAAAATAAAGACCTTATGAACTGTGAGAATACCCTAACTAGTGATCTGACGAAACTGAGTGATTACTTCCATAAATGGAGACTTCAACCCAACCCAAACAAGACTGAGGTTACTGTATTCCATCTAAATAATAAAGAAGCCCAAAGGAAGCTGCATGTTACTTTTGACGGAATCGAAGTACCCCATAACTACAATCCAATATATCTTGGAATCGCTCTGGATCGGTCCTTGGCATTCAAACAACAGTGCATCAAGTTATCGAAGAAACTTGGCTCGAGAGTGAATCTACTTCGCAAGATTGCCGGAAGCAGCTGGGGTACAAACGCTAATACACTACGTTCTGCTGCACTCGCTCTCGTGTATTCTGCTGGTGAATACTGTGCCCCTGTATGGGAAAGCAGTGCTCATACCACCAAGATTGATGTGCAACTCAATGAGGCCATGAGAGTCATCACTGGTACTGTTAGATCTACTCCCACACAATGGCTACCAGTCCTAGCTAATATCGCTCCGCAAGATCTAAGGAGGAAAGCAGCTAAGGTAAGCTTGCTCAAGAAGACCACTTCTGATAAGAACTCTCTGTTGTATGTTGCCCTGCAAGATCCACCAACAACACGTCTGAAATCACGCAAGCCACCCTGGGTTGATTTAGAAGGTATCAATTCTTTCAACATGACCTCCAAGTGGCAACAACGTTGGAACGAGCATCCACCCAACAATGCTCACCTGGTTAAAGATCCTACAAAGAAGGTTGAGGGATTCCAACTTCCACGCCAAACCTGGTCGAAACTGAACCGCATTAGAACAGGTCAAGGAAGGTGTGGTCACACTTTGAAGAAATGGGGTTTCCGTTCATCTGCTGCCTGTGACTGTGGAGTGGAGGACCAAACTATAAAACACATTGTTCAGGAGTGCCCACTCCGTGCATTTGATGGTGGTCTGAAGACTCTACACCAAGTGACACCAAGTGCTCTGGAATGGTTGTCAAATTTGGACATTTCAATTTAAATAATTGTAAACTTTTGTGTACTTGTACAACCATACGATATATATAATGCCTCTCCACTTATTACATTTCTGTGAAAGTTTGCAAATGGCTATAAGGTTATCACGGAACCAACTCAGCCTGTAAAATTCATCAATGTGCTTAAGGGGGTCAAGGGGTAACCTAGAATTTTTTCACGTGATTTACACGTGTGATATGTCGTACAGAATTATATCTCCGAACAGCAACATTATTTTCAAAAATTCCTGAATTGAAATAGTATTTTTTGCGGCTATTAGGAAATTGGGTCATTGGAGGGCTAAAAAAAACTGAATATTCATGCACCACAAGCCTTTATAATTTGTTAAAGGTGTCTTCCTGTGGATGGGCACTTTACACAACGGCGAGGGTCAGTCTTTATGTGAGGTGTATTGCGTTTCGTCTACGAGGATTTCAATTTTATTTTCACGTCAGGAAGTACACATTAGGTGAATTTAGATTGAGCACATTCTAACTTCTTTTTTTTTTTTTTTTCGACAAACGGGTTCATCGTAAGGATGATTTTGTTTGATACTGTGTTTGATATATCCATATTCGGACATCTGGATGATATGTTGTAGGTTGGTTGGTTGGTTCCAATGTTTAGAAGCTGCGACAACGCGTTCAAGTAGCCTCGTGTACTTTGAGTGTGTGGAGAATCTGTCTGATAACCGTATTAATTGTGATGGCTGAATTAGTGTGTGTTATCTGTATTATTCAGGTAAGGACTGCAGACGATCAATTTCCAGTAGTTCCTACTTTTGCTACCAAATGCTACCGTCAACGACAACTAGCTGTGACTTGGCTACTAGATGCCACCGCAACCGGCACCGAGCGGCAAACTTTGGAACTAATAGAGCGTTAATCAAATCTAACCTACAATTTTAGGTTCACACAATTGTAGTTAGTGGAAGGTTCTATTACATGCCATAAATCTATGACATGGGACCGCCGGATTTACTTCCCCTCCGAAGTAAGGCATACTTAGGGTTTTTCGGCCTTTCTGTGTATCTTTATGTACGCTTATAACTCGTGTGGGAATGTTTGGAGCATCGTAAAATTAGGTATCCATCAGAGGCATTACACCAATCTTTTATAAAACTCTTCACCGTACTTCTCATAGAAGGCTTGGTATAGGAAAACACTTTTCAAATTGCATGCAAAAATAGGCGAAATATAAAAATTATCCTAGAAGGATGACCAAAGCATATGTTGCGCTTCTCAATATGAGACACAGAATTCGGGAGTCTATATAGTCTCCGAAAACCACATTTTACGGCCCTTAAATTAACAGTGTCTGTGATATTCCCAGAAAACTAACTTCGCTCTGATAAACGTATGAAGGATTAACAAGCCCCTAACCATTGCAACAGTAGCTCAATTGACAACGTCTGGTTCATAATACCGAAGACCGTTCGAAGAGCGGGTACTTCTGCTAGTCGTTTATATATATCGAGAAGCATAGGGGACCTAAGACAGATCCCTGAGGTACTCCACTTTCTACCGATTTCCAGTCTGAGGAGGAGCCATCCGCGAGGACCACTCTCTGTGTACGCATGGAAAGGTAGGATTTGAACTAGGAAATAGCACTCTGAGAGAAGCCAAAAGATTTCAGCTTTGCAAGAAATATATTGTGATTTACACAGTCAAAAGCCTTACTGAAATCGAAAAGACATAGAATTGTAAGCTGACGCTTGTCCATAGCTGTGCGTATATCATCGCTGACCTTTAACAATGCATTGGTGGTACTATGCCCCTTTTTAAACGCAAATTGGTAAGGATTGAAGATATTAAATTTAGTTAGGTATTCACATACTTGTTCATGAATTATTTTCTCAATCGCTTTATTAAGGGCACAAAGGATATTTATTGGTCTAAAGTCACTACAACTAGTGGGGTTTTTATTTTTGTCACTGGACGTATGTTAGCACACTTCCAAAGAGACGGGTATACTCCACTTTGTAGAGAGAAATTAAATAGATGGATAATTGGGGGTAGAAGCGAATGGAAGACGGGAAGAGCGAGCCATGACGTTGTTCGGACGTTGTCGAGAAGAGGCGAGAAACCAAATCTCCCGCCGGAAGTGAATGTTGTTGCTTAATAATCTGCATATCGACTAAACGTGAAAGGGGAAGAGGTGGTCTCTAAATACATTAAGCAAGTGGCTGTTTCAGATCCAGTGTAACCATGGATGCCTTTGGTAGAAGTTGATATCTTGATGCCAATGCACTGCCACGCACAAAGGATGGCCATTACGACTTTAATGGAAAGTGATTAACCAATATAAAAGAACCTCTATTAGTTTTAGACGCATGTTCAAAAACGTATGTAGATTATTATCGCTTACGGCATATCAGGGGAGATTATGATGCACAGAATAAATCTATCATGGGCGTTGCAGACCCCATGAACAATGAGAGAGGACAGCAGGTAATCAAGTCTTTTAAGTGAGTTACAGCCATTGAGAAGATTTCCGTCAAGCTAGCTACTCGTACTATTGTCACGAGTCCTTTCCAACAGCTATTTTTGAAAGTAGGGAAACATTCTGCTTATGTTTTATTATGGTAATAGAGGTAAATTAATTATTTTAAGTCACATGTTATTCAAGTAGATAGTCATAAGTAATCAGTTCCCCCTCCTGTAGTTAGATGGTCCTAATCATTTCTGCAGGGACTTCTTTCAAGCGTGTAAAACGACACACAACCCTGAGCGAGGAGTTAACAGAAGTGGCTATCTTGTGTGGTAACTTGGCACCCAACAGTGGGATTGATAGATTACAACCTCCTACTAGCTAGGAACGTTTCCCGCGCAAAATCTCTTCTCGCAAGGAAGCGTAAGATCCCCTGCTTGCAACAAAGCATCAAAGATAATATTATTTAAATCATATAACATAAATGGCATAGTTCTTGCTTGCATCATCATCATCATCATCATCATCATCATCATCATCATCATCATCTTGCACAGTTTCCAGCCACTGGCTGTGTCTGTACGAAACATAAGCCTCTTCATCATCTTCTGTCCTCCCAATATCTCTCCGTCACCACCTTGCTCCAGTCTTCTCCTTTCTTTCGCACGCAGTCTTCCACACTTTTCAGCCACTTATCTGTTGGCCTTCCTCTTGGTCTTTTTTCCTCTATTTTCATCTCGTGTATCTTCCTCGGTACCTCCTCCCATCCATTCGCTTAACATGCCCATACCATTTAAGCCTTGATTCTTCTATACTATTCTGTAATGCTCCCTCCTTGACGAATTCTTTGATCTTGTCATTTCTATACCTGTCCACCTTTGACACTCCAATACTGTTTCTCAAGAATTTCATCCAACTAGCGTGTATTTTGCTTCGCTCCCTTCCTTTCATAACCTAGGTCTATGAGGCATAATGCAATGGTGAAAGTGCACTTCCTTGCCTCAAGCTTGCATAGTGAACAGTATATAATTATTCTCAGCAGATTATTAATACAATAACTCCTGCCATCAACGGGCCCTTTATCAAAAGGAAATTTGCCTTAAGCGGAAATATTTTACGGTTCCTAGAACTTGGTTAGGGATGAAAAACGTGTCAAATTCCCTTCATTAAACGGAAACTGTGTAACGCGGACAACGGAAATCAAAATACGCATTTCAACGGAAACTGTTCAAGTTCCGGATGTAGTGTTTAGAAAATGTTCAATCAACCTGTCTGCTGTAACAGTTGATTCCGTGGCTAACAAGGAATGTCTTCCTTCTTTTGTTCTCAAAGTGTTCGGATAATTGTATGTTTCCTGTTATCCAAGCCTTTCCCAATGCTCGCTTTACGAGCTGTCAATCAACAAATACCTGGCTGTCTTGACCCTTGTCAATCAGATTTTAACTGAGCACTGCTAAGAGACTCAATAAGAACTGAAAGGCAAGAGACCAAGAGGTCGACCGAGGAAGAGATGGCAAATCATGGAGGAGGAAACATTCTTGGAGAGAACTAATTGGAGAGTGCTCATTCACCGCGCCCGGGAAACTGGAGCCGGTTCATGATGATGATGATGACTTCTAATCTTACATTACTGACATAGAACGGCAGTAGTCATTATAGCTTCGAAAGCAGAGTTGAGGTGATCTTAACACAAGAGTAAAAGTGACAGAGTACTGTACTAATTCGTAGCAGATATATGTAAATACAACACTGAATAAAGTATATGCACCATTTAATAATTTCTCAGTATGTACATTATATGCATTAATTATTTTAGCTTAGGCCTACCTCCATTAACCGGAAGCCAACCTTTAACGGAAATATTTGCGAGTCCCGTTCGATTCCGTTGAAGGCAGGCTTTACGGTACTTTTGTAGGACATGAGGTGCAGTCTCGCGTCATTATACATTTCCTGGGAGTAGCGCTAACTTACTACACCCTCCTGGTAGTTTGCGTTGGACAATACTTCCTGGAAGTGACGAGAGTGGAACGAACGGTAGGTAACACAATGGACAACAACATATCTAAAACACAATATGTTATTTCTTTATTTATAGACTATAATAACAATAATAATTGTGATAACAATCACATATTACAACAAAATGGTTAGAGAAGCAACTACACTAACAACCATGGCCCACTGGTCACTGCGACACTCGCGCCCTCTCCTGAAACAGAGAGATTGTATTCATTCATTAATTTATTATGGAAAGCTTTCCAGTCGATCACGTGTCCAATATTACATTAGGCGGGAAAACAAGCACAACAGATTGTCATTTGTAGCTCTTCATTCGGCCAACATGAATTGGCCCAATGACTGGGCGGGGTACAATGTATTTATAATACGGCATATGAATAATAAGTAGGCTAAATAACACTCCTGGAAAGAAATGCTATATGAATAGAAAACGAGCCTTAAAGTTGTCGCATGTGATGTGTAACAACTGATTATGTTATCCTACTATGAAATTGAGATGATATACAGTATATGTGAAGTCAATTTTTTTCGACTGTACTCCTCCAGTTTAATTTTTTTTCTCACGTTTCTTTTGTCGTTAATTTCGCATATTTATTATGGAAAGCTGGATTTACCCATCTCTGAAAATCACAAAATCATGAAAAAAGGCGCGTCCTTGTCCTACAACACCTCATACAAGGCCCTAGCATTATTGGTTCGCGAAATATTAAAAACCGATGACCCTTTAGTTTTGGGTCCTTTGGTTAAATTAAGAGGGGATAGAAAAAAAGGGGGAGCGTCACCCCGACTCCTAGGACACCTCATACAAGTCCCTAGCATTATTGGTTCGCGAGATATTAAAAAGCCGATGACCTATTAGTTTTGGATCCTTTTGTTAAATTAAGGGGGCTATTGGAAAACGAGGTTGTCACCCCGAGTCCTAGGACACCTCATGCAAGTCCCTAGCATTATTGGTTCGCGAGATATTAAAAAGCCGATGACCTATTAGTTATGGATCCTTTGGTTAAATTAAGGGGGCTATAGGAAAACAGGGGGCGTCACCTCGAGTCACAGGACACCTCATACAAGTCCCTAGCAGTATTGGTTAACGAGATGTTAAAAAGCCGATGACCTATTAGTTTTGGGTCCTTTGGTTGAATTAAGGAGGCTATAGGAAAATAGGGGGCATCACCTCACGCGAAATGGGTTGGCACCATCTCACATCCATTTCTCCGCCACTGCGCGCGCTCATTGGTCAAATCAAATAGCGCGCACTTCCCCGGTTTCCAGTTACACATTTCCGTTCCTTTTCCAAAATTACTCCCACAAAAAATATCCAGCAACCGAGAGGCAACACTATGTTGGCCGACAGTACGTCGTGGTACCAATCACCGCAACCGCGCGCTGGCCGACAGTACGTCGTGTTACCAATCTCCGCCACCGCGCGCTGGCCGACTGTACGTCTTGGTACCAATCTTCGCCACCGCACACGCTCATTGTTTCCTGTTACACATTTCCATCCCTTTTCCAAAATCTCCAGCAACCGAGAGGAAAGATGCTACACATCAATATTAAGTAAATAACACTCCTGGAAAGAAATGCATATTTTAGTTATGATCACTACTACACTGCTGTGCAAAACTTAAGGACAAGATAGATGAAGCAATATATATAATGCACTCACCGGCAAAGAAAGCGAAACACTACGAATTTCAGTCTAAACTCAATGTTGGACCGTTCCAAACCTTGTATTAATCAAATACTATGTCATTACAACAATATGGCAATGAATCATAAGTTAATTACCCTAATTAGCACAATAATTGATAAACATTATTGACCATGATAATCACAACAGTGCACAAACACGAATTTGAATATGTGGAACCCTGGAATGCATCGTACTATCCTCCGACCTGTTACAATGTATAATTACGAATATTGTAGATAAACTGTAATGTTCACAAAAATACGCGGCACGGGAATTCACAGCAATAAACCTTAAAAGCCGCGTTTACACCGGAGTTGACAACAGTGTTGCCAACAAATGTTGACAGCGTTTATAAAATTCGTACTTTAAAAGCAAAACCCTGAAGAACTATGCCTGGAATGACATTTCGCAGGAAATGAAAACCACCAATTCCCTTTTTACCTATGATGACGCACGCTGTTGCTATCGCCGCAAGTTCCTCTAGTGTTGACATCTCGGAATGCAGAATGAATCTGGCGAAACGCGTCAAAAATGAGCTAAATTGTTGTCAACAAAACTTACCATTCTCGATATTCGCTAACATTGTTGCCAGCATTTGTTGCCAACTTTTGTTGTCAACATGTTGTCAACGAAAGTTGGCAACAATTTGTTGGCAACATTTGGTGTAAACGCGGCTTTGACAGCCATTTGTGGTTATTCTTGCCCAATGGCGGGAAACGGTAACATTGGTGTTGTGAATGTCACGATCAACAATGTTTATCAATTGTTGCGATACAATATAGATTTAGGTATTAGGAAGTCATTTTTGAAAGCCTTTGTCTGGAGCGTGGCGCTCTAAGGAAGTGAAACTTGGACTATTGGTGCAGCAGAAAAGATGAGAATTGAAGCATTTGAAATGTGGTGTTACAGGAGAATGATGAAGATCAGATGGGTAGATAGGGTTTCAAACGAAGAGGTAAAAGACGAGTGGGAGAGGAGAGATGTTTCTGGCGACTGCTAACGAAGAGAAGAGATAGGTTAGTAGGACACTTACTAAGACACCCAGGAATAGCAAGCTTAGTTATGGAAGGAAGGGTCGAGGACTAGAACTGTAGGGGTAGACCAAGGTTAGAATATGTTAAACAGATTGCCTCGGATGTAGTGTGTGGTAGCTATGTAGAGATGAAACGATTAGCTCAGGATAGGGAGGTATGGAAAGCTGCATCAAACCAGTCCAAACACTGAAGACTCAAACAACAACAACAGCGATGAAACTTCTCAAATGAGCTAATTAAATCACGTCACATTGCCATATCGCTGCAAAGTCACAGCATTCAATTTATACGAGGTTTGAAACGGTCAAACGTTGAGTTTTGTCTGTTATTCGTAGTGTTTCGCTTTTTATGACGGTGAGTGTTTATCAACGCCTTGGTGGAAATTACTGAAAGTGCGGTAAAATGGTCGTGCATAGAAACCGTGCGTGCTCCGTTGACACCCGCACATCGGCGGCACCGTTTGCGATGGTGCCAAGTGCATCAGGTCTGGACCAACGAGGAGTGGGGTCGCGTGCTCTTCTCTCAGATGAGAGCAAATCAGTATGCGTAGTGATTCGAGACGTACCCTCATCTGGCGAGAAGTGGGAACACGTAATGCACTCAGGAACATTGTCGAACATGTTCATTTCGGTGGTCCAAGTGTTATGGTGTGGGCGTACCGACCTCCAAATCTTTGAATGGGGTAGAATCGCCGGTTAACGTTATTGTGACTGTGTACTTCGTCCCCATGTGCGTCCTTACAGGGGTGCATTCAGCCAGGATTTCAATTTTATGGGCGATAATGCACGTCCCCATCGCACAGCGCAGGTGGAGGAGTTCTTGGAACAAGAGGATATTCGGTGAATGGACTGGCCTGCCCGTTCCCCAGACTTAAATCCCATCGAGCATGTATGGGACATGTTTGGGCAGACTTATTGCAGCACGTCCACATGCACCAACGACCATTCAGCAGTTGTCAACCTCGCTGGTCGCCCTACCACAAGAACTCCTCACCAATCTTGTGACAGCATGGGAACACGTTGCAGAGCATGCATCGCCGTCCATGGTGATCACACACCCATTTAAGAACCATGTCCCTTCTTTCTTGATGTCCATGGGACGCAGGAATTACGTGTAAATCAAACTAACATAAGGTTAACATATGATCCGCAATTTGAATCTCGTCATAAGGTTGGTTTGTTTTGTCTTAAGAGTTTTGTGAAATAAGACAAATCAAAATTACCTTATGTTTTTGTTTGAGTCTTCAATTTTTCGACTGGTTTGATGCAGCCCTCCATGCTTCCCTGTCCTGAGCTAATCGTTTCATCTCTACATAGCTACCACGCCCTAGATCAGAGCCGATCTGTTTAACATATTCTAACCTTTGTCTACCCCTACAGTTCTTATCCTCAACCCTTCCTTCTATAACTAAGTTTGCTATTCCTGGGTGTCTTAGTATGTGTCCTACTAACCTAATATCTCTTCTCTCCCACTCGCCTTAATACCTCTTCATTCTTTACCCTATCAACCCATCTGATCTTCATCATTCTCCTGTAACCCCACATTATAAACACTTCAATGCTCCTCTTTTCTGCTGCTCCAACAGTCCAAGTTTCAGTTCCATAGAGCGCCTAGCTCCAGACAAAGTCTTTGAAAATGAATTCCTAATACCTAAATCTATATTCGATGTCAACAGGTTCCTTTTCTGTAGAAATGCTTTCTTTGCCTGTGCTCAACCACTTTTTCTATCCTCTTTGCTTCGTCCATCACTGGTTATTCAAATTGCAAATCGTATTATAAACACCAAAAACGCGTTACAATTGTAGTTAAAATATATTAATGCATAATTTAAACCTCAACACAGTGATCAGGGCCTGACGATGGCCGCTTGAAGGTCGTAACACGTAATTCTAAATTGCCCCATTATAAAAGTGATAATTAAGTAAACATGTGTTTTTTTCAGGAGTGTTATTTACATATTATATACGAGGTGCATCCAGAAAGTAAGTTTTCCAACTTTCTTAAAAAAAAGGAACTTTATTGGCAACAGGTACAGCAATGTGTCAGCTCCAATCAGAAGCACATCCCCTCTATGGATACCATCCTGCCACACGGAGGCTGAAATCTAGAAAGTGTTTTCTCCGCACATCAGTTAAGCTCCAAGGGAAAGCAGAGAATGCTAGGATCAAGATGTGGAAAGAAGGAGCTAACCACCTTTCCAACTGGATGGAGCCGAAGGAAAGTCTTCCATGTGGACAGCAGGAGAAACGGACAACCTGGAAAGCCCTTAACAGACTCCATACAGGAGTCAGCAGAACAAGAGTAAATCTGCGGAAGTGGGGTTTCTCAAGCGACTCATCACTCTGTGACTGTGGAGAGCAGCAGACAATCCAACATTTATGTCAGTGTGACTTACTGTATGTCCTTCAAAGTGCACTATGAAAGATTTGATTGCAGCCTCCTTCAGCGCTATTGACGTCGCCCAATACTGGACAAAATTCATCTAGTTCTCAAATTTGTTGCTCATTATTTGATTTGTTTTGTTTAATAGACTATTCGGAAGAAACGGATTTCTTTTTATGGTCACATCATGAGGACACCAGAAACCAGGTTATCTAGAAAAATTGTAGTGAAACTTTGGAATATGAAACAACATGTAGGATGGATTGAGGATATTAGGGAAGATATGAAAGAATTAGAAATAACCTTGGATGACTTGCAAAATAAAACAAAAACAAAATAAAAGACTGAAAGATATAAAAATAAGATTTCAGGCGAAAATAGACAAACATAATACAATAAAAATGGTATTTACAAATGAGGAACGCCTGAGATGATCAGAGCAAATGAAGAGCTACTGGGCAACTCGGAAAAGAAACTTACTGAAGAGGAGGACCAAGAAATGATTGACTGAAGTGGTCCAATGAGGCCGTAAAAACAGAAGCAGAAGAAGAAGAAGAAGACCTGCATATATATATGGTAGTAATGTAGATATTCTGTATTCAAAGAAGCTATTTTTCGACATAGGCACCAAACGAATTGAGACACTTTTCATAGAGTGGTATCAACATCTATAGCCCTGTGTCATAGAAGTCTGCCGCCTGAGAATGGAACCAGCATGTGTCGTCTTCATCTCTTCGACAGTGTGAAAATGCTGACCGGAGGACAGGAAATTTTTTGAGGTGCAATGAAAGATGGAAATCGCCGGGAGCAAGATCAGGATAGCAACTGTTCTGCAGAAGCTTGGCTGGGAGCTGTTTGACCATCCATGTTGCTCCCAGTGATTTCTACCTTTTCTTGCACCTCAAGAAATTCCTGTCCTCCGGTCAGCATTTCCACCCTGACGTAGAGCTCAAGACGAATATCACACGTCGGTTCCATTCGCAGGCGGCAGACTTATATGACAGGATTTTAAAAGTTGATACCGCGCTATGACAAGAGTCATAATAAAGAAAGCTTTTTAGTCGGTCAACACGAATTGTGCCCAATTACATTAGGCGGGAGACAATAATTTGCATACCCTACAAACTAACACACTCTGGATGACATGTTTTGAACGTTACGCTTTCATCCACAGATCCTGTTCACTTAGACTTAACTAGTCCACGCAGCGGCACTGACCACAGGAATCAGCATTAAACACCAGATAAGTTGACATCATGCCATTACTTCCAGTGCTTTTGTATATATTTAACTGTGTATTCACCACGCGAGACATTGCAATACAATTAGTCCAATATTTTAAATAGGAACGGTTCATTTATAATAGTAATAATAAAGAAATAGGCAGATAATTTTAATACTGAGATTATCCATAACAACAATTCAATAGACAACAGGAAACATACTTAATCCTGAAACAGTACCCTTATTCTCCAGAAACAGTAACGGTATCCTGGGGCACTGAGTACCCCAGGACAGAAACACAACTCTGATGCATTAAAATTATGTATTACTAATATCTGCAATTACAAATGAGTAAAATGAACCCTGTAGCGCAGACTACTTTAACTATGAAGGCTGTAAAATGAAAATAACTGTGTGAATATAATAAAAACAAAAATGTTAGCAATTTTTCAATGTTATTATAGATATTCTTTCTTTGGTAATCATAATCATTATCACCATTTTCACTTCTCACATTCACTACAAAACGCCGAGCTATGATGTTTACGCACAAACCTCTTGCATTCTGAGCACACCACAGTGGTCTTGGTGTCCTTGGATCGTGGCCAGATGGAGCACTCAATGCCCTGGAGACACTGTTTTGGGTATAAATAACTATCACTTCTAAGAAGTATACACATTGACTGAAAGACAGTCAAAGTCAAGTAAAAATCACAGGAGATGGCCGCTTTTCAGGCGTACCAACATAACGTAATCGGGGAACGAAAATTCTCTGGGGCACTGGGTGCCCCACTATACTCTTCCAGGGTTAATCCACATTAATAATAATAGTAATAACGCAAGAACCACAGAAGTGTAATATACGGTTTGTAAATAGTTGACGCGTTAGGCTACACGTTTTGACAAACTTATGTAATATAAATACTGTATATATTTATTTGTGTTTAATTGTGATTCGTAATCATACATCATTTATACTAGTTAAGCCTAAGTGAACATGATCTGAGGATGAACGCGTAACGTTCGAAACATGTCATCTATAGTATGTTAGTTTGTAGGGTATGTACATAATTGTTTCCCGCCTAATCTAATTGGGCACAATTCGTGTTGACCGACTGAAAAGCTTTCTTTATTATAGTTAAGCAACACTGAAAAATGGCTTCTATCACTACAATGACAAGTGTCCCCATTCGTTTGGTGCCTATGTCGAAAAATAGCTGACACATTGCTGTACCAGTTACCTATAACATTTTGCATATAGGCCTAACTATGTTCTCTTATTTTTTCAAAATAGGGAAACTTACTTTATGGATGCGCCTCGTATATTGTACTCCGCCCAGTCATTGGGAAAATTCGTGTTGACCGACTGAAGAGCTAAAAATAACAGTTTGTATTGGCAATACTGAACGAATAGCTTCAAAACTTTGCATCACTGAACCAGTGTGTGTAATAATAATTATTAGGATAATAAAAATAATAATAATAATATCGTATGGCCTCGGGTGCCAGATGCAAGCTTTGTTATTTGACACCCAGAGGGCAGCTAGCATGTCGAATGTTGTTGTTCCTTGAAGCTCTATGAAAGTCAAGGAGGTTAGATATCTAAGCTCCTTGACAGTATAGCGCTTTCTAGTAGAGAAATGAGGAACTATGTGTTGGTGGAAAATCCCTAGATTAATTTTGCCATTATGAACACGGCCTACTGAATTCAAATGGGTTCTTTAACATGTCAACATCGTATGACATGCGTGTCGTGATTTTTGCCACCTTTAAAATATCACTTACCACGGCCAGGAACGAACCTGCAAGCTTGGGGTTGGTAGTCAGCCACGATAACCACTCACCCACCGTGGCAGAATATTATTTGGATCACTTGATATTATGTTCAATTCCGGCATTTGTTGGAGTTAATTATGGGCCGATAACCTAGATGTTAGGCCCCTTAAAACAACAATTATCATCATCATAATATTGTTGGAGGTTGTGTGAAAAAGGGGAGAAAAATAATAAATTAGATACACCCTCTAAAACTATTTTAGATTTAAATTAAATAATAAAGAATATCACTTGCATACAGTCGATAGAACAGAATTCAATCTTACCCGCTCAGTACTTCCTGAAGCATTCCTGGACCTTGGCCGCTAATTCACATAGATCATCTGATGAATTGTCTTTACCTGCAAATGAAAACACAGTACCAGCATTAGTTTCTTCCACAGGTGAATGTTGGCACAGGCTAGAGCAATATATGCGTCAGTTACTTATGACTGATTATTATTATGCAAACTACTGGGATTGGGAGGAAATCGTCCATGGCCTTTATTTAGGAACCATCCTGACATTTGTCCATAGTAGAAGTGGGAAACCACGGATAACCACTTCCAAGATGACGGAGGTGGGGATCGAACCCATCTCTTCTCAGTTTTGCCTCACGTTGCTGAGTGTTCCCAGTTCCAGCCCTCAGAACAAAATTAAATTTCTTGGCAGAGCCGGGAATCGAACCCGGACCTCCGCGGTGAACACACAAACAAACAAACAAACAAACAAACAGAGGGTAGAGAGCAAGAGGAATAGAGAGGAGGAGTTGGACACTGTTCTTCTAGTGAGCAGCAATCTAAACAAAGTGGGAGTCGTTCCGAGTAATCATCGCGTAATACGAAAACGCGTAAAGTGAATGTAGGCCTATTATAATATGGGTTAGATAGGAGATAGGGACTATTTCAAGGAAAAAGTAATAGCCCATGAGTGTTAATCAAATGCAACTTCATAGGCTCGATAGGATGCTTTTAGTTCTTTAAACAGAGATTTTGCTTTATCCTGAATAACCATAGTGGATATCAGGATAGTACGTTTTCTTTGAAGTTCAATCCATTGAGCCAACATTCGTTCCATTTTCTCCTTGGCGCCCTTATCATGGATGACGTCATACTAGTCGCACTTTTACAGCTTTCTTTAATATTTTCTGCTTGACTTCTTATGATTTTTGGAGTTGATTCTGAAATTTCTGTTGCTCTGACAATGTCCACAGAGCGCTCATTGAGTTCGTATCGGTGTATAACTTCCACCTTTTCTTCAAGTGTTATACAAATTGTAAATATTTTCACCTGTATTTTCAAACATAGATTTTATAGCCTGAGTGTAATGGATCTGATGATAATCGCTTGACGATCGAAACTGGTCATCCTAGTGTATTTATTAATCTCATGTAATTTATTTCAGGTTATGGCATAACCCAGCTCTTTTGGGTACATTCGTGTTGACCGACTGAAAGGCACTAAACTCTTGTTTACTAAGGCAACACTGAAAAAATGGCTTCAAACCCCACATTACTCTCTTTGAGACTACACGTGGCCTTACAGCGCTGCACACTCGATCACGAAATCGTCCCACAGGGTGATTGTGAATCCGCAACCTAACTTGTATATTTTATTTTATTTTATATAATATATTATGTATTTTTTTTTAAATCGCGTTATAGCGAAAACGAGTCAAGTGAGAACGAGTATAACGAAGGATGACTGTATTACTGAAGGTGTCTGCTCTGCAAATACTGTAATCCTAGTTTGACTGTGTGGTGCAGCGGTATAAAGTTCTCCACCGTTTTGCCCAATGTTACGGGATCGAGTCCCGGTGCAATCAGTTGGCATTTGAGGCTGCTTAATTGTGAGGGAGTCGTGTCAGTGCGTTTAAGGTCCTCTTCAGGAAAAAAATCCCAACACCTTGATATATCAGTAGTTATAAGGGACGTAACACCCATATCACTACTATCTTCAAATAATTTATCATTTTTAAATAACGACAATTTGTTTGAAAAATTTGGTCGACAAATTTGGGAAATGGACATTCGAAAAGGAAAAATTAATGGAATTTTTCAGTAAAACTTTAATTGTATACCTTAATTCAATTCAATTGAGATAGACAGATTGTAGAGTGTCATATCAAAGTATTGATTGTTCATCTAAGTAATATAAATTAAAATTAGTTCGACTTAGATTCTAGAATAATATAGTAGTCTAACAAATGTTAATACAGGTAGTACCATACTAATTAAAACAAGGTAATTAAGAAACTAAAACTTTGCCATAAAATAATTGTAGCGAATATAAGTTAAATTATGAACATATCAATAAGTGTATATTTTGAATCTTTATCATGTAGTATTACATTCATTGTAATGGAACATGCTTTAAATAAATTGAAAAAATAGCTGTCAAGTGTTGTTGTTTGAGTCTTCAGTCTTTTGACTGCTTTGATGCAGCTCTCCACACCTCCCTGTCCTGAGCTAATAGTTTCATCTCTACATAGCTACCACACCTTACATCCGAGGAAATCTGTTTACATATTCTAACCTTGTGCATATCCTTAGGAAGACCATTCCGTTGCTTTCAGCTATGCAGCAGAACGCAGTGTAGCCATTAGGCCTCTTTCACACGGGGCCACCATGGTGGCGCCACCACGTCTTTGCAATATTTTCTCTAGCCACCAAACACGCCACCAGTAATGAGCCTGTCTTCAAATGGAGGTGGAAGAAGCAGCACTTGCTGTTTTTTCTATATATCAGGTTGCGTAAGCGCCGAAAACGGGGAAATAGAAGATTTTGGGTTCACCCACTTTTGCAGGATCGATCAACAAAAGGTATATTTTGTACTCTGTATATTGATCTCAGACAGAATCCAGTCAAATTCTTCACCTTCCTACGAATGAACATTTCATCTTTTGATGAGCTACTGCAGTGTTAAAAGATCAACTGACCGGTGTGGACACAAATATAAGAGATAGTACACCTCCAGAGGAAAAACTCCTAGTGACACTGAGGTAAGACGAATTTGCACATTTTCGATTTACAGTGTACTCCCGATAATTCCTTACATTATACTTTCACGGAGATAAACATATAAACAAGTGAATAGAACGCAATTGTGTGTAGTCATAGTTACAGCCGGATACGGACATTTGTTTATCTTTTTCACAGGGTGAGATAATCACAAGTGATACTAAATGCATTCATCAGCCGGCAGATAAGAGCAAACCCAAAGCGATTTCAATCGAATTTTATCAAAAGTAATTTCGTTACAGTCATCGTTACTTACCAAAAATAGTGACAGAATTACCGTTACGGTTGTCAAAGTAACAAATAGTTACTTTTTCGTTAGTTATTTTTTATTTAAGGGGCGGAACAGCGAGGACATGGGCTCTTACGTTTTCGTTACTTTTTATAAACATATAGTTGTGTAATAACATTTACCTCGCTGCTATAATTTACTTGATTTGAAGAGTTACCAGGTTCTCCCAATTCTTCCTCTTCAACTCCCTGTTTGCATATTCATCTGCAGTCATATCCCACAGAGCAGGTTTAGATTGAATCAAGGATATGAATTTATCTGTGTCGAAATCACTCTTTCCTGGAACGATATCCATTTTTAACACTAGCAGATAGTTCACACGTCTGACTTGGCCGCGCAGAAAGTCGCGTCTCGTGTGAAAGGCTCCATTTGACTCAATGTAAACATGTGGTGGCGCATTGCCTGCCACCACGAATTCTGGCTGCGCGACCAGGCCCGCCATCACCACCACGTGTGAAAGGCTCCATTTGAATCAATGCAATGACGTGGTGGCCTGGTGTGAAAGGGACCTATTAGTTGGCTTATATTATCAATATCTTAACCGTCTATAAGACAAGTAAAGAATTGATTTATTCTGAAAGGCTGGTACTCCCTTTCAGAATAAGTAATAGAGCAATTCTACTAACAAAAATACTAATCTTCTACTAACAATTAAATACCAAAATTCTACTAACGAAAAAATACTTAAGTTCCACCAACAACAAAATACTACCACTAAAACAGTCTGTCACCAGGCACACTCACATGTAACCTCACACATCACAGTCTAATGAAACAATGAACTATATCTATTAAACAATGCACTGCCACCAGTCGCACTCACACACCACAGTCTAATGGAACAATGAACTATACCTAATAAACAAACTAACTACATACTTACAACTAAAACCAACCACACACCCACAGTCCAGAAGAGGAAATGGAAAACAGAAATAAGAGCAAGGGAAACAAAAGATACGGGGGAAAGGAAATGCCCTCAACCCTCAAAGAACGAGAATTAAGGGACCCGGTAAAAAAGGAAAGAGGAAAGGGACCGCCCCAAAGGCAATGGAAGGAGGAGAAAGACCGGACGCAGCTCAGGAAACCCTCGGGGTCGCCAACTAGGACTAGCGCCCTCTCCCAAATAATCAATTGTGATCTCTCGTAGGCCTATGATTTCCGTAGTAAGACACAGGTGAAGTGGTCGACACAGACGATAAATCTTAAGTTAAAAAGAAATCACCCTCTCGGCCCACCATATTTATATTGATGCCCGGAAGCCTTTTAAATGCCTCCCACTTCAACTACGCCACCGTCGAGCAAGAGTTAGTTAGTTGGTGTAAGGAACATGTTGGTTGGAGTCAGCAACAGTGGTCCAGAGTGATGATCTCTGACGAATCCCGCTTCACCGTGACAAATGATTCTGGCCACCAGTTAGTGTGGAGAGAGAGACGGGAACAAGTTATACACCACAGAATGTTCATGAGCGTCATCGATATGGCCTCGGCGTTGCGGTGTGAGCATGCATTATGAACAATGGCCGAACATCGCTGCACATCTTCGAACGCAGTACCGTTACAGCACAGACGTATTGCAGTGAGATTATTCTGGACCACGTTCGTCTTTTAGGGATGCAGAAGGTACCGACTTTCTATTTATGGACAACAATGCCAGCCCACACAAGACCACTGTAGTAGCAGACACACTGGAAAGTGAAAATATTGAACGTATGGAATGGCCTGCGTACTCCCGGACTTGAATCCTATGGAGCATGCCTGGGATGTTCTTGGCAGACGTGTTTCTCTACAAACACCCCCTCACCGAAACGTGCAAGACCTTAAAATTGCCTTCAGAGAGGAGTGGGAAAATATCCCCCAAGGACTCCTCAACAGTTTAGTAGACAGCATAAATAGCAGGTGCACAATGTGCATTCGTGTCCGAAGAGGGCATATTCCTTACTGAGAGACTGCTATCGACCTTCATTTTGTTAGTCTGAACAGTTTCCAACAAGAACGTATGTATTGAATTCTTTATACCGGATGTTATCCTGCTTTCCCATGAGATGAAATCTGTACTAAATTTCGTTATAAATATACCACACCACCTCTATTACGTATGTACTGTGTTGCATGCCAAGTGTTGAGCAGAAAATGTTTTCCTCCATTGATCTAAATGATGTTATAGACAATTTTAAGGACATGATTCTCTTTGAGATGCCGTAGACACCGAAATATTCCTGAGCTGGGTCAATTCTATCTAATTTTATATTGACTTCGGCACTGGTTATCTCCTTTTTCTCCCCTCTCCTATTTCACTTTCAATCAATTAATCAATCAATCAGGTTTGCTTGTATGCAAATATCGCATGCAATTATGACACCGTTTTCATGCAAACTCGTTATTCTAAAATAAAATTTTGCTAGATAATTAGGATTTAGTTTGGGAAATGCCAAATTTCGTGGTGTGAGTTATTACTTAAGTCAACTGGTATTTAGTTTTAAAATATTATTTTTCAATGGTTTTAACGTTTCTGAAACGGGATAAATGCGTCTCCAAGTGCATACAGTACCATCCAGACTAATATATGAACATCTACATCACCTTACAAAGAATTACTTCAGAACTATAATCAGAAGAAGTCTGAAATAGGGAGTGATTTCTCTGCCACTGATCGGAAAGAAATGGACTGGAGAAAATTATGAATTCAGACATCTTGTAACAAAATACGGTACATGGCTTTTATCATAGAATTTGTAGTACAAAGCATTTCCACACACCAAAATTGTTCTCTTTGTGAGGGGCCATGTGATCGGTATCATGTGGAAAAATGCAAGAAAAGAAACATATCCTTGACACAATTCTGTAATGCCTATTTGAGAAGTGACTTAATATAAATGTATTTTATTATGTATAGCCGGTGGCTGCATTAAAATTGTTATCATTAAATGGTTTTATTGTTTTCGTTTTCTTTAACTCTGCATTCTAAAATATTATTATTTGCATCTCTAAAAGTCAATTAAATATTAGCAAACCGCAATAAAATGAGCGCTGGCAATGTTACAGTGGAACGGAAATACCTTTAATAATTTTTAGCCTACTTTCTGTTTTTCAAAAAATGAAAGTAGATTTATGAGATCTACACGGGCCAAAAGTTGTCTGTCTGTCTGTGTGTGTGTGTGAGAGAGAGAGAGAGAGACAGAGAGAGAGAGTGTGTATTCTGCACCCCTATCAATTCAAACATGACGAAACCGAATTGAACGAAATTTGGTATAGAGGTAGCACCAGCAAAGAGCACCTCAGAGTCGTGTTTTACTGTATATTGCCACCAACTTTACCAAAACTTAATGACGGCCGCACAAATGGTCAAAATTAAAATTAAATTACGATCATCGGATCTTTACCAAATTTGGTAAAAACATACCTTCGTATGTGACGCGTCTTGCGCACAAAGTAGGAGGTTATCACCCTACCATTTCAGGATGGCGGCCGAGTGAATAATGCAAGCTTTATAATCCATGACTAGGGAACCATCAGTTCCGATTATCGAACCGAGAATGGTTTAAACTGTTCTAAAGGGCGTGGCCCGTTCGAAATTAAAAGTTTACTATTTGAAACCCGTCAAAATATGACGCTCGATGGGAAAATATTTAGTGAAGAATGTTCGTATATACATTCTTTGTACCATACCGTATATATTTGGCACTATTGCAACTTAAAGGGCGTCGAAAGATTGCACTCTCGACATTGCTACATACTGCTGACCATGACTGAAAACTTGATGGGGTAAATCCTAATTTTTACTGCACTTATTATTTCCATATTCAAGCAATTTTCATACATATTTCTTACTATTCATCTGGTTCCATATAGGAGCCCTTGCGAAACGTTCAGATTTCTAAGGAGCATAACTATAGCTCAAATGCTTGGAGTAAGAGGCAAATCACTTAATTCCAAGGAATTCAAGAATTCTGCAGGAAACTGAAGTAGCTGGCTTTCATCTTTAGTGTTTAATCTGCTAACGCTGGTGTATGGTTCTGAACTACTGAATATAAGTTCAATGACTTTTACATTAATTTCATTACAGTGTTAATTGTTTGGTGTATAAATACGAACTTGCGAGAAATGTATTATATTCTTCGCAGAAGTGAATGTTTCGCCGAAAATCTCAGTCACGTTATCATAATATCCGGATGGTAATTCAATAACATTTGATTCCTCACCATCCACAAAAGGGTTGTAGCAAAAACAAACAAAAATACAGAATATTCAATTTCATCTGGTTTCGGTCGCTTGTTTTTATGTAAGCGGAGTATTTTGGAGAAGGGCCAGAGAGAAGAGTAATTGATTTGATGAATACTGTAACTGTTTGTCGAGAAGCGTGCGGCACAACAGGCAAAACCTACCTGAAGCCTCTTCCGAGAGCGATAACTATCCCACGAAAAGGAATAATGTCGTTACGTATAATATCTTTTAGAAATTGATTCACACACATTAACGAATGAATATTTGCCATTGGGGCTTCATCCCATATTATGATCCATGCTAATCGAATATCGTCACCCGGGTTGCTAATTAACTTAGGGGCATTTTGAATGTTTAATGCAGGGGCTCTTGCAAAATTGGCTATTGTTAAAATATGAAGTGTGCCCTTCCTGATGTAAGAATTCACTTGACTTGGAGATCAGATATGATTAGCTTCTGAGGATTCTAAATACAACTGGCCGTAAGAACCGTCGCTAATATTTTTGGAATATTAGGAAGAAATGCGATGATGTGCAATTCAATAAATTTGAAAACAATATGAACCGTACTCATGTGGCACGGTAACATTGGCACCAGAGGAAACGAAGGACATAGCATTGTTGTACTGCTGAATATTCTCTCTGTAATTCGTTGAGATATCATCTCCATTGAAAAATTGTTACAGCGTGTGAAATATTTTATATTCCGGTAGAACATTTTTTTCCATTGCAACAGCAATGGCCAAAGTAACCAAGCGAAGATTTCTCGCAAGAGAAATACAATGCAGAACAATGTTTGCATTTGTTCGTCGAGGACCCTACACCGTAGACTACTGCATAATATCTGGAATTGTTTCTGAAATGGCATATTTATATTGGCTTTTAAAAGTGGCTTTGTATTTTCCCCGATTTCTCACTTTTCTGCGGCCAATTTTCTTTTTCGTCGAACGGGTTTAGTAGCATTTTCCCCCAAACTAACGTCATATTCGATAACACTATAGTGTCTTGCATCAATTTAGTCGCTAAATAATAAATGGCAAATAGTACTTCCATTGCCAAAATCAACAGCGTGGTTAGACTGTTATGCACTCTAAACAAAAAATCAATAAACAATTGACTTTTTCAATGAAACTCAGCATGACCAGTGTTGCGTCCTGAAGGTCGCTAATTCATTGTATATAGTTGGTCTGTTGACTTGTGAAGTGGCTTTCTCCCTCTAGCGGGAGAATTGTGTATAGAGTTGTTGTTGTGTTCTAGCAAGCATGGCATCACCATGATTCGGGCCTCAGCGCCTCAGCCCACGTTTATGTCAAGAAAATGTTATGTGTGTTATTGAAGAACTACTAGGGAGATGCAGCCGACACTACAGCCTACATTTTTGGTCATTTATTGGATGAGGTTTCGTCAGACGTACCGTATGGCTAAGACTTGGATTACTGAGCTAAGTACCTAGATCTGGCAATTATTTATACTATCAATCTTTCTGTTATCCTGTCCTATTGTTATTATATTGCCAATTACTCTTACCATGGATGCAACATATAGTGAAAAGTTTATTGCGACGCGCACAGTTGCCAAAGCCAGTTTCACGCGACTCGTAAAATGTATTGATGATTTCTCTGTAGGCTCTGATATCCAGGGTATAATAGTAAGACTGAAAGATTTATCCAACAACCGTGATAAATTTGAAGGAGCCCAATCTCATTTAAAAATGTTTGAGGACTTTGAACTGCATACTCAAGACAGGGACTGTTTTGAAACCATGTTCTTTGACGCGGAAGCTAGAATGAATGCATTAGTCATGCCCAGCTCAGGCGTATGTAACCGTCATCAGGAAAGTGATCAACACTCTTCTTCAAGTTCTAGGGCCAATAAACGTTCAATTAATCTCCCTACAATTATGTTATCGTCATTTGGCGGCGACGTAACTCAGTTCAGACACTTTTACGACTCGTTCGTCAGCCTCATTGTTAATAATGAATCACTTGACAATAAACAAAGATTCCTTTATTTACTCAGCTCACTAACTGGCGAGGCCTCACAATGTCATTTCAAATCTCCCCGTCACAAATGCTAATTTTAAAGTAGCATTCGACAGCATTTGTGCTCGCTACAACAATGCACGTTTAATTGCATCTGCTCACATTAAACAATTATCGTACTTAGTTTGTCCTCTATGAATTAAGTTTCGGCGAGTGAACTTCGTGCTCTTCTAAATCAAGCCATGAGTAATATGAATGGTATTAAGGCCCTTGAGTTGAAGGACCCGCTAGAAGAATTCTTGATGTCTCAACTGATCTTAGAAAAACTGAGATGTCAATTCGCAAGGAGTATGGATCTAGATTAGATCCTAAAACATTTCCTACGCTTCAACAGCTTTATGAATTTTTAGAATCCAAGTGTAAATTGATTGAAATGACGGATTCTAGTCCTCCCGCAAGGCTAAACAACTTGACTAGTACGGTAACAAGATCCAAGATTCCTCCAGCCGTAAGCATACTACAGTAGTAAAGCAGTCTTATATGTCAACTGCTTTAAGTTTTATTTACTGCAACCAACCCCATGCATTATATAAATGTCACGGTTTCACCCGACGTTCTGTCCATGAGCGCAGAAACGTTGTTAAACAAAGAAATCTCTGCTTCAATTGTTTGAAATCTGATCATCAGGTAAATATGTAAATCTTTTGGCTGTCGTACCTGTGGTAAGTGGCACCATACTCTTATTCATCTAAATGTTTCACAACAATCATACCTCGTCATTATCAACAAGATGTCTCCAGTAACAATGGTGCCAATGACTGTCGTCAACAATCAGAGTCTATGACTGCTAGTTATTGCACATTAAAGGTAGTGCCCAGTAAACAAATTCTCTTATCTACAGCTCTTGTGAATGTAAAGGACAGTAACGGTAGATTACAGACATGTCGTGCCTTACTGGATTCTGGCTCACAATCCTGCTTCATCTCAGAATCGTGTGCTCAGCGATTGAAACTTCGTAGAAGGTCCAGTAGGGTACCAATTCAAAACTTCGGAAACAAAACACACAATCTCTGTTGAAATCAGTTCATGCTTAAGTATTTTTACAGTGTCAGTTGATTGCCTAGTGCTTCCCAAATTTACTGACGACTTGCCCGGACACTTTATTGATTCTTCAGGCTGGAATTTACCCACACATCTCCCACTAGCAGAACCTGCATACTCTCAGCCTGGTAAGATTGACTTTCTACTCGGTCAGGTAAACTTACCAGAGACCTCAATCACCCAGTTTTACAGGAGACTGAGTTTGGTTGGATCCTTTCTGGAAGGTAAAAAGATGATGCCCCCTGCATCAATATTTCACAGCGGCCGGTGGTCTCATGCTTTGCCAAAACTGACACTGCTATCCATACTCAACTTCAGAAATCCTGGGAACTAGAAGAGTTGCACTTGCCTCCAAGAACCAGAGATAAAAAATAATGTGAAGCACGTTTTGTTCAGAACACCACTAGAGACTCTTCAGGAAGGTTTCTGGTTCGACTACCATTTCGAAAAGACTCCGAGAAATTAGGCGATTCCTTTCAAATGGCAGCCAAACGGTTCTATTTACATGAGAGAAAAATGAGTAGACACCTAAACTTGAAAGAAGACTACACTAATTTTATGGATGATTATGAAGATCTGAGACACTTGGAAGCAGCCCACTCTACTGTTACCCCAGTTTACTACATGCCTTACCATGCTGTTTTCAAGGATTCCAATTCCACAACCAAGACACTGGTTGTATTTGATTGTTCTGCCAAAACCAGCAGTGGCATTTCCTTGAACGATTTACTGTTGGTTGGACCTACAATTCAACAAGACCTCTGCTCTATCATTGTTAGGTTCCGCACTCGTCCCATAGCGTTTACCGCTGACATCGCAAAAATGTATCGTCAGTTACAAATAGACCCCCGAGAGTGTGCCTACCAACGAATCCTGTGGAGATGGAAGCGGACCGATGCACTACAAAAATACCAACTTAAGACCGTCACCTATAGAATGGCATGTTCTTCATTTCTTGGCACACGTTGCCTACAACATCTCGCCGAGGAATCGGATATTTTATTGAACGATCTTTATGTTGATGATTGCATGTCAGGGTCCCAAACATTAGAGGAAGCACTCCAGTCAGATACAGAAAAATCTGATGGACCTGCTTAGTAAGGGCGGATTTTCTCTTCCTAAGTGGTGCAGCAATAGCCCTGAATTGTTAGAGAGCATTTCACCTGAACTAAGAGAATCCCACCTTCCTCTTCGCCTTGACGATGATATTCAAACATGAGGTCTCTTGTGGCACCCAGCAGCTGACAAGTTCTAAATTGTAATATCATTCGATCTGCTGTCAACAGTCTCCGTGGCTTAGGCGGCAGCACGCCGGCCTCTCACCACTGGGTCCGTGGTTCAAATCCCTGTCACTCCATGTGAGATCTGTGCTGATCAAAACGGAGGCAGACAGGTTTTTCTTCGGGCACTCCGGTTTTCCCTGTCAAAAATTTCATTCCAGCAACTCTCACCACTATCATTTCATTTCATCTGTCATTCATTTAATCATTGCATCAGAGGAGTACGACAGGCTTCGGCAGCCGGCACAGTTCATATCCTCGCAGCTAGATGGGGGCTTCATTCATTCCACCCCTGACCCGGTCGGTCGACTGGAAGCAGGCTGTGGACTTTCATTCGATCTGCTGTTCATGGCCATAGCTTCACTAAACGTTATGTGCTTTCAGCTATTTCATCTATTATTGATCCCTTGGGTTTCATTAGTCCAATTGTAATTTTCTGTAAAATGTTCCTTCTAATTCTATGGCAACAACAACTGACCTGGGACGAACCTCTCTCTCCAGAAATTTCACGTTCATGGCAAGAACTCTGCGATCAACTTACCATCATAGACGCCATACGCATCAATAGAAGAATTTTGACTGATGGGCCAGTCAACGACATTCAGCTCCATGGATTCTGTGACGCCTCAGAGAAGGCTTATGGTTGTTGCATCTACATACGATCAACTAACCAGCAAGGGCTCACAACATCAACATTGTTATGCTTCAAATCAAGAGTCGCCCCCTTGAAGATGTCATCACTCCCTCGCCTAGAACATTGCGGAGCTCTTCTTCTCACAAGAATGTACAAGAAGATTGTCAGTGCCTTGATTATGAAGTTTAGCAATGTCTATCTTTGGACTGACTCCACTATTGTGTTAGCATGGCTGGCTGCGTCATCTACTCGTTCGAAGACCTTTGCAGAGAACAGTGTGTCCGAGATAAAAGACGCTACAACAACTGCTGAGTGGCGGCATGTGACGTCTCTCGACAACCCAGGAGATATGATTTCACGTGGAGTCTTTCCCGATGGCCTCATTGACATTCAATAATGGTGGGAAGGACCTGCTAGGCTGACTTAACACTCCACCCCATGGTCCAAATTGTATGTTGTTCCCGCTTCTCAACATGCAGGCCTACTGGACGAGAAATCGAAGACAATATGCCACGTTGCAAAATGACATTATTGGCCGTTCCTCTAAACTGATACGTTTACAACGGGTTGTAGCATACTCCAAAATATTCATGACTAATTGTAGTAAAGGTCGTTATGAGAGAGCACCGAATGATCTTTCCCTTCAAGAACTGCAATTAGGATTGCACCAATGCATTATAATGGCTCAACAAGCTGAATAGCCAAGGAAATTCATCAACTGGAACACAACGTGCCTCTTGATGGTAATAGTAAACTGAAGTCATTGAATCCCTTCCTGGACAAGATGCACCTATGTTACTCCGTGTTGGACGTAGACTGCAGCATTCCGATCTCTTGTATCAACACAAGCATCAGATAATTCAACCACCACATCACCTGACAAAGTTAATTGTTGAACATTAACATTAGCGCATACTTCATGCTGGTTGTCAATTGTTGCTTTCGTCACTTCGCCAGCAATACGGTACTGGATTGTGAAGGGCAGAAGTACTCTTTGCCATCTATTGTACCATTGTTTGACATGCCATAAATTACAGGCAGAAATCACACATCAGCTCAAGGGACAACTACCTCGTCCTCGAGTGATTGTGGCACTGATTTTACTGGACCATCTTACATAAAATCTGGCTCATGCAAGTCCAAGTTAAAGGAAACGTATTATGTCCCTGTATTCGTGTGTATGGCAACGAAGTCAGTACACTTAGAGGTAGTCAGCAACATGTCTACTCAGGCATTTCTGGCTGCTCTGAAAAGATTTATTTCGCGTCGAGGAAGACCTCGAAATATCTTCAGTGACAACGGGACAAACTTCGTGGGAGATGAACGGGAACTGCCAGAAATACAAACCCTTCTCGGACATGACCAGCTGTGATTATCTCCACCATCTCCAGCAAAGATCCAAATGAAAATAAACTAAACATTACTGAATTGAAATAGTATTTTTTGCAGCTTTTAGGAATTTGGGCCATTGGAGGCTACAAAAATTAAACGAGCCTGATAGTAGTCGCGTAATAATGTGTAACATGTGACATGTTATCCTACTATGTGTGTCCCGGGAGCGCAAATCCCTTGTTGACAGTTAACTCTGTTGGTCATTGAAATAAGTACTTGGAAAACTCCAGTGCCAAGTCCTGACCGTTTATGAATCATAATTGTTGTTTGCTAAGACGTTGTATCTTAATCGATTGATAACATATTGTGCATTATGCAATGGAAAATTAAAAGTGTATATTGTAATATTAGAGTGCAGAGGTGTCTTTAAAAAGCTGAGCCGTCTCGGTTGCAGACAAGATGACAGCTGATCTCTCGTCTGAACTATATTTCACTAATTTGAGTATGTTGCATTCAATATAGCCTACAGATATAAACATAATAGGAGCTTTGTATTAAATGAACTTTGTTTGAAATATACTCCAGCAGGGGCTACATGACCGCGTTGTCGCAGCCCCTAAACTTAAGAACCAACCATACTCCAGTGAAGAAATCGTTTAGTCAAATTCATCACTGGCTAAGAAGTTGTATCTTAATCGATTGATAACATTCATTTTGGGATTAGGTCTGTGGTTACAGCGATGGTCTCTCAACTGGCCAGCTGGGGTTCTAATCCTAACAGTGTTGTATTATTTTGCTTGATTTTTTATATTTATTGTTTTTTGAGTACTGGGGCGTTATACAATTGAGCGTTATATTGTGTAATTTGCAATGGAAAATATATATTTAATTAAAACAAAGTTCTCCAATGGATCTGCAGTAGTGACATCTACCTTCAACTAGTTAAACTAAGGTATGTGGGAGCAATCCACTGCCTACTTGATGCGAGCTGCGCTCTATACCAGCCAGTTAGTGAACCCATGACAGCGATGTTATGAAAATTGCCGATAGAGCGCACTGCCAAGTATAGGCGCAATTAAGAATTAGGTGTGCAGAAGGTATATTAAATGTGTTTCTCCCAGTGATACGTTCAGACCAACGAAGTTTCAATTATTGTTAGTAGTCGGTGTTAATTTACTGAATCCTTACGTTGTTTGGAGTGTTTGTTGATGCGATATAGATTCCACATAGCCACAACGGTGAGGGTCAGTTTTTATGTGACGTGTATTGCGTTTCGTCTACGAGGTTTTCAATTTTATTTTCACGTCAGGAAGTAAACGATAGGTAAATTAAGTTTGAGGGCACATTTTAACTAATAATCTTTCTTTGTCGACAAACAGGTTCCAAGCCCCGTACCATTGTCACAGTGCCTCAATTGATAACGTCTGGTTGTTAATACCGAAGACCCTTCCATGAATGGGTACTTCTGCTAGTTTTCTTATAATTCCGAAATCATTTTGTTCATCCCTTGGCGTAATGGTGGGTCATATCAAAAATTCTTTCAGACAAAGGTTTTAGAAAATTATTAGGGGAATATTGCCCATTTTATACGGGTTTGATTTTGTGCCTATTAAGAGAGATATCATTTTCGTTTCCCGAAAAAAACACTTTTTCCCACCCCTTTGGTCAATGGTTGGAGATATCAAAAACTTTTCAAACATACATTTTTGCCCCTTATCCGACACATAGTATGAACTTTAAATGGATCTGATATTTCACATATTAAGAGAGTTATAACTATATTTCAATTTTTCGAGAAAAAAAGACGCCCATTTTCACCCCCTTCGGCCGATTTTGCCCATTAACGAACTCGACCGATATTTTAAAAGTGATACATATTATGTAAACAATTCAAAGTGATTGGTAAAAAATTGTGGTAGTTATCGTGTCCACAAGAAAGTGATATACCGGTACATACATACTGTATATATGTATACATTCATAAATTATACATAAACTTTTGAACTGACGGTGGTTTTGGGGTCTGAGGGATGTAAAACGCGAATATATGTCGACATTTTCCGGAAGTCGAAACATGGTACCTGTACCCCCCTACCCCTTATTAAAATACGTCTGCTACCCGAATTAAGAGGAGAAGGCATGCGGGACAGAAACCCGTGGGATGGAAGTGGACCAGTGCCCAGAGATCCTAATTATTAAATTATTAACCTGGTAAATGAAAGGGTAAAATAAACTGACACAGAAATTATTTAATTTAAGCGAGCGGAAGTCTGCAGTTTAATACCAAAAACATGACGAATAGAATTCATAGTGTTATCACTGACCGAGTTCAAACGCGCCCCGCTTGGGTAGCGCTAGCGGCGCAGATACCCAACGCTACACTGTCAGCCGCAGTCAGCTGTTATAATAATCAAATATTCCGTAAAACGCACGTCACAGATTCTATTTTTGATCGACAATAAATGTCTTATCTTTCCGCGGAATAATTCTCCCCCATTTCGCAAACAGATTTGTTTCTTTTGGCGGTGTGAAAAAATGTCTACCATCAGCTTTTCTTCCTAACCCGATTTACATCTAGGAACGAAACAGTACGACATTTTCCCGAAAAAGCAGAAAATTTAGTTGTTTGCACACACAATGCACTGCACAGACATTCGTAAACTATTACAAAGAAATAAATCCCCTCACTTAATATGACTTCTCACGCACAGGATATTACCAAGACCAACTACAATCCTCAGACCTTAATGTAGAAAAAACATGGCGGCGATGGTTGCCCTACCAATAGCTAAGATCATGTCATCGGGCTTGTCACAGTTCGTGTAAATTATTATTTTTTACTCACCTAAGAGCATATAATATATCACAAGACGTGACTAGGTTCCGAAGAAATATGCATCAATAATTTTGACTTACCTGAATTAATTTATCAATATAGTGCTGGCCTCGAATTATAGGTTTCTTCGTCTTCACCCAAGGGACAGCTACAATAGTCTCACTGTTTCTGTGGTTGAATAAGAAGCTTTTTTGGCGAGTTATCACGATTTGTATTTAAGTTCAGTAATATAGAATAATATTATTAGCAAAAAATCAAACAGATTCTGAAGTAGGAGAGAAGAAAGTACCCGGTTACTGAAGTGCTGTCCCAGCACATGCAGGGTATTTGTGTACACAATCGGAATGAGAATAGTTGCCTAAAATAATCGAACCAACGCCATAGAGATACAATTCAATTAAGACCTCTCGTGGAATTGCCTAAAATCTCGGGTAAAACATCACACCGAGTTAGTTGATTGAAATATGCAAAGAAGTCGTCGTGTGGATATCAGAACATAATTATGCAGAATATTACACACAAGGGACACGATAATATGTTACCATCTAACCTATTAAACATTCGCTGTTACCGTTTGGAATAGTTGTACGCTGGAAATAGTTGATTTAGTAAAGTACTATAGGTTGGAAAGCACCATCTCCCTCTTACGGAATTATCGCGGCACATCATGTCGCAATATAATAACATAATTGGCAAGGTACTCACAACACTTTATTACACACATCATAATAAAAAAATAACTTGCAAGCTGTAAGAATCACAAAAGTATGAATAATGACGGATCACAATGAGTTCACTGTTTGGCACAGGGGGAACATCTTCCTTAACCAATAAAATAGAAGTTCACTGTATTATTTGGCGTGTAAACAAGGCAGTGTAGAACATCTGCCAGACTGGTAATGATTTACGGAGGCACATATTGCACATATTCAAGATAACGTCAACGGATTGGTCTAGTCGTAGATGCTCATTGCGTTTTTCCCTTTACGTACTTAAGTTCGACACTACTGACGTGTACTAAGCTATTATTATATTGTCACTAACTAGCAAATCATTGCGGTGTATATTATTGAGACACTTCTATTATGCTTTAGTCTTAGGTACTTCAACATCCGAAGTAAATGACACAATGCCATCGGTTGACTGGGCAATCATCACACAAACGAACCAGTCCATATTAAGCGTATTATCACATATTTACATACGATTGCAGTACATTAACGCGAACTGGACTTTAGAGACATACAGAAGACACTAAAAATTACATATAAGCGACAGTTTACCCCAACTTTCATCAAACGAAGCTAATCAAAGCTAAATAGTGTATCCCAGCAACGAATGTAAACAAACAATATGCCGGGGCTTCCGGATACGCCATTTTCACACTTTCGAGACCTGCATTAAGGTCTGAGTATTGTAGTTGGTCTTGATATTACAGTACTAACCTCGTAGGCTACTGTCACACGTGCTTTTGGTTCGGCACGACTTCCGCGCCACACACTGGCTGTACCATGAACTACAATGGTTAAGTAGCGGAGTGATGACACTGATTACTTCTATTCGTCATGCCAAAACATTTAGATTGTATGTATGTCTACCCCTTATTATTCCCGTTTTTCCAACGGGGTCGGGGATGAGATGCGATGTAAGTCTTTGTGGCGATGGTTTTTACGGCCGGATGCCCTTCCTGACGCCAACCTCATGAGAGGAGTTAATGAGAGATGAAATGAATGATGGTGAATGAAACTGGGCAAGGATGTGGAAGGAAGCGGCCGTGGCCTGTTAGAAGGTACCGTCCCAGCATTTGCCTGGTGTTGAAAATGGGAAACCACGGAAAACCATTTCAAGGACGGCCGACGGTGGGGCTCGAACCCACGCGTCTACCGAGTCAGCAGAGAGCTTGGCCCCATGACCTAATGCTGAGCTTTAGCCAGCGTAGCCACTACTGTCGGTGCCAAAACATTTAGATTCAGCTGTTCAAAAATGGGATACGCGCTGGACTACGTACACCTCTTTGCGAAGGCCCAGTTGCAAAGAGCAGTATGTCCTGATCAACAAAATGTTCAGGAGAGACAAAAAACTGATATTTTGAGTCCCAGAAAAGAAAATAGGTTCGCATTTCTTCCATTAACCTTGTGCATGTCTCTACATTTATTACACCAACTTTGGAAAATGGTGGGGGAAGAGTATTGTGTAAAAATTAGAAATAAATTTGGACATACTCCCTTTTGCAACCCGATTGTGGACATGCTGCCTTTTGCAACGGGAAATCTGTCCCTCTTAATAATAATAGGCCTAAAATAATAACAGTTGTTGATTCTTTAGGGACTTAACGACATTGTGGTCACGTAGCCCCGTGTGCTTGGGTGTGTGTTTAGAATTTGTCTGATAACCTGTGTCATTGTGATGTCTGTAGTAGTGTGTGTATTTGGAATTGAGGTAGGATTTGGGTAGGAAGAGGCCTTGGCCTTCAGTTAGGCATTTGCCTGGAGGAGAATTGGGAAACCACGGAAAACCACTTCCAGGATAGCTGAGGTAGGAATCGATCGCGCCTCTTATCAGTTTTGCCTCACGAGGCTGAGTAACTAATATAACATTGGGGAGGTTAAAACGAGGCCACACTTTTAATTCTTATAACACAACAATCTCTCTTCTCTCTTCTTTTTCCTTAATACCAACTTGCCGACTCTCAGGAGATCGCTGCCCGCCAACATTAAGCCGAGAACTTCTCTCTTTTCGCCGGCTGACAGACTAGCGATCCTTGTGTACGTCTCGGGAGTTTGCTTTTATGACGTCAGTAGTTTGCCGTAAGAATATATGATCCGGGCTTCCACACTCGAAAGACCCGTACAGAAAATGTCACAGATTAAAATCATCTTTAAGGATACATGCCTATCATGGCATGGTCCAAATGTGACTTAAGAAATCAGATTACTTGACAGAGAAGGTATGGACAGAGAGGTAATGAATTGCATTATTAAAAATCCGGTCATCGAAGTACGAACGACCTAGGAAAGATATATGTATGAATATGAGTAGGAGACAAACCTAAATTGGTTTGTTCCAATTGGACATTAGAAGAGAAATATGTATGAATATGAGTAGGAGACAAACCTAACTTGGTCTGTTCCAATTGGACTTGAGAAGAAACATTTCTTGGCAGAGGAGTTGATGAATGACATGTGACAGCAACTGTCACAGTACCCATTTCAATAGTTAGCTTTCTAATGGAATCTACCTAATTAGCTGTGCAGTAGGTTTATTCAATGTGTTTCTCCCAGTGATATGTTTAGACCAACGAAGTTTTGTTTCAATTTCAATTATTGTAAGTAGTCGGTGTTAATATACTGAATTCCTACGTTGTTTGGAGTGTTTGCTGATGAAATTGTAAAATGCTATGGTTTGAACGCCCCTGCTCAAATCCAGTATGTCGTACCGTTGTGTGCAATTTTGCGCTTCGAATAGGAATAAAATATGAGGTGATAAGGACAAAGAGTTATAACTATACCCATACATTTAGGAGAAAGTAGGCTATATGTTCTTTCCTGAACACCCTGTATATTAATGCAGCCAATGGCGATTTGTTTTCATTTTCAGGACGGATCATGGAAGGGATTTTGGAAGGAAATCGGCCGTAGACCTATTGAAAGGAACAGTACCGGCATTTGCAAATAGGAAACATCGGAAACCATTTTCAGGACGGCCGAGGTTGGATTCGCACCGACGCCCTCCCCATGCCAGCGAGGCACGAGGTAGCACGTTCCCCATACGAGGAGTGGCTAGTTCAATGCTGGTGGTACTCACCCACTTTAGTGCAGTCCTTAACCGCAGTCGTAGCATTATCCAGTTTGTTTTTGTCACCTTCCCACAGCGTCTGGTAGATCTTCAGAGCTTCATCATAGTCCACGGTTTGACCATTCTTAATTGCCCCGATCGATATATATACGCACTTCTGCAGGCACTGAAATGACAAAGAGAAGGAAGTTATTGACGTTATTGTTAATCAAAATTATATAATCAGCTTGGGTATCGTGGTCATCGGTCCCGTTTAGTTGGCCGTATGTTGAATCTGTCAGATAGCATGTGTAATTGAGGCTAATTAAATTCAAAGACAGTAATGCTATTGTTACAGCTCCAGCCCTTAAAAGGCTGTAACGCCCTAAAAAACCCTAACAAATCCCATACCAAAGGAATACGAGGTACAGATTACAGACAGCGCAATTATTAGATAACACACAGGTGAAGCAACTATTGCCTCACAGCCACAACACTGTAACTGCAAGTTTGCGACATTACCTCAAGAACAACAACAACAGAAACAATAAGCAAAATACTGCTGACAACGGACGACCCAACTGAGCCTTCAAATAAGGAGAGGACCCAGGGGCTCGGGACAGTCTGATGGCGGAGAGAGTGCAACGGGCGCTGGAGGCTAGTGCCTCTCGGCGAGGGGATACTACCCCCAGCATGGACGACGACTAGACTACAAGACTTCCAGACCTGACTTCCAATGGTAAGGCCCAGTTGTACGAACTCGGGTTAGCCATCGGAATAGCTATACCTGGGCTAACGTCTTCCTTGGTATATCTCCTAGGGTGGGTTGTACGACAAGATTTTATTCCGGGGCTCGCTATTCCATGTTTGTCTGAGAGACTAGCTAAGTTGGTAACAAATGGAGCTAACTTTGTGGACATATTGATACAAAATATGAACTTCTTTGGTAACAGATGAATATCGAATTGACTACTGCGATGCTCCATGAGAGGACGTGAGAATAACAAACATAATAAATACATACATACATACATACATTGGTTACGAGTCAGTAAATAATAGTATAACGTATATATAAATATAATGCAAACTAATATAGCATATCCAAGAATTAAGCACAGGTAGGTCCAGTACATAGAAAATTTGATCTAATAACCTCAAAACTGTGTATTTTTCCAGTCTGAACCGTATAAAGAATTAATTTTCATCACAGTTCAGAAAACGATCCGGCCTCTGTCTGTTCTTCTTTGCTTTTCTCCTTTGCAGAAATATTATTTCTGTTAAGGGATCCTCTGCATCAGCATGAATGCTCTCTTGAATAATTATGAATAGCCTACGCTCATGGCTGACGCGAAGTTATTATTAATGCCCTGTTGAACCAAGGATCACCCCAAATGATTGCCGGTACATACAAATGACAATACAGAAACACCAAGCATAACATAAAAACAAAAAATAATAAGCAAAAAAGTTGGATCCGCAAAAATTGTAACTTCATACCCGCGAGACTAGCTCGCCAGCCTCTGGACCACCGCTACCTATTATAATTGCCGGAAGACTGCGCATATGATGCTTATGTACGGAATATCAGTGACCTGCTTTCGTTATATTCTGTAAAAATATGTATGTAATTACTGTGCTGCTATTAAGATTATACATTTTCATGTACATATATGAATAGTTCACTCGAATTGAGAGTTTGCGATGATTTAATTCGGTTGTTTTGTAATAAGTGAGCCTGGCATCACCAGCATGATTGTTCTCTTGAATATGAGTAGCCTATACTCTCAACTGACGTGGGGTTATTATTAATTGAATGAAAATCCACAGCCTGCTTCCAGTCTTCGACCGGGTCAGGAATGGAATGAATGAAGCCCCCATCTAGCGGCGAGGATATGAACTGTGCCGGCTGCCGAGGCCTGACACACTCCTCTGGGGCAATGATTAAATGAATGACAGATGAAATGAAATGGTAGTGGAGAGTGTTGCTGGAATGAAATTTTGACAGGAAAAACCGGAGTACCCGGAGAAAAATCTGCCTGCATCCGTTTTGTCCAGCACAGATCTCACATGGAGTGACCGGGATTTGAACCACGGACCCAGCGGCGAGAGGCCGGCGTGCTGCCGCCTAATCCACGGAGGCTACAGGTATTATTAATTACCCTGTTGAATCTAGGATCACCCCAAATGAATACTGGCAGGCTACATATAAAAGATAATGCAGAAACACCAAGTATAACATAGAAACGAAAACTAATAAGCAAAAAAGTTGGAACTGGTGAGATTCGATCCACAAAATTTGCATTGTTTCTTCGTGAGACCGGCACGCTAACCTTTGGACCACTGCGACATGGCGTTCAGTGCTGAAGACAATGCATATGATACTTATATTTGTAATGTCGCTGGCTTGCTTGTGTAATTTTTCTGTAAAAAGGTGTCTGTAATTATTGTGCTGCTATTAAAATTATACGTTCTCATGTACATTTATGAATAGTTCACTGGAATTAAGAGTTTGCGATGATTTAACTTCGGATGTTATTGCGGTCTCTCCCGTCCGCCATATATATACTCGGTATAAGCAGATAGCCCGCCATTCCATGCTCGGTTAGCTATGCTGTCGTTTATACCCGGATTATCTCTTATACCAATGTCGTACAACTCAATTCTGCGCTAACTACGGAGATAACTTTAGCCGAGGTATAACCCGAGTTCGTACCCTAAGTGTGCCAGCTTTTCCCTTTTTCCTCCTCTGCCCCTCTAACAACACTTTCCCCCTTGCTTGTTACATTAAACCATAAATTACAATAATGGAATCTCTCTTTCATTGCCCTGCTATCACAATCCCAGCTCCCCTCACTACAATTACACTGCAACCGTGAGCCAGCCCGCTGCAGTCTCAGCAAGGTCGCCCATGCGTGCCATCGAATGAGCGAGTGGTCCGCGTACCAACCTGTAGGAAATGCCCATTCTTAGCCCATACCCGTTCCATCTACATTCACTCACGCCCCTCATCTCATACGTCCCTTTCGTCCTGCTGACCCCGTCTCCCCTGTGCATCCTCCTGTCACGCCAAGCGAGTGTTCCACCCGGTAGAATCCCGAGGAGGTAGAACAATATAGTCTATTATTGACTTGGTTCCTTTATCCTCCCATGTGTATCTGTGAATCCCCTCATGCTTCGAGAATGAGTTCGCAACAGATAATTGCATGCTAGCACAGAAGTTCAGTAAACATTTCCCATTGTTGTTCGCTTCTCTATCCTCACCCCACTTACCCATTACCTTCTCTTACCACTCAGTTCTATTTCCTATCCTAGCATTGAAATCTCCCATCAGTACTACACTATCGGTATCCTTATTGTTAACTCTCACTACCACATCACTCAGTGCCTCATAAAATCATTCTACTTCGTCCTGATCTGCCCCTTTGCATGGAGCGTACACTGAAACTATCCTGACCCGAATTTCTGATATCCTCATTAATTGATCATTTACGTGCCTCACAGAAACTATGTTAAGCTCTTAAGTTCTACAGCCCTACTCCCCACTTTGCCCTACCTCGTTTTACACCTGACAGGTATATCTTGTAATCACCTACTTCCTCCTCTCTATTTTTCTTTATATTTACTTCAGTGATCCCTAGAATACCCAATCTCATCCGACTTGCTGACTCATCTAGCTCTACTTTCCTCCTTCCATAATCACCCTCGATAGTAATAGCACCCCGTCGAATATCAGTTCGATTGCCTCTTTTAAATGTGTCATATTTCAAGGATATTTCAAAGATGTCGACACCTCTGTGTTAATATTGCGTGCCCAATTTTGCGGTTAGTATAGTCACACGTTGTACTATAGACAATAATTAAAATGTCAATGTCTTCAATAGGGCATGGTGGCACAGCCGGTCAAGCTGTTGGCCTCTCTCACCGCGGTGGACCGCGTTTGATTCCCGTCAATGCATGTGAGATTTCCAACGTGAAATGCCATGTCCTGTGGTTCGTATTCTCGAGGTTCATGATAGTGAGATTAATGGTCACGTAAAACTACAAACCTTCCTTCTTTCAATGTCTTAAATACTAAGTTTAATTTGATTTTTCTCTTGTGTATATTACCGTATTCAGTATAATAATCAAATAGCCGGCCCCGTGGTGTTGGGGTAGCGTGCCTGCCTCTCATCCGGAGGCCCCGGATTCGAGGGATTTTAGAAACTGACTTGAGGGCTGGAATGGGGTGCACTCAGCCTCGTGAGGACAATTGAGTAGCTGTGTGATAGTGAGGCAGTGTCCCGGTCACGACGGCTGAGGGGATCCAATGCGTTGACCACGCGTCACCCCAATATCTGTAGGCCAAAGGCTGGGCAGCCTGGGCTCTTCATGGCCTGTAGTGCCACTGGGTGGAGGAGGAGTAATACTCAAATGAACGATTATCTAAAGGATCTTGTAGATATTGGTACTTCTTCGTCAGTGATAATGATAATTGTAAGGTTTACAAAGAACTTCTTACCTTGGCTTCTTGGGTTTTCAGTTCCTCCCTGTTCACAATAGCATTCACGTCCTCTGAAAGAATAAAAAAGACATAAGAGAATTACTATGATTTTCGGACTCTCAGAACCAATACTTTACAGCTACAAGGGAAAAGATGTTGTTTCATTTCGGGGCTTGAGCATCGTAATCACATAGGTTCCGTGTTTTTGGGTGTGTGTAATTTCTCTGATAACCAGTGCCACAGTGGTGTTTGTATTAGTGTGTGCACATGTAATTGAGGGCAGGTTTGGAAAGGAGGGAGCCGTGGCTGTAAGATAGGAAACATCCCGGAATTTGCCTGGAGTAGAAGTGGGAAATCTCAGAAAACCACTTTTAGGAAGGGTGAGGTGGAAGTCAAACCCCCACCTTGTTACAGCCAAGGATGCTAGCCACTACTCCACGGAAAATGGCATATTTATATGACTGTTACTCTAGTGATCTTCAGCCATGGCAAATATGAGGGGTTCTCAAATGAAAAGGTACGAAGCGATACTGTGGGTACAATTTATTCGTTATTCAAAAGTAATCACCACAGACCTGTGCACAGGTGTCCCATTGCTTCACTAGCCGCAGGATTTCCTGTTCCCAGAAGTCTTGTGGTTGTGACAGGAGCCAATCCTGTACGGTGTCTTTGGTTCGTCGTCCGATTGGAAACGTTTTCCCTTGAGACGAACCATTAACAGTGACGTGTATTGTGCGACACTCCGTAGCCTACGCAAGTCCATCAAGAAAAAACGGCCTGGACTGTTCACGAAGGGAGTGATTCTGCTCCACAATAACGCTCGCTAATATGTCTCTAACGTCACACAAGGTGTATTGGCCACGTTCCAGTGGGAGCAACTTCAGCATCCGCCCTACAGCCCGAACTTGTCACCCTACGACTTCCATCTGTTTGGTCCGTTAAAAAACATCGCTCATCGTTATATTTTTTAGCTATCACAGAATGTCCCCATCCTAAACATCTAGCACGTTCTCCAATTGACACAAAAAAGGCCTCTGCCCTTGCCATTGGGATTTTTGTTGCACGCTATTTGCACTAGAACTTGGTCTCTTCTCAGCTGACTCCATATTCGTAGCACCAGCTGTCACTGCAGTGACGCAATCGGTTGGTTTACGCTGCCAAGACTGAACGCAGCTACTCTGCCCGCTCGCCGCCCGTGTACGGAGTGGGTGCCCACTTGGTGAAATGCCCTGTTTGAGCAAGTCTGATCTAGATGGCCACAGTCAGTGTCGTAATTTCAACCACCTCAGCTCGCCCTAATAGTCATGGTGCGTGATTTAACGCACTCAGTCTCAATAAGGTTGAGAAAACCTGCTGTAGGTCCTTCACGATATAAAAGGCAAAATGCAACTCCACTATTCCATCTTTCTAATGCTTGCCACGGTGGTTGAGTGATTATCGTGTCGGACTGCCAAACACAAGATTTCAGGTTCGCTCCTGGCCGTGGTAAGTGATTCTTTGAAAGGCGTCAAAAATCACGATACGCATGTAATTCGATGTTGGCCTGTTAAAGAACCCATTTGATTTCAGTAGGCCGTGTTCATAATGGCAAAATTAATGTCGGGATTTTCCGCCAACACAAAGTTCCTCATTTCTCTACTAGAAAGCGCTATAGTGTCAAGGAGCTTAGATATCTAACCTCCTTGACTTTCAAAGTGTTTCAAGGAACAACAAAATTTGACATGCAAGCTGCCCTCTGGGAGCAAATGACAAGGCTCGCACCCGGGACCTGAGGCCATACGATATTTATTTATTTATTAATAGGTACTGTTACAGTTAGGCAAAACCTGGTGGTAACAAGATATTTACATGTTATTATTATTATTATTATTATTATTATTATTATTATTATTAATATTATTATTATTATTATTATTATTATTATTATTATATCTTTCTAATTTGAGTCGATTTTCAAGATTTCTTCTTGGTAGGAAAAAAATAAATGATGATTGTTGTTAATTTTTTAGGATGTGTGTAGAATTTGTCTGATAACATGTGTCACTGTGATGCCTGTAATAGTGTGAGTAATTGAGGTAGGATTTAAGGGCCGATAACCTAGATGTTAGGCTACTTTAAACAACAGTTTTCATCATCATCATCATCATTATTATCATTAGGTAGGATTATGGTGATGCGGCCTTGAACTTAAGTTAGGAAATATTCCTTCATTTGCCTTGAGAAAAAGTGAGACACCACGGAAAATATCTTCTATGATGGCTGATTTGTGAATTAAACCCACCTCTTCTCTGTTTCGCCTTACGAGGCGAAGTTCAGAACTAGTTGTCGTTGACGGTGGCGTTTGGTAGCAATAGTAGGAACTACTTGAAAATTTAATGTCTGCAGTTCTTACTTGAATTAAAAACAGATAACACACACTAATACAGCCATCACAATTTACACCGGTTATCAGACTGATTCTACACACACCCAAAGTACACGGGGCTGCATGACTGCGTTTTCGCAGCCCCTAAACTGAGAAACCAACCAACCAACCAACTACGAGTTCACTAAGGGTATGAGAAAAAAACAGAGCAGAAAGTAGTCAATTTGGTATAAATGCTGTTAAAAATAAAAGCTTCTGGTTGACTTACCGTCGCTGGCTTTGGTTTCTTCTTTGCATTTTTCGGCCAAGGGTCTCATCTTGTCCTGATAGACTTGGGAAGGTTTGTTTGCGTCATCTCCCTGCAATAGAAAGATCGCTCAGATACATTTTTCCATTGAACAAACACACGTAATTAAAGAACAAACGATCAGCCAGTGGACATGGACGCAGAAACAATAATCTTACAATAAATCTGAAATAAAATACTTTTCGTGACTTGGGGCCCTTAAGAGGTCACTCTATCACTCGCATATACATAAGTGGAGATAAAAAATAATTCCGTGAAGAACTAAATAGCCTATCTTCATATACCCTGGTCTTTTCCATTAGAAACTCTCCTGCCTATTTTCTATGTGATGTACTAAATAGTGTTTGATACACGACCTATGTCTCAACCAGCACCATTACATTGATAAATGATGTGCTTACAGGCGGATCCAGCCGAGCTGCTCACCAGTGTGGAGCGGAGAACTCACCGCCTTGCGTGAGTAGACCAGCAACATGCAACACAGCTCTGCTGTGGGGGCTGCCGTCACTGCGCGGTGGATACATCAAGACTGGCAGAAAGCGCATGAACTTGTACTATGATCTTCGCCCAGTGACGTATTAGCTATCACTCCCAGTCCCTCTCCAACCGTGCTCCGAGCATCACTGCTGAGTACTCATGTGTACGCATACTCAAACTCGTGGATTTGCGACAGCCAGAAAGCTAGAATATATAACTTTCAGTATGTCTGCTTCTATGAGGACACCCATGGGGTGAGCTACAAGTACCGTCGCGTGTCGAGTGTTGTCTGGGGGAGGAAAGTGTACATGTAAGGACGAGGGATTGGAAGGTAGCGGCTGTAGCTTATAGTTAGGGACCAACCCCGGCATTTGCCTGGAAGGAAGATATGAAACCACAGAAGACCATATTCAAGGTTGCCGGCGGGAGGATTCGAACCTCCTCGTCTCGTGGATGTGAGCGACTGCCTGCAGCCACACCGTAACGACCACGGCTAACTCACCCGGTTCAGTATTATTAATTATGCTTGCCACGGTGGGTGAGTGGTTATCATGTCGGATTACTAACCCCAACCTTGCAGGTTCACTCCTGGCCGTGGTAAGTGATTTTTGAAAGGCGGCAAAAATTTCGACACGCATGTCATACGATGTTGGCATGTCAAAGAACCCTTTTGAATTCAGCAGGCCGTGTTCATAATGGCAAAATTAATCTCGGGATTTTCCGCCAACACAAAGTTCCTCACTAATCTACTAGAAAGCGTTATAGTGTCACGGTGCTTATATATATATATCCTCCTTGACTTCATAGTGCTTCAAGGAACAACAAAATTCGACATGCAAGCTGCCCTCTGGGGGTCAACTAACAAAGCTTGCAACCTGCACCCAAGGCCATACGATATTATTATTATTATTAGTAGTAGTAGTAGTAGTAGTAATTATAGCCCTCTATCACCATACACAATTTTAGTTGCTTAAATAGTTTCAGAGATATTGAACCGGTAAATTGGAGCACATGTACGAGGGGGAGGGGCAGCGGTCAAGCTGTCGGCCTCTCACAAGGTGGACCAGGTTCGATTCCCGGTCAATACATTTGAGATTTTCGAAGTGAAATGCCATGACCTGAGGTTCGGTTCCACGTTAGAAGGAGGTCTCTTGGCTTATGATCGCATGATTAACGATCACGTAAAACTACAAGCTTTGTATATCACACGTACGCAATGTTGTATTATATACTAGGAGATAAATAATATAATGTCGGTTTTATTATTATTATTATTATTATTATTATTATTATTATTATTAACTTTATTGGCTACATTGAACCACTTGAGTCTTCCATGTACACTTTTTATTTGAAGGTTGAATTGTTTGATTCTTCTTATCTGCCCAGTACTTCTTCATTCGTTAGTAATGTCGGTTTATAATTTTATTTACTTTTTATTTAGTCAATTTGCCCTCTAGTTTGGTATACCACGGACTCAGCGATGGAACTCACCACTACCGCCTCTACGGGAAGTAGTGTCCTGGAGTTTGGAACATCTGTTCGGGTTGGATACAACTGGGGAGGTGTGATCAGCACTTCGCCCAAGCGGCCTCACCTGCAAAGTGAACAGGGGCCTCATGAGGGATGGTAAGGGAGGGGAAGAGTGGGATCGATAGTCTAGGAAGAGGGAAGGAGGCGGCCGTGGCCTTACAGTAGGAACAATCACGGCATTTGCCCGAAGGCGAAGTGGGAAACCACGGAACACCACTTTGAGGATGGCTTAGGTGGGAATCGAACCCCCTCTACTCATTTGGACCACCCGAGGCTGAATAGACCCCGTTCCAGTCCTCATACCTCTTTTCAAATTTCGTGGCAGAGCCGGGAATCGAACCCAGGACCTCCGGGGCGGCAGCTAACCATGCTGACCGCTACGCTACGGAGGCGACTCGGTTTATAATACCAATCTAAAATTTTATCGCTTGCTTAGGACACAAAAAAAAACCTGATTTTGAAAATTTTGGACAGCCGTCATTTTAAAGTTTTCATAAAATTATTGTATTGTCAATAAATTAAGGCTTGTGTGATGATATACCGTGTCACGTTTCACAGTGCTCGGATGATTAAGTCGTGAGAAGAATCCATTTAAACATTTAAATTTGACGTCACAACGCTAACACAATCATGTTGAGTGTGGCCCAGATGCGGAACATTGACCTACACGTGAGTGTCAGACCTCGTTCTTGCTTATTAAGTGTGATTGCTTCCTACTGCCTGGGGCGTGCAGCTGAATCTGCCGCACGTCCATCCTCAATTACTGTTTCTACACAATTTTCTAAGTTCACTCTGCGTTAGGGGTGTAGTTTAACAAGAAGATATCAGGGAAGGAATGTAGCCCCATGTACTTTGGGTGTGTGTAGAATCTGTCTGATAACCGGTGTTAATTGTGATTGTATTAGTGTGTGTTATCTGCTTTTAACTCAAGTAAGGACTGCAGACGATAATTTCAAGCAATTCCTACTTTCGCTGCGAAATGCTACCGCCCACGACACTTAGCTGTGAACTTTGCTACTACTAGATGCCATCGCAACCAGCGCCCGGTGACGAACGTTGGAACTCAAGAGCATTAATCAAACCTAACCTACAAATTTTGCTTCAAACAAGATTAGTTCGTGGAAGGTTCTTTTACATGCCATAAATCTGTGACATGGGCCTGCTGGCACTCAGAAACATATTATGTCCATATTAAATAAGAACATTATTGCCCCAGGGGAGTGCGACAGGCTTCGGCAGCTGGCACAGTTCATATCCTCGCCGCTAGATGGGAGCTTCATTCATTCCATTCCCTGACCCGGTTGGTCGACTGGAAGCAGGCTGTGGATTTTCATATTGTAAGTAACTGTACTGATAACGAAACATTCCCCATTCGTATCTGTTGTTCAGTTCATAAATAATCAGTAATGCGTTCAGAAATTATTATCCCGTGCGTTATATCACGTAGACCTACCACGAATGCAATGGACAGCCGTGGCAATTACGGAGTTTGGTGGTTCAAATTCTAGCGCTGACGGCAGCCATCCTGAGTATAGACTTTGTTCGGGTTTCTCCCACACTCTCTCCAGGCAAATGCCGGGATGGTAATTGATACCAACTCAGCCTCGTGAGGTAAACCTAAGAAGAGGAGGGTTCGATTCCCACCTCTGTCATCCTTGAAGTGGTTTCCCCACCTCTATTCCAGGTAAATACCGCGATGGTACATGCTATCAACGGGGTATACTCAGCCTTGTGAGGCAAACCTGAGAAGAGGAGTGTTCGATTCCCACCTCTGTCATCCTTGAAGTGGCTTCCCCACCTCTATTCCAGGTAAATGCCGCGATGGTACATGCTATAACGGGGTATACTCAGCCTCGTGAGGCAACCCTGAGAAGAGGAGGGTTCGATTCCCACTTCATCCATCCTTGATGTGATTTTTTATGGTTTCCCACTTCTACTCCAGAAAAATGCCGGGATGGTTCCTAACTTAAGCCATGGTCGTTTCCTTCCCCATCCTCACCTTACTTACAAATACAATAGTTCAGCCACCACAATAATACAGGTTATCAGACAAAGTACACAGGGCTAAATTACCACAATGTCCAAGCCCCTCAATTGTAACAACAAGAACAAGTAATAATAATAATAACCCCTAGCACTACAGCCCCTGAAGGGCCTAGGACTACCAAGCGACCGCTGCCCAGCCATTTAGCTGCAGATATTGGGGTGACGCGTGGTCAGCGCTTCGGGTCCCCCCGGCCATTAATCTTGGTTTTCGTGACTGGGGCGCTGCCTCACTGTCAGACAACTACTCAATTGTCCTCACGAGGCTGAGTGCATCCCGTTCCAGCCCTCACGTCAGTTTCCAAAATTCCTGACGGAGCTGGGAATCGAACCCGGGGCGTCCGGGTGAGAGTCAGGCGAGATACCCCAACACCACGGGGCCGGCAACAAGAACAAGTACCTCAGAAAGATCTTGGGGCCAAAATATGAAGATGAGGTTTGGATCAAAAAGAAGCCGCATGAAACCTAACAAAGCATTGGAAAGAATCACAGATTCTTACCAGAGAAAAGGATACAGAAATGTTATGCTCACATATACAGAAGGAATGACAATAGGGTAACAAAGAATATTTCAAACCTTGCGCTATCTTAAGGACCACAACAATTGGCTGAAGAAAATAACACAAGACCTACAAGAAATCGATATTAACGAAAAAAATAATCACAATAGAAAATAATTTAGAACCCTAATAAACGGACACAAAATTGCTGAGAAACCCACATGGAAGAATGAGGAATGGACAGAAAAGCGTAAAAGACAGGACAGTGAAGAGAAATTGTGAAGAAAATAGGATAATGTACTTTGTTCTAAATAGGCTTACTGTAAGTTCTAACGCGCTCCTAGTTGCGCGTAACAAATACAAAGCCAAGTTTCTACACTTTCATATTTGTATTTATTTATTTATTTATTTATCGTATGGCTTTTTGTGCCGGGAGTGTCCGAGGACATGTTCGGCTCGCCTGAGTCTTAACTGCTTCCAGCGGACACCCTTAGGGTGAGATACAAGTTCCGTTCAATTTCAAGTGGTTCCAACTTTCGCTACCAGGTATCAATGATACCTAGTGGTGAACGTTGGAACTTTGATAAAGCGTTCCGACGAAATCTAACCTAACAATTTAGCTTCACACAAGTTTAGTGTGTGGAAGGATCTTTTACATGCCATAAATCTATGACATGGGACCGCCGGCATTACTTCCCCTTCTAAGGAAGGCATAGTGAAGGATTTTTAACGTTCTTAAAAAATCCGACGACTTCAGCCGGGTTTGAACCCGCTGTCTTGGGCACAGTAGTTCAGCATGCTACCAACTACGCCACCGAAGCCGCTGCTTTCATATTAATACATTCTTAAATTAGCACTGTTTGACTTTAATCTTAAATCTTTGGGTCACGCCTAGTTCATTTCGGGTCGTGCCAATAAAAGGCTTAAGAACCCCTTGTATGAAAAATGAAAATCCACAGCCTGCTTCCAGTCTCCGACCGGGTCAGGAATGGGATGAATGAAGCCCCCATCTAGTGGCGAGGATATGAACTGTGCCGGCTGTCGAGGCCTGACGCACTCATCTGGGGCAATGATTAAATGAATGACAGATGAAATGAAATGATAGTGGAGAGTGGTGTTGCTGGAATGAAATTTTGACAGGGAAAACCGGAGTACCCGGAGAAAAACCTGTCTGCCTCCGTTTTGGCCAGCACAGATCTCACATGGAGTGACCGGGATTTGAACCACGGACCCAGCGGTGAGTGGCCGGCGTGCTGCTGCCTAAGCCACGGAGGCTTCTTAAGAACCCCTTGTACAAAGCAACTAAAAGAGACCCAAAGAGATTTTTAAAAATACGTCGACGATTCAATTATTATTAGTCAAGATACGTAGAAGTTTACTTGTCACCTCCTATGATATGAATTTTTGGAAGGGGTTTTCATTTACATCGTAGTTCCTGATTAATATGGACATATCCTATGATTATAAGTGCTATACTTAGGCTATACAATTCTTTTCATGCGTAGATTAGGGCTTTCACGGTCCAAAACACTCTTCATATTATTCTTTTCGGGAAGGTGTATAACCGTGTGAATTTTTTTTAAATCGATTTTACCCTCCAGGGTGGTGGCTCCCACGGACTCAGCGAGGGAACTCACCCCTACCTCCGTTTTCAGGCAGTGTCCTAGAACTTGGAACATCTAATCGGAGTGGATACAACTGTGATTAGCACCTCGTCCAAGCGGCCTCACCTGCAAAGCGAACAGGGGCCTCTTGAGGGTACGGAATGAAAAGTTAGGATGGATAGGTAAGGAAGAGGGAAGGAGGCGGCCGTGGCCTTACAGTAGGGACCATCCCGGCATTTGCCCGAAGGCGAAGTTGGAAACCACGGAAAACCACTTCGAGGATGGCTGAGGTGGGAATCGAACCCCCTCTACTCATTTGGACCACCCGAGTCCTCAAACCACTTTTCAAACTTCGTGGCAGAGCCGGGAATCGAACCCAGGACCTCCGGGGTGGCAGCTAACCACGCTGACCGCTACGCTACGGAGCGACACGTGAAAATTATTAAATTGATTAAATGCCCTAAACGTTCCGTGAGGGACCATGACTCAGTTCTTTGTTTGTTTACTTTTGTTCTCTTGAAAACGGAGGCACGGTCTCTCATGAACCTTTTGGGGGTATTTAAATAATTGTCACATGGCATTACCCCTGACAAGAAAGGATAATATGAATAATAATTTTGCATGCACTTTGTTTCTTATTTGTATTCATTTTGTATTAAGATAGGGTCAAATAGGATGAAAATCAATAAATGTAAAACAAGAGTATCGGTATATACCCGAAATAAATCAGAATTCTCTATGGACATCAAATTGGCAGGTTAAAAACTTAAGGAAGTAGGAGACTTCTGTTACTTAGGAAGCAAAATAACCAGTGATGGACGAAGCAAGGAGGATATAAAAAGTAGGTTGGCTCAGGCAAGGAAAGCATTTCTACAGAAATGGAATCTGTTGACATCGAATATAGATTTAGGTATTAGGAAGTCATTTTTGAAAGCCTTTGTCTGGAGCATGGCGCTCTATGGAAGTGAAACTTGGACTATTGGTGCAGCAGAAAATAGAAGAATTGAAGCGTTAGAAATGTGGTGTTACAGGAGAATGATGAAGATCAGATGGGTAGATAGGGTTACAAACGAAGAGGGATTAAGACTAGTGGGAGAGGAGAGATGTTTCTGGCGACTGCTAATGAAGAGAAGAGATAGGTTATTTAGACACATATTAAGACACCCAGGAATAGCAAGCTTAGTTATGGAAGGAAGGGTCGAGGACAAGAACTGTAGGGGTAGACCAAGGTTATAATATTTTAAACAGATTGCCTCTGTTGTAGAATGTGGTAGCTATGTAGAGATGAAACGATTAGCTCAGGAAAGGGAGGCATGGAGAGCTGCTTCAAACCAGTCAAAAGACTGAAGACTCAAACAACAACTCAGTGGGGTACCGACAAAAGGGGAGGGGGTAGGGTTTAACCCCCTCACAAATTCATTTGTTTACCTGAATCATTATATTGTCCCATTTATTACATGTTAAATGTTTTACATTACCGCCAGTAAGGCTTCTTTAGTCAGGAGGAGTCCACTTCGGTAGCTGTGTACATTTATTTAGTTAATTGTATGCAAATAAGGCCATCAAGATAGGCAGTCTTTGAGAGTCAGTAGTAATGGCACTAAGATCATGGAGAGTGAAACATTATTTTTCTCACACATAACATCAATATAGTAATAATAATAATAATAATATAATCTATACTAATAAAATATAATAAAGCTGAAGAGTTTGTTTGTTTGTGTGTTTAAACGCGCTAATCTCTGGAACTACCAGTCGGATTCGAAACATTATTTTTGTGTATGATAGCCAGATTCAAGAGGAATAGTTTAGGCTATGTAGTATTAGGCTACACCTCTCAGGTAACCTTAAAGATTGATTTTTGTTCAGTAAGTCTGCAGAACAAGCGCTCCCGAACAGCTTAATACCTAAGTCTATTGTTGCCTGGCAATGCGGGCTGCATCACGTCGCCCCTACCAGTGTTCAGGTGCAGAATATACTGAGGTTATCAGCTGCAATAAGCGTTGGTGCTTTCCGATCATTATCCTTGAGCGCTCCAGTTCTGTAGTAGTATTCATTATCATCCATAAAACAAATAAATCCACCGGGAGAAGCCTGGCACTACTGCTAGTAATAATAATAACAATAATAATAATAACTATAATAATAATAATAATAATAATAATAATAATAATAATAGAGCGCAGGATATTAAGAAAAATCCTAGGTAACAGATGGGTTGATGAACAGTCGCGAATGAGAGCAAATGAGGACTTGTACAACAAAATAGACCTTATCACAGCATCAATTCAGAAGGGACGGCTACTATTTTACGGTCACCTTTTGAGGATGACTGATGATCGATTAACGAAAGGAATATGGAGTTTCATTAAGTCTAAGGCAACAAGGCTGAGATGGTTCGAGGAATGCGATAGAGATCTCAGGCAAATTGGTATTCTAGACCGAGAAATTCCTGACAGGAACACATTTAGAAGATTGGTGAACAACTACCAAGGTTTTAAAATGGTATCAACTTCCGGAAGACGTAGACGACCTTTGTCCAAGAACATAAACAGGCACTCGTCGCTGGGGTCAGAAGATACTCACAGGAAGTCAAAGCCGGAACAAGAACAAGACCTAGACACTCAAGTGAAGTTGGTTGTTACCACACAGTCTATAGAGGCTCAACTCGAGGTATATAATAATAATGTTATGGGTTTTACGTCTCTTTTAACTACTGGGGCTTTTACAGACGCCAGGGTGCTGGAATTCTACCCCTAAGGAGATCTTTATCGTGCCAATAAATCTACAGCATTTGCGCATCCTCAAATACCAGCTGACTGTGCCAGGATGCGATGCTGCAACCTTGTGAACAGCAGGCGAGAACGTTACCGATGAGCCATGCTGCCAGCATATCAACATTAAGCGTAGTCACGTATGGAAATATTGATACCAATATGGTGGCTTAGGTGGCGTAGTTGGTAGCATGCTGAACTGCTGTGCCCAAGATAGTGGGTTCAAACCCGGCCGAAGTCGTCGGATTTTTAAGAGCGTTAAAAATCCTTCGGTATGCCTTCCTTCGGAGGGGAAGTAAAGCCGGCGGTCCCATGTCATAGATTTATGGCATGTAAAAGATCCTTCCACAGACTAAACTTGTATGAAGCTAAATTGTTAGGTTAGATTTCGTAGGAACGCTCTTTCAAAGTTCCAACGTTCACCACTAGGTATCGTTGCTATCTGGTAGCGATATTTGGAATTATTTGAAATTGAACGGAATTTGTAGCTCACCCTAAGGGTGTTCGCTGTGAGCAGCTACATACTCAGGCGAGCCGAACATGTCCTCGGACACTCCCGGCACTAAAATACATACGATAAATAAATAAAATTGATACCAATGCATATTTTCAGTAGTATTTCGTTTATTGTGCTCGAAATTATAAATAAAATAGTTATCAAGCAGAGAAAATGTTTATCTAATTCTTTACTTTTATGAATAATAATCGAAATATTTTTGAAGGGGATCGGTACAGCTTAACACCTTCAAAAGTTAACAATTTTAAACAATCTCCGATTCTACCAAATATAAACCAACTAGTAACCCGTCCCGGCTTTGTCGTTATCTTTAACGGTTTTCCCAGCATAAGCTTAAAATGCGCACGGATGTCAGGCCCCAGACGCAATTCAGAAAAGCCGAGATGAACAGCGAAACTACAAACACATATTGACTACTCATCTCTGAAGTCTTAACTCGACACGACTTGACAGTTTGATGCTGGCCGAAGCTGGGGTGCTAGGTTTGCTCGTTAGCTCGTAAACTCGCTCCGAAGCTAGTAATTTGAATTTCCACTGAATGGAGATTGTTGTAAGAAATTAAAACGTAAAATCACTTACTGTGGGCGATGTATTCAAGATTGAGTTATGCTCTCGCGAACTTTTTTGTAGAAATTGTCATGCTGAACAATTCTTACACTCATAGCTAGCGCCCGGATAATTATGTGCTTAACTTTTCAGAAATATGTATTTATTTATGTGCTTAAAAGTGGAAAATGTGTGATTAAGTTTCCAAAATATGTTATTAAATTAGTATCATATTTATATCCCCCAGTTACTCGAAATATAGTTGTAACGTCTATCTGCTTGAATAAACCATAATCTTGTCTACAGTACAAAAAATATTCCCGCCTAATAGGCCGGGGCTTACCTTGGCTTCCGAATCCTACAATACTTACTGCAGATGCGCTATACGAAATCATGTATCTGCTGTTTTCGAATTTCATTCTAACAATAAAGAGCAGAACAAAAGGTCACTTCAAAAATTTCTTAGCCCTCTGCCAGTACTCTCAAGTTTCGCAGACCACTGTAATTTCAAGTAAATTATCCTCTCAATGTAAGGATTATTCGAGGTTTATTGAGAATGTTTATTCCAGGCTCCCTACTACTATGTATTTAATGACCGGGGAATTCCTGTCTTGAAATACTAATACAACACAGAGACAAGGGTGCATTTGAAAAATAGAGAACCAAATTACTGGAATTGCCAAGGGTCAAAAATGTGGACAGCAGTCATTTAAGGAGTACAACATACCACCAAATATAGGGAATATGTACTTACGAATAAATACGCCAGCATATGTATTTATTTATAAAAACGGCAATAATATGTAAATAAATAGAAAATATTTAGTTAAATAAAAATATGTAAACACATAACTAGCCGGGCCTTCCTCATAGCATAGAGAAAATTTTAACGGTTTATCCAGCGTAAGCTTAAAAAGCGCACGGACGGCAGGTTTTCCTTTCACTCGATTCGCTCCCCTGAAAGAAATCCTGCGTACGCCACTGCTTAACTGACTGAGGAGTAATGTAGCTAGATAGGACAGCAAAGATTTCTCTAGATAAAGTTGTACCTGAACGGCGAGCACTGCTGTGGCTAGGATGGCGATGCTGATGATGCACTTCATGTTGCCGAGTTGTTAAAGTAGGCTGGCGCTCAGTGGCTGCTCTTATATACCCTGCCACCGCCACCTACCAGCCCGAAGCATCCACACGCGAACTGCCAGGTCACCAACCTACCATACCCTCCCTTCATCTGCATTCCTGTTTGCTCGTCTTCGCGGGAACAACAAAAACGGCACTAATTACACAGCAATATCGACATTCAGCTGACAGAGCTCTCCCAGGATATCCGCCCCAACCATTCTTAACACCCTCATTCACCAAGGTGTTCCTTGCAGATACAGTATATCTCGACAATCATAACACTCTCCTTACTGGGCTATTATTTTGTTCCAAGCGGTTTCGGTGGCGTAGTTGGTAGCATGCTGAACTGCTATGCCCAAGATAGCGGGTTCAAACCCGGCCGAAGTCGTCGGATTTTTTAAGAGCGTTAAAAATCCTTCAGTATGCCTTCCTTCGGAGGGGAAGTAAAGCCGGCGGTCCCATGTCATAGATTTATGGCATGTAAAAGATCCTTTCACAGACTAAACTTGTGTAAAGCAAAATTTGTTAGGTTAGATTTCGTCAGAACGCTCTATCAAAGTTCCAACGTTCACCACTAGGTATCATTGATATCTGGTGGCGAAAGTTGGAACTACTTGAAATTGAACGGAACTTGTAGCTCACCCTTTAGGGTGTCCGCTGGAAGCAGCTGCAGACTCAGGCGAGCCGAACATGTCCTCGGACACTCCCGGCACTAAAAGCCATACGATAAATAAATTTTGTTCCAAATGCTGAATACCAGTCAATTTCAACAATATTCATTAATTTTTATCACCGCAACCAAAAGGCATAATTTGACGAAATTCATTTTATTTTATAAATCTATATTTCTACAATAATAGCCTATTCATACCATACTTATTGAATTGTGAAATAAAATACTCTTGATATTACATTTCTTATAGACATATAACCGACAGCAGCAGCTGCTACGCTCACTAAAGCGCAGCGTTAGGTCATGTGGCTAAGGTCTCCGCTGACTCGGTAGACGCGCGGGTTCGAGCCCCACCGTCGGCAAATGCTGGGACGGTACCTTCTGACAGGCCACAGCCGCTTCCTTCCACATCCATGCCCAGTTTCATTCATCTTCATCAATTCCATCTCTCATCCCGGCACGCAGGTCATCCACGGGCGTTGATTAGAAAGACCTGCACTCGGCCTATCAGGAGGCCACACGACAAAAAAAATATACGACCCTTACAGTAGTCGCATATGATGTGTAACTTCTGACATGTTATCCTACTATGAAATTGAGATGAAATATATTTGAAGTCAATTTTTTTCGGCTGTACTCCTCCAGATTTTAATGTTTTCTCACGTTTCTTTTGTCGATAATTTAGCATATATTCTGCTCTGGATTTACCCATCTCTGCAAATCACAAAATCATGAAAAAACGGGTGCCACCCCGAGTCCTACAACACCTCGTACAGCATTATTGGTTCTCGAAATATTAAAAAGCCGATGACCCTTTAGTTTTGGGTTCTTCGGCTAAATTAAGAGGGGATAGAAAAACGGGGGACGTCACCCGGACTCCTAGGACACCTCATACAGTGAACTCTGTTGGTCATCGAAATAACTACTTGTAAAACTCCAGTGTCAAATCCTGACCGGTGCGCATGCGCGAGGTTCGTTGTGGTACCAATGATTTATTGTAGGGATATTTTTAATGGTGCCTCCAAACCTTGAAGTAAACCGTATATGTTATACATTCCACTGCAAAAGTATGAAGATTTAATAAACCATAATTGTTTTCAGCAAATATGATATAATGAATATTTTCACACCAAAGAACGACAACTTGAAGATGATTTATTGTAGGAATATCTGTAATGGGACCTCCAAAACCTTGAGGTAAACCGTATGCGATGTTTCCTCTTACACATTTCCGTCCCATTTCTGTCCCATTTCCGTGGTCGACAGTACCTCGAATGCTTACATTAAGTAAGAATACAGCAAAAGTATGAAGATTTAACAAATCATAATTGTTTTCAGCAAATATGATATAACGAATATTTTTTTATCAAAGAACGACAACTTGAAGATGATGTATTTTAGGAATATCTTTAATGGGGCCTCCAAACCTTGAAGTAAACCGTATGCGATGTTTCCTCTTACACATTTCCGTCCCATTTCCGTCTCTTTTTCAAAATCACTCCCACAAAAAATATCCAGCAACCGAGTGGAAAGATGTTACACATTAAAAAAATAGACATAAAAATTTCAAAAAAAAGTCAAACCAATATTCAATGTTCACAATACTGTTCAAATTAATTTATCTTCACTGTGAAATGTGCTTGTAATGAATGTGTCACCTATTTGAACACGCATTTACTGTGAATCGAATTGCTTCTTAGTGTGAAAAATTTTGAATGACATAACGAGACCGCACCTTGAGAACAATTGGCGGTAAATCAGACATAGGGCATATGTGGATGAAGGTTGTTACCAACCGTAGAAACGCCGGGGAGGGAATTTGCGTTTGTTTGAATGAGTGACCCCGTAAAAACTACGGACTTGGCGATCTTTGAAAGAATTGAGGGCCGTACGAACTACGGGCTTGGTAGGGAGAGTGTTAACAGCGGCATTAAAATATATTTTTGATGTGTAACATCTTTCCACTCGGTTGCTGGATATTTTTGTGGGAGTTATTTTGGAAATGGGACGGAAAAATGAGCGCACGCGGTGGCGGAGATTGGTGCCACGACGTACTGTCGGCCACGTGGCTATGTGGAATGTATATCGCATACGGTTTACTTCAAGGTTTGGAGGCCCCATTAAATATATTCCTACAATAAATGATCTTCAAGTTGTCGTTCTTTGGTGTGAAAATATTCATTATACCATATTTGCTGAAAACAATTATGATTTATTAAATATTCATACTTTTGCTGTGGAATGCATGTCGCATACGGTTTACTTCAAGGTTTGGAGTCCCCATTAAAGATATTCCTACAATAGATCATTGGAACTATGCAGATACCAAACGTACAGCACAGGATCGACCCAGTTGGAGATGACTCGTCGCAGGGGCAAACCAGTCATCAAGACTGAATTACTCTAAGTAAGACCAAGATAGCGGGTTCAAACCCGGCCGAAGTCGTCGGATTTTTTAAGAGCGTTAAAAATCCTTCAGTATGCCTTCCTTCGGAGGAGAAGTAAAGCCGGCGGTCCCATGTCATAGATTTATGGCATATAAAAGATCCTTTCACAGACTAAACTTGTGTAAAGCAAAATTTGTTAGGTTAGATTTCGTCAGAACGCTCTATCAAAGTTCCAACGTTCACCACTAGGTATCATTGATATCTGGTGGCGAAAGTTGGAACTACTTGAAATTGAACGGAACTTGTAGCTCACCCTTTAGGGTGTCCGCCGGAAGCAGCTACAGACTCAGGCGAGCCGAACATGTCCTCGGACACTCCCGGCACTAAAAGCCATACGATAAATAAATAGTAAGACCACGACGTAACTCGCGCATGCGCACCGGTCAAGATTTGGCACTGGAGTTTTACAAGTAGTTATTTCAATGACCAACAGAGTTCACTGTTAACAAGGGATTTGCGCTAGCAGCAGACACATAGTAGGATAACATGTCTTATGTTACACATCATATGCGACTATTGTACGGTTCGTAATTTTTTTTCTTTTTTGCCTAGTAATCTATTAGTAGAATTGCTTTTCAATATTGTTGAACACTAGATTGGGCGAGGAGTTAAAATTAATTCCCTAGTGCCTAAAATAAATACATGAATTATGTATGCACTTAATGAAACACTTCTCATTAAAATGGGAAGGGGGAAGGGGTTAATTAGATGACCAGTTTCGTTCGTCAAGTGAGCATCATCAGATCAAACTAGTTTCGGTTGATACGATTATAACATTTATGTACAATAGTATTTGCAATATTCAATTACAGAAGATTTTTTGAGGTAAATCTTTCAGGGTCTAAAAATTGTATTTTATTTTATGAATTACTTGCTATTGTGCCCGGCGATGCCCGGGAGGTATCTTTATATGCTGTATAAAGATACATGGCAATATATTTAGCAGAGTATATACATTCTGCCCCTCAATGAGTTTAGAGGATACTTCTCCTCGACTCTCATGTTACTCAAGTGCAATATTAACTCACTGTAAACCTAGTCGAAAAGTACAGAGGAATACAATAACGTAGCAGAGCATGCAACAATAGTAAAACGGGATGTATATACACAATTTCTTGAGAACTCAGTCTCACAATTACTTTCCTGATAGTGTTTATTTTTCATTTAATGGGGAAAGTAAGACGTCTTATAGCAGTGTACACATAGTTATCTCTATTATTTTTCAAATGTACAATAGCAACTACCTTCTTGTTAGGAAATAATATTTAAATTATTCAATCATTGGAAGATAAAGTCATCAGTGGAGTCAAATATACGTCTTATGATTTTTAACCCCGCACAAATTACGTGAATACCGACAGTAGTGGCTACGCTGGCTAAAGCGCTGCATTAGGTCATGGGGCCAAGCTCTCTGCTGACTCGGTAGACGCGTGGGTTCGAGCCCCACCGTCGTCCGTCCTTGAAATGGTTTTCCGTGGTTTCCCATTTTCAACACCAGGCAAATGCTGGGACGGTACCTTCTGGCAGGCCACGGCCGCTTCCTTCCACATCCTTGCCCAATTTCATTCACCATCATTCATTTCATCTCTCATTAACTCCTCTCATGAGGTTGGCGTCAGGAAGGGCATCCGGCCGTAAAAACCATCGCCACAAAGACTTCCATCGCATCTCATCCCCGACCCCGTTGGAAAACAGGAATAATAAGGGGTAGACATACATACAAATTACGTGAATAATAACTTATTCCTGTACATAGGTCAGCGTGTACTATACTCGTAACAGCATATTAAGGAACATTATTACTGTAAGAATAATTTATATGCATATGATCTCATCCACATCAAGTTAAAGTAAATTAAGCAAAGTATAGTCCCAGTATATTGTCAAATATGATGCTTAGATTTTGCACACATTGGACTTCCTTAGCCTCTAAAGTATTTCGTAACATAAGAAATACATTCTCTAAACTCAATCCTTAATAATCTCTAAAATGCTATAGTGATTAGAACTCATGACAATTACAGTATAACATTAGGCTATTCAATAACTTTTGTCAGTAAGCACTAAAATGGATAATTTAAATACATTTAAAAAGAAAAAAACAATGTGAACGTTTAGTAGTTTAATTATGTTATTAACATGTTATCAACAAAATTAATAATTTAACCTCCGGTTCCATTACAAATTAGCATAGTTATATAGGAGGGCAATTACCACTTACAATATAACCCGAATAAGAAAGGCAAATACTATTCCTAGAAAAATCTGGAATATCACGCAAAAGTTACTGTATTTCTGATTTGTAATACAAAAGACAGTTTTTAGAGGTTAACTCTGTGAAGAATAAAAAATGCAGCATTAAGACATTATGATTAATAAAACATAAACGTCAACTTATCAGTTGTAGAAATCACCTTAACGGTGTGTGTAACACTTCAATTCTAGTATATATTGGCGGCTTCGGTGGCGTAGTCGGTAGCATGCTGAGCTTCTATGCCCAAGATAGCGGGTTCAAAACCGACCGAAGACGTCGGATTTTTAAGGACGTTAAAAATCCCTCAGTATGCCTTCCTTCGGAGGGGAAGTAAAGCCGGCGGTCCCATGTCATAGATTTATGGCATGTTAAAGAACCTTCCACTAATTACACCTGTGTGAAGCTAAATTGGATAGGTTAAGAATGTAAACAATGCTCTTGGGTTTCTACGTTCGTTGCCAAGAGCCGACTGCGGTGACGTCTAGTAGCTAAGTTCTGAACTTGGGCTAGTAGTCGTTGACGGTGGCGCTTAGCGGCAAAAGTAAGAACTATTTGAAAAATTCTAAGTTGCAGTCTGTACTTAAATTAAAAAACAGATAACACACACTAATACAGTCATCACAATTGACGCCGGTTATCAGACAGATTCTACACACACCCAAAGTACACGGGGCTACATGAACGCGTTGTCACAGCCCCTAAACTAAAGAACCAACCAACCATCTAGTAGATATTACATACAATATATTGCGCGTTATCGTCATATGGTAAAGGTTCAAAATCTTCCGTAACAGCAGCGGTATCAACAGTGTAAAATTAGTCTCAAAATATCACATAGATTTTGGTGCCCTAAAGATTAAAAAATAAATAAAATTATACATAAAATGCAAAAATCATTCAGACTACCACGTGTATTAGCGGCTAACATTCTCGGCTTTCGCCTTGGAGGTCCGAGTTTGAATCTCGGCTATGTCAATAAATTTTAATTCTGGTCTGAGAGCTGGAATGGGCTACACTGTGCCTCCCGAGGCAAAACTTGGTATTTGTTTTCCGTGGTTTCCCACTTCTACTCGAAGCAAATACCGGGATAGTTCCTAACTGAAGGCCACAGCAACCTCGTTTCCAATCCTCATTTGAATTACAAATACACACACCACTACAGCCATCACAGTAACATATGTTATCAGAAATATTCCATACACACTCAAGTTCATTGGGCTATATGACTGATGTCGCAAAGCCTCTAAATTAATCAACTACAGCAGAATCATTCAGGCTCATTTAATCTTAATACTAAGTTTCGTGATGGAATCTCCAGCTGTTGTAACGTTACGCCACATGCAGGGTTAGCCAATGTATTTCTTTTTTAATTTTAACTCTACAACGACGCCTGATAATAACATTTAAAAAATACGTATTCTGATTTTTATGGCATTCAGATTCTTAATGTTCTTCTCGTGTTTGGATAGAAAATGGAGTGTCATGACTTCTTACAGAGATAGTTAGAAATCTGGTGTTAATGTCTTGACCTACTGTTGCCATGGAGAAAATGGGAGTGCCATGGCGTCTTACAGAGATAGATGGAAACCTGGTGGTCATAGCTTGAGCTAGTGTTGTGGAGGAGGAAATTGAGTGGCATGGCCTCTTACAGAGATAAATGGAAACTTAGTAGTCTCGTCTTGAGCTGATATTGCTATGGAAACGACCGGCCTTGCCATTCTTTCATGAGTTCATTTTCTGACATTTAGCCTTTGCTTGAGTGCCAAAAGGCCGAAATCAAAAGAATAAGAAAGACTACCGAAAATTCATGTAGCCAGCGATTCCTTCTGGGTTCTGAACTACAGTATGTGTATGCAAAATTTGGTTGTGATTGGTGGAACGGTGTAGATTTGTATACGGAACAAATATACATATATACCCACATACAGACTTTCACTTTTTTATATTAGATTTGCCTGTTGAACACCATCAAGAAAAGGAAATCAAAATTCATGTTACACGTACTCAGACATGACACTCTCCTCCAGGTCATTTTTGAAGGAAAAATTTTGGGGAAGAAACCAAGGGGACGACCAAGACAATCGTATCTCAAGAACATTGTCAAGGAAATGGAATGTGAATCGTATGTCAATATGAAGATAACTGCTGAAGACCGTAAGAAATGGCTGCAACGACAAGGCTTTTAGCCTTTAGAAGCTGATGATATTAGATTTTAATTACAAATCTTGTATCTTTCATATGGTGAAAACAAAATGAAAATATCTTTAATACCTCCAGAAATATGCCCCTAAATGTTAGTTGTTGTCACTTAAGTTGTCTTCTTAAAATCTACTCGTATGTGAGTTTGAAGCTCGTTCCCTGAAAACATTATTTTCACACAGCGTTTATTTGATAACTCAAATACTATTCAACATACCTCAATGTCATTTTGCATCATTGTTTATTGTACTAATATGAACAACATGGGTCTCAGGAATTGACCTGGGAGGAGTCGTTGAGACTCTGGCAAATGGGAGTGAAATGCGTCATATATTGGGTTCAGCAAGAGAACCCAACTAGCCTCTTTCACTTAAACTTCAGCACGTAACCTACACGAGGTGTCCCTGTTAAACCGAGCAACCCAGTGACAGGTTGGATCCTTAATCCCAGCGGGAAGCTGGGTCGGTGAGCTGATCAGTGCTGAGGGCTTCAAGGCTTACTACCTTGATAGTTAAAAACTCGTTACCTTTTAGGTAACCATTCCTCTACAATTCTCGTAGAACTCGAAGCATGAAGAAACGTTCACTCAGGAAATCTACCCCAGGTGGTACCCAATCCACCCCCACTCAGGATGGGGCATGCAGGTCTTCGGAGACTGGGGAACCTGCACTTTCATGTTTTCCATCCCTATTACCTTGACACAAACAAGAGAAGAATAAGAGAAACCTCACCTACCTAGCTACAATCAACATTAACTCCCTTCTTAAGGTAGGTAAGCTAAAGCAAACACTTGAAGTGCTCGACAAGTACAAAATAAAGATAGCAGCGCTCCAAGAGACTCGGTTTATGGACGAGGATGCATTTGAGTCAGATGCGTATAGGATCTACAAGGGGAAACCGGGTGAAAGAGTGGTGAGGACAGTCCCTCACCTGGGAACAGGTTTTGCCGTACATCACAGTATGGTTGACCATATTTTGGATTTTTCTTCACCTAACGGAAGGACCTCCTCACTAGCATTCCGATCTCGTAACAAAGCCTATACCATAGTGAACTTCCACGCACCCACAAATGACACCAACCGGAAAGACCTCGAGTTAGTGGAACACTTCTGGGACTTCCTAGAAGAAATACTAGACAAGATTCCACATAACCATTCAACTATACTCATGGGGGACTTCAATGCCCAAGTCGGCAGGGAACAGAAATACCGAAGGATAGTAGGTCTCTACCCAGCCCACAAGAGAACAAATAGAAACGGTGAGCGCCTCATAGAACTCTGTGACAAGTACCACTTGGTCCTAAAATCAACAGCCTTCAAGCGTCTACCTAGGAAAGCCAAGACTTGGAGAAGCCCAAATCCTTTGCTAGGTGAATTTCAGCTTGATCATGTGGCTATAGACAGACTATATCACAGGGAGATACAGAACGTCAAAGTACTGAGAGGATCCAATATAGATTCTGACCATTACCTTTCACTAGTCAAAGCTAATTTTCAACCCTTGAGAAAGGTAGCAAAACCACCAAGGAGCTCTAGAATACCTCGATTCAATACTCAACGCCTACGTGATGAAAACCGTAACTTCCAACAAACCCTTCGGATGAATACACAGAAAGAAGGTTGGACAGCCCTCCAGAAAGCATTACTGGATGCCGCTCACGAAACTATTCCCGCTACGTCCAATAAAGGAAAACACCCTTGGTGGACTGCAGATTGCGATAAGGCTATAGAAGAAAGACGTCGAGCCTGGATCAGGTGGAACCAGTACAAGAATGATTTCAACCTTGAGGCTTTCATCACGCAAAGAAAGGCAACAGCGAACACTGTACGTGGAGCTAAAATGAATTACCTACGCACCCTGCTACAACAGGCAGAAGAGGACTTCAAGAGACACAACTCCAGAGACCTGTACAAGGGTCTTAAGAAACAGACGACCCAGTACACTGCTCCTGCCTTACTTCTTCGTGGACCAGACGGCAAGAACCAACTAAATAACAAGGAATGTACCACCGTTCTTGCAGATTATTTCCAGAAGCTCCTCAACACAGAAGAACCTTGTTAACTCTAACCTTGTTTTAATATAAACACCGTGCAGTCATATACCGGTACAGGTTCCATACTTTATTTATCTGCCGTCGTAACCAAGACAACAAAAACACAACATAAAACAATACCCTGTACATAATACCAATACCAAAATATTAATTACTTTATCCCGACATTCTCCCACCTTGCAATTTTCAGCCCTCAATAAAATTGCAAAATTCAAAGTACGGCGTTTATCTCATTGCAGGAATCGCATCGGACACCTCACTGCTCTCCCACTCCGAGTATGATATCTCTGCAACATCATGTTCTCTTGTTCCATGGCCTCTTTTTCGGTCTCAATCACTCGTTCCTCCTCTTCAGACACTGACATAGAGCGCTCTAATGGGATCAAACGTTGAACAGGACGCATGACAACTCCCCTTTGCGTTCGAAGTCTCACAACACGTACTCGTCCATCCTTTCCAGGCAACAGTTCTTCAATAAATCCCATCGGCCATTCAAGCTTATTACGATTGTCCATCTCAATGAACACTACGTCTCCCTTGCTAATGCTGTCATGCTGATTCCGCTTAAGCAACAGTTGCCCGAGGTACTCCTTTCGAAATCTCCGACGAAGGGCGTTCTTAGTTGCAGACGATAGGCCGCTCTCTTTCTCAGCTGATTTCCATCTATCGAATCTAGATCAGGTAGTCCTATCTCATAAGCCTCCTGTAGGAACATCGCTGGTGTAATAGGTCTCAAGTCATGAGGATTTTCCGTCTCTGCCGTTAGGGGACGACTATTGATGACTGCTTCACACTCACACAACACAGTCATTAATTCTTCACATGTTAGGGAAGATTTCCCCAGAACCTTCCGAAGGAGACTTTTCATCAGTCCGATCAGTCTCTCCCAAAACCCACCCCACCACGATGCTGTGGGAGGGTTGAATTTCCATGCAATTCTTTGGATGCCACAATAAGACTCGATATTATTCCAGTTGAGCTTAGACATCATGTTATATGCTCCTCTAAAATTTGTCCCATTATCACTATAAATCGTCGTAGGTCTTCCTCTGCGCGATATAAATCTTCGTAGACATTGCAGAAACGAGTCCGTAGATAACGAGACAAGCAGTTCCAAATGCACTGCTCGATAGACAGCACATGAGTAGTGGTTTTGTGGGGGTTCAGATGCCTCCACCTCCACACAAGATGGCGGCAACCCGATAACTCCCGAACCCGTGGTCGGATTTTGACGAATGAGGTGTCATTGAACTCGGGCTGACACCCCCTTTCCAATGGACAACATATTTCCACCCCAAAAATAAAACCTACCCCTACTAGGGGGTGAAATTGTATTTTTTTAGAGAATCTCTCTTTCCAATTGCAACATGTGAGAGTTTGAATGCCGATATGGATTTAAACGTTGTTCCACATAAAGTGCATGTGTACGGTGGATAGCCACTATGAATTAACATGCTTGTTTTTTGTTTTTTACGCATGCCCACTCATGGCTTTTATAAGAGGGTGGGGGAGTGGTTCCCTGTGGACGGGTTATTGTTGACAGGTCCTTGTTGACAAGTCATTGTTGACGGGTCCCTGTGGACTGGTCATTGTTGACGAGTCCTTGTGGACGAGTCCTTGTCCCTTTGGACTGATCCCTTTGGACTGGTCCCTTTGACCTGGTCCCTATGGACTGGCTCATGAATTTATTTAAATTATGTCAAAGGGTCTAACTACATTAGTGTGTGTTGAACTGACGTTGTTCACCACTACTATAATGGGATAAAGATATGAAAGGAAAGTGACGAAATACATGTGAACACGTGTGAAATGACCTTATTACCGTCCTCCTTGTGAAACAAGTCACATCCTGGTTTTGCTTCATACGTGAGAAAATGTGAGTTTATGTGTAATATGATCTAACACACAGGTGTTCACCTGTACACGTGCACGATAAGAGCTAACAAGTCACAACCTGTTTTGACAGTGGTGGGAGGTGAAGAGGGGGGGGGTTAGTGTAAGAGAGAACACAGGTGAAGAGAGAAAGAAATATGTATTGCTCATAATACATGTATAGCTGAGGACTGTACATAGGACTGTAGGTTAAGTACAGCATGAGTAAATAAATAAATACAAGACACACAGGTTCACACAACATGTAATTTATTAATCCAAGAATTAAAGGCTGAGCTAAATCCCAATCATTTTACATATAGTTTATTTCCTTTTTGTTTCAACACTTTTTCCACAAGGTAATGTTTAGGAAACGCTGTCTTTTGAAGTTCTTGAAGATAAAACCTGCCTTTTATGGGTTAATGGTTGAGGTCCTCGAGTAAATAGGTGACTGGACTGTTCAGGTTGACTTGACGAATTCGAAATAGTTCAGTCCCCCAATTTGGTGTGTAGCCCTTGTCGAAGACGGACTTGAATTTGCTCACACGAACATGGTCCCCAATGTTAAGGCGATGACGTTTAGGGTCTGCTGTTTTTATGGGGTTAAACAGTTTATCCAGTTGTGGAATATTTTTAGTTACAAGTCGTGGCTTGGTCCCAATGGTTCTGTGTTTGGTGTCGTTGTAACGTGACACTAACTCAGGTAACAAGTCCAACCAGCGATAAGTGCCCTGAGCGATAAACGCTTTCCACATATAGGTTTTCAATGTTCGGTTGAACCGCTCGACCACGCTGGCTTTGAGATTGCTGTACGTGGTGTAATGGTGAATATCCTTAGATTTGAGAAAACTGGAGAAATCCTTGTTGAAAAATTATTTTCCCTGGTCGGTTTGTAGCAGCTGAGGTTGACGTTTAGATTGTTGAATAATATGTTGAAAGGCTTTGGTGACTAGTGGACTAGACTTGCGACGCACAGGTTCAACAAACGCCATTTTGGAATAAACATCAATGACCGTCAACATATAGCGTACACCATCGTTAACGTTAGCATAGGTAATCATTTCAACTAAGTCTGCTTGCCAAAGTTCATCCACACCCTGTGAAATCACCTTGAGTCGCTGATAGTGACGTCTAGCTGGACGATGCAACTCGTGAGCAATACCCATTTTAATGGGTGAGGGCTTAAACAATAATTTTGGCATTTCGAAGTTCTTCCTCAATTTCTTGAATTTCCCAATCGTGACCAGTATGGCCAGCTTGACGTGAAGCATGCAACAGCTGTAGTCGCTGGACGAGTTTATTTGGATTGTGCCAGTAGGTAACATCCACAAGGGGTTTTAATGGTTTAAATGTCACCCCTGAAGCGGACACTTTACGACGACCACTTTGACTAGTGGGGAACATTTTTGCAATGATGGTTTTATATTTTTGGGATATATTAGCATTCACTTGTTGAGTGGGATCATACTGTCTTTTGTGAGCATGGGTATCCAATAAAATGGATTTATATTTACTAAGGTCCTCTGACGTATAATCTTGAGATGAGGGAGTCCTAGAGAATAGAAGCTTTAACAGTCCTGGAGTTAATTTATAGTTGATCTTTTTAATGACAGCTTTAGTACGACTAAATTTAATCGATGAATCACCAATTTTAAAACTATAATTCTCATAGCGAACGCCATATGTGGTATCTGTGTTTCCAACAAATAGATTGGTGAAATAGGGTTCCAGTGTTGATCCATAATATTTTATTAAAATGTTTTTCAGTTGAGCTTTATGTTGAGGAGTGGCCAAGAGTTGTGAAAATGGAGACGATCTGGAAGGGCAAGGGGTTTCGACCATGGCCAAGGATTTCCTTTTTCTTAAAAACTCTGCAAGGGGTGATGCCTTTTTTTGAGGCGTAAACACTTGTTCCTCATTATCCTCAACTTCGCTAACACTAGTTAAATCTTCCTGTTCCTCTTCATCTTCCTCTTTCTCTTCCTTAGAGTCCTCGTGGTGCGTCTGACTGGCTTGTGAAACGGTAGGTAGCGTTTCAGATGGCTTGAAAGAGGGTTTCAACATAGCTTTTAGCGGAGGTGCTAAATGTTGTTGAATAAACAAAGCATGATCCGCACGCGATCGGTTCAATTGACGAAACTTTTGGCGAATAGTATTTTTTGCTCTAATAATATGCTTTTTCAATTGACTCTCTGCTAACGAGGGGCCGATAACCTAGATGTTAGGCCCCTTAAAACAACAATTATCATCATCATCATCATCTCTGCTAACGCCATGATGTCACGACAAATGACTTGAGAGGGAATGATACAGTGCCTTAAATAGCAATAAAATGATCAAACCCTAAGCGATACCGCCCTTGGTTGAGTTCACTTTGTTTGTCGATCACTAAACAGGCATGACGTTGTGTGTTCCAGCACTTGCCACACAATTCTGTAAACATTTGAAAGGTCATATCCGGATTCACATGTTCATTATAAATGTAACGACTGTTCCTCTCGTCCTGGCGAAATAAAACAATGACATTGGCATTGTCACGAATCAACTGTTTGGACATTTTAGAATACGTTTGTCCAAGATAGAAGCAATCGATATGTTTGTGTCGACCCATGCTGAAATAGCTTTGAATGATACCTTGTCGTTCAGTGGATACATCATCGAAAATCATGAGTGAATCAGGCTTTACCTCATCCGGTGAAATAACATTTTCTTGCGTGGAAAATGTAAAATACCCCATATTCTCATTTTTTAATCCGGACATGACTTGATCCAGAAACACGTAGAGGAGTTGGTAGAGAGATTTTGCGAAAATATAAATATTTTGAAAACACAGACCATTGAGCGCTGTAATAAGTGTCAGCAAAAGATTGGTCTTTCCACAGCCGGAAGGTCCCACAATGATGCAGCGAATGGAAGATGGAAACAGTGAACCATGGCGTTGTTCACGTGATGTGGGGCAGAGATGGGAAACCATGTCCCTCACGGGGAATGACTCTTGCTGCTTAATTAGCTTCATTTCAACTAAGGCTTAGAGAGGCTAGCAGGCTGTCTATATACATCGCACCGAGCCTTGTCATAGAAACAGTAGACTCGTACTAGAGGTTGACGATGGATGTCTTTGGACGTGCGTTGATGGTCAAAGCTAGGTCTGTTCCCATACATGATCCTAAACAAGAAACAGATCCTGCTAATAAACACTATGTGGATAGGTCAGTAGTGCCACGCACAAAACAAGGAGATTATGACTTTAAAGGAAAGCGGTTAACTCATGTAAAACATACTCAAGTGTCTACAGACGTTACTACAAAAAAGTATGTGGATAACAAGGTGTATGAGTTTTATGATAAAGTGCCTCAGCTTACGGTGGATGGCTATAGCGCTAATCAACACCTCATTATTCACGTGGAAGACCCACAAGAAGATAATGATGTCTGTACCAAGCGATACGTGACCTATGAAATGAAAAGGCTTTATAAATTTATCCCATCTGTATTTTTAGTGCATCTGACAAATGTAAAACCTGTGAATGAGAGAAACCATATACCGCTAGTTCATGACCAGCACTTGCCCTATGTGCTTGCTTCAGGTTTAAGCCACTATCGACTACACTATAATGGAACCATTCACATGCCATACCTGATGAGAACCATTTACAAATAGAGTTAAATGGTCATAGGATGTTTGTCCTTAACCATGAAATGGTCAATGCAGGAGACGAATTATCCTTTCATCTCCTGTTGACATGGAATGAAAAGCAAGCTGGGAAAACCATAAATGATTTCCCACTTTATGTAGAATTGGAATATACAGCCATGAAATAACAATCTAATGTTAGTTGTGACTTAAACTTTCTTGTGAAAGGATGTTGGTCATCATCATCATGGTGAAACAAAGATATGTGGTGAGAAAGACTAAAAATATGAGCCTGTCCTTGGCAAAGCCTGGGCTTATGACATTCGTGGACAAGCCCTTACGAAAGAAAAAAAGAAAAAATAATGTGTTGACCATAAGGAAAGCTCTTCGAGTAGCACAGAGACATGTTATTCCAAAACGTCAGCGACAGGGTTCAAAACAAGGGCGAGTGATCCCCGTCCCCAAACGAGCGGGATTTTTACCTGCATTATTCGCTGGTCTGGCTGCTCTAGGTTCACTTTTAGGCGGCGCCAGTGCAGTGGCAAAAACCATTAAAGCCGTGCAACAGGGTAAGCAACAACTCAATGAAAGTCAGCGACACCATGAAACAATGGAGGCCATTGCTATGGGGGCTAGAAATGTCAATTTGAAGCCAGCCTTTTATCAACAAGGATTTGGAATTTCACCTTTTCGAAATAAAATAAAACATCTTTAACCTCAACCATAGCAAGACATGCCCTGACGCATCAGCAAGTGGAAAGCTATGCTAAACAACTGAAGCTTTCTCATTTTCGAGGTGTGTTTATGCGAAACCAATTACCCTCACAACCCTGGAAACATGAATGTGCTGTTGTCAATTTGGATGATCACCGAGGACCTGGAACACATTATGTAGCTTATGTCAAAGAGGGATCTACTGTATGGTACTTTGACAGTTTTGGGAATTTGCCCCCGCCCATGGAACTAGTGACCTATTTTGGAAACAGGATCAAGATATATTATAATGTGAAACGTGAGCAAACGTTTAACAGCCAACAGTGTGGACGTTTGTGTTTAATGTTTTTATATAAGACGCAACATAAGCAAAAACGTCAACAGTATGTCGGTGGAAAGTAAGACGTTTACACTGCATGGACGTGGACCTGAAGTGAGTCTAGACTTTTACCCACCTATCGAATTGAGTGAAAAACCTTATGGTTTAGGACTTGTTTCTCTTGAAACGTACAATCGAATATACAACATACGTGAAAATGTGAACAACAAGTTTTACTATGATGATTCTGTGCTCACCCTGAACTCTGGTGGATACACGATAGATGACATTTATGAACACATTTATGTGGTGTTGATCAATGAATATGGTTTAAAGTCATTTCTCGATGGAACGCGCAAGTTTGAACTTGTAGGAAATACCAACACTCATCGCTGCAGTATTTTTTCTACATTCAAAATTGACTTTAAAACTCACCCCGATTCCATTGGTTCATTACTAGGATTTAAACCACGTGTGTTAGAGCCCAACAAAAAACATGAATCAGACCATGAAGTGAAATTCATTGAGGACCATCATGTGTCGGTGACGTGTAATATTATTAGTCAAGTGTACACCAATCAAGAACCGTCGCATTCGCTTTATGACTTTATTGTAACATCGCCCAATGGCTATATTATTCGTGAAAACCCTCCAGTGGTGCTATTTCATTCTGTGGCTGTCGATGGTATTAGTAATATAACATTAAGACTGATCAATAGAGAGCAACAACTCATTGATCTAGATTCTACCACACCAGTGACTTACAAGTTGGTGCTAAAACCGCTATGAAGTTTGTATATAAAGCAACAGCACCGTCTAGGAATGGTGTTAGTTGTTTACCACGTGAATACACGTTAACATCTCAGAACAAGCAGATTTTACAGCATTTAGGTTACCACATTAACCCCCGCGATGAATTCTATTCTAGAGGTAGCGAACCACATCGAGGAACAACCAGGAGTGGTAAGAATTGATCTGCATTCTTATCAAGCTCAAACACCTGGACTCAATAACAATGATGAAATTCAATTTGTTATCAACAACCAAGATATTTACACTCTACCGCATGAAAGTGTTATTCAGATTGAAGGTCGGCTCACCAAAGCCGATGGTTCTACACCCACTACATCCAAGTTAGCCAACCATGCTTTCGCCTTCCTGTTTTCTGAAGTACGTTATGTCATTAACGATATCGTGGTGGATAGCACTCGAAATGTGGGTATTTCCAGTGTCATGAAACTGTATCCCTCTTATAGTGAGGAAGAAGCTAAAACACTTTGCATGGCAGGTTGGTGCCCTGACTCGACCAATGACTGGATGGTACACACCGATGGCACCTTCACTGGATATTTGCCTCTTAAACTGATTTTAGGCTTTGCTGAAGATCACCAGCGCATTGTGGTCAACGCAAGGCAAGTGCTTTATCTGGTGAGAGACAGGAGTGATAATAATGCACTCAAGGGAGTCGATAATGCCCCCATTGATTCAAAAATTCAACTACAACGCTTGCTATGGAAAGTGCCTCATGTGACCCTTAACGATAGCAAAAAACTGGACATACTCAAAATGGTAAAGAGAGATATACCTCTACCCATGGAATTTAGAAGCTGGGCACTCCATGAGTACCCGTTATTGCCCACCACCAACACACACAGTTGGTCTATAAAAACAGCCCGCTATACAGAGAGACCTCTCTACATGATTGTGGGTTTTCAAACGAATCGCAAGTATCAACAAACCAAAGATGTCACGCAATTTGATCACCTGCAATTGAGAAATGCACGTCTTTTCCTCAACGGTGCTGTGTTTCCCTATGAAGGGTTGGATTTGGATTTTTCAAAAAATAAGTTTGCCCCCCTGTACGACTTGTTTTCTAAATTTAGATGGTCGTATTATCAAAAAGAGAATTGTCCAATGTTATCACCCCCAAGCTTTTAAGACAAGGGCGCCACTGATTGTCTTTGACTGTTCCTACTTGGAAGAGTCTGTCAAACCATCCAATATTGACATTCGACTAGATTTTGAAACGCATGACAATGTTCCAGCCAATACCACGGCCTACTGTTTGATTATTCATCACAAACAAGTCAACTATTATCCACTGTCCAACCAAGTGACAAGTGTATAAATAGCAGGTCAACACACATCAAACCGCTCAGTCATGTCTTGCTTTCAAGCCTCAAGACAAGTTACATCCATGAATTTAAAATCTGAGGAACAACGTTTCAAGACCTTTGCAACATGGCCGGTGCCTTTTATAAACCCTCAAGCCTTAGCAGCCGCTGGATTCTACTATTTAAAAAGAAGAGATGAAGTGAAATGTGTGTTTTGTCCCATCATCTTAGACCAATGGCAAGAGAGCGATGAACCCATGCAGGAACATCAGCGCTGGTCACCTGCCTGCCCCTACCTGTGCAGAATGGAGGTGGGTAATATACCCTGTCATTCAAGTTACCCCTCACTCATGCCTCTGAGTGATGAAAAAAGTTATGATACGTGTGGACTTTATGGTGTCAACAGTGCTTCAGTGAGCAGCTCACAGTCAAAAACATCCAGTTTAGAGACATTGGGATATCATCGGTGTTATGGACACTATAAACACAAAATACTTTTTTGTTGTATGAGATGGTACCGCCTCTATCCTAGAATGAAAAAAAGAATGTAAAACTTGTTATGCTAATAAAATAATGAAATTAAAAAAATTGGTTGTTGTTATATTATTATTTCTTATGCCCCCCTGTCATATCCTAACCTCTATAGTGACTACTCGATGTTTTTCTTTTCTTTTACTAGAATGGAATGTAAGTAAATGACATGGGTACACCTTACTGAACAATTGTCAGTCTGTGGTCAGTTGGACTTGATCCAGACAAGAGTGAACATGTTGCGTACACTGATTGTCGACTGTCAAGGATTTAAAATTGGAGATAAGAAATTTATATTTAAAGAAGTGGCCATCATCGATTGTTCCACTTTTTGGATATCACAAGCTACTCATTTGGTGTTTAAACCACCTTATGCGTTTGATTTGTTGTGTGATAAAGACCGTAAACAAACCCAGTGGATTGAAACTCATATGCAACTAGACTGGAAGCAAGGAACCATTTCATATAAGCATCTGGACATGGTCATGAAAGCCCACTTGTCTTCTGCCCATGTAATATTTGTGAAAGGTAGTGAAAAACGTCAATGGCTACTACCATTTTTAGCGTCTTATTGTCAATGTATCGATTTAATGGACATGGGCTGTCCATCGCTGCTAACACTCACGGATCGCTGCCCCTGTGACAATATTACCCATAAAGCCTTGGCACAGGTGTGGCAATTGTTTCATTGGCTATCCACCAATGCCTGCTGGGAGTTGTTAAATAAAATTAAAACTAAAGGTTTACCTGTGAATGACACCAGTGAGATTTCTACAAGCGACGTGTAAACATCAACGTAATACCATGGAGAAAGGGGATGCTACCGATAAAGCGATTGGAAAGTTCTTTGTGTGTAAAAAGAAACTAGACAGTTTTACTAAAGAAGAATTATTGGCTCTTCCAAAATCATTCATTTATTATGTCGCAGCAAATGCAGTGAAAGAAATCTGGCAACATGTACCAAAATCATGGACTCAAGACCCTGTGTTAAGTGAATTGCAACCATGTACGGATTATGATCACCATAAGCAAGTGGCTATGGCAAAAATACCCTCTATGCGACAGTGTGCTACTTGTCAGCTAGTCAAACTGTATCATGGTCATAAAAGTCAGTGTAAAGACTTTGTTTCCTCATACCACGGGAGTAATGAAGAAAAAAATCAACAACAACAAACATCATCCACAGAGGAGGAGGAAGATCAAACTTTTCTACCATCGATGGAAAAGGATATGCCAGACCTGTACTGGCAATGGCGTCATTAACAAAGTAATTCAATACTTAACTTTTGAAATCTACCTACCTGGTTATTATTTGTGTAGTCCTGGAACTTGTCTTGAAGAACCTTTGCAGCATAGTGATATACCTATTAATCCTTTGGATCAAGCATGCACCTTTCTATCACTACAGTCATTCTGCATTAAGACGTGTAGCGGATAAAGTATCGTTGAAAAGCTAAACAACTTTTGACATTCTGTGATGTCTCAGTGGGAGAGAGGTTGGCAGTCGTCATTGTGATTAGTGTTATAAAAGGAAAGTTAATAATGAGTGGACATGGACATTGAAAAGGATTGAGGAATTGGTATTTCTTTGTATTCTATTTTTGTAAAGCTCTATTTGTTGTGAAATAAAAACAAGGTTTACAAGATCGCAATGTCTTTTATTTAAAAAATGGTGATAGCCATTTCATTTTTTCACACATGAATATTTACAATTTCCACTTTACATTTTTTTTACATTCCCCTTGTTTAGTTTAAACATTCTGTACATTTTTGTTGTTGTGAAATAAAAACAAGGTTTACCAGATCACAATGTCTTTTAATTCTAAAAATGGTGATAGTCATTTCTTCATTTTCATTTTTTTTCACACATGAATATTTACAATTTCCACTTTACATTTTTACATTCCCCTTGTTTAGTTCACACATTCTGTACATTTTTTGTGAAATATAAATAAGGTTCACTAAATCACTATATCTTTTTTTTTAAATGGTGATAGCCATTTCATTTTTTCACACATGAATATTTACAATTTCCACTTTTCATTTTTTACATTCCCTTGTTCAGTTTACACATTCTATACATTTTTGTTGTTGTGAAAAAAAAACGAGGTTTACCAGATTACAATGTCTTTTTAATTTTAAAATGGTGATAGCCATTTCACCTTTTTCACACATGGATATTTACAATTTCCACTTTACATTTTTACATTCCCCTTGTTTAGTTCACACATTCAGTAAATTTTTTAAAATCTTTTTCGTAATATACAAAAGCTAACATTTTACACTAAAATGTATTACTTATCTTATTTTTACTAAACTACTGTAGCCTAACATTATACATTCTACTTACAGTTTTTACAAAAAATATTACAATATAAAACACACTACAAATATTACAATATAGTGATCATTAGACTTAAGTAAAGTAATAGTCGTCAATACGACTGTTTCCACAAGCAAGAGTATTAAATGTGTTGGGTATAATGAATCGTTTGTTGTCTTCATTACTTAAAGCAACTTTGTTCAACAAATTGGTATGTAGCTGATGATTTTTACATCTAAATACACACATTTTCTTATATAATACAGGTGGGTTACTAACTATACAGTTTTTATAATCACTTATATCTAACTCTTTACTAACAACATTCTTTTTCACTCCTTTTAATTTTTTTACTACTACATTATCAATTGTCATATAGCTGTATGATTTAGATTTTGTGCCTACAAAGGTATCTATAATAACACCAGCACATTCATCCTTAAATTTCCCAAGAACCTTTTTGTTTACTAGAGGTAAATGGTAAATATTATCCTTGGGGTAGTCACTTGTATCAAACCTATTTAGCTCAGTTTTGATATCCTCGTAAAAATCATCAGTTTTAAACTCATAAATAAAAGAATCTGTTTCTGTGTAGAGTAATTTAGCATTATCAAGATAGTTTTTCTTTACATAATCATAGTGAAATTCATACATAAGTGTTTTTGATAATTCCAGAATGGTGTAACCCACACATATGGGTTTGTTGTAAGTTACTTTAAGACGATTCATTTGTATTACAACTAAATCCTCATGAATAATTGAACAGCTATGAAAGTTAGGCTTGCTTATTAAGTTGCTCGCACCATACCTTTTACCATCATTCTCCCACTTTGTTATCAGCTTTACATCAACTCGTTTATCAACATTCTCCATAGTCTTTCCAAAAACACTATTATTCATGAGTTTATAAAAATCTTTTTCAAACGCGTTTGTTGACTGTGTTCTTAAATTATTGTTTAGATCAATATACGGTTTGAGCCATGCTGACTGATGAAATTGCAATACGCGATGAATTTTAGTTAATTTCAATCCATGCTGTAGACACTGTTTCAAGTTTTGATAATGTATTACATATTTACATTTATCATTTACATTAGCAATTAACATTTTTGTTCGTGATGTGATGTATGGAGATTTCATATTCTCAGGACAAAATGGTAAATCATTATGATCATCATGTAACTCTTTAGGGTACTCAAGATTTACCTCTAAAATATATCCTTTATCATCGTTATCATTAAGAGTGTCAACATGTAAGACATCAATTTCAGGTTGTGTCAGCCAGCGAAAATCTTTCAGTGGTAGATATTGACTCATAGCCCAACCATATTGGTTATTTGCATCGAGGTAGGCAATATACTTTGACTCTTCACAAGGGTTGTAGCTAGGCATGTATTTATTATTCGCTTTAGAGTACCGTCCACTACATTGGCTTAATCCACCTCGAATTGATGATTTTATAAAATTGATCATGTCTATATCAGTCATTAATTCTAAATTTACTTTCGTTGTTTTCAACATTGAACTGAAACTTAACCCAGGAGCTGTGAAATACTGACAAGGATCAAGGTCATAAGTTTTCATACAAACATTCCGAAAATTTTCAAAAACATCTACTAATAATAACACATCTGTCTTCAAATATATGTCTGAAAATTCTCCTAAAGTTTGAATGTCAAACTGTGCCCATACACGTTGTGCATGTAAATATTCCTGATCACTGATATGACTTGTGTTTAAGGAACTGTAAAATGCATCTTTCGGTGGTAAAGAACACTCCTCAAGACGTTCCACACAGTTAATATATTCATAAGGGAATATACCCTTTTGACGAATTAAATTAAAATCATCTTCTTTAGGAAAGACACGTTGAATTTCATGAAACTGATCTGATTTTAAATTACTAGTCAGCTTATCAAGACTACTCGACATAAAGCGGAATGAATCTAAAAATCGCAGTTTAATGGTTTTTTTATTGCTAGTTTTGATGTATTTTGTGAACGATATGTATTGTTCCTTATTATTTGCAATAACATCAATTTTCACATCTGAAGCTCCAAATTCTTTAACGATAAAGTGGTTATCGTATTTGCTACCGTTGTGTAGAATGACCGGAATGAATTTACTTGCTCTATAATTTAAATTACATTCTTGGTGAGCAGCACCACGATATTTCCTGTTAAATGGTCATGATCGCGAACCCTGTCTGAATATAAACATTCACCACATATAAAACAATTAGTTTCAGTTTTAAAATTCATTTGCTCTGATGAAGTTAGTGGTTCCATTGGAATGATCGTATTTAAAATAGAGGATATACGAATGTCATCTTTCTCAAGCCTTTCCATAAAAACTTTAGGTGCATCAGGTCCTCTATAGAGCTCAAACTTATTTAACGAGTCATCATAACTACATTTAATATAATATGCAAAGCTAATAGGTTCATGAATGTGAGTAGTGGGTAGATTATAGGCTAGGGAATAACCCACCCACCAAGGGAAGATGATTAAGAGAAGGAAGTAGATTTGGGATTGGAAAAGAAGGATAGAAGAATAGGAGGAGAGTCCCACAAAAGTTATTAATTTGACTTTTAATCCATTTAGAAGCGGTTGCCACCGCAAATATGTGCTCGGATACCTAAAGTGGCTACGAGCTTGGTCGAAGCTGACGGGAACCGCAGCTAAGGCTTGGGCAGTTTGCCAGAGAGAGGCTTTAGTGTGTTTCCTTCCAAGCACGAATAAAAGTACTATAGGGAAGGGTGATGGTCTGGCCAGACAAATAGTAAAAGCTTTATTGTATGTGAACGAGGGCATAAACCTAGGAAGAGCTAGGAAAGCCAGGATCCTGCCTAACTGTATTATCAAAGAAATGATGAATCCAAAAACAAATATTTAATTTATTTAACAATGCAGGAAGTTTGAGGAAATTAACAATTATGCAATATAAGTTTAATAAACATAGTTCATTCGAACCTTTTAACAAATAGGGTCGCAGACCTCTTAACATCAAACAGTTGCTCCAGGCAATTGACAATTTTTAAGGTTTTTTAAACCGTGTATAAAAATCTTGGTAAGATTTCATAAATAGGCAAAATGGAATAATTAAAGTTTTAACTTTTACAGGAGTACAAGCAGTGTACTATATGCAACCTCTGAAAGAACATTCTAACGAGAATAACAACTTCGAAGATAACAAAATGGAAAACATAAAGAATAAAAAGGAAGTTCCTACAACTTCTTATATTTAAACAGAATTACTTTGTGAGATTTATACAAAGAGAGCAGGTCACTTACTGTGAACCTGAAAAGTTAATCAGAAGGAAGGTTCTAGACCTCTTATACTTTGAATAAGACTCGCCAGTCAAATGAGGCAGTTTTCATTTAGCGAGACCAAAAAATAACTCACTCAAGAGTTGAGAGAATTGTTTTCCCTGCTTTTGAAGGGAAGAACAATGTAAATTTAAAACTTGTATCACACAAGAAATTATGCAGAATTTAATTAATGTTAAACTAGCAAAGTTGGAAGGGCACTTTGTGAGTAACACCTTATAGAAAGTTACAATTTTATAAATAATGGTTGTTAGTAGAAGGTTAAGGAAAGATCATTGGGATATAGGATCAATGTTCATGGCCGTATTTAATATAACCGGACGATCGCGACGCGGTAGAAACGTGGAGAAAGCACTGTTTATCACTGTAGTCTATGAAGATGGATTCAAAGTTCACTATAGAAACACTAAAGTTCATGAAAAAGAAAGTTATTGCAATTATGGAAAGAACTGATTGCACTATATAGATGAGAGTCTATTACTTAAAAAAGTTGTAATTTACAATTAAATGCGCCATAGAATTTTCCAGAGGTTCCAGCGGAGGACGAAAATTCACTGTTGTAGTAATTTAGTTTTAAACAGAATTCTCCCAAGTACGTGAGAAATGCATGACGGCAGGACTCGTAGATTGAGTACCGAATCTGGAAAGTTCCAGAACAATCCCAGTAGTGAAATGGGGCTAATGTAAATCCAGCGGAGGAACTTGCTTTGTAAATTGTAGACAGTGGGTATTAGATAATATCCCACGTAGTGAGAAGATTTCTCATTTGGCAAGCATAAGAAATGCTTCTTTTCACTAAGATTAGCTTGATTAAACAAAAGCTCAACATGGAAAATCCCGCGGAGGATGATTTTGCCCAAAACCAAGTAACCTCACACTACCCATAAAAGATAGTTAAAAGCATGTGGTAAGTAAAATCATGAAGATGAGGTTAAAACTTGAAGCAGGTACTTATCTTTGTTGCATGGCGAAGGTGAAGTTCCCTTAACCGATACTTAGTGAGCCAACATGGCGTAGAACGTAGAGAGTGTCTCTTGGTTTGAGGAGACCGGCTCTAGATGAGCCCTGACTGATCAAGTCAACTGCCGACTGAGAAGTGAGAGCAGCTCAGCGAAGCACGGAAGGTCCTAGGAAGGGGAGAGGGTGGGGGTAGGAAACAAAAGGTATACATATCAGCATAACCAACTTATATACAACAAATTGATTTCTTGGTGAGCTGGTCTTCAAGGAGTTGATAGATGATACTAGCGCAGCATGGTGAGTAAAGAAGTAGACGTAGTCCTCTTGCTCAAGGAGAAAATAGCTGACGATGGTAACGAGATCTGGTAGCCAAATGGATAAGTAAGTCCTCTGCACGATGAGGAATTGAGTAGCTTCAGAGGTTCGCTACTAGATGACGCTAGGTGGATCACAGAAGTTATATATCTGAAACATACTTATGAAGACATAAGAGACATGCCCAACAAGGAGAAAACAGATGATCACTGTTGGTGTTTGGCAAAGAGGAAGGAAGAAATGAACATGCAAAGAGCAATAGAAATTACATCTCTCGTACCGTGTATTCAAAGAATACACCATACTGGGGGGACAAACACCAACAGAGAGCAAATAAGCAGTTACACATTTAATGGAAGCGGAGCGATCAAAGACAGTGGTCTTGTGATCGGTCCATTTGTAGTCAAGATTCTGGCCACCCTGACTCTCCCGTCTCTTCCAGGGTAACAGTCGGTCACCCTACCAGAAATCCATACTAGGGGGGTGAAACATCCCTAACTAAGACCAAGTGCCCTACTTTAATGTCGGGACTGGAAAGAAACCACTTCTGCCTCCGTTGCAAGGAAGTTAAATATTCCAAGTTCCATCTCTTCCAAAAGGAATTACGGAGGGCTTCAAGTTTACACCAAACAATAGGTAAATCAGAATCCCTGAAAGAATTAGGAAGGGGAGGATGGGCAGAGAGAGAAGTGCGTGTAAAGAAGCGACCAGGTGTAAGTGGAAGGAGGTTATCAGGGTCATTGGAAAGCGGAGTTAAAAGGCGAGAATTATCAACACTTTCAATCACTAAATAACTAGAAGCTGAGGGAAATAAAGCACTAGTAAAGATTGCGATGCGATGAGAAAGAAGAATTGTCAAGTTTAAACAAAGCTTATAGAGACAAGTACATCTATTCAGGACAAGAATATACCAAATAAACAAAGGAACTATGCGAGTAGAAAGCAAGAACGCCATAGGTAACAAACTAGTATCCATAAACAATGACCTCAAGTTATAATGAGTATCAAAGGGGTTACTCAGAAAAATACTTAAGTCAGCGAAAAACGGGACATGACAAGTATGAATACAAAAACACATCGAATGTGACGACGAGAAAAAACAAGTTTGTTCATCAACGAACATTAAGATCGCAAAATATGCAAGCAAATTGCAATACATACGCGCGTGAGAAATACGCAACGAAGTTTTGAAACAGGGATCAAAGCAGTTATGGAATACGAGCATGAGTAAGTGAGGGACGTAAACAAGTACGGCCTTGACACACATAGTACAACGAGATAAGACATATAAATAGCTGACAGAGTCCTTAAGCGGAACGAGTTTATTTTGGGAAGTAGGTAAACGGCTTCTGTACTTATAGTAGCAACTCGCTAGACAATGCTTGGCAATCAGCCAAAGTTGAGATAAGAGAAACTTGCTTTGAACTGTGTCAAGCGTACAGGAAATAAACAACTTGGCATTCCTCAGGCGTGTATACATACAAGTCTGACAAACAAGCAGTTCGAAGTACACACACAACATTTGGTGAATCAGCTGTAACTTAAAGCGGAACGAGTCACACGACATGCAGTCAATCGTAACTTGGACGTGAACAAACAATTTAAAGCTATATGAAATAAAGTAGGAAATCAATTTCGCATAATTGAGAGGATCACGAAATCGGACAATTTTCAACAAAAAGAAGCTTAATTCTTCCGAGCAAAGAAGACAAGCTGGGACATTGAGACGAAGGTTATGCATAAGAATAGTTATTCTAGATGCTATAGAATTCAGAGTTTCAATCGGTTTCAGGAGCGACTTCCAATTGCGAGGAAGGGGGGAGGAGCCGGCCGTGGCCATCCTTCGACATAACGAAAGAAGTGAAACATAGCGTACAGCAAAGTGATGGTGACTGATAGCCATGGTTTTACACAAGGGGAAGATAGTTTTCGAGGAATAATTTAAGCAATTAACTGCTATAAAGAATGACATAAGAAGATAGACGAAATAACACAAAGCAAGGCGAACTTGAATGGCCATCTTGTGCGGGAAGAAGGAAAAGCCATTTAAACAACTTACAGAGTTAGCATAGTTGTTCACGATAAGACATCGTTTCGACAAGTGGTTTTCAAAAATATTGAGATTTGAAACATGAGCGTTCTCTTTTTCAGAAATGGGATTTATGTCAGCTGTGACGAAATGACATTGAGCTTTGGTTTGAACACTGGTATGTTTGATCTCACCAGTAATAACCCAACCAAAATCGGTGTCTCTGGCGACCACGGTTGAAGATAACTTGCGTGTTTGTTTGCGAATGCAATTCCAAAAAACATTGGCACTGAAAAGCACATCAATGGGACCTTGAGCATTAAACTGAGGATCAGCTAACCTTAAGTGCGAAGGAATGTTTAAACCGGAAGTATTAATGGAGTGACTTGGAGTGTCTTTACCAATACTGGTAAGAATGAGACAGTTTAAATTAAGATTGGTGTTTCTTTGGCAAACGTCTCTGATTTTCAATTTTGAAGACTGCAAAGCTTGAGTTTTCAAATTGTCAATGCCGGTCACATTGATAGAAGTAGGCGATGACAAAAGACCTAGTTTTTTAATCAACGATTGCGAAACAAAGTTGTGCGTTGAAGCGGAATCGAGAAGACCACGGGTTTTGAACCAATTTCCAAATTTATCTTGGATTTCAAATTGTACAGTGGTCAACAGGGTTTGCGCACTGTGAAAAGTGTCGGCGTTGGAAATGCAGGAAGAAGCATTAGTTGGTTCGGAGCGGCTCTGCAAGGAGCTTAAAGAGGCAGGTGCTGATGACCTCGATTTATCGTGAACGTGCAATAAAGAATGATGCGGTTTTTTGCAATGAAAACAGAGATTTGATGACGTACAGTTCGAAGAAGAATGCTTAGGTGATAAGCAGTTGAAACAATGTTTGCTATTCAAGACAAACTTTCTTCGATCTTCGACAGACAATTCTTTAAAGGATTTGCACAAATACAATGTGTGAAGCTTTTTACAGAGCGTGCATTTTAACGATTTTTTAAGCGGCCTGATATCTTCTCTTGAATGATTGAAAGAAGAACGGGTTTGTTTGTTTTCGACAAATGGGGGCTGATGTCCCTTTGAAGAAGCAAGTTTTTTTTTCAAAAATTTGACACTGAGGATTCGTTTCGACTTTTTCGCACTGAAATGCGAGTGCTGTAAGGAATTGACATCGACTGTTGAGAAACGAGATGAGGTGTTCGAACGAATGTTCCTTGTTGCAGGCGAGTTCGATCTCCCAGGCCTTCAGTGTCGAAAAATCGAATCTTGATGTAGCTAGGTGAATAAGTATGGTGTCCCATGTTTGGACAGGCTGTTTTAGCTGGTATAACGCTCTGACATTTAACTGCATAGAATCTAAGAGGTCTCTTAAAGATGTGACGTCATTAGGTTTTACGGCAGGTAAGTTGAAGAGACAGCGGATGTGTCGAGCGACACTCAAACGTAAATTGCCATATCTCTCTTTAAGGAGATTAAAGGCGATGTGGTAGTTGTCTGCGCTTAAAGGCAGTGACTCCACCAAGGTCAAGGCCTCGGATTCCAAAGAAGTGCGGAGGTAGTAAAATTTATGTATGTCTGGGATCTCGATATTTTCATGAATTAAAGAGCAGTAAAGTTCGTAAAAAGAATACCATTCACCTTCCTTGCCTGAGAAATGCGGTAGGCTTATCTTTGGAAGTAACGGTTTCGGTTTGTTCTTGTGAACTGAAGCGGGTGCTAACTGGGCCGGATTGATGACCTTAGTGTCCGGTTCTGAGATATTGCGGATCAATTGGTGGGCCTTTGCAATTCCTTCAAAGTACAAGGGTTCGACCTCGTCCCGATACGATTGAAGTTCTGGGCAAGCGGATTCAATCTCGGTTTGAATTTGGTCATAATAATCATAAGACCGTTCGTACAGCTTAAGACGATGTGTTAAGATATCTAAATCACACTCGGCGGGATCCAATTTGTTGATAAAATTTCGGAATCTAGTGAGTTGCCCTTTATAGGAAGAACGTCTAGCAATGAGAGTTTCATCTTTTTCAGAAGGAGCCATGACAAAAAGAATAAATTGAAATACAACTCACGAAACTGTAGAACCTTGAAGATGCTGTCAAGTTGGCAACAGCGAAAGAGTAGAAAGAACAGGACACCCCAAAGGAGACAGGAGCGGCCTCTTTCCCGTTCACAGGCTTTGCATGACGTAGATATAGCTGAAAGATCCAAAGGAGATATTAAAAATTTGCAAAGTATTGTCATGACACTTGACAAACAATGGACATAAAAAATGGACTCTCTCGGGTTTCTGGTACCAAATTTTGGGTAGATTATAGGCTAGGGAATAACCCACCCACCAAGGGAAGATGATTAAGAGAAGGAAGTAGATTTGGGATTGGAAAAGAAGGATAGAAGAATAGGAGGAGAGTCCCACAAAAGTTATTAATTTGACTTTTAATCCATTTAGAAGCGGTTGCCACCGCAAATATGTGCTCGGATACCTAAAGTGGCTACGAGCTTGGTCGAAGCTGACGGGAACCGCAGCTAAGGCTTGGGCAGTTTGCCAGAGAGAGGCTTTAGTGTGTTTCCTTCCAAGCACGAATAAAAGTACTATAGGGAAGGGTGATGGTCTGGCCAGACAAATAGTAAAAGCTTTATTGTATGTGAACGAGGGCATAAACCTAGGAAGAGCTAGGAAAGCCAGGATCCTGCCTAACTGTATTATCAAAGAAATGATGAATCCAAAAACAAATATTTAATTTATTTAACAATGCAGGAAGTTTGAGGAAATTAACAATTATGCAATATAAGTTTAATAAACATAGTTCATTCGAACCTTTTAACAAATAGGGTCGCAGACCTCTTAACATCAAACAGTTGCTCCAGGCAATTGACAATTTTTAAGGTTTTTTAAACCGTGTATAAAAATCTTGGTAAGATTTCATAAATAGGCAAAATGGAATAATTAAAGTTTTAACTTTTACAGGAGTACAAGCAGTGTACTATATGCAACCTCTGAAAGAACATTCTAACGAGAATAACAACTTCGAAGATAACAAAATGGAAAACATAAAGAATAAAAAGGAAGTTCCTACAACTTCTTATATTTAAACAGAATTACTTTGTGAGATTTATACAAAGAGAGCAGGTCACTTACTGTGAACCTGAAAAGTTAATCAGAAGGAAGGTTCTAGACCTCTTATACTTTGAATAAGACTCGCCAGTCAAATGAGGCAGTTTTCATTTAGCGAGACCAAAAAATAACTCACTCAAGAGTTGAGAGAATTGTTTTCCCTGCTTTTGAAGGGAGGAACAATGTAAATTTAAAACTTGTATCACACAAGAAATTATGCAGAATTTAATTAATGTTAAACTAGCAAAGTTGGAAGGGCACTTTGTGAGTAACACCTTATAGAAAGTTACAATTTTATAAATAATGGTTGTTAGTAGAAGGTTAAGGAAAGATCATTGGGATATAGGATCAATGTTCATGGCCGTATTTAATATAACCGGACGATCGCGACGCGGTAGAAACGTGGAGAAAGCACTGTTTATCACTGTAGTCTATGAAGATGGATTCAAAGTTCACTATAGAAACACTAAAGTTCATGAAAAAGAAAGTTATTGCAATTATGGAAAGAACTGATTGCACTATATAGATGAGAGTCTATTACTTAAAAAAGTTGTAATTTACAATTAAATGCGCCATAGAATTTTCCAGAGGTTCCAGCGGAGGACGAAAATTCACTGTTGTAGTAATTTAGTTTTAAACAGAATTCTCCCAAGTACGTGAGAAATGCATGACGGCAGGACTCGTAGATTGAGTACCGAATCTGGAAAGTTCCAGAACAATCCCAGTAGTGAAATGGGGCTAATGTAAATCCAGCGGAGGAACTTGCTTTGTAAATTGTAGACAGTGGGTATTAGATAATATCCCACGTAGTGAGAAGATTTCTCATTTGGCAAGCATAAGAAATGCTTCTTTTCACTAAGATTAGCTTGATTAAACAAAAGCTCAACATGGAAAATCCCGCGGAGGATGATTTTGCCCAAAACCAAGTAACCTCACACTACCCATAAAAGATAGTTAAAAGCATGTGGTAAGTAAAATCATGAAGATGAGGTTAAAACTTGAAGCAGGTACTTATCTTTGTTGCATGGCGAAGGTGAAGTTCCCTTAACCGATACTTAGTGAGCCAACATGGCGTAGAACGTAGAGAGTGTCTCTTGGTTTGAGGAGACCGGCTCTAGATGAGCCCTGACTGATCAAGTCAACTGCCGACTGAGAAGTGAGAGCAGCTCAGCGAAGCACGGAAGGTCCTAGGAAGGGGAGAGGGTGGGGGTAGGAAACAAAAGGTATACATATCAGCATAACCAACTTATATACAACAAATTGATTTCTTGGTGAGCTGGTCTTCAAGGAGTTGATAGATGATACTAGCGCAGCATGGTGAGTAAAGAAGTAGACGTAGTCCTCTTGCTCAAGGAGAAAATAGCTGACGATGGTAACGAGATCTGGTAGCCAAATGGATAAGTAAGTCCTCTGCACGATGAGGAATTGAGTAGCTTCAGAGGTTCGCTACTAGATGACGCTAGGTGGATCACAGAAGTTATATATCTGAAACATACTTATGAAGACATAAGAGACATGCCCAACAAGGAGAAAACAGATGATCACTGTTGGTGTTTGGCAAAGAGGAAGGAAGAAATGAACATGCAAAGAGCAATAGAAATTACATCTCTCGTACCGCGTATTCAAAGAATACACCAAGTAGTGTTGGTGAAAGGTTGGGCTGGATTTGATGAACATGTATTAAATGGTTTTAGCAAAGCCTCGAAGTCAGCATATATAACAAATGGTACTCGAAGCTGTTTCTCATAATCCTTAAATTTTAGAATGTTATTTTTAGGAGTCGGTAATACCGTACACACATGATTACACCCCCATTTTTGATGTTGAGTTAGTTGGTCCTCTTTCTGGAAATGTAGCAAACAGCCATCACACAACCACTTCTTAGATTTATGTTTTGATACTTGACTACTGACAAGTCTACTTAAATGTTTTATCCAACAATAGTGGGCGTTTTCACCTTTAGTTATGTATAGTAAATTTACATGAGCATCCTTTTTTTCCTGAGTATAATATAGAGGACCAACTATACTCTTATTTTCAATTCCATAAACATTAATACTTACATTGTTCAGCTCTTCAAAACGTTGAATGTCTTTTATCTCCATAGGAAATTCCATTTCTTTTAAATCTAACACTGAAGAATAGTGAGGATATGATGATGTTCTCATCGTGTCCCTCACTGCTGGATGGAGAGCTGAGGTTACAGCCCATGCAAAGCATGCGTCATCATTATTCATAACGTTTACACAAGCGTACTTACGTTTGATCCATCCTGGCAAATCAACGTATGATGATGCTCGAAGGGGGTTGTATTTATTCATGTTGGTTTCTAAATAAAGTACTTCAACTAACGCCCAGCCTGACTCCCTTTCCTGGAACTCTTCACTCTTCACAATGATAGCACTTGAAATATTTTGGTATATATCACTAATATTAGTTGATTCGCTAACAATTACGTTTTTTGTATTAAAAGATTTGATATCCGTAATTTCACCTTCGCTCCCAGTTTTTACATAGAGGCCAAAAAGTTCAAAATTCATTTTAAATGTTTTATGCTCTAATAAAACATTACCTACCAAGCCAAACACAGTAGGTTGAACATTTTTTAAAAATGATTCAATACTTTGAGTTTTTTCTTCACTATAAAGTCTATAACTAGCAATTCGACTTTTAAATGCACTACCAATTTGTTGAACATTTCCAGAATTTATTTCATGGCAAGTGTTATTTTTATGTTGAATACTGCGTAAATGTCCATTAATGATTGAAGAAGGTATATCAATATTACAAACATCACAATGGGTTATTGAAGGTTCACCATTCTTCTTTCTTTTTGATGCACAACTATTTTCACAATCTTGAGAACGTTTACGCTTTTGAGCATTACATTCATTTAAAGGTTCCGTGCTAGTTGATGGTTTTACAGTTTTTAATTCCTGTTGTTCCCCATGCACTTCAACCATGTGGGATTGATATCGCTTTACAACAGAAAAACCAAGTTCACAAACTGAACATGAAAAAGGTGCTGAACTGACATGCATTAAATTTACATGCCGTCCATGACTATCTTGTCTGTTAAATGTGGTAGCACAATGACTGCACACAAACATTTTAATGTCATGTTTAGCATTTGCGTGTCGTTGAAGGTTGTCAGGTCTTGAGAACTGTTTCTTACAGTCACCACACTTGAACATGATGATCACTTTCGAAATTACCTATAAAAGAAAGAAATCATAAATGTTAATAAATAATAAAACAAAAGTACAATATAGATAGTTTAATTATATTCCAGTCAATGGTTATAGCAGGGTATTTAAATCGATCTTTGAACTCCTAGCAAGTCTAACTTCATGTAGTTCTAACTGGGGTTACTATATACCACTGTCACTGACACCTAGCGATGAACATTGGAACTTGATAGAGTGGTAGAAACCAGCAGTCGCCATTTAAGTGAGCTAAGTATGACGTCATAGCCAGTCTTAAAACAAGTCTAAACTTGTAGAACATATCACGTGATAGAAACCAGCGTTCACCAGTTAAGTGAGCTAAGTGTGACGTCATAGCCAGTCTTAAAACAAGTTTAAACTTGTAAAACATGTCACGTGTCAAGGTTAAGTTAGGTAAAGTTAGGTTATGTTAGGTGAACTGAGGTTAAGTCTTTAAATATTCCCTCTGTCACTGACACCTAGCAATGAACATTCAGACTTAATAGAGTGGTAATCAAAATCTAACCTACAAAATTAGCTTTACACACCATGGTCAAGTAGATCCAACTTTTGACTGTCAAATATACCATTTTCACTGACATGTAGTGGTGAACATCGGAAAATAATACTCTAGCTGTTTAAAAGTTATTAGAGGGGCACTTACCTTTTTATAATTGATCAACTGCTGCCACTGAATGAACAGATTGTAGGAATCTGGTAATCTACAGGTACCCAATTATCTGTAAACAAATCAATCAATCAATCAATCAATAAATACATTCAAATCAATAACTTCAACATCAATTAGTAATAAAAGACTACAATCCATTAATAATAAGTACTTGCCTTGCAAAATAATTTAATGATTTTCTACCAAAACGGCTTTTTTTACAACTCTTGAGCAGTAATAGAGCACTGTTCACTCAAAGCGAGTAATAAAGACTGACAGTAGGGAGATATATGACACCCCTCTTATATAAACTCTCATCGCTCGTGTCAGCAGTTTTTTGCAGATCATTGCAATTCCTTTCCCAATTCAGTTGAGAGTCTAAAGTACACTAGGAACACCTGTGTGGTATCCAATGACTGCTGACTTTGCATGATCATCACCCATTGTCTTAATCAACATATGGGGTTTCAAATTACTGCAGCATCAGTCATAGCAACAGCAGTGTGCGCTCTCTGGTATGTCAGCAACATGACACCGGAAGGAACACCTGTGTAATATCCAATAACTGATAACTTTGCATGATCATCATCCATTGTCTTAATGAACACTTGCGGTTTCAAATTACTGCAGTGTTAGTCATAGCAACAGATCTGCGCGCTCTCTGTCATGTCTGTAATATGACACAGGAAGTAACAAGACGTCTTACTGCACGTACCATCTCCTCAGTTTTAACATCTTAAGAACATGTATTATTCTCTTTCAACTACAAATGACTCGTTTGAAACACATCCATCCACCAAGTTAGATCCCTTGTATGTTCACATGTATTTCGTCACTTTCCTTTCATATCGTTATCCCATTATAGTAGTGGTGAACAACGTCAGTTCAACACACACAAATGTAGTTAGACCCTTTGACATAATTTAAATAAATTCATGAGCCAGTCCATAGGGACCAGGTCAAAGGGACCGGTCCAAAGGGATCAGTCCAAAGGGACAAGGACTCGTCCACAAGGACTCGTCAACAATGACCAGTCCACAGGGACCCGTCAACAATGACTTGTCAACAAGGACCTGTCAACAATAACCCGTCCACAGGGAACCACTCCCCCACCCTCTTATAAAAGCCATGAGTGGGCATGCGTAAAAAACAAAAAACAAGCATGTTAATTCATAGTGGCTATCCACCGTACACATGCACTTTATGTGGAACAACGTTTAAATCCATATCGGCATTCAAACTCTCACATGTTGCAATTGGAAAGAGAGATTCTCTAAAAAATACAATTTCACCCCCTAGTAGGGGTAGGTTTTATTTTTGGGGTGGAAATATGTTATCCATTGGAAAGGGGGTGTCAGCCCGAGTTCAATGACACTTCATTCGTCAAAATCCGACCACGGGTTCGGGAGTTATCTGGTTGCCGCCATCTTGTGTGGAGGGTGTGGAGGTGGAGGCATCTGAACCCCCACAAAACCGCTACTCACATGTGAACAAGCAAACCCACACCTTCTGGTTACCTTTCACAATCAGCGGACCAGCTATGTCAATGCCAATAACTTCGAAAACCTTGGCCTCTCTCACACGATCATTAGGCAGAGGTGGGGTAGAAACTTTCAGTCGCTCTTTCTTGTACCTTCGGCAAACAACACATTTTTGTACAGATGATCTCACGACTCGTCTTCCATTCAAGATCCAGTACTTCTCTCTAATAATACCCAACAGAGTCTGTGGGCCTACATGACACTGCCGAATGTGCGTGTCATGAATAAGTCGCTGCACTACAGGGTGATCTCCCGGCAATATAGCAGGCTGGCGAAACTCATTGTTGTCCTCCCTCTCTGTTATTCTGGTGTTTACTCGGAAAATGCCATGATTGTCTAAGTATGGCACTATTGAAGCCAGTCTCTGATCCTCGGGCCCTTGAAAACTTTCATTCTGGACAAGTTTAATTACTATTCTTTCACTGTATTCTAATTCTGAACAAGTCAGTTCTCCATTCTGCCTTCTATTATATTTACAATTGAACATAAACCGTCTTATCCACCCGATCAGCCTCACTATTTTGTCAAATCGAGAGAAATACTTGTAATACCAGTTGGAACTTGAAGGCTCTTCTGCGACCAATAGAGTCGTGGCAGTCCTCCTTCTTTCAAGCATGATTTCATCTTCATTTTTGTTGCTATTATCTGAAGGCCATTCTTCTTTGGGAAGATACATCCATGACAGTCCCTCCCACCATCTCGATGCTATAAGATCTCTTGTTGTACAGCCTCGGGTAGGCAGATCAGCAGGATTGATTGCCCCAGGTACATGCCTCAACGATTCTTTTGAAGTTAGTTGCCTGATTTCTCTAACCCTGTTCTCAACAAAAACAGTCCAGAGAACTTCTCGCTGTATCCATGTCAACACTGTCGTCGAATCAGTCCACAAATAAACTGTTTCAGTGTCAAACTCTTTTCTTATAGATGCCAGTAATCGGGCACTAATTGCCGCTCCCATAAGTTCGAGTCGAGGAATGGTCGGTCGAGGTGATGGAGCCACTCTTGATTTTGCTTGGAGAAGCTGAACATGAACTCCTGTCACTGTCTGCGTGCGTAAAAATACCACTGAAGCATAGGCATCTTGACTCGCATCGCAAAATGCATGGAGACTACGTTCCTCATATACCTCAGGGAGTCTTCTTGGGATCGTCAACTGGCCTAATTCTCCTATTTCACGAAGCCATTTTTCAAACTTGATTTGGATTTCCTGCGGTACCTCCGTGTCCCAAGAAACTTCGTTTATTTTCTGCAGTAACAGCTTCGGTGATAACATAACCGGTGCAGAAAATCCAATTGGGTCATAAATCCTATGGACAGCAGATAGTATCGACCTCTTGGTTGCTTTTATAGGTGTTAGCTTCGTCAGGGGTTCACTGTTCAAGCTAAGCGTGTCTTCCTTGCGATTCCACATTATTCCTAGGACGGGTGACATTTTTTCATCATCTTGAAGCACTGGATCACTACTCTCCCAACCTCTAAGCTCAAACTTGTGTTGGGCAAAAACATCTTGAGCAGTTTTAATAAACAATTCCAGCTCCTGTTTATTTGAGACACTTGTCACACAATTATCAACATAAAAACTGTCTTTCAGTTGCTCAATAATATTGACAGTCATACTGTTCCGCCTTTCCTGATCATTTTTCAAGGCTTGGTCTAAACGGTGTTCAATAACAGCTGCCAGTAGGAAGGGGCTTGATGTCACTCCAAAAACAACTCGTTTATGTCTATATGTTTTCATTTTCTCTTTTCCCCACAGGAATCTCAAAAAATCTCGATCTTCTGGTGCTACCGAAACTTGCAGGAAAGCCTTGCGAATATCAGCAATAACTCCAATTGACTTCTTTCGAAACTTGTGTAGGAGAGATGGAATAAGTTGGATCAGATTTGGGCCCTTTTCCAAACAATCGTTGAGTGATGGGTTGTTACCTCTTCTAGCGGAAGCATCGAACACTGGTCGAACAGGTGTTGTTCCATAATCCTTGATCACAGGTCGATGAGGCAGATAATGGCCACATATTTCAGTCTGATCACCATTAATCTCTTCTATAATCCCTTCAGCTAGCCAGTCTTGAAAGACTTGATCATATTCTTCCAAGTATCCGTTATTATCTAGCTTTCTCCTCGTTATATCAAGACGCTTCACTGCCATCTCGTACGAAGGATCCAAGGGAAGATGATCCTTCAACCATGGCAGTCGAGCTTCGTATCTACCATCTTCTTTTATTTCTACGGTTTCAATGAAATTTAATCTAGCTTCCTCTTCAAGTTCACATCTCTTCTTTTCAGTGATAGGATCATCTATTCCCAATACGTCAAGTTCCCACAGGTTGCTAACCTTCTCTATATTCCGCATAATAGGTGTAGTTTTACTCATACCACACCCCGAGTGTTGGTCTCTGCCAAATACTGTCCACCCCAATGTAGTGCGCAACGCTGTTAACTCTCCCACCGTTTTACGATAATTGGAGAGAATTGATCCTAGAAAATCAGCACCAATAAGGATCTCAATATCCTTATCCTTTCCTACATCTAGATGAGACAGTCCAAGTTTCACGACTTGCTCTGTTGTAAGGCGAGGGACCTGACTGCAAATAACAGGCTGACTAAGAGCAGTCAGTCTCAGCTGACAGGAGTTATCAAGATTATGAAGAATAAGTTCAAATACGCCATGTTCCACCGGAGATCCAGTTCTGCCACCAAACACAGCATGGCTTAAAGTAACCTTCCTGACTTCCATGAGACCCAATCTCTCTGTCAGTTCTTCTTTAATATAAGAATGCTGTGAGGCAGAGTCTAGAAGAACGCGTACAAGCTCTATATTATACCCGTGAACAATCTTAACCAAAACTGTTTGTAGATATACACAGGAGGAATTTATGCAGAAGTTCGTCACTGACCTGGCCTGTGATGAGGCCTGGGTTTCCGTTTTAAGATTCCTTTCTGAAAAATCACACATAACTGGATAATGCTGCCGCTTACATAACTTGCAGGAGAGGCGAGTATGGCATCTTCTTACAACATGACCAACCTTGAGACATTTGAAGCATGCACCATTCTTTGACAACCTGACTTCCCTTTCTTCGAGAGACATGTTCTTTGCTTCCGTACATCCGGATGAAGTATGTTTCTCTTCACCACAAAAAGCACATGTACCTCCCACTCCTCCGGTTGACACCAAACCCTGAGCAGTAGGAACATCACACAGTTTCAAGGGTTTCGAAATTTGTTTCTTTTCCGCAGTAACATTACCGATCTTTCTAGTAAGTTGTAAGTACTCTTCATTTTCTACTTCAGATTTCAAAAATGTCAAAAGGTTTTTAAGCTTATCTTGTGACCCATTTTCTTGTATACAATCTCCTCTTCTCTGCCACACACGAATTAATTCATCCGTCAAACAAGACTCTACCAGGGGAAATAATAATGCAGCATAATTGTCGGTAGTCAGGCCCATTGACTCTAGGGACCTAACATTAACCTCAATTCGGTCATACAATACTGAAAGGGAAGGCTTCTCTGTCACTAGGTTTATTATGTCCCTCACGTAAAGTTCTATCAATAGATCTTTTCGACCATAGCGGGCTTCTAACAACTGTACAGCCTTGCTATAATTCTCGGCAATAGGAGGAAAACCACTCACAAGATCATACGCCCTTGTTCCAGGAGTCATAGATTCTCTTAGATAAAGAATCTTTTCTGCAGCATCCAGCTCAACACACTCATGTATTCGCTTGAACTGGGCCCAAAATGATAACCATTGTTTAATATCTCCTGAGAACTTCACAAGCGACAACTTGGGTAATTTACTAATCACTTTACCCGTTTTAGAAACACCAGTTCTTATGGAATAAGTGTCACACGGTATTTCACATTCGTATTTTTCGTACTTACACTTCACTGTTGTCCATTTATCTCGATATGTTTCGACTTCTTCATATTCCTTGTCTTCATCTTCGCTGTTGCAATCACGTCCATGCCAAGCTTCGCGGATTCTCTCGTCAAGTGAAAACAGTCGATCGGCTTTATCTTCGAGTAGTTTAAAACTAGTAAATATATCTTCCTGCTTCACATTTTCCTCCTTAATCTTGTTCTGGAACGTGTTAAAGGCTCTTGTGAACAGACGACGTAACTGTGCTCTTTCTCTTTGTAAAGCAGTCACTTCAGCCATGATGATAGATTTTGCTAGTCGAAATCAAACAGTTGTTGTGTACCTTAAGTTCTTATTTTACTTTCACTGCACGGCAATCAGTCTTGTCTATCGGTCGCCAAATGTTAACTCCAACCCAGCCGCGGCTCGTGGTGTTGGAGCTGGGGAAGGCTCAGCACGTAGTGGCAAAATGCTGGTATAACGCATTATACGACACCCACATACACGGCTGCAGGATTTTTAATTTCACGGTGAAAGGTGGGGGAGTTCAGAACAGACTTACAGATTGGCACCATTATGTTATTTTATAAAGCATTTTTTTCCCTAATTAAAATACTTACCTAGTTTCAACATTCAGGAAGAGGCAATGCATTCCGTTTCTAATTTAACCTACTCCCCATTCTAATTAGTCCCGATCAGAGGAGTCTGTTTCACGGTTGTACACTACCAAACAATCGCAATTTACTTAGAAAACACTGTGCTTACCAGCTAGAACTGTGAGGAAATTGATCTGTAACATAGTCCGAAAGTGAACCCGATCTTGAGGGATAAATGGAAACAAATAAACACAATTGTAGATATTAAGAGCAGTGAAGCTACTTGCTATTACTTTATATAAACACATGACCTTTAATTCATAGGTTTGTAAGTGAAGTCTGCCTTCCTCTCCTTTAGAGCTGCAAAGTAGTCAATGACAAGCTCATTGAAGTTCGGTGACTCCAACAATTCCTTTTCTGTGGATCACATTGCAAGTGCACAGTCGGCCTTCCTTCATTGTGTTTCGTAAAAATGTTTTCACTCGTTTTAGGGTATAGAAACACCGCTCTGCCTCTCCTGTGACCCTTCACAATCAGCCTACTGTAGTTTCGTGGTCGAGATTTTTGCCCGATACGCTACTAACTGAATTCATTGTCTTGTAGACATACACTTACCACTACTGTAGCTGGGGTTGCCAGACGTTCCGTTTTACCCGGAACAATTCCGTTGTTTCTTGTTTTGTTCCGCGTTCTGTTTTAATCTTTAACGGAACGCCAAATATTCCGTTTTTTTTTTTGGTTCAATTGATAGTATATTCAATTTTGCACAAATTTTCAAATGTCCCGCTTCAGAATTGATTGAATATCTAGCTTGTTTTCTGGTGATACAGGTGCAAGTTTGAAAGAGAAAATGACTTCTATGTCTGTGTTAGATAGATGGATACATGTTATAGATATATTAGGGGCAACAACATTAAGGAGTATCGTAGTCCTTGTGACGTTAATACTCAGCATTTCCCCCTCCAATGCATTTACGGAGAGAGTTTTTTCTGTCATGAATATCAATTGGAGAGATTATACAAACTCCATTGTTCACATATTACAATTATGACGAAAATTGTAGTGAATTTTATCAGAAGGTACTTACAAATAAAAGATGTTTGCAAAGGTTTGTTCAAATGAAAAGCATTTGTAAGTTGCTGGTGCCATAGGCCTATATGATATGTGTATTTGATTATGCAATGCTTATTTAATACATGAAAATGAAAATCCACAGCCTGCTTCCAGTCTCCGACCGGGACAGGAATGGAATGAATGAAGCCCCCTCGTCGGTAGGATATAGACTGTGCCGGCTGCCGAGGCCTGACGCACTCCTCGGGGCAATGATGAAATGAATGACAGATGAAATAAAATGATAGTGGAGAGTGTTGCTGGAATGAAATTTTGACAGGGAAAACCGGAGTATCCGGAGAAAAACCTGTCTGCCTCCGTTTTGTCCAGCACAGATCTCACATGGAGTGACCGGGATTTGAAGCACGGACCCAGCGGTGAGAGGCCGGCGTGCTGCCGCCTAGGCCACGGAGGCTTGCTTTGTGTGTATTATTTATTACAACGTTTGACGACCTTGATTTAAAAAATGCAATGGCAACCCTAACTGTAGTCCATAACACGCAAATTAAGACTTGCCACTGACAAACAACATAATTAATGAACTAATTATGTTACACCAACGATTTTAACGCGCGAACACTTGTTTACGAATACGCAGCATGGGCGGTGGCACAGATTACCTACTACTAGGGCGGTGGCATATTTTAAACAGAATACTTCCCTAAGTCTCGGTAGATGGCACTGCTACCCCTTGCCACCTCATGGTGCTATCTGGCGGAAATATTTTAGTTATTATACATTAAGGGATACCATTTGAGTTCTCAATAATGATTATCACTTATTAGTCATATCTAATTGTTTCTGGTAACTTGTCATTATTAATCGTTCGGAGAGTGAAAGAGGGAAAAGATAAACTTTTATGAGAGTGGTTTCAGTCTCCTTGAACAACTTTGAATGCATTCCACAGAATAAGAATATCTTGTCGTCGTTGGCAAGCCTGGCTTAGGCTGTAGTCGCCTGAGCCTTCAGCGATACAATTGAAACGAATGGAGCTTTCATAACCACGCCTCCCGTCCCTGTTACATAGGAAGGAATACGACATCGAAGGCGCTGCCTAACGGCGCTACTATCCATCTGAAAAACATTCTTTATCAACAGTTCCAAATATATTGACTCGTGACTGAATGAATTGAGTGAAATTTATAAATGTTTCCAATCAATATAAATTATAAATTCCTCAATTAAATACGGTATGTATATTTATAGAATCTTTCAGGAGAGGCTCCGCCTAAGAGCCTTTAATGACCAGCCGCGCCTGCTTGTTTTAATATAAACACCGTGCAGTCATATACCGGTACAGGTTCCACACTTTATTTTTCTGCCGTCGTAACCAAGACAACAAAAACACAACATAAAACAATACCCTGTACATAATACCAATACCAAAATATTAATTACTTTACCCCGACAACCTAGTGCAAGATTAATCTTCCATGAACCATCTATCAGGAATCCTGATTCTCAACCGCCTGACAGAGAGGAAATAGAGAGTATAATCAATAACCTGAAAAATAATAAAGCCTCAGGTGAAGATGGAATAGTAGCAGAGATGTGGAAATGCGCAGATGAACAGTCCTTGCAGAGCATCCAACATATCATACAAGACATATGGACAACAGAGACCCTACCGGAAGGGTGGACATCAGCAGTAATTCACCCGTTACACAAGAAGGGAAGCAAGACTGACCTCAACAATTACCGAGGTATCTCCTTATTGCAGGTTACCTACAAGGTTCTTTCGAAAGCTCTGTTATCTAGAGTCACCAACCAACTAGACTCTCAATTAGGGGAATACCAGGCCGGCTTTCGAAACAATCGATCTTGTCCAGAGCAGATACAAAATCTCAAGACCATCCTGAGTTATAAGAGTCGTGGGGGACAACCCTGGGTAGTTGTTTTAGTGGATTTTCAGAAGGCATACGACTCGGTGGACAGAGAGAGTCTTTTCTCCACCTTGCGAGAATTTGGCCTTGAAGAAAAAAAAAACTAAAACTAGTCCAGGCCACCTTGACAAACACAACATCTAAAGTCAATTTCAGAGGTGAACTCTCCGAGAGCTTCCCCATCAAGACGGGAGTTAGACAGGGGGATGGACTCTCCTGCATCCTCTTCAATTGCATCCTGGAGAAGATCATAAGGGAATGGATGGTGCGACTAACACCAAGGACTGGTCTGCACCTTGGATACAAGAAAGATAACCTTCATGTGTCATGCCTGGCCTTTGCCGACGACCTCGCCATACTGACCAACACTAAAAGGAAGGAAGGAAGCTTGTAGTATAACGTGACCGTTAATCTGTAGATCATAAGCCACGGGACCTCCTTTTTACGTGGAATCCGAACTACAGGACATGGCATTTCACTTCTAAAATCTCACATGCATTGACTGGGAATCGAACCCGGACCGCCTTGGTGAGAGGCATACAGCTAGACCGCTGAGCCACCACGCCCTTGACCAACACTATAGAGGAAGCTACTCACCACCTACAGAGTCTTCACGATGTAGCGGTTCGGGCTGGCCTGAAGATCAACATTGGGAAGACTGAATTCATGACTAACATCAAGGAAGCCCCGTCCACAATTCCACTTGAGGGAGTCTTCATCCGAAAAGTCCCTGCGGTCAAGTATCTAGGAGAGTGGATCTCGGCAAACCAGAGTGAGAATCTGGCCATAGATACCAGGTGCACCAAGTTCGAGAGGGCCTACCACTCCTGCCGCAGCATCTAAGCATCGAAGTTCCTCTCCAAAAACCTCAAACTCAGACACTACAATTCAGTAGTAAAACCATCTGTTCTGTACGCCTCAGAATGCCTCGTGATGGCCAGGAAAGGCCCACTCAGGAAACTTGAACTCAAGGAGAGGAAGATCCTGCGGAGGATACTAGGACCTATACGGGAAGAGGGAGGCACCTACAGAATTCGGCACAATGATGAGCTTTACAGCCATCAAGAAGACATTGTTACTTGTATAAGAAAGAGGCGCTTGGCCTTCTATGGACACTTGACCCGCATGATCCCTTGCCGGCTCACCAGTAAGATCTTCACAGTGGCAGGAAGAGGGAAGGCCTCTAGGTCCAAGTGGATCTCTACGGTCAGGACGGATTTAGACCACCTAGGGATCCCACTTAATTCCATACAGGACCGCCAACAATTCCGGCAAGCCATCCGACAGGGAGTTTTTCCTGTATCACTGACAGCTAAGAAGAACACTGATGTCAGCAGACCACCATGGACGGAGGAAAGAAAGCTGGCTCATAGTCAGATGATGAAAGAGTACTGGAAGAAGAGAAAAGACAAAGCGACGAGGAGATACGAGCCCCGTGGTCCTTAGTAGGCCCAAACGAAGAAGAAGAAGAAGAAGAAGAAGAAGAATATGAACAACATATACCAAAATAATTTGTGTATCAAGCATACTTGCCATTTAAGAGAATATTTTTTACCCAACAAAAGTATGAAAAATATACATTATCAATTATTTTGGTGTATGTTGTAGCAGTGAATGTTACCAACAGCTCAAAAGAACATTCATGTATACATTTTACATTTTGGGATACTTATCATGTAAACACTGCACAACTGTACAAAAAAACAGCTGACAGTTTGGTGGAGTAGTAATGCATGACTGCAAGCAGATTATAAAATGTGTTTATGCATAATAATGAGTGAACTGTGTTTAATAATCCTGCAAAGTTTTAATTCTTTGCAGCATATAGTTTATGAGATTTCTTTTTTTCTTTTTTTAACTCAATAGAAATTGTCATACGGAGGATGTACCTTCCCCCTTAAAGTTGTAACGCGTCAGATGATTCAAGCAATTATTACGGGCCAAATGTCCGTGTATCTGTGAGTGTATATATATATATATATATGTCATATGCATGTACTGTATGTTTGTATGTATAAGGTACTTGAGCCGTTTCCAAATAAGGCTCATCTGTGATTTTATTAGCACGATATTCTAAATTCTACAAGATTCTTAGTGTTTCTGATAGCTGAGAGCCTTTAACGGCTACACTACAAACTACAACTGTTGAAGCGAACGATTCCGCGATGTTTGCTTCAGTCGAGTAGTAAACGGCGTCTGAAGCTCTTTTTGTTACTATTTCTAGGAATTTTAAGAAACCTTCTTCGTGATTTTGAAATTTAACATACACAATTCTGATGTATATCATTTCAAAGATTGTGATTTCTAGATTAAGATACTGTATTGATATATTCGGCTTAATGTGCATTTCTTTATCTCTTTTCATTTGCATATTGGCCTTATTTGAAACAAGTAGTGGGCCTTATTTGGAAAGGGTGTTCCTGATAAGGCCCGTTACTAACATTTTAAATATTGTATTATTTCTGAAATATTTTCCACTGATTATAATTAACAACCCATGTTTTCATTACTGCTTGCCTTCAAGTTAAATCCAGGACAACGCTCAGAATTTTTTCCCCTTCTAGTAAAAATACAAAAATTCTTTAATAGTTAAGTGGGCCTTATTTGGCACATTTACCTTATATGTATGTTTGTATGAGGGCCATTCAAAAAGACACGGGCCGGAGGCTATAAAATGAGAACCCGTGCCATTCTTTCAAAAGTATTGCCCAGCACTGTTGAGGCACTTGTCCCACTGCGAGGCAAGGCAGTTAAGGCCGTCTTGTAAAATTCCTGGGGGTACGTTGTAAACCAGTTCCGAACGTACGGTACTGCTTGACGTCATCGTCCGAGGTGATTCGTTTGCCTCTCAGATCATTCTTCAGCTCACCAAAAATGGCCTAATCGCAGGGAGACAGATTCGGACTGTATGGAGGGTCACGCAGAACCTCTCATGTGAATAACCGCAAGAGCTCCTTGACTTCGTTGGCTGTATGGGGTCTTGCATTGTCATGGAGCAGAATGATCCCATGGTTGAGCTGTCCTGGTCGGTCGATTTGATCGCTGTGCGATGGGAGGTCAAGGTTTGCGAGTATACCTGCGCAATCACTGTTGTCTAATGCTGCAGGAGGACCATTCAGAAGACCTCTTGGTCAAAGAAGAAGCTGAGCATAAGCTTCCCCGTATTAGTGTGGACGGCCTTGGACTTTTTGGGTGGTGGCGAGCCTGCATGCGTCCACTGGCTACTTTGTTGTTTGACTCGGGTTCAAAGTGATGGCACTATGTCTTGTCTCCTGCGACCACCCGTGTCAGGAACGCATACTCTTCCTTGGCATAGCGCAGCAGATGTTCCAGAGAGAGTCACTTTCGACATGCTTCCTGTGCTGGTTGAAGACTGTGAGACACCCAGGGACGGATTTAAGAGTATGCCGCCTATAGGCTAAAGTCCATTTACCGCCCCCTCAATAGTTCAATGGCCCGTTCGCCATCTCTTGATGAATACAGTACTTTTGCCAGTTGGCACAGGCTAGAGTAAAAGGTGGCTTTTCACCGATGTCTCAGTCTCATACATGGCTGTGATTATATGGAAGCTACTGAGGTATGGGTGGTGCCTAGTAATGGCATTCGGGGCACAGTCAGTGCCTGTGAATGCTGAGGAAGGTTCAACTCATTGGGTTAGGACTACTGTTCTGACTCAGTGAGGAAAGCAATGGCAAACTACCTCACTCCTCTTCTTGCCTAGAACGCCTCAAAATAGCGCTGCCTTGGGTTTTTGTGGGTATCTACTCACATAACGTAACGGCGGTACTTTTTGAGGATCCAACCAACCTTCGGGCTGACTACCTAACAGACAGACAATAGTTCATATTTGCTTAATACAGTTGTTTTATACAACAAAAGGATAGAGTTCATTGGCGTTTTCATCTTTTTTAAACATAAAGTTCATTTAGTTTAGATAAAACTACAAATTTAATGGCTTACATAATAAATGTTATAATGAAATTAGTTATCTACTTGTTTTTTTACTTACTTCTTTTAAGATTCGTTAAAAACTGAAATGGGTTTCGAACTTAATTAATTAATTTGTTCTTGGAGATCAGTGATCACTATTTTACACATATTTTTATATTTTAATGCTAATGACAATCTTTCGCGTAATTGAAGAACTGTGTTCAATTTGAATTAAGTTGTCCTACATGGTGAAATGAAATTACACAAAATGTAGTTAATTACTGGTTTATTTGTTGAAAAATATGCAAACTTCTCTAAAATATGTCACCCCACGTAATCTTCGTGTTCAAGTTTACATAGCTTTCTTACGAGATTTTTTAATGGCAAACTCGTTAATACTGTCCTCATATGAAAGTGTTTTTGCTGTATTTGCCTCAATACAAAGTAATTAAAGTGAGTTTAACCGTATTTCAGAATTACTAGTTCGCAGATAGTTCTTAACTCTTCTAAGGAAGGAAGAAATGGATAAGGACTAAAACATATTTTTAAGTAACTTCTATTCTTAAATTCGTACGGAAAATATTAACGTCTGAAATACTTCATTTTAGCTTTTAAATGAATTGCCAAACTGCCGCCCCTGAAAATTTGCCGCTCAAGGCTGCAGCCTAGTTAGCCTATTTAGAAATACGGCCTGGAGACACCCATTGGGCGCACTTTTTGCGAAATAGCAATCGGTCCTTAATGATAGCGTGTACACTTCCGACACTCACTCCGACCTCTGCGGCAAAAACTGCTACCGTCACTCGCCGATCTTGTACTTAGGTATAATGAGGCTTCCACCTGCTGGACAATGTCATCGGTATTGCGGTGTGGCGCTCCAAACCATGCATCATCGGCCAACGACATCCATCCTTCCATGAATCTCCACGCCTTAACCCCTGCCTCGGGCAGCCAGTGCTCTCCGTACACTTGTGCCATTCTTCGATGAATTTCTGTTCCCTGCACTCCTTCCGCTGTCAGGAAACGCACTACACCCCTTCATTTGAAGTCTATATGTCACTGGTTTCTGCCCGTGTATATCTAGCGGTGAGTTTTGACCACAGCGCTCTCATATGGAACGCACCGTCGTCCCCAGGCCAGGGCATTACGATCCGTTTAGCGGTTTCCATTTTATAGCCTTCAGCTCGTTTCTTATTGAATGGCCTCCATATGTGCTATACGTACGGTGTGGCCTATGTCTGTCTCGCTATCAATTCAAACACGGCGAAATCGAATTGAATCACATTTGGTACAGAGGTAAGACACCGTGGTGGACAGAACTTCGGTGTCTCCATATCTTACTTATGTCTGGACCTGCGAGTAGCGAATGTGCTGCAACAGTGGATTTATCTGTTTGTCCCAGCCGGCTGTGTCGTTCGTGCTCCTTGAGGCGAGTGGCAATACTTCTTTTCGTTATTCCAATATATAATTGGCCACAATCACACGGGATTGCCACTCGCCTCAAGGAGCACGAACGACACAGCCGGCTGGGACAAACAGATTAATCCACTGTTGCAGCACATTCGCTACTCGCAGGTCCAGACATAAGTAAGATCCCGAAGTTCTGTCCACCTCGGTGTCTTATGATGCCAGGCTACAAAGGGAGCCCATTGAAATCCTGAAGCATACTAACAGCTTCAATCTTAAGGAGGAAGCAGAACGTGTGAACAGAGCTTGGCTTCCAGTCCTGAATCCTCTCAAGCCTGCCCTCATTGACCGTCGTAGACGAGAAGATGCAACAGAAGAGCAGCCCTGTCCTTGATGCATTACTTTTATGTGGTACGCCGTTGCTATGGTAGCCTCTATGTGTGGGTTGTTGACTATTTACAGATATATCTTCTGTTTACTTGTTTTACCTCGCTTAATGTAACCTGTGAACTTGCTGAACGCAGTCTTCAGCGAAACGTCAGGACGACAAAATGTCCTTAGAACACGGCCTATAAGCCCGCGAAACTGAGATTCCTATTTTATCCTAAGTAGACTTAACTAAGAAATGGATATCCTTACAATAAGAATTAAGAATTAATTAAGAAAAAACATCAAACATAATCCTTTGAAAATATCTTTGAAAAATCGTATTGTAATCTTTAGAAAATATCTATGAACATTTTTAAAGATATTTTCAAAGGATTATGTTTAATGTTTTTTCTTAATTAATTCTTAATTCTTATTGTAAGGATATCCATTTCTTAGTTAAGTCTACTTAGGATAAGTTATATTTATGTGCTGAAGAAGAAACCAATGAGTTTTGAAACATGTACACATAGTCTGTAAAATATAGACAATTAAGTGTTTTTAAGTATGCGAATATTATAACATAAGAGTTTTTAATTACTATTAAAGTATACAAATTAGTAGCTCAGGATATTATTGCACAATTAAGGCAAAACTTGGTAGAAAAGGTTTATTATATAAGAGGCATCATTAGCGATAGCGATACCGTTATCAAACTGAATATAGCACGCAACGGCCATCCTGAAAATTCATAATTTTTAAAATAAATTACTTTCTATGTTTTAGAACTACAATAACGAACGTTAGTGAAAAGGTGAAAACCTATATGAAATATACCATGCCCAAAGGAAAATAACAGTCACTTTACATGATGGCCGCTAGGCGCAGTATTAAAACGTAATAACGTATCATTCAGAATGTATCATTTAAACGAAATTTACTAGTGAACTCTGGTAACATCTGGGTAGATTATTGGCTGAGGAATAACCTAACCACCAAGGGAAGATGATAAAGAGAAGGAGATGGGTTTCGGACCAAAGAAAAAAGGATGGAGAAATAGGAGGAGAGTTTGACATCAGTTATGCCTAAGAGTTCTTGTTCAAATGCAACGAGTGGTGAAAACCCTATTAAGGGATTCATTTGCATTAAGTAGGGCATGAACCTAGGAAGAGTTAGGAAAGCCAGGATCTTGCCTAACTGTTATACTAGAAAAATGATGAGTCAGAAAAGGAACTTGAATTTATTTAACAATGCAAAAAGCGTAATGAATTTAACAAATAGGTAGAAATTTGTTGACAAATATTTCATTTAGATTTTACAACAGATGGGGTCACAGACCTCCGAAAAAACATCTAAAGTATGCGCCAGGCAATTAACAATTTTATTAGGTTTCAAACCTTTATAAAATCCTCGCAAGAATTTAAAATAGCGAAGATAAAAATTCAAAATTTAAAGAAAATTGGAGTGATAAAAGTTTAAGAATGAATCGAGTACAAGGTGTGTACTTTAAGAAATTTCTGAGAAAATATTCTAGAGAAAGTAACAACTTCGAAAATAACAATAACAAAAACATAAAAAATAAGATAGAAGTTCCTATAACTTCTTATATTTATACAGAATTACTGTTGGTTATTATACAAATAAGGGCAGGTCACTTACTGTGAAACCTGAAGAGAAAGTCAAAAGGAAGGTTCTCGACCTCCTATATTTTAGTAGGAATCACGAGCCAAATGGGGCAAGTTTCCCTTCCGTGAAACCTAGAAATAACTCACTTATAAGTTGAAAGAATTGTATCCCCTAAATTAGAAGGGAGAAACAAGATAATTTGAACCGTGTACAAGACACGTAGTTATGCAGAAGTTAATTAATTACACATAAGAAAAAATGGGAGGGCACATCTTTAGATTGACACCTCATTGAAAAAGACCTACAGTAACAATTTTATTATGGTTTGTTAGTAAAAGGTTTAGGAAAGAGCAATTTGGATGAAAGGTAAATGTTCATGGCCGTGTTTATAATAATCGGACGAGCACGACGCGGAAGAAATACTGAAAGAACACTGTTTATCACTACAGTTCGTTGAAATAGATGAAAAGTTCACTGTAGTAGCGCAAAAGTTTATGGCAAAGAAAGTTATTGCAATCGTGGAAAATGACTGGTTGCACTAGATAGGCGAAAGTCTATTGCTTAAGAAAGGTATGGATTACAATTAAATGCGCCAGAAAAAATCCCAACGGTGGAAGAAAATTTAGCTATTGAGCTTTAATTTATAAGGAAGATTCCTTAGTTTGAAATGGCATTCCCACAAGTGAGTGAAAGATACATGACGGCGTGACTTGTGGATAAAGTGCAGATTCTGGAAGGTTCCAGAACGATCCTAATGGAAGAATGGGGCCAAAGTTACTCCAGCGGTGGAACAATCTTAATATTTATAGACAGTGGGTATTCTATAATATCCCACGTTGTGAGAAGATTTCTCATTTAATTAGCTTAAGAAAAGCTACTTTCTATTAAGGTTGGCATAGACAGACGAAAGCCCAACATGGTAAATCCCGCGAAGGATGATATTTTCCCAAAATATAGTAATTTCACACTGCCTATAAAATGATAGTTAAAAGTATGAAGATAGTAAAACCGATGAAGATGAGGTTAAAACCTGAAGTATGTACTTATCTTTGTTGCATGGCGAAGGTAAAGTTCCCTTTGACGTATGAACTTAATGTGCCAACATGGCATAGAATGTAGAGAGTGTCTCTTGGTTTGAGGAGACTGGCTCTAGATGAGCCTTGACTGACTGAGTCAACTGCCGACGTGCAAGTGAGACATGCTCAGCGAAGCACGGAGGGTCCAAGGAAGGGAAAAGAGTGGGGGTAGGAGACACAAGGAAAACATAACAGAATAGAAAACTTTATAAAACTAAAAATTCTTCTTGATGAATGGTCTTCAAAGAGTTGATAGCAGGCGATACTAGCACAGCATGGTGGGTGAAAAGGTAGACGAAGATCTCTTGATCACGGAGATGATAGCTGGCGATGGCGACGACAACTGGTGGCCCAATTGATAAGCAAGTCCTCTTGTACGGGGAAGAATTGAGGAACTTCTGAGATTCGCTGCTAGATGACGCTAGGTGAGTCATGGAAGATATATATCTAGAACAGACTCACAAAGAACATAAGAGACATGACCACCAAAGATAAACTAGAAGATCACTGTTGGTGTTTGATAAAAAGGAAGAAATAAACATGCAAAGAGCATTAAAAATATACTCTATCATACCGTGTATTCCAAAAATACACCAAGCTGGGAGGGGAAACACCAACAGAGAACAAAATAAACAGTTAAACATTTAAAGGTAAAGGAGCAATTAAAGACAGTGGTCTTGTGATCTGACCGTTAGTGGTCAAGATTTTGGCCACCTTGACTCTCCCATCCCTTCCAGGATAACACTCGGTCACTCTACCAGAAATCCAGACCAGGGGGGGGGGAGAGACATCCCTAACCAAGACCAAGTCCCCGACTTTAATGTCGGGACTGGAAAAAACCACTTCTGTCTCCGTTGCAAGGAAGTTAAATATTCCAAGTTCCACCTTTTCCAGAAAGAAATGCGGAGGGCTTCAAGTTTACGCCAAACAATAGGTAAATTAGAATCCCTGTAAGAATTGGAAAGGGGAGGAAGGGCAGAAAGAGAAGTGCCTATAAGGAAGTGACCAGGTGTGAGTGGAAGCAGGTCATCAGGGTCATTGGAAAGCGGAGTTAAAGAGCGAGAATTAACAACACCTTCAATCACAAAGTAGCTAGAAGCTGAGGGAAATATAGCTCTAGTAAAGATTGCGATAAGATGCGAAAGGAGAATTAACAAGTTTAAACAAAGCGTATAGAAACAAGTACATCTATTAAGGATAAGAATATACCAAATAAACAAAGGAACTATGCGAGTAGTAGGCAAGAACGCCATAGGTAACAACAATCTAGTAGTCATAAACAATGACCTTAAATTATAATAAGTATCAAAGGGGTTAATCAGAAAAATACTTAAGTCAGCGAGAAACGTGACGTGACCAGCGTAAATACAAAAACACATCGAATGTAACGACGAGAAAAAACAAGTTTGTTCATCAATGAACATTAAAGGTGCAAAATATGTATGCAAAGTGCAATACATGAGCTCGTAAAAAATATGCAACGATGTTATGAAACAGGAATCGAAGCAGCTGTAGGATACGAGCGGGAGTAAGTGGGAGACATAAGAATGAACGACCTTGACCCACATAGTACAGCGAGATAACGAATATAAATAGCTGGAAGAGTCCTTGACCGGAACAAGTTTATTTTGGTAATGAGGTGAGCAGCTTCTGAACTTACGGAAGCAACTCGCAAGACAATGGTTGGCAGTCAGCCAGAGTTGAGATAAGGAAAACTTGCTCTGACCTTTGGCAAGCATAAAAGAAACAAACGACAGCTTGGCCTTATCCGAGCTTGTATACAAACAACACTAGCGCAATCAGCTGTGACTTAAAGCGGAGCAAGTGACACGACATGCAGTCATTCGTAGCTTGGACGTGAAAATCCAATTTAGAGACATATGAAATAAAGTAAGAAATCAATTTCGCATAATTTTGAGGATCGCGGAATCCGACAATTTTCAACAGAAAAAAGCTTAATTCTTCCGAACAAAGAAGAGAAGCTGGGACATTGAGAAGGAGTTTATGCGTAAGAATAGTTATTCTAGATGCTAGAGAATTCATATTTTCAAGCGGTTTCAAAAGCGGCTTCCGATTGTGAGGAAGGGGGAAAGGAGCCGGCCGTGGCCATCCTACTAAATAGCGAAAGAAGTGAAACATAGCATACAGCGAAATGATGGTGACTGATAGCCATGGTTTTACACAAGGGGAAGATAGATTTCGATATAAAGTTTAAGCAATTACCTGCTATAAAAAATGACATGAGAAAGTAAACTAAGTGACACAAGGCGAGGCGAACTTGAATTGCCATTTTGTGCAGAAATAAGGCAAAACCATTTAAACAACTTACAAAGGTGGCGTAGTTGTTTACAATGAGACATCGTTTCGGCAAGTGTTTTTCAAATATATCGAGATCAGAAACATAAGCGTTCTCTTTTTCAGAAAAGGGATTTATATCAGCAGTAACAAAATGACATTGCGATTTGGTTTGAAGACTGGGTTGTTGGATTTCACCAGTAATAACCCAACCAAAATCGGTGTCTCTGGCGACCACGTTTGAGGATAACTTGCGAACCTGTTAACGAAGGCAATTCCAGAAAACATTGGCATTGAAAAGTACATCAATGGGACCTTGAGCATTAAACTGAGGATCAGCTAACCTTAAGTGCGAAGGAATCTTTAAACCGGAAGTATTAATAGAGCTGCTAGGAGTGTCCTTGCCAATACTTGTAAGAATGAGACAGTTTAAGTTAAGATTGGTGTTTCTTTGACAAATGTCTCTGATTTCAATTTTGAAGATTGCAAGGCTTGAGTTTTCAAATTGTCAATGCCGGATACACTGATGGAGGTATGTGACGAAGAAAGACCTAGTTTTTTAATTAACGATCGCGAAACAAAGTTGTGAGTTGAAGCGGAATCGAGAAGACCGCGGGTTCGAAACCAACTTCCAAATTTATCTTGGATTTCGAATTGTACAGTGGACAAAAGGACTTGCGCACTGTGAGAAGTTTCGGCGTTAGAAATGCAGGAAGAAGCATTAGTTTGTTCGGAGCTGCTCTGCATGGAGTTTGAAGAAGCGGGTACTGGTGACCTCGATTGATCATGAACGTGCAATAACGAATGGTGCGGTTTTTTGCAATGGAAACAGAGGTTGGAAGACGTACAGTTAGAAGAAGAATGCTTAGGTGACAAGCAGTTGAAGCAATTTTTACTATTGAAGACAAACTTCCTTCTGTCTTCGACAGACAATTCTTTAAAGGATTTGCACGAGTACAATGTGTGAAACTTTTTACAGAGCGTGCATTTTAAAGGTTTGTTGAGCGGCCTGATATGTTCTCTTGGATGGTTGAAAGAAGCAGAACGAGTTTGCTTGTTCTCGACAGATGGGGGCTGATGACCATTTGAAGAGACAAGTTTTTTCTCAAAAATGTGACACTGATGACTCGTTTCGACATTTTCGCACTGAAATGAGAGTGCTGTAAGGACTTGGCACCGGCTGTTGAGAAACGAGATGAGGTGTTCGAACGAGTATTCGTCCTTGCGAGTGAGTTCGATCTCCCAAGCCTTTAATGTCGAAAAATCGAATCTGGATGCAGCTAGATGAATAAGGACTGTGTCCCAAGCTTGGATTGGCTGCTTGAGTTGATATAACGCTCTCACGAGCAATTGACTAGAGTCTAACAGGTCTCTTAAAGAGGTGACGTCATTAGGTTTGACGACTGGCAGGTTGAACAGACAGCGGATGTGGCGAGCTACACACAAACGTAAATTACCATATCTCTCTTTAAGGAGATTAAAGGCGATGTGGTAGTTATCTGCGCTTAAAGGCAGTGACTGAACCAAGGCCAAGGCCTCGCCTTCCAAGGACGCACGCAGGAAATAGAACTTATGAATGTCGACAACGTCTGAGTTTTCATGAATAAGTGAGCAGTAAAGTTCGTAAAAAGAATACCATTCACCTTCCTGGCCGGAGAAGTGAGGCAGGCTTATCTTTGGAAGTAACGGTTTCGGTTTATCCTTGTGAACTGAAGCGGGTGCGAACTGGGCCGGATTGATGACCCTAGTGTCCGGTTCTGAGATACTGCGAATCAGTTGGTGGGCCTTGGCAATCCATTCAAAATACAAGGGTTCAACCTCGTCCCGATACGATTGAAGTTCTGGGCAAGCGGATTCAATCTCGGTTTGAATTCGATCGTAATAAACATAGGACCGTTCGTACAACTTAAGGCGTTGTGTCAAGATGTCTAAATCACACTCGGCGGGATTTATTTTGTTGATGAAATTTCTAAATCTGGTAAGTTGCCCTTTGTAGGAAGAACGTCTAGCAATGAGAGTTTCATCCTTTTCAGTAGGAGCCATGACAAGGTAAATAGATTAAAATGTAACTCACGAAACTGTGGAACCTTGGAAATGCTGTCAGGCTGGCAGCAGCAAATAAGTTGAAAGAAGGGGACACCCCAAAGGAGACAGGAGCGGCCTCTTTCCACTTCACAGGCTTTGCACGATGTAGTTATAGCTGAAAGATTCAAAGCAGATATTAATAGTTTGTAATGTATTGTCAAATAACCTTTTAAAAATAATAACAAATGACAAATGGACTCTCCCGGGTTTCGGCACCAAATTTTGGGTAGATTATTGGCTGAGGAATAACCTAACCACCAAGGGAAGATGATAAAGAGAAGGAGATGGGTTTCGGACCAAAGAAAAAAGGATGGAGAAATAGGAGGAGAGTTTGACATCAGTTATGCCTAAGAGTTCTTGTTCAAATGCAACGAGTGGTGAAAACCCTATTAAGAGATTTATTTGCATTAAGTAGGGCATGAACCTAGGAAGAGTTAGGAAAGCCAGGATCTTGCCTAACTGTTATACTAGAAAAATGATGTGTCAGAAAAGGAACTTGAAATTATTTAACAATGCAAAAAGCGTAATGAATTTAACAAATAGGTAGAAATTTGTTGACAAATATTTCATTTAGATTTTACAACAGATGGGGTCACAGACCTCCGAAAAACATCTAAAGTATGCGCCAGGCAATTAACAATTTTATTAGGTTTCAAACCTTTATAAAATCCTCGCAAGAATTTAAAATAGCGAAAATAAAAATTCAAAATGTAAAGACAATTGGAGTGATTAAAGTTTAAGAATGAATCGAGTACAAGGTGTGTACTTTAAGAAATTTCTGAGAAAATATTCTAGAGAAAGTAACAACTTCGAAAATAACAATAACAAAAACATAAAAAATAAGATAGAAGTTCCTATAACTTCTTATATTTATACAGAATTACTGTTGGTTATTAAACAAATAAGGGCAGGTCACTTACTGTGAAACCTGAAGAGAAAGTCAAAAGGAAGGTTCTCGACCTCCTATATTTTAGTAGGAATCACGAGCCAAATGGGGCAAGTTTCCCTTCCGTGAAACCTAGAAATAACTCACTTATAAGTTGAAAGAATTGTATCCCCTAAATTAGAAGGGAGAAACAAGATAATTTGAACCGTGTACAAGACAAGTAGTTATGCAGAAGTTAATTAATTACACATAAGAAAAAATGGGAGGGCACATCTTTAGATTGACACCTCATTGAAAAAGACCTACAGTAACAATTTTATTATGGTTTGTTAGTAAAAGGTTTAGGAAAGAGCAATTTGGATGAAAGGTAAATGTTCATGGCCGTGTTTATAATAATCGGACGAGCGCGACGCGGAAGAAATACTGAAAGAACACTGTTTATCACTACAGTTCGTTGAAATAGATGAAAAGTTCACTGTAGTAGCGCAAAAGTTTATGGCAAAGAAAGTTATTGCAATCGTGGAAAATGACTGGTTGACTAGATAGGCGAAAGTCTATTGCTTAAGAAAGTTATGGATTACAATTAAATGCGCCAGAAAAAATCCCAGCGGTGGAAGAAAATTTAGCTATTGAGCTTTAATTTATAAGGAAGATTCCTTAGTTTGAAATGGCATTCCCACAAGTGAGTGAAAGATACATGACGGCGTGACTTGTAGATAAAGTGCAGATTCTGGAAGGTTCCAGAACGATCCTAATGGAAGAATGGGGCCAAAGTTACTCCAGCGGTGGAACAAGCTTAATATTTATAGACAGTGGGTATTCTATAATATCCCACGTTGTGAGAAGATTTCTCATTTAATTAGCTTAAGAAAAGCTACTTTCTATTAAGGTTGGCTTAGACAGACGAAAGCCCAACATGGTAAATCCCGCGAAGGATGATATTTTCCCAAAATATAGTAATTTCACACTGCCTATAAAATGATAGTTAAAAGTATGAAGATAGTAAAACCGATGAAGATGAGGTTAAAACCTGAAGTATGTACTTATCTTTGTTGCATGGCGAAGGTAAAGTTCCCTTTGACGTATGAACTTAATGTGCCAACATGGCGTAGAATGTAGAGAGTGTCTCTTGGTTTGAGGAGACTGGCTCTAGTTGAGCCTTGACTGACTGAGTCAACTGCCGACGTGCAAGTGAGACATGCTCAGCGAAGCACGGAGGGTCCAAGGAAGGGAAAAGAGTGGGGGTAGGAGACAAAAGGAATACATAACAGAATAGAAAACTTTATAAAACTAAAAATTCTTCTTGATGAATGGTCTTCAAAGAGTTGATAGCAGGCGATACTAGCACAGCATGGTGGGTGAAAAGGTAGACGAAGTTCTCTTGATCACGGAGATGATAGCTGGCGATGGCGACGAGTACTGGTGGCCAAATTGATAAGCAAGTCCTCTTGTACAGGGAAGAATTGAGGAACTTCTGAGATTCGCTGCTAGATGACGCTAGGTGAGTCATGGAAGATATATATCTAGAACAGACTCACAAAGAACATAAGAGACATGACCACCAAAGATAAACTAGAAGATCACTGTTGGTGTTTGATAAAAAGGAAGAAATAAACATGCAAAGAGCATTAAAAATATACTCTATCATACCGTGTATTCCAAAAATACACCAACATCTATCTCCCGATCGGCTTGTAATTGGCAGAGGGTACTCTAAGATGTTCACTCTATTCGATGGTAACTTATTAAAAAAAATCGGCTCAAATTGACATTGGTTGGTTCCTCAATTTAGGGGTTGCGACAACTTGGTCATGTAGCCACGTGTACTTTGGGTGTGTGTAGAATCTGTCTGATAACCGGTGTTAATTGTGATGGCTGTATTAGTGTTATCTGCAATTCAGCTAAGGACTGCAGACGATCAATTTCAAGTAGCTCGTACTTTTGCTACCAAATGCTGCCGTCAACGACACCTAGCTGTGAACTTGGGTACTAAATACCACCGTAACCGGCACCTGGCGACGAACGTTGGAACTTAATAGCCGTTAATCAAATCTAACCTACAAATTTAGCTTCACACAATATTAAAACACCTAGCAAAAGAGCTAAGTGAAGCTGAATATTTTTTACTGGTGAATGGGACAAAACAATATGCTTTCATTATGGATTTGGTTTAAAGGATTGGTAGATGAGAAATAACCCTTTTGTGGAACACGCTGGTTGGTTAACTAACTGTAGATACATTTTGTTATTTAAAGGTCAGGAATTTGTGAACACTATTCGTGAAGAAAACGTGATTGCAGCACAAGACATAAAAGTGCCTTCAGAGCTAGAACAAGTGGTACAAATACATCAGACTTGTCTCATCAACAGATATAAAAGTGTGACCAACAATTATGTAAAATTTGTTATCAAGAAGAACTAGGTGTTGTATTTTTCCCTTGTGGACACTTGATAGCATGCGTCAAGTGGGCATTAGCACTTAATACTTGCGCTATATGCAGAAAAGTAGTGTCTGCTACAGTTAGAGCATTTCATGCCTAAATAGTAGCCTATAATTTATTAATAATACATGGTGCAATGAATAATACCTATATCCACATTATTATTACAAGACTACTACAATGAATGTTCTCAATGCTATGGGACAAGCATTTGGTTTAGAGAGAAAAAAGCTGAGTGAATTACCAACACATATTCCATTCCGCATTATGAAGATTCAAATATTGAAAACAGCGTGTGGTGATCGTGTAGTTTGTGTATGGGACAATTTTGAGACCTTTCTTCCTACACGGATTAATGATTTGTAGGAGAGTGTTTTTGATGATGTGAATAATGGTATACATCCTGTACACCTAATTTATGAAGGTTTAAAAAACAATAGGTGTATTGCACGTTTTTACGAAATAAAAACACAAATGTGAAATAATAATTAAAATATAAGTGATGACAATAGACTGAAAAAAGAAAATATGTGTGTATAAAACAATAATGTTTTAGTTTTTAGTATTGTCATTAAAAATATTACCATGAATAAACAAAATAATGTATAATATACAGTTTGTCAATAAATACACACATCAAAAAAAGTTTTGCATCACCTCGGTTCCAAGAGTTCCGGAACCTTTAAATACAAAGGGAATAGAGATCAACACAAACAACATTTCAGCTCGTTTTATTGCTCATGAGACCCACACATTGCATGTTGTACCATCTTACAGCTAGACTTTCAGCATTTGTGGTCCAGATTGCAGTACACACCACTACCTCTAATACCCGGTAGCACGTCCTCTTGCATTGATGCATGCCTGTATTCGTCGTGGCATACTATCCACAAGTTCATCAAGACACTGTTGGTCCAAATTGTCCCACTCCTCAACGACAATTCGGCGTAAATCTCTCAGAGTGGTTGGTGGGTCAAGACGTCCATAAACAGCCCTTTTCAACATATCCCAGGCATGTTCGATAGGGTTCATGTCTGGCGAACATGCTGGCCACTGTAGTCGAGCGATGTCGTTATCTTGAAGGAACGCATTCACAAGATGTGCACGATGAGGTCGAGAATTGTCGTCCATGAAGACAAATGCCTCTCCAATATTCTGCCGATATGGGTGCACTATGGGTCGGAGGATGTCATTCAGGTATCGTAAAGCCGTTTCGGAGCCTTCCATGACCACCAGTGGCGTACGTCGGCCCCACATAATGCCACCCCAAAACATCAGGGAACCACCACCTTGCTGCACTCGCTGGACAGTGTGTCTTAGACGTTCAGCCTGACCAGGGTGCCTCCAAACACGTCTCCGACGATTGTCTGGTTGAAGGCATATGCGACACTCATCGGTGAAGAGAACGTGATGCCAATTCTGTGGGGTCCATTCAGCATGTTGTTGGGCCCATCTGTACCGCGCTGCATGGTGTCGGGGTTGCAAAGCTGGACCTCGCCATGGACGTCGGGAGTGAAGTTGCGCATCATGCAGCCTATTGCGCACAGTTTGAGTTGAAACACGACGTCCTGTGGCTGAACGAAACGCATTATTCAACATGGTGGCATTGCTGTCAGGGTTCCTCCGAGCGGCAATCCGTAAGTAGCGGTCATCCACTACAGTAGTAGCCCTTGGGCGGCCTGAGCGAGGCCTGTCATCGACAGTTCCTGTATCTCTGTACCTCCTCCATGTCCGAACAACATCGCTTTGGTTCACTCTGAGACGCCTGGAAACTTCCCTTGTTGAGAGCCCTTCTTGACACAAAGTAACAATGCGGACGCGATCGAACTGCGGTATTGACCTTCTAGGCATGGTAGAACTACAGACAACATGAGCAGCGTACCTTCGTCCTGGTGGAATGACTGGAACTGATCGGCTGTCGTACCCCCTCCGTCTAATAGGCCCTGCTCATGCATGGTTGTTTACATCTTTGAGCAGTTTTAGTGACATCTATGAACAGTCAAAGGGACTGTATCTTTGATACAATATACACAGTCAACGTCTATATGCCGGAGATCTGGGAACCGAGGTGATGCAAAACTTTTTTGATGTGTGTATAAACGATGTTACAATGCTGTTTTATTTTATACAAAGTTAGAATACTTAACATTGCATTGTCTTAGGTTTTATGTAAGTAGTTAGATTGTGATAACATAATAATAATAATAGCATAATAATTAAATAAGATTTAGGTTAGATGAAGTTGGGTTAGAAGAGCTGAGGTTTGGTTAGATGAAGTTAGGCTAGGTTAGGTGAAGTTAGGTCAGGTTTTGACATGTTTCATTAGGTTAGGCGAGTAAAGTGTTTTAGGCATACTACCATTCTTAGGGAATATTTAACACTTTAAAGTTTTACTTCTTTTTATATTGTAAAGTATTAACTGTCAGGTTGGCCGAGTGGTTAAGGCATTTGACTTAAGTTCAAATTTCCTGTACAAGGAAGCAAGGGTTCGAACCCCTTATCTGACATAACTATTACCTTAACATTGCTTGGCGACTCTGTATTATTATGATACTCGATACACAAACCATAGATAGGGTGCATTGCTTAAGGCTACTCTCTTTCTGAACATAGCTAGAGACTGTCGATGGTTAACAATTGCATTAATAGTGGGACGTGGGGATAGTAATTAAGGAAAACAGACATTACCCATAAAATATTTGTATTAATTTAATTTAATTTTACAATAGATGCACACTGAATACAACTCTTTCTCTTTACGATAGCTTGTTATAATTTTTAAACAAAAGGGTTGTTGTAGATCCTTTTATAACTATAGCCAATCACTGTTGTTTTTATAAACTGGGGAAGCCTCAATGGTTTTATAGGCATAAAAACCTCATCCTCTTCTGTTTCATCATCATCATTAACATTATGATTATTATTATCATAATCATTATAGTCATTGTCACGATCATCATCATCATTATTATCACTATTACTATCTAATCCTTTTTGATCCTTTTGCAATACCACTTTTGCAATGTCTGTGATGCTTTTGATAGTGTTAAGGTTTTTTTGAACATTGACAACTGTCCAAACATGACTTTTTGAGGAATGATAAATGCTTTTGCTATTGAGCAGCAATAGCGTTTTCTCGAACTCACTTTTTAGCATTATCATGATTTTTTGTCGACAGCAACTGTGTTTCATGTAGTACACCATATTGATGATCACTGACTCGTAAAACCTCACTATTTTTATTTTCTAGTTCACCGCGACACCGTTTTGAACAACGCTAAATATCAGTTCCATCTGTATTGGTTCGTTTTACAATATATGAATATCCTTTATAGTATGCATATGGCTTACCATACCTAGTCGCTGATACATTCATATCAACTGTCAAGCATGAACTAATCTCTAGTAAAGTTAACTCGGTAATAAGAATAATAGTTTAATGTGGGAGCAAATATGGGTGCAAAGAGTGGGGATAAAAGTGGGAGCAAACATGGGAACAAATATGAGAGCAAAAGTGGGAGCAAATATGAGCACAAAAGTGAAAGCAAATATGAGAGCAAAAGTGGGAGCAAATGTGGGAGCAACATGTAGGAGCAAATATGAGAGCAAAGATGGGAGCTAAAGTGAGAGCAAATGGGAGCAATAGTGGGAGCGAATTTGGGAGAAAAAGTGGGAGCAAATGTGGGAGCAAATATGGGAGCAAATATGGAAGCAAATGTGGGAGCAAAAGTAGGAGCAAATGTGGGAGCAAAGAGTGGGAGCAAATATGGGAGCAAAATTCAATACACAAGTGAAGGCAGTTTAAAGTGCAAAGAAAATATGGAAGCAAATATGAGAGCAAAAGTAGTGTTTTACTAAAACAACTAGGAATAACAAACTTAGTTATAACCCAACCTAACCTAACGTATCCTAACCTAACTTTACCTAACGTAAACTAACCTAACTTCACATAACGTAACCTAACATAACTTCACCTAACGTAACCTTACCTAACTTCACCTAGCCTAACCTTCCAACCCTCAGTTCAAAATTAAATTCTGGGCATAGTCGAGTTGGAACCTAAGACCTCAGGGGTAACAAACAAGTATACTTGCCACTACACTGCGAGATGGTAAAATTATGATGCAACATAACACAAAATAAAAGTTTCCTCTAGTGTAACTGATTGGCTGAGAACCATAGTTGGGATTCAAACCCAGGACCTCAGGACCTTTGTTTTATACATCGTTAAATAACAGTTCCATCTTTATTGGTTGCTTTTTACAATATATGTATATCCTTTATAGTAGGCACATGGCTTACCATGGCTGGTTGTTGAGACTTTCATATCAACTAATACACATGAATTAAATTTTATTAAAGTCACCTGAGTAATAATAACAGTAAATAAATAATTGAAGTGGATTGATATTTTTCAAGGTGGAATTTTCAAAGCACTGTCAAGAATAATAATTGCATGAACGGATTCCGAGAATTCTAGAGTACTTTAAGGTTAATGATTGACTACGCGTGAGATAGAGCCCTCAGCTCACCTAACATAACGTAACTGCACCTAACATAACCTTGTCACATGACATGTTCTACAAGTTTAGACTTGCTTTGAGACTGACTATGACGTCACATATGGATGGGGTGGGAGACTGACAAAAAAGGAAAATGTTTTTGTTTAATAAAAAGTCATGTTCAGCTTCGGGTTCGAATCCGGAAAAAAATTATTTTTCCGCAATTTGTTTTCCTTTGCAACACATATCGCCTCCGTAGCGTAGCGGTCAGCATGGTTAGCTGCCGCCCCGGAGGTCCTGGGTTCGATTCCCGGCTCTGCCACGAAATTTGAAAAGTTGTATGAGGACTGGAACGGGGTCTACTCAGCCTCGGGTGGTCCAACTGAGTAGAGGGGGTTCGATTTCACCTCAGCCATCCTCGAAGTGGTTTTCCGTGGTTTGCCACTTCGTCTTCGGGCAAATGCCGGGATGGTACTGCACCCGTATCCACGTGGTCTTACCTGGTGAGATCCGAAGAAAATGCAGGATCGTAGAATCTGGAAGCCCCGGCTGAAAATAACCCCCAAGACACCACCACCAAGGATAGACCATGGATAGGAATACCACAAAAATTAAAAAGAATGTGATAAGAAGATGCCAGTGGTCTATAAAAAATGAAAAATAGCCCAAAGTGAGCTACCAAGACTCTTAAAGATATTTAAATTAATCTAATCTCGGGCGCGTAAAAAAGCATCCTAGTTAATGACCCACTGTTTCTCGCAGCACATTCTAATTCGAATAGAAATCACTAAGTCATTCGTATGAATTTTTAAAATTTAACAAAAGTTTATTAACTAAAACCGCAGTGTCGTGAAGTAGAAACTCCACTGAACAAAAGTGTATAATCTTATGCCTCTGCTGAAGCATGAAAAATGTTTAAGTAACAACCGCCTTAATTAGGCCACAAACTGCCTATCGTCTCATCATTATTAACGAAGTTCCAAAAAATAAAATAAAAAAATACACACAAAATATTCTAATATGATCGTAAACCCTTTTGACACATTTATAAAAATATTCTATTCAATCGTAGCTATTAATATATTCATATTTTACATAATTACATTTTGCTTCTGAGATTTCGTTGCGCCTAGAATTATTCATCTCTGTTAATTTCATGTATTCATATACATTTATTTGGTTTCAATGTCAAGTCCATTCCGTCCTAAATGACAAACAATTAAGCTAATCGGACGTCGTATTGTTAATTATAATGATTATATTTCAATTCACTTTCTCACAGATATTAGATTTTCTATCACTCAATATTTTAGTTATAAATAGCTCAAGTTTATACAAGTATAAATATTACAGTCTTTCCAATTAAACTCTATTCTAAAAACAATTGTTACTAAATCTTAAAAAATATTTACGATGTTGTTACAATACTTGGTTTCTTAAATGTTGGATTCAAAATTGTACATTAGCTTTCCACTAGCTAAAATCGTGACTCAATTTCACGTTCAAAATAATACAACGTAGTGCACTCAGCAATAGCTCTAAAGCTAATTCAGTGCTGGAAAAATTAATATTGACTATCCACATATGTCAAATATCTCCTAAATTGGAATTCAAATACGCAGACAAAATTCCATTATTACCATATCATCGCTTAACAGCTCTTAATAAATTACAAACATTACGAATATTACACAAGTTTTTATACAATCATGGATAAATATGTTGCTTCAAATTAGCAAGAGTTAAAGTGTCGAGAATAATCTTTATCATAACAGTGATAAAATATTGTATTCACAAGTCTAAATAACTGTGTGAGAATTCAAAGTCTGTCACCTCGATTATGACTTACATATTTTAAACATTTCTCTCCTTACATTACATATCATTACTAATTACATTTTCTTTAATAAAGTATTTCTTTCGTATTTCTCGACCAACAACTGTGAAAAGAACGATTCAGTTTTCGCATAATTGAAAATAATTCCACTGGAGATCCTCCTCAAATGAAAACATGTCAAAACTACAGCATGGAAAAGAGCCTATCTTGAGAAGGTACAAATTAACCATTAGATTTGAACGCTAAACCAAGTTGGAGTTTCCCATAAGAATCCACAAAAATGTAAAAACTGAACGAGCTCACAAAGGGAGTCGAAATTAAAAGAATTTCAAAAATCTGGATTACCAGAAATAAATTCGCACAATCGCAAAGAATCACACTAGAAATCACTATGTTCCATGTCTATGCTCGATCTGACAAAAATATAGAATTGCTTGTCTATTCAAAAACTTGCATGAGCTTTCAAAAATATTCGAAGTCAAATTCAAAAAGTCCAGAGAATTTGTTCAAAGTCGAATTCACGTATACGACATATTATGGGACATCTGCTTGAGCTAGAATTATTCTTATATAATTTTAACGTCGTCTTCTCCCTATAAGTTTCTCATGTTGTCTTCCCAACAAACTATATTCTTCTATTTTATTCCCAAATTACATCTTAATGAACGTAATGTTCAAAGTAACACTACAGTAACTACTAAATTGAACTACAAAGTGAATTACATACTCGGACAGAAATTATTAAAGAATCACCCTAGCCCTCGTCAATAATTCCTAACTACTCTAATCAAAATTGGTGAAAAGGAACATTCAAAGCATGACAAATTCATACTGTCTACTAAAAGAAAACTTCCAGCTACCTTGTTGAAGTTCTAGTTGAATGAAGTGAGAATGCTATAACACATACTCCTGCCTGGGATCTAACACTATCTGCTCAGCTGCACCGATCACGAAACGACTGGATATCAAGAAGACCCGATTATTGGTCGCGAACGAGACGAAGCTAACAGAAGTTCGTTTGACAAAGTTCATAGTTCTTTCACTTGCTAAAGAGCACGACAACATTGATGTAGTAAGCCAAACTGGTCTCATTATGTAGCAGTACAAATTGTCATTCAGACTTTCACAGTCTCTTCAATTTTCTCTTATAAAACCTTATACTTTAGTTGCTCATATTGGAATCAAGTAATCATCCTGAGTATTCAACGCTGCTATGTGTTACATTTCTCGTCTGTGTTTAGCCCATATTCTGCATCTTCATATCGTAGCAATATCTCTCTCTTCTCATATCATTTATGACAATCATGGCTAAAGCTGTTTATTCTGTACTGCAATGTAGAACACGTTGTTATAGCATTGGCTTAAGAAGAAGTTATCATACGTGAATGCAAGTTCACTGTGCTCAAATTGAAGGTTAACACTGTCTGAAACTATAATAAGTTCAGACGAAAATCCTATCACGGGTTATGCTGTACCACGTATATGTCGGATCAACTCCACCTTACCGAACAAACACGATTTCACGGCAACGCACGTATATGTGCTCAGATCAGAGAGCTCTGTGACCCTCCTGGCTGAAATTGTATTCACTAATCAACTGTTCGTTTGCACCCGCAAATCATACTGTCTCCAGGTGATCCACAATGCACCTTGTTCTCTGATCGACAGTAACTATCGATACATGTATAATTGCCGAGTTCGATAATCACATGTTATAATACTGTATGCATTTATACTTATATAAAAGTTCTCAGTTATATTCCTTTATCCACAGGATGCATTTCCCATTCTTTGTTTCATAGTGCATTGTGTATATTGCTCTACCACAGTGTTCAAAATAACGACAGTGGTGCTGTGTCCATCTTGTATTCATTACAGGTATTAAAATGTCAAACATGTGGTCGTCGGTCTGAACGGCGGGTTGCTGACAGCTCCTAACCTCGCCACAGTCCTACCGCGCACCTGCATTTCAAAGGAATGTCGCAGTACTGCCATCAGTGTTATTGCCAACTTAACCTATACCCAACTAAATACAAAATACGGTCTCAGTACCTACTGTAAGGCCACGGCCGCCTCCTTCCCTCTTCCTCGCCTATCCATCCCAATCTTCCATCCCTTCCATCCCTCATGAGGCCCCTGTTCGCTTTGCAGGTGAGGCCGCCTGGGCGAAGTGCTGATCACACCTCCCCAGTTGTATCCATCCCGACCAGATGTTTCAGGCTCCAGGACACTGCCCATAGAGGCGGTAGTGGTGAGTTCCCTCGCTGAGTCCGTGGGAACCACCAACCTGGAGGGTAAATTGACTAAATAAAAAAAGACATATCATATTGCGCATTAATCACATTAACCTGGTTAATTCTAGGTCTCACTTTCAATTTTTTTTAAATAAGTAAGCTCTTTATTCTTTGTTTATTCGCTCGCCGCGATAAATTCTACTTTGTCTCGTATTCATTTTGTCATTATGAAATAATTGTATTTAGATCGGTTAGGTGGCTCGTTTCTTATCAAATTATTTCATTTCTAATTAATTACGTCATTAAAAAGAGCTGCCACTACCGTAACAGATGGGAGCACACCGAACGGTGCCAACGGCTTGTCCACTGAGCTACGAGAACCACAGGTGAGCTGCTCAGCTTGAAACACACAAGAGTGTAGACGCCGCACTCGATGCTGCTCATTGCGCGACGTTGCCAAGTTTCCTCGTAATTACAAATTCTCATATTGCTCATATTGCTCCCAGACCCACTCCCATGCATGGTTTGATTTTCTACTTCTAATTTTCCGACACCTTGTATTGCCAAGTAAACAATGTATACACAACCACACAACTGCCAGTTTTCCTAAATCCTCTGTTTTTATCACATTAATCTTTTGCCATGAATAAGATCTTCTGTATTTCCCTTCATTTATAATTATGTTCCAGAAGATCTCAAGGAACCATCGCAAACAACGATCAGTGCCACACACTTCTTGTACTGTCCGCCATGTTTCTCCAGGGTGAAACCGAGTCTACGCATGTGCGAGAGCCATAAAGTGTATTTAAGTAATTACGAACGCGAATGACCTCCTGAAATGCATCGACGATAACCATGCATTAACTCTCGTATTTAAGTTAAATAGGAATTAGCTAACTAGGCTAATCGTTAGTAAAACGTTGGTGAAAGCGCCCCTTTGAGAATCCCGGCTGAATAAAACCAATGACGTCGTTATTGTGAAATTTTCTACAGCTGGATCTTTCTTCGCAATCAGCTTAGGCCTACGTAGTTCCACACGATATGGATCCTCCGATTGAAATTTACGGATGTCAATAAGGAAAAGCGATTATCGATTAATCGAGTTACCGTTCGTTCGATTAATTGCCTAACCGAATAATAGATTAATTGATCAGTAGACACGAGATAAGAAAAAAGGTTTAAGTGAGAGGTTGTCGCTTAAGTTCAGTTACGCTTATTTTCGGAATGATGTATGGAAATTTATAAAATTTACTTTGTGCCTAAATATGGAAAGTGTTCTTCCTTGTATATGATAACAATAACCAAATAAAAGTAGCCAGAAACATATCTCCTCTCCCGTTCGTATAAATATTATTAATAATAATAATATTAATAATAATAGTATCATTCATGTTCATACACGACCGTCAGTGGTAGCTACGCTTGCTAAAGCGCAGCGCTAGGCCATGGGACCAAGCTACCTGCGGACTCGGTAGACTTGGATTCGAACCATCCTTGAAATGGTTTTCCGTGGTTTCCTCATGTTCAACTCCAGGAAAATGCTGGGACAGTACCTTCTGACAGGCCACGGCCGCTTCCTTCCACATCCTTGCCCAGTTTCATTCACCTTCATTCATTTCATCTCTCATGAACTCCTCTCATGAGGTTGGCGTCAGGAAGGGCATCTGGCCGTAAAATAATATACCAAACAAAATTACGCTTATGAAAGCGAAGATAGTATTCTGGAAATATCTCAGAGAATGTTGGTTTTAGGGCCATCATATGAGTTTTTCGGAGTTCCTTTGGAACGTACTGAGTACGGTATTGTTTCTCACACCATAATGTATAGGTTTTATTATTTATAAATTGAAGATGGCGGTTGGACATAATGTTCAATTTATTAATTTGATGAATAGAGCACAGTGAATTTCTAATCGTCTACGAAGTTACGTTAGTATTCTGAGGTATTGATTTTAATATTTTACATATTCAGCTTAGTATCCACTACAATGTATTTGTGATCATCGCAACACCACGTTTTCCTTGTAATTGCTCGATTACATTCTGACTTTCTGATCTTGATATTTTAACAAGTCATCAGACATATCCCACTACTATTTAAAGTTTATGTGGCTAGTGATCAGGATATCCCTCAATGAATCAACAGGAACACAGTAAATAAAATACAAATGCAAATGCTTAGGTTTAATACACCGAAACAATACTTTCTATGATGTAGTCTGAAAGGTAAAATCAGTCATTTATTCAATAATATTCATGTCCGATCTATGGAAAGGTAAATTCTAAATCATCCCTTAGTTGAACACCCAAATACAAGAGGATCGTGGTTCAATAGTGTGATTGAATTTGTACACTCGGAATATAAGATGAAGGTGGAATTTGAATAAGTGGTAATGATGATTTATAAATTGAACGGTTTAATGGAGTCATATCAAATTGGATAAAGCCATAGGCCTATGTGAGAAATGTATGTCATTTTTACCTAGCTAGTCAAGATTTCACTTAAAATGTATAAATTTAAATGATTTAATTGTGTCAGTGAATTTTTCTTTTGAATGTTACCACTAGTGAAGTGACTGCATGCTACATGTGGTTAGATAATGGTATTTTAGTGAAATGGAACGATCTAGAGTAGCTATACTATCTCCTGTGTAAGTTAAACTATAGCCTATAGAATACCCAAGAGTATGGGAAATAATTTAAATATTTGTGTCAGGGACTCTAATTACATTTTCTATTGGATTATTTATCTGAAGATAACCTAAACCAAACCAACAACAGCACACTATTTGTTTTCTTTTTATCGCTTTCTGGCCATTTATTTCGATGGGCTCATGATGTGAACCGGGCATCGCTTGCTCCATTAGAAAAACGGGCACAGTAGCGACCTATAGTTTCACACTTAAATTTGCGTAACCCAGGAGTGACCAACAGTTATGTCCACAGTGTGGCCTAACCCAAGAGCGACCAACAGTTTCATCCACACTGTGGCCTAACCCACGAGCGAACAAGAATTTCGCCCAGATAGTGATCTCATCCAGGAGCGTCAAACTGATTCACCCAAGCCATGACTTAACCCAGTAGCCAACGATAGTTTCGCCTACATAATCTGTAGCGACCAATAATTTCACCCAGGTATTGGCTAACCCAATAACCCCTACCGTAGAGAACAACTGTTTGGGCCAGATAGTGGCCTAACCAAATAACAAAGAATAGTTTCACCCAGAGAAATGTAACACAGTTGTGACCAATAATCTCACCCTCAGTATGGCCTAACCCAGTAGCGACCAAACATTTCGCCCACAAACTCACCTAACCCAGTAATGACCAATAAATTCGTCCACACACTGGTCTAATCCAGTAGTGACCAATAATTTCGCACACACACTGGCCTAACTCAGTAGTGACCAATAATTTCGTCCACACACTGACCTAACCCAGAAGTGAGCAATAATATCGCCCACACACTGGCCTAACCCAGTAGTGACCAATAATTTCGCCCACACACTGCCCTAATCCAGTAGTGACCAATAATTTCGTCCACACACTGGCCTAACCCAGTAGTGACCAATAATTTCGTCCACACACTGACCTAACCCAGTAGTGAGCAATAATATCGCCCCCACACTGGCCTAACCCAGTAGTGACCAATAATTTCGCCCACACACTGGCCTAACCCAGTAGTGACCAATAATTTCGTCCACACACTGACCTAACCCAGCAGTGACCAATAATTTCGCCCACACACTGGCCTAACCCAGTAGTGACCAAACATTTCGCCCACACACTGGCCTAACCCAGTAGTGACCAAACATATCGCCCACACAGTGACCTAAACCAGTACCGAACAAACATTTCGCCCACACAGTGACCTAACCCGGTAGTGACCAAACATTTCGCCCACACGGTGACCTAAACCAGTACCGAACAAACATTTCGCCCACACACTGGCCTAACCCAGTAGTGACCAAACATTTCGCCCACACGGTGACCTAACCCAGTAGTGACCAAACATTTCGCCCACACACTGGCCTAACCCAGTAGTGACCAAACATTTCGCCCACACAGTGACCTAACCTGGTAGTGACCAAACATTTCGCCCACACAGTGACCTAAACCAGTACCGAACAAACATTTCGCCCACACACTGGCCTAACCCAGTAGTGACCAAACATTTCGCCCACACGGTGACCTAACCCAGTAGTGACCAAACATTTCGCCCACACAGTGACCTAACCAACTAGTGACCAATAATTTCGCCCACACACTGGCCTAACCCAGCAGTGACCAATAATTTCGCCCACACAGTGACCTAACCCAGTATCGACCAAACATTTCGCCCACACAGTTCCATAATCCAGTATTGACCAATAATTTCACCCACTCAGGGACCTAACCCAGTAGTGACCAATAATTTCGCACACACACTGGGCTGACCCAGTAGTGACCAATAATTTCTCCCACACACTGGCCTAACCCAGTAGTGACCAATATTTCGCCCACACAGTGACCTACACCAGTAGCGAACAAATATTTCGCCCACACAGTGACCTAGACCAGTAGCGAACAAATATTTCGCCCACACAGTGACCTAGACCAGTAGCGACCGAACATTTCGCGCACACACTGGGCTAACCCAGTAGTGACCAAACATTTCGCCCACACAGTGATCTAACCCAGTATCGACCAAACATTTCACCCACACAGTTCCATAATCCAGTATTGACCAATAATTTCACCCACACAGGGACCTAACCCAGTAGTGACCAATAATTTCGCACACACACTGGGCTAACCCAGTAGTGACCAATAAGTTCACCCACACAGGGTTCTAACCCAGTAGTGACCAATAATTTCGCACACACACTGGGCTAACCCAGTAGTGACCAATAATTTCGCCCACACAGTGCCATAACCCAGTAGTGACCAATAATTTCGCCCACACACTGGCCTAACCCAGTAACGAACAATAACGTCGCCCAAATAGTGGCCAACCCTGTAGCGACCAATAGTTTCGCATTGAAATTATAGCCAAACAACACAAGGTTTATTCTTCACTACTATTTTAGGGATTTATTTTTCCATTTTAAACTTCAAACAGACCTATAAATTAAACTTCTGCACCTAATTATATTTCTTAATCCAACATCGAGGTCGCTACTACTCAGTAGCGACGAATAGTTTAGCCCAGATAGTGGCCTAAACTGCAGCGACCAAATTCGCCCACGCAGTGATGTGACCGTAGTACCAATAGTTAGGCCAGATGGTGGCCTAACCCAGCAGCGTTCAAATTCGCCCACGCAGTGAAGTAACCTATTAGTGACCAATTGTGTAGCCCAGATAGTGGCCTAACCCATGGCGACCAAATTTGCCCACCCAGTGAAGTAACCTAGTAACGACCAATAGTTTAGCCCTGATAGTGACCCACGCAGTGTAGTAACCTAGTAGCGACCAATAGTTTAGCCCAGATGGTGGCCTTACCCAGCAGCGACCAATTACGCCCACGCAGTGAAGTAACCTATTAGTGACCAATAGTTTAGCCCAGATAGTGGCCTAACCCAGCAGCGACCAATTTCGCCCACGCAGTGTAGTAACCTAGTAGCGACCAATAGTTTAGCCCAGATGGTGGCCTAACCCAGCAGCGACCAATTTCGCCCACGCAGTGTAGTAACCTTGTAGCGACCAATAGTTTAGCCCAGATGGTGGCCTAACCAAGCAGCGACCAAATTCGCCCACGCAGTGAAGTAACCTAGTAGTGACCAATAGTTTAGCCCAGCCAGCCGCCTAACCAGGTAGCCACCAATGGTTTCACCATACAGTGGTCTAACCCTCTAGTGACAATAGTTTTGCCCACTTAGTGGCCTAACCCAGTGGCGACCAATAGTTTCGGCCACACAATGGCCTTACCCACGAGCCAACAAGTGTCCCGCCCAGATAGTGGCTTCAACCATTAGCGACCAATATTTTCGCATGGAATGTGGCCCTACCCAATAGCGAACAATTGTTTCGTCCAGAAAGTGGTCTACCTCAGTACGGACCAAATGTTTTGCCCCCACATTGGCCTAACCCAGCAACGACTAATAGTTTTGTCCAGTTTTCTAACCTAGTAGCGACCAATAGTTTTGTCCAGCCAGTCGTCGAACCTAGCAGTGTCCATTATTTTTGTCCAGACAGTTGTCTAACCCAGTAGCGATCATAATTTTTGTCCAGGCAGCTGTCTAACCCAGTAGCGACCAATAGTTTTGTCCATCCAGTTGTCTAATCTAGTAGCGACAAATAGTTTCGCACAGATAGTGGCCAACCCAGTAGCGACCTATATTTTTGCCCATACAGTAGCGACCAGTTTCACCCTGACAGTGCTTTCAACGGATGTGATGGGCAGAATGTCTTTTGGGGAGAATTGTGAAGTTATGTTGACGGTAATCCTTTTTTTTTTTTTTTTTCCTTTTCCAACAATCTGACTAATGCTTCCGTCAGTTTACCACTGCATAATGAATACGTTCATAAACACCTTGTTAAAGTGCACATGTTGTTTTTCCTGATTGCATATATCCACAATAACCGTGGCAAAGTACCTTAGGCTAAGTAGTAACAACGTTCAAAGAGATGCAAGCAAAATTACCTAATTTCAAAAACTCGCCCTATTTACTACACAATGTTTAATTTTATTATACTATTTTATGTCTTGTCTTCTTGTTCAATTTTGTCTAATAACATGTTTTTTCCGTGGTGACTGTAGTAGTGTATGTAATAATAATAAAAAGAATACTCAAGCTAATAACTAGATAAAGTTATAACTAAATTTTAGGTTTAGATGAAATGAAATCAAGATTAATTAAGCTTAAAATAAGATTAAAGTTAAACTAACATTCTTAAAAAACATTAAATTCCCAATTTTTTAATGAATAATCGAACAAGAAGCTAGATAAGACCAAATGAGTTACATTAAAAAGAACTTGAAGAGAGTTGAGAGTGCGAAATTAATTCACTTTGTAAAAGGGGAAAACCGCCTGCAAATACGATTATATTAGATGATATTGATACACAAGAAATTTAGATAAAGTTTAGTGTTCAAAAATGAAGTTACCACAATTCGAAAACTATGAATATTCTTCCAGCAAATAATTCATTAAATATTTACAGAAAATCTGTAATGTAAAGCATGTTACGATTTTCCTAATGGCAATGCTTATGGACTCACGTACAAGACGTTTAATGATTTATCTATTCACACTACTTCGTGCCTCGCTGGCATCGGGAGAGCGTGGGTTCGAATCCCACATCGGCCGACCTGAAAATGGTTTTCGTTGTTTCCCATTTTCACAACGAGGCAAATGCCGGGACGGTTCCTTTTAATAGGTCCACGGCCGATTTCCTTCCAAAATCCGTTCCCTGACCCATCTTAAAAATAAATAAAATAAATACCTATTGGCTGCATTAGTAAAAACAATATTAATATTATTCTTATTGGCTGACTGTACTGCGATGGCGATACTGGTGGCGATGGGCTGTGAAGGACTCCACTCGCCTTGGTCGGGTAATAACGAGAAGGCAATCCAGTCAGAACTATCTCCGGTGCTATAAATTTTACGATTATACGGATGCCATACCTTGACGCAAACAATAAAATACACTTGATTTTAATACTTCATGAGATAATGCTGTACCGTCGCTCAACCAAAGTAACTACGCACTCTATGCAAATGCAGTATTTCTATCGTTCTATCTTTGGATCTTTAATTCTTTAATTCTTTCTTCCTTCATTCTTTCTTTATTTTGTTTTTCTATCTATATTTGTTTTCTTTCTTTCTTTCTTTCTTTCTTTCTTTCTTTCTTTCTTTCCTTCTTTCTTTCTTCCTTCCTTTCTTTTGTAATTTCTTTCATTCGTTCTTTCTTTCATTCATTCATTCTTTCATTCATTTTTCTCTATTTTTCTCTTTCTTTCATTCTTTCTTTTGTTGTTTCTTTCAATCTTTCATTCATATATTCACTATTTGTATTTTTTTCTTTCATTCTTTCTTTTATTGTTTCTATCATTCTTTCGTTCTTTTCTTTCTCTATTTGTCTTCTTTTCTTTCATTCATTAATTAATTTTTTCTTTCTTACTTTCATTATTTCTTTTGTTGTTCCTTTCTTTCTTTCTTTCTTTCTTTCTTTATTTGAGCTTTACATTAAATTTTGAAAATATAGTTAGAAAAATAGGAAATTTTGTAATAATTTAATGTAAAGCCCAATATTTTATCTATTTACAATTAATATTACATTGTAAGGATATCAATTTTTATTAGTTTCATTCTTTTAATTAAAATTAATCTCATAAACATTTTTCACATCAAAATACATTAGACTTAAGTATATCTATTTTATTTTATTCTTAATTGATTGCAATCTGTTTCCCACAAGTCCAACCCCTCCTCCACGTGGTGGGAGATGGGCAACGGCATGAAGTAGGGGATTGCCTGTAGGGGTGAAGTACAGTGGGGACTTTGTGTGCCCCGGGACCGCTACGGTAGCTGTGAAGGCTCTATGGGAACCCTGAAAAGTGACGGCTGACGGGGCTCTGGTGAAGCTACGATCGGCCTAGCAAGCCAGTAGTGGATACCATATTTGCTTTCAAACCAGGAATAGGCCTCGGAAAGGACGGATGCAAACGACGACGACGACCCGGATATGCTAATGGACTACGAGTTGGGACATTAAACATACAGACACTGACAGGAAAAGTGGAGGAGATTGTAGATGTGATGGAGAGAAGAAAACTGGATGTACTGGGCTTGGCAGAAACAAGATGGAAAGGAGAAGGTCGCAGAGAACTGAGGAAAGGGTACCGGTTGTACTGGAGTGGGAACAGTGAAGGAAGGAGCAGCGGAGTAGGAGTAGTTGTGAGAGATGGAATGAAGGAAGAGGTAAAGGGAATAAGTGACAGGATCATGAAGATCAGAGTAACTGTAAAGGGAAGAAGCCTGGAGATAGCCCAGGTATATGCCCCTCAAGTTGGATGTACAGCTCAAGAGAAGGAAGACTTTGAGGAGGAGCTACAACAGCAGTTGAATGGTCAGAGCATCATTGTCATGGGAGATTTGAATGCACATGTAGGAAGTGAAAGGCAAGGATATGAAAATGTATTGGGAGCAGAAGGATGGGGTAGCAGGAATGAAGAAGGGAGAAAGTTGCTGGATTTTTGCAAGAGAAACGGTTTAGTGGTAGGCAACTCCTGGTTCCGGAAGAAAGAAAGCCACAAGGTAACGTGGTACAGTAGTGATTTAACAAAGAAATATTTGGTAGATTACATGCTGTACGACTGGGAAATGAAGAGAAGTGTCAGAGATATAAAGGTAATACCATCAGAGGCCTTAGATAGCGACCACAGAATACTTGTAATGAACCTGGGAGTTGTTAAGGATAGCAAGAGGACAGAGTACCAGGAAAGGAAAATCAAAGTATGGAAACTCAAGGAAAATGAAGTCAAGGAAGAATTCCAGAAGATAATAAGGGAAAAGATGCCAACAGACAATCCTAAAACAGGGGAAGAGGAATGGAAGCAATTCAAAAACACAATGGTGGAAGCTGCAGTGGCAGTATGTGGAAGAACAAGCAACAGAAAGCGGTGTAAAGAGACACCATGGTGGAATGAGAGAGTAAAAGAAGCTGTGGGAAGGAAGAACAAGGCTTTCAGAGTGTGGATCCAGGAAATAACTGATCTGGCAAGGGAAGATTATAAGATAAAGAAGAAAGAAGCAAACAAGATTGTCGCAGAGGAGAGGAAGAAGTGGATGGTAAAGTGGACAGAGATGATGGAGGAAGACAGCAGAGGAAATAAGAAAGTACTTTATGGGATGGTCAAAAGTAAGAGAAGACGTGTGCGAGAGGATGTGGTAATGATGGACAAAAACGGAAATGAGGTACACAACAAAGAGGCACTCAAGACAGTGTGGAAAGAGTACTTTGAGGATTTGCTGAATCCAAATGGTCATAGGGAGGAAGACAATGTATTGGAAGATGGAGAAGACAACACAGGAATGGAAAAGGCCCTGACTTGGAGAGAACTGGAAATGGCTATAGACAAGATGAAAGGAGGAAGGGCATCAGGTGTGGATGAAGTGAGTGTTGAAATGGTGAAGGCAGCAGGGGAGGTTGGGAAACAGTGGCTGTACCGTGTGATGAGGGTGATATGGAAGGAGAAAAAGACCCCAGAAGATTGGAAGAAAGGATTAATTGTCCCAATATTTAAGAAAGGAAGCAGAAAGGAGTGTAGAAATTACAGGGGAGTCACACTCATACCTCACTGTGCCAAGATATATGAAAAGATATTAGAAAGTAGAATACGAGCCAAAGTGGAGAGAAAATTGAGAGAGGAACAGTATGGATTCAGACCTGGGAGATCAACAGTGGATCTCATATTTTCAGTGAGACAGCTCCAGGAACACCACTACGAATTTGGAGAGGATCTGTTGATGGCCTTCCTGGACATCGAAAAGGCCTATGATAGTGTGTGTAGGGAGAAGGTTTGGAAAGCAATGGAAAACATGGGAGTGGAAAAAGAGACTGTAGGCAGAGTGAAGGAGATGTATTGTGGAAGTGTGAGTTGTGTGAAAGTTGGAGGGGAAAGAACAGACTGGTTCAGACAAATGAGTGGCCTGAAACAGGGTAGTGCGCTGTCACCCCTTCTCTTTATTGTGGTTATGGACGAGGTAATGACACGGATAGCAGGAAAGATAGGAGAAGATAAGATGAAGGCAATGGTGTTTGCAGATGATCTCATGGTCTGGGGAAACAAGGAGGAGGAAATCCAGGAGCAACTGAAGGCTTGGGAAGAAACAGTGGGAGAGTACGGATGGAAGTTCAACATCAGTAAATGTGAGATCTTGTTAACGACCAGGAAAAAGGACAGACCAATGAGTGGGATAACACTTGGAGGTGGACAGCTGAAGAAGGTGGAAAGTCTCAAGTACTTGGGAAGTATAGTGGAGGAAAATGGGAGAAATGACAAAGAGATTACGGAACGTGGCAGACAGGCAGAAGCATTTCTGAGAAGCATTAGGAGCTTAGTGTGGAATAAAGATGTCCCACAAAAAAGCAAGGAAGTGTTATACAGAAGCTACTATATCCCGATACTGACCTATGCTTCAGAAACGTGGACAATGAAGAAAAGAGACATAAGCAGAATACAGGCAGGTGAAATGAAGTTCCTGCGAAGTAGGATCGGAGTAACAAGAAGAGACAGGGTGAGGAATGAAAAGGTCAGGGAAATGGTGAAAGAGGATCCCTTGCAAGGTAGGATTGAGACATCAAGACTGAGGTGGTATGGACACTTAAAGAGAATGGATGAGAAGAAGATTCCCAAGAGGATACATGAGATGCAGATGCAGAAGAAACGACCAAGGGGAAGACCAAGAGATCGATGGCTGAAAGGAGTGGAGGAATGTGTCAAGAAGAGAGGCGAGGACTGGACCAGAGTGACAGCGGTGAGATGGTGGGAAGAAAGAAATAAGTGGCGAGGCTTATGTTCCAAACAGACCCAGCCTGGGGCTGGAAACTGTACAAGATGATGATGATGATGATGATGATTGCAATCTTAATTGAGCTGAAGAAGACCTCAATATCAGGTCGAAACATGTACATCATATAATATATAAATTTGTGTAAGTACAGATTGGCGTATAATTTAAACTTTGAATTCATTTTTCCTCACAATAGCAATTTGCTCCGCTACATTCAAGGAGAATTGTAGTACACAGTGCCCATTGTTTCCATTTCTTGACTACTAAACCGCAAGCTGGTTATGCGTAAGAAGGCAACAGTGGTGCGTCACACGGCAACAGAACGAAGGGAAAACAAGTAGTTCCATGAAGAACTATACAGCCTATTTTCATATATCCTACTCATGTTAATTGCCTCTATCAACACACAAAATTTCAGTTTGATTGTTGTGATAGATTCGTAGATATTGAGAACCATCTAAATATTTCAGATGGTCGCCAGATTGGATTTTTATTTATGTACATGAAGATTATTGTGTACGTGTGGTATTCAAACTTCCATCACATGATTAGGACACAAGAAGTAAAAACGAGATTTTAAAGTTTCGCACAGCTGCCATCTTGTGGTTATGAAATCAATTGAAATAAATTAGATGCCAGTGGATTAACGTTTGTATAAGCGTTTAGCGTGCAAAGTTTCACTGCACTCGGATGGTTAAATCGCGAGAAACGTCCATTTAAATATGTATACTTCGCGTCCCCGCCATGTTGGATTTGTACTCACCAGGTTACTGAAAGTCCTATGTTCATAGCCTCAATGAAAATTTTAAAAAATCAGTTTGATTGCTGTGAAAGATTCGTCGATATTGAGAACCGTCAAAATATTTCGGATGCTCGCCATTTTGGATTGTTATATGTATAGGCCATAGAGATATGTAGGACCATTAAATGAATATTATTGCGTAGCTTCATTATTCAAACTTTCACTTCGATCGCATGATTACGACACAAGAAATAAAAACTTATTTTTAAAATTTCGCACAGCCTCCATCTTGAGGTTATGTAAACAATTGAACTAAATTAGATTCCAGTGCATTACAATATGTATAATCATTTAACGTACCACATTTCACTGCGCTCAGGTGGTTAAATCACGAGAAAAGGCTATTAAAATATTTCAAATTCGCTTGGCCGCCATGTTCGTTTTGTACTTTACAGGTGTTTGAAAATTACATGGATAGACTTGTAGCAGTGCCCTTTATCACCATACAAAATTTTACGGTGATATCAGTAATAGTTTCGGAGATATAGAATGCCAGTTAAATATTCCGCACTGCCGCCATTTTGAGGTTATGTAAACAATTGAATTAAATTAGATACCAGTGCATTACAATGTGTATAAACATTTTCTGTACCAAATTTCATTACGTTTGGATGGTTAAATCGCGAGAAAGGTCTATTTAAAAGTCTCAACTTCGCTTCTCCACCATGTTGGTTTTGTAGTTACCAGGTTTTTGAAAGTCTGACACGTGAACTTCTAGTAGTGCCCTTTATCACCGTACAAAATTTCAGGGAGATATCTGTAATAGTTTCGGAGATACTGAATGCTGGTGAAATATTTCGCACAGCCGCCATGTTTGATTAGTGAGACACAATAAAATTTGAAGGGCATGGTCGGGGTCGCCCAGTTTGGTGCTATGATCTTACCGAGTTTCATTGAAATCGCTCCAGCCGTTTAGAAGTTATTAGGGACACACACACACACACGAATCACACACGCACACACAGACACACGAACAAAAGGTGATCTCATAAGCCTATTTTTTTTTCATAAAATGATAATAGGCTAAAAATGGATGCTCTATAGGCCTACTACTCCCACTCGGTGAGCGAAACGTGACCAGCTAAAGAAGGCAGTCGTACCCGACCATAAACAGATGCGAACATAAACCACTTACAATTGTTCGCTTGTCTTTTATTTTTATTTTTGTGTGGCTTCATGTCACGTGGTTTTGGCCTATTTTCATTATATGAAATACTGTATAGGTTAATAAGATCGACTTTTGTCCGTGCGTGTGTGCGCAAACAATTTTTAATCGACAAAACCGATGTTAATGAAATTTGATAGAAGGCTAGCTCCATCTTCGGACACCTACACCGTGCCTTTGAAATTTTCATTACAGTTACCAATCCAACATGGCTGCGCGAAATATTTCACTAGAACTCAATAACTCCAATCAAAATGAAATTTTATTTTGGTGATAGACGACTATATAGCAAATTCATATAAGTGACTTTAGAAAGCCTTTAGCTAAAACAATACGGTGGCTACATGATATTTAAATATTTGGATTGACTTCTTTTTCTAATCTAAGCACTATTAGAGAAAGATGTTATGGTGGCTCATTACACAAAGATTCAATTCGTGCACTTAGATAGGACGCTAGAAATAAAATATGATTTCAAAATTTCGAACTGCCACTATCTTTAATTTTTTAAATATTGGCAATATTAGATGGTGATGTATTATGCTTAATGTAAAGATTAGTTGTGCCAAGTTTCACCGTACTCGGATGAGTAGATCGTCAGAAAATATAATATATTTGAATTTCGCGTGGCCACAATGCTGTTTTAGTGCTTATCATGTTTTTGAAAATCCACATCTGCTATTATGAAACAAATTTTCAGTTTGATTGTTAAATTCCAATAGTTTTGGAAATACTGAGAACTGGTGTAATATTTCGCGCGGCCACCATGGTGAATTAGAGACATTTAAAATTGAAAGACACGGCCAGGGTCAGATGGAGTAGTAGTAAGCCCTTAACAAGTTTCATTTAAATTGTCCTGCTAATTACAGTTTATGACGGACCCATACACACACACTCGAACAAAAGGTGATATAATTTTAGAGTTCATATGATAAAAATAAGCGAAAACTTGGCTGCCATGAGTTCGTATCACATAAAATGGCAATACAATTAACTCTCGCTAATTGGGCTCTCAGTTGTCCGGTCTCTCAGTAATCTAGTCGCTCATGCAAACACGACGCGCACAACAATGTTGTTAGTTAATTACAATGATAGACCTATACATACAGTACATGTGGTTTTCTTTTCAGTTCAGTATCATGGCTTCTAAATGGGAAGGGACCATAACCTATATGTTAGGTCCCTTAATGCACAACACTTCACATCATCTAAAAGGATTGGGGCAGATGACCTCGTAGTTCTTCCCCTTGAAACAACAATAACTAACTAACATCTAAAAGGAAACACGTTATGCTAGATCTCAAGCAGAAACACGAAATTTTAGATCTAAATTTCTGACACTTTCAATAATCCTGCATACTCACCACTACCGCCTTTCCAGGCAGTGTACTAGAGCTGAGAACACTTGGTCGGAATGGATACCACTGGAGATGTGTGATCAGCACTTCGCCCAGGCGGCCTCCCCTGCAAAGCGAACATGGGCCTCAAGAGGGATGGGAAGGGAAGGAAAGATTGGGATGGATAGGCAAGGAAGAGGGTAGGAGGCGGCCGTTGCCTTACAATATGTACTGTAACATTAATTCATGGCCCGTGCGCCACAAGCTGAGAACCCTCATACGGTACTCCGCGAGAGACCATATGACGGGCGGCCATTACACCTCAGATGTGGGTCACCCGAGAGCAGCCGATGTCTCGCGAGCGTCTACGAACGCTGGGAGGTAATGAAAAAGAAATCATATTATTGGTTCACAGTATCAATGACGACACAAGACCTGAGGAAATATTATAATGTTTTCAAGTAAACTAGAGCGATTTACGCACTGAAAAAGATATTAAACCACTTGCCAGAATACTAGAAAGTGAATGCAAGTATTCAAAACATAATGAGAAGGTGTAAAGTGATAAAAGATGTATATATATGACAGTCCTAGCGACGGTGTTCGAACTAGGATATCTTAGAGTGGGGGAAGGAGACCTCGTAAAACCACCAGAAATCAGAACGCAATTTGTTTCCGTACAGGAAATCTTTTCACGGGAGTGCTTGTCATTATTCGAGTAGTGAAATACGTGGAGTAACGGACTCTGTTATAAAAACATACTGTGCAGTACGCAGTACGGAAATGTCAGTGTCGTGTTCGACTTTTAAGCGTTTGAGCGAGGCCTATTGCTATTCCAGTGCCAGTGCGGAGTGATATGCGAACGCGAAGCGAGAGACGCCATTAAGGACAGCTTGTGTGAAACAAGATTATATTCAACTCTTGCTGAGTTTTGAAGCTACGGACAGCTTATAAAATATACACTGTATGTGTATAGGAACGATACCTTTCTCAAGTGCCATGTTTAACATACAGGCATCAGGGTGAAAGGATGAACAGTATACAGTAATAATAGACATCAGTGGCGTAGCGTGAACTTTTGAGCTGGGGACGCCAAAGTTTATAACGACAAACTAAGGAAAAACTCAAACAGCTAATATGAAAGATACAGTCACATACCTCACACAGTCTTGTACATCAGCTCCATTCGTCTTTTCTTCTTTTCTGCGAAAATGTCAATGATGTGTTCAAGAAATGCCGGCTCTGATGATAGCTCACCTAATAACTGTTTTTCAATGGCCAGTGAATTTAAACACGACAAGCGACTATTGCTCATAGAATTTCTAAGGTATGCTTTAATTCTTTTCAGCGTGCTCATGCTGCGTTCACTACTAGCTGTAGTAGTTGGAATAGTCAGTACATAGCGTAGTAGTTTAGTTACTTCCTGATAGATGGAATCGAGACCGTTGGCAACAAAATATTTTAAAAGCTCTTTTGGAGCTAAATGCTTTGTCTGATCTCCATAAACAATGTGAAGTTCATTTAGTAATTGGTTAACATTAAAGAATGGATACTGTTTTACCAAAATATCTAATTTTCCCTGGGGGAATGTTTCAGTGTATTCATTTAACTTCTTTTCTTGTACTAACTCAATGAAATTTAGATGATTAAGATCTTCAAATCTACTTTTCATTTGAGCTGTTAGTGAATCTACTATTTCAAAAGTTAGCACTCTCAAAGTGTTCTTTTTATTGCCATCATACATTACGTTTTCATTCAACTGGATGCTTTTTTGAACGCATCTGTCTGTGAAATCTTCATTTCTTAAGTTTTCTATTCTTTCGACGACAGCCTCTATCTCATTATGGCAAGTTACAATACTCACTGTCGATGGTTGTAACAATTTGAAAAGATGATCAGTGTAAATGAAACAAGCTTCGAATTCACCCAGAAAATATACAAAGGTAGGGTCATCCATATGTCTATTGAGACCAATGACACAGTTCACAGAGTCGTCGTCCCATTCACTATTTTCATCATCAATAATTTCATCAAAAGTACTATACAATTCTTGGAAATGTTTCATAATGGTGAAAACTGTCCTCGAATGAAAATTCCATCTCGTATTGCTAGCTTGTGGAAGCTTAAATCCTCTTTCAGTCAACAAAACCGACCTTTTAGAAGACTTGCTGAAAAAACTATGAAAAGCAGTCAAGGCACAGACAAACAAACGAACCTGTTTTATTGTTTTTGAGCCATACAGAAGTACCAAATTTAATTGGTGGGCGTAACAATGGACGAAAAGAGCATATGGGCAAAACTGTTTCACTAGCTTTTGAACTCCTCCTTGTCTGCCTGCCATTACAGCTGCGCCATCGTATGTCTGGCTTACAACGTTTTCTCCATTTACTTCCCAGTCAAGTAAAACTTTGTGCACGATTTCTGATAATCCCGCAGCTGTTTTATTCTTGGAAAAGTCATAAAAGCCGACGAATCTCTCCTCTATTCTATCATCCACACAATATCTAAATATTATGCTCATCTGGCTCTTACACGATACGTCTAATGTCTCATCCGCTTGTATGGAGAGAAAGGGGGCTTCATTTATTTCTGATTTGATTTTTTCATTTAATGCAATTGTTGTAACTTCTATCAAGTCATTTTGAATGTCTGGAGATGTTCCTTTTAATAATGATGATGACTGTAAATGGTCTCTAACTAGAGATTCATTTTGAGCGAGCAGGTTCAACAATTGCAAATAATTCCCCTTGTTAATAGAACTTTCATCTTCTCTATGGCCACGGAAGGCTAGTTCTTGTGTACAGAGAAATACTACTGATTGAATGAGTCTTCGCCCATACTGCCTGTTCGAAGACACGATCTCATTATGTTTTACTGCTTGTAGTCGAGCAGCTTCAGATAACGCATGCTCAATGCGAGTTTTACCTAGCAGATGAAATGCTTCACAATGTAACAAGTGGTGTTTTGAAGACTGGTGTTTTACAGCCTTTTTAATTAAATTACTCAGGTCCGGAAGCCTCAGTGGCTTAGGCGGCAGCACGCCGGCCTCTCACCGCTGGGTCCGTGGTTCAAATCCCGGTCACTCCATGTGAGATCTGTGCTGGACAAAACGGAGGCAGACAGGTTTTTCTCCGGGTACTCCGGTTTTCCCTGTCAAAATTTCATTCCAGCAACACTCTCCACTATCATTTCATTTCATCTGTCATTCATTTAATCATTGCCCCAGAGGAGTGCGTCAGGCCTCGGCAGCCGGCACAGTCCATATCCTCGCCGCTAGATGGGGGCTTCATTCATTCCATTCCTGACCCGGTCGGAGACTGGAAACAGGCTGTGGATTTTCATTTCACTCAGGTCCGAAATTCCTTCCGTGCACCATTCAGTATCTTTCGCTCCAAACATAAGGCAAACGTAACAAAACTTTTTTTTTCAACACACCCAGTTAGCCAGGAAAACCTGTCATACCAAGAAAGCTGAAAACTCCGTGTGCGATTTTTACCGACTTCTTTAATTGATAAATTTGGCTTTGGTATTTTTGTTTTTAATTCACATCGCTGTTCATATGATAAAGTGCTCAAAGGAGTTGCCTTTAAAAAATTAATAACATTAGAGTCAGGTGAACTTACTTCAGTCATATTGGCAGCATTAAACATACACACGCACAATTAAAAGAAACTACACTTCTACAGTTCGAACTATAGCACTAGCGCAGCGATTGGGCTATTGAGTTAACAGAACAGTGATCATACAATTCAAACGCCAGCAAACGCCAGCGTATGGTAGCGCTTCCCTTCCGAGAAACAAGTATGAACTGGCGCATGCGCTGCAACGTGGCCTGGCCAGGGTGGTACACTGCACTGGACGCCAAGAAGGTCTGGCGTACAGACAAGAGGAGCAACGCCCAGCAGTAGACCGCGGCCGGGCTAATAAGACTAGTTATATGGGGGGTACGGATATAAAATAACTAAGCGCCATGTAATATGCTAACGCCGCATTTATATCAAATAAAAACAATGTTATATTTTACTCTCTGATGAATACACATTTTAAATCAGGGAACGCCCGGCGTATCGGCGTATTATAGCGCTACGCCTCTGATAGACATGCAAGGCTAAATTATGGCATAGGCACTACATTCAGAGCATGGTAGAGATTAACAATGACAGCAACATTTAGCATGTGTTTTAAAAACACGCTACTCTCGCATAAGATGAAGCAATCTTTTGAGAACATGTGTTTAATATCTCCAATCGAGATGGGCCTAACAAATGGTTGCTATCGAATGTCTCTCAGTTGCCACATACTGTTATTTTCTGTCGGGAGGCGCGAGTGCATGGACTCTGATCGTGAGACCATTTTGTGCGTTAAGTGACCGTAGGGTTGGAGCTTGGAGCCTGGTCGGAGAAAGGAGATCCTAGGTTCAACACCCGCAATGCCCATGGAGGGGTATTATGTCCTGGTGAGGTGCATAGTGGATTACCATGACATGATAATATCCATTTTTGATCATCGCTACGAAGACTGGCAGAAGGTAGAAGACTTACAACTTTATTAGTAGTGACTGGCGGGGTCTTTGAAAGTAACCATAGTTGCCATAGTTCCTTAAAATTGTAGCGTGGATGGACAGAAGTTTAGGTTCGATGCTCTGTCATCTCTGACTTCTTGGCTAGCCTGGATTTTGATTTGGATTAACCAAATGCATCCAATATTGTGTAGTTTTGGTAACTATATTTGATTCTAGTAAATTTTTATTTATTTAATGCATATATTCACTGTCGCGAAGACTCATCACAGGAGAAGATCTATATTTTCGATAGAGATAGGAACTATTTTGTGTAAAATGCATTCTGAGTGCATTTGAGCACTTTGATATTTTGATAGGATTATGAAAGTGTCTTTGATACCCTGAGACGTGAGCTAAGTTGATGAAATTAATTTTCTGTTTCAAGAAATTACATAAAAATGTTTTTTATGTCATTTGGACATAGAATTTTTCTGAGGATGGATTAGTGGATAACTATGATTAGTTATTTTTCTGGAAGACTTCATACTTCTCTATAGAGCGACAGATATTACCGATACTGCCTAATGAATAAATAGTTCTTTCAAAAACATACTTTTGTTCTACTAGGTTCATGGTGTAGGTAGTATTCCTAAATCATTCTCGAGTTTGCCTGATTTGGAGGGAGTCTTCATAATCAGTTAAATTTGACCAATTTTAACTTTAATCCAGATCACATATTTCTTGTGAATTTTAATAGTTTGAGGCATTTCATATGCAGTTAATACTTATGATTCTACGATATTTGAAAGAGCTTATTGGCAAGCATCAACGCTCAGTTATTAATAAATCCTAGTTCAGATTTCAAGAAAGTCTCAGTTAATATTAAGAATAATTGTAATGAATAATGTGAGGCAAAGCTTAAAGCTTAATAGGATAATTTTCTTCGACATTTTCTATTTTCGACACGTGTAATTTACTTCAATCTTTATATTCACGATGTATGTGAATTATTTTGTGCAGCACTGAGGTGCAATAAAGATCATTATAGGATCTATTTGGTATAGGGTCACCAGTAAGGAGGTGTACTCATCGTCGAGCCTATTTCGAAAAATGCTGTGATTGTTATTTAAGGAAACACTGTTGAGTGTTATATATGTGATGGAATCGTGCTAGTGAGAGCACATATTAGAGATTGTGTGATAATCCACATCGAGCTTAATTAAGGTCAATCCTTACATGGAATTTTGGGACCAAATGTTTGAGTATAGCATCTGTCTATAATAAGCAATCTGATAAATAAACTGAGTAAAACGCTGTGTCATATATAGGATTATATAGTTGGAATTAACCCAAGAAAGTAATTGACAATTGTCAACAGATTCCTAATGCAATTCATATTGATTTTTTTTACGTGGATAGATAAATCCACACTTCTAATTAACTTAATTGTTTGTTATATTATATCACAAATTAGGAATAGTGCAACCGATCAATGACAAATAAATCTTGGGATGGAAGGTCGAATCCTGTCTTGTAAAATAGTAAATGAGAGTACACATTAGGTGTAACTCAACGTTCTGTATAAAATGTAAATATTTATTTTATTGTTGATTGATAATATTGAAACATGATAATTTAATGACTAGGAAAATTACATCGATGTAGTCATTACATCGTCGACGACCAATTACAATTAAACATTCTTGTTTAGATTTTTTTGTATATGTGTGTGTCGAGATAGACATCTGATTTCTTGCCACAGTTGTAGGCATTACCAGTATTTTGTTACTGGCATTCAGTATTTTTACCGGAGTTTTGTGGGGTAATTCTTTTCTTTTAGTAGGAATGATAGGATTTTGTCCAGATGTCATACTTTTTCTGAATAAATTGAATTTCATTTTAATTTTTCTGCGTGATGCTTTAAACAGGTGATGGAAGGTTGTATTAGGAAGGCCATCGCTGGGTATTTCGGAATAGTCCACTCTCCCAAGGTGCTCCATTTGCGGAAATCTCTTGTTCTCTGAGCTATTATGCGATCTTGGCTATGGTCTTTCCTAATGACATCTTGTTAGATATAATTGTGTCCTTTTTATCCCATTCACATGTTAGTAGGACTGGGGGTTTTTCTAGACGGGGATTTTCAGGTTCTACGATCCGGCGGTCTTCGTGGGATTCAACAGGTGATGGTAGGTAAATTCGGGAACAGTACCATCCTGGCATTTGCCCGAAGAAGTGGGAAACCACGGAAAACCACTTCGAGGATGGCTGAGGTGGGAATCTAACCCCCTCTACTCATTTGGACCACCCGAGGCTGAGTAGACCCCGTTCCAGTCCTCATACCACTTTTCAAAAATCGTGGCAGAGCCGGGAATCGAACCCAGGACCTCCGGGGCGGCAGCTAACCATGCTGACCGCTACGCTGCGGAGGCAACATTATTATTATTATTATTCTTTTTGCGTTTTGCCCATTATAGAGCGCGCTTGAACTTGTTTTTCGGCTTGATGATATTCGCCTTCCTATCTTCCCAAAGTCTCTTCATGAAGTCACTGTGCTGCTTCTTCCGTTCTTCTGTCCACTTGGTTCCAGTCCTGCCACTAGTTTTCACCCTAAACTTGTGCTTTGTTACTGCGGTCCTGAAGACTTTGCGGTTTCTCAGAATATTTTCTCCGATGTTCAACTCTTGCAGGTCCTCCTCTCTTGATTCATCCAGCCAGGCTATCCTTGATTTCTGAGAATTTATTACATTGAATAACCTTTTTGTAAGTCTATAATCGTCCATCCTGAAGAGGTGTCCATAAAATGTTAAACGTCTTTTTCGTACCGTGTTGCTGAAACTATCTGTGTGACGGTATAGGTCTGAATTTCGTCTTTTAATCCAAATTCCGTTTTCTTGTGTGGGGCCGAATATTTTTCTAAGAATTTTACGTTCTTGCTTTTCTATATTTGCAATTTTAGAATGACCTCCTAAAGCTATGGTTTCTGAAGCATATAGAGCTTCCGGTAGTACAACTGTTTTGTAGTGTTTCAGTTTTGCATTATGTGACATTACTCTTTTATTATAGTGATCCCATGTTAGTCAGAATGCTCTATGAAGTTTTGAGGCTCTTTCTGTGTTAGCCAAACTGTCCAATCCTGAAGGAAGAATTATTTCTCCAAGATATTTAAAAAATTCTACTTGTGATATTGCTCCATACGCTGTTTCTATTTTTTCTTTCTTCTTCTTTTGCTGAAAATTCTTCATGTACTTGGTTTTTTCAAATGATATTTGAAGGCGTGCTTGTGATGCTATTCTGTATAATGTCTCAATAGCATGCTTAGTTTCTTCTTTGTTCCTAGTGATAATCGCTAGGTCATCTGCGAAAGCCAAGCATTTCACATTGATTTTGTTTCCAGCAGTTCCTATGCTAACGCCTTTGATATTCTTTTCCCACTCTCTGATGACTTTATCTAGAACCAGGTTAAATAGAAGGGGTGAAAGTCTGTCTCCTTGGCGAACACCTGTTCGTAGCCTACTTCAAAAGAGTCAGAAATTTCCCCAAGAAACTTGACCTTCGATGTTGTATTGGTGAGAGTCTGACGAATCAGTTCTCTGGTCTTCCTGTCCACTTGAAGTTCTTCTAGCGTCTCAAACAGGGTCTGCCTGTCCACAGAATCATATGCTTTCTTTAGGTCCACAAAGGTGACAATTTTGGGGTTGGATCTGCGGATCTTCAAAATCATCTTCAGATTCCATATCTGTTCAGCACATGAACGCCCTTTCCTGAAATCCTCTTGATATTCACCAATCAAATGGTCTGTTTGTTTCTCTAGTCTGTTCAGAAGAGCTTTAGATAGGATTTTATAGGCCACAGATAATAGGGATAGACCTCTATAGTTGTTTGGATCAGTTTTGTTACCTCTCTTGTGCAATGGATGTATTAACGCTCACTTCCAGTCCTGTGGGATCACTTCTGTTTCCCAAATTGCTTTTAAAATTGCGTGGATTCTTCTGGTGACCTCTTCCCCACCGAGTTTCAACATTTCAGCGATAATACCGTCTTCTCCTGGTGCTTTGTTGTTTTTAAGAGATTGAATGATTTCAGCTGTTTCTTCCATTGTCGGTGGATGTGAATCTGGATTCAGTGCAGGCTTTTCAAAGTGCATTTTTTCTTTCGGTGGGTCACAATTGAGTAGGTCCTGGAAGTAATCTGCTAAGATCTTGCAGTTTTCCTTGGTGTTTGTTTCTAGTGAGCCATCTGGTCTACTGAAACATATGCTAGGTGGTTGATAACTAGACAGACTCTCACGGAAGGTCTTATAGAAATTTCTGGTGTTGTTTTTTAGGAAATCCTGTTCTATCTCTATGAGTTTATTCCTGTCGTATGTCCGCTTCTCCCTGCGAATGATCTTAGCTGTTGATTTCTGGATCTTAAGGAATAATTCCCATCGTTCAGTTGTCTGATGTCCGTTCCATTTATTCCAGGCTTTAATTCTGTCTTCAATTGCTTTATCACAGATTGTGTTCCACCATCTGTGTTTCCTTTTCCTTGGGGGCTGCCCTAACTTCTGTGCTGATGTCAGAATTGAGTTTCCTAAGTCCCTCCAGTCTTTGGGATTTTGCTCTTTTATGGCCTGAAGAAATTCTTTGGCGTTCTGCTTGAGGTGCTCCGGATCCACTCTTAGTAATCTCTTAGTTTTTGGTTTGGATCTATTAGGCTGGAATTTCACTTTGATTTGGCTTAAGTAGTGATCAGAGTCAATCACTCCCCTGCGCACTGTAACATTTAGGATTTCACATATGTTCTGTTGGGACACTGCTACATGATCAATTTGGAATTCTCCTAGTGCTGGATTTGGTGATTTCCATGTTTTCTTCTTGTGTGGAGACCTGGTGAAATATTATTATTAATATTACTATTATTATTAGAACTTGGACAACGTGTTGCTGAATCACTTTCAACAGCAACGGTCTATAAGATGATAAGATGTAATGTGATTGTATAATATTCAAGAATATTTTGAAGTTCTCGTTCCCCATTCAACAATAGAAGCCACTTTGTGACTGGAGAGCAAATTGAATAGCCATAACAAAGAAACGCATTGTAAAAATGTTATCGGAGGAATAATAGGTGATTACTGGCTTGTCTGGATTACTGAGCTACAATCTAATTTACAGTCTCTCATCGAGAACATTCTATAATGATCCATACATTCCAGGATAATGAAGAGAGATAAGTTCCCTGCAGGACGTAATAATAGTCGGTGATCTCTTAAATTGGTAGATGGGCAATACACAAGTTGTTGAACTGGATCATTGCCGTTGATGGCCCCAGCCAGGTCATGAATCCTAGTAGGCTATCATTGGTTCGAAACATGATTAACGCAAAAACCCCGCCGCGTGGTTTTGCACAACGACTGTGATGGGGAGCTGCAGCTTGTCCGGTGAGCGGTAGTTTGAATCCCGGCGCTGGCAGCCATCAACCTGAGTGTGACTTCCACTCGAGATTTTCCATACACCCTCCCTCCAGTCAAATTCCCGGATGGCAGTTAAGGTCAAGTCTTGTGCCACCAAAGCCAATCCCTTACAGTACCGTATTAATTACATTTTCATACATGATTTTGCGGCTACGGTAGCGTAGTTGGTAGCATGCTGAGCTTCTATGCCCAAGATCGCGGGTTCAAACCCGGTCGGAATTCGTCCGATTTTTAAGAGCGTTAAAAATCCCTCAGTATGACTTCCTTCGGAGGGGAAGTAAAACCAGCGGTCCCATTTCATTTATTTACGGCATAATAAAGAACCTTTCACTAATTACACGTGTGTGAAGCTAAATTATAGGTTACATTTGACTAACGCTCTTAGGTTCCAACGTTCGTCACCAGGAGCCGACTGCGGTGGCGTCTAGTAACCATGTTCTGAAGTTGTATTTGTTGACGGTGGTGTTTGGCGGTAAAAGTAGGATCTAATTGATATTCAATGTCTGCAGTCCTTACTTGAACTACAAACAGATAACACACTAATCCAGTCATCACAATTAACACCGGTTATCAGACAGATTCTACACACACCCAAAGTACACGGGACTACATGACCACGTTGTCGCAGCCCCTAAAATGAGGAACCAAGCAACCATACATACTGCATCTTTCCAGTCGGTCAATACAGTACAATGCCAATTACTGAGACATGCGAAAACAAATCTGAAAAAAATACATGTGATTAAAACAAACAAATATATAGGTATATTTTTATTGACTACAGAATAAGTAGAACACTATGCAATGACATGTTTCTCTCGTCAAGTTAGCATCATCAGTTCCAAACATAATCAAGACAAAATAGCTCTACAAAACACTACCAAACTCACAATGACACCCACAAACATTCTCTGCCCTCATTTGAAGGTGCGTAAATGTGAGGGAGCCGTGTCAGTAGATTTACTGGCACGTTAAAGATCCCCTTCGGGGCAAAATTCTGGCACCCCGGCATCTCTAAAAGCCGTAGTAGTTAAAAGGGACGTACAACCGATAACATTATTATTTTTATTATTATTATTGCCGACAGCAGTGTCTAAGCTAGCTAAAGCGCAGCGTTAGAGTATGGAGCCCAGCTCTCTGCTGACGGTAGACGTGTGGGTTCGAGCCCCACTGTCGGCCGTCCTTAAAATGGTTTTCGGTGGTTTACGATTTTCAACTCCGATCAAATTCTGGGTACCTTCTGAGAGGCCACGGCCGCTTCCTTCCACATCCTTGCCCTGTTTCATTGATCTTCATCCATAATCTCTTTCATCCTGGCGCGTAGGTCGCCCACGGGCGTCGACTAGAAAGACCAGCACTCGGCCTCTCAGGAGACCACACGACACAAGAAAACGTATTATTGAAATCGTCAAACAATTAATCTAACCATCGATTTCTAGGTTTACCTCTGCTTCTGTGTCTATAGCCGAGTTCACATTAACCTCTTAGGTATTTTTTACCTTCCCGATATTTAGTTTCCAGGTGGCTTCGGTGACGTAGTTGGTAGCATGCTGAGCTTCTATGCCCAAGATCGTGGGTTTAAACCCGGCCGAAGTTGGATTTTTTAAGTGCGTTAGAAATCCCTCAGTATGCCTTCCTTTGGACGGGAAGTAAAGCCGGCGGGCCCATGTCACATATATATGGCATGTAAATGAACCTTCCACTAACTACAATTGTGTGAAGCTAAATTTGTAGGTTAGATTTGATTAACGCTCTATTAAGTCCCAACGTTCGTCGCCAGGTTCCAGTTGTGGTGGCATCTAGTAGCCAAGTTCGTGGCTAGGTGTCGTTGATGGGTAGCATTTGGTAGCAATAGCAGGAAATATTTGAAATTGATCGTCTGCAGTCCTTATCTGAATTACAGCTAACACACACTAATACAGCCATCACAATTAACCCTGTAATCAGACAGATTCTACAAACACCTAAAGTACACGGGGCTACATGACCGCGTTGTCATAGCCCCTAAACTGAAGAACCAGCCATTTAGTTTCAAATGAGTCATTCCAAATACGGTATGCATATCCAATCTTGGCCCAAATAAAACGTTTCTATGCTGTAGCCTATATAAACTGAATGACAGTTTACTAATGTGCCCTACATAATCTAACTTGACACTAATTATTGTCATTAAGGCACTGGCTATCATTACTCATAACACGGAAGGGTTATGTAAATTATGCTATGATAAATTGAAATTTTAAATGATTGACAGATAAATGCCGTGAAATGCCCCACCTCGCTTTCGCAGTCATGAAATTCGCTTTTGAGGTCATATAATGGTTGGATAAAATGAAAACGCGGACATAAAGTAAAAGTAGCAAAATTGTGCTACATCAGAGGAATAGAAAGCGTTTAGACGTGAAATCTGCAAATGATGGAAATCGTGAAATGGAGGACATTCAGAACAGCTGATATCAGCACTGATATCACTCACCTTGAGTGCTTTCCTTTCTCCAACATATAAGATGTTTCATTCTGGTTGTTGTCAGTAGTGGTGGTGGATATTGTTTCAAGGTGCGGAAGTGCCCCTATGATAAAAATAATTATGATGACGATGATTATGATGATAAGCAGGCGGGTTTTGTTCGGAGATGGCCAAATTCATAAATAATGTAAGTTAACAGCATCAATACATTTACAGTATCATGACACGATGCGATTTTACTTTCATTCATCCATTCATTCATTCATGAATAAATAAATAAATCATTAATTTTCATTGTAGACTCTTTTACCCTTTAGTATCCAGTCTAGTCCGCAAGCCGCTGTTTGCGAACGAGTGGACTCCATGATTCCTTAGTAGTTGGCACTGTGGCCTCCTCCTCTGATTCCATAACTTTCCTCTCATCTTGAAACCGTTAACAACGCCTCCCCTTGCTTCTCTTACCCTCTACAGCTGACATGGGCAAACTTTTTAGGCACAGGGACAGATGAAATACAAAATAATCTTGGCGGGCCGAAAAGAAAAACAACACATGTTAATAGATAGAATATAAACTTATTATTTCTGAATTTTAAATCAAACAAAACTTATAGGCTACAAAGGTAGAAAACCTAGGAAAAGAACACACCTTCTTCTTGGTTCGTTGAGGTCCCTTGAATCACGTGGTTCCTAATTCTGGCGAGATTTCTTCTTAGCCCAGTATTCCTTCATCTTTGCACTATGAACACCCCTTCATTATTTGTTGGAAGAGGAAGGAGTATGTGACAAGTGAAACTGTGACTGTGCTTCTAAAAAAAATTCTTAATTTGGTTGAAACCTGGATAAGCTGATTCTTAGTAGCGCAGCTAAATAGTGGTCTGTCAATCAATTTCCGACGCTATTTTTGCGAAGCTTCATTGTAGAAAACACCTGTTCACAGATAGAGGAAGATGCGAACATGGCAGTTATCTTCTGTGCATGAGATTTCAAGTTTGGGAAGCTCGATTTTGCTAGGGCCTTGTAGAACTCAATTTTGGAAACGTTGAGGAATAGTTGCTTCATTTCATTGTTACATTGTAACTCAATCAGTTCTAGCTGCAACGCTATTACACTAACCTCATAAACACAATGAAACAGTTTTTCACTTCTAGGTACACAGAACAGAAAACATGACCTATGTGTAATTGTAGGTAGTATAATTCGAAACCATGTCGCGGGCCGGATTAGTCTAGCTCAAGGGCCGCACTTGGCCCGCGGGCAGTACTTAGCCCATGACTGCTGTTCAGGCTGTTCCAAATCCACGAGTTTGAGTATGCACACACGCGAGTATTCAGCAGTGATGCTCGGAGCACGGTTGGAGAGGGACTGGGGTCATAGCCAACACGTCACTGGTCGAAGGTCATAACACAAGTCCATGGGTTTCCTGCCAGTGTTGATGTATCCACCGCGCCGTGACGCTAGCCCCCACAGCAGAGCTGTATTGCATGTTGCAGGTTTACTCACGGAAGGCGGCGAGTACTCATCTGCTCCCTGGCGAGCAGCTCGGCTGGAACAGCCTGGCTTAGGTAATCTCATCTTCCTTTTGAACCGGCACATAGGAACAACTTCATCTAATGTGTTCTTTGCAGACTTAGACTTTCTCTCTTCATTGCAAGTACTCTCTTGCCATTGCTCCATTAATTTGTTCTGTGTACTAGCTAAAATTCTTGGCTGTCACCGATTTAACTCTGGTCTGAGGGCTGGAACGGGGTACGCTCAGCCTCCTGAGGCAAAACTGAGAAGAGGCTGGTTCGATTCCTACATCAGGCATCATGGAAGTGGTTTTCCGTGGTTTCCCACTTCCATTCCAGGCGAATGCCACGACCGTCTCCTTCCCAATTCTCTTCTGAATTACAAATACACACTCTAACACAGCCATCACCATAACACAGGTTATCAGACAAATTCCACACACACCCAAGTACGATGTCGCATAGTCCGTAACAAATTAATGACAAAAGGAATACGATGAAAAAAGAAGATATCTGGTATTAGAGAAGACAAATATTAATTAAATAGAAACATACCATACTACAGCCCATTAAGGGCTGCTCAGCATTTATGATCTACAAATTATGGTGTGACCTGTAGCCATCGCGACATGCCCATCGGCCGTTAATCTTGGCTTTCTTAACCAGTGCCACTGCCTCTAAGAACACACAGCTACTCATTTGTCCTCACGAGGCTGAGTGAACACCGTTGCAGCACTCACATCAATTCTAAAATTTCTGATGGAACTGGAAATCAAAAGCTGGGTCTCCTAGGTCCTACCACACCACGGGGTCAGATCACGAGCTAATTAAGGCTGGGAATCAAAAGACATCCAAGACCCCGGTTACCGTAACACCGTCTGGGTTGATAAAGAACCCGAGTTGACCGAGGCCAGTCAACAGGAAATGTGAAAGAGGGAGCCCTAGTACAAACAAGTGGAAGCGACGCCGGAGTCACCTGGGGTCTAGTGCAGGGCTTCTCAAACTTCTTCTGTCGCGCCCCCCTTCCGAAGCATGAAATATATAGCGCCCCCGCCCCCAATCCCCTATTCTTCTTTCCTTTCTTAGCACTTCTCATAGGCTCCTTCGCAAAAAAATAAAGAAACTATAACAAGATCTACAATATTTGCTTCTGTCCAATCACTGCAATTGTCAGTTACAATAATATAAAATGACATAAAAATGATCATGATAGCCCGATTCTTATTGATGTATTAATTATAATAAACTATTTATTACCGTAAGGGGGGACGTACGTAAAAAATTAGTAAAAGTAGTAATTATTTTTATTCGCCCATAGTTTACCTTAAGGTATCAAGATTTTAATCCCAAGATATTGCAGTTCAATACCATCTGTAAATGTGAGAAAAATATTATATGCAACTGCTTGTATACTGCCACACCCACTTCTGTAGGAATAATGAGAGGATAATCTGGCATCATCAGATGATGAAATTGAAAACAAAGACTCGTCAAAGGAGACATTTAATGAGGAAACAGCTGGAGGAATAAGAGGAATCAGAGTAAAATGGATATGGTCTGCACTAATTCATTAGATGAGCGGCATTATAATATAAACCAACTCAAATCTTTGATTCAAGTTTTCCATAACTTACATTTTTGTAAGTTTATTGTACATTTTCTCCTATATCATTAAGGATACAGTGATGAAACTTGGTATGCTGCTGTAAACCATTATTCTAACTAACTTCCTGAATTCTTTTTGAATTTTTGAATTTTGAATTTTAAGGGTTAACATGTCATCTTTTTTTAAAATTAAGGCCATCAAATTTTGGAACTTGGTCTGTAGATATTACATTTCAAATTTTGTAACTTACAATGTGATGGTTTCGTAGAAAAGGTACATATTAAGGGTACGTGTTGCATAAAATTCAAATATTCCTAGCTGAAGAACCATTTAAATTATCACCACGAAAATCAACACAGACATGCCTAGCACACTGATAATCATGTGATTAAAATTATATAGCATTATCTTTAAAACTCAGGGAGTTACAATACTTCTTTTACTGGAGTGCAATTTTGCATACGTCCCCCCTTAAGTCAATATTTAGTACATTGAAACCGAACCGGTTTCGGTCACATTGTGACCTTCTTCAGCGCGATATAGGATAAGTAACTGTGCAGTAACATACAACTTTATAAAAATTGTCATTATAGAGGATACTATAAATATTTTTGTTCCAAAAGCTCACGGAGTAAAATTTCAAAAACCAGATGTTTTACAAACATTTTGTTAATAAAGCATACAAAGGTCTTGATAAAACAGCGTTGAATTGAAGAGATGTGTATGTGCAGATATATATGCTGAAAATGTTAGGTTATAAATGATGGTTGATATGTATTTGCCAGGTAGAGAGAACTTTGGAAATAGGTGTGACGAAGTTATTATGAAATAATGTACTAAATATTGACATAAGATAATACATAGTTTATTATAATATAATGACAATAATAATAAATTCGAATCTTGTTCATTCTTACGACTGAACATTTCCGAAGGAAGCCAAGCACAATCACATTCATCGGGTCTCTTTTTACCCCTGTTAATAAGTCACTAAGCCATGAGTAATGGCGTTACTTGTCTCAGTTTATTGTAAATCGGGATAACCAAAAAAAGGAAGGAAGGAAGCTTGTAGTTTAACGTGACCGTTAATCTCGCGATCATAAGCCACGGGATAACCACTTCCACTGAAAACGCACAAGAATATTCACCTGTTCACTCACTGCCTTTGAACTGACTGCAAAGGCCTGGCTGAATTCAAGTAAAAATGGCAGAAATAGAAGAATCAATTCTTGTAAGGAAGTGGTGGTCACATTGTCAAGCGGCTTTTTGTCATTTGTGGTTGTTAAGTGTATGGTAAGGAGATATCACTGTGGGTGGCGGGTGAAAGGGTGCTGTGTGGGAAATTTTACGCTACACCTTTTCTAAGAATTTCTGCTGCCAAGATCTACTGATATAAGACAGCAGAAGTACGAGTTTATTTAGTTTTGAATGGTCGTGAGAGCTTCCTGCTTATGATAGGTAAAGCCCTTCGCGAATGCGGATATAGTTTGCATGGCTGTGTGGATAGCGGATAAACTGCGTATAATGTTTGGAGTAAATTTGCGGATAGTTTTTGGATTACAATCCAAACTTGTTGAATATCATTACCAGGACTCTGATGTTACCGTTATGTCTTTTTTTTTTTTCATGACAAATGTAAGATGATGATTTAAGATAATCTTGGTCAAATTATGTCATTAAGCATAATTAACACTCCGAACTGAAAAGGGTTTGCAATTCTGGCTGTATAACATTCATTTTAAACATACGTAGCACATGCCATACCCTACATAACCTAAGGGAACGACTTTCTCCTCTAATGTCTAAATGTGTTGCTTTATGGTTTATCTAATTAAAAATATTATTATAATGCCAGTAGATTTGGATAACAGCCGTGTGGATGCAGGGCGGATGTGGATAACAGCCGTGTGGATGTGGGGCGGATGCGGATAACAGCCGTGTGGATGCGGGGCGGATGCGGATAACAGCCGTGTGGATGCGGGGCGGATGTGGATAACAAACGTGTGGATGCGGGGCGGATGCGGATAACAAACGTGTGGATGCGGGGCGGATGCGGATAACAAACGTGTGGATGCGGGGCGGATGCGGATAACAGCCGTGTGGATGCGGGGCGGATGTGGATAACAGCCGTGTGGATGCAGGGCGGATGTGGATAACAGCCGTGTGGATGCAGGGCGGATGTGGATAACAGCCGTGTGGATGCAGGGCGGATGTGGATAACAGCCGTGTGGATGCGGGGCGGATGCGGATAACAGCCGTGTGGATGCAGGGCGGATGTGGATAACAGCCGTGTGGATGCAGGGCGGATGTGGATAACAAACGTATGGATGCAGGGCGGATGTGGATAACAGCCGTGTGGATGCAGGGCGGATGTGGATAACAGCCGTGTGGATGCGGGGCGGATGCGGGGCGGATGCCGATAAGGTTTTGTTTATCCGCGCAGGGCTCTAATGATAGGTTCATGGATATGAGGATAAGAATATTTATTACAGATTATGAAATATAAATATTTAAATCGGAGCCGACTCACTCTCTGCAACCCCCTCCCCTTCCCTTAGGGGACGCGCCCTCCACTTTGGGGACCACAGGTTAAGTGGTTGTCAATCCACACCCTACTACCGAGTTGTGAGCCCTTGAAGAATGTTCTATTCTGGTCTCTGAGTAGCTCTGTTGAGTACTTCAGCAAGTCATTCACCTGCTGAAGGAGATGCGATGTTCGACAGTCGTGAAGATGAATCTAACAGCCAAAGAGAATCGAGTAAGTTTTTGAGCGAACCACTTGCGAATATAATTACGCGATAAAAACAGTAGTATGGAAATTAGCTCCCGGCCCCATCCCGCTAATCACGTCAACTTTTACACAAATAAAGCAGAAAGACAAGAAGCGTGTTCACGACCGTAATTACTCTCAGGGGTATACAATCTCTAGAACTGAGCTTTCTCTATCATCTGATGTCCGAGGAGCAGGTCTGGCCAACTCGACGACCGAAACTTCATTGTTGGCTGATCAAGACATCAAGACGTCGTGAGCATCCAGTCGATTGGACATCGCTAATGGTTGGAAACGATCAAACAGTCCATCAGGACATCACGTTTGGTTGGTAGCTTTCAATCAGTACATCAGGACATCATTGAACAGGGCCCACACAAATCACGGACGATGCAATTTCTGACTGCACATGTGGGGAGAAAAACTCAAAGCCCATTCTGGGACTATGTCAATGTACCTCAGACCATTCATCATGTTGCCCTGGAGTTTCCAAGCAGAATATTTTAAGAAATCCTCCCAGACCTACACAGTGCCACCGATGATGCTGTCAACTGGCTGAATACCCTGGACATTGTGCTGTAAATGCCTAAACTGTTACGGTTCCTACAATCTACTCTGTAAATATTGTAGATATTTTAACCTTTTTGTTATCTGTTAGTTTTTAATTCTTTGCCGCAATGTATCCTCATTCTGCCATACGAAATAAATAAATAAATCAGGGCATCATTTTTGGTTGAATGAGATCAACCTGTTTCCATTCATCTGACCATGTCTCAAGGATGTTGAAGTTGGTAGCAACATGTTTTGCCGTCGTAGAGATGAGTAGCTGTCTCGAGCGAAGCCTAGGGATGTGTAGATCATTGTGATCGTTGAAAGGTTAAATAAGGAAGTTTGTAATCTCGCGATCATGAGCCACGGGACCTCTTTTTAAATGGAACCCGAACCAAAGGGCATGGCATTTCACATTGAAAATCTCACCTGCATTGGCCGGGAATCGAACCCAGTTCACCGTGGTGAGAGGCCAACACCTTGACCACTGCTTCACTCCCCCCCTCTACCTCCCGCCGCTCCCCACCTCTAAGTTATTAGTGGTTATTTACAATCTTCGTGTACTCTCTCAAGAGATAATTGTGTCTGCGTAGATTGGGATGGACACAAGTGACTTCAATTCTACTTATACTGGACTGTACTAAGGTAGTCTCCATTTTCCTGGTGTGGTAACATCGCTTGTCAGCGTCCCTTTTCTCATCTTAAAATACAAATATATGGTAACAATTACCCAATCATCAGCATACCATAACTTCTTCAAATGATTCGGAAGGGTAAATCTGGTACAGCCTCTATAGGCTGAACAGAAGAGGAGAAACCACGGAGCCTATTTAGTCTCCTAGGGCTGCTGGTCTCATTGTCCATAACAACCGAAATATTATGTTGCTTAAAATGTTGTGTACAAGATATATCGAGGTATTGAATGGCATCACTTGGAGTAATTTGTAAATTAATCCCTCTCTTCACTCAAGTTGCTTTACCGACAGTAGTGGCTACGCTGGCTAAAGCGCAGTATTAGGTCATGGGGCCAAGCTCTCTGCTGACTCGGTAGACGCGTGGGTTCGAGCCCCACCGTCGGCCGTCCTTGAAATGATTTTCCGTGGTTTCCCCATTTTCAACACCAGGCAAATGCTGGGACGGTACCTTCTGACAGGCCACGGCCGCTTCCTTCCACATCCTTGTCCAGTTTCATTCACCATCATTCATTTCATCTCTCATTAACTCCTCTCATGAGGTTGGCGCCAGTAAGGGCATCCGGCCGTAAAAACCATCGCCACAAATACTTCCATCGCATCTCATCCTCGGCCCCGTTGGAAAACGGGAATAATAAGGGGTAGACATACATACTCAAGTTGCTTTGAGGTTCTGATACATATGTTTTCAGATACTGATGGAATCCACTTTATATCTATTAATACGTGGGCAAGTCAATAAGTATCTGCAATCATTTTTTATAATTCACTAGCAACCCGACCCGGCTTGCTTCGCCCGGGAACATTTATGAATTCATTTCAATGTCAATGAACAACGACCAATATCCATTTTACGTCTCGGCATGATGGGTTAAAATCACTGACTGGAGTATTAATTATGTTATCATAGAGATGCATGTGCAACAAATTCTTGTCAGACGTAATTTAAGAATGGCGAGATGCATGAAACACAAATCCCCCTTCCGTCCAATCTTAACTTGACTGTGAATTTTGCGGAACGAAAAGTTCACAGGCGAATTGAAGAAAAGCCGAGTTGCACTTCCAGGGAAACTCCAAACACAACCATTCTTCTCTAAACTTTTTAACTCAACACGACTCGACACTTTGCTGCTGGCTGAATCTGGGGCAATAAGCTCGCCGCTTGCTAAGTTGTAACTTGGGTGATAGACTCGCCCCTAGCTAGTTCGTAAACTGTCGCCTGTGTAACTGACGCCCGGAACCTTCCCCATCCTTCACGCTCGTGCGACCCCTATTATGCTGAAAGTCGTCTATGAATTTCCGCTCCTGGTACGCCCTCAGATCACAAAATACGGATTACGGAACGCTGTTCTTTCTTGGTGCAAACAGAGAGTGGCACGGCCATCTTTACGTCGCAACAGCGCAAGCTATACTGATCTGATAAAGCTGAAACCTACCACAGACGTGGGGTGAGCACACAACGCCACATAGCCAACCTAACGCCACTTAGAGCACAATTGCAGATATTGACTTGCTTCCGTACTTACAACATCATATCTCAGAAATTACCATGTCGCAGGAAATGAATCCCATTCCATCCCTCAGACCAGAACTAAATTTCTTGGCAGAGCTGGAAATTAAACCTTCGGGGTGACAGCCAAGAATGCTAGCCACTACACCACATGGTAGTCTCGGTTAAAACGGATGATATCACGTAGCTGCTTCATCCGTATTTGGTACAATTTAGCTTGGCTCTTTTTATCTTTATTTCCTCTACAAGGCACATACTTATTACCGATCAGTTGTGGACATGAAGAGGTGGTGGGGATTCTTTTTAAGAGGTGTAACAACTATATCATCTCCCCCTATTGATACGGAAGATAGTGACTGAAATTGTGACGGCTATGAACTTCAGAGGAACGAGTAGAAAGGCATTGTCTCTTCTACGAAAACTTTGAGTTAGTTTCCTAGTCATTCGTGAAAATCATACAATAACTCCTAATGGGATTGCTGAACCCATAGTTTCGATGTCCAGAACACCAAGAGACAACGCATACGATCACTTATTCTCCCAGCTGGGTTCACCCACGGACTCTGCGAGGGATTATTCCTCTACCGTGGCAATAACGGTGCCTGAGAGCTGAACACATTTTGTCATCAGATAATATTGGGTTTGGTGACAGGCCGATCACCCAGGCGACCGCTAACTTGGGTCTAATTAAGGAAGGGTCAGGGAATGGATTTTGAAGGAAGTCGGCCGTGGACTAGTTCAAAGGAAACGCCCTGGCATTTGCCTGGTGGTGAAAATGAGAAACAACGAAAGTCATTTTCAGGGTGACTGAGGCGGGATTCGAACCCACGCTCTCCCGAAGCCAGTGAAGCACTAATTAGCGCGTTAGCACTCTTGGACACAATGACCGTTTTTGTTTGTTTTTGTGAGTAGCCAATGAATACAAAATTAGGTCCAAAAATTCAAAAAACAAATATAGCGAAGTAGGCTATTCTTTTATAAACAGGGTTGTTCCAACATGGAATGAGTTACCTTCGAAACTTTTCCTAACAGTTCAAAATTTTTCAAGAAGAAAATAAATGTTGCATTCAAGGAACACAGAGACATTATGGAGAGAAATTGAGATATACACTGGGGCATATGTAAATATCTTGTTACCGCCAAGTTTTTCCTAACTGTAACAGTACCTATTAATAAATAAATAAAATGGGAACATTTTTGTAGATCTTACCACCTGTGCATTTTGTAAGTAAATTAAACAAATCAATAGAAAATATATCCAACTGGTTTATTTATCGGTGACATACAATACAGTAATATTAACGGTTTGCTCGTACTTGTACCACAGCATTTAGGCTTTTCCGCCAGATTAACTCATCAGTTGCCAATGAATAAAGAGAGAACTGAAGAAATGAATGGGCTGGAACGATGACACAGAGTTGCTTTTAACAGCAGTCTACTGGCCTGGAACAGACAGACAGGGGTTCAGTTATTTGCGTCATCGTGTTGGAAGCCTCCTTTCAGTGTTGTCTTCGTAATCGAAATGTAATGCTTTTCAGTCAGTCAACTCGATTTTACCCAATTGTAATGGGCTCTTCCCAAATCCTCAAAGCAAAATTGCATGGGGTTAAGAAATACACTCGTATGACCAGTTTCGATCATCAAGCGATTATCTTCAGATTGTTTACACTTAGGTTATTAAATCTATGTCTACAAGTATGTGGGTGATGGTATTTACAATATACAATACACATTTCTTTGCAGCAGATATTATAAACTAGCGCAACGTTTCAAGATTTGTCAGTTATATTGGTTGGTTCCTCAGTTTAGAGGCTGCGGCAACGCGTTCATGTACGCCCGTGTACTTTGGGTGCGTGTAGAATTTGCCTGATAACCGGTGTTAATTGTGATGGCAGTATTAGTGTGTGTTATCTGTCTTTCAGGTAAGGACTGCAGACGATCAATTTTCAAGTAGTTCCAACTTTTGCTACCAAAGACCTTTGAGTTTGCTTGCTTAGTGTGATATCTGTGACTGTTATTAAATGGTCATGTTAGAGTGGATTGTGAACTTAGCTCATTGTTTGACCAATGTATTCAATGTAGACAGTGTTTGGCAGCTGCTGAACGAGAACGGAAACAACAGCCTCTGAACGTCCACGGTGACTTCCATACCGTATATTGCGACTATTAATAGTTGTAAAGCACACTTATCACCACAAGGACACAACTACCGCCACTTGATGAAGTGGACGTCCAATCGCATTATGTACAAAAAGAATTTCACTATGTGACGGCAAATATGAGTCATTTCATGAAACCACGCGTCAGATAGTGCAACTAACCCTTTTTACATCATATGCCGGCTTTTCATAAAGTGCCTAGGATTTTCAAGAAATGAAGGATATCACTATCTGACTATGACATATATAAATCATAAAATTCCATTGTAGATTTAGGCTTTCACGGCCCGGATTACTGTTAAAATTATTCATGTTTTTTGGGCTGTTGGCGTGTGAAAATAAAATGTAAATACCAGACGTTTTGAGAGGAAACTTGCCTCTTTTTTAAATGGAATTAAAACAATGTAAAGTGGTAAATATTAAATGTTAAATTTAAATTTTATTTCCACACGTCAATAGCCTAAAAACATGAATAATTTCAATAAAATTCCATGTTTACTTACTTATTTCTGAATTCTGAAGCACTCCTGAATGGTCTGAGCAAAGAGACAGGGATCCATTTTGTTCGCTACTGCTTGACCTGTGGGAATGTAATACAATATCATTCAGTAACTCACAAGCTTGGACACAGAGTATAGAAAATGACATGGAAATATTCCTCCGTTGGTTACCTAACAAATACGAATTTCCGCTATGTAGTTTAAAATATATTGTTTACTAGCTGAAGTACCCATGCTTTGCAGCGGGTCATAAATAAATTAAAATGTGAAGGTGACAGTTAAAACAGGGGATAGGTAAGGTGCTGCACGAAGGGAGAGTAAGGATGGAACATTTTGTTCAACTGCACCGCTCGGCGTTGACCGTGTTTTACAGCATAAATGTAGGTTTTAATCTCTAACCGGCGTTGGGGATACAGGAAAAGTGATAAGGACCTTTCGGATAGAAAATTAAATTTTAAACCTCATATATGCCATCAAAAGTTTGCTTTTTCTTAGCATTCACCTTTTATTTGAAATGGAAATATGAAAGTTTGAAACCAAAGGGTGTCACTAAAATGGTCGCCATCTTTAAATAGTGCAAAGTATCGAAATCAAAAGTAGCCTATAATGTTAACCAGGTAAGTCAGCTACTTCCATGTCAAATATCATGTAAATCGGATCAGTGGTTCTTGCGTGATTGAGTAATACACGACACACACCATCTCATTTTTTAGCCTACTTTCGATTTTTCCAAAAAATGAAAGTAGACTTATGAGATCAACACAGGGCGAAAAAAGTGTGTCTGACTGTGTGTGTGTATGTGTGTGTGTTTGAGTCTGTGTGTGTGTGTGTGTGAGTGTGTGTACTCTGAATGTCTGTCCCCCCCTATCAATTCGAACACGATGAATGCGAATTGAACGAAATTTGGTACAAAGGTAGCACTAGCAAAGGACACCTCAGTGTCATGTTTTATATCGCCGCCATCTTGACGGAAACGTAATGGCGGCCACACAAATGTTCAAAGCTTAAATCAAATTACGACTAACCTAATCATCCGATCTCTACCACATTTTGCAACAACATACCTTTATGGGGGCAGCATCCTTTGACCAAACTAATACGTCATCAACGTAATAGTTTGCGGATGGCGGCCATCTTTGTGTGAAAATCGATTCCCCCTATTCATTCGAACACGGTGCAACCGAATGGAACGAAATTTGGTACAGAGGTAGTACTAACAAAATACACCTCAGTGTCATGTTTTATATCGCCACCATCTTGACGGAAACGTAATGGCGGCCACACAAATGTTCAAAGCTTAAATCAAATTACGATTAACCTAATCATCCGATCTCTACCAAATTTTGCAACAACATACCTTTATAGAGAAAACATCCTTTGACCAAATGAATAGGTCATTAGCCTAACAGTTTGCGGATGGCGGCCATCTTTGTGTGAAAATCAATTCCCCTATTAATTCAAACACGGTGAAACCGAATGGAACGAAATTTGGTACAGAGGTAGCACTAGCAAAGGGCATCTCAGTGTCATGTTTTATATCGCCGCCATATTGTCAGAAACGTAATGGCGGCCACACAAATGTTCAAAGCTTAAGTTAAATTACGACTAACATAACCATCAGATCTCTACCAAACTTTGCAACAACATACCTTTATGGAGGGAGCATCCTTTGACCAATCTAATAGGTTATTAGCCTAATAGTTTGCTGATGGCGGCCATCTTTATGTCAAAATTGATTCCCCCTATTAATTCGAACACGGTGGAACCGAATGGAACGAAATTAGGTACAGAGGTAGCACTAGCAATGGGCAACTCATTGTCATGTTTTATATCGCCGCCATCTTGACTGAAACGTAATGGCGGCCACACGAAAGTTCAAAGCTTAAATCAAATTACGATTAACCTAATCATCCGATCTCTACCAAATTTTGCAACTACATACCTTTATGGAGGGAGCATCCTTTGACCAATCTAATAGGTCATTCGCCTAATAGTTTGCGGATGGCGGCCATCTTTGTGTCAAAATCGATTCCCCCTATTAATTCAAACACGGTGAAACCGAATGGAACGAAATTTGGTACAGAGATAGCACTAGCAAAGGGCATCTCATTATCATGATTTATATCGCCGCCATATTGACAGAAACGTAATGGCGGCCACACAAATGTTTAAAGCTTAAATCAAATTACGACTAACATAACCATCCGATCTCTACCAAATTTTGCAACAACATACCTTTATAGAGGAAACATCCTTTGACCAAATGAATAGGTCATTAGCCTAATAGTTTGCGGATGGCGGCCATCTTTGTGTGAAAATCAATTCCCCCTATTAATTCAAACACGGTGAAACCGAATGGAACGAAATTTGGTACAGAGGTAGCACTAGCAAAGGGCATCTCAGTGGCATGTTTTATATCGCCGCCATATTGTCAGAAACGTAATGGCGGCCACACAAATGTTCAAAGCTTAAGTTAAATTACGACTAACATAACCATCCGATCTCTACCAAACTTTGCAACAACATACCTTTATGGAGCGAGCATCCTTTGACCATCCTAATAGGTCATTAGCCTAATATTTTGCGGATGGCGGCCATCTTTGTGTGAAAATCGATTCCCCTTATCAATTCGAACACGGTGAAACCGAATGGTACGAAATTTGGTACAGAGGTAGCACTAGCAAAGGGCACTTCAGTGTCATGTTTTATATCACCGCGATCTTGACGGAAACGTAATCGCGGCCACCCAAATGTTAAAAGCTAAAATGTAATTACGACCAAACTAACAATCTAGTCTCTACCAAATTTTGCAACACCATATCTTTATGTGGGAAACATATTCTGACCAAACTGCAAGAACATCAGCCCAATAGTTTGCAGATGGTGGCCAAGTATGTGTGCAAATCGATTCCCCCTATCAATTCATACACGGTGAAACCGAATTGAACGAAATTTGGTACAGAGGTAGCACTAGCAAAGGGCACCTCATATTCATGTTTAATATCCCTATAGCACGTTGTATTTCAACAAGCTACTACAACCAACATTCAATCATACTCCTTGAAAAGGACAAAGAGTTATAACAATACCCATGCATTTAGGAGAAAGTAGGCTATATGTTCTTTCCTGAACATCTTGTTATATATTAGTATAGATCTGACTCTTCACAAAGGAAGGGTTCATGTGACGATTTAAAACAATACAAGGGCATATGACTTAAATATTTCACCTGTTAAACCAACAGTCACCAAACACACCCATTTCAATAGGAGGCCGGCACATTTGTATTTCTTTGTTTCTTTGCTTAACCGGCCACGGTGGCTAACGCGCCACCTCATGCCTCGTTGCCAATGGGAGAGAGTGGGTTCGAATCCCACCTCAGCCGTTCTGAAAACGGTTTTCGTGGTTTCTCAGTTTCACCACCAGACAAATGCCGGGACGGTACTTCCTTTCAAAATCCCTTCCCTGACCCTCCCTTAATTAGATCCAAGTTATTGGTCGTTTGGGCGATCGGCCTGTCCCCATCCCCAGTTATGTCTGCTGACAAAGTGTGTTCAGCACCTGGCACCGTCCTTGAGTCGGTACAGGAATGATCCCTCACAAAGTCCGAGCTGAGAGGATAAACGATTAAAAATATTTATTTATTTATTTTACGAGCATTGATTTCCAAAATCTCACACATTACACTCAAAATTTCTAGGAAAACCAGTAATTGATTCACTGTAAGCTAATTTCTCAAGATACCACTGTCTAGGAAGTTGTCAACACATACATCTCCAACAAACATGGTTTGGGCTTTAGATCACAGTAATATAGACTTAATTTACTCCCAGAACTTAATTCAGTTTCTAAGAAAATTACAATACTGTACTACATGGTAGACAGGAATCTAATCCTACTATATTGATGCAGCTTGGTACGAAAACATAATATATTTTGTATCACACCTACACCAAACTGAGTAATATGTTTGCAGTCTATGCCATTAATGCCTAAGCTCGGATTCTAGTAATAAGTCAAGATTGAGGCACGAACCTGCATCTGTGCACTGTTTGACATTTTCCAGGGCGTGCTGCAGTTTGTCGGGCTCTTCAGCGTGGATCTTGTTGTAGACCTCCACCAGCTCCTGCTGACTGGCGAGCTTCAGCTTGTCGATTAGACCAAGGTGGTGGTACACACAGTACTGAAGACACTGTACCAAGAAATCATATTTATACCAACAGGGTAATAGAGACGTGTCCGGAGAACAAGGAGGATCGCTGGCATTGCTTTCCCGAATTTAGCTTAGCCATCTTATTTTTGGATGCCACTCCTCAGTCTGTGGAGAGTTGGTGGAACGGAGAGGGGCACACGTTCTCCGAAATCATTTGCCTAGGAGGGATATTAACATTAAATACTGTACTTAAAACATAAAGTTACTGGGATTCACACACGGATTTACAACGAATGGTCAATCAATAGCTAACCACTCTGGTGATTTAACAAACTAATTCAAAGAATCATATTATTATTATTGTTGTTATTTTAATGTATTTTTCTTTCCGAATTGTGAACTGAAAAGAACGTGTGCATTCAAGTAGAGTGAAGATTTATCTTGGAATATTTATTGACGTCAGCAATCAATGAAAGAAAACCTTTCCTAAACAAATATCTCTATGTTTCTGTCTATATATTGCTGCAGTAACATTTTTAAATATTTGTACTTTACAGAATAGGCCGAAAATAATTTCAGATCAGGAACTGAAAGAAAAAAAGTCAATATCTTGAAATCGCCTGTAGGGGTCAATGGCTCTCTTGAACTAAATTATTCGGGATAGAGGGTGTGTCCCCATTTCCCCACCCTACAAGGCACAGTCGAGAATCCAAGTACATGTGGTGAGTCATCTTTCATACAGTATATCCTACTCCACCTCTCTGGGTAGTATTCAAATGCGAGGGAGCCGTGTCAGTAGATTTACTGGTACGTTAAAGATCCCCTTCTGGGAAAAAAATCTGGCACCCCGGCGTCTCTAAAAGCCGCAGTAGTTAAAATGGGTGTAAAACCAATAATATAATAATAATAATAATTATTATTATTATTATTATTATTATCATAATTATCATTATCATTATTATTATTATTATTATTATTATTATTATTATTATTATTATTATTATTATTATTATTATTGCCTCTATGGGCAAACCTCTTGTCCCCACTCCTTCCAAACTGCAACCTCGAATTGGCCTGCTTATTAAGTTATAGAACTCGAAGCATTAGGAGTGGCGGATGGGAAGGGTAAGGAAGTCATTCCAAACCCCGAAGTTCGAATCCTGGCTCTGGCAAGACATTAGAACTCTGGTTTGAGCCTCGTGAAGGAAATCTGAGAAGGGGAGTTTGACTCACACCTCAGCCATCCTGGATGTGGTTTTTCGTGGTTTCCCCCACTTCTACTCCAGGCAAATGCTGGGATGGTTCCTAACTAAAGGTCACAGCCACCTCCTTCCCAATCTTCATCTGAATTATAAATTCACACAGTAATACAGCCATCACAATAACACAGGTTATCAGACAAATTACACACGCACACACACGCCTACTGTACTAGTGAATGAATGAAAATCCACAGCCTGTTTCCAGTCGACCGACCGCGTCAGAAATGGAATGAATGATGCCCCCATCTAGCGGCGAGGATATGAACTTTGCCAGCTGCCGAAGCCTGTCGCACTCCTCTGGGGCAATGACTAATTGAATGACAGATAAAATGAAATGAAAGTGGAGAGTGTTGCTGGAATGAAATACTGACGGGGAAAACCGGAGTACCCGGAGAAAAACCTGTCTGCCTCTGCTTTGTCCAGCACAAATCTCACATGCAGTGACCGGGATTTGAACCACCGACTCCAGCACACCTACTGTAAATACACGAGGATACATGACCGTAATGTCGCAACATACGGCAGGAGAAAAAAAGGGCATTGTAAGATACGAGGTATTGCATTGAGACCGTCGTAATATCGTCTGGGTCGGAAGATAATAAGAGTTGAGCAAGGGAGTGGAGCCAGTACAAGTGGAAGCAATGCCGGAATCAGCTAGGGTTTCATGGTCGCCAACCCACGTCCCACTTGTAGTGAGCTCCTCTGGGACGAATGGAGCTTCCTTGTCAATGTCTCTGTACGTCGACTGGATTAATAGATATGTCTACTCGGGTACGCTTACTGCATCTTCACTGACGAGTTTTGAATCCCGGCGCTGATATGGACTATCCTGAGTGTGGATTTATCCCAAATTTTTCTACCGCCCCTCCCGGGACACCTATCCCATTCCCGATTTTAATAATTACAGCTACATACACTATTACAGTACAGTCATCACAGAAACACAGGTTATCAGATAATTTCAACACACAAAAGTACACGGGGCTGATAAAGATGCCCCAAGCCCTTAACATGTATTCACGTCAAAAACAATAATACAATTTCTATGAACACGTATGACAACTATTGATATCGCGCCAGGAGATGGCAGTTGGGGTTGAACTGCAAAGGTCTTTCCGCTCACTGCGTATCGCACATTCCAAAAATATTAAGTTGGTTACTACTTGCTTTACTCACTCAGCACATACCTCCTTTCACTGGCTGCGTGTCGTCTGCTGCAATGACAACGATTGGCATTCGGGAAGCCGATATATTTAGATTTGGAATAGACGACCACGCATGCGTACTGCAAGACCCCCCCCCCCCCCCGTACCCCGTCACAGCTTGTTGAACTGCCATCTCCTGGCGGGATATCAATAGTTCAACGATTTCCTCATTTTTTCAAAGCCGCAGAGATTGAAATTATTTTCAAAATAATATTTATCTGAAGAGACGGGAGTGCTTACCGCCAGAGTCTCGGTCGTCAACTTCTCGTGTTTACTCACGGTGTTCACGTCAACTGAAACAGCGGAGAGAAGAAACATTATTTTACTAAACAATTAACACCAACGAGCCAGAGGTTCAAACTTACAATACACATTTATGGGCGCCTAGTACAAATAATATACCGCTATCCTTTGTATCCGCGTTTCCCTATAGGCATCGTTTATGTTACTAGCAGTAGTGCCCGGCTTCGCCCGGTGGATTTATTTGTTTTATGGATGATAATGAATACTACTACAGAACTTTTTGTGGTGGTGGTGGTGGTGGTGGTCGTTGTAGTGGGGGTGATAAGCAGTACAGTACATTTAGATAATTTTCCCGTAATGGTAATAATGAATAGGGAAACAGCTATTTACTAACTACAGCACTGACACATGTAATTTACAAACAAATTTCTAAAAATGATTAGAGAGAGGAGTAAGTGAAATAAAAGACACTGCCTAGGGCCTATATCTCATTGTCTGTTAGAAATGTAGAGACCAATAGTATCGTATTTAAGCTCATAGCTCCGTAAGAAAATAATAACACAACTTTGGAAAACTTCTGCTGTCCCGAGCTCCTGAGGTAGCAATAGTATCATTTATCGCCACATAGCGCTCAACGATAAGTTTCGGAATAAATTAAGGTAAATTTTAAAGCACCAACGCTTATTGCAGCTGATAACCTCAATGTATTGCACCAACACCATTACACTTATACAGAGGCATAATATTTTCATGATGATAAAACTGCTTTAAGGGGCCTAAAAATCTTTTTGCACTAATTACTCCCCGTGGCTGCAATTTATAAGCAGCGCAAGATTTAAATATTTTCGCAATTCTGCATCAGAACACTGGTAGGGGCGACGAGATGCAGCCCGAATTGCCAGTCAACAATAGACTTATTAAAATACTCCTACAGTTACACTACTATGGACATGAATGGTTCAAGGGCCTCAATAAGTGGTTGCAAGGAATGGAGTGGTCTGTCCGAAATTTCATGTAAACATTGTTACTCGCAGGGTCCCAAGGGGTAAGTATACACATTTTGGTTCAGATCGGTGTAACGGTGTTGATTTGTGTCAAAGGGCCTACATGCAGGGAATGGAGTGGTCTGTCTGAAATTGAAAGTGGGTAGTGTTACCCGCAGTGTTCCAAAGGGTATGTAGGCTATACCAATTTTGGTTCAGATCGGTGAAACGGTGTAGATTTGTGCCAACGGGCCTAAATGCAGGGAATGGAATGGTCTGTTCGAAATTTCATGCAGACAGTGTTACTCGCAGGGTTCCAAAGGGTAAGTATACAAATTTTGGTTCAGATCAGTGAAACGGTGTAGATTTGTGCCAAAGGGCATAAATACAGGGAATGGAGTGGTCTTTCCGAAATGTCATGTAAACAGTGTTACTCGCAGGGTTCCAAAGGCTAAGTATACAAATTTTGGTTCGGATCGGTGAAACGGTGTAGATTTGTGCCAAAGGGCCTAAATGCAGGGAATGGAGTGGTCTGTGCGAAATGTAACATAGCCTAAACTATTCCTCTTGAATCTGGCTATCATATACAAAAAGAATTTTTCGAATCCGACTGGTAGTTCCAGATATTGCCGCGTTTAAACACACAAACACACAAACACACAATTACACAAACTCTTCAGCTATATTATATTAGTATAGATAGAAAGACACATGCCAATATATTTCGCACAGTATATTCACTTCGCCTCTAAGTGAGTTTAGAACATAGTTCTATTTATAACTACAGTATCATGTACAGGTCGCCAGGAAATGTTCTCTGCCGTGCCTACTAGCTGCTGCGAGAGCTAGCATCAGTAGTTACGTTAGCAGCACGACTGTCGATTGTATTAAAACAGTAAACTTTATACTCAACACAGCCATTCATAACTGATGTAGGAAGTGCTGATGACACACACGCTCGCTTATTGCAATACACACTGACGATTTCGACAGGCTACAGCCCACACGTGTGGGATTCACCCTGTCAAGGACACCGTGCTGCCAACTGAACTGCTGATGTTAGCTCTGGCAGAAGCAGGCAGTCACTACGGAGAACATTTCCTGGCGCCCAGTATATAAAACACTAAGGTGTATTAAAACTCAGTAATTTTTCTAGGTTTGTGGGGTTTCGCCTAGGACACCAAGCTCGGCTCATGAGCGGGTTCTTGTTGTCCACACCCGGACCCCCACAGGATTAGCGAACTGCGGGCTGCATAAAACAATATTAGGGACAGCCGATTCACCTGGTATATTTTTATACCGAAGCTACTGGTGAAATGGACATCGATCAAAAGGCCATCATGGAAGCAATGATGATCAGACTGGGTTAGTGACCCAAATATAGTGGAACTGATGAAATTAATTATCAACTTTGTGAACCATTAGGTTCTTCTCTCCGTAAATAATATTTTGAGGTATCTCCTTCAATGAGTTATCTAACTAACTACAACTTGCACTATACGCGACAACAATCTTGACCTTGGTCTACTGTAATTAACCCTTGAGAACTGGCATGAAAAATACAACACGAGGACTGGCGCCGGGTCATATTGACCCTTAATGTATCACTCCTTTTGTCGCAGTCGTACTGATTTTAGTGAAGTAATTTTACACCTGGCGTCTTCCTATGAACTATTCCCAATATAAAGTGAGGTTCATTAATATTTTTCGAACTTAACGTGCAAAAAAATTGACAATAATTTTCATAACAGTATAATTGGCCTTGATAGTGGCGGAAAAACAGTCATCTCATTATTTTAATAAAGTAGCTGATGACCAAGGTGTCCCAAGAGCTCAAACATGGATCAACAGCAACGGGAGCTATGTGATTGTACTGCACCAAAATACGTGGATTTTCCCCGTTAGTTTCTCAATATTGTCCCGACTAACGTAAGCCGAAAATTGTCACGCTGGGACTGGCGCCATGGGTAAATCTGACCTGACCGTAAATAATATAGAAATAACTTGAGTGTTCAAAAAGCTATGGACATGTTTCTTTTGCAGCGTGAAGTTCAAGGCTATGATGGAGGTTCAGTAAGCGACAGGAAATAAGGGCAGAACAAAACGAAAATATAAAGTATTAATTAAGGCTCGGGTCAAAAATACCCATGCGCCAGTCCTCGCGGGTTAACCAAGACACAGGGCAAAACATATATTGACTTATTTTTATTAACTTAAATTCTTCAAAAGCAAGACCAAAAAATAAAATCTCGGAAAACAGGGTAAAAGAACCACATTAAGAGCACCAATCATTTCTTCTATTTAGGCATCCATTAGGATGACTCCTTGGTGATTGAGAATAGTAGTGTCTGGCGTTGGGGCTTCCCATGATCAACATGGCGAATCATACTGGCCGAACTCTTAGCATTGCATTTTGCGTGGGTTGACCTCGTAATGTAGGTTATAATTCTTAGATTTACTCCCATTCATAACCCTTTGAATTGAGTTCCCGTTGTTTTTTTAGGGACTTGGACATAGTGGTCATTACTACCTAGACTATTTCGTGGTGTAGTGGCTAGAGGAATTTGAACCCAGGACCTGTGAGCCAGGAGTTTCACTACAGAGAAAGCGGCTTTTGTTAATTCTGATCTGAATTAACATTGACCCTTTAAGCATCAGGCCACAAAAGAAATCTGCCAAATGTGGAATGAGTACCACAAGAGTATATTTTCTCAGTGTGCACAAACAGGAAAGAACTGATAGATTGGAGGCAAAATACTACAGACACGCAAGCTCAAATATTACACGCATACGAGACGGCGGTACTTTGAGAAACATCTGCAAGAGTAAGCTAAATAACAGAAACTCCTCTGCAGACTCTTTGAAACCCACTCGTATTTAGTTTAAATTACAGTGATTGCGCGCAATTTCTCTTTTGATAGCTGTCGGCTGACTAACGCTATATACTTTAGAGACAAGGTGATGTTTAGAATCGTAGAATCATGCAAAAACAACATAACCAATTGCTCAGAAATTTTACATGAACATAGGATTCTTCTCGAGTAACGCTAAAAATCATCTCTATATATGACAAGTAGTTCCGTGAAGAACTATACAGCCTATTTTCATATATCCTACTCATGTTAATTGCCTCTATCAACATAAAAATTTTCAGTTTGAAGGTTGTGATAGATTCGCAGATATTGAGAACCGTCTAAATATGTCAGATGGTCACCAGGTTGTATTTTTATTTTTGTACTATTACATTAAGATTATTGTGTAGCCTAAGTGTGGTATCCAAACTCCAATCGCACGGTTAGAACACAAGAAGTAAAATCGAGATTTTAAAATTTCGCACAGCTGCCATCTTGTGATTATGCAAACAATTGAAATAAATTAGATGCCAGTGGATTAACATTTGTATAAGCATTTAACGTGCAACGTTTCACTGCACTCGGATAGTTGATTCGCGAAAAACGTCCATTTAAATATTTATACTTCGCGTCGCCGCCATGTTGGATTTGTGCTCACCAGGTTACTGAAATTCCTATAGGTGAACATATGTTCATAGCCTCTATGAACATGAAAAAATTCAGTTTGATTGCTGTAAAAGATTCATAGATATTGAGAACCATCTTAATATTTCGGATGCTCGCCATTTTGGATTGTTATATGTATGGGCCATAGAGTTATGTATCATTCAAGGACAATTATTGCCTGGGTTCATTATTCAAAATTTCACTTCGATCGCATGAATAAGACACAAGAAATAAAAACTTAATTTTAAAATTTCGCGCAGCCGCCATCTTGAGGTTATGTAAACAATTGAACTAAATTAGACGCCAGTGCATTACAATATGTAAAATCATTTACTGTACCACATTTCACTGCGCTCAGAGAGTTAAATCACGAGAAAAGTCAATTAAAATGTTTCAAATTCGCTTGGCCGCCATGTTCGTTTTGTACTTGACAGGTTTATGAAAGTTTCATAGATAAACTTGTATCAGTATCCTTTATCACCGTACAAAATTTCAGGGTGATATAGTTTCGGAGATATAGAATGTCAGTGAAATATTTCGCACAGCCGCCATTTTGAGGTTATGTAAACAATTGGACTAAATTAGACTCCAGTGCATTACAATGTGTGTAAACATTTGCTGTACCAAGTTTAATTACGTTTGGATAGTTAAATCGCGAGAAAAGTCTATTTAAAAGTCTCAACTTCGCTTGGCCCCCATGTTGGTTTTGTAGTCACCAGATCTTTGAAAGTCTCATAGGTGAACTTCTAATAGTGCCCTTTATCACCGTACACAATTTCAGGGCCATATCTGTAATAGTTTCGGAGATACTGAATGCTGGTGAAATAATTCGCACAGCCGCCATTTTGGATTGGTGAGACACAATAAAATTTGAAGGGCACGGTCGGAGTCGTCCAGAATAGTGCTATGATCTTACCGAGTTTCACTGTAATCGCTCTAGCCGTTTAGACGTTATTAGGGGGGACACACACCCACCATCACACACACGGACAAAAGGTGATCTCATAAGCCTATTCTTTTCATAAAATGAAAATAGGCTAAAAATGAATGTTACGTGATAGTTTGTATGAGTGTGTGTGTGTGTGCGTGTATGTCTCTTATGCGTTCGTAAATCATTCATCCGATTGCAATGAAATGTTGGTGAGTTGTTGTGTACACTCCAGGGAAGGTTTCTGTCTCAGTAAATCCATTTTACAATAGGTAGCGCACGAGTAGTTTCAACAAATGGGTAACAGCGCGCGAATCGTTTCAACAAAATTCCGTCTGCGTTCATATATCATTCATCCAAATGCGATGAAACTTGGTTGAGTTGTTGTGTACACTCCAGGGAAGGTTTCAGACTTAGTAAATCCATTTTACAATAGGCAGCGCACGAGTAGATTCAACAAATGGGTGACGGTGCGCGAATCGTTATAACAAAATCACGTATGCGTTCATAACCCATTCATCGGATTGCGATGAAACTTGGGGGAGTTGTTGTGTACACTCCGGGGAAGGCTTTTATACAGTAAATTCATTTTACAATAGCTAGCGCACAAGTAGTTCCAAAAAATGAGTGACGACAAGCGAATCGTTCCAACAAAGTTCCGCCAGCGTTCATATACCAATCATCCGATTGCGATGAAACATGGGTGAGTTGTTGTGTACACTCCACGGAAGGTTTCTGATATAGTAAATCCATTTTACAATAGGTAGCGTACGTGAAGTTTCAACAAATGAGTGACGGCGCGTGAAACGTTTCAACAAAGTTCCGTCTGCGTTCCTATACCATTCATCCGATTGCGATGAAACTTTGGTGAGTTGTTGTGCACGCTCCCACGAATGTTTTTGAATTAGTAAATCCAATAGTTTAGATGCAGTCAACGGGGAAAAAAAAAGTTGTATCCAAAAGCATTTCAACAAACAAAATTACAAAGCCAACACTTTCTTTGATTGACATTGCAACGCATGCTGGGTACAGCTTGTGAAAAATATATTTTTACCCGCAGTAAATGCCATAGTTTTTGACCGTCAGGCTCGGTTGCGCAGTCATACAGAGGACAGTCGGTGAGCCTCAGGCATGTGCAGTTGATACACGAGTTGCTTTCCACACAACTGACAACTCACGAATTAATTGCACATGTCCGAGGCACAATGAATGGCCTCTGTACGACTGCGCAACCGGGCCTGACCGGACAAAAACTGTGGTGTAAACTGTACGAAAGACTGGTAACTGGCTGATAAATAGTTTAAAAAAACACAGATATTCTTACCATCACTAGCTCCAACATGATCGGCGCACTTCTCCGCTACGGGCCTCACCAACTTCTCATAGATATCCGTGTACTGGCCCGACACCTGAAGCAACAAGAACGATAGAATCGGTCGGAGCTGAAAAGCATTAAGTCAAAAATGGTCATTTGTTTAAGACTTTGTGTTGTATTGGGCCATGGAACGGCATAGGAAAGAATTAAGACAGCCTTCTGTTTAAGCCGGAAACCAATGCTACATGTAGTGCGATCAGAGGAGATAAGCATTAAGTCAATTACTTGCTGCCTTTCAGCTTCGTATTTCATACTTAATGTTGGCCGTATTGCAAGATTCCCGCGTGTTACTGTGCTATTGTAAATTACATTTGTACTGGGTTTAGGTGAGGTGGTGTTTTTGTTCCAATTCCATTTTAAAATAAAATTTCATGTGAAATATTCCTTCTGGATGGCTTTATGTCACACTTAACTGACCACGTAGATTGATATTCCGCTAACACAAATATTGCCTGAATATTTGCTTCACAACATAGATGACTAATATAGTGTGTTTGTTAAGTTCTGTACTGTATCCTGAAAAGTAGTGAAAATTCACTTAATACTTTTCAGCTCCATGGTTGGTTGGTTGGTTCCTCAGTTTAGGGGCTGCGAAAACGCAGTCATGTAGCCCCGTGTACTTTGGGTGTGTGTAGAATCTGTCTGATAACCGGTGTTAATTGTGATGGCCGTATTAGTGTGTGTATCTGTTTTTTAATTCCAGGATGGACTGCAACGTTGAACTTATCAAATAGTTCCTACTTTTGCCGCCAAACGCCACCGTCAACGACTACTAGGCCTAGTCCAGAACTTAGCTACTAGACGCCAACGCATTCGGCTCTTGGCAACGAACGTAGGAAACTAAGAGCGTTGTTTTCATTCTTAACCTATACAATTTAGCTTCACACAGGTGTAATTAGTGGAAGGTTCTTTAACATTCCATAAATCTATGACATGGGGCCGCCGGCTTTACTTCCCCTCCAAAGTAAGGCATACTGAGGGATTTTAACGCTCTTAATAATACCGACGGCTTCGGCCAGGTTTGAATCCGCTATCTTGGACATAGAAGCTCAGCATGCTACCAACTACGCCACCGAACCCACTAAACATTTCAGCTCCAGCCGATTCAATTAATACCATGTGTTCGCTTTTGCGAATGTTTTTGTAGGTTTTGTTTCCCGTACGGTTTGAAACATACGTTCAATCATTCTGCCCCATTATTTTATCTCGCTATAATTGCAGTATGAACACGGCGTTCTGTTTATTTATTTATTTAACTTATGTTTCATTAGAATTGTTGTTCTTTATTATTCTTGTCAACTCACCTTTTTCTGAAGTGTCTTTCTAGACGCACCATACTGTCACACTTTCTCATGAAGTACTGTGCTCACCTCAGCGCTAACCCTCGCAATGTGCATGGAGCTATGCGTTGATTGGCTGTTTGACAACCCTCCTCCCCATCTGGAATGTTCGGCGCGCTGACGTCATTACCACTGTATATTCCCTTCATCGCCGTTCTGCTGTGTCTGTCTACACCTTCCCACGGCTGTCTGACCACTTCAGTGCAGCCTAGGTCGGCGCACTGTTTACCAACACGGTTTGACCCGCAGCAATCTACGTGGCATGCCTCCCTGCTTGGACTTTGCCAGGCTGGGCAGTCCGGGGTCAACAACCTTCATCTAGGCGACAGCTTCGTCACTTAAACTCTCTACAACTTGGCACGATGAAATCGTAACTGCTCGTACCTGCTAACCAGGTCATTCCCAAGAGGCTGATGGTTACGTTTCGCTGGAGGAATTACCATTGGAAGCCACATCACGGCTTATTGGAGAATAACTTTAATGGACTTCATGACCCGCTCTACGTGGGCCAGCCAATTCATGGTCTACACTCGGACCTTGGAATCACGCTGAATTAACTTGCGCTGCCCGGGCAATCATCATCTCTTCCTGCTATTGTCAGCGGGGTTTCCGCAGGATTATTTATAGAAGATACTCTCTGTGTCAAGTATCGAACTGTTGGTAACAAATCAAACTTATTTTACATAATACAAGGCCAAGCCATTAAAACTTCTAACTTGGTTGTCATGGTTTTTTCTCTATGATTTTTTTTATCGAATTGCCTGTTATTAGTCTTTCTTCATGTAATCAACTTTGGCAATTCATTTTTTTCCTAGTCAATGCTACTTGCAAGTTGTTTTTGAGTTTCCTGGTGAAACAGGAATTTTGAATTGCCTCTTTTACATCATCCTTTTAATGCAAATAATTGTTACTATTTATCGAAATGTTTATAATAATCAAATAAATGTATCAACACTTGTCAAGTAACGTTTGGTCTCTTCCATATCGTCCTATTACAGACCACTGTGCCCTAAACCTAATCCATTGCTATTTCCCAGTTGGGGTGCTATCCAAAAAAAAAATCCATTGTGCCGAAACCCGGGATCGAATCCAGAACCTTTATTCTGAGACCACAAACTCTATTTCCAAAAAAACTTGTGCAATCTAACATTTGTCTTACACATTTCAGTATACCGTGGCTAGCGCAGGAGATCTGCGGGAAGGCAGGAACAATCCCAGCATACTGTACAACTTTTCTCTTTCCGGAAAGCGGGTCTCAGTCTGGCGCTGCAAGCAGTTTTGGTGAGTGAGTTATTCCTACTTTCCAGCCATGCTAGCAATAAAAGATGACAAGCTGTTAAACTCTCGGGCTGCCTACAAGGGCCAACTCACCCGTTTTCAAATATATTTAGCTACTCTACCTAAAGATGAACAAAACCTTGATATTATATCTCAGCGTTTAAAAGCTTTTGAACAGGCGTACGTCAATATGATCTCGTGCAACTTGAAATTGAAATCAAAAGTCCGGAACATCAGTCGGATAGGGAAGAAGTAGAGAGTAATTACTTTGACACACACGCTCAGGCTGTGGCATTAGTAAGAACTTTGACTCTGGCGTTGAAGGTAGAAGAAACTCAAGGAAGAATTAGCGACAATGGGAATAGTGTCAAACCATTGTTACCTAAAATCGAAATTCCGCATTTTTTCAGGAAAGGAGATGTAGCAAACATTCTTTGAATTGTTCAGTTCATTAGTACATGATAATGGCACACTTCCAGAAATTCAGAAATTCCATTACTTAAAATCCACTTTGCAAGGCCCACCCATTCAACTTATAAGGGAACTCCCCTTAACAGGAGAAAACTATAACATTGCTATAGAGCTTCTTAAATGCCGCTATGGCAACGAAAGATTATGTATACAAAGGCATATTCAAGCCTTATTCAACCTGCCCACCTTGCGTGCTGAAAATTTGTCAACACTGCGAGCCTTAAGTGACACGGCCCAATTACACGTCAGAGCATTGGCACGGTTGAATCAACCGGTCGAGCATTGGGATCTATTCTTAGTTCACTTGGTTACTTCTAAATTTGATCCATCAACCTTAAAGGCATGGGAGAGGGAAATAACAAATGACACTTCATATACATATGATTCACTGCTTACGTTTATAAATAATAGATGTCAGGTTTTGTCAGCCGTAGCCTGTCATATGTCAGGAAGTGCAGATAACAAATATAATGTTGTCAAGCCAGTCGGTACTAAAATAAACAAATCTGCTGTCTTTACTGTTCAACATAATTCAACAGATTGTATTCTCTGTAAAGCGCCTCACAGGTTATATTCCTGCGTTGCCTTTAAAGCTCTCTCTCTACCGACGAAAGACGCAAATTAATAGCTCAAAAAAGATATTGCTACAACTGTCTGTCAGCTAGGCATATGGTGCCTGATTGCTTATCTAAAAACACTTGTTCCCATTGCAAGGCTCAACATCATACCTTGCTTCATAGGTTTGAAAAGCCACGTCAGGCTCCTTCCCCTGGAAGTTCCAAAGATACATTCCCAGGAACCAATGCGCAATCTTATACTCAGAGCTCTAGCTCTATTCGTAGTTCCCAGGTGCTACTATCAACCGTGTTATTAAAAGTTCAAGATACCTCTGGTAGATGGCTTGAAGCACGTGCCTTATTGGATAATGCCGCCACCCATGACTTTATAAGTGAGCGTCTTATTAAGAAACTTGGTCTTCCAAAGCAACCTACATTAATTCAGGTTACCGGTATTAACAATAGCAATGTTAAATCTTTGCATTTTGTTCGTATTCATATCAAAGATGCTGTTAATTGTAACACAACATTACAGTTGAATTGTCTTGCCATTGATACTATTGGCAGTAATACCCCTAGTACTTCTTTTGAAATCAGAAATTGGCAATTTCCTCATAACATTCAGTTGGCAGATCGAACATTTAATACGAGCGCTCCAGTAGACATACTGTGCCCGTTTGGACCGAGATCCAACGACCACATTTTGTAAAATACCGAAATCAGATCAGCACGAGAAAATATATCTCAGGGTCTATCTAGGTGAATACTTGGGTCTAATCTGGCATCCCTGATCTCGGTAATTCACAAGTAAGGTAAGGTGAGAAATTATTTTTGAACTAGCACATTCCTTAAAATTCTCAATTTATTTATAAATAGAAAATATGATTCAACTGGTAAAAAACCCTCAACAAAGATAAAAACACATCACACATAGAAATCAACGGTCCCTATAATATTATTAGAATTAATTGTCGTAGATGTGATAATCAGAAAAAAATAATTAGTCCATTCTGATATCCATAAAAAAAATTCAAAAAGAATATTTACACTCGGTAATCACTGTTCAATAAAGAGTTCTGAGTGATCCCTACTATGTACACGTTCGTAGTTCACTTTGCAAAGATTGCAATTTGATTTTATCAAATATTCGTAGCAAAAATTTCTCAAAATAAATAGTCACTTGATTCATTCGGTGTTATTCCAAAATTAAACTTATTTGTAAAATTATCATATCACTGATTCGTTGTTTCAGAACAATATCAATATTCGACTGACATAAAGTCGAATGTTGATAATTGTTCATAAAGATTTCCAAATTCAAAAAAAAACAAAATTTGTTCAAAAACTTTCATAATATTTTGAAAATTCAACTTTCTTCTTTTATCACTTTCATTTGTTTAAATGTCATAAACGATTTTAAATTATTCTCATATGTTATTAACATTACACAAAAAATTGTTGTAAACAATGTTGTTATTTCTATCCACCATCAGCGGATTAAATCATCTAACTCTTCACCAAATTTTTATGTTAACAAAATTTTCTATCACCAAACTTTTCGTATAATCTCAAAAAAAAAAAAAAAAAAAAAATTATTATTATTATTCATCATTATCATCTTGTACAGTTTCCAGCCCCAGGCTGGGTCTGTTTGGAACATAAGCCTCGCCACTTAGTCCTTTCTTCCCACCACCTCTCCGCTGTCACTCTGGTCCAGTCCTCGCCTCTCTTCTTGACACATTCCTCCACGCCTTTCAGCCATCTATCTCTTGGTCTTCCCCTTGGTCGTTTCTTCTGCATCTGCATCTCATGTATCCTCTTGGGAATCTTCATCTCATCCATTCTCTTTAAGTGTCCATACCACCTCAGTCTTGATGTCTCAATCCTACCTTGCAAGGGATCCTCTTTCACCATTTCCCTGACCTTTTCATTCCTCACCCTGTCTCTTCTTGTTACTCCGATCCTACTTCGCAGGAACTTCATTTCACCTGCCTGTATTCTGCTTATGTCTCTTTTCTTCATTGTCCACGTTTCTGAAGCATAGGTCAGTATCGGGATATAGTAGTTCTGTATAACACTTCCTTGCTTTTTTGTGGGACATCTTTATTCCACACTAAGCTCCTAATGCTTCTCAGAAATGCTTCTGCCTGTCTGCCACGTTCCGTAATCTCTTTGTCATTTCTCCCATTTTCCTCCACTATACTTCCCAAGTACTTGAGACTTTCCACCTTCTTCAGCTGTCCACCTCCAAGTGTTATCTCACTCATTGGTCTGTCCTTTTTATTGGTCGTTAACAGAATCTCACATTTACTGATGTTGAACTTCCATCCATACTCTCCCACTGTTTCTTTCCAAGCTTTCAGTCGCTCCTGAATTTCCTCCTCCTTGTTTCCCCAGACCATGATATCATGTGCAAACACCATTGCTTTCATCTTATCTTCTCCTATCTTTCCTGCTATCCGTGTCATTACCTCGTCCATAACCACAATAAAGAGAAGGGATGACAGCGCACTACCCTGTTTCAGGCCACTCATTTGTCTGAACCAGTCTGTTCTTTCCCCTCCAACTTTCAAACAACTCACACTTCCACAATACATCTCCTTCACTCTGCCTACAGTCCCTTTTTCCACTCCCATGTTTTCCATTGCTTTCCAAACTTTCTCCCTACACACACTATCATATGCCTTTTCGATGTCCAGAAAGGCCATCAACAGAACCTCTCCAAATTCGTAGTGGTGTTCCTGGAGCTGTCTCACTGAAAATATGAGATCCACTGTTGATCTCCCAGGTCTGAATCCATACTGCTCCTCTCACAATTTTGTCTCAACTTTGGCTCGTATTCTACTTTCTAATATCTTTTCATATATCTTGGCACAGTGAGGTATGAGTGTGACTCCCCTGTAATTTCTGCACTCCTTTCTGCTTCCTTTCGTAAATATTGGGACAATTAATCCTTTCTTCCAGTCTTCTGGGGTCTTTTTCTCCTTCCATATCACCCTCATCACACGGTACAGCCACTGTTTCCCGACCTCCCCTGCTGCCTTCACCATTTCAACACTCACTTCATCCACACCCGGTGCCCTTCCTCCTTTCATCTTGTCTATAGCCATTTCCAGTTCTCTCCAAGTCAGGTCCTTTTCCATTCCTGTGTTGTCTTCTCCATCTTCCAATACGTTGTCATCCTCCCTATGACCATTTGGATTCAGCAAACCCTCAAAGTACTCTTTCCACATTGTCTTAAGTGTCTCTTTGTTGTGTACCTCATTTCCGTTTTTGTCCATCATTACAACATCCTCTCGCACACCTCTTCTCTTACTTTTGACCTTCCCATAAAGTACTTTCTTATTTCCTCTGCTGTCTTCCTCCATCATCTCTGTCCACTTTACCATCCACTTCTTCCTCTCTTCTGCGACAATCTTGTTTGCTTCTTTCTTCTTTATCTTATAATCTTCCCTTGCCAGATCAGTTCTTTCCTGGAACCACACTCTGAAAGCGTTGTTCTTCCTTCCCACAGCTTCTTTTACTCTCTCATTCCACCATGGTGTCTCTTATTATTATTAATTATTAATTAATTAAGTTCAAACTTTCCCTTCACTTTATTTATAACAAGTTTTCTCAACCTCTCACACAATGAATATTTTATTTGCTCATTTCCAATGTTATTATTATTGTTATTCAAAAATAAAAATCGTTAATTATTTATTTTAATTCATTTGCACTTTTCTTATTATTATTATTTTTCTCCTCGGTCAGGTTCAACAAATCTAAATTCAAGTTCTTCAATTATTTATTTAGGCATTCCATTTGAATTTTGAGTTGATCTTGAAAAAAAAATTAATATTTGGATCAACAGAATAGTGAAATCTGACAAGAATATGGGGCGGTCCACATCGCCTAACCCTTCTTTTACAAATATAGCGCACAGGCTCCTTCAAACATCCGCACATCCTTCTGTGCCCACAACTACGGGAATAAAACCTGCTTTTGGATGACCCCCTAGGCCTCGACAACTTTAAGTGTCGCCAAACGCACACTAAAATCATCACCAGAATATTCTGCACACAGTATCATATTATTACTATTATATATATATATATATATTACATATTATATATTTTTTGTAATATTCTGTCAATTACTAGACTGTGGTTCTTCAGTATTATTTTACCAATTAAATAAATTCTGGTCAATATCTCCTTGCCTCCCATTTACATAAATTCTCCCTATTTGATACATTAAATACCTGCCGTTCCCTTCTTTTTATCTGAATATTTTCTTTTCTTTCTTTTTTTAAGTGCTTTTGAAAAAAAATCTGAGCTAAAAATCTAATACTTCATTCTCTTCATCCATAAACTCATTTAAATTTATTTAAACTTCCAAACAAGGTTATTTAATTTAATTCCTTCCAACTAATTAAATTCATCCACAAATTATTATTATCACCACAAAAAATATTTAAGCATCATCAATGTCAAATTATTAATATCGCCCTATTCTTTTAAATAAATAAATAAATATTTAAGTCTCATCTGTGAATTATTATTATAACGTCTCCTATTAATTTTTATTTAATGCATTAATTTTTTAATCACAATAAACAATTAACAAAATTTAATTTAATTCCTAATGTTCAGTATTATCACTCCCTAATTATTTGTAACTTTAAATAGCGTTGTTATTATTTATAAATATTATTAACTTATTCACTTCACACTTGATTATTATTATTATAGTATTATTAACTTATTCACTTCACACTCTATTATTATTATTATTATTATTATTATTATTATTATTATTATTAAAAAAATCAAATTATTTAAATAATCCAAGCCTCAATTACTTCTGTTATCATAATCAGATTTAACGAAACATATTTATATCCTTTGGAATAATCGAAATATTTCATGTCGAAACATGAACTAATGCCTGTCCTAACAAAAATCTTAGATCGAAAAATAAATTGTCAGACAGCAGTTCCATTTGTCATCCAGACAAATACAATCGAAGATCTAGCTAATATCTAGCTATGGTGAAAAATGTGTGTTGATTTCTGATCGTGACTGTTCAATAATATGGAATTCTCTAATACTACTGGTTAGTGGATAGTACATGAAATGGTTGTCTTACTTCATTCTTGATGTAGATGACGGGCGTGTCCTGCGGTGTACACTATTCCCACAGTGTCTTCCCATGGCCATCTGCCGTATCCAAATACCTCGTTCATCTCCATGTCCTTCCAGTCCTACGAGTAGTTTTAGCGGCGCATGATGATGTTCGCAGTCATCCGTTCGAAATAACTCCCGTTATCACTAGTACCGTGTAACATGACAAAAGTTGCTCAGTCATAGACTGGTTGAGTACTCCTGTAGATTCGAGAATAAATCTCATGTTCCAATAATGCGGTTTCGTTTGCACGCTAAGATAGGAACACCTATTAGCTGCATAAACGAACAAAATGAAATAAACTTCTCCTGATGAATTCGAAGTGCCTGATGTATAGTCACCACAAGAAATACATCGTTCTGTAGGTTAACTTCTGTGAATGGTTTCGGCACTACCATCACCTGACTATAGAATAAGTGACCTGAAAGTCAGTGAATATTCTAAGTCCATTCGCTGCCAAAAGTTAAGTTCGTTCACTTGAACGAAAACTAAGTCGTGCTGACCACTGGTACGGCGACTAAGTCCTCCGACCGTCAGAATCTCGGCGTGTATACTGCCGAACATAAGCAAATGCTTTGAAGATATGATGACTCTCTGCTCAGCAACGTGGCCTTTTATAGTTCAGCGAGAGATTATTCGAGAACATTCCATCTCGTATCTCGGCTTCTACTGGACCGATTTTAATGCTTGATAGCTCAAAATCCCCCTCTTGTTATAGCAAGAAAAGTGTGCTAATTTCCTAGCGTCCATATCTTCTCCTTAAGGTAATTCTAAAAAATTATTTCTCATGACGTATTCAGGCTCCACGTCATAATCTCGCATCACTCGCCCCTGGGATGTATGCTTCCCTCAGCACTCTTGAGTCTCCTCCGTGCGTTATTCATATCATCCATTCCTTCAACCTCTTCAACTAACAACTCCTCTTTCCAAAATAAGAATGTCAACAATGTCACGGACGTGTGAACGATCCGGGTATAATACTTCTCAGTACCCAAGTATTTTGGCAATGTCTCCTTAGCTCTAAGGTCAAAATATCACCAAGAGTGTTTGTTCATCATACCAAACTAGGTTGGTTAGTAACGGGTCAAGTCCCTCGTAAGTCATTTCAAAATTTCTCACAATGTCATTTTGTCAATACAAGTCTCGATTACAACATAGAAAGATTTTGGGAAATCGAAACTATAGATTCAGTTTCACTTTCCTCAGTAGAAAATGAAATGTGTGAAAAACTGTTTCGCGAAACAACCAAACGCACTTCAGACGGTAGATTTGTCGTAACAATTCCCCGCGTGGATAATCCACCTCTTCTATTTGAAACACACCCTAGGGCTCTTAGAGCACTCTATGCTGTGGAAAGCAAATTTAAACGTGACCCTGTTGTTAAAACTCAATATTCCATATTTATGGAGGAATATGAGGCGCTCGATCACATGGAGGTTGTTACCAAGAAAGATGATGCTTCCTATACCCCATCTGAAGTCATTTACCTCAATCACCATCCTGTTTGGAAGAATGAAATTTTAAAGGAAAACATAAGAGTGGTCTTTAATGGCTCTGCATTGGATGCCAACGGAACTTCTCTGAATGACACTTTATTATTCAATCTGACATTTCTTCTGTTTTGATGAATTTTCGCTTGTTTCCTATCGCAGTGATATCCGATATCAAACAGATGTATAGACAGATTTTGGTTGATCAACAACAGTGCGACCTACAGAGAATTCTTTGGCGCGACGAGCCTACTAAACCTGTCAAGATTTTTCGACTAAAAACATTAACATATGGACTAAAGCCTTCTGCTTTTTTAGCCATACGTACGTTGAAATTACTTGCTGACCAGGATGGCCCGTTGTATTCTCCTAAGGCTTCTGGAGTGTTAAAATCATCATTTTACGTTGACGATTTTCTTCATTCATTTGAGTCAGTATCCGAATCATTTCAAGTCTCTAAAGATTTGACAGCTTTGCTTTTGGGAGGCGGATTTTCCCTGTGCAAATGGAACTCTAATTCGGAGGAATTCCTTTCTAAATCTCCGTTAACTTCAGGCTATAACGACTCAGTAGAACTTCTTCAAGAAAGTAATTCTATCAAAACTTTAGGCATCTATTGGAGTTCTCAAAAGGATTTCTTCTTTTTCAAAATTAATCTCAGTGACATCCAACCGCAAACTAAGCGGCAAATTTTGTCTGAGATTTCAAAGATATTTGATCCTCTCCAATTTTTGGCGCCAATCATCGTCACGGCAAAGTTTTTCATGCAAGACCTTTGGTCCTTGAAAACTGGCTGGGATGAACCAGTTCCTTCAGAATTGAAAAAAAAATTGGATTTCTTATAGAAATAGTTAGGAAGATCTTTCTAATGTTATTATCCCGCGAGTGATTATTCCCTTTCCCTCCTGTGGAGAATATGAACTTCATATCTTTGCTGATAGCTCATTGAAAGCTTATGGAAGTTGTGCGTATATTGTTTGCCGTAATTTTGTCCAATCATATTTTTTTTTTCAATTTAATTTGCGCTAAGTCAAAGGTGGCCCCTCTTAAATCGTTATCCTTGCCACGACTGGAACTTTGTGCTGCTCTTCTGGTGTTTGAATTATCGGTCAAAATCCGTCAATCTTTAAAAATTCGATTTATTAAAACTTACTTTTGGAGTGACTTAGCCATCACGTTGGCATGGATTGCTAAACCTCCCTCACATTGGCAGGTGATTGTAGCTAATAGAGTGTGCAAAGTTCAACAATTATCTAATCTTGAACAATGGCATCATGTATCTGGCAAGGAGAACCTTGCAGATGTCATTTCTCGGGGATGTTCCCCTCTTATGTTGGCTAACCTGACATTATACTGGCACGGTCCCCATTGGCTTCTGCAAGAACCTTCCGCTTGGCCAAATTATCCTCTTCCGGAGTTATCAGACTTGCCGGATGCTGGTAAGATTACTGGATCTTCTCTTCTCGTTTCCGACTCTCCCCTTCTCTTGCAGCGATATTCCTCTTTCCATAAATTGGTGAGGGTTATGGCTTATCACCTTCGATGGAAATATTTTGCGGTAGAACAACCCCATTTTCCTAAGCCATATTTAACCCTTTCTGAATTAGGTTTAGCCACTACAAAAATCTTATGGCTTACTCAACGAGAAATATTCTCAGAAGAATGTCAGGTGTTGTCCCAAGGTCAATCACTTAAGAAATCAAGTAGGCTTTCCTCTCTCGCCCCCTTTTTGGATGCTGATGGTTTACTAAGAGTAGGAAGACGTTTATTTTTGTCTGATCTTTCTGAGGATAAAAAACATCTAATTATTCTTCCCTCAAAGCATCATGTCACTTCCTTAATCATTCGTCAGTATCATTACCAGGATCTTCATGCTGTCACTCGTACATTACATTCTGTCATTCGTGAAAGGTATTGGCCCATAAACGGAGTGCATGAAGTAACCTCTGTTATCCGGAAGTGCATTCCATGTTTTAAATCCAACCCTAAAATTACCGCTCAGACTATGGGTGATCTTCCTAACTTTAGATCTGCGCCTGCTAGACCCTTTACCTTTACGGGGGTGGATTATTCCGGGCCTTTTGTTTATAGAAGAAATTCCACTGAGGCTAAAAAATGTATTTCTGGAAAACTCTATATTTCGCTTTTTGTATGTATGGTCACCGGAGCAGTTCACTTAGAACTAGTTACCAACGCCTCTACTGCTTACTTTTTGGCAGCTTTTGCCAGATTTTCTACTCGCCGAGGTCTTCCTTCAGAAGTGTTCTCGGATAATGCTAAAAATTTTATCGGAGCTTCTGAACAAATTAAGAGAGCTCTTACTCACAATTCAGCGCTGGAAAGGATTACTGATTATGCTCACCAGAGAAATTAAAAGTGGCACTTTATCCCCCCTTATGCACCTCATCAAGGTGGACGTAGGGAGTCTTGTGTAAAACTCACCAAGAAGCACCTTAGACGTGTTTGAGGCCACAGTCCCCTTTCTCATATATATAAATCCACAGCCTGCTTCCAGTCTCCGACCGGGTCAGGAATGGAATGAATGAAGCCCCCATCTAGCGGCGAGGATATGAACTGTGCCGGCTGCCGAGGCCTGACGCACTCCTCTGGGGCAATGATTAAATGAATGACAGATGAAATGAAATGATAGTGGAGAGTGTTGCTGGAATGAAATTTTGACAGGGAAAACCGGAGTACCCGGAGAAAAACCTGTCTGCCTCCGTTTTGTCCAGCACAGATCTCACATGGAGTGACCGGGATTTGAACCACGGACCCAGCGGTGAGCCCCCCCCCCCCCCCCCTTTCTCATGAAGAATTTAATTCCTTAATTATCTTTATTGAGGGCAAAATTAATTCTCGTCCTTTATCACCCTTATCTAATGATAATAAGTTTGCGCAATAATGTTTGGCGCCGCTGGAGATTGGAATACCTCGGTTTGATTCAGCAGCGTGGTAAATGGCGTGATTCCTGCTCTAACCTTCAGGTAGGGGACTTGGTCCTTTTGAAAGACCCCAGTCCCCCTCTTGTCTGGAATTTGGGTAGGGTTGTTGAGTGCTTTCCAGGCAGAGATGGTAGGGTTCACGTGGTAAAACTGCATACATCTGCTGTTCATTTTCTCAGGCCAATTACTATGATTGCTCCTTTGCCACGCGAGGCCTAACTTCTGCGCTTTCTTCCTGCAATTTTTTCTCGCCCCTCCCACCATGTTCGCTTTTGCGAATGTTTTTGTAGGTTTTGTTTCCCGTACGGTTTGAAACATACGTTCAATCATTCTGCCCCATTATTTTATTTCGCTATAATTGCAGTATGAACGCGGTGTTCTGTTTATTTATTTAACTTATGTTTCATTAGAATTGTTGTTCTTTATTATTCTTGTCAAATCACCTTTTTCTGAAGTGTCTTTCTAGACGCACCATACTGTCACACTTTCTCATGTAGTACTGTGCTCACCTCAGCGCTAACCCTCGCAATGTGCATGGAGCTATGCGTTGATTGGCTGTTTGACAACCCTCCTCCCCATCTGGAATGTTCGGCGCGCTGACGTCATTACCACTATATATTCCCTTCATCGCCGTTCTGCTGTGTCTGTCTACACCTGCCCACGGCTGTCTGACCACTTCAGTGCAGCCTAGGTCGGCACACTGTTTGACCTGCAGCTATCTACGTGGCATGCCTCCCTGCTTGGACTTTGCCGGGCTGGGCAGTCCGGGGTCAACAACCTTCATCTAAGCGACAGCTTCGTCACTTAAACTCTCTACAACTCAGCACGATGAAATCGTAACTGCTCGTACCTGCTAACCAGGTCATTCCCAAGAGGCCTGGCACTGCTGGTTACGTTTCGCTGGAGGAATTACCCCATCCATCGCCTTTGGAAGCCACATCACGGCTTCTTGGAGAATAACTTTACTGGACTTCATGACCCGCTCTACGCGGGCCAGCCAATTCAGGGTCTACACTCGGACCTTGGAATCACGCTGAACTAACTTGCCCTGCCCGGGCAATCATCATCGCTTCCTGCTATTGTCAGCGGGGTTTCCGCAGGATTATTTATGGAAGATACTCTCTGTGTCAAGTATCGAACTGTTGGTAACAAATCAAACTTATTTTACATAATACAAGGCCAGGCCTTTAAAACTTCTAACTTGGTTATCATGGATTTTTCTCTATGAAATTTTTTATCGAGTTGCCTGTTATTAGTCTTTCTTCATGTAATCAACTTTGGCAATTCATTTTTTTCCTAGTCAATGCTACTTGCAAGTTGTTTTTGAGTTTCCTGGAGAAACAGGCATTTTGAATTGCCTCTTTTAAATCATCGTTTTAATGCAAATAATTGATACTATTTATCTAAATGTTTATAATAATCAAATAAATGTATCAACACTAGTCAAGTAACGTTTGGTCTCTTCCATATCGTCCTATTACAGACCACTGTGTGCCCTAAACCTAATCCATTGCTATTTCCCCGTTGGGGTGCTATCCAAAAAAAAACTTTCCACCATGCATGTCAATACAGTGTGCTTGTCGGCCAATAGTTGCGTAAACAACTCTGATTAAGGAACTTTGAAGGATAATAAGCAATTTGCCGGATCGTCTTCCTTCGGCATTGAATATGATAGCGAGAGGTAACTAGCATAAGACCAGAGTTTCGCAAGCTCACCATGCGCGTTTCGTAAGATTGTTTTCTGACAAGCCTGGCGTTTAGTAGGCTACAGTATATTACAGGCTGTTCCAAATCCACGAGTTTGAGTATGCGTACACGCGAGTACTCAGCTGTGATGCTGGCAGTACGGTTGGAGAGGGCCTGGGGGTGATAGCCAATACGTCACTGGGCGAAGGTCATAGCACAAGTCCATGCGCCTTCCTGCCAATCTTCATGTATCCACCATGCAGTGACAGCAGCCCCAGCTGTATTGCCTGTTGCAGGTTTAATCATGCAAGGCGGCAAGTACTCCCATGCTCGCTGGCGAGCAGCTCGGCTGGAACAGCCTGGTATATGATATCAATTGAAGTAATAGCAGGAAATATTTACTACATAAATAAGATGAAACTTACTATTAACACGCATAGCCATCCGCTTCGAACACCCCTTTCTCTTAATATTATAATAGAATGATTTTCAGTCAGTTAACACGATTGTACCCAATTATATTAGGCGGGGAGTAGAATTGTTTAAACACTCTAACCTGGGAAGCGGCTTCGGTGGCGTAGTTGGTAGCATGCTGAGCTTCTATGCCCAAGATCGCGGGTTCAAACGCGGCGAAGCAGTTGGATATTTTAAGAGCGTTAAAACTTCCTCAGTCTGCCTTCTTTCGGGGTTGAAGGAAAGCCGGTGGGCCCATGCCATAGATGTATGGCATGTAAAAGAACCTTCAACTAACGACAATTGTGTGAAGCTAAATTTTAGGTTAGATTTGATTAACGCTCTATTAAGTTCCAACGTTCGTCGCCATGTGCCGGTTGCGGTGGCATCTAGTAGCCAAGTTGACCACTAGGTGTCGTTGACGGTAGCATTTAGTAGCAAAAGTAGGAACTACTTGAAATTGATCGTCTGCAGTCCTTACCTGACTTACACATAGCACACACTAATACAGCCATCACAATTAACACCGGTTATCAGACAGATTCTACACACACCCTAAGTACACGGGGCTACATGACCGCGTTGTCGCAGCCCCTTAACTGAGGAACTAACCACTCTAACCTGGTCGAAATGTTTTACACGAATTAATTATAATATACAACTGATGTAATGAGAAAGAGAAGATTACAGTTTTTTGGGCACATCTATAGAATGGAAAATAGTAGACTAACTAAACAGATCTTTAACTTACTGACTAGTTACAAATCCAAACCCTCATGGTTCATTGATATTGACAAAGATTTGACAAATGCCAAAATTCAGACACACACAATAGCAAACAGATCACTCTTCAGAGAAGCTATTCAAAAGGCTACATTTCAAGAAAGGAAGAAACAAACAACTGGCAGAAAGTGGACTCAGGAGGAGAAAGATCGTCACTCTAGAAGGATGAAAGAAATTTGGAAACAACGGAAATTGAATATAATGGACAATAGTCAACGTTGATTCATCGTACCCTCCAAATGGGTTATTCGAAAGTAGAAGATACAACAAGAAGTTCCGTGACGAACTAAAGAGCCTACTTTTCTTAAAATGTAAGATTCTTGCCAATCTATACAGATCTATCTAGAATAATGAATAAATTAAGTTGGTTATATCGAAATTTCCAATTAGTTCTAAATATACCTGGTATAATGTAGCCTAATAGAGCACTACAGTTGGCAGCCCTGGTAACTGAATATACTCTTAGTTCCATCTCTCACTGTACAGAATACAAAATTTGGTTGAAGTCCAATGGATAGCGTGGACGTTATATGCATTTAGACATTGGATCTGCCAGCGCGCGTAAAATCATGTGGCAACAATGTCATGCGTGTGTTGGTCAGAAATAATCTGAAATATTATGATCTATTGTTGTGCCAATTTTGGATGAAATCTATTTGTTAGTATAGAAGTTACATGTATTTTACAATTGGGCCTATCAGCAGGCTTAGCATCATGTTGGTAGCACTGACGTATATTAGTTACTCCAAAGTAATCTAGAATGTCAGGTACATTACGTGTGCAAAGTTAAAAGCTGTTGGCTTGCATACTTTCTAATACAGTATATTGATATTAGGGCAAAAAATAGAGATGGCATTTATTAACAGTTGGCAGCCCTGGTTGCCGTTAAGAATACGCATAGTCATATCTGTTATCGTACACATATCACATAAGAAATTCGGTTGAAATCCAATTCATAGTATACAAGTTACATGTACAGTATTTAAAAATTGGTCTATCAGCAGGCTTAGAATCATGTTGGTAGCACTAACGTATATTAGTTACTCCAAATTAATCTAGAATGTCAGGTACTATACGTTTGCATAGTATAAAGCTGTTGGCTTGCATACTTTCTGATATATTGGTATTTTGATTTATGTTTAAATAGGGAGAGCATTTATTAACAGTTGTCAGCCCTGGTGGCTCTTAAGAATACGCTCAGTCATATCTGTTTATAAACACATATTACATACGAAATTTGGTTGAAATCCAATTGATAGCGTAGAAGTTATATGCATTTATTCATTGGAACTGTCAGCAGGCTTAGAATCTTTTTGTTAACACTGTCAAGTACGGTCTCCTGGAAATTAAACTGAAATATTATTATCTATATATGTGTGCCAATTTTGGAATAGCTTCCATGCATACCTTCGAAGATATCCAACATGGTGCTCAAATTTCAAGTCCGGATTTTCATCAGTTGGTAGCACTGATATCTTTTTGAAATATGGGCTTGAGATATTCAGGTATAAATCTTAAGTCATACCAAATTTGGTTTCGATTGCTGCAGCCGTTGATAGGGTGGGACACACATACAGACAGACACACATTTTCCCGGATCGATCTCATAAGTCTACTTTTTCCTAATTTTTGCAAAATGTGAAAAGTAGGCTGAAATATTAACCATGATGGTTGACTTACAATAATTAAACACGGTAAAACCCTGTACGCGCCCGCTTATTACGCTATCTAGTTAATACGCTCTTTTTGTAAGGACCCTGGACGGTTCGTATATAATAGACTACTGAATAATTTTAATTAAATCCCGCTTTTAGCGCTTTTTTGGTGGTCAGAGCCATCCTGTGGGGAGGGTGGAATGATTTCCTCCCCACTTTCCATAACCACACGCACTTTTTTCTGTCTGATACCTGTATAATTCAACAAAGCTGTCGGAATTAATTTTCTGGAAAACAACTTAGATTAAGATTCATAATCTATAGCAGGGCTGGCCACTAACCTTAACTTTGGGAGCCGAAGTTTTATGAAGCTGTTTCAAAACTAGCCACACTGTTAAGAAATTAATGGTTTACAAAATGATGATACATTTCTTGTGTGTTTAAGACTTCAGTCTTTTAACTGGTTTGATGCAGATCTCCAAGCCTCCCTGTCCTGAGCTAAGCGTTTCATCTTAACATAGCTAATGTCATCGCGTCAGGAGATGGCAGTTCAACACGCTGCGATGGGGTGCGGTGGGGTCTTGCAGTACGTATGCGCGGCCATCCTATTCCAGACCTAAATATATCGGCTTTCACATGCCAATCGTTGTTATTGCAGCACACGTCACGCAGCCAGTGAAAGAAGGAATGTGCTGAGTGAGTGAAGCAAGTAGTGACTAACTTAATGTTTTTGGAATGCGCGATACGCAGTGAGCGGGAAGACATCTGCAGTTCAAACCCAACTGCCAACTCCTGGCACGATATCAGTACCACACCTCACCTCCGAGGCAATCTGAACATATTCTAACCTTGGTCTACCCCTACAGTTATTTTCCTCGACCCTTCCTTCCATAACTAAATTTGCTATTCATGAGTGTCTTAGTATGTGTCCTACCAACCTATCCCTTCTCTTGATTGGCAGTTGATTAGCAGTGATTGTTTTATTTACTTGCATACTATATACTTTTCAAAATCTGTATTATTTTTACTCTCAGCTTGGATTCAAGGAGCCGCAAGAGATTGACTCAAGAGCCGCATGTGGCTTGCGAGCCTCGTTATTGCCACCCCCGATCTATAGCCAATATTGAGTTATTGTTATTTCATTTTGGGGCTCTGTATATCTTCATATTAGCCCCGTGGACTAGGGTGCGTACTATTAGTATTATATTTATTTTACTTTTTAAAGAAGGAAATTTCTTGTTCGTAGCCGTTAACATCCACAACAAGAAGTGCGTATCCCGGGATACCAAAATAAAGCACTAGTTGGAGGTCCTGGAAAGTAGAATCCTACGGAAAATCATGTGCACAATCCACACTGAGCCCTCTGAAGCGCTTCAGAGCAACGAAAAGGTACCATCTTGTGTGACGTCATGGCCGCCATCTTGGATGACGTCACCAGGAAAGTAGGCTGTGAGTCAGAACCCGTACTGCCCCCCTAGTCATAATGTAGACAAATTCTCATCCATGAGGAAATTGAGGCCGGCATTTCTTGGACACCTGTACAGAATTAACAAAAACAGATTTTGCAACCAAAAGACCATTACGACAAAGATAAATAAAGCTCGGAAAGGTATAGAATACCGGAGGCCCAAATGTTTGAAAGAGATACGTTTCGGAGCATCACAAAATTTGGAAGAGTTTGAAGACGAAAGACGAGATACTAAGACCGGAAGAGCTTGGATGGAAAGAACGACAGCGAACGTATGAAAGAGTATTGGAGATAGAGGAAACTCCTGATAAAGAAGAGAAAAAATGAAGCTTTAGTGTGTTCCTAAGTGGGCAAATTGCTAGTCAAATATTTAAAAAAGGAGTACTTTAAAACACATGCACAATATGTTTAAAATACGGTAGTGCTAATCATTCCAAAACGTTGATGCGGCCCAAGGAAATTTGACCTCGAGGAGGAAATGATTGAAGACCCCTGGCGTAAACTTTGCCAGTCTTGTTTCCGTGTACAGCTTTACAATAGGAGTTAAAATATGTGGTGATCCTATTCTAATAGCAGACATGTACTTCATATCTCTGGCCCTGATGAATTTTCACTTACCAAAGTCAGTGTCAGTACGGCTAACAATAGTGTGGTCTGCTGGTAGATCATTGTAGTGACTTAAGTTTTCCTTCGAATGATATGAATTAGGAAGAAGCCTCCCCGAAGATTGTATAATTTACACTATGGAAAACCACTACAATCGGGCGCATCCTGGGCAACGTTGCATAGCAGCGGCAGATTCTTCCACTACCGGTCAACACAGAAGTAGTAATCTCCCTAAAGGGTCTTTTTTAAGACCACTTGTTATAGTCTCGATTAATATCGAGGGATTCTCGCGTGCCAAAGAGACCTTATTGGCTGATTTGTGCAACGAATGTAAATGTGACATACTCCTAATGCAAGAGACTCACCGGGGCTACAACAGCCATCGGCCCAAAATCGCAGGCATGGAGCTTGTTCTGGAAAGGCCCCACGATAAATACGGCAGTGCCATTTTTACCAAACCAAACCTAAATATCACATCAGCCTCGCTGACTGGAAAGGATGACATCGAGATTCTTTCAATATCTACACCACACTTTTGCGCTACTTCTATATACAAGCCCCCCAATGTCGACTTCACGTTTGAGGAACCTGCCAACTTCAACTACCAGGACGTAAACTTCATCATTGGCGATTACAACTGCCGAAGCACATCTTGGGGATACCCAGATTCAGATATAAATGGCGAAAAACTGGAAACCTGGGCAGAGAATCATGATCTTCAGCTAATTCATGATCCAAAGCTGCCAGCATCCTTCAACAGTGGCCGATGGAGGAGAGGCTACAACCCCGATAATATCTTCGTGTCATCCAAAGTTGCTGGGAGTTGTTTGAAGATGATGGGTAAGCCCATTCCATCTACCCAACATAGGCCCATAATTTGCACAGTGAATGCCATGGTTGTGCCAGAGGAGGTGCCTTTCAAGCGAAGGTTTAATTTTCAGAAGGCCGACTGGGAAAGATTTGCCAAAGAACTTGATACAGAAGTTGCCAAAATCCCGCCGCAACCTGAGATGTATGAGGCATTTGTCAAATGCGTCCATACAGTTTCTAGAAGGACTATCCCAAGAGGTTGTAGAACAAGCTACATACCAGGACTGACTGATAACAGCAAACAGCTGGTGAACCACTACAAAGATCTCTTTGAGGCAGACCCATTTTCTGATGATACTATCCATGTTGGCGAGGAATTGTTGCAAACTATCTCAGCACATTGTAAAGCTAAGTGGACCTCACTGGTAGAGAATCTCGACATGAAGTTAAATAGTAGGCGGGCCTGGAATCTCCTGAAAAACCTCAGCGGTGACCCAACGACATCTAGAAACTTCACCACAATAACAGCAGACCAGATTGCAACCCAATTACTCATGAACGGGAAGACTAAAGGTCGGAGCTCACGGGAGCAACTGGAACGAACCTCAGGACATGAGAACCATAACCTACGAGAACCTTTCACCTTGAATGAACTAGAATCTGCCATCTCCACGTTGAAATTGAATAAAGCTGCTGGCATCGATGACATCAGAGTAGAACAGATCAAAAAGTTCGGCCAGACCACCCTACAATGGCTGCTTACGATGATTAATGATTGTGTATCTAAGCTTTATATCCCCAGGCTCTGGAGGAAAGCCCGAGTGGTTGCACTGCTTAAGCCTGGTAAGGAGCCAAACGATCCTAAAAACTTTCGCCCAATATCCTTATTATGTCACTGTTTCAAGATCTTCGAGCGCCTTATCCTCAACCGAATTAGCGGCATCCTTGAAGATAAGTTCATTCCCCAACAAGCTGGGTTTCGATCTGGAAAGTCATGTTGCAGTCAGATACTGAACCTCACTCAACACATCGAGGATGGGTATGAACAAGGTGAGATAACTGGAGTTGCCTTTGTCGATCTAACAGCTGCTTACGACACTATCAACCACAGAAAGTTGCTGAGGAAAGTGTACCAGACCTCCAACGACTACCAACTAACATCCCTTATTGGCACTCTCCTGCAGAATAGAAGGTTCCAAGTCTTTCTCCATGGTAAAAAGAGCAGATGGCGCATACAAAAGAACGGCTTACCTCAAGGCAGTGTACTCGCTCCTGTGCTATTTAATATTTACACTAACGATCAGCCCATACCAGAACATTCTAGGCTCTTCATCTATGCTGATGATACTGCAGTGGCTGCCCAAGGAAAAACATTTGAAGAGGTGGAGGGAAAGTTGACTTCTGCACTAGATACCCTTGGATCTTACTATGAAGCCAATCATCTTAAGCCAAATCCCAACAAGACTCAAGTATGTGCATTTCACTTAAGGAATAGAGAAGCTCGGCGGGAACTGGATGTTACATGGCAAGGCAAACAACTCCAACATTGTCCAACACCCGTGTATCTAGGTGTTACTCTTGACCGAACACTGTCCTTCAAGAAACATTGCCATAAGACCAGGCTGAAAGTTAGTTCACGGAACAATATTTTGAGGAAGCTCACAGCCACCACCTGGGGGGCAAGTCCTCACGTCCTAAGAACTTCTGCTCTTGCTTTGTGCATGTCTGCTGCAGAGTACGCTTCACCTGTGTGGAGTGCATCCAGTCACACCAAGCAGATTGACATTGCCATCAACGAGACCATACGAATCTTGTCGGGATGTATGAAGCCTACTCCAGTCGACAAACTTTACCCGATTGTTGGGATAGCTCCCCCAACTATCAGAAGGGCTGTTGCTGCTGATGCAGAGAGGGCGAAGCAGATTAATGATCCCCGTCATCCACTGCATAATCATCAGGCTGTTGTCCGTCGACTGAAATCAAGAAAGAGTTTCATCGCCAGGACTCAACCACTGGAGGGAACATCGGAATCTAACCGCATCTCCAGGTGGAAGAGCAAGCTGCCGCCGGATATCCCTGTTAAGGAAGAGCTAGCCCCAGGAAATGACCTGCCTTACCCTGTTTGGAAATCACTTAATCGTCTCAGGGTGGGCGTCCCTCGTTGCAAGACCAACATGCAGAAATGGGGTATCCTTCCAGCTGATGGAGACACGTCCTGCGAGTGTGGAGCAACACAAGACCCAGCCCACCTGCTCATTTGTCCACTACTAGAACAACCCTGCACTACCCAGGACCTGATCGAGGCAAACAACAAGGCCATCGGAGTTGCTACATTCTGGAAATGATCGGACACGGAAATGAATGAATGATATACCCAGATAAATGCCACGAACATAGAGATAAGGAATTATGTCATGAAAGATATGAACAGTTATGGAAACTTACTAAACAACATAACTCCTTAGAGGGGGCAAAGTTTTTGATAAGGTACAACATTCGTTTCCATTTCAAGCACTCGAATTTTTAATAGACCTGATCATGATAAATCAGTGTGTTGAAATGCCGGCCAGAGCGTCCAAGTATCCTGGGTTCAGAATATGGGTGGTTTTGAATCTTATCATCGACGAAATGCTTACTTTTATTAAAAACTAGCTGTTACCCGCGGCTTCGCCCGTAATTACATTTGGAATCCCGTTATAACATTCGTTATATAGATAGATAACCATGGGTCCTAGTGGAAAATAATTCTATCACCTGAAACCAAAAATGCATGGGACGAAAAAAACATCAAAATATCATGTTGGTTTCGGACCCTAAAAGACGTGAAAAATATAATAAAAGTATTAAAAAGCTATTTTTTGAAATTTCATTCGAATCAATTTTCATGTCATTCCTGGGACTTAAAAAATTCCGGCCAAAAAGTACAAAATCATTAATAACTCCCTAAGTATTCGTCGTATGATGAAATAGCAAGAGACAAAAAAGATGTAATGTGTTATTGTCTACAACATAGGCCATGTATAATTTTACATATTACCTGTTTTTTCCCCCAGAATTTCACCCCTCCCCATGGGTCCCTTAAATTGGGTTTATAAAAAAAACGGTGAAACACCTATTTACTTATTTTTTTATGCTGATTTTTTCCGCTGAGTTTCAAACTCCTCGCTTATGTCGTTTAAGAGATACACGCTCCGTTAGGAATCCTTCAACCCCCACTTTTCACCCCTTTCACCTCATAATATACACCACATTGAAAAACCCTCAGACACGTGTCTTCTTATTTTTAATGATGAGTTTATATGCCGAGTATTACATCCCCCAATGAAACCAATCGGGAGATATTGCTATTGAATGTTTCTTTTTTCAGAATTTTACCCCTCCCCATGAACCCCTTAAATTTGATTTATGAAAAAAGAAATGTCGAACAGCTATTTACTTATTTTTAAGCAGTTTTTCCCCCTGAGTTTGATGAGTGAGTCAGTCAGTCAATCAGTTAGGACACTTTCTTTCCTGTTCCTTCCCCCCAGAATTTCACCCCACCCCATGGGCCCCTTAAATTGGATTTATTAAAAAACGGTCAAACACCTATTTACTTATTTTGAATGCTGATTTTTTTCCGCTGAGTTCCAAACTCCTAGCCTATGTCGCTTAAGAGATACACGTTCCGTTAAGAATCCTTCAACCCCCACTTTTCACCCATTTCACCTCATAATATACACCACATCGAAAAACCCTCAGACACATGTCTTCTTATTTTTAATGATGCGTTTATATGCCGAGTATCACATCCCCCAATGAAACCTATCGGGAGATATTGCTATTGAATGTTTCTTTTTTCAGAATTTCACCCCTCCCCATGAACCACTTAAATTTGATTTATGAAAAAAAAAATGTCGAACAGCTGTTTACTTATTTTTAAGCAGTTTTTTTCCCCTGAGTTTGATGAGTGAGTCAGTCAGTCAATCAGTTAGGACACTTTATTTCCTGTTTTTTTTCCTGAATTTCACCCCACCCCATGGGCCCCTTAAATTGGATTTATGAAAAAACGGTCAAACACCTATTTACTTATTTTTTACGCTGATTTTTTTCCGCTGAGTTCCAAACTCCTCGCCTATGTCGTTTAAGAGATACACGCTCCGTTAGGAATCCTTCAACCCCCACTTTTCACCCCTTTCACCTCATAATATACACCACATCGTAAAACCCTCAGACACATCTTCTTATTTTTAATGATGAGTTTATATGCCGAGTATCACATCCCCCAATGAAACCAATCGGGAGATATTGCTATTCAATGAAATGCAGGTCTACCCCCTTAACACCCCTTTAGAACCTGAATATCCAAAAATCCTTTCTTAGCGGGCGTTTGCGGCCATTGAGGAAGCTGCATACCAAATTTCATTCCAATCCGTTCGGTGGTTTCTGAGATTTCGTGATGAATGAATGAATGAGTCAGTCAGTCAGTGAGTGAGTGAGTGGTATTTGACAAATATATAGTAGATTTACATTACAGTAGAGTTTCGATATTTGAGTCTCAATAGTTCAATATTCCCATAAATCCGAGTTGAAAAATTAGAATTAATAAATTTAAAAAAAATCGTCAGTTTCAGTGCGAGAAAGCTGAAAACGGGCGACATGCTTGTTGGCATTGACCTTGAACGGCGTCTGGTAATTCCTCGATCCTACCCCTCTCTCTCATTCCCTCCGTCTCGCCTACATACAATATAGTTCTCTCAAATTATATAAATATATGCAATACAATACAATCCCATACAAATACAAATACAATACAAATACACAAGCTATTCATAATGGTTAAGAATATACCACGAAAAAGAAAAAATATTTCAATTGTACATCTGATTAAATACAAATTTATCACAAGATATGTTTCGGCCTTTGTTTTCCCTACCTGCTATAATCATTCATTCTGGAGGTGCCTCAAGTTTTCTTCGAATTCCAGAAGGTTGAAAGTTGTATTCATAGTCAGCCAATTTTTTAGTTTCTTCACTAGCTGCTGCATTGGCATTTCTCTCATTGTTATAGGCAGTTTGTTGAATAGCTTGATGCCTGTATAATTATGGTAGTTTTGGGTTATCTTTAGCCTTACCAGGGGTGTGTCGATATGTTTGTTTCTTGTGTTATGTTTATGTACCTCCCCCCTTACCGTGTAGTCACTCCGGTTTTCTTTAATGTCTATTAGACAGTGGTATATGAATATCGCAGAGAAAGTCATTATTTTCAGCTCCCTGAATACAGGCCATGTCTCATTATCTGGAATTCCCTTTATTCACCTATCTGCTTTATTTTGTCATTTAAAAACTTCCTGGCCCCCTGAAGAATTCCCCCTAAGCATTATACCGTAAACCAGATGCGAATGGAAAAAGGCATAATATGCATCTAACATTTTGCTCTTACTGACACAAGTCCCAAGTTTGCGCAGTAAGAAAATTACTCTGGACAGTTTCTTACATAGTTGTTGCGTATGATTGTCCCAGTTCAATCTGGGATCTAAATTCATTCCTAGCAGCTTAACGGATGTGTTTTCCGTCACTTCTGGTTTCGACTTACTCAAGTAAAAATATATTGTTAATATTTTAGTACTATTTAAGATCAATTTATTGCTGTGCAACCATGTGGTGGAGTTTTCTACCATGTCTGTGTTTTTGTCCTGTAAAGTTTTCAGATTTTCATCTGATGTTATTAAGGTGATGTCGTCAGCATATAGAATAGATTTGCTTGGCAATTTATGTTGGAGGTCATAAATATACACTAAAAATAGAAACGAGTCGATGACAGGTCCTTGAATAACTCCGGTTTCAATTTTTAGTATGTCTGATAATTGGTTTTCAATTACGACCATTTGTCTTCTATTATCAAGGTACGATTTAATTAATGATAACTGCAGGTCATTAATTCCGTAGTATGATAATTGGTTTACAATTACGACAATCTGTCTTCATTTATCAAGGTACGATTTAATTAATGATAACTGCAGGCCATTAATTCGTTGTTAATGACCGGTGACTCAAACGTTATGCAGTACCACTCGCCAACAATAACCACTGTTCGTTGCTGACCAATAGCTAATGGTTCTGGACCAATAACATGCTTCCTCTCTCAATCCACGTGAGTCCAGAGTCCAGATCCCCAGTATTGCACACAGTTCGGTCCAGTCTCGCTGCTTGCTCTCAGTGGCTACAGTGGAGAGTTGACAACGCTCGAGCTGGGAACATAAACATGGCCGCCCTGCTAGGTTTTAAGAGCGAGCCGGTTGTTAATGAGGAAACTTGGAGAACTATAGATCGCCGCCACGTTATAAAAATTAACCAGTCTGACCTTGGACCGTATTCTTTGTGCACGTGGCAGTTAACGTTTTGATGTTATTCACTATGGGCGCTGACCAAAGTGTAATTTCTTAAGTCCGAGTTTTTCTATAGTTCAAGGTAGCTCAGTCTCGTCCACCTCAAATTACCGAGACTACTGTAATACCTAAATATCTCACGACTGAGGAAAATTGCTTTGGTGAGCATTTAATATAGAATGATGGACTTGTCTATCGATTTTGTGGACTTGCGCATGTTGTGGTGGAATCCTGCCAAAGATATCAGTACAGATACCCCTGAATCTCAGTCCCCTCTCCCCCCCCCCCCTCCCCGCCCACCCAACTCCAACTTGTGAGTCGTAACATTACACCCACTGTTTCTTCTACTGTCTTAGGACTAACACCATGTCCGAGGCGACGCTAACTAGGTCTATGGTTGGCCGTCACACTTTCAGGGTGCCCCCGAAAGAAAAAAATCACAGTCAGTCTGAAAGATTAGACGTTGTGTCATTTCAAATGACGCATGCTACAAATGCTACACATGTTAGAAAGGCTCAGGAGGGCTTCTCGCTTTGCTCGAAGCCCCAGGACTCTTTCAACAGACTGCATTACCCATTAACTTAGGCTTCCCGCGCGGGCACCTCTTTAAGGGTCACGGGAAGAAATGTGTTTCTTGTACTTGTATTAGAGATGTGTTTGGTTGAATAAAGCGTAAATTGTGTACTTTTTGATAACGGTTTTGTGGCCCATCATCCCAGGCAAGCCGGCGGAAACCTTTGCCTCCCTGTCAGAAGGATCATTTGGCCGTAAATTTGAATTAGTGTAAGGATGTACTGTAGTATGAGTGTCCAGATTTAGACAATAGCCTACTCCTTGAAGGAGTCATGACTATGCCTTATATGTTTGTTTAATGAATAGTGTATCTGAAATAAGGGAAGAATACTGATTTACAGATTTGTGGAGTGAGTTTCTCATTTTTAAATAGAGTTTATGAAATTTATGGTAAAGGTGAAGGAGAGGTGAACATGATTAGACAATATCCTACTCCATGAATGAGTCATGACAATGCCTTCTGTGTCTGTTTAAAGTATAGAGTAACTGAAATGAGGGAAGTTTACTGAATTTGGTGTATGTAGAATGTAATTTTGGATTTTAATTTGGGTTTTCATGAAGCTTGTTGCGGAGTTGTTATTTCTCTGAAAAGGAGTGTTTTTGCCCCAGGCAGGCCTGTGTTCGATCTGGCTAGACTAGTGTAACGGTAGAGAGTTGGAAGATGAGTTGTAGAACCTGGGAGCGAGCAGTGGCGGGCTGAACATTAGGGGCTATTTTGAGTGAGAGTAGGGATGGAATATTGGGACTGGTTCGATGCTTTGCTCTGACATCCTGCACAACTCTTTGTGAGGCACCCTGTATTCCTATTTCTGACTGACTGTAATTTTTTGCTCTGACATCCTGCACACCTCTTTAGGAGCATTAGCGTTCCCGCGCAGCTGCATGACGTCACTTCCCGCGCGGCTGCATGACGTCACGTCCGTCTCCGTGTCCGTGTCCGTGTCCGTAACGCATAACGATGGACCCCAACCATAACGACGAAGTCGACAAGATCATTTGAAATGATAAAAGCCATCATCATTCAGTATTGATCGCTCTTTTCCTCCTAGTTGCACCTTTCAATGGCTATAATCTCACTAAATAAATATAGATAGTTGTTCTTGTTTATTGACATTAACAAGTGATATTGCGTAACATACTTCAGTTGAATAATTCTTCCTCTGACAAACATCTTCGAGTGTTTCTATGCACTGATACGGTCATTATCACACATTTAACCACTATAACTTCTTAAGTGAAGGACAGAAGATTTCGCGAGAGTCAGTTACGGAGCAAAACTTAACTTCTTCATTTTTGAAATACATTGTAGGCTGCTGTAGGTTGTAACTGAGAACTAGCTGAATTTGTTTCGCTACACGCAACAACTTGAACCTCAGCCTACTGATACCGTATCTCAGATGAATGTAACCTACAGCCCAAGTGCAGTGCAGTATAATGTTATTTTGTACCTGCGAGAGTAATTTCATACCACAGTCAAATTTCAGAAACATGAGTAAGTTAATTGTGAGGAATATTTCTCGAGAGAGCTGCTGTATGTATTTATGTTCAAGTTGTCCGGGCTTGTAGGCCGTGGACAAGACTGTTTCCGCCGTTTCACCGGAAATTGCGTCCGGCATTATCAAGGGTCCACTCCTTTCGTTAGCCAGCAGTGGAACGAAAGGAACAGACCCGTGATAATAATGGAAATGGAAACGACTACTAACTGCTGGCACATGTACAGTACGGTAATTTAGCAACGAATAGAAAAGAAATGATAAGAAAAAGGAAAAAGAGAAAGACATCTCATTGACTGTTAAGAAAAGTGGGGAGTGACTGTTAAGAAAAGTGGGGAGTAATAGTGTCGTCTTTTGCCGCATAGCGCTATAGGAAAATTATCGGAGCACGTTAAGTGTCCCGAGCTCCTGGGGGAGCAATAGTGTCATTTTAATTGATCCGAGTATGTAAAAGAAAATTTGAAAACGCCAACCTATATATTGCAGCTGTTAACCTCAATGCTATGCCCCAACACCCCCGCACTTTTAGGCCCACAGACAGGGCCACCGAGAGGATTTAAGGGCCCCTATGCATTTTTCTTTCTCGGAACCTTCTTGAGATACTTTTAATTAGTACTATCCACTACTAGCTATCCGGAAAGACAATACCATTTTGAGAAAAGCGTCTGATGCACAGTCATAATTTAAAAAACCATACAAATCTTATATCATAGAAAACATTTTAGTATTTATATTATGACATTGTGGGGTTTGAAGCCTTTTTTTCTGTGTTGCCTTAGTAAACAAGAGTTTAGTGCTTTTCAGTCGGTCAACATGAATGCACCCAAAACAGCCGGGCCATGCCCTAATCCTGAAATAAATTACATGAGACCAATAAAAACACTAGGATGACCAGTTTCGATCGTCAAGCGATCATCATCAGATCCATTACACTTAGGCTATAAAATCTATGTTTGAAAATACAGGTGAAAATATTTACAATATGTACAATTATTTAGCTGCAGTGTTGGTACTGCAACAGTCGGTGTATGCTAAATGCAGTATATATGATGTTAGGTGAAATGCTAAATGGTGATAGATATCCGGAGTTTGTAATTTGGAGTGATTAAACTTATATGGTTTTAAAAATCAACTATGGTTAAACTGTAATATTACAGGCTACTACTTATCTCGTTGTCTTCCTTGCTGGAGCTACGCGCAGTTTTCGTATTCACTGTTACTCCAGGTGTGGTCGACTGAGATGGGCTGTTATCTCAACGACACTGGTTTTTCCCTTTTACTCCCCCATGTCCATATGTGCTGTGTGGAGTCAGTGCGATGTGTTTATGTGGGGTGTTGCCAACCTAGATAAGATGTATGTTATTGAATGAGGTGGGTCTACAACTATCAAAGACCGTGGAACATTCCCCGCCACGCGTGGACCATAAGCCATTCAATCTAAGCGCTGCCCGGTCTTATGAGGACGTCCCGGCACCTTTAATACTGCCGCGAATACGGGCCTTGGTTTATTTCAGAAGAAAAGTGCATCGTACACCTGATCCAGATAACATTTACCTATTAAAACCCCCTAATCCCCCGCCCCTTTTATCTAGCTTAGCTGTATCGCTAAGTTGTGTCTTGTTTCCGACAGGGTGTGCTTTTTAGTAGCGTGAAGAGGGGTGAGCTCTCCATGAACGTGTGTTCATTTAGATTGTTGGGATTGTTTCGTTTGGCTAGGTATATCTCGATTGCTTCCTTTATGTCAAGAGCTCTGCCTTTCGATTCGTGATGAATTATTTTTAGGTCCGTCTCAATGTTAGTAAAGCTGTGCCCCGCGTCACATATATGTTCGCATACGGTTGAATGTGTTCCGTATCTTATCGCATTCCTATGTCCATTATAACGTGTGTCTACTCGTATTCCACTCTGTCCGATGTAATTAGCTTGACAACCGGTCTCTTGGAACGTTATAGAAAGACCCCTGACTTTGAATACGGGTCATGTTTATTTAGATTACTATTTTGTAGGTGCCTACCAGTTGTGTTTTTCGTTGTCAAAGCTATTTTTATGCCTTGCTTTTTGAATAGTTTAGTGATTTTATATGTATTCACATTCACATAGTTGAAACGCACAAATTTTTTCTCATTATTGTCCGGTTTGGGAATGAATTCATCTTTATTTTTATGTTTGGCTATAATTTGGTTTATTTTGCTTGGCGGGAAATTGTTTTCCTTTGACATTTGCTTAATGGTTATTATTTCCTTATTATAATTATCTTTTGACATGAGCATGTTTAAAGCCCTATCTATGCACCATTGAATTGAACCCCGCTAATTTGTGCGTACTGGGGTGATTAGACTGATTGTCGATTGCATGCGAGGTTTGTGTGGCTTTCCTGAATATGGAATATGAAAGCTCGTTGTCTTTACGTTCAATAGTTATGTCGAGCTAATTTATTTTTCGGTCTGTTTCGGATTCCTTAGTGAATTTGATTGAGTGGTGTAGGCTATTAATGGATTGGAGAATTGTTTCTTCGCTTGTTAGTTCAGTATCGTAGATGCAAATTACATCATCTACGTATATTTTCCATATTACTATTCCCTTTGTTGAAGTCTTTTCTAAGAACGCATTTTCTAGTGCATTAATGAAGACTTCAGCGATTAACCCGCTTATTGGCGATCCCATCGCTAGGCCTTATCTCTGTGTGTACATTTTATTGTCGAATTGAAACACGTTTTGGCTGAGAACGGCCCTCAGTAATCTCACAATCTCTTCAGTTTCTTTTGCTGAATTGTTGGATTTTAAGTTGTTTTCGATTGTGTTGATTGCTTCAATAACCGAAATATTGGTGTACATGTTAGTTACATCGAAAGAAGCTAGGTTTCATTTGTAGGGTGTTCATTGCTGTTACTAGTTCTGTTGTGTTCTTGACAGAGTTGTTTTTGTCGTTGGAAAGACGGCATTTTAAGATTTTTAGTAACTCTTTGCTGATTTTGTAATTAGGGGCATTCCTACAATTGACTATTGGTCTCATTGGGCACTCCTTTTTGTGTATTTTTGGTTGCCCCTCATTGACGGTATTTTCGGGTTCATGTTTACTAGTTTTGATTTTTCGGCTTTGGTCAATATGTATTCTGTTTCTTTTAGCGCACTTTTTATTTGTTTTTGGAATTTGTTGGTGGGATCTTTTGCTAATTCTTTGATTTCGTTGTTGTTTAGGAATACAACTGTTTTTTCAACGTATTCTGTTTTGTTCAAAATTACTGTAGTGTTTCCCTTATCTGCTTTTGTGATGGTTAAGTCGTATTCTTTTATTTTTTGTTTCAATGACTTTATTTCTTTGAGCTGTTCGTTGTTTTGAATGCTATTGCTTTCGCCCTCTCGTTTGAGGATTTTTTTGACTTCGTTGGTGGCAAGACTTTTGGTTAATTCCCTGTCTTCTGCTGGGATCTTGTGACTGGCTATCTCAATATCTGTGATTAACTGTTCTATATTGTGGTTCGTGTGTGCGTTTGTGCAGTTATATACTGCATTTAGCATACACCGACAGTTGCAGTACCAATACTGCAACTAAATAATTGTACATATTGTACATATTTTCACGTGTATTTTCAAACATAGATTTTATAGCCTAAGTGTAATTGATCTGATTATGATCGCTTGACGATCGAAACTTCAGAAACTGTTGGTTTTAGAGCCTTATAATGTAGTTTTCGAGGACCCTTTAGGGCCCCCGAGTTTTGTTTCTGGCACCGAGGGGCTTTGTCTCGTCGTTGTACGCCATAATATAATACTAATATAATAATATAATATAGGGATAGGAATATAATTTACCTGCCAGACCACACCCGCAGGTGTAAATCGCGCGAAAAAAATCTAGAGTACCCCTTGACCCCCTTACGCGCATTATAGGTATTGATGAATTTTACAGCTTAATTTTGTTCCGTGATAAACTTCTAGAACATTGTAATATATCATAGGGATAGGAATATAATAGACCTACCAGACCAAACCCGCAGGTGTAAATCACGCGAAAAAATTCTAGAGTACCCCTTGACCCCCTTAAGCGCATTATACGTATTGATGAATTTTACAGCTTAATTTGGTTCCGTGATAACCTTCTAGCCGTTTGCAAACTTTCACACTAATGTAATTAATGGAATTGCAATAGAATGACCTCTGAGAATATGTTGCCATGGTTACCGGCTTGCATTCGTTCATTAGTTTATTAAATGAAATTAGTTTTCTGGCAATATCTCAAAAACCGTTCGTTTTAGGGCCTTAAAATGTGGTTTTCGTGGACCCTTTGGGGCCCCGAGTTTTGTCTTTCACATTGAGGGGCTGCAAATGGGCTTTGTCACGTCCATCTACGCCTATTTTTGCATGTATTTTAAGGGAGTAGGCCCTCTTTTATGAGAGGTACGGAGAAGAGTTACATCAATGATTAGTGTCGTGCCTCTGATAGATATCTGTACCAAATTTTACGTTGATGCACCCAGCCGTTCTTGAGTTATAAGGGAACAAAGTTGTCCACAGACAAACAAACGAACAGACAGACAGACAAAAAAAATCGCGCGCATCCATCATAAAACAGTCTGAAGCGTGTAAATAACTCAAATTTCTGTAGAAATTCAGAAAAAAAAACAGGCAAACTTCCATTTTTATATAGAGAGAGATGGACTGCACCGCTCGGTGTTGATCGTATTACACAAATTTAGGTTTTACTCGCTAACCGTTGGACATACACGAAAAGTGATAAGGACCTTTCGGATAGAAAATTAAATTTTAAGGCCCACATATACCATCAAAATTTTGCTATTTCTTAGCGTTCTTTTTTTTATTTGAAATGGAAATATGAAGTTTTGAAACCAAACGGTGTAGTGACGTCACAAATGTGGGTTTTACTCGCTAACCGTTGGAGATACACGATAAGAAGTTTGCTATATCCTAGCGTTCCCCTTTTATTTGAAATGGAAATATGAAAATAGTCGCCATTTTTAAATAGTGCAAAATATCGAAATCAAAAGTTTCGGGTAGTAAATTAAATTTTAAAGCTCGTATGTGCCATCAAAAGTTTGCTATTTCTTAGCGTTCTCTTTTTATTTGAAATGGAAATATGAAAATAGTCGCCATTTTTAAATAGTGCAAAATATCGAAATCAAAAGTAGCCTATGTGTAAACCTGGTAATGTTCATATATACCATCAAAATTTTGCTATTTCTTAGCGTTCTTTTTTATTTGAAATGGAAATATGAAATTTTGAAACCAAACGGTGTAGTGACGTCACAAATGTGGGTTTTACTCGCTAACCGTTGGAGATACACGGAAAGTGATAAGGACCTATCGGATAGAAAATTAAATTTTAAAGCTCATGTGCCATCAAAAGTTTGCTATTTCTTAGCGTTCTCTTTTTATTTTAAATGGAAATATGAAAATAGTCGCCATTTTAAAATAGTGCAAAATATCGAAATCAAAACTAGCCTATGTGTAAACCTGGTGAAGCTCACATATACCATGAAAAGTTTGCTATATCTTAGCGTTCTCTTTTTATTTGAAATGGAAATATGAAAATAGTCGCCATTTTTAAATAGTGCAAAATATCGAAATCAAAAGTAGCCTATGTGTAACCCTGGCAAATCAGCTACATCCATGCAAAATTTCATTTCAATCGGACCAGTGGTTCTTGCGTGATTGAGTAACAGACAGACAGGACGACAAACACCATCTCATTTTATATATTAGTATGATAATATAAACGCACTTTCCTACCTACAAAGTGGAGGCAGACAGGTTTCTCTCCGGACACTCCAGTTTTCCCTGTCACAATTTCATTCAAGCATCACTCTCCACTATCATTTCATTTCATCTGTCATTCATTTAATCATTGCCCCAGGGGTGTGCGACAGGCTTCGGCACCCGGCACAGTTCATATCATCGCCGCTAGATGGGGGCTTCACTCATTACATTCCCTGACCCGGTCGGTCGACTGGAAGCAGGCTGTGGATTTTCACTTCCTACTTCTGATTAATATTTGGGTGAGTGAAAATGCATGTAGTCTACACAAATGCTTTGGCTGGGAATTAAACTCCGTCAGCCTTCGTGAGAAGCAAGCAGCGTGACTACAGAACCAACACGGCACCTTCTTAGTAGTGTAATAATGATAATAATAATAATAATAATATTGGTTGATCCTAGGATGTAGGGGCTCACTAAGAAACAGTTTTTGAAAATTCAATTTGTAAGTGAATTTTTCCGATCCTTTGGCCCTGAGCATGGACAATAGCTAGTCTTGGTGTATACTTTATTTGTTTTCTTTTTTATAATAATAATAATAATAATAATTGTGTTATTTCAATTCCTGCTTCCGCGCAAAGCGCGGGAGCAGGCGGGCCGTCGGCTAAACTAGTAGCCCTTAGGCCATGGTATGATTTTTTTTTATTGAATTATGATTGTAGCTGTAGTACGTCATGACGTACACTGGACTTTTGAGATGAATGGATGGTGGCGCAGAGGTCACCCCGACCCGCAAAGCGGCCCCCCAGGGAGGGCCCCCCACCCACACTCCGCCCAGGGTGACTTCCCACTAGTCCCCCGTTTATTTGTTTCCAGATACAAATACAAACATTTACACATTGGGTAATACATAAACATAGCATAAAATAATAGGTACATATATAAATAGTTCGTTTGAAATTAAGAGTTCATCTGTCCTAACAGTAGTGTCTTAATTTTATTTGCAACAGATTGACAGGTTTAATTTCACACGAATTGTTTCTTGAAGTCACTTAAGCACTATTGGGACACTCGATACGTTGCTTTGTTTATATATAAAAACTTGTATCTGGCGATATCTGGGGCGGAGCAGTTAATCTTGATTATTTGTACTGGTTGAAGTGGGCATATGACAAAAACAGAAACAAGGAAAATTAAGAAAAACAAATATTAGAAACAGATATGTGGTACTGCAGCTGTAGAAAAGGAAAATATTAGTGCAGGCTGTACGCCTATGGCTCACTGGGCTTCTATAGGGCTAGGAAAACCACACGCCCAAATGTGACATTTGTTTGGAAGAGGGATAAGGAGTCGTTGTTTTATGATTGGTTGGTGAGGCGGGGCGGCGAATAGTGAACATGTGGTAAGGAAATTAGGTGATTGGGGGTGGGAATAGATGTGAATTGGATAGGGTGCGGTTGACATGAAGGATGACTTGGGCTAGGGGGGAAATCGAGAGGGCTTCTTGGAAAAAGGGAAAATTATCCTTGCTAGTTTTTATTAGATATTTAAGTCGAATTTTGTGGATAGTTGTGAGGATGGAGGGGAAGGTGTAGAGGATTGAAAAATCGGTGGAGGGGGTATCATAGGGTAGGTGATGTGCTAGGCGTAAAGCATGTCTATCGAGCTTGCTAAGGTTGAAGTAAAGAGGTGGGTCAGCGGTAATCCAGGATATGGAAGCATATAAAAGAACAGGGCGTATAAAGGTCTGGTAAATCTGAAGGATTTGGGGGGCTTTTAGGCCCCAGGTGTGACCTATGAGTTTGCGGGAGGCGGCAAGCCGATGGAAGGCACGGCGGTAGATATTTTGAAGTTGATGGTTCCATTTGAAATTATTTTGAAATGTGATGCCTAAGTACGTTATAATGTTTGTTTCGATTAGGTGGAGGGAATGGAGAGTAAGTTGGATTTTATTTCGGGGTCGGCATAGGCGGTATTTTGGACGGAAGACAATAAGTTGGGTTTTGGTGGGGTTTACAGTAATATGGGAGGAGTTGAACCAGTCTTGTAGTGTATTTAGGTATGTTTGGAGAAGTCGAGTGAGGAGAGGAGCTGTTCGGGCCAGGCCCAGTATGGCTAGGACATCGGCAAATTGATATAATCGAAGGGGGGCAGGAGGATGAGGAATATCATGTGTAAATAGGAGATAGAGGAGAGGTGAAAGGGGCGATCCCGGAGGGACCCCTGCTCTGAGCGGAAAGGTATAGGACTGGGCTGTGCGTAGGCTAATCGATGCAGTGCGATAGTGTGAGAAATTATAGATGAGTCGAATGATGGATGGCGGGAGAGGAAGATGGCGTAGTTTGAACATGAGTACTGGTAGGTATACTGTGTCAAATGCTTTCTCAATGTCTAAGCATATAAGATTGATGGCAAATTCGAAAGTTACCCAGTTGGCGTGCAGTGACCTGATGTTGTCGTAATAAATTTGTAATGTCATTTTAGCTAATTGGTGGAATACTAGCAAGTGGGAAGAATGCATAATGCATTCTATTGCCTGAATAAGCTATATCCACGTGGGTATGGAACACCAACCGGGCGGCCGTCTGTATGTGTTGGGTAATGAGGGGACGTTGGAAGGGAAGGCAGTTTTGTAGGACCATTGACATAAAGCGGATTATATTCTCTGTGCTAGGTGAGGGGAGAGCGGAGGAGGGAGCAGGAGTGGGGAGGTCCTGGGAGACGACTGGTATCACGGTTTCTGGTTCAGTGGGTGTAGGAGCAGGTCGGCTTTGGATTTATAACTGAATGCTGGGAGGGGCAAAGTAAAATTGACACATTTAGGATTTGCACGGTTTTGGCACATGGCAGTTGGGTGATCTAGACTGCAGATACCACATACCTGAGGTTGCACACATGGTGTTCCTGGTGCGTGGTCGTATCTTTGGCACTTCTCGCACCTCATCCTTTGGGGGGCTGAGGCGCGGGAAGGCTCCACTCGGTGCCGTCGGGCATAGATAACTGCTCCGTCCCGCAGAAGTGCATCTAATGTGGCAGTGTCCCGACTGAGGATCCGGATGAGTGTGGTAGGTCCCGCGTTGTTCTTGATGCGGATGGCTCGAAATATGGTGTGTCCTTGGAGAAGTAGTTGTTGGGCCACTTCAGCATCCGTATATTCTTGGTCGACGCCGTAGACAACCACTGATAGTAATAATAATAATGTTATTGGTTTTAGTCCCTTTTAACGACACTGGCTTTTAGAGACGCCGGGGTGCCGGAATTTTTCCCCGAAGGGGATCTTTAACGTGCCAGTAAATCTACTGACACGGCTCCCTCGCATTTGCGCACACTCAAATGCTAGCTGACTGCGCCAGGTTTCGAACCTGCAACCTTGGGCTCAGCAAGCGAGAACGTTACCCCTGAGCCACGCAGCCAGACGAAACCACTGATAGTAGAGGGGTGGGGCATAGGGTGGGGGGAAGGTTGAAGGTTCGACAGATTTTTAGCTTGTGTGCGAGCTCCAAATTGTTGCAGTCCAATTGCATGCATCAGGTGATTTTAGAAGGGTTTGCTGGTTTTAATGTTATAGCCCTCTCGGGTCCTCTGGAGTTCCAGCTGGTAGAATGCGAGGTCAGGGGTGAAAGAAGAAATGATAGTGTACAAGGATCGGGGATTGGCTTTGGCAAGATCGATGTTGGTTAGTTTTATGATGTAGAATGGGGCAGTTGGTATTGGGCAGGGTGCCACTTGACTCCGTTGGCGAACTTGCGGGTGTAGTGCAGGATTTTTGGCCATCTCGGCAAAACTGCGGAGGTTGCCTGGCATGTAGGTTGAAGTTGAAGGTTGTTGAAAGTGAGAGTGGTTTATGTCAAATGGTGCTTCTGAGATTGGCCCTTCCGTGGACAGGTAACTAATGCCACTCACCATTCCGCTGTCAGATGCTGGTGTTGTAGAAGTGGAGCCTGATGAAGGTGTTGTTTCATTTGCACAGACACGCTCGTGTTGATGTTCAGGGCTGATTATATCTTCCGACCTTCGTGGGCATTTGGTTTGTGTCGTTTCCATCTCATTTTGTTCAGGAGGATCGAATATGCTGGATTGTCTTCCTGCTCTAGGCAACGGTGGCGAACTGCCTAACATGGCTGATGATAATAATAATCACTAGCGGAGATGTACACTGGTTGAAAAGCACAAACACTTCCTCGTTGAAACTTCTTTTTTGTTTAAGGTTCTTTTTTATACTTTATGTGCTGCTTTTCGTGTGCGAGTGTGTCAATATTGGTGTTATTTCCATATGTAGAGCTTTGGTATATATAGCTTCAGAGTGGATTTGTTACTAATCATCTAATTTTTGTCGTCAAATTTTGCCCTCACATAGAACCTGGTTCCTTTTGTTGTGTGGTTTTCACCTCAAGATTTGGTCATCTGGATGATATCGTGTCTTATTAGAGTTAGTTTGTCTCGCGGTCACTGGTATTTTTATATATTCTTTGTTGGTATTCGTTATTTCCCTAATCAAATGCATTTATGATTATGAAGCTGCGATTCTAAGCGTTTATCTGCGGACTGCTATTATCCTATTGAAATGTGTTGTTCGACAAAACACGCAAAGCTACTACAATTAAGAAAAAGAAAAGAGAAAAAAAACACAAACCCCTTGATAAAGAAGTATGAAATTTGGGTTCTTTCCATGACGGAAACACCCAGTTAGAACGGACATTTGGATATTCACTCTTTTTTTAATAATCTTAACAATATAATATTGCCAGCTTTTATGAATACTTTTATAATTATAATACTACTCGTATTATGGGGTCGCGAAACAAACGCGATTTCGAGTCGAATTTTACACTCTTTGTAACACATTACGTTAGGAAGATGCTGACATTTAAGCCAGTTTTACGACTAATTCTATGGCCGTTCTTTGATACTTCTAATCGTGTTGCTGTTATTTATGATGTTGTTGTTGTTGTTGCTTATTATTTATTTTGGGGCTTTGCGACATTGTGATCATGTAGCTCCGTTTACTTGGGTGTGTGGGCAATTTGCCTGATAACCTGTCTTGTTGTGATGGCTGTATTAGAAGAAGCCAATCAGTGATAAGGGCGTGAAAACTGCGGCTGCGTTATGGTCACAAAGTTAACACTGTACTTTTCTCAGCTAATGAAGTTCAGGTGGCACATCTTGTGGATCGTACTCCACGTAAGTGTTGGGTAATTGATGGCGCCTAACCACCATTTGTAAGGACATCCTTAGCTGGCATCCTTAGCATTTTCGGAGATTTACTAGGATGTATAATCATGGTGTTTTGCGAAGAGCTGTGGAGACGTCTAGGGAGCAATTAATGTAAAAGTGGGGCTTTAAGAAGGGTTGCGGGGGACATACTCACCATGCTTACGTGTGGGAGCCTTAGCAAGCCAAGCGCTTGCTGGTACAGTAACTAAGGCTCAACAGCGTGCAGTGCAGATCTTAATCTAAGTTATAATCTAAGGGGGAAGGCTTCTATAATTATGTGAAATAAAAAGATAAAGTACTTGACTGTGTCCCCTAGAAGTCCAACCCCTCGTCCACGTCGTGGGGACGGGCAACATTATGAAGTAGGGGATAGCCTGTAAGGGTGAAATACAGTGGGGACCTCGTGCCTCCAGGACCGCTACGGTAACTGTGAAGGCCTTACAGGAACCCTGAAAAGTAATGGCTAACGGGGCTCTGGTGAAGTCCTTAACGGCAACGGAGGTGGAGAAGGAGACCTTTGGTACGGCGAAGTTGGCGGAGAAGGCAACTCGCCTTCTTGGGGTAAACAAGGAAGAAAACCACTGCCTTGTGGTGAAGAGGGATCTTCAAAGGCTAAGGGAGAAAACCCCAACAGAAAACCGCAAGCTTGGAGGCGCAGGTGGCAGCCCCACCACCAAGATCGGGTGCTGTGGGCTATTAACTCGCACACCTTAAAACAACTTTTTAAAGAAACATCAATGAAGAGAAACCGGACTGATCCTAAGACGACGACTTTTGGCTTGAAAAGGTTGACGAAAATTGGATTATGGAATGTGAGAACTCTGCGGGAAAGCGGAAGACTACGGCAATCAGTGGCATGTATGAAGAATTACGGTCTGAACATCCTGGGCCTGAGTGAAGTAAGATGGAGAGATTTTGGGGAGCTGGTCACCCATGATGGAGTTACATTTATATACTCTGGAAGGCCCGAAGGTGATGGAGCAAGTTGTGACGGTGTAGGTATAATGATGGATAAGGAGGCCAAAAGGAGCCTTATAGAGTAGTATCCTGTGTCGGGAAGGATAATTGTGGCACGTTTTAAGTCCGATATTAGGAACATTGTGATGATTGTTTGCTATGCACCCACGGAGGCAGCGCAGGAAGGAGATAAGCAGGCGTTTTATGGACATCTAAATAGTACAATTAAGAAACAGAAGAGGAAGGATATCATTATAGTTGGAGGAGACTTGAATGCAAAAGTGGTCCAGGAAAATGAAGGACTTGAGCATATTATGGGAAGGCATGGTTTAGGAGATCGACATGAAAATGGACAACTCTTTGTGGACTTCTGTGCCAATCATGATTTGATTATTGGTGGTACTGTATTTCCGCATAAAGATTACCATAAAGTGACCTGGGTATCACCAGATCATAAGACAGAAAACCAGATAGATCATGTAGCGATTGAAAGGAGATTGAGACGTTCTTTGTTGGATGTGAGAAATAAGAGAGGTGCGGACATCGGCAGTGATCACCACCTTGTTGTGGCTACCTTCAGAATGAAGATTCAGGTACAGAAAAGGAGGATGGACCAGAAAAGGAACCGGTATGATGTGGGAAAGCTAAAGGATGACATAAAGGTGAAGGAGGCCTTTAGGATAGAGTTAAAGAATCGATTCCAAGCACTTGCTCAAGCGGAGGATGAAACTGTGGAGGAAAATTGGATGAAGATTAGATCTGTCTTTACCAAAGCAAGTGAAAACATCCTGGATTTCAAAAATAGGTGGAAAAAGACTGGACAGACATGGGATAACATCAGAGAAAGGAAACAGATAAAAGAGGAAATGAACACATGTAGGACACGAGCAAAAAAGGCAGAATTACAAGCAAAATATGCTGCAAAGGACAAGGAAGTTAAAAGAAGTGCAAGAAGAGATCAAAGAAAGTGGATAGATGACCTATCTAAACAGGCAGAAGAGGCAGCTAAGAAGGGAAATCTTAAAGAACTATATACAATCATCCGAGTACTGGCAAGAAAGCAGATGCAGAGAAACCGGCCAGTCAGGAACAAAGATGGTACCCTTTTAACAAACCCTGAGGATCAACTGAAGCGATGGCAGGAACATTTTTGTGCAGTTTTAAACCGCTCCCTGGGAGATCAACTACCTATAGAAGAGGGAGAAGGAGGAGATGAAGAGATCCAGCATGATCCAAGGATTAAAACCTGCATACCCACAGTGGAGGAAATCAAACGAGCATTGAGAGAGTTGCATATTGGTAAGGCAGCAGGAGTTGACAATATTCCAGCAGAAGTCATGAAGGTTGATATGGACACCACAGAAAATATGTTGCAGCCGCTATTTGAGAAGGTTTGGACAAATGGAGAAATGCCGGCGGACTGGAGATGTGGGTTGCTGGTGAAGTTGCCAAAGAAGGGAGATACGTCAAACTGTAATAACTGGAGAGGCATTACACTTCTCTCAATCCCTAGCAAAGTCTTCACGCGGGTTTTGCTAAACAGAATCAAAGAATATGTTAACTGAAGGCTCCGACGAGAACAAGCAGGTTTTCGTCAAAATCGTTCGTGTGTCGACCAAATAAACACCTTGAGGATAATTCTGGAGCAGTGTGTGGAATGGTCTTCTCGCCTCTATGCAGTGTTTGTTGACTTTGAGAAAGCTTTCGATTCGATCAATAGAGAAGCCATGTGGAAGGAAGTGAAGCGCTATGGAGTGCCATCACAGATTATTAGTCTCACTCAAGAAACATACCGGGAGTACACATGCAGAGTCATTCATGAGGGTCGTGTATCCGAGCCTATATCTGTATGTTCAGGAGTACGCCAAGGTTGTATCCTGTCGCCAACCATGTTCTTGATTGTGATTGATGCGGTGATGCGAAATGTGACTAGAAATGCGAAACGTGGTATCCAATGGGGATTCACCAATAGACTCGAAGATCTGGATTTTGCTGACGATTTGTGTCTCCTGCCTGAGGCACACGGTGAAATGCAAGCAAAGCTTGAAGACCTGGTTGTAGAAGGGAAAAAGGTGGGGCTAACGATAAACTCATAAAAGACCAAGGCCCTAAGAACTAACACCGACAAAATTGACCCATTTGTCTTCGAGGATGAACCTATAGAGGATGTCGATAGCTTTACTTACTTGGGCAGTGTGGTGACCAAAGATGGAGGAGCGGCAAAGGATGTCTCCCAACGTATCCAAAAAGCAAACGGTGCCTTTGTGAGGCTCTATCCGGTGTGGAAGAACAGCAAAATATCCATGAAGACCAAACTTCGCATCTTCCGGAGTAATGTCAGGTCCGTTCTGTTATATGGGTCTGAGACTTGGAAGGTAACTAAGGAAATCACCTCCTGGCTGCAGACCTTTGTCAACCGCTGCTTAAGAAAGATCTTAAACATCAACTGGCAGGAAGTAATCTCCAACCAATAACTTTGGAGAAGGACGGGTGAAACGGAGATGGCCATACAAATTAAGCGACGGAAATGGAAATGGATCGGACATACCCTGAGGAAGGGAAATGAAGCCATTGAGAGAGAGAGGCACTGGATTGGAACCCACAGGGTACGAGGAGGAGAGGGAGACCCAAGTAAACGTGGCGCAGATTTGTCCACTTGGAGGCTATAGAGGAGGGAAAGACCTGGAGTGAGGTGAAGAAGTTGTCAGCAAACAGGACCAGATGGAGATGCTTCATTGATGCCCTATGTTCCACGAGGGACAATAGGAACTAAGTCAAGTAAGTCACTTGACTGTAAAAGAAGGGTTTATTACTACTGATGAGGGTTAGAGGGGGGAAATAAAATAAGGGGATGAAAAGGAATTAGACCGACACACTCACCCTACGGTTATTACAAGTTGTCCATGATGTGGCGTTGAGACAGAGGTCAGGGCAGCGCCCTACCGGTCCTTACGAAGCACTAATACTCCACTGAAGAAGCGTCCGTCTGCCAAAGAGGAAAGAGGCCGGGCGCGTGGAAGTATCCTGTATTTGTAGGTTCTCAAACCTGGTCAACTGGTCAGCGGTATTTGGTAGTGTTGCAGTGGGCTTGCATAACTATTGCCTAATACTGCCAGCTTGCGTTCACCGTACTTACGATGTTAGCTTGCTGCATCCGTACGGTTATGTCCTGTAGTTACAACTTATACTGTTAATTTATTTAGGCATAGTTGTAGACACAACCCTTATGGCGGGTTGGGGATGCAACAAGAACCCTCTCGGTTTTAATTATTGTCCCCAATAACTGGAATAGTCGTAGGGTGCTATCGTAGATTTTTCCTCTTACTGTAGTTTTTATTTATCTTTCTTCTTTCTTCTCTTCTCCCTTCTAATCTTCTTTTCTTCTCTTCTCCTTTCTTCTTATGTTTACACGTAGTAGGGTGGGTAAGTGTGCCATACTAGGGGGTGGTAGGTGTGGCAAGGGCTGGTTATTTGGCTGGTGTACAGTCACTTGACATTATTTTACATTTCTTTGCGTTTTCTCATCTGCATTTTATAACATTGTCATCTCATTAAGAGATTTGGTTTTGTTGAACATTTTCTGTGATATAATTGGTTTGAAGATTAATGCCATTAAATATTTAGTAAAGAAAAGGGAAAATGAATAATGCGAAGGATATTGTATAGGAAATTTAGGGTGCAGTCACCCCTTTCGGTCTAGTATGTGACCTGCGTAAGCTCTGCTAGATCAGATATTGCCTCGAGGGTGCTGTTACAACATTAATTTTCCTATAATTTGTGGACGATGCTGTATGAAGTTTAAAGTATAGCTGGCCCTATCGGATTGGCATGTAACCTCTGTAGCATAGTGTAAGGAAAGGGAAAAATAGTGTACTGTATTCGTGTATTGCTTCACTAGGTCAGGTGAATCGCGAGGGTGCGCTGATAACATTAATTTCCTTACAACGTGGGGATGAAAATATAGAGAATCTAGGGTGTGCTACCCTTGCTGGACACGCCTGCGGATTGCGTAATGGTCCTCTAATCCGTGCACGGCCGTGGGGGTGCATTTACCACGTAGATTTCCCTATGAAGTTAGAAGTATTATTTTAAAGATAAAAAGTGAAAGAGATGCTTTTGCGGTTAATATTTGAGAAATTGGCTTGAGCGTAAAAATAAGAGATAGATTTATGGCTAACTCTGCCTATATACGGCTTTCTGTTTAACTAAGCTGTTGTTATGTTTCTTCTTTTTATTTTTGTCGCCTCTTCTTGCACCACGGCTGCCTTGCATTCGCCTTGTTGTCACGTTCTATTATTGGGGGAGTACAGGAATTGTCATCTTAGTAATTGTCTGTAATCACAAAGTGATATTAATTCCTGCTCATATTGGGGTGGTTTTTACCCTGCTGACTGTTTATCAGCCGTACTAGATAAACTGGTGTTCCTATATTTTTATGATATTTCGTGTCACGCTTGTTATTATTAATAAATGTCTGCATTTTAACTTATATACTAATATTTCTTAGGTACTACTTTGTGTCATATGCTCCTTCATATATCTATATTCGCCGTACTTTGCTATACTTCTTCCTATACTTATATTCTCTTCAATGTTTCGTTATTGTTTCTCATTAACTTCATACTTCGCTATACTTCCTTTTTATACTTATATACTCTTTAATGTTTCATTATTATTTCTCATTAACTTTGTACTTCGCTATACTTCCTTTCTATACTTATATACTCTTCATTGTTTCATTATTATATCTCATTAACTTTGTACTTCGCTATACTTCCTTTCTATACTTATATACTCTTCAATGTTTCATGATTATTTCTCATTATCTTCGTACTTCTCTATACTTCCTTTCTATACTGATATACTCTTCAAGGTTTCATTATTAATTCTCATTAACTTTGTACTTCACTTAAGCAATGTATTCGGCTCCTTTACTTCTTTAATGCAGACATTGTATCAATAAAAATTCTCAATACGTTCTATTATGATTTCAACGATTTAAGTGACTTTTAATGCTGTGACTGTGAGGCTGTAGCATTTATATTGCCTTTATGGGCTTAATTTATAATATTTAGTCAATTTATGCTCAACTTAAATGGGTTGTTTAGCCGCAAGTCTCATATTTATTTCGTGACTGTAAATCACTTTGGAAATTACTGAATAATAGTTCACACTCCCGTAAAAAATAGCATGGTTATTAACATGTACATTCATATGCTTATATTATGCCACATAAAATGAAAAGAATGTGGTATTAGTTGGGTTTAGGGGTAGGGTTTGGTAGGGGGTTTGTTAGTATTTATTGATAGTCTCTAATGCTAAATCGAAGATTATTTGAGATTCCCTTACTAGTTACGAAATTTGCAAGTTAGTTGCTGAATGCAATGGTTCATTAATGGGATGCTTTCTAAATTTTATTAATAGCTAATGTGCTATGTGCACTTTATATAAAATTATGGGTGACAAGAACCTTTATAAGGGCTAGAGTCCCTTGGGGACATAAAGAAAATAAAATGGTAATATTAATCCCGTAATGCTAGGCTAATGGCATGCAATTAACGGATTTTCCAGCAGTTACCCCTGGGTCCGCTTGCAATGTCTATGCCTAAATATGTATTAACTCTTGTAACTACGCTTAAGTGCTAAGAGAAAAAAATAGTGGGTGATATATATATATATATATATATATATATATATATATATATAGGGGAGGAGGGGGATTAAGGGTGGCATGTGTGTCGGAAGGAGGGTAATTAGGAAAATGATGATAGGCACCGTTGGTGGGAAAAGTTTTTGGGGTTTATTAAATAAATCTCTTTGCTGGAGGTGTTTATGCTTAATAATTAGTTGGAAATATAATTCTCATCTTTCTGTTAGGGGTACAGTTAATGAACAAAAAAATTCTTTACTCTCACTGCTATCCTGTTTCTGCCGTAGGACGCTTTATATCCGTACCTCTAATGAAATTACTACACTTACTCTGTAATATAATTATTTGGTTTCTCTTTGTTGAATCCCTCATAATATGTTTACAGTCATAGTCTTCCTTATTTAATGTATTATATTTCCTTTGATAATCCCTTGAAAATTAGTAATTGATGAATTCGGTTCTTAATCTTAGCGTATGTGCACTTTCTCTCTTATTATTTATATATCTTAATATATAATACCGCAAAATGTATCTTCTGTCAGTAGACTGGCTGATGCTCGATTTAAGTATGTATTACTATCGCCTTTCAGTTCATCTTCCTGTTATTTGATCAGAATACCGTAAAATATCTCCTATCATTTGATCAGAATACCGTAAAAATATCTCCTGACTGTTTATCTTCCTAGCGTTTGATCAAAATACCGTAAAAATATCGCCTGTTGGCAGACTGATTGTACTTCGATACAAACGAATCCCAACGGACGTTAGTTCCACTATGTATTAGGTTGAATTGACCGCCGCTAGCTTTTGAACGCGGTGGGAATAATTCCCCGAAAGTATTAGAGCTAACGTCTCTACATGAAAGGGTTGGCTATGCCCTAGCATGTGTTCGGCTTCGCCCTAATATCTGGACTATTTCTTACGTGTTCCTGGAGTGTCTATTTCCTCGACTCTGAAATCGTAGTCCCCGGTCGCTGGTTGTCAGAATCTCCTGACTAATATAACTGTAACTAATTTATTCTCTCTCGGCGTAACTTCCTTAGTTAGCATCTGAATTACGTAGAACGTGGGCGTTTGGCACATGCGGTGGTGATAATCCCAATTATAATTATGATAGTTATCACCGTACTAGATAAAAAATATACTTCATAAGTCTCTTCCTTTTCTACTCATCTCAAGGCTAGGTGTCCTCTTGTTCCTGCCGTAAGACACTTGATACTTATCAACACTATGCTTCTTCAATTTCCTTAAACATATTCTTCCTATGTAATATTTTTAATCCTCGTAATATCATTGTTCCTCGTATTGTCTATTTCTTTCTTGTAACTTCTGTTTCTTCTTCGTATTACATAATAATAATAATGATCACCTATTTCAATATTATCACCGTTACGTGCCCCGTGCCGTGAAAACGCTTGTCCTAATAATTTGCCGCTCATACTCGGCAGCTTCATAAGTTTCTGACTGATTGCTATCGTCATGTCCTTTGGACTGCTAAACTAATCTCTGCTTCAAATGCACTTTCCAAAAATAAAATCGCTGTGCATTTAGTGCATGTTATGGGAACCTCTTCTGAGATACCAATGAGTCCCTCGTTATTGGACGCTTCGATATCTGTTACGGGAATGTAGAATAAAATAGCAAATCTATATAGGTTACTCTGGCGTGTTGAAAGCTAGTACCAGTTGCTATACTATCGTTATCTTACTTCCTTTGTTGTGACTGTTAATGCTGAGGTAGTAACACGGCGTCGGGTTTAACATCCTCGCTTGGTGGTCGGTGTGCCCCGCACGTGTTAGCCATGTGTCTCAGCTGATTGTGTTTGAATCTACATGTAAGCATTTCTCCTGAGGTCTAATTGCGTAGCGAAAGAAACTGCAGTGTGTCTTGACTTTGTGTGTGGACAAAATAATCGATGTAGCACCTTGCAGAAGTGTATGTGTAACTGTAGAAATGTGTAATTGCAAGGTCTCTATTGATTCTATGTATGCACTCTGTCGATACTACCTTTCACTTGGTTATACAAATATTTGCTCAAAAAAGAAAATTTTACGGCCTACAAAAATATACAAGATATGATTGCACTGCTGCAATAAAATACATGATTAGTTGCTTTTTCTAACTTATCCTATAGGATATCACAGTCTTATAGTTTTTAACTTGATAGTAGAGCTTTTCTTGGGGGATTAATCTTAAATATTGATAGCTCTCCTAATAGAGTGGAGTTGTTAATATTTAAAATGCTTGGCAGCAAGAGGTTTCTCTCGTGAATTACCTATAGTGGTGGGTTGGGGGCGATGATATAATTACTGTGGAGAGAAAAAATCCTCTACTTTGTCTTACTCCAAAAAAATTTGCTACTTGCTTGGCTAGATTGAATTAGTACACGGTATCGTTAGTTGCCAGATTCGTCGTTTGAATCTTATGTAGGCAACTACCCCTCGCTTCCACCATTTTGTTGGGGAATTGATGGTGCCCAACCACCATTTGTAAGGGGTGTTGATTAGATGGCATTCTTAGCATTTTCAGAGATTTACTAGGATGTATAATCATGGTGTTTTGCGAAGAGCTGCGGAGACGTCTAGGGAGCAATTAATGTAAAAGGGGGGCTTTAAGAAGGGTTGCGGGGGACATATTCACCATGCTTAACTGGGGGAGCCTTAGCATGCCACGCGCTTGCTGGTACAGCGACTACTGCTCAACAGCGTGCAGTGCAGATCTAAGTTATAATCTAAGGGTTTCTATAATTATGTGAAATAAAAGATAAACCACTTGACAAAAAAAGGGTTAATTACTACTGATGAGGATTAGAGGGGGAAATAAAATAAGGGGATGAAAAGGAATTAGACCGACACACTCACCCTACCGTTATTACAAGTTGTCCATGATGTGGCGTTGGGACCGCGGTCAGGGCAGCGCCCTACCGGTCCTTACGAAGCCTGCGGCAAGATGGCGTCACAGTGAGAGTGTAGTGAAATAGCAGCTAGTGTAAATATTTGTTAAAAGTGGTAAAATATTATAACAGAGGTTTAAAATCTATAATGTTACTTTCCTTAAGTCTAGTGAAATATGGAATATTGATAGTATTTAGAAATTCTTATTGATAATTTAATAAACTTAAACTAAGTTGTGGAAACGTGTATCCAAAGATTCGGCGACTTCTTTAATCACTGTTTGAACCAAGTAGAGCAGTGGTGCTTTTACGAGTTTTCACCCGATTGGAAGATATACGTATTTCACATTCTTATTTATTGGTAGGTAATTAGATTAATTCATTTAGGTAGTAATAATTAACATAAATTTAGTGTAATTTGGTGTAAATATCAAGACTAACTTAGATCTCTAGTATGTCGGCAGTAAACAGTGTTAGTGTCTCGTCAGGTAATGTAACCGTTACGGATTTATGCTCGTCGTGCAAAATAAAAGTAAAAAATGCAAATAAAATCATCACAAGATATCAGGTAAAATTGAATGAGGAGAAAGGTGAAACCGATTGTCGTAATGTAGGCCTACCGATACCGTCATCCGTCAACCTGAGAAACGAACTGTCCTCAAAAGATGAAATTATAAAGCTGCTAAAGGAAGATATTGCTAAGTTAATGGAAGAGTTGAATAAATTAAAAGGAAACAGAGAGGAAAGCAAGGAAACTTGGTCCAAAGTGGTTGCTGGTAAGGTAAGATTGAATATGCCTAGGCCTATGAATGGAGTACCGGTACATGTAACTGAAACTCCCGTCTCAAATTCATTTGGAGCGCTCGTCGAAGAAAATGATGACTTTCTTCAAGAAGAAAAGAAGAAAGTGATAAAGAGAATATCCAGGAAGATGCGGACATTTGCGGACAGTCACGGGCGAGATGTAGCAACAAGCGTATTGGAGAGAAGCGGAGAAATGGAGGTCACTTCGACAGTAAAGCCAGGAGCACCCATTGCAGCGGTCACGAACGAGATGATAGGAGAGTGTGCAACCCTCACTTCAAAGGACTATGCAGTAATCATCGCTGGAGCAAACGACATCTATAGAAATGAGAGTAAAAAGGTAATCAAAGATTTAAAGGGTACATTGCCATCCATGCTTAACACAAATGTCATTATTGTAAACATTCCGCAGAGATACGATTTAATTCCCAAATCATGTGTAAATGTAGAAATAGAGGCTACAAATGGTAAAATTCGTAAAATTTGTAAGAGTTTTCCAATGTCCAAATTATAGATGTAAGTAAATTAGACAGGAAGTTCCACACTCGACACGGCCTACACTTAAATAGGTTAGGAAAAGAGTATCTTAGTGATGAAATCTGCAAAATTGAAAATTCAAATGGTAAGAATAGTTCAACAGTAATATCTTTAGAGTGGAAGCAGGGAAACTTGTAAAAGAAGCCAAACGTGAGGTTTGGCTTTCAGATCTTTCGATGTCAAATTTAATTGAGTGGAACAATGTTATTTCGGATTTGTCTAGCAACAATAATAATAATAACAATTATGATAATAATAATAATGTAAATAAATCACCAACACAAGCTTGCAAAAGTAACAAATTTAAACTTTACCACCAGAATGTTCAGTCTCTCTATAATAAAATTGATTACATAAATCTAATGCTTAAAAAAGAACTTAAAGACATCTCAGTACTATGTATTTCAGAACATTGGCTGAAAGAGGAACAACTCGAATTAATTCAATTCCCAGGGTTTATACAAGCTAGTAAATACTCTAGAACTAATATTAGCCATGGTTGTAATTGTATCTACCTAAGAAATAATTTAGATCATGAACAGTTAACAGCTTATGATTATCTAATTATGGAACAGGATTTTGAATTCTCTGCCGTAAAAATACAGCAGTATAAGTTAATAATTGTATGCGTATACCGTTCTCCGTCAGGAAAGGATCCTTTATTTATAGATAAATTACAATTGATACTCAATAACATGAGCAAAGTAAATTTCGATATAATAATTTGTGGGGATGTAAATGTGGATTTCTTAAAATTTGATAGAAATTGTGAATTATTAACACAGTTACTAATTTCCTATGGACTGAAACCTACAGTAAATACCCCAACAAGAATAACAAAATATATTAAAACCACTCCTGATCATTTTTTTTAAATACAGATAAAAATCACCATTCAATAGAAGTCTATTGTCCGGATTTTAGTGACCACCATGGACAAATCCTGAGTTTTGAAGTACCCGAAACAATCATTAATAATGATAATGGAGTAAAATCAAAGTGCAGGTCATTCACTGAAACAAATGTTACGTATTTCAATGACTAAAAATAAGGAAACATGGTCAGAAATGTATAAACTAGAAAATGTAAATGATAAATTTAATGCATTTAACAGTACCCTAAAACACTATTTTGAAACAGCATTCCCCTTTAGACAAAGAACTGTTCAAAATAACAAAACTAACAATTGGATAACAACAGGGATTATAAATTCATGTCAAAGAAAGAAATTTCTACACAAATTATATAAACAATACCACACAACACCTGAATTCAATTTATACTACAAAAAATACACTAGCATTATTAAATAAGGTAATAATACTAGCAAAGAAAATGCATAATGATAATTTTATTTCCCAATCATCTAATAAAAGCAGGGCTATGTTTTCCGTGATAAATAAAGAAACTGGAAAATCTGCTAAAATACAAAGGAACATTACACTGACCAGAAATAATAAAGTGATAATTAATCAAGAGGAAATAGCAAACACATTCAATGACTATTTCTGGAAATTCAACAAAAATTATTAAATAAATCACAGGTAAATACACTAAATTCTAATAATAAAATAAATATATGTAGTGATTCTTTATTTATAAATCATGTCACAAGTGAAGAGGTAAGAATAATTATAAAAAAGCAAAAAAATAAATTTTGTGCTGGCATTGATGGCATCCCAGATGCAATTTTAAAGAAATGTGCAGAAAATATAATAAATCCACTTACACACTTAATAAACAGTTCAATTCTCTCAGGAACTTACCCGGATATTTTGAAGTTATCAAAAGTTATTCCAGTGCACATAAACGGTTCAGAAGATGAATTAGATAACTATCGTCCTATTACCTTACAAACTGGTATCGCAAAAATTGTGGAAAAAATCATGTATATGAGACTGATAAGTTTTATAGAAAAAAATTAAATATTATCAAACTCACAACATGGATTCAGAACGGAAGCATCTACACAGACAGCAATTTATGAATGTATTAATAGTATACTGAAATTAATTGACAATAAGGAACATGTAACTGGCCTATTCTTGGATTTATCGAAAGCATTTGATGTTGTTGACCATAAAATCCACCTTACAAAACTAACTCAATATGGTATTCGAGGTCTAGATAATAAATGGATCGAGTCTTACTTAACAAGGCGTAAACAAATAGTAAGCTTGAGACACAAGGATGATGGAACCAAATTACTTAATGAAACATTGTCCAATGAGGGAATTATTAAATTTGGAGTACCCCAGGGATCGGTTTTGGGCCCACTACTCTTCCTTCTATATATCAATGATATAACACAGAACGTTCATTCACAGAAGGAAATTTTGTTTGCGGACGTTACAACACTCGTAATAAAAGGTGAAACTAAACAGGTCATACAGCAGTCTGCTAACTCCGTTACAGGAGAGTTAACCAAACGGTCACAAGATAATCGCCTCATAATCAACTATAAGAAACAGCATGTCTAAATTTCCACACTATACAGAATAGGTATCCTGCGAAGCCCAATATAACATTAAATGGTCACCAAATAGAAAATAAATCGGAAACAAAGTTTTTAGGACTATGGATACAACATGACTTTAAATGGAATAAACATATACAATATCTGAATACTAAACTGAACTCGATGTGCTTTGCGTTACGTATTTTGAAAACCTGCACTAGCATGCACACATTAAGAAATACTTATTTTGTTTATTTCCATTCATACTTAAGATATGGGGTCATAGTTTGGGGTATGTCGCTAGATGTACTAAGCACGTTTAGGATACAAAAGAGGGCGATTAGAATTATGGCAAATGTAAACACTAGAGAATCATGTAGACCTCTGTTTAAAGATTTAAACATTCTCTCTGCCCGGTATATATATCTTTGAAAGTATTATGTTTTGTAAAAAGAATTTAATGAATAAGGACGTTTTTCTTAAAACAAACAATGATGTTCATAGGCATAACACAAGACAAAGTCAAAACATTCATATTTCACACACACACGCAAGCATATATCAAAAAGGAACTTATCACACAGGAGTTAAATTATACGATAAACTACTCCAGTATATATAACTTGCCCCAAAAATAAAAACCTTTGATAGAATGTTGAAAGCTTATCTGCAGTGCCATTGTTTTTACTCTGTAGTTGAATATCTTTGTGTATAGAAACGATGAAATCTATAATTATATTTTACTTTTCTATTTTAATTGTAATACCTAGCTGTAAGTTATTGTATTATAGAATTAAGTTTTCATATTATGATAATAGAATAAGGTGTAAATAGTTGTTCAATAAGATTGTATCTCTTAAGATCTGTTATTTTAATAAGTTATAAATAGTTAGTATCACTGTATATACCTATTAGTACTTTTATTTTATAGATGTCAATTCTGACGTGTCCTATATAAAAAATGTATTGTATACATGTATTTGATCAAATGGAATTAATAAAACTATCTATCTATCTATCTACTGAAGAAGCGTCCGTCTGCTAAAGAGGAAAGAGGCCGGGCGCGTGGAAGTATCCTGTATGTGTAGGTTCTCCAACCAGGTCAACTGGTCAGCGGTATTTGGTAGTGTTGCAGTGGGCTTGCATACCTATTGCCTAATACTGCCAGCTTACGTTCACCGTACTTCCGATGTTAGCTTGCTACATCCGTACGGTTATGTCCTGTAGTTACAACTTATACTGTTAATTTATTTAGGCATAGTTGTAGACACAACCCTTGTGGAGGGTTGGGGATGAACATAAGAAAGATGTCCCGTTGTTTAAGACGTCACATTATCGATCACATAAAATCTCACGCTTCCATTCAGTGGTATGATATAATTGACCGTTGAGTTAATCGTTAGTGCTGACAAATGGAACAGTACTTTAACGGGACAAACTGTACATTTTAAAAATCTGCTCTGTTCGAATACTTCGTAAATTCATATCGGAAAATTTCAGCTGAGGTGTTCTCTGTTGTAATACTAAGGAATATATTCAGCTTTTGTTTATAGGATAGTCCTGGGTGTTGGTTATTGCACGTACGCGTCATACATTGTTTAATTTCAGTCCTTCCATTTGGTTACTTCAAAGAGCTTTATTTAACTGGTATTTCAGTTTTGTTTCTTGTGTTATCAATGTCGTTAAGCTGGCGTGCCTACTTGACTTAAAGTGTTCAAATTATTATTTTGTTTCGAAGACTAACTTGGTTCACTTTCTACTTCATCAATATCACGGAAAGCAATCAAATCACTACTATTGAGCTGTTTTAATACTATTTATTTCGGTTCCGCGGGTTAAGTTATGGATTTAAGTTTAGTTGGTAACATGGAAATAACACAACTACATTACATTACGAAAGTGTGATAATATGAATGATTTAGGCCAGCAAGTACTAAAAGCCGTTCGATGAACGGGTACTTCAGCTGGTAAAATATAAAAATTGATTGCAGATACGTATTGACTCTCCCTCGAGCATTAAACGTTTTTTTTTTTTTTTTGTAATTTTCAAAATCGGGGAACTTTTATTAACCAAATGAATGGTTTCTGCCAAGACTTTCACACTGCCATGCCTCTGAAGTGTAGTTCGGAGATATGAGATATCTTCTGCAGAGCTGTAGACAAATCGACATCCTTATTCAGTAAAGCCTCGGACAGGTTGTAAGTAATAGACAACGTTTTACATAATACGAAAGTAGCTACAAAAAATAAAATAACGTGCACCACTAACGGGCCCTCATTGATTACGGGCCCCTATGCATTTGCCCCCTTGTCCTTCCCTCTCGGCGGGCCTGTTGAAGAGAGTGAATATTTCTCGTACTTTCTGTTGTTGTTTGAGTCTTCAGTCTTTTGACTGGTTTTATGCAGCTCTCCATGCCTCCCTGTCCTGAGCTAATCGTTTCATCTCTACATAGCTCCGACACCCTACATCCGAGGCAATCTGTTTAACATATTCTAACCTTGGTCTACCCTTACAGTTCTTGTCCTCGACCCTTCCTTCCTTAACTAAGCTTGCTATTCCTGGGTGTCTTAGTATGTGTCCTACCAACCTATCTCTTCTCTTCATTAGCAGTCGCCAGAAGCATCTCTCCTCTCCCACTCGTCTTAATACCTCTTTGTTTGTAACCCTATCTACCCATCTGATCTTCATCATTCTCCTGTAACACCACATTTCAAATGCTTCAATTCTCCTCTTTTCTGCTGCACCAATAGTCCAAGTTTCACTTCCATAGAGCGCCACGCTCCAGACAAAGGCTTTCAAAAATGACTTCCTAATACCTAAATCTATATTCGATGTCAGCAGATTCCTTTTTTGTAGAAATGCTTTCTTTCCCTGAGCCAACCTACTTTTAATATCCTCTTTGCTTCGTCCATCACTGGTTATTCTGCTTCCTAAGTAACAGAAGTCTCCTACTTCCTTCAGCTTTTCACCTGCCAATTTGATCTCCATAGAGGTTTCTGATTTATTTCGGCTGCATTCCAGTATTTTTGTTTTACATTTATTTATTTTCATCATGAATTCATTCCGTAAGACGGAGTCCATACCATTCAAAAACTCATTCAAATCCTCAGGCTTGTCGGCCAAGATGACGATGTCATCAGCAAATCTCAGAGTTGAAATTATTTCTCCTTGAATCTTCACTCCCACTTTAAATTTTTCTCTAATTTCCTTCATTGCTTGTTCATTGTAAAGATTGAAAAGTATGGGTGATAAGTTGCAGCCTTGCCTTACACCTTTCTGAATACCAGCTTCTCTCTCATGTCCTTCAACTCGAATGACTGCTGTCTGGTTTCTGTACAGATTGTATATCACCCTCCTATCCCTGTACTTTATTCCAATCGATTTCAAAATGTCAAACAATTTAGTCCAATCAACGTTATCAAAAGCCTTTTCTAAGTCTACAAAAGCCATGAACGTTCTCTTATCTTTCCTTATTCTACCTTCCAAAATCAGCCTAAGACTTAGTACAGCTTCCCTTGTTCCTACATTTCTCCTGAAACCAAACTGGTCTTCACCCAACTCCGTTTCTATCTGGCTTTCAATCCTCTTGTAAATTATTCTAGACAGGATCTTTGAAGCATGAGTAATCAAGCTGATTGTACGGTAATCTTCACATCTGTCAGCTCCCACTTTCTTTGGTATAGGGATGATTACATTCTTCTTGAAATCAGGGGGTACCTCACCTGTCTCATAAATCCTACACACCAAGTGAAATAACCTGATCAGACCTTCATCTCCTATGCAGCGTAGCAACTCAATCGGTATATCATCTATGCCTGGTGCTTTGTTCCTGCTTAAGTCTTCCAAAGCTCTATCAAATTCTGATCTCAATATTAAATCTCCTTTCGCATCCTCATCAATTTCCTCCTCCCTTTCCATTACATGATTCTCAATCTCCTTTCCCTTATACAAACTCTCTATGTAAGCTTTCCATCTCTCAACCTTTTCTTCCCTATCTGTTAGAGGCTTTCCATTTGTGTCCTTAATATTACAGCACTTAGTCTTCTTTTCCACAAAAGTATTCTTAATCCTTCGATAAGCTGTGTCTACTTTTCCTAATTTCAGACAATTTTCTATACCTGCACATTTCTCTTTCAACCATTCTTCTTTTGCTTCCTTGCACTTCTTGTTAACTTCATTTCTCAGACGTCTGTATTCTGCTTTCCCCTTTTCATCTCTTAGATTCTTGTGTTTCCGCCTTTCATCCATCAATTCTAGTATATCCTCGCATATAAATATAGTTTGTCTTTTGTCAAATGTATATTCTTTGACTTTATCTTCTTTTCCTTTGCCTGTATCTTATATCCTGTGTCTTGCTCAATACATCTTAGTCAACAAGTGTTCGTGTGTATTAATCCGTTCATCACGTGTACACCTGATACAATAAAAACCAATGCATAGCACAAGTAGGTTCAATACGCTGTGAGCCTAGACATAACGGTGTTCTGTGATCATTTTTTTCAGTGAACTTTAAAGTGAGAAGGCAAAATGAGTGAACACGCTTCGAGTCCTTGTGCTTATGGGTTTCCGAAATTGAGTGGTCGGGAGGATTATCCAAAAACTGGTCTTTTGTGATGTCAAATTATCTCATAAAGCATGGATTGTGGACCAGTGTCCGAGGCATAGATGTGTCTGAGGGACATGATCGGTGTGACGAGAGAGCGCTGGCGGATATATGTCTCATGGTGGCTGTTCACGATTATCCCCATGTTCGCGACTATGCAAAAGGATGCCTGGTATGCCCTTGAAAAGGCTTTAGAAGATTTAGAAGATAAAGGAAAGTGGAGGTATATTACGCTGATGCAAAATCTGTGCTCGCTCAAGTTATCAGATTTCATTCCATGAACAAGTATATTTGTGAGGTTATGTCAGTTACACAGAAGATAGCAGCTGTTGATGAGCCTGTCGCTGATAAGTTTGTTGCTGCTATGATGCTTCGAGGTCTTCCTGATGAATACGATAACTTAGTTATGACCGTAATCTCAACATCGGAGGAACTACAGTTGGACCACATCAAGTCTATCTTGTTGGACGAAAGCTTTCGCCGAAGTCATGGTGAGAAGTCAGCTGATGGGGCATCCCTGTACAGCAACACCAAGAAGGAAGTCAGGTATGTCAAGAAACCAAAGAGCTCTAGTGAGAAAGCAATTGACAAAAGTCATTGGAAGTGTTGGATTTGTGGTGAAAAGGGTCACGGCAGAGATACTTGTCCACAGAAGAAAAAAGTTCAAAGTGCATCGAAGTGTCCAAAATCCAACAAAAGTCTGTTTTGTGCTTTAACTGCTGTTTCATCATTGATTCTGGTTGTAGTGCTCAGATGTCTCCTAATGTTAAACTTATGTCAAATTATAAATGCAAGGATGATCCTGATGTAAACATTGTAATTGGTAATAATGATAAGTTGTCTGTACAAGGAGTTGGTGACAATGCACTGAATGTAAGCGACAGTATTAATAATCTGTCAGACGTTATGCATGTTCCAGGACTGAGTGAAACCTTGCTGTCGGTAAGTCAGATGATTAAAAGGGGTGCTGTTGTTGTGTTTTCGAAAAAAATGATGTGAAATATTGGATTCAGAGAATTGATCAGTGAATGGTAGCGTGCTAGCTACTGGTTCAGTTTTGAATGGCCTGTATTATCTGAATATTATTTGACTAAATTGTACATTTCCGTATATTCAAATTTTGTATTCTATCTGAATGTTAACCAAGATATGTCTGCCCTTGTTGGTGATGTGTCTGATTACAATTTGTGGCATCAACGGTTGAGTCACGTTGGACAACAGAAGTTACAGGTCTTAAGACAAATGTGTGATGTTGTTAAATTTAAGGAAATACCAAAGGAATTGTGTGAACCATGTGTTCTCAGGAAGCAGCCAAGGCAGTCATTTCCACAGGTAAGGAGGAGGAGGAGTGAAAGTTTTTTGGACTTGGTGCACTCTGATCTGTGTGGGCCACTCCCTGAGACCTGGAATGGTGTTAAATACATGATGACAATAATTGACGATTTTTTCAGGAATATTTTTATTTATTTTTTGAAACAAAAATCTGAAACCTAGGAGAAAGTCAAGGATTTTGTTGCATATTGTGAAACTCAGAAAGGTAAGACACCAAAGATTTTTAGATCTGATAATGGTAAGGAATTTGTCAATACTGACCTGAAAGAATATTTCAAAGAAAAAGGGATTGTGCAACAGAAAACTGTAATGTATACAGCTGAACAAAATGGCGTAGCTGAACGTCACAATCGTCCTATTATGAAAATGGTTAGATGCATGTTGTTTACAGCAGGATGTTCTGAAAACCTGTGGGCAGAAGCAGCCAATACGGCAGTGTATATTTTGAACAGGAGTCCTCATAGTAAAGTTGATAATGCCATACCAGAGGAATTGTGGACTGGTAAAGCTGTAAGTCATGAGAATATGAAAATATTCGGTTGTGCCCATGTTACAAAACAGATGCGTACTGGCAAATTGGAACCCAGGAGCAATTTTTTGTGTTTGTTGGGTATGATAGTGAAAAGAAAGGTTACCGTCTGTTTGATCCCAGTAAACCTAAAGATATTTATGTAGAGCACAGTGTTAAATTTGTAGAAGATAAATTCACCAGGTGTACCGTGAAATTTTTTGAAATGAGCGATGTAATGTATTGTCCTTTGCATGACATTGTAAATAATGATGAAAACAGAATTGGACAGGATAATAACCTGCCAATCATTGAAGTTTCAGTTGCTGGTCAGGTTAGTGACACCATTAATGTTCCAGGTATTGCTCAGGTTAATGAAGACATTGTTGTAATTCATGATGATGAAAAATATGAGATTGATCAGATTGGTGTTCCAGAAAATGCAGGTAGGAGGTACCCTTTAAGGGAGATATATCCCAAGCAATTTCCTGATTATGAGGTGTATTTCGCTGAAAGTGGTGGTTACGTGGAACCAACCACTGTGTCTGAAGCACTTAACGGTAAGGATGGCATGCAATGGGAAAAGACGATGGAGGAAGAACTCAAGTCATTTCATGATAATGATGTATGGACACTAGTTGAGAAACCTGATGGAAGATGCAAATGGGTGTTTAAAGTGAAACGTAATACTGAAGGTAATGTGTCTAAATTTAAAGTTCGCTTGGTGGCTAAAGGTTGTTCTCAACGGTATGCAGTTGATTATCTGGAAATCTGTAGTGCTGAAACGGTTACTTTTCTCGTGGAACATATATAGTTCGAAGCATGGCCACCTGTTGGCGGGCCATTGCAAGGAATCTAGCACTTGAAGTATGGGATTCTTTGTGGTGGCCCAGCTGTAGGTGGCAGGGGGCTTTGCCCAATGAAGTTTCATGTCTGTATATATTCCTTTTATGATAATCAGTTGTTGAAAATCTTCTTGTCGGGTTATGATAAAATGAATGTAGGATCTGCCTGTAGAGAATGGTGATGTAGAATCTGTTTGTTGAAATGAGAATATGGTAGATTTATATCTATGAAGAGGCATATCACATATATCAGGTATATGGATTGTCTGTCTGCTCTGCTGTTAAAATTAAATAGCCTATGTGTGTGTATCAACAACCACCACCCCGAATAAATTGAAAATAAACGTTACAAATTGCACCTCAACGTGGGGATATCGTTAGTAAAGTTACAAATGGCGCCCAACGTTGGGAAGAAGAACGGAATGAAGAAAAGCAAACTTTAATAAATTGAGTACAGTGAAAGTAGAAAAAGAAATGGTGGGGGATATAAATCGGGATGCGTTACTAATGCTGATCTGCAAGGTTACAGAGATGAAGGAGTCTATATGTAAGGCATCAAATGAGTTTACAAGTTCATTACAGGAGTAAGTTAGTTTATTAAAGGAGTCTACTAGTTCATTAAACGAGTCAGTTAGTTCAGATATTAATGAATTAAAGTAGTCTGTGAAGCAGTGGAATGAGTCTATAAGTAAGGAAGTGAATGAAATAAATGAAATTAAGGAGCAGGAAAATTATCAGAGAGGTGGGGGACGGAAGGAATATGGTATTGAAGAGGAAGAAAATGAAGATGAAATGAAAGATGGACAAAAGGTCAAATGGAGGAGGAGGATGAGCTAGAAGACAAGGTGAAGAAAAGGGTGGAGGATAAGGTAAAATAGGAGGAAGTGAATGAGATAAGTGAGATTAAGGAGCAGGAAAATCATCAGAGAGGTGGGGGGGGGGGGGCGTAAAAAGTTTCTAATAGAGAAAAGGAACAGAAGAAAAGTGAGGAAGAGAGGAGAGATGTCAGGCTAATGAACGACACCCAACATTCAACTGAAACCGTTAATGCAACTAACTATATTACAGCGAGTGCTGCAGCAGAAGCCAACAATGCAACAGTTACTGCAGAAACAGTTGCTGATTATTCTGCCATGGAATCCATTCGACCAGATGACGAGCAGAGTGTGGGAAGGTCGAAACTATTTGTGCGATCAGGGTAAACGTTGATGACGATGAGGCAAAAGCGGAAGAAAAAGAAGTGGGAGAAGGGGAAGAAAAGGATGAGATGTACGGCAAAGAGAAGGAGTAGGAAGAGGATGAAAAGTCAGACAGATAAAGATAAGATAGTGAAGGATCCAAGAATAAAAAAGAAAAGAAGATAAAAAGGATAAAGGAAAAGGTGAAATAAAGGATAAAAAGAAAGGAGTTGTTGAATAGTATGAGACAGATAAGAAAGAAGAGGATAAAAATGAGGAGGGGAAGGAGAGAGAAACGGGGGAGATGGAAGATGAGGAAAATAAGGTGCGGAATGACATGGTGGTTGAAGAAAATGACGAGATGGAAGGCAGAAGAAGGAGAGGAAGTCGAAGAAAGTGAAGAAAGAAAGAAAGAAAGAAAGAAAGAAAGAAAGCAGATGAAGCAAAGGCAGAGGTAGAAGAGAAAGGAGAAATGAAAGTTGAAGCCCTGAGAGACACTTTTACGATGGTTTACATGGCAATTAAGGAATATTTAGAAAATAACCCAGATCTTTTCATCATAGAAGATCTGCGTATTGAGCCCGTCAGACGAGTTTTTGGGGGTCCCACTAACCGCAATGACTTCCCAGACAACTCACCGTCTGGACGCATACGCCGAAAAGGCCTGGATGTACTTCCTATAGGTCAGTGCGCACGAAGACGCAGCACCCCGGGGCAATCGGGCAGACACGGAGAAAAGGGTGAGAGGACCCAAGAAGTACACCCCAGAAACACTTAGATTAAAATGATAACATCCAGACTTATGTAAACTCGAATAAAATGTATTTGAAAAATATGCAAACACCGGCCTAGTTCGGAGGGTTATTCTTGGGCTAATCCCGCAAGCTAAATTTAAAAATGTTAAAGTTGTAGATCCTAAACTGATTGTAAGGTGAAATAACCCTCGCGAAAGATCTAGTTACAAGAAATGCAAAAGCGGCAAGCTAGGGCAGTGGCACGTAAAGTACACCCTAAACAAGTGAAATGGGTTACTTATAAGAAGTTAAATTAACAACAACAATGATCAAAAGAATTTACGATGGTACCACTCCCTTATTTATTTTTAAATAAGTTACATCTAGCTAAATCCTGACAATTACAACAAAGTATACGGTGACTTACTACCGTAACAAACAAATATTTAATAGCAAAGCTATGTGACAATCCAGTATAAAAAAGCATCTAAGTTCAACTTACTGTCTATCAGGTACAAGGGTAAACATACAAATTTACACGAATAAATAAGACACAGCTTTCAGAAATCGTATTATTATTACCCTTCGTACACGCAAGAATACTCCTTGCATCCTTGGGTCATCTAGTGTTTAGTTATGTTGGTAAAAGCGTGATCTCAAAACACGTCTTACATTACTGAGGTGTCGTGCGCCACAAGTTGAAAACTAATAGTCCGCGACAACTCTGTCGTCAAAAATAGTGTTACAAAGTTAACAAGTCATTTCCCGCACGGAAATGTGACTGATCCAATGAGTTGGCCAGTTCGCTTCCAATCGTAAGTCAAAGTATATTACAGTCATTATGGTTATTTTATTTATAACAATTAGTTCTTATTATTATTAGAAGCGTGATTATTATTTTGTCGTCGGTTTACGTAGAGTACTGGCTCATTCCTCAATGGACACCTAGGCTTAAACTCGTGAAGTCTGGCTAAGAACAACACTAATATTACATCGGTTTACACATGGCCGGAAATCACAATAACATGAGTTAACGCTCGGTTCACAACAACACTGACGGGGCACACAGCACACCGTTGCAGTCTTCAGGTAATGACCTGGACAAAAATGGTCGCAGATATAAAAATCTGTACGACGACGCAACACAAGGCGTCACAACAATAACACAAGCCTATAAAAACGGTGTCAAAATATCTAATATAACAGACAAAAGCTTCTACTCATCATAATACACCCTCACGGTGTTCAAACATCTCGCTTCCTAAAGCGTTAACAATGGCAAATGACGTCTAATGACGTCTAATGACGTAAGCAACATGTGACTGCAATAAACACTCACATAACCTTGACTCAGAAATAATCAATACATTCCGTTACGTAGAAATATGGATGTGCGCATGCGCGTCGAGAAAAAGTAATCGTCTCACATGAGCGCTGCGGATCCAACACAGTTCATAACATTCAACTATGCTTGTCAAAGCACTTACACTCCTCATCGCGTCTGGCGATGTAAGACACTACACAGGCGTATAATCTCTCAAATAGAAGTCTTTTCTGAAATAACGCTGGCTTAACATCTAATACAAGTAGTAATAAATAATCCGTGGTTTCAATTCCACGTAGAAATTCCAATGACACTCATAGGTAATGTCAAAATATTACAAAGATAATATTGTGGAGATATTCCACTCAAAATATAGCTCTGGAGATGGGTAAAGATATTCCACTCCTAACATTCTGTACAATGTGGGCTTCAGCAAAATTTTCTAGTGTCTAACAGCTTGACACTGAACCAAAAATAATAACAGTCGACAATCCTACTGACTGCTAGGTCGTCTTAAATGATACAGTAGCATCTAGGGTTCGATGCTGGGTTGGCATCTTTAATTATGCTCCCAAATGTAGTTTTCTCTAGAACTAATGTAGCTTCAGAGCTCACATTACGGCTTAAATAAATACATTCAAAACGGTCATGATTACTTCTGATCATGAAACGATACGAGCCTGATAAACTCAAAATAAACTAAGCAGTGGCGTAAAAGAAGGTTTGCAAAAGGGTGTCATGAAAGTATGACTGAATAATGGTAGTCCATCACTCAAAAATCCTAATCTAGCCCATCTGAAGGGCTGACCAAACCAAATCTAAATGATTTGAGGTCTTGCCTAACCAAAATTAGAACAGATATCCTGCGAACACTCTCAGTTGCACCAATACACTGGTGATTAACTCACCTGGAAACGAAACATGACTAAACTATCTACAAATTCCTGCCTGACTGGCGTCACAAGTTCGGTTAATTATGACTATATAATAATTATAATATCGTATGGCCTCGTGTGCCGCGGGCAAGCTTTGTAATTTGACACCCAGAGGGTAGCTTGCATGTCGAATTTCGTTGTTCCTTGAATCACTATGAAAGTCAAGGAGGTTAGATAATAGATATCCAAATTCCTTGAATTTTATAGCGCCTTCTAGTAGAGAAATGAGGAACTTTGTGTTGGCGGAAACTCCCGAGATTAATTTTGCCATTATGAACACGGCCTACTGAATTCAAATGGGTTCTTTGACATGCCAACATCGTATGACATACGTATCGTATTTTTGCCGCCTTTCAAAAATCACTTACCACGGCCAGGGGCGAACCTGCAATCTTGGGGTTAGTAGACCGACACGATATCCACTCACCCACCGTGGCAAGCTATTATGACTACAATCTACTATCTACTACCACAGTCAACCCGTACATGAGAAAAGATTAGACTCACTCAGAAGCCACCATATTCGAAGGTTCCAATATTATGGTGTAACAGAGATTCAGGATGGTTGGCAATATTCCATAAACCAGCTCGGACATCGAGCTTGTGCCACTCCATTCTTTTCCTTCGGCTTCTCGTCTCTCGAGCTAAGATCTCCTCCTCATGGTCAACGGTAGGGTTGATGTCTCCTCGGATTTCCATTTCCAAGTAGGTGTTGGTTAACTCTCCTGCCATGGTGTAGATTTATCTTCTCCGTCGAATACTCCTCACATGGTGGTGTCTAATCCATTACAATGGTCATCATTAACGTGGTAAGAGTAGCGTACACGTGGTTGACGTTTAGATACATGTTAAAATAATCACACGTGTTTTCCACTGATTCTATCATAAGCACAGTATAATAATAAAGTGAATCACTGGCTTTATATTGCAGACTTTCAACAAATGGCCTTATAACTGTCTACTTCACTGCATTTACCTGACACGTGGTGTCAGCAATCACAGACTCGAATATTCTAACACATCTAGAAATATCGCACTGATCTGGCGAAAAATTTAGCAATAAAATGCGGCGTAAGATATGGTAATATTATGCACTTTCACGTAGATGGATGGTTTGTAAATCATGTTCAAGTTACTGTATTTAATCACTCTTGTGAACATGCAGCATGGCGTTCACACTATGAAATGTGGTGTTACTAACACTGAAAATATTCTTCGTAAATATCACAAAAAATATGGCACTAGACATGTGCATTTCAGTAATTTATCACTGGTAACAATTCTTATGAGCGATTCTAATACACTCGTCGTCTGTCGTGGATGATTATGGATTCTTCTTATCACCTCGTGGACGTAATATTGCGGTGATCGTCTCATGGACGTGAATTACACACTTTTCCACTCGCAATAAAAATTATACTTTCTCGCAGCGATGCACTGCACATATACGTACGAAAGTTATACAAATCAACGACGTAGTCGGATACACAATTATAGTTCATCACCAGCTTGGTGGACTTATAAAATCATCGTCACTTAGGACGGACCAGTATAGCACGTCTGTAGTCGACGGCTGTCAAACAGTAAGAAGCAATGAGTGTAGGTCTCCCTGCCTCGTGCAGAGTCAAAAGTTGAGTCGTTGACGTTCCATTTCCTGCCGCCAATCTACGGTGTTAATACCTTTTACCTTAAATCATAAAGTCGGTAAACATCGAAATGTTTCCTTGAAGCAGCATTACATAATGGTATTATCTGAGACTTTTAAATGCAAAATAGATAATACTTGTGCTCAGATTAAATATTCAGGTGAGTGTCCAGAGTCAAGACAAATCCAATTTTTTCCTGTACGTCCCGCGCTGTAACAGGGCGCGTTCTGCTCCACTGACATAACTTGTTCCTCATAAATTCCAACTAATATCACTGAGCCATGAGCTTCTCCGGGCTCAATATAAAGGATGAAGATAAAGTTCTCAATTTTGATAACTGCGTGTTTTTGGTTTCTGTTGGTGGATATCGAAGGCGTGATAATGTTGAAAAGGTACTGGTGATACTTTGCGTTTTAGAAGAAATGATGGAGACAGGCCCTGGAGAGGTCGAAAGGATGATGAAGATGGAAATGGTGACAGCGATAGAGATGAAAATAAGTCTGAGAAGCCTCGTGTAGATCTCGATATACTTCTAAAGTCAACTGAAGATGATAACGTTATGTTTGCTGGCGGTATCTGTTCCGGTATGTATGTTGACATATACGACAATATTCGAATGAAGGTTACTGGAGAAGACGTGCTTAAACTTATTGAGAGATTTGAGAACAGTGGGTTTGGGCATTTTGTACTCGATAATGTCAAATGAGTGGATAACTGAAACCTATCCCAATTCAGAAACATGTGCTTCTTATCCATGACCGAGAAGAGATGTTATGGCATGTACTCAAACAGGCTCAGGAAAAACAGCGGCATTCCATCTTTCCATGTTGTTGAATGATCCAAGAGAATAGCAGTAGCGGCTGGCCCATAAGGACTCCAGGACGGTGACCTTCCTAGAAAACGAAAAGAGATTTTCATTTTCTCTTGATATTTTAAGTCAAAACTTGAACTCTAATAATGCTAAGAAAATTACATGTAGCTCTATCAATCAGGAAGACTGTTTGGTGGTATCACGCTCAGCGCGCAGCTCACTGGTCAGTATGGAGTTACGGACTCTCGGGTTTCCGCCCGAAGATAGTGTCCAGGCGAGGGGTATGGGACGTGAGGGGAGTATGGAGACTGGTTCGCTTGTGGGCTGCTGGAGGGGTAATCTGTGGGCGCGATGTGCGGGCAGTTGTCTTGAAGCCGGGCGGAGTCCTTAACAGCACTGTAGCGCCGGTAAATATGTCATCTCCCCCCTTGCTACTCTAGATGTCATGCAACAGAATTTACTACTATTGGTTAGTGTGAAACTTGTGTCTAGCATCAAAAGCCAATAAGAAGTAGATCGTTCAGGGTTGTCAGATGTGTCATTCTGCTGTCAGCTCCTGCGCAGTGAACTTCCATTAGGCAAGCACTGTGGCCTGATCCCAACCCGCTGTGTTAATATACCGTAATTGAAGGTTTGACAACAGTGAACAGCATCAGTATTTCCTCTCAAACCCCTCTGCGAATATGCGTCCAGCCGGGGAATCACCCCATTAGCAAATCAAGTAGATGAATGAATAAAAGAAATCTCCATAGTTGCATATAATAAAAAATAAAATTAAATAACAATAATCCATGATTTAGTATCATTATCTTTATCTTCGAACACAAAAAATATATAATTATATCAAATTGTAGCATTTGAGACCAGTGATCTCGATTCATATTGCAAGGATGAAGTAACACGGACCTCTGGTCAGCTTCCTGCGGTTAGTGAAGGTTGGCACCAGTGAGCTATTTCGCTTTCGTGCTGGAAAGTCTTAAAGCGGTGGTAATATTCAGCAGTTGCAATCTCTGTGTGGGTGATGATTAATCTGTAAGTCATTAAGCTTTGTAAGTAGTGTCGTTATTTAAATTTACCGGTGCGACTGTGGTTTGCAAGTGCTTGTGGCGAAAGTGATACTCTCGTGCTTTCTCTATCGGTGCTTAATAATAATAATAATAATAATAATAATAATAATAATAATAATAATAATAATAATAATAATAATACGGCACCGTAATTCTTTTTAATTCTTGTTACGGCTGTGCTCTAGATTTGAAACTCAGTGTGATTAAGTATTTCTGCATTTCAAAATGAATTCTGTGAACGCTATTTTAAATAGCGGAACACTTTCTTTTGAGAGTAAATTAGAACTAAAAAGGCTAGGACCTCCGAAACCTGATTTAGTCATTTCACAGGTTCAGAACCCTTGCAAAAGCAAAGCTGGTTATACCAGAAAATTCAATCGCACATTGTACAGTCATGCAGACTGGCTGTGCGAATGTGAGGTAAGAAAAGCGTTCTTTTCTTCACATGCTTGGCTATGAATTCTGGTGATCCCGTGTGGACATCAGCTGATGTTACGGACTTGAAAGATAAAGTTAAGAAATATAAATCTAGTGAAAAGCATATAAACAATGGCATTGAGTTTGCGATGCTGGGTAAGGTAGACATCAGATATCAGTTAGACAGTGCGTATGGACTGAAAATTAAGCAGTTCAATGAGGACGTATCTACAAACCGTTACATACTCAGTAAACTGATCGACTGCATTAAGTTTTGCTGAAAATTTGAGGACACGATGAAACCGATTCATCCGACAATCCTGGAATATTTCGTGGGTTGGTTAGTTTAATGGCCGAGTTAGACTCTACTTTGAAAGAGCACATGAAAAAAAACCAAATATTCGTGATTAGATTAGATTAAATTAGATTTTTATTTATCCATTTGATCAATTACATGTATACAATACATTTTTGATATAGGACACGTCAGAAATTACATCTATAAAATAAAATAACTTACAGGTATATATTACTAATACCATAACTATTTATAACTTATTATAATAACAGATCTTAAGAGATACAATATTATTGGACAACTATTTACACCTTACTCTATTATCACAATATGGAAACTTAATTCCATAAATACAACAACTTACAGCTAGGTATTACAATTAAGAGGGAGCGAAACTCGGGTCGTAAATCGCCTTTTATTTCCAGAAATCGCCACCGGAGAGGTGAGCGCTATTGTCGCGTAATCTGCATTACCGACCATGCTACAGAGTAGAGCGCGTACGGTGGCAGGTGAGAGAGAGAGAGAGAGCGTTTTGGACATAAAGAGACAGAGACACTGCGATGTCGCCAGACTGCTCTTCCCGCAGTGTTGCTAATTGCTATGAAGCAAGTCAGTAAGCACTCAATCTCCACTCAGCCGACTTCTCAGTTTTCTTCCCTCAGTCTTTTGGCAGTACTTACGCAACCTGCCCAAGCGCATGTTGTGATGTTGTCAATGGTCGCTTCGTCCGTAATTCTCTCAACGTCTGCTATTCGGAACGTATTGTTTTTTTCTTGCAACATAAGATTTCAGGGCCGCGACGATAGAGAGCGATCTTTGGCCCCACGGTATTGACTGCCACCCCACATTTGAGTTCTTTCCGTGAAATCCTAATATTCCATGTTTCTTCTTAAAATAAATTAAAATTTCAATATTTGGTTATGTGAAATTATATAGGAAAGGGAAGCTATTCAACTTATTGACTTTTCACCAACCAGGCCTTTTGCGGGTACATAATCTCATTTTATATTCATTTGTGAATTTTGTACTTTTAAATTTCGTAGCGTGCTTACATTTTCTAAGTTGCCTTTAGCACTGTAACGCTTGAAATTTTACCTGCTGCCAATAGACTACAGTATATACCTAGGTAAATAACAGTTCTTTAGAAATAACTTGAATTGAACTAATGTTTTCGCTCTACAACGGTCCAAGAATCACTATTGTTTTAAAGTTTACTCACTTTACCTTTCAAGAGTTTGCTTGGACTTATTTAAAAGACTGATATAACAATTAAGAAGCCGTGGTTTTCTCTTTCGGACCCTTCTGTACGCTCGGGCCCCAGGGCTGTAGCCCTATTTGCCTCTCCTTCTCGTCGGACCTGTGTCCTCGTTGTCTTGCCATTTCATCAATTTCGTACTTAGAATGAGCGGATTTGTGCAGTAACAATTCCACTCTTGTTTGTGATGGGTTGTGGGAAATATCATTAGAAGACAACCACTCGATAATGTAAGCCTGTTATTCGAGGTCGGAGCTTTGTTAATTTGCACTGAGAGAATGCTCACATTGTCCATAATAACTGAATGTGGACGGAGGTCTGGCAGTAATCATTCAGTAAACCTTTGTTTAAAACGAGCGTGTCTCTCCTGAACGGCAATGGTCAGATTTCTCAGAGTTCGATACTAACCCTCCTTTGGTCGCGTAGATTACTATTGTAATCAAGGTTCATTTGTTTTATACCTACGAACATAATACACTAGATTTTGGTACATTCTGTTCAGTACCTTTCCAAGAAGTTCTTCCCATTACAATCACAGTGAAATATTACATCAATTGCCACTATATAGCGTGCCAGTGGTGTACCAAATAGTCATTCCACGCGATTATTTGCTGAACTACGCTTGAACTCATGGGTAGAGCCCTCCGCGGTAAACAAAGCGTTATCCGCACGACTGTTATCCGCATCCGCACGTTTATTATCCGAATCTACTGGCATTACTATAATATTTTTAATTAGATAAAGCATAACGCATTAAAGCAACAAATTTACACATTTGAGAAGAAAGTCGTTCCTTTAGGCTTTGTATGTCAAGTGCTATGTTTAAAATAAATGTTATCCAGCCAGAATTGCAGCACTTTCAGGTCGGAGTGTTAATTATGCTTAATAGCTTAATTTGAATGAGATTAGCTTAAATAATCATCTTACATTTCTCATGAAAATAACATAACGGAAAAAAATATGTCATCTCATAAACATCCGGGTGCTAGTAATGAAATTCAACAAGTTCAGATTGTATTCTAAAAGCTATCCGTAAATTTACTCGAAACATTATCCGCAGCTTATCTGCTATCCGCCGCACAGCCAAGCAAACTCTATATGCATGGCGAAAAATGTTGCGGATATCCGCATCCGCGTAGGGCATTACTAATGGGCGCCCGTAGGGGAGGGGGCAAGAAGGGGCCATGTACCCCGCCTGGAATCCAGAGAATATTTCGACTGTGCATTGTCACACCAGTTTATTTTATAAATTGAGGATACTGATAGTTAACTGATTTAGATGTAGGTATAATTCCACAGTTTTATTTAACTTAGTAATTTGAGATTATTTGAAAATATCCGGCGAACTGGATTAACATTACCATTTTAATGAACTGCTTGATTTTTATTTTACTTGTTCTTAAGAAATGAACATTATGACGATGATTCACAAAAGAAAGAAAAAAACTCCTCCCATTCATGCCATGAAGATATAATGTACCCGACGGTTTTAGAGCAGCCAAATAATGAATAACACGAAGCAAGTAAGAAATGAAACTAAATTGCGGGGCGTAGGTACGTATCATCATCAGCTAGTGACAGGTAGGTAAAGAAATAAAAAATATCAACTTGCCTCCCTCCCCCTGGAAAGAAATCCTGCGGGTGCCCATGCTTGTATAACATTGTATAGAAGTGGGAAACTGAATATATTAAGGAACACTTAATTGTAGAAAAATACTCATCTGTTCGCAAATATTTCATGTTTTTACTCAATACGGGAAACTGCCAAATTTCTTTCAAAAGTTAGAATTAGATAAGTTTTCATGTTGTGTCAACATATTTGGTATTTCATGTATTTGTCATGGAGGAAAGAAAGAGAGGAGTTGCCCAGAGCTCGTGTCAGTGAAGCAAAGCGCTGAGTCCAAAGTGGGCGTAACCTAGAGTTCTGTGACTTTTATGCGGCAGAGCATTGTGCATGGTTATTTCGGAGTTTTTTCCTAATAATGGCGTGTAGTGCCTATGGTGGTACGAATCGACAAAACAGAACATACCAGGAAGCATAAAAATATAGTAGGCCTATTACACACATCAAAAAAAGTTTTGCATCACCTCGGTTCCCAGATCTCCGGCATATAGACGTTGACTGTGTATATTGTATCCAAGATACAGTCCCTTTGACTGTTCATAGATGTCACTAAAACTGCTCAAAGATGTAAACAACCATGCATGAGCAGGGCCTATTAGACGGAGGGGGTACGACAGCCGATCAGTTCCAGTCATTCCACCAGGACGAAGGTACGCTGCTCATGTTGTCTGTAGTTCTACCATGCCTAGAAGGTCAATACCGCAGTTCGATAGCGTCCGCATTGTTACTTTGTGTCAAGAAGGGCTCTCAACAAGGGAAGTTTCCAGGCGTCTCAGAGTGAACCAAAGCGATGTTGTTCGGACATGGAGGAGGTACAGAGATACAGGAACTGTCGATGACAGGCCTCGCTCAGGCCGCCCAAGGGCTACTACTGTAGTGGATGACCGCTACTTACGGATTGCCGCTCGGAGGAACCCTGACAGCAATGCCACCATGTTGAATAATGCGTTTCGTTCAGCCACAGGACGTCGTGTTTCAACTCAAACTGTGCGCAATAGGCTGCATGATGCGCAACTTCACTCCCGACGTCCATGGCGAGGTCCAGCTTTGCAACCCCGACACCATGCAGCGCGGTACAGATGGGCCCAACAACATGCTGAATGGACCCCACGGAATTGGCATCACGTTCTCTTCACCGATGAGTGTCGCATATGCCTTCAACCAGACAATCGTCGGAGACGTGTTTGGAGGCACCCTGGTCAGGCTGAACGTCTTAGACACACTGTCCAGCGAGTGCAGCAAGGTGGTGGTTCCCTGATGTTTTGGGGTGGCATTATGTGGGGCCGACGTACGCCACTGGTGGTCATGGAAGGCTCCGAAACGGCTTTACGATACCTGAATGACATCCTCCGACCCATAGTGCAACCATATCGGCAGAATATTGGAGAGGCATTTGTCTTCATGGACGACAATTCTCGACCTCATCGTGCACATCTTGTGAATGCGTTCCTTCAAGATAACGACATCGCTCGACTACAGTGGCCAGCATGTTCGCCTTACATGAACCCTATCGAACATGCCTGGGATATGTTGAAAAGGGCTGTTTATGGACGTCTTGACCCACCAACCACTCTGAGAGATTTACGCCGAATTGTCGTTGAGGAGTGGGACAATTTGGACCAACAGTGTCTTGATGAACTTGTGGATAGTATGCCACGACGAATACAGGCATGCATCAATGCAAGAGGACGTGCTACTGGGTATTAGAGGTAGTGGTGTGTACTGCAATCTGGACCACAAATGCTGAAAGTCTAGCTGTATGATGGTACAACATGCAATGTGTGGGTCTCATGAGCAATAAAACGAGCTGAAATGTTGTTTGTGTTGATCTCTATTCCCTTTGTATTTAACGGTTCCGGAACTCTTGGAACCGAGGTGATGCAAAACTTTTTTTGATGTGTGTATTTACCATACTTGAAAGTTACAATATCAATTGAAGCTGAACCGTTGTAAGTTGTATCCATGCAATTCTGTTGCAGGTTGAGTTTATTAATATTATATTCTCTCTCAGGACAGGAAAGCACGGAGAGCTGCATCAAACCAGTCGAAAGACTGAAGACTCAAACAACAATAGGCTACATTATATTGCACTAGCCAGCACTGCGAAGGCATCTTCTTCCGGTTCTTTCATCTGTGGGATTTTTCTATGATTAGTATATTCATCACACTCCATCCTTCTTATAAAATCGAAAATCAAAATTTTAAAACAAAAAGAAAACAAAGAAGAACAAATGAAATACCCATTAAAAATTGGCCTACGATTGTAATCCACGCGACTACTGACGTTGCATTTCGAGCCGACCGTCCTAACCAAAACTTCCAGTCCTTCGGAAACGTCGCTCATTTTCCAGCACATTGATCTTGTATAGTTTTGACTTACATTACGCTTCATCAAGGTAATAAATGCAGTAAGTTATGTCCCTGATTCACCGATCTCGTACATTACGGTACCGGTACCCTCAAAAATGCAGTTCTCGCCGCTATGATGTCACTCCTTTCCATGAGTAGCTTTTTCTCGTCATGAGTTTCCTCATATTTTTAGCCTATTTTCAATTTTGAAAAAATAGGCTTATGAGATCACCTTTTGTCCGTGTGTGTGTGCGTGTGTGTGTGTGTGTGTGTGATTCGTGTGTGTGTGTCCCCCTAATAAAATCTAAACGGCAGGAGCGATTTCAATGAAACTCGGAAAGTTCATAGCACTATTCCCGGCGACCTCGACCGTGCCCTTCAAATTTTGTTACGACTCACCAATCCAACATGGCGGCTGTGCGAAATATTTCACCAGCATTCAATATCTCCGAAACTATTACCGATATTACCCTGACATTTTCTATGGTGATAGAGGGAACTGCTATAAGTTCACTTATGTGACTTTTGAAAACCTGGTAACTACAAAACCAACATGGAGGCCAAGCGAATTTGCGACTTTTAAATAGACGTTTCTCGTGATTTGACCAACCAAACGCAATGAAACTTGGTGCAGTATATGTTTATATACATTGTAATGTACCGACATCTAACTTCGTTCAATTGTTTACATAATCACAAGATGGCGGATGTGCGAAATATTTCACCGGCATTCTATATCTCTGAAACTATTAGCGGTATCTCCCTAAAATTTTGTACGGAGATAAAAGGCACTACTGGAAGTCCATCTATAAGACTTTCAAAAACCGGTTAACTACAAAACGAACATGGCGGCCAAGCGAATTTGAAAATTTTAAATAGACCTTTCTCGCGATTTAATGTTCCAAGCGCAATGAAACCTGGTACAGGAAATATTTATACACATTGTTATCCACTGGTATCTAATTTAGTTCAATTGTTTACATAACCTCAAGATGGCGGCAGTGCGAATTTTAAAATTAAGTTTTTATTTCTTGTGATGTAGTCATGCGATCGAAGTGAAAGTTTGAATAATGAACCTACGCAATGATTTTCCTTTAATGGTACATGACTCTATGGCCTATACATTTAACAATCCAACATGGCGACCATCCGAAATATTTAGACGATACTGAATATCTACGAATCTATTTTAGCAATCAAACTGCATTCTTTTAATGTTCATAGGGGCTATGAACTTAAGTTCACCTATAGGACTTTAAATAACCTGGTGATCACAAATCCAACATGGCGGTGACGCGAATTATAAATATTCACACGGACGTTTCTCGCAATTTAACCATCCGAGTGCAGTGAAACTCGGTACAGTAAATCCTTATACGAATGTTAATCCACTGGCATCTAATTTATTTCAATTGTTTCCATAACCTCAAGATGGCAGCTGTGAAAAAATTTAAAATCTCCTTGTTTTTTCTTGTGTCCTAATTTTGCGATTGAAGTTTGAATACTACACGTTCACAATAATCTGCATGTAACAGTACATAACTCTAGGACCTACATATATAAAATCCAACATGGCGACCATCCGAAATATTTAGTCGGTTCTTAATATCTACGAATCTATTACAGCAATCAAACAGAAATTGTGTATGTTGATAGTGGCAATTAACATAAGTAGGATATATGAAAATAGGCTGTATAGTTCTTCACGGAACTACTTGTTAGTGCTACGCTTATCTTATACTGTACTGTAGGTTCATAATTAGTTAAAATATAAGAAACTACCGGAGTATTGTTGTAGGACAATACTGTGAAATCACAATAGATATGATTTTTATACAGGGTACATTTTTCGGTCTAGCGACATAGCCGCGCAGCGGAAAAATGCATGCGTAGCCGGGTGACTCATTGCGAGAGATATAGCGCTGCTATGTTGCTAGATGGACAGGTAGATGACCACGCAGTTCCACCCCTTAAAAACAACAATAACGAACTTGCTAGATGGATAAAAAAGAAGGACCCTGTACTTTTAATTAATAAGTGTATGATAAAATATGTTTCACAATAAATTATACTTAAACTCGTTGAATTAATAACAATGTATACAGAAGATTAACCTACTAACAGTTCGTTAAAAAAAACGAAAGTAAACACAGTAGAATCCTATTCAATGAACACAATACATCAGCTGTAAGTCTTGTTCTCAGCGCTAAAAATAATTTGCCACTCTGCCTTACCGACCCATTACGCCTGCGCTCTTGCGGCTAAGTAGTGAATTTCTATGGCAGCAGCATTACGACTGAAAGTGTAGGGCATTAAAAACTGCTTCTTTTATAGAAATACGCAGGAGAAAAGCAAGATTCATCTCTATAGAAGCATTCTTAAACAAATACCCTTTACAACCATGTAACTTTTCATCACTTTTGACAGTCACATTGATTTTTAATTTCTGAAGTAAAATCGGTGAAAAAAAGGCCTTGCCTTATGGGAAAATTGCTTCTCAGTTTCAATGATACAAAATGTTATTATCAATGAAATCTCATTTGAAAAGTTTAATACGTGCTATTGAAGGTATTTACGTGATTTGAAAGTGAAGTTTTGTTTAATTTCAGCCATTGACCTATTTAAAACGTAGATTTTAACTCTCTCTCAATGCTATAAGCAGAGCCTGCCACGAGCGGCCGGCCGGCTGACTTTAGCGCCCTCTTAAAATATAAAAGTAAAACATAATTATAGATTTCATCGCTCCTAATGCTAAGATATTCAACTACAGAGTAAAAACAATGGCACTGCAGATAAGCTTTCTACATTCATTTAAAGGTTTTAATTTTTTGGGAAAATCCTATATAGAGGGGTTGTTTATTTTACAATTTAACTCATGTGTGAAAAGTTCCTTTTTTGGCATATGCTTGTGTGTGTACCGTATGTGAAATATGAATGTATTGATTTTGTCTTGTGTTATGCCTATGAACATCATTGTTTGTTTTAAGAAAAACGTCTTTATTCATTAAATTCTTTTAAAAAACATAATACTTTCAAAGATATGAATGCAGGGTAGTGGGAGAATCTTTAAAACTTTAAACAGAGGTCTACATGATTCTCTATGTTTTCATTTGCCATAACTCTAATTGCCCTCTTTTGTATCCTAAACGTGCTTAGTACATCTGGTGACATACCTCAAAATATGACCCCATATCTTAAGTATGAATGGAAATAAGCAAAATATGTATTTCTTAATGTGTGCATGCTAGTACAAGTTTCAAAATATGTAACGCAAAGCACATCGAGTTCAGTTTAGTATTCAGATATTGAATATGTTGATTCCATTTCAAGTCATGTTGTATACATAGTCCTAAAAATTTTGTTTCTGATTTATTTTCTATTTGATGACCATTTAATGTTATATTGGGCGTCGCAGGATTACTATTCTGTATAGTGTAGACATTTAGAGATACTGTTTTTTATAGTTTATTATGAGGCGATTATCTTGTGACCATTTGGTTAACTCTTCTGTAACCGAGTCAGCAGACTGCTGTAAGACCAGTTTAGTTTCACCTTTTATTACGAGTGTTGTATCGTCCACAAACAAAATTTCCTTATGAGAATCAACGTTCTATGTTATATCATTGATATATAGAAGAAAGAGTAGTGGGCCCAAAACCGATCCCTGGGGTACTCCAAATGTAATAATACCCTCATTGGACAATGTTTCATTAAGTAATCTGGTTCCATCATCCTTGTGTCTCAAGTTTACTATTTGCTTACGCCTTGTTAAGTAAGACTCGATCCATTTATTAGATAGACCTCTAATACCATGTTGATTTACTTTTGTAAGGAGGATTGTATGGTCAACAACATGAAATGCTTTCGTTAAATCCAAGAATAGGCCAGTCACATGTTCCTTATTGTCAATTAATTTCAGTTTACTATTAATACATTCATAAATTGCTGTCTGTGTAGATTTTTCCGTTCTGAATCCATGTTTTGAGTTTGATAGTATTTTATTTTTTCTATAAAACTTATCAGTCTCTTATACATGATATTTTTTACCACAAATCCTGCAATACCAGTTGGCAAGGTAATAGGACGATAGTTATCAAATTCATCTTTTGAACCGTTTTTGTGCACTGGAATTACTTTTGATAACGTCAAAGTATCCGGGTAAGTTCCTGAGAGAATTGAACTGTTTATTAAGTGCGTAAGTGGATTTATTATATTTTCTGCACATTTCTTTAAAATTGCTTCAGGGATGCCATCAATGCCAGCACAGAATTTTTTTAGTTCTTTTATAACTATCTTTACCTCTTTACTTGTGACATGATTTATAAATAAAGAATCACTGCGTATATTTATTTTATTATTAGAATTTAGTGTATTTACCTGTGATTTTTTAAATAATTTTTGTAGAATTTCCAGGAAATAGTCATTAAAAGTGTTTGCTATTTCCTCTGGATTATTAATCACTTTATTATTGCAGGTCAGTGTAATGTTCTAAGAACAAAGTTCCAACTGGTTCCGCCTCGTCAATACTGTCAAGACAGGTGATTGCATCACGACATTTTAATAAACAGTATTGACGAGGCGGAACCAGTTGGAACTTTGTTCTTAGTATATTTCAGTCAATACGGAAAAAATGTGCGACTCTCAGAGTCAAAAAGACAGTGTAATGTTCCTTTGTATTTTAGCAGATTGTCCAGTTTCTTTCTTTATCACGGACCACATAGCCCTGTTTATATTAGATGATTGGGAAATAAAATTATCATTATGCATTTTCTTTGCTAGTCTTATTACCTTTCTTAATATGCTAGTGTATTTTATTTTGGTATTTCTAAAACCATACAGAACGAGCTTCTCGATTCAATCTAATCCTTGTGCCTTCAGTTGATCAGCTTGTTTTTATTGTGCGGTATGAACTGAATGGCAAAATTAACGAAAGTTTCGTTAGCTTCGTGCTGCCCAGAGATCATACTGCAGATGGAATTAGTCAAGCTTTATTTGCCGAACTAGAGAAATTGAAGGTGAATACGTTCCCTGAAAAAGTAATAGCTCAGAGCTATGATGGTTCGAATGTTATGAGCGGGTAACACACAGGTGTACAGACAAGAATGAAGATCGTGTACAAAATATGCGCACTGTGTTCATTGTTATGCGCACCAATTGAACTTGATTATCGAGCATTGTGCAACCCAAAATTAGTAGGTAAAAATATTGTTTAGTAATTTTGAGGGATTTCCCTGCTTTCTTTCCAAATCTTCCAAATGGACAGCCGTTCTAGATGAAATCGTCAAGAATCGGATCCCGAAAAATGCCGCCACTAGATAGAATTTTAGGGCACGTTGCGTAAGAAGTGTCTTCATTTACAAAAATGAACTTATTGCGAGTCTAGAGAAGATTGTAGATGATGACAGTAATGACTATTTGACAGTCAGATAAGCAACAGGTTTGATAAACATTTTAAAAGATCATGACTTTCTCTTTTGGCTCGAACATTTTAGTAAAATTATGCCAGGTGCTGATATTTTATTCAATGAACTACAGCATAGGGAAATTGACAGTGTAAAGGCTCTGAAGAACGTGTCTACCTTCAAATCCTCGATTCTGAATATTAGAAATTCTCTCGATCAGTGGGGTACAGAGCATAGCGTGTGTGGTTCAAACCCGGGCACTAGTGAAAAGCGTGCTTGATTTGACAGCAACAAATGGGTCGTGGCAAAAGAGGTAAGCGACGTAATTTTAACTGGTATTGCCGATCGTTTCGGTTTTAATGAGCATTTATCAGCAGCGAAGCTATTCCAGCACAGCTTATTTTCAAAATTTAGAGTGTCGTTTCCTGACTCTGAATGTAAAATGGTCGCTAAGTTATTCACTTTAAATCCACTTGAACTCAGGCAGGAATTAACAGTTTTTTACAGCAGACGTGTTTGGGTCTTTTTTCTTATAATAACATTATCCTTGTGAGCTCAAAACTTGACAAATCCAAGCTTGCATGAATACACTAATTAAAGAACGATGTATCCAGTACATAATAACATAGAATATACAATTATTCTTTTAATTACTCCAAACTCAAGCCTAAAGCGTTGGCTGTTAAAATGTGGACATTGGATTATCACTTGAATTCAGCATAGAACACGAGTTCTTTTTTCCTTTTAATATTCAAATTTGGAAATATACTTTAATATTCAAATTTGGAAATATACAAGTGCCAATAACAATCAATGTCAGTGTTCGAGCTGACAGATGAATTTTAGGAAAGTGTACCTCCTGAGTCACATTATGCTTCATTTTCATTCATTACTAACCTGTTGAATTGCTTTTTTTCTGATTGATTACTTAAATTACTAGCAGAGAGTGAATTTAACTGCAAATTAAAAACTGGAATAATAATAATAATAATAATAATAATAATAACGTGGCAGGAGATTAAGCGTAACATTTATTACACATAGACAGAGTTTGAGAATTCTTGTCCAACTCTTTACTTTTACAGTTTTTAGTTTGAATACGGTTATGAATGCAATGACGTAAAACATAAGGGTTATGTCAGGAAAAAAAGAAAATTTTGCAACAAAGTTTTTTCCATAGAATATGTCATTGTCGGCAATACATTAACTATGAAAGATAAGTAAATTACCAGGACAGGAGAATGTTCAAGTAATGGAATTGTTACAATACAGGACAAAAAGTGTAAAATCGAGTTACTTTTATATGCAATGAAAATATCGCGTTATATGCTCAATATTCTTGATGTCGGATCCTAAGGCTGCCCTCATCAGAGGTTTCTATCATTTGGTAGGCCTATTACAACAATGATTTCATAAGGTAACAACACAGAGAACCTGATGTGAAAATTACGTATAGACGAAATCGCAAAACGTGTCGTCCTCTGCCATCCATCTCGTCTTTTTCTTCATCCGCCATGTCATTCCGTACCTTGAACTCCTCATCTTCCATCTCCGACGTTCCTCTCTCCTTCCCTTCCTCATTTTCTCCTCTTCTTTCTTGTTTGCCTCATACTATTCAACAATTCCTTTCCCTTTGTCTTACATCTCATCCTTTACATCCTCATCTTCCTTCTCCAACGCTTCTTCACCGTATCTTTTTCCAGTATGTTGTCTTCTCCATGACTCACTCTTGTAGTTTTACCCTCATCTTTAGCCTCTCTTTCTTGGCTGTTATTGTCCTCATGACCAACTTCATCTGCTAGTAGTTTCTCTTCTATCTTTTCTTCTCCTTCACCAGCTTCCTCTCCATCTTCAGTTTCGTCCATATCATCTGCTTTCCTTCGTCCTTCCGTTTCATCTTTTCTGTTATCCGTTTCTCCTTTCTCTTCTACCTTCTCCTTTCTTTCACCTCCTTCCTCTCCTTCAGTTTCTTCCATATCACCTGCTTTCTCACGTTCTTCCATTTCACCTTCTCCCTTATCCGTTCCTCTTTTCTCTTCTACCTTCTCCTTTCTTTCACCTCCTTCCTCTCCTTCAGTTTCTTTTCATATGACCTGCTTTCTCAAGCCCTCCTCATCTCTGATAATTTTTCTGCATCCCCACATCTTGTTGAACTTGATGGTCTTCCAACCCTTCTATTTCATTCACTCCAGCATCACATACTTCACACATTTCATCCACTTCTTCCTCCTCTCCGGCCACAGTCACAGACTCTACACTGTAATTCATTGCTTCCTTCGCCGACTCTGCCTGTTTGCTCCATGATTCCGTCAACTCTTCTATTTCCATTTTCCATGATTCTGTTACCTCTTCTAGTTTCTTGTTCACTGATTCTTCTACCTCGTCTAGTTTCTCCATGATTATTCGTAGGTATATCTCCCCCATTCGTGCCCCTCGTTGGTGTGTCATTTTGTAACTTTTCTAACTTCCCTTTATCGATCCCCACGTTGAGGCGCAATATTGCAACATTTCCATTACTTCCTTTTTGGGGTGTGGTGGTATTAAATTACCATAAGGGACACATTTCCTAAAAATATTACCATCCTTTTATTTCTTCTTTGTCTACATACAAGCAAGCTTCCATTGCCAGGATTTGTCGTATAGCATCCTCAACAATTTTTGTTAAAAAAGGGGCTCTTCTCTTTATAAATATATTCTTCTATTCCTATCTCTTCTATTTGCATATTATTAAACTTTACTTTCTATCCTTCTTTCACAATCAACTTCTGGACCTACCATTTTCTTATACATACTAAACTTACAATCTCATTCCCAATCATTACCTCCAAGCCCATACTTTTTCATCTTCCAACCAACCAATAATCAAACCTCATAGAAAAATTTCAACAGATACTACCTATAAACAATACCCTATCTAAGTCAAAGAAAAACAAACCATCGTAAATAGAAAATATTTACAGACCTGAAACTCAATTAAATTAAACATGACCCTCTTCTCCTTTGCTAAGCTCTGCGCTAAGGCCTTACAATAGCCACCAGCAAAGAGTAGCCATGATCCTAACCTAAACATCCAAGTACAATGAACAGTGACACTATCAAGTTATGAAGAGGTGCGGAAAAAAATACTGTGATCACCAGCCTAAGAGTCTGTCGGCCGCTCTGAATTAATAGTAACATCCGATCAATGTGAACATAGTGTCTACTGGTAGTTTTAGTTAGTGTATTTGTTGATGTTTTGTAATTTGTGCTCTGTGATTTATTTTATATATGTGATCCTCAAGTGTTTCTCACGCGAGAATCACATATATAGGGGGTGAATTGAAACGGTTCCTTTTCTCAAGGATCGAAGCGTGGCCACCTGTTGGTGGGCCATTGCAAGGAGTCTAGCACTTGAGCTATGGGATTCTTTGTTGTGACCCAGCTGTAGGTGGCAGGGGGCTTTGCCCAATGAAGTTTCATGTCTATATATATTCCTTTTATGATAGTCAGTTATTGAAATTCTTCTTGTTGGGTTATGATAAAATAAATGTAGGATCTGTTTGTGGAGAATGGTGATGTAGAATCTGTTTGTTGAAATGAGAATATGATAGATTTAGATCTATGAAGAGGCATACTAAAGAAAGAGGATTTTAAAAAATTAAATGAATACGTGTGTTCCTATGATAAGATGCATGTTCTTTTATGTTGTAATTGATGGTGATCTGAGTAATGAACGGTAAACAGAGGAATGTCCATCACATATATCAGGTATATGGATTGTCTGTCTGCTCTGCTGTTAAAATAAAATATCCTATGTGTGTATCAACAACCACCACCCCGAATAAATTGAAAATAAACGTTACAAATTGCACCTCAACGTGGGGATATCGATAGTAAAGTTACAGTGTGGTATAGTACATTGAGATTATTTTTTCCTCTTGCTGCAAATATGGATCTGGAAGTTCATCACCTTGATGATTCAACAGCTTTTATGAATGGCTTTCTTAAAAATGACATTTATATGTACCCCTCCAGGTGGCTATGAGTGTGACATTTCTAAAGTTTGTAAGCTTCGAAAAACTGTTTATAGCTTGTAGCAAGCATCTCGCAGTTGGTATGAGAGGGTTCATGAAATTCTTACTGAAATCGGTTATATGAAGTCTCTGTATGAACCATATGTACCCCTAGGTATACTACTGTAAAGATTCATCATCTTTTGTTGTTATTGCCCTCCATGTTGATGATTTTTTGTATTTTTTTATAATCATGTTCAAGTGGACAAACTGAAGTCTGTGTTGTATTCTCATTTTAAGATCAAAGATTTGGGACAAGTCTCTGAATGTCTGGGGATGAGAGTTCAAGGAAGCAAAGATTGTATTAGATGGGATCAGAAGTGTTATCTGATAGATGTCTTGAATAGGTTTAACATATCAGATTGTTCTCATGTGAAAACTCCAATGGAAACAGGTTTGTTGTTGGAGAAATCCACATCCTGTGACAAATCCTATCCCTATCAACAGGCTATTGGTGCTTTGTTATACCTTTCCATATGTACCAGGGTAGATATTGCATATGTAACCAATATTATTTGAGTCAGTTCAATAATTGCTATGGTAAGGAACATTGGACATGTGTCCAGAGAGTGTTCAGATACTTGAAGGGTACGGTACAGTGGATGTTGGTGTCATGTATAAAAAATCAGAATGTGATGTCAAGGGTTTCGTTGATGCTTCTTTTGGAAATAATTTAACGGACAGGAAACCTGTGAGTGGTTATGTATTTAAATATACAGAAGGCCCTAGAAGTTGGGAAAGTAAGAAACAGCCAGTTGTGGTACTGTCTAGCACTGAAGCAGAATACATAGGTCTGACTTTAGCATGTAAAGAAGCTCTGCTCCTTAGAGATTTTTTTCTTTGAGTTGTGTAAGAGAGGAGGTCAAATTCAGTTGTGTAATGACAGTCAAAGTGCTCCGAGGTTGGCTGAGAATGAAGGTTTTCATCAGAGAACAAAGCACATAGATGTGCGCTATCATTTCATTTGGGACATCTTAAAGAAATGCAAAGTAAAGTTGTCCTATATGCCTACTGCTGAAATGCTTGCTGATGTATTGACAAAAGGTCTGCCAATTCATGGTCATGTGAAATATGTTACTGGCATTGGTTTGTCCTAAAGTGCAGCATAATGCAGCATTGCTCGATTAAGGGAGAGTGTTGAAGAGAATGAATATTCCTCGTACTTTCTAATCTCGCATATAAATATAGTTTGTCTTTTGTCAAATGTATATTCGTTGACTTTATGTTCTTTTTCCTTTGTCTGTATCATGTATCCTGTGTCTTGTTCAATACATCACAGTCAACAAGTGTTCATGTATTTTAATCCGTTCGTCCCGTGTACACCTGATACAATAGAGACCCATGCATAGCACAAGTAGTTTCAATAGGGCCTACCTATAGAGGCCTGATATTTAGATAACAGATGTGGCCTACAGTTATGCATGATGATGATGATAACTGTTTTAAGAGGCCTAAGAATTCTTTTTCACTAATTACTCGCAGTGACTGCAATTTGAAAGCAGCCAAGATGTACCGTAACTATTTTCGACATTCCGCACCAGAACGCGAGTAGGGGTGGCGTGATGATTCCCGCATTGTTAGCCAACAATAGGCTCATTTAAATGTTCTTACAGTTACACCTTAATTCCCAGCATCTTTGGATCCCTAGTACAACTCCGAATACTTCCAACACGATTGGTTCTAGGGCCTTAAAACGTGGATTTCCGGTTAATTTGTCTGTTATTTATAGGCCTAAAAATCTACACCGTTTCACCAGACTAAACCATAGTTTACGTTCCGAGTTTTATTTCTTGTTTTGCGAAGCTTAAAATGAGCGTAGATTAGTCATTCTACAACAAATTCGATATTTCATCAATCTGCCAAACGGCCTAAATCTAGGGAATCACGAGGAATGTCCAAATTTCAAGTGGATAGTCAAACCCGCAGTGTTCTGAAAGGTGAGTACGTACAATTTGGTTCGGTTTGGAGAAACGGTGTAGATTTGTATAAATAACAGACAGACAAACCAACATTCAGAAGATGGGGTTGGAAATTATTATCCCACTGGCCGTTCCCGATAGCAAGTTTTCTTACTTGGGCGATGGAGTAATAATTTCCCACTTACACTAATAATGATATTAAGCCTACTGTGCATATCACTCAATAATGTGGTTTATTTAAAATGATATAATAAATACAAAACAACCTTTCCGTTCTATAATTTTAAAAAATGGAGTCGGAATCATCACTTAAACAACCAGAAAGGCTGTTGGTACAAGTTTCAACGTCAGGAGATGAGAGATGTGTGAGCTATGTTTACTGTCCCCTTGAACATACCTTGTTGATAGAATAGCTGTCCATTTTGGAGTGTTGCATGTTGAGTTGATTGGCGATCGCTGACCTAGTAAAACAGAACATGCGGATATAAATGATCACGTAAGGACATTCTAAATTAGAGAGAGTAGCATGCGTAAGCACATGTATGTATGCATGTAGGCTACACACATTGTACATTATTTTTAGCTTACGGGAGAACTGGACGTTATTTTCAGCATTAATACTGGTATATCCTCTTATTTCTGGTTACAGCTTTTCTTGTGATGCCTCATCCAACCAGGCTCTGATTTTGCAGTTCAATATTCAGCCACGAGTAGCATCCTCGTTTTCTGCTCTATTTAGAAACCAATTCAGCTGAGAAACACTTTTATGCAACATGAGCGCTACCGTACCACACAAAAATATGACCCGGGCATTACAACTATCTCCCACATAACACAAGTTCGGGGACCTACAACATCTTCGCGAAAACTGCATAAGGAAAATAAAAGTGATTTTGGAATGTTGGTTTAGGGGCTGCGACAACGCAGTCATGTAGCCCCGTGTACATTGGGTGTGTGTAGAATCTGTCTGATAACCGGTGTTAATTTTGATGTCTGTATTAGTGTATTTTGGAATGTTTAAAGTTAGTATGTTTGAAATATCATTCAATAATCTAAAATTAGTGTTAACTAAAAAAAAAAAAAAAAACAGAATATTAATGAAAAACATATTTTATTCTATTATAAACACCCTAGCTGAAATGTATTTACTCAGTGACCACAGCCATTTCAAACATTTATTTTCAAGTATACACCAACCTTTCCAAATATCCTATCTGCAGTAAAGCTACATTATACTGCAAGCCAATGCTTAACATTCACTCAGCACAACGGAACTGACGAGCACGTGCACTGTAGAGACCACTGGGATACCGATCGAGTATTCGCTTCCCACCTTTAGTTTCAGATTAATAGATTTTCAATATTTTTGTGCAGCTGTTGGCAACACCAGCTATCTGATGTGCCATCTAGCGGTGAAAATAACAATCTTTCTAAGTAGGATAAATTGAAGAGTATACTAACATGGAATGTGGAAGGACTGCGAGGCGCCATGAGCCTTCTATCACGAGAATTTCTGAATGAATATGACATCTGCGTTCTCACGGAGACTGTGGTCAAAGCAGAATCAAGATTTGACGTCCTCAATTTTTACAACCTTCATGCATACGCAAGACAGTGCAAGGACAGGGGAAGACCGTCGGGTGGCGTTGCCTGTATAATTAAGCCCAACCTGGCCCCGATTTAACTACTGTGGAAGGAAGAAGACATATTGGTCGTGGAAACGAAAATCGGTGTAATTGTGGCAGCCTATTTCAACCCCTGACAAACCACCATGAACGTAATAGACCACATTGGAGTGGCTCAATACATTCTAAAGAAGAAGAAAGGTCGTCCTCGCTGGGGATCTAAACTGCAGAATGAATCTACAAAACGCAAAAAGCGAATAAGTTTTCCACTTCCTAAACCTAGAAGGTTTTAGAGTGCGGAATAAAACTCACTACTGGACGTACATAGGTCCCAACGGGACTAGCACAATAGACTTGATATGTACTAGAGGAATGCCCGAAAGAAGAAATGCAAACATAATTAAGACACATACCAGTAAGTATAGATATAGATGACGTGAACAATGATGAGGAACCTTTGAAAGGAAGCAACAGAGCAGGCAAAACGCTAGATAGAGACAAAGTCAGAGGAAAGTTGGAAGACATAGACAAAGTTTTAAAATGCATCCAACAGGGAATAGTCGATCAGGTGGCAGCATGGACACAAGACTGCATCACTAGCGCAGCAACCTCACCTACGCATGGAAGAAAGGCAAAACTGGTTCGACGAATCGTGCTTTACACAAATAAAGTAAACACTAAGTAAACTACCCAACGTTAGGGCTACAAAGGACAATACAACGCTGGAAGAATACCGTCAAGAAAGGAAAATCTACAACGATCTGATTAAAAGAAAGAAGAGAGACTTTATAGAAGAGACACAAAGAGCATTCGTTGCAGGAGCAGAAACAGACCCATACCGGGCCTTAAAGCCAAAGAGCCGAAACTTACAACCAAATATACCATTGGAAACATGGGAGGAACATGTCAAGAAAGTCATCTACTCAAAGGAGTTTAGACTTGAAACCAGGCTCCAGGAGGACCGCGATGCGTTGGAACCCAACACAGAAGGAGAGATCAGAAGGGCTATACAGAGAAAAGGGAACAATAGATCCCCCGGTCCAGATGGACTAAGGAATGAGCATCTGAAGCAAACCACTGAGGAACTGGTACCGGTATGGACGGCCCTTCTAAACAAATGCCTAGAACTCGGACAAATACCAAGCGAATGGAGAAAGTCAACCATCAAGCTACTGTACAAAGGAAAAGGGAATACTGATGACCCAAATTCATACCGCGGATTAGCGCAAGAATCTATAGCCTTAAAGCTACTGACGGGTATACTGACAGAGAGATTAGATGCAAAAATAGACTGCTACCAGAAGAACAATGTGGATTCCGGAAGCATTGATCAACAATCATGGCTTCAGGAAACCTACTAAGACATGTGACAACAGCACTAGAGAAACCCAAAGGCAAGCTCTATGTACTCTTTGTCGACTATTCAAAGGCTTTCGATCTGATCAACAGAAAGTTGCTGATACAAAAACTGGAAACATTCATAGGCAGGACAAGGTTGACGACGCTTATATCCAACAAATTGGCAGAAAAATACATACAAGTGGACGACGGAGTTGGGAAGACAAACTGGATGATGCAAACGAATGGTGTGATCCAGGGGAACCCACTCAGCCCCATTCTATTCAATGCTCTCACACATGTTGCAGGGGACAAAATAAAGGAATCGACGGTAGCCAAACTCTACATGTATGCAGACGACATGGCAATAGCCTCGGTGCAGATAAAGGACCTGCAATAGGCAATCGACATACTAAGAGAATAGGCCCAGGAAAACGAAATAACAATCAACGAGGACAAGACATAGATGGTCATCTTCCGAAATGGTGGCAGGCAAGCAGACTCAGACCAAGTGCTATGCAACGACAAGGAACTGAATGCAGTAAACAACTTCAAATACCTCGACCTTACACTTCAGGTCACAGGAAGAAGCTTCAGACTACACACAAGAGAAAAATCAGCTGCCGCAATGAAAGCTATAAACCACATAAGTCATATTACTCTAATATTACTGAGAACTGCAATGGCGCTTTTCCGAGCAAAGGTCATGACCGTTCTGACATACGGTCTAGAGTTAACATGGGAGATTTTCAACTATAAGCAACTGGAAGAGCTCGAAAAAGTGAAATTCAGGTTTCTCAAACGAGCCTGGGAGTTTCCAGAACAGCCAAATCCAGCTAGTATACGAGCTCGCGAGAGAAACGCTCCTCATAGAGGATCTCCATACACCTTTAATGCTATCATCTACAGAAAGTTCTATAAAACTCCTCCAAGACCTACAAAACAAAAGGCTAGACATACCGACGGAACAGAAGCAATAGAAGCGATGATGGACAGAAGATGGATGCAAACACTATCTGAGATGAAACACGTCGTGACGAGGCTAGCAGTCCACTACAAGGTCTGCTCACGGAAGTCATTCCATGACCCAGATGACAGCTGTATATGCGAGCTGTACAAGGACGTATGTGGGAGGTACCACAATCACTGCATACCCCAACAGAACCATGTCAATAGTGGCATATAGTAAGGTCTATTAACTGAGTGAATCACTGTATATATATTCTAAGTGCACACATAAGTTATGTAATATGGCCATCTGGCTGCAATAAAGCCTATTATTATTACAAATTTACGACGTGGTGACAGTTTGTATCGTTTATGGCATGGGTGAACAGAGCGTGTTAATTTGTTCGTGGTTTTATACAAAGTTAACGAGTTTTACTCATAGAATACTAATTGAGTAAAATCAAAGTATATTGCTTAGTTTACGGCTGCAAACCAGTGTATGTGAGGCCTACGAATGTAAGTTTTCACCGTATTCCAAATTATGCAAATAGCATTGGCCGAAAGATGACAATAACGAATAACCACGGATAATAGGAACGAGTTGGAATACAGTTGGTGTGGATGGAGGGGGAGAGTCTAGCCAGTTAAGATAATAATAATAGTAATAATAGATTCAGGAAAATGGAAAAGGCATATAATCTAACAAAAGCCATTTAGAATAACAAGAAATCCATATCTATAAATGCCAAGTTGAGACACTACCAAACAGTCATCCGTCCAGAGGCCTTGTATGCTGCTGAGTGCCTTGCAATGCATCGCAAGGGACTAATAGAGAAACTGGAAGTGAAAGGAAGGACAATTCTAAGAAAGATCTTGGACCCAGTAAAGGAAAATGGGGAATGTAGGAGACGGCACAACCACGAACTTTACACCCATGTGGAAAAAATAACACACCATGAGGAAACGGAAAATTAATTACCTTTTACGGTCATATAACAAGAATGAACCCAGCGCGATTGACAAATAGAATTTTCACCAAGGGAGCTTGGTTCACTGAGGTGGACAAAGATTTGCAAGACGTGGGAATTACAGGGAGCGATATCTGGGAACGTGCCCCCCGTAAGCAAAAACTAACTGCACACCGATGTTTCCAAGAAAAGCCTAAGCTTCCAACAGGCAAGAAGTGGACTGAGGTAAGGAAACAACAGCATCGAGAACGAATGCGAAAGTATTGGGAGGATGTTAAAGCTCGATGCAGCAAGAAGCAGTTGAAATGACGTTGTCCTTTGATGGCCGAATCGGAAGTTGTTCGACAGCCTTCGTCGAGCGAGGTCGCGTCTGACTCACGTGAGGTACCGGTACTGTGCTTGGATATTTCTGTGCATATATCTGCTCACGAACCACTGAATACCGTGTTCTGTGAGCGGTTCATATTCGCATAACTCTCGTCTTGTACTAGTAAAAGACAATCAGCATGGTTACAAAATTTGAGCGCAAGCTCACTTTAAAATGTGTTTTTGAACGCGACAACAGGCCCAGTGCGTGGGAGGTGCACAATTGGATCTCCACTTGTTTGAAAGTCACTGCTGACCAGATCGAGATGATACAACTCGACAATTCGGACAACGCCGTATATTTAAAAATAATTTCCCAAGTACTGTTTGAGAGGTTGTTAAGTATGCATGCGAAATAACAGAAAATTACTTTGACAGATGGTCGAATAGGGACTGTGCAAATTACGTCTGCCGACAATGTCATCAAAACAGTTCGTATTCTCAATGTTCCCCCGGAGGTCCCCATCAGTTCAATAATAAATACTCTTAGCAAATATGGTAAAGTGAATGAGCTTCGAAATGAAGAATGGTCTGCGCAATACCCATTTCGGGTGCAGAATGGCATACGCGCAGTGCGCATGGACTTGAAGGAAGCCATCCCCTCGTTCATTTCCATTGAAGGCTATCGTGCACATATTGTTTATGATGGTCAAATGCGAACTTGCCTTGCGTGTAATTCAATAAACCATTTACAACCCCAGTGTCCCCTGCGACGAGCCCGCGCTTTCACCAGCGTACGGTAGGACCTGACACTATTGAACCAGAAAATACCACTCTGCCGGTTAGTGCCTACCCATCAATCTCAGGTCACCCAACCCAAGCATGGGCCCCGGAACACGTTGTCCCGCCATCAGCTCCAGCACCTAAGCACGCTGTTGATCACTCGGACTTACCCACACTTGATGGAAGCACCCCCAAACGTCGGAAACCGGGCAGTGAGTGTACCGATTTAACAGTCCCACTACCACCAGGAACCCATGACGGGTTTCCGGCATGTACACAACAGCTGAAGTAATTGCGCCTACGAGCTCTGATCTTCTTCAGGATAACCCTCACCACATGTTCCGGATCCCCCCCGACAGCCCCACTGACAAATCTAACTGACACTGCAAACAGCCTTGCCACAGATGACGATATGGAAATTGAGGTTGCTGGGAGTGGAACAGCTAATACTGCTCACCGCCACGTGACGGCTCCGCACACTGGGAAGACTACGTCCATACTCCCATCAGCTGCTACAACGCACAAGGAAATCACTCATGTGAAACCCACCACACTTAGTGATCGAGACCCACGATTACCTCCGAGACTGAAGAGTACTGACAAATCCTTGGGCAATTCTAAACGCTAACCTACAATATTTGCTGCTGTTCAAGCATGTTGCTTAACATACGACAGTTATTTGTTCAGTCATCAATCATATTTATACATAAAAATATGAAGCTCTTCTCTAATGGACAAAAACTTGAAATGTGCACTAGACTTCAAGACAGAACTGGAATAAATATCCCTCGTCGAAACACACTACTTGGCCAAAGGAATTTAAGTTGTCTTAGCACTAGGATATACAATATATTGCCAGTAAATGTGACAAATAACACCCTAAATATATTGAAGAAAAGGCTTTTTATATGGCTCCTTAATAACTTTGATAGAGTAAATGAACTTATAAATTTTCACCAACATATTTAACCAACTCAGTCACAAATAAGTAATGTATCATCTTCATTTATTTTTAGTATCCTTTTAATTAATGCTTTTACTATAAACTTTTCTTATTATTATCAGTCAAATACCATGTTGCAAATAAATTAAGAAATTGTGTTCATGAAGCCCACGAACAAGTTTACCTTATGTGGGATCCACCCTGTATTTTTGATACAACATCTGTATATGTACATGTTTTCTGTCAGTGAATAAAAATGTGTGCTCGTAAAAAAAACAAAAAAAATTACGTCAGTCTTACGGGCCACCATCGCATATAGAACATGTATTTCTCTCCTTTGTTTCTAAATTTCGTGCTCGTTTTCCAGAGCATGGCCAGTATTCTCACGACGTTTGCTACTCTCAATGTCAATGGCGTGAAGAATGTCACCACACCGACCCTGCTGTGTAGGTTCTTGAAAGAGTATGATATTGATATATTGTTTCTGCAGGAGGTCAATGAAAACAATTTTGGCTGCTTGTACAATTATGACCATGTTGTGACTGTGGGGGACAACGTCCGGGGCACTGCCATCGTGTATAGAAAAGGTTTCGAAATTACCGATGTCTTCATGAACCTCTCAGGTAGAATTTTGTCAGCTTCCTATAGTAACATCAGACTGATCAATGTATACGGCCAGTCCGGGACGAACTACAAGCATGACCAGAACGCACTGTTCAGCCATGACATCTTGACAAATGTAGCGACGTCAGGTCCGGTGATTTTAGCCGCTGATTTCAATTGTATACTGCATCCTCGTGACCAAACAGGCACATACAACTTCTGTCCAGGGCTGCAGACACTTCCCATAGCATGCAGTTGCATGGTTAGTACGAGGAATTTACCTTCTGGCGTGTGGATTCCAGATGTAGAATAGATCGCACTTATATCTCCCAGCCTCAAACACATCTTCTTGATAGCTGTAAAGTAGTTCCCGTAGCCTGCAGTGACCACCACAGTGCCATATTTACTCTTAAAGAGGAACGGGGAGACAGATGCTTCATTGGTTGGGGTTCATGGAAAATGAACAAGAATGCATTTCAAACCCACGACAATGACCGACGTTTTGCCACCGTTTATCAACAATGTACTACAACAAAGGATCGATACCATAATATTCTAGACTGGTGGATAAAGAAGTTAAAGCCTACCATTAGATCTACAGCCAAAAATATCACCCATGAACGGTACCACGACCTAAACAGGAAACTCGACTTTTATACCACGGCCATGTATGACCTGCATCGGAAGGAACGGCTGGGAGAAAATGTTTCAACACCCCTCAGTTCCATAAAGAAGACTATTGTAGGGATTAAGGAGCAGAGTTTCCAGGACTTGCTCCCTCACTTTAAAGGAACCTCCATCTTAGCAGATGAGCGAATGTCGCTCTTTCATTTAGCCGAAATGCGAAGATCAGCAAACCGACAATTTGTGCATGAATGGATTAATAATAATAATAATAATAATAATAATAATAATAATAATATCGTATGGCCTCGGGTGCCTGGTGCAAGCATTGCTATTTGACAACCAGAGGGTAGCTTGCATGTCGAATTTCGTAGTTCCTTGACTATGAATGTCAAGGAGGTTAGATGTTAGATATCTAATCTCCTTGAACAAATAGCGCTTTCTAGTAGAGAAATGAGGAACTTTGTGTTGGCGGAAACTCCCGAGATTGATTTTGCCATTATGAACTCGGCCTACTGAATTCAAATGGCTTCTTTGACATGCGTATCGTATTTTTGCTGCCTTTCAAAAATCACTTACCACGGCCAGGGGCGAATCTGCAATCTTGGGATTAGTAGACCGACACGCTATCCACTCACCCACCATGGCAAGCTAATGGATTAATGAACAAGGTATGGTCATCAGAACTCACGATCACATACTCGCCGAAAGTGAGCGCTACTTTCGTGACATGTTGGGAGAAGACAGCGTTAGTGATTTGCAAGTAAATAACATCTTGCGATCTGTTGACAAACACCTCGAGGACGATGACATCCATTTTCTTGAGACGTCTATCATAAGGAAGAGGTGAAACATGCTCTAGACCAGACTGCATCTAATAAGACACCCGGCGTTGATGGCATCCCGTACGAGTGGTACCGACACTTTTGGACCACGGTCGGAGATGACCTGACAAGTGTGTTTAATCAAGCATTGCCGGTGACATTCCGAATACCTTCACAGAAGGGGTTATTCTTCTGATTCCGAAACAATCGAAATGTGTCTATATCACCGACTACAGACCCATTACTATCTTAAATACCGATAATACACTTCTGTCCAAGGTGTTAGCAAACAGAATCAGACGCATTCTTCCCGCTTTAATTGGCACTGGACAAACTTGTACAATTCCTGGAACAAATATCGTGCACAACCTCCTAGCCATTCGTGATATTATCATAACTATGTGGTTAAGTTTAAGAGAGGGTCACGAGCCCTAACTTCGCCACTGCAAAATACATTAAAAAAATACACTACTCTGTCACTGATAACCCCGCAGCTGCACTTGCAAGCATTGACCTTAATAAGGCCTTTGACAGAATAGCCCACAAGTATTTATGAAAGGTATTCGAACGCTTTCATTTTCCCAACACAATCATAGCAACTTTCCAACGACTTTACCAAACGGCTTCTTCTCGTGTAATGGTCAATGGGTTTCTGTCATCGAAAATTCCGGTCAAGAAGTCTGTCAGACAATGATGCCCACTATCAATGACTCTATTCGCTTGGCACTGGAACCCATGGTCAGGATGATGAACAACGTACTCACTGGCCTTACGATCAACGGAGAGTGTTTAACACTGCGAGCCTATGCCGATGACGTAACGATACTACTCACAAATGAAGGCGACGCGATACTCGTCCAACAGACCCTTGAGTCATTTTGTCAGGACAGTGGAGCACAAGTAAACTATAGAAAGTCATCCTTATTGCTCTTAGGCTCAGGTGACAATATGCACTACTCCAATACTACCGGTATTCCTACAGTCACCGCATGCAAAATATTGGGTATAACTTTCAGTCGAGATATTGCGGAGACCATACAGACCAACTGGGCTGCCCGATTAAATGTTCTGAGGTTCCAACTGAAAGAGGAACTTTCAAGACGGCTCAATATTCTAAAAAAAACTGGCACATTAATACGTTTGCTCTGTCGAAACTGTGGTATGTGGCGCAAGTCCTTCCCCATCCACATATAATCTGCCAGCGCATTGAAATGGCGATTGTATTCTATCTTTGGAAAGGCTATCGCTATAGAATTCGACGGGAACAACTGCAGTTACCAGAACAGTGTGGTGGGCTGCGACTTTTTGCAGTTGAACTGAAATGCTCTTCACACTTCTTGAAACATATTGTCAAGGCAAGACAGTCTACAGGTGATCCGTTCGTTTGTGCTGCTCTGAAAGTCATTGAAACTACTCCTTTACGACAACCCCATCCGTTCCAAACTTTGTTCAGGAAAGCCCTGGACCTTTTGCTAAAACTTCCCACTGCCCACATCGGGCCACATCTCCGATGAAGCTAAACACATTTATGCTTTTTTATTGCAACTCCGTAATTTCACACCCCTGGTGCATTTAAAATATCCCAACAGGGGCTGGAAGCATATCTGGGGCAATGTGCGCAACAAATGGCTTCCTTTAGAATGGCGACTGTCAGTATATGGCTGCATTCATGAAATCATCCCCACTGCACTGGTGAAAAAATTAAGCGGCACGAACAAGAGGTTGATGATGCCTGTCCTGTGTGCAACAGGACTGACACCCTCATCCACCGCATCACTACATGTGGGAGTGCGAACGGCGTGTGGCGATGGACGATGAATCCTATTCACAGGATAATCAGGCTAACACGCAACAGGGACGAGGAGATCTTGAACTTCGAAGTACGGGATGTACTTGGTGAGTCGAAAAAGAATGCCATCTTATGGCTTGCAGCTGCAGCAATCCACCACAACTTTACTGGTTATTGGACACCCCTGGTGAATACCCTGCCTGGTTTTCAGGATCCCTTCCGAAAAGAACGATGGAAACTCGTACAGTGGAAGTGTCTCAACAGTGCTTTTGGCAACTTTTTATATAAATTATAACAACATACGTGTGGTCATCATTGAGCTACAGTCTTATGATGCTTGGTGTTTTGTTCTTGTGTTTTGTGTGTTTTTATATTTTGTTTTTTCTCAAAGACTACAATGAACTTAGAACATTACCTTGAGAAGGGAATTGTATTCAGTGATCAGTGTTTGTAGCTGTTTTTTATAAACACAAGGATCAATAAATCAATATAGGTTACTAACAAAAAATAAATAAGAAAAAACGGAAATACGAGAAGGAGAAGAAGAATAGACTATAAGTCCTAATTACCTGTGACAGAACATTGAACCTGTAACTTATAATTGTTGGCGTTATCCTTTCAATTTCTCCTGTAACCATGTGGGGCGGAGTAGCTAAGTCTGGAGCACACGAGCGTAAATTGACCAAAACTCTTCCACATAACATGTGGAATTTCTGGAGTCTATGGTAGAGTTGGCAAACTTGAAGTTAGCTTTCAATCGTAACGGCGTCATGATTCGAAATGCACAAAATCAATTCCGAGCAGACAAGCAATTCTTGATAATACATAATTCACACATCAAATCCAGTGGAACACACAGATTAGATCACGTGTATTACACAGTTATACACAAAATAACACTGCAAATATTTTATGTATGACATTTACTGATTATATCAGGATAATACAAAAGTGTTCCATAGCAATCATATTGGCAACTCAAACTAACACTTGGGGCGCTGCGGTCGGTCTGGATAAGTAGGGTTTAAAATACTCAATAACACGCGTTTGATATGGAACACTTTTTATTTTTCGGTTATAATCAGTAAATGTGGTCTCTAAAGTAATGACAGTGTTATTTTTAATTGTATATATGTATAACTGTGCGATACACGTGATCTAATTTGTGTGTTCCAATGGATTTTTGGTGTCATTTGCATATTATCAAGCATCAGTTTTTATGGTTGATGTAGATCAGCTGATTCAAATTTACACAGGGCTACACTTCGGACATTATTTCGGTACTATTATGCGCAATATAATGTAAATGTCGATCCTGAGTCAACGCCGAGGACATTCAAATAGAGAAATACGGTACATAACAAATTAAATCATTCCGAGACTAGCATCCACGCAAACCAGACGCCACTGTTCCAAGCTCCGACTTATATCGTGAACTGATGTCAAACTGATGATCCGCCAGCCTTTCCGCCAAGCCTACACCTCGTAATCGCTAAGTTCTTCGATATTCGAGCTATTCCACTACGAGTCATATAGGCCTAATTTGCCTCCCCGTGGGCACTGTAGAATGAGTGATTCCGCTACCATTCAAATATTCAACACCAAACCCACCTTTTAACCATCCAAATCAAGCAATTCCTGTCGCCCCACGAGTTTTAATACAAGTTAAACTCATCCCTTCTCCCTACCAAACAGCCAATAATGAATTATTCAAGTAACTTCAATCTTACCAGCGCGCCCATCGTAACAGCTGTTTTTAAACTGAATAACCTTCGCTGGCTTTACGTCGCAGGTCTTCTGTCTGTCTGTCTACCTCGACAAGTGTTAGATCCTTCCCGGGGTGGAAAGGTATTATTATTAGGTATTATTAGGTATCATCACATTTCGGCTATTGCTATTTGCATCTTTTGGAAAGTGATGAAAACGTATATCCGCAGCCCTCTTATACATAGACTTACAGCCGTAAACTGAGCAATACACTTTTGTTTTAGATCCCTTATTTGGGGGTGGATCTAAAAGGGAGAGTTGCTGTACTAATTTATGAGGTTGTGCCTAAAGAAGGGTAGCTCCCCTTGACAGGGCAAGCTGACCAGTGTAGTGTGTTGTGGTGTGCTAGGAACTAGGGGGCGTTCCTATAAATAATGTGGTAGTATTTGAGGGGATGGGACCCACTGCAAAGGGTCGCTGTACTAGTCGCTCAGCTGACTGCTTGTTATGTAATCGACTCTGCTCGTATCAGCCGGGTGGCACGCGCTTCACTTGAGCACGCGAGCCGCTGTGAGGAATACAATGACGTCTGAGTTGGCGTTATTACTACGGTGTGTCACGTCTGACTGTGACGGGAGTAAGGAAGGGCGTTGGGATGTAAAGAGGCGTATAACAGTAATGCTAGTGTAGAGTGTGGACCAAGTGTTTTATTGGTCTGTGATATTCTTTGTGTGAGTCCCTTGTAGGGAATGAAATTATGTTTATAATGTGATACAAGTTGTGGGTTGCAGGTTACATAAATAGGAACTCTGAACACGATTGACTGACTCACCTCGGTTGACACCAGCGTAGCTTCGGCCGTCTTGATGGAGCACTGACAATGGAGAGAGAGTTTGACCTCATTAGGACGTCTTCTTATACCTTCTGCCGCCCTCCTGTCAGCAATGTATTGGCCCAGTTAGTACTATGTCGCTGAGTGTAATGATTACGTAAGGCTTGAGCTGCTTTATGGAGTAGCAAGCTGTCCTTACAGTATTAATGGATGTTGCCCCGGCTTTCCAAGGGTTGCCATTTTAGGGGATTTAGCCAGATGTTGGGGGGATGGTCTCCAAGGGGTGCATACCCCTGGGATGCTGTACAAGAGTCTTCCTTCATTTGTTCGCGTCCTCGCGAACGGGAACGGAACTGGAAGTTGGGATGTTGACGTAGTGGTCCTGGAAAACCCTCTCGTATCTCCTGGTGGCGTCGTATCGAAGTGTGGGTGTGAGGTGAGCCCGTGTTCAGAGGGGAGGGTTATGGGATTTACATATATATGTATACATTGACATTGTGAAAAAACAAACAAAAAAATTGACATTTGCGAAAGATTTGATTAACATTGGGAAAAATTTGACATTTTGAGAAAAATTGAACATTAAAATAAATTCGATATGTAAAAAAAAAATTGCCCTTGCATTTGCTGGCATATTGCTAGTTTAAAAAAAACATGGTTTCTGATGGTGACGTGTCACATATTTGTGCAGGGAGGAAAAACCCAGGGCCGAACGGATGATTGCTTCGCCCGCCCCATCTTAGGGAAAAAATGCTCCCTGCAATAAGAAAGGTAGAAGAAAATAGAAAAATGGGTGTTCCAGGGTATAATTTAAGGGAAATATTCAAAAGTATTTATTTGTGTGGGAAAAACGGAACACCCTGACAAATGGGGAAGTTAGAAGAAGGAAAAATGAAAGAAACCAAATCATACACATGATGGACATTGGCATTTTGGTGAACAAACAAAAATATATATAGTGTATAGTTGTATAAAGCTTATCCTGAAAAACTTATAAATTACAATGACCTTATGTCTAGTGGAATAATGGTATACAGTTTATCCTGAAAAATTATAATTTACAATGACCTTATGTCTACTTAATCGCGCTAATCCCTTATAATTATAGTTTTCATGAGGTACCTCGCGTGCACGCTACCCGTCTGTACGTACTCTTGCCGTCTCACGGCTGATTCTGTACGGCCACTTCTTGGTACGGTATAGTGGTCGTACCGCTTGTATGTGTGCTTAATACCTAACCTGTGAAGCATCCTCTGTGGGTGAATGCTTTCACACTTGACAATGAGAGTCACTGCCACAAACCGGTTGCGCCCTCATTGTCGTAATCTGCGTCACATTTTGACGCTTTATGTGTTTTAATTGAGTTGATCTGCCAGTAAGCCTGGTACCCCACAGGCACCAGTCCTGCTGTGCAGATTCATTTTAGAGTGTGTAGCTGAAAAAGAAAAATGTGGTGAGTGTTTGCGAGTGTGTCGGGATTAGTGCAAGTTGAAAAAAAAAAAAAAAATAGTACACATCATGGCATGCTGTAAATAATATGCCACTGCTATATGGCAGTGAAATTCCTGTCACCAGTTTTCTGTATCTGGTGACGATGCCTGTGAAAAAAAAATGGCGAGTTTTAGAAAAAAAAACATATTAGTACTGGTTGAAGCCGGTCTTTTACTGAAAAAAAAACATGATTAATGTTACTTAGCTGCAAGGCCGGGCTTACCCTATACGGTGCCGTAATGCCGTAAATAATATGTAGTTGGTCTTACCCCGGTAGCGGAATTGTGGTTACCGGGTGCCGATATATTCCACTTTGATTATTCCTATCTTAATCTAGTATTGTCGGGCTTACCTCGGTAACGGATTTAAAGTCACCGAGTGCCGATATATTCCACTTTGATTATTCCTATCTTAATCTAGTATTGTCGGGCTTACCTCGGTAACGGATTTAAAGTCACCGAGTGCCGATATATTCCACTTTGATTATTCCTATCTTAATCTAGTATTGTCGGGCTTACCTCGGTAACGGATTTAAAGTCACCGAGTGCCGATATATTCCACTTTGATTATTCCTATCTTAATCTAGTATTGTCGGGCTTACCTCGGTAACGGATTTAAAGTCACCGAGTGCCGATATATTCCACTTTGATTATTCCTATCTTAATCTAGTATTGTCGGGCTTACCTCGGTAACGGATTTAAAGTCACCGAGTGCCGATATATTCTACGGTGATCTATATATATTTAAAAAAATGCCTTAAATGTAGGTTTATGTTACCTTATGTCTTACCTTACTTATTTAACTTATTGATAAAATTACTTAACTGTAAAACTATTCTGTATTTACATGCCGAGTGGACCTTATTCTAAAGCCGAAATGTGCTGTGCTATTATTAGCAACAGCTGTCAGTAAATTTGCTTACATCTAAGTGACCTTAACATGGCACTATGACTTAAGTACTAAGATTTAGATGGAGGCTGGCCGCTTGATTTCTCTCGCGGGGGCGCCCTTGTAGTACATTGTCGGGACCGGAACCCAACAATGCCTCGTAGTCCCCTCCGTTTTAATACTATTGTCGACATCTATTCTAGGTCTTAATACTAGTACTAACCTATTCGCAGGCGCCTGACGGTGCCACTAAGCTAACCGTTTCGCCCGCTGTAACTTTCGTGTTCATAACCGTGTGCTGTTCCTATTTGACGTAGGTGAGCCGCCCACTTGGCTCCTGTGAGGGGCGCGCAATGCCCCTCTCTGAATGCCCTCTGGTTGCCCGTTGCGTCGCCATTTATGTGGGCATTGGACAGTGTGGTCCAATGGCATAATATTGTCTTCGCCTTAATCGGCCGTCGCAATCTGCTTTCGCAGTGATATTTGCCTCTATGGGCCGCCGTAGTATGCATTTTCGCATTGATATATAAAGTTGCCTCTATGGGCCGCCGTAGTATGCATTTTCGCATTGATATATAAAGTTGCCTCTATGGGCCGCCGTAGTATGCATTTTCGCATTGATATATAAAGTTGCCTCTATGGGCCGCCGTAGTGTGTTTTGCTCCAACGCACAGGAGTTTTGCTTCCCGCTATGGAAGCCGTGCCTACTTAAATTTAAACTGAACTAGAAGTCTAGTCATAATGGGGTCGTCTCTAGGGATAGCTCCCGAGGCCGGCGCGGAGTGAGCTATTTCTCCCGCCATTCTCAGAAAGTCTCCCTGCAGGTCTTGGCTTCGACGACCGTGGCACAAAGTGGGTTTAGCATCCCTTCCTCCCAGGGGCGGTTTATGCGCACCTAGGATTCCAGAGCTTGCCCGACCAGGCCGCGAATGCTTTGACCTTACGTAGTTCGTCTGTTTGGTCCAGTCGTCAGTTAAGTGAGGTCGCTGCGCTGTCGCGCCAACTGGGGAAGGGTCCACATCGCCTTCCCCATCTCTCAAAGTGTGGTTCTCCTGACCTTTGGCTTACACCGTTGTCAACCATCATACCGTATCAGATTCCTTTGTAAGAGAGAGAAAAAAAAAATGTGCCGTAACCTGTGTGAAAGGTTCAACCTCTGTGTAAAATGTAAAATATTTCCAGTGTAGCGGGGTTGCAGATCTTCTAAGTACATAGGCTACTTCTGGCCTACCATCGCTATGTCAGCTTCCCAGCGATAATGCCTTCTTTACCTTAATGGAGGTGTTAGTAGGGTCTGGAGTGTCAGGTACCCTGTTATTAGGATTTGGGGGTAGTTATTTGTTGAGTGGGCTTAAAGCATGGTAGGAAGGGTTTGCGCACCTTTGGGTTCCACGTTAGTGGTGGCCTAGAACCGGTGGTGGAGGTGTTGTTGGCCGCTGTGGAGGGTAGTAACTTTCTTCCCTCCCGTAGCGTCTCCTCTCTGTGTACCCCCTGTCCCTCTCAGTATGATAGTGTTCTCGTGTGTCTGCTTGCTCATCCCTTGGCGGTCTCCCGCCCGCTTGGATGGCAGCTATGGTCAGTTTCTCCATCCTGTCCACTAATTCGTCTATTTTGTCATTAGTGTCGTCTTTCCGGGTTTTGAAGTGCAGATCCACGGCTTTTTCCGTAGCCTTTTCCGTGATCTTTCTCCCCTCCTCTATGGTCTTTATGTTATTCAACATATGTTGGACCGTGAGGTTGTTCATGATGCATAGCTTTTCTACTATGGCTGGTCTGAGGCCCTGCATCAACAGCTTGACTTTCTGTTTATTTGTCATTGCTGCATTGTACTTTTCGCACATTATCAATTTAACATTGATGTATGCCTGGGCGCTCTCTTTGGGTCCCTGTGACCTCTGTCTAATCTGGTCATAGAGATCGTCATCGTCTGGTATAAGCTGGAACTCATCCTTCAACATTACCGCGGTTTCCTCCCATGTGGCAGCCTCTAGTGCGTCCTCATGGAGCTCATACCACGTCATGGCCGCCTTTGTGAGGTAGGCAGGAAGGAGCCGTTTTCTAACTTCCTCGCTCCAACCATTGATCCGGGCCGTTCTATTGAAGGCCTTGAGGTATTCCTCGGGATCCTGGCCTTCCCCCGTGAACTTTGTGGGGTGGATCATGGGGTACTCAGTGTGTCTATTCATGTCGTTCTCGGCTGTGTCCCGTTGACTGTGTGTCGAGGTGTTTGGGCTGTTTGGAGGGGAATTAGCCTCGCTTCCCGTGTAGGACACCTGTGTTACGTTACCAGGTGGCTCGTCACCTGATATGCTTGTGCTGATGGCCGGTGTGTTGTCGTACTGTGTGGATTCGACTATGTGTACGGTTCTGTCTAAATCCTGTTTTACTGTCTCCAAAATAGTGTGGATGTCCAGAACTGCTTCTGTCGTGTGACTATTGGCTTTAATAGTGTCTGTTTCTAATAGCTCTGAAATGCGCTCGAGCAGGTTACTGGCTTTCTGCTCTGTGATCTGCAGTTGCTGTAACAATAGGGGATGGAGTGTTGGCAGGCAATCTACCTCACTATCGCTGGATACCGGCGACTCGTGTGTGTATTCACTGGCCTGGGACCGTGTAAAATGTATAACTTGTGCTGCAGCGGCAGGGTGTTGAGCACGGATCTGTGCTGTTTGGAATTCCAGGTCCCTGAGAAGTTGTACTGCAGTCTGGTCAGTTATTAAGTCACCGTTCTTAATCTTTAGCTTCGGCAGGAGTGGGGTCGTACTAGCCGACAAATGGTGTGCAAAGTCTCTTAATGTAGTCCTAAATGTGGACATTTAATAATAAAAAAAAAATGTGTGACGCAATATGAGGTTAAAATTTTTTTTTTTTCTCTATTTGCTTGGCTTTTTGCGGTACGGAAGGGGTCGTTTTTCCTACGAGGGCTCGTTGATTGAGTCCCGTTCTACTGTGCGTAGGATGGCGCCTCCACCAGTGTTTTAGATCCCTTATTTGGGGGTGGATCTAAAAGGGAGAGTTGCTGTACTAATTTATGAGGTTGTGCCTAAAGAAGGGTAGCTCCCCTTGACAGGGCAAGCTGACCAGTGTAGTGTGTTGTGGTGTGCTAGGAACTAGGGGGCGTTCCTATAAATAATGTGGTAGTATTTGAGGGGATGGGACCCACTGCAAAGGGTCGCTGTACTAGTCGCTCAGCTGACTGCTTGTTATGTAATCGACTCTGCTCGTATCAGCCGGGTGGCACGCGCTTCACTTGAGCACGCGAGCCGCTGTGAGGAATACAATGACGTCTGAGTTGGCGTTATTACTACGGTGTGTCACGTCTGACTGTGACGGGAGTAAGGAAGGGCGTTGGGATGTAAAGAGGCGTATAACAGTAATGCTAGTGTAGAGTGTGGACCAAGTGTTTTATTGGTCTGTGATATTCTTTGTGTGAGTCCCTTGTAGGGAATGAAATTATGTTTATAATGTGATACAAGTTGTGGGTTGCAGGTTACATAAATAGGAACTCTGAACACGATTGACTGACTCACCTCGGTTGACACCAGCGTAGCTTCGGCCGTCTTGATGGAGCACTGACAATGGAGAGAGAGTTTGACCTCATTAGGACGTCTTCTTATACCTTCTGCCGCCCTCCTGTCAGCAATGTATTGGCCCAGTTAGTACTATGTCGCTGAGTGTAATGATTACGTAAGGCTTGAGCTGCTTTATGGAGTAGCAAGCTGTCCTTACAGTATTAATGGATGTTGCCCCGGCTTTCCAAGGGTTGCCATTTTAGGGGATTTAGCCAGATGTTGGGGGGATGGTCTCCAAGGGGTGCATACCCCTGGGATGCTGTACACTTTGCTTTTACTCATTTTTCACTCTATCAACGAGTAAAACTTATTACTTATTCCGGCCTTAACTTAGAAAGGATGATCACTCCTACTCATGTAAGTGGGCTTTCCTATACGTTTGCTAAGCTCACCCCATGCTGGTTGATTTGTATACGTGATGTACATAGCGCAGAGTCTAGATTTCATCCTCCTAGCCTCCAGTGATTCCCACCCAAGTTTCTTTAACATACGGCTCACACTGCTCCTGGGATTCAAGTCACTGAGCACAAATCTAGCGGCCTTTCTTTGTACCATTTCCAACTCATTGATGAGCCCTACTAGATATGGATCCCAAACCGCCGAGGCGTATTCCAGAATAGGTCTTACAAGTGACAAATATCCTAATTCTTTAGCAGAGGTACTACCATTTAATACCCTCATTAAAAAGTGCAGGGATTTGTAAACTTTAGAAACTACACATCCTGCATGACTACTCCATTTCATATCATTCCTTACGTGAACACCCAAATATTTGCAAGAATCTTCTTCTACTAATATTTCCGAGCCAATGTTATATTGACAATCTTGCCATCGCTCTTTCCCTGTTTTTATGAGACTACATTTTCTTGTGTTTATTTTCATTTTATTTTCAATCGCCCACTTATAGACCAGGTTAAGGTCATCTTGAAGTACTGCGTTGTTTTGTGAGTCATGTGTCTTTCGATATATTACACAATCATACGCAAACAATCGACAGTCACTGCGAATCCCATTTGGTAAGTCATTTATAAACGAAAAAAAAGTTCCGATTACGCTGCCCTGAGGGATAACCGACGTTACGGTAATTTCATCCGAGAATAGGCCTTCGACTTTCACTTTCTGGGAACGACCCGTCAAAAATTCTTGGATCCATAAAATTACTCTTCTATCATCCTCGTTGAAGCTATTTTATGGAGTAGCATGTCATGCGGAACGACATCAAATGCCTTCGGAAAATCCATAACTACGGCGTCGACTGAAACTCCATTGTCTAACGATTCGCTAATATCTTGAAAAAGTGATAGCATCTGACTCTCGCATGAGTAACCTTTCCGAAATCCATGTTGCCTCTCATTAAACCATGATAATGTTTCCCACTGTGCCCAAGGGCCTAAATGCAGGGAATGGAGTGGTCTGTCGGTAATTTAAAGTGGACAGTGTTACCCGTAGGATTCCAAAGTGCAAGTATACAAATGTTGGTTCAGATTGGTGAAACGGTGTAGATTTGTATAAATAACAGACAAATAACAGATCTCGGGTTCGAATCTCTGACGGGGTAGATATTTTTGCTATCAGATTATCATTTTAAATTTTGTAAATATTGTCAATTCAAATTACAGTACAGTAAGTATGTAGTTAGTTTTAGTTGTAAGTATGAAGTTAATTTGTTTATTAGATATGTCATTGTTCTATTAGACTGTGGTGTGTGAATGTGTCTGGTGAGGGTGCATGTGAGTGGGCCTGATGACAGACTGTTTTAGTGGTAGTTTTGTTTGTTGGTGAAACTTTAGTATTTTTTTCGTTAGTAGAATTTTGGTACTTAATTGTTAGTAGAAGGTTAGTATTTTGTAGTAGAATTGCTCTTTACTTATTCTGAAAGGGAGTAGCAGCCTTTCAGAATAAATCAATTCTTTACTAGTCTAATAGACGGTTAAGATATTGATAATATAAGCCAACTAATGGCTACACTGCGTCCTGCTGCACGGCTGAAAGCAACGGGAAACTACAGCCGTAATGCTATTCCCGAGGATATGCACCTCTCTATGCATAATTACATGTGATGATGGCCTCCTCCCTTGTAAAATTTCAATCCGGAGGTAAACTAGTCCCCCGTTCGGATCTCCGGGTGGGGACTACTCGAGAGGGGGTTAACATCACAGCAGTGACAAAGAGGAAATCTGACATTCTACGGATCGGAGCGTGGAATGTTAGAAGTCTACTAGGAAGTGGAAAGTTAGAAAACTTAGAAAGGGAAATGGATAGGTTGAGGTTGGATTTGGTTGGGATTAGTGAAATGCGCTGGCAGGAAGAGCAGCATTTTGGTCAGGAGACTATAGGGTCATTAGCACTAAATCAAACAATGGCCAAGCAGGGGTTGGTCTCATATTGAGTAGGAAACTTGGCCAGCGGGTGGAATATTATGAGCAATACAGTGAACGGATTATTGTAGCAAAAATCAATACTAAACCTACGTGCACCACAGTGGTACAAGTCTATATGCCAACCAGTCAAGCTGATGATGAGGATGTTGAAAAAGTCTACGAAGAAATAGATACCATTCTGAGGTATATCAAAGGTGATGAAAATGTTATAGTAATGGGAGATTGGAATGCTGTGGTAGGAAAAGGGAGAGAAGGGAAGATAGTAGGAGATTTCGGATTAGGTGAAAGGAATGATAGAGGAAGCAGGCTGATGGAATTCTGCACCGAACATGAGTTGGTCATAGCTAACACCTTATTCAATAACCACAATAGAAGAATATACACATGGATGAGACCAGGAGATACAGGGCGTTACCAAATCGACTTCATTATGGTCAAGCAGAGGTTTCGAAACCAGATTTTGGATTGTAAAACATATCCTGGTGCTGACATAAACTCTGACCACAATCTGGTTGTAATGAAATGCAGATTAAAGTTGAAGAAACGGAAGAAAAGTCAAAAGCCAAAAAGGTGGGCAATAGACAGACTGAAAGTAAAGGATGTAAACGAAAGATTCAAGAAGAGTATAAAGGAAGGACTAATCAAAACCCCTAAACAAACTTCAATTGCAGACGAATGGGCACTTTTGAAGAATGAAATAACAAAATCCGCAGAAGAAAACATTGGTAGGAAAGAAAGAATAGGTAGAAAACCGTGGATCACTCAGGATATACTAGAATTGATGGATGAAAGGCGGAAACACAAGAATCTAAGAGATGAAAAGGGGAAAGCAGAATACAGACGTCTGAGAAATGAGGTTAACAAGAAGTGCAAGGAAGCGAAAGAAGAATGGTTGAAAGAGAAATGTGCAGGTATAGAAAATTGTCTGAAATTAGGAAAAGTAGACACAGCTTATCGAAGGATTAAGAATACTTTTGGGGCAAAGAAGACTAAGTGCTGTAATATTAAGGACACAAATGGAAAGCCTCTGACAGATAGGGAAGAAAAGGTTGAGAGATGGAAAGCTTACATAGAGTGCTTGTATAAGGGAAAGGAGATAGAGAATCATGTAATGGAAAGGGAGGAGGAAATTGATGAGGATGCAAAAGGAGATTTAATATTGAGATCAGAATTTGACAGAGCATTAGAGGTCTTAGGCAGGAACAAAGCACCAGGCATAGATGATATACCGATTGTGTTGCTACGCTGCATAGGAGATGAAGGTCTGATCAGGTTATTTCACTTGGTGTGTAGGATTTATGAGACAGGTGAGGTACCCCCTGATTTCAAGAAGAATGTATTCATCCCTATACCAAAGAAAGTGAGAGCTGACAGATGTGAAGATTACCGTACAATCAGCTTGATTACTCATGCTTCAAAGATCCTGTCTAGAATAATTTACAAGAGGATTGAAAGCCAGATAGAAACGGAGTTGGGTGAAGACCAGTATGGTTTCAGGAGAAATGTAGGAACAAGGGAAGCTGTACTAAGTCTTAGGCTGATTTTGGAAGGTAGAATAAGGAAAGATAAGAGAACGTTCATGGCATTTGTAGACTTAGAAAAGGCTTTTGATAACGTTGATTGGACTAAATTGTTTGACATTTTGAAATCTATTGGAATTAAGTACAGGGATAGGAGGGTGATATACAATCTATACAGAAACCAGACAGCAGTCATTCGAGCTGAAGGACATGAGAGAGAAGCTGGTATCCAGAAAGGTGTAAGGCAAGGCTGCAACTTATCACCCATACTTTTCAATCTTTACATTGAACAAGCAATGAAGGAAATTGGAGAAAAATTTAAAGTTGGAGTGAAGATTCAAGGAGAAATAATTTCAATCTGAGATTTGCTGATGACATCGTCATCTTGGCCGACAAGCCTGAGGATTTGAATGAGTTTTTGAATGGTATGGACTCCGTCTTACGGAATGAATTCATGATGAAAATTAATAAATGTAAAACAAAAATACTGGAATGCAGCCGAAATAAATCAGAAACCTCTATGGAGATCAAATTGGCAGGTGAAAAGCTGAAGGAAGTAGGAGACTTCTGTTACTTAGGAAGCAGAATAACCAGTGATGGACGAAGCAAAGAGGATATAAAAAGTAGGTTGGCTCAGGCAAGGAAAGCCTTTCTACAAAAAAGGAATCTGTTGACATCGAATATAGATTTAGGTATTAGGAAGTCATTTTTGAAAGCCTTTGTCTGGAGCGTGGCGCTCTATGGAAGTGAAACTTGGACTATTGGTGCAGCAGAAAAGAGGAGAATTGAAGCATTTGAAATGTGGTGTTACAGGAGAATGATGAAGATCAGATGGGTAGATAGGGTTACAAACGAAGAGGTATTAAGGCGAGTGGGAGAGGAGAGATGTTTCTGGCGACTGCTAATGAAGAGAAGAGATAGGTTGGTAGGACAGATACTAAGACATCCAGGAATAGCAAGCTTAGTTATGGAAGGAAGGGTCGAGGACAAGAACTGTAGGGGTAGACCAAGGTTAGAATATGTTAAACAGATTGCCTCGGATGTAGGGTGTGGTAGCTATTTAGAAATGAAACGATTAGCTCAGGACAGGGAGGCATGGAGAGCTGCATCAAACCAGTCAACAGACTGAAGACTCAAACACATAAAGACACGAACAATTTACCACGATCTGTTTACCAATACAAGAAACCATATACAAACAGTCACCACGTGACAAATGTACCCTACTTGGTAAGTTTCTCATTTTTACCGCTAGATGTCATATCAGATAGCTGGAGTTGCCAATAGCAATCCTACTTGTCCTATTGGACCGAGCGCAGCGCCCCAAGTGAATGTTGCCAATAGTTATACTGTGACTTCAGAGAAAGTTTGCATACACACGTTGGCAATTGATTCTTTGAGTGTTATTAATGCCTTACCTCATTTTCTGCACTCAAATAAATGGTATCTTTACCAAATAGTGCAATATTCCCATACATTCACACTCACAGGACAAGACGTGGTTATCATGTGGATTCCTGGGCATTGTCATATAGCGGGAAACGAAACAGTCGATCGCTGGGCAAAGAATGCGGCATGCGGTCAGGGAACAGTTTATAATATCGGGATACCGTATCCGGATATAGTACCGATAATTCATCAGCGAGTCGTTAGTGCTTGGCAAAATGAATGGACCGAGATAGCAAAATGTAAAGCAAAAATTTTTTTCTTAATAAAACCATCCGTAACTACAGAGCCTTGGTTCCGGGTCGGAAAATATTCGCGGCGTCATATTATTACCATCATTCGAATGCGGTTCCAGCACGCTCTTACACCAGTAGCTTTGGAGCGCATGAATCTCAGGGACAATGATAGGTGTGTATGTGGTAGGGCACGAGGTACATTACATCACATATTGTTTCAGTGTGAAACCTTCAATCCGCAGCGAGGCATTATGTTGGAGAAATTGAGGCGACTTGATTATCCCTTGCCCTTAAACATCGCGTCACTTGTACATAGTCCTACAGTTCCATTGGTGGATGCCATTATGTCATATTTGGATCACCTTCCATTTCAATTGTAAAACATAGGTGGACTCCTAGGGGGTTCTTCCCGTTATTTGTTTCTGGTGCTCCTGGGTGTGGTTTTTAGGTTTGTGGTCACCCATATATATATACACGTATAGATCTTGTTTCCGTTATTCCTCATAATTGGCGTGTGCGATAACTATATAAATTTAGACATCAGTGCTAAAGATCAGCTCCGATAGTGAAGAGGATAATGTGGACATCAGTTTCAATGTGACAAACGAAGTCCAAGAGATTAGTGGTTATTGAACATATGGACCAATTTGCTGCGGCATTTTACTGCGATGGCTACTGTAGTCTATTCCCAACCGGATGTTATTGGGCGAAGAGGCTTCTGTGTCCAGCAACGCAACCCAAACAATAACAACAACACGTTGGCAACGCGGCCAGTTGTACATTGTTCCTACCGCTACGATGCGCTGTAGTCTATAAACAACAAATATTGTGTAGTGTTTGAAAGATACCAAATTTTAGCAGAAATCTAAAGAATTAAATAGTTTTTTTTTTTTATTACTATACATATTACTGATGTTTTGAATCATTGAGGATCAAATCTTCTTACAGGATTCACGCTGCATTCATTTTTCTTTGAAGGCTATTGCAGGTATGACATTTTCGTCTTGTACATTGGTTAAATGGATGTGGTTTAAAAATGTTTTTAGGACAACAAAATTGTGGCCGATTCTCTTTTAGTATATAATGAAAACAAAATGAACTCAAGGGCTGGGTTCATACAAATTAAACTTGTTACATGTTCGTTATACGGTGGTGATTTTTTCTTATTAATGATATATTTAAGAATCTTAAGATACAAAATATGAGTGATTAACCACACCGACTGAAAACCAACAGACCGGTAACTCAATGATTAATTTACACAGTGAACCAGAAATTCCATAACCTCCTGCCTGCATTTGACATGATTTTCATAGCAGAGGACTTTCACTCCATGTGGAACTTCTCAACATCGCACAGCCTACATTTTAAATATCCTTATATATACACTTGTCCTATATGTTTTAGAAGCGACTTTCTAAGAGATATAGCCCCAATCCCCATTGTGCATTATCACGATAAACATAACTCTTATTTATAAACGTTTGGGCAAGATCATTTTACTGTAATGAGAGAATAATGCACTGGTGAAGTTACTACTATCGGTATACCGTACTCTGATTTACAAAAGATGAACGGTGAAAGCTGTCATCCGCTTGAAGGGTGAGGTGAGGAGTGGAGACAAGAGAGGGTAACGGTCTCCATAGCAACATCAAGCAGTGTTGCAATGTATGCCGACACAGCAGTGAGAACATGGTTTGAATCAGTGTTCTGCTGTGCCTTGACACATCACTCTCATTAGACCACCAGACAGGGGGGCTAACATCCCCAGTATTTGTGTCTTCCTGCAAGCCTCTTGGAATGTTATGAGTAATGATCTGCCTCAGTGGCAACGCAGCATTTCCCCACATGCTAGCTTTGACAGCTGTCAGCGATCATTATTGGTAATACAGAGTATAATGTTACACGCTATAGCTAATGATCACTTTATAAATTCTATAAGTTAGGCTAATCAATTTTTATTTAATTATAGCCTAGTCCCAACATTTATGGACATTGAGGTTTTAAGGGGCGGAACTACTAGGTCATCTACCCCATTTATTGACATTGGTAGGCTAACTTACGTGTAACTTAGTTATTAGTTAATATTAGAGTTATTGGTTTATTACTTAGATCGAATGGGGACGTGCTTATTGAAACTACTTGAGCTATGCGTGGGTTTCTATTGTATCAGTTAAACACGGGATGAACGGATTAAAATACACGAACACATGTTGACTTAGATGTATTGATCAAGACACGGGATACAGTATAGGCCTACAGACGAAAGGCAAAGAACATAAGGCCAAGGAATATACATATGACAAAAGACAAACGATATTTACATGCGAGCGAGATTAGAAAGTACGAGAAATATTAATTTTCTTCAACACTCTCCCTTAATCGAGCAATGCTGCATTATGCTGCACTTAGGACAAACCAATGCCAGTAACACATTTCACATGACCATGAATTGGCAGACCTTTTGTCAATACATCAGCAATCATTTCAGCAGTAGGCATATAGTACAACTTTACTTTGCATTTCTTTAAGATACCCCTAATGAAATTATAGTGCACATCTATGTGTTTTGTTCTCTGATGAAAACCTTCATTCTCAGCCAACCTCTGAGCACTCTATCATTACACAATTGAATTGTACCTCCTCTCTTACACAGCTCAAAGAAGAAACCTCTAAGGAACAGAGCTTCTTTACATGCTAAAGTCTGACCTATGTATTCTGCTTCAGTGCTAGACAGTGCCACAACTGGCTGTTTCTTACTTTAAGCACCCATTTGCATCTTACAATATTTGTTCCATCAGGTTTCTCAACCAATGTCCATACATCATTGTCATGAAATGACTTAAGTTCTTCCTCCATCACCTTTTTCCATTGCATGCCATCCTTACCGTTAAGTGCTTCAGACACAGTGGTTGGTTCAACATAATCACCACTTTCAGCAAAATAGACCTCATAATCAGGAAATTGTTTTGGGCGTGTCTCCCTTAAAGGGTACCTCCTACCCGCTTTTTCTGGAACAGCAACCAGGTCAATCTCATCATTTTCATCATGAATTACAACAATGTCTTCATTAACCTCAGCTATACCTGGAACATCAATGTTGTCACTAACCTGACCAGCAACTGAAACTTCAATGATTGGCAGGTTATTATCATGTCCAATTCTGTTTTCATCATTATTTACAATGTCATGCAAAGGACAATACATTACATCACTCATTTCAACATTTTTCTCAGCACACCTGGTGAATTTATCTTCTACAAATTTAACACTGTGCTCTACAAAAATATCTAGGTTTACTGGGATCAAACAGACGGTAACCTTTCATTTCCCCATCATACCCAACGAACACAAAACATTTGCTTCTGGGTTCCAATTTGCCAGTACGCACCTGTTTTGGAACATGGGCATAAGCATCGCAACTGAATATTTTCATATTCTCATGACTTACAGCTTTACCAGTCCACAATTCCTCTGGTATGGCATTATCAACTTTACTATGAGGACTCCTGTTCAAATTATACACTACCGTATTGGCTGCTTCCGCCCATAGTTTTTTAGAACATCCTGCTGTAAACAACATGCATCTAACCCTTTCCATAATAGTACGATTGTGACGTTCAGCTACGCCATTTTGTTCAGCTGTATACCTTACAGTTTTCTGTTGCACAATCGCTTTTTCCTTGAAATATTTGTTCAGGTCAGAATTGACAAATTCCTTACCATTGTCAGATCTAAAAATCTTTGGTGCCTTACCTTTCTGAGTTTCACAATATGCAACAAAATCCTTGACTTTCTCCTTGGTTTCAGATTTCTGTTTCAAAAAAGAAACAAAAATCATCCTGGAAAAACCGTCAATTATTGTCATCATGTATTTAACACCATTCTAGGTCTCAGGGAGCGGCCCACACAGATCAGAGTGCACCAAGTCCAAAAAACTTTCACTCCTCGAGTGACTTACCCTTGGAAATGACTGCATTTGCCGCTTCCCGAGAACACATGGTTCGCACAATTCCTTTGGTATTTCCTTAAATTTAACATCAGACATTTGACTTAAGACCTGTAACTTCTGTTGTCCAACGTGGCCCAATCGTTGATGCAACAAATTGTAATCAGACACATCAGCAACAAGGGCAGACATATCTTGGTTAACATTCAGATAATACAGACCATTCAGAACTGAACCAGTAGCTAGCATGCTACCATTCACTGAGCAATTCTCTGAATCCAAGGTTTCACATACATTTTTGTTAAACACAAGAACAGCACCCCTTGTAATCATCTGACTTACCGACAACAAGTTAACACTCAGTCCTGGAACATGCATCACGTCTGACAGATTATTAATACTGTCGCTTACATTCAGTGCAATGTCACCAACTCCTTGTACAGAAAACTTATCATTATTACCAATTACAATGTTTATATCAGGATCATCATTGCATTTATAATTTGACATAAGTTTAACATTAGGAGACATGTGAGCACTACAACCAGAATCAATGACGAAACAATTCTTTGGAACTCGAGCAGTTAAAGTACAAAACAGACTTTTATTGGATTTTGGACACTTCGGTGCACTTTGAACTTTTTTCTTCTAGACAAGTGTCTCTTCCGTGACCCTTTTCACCACAAATCCAACACTTCCAACGACTTTTGTCAACTGCTTTTTCACTAGAGCTCTTTGGTTTCTTGACATACCTGACTTCCTTCTTGGTGTTGCTGTACAGGGATGCCCCATCAGCTGACTTCTCACCATGACTTCAGTGAAAGCTTTCGTCCAACAAGATAGACTTGATGCGGTCCAACTGTAGTTCCTCCGATGTTGAGGTTACGGTCATAACTAAGTTAACGTATTCATCAGGAAGACCTCGAAGTATCATAGCAGCAACAAACTTATCAGTGACAGGCTCATCAACAGCTGCTATCTTCTGTGTAACTGACATAACCTCACCAATATACTTGTCCATGGAATCGAAATCTGATAACTTGTGCGAGCACAGATTTTGCATCCGCGTGATATACCTCCACTTTCCTTTATCTTCAAAAGCCTTTTCAAGGGCATACCAGGCATCCTTAGCTTTTGCACAATCTCGAACATGGGGATAATTGTGAACAGCCACCATGAGACATATATCCGCCAGCGCTCTCTCGTCAGGCCGATCATGTCCCTCTGACACATCTGTGCCTCGGACACTGGCCCACATTCCATGCTTTTTGAGATAATTTGACATCCCAAAAGACCAGTTCGAATAATCCTCCCGACTCAATTTTTTGGCAACCCATAAGCACAAGGACTCGAAGCATGTTCACTCATTTTGCCTTCTCACTTTAAAGTTCACTGAGGAAAATGATCACAGAACACTGTTATGTCTGGGCCCATAACCTATTGGAACTACTTGAGCTATGCATTGGTTTCTATTGTATCAATTAAACACGGGATGAACGGATTAAAATACAAGAACAAATGTTGACTTAGATGTATTGAACAAGACACAGGATACAGTATACAGACGAAAGGCAAAGAACATAAGGTCAAAGAATATACATATGACAAAAGACAAACGATATTTACATGCGAGCGAGATTAGAAAGTACGAGAAATATTCATTCCCTTCAACAGTGCTAAATAGACTTGTTGAATTTCTGTCTGTAATGTGATGCCATTGGGGCAGATGACCTCGCAGTTCTGCCCCTTAAACCTTCAATAACTAACTAGGCCTAGGCCTAACTAATGTGATGCAATACCCACCTTCAGTGGAAATACAAGCACAGAATTTCCTCTCTTTTCCGTACGGGCTCACTACTTGGAGAACATGGGTTGGGAACCATGGGGCCCTTGCTGAGGAAAAACTTTTGTGCTGGGGTCCTCCTTTCTGGTCAACCCTTGTTCTATTCGGACCCCAACGATATTAGGGTCTCCAAGGCCTAGGGTCTTTGATTTTGCCACATCAATTAGACCTTACTTATTTGCTCATACCCTCATTTTAGAAGAGGTTAGACTTCTTCTTTTATTCCTTCTCTCTGTGGGTGGGGGTTCAAGTAGGCCTACACCCATAGTATTTCCTTGTAAGAGTTCACTAAAAGACCCTTGAGTGTGCAGTCCAGCACACATGGTAGGCCCACATGCGGGGTAACTCCAAGTGATCTATGCCCTTGTGGGCTGGTGATGTCAGGAATTGGCAACCCTGAGTGAGATAGGTCTGCCTTTTCTTCCTTCTTAGTCCTCAATCCCTTGTTCATCAAGGCTTATTGATTTTTATGTCATAATACAGGGAGTCCTTTTTAAGATTTAGCATTTCAGGCCTCGACCCATGGGAAACCCATTAGTGGTCCGCGCGATTACCCGTGTGAGCCCATATGGCGTGTGTCGATTGCAGACCGCTGACAGGTGTACCAGCTGCAGACGAAAGTGATTACTCAATAACGTCCCTTGCGGCTACTGTGCTCGTTGTCACCGTTTGCATGCACTCCTAATTCTCGGTACTCCGTCACCAAGATTTTAAAGGGACTCTCTGTAGCAGTACCTGGCATGCGTTGGAATGCCAATCAAGGACAGTGTTATGAAATATGAAATGAGAGTAAACTTAAATAATGATGAACTGGATGTAAATCATCTAATCTCTTAGATAGAGGCATAGATGGACAACTAAGTTAAATAAAGGAATTGAGCAAATTATTTCACATGCATTGCAATGCCAATATGAGAGAGAAAGTGTTTGTCTTGTAATTTTGTTTATTGAAGTGGTTTTGGATACACAATATTTTTTGTTTTTCCGTCTGGTGTGTACCATACATGAGTAAATCAGGATGCTTTCCGATGCACGGGCTGGCCACAAGCAGCTGTCCTAGTGAGAAGCCTACTTTATCCAAATTTAGTCTACACACTTGTACGGATTGTCCCTGTGCTTTGTTGATGGTCATGGCAAATGCGAGTCGCACCGGAAACGCATAAACTGCCGCTGATCTGTATTAAATAGATTTACTAATTCAGACACTTTCGCGGGCGTGCACAACAGTTGACCAAAGTTTATTTCTTGGAACGACTTGCGCGTCATCTATTATTAACTTAAATATATTTTTTAATTGAGAAACCTTCGCAACACAACAACTCACCAAAGTTCATTTGTTGAAACTATTAGCATGCCAAAACTCATTTGTTGAAACAACTTGCTCTCTACCTATTGCAAAATGGATTTTCTAATTCAGAAACCCTTGCGGGAGTGTGCACAACAACTCGCCAAAGTTTCATCTCAATCGGATGAATGGTATATGAATGCATATGGGACTTTGTTGAAACTATTCACGTGCCGTCACTCATTTAAACTCGTGCACTACCTATTGTAAAATGGATTTAATAAGTCAGAAACCTTCGCAGGTATGTGCACAACAACTCGCTAAAGTTTCATCGCAATTGGATTAATGCTACCGGTACTGTATATCAACGCATAAGGGACAGACAGACAATCCATCACGTAACATTCATTTTTATAAATATAGATTACTTTTTCCATACAAAAAGTAGGCTACATAAACTGAAGAACAAAATGTGAGGACAGAAATCGAAAGAGCAATCTTCAGATCGAAAAGAAAAGTCAGGCAAAGGCCTCTTTTCCCCAAAACTCTGCACACGCTCCCCAGAGATGTTGTTCTGGAAATTGAATCGGACCAGGTAGAGATGGAGGATCAATATTAAGTTAAGGCTGTGCGGACATTTCTGCTGACAGTCGCTGGACAAGAGATGGAGCACTGCCGTCCCTTGCAAGCCACCGCATGTGAATAGCGACTTCCCCTCCTCCCTTCCATTACTCCTCATCCGCACTCTATCTTCCCCTCTCTCAGTTGAAGCATTCCTTGCGAGTCACACAGCGATCTGTTTCCGAGTCGTCAAATTAGGTAACATATTATTTTTTAAAGTCGCCTCCGTTGCGTAGTGGTCAGAGTGATTAGCTGCCACCCCGGAGGTCCGTGGTTCGATTCCCGATTTCTGACACGAAAATTGAAAAGTGGTATGAGGACTGGAACGGGGTCTACTCAGCCTCGGGTGGTCCAAATGGGTAGAGGGGATTTGATTCCCACCTCAGCCAACCTCGAAATGGTTTTCCGTGGTTTCCCCACTTCGTCCTAAGGCAAATGCTGGGATGGTACCTACCGTAAGGCCACGGCCGCCTCCTTCCCACTTCCTTGCCTAACCTCCCAGTCGGCTGGCTGCGTGGCTCAGGGGTAACGTTCTCGCTTGCTGGGCCCGAGGTTGCAGGTTCGTATCCTGGCGCAGTCAGCTGGCATTTGAGGGTGCGCAAATGCGAGGGAGTCGTGTCCGTAGATTTACTGGCACGTTAAAGATCCCCTTCGGGGCAAAATTCCGGCACCCCGGCGTCTCTAAAAGCCGCAGATGTTAAAAGGGACGTAAAACCAATAACATTATTATTATTATAACCTCCCAGTCTTCCCATCCCTTCATCAGGCACCCTGTTCGTTTTGCAGGTGAGGCCGCCTGGGCGTAGTGCTGGTCACACACCCCAGTTGTATCCAAGACCCAATTTTCTAGCTCCACGACAATGCCCTCAGTGGCGGTAGAGGTGGGATCCATCTTTTAGTCCATGGGAAAAGCCAACCCTGGAGGGTAAAACGATGGCGAAAAAAACGAAATATATTTTTAAGCGTGTTTTAACACCGCAATATAAAGCTACTATAAAATCTTGAATTATATTTATATAAAGTACTTCCAGCCATTCAGAAGTTCAATTTGTCGTTTGAATTGTGGAGTTCAACAGGACGTAGTTATATGATACCACTTAACCTTCTCAGATCCACTACATATTTTCTGAACACAGATTTACTGCGCTGGATATATGACACATAAAATGAATACACAATTAAAGCTTACAGTTATACCTACCAGTTTCAAGGATTGGAATTAATACAAATGTAGAAATACATTGAGTTTTTTAGTTTCTTTGCAATATTAACCAAGAGAAAAAATATATGGATATTTGCTCATAATTGTTAATGCCAGTTATTTTATAAGATTTCAGGGATTCCATTTGTATAAATTACCAGCTTTAACGCAAAAATAATAGTATAATTGATGTAAAGATATATATCAGTTTCAGTATTTTGACAATTTCATAATTTCCAAAAAAGTTTTTTCTTAAAAAAATTTGCATGCGTGAAACGAAACTACATATGGGCTTTGTAACTACCCATAGGGGGGAAGAGTTTTTCTGTAGCGAAGTGGTTGCATATCTGTGATATAACTATAAAATTAAAACACAAAAGAAGTGTTTGGATGAATCATAAACCTTTTATTGCGCACTGACAATACTGCAATGGAATGCAAATCATTATATAAAAAATATAATGCAGTAAACCACAAAAGGTGATTTATGTAAACAAAATGACTGCTCATTCAGTAATGAAATTTCAAGTTCACGCATGCAGAATTTTATGAAGTACAATGCATATTTAACATTCTGTGAACAAAACACACACTTTCACAATTAAGAGCCAAAACACTGAAAACACATAATATTTGCTACGTACGTATGTAAATGAAAGTTAATCTACTATAAATTATAACATCATTTCCAAATAAGAAACCATCTCCGGAATTTTTTAGAAAATGCCCAAATTATGCACTATTATCAAACAAAAATTATTTTTAAAATGTAAGCAGCAAGTTCAATGACAATCGGCTGCACATACACACTAGCAAGAACATGAAAAACACAATAACACGCAGCTATTGATATATTTAAGTATGTTAAAGTTGTTATGTTATTAATTATTTCACATTAAATAATAAAGAATAATTTATTATTCACTTCCTAAACCAAAGAAACTTACAAGGCAACTGATAAAAAAAAGATATTTAGGCTACGTATTGTGAACAATTTACAGTTCGTTCGAGTATCATTCAACATAATTAGCTTCTTGTTGTTGCTTATTTTAGGACTGCGACATCGTGGTCATATAGCCCCATGCATCTAGGTGTGTTTAACCTGTGTTATTGTGATGGCTGTACCACTGTGTGCAGTTGTAAATTAGGGATAAAACAAAAAGAGGCGGCCGTGGCCTTAAGTTAGGAACCACCCCGACCACAGAAAACCACTTCCAGGATGACTGAGGTAGGAATTGAACCCTCCTCGTCTGAGTTTTATCTCACGAGGCTGAGTGTACCCCGTTCCAGCCCTCACAACAGTATTAAAATCTCCTGGCAGAGCCGGGAATCGAACCCGGACCTCCAGGGCGTCAGCCAACAACGCTAGCCACTACACCCCCAGGTGATTAATGTTTTTCTTGTCTGTGAATGTGTCAGTGGTTTCCTCTTCTTTCGTTTGTTGGTATTATTTGTCGCCTGCTTTTGTCGTTGTGCCTCTAGCACAAATGAGGGATCTCGGATGTTCATGCCTCGAACAACTCGACTGTCTACAATTTCTGGCAAAATACACTCCTTATAAAATTGTACCAGGTTTGGAAGCATTTTCTTTGCCATAATATCTCATCCTTTTCTATCCTTTCTACGAATAGTTCTCCTTTCTTCGTATAAACTACATTGTCGCACCATTTTCTCCTGGTGATATTCAATTGACCTTGGACCTAGAAGAAGTAGCTGTAGCTTCGTTTCAATTGCAATTTTCCTTCTGACAGTTCCAAGCACAAACTGATTCAGTGACGGACGCAAGGCATTTTACTTCTACGAGGCCACCACAAGCAACCAAACCATCAGGACTGGTTCCTAAAATGAATGATCTTGATCTACGAAGAACCCATACTTGGTGACCATGTTGCCAGTTTTGTCTTCGTACATTTTCAACACAGCGTCCTCATTATCTCTTCCAAATATGACGGAAACTGAGGTGAGATTTTTGGGATACAAAGTTGATTTTACAAGGTTGTGGCAAGGGGTGTGAGATAAACGCTATGACTAGCCCAAACTTGGAAGCTGTCAAGCGATCCACTCTTTGGTCGTGCCACATGGGGTTAGTGTGTTGTCCAAGAGTTGATACCTCAATAGGACTACCGTTTGTTGCCTCATCGGCCATTTTCTTTGAAAAGTTGATCATTCTTGTCTCAAGAACTTCATCTTCAACGTCAGGCAACTGTGCTAGTGGCCCATAGTTTTCATCACACTTTCGTCTCTTCTTTACTGGTGTTTTTTGAGAAAATGCCAGTGCCCTTCGAGATCGTTTTTTCTCTCTGGCGACAATTTTAGCCTTGAAAATACTACCTGGGCTTCCATGTAGTTTTCTCCAGGGACTAAGATGCCATGTAGTCACAGTGGTGTGACTTAGCTAAACAAAAGTAAACATCGCCATTCTGCAACGAAAGGAATACGTGAAATCCCTTTAATATTTCCCAAATGCTTGCAACACCACTCAGCGAGCTCATCCCATGTCCATACGACCTCTTCGCCCAGCCTCCGTCGCTAATAACAGATATGTACGGAACGCCATTCAAATAGTTGTTCTTTTCAATGGCAATATGTCTTTCTTCTTCTGGATTTTCCTTCATTTTACATATGAGAGCTACTTCCCAAACCTTTAGAAAGAAAATAATAATATTAATAATTTACAGAATGTATTTATTTTAAAATCTTAAATATGTTTTGAATAAAATGTTTAAAATTGTCTTAATTTAGAAATGTTTGAAGAGAGGCTTTTCTTTGCATAATTTTCATCTAATAATGAACAACAACAACAAAATAGTATTCATAATTCACTGAAACCACTTATTCAGAATTGTTTATAATATATAGGTCATAAGGAAATATGGATCAATATACAGTACTTATATCACCAACTCGTATTTCATGGTTTGCGTATTTGTCAGTGGCGGCCGGTGGTATGTAAAGCTGGGTGTTGCACCAACATTTCTGATGTCGCAATTTTATATGGGAAGTTTACACGTGTAACAAAAATCAATTAACGTTAGATAAACTACATTTCCATAAAAACTGAAATACATGGGTTTTCCAAAATAACTGTACGTTCGACAAATAGACAAATTTTAATGGCTCTTTTGGGCTTCTTCCTATAGGAATTCATAAAAAATCATATGTATGTATTTACGCCCTATGCCTGAGTTAATTGGAAGAATTTAAAACACAGCAGGTTGTCTAAGGTTGGGTCTCAATCTCAAGGATAATAAACATTCTCAACATAAAAACATGGCAACCGAAAAGTTTGTACGTTACAAAAAATGATATTACTAACAAAGACGGGCACATACTCTGCATAAGGATAGGTTGTTTTTTTACTATAGCTTGAACCCCATCAGAGGAACCAGCCATGAAGTGCGCTCTGTCATACGTCTGCGCAATTCATTTTTGCGGAGTTTCATTCAATTTCTGCTTCTTTAATTAATCCAGTAAACATGCTGCTAATGTGTGTGCATCATGTTTTGTTTGCCTCTTACTACGTAACTTATCGGTACACAACAGCCATCTGAAATATGTTTGAAATATCACTAATTTCATCTGTTATAATGGCTAAAATTTCCGATTCCCTTATTTGCTTTGATACTTCTTCTTGGCAAACCACCAACATAATCTGTAAAATTTAATTTTGAATTGTTTTGGACATTCCTTTGAAAACAGTTGCCCTTACCAAAATGACCTTTAACATAGCATCCAACTCAACGCTAAAATTAATTAGTTCTCTCAAAACACCTGGATTCGTTGATGTTACACTTTCATCATGATCACGCAAGGCCAGTTCGAAAGAGCCACAGAAACGAATACAGTTTATTACAATATTTAACACATACCTATTGTGCCTAACTTCTTCGTTATATTCCGCAATTTACCTTCTATAGACACTGTCCAAATGTGCAGCTTCGTTAACAGTTCCAAAAGTGTCATTTTCAAACAGCTGACGATTGGTTGGTTCCTCAGTTTAGGAGCTGCGACAACGCGGTCATATCCTGTACTTTGGGTGTGTGGAGAATCTGTCTGATAACCAGTGTTAATTGTGATGGCTGTATTAGTGAGTGTCATCTGTTTTTAATTCAAGTGCGGACTGCAGACATTGAATTTCAAGCAGTTCCTACTTTTGGCGCCGTAAACGATTACTAGTTCAGAACTTGGTTACTACACGCCACCGCAGTCGGCTCCTGGCGACGAACGTTGGAACCCAAGAGCGTTGTTCAAATTTTTAACGTATAATTTAGCTTCACACAGGTGTAATTAGTGGAAGATTCTTTAACATGCCATAAATCTATGACATGGGACCGCCGGCTTTACTTCCCCTCCGAAGGAATGCATACTGAGGGATTTTTAACGCTCTTAAAAATCCGACGACTTCGGCCGGGTTTGAACCCACGATCTTGGACATAGAGGCTCAGCATGCTACCAACTACGGCACCAAAGCCACACAGCTGAAGATTCATGTTTCTTTATTTTAGGGATTAATTTCCGTAACTCCTATTTTGGTCCACGCGGATTCTCCACCAACAAACATGGAAAACAGAATAAAGCGTTTTTAATATCGCATTCACATAACCAATTATTATTGCCTTAAATATATCCTTTAAACGCCCTCGTAGCCTATACTTATATTTTGGACAATACTTATCTGGTAATGGTCTACCGAGTGTTTTTACTGTGAGTTTATCGTCATCAGGGAGCTGGGAAAGCTGTCTAACTAGTAAATTACTTACTCTATTAATTTTCACTTACACTCCACAATACAATTAATGTTTCAAACTAAACATTCCGTTTAAATAAAATACTAACTTACAAGATGCAAAGATGATACATCTGGGTGCTATATCGGAAAGTGGCGCGAAAGGCAAACTAACAAAACACTGAATTTTGCTAGCCTGAAATTTCGTAGTGAATGCATAGTAGTGAATCAACCAAACAATAATAATACTAATAATAATGCACGGTTATGTATCTGCCTGGAACCAAAATACTCATTCAACTAAATACAGAACTAATCGCAACCCAAATCCTGCAAGAACAAGAGTGGTAAAAGCAAACATAAACCGCTACAGTACACCAACAATACGTCGCAAAATAGTTCAGCCGATTATCTACTGTACTTATAGCAATGGTGGCGTTCTTAGGCTCGCTTCACAGAACAATTGACAAAAATATTAAATGAAGTTATGATGAGATCACATCTAAAAATAATTGGGTGTGAACCAACTAATGTCTCCCTATGAAATTCCGATATTTGTATTGTTGTGGGTGGTGTAGCATTCCCTAGTGGTGTAGGAAAGAAACTACCCTTCAGGGGCAGATGACCTCGTAGTTCCGCCCCTTAAAACAACAGTAACTAACCAACTAAACTACCCTTCGCGGGGTAAGTGAAATCGAGGGTGTTGTCATTTCCAAAGAGTGGTGTAGTCTAACGGTGCCATTTGGAACTGAGTGTTGCCAGGGGGCTGGCATCTCGTCTGCAACTCCCTACTACCTATGCTGGCCAGCAAGCATGTACAAGCTTGGCCTCGTCCCTGCCGGCCGCGCTGTCTACTCGGGAGTCGCAACAAGAGAGCTAACCCCCTGGAGTTTGATTTGAAGGCGGCAGCTTTTATAGGTACAGTGTGAAGCATTACGATAAATAATAAGAAAATATCGATGATTTAAACACATTTTTGAGTGCATTAGATCTATAAAACTAAAACATTAAAGGAAAAAAACGACGAATTAGTTGTAAAATTATTGGGAGTTGTGCAACGCTGCAACAATATCACCAGCCGCCCTTGGTATTTGTTGTGGCCCACGATCGGTATGTCCAAAACACTGAACATTTCCTCGACTTGAGAAAACCCGATACCTACTGCCATAGCTCCCCACACCAGAGCATCGTTCACTTCCATTTTTTTGGTAAACAGGCTCTGAAGTTACAGCATATTCGTTTTCGCAGTTATCACAATAATAAATCCATGTACAATATAATGCATTTTGTATTTCTTTTTTGTATTTGTATTTTCCCATGGTACAATGTTTGGAATGGATCGTTACTAATTCTATTTCTTTCATAACGTGACCAATATCAACGATGCGTCTTCCTATTGGAGGCAGTTCGTTGGCCTCAGTATTCCTTTCAATTACCATTGGTGGTACATCACGATCAGACTCATTGTCATCGTCTGTATTGTGCCCGTTTAGACCGGAGTCCGCACGACCACATATGCATTTTACCAAGAATCAGTCAGCACGAGAGTCAAAATATCCCGGGGCGCCAGATGGGTTAAAGCTAATCGCAAAAACGACATCAAATGAAAAAAAATGCTTTACTGATTTTTGGCTCAATGCAACAATAAGGATAGAAGGAGATTCAACTGGGCATAACACAACATGTAAAATTATCTCATTTTATTCTGAATTTAAAATTGACTGCAAAATAAAATGCTCAACGCAGCATCATTCATGTGTGGCGACCCACATTACTATTTACACAATGTACCGAAATTTTCCAACACATTGGACAATTATCTTTGGAGACACATGTTTGATTATCAGTCCTGTAGACTATGTTCCAAAATTATATCCATTATTTATGATTAAATCCAGTTCAAATTTAATTGTCTTTACTGGAAATACTGTAGTTCACTGGTTGAATTTTTATATAATATTAACACTCGTAGAATAATTGTTCATAGAATTTTTTAACTTTCACTTATTTTTCCAGTTTCAAAAAATATTGTCAAAAAATATTATTATCTCTGAATCAACACACATTATGTACACATATTAATAACAACATCTGAAAAGTATCTGACCCTTGAGCATAGCATCGAAGAACTGTGCGAAGCACAACAAAATTAATTGTTCTTCTGACATTAAACGTTTCGAGAAGTGACTCGGTTATGAACTTCAAGTTCCTAACAAAATATATGATTTCTGAATCATCAACTTGATCAATAAATTGTTGGACCATTCAACTATTCGATTTTCCACTTGGAATCATTATTAAGAAAAATATTTATATTTGTTGCTATTTTAGTAACTTTCACAACTTGCAATTCTTGAACAGAATGCGGAAATAAGAATTGTAGCTTCATAATAAATTCATTTAGTTCATGACACTAGGATTGAAAACATCCTTCAAATTATTCGTGGTTATAGAATTATTTTTTTTAAATTGGCAGTGGCCCATTCTATTATTTTTATAAGAACACAATATTCCAACAACAACGGCAAAGGTCTTCCTCTGAAGAAGAATAAAATATTATCATGACAAATCCGGGTTCTAGCAAAATCTAAGTCTTAATGGAATCCGTAAACAAGGTTGAAATAAGAACTGATGGTTTTTTAAGAAATAACCTTCGGGTCATTCAATGTGTAGTTCCAATACTCCTTCTTTAACACTGAGTCATCGAACCTGCTATTTGATTGATGCTCAAATAAAAACCTCCTCATTCCTGCGACTTAAACATGCGCACCTGGGAATGGCATTTCAACTACTCCACACACATAAATTTTCTTCCCAAAATTTATACAATAAATAAAGCCTCTGCTTGTTATCAACACTGGAAGATTTATAAACTTACAAGTTTATTTTATTTTACCATTCAGTTCAAACCGTGAAGTTACCACACTTATGATACTCTCTATTTCACTTTCGATTGTGTCATGATTTTATGTCTGTTAGGTAGTCAGCCCGAAGGCTGGTTGGATCCTCAAAAAGTACCGCCGTTACGTTATGTGAGGAGATACCCACAAAAACCCAAGGCAGCGCTATTTTGAGGCGTTCTAGGCAAGAAGAGGAGTGAGGTAGTTTGCCATTGCTTTCCTCACTGAGTCAGAACAGTAGTCCTAACCCTATGAGTTTAACCTTTCACAGCATTCACAGGCACTGACTGTGCCCCGAATGCCATTACTAAGCACCACCCATACCTCAGTAGCTTCCATATAATCACAGCCATGAGTGAAACTGAGACATCGGTGAAAAGCCACAAAATATCTTAATTGATACAAATATCATTTGCTTCCCGTTTCATGCCTCTCCGTGTTATCTGAAAAATATACTTTGCTCATTGCAAATATTAACTGTTCAACCAGAACTGTAATGTTGGTTGAATGCGGGCTTCCGCTAACCACTATCCTTCGGAAAATCACCTGTTCCAAACTAGAAATGATTAAACTACTTCATAAGCTCTCTCTCAATGAATGTGATTATTAGAAAATATAAGATCCAAGAATTATTTAGAAAAGTTATGAAAATCATTATTATTATTATTAGTGGATTATTATTTTATATTATTGTAGATGTGTTTAATTATTATTTCATTATGTGAGAATCCACATGTCTCAACAAAAATAATTATTAACTTTTACAGTTACCTCGGCTGATTACCGTGATTATCAAAAAAAATAAGAAACATTCAAATAAATGCTCGTTATGCTCGGTCATCGATCCTAAACTGTTCTGAGTGCTGAAAATACTCAGAATAACCCTAATGTGTCTTGCGTAAATCATTGCAAGATTTAAATACGAAGAAAAACAAATGTGTTGGTCATCTGCAGAAAATGAGTTTGTTCCAATTAGCTAGGCATAATATAAAAGTCAAATGTGGCTTACATTTCTCGTTGGTCTTGAAGCGTAGTGAACCTGGTCTGTACCAGATTTATCCAGGTACATGCCCTCTTGGACACGCACGTCTAATCCTTGTATCGGCCGCCATTATATACCCACAATCTGTCTAACACGACATAGTGGAAATATTTCTTGAAGTTTGAAGTAACTGCTGATCCATTTTAATATTGACTTCAATTAAATCCATAGCTGTTTGCTTAAATGGGGTCAGATCCAAATGATCTATTCTCAAATACGTCAGTTGCAACATAACTCACGGTAATCTTTTCAGTACAGGAAAACACTGACAGTCTAAATCAATCAACGGCTGTTCTGAAGATCGTTCCCTGGGCATGGTTTATCACCATCTATCATGCGCGAAGCAACATATAGTTTTCCTCTGTCGGCTAATGAACAACACCGTGATAGACTGGCCTTCAATATACTGAAAGATCGGAGTGGTTATCGAGTTACAATTTATGAAACTGACTAATTGGATTAAAATATCCAAGTATTGAATTATTATTACTGGACTGTGATAAAGTACTTTCTAGACAAAGTCTAGCATGTGTCCATATAGAAATAAAGTATTTCACCAGTGTCCGTAGAAAACAATCACCTTAGTGATTTCCTCTGCCGGAAACTTACTATGTTCCACACGTATCGCAACACTTTTGTGACTATCACAATTCAAAGATATCTTCTGCGTAGATCCGGCAACCATGTGCCTTGGCTCAACGTAGCAGCAGCACCTTGTCATGCAAGAGCTTGGTTCGAAGTGAGCTGATGATGCTTGGGCCGGTCGGCTTTTATTCAAAACGGTCGGGTCCACGCTGGATCACGCTGAAATCTGGAAATCCTCATATCTCCGGTGTCTCTAGTCCGATTCACTTGAGACTAAGTGCATTCTCTTTCATTTGGCCGTGCCAGTAATCTGTTCCAAGTCTCAAGTCTCTACTCCATGGCTAACTATTTAATCAACAAATAGTCTCGACCTCTGCTGCTACTCGCTACGTCACTTAACATGCTCTTGGCTGCACAAAGTTTCCATTCCATTCTAGAAGTAATGGAGCGCGATATTCAAATATCTCAACTTTCAAAAGCGGCTGTAGCCTTTCCCTTGATATCTAGGTGTCTGAATCGTGGAATACCCATTCCTAGAGTTGGGCACAGTATCACTTCCTGAATCGTTTGGAAAATGTATGGAATAATCTTGATCTTCATACCTGAAATCACACAATGTTAAAAATATTACCTTGATTACTATTAACATACAGAAAGCAAATACGCATTAAAACTAACTCCAGGCAAATGCTGGGATGGTTCCTCTCTAAAAGCAATCCTATCCCCAATTTAGAAATTCACACAATAGTACAGCCATCACATTAACACATGTGATCACACAAATTCCATACACACCCAAAAATACATGGGGCTATATGACCGCGATGTCTCAGTCCCTAAAATAAGCAACAACAACACGTTTTACAAGTAGGTAATCTACTAAAAATGGCAAGTTCTTTCAAATTAATTAATAATTAATTTATATATTGTAGCAATAGTTTACTTACCGACTTGCATCGTGGCCTATTGGGGGAGTGCTTTCAACTAACAAGCTGTTGAATATTTCTTCGGAGTCTTCAAATTGAGCAGAATCGTTTGAAACATTCACGGTGATTTCTTGTTGTTTTCTTTTCTCCCACGAAGTCTTTGCTGCGCGGCCTCTTCTGGAACGTTTCCTTGATGGAGAATGCTTTCGTGGTATTGTAGAATAAAGTGTGAATGTTATAGGAACACTCAATCACGAAACACAAACGCAGAATTAGGAAATGAAACGAGAAAGGGGCGAGGTATATTCTTCTATTGCTTCCTCAAGATTAGGTCTAGTCAGACTAAAGTGTTAGCGACTTAGCGCGCAGGAAAAAGTTATGGAAGAAGGCGAGTTATTTTGTTTTCTTTGCACTCCACGGTAAGTAGAATGGAATGCTGCGTAAGGAAAGGAATGACCCGCAACGGGAGGTGCGGTGCAGTGCTAGGTAGTAGGGTGGGGGAATGAAGCTCGGTGCAAGTGGTAGTGCGGGTAGCCTATCGTGTAGCCTGTGTAGTTACCGTTCTGCCGAGTTGAAGACTAGTCGAAGGTACATACGTCGCGGGTTTATCACTAAACAGTTTCTTTCATCAAATATTCGAACTGCTCAGAATTAGACCCTCTACAAATTGAATAAATTTGAAGCTATTATAGCAATTTTTTCACAATAAAAAAGGTTATTGAAATATTATGCTTTTATAAAATATGGGGAATTTTGAAATAAAAATTGTTCATAATGAAGCTACTATTACAAGGGTTATTGCACAGAAATTTCGAAATTCTCCTGTTATTAGTTTTGTCGTGACGTATGTACCTTTAACCCTCAAAGTAGACACTTTGAATACATGCCCTGAACAAACGAGCAGTCTATATTTTACAAAAGTGGCATATAACAAGACCCGAAGACCTATATAACAGATTAAGAAGACAAAATAAAAATAAATATTTTATTTTTCGGTAGCACAGCCTTAATGGAAGAAAACTGTCCATCCTAAGATTTGTGGATGTGATATTTGTCAAATTATTATCAATAAGGAACTACGGCAAATATTAACTGAGTTGAATGAAAGGTGTAAAGAAATCGGTGCGCAATTAAACCCGCCTCTGACATAGCAAAATATAATATAAAAATAGACAGTTAATGTGAATGAAAACTGAATAAAGTCACAAATGTAAGTTGCTAATTACTTTTAACTTTGGTACTGCTGTTCTACTCTACCGTACTACACAAGACAGTTATTAAAGCACTATTACTATCATTAAAGCACCAATACACAGAATTAACAAGTGATCACACTGTACAAGACAGAGATACAGCTAACCAGGCACTGTAGCACATGGGCTGTGAAATTGCAAACGCAGAGTATTATGACATCAACTATGCGAACATAGATTGGTCAAGAGGCAGAGGGGTGATGACTGTTGTAGAATTCCCGGCCAAATGTCAATCCCAGTTTGGTAGCGCACAGAGTATAGTTCCATTTTGCAAACATTTGCTACCAAAATGAACCTTTTGAATTCCTTGCATCTAATTTCACATCGCATCAAGCAAGAAGTATGTATGGTAATGACCGTCAAGATATTGATCCCATTCTAAAGGATTTGTGGTTAGTTGTCCAGTGACAGATATCCAGGACAAAGACAACCAAATTGGATGGTTCAAGTACATGGTCATTGGCTGCATTAATAAAGATATTCTAAATTAAAAATACTTGACATGACGATGTCCTGTTAGGCAATAAGTGAACATGTTAATTGATGGAATGTTCAGGTGACTGCTCTCTGACATTGTTTTACAGCATTCAGAAATCTTAAGTTCTACATTTTAAACTTCATGTTTAATCAACAAATTAAGAAAATAGTTCATTCGAATAATTCGGCCACATCTGTATATTGAACCACCAGTTACAGTAGCCTATTTCAGGGCCTACCTTTGTCTGGGACAAACGGGAAAAGGAACTCCAAAGGAGAATGAGGCATGTCTGGGGTGAATTCTGGGGCCTAAAATTATATCTCCTAGACAAATATAGGCCTATTAACCTTAACAGTGTGATCGCTTGTTAATTCTAACTATATAGAATCCCTCAGGATACTCAGCATCTTCTTCTCCCTGTGTACTCTATCGTACACCTCTAGATCTACAAAACACAACTGTGTATTCCTCTTGTAGCGTTTCTCAATAACTTGGTGCCTACTAAGAATTTGATCTTGACATCCTTGTTGTGGTCTAAAGCCACACTGGTTTTTGATCATCTTTCTCTCGGCCAATTATCAAACTCTCCTTTCTACGATCCCTGAGTCCACTTTGCCTGGGACAATTATCAAAGATATCCTTTATATTTATTACAGTCTCTTCTGCTACCTTGCTTATAAATTGGGGCAATTACTGCTTTTGTCCAGTCGGAGGGTAATTTTCCTAAAACCATGCCAATTGGAAGCGGCTTCGGTGGCGTAGTTGGTAGCATGCTGAGCTTCTATGCCCAAGATAGCGGGTTCAAACCTGGCCGAAGCCGTCGGAATTTTTAAGAGGGTTAAAAATCCCTCAGTATGCCTTCCTTTGGAGGGGAAGTAAAGCTGACGGTCCCATGTCATAGATTAATGGCATGTTAAAGAACCTTCTACTAATTACACCTGTGTGAAGCTAAATTGTATAGGTTAAGAATGTAAACAACACTCTTAGGTTCGTACGTTCGTTGCCAAGAGCCGACTGCGGTGGCGTCTAGTAGCTAAGTTCTGAACTAGGCCTAGTAGTTGTTGACGGTGACATTTGGCGGCAAAAGTATGAACTATTTGAAAAATTCAAAGTTGCAGTCCTTACTTGAATTAAAAAAAACAGATACACACACTAATACAGTCATCACAATTAACGCCAGTTATCAGGCAGATTCTACACACGCCCAAAGTACACGGGGCTACATGATCACGTTGTCGCAGCCCCTAAACCGAGGAACCAACCAACCATACCAATTGGATTATCCTATACAGCAACTTTCCCACTATACTTTACCATTTCTGGCCGAAATGTATCTACCCCTGCCGCTTTGTATCATTGTAGTTTATTTGCCACCCTCTCTACTTTCTGAACTGTGATCCTGTTCCCGTCCTCATTCTCCTCCTGCATAATCTCAATACCTGTATCATTGCTAGATATGTCTCCATTAACATTTAGCACGTTTTCGAAGTATTCCTGCCATCTTCCCAGTGCTTCTTTGGTTTCTACAATGAGTTTCCCTGAATTATCCAGAACACTGATCATTTATCTTTTTCCTCCATTTCTAAGATTTTTTATAACACTCCAAAAAGGTTTTACTGCCGCTTGACCTTAGAACTTTTAAATTTATCACCAAATTCCTCACATGATTTCTTTTGTGCTCTTCTATTAACTTATTTGGTTGTGTTCCTTTCCATTACATTATAGCTCCCTGTTTGCTGGATTCCCTATTTGGAGCCATGTTTTGTAAGCCTTCTTTTTACTTTTACAAGGAGACTTCACTATGTCATTCCACCAGGATGTGCTCTTTTACCTGTCTTTACACACTGTTGTCCCACGACATGCCTTTGCTACTACTAGTAGTGCATCCCTGTATCCTGACCACTTAGTTTCAATGTCCTTTACCTTCTACTCTGTGGAATTTCTCAGCAATCATTTCCATGTATCTCTGCCTTATCCTGGAGATTTTCAACCCTAATCTGTCTGCAAACAGCCCTCACTTTATTCACAGAAGATCAGTTTGTGGCCAAGAAAGCCCCTGAATAACCTAAAATTCCTTATTAACTTGCTAAATTCAAAGTCAGTAATGACATGGTCTATTATCGATTTGGTTCCCCTACCCTCCCACATCTGTAAACCTCCTTATGCTTCGAGAATGAATTCGCAACAGATAACCCTATGCTAGCACAGAAGTCCAATAAACATTTCCATATCCTCACCCCACTTACCCATTTCTTTCTCATACCCCTCGGTTCTATTTCCTATCCTAGCACTGAAATCCCCTGTCAGTAATACACTATCCTTATTGTTAATTCTCACTACCACATCACTCAGTACCTCATAAAATCAGTCTACTTCGTCATAATCTGCCCCTTCACATGAAGCATACACTAAAACAATCCTGACCTGATTTCCGGACATTTCCAAATCTATCCACATTCATTGTTCATTTACATACCTCGCAGAAACTATGTTACGCTCTAAGATTGTCTTGACGTACAACCCTACTCCCCACTTTGCCTCATTTTACACCTGACTGGTATTCTTTGTAATCTCCTACTTCCTCCTCTCTATCTCCCTTTATCTGAACTCCACTAATCCCTAGAAAATCCAATCTCATCCTAGTTGCTGACTCGGCTAGCTCTACTTTGCTCCTTTCGTAACCAAACTCATTATTAATAGCACCCCATCGAATACCATTTCGATTGCCTGTTCGTTTCCAAGGAGTCCCTGATCTGTCACTCCCATAGGTCCAAGGCTTACTCATGACATTTTTAGCAGATTTAGAAATTACAATAGTAAGCAGGTTGCTAGCCTTACTTACACAGGGCCCCATGAATTACACCTCGGGGAACAAACAAGTGAGTTGGGTAGTCCTAGCCGCCTGAGCACAAGGATGGCCATGAATCAGATGCCCACTTCTATTCCATAGTAACTGGTCAGGACCACTTACTAGGCCACTCAGCCATTGCCCATGGTTCGCAAACTAGGGCGTGACTACACCATGAACCACACTACTCCATCTTAAGTTTAAGGCAATTGAAATTGGAATGAATGATGATAAGTGGCCATGTAATAATAAAGAAACCTTCTTACGGTTAGGCTGATTGAAATGAGGACACAGTAGAATATGCCATTTAAAAGGAAAGTGTTCATAGCTAGGAACCAATCACAACAGGTTAAACAAACTCACATGGATTGGCTCACCCCACGAGTTCAGCCGAGTTCCATACTTGATGGTAGGAGGCCCAATTGCTATAGGCTACATTGATGTAATGTGATTTGTTTATTTGCTAATTATTTTTTTTAGTAAATGCTGTATATTACAGAGAGTTTAGTTTGTATGTAACGGGGACCCTCGCTTGCCCGCGTTGCGCGCCTGTCTCCCGCCAGGCACTTTGCCATTATGCGGCGCCGGCGCGGCACTGAGTCATTGAGTATAGGAATTTGTACTTCAATGTGATCCTTGACCAATTTTTTTGACGAACTGACTTACGGAGAGCGATTGTCAAATGACTTTCAACAAGATTCTGCCACTGCCGAAGCATGCATGACAGAATTGCGTCGCATTTTCGGTACGAGGATTATAAGTCGGAACGTGTGGCCCCCGCGAAGCCCAGACTTATCACCATGTGACTTTTACTTGTGGGGGACGCTTAAAAATAGAGTGTATGCGAGAAACCCTCACACTATAAATGAGCTTAAAGACTATATTACAGCTGAAATACAGTTAATCGGTGCTGAGGTACTTCAGAGATTAAATGCCAGTTTCATAAAATGGTGCCAGCGATGTGTAGCAGTGGCGAAAATTTTCAGCACCAGCTGTGAACTAGGAAAGTATTCCTATACTCAATGACTCAGTGCCGCGAGGGCGCCGCATAACGGCAAAGTGCGTGGCGGGAGACAGGCTCGCGCCACGGGCGAGCGGGCAAGCGAGAGTCTCCGTTACATACAAACTAAACTCTCTGTAGTTATATTATAACTCTGGGTATCAAGCACCAAGTTTGTGCTTTGAAGATGAAAAGGGGCACTTGAAATTGAACAATAAAGACAATTGTGGAATTTTGGCTCAATATTTGGTAAGCTTCTAAACAGTAATGAACCAAAAGACAGGTTAATGACAGCAGAACCCGAGGTTAAGGATCAAGATTCTCAACCACCAGATAAGTATGAGATTTGAGGGATTGGCATCGTCATGTCGATGAAAAATTACTTCGTTTGAAGCCTTAGAGAGGTTGATTCACAAATATGGTCTGAATGGCAGTACGGTAGGACTTGATATATCCGTTACACAAAAAGACTGATGTAAACAATTACAGAGGTGTTTCCCTGCTGTTGGGAGCATACAAAATCCTCTCCAAAGTGCTGCATACTAGCATTGAACAACAAATTGACCAAGAAATTGGAGAATCTCCGTCCGGATTTAGAAAAACAAGAGCAGGGGCTGAACAGATCCTGAACTTGAGAATCATCATCAGGGACAACATGATCCAGAACATGGATTATGCAGTGGTATTTGTAGATTTCAAGAGTCTGGCTGCGTGGCTCAGGGGTAACGTTCTCGCTTACTGAGCCCAACGTTGCAGGTTCGAAACCTGGCGCAGTCGGCTGGCATTTGAGGATGCGCAAATGCGAGGGAGCCATGTCAGTAGATTTACTGGCACGTTAAAGATCCCCTTCGGGGCAAAATTCCGGCACCCCGGCGTCTCTAAAAGCCAGTGTAGTTAAAAGGGACGTAAAACCAATAACATTATTATTATTAGATTTCAAGAAAGCCTATGATTATATTGACAGACAGACCTTAATGAGGAGCTTGGTAGGGTTTGGTGTGGACGGCAAGTCGCAAAACCTGGTTAAGCAGACCATCAGCAACACTGTGTCAAAGGTGAAGTTCAGAGGAGAAACCTCGGATTGCTTTGTAATTAAGACAAGAGGGTGGGTTATCACCAATGTTCTTTAACTGTTTGTTGGAAAAGGTTATTAGAGATTGGGAAGTACAACTAAGAACCATAGAAAGAGAGAAGGAATGCTGCAGCATTGGGACATGGAATATGTGTAAAAGGGTGAACCTCAATTGCTGTGCCTTTGCAGATGACCTGGCTATCTCTGGAAATAGTATCAAATCAGGAAGTACAAGATTCAACATCCCGCATGCAATAGCTACATATGAAAACGTGCCTGCAGATCTCTTTCGCAAAAGAAACAAAATTTATGACAAAGATCAAATCAGCTCCCAAAATCATGAACACAACAGGAGGAACGATACCAAAAGTAAAGAACTCTTATGTATCTTGGTGAGAGATCCAGTTCAATTGCTCAGAAAAAGGACCAATGAAGGCATGATTGAGGATGATGTAAATAGCTTACCAATTAATGAAAGGTGTATACAACAAGAAGTCACTAAGTAGGAGAAGAAAACGAAGGCACTATAAGCCAGAAGGACTTCATGCTGACTCCTTGGATTTAAGAGGCAGAGGATTGCTGGAACAATTGGAAAAAAGAAAGATCCTCAGGAAGATTCAAGAACCTAGTTATGTGGATGGACAACGGAGATTGAGACCTAACAGAGTTATACAAGGAAACTGAGGGAATTACAGATTCGATGAAGAAGAGACAAATACTATTCTATGGACATCTCCTTCGCATGAATCAAGGAAGACTGACTCGAAAACTCCTTGCAATTTTGGAGGCAAATAGATTGTTCTGAGGTAGTTTCTGGAGATACATAGTAATATGGAGTGAATGGCATCAGTCAGAAAGATGTTCAAGGCAGGAACTACTTTCGACAATTACTGTAGTTTCAGACTTCAGTGGTTTCCGACGAGAAGAAGAAAAGAAATCTTCAAATGTGGTCTTCTGAAAGGAAAGAAGAAAGGAGATGAGCCATCGAATGAAGCTGTATTGGCAGAAGATCAAAGCCAGTGGAGGGAAAAGATCCAAGTTGTTACTCTGTGATTCATAGTAGCCCAGATCGAACAGAAGACGAAGTTATACTGTATTATAGATGTTATGTCCCTTAAGACAACAATCATCATAATAATTGATTTTTTTGGCAGTGCTATATGAGACTTCCAGTGTACTGTACTTTGTCATTTTATGCAGCATCCTTCTGTTTATTAATTCTGTGAATCTAATGTGGGTTTGCTTTGAAACACTTTTGTCCTGTTCATTCTCTGATCTCGTACCTCATACATGCTACAGTATCTTATCATACCGATAAAACCATACTGACAGGGTAACGAATTTTACAAATGGGTAACGAAAGTAACGAAACAGTAACGAAAATTTTCCGAAGGCGGATTGAATCATTTCAACTCGCGCCTGTAGGCTCAGAGATTGCGATGGAGCGAGTTTCACGCAAGCGGCGCCGATTGCATAAGCTATATTTCCCCGTGCCCGACCTCGAGGAAATGCATACTGAGGATACCCTGGTATACATCGTTCAGCGTATATTTTCGGCATCAAGATGACTTTTTACTTTTGTGTGAAATATGTATCTGTGTTATTAGGAAACCTGACTTTTTGCGAGACGTTTATTCGCGAAAACTTTCGAAAAAATCAGAAACCTCGCATTTATTTGGAGACCATGTCAAATTGAAGTCCAGAAATTACGCGAAATAATTTAATGTCGCAATCTTGCGAAATGTTACCGTTTCGAAAAAGGATTTTGAAAAAGCTTCGAAATACGTAGGCTATAACTTATTTTAAAAATCTGTCTCGTAAATTTGCGACATCCAGTATGGTTAATTCGAAATTCCGTTATATGTCGATTTTTCCTTCGAACTTTGTTTCCGTCGGATATATTGTAATCTAACCGGTTATTTCGAAAACGTGTATAACTTGTATAATTCGTGATTCGCATTCGAAAGAAAACGTGTCCTCTAATCGTATTATTCGTGCAATCCTCTCAGAATAATTCTTAATATTTGATACCTACTTGCGTCAAATGGACCGAGATCGACGTCAGTTGCGTAAAATCATAAAACCCGTCCCCTATCTTGAACTTGTGACCACGAAGACTGCGGAAATCCCGTCAAAGATGATTGGGCACCAATCACGAAACATTCCGAAACCTACTCGTCACTTTTCCCATGACCGTATACTTAAAAGCGTACGGGGAGCGAGAAGTGCATCAACCCACTTAGAAATGACAGCCTACGTAGCGTCGCGATACTAATTTCTCCTCGTGATCCACCCTGAACTGATGAGCTCCCAACCACAGCATAGGGACAGCGGGAATCACGGCGCCGGCCATACAACTTGTCCACAACTACTCGTGAATTTTAACCATGCCCAACCCTGAGCTTGTATCCACCATTCTGTCAGGACGAATAGACAATCGTTCAACGGCCGGGTGCGGCGCGGTATGCAAAATATCGCGAGGACATCGTGAATCTCGTAAAACGGCCGAGAGTGGCAGCGATTGCGGTACATCGCGATATTTCTCCGCATTCAATGACGAGGAAAACTGGATTCTTGCCAAACGGACAGCAAGTAGCGCCGATTGTGTAATAATGCTAATTTTTCTCAAGGACAATGAAAATCTCGTCGAACGACTACAAGTGACACCGATTATCTAAATCGCGATATTTATCCGTGTTCTATCGCGAAAACTACGGGAATCTCGACAAACGGGTGAGACCAGCGCCGATCGTGTAACATCTCGAAATTTCTCCGTACTTGACTGCGAAGACAGAATTCTGTTACAATCACGTAACGTCCCATAAATTTCTTCGTGTTCTACCGCGGGGACGAAGGAAATCTCGCCAAACGGTCAAGAGCAGAGCAACCTCTCGTCAATTATAAAAACGCCTTGTGCACAAGACGACATATTAGCTGCAACAACTTATTTGATAATAAATATCTAGTATTTTTTTATTTTTTTATTTTTTTTTATAACTCCCTAAGTGAATTGTATTTACCGCTATAAACACAGTTAATTGCTGTTTTTCTTCACCGTGTGATGAGTCCCTTTGCTTGCAGACCGCAGACGTATCTTGAATTCAAAGGTAACTAAAAGGTAACTAATTTTTACTTCATCCTTACAGTAGACACCCTGACTGACCATAAATAGTCCAAACAGGGATATTTATTATTTTTTATTGTAAAAGTCCAGGGTTTACAAATGCTGCTGTTCATGTAGGAAAGGAGATGAAAATTGTGCTTTTTGCAGACGTTATTGTGGTGTGGGGAACAAACAGCTAAACAGTCCAAGAACTACGGGACACATTGTCGAAAATAATTGAGAATTATGATTTGGCGTTCAATGTGGAGAAGAGTAAAACAATGGTTATAACAAGAAGAGGAGATAGGGAAGGGAAAGGACATGTTACCATTGATGGCAAGAATCTTGAAATTGTGGATAGCTTCAAATATCTAGGAAGTGAACTAATGCAGAACGCAAGGATGGATGCAGAGCGTAGCAAAAGGGTACAACAGAGTAATGCATTTTATCAGAGTGTGAGAGACCTAGTTTGGAAGATTAAATGTAAAGTAGTAATGTACAAGATGTACTGCAGTATACTCCTATACTGACCTATGCAGCAGAGACCTGGACAGTGACAAGAAGAGAGTAAACTTCAGGCCAGTGAAAAGAAGTTCTTACGAAGTATGATAGGAGAAACAAGAAGAGATAAAGTGAGAAATGACGATGTCAGGACGGTTATTGGAGTAAAATGCTTGAATGATGGAATCGAGAGGAGCAGGTTAAAATGGTTTGGACATGTCAAACGATTGGTAGGTGGAAGAATACCGAAACACATTTGGAGGATACATAGGAAGGAAAGAGAGCAAGGGGAAGACCCCGAGCACGTTGGATTGACTTGATTATTAAGTCTAGTATAAGTAGACGGAATATGGACTGGAACAGACTCCTGGAAGAAGAAGAGTCGAGGGACAAAAGAAGGAGGAGGAGTACCGTAAATGCTCCGACTGGCCTTAAACTGTATAAGGATGATGATGATGATGTGAGATTTGTGTTGGAGAACACCATATACAACTTAAGCATGATGCTTATCTGTATGTACTGAATCTTTTGTAAGGAGCATATGACTTCGTTGTTCCACTTCTTGAAACAGCAATCTTTAGTAGTCTGTATGTAATATCTGTATCTGTAGTTACACCACTTCATAACAATCTTCACCCCTAAACTGCCACGTCAACTGAGAAGAGCTTGCATTTGAATTTGAAAGCTCTGTATTTCTCATGCTTGTAATGCTGTTCAATTACTCTGTTTAAGGTTTCAAGCCATTAGTTGCAGAGATGGAAAGTAGAGTAGATGGCTAAGTATATCCTGAAGTCCATTGATATTCAGGAGTCCCATCCATATTTAGTGTTAGGTAAGTGAAGGAATTGTCTTGTTTCATTGTAGGGGAAACCAGGGTAATTAGAACATTGCCCAATAAAGACCATGTGTAAGGAACTAAACATACAGTATTAAATATAGAATTACTGTATGTCTTAAGGTTGTTGTGAGCGGCTTCAGTGGCGTAATTGGTCGCATACCGAGCTTCTATGCCCAAGATTGCGGGTTCGAACCTGGCCGAAGTCGTCGGATTTTTAAGAGCGTTAAAAATCCCTCAGCATGCCTTCCTTCGGAGGGGAAGTAAAGCCGGCGGTCCCATGTCATAGATTTATGGCATGAAAAAGAACCTTCCACTAACTACACTTGTGGAAGCTAAAATTTGTAGGTTAGTTTGATAATGCTATATAGTTCCAATGTTCGCCGCCAGGCGCTGACTGCGGTGGCATTTAGTAGCCATGTTCGCAGCTAGGTGTCGTGGACAGTAGCATTTGGTAGCAAAAGTAGGAACTACTTGAAAAAATTAATCGTTTGCAGTCCTTCTACCTGAATCACAGATAACTCGCACTAATACAGCCATAACAATTAACGCCGGTTATCAGACAAATTTTACACACACCCAAAGTACATGGGGATATATGACAAAGGTTATTGTGAATCTGTTACAGAAGTGTTATAGTGTTACAGAATTGATACTTCTTCACATTTTGGCATTCATATTCCCGGTCACTCCATGTGAGATCTGTGCTGGACAAAACGGAGGCAGACAGGTTTTTCTCCGGGTACTCCGGTTTTCCCTGTCAAAATTTCATTCCAGCAACACTCTCCACTATCATTTCATTTCATCTGTCATTCATTTAATCATTGCCCCAGAGGAGTGCGTCAGGCCTCGGCAGCCGGCACAGTTCATATCCTTGTCGCTAGATACAGTATTAAATATAGAATTACTGTATGTCTTAAGGTTGTTGTGAGCGGCTTCAGTGGCGTAATTGGTCGCATACCGAGCTTCTATGCCCAAGATTGCGGGTTCGAACCTGGCCGAAGTCGTCGGATTTTTAAGAGCGTTAAAAATCCCTCAGTATGCCTTCCTTCGGAGGGGAAGTAAAGCCGGCGGTCCCATGTCATAGATTTATGGCATGTAAAAGAACCTTCCACTAACTACACTTGTGGAAGCTAAAATTTGTAGGTTAGTTTGATAATGCTATATAGTTCCAATGTTCGCCGCCAGGCGCTGACTGCGGTGGCATTTAGTAGCCATGTTCGCAGCTAGGTGTCGTGGACAGTAGCATTTGGTAGCAAAAGTAGGAACTACTTGAAAAAATTAATCGTCTGCAGTCCTTCTACCTGAATCACAGATAACTCACACTAATACAGCCATAACAATTAACGCCGGTTATCAGACAAATTTTACACACACCCAAAGTACATGGGGATATATGACCAAGGTTATTGTGAATCTGTTACAGAAGTGTTATAGTGTTACAGAATTGATACTTCTTCACATTTTGGCATTCATATTCCCGGTCACTCCTGAGTTCTGTGCTGGACAAAACGGAGGCAGACAGGTTTTTCTCCGGGTACTCCGGTTTTCCCTGTCAAAATTTCATTCCAGCAACACTCTCCACTATCATTTCATTTCATCTGTCATTCATTTAATCATTGCCCCAGAGGAGTGCGTCAGGTCTCGGCAGCCGGCACAGTTCATATCCTCGTCGCTAGATGGGGGCTTCATTCATTCCATTCCTGACCCGGTCGGAGACTGGAAGCAGGCTGTGGATTTTCATTCCCCTAATGACCAAAATGTAGCTAATGGTACTTCCGCATTGACATGTTTTTGAGTTTAGTTATAACTGACAACATTTATTGGATGATGTTCTAATTACTCCAATTTATCCTACATTTTTCAATATAATGTCATATGGTATCTATTATAACTCAATAGATAAAAACCAGGTTTGTCACTTTCTTTTTTGATCCATATTGACTTAGAAATTAACTTAGTTTATTCACAAAGAATAACACTGCATTTATCTGCCTTTGTCAATACAATGTTAAAACATATTTTATTTACCAGTAGTATTACATACTGTAAATTAAAAAAAAAATGTGAATAACCTAAGCTAAGACATCTGTTAGTCATAGAAATTAAGGGAATAATTCTTTTAACCGTCAGTTGTAGCTCTTCTGTCGGTCAACACGAATTTGCCCAAAGTCTGGGCATTGTGCAATGTATTATATATACTATGTGAAAAAGGCGAATTGCTTTTTTTTTGGTCATATCTCACTCCTGCCGGATACCAGACAATTAAAAGTATTCTTTAATTATTTTTTCAAAAGTAAAACAAAGAACTCTTGGTTTATGGAAATTCAAAATGATCTGGATGAACTCGGCTTGACAATGTCCCAAATTGCTAACAAAGATGAGAAGAATATCTTGAAAAACAAGAACATCCGACTTCCCTTAAAAACCTTTACTCGCAAAACTTACACCATAAGTGATGCAGAGAGAGCGGCAAGGTCGACTAAAATGAAGATGTTTTGGGAAAAGAAGAAAAATAAGAAGCTGAATCTTTAATATTGTTTTTGAGACATGTACCGTATTTGCTCGCGTATATCTCGCACTTTTTTGACCGAAAATATGTGTAAAAATTTTCGGTGCGAGATATACGCGGGGAATTACCGTATTTCCGAAAAAACACAAAATTTGCGATGTAACAGTAGGCCTACTTGCGCAACTGTTGTGGCGCGCTAATCGCTAATTCGAACGTGTTTCAAGGCGGTGAATTTAGCCAACCGCGGGCGAAGACGCGGCGAACTATGTACAGCGTGCTAACACTCACGCTGCGCCGTATGCTTGCACGCGGCCGAGCTCTGATGCGACGCAATGCGTAAAGACGAAATCATTGAGATTCGAGAAGACTGAACTGCGTTTCTCTGCGATGTAACAGTAGGCCTACTTCCGCAACTGACGCGGCGCGCTAATCGCTAATTCGAACGTGTCTCAAGGCGGCGAATTTAGCCAGCCGCGGCCGAAGACGCGGCGAACGATGTACAGCGTGCTAACACTCACGCTGCGCCGTATGCTTGCACGCGGCCGAGCTCTGATGCGACGCAATGCGTAAAAACGAAATCATTGAGATTCGAGGAGACTGAACTGCGTTTCTCTGCGATGTAACAGTAGGCCTACTTGAGCAGCTTATGTGGCGCGCTAATCGCTAATTCGAACGTGTCTCAAGGCGAGGAATTTAGCCAGCCGCGGCCGAAGACGCGGCGAACGATGTACAGCGTGCTAACACTCACGCTGCGCCGTATGCTTGCACGCGGCGCCTCGATCCCTAATCGGCTCGTATCGAAGTTCGGATCAACTCGTTGTTACTCGCTCTTCCTGTTAGTAACGCTTCGGGTAAGTTCCTGGACAATGACGACTGTTGTGGCGCGCTAAATCGAACGTGTTTCTACCTCAAGGTTAATACGGTCATTTATATGATGACGTCAGTAATGAATGCGAGTACTTTTTTCCCCCTGAAATTTAAAATAAAAAAATGGTGTGCGAGATATACGCGGGGGAGAGATATACGCGAGCATATACGGTATATACTTGTTTTGGTTAAGTGCTCCAATGAGGGCATAACATATGTAAATAAATAAATATGAACAATAAGTAAATAACACTCCTGGAAAAAACATATGTATTAGTTATGATCACTATTATAATAGGGTTTAGGATTGCATGTTTCGACCTTCAAGCATCATCAGATCCTGACCACTGAGTTGAGGTTTAAATTTGTATACAATGTTATCTAAACTACATAAATGTTGTAGTGCGTACAATTGGTGTTTATATTAAGGTTCGCAGTTTGAATCTTGTTATGTCAAGTTAGTTTTATTTATATGTGTTCGTGAATTACGTATAAATATTATGTATGTGTATACATATTAGAATAACACAATATAATAAATAAAATTAGAGCATGCACTTGAATTCCATTATGTAATATGGTTACTTATCTTACCGGAGCTGTTGGTCATAGTCTCACTTACCCTCTCACCTGCCCACTCTCCATAGCCGATCTGTGGTGCTCGTGAGCCCTAATTTGAATAGAGTTACGCACAACATCTGTTGACAGAAATTGTAACTAACTGAAGCTAGAATGACGTATAAAAGCTGTACGTTATGGATTCTGGAAATATTCTCATTACTATTGCAGGTCATTTATTCCATCTGCTACAGCCTAGAAAATCTCCATTTATGCTGCTGCCCGGTCTATTAGATGGAAATATGATTCTGCAATACCTCCTAAATTCAGACCTTGGCTTGTTGAAAAATAACACAAGGTGCATCCTAGGATGAGGTTTGGTGTTTCTTCTTGGTTCGTTGAGGCCCCTTGGACCACATGCTTCCTAACTCTGGCGAGCTTCCTTCTTCCTTGCACTATGGGTTGCTTTCCTTTCCTGAGTCCACTCCACTCCCACTTGCGGATGCAATGCTTTAGCTGTCAATGACTGGAGAGTGTTGGATGTTCTGATCATCATTCTAAATTTATCAGTGTTGAATATATCCTTTTGGATCAATTTCTAAAAATCGAGATGTTTTCGAACAAGTCTCGTCCATTTGGCATTTGTCACCTTCGCTCTGGAAATGATGTTGAAGATTCTTGAGGTCAGTCTCTTGTTGTCCATTCTGACTATGTATCCGTAGAAAATAAGTCTCCTCTTTCTCATGGGTGATGTTATGCTCTCTAAATGTTGATGAAGCACATTGTTATGCCTGATTCTGTATTCACCTCCCTCTTTAATGGGACCCATAATTCTTCTCAAGATCTGTCGTTCTCTCAGTTCTAAATTCCTGAGTTGTCCCTTTTTGGCCATGTTCAAACATTCTGAAGCATACAGTACTAAAGGTGTTACTACGGTTTCGTAGTGTCTAAGTTTGAGGTGAAGGGAAGGGGATTAGGACTTGTAAATGTTCTTACAGAGATGGTAAGCTCTCTCTAGTTTGGTACACCTGTCTTTCATGGCTAGATCCTCACTAGCATTCGGGGTTTGGTGTTTATAATACGATGCACAATTTGAATCTTGTTATAAGGATAGTTTGCTTTGTTTTAAGGGGTTTGTGAATAACATTCACCAAAACATACTACAAATGTTTTTTGTAGTTAGATAATACAATGAGATTCTTTTGCTGGAAAGAATCCGGCGGCTGGCTGCCAAGCACACGCATGCCTTCCACCGGCCAACCGAGCACGGGCTGTGGATTGCGCGCGGGTAGAAGCCGCAACAGAGTAACATTAACTTCAACCTAACGAGGCAAGTTAACCAGGGTCACTAAAGTTTCATCAATGAGGGTATGAAGTGTCAGCACACAGATAAGAAGTTAATGTAAACAACAGCTTCCTGCAGATTTAATTAACGAAGCACAGATGATTTTTATTTTTTGGGAGTCTGGATGACCTCATGTCACCAGTTAAAGGTTAGAAATTACATTTTGACAGAGGATGCTGAAAATGTTCTCCTTCAGCAGATAGACAGTAATTTTGGAAGTTACATCGTTACATTACGTAGCTACTCCTGTACCACCCTGCGTGTTGACTGTGATTAATCAAAGCATGGACCTAAGCCCTTTTGATGTCTAATTGCGGGGTAATTTAAAATACATAGTGTACAGATCAATTACCTGTACTCTAGTGGAGCTGGAGAACAATGTACGGCAGCAGATATCCCTCACAACAGAAGGGAATTACAATGTGTAAACGCTAATTTATTTACATGATACAACGCCTGTCTGTCAACTGAAGGAGAGCATTTTAAGCATCTTCTGTGAAAGGGTAAGTTCTTCAATCATGATTTGCTGGTGAATTTACCATTAAGGTAAATGCACCAATAGTCGTCATTTTAAGACTGATTTAGTTAAGAAAATATACATACCTTATACATTTTGGTAATTTAAATCAACAAAAGCACTGAACCTAACCTCAAACTCTACTCAAACACTAGGAAACTCTCAATATCAAAAGTATTCGTTTAAGGAAAAATTATGTATTTTTTTTAAAACATGTTTTTGCGCTATTAATCGCCACAATATATTTGGATTTTTCCTATATTCGTCACCCGTTTGCACCAATTGTCGTCACATTGCTCGTTTTCATTATCTGCTGTTGATAATGCATTTCTGCCAATTGTTGCGTAAGTCACCGATTTATCGACATGTAGGCTAACATTATTTTACCAATAGTACAGTACGGTACCCGTCAGGGTGCTTCAAAAAAATGTATACACACTTTGAACTTCCATAGAAAATTTATTTACCGTTCTACAAAGTTAAATTTCAGGAAATTAGAAAGCTGAAAGTCCAATGTAAATGAAACATAAATAACAAATGTTAATACTGTTCAAATTGGCGACCTGCAGCATCAATACAATTCTGAGTACGAGTCACCACTGATTCTGTACATCGTATCAAAACGTCCAATGAGATTTCTCTACACACGGCTTGAATCTCATTCCAAAGAATGTCTAGGTTACGTGGTTTACGTTTGTACACCTCATCTTTTACTGTGCCCCATAAGAAGAAATCCAGTGGTGTATGGTCTGGAGAGCGTGCTGGAAACTCGATTGGCCCCCTGCGTCCTATTCACTGGCCCGGCAAATTTTGATCCAGGTAAGCTCGTACGTCCCTGTGATAGTGCGGCGGGGCACCATCTTGTTGAAAATAAAAATTATCATTACCATATAATGCACGAATGGCAGGAAATACGGAATCAGCAAGCATTGTTAGGTAAGTTATACCAGTTACAGTGCCTTCAAATCGAAAAGGTCCAATGAGTCCCCTTGAAGACAAACCGCACCACACATTTACACCAGGCAAATTTACAGCTTTTTCAATTGTAATGTGAGGATTTTCTTCACCCCAGTAAACACAATTGTGCCTATTGACAGTTCCATTAAGTTTGAATTGGGCTTAATCCGACCAAATGATGCTACCCATAAATCCCGGTTCATGTATCACCATCTCCTGAACCCATTCACAAAATTGCAACCTTCGATCTGGATCGTCGTCACTTAGCTGTTGCACCAGCCTTGGAATGTAAACACGATACTTGCCTCTCTTCAGAATGCGTAGCACGCTGCTAGCACTTACATCACTTTCACGTGCCCCTTGCCTTGAAGATTTGTTAGGAGAGCGTTGAAACAGTTCCAAGACTGCCGTTGATGACTCATCACTTGTAGCTGTTCGAGGTCGACCTGAATGACCTTTATGCACATCACACACTGTTCCATGAACTTCGAATTTGTCTCGTATGCGTGTAATTGTTAATCTTGAAGGTGGTTCTGTATCATACTCCCTTCTCCACTGTCTTTGAACTTCATTTACATTCTCAAACTTCCAGTACCACTTAATAACCTGCTTACGTTCTTCAAAACTCAAACGTACGTCCGCCATGTTGATATTACAAATTCCAACTGACAATATAACATAGAGGGACGTTTATGCTGCCACCTGGCGAAGAAATATAACATTAGCCTTGTAGAGCGGGAAAACTACGATAGTTTAAAGTGTGTATACATTTGTTTGAAGCACCCTGCATATATATATAAAACAATGTCTGTTCGTCTTTTATGCGTTCATAAACCATTCATCCGATTGCGATCAAATTATGGTGAGTTGTTGTACACACTTCCGGGATGGTTATAGGCATAGTTAATGAATGAAAATCCACTGCCTGCTTCCAGTCTCCGACCGGGTCAGGAATGGAATGAATGAAGCCCCTATCTAGCGGCGAGGATATGAACTGTGCCGGCTGCAGAGGCCTGACGCACTCCTCTGGGACAATGATTAAATGAATGACAGATGAAATGAAATGATAGTAGAGAGTGTTGCTGGAATGAAATGTTGACAGGGAAAACCGGAGTACCCGGAGATCTCACATGGAGTGACCAGGATTTGAACCACGGACCCAGCGGTGAGAGGCCGGCGTGCTGCCGCCTAAGCCACGGAGGCTAATAGGCATAGTTAATCCAATTTACAATAGATAGCACACGAGTAGTTTAAACAAATGATTGATGGCGATGCGTTCATATACAATTCATCCGATTGAGATTCACACCATTTCCTTCCTGAAAGAAAAGTCCCTCTTCAATTCTTTTGTGAGGCTCTGGATGCTATTTTGCAAATAGTCCTTTGTTACCGGGAACCCCGCTTTACCTAGTGAGATTACCCATTGAACTAGTACCCTTTGTTAAAAAGGAACTTGGCCCCATCTTCCTCTCTCTAGGAGTTTTTCCATTAATTTTGTCTGAGAGGGTGTTGATCAGAAAACCATTCCTCTCCGTGGCCATTTTAATACTCATACCGTCCTCCACAATGGCCTTATTAGCAACTTCTATTTGCTGGATATTGCAATTGGGAAATGTGCATTTTGACATATTGCCTGAAAGCAAAGATTTAGTCTTAGAATAATAATAATGCGGGACCATGTGAGAACTCTCGCATGTGTATAAACCACCCGCCCGGCTTTACTGTTATGTGGGCTTTGTGTATAAACCACCCGCCTGGCTTTACTGTTATGCGGGCTTCTATAAATATGATTTTTTTCTTAAACACACTTCTTAAACAAATTGTCGATATTTATGAAATCAGAGAGCAATAAATTCATCACTGCTGCTGGTTGCACAATGGGTTGTGTGCGCCCCATGTGTACAGACTACCCACCTAGACAAGATGTATGTTATTGTATTCAGGACGGTCTTCAACTATTAAAGACCGTTGATCAATCCTCACCACGCATAAGCTAGTAGCCCTATACAAGCACTGCCGGTCTCTGAGGATGTCCCGGCACCTTTAATACTGCCGTGAATTCCGGCCTAGGTTTATTGAAGAAAAAAGTACATCGTACATCCTGTACATCTTGTCTAGGCTTGGCAACACAGCACAGGTACTCATGCACTTACTACAGACATCACATAGGAATACGGGGCGGGGGGAGGGAAAACCAGTTCACCGAGATAACATTCCAACTCAGTCGCCTGTTACAAGTGCACGACTGAAGTTGAACTTGCTCGCGGCTGCAGTGCGGAAGACATCCAGCCAGATAAGTACCTGTACCATCAAAATTGACCATTTACAACTATATAGTCACCCCAAACAGGCAAATTTCCAGAGTTCTATCACCATTTTAGCATTTCACCAAACGCCATATAGATCACTACTAACATATACCGACAAGTTGCGTTACCAATAAGTTCCTGCAACTAAATAAGTGTACATATTGTAAATATTTTCACCCGTATTTTCAAACATAGATTTTATAGCCTAAGTATAATGGATCTGATGATATCGCTTGATGATCGAAACTGGTCATCGTATTGTATAATTATTAATCGCATGTAATTTTTTTCAGGATTAGGGTACAACCCAACTCGTTTGGGTACATTCGTATTGACCGACTGAAAAACACCAAACTTTTGTTCTCATCACTATTTGTTGTAAAATCCTGTTTTCTGGTAATCGTAGGATGTGAAAGAAATAAGAGATTCTTTTCTTCTTCATCGTGCTGGTAACTGGGTCAATCTCACGATAGACTGTTTCATTGCTCCATTATAATAGTGATCATAAACTAATCATGTGATTTTCTTCTAGGAGTTTTCTTTACGTATTATATATATTGAATCCCGCCCAATCATTGGGATAATTCGTGTTGACTGACTGAAGAGTTACAAATAACAGTTTGTATTGGCAACACTGAAGGAATGACTTCAAAACATTACATTTCATAAATATCAAAGGCTAATTGAAGCCTCAATATCTTGATGGAGGTTGGTTTCTTGATGCATAACATGGTCTAATTATAATGTTATAACTTATAAGTAACTTGGCATCATGGTACATAGAGATTAAAGACTTTAAAAGAACTAAATCATCTATTTATTACAAATATATTAGTCCACTAAGAGGGGGATAGGTTCTGCCTGATCAATACAACGTAATTCACATTTAAAGGGTTGTATTAACACCCTTGTGGTACATGTTTCGGGTCCTTATTATGGCCCCTTCATCAGCCTCAAAACAACAATAGATATCAGTATCATATAGGATTCTTTGTCTTGTACATAATAGTTTTATGTCCCCATCTATGATATGTTTTTTCATATGTTTCACCACATTACCCATAATTGTTTAATATGTTTCATTTTCATTCATGTCATTCATACATTTCATGTTAGATTTTACCTTTATTGAATCCTATATGATACTGATATCTATTGTTGTTTTGAGGCTGATGAAGGGGCCATAATAAGGACCCAAAACATGTACCACAAGGGTGTTAATACAACCCTTTAAATGTGAATTACGTTGTATTGATCAGGCGGAACCTATCCCCCTCTTAGTGCATAATTGTTCAATCAATACGGAACCATGACAAATACGAATATAATATATTAGTCCGTCGATGAATACTTTAAATCACATATATTTAACAGTGGTACATGTTTCGGACTAATATATTTGTAATAAATCATCAAAGTCAATACGGACCAAAAATGGAGGAAGTAAATCCTTCAACTAAATCATCATCAATCATCAATTTCCGTTTTCCAGCCTGGGCCGTGTCGGAGCAAATATGACACCTCGCTGCTTACTCTGTCTGTCCACCAGCCTTCCTCTACCCCTGAACTCCACTCCAAGTTTCGTTCTCTCACACTGTCCTTCATCAAGTCCATCCACCGTACTCGAGATCTTCCTCGTCCTCTCTTTCCAGTCATCCGTCTCTCCATCACTTGTTTCGGCATTCTTTCATCATTCATCCTTTTCACATGTCTATACCATCTCAATCTGTTCTGCTCCAGCTTATCATTCATCTTCTGTACATTCACTTCCTTTCGAATGTCTTCATTTCTCGCTCTATCTGTCATAGTCTTCTGTACCATACTCCTCAGGAATTTCATTTTGACTGCCTGTATTCTACTTTTATCTCTCCTCGTCATTGGCCATAGAGATTAATGACTTAAAAACAACTGAGTTAAATATTATCTCTAATTACTTTATATATCACCCTGAAGCTTACGCAAGTAGCGATCAAATTCTGCGCTAACTGCAGACACATGCTAACAAAAACTGGGAAACACTGTAGTGTCTTCCACTGTTCCCTACTTACCTTTCCCAAAAATCATTCGGTAAGAGTCAAAAGTTACTGGATTAAAATGTTCATAATAGAAGAAAAAGAAAAAGTCTTGTTGCCAGCGGGACTTTCAAAGTATCTAAATCCCCATTAAAACATTTCTGAATTCAGTACATCTTGGTGCCAAAATAAATATGAAAATTGCCCAAGTTAGTGAGTTTTTGCTAAAGTTGGCTATGCTGCTGTTGTATATTGTCCATGTCTACCAATCAGCAAGTCTGGAATATTTGGAAAAACAATATTCACAGTTTTGGGAAATATGAATTTATAAATAACTTTCTGCAAAGTGCAGAAACTTCTGCAAAACGTCTCCGGAGTTTATGAGAAGACAGTGGTACAAATGTCCTCAAAGCAAAACTGACCTGTCAAACCTGGGGCATCTGGTCAGTTTACACATGAGAGAGAGAGAGAAGCAGGAATTTAAAACGGCTGCAGTTTATCACTCATCCTTCTCAGGAAATTGGACAGATTAGAGTCGTAGTAAAGGTTCAAGGTGAAATCATTATTTTACCCAGAAGGGGATCTCGAGCGTGCCAGTAAATCTACTGACACGGCTCCCTCGCATTTGAACTCCCTCAAAAACTGATTGTGCCGGGATTCGATCCTGCTATCTTGGGGTCAGCAGGCGAGAATGTTACCGCTGAGCCATGCAGCCAGTCACAAAATATAGGAATACAGCTGGAAGAAACCATGTGAATGACTTTGTCCATTATAACTATAGCCTAGGTTGTTTAATGACAAGAATAGTTAGTTAGTTACTGAGGTTTTAAGGGGCAGAACTACGAGGTCATCTGCCTCTAATGACAAGAATAATATTCCAACTCTTGAAATCAGTTGAAATGCTGAAGGATGTAGGAGAATTTTGGTACTTGGGAAGCAAAATAAACTGTGATTGGCATAGCAAATAGATATTTAAAAAATCCCTCTCGGCATGCTGGAAGGCAGAGGTAGATTTCACCGGACAAACTAGAGGATAGTCGAAAATAGGCAAAATATGAAGGTTTTCGTAGGATCAGACCTCATTTTATACACCTTATTGCAAGAAAGTATTTTATAATTGGAGCTTAATGAACTTTGTTTTTCGTCTTTTTATGCTTATTTTTAACATTTTATTGTCTTATGGGGACGGTATTACCCTTTCACGAATGGATTGCCGGCGGTCAAGATGGGAACTATTCTTTGTTTACTTGGGTTTCACGTCAGCCTGCTTCATTGACAGGTACAGTTGCGCGAGTAGAATATGACTCCAGTCGACTCTGTCATCGTTAACTGTCCGTGGTGACATGGGCTCCTGTGACGCGCAATGCTGCCTGTCATCGCTGTGTTCCTCGCGGGGCAGCTGCTACAATAAACAACAATCACTGGCGCAGCCAAGCTCAGCGGCAATCAAATCTTAAATGGGTAATAACCTTCTCGTCATTTGGGGTCCATCTTTATACTTGTGGTCACACTGTCCTTATGCAAGGTTTCGACACTGATGTGTAACTATCAAAAGGTCTGTTACTTCTTCACGCCAAGTATTATCTCCCGCAGAGATGTTTGTTGGTTCTTCAGTTTAGGGGCTCTGACAATGCGGTCATGTTGCCCAATGTACTTTGGGTGTGTGTATAATCTGTCTGATATCCGGTGTTAATTGTGATGGCTGTATTAGTCTGTAATTCAGGTAAGGACTACAGACGGTTAATTCAAGTAGCAGTTCCTAAATTTGCTACCAAATTCTACCGTAAACGACACCTAGCTGTGAACTTGGCTACTAGCTGACACCACAACTCGCAACTGGTAACGAACATTGGAACTTCCCCTCCAAAGGAAGGCATACCGAGCGATTTTTAACGCTCTTAAAAAATCCGACGACTTTGGCCGCGTTCGACCCGCGACCTTGGGCATAGAAGTTCAGCATGCTACCAGTTACGCCACCGAAGCCGCTTCCGACTGAGACAGATGGAAAACTGAATGTGATCTCGTGCAGTGGTGTTGTCATGGCAACGTCTGATGGCTCATCCCTCATCGATTTAGTAGCGTTGTCATGGCAACCTCTGATGGCTCTTGGCATTTTCTTATAATTCCGAAATCATTTTGCTTAATAGCGTAATGGTGGATCATATCAGAATTTCTCTGACAAAAGTTTTAGGGAATTATTGGGGGAATATTGTCCATTTTATACGGTTTGGATATTGTGCCTATTAAGAGAGAGATGATTTTTGTTTCCCGAAAAACCCACTTTTTCCCACCCCTTTGGTCAATGGTTAGTGCTCTCAAAAAACTTTTCAAACATAAATTTTTGGCTCTTATCCGACACATAGTATGAACTTTGAATGGATTCGATATTTCACATATTAAAAGAGTTATAGCAATATTTCACTTTCTCGAAAGAAAAGTAAAAACATTTTCACCCCTTTCGATCGATTTAGCCCATTAACGTACTCGACTGAGATTCTAAAGGGATACATATTATGTAAAAAATTCAAAGTGATTGGTGCAAAATTGCGGTAGTTATCATATCCACAAGAAAGTGATATACATATGATATATATACATAAATAATATATAAAATTTTGAACTGACTGTGGTTTTGGAGGCTGTGAAATGTGAAGATATGTCGACATTTTCCGGAAGTCGAAACATGGTACACATTGCAATAGCTTTCTAATGAAATCTACCTAATAGGTTAGCATCTTGACAATGATAACTTTACTGCAGAAACGAACTCTGTTGACAACAATATGGATTTAGGTATTAGAAAGTCATTTTTGAAAGCCTTTGTCTGGTGGGTAGGGATTCAAAAAAGAGGACAATTGAAACATTTGAAATGTGGTGTTACAGAATAGTGAATATTAGATGGACATATGGGAAGCCCAAGGATAGAATAGATGTAGGGTGGTGTATTGACGTCCGAAACGGGGAGGAGCTTACGGTCAGCTGTTTGCAATATGGCGGCGATATAGTGACGTGAAGTAATTGGGTGTGCGTTTGTTATGGCTTCTAATTTATGATGGCAAAATACTACATATTTCCTTTCATTGATAGAAATATTTTTATAATCAATATAAATGCAGTGCCTAATTACTACCAGCTTAAAATATTCCCCACACGTAGACAGTTAATTTACTGTCTGCTGTTACATATATGAAGCCTGTACTTGGGAGCCTAGCGGTATCGATGTTTTTATTAATTTCACAATATATATCTCTCACATAACACAAAGGACGACTCCCTGATAATAGATTGAATCAAGCAACCCTCAATTTGCATGAATGTTTTGGGTTTAAAGAAGCGTTACTTGGGATGGTCAAAACATTCTTCAATATTGCAAATATTGACCTACATACTTGATGTTCAAAGGCAAGAATGTTAATTTATTAATCTCTTGCCACAGGCAAGTTAAAATGGAGACATCCTCTTTATCAATATATTTAATTAAATATTTAAAATACAGATATTTAACAAAGCTGGAGTCTCCATTTGAACTTGTCATAAGCAAACGGAACAGATCAAAAACTACACTTTAAGCCAAACCAAATTCACTCCTCAGCTCGACATAAACCATAATACCAATTAAAACCTATACAAAACATACTCTCCTTACTGTTGTACAACTTTTAAACCAACTATTCACACTCAAAACTGTAAAACCCTGAAATGGGAACTAATTAAAGTTAGAATAGCCTAGGCCGATCCGGTCTCCTGCTACATTACCGCATATGTATACTTAACATCACTATAACTTCAAAATTACGGGTAAGTGACCTATCTACCTGAGTAGTAGAGGTGTTGCCGGCCTGCCTGGGATGATGGGTCACCAAACCGGTACTTAAAACTAAGATTTTCCATTTTAATTAACTAAATTCAACAGTAGGGAGATCATAGCCAAAAACACAATTTAAGCCAAATCATACTTCAATGACCTACATACTTGCTGTTCAAAGGCAAGAATATAAATAATCTGGCAAATTAAGGCTAGGAACAGCATTTTTCTTAAGTTTTCTAACCATTCGGCTATTGTCAATCGGAAGAACCCCTAAATAAGTTTACGAAGAGCGGATTACATTCTTTGTACGGCACAGAAGTAATAGGCTATAAGTTTATCAGTATTTTTGATGTAGCTAAATCCATGTGAATACAAATTAGAGACAATAACTATCAAGAATCAACAGTACCGGTGGAAAGAAGTCGTCTTCACAAAAATGCAGACTGCTCACTGTCATGTAACACGTTTTCCAATTGGCAGCGCCGAAGCCCATCTTTCTCTCTGAACTTTTTGTACAGGAAAGTAGTGAAGATATTTCGTAGCCGTTTTATACGATTTGCAACCGTATACAGAGCAGTACCTCCTCGAATTTGACAAATTTCTTTCTGTTTCCATCACGATGTCAATGCTTCACCATCTAAAAAAATCTCACCAGTCACAATGTTACAGCTTCAACATTCTGCCGCGTGGCTGCGCCATCCAACTTTTCTGACGTCAATAGTTCGGGACTGAGCTGTATGACTCTGGAAGGAATGTGGGCTAGCAGATAAGTGTGAGACGGACTCACATCTCCTTAGAGACGGAGAATATACTACTAACATAGTAATAATAGTGACAGTATTACTGTTGACTCAAGACTGCTGCACTGGGAACTAAGCAGATGATTTTACAGGGTATGTAGTCCTGTGATTACATACCAGTCTTTCTTTTCACATTTCGGAATTTCAAGCATATTGAAAAGGTGAACAACACTTTACTATTCATGGTTCCGATTTTGGATTTGACCTTCAGGGTGCTATCGACGAAACGGGTTGTCACCAATTCTGCCACTCGGTGGTGCTAATGAAGAAATGGTTTGGTGTGTGAAAATAACTCAGCACATGAGTGTTTAGGCCTATTCATCTGGAACTACATGGCAGTTGAAAGGTTAATGCCCCTCACCATTGACCTCCACCATTCCAGTTACACTCTCCTTTGCCTTCAGGCACAGTAGCTCCAGTCAAATCCCTCTTAGTCTATGGACTGAAAACTCGAATACAATTTATCTGAAGAGTGTTGTCTGAACGGTGATAAATTGAGAAGTACCTGATTTTACGACAATGGTTTCTTGGATCATAATTGGATCTCTACATTTTTTTTTTCTGACATCTCCCTTTTGTGTTTTTGTTAAGCATTAACTGGACTGCCATCATCATGTATTGAATTCTAGCCATTAAAATATTGGGATATAAGAACTTTTATGTTCGACCATGTCGATATGTAAATATTGTTACGGCTGTGAGTTTTTGTCATCGCTCGCCGCTTGAGTCACAACTGCCCCAGGGGCTGGGCTGTGGCTTGCCTCCTGTATTGCGCGCGCCTTATGCAACAGGGCTACTACAGACAAAGGGATAGTCCAGAAGATTCGTGACTGGACCAGCGGTGGAAACCTCGAGAAACCGTGGACTCTGGATGGATCTAGAACCATTTTTGAGTCACCGGCCTGCTATATAAGAGTGACCCGTGAAGCAGTGGTTGTTGTGTTTTACGAGCTAGTGCGAGCGATTATCTTGTGCGACAGAAGTGTGGTGACGAAGTGCTGTGCGAGTTACGAAATCCTGTGACATTGTTTCTCCCAGCTTGTGGACAGCGAAATAGCCTGAAGCAAGTGATCGTAAGTAATTGTGGTCGGAGAACATATGAGAGGAACAGGTAGTGTCTGTCAAGGCCACCGTACTCATTAGGACGGATTAACTTCTGTGGTCTGTTGCAAGTGAAAGGGGCCAAGAGCGCATAAGGAAGAGATTTGAGGAAACTGGAATAAGGCTCCTAATTGCTTGTATTTGCTGACTAGTGTGATTTTCTGGCCGCAATAAAGTTAATTATTTCTTTAAGCTGTAATTGGTGTTGTGCTTTGTACCCCCACCGTAATCCAGTTAACATAAGTGCCACTAGGGGGTGGCACGCAACAACTGGTGTCAGAAGCCGGATTACGAACTCAAGCACAACACCTGACGGTCCTGGTTTCAAAACCCGAGCAGGTCATTTTCTCTAATTTTCCTGTGAGTGCATGCCCTTTACAAGACAAACAACTAAAATGGAGGAGAAATTGGCAGCACTGCTAGAAAAGTTAAATGGCATGGAAACCAAGATGGAGGACGGCCAGAAGAATTTAACCAGGGACCTAACTGCCAAAATGGAAGACGGCCAGAAGAAGATGGAGGATGGCCAGAAGAAGTTAGCAGAGGACCTAACTTCCAAATTAGAAGAAGGCCAAAATAAGTTAGCGGAGGACCTGAAGCAGATGGAAGACAGCCAGAATAAGTTGGCAGAGGACCTAACCGCCAAATTTCTGGATGGCCAGAAAAATCTGGAAGAGTGTCTGCTGACGAAATTAGAGGAGAGCCAAAGGAAATTAGAACAGGGTCTACGTGAGGAAGTCGCGGCAGTGGAGGAGAAGTTCAACACCTTGCAAGTGGAAGTTGCCGAGCTGCGCCAACGCCCGCTGATGGGGGTGGAGGAGAAATTCAACGCCTTGCAAGTGGAAGTTGCCGAGCTGTGCCAACGGCCGCTGATGGGGGTGGAAGAGAGATTCAACGCTCTACAAAAGGAATTTGCTGAGCTGCGCCGACTCCCGCCGACAGGGATGGAAGATAGATTCAAAGCCCTACAAGAGGAAGTCGCCGAGCTGCGCCGACGCCCGCCGACCGGGGTGGATGAGAGAGTCAAAGCCCTACAAGAGGAAGTTGCCGAGCTGCGCCAACGCCCGCCCACCGTTACACCGGGAATATCAGGAACGGGACATAGCAGAGTGACGCCCCCAACCTTCGACGGAAAGGTCCCGTGGAGCACCTACTTACGTCAGTTCGAGGCGGCCTGTTCCATAAATAACTGGAACAACACAGAAAAGGCTACAGCTCTCATTGTAGCGCTGAGAGGTGACGCCCTTAACGTCCTTCAGGCCATCCCGACTGGATCCCAGGACTACGCTTCACTGATCGCCCATATGGAGTCCCGATATGGAGATAGCCATCTTCAGCAGGCCTACCAGATGCAGCTCCGGACCCGGGTACAGAAGAACGCGGAAACTCTGCAGGAGTTCGAGATGGACATCGCACGCCTCGTAAGGCTTGCCTACCCAACAACGCCGGCCGACTTTCTAGAGCAGATAGCGACGCAGACCTTCACCGACGGGCTACGGGACTCGGACACTCAACAGGCGCTGCGTCTCGTGCGCAATAAGACCCTGGCAGATGCGCTGAGCCACGCACTTGAGTTCGAGACGGCAAAACAGGTATCTAGAATGTGCGCGCGGGTGCGTCAGGTGGACGTTGACGAACCAGCCAAAGCCACCAAGACCAAGCCCCTGGCCGATGAACTGATGGAGGTGCTAGGCCGGTTCTTTAAGAGTCGCAGTACCACCAACAAAAACTTAGCCGAAGGACATCCGGTGAGGCGGCCCGGAAGAGGACTACCAACCTGCTGGACCTGCCGTAAGAGAGGCCACCTGAGCAAGGACTGCGGTGATCGCCGCCGCCAAGGGTTTCCGTCGGGACAGTCAGTCGTAGAGAAACCGCGCGGCCCAGGAAAGCAAGTATCAGCCAGCCTAGGGGGGCAAAGGTTGGCTTGTGACAGTCGTCAAGCCCCGGCAGTCCAAGTTCGTGTGACGAAGTTACGGAGGGACAATAGCAGCCTGATGGTCGACGGAGTCGTCAACGGAGAGAGCTGGCCCCTGCTGATCGACACGGGAGCGTCGAGGACCATCGTCAACCCCACCGTGATCCCGAAGTGGAGAGTGCAACCCACACAAAGGAACCTCCAGCTAATAACCGCGACCGGAGAGACCGCACCAGTACATGGCGAAGCATCACTGGAGTTCGTCATTGGTCGACGGGCGATAAAGCATCCGGTGCTTGTGGCTGACGTATCAAATGAAGTGATCATCGGACTGGACTTCCTGGACCAGAACAACATCATCTTGGATCTGAGTACCAACACTCTGCACTTCGGAGGTGAGGAACTTGCTTTGCAACCTGCGCACGAGTCCATCACCGCACGACGAGTAAGGCTGAGAGAGGACGTCATCGTTCCTGCCAGGACGGAGGTCAGCGCCGCCGTAATTGTCGACGGAACTGCTGAGGGAGTGGCGGCTGTCATCGAGCCAAAATATGAGGACATCCAGACAAAAGGATTGCTAGTTGCCAAGACCCTCATCAACACGACGTCTCGGCCGTACGTCCGCCTGTCCAACCTGAACGACTACGACATTACGGTTCACCGGGACACCAACCTAGGAGTCTGCGAGCCCGTTACCTGGATTGCCCGCATCACCGACACGACGGACGGACACCTGCAGACGGACAACCGAAGAAGACGCACACTGCCAGAAGAACTACAGAAGCTGTACCAAGGATCCCAGGACCATTTAGACGAGGAACAATCACGCCAACTTCAGGACCTGCTACGCGAATTCCAGGATGTCTTCTCCGTGGGGAGCAAAGACTTCGGCAGGACAAGCTTGGTCCAGCACAGAATCGACGTTGGGGACAGCGCACCGATTAGGGCCCCATTCCGACGTGTCCCGCTCGCCAAGCAAGCCGAAGTCGACCGGATGGTAGAAGAGATGAAGGATCAAGGGGTGATCGAGCCATCACATAGTCCTTGGAGTTCTCCGGTCGTGCTTGTGAAGAAGAAGGACGGTTCCACCAGGTTCTGCGTGGACTACAGGCGGGTGAACGACGTCACGAAGAAGGACAGCTACCCTCTACCCCGGATCGACGACACGCTGGACACCATATCAGGGTCAAGATGGTTCTCCACCTTGGATTTGAAGAGTGGCTATTGGCAGGTGGAGGTCCACCCTAAGGACCGCGAGAAAACTGCGTTCTCTGTGGGCAGCGGGCTCTGGCAGTTCACCGTCATGCCATTCGGTCTCTGCAACGCCCCTGCGACCTTCGAAAGGCTAATGGAGTCCATTCTGAGGGGACTACACTGGAAGACCTGCCTGGTATACCTAGACGACGTCATCGTTCTGGGAAGGAGCTTCGAGGAGCACTACAGCAATCTGAAGGAGATCTTGTTGAAGCTACGGGCTGCCCAGCTGAAGTTGAGCCCCAAGAAGTGTCAGCTCTTCCAGAAGCGGGTCCAGTACCTTGTGCATATCGTCTCCGAGGAAGGGGTGCGCACCGACCCAGAGAAGACCGCAGCTGTGAGAGAGTGGCCAGTTCCGAAGGACAAGTCCCAACTACGAAGCTTCCTGGGACTCTGCACTTATTACCGTCGCTTCGTGAGGGGATTCGCCGACATCGCCAAACCTTTACATCGACTGACTGAGAAGAACCAACTCTTCACGTGGACAGCAGAATGCCACAGTGCCTTCGAACAACTCAAGCAGGCTCTGTGCACCGCGCCTATTCTGGCCTACCCCAGACCTGGAACAAGGTTCATCGTCGATACCGATGCCAGCGACTTTGGCATAGGGGGAATCCTGTCGCAGGTAGTGGACGGCGAGGAGAGAGTATTGGCCTACTTCAGCAAGGCCTTGTCAAAGCCAGAAAAGAACTACTGCGTCACCAGGAAGGAGCTGCTCGCCATCGTGAAGACCATTGAACACTTCCACAAGTACCTGTACGGGCAAGAATTTCTCATCAGGACCGACCATGCATCCCTGCGGTGGCTCCTGAACTTCAAGCAGCCCGAGGGTCAACTCGCGCGGTGGTTAGAGAGGCTTCAACAGTACAACTTTGAGATTCAGCACAGGAAAGGCCAACTGCATTCTAACGCCGACGCCCTGTCACGAAGACCGTGCCCCGAAGACTGCACCTTCTGTGCCCGAAGGGAGGAGAACACCGGGATACTGTGCCGACGGACTACTGTGGAACTTCAAGGGAACTGGAGCCGCGAATCTTTCACGCGGGCACAAGCAGAGGATGATGACCTGGGACTGATAGCCGAATGGAAGAGGGCCTGTGTCCCCAGACCCGGGTGGAACATTGTGAGTGACTGCAGCCCAAAGTTTAAGTCCTACTGGGCACAGTGGGACTCGCTGATTGTAAGGGATGGCCTCATCTGCCGTACCTGGGAGAGCACCGACGGGAAGACATCTCGGGAACAAGTCGTCGTTCCAAAGGCTATGACGGAGGAAGTCCTGAAGGAAGTTCATGGAGGATCATCTGGTGGACACCTAGGGATAAAGAAGACCCTGGAGAAGCTGAGAGAGCGGTTCTACTGGATCGGATGCCGAACAGACGTGGAGAACCACTGCGCGAGGTGCCACGATTGCGCAGCCAGCAAGGGCCCAGGACGAAGACGACGGGGTCCACTGAAGACCTACAACGTGGGCGGTCCCATGGAGAGAGTGGCCATCGATGTTGCTGGGCCATTCCCGTTAAGCGAGGCAGGGAACCGCTACATATTAGTCGTCAGCGACTACTTTACCAAATGGCCGGAGGCGTATGCACTCCCTAACCAAGAAGCCGCGACGATTGCAGAGACCCTGGTGAAGGAATTCGTCAGCCGGTACGGAGTACCCCTGGAGCTGCACTCCGACCAAGGGAGGAACTTCGAGTCGCAGGTGTTCCAGAACCTATGCCAGCTGCTGGGAATCCGGAAGACAAGGACAACGCCACTACACCCTCAGTCCGACGGGATGGTAGAGCGATTCAATCGCACCATCGAGAACCATCTTCGAATAGTCGTCAGCGAGCACCAGAGGGATTGGGACAAACATCTTCCACTATTTCTCCTGGCCTACCGCGCCGCCGTGCATGAAGCCACCGGGTGCACACCAGCCCGGGCCATGTTTGGGAGGGAGCTCCGTCTACCTGTCGATCTTGCCTTTGGCCGACCTGGGAATGATCCGATCCCGGTAAGCCAGTATTGTCAAGAACTGGTCGACCAACTGGAGGACGTGCACGCGTTCGCGAGGAGGAAACTGCGGATCGAGACCGACAGAATGAAGACCCGATACGACCAGCAGACGGATGCCGGCGGATTCCACGAGGACGATCTGGTCTGGCTCTTCAACCCATTACGGAAGAAAGGCCTGTCACCCAAACTGCAGAAGTTCTGGGAGGGCCCGTACCGAGTCGTGAAACGGATCAACGATGTCGTCTACAGGATCCAGCGGAGCCCGAGGGCGAAGATGAAGATCGTGCATCGAGATCGCCTGGCAGCCTACGGAGGGACACAGACGGACCAATGATTGATCGGGACGATCAGCCTTTTTAGGAAGGGGGTGGTGTTACGGCTGTGAGTTTTTGTCATCGCTCGCCGCTTGAGTCACAACTGCCCCAGGGGCTGGGCTGTGGCTTGCCTCCTGTATTGCGCGCGCCTTATGCAACAGGGCTACTACAGACAAAGGGATAGTCCAGAAGATTCGTGATTGGACCAGCGGTGGAAACCTCGAGAAACCGTGGACTCTGGATGGATCTAGAACCATTTATTGAGTCACCGGCCTGCTATATAAGAGTGACCCGTGAAGCAGTGGTTGTTGTGTTTTACGAGCTAGTGCGAGCGATTATCTTGTGCGACAGAAGTGTGGTGACAAAGTGCTGTGCGAGTTACGAAATCCTGTGACATTGTTTCTCCCAGCTTGTGGACAGCGAAATAGCCTGAAGCAAGTGATCGTAAGTAATTGTGGTCGGAGAACATATGAGAGGAACAGGTAGTGTCTGTCAAGGCCACCGTACTCATTAGGACGGATTAACTTCTGTGGTCTGTTGCAAGTGAAAGGGGCCAAGAGCGCATAAGGAAGAGATTTGAGGAAACTGGAATAAGGCTCCTAATTGCTTGTATTTGCTGACTAGTGTGATTTTCTGGCCGCAATAAAGTTAATTATTTCTTTAAGCTGTAATTGGTGTTGTGCTTTGTACCCCCACCGTAATCCAGTTAACATAAGTGCCACTAGGGGGTGGCACGCAACAATATTATATCTCAGAAAACTGTATCATAATGGGGGTCCTTAAAGTACCACTTTTCATAACACAGTTTCTCCAACCAATCAGAGCTCAATATTTTCATTAACCAATTAGGTAAGGATAGCTTCTCACATGCACTCCAAATCCAACATGTCTGACATGAATTACATGATTTGAAAGTTGTAGCCTATATTGGATCAACCATTGTAGTTACAATCCATAAATAAACTAGGCAATATTGCAAAAGAAATAGCACTGCACCTTAATATCCGCAACTCCAATTTCTACACAGGGCATTCGTAAGATTTCGCCGACAATTTTAGTGAATGCTGTTATTGACATAAACACAACAGAACGTCCTGGAGGAAGCAGGCTTATGACATTAGTTCCATGGAAATTATAATCCAGCTCTCTGTTCAGAAAATGGATTTCTTATGCAAAACCTTTATTATTATTATTATTATTTATTTACCATAAATCGTACACGAAGTATGGAAGGCCTAGTGAAAAAGGGCAAGCCCCAGATGTCATAACTGTTCTATAAGGTGCGTTCAAAAAGTAACAAGCTGGAGGCTGGAATGAGCAAACCGGTGACTACATCGCCTAATAGTGGCGTGTGTAACGAGATGTGGTGGAAGATCACAGCCCGTCGCTAGAGGACACGCGTGCACGTCACGTGACGGTACAAAGCGAGCAGCAGCATGCATCTATCGTCCAACGCTGCCAGTCGCATTGCAAACAGTGACATGGAGGCGTCAACCGAAGAGCAAAGAGGTGTTGTTCGGTTTTTAACAGCGGAAGGAGTAGGGGAACAGACAATCATCGCCAAATGTTACAAGTGTACGGTGAATACTGCATGTCCCTTGCAAGGGTCAAGGCGTGGCACAAGAGCTTCAGGTAAGGACAGGTGTTGTTAGCCGATGATGCCCGGTCTGGGGTACCTCCCTGCATTACCGATGACAATGTCCAGCTGGTTGATGCACTCATTACCCAGGACCGCCGAGTGACAGTGAACGCCATAGCCGCTGTGGACGCTCCACGACAATGCACGACCTCATACGGCCAACACAGTCGCGGCACTCCTGCAGAAATTCAAATGGGAGGTTCTCGGCCACCCTCCATACAGTCCAGACCTCTCTCCCTGTGATTACCCCATGTTTGGTCCCCTGAAAAGGGCTCTGCGGGGCCAACGATTCACCTCAGGCGCCGACGTCCAGCTGTACGTGTGGAACTGGTTCACATCGCAGGCCAGGAAATTTTATGAGACAGCCATTCACCGCCTCGTGTCACAGTGGGACAAGTGCCTCAACAGCCAGGGCCAATACTTCTAACATACAGGTACTGGTTTCTGTAATTATGCCTCCGGCTCGTTACTTTTTGAACGCACCTTATATTTGGGACTCAATTAATTTGCCTTCCGTTGACATTGTATACGCATCGGATTTGAAGAATAACTAGTTGATAATACACACATCAAAAAAAGTTTTGCATCACCTCGGTTCCCAGATCTCCGGCATATAGACGTTGACTGTGTATATTGTATCCAAGATACAGTCCCTTTGACTGTTCATAGATGTCACTAAAACTGCTCAAAGATGTAAACAACCATGCATGAGCAGGGCCTATTAGACGGAGGGGGTACGACAGCCGATCAGTTCCAGTCATTCCACCAGGACGAAGGTACGCTGCTCATGTTGTCTGTAGTTCTACCATGCCTAGAAGGTCAATACCGCAGTTCGATCGCGTCCGCATTGTTACTTTGTGTCAAGAAGGGCTCTCAACAAGGGAAGTTTCCAGGCGTCTGAGAGTGAACCAAAGCGATGTTGTTCGGACATGGAGGAGGTACAGAGATACAGGAACTGTCGATGACAGGCCTCGCTCAGGCCGCCCAAGGGCTACTACTGTAGTGGATGACCGCTACTTACGGATTGCCGCTCGGAGGAACCCTGACAGCAATGCCACCATGTTGAATAATGCGTTTCGTTCAGCCACAGGACGTCGTGTTTCAACTCAAACTGTGCGCAATAGGCTGCATGATGCGCAACTTCACTCCCGACGTCCATGGCGAGGTCCAGCTTTGCAACCCCGACACCATGCAGCACGGTACAGATGGGCCCAACAACATGCTGAATGGACCCCACGGAATTGGCATCACGTTCTCTTCACCGATGAGTGTCGCATATGCCTTCAACCAGACAATCGTCGGAGACGTGTTTGGAGGCACCCTGGTCAGGCTGAACGTCGTAGACACACTGTCCAGCGAGTGCAGCAAGGTGGTGGTTCCCTGATGTTTTGGGGTGGCATTATGTGGGGCCGACGTACGCCACTGGTGGTCATGGAAGGCTCCGAAACGGCTTTACGATACCTGAATGACATCCTCCGACCCATAGTGCAACCATATCGGCAGAATATTGGAGAGGCATTTGTCTTCATGGACGACAATTCTCGACCTCATCGTGCACATCTTGTGAATGCGTTCCTTCAAGATAACGACATCGCTCGACTACAGTGGCCAGCATGTTCGCCAGACATGAACCCTATCGAACATGCCTGGGATATGTTGAAAAGGGCTGTTTATGGACGTCTTGACCCACCAACCACTCTGAGAGATTTACGCCGAATTGTCGTTGAGGAGTGGGACAATTTGGACCAACAGTGTCTTGATGAACTTGTGGATAGTATGCCACGACGAATACAGGCATGCATCAATGCAAGAGGACGTGCTACTGGGTATTAGAGGTAGTGGTGTGTACTGCAATCTGGACCACAAATGCTGAAAGTCTAGCTGTATGATGGTACAACATGCAATGTGTGGGTCTCATGAGCAATAAAACGAGCTGAAATGTTGTTTGTGTTGATCTCTATTCCCTTTGTATTTAAAGGTTCCGGAACTCTTGGAACCGAGGTGATGCAAAACTTTTTTTGATGTGTGTATGATACATTTTAATTTTAAAGCGTTTGTAACAGCCTATTTTGTGTTACTTGACCAAAATAACAAAATGATCCAACATAGTACCTGTGCGCTATCTGTTGGTGCTACTTCAGGAAAAACAATTATTAAAAGCTTTGGGATTCGTTATTGGGTAGTGATCAAATGCTGAGCCCACACAATTCCCAAGAAGAAGAATTCAACTGACAGAATCTCGACAGATATTTATGAATATTTATGTTAGAACATGTAATCAAGTTATAATTATCGTCGAACATAAATAGTCGTATGCAACTCGCCTATAATGGTAATTAAGACACTCGTATGAAAATTAGTTTTATAAACATTCTCGTGTCTTAATTATTGCCAGTATATGCTCGTTGCATAATGTACTATTAATAACCCACACAAATGAAAACCCACATGCACTCACACCAATAAATGCAGATAGATTATTTTGGGGCTATTGTACTTGCCTGCAGAGAGCAAGAGAAACTGGTGCTTAAGGATTCAGATTTCAACAACTTTGGGCGAACGGGTGAAGATGAAATGAAGGAAGATTGTAGTTTTACGTGACCGTTAATCATGGGATCTCCTTTTTACGTGGAATCCGAACCACAGGACATGGCATTTCACTTTGAAAATCTCACATGCATTGACCGGGAATCGAGCCCCGTCTGCCGTGGTGAGAGGCGAACAGCTTGACCGCTGTGCCACCACGCCCCTCAAGGGTGAAGATGAAGAAGAGACGGCAATAAGGGATCAAGGAGACACCTACTGTTAATTACTGGGATCTTTAGCTGTGTCAAAAGGTAAACAGCTGATTACAAGCATGCCACACTGAACGGGTGCTGTGTGGTGCCATCCATGCAACACACAACTGTACAAACATATGCCTGCCACATTGTAGACCCCTCTACCACAGCTCAAAACCCCAGCAATTAAGAGTTGTTCACCCTTTGGAGACTTGCAGACTTCATGCTGAAAGGCACAACAGTTTACAATAAAAATGAGTGAATGTCTGGGGGATTATGCAATGAAAATCTGTCAAGAATGGAGTATTTTGAAGTATTTTTTTATGTTTCTTTCAAACATTTTTATTGTTGGCAGTATGTACCAGCAATAAACCATTCCAATTATTAATGATCTTCAGTTGTTCAGGTGAATTTGCCGTGTAAGTGGAATGTATTGAGTGTTCCTTGTATGTTGTAACCATCCATTTTCTCAAAATCTTTTATTCATAGACAGACAGTATCGTATCATAACTTGACTGGCTGCGTGGCTCACCGGTAATGCTCACATCTGTTGTTTTCAAGGTTACAGGATTGAATCCTGGTGCAATTAGTTGGCATTTGAAGGTGCTCAAATGCAAGGGAGCCATGCCAGTATATGTACTGCCCCGTTTAAGATCCCCTTTGGGGCAAAATTCCAGCTCCCTGGCATCTCTAATAGCGACATAAAACCAATAACATTATTTTATTATTGTATCATAACTTAAGAACATGATTGATTGTACATTTGTTTCATTGCAAGATGGCCGATGATCCAGAGAGAGACCTCATACCAGTTAGAGAGCATTTCAGTTACGACAGCAGGATGAAAGCTCCAGTTTGTGGATTCTCTGTGGATGAAAAAGGTATGTTTTTAGTTTTATGGAGAAATATTTTTTAAGAATTGGCTAAGAAGAATATACAGGATCTCTTTTCTTATAAATAGTATTGCAACAGCGCCTCTCAAACCATGGCAAGTCGCTACATTGGCACTAGCCCACTGACCAGTCAAATGCATGCTGTATTTGTATGCTGTTCAACGTCAAATAACTTTCATAGAAAGCCATTTCTAATGAAACTAATATTTTAAAACCTTGCCTGGCGATAAAGTACATGCTCAAATTGACGTCCCTTTGGTCTCAAACATGTATGGCATGTTCTAATGGGTTTTCCGACACGTGGCGGATCTCAGGTAGTGTCCAATATAACACTGCCTTAAAAAGCATTCATACAGAAACTACACAGCATTGAAGTAAGCATATTAAGACCAGAGCAAAGGCAATGATACTGATCTTTTACCACAATCAATAAGGTGACTACTCTATTAAATGTTACATCACCACACTGTGCCGCTTGGTCTGATGCTACTGTACAGTGACTAGTAACGCTAAATATGGCAAGACCACGCTACGAGTAATTTCGTAATGAAGATTGTGTTTCTTAGAGACAGGAAAATTGCCATGTCTAGAAAATGACCCTTATTGACAAAGTTTGAGAGAGAATGAAAATATACCTTCAGTCAATGGCATTCCTACATTGAGCTGCTTCTAGAGAAATATTTTTCGTATTAATCAACATTTGCAACAGAGCTGTTTTTATTATTTTTTAAAAATTTAGACAGAAAACATAGAAATATTATAGAATCTCACCTCTTTCATAAATTTAATTTTTACTTGTTGAACTATTTCTCTCGACAACAATTAGAAATTGATTGTTTTGCCTGTATCATATTATTTCACGAACTTGCAACTCCATACTTGTTTCTAATTTTAAATATTCATTATACATTGCTGATGAAGGTCATTATTTGACCAAAACATTAATAATTAATTAGAAATATAATTGGAAATATAATTAGAAAAGTTTAAACGTTTAAAATTATACGCCAAATCAATACTCAACAAATACAGGGTCTTTATTTTTGCTTGGCAAGGACATTCTCGCTCACGCACCCCGCCAGTGACAGCTCAGTTCCCTGCTGCCGCGCGCGTGTATAGACGGCAGAATACGGTGCTGAAAATCAGTATCATGCATTTTTACTCACCATGCCTACAGTAGATGCTGAAAATGTTCCCCATCCGCTGCCAAACATTACCGGCATCTCCTTAAGAAGTTTCCGGTTACTCTGGTTAATTTAGCTTCAGTAAGGAAATGACTACATTTACGACTATTTTTATTGTTTACTGAAACTGTACATTTGAATCTCTTAGCCAGTTGTCTTATTGTCCGATTTATAGGAATGGGTCCCCCTGGAAATCTCACTCGAAACTTTTGTCTTGTTCTAACGCACGATGTCCTGCACTTTATGTACGTATTGTGCAGATATAGGCCTACACGTTCACGTAACGGATATTTTAGATAAGGCATTACAGCACTACACACGATCACAATAAAACACTACACAATACGATATACAGTACCGGTACACAGTAGCTTTATAAAACACTGAAAGACTGAAACACCCGATTAGCTGAGAGCTCGAACTCGAGCGAGTGAATACGGCTGATGACCACGCGCCAACCTCGGGACCGGCAGCCAAGGTCGAGCGAAGGTTTGCACAATAGCCCAAGTGCCGCTCATAACGTGCGCCTAAACAAAACAAACGTTTCGAATGACATTTCCAGGGAGACCCATTCCTATAAATCGGACAATATCAACTGGCTAAGAGATTCAAATGTACAGGTTCAGTAAACAATAAAAATAGACGTAAATGTCGTTATTTCCTTACTGAAGCTAAATTAACCAGAGTAACCGGAAACTTCATAAGGAGATGCTGGTAATGTTTGGCAGCAGATGGGGAACATTTTCAGCATCTACTGTAAGCATGGTGAGTAAAAGTGCTTGATACTGATTTTCAGCACCGTATTCTGCCGTTTATACGCGCGCGCGGCAGCCGGGAACTGAGCTGTCACTGGCGGAGCGCGTGAGCGAGAATGTCCTTGCCAAGCAAAAATAAAGACCCTGTATATCTAATATATAAAAGTGAAAGTCTGTATGTGGGTCTGTTCCGTATACAAATCCACACCGTTCCACCAATCTCAACCAAATTTTGCATACACATAGTTTAGGACCCGGAAGGAACCGCTGGCTACATGAATTTTCGATAGTCTTTCTCATTCTTTTGATTTAGGCCCTTTTGGTCTCAAGCACAGGCTAATCAAATCATAAAATATACTCATGAAGGAATGGCAAGGCAGATAGTTTCCATGGCAACATAGCTCAAGTCGAGACACGGCCGTCTGGATGCCAGTTGCGCTCTGCACTACTGGTATAGAAAATGAGCATCTTTACTTGAAATCCCGTTAGTTACTCACCTACTCACACAGCACTGTCAACCGAGTTTAGCATAACAAAGACTTGACACTATCTTCTACTATATATTTGTCAAATTCCACTCACTCACTCATTCATTCATCACGAAATCTCAGAAACCACCGAACGGATTGGAATGAAATTTGGTATGCAGCTTCCCCAAGGACCGCAAATGCCCACTAAGAAAGGATTTTTGTATATTCAGGTTCTAAAGGGGTGTTAAGGGGGTAGACCTGCATTTCATTGACTAGCAATATCTCCCGATTGGTTTCATTGGGGGATGTGATACTCGGCACATAAACCCATCATTAAAAATAAGAAGACACGAGTCTCAGGGTTTTTCGATGTGGTGTATATTATGAGGTGAAAGGGGTGAAAAGTGGGGATTGAAATATTCCTAAATGAGCGTGTATCTCTTAAACGACAAAGGCGAGGAGTTTGAAACTCAGCGAAAAAAAATCAGCATAAAAAATAAGTAAATATGTGTTTGACCGTTTTTTTATAAATCCAATTTAAGGGGCCCATGGGGAAGGGTGAAATTCTGGTGGGGGGGGGGGACAGGAAAGAAAGTGTCCTAACTGATTGACTGACTGACTCACTCATCAAACTCAGGGGGAATTTTTTTTTGGATAAATCAAATTGAAGGGGTTCATCGGGAGGGGTGAAATTCTGAAGAAAAACAAATGAAAGAAAATGTCCTGACTCATTCACTCACTCATCATCGCCCAGCCAAAAATTTTGAAGTTGGAAACATGGCATTTTGGAGATATGTTCGTTGTATGTCAAAACCGTACACTAAGGGAGGATTTTTGGATATTCAGGCTCTAAAGGGGTCTTAAGGGGGTTAAACCTGCATTTCATTGAATAACAATATCTCCAGAGTGGTTTCATTTGTGGATGTGATACTCGGCATATAAACTAATCATTAAAAATAAGCAGACAGGTGTCTAAGGGTTTTTCGATATGGTGTATTATTATGAGGTGCAAGGGGTGAAAAATGGGGGTTGAAGGATTCCTAATGGAGCGTGAAGGCCTATCTCTTAAACGACATAGGTGAGAAATTTGAAACTCAGAGAAAGAAAATCAGCTAAATAAATAAGTAAATCGGTGTTCGACCGTTTTTTTTCATAAATTAATTTAAGGGGCCAATGGGGTGGGGTGAAATTCTGGGGGAAAAAAGGAGAGAAATTGTCCTAACTGACTGACTGACTCACTCACTCATCATACTCAGGGGAAAAAGACAGCTTAAAAAATAAGTTAATAGGTGTTCAAGAGTTTTTTCATCAATCCAATTTAAGGGGCCCATGGGGAAGGGTGAAATTCTGGTAAAAATAATTGAAAGAAAATGTCCTGTCTGACTCACTCACTCATCACGCCCAGCGAAAACTATTAATGTTGGAAACATGAAATTTTGGGAATATGTTCGTTGTATGTCGAAAACGTCAACTAAGGAATGATTTTTGTTTATTCGGGATTTAAAGAGGTGTTAAGGGGGTAAAGGTGCATTTCATTGAATAACGATATCACATGAATTGTTTCTTTGGGGATGTGATATTCGGTATAGAAACTAATCATTAAAAATAATCAGACATATGTCTAAGGGTTTGTCGATGTGATGTATATTATGAGGTGAAAGGGGTGAAAATTGGGGGTTGAGGGATTCTTAACGGAGCGTGTATCTCTGAACGACATAGGCGAAAAAATTTAAATTCGGCGGGAAAAACAGCTCAAAATACAAGTAAATAGGTGTTCGACCGTTTTTTCATAAATCCAATTTCAGGAGCCCTTGGAGAGGGGAGAAATTCTGGGGGGGAAAACAGGAAAGAAAGTGTCCTAAATGATTGACTCACTTAGTCACTCATCAAACTCAGGGGGAAAACAGCTTTAAATAAGTAAATAGGCGTTCGACCGTTTGTTTCATAAATCCAATTTAAGGGGTTCATGGGGAGGGGTGAAATTATCAAAAATAAATGAAAAAATGTCCCGACTGACTCACTCACTCATCATCGCCCAGCCAAAATTATTAAAATTAGAAACATGAAATGTCGAAAACGTCCACTAAGGAAAGAGTTTTGGATATTCAGGTTCTAAAGAGGAGTTAAGGGGGTAAACGTGCATTTCATTGAATAACAATATCTGACGAGTGGTTTCATTTGGGGATGTGATACTTGGCATATATACTAATCATTAAAAATAAGCTGACACATGTCTAATGGTTTTTCCATGTAGTGTATGTTATGAGGTTAAAGGAATGAAAAGTGGGGGTTGAAAGATTCCTACCGGAGCGTGTATCTCTTAAAAGACATAGGCGAGGAGTTTGAAACTCGGAGGAAATCAATCAGCTTAAAAATAAATAAATAAATAAATAAAATAAATAGGTGTTCGACCGTTTTTTCATAAATGCAATTTAAGGGGCCTATGGGGAGGGGTGAAACTTTGGAAGAAAATCGTCACTAAGGAGTGATTTTTGGATGTTCACTCTCATCGACCAACCAAAACTATTAAAGTTAGAAGAATTACATTTTGGGGATATGTTCGTTGTGTGTCGAAAACGTCTACTAAGGAGGGATTTTTGGATATTCAGGTTCTAAAGGGTTGTTAACGGGGTTAAAACTGCATTTCATTATATAACAATATGACACTCATTCGTTCATTCATTCATTTATTTGCAATGGAGGGTGTGGCCCCCGGAGGCAAATTGGATATACATAACAAATAAATAATTACACATAACAATTCAATAACAATTATACAACAATTAAACTGGAGTATTTACACAAATAGTCAGTCTTTTCTTAAACACACCTATATGTTTGGGAAAAGGCTCTAAGACTGCGGCAGGTAGAGAGTTCCAGTTATCAATGGCACGGTTTACAAAAGAATATTTACCATAATTTGTTCGCTGTGGTCGGCCCTTAACTTTGAAAGGATGATCGCTCCTACCCATGTAAGTAATGTAAGTAAGGACGCGAGCGAAGCAAGGCTAAAAATGAGATGGTGTGTGTCTGTGTATTACTCAATCACGCAAGTACCACTGGTCCGATATACGTGAATTTTACATGGAAGTAGCTGATTTACCTGGTTAACATATAGGTTACTTTTGATTACAATACTTTGCACTATTTAAAGATGGCGACCATTTTAGTGACGTCACTACACCCTTTGGTTTCAAACTCATATTTCCATTTGAAATAAAAAGAGAACGCTAAGAAATAGCAAACTTTTGATGGCATATACGAGGTTTAAAATTACATTTTCTATCCGAAAGGTATCTCCAACGGTTAGCGAGTAAAATCTAAATTTGTGCTATAAAACACGGTCAACGCCGAGCGTTGTAGTTGGACAAAATGTTTCATCCTTAATCTCCCTCTGCGCAGCACCTCGCCTATCCCCTATTTTAACTGTCACCTTCACATTTTAATTTATTTATGACGCGTAGCGAAGCACGGGTACTTCAGCTATATTTTATATATTGGGACATGTTTCGACCTTCAATGAGGTCATCTGCAGCTTAAAATAAAAATCAATTAAGAATTAAAAGACTAAAAGTAGTATGGCTTAAATCTAAATAAGAAATGAAATGTTAATGATAATAATTGTAATAAATGAAATATAGTAATAAAATGGATATCCTTACAAATGTACAGTAGTATTAAATAAAAATAAATATAATATTGGTCTTTTTTACAATAATTATCAAAAGTAGTTAGAAAATAATAAATATTAATGGCGAGTGTAAACATTTTAAGCTTTAATTTTTTAAATCAAAATATACACAAAAAATAATTTAGAAAATCAAGTTCTAAAATCAATAAAATAATTCAGTTCAGCGCTTGATTAAGTAAGCTGAATCTTCTTCAATACGGAGTTATTTAAAACAATTTTGGATTGTTGCCAACCAGTGTTTACGACGAGATATGAATTAACCTTGTTGAGTAGGATGGAGAAATTCGGAATTCGTATAAGAATTTGAGTGGAAAGCCCACTGTGTATATGTGGAAATTCTAACATTTATCCAAATGTTTTATAAAACAATGAAAAACGGGATTCTTGAAATTGAATTAAGTCAGTAGCTCCTTTTTAGATTTGTCAATAGTGTTTGGTTATGTATTATCCTCCTTAATGCAACCGCCGTATTAAAATCCTCCTGTAGTATGTAATGCAAAATTCTATAAAATCTTTATTTAATACTACATTTGTAAGGATATCCATTTTATTACTATATTTCATTTATTACAATTACATTATCATTAACTTTTCGTTTCTTATTTAGATTTAAGTCATATACAGGGTCTATCATATAAAATAAGAGCGCCAAGCGGCGGCTTTGTTAACCGCTGCTGCGGTCACCTTGGCAGAGTCTTTGGCGCGCCAAGGCCCCCTGCTTTAAGCGTGTGTACAATCCTATATGATGCAGCGGCCTTGCTATCGTGTGTACAATGCTGAAATCTTACTTTAGTAAGTTAGTTATTGTTGATGAAACCGAAACCCCTACTTGTGCTAATTTTGTGAGTGATTTATTCGGAGACCGTTCAAGATTCTCGCCAATGTCATCTAGCTCATCCTCTGTTAAAACAGTTGGTGTGCGGGCATGTTTTTTATTGAGCACCGAGCCAGTATTGTCAAACTTATTTGCAATTACGGGAATCTGTGCTAGTGAAGGTGGCACTTCATCAGGAAATTGCTGAACAAATGCATCACGTACCTGCCGAGCCGACTCATACTTAAAATAAGTTTTACATAAAAAAATACGATGTTGCAATGATAACTGTCTCACCATGTTAGCAGTTGAAGTTTAGACTGGCGACTGAGCAACTGCACGCTTATTGCAAGGTCAAGTTTGGTAATGTCAATCTGTTATTTTTATACAGTCCATCGGACCTTGAAAAAAAAAAAAACCAGCCATCTTATGTACTATGCGCGTGCTTTCAATACTATAGGGGTTTCGGTTTCATCAACAATAACTAACTAAAGTAAGATTTCAGCATTGTACACACGCTAGCAAGGCCGCTGCATCATATAGGATTGTACACACGCTTAAAGCAGGGGGCCTTGGCGCACCAAAAGCTCGGCCAAGTTGACCGCAGCAGCGGTTAAAAAAGCCGCCGCTTGGCGCTCTTATTTTATATGAAAGACCCTGTATACTATTTTTAGTCTTTTAATTCTTAATTGATTTTCATTTTTAAGCTGAAGATAACCTCATTGAAGGTCAAAACATGTCCCAATATATAAAATATATACAGTATTTGTTAAGTATTGATTTGGCATATCATTTTAAACGTTTGATTCTAATATCAATACGGACATTGAAAACATTTGTGTTTTACAATGGCAAATGTGTTTGCATTCTAGAAAAGATTATTTATAATTTTATTGACTGAAGGTATAATTTCATTGTCTCTCTAAGTTGGTTTTGTTGATTCATTTAAAAGATTCCTACATTGTGCTCATTTAGGCTCCTGTGTGTAGGATTTGTCTAATAACCTGTGTTACTATGATGTCTGAAACTAGGAGACTAGGATTAAGAAGCTATAAGTTGGGACCTATCCTGGCATATGTCAAGATAAAAAGTGGTAAGCCACGGAATACCACTTCTAAGGCAGCTGAGGTGGAATTCAAACCCACTCCTTTTCAGTTCTGCCTTGTGAGAGTTACGACATACATGTCGTTTCAATAGAGAGATGCATGCATATTTGTATTTGTTGTGTTTTTGGAAAATTGCATTTCAGGGGCATATTTTCCATGCGTTATCAGATCACATTCATTGCACCAGTTGTAATGGCATGAAGAGTTGCCAGTTGTTTCAAGTTAACATTTAGCTCATGTTCAAGGCTAGGATGGTAATCAGGCAGTAAATGAATAATGTAATAACTCTTCACAGAATAAATGGCTTCATATAGGAGATCATGTCGAAAATAAATTTATTGTTTCATGAGTAAAGAGGAAAATTACCTTCTGCTTAATGTACCATATAGCCATCCCTTTTTTTTGTTTTGGTTGTTTTGTTTTCATGGTTTTATTCTATTTTTTGCAATTTTTATCACTTCTTCACTGATTGGCTCTATTAGATAACAGACTTTTCATCAAAAACTTGATTTGTGCATTTGAGAAAGGGACTAAGTAATAAATGGCCACTTTTCTGAACAGCAAATAATACTTTGCTTCAACAGGCTTTGATGGATAATTGTAATTTTTTGCCTACTTTTGAAATTTGTGCAAAATGAAAGTAAACTTATAAGACTCAGCAATTCTTCTAGGTTTGTGCCGTGTCTTGTGTGGGGTTTTGCTTAGGACACCAAGCTGGCTCATCGGCGGGCTCTTGGTGTCCCCGTCCGGAGTTTTAATTCACCGGCCGTGAAAGCCAATATCCCATCTTTTTGGAAGCCTTCATAGGGAGGTTAATGTTGCTTGAGATTTTAGTTCTCGCAGTCAAGTGGTGCAGTTGCATCTAATATAAAGGGAGGTGGCGCGCAGTTTGTCACTCCTGTGGGGGTCCGGGCGGGGACACCAAGACCCCTCCGATGAGCCAGCTTGGTGTCCTAGGCGAAACCCCACACAAGACATGGCAAAAACCTAGAAGAATTGCTGAGTTTAAATTCACCGGCTGTGAAAGCCAATATTCCATCTTTTTAAACTTATAAGGTTTAGATGGACAAAATGTCCATGTGTGTGTGTCTGTTTGCCCCCATGTCTCCCCAAATGACAAACCCAAATTAAATAAAATTTGGTACCAGTAGAAGGCACCTCAAACCCATATTTTATATCACTGCCATCTTAACCAAAACCAAAGTATCCTATGGGAAGCATTAGAGGCCCTGGTTACAATGTCATTATCTGTATACCGGTAATTTCAAGTGGGCGACCACAAGTAATCTGAAGTGTGTAGAAGGTAAGAATCATCCACCACTTTGGTTTATGAAAAAGAACTTCTTTATAACAAATGCTAGGTCATATCTGAATTTTAAATAAAGAAAGAAATTGTGTTATCTATTGATCAGATTTCATACACTTTCGAAAAATATACTGATAGAGTTAAATGGCCTTGCGTTTGAAAATGTAGGCAACGTCTTTGGCTATACAACTCTGCTGCACAAAAGCAGGCTTGTCATCTTTTGTGTTTTGTTGTATACTTCCTGGTAGCTGTCTGGAGCTCATAAAGACATGGTAGAATGCAACCAAGCTTGCCAGGATATTTTTGCTATCAATGTAGCTTATCTATCATGCACATACCTGCCAACTCTCCCGATTTAGGCGGGAGACTCCCGATTTCAGACCATTTCTCCCGCCCTCCCGCAAAACGTATTAAATCTCCCGATTTTTCAAAAATCCCACGCGTAATTTCGGATTGAATGTGCGAGATGACACTCCAGTCGTTTATCGAAGTTTCGCTCTGTATCGATAATCGACAACTGCGTACAAAGTCCCGAGTTGCGTCCTGCTGTTATAAAAAGTTAGCTTGGAATACGTCCTTGTTTGAAATCGTCGATGGTTAATTCAGTGCTTGTTCCTAGATGTTTTGCATAATGACATGTGGGTGAGAGTTATTGTACGCTGCGGAATATTGTATCTGTTTCACACGTGAAATTATATGATTTGTGTATAACTTTGTTAGATGTTGTTGGCGTTAATATGCCTGTAGGCTATTGTGATTTTGCGATCTGAGTGATTGCATCGGTTCCTCGGTAATATGGCAAAGAAATATGATGTGACATTTAAAAGTGTATGTAAAGATAACTTTCCGCATATATCTGAGTCAAGAAGAGGCGCAACATTTGCATTTGGTAGTGTCTGTAGGTGTGATTTCAGCATCTCGCATGGTGGAAAGGGGGACATTTCAAAACATGTGCTCTCAAAGAAACATAATACAATAAGAAACTTGATTATTTCAAGTGTAAGGAGGAAGACACTGACAGTATAACATGTGCAGAAGTATTGTTCACATCGTTTATTATTGAACATAACCTCCCTGTCAATTGTACCGATCACGCTGGTCCTTTATTTAGGAAGATGCTCCCAGACTCAAAAATTGCCGGGAGATATGGCTCAGCCAGAACTAAAACGTCGGCCATCCTTGCAGAAATGTGCATTCCCAATTCTGTAACTTCCAACTTGAAGATGTGACATCTATTGAGGAAGAAGAGAGAACTGATGTGAAGTGGGCACTGGTAGGCCAAATGAAATGTAGTGGTGGGGTAGTCAAGTATGACAAATTGTCTACAGTTATGCTTTCCATTCTGACCATTCCGCATAGTAATGCCGAGTGTGAGAGGATGTTCAGTCTTGTCAGAAAAACAAGGTCATCACTCTCCGACAAGACTTTTGACAAACTTATAACTCTGAAGTCGATTCAGAAAGGGAAGTGTTTTGAGCAAGAATATAACAAGACCTTTTTGAAGAGGGCAAAATCAGCCACAGTCACCTGCAACAACGACCAATAATATGATATTCGATACGTCACTAGTTTTGTATGCCTGAGTGTGGTCGAAAGAAAGGTATGCTTGCTTGATAGACTAGTTAGAATTTAAAATTACTCAGTCTTAAGTACATTTGTAAACTGGGATGTCATATCATGTTAGTCATGTACAGTTTAATAGTGTAACATATATAATTGCTGTAATGTCTTAGCCTGTGTATGTAATATGTTGTGTTGCATCCCCCCCCCCCAAATCGCCGCTGCGTCGATCTCCCGATTTTTCATTTTGAGAGGTTGGCAGGTATGCATGCAGCTATCAACAGATGTACCAGAAGACAGTAAAACCAGCCCATAGTTGTTTTTACTTGAATACAATACAGTAATTCGTTTCTTTCAAATTATTGTTATGGTATTCTTATCACCACCACCATTTCTGCAATTATCATTTGTCCTTCACTTATTAAATCAAATATACAATTTTACTTATATTGCAGGATCTAGTTCACTCCAGTACCATGCTATATCAAAGATGGAAAGAGGTGATCTTGAAGATCGCTTCTTTCAAATTCAAGAGGATAATACAAGACTAAAGAAGCAATGCCATCAACAAGAGGACAAATATAAGAGGTTTGTAGGTCACTTTGTATGGATTGCATGGAAGAAAACAAATTAGTATAACCCCGCTTTTACGATCCCGCAATTAACGTTTTCCCGCCATTTACAACATTTTCCCTCAGTCCCTTCAATTTTCCTATGTTTTCAATGCAATCTGGTCCCCGCTTTTACGTTAACAAAATTTAAAATTTCCCGCAATCTACACCTCGTAGATTATCGAACATAAAGAAAAGACAGCGATATTAAATAATAATAATTACTTGATATAACAAAGCAAACAAAATGCCCATGAGGCGACCCTAAATGTCGCCAGGCCGTACCAAGTGCCGTATTGAATGCAGGTGCGAGACGAAGTCATGTGTTATTCTTCATCATTGGACGCCGCATGGAAGTGTTATTTTTTCCACTAAAAAGTGGCGATCGTCTTAACAGATATGGATATTGGTCGCTGTCACCGAAAATACAGTTTTGTCTGAGAACAAGTCTCAGTTAAACCCCAAAGCACTGGACATGCCGTGCGGCGTGTAGTATGGTACTCCGGTGGCCTTGATCATTCAGCTTTAGCAGGTAGGCGCCCAGAGAGCGCGCAAAGTGCTGGGAGCAGTGACCGGCACTTTCACCAATAAGTGAAGAGCGAATTACTCTTGACGAGTTAAGTTATGCAGATGCAGGTTGGTAATGACTGACTCACTTATATTCTCTTTGCTAACTGACACATGGCAATATGTTCTTTGATGCAAATGGCGGCTTGTTTTCTTTGTTTTTCTCTTCACATTGCTTCATACTGGGCACTAATTCGACAAGTCGACATGTCAGATGACATTAAATGTCCGACAATTCGATAGTTCGAGAAGTTACCGTTTCTCATGCATGTCGGAAATCTGTTTCATAAATTTGTAAAGTTGACTGGTAGAAATCTGACAAGTATGTTACATATGCCACCATTTCTTCTTCATGGACTAATGAATATGTCAGCCGGTTTTGTACAATTGTCAAATTGTCATCGAAAACTCGACATTCAACAAAAATTATGTTAACTAGATGAAACCCGTCAAAACATGACGGACAATGGAAAACAAAATTACTGAAGAAGCTTCTTATATAAGTTACATTCTTTGTACGATTACTTTTTAGCACTATTGCAACTTTAAGGGCGTCAAAAGATAGCACTCTCAGCATTGCAACATATTGCTGGTCATGACTGAAAACGTGATGAGGTAAATAGCCCAATACGTTCAAGAGTTTCTCCTTGAGCTTGATTGATTGTGATAAAGTAGGCCGAGCGAATAGGACATTGTTGCCTATTAAAAGAAAATGTACGGTACCTGCAAGTGTTTTATCGGAAGGTGTTAAATCAAGTCGTAGGATTTGAGCTCTCTGCCTAATATTACTGCACCTATTATATCCGAATCCAAGCAATTTCTTACATATTTATTACAATTAATATATTACCATATATGAGTCCTTGGGAAACGTTCAGATTTCTAAGGAGCATAACTATGGCTCAAACGTTCGGAGTATGTGGAGGCGAATCACTTAATTCCAAGGAATTGAAAAATTCAATAATAGGGAAATGAAGTAGCTGGCTTTCACCTTCAGTATCCAATCTGTTAACGCTGATGTATGTGTTTGAACTACTGGATATAAGTTCAATGACTTTTAAATTAATATCATTACATTGTTGCAGCTTGGCAAATATTTTATATTCCAGAAGATCAAATTTATCCTCACAACAGTAAAGACCAAAGTAACCACACGTAGATTTTACGTAAGAGAAATACAATGTAGAACAATGTTTACATTGATCGTCAAAGACCTTATAGTACACTGTACTGCATAATATCTGGAATTGTTTCTGAAATGGCCTATTTATATTGGATTTTAAATGTGGCTTCGTATTATTCGATAACACTATAGTGTCCTGCAATAACGGAGCCGCTAAATATTAAATGGCAAATAATACTTCCATTGCTGACATCAACGGCGTACTTAGACTCAGTACTCTAAACTAATAATCATTAAACAATAGTCTTATACAATGAAGTTCAACATGTCCGTTCAGAGACTTTCATACTCAAGTTGGTTGGTGAGGAGAATGCGATGAGACTGATCGCTTAAAATAAATTCCTTATAATTGTTCCTGCCAGCGAAATTTTTTGCAATAGCTTGAAAACGCAGCTCAGAATGACGTTCTTCATTTTGTTATAAACAGTACGAAACTGCTCTAAATAAGCAATTTCCATCACCTGTTATAGGTTATGGCAGTACATTTTGCAGGGGAACATAGAATCACTTCGCCAACTACAGTACTGGAATGACCATAGGCCTATAATCAATACTCACTTCGGCAGTCACAGTAATGGAGGCAATTTTTGAATTCTATGTCCCGTGCATGTCAAAAATCGTATTAACACATGGAAGCCCACCCATTCTTGGCTATCGCCTCGGAGACACGGGTTACATTTCCTGCTCTGCCAAGAAATTTAATTCTGGTCTGAGGGCATAAACGGGGCACATTCAGTCTCTTGAGGTATAACTAAGAAGAGGAAGGTTTAATTCCCACCTCAACAATCTTGGATGTGGTTTTCCACTCAAGGCAAATACCGGGATGGTTCCTAACTTCCTTGGCCGTCTCCTTGCCATTTCCCACCTTAATTACAAATACACACAGTAATGCAGCCATCACAATAACACAGGTTATCAGAGAAAATTTTACACATACACACCAAAGTACACGGGGCTGAGTGACCACAATGTCGGAGCCCTTCAAACGAATTATGTTTGCGAAGTGTCTCTCATGGCGAAAGCAATTGTGGACACACGCGAGTGACTGGAAAACTACTTTTTTCTTTAATAATTTAAGAGTATATCGACGATGCATAATTACAACTTTAAAAACTGAATTTTCCGCCAAATCAATACTTTTACTTACGGTATGTAATTTTTTTTTTTAAATTTATGGGTACATGTTTCGGAGACCCTACTGTCTCCTTCTTCAGCCCTCCTTTGCTACTACAAACATCGTGTCACATTCAAAATCTCATAATAAAACAACAGAATACACAACATAAATTACACAACCACAACATATTAAAAACTATGAGCTTAAAAACACTTAAAATTCAATAAACAACCAAATATAAAACATGTGATGCTCCTCGCATTTTTTCAGTCAATCTGTTCATGTTGAATTTGTGTCATGGGACACGTTAGAATATACTTGAGCACAACATTTGTTTTGTTCACTTTGTTTCCGAAATATAAAATTGAATGTGATTAATCTTTGGAGGATCTTGCTGAATTGAATGCATCTTAGATTTGCATATTGTCACTTTTACATTTGTTGTTTTAGGTAGAACATCAGATATTATTGTGTTCCTATTCTATAACACTTATCAACGTGCTATAGTAGAATGACTGTTGTTATGAATAACAGTCCAATAGAATTGAAGACGGTTAATTCAAGGCTTCTTATGATGGTAAGCTGATGGTCAACGGCTTCGATTAATAATTTCATTAATATTGTACTGGTCCGGACATAAGTGGCCTAGTCATTATCATGGTCCTCATAGAGGTCCACTTCAACTGAGCTACACCTTGACAAATGCATAATTATAATTTTTAGTCTAGGACGCTAGTAACTTGACCACCGAAGCATTGGGAAGAAATTGCAATATTAAGCTACATAAACAACATAGCCTACACATTCAACTGTCAGTTAATGTTCTTCAACATTTCCCTTCTTAAATATTCCCCTCCTTTATAATTCTCCATCACATGAAAACGCACCATGTCTTGTGTTTTAAATATATCGATGCCATTGTGCTGTCATCTGCTGTCAGTTCTGGAACTATATGGGCGATGTACTGCATCTGTTGTCAGTTATAGGAACTGATTGCAGATATTCAAACGGCGTATTGAGGACAACAGTTTGCTCTTTTGATCACATGCTGTAATGCAATGGTAAAACGGAAATAAAACGTATTGAGAGGGAATGTAGAAATATGTATCTTTAACAGACATAAAACCTTACTAATACTCCTTGATTAAACAATATTTCAGTGGTAAAAAAAAAAAAAATACTGGCGAGAGCTGGGATCGAACCTGTGCTCCTTGGAACCACAGTCAGTCGCCTTAACCACATAGCTACTCGCGCACTCTTGTTCAGCAGCAGACGTAACCATTCACTATAATCAAAAGCCGCTGTCTGAAGGAAATAATCCATTTCATTATCCCAAAAAACCAAAGTTGCACATTCTTATACGTTCATACTGTTATTATATTTTACTGTCAGAACTTGGTTAATGTATGTTTTCAATTACACGGAAGCTTATTAAATAACTTACATTTTAATGGACTTCTCACCGCCATTTTGTCATGAGCCCAGGCGGATTGTGCGCATGCGTGAGGGGCAAGAATTCTGCTATTTTCTATATTAATTTAAAAATATACCGTAATATATTTGTTTATTTTAGAGACACTCTGCAAATCTAGAGGCCAAGAGCTTTCGTTAGAGTGCCCTACGAAGTAAATCGGTGCTGTCGTTCTCTCAATCTCGTGATAACAAAAATCACCTTAATGTTTTAAATATATAGATAATTCTCAGCTCAACGGACCATAACAACATGTTTCTCATTCGAGAACATTCATTCGCCTTATTGCATGTCGATTATTACCATAACCTATCTTTTCGCATTGCGGCGCGTTTGGAAGTTTCCCACCGAACCTTTAATAGCGTGTTTAGAAACGTTGGAAAGGAACGATTAAATAATGGCAGTAGTAGAGAGTGATTAAGATCAGTGGCGTCTGTAGGATTTCTTTTTGGGGGGTTTCATTCATATGTACATTGTTAAAATATTTCGATTATTATTCATAAAAATCAATAATTAAATAAACATTCTCTTAGCATGAAAACTATTTTATTTGTATTTTCCAGCACAATAAAAAAAAATACAGGCCTATAAAAACTAACTAAATATTAAAACTGAAATGATGCAGAAATTAAGCTGTAATATTCAAACGCGACTGCTTAAAATATTGATATTATTATTATTATTATCATCTTCATTTCCCCTTTTCCAGTTGACACTGGGTGGGGGCAAATATGGTTCCTCTCCACTTTGTTCTGTCGTTCCACCATTCCTCTTCCGACACAGTGTTCCAATCCAGGTTCCGTTTTCTAATACTATTCTCCACCGAGTCAATCCAACGAATTCTTGGTCTTCCTCGTCCTCTCATCCCTGTCATCCGTCGTTCCAGTGCTCGTCTTGGTAGCCTTACTTCGATCATCCGTGTAACATGTCCAAACCATCTCAATCTGTTTTGCTCCAGTTTGTCATTTAGTTTCTGTACTCCCAGTTCTTTCCATATATCTTCATTTCTCACTGTCCCTCCTCGTTTTCTGGACCATACTTCTCAGGAATCTCATCTCTGCTTGTACTCTGCTCTCATCCCTCTTAGTCATTGTCCAAGTTTCTGCTGCATATGTCATTATAGGAACATAATATGCTTTGTACATAACTTCTTTAGCCTTAATTGGTATATCCTTGTTCCATACGAGTCCCCGTACCTGTTGGTAGAAAGCACTCCCGAGTTGTATTCTTCTGCTAATTTCCAAATCAAGTCTTCCATCTTCAGTCAGTTCGCTTCCCAAGTATTTGAAGTGTTTCACCACTTCCAATTCCTTATCTCCTACTTTGATTACTCCTTTTCCTTCTTTCTTAAATCTACTCATCACCACTGTTTTACTCTTCTCCACATTTATCTTCAATCCCCATTGCTCAATCTTTTCATTTATTACGTCTAACTGTTCTTGTACCTCCATCTCATCCTCGCCCCAGATCACAACGTCGTCTGCAAACATTACCTTCATCTTTGCCCTACTATATTCTTTCATTGCTGCCTTCATGATGTCATCCATCAACATTACAAACAATAATGGTGACAACACACTTCCTTGCTTTAGTCCAGGGTCAATTTTAAACCATTCCGATGTCTCGGCTCTAGTCTTCACACTACTGTAGCACTCCATGCACATTCCTTTTATCATGTCTCTCAGTTCCTTGCCTATCCCCCTATTTGTTAAGCTTTCCCAAACTTTTGTTCTAGGGATGCGTAACTTCTCCGCATGCCTGGCGTCTCACCTTCAACAGCTCGCTGAAATATTCTTTCCATCTGTCCGTTATCTCTTCTTGTTTTGTCAAATATTGATATTATGTGAGAAAAATAATGTTTTGCTCTACATGAGGGTTTTTTTCCGCTCAGGGTGTATAAAAATGTGACCTAATGATTTCCCACAATTTACACTTTTTCATTCCAGACCCTTGAAAAGTGTAAAAGAGGGGTTATACTGTAGTTCCCTAAGAGCTAAACTTTCTACTCATATGATGTAGAGGTAATTTGCATCCAGACCTGCCAAAATCTTCAGATTGTTAGTAATTTCTATGATTGTTTTAGTGACCAGTACAAGAAGTGTGAACCCAGCCATCAGGGGAGCAATCCAGCTCAACCCGATGCCGGTCCCAATCCCGTACAAATGGGGAGGGTGAAGGGCTATTTAGGAGTTTCGGTGGAGTCACTAATGCCGAGAAGGCGACTCTTACTGGGAAATGCTCAAGTTGGTAGGATAGCCTACCTATGCAACCAGCAAATCCTACCCCTCATACAGAGGGGAGGAGTGAGGGTGAAAACCTGGCACCTTAAAACATGGTATCTCGGCTAAGGTATGGTAACCCTGACAGAAGAGTCCCTGGTCCTCCCGGTAGGGGGTTGGGTGTGGGGCCAACAACCCTACCCTGGAAAAATTACAAACATTACTGAAACCCATGCAATAGAGGAGCAGGAGAGGATGTCGAAAACAGGATCAACAAGGGGAGGTCCTGGACAAACATCAAGGGAACAGCAGCGACCAGGGTCTGATGGAGAACTCTAGTGTGTGCCCTATGCTCCACATCGGAGTAACAGGAATTAAGTCAAGTAAATCAAGTCACAAGAAGGGTCAAAATACTGTTTTTTGTAAAAAGTATATTCCTCCACCTAGAGGCTGGATGGAATCAGTGGCATAGCCAGGGTGGTGTTACTGGGGGGTTAGAACCCCCCTTTTGAAAAGTTTACGAGCAAGTATGAATAAAACTGATCATAAGCAATAAGCTAAATAAACATTTTTTAAAATGAAATAATGACACTTGCTGAAGAGTCTATAACTCAGGCTATGTGGGCAATCAATCAGCGGTATCGGGGGCGTAGTCGGTAGCATGCTGAGCTCCTATGCCCAAGATAGCGGGTTCAAACCCGGCCGAAGCCATCGGATTTTTTAAGAGCGTTAAAAATCCCTCAGTATGCCTTCCTTCAGAGGGGAAGTACAGGGTCTTTCATATAAAGTAAGAACGGTGAGCGGCGGCTTTGTTATCCGCTGCTGCAGTGGGTTTGGCCGAGCTTGTGGCGTGCAACGGCCCCCTTCTGTAGTATTGAAAGCGCGCGCATAGTATATACTGTACTCGACCTTGCAATAAACGTGCAGGTGTTCAGTCGCCAGTCTGAACCTCAGATGTTAACATGAGACAGTTATCATTACAACATCGTATTTTTGTATGTAAAACTTATTTCAAGTACGAGTTGGGTACGTGATGCATTTGTTCAGCAATTTCCTGATGAAGTGCCACCTTCACTAGCACAGATTCACGTAATTGTAAGCGAGTTTGACACTACTGACTCGGTGCTCAATAAAAAGCATGAAATTGAAAATCATAAACATTACAGTGGTAGAACTCACTCGCGTCAGCCAGAAAGTGGTTACCAGATACAATGCCTGTATAACCCAGGAAGGACGACAGTTCCAGCAACTTTTATAAGGTAATATTTCATACAGGATTGTACACACGCTTAAAGCAGGGGGCCGTGGCGCGCCACTAGCTCGGCCAAGGCCATCGCAGCAGTGAATAACAAAACTGCCGCTTGCCGTTCTTACTTTATATGAAAGACGCTGTAAAGCCAGCGGTCCCATGTCATAGATTTATGGCATGTTAAAGAACCTTCCACTAATTACACCTGTGTGAAGCTAAATTGGATAGGTTAAGAATGTAAACAACGCTCTTAGGTTTCTACGTTTGTTGCCAAGAGCCGACTGCATTGGCGTCTAGTAGCTAAGTTCCGAACTTGGCCTAGTAGTCGTTGACGGTGGCGCTCGGCGGCAAAAGTAGGAACTATTTGAAAAATTCCAAGTTGCAGTCTGTGCTTAAATTAAAAAACAGATAACACACACTAATACAGTCATCACAATTAACACCGGTTATCAGACAGATTCTACACACACCCAAAGTGACCGCGTTGTCGCAGCCCCTAAACTTAAGAACCAACCAACCTATGTGGGCAATCGGTGTGGTTGTGATTTGTGTCTACATCACCAAATCACTGTACTGTACTGTTGTTGCCTTTCAACCTGGCTCCCCAGCCTTGTAAGGCAGTGGTGGCCAACTTTGTATGGACTGAGGGCCACATTATTGAAAGGAAGATATCGGCGGGCCAAAACTCCCAAAAAAATGTTGTTGAATTTTCCTCTCTAATATGTTCACCTTTCAGTTGGAATAAATTACAATATTCTGAGCTTAACACTTGCGTTCGTTTCCTGCACATTCCATACATCGGAGTACCATTCGATTTGTATATGCAGTATATTTTTTTAATGGTAAAACAGCCCTATCATTATGATGTCAACAATCCCACAAAAGCTGTCGGTCGCACGACTGTACGTACGTATCTAGTCAGCGCTGTCCGAATATCGTCCGTCTGTCTCAAGTCTCCTCGCTGCCACTGTGTAGTGGTCGTAGAGGTAGGAGCGCTGGTCTGACTGCCCATTGCTCCCCGAGCGCCACCGCGCTCTTCGAGAGCAATGACTGGATGGCCCTGCTATAGACAGTCAAACGATTTGAAACAGATTCGATCCGACGATCCCCGGTTCGAATTCACGTCGCGCCAAGACATTTTAACTGTGTAATTATCACTTTATGGCTTACGTCTTGTATCCAACATTACCTAATAGCTGAGAAATCTCATTTGCTGCTATTATTATTATGATTATTATTATTAGAATTATTATTAATATTATCAAAAAAAAAGTCAACCCCTGGCACTATCCAGCCCATGACGGGCTAAGGCCGACCAAGCGACCGCTGCCCAGCCATTTGGCCTGCAGATATTGGGGTGATGCGTGATCAGCGCGTCGGGTCCCCTCGGCCGTTAATCTTGGTATTCGTGATCGGGGCGCTGTCTCACTGTCAGACAGCTACTCAGTTGTCCTCACGAGGCTGAGTGCACCCTGTTCCAACCCTCACGTCAGTTTTAAAATCCCTGACGGAGCCGGGGATCGAACCCGGGGCCTCCGGGTGAGAGGCAGACGCGCTACCCCAACACCACGGGGCCGGCATTAATATAATAATTAGATTTATTATTATTATCGCCATTACGCTAAACAATACTAGTGGAAACAAGCTCAGCTTTCGTAAGTCAACTGGCAGCATTAGTAGCATCGCAAAAATAGATAAACCCTGGGAATATGATATAATCCAATGTGGACGCAGCACGCAGTGGTTAATGACTCCGGCTTGCAAAAGTGTAATTGGCTTGGCCGTAAGCACAGCCATTGCCCTAACATGAGAATGAGGATATTCTCAAATTCAAAATCATTGCGACTTTCAGTGTGTTGTTGTTATTGTTGATGTCTTAAGGGGGCGAAACAACGAGGTCATCTGCCCCTAATCGTTAGCTTACGTGTTCCTTTCGGTTATAAATTGTTACGTTTTTAGGGTTCGTTAAATAACTGGTCAGGCTTATAACGCAATAATTCTTTATTTACACTAATATATTTTACACTAATTAACAATAAAACAAATTAGGCCTACTCACTCGCACACACACACACTGAGTCTCACTTCATACAATTGCTAGTCACTGAATTTATTTACCCTGTGTTCTGCAAGATAGTGTCTCTTACAGTCGGTATTTATTTCCACTCCTACTCTCTATGTTATTTATCTTCACATTTATTTCCACAGTCTTCACCCTGTCCGTGAGTCGTCACAGTGTCCCAGCTTACACTTACACGTTCAGTCTACACAGATCCTCTCCAACCTGGCACCTGCCGCTCCATTTATTATCAGAGTCCTCTTGTTGCTTCTTGTGCACTCTTGCTCGTCCCGTGTTGAACCTGGACACTCGACCACGTCTTCCATGAAGCACCGCGACACCACCAAACAATCACAGTCCCAACTCAATGTTGCGCTCCGGCAGATAGGCTTCCACGTCCGGTAGTAAGTCGCTGCACTGCTCCGTTCTCACTGACTGACTAGACTCTTCACTCCACTCAGACTGACTCCGAACTCCCCGCTTGCCGCAACTCGCTGGTATATATCCAATCCAGCTCCTGGCCTGGAAAATTCCCGATGTCGCTACTCCTTGCAACAGCGAGTATATTCTCGTGGATTCTCTCCTAGCACCGCCCAGTCCTATCTAGTTGGCTGTTCTGGAACTTCCCGTTGCATCTAGTGGCCTCGAGGAACAGAATAGTCTCTGCGCCAATGATCTACCTGACTCCTAGGGCTATTGTATTTGTGGCGGACCTGGGAGGTACCAAGTGGGGTGCGTGTTTGGAAACTGTCTCGCCTGTTGGTGAATTCGCCGAACTGCCCCTCCCCCCACGGGTTGCCTGTCTGGCCCGCGGTGACACGTTTCAAAATATTGAATGCAGTTAGTATGGAAGCATACTGTAGTATCAGGCGGACAGGCGGCCAGTTTGAAAAATAAATAGACTATATTAGGAAAATATATTATAAACGGGGAATATTACGGGGGCCGCTCAAAATGGCTTGACGGCCCAGATCCGGCCTGCGGGCCGCCAGTTGGCCACCGCTGTTGTAAGGCAAAACTACCTCAGCTGTCCTAGACGTGGTTTTCCATGTTTTTCCCCACTTTTACTCCAGGCAAATGTTGGGCTGGTTCCTAACTTGAGGCCTCTGCTGTTTCCTTCCCTGTCCTAGCCTCAATTACAAATATACATGCTACTTCAAAACACCACAATAATACAGTTTTTAAGACAAAGTCTACATTTACACACACAAGTACACGAGGCTGAAGTGACCTTAATGTCCAAGCCCCTAATTGAAACATCAACAATAAAGCTCAGCAACTTATATGCACAATATGCTGAACTAATGAAAACCTTGTGGTGTAGCCACGTGCATTAAATTGCTCATCACAACAGTGATGGGGAGATTTTGCTAGTCTGGAGATTGGAGGTTCAAATCTCGACACTGACAGCAGCTATCTTGAGTGTGGTTTTTCCCCAAGTTTTTCTACACTCCCTTCAGGCAGATGCTGCAGTAGTACCTTATTGTAAGTCCCAGGGCATCTACCTCATTCCAGACCCTGATAATTACAGCTATGCACACTACTACAGTCACCATAGAAACACAGGTTATCAGACAAGTAGGCTACATTGGGCTGATGAGCGAAGATGTCCCAAACGCCTGAAACAAATTAAGAACAAGGGCAAATGACCTCACTATTCCACTCTTAAAACAACAATAACTAACGCCTAGAAATTCCGAAATCAATGGTATCAGGGTGTCGATCGATACGGGAAATACGGGAATTATACGGGAATTTTAGTGACCCGGGAAAAATACGGGAATTATACGGGAAATTCGCACTTGATACGGGAAATCTTGAAAAGTCTCATAATGCCCGACTTCTTAGCCCCCGAACGCTCGGTAGAGTCCTCACGCTCAATCTTCTATTTCGCCTGCAGAGCGCGCTGCCACCCGTAATTTGCGCCACCGATAGAGCGCTAAGCGGGATGAGAACCCAGCCAACGTCGAATGCATACTTTGCCTGGCCGTACCCTCTACGCGTGGGGCTACGCGCGCCGCGCTCGTTGCTGACAATGACATACATGAATCAGTCCGCCTTGTTATTCACAGAGGAGACCTGGGTTTCTCGACAAGAGCAGCCCTTAATGAAGCTAACAGATCAAGATATTAGAAAATTCCAGACGCGGATGTGCTGCAATTTCGCACCAACTGCCGAAAATTGTACATTCGTATCCTATGGCTGAAAAAATCAGAGTGTTCAACTATTGCTCACGAGAGACCCGAGCTATTTCCTGCCTAGACACTATAGGGGTCGCTGAGACTCCTAAGTTGGAAGAAGTTACGATCGTCATTGCCCTGGAAATTCTTTGTAATCAGAAGAATTTGCTTTCTGGCGCAATGGCTACGCTGACGTATAATCTTGGCGAAGTGTATTTTTTTCACGGAGCAACTTAACACCGTAGTAGGCATGCAGCTTTTTGTATTTAGTTTTCTGGCATCTTGTTTTAAATTATTGACTGACATATTTCTAAATGCAGACAATCCATACCTCCATTAGGATTCGAGTTCCATAATTCATGCAAAATGAGGTCCGTTCGTTTGTGAAATTGGGGTCATAACCCCCCTACCCTTTCAGTGATTACCATATGGTACTTTATGTAGACTAGGGTGAAGATGTAAATGAGCATTAAAAAAATATGTTGCCAGTTGTTTGGTTTATTAACTTGCGGTAATATCATCCATAGGTAATGAAAACTGGGCATGGTTGGATTTTAAGGTAGAGCCGCATGTGCTATCAAATCGCTTTCTTGCAATACCTGGAATATGTATAGAATTATAAAATGATTATTGGTTAAATAAGTGTTAATAGATAGGCTATTATAATTATAATAATTAAATAAATATTAAAGAAGAAACGATGCGTTGTTAGTAAATATTAGGCCTACCGGTACGGCGAATAACCTACAACTCGTAGCTTACGTCACAATTTAGCATTTAAACAGGTCACGTTAATGCATAATATGCCAATATAACAACTGGATAACAAATTATAATAATATTCTCGCATATAACATATATAATTTGCACCAACTTAATTATTGTAGTCTAAGATATGTTAGACCAATGCCGTTTGAAATGTGCAAATCGCACACTTTGTAGGCAAGCTGTTTGTTATGGTCGTCTCTGATACGAAGTTCTACTAATTACTCTTTTTGGAGACACTTGTCTTTGGAATATTCATGAAAGATCAACCCTTTAGTTATTATTTCATAAGTTGAACACCTAAAAACAAAACCTCATTCCGAAATAATAACGAAGATAATCACGAACGAAAGTTTCACTGCCAATGAAAATCAAATGGAGATTCGCGGACCGGAAGTTCGTTATGCATAAGCTTCGATGCCATTTTATCTCGTGGAAGCTCTATAATGTTACGGTACCATACAATTCAATCACTTCCAGTAAATATTTATTACTAGCGGACCCGTGCGAGAAATCTCGCATGTTCATAAATCACACTTTCTCCAATAGGTTTATAATGAGACACTTAAGGAGAAAGGTTATGTTTTTATTTCAACCAAATGATTATAGAACACTATTAACATTTCAGGATAAAGGAAAAACCTCAGAATGTTAATGACATGAAACATGCGTCTCAGTGGCCCGTGGACAGGAAGTATGGAACGTATTATCCTACATCAACGGTGATTGCAAATCGCACACTTCGTACAATTTTTTTAAAGTCCTTTTTTAAAGAAATTATAGATATTTATGAAATTATAGTGCAATAAGTCACTGCTAATGTCTATTCTCTTTCATTTGAATGCTCATTTGTCACGATCGGTCGCTTGTGAGCGCCGCAGGAGGGATGCGTACTACTGAAATAATATATATGAAGATGTGACACTCCTATTCTCTACTCTCTCAACCCTCCTCAGTAGTGATGGGCTGCGAGTGGACTCGCGAAGAATCGAGTCTGGAACTGTAAAACTCGAGATACTCGAGGCCGAGGATGCTGTCAGCGTTATCCGTGAACCATATATGGAAACTACACGATATATAGTAATGTCGGTACGCCTTGGCCAAGTATTATTAGTTTCCCATCAATGCACAGTGATACAATAGGATATTCAAAATTGGAAACCGGCAAGAAGTGGACTGATGACAGAAAGAAAGAATGCAATACAGTAAAGAGAAATTTCCTTCAACGTGATAATTTGCTAAGCAGTAGTATATATCGCAGTTTATAACGCCATTAGTCTTATCGAGATCTCTGGTTGAGTGGTTAACGGTGCTAACTTTCACGCAGCGTGCTGGGGTTCGATTCCCGGCGAGGAGGTTTTTTTAAACTTGATTTTTTAAATTACATTTCTTTCTTTATCATTACCTAGTCGTTATAATATGAAGCATAGTGTGCATTTTGCAAACGATTTCTCTTGTAAATCACTAGTAGAAAAGTCGTTTGCAAGTTTAGCGAGTGTGGGGAATTTGGCCGCATTCTGTCCTATATCGTAAGTACGGATCGTGACGTCACCGTGGAGACTCGAGTCCTTCGCACGGGTTACTCGTTCAGACTCGGAACTGCTAGACTCGATTCTCGCGAGTCCAAGCGTCACTCGCGCACATAACTTCTCCTCAGTAAAACAGTCATTTATATCAGCTCTCCTCAGGTAAACGGTATTTTATTTGTGTTCGTAGCATCCCATCCCATCTGCGAGAGAGTTCACTCGCGCGCGCGCGGGCGCGCGCTTTGCTCACGCTACGGGTTAGGCCTAAATATCGCCATCACCCGTGAGCTGCGGAAGTGTCTCCAAAAATGCAGTTACACTTACACCAGACAATTTTGATTCGCGCTTTAAGATTCATTTTTCAGCCATTCGGTATGCGAACTCTAGTCTTAGAGGGTTCTAAAATATACGGGAATTTGGTGGATTTTCGTACGGGAAATACGGGAATTATACGGGAATTTGAAAAAAAGGCCATCGCTCGACACCCTGGGTATGAAATTGTCCTTATTAAATTTTAGGAAATCAAGACACTAAATTTATTAATTTATACAGTATATTGAATAGCAACTTTATACTTTTTGCTTTCTGATTTGAATACGAGAAATATTTTTCATAATTGAAATGTAGGGATGTCCATTTCAAAATAGTGTTTATTTATATTGTCATTCTTTTCCTAAAATACACATGAAGTGTTACGCTAAGCTACTAAGCTGTTGAAGGCCCCACTGAAGGGCCGAAAACTGTTTCAATAAAGACGAAAACATTGAGTATTAGCAGGAGTCAAACAATTTAATAAGTTAACGAAGTTAATACGTAGAACTAAAGCTTTATCCAATATGGTTAATGTTTATGCGTCATATAAAATTGTCTTCCGTTTCAGAGGTGGTCAGAATTTCAAGCACAGAAATCTACTTTCAACTTAATGCTTAACCCTTACCCCCGACATAACGAATTTCCTGTTCCAGTCGTGTCGGGCGAGCCCCGACATCATAATTGTATCCTCTATTGCTCGTCTGTCGTCTCTGCCCTGACAAATTATCCATTCTTACATTGTGCAGCGATCTGTTGGTTGCGTGTGGAACGTCCTGAAATCTCGATATTACGAAGCAGGCAGCCGTTAAACTCTTTGGAAGGCCGTGCAACCTGTCAGCTGTTACTCGTCAACCGCCAGACTGATAGTAAGCAAACCTGGCCGATCAGACATTGACAGAGGATAAAATACGGCAAGTTTTTGATGATAGTGATGACAGATCTGAGTCTCAACTTGATAAATGCGATGTAGTAGGCAGTGAAGGTGATAACACACACAGTGATAGCAGTGGCAGTGAACAGAACAACTCTGATATTGACGAAGATAGTGGACCGTTGTTGTTTTCACTTAGGGCGGATGACCTACATGTTTATGCCAAAACTACTTCATGTATACATGTTGATGGTGACTGACAGTGTTCCCATCTTATATATAAAAGTGAAAGTATGTATGTATGTATGTATGTGGGTCTGTTCCGTACACAAATCTACACCGTTGCACCAATCTCAACCAAATTTTGCATACACATAGTTTAGGACCTAGAAGGAACTGCTGGCTACATGAATTTTCGATAGTCTTTCTCATTCTTCTGATTTCGGCCCTTTTGTACTCAAGCACAGGCTAATCAAATCATAAAATATACTCATGAAGGAATGGCAAGGCAGATAGTTTCCATGGCAACATAGCTCAAGTCGAGCTGGATGCCACGGCCGACTGGATGCCAGTTGCGCTCTGCACTACCGGTATAGAAAATGAGGATCTTTACTTGAAATCCCGTTAGTTACTCAACTGCTCACACAGCACTGTCAACCGAGTTTAGCATAACAAAGACTTGACACTATCTACTATATGTTTGTCAAATACCACTCACTCACTCATTCATTCATCACAAAATCTCAGAAACCACCGAACGGATTGGAATGAAATTTGGTATGCAGCTTCCTCAAGGGCCGCAAATGCCCACTAAGAGAGGATTTTTGGATATTCAGTTTCTAAAGGGGTGTTAAGGGGGTAGACCTGCATTTCATTGAATTGCAATATCTCCCAATTGGTTTCATTGGGGGATGTAATACTCAGCATATAAACTCTTCATTAAAAATAAGAAGATACGTGTCTGAGGGTTTTTCGATGTGGTGTATATTATGAGGTGAAAGGGGTGAAAAGTGGGGATTGAAGATTCCTAACGGCGCGTGTATCTCTTAAACGACATAGGCGAGGAGTTTGAAACTCGCGGAATAAAATCAGCATAAAAATAAGTAAATATGTGTTTGACCGTTTTTTCATAAATCCAATTTAAGGGGCCCATGGGGAGGGGTGAAATTCTGGGGGGGGAAACAGGAAAGAAAGTGTCCTAACTGATTGACTGACTCACTCATCAAACTCAGGGGGAAAAAACTGCTTTAAAGTAAGTAAGTAAGTAAGTAAATAGCTTTTCGACATAATTTTTTTTTTGATCAATCAAATTGAAGGGGTTCATCGGGAGTGGTGAAATTCTGAAGAAAACAAAATTGAAAGAAAATGTCCTGACTCATTCACTCACTCATCATTGCCCAGCCAAAAATATTGTAGTTGGAAACATGGCATTTCGGGGATATGTTCGTTGTATGTCAAAACAGTACACTAAGGGAGGATTTTTGGATATTCAGGTTCTAAAGGGGTCTTAAGGGGGTTAAACCTGCATTTCATTGAGTAACAATATCTCACGAGTGATTTCATTTGTGTATGTGATACTCGGCATATAAACTAATCATTAAAAATAAGCAGACATGTGTCGAAGGGTTTTTCGATGGGGTGTATTATTATGAGGTGAAAGGGGTGAAAATTGGGGGTTGAGGGAATCTTAACGGAGCGTGCATCTCTGAAACGTCATAGGCGAGAAGTTTGAAATTCGGCGGGAAAAAACAGCTTAAAATACAAGTAAATAGGTGTTCGACTGTTTTTTTCATAAATCCAATTTAAGGGGCCCTTGGAGAGGGGTGAAATTATGGGGGAAAAAAAAAACAGGAAAGAAAGTGTCCTAACTGATTGACTCACTTACTCACTCATCAAACTCAGGGGGAAAACAGCTTTAAATAAGTAAATAGGTGTTCGACCGTTTGTTTCATAAATCCAATTTAAGGGGTTCATGGGGAGGGGTGAAATTGTCAAAAATAAATGAAAGAAAATGTCCTGACTGACCCAGCCAAATTATTGAAGTTAAAAACATGAAATTTTGGGAATATGTTCGTTGTATGTCGAAAACGTCCACTAAGGAAAGAGTTTTGGATATTCAGGTTCTAAAGAGGTGTTAAGAGGGTAAACGTGCATTTCATTGAATAACAATATCTCACGAGTGGTTTCATTTGGGGATGTGATACTTGGCATATATACTAATCATTAAAAATAAGCTGACACATGTCTGATGTTTTTTCGATGTAGTGTATATTATGAGGTGAAAGGGATGAAAAGTGGGGGTTGAAAGATTCCTAATGGAGCGTGTATCTCTTAAACGACATAGGCGAGGAGTTTGAAACTCGGAGGAAATCAATCAGCTTAAAAATAAAGAAATAAAATAAATAGATGTTCGACCGTTTTTTTTTTTTTTTTTTTCATAAATTAAATTTAAGGGGCCTATGGGGAGGGGTGAAATTCTGGAAGAAAAACGTCCACTAAGGAAGGATTTTTGGATGTTCACTCTCATCGACCAACCAAAACTATTAAAGTTAGAAGAATGATATTTTGGGGATATGTTTTTTGTGTGTCGAAAACGTCTACTAAGGAGGGATTTTTGGATATTTAGGTTCTAAAGGGGTGTTAACGGGGTTAAACCTGCATTTCATTGAATAACAATATGACACAACTATGATGCGAGCGAAGCGAGGCTAAAAATGAGATGGTGTGTGTCTGTGTATTACTCAATCACGCAAGTACCACTGGTCCGATTTACAGGAATTTTACATGGAAGTAGCTGATTTACCTGGTTAACATATAGGTTACTTTTGATTTCAATACTTTGCACTATTTAAAGATGGCGACCATTTTAGTGACGTCACTACACCCTTTGGTTTCAAACTTTCATATTTCCATTTCAAATAAAAAGAGAACGCTAAGAAATAGCAAACTTTTGATGGCATGTACGAGGTTTAAAATTACATTTTCTATCCGAAAGGCATCTCCAACGGTTAGCGAGTAAAACCTAAATTTGTGCTATAAAACACGGTCAACACCGAGCGGTGTAGTTGGACAAAATGTTCCATCCTTAATCTCCCTCTGCGCAGCACCTCGCCTATCCCCTGTTTTAACTGTCACCTTCACATTTTAATTTATTTATGTTCGACCCTGACTATTATATGTCTGAAAACTGTATCATAATGATGGTCATTATAACACTATTTTTCATTATGAAACAGTTTCTCCCACCAATCACAGCTCAAGAAACAGTTGTTTGACCAATTAGATAAGGATACCTTCGCGCATGCGCTCAAAATCCAACATGTCTGTATAAATTACCGAAAGTGCACTGTCCATATGCTCGCGTAAATAAAATGGTGAATATGAGACAAGAAAAAGCACTATACCTTAATATCTCCAAATCCAATTTCTACACGGCGCGTTGTTTTCAAACGCATTCGGTGACATTTTTACTGAATACTGGTGCTCAATCTGCACATATGGCATTGAAGCACACAGAGCGCATGCGTCGGTCGGTCAGAGAGCTTGGAAATCAGAGATATCCTATACTCAGCGCAGCACCCGATCACAAAATTCTAGTGACAATCTCAACAGATATTTATGAATATTTATGTTAAAACATATAATAAAGTTATAATTATCGTCGAACATAAACAGTCGTATGCAACTCTCCTATAATGGTAATTAAGACACTCGTATGGAAATTATAAAACTCGCGTACGCTCGTTTTATAAAGATACTCGTGTCTTAATTATAGCCATTATAGGCTCGTTGCATAATGTACTATTATGACACTTAGCGAAGCACGGGTACTTCAGCTAGTTGATAATATTTCTAGGTAAACATAGCTTGGCTGAATTTGACAAGTTTAATAATTTACAATTATTATTATTATTAATATTGTACAATAATTAATTAATTATTTTGCATACTGTATTATTTTGCTTAATAATGTCTTTAGTAGAAGATTGTAGAATTATATGTATAATTTAGGAGCTAGTTATAGTTCTAAAGTAGAGCTAAATAAATACAAGTATTAGAAGGTAAAAGTTCAGAAATTAAATACGAGCTGTAGGGATGGCTAAGAGAATTTTAATTAGAGGGGTAAGGGTTAACTTTTAGGTAGATTTAATTAGAAAGCTATCTATTGCAATAGGTAAGATGTTACGACTTCCGGAAAAAGTCGACATATCTTTGCATTTCACATCTCCCACACCCCAAAACCACCGTCAGTTCAAAAGTTTATATATAATTCCATGAATCAGTGTTAGTTGGTTATTGTTGTTTTAAGGGGCGGAACTACGAGGTCATCTGCCCCTATTCCATAAGTCAATGCAACTATGTTATATATTTTGAACATATGGCATCACGGTAATTCTAGTGTAGACATTCAAAACCCCGTGGCAAACGGCACAGAATTCACCCGACAGAAGGCGACTGTAAGTGCAGGTGGCTAGGCACCAGCGCCATACATGTTCATTCTGAGCTACAAGATGGATGTAAGCAGATTGGAACAGCGATCATTCTTGAAAATTGCTTTTCTCGGTGGCAGAAATGCTACGTAGTGTTATGCAGCACTATGTGAAGCTGTTGGTGATTACCGGACAGTTGCATGTTAGGTAGAGGCTTTCTGACATGGAAACGCAGCAATTGCAGACTCGCCGTGAAGTGGGCACCTCTTGTCTGCCCTGACTGACATGTCCGTGCCTGTTATTGAACAGTGTTCCAATGCTTGGAAATGGTGCCCTGGATGTTACCGTATATACCCGAATGTAAGACGAGGTTTTTTCCCACTTTTTGTGTTATAAAAATTTGGGATCGTCTTATATTCAGGGTATTAAAAAAAAAATGTTATTACTATTTGCAAAGTAGTATGTGGTGTTGGCATCTTGTAATTCGCAACAAATCAATGCATTAATGAAGATTAAAATATGGTTTGTTATGTTTAATTACCATGCATATACGAATAGCATACATTTTGAGGTTAGGATTTATGCTTACACGTCATTTTAAGCGGATAAATTATATGTTCGAAAGCATACAGAAATATGTTTTAAAACAATCTTTACAAGAACAACCAGTCAGTTTCACGAGCAGTAATTGAGTGATCAACATATCTTAATTTAATAACGTCTCCCATTCTTGAACAGAGAAATTATAGAGTATGTCTTGGAAAAGCGGGCAGAGGGATTACCGATAACACGAGACGTTATAAAAATGAAAGCACGACCTAAAGGGCATATATTGTGCAAGTTATGAGTTAGTGAGTATTTTTTTTTGAAAAAATCTGTAAGAGGCAGTTGATAACTAGGCCTCGTCTTATATTCGGGGTCATCTTACATTCGGGTATATACGGTAATATGATTGATTTGTGTTCCTTTTGTTCTAGTGCAAAAATTTACACAGAGTTCCATTGTGTGGTTTTCATTTGTACCTTTGCCGTTAACTTCTGTACTGGAACCCTATTTTCTGTTGGCATTGAGATATCACACGGCATTAACGGTTCAATGCACATCGTGGATTTCCCATGCTATAGCATTATCGAAAGATATAACATAGTTGCCATGACTTATGAAATGGCCCTCGTACGTAGATAAGATTAGAAATGAATTTAACGGGCAGGAAGTTGCTATCAAAATACCTGTCACTGAACTCCCAGGAAGATGCAGATTACAGTGGTTTGGACAGAAATAGAACACCAAGAAATTATTTTGACAGAGAAGTGAGAGGGAGGAGACCGGTAGGAAGGCCAAGAAGTCGATGGGTTGACACAGTGAAGTCTTGAGGTCAACAAACGGAATGTAAAATGGGAAGACGTAGAAGAACAGCAACTCTACTTCGACAGAAAGAAATGTCGAGGGCTTGTTTACCACACCCGGGAAACTGATGATATACGAGGGCAATTCAGAAACTAACCTCCGGTTGATTGAAAAAAATACACCAAGTTAAGTAAAAATATTTTAATATATATATCTTACAACTACATCTTTGCACTATTTTTCGACATAGTCTCCATAACGATTGAGGCACTTATCGTATCTCTTCACAAGCTTTGAAATTCCTTCTGCATAAAAATCACCCGCTTGTGCCTTGAGCCAGCCTGTGACCGCATCTTTGAGCTCTTCGTCGTCATCAAACCGCTGGGACCCGAGCCATTTCTTCATATGCATGAAGAGGTGATTATCGCTTGGCGCCAGATCTGGGTGTAAGGTGGATGGTTGAAAACGTCCCTCTTGAAGGACTCAAGAAGGGCTGTTGTTCTGCGAGCAGAGTGCGGACGGGCGTTATCGTGCAAAAAAACGATACCGGAAGTCAGCATACCACGGCGTTTGTTCTGTATAGCCCGTCGTAATGTTTTTAGTGTTTCACAGTACACGTCTTGATTAATGGTCGTCCCACGTTCCATGAATTCAACCAACAACACCCCTTTGGCATCCCAAAACACCGTTGCCATCAGTTTTCTGGCAGAAAAATCGTGCCGGGCTTTTTTTGGTCTGGTAGGCGAATCTGAATGTGCCCACATCTTTGATTGTTCTTTTGTCTCAGGGTTCACGTACTTAATCCAGGTTTCGTCCCCGGTCACGATTCTGTTTAACAATGGTTCTCCTTCGTCCGCATAACGTGACAGAAAGTCTAATGCAGAGGCCATTCCTTGAGTTTTGTGGTGGTCGGTAAGAATTTTGGGCACCCATCGTGCACAGAACTTACGGTAACCCAATCTTGCTGTCACTATCTCGTACAAAAGAGTCTTAGAAATCTGTGGAAAATTAGTAGACAACTCCGCCATTGTGAAACGTCGATATTCACGAACTTTTGCATCAACTGTCTGAACGAGTTCGTCAGTCACCAAGGATGGCCTACCACTCCTCTCTTCATCATGAACGTTTTCTCGTCCACTTTTAAATAAACGTACCCATTCACGGACAACTCCTTCACTCATAACTTTTGGTCCGTACACGGCACAAAGCTCACGATGAATAGCTGCTGCAGAGTATCCTTTGGCTGTAAAAAACCGTATAACAGCACGCACTTCACATTTGGCGGGATTTTCTATTGCAGCACACATTTCAAACTGCCACAAAAACTAAACTAGCGCAGGTACGATGTTCACTCGACTACGGCTTGCTGCCGACTGACCTGCTGAGCGCGTGAATGCACAGATGGCGCGCTACTCCCCCCACTACCCGCACTGTGACCAATCGGAGGTTAGTTTCTGAATTGCCCTCGTATATATCACTTTCTTGTGGACACGATAACTACCATCATTTTGCACCAACCACCTCCATGAAATATAACTAATCAAAATCTCGGTCGAGTTTGTTAATGGGCAAAATCAGACCAAAGGGGTGGAAATGAGGGGCTTTTTTTTTCTCCTTCAAAACAATGAAATATCGCTATAACTTTCTTAATGTGAAAAATTGAATCCATTCAAAGTTCATACAATTCTTCTGATAAGGGCCTAAAACTTATATCTGTAAAGTTTATTGTTAGCACCAACCATTGACCAAAGGGTTAGGAAAAATGGAGTTTTTAGAGAAATAATATTCATATCACTCTAGCCACTGAATGAAAACCGTTTAAAATGGTCAATAGATCTCTAAAAATTGCCTAAAACTTTTATCTGAATTTTTTTTTTATATCACCCACCCATACGCATAGCAAACTGTTTTCGGAATTATAAGGAGATAGGGCTTCTCGTATAGTGAACATGGGAATGTTTATAGGTATACAACAATTGGCAAATTTAGTGAATTCGAAATATTTTTCTTTGCCTGGTGAAATCTATCTCCTCCTTCTGGTGTGCCGAGAGGAATTTTTTTATATTGCTCTTATCAAGAACCATGCAATGTGGTGTGTGTGTTTTTGTTGTGAATGGTTAAAAATTGGCAAATATTGGTACTGTACCCTTCTTTGGTCATATTCATTGTGCTAGTTTTAGGTGAGCATGATCCTATTTTATTAAACTTGTTTAAGGCTGGCTGCTAAACTTCTGCGACTTGCTAGTGATCGTAAGCAGAAATTGGCTACCGCAGAAGAACGTCGTGATCTGAACACAGAAGATGTAATCGAAGACCAAGCAGCTCGCATTAGGGAATTAGAGCAGATCAATTCCAAACTACAAGATCGTCTGGATGTGCTCAAACAGCAGTTGGCTTCCCACTCACGTGTTCACACTGCTGCACACTGTGGCCCTCGTTCTGTGTCTCGTTCTCCATCACGACAGAGAAGCTCTAGCGTTTTGTCTAATTCAGAGTAAGTATCCAATTTATGTAACATTTACCTCTTGCCTTTATGTTTTCAGGTATATTATATCGATTAGCATAAAGAAATATACCTATGTTTTGCATTTTACAAGATTTAAAGAAACAGTCAAATTATAAGCAGCTTGAGAATGGGAATTTCTAAAACGGAAGGTTGTATGTTTTTTTTTTATTTATTTATTTTATTTTATTATTTTATGTTCTCTATATAGAAGATCACATGGGCAAGAAAGTAGCATATAATGAACCTTTGCTGGTAATAAACCATTGGCCATTGCTATTCTGAGGAGATTATCCTTAAATTGAAAAATTTTGAAATAACAGTAAAATTAAAGATAGATATTGTGCTTCATTTAACCAGTAATTCCCAATAAATTGTAGTACACTGATTTGAGATGGCCCTGGCATTCAATAATTACCTTAATTCAAGCAAGATTCAATCACAGTTCATTACCAGCTCATCTTTATCGAATAGGAGAGTCTTCTATACAAATTACCTTAATTTGTAAAGCTCAAATGGGCCAGACTAGTTAATACATTAGTTAGGAAACTGCTGATGCTGCGTGTTAAAGAACAAAAAGAATTATTAATGATTTAAAACATATGTTTTTGAGTGCCATTATTATGTGTTGTAATGATGAGCTATTGGCAATAGATACGAGAAAATAGCATTTTGAAATTGATTTTGTAGCACTTTCATTTTCAAAAACAGCATTTTGGAGCATTTTGAAATTTAAAAATTAGCATTTTGTAGCATTTAAAAGTTCATCACCAGGTACAATAAACAGGTTCAAAATAATATGCACGGAAACTAATTCAAACATGTGCAGGATTGGAAATATGGGCGTTTCTGATAAACGGCATAAGCATTTAATGTAAGTTTCCTGTTGTGTGTGTGGTTTTTATTTTTACTAAGAGAGTATTAGAAGTACAGTATTAAAATCCTAATATCAGTATTACAGAAATGTAGAAACTTGACATCATACATTTTTCAGAAATGTGAGATCTCTGAAAATAAAGGCATCAGCCTGGCTAATTGGCAAGATTGAGTTCAAGTGCTGTCGGTTGGTTGTATGATGTGAGACGAGGGTACCTAAGCTATGCTCAAAAGATCCAAAGGTCATGTTCTCATTATGCAATCAACAATATCAGGTGTTGTGCAGCAACTCAAATATTGAGGGCCGGCGGGGAGTTGTATTAGTTCACTGGTACCAAGGTGCCAATTGTTAGAATAAAGTGAGCTGTGGTCAGGCAACAATGCTTGTCTTACGAAGTTTACTGTGTGGCAGGTGGAATGACGACAATACCAGGCTGTCCTGGACTCGATGGATGAATTGGTTCAAATTCTGAGAATGGCTATGAAATCCTTTTGTGTGGTTTTCCTACTAACTCCTTGCCAAGTTCCATTCATTTCTTTTAATAACTTATCTTATGAGGTAGGATTCAAGAAGTGCCATTTGACCATTAAACCACCGGCAAATAGAAATTCAATTCCCCTCATCCATGGCCCTCATTCAAAAGGAAGTAATAATGTGAATCATACATTTACTTAACTTGGTGTAAATATCACACAATGGATAATTAACTAAATAATAAAATGTATGTTTACTCCCTCATTATTTCCTGACCACACTGCGACACTTGACTGACAATCTGTAAAACAGTATCCGAATTCACGGAGAAATCGCCGGACGACATGTAACATAACCTATAACTCACACATGGTAGAGAATACTTACATCATATTATACAACATTTCCCAAAGCAAAGAGAACGCCTAACAAAAATTGTCTATTCATATCACGATACGTACTTGAGAGTTTTCATTTTCATTTCAAATACAACAAATGAGGGCCGGAGCGATATAAACCTATATAAGCATAACCTTATTGCTCTAATTTTTAAAAGGAATCGGCACAAACGACTGCACAAACGACTGGAATATTCCTTTCATTAGCACAACCAACTGAAACTACGAAATAATTTCTCCAAAATCATTGTTTTACTGGCGATAAACAGTGGATATTATGCGGAAATAATGACAGCACCATTTTCAAAATAATTTTTACCGTAATCGATTCTTTTCACGACAGTAATCGATGTTCGTACTGTGCCCTTCCAAAGGCCCTCTAGGATGCTGAATCTTATCTCGGGCGTGACTCGTTCGGTGGCTAATTAACACATTACATCCTAGGAATTTTGAAATTTGGATCATGGGAACTTAAAACTATAAATCATATGCCAGGGGAACAAGGAAACAAAATTTATTCTCAGAAGTACTACAAGACGAAAAAAAAAAAAAAACCAATCCCCTAATAAACAACCCAAAACCAACGTAGAACCACAACAAAATAAACTGCGTCATCACTATCCTTCTCTGCCATAAAGTCCACAGAGATGGTACGACCAGGGTACCTTAATCTAATTAATTCGGGCATAGCCTCAGCTTTCCCTGACCAAACACTGCAGGATCATGGAACTCCAAATAAAACACAAATCCAAATAAAATAAAATCAAAATCAAAACTCACCCCAGGTGAGTTCAAAATGCAACATCAAAAGATTAAATTAATGCCACAAGAATTGAATCATTACGTTAATCAGATCAGAACACTATACACTCCAACGGAGCATCAAATCAATTAAATTTTACAAGCTGGAATCTCATTTTAACGCTCTCTATTTGGAAAAAGTGAATCGTACAGACGAGATCGTTCCGTTTGGCAAACAGACCTCCCTTCACGACCTCCGTTAGGGTCGTGTACGGTTAGCATGCAGTGCGGCCACACAAACACTACATTAAGATACAACGTGCCTACCTCATTCACATACAACTGTTCCAGTGTGAAACATTTATCAAGACATCAATTATAACCGTCTAGCGGCCACCCAGAGGGTACAAAATCTGATACTCTAGTAACGTGGGTCCACAATAAAATCAAAAGCACAACAAACCGGAATCCCAGAATCAATAACAACAAAATATATAAACAAACCAGCCATTTAACTTTTACCAAATAACCTCGGACAGACTCAAGGCCAAGCAAAAGCACCCCGCGGAGAGGAGTGGCTACCTGCTTTCACTACAACCACAGCTGACGTGTACTGACTGAAGCACGTGCTCAATATGGCTCAATTCAACAAGCCTCGCAGAATCATCACTTAGCACGCTGCCTGCGGGCGTCAGACCGATCCCAGTATCACGGCCGTGATTTTTACCTCGTGGGAATTACCTCGTCCCCGGAATTATCAAAATACTTACGTCGTTTTGAACATCCACAACTTACCAATATGGGCGGGCACCATCCTCCACCAACTCGACCAAATACACGTGGGCACAGCATCCACGACTTACCGATATGCATTAGTACATCCAGTCAGACTCCAATTTATATACCTCAAATCGCCGGGTTTACCTGCCTTGTCCGTCACCGATCGAAGATTGCAAAAAACCATTACCTGGTAGAACTTACCACAGGCGATCCACGAACCTTATTTACCACAAAAATATTCAATATGCTCTGGTTTGCTTATGACCACTGTACAAACTCTCCCCCACCTTCTCAACTGAAAATGTATTTACAGTGACAGAAGCTGATGGCCAGACTTCCCCTGAATGTTACTCTCCCCAAACTACACTGAAACCCTTGACCACACGATACATATTAACACGCACGTTGTATCAACAAACGCAACAACAACAACAAGCACAACTAACATTAGGAAATGAATATGTACACTGCCATCGCACTCATGTTGACCCGTACACCCCTAACTAAATTATGCAAGATAATTTGCTGTACTTATCACTATTCCTGGGTCCCAGATCCTCTCCATCATTGCAGCGTGCCCCACGGTTTTGGTTTACGCCATCATTTCACACATGACGAATTCCACGTTTGAAGATCCTCCCATTGTTCCAATTGCAGCATCAGATTCTTCTTGCTTCGGGTACCTCGTGGTAAGGATGAACACAGAATACACAGTTACTTAATGCGGCATACGGGAAGGTAACTCGCACTCACTGTTCCAAGCCGATAACCCTATCATTCTCCTAGATAGCTACCACCTGAACTACTCAATTCATCCAGATTGTCCGCCGTAGCTCCTATCGACACAACTTATAAGTTTACCTAGCGCAGTGGCTAGCCCATTTCTCAGCCGAACTTGCACTCGCGAACTAGCGAGCATATCAATATCTTATCTCGACACTAACAAGAACTCGCACTCGTATGTTATAGTATCTAGACATGATCTCAAAAGCAGTGCCACACTGTCAATTTTTACCACTGGACATGTAAAACAACAGAGTCCAAATCACGAACTCGACTGACGTGAAGCGTCCGAAACAGAATCAAAAAATCGACTGACTTCACTCTCCCAGATGGAGCGATTTAAGTGTTTGAAGCATAACTGGTCGTAGGAAGGGGAAATATGAGATTTATTTCCAGAATAATAGCTCTGTCCCGAATTGACTTATATCACTGAACTCGTTGTAATCCCAATGTCTCATTGGTGATGTCCTTTCCAAGAATCGATCGTGGGCTTCTTATCAAATTAACTCAGTAATCATCCCTCATTGTCTGCCAATTTACGCGCGAAACACGGCTTGGTGACGCTTATCCTCTCATTGGCTGACGCTGAAACGCCCCCACATCAGGCATTTTATACTGAATTAAATCAGCCTTACATTCAAATTGCACCAAATTACATTTCTGGGAGGTAGAGAGTCTCCCTCTTCCATATATGCAACTCTCATTGCTCTCCGGTCATTAATTCTTAAGTAGGTCGCATCTGGGCGGTACCAAAACTTGAAGCTGTGTCCTTGCCAAACTGCAATTTTCTCACACAAATTCTTGCGTTCAACGACCTGCCGTCCTAACCCTCGCTCGTCTTCTCACGGTACACGTACACCCTCGGCATTCCCTGGAATCCTGCTAAGTGCATTTATGACCACTCATCCCTGCTATTCTTCGTTCATGTTTCTGCACATCTCCAATAAAAGTATTTGCCGCCTCTGTACTCTGCATCTGCTGTGCCGGTCTGCGTATAGAATTAATGTTGGAAACATAAACTTGAGACTAGATGGATATGCAATATGCCTTAAGGTCTCAATACATATTGATTATTACTCGTAAATATCGATTATATAGCCGATATTTTCATTGCAGGGAACTCGCAAATTTCAAAGTTGCGTCGCGAAAATGTAATAAATCATAATATTCAACATTAATCGGTAAATTCGGCACTTATCGCATTTTTGGGAAGAATTCGCAAGAACCCTTAGTTATCGCACTTTGTCGCACATTCAGTTTCGCAAATTTTGGGTATACATAGTCATATTAGTTACCAGGTAGTTGAAAAAAGGAGAAAAAAGTAATATTCGCATTTATCGCAATTGTGATTTTCCCGTATCTCTAGCTATTGCCCAAAACCGTGCAAGATCTTCCATTTTGAGTGAAAGGTCCACAAAGACTGGATAGGAATTGACGGAAGTAAAAAGGATCATAGAGACTTTGAAATCATAATCAGTCTGTCAGGGGCTGTATTATTGAAGGGCTATTCGGTGCATTGATGGTATTAATGCCTACTCTCAAAGATGGTAGCATGTCTGGTCATGAAGATGACCTGCTTCACCTTTGTGCTTGTCTTTATCTTTCATTTCTGTTTTACGCTCTGGCCCCACCCACCTGACTTAATGTTCATTCTTTTTCTGCATTTCTTTCCTTCATTTCTTGTTTAGTGATTGTTTGAATATCTACTTTGTGGTATTTTCGTATATTACCGTATATAAATACAGTAGAACCCCTATTTAACGTTTTTCTAGGGACCGGCATTTTTTAACCTTAAATGGGGGTTTACCTTAAATCGAGGTTTCAATAGGTTTCGTCACTAACTGCAGCACTCTCTCCACATACAGTGCACTCTTGTTAATTCACGGTAATTAATGCACGAACTTAAGCAAATTATCGAAAACCACGAATTATCAGCAGTTATTTTTGTTAAGCCTAGTAAAAACAAAACTGTTTCTTAGATCGTTTATTCCAATTTTTGATTGCACATTTCAGAAGAAAACATTATATGAGAACAAAAATTCATCTGTTTTTCTCTTAAGAGATAAGTGTAACTAGAGACACTAGCTTGACTGTGGGAAATTTTCGGGATTTCCGTAGCATCACTCCCGCACTCGATATCAACTGGATTTCCGTTTTCCTCACCAACAGTCATATTCCGTGCTATTTCTTCATTGCTTTCATGTCTTAAATCATAATCGTCTTTATCAGCATCCAACTTGCCCGTTTGAAATATCGTCATTACAGAAGTCGGCATGCACTTGCTCTTGTACAAGCGTAGTAGCGGTATTTTACACCCATGACTTGTTGACTGCATCAAGAGCATCAAACAAACACGCTCTCGGTGTCGCGCAAGTTTGCGCAATTAGGCAATATCGCTGTTTACAATACGCTGTCCACTCATCCATCCCTCACAACTCACAGATCAGCGACCTCACAGTGTGGCTGTTGGCAAAGGGAGGGTAGGTTCCGAGTGAAGTGCATTCCTCTTGTATGATTGGGCTTCGAAGATAAGGAAATCTGTGCTACACCACTCGCGCCAACATGCTCTATGTTTCGAATATTGCGCAGAGAAACTCAGTTCAGTCTTCTCGAATCTCAATGATTTCGTCCCATCAGAGCTCGGCCGCGTGCAAGAATGCAAAGCGGCGCGGTGTGAGGTTAGCACGCTTTGGCCGCGGTCGAATCGCTCGTGCATGTAGCGAGGAATCGATATGGAAGATGATCGTATCGATCGCTACACGTCTGTGCTCTAAATTCTGCCTTGAATCATCCTTAACGAGCTTATGACGTCTTTTTCATAGGTTCTTAATGTCGCATAACCATAACGAATAGAAATAAATACTTGAGAATTTTAACATTTCCTAATGCTAAATGCGGGTATTGCTGTAATGCGAATTACGTTAAATCGAATATAAAATTGCATTGCACGTATGGAATAATTTTCGGGACTTGAAATTTCTTCCGTTAAATTCGGGTTTACGCTAAATCGAGGTCATGCAAAATTGGGGTTATACTGTAAGCTAAAATGGGTCTTTTCTCCTTTCATGTTCCCCGTGTGGGTTACGGGTTAGAATACACCCACGGTATGCTCTGTCTGTCGTCGGAGGCGACAAATAGGGCCGACATGGCCGAATAACTTGCCAGTTTTTTTGATTTTTTTAAGACCCCCTGTGGATGGGGAGGGCAGAATTCATCCACGGTATCCCCTGCCTGTCGTAAAAGGTGACTTAGAGGGGGCCTTATAAAGGTCGATTTTGGATTTCTGGTCCCAGTTCTGGTTTGACCTATAGAAGTAAACATACATGCTGTTAGGGGAAGGGCCACCAACTTGGCTATCTGGCCAGAAAGCCTAGACGGTATGCCCCATACTGTCAGGTGGGTGTGCAATGTACCCTTTCAGTAGTATACACCTTACAACGAAGATCTGTATAATTCACTGTGCATGCCGAGGGCGAAGTGCCTGTTCGAGTCACTGGCACCCCGGGCAATACCTGCTATGCCAGGTAGGTATTGCCTTGGCTGGGTGGCGCCCACAGTGATGGCTCCCGTTCGGAGTGGGCAGTATTCGGGGAGGATTTCATCCAGGATGCCGAAGCGCTCACGGATAACTGCACAGGGTGGCCCCCTCAAAAAGCCGTCTCTTGATGTTAGTAGACATGAAGCCTTATTACAAAGATTCCCGGTTGACAACGCTCTCCGTTATCTGGTAGCTACCAGAACTGACGGGGAATCCTTCACGTTTGTCAGTTTGTCAAATTGATTGTGTTTGCCGAGGAGATAGAAGATAAGTATCGTGACCTAGAAGGTATACAGAAGCTATGAAGCATGTGTGGCCGTTAGGGGTAACCATACACCCTATTAACAGCTGAAACTGCTGAAGTGCAACAATTTCGGTATGATCCCAGTGAAGATTGAGAGGTATTCAACGGGTCCACCGCGATCTCGTTCTGAATTCCGATGCAGAGCTGATGCGTAGCTTGAGTAAACGTGGCGTCACCAGGCTTCGGGGTATGACGCGGAAGGTAGGTGACAAACGAGTAGATACAGGTGCCTTCATTTTACATTTTGAAGGTTCTGTACTGCCCAAACAGGTTAAGGTAACATGTTATCGTTGTGATGTGAGACTATATATTCCACCTCCGATGCGATGCTACCAGTGTCAGAAGTTCGGGCACGTGTCTTCTCGCTGCACAGCCAATGCTGTATGCAGGGATTGCGGGAAGCCTGTTCACGAAGATGAAAAGTGCACACCTGTGTGCACTAACTACTCGAACTTCCATACTCCTAAATCTCGCGATTGTCCTAAATTCATTCAGGAATCGAAGATTCAGGAGATAAAGGCACTGGAGAGCCTTTTAAATCACGATGCTCATGTAAAGCATCGTGATATGAACGCTCCCGAGTTCTCAGTATCGTACGCAACAGTATTGACTCCAACGATAACACCTGCAAGTTGTGTCCCTCATTTAATACAATCCTCGGCAGCACAGGTATTACAATCGGTAGGGGCTCCTAGTGGGCCATCAATTAAAATGAAAAGCTCGAAGAAGGACCCAGGACCTTCTTCGACCTCCAAATCTAATGCGCCTGTTAAACCATCTAAACAGGCCCCATTTCCTTCTCCGAACAAGTCTGCGAATAAACTTTCCCCGACTCACATGGAGAAGAAATCTTCGCAGACTAGGGCTGGTGCATCCACCAGCCCGTCTAAAAAGATGGAAAAGCCAGCGGAGAGGAGAGACACGGTTAAACGCCGTCTCTCCTGCCCCCCCTGCTAACAAGGCGACACAGTCTTCTGCAGGCCTCCCTGCTCCCACTACCGCCAATGGAGCGGTGCCAGCAAGTGCTGCATTGTTTTGCAGGGTGAAGACGTCAGGAGGGAAGGGTCCACCTACTTCCCCAAATAGACGCCAACAAGGAAAAAGAACAATTGGGACATGCCGGACTCCCAGTCTACGGACCGGGAGTGGGTCCCGCATCAGCGCTCTCGCTCTTCACCAAAAGCGAGACAGGGAACGTCCGACGATAACCGCGCGCCAACCCAGAAAGCGCCCCCTCCATTTTCTTCGTCCTCCGACGGAGATGTGGATATTGAGGTGTGCTCTCCTTCCCTATCACCTCATTATAAGGATAGGGATGATTGACAAACGGTAAAGCATAAGTAGACGACTATCCTCCACTTAATATTACAATGGAGCTGTAATAGCTATTTTCGACATCTCGCTGAAGTACGCCAATTCATTTCTTAGTTTGCGGCAACCATTGTCTGTCTTCAGGAATCCAGGTTTCATCCTGGACATGAGACAACAATGCCTCACTTCAAACTCCTCTCTAAAGACCGGGTGGACGGAGCTGTGGCCGCTGGTGGCGTCTGCATTCTCGTTCAGTCTAGCCTCTTTCGTGAAGAGGTGCCGCTACGTACACAGCTAGAAGCAGTTGCAGTTCGTACTTCGTTGCCAGTAATGGCAACAGTATGTAATGTGTACATCCCGCCTGATTCTCGACTGGATTACAACCGGCTGGTGGATCTAGTCTCTCAGCTTCCCCCTCCTTTTCTCCTTCTGAGAGATGTTAATGCCCACAACACCATCTGGGGCTCCGCTACCACTAGCGGTAGAGGGAGAGATTTTGAGAGACTGATCAGGCGTGTTTGTTGAACACATGGGAACTTACGCACTTCTCTATTGCACACGGCACTTATTCAATTGTCGATATCACATTGTGCAGTCGTGCGCTCGTGCCCTGGTTCCCCTGCTACAGTGGGGTATACACGACGACCTTTGTAATAGTGACCATTTCCCGATTATCGTTACTCTTCCGAATCAGAGAGCCATCGTGTTACCAAGTTGATGGCTTCTCCGCCGGGCTGATTGGCCAACTTTCACAGCACGTGCAGTGTTTGCCGAAGATACCTTTGAGAGTGTCGATGATCGTACCAATACATAAACAATGGTATTTTGGCTGCTGTAGAGGAAACTATACCTTCCTCATCCGGCAACTCCCGCCGGAAGCTTTTCCCTTGGTGAACAGCCGGGATTGCAGCAGCCATTAAAGATTGTCGACGTGCTTTCAAATGCTATAAGAGGCAAAACACCATGGCCAACCTTATCACCTTCAAAAGGATGCGTGCTAGAGCCCGATATCTGATTCGAGAGAGTAAGAAAACGACGTGGGAAAAGTATGTGTCGTCCATAACGGCGCATACTCCTTCATCTCAAGTGTGGACTAAGCTTCGTCGGATTTCCGGACTCCCGACATCATTGACAATACCCGGAGTCTCCATCAATGGAGACATTATCACGGACCATCTCGCCATTGCCAACAGCATTGGATCACACTTCTCTGATGTATCCTGCTCTGGGAGTTACGATCCTACATTTCTTACTCGGAAGCGGGAGGCAGAGGCTCGCCCCTTGTCCTTTGCTACTGCTGCTTCGGAGTCCTACAATGCACCATTCTCTGAATGGGAACTGCGCAGTGCGCTTGCACTGTGCAGGGATACGGCTCCTGGACCAGATAACATACATAATCAAATGTTAAAACATCTGTGCGAATTCAGAATAAAACAACTGTTGATCCTCTTCAATCGTATATGAATTGAAGGGGAGTTTCCATCACAATGGCGAGAGGGGATCGTGATACCGATTCCCAAGGCTGGAAAAAAATCCCAAGCTTGTCAGCAGCTATAGGCCCATTTGTTTGACAAATGGCCTATGTAAGCTGCTAGAGAAGATGGTGAACCGCCGACTGGGGTGGTTCCTGGAAGAGAGAGGTCTCCTGTCTGAGTACCAGTGTGGATTTCCCTCTCGTAGGTCCACCACCGACCATCTGGTGCGACTTGAGAGCGCCATACAGGAGGCATTTCTCCGAAAGCAGCAGCTAGTCACAGTGTTCTTTGATCTCGAGAAAGCCTACGACACCACATGGCTCTACGGGATCCTTTCCACCCTTCATAAGTGGGGACTCCGTGGTAATCTACCGACTTTCATGTCCGTCAGACTCTTCCATGTAAGGGTCAGTAGGACATTATCGCAATACTAGACTCAAGAAAATGGAGTTCCTCAGGGTTCTGAGCTGAGTGTCAACCTTGTTCGCGATTGCCATAAACGGCATTGTTGTTGCCCCGAAATTGGGGCTTACGGCAAATTACCGTTGTGTGGAATGGTGGGTTTGGAACCCAGGAGTCCAAAGTGGACTGCTACCTAACCTAGCCTCGTACTATTCCTATACTAATTAAGGATCCATGTGGAGTCTAATCTCCTTAACCAAATTGCAGAGTTATATATTCTTCTTCTTCTTTATCGGCCTACTTAGGACCACGGGGCTCGTATCTACTCTTCGGTAAAGTTGTTGCTTTCTTCTTCTTCCAATAGTCCCTCATTTTCTGACTGTGAATCAGTCTTCTTTCTTCTGTCCACTTAGCTCCTGTAGTCTTCTTACTTGTAAGGGACGTTGGGAAAACGCCCTGTCGGATGACCTGACGGAACAGCAGACGGTCACGAGTTTGTTCCAGTGGGATATCTAGTTGTTCCATATCTGACTTAACTGACGCAATCCATTTGTTCTTAGAAGCCTTGCCTCTTCCTGTTACTGTGAATATCCTTTTGCTGAGTCTTTCAGAATCCAGACGTGCCAAGTGTCCATAAAAGGCCAGGCGTCTTTTCCTTATAGACGTGATGATGTCCTCCTGGTGTTCATACAATTCAACATTATGACGGATTCTGTAAATGCCTCCTTCCTCTCTAATTGGACCTAATATCCTCCTCAGGATCTTCCTCTCTTTTAACTCCAGTTTTCTGAGTGGACCCTTTCTGGTAGCTTATTCTATAAATTAGCATTACCATTGCTACCTAGCTATTTCACAACGCTTATTTTAATAAATACAGTATATGTAATATATTTTCTAACATGAACACTTAACGTTATAATTAGGTAAATAGAACTAATATGCCACCCACAAGGCCTTGCCTTACGTGGTATAGCTTACATGTATTCTTCCCTAACTCGGCTGAATTTGATATTCATCACATAGATCTCAGAATGTACATTTTTAGACTAATACGTTTACTTAGATAATAATCAAAAATAGGCTAAAGTTATGATATGATGAAGATTGTACATGTTTAATATAACGGGACTCCAGTGATCAAGAGAACAAGTGAATTACACACTGTTGTAGTGCAAAGGACAATGTGTATATAGCACACGCGATTTCTTGAACAATGAACGGACGTATGTCCTAATACTTAAAAAGCTATGTGTGTATATATTTTCTTGTATTGCTGGATGTAATATTGATTATTCATATTATTCATTCATATTCACAAGGCACTCAGAAGCATACAGAACAGATGGCTTGACGACGGAGTTATAGTGTCCGAGTTTGAGGTTCTTGGAGAGGCACTTAGATGAATAGATACTACGACAGGAATGATAAGCCCTTTCAAACTTGGTACATCTGGCATCTATGGCTAGGTTCTCGCTCTGATTCGCAGAAATCCATTCTCCCAAGTACTTAACTGCAGGTACCTTTCGTATGGTAGTGTCTGTGAGAGGAATATTAGAAGGGGCCTCTTTGATATTGGTCATAAATTGAGTCTTCTGGATGTTGATCTTCAAACCAGTCTTAACTGCTACACTATAAAGACTCTGTAGGTTGTAGGTAGCCTCCTCTATGTTATTTGCCAGTAGAATGAGGTCATCAGCAAAAGCTAGGCAAGGGACGAAGAGGTTGTCTCTCTTGTAACCAAGCTTCAGTCCAGCTCCCGGTGGTAGCATCGTTCTCCATTCCCTAATGATCTTTTCCAGTACACAGTTGAAGAGAATACAGGACAGACCATCACCCTGTCTAACTCCTGTTCTGATTGGAAAGCTTTCGGATAGTTCACCTCTGAATCTGACCTTGGACGTCGTGTTTCTCAGAGTGGCTTGGACTAATCGTAGTGTCTTCCCATCCAGACCAAATTCCCGTAGTATGTTGAAAAGGGTATCTCTATCCACTGAGTCATAAGCTTTCTGAAAATCTACTAGAACCACCACCCATGGATGGCCACCTCGGTTCGTGTAGGTGAGAACTGTCTTAAGATTGTGTATCTGTTCTGGGCAAGATCTGGTCATACGGAAACCAGCCTGGTATTCACCTAATTCTGAGTCTAGCTGTGCAGTGATTCTATTGAGCAAGGCTACAGAGAGGATCTTGTAGGTAATTGGTAACAAGGAAATACCCCTATAATTGTTGAGGTCTGTCTTACTTCCCTTCTTGTGGAGGGGATAAGTCACAGCAGACGTCCAACCTTCGGGTAGGGACTCTGTTGCCCATATGTCCTTTATGATTTGATAGATGTTCTGTAAGGACTGGTCATCTGCATGTTTCCACATCTCGGCTACTATGCCGTGTTCACCTGGAGCCTTGTTGTTCTTGAGACCATTCGAAATGATGTTCATTATTTCTTCTATTGAAGGCGGTTGAGAATCAGGATTCCTATGCGGAGGCTCATGGAAAATAAGCTTTTCATTAGGTTCCTCTGCGTTTAGTAGCTTCTGGAAGTAATCTGCAAGAGTTTTAGTGCAGTCTTTATTGTTTAGTTGAAGTTTCCCATCCGGCCCGCGGAGGATGAGGGTAGGAGCTGTATACTGAGCCGTTTGCTTCTTAAGTCCCTTGTACAAATCTCTTGAGTTGTTTCTCTGAAAATCATTTTCAGCCTGTTGCATTAGACTCCTGAGGTAATTCCTCTTGGCTCTGCGGATGGTGTTAGCTGTAGCTTTCCTTTGCAGGAGGAAGGCTTCATAATTAGCTTCATTTTTTTGTTGGTTCCACCTAATCCAGGTTTTACGCCTTTCTTCTATAACCTCATCACAATTTGCATCCCACCATGGGTGTTTGCCTTTGGTTGATGATGCAGGGATAGTTTCCTGAGCGGCCTCCAACAAGGCCTTTTGTAAGGCAGGCCATCCGTCTTTCTCTGTATTCTTCCTAAGGGCGTTCTGAAAGTCACAATCCTCATCGCGCAGTCGCAGAGTGTTGAACCTGGGTATCTTATGACTACTTTTAAGATTTGGTTGTTTCCTAAAGGGTTGTAAATTAATCTTGACAAGTGAAAGGTAGTGATCAGAGTCTATGTTGGCTCCTCGTAATACCTTTACGTTCTGTATATCAATATGATGTTGTCGTGCTATAGCAACATGATCTAAGTGGAACTCACCAAGCATAGGATTTGGACTCTTCCAGGTTTTGGCCTTTCTAGGTAGACGTTTGAAAGCTGTTGATTTTAGGACCAGGTTGTAATTGTCACATAGTTCAATAAGACGTTCTCCATTTCTATTTGTTCTCTTATGGACTGGATAATGGCCTACTATCTTTCGGTACTTCCACTCCTTCCCGACTTGTGCGTTAAAGTCTCCCATGAGTATGATGGAATGGTGAGGTGGGACCATATCCAGAGTTTCTTCTAAAGTTGCCCAGCATTGCTCCACGTATTCCAGGTTTTTCCGGTTTGTATCATTTGTGGGAGCGTGAAAATTTACAATTGTGTGTGCTCTATTACGAGACCTGAAGGATAACGAGGAGGTCCTTCCGTTAGGTGAAGTGAATTCTAAAATATGGTCTACCATCTTCTGGTGTACCGCAAACCCAGTACCAAACTGTGGGAGTGTCTTGATAACTCTTTCACCAGGTTTCCCCTTGAATATTCTATACACTCCGGACTCGATTGCATCCTCATCGGTAAAACGTGTCTCTTGTAGTGCTGCTATCATAACTTTGTGCTCTTCCAATATTATTAAATGAAAGATGTTGTCAAAAACAAAACAATCAAGGTATGAATATATTCTGAAAGGATTCACAAAATACAATGCTTAAAAGGCTGGGGGTGGGGGGGAGGTAACATTAAAATGAACACTCCTGTCAAAATTAAAAACTTAAATGGCAGACAAGAATGAAGTGGGCGTGGCAACCTTGCATGTATTTACCAAATGTGTTTTCAGAACCTCAGGCAATCGATGAATAGAACATTAGTTTGCAATTAATTAGATTTACAATCTTTCTCATGGGTCTGCGTCCAGTATTGACGTCAAGACAATTATTTGTTTGACCATTACAATTTTAATCATCGCCAACAGAAAACAAAGGGCGATCAGACGTCGTACTATTTCTAAGTTTTCTTCCCGTCCAAAATCCTCCCAATTACATTTTACATATTTCATTTAAAAACTTCTTCCAAGTTAAATCAGAATTGATAAAATAACTTAATGCATCATCATTGATAATAATAATAATAATTCGGAAAACATTTAGCGCTTCCTACTAAGTTAAATGGCTTGATCCAAAAAATAGTAAATTACATCGATTACACAATTATAAGCTCATAAGGTAAGATGACAAGGTCACATCTTTTGAAGAAATAAATGTAGCGAGCATGAGACACTCAAATCACAAGCCATGGCAAAACCAAAAAGTCATTCCAAGCGGTAGGCCATACGACACTTGGCCTCAGAATTTTAACAAGTTTGATTTCAAAATAAGATCGAGAATTCATTTTTGCAACACGGAGTAATTCTCCCAAAGATATTTATATGGTTCGAGACATTACCTTTCTTCTTTGCTCATTTTTGTCCCAGGCCCCGAGACGAGCCCGGATTAGGCTTCCGTCCTGGTCAAGATCCCTATGTAGACTCTTGTTACTTACTTTTTGTTTCGCTTACAATACAGAGTCGCCACCCTCGCATGTGCAGTGAGCAGAAATGGATACGAAACAAAAGACAGATGATACGCGTTTCAAAGCGCTGCCAACTGTTACAAGATACATCACATCTTTCTCTTATGGGCTTCAACCCAAGTTACTGAAAATTAAGTTGGCGATAAATTACATTATTCGATGGCACACTCCCATTGATTGTCCCGACTACAGTAGACAGTTAGCAAGGTCGCAATACACCAAGTATTACTAGATACATAAAACATGCAACAAATATGTTACAGCGCAGATCACAATAAACATATTACATTTCCAAATATTCTCTTAAAATCTCATTTTGGCGTGCAGTAGCAATTTTTCGACTGGCATGCAATTAAGTTTTTGAATAGGGAAAAGCTAATAATTTGAATCTCAGGCTTATCAACTCCATTGACGTACTCGACTTGGGCGCTGGTAACACTATTGCTGTTTTTATTGGGTTGTAGAGTTGGATGTATCGGAGACATGAGCATATTTGATGTGTACTTGCTCCAAGTCACCTCAAAATTGGTAGTTGTTGGCCCAGATCCCTCCGCTAATACTACAGCATCATCACTGTCAATAACTGGCGTCTCTAATAGTTGTGATAATTCACTGTCGTCGTAAGGGTTTCTCAGTCCTTCTACGGAAGGTTTAATAAGTTCATTTTTTTAAAGAGTTTACCTTGAAAGTGGTGTGTGCGTCTCATCAAATTTCTGAGTTATGCATGAACCAATATATCGAGAATTTCTTAATGGCACCTTATGCTCTTGATTGCATATATTTGCGATGGAGCGAGTTTCACGCAAGTGGCGCCGATTGCATAAGATATATTTCCCCGTGCCCGACCTCAAGGAACTGCATACTGAGGATACGCTGAGTGGCTTACATTGTTCAGCGTATATTTTCGGCATCAAGAAGACATTTTAGTTCTGTGTGAAATATTTTTCTGTGTTATTAGGAAACCTGACTTTTCGCGAGACGTTTATTCGCGAAAACTTCTGAAACTAATCAGAAACCTCACATTTCTATTATTGACCTCTAACTTTGGAGACTATGTCAAATTGAAGTCCAGAAATAACGCGAAATAATTGAATTTCGCAACCTTGCGAAAGGTTACCGTTTCGAAAAAGAATTATGAAAAAGCTTTGAAATACGTAGGCTATAACTTATTTTAAAAATCTGTCTTGTAAATTTGCGACATCCAGTATGGTTAATTCGAAATTCCGTTATATGTCGATTTTTCCTTTGAACTTTGGTTCCATCGGATATATTATAATCTAACCAGTTATTTCGAAAACTTGTATAACTTGTATAATTCGTGATTCGCATTCGAAAGAAAACATGTCCTCTTGTATTATTCGTGCAATCCTCTCAGAATAATTCTTAATATTTGATACCTACTTCGAACATTTATCCTTAAGACGGATGGCTGACCACGCGCCTTGCCTGCGGTAATCTCGTCAAATGGACCGAGATCAACGTCAGTTGCCTAAAATGAATAAACCCGTCCCCTATCGTGAACTTGTGACCACGAATTGTGCGCAAATCCCGTCAAAGGTGATTCCGAAACCTACTCGTTACTTTTCCCATGACTGTATACTTAAAAGCATACGGGGAGCGAGAAGTACATCAACCCACTTAGAAATGACAGCCTACATTGCATCGCGATACTAATTTCTCCTCGTGATCCACCCTGAACTGATGAACTCCCAACCACAGCATAGGGACAGCGGGAATCACAGCACCGGCCATACAACATGTCCAAATCTACTCGTGAATTTTAACCATGCCCAACCTTGAGCTTGCCTCCACCATTCTGTCAGGACAGATGGACAATAGTTGAACGGCCGGGTGCGGCGCGGATTGCATAATATCGCGAGAACAACGTGAATCTTGTAAAACGGCCGAGAGCGGCAGCAATTGCGATACATCGCTATATTTCTCTGCATTCAATGACGAGGACAACTAGATTGTTGTCAAATGGACAGCAAGTGGCGCCGATTGCGTAATAAAGCTATATTTTCTCGTGCCCGACCTCAAGGACCATGGAAATCTCGTCGAACGACTAAAAGTGACACCGATTATCTAAATCGCGATATTTATCAGGGTTCTATCGTGAAAACTACGGAAATCTCGACAAACAGGTGAGACCAGCACCGATCGTGTAACATCTAGATATTTCTCCGTACTTGACTGCGAAGACAGAATTCGGTTACAGTCACGTAACGTCCCATATATTTCTTCGTGATCTACCACGGGGACAACGGAAATCTTGCCAAACGCTCAAGAGCAGAGCAACCTCTTGGCAATTCTAAAAACACCTTGTGCGCAAGACGACAAATTAGCTGAAACAACTCAGTTGATAATATCTATTTATTTATTATTTTTTAAATTTCTATAACACCCTTAGTGAATTTTATTTATCGCTTTAAACACAGTTCATTGTTGTTTTTCTTTACCACGTGATGAGCCCCTTTGCTTGCAGCCCACAGACGTATCTTGAATTCAAAGGTAACTAAAATTAACCAAAAGTGTAATGGTTTCGCTAGCCCACACTGTTGGGTGAGAAATGTAACTGTTTACCTTTGCCTAAGCTATGTTGTTTTAATGGGCGCCAAGACCTCAATGCAATGTTGAAATCTAAATTTGTATTTAACAACGTCTAGCTCTGGCAGAACACATTCAAGACTCTATTCACTCAGATCGTGGTATGATTTGATCATTAACCCAACAAACAATTGTATCAGGAGAAGGAATTGGTCTATATCTAATGCTACCTACTGAAAGCAAAGATTGCATTGTAAAAGAAATGAATTTATTATATAAAACAAGTATAGCAAAATTAATAATAATAAGTTTAACATTTAAATTGGAGCGTTGTGATTTGAATATTACCGATAGAAAATTACGTGAAAACGGAGTCTGATAAATTGATTTTACTCTTATTTCCAAGCTATGAAGTTACTGAATTATGAAATATAAAACAAAGAAAATGAGAGATTGCGTATTTCTGCGTCATTAGCGCTTACCCCTGGAAATTGCCAAAGCATTTCCCTCTTTCTTGATGATGCTGTGTGCTTCCCACAGTCTCCTGGACGTCGCCATCTTCTTCGTTATATGTTGATATTCTGGTAGATTAGATAATTCTATGGTCCGTACATCGGACCCAAACTCTCGTAAAACCGCACTGGTTACGTTTTACAAAAGTTCGTCGCTAACTCCACTGAACATCGGAGCGACACGCACTCGCGACCGTACACTGCAAGTTCTACACAGATTGTCCCTCGTTCCACGGCGCGTCGAACGATATATTCACCTGTCGGTTCCCCCACTCCAGTCTCAACTTCCAGCTTGCGTGGTCCTCACTGATAGGCTGAGCACGCCGCGATCTTCCCCTCCTCTGGGTCATAACACACCGCGGGCGAGAGGGAGAAGTCGTTTTCCGTTTCAACAATTCGCCTCTTCTAGACCTTGCGACCCAGGATTGCGTCATGCTTCTCGACAGGAATCAGCTTGTATTAGAATTCCCAGTGAGTCACGTCTCTCGATATACCCTAACTGACGAAAACTCCGTAAAATTCCATAATCAGATAATTTTCTATGATATCGTCGTTCGTAATAATTTGCATGATAGCGTTTTCTAAGACATAGAAAACCTATCTGTATGCTTATAATTTTTATAAAATGCTCCGAAAATATCTAAATAATAATTATAATAAATTAATAATAATAATAAATTAACATGAAAAATTCTCTTGGCTGAACAATTTGCCGCGTAAATAAATATAGAATGGCTTCCTACTGACTTATGCCAGTTGCATAAAACCCCTCGAAAAACACGTTACATATTCGCCTCGGATCATCGGATGATTTACCGTGACGACGGTCCATTATCCGATTATCCCAGACACGTTAATAAACCCCATCCAAAATACATATTACATAAATGAAATCACCCTAAATTACAGATATATACACTCATAATTTTTCTTCACGCACTTTGCGTCAAAGTTCGTTGTCACTATGGATTGCACTTTGCAACCAGTCCAATGTTTTACATATAGAAGTGTTCCACGGATATTTCCGCCTCTCAAATTTCTCTATGTTGGAGAAATAGACATAATTAATGTGTGAGCACTATGTATTTATGATGTCATATCACACGCATTGAAGGTGTTCTGATATATTTATATCACCATAGAACTTCCTAATTTCACTGGAGGTCCCCTCCTTATGGTGACATTTAATTCCACATATCACTGAGCACACGATCACACTATTGTGGCAGCGCCTCGTGACCATAATACTTAATCTCTCTTTAAAGTAGATTAAATTAATATTGACTTCTGAAAAAAAAATACAGTAAATGCGCATTACATATAACACCAAATATTTCTGTGCCGTAATCGCCCTGTCTTGTTAAGTTCCCGTACACCATATTCTACTTAATACTAGTTCTCAACACAGACCATTTCTCCTCACACAAATAATACCATTGTACAAATTATCTTAAATTACACACTTACAAATCTTACATGGCGAGGCCGTAAACAGAAATCACGTGTGCTGATATGTATGAGTTTCATGAAGGACTGTCTCGCATTCTGATGGCCCATCTTTTATCTCGTGGACGCCTTAAGCTAACAAGCCCTATTCAAGCGCTCCCCCATCTCTTGGAGATAAATGGGAACCCATCAGCGCTGCCAAAATGGCCTTGGTGCATCGAGACAATTTAGTGCTCAACAGCATCCGACAATCCCGTCATATTTCCCTGTACCTTAAAAACTCTCATTTACTTACATACTACCCCCCTGTGTGACTTCCGATACGCCTGCCTTAAGACCAGATCTTCCACGCACCAGATACCACACTTACTCATTTGATAGGCTGGCTCGCCAGCTAAACACACTCACTTTATGACACATATTTTCGTAGACTATGTATATTATACGTCCCGTATAATCTGTTTCCCTTACTATCCTCCAGCACATATGCTGTTTTTCCAATACGTTTGGAAACTATAAATGTTTCTGCGTCACCTGCTTCCAACCTTGCAAGTGGCTCCCTTTAAATGAACGTCATCACGTTGCTCTACCTAGCATATTTCTCAGTATCTGTAACGATGCCCTGTTGCTACTGTCCACACATGCTAACCCTACCTTCCTATGGTGTCACACCTCTACTCGACACTCTATGACCTAAAAATGTCACTTCTGACTGACAGAATGACGACTTAGACAGCTTCAAAGTGAACCCTGCCTGATCTAACTTCTGAAAAACTATATTTAAATGACATAGATGCTCCTCAAAACTGCGTGAACTAATTACCATATCATCTATGTAAATGGTTACAAACTCTCCTGTGTCATCCCCTAATGCGATGTTTAAAGCCCTAATTAAAGCTGCTGAACTACTCTTTAACCCATAAGGTGTTCTACAAAATTGATAAAGGTTATATTTATGACTAAAAGCTGTAAATGGTCTATCTTCGTACATAAGTGGCACTTGCCAAAAACTGGAACTCAAATCTACACAAGTGAAATACTTCTTCCCCTCAAATGTTTGCATTAATTCCTCTATTGACATAGATTTCAGCTGATCTGAACTAATTCTACTGTTAACCAAACGAGCGTCTAAACAAATACGAACAGTGCCGTCGGCCTTGGGTACCGTTATCAAAGAATTAACATACGGACTGTTAGAGTGCTCAATAATCCCATCTTCAAGCATCTGATTAATTTGTGCCTCAACTGCACTCTGATAAGCGAAAGGTACAGGATATCTATGTCCTGTGAATACTGACCTATCAATAACGTTCAATGAATGTGTATAGCAATTGGCCATACCAATGCGATCCTCAAAAACTCTCCTATTACACAATAACACATCATAGAGCCGAACACACTGTTCATCCTCTATATTTCCCTGAAATGCAGCTTCACGTAACGAGTCCTCTAGACTTCCGTTCGTAATCACACTGCCCACAAAACATGGAGAACCCCGCTCTACGGCTGGCGATATCTCATTTAAAGTACAAATCACACCTACAACACTACTTCTCTGAATTTGGTCATTGAACGCTACTTCTACTTCAGAATCTCCCCATTTAAATTTCAAACTCCCTACATCATAACATAAGTTACCCGACACTCTACTTAGCCACTCTGAACCCAAGATAACACTGAATACTAAATTTGGAATTACAAGACAAATCTGCTTCTCTACATGATTATTAATTTTAATGTCTACTAAAACTTGCTTAGAAATTACTTTAGACCTCTTCCCAACAGCTGTGATAACAAAAGTGCTTTTAATTGGCATCTCCTCAAAATTTACTCCAGTTCCTTTCATTTTATCATAAAATGCACTACTTATGCAACTCTTCATACAACCACTATCAATTAAAACATCTGTGTACGCCTCGGACACGTTAAATTTAACTATGGGGCTCTTACTAACCACTTCCTGAATAATACCTTCATCATTTAGTTCATGTAATAATTCATTTCTTACATTTAGGTCATAGGGTTCCTGTATAATTGTATGGACAGGGCATGCTACAGACTGAGATTCTGACCTTACTTCGCAGCCTGGTTCGCGTTTAAAGAACCGCTACAGCTGGCCGTAGTACTACTAACTACTAAACTGGTCTGGTTGTTCTGGGCTGTGTTGTCATTGTTTGGCTGTATATTACTACCACTAGGCTGTCCTCTTCCTTGACCCCTATTCTGGTTGTAATTATTGTCATTATAATTTCTCCCTTGATTTCCCCTGAAATCATTGTTTCTCCCTTGATTTCCCCTGTAATCATTGTTCCTCCCTTGATTTCCCCTGAAATCATTGTTCCTCCCTTGATACTGATTACCATAGCCATTTCCTCTGTTCTGATATAGCTGATTATTATTATTTCTATTTTGAGCGTTGGCCCCTTCGCCACCGTTCCCTTGAACTTCTTGATGCCTGGCTTCATTAGGTCTATTATTATTATTACCCTGGTTCCGGTTGAAATTGTCCTCATAACCCCCTCTCCCTAGTGCATCGAATGTGCTTAACAAATTTTCTACTTGTGATATAGTCTTTACATTCTGGATACAAGCAGCCTCCTTGATCCTATAGGGAAAGTGCCTAAGTAGCAACCTTACCACATCACTTTCCTCCTTCAAGCCATCCAGATATTTACACACTAATACCTGCCCTAAAAAGTATTCGGTCATGGTGGAGCTTCCTTTAGGGTTATATTTACCACACACTACTCCCTCACGATGCTGCGACTGAATAACCTCATTCCAGAACTTTTCACAGAATTTCATTTTAAAATCATTAATATCAGTAAACTTGTCTCTGTAGACAGCAAACCAATTCCTCGTTTCCCCCACAAACACTTGTTCTAAAATTTCAACTACCTGGCACCACTCAATACTACCATTTTCCAACCTCTCCCCGAATTTATTTTCTATAGTGTTCATGAACTCCATTGGGCACCCCTGTCGATTGCTGAACTTACCCAGTTCTACCTCCCTGTGTGTGCTATTCACAAAAACTGGCCTATTCTGACTATTTTCTTGCCTGATCCTAGCTTTTAATTTCAATTCTAACTCGGCGATTTTCTCCTCAGCCTTCCTCTCAATACTGTTTACTGTTAATTTAATGTTTCCTTCTGATTCTTCTACTTTATCATATAGCTTTGCTTGTTTCTCCTCAATCTTGATAATGCTCTCTCTATTACTCTCTCTTAAATCATTTACTTCTGCAACTATTTGCGAGTGGACTTTCTCAATTCTACCCCCCAGCTGTTCCTTAACCTCTTTAGTTGCTACCTGAATTTTGTCAATTTCTCCCCCCAATTGCTTTTTGACCTGCTGTGTTTCCAGTTGCACTAGTTCTTTTAAATTTTCAGCCTGTGTACTGATTCTAATTTCCAACTCCTCCTGTACTTTTCCTAATTTTCTGTCTACATCTGCAATAATCTAGCCTTTTCTTCCATCACCCCCCTGATCTCACCTCTAATCAGTTCGAATTTGTCACTCATTTCCCTACTGTTTTGTTCTAATTTAGCATTTAAAGTTTCAGTACTCTCTCTATTTTCCCTACTGTTTTGTTCTAATTTAGCATTTAAGGCATCTGTACTTTCTTTATTTTCCCTACTGTTTTGTTCTAATTTAGCGTTGTTTTGTTCCAGTTTTGCGTTTAAAGCGTCTGTACTTTCTTTATTTTCCCTACTGTTTTGTTCTAATTTTGCATTTAAGGCATCACTACTAACTTTGTTCTGATACATGAACTCGAGAAGTAAAGTTTTTAATTCTGGTTGACCCCCTACACTCCCTGTTTCAGTATCGGGATTTACCTCCGCTACCCCGGTACTACCATCACTCGACATACTGCTCGTATCATCATTCTCCCGTTGATGACCACTACGTAACCTCATCTGTCTTTCTTTCTCATCCCCCATAATGATATACACTGATACAGACAAATAACCCCCAAAATACAGGCACAGAAATATATACCCTTCTCCTTCCACAAATGTTATTAGGTTTTCAGCCCCACGTTGGGCGCCAAATGTAATGGTTTCGCTAGCCCACACTGTTGGGTGAGAAATGTAACTGTTTACCTTTGCCTAAGCTATGTTGTTTTAATGGGCGCCAAGACCTCAATGCAATGTTGAAATCTAAATTTGTATTTAACAACGTCTAGCTCTGGCAGAACACATTCAAGACTCTATTCACTCAGATCGTGGTATGATTTGATCATTAACCCAACAAACAATTGTATCAGGAGAAGGAATTGGTCTATATCTAATGCTACCTACTGAAAGCAAAGATTGCATTGTAAAAGAAATGAATTTATTATATAAAACAAGTATAGCAAAATTAATAATAATAAGTTTAACATTTAAATTGGAGCGTTGTGATTTGAATATTACCGATAGAAAATTACGTGAAAACGGAGTCTGATAAATTGATTTTACTCTTATTTCCAAGCTATGAAGTTACTGAATTATGAAATATAAAACAAAGAAAATGAGAGATTGCGTATTTCTGCGTCATTAGCGCTTACCCCTGGAAATTGCCAAAGCATTTCCCTCTTTCTTGATGATGCTGTGTGCTTCCCACAGTCTCCTGGACGTCGCCATCTTCTTCGTTATATGTTGATATTCTGGTAGATTAGATAATTCTATGGTCCGTACATCGGACCCAAACTCTCGTAAAACCGCACTGGTTACGTTTTACAAAAGTTCGTCGCTAACTCCACTGAACATCGGAGCGACACGCACTCGCGACCGTACACTGCAAGTTCTACACAGATTGTCCCTCGTTCCACGGCGCGTCGAACGATATATTCACCTGTCGGTTCCCCCACTCCAGTCTCAACTTCCAGCTTGCGTGGTCCTCACTGATAGGCTGAGCACGCCGCGATCTTCCCCTCCTCTGGGTCATAACACACCGCGGGCGAGAGGGAGAAGTCGTTTTCCGTTTCAACAATTCGCCTCTTCTAGACCTTGCGACCCAGGATTGCGTCATGCTTCTCGACAGGAATCAGATTGTATTAGAATTCCCAGTGAGTCACGTCTCTCGATATACCCTAACTGACGAAAACTCCGTAAAATTCCGTAATCAGATAATTTTCTATGATATCGTCGTTCGTAATAATTTGCATGATAGCGTTTTCTAAGACATAGAAAACCTATCTGTATGCTTATAATTTTTATAAAATGCTCCGAAAATATCTAAATAATAATTATAATAAATTAATAATAATAATAAATTAACATGAAAAATTCTCTTGGCTGAACAATTTGCCGCGTAAATAAATATAGAATGGCTTCCTACTGACTTATGCCAGTTGCATAAAACCCCTCGAAAAACACGTTACAAAAGGTAACTAAAAGGTAGCTAAAAGGTAACTAATTTTTACTTCATCCTTACAGTAGACACCCTGAATGACCATCACAATAATCTTGTTGCAAGATTTGCATGAAATTTTGTAACAAAAATATAGTCCAGTCAATAGATGAATTTCACCCTACATCAGATGCGGGATGGTTTATTTTTTTTTTGATGTTGTTTAGGACCATTAGGTAGTTATTAATCCAAGTTTCCGTCATCCCCACCCCCTTGCTTCGTCAGCCATCTTGAAAAAACTGTCAGAAATCGGTACTTTTTTCAGTTTTTGGCCTCTAGCTCATTCCCAGTTCATTTGTTTGAAGATATGTCTACATAAGAAAGTGTAGATTACTAAATTTTCAGCAACTTTGATGGGAAAATTTTTTTGTAGGACCAAGCGTATTCGAGATACGAGAAGGCAAGAAAGGGCGAAAATTGGCGATTCGGCAAATTTTTTACTTTCGCTCCACTTTCCATCGCAAAAACCGGGGGAAGACTTGATCTCAGCAAAACGTTTATTTAATGAAAGTTGTAGAGAATTTAATTTCCTTTGAAACTCATGTATCAAAAAATAATTACGAGCAATGGGTAGGAGTGGGGGTAAATTTAAGATAACTAGAGGAAATGTTTTTTTGTGATTCAGCCCTAGAGCGCCGTGTTGGTGAAAGTTTTTCGTTTTCATTATATTACAGCCATTTTCTGAACACAGCAGTGCATCTAAATCATATTTAAACCATTTTTTGTATAAATATGAATAGAAGGGAGAGAACAAATTCGTTACACATTAATTTAAAAAAGTTAGTGTGTTGCCTATTTACAATATATAGAATACAATACAATGCGTTTTATATATTAATTATTTACATAATAATTATTAGGGAATAATGAACACACTAAAATAAAAAACTTTAAAATAGATGGGGGGTGCTTCGTCGAATGGTATGGACGGGTCGTCGATGTTTTCCTCTTCCTCGTCAGTGGCTATCAAGGGACGGTTGTCGCAGGACTTTCCGCCGCAGCAGAATTTGCAGAAAGTGGAGCATGCAGACCGGCTTTTCTGCATCCACATGCTGCGGAACAGCCGGTGACACACCTGCATGATACCGTCTTCAGCAGGGTACGAGGAGCAGCATCTCTGGTGGTTGTTGTCGGAATCAAGCCCCTGCTTCCTCTTGTCCAGCCAACGATGATCGGGTCTTTCTTCCTGCTCATCCAGGACATCACTTGATGGCATACTCTCAAGGAGTGGTATCGCGCTGCATCGGAGGTTGGGGGCAGCTTTTCCAGGTTCAAGTTTGTCGTAGTGGCAACAAATTTTGTGTGTCGGAGGTCAGAAAGTGATTGGTTGATTTCCCTACCATAGAGGAAGACCAATATTTGCTTTCCTGCTTTGGAGATGTCCTCTAATGTGGCTTCTGGGTCCATGAAGACATCACTTATCTCCAACAATAATGGATTCCTCCGGAATAGGGAACAAAATTTGGTTTTACCGAACCCATAAATGTTTGACGTTGTGTCACACCCGCTGATGGCATGGATGAGCAGCAGGTTCTCGGCGAAGTCATACATAAATGATGAGGGGGAGTACATGACGTCGGGTGAATTGCCTCTTCCTGGTTTTTTAAGGTACACGTTGTTCATCGTATTTGCTGTCCCAGAGTGGATGACTAATGAATCGATGTCTTCCCCCACAATAATTACAGCATTGTACGAAGAAGCCATCGATGTTGCAGTGGTCACAATGAGCACGTCAGCATCCTCCTCAGCTTGCTTGTTCATGATGTTGGACGCTTCAAGTGTTGTTCTGAGGAGGGCATGAAATCGTTTTTTATTGCTCTCATTGGACAGAAATTTGTCTTGAGGAGTTGTGTTAACTGTGGCTTCATCAAATATCACATCTGCTGAGGCGTTCAGCTTGCGCCTTCTTGCTCTTTCAGCATTCTTGGTACTCATCAGAAGATTCTCTGGGTACCCGTCGAAGATGACCATCACCACTGTCCCATAATGCTGGTAGATGTACTTGGTCTAATCGGCACAAATTTGCCCATAAGTCGAATTTCGATCCCACACAACTTTGTGGAGCAGATGCCTACCATCGAACACAGTGAGGTGATTTGAGGGGAGCTCGAAATCTATGGGCAGGGGTGTGAACGCTGCATATAAATCAGACTTTGTGCCCTTGCGCATGCCATCCTCGTTGAACAACAACATAGGGTACGGTGCAAGCTCATAAGAGAGGTATTCCTCAAGGCCGTCCTGGGTTGTTTTTGCTGTGATAGAGTATGAGTGGGTCCACAGCAATCTTCTTCTCCCCAACTTTCAAGATGTTCTTGTCAGCTGCTAAAGATATCACTTTGTCCTTCTTTTTGAAGGACACTTCACTGAAGGTTGTTCCCACTATTCTTGAGAGTCCAGCCATACCGACTTGCTGGGCCTTGTAGCAGTTCACCTGCTCACTTCCAACTACACCAGAGCTGATGCTCATAATTTCCTCTGCTTCAGGGAAAGGGGGGTGTTTTGAAAACCATTCGAGCAGCCGTTGCACATCTTGTTCGTCCCGCGTGATCCTGCTGGGCCTCAGCTCCACATGTTGTTCTGATGACAATGCTGTAACTTCAGTGTACTCCTCCATTTGTTGAGCTATATCCTGAAGAGAAGTCATTCCAAGAGTCCACTTCAACAATGTACTATCTGTCATTCCCCTTCCACTAGTCAAGCCACCTCCAACTTTCATATCTATGAGTTTCTGTTCGATTGTCATGTCAGTGCAAACGCCTGACCAAAATTTGTCTGAACTTCAGATTGTGAAATAACCTTCTTTTGTAAATTTTTGGAACTTGGTAGGATTCATTCTGTCTTCCAAACAGGACAATTCTTGAGGGTACAAATGCACGCTTTATGCATTAGGCTAATGTCCAGCAGCATGGAAAAATGGTATCATCATCTTGATAGTGTCCAAGTGGAGTTGAAAGTTGCCCATCCTCTCTGCTTGTATAAATTTCTTCACAAGAGTCACCATGTTATAGTACTGAACCCAGAGCTGAGCTGTTGGACCTCTGCTTTACAATTAAGTGAGAGAAACAGTTTTTGTCAATTATATCAATTCTTACAAAAATGACTTAGCGCCTTCTAACAACGACCGATTCAATTATATATGCGTGTGTGAGAGAGTGTATGTGTGTGGTTACATTTATACCAAAAATGGTTAAAATATTATTTAGATGCACTGCTGTGTTCAAAAAATGGTTGTAATATAATGAAAACGAAAAACATTCACGAACCCGGCGCTCCAGGGCTGAATCACAAAAAACGCAGTTCCTCTAGTTTTCTTAAATTTACCCCCACTCCTACACATTGCTCGTAATTTTTTTTTTTTGATACACGAGTTTCCAAGGAAATTAAATTCTCTACAACTTTCATTCAATAAAGTTTTTGCTGAGATAAAGTCTTCCCCCTGTTTTTGCGATGGAAAGTGGTGCAAAAGTGAAAAATTTGCCGAATCGCTAATTTTTGACCTTTTTCGCCTTCTCGTAGCTGGAATACGCTTGGTCCTACAAAAAAATGTCCCCATCAACTTTGGAAATTTAGACATATCTTCAAACAAATGAACTGGGAATGAGCTAGAGGCCAAAAACTGAAAAAAGTGCCGATTTCTGAGAGTTTTTTCAAGATGGCGGATGAAGCAAGGGGGTGGGGATGACGGAAACTTGGATTAATAACTACCTAATGGTCCTAAACAACATCAAAAAACGATCCCGCATCTGATGTAAGGTGAACCCCCTTTTTGAGCCTCTATTGACTGGACTACTATGTTCTGTGAAGATGTTTTGAAATGTTTTAGGAGACCAGAATGATACAACTGGAAAATAGAATGCTTAACAGTATACTTTTTTCTTTTCTTTACGGAAACTTGGATTGATAACTACCTAATGGTCCTAAACAACATCAAAAAATAAAAAACGATCCCGCATCTGATGTAAGGTGAACCCCCTTTTTGAGCCTCCATTGACTGGACTACTATGTTCTGTGAAGATGTTTTGAAATGTTTTAGGAGACCAGAATAATACAACTGGAAAATAGAATGCTTAAAAGTATACTTTTTTCTTTCCTTTTCTTTTCTTTTCTACAATGACACAATCATGTGATGGGTGTGTAAAAGATTATTTGCCACACCCTAACTTGCTGCTCTTCGCAATCTGAGTCATTGCATAGTTGTAATGTCAGTAATTATGGGCTAGCTACTTGTGTGTGGCAAACCACTGACTACCATTTTAATACAGTATAAGTTGGGCAACCAATGATGCTCATGTTGAATGGATATAAAGGGCATAGAATTTGAACTTTGCTCCATATATTGATGTACAGAAAATGTTTCCGTCTTGTTGCTTGAAATCATTGAAATTGCTACTTGCTTGAAAACCCTGTATTGAAAGTTAAAAGTGCGGGATCTGGAATGGGCAATCAAATTTTCTTCATGACTTTACGTCGTTTATTACACATACAGTGGTGCTCTCCACGGTTGTGTTTTCTGTAAGCTGGCCCGAGCAGAATTCACTACGGAGCAGAGCTTATTCTGTTGGAAGTTTCTTACATATGTTTTAGTTTGCCACAACATTCCATCTTTTTCTCTCAGTTCTGCCATTCTAATTATTTTTTGGCATTTGATCTGTAGCTTATATCGAGGAATACCTCCTGCAGATTCTGGTAATTTACCTCGTGAAGACAGTGGTGCAGGGATCCGGGCTGCTAAGGAACAAGAAAAAAGACTGCTGGCTGAAGCCGCTATACTTCGACAACAGGTGCAGGGCATGGAACAGGTTAGATTTTTCATTGGCTTACATTATGAAGTGAGGAGATATAAGTTAATGGACAGTAGTGACATTCATTGTCTTATAAATTATGGAATTTTGAAAGAACGAAAAACTGTCCACCTTATCAATACAGTTATGTTCATTATAACTTACTCAGTCCAGTATTTTTCAGTGTCACATAAGTCACTGAATGAGATATAAACAAAGAAAGTGTATTGATGAGATGTATAGGTTTTTCAAAATTGCATAATTTATACAGTGAAACCCCCATTTAACATTCGCCCTGGGACCTCCAGATTTGAGCCTTAAATCGAGGTTAACTTTAAATGGGGGTTTTGTGAATAAAGCAATGTAATGCCCTTTTATGATGAATTAAACATTTTAGACTACTATATTGGCTATTATATATACAAATTACTCTTAATACAAAGTATTTTACATCACTGTTAAATAAAAAGTTTTCAAAACATGATCACTATCTTCTACTGTGGTACTGTACATTATATTTTTACCAAAAAATCAGACTGCCTCATAATGCAACTTCTAGGCCATTAAATATTAAACTATAATCTATAATCCATTAAAAATAAAATTGTACATTAACGCGAAGGAAAAAAAAACATAACATAGGCTAAATCGCTAAGAGAAGTCAGTCTTGATATGTTGTTGCCTCAGCTCTGGGCAGTAAGGACCACACCAATCTGGAAGGATGTAAGGAGGATTTAATTAGACATTTAGGCCTATAATGCTTGTATTCTAATAGTTGAAAACACCATAAAAATACAGAATTTTATTTTCAAAACTTTACCAGTTAAGTTTTGAAGTAATCCTTTATTGTAGTCTGCTTGCTTTTGCATGTTCTTCATAGAAAGAGAAGTTCTCTCTCCATTTGCCCCAGTCTCAGCAGATTTGTGTCATCCAAGTTGAATGATGACATGTACCGCTTCACAACTTCAAAGGAAGCAACAGCCAGGGCTGGCATGCAAAATTAAATTCATGGCTGTGGGGGCGAAAATAATTTAATTTCGCCGTGAGCGCGATATTCGGGAGCGAAATTATAATTATTGTCGGCTCATAATTAAATCAAAGCAAAACTTAATTCTAAGCGAAATTAATTTCGTTCCAGGCTTTTAATTTCGCTCCCGGCACGAAATTAATTTAGTTCCAGACTTATAATTTCGCTCCCGGTGCGAAATTAATTTAGTTCCAGACTTATAATTTCGCTCCCGGCGCGAAATTAATTACGTTCCACACTTTTAATTTCACTCCCGGCGCGTTATTAATTTCGTTCCAGACTTTTAATTTCGCTCCCGGCACGAAATTAATTTTGTTCCACACTTTTAATTTTGCTCCCAGCACGAAAATAAATTAGTTCCAGACTTATAATTTCGCTCCCGGCGCGAAATAAAATTCGTTACAGCCTTTTAATTTCACTCCCTAGGCGAAATAAAATTCCCAAACGTTATTAAGTTTCGCTCTCTGACGTGTATTTAAAATGCATGAAACATTTAATTTCGTTGTTGAAATTAAAAAACAGTATATTTGTTTCGAGAGTTAAATAATGTTCTGTACGATGTTCAAAGTCCTGACGTCTGTCTGTCAGGTAGTCAACCCGAAGGCTGGTTGGATCCTCAAAAACTACCGCGGTAGGTTATGTGGGTAGATACCCACAAAAACTCAAGGCAGCGCTATAGTGAGGCGTACTAGGCAAAATGAGGACTGAGGTAGTTTGCTATTGCTTTCCTCACTGAGTCAGAACAGCAGTACTAACCCTATGAGTAGAACCCTTCACAGCATTCACAGGCACTGACTGTGCCCTGAATGTCATTACTAAGCACACCCATACCTCAGTAGCTTCCATATAATCACAGCCATGTGAAAGACTGAGACAGCGGTGAAAAGCCACATTTTACTATAGCCTGTGCCAACAGTCAAATGCAAATGAGTCGTCAAGTTACAAAACTCGTTTAATCCACTTGTGAATAAGGATCATTTTCATGAGAAACGTTTCTCTGGACTTTGTCTCACGTATCTTTTGTGTTTGTTGTTTTCTACTTTTGGTTTGTGTTTTTGGTTTTGTGTTTGCTTTTGCTTTTGAATTTGACATTTTGCTTTTCTTTCTTGGTTTTGCATATGTTTTCTGCTTTTGATTTTTAAAATTTTGCTTTATGTTATTTGTTTTCTGCTTTTGTTTTTGAATTTTGCTTCGTCTTTTTCGTTTTTGTTTTATGTTCGTTTTCTGCTTTTGCTTTTTTGAATTTTGCGTTTTGCTTTATGTTCCTTGTCTTCTGCTTTTGCTTTTGTTTTTTGTGTTCGGCTTTTGCTTTTTGCTTCGTCTTTTTTGTTTTGGTTTTGTGTTTGTTTTCTGCTTTTGCTGTTTTTGAATGTTGCTTTTTGCTTTGCGTTTCTTTTTTAATCTGCTTTTGCTTATGTGTTTGAATTTTGCATTTTGCTTCGTGTTTTTGGTTTTGTATTTGTTTTCTGGGAAATCAAAATAAAACAAGATAAACAAAATAAAACCAAACCAGAAAAACAAGACAATTTGAAACAAAATAAAACGAAATAAAATAAAACAAAATGAAATTAACAAAACAAAATAAAGCAATTTTTTTTTTATTTAGTCAATTTACCCTCTAGGTTGGTGGTTCCCACGGACTAAGCGAGGGAACTCACCACTACCGCCTCTATGGGCAGTGTCCTGGAGCTTGGAACATCTGGCCAGGTTGGATACAACTGGGGAGGTGTGATCAGCACTTCGCCCAGGCGGCCGCACCTGCAAAGCGAACAGGGGCCTCATGAGGGATGGGATGGAAGGTTGGGATGGAGAGGCTAGGAAGAGGGAAGGAGGCGGCCGTGGCCTTACAGTAGGTACTGCCCCCGTAAATTGAATTATATTGAGACCACGATGGCTGTATTGGCATAAATGAATAAAGTTATGGCTGTCATAGTTGTGACGTGTATATTCATGACGTAGGCACGGATGACGTAGACTTCATGCAAGTAGGCTGGTTGAGCTGAGATTCTTGGTGACGTCATGATTTTGTTCGAGAAAGATCTGAGATTTACGACTCAGTCGCAGGAAACGAGGAATTGTGCTGAGGAAGAAGTTACGCTATTGGAGGAAAGGCTCGAACCAATGAACGATAGTTTGGAAGGAAGACGGAGATTACTGAAACTACCGTATTTAATTACTTTTGGCATGCATAATTGTGGAAAACTATTTTCAGTTATGGCATTGATTTGGAATTTTGAAGAAATTAATTTTGAGTTTTTGAAATTTGAAAATCCGTCAAGTATAGCCAAAGTTAAAACTTCTAGCAATGACGGAGCAACAGGCTATGGAAGGGATGGATACGCCCCTTAAGAAGTTGATAAAAGGTCGTGCACAGGAGAGAAGAGCTCTCATACCGCTCATACCGCATATATATTTCTGATGTCATATAGTCATTTTCGAGTGAATAAGTGAAGCAAATCGTCTTTAGCGTGTGGTTAAAGCCCGGCGCATCGAACGAACACTGAGCAGTTCCATTTTACGGTGTTTGAAACTAGGCGAAGTTGAAACGCACACATTAACGTTTCTACCAGATAATATATCGAGAGTTGGCTTCTGCCTTTATTATAATTCAATTGGGCAGTACAACATTGAGGTGTGTAGAAGATTTGAACAATTCCACGAGTATACTTTGAATGATATTGGCATTTTAAGACTGCAGACAAAAGTGATTTTCTCGCCACCTGAGAAGCACTTTTAAAATTACCACATTATACACTACGGCTGACACGTGTATTGCAACCGTGATTTTGGAGAATACGTTTGGTAATACAACGATACAGTCTACTATGGAACATTATAATCTGGCAGTGCTTTCAATGATTATCACAGAAGTTGAGATGGAAGGCTAAGGCTTTAATGCAATTGGGACATATATCGATGGAGTGAAATAGCAGCATGGAACTTCGTTAATCGTCATTCTACAAAAGCGAGCATGTAGTGAACATCCAACTACACTCATGCATCGTGAATCCATCGCTGAATTATATCAAATGACAGTGGAAATATTTTCATACTCCACGATTATGAATATTTCTGCGGAAATAACTGCAATAAACTTCATGGCGAATTGCGACCAGAACTTCAGGGAACTTTCAAGAGAGGCCAGGGTGGACCCGGCTCACAAAGAAGAGTTTTGCCAGAAGGATGTCTTTCGTATACATGGAGCAGTGCAATTTCCGGAGGAGGAAGCAGTTCGATTCTCCGAGGGCGCTGATTCCAGGTTCGAGGTCGGAGCACATCTTCACGCTGGTGAAATGGAACCAACAGCAGTTTTCTTTGAAAACTTTCCTCTAGAACTTCAATCAACAGATAAGGTAGTCGTGAACGTTTCTTGTATTATTTGAGTCATGTAGCGATATCTGAGCAACCATTTTTCCCATATTTTCTGTCCCATTTATTGTGCCCCATTTTCTTGCTTGATATTTCTGTACTCAGTACACTTCGATGATTTATGCCTTTTTCTTCGATTTGTTGAGACATTATTATGTCATTGGCATACTTAAATAATTTTGGATCAGTTGAGACTGATAATTTAGATTCTTTCAGTAATTTGCATATTTTTGTAGTCACGATTTGACTGTAAAGTTAATGGTTTGCTATGGCAAATTTGAATTCAGACAGCGTGTCATTTTATTAAAGTAATTCTTTTCAGTAAATTACTTTGACCAATTTTCTGTCATCCTCAAGAAAGAAGAATAAGTAAATGATTTTATGTTCGACCCTCACTATTATGTGTTTGAAAACTGTATCATAATGATGGTCATTATAACACCGTTTTTCATTACGATACAGTTTCTCCAGCCAATCAGAGCTCGTTCATTGACCAATTAGGAAACGATAATTTCGCGCATGCGCTCAAAATCCAACATGTCGGACATAAACACAACATCGAACTATAATAAATTACCGACATGGAATACCCACCGTCCATATGTTCGCGTAAATAAACTGGCGAATATGAGACAAGAAATAGCACAGTACCTTAAAATCACTAACACTAATTTCTACACAGAGCATTGTCTTCAAATGACTGCGGTGACAATATTACTGAGGGACGGCTGATGTAAACATATGGCTGCATATGGCAGAGCGCATGCGTCGGCCGTTCAAAGCTCTTGAAAGACGAAGCTATAACACCCAACGCTCGCTCTGTGATCACAAAATTCCAGTAGCTGACTCTCAACAGATATTTATTAATATTTATGTTAAAACATATAATAAAGTTATAATTATCGTCGAACATAAACAGTCGTATGCAACTCGCCTATAATGGTAATTAAGACACTCGTATGGAAATTATAAAACTCGCATACGCTCGTTTTATAAAAAATACTCGTGTCTTAATTATAGCCATTATAGGCTCGTTGCATAATGTACTATTAGAGCGTTAAAATCTATTACGTTATCGACGATCTTGGAAATACTAGTCGTCTTATGAACATGATTGCAACATAGACATTTATCATTGCATTATAGACAATTTTATGAAATATGAACTTTGATTACGATTTATTGAATACACTATAGTAATGAACTTTTGATAGGAGTTTTTCTCAATTCTAGATTGGAACAATAATGTTTGCATTCCACAGTCTAATTGTATTCTATTCGACTATTTATGCAGTTTAGATGAACTTTGATTGAAGATAGTATTTTTATACTGCGTTACTTTGAAGATATTAATCTCAATTTTGATAGACCAGGGAGGAGTGTCTAATCGTATTTGCTATTAAATTTATTTGTGATTGGCAAATTTTTACTTCATATCGATTCATGAATGGAACCCACGAAGGTTAAATAATAACAGTCATTATTACAATTGATGAATATAAGAATTTTTAAAGAGGAACAATGGATGTATAATCGTTAGTTCAGTGGACGTGTAAAAGTCGCTGATGAATAATGCCCTTGAATAATGAAGGAGGTTCCCACAGTAAGATGGATGATGTTGTTGAATTTATAAGTGGAGGTTTTTGTATGTAATTTGGGAGATTTTGATGCCATATATATGAAGATATATGATGAATTCTGGGCCAATTGTTGTGCAATTTTGTGCGTTTTGAGCGAAGTATTTTTCCGCTGAATGTATTGTCCTGGTTCTTTGAAAGTTATTCATATGAAGATACTGTTAAAATTAACAAGAGTGTTAAATAATTTGAGATAAAGATTTTGAATGGAGGTTACCGTCACAAATATTAATAATAATTATTAAACCTTATTAAACCTGAATTTGACATTTAAATATAACTAACCTTCATTGGTCGATTATATCACCACGATTTGAGTAATTATCAACCGGATAAACGTGTGGTTTAATGTATTTCTTGTATAAATAATATAAACAATATTAATATTGTAAATAATTATGTAAATATCTTTGTTAAATAATTTGAAATGAAAGGGATTAATAGAGGCGTGTATAAAATTTTCAATTGTCGTTTGACATTGTTATAAACAATTTATTATTGTTATAAATAATTAATGAACTTTTGTTATTAACATTAAGAGTTTTGTTATTATACTCTAAACAACGCTAATTAAACAAGTGGTTTGAAGAATTAAACATGATTTGGGATTGTTGGAGTAATCCACTGGTGTTTGAATGGAGCATTTAAAGGATTTGCGTGATAATATTTGAGTTGAGATGTGGACATTTAACGTGTTTTGAAAGGGAGAGCTAAGCTCTGATGTAACTCGCATATGCTGGGGTTGAACGGACAGGTGGGTCCACTTGACGATGCGGCATTGCAGCTGGCCAGACAACTGTATGATAGAGGCCAAGGACGTCTCCATAATAGCCTTGTGGCTATAAATAAAATGTGATTTGTATAAACACGCAAAACAATTGCTATATGTGTCTCGTCCCAAATCTCGTTTCCATTCCAAGTGCATTATTATTTTTACGCTATTTTGAGCTTGAGAAAGCTGAAACATTGTATGTAGAGTATACAAGTCCTACAGGAGGACATGGTTATGTGGTCGATGGCTTCTGATTGCCACGTGGATTTTGTTGTTTATTTTTGTTAAATTCATTCTTTATGTGAAATAAATTATTGTGCAGTTTAAAGTTTCTCGTCTTCGTTATGGTTCATTTTGAATATCATGGTGGAGGTTATTGTGAGGGCATACTTTAAGTGATCCAGTTGACAACCCAGTCCCCGAGATAAATTTAAAAGGTAAGTAAAAGGTAAGTATGAACCCCCGTATATTTTGGTGTGTTCCACAATAATTTCTTGTTAACTACTGTGCTCTAATCTCGGTAGTATCTGTCAGTGCCATTTTCATTGATGTAGCTGTGCCGGTGCGATTGATTATTGGCAATCCGATTGAGGGGGCGGATATCTGACAGCCTACTATCCGGATATCGGGGACAGTACCATCCCGGCATTTGCCCGAAGACGAAGTGGGAAACCACGGAAAACCACTTCGAGGATGGCTGAGGTGGGAATCGAACCCCCTCTACTCATTTGGACCACCCGAGGCTGAGTAGACCCCGTTCCAGTCCTCATACCACTTTTCAAATTTTGTGGCAGAGCCGGGAATTGAACCCAGGACCTCCGGGGCGGCAGCTAACCATGCTGATCGCTATGCTACGGAGGCGACAAAATAAAATAAAACAAAATAAAATAAGGTATAATGGGGGGCATGATCACCTCCTTTGAGGGGCAAGACAGACACATCAAACAGATGGAGGAGGGAGTTATGAGCAATGACTGCGTCGGGGTGGTATTGGAGGAAGGACGGGTAGATTCTGGGAAAAGGATGAGGGTGGCGTCGATGTGACGTAGGTAGATGTCTAGGTTATGAAGTTCTAGGGCCGAACGGGAATGTAGGTTGAGGTCGGCCATTAGAATGAAATGGGGGAAGATTTCAGACACGTGGGTAATGAAGTCTTTGGGAATGGGGTGGTAGGGATGAATGTAGATGGTGGCTAGGTGTAGGACGCGGGAGCAAATAAGGCTTTCAGGGAAGAAAAGAAACAGATTTCATTTCAGACACAAAATGAAATGTTCCATGCATTTTAATTTCAGGCCGGGGAGGGGGATAAAATACCGGGAACGAAATTGACGGTCGTTAACAAATTTTATTTTGCGCCAGGAGCGAAATTAAAAGTTTGTAAAGAATTTTATTTCGTGCCAGGAGCGAAATTAAAAGTCTGGAACGAATTTTATTTCGCGTCAGGAGCGAAATTAAAAGTCTGTAATGAATTTAATTTCACGCCAGGAGCGAAATTAAAAGTCTGTAACGAATTTCATTTAGCGCCGGGAGCTAAATTAAAAGTCCGTAATGAATTTAATTTCGCGCCAGGAGCGAAATTAACAGTTTGTAACGAATTTAATTTCGCGCCAGGAGCGAAATTAAAAGTTTGTAACGAATTTCATTTCGCGCCGGGAGCTAAATTAAAAGTTCGTAATGAATATAATTTCACGCCAGGAGCGAAATTAAAAGACTGCAACGAATATCATTTCGCGCCAGGAGCGAAATGTTATTCCATTGAACAATTTCATTTCGCGACGCTAAATTAAATTGATAATACATTTCGTTTCGCATGCCAGCCCTGGCAACAGCTTCACCAAAAGATGGTGTGGGAAGTGGTAGTTCCTCATCTTCTTTGCCAACATCTTCTGCTTCCTTCTCTGCAGCAGCATCGCATAAATCCTCCACAGACTGTGTTCCTGCTGTTGCTACATCCTCATCGCATTGAATGAAATCTTCAAACACTATTGGCTCAACGTGAACAAGTAGATTCCAGGTGAACAAGTAGATTCCAGTCCTCGACACATACCTCATCTTCATTCTCTTCTTCAAGCGCTTGTGTTTTTGGAGAAAATCCAGCTTTCCTGAAGCAGTTGGCTACAGTTTGAGGAGTAACTGCATTCCAGGCAGCACAGAGGAGGTGAATGGCCTGTAGAACATTAATCTTCAACTCGGCATTTCTATCGATTGCTGCAATCGCTTTGTGGACCAGAGACTTCCTGTACTTCCTTTTCATGGAGTAAATTACCCCAAGATCCAGGGGTTGTAGCCTGCTGGTGTAATTGACTGGCAGGAACACAACTTTAATGTTTGCCAAAAATTTTGTATCTGGAGGATGACTGGGACATCGGTCAATAAAAAGAAGGATTTTCCTGTTGGCTGATTTCATTTTTACATCCAGCTGCATGAGAAAGTCAGTGAAAATAGCACACGTCATCCAGGCATTGGTGTTGCTGGTATAGGTGCATGGCAATGTATTAATGCCCTTAAAGCAGCGTGGCTTGGCAAATTTTCCTATTACGAGGGGGCTTCAATTTCTCGCTTCCATCTGCATTGACACAAAGCAGCACTGATAGCCTCTCCTTACTCTTCTTACCACCATGACAAGAATTGCCTTTCACATGGAAGGTTCGATCAGGCAACAGATTATAAAATAGAGCTGTCTCATCAGCATTGAAGATGTTCTTCATGTCATAGCCTTCCAAAAGTTTTGGAAGATTTTCTTCTTTCCATAACCCTACTGTTTCTTCGTCAACGCTTTTGCTTTCCCCACTAATTGTCTTGAAACTAATGCCATGCCTTTGTTTGAAGCAATGAAGCCAGCCATTAGAACAAAGTCATCAATGCCTAGCCTCAAAGCAATTACACCAGCCTTCTCCCTTAGAATCAGCCCATCTATCGGAACATTTTTTTACCTCACCTGTTGAAACCATTCAATGAGGATTTTCTCCAATTCTTCATGCTTGCCGGCCTTTATATTCTTTCTTTTTTTATTTGGCTTCGAGAAGCACACTCTGTTGCCATAATCTTCTCCTTTGACGACATAATAGTGCTCAAAGATGACGGCACCATCCCCAAACGTTTTGCCATTTCTACTCTTGTAACATTAGGGCTTGCCTCCACTTGCCGAATAATGTCTTGTTTTTCACTAATAGTGAGCTTAATCCTTTTTGTTGCCATTTCTGCAAAATTCACCACTAGTCAAAACTATCACAGCACACAACGAATACACACAAAGATAATTTGGAAAAATATTTAAATTGTAAGCTAAAAATGAAGCTGGATGCTCTTATAACTACACCAACCATACAAAAAGAGAAAGTTGTAATTCTATGCGTCACAATTCCAGGAAATAGGTTCCTTTTTTGTATTAAATTAATGGGTATAAATAGGACATAAGGAATCGAGCAAAGATTTAAATAAGAAGCTAAAAAATGATACAAGTCTCACTACGCACAAATCTCCCAAACAATAGAATCGAGGAACTTAGAAGTGCATACAGCAGGCTAGGCACATCGGCGGGACGATACACGGCCAAACATACGAGATAGCTTGCCGTCAAAAAATCACTTTGTCATTTCGTTCCGATAACTCCGAATTAGAAAAAATGTGGTGTATATTCTATTCGATTACGTTTTTAAAAGCCATCGAAAGGGATCGATATAATTTTCATGAAATAGTCAACTGGAATCGCGATAATAAATGCGCCCGAGCCCGCTTGCGGTACGCCTGCAGTGATTGGTCAGCTTCTCAAGGTTGCTGCGTGACGGCCAATAACAGAGTGTCTTATCGCGGATGTTTGGCAGTAGGCCTACACCGTTCTGACTGGCGCTGAGTATCAAGCAAGCTGTTCCACGCGTAGGCTGGCCGCATCTGCGGGACGATACACTGTCAAATGTACGTCCAGCTTGCCGTTAAAAATTCGCTTTGTCATTTCGTTCCGATAACTCAGAATTGGAAAAATATGGTGGATTAATTGTTCGATTAAGTTTTTAAAAGCCAGCGAAAGGGATTTATATATTTTTCATTATCTATTCCTTCCTTGTTCCTTTAACTCGACTCACGATAATAAATGCACCCGAGCCCGCTTGCGGTACGCCTGCAGTGATTGGTCAGCTTCTCAAGGTTGCTGCGTGACTTGCCAATAACAGAGCATCTTCTCGCGGATGTTTGGAAGTACAGCTGGAACACGCGTACACATTCATACATTTCCTCGGGCATTTAAGACTTCGAGCAGGAAACGCGTGGGTATCTACTGTCTCGCCGTTGTTCAGCAATAACTTGACATTTTTTAAAATGTGTGTTCCCATTCACAACAAATTGTCATACGGCTTAAGTTAGTGATTTGTTTATCTTTCGTCATCGTAGAGAGAGTGACGTCATACTCTTCACGAAGGAAGGGAGAAAATACCACCGTTAAATCGACACAGATTTTATTCCTGGGGTCCAAGAATTCGAGCCTAAAATGGAGGTTAAACGTAAAATCGACAAACGTTAAAATGAAGCCTGATATACATTGCGTCTTATGGGATAATAGCCGGGACCTATGGAAATGTACGTTAATTGCGGGCAAACGTTATTTCGAGAAACGCTAAATCGGGAGTTTACTGTATTTGTCAATCAATATGAAACTAGAAAGAAAAAATAAAGCTTAATGCTTGTGATACCTGTCTTGTTTATTTGTGTCAGTAACACCAATTATAATAAAAATTACAACAAAAGAGAAATTTAAAATTTGCATAGTAGAAGCAATATGTTATCTATTATAGTGAAAAATTGAAAAAAAAAAAATACAAACTTAAGTAACTCAATTGTAAGTGCAGTATCAAAAAACACAAAATGTTTTAAAATTCAATTTTTTATTGTACTCTACACTTAAAACAAACCTTGACCAAAATTTGGCTACACTTAGGCTGGAGGCACAATTTAAGCTAATATGGCACTTCATTATGTTATATCATATTGGGCAAAACACACATACGAGCGGTTGCAGTCAGACTGTGGAACTGCTGACACGGCATGTTAATTATCTGCTATTGGTGGAGCGACCAGTTTTCAAAAGTCACCTGTATGCTTCTGTGCTAAATTAACACACAGCCATTTATGGAGCAGCAAAATAAAAACAGAAAAAAACTATTTGTGAAAATATTTTAGGTAACAATTTTGGTTCCTATAATTCACAATGATGTATATATATGTATATATACCCAATTTCAACCCACCATCAAATAATTGCTACATCTTAATTTAAAGGAGATTTTTTTTTAAATTCATATTTTACTAATCTTCTTCTATTATATAAAAATCAATGTTACGTGATAGTTTGTCTGTCTGTAGGTATGTCTCCTATGCGTTCATATACCATTCGTCCGATTGCGATGAAACTTGGGTGAGATGTTGAGTACACTCCAAGGAAGATTTCTGACTTAGTAAATCCATTTTACAATAGGTAGCGCACGCGTAGATTCAACAAATGAGCGACGATGCGCGAAGCATTTCAACAAAGTCCCGTATGTGTTCATATACCATTCGTCCGATAGCGATGAAACTTGGGTGAGATGTTATGTACACTTACGTGAAGGTTTCAAAATTAGTGAATACATTTCACAGTAGATAGCTCCCGAGTAGATTCAACAAATGAGCGACGACACGCAAAGCATTTCAACAAAGTTCCGTATGCATTCATATACCATTCGTCCGATAGCTATGAAACTTGCGTAAAATGTTGTGTACACTGCAGGGAAATTTTCTGGCTTAGTACATCCACTTTACAATAGGCAGCGCACGAGTAGATTCAACAAATGAGCTACGACGCGCGAAGCATTTCAACAAAGTCGCGTTTGCATTCATATACCATTTGTCCGATAGCAATGAAACTAGGCTGAGATTTTGTGTGCACTCCAGGGAAGGTTTCTAGCTTAGTAAATCCCTTTAAAAATAGGTAGAGCACGAGTAGAATCAACAAATGAGCGACGACGCGCGAAGCGTTTCAACAAAGTCCCATATAATTTCATATACCATTCATCCGATAGCGATGAAACTTGGGTGAGATGTTGTGTACACTCCAGGGAAGGTTTCTGGCTTAGTACGTACATTTTACAATAGGTAGCGCACCAGTAGATTCAACAAATGAGCGATGACACGCGAAGCGTTTCAACAAAGTCCCGTATAAAGTCATATACCATTCGTCTGATAATGATAAATGTTTGGTGAATTGTTGTGTACACTCCAGGAAAGGTTTCTGGCTAAGTGAATCCATTTTACAATACGAAGCACACGTTTATATTCAACAAATGAGTGACTACGCGCGAAGCGTTTCGACAACGTCCCGTATACGTTCACATACCATTCATCCGATTGCGATGAAACTTGGGTGAGATGTTGTGTACACTCCAGGGAAGGTTTCTGGCTGGGTACATCCATATTACAATATGTAGAGCAAGAGTAGAATCAACAAATGAGCGACGACACGCGAAGCGTTTCAACTAAGTCCCTTATGCATTCATGTACCATTCGTCCGTAGCTATGAAACTTGGGTGAGATGTTGTGTACACGTCATGGAAAATTTCTGGCTTAGTAAATCCACTATACAATATGCAGCGCACAAGTTGATTCAACAAACGAGGGACGACGCTCGAAGCGTTTCAACAAAGTCCCGTATAAGGTCATATACCATTCTGCCGTTAGCGGTGAAACTTGGGTGAAATATGGTGGACACTCCAAGGAAGGTTTCTGGCTTAGTAAATACATTTCAAAGTAGGTAGCACACGAGTAGATTCGACAACTGAACGACGACACGCGGAGCGTTTCAATACAGTCCCCTATGTCTTCATATCACATTAGTCCGATAGCGATGAAACTTGGGTGAGATGTTATGGACACTTACGTGACGGTTTCTAACTTTGTAAATACATTTTACAGTAGGTAGCGCACGAGTATATTCAACAAATGAGTGACGGAGCGCGAATCGTTTAAACGAAATCAGGTATGCGTTCATATACTATTCATCCGATTGCGATGAAACATTGATCAGTTATTGTGTACCCGCCAGGGAAGGGGACTTAGTAAATCCATTTCACAATAAGTAGCGAGTAGATCCAACAAATGGGTGACGACGCGCGAAGCGTTTCAACAAAATCCCCTATTGCGTTCATATAACATTCTTCGATTGCGATGAAACCTTGATGAGTTATTGTGTACACGCCAGGGAAGGGCTTCGACTTAGTAATACATTTCTCAATAGGTAGCGCACGAGTAGATTCAACAAATGAGTGACAGCGCACGAATCGTTTATACAAAACCCTGTATACGTGCATATACCATTCATCCGATTGCGATGAATCATTGATGAGTTATTGTGTACACGCCAGGGGAGGGTTTCGACTTAGTAAATCCATTTCACAATAGGTAGCGTACGAGTAGATTCAACAAATGAGTGACAGCGATGAAACGTTTGAAAGTTGTTGTGCACGCTCCCACGAATGGTTCTAAATTAGAAAATCCATTTTACGATAGCTTAGAGGCAGTTAACATGTTGTGTATCCAAAAGCACTTCAAGAAACAGAATTTCAACGCCAACACTTTCTTTGATTGGCATTGCAACGCATGCCGGGTACAGCTTGTAATATATAAAAATGAGATTGTGTTTGTCTGTTTGTCTGTTACTCAATCACGCAAGAACCACTGGTCCGATTTAAATGAAATTTTGCGTGGATGTAGCTGAATTACCAGGTTTACATATAGGATACTTTTGATTTCGATATTATGCACTATTTAAAAATGGGGACTATTTTCATATTTCCATTTCAAATAAAAAGAGAACGCTAAGAAATAGCAAACTTTTGATGGCACATACGAGCTTTAAAATTTAATTTTCTATCCTAAAGGTCCTTATCACTTTTTGTGTATCTCCAACAGTTAGCGAGTAAAACCTAAATATGTCTTATAAAACACGGTCAACGCCGAGCGATGTCTGTCTATGTTAGTCTCTACATGAACTGTTTTATTTATAGAGGTTGTTTGTGGGGTCCGAAACGAGACGTGATTTTGAGTCTAATTTTATACTCTTTGTGTCGGTTATTGTATGTATTTGGATCTTTACTCTGTTTCACAATGTTACAGTATATCATCATCATACTAATATATAAAAATGAGATGATGTTTGTCTGTCTGTCTGTTACTCAATCATGCAAGAACCACTGGTCCGATTTAAATGAAATTTTGCATGGATGTAGCTGATTTACCAGGTTTACATATAGGTAGAGATTGGAATTTTTCAGTGAGTTGGAAGTGCAGAAAGTGGGATTTAAAAAAGGGAAAATCTGGGTTTCCAATTGAACTTTTCGGTATTTTCACAATCTAGCTTTCAAAATACATTTCAGAAAAAAGACTGGTGTTTTCTGCAGACAAGCGATGGCGCTTATCAGGCAACACATTATTATAGTATGAGAAAAAGCGTTCACAGTCTGCATTTGCACACGGCATCCATATCACTTTTAGCACAGATTGTGCAAAATCAGCATAGTTTATCGTCATTCCCTGCAACACAGAAATAATTTCCACTCGTTCATCACAAGCAAGCTTGGTTTTCACGACTCTTTGCAGTTCGCTGTAGCCTGTTAGAACGAAATCATCACTTAGCTTCGAACTGAACTGCAGATGTTTCACGGTTCTCGTCAGATTACCATCAACAGTCATACATGCAATTTCGGCAGGATCAAACACTCTTGCAGCTTTGTAGAAATCCCGAGCAGGATCACCACTCCTTAAAGTTATTAGTTTAGTCAAACTGTGTGATGCAGTGTTGGTCTTCTCACTTTTCATTTTATGTTTCAAAGTAGCACTGTGAGAAGCTTGCAGTAATTCCATTACTTTGGCACTATGATACCCAGATGCAGCAACCTTTATTGTTTGTTCTATCTGTCTTAGGCGACCTTCCAAAAATGGGACAGTAGGATAGGACTGACCCTCTAGAAAATTAATGAGGTTAACAATGCCACTACCCACATCCCTTACAAAAGAAGACTGTACTTCAGCAGAAATTAATTCATCTTCCTTAATATTCTGAAGAAAATCAACCCCAGCATTTTGCCCACAAAATTCCTCACTTTTCATGAATGCCACAACATCTCGTATGTGTTCAGCAAGATATACCACTGATTCGTACCAAGATGACCACCTTGTAAGAATGGACATGGGAAATAGTGGTATTCACCGTCCTGGGTATTTACTGTCCAGAAACTTCCTGAAGAGATGCTTTCGTTTCCGCGTATTCAAAAAAGCAGACTTCACTTTCGATACAACAAGCTGCAAATCTTGCAAGTGTTTACCTAACACATTCAACACTAAATTTAGCTTGTGTGCCCAACACTGGACAATCAAAACACCATCACTTAGAATATTTCCCAGTATGTCGAAACATTTTACCATTTTTATTTATTTATTTATTTATTTATTTATTTACATAGGTCCCAATGAGCCTGAGCTCGTGTTAGGGACAATCAAGTAACATAGTTACAGCATGGCATATATATAATTTTTGTAACATTATTGTTTAATTTAATAGTAACGTATATTAGATTGCTAGTGACTAGTGCTGAATCTGACACAAGGGCCACAACGACATCAAGCTCAATGTCATATTTTTTCAGTGTGTCCAAAATTGCTCTAGAGCAGGTTTTTGAATCTGCTGTTTCGAGTGTATGTGTGTCACCGACAATTACTTCCACAGAAGCTGAAGACTTGATTGCTTTAAATAAGACAACAAAAATACACTCTTCATGTTTGTTTGTGGTTTCATCACAATACACAACCAATTTCTGTCCTGAAAGTTTGCTCTTAATTTCTTCCACCCTTTCATTCACCATTTCTGGAATATACTTTTCCCTGATCACGTTGGTACAAGGAATATCTCCAGCTCCTGCAACACATTAATATTTTAAAAAATTACTTCCCGAATTTTTTAAAAAAGTTGAATTGTACATACTAGATGACAAGTAACGTTACACCAACTAAGTAGCATATGTACAGTAACCTAAGCTATACAAGTTGAAAAGAAAAGTTCGAAAATTTTATGAACATCTTGTGTTCTTATTACACATTCACTACCAGCCGCCACTCAGCGGGAATTTAAACCCACAGGCCAGCAATTGAAATGCTCTTGCAGCCCTTTACACAGCAAGTTAGAAAATTGAACTAGTAGTTCTATAAACCTAAAATGTCACTCTAGTAGACTTTTACTGTATGATATCTGATATCTTCAAACTTTAAATTGTACCACGATTTTGTAATATAATAATAATATGCTAATAGATCAGATGGCCTAACCAACCATACCAATAGTTTTGTCACTAGCCAATAATCCTAACCAACAGTTTTGTCACGTAGTTCGTCTCTAACCTAACTTTCGATTCCCGGCGATGTCCATGTCACTCCGCAGACGTGGCAAGACTGCGTGACGTAGTCCGAGCCGCGCCGTGTTGGATCTCTAACCTAACTTTTGCTTCCCGGCATCGGAAGTTTTAACGTTCGTTCTAAAAACAAACGCCGGTCATTCAAGGTTATACATGCTGCACGCGACTAACAGGAAGAACAAAATGTGGTTCCTTTATCATATGTCTTCAGTCCCCTAAACTTGCAAGGACTGCATAAAATATACAGACCAAACATAGGCCTAATTGCAGTTTGTTCACGCCAGCACTTAAACGCTTTAACTGACAAAAGCCGCGCCCATGAAGATCTCACTAAATGCCGTAACCAACTGGTACTGAATGTGTTCAACAGTGAAATTATGTAAATTTACTAACAGTAAAAAGAAAAGAAAAAAAAAATCTTACCTTCTATGAATTCATACATGAATGATTTCACATGTTCATTTTCCAGCTTTGAAATTGGTATGTTTGCTTTTAAAAATGTCTCTGCTACACGTTTCCCAAGATATTCACTGGTTTTCTTTTTGTTTTGCACATTGTTAAAACACGTGGCAATTGATGTCTGAACGCGAGATGTTTCGCCTTCTTTGCGAGAATTGAACGCCGTGACGTATTTTACAGACGCCAAATGTTTTTGGATGGTATAGTTTCTTTCCCAGGACACAAGACAGTTACAAAACTTGCACATCACGGTACTCTTATCAGAACAATAAAACCCATGCTTTTCGTACTGGAAAGCTCAATCCCTTGCAGATATTTTACGGTTAGGCATTTTGTAGCCTTTCAAATATGCACACACAACGGAATACCTCTACTCAATGTACTCATACACACGCTTCTCTCCGTGTAGCTGGCGACAAATAAAAGCAGGTTACGACTTCAACGGAAGCGATTGTAAATGTCGATAATATCGACCTGCATTCGATAATATAGAACTGCAACTCAAGACTAACCACAATATCTCAAAATCACTCTACGAAAGATCGATTGTTGAGCGTGATCTCAATACGATTGAAAAAGATAGATTACCGGTAAATTGCTTCAAAATGGGAATTTAGCGCCTTCTTTTAGTTAATTGCACCAAAAATCTTGCATTTTTCGCGAAAACATAGCAAATTCGCGAGATTATACGAAATTCGCGATTTTTCGCGAGCTCAAATCGTTATGAAAAGAGTTGCAGGTTGTTTATTAATAGTAATTATACATATAAAAGTACGTTTTTTCATAATTCGCGAAATTCGCGATCGCGAAATATTCCATTCCCTACATATAGGATACTTTTGATTTCGATATTTTGCACTATTTAAAAATGGCGACTATTTTCATATTTCCATTTCAAATAAAAGGAGAACGCTAAGAAATAGCAAACTTTTGATGGCACATGCGAGCTTTAAAATTTAATTTTCTATCCGAAAGGTCCTTATCACTTTTCGTGTATCTCGAACGGTTAGCGAGTAAAACCTAAATATGTCTTATAAAACACGGTCAATGCCGAGCTATGTTAGTCTCTACATGAACTGTTTTATTTATAGAGGTAGTTTGTGGGGTCCGAAACGAGACGTGATTTTGAGTCTAATTTTATACTCTTTGTGCCGGTTATTGTATGTGAGTATTTGGATCTTAACGCTGTTTCACAATGTTATAGTGCTTTCTACTTTGCACGGTATGCCCTCATCCTTTTTATCGATTTGTTTTTCGTTAAATGAATATTTCAGTTGGCCAATATTTATCTGCTTTTTACCATGATCAGAAACCCGAATTCACAGACGAATGTGTCGAAGACTAACGACTGTCACATTAGTTTATTTAGTGTTCATATTAATCTTACTGCAGAACTGGGCAAATTTATTTCAATAAAGTTGGTATTTTGCCTTTCACAGCCAATAAAAAAAAACCCGCACAAAACACGGCGTAAACCTAGAAAAGTTGCTGTGTTTTAATTGCTTGGTCCTGAAATTCAATATACAATCATTTTGGAAGCCATTATAGAGAGGTGAAAGACTGTTTTAGCGTTTATCTCTCGCAATAAAGTAGCGGAGGTGTTCTAAATAAGAATTGAGGTATTGCACACTTTGCTACTCCTTTGGTAGTCCGCAAATAGACCACAAGAGCCCACTGATGAACCATCTCGGAGTTACTAGGCGTAATCTCGCACAAGACACGGCATAAACTTCGAACATTTTACTTCGAACATTTTTCTGTGATTAATTTGTTTTTGTTATTATTACTTGGGATGATTGAAGTTTGTTTCGTTACTGTTACTCTTTATCATGACATGGTATGTACTTTCCGCAATATTACTTATTGTGGATATGATAATTGCTATCAAGTTTGATGTATTTTTAGCATAATGTTTATATGTTTAAATATAGTATGAAGACGTTAAACGATAGGTGTTTAATATTTAAAACAGGTTATTGAACTTTTACTACATAGAAGCTGATATTTATTTCCAACATATAAACGCACTTTCTCACCTACAAAGTGGAGGCAGACAGGCTTTTCTCCGGGTACTCCGGTTTTCCCTGTCACAATTTCATTCCAGCAACAATCTCCACTATCATTTCATTTCATCTGCCATTCATTTGATCATTGCCCCTGGGGAGTGCGACAGGCTTCAGCAGCCGGCACAGTTCATACCCTCGCTGTTAGATGGGGGTTTCATTCATTCCATTCCCTGACCCGGTCGGTCGACTGAAAGCAGGCTAAGGATTTTCACTTTCCTACCTCTGATTAATAATTTGGTGAGTGAAAATGCATGTAGTCTACACATGTAGTTGGTAACATGGAAATAACATAACTACATTAGGAATGTGTGATGATATATATTAATGATTTAGGCCAGCAAGTACTAAAAGCCGTTCGAAGAATGGGTGCTTCAGCTAGTATTTTATAATTTCATTTTTTTTTGATGGCCTTTGATAGATAGCTTTGAAGCCATTTTCCTTCTCCAATGAGCAGTTACTGGAAAGAATACTTCCAAGATAGGAGAAGTGATCTACTCATTCCAGATGCATACTGCATGTATAGAAGTATTGAAATCTGGAGAGGCAGTTCTAGGAATGTTGATGGTCAGACCAAACCGTTCATATGCCTTGGCGAAACAGTCAAATGACAGTTGCAGTTCGTCGGGAGCAGCATTGTCATCCACTTGTTGCAGATCAGTTACATGGGTGAGGCTTGTAAACCTCTCTGATTGGAGTTTGGTCTGATTGAAGAGTCCTCCAACAAATTTATACTTAAGTTCCACTCCCACATTGTTCATATGCGGTGTGTCGTAGAGCATGGCTGCCAGGTACAGGGCAAAGAGTGCTGGTGCAAGTTCATAGCCTTGTTTTAGCCCATTCCATTAGTGATGGAGAATTCTTGTGATGTTTCATTCTGGTACAATACCTGTCCAAACATGCCATCATCGAGAGCTTGTATCAGTCCAACAAAAAGTGCATGACAACCACACCATCTTAAAACCATCCACATTGCTTGTTTGGGCACTGTGTCAAAGGCCTTTTCCAGATCGTAGAACACGAAGAGCAGAGGCTTATGTTGTTCTCTACACTCAGGTCTCTGACTTCTAACAAGCTTTGGAGCCCCTTAGCCTTTTGTTGCCGCCAGTTACCATATTTGCTCGCATATAACTCACCATTGCATATATCTCACACCCCATTTTAAAATTTGAAATTGCAGAACAAAAATCCCTGCATATATCTCTCATTAATATCTGACACTGTCATCAAGATGATCGTAGTAATTTTAAGATGGAACCCTCACCCACTGGCCATCATATGTCGTTTTAGCGGTGGTGCTTTACTTTCTTTCGCGGAATTTGTTGCCTGACGGTTACATTGTTGACAAATACCAGTATTCTGTCTTAACGTTCCATTGTTGTTTCTCAGTTAAGTGTGATTGTTTTCTTGTGGAGGTCGGTCTTTAAGTTATGTAAAATTGAGAAAGTTATACGGCTGGGTTTAAACTCAAAGTGATAAAATACACAGAAGATGATGGTAATAGAGTTGCCGGTTGAGAATTCATTGTTACTGAATTTAATATTTGCTAAAGACTAATGTGCAAAAACGAAAATTCTACAACATTATTTAGTCCTAACAATACTAATACCTTGAGGAGATAAAACCGAAGGGAAGCCCTGGGTTTTATTCGAATCAGCTGATTACACTCTACAGCTCAGCTCAACTGTTCCAAGTTGCCATTGTATCTGTCGCATTCTTCTTTACAAAGTATAGAGTATAACTAGCAAGATATGATGCAGCATAATATCCCAAAAGCCTTCACTTGGATTGTTATTAATTATTATTATCATGTTTTTGCAGGAAATACGTATGTTGAGAGAACAGGCTGCGCAGCATGCTGCTGAGCATGAAGAGGAACTGGTGCACGATGCCATGAAGGAGAAGCGTCAGAAGGTTGCTGAGAATGTGGAGATGATCCGAATGAAACGACTGACACAGCAGCAGACAGCTCAGATCTTGGCCCTGCAAGCTCACAACGAAACCCTGGAACGTGAACTGACTCAGATCAAGCAAGCATTGGAACTTTCTCAGAAGGAAAATGGTCAGTACTGTTCACTCAGCTTACTTGCATAAATATTCTTTCATTTTCTGTTTTGAAAGGGTCATTCGAATGAATATAAGCCAAAAGATGTAATAAAATATTAAATCAATTCATTATCATCTTTTCCACCTAGTAATGAATCATAACTATTTTCAAGTAATGATTCAATTGAACTGGTTTTACTGGCTTTACAATGCTGGGACACCCTCTCCCCAGGGGTCATAAATATGGAGGGCCCTGCTCTGGGTTATGAGTGAAGACCTCAACGGCACCTGCAGTGGAGAAGGGAGTCCTTCGGTACAGGGTAGTTGGCGGAAGAGGCAATCCAGTACTTGGATTTGTAATGAGTAAATGATACTTGCCCATATAATGGACACATATCAGAATGTAGCGTGTGTACTCCTGGGGTGCGGCTACAACAGGCGTCTGTTCTCCATGTTAGGAGCGGCCTAACAAAGTGCTGACAGTAACTCTAAAATGTCTTTGGGTGCGGCGAACCCATCGTACATATAGCCTAAATATGATAGTGTGTGAGTCGAGGCCTCGGAAACGGCTAGGGCGTCTCCCGGAGGCGATGCGCAGCTCTTGGCGTCCTGGGAGAGCTGTGAGAAGTGGGCTACCAGAGAATATTAAGACCGTCACAAAGATTGCAACCATAAATCTCTTGACCCTTACTGGTAAGGCAGAGGAACTAATTGAGTACATGGAAAAGAAAGATATTGCACTGATGGGTCTGAGTGAAACCAAGTGGCGAGGAAAGTGGCAGAAGAAACTGAGTAAAAGATTCCAATTGTATTGGAATGGTGGCAGTAACAGTAAAAATGGTGTTGCCATGATTCTAAGGAATGATCTTGTCCAGTATGTTAAGAAAGTAAATAAGTAATGACTGAATAATAAAAATTAGACTTGGCCTCAAAAGTGGGGTTAAAGATATCAATCAGGTCCATGCACCCCAGAGAGGGAATATGGTAGAGAGTCTAAGAGGATTTCTTGGAGGAACTTGCGCCGCTACAGGTCTAGTAATAAAAATAATAATGCGCATCAGAGTAGCAGTGGAAGATAAAATCAACAAGGTCGCAAATGGACGAGGGAAAATATGTCTTGCCCGATCCGGTGCTGGGCCCAAGGTGTGTAGAGTGGACAAAAGATGATTTCCAAAAACCCAAATGGAAACAAATAATTGCTTAATGCAATGATCAAAAGTGCAAAAAAGGATGTCATGAAATTAATTAAAGAAAACCCAGAGGCGTGTTAATCGTGCCTTTGTTACATCAAAAATACAAGATTGACGAAATCGAGATAAGGATAAGGGAGGGGAACTTAAATATCTATTCTTCTTCTTCTTCTGCTTTTACGGCCTCATTGGACCACTTCAATCATTTCTTGGTCCTCTTCTTCAGTAAGTTTCCTTTCCGAGTCGCCCAGTAGCTCTTCATTCGCTCTGATCTTCTCAGGCGTTCCTCATCTGTAAATACCCTTTTTACTGTATTACGTTTGTCTATTTTAGCCTGAAATCTTATTTTTATATCTCTCAGTTTTTTAAATTTTGTTGTTTTGTTTTGCAAGTCATCCAAGGTTATTTCCAATTCTTTCATATCTTCTCTAATTTCCTTAATCCATCCTACTTGTTGTTTCATATTCCAAAGTTTCACTACAATTTTTCTAGATAACCTGGTTTCTGGTGTCCTCATGCTGTGACCAAAGAAAGAAAGCCGTTTCTTCCGAATAGTATCAGTGATGGGCTCCAGTTCTCTGTATACCACTTCATTTGGTACTATCCGCCACTGTCCATCTTTCTGATATTTTTTATTTATGCATGTTCTAGCTATTCTTCTTTCTACTTTTAAAATTTTGTCGATTCTGTTTTTCTGAGTAACTTTAAAAAGAGTTTCACTTCCATAGGTCACCTCTGGTTGAACCACCGTCTTGTAATGTTTTAATTTTGTTGCGATTGATAGACATTTTCTTTTATATGTAGACCATGTTAATTTTTGGGCTTTTATCATTTTATTAGTTCTTTCTTGCCATGCAGGTTTCTCATCCAAGTTGTAAGTTATAATTTCTCCTAAGTATTTAAATTGCTTCACTATTTTAACTTTCTTGTTATTTACTGTTATGTGATTGATTACAAGTGGATTTGCTACCATTATCTCTGTCTTTTCAAATGATATCTGAAGTCCAATTTTTTGTGCTATATTTTGTAGGCTTATTATTTGATTTTTGGCTTCTTGAATATTATTAGCCAGTAACGCTAAGTCATCTGCGAATCCCAAGCAATTTAAGTCTATTTGATCTTTCTTGGTTCCAATTCTTATGTTCCTAGGATTTTCCCTGTACCATTCCCTCATTACATATTCCAAAGCACAATTGAAAAGTAGAGGCGATAAACCATCTCCTTGCCTTATCATCATCATCATCTTCATTTCCCGTTTCCAGCTTCCTGGGTCGGGTTGTGTATTAAGGACCTCCAACGTTTCCTGTCTCTCCACCACTCCTCCTGTTTTTAGTACTGCTTCAGGTTTTCCTCCTCTCTTCTCTACACACTCCCACACTGTATCTGCCCATCTCTTTCGGGGCCTTCCTCGTGGTCTCTTCCCTGTCATCTTTTCACAGAAAGTTTTCTTTGGTACTCTCTCCTCTCCCATTCTCATCATATGTCCATACCACTTGAACTTTGTTGTTTCTATCCTGTCCTGCAGCTTCAAGATTCCTGTCCTTTTTCTAATCTCTTCGTTTCTAACTCTATCTCTTCTGGTCTTGCCCTCTATACCTCTTAGGAATTTCATCTCCGCGGCTTGTATTCTACTCTCCTCTCTTTTTGTAGTAGTCCACGCTCCAGCTGTATATGTTAGTATGGGTCTGTAGTAGGTTGAATATAATACATTTCTACATTTCTTTGGGACATCTCGGTTCCACAGAATACCCCTTATGCTCTGGTAAAAACTGTTCGCTTGTTGTATTCTCTTTCCAATTTCCTCAGTTATCCTTCCATCTTCTGTGATCACACTTCCCAAGTACTTGAAACTTTTAACCACTTCTAGAATTTTCCCATTCAATTCTGTCTTTCCTCTTCCTGCCTTCCTTCCTCTTGACATTACCATTGTCTTGCTCTTCTCTGTGCTTACTTTCATCCCATATTTCTCTATTTCTTGATTCCATACATCTAGTTGTTTTTGTACTTCCTTTTCATCCTCGCCCCATATCACTATATCATCTGCAAACAGCATGGCCTTTGTTGCCTCTTGTCCCAATCTCTGTTTAACATTCTTGTGAATTTCATCCATGACTATGATGAATAGTAAGGGGGACAATACACTTCCCTGTCGGAGACCTGTTTCCACTTTAAACCATTCTGTTTCTCCTATACTGGTCTTCACGCTACTCACACAATATTTGTACATAGCTTTTAACATTTGGACATCAGCTCCGTTAACTCTCCTTTTCCTTAATACATTCCAAACCACCTGTCGAGGCACACTGTCGTACGCTTTCTCAATATCAAGAAATGTCATCACCATGTCTTTTCCAAATTCCCATCTTTTCTCCATCATTTGCCTTAATGCAAAGATTAGGTCAAATGTTGATCTGTCTTTCCTAAAACCATACTGTTCTTCTTCCATCTCTCCTTCTATCTTCCTCCTCAGTCTGCCTTCCAGAACTCTCTCAAAGATCTTAGCTACATGAGCGATAAGAGTGATCCCTCTGTAGTTATTGCATTCCTTTTTGTCACCTTTCTTAAAAATCGGGATAATTAATCCCTTTCCCCATTCTTCTGGAATCTCTTTCTTCTTCCAAATTATTCTAAATAATCTATACAACCACTGTACACCTATTGGTCCCGCTGCTTTTATCATTTCCGCGGACACCTCATCCTCTCCTGCTGCTTTACCGCTCTTCATCTTCTGTATGGCTTCCTCTATTTCTAGCATAGTGATCTCCTTTTCTTGTTCTTCTTCTTCTTCCATTGTTTCTTCTTGTTCTTTTTCATCTTCCAGTTCAATGTATTTAACATTTAGTAGCTTTGAAAAGTATTCTTCCCATCTTTTTAATATATCATCTCTTTGATACAATATCTGTCCTGCTTCAGTTTTTACAAATTTTGTGTTTTCCCTACCTTTTACACTGTTTTTCACCAATCCATATAAAACCTTTTTACTTCCTTGGATATCCTCCTTCAAAGTTTCCGTGAAACCTTCCCAACTTTTCCTTTTTTCTTCTTGTACAATTTTTTGGCATGCCTTCTTTGCTTCTCTATATTTTTGCCATTTCTCTGCATTCTTACTGCCTATTCACTTCCTCCATGCCATTTGTTTTTCTTTAACAGCTTCCTTTACCCTGTTGTTCCACCAAGGAGTCTCCCTTTCCTTTTTCTTCCCTGATAGTCTTCCACAAGTGTTTACTGCACACTTCGCAAAACAATTTCTAAAACATGTCCATTCCTGTTCGATACTTTTTGCTTCGTCTTTGGGAATTTCCTTTTTCAAGTCTTCTCGGAACTTTTCCATTGCCTCTCTCTCTTTTAGCTTCCACACCTTTATTTTCTTTCCCTTTTCTCCGCAAGCTTTGTAATTTTCCCAAGCCTTAATTTGGCTATCACCACTTTATGGCCTCCTTCAAAATCTCCTCTTGGCATAGCTGTCACATCTACCAGTTGTCTACGTTTATCCTTTTCCACTAGGATAAGATCGATCATTGTTTTTGTCTTTCTGTCTCCCCATCCATACCTAGTTATTTTTTGGGAGTTCTTTTTCCTAAACCATGTATTTCCAACAATTAATCCATTCCTTCTACAGAAATCTATTAACATTTCTCCTTCTTCATCCTGATTTCCATAGCTAAATGGGCCAATTATCTCTTCTTTTCCCTGCCTATCTGTTCCCACATGTGCATTCATATCACCCATCATTATAACCTCTTTGTCTTCTATACACTTTTCCAGTTCTTCTAAGAAATCCTCTAAACATTCATCTACCTTCCCTGTCTGGGGTGCGTAAATCTGTATAAAATCCTTTGTTCCACTCTCAAGTCCTAGTCTAATTTTCATCATTCTGTCATTAATTTGGTCTACTTTCTCAACATACTGCACTAAGTCTTCTCTCAATCCTTAATCCTGTTTTAATCGTAAACGGTTCAGATATTTCTCCTCTGAATTTTACTTTAGATTTGGTGTTTGTTAGAGTTAGTTTTATAATTTTTATTAATTTGGGATGAAGTCCGAAATTCCTAAGTATTTTCAGCAATGAAGATCTATGTATACAATCATAAGCTTTTTTGAAGTCTACGAAGGTTATGACTTGTTGTTTTTGTCTATGTTTGTAGTAGTCCATTACTAATTTTAAGGTGATTATCTGTTCAGGGCAGCTTCGCCATGGCCGAAATCCACCTTGATATTCCCCTATTTCCAGTTCTAATTGATCTTTACAACGATTATATAGAATTCGTGACATGATTTTATATGTGATATCCAGAAGGGAAATTCCTCGATAGTTGTCAGGATTTGATTTTTCTCCTTTCTTGTGTAATGGATGTATTATAGCAGTAGTCCAATGGTCTGGCAGTTCTTTTTTGATCCAAATGTTCACTATGCATTGGTGTAATGAAATCTTTACTGGTTCTGCTGCATATTTCCACAATTCTGCAAATGTTTGATCTTCTCCACTCGCTTTGTAGTTTTTGAGCTCTCTCAGCGCTTTGTAGACTTCTTGGATTGTGGGTGGATTTATGTTTTCTGATGGTGTTTTAATAGTGGTGTCTGTATTTATTTGAAGCAGCTCTGGTGGATCTTCGCAATTTAGCAACTTGTTGAATGTTTCTGCTAAAATTTCTGTATTTCTTTTATTACTATGAGCTAACTCGCCATTTTTGTCTTTTAACATTAATGTTGGAGGTTCATATCTTTGTAGTTGTTTGCTAAAAATTTTGTAGTAATCTCTTGAGTTTGTTTTCGCGTTATTTGTTTCGATCATCAGAAGTATATCCTTTTGGTATAGCCGTTTAACCCCTCGTATTATTTTTTGAGTTATCTTCCTTTGTTTTATGAGATCCAAGTGTGATTCATCTGTTTTTTGACTCTGATACCGTAACCAGGCTTGATGTCTATCTTCCACTGTATTATCACACTCATCGTTCCACCATTGGTGTTTCTTCCTTGGATTTATTGGGGCTACTTGTTCAGCTATTTGTTTCAATTCGGGAACTATTTCCTCTAGATCATCTGTTATTTTAATATATCTAGTTCGTTCTTTGTATCCCTTGTTATTTATTAGTTTATGAGGGTCGTATGTTCTCTTCTTTTTTAGGTGAGTTTTTTTCTTTATCAATGGGGTAAATTTAATTTTAATCTTTATCATGTAATGATCCGATCCAGTATCTGTTCCTCTCAGAACTTTCACATTGTAGATCTCCCTGTGATAGCTCTTATCCATACAAACATGATCTAGTTGCCATTCACCTTTTTTCCAATCTGGATGTTTCCAAGTTTTGAGTTTATTTGGTCTTCTCTTGAAGTAAGTTGATTTGGAGATAATATCATGGTTTCTGCAAAATTCCACCAGTCTTATGCCATTCCTGTTTGTTCTTCTCTGTGCTGGCCATTTTCCTATTATGTCTCTATATCTTTTTTCCTTTCCTAACTGGGCATTAAAGTCTCCAATTAAAATTTTGGTGTGACATTTATTTATGTTTGTTGCTGTCTGATCTAAAAGCTCCCAAAATGCCTCCACATCATCTTTGTGTTCTTTCTTATTATTTTTATCATTAGTTGGGGCATGGGCATTTAGAATGGTATATGTTCTATTTGCAGCTTTTAGAGTTAGTGTCGAGAGCCTAGGGGATAATGCTTTAAATTCTATGATGGATTCAATTATTTTGAGATTGACTACAAATCCTGTTCCGAATTGTGGACATTGCTTCATTACTCTTTTTCCTGGTATTCCCTTGTAAATTCTATACCCTTGTGATTCTATTGGTTCCTGATCGGTGTTTCTAATTTCTTGAAGCCCGGTTATTAGAATCCCTTTGCGATCCATTTCGTCTGTCAAAATGTTGAGTTTTCCTGGCTGTATGATGGAATTTATATTGTGTGTTGCTATATAGTTTATCTGTCCTATCTTCAGTCTAAATTTGGGTTTTCTATCTGTCGGGGGTATTTTTAGATGCTCCGACTCATCTAGGGTATCTTTCAGGTGACTGCCCACCGTATCCGAATGCAGTCTAGGTGGATTATTCCTTAAAAGATTTCCTTCCATGTTTGACTTTCAAAGGTAGTCAACCTTGTATGGAGCAAGCTCCGAGTTACAACTGCGGTTGTTAACCGTAGAGGTTGTTGTGTGTTTGGTCCGCGAGAGCTATTTTATTTTGCTCAAGTCCGCAGGCAAGCCGGTGAGGACCCCCCTATCCGCCACCTGGGACGCGCCACGTCGACCTCTCCGCCTGCTACGACACCGTAGTAGGTTCGTGGTTAAATATCTATATATTAAAAATATTTATGAAAACTTATCCGAGTCCGTCCGGCCATTCTATCTGGTCGATTTTCTTAATTCTTTTTTTAAATGAAAGGTGTTCATGCACAGATTTCAACTTTTTTCAACTTTTTCCAACTTTGAAGCAATCATATCTTGGGTTCTAATTGAGGTACGCAGGTCGTTTTGGTCTAAGAACACTCAGTGAATCAAGCACTTTCATTTGAGCTCTTTCTATTCAAATCGGCTGATTCTGAGGAAAGTTATGAGTGAACATTCAATATTACATCTCATTTTTTTCAACATTTTTCTCATTGTAGCAATCATATCTTTGGTTCTAATTGAGTTACACAGTTTGTTTTGGTCTAAGAGCACTCAGTGGATCAAGCTCTATCTTTTGAGGTATTAAATATTTAAATTGGTTGATTTTGAGGAATGTTATGAGTGCCGAAGCGAATATTAGAAATATTTATGAAAACTTAACCGAGTCCTTCCGGCCATTCTATCCGGCCGATTTCCTTCATCCCTTTTTTTAAATAAAAGGTATTCATGCACGGATTTGTTAGCAAGTATTACAAATCACTTAACTTCCGCCTTCCTCAAATTATTTGATTTCTTGAACTTTTCTTCTCATTGAAGCAATCATCTATACATTAAAAATATTTATGAAAACTTATCCGAGTCCGTCCGGCCATTCTATCCGGTCGATTTTCTTCATTCTTTTTTTAAATGAAAGGTATTCATGCACAGATTTGTTATCAAGTATTACAAATCACTTAACTTCCGCCTTTCTCAAATTATTTGATTTTTTCAACTTTCTCCAACTTTGAAGCAATCATATCTTTGGTTCTAATTTAGGTACGCAGGTCGTTTTGGTCTAAGAACACTCAGTGAATCAAGCACTTTCATTCGAGCTCTTCATCATCATCATCTTGCACAGTTTCCAGCCACTGGCCGGGTCTGTTTGGAACACAAGCCTCTCCAACGTCTTTTGTCTTCCCACCATCTCTCAACCTCCACCCTTGTCCAGTCGTCTCCTCTCTTCTTCACGCTTGCTCTCTGGTCTAGGATTTTTAGTTGTGGATAATGAGATGTTATTTGCTGTGGTATGTTAGTGAGGATTTAAAAAAAAAATGTTACATCTAGTATGAAGAAGGTTATAGTTGTTGCTGGTGTGATTATGTTCTGTGGTATGAATGTGATGAATTGGAATAAATAGATGTGATGTCTTGAAGAATGCTGCGGTAGAAAAATATGTTTTAAGAAAATGCAAGGAGAAAAGAAGGATCAGAAGAATAGTAAGAATTGTGAGACATACTTTTTTCCCCCCTTATGAAGGTGGTTGTGGATAAGGACAAGAGGTGCAGGTAATTAAAGCCACAATTGTTAGAAAATAAACAATAGTGGGTTGCAAAATCTCAAATGTGTTAGATGGCCATCAAGAAGAGGATATGGATGTGAGTGTGAGTGATGTGCCCTGCTATAAATATGCCAGAATAACATCTTGTGACTTGGAATGTTCATTTTCCCGGTATAAGGCAGTGTTTCGCGATAATCGTCGGTCATTTGTGATGGATGGGACACTCGAATTTCTTAAATGAAATGGTGCTGAATTCTTGAGTAAAAAGAGAAAAAAATATTGAGTAACGAGGGAAAATTCTTGGGTAGGTAATTAAAATTCTTGAGTAGAAAACAAAAATTCTAGGGCAGAAAAGACAAATTCTTAGATAATATAGATCTTAGGGAAATAGAAATGCAGTCAGTACTTTCAAATATTTATATTGTAACTTCAAAATTATTGGTACAAAAGACGGAAATCGCAAACATTAAAAACAAAAAAGATATTTACAAACTTTACCTCCCTTCACGGAGACCTGGGTTATGAAAGGAAGGGAGAAGAGCAAAATACAGGCCAGTGAGATGAGGTTCTTGAGAAGCAGTATTGGAGCTACAAAGATGGACAGAATAAGAAATGAGAGGACCAGAGAATTAATGAAGGAGGAACCATTACAGGATGGTATAGAGAAATCTAGAGTTAGATTGTATGGACATGTAAAACGAATGGAGGAGAAGAGGATACCCAGGAGAGTACACGAGACGAAGTGGGAAGGAAAGAGACAGAGAGAAAGACCGAGAGACAGGTGGCTGAAAGGGGTGGAAGAAAGCGTGAAGAAGACTGGACAAGGGTGGAGGCTGAGAGATGGTGGGAAGACAGAAGATGTTGGAGAGGCTTGTGTTCCAAACAGACCAGGCCAGTGGCTGGAAACTGTGGAAGATGATGATGATGACCTCCATTCTTCATTTCATGTTTTACATTCATAATTGTAGGATGGCAGCAGTTCCAAATTTGTCATTGTTAGATTAGTTCTGAAATCTGTCAACACACAAGAAAATTTTGAAAAGAATCTTTCACAATTTACATTTGACACTGGAACCCACAGTGCCCTTAATGCACCATCAACAAAGGGTTGATGATCCTCTCTCATTGCCTGAAGAGCATCTTCCACCGCTATTTCTGCATTCTTCTTCAGAATATCCTGAAGATCCCTATATGCGAGCACTCCTTCATCAACGGGAATACCCTTCAGTGACGGTATTTTGCTGAATAGGGCCTTCAGTTTGTCTCCTGCTGTAGACTGCGACAAGACATTCTGCCTGTAGAAGAGCTCAGACACTGGCTCCAAAAATGTACGGGCTGGGTCCCCCAACATCAGGTTGTCCAACTTCGTATGCATATGGCCTGACGTCTTCTTTATTTCCTCCATCGCTCTGCCCCTAAGATTACCTTTCAGGGCATCCAGCTCTTCCTGGACCTTGTTGCTGAACATTCCTGCAGCAACCACTTGTAAACGCTTCTTCAAATTCTGAAGTTTGGGATACACTTCTGCAGCAATTGGTTTGGAATTTGTCTCCAGTCTGAGCAATAGAGGTTTCATCACTGATGCTACAGATTTAACGGAAAGAGCTTGCACATAAAGCACTTGTAACTCCGATTCTGTTATATTCTGCAGATGCGAAGATGCAGCGGTGAATGATTCTTTTCCATCATTGGTTTGGAAAAACTCGAAAAGAATGTTCCAGTTATCTGCCAGCCACTCAACTGCTTCCAGCCAGGAATTCCACCTTGTGGCAACAGGAATTGGATACATCCCAGCCTCCGATTCTTTCTCCTGCAGGAACTGTCGGAAGGCGTGTAGTTTGTTTCTGGCATGTAGAAATGTTTGCTTAACGGAAACAACTAATTTGTTCAGGGACGACAGGCATTCTTTCACCACAACACCAACCAAATTGACTTTATGTGCCCAGCATTGAATGTGAAGAGAGTCTTCTGGCAAGAGGAGTGACAACCCACTAAAACACGAGGTCATGTATTTGGCCGAGTCAGTTACTAAGGCCACAACTTGGTCATAGTTCACTTTCGTGTCGCGCAGTGCATCTGTAATCGTTCGAGCACATGTCCGTCCATTCACTGCCTCCAACGAAGTGACTGCCGCCACATACTGGTCCTATGATGCGGAAGGCTCCACTGTAGACAGCAGAACAACAAAAATTGCCCTGCCCAGCTTGTCGGTTGTTTCATCACACATGACAGCAACTTGTTTGTTATGTACGGCCATAACAACCTTTTCCTTCCTCGATTTTGCCAAGAGAGGCAAATAATCCCTACGAAGAACATTACTTCCTGGAAGGTCTCCACCGCCTACAACGTTCTTCTTCACCCATTCCTTGAAAGCTGGGTGATCTGCCTTTTCCAAGGGAATGTTAACTGATACCATCATCTCTACGGTCGAAGAGACAAAATCCAGTTTGGCAGCCTAATAAAGTCAGAAAAAATCAAATAATTAGTTTGTGCAATTAAATTATCAACAATTCATGCATCACAACCAACCACCACAGATACATAACATAAAATAGTGAATGCATCCCTCCACAGAGGGGCTTGGCGGTGGGAAGGGCATCTGCCTGTGAAACAAGAGCCTAATCCACTTGTGCGTCACAGTTCGCACCCGCGACCCTACAGGTGTGGGAAAAGCGGAAGGAAAAGAAGTAGAAGAAGAAGAATATCATACAGAATTAAAAATACTGTATTTAGAACTTCCGCTTGCGATTGGAGTCGATTTGAAAAAAAATAAAAAGAAGAAAGCATCATATTCCGCTCTACGAATTTGCGTGTTCTAATTGCGTCCATGCGCATGTGCGAACCGAAATGTTAATGAAAACACGAAAAGTTAATGGAAAGTTTCATTCACAAAAGTTAAAGATATTTTGTTTATCAACATGCTCGAAAAGTTAATGAACACGCTATTTTGTTTATTAACAGTCAAAAATGTTCCTAAACATTGTTTGTTAACAGTGTTTATTAACAAAGTTGACGAAAACACCTTGGTGTGGAAGTACCTTAACAGAACACGGTTGTTACGTCACCCGCAACAAAATAAAAGTATTCACAAGAATATAACAATTGAATGTTACGTACCTTTGCTCCTTTTGAACATCCAGCTGCCTCGAACATTGTTGTCTGCCGCTTGCGTGTCTTTGCTGCTTCCACGTGGTGGCGGCTAGAAATGTGCTTTTTTACGGCATCAGAAGTTTCCCAAGGTATTCTTTTTATTGCAAAAGCTACAGAGCATTACTTCTCCAGACCTCTTCATTCCGTCCTGCGAGATCTGTTTTATTCGTTCATCTAAGCACACTTTCGGTGGCATGGTGAACTATCCTGATAAATTTTCGTGCGACGAAGACCTCGACAAATGGTCTAGAACTATCGACTTGGGAAGTGTTCTTGCAACATTCTAAAAGCTGACTAGTTACAGTGTAGTAGGACAGCAGTGCGAGAGCCGAGTTCAAGGTTACGCAGTGTTGCATGTTACCCGGCATCATTTCGTGATTTACAGCGTGACCGTTGTCTCTTGTTTCTCGAACCCACTTACGAACTTTTATGTCCACATTTTCGTACTTTCCTTTTTACACACCACGGAAGGGCTTACAAGTTTTCTTTGTTCCCAATAATTTATCCTTCTGGTTATGCCAATAACGAATCATACACGGCTGCACTTCATATTTACGACTCGCCGCTTTCACTCCATTTTCTGCGGCATATTCTAGCACTTTCAACTTGAAAGATGCCGTAAAACTTATTGTTTCCTCATTTTCAGTCGTTGTGTACTGCACGCTTCTTACACACCGCCGTGCGGTACACGAGGCACGGAACTCGTAAGCGAGGCAGTAGGGGGAGAGAGTAGCCTTTTTTGTCGAGGTCGACAGGTGTTTCAGGCAGAAGCACGGGTTTTACAGTTTCGTGAGTTGCGTGATACGGTAGCATGGCATCCAGCTAAAATGTATACTATAGATTTTGGTTATTAAGAAATGATTGTGTACCGTCTTGTGTTTTATTTAATGATATGTAGTAGAGTATTAATACCACGAACCTACTACGGTGTCGTAGCAGGCGGGGAGGTGATACTCCGACATGGCGCGTCCCAGGTGGCGGATAGGGGGGTCCTCACCGGCTTGTCGGCGGACTTGAGCAAAATAAAATAGCTCTCGCGGACCAAACACACAACAACCTCTACGGTTAACAACCGCAGTTGTAACTCGGAGCTTGCTCCATACAAGGTTGACTACCTTTGAAAGTCAAACATGGAAGGAAATCTTTTAAGGAATAATCCACCTAGACTGCATTTGGATACGGTGGGCAGTCACCTGAAAGATACCCTAGATGAGTCGGAGCATCTAAAAATACCCCCGACAGATAGAAAACCCATATTTAGACTGAAGATAGGATAGATAAACTATATAGCAACACACAATATAAATTCCATCATACAGCCAGGAAATCTCAAAATTTTGACAGACGAAATGGATCGCAATGGGATTCTAATAACCGGGCTTCAAGAAATGAGAAACACCGATCAGGAACCAATAGAATCACAAGGGTATAGAATTTACAAGGGAATACCAGGAAAAAGAGTAATGAAGCAATGTCCACAATTCGGAACAGGATTTGTAGTCAATCTCAAAATAATTGAATCCATCATAGAATTTAAAGCATTATCCCCTAGGCTCTCGACACTAACTCTAAAAGCTGCAAATAGAACATATACCATTCTAAATGCCCATGCCCCAACTAATGATAAAAATAATAAGAAAGAACACAAAGATGATGTGGAGGGATTTTGGGAGCTTTTATATCAGACAGCAACAAACATAAATAAAAGTCACACCAAAATTTTAATTGGAGACTTTAATGCCCAGTTAGGAAAGGAAAAAAGATATAGAGTCATAATAGGAAAATGGCCAGCACAGAGAAGAACAAACAGGAATGGCATAAGACCACTGCCGGCTGGATCGCAACACTCCTGGTTGCTTTAAACTGCCTGCCCATTCGACACTCACAGGCGTACAAGATATATGCATTAATTCACTGCTAGGTGCAGCACCAAGGCACTGAGATTGCCGCGGCTTTTTAAAGGGGAAGATACCTGAAACGAAGTATTGTTATGTTTGGAGGCTTAATATCGAGATTGATGGACGTGAAAACATTACACTAAGTTAGTTCCTTTGTTATTCTAACTTCTAAAAGTATTCAGACACATACTTACGGGCAAATTTTCAGTATAAAGGAAAGCAAAAATACATGTGGTGGAGGCGATTGTTTTTAAGGGGCGAAATGTCTAGCTCATTTTCCCGTAATTATGCAGACGATAATAAAAAATATAACTACTTCTAACTGAGTTAAATCTAACTTATGTACTTGGCGAGAAGAAAAGAGGAGAAGAAGGACAAAAAAAGACAGGGAAAAGAAATGTCTCCGGCCCCCAAAAAATGGGATGATAATTTATTTAGGGGCTTTGCGACATCGTGGTCATGTAGCCCCATGTACTTGGGTGTGAGGTGAATTTGTCTGATAACCCGTCTTATTGTGATGGCTGTATTATACATTTTTACAGATTTTTTGGACAGATTGTTTATTTTTTTACTTATTTATTTACTTACAAATTTATTTATTTATTTTCTTATTTATTTGCTTATTTATTTATTTATTTATTTACGTATTTATTTACTTATTTGTTTATTTACTTACATGTTTATTTATTTAATTATGTATTTTCTTATTTATTTGCTTACTTATTTACTTACTTAATTGTTTATTTACTTACATATTTATGTATTTAATTATTGATCTTATTTATTTGTTTACTTATTTATTTACTTATTTATTTATTCACGTATATATTTCTTTACTCATTTACTTGCATATGTATTTATTTAATTATTTATTTACTTAGTTTTTATTTATTTCTTTATTTACTTACGTATTTATCTATTTAATTATTTATTAACTTATTTTCTTATCTATTGATTTACTTATTTATTTGCTTATTTATTCACATATTTATTTACTTATTTACTTACACATTTATTTAATTATTTACTTTCTTATTTATTTGTTTACTTATTTATTTAATTATTTATTTGTTTACTTATTTATTTGCTTATTTATTCACTTATCTATTTACTTATTTACTTACCCATTTATTTATTCAATTATTTATTTTCTCATTTATTTGTTTACTTATTTATTTAATTATTTATTTTCTTATATATTTGTTTACTTATTTGTTTACTTACTTACATATTTATTGTGTCACGTATTTACTCAATCATTCATTCATGTACCGGTATGTATTTATTTATTTATTTGCATTCCCTGCGTCACCTTCTCTGGAAATTGCACGTAACCACATCCCACGCTGTGAATTGTCCGATGGTATCTCATGAAATGAGATTCCCCGGAATTCTAACTTGCCCTGTTCTGATTTACAAAAGGGCACGCAGCAGTACAGCATTATAAAATCAATCAGAATACATTCTAAACACAACTTCGCCATTAACATCAATACAAAACTTATGTCTGCCACAGAGCCTTGGTGCTGCTTCCTAGCGCCTTTATTTGGAAACGAGGTTGTACGCTCAAACCAATGCTGTAATCGTCGAATGGGCAGGCAGTTTAAAGCAACCAGGAGTGTTGCGATCCAGCCGGCAGTGCATAAGACTGGTGGAATTTTGCAGGAACCATGATATGATCTTCAAATCAACTTACTTCAAGAGAATACCAAATAAACTCAAAACTTGGGAACATCCAGATTGGAAAAAAGGTGAATGGCAACTAGATCATGTTTGTATGGATAAGAACTATCACAGGGAGATCTACAATGTGAAAGTTCTGAGAGGAACAGATACTGGATCGGATCATTACATGATAAAGATTAAAATTAAATTCACCCCGTTGACAAAGAAAAAAACTCGCCTAAAAAAGAAGAGTACATACGACCCTCATAAACTAATAAATAACAAGGGATACAAGGAACGAACAAGATATATTAAAATAACAGATGATCTAGAGGAAATAGTTCCCGAATTGAAACAAATAGCTGAACATGTAGCCCCAATACATCCAAGGAAGAAACACCAATGGTGGAACGATGAGTGTGATAATACAGTGGAAGATAGACATCAAGCCTGGTTATGGTATCAGAGTCAAAAATCAGATGAATCACACTTGGATCTCATAAAACAAAGGAAGATAACTCAAAAAATAACACGAGGGGTTAAACGGCTATACCAAAAGGATATACTTCTGATGATCGAAACAAATAGCGCGAAAAAAAACTCAAGAGATTACTACAAAATTTTTAGCAAACAACTACAAAGATATGAACCTCCAACATTAATGTTAAAAGACAAAAATGGCGAGTTAGCTCATAGTAATAAAAGAAATACAGAAATTTTAGCAGAAACATTCAACACCATCAGAAAACATAAATCCACCCACAATCCAAGAAGTCTACAAAGCGCTGAGAGAGCTCAAAAACTACAAAGCGAGTGGAGAAGATCAAACATTTGCAGAATTGTGGAAATATGCAGCAGAACCAGTAAAGATTTCATTACACCAATGCATAGTGAACATTTGGATCAAAGAAGAACTGCCAGACCATTGGACTACTGCTATAATACATCCATTACACAAGAAAGGAGAAAAATCAAATCCTGACAACTATCGAGGAATTTCCCTTTTGGATATCACATATAAAATCATGTCACGAATTCTATATAATCGTTGTAAAGATCAATTAGAACTGGAAATAGGAGAATATCAAGGTGGATTTCGGCCATGGCGAAGCTGCCCTGAACAGATAATCACCTTAAAATTAGTAATGGACTACTACAAACGTAGACAAAAACAGCAAGTCATAACCTTCGTAGACTTTAAAAAAAGCTTATGATTGTATACATAGATCTTCATTGCTGAAAATACTAAGGAATTTCGGACTTCATCCCAAATTAATAAAAATTTTAAAACTAACTCTAACAAACACCAAATCTAAAGTAAAATTCAGGGGAGAAATATCTGAACCGTTTACGATTAAAACAGGATTAAGACAAGGAGATGGTTTATCGCCTCTACTTTTCAATTGTGCTTTGGAATATGTAATGAGGGAATGGTACAGGGAAAATCCTAGGAACATAAGAATTGGAACCAAGAAAGATCAAATAGACTTAAATTGCTTGGAATTCGCAGATGACTTAGCGTTACTGGCTAATAATATTCAAGAAGCCAAAAATCAAATAATAAGCCTACAAAATATAGCACAAAAAATTGGACTTCAGATATCATTTGAAAAGACAGAGATAATGGTAGCAAATCCACTTGTAATCAATCACATAACAGTAAATAACAAGAAAGTTAAAATAGTGAAGCAATTTAAATACTTAGGAGAAATTATAACTTACAACTTGGATGAGAAACCTGCATGGCAAGAAAGAACTAATAAAATGATAAAAGCCCAAAAATTAACATGGTCTACATATAAAAGAAAATGTCTATCAATCGCAACAAAATTAAAACATTACAAGACGGTGGTTCAACCAGAGGTGACCTATGGAAGTGAAACTCTTTTTAAAGTTACTCAGAAAAACAGAATCGACAAAATTTTAAAAGTAGAAAGAAGAATAGCTAGAACATGCATAAATAAAAAATATCAGAGAGATGGACAGTGGCGGATAGTGCCAAATGAAGTGGTATACAGAGAACTGATACTATTCGGAAGAAACGGCTTTCTTTCTTTGGTCACATCATGAGGACACCAGAAACCAGGTTATCTAGAAAAATTGTAGTGAAACTTTGGAATATGAAACAACAAGTAGGATGGATTAAGGAAATTAGAGAGGATATGAAAGAATTGGAAATAACCTTGGATGACTTGCAAAACAAAACAACAAAATAAAAAAAAACTGAGAGATATAAAAATAAGATTTCAGGCTAAAATAGACAAACGTAATACAGTAAAAAGGGGTATTTACAGATGAGGAACGCCTGAGAAGATCAGAGCGAATGATGAGCTACTGGGCGACTCGGAAAGGAAACTTACTGAAGAAGAGGACCAAGAAATGATTGACTGAAGTGGTCCAATGAGGCCTTATAAGAAGAAGAAGAGTATTACATTTGTTTAAAAGTGACAAAAATAAAAATAAAAGTTTTTTTTAAAATTTCCATTCAAAAATGAGGGGTCGGGTATATACGGTAATTAAAATGTATTAACATAATAATTGAACGTTTTACAAGAGGTAAATTAGGTGTAGGATGCCGCACATACGACTGATGTTACGCATCCACGCCTTGAAAAGGTTGTAATAAAAGTCGGATAACGGTTTAATGCATTATTTCTCTAGTTGCAATAAATTTCGCGAGTAAACCTAAAAATTCGTATATGGAGCCGAAATGCCAAAATTTCGCGAGTACAGTAGATAGTGTTCCAAATTACATTTAAATTCGTAACACATATCCTATATGCCTTTCTCCCATAATATTTAACACTTTTGAAAATTTTGCAAATTTCGCGAGTCGCGAAATTAGTGTGTCCCTAGTGATGGACAATCTGAAGATGTATCTCGTTGTGTATTATAATGCTTCAGTAGTCAGTGAGGCATAACATAAATTGCATTCGTGAGTACTGCATATTGTTTATATTCACATTAATAAACAAAGCATATTATGTTCCTATAATGACATATGCAGCAGAAACTTGGACAGTGACTAAGAGGGATGAGAGCAGAGTACAGGCAGCTGATATGAGATTCCTGAGAAGTATGGTCCAGAAAACGAGGAGAGACAGAGTGAGAAATGAAGATATACGGAAAGAACTGGGAGTACAGAAAGTAAATGAGAAACTGGAGCAAAACGGATTGAGATGGTTTGGACATGTCAAATGGATGAATGAAGTAAGGCTACCAAGACTATCACTGGAACGACAAATGACAGGGAAGAGAGGACAAGGAAGACCAAGAATGCATTGGATTCGGAACCAGAATTGGAACACCGTGTCGGAAGAGGAACGGTGGAACGACAGAACAAAGTGCAGAGGAACCATATTTTCCCCCACCCAATGTCAGCTGGAAAAGGGGAAATGAAGATGATGATAATAATAAAAAACTAAATTATAATTAAATATTTTTACTTTTTTTTGTCACATATTTCAGGTATTTTTAATACATAAAAAATAAGTATTTTCCCGATTTTTAGCACCTAAAAATCCGAGCCCTAGTTATAAGCTCGCGAAATGTGCTGACGAAGCTGGCCACTCGCATCGTGGTTTATAGCCAACAGGCATACAGACGAGATTACTTTCTTCTGACAAGATCACGCCAGGTTACCGTATAAGCTCGCGTCACAGTTCATAGCCCGCAGGCATAAAGACGAGATAACTTTCTTCTGACAAAGTCGCGCCAGGTTATAAAGTCGCGGCAGCATGTGCAACTGACTGGCGCTCAAAGCCAATAATGCGTTGACATTTTATAAACCTATTTTAGTGTTTCAAAAGTGGAGTGCGACGAATGCTACACACTGGTTCCATTCCCATGTGAGAGACTTCTACACAGGAATACAAAAGTTGATCCCACGATATGACAGCTATCTCAGTTCTGGCGGCGATTATTATATCGCTCTACCACCCTTTTTCAACCCTTGATCACCCCACAGGTTACTTCCCCCTGGGTTTGAGACAGGAATAAGGAACATGAACTGGCAAGTAGGTTTTCAGAAAAGGTTAACTGCAAAGTCGTTAACATTTGACATTGTTCCGTATTGACGAGATTATGAGAATAGATAAATAATTATCCTTATAATTCAGGTCCGCCTAGTCAATACTTTTTTTTAATTTTTTTAAATTTTAGCGTATGGCTTTTATTGCCGGGAGTGTCCAAGGACATGTTCGGCTCGCCAGTTTTGCAGCTGCTTCGAGACGGACACCCAATGGGTGAGCTACAGGTACCGTTGGGAAGGAAAGTTGGAATGGAAGGATGAGGAGTTGGAAGGTAGCGGCTGTGGCCTATAGTTAGGGAGCAACCCCGGCATTTGCCTGGAAGGAAGATGGGAAACCATAGAAGACCATCTTCAAGGTTGCCGGCGGGGGGATTCGAACCTCCTCGCCTCCTGGATGTGAGCGACTGCCATCAGTCATGCCGTAACGACCACGGCTAACTCACCCGGTAATACTTTTATTAAAATGTAATCATAGATCACATATTTTATAATTACAAGTACATGTTTCGAGATACTACGTAAAATGATCTCTTCATCAGCTTACAAAGTGACAGGCCCAACATTCATGATAATTGCTCCATTGCGCGAAAACATGTTAAAATAGGGACGGTGGCATAAAATGAATGGGGCGCGAAAACATAGGGGCGCATGATATAAAAACACTGGGACAAGTTATCTTAGCATTCAACATCATCATCATCATCATCATGCACAGTTTCCAGCCACTGGCCGGGTCTGTTTGGAACACAAGCCTCTCCAACGTCTTCTGTCTTCCCACCATCTCTCAGCCTCCACCCTTGTCCAGTCTTCTCCTCTCTTCTTCACGCTTTCTTCCACCCCCTTCAGCCACCTGTCTCTCGGCCTCTTTCCTTCCCACTTCGTCTCGTGTACTCTCCTGGGTATCCTCTTCTCCTCCATTCGTTTTACATGTCCATACCATCTAAGTCTAGATTTCTCTATATCATCCTGTAATGGTTCCTCCTCCATTAATTCTCTGGTCCTCTCATTTCTTATTCTGTCCATCTTTGTAGCTCCAATACTGCTTCTCAAGAACCTCATCTCACTGGCCTGTATTTTGCTCTTCTCCCTTCCTTTCATAACCCAGATCTCCAAGGCATAGGTCAGGATAGGGACATAGTACGTCCGATATATGATCTTTTTGCTGTTCTGAGGGACATCCTTGCTCCATAACATGCTTCTCACACTCCTCCGAAATGCTTCTGCCTGCCTCCCCCGCTCATTTATTTCTCTATCGTTTCTTCCATTATCTTGTATCAGGCTTCCCAGATACTTGAAACTCGCCACTTTCTTCAGCTGTTCCCCACCAATTGTTATTCCCGTTGTGGTTCTTTCCTTCTTCCTTGTTGTGATCACCATCTCACTCTTATTTATGCTAAATTTCATCCCATATCCTTGTATTATTCCTTCCCACACGTCCAACTGTTCCTGTACCTCCTCCTCCTTGTTTCCCCAAATCATCAAATCATCTGCAAACACCATTGCTTTCATCTTTCCTTCCCCAATTACTTGTGCCACTCGGGTCATTATGTCATCCATCACCACAATGAAAAGTAACGGTGACAGTGCACTTCCTTGTTTCAGGCCGTTTCTCTGTTCCAACCAGTCTGATCTCTCTCCTCCCACTTTCACACAGCTCACGCTTCCCTTGTACATCTCCTTTATCCTCTTTATAGTCCATTTATCTACTCCTCTATCCTCCAGGGACTTCCATACGTTGTTTCTGCATACACTGTCATATGCTTTCTCAATGTCCAGGAAGGCATTGTCAGTAGATCTGTTCCATACTCATAGTGCTGTTCTTGTAACTGCCTTACTGCAAAAATCAAATCCACTGTGGACCTTCCTGCTCTGAAGCCATGTTGTTCTTCCCTCATCCCTCCTTCTATCCTTGTCCTAATTCTCTTTTCCAAAACTTTCTCGAAGATCTTTGCACAATGACTCATCAGTGTTATTCCCCGATAGTTTCTGCAATCTGTTCTACTACCTTTCTTGAAGATCGGGACAATTATTCCTTTTTTCCAGTCCTCTGGTGTCTTCCCTTCCTTCCATGCTGTCCTCATCACTCGGTACAACCACTGTATCCCCACCTCTCCTGCTGCTCTCACCATCTCCACACTCAACTCATCCACACCCGGTGCCTTCCCTCCTTTCATCTTGTTCACTGCATCTTCCACTTCTTTCCATGTTAAGTCCCTTTCTGTTTGCAGTTCATCTTCCTCTTCCCCGATTTCTTCCTCCTCACCATCTTTTCCATTTGGGTTCAGAAGTTCTTCAAAATATTCTTTCCTCATTTTCTTCAGTTCTTCCCTATTTTCTATCTCTTGTCCCCTTTTGTTCACCATTCTAACATAATCCGTAGGATCCTTCCGCCTCTTATTTTTTGCCGTCCCATACAGGACCTTCTTTGTACCTTCACTATCCTCCTCTTTGTCCACTCTTCCATCCACTTCCTTCTCTCCTCAGCCACTATTCTCTTCGCCTCCTTCTTTCTTTCCTGGTACTCTTCCCTTGTCTCTACCGTCCTATTTTGATACCACCTCCTAAAGGCTCTATTCTTTTCCCTTACTATATCTTTTATCTTCTCATTCCACCATGGTGTTTCCTTCCACCTCTTCTTACTACTTGTCCTCCCGCATACTGCTTCTGCTGCACCTACTAGTGTCTTCTTAAATCTAGCCCATTCCTCTTCCACCCCTCTTTCTTCATCTGTTGGAATTCCTTCCTTTACCATTTTGAGGTACTCGACCCTTCTATCCCCTTCTTTCAGTTTCCATATCCTTATACGTCTTTCCTGGTTCTCAGTCCCTTTCTTCTCCTTACTCCCTCTCAGGTTCATTACCAGCAATCGATGGTCGCTATCCAGGTTCTCCGATGGTATAACCTTGATGTCCGTGATGTTCTTATTTAGTTCTTTCTCATACAGTATATAGTCGACCACCTACTTCCTGGTCAAGTCATCACTGTACCATGTGATTGTGTGGCTCTCTCTTTTCTTAAACCAGGAGTTCCCAACTAGCAGGCTGTTCCTCTGGCAGAAGTTCAACAGTCTCTTTCCTTCCTCATTTCTTCCGCCCCAACCCTCTGGTCCCAGAACACTCTCATTACTCTCTCTTAGCATTCAGTGTTTTTTAATGTTTTTAATTCTGTTTTTGAGTTTAGTGATATATGGTGTTTTTATATCATGCCCCTATGTTTTCGCGCACCATTCATTTCATTTTCATTTCATGGCATCGTCCCTATTTTATCATGTTTTCGCGCAATGGAGCAATTATTATGAATGTTGGGCCTGTCACTTTGTAAGCTGGTGAAGAGATCATTTTATGTAAGATCTCGAAACATGTACTTGTAATTATAAAATATGTAATAATAATAATATCGTATGGCCTCGGGTGCAGGGTGCAAGCTCTGTTATTTATAAAATATGTGATCTATGATTACATTTTAATAAAAGTATTCACTAGGCGGACCTGAATTATAAGGATAATTCTTTATCTAATCACATGGCCAGTAGGTGACGGAGTCCCTACCCCAGGCCGTGATGAATTTGGTTCCCTAGTGTTGTTTAGCTGGTTGAGAAGCAGTTTTCTACTTACACATAAAAAACGAAAATTACAGAGAAAAGAAGAAAAGGAAAAATCAAATAAACAATACAATTTCCACTTCACAACACAAACCATGACATACAACTAACCTGGAAAATAAAAACTTAACCTAGTTTACATCTAAATCCTAATATTACTGAAGGATCCAAGTAAAATATAATATTTAAATGGACATCACACAAAGCCGATGATATACTGGAATGAGAAGATGCCAAAATTCAACTAGAATGAAATTACCGAGCCCAAAACAACAGCCAAACATTTATCAACAACTTCTCCTCCCTTCTCCTCAACACTTATCTTCCATAACACAAAAATAAAAATTTAATGTTATCAACCAAGAGCCCTGCTGTTAGATTAAAAGAAATTTGAAACTTGGGTATCCCTCAGTATGCCTTCCTTCGGAGGGGAAGTAAAGCCGTCGGTCCCATGTCATAGATTTATGGCATGTTTAAAAACCTTCCACTAATTACACCTGTGTGAAGCAAAATTGTATAGGTTAGGAATGTAAACAACGCTCTTAGGTTGCTACATTCGTTGCCAAGTGCCGACTACGGTGGCGTCTAGTAGTCTAGTTCTGAACTAGGCCTAGTAGTCGTTGACGGTGGCGTTTGGCGGCAAAAGTAGGAACTATTTGAAAAATTCAAAGTTGCAGTCATTATTTGAATTAAAAAAAAAACAGATACACACACTAATACAGCCATCACATTTAACACCGGTTATCAGACAGATTCTACACACACCCAAAGTACACAGGGCTACATGACCGCGTTGTCGCTGCCCCTAAACTAAGGAACCAACAAAAAAAAAAAACTTGGGTAAAGGTTAGGTACCTCCATACTTCGTAAAAAGGACCTCTGCCATCTCTATTAGAACAGACGACATCTTCACCCTGACAGCATAATAAAGCCCACGGCTTTGACCACATTGAAGTGCCAAACCCAAAACACAGTGAAACAAAACCCAAACAAAATCACAATACAACCTCCTAGGAGGCAATTCAAACCCAGATAAATATCTGACCGAAGAGTTTACCAGCATTTGAAATAGATCCAACTAAACATGCTGCAATACAAATTTCCAAGATTCGCACCACAAGGACAACAAAGACAACATCATTTCTGCCCCCCTCCATTTATTTCAGCATTACAATTTTAAAAATTAAAACTTCCTTAACAAACTATAAGGATTGGATGGATCGAAGTCTATTTTAAAATGAACTTGATGTCTTCATTGAGACACGCACATGATCGGACCAATGCATGTCTCCTGTTAAGAAAAACAGGAACACCCGCACTTAACAAGCCATGGGGCTACCATACAAATAGTTACATCAAAATCCAAAACCTACGATGAACTACCAAGTACAAAAGAAATAAAAGTGAATTCCCAAAGATATATTTTCCAGCCATGAAAATGAAAATCCACAGCCTGCTTCCAGTCTCCGACCGGGTCAGGAATGGAATGAATGAAGCCCCCATCTAGCGGCGAGGATATGAACTGTGCCGGCTGCCGAGGCCTGACGCACTCCTCTGGGGCAATGATTAAATGAATGACAGATGAAATGAAATGATAGTGGAGAGTGTTGCTGGAATGAAATTTTGAAAGGAAAACCGGAGTACCCGGAGAAAAACCTGTCTGCCTCCGTTTTGTCCAGCACAGATCTCACATGGAGTGACCGGGATTTGAACCGCGGACCCAGCGGTGAGAGGCCGGCGTGCTGCCGCCTAAGCCACGGAGGCTGGGTTCCAGCCATGGGCATACTCCAAAATTACATCCCCTCTCCCCCCTTTTCTTTAATGTAATAAATTATATGTTTATAAAAACGTCCAAGCAATCTTTGCCCTACTCACTTCTGTCGGTATCTGTTAATTTTATTAATTACAAATGCACACTTCACCTTAAAAATTTTGATCGAAAAACGCAGGGAGTTCAATTTGGAAACACACATATCATTTGTTGATTTTAAGAAAGCCTTTGATTTTGTTGACAGAAACAGACTTATTGACATATTGGCTAGAGATGGTGTCCCCCAACAGTTAATTGATAACATTTCCAACATGTATAGTGGTACTCTTATTTCAGTAAGGTTAAGTAATCATAAATCCGAGTGGAAGCCAATCAGCAGAGGGGTAAGACAAGGCTGTGGACTCTCTCCATTGCTATTCATAATCTACATGAATGCTATAATAAAGGAATGGAGGTGTGAAAGACATGGTTCAATACCTATCAGCAGGCATCTAAAAAATTTAGATGCTATACTATTTGCTGATGATGTTGCATTGGTAGCAGCATCTGAAGATGATCTGCAGTGGTCAGTTTTCAACCTCCAGAAAGTGGCATCAAAATTCAGCATGTGCATTTCTACTGAAAAGACTAAAGTAATGGCCTTTAAGGGTAAGGACCCTATCCCCAGTAAAATTTGTCTGGATGGTAAAATTTTAGAAAGAGTTAAGTTATTTAGGATATCATTTATCTTTTCAAGAAGAACGAGACATAACTGCAAAAATAACTAATTATACCAGAACAACAGGAATCATTAATCATGTCATGAAGCCATCTCTTGTCCAAAGGCATACACGCTTGCGTTTGTATAACACATTAGCCAGACCAACCCTATGCTATGGCAGCGAGGCATGGACAATAAGATGTCAGGACATCTCCAGACTCACAGCACGCGAAATGACCTTTATGTGCCGAACAGCAGGCTATACTAAATGGGATCATAAGAGAAACGAGGATGTGCTGAAGGAACTAAAAGTGAAACCAATAACTGCATACATTTGTGACTACCAAGAGAACTGGAAGCATCATGTCCAAAGGATGGAACCTGGAAGATTTCCAAAGGAGATCCTTCGCTACCAGTCACGGGAAAATAGATCGATAGGACGTCCGATGAAGAGATGGAGGGAAAGTGCAAGACCGTAACGGGACATTTGGCCCAATACTTGGAAGGAAGATGATGATGATGACAAATGCACACAAATTGTGCAAATTACATAAGATACAATAACCTGTGTATTGATCAGTTAGTGCAGAAGTCAATGATGGATTTTCCACGGCTTGTGCAGTTAATCACATGGTCGCGTTCACAATTTTGGTCACAGAATTCACAGATGCACATCTGGTTGGGTTCGTGGAAGCACTTCGTCTTGCACATGAAGTGGTGGTAGCCATGCATCGCTAGTGAATTGACAAAATGACGTACGGTAAGTCTTGGTTCGCTTCTGTCCAGGCTCTATTTGTCATGGCCTCTGTTGAGTAAAACTCCATCCAAATATCATCTCTTTTTAAGGTACGGTCTTCTATTGACCTCTTCCAGGTGTCCGTAGATGGCAGCAAGAACTTGTATCTCAAATCCTCTAATAAGAAGGGCTCTCTAGCAAGTTCGTATACCAGCCTTGAGCAGGCGTATTTAGAAACTCCAAGCACCGCCTTCAGATATCTTGCTTTGACCTTCTCAAGTGTTAGGAAATCTCCAACGCTTACCGTATTTTCTCAGCTATAGGACCCCCTTTTTTTTTCTTTCAAATTTCTAGTTCCGAAATTGAGAGGGGGTACTATAGACGCAAACTTCACAAAAATCCATTATTTTGGGAAAGGGAGAGAGTAAAAATAAGCTATTTTATTTTGATGCTACTTAGTACGATATATTTAATCAAAATAAACAAAGTTTGCATTTTAATCAGCCCATTATGAGACTACCATAACCTCACTTATCCACCACTATTCCCTACCCCCCAATGACTTTTACTACTATCCCTTGCTAAGCAAAAATCTTAGTACCGTATCAAAGAAATAGAATGGTATGGACCAAGTATCAGACATGGAAATGCAAACTTTATTTTTATTTGAACATAGGGAGGGAGAATGCATCAATTAGGGAATGAGTGATGATGCTGAACGATCACATCTCGCTAACATTTGTAAATACAACCGAGTATTATTCACATATTTCACATTAATATACCAAAACGTGTTACACAAATGCCGACGGTTCTTGTTTAAAAATAAAACTGAGAAGAAGGCTGCCACAAACACCACTTTGAAGTGCAATACAAAGAATAAACAAAAGAACGCAGGCAAGATATGAAATTATAACTTTCATCGGTGGATTTTAAACTTTACGCTTCTACTCGGCCAATAGTGTGGCATCTTCTATTGCATATCGGGTGAAGCCTATTGGCTACACAATTCGACATACTGCCCAATCGAGTACGCGCAGAGTTGGGCAAAATACTCCCAAAATGTATTTTCGATACAAAATACAAAATACTCACTGAAAAGTATTTTGGATACAAAATGCAAAATACACTTATAAAATTCCTGAAAATACAAAATAGTATTTTAAAATACATTTCAAAATACAAAATACTTTTAATAAAATTTACTTATCTTCCATTCAAACCTTTCAAAATAACATTATTATTATTAATTACTGGTAAGGAAATTGGTAAGAGAATCCAGCAAGCAAATGGGTTTTACCAGTGTGTGAGAGGTATGGTGTGGAACCAGGATGTTCCAGTGAAATGTGAGAAAGTCATGTACTCAACATATTACACACCTATATTGACATAATTATGCAGCAGGCACATGGACAACAACAAAAGCAGAGTCCAGGCAGCCGAGATGAAGTTTCTTAGAGGAATAATTGGAAAGACACGAAGTGACAAAATCAGAAACACAGAAATTAGGGAAAGAACTGGATTCCCAAAGCTACAAGAAAGATAGAGATCAGTAAGCTGAAATGGTATGGACACATGATGCGAATGGGTGAAGACAGAGTCCCAAAGTGAGTATTTACAGAGATAGTAACAGGAAAGAGGCAACGGGGAAGGCCTAGGAAGAGGTGGATGGATACAGTGAGGGAGAGCATAGAGAAGATAGGGGTAAAAGTAGAAGATATACTAGAAGAAGGAAGAGAGTGGTGGAGAGACAGAAAATTATGGAGGTCCTTAATTCACACACCGACCCAGAACACTGGAAACGTGAAATGAAAAAGATTATTAATTATTTTATTAATGCAGCCAATGGCCATGTACTTTTCCTTTCTACCAATATTATTGTGTACTGCAGGGTGTCGAGCGATACGGGGAATACGGGAATTTTATTGACCCGGGAAAAATACGGGAATTATACGGGAAATTCGCACTTGATACGGGAAAACTTAAAAAGTCTCATAATGCCTTGACTTCTTAGCCCCCGAACGCTCGGTAGAGTCAGACAGCGGTGCCACCTAAAATTTGCGCCACCGATAGAGCGCTAAGCGGGATGAGAATCCAGCCAACGTCGAATGCATGCTTTGCCTGGCCGACCGCCGGCCATACCCTCTCCGCGCAGGGCTACGCGCTCCGCGCTCGTTGCTGACAATGACATACATGAATCAGTCCGCATTGTTATTCACAGAGGAGACATGGGTTTCTCGACAAGAGCAGCCCTTAAAGAAGCTAACAGCTCAAGATCTCAGAAAATTCCAGACGCGGATATGCTGCAATTTCGCACCAACTGCCGAGAATTGTACATTTGTATCCTATGGCTGAAAAAATCAAATAGAGGTCAACTCTTGCTCACAAGAGACCCGTGTTATTTGCTGCCTAGACCCTATAGGGGTCGCTGAGACTCCTAAGTTGGAAGAAGTTAGTACCGTCATTGGCCTGGAAATTCTTTGTGATCAGAAGAATTTGCTTTCTGGCGCAATGGCGACCGCATCAAGAGCAGCTACTCCGCACTTCTGAGACTGCCCTCCGTCACTGCGCCTTTGAAGCAGTTCGACGGAAAAGAGCCACGGCTCGACGGGTTGTGGTCTGAATTAGTGGCTTCAGCACCTTCTCAGTTCCTGCCAAAAACGATCTCACAAGCTTCGTTAAAATGATACTGAATTTGTATCACAACAGTGCAGCTCTAGAGAGAAGTTTCTCCCTGAACAAGGATTGCATGATCGTCAATCAAAAAGAAGCAAGTCTGATTGGCATGCATACTGTTCAGGACGCCGTGATGGCAGCTGGTGGAGTAGAATAGATAACCGTGAGCAAGAGTCTATACTGCACGAAACTCCTACGCCGTGTTCAAGGAAGCAAAACAGGTGCGAAGCGACGGCTAAGGTGGCAGTCGAAAGAAAAGCCACAAAAGATCTCCAGGGATTGGAAAAAAAAAAAGTACAGTCAAAAGAACTTAATTTTGTGCTGTGTATAACTGAAGTTCCTAGTAACAAACTTGTATTTGTCGAAGTGACTTATTTAATTTCGTTTTGCATTATTTTATTTTCTATTATCTACTTTGATAAAATAAATCTAAATTAAAAAGTATTCGCGGCGTGTCGCGTGTGGAATTTTACTGTTTTTAGCCTTTCCATGGTCTTGTTTCGCAGGGGAGATGCACATACCAAATTGTTTTAAAGTACGTTCAAACACTCAATGCAAATGCGTCACACATGCATAAATTTCAAAAACTACAAACAATATCTCACAGCTCTCGACATTTTACAATCGAACATCCGTCACCAACATGTGGCTACAAAATACACCACACAAGTGACAGAATTCTTCTCGTAAGGGCAGGCATAGTTTCAGTCGCTTGTTAACCACTGCCCGTGTCGGATTTCCTTTCATTGTCATTGTCTCGTTACTTTTACTTCGCCGAAGTTCGACCCGAGGACTGGACACATCCCGTTCAGCATGTACAGAAAGAAATACTGAAGGCGGTCTGGATATCGCGGTGGATGAAATGATTATTAACCTTGGCAGTTCATCAAGCTCTGACGAAGACAGTGATGATAGGGACAGTGAAGGGATGGAGGGTGTCAAAGAAACCCTTACCAAGTGACTGAGGATAATTTATTTCTTGGTGTCAGTTCGCTTGCGTCAATAGATAATAGAGCACAGGCTATTGTTTCCCGTCATAGTGTTCAAAATACCGTCCGTCATTCAATAGCCTACAATTCGACAATATAAAACCACGGCAATAATATCGCCACAGAGAGGCTTGTTTGAGTGCTCAGTGTTAAATATGTCTTTACCTTAACTTTACTTTTGCTTTTTCACGAAAGCTAATATTAACAGTAGAGAGTCGTGATTCAGTGAATGTGCATGGTGTTATCTGTCAACTACTGTAGTAAGCTGTGAACGACCTCCACTCAGACTCTTGTTTCATGTTAAAGGATAATCATTGCATGGTGAGTTTTTTTTAATATTCATTAGCTGTAGAGTGTTTGCCCTCTTTGTTGTATTTATTGAATTGAATACCTATGATAAAGGTATCATAGCTTCGGTGTGTAATTTATTTATTCATCTAAAAGTATCGTATTTCTCTGTTTGAATGTCCTCGGCGTTGACTCAGGATCGTTTTTTTTAATAGGCCTATATTACTTATAATTGTACCGAAATAATGTCTGAAGTGTAGCGCTGGGTATTATTCGAATCAGTTGATTTACAACACTAAAAACTTAGCAATACAGCTCAGCTGTTCCAAGCTCCCGACATATCCTTCGCGTAGTTTCCTTCGAAATACAGGGTGTAGGTGAGAAGCATGCTCAGAACTCAGAATTCTTGCCGTGTAGCGGTTGGACGTAGGGTCTTGTTATGTGGCGACCGCGGGTTGCGAAGAGGAAAAGTGGGGCAAAGTGACAGGAAGGCTTTCAGTACCGAATGCTCGGGGTGGGCAATACTGTATTTTTTCCATAATGTACGCGTGTAATAGCGGACATACCCAGTGGCATACGCAGGATTTCCTTCTGGGGGGGGGGGGTCATTAATAAAATAGGGTAATTAAGCACATTATTAAAGGGACAGATGACCTTGCTGTTCCGCCCCTGAAAACAACAGTTGTCATAATTGAAATGACATTTCGATTAATATTCATAAAAAACAATAATTAACTCTATGCATGAAAACTATTTTAGGCCTTATTATTTTTTCAACACAATGAATAAATGAAAAATATGGAAAACAGTAACTAAATATTAAAAGTGAAACGATGGAGTGGTATCATCATGACCATAGTTACGTTGTTGCTTATAATATTGATATTATGCGAGAGAAAGATAATGTTTTGCTCTCCGTGTTCCTACTGCCATTTCTATTGACTCTCAAAATCTGCCTAACTTGATGACTTTATCCGTATCATTAATTGGAATAAATTGCAGAAACTCCTCATGTACTGCATTATCTTTAACGAAACGGACACACGATTAAAGCAACCCGAAGCGACGTGAAAAAGGTTATCGATCGCACACTTTAACAGTAAAACTGATTCATGGCTAGCTCCAACGCTGAAGGAGGAGTCTCGCTAGGAGTTGACTGCAAGACATTTACCAAGTGAGGAACGTGATCACATTTTAAATATATAGAGGAGTAATAAATGTTGCACATTTTCCCGTAAATTACAACTGTTTGTTTGAATTGCGTATACGATCGTGACAAAGGTGTTTCTCCAATTGGATGATGTGTTTAACTGTATGCACGTCTTATAATCTTGGTGAGGTGCATTTTTTTTTTCACGGTGCAACTTTACACCGTAGTAGGCACGCAGATTTTTGTATTTAGTTTTCTGGCATCTTGTTTTAAATTATTGACTAACATATTTCCAAATGCAGACAATCCATACCTCAATTAGGATTCGGGTTCCATAATTCATGCAAAATGAGGTTCGTTCGTTTGTGAAATTGAGGTCTTAACCCCCCTACCCTTTCAGTGATTAGCGTGATTTCAGTGATTTACGTAGACTAGGGTGAAGATGTAAATGAGCATTTCAAAAAAATTGTCGCCAGTTGTTTGGTTTATTAATTTACGGCATTATTTTCCATAGGTACTGAAAACTGGGCACGGTTGGATTTTAAGGTGGAACCGCATGTGCTATCAAATATCGCTTTCTTGCAATACCTGGAATATGTATAGGATTATAAAATTATTATTGGTTAAATAAGGGTTAATAGATAGGCTGTTAATGATTAAATAAATATTACAGAAGAAACGATGCGTTGTTAGTGAATATTAGGCCTACCGGTATGGCGAATAGCCTATAACTAGTAGCATCCGTCACAATTTAGCATTTAAACGGGTCACGTTAATGCATAATATACTAATATAACAACCGGATAGCAAATTATAATAATATTCTCACACATAACATATTTATTTTGCACCAACTTAATTATTGTAGTCTAAGATATGTTTGACCACTGCCGTTTGAAATGTGCAAATCGCACACTTTGTAGGCAAGCTGTTTGTTATGGTCGCCTCTGATGCGAAGTTTTACTAATTACTCTTTTAGGAGACACTTGTCTTTGGAATATTCATGAAAGACCAACCCTCTAGTTCTTATTTCATAAGTTGAACGCCTAAAAACAAAACCACAATCCAAAATAATAAAGAAGATAATCACGAACGAACGATTCACTGCCAATGAAAATCAAATGGAGATTCGCGGACCGGATGTTCGCTATGCATAAGCTTCGGTGCCATTTTAACTCGTGGAAGCTGTATACGGTTACGGTACCATACAATTCAGTCACTTCCCGTAAACATTTATTATGTGACACTCCTATTCTCTACTCTCTCAACCCTCCTCAGTAAAACAGTCATTTATATCAGCTCTTCTCAGGTAAACAGTATTTTATTTGTGTTCCTAGCATCTCATCCTATGTGCGTGAGAGTTCGCTCGCACACGCGCGCTTTGCTCACGCTACGGATTAGGCCTAAATCTCACCATCTGCGGAAGTATCTCCAAAAATGCAGTTACACTTACGCCAGAAAATCTTGATTCGCGCTTTAAGATTCATTTTTCATCCATTCGATATGCGAACTCTAGTCTTAGAGGATTCTAAAATATACGGGAATTTGGTGGATTTTCGTACGGGAAATACGGGAATTATACGGGAATTTGAAGAAAGATCATCGCTCGACACCCTGGTACTGTATATACTATTGTTATCAGTGACCTGGATGGGTGTGCGCATTAACTTGCACGACTAAAGGGTTCAAATCCCACCGCCAGCCTCCATGAAATGGTTTTCCAGGACGGTATTTGCTGATAGGCCATGGCCGCTTTCTTCGAACCCCTTGCCCTATTGTTATTTCGTTTGCCGTCAAGCCCTGTGGTGAGGATGGCATCAGGAATGTCATCGAGCTGTGAAAACCATTGCCACATAGAAACTTAACCTCACCTCGTCCCCGAACCCATAAAATGGGGAATGTATACAGAAATTATTATTATTATTGTTATTATTAATATCATCGTATGACATAAGCTACTGGTGGAGATCATTTGAGCTGGTACCTTTAGGTTAGGAGTGCAATGGGTTTTTGCCACCCTTCAAAATCCGACTTCATTGTTCGTGAATCAAACTACCACAAATCCACCAGTGAGACAGTAATATTTTGTATACATTTGTGAATTTCTTTTTATATATGTACTCCTTACACTGGCTGAAACTTTTGAGAGAACGCTATCTTTCGAAGATTATCTAACAAATACTGCTGACAACCGCGACGCAGAACAGCATTTTGTGGAAACTTTGTGGTTCCACTTAGGGTTCAACACCAATACTCTGTTCAGCTGTTGACTTCGTCTAATCTGTCACTGAATGCCGTGCCCTAGTTTGGATAAAGAGCTTGTTATCGTAGAATCATTTAGAAGCTTTGTGACATCGTGTTCATGTAGCCCCGTGTACTAGGGTGTGTGTGGAATTTGTCTGATGACTTGTGTTGTTGTGATGGCTGTATTAGTGTGTGTACTTGTAAGGAAGCGGCCATGCCCTTAATTTAGGTACCATCCCGGCATTTGCCTGAAGTAGAAGTGAGATACTACGAAAAACCACTTCCAGGATGATTGAGTTTGGAACTGAACACACCTCTTGTCTCAGACCTGTCTGGCTGCGTGGCTCAGCGGTAACGTTCTCGCTTGCTGAGCCCAAGGTTGCAGGTTCGAAACCTGGCGCAGTCAGCTGGCATTTGAGGGTGCGCAAATGCAAGGGAGCCGTGTCAGTACATTTACTGGCACGTTAAAGATCCCCTTCGGGGCAAAATTCCGGCACCCCGGCGTCTCTAAAAGCCAGGGTAGTTAAAAGGGACGTAAAACCAATAACATTATTATTATTGTCTCAGACCAAAATTACATTTATTGACAGATTCGGCAATATAACCCGGACCTCAGGGATGACAGCCAAGAATACTAACCACTGCACTGTGACACGATCTCTCATGTCAATATAATAACACTCAATAACACTGTGTTTGATCTCAGTATAAATCTGGCGTACTCCAATTCATTGGCTTCCAGAACTAAGTCTTATTCCTCCTACTCACCTACCGAGATGCAACAATTTACCGTGTGAGTACATGAAAATGAAAATCCACAGCCTGCTTCCAGTCTCCGACCGGGTCAGGAATGGAATGAATGAAGCCCCCATCTAGCGGCGAGGATATGGACTGTGCCGGCTGCCGAGGCCTGACACACTCCTCTGGGGCAATGATTAAATGAATGACAGATGAAACGAAATGATAGTGGAGAGTGTTGCTGGAATGAAATTTTGACAGGGAAAACCGGAGTACCCGGAGAAAAACCTGTCTGCCTCCGTTTTGTCCAGCACAGATCCCACATGGAGTGACCTGGATTTGAACCACGGACCCAGCGGTGAGAGGCCGGCGTGCTGCCGCCTAAACCACGGAGGCTCCGTGTGAGTACATGAAAACTGTAAAATAACACCAATGACATGAAGACATTCGTCATCCATATATCAGTAGGCTTCATTCCAGACATTCCCTCAACTGTCCGATGGAGAATCTACTACTAGTAGAAAGGAGAAGTAGATACCAACTTCTACATTCTTGAGACATGGTCAGATGAATAGAAACCGTTTGTAGCCCCAGAGTGAAGGGTGATACCGAGTTGCGCTAATGGGTTCTCTCCATGGGGGTCAATTAGGAAAATCCTAACAGGGGAAGTTGTCTGAGGTTGTTTTACTGCCGCCCCCACCCCGCTCTCCAAACTGGACGTGAAGGTAAATATTGTCGGAATGTGTCAACATGCACTGATCTTTACTGTGTTCCTCACTATCTACTCTTTTTATCTCAAAGATTCATTAGCAAGTTTTGGCTTCATTCCAGATTCCTGGATTTCTTTAGCCTTGCACTTAAAGATAAAGTACATGTCTGAATGGCACCATATTCCAAGTCCAAGGGCATCTGCTCAATCCTAGACCTTAATAAATACAGCCATGCATACTACTACAGAAACCACACAAACACAGGTTATCAGACAAATTTAACACACCCCTAAATACATCGAGCTGATGATCAAGATTTACTAACAACCACTACCATATTTATTTTCGTCTGCCTCGTGTCGCAGTGGCTAGCAAACCTGCGAATAGCGAAGTTTCGATTCGTACCTCAGCCATACTGGAAATGGTTTTCCTTTTTTACTTCAGGCAAATGCCTTGATGGTTCCTAACTCAAGGCCACGGTCATCTCCTTCCCAATCCTCAACTAAATTAAAAATAGATACACTACTACTACATTGACCCACAATAACACCCACAATTATATATATATATATATACAGTAGGCTATATACACACACCCAAGTACATGGGACGAAATGATCACAATGTCAAAGCCTGTCAAATGAAAGAGCAGCAACTTATTTTTCAATTCAAAGTTTTATACGACTGCTCTTACGGGAGATAATTGCCACACTTTGTACAGCCCTTGTGTGAGCACTTCAGGAATTTTCGGAGAATACTAGTTAACAGGTTCAGATAACCTCTTGCGTTTAGGAATTTCATACTAGGTAGCTTGAGGGTACTGATTGAAAAGGTTTCCAAGATTAACCAAGCTGATAACACAACATCTGGGAGACATTCCTCTGGAGACTGTCCTAAATGCATCCTAAATAAATAGCATTGCACATGGTCTTACAAGGTTGGTGTATTGCTGGCACAGTTGTTTTGATCTCAAACTTACGTGTGCCATATCTACCAATTAACTTAAGTTATGAAAAGGGAAGATAATGCAGGATTAAACTGAAAATTGCCTAACACAATGATGGTATTTTGATTATATTTTGTGTATTTTGAAAATACAAAATACATGTTTCAAAATGTATTTTCGATACAAAATACAAGATACAAAAGTATCGAAAATACGTATTTTAAATATATGTATTTTCGATACTGCCCAACTCTGCGTAAGCGGTACATGTATGTAAAATGGCGGCCATATCGTCTGAAAAGCGAAATAATGTTTCAAGAAAAATATTTTTGTCATAAAAGAGGATGAATTTCAGTTATAATTTTTAAAATTTTTTAGAATTTGTCAATTTCAAAGAATGTTGTATTTTGACTCTATTGGTATAATTTTGGCCTCAAACAGTAGCATGGCGGACTTCAGCGATAATTTGGTAATGGCTTTGATGTCAAATATATCTTCAGTAGCTGCTACCACTCACTGTCTTATATAAATTCTGAAAGAGTTCTTTGTCGTTTGTAAGGTCTGTTAATCACTAGAGGAGACCTCGATCGAGGCACAAGGCCTCCCCTGCTTTATACTGAGCACATGCTCATTATGTACAATGCAAAAACACACCAGTTAATTTCAACCGCTCATACCAGTGGACACAAGATGTTGGCATCCACAAGGTCGCCACCTTAACACATAGTGGGAAGTTTAAATTTTTGAAGTCCTCATCCAGACATTTGTCTCTTTGATGTTGTTGATACTTGTATACTGACATGCTCCCTTGAAAAGGCGATCTGCTTCAAACAAAACGACCTGAGGTGAGCAGGAAAATGCTCCCTTGAAAAGGCGATCTGCTTCAAACAAAACGGCCTGAGGTGAGAAGGTCCTTGCTTGGATGTGTGGTACAACCTGCCACCAAAGCTTTAGTGAACAATTGATTGCACCACAATGTGAAATATTATAAATTCTGATTCCAAATATGTTTGTAAGTCGTTATCCTGGCACTGTTGACATCCTGACATTAGTCCTGATCGCCAGTTGGGCTCCAGGGGGGTGCATTTCTTGGATTTTGAGGGTGGACAAGGGAGGTCAGACAGCAAAATGTACCAACCAGTACAATTATGTCGAAAAATACTCAATTGTTACTGCATCTGGTACCAATAAAGATTTTCATGTAACTATGTTTTCTTTTTATTTAAAAAATAGAGAAACTTAATTTCAGGATGGGCTTCATATTATAAGACTTCTTCTTCTGCTTCTTTTTTATTCAATATGAACTTATGGTTTTTACTGACCTTTTGCAGAGGAGCTTCTTCAAGAGGAGTTGCAAGAGAAGACGAAAGTGGCAGAGCTCCAGCAAAAGGTGTCCTCCCTATCAACAATCAAAGAAACAATAAAGGAGCTGAATGAGGAAATTCTTGACCATCAGGTATTGCATACTCATTCATCATCATCATCATCATCATCATCATCATCATCATCATCATCATCATCATCATCCTTTTCCGTCTCCAGTTTCCCAGGTACGGTAGTCAAGCGCTTGCCACTGCTTTCTGTCATTGTGCAACTTTCTCTGGTGAGAAATTTATGAACCAATGCATGTTTGACATGTACTACAAGATCTTTATAACTTCTCATTACAGTGATGAAAGGTTTCCTCCTTGTACATTTGAGTTCTTGATTTTAATGGAATTTTATGTAGGCCTAGGTTAGTGATGATCAGTGATAGGTTCAATTTCATACTTTTAGGGTAAACTGGAGCTGTTATTTAATGATGATGATGATGCATGTAATTCCAGTGAAACTCTGTATTTAACTATTCAAGCTGGTATTAAATTGGTGTGTATGTCAATGTCTTTAGTCATGATTATTTTTTTTCCCGCATTGAATTAATGATCTTTAATTGTGCTTATCCACTTTTCAATACAAATTGCAATATTATTACTTCATACTACAAGAAGACCACAGAGGACTGGAAAAAAGGAATAATTGTCCCGATCTTCAAGAAAGGTAGTAGAACAGAATGCAGAAACTACCGGGCAGGGCCGGTCTTAGGGGTGTGCGACATGTGCGGCCGCACAGGGCGCCAACGGTTTGGGGGCCGCCTAAGGCGTCCCAAATAGGCAAATTTCAATTTATTTCCTATTGAACAAATGGCAAGATAGGTAAATGCGAGTTTGTCAAACAAATAAGGGAATCAGTTTAAAAAAAAAGTTCAACCTGTGTTATCTCTCACGACTGAATATCCTACGCGCAACTTAGACCGTGACGGACCGATGTTAAACTCAGTGGAATAGTGATTAGCAAACACTATATCTTTCTCTCCCTTGCCTTGTCTTTTCACTATCGCGGAAACGCAACCCGGCTCGACTCCCGAGCCAGAGACCAAACAAATCGCCCTTCGGCAGCGCTCGGGCATTTCCGTGATATTTCGGTTCGGTTCGCTGTTGTAGCAGAGCTGTAGCAAGGCGAAGGAGAGAGAAAGAAAGCGAGGAAGGCAGTGAGAGAGGGGAGTGAGGTTGGAGAAAGGGGTGCGGGTGTGGCACGAGTTGGAGACAGAGTCAAAGAGAAATAAATCTTAACAAACGGCACGTGTGGCTGGGCGAAGTCGGCGTCGACCCGCTCGTAGATGGCAGGACGTATTAGAACAATACACGGGAGTGTTATGGCCCTTGCTGATTGTCGTTCATTCGAGTACCTGGTGCGGATGGTGTAAAGTCGGGACGAAGAACGATAAACCCTACAACAATGGCATCCTCCGGTAAAGCTAGTGGAGTGGCAAACAAAAACCAAAGGTTGCAGCATGCAGAAGAAGGCAGCAGAAACTTTTAAAAAATTCGTCCGACCTTCAACACGGGAGATCTTCTCAAACAAACCCTACTTATCAGTCCAATAATGTGCCGATCCGATAATTAATACTTTGACAGAAATGGGGTTAAAGCTAGAAGACCTTAGAGGTCAAGGCTTTGACAACGGCGCGAATATGAAAGGAGTTCAAGCTCGCATTGTAAAACAGTTCTCGCGCGCAAAATATGTTCCATGTGGTAGCCATTCCTTAAACCTACTTTTATCTGACTCAGCCGAATGCTGTCCTTACTGCGTTACTCTATTTGGCATTATTCAATGCATACAGGTTTTATTTTCGTCGTCTCCTGGCCGGTGGTCTATTTTGTTGGCTCTCATTTGTAATTTGACTTTAAAAGATTTGAGCGACACTCGCTGGGAGTGTCGCATAGATGCAGTGAGGCCTTTTAGATACGATAAGAATGGGGTAGTGGCAGCCTTAAAGGCCATTAAGGAGAATCCTGCCTTTGATTCGGGGCTACACCATGAAGCTGAATACTTGGCGAAAATAATGGTGGCATTCAAATTTGTCGTTGCTGTTGTAGTAAGGCACGACATTTTGTTTCAATTAAACATAGTTAGCAAAGCCATGCAAGCAAAAGCAATTGAAATACAAAAGACGTCTTCTTTCGCGGAAGGTTGTATCGCGTACCTTGAAAAATATTCCCAAGAAGGCTATGAAAGCGCAATAACTTCGGCTAAAGAAATCATTGCGTCTGTGTCTGTTGAGGTCGAAGAAGGTAGACAGAAAAGGAAGACTAGACTCCCTAAACGGTTGATTGAGGAAGATGACTCGGACTCGGACCGAGTCATCGAGTCAGGCAGGCACTGAGAGTGACAGTACTGAGTCAGAGTTGGAGCGGAGCTGATGGAGGCTGATTCTTTGACATACTCCTAACAGTAGCTTTAAAGTCTGTAAGGAAGAGATTCTTTTCCTTTAAAGAGCATTCCGACACATGGGGATTTTTCTACGATCTAAAGGCACTGCCTGGGTCTATTAAAGATAGTAGTCCACTCATTGATCGTTACTTGAACTTGCAAAAGCAGCTTTCCAGTGGAAATAATGAGTCTGACATAAGTGGGATGGATCTATGTTCTGAGCTGCAACATTTGAGCCCATGCGTACCACCAAACGCAAAAAACCCTCGCGCTCCGTTGCAGTTCATTTACAGCACGAATATGATTGACTTTTTCCCAAACGTCGATGTAGCTTTGCGAATTCTCTTAACCTTGCTGGAAACTATCGCTTTGTGTGTACGTAGCTTTTCAAAATTGAAGTTGATTGAAACCTACCTGCGTGCTACAATGGGCCAAGAGAGACTGTCAAAACTTGCTTTAATTTCAATAGAGAACGATGTTGCACGTTCACTCGATTTAGCCCAGTTAGTAAAACAGTTTGCCTTCAGTCAAAGCACGGAAAGCTCCCTTCTCATAAGGTTTTGGGTTTTAGTGTGTTTTTTCCTGTGTGTCGTAGTCGTTTGAATTAGTAAAGCTTGATTCCTGTAAGTGTATTTTTCCAGTGATTTTGTTATGTTGACTTTTTGCATCACAACTAAAAAAATGGGTATTGTAATATGTTACGCATCACCTATTAGATAATAAAGTCAAGTATTTTTGCATCATGCGAGCGTACAGCCGATATTTTGTATGTTACCTTGACTATCTATCCCCTTACTACAACGCAAGCAAAGCATGTTCAAGTAATATAGTAAATGGGTAAATGTACTTTAGGTTCATTTTATTTAATTTCATCCGATAACTCGGTGCCTGCCTTTGCCTTCATTTTATATTTTATATTTTCATGATTCCTCTTTATGATACCTCGTAACTTTTGCCAGAGTTAGGCAACCCGCCTCGGACTGAAGGGCGCAAAATCAAATTTCGCACAGGGCGCTGAAACCCCTAAGACCGGCCCTGCTACCGGGGAATAACACTGATGAGTCATTGTGCAAAGATCTTTGAGAAAGTTTTGGAAAGGAGGATTAGGACAAGGATAGAAGGAGGGATGAGGGAAGAGCAACATGGCTTCAGAGCAGGAAGGTCCACAGTGGATTTGATTTTTGCTGTAAGGCAGTTACAAGAACAGCACTATGAGTATGGAACAGATCTACTGATGGCCTTCCTGGACATTGAGAAAGCATATGACAGTGTATGCAGAAACAAAGTATGGAAGTCCCTGGAGGATAGAGGAGTAGAGAAATGGATTATAAAGAGGATAAAGGAGATGTACAAGGGAAGTGTGAGCTGTGTGAAAGTGGGAGGAGAGAGATCGGACTGGTTGGAATAGAGAAACGGCCTGAAACAAGGAAGTGCACTGTCACCATTACTTTTCATTGTGGTGATGGATGACATAATGTCCCGAGTGGCACAAGTAATTGGGGAAGGAAAGATGAAAGCAATGGTGTTTGCAGATGATTTGATGATTTGGGGAAACAAGGAGGAGGAGGTACAGGAACAGTTGGACGTGTGGGAAGGAATAATACAGGGATATGGGATGAAATTTAGCATAAATAAGAGTGAGATGGTGATCACAACAAGGAAGAAGAAAAAAACCACAACGGGAATAACAATTGGTGGGGAACAGCTGAAGAAAGTGGAGTGTTTCAAGTATCTGGGAAGCCTGATACAAGATAATGGAAGAAACGATAGAGAAATAAATGAGCGGGGGAGACAGGCAGAAGCATTCCGGAGGAGTGTGAGAAGCATGTTATGGTGCAAGGATGTCCCTCAGAACAGCAAAAAGATCATATATCGGACGTACTATGTCCCTATCCTGACGTATGCCTCAGAGACCTGGGTTATGAAAGGAAGGGAGAAGAGCAAATACAGGCCAGTTAGATGAGGTTCTCGAGAAGCAGTATTGGAGCTACAAAGATGGACAGAATATGAAATGAGAGGACCAGAGAATTAATGAAGGAGGAACCATTACAGGATGATATAGAGAAATCTAGACTTAGATAGTATGGACATGTAAAACGAATGGAGGAGAAGAGGATACCCAGGAGGGTACACGAGACGAAGTGGGAAGGAAAGAGACCGAGAGAAAGACCGAGAGACAGGTGGCTGAAGGGGGTGGAAGAAAGCGTGAAGAAGAGAGGAGAAGACTGGACAAGGGTGGAGGCTGAGAGATGGTGGGAAGACAGAAGACGTTGGAGAGGCTTGTGTTCCAAACAGACCCGGCCAGTGGCTGGAAACTGTGCAAGATGATGATAATGATGACTACAGGTGCATGTTTCGGCATATGTTTGCCTTCTTCAGCCTTGATAAAAATACACGTAAAAATTACACATGTTATTAAAAATAGTCATCAACCCTGCTTTATTTGTATCCACATTTTTTTTTTAACTTCCTCTAAAAATAATGTTCTTTACATGGGTGAAACTGTGTAAAATAGTATGTCAACAAACTCTCTTTAGAATAAAATTCGTAAAGTTAACACTTCATTATCATCATCATCATCATCATTTTCTACAGTTTCCAGCTCCTAGCTGAATCTGCTTGGAACATAAGCCTATCAATCGTTTTCTCTCCTCCCACCACCTTTCACTCTTCACTCTTTCCCACTCCTCTCCTCTTTTCTGCACTCCTTCCTTCACACCCACAATCCACCTATCTCTTGGCCATCCTCTTGGTCTCTCGCCCTCATTTCCATCTCATGCATTCTCCTTGGTATCCTGCCATCCTGAATTCTCCTAACACTTCAATGGATTAAAATCAGGAAAACAATCCTTTGTCATTTTTTTTGGGTTACATGAACCTCTTGAATAACCTCTCTTAAAAGATCAACTTTAAAATTCAAACATATGCCGAAACATGTACCTGTAGTATGAAGTAATAAAATTGAAATTTGTATTGAAAAGTGGATAAGCACAATTCATCATCATCATCATCATCATCTTGTACAGTTTCCAGCCCCAGGCTGGGTCTGTTTGGAACATAAGCCTCGCCACTTAGTTCTTTCTTCCCACCACCTCTCCGCTGTCACTCTGGTCCAGTCCTCGCCTCTCTTCTTGACACATTCCTCCACTCCTTTCAGCCACCTATCTCTTGGTCTTCCCCTTGGTCGTTTCTTCTGCATCTGCATCTCATGTATCCTCTTGGGAATCTTCTTCTCATCCATTCTCTTTAAGTGTCCATACCACCTCAGTCTTGATGTCTCAATCATACCTTGCAAGGGCTCCTCTTTCACCATTTCCCTGACCTTTTCATTCCTCACCCTGTCTCTTCTTGTTACTCCGATCCTACTTCGCAGGAACTTCATTTCACCTGCCTGTATTCTGCTTATGTCTCTTTTCTTCATTGTCCACGTTTCTGAAGCATAGGTCAGTATCGGGATATAGTAGCTTCTGTATAACACTTCCTTGCTTTTTTGTGGGACATCTTTATTCCACACTAAGCTCCTAATGCTTCTCAGAAATGCTTCTGCCTGTCTGCCACGTTCCGTAATCTCTTTGTCATTTCTCCCATTTTCCTCCACTATACTTCCCAAGTACTTGAGACTTTCCACCTTCTTCAGCTGTCCACCTCCAAGTGTTATCCCACTCATTGGTCTGTCCTTTTCCCTGGTCGTTAACAGGATCTCACAATTACTGATGTTGAACTTCCATCCGTACTCTCCCACTGTTTCTTCCCAAGCCTTCAGTTGCTCCTGAATTTCCTCCTCCTTGTTTCCCCAGACCATGAGATCATCTGCAAACACCATTGCTTTCATCTTATCTTCTCCTATCTTTCCTGCTATCCGTGTCATTACCTCGTCCATAACCACAATAAAGAGAAGGGGTGACAATGCACTACCCTGTTTCAGGCCACTTATTTGTCTGAACCGGTCTGTTCTTTCTCCTCCAACTTTCACACAACTCACACTTCCACAATACATCTCCTTCACTCTGCCTACAGTCTCTTTTTCCACTCCCATGTTTTCCATTGCTTTCCAAACCTTCTCCCTACACACACTATCATAGGCCTTTTCGATGTCCAGGAAGGCCATCAGCAGATCCTCTCCAAATTCGTAGTGGTGTTCCTGGAGCTGTCTCACTGAAAATATGAGATCCACTGTTGATCTCCCAGGTCTGAATCCATACTGCTCCTCTCTCAATTTTCTCTCCACTTTGGCTCGTATTCTACTTTCTAATATCTTTTCATATATCTTGGCACAGTGAGGTATGAGTGTGACTCCCCTGTAATTTCTGCACTCCTTTCTGCTTCCTTTCTTAAATATTGGGACAATTAATCCTTTCTTCCAATCTTCTGGGGTCTTTTTCTCCTTCCATATCACCCTCATCACACGGTACAGCCACTGTTTCCCAACCTCCCCTGCTGCCTTCACCATTTCAACACTCACTTCATCCACACCTGGTGCCCTTCCTCCTTTCATCTTGTCTATAGCCATTTCCAGTTCTCTCCAAGTCAGGTCCTTTTCCATTCCTGTGTTATCTTCTCCATCTTCCAATACATTGTCTTCCTCCCTATGACCATTTGGATTCAGCAAATCCTCAAAGTACTCTTTCCACTGTCCTGAGTGCCTCTTTGTTGTGTACCTCATTTCCGTTTTGGTCCATCATTACCACATCCTCTTCCACACCTCTTCTCTTACTTTTGACCATCCCATAAAGTACTTTCTTATTTCCTCTGCTGTCTTCCTCTGTCATCTCTGTCCACTTTACCATCCACTTCTTCCTCTCCTTAAAGATTAAAATGTTGCCTAGTTTTATCCCACAGAGGTAATAAATTTAAGAAAATTTTACATGCTCGCACAAACATTGCAATGTCCACTAAAACTTTGTGAAGAAACAATAATAAACACTCCAAAGCATTCACAGTCATATTAGCTGGACCATATTCACATGTAAATCGGTTTTTTGTCGGCTTCTAGTCTGAATAAAGAATTAGATTTAGTATGACCACTTAGGTGGACTATCCCAATATCAGTATCGTTTATTACATTACACAGGGGGCATGATGTTGTGGTGGTCAAGCTACTTACCGTATATACCCGAATGTAAGACGAGGTTTTTTCCCGCTTTCTGTGTTATAAAAATTTGGGGTCGTCTTATATTCAGGGTATTAAAAAAAATTTTTTTTTTTTAAATTGTTATTATTATTTGCAAAGTAGTATGTGGTGTTGGCATCTTGTAACTCGCAACAAATCAATGCGTTAATGAAGATTAAAATATGGTTTGTTATGTTTAATTACCATGCATATACGAATAGCGTACATTTTGAGGTTAGGATTTACGCATACACGTCATTTTATGCGGATAAATTATATGTTCGAAAGCATACGGAAATATGTTTTAAAACAATCTTTACAAGAACAACCAGTCAGTTTTATGAGCAGTAATTGAGTGATCAACGTATCTTAATTTAATAACGTCTCCCATTCTTGAACAAAGAAATTATAGAGTATGTCTTGGAAAAGCGGGCAGAGGGATTTCCGATAACACGAGACGTTATAAAAATGAAAGCACGACCTTGAGGGCATATATTGTGCAAGTTATGAGTTAGCGAGTATATTTTTTTTTAATCTGTAAGAGGCAGTTGATAACTAGGCCTCGTCTTATATTCGAGGTCGTCTTACATTCGGGTATATACGGGTACCTCTCACTAAGGCAGGACCGAGTCAATGCATGTGAGATTTTTAAGAACTCTAACGTTACTAGATGTAAGTCGTATATCTGAGATTGTCTTGGAATAGGAGATAATATAGAGGACATGACAAGCTTATGAGAATAGTTGAACACACGTTTCTTAGATCACAGATACTGTTTATGATTTGATATGAATGACAGTTAAAGATATTTTGCTTGTTTCCTATACATGATTTAATTTAAACTTGATCAGGGTGTTTTTCATTCATCTCTCATTTCATTTTTCTTGATAATACCTTTGAAAGTGTAAACTTCTTTTTGACAAAGCAAATGCCTCATTCTTTGTTGTTGTTTTTGAGTCTTCAGTATTTTGACTGGTTTGATGCAGATCTCCATGCCTCCCTGTCCTGAGCTAATCATTTCATCTCTACATAGCTACCACACCCTACGTCCGAGGCAATCTGTTTAACATATTCTAACCTTGGTCTACCCCTACAGTTCTTGTCCTCGACCCTTCCTTCCATAACTAAGCTTGGTATTACTGGGTGTCTTAGTTTGTGTCCTACCAACCTATCACTTCTCTTCATTAGTAGTCGCCAGAAACATCTCTCCTCTCCCACTAGTCTTAATACCTCTTCGTTTGTAACCCTATCAACCCATCTGATCTGCATCATTCTCTTGTAACACCACATTTCAAACGCTTCAATTCTCCTCTTTTCTGCTGCACCAATAGTGCAAGTTTCACTTCTATCGTTGTCGGCTGTAACTCGATTCCGAGTACACGTACTCCTTCCTGCATAGAGCTTTTCAGACTAGCTTGTGGATGTGTTTCTGATGAATAAACAGGCCAATCCTGGCATGAAACATGCGCCCACCTAAATTGCACTGAATGGTCGAGGGAGGGCGGGGTTGTAATTGACGAAGCTTCCTTGCTTGTCGTTTGGCCTCTCCATGTCTGCGACGTTCTTCTTCAAATAAGTTGACAGCGGTCGATGTAGTGTTCCGCCACAGTAAACGGTTCCCAGCAGATGTTTCCCATGAGTGGATAGGTATACCAGTCGTCTTCATGATGTGTTTTAGCTGGTATTTAAAACACTTCAGAGGGGCCCCATGAGGTCTAGTGCCGGAGCAAAGTTCACCACAAAGGAATTGACGTGGAAGCCTGATATGACTCATATGGTGAACATGACCTAACCATCTCAGTTGATGAGCGATGATGGTTGCCTCAATGCTATTGAGATGCGGTTTCTCGAGAACTGCAGTGTTGGTCACGTAGTCCTCCCACTTAATTTTCAAGATGAATCTCATCTTTTGTTGGTGGAAGCGCTCAAGTTTCCTGATATCACGGCGATAGAGTGTCCAAGTTTCACAGCCATACAGTAGCGTTGAGATGACGACAGCTTTGTACACCTTGAGTTTGGTATGCATCTTTAGGTCTTTTTTTATGAAGACTCTGTGCATTAAGCGGCCAAATGCTGAATGGGCAGCCCCAATTCTTTTGTCAACATCCTTTTCGCATGTGCACCGTTTAGACAAGATGCTACCAAGATTATGAAAAATGATCAACCTGCTCCAGTGTTGAGTCTAAGATGGATATATTGAACTCAGGAAGAGAGTAATCCTGGGGCAGGTTGTGCAAGTACCTTAGTTTTCTTTGCATTGATGGTAAGGCCAAAGTTATCACACGTAGTGCTAAAGCGACTGACCGATTGTCGAAGCTCTGCAGGTGTCAGAGCAGGAGATGCGGTGTCATCGGCATACTGCAGGTCTGTCACCCGGGTAACTTGGGTATATCTCTGTGAACGAAGTCTTGCCAGATTGAAAAGGCCTCCATCGAAGCGAAACTTAATCTCTATGCCTGGGTTGTTGGCAGATGATTCATACATCACGGCTGTCATATACAATGCAAAGAGTGTTGGAGCAAGCACACAGCCTTGTTTCAAACCGTGAATGATTGGAAACGGATCGGATACAGAGTTACCGTGAAGAACCTTCCCAGACATTCCATCATGAAGAGCTTGAACTAATTCCACATAGCTATCTGGACATCCAAAGTGCGCTAATACTTTCCACATAGCAGATCTTGGTACTGATCAAAGGCTTTTTCCAGGTCATAGAAAACTAAATACAGAGGCTCCTGTTGCTCTCTGCACTTTTCCTGGAGTTGTCTGACACAGAATATCATGTCTGTTGCGCCCCTGGAGGTTCGAAACCACATTGAGACTCGAGCAAAATCCCCTCCGAGATACTTTGGAGCTGGCTTAGTAGAATTCTTGTGAGAACTTTACCTGCAATGGATAATAGCGATATACCACGGTAGTTCCCACACACTCTACGATCGCCTTTCTTGAAGATAGTGATGATGGCAGCATTCTTCAAGTCGCCGGGTACTTCTCGAGTTTCCCAAATTAAGAGGATAAGTGTAAAATGTCGAGTCTTCAAAGCCACACCTCCACTTTGTAACAACTCCAGAGAAATGTTATCAGGACCTGGAGCCTTTCTCGGCGTTAGTTGATTGAGCGCTTTGGTGAAATCTTGGAATGTTGGCGGAACTGCCATCCATGGTTGTTGGGGCTGCTGAGGGATGTTGCGAAGAAAGTCCTCGGCAACATTGGAGGCCCGATTTAGAAGTGCAGAGAAATGTTCCATCCAACGCTCCAAAATTTGTCCTTGATCAGTTAAAATGGCAGAATTGACAGCAGTTTTCAATGTACCTGATGAAGATGGGATTGGGCCATATACCTCCTTTATGCCTGCATAGAAGTTTTGCAGGTCACGGGCATCAGATAGTCTTTGCAGTTCTTCAGCATTTTTGCTGACACCAGTTGTTCTTTATTTCCCTGATTTGTGCCTGACATTTCCCCTTAAGTTGCACGTAATGTAATTTTTTCACACTAGGAAGGATAGATGGGCTTCCCGTTTGGCATTGATCAGACACATCATTTCATAATTATTTTCATCAAACCAGTCTTGTCTTTTGTTCTTCACAAAACCAATTGTTTCCTCAGCTGACTCAGTAATGACCTTCTGAAGCATGGCCCATTCCTTTACTACACTATTTGTGCTAACTGGATGACTAGCCAGCTTATTTGCAATTTCATTTCTGTAATCTGTAGCAATTGATTTAACTTGGAGTTTAGAAGTGTCAAATTTCCATCTGGACAGGTTGTGGATGGATCGGTTCGGTTCGTGGCAGATTGAGATCCTCAACCGGCAAAAGAGGAGCTTGTGATCTGTCCAACTGTCATCGACATTTCTTGCAGTCCTGGTGACAAGGATGTCCTTTTTATCACATTGCCTGGTGATGATATAGTCAAGGATGTGCCAGTGCTTCGAGCGAGGATGCATCCAAGTGGTTTTGTGGCGATTCGGCAGGCGGAACTGAGTGTTGGTAATAAAGAGTTCATGTTCAGCACATAGACCAAGGAGTAATAGACCATTGGCATTGCAGTTGCCAAGTCCTTGTTTTCCCATCACATTGTTCCATAATTGATGATCTTTACCAACTCTGGCATTGAAATCGCCAAGCATTAAGAGCTTGTCTCTAGGTGGTACTTTGATGATGGTTGCGCTCAGCAGGTTGTAGAATTGGTCTTTAACTTCTATATCTGCATCCAAGGTAGGAACATATACAGGGATAAGAGTCATAAAATAACCCCTGGAGAGTGGGATTCCGAGGGTCATAATTCTTTTGCTGACAGCCGTTGGAGTTAGCTGGTGATCATTCTCCAGTGTGGTCTTCATAGCGAAACCAACACCATGAATACGGCGCTCTCCCTCATCTTTTCCCTTCCAGAATATGGTGTAACCTGAACTGAACTCTGTAATTTTACCTTCGCTGGACAATCTGGTTTCAATTAAGGCAGCAATATCTATGTTCATTCGACCAAGCTCATGGGTGACGAGCGCTGTTCTTCTCACAGGCCTGTTATTGTCCTTCAAATCAAGAAATGTTCGAACATTCCAGGATCCTATAATTAAATTTTGGATAATCTTCGTTTTTGGACCGCAAAAGGGGTGACCCGCTGGGTGCGGCCTCCCAGCCGGCTGAAGGTGTGACTACCGATGTTTAGCCCACATTTTCTAGGGCCTTCCCCATTCGGGGTGGGCAGCGGTGATCCTAAATAGGCCTGCCCAAACACAGATGCAGGACCGAACTCCTGAGTAGCCACGAGGTCTCAGAAAAACGACCATCACACATCTGCTGCCAACGTGCAGGTCCGAACTAGGGGCTTCCAGTTTCAACCCGAAAACCTGCCTCCACCATCCTTATCCCATCACCGCTGGACTTGAGTTGAAAGATGTGACAGCAGGATAAAGGTGCCACGAGCAAGATTTTGTTTAAGGTGGATCACAGATTGCAAGGAAATGACTCACACACTATAATCTCGGAACTATACCTTGCGGCACAAATGAAATGAGACGTGCAGGTTCTAGCACCTTGACTGTAATGGACTGCCGCAGACTCTAAATTCCATTGAGTTGCGCCTTCATAGCCAGTTCATCTGGCATGACCTCGTCCGCCTCCACGACTGTTGAGAACCACAGGGGAAGTTCCTCCTGCACCCGTTTTGCCGTTGGGTCAAAATATATGTAATGGATTTCAGTGTCATTTCCTACACTGAGGGAACCATCACTCCACCTAAAGGGGCTCATCTGCCAGAAGCCGTTGGCCCCTTGAAGGGGTAGAGTTATTTACCGCCGCCCAACACTCGGCGTTAGCAGTTTTTACAGCTGGTTGCCAAACCAGCTAACCCTCCTCCTTTCGCATTCCGGACTTGGGACATTCCACACTAAGGCCTTCAAAAATGACTTCCTAACACCTAAATCTATATTCGATAGCTTGCCACGGTGGGTGAGTGGATAGCGTGTCTGTCTACTAACCCCAAGATTGCAGGTTCGCTCCTGGCCGTGGTAAGTGATTTTTTTTTAAGGCGGCAAAAATATGACACGCATGTCATACGATGTTGGCATGTCAAAGAACCCATTTGAATTCAGTAGGCCGTGTTCATAATGGCAAAATTAAACTCGGGAGTTTCCGCCAACACAAAGTTCCTCATTTCTCTACTAGAAAGCGCTATAGGGTTCAAGGAGCTTCGATATCTAACCTCCTTGACTTTCATAGTGATTTGAGGAACAACGAAATTCGACATGCAAGCTACCCTCTGGGTGACAAATTACAAAGCTTGCACCCGGCACCCGAGGCCATACGATATTATTACTGTAGTATTATTATTTATTTACATAGTTTACACCCACATTGGAGCACTTGAATCAATCCATATACACTACAGTCTTTACAATATTAGTTGTAATGGCTTCTCAACTTCCTCTTCTCCTTCCAGAGCTTCTTTAGGGCCGGTTTCACCACGAGGCCGCTTAAACCCTTCTTTGCTAAGGGTGGTTTATGGTTAAGCGATCTTAAATACGACGGCTTAAGGCTGGGTGTTGCACCAACCCGTCTCGTACTTCGCTTAGGTGGACTGAGTTTACGGTGGGAGTCAAAGATCTTCGTTGCGTGAGTAATGCTCCCTGCAGCAAAGAACACTTGATCTTACCGTTATGCCAACATAATCCCAGCCGTGCAGAATTACTTGCATAACGATCATATGCAATATAAGGAAGGAATGACAACTTAAGTATCTAGGGAGCTATTTGAACGCTATTAATGTATTCGCATCATACATATAATGTGAAATAATTTCGGCAGTATTGATCCTCCGAGATTGATTTTGTTTGTCATGTTGGTCACGGTTATCATTTGTTTCTAGCCGTTGCAATAATTTTCCACGACTACAGCTGTTCTACTTTTGGGTTGGCGAATATAAAATAGATTACTAGTTGTAGAAAGAATTGCCTACTGTGTTTGCGAGACGTGAGCATCAGCTGTAGTAGACGCTGGGAAAACCACTGTTGAAATATAATGCAGTGTATTTTTCCTTATCATTACGGTACTTCCTGAACATGTTATTGACTACACCCCACATTGAGATGGTCGCATCTTGCGAAGGTTATGTTTTCTTACTTGGTTTTCATTAAATCTCTTGTTTTATAAATGTGCATATATTATAGCATTAAGCACATATAGTGCGTATTTTCTAATGATATATATACAGTATGTATACGAATTACACCGCATGTTGAATTGCAAGCATCCACAATAGGCTACTTAGTCATTGGCTAAGGATTTCTACATCCGTCCCTGGGCTAATATTTAGTTTAACGAACAAAAATGTACATTGCGGTACTGACAATATGAAGAAGTGTATTTCATTTTACGTTGTCAAAAGCTATGATGTCTGTAGTACAAGCTACCGCGATTTTAGGAACGTGAAGGAAATCCCTGTGGCAGCGCGTTGAAAGAATGTTATCCGTATATATTTAATTTGAATCACAAAATGCACACTATGTATGCTTTATATTATAAGGACTGAGTAATTATAAAACAATAAAAGTCAAGCAAAAATATCCTCCCCGCTGGTAATCGAACCCTGGCACTCCGGGCAGGAGTCAGGAATGTTATCCACTCAACCAAAGATGACAATGTACTATACGACTTTATCAACAGGTATAGATACTATTGCTTAGCAAATGATCACACGGAAGAAAATATCTCTTCAGTGTATTGTGCCGTCATTATAAACCATTTAATAATATTTGTTTTATTATTTCGTTCACTACATTATATAACAACACCTCCAACCTACTGAGATATGGATCAGACACAATGGGGACGGCCGCCATTTTGGTGTATGAGTGAACGGCTTAAACCATCGAGCACGGCCGCTTAACCTAAGCCTACTTTAATCCATTGCTTATGGTCTGGTGCAATGGGCCACATCCTTGAGGATCGTTTTAACCACCCTTAGTTCGTTAAGCGGAACTGGTGAAACCGGCCCTTAATGTCTCCGACCTGGCCGCCCTCTCTGTACTGTTTTCGTTCGACTGTTTTTAATTTCGTTCTTGTATCCCTACTTCTCAAAATCCTCTTCTCTATTATTATTATGATTATTATTATTATTATTATTATATTCGATGTCAACAGATTCCTTTTCTGTAGAAATGCTTTCCTTGCCTGAGCTAACCTACTTTTTATATCCTCTTTGCTTCGTCCACTGGTTATTTTGCTTTCTAAGTAACAGAAGTCTCCTACTTCATTTAGTTTTTCACATGCCAATTTAGCTTGCCACGGTGGGTGTCGGACTACCAACCCCAAGATTGCAGGTTCGCTCCTGGCCATGGTAAGTGATTTTTGAAAGGCGTCAAAAATCACGACACTCGTGTCATACATTGTTGGCATGTTAAAGAACCCATTTGAATTCAGTAGGCCGTGTTCAATGGCAAAATTAATCTCGGGATTTTCCGCCAACACAAAGTTCCTCCATTCTCTACTTGAAAGCGCTGTAGTGTCAAGGAGTTTAGATATCTAACCTCCTTGACTTTCATAGCATTCAAAGGAACGACGAAATTCGACATGCAAGCTACCCTCTGGGTGTCAATTAACAAAGCTTGCACCAGGCACCGAGGCCATACGATATTATTATTATTCATCATCATCATCTTGAGCAGTTTCCAACCGCTGGTCGGGTCTGCTTGGAACATAAGCCTCTCCATCGTTTCCTGTCCATCCACCATCTCTCGTCATTTACTGTGTCCCAGCACACTCCTCTTTCCTCCACACTCTTCTTAACTCCTTTTGCCCATCTGTCCCTTGGTCTTCCCCTTGGCCTCCTTCCCGTCATTTCCATTCCAAACATCTTCTTCGGTATCCTCTCCTCTTGCATCCTCCTCACATGTCCATACCATTGTAGCCTAGATCGCTCTATTCTATTTTGCAATGGTTCCTCTCTTACCATCTCCCTGACTCTCTCATTCCTTACTCTGTCCATTCTTGTCACTCCTACCCTACTCCTCTGGAACTTCATCTCCACTGCTCGTATTTTATTCTTGTCCCTTTCCTTCATCACCCATGTTTCTGAACCATATGTCAAAATTGGCACAAAGTAGGTCTTGTAGATGATTCCTTTACATTTTTGTGGTACATCTTTATTCCATATCATCCCCCTAACACTCTTGAAAAATCCATCTGCGCACCTTCCCCTCTCATTTCCATCCTATTGCCTCCCTTTTCTTCAATTATGCTTCCCAAGTACTTGAAGCATTCTACTTTCTGCAACTGCTGTCCTCCAAGTGTTATGCCCATATCCAGTCTGTTCTTCTTCCTCGTTGTGATGACCACTTCACTCTTTTGTGCTGAAAACTTCATCCCATATGATAACACTACCTTCTCCCACTCATCTAATTGCTCTTGTACTTCTTGCTCATCCTCTCCCCATACCAGAAGGTCATCAGCAAACAACATTGCCTTCATTTTCCTTTCCCCAATGCTATTTACCACTTTTCGTATGATTTCATCCATCACCACTATAAATAACAGGGGTGAGAGGGCACTTCCCTGTTTCAGACCACTCTCCAGTTGAAACCATTCCGTTCTCTCTCTTCCCACCTTTACACAGCTTTTGCTTCCCTCGTACATTGCTTTCACTCTTGCCACTGTCTCCTTGTTCACTGCTTTTGCTCTCATTGCTTCCCATACCTTGTTTCTATTAATACTATCATATGCTTTCTCAATATCCAAGAAGGTCATCACCAGATCTTTCCCATATTCATAATGGTGTTCTTGTAGCTGTCTTACTGCAAAGATGAGGTCAACTGTTGATCTTCCTGGCCTGAATCCATACTGTTCTTCCCTCAGCCCATCTTCAACTTCTGTCCGAATTCTTCTCTCCAGTACCTTCTCAAATATTTTGGCGCAGTGGCACATGAGTGTAATTCCCCTGTAGTTCTTGCATTCCTTCCTACTTCCCTTTTTAAATATGGGTATTATTATCCCTCTTTTCCAGTCCTCTGGTATTTTCTTCTCCCTCCATATCACTTTCATTACTCGAAAGAGCCACTGGGTTCCTATCACCCCTGCTGCTCTCACCATCTCCACACTCACTTCGTCTATTCCCGGTGCCTTTCCCCCTTTCATCTTCCTTAATGCTTCCTCCACTTCTTTCCATGTCAATTCCTTCTCTGAAATGTCTTGGTCACTGTCTGTTTCTTCCTCCACAATGTCCACTACGCTGGTTTTAGTTGGATTTAGGAGTTCCTTGAAGTATTCTCTCCAGATAACCTTTAGTTCTTCCATATTTTCGACCTTCTTTCCATTCCTGTCCACCATTCTGACATTTTCCCCTGTATCTCTTCTCTTTGCCTTTATCATTCCATACAACACTTTCTTACTGCCATCACAGTCCTCCTCCATCATTTCTGTCCATTTCTCCAGCCATTTCTTTTTCTCTTCCTTCACTACTTCTCCTGCTTCTTTCTTCCGCTCTTGGTATTCTTCTCTTGTTCTGTCTGTCCTCTGTTGGAACCATTTCCTGAATGCTTCATTTTTCTTTTTCACTGCTTCCTTAGTTCTGGGGTTCCACCATGGTGTTTCCTTCCACCTTTTCTTTCCACTAGTTCTGCCACACACGACTTCCGCTGCTTCTACCAACACGTCCTTGAACCTATTCCATTCTTCTTCACCTGTTTTCGGATCATCCTTCGGTAATTTGTTCCTCACTAATATCTGGAACTTCTCCTTATTTCCATCCTCCTTCAGCTTCCATGTCCTTATTCTTCTTTCTTGGTTCTCAGTTCTCCTCTTTTCCTTCAGTCCTCTCACCTTGGCGACCAGCAGACGGTGGTCACTGTCCAGGGCTTCTGAAGGTATTACCCTTATATCCGTGATACTCTTCTTTGTCTCCTTCCCGCATAGAATATAGTCCACCACTGATTTCCTAGTCAAATCCCTGCTGTACCAAGTAATTTTATGGCTCTCTCTCTTCTTGTACCATGTGTTTCCAACCATTAGCCCATTTATCTTGCACAGTTCCAACAATCTCTCTCCTTCCTTATTCCTGTTTCCCCATCCTTCACCACCAATCACTTCCTCAAAACCTCTTCTATCAGTTCCGACATGGGCATTTAGGTCTCCCATGACTATCAGGTCTCTCTCCGCTAACTGCTTCTGCAACTCCTCTTCAAACTCGTCCTTCTCGCCTTCTGTGCATCCCACCTGTGGTGCATAGACTTGCAGAATGTCCAGGTTTCTACCTTTCACTGTGATTCTGGCTCTAATTATTCTATCACTTACCCTCTTTACTTCCTCCCTCAGCCCTTCTCTCACCACCATTCCCACTCCATTTCTCTTCCCCTCCTCATTTCCTATCCAGTATAGCTGCAAGCCATTTCTCAGTTCTTTTCTTCCTTCCCCTCTCCATCTAGTCTCTGCCAGTCCGAGTACATCCAGTTTTCTCCTCTCCATCATATCCACAATCTCCTCCACTCTTCCCGTCAATGTTGTTATATTCAAAGTTCCGATTCGTAGTCCATTTCCATAGCCAGGTCTGCTTCCTTTAGATCTGTCCTTTCCGAGGCCCGTTCCCGTTTTAAAAGCAGTTTCATATCCACTACTGGCTTGCTAGGCCTAACGTAGCTTCACCATAACCCTGGCAAGGGGCCTGTTTTTGGTCCGCGAGAGGTATTTTATTTCCCTCAAACCCTCCGGACAAGTCCGGCGAGCCCCCCTATCCGCCACCTGGGACGCGCCCGATAGAGGAACAGGCAAACCCCCACGGGATTATTATTATTATACCTGCCAATTTGATGACCATAGAGGATTGTGATTTATTTCGGCTGTATTCCAATATTTTTGTTTTACTTTATTAATTTTCATCATGAATTCTTTCCTCAAGACGGAGTCCATACCATTCAAAAACTCATTCAAATCCTCATTGTTAAATACTGTTGTTCTCATTGATAGCCTGTAATTCTTATCCACAAATTAAAACAAATTATCATATATATATATATTTTCCACATTTTAGGTTGTGATCCCTTCAACCTTGTTGGGTGAAGTTGCAAATTCAAAGATGCTAGTGTTGGTACAATGTTCAGGTGTTAAGCAGCCTTAAGCATAGCAACAACAGTCTCTCTGCGTGTGTGGAGGTGATGTACTTAACCCTTTCCTTACCTTATTTCTGGCCTTCCTTTCCCTAGTTTTTACCCTATTATTTTACAGATAGCACACACTAATACAGTCATCACAATTAACACCGGTTATCAGACAGATTCTACACACACCCAAAGTACACGGGGCTACAAGACCGAGTTGTCGCAGCCCCTAAGCTGAGGAACCAACCAACCAACCCTATTATTTTAGTATACCGGTATTTAAAAGACTGGAAATTGAATTGAAAAATTGCTCATAACATAAAATCAATTCTACTTATTTATCTAAAATTGTACAAGTATATCCCATACAATTTAATAATACCTCAGACTTTTTCAGATTTCTGGAGTTTTGGAGGTCCTTAGTTCTCAATGCCCACTCCCATTATTAGTGGTCAGTCAAGTGCCAATACCTGGTAACACTATTGAAATCCTTTGATATCTGACAATTTTCTACCAATGGACATTCAATATCAAACCTTTTCCAATAGTCTATTATTTCTGAAAGTGGATAGACTTCCATATTCATCAAGTTTTGTGTCAACCTTCCCCACTTGGGGCTGCTTATACTCAGCATAGAGGTTAGTGTAATTAGAAATGCTTAGGTAGTTCATTGCCATTTACCTTAAATTCAAAATATGTTAGTTCTAGAGAACCAGGATATAGATTGTGAGCAGGTTCGTTATCATCTTCATTTCCCGTTTCCAGCTTCCTGGGTTGGGTTGTGAATTAAGGACCTCCAACGTTTCCTGTCTCTCCACCACTCCTCTCCTGTTTTTAGTACTTCTTCAGGTTTTCCTCCTCTCTTCTCTACACACTCCCACACTGTATCTGCCCATCTCTTTCGGGGCCTTCCTCGTGGACTCTTCCCTGTCATCTTTTCACAGAAAGTTTTCTTTGGTACTCTCTCCTCTCCCATTCTCATCATATGTCCATACCACTTTAACTTTGTTGTTTCTATCCTGTCCTGCAGCTTCAAGATTCCTGTCCTTTTTCTAATCTCTTCGTTTCTAACTCTATCTCTTCTGGTCTTGCCCTCTATACCTCTTAGGAATTTCATCTCCGCGGCTTGTATTCTACTCTCCTCTCTTTTTGTAGTAGTCCACGCTCCAGCTGCATATGTTAGTATGGGTCTGTAGTAGGTTGAATATAATACATTTTTACATTTCTTTGGGACATCTCGGTTCCACAGAATGCAGGTTCGTTAATGCTGGCAAAATTGCCTGGCTGAATAGAAAGGTGTTAAGAATGAACATTTGCATCTGTATTCTACCTGCACTGCCGGCATTTGTAGGACAGTGAGATACAGCTTCCACATCACTATAATGTAAATGATCATTCACACTTAAGTAAAAAATGAAAGAATAACCAATCGCTAAAGTAGCGTTTACCTAACCCTGTTTTAACATCAGCATCTGAACGTGGAGCCATATTAACAAAACAGTGGACTGTGACTGTCATGGAGTTCACATTTATTATGTCCTCTTTGCTACAACCCTAAACCTTCTAATTGTGTCTTATGTTTGCCTGACATATTATCATGAGTTTACAGTTAGTAGATATTACAATCCCATCCGGGAGATGGCAGACATTAGCTGGGAAGTACACTGACACTTTCGGGCGCTAAGGTAGGGAACGCAACTTCCACTGCTGGCCGCAAATAGGTGCTTAGGGGAGGAGAGGGTTAAGGTCTTAACTTACTTTAGTGACCTTTTGGGAGCCTATTCATTGCATTTCTTACTCTCTATGCCTAGTGGAGAACTCTTTTATTATGAAAATGTCCTTTATTTTTTCTTTCTAGAGAGAGAAAGCTACATTGAAACAGCATAACCAACAATTATTGGCTTTGTCGGCAACTTCTCTGAATGCTGAACAAACTCGTGAGAAGCAGTTGTTGGAGAAAGTTGCTCAGTTGGAGGCAATCATAGCAGCAGAGACGACAGAGAAGAATTTAGCCTTATCAAACCTGGAGGAGCAGCGGATGCTTGCTGACTCGTTGCGAAAGCAGCAGGCTGAATACGAGGCTCGATGCAAATCCTTACAGGATGCACTTAATTTACTTCAGGTATTATTAATATTATTAATATTATTGTTATGGTTATTGCATTTTAATATCCCCATTGTTGCCAATAGTGTTACAGTGAGACAATGACTGAATTAGTAATTTATCTTCATAAGGTGGAGTTTGGGCCTTTCTACAATTTCTTTTCTATTGGGTGGTGGTGGTCGTGGGACTCCTGTGGTCCATGCCAGTGGAAGATTTGGACTGAGATTTGCTTCCATGCAGCTGTTACGAGATCATCCATAAGACTGATCTAAATATGAGGAAAGGCAGGTCTATTAATGGCAATCCTTTTACCCAAATTGAGATGCACCATTGATAAATGGTCAGACAGAAGCCTGAAAAAACAAAGGTCAAACTGAATTCCGCCAAACCAACCATGGATGCACCTGACAAGCACGCTGGGAACAACCATAACCTTAAGTCGGCCAACCACCGACACTGCCAAACATACCACTATGCCAATAGGGGACAGAACAGCAGGTAGTGACCATCTGATCACTGGAAGTTCCATCTCAAGTGGTCAAAAGCTCTGCTTGGATTGAAAGTAATTAGAGTTACTAAAGTCAAAGACCAGATCAGTTGGAGGCAAACTACTACATAATGACCTTTCTCCTTTTAAGGGGCCATAACAGAATTCATAAAACATATTGGCATTAACCAGTTAAATTGGCAAGAATTAGATAACAAAGAGGGTAGGAGAAAATATGAGTGGATGAAACAAAGTATGATGAAGATATACACTCAATGGGCAACATTAGATACTGATGTACATTAATCATACAGTTAATTTCACAACCATTCAACATTGACATCACCTAAGAAATCTAATCTTCAACCTAGAATATATTGACTACTGACCTAAAAATCACAACTGGGGAGGATGTCAGAAACAGGTTAATGAAGCGAAATTGCAGTTTAATTTAGTTTAGAAGCAAACCTGAACACAAAGTTAATAAATCATAAAGAGACTTTGTTATTGAATTCATCTCGGCCACATCTGAGTGTGATGTGAAGAGACCCTTTTCATCAAGCCTTGAATTCCAAAATCAACCAACCATTACTAGAGTCACCTGTTTTCGGTGAAATCTTTTGCCCGATTTCGTCAATTATATTTGTATGATTTCGGTATATTTTTCGCTACTTTTGTTTCATTTCGTCAAAAATTTCGATATTTTTCGTAAGCCTATTTTAATAATAATTTGTACCCGAAATAAGTTTCAGCACATTTGGATGCTAAATTTTCAAATTTATTGTTTACATATTTACATACTGAAATGAAAATCCACAGCCTGCTTCCAGTCTCCGACCGGGTCAGGAATGGAATGAATGAAGCCCCCATCTAGCGGCGAGGATATGAACTGTGCCGGCTGCCGAGGCCCTGGGGCAATGATTAAATGAATGACAGATGAAATGAAATGAGTGTGGAGAGTGTTGCTGGAATGAAATTTTGACAGGGAAAACTGGAGTACCCGGAGAAAAACCTGTCTGCCTCCGTTTTGTCCAGCACAGATCTCACATGGAGTGACCGGGATTTGAACCACGGATCCAGCGGTGAGAGGCCGGCGTGCTGCCGCCTAAGCCACGGAGGCTCACTACATATTTACATACTACTATGGAAAAATAAAATTTCTATAAATATTTGACTGCAATTCAACAAGTTCTCAAGAAATTTGTGAAAATGACAATTGCATCATCAGTTACATGTTACTAGGAGTCAGTCCCGTTCTGCGGTCTGACATAATGTTGGAATAGGTTGAGAATGACCGCTCGCAGTCAACATTGCTGACTGGGATCCACAATGTCTTGACAGCAGCATCCACAAAATGTTCATGTTCAGATTTCAAGGACAATAGAATAGATATTACATCAATGTTTTCACCTGTGTTACAAACACTTCTTACTTGATCCCTAAACACACAATATGGCTGAAGAGATTGGGAATTTTTCAGACTTTTAACAATGGAAATATCTTTCATTAAGTGACAGATCTCATTTCCTAAATTACTTTTCACAATGTTTCTTGGATCAAAAAGCCTCTTCATAGCATAACAAACAACTTTTCCTGTGTCTGATTCCATTAAATGTTTCAACTTGTTGAAACTAGCTGTACCTACAGATTTGAAGAGAGATGTAAAAATGTGCATCACTTTGTTTTGGTAGATGAGAAAGAAGATCTGAGTTTTTTTGAAAAAAGAATTCATCCTCCAGCAACTGAAAACTTTTACAAAGGTGTTCAAGTTTGGAATAAATGGTATGAATTAATGCCATTTTAGAGCTCTCTAACATGACTAACAAATGGCAACATTTAGAACAGTGCTCAACCAGAAAAACTGCTTGGCAATGAAGTAATTGAACTTCCCTGGCACTCAAGGCTTTAAAATAGTTCACCGCAACACTCTCATCTTCAAGGTTTTGGACAAATTCCACTATTTGATAGAGGCATTCCGAAATGTACTCCACACTTTTAAACCACGAGTTCCACCGAGTGATAACAGGAATAGGGAAATGCTTAATCTTGGTGGGTTCCTTTTAAAATTTCTGAGACAAGAACTGAATGCATGCATGTTTTCTCCTTCGTGTATTCAGAAAGATGTGTTTCACTTGCACAACACAGTGGTTCAAATCTTCCAGCTCCACTGCCCATACGTTGCCTACCAGATTCAATTTGTGAGCCCAACATTGCGTATGCACTACTAGTTCAGAAACTAGAACTCTAACTGCATTGGCACATTTTCCCATATAACGCGCTGAATCTGAAGTTACCGACATAACATTATGACAATGGATTTCGAGTTTCTGAAGTACACGTATGATTTCTTGCGCACATTCCGTAGCATTTGCATTTTCAATAACTTTTACGCCTCCCACAAATAATTTCTGGACTGTATCACCACCACATCTTAGTATTTTGACCAAAACTAAAAAAACACACTGCCCTATTTTATTCGTTGTTCCATCACAAAGAATCGCAACAAGCTCATCTTTCACAATTTCTTTCAGCTTTCCCTCCTCTTCTTGCTTGATTTGAGACACATAACCTTCACGCAACCTGCCAGCCGTGGGTAGGTTTCCAGCGCCTAAAAGGAATTATGAAACATCGTAATACCGAACCGAACTATCAATTAACTTCTTTGATATCATGGACAACGATAACAGTAGCTTTGTGTCATATACAAACCCCATCAACTAATACCGTATTTGCTCGCGTATATCTCGCCCCCGCGTATATCTTGCACCCCATTTTTTAATTTGAATTTTCAGGGGGAAAAAGTACTTGCATATCTCGCACCGAAAATTTTCACACATATTTTCGGTCAAAAAAGTGCGAGATATACGCGAGCAAATACGGTACTCCCCACAAGTCCACACTAAATAAAACACCTATTCCGATTTCAATTCAAATTTGCAAAATTACAATACTAAATCTGCAACTCAAGGCAGTACCCACAAGACAAGAAATATCTTTCAAGCATTCCTAAAGGGAAATCTTTTTATGAATAACAGCATGTCTACCAACTCCATTAACTTGTAGATTATAAGACACTGTAACATTTCCCTTAATACGCTGGACCTTCACATACAGGACTTACATTACTTGAATTACAAACCAAACAAGAAACAATTGACTATCTTAAGGAAGGTAGCTTCAATCCAAAGAATGCCAGTTCTGCTTGCAAGTTAAAATACCAAAGCATTTCAATAACCACATTCACTCACCTGGCTGAGGAAACATATGAATATGTACACGAGTTCCCGCTGCCTTGAACTTTGTGCCCGTCAGAATACTGAACTTCCAAACATCTGCAAAAAGGTGCTTTGATATTGACCAGTTCAAGGAAGTTATGCAGCGACTTTGAGAAACTGACCAATCACTGCAGGCGAGATCAGGCGCATTTGTTATAATTGTGAGTCAAGAAACAGGGAAGGACTACAAGAAGTATAACTTAAATTTCCTGCCAAATCATTCATTCATTCATTCATTCATTTATTTGCAATGGGGGGTGTGTCCTCCGGTGGCAAATTGAATATACATAACAAATAAATAATTATACATAACAATTCAATAACAATTATACAACAATTAAACTGGAGTATTTACTCAAATAGTCAGTCTTTTCTTAAACACACCTATATGTTTGGGAAAAAGCTCTAAGACTGCGGCAGGTAGAGAGTTCCAGTTATCAATGGCACGGTTTACAAAAGAATATTTACCATAATTTGTTCGCTGTGGTCGGCCCTTAACTTTGAAAGGATGATCGCTCCTACCCATGTAAGTGGGCTTTCCCAATCGTTTGCTAAGCTCACCCCATGCTGGTTGATTTGTATACGTGTTGTACATAGCGCAGAGTCTAGATTTCATCCTCCTAGCCTCCAGTGATTCCCACCCAAGTTTCTTTAACATACGGCTCACACTGCTCCTGGGATTAAAGTCACTGAGCACAAATCTAGCGGCCTTTCTTTGTACGATTTCCAACTCATTGATGAGCCCTACTTGATATGGATCCCAAACCGCCAAGGCATATTCCAGAATAGGTCTTACAAGTGACAAATAGCCTAATTCTTTAGCAGAGGTACTACTTCCTTTTAATACCCTCATTACAAAGTGCAGGGATTTGTAAGCTTTTGAAACTACACATCCTACATGACTACTCCATTTCATATCATTCCTTACGTGAACGCCCAAATATTTGCAAGAATCTTCTTCTACAAGTATTTCCGAGCCAATGTTATATTGAAAATCCTGCCTTCACACTTTCCCTATTTTTAAGAGACTACATTTTCTTGTGTTTATTTTCATTTTATTTACAATCGCCCACTTATAGACCAGGTTCAGGTCCTCTTGAAGCACTGCATTGTCTTGTGAGTCATGTATCTTTCGATATATTACACAATCATCCGCAAACAATCGACAGTCACTGCGAATCCCATTTGGTAAGTCATTTATAAACGCCAAAAATAACAAAGTTCCGATTACGCTGCCCTGAGGGATACCCGACGTTACGGTAATTTCATCCGAGACTATGCCTTTGACTTTCACTTTCTGGGAACGACCCGTCAAAAATTCTTGGATCCATAAAATTACTCTTCTATCAATCTTCGTCGAAGCTAATTTATGGAGTAGCATGTCATGCAGCACGACATCAAATGCCTTAGCAAAATCTATAACCACGGCGTCGACTGAAACTCCATGGTCTAACGATTCGCTAATGTCTTGAAAAAGTGATAGCATCTGACTCTCGCATGAGTAACCTTTCCGAAATCCATGTTGCCTATCATTAAGCCATGATAATGTTTCCCACTGTTCCCTCAAGTAGTCGCAAATGAGATGCTCCATCTGTTTACAAACGATGGACGTAAGGCTAACCGGCCTGTAGTTGCCCAATTCAAGTCTGCTCCCTCCTTTAAATATTGGGACTACCATAGCTCTTTTCCAGTCATCTGGGATTTGCGCATTGTTTATGGACACATTAAGCATCACTCCAAGTATCGTGCCACGGCCCTACCTCCTAGTTTAAGTACTTCACTAACAATATTATCAGGACCCTTTGATACATTGAAACGTAGTTTTTGTATTAGCTTTACAATTGCTGACTGATTTATTTGGAACAGGGGAGCCCCTGAACTGTCGTTAAGGTCCAACACACAGCTATTGGATTTATTGAACACACTACCGTAAAAGACATTTAATTCATTAGCAATTGCCCGTTTCTCAGTAATTAATTTACCGTCACCGGACATTATCATCGACAAATTATTTGAATTTCCCTTTCTTCTCCTAATCATCATCATCATCATTTCCCCTTATCCAGCTCCTGCCGGGTCAGGGTATTTATGGCACTCCTCCACTTTTCTCTTTCCTTCCACCATTCTTCTTCCACGATCTTGTCCCAGTCCAGATTTCTTTTTCTTACGCTGTTCTTCACTGAATCAATCCACCTTGTTCTAGGTCTTCCTCTTGCTCTCTTACCCTTGCACTTCGCCTCCAGCATCTGTCTTGGTATTCTATTTTCCTCCATCCTCTTTACATGTCCAAACCACCTTAGTTTATTCTTCTCAATTCTCTCACTTAGTTTTCCCATCCCAACTTCCTTCCTAACATCTTCATTCCTCACTCTGTCTTTCCTTGTCTTTCCTATCATACTTCTTAGGAATTTCATTACACTGGCTTGGATTCTACTCTCTTGCTTGCTTGTCAGGGTCCAAGTCTCAGCTGCATAAGTTAATATGGGAACATAGTACACTTTATACATTACCTCCTTGCTTTTCCTTGGTACTTCCTTATCCCAAACAAGTTTTCTTACACTTTGATAGAATGCATTGCTCTGCTGTACCCTCCTGCCAATCTCCATGTCCAACCTACCAGTTTGCATCAATTCACTTCCTAGGTATTTGAACGTGTCCACAATTTCCAAACTCTGACTTCCAATTTGCACAGTGCCCTTTCCTTGTCTTTCCCCTCTTGTCATCACCATGGTCTTGCTTTTCTCTATACTGATTTTCAGGCCGTACTTCTGAATATTTTCGTTCAGTGCATCTAGTTGTTTTTGCACTTCTTCGGTGTTCCTTCCCCAGACCACAATATCATCTTCATTTCTTTATGTCCATATGCTTCCTTTGTTTCCTTTACAATTTCATCCATCACCATTATGAACAAGAGAGGTGACAGCACACTCCCCTGTCTTAGTCCAGTCTTGTTCCTAAACCAATCTGTCTTTCCAACTGGGGTCAGTACCCTGCTAACACAGTTGTTGTACATTGCTTGCACCATTTCCAACATTTCTCTTCCCAGTCTCTTCTTAACCTTGGTTTCCCATACCTTCTCTCTGGGGACACTATCATATGCCTTTTCTAGATCTATGAAAGTCATGATCAAATCCTCTCCATATTCCCAGTTCTTTTCCATCACCTGCCTCAAGCTAAAGATTGGGTCCACTGTGGATCTTCCACTCCTGAAGCCATACTGTTCCTCTTGCAACTCTCCTTCCACCTTTCTTCTCATTCTTCTTTCTAATATCCTTTCCAGTATTTTTACTATCTGTGATAAGAGGGTGATCCCTCTATAGTTATCACACTCCTTTTTGTCCCCATTCTTAAACACTGGTATTATTAGCCCTTTCCCCCAGTCTTCTGGTACACATTTCCGTTTCCACACACACTTTAGCAGTCGATACAACCATTGCATACCAACAGGTCCAGCAGCCTTTATCATTTCTACACTGATTTCATCCACCCCTGTTGCTTTTCCCATCTTTATTTTCTGTACTGCTAATTCCACCTCCAGCATTGTTGTATCATCTTCTGTTATAGAGTCGTCAGGTTGTGTCACTTCCATCTCACCAGTACAATTGCTCACATTCAATAGTTGATCGAAATACTCCTTCCATCATCCCTTTATCTCTTCTGGGTGTGTTAACAACTCTCCATCTTCCTTTTTCACCAGCTTTGTGGTAACTCTTTCTTTCCTCTTACTTCTTAGAAGCCCATACAGCATCCTTTTACTGCCACTTACATCTGCTTCCATTCTTCGTGTAAATTCTTCCCAACTTTTCTTCTTTTCTTCTCCTACCACTTTCTTACACCTCCGTTTGCTGTCGTGATACTTCCTTTTGCTTTCTTCTGTTTGATCTCGGTTCCATTCTTTCCATGCAGACTTCTTTTCTTTCACTGCTTTCCTCACTTCCTCATTCCACCACGTAGTCTCCTTCTCTTTCACTCTTGTTGACGTCCTACCACAAGCACTCTCTGCTGCACCAACAAATGCCTTTTTAAAGTGGGACCATTCCTCTTCTATGTTTTCCACTTCAGTAACTGGGATTTGTTGCTTCAATCTCTCCTGAAAATCTTCCTGTACAGTTTTGTCTTTCAATTTCCATACTTTTATTTTACTTTCTCTGATCTCCTTTAGGTTTTCCAATTTTTCCCATCTAAATTTTGCCACCACAGCTCTATGGTCCCCATCAAATGCTTCTCCTGGTAAAGCTGTCACATCTATCAGCTTTCTGCGATTAGTCCTTTCCACCAGAAAGTAGTCAATTACTGATTTGGTTCTTCTATCGCCCCAACCATATCTCGTAATTTTCCTGCTTTTTTTCTTCCGAAACCATGAATTACCCACTATCAGTCCATTCCTTTCACAAAAGTTTACAAGTTCCTCTCCTTCCCGGTTCTTTTTCCCATATCCATATGGTCCAATGACTTCTTCCTTTCCTTGTCTCTCGTTTCCGACTTGTGCATTCATATCTCCCATGATCACCACTTCTACATCTGAAATTACTCTTTCTACATCCTCCAGGAATACTTCAATATCTTCTTCTCTGTTTCCAGTCTGTGGTGCATACACTTGTATGAAGTCCATCACGTCTTCTTCATCTTCATTCTAATTTTCATTATTCTGTCACTCACACACTCGACCACTTCAACATACTCCTCCAGTTGTTTCGAGGTTATCAGTCCCACGCCATTTTTTGCCTCTTGGCCACCACTCCAGTATAATGTATATCCTTTCCTCAATTTCTTCCTTCCTTTACCTTTCCATTTCACTTCACTCAGCCCCATCAATCCAACATTCTCCCTCTCCATGAAGTCTACCACCTCCTCCACCTTGCCTGTCAGGGTCATGACATTCACGATTCCCACTTTCATTTCGGTTACTGGTCGCCCATTTCTCACAGTTCCCCCAGTACCAAAAGAACTGTGCGTCACCTGCAGGGTACTCCCTAACCTTCTCCGAATCATTTGAAGTTCCATTTCCGTTTTAGGCTATTATTACGATGGGGTTGCCACTCCCAAAGGCATTTTATGAAGCTACTGCCAGCTATTATACAGGCCGCCCCTAACATGGGAAACAGACGCCCTTGCAGCCGCCCCTAACCTGGGAAACAGACGCTGCCGATTGATGCTGTACTCATACTATTCCCTGAGTACTGGGTTGCCTCTTCCGCAATCTCCACCGTTCCGAAGTCCATCTTCTCCGCTGCAGATTCCGTTGAGGTCTTCGCACGTAACCCTGTGCACGGGGCCTATGTTATACCCCATAGGACTGGGTCCTCACCAGAACTTAGCCGGTACTGTAGTTCCATGGTATATTACAGTACCGTTGCCCACCCCAGCGACGTGGACGCGCCTGGCAAGAATTATCCATGTAGCCAATTATAATTGCCTCATGGACCGGGTTAAGGAGCTGTCTAAATCCAGCCTCCAAGGTCCTTTCTTCTCCTAATATAACTGTAAATTTTTTTCCACCCATCACCTCCCGAACCAAGTAAACCTTGCATATAACTGTCATGCGCAGCCCTCTTTTTTAAGACGAGCTCTCTTGATAAGGACTTAAATTTCAACATATACTTGTCACTATCATGTCTTTTATTGTATAATTTCCTAATTTTCCGTTTTAGACTCCTAATTTCTCGTGTGTAATACTCAGGATCTGGGTTTTGTTTCAGCAATTTAAATGGGACAAATTTATCAACAGCGCTATTTAAAATTTTCAAAAAGTTAGTCCACAGGATATTAATGTGATTTCCTTCCGATGCCCATCCTACAAATAGCTCATTCAAACACCCCTGAAACTTGCCCTGATCCGCCCTGCGATACTGGAATATGATCTCTTTTGTTACTTCAGAGTCTAATTTTGTAATATCACCATATCTAATATTTAATTCAACCCCAGAATGGTCACTAATTCCTGGTACTTTCAGACAGTTAATATACAGCTCTACAGGCCTTACAAGATAAATATCCAAGGTATTATTGTCTAGTTGGGAAGTCAACTACTTGGGAAAATCCCCCCTCCCATAAGAATTTATTTGCAGCGCTCTGAGCTTGACCACAGCTAGTTGACTCACCAGACCAGTCTACTTTGGGGAAGTTTAAATCTCCAGCAATTATTATGCTCTTTTTCATAGCATTACCCGTACAAGTTTTATCATACAGTGTTTCGAGGAGAGAAAAGTTATTTTTCGGTGCTCTATACGCCCCGATCACCTGAGGAGGGAATTTATTTCCTTTATCCGAAATTTGTACACATAACATTTCATGATCCATATCAGCCCACTTTAAGAAACTAGATATATTTTTGCGCACAAATAAACCACCTCGCTTCCCCCGATTCCTTCTGTATATTTCGTAGGTCCCTTGAATTATTTCGCTATTATTTATGTCCTCATATAACCAAGATTCAGTTGCAATGACAATGTCCTGAGAATACGTCTCTACAAGATTCCAAAATTCAATTAATTTATTTCCTAAACTCTGACAATTAACCTGCAGTAATCTTCGAGTCTTACCTCCGCAGCAAATATCTCGAAATAGCTCCTTCTGTTACCATCGGCTGGCAACCTCTGGACATGCTCCTCCTCACAAAAGCCGGCACGAACCGATGACCCTGTCATGTAGGCTCCCTAGGTTGAAAGCGCCCCGTCGATTTAGATGCAGCCCGTCTCGGGCGAAGTCACGGCCACCAATCCAGCAGTCAGCTTCTACGTACACTAATCCCAATTGTGCACATACCCAGTCCATGCGGTCATTTACAGTCTTAACTCGCCTTAACGGAACATCTCCCCGCCGAACAATGCCACTCATTATAATTTTTGTTGGCTGGCTGCGTGGCTCAGGGGTAACGTTCTCGCTTGCTGGGCCCGAGGTTGCAGGTTCGTATCCTGGCGCAGTCAGCTGGCATTTGAGGGTGCGCAAATGCGAGGGAGCCGTGTCCGTAGATTTACTGGCACGTTAAAGATCCCCTTCGGGGCAAAATTCCGGCACCCCGGCGTCTCTAAAAGCCGCAGTTGTTAAAAGGGACGTAAAACCAATAACATTATTATTATTATTATAATTTTTGCATTTCTAAACTTGCTTTTAGCTTTTCTGCCTAGTTCGTAGAGCTCCCCCATGATGTAATCAGCTGTAGCCCTCTTCTTCAAATCGTTCATCCCAACATGTAGCAACAACACTTTAACTTTTTCACAGTCCTCTACATTTGATTCTTCCACTTGTTGGGCAAGCTGGTCAATTTTAATCCCCGGATAACACCGCACTTTCGCACCTGATTTCCTCGAGATATTCGCACTCCATCGTATCATAGAATCACCCATTATGATAACGTCATCCTCAGTTTGCTCCTGCACGCCCTCTTCCACACTGATCCCAGTAGAAAGCCGTTCAGTCACATCCTTCACCGTTTCTTCTGACTCACGAAGCTTTGCTCTAAGTTCCTGTATTATTTGATCCCTTGCTTTGATTTGCACCCTCAATCAGTCCAGGGTATCACATACTTTACAAAACTAATTTCCGACATCACAATCCTCCTTCTTGACCTTAATACAGCCGAAGTGAAACCATTTCTCACATAGTCCACACTCAACACCAATGCTTTACAATATTGATTTGGCGGGAAATTTAAATTATACTTCTTGTAAACATGGTCAATACGGAACCTGGAATGAGTGCTGTTCCTAATAGGAAAGGACTAGTTAAAGAAAAATATATTCATTTGTTTGGCTTGTTTTTAAAAGCTTTATTCCCCCCTGTGGGTGGGGGGTTTAGAATACATCCACGGTATCCCCTGCCTGTCGTACGAGGCAACTAAAAGGGGCGACCTTGGCTATTCTTTTAGGTTTCCGGCTTGTCTTGCGAATTGGACCTCCCGTGGGTGGGAGGGATGGAATACACTCACAGGTATACCCTGCCAGTCGTAGAAGGCGAGGGGTTTGACAGCCAGCTCTAAACGCCCCACTTTGTGCGATATAACTCTCATTAGGTTATATCGCACGCCTTTTTCGTTCATGTTTTTGAGGTCTGGCACTCAAAATTACCATATATACCCGAATGTAAGACGAGGTTTTTTCCCACTTTTTGTGTTATAAAAATTTGGGGTCATCTTATATTCAGGGTATTAAAAAAATATTTTTTTAAATTATTATTATTTGCAAAGTAGTATGTGGTGTTGGCATCTTGTAACTCACAACAAATCAATGCGTTAATGAAGATTAAAATATGGTGTGTTATGTTTAATTACCATGCATATACGAATAGCGTACATTTTGAGGTTAGGATTTGCGCATACATGTCATTTTAAGGGGATAAATTATATGTTCAAAAGCATACAGAAATATGTTTTAAAACAATCTTTACAAGAACAACCAGACAGTTTTACGAGCAGTAATTGAATGATCAACGTATCTTAATTTAATAACGTCTCCCATTCTTGAACAAAGAAATTATAGAGTATGTCTTGGAAAAGCGGGCAGAGGGATTTCCGATAACACATGGTGTAAAGGTAACACCATTGGATCAACCAATTAAAGGTCTCCATTTTCAGAGAGAATTCTGAGTGAGTTCAGAATTAATAAAGTTTGAGCTTTAAAGTATGTAGGATGGAACATGATAAGAGCAAATACAAAAACAAAGAAAGATAGAGTGCAAGTAGCTTTAACATAAATATATATTCACAATAACAAACAATGTTTTCATTTTCTTTACAAGGTTGTGTATAGCAGTACAAAAGGTTTGTGCCTTAAACATAACTAAATTAAAGTTACAAATCTCGGGCGTGGGTGAATGCCTGAAAACAAGAATTAAATTGCCTTTACAAAAAGGGGAATTAGTGACGCGACTTTTGTCTGGCTGACAGGGAGCAAATCCTGTCATGCCGGGAAAGAAAAAAGGGGAAACTAAAGAAGTTATCCAAAAAAGACATGACCTATTAAGGGGGCCAGTAGCTGACAGGGGCTGAGTCCTGCAGTACCCTATAAGAATTGTGATATTGGAGCAGTTGCCAAGATGCAACAGAATAACTTGCAAATGAAATAATGTAGTGCATACAAGATTTACTGCGAAGGTGAAATGGAAGAAACAGGTGGGCAAGTAGCCTATAACCTGAAAGTGAACCATGAGAGAGAAGGTGCACAGGCAAAGTGCAGATATGCATAAGCAATACTGAGATGGTTCTCACAAAAACTATAAAAATAGCTAAAGCAAGCTGGTACGTTATTCCGCCTAGTGGGGAAGGGAGAGAAGATCACACAGATATCAACATTGAGTCAAAAAAAGTCAACCCCTGGCACTATCCAGCCGATGACGGGCTAAGGCCGACCAAGCGACCACTGCCCAGCCATTTGGCCTGCAGATATTGGGGTGATGCGTGATCAGCGCGTCGGGTCCCCTCGGCCGTTAATCTTGGTATTCATGATCGGGGCGCTGTCACACTGTCAGACTGCTACTCAATTGTCCTCACAAGGCTGAGTGCACCCCGTTCCAACCCTCACGTCAGTTTTAAAATCCCTGACGGAGCCGGGGATCGAACCCGGGACCTCCGGGTGAGAGGCAGGCGTGCTACCCCAACACCACGGGGCCGGCTATCAACATTGAGGAATCTTCTAAACCATGCTTGTATGAGACTAACATGAAAACAGAAAGAACAGCGTAATGCGTAGTGTATCAGAACAGCACGATGGCAGATACAGGTCTGCTTTAGAATAAGCATAGCAAAATATTAAATACATAATACATCTGATTACTTAACTTGTAATATTCTGGCGACAATCCATATTGACGTAGCGCAAAGAAGACATAGGTTATGTCTCGCTCGAGATTGCGTGCACAAAAGCACTTAACTTGAAAGGGTGTGTTTAACATTCCACACGTGCGTAGAACACTTGAGAAAATTCATTTCCAGTTGTGGTTTCTTTCATAAAGTATTTGACGGAGCTGAAGCACTCGTAGAATAGTAAGGTAGACCTTAGCTATTAGAAATATGAAGTGACAATATTCACTTAATTCGGAGTAGATTTCCTAAGTACACGAAGATGTATACTTGAGTTTGTGTTGCATGAACACGTTAAAGTTCAATCCAGGTTGGATGATGTTAAACATGTCTTGGAAAACATGGCGAAGGTTTAGTTAACACTTCTTGATGCAGAATTACGATGTGAAGTTTTGACAATCATGAAGTTTAGTGTCCGGTTCTCAAGACGGGTGATTAGTGCAATCATCATCATCATCGGCTTTAACTCGAATCCGAGTATAAATCTTCTTCCTTCAGTCCAGTTTGTGGATGTGTTTACGGTGACTAAAGAGTCCAATCCTGGCATGGAACAAGCGACCACACAAGTCGCATAGTATTGCTGGAGGAGGACGTGGTTGGGCTGCTCGAAGTTTCCTAGCTTGACGCTTGGCCTCTTCGTGTATGCGTCGATCCCTTTCAAACGTCTTTACAGTATCCGAGATGGTACGGCGCCAAGTTGAGCGGTCTTCAGCCAGCATGTCCCAGGTTTGTGAATCAAGACCTGTCAATTTCAGGGTCTGCTTAAATTGGTCCTTGTAGCGCCTCTTAGGACCACCATGAGGTCTGGTGCCATAGCATAACTCACCATATAGCATTTGGTGAGTTATGCTATGGCACCAGACCTCATGGTGGTCCTAAGAGGCGCTACAAGGACCAATACCAACGGAAAAATCACACAGAAAATGTGTAGGACTGCAGCTTAAATAGCAGACAGCTCGAGAGACCAGAATATTCCATGTCCGGCCATTGGCGAGCCCCGAACTGGTGTCTAGGAAGAAGCATGCTGATTGGCAGAGAGCGGCCTTGACAGGGAGACGGCCAATGAGCGCGAACCAACTGAAGTCTGCTGGACAGTCCATGATACCACGCGGCATCAGAAAGGTGACCTAATTAACACTTGGAAGAATGTCTTAAAGGCGAGAAATATATTGTAACCCAACAGGTGGGTATGAAAATAATTTTAAATATAATTGAATTAAAAAGAAAGTGAAATTAAGTATATTTGTCACTAACACGTGGTGACGAAAAATGAGGTTTGGACTAGTCTGACTTTTGGCATAACAAAAATCTACAAAAATTAACCAGTTAATCATTTGCAAATGCGAACATACTGCCAGAGGGGCAACAAGAAAAAACAAGAAAGAGAACACCAAAAAAAAAAAAAAAAACCAGGACTAGAGTGGTAAAGGAGCAACAGAAGAAATTGGACGAACATACTGTCCAAATGGAGTGATTAATTTCACTACCCTAACTCTGTTGTCACGACCGGTGTAGCACCTAACTACTCTTCCAGTGTGCCAAACAAGAGGAGGACTGGATTCTCCAAGGAGAATCAAATCTCCCTCCTTGAGGTTTGGTTGAGCGAGCTGCCACTTCCCTCTCCTCGGAAGTAAATTCAAATACTCCAGCTTCCACCGTTTCCAAAATCTATCTCTAAGAGCTTCGACTCTTTTCCAAAGAATGGGCAAAGAAATATCGAGCTTGCGGTCGATGAGAGGTGGCGGAGCATTTAAGGAGCTACCTATTAAGAAATGACCAGGGGTTAAAGGAAGCAGATCGGAGGGGTCGTTAGACACAGGAGACAAGGGACGGGAGTTGACAGTGCCTTCGATTAGAATGATGAAAGAATTAAATTCTTCAAACGACAGGATAGAGTTTCTTATAGTTCTTTTGAGATGGGCTTTAGTTAATTTGACACAAGCTTCCCATCTCCCTCCATGATGAGGAACGTAAGGGGGGATGAAATGCCATTTAAAGCCTTTTAAATGAGCGTAGTTCGAATTAGCGATTAGCGTGCCACAACAGTTGCGCAATTAGGCCTACTGTTACATCGCAGAGAAACGCAGTTCAGTCTTCTCGAATCTCAATTATTTCATCTTTACGCATTGCATCGCATCAGAGCTCGGCCGCGTGCAAGCATACGGCGCAGCGTGAGTGTTAGCATGCTGTACATCGTTCACCGCGTCTTCGGCAGCGGTTGGCTAAATTCGCCGCCTTGAGACACGTTCGAATTAGCGATTATCGCGCCACAACAGTTGCGCAAGTAGGCCTACTGTTACATCACAGAGAAACGCAGTTCAGTCTTCCCGAATCTCAATTATTTCGTCTTTACGCATTGCGTCCCACCTGACAACGCAGGTCCCCGCACAGCTGCATGCCTGTGCTGGAAAACTCTCTAGTATATGCCAAGGGGTACATGCCTGTATGGCATGTCAACCATCGGACCCCCGGGCAATGCCTTCCAAGCTAGGCGGGCCTTGCCTTGGCTGGGTAGCGCCTACAGAGACAGCCCGTGATTGGAGTCGGTGGCATTCAGGGAGGATGAAATGGCCATGGGACAGAAAAGGAATATCTCCCAACAGGGTGGTCCGCCACCCAAGTCTTTAACTTTTGATTCCCTACGGGGATCAACCCCCTGGGAACAGTCTGTTCGTGAGAATCTGGGTGCTAACACTCCCAAGTTTCTGGTCGCAACCAGAACGGATGGGGGTGATTTCAAGATGGTAAAGTCTATTTTGTTCATAATGTCGATTATTCAGGTCCGTATTGACGTAACTATAACTTTCAAAGAATAATAGATTTTCCGCCTTCAATACTGTTTATTTCTAACTACTTACAGGGACTAGTTTCGGGGGCTAATACTCCCCCTTCCTCAGCCTACACATGTGTTTTGTATGAGCTTATACATGGAAAGTTTTTCCTTTGTGAAGTTTTGTTGGACAGGCTGAGGAAGGGGGAGTATTAGCCCCCGAAACTAGTCCCTGTAAGTAGTTAGAAATAAACAGTATTGAAGGCGGAAAATCTATTATTCTTTCAAAGTCTATTTTGTTTTCTCGCCACATAGAAAGGGTCTATGGTGAGCTTGAGAAAGTACAAAAGATGAGAAACGGTAGCTTGTTGCTCAAGACTAGGACTGGTGAGCAGGTTGAACAACTTCTGAAATGTGACCACTTTGGTGATATCCCTGTCAAAGTGGAAAAGCACACATCTCTGAATCTGGTCCAAGGAGTTATTTTCCACCGGGACCTGATTCTGAACACTGACGAGGAGCTCAAGGAGGATATGCAGCACCGTCACATGACTGATGTCCTGCGCATTACGCGCAAGGTCAATGGTCAAATCGTGGATACTGGTGCTTCATTATTTCCGTTGAGCTTTCGGTGCTCCCGGAGAAAGTAAAGGTTACAAGTTACCGTTGTGACGTACGGCCTTATATCCCTCCACCAATGAGGTGTTATAAGTACCTGAAGTTCGGGCACATGTTATCCCGAGCTCGAGCCCTCAAATCTGCGGCACATGCGGTAAGGTACCCCACGAAGCCGAAGAGTGCACCACACCATATCAGTGCACTAATTGCCCTGGATTTCATTCTCCTCGGGACAGGAACTGCCCTGTCTTCCTGAGTGAGAAGAAAATCCAGGAGATCAAAACCCTGGATGGTCTCACCTACCAGGAGGCCCGCAAGAAGTACCATACCACGATTTTGCCTTCTCCAAAGATTGATTATAGAGCTATAATACCCAATTTGGTCCCGGCTACCTCATCTTTTGTCTCAGCTGTGAAACCTTCTAATGTACCACCGCCATCTACATCTGTATCTACACCCCAGAATCCCTGCTGTGCGAGCGAAGGCTGCTCCGCCCGCACAGCAGGGGAGGAAGTAGAAGACTATCCCCACTCGGGAGGAAGTCCCCACCCAAACGGTCGGCGAAAGCCGCGCCGAAGCCGGGGGGAGGCGGCATCGTCGACCAGGGTCAGGAATTCGTCTCCTGACCTGTCTAAATATCTTAAAGAGGCGGGGAAGAAGGGAACCCGCACTACGCATTCCCTTCCTCCAAAAAATGGGAAGCCATCCGCCCCACCACCTGCGGATTCTTCTGCGTCTTGGGAAGTTTTGGTCCCCAGATCTGCGCGCTCCCCACGGAGATCCCCCTGCCGCCGAACTGCGTCTAGGAAATCTTCCGCTGAGTCGATTCACTCCACGACCTCGCCTGAGGACATGGAGATTATAGTCGACGTAGTGGATGATGATCCTCCAGAGGTTAAGTTGTAGCTTGCTGCTCCAACTTATTCCCTAGTTTATAAGTTCACACAATGGCACTGTTACAGTGGAATTGTAACAGTTATGACAGGCATTTGACAGAGCTCCGTCAGCTTATTGCACAATACGCAGCGAGTATATTCTGCCTACAGGAAACAAATCTCAGACCTGATCACGAGACTGTTCTGAGAGGTTCCGACTATACTCTAAAGAGCGACAAGACGTCGCCCGGGCTTCCAGGGGCGTTTGTACCTTCGTTCGCTCTGACATCTATAGTGAGGAGTTTCCACTCGCCACTCCTCTGGAAGCTATTGCAGTTCGCATGTCCTTGCTTGCTATGACAACTGTTTGTAACGTGTACCTTCCACCGAACCAGCCCCTTGATATTAATGACGTCTTTGATCTTGTTGATCAACTTCCAGTCCCTTTCCTAATCGTGGGTGATTTCAACTCGCATCACCCCCAATGGGGATCACCATCTTCCTGCCCCAGAGGAAGGGACGTGGAGGGTTAATTCAAGGGTTGGATTTATCTCTATTAAATACAGGGGAAGCTACACATTTTAGCTTAGCGCACGGCACGTACTCACACATTGACTTGAGTGTGTGTAGCCGTGTGCTGGTCCCCCTATTTGGTTGGTATGTACACGACGACCTCTGTGACAGTGACCATTTCCCGATCGTTCTCACACTTCTGAACCAGAAACCCATGGAGTTTCCCAGTCGTTGGGTACTTAAGCGGGCAAATTGGCCCTTGTTTCAAGAACGAGCTGTGTTCGTTGATCTTGGTTGCCGGAGCATCGATGACGAGGTACTGCACATCACCGATGTGCTTCTTGCTGCCGCCGAAGAGTCCATTCCATCTTTTTCTGGGACTCCTCATCGCAAACTCGTCCCTTGGTGCACAGAGGATATTGCAGCGGCAATAAGAGACCGTCGTCGAGCTCATAAACACTACCGTCGGCGTCCCACCATGGCCAATTTGGTGGGGTTTAAGAAATTTCATGCCAAGGCACGGCTTCTTATCTGCCAGAGTAAGAAAGAATCATGGGAATGGTATGTGTCGTCTATCACGGCACATACCCCCTCCTCTCAAGTGTGGACTAAACTACGACGCATTTCAGGCATTCTGACATCTTCTACTGTACCGGGAATTTCCGTTGATAATGAATTGGTTACAGATCCTTACCGCGTTGCAAACCATCTCGCATCTTATTTTGCGGTTATATCAGGTTCCGATAACTATGATCCTGCCTTCATGGCCCTGAAGTGCGAGGCAGAACGTTTCCAGCTCAGTTTTGCTTCCCGTGCTTCGGAGGAGTATAACGTGCCCTTTACGGAGTGGGAACTCTGCGGGGCGCTGACGCTCTGCAGGGACACGTCTCCCGGCCCGGATAATATTCACAACCAGATGCTTAAACACCTTAACGATGAGAGCATTCGTTATTTGCTCAGGGTGTTTAATCGTATCTGGTTGGAAGGTGTGTTTCCAGCGCAATGGCAGGAAGGTATCATTATACCTATCCTGAAGCCCGATAAGGATCCCAATTTGACAGGGAGTAACAGACCTATTTGTCTCACAAACGGTCTGTGCAAGCTCTTTAAGAGGATGGTCAATCGGCGACTGGTGTGGGTCCTGGAGAAACGAGGACTCCTGTCTGAATACCAGTGTGGTTTTAGGGCGTCTCGGTGTACCAACGACCATCTGGTACGCCTGGAGACCGCCCTACAGGACGCTTTTCTCCGGAGACAGCACCTAGTCGCTGTTTTCTTTGACCTCGAGAAGGCCTATGACACCACTTGGCGTTATGACATCCTCTCTACCCTGCATCAATGGAAATTCCGAGGTAACTTGCCGGTTTTTATTGTGAATTTTCTGTCCCTTCGCCTATTACGTGTCCGAATAGGGGGGACATATTCGCAATATCATATACAGGAAAACGGAGTCCCACGGGGATCGGTGCTTAGCGTAACATTATTTGCGATTGCCATAAACGGTTTAGTCGCTGCTACTGGTCCAGCAGTGGTACCGTCGCTATATGTAGACGACTCCGCTCTACATTATAGTGCACAAAATATGGCGGTCGCTGAACGACAGCTACAACAAGCTATTCGGAGAGTGGAACGCTGGACACTTGAGCATGGCTTTCGGTTCTCAACCACAAAGACCTCGGATGTCCATTTCTGCCGAAAGTGCACTCTCCATCCTGATCCTGAGCTTTATCTGGGTGATGTAGCTTTGCCTGTTGTTGCTACGTACCGGTTCCTTGGGCTCCTTTTCGATCAGAAATTGACGTGGGAACCACACGTGCGGTGTTTGAAAACTGCCTGTGCTATGAAACTGAACATGTTTGCGGTTTCTTAGCGGCACATCGTGGGGGGCGGACCGCGGCGGTGCTCCTACGTTTTTATAAGGCACTGATTTTATCTAGATTAGATTATGGCAGTGTAGCATATGGTTCGGCCCGTAAGTCAGTGCTTGTTAAACTGGACAGTGTCCACCACGGCAGTGTGAGGCTGGCGACGGGAGCCTTTCGGACGAGCCCAGTCGTCAGCTTGCTCGCCGAGGCTGGCGTACCTCCTTTATACCTGAGGCGCCAACAAGTACTGCTGACCTATGCTGCAACTATTCGACAGATGCCACTTCATCCAAGCTATCCATGTTTGTTCACCAATCCGAATCGCCGGCTCTATGATGCGCTTACCGAGCCACTCGGCCGGCGGGGATTCGCTTGGATGCCTTATACCGTTAGTTCCGATTTCCCTCTGTCTCCTGTATCGTCCGAGTACCTAGCAAGGCCCCTCCGTGGATGGTCTCTCGCCCTGACATCATCCTGGATCTGCACACCGGCCCCAAGTCGGACACGGACTCCTCCATCCATCGGAGGCTGTTCCAGTCCGTGGTGAGCCGGTATCCGGAATCAGGGCTTCTATTCACTGACGGTTCGAGGGTAAACGAGAAAGTAGGCTGTGCATTTGTAGTTGAGGATCGTCGGTTTCTCTTTTCACTTTCCGAGGCCTGTGGCGTGTACACAGCGGAGCTCTATGCCATCTTAGAGGCTCTGTGGTACACGTTATCAGACGCTCACCAGCACTTTCTTGTGTGTACTGACTCTCTTAGTGCGCTGCAATCGATCGATGTGTGTTTCCCGAAGCACCCGTTGGTCCAGCTTGTGGGCGACCTGCTCATCAGTGCGTGTAACGCTGAAACCTGGGTGACCTTTGTGTGGCTTCCTTGCCACATAGGTATTGCGGGAAACGAGCTTGCTGTTCAGGCGGCGAGAGAGGCAGTCGCACTGCCCTTGCTACCGTATAAGGTGCCTGCTAGTGATGTGCGCTCTCTGTTGCGGCATTCGATCCTGTCGCATTGGGAGGAAGCGTGGAGTGCCATGCCTCCACCCAACAAACTGAGGGGCATCAAGGAGACAACGAAGGTGTGGAAATCTTCCTTCCAATCTCTTCGGAAGGAAGCTGTGGTACTCTGTCGACTCCGGATTGGCCATCGGATTGCTACGCACTCCCACTTGCTAAAGAGAGAAGACCCTCCTGTGTGTACTTGCGGCGCTCACCTAACCGTGGCTCACATTTTCTTGGAGTGTGTGGATCTGGCCGATCTGCGAAGGACTCCTAAACTGCCTAACACCCTGTCCCTTATTCTCCGTGATGACGGGCCGTCAGCAGACCTCGTCATCCGGTTCATGAGGGAGAGTGGTTACTTTTTCATGTTTTAATGTCAGTTAAGACTTTTAATTCAGGCTAAGTCTGTTTTATGTTTTTTATTACGTTCATCTATTTTATTGTTTACTACTGTATGCCTTATTTGTTTTGTTATTTTTACCACCCCCTTTTACTATTTTTATTCAAATAAGGCATAATTGTTGGGGCTCACTGTCTGTTTTATAAACACCATTTTCGTTTCATCCAGGACAGTGAGCTGTTTTTTATCTTCATCCTTTCATTTCACGCCATTTCATTTCATTAGGGGTCAATAACCTCGATGTTAGGCCCCTTAAAACAACAATTATCATCATCATCATCATCTTTAAAAGCTTTATTGATTAGTTAGTCCACCAAATTTTTCCAATTCTGATTTAACGTCACGAAATAACAAAACGATTTTTTAATGGCAAGTTGTCTCCTACATTCGACTGCATATCATCCCATGGATATGGCTAGACTTCGTTAGACGCCTTTTGAAGTACAGACCAAAGACTACACACTGAAAAACTACTGATAATGGAAACTGCTTTCCATTTGACATAACAAGTTTATAACAAAAAATGCCTCTCTTGGAATTGTAAAATTCAACATTATAAAACAGTAGTCTTACCTGCAGCCGAGACACTTAATCTACAACATAAAACATTGAGAAATCAATTGGAGATTAAGGAACGCAAAATCATGCGAAAAATTTGGGGACCAAGAATCAAAGATAGGAATTCACCTTCCAAAATCTAATGCTGACGTCGATTTGAAAATTACTAAAATCACAGACACAATCCGTATGAGAAGGATCCAATTCATGGGACATTTGGACAGAATGGACCCAACTAGGTTAACACATAGAATCTATACGTTTTTGCAGAAAAAGGCAACAAGGTCCAATTCTGATCAGGTTATTTCACTTGGTGTGCAGGATTTATGAGTCAGGTGAGGTACCCTCTGATTTCAAGAAGAATGTTATCATCCCTATACCAAAGAAAGTAGAAGCCTCCTCATGGCGCATCCCCATGTTCCTATGCGAGAGAACCATTCAAAATTTATCAGGGAACGAAGTTATATCGGTGAATAATAAAAGAAAACATATGAAAATAATAATAATAAGCACAACACAGGCAAATGGTGACTTCTGGCGCTACGTACGTGATGCACCTTTGAAATTCACACATAGAGCGGCCATGTTTGTATATGGCAAAGGACCTCGTCCAAGTGACGAGCATGTTACATTAAATGAAAAGAAAACACCGGGACGAATTCGAACTGGGCCTCGCTGCCCTAAAACACGCACTACATTTAAACAGCATTACAGCCTGGCCAGACAAGCAAAGAGCAAAATACTCCGCTGACCAACACAAAAATGACAAGGAAATACACGTAAGCCCCTGGATAATTACCCGAGCTATCTCGACACCAGACTCGCACAAGGTGACAGGGCCCTTGTACTTACGTGATATCACACGCAGCACATTGCCTAACACAGGTTAATGAACGATAAAATAAGACTCCCAAGAGCAGCTACACAAGGCGTCATCACGTGCGCAACTACCATTGATTACCCTACCCCATTTATATCCCCCAAAACCAATGTTGTTCTTGTTGTTGTTTCTTATGGCTAGCCCGGATTCCAATCTATCAGCTTTCTTGCGTTCCAATAGAGTTGTGTGAGGTTTCCTGAAGTTCTAGCAGTCACATCAAGTTTGTTGCAATGTAGCAGGTGCCCCTTAACCATTTTACTTCCAGGTTCGTGACAAAGTGTGCATTTTTCAGGATGTTGATTCATTTCAGATGAGCTGCAAGGCAGTGATGGCCAGTGTTAAGTCTGAAGAAGGCTACAGCTTCTCTTCTTGGTGTTAATTTATATTGATCCCATTTAGCATCAATGTCTTTCCATAATTTGGTTTCTGCTGTTTTCTTTGCCATTTCTTCATACCTGTTTTCGATAGTATTTTTCAAAATCCTTTTTGCTGACATAAAATCAGTCTGTCTGACAGGTTGTTGTAGTGTGGTACCTTTTTTTGCTAATCTGTCTGCCTCTTCATTACCTGCTATTCAAACATGAGAAGGGATCCACTGAAATGAGATCTGTTTGTGGAGTCTTTGAAGGGTTTTTATCATACAAAAAATTTATTTCAGTTCTTTATTTTGAGGCTTATAATTTGACAAGACAGCTTGGATGGCTGCTTTTTAATCTGTAATGATAACACAATTTTGATAATCATTGTTTCTGCCTAATAACTGTTGTAGTGCATGTGAAATTGCTTTTATCTCAGCATTAAAGTTTGTTTTGGCCTACTGGGAAGTAGAGTGAGAAGAGAGATGAATGTATTCCTGCTCCAGTTCTATTTTCTTTGTCTTGTGAGCCATCTGTAAATATTTTTAACCATTGATTAGATGGATATCTTTCTTCTATTGTACAGAGGGCCAGTTGTTTTAGATCATGTGGTGAAGAGTCTTTCTTGCAGACCTCTTCCAGCAAAGTAAGATCAGTAGTCATACCGTATTTCCTCGCATAATCGTCGCACTTTTTTAGCCTAAAATTCATGAAAAAAAGCAGAGTGCGACGATTATGCGAAGAATATTTAAGTTCAAGGAATATACTGTATCATTATTTGCTGCACGGGCCAGTCATTCGCGTAGTGTGAGTGGAGTGAGTCATAGCCTGCAGTAAGAGACAGGCTGAAGCTGGCCGTTCGCGTTGCGGTTCAGAGCCCGCACGCATAAAGACGAGATTATTTTCTCCTGACAAGATCACGCCAGATTTGGCCTATAAGCTCGCGGAATGTGCTAAGTGATGAAAGTGGCCGCTCGCGTCACAGTTCAAAGCCCGCAGGCATAAAGGCAAGATTACTTTCTCCCAACAAGATCACGCCAGATTAGGCCTAGAAGCTCGCGGAATGTGCGCTGGCCAATCGCGTCACAGATCATAGCCCGCAGGCATAAAGACGAGATTACTTTATGCTGACAAGATCACGCCAGATTAGGCCTATAAGCTCGCGGAATGGGCGCTGGCCGTTCGCGTCGCGGTTCATTGCCCGCAGGCATAAAGACGAGATTACTTTCTGCTGACAAGATCACGCCAGATTAGGCCTATAAGCTCACGGAATGTGCGCTGCCCGCTCGCGTCATAGTTCATAGCCCGCAGGCATAAAGACAATATTACTTTCTGCTGATAAGATCATGCCAGATTAGGCCTATAACCTCGCGCCAGATTATACGCTCGCGGAATGAGCTAAGTGACGAAGCTTGCCGCTCGCGTCACAGTTCATAGCTCGCAAGCATAAAGACGAGATATTTTTCTTCTGACAAAGTCGCGTCAGGTTATAAAGTCGCGGCAGCATGTGCAACTGACTGGTGCACAAATACGAATATGCTATGCGACAATTATGCTATGAAATTTTATAAACCTATTTTAGTGTTTGAAAAGTGGGGTGCTACGATTACACGGTTGCGACGATTATGCGAGAAAATACGGTATTCAAGGGGGTTGACTGGCATACAAAGTGATTCAAGTTTTATTTGCAGATTGCTCTTATTGATATATTCTTTGGCGAGACTTAAGGGATCTTTTTGTGTTTTAAGATGGGGGCTAGAAACTGGTTTTTTGATCCATGTCATTTGAGGTAGTCTTCGTATACTGAGATATGCATTGGCTGTTTGATGTTGCATCTCTTCTTCCATTGGTAAGTTGTGGGTATATAACTGCAAGGCGGTTACAGGTGTGGTTTTTATTGCGCCTGTTATGATTCGTAGGCCATTATCCTGACACCTCTCGAGGTGATCAATGTTTGACTGGGGTGCTGTAGAGAGTACTTCACTGCCATATTTTATGATAGGTTTGATGTAAGTATTCTAGGTTTTGTAGAGCGTGTCTTGAGTGCTCTCCCAAGTAGCTCCTGCTAGTCTCTTCAGTAATTTCATCCGTTTGCTTACCTTATCCTCCACATGTTGTATGTGTTTGGTCCAGTTCAGCTTCTTGTCCATGATGATACCTAGGTACTTTGTACTTTCACTTTTTGGAAGTTCTTGATTACTGAATTTGAGACTGAAAGTTGGATTGTGGTATCTCAGGGAGAAAAACTGGTATACTGTTTTGGTAGTATTGATTTCCATATTATTGTTTTCAGTCCAGTTTTTGAGGTTTATAAGTGCCTGGTTCATTCTGTGTTCAAGAAGCATTTGCTGATTTGGGCTGTTATGAGCTGTGGTCCAAATGATAACATCATCTGCAAACATGCTGATATTCACATTACCTACTTCCTTCATTGTTTTTGGAAGATCATTGATGTACACATTGAATAAAGTTGTGATTGATACAGCTCCTTGTGGGAGGCCTAGTTTTGATTGCTTGCAACCTGAAGTTTTGTTGTTGTAACGAACATTGATCATTCTTTGGGAAAGGAATCTTGAAAACCAGTTTAATATACAGCCACTTACTTTGAAGTTGATAAGCTTCTTTAGCAGCATGTTTCGCCATACATTATCATAGGCTCCTTTAAAATCGATGAAAACTGCAAGAACACCTTCCCTTTTGTTAAAGGCTTCTTTAACAGCTTGTGTAAATCTCATTATTTGGTGGGAGGAGGACCTGTTTTGTCTAAAACCAGCTTGTTCTTCTGATAGAAGAGATTTTGTTTCAAAGTACCAATTGAGTCTATTTGTAATCATCCTTTCTAGAATTTTTACCAGAATGGAGGTAAGTGCTATAGGTCGGTACGAGGGGACTTGGTTTTTTGGTTTGCCTGGTTTTAAGATTGGAATGATGGTTGCTTTTGTCCAGTCTTTAGGTAGGTTATCATTTGATGTCCAACATTTGTTGAATATGTGTAGCAGTATGTTTAGAGCAGATGGTCATAGATTTTTTATGAATTCTGGGAATATCTCATCGGGTCCAACAATGATGTAAAATGTCTAGGCATTTATAAGTCGGGGCAAATGTCCAGGATAAATGCCCGGGCAAATGCCATAAACCCATAAATGCCCAGGCATTTTGGGCTTTTACCTCTTTTAAAAACATATTCATAATGCAACGCTTATATAAATATTGTTTTAGCCATATATAATAATTTAATAAGTGCAGCTAACTGCCAAAAGAAATATATACATGACCGTGCATACAATAACCTAAATAAGACCACACATTCAGTCATTGCAGAAATCTGTCAACGAGGCTTTCCTTTTGGAGCACAAAAGCAGGTGATAACGGTCACAGGTTGACCCACACAGTTTACACCTGCAGTTATCGTCCGGGTCGTGGAAATTCTCAGTCTGGCATATCCGGTGGTGGAAACCATGCACGGCGTATCGCGTCACTACATGCCGTAGTTCATATCCCACTTGAGTCCATTCTCTGTAAATCATGGCATCTGTTGAAAAGAACTTTGGCCATATGTCTTGCCGTTTTGCATTGAGTTCTTGCACAAGTTCTGTGTAGGCGGCGGTTGATGGTAGTCTGAGGCTGAGCTTGTGGGTACTGCAGATTTGTTGTTGAAATCATCCACTTCAATTAGTAAAGGTTCATAAGGGGATTTTCTTTCAAAAAGGTTTTTCAACCACTGTAATTGTACCTAACTGAAGCACTTTTTTAAGATCCTGAGGGCACTTAAAACACTTCTTTATGTGCTTTTCCATTTTGTTACAATATTTACAAGATACTCCTTTCCCTTTCAAATTAAAAGAGTTCCAAATAGGTTCTTTTTTCCTAAGCATTTTGTAATGATTTAATCTAACACTTAAAAATATAAATAGCCTAAGAAAGAAGTAAGATTATCTCAGACTCAACCACTCAACAGACAGCTCTACTTCACAACTAACTGGGCTGGGCTGCTGGTGGTAGAATGCCTCGCCAATCTCAAGGTCACAACCACCCTACCCCCATTCCAAGATCATAGCACAATGGCTGCCCAGGGCCTAGCCCATCCACCCTCCTCTCAAAGCCACTATTCACACCATAATCAAACTCCTACCTAATTTTCCTAAATATAAATGAGTAGACCTGCAGGTCTCAGTAATACAATGTTTTATTCAAACCAGATATACATAATTCCCATTTAGATGTTATTGACAACATTGACACAGGATAATTAAATTATTATTGGCAATATTCAGGCATTACTAGTTTATCCATGAAATGTACCTTTGATTAATGGTTTTTATTATGTTTTAGATGCTCTAGTAACAATCACTAGTAGTAAAAAGTAAAAAAAAAAAGAATTTTTCTTAAATGCCCAGATTTTGGGCACTTAAAACTGCTTTGGGCAAATGCCCAGGCAAATGTCCATTTATAGATGTCCTGCCCACTGGGCATTTGCCCGGCCCACATCACTAGGTCCAACCAATGTTTTATTTCTATATTTTTGTCCTAGGGTATACCTTTCACTTTTTTATTTCCTTGTTTAATTAAATTTCCTTCTAACTGGCTGGGGGGAAGGAACTACGCCTTCCCCCAGCTGGCGGAGCACTTAGCACACGCGTCTGTCTCTCTTGATAGTGATATTCGGAATGGAAAGCGTCGGACGCCAACAGCTACAAGCCCATGCCGGCCGGGCAGAAATGCCACTCCAGGGTAGCCACCCTAAACGCAAGCAGGAATTTTAAATGTGTAGGTTCTTTCAGTAATGTTTCTTGACACGGGGTTGCTTCCTTCTGGCCAGTTCTCCCAAGGGGCATATCTTCCTGGTGTTGCGTTGAAGACGTGAAGCACGTTTTCTTGCCGAAATACAAGGCTAGTCTTTGTATTTGCGAATGCGGAGTGAAACCTCGCGCTCATTGCGAGCTGATTAGATTACAGGGAGAAAAGGCAAAATGTGCCTGAACGGAAAGGGGAGGTTCTAGATGCTGTGAGATTCTGGGAAAAGTTTGAATAAAGGAATGTGCATGGAAGGCATTATAGCACCTCTTGTTGCACTTCATACAGGCGCCAGTTTGACCGGGCGTCATATGGGATAGCTGGATAGCATTAGCCCACATCTGTAAACACTTGACTCGGACAACAGTTCGGCAGGGCGTTAATTGGAGTGGGAACACCTAGGGTGGTCCAGATCTGCTACATGTTCCACAACCTAATTCCCAAGCCAGGAGCGCTCGGCAAAATATGCGATACCGAGGGCGAATTTGCTTCGGAAGGTACATATTGTCTAATTAGGGACCTAAATGATGATCCACCAGTAATTTCACTTGCGTACGTCATAGGTTCTGGGGTCATGGGGTTCGATGCCAGGGGACGGGGTGTTAGGCATGGAACATTGTGCCGATTGGCACAATATAATACAAATGATGTCTTACATGAATTCATTGATGTACTGGATGTACTTTTTGCCCATGCCCATTATATTCGCCAACAAATTTTATTCTCATTTGAAGGTTTTGAAAGTAAGGGTGTTCATTACATTCGGTGGCTCATAAGATTCGAGAAAGTCCAGTAATTTACACACATAGGCTCATATCCGCTCCTTATTAATCTCCGTAGGCAGCTTGTTTTTCTGTTGCCCATGTGAAACGTAACATGTCATAGAAATTGGAGCGGTCGTCTGTGTTGAGCAAGACTTGAAAATGAGACCGCTGTTTCCTCTGGTTCCCAGACAATTGTGTTGTGTTTACTCTGTTATTTTTAAAACTCGTTGAAGGGAGGTGCCGCGACTTTGTTACATTACAGGGTGAAAATATCAAACTAGTAAATTGGTAATTTATGAACGTTAAATTGACATTGATGTCGTTTCAGCGGCCGTAATATTCGAGCCTTAAATAAATTAATGTAAAACATTCTCCACTATCATTTCATCTGTCATTCATTTAATCATTGCCCCGGAGGAGTGCGTCAGGCCTCGACAGCCGGCACAGTTCATATCCTCGCCGCTAGATGGGGGCTTCATTCATTCCATTCCTGACCCGGTCGGAGACTGGAAGCAGGCTGTGGATTTTCATTTTTCATAAAAGTGACAAACGTTAAACTAAAGCCTAGTTAACTTTGTTTTTATGGCGTAGTGAATGTTAATTGCAGGCTAACGTCATATCGAGGAAAGTGAAACCGGGATTTCTCTGTAGCCTACCTATGTATAAAAAATATTTACATAAAACAGGTGATCTTGTTCCCCTTAATATATTTAACCTGGCCCTCTCATGAACCACAGTTCATTTGCACCAAAATACCAATATAGGGAATCATAATGTAGAATTCACACTTTCCAAAATTCTTAACAGCGGTATTACAGAGAGCATTATGATGAAACAGCGATCAATATTTTGTAACCATGATTTTTACTGCATATCAAAGGTTCAAAATATAATATACACAGCAACAAATTTATGAGGAAGACACAGACTTATCTGGCGAGCTGAAGACTGCAGCAGGATCTTGAAGAACTTGGCCTACTTAGGGCATGAAGTAAAGTGGCCCATAGATGTAAATAAATGAAATTATTTGAGCATGTTTGTAGTTTTACAAGGGACAAAAGACGAACTTGATGCCCTTGCTTGAGGTGGGCTTAAGATACATGCAGCAATTTTGTTAAAGCTACATTTCATGGAACTTGATGTGAATTCTTATCCCAGTGAGGAAGCTGACATCCTTCTTCAATGGCGAGGCATTCGAAAAGACGAATATACAAATTTGGAGCACGGTTATTTAAATCATTGTACCGTATTGTTACGTGCCACCCCCTAGTGGCACTTTTGTTAACTGGATTACGGTGGGGGTACAAAGCACAACACCAATTACTGCTTAAAGAAATATAATTTATTACAGGCCAGAAAATTACACTAATCAGCAAATACAAGCAATTAGGAGCCTTACTCAGTTTCCTTAAGTCTCTTCCTTATGCGCTCTTGGCCTTCCACTTGTAAACAGACCACAGAAGTTAATCCGTCCTAATGAGTACGGTGGCCTTGACAGAAACTACCTGTCCCTCTCCCTTATGTTCACCGACCACAATTACTTATGATCACTTGCTGCAGGCTATTTCGCTGTCCACAAGCTGAAGAAACAATGCCACTGGATTTCGTAACTCGCACAGCACTTCGTCACCACACTTCTGTCGCACAAGATAATCGCTCGCACTAGCTCGTAAAACACAACAACCACTGCTGCGTGACAGGTCGCTCTTATATAGCAGGCCGGTGACTCAATAAATGCTTCTAGATCCATCCAGAGTTCACGGCTTCGCGAGGTTTCCATCGCTGGTCCAGTCACGAACATTCTGGACTATCCCTTTGTCCTAGTAGCCCTGTTGCATAAGGCGCGCGCAATACAGGAGGCAGGGCACAGCCCAGCCCTGGGGCAGTTGTGACTCATGCGGCGAGTGATGACACAAGCTCACAGCCGTAACAGTATATTCATAAACTAGCAACCCGACCCGGCTTCGCCCGGGAACAGTTATGAATGCATTACGTGATAAGCGCTTTTTTTTTCCAATGTCCATAAACAACGACCAATATCCATTTACGTCTCGGCGTGATGGTTTAAATTCACTGACTGGACTATTAATTATATTATCATGGAGATGCATGTGCAACAAATTCTTGTCAGACGTAATTTAAGAAAGGCGAGGCGCATGAAACACAAATCACCTTCCGTCTAATCTTAACTTGACTGTGAATTTTACGGAACGAAAAGTTCACAGGCTAAATGAAAGGTGCACTTCCAGGGAATGGCAATGAAACTCAAATCCCCCTTCCGTCCAATCTTAACTTGACTGTGTTTCACAGGCGAAATGAAGAAAACCCAGTTGCACTTCCAGGGAAACTCCAAACACAACCACCCTTCTCAGAAGTCTTAACTCAACACGACTCAACGGTTTGCTGCTGGCTGTATCTGGGGCAATAGGTTCGCCCGCTAGCTAGGCTGTAACAGGGATGATAAGACTCGCCTTTAGCTAGCTCATAAACTGTTGCCTCAGTAGTTGAATGGACATGGTTGGAAGAAATTAAAACGTAAAAACCCTTATAGTGGGCGATGTATTGAAGATAGACATATACTCTCCCAGACTTTTTGTAGAACTTTTCATGCTGAGCAATTCTTACACTCATAGTATTTAGATATTTTTAACGGTTTGCCCAGCGTAAGCTTACAAAGTGCTCGGACGCCAGTTTTTTTTTTTTTTTACTTTTGCACTGAAATTGTTACTGCTCGGCTTCCTTTGATCATAAATAAATTATTTTCTACAGAAATCATCCTCGAGATGTCCTTTACAGAATGGTGAAAACCGCATCAAAATCCATCCAGTGGTTCTCGAGTTTACCCGTAACATCCAAGAATCGGGGACTTTGTTTTATACTAAGTAGAGATTTAACATTTGAACTTAGCCTCCTTGTGTTTAATTGTGTTTTTTTGGAGTTCATCATAAGTTAAGCAAATGTAAATTAACAGGTTTAGTTCAATGTTTTCAGTGATAATAAGGTTATTACAGATGTCATTTTTAAATTATTACGAAGATCTAGTCACCAGATGGTATTATTTAACGTCACACTAATGTTTCTAGAGGGAGAAAGCTACATTGAAACAACATAACCAACAAATATTGGCTTTATCGGCAACTGCTCTGAATGCTGAACAAACTAGTGAGAAAAAGTTGGAGGAACTCTTAGCAGCAGAGACGACGGAGAAGAATGTAGCCTTATCAAACCTGGAGGAGCAGCGGATGCTTGTTGCCTCGTTACTAAAGCAGCAAACTGAGTTTGAGGCTCAATGCCAGTCCTTGCAGGATACACTTGATATACTTCAGGTATTATTGTTTATTTTTTACATCATTATTACGGCAAAGCCCGGTTACATTTTAAGTTACAGGCTGGTTCGGCCTTAGCAAAGAACCATCTGTACTGAAATACAATGTATGTAAATTACACTGTACAGAAACCTCACATTACATTAATCAGGTGTCCGCACTTTTCACGAGTCTCCTTCATTATTAGGATGAGCTAAATTTCCATCTGAATCATCTTCGAATCTTGCTGAGTTATGGACCAGAGTGTTTTCTCCAAGGAACTTCCTCACAATATGGCATGTGTTTAACAGAACTGCCTTCTGTAGTTCAATATATATCAGCGGATGCAGATTCAGTTATTATTATTACATTTCAATTTCCTCATTGTTGCCAATGGTGTTGCAGTGAGACAATGGCTGAATTGGTAATTTATCTTTGTCATACTGCTTTCATAAGGTGGAGTTTGCGACTTTCTATAAAAGAAATTATATTGAGTGGTGGGGGATCGCTCCTGTAGTTAATACTGCTGGGATGATGCGGACTGAGTTCTGCTTCGATGCAGCCTTAGCTGTTAAGAGATCATCGTTAAGGCTGATCTAAATATAAGGAAAGGAAAGGAGGGCTTGTAATGAGCTCCTTTTACCTTAATGTTGAATGTTGAGTGTAATTAAAGATTGAGTTTCAAATAAACTAAAAAGTCTGCATCTTGAGAGCATGTGTAATTAAACTCATGTTAAACATGTACTCAAGATGCAGAATTTTTAGTTTATTTGTTCCTCAATTGTTAGTGTATCAACGAAACTCTCCCTACATCGCTCAGTATTTAGACCAACCTTGCTGTATGGAAGTGAGAGCTGATACATAAGATAGAGGTAACTGATATGAGGGTAGCACGAATGATTGCTGGGACAAATAGATGGGAGCAATGGCTGGAAGGTACTCGTAATGAATAGATAAAGGCTAAGTTAGAAATGAACACGCTAGATGAAGCTGTTCGTATGAGTCGACTCAGATGGTAGGGTCATGTGAGGAGAATGGGGGAGGAGAGATTACCTAAGAGGTTAATGAGTTCGGCTGTAGAGGGTAAGAGAAGTAGAGGTAGTCCTAGGAGGCGGTTAGATTCAGTGTTTAATGATTTCAAAGTGAGAGGTGTAAAAGCAGAGGAGGTCGCAATCCTAACTGCTAATAGGGGATCATGGAGGTGACTTGTTCGTAAACAGAGGTTTGCAGACTAGACTGGATACTGAAAGGCAAAACTTTCTCAAATGAAAATGTATGTATGTTGTAACTCAATCTTTACATTTAACATTCAACATTAGAGTAAAAGGAGCATAATGTTCAGTGTAAAGTGTAATTAAAGACTAAGTTACAAATAAACTAAAAATTCTGCATGTTTAATTTGACTGGTTCCAACTCGTTGCACAATGTCTAGGGTTCTTGGCTCTAAACGTGCAGGCCCAAGTTCGTTTCCCAGCTCCGCCAAGAAATTTAATTCTGGTCTGAGGGGTGGAATGGGGTGAGGCAAACCTGAGAAGAAGCAGCTTCAATTCCTACCTCAACCATCCTAGAAGTGGTTTTCCATAGTTGACCACTTCTACTCCAGGCAAATGGTCATGCGTGCCATGGCCTCTACCTTACCCAAATCCTACCTCATTTACAAATTCACACACTAGTACAGTACTAGTACAGTATTTGTATCTCTTCTGACATACTCCCTCATAGTTCCTTTTTGACTTATTGTGATATTACGTATCACTCTCTCCAGTGTGAAGTTGAACAGTATACATGACAATGGGTCACCTTGCAGCACTCCTTGATTCACCTTAAACTCCTTCGATAACCTGCCTTGTGCTTTCACCTGACTTCTCGAGTCATTTTAACCAGTCTTATAATCTTATTAGGTACTCCAAATTGTACCAAACTTTCATATAAGAAAGATCTTACACTATCGTATGCTTTCTTGTACTCTATGTATAGCTTATGCACTGGTATATTCATAGCACTTTTCAAGCACACATCTAATTGTAAATATCTGGTCCATGGTTGATCTATTTCTCCTAAACCCACACTGGTAATCCCCTAACACTAGCTCCACAACACACTCTAATCTTGCAGCTAGTATCCGTGTCAGTAGTTTGTATCCAAATTTAGCAATGTTATACCACGATAGTTGTCACACTTGAGTCTAGAGCCCTTCTTGTGGATCGGCTTATCCCTACCTCCCAGTCTTGTGGAATCTGTTCTTCCTGCCATATTTTACATATAAGTGCATGCAGATATTCATGAAGTAAGCTACCACCTTTCTTCACCATCTCTGCCGTTATCTTATCCACTCATGGTGCTTTATAGTTCTTCATTCTCTTTATTGCACTTATTACTTCTGCTAGACTTGGTTCTGCCACATAGGGATCCGGTCCTCCAAGATAGTTGCTCTCTTGTTCCACCACTCCGCTCTCACTGGAGTCGTTTAGAACTTCTTCGAAGTGTTCCTCCCATCTATCCAGCACACTCCCCACCTCTTACTATCAAACCACCATCCCGTTGCTCACACATATTCACTCGTGCTTGGAACCCTAGTTTTTCCATTCTTAGTTGTGCATACATGCCTCTAACATCTCTCTTACCTGCACATTCTTGAATCAATTCTATCTTTTTCTTTTCCCACCTCCTCTTCTTTCTTCTGCAGATTCTCTTTGCTTCTCGTCTAGCGTCTGTATACTGTTGCCGCAAACCTCTTGTGTCTTTCTGCAGTATTTTCTTTCTAGCTTTGTTCCTTATTACCAACATGTTACCACATTCCCCATCAAACCAGCCAGCTCTTCGTGCTGGTTCCTGAAACCCCACCAGTTGACAGGTCTGTGCCTTGTATTTACTGTTTCTGGAGGCAACTCTCTTTTGTTGTTCTTGAATGTAGCTACCACTGTCAGTTTGTTTTGAGAAACTAATTCATTTATGACAGGAACAGACGAAAACCAATTATCCATGGTTAAGTTACGCCCAGAACCGTGAGTTGGTGCAGTTAATCTTTTCACAACTGCATGAGGTCTATTGTCGAGTGAAAATGGTCCTTCTGGCTGGGTACTACAGTAAAATTCTAGATTACATGTATAGGCCTACATCATCTTAGCATCGACCAAAGCAAACATCTTCAAACCATGTTTCGCCGGTTTCTTGGGCATATATTGTCTGAAGGAACACTTTCCTCTGAACGACTCAAGCATTTCGTCCAACTTTACATACTCGCTGACACTGTAATTTTTCAAGCATCGGTCCACGAAACCATCAAACACGTTCCTTATGGGGGCTAACTTATCCATAGCTCTTCTTGTTTGTCTTGGCTTCATCATCAAAATGAAGCGCGCGTAACAATAAATAAAAGCGTCTGTAGATCATTACCATTCTAAATACTTCAGGAGCAGTCAAATCAGTCGCCCTCAAGTCCAATACGTTCAGGTGAGAAGATTTTAACACTCCTGCCAAGTAGAGTAGTCCAATAAGAGCCTTAATTTTTTCAACGTTCGTATCTATAACATCAGACCTCGGCTGCAATTTTGTCTAAGTTTCCTTAGACGAATATTTGTGTGTTTAGTTATATCCTCAATAACTACTAGTCCAGTCAAATTAGACATAAAAAGGGGCCCGACCTTGCAAAAGGTCATGTAGTTCTAATTTTTGTATATGTTGTTTGGACCTCTGCCAATAGTAAAAAACCAAATTTGCAACTTCGAAAGTCCTGTGCTTGCTGTGTAATAGCCAAAAAACAGCCAGATAATTGAACTTTTTTCTGTTTCTGCTCAATATCGTCTAAAATATGCATCTGAGAGAAACATTTGTGAATACCAGTTTACAACTACTGTATATTAAATTGTCTACAATTTGAGTCCTAAGCGAGCTCAATACGTTCAGTAGTTCACGAAATACAGTTATTTGAAGATTGGATGTTTTTTCAAAAAAGCGAAATTTGTTGGTTTTGGCCTCCTAATTTGACAAATATTGTCAAAATTTCTCACCCTATGAGAAATGTCTTTGATCATCATCATCATCTTGCACAGTTTCCAGCCACTGGCCTCTCCAACATCTTCTATCTTCCCACCAACTCTCAGTCTCCACCCTTGTCCAGTCTTCTCCTCTCTTCTTCACGCTTTCTTCCAACCCCTTCAGCCACCTGTCTCTCGGTCTTCCTCTCGGTCTCTTTCCTTCCCACTTTGTCTAGTGTATCCTCCTGGGTATCCTCTTCTCCTCCATTCGTTTTACATGTCCATACCATCTAAGTCTAGTTTTCTCTATCATCATCATCATCATCATCTTCATTTCCCGTTTCCAGCTTCCTGGGTCGGGTTGTGAATTAAGGACCTCCAACGTTTCCTGTCTCTCCACCACTCCTCTCCTGTTTTTAGTACTTCTTCAGGTTTTCCTTCTCTCTTCTCTACACACTCCCACACTGTATCTGCCCATCTCTTTCGAGGCCTTCCTCGTGGACTCTTCCCTGTCATCTTTTCACAGAAAGTGTTCTTTGGTACTCTCTCCTCTCCCATTCTCATCATATGTCCATACCACTTTAACTTTGTTGTTTCTATCCTGTCCTGCAGCTTCAAGATTCCTGTCCTTTTTGTAATCTCTTCATTTCTAACTCTATCTCTTCTGGTCTTGCCCTCTATACCTCTTAGGAATTTCATCTCCGCGGCTTGTATTCTACTCTCCTCTCTTTTTGTAGTAGTCCACGCTCCAGCTGCATATGTTAGTATGGGTCTGTCGTAGGTTGAATATAATACATTTTTACATTTCTTTGGGACATCTCGGTTCCACAGAATACCCCTTATGCTCTGGTAAAAACTGTTCGCTTGTTGTATTCTCTTTCCAATTTCCTCAGTTATCCTTCCATCTTCTGTGATCACACTTCCCAAGTACTTGAAACTTTTAACCACTTCTAGAATTTTCCCATTCAATTCTATCTTTCCTCTTCCTTCCTTCCTTCCTTCCTGTAATGGTTCTTCCTTCATTAATTCTCTGGTCCTCTCATTTCTTATTCTGTCCATCTTTGTAGTTCCAATACTGCTTCTCAAGAACCTCATCTCACTGGCCTGTATTTTGCTCTTCTCCCTTCCTTTCATAACCCAGATCTCCGAGGCATACGTCAGGATAGGGACATAGTACGTCCGATATATGATCTTTTTGCTGTTCTGAGGGACCTCCTTGCTCCATAACATGCTTCTCACACTCCTCCGAAATGCCTCTGCCTGCCTCCCCCGCTCATTTATTTCTCTATCATTTCTTCCATTATCTTGTATCAGGCTTCCCAGATACTTGAAACTCTCCACTTTCTTCAGCTGTTCCCCACCAATTGTTATTCCCATTGTGGTTCTTTCCTTCTTCCTTGTTGTGATCACCATCTCACTCTTATTTATGCTAAATTTCATCCAATATCCTTGTATTATTCCTTCCCACACGTCTAACTGTTCCTGTACCTCCTCCTCCTCCTTGTTTCCCCAAATCATCTGCAAACACCATTGCTTTCATCTTTCCTTCCCCAATTACTTGTGCCACTCGGGTCATTATGTCATCCATCACCACAATGAAAAGTAACGGTGACAGTGCACTTCCTTGTTTCAGGCCGTTTCTCTGTTCCAACCAGTCTGATCTCTCTCCTCCCACTTTCACACAGCTCAAGCTTCCCTTGTACATCTCCTTTATCCTCTTTATAGTCCATTTCTCTACTCCTCTATCCTCCAGGGACTTCCATACTTTGTTTCTGCATACACTGTCATATGCTTTCTCAATGTCCAGGGAGGCCATCAGTAGATCTGTTCCATACTCATAGTTCTGTTCTTGTAACTGCCTTACAGCAAAAATCAAATCACTGTGGACCTTCCTGCTCTGAAGCCATGTTGTTCTTCCCTCATCCCTCCTTCTATCCTTGTCCTAATTCTCTTTTCCAAAACTTTCTCGAAGATCTTTGCACAATGACTCATCAGTGTTATTCCCCGATAGTTTCTGCAATCTGTTCTACTACCTTTCTTGAAGATCGGGACAATTATTCCTTTTTTCCAGTCCTCTGGGGTCTTCCTTTCCTTCCATGCTGTCCTCATCACTCGGTACAACCTCTGTATCCCCACCTCTCCTGCTGCTCTCACCATCTGCACACTCAACTCATCCACACCCGGTACCTTCCCTCCTTTCATCTTGTTCACTGCATCTTCCACTTCTTTCCATGTTAAGTCCTTTTCTGTTTGCAGTTCATCTTCCTCTTCCCCGATTTCTTCCTCCTCACCATCTTTTCCATTTGGGTTCAGAAGTTCTTCAAAATATTCTTTCCACATTTTCTTCAGTTCTTCCCTATTTTCACTCATAATAAGGGATTTAGTAACAAACTACATGCAATTTAAAATATGCTTAAAATCACAAATAAACGCCTAGAAAAAAAACTGACTTTTGTAAAAACAATTGTAACACAGGTGGTCGACGGGTGAGCGCCGCGCTCACTCACGTGTAGTTCTGTGAAGTTCGGTGTCAAGGACACGACTGGAGGTAACGTAGTGGCTCGGCCGGCCACCTCCCCACACCCCACATTCCAGATGACAGCTATTAATAGTTTCAGACCGGAACTGCCAACCTGCACAGAGTTAAAGCAAAATAAAATTAAAAGTGAGCTTCTCGCTCACCCGTCGACCAACGTAGGGTTTAAGTCTGAAAAGTGGGTTCAGGTTTATTAATTAATTCGGATTCCCATGCTTTCAAAGTTTGGGGATCGAATTTAGAAGTAGTGAGATAAATCAAAAAAAATAGTCCAATGCTCTACAGGTTGTTTTAAATGCTCAAGGGCACTTACATGGAGTTCAATGGTATCACCTAAGTTGCAAAGTGTTGAAAGGTTATCGTTACAGCAAGGGGGGAGATTGAATCAAGCAGTGATATGTCGATGGATACGTAATTTGGAATTACCATATCTCTGTTGCAATAGTAGAAAGGCAACCGAATAGTTTTCGGAAGTTAGAGGATGTGCCTCTATAAGTTTAAGTGGAGGGCCTTGCAAAACTAATTTTAAGTAATGAAACTTTTGGATGTTCGGTATAGAGGAATTATTATGTACTGAAGGTAGAAAAAGTTCCTCAAAAGAATCCCATTCATGCTCATCACCTGAGAAAGAGGGTAAAGGAATTCTGGGCAGTATAGGTTTGACAGGAAAGACAGGGTTTTCCTTTTGATCATTAGTTAAAGATTTAATTAAAGTTTTAGCTTCAGTGAATCCTTCATAATAATTTTCTTCCGCCGCCTCTCCCTCTTGCTTTTGAGTAGAGTCAAGAATTTCAAGTTCAGTTTGAATAGAAGAATAAGCTTGGAAGTCTGACTGATAAATTTTGAATCTTTCTGTTAAGACATCTAAATTGTGGTCATCAAGACTTTTGTCTGTTAAGAAAGATCGAAACCGTGACAATTGTTTTTTGAGTATGGCATGAGTGCCAATTAATTTATCGGTTGTGGACATGGTGGAGACAGAAGTTCAACTCACCAGACCTTTCAGAGAAGTTGTTGAAGATGTTTCATGGTTAGCAGGGGAAGGGGGCTGCAGCAGCTCGTCCTTGTACTGCTCCAGTTTGACTGACGCCGTCTTAACTGTGAAAATTCAAATAGTATTAGAACAGAGTATAACATAGAAAGCAACTTGTTCAATCAGATAGCAGTTACGTTCAAAATTAAAAGTAGCTGAGCCGATTTCCCGGGTTTCGGCACCTCCCATATCAGAGAGAACCCCAAGAAATGGTTGGAGTTGAACAAGTTACTTGTACATTTTGAAATTTTATTGCCAATAATCATTTGCAGGCATAACAATAGAATAAACTAATATATACATATGTAACAGCAATTCAAATATTTTGTAATAACTAGGTAAATTGTGTATATTTAACAGGAGAACAATCTTATAAATATTAATGATTGAAATGATTTTAATGTTTTGTAGAAGGTAGCGAATAACTGATTTGAGTTTCACACAAGACCAAGTTTCGGATGGCTCGCTCACGGATTTGGTTAGTACTTGGGGGCCCAGCCCAAGATATTTGAAGAGAAAGGAAAGTTCCAGCACAAGAGGCTAGAAAAGGAAACACTTGAAGGCTCAACCCAAGATGTTTGAAAGAAACTGAGAAAGATTGAAAGCCTGGTAAACTAGTTTTAACGTTTTATGATAAGAAAACGAGTTGAATGACACATGTTACTTATCCATATCCTGAGTAGAACATTTGTTGATTAGGTTAACCATAGCTGGAACTGTGGAACTTCCTAGCGAAATTTGTAAACCAGGTGATTCTTGTTACTCTGTACACCTCGCTAGGAGGTTAGGTAGCAGAAATAAAATGCAACCAGTAAGAACTGTCACCATTTCGAAGCACTTTTACTTAGTTTCATCAGTTTCCATATGCACCAAGCCAGGGGTGGATTTAAGGAGGGAACTATTCATCTTGCTGTTAAACATTAAAAGCATGACAAAGACAGTAGCTTTAGACAAATTCTTTCACACTTGAATACTCTATTTCAAAATGCAAATTTTACAATAACCTACCATTTTGAAAAGCTGTTTGTATGAACTGACTAAGATGGTGCGGAGGAGAGATTGCCTAAGAGGTTAATGTGTTCGGCTGTAGAGGATGAGAAGCAGAGGGGATGGTTAGATTCAGTGTTGAACGATTTCAAAGTCAGAGATGTAGAAGCAGAGGGAGCCGCATTGCTAACTGCTAATAGGAGATCATGGAGGCGACTAGTTCACAAACAAGATTAACTGGAGGGTTTTCCATTTTGTAAGTTCCGTATTGACGTGTTCAAATTCACTTATAATGGGGTAAGGGGTCTCCGCCCAATCAATACTTTTCTTAATAGGCACCTAAAAGTTTATTGCCGTTTTTAAAGGGACATGTTTCGGGTCTTCCTGGACTCTTCTTCAGACATACAAATTAAAAATATGTTAATATCCATCAAAACATATTGACAACAAAGACATGCACATTTTAGGAGAATATGAAAAATAGCACTCAATACTATATACCCAAACCATTTAAACCATAGTGCTAGGGATACAATGCAGCAATTTAAAGAGCTCTTTTCGAACTCATATGGCCCTCATATTGGATGATTATGGCTTAATACACACTTTTGACATATGGTTCAGAAACATGGGTGATGAAGGAAAGGGACAAGAATAAAATACGAGCAGTGGAGATGAAGTTCCAGAGGAGTAGGGTAGGAGTGACAAGAATGGACAGAGTAAGGAATGAGAGAGTCAGGGAGATGGTAAGAGAGGAACCATTGCAAAATAGAATAAAGCGATCTAGGCTACAATGGTATGGACATGTGAGGAGGATGCAAGAGGAGAGGATACCGAAGAAGATGTTTGGAATGGAAATGACTGGAAGGAGGCCAAGGGGAAGACCAAGGGACAGATGGACAAAAGGAGTTAAGAAGAGTGTGGAGGAAAGAGGAGTGTGCTGGGACACAGTAAATGACGAGAGATGGTGGATGGACAGGAAACGATGGAGAGGCTTATGTTCCAAGCAGACCCGACCAGCGGTTGGAAACTGCTCAAGATGATGATGATGACACACTTTAAAAAGACACTTTAAAATTTATAATTAGTAAAAAAAAATTTAAACAATTCTTAAAAGCTTTTGGTAAGAAATTTCACTGGGGGCACGTTGGACTGTCCTTGAAGTTGGTGCCTTAGTGTTATATCAAGTCTACTCAGCCTGGTTCAAAGAGTATGTTATGAAAAGGTTGCCGGGCGCGAGATATCTTAAAATCTCTTTATAGTTTGGGCCGCAACGTTACCTTTCGGCAGGGTCGCCTCATCTAAAAAGTCCGCATGACATCACACCAAAATGAATGTCAAAGTCTCTGCCCAGCTCAACAACAAGACCAACAGGGTCGGATGGGACTCGCGCCCGGCAACCTTTTCATAACATACTCTTTGAACCAGGTTGAGTAGACTTGATATAATACTAAGGCACCAACTTCAAGGACAGTCCAACGTGCCCCCAGTGAAATTTCTTACCAAAAGCTTTAAAGAATTGTTTTAAAACTTTTTACTAATTATAAATTTGAAAGTGTCTTTTTAAAGTGTGTATTAAGCCATAATCATCCAATATGAGGGCCATATGAGTTCGAAAAGAGCTCTTTAAATTGCTGCATTGTATCCCTTGCACTACGGTTTAAATGGTTTGGGTTTATAGTATTGAGTGCTATTTTTCATATTCTCCTAAAATGTGCATGTCTTTGTCAATATGTTTTCATGGATGTTAACATATTTTTAATTTGTATGGCTGAAGAAGGGTCCAGGAAGACCCGAAACATGCCCCTTTAAAAAGGGCAATAAACGTTTAGTCGCCTATTAAGGAAAGTATTGATTGGGCGGAGACCCCTTACCCCATTATAAGTGAATTAGTTCATAAACAGTCGCTTGTAGACTAGACTGGACGCTGAAAGGCAAAACAGTCTTAAATGAAAATGTATGTATATTTGGAAGAATATACAGTTCTCTGAAAAAATGGTTTTAAACCACACGTAGTAAATAGTAGGACTTCCAAAACTAAATTAATTTAGAATACAATAAATATTTGACTTAAAATGGCTAATACAGTATCATACAAATTTTTCCCCATTCACAAAACAGTTTCAGGTAGTTTTGAACGTTTCTATTTTTTAAATTGTCAACATTTATTTTAAATCGCCCAGCTCGCTTCACCCACGGACTTGCGAGGGATCATTACTCTACCGTCGCAATGATGGTGTCTGCGAGCTGGACACACTTCGTCAGCAGATACAACTGGGGATGGTGACAGGCAACCGCTAACTTGGATCTAATTACGGAAGGGTCAGGGAAGGGATTTTGGAAGGAAGTCGGTCGTGAACCTGTTGAAAGGAACCGCCACGGCATTTGCCTGGTGGTGAAAGTACGAAACCACGACAACCATTTTCAGGACGGCTGAAGTGGGATTCAAACCCATACTCTCCCGATGCCAGCGGGGCACAAGCTAGCGCGTTACTGCTCTCGGCCACCATGATCGGTTACATTTATTTTTACTCCAAAATATCACAAAAATAACCCATTTATTATTTTATTTTATTATTTATCGTATGGCTTTTAGTGCCGGGAGTGTCCGAGGACATTTTCGGCTCGCCTGAGTCTGTAGCTGCTTCCAGCGGACACCCTTAGGGTGAGCAACAAGTTCCGTTCAATTTCAAGTAGTTCCAACTTTCGCTACCAGATATCAATGATACCTAGTGGTGAATGTTGGAACTTTGATAGAGCGTTCCGACGAAATCTAACCTAACAATTTAGCTTCACACAAGTTTAGTCTGTGGAAGGATCTTTTACATGCCATAAATGTATGATATGGGACCTCCGGCTTTACTTCCCCTCCAAAGGAAGGCATACTGAAGGATTTTTAACGCTCTTAAAAAATCCGACGACTTGTGCCGGGTTTGAACCCGCTATCTTGGGCACAGCAGTTCAGCATGCTACCAACTACCCCACTGAAGCTGCTAAAAATAACCCAAATGACCTATTACTCACTAATTTGGGCCTAGTTTTTGCAAAATTATCCTACCCTGGACCCCTCCTCTAAGCTAGGGGTATTTCATACTCTCTAGACTCCCCTGCGTGTCCGCCTACCCCCACGTTCTTGCCTTAAATCCGCCCCTGAACCAAGTACACGGGGCTACATGACCACGATGTTGCAAAGCCCCTAATTGAATCAATAGCTGCAAAACAACAACTGTTCGAGTGTAAAATTCTACCTGATTTTGGCAGAAACCAATACCTTCATTTCTTTGCACAAAGAAATGTTAGTAGCCTACATCCCATAGATCTCTTTAATTTCTACGTACTAAGGAAATCCAATGGAATAAAATCCTTTCAACAACACAACTATCCACTTCTGGTGTATCACTTAATCTAAACATGTTAATATTTCATTGGGAAGTAGGGTAATTCACGCCAAGACGAACTCACAACATAACACTTCTTCGCACATAACTGAAGTGTATTAGGTGCTGCGCTGGTATGCCTCCCCTTGTGAGCAGGGTGAAAGTACTGCTTGAAATCAGCCAATCGGCATTACTTTCACCGCTAGTCTCTAGCGCAAGACCCCATACAGAACGTTGCTGGGCTACCCTTACCCTCCCTCACCCGTGTGCCGCAGCCAAGCCCTTTCAACGACCGGGATCGACTTACGGTATACCAAAGTATAGTCACTCACAGCTAAAAGTGTGTAGCCCAGAAGAAAATTAGCAAGTTAAGTGGGGTTCGAGCACCAGCTTCTGTGACAACAATCTTCTGAAAATGAATGATGACAAGCTTGATTTTCCTGTCTGGACTGCCACATACAAATCCAGAAAATGTCAAGAAAAACATTTTACAATTTAATCGCTGGTGGTATACCGCCGGTATATGCGATGCATAGGAGAATTCGCCACTGCTGTCCTTCCTGTGTTTCTATCCTTCTCTTCCTGTTCATTCTTCTTCTTCTTCTTCTGTTGTTTAGGCTGACTGTGGACCACGTTAATTTGATTTCAGCTTCTGGGTCTTTATTTTTGCCCAGTACTCTTCATTCTATCGCTCTGCATTCTCCTCCTTTCTTCAGTCCACGGTGCCTGGATCTGGGATGTAGGATGACTCTTAAAACCCTTGAAATTCTTAATTTTGGCTATGTATGTTTCCCTGTCGCTGATTTCAGCTTCAGGTGTTGCCATTTCTTCTAGGTCCTTCTTCACCTCCTGATACCAGCGAGCTGTGGTTTTCCTGGTCTCAAAGAATGGCATTATCCTGTCCATTAATAATAATACAAAGTTCATTTCTTCCATGTTTGTCCAGTTTTCACTTCATTCTACAAAATCCACTTCAAGGCAGAAGATCTCATTGATCTCCCACTGTACACTATTTATTTTTTCATGTTTTGATTTTTTATCTATGAATTAACTGAACTTTTAATTCATGTTGATGGATGCCCTATTATGTACATCTCATTTGTCAGATTGGTTCCTCATGGTAGAAGCCTTTTTCCTTAGACCAACAAGTGATGGATTATTTTACGAGGTGGTAAAATAAGGGGGTGTGGAAGGTAGATGGAAGGGGAGCAGAGAGCAATGGACAATGGAAACGCTGGAATAGCAGCAGTGAATAGAAATAAATAGGAGTTTGGGACCCTTGCACAATTACAATACAGAAAAATGAAACAAATGGTTACTATTTATTTACAAATGACTAGAAAGTGATTGAAAATACTCAAATGACATAAACACAGTCTGTTTTTTCCTATGTTTACTGCTCCATGTTAGCTTACTACTGTTTATATATTAGCTTTTTTATGGAATTCTTATTGTTGACCAGTGTAATTGCAATCACACACACAGCTACAATCATGACAATAACACATGTTATCTGGAGAGAATACTTCAAGGAACTTCTAAATCCAACTAAAACCAGCGTAGTGGACATTGTGGAGGTAGAAACAGACAGTGACCAAGAAATTTCAGAGAAGGAATTGACATGGAAAGAAGTGGAGGAAGCATTAAAGAAGATGAAAGGGGAAAAGGCACCGGGAATAGACGAAGTGAGTGTGGAGATGGTGAGAGCAGCAGGGGTGATCGGAACACAGTGGCTCTTTTGAGTAATGAAAGTGGTATGGAGGGAGAAGAAAATACCAATGGACTGGAAAAGAGGGATAATAATACCCATATTTAAAAAGGGAAGTAGGAAGGAATGTAAGAAATACAGGGAAATTACACTCATGTGCTACTGCGCCAAAATATTTGAGAAGGTACTGGAAAGAAGAATTCGGACAGAAGTTGAAGATGGGCTGAGGGAAGAACAGTATGGATTCAGGCCAGGAAGGTCAATAGTTGACCTCATCTTTGCTGTAAGACAGCTATAAGAACACCATTATGAATATGGGAAAGATCTGGATATTGAGAAATCATATGATAGTATTAATAGAAACAAGGTATGGGAAGCAATGAGAGCAAAGGCAGTGAACAAGGAGACAGTGGCAAGAGTGAAAGCAATGTACGAGGGAAGCAAAAACTGTGTAAAGGTGAGAAGGGAGAGAACGGAATGATTTCAACTGGAGAGTGGTATGACACAGGGAAGTGCCCTCTCACCCCTGTTATTTATAGTGGTGATGGATGAAATCATACGAAAAGTGGTAATTAGCATCGGGGAGAGGAAAATGAAGGCAATGTTGTTTGCTGATGACCTTCTGGTATGGGGAGAGGATGAGGAAGACATACAAGAGCAATTGGATGAGTGGGAAAAGGTAGTGTTATCATATGGGATGAAGTTCTCAGCACAAAAGAGTCAAGTGCTCATCACAACGAAGAGGAAGAACATACTGGATATGGGCATAACACTTGGAGGACAGCAGTTGAAGAAAGTAGAATGCTTCAAGTACTTGGGAAGTATAATTGAAGAAAAGGGAGGCAATAGGATGGAAATAAATGAAAGGGAAAGGTGCGCAGATGAATTTTTCAAGAGTGTTAAAGGGATGATATGGAATAAAGATATACCACAAAATGTAAGGGAATCATCTACAAGACCTACTTTGGGCCAATTTTGATGTATGGTTCAGAAACATGGGTGATGAAGGAAAGGGACAAGAGTAAAATACGAGCAGTGGAGATGACGTTCCAGAGGAGTAGGGTAGGAGTAACAAGAATGGACAGAGTAAGGATTGAGAGAGTCAGAGAGATGGTAAGAGAGGAACCACATCAAAATAGAATAGAGCGGTCTAGGCTACAATACAAGAAGTATAAAACAATTTTCACTCGCCAAATCAATACTTTACTTTACTAAAAATGCTATAGGTACTGTAACGATTCGATCCCATAGCTGTTATATTTAAAGGGTTATTCATTTATTATCATGTTATTATTATTATTATTAACTAGTACATCCATGAGATGATTTTTATATCAGATAATTGTAAGCGGTTTTGATTATTATATTCAATTAGATTTTTATTAACAATTACTTGTAAAGAGACGAAGTATTATATATTGCAACAAGACTGGCGATATGGACTAACCCTGTGCGTCACAAACTGAACGACGTAGTAAGAATTTCACCACGGCAAACTGCGTCATTTTCCTGAGATGTTAAGAAACCCACTATGGGGTAACCAACACGCCATTTTCTACGGTATATACGCGTCAATATATATTGCAAGTTATGAGTCAAGAATGGAGAAGGCTAATAGAGAGGGAAGCTGTGACACCACGTGACAAGGAAGTCATTAGTATTTGTACCTGCAACATCGGACAAGAATGGCATTGATCTACAGCTCTTAATGAAGTAAGGAAGTTGTAACCTTGCTTTCTGGGTCCTAATGGACTGAGCACCGAGAGTCGACACTGAACGATGTCTTGCCGACATCTATATCAATACATAATGGGTTATATCCCTGATCAAGAGTCTTTCTACAGATGGCAACGTACTTAATGAGGATATTTCATAGTAAATGAGATATCACATCATTTTTTTAAACATAAGCGACGTAACATCGAGATCACCGATCATTTCTTAAATATGACGAATCTTCGACTGGGTGAGCCAACAATTCAATAAAACTATCGTCTCTATTATAATTTAACTTCATTTAACTTTCAATTCATTTTAATATTCATTCTCTTTTAAATAATTAATTGCCGCATTGAGTAATTTTAAATTCAATTGTGTGACTATCACTATTCTGTTTTATTAATATTTTGTTTTTGCATTTAATAAATTCATTCTCTTCAACGTAATGCCTATTTCTTTCATTGTAGTTGGTACTTTAAGGTAATCATACTCCTTGATTAAATACGGATTGGTTAGATGACTTTGTCTCACTACGGCCCGGGTAAGTGGTTCTCGACTCTACTGCTGATAGCCGAGGTTAAATCAATAAATTTCGATTCACTATCTTAAATAGGAATCTGGCGCTCAACAACTTATTATATTACACTATCACAGGTAAGGTCACACCACAGTGTATATTATTTATTCTTATTATGTTTGTTAAATTGAACCACAATAGTTATCACCACGTTTAGTTAACTCATTAAAAATGTTACATTTGGCGCCCAACGTGGGGCACGAAAACCATTCGGTATTTGGTCAGAGGAGTGTATAATTTCAGTGCAAATTGTCAGTGCTTTTGGGGGACAGTGAAGTGAAGTGAAATTTTGGACGGGCAATTGTTATACGGTGTACTTCGAGATGTCGGAAGAGGAACAGAGGCAGTTGAGAAGTAGGAATAAAGTTGAGAAAGTTAATTATAAGGAGGTTGATAGCAGTAGCGATGTTGAGAGCGTAGATAATAATACCAAGATGTCGGAGGTAAATCTTGAGAGTAATCCTGAAAGTAATCCTGAGGTTAACCCTGACACGAATTCAGAGGAAAATCTCGAGACGAATACAGAGGTACATCCTGAGACTAGTGGTAGTCAGGAGAAACAGAAGTCCTTAGAGGTCCATGAAATTTCATTAGCTGATATCTTGAGGGAGATGAATAAAAATAGTAGGGAAAGTAGGAAGGAATTCAATGATAAATTTGAGAAATTAGATAAAGATATGAATAAAAATAGTAAGGAGATGAGAGAGGATATGAGTAAAATAAATCAGAAGCTGGAAGAGAATAATGTAAAACTAGACAGTGTGGTTAAAGTCAATGAAGAATTAAGTATGAAGTATGATATGCTACAGGAGAGTATTCAGGGGGTGAAACAGGAAATCAGAGGTGAAATTAAGGAGGAGGTAGAGATGAAGGCTAAAGATATTATTAAGACAGTAGATAAGAAATTAGAAGCAGCAGAAAGTAGGATTCAGGAAAGAATAGTAACTGTGATAGAAGAGAAAATAGCAACTCAAGGTGAAAGTTTTAGCAAATTGGTAGAAGTGGAAACTAGGCAGGTGGTAGAGACTTTAGGGGAAACTGCAGTAGAATCAGTAAAGACAGCCTGTAAGGAGACTATAATTGAAAGTAGAATGGAGTCAGACGAGATTTTAGGTGAAAGCAAATTGGAATTAGCGGAGATTTTAGGAGAAATCAGATTAGAGTCAGACAAGATTTTAGGTGAAAATAGATTAGCGTCAGAGGAGATAGTAGGAGAAAGCATAGTAGAGTTGAAGGAGATTTTAGATGAACGCAGGATAGCTGTAGAAGAGACTATAGAATGTAGCGAAAAAGAAGTGAAGAAGATGAGAGAAAAGATAGGGATAGAAGTAGGTAAGATAAAGAAAGTACTAAGCACCCAAGAGATTAAGATGCAGACAATCATAGATAAATTAGATAGGCAAACTAGGGAAGAATTTAGTCCTGTGATAGAGGAAGTTAATATGAAATTATTAGTGGCAGAGAAGCGTGCGTTAAGTCATAGTCAGAAGAACATAATTAGTAAACAGGTTAAGAGGAGGAGAGAGATAGATAAGAGGAGAAGCAATGGGCAACGGCTAAAGAGAAAATTAAATATTAGTAGTGGAGAAGTGAAGGGAAGACATGTAGGTAGATATTTTAGAAGTAAAATGAAAGAGAAGAGAATTAAGTTGTTAGTGGAAAAAGAAATCAGAATGAAAGAGAGAAAGAAAGCATATGATGTGCAGTGGCGTAATGAATTAGCCAGACTTGGGGAAATGATAGGAGGAAAGCCGAAGTATAATGTTACTGTTGATGAGTGTAGTCCGAAAGAGGTAGAAAGTAATGTTATAAGAAAAGAGGAAAATGGAACCCTAGAAAGAGATAGAATTGAAGATGAAGATGGTAAGAACGGTGAAATGCCAGAGAAAGTAGTGATGTAAATTTATATTACCGATAGTTACTCTTCCGTATGACTTAAATATTAAGTAATGAAGTTTAATATGACTTAAAAGAGGTAGATAAGAAACCTGCTGTGTGTAATTTTAATTCAGTCGTGAAGTTAGGATGGTAAGGGGCGCGTAGTGCCTACGCTTATTGATTTAGATTGACTAAAATCATTTAATTTGGAAGACAAAGGTTGTCGTGCTATTGAGCAATGCAGGTAAGTTGAATGTAGGTCCTTAAACTGCAGGTAAGTTGGATGAAGTGAGAATTAAATTTTAAAAATAGGAAGGTTATTACATAGGTAAGTAATCGAAAGAAAGTAATAATTATTATGGCAACCATAATTAAGAATATAATGGTAATAAAGATTTAATTCAAAAGTGAGTGAAGATAAGATGATACAGTGGTAATAAAACTAGTGAGTTGAAGAATTAAGTATTGATTTAATAAAGAAGTTTCAGTTGAGGACAGCGAGGTTATCAGCGGATATATGTTGAGAAATTTATAAGTGGTTTAGAATTGTTAATGGTAATGCGTTGTATGAATTAACCAACATCGGGTTGAAATGAGGAAGTAGTAACATGATTAGGGCATCTGATACTTGTTGACAGATATGTGTGTGTGTATGTGTGTATTTTCACGTAAATGGACGTGAGTTTGAAGAAGTAGGCCAACGAAGGTAATGCCGTTGAGCAATGTGGTTTTAAAGTTTTGGTAAGATGCCAAATGAAGTTTTTTAAGGAGGAAGTTTTGGTAAGATACCAAATGAAGTTGTTTTTTGAGGAAGTTTTTGGTAAGATGCCAAATGAAGTAGGTTGGAGGAAGTTTTTGGTAAGATGAAGTAGGTCAGCGAGGTATATTCCGTTGAGCAATAATTATTTTTTATGGTATCTACGGGACTACGTGAAGTTAATAAGGGAGTTTTTTTTAAGTATATATGGATGTATGCACACAAGGTAATAAGAGATTACAAAGGTAAGATTGTCCAAGTTTTTGTTACAGTTACGCACGTTTTAAAGATATTACAAGGCTTGTTATCGAGCTAAACCACTTTGTAGTAAAAAGTTACTAACGAATTAATTATGTGGTAGATTGTTGTCCTACACAGGTAAAAGTAAAGATAATAATTATAATTAAAAGGTTGACATAATATTTACTAATATTGAAAGGAATTTGTTATAATTCGATGTTTTGAGGATTTTAAAGATAAATCATTTTTTTGGTAGACGAGAAATTAAAGTTTTATTTATGTCATACGGAGTTAGTAAAGAGAAGTTTATATTTTTGAAGACAAGAGTAAGTTAGTAAGATAAGTGTATACCTAAGGGGTAATAATGAAGTTTCAATTAAAGGCAGGTGTAATTTACGCATTTAATTTGGTAGAGCAGAGAGTGTCTGAACTGTGTTATAACTCAGGACTTGCTTTATGAAGTGATTTTGGGAGAATATTTGCCAATTATGAGTGTCGGTGTTATTGACTGTCAACTGGAACACTGTCATTATTTGAGGAAGACAATAGTTAGGAAAGCAAAGGGTGATGTTATTATTCCAAGGAATTAGTCGAAGCATGTAAAATTTTTTAGCTGAAATTTAATGTGTTATTGGTCAGTAAGAGGTGACCTGTAACAGTAAGAAGAAGTGGGATTATACCACGAATAGGGGAAGTTTTTGTATGTGACGTGTGAAGTCACGATGAGTTTTGAGAGATTCTGGTATAGCAAGAGTGAGCTATAGTCCAGGCGGTCAGAACAAGTAGGAAGTGGTGTTTGGAGGACACGGTACTTAATTAAGAGTTTTGAGAGAAAACTAAGGGGGGTTTTTAAGCATTCAGCAAAAAGTCAAATCATGAATAGACTAAGTTCAAAGTATAAGAGCATTAATATTTTGTGGAACGAAATATTTATTCCGAGGAGTTTGTCATGTGTTTTTGTGAAATAGTTTAGTGATATACGTAATTCAGGTATTGAGTAGTATTTTGTCCAAGTCTTAATCATTTTGTTATGGTAAGTAAGGAATGACGTTACGGTAAAGTTATATCTTGACGCTAAGTTAAATTTTATAAAGTGAACGAGAAGTCAGATTTTATGTTTATTGGTGATTTTGAAAATCCAAGTTATTGTTTTCGAGAAGTAGTAAAGAGGAATTATGGTTTTATGAGAAGTTAAGAAGTCGTGGAGACTTAGGAAGTATTAATTTGGAAGGAGGCGGCCGTGGCCTAAGAAAGAATTAAGCCACGAAGGCAGGTGAGTAGTAACTTGGATATTTAAATGAACTGTTTAATAACTGCTTTGAGGTATTTCGATGTCATTATGTATTTGGGGAAATATTTACATGTATGACATATGCACTGAAATAGGAATTGTCTTAGGTATCTTGCTAAGTTATTTTTTTCTTCAATTATTGAAATTTTACTGCATTTGAGTAATCCCTTTATAAAGACGAAAGGAATATTGTATTGTTTGCATCCTATTATCGTGTGCTGTAATAGTTATTATGGGTTAATCAGCTGGTATTACAACAATGTACTTCTACGCCAGACTGATATACAAAAACTACGTTCAAAAGAGATGAAGCCAAAATTGTATGTCATGCATACGATCACCGAAATATAAACGAGTGCAGCGTTGACATATATGTCAAAAATAAAAGTGAAGGGCATTTTATATGCATATTTTTTACAGCTCGTTTAATACATAAAGAAGAATGAACATTATGAACATTTGGAAGAATGAGAAATGATAGTACAAATATGTAAAGTGAAAAGAGTATGTTCTTGTATATTTTTATGTATTGTTGAAGGGTATTATTTGTATGTTGTCGTTATGGGGGTATTAATATTTAAATTTGTATTCATTTGTGTAGGATGTGTAGTGATATAAATAATGTTACATTTTATTTTAAATTATTTATATCAGGGGCGATTGTAACGATTCGATCCCATAGCTGTTATATTTAAAGGGTTATTCATTTATTATCATGTTATTATTATTATTATTAACTAGTACATCCATGAGATGATTTTTATATCAGATAATTGTAAGCGGTTTTGATTATTATATTCAATTAGATTTTTATTAACAATTACTTGTAAAGAGACGAAGTATTATATATTGCAACAAGACTGGCGATATGGACTAACCCTGTGCGTCACAAACTGAACGACGTAGTAAGAATTTCACCACGGCAAACTGCGTCATTTTCCTGAGATGTTAAGAAACCCACTATGGGGTAACCAACACGCCATTTTCTACGGTATATACGCGTCAATATATATTGCAAGTTATGAGTCAAGAATGGAGAAGGCTAATAGAGAGGGAAGCTGTGACACCACGTGACAAGGAAGTCATTAGTATTTGTACCTGCAACATCGGACAAGAATGGCATTGATCTACAGCTCTTAATGAAGTAAGGAAGTTGTAACCTTGCTTTCTGGGTCCTAATGGACTGAGCACCGAGAGTCGACACTGAACGATGTCTTGCCGACATCTATATCAATACATAATGGGTTATATCCCTGATCAAGAGTCTTTCTACAGATGGCAACGTACTTAATGAGGATATTTCATAGTAAATGAGATATCACATCATTTTTTTAAACATAAGCGACGTAACATCGAGATCACCGATCATTTCTTAAATATGACGAATCTTCGACTGGGTGAGCCAACAATTCAATAAAACTATCGTCTCTATTATAATTTAACTTCATTTAACTTTCAATTCATTTTAATATTCATTCTCTTTTAAATAATTAATTGCCGCATTGAGTAATTTTAAATTCAATTGTGTGACTATCACTATTCTGTTTTATTAATATTTTGTTTTTGCATTTAATAAATTCATTCTCTTCAACGTAATGCCTATTTCTTTCATTGTAGTTGGTACTTTAAGGTAATCATACTCCTTGATTAAATACGGATTGGTTAGATGACTTTGTCTCACTACGGCCCGGGTAAGTGGTTCTCGACTCTACTGCTGATAGCCGAGGTTAAATCAATAAATTTCGATTCACTATCTTAAATAGGAATCTGGCGCTCAACAACTTATTATATTACACTATCACAGGTAAGGTCACACCACAGTGTATATTATTTATTCTTATTATGTTTGTTAAATTGAACCACAATAGTTATCACCACGTTTAGTTAACTCATTAAAAATGTTACAGTACATGTTTCAGAAACTTGATATGTTTCCTTCTTCAGCCCATATGTTTGTGTAAAACATCATATGACATCGAAATCCTAACCAAAAATAAAAATACAGTTCGTAGTTTTTCTCTTGTTCTTCTTTTGTTGAGCCTGTGTCGTTAGACATATTAATGTCATACCATGGAATAAGTACTTATTATTTGAAGTGATGAATGAGTTACGTGGAAACGTTAAATATTTATTCTTTGTAAGGATGATTGGGTGTGGCGTCAAGAAATGTTGATCAAGAACAGGATATATGTAGGAATTAATCTATTACGGCGGGGGTTGAGGAGGCATTTTTCTTTTTTTGTTATTTAAATGATCTGCTAATGTATCAAATAATACGTTAGTCTCAAAGTTAATCTCGTTCAGATTATTGCATTCATTAGATCTCTGATAAGTGTTGATATGAATATTTTCCAAAACATTCATATAGCTGCCTTTCGATGCATAATGCAAAATTTTGACATAATTATTTTTGTCCGTGAACTTATGTCCCGTTTCTTCCATATGTACCGCCATAAGTTCACGGACATAGATTATGATGTCAAAATTTTGCATTACGCATCGAAATATGAATGTTTTGGAAAATATTCATATCAACACTTATCAGAGATCTAATGAATGCAATAATCTGAACGAGATTAACTTTGAGACTAACGTATTATTTGATACATTAGCAGATCATTTAAATATCAAAAAAAGAAAACTGCCTCCTGAACTCCCGCCGAAATAGATTAATTCCTACATATATCCTGTTCTTGATCAACATTTCTTGACGCCACACCCAATCATCCTTACAAGGAATAAATATTTAACGTTTCCACGTAACTCATTCATCACTTCAAATAATAAGTGCTTATTTCATGGTTGACATTAATATGTCTAACGACACTGGCTCAACAAAAGAAGAACAAGAGAAAAACTGCGAACTGTATTTTTATTTTTGGTTAGGATTTCGATGTCATATGAGGTTGCACACCAACATATGGGCTGAAGAAGGAAACATATTATCAAGTTTCCGAAACATGTACGTATAGTATTTTTAGTAAAGTAAAGTATTGATTTGGCGAGTGAAAATTGTTTTATACTTCTTGTAAACATGGTCAATACGGAACCTGGAACGAGTGCGGTTTATAGGCTACAATGGTATGGACATGTGAGGAGGATGCGAGAGGAGACGATACCGAAGAAGATGTTTGGAATGGAAATGAAGGGAAGGTGGCCAAGGGGAAGACCAAGAGACGGATGGACAAAAGGAGTTAAGAAGAGTGTGGAGGAAAGAGGAATGTGCTGAGACACAGTGAAAGACGAGAGATGGTGAATGAACAGGAAACGAAGGAGAGGCTTATGTTCCAAGCAGACCCGACCAGTGTTCGGAAACTGCTGAAGATGATGATGATGATCTGATAAATAATTCCATACACATGGCAATAAACAGGGCTCATGTAAGTAAGTTGTCTTTTTTTTCTTTGTCGTGTGACCTCCTGAGAGGCCGAGTGCAGGTCTTTCAAGTCGACGCCCGTGGGCGACCTGCGCGCCGGGATGAGAGATGGAATGGATGAAGATGAATGAATGAAACTGGGCAAGGATGTGGAAGGAAGCGGCCGTGGCCTGTCAGAAGGTACCGTCCCAGCATTTGCCTGGTGTTGAAAATGGGAAACCACGGAAAACCATTTCAAGGACGGCCGACGGTGGGGCTCGAACCCACACGTGTACCGAGTCAGCAGAGGGCTTGGCCCCATGGCCTAACGCTGCGCTTCAGCCAGCGTAGCCACTACTGTGGGTATGTAAGTAAGTCAAAAAAAAAAAACCAAGAGGTAAAATGGGATCAAATACAAGAATGAATAGAGTCACTTAAAATTTGAGAATAATCGTGCAGATAAAACTTGTATTTACTTGGCACCATTAATCAGATACATTTTGTTGTTTCTTTTTTAATTTGCAGTCTGTAACGCCACAGCCGATTTCTGCTTGCAAGTGCGGAGCAACAGAGATTAACACCGACCAGAAATTTGAACGGGAAAATTCTACTCATCAGAGTCATCTTGGCTTAACCCATAGCAAACATAGTACCATTACTCTTCCTGAAGGTTTTGTACTCTATACTGTTGCGGACTCCAATTTCGAAAATGTTTCACGAGTGATGACTGATGACGAGTTCAAACCTTTGTCTGACACTACCACGGAGCCAGCTGTGATGGAGGTAAATAGAAAGAAATAATTTGTGTCTATTGTGTTTTGTAGTGAAGTACTACAGTGAAACCTGTGTGATATCTGGCCTAATGTGGCGCTGAATGGTTTGGATCACGGAAGATCCAGATTTTTGAGAGTATCATTAACATAGCCCTACAAGAAGAATTAATTCAATAAAATCTTATCCCACAGCATAACCATGCTCGTTAAATCGTGCACATCCCGAATACAGTTGCACGCATTCCTACAATCATCAGAAGAATACAGGCTATCAGACAAGTTCAACACACACCCAACTACATGTGGCTGATGGCCAAGATGTCCCAAGCCCCTGAAATGAATTAACAACAACAACAAATCATCTTAGTCCTATCATAACTTTACATTGGAATGTAGATTGCGATGATGATGATGATGATGAGGGGCTGGATTCTGATGACATGTCATCTTTTAAATGGTTCACCACATACATTGCTAACTTATATACAAATCCTGTTCATGGCACCCACATGACAGAAATGCATATTTAGTATCCAATTTTTTGTCATTTTTCTAAGTAGGCCTACCTTATTTTTAGGTCATTTTCTTGCTTTTCACGTCATTACTATGTCATTTTATGGAATATATTAGAATATTTTCTACGTTTTGAGTCATTTTCTCACATTTTTAATGGATTATGATGCATTTTTTGCGTATGGTACTATAGTGCGTCTCTACCTTAAAAGACTGTATGGCATTAAATGTAGTATTTGCCTCTCACTCGCAGTCCTATGTCCTGCAATTAGCTTCGTCCTCTTCTACCCTGGTGATGTTGCCATTTCCCAATAATGCTAGGTGACAAATCTAAGAAAATGTTTGTGTGGTCTTATAGAGAATTGTCCGCTAAATATGATGATGTAAAAATAAAAGCCATAAATAGTTGACATGTGGCCCAATTTTCACAATTACAATATTTTAGCGCGAATCTATATTTTTGCATATATAAAACTTATCGCGCCATAGATAATGAACTAATGATCGCAACTGACCAAGAATTTATTTTTAGATTGCCTGATGTTGGTAGAAGATACCCTACTTCTCAGGGCAGTAATTATTTTCATAATAAGAAAGTTATGATTTTTTCCCTTAAATGTTACTTGAAGAATCTGGGATGGTGTCACAGTAAAGTTAGCTAGCGAGAAACTTTTTTGCTCTTGACTTTACGTTGGTGACTAAGCGAGAAGAAATGTCCATTAATGTCTGAAATAGTTTTTAAAACAAATCAGAGCTCGATATCAGATAGCATTCATAAGTTATAGCACTTTGCATACTTCTCCCGCCCAGCGCTGACACACCGAAAGTTTGTTTACTACTGTAATGTGGCCCATAGACTATCTCCCCGACTGCGTTTGAAGGAGGGTAGGTTATGGTGTGAAGTTAAACTGTGAAATGAAGAGGTCATCGTGTTCTTTATAAGTTGTCCGCCTCGTTGCATAGTGACTAGCATTCTTGGCTGTCACTGTGCTGTCACCATGGAGGCCCGGGTTTGAATCCCGGCTCTACCAAGAAATGTAATTCTGGTCTGTGGGCTGGAACGGAGTGTACTCAACTTCATGAGACAAAACTGAGAAGAGGCGGGTTCGATTCCGACCTCAGTTATCCTCAAAGTGGTTTCCGTAGTTTGCCTTTGTTCGTCCTGGGAATGAACAAGGGTTTGTTAATGGTGCAGAGTTAACGTTTCTGTGCCAAAAGAACACGGCAGACACCCACGACGAAATGACAGGTGAATTATGCGTCATATGAAAAGTGGTTCGCCGAGCAATTGTTGCTCGATGTTCCCGAAGGATCTAGCCTAGTAATAGACAATGTAGGCCATCACAGCAGAGAAATATGTTCCTTGCTTGCCACCATACCACAGTGAACTTAATCCCATTGAAATGGTATGGGTGCAAGTGAAGAACTACAGTGTATAAAATTGAACAACGTCTCATTCAAGAAACAAGAAATGAATCATTTAATTTCGGCTGCATACCACCACTTGACCACACAAAATTGGGTAAATTGCATGGACCACAATATATATTATTATTATTATTATTTTATTAATATTATTGTTATTATTATTTTATTATTATTATTATTATGTGTCATATTATAATTTATTATAACCTATGATATTCGAGAAAATGTAATATTATAACATGTTATAATATTATCATATTCATATTGAAAATTATAAATTATTATAATGTGTGCATTAAAATCGCGCTCTAAACTTCGGTGTATCATAATCTAAATATTGTACCGTCTTTCGCATTAAGCATGAGGTACAGTTATATACTACAAACAAATATTTTGGAAATTTCCCAAGTTTTGCGTAAAAGCACGCCTGTATACTAGTTACGGTACATCATGTGCCCGGCCTTGCAGAACTTTGTATATGTAGCAGGTCTGGCATCAGCACACTCCTTTTAATGCGTACTATCTTTTTAGGTAGAGACGCACTATAGATATTAACGGAACTGAAAGTGAGGATGAATACGAAGACATAACATTCTCACAACTTAGTTCAACCCTTATTTCTTGGAATATCCACATTCCAGGAGAAACACTGCGCTTGCAACGAATCCAGAAGCGATGTTGAAATCGAGGGGGGTTGGAAGACAGACAACAGTAGGCTCTGTAATGCCAGTCTGGTTAAGTACCTCAGTGCAACCATACGTGTACTAAGTGGATTTATGTTATCGCCGCGATTGTTATTTCGAGTGTATTTAAAATGCCGAAGTTAAAGCCGTCTAGCGCTGTTCATTTCAAACAATTTCGGAATTTGTTGGAAGGAGCTTTTCAAAGTACAAAAACGTGCTGGTCGGCAATCGTCGTTCTTTTTCCTGCGAGAATCTACGAATAGTCACAGTCATCTACGGTAACGTGGAGTGTGGTATGCCTGTATAGCCTGTCATGTATTTTAAGTACACATTTTTCTTATTACCTCTAATCCGATGATGAATTAGAGTACCTAACGACGAAATTCTCTCCTTTTTGTTTCCAGTTGTTGCAGCTTTTAAGTTCCACATACCATGAAGTGTTATATTCCTTGACAAAAAAAAAAAAAAAAGAATGCTTACAGAACACGGAGTGCCAAACAAAAAACTGAAATAATAACCAGTATTTGTGTGCAAATAATTCGTATTTGTCAAATAATAATTAAATTATATTAGGTACCTATTGAAATCATTTCAACATATAATGACGTAGTCTGTTTGCATTTTCTGTCAGTTTCATTCCAATTTATGAGTCATTTTTTAAAGTTTTTGTGTCATTTTATGGGATTCTTGAAGTCATTTTATAGGTAATTTTTTAAACATTTTTAGGTCATCAAAATCTGGACCTTGATGATGCTAAACAAATTTTACGTTAATTACCTATATACTGTGCCCTTTCACATCTAAGTTCTAGGCTCTGAGATTCTGTTGGTTTGTAAAATTTGAATCTACTTAAAGGCCTAGATGGAAATATAAGATTTACTATTAGTAAGCTAAAAAGCTAAAATTAACTTTACTCAACCAAAAATGAAACATTTTAATAACACACATAGCTAAATCACAAAAAATAAATAAAAGATGTTCAGTAATTGTTCAATTGGGCTTTGGAATACGTGGTACATGGAAAATCCTAGGTGCATAAGAATTGGAACCAAGAAAGATCAAATAGACTTAAACTGCATGGGATTCTCAGATGACTTAGCGTTACTGGCTAATGATATTCAAGAAGCCCGAAATCAAATAATATAGCTCAAAAAATTGGACTTAAGATATCATTTGAAAAGACTGAGATAATGGTAGCAAATCCATTTGTAATCAACCACATAACAGTAAATGACAAGAAAGTTAAAATAGTGAAGCAATTTAAATACACACATCAAAAAAAGTTTTGCATCACCTCGGTTCCAAGAGTTCCGGAACCTTTAAATACAAAGGGAATAGAGATCAACACAAACAACATTTCAGCTCGTTTTATTGCTCATGAGACCCACACATTGCATGTTGTACCATCATACAGCTAGACTTTCAGCATTTGTGGTCCAGATTGCAGTACACACCACTACCTCTAATACCCAGTAGCACGTCCTCTTGCATTGATGCATGCCTGTATTCGTCGTGGCATACTATCCACAAGTTCATCAAGACACTGTTGGTCCAAATTGTCCCACTCCTCAACGACAATTCGGCGTAAATCTCTCAGAGTGGTTGGTGGGTCAAGACGTCCATAAACAGCCCTTTTCAACATATCCCAGGCATGTTCGATAGGGTTCATGTCTGGCGAACATGCTGGCCACTGTAGTCGAGCGATGTCGTTATCTTGAAGGAACGCATTCACAAGATGTGCACGATGAGGTCGAGAATTGTCGTCCATGAAGACAAATGCCTCTCCAATATTCTGCCGATATGGTTGCACTATGGGTCGGAGGATGTCATTCAGGTATCGTAAAGCCGTTTCGGAGCCTTCCATGACCACCAGTGGCGTACGTCGGCCCCACATAATGCCACCCCAAAACATCAGGGAACCACCACCTTGCTGCACTCGCTGGACAGTGTGTCGAAGACGTTCAGCCTGACCAGGGTGCCTCCAAACACGTCTCCGACGATTGTCTGGTTGAAGGCATATGCGACACTCATCGGTGAAGAGAACGTGATGCCAATTCCGTGGGGTCCATTCAGCATGTTGTTGGGCCCATCTGTACCGCGCTGCATGGTGTCGGGGTTGCAAAGCTGGACCTCGCCATGGACGTCGGGAGTGAAGTTGCGCATCATGCAGCCTATTGCGCACAGTTTGAGTTGAAACACGACGTCCTGTGGCTGAACGAAACGCATTATTCAACATGGTGGCATTGCTGTCAGGGTTCCTCCGAGCGGCAATCCGTAAGTAGCGGTCATCCACTACAGTAGTAGCCCTTGGGCGGCCTGAGCGAGGCCTGTCATCGACAGTTCCTGTATCTCTGTACCTCCTCCATGTCCGAACAACATCGCTTTGGTTCACTCTGAGACGCCTGGAAACTTCCCTTGTTGAGAGCCCTTCTTGACACAAAGTAACAATGCGGACGCGATCGAACTGCGGTATTGACCTTCTAGGCATGGTAGAACTACAGACAACTACCTTCGTCCTGGTGGAATGACTGGAACTGATCGGCTGTCGTACCCCCTCCGTCTAATAGGCCCTGCTCATGCATGGTTGTTTACATCTTTGAGCAGTTTTAGTGACATCTATGAACAGTCAAAGGGACTGTATCTTGGATACAATATACACAGTCAACGTCTATATGCCGGAGATCTGGGAACCGAGGTGATGCAAAACTTTTTTTGATGTGTGTACTTAGGAGAAATTATAACGTATAAGTTGGATGAGAAACCTGCATGGCAAGAAAGAATTAATAAAATGATAAAAGCCCAAAAATTAACATGGTCTGCATAAAAGAAAATGTCTATCAATCACAATAAAATTAAAACATTACAAGACAGTGGTTCAACCAGAGGTGACATATGGAAGCTTTTTTAAAATTACTCAGCAAAACAGAATCGACAAGCTTCTAAAAGTTGAAAGAAGAATAGCTAGATCATGCATAAATAAAAAATATCATAAAGATGGACAATGGCGGATAGTACCGAATGAAGTGGTATACAGAGAACTGGAGCCCATCACTGATACTGTTCGGAAGAAACGGATTTCTTTTTTTGGTCACATTATGAAGATTTATAATAAATCATCAAAGTCAATGTGGACCAAAAATGGAGGAAGTAAAACCCACAACATTATGAGGACACCGGAAACCAGATTATGTAGAAAAATTTTTGAGTAACTTTGGAATACGAAACAAAAAGTAGGATGGATTAAGGAAATTAGAGAAGTTAGTAAAGAATTAGAAATAACCTTGGATGACTTGCAAAACAAAACAAAACAAAAAATTTTAAAAAAACCTGAAACACATAAAAATAAGATTTCAACCAAAAATAGACAAACGTCATACAGTAAAAAGGGTATTTACAGATGAGGAATGCCTGAGAAGTTCAGAGCGAATGAAAAGCTACTGGGCAACTCGGAATGGAAACTTACTGAAGAAGAGGACCAAGAAATGATTGACTGAAATGGTCCTATGAGGCCGTAAAAGCAGAAGAAGAAGAAGAAAGAACATATAGCCTACTTTCTCGTAAATACATGGGTATAGTTATAACCAGTGTTTTTTTTTTTTTTTTTTAACTTTTAAGGGGTACTCTCAGTTGTAGTCGATAAAACATCACGATCTTGAAATTTTCGGCAATTTGCAAAGTCCGATCATTGTTTGTGTTCAAATCAATAACTTTCAGCTATTTCGATGTGGATGTCAAATAGTTCATTATTTTAATCATCCTTCAAAACTAACCACACGCACAAAATAACAACCTACCCCGCCTCCAAACACTATAAGAACCAAGTGCCGAGTTGCGGACCAAAAGAAATTGATTCGATAGATCGATTTAAATCGAGGATTACTCGAAATCTCCTCTAGCTGTTGTGAACAGCTCATTGCCGCCAGCTGATCGATGAACTTTCAAGTCAGAAGTTAAATTAGCCGGACTAGATACAAATGTACCATTATTTTTTCTTGAACAGTTTTCAAATGTTTAAGGGGTACGCGTACTCCCACGCTCCCCCTGAAAAAAAAAGCACTGGTTATAACTCTTTGTCCTTTTCAAGGAGTATAATTGAATGTTGGTTGTTGTAGCTTGTTGAAATACAACATGCTATACAGATATTATACGTTGATTGTTTCCTCACTTGAATTATATATACACACAGTAATACAGCCCTCACATTAACAGAGGTTATCAGACAAAATGCAACACTCACACAAGTGCACGAGGCTAAATAACCATGATGTCCATGCATCTCAAATGAAACAACAACAGCTTCCTACTCAAATCCTTCCTCGTATAAAAGTGCACACACTAGTAAGCCTACAGACATCACAGTGACACAGGTTATCAGACAACTTCTGCATACACACAAGTACACGGGGCTACATGACCGTGATGCCACAAAACCCCTAAAGAATCAACAACAAAAATAACAACAATAGATTATACTGCGGATCAAGGCCAACTAATTTTAATCGATGTAGTAGAGATTGAAATATGTGGTGTTAAAAGTATATATATAATATTTTTGTTTGCAAATACACACTATTTATGCTTAATATTATAACATGTGAGTAGTTATAAATCAATAAATATATTTTAAAAAAAAGTACATAAATTTGAGCCTGTTTAGATTTGAACCAGGAACCTCCACGCTACCATTACGCTAATTACGCTCTAAGCTAACAAAGCGCTAATAACAGCTTTAGCAGGGCGAGTAGAGTAATAAGTGGTGGAACTCCAGTAGTTGACTGTTTCCGCCGCTAGATGGTACTAGGGTTCCTTGGCCTGGACTTGCAGGTGGACGGCCTGTCTGGCTCGTTTATTAAAAGAAGTATTGCACTAAATACGAAGCAAGTCGTGATTAACAGAAGCAAATCTTCAAGGAAATACGAACATATTAAAATACTGTCCAGAACACACTAAAATACATTCCTAGAAGACTAGAGCTTACCTATAAACAGAAGAGATCTTAATTATTTTTCTTGCTGATTTTGAAGACAATATGGATCTCAGTTCCCTGGACATTTCTTTCGCCCGGAAAATGAACCGGGATTTAATGTAATGACGCACTATCCTAGGGAAATATAATAACAGGTGCTCCTCTGAGCAGCACACATTTCGGAACACAGGAAGTTCACTGACTATATCCACACAATCTGAAAAGATATCACCCCACAATGCGCCTTCTTGCTCCAACTTTGCCTACACTACTACACGTTTTGTCATGTGAAATAAAGATAAAGACAGGTATTTGATAAATTTAGATTCACTTCCGCCAAAGTCTCTCAGCAGGGTGAGGATACATACATCACTAACAGCGTTAAATGTTTCGAAATCACTTTCCAATGACCTAAGGCAGGAAGTACATTTCACAATCTTCTTTGCTGCTGTGTGAATCAAGTATGCACACAAATAATAAATAACGTTATCGCCTGCTCTCTCAGAACGGTCATCATTAACTGACAGGATTATATGATCCATTTTGGGTTCAATGTCAGTCAGTGTATTTGTTCCTTTAATTTGCTGACAATTGTTATCCTTCACCTCTCTGCTCGTATGTATTTCATTTCTCACCATTGACCGTATTCATTAAAGGAAGAAAGCTTATTGTCAATAACGTCCTCATAGCTTGTGAAGAAAGGACCTCTTTCACTGGTAGGCCTATGTACAGTATGTAGACTGAAGCAAATAGAGGCAAAAGAAGTCTGTAGAAGTAGGATGATCGACTCTGCTTAAACCTCGTGTAAGTCGAAAATGCCTCTCAGAAGGGTCTCGATTTAATTTTGCAGTTAAAACGTACTTGTATTGTAAGTAAACTTTGCGCGCGGTAATGCATCACTACCGTAATCTATTGAGACCATACGCTCAGCGCGGCACGTGGTATTGAAATTTAGAACTACTTCATCTTAACCATTGAGTCATATGGAAGTTCCACACTTATTGCTTTATTCACCCTGGCTTTAGTACAACTGCCTATTTTGTCTTGCAATGAACGATTTCATTAGCGTTTTCTGCCGATTTTATAAACCATTTGATACTAAATACGTATTTTGTTCAGTACATTCCTTAAAGGATATAAACTAACAAAGTTACGGAAATATATGGATTTACGAGCAAACAATAGCCATGTTAGCCTATGTTAGGCCCCTTAAAACAACAATTATCATCATCATCAAACAATAGCCGCCATTTTGACAACGTGACGGCACGGACAAGAACGATTTGGCACGATCAGCCTGAACTATTAGTCACTACTGAGAAATAATATTCTATTTTAAAATGCTTATATCCTACCGGTCACCTCCTTGAGGACAGTTTAAACCTCCCTATGTACGATGAGCGTGTTTGGTAAGGCCAGGCCTTGTTGAATTATACGTTACGGTTTCGCTATAATACTTGCATGATTCATACATCCACCATCTTGAAACTATTTGGCTGATGACCTTGTAGTTTGGGCAAAAGACGCTTCCCACATGAAGGTATGTTGTTGCAAATGGTAGAGATCAGATGATTAGGTTAGTCATAATTTGATTTAAGCTTTGAACATTTGGATGGCCGCCATTACATTTCCGTCAAGATGGCGGCGATATAAAACATGACACTGAGGTGCCCTTCGCTAGTGTTACCTCTGTACCAAATTTCGTTCAATTCGGTTTCACCGTGCTTGAATTGATAGGGGGTGGGGGACCGACATACCAAATCCCACACGCACAGACACAATATTTTGGCCCTGTGTAGATCTCATAAGTCTACTTTAATTTTTTGCAAAAATCGAAAGTAGGCTAATAAAAGAAATGTTCAAGAACAAATATAAACAAAAAAACACACATGAAGAAAATGAAGAAGTAAGTTTACAATAAAAATACATTATGTATTTATTTTATATTTTATGGCCAACATTGGACCACTGAAATCAATTATACATAGCCTTAGCCAGTTTAGTTCTTCTATTTTGCAAATAGGTTTTCATCCTCTCAGATGTTAACTTCTTGTCTGCAGCAGACAACACCCTTCCTTTAGCTCTTTATTAATTTTGATTGGTAGTCTTATACGAGTCTTGTAAAATTTTGATCCTGTCAGTTTTATTCTTCAGGTCGTTGAGTGTTATTTGGAGTTATTTAATATCATCCTTAATTTCTGTGATCCATTTAATCCTTGTATTGCTATTCCATAATTATTCTACTATTTTTCTACTAATTATAGTTTCCGGTGAAGATGTCCAAAACAATTAGATCCGTTTCATTCTAATTGTACTCAATACTGGTTCAATTTCCTTATAGACTGTATTATTTGATGCTATCTCCAATGACCATTAACTTGGTGCTTATTGCTTGTTTATGCAGGTCCTATTTATTCTTCATTCTGTTTTAAGTATTTTATCTATTTCAGATGTGTTAGTAGTTTTGAAAATAGTTTGACTAGCATAAGTCTCCTCTTTATAATGTCTTAATTTTGCTGCAATCGATAAGTTTTTTGTTGTTGTTTGTATTTATGGTTATATAATTGGCTTTATTCAATGTATTTATTCTATTCTGCCAGGTTGGTTTCTCTTTTAGATTATAAGTGACAATTTCACCTCATCATCATCATCATCTTGCACAGTTTCCAGCCACTGGTCGGGTCTGTTTGGATCACAAGCCTCTCCAACGTCTTCTGTCTTCCCACCATCTCTCAGCCTCCACCCTTGTCCAGTCTTCTCCTTTCTTCTTAACGCTTTCTTCCACCCCGTTCAGACACCTATCTCTCGGTCTTCCTATCGGTCTCTTTCCTTCCCACTTTGTCTCGTGTATCCTCCTGGGTATCCTCCTCTCCTCCATTTGTTTTACATGTCCATACCATCTAAGTCTAGATTTCTCTATACCATCCTGTAATGGTTCCTCCTTCATTAATTGTATGGTCCTGTCATTTCTTATTGTGTCCATCGTTGTAGCTCCAATACTGCTTCTCAAGAACCTCATCCCACTGGCCTGTATTTTGCTCCTCTCCCTTCCTTTCATAACCCAGGTCTCCGAGGCATACGTCAGGTTAGGGACATAGTATGTCCGATATATGACCTTTTTGCTGTTCTGAGGGACATCCTTGCTCCATAACATGCTTCTCACACTCCTCCGGAATGCTTTTTCCGTTTCCACCCTGCTCATTTATTTCTCTATCGTTTCTTCCATCATCTTGTATCAGGCTTCCCAGATACTTGAAACTCTCCACTTTCTTCAGCTGTTCCCCACCAATTGTTATTCCCGTTGTGGTTCTTTCCTTCTTCCTTGTTGTGATCACCATCTCACTCTTTATTTATGCTAAATTTCATCCCATATCCTTGTATTATTCCTTCCCACACATCCAACGGCTCCTGTACCTCCTCCTCCTTGTTTCCCCAAATCATCTGCAAACACCATTGCTTTCATCTTTCCTTCCCCAATTACTTGTGCCACTCTGTTCATTATGTCATCCATCACCACAATGAAAAGTAACGGTGACAGTGCACTTCCTTGTTTCAGGCCGTTTCTCTGTTCCAACCAGTCCGATCTCTCTCCTCCCACTTTCACACAGCTCACTCTTCCCTTGTACATCTCCTTTATCCTCTGTATAGTACATTTTTCTACTCCTCTGTCCTCCAGTGACTTCCATATTTTGTTTCTGCATACACTGTCATATGCTTTCTCAATGTCCAGGAAGGCCATCAGTAGATCTGTTCCATACTCATAGTGCTGTTCTTGTAACTGCCTTACAGCAAACATCAAATCCACTGTGGACCTTCCTGCTCTAAAGCCATGAAATTTTACAGTTATGTTAGGAGAAGAAAGGGAAATTCAAATAATTTGACAATGATAATGTCTGGTGACGGTAAATTAATTACTGAGAAGCAGGCCATTGCTAATGAATTAAATGTCTTTTATGGTAGTGTGTTCAATAAATCCAATAGCTGTGTGTTGGACCTTAACGGTGAATCAGGGGCTCCACTTCTCCAAATAAACCAGTCAGCAATTGTAAAGCTAATACAAAAATTACGTTACAATATATCGAAGGGTCCTGATAATATTGTTAGTGAAGTACTTAAACTAGGAGGTAGGGCCGTGGCACGATACTTAGAGGTGATGTTTAATGTGTCCATAAACAATGCGCAAATTCCGGATGACTGGAAAAGAGCTACGGTAGTCCCAATATTTAAGGGAGGGAGCAGACATGAATTGGGCAACTACAGGCCGGTTAGTCTTACGTCCATCGTTTGTAAACAGATGGAGCATCTCATTTGCAGCTACTTGAGGGAACAGTGGGAAACATTATCATGGTTTAATGATAGGCAACATGGATTTTGGAAAGGTTATTCATGCGAGAGTCAGATGCTATCACTTTTTCAAGATATTAGCGAATCGTTAGACGATGGAGTTTCAGTCGACGCCGTATTTATAGATTTTTCGAAGGCATTTGATGTTGTGCCGCATGACATGCTACTCCATAAATTAGCTTCGACGAAGATTGATAGAAGAGTAATTTATGGATCCAAGAATTTTTGACGAATCGTTCCCAGAAAGTGAAAGTTGAAGGCCGATTCTCGGATGAAATTACCGTAACGTCGGGTATCCCTCAGGGCAGCGTAATCGGAACTTTGTTATTTTTGGCGTTTATAAATGACTTACCAAATGGGATTTGCAGTGACTGTCGATTGTTTGCGGATGATTGTGTAATATATCGAAAGATACATGACTCGCAAGACAATGCAGTACTTCAAGATGACCTGAACCTGGTCTATAAGTGGGCGATTGAAAATAAAATGAAAATAAACACAAGAAAATGTAGTCTAATAAAAATAGGGAAAGTGCAAAGGCAAGATTTTCAATATAACATTGGCTCGGAAATACTTGTAGAAGAAGATTCTTGCAAATATTTGGGCGTTCACGTAAGAAATGATATGAAATGGAGCAGTCATATAGGATGTGTAGTTTCTAAAGCTTACAAATCCCTGCACTTTGTAATGAGGGTATTAAAAGGAAGTAGTACCTCTGCTAAAGAATTAGGATATTTGTCACTTGTACGACCTATTCTGGAATACGCCTCGGCGGTTTGGGATCCATATCAAGTAGGGCTCATAAATGAGTTGGAGATGGTACAAAGAAAGGCCGCTAGATTTTTGCTCAGTGACTTTTAATTCCAGGAGCAGTGTGAGCCATGTGTTAAAGAAACTTGGGTGGGAATCACTTGAGGCTAGGAGGATGAAATCTAGACTCTGCGCTATGTACAACACATATACAAATCAACCAGCATGGGGTGAGCTTAGCAAACGTATGGAAAAGCCTACTTACATGGATAGGAGCGATGATCCTTTCAAAGTTAAGGGCCGACCACAGCGAACAAATTATGGTAAATATTCTTTCGTAAACCGTGCCATTGATAATTGGAACTCTCTACCTGCCGCAGTCTTAGAACCTTTTCCCAAACATATAGGTGTGTTTAAGAAGAGACTGACTATTTGTGTAAATACTCCAGTTTAATTGTTAGTGAATTGTTATGTACAATTACTTATTTGTTATGTATATCTAATTTGCCACCGGGGGACACACCCCCAATTGCAAATAAACGAATGAATGAATGAATGAATGTTGTTCTTCCCTCATCCTATACTTGTTCTAATTCTCTTTTCCAAAACTTTCTCAAACATCTTTGCACAATGACTCATCAGTGTTATTCCCCAATAGTTTCTGCATTCTGTTCTACTACCTTTCTTGAAGATCGGGACAATTATTCCCTTTTTCCAGTCCACTGGGGTCTTCCTTTCTTTCCATGCTGCTCGGTTCATCACTCGGTACAACCATTGGATCCCACCTCTCCTGCTGCTCTCACCATCTCCACACTCAATTCATCCACACCCGGTGCATTCCCTCCTTTCATCTTCCTCACTGCCTTTTCCACTTCTTTCTAAGTTAAGTCCTTTTCTGTTTGCAGTCCATCTTCTTCTTCCCCGATTTCTTCCACCTCGCCGTGGTTTCCATTTCGGTTCAGAAGTTCTTCAAAATATTCTTTCCACATTTTCTTCAGTTCTTCCCCATTTTCTATCTCTTGTCCCCTTTTGTTCACCATTCTAACATAATATACAATTTTCAAAAGAAAAATATGTATTGTCCGTTGAGCCACTATATATTTAAACACAAATAGTGCTAAATGTTCCGGCATAACTCAACAAAATGACAGTGTTTCGCCCCGGTGTGCAATTGGGCTCTTCAGTTGGTTAAAGCACACCTCACCAAGACACTACCTAGTACACACTGGGAAGGCCATTGCAAGACGTATTTGATACATGTGTATCCACGTCACGAGCAAAGCCAGTGCACTATGGGAGTCGAAACTCCTCTCCAAAGCAATTATAACCTTACCTTGGCATTGAATATACTATTTTCAAAAGAAAAATATGTATTGTCCGTTGAGCCACTATATATTTAAACACAAATAGTGCTAAATGTTCCGGCATAACTCAACAAAATGACAGTGTTTCGCCCCGGTGTGCAATTGGGCTCTTCAGTTGGTTAAAGCACACCTCACGAAGACACTGTCTAGTACACACTGGGTAGGCCATTGTAAGACGTATTTGATACATGTGTATCCACATCATGAGCAAAGCCAGTGCACTATGGGAGTCGAAACTCCTCTCCTCTCTCTTTTGAAAATTGTATATTCAATGCCAAGGTAAGGTTATAATTGCTTTGGAGAGGAGTTTCGACTCCCATAGTGCACTGGCTTTGCTCGTGACGTGGATACACATGTATCAAATACGTCTTGCAATGGCCTTCCCAGTGTGTACTAGGTAGTGTCTTGGTGAGGTGTGCTTTAACCAACTGAAGAGCCCAATTGCACACCGGGGCGAAACACTGTCATTTTGTTGAGTTATGCCGGAACATTTAGCACTATTTGTGTTTAAATATATAGTGGCTCAACGGACAATACATATTTTTATTTTGAAAATTGTGTATTCAATGCCAAGGTAAGGTTATAATTGCTTTGGAGAGGAGTTCGACTCCCATAGTGCACTGGCTTTGCTCGTGACGTGGATACACATGTATCAAATACGTCTTGCAATGGCCTTCCCAGTGTGTACTAGACAGTGTCTTGGTGAGGTGTGCTTTAACCTACTGAAGAGCCCAATTGCACACCGGGGCGAAACACTGTCATTTTGTTGAGTTATGCCGGAACATTTAGCACTATTAGTGTTTAAATTCTAACATAATCCGTAGGATCCTTCCGCCTCTTATTTTTTACCATCCCATACAGGACCTTTTTTGTACCTTCACTATCCTCCTTCATCATCTTTGTCCACTCTTCCATCCTCTTTCTTCTCTTCTCAGCCACTACTCTCTTGGCCTCCTTCTTTCTTTCCTGGTATTCTTCCCTTATCTCTACCATCCTATTTTGATACCATCTCCTAAAGGCTCTGTTCTTTTCCCTTACTACATATCTTTTGTCTTCTCATTTCACCATGGTGTTTCCTTCCACCTCTTCTTACTACTTGTCCTCCCACATACTGCTTCTGCACACCTGCTAGTGTCTTCTTAAATCTAGCCCATTCCTCTTCCACCCCTCTTTCTTAATCTGTTGGAATTCCTTCCTTTACCATTTTGAGGTACTCGACTCCTTTCAGTTTCCATATCCTATACGTCTTTCCTGGTTCTCAGTCCATTTCTTCTCCTTGGTCCCTCTCAGGTTCATTACCAGCAATCGATGGTCGCTATCCAAGTTCTCCGATGGTATAACCTTGATGTCTGTGATGTTCTTATTTAATTCTCTCTCATACAGAATATAGTCGACCACCGACTTCCTGGTCAAGTCATCACTGTACCATGTTATTGTGTGGCTCTCTCTTTTCTTGAACCAGGAGTTCCCAACTAGCTGGCTGTTCTTATGACAGAAGTCCAACAGTCTCTTTCCTTCCTCATTTCTTCTGCCCCAACCCTCTGGTCCAAGCACACTCTCATACCCTTGTCTCGCTTCCTACATGGGAATTCAGATCCCCCATTACAATCATATTCCTTCCTCCCAGCTGCTTCTGCATTTCCTCTTCAATTTCACCTAAATATTTAAATTTATCAACAATTTTGATTTCATGTTAATCATTATTAATTAAATATTTTCGAGTGTTGGATCTGTCAACATGATTTCAGTTTTTTTCAAAAGAATTTCTAAGACCAATTTTTTGTGCAATGTTTTGCAATGATTGGATTTGATGCTCCATTTCCTGAAGGTTGTTGGCAAGTAATGCAAGGTCATCTTCAAATCCCAAACAGTTTAAACTAATTTTTTGCTTAGAACTTCCAATTTTTATATTTTTAGGATTCTCTAAATAACATCCTCTCATTTCATACCTAAAGCACAATTCAATAGCAGAGGTGACAAACAGTCTCCCTATCTTAAGCAAGTTTTAATCATGAATGAGTCAGAAATATCTCCTCTAAACTTAACTTTTGATTTGGTATCAGTAGCTAAAGCAATATCAAAGTGCCTCTCCAAGAACATTAAACTCAGACACTACAATTCAGTAGTTAAACCATCTGTTCTCTATGCCTCTGAGTGTCTTGTGATGTCCATGAAAGGCCCTCTCAGGAAACTCGAACTCAAGGAGAGGAAGATTTTGCAGAGAATACTGGGATATAGAATCGAATCATATTTTGTTAAAATTATAATACTGGGACCCGTACGAGAAGAGGGAGGCGCCTACAGGATTCGGCACAATAATGAACTCTATGCACATCATGAAGACATCGTAACGAGTATGAGGAACAGACGCCTGTCCTTCTATGGGCACTTAACCCGCATGAACCCTTGCAGACTCAGCCACGAGATCTTCACAGTGGCAGGAAGAGGGAAAGCCTCCAGGAACGAGTGGATTTCTACGGTTAAGTCAGATCTGGAGCAACGGGGATCTCACATGAATTCATACATGACCGTCCACAGTTCCACCAAGCCATTCGGTGGGAGGTTTTCTCACATCAATTACTAGTAGGTAGAACACTGCGAACAACAGACTTTTATGGACGGAGGAAAGAAAACTGGCTCATAGTCAGAAGATGGAATACTGGAAGAGGAGAAAACAAAAGGCCCACGCGATGACAAGATACGAGCCCCGTGATCCTCAGTAGGCCCAAACGACAAAGAAGAAGAAGCTAAAAAGTAAAGAATTACGATTGAAAAATATAATGCCCTAAGAACACATCCAGAAGCAAATATTATAGCTAGGTCAAGTTAGACATGCAAGGTTACAAAATTTTGCATAGAGCTGAAAATTTGTACTAATGGTCTAAACACCATTATAAATGAAATGTGAAAAGTCCCCATCGATCCGACTATGGCAAAAAATGTTATTCAAGGTCAAAGTTCGCAAATATGTTTTTGTTTTGCGTTTTTCAGCCAAACTGTAAGTTTTATCATAAAAATAGATCAGACTAAAATTGTAGATCGTGCCATTATCTATACAAATTGTCTCAACACTTTTTCTCCTAAGAGTCACCGTTTTTGAGATATAACGATTCAAAAAGTTGAAAAAGTTGTTGTATTCTTCATAATATGCACACGTTTCCACGCCACCTGTGAGGTAGTGTACTTGGCACGTTTTTTTTTTTAACGTGGTTTCCCCGGTAGGCTTATTCCACTATCTATTGTAATCCTGTTTAATTCAATAATATTTAATAATTAAAATGGTAGGCCTACTATTGGAAATGATGAAAGCGGTGTGAATTTTAAGAAATTGGGGGAAATTATTCGGAATCATCTAATATTTCTGCTTTCTCATGTTCTTGTTTCTTTTCTTCTTGCTCTTCTTATTATTATTATTATTCCTACTGGGTGCAGGTAAATTGTCCTAACAGCGATGAATCACATGTCTCCTTGCTGATATCGTATGAACACTCTTCTGATAGCAAATCAACATTGGAGCACGACTGGCCTTGACAACTGGCACATGCTAATGAACAAAATAATCCAACTTTTTTGCAGCCGCATTTAGCATTACATCCCGTTTTACAATTGCAAAAAAAATTGTTGAGGAGTTTTCCGGTGCAGGTGGGAGTAAAGTCTGGATTGGTTCCAATGTATTGTCGATTAACTTCCAACCCCACTCTTCTGGGTCTAGTTGATTATCAAGCCACACTTGAACTTGATAATATACCCAAAATAGATGTTGATGAGCAGAAGCAGAGGTTGGAGGAAGACAAGGTAATTGCACTTGTTTTTTGTTGCAACTGATGTTGAGCTTTCCCAGGTTTTAAACAATAAATAATTTCTTCGGTTGGAGTTTGAGCAGTAAGTAATATCACTAAGTCAACATCTTCACCAACAACAATAGTTGTATTTGTCAAGTTGAACTGTTATATTGCTCTTTCAATTATCAGGACATCAGCAATTGTAAAAAGGGATGTAATGCTAAATGCGGCTGCAAAAAAGTTGGATTATTTTGTTCATTAGCATGTACCAGTTGTCAAGCCCAGTCATGCTCCAATGTTGATTGCCCTCAGAAGAGTGTTCATACGATATCAGAGAGGAGACATCTGATTCATCGCTGTTAGGACAATTTACCTGCACCCGGCAGGAAGGAGAAGAACAAGAACATGAGGAAGCAGAAATATTAGATGATTCCGAATAATTTCCCCCAATTTCTTAAAATTCACACCGCTTTCATCATTTCCAATAGTACCATTTTTTATTACTAGCGGACCTGCCCGTGCGAGAAATCTCGCACGTTCATAAACCACACTTTCCCCAATAGGTTTATATAGAGAGATTTAAGGAGAAAGGTTGTTATGATTTTATTTCAACCAAATGATTATAGAACATTATTTACATTTCAATTAGAATTCCAAGTTCTACGTTCCGTAACTTAAGAAGGCAATCAATCACTGAAAATTGGATCATCATAACACTCATCGGTTATTCGATATTTATGAAATTATACGATTTGAGTATTCATTTCTTTGATTTACTGTTTCTAAAATCCATGAACAATGATACAGGAAAGACCTCAGATGTTAAAAAGTCATGAAACAGGCGTCACAGCGGTTAAAATGTGAAGTGGACAGCAATTATGGAGCGTATTTTCCTACTGCAACAGTATCTGCATATCGCACACTTCGTAATTTTTTTTGAAAGTCACTTTTTAAAGAAAGTATAGATATTTATGAAATTAGAGTGCAATTCGTCACTGCTAATGTCTATTCTCTTTCATTAGAATGCTCATTTGTCACGATCGGTCTCTTGTAAGCGCCGGAGCAGGGATCTATACTACTGAAATAATGAATATGGTTAAATATTATTGAATTAAATAGGATCACAATTGATAGTGGAATAGGCCTACCGGGGAAACCACGTTTAAGAAACCCGCCAAGTACACTACCTCACAGGTGGCGTGGAAACGTGTGCATATTATGAAGAATACAACTTTTTCAACTTTTTGAATCGCTATATCTCAAAAACGGTGACTCTTAGGAATGTTCAGCTCTATGCGAATTTTTGTAACCTTACCCCTATTTTTTGGGCTAACTTGACTGGGCTATTAAGTTATGTTAGGTCACTGATCAGCCGTTTCCTAAAGTTCGGAAAAAATATATGATTGTCCAATGACAGCTGTGGCGAGATCCTAGATCTCCAAGAATAAAATCAACAGGGCATCTGGCATAAGGTTAAACATAGTAAAATAATAATAATGTGCTCTAGAAACAAAAAGCCGGCCCCGTGGTGTTGGGATAGCGCGCCTGCCTCTCACCCGGAGGCCCCGGATTCGATTCTCGGCTCCGTCAGGGATTTAAAACTGACGTGAGGGTTGGAACGGTGTGCACTCAGCCTCGTGAGGACAATTGAGTAGCTGTCTGACAGTGAGGCAGCGCCCCGATCATGAAAACCAAGATTAATAGCCGAGGGGACCCGATTTGTTGCTGATCACGCGTCACCCCAATATATACAGGCCAAATGACCGGGCAGCGGTCACTTGGTCGGCCTAGGCCCTTCATGGGCTGTACAGTGCCAGGGGTTGCCTTTTTTTTCCTAGAAACAAAAAATGAGTTAATTTCATAACAATAATGGTAATAATAATAATAATCCTGACTTCCACATCTAACGTAACTTTAATGAGCTCAAGATCAAATGAAAGATCATCCAAATTTAACCTCTGGAGTATGAATATTTATCTTAACCAAATGTCTACTGAGACGTGTTCACAAATCTAAATAAACATCTTCAAAAATTTAAATAAAGCATATGACTGAGGGTTGAAATATGCAAACTAAATACCACTTTAGGTGCTTTGAATAGTGTCTTTCAGCTAGCTGCTGGTCGGTCTAGATAAGACATCGTTTCTGGACTCGACACTTCCAAAGACTACTCATGGCGTGCAAGTGAATAACACGCATGGCTGTTAGGGGTGGTGGTCCAATGCGGAAACAATAGTTCAACCATTCCTTCAGGGGCAGATGACCTCGTAGTTCTGCCCCTTAAAACAACAATAACTAACTAACCATTCCTTCAAACCGCCACGGTGTATCCTAAACTAAATAAGGGGAATCAAAATACAAATGGATGACACAGAGCTACTAAATACATAAATGACATACACACATATATTTATGAGGCAGTTGAAAATAAGATTAAGTACTGCCAACCTGCTGGCGAGTGTCAAGTGGCAATTTGGTCTCGCCTGGCCTGAGGGTGAAAAGGGACATGGGCGCTAACAGAAATACAGTGAGGTTCTCCAGCCTGGAGTAGAGACGTTAATGACCATCGCTATGAAAGGAAGCTAGCCTTACAGAAAATACTTTTGAGCATCAAATACATATACTAACATAAGTTAAAACTTTATCGTAAACAAAATGTATTCCTACCCAGGTAATATTATCAAAATAGTCAGCAATATAAGGCAGTGAGGATCTGTAAGTCATCAGACCGGCCTGCATATGTATCATCTATTGTGTACACCTTGAAACTCTATAAATACTTTACCAAACAACTACCTCTGTGAGACTCGAAGTCCGTACTCCAATCTCCACGCCAGAACCCTGAAACGACGACATTAAACGGCATTCTGATAAGTCATAAAGGCAGCCACGACTATTCTCGGTCTTCCTTCCGCCAGACAAATACTCACTTACGGCGAGTAAGCAATCATACTTTCCTCCTTCTTCCCAAGATCCCCACAAGCAACAATTACTTGCTGACGGTCAAAGTAAAATGGGACATGGGAGTCGTGCAATCAACCAAAATTATCAGCAGCATAGCCGTGCTATTAAGGAATCTACCCTGCTTGAATATCAGTGACAAACAAACCTTACTGAATTAGTATTTTAAAGAATGCATTTCTCAAGAAAATAAATTACCATAACACCCCGTCTCTCTCCTAGCTGACAGCTACTCGATTTGCCATTTCACCAATGCAACATTATCCGTGCTTTTACATTTTAAATGTGCGGCGGTGTTCAAACCTAATTTAATTAACTTGGCACGTATTATCATCTATCTTCTCAAAAACCTGCTTCAAAAACAAAACCCTGCATTTATGTTGTTGATCCTAAACAACGCACGCAAAGGGAAAAACACACAGAAAAATCACAAGGGGGGGGGGGGGGGGGGGAACACTGGCTCACTACACATGTGCACAAAAGAGACCACTCCTATAGCTCACACCTCCCATGACACAAATAGAAACTATCTGTAACAGGATCAAATTGATCAAAATATCCTCGTACTGATTAACTGAATTTTGCTATTATTTACAAGTGTCGGCCCGCTGTACTTATCCCCTCAGTATAAAATTTGATTATATCCCAGACTCGCCTCACATGACGCTGGCTGACGTATCCATATTGATATTGCCAATTACATGGCAGACACATATGAGGCACATTATACTACACTACTTCTTTACACAACACTATTCACAAATTGCAAGTGTGGCATTTACACACACTGCCCAACATAGAGAAAATGTACACTTCCTCCCTAGATTAACATCACATGGGGTCCATTTCATAACCATAATACACAAAGAATAACATATATCTCAGTGACTAGCAGTTTTGCACACTAGGCAGTTTATACAGGCACACAGGCTACGTAACAAATATTTAGGCAAATAAGTACTGAACCCATAATGCAAATTGGAGCAACTTCAGAGTACTGGCATACTTCACAGAAATGCTGATGTGACTTGCACAATATGAATTGTGTGCACTCAGTTTATAACGTCAGTTGGCACATCTCGGTTATTATTATTGGGTTCAAACCGCCGCGAAGGATAGCTGTTAACTGTCCTCTGGCTTTGGGTGCTGTCATGTATACCTCTCGTCTTGGAATACAATGGGCTATTTCCCTCGAACCATGCACGTCCAGGAGAAATGGCTGCAGTGAACTTTCAACTGGGCTTACTTATGAAGTTAATTACGGCGATCATACCAGTGCATTTGCTTCCAAAATCCAATCGTACGTTCGTCTCTCAAGTCCAAAGCATCAGCGACGCTAAAAGAATATAGGTCCCTCCGCGTGGGTTGGATATGATGGCTCGTTCAAACTCCACCAATGACATTCAAACATGCTGATTGGTTTCTCACTTTGTAGTCATAACTTAGTGAAGATATTAATGTCAGGAGTCTTGGTGTGAGTTTCTGGTAATTATGAATCTCCTTGGTCTTGGGATCGACTGACACAAGAGCTCTTGGACCATCTGATAGAGAGCATGCCACATCACTGCGAAGCATGTGTGGCCGTTAGGGGTAACCATACTTCATAGAAATGCTGATGTGACTTGCGCAATATGAATTGTGTGCACACAGTTTATAACGTCAGTTGACTCATCTTGGTTATTATTATTGGGCTCAGACCCTCATGAAGGATAGCTGTTAACTGTCCTCTGGCTTTGGGGGCTGTCATGTACACCATCTTGTCAGACGGATTGCTGAACAAACGGAAGCTGAATCACACACCGTATGTCACACAACTTGTCCACAAAAAAAAAAAACAGTGCAAGAAAGATTCTGATAGCTAAGGTACACCTTTGACAACAACTAACAAAACTTGGCAATGTCTCGTATTGTCATACTTTAACTTTAACGGCTCGTCGCGGTGTATTCCTAGATGCACCTGCTCTGGGGCTCGGCCCCATTGTCTGAGACTGCCCTTTGTATTTAATTTCAAACTCAACATCCTCTCTGGTGTTGAAGCTTGCTCGTATTAGGCAAAGTGATTGAATATCACAGCTAATATTAACTACACTAGTGTCCAAAAGTTAAGCATAATCATTAATCGAGGCCATACCGCCTGATAGGAATGTCAGACGGATTGCTGAACTAACGGAAGCTGAATTACACACCATATCTCACACAACTTCTCCAAAAAAACAGTGTCGGAAAGGTTCTGATAGCTAAGGTACACCTTTGACAACAACTAACAAAACTTAGCAATGTCTTCCACAACAAAATATGCTGTTAATAGGGTGTATCGTTACCCCTAACGGCCACACATGCTTCGCAATGACGTGGCATGCTCTCTATCAGATGGTCCAAGAGCTCTTGTGGCAGTCGATCCCATTCCTCCGAAAGGGGAATGCGAAGGTCTTGGAGGGTCCTTGGTGGAGGCTGACAGGATGCAATTCGCCTCCCCAATGCATCCCAGGGATATTCTATAGTATTCAGATCCGCAGACCTCACTGGCCAGTCCTTGCGATGAATGTCTTCCCCAGCCAGAAATTCGTCCACTAGAGCTGCGCGGTGCGGTCGGGCATTATAGTCCATTAAGAGGAAGTCTGGACCAACCGCACCTCTAAAGAGTCGAACATGTGGTCTCAGTACCTCATCCCTGTATCTCGGAGCGTTCACAGTGTTCCTCGGACCACCCATGAAGATGTTCAGGTCCGTACGGCCATACAACATGATGCCGCCCCATACCATGACGCCACCACCACCATACTGGTCCCGTTCCACGTTGTTCCTGTGGTTGTATCGGCTACCCGGTTCTCTCCAGATTAATGTGCATTTGATTGAAATGGGTCTATTATCACCGCCCAATCAACACTCAAGATTCCTTACTAGAAAGTTTTTTTTAACATACTATGGGGACATGTTTCGGGCAACAACTTTGCCCTTCATCAGCCCAATGTCACAGATTTATCAACACATGAATACACTCAAAAGACTTACTACTACTATTAAAGCATGCATTAATCATACATTCTCTTTGTTGGAAAAAATTATACATTTGAATTAATTTACACATAGGCCCTAACATTTCTTTTTAATTTTAACACATTAAAAAGTTGTTTTCTTAAAATATTGGGTGGGAATATGTGAGTAGTTCCTGTTGCAATCTTGTTCCTTCTATTCGTATTTCTTGTTGTGTGGAAGAAAATACACTATGACCATAAACATCGGATATTTATCAGGTCCAATGCCGCATTAGATTGTGTGTCTATTGTGATATGATTAACATCACCTGTGAATAGAATTTTTTTATATTTTAGAAAGATATTGCATGTTGTAATCTATGTTGTTTTAGTTATTGGTAATATAACTTACTCTTATTGTTGCTGGTAAAGTTGTTGCCCGAAACATGTCCCCATAGTATGTTAAAATAAACTTTCTAGTAAGGAATCTTAAGTATTAGACCCATGTAAATCAAATCTACAAATTGCAATATGGACCTTAGCAATGAATATTAATTCAATTGATCCTAACGATGAGGCGAGCCAGGCCAAGAGGTTACGTTACAGATATAAAAGCCTTAATGTAAAATTATCAACCACAATCACTTGACTAAAAAAATGAAGAAACCACAAATTGGTACCCAGTCACATTAAAAATATTCAATAGGAAAACATTAACAATGCATTTGAGAGAAAAACCCAACAAATCGTCAGCAATATTACAAAGAGAATTAAAATTCTTATACATAGAGAAAAATCACGTTAACAATAAATTATATCAAACCCACTTGGAAGCTGCTAATAAATCTAAAGACAAAGAATAGGATGAATTCACGCTCTATGTAGACAATGTTATCATGAACATAAATCAATAAGGAAAGGGAAGTTTTGAACAACAAATTCATGCTTCTTCTTAATGGGAATACTAATTGCCATTTCTGGTCCGTATTGACGTATATAAATAGTTTAATCAGTTGAAACTTTCCGTCAAATCAATACAAAATATTTTGCGCTATTATTGCGCTAAGTTAGGTACATGTTTCGAACCTTGCAGGGCGGTCCTTCATCAGCCTCTCACACAAATGACAACACATCAAAAAAAAAAACACTGAACAAAATCCAAAAAATGCATGCACACTAATAATACATATTAAAAACATTCCATTAAAATTTTGTACGAAACATATTAAAAACACATGTTAAAAGTTCTGAGAGTCCATTTAACTTGTTCATAAACACATGTCGTTCTGATAGGAGATCTTGTCCTGTTCTGTTATCTGCTTCTTGTCATGTGGGGAACGGAAATAGAGTAGTATTCCCATTTGAATGGTCCAAATGCAAAAGACTTTTAGGTACTCCCAGACTAACCAGGTAGTCCTCTGTTGAAAGAAAATTAAATTTATTTAGTGAAATGGACTTAAATAATGAGAATCTAACTATGATCAACCAGAAACCGATTGCTATAAAATCCTTACCTCCCAGTGTATGCAGTGAACCTGTGCGCTTGAAAACAGCTGTTGCAACTAAAGTGCTGAGTCTAGGCGAGGTGAGGTCACGTGAGACATGTAGGGGTGGAACATACCATTGGTGGAAGCAATGAGCGGAGGGGCGGGGAGGCACATGGAGCGGGAGGGGAAAGGAAGTTTGGGTGGTACTACGAACCCAAATCTAATTTATGGAGGTTTTTTATGTTTGTTACTGGTGACAAAGTTTGTCAATGTTTCGTATAAAACATTGCTATCGAAATTGATTTCATTCAGAATGTGTGACGGGTTATTTCTCAAGGCCTGGTCTATCTCTAGCTGTTCTAAAATATTGCTGCAATAATGTAAAATTTCCAAGTCTTCCTCAATTTTCGAAAAGTTGTGGTTGCGTTCCTGCATATGATTATTAATGGCTGAGAATTTTTTGTGCCTCGCAGCGTTGAAATGCTCATTATATCTTATTTTAAAACTACGCCCCGTTTGACCTATGTAATCCGCATCACAATCCTTGCACTTTATTCTGTAAATACCGGATTTCTGGAATTTGTCTTGTTTGTTGATCGATTTGGAGTTAAATAAATGTTTCATAGTGGTGTTGTCTGTTCTGTATGCTATTCTAAGCTCTTGTTTCTTGAAAACGTTTGTGATGTTGTGCGTTAGTTGATTTGCGTATGTGAAAACTGCAACAGATTTCTTATTTTCTATTGGTTGCAAGCTTGTGACTGGTTTATTTTTAATTTTGCTTAAAATGGAATCGACGTACATTTTGCTAAAACCATTGGCTATGGCTATCTGATATATGGTGGAAAGCTCTTTGTTCCAATCTTGTTCTGAGAGGGGTACGTTAATAGCTCTGTTAATATATGCCCTGAAGGCAGCTTTTTTATGGCTGGCCGGGTGATTTGAATCCTTCCTAATGGTGGTGTGCGTTTGGGTTGGCTTCCTGTATATTTTAAATCGTAGGCCCATGGTGTCCCTAATGACAGTAAGATCCAGGTAGTTTATAGACTGATTTATTTCTGATGTTGTGGTGAATTTGATGCTGTTATCAATTTGGTTTAGCTCTGTTGTAATGTGATTGATGCCACTGATTTCATTATCAACTATCAGAAAAACGTCATCGACGTATCTTGTCCAATAGCTGATTCCTTTTATTTACTGATACTGATGTGTTCCAAATGGTCAATGTAAATATTGGCCATTATGCCTGACAATGGGGAGCCCATGGCCAATCCTTCTGTCTGCTTGTAGATTTTTTGGTTGAACGTGAAATAATTGTTTTGCACGGCAAATTTTAACAGGTTAATGAACTCCTTGATTTCACCTTGTGACATCCTACTGTGCATTTTTAAATTTTCCTCTATTATATGTATGGTGGGACCTACTGGGATGTTCGTGTACATGTCGCTGATGTCAGCGGTGTGTATGGTTTCTGAGCCTTTTATATTCAAAGCCTTAGCGCGTTCACAGAAGTCAATGGAATTTCTAATTGCATTATTGGTCGTAAATTTATAGTGTTTTTCAAAAATTTTTGGAGGAATTGCGACAGCTTGTAAACAGGACTACCCCTGAAATTTACAATAGGTCTGATCGGTACGTTATCCTTATGAGTTTTAGGTAATGCTCTAAGGGTTGGTATGCCTGGGTTCATATTGATCAGTTTACTAATTTGATGTTCATCTAGAATCAAGTCGGTGTTCTTTAATGTCTGCTTGAGCTTTCGTTGTGTGGGCCCTGTGGGGTCTATGCTGATAATGCTGAAATTTTTGTTGCTCAAAAAAGATTCTGTTTTTTCGATGTATTCGTTTTTATTCAAAATAACGATGCTGTTACCTTTATCGGCCTTAGTTATTATTAAATTCTCTTGAGCGATTTTCTTTTTTAAGCTGGTGACATTTTCTGTATGGGGTTGTTTATTATCCTGTTTTATTATTTTGTTGATTTTCTTGTTGATGACATGTCTGGTTTCATTCCTTTTTTCTATTGGGAGTTTTTGAATTGCCGCTTCCGATTCTGCTATTAGTACTGTTAAATTAGTTTTATTATTGTAGGAGGAATGCCAGTTATGTTTATAGACTTTTTCCATTAATTCGATTTCCGCTTGGTTAAAATCAACATTAGATAAGTTTTCGAACGGTTTTTGGAATTCATGGGATGGAGTGTCTGGTTCTTCGTTGCTCACCGTGCGTGCCTGCCGCATTAGTTGGTCTAACTTCCTGTTTAAAGTGCCGACCTTTTTACTGGCGTGGAATGCGACAACTTCCTCTACATGGAGAAGGAAGGAGTCCCATTCTTCTTTATCCGTGGTGTTAGCAGCCTCTAAGTGAACTTCATATAAAAAGTTATTAATTTGATTTTTCTTTATATATAAAAATTTTAATTCACGTTGCAGGATTTTCTGGTTGATCATTAGCTGAGTTTTACGTTCAAAGTTGTTGTAAAATCTCTTTTTCTGAAACGCGCCTATATGTCGCGGAACTAGATTGTGCGTTCTGCATTTTTTTAAGAAATCAATGTCTTTAATGACCCTGGCCAATTTTATTCGCAGATGTTTAAATTTATACCGTTTAGCCTGACTAGCCGTTTTAGTAATGGGAATACTAATTGCCATTTCTGGTCCGTATTGACGTATATAAATAGTTTAATCAGTTGAAACTTTCCGTCAAATCAATACAAAATATTTTGCGCTATTATTGCGCTAAGTTAGGTACATGTTTCGAACCTTGCAGGGCGGTCCTTCATCAGCCTCTCACACAAATGACAACACATCAAAAAACACTGAACAAAATCCAAAAAATGCATGCACACTAATAATACATAATAAAAACATTCCATTAAAATTTTGTACGAAACATATTAAAAACACATGTTAAAAGTTCTGAGAGTCCATTTAACTTGTTCATAAACACATGTCGTTCTGATAGGAGATCTTGTCCTGTTCTGTTATCTGCTTCTTGTCATGTGGGGAACGGAAATAGAGTCGTATTCCCATTTGAATGGTCCAAATGCAAAAGACTTTTAGGTACTCCCTGCTGATAGGAGATCTTGTCCTGTTCTGTTATCTGCTTCTTGTCATATGGGGAACGGAAATAGAGTAGTATTCCCATTTGAATGGTCCAAATGCAAAAGACTTTTAGGTACTCCCAGACTAACCAGGTAGTCCTCTGTTGAAAGAAAATTAAATTTATTTAGTGAAATGGACTTAAATAATGAGAATCTAACTATGATCAACCAGAAACCGATTGCTATAAAATCCTTACCTCCCAGTGTATGCAGTAAACCTGTGCGCTTGAAAACAGCTGTTGCAACTAAAGTGCTGAGTCTAGGCGAGGCGAGGTGAGGTCACGTGAGACATGTAGGGGTGGAACATACCATTGGTGGAAGCAATGAGCGGAGGGGCGGGGAGGCACATGGAGCGGGAGGGGAAAGGAAGTTTGGGTGGTACTACGAACCCAAATCTAATTTATGGAGGTTTTTTATGTTTGTTACTGGTGACAAAGTTTGTCAATGTTTCGTATAAAACATTGCTATCGAAATTGATTTCATTCAGATTGTGTGACGGGTTATTTCTCAAGGCCTGGTCTATCTCTAGCTGTTCTAAAATATTAAGCATAATGCCTTTGCTGCAATAATGTAAAATTTCCAAGTCTTCCTCAATTTTCGAAAAGTTGTGGTTGCGTTCCTGCATATGATTATTAATGGCTGAGAATTTTTTGTGCCTCGCAGCGTTAAAATGCTCATTATATCTTATTTTAAAACTACGCCCCGTTTGACCTATGTAATCCGCATCACAATCCTTGCACTTTATTCTGTAAATACCGGATTTCTGGAATTTGTCTTGTTTGTTGATCGATTTGGAGTTAAATAAATGTTTCATAGTGGTGTTGTCTGTTCTGTATGCTATTCTAAGCTCTTGTTTCTTGAAAACGTTTGTGATGTTGTGCGTTAGTTGATTTGCGTATGTGAAAACTGCAACAGATTTCTTATTTTCTATTGGTTGCAAGCTTGTGACTGGTTTATTTTTAATTTTGCTTAAAATGGAATCGACGTACATTTTGCTAAAACCATTGGCTATGGCTATCTGATATATGGTGGAAAGCTCTTTGTTCCAATCTTGTTCTGAGAGGGGTACGTTAATAGCTCTGTTAATATATGCCCTGAAGGCAGCTTTTTTATGGCTGGCCGGGTGATTTGAATCCTTCCTAATGGTGGTGTGCGTTTGGGTTGGCTTCCTGTATATTTTAAATCGTAGGCCCATGGTGTCCCTAATGACAGTAAGATCCAGGTAGTTTATAGACTGATTTATTTCTGATGTTGTGGTGAATTTGATGCTGTTATCAATTTGGTTTAGCTCTGTTGTAATGTGATTGATGCCACTGATTTCATTATCAACTATCAGAAAAACGTCATTGACGTATCTTGTCCAATAGCTGATTCCTTTTATTTTACTGATACTGATGTGTTCCAAATGGTCAAAGTAAATATTGGCCATTATGCCTGACAATGGGGAGCCCATGGCCAATCCTTCTGTCTGCTTGTAGATTTTTTGGTTGAACGTGAAATAATTGTTTTGCACGGCAAATTTTAACAGGTTAATGAACTCCTTGATTTCACCTTGTGACATCCTACTGTGCATTTTTAAATTTTCCTCTATTATATGTATGGTGGGACCTACTGGGATGTTCGTGTACAGGACAAGATCTCCTATCAGAACGACATGTGTTTATGAACAAGTTAAATGGACTCTCAGAACTTTTAACATGTGTTTTTAATATGTTTCGTACAAAATTTTAATGGAATGTTTTTAATATGTATTATTATATGCATTTTTTGGATTTTGTTCAGTGTTTTTTGATGTGTTGTCATTTGTGTGAGAGGCTGATGAAGGACCGCCCTGCAAGGATCGAAACATGTACCTAACTTAGCGCAATAATAGCGCAAAAAATTTGTATTGATTTGACGGAAAGTTTCAACTGATTAAACTATTTATATACGTCAATACGGACCAGAAATGGCAATTAGTATTCCCATTACTAAAACGGCTAGTCAGGCTAAAAGATATAAATTTAAACTTCTGCGAATAAAATTGGCCAGCGTCATTAAAGACATTCCATTTCTTTAAAAAAATGCAGAACGCACAATCTAGTTCCGCGACATATAGGCGCGTTTCAGAAAAAGAGATTTTACAACAACTTTGAACGTAAAACACAGCTAATGATCAACCAGAAAATCCTGCAACGTGAATTAAAATTTTTATATATAAAGAAAAATCAAATTAATAACTTTTTATATGAAGTTCACTTAGAGGCTGCTAACACCACGGATAAAGATGAATGGGACTCCTTCCTTCTCCATGTAGAGGAAGTTGTCGCATTCCACGCCAGTAAAAAGGTCGGCACTTTAAACAGGAAGTTAGACCAACTAATGCGGCAGGCACGCACGGTGAGCAACGAGGAACCAGACACGCCATCCCATGAATTCCAAAAACAGTTCGAAAACTTATCTAATGTTGATTTTAACCAAGCGGAAATCGAATTAATGGAAAAAGTCTATAAACATAACTGGCATTCCTCCTACAATAATAAAACTAATTTAACAGTACTAATAGCAGAATCGGAAGCGGCAATTCAAAAACTCCCAATAGAAAAAAGGAATGAAACCAGACATGTCATCAACAAGAAAATCAACAAAATAATAAAACAGGATAATAAACAACCCCATACAGAAAATGTCACCAGCTTAAAAAAGAAAATCGCTCAAGAGAATTTAATAATAACTAAGGCCGATAAAGGTAACAGCATCGTTATTTTGAATAAAAACGAATACATCGAAAAAACAGAATCTTTTTTGAGCAACAAAAATTTCAGCATTATCAGCAAAGACCCCACAGGGCCCACACAACGAAAGCTCAAGCAGACATTAAAGAACACCGACTTGATTCTAGATGAACATCAAATTAGTAAACTGATCAATATGAACCCAGGCATACCAACCCTTAGAGCATTACCTAAAACTCATAAGGATAACGTACCGTTCAGACCTATTGTAAATTTCAGGGGTAGTCCTGTTTACAAGCTGTCGCAATTCCTCCAAAAATTTTTGAAAAAAACACTATAAATTTACGACCAATAATGCAATTAGAAATTCCATTGACTTCTGTGAACGCGCTAAGGCTTTGAATATAAAAGGCTCAGAAACCTTACACACCTCTGACATCAGCGACATGTACACGAACATCCCAGTAGGTCCCACCATACATATAATAGAGGAAAATTTAAAAATGCACAGTAGGATGTCACAAAGTGAAATCAAGGAGTTCATTAACCTGTTAAAATTTGCCGTGCAAAACAATTATTTCACGTTCAACCAAAAAATCTACAAGCAGACAGAAGGATTGGCCATGGGCTCCCCATTGTCAGGCATAATGGCCAATATTTACATTGACCATTTGGAACACATCAGTATCAGTAAATAAAAGGAATCAGCTATTGGACAAGATACGTCGATGACGTTTTTCTGATAGTTGATAATGAAATCAGTGGCATCAATCACATTACAACAGAGCTAAACCAAATTGATAACAGCATCAAATTCACCACAACATCAGAAATAAATCAGTCTATAAACTACCTGGATCTTACTGTCATTAGGGACACCATGGGCCTACGATTTAAAATATACAGGAAGCCAACCCAAACGCACACCACCATTAGGAAGGATTCAAATCACCCGGCCAGCCATAAAAAAGCTGCCTTCAGGGCATATATTAACAGAGCTATTAACGTACCCCTCTCAGAACAAGATTGGAACAAAGAGCTTTCCACCATATATCAGATAGCCATAGCCAATGGTTTTAGCAAAATGTACGTCGATTCCATTTTAAGCAAAATTAAAAATAAACCAGTCACAAGCTTGCAACCAATAGAAAATAAGAAATCTGTTGCAGTTTTCACATACGCAAATCAACTAACGCACAACATCACGAACGTTTTCAAGAAACAAGAGCTTAGAATAGCATACAGAACAGACAACACCACTATGAAACACTTATTTAACTCCAAATCGATCAACAAACAAGACAATTTCCAGAAATCCGGTATTTACAGAATAAAGTGCAAGGATTGTGATGCGGATTACATAGGTCAAACGGGGCGTAGTTTTAAAATAAGATATAATGAGCATTTCAACGCTGCGAGGCACAAAAAATTCTCAGCCATTAATAATCATATGCAGGAACGCAACCACAACTTTTCGAAAATTGAGGAAGACTTGGAAATTTTACATTATTGCAGCAAAGGCATTATGCTTAATATTTTAGAACAGCTAGAGATAGACCAGGCCTTGAGAAATAACCCGTCACACAATCTGAATGAAATCAATTTCGATAGCAATGTTTTATACGAAACATTGACAAACTTTGTCACCAGTAACAAACATAAAAAACCTCCATAAATTAGATTTGGGTTCGTAGTACCACCCAAACTTCCTTTCCCCTCCCGCTCCATGTGCCTCCCCGCCCCTCCGCTCATTGCTTCCACCAATGGTATGTTCCACCCCTACATGTCTCACGTGACCTCACCTCGCCTCGCCTAGACTCAGCACTTTAGTTGCAACAGCTGTTTTCAAGCGCACAGGTTCACTGCATACACTGGGAGGTAAGGATTTTATAGCAATCGGTTTCTGGTTGATTATAGTTAGATTCTCATTATTTAAGTCCATTTCACTAAATAAATTTAATTTTCTTTCAACAGAGGACTACCTGGTTAGTCTGGGAGTACCTAAAAGTCTTTTGCATTTGGACCATTCAAATGGGAATACTACTCTATTTCCGTTCCCCATATGACAAGAAGCAGATAACAGAACAGGACAAGATCTCCTATCAGCAGGGAGTACCTAAAAGTCTTTTGCATTTGGACCATTCAAATGGGAATACTACTCTATTTCCGTTCCCCACATGACAAGAAGCAGATAACAGAACAGGACAAGATCTCCTATCAGAACGACATGTGTTTATGAACAAGTTAAATGGACTCTCAGAACTTTTAACATGTGTTTTTAATATGTTTCGTACAAAATTTTAATGGAATGTTTTTATTATGTATTATTAGTGTGCATGCATTTTTTGGATTTTGTTCAGTGTTTTTTGATGTGTTGTCATTTGTGTGAGAGGCTGATGAAGGACCGCCCTGCAAGGTTCGAAACATGTACCTAACTTAGCGCAATAATAGCGCAAAATATTTTGTATTGATTTGACGGAAAGTTTCAACTGATTAAACTATGCTTCTTCTTAACGAAAGCAAAGAAAAAGACACATAATAGTCCAGAACCCACCACGCACAAATTCCAGAAGCAAATAGAAAATCTTTCCAAAATGAACTTTACACAATCAGAATGGCAAGTCTGTGTCTGGCCTGCTTCCAGGCGGCCGAGTATTCTACCCTGCAAAATGGGGTCTAAATGGCGTCATTGTGCCATTATGTTCTCACGTTCACCACCAGGCTACACTCCGCATACTATAGCAGGTCAAACACGAATGAGGGAATATGGGGCGCAGGCACTGGCTGTGTTTGGGGCGCAGGCACTGGCTGTGTTTACCTTGCGGTTACGCTGCTAGTCAAAGCAGGGAATACTCCTTTCCTATACAGAGCGAACAAATAGGGTTGGTAGATGCATATTTCGTGAGATTTGCGGCCTATTTCCTCTTGCCCTGCTTATTCGTAACTTAGTTATTGTTGTTTTAAGGGGCAGAACTAATTTGTAACTTATGCTTAACTTTTGGACACTAGTGTATATTAACCAAATGGTGCCAACAATGATGGCTATGGGCTTCTGTTGAGTCCCTGTTTCGAAACTCGTGCCTTCAAAACATTAAATTCCGAAATTATTGGGGGGAGCAAATTTAGCAGTTTTAATTAATTAGATGCAGTTAGGGACTATCTGTCCAATGTCTGTATGGGTACAATTTGAAGCAAATAGGCTACACTAACAATGTTGGAAAATGTAAATTGCAAAAACATTTACCTTTATAGCAAAATATGAGAAAATTGCCTTATTGATTAATAGATAATTAATTTAAATGCTCCGCCAATCAATGCAAATTGTATTCAAATCAATGCATGTTTCGGTCCAACAATGGGTCCTTCTTCAACAGATTATAACTAAACCTTAACAAATTAATTTAATAAAATTAATGAGAACTGAAAATGAGTAAAATATATACAGAATGAAATGAAGAAAACCAAAAAACAATGAATAAGAACGATGAAAATATAAAATCTAATGGATAAGTATCCTTCTTGTAAAATGTTAAATAATAGAAGCAATTTGAAATGAAATAAAATCGATATCCTTACAAATAATTTGGTTAAATCAAGGTTTTAAATAATTGAATAAAATTTTCAAAGCACACTGAAGATACCTTTTCAAACTTACTATTGGAGCCGTGATGGATGGTTGTTGTGTTGAAACAGACAGATGGAGTAGTCTCAATTCCATCCGTCTGTTTCAACACCACAACCGTCCATCACAGCTCCTATAACAAGTTTGAAAAGGCATCTTCAGTGTGTTTCGAAAATTTTATTCAAATATTTAGAACCTTTTATTTAACCAAATTATTTGTAAGGATCATCATCATCAGCTTCTAAAGACTAGTAGCCTTGTCGTTGCAGCCATTTCTAACGGTCTTCAGCAGTTCTCTTCATATGGACTTACGAGTCACATTCCATTTCCTTGATAAATGTTCTTGAGATAGGATTGTCTTGGTCATCCCCTTGGTTTTTTCCCCAAAATCTTTCCTTCAAGGATTACCCGGAGACGAGTGTCATGTCTGAGTATGTGTCCCATGAATTTTGTTTTCCTATTCTTGGTGGTGTTCAACAGGCATCGATTCTCTTGAATTTGGTTCAGAACAAGCTCATTTGTCTTTCTTTCCTTCCAGCTTGTTCAGGTCATTCGTCTCCAAAACCACATTTCAGCTGCCTCAAGTTTTCTTTCTTCTATTTTCCCAAGTGTCCATGTTTCACAACCATATATCAACACACTCCAAACAAATGTCTTAAGAAATGACTTCCTTGTCTTCAAGTTGAGGTGCTCATTGAGCAGCAAATTCTTCTTATTTTGAAAGGCTTTCTTTGCCAACACTACTCTTTTCTTAATTTCTGAGATTCATCTGTAGTCATAATTAATCACACTTTCCAAATAAAATTCCGTTACTTCTTCAATGGCATTATCATTTAACATTATATTAGCTAAAATTGGTTGTTTCTTTTTATCAACCACCATTAATTTTGTCTTCCGAAAATTAACTCTTAGCCCAATTTTTCCTAAGGATTTCTGAAAATCTTTTAACATTCTCTTCATTTCACATGCAGAATTTGCTAAAAGTACAATATCATCTGCAAAGCGAATGCTATGAACCTGTAAGGATATATATTTTATTTTATTTCAAATTGTTTCTATTATTTTACATTTTACAAGAATAGCCTACTTATCCATTAGATTATATATTGTCGTAGTTTTTATTCATTGTTTTTCTGTTTTCTTCATTTCATCCTGTATATATTTTACTTATTTTCATTTCTCATTAGTTTTATTAAATTAATTTATTAAGGTTCAGTTATAATCTGCTGAAGAAGGAACCATTGGTGCACCAAAACAAGTACTGATTTGAATACAATTTTTATTAATTGGCAGAGCATTTTAATTAATTAAATGTAAATTTAGTCAAATAAATCATATATTAATTGCAGTGACTTTGTAATGAAAACAAAGAATTTTACAATTAATCACAAGAATATGTTACATTCTCTAGATGTATTGGACATGTACACAAACATCCTGATAAACAAAACCATAAATACAGGGTCTTTCACTCAAAGTGAAGAGTCGGACGAGCACATGGCAACTCACTAAGCTTGGGGTCGAGAGAGCGTCCGTACGAATCGCAGGTAAATAAGAAGCCCACATAAGACATAATGAAAGTAAAATCATTGTCACTGAAGATGTTAAAAATGTCCTCTACCTGCATCTACACATTTCTGGCTTCTTCTTAGGAAATTTTTATTCACACGCATTAGTTCTTCTACCGAGATAGCCTCAATTTCTCTCTTTTGAGTTCATCTAGAGTGTGAGGGTTTGTTGCATAAACCTTATTTTTCAATTTTCCCCATGAATAAAAATTGAAGCAATAGGCTTTGACACTCAGCAATTGGAAATGAAAATGAAACACAATAACAATTTAACAATATTTATTTATCATATGGCTTTTAGTGCCGTGAGTGTCCGAGGACATTTTCGGCTCGCCAGAGGCTGTAGCTGCTTCAAGCGGACACCCATACGGTGAGCTACAAGTTCCGTTCAATTTCAATTAGTTCCAACTTTCGCTACCAGATGTCACTGATACCTAGTGGTGAACGTTGGAACTTTGATAACCGCAATAACCACGTACACACGTTATAAACTTATAACACGTGTAACTTGAAATAGACTATAAACGAAATAACGAAGTCAACTTTATTCGTCAAATCCTGCGTCACAACTGTCTCAGCTCTGTGTTGCCATGTGCTCGTCTGACCTTTGGCTCCACCTTTTCCTGGCAGCGCTGTGCCAACCGTGAGGCCGGCCCCACTTTAAGTTAAAGACCCTGCATCATACAAAACAATTTAACCCACAGCCAACTGAGCAAAGTGAGAGTGGGTTAGGATCAGCAATCTAAATTTTCAAGTGATATTTTTTTTGAATTCTGAATTTTTTTGTTTTATTATTCGTATTAGTTTTATTTAATTGTTTGTTTTATTAATTTATTTATTTTTTTACATTTTGGTGTCCACCTCTAAATTTTTTAATCAATTCTAAATTTGTATACTGTTGTTGTTTCCTATGGCTAGCCCGGATTCCAATCCATCAGCTTTCTTGCGTTCCAATAGAGTTGTGTGAGGTTTCCTGAAGTTCTAGCAGTCACACCAAGTTTGTTGCAATGTAGCAGGTGCCCCTTATCCATTTTACTTCCAGGTTCATGACAAAGTGTGCATTCTTCAGATCTCAGGATGTTGATTCGTTTCAGATGAGCTGCAAGGCAGTCATGGCCAGTGTTAAGTCTGAAGAAGGCTACAGCTTCTCTTCTTGGTGTTAATTTATATTGATCCCATTTAGCATCAATGTCCTTCCATAATTTGGTTTCTGCCGTTTTCTTTGCCATTTCTTCATACCTGTTTCTGATAGTATTTTTCAAGATCCTTTTTACTGATATAAAATCAGTCTGACTGACAGGTTTTTATAGTGTGGTACCTTTTTTTTTTGCTAATCTGTCTGCCTCTTCATTACCTGCTATTCCAACATGAGAAGGGATCCACTGAAATGAGATCTGTTTGTGGAGTCTTTGAAGGGTTCTTATCATACAAAAAATTTATTTCAGTTCCTTATTTTGAGGCTTATAATTTTACGAGATGGCTTGGATGGCTGCTTTTGAATCTGTAATGATAACGTTTCTGCCTAGTAACTGATGGAGTGCATGTGAAATTGCTTTTATCTCAGCATCAAAGTTTGTTTTGTTTTGGCCTACTGGGAAGTAGAGTGAGAAGAGAGATGAATGTATTCCTGCTCCAGTTCTATTTTCTTTGTCTTGTGAGCCATCTGTAAATATTTTTAGCCATTAATTAGACGGATATCTTTCTTCTATTGTATAGAGGGCCAGTTGTTTTAGATCATGTATACTTTGATCTGTGTTAAAAGAGGCTGATGACCACCCCTCAAAACAATAATTACGTCTTATTAACTAACTAAATTATTGACTGTTTGATGCAGGTGGAAGGAACTCAAGGACCATGCCTTTCAAATGGCCAACGTGGAGTCGTGGTGAAGCTGTCAAAGCAAAAGAACCATGAAACAATAGACAAGACAGGCAAGATTACTGTTTTAGGTGGTTCTAATAAAGGCCACACTAGGGATTCCATTGGTTGGTCATCATTGAAAAGTTTAGTTGTCACAGTTAGTGAAGCTCCCACTCCAGAGGCTCATGTATCGGGTACAAGTAAAGCATCCAGTCATGGTGACTCAAGGACAAGACATGAAACTGGTGGAGAATTAGGCATGAGATTGGATTCCAATGCTTCTGGGAAAGGTCAGGCTAAGGACTCTCACCAATATGAAAGAAATGTCAAGTCATCAGCTGTCAATCATGAATCGAAGTTTGAGCAAGGGCCAAGAACAGGGACAGACATTTATGAACCAAATGAGTTGGATTTTGTGACATCAAAGAACACCAGTGATTTGGTCCAGGCTATGGCTGCTCGTCCCAATGAAGATAAAGACCTGGAAGCCTGCCGTTTGGAAACAGTAAGAGAATTGGAGAAATGTCGAGAACTTCTTAGAGTCCAGTATAACCTCAACAGTTTATACAAGAAAGAGGTATGTAGTGTTTTATATTTATTTACAGTTATAGTCATTATTTCTTCCAAGAAATATTCTTTGGGAGGGGGAGCAAGGAGCACATGTTACACTGCCAAAAAAGTGGATCATTTGATGAAAATGATATTGCCAAATATACCGTATAAAACTAGTTTACAAATTCAACTTTTAATGAAATATTTTGCGTATTTACTTCCGAAATGTTTGTTTGAGATAAACAACAGAAAAATTAATTTCTTGTTTTAAAGTTTTAAACATTTTTAAACAAAATTGCAGAATTTTACCAATTTCACTGAAGAATTTAAGTTCCTTTTTTTATTGCACTGCTTTTGGTGTGTAACTGACACAACATCTTCACACACACTAAAAGAACACTAAGAGTGGGTGTTTCGTCCCCTATCTTCAATAATAGCTTGAAGATGTTGGGGCAAACTGAGCAGAATATCTCAGATGAATTCTTTTGGAATGGCATCCCTTTCTTAACACAGAACTATTCTAAAGTGTTAAAATCTTTACTTCAAACACTTCCTGCTAGCATATCCAACTCATGTTCGATATTCAAGTCAGGACTTTGCTCTCCTGTCCTCCTCCAAACCTTTTCACTCCCATCTGAGGACCTTAGGCAGAAAGGCTCTCATCTGTGTAGAGTACAGATCTCCACTGTCCAGAGTAGATATTGCCTTGGAAACTGGAGTCATGCTACTCTTATGGTGTCGCTCAAGTTGTGGGCCCGTAGCTGGTCTTCTTAAAGACAGATTGGCTTCATCCAACTTTTGTCTGCCTGTCCTTTCACTGACATTCACATTTCGCACGATTGAAGTTGATTCCCAGCCTGAATTGTGGTTGTATGGCGGTTACAGTACACTTTAAGGGTGATTAAGGTGGCGCTAACTTAGGTTTCGATAAAAAGAATCAATTTTCTCTTTTTTAATGTTTTGGGTTCTCAACATATTGAAATGTCATAAGAAGTTTGTTTGAAGAGAAAATGTTAATATATTTCTGACATCTGCGCTTTTGAAGTTTAAGGTTGTGGAGTGGGTGTGGCTTTGAGATAGTTTGACAGTTCATTGCAATACGTTCTCATTGCTTCATCCCTGTTTACTGTGAATTCTGAAATCATGTGTTCAGTGACGGCCAAGAGGAAAAGAAAACGAGAGAGAGAGCACAAAACAAGAAGAAGATAGACAAGGAAAAAGAAAGAAATGCCCAAGACTATGGCTATGGTCAGTTTTGAAGATGTACGGTGTGGAGTCACATAAATTTTGCAGACATTTCTTTGACAACCACTTCCAAAAAACTTTAATTTTTATGCACATAAGGTACATTTACTTAGAAAGTGCCATATTGATTTACCTGAAATTTTCACAGTATCAAGGGGCATTCAAATGAATCCCGGTCAACTTGTGTATTCAAATAATAACCCGGTCACTTGTGTAAAGTAATGGTAACTATTTTATTAACTCATAAAAATAAATACACAAATAGTCGCCAAAAATGTTGGCACATTTATCCCATTGCAACACTAGCCGGTCGATTCCATCTTTGAAGAAGCTAGTAGGCTGCTGTCGGATCCAGGCCTGGACACATTCACACACTTAGGCGTCCGTTGTGAATCGATGTCCGCGAATAGCTTGTTTGAGAGATCCATGAACATGAAAGTCACACGGTGAAAGGTCTGGACTGTACGGTGGATGTTCCAGCGTTTCCCATCGAAACTGCTGCAATGTCGTCTTCACCGCATTGGCAGTGTGTGGCCGGACATTAGCATGCAGAAGAATTATTTAATCGTATGGTGAATTACATAAAAACAAATCACAAATCCAAGTTCAAGTTTTGGAGCCATTCCACAGTACATTCTTGAAGATGAAACAGATCACTAGGGCTCCCGGAGTAGGCATGTAGAGGGCAGCGCTGGATGATATGGTCCATGGTCTTTTCCTCCTCATTGCATTGACACAATGGGGAATCTATCCAACCCCACTTATGGCATAGGTAATTGCAATGCCATTGGACAACATGCCTGGGCGTTTCGACTTGATAGCTCGTCTAAGGTTTTGTAAAGTGGCTTGATAACGCTGGGCATTGATGGTGGTTCCCCGTTCCAGGAACTCTACAAGCAGTGGGCCCTTGTGGTCAAAATAGGAAGACATCATGACCTTACCAGAACTGGTGTGCACGGCCTTTGATTTCTTTGGAGGTGGTGAAGTCGCATGTTTCCACTGCTTGCTCTGACGCTTGCTTTCCGGTTCAATATGGTGACACCCTGTTTCGTCACCAGTGACATTATGCGACAGAAAGCCGTATTCCTCCTCATGATAACGTTGCAGATGACTCAAAGACAACACCATTCGAGTATTGCGCTGTTCGGCGGTCAGTTGGTGAGGAACCCACTGGGCACAAACTTTTCGAAATTTCAAGTGTTGATGCATTATGGTGTGAAGTGCCCACGCTAATACCCAGTAACCGACGGATCGCGTTTACGGTGATTCTGCGGTTGCCCAAGACTAAAGCATTCACTTCCGCAATCATTTCAGGTGTGATGACACGATGAGCCTGTCCAGGACGAGCATCGTCTTCCAGTAACTCGCGCCCCTCAAGGAATCTTTTATGCCATTCCACAACACTTGAACGACACAGACTGTACTCACCGTACACAGCCTTCATCCGTCGATACATTTCCCGGCCTCCAACTCCCTCCGCCGCTAAAAATCTAATCACTGCTCGTTGTTCTTGCCTACTCGCCTTCATGTTCAGTAGTGGACGATAACGTGTGTGACCACCTTCTCTTCGGTGTGAAACCACACTGTCGCTATGCAACGTCAAACGTTTTGCACGCTGCAGTCACTCTATCAATAGATGGTGCCACCATACACGTAGTTACGTGGTGCCATCGTACGACTAATACAACGTTAGACGCACTGACCGGGTTTCATTCAAATGATCCTATATATGGACATGTACATTAATCCGAACTAGAATTATATCCGTAGTATTTATCTAACTTGAGTTTAAAAAATACATTGCTTAAAGAAAAGAACGTTTTTATAAATGTTTCAAAGAAAAATTCACAAAAGATAAATTTCTAGAACTAGAACCATGATTCTAGTTTGGATTGTAAGCCATGGATTTTTCTATACGTGTGTTAAGTTTCAAATCTCCAACTTTAATAGTTACGTCATAAATGTACCTTTATTCTGTTTTTAAGATTCATTAATTGTAATGTTGGTAACATTGAAGGATATTATTTCTCAGTAACCTAACTCCATATAGAGGGAGTACTACTTCCCATGTGAATAAAGTTTGATAACAATTGATTCAGTAGTGTGGTTGGTAGGAGAATATTAACGAATTAAAGTGTTTTGTTCAGCTATTCAATTGGCGCCACCTTGATTGGTCATCTTGGACCAATGTTGACCTACAGCCTGATCCAGATCTTTTTCTGTAGGCGGCACTGTCATGACAGCATGGACACTTCCATATGAAGCTCCGATAGCATTAGCCACATAACAAAGACTTCGCCCATTGCTGACCAGTGCAATGGCTCTCGTCACTTTTTTTTTTAAACTCAAATGCTTCTTTCGAATCAAAAAATTCCTCTCGCACACCAGAAGGCGGAGGTAGATTTCACCGGGCAACTAGGGGATAGGCGAAAATTGGCAGAATATGCAGGTTTTCGTAGAAGGATCAGACCTCATTTATTGTGAGAAAGTATTTTACAATAGGAGCTTACTTTTAACTTTGTTTTTATCTTTTTGTGCATTTTTAGCCTACTTTCGATTTTTGCAAAAAATGAAAGTAGACTTATGAGATCAACACAGGGCGAAAAAAGTGTGTCTGTCTGTGTGTGTGTATGTGTGTGTGTGTGTCTGTGTGTGTGTATGTGTGTGTGTGTGAGTCTGTGTGTGTGTGTGTGTGTGTGTGTGTGTGTCTGTGTGTGTGTGAGTGTGTGTACTCTGAATGTCTGTCCCCCCCTATCAATTCGAACACGGTGAATGCGAATTGAACGAAATTTGGTACAAAGGTAGCACTAGCAAAGGACACCTCAGTGTCATGTTTTATATCGCCGCCATCTTTACTAAAACTGAATGGCGGCCACTCAAACGTTCAAAATGTAAAATCAAATAACGACTAACCAAATCATCCGATCTCTACCAAATTTGGTAACAACATACCTTCGTATAGGATGCGTCTTGTGACCAAACTACAAGGTCGTCCGCCATACCATTTCAGGATGGCGGCCGTGCAAATTATGCAAACTTTATAATCCATATCATGGGACCCACCAGTTCCGATTATCGAGCCGAGAATCGTTTTAACTGTTCTAAAGGAAGAGGCACGTTCGAAATTAAAAAGTTTATTTTGTAATACTATAGTGCAGACGTGATTTTAAAAAGCTGAGCTGATTCAGTAATAAGACAAGATGGCAGCGGATATCTTGTGCCTGACTTATATTTCACTAATTTGAGTATTGCATGCAATATAGCGTACTGATACAAAATAAATAAACTTTGTATGAAATGCTTTATATATAAATAATATACTCCAGTGATGAAATCGTTTAGTATAAATCATTATTTGCTAACAAGTTCTATGTAAGTCATTTTATATAGAACGATATTCGTTGACACAATTAGCTCAGTGGTAGAGCGTTAGCCTATCGTTCAAATGCCTATGGTTCAAACCCGATCAGAGCTACGTTTTTTGCTTGAAATGTTATATGTTTATTGTTTTGTAATGACTCAGATGTTTTAAAATCAAGCGTTATATTGTGCATATTATGGTGTAAAATATATCTATATATTGTTACGTTTACGGTTCTTGAAATAACCGGTCAGGCATATACAAATACACTACCGTACTTCTTTATTTAGCAAACCTTACACTACTAAATATTAATGTAGTGTTCATTAATATTTAAACTGGGAACGTCGAGCTCTAGTCTTTCTGAGACTACCACACTCCATATCTCAACACTGCCTTTTCACCGAATCCTAAATCTCTTCTCTGTCGTATCGTCGCCTTCTCGATTCATCCACTGCCAGCTTGCCGGCCCAACTCACAATTGCAGCCAGCGCGCCACGCGCTCGCACGAGTCTGCCACCAGGTGCGCTCACACGTGTCTGTCACACTGTCCCCTCCTTAAGATTGTTCCGTCCCGGAGCAGACACCTCGTCTTTGGGACCAGCAGCATGCCAGAATTTCAATCCCTGTGCGCCGAAAGACTTCTTCTAGCATGCTTCTTACGATCCTCCAGTCCAATCCATCCTGCCCACAGCCCAACTTGGGCACAGCTAATCTGGATATGTTCCGCTGCAGTAGGAGCTCTCGCATCGCAAGTAGACTATCCCAGACGGCACGATAGGTCGGTTTCTGATGGGAACGTTCTTTCGTCACTAGATAGAATAGCGATCGCTCGTTCCTGGGTAAATACAACACGTTTCCGACACGAGGCTCTTGACGCTGCAGCTCTTCAATCCCACCATACTTCCGCCGGAATACTTGGGCGATTCCTCGGCTCATCCTCAGGTCCTTAGCCACAGAGTGAGCCAAGGCATACTCACTGGAGGTTTGGAATAAATCCTGCCGAATCTCAGTACTGACGCCATAACAAACATTGCGGTCAGTACCACATTGGGACATGAATTCTTCGAACGATCGTTCCGACTCCGGGACTCGACATATACGGGCGAGTTGCCCGTGCTCCTCGTCATGGTTGTCGCCCAGGAACGATGCCAGCCGATTGAAGTGGACCACTCGGGGTTTGCCATTCGGTCTCCTCCTGATACGGTAGACGACGTCGTTAATCCTCTTCAGTACCTCATATGGTCCGTCCCAGGAGCGTTGCAGCTTTGGAGAGAACCCTCGCCGCCGTTTAGGGTCGAAAAGCCAGACTAGATCTCCTGCTTGGTACCCGCCTGATTCGGCTCTTACGTCGTATCGCTCCTTCATCCTGTCGCTCGCATTCTGAATGTTTGTGCGAACGCGGTCGTGAATGTCATCCATCCTTCGACGAAGGCCGGAGATGTAGTCCTCCCCAACGACATTATCCTCAGGTTTGCAACCGAACGCCAGGTCACACGGCAACCGCAGTTCTCGGCCAAACAGCACATTAGCTGGTGTTTGGCCTGTGGTCTCATGGATAGAAGAGCGATATGCTAGTAGAAACAAGTGGAGAAACTTGTCCCAGTCCCGCTGGTGGTCGGAGACAATTTTTGACAGGTATTTCTCTACTGTCCTGTTCATGCGCTCCACCATTCCATCGGACTGTGGGTGCAGGGCAGTCGTTCTCGTTTTCCGGATTCCGAGAATCTGGCACATCTCCTGGAACACCGACGACTCGAAATTTCGCCCCTGATCGGAATGCAGTTCCAAGGGTACACCAAATCGGCTCACCAGCTCCTTTATTAGCGTCTCGGCAACCACCACAGCTTCTTGGTTGGGCAACGCATATGCCTCTACCCACTTGCTGAAGTAATCTATTGCCACCAAGATGTATTTATTCCCACTCTCAGTCGTAGGGAAAGGGCCCGCTACATCGATGGCGATCCGTTCAAACGGGGCACCAACGTTGTACTGTCTCATCGCTGCTCTTCCCTTCTTCTGTGGCCCGTTCGCAGTGGCACAAACCACGCACTTCCTACACCATTCACGTACGTCATCTGAGTAATTAGCCCAATAAAACCGCTCTCGAACTTTCTCCATGGTTTTTCGAACTCCAAGGTGCCCCCCAGAGGTTCCATCATGCAGCAACTGTAGTACCTCGGGCACTCTGTTTCGTGGAACAATACCCTGTAGCCTCTCCTGAGCCCCGTCCTCTCTCCCCAGTACCCTCTTTAGCACCCCGTTTTCCAAAATCACGGAATTCCATTGAGCCCAGTAGGCTTTCACAGTGCGCGTGTAGGGTGCTACCTCTTCCCAAGACGGTCGTTGCTCAGACGTCTTCCACCGCAGTAGGTGTTTTAAGTCCGGGTCATTTTCTTGATCCTTACGGATTTCCTCATCCTTCCAGTGGTCGTCGATCACAGTGCTTCTTCTCACTGCTGCAACTTTTTCGTCAATCCGATTGCAGTGCTTGCAGTCTTGTGCGCATGGTCTCCTTGACAGAGCATCAGCATTTCGGTGCTTAAGGCCAGCCCTGTGTTCAGTGTCGAAGTCGTACTGCTCGAGCCTTTCAATCCACCTGGCTACCTGTCCCTCCGGGTTCTTGAAGCTCAGTAGCCACGTAAGCGCTGCATGATCAGTCCGTAGAAGGAACTTCCTCCCATAGAGATATTTGTGGAAATGCTCCACTGACTTCACTACAGCGAGCAATTCCCTTCTAGTTACGCAGTAGTTCCTCTCCGGTTTAGAAAGAACCTTGCTGAAGTAAGCTATCACCTTTTCTTGCCTACCTTGCAGTTGGGAAAGCACGCCACCTACTCCCACATTGCTAGCATCGGTGTCCAAAACGAATAGTCCTTCCGGTTGTGGGTAACTCAGGATAGGAGCATTGGTCAATACCTCCTTCAGTTGTTCGAAGGCTTGTTGACAGGTCGCGTCCCACACAAAACTCCGACTTTCCTCGGTAAGTCTGGTCAGAGGCTTAGCAATGTTAGCATATCCTGGCACGAATCGACGGTAATAGGTGCACAGTCCGAGGTAACTCCTGACTTCTTGCTTATCTTTCGGTACTGGCCATTCCTTCACCGTGTTAATCTTTTCCGGATCCGCGGTGACTCCCTCTCCGGAAACAACATGGCCGAGGTAGTTAACTTGTTTCCGAAACAGGAAGCACTTCTTGGAGTTAAGCTTAAGGTTGGCTTGCTTAAGACGTAAGAACACCTGGTCGAGATTTCTCAGGTGATCTTCAAAAGTTCTTCCCAGAACGATGATGTCATCCAGGTAGACCAAGCATGTTTCCCAAGACAGCCCTTTTAAAACGCGATCCATCAGTCGTTCAAAGGTCGCAGGGGCATTACAGAGTCCGAATGGCATAACTGTGAAGTCCCAAAGCCCAGAACCAATCGTAAAAGCGGTCTTCTCCTTGTCCCTGGGGTCCAATCCTACCTGCCAGTATCCACTCTTGAGATCCAACGTGGAGAAGATCGTGCTCCCACCCAAGGTGTCTAGGGTGTCATCGATGCGTGGTAGTGGGTAACTGTCCTTTTTCGTCACATTGTTCAGTTGACGGTAGTCTACACAAAACCGTGTAGATCCATCTTTCTTCTTCACCAGGACCACTGGCGAAGCCCATGGGCTGCTTGAAGGTTCAATCACCCCATCGCGAGCCATATCATTTATTATCTGCTCTGCTTCCTCTCGCTTGGCTAGTGGTAATCTTCTGGGAGTCTGGCGAATTGGTCTTGAGTCACCCGTATCGATGCGATGTTGAACCACGTTCGTTCTTCCGTTACTGGTCCCGTCCTGGAAGGCATCCTTATGACGTCGAAGAAGTTCCCTCACTTCTCGGCTCTGCCCAGGATTAAGCTCTTGACACGCTGCCTCGATAAGACCGTCGAGCCACACCGAAGATATATCGGATGAGGAAGTAGCTGTTTGTACTTGGCGTACGACGGAGGACACAGACGAACAGCTTCCCAAACTGGTTCCTTTCCGAACGATTATCGAGCGTTCATTAAGGTTCATTACTCGCACTGGAATTTTCGCCCCTGCACGGACCAAAGCTCTGGCTACCAGTATTCCACGTTCAGGTTCATCGTCAGCAAACCTAGGCCCTACCATGACGACACAGCCATGAGGAACTCCACCATCCGGCTTTCCTTCTACCATCACTTCACTAAGCCCAGGTAGTACAACATCTACCGCTGCGATCACCCGTACCGATGAGGCGTTCCTCCCCTGCAGCACTACTTCCTCGTTTCCGACTCTCAAAATCCCACTCTCCAGGTCCAGTCTAAATTTATACTCAGTCATGATATCCATCCCGAGAATGACGTCCTCCTCCACTTCAGCGACCAAGACACGATGGCGAAACTGGGTATCACCGATGACGAAGTTGACGTCTACCTCCCCGTGAACGTTGGCTGGTTCCCCCGTAGCCGTTCGCAGTGTCCATCTCGTGGTTGTTACTGTTCGTCTCACGATGCCTGGTCTGATTATTGTCATTGTGGCCCCTGTATCCAGCAGTAGGTCTCTGGGCTCTCCGTCCACATGGCCACTAATAAAAATAGATTTGGCTTGACAACCCAGAGACGCGACGATAGAAGTGGGGGCATTTCTGGTGTTGCCACTGGTTGACAGTCGCCCCTTTCTATCAACCCTGTTTAGTTTTTCCTGTGGCTGGTGCTTCCCGTTCATAAACTTAGGGCATCGATCTCTGAGATGCCCCATCTCCCCGCAGCCCCAGCACCTCGTCCGTTTCTTCTTGGACTGCAAGGCTTGAAGTACTTTCTCCACGATTTCTTCTATGGAAGGCACTGGCTGGACCTCCTTGTCTCTCTCCAGAGCTCGAATGCGAGCCTGGCCGCGCACGGATTGTTCGACAGCCTCAAACTCAAGAGCCAGTGTCAAGGCATCATTCAATGTTTGCGGACGCGCCAGTTTCACAGCCCGCTGCGTCTCAATCTCGCGGAGCCCATCGAGAAACTTCTCGGTAGCAAGACTCTCATACACATCGCTGGGCACTGTTGGATAGGCGCTCCTAACGAGACGTACTATGTCTGCTTCGAACTCCTGTAGGTTCTCGTTGGGTCTCTGACAACGGTTTCTCAACTGGGAGCGATACAGCTGTTCCATGTGACGATGACCGAACCGCATTTCAAGTTTCTGTACAAGAATGTTGTAGTTCTGCCTTTCCGACAAGGGAACAGCCTGCAGGACTCGTAGGGCCTCCCCGCGCAGCGACAAACTCATCAATGAAGCCTTCGTGGCATCCGACCATCCATTAATCATGGCAGCGGTCTCGAACAAGGTGAGGTATTCTTCCCACGCAGACTTCCCATCGAAAGTCGGCAGGTCAGTCCGACCAAACGCGGAAACAGGTATACGCTCCTTACCTTCCGATGGTCCACCAGCGGTAATGATTTCGTTTTCCTGCTTGTCTTTATTTGGAAGCACACCGCTCGCAAGCTCGTCCTCAAACGTCCGCAGGGATTCTTGAAATTCTTCCCTCAGTTTGGTTTCGGTAGTGAGCGTTACTTCTTGAAGTTTCCTCTCGAGGTTGGCAGTATTTTCCATTAACTTCCTTTCCAAATTCTCTGAGTTTTCCGCTATTTTCTTTTCCATGTTTTCTAATACCTGACATAAATCCTCAGTCGCACCAGTAATCTCGAAAAGAAATGTTTCTGGATCCTCACCTGTGTCCACCAGTACCTGTCTTAACCTCGCTTGCAGCACAGATTTTATTCCCGTAGAATCAACTTCCCTTTCTTCCAGTTCCTGACGTAACTCCGAAACCTTCAGTGCTGAAAGTTTAACTTTCCTGGTCGTCATTTCACACTCTAAAATGCGGTACCTCAAGACTTTCACTATGTATTTACTCTATAGCCTGACCCCACACGTCTGACACCAGTTGTTACGTTTACGGTTCTTGAAATAACCGGTCAGGCATATACAAATACACTACCGTACTTCTTTATTTAGCAAACCTTACACTACTAAATATTAATGTAGTGTTCATTAATATTTAAACTGGGAACGTCGAGCTCTAGTCTTTCTGAGACTACCACACTCCATATCTCAACACTGCCTTTTCACCGAATCCTAAATCTCTTCTCTGTCGTATCGTCGCCTTCTCGATTCATCCACTGCCAGCTTGCCGGCCCAACTCACAATTGCAGCCAGCGCGCTCGCACGAGTCTGCCACCAGGTGCGCTCACACGTGTCTGTCACAATATTTAAAACAGTAAGGTGATTTTTGTTTAACCCCTCACGCATGCGCACAATCCGCTTGGGCTCATGACAAAATGGCGGTGAGAAGTCCATTAAAACGTAAGTTATTTAATAAGCTTCCATGTAATTGAAATCATACATCTGACTATAAAATATAATAACAGTATGAACGTATACGAATGTGCAACATTGATTTTTTTTTTTGATAATGAAATGGATTATTTCCTTCAGACAGCGGCTTTTGAATGAAGTGTATGCTTTAGTCTGCTGCCGAATCAGAGTGCGCGAGTAGCTATGTGGTTAAGGCGACTGACTGTGGTTCAAAGGAGCACAGGTTCGATCCCATCATTCGGCAGCTTTTTTTTACCACTGAAATATTGTTTAATCAAGGAGTATTAGTAAGGTTTTATGTCTGTTAAAGATACATATTTCTACATTCCCTCTCAATATGTTTTATTTCCGTTTTACCATTGCATTACAGCATGTGATCAAGAGAGCTAACTGTTGTCCTCAATACGCCGTTCGAATATCTGCAATCAGTTCCAGTAACTGACAACAGATGGCAGTACCTCGCCCATATATTTCCTTTAACTGACAACAGATGGCAGCACCATTGCATCGCTATATTTAAAACACAAGACATGGCGCGTTTTCACGTGATGGAGAATTATAAAGGAGGGGAATATTTAAGAAGGGAAATGTTGAAGAACATTAACTGACAGTTGAATGTATAGGCTATGTTGTTTATGTACCTCAATATTGCAATTCTTCCCAATGCTTCGGAGGTCAAGTTATTAGCGTCCAAGACTAAAAGTTATAATTATGCATCGTTGATATACTCTTAAATTATTAAAGAAAAAAGAAGTTTTCCAGGCACCCGCGCATGTCCACAATTGCTTGCGCCACGAGAGACACTTGGCAAACATAATTCGTTTGAAGGGCTCCGACGTCGTGGTCACTCAGCCCCGCGTACTTTGGTGTGTATGTGTAAAATTTTCTCTGATAACCTGCGTTATTGTGATGGCTGCATAATGTGTGTATTTGTAATTAAGGTGGGAAATGGCAAAGAGACGGCCAAGGCCTTAAGTAAGGAACCATCCCGGTATTTGCCTTGAGTGGAAGTGGGAAACCACGTAAAATCACATCCAAGATTGTCGAGGTGGGAATCAAACCTTCCTCTTCTTAGTTATACCTCAAGAGACTGAATGTGCCCCGTTTTTGCCCTCAGACCAGAATTAAATTTCTTGGCAGAGCAGGAAATGTAACCCGGGTCTCCGAGGCGATAGCCAAGAATGGGTGGGCTTCCATGTGTTAATACGATTTTTGACATGCACGGGACATAGAATTCAAAAACTGCCTCCATTAGGGTGACTGCCGAAGTGAGTATTGAGTATAGGCCTATGGTCATTCCAGTAGCTGGCGAAGTGATTCTATGTTCCCCTGCAAAATGTACCGCCATAACCTATAACAGGTGATGGAAATTGCTTATTTAGAGCAGTTTTGTACTGTTTATAACAAAATGAAGAACGTCATTCTGAGCTGCGTTTTCAAGCTATTGCAAAAAATTTCGTTGGCAGGAACAATTATAAGGAATTTATTTTAAGCGATCAGTCTCATCGCATTCTTCTCACCAACCAACTTGAGTATGAAAGTCTCTGGACGGTCATGTTGAACTTCTTTTTATAAGACAATTGTTTAATGATTATTTGTTTAGAGTACTGAGTCTAACTACGCAGTTGATTTCGGCAATGGAAGTATTATTTGCCATTTAATATTTAGCGGCTCCGTTATTGCAGGACACTATAGTGTTATCGAATAATACGAAGCCACATTTAAAGTCCAATATAAATAGGCCATTTCAGAAACAATTCCAGATATTATGCAGTACAGTGTAAGGTCTTTGACGATCAAATGTAAACATTGTTCTAAATTGTATTTCTCTTGCGTAAAATCTACGCGTGGTTATTTTGGCCTTTACTGTTGTGATGGTAAAATTGATCTGCTGGAATATATAATACATGTATTTGCCAATTTGCAACAATGTAATGATATTCATTTAAAAGTCATTCAACTTATGTCCAGTAGTTCAAACACATACATCAGCATTAACAAATTGGATACTGAAGATGAAAGCCAGCTACTTCATTTCTCTATTATAGAATTCTTCAATTCCTTGGAATTAAGTGATTCGCTTCCACATACTCCGAACGTTTGAGCCATAGTTATGCTCCTTAGAAATCTGAACGTTTCCCAAGGACTCATATATGGAAATATATAAATTGTAAGAAGTATGTAAGAAATTGCTTGGATTCGGATGTAATAGGTGTAGTAATATTAGGCAGAGAGCTCAAATCCTACGACTTGATTTAACACCTTCCGATAAAACACTTGCAGGTACAGTACATTTTCTTTTAATAGGCAACAATATCTTATTCGCTCGGCCTACTTTATCACAATCAATCAAGCTCAAAGAGAATCTCTGGAACGTATTGGGCTCTTTACCTCATCACGTTTTCAGTCATGACCAGCATTATGTTGCAATGTTGAGAGTGCTATCCTTTGACGCCCTTTAAGTTGCAATAGTGCTAAAAAGTAATCGTACAAAGAATGTAACTTATATAAGAAGCTTCTTCAGTAAATATATATGTCCATTGTCCGTCATGTTTTGACGGGTTTCATCTAGTATTTAATTAAAACATAATTCGCCAGCAGATTTACTCGAGACATCTAGCTGCCAAAAAGGTAACTGCACGACGACCTACTTATTAACTTCCAGATTTTATTGAAAAGTTTCTTCTTCTGGCCGCTAGAATGCACTCGCTCTGTTAGAATTATATTGTTCGATATTTCACCACTAGATGTCACGACTAGTCTACGTGGGGCTCCATTGATTACTATACCATTGGCATTCTATGCGCATCGAATTTGAAGAATGACAAGATGATACTACGATACATTTTTACTTTTTATTTTAAAGGGTTTGTAACAGCCTATTTTGCGTTACTTGAAAATGTTATTTGAAGTAAAGAACAAAACGATTTCACATAGTAACTGAATTCAAGCCGATGGTGTTAGTTCAGGTTATTAATTACTATTTTTATTTCAGGCAAATAGCAATCGAAAATATCCACATAGTTTGTATACACACGTCTCTGTAGGGTCATGGAAAGATTTGTTAATTCAATTAGGGTTGTGAAAGCCATGCACAACCAGACGTGTAAAGACATGCCTCAACTCAAAGTTGGATGTTGCCCACGGCAGGTCGTATATGTAATAATAATAATAATGTTATTGGTTTTACATCCCTTTTAACTACTGCTGCTTTTAGAGACACCGGGGTGCCGGAATTTTGGCCCGAAGGGGATCTTTAACGTGCCAGTAAATGTACTGACACGGCTCCCTCGCATTTGTGCATCCTCAAATGCCAGCTGACTGCGCCAGGATACGAACCTGCAACCTAGGGCCCAGCAAGCGAGAACGTTACTGCTGAGCCACGCAGCCAGTCCGGTCGATTATGTCTCCAGATCCATAACATTCTTGATATACTTCTTATCTTTCTTTCTTCAATGATGGTAGCAGTTTTTATCTAGGTTGTGGCGTTTGGTAGAGGTAAATCGTTTCTAAGGTCTTCAACAAAGAATAGTTCTATTATACTCTTTGATAATAACAACGAGTTATAACTATACTCATACATTTAGGAGAAAGTAGGCTATATGTTCTTTACTGAACATCTTGTTTTAACATTTTATTGCCTTATGGGGACGGTAACCTTGTCTCCATTTGGGGTCCATTTTTAGCGTACTTTTCACATTTAGCAAAAATGTGGAGAAAGTAGACTTATGAGATCGATCCGGGCAAATGTCTGTCTGTCTCTGTCTGTGTGTGTGCCCCCCCCCCCCCCTATAAACTCCCAAACGGCTACAGTAATCGAAACCAAATTTGGTATCAGTGAAGATATATACCTGAATATCTCAAGCGCATATTTGAAAATGATATCAGTGCTACCAACTGCTGAAAAACCGCACTTGAAATTTGAACTCCATGTTGGATATCTTGCAAGGTAAGCATGGGAGCTATTCCGTAATTGGCACACATATAGATAATAATATTTCAGTTTAATTTCCAGGAGGCCATACATGACAGTGTTGCCAAAATGATTCTACGCCTGCTCATAGGTCTAATTTATAAATGCATATAACTTCTACACTGTCCATTGGATTTCAACCAAATTTCGTATGCACTATGTGTGCATAAACAGATATGACTGAGCGTATTTATAAAAGCCACCAGGGCTGCACACTGTTTATAAATGCTCTCTCTATTTTTTAAATCCAAATATCAATATATCAGAAAGTATGCAAGCCGACAGCTTTAAACTATGCACATGTGAAGTACCTGACATTCTAGATTAATTTGGAGTAACTAATATACGTCAGTGCTACCAACATGATTCTAAGCCTGCTGATAGGACCAATTTTTAAATACGTGTAACTTCTTTACTCTCATTTGGATTTCAACCGAATTTCGTATGTGCTATGTGTGCCGTAACATATATGACTATGCATATTCTTAAGAGCAACCAGGGCTGCCAACTGTTAATAAAGGCTGTCTCCATTCTTTCACCCTATTATCACAAACCAACAGTTCTAAACTTTGCACACTTATAGTACCTGACATTGTAGATTAATTTGGAGTAACTAATGTGCATCAGTGCTGCCAGCATGATTCTAAACCTGCTGATAGGTCTAATTTTAAAATACATGTAACTTCTATACTAACAAATAGATTTCATCCAAAATTGGCACAATATTTCAGATTATATCTGACCAACACATGCATGACATTGTTGCCAACAGGATTTTATGCGCGCTGATAGGTTCAATGTCGAACTGCATGTAACGTCCAAGCTATTCATTGGACTTCAACGAAATTTTGTATTCTGTATCTTAAGAGATGGAACTAAGAATATAAATTCAGGCACCAGGGCTGCCAACTGCTCTGTTAGGCTACATTATATCAGGTATATTTTGAATTAATGAGAAATTTCGATATTACCAACTTAATTTCGTCATTATTCTAGTTAGGTCTATATAGATTGGCAAGAATCTTATATTTTAAGAAAAGTAGGCTCTTTAGTTCGTCACGGAACTTCTTGTTATACTTTTGGTCACACTGACCTTATGCAAGGTTTCGACACTGACCTATCTAACGGTCTGTTACTTGACACAAAATTTTATCTCCCGCAGAGATGTTGGTTCCTCAGTTTAGGGGCTGCGACAACGCGGGCATGTAGCCCCATGTACTTTGGGTGTGTGTAGAATCTGTCTGTTAAACGGTGTTAATTTTAATGGTTGTATTAGTCTGTAATTCAGGTAAGGACTGCAGACGGTCAATTTCAAGTAGTAGTTTCTTATTTTGCTACCAAATGCTACTGTCAACGACACCTAGCTGTGAACTTAGCTATTAGATGCCACCGCAACCAGCAACTCGCAACGAACGTTGGAACTTCCCCTCCGTAGGAAAGCATACTGAGGTGTTTTTAGCGCTCTTAGAAAATCCGATGACTTCGGCCGGCTTTGAACCCGCGACCTTGGGCATAGAAGTTCAGCATGCTACCAGTTACATCACTGAAGCCGCTTCACACAGAGTTAGATGGAAAACTGAATGTGATCTCGTGCAATGGCGTTGTCATGGCAACCTCTGATGGCTCATCCACTGCCATCGTAATGTACAGGCCGTAAGGCTCCTACTGTGACGTCACGCCTAGGGTCGTTATAGTCGCAGCAGCAAGTCAGATAGCTCCCTTCACACGCAGTCTCTTCAAACCTAATATAAATTACGCTCCCGCTTCAAGACTTAGAAAAATAGCAATGCTATTTAGGGCTGATTGGCACTTTCATCCGTTACCACTACATACGCCTAATTATTGCTCCGCTTATTCGAATCCAGCCGATGTAGCTGGTATTTTGAGAGTGAACAAAATGGTACATTGCTGGTACATTTACTAGGATGTTGAAACACACAAACAGGGCTAAATTGCAGTATTTTGACGTCGAGAATAAGATCTATTCTTGGCCATTCTCTCGTTGTTCACCGCTTTGAAAAGGTTTATGGTAGATGCCTGAGAAAACCCCACATCACTCTCGGCTATTCAACAGATCACGTCCTAAACTGCTCGTGGATGACAAAGCACAATTTAACCTATCTCTAACTGTAATCAATGCACAGGCCACCCTCAAGGTGACTTAAACAGGGCCTATCCTAACAGCACTTATTTTCTATGACTCATCTAACTTGTTTCTTGCATCAGGAATTTACAATGGGTTGTAATTTTGAAATCAGGTATCAATAACCTACAGTACATAGCCTACACCAGGTGCTAACAATCCCATTAATGAAAATACACTGGCCTACACAAATGCTGCCACGAAAACATTACCATATTCACTTGATCTTGATCGAGAGACCATTCTCACAAATAATGTAACTTGGACTGACTTCAGTAAATACTGGATATCGCTTCTCTAATTTACATTTACATGGTTTCTGTGGGGTGTTGGCAAGATGGCGTCACAGTGAAAGTGTAGTGAAATAGCGGCTAGTGTAAATATTTGATAAAAGTGGTAAAATATTATAACAGAGGTTTAAAATCTATAAAGTTACTTTCCTTAGATCAAGTGTAATACGGAATATTGATAGTATTTAGAAATTCTTATTGATAATTTAATAAACTTAAACTAAGTTGTGGGAACGTGTATCCAAAGATTCAGTGACTTCTTCAATCACTGTTTGAACCAAGTAGAGCAGTGGTGCTTTTACGAGACTTCACCCGATTGGAAGATATACGTGTTTCACATTCTTCTTTATTGGTAGGTAATTAGATTAATTCTATTAGGTAGTAATAATTAAAATAAATTTAGTGTAAATTGGTGTAAACATCTAGGCTAACTTAGATCTCTAGTATAACGACAGTAAACAGTGTTAGTGTCTCGTCAGGTAGTGTAACCGTAACGGATTTATGTTCGTCGTGCAAAATAAAAGTAAAAATTGCAAATAAATTCATCACAAGATCTCAGGTAAAATTGAATGAGGAGAAAAGTGAAACCGATTGTCGTAATGTAGGCCTACCGCTACCGTCATGCGAATGCCATAACCTGAGAAACGAACTGTCCTCAAAAGACGAAATTATAAAGCTGCTAAAGGAAGATATTGCTAAGTTAATGGAAGAGTTGAATAAATTAAAAGGAAACAGAGAGGAAAGCAAGGAAACTTGGTCGAGAGTGATTGCTGGTAAGGTAAGATTGAATAAGCCTAGGCCTATAAATGGAGTACATGTAACTGAAATTCCCGTCTTAAATTCATTTGGAGTGCTTGTCGAAGAAAATAATGACTTTCCTCAAGAAGAAAAGAAGAAAGTGATAAAGAGAAAATCCAGGAAGATGCGGATATTTGCGGATAGCCACGGGCGAGATGTAGCAGCAAGCGTATTGGAGAGAAGCAGAGAAATGGAGGTCACTTCGACAGTAAAGCCAGGAGCTCAAATTGCAGAGGTCACGAACGGGATGATAGGAGAGTGTGCGTCCCTTACTGCAAAGGACTACGCAGTGATCATCGCTGGAGCAAACGACGTCTATAGAAATGAGAGTAAAAAGGTAATCAAAGATTTAAAGGGTACATTGCCATCCAAGCAAAAAACAAATGTCATTATTGTAAACATTCCGCAGAGATATGATTTAATTCCCAAATCATGTGTAAATGTAAAATAAAGGCTACAAATGGAAAAATTCATAAAATTTGTAAGAGTTTTCCAAATGTCCAAATTGTAGATGTAAGTAAATTAGACAGGAAGTTCCACACTCGGCATGGCCTACACTTAAATAGATTAGGAAAAGAGTATCTTAGTGATGAAATCTGCAAAATTGTAAATTCAAATGGTAAGAATAATTCAACAGTAATATCATTAGAGTGGAAGCAGGGAAACTGGTAGAAGAAGCCAAACGTGAGGTTTGGCATTCAGATCTTTTGAAGTCAAATTTAACGGAGTGCAACAATGGTATTTCGGATTTGTCTAGCAACAATAATAATAATAACAATTATGATAATAATAATGTAAATAAATCACCAACACAAGCTTGCAAAAGTAACAAATTTAAAATTTACCACCAGAATGTCCAGTCTCTTTATAATAAAATTGATTACATAAATCTAATGCTTAAAAATGAACTTCAAGACATCTCAGCACTATGTATTTCAGAACATTGGCTGAAAGAGGAACAACTCGAATTAATTCAATTCCCATGGTTTATACAAGCTAGTAAATACTCTAGATCTAATATTAGCCATGGTGGTACTTGCATCTTCTTAAGAAATAATTTAGATCATGAACAGATAACTGCTTATGATTATCTAATTATGGAACAGGATTTTGAATTCTCTGCCGTAAAAATACAGAAGTTTAAGTTAATAATTGTATGCGTATACCGTTCTCCGTCAGGAAAGTTTCCCTTATTTATAGATAAATTAGAATTGTTACTCAATAACATGAGCAAAGTAAATTTCGATATAATAATTTGTGGGGATGTAAATGTGGATTTCTTAAAATATGATAGAAATTGTGAATTATTAACACAGTTACTAATTTCCTATGGACTGAAACCTACAGTAAATACCCCAACAAGAATAACAAAATTTAGTAAAACCACTCCTGATCAAATTTTTATAAATACAGATAAATATCACCATTCAATAGAAGTCTATTGTCCGGGTTTTAGTGCCAACCATGGACAAATACTGAGTTTTGAAGTATCCGAAACAATCAATAATAATGATAATGGAGTAAAATCAAAGTGCAGGTCATTCACTGAATCAAATGTTACATATTTCAATGACCTATTAAATAAGGAAACATGGTCAGAAATTTATGAACTAGAAAATGTAAATGAGAAATTTAATGCATTTAACAATAGCCTACCCTAAAACACTATTTTGAAATAGCATTCCCCTTTAAACGAAGAACTGTTCTAAATAACAAAACTAGCAATTGGATAACAACAGGGATTATAAATTCATGTCAAAGAAAGAAATTTCTACACAAATTATATAAACAATACCACACAACACCTGAATTCAATTTATACTACAAAAAATACACTAGCATATTAAATAAGGTAATAAGACTAGCAAAGAAAATGCACAATGATAATTTTATTTCCCAATCATCTAATAAAAACAGGGCTATGTGGTCCGTGATAAAGAAAGAAACTGGACAATCTGCTAAAATACAAAGGAACATTACACTGACCAGAAATAATAAAGTGATTAATAATCCAGAGGAAATAGCAAACACTTTTAATGACGATTTTCTGGAAATTCCACAAAAATTATTAAATAAATCACAGGTAAATACACTAAATTCTAATAATAAAATAAATATATGCAGTGATTCTTTATTTATAAATCATGTCACAAGTCAAGAGGTAAGAATAGTTATAAAAGAGCTAAAAGATAAATTCTGTGCTGGCATTGATGGCATCCCTGATGCAATTTTAAAGAAATGTGCAGAAAATATAATAAATCCACTTACGCACTTAATAAACAGTTCAATTCTCTCAGGATCTTACCCGGATATTTTGAAGTTATCAAAAGTAATTCCAGTGCACAAAAACGGTTCAAAAGATGAATTAGATAACTATCGTCCCATTACCTTACTAACTGGTATTGCAAACATTGTGGAAAAAATTATGTATAAGAGACTGATAAGTTTCATAGAAAAAAATAAAATATTATGAAACGCACAACAAGGATTCAGAGCGGAAAAATCTACACAGACAGCAATTTGCGAATGTAGTAATTGTATACTGAAATTAATTGACAATAAGGAACATGTAACTGGCCTATTCTTGGATTTATCGAAAGCATTTGATGTTGTTGACCATAAAATCCTCCTTGCCAAACTAAATCAATATGGTATTAGAGGTTTAGCTGATAAATGGATCGAGTCTTACTTAACAAGGCGTAAACAAATAGTAAGCTTGAGACACAAGGATGATGGAAACAAATTACTTAATGAAACATTGTCCAATGAGGGAATTATTGAATTTGGAGTACCCCAGGGATCGGTTTTGGGCCCACTACTCTTTCTTCTATATATCAATGATATAACACAGAACGTTCATTCACATAAGGAAATTTTGTTTGCGGACGATACAACACTCGTAATAAAAGGTGAAACTAAACAGGTCATACAGCAGTCTGCTGACTCCGTTACAGGAGAGTTAACCAAATGGTCACAAGATAATCGCCTCATAATAAACTATAAAAAAAAACAGTATGTCTAAATTTCCACACTATACAGAATAGGAATCCTGCGAAACCCAATATAACATTAAATGGTCATCAAATAGAAAATCAATCAGAAACAAAGTTTTTAGTACTATGGATACAACAAGGCTTGAAATGGAATAAACATATACAATATCTGAATACTAAACTGAACTCGATGTGCTTTGCGTTACGTATTTTGAAAACCTGCACTAGCATGCACACATTAAGAAATACTTATTTTGCTTATTTCCAATCATACTTAAGATATGGGATCATATTTTGGGGTATGTCGCCAGATGTACTAAGCACGTTTAGGATACAAAAGAGGGCGATTAGAATTATGGCAAATGTAAACTCTAGAGAATCATGTAGACCTCTGTTTAAAGATTTAAACATTCTCCCACTGCCCTGCATATATATCTTTGAAAGTATTATGGTTTTTAAAAAGAATTTAATGAATGAAGATGTTTTTCTTAAAACAAACAATGATGTTCATAGGTATAACACAAGACAAAATCAAAACATTCATATTTCACACACACACACACACAAGCATATATCAAAAAGGAATTATTCACACTGGAGTTAAATTATTCAATAAACTACCCCAGTATTTAAAACTGGCCCAAAAAATAAAAACCTTTGATAGAATGTTGAAAGTTTATCTGCAGTGCCATTGTTTTTACTCAGTAGTTGAATATCTTAGCGTATAGGAGCGATGAAATCTATAATTATATTTTACTTTTTTAATTTAATTGTAATACCTAGCTGTATGTTGTATTTATAGCATTAAGTTTTCATATTACGATAATAGAGTGAGGTGTAAATAGTTGTGCAATAAGATTGTATCTATTAAGATTTGCTATTATAATAAGTTAAATAGTTATAATATTAGTATTATATACCTCTTAGTTCTTTTTTTTATAGATGTAAATTCTGACATGTCCTATATCAAAAATGTATTGAATGCATGTATTTGATAAAATGGAATTAATAAAAATCTATCTATCTACGGTAAGTAACTTAACCTCAGCATTATCATATTATAAATGTTTCCAATCCTGGCATAGGCTGAAGTTTGGGAACTTCTTACAATAATTGAAACCATAACCTACTATCAAGGCGATTAGCTCTTCTCTCCCGAAGAATTGTATCTTACTTTCAGGGAAATGTTAACACACACTCTTGTATTCCCCGTAATGTACTTACCAATATTTTCTAGGAATGTTGTGTATGCATTGCCTTCTTAAATTGTCGTGGTGGGGAAGGAGAAGCAAGCCACATTATCATTTCTTTCATAATACCGGTAGTTGCTATAAACAAACTTTTGACATACCTGCGACCTGGGAAGGTGGTTTCCTGATCGAACAACATTTTATTACCATCCAAAAAACCTTATATGAGTCGAAATAATAAATGATATAGTGGTCCTAACTAAAACATAACCTTCTGTGTGATGACAAACATGCAACGCAAAATTTGCGTAGATACAATAGCCTACCTACAAAATGAACATTTGTTTCAGAAAATGAATAATACTCATTCTAGATGACGTAAGTAGAAGCGTTCTCAAGTATCACTTTTCACGCGGATACTCATTCATAAAAGATATAAACAACACAAACAAAATGGTTGCCATCTTTACCCCCTACCGATCAGCTGATCAATCGTTAAGAGTCGCTGCATGATGGCCTGTACATTACGATGGCAGTGGCTCATCCCTCATCAATTTAGTAGTGTTGTCATGGCAACCTCTGATAGCTCTTGACATTTTCTTATAATTTCGAAATCATTTTTCTTATCCCTTGGCTTAATGGTCGGTCATATCAAAAATTCTTTCAGACAAAAATTTTAGGTAATTATAAGGGAAATATTGTCCAATTTGTACGGTTCTGATATTGTGCCTATTAAGAGAGATATAATTAATGCTTCCCGAAAAACCCACTTTTTTCCACCCCATTGGTCAATGGTTAGTGCTATCAAAAGAATTTTCTAACATAAATTTTTTGCCCTTATCCGACACATAGTATGAACTTTGAATGGATTCGATATTTCACATATTAAGAGAGTTCTAGCGATATTTCACTATTCGAAAAAAGCCCCCCATTTTAACCCCCTTCGACCGATTATGCCCATTATCGAACTCGACCAAGATTTTAAAGGAATACATAATTATGTAAAAAATTCAAAGTGATTGGTGCAAAATTGCGGTAGTTATCGTGTCCACAAGAAAGTGACATATATATATATAGCCTACTGTACCCAATCAGAGATAGTACAAGTCGAACACAGGATTACTTGATGGAAAAGAAACGAGCTGTACTGTATGAAGAAAGAATCTTTACCAAGATTTAGCTTGGAGACAGAATATGAGAGAACGCAGATGTTAAATTAAAAGCCCACAGAAAGAAAGAAATACCATTAACTTTGACAGTTTTTAATATTGTATAAACTGAGAAAGCTATTAAGACGTGCTCCAGAGGGAAGAATTTGGTGAAGTAAGAGGCACTTGACATTCCACAAACTAAGCAGGAATAGAAGGGTTTATGGGCATATAAACGTCGAGCCGAGAGGGGACTAGTTTTAAAGTGTATGATAATTACACCTCTTGAACGAGGTCCCTAAAACTGCGATTCAGCATTTAAACATGTACCGAGAAGGGGAATTACTCGTGTTACAAGAAGCAGAGAACATTTTGCACAGATAAAACGTAAAATTATAAACGCAGATCCATGAGTTTCTAAAAGAAAGGGATTTTCCAGAGTATTTAAAACCTATAATATCTGCCTAAACAAAAACTGCTGATTAAGACGACGTCATTCTGAAGTGCGCGGAGGACTACGGGGAAGAATATTGTGATTTAACCCGGCCCCGGAAAGAGAATAAAAACGTTTTTTTATTAATTAAAAATAATTAAACGAACGAATTTAAATCCACTAAGTATGGATCAAACATATATGATGTTCCTCACTGGTAGACAAATTCAGAAGGTGATCGGAGCAGAGGAACAGGATTTGAGCTCCCGAAGCAATTAGGGGACTACATTTCGTACCAAACTAAAAAAAAGGGGGGGGGGGGGCTCTGAGAAAATTTAAAGTTCAGTCGATCTTGAGGTTCGGAGGTGTCACGTCACGCTATGCAAGTTCAGCTGGGAGGCTCGGAGGAGTCATCTCACGTTACGCTATAGAAGTCGATCTTGGACCTCGGTAGAGGGCACGTTACGCTAATAGTCATAAATAGACCTCAGAGGAAGCTAAGTACGTTACAAGTAAAAGTTATAAGTAAACTCCGAAGTGGAGACACGTAGGTTCGAGACTGCGTTAATACAGTCAACTAAAGAACTACACACATCAAAAAAAGTTTTGCATCACCTCGGTTCCAAGAGTTCCGGAACCGTTAAATACAAAGGGAATAGAGATCAACACAAACAACATTTCAGTTCGTTTTATTGCTCATGAGACCCACACATTGCATGTTGTACCATCATACAGCTAGACTTTCAGCATTTGTGGTCCAGATTGCAGTACACACCACTACCTCTAATACCCAGTAGCACGTCCTCTTGCATTGATGCATGCCTGTATTCGCCGTGGCATACTATCCACAAGTTCATCAAGACACTGTTGGTCCAAATTGTCCCACTCCTCAACGACAATTCGGCGTAAATCTCTCAGAGTGGTTGGTGGGTCAAGACGTCCATAAACAGCCCTTTTCAACATATCCCAGGCATGTTCGATAGGGTTCATGTCTGGCGAACATGCTGGCCACTGTAGTCGAACGATGTCGTTATCTTGAAGGAACGCATTCACAAGATGTGCACGATGAGGTCGAGAATTGTCGTCCATGAAGACAAATGCCTCTCCAATATTCTGCCGATATGGTTGCACTATGGGTCGGAGGATGCCATTCAGGTATCGTAAAGCCGTTTCGGAGCCTTCCATGACCACCAGTGGCGTACGTCGGCCCCACATAATGCCACCCCAAAACATCAGGGAACCACCACCTTGCTGCACTCGCTGGACAGTGTGTCTAAGACGTTCAGCCTGACCAGGGTGCCTCCAAACACGTCTCCGACGATTGTCTGGTTGAAGGCATATGCGACACTCATCGGTGAAGAGAACGTGATGCCAATTCCGTGGGGTCCATTCAGCATGTTGTTGGGCCCATCTGTACCGCGCTGCATGGTGTCGGGGTTGCAAAGCTGGACCTCGCCATGGACGTCGGGAGTGAAGTTGCGCATCATGCAGCCTATTGCGCACAGTTTGAGTTGAAACACGACGTCCTGTGGCTGAACGAAACGCATTATTCAACATGGTGGCATTGCTGTCAGGGTTCCTCCGAGCGGCAATCCGTAAGTAGCGGTCATCCACTACAGTAGTAGCCCTTGGGCGGCCTGAGCGAGGCCTGTCATCGACAGTTCCTGTATCTCTGTACCTCCTCCATGTCCGAACAACATCGCTTTGGTTCACTCTGAGACGCCTGGAAACTTCCCTTGTTGAGAGCCCTTCTTGACACAAAGTAACAATGCGGACGCCATCGAACTGCGGTATTGACCTTCTAGGCATGGTAGAACTACAGACAACATGAGCAGCGTACCTTCGTCCTGGTGGAATGACTGGAACTGATCGGCTGTCGTACCCCCTCCGTCTAATAGGCCCTGCTCATGCATGGTTGTTTACATCTTTGAGCAGTTTTAGTGACATCTATGAACAGTCAAAGGGACTTGGATACAATATACACAGTCAACGTCTATATGCCGGAGATCTGGGAACCGAGGTGATGCAAAACTTTTTTTGATGTGTGTATATTGAAAAGCTGCGTTATAAAACTGAGATAATCATCGAAGAATTGGTCCTAGAGGGGAGCCAAGTGCAAGTTATTGCGTCTATTCAGACAAAGTTACATCAGGTTAGAACGCTGAAGGACATTGGTTCAAAAGTAAAGTGAAATACTCAGAGGAGTATACGTTAAATAAAACCAAGCGCTAGAAATAGAAGTACATTAAAAGAAGTCTAGCTCAAAGAAACGATTCGCGACAATAGTGCGATAAAAAGGACAGAATTACGGCAAAGATAATAAGACAATTTTAACGCCGAAAGTAATAAAGGAGTGATAGAAGCTCTGTACAAATAAACAATAGGAATACAGACGAACGGAACTGTAAGGGAAAGTAGGATACACACTGGAGAGAGAGGGCACACGTTCGACGCCAGGAGGAGACAGTAGGTGAAAAGACACTTGCAGTAGGAGCGTCAGATGGAAATTGCCAGCGGTTGGGGGAAACTTTCACCAGCAACTGAGATGCGATGCGTGTGATTTGTGTGAATTTAATAATAGGTTTTCATCCGAAGTGTTATTCGGGATATTTATATGTGTTTAACAAGTAGAGTGTTTTTATCAAGAAAGGTGTGTAATGTTAGAATAAGTGTTGTGAAATTAGGAAGTGTAAGTGAATACGCTAATATGTGTTGCTAAAAAGATGTGCAAGACGGGCAAAACCGTCTGTAAATATGGTCATCGACCCAAACTACAACTGGGGTAAGTAAAGAAATTTTCATTACGTTTTATATCATGTCATACGTCATACACTAATTAAATACACTGAAGAAAATGGAAATAGCAACACCCAGAAGGAGTGGTACTACATTGCTGCAATTGAACATGCAGGACGAGTGTTCGGTTGTGATTCGATGATTACACTTTCAGGTCCCTCTGACCGCAAGTTTGGACAACAATCAATACAGGATGTGCCCACCACAAGCTGCAATACATTGATGAATTCTTCGAGGCATGGAGTCAATAAGGCCCTGGATCGCTTCCTGAGGAATTGTGGCCCATGCTTGCTGCACTGCACGGGTCAGTTGTTCCAGAGTTGTGGGTGGCTGAGGACGGTTGGCCAGTTGTCGACCCATCATGTCCCACTCACGCTCAATAGGACTGTGGTCCGGGGATCTGGCGGGCCATTCTAAGGTTGTGATGTCGTGGAGAGCTTCTCTGGAGATGCGTGCAGTGTGGACCCGGGCATTGTCCTGCTGAAACAACCCATTAGCAATGTTCGCCATCATAGGCACAACCACTAGATTGAGTACCCTATCAACGTACTGACGAGCAGTCATAGTGCCCTCAACAAGCACTAATTGTGATTTCACATTAAAGCCAATAGCTCCCCAGACCAAAATGCTTGGTGTTGGCCCTGTGTGCCTCTCGACAATAAGGTCTGGGCGGCCCCTCTCCCCGGTACGTCGTCGGACACGATTCCGGCGATCACTGCGGGCAAGACAGAAGCGCAATTCATCACTAAAGACGACCCTATACCATTCGTCGACCCACGTCGATCGTTCTCGACACCAGGCCAGCCTTACACGTCGCTGTTGTGGAACACTTGCAGGGACACAGGATCGTAAGCCAGCTGCACGCAGGTGATTGCCAGCTGTTTGTTGTGTAACGTGGGGTGCCACAGCTGCTCGAATTTGCGCTGCTGTTGCATGGGGTTCCATCTGGGCCATCCGAATGTTGCGGCGATCCTCTCTCACAGTTGTCTGTCGCGCTGGGCCTGTGCCAGGTCTACGAGTGTGGGTACCTTCATTTGACCACTGCTGCCATACACGTTGTACCGTAGATGCCTGTAAGCCAACACGTGCAGCGACAGTCCTTAGCGATAATCCAGCCTCACACAGCCCAATTATCCGAGCCCTCTCAAACGGCGACAGTTGTTGATAGCGTGCTCTTCTCTGTGATCGAGGCATGTTTGACGGGGAACACTTCACTGCACAGACTGCAAGTCAACTACGCTACACCATAGTCCGTATACTGGAGTTGATTCCTCCGCGACCAATCACGTGGGGAGACCTGTAGCACAAATCAAATGGGTCGGAAACTTATCGTTTACATACCTACATGGCATCGTTCCATATCTTGAAAATCAACACAAACGACCAATGCCTTCATGGTGTTGCAATTTCCATTTTCTTCAGTGTAAGTAATTAATGAATGGTATTGGTTACCATAAACAAAGTATTGGTGATTGTGAAAGCTATAAATGTGTTGTGTAAAATGTAAGAACAAAGGAAACCCGAAATGTTTAATGAGACCTAATTAACAATGTCTTGGAGGAGAAATCGAATATTATTGCACTTATGACAGACGGATATGTCATGTGAAAATGAAAATCCACAGCCTGCTTCCAGTCTCCGACCGGGTCAGGAATGGAATGAATGAAGCCCCCATCTAGCGGCGAGGATATGAACTGTGCCGGCTGCCGAGGCCTGACGCACTCCTCTGGGGCAATGATTAAATGAATGACAGATGAAATGAAATGATAGTGGAGAGTGTTGCTGGAATGAAATTGTGACAGGGAAAACCGGAGTACCCGGAGAAAAACCTGTCTGCCTCCATTTTGTCCAGCACAGATCTCACATGGAGTGACCGGGATTTGAACCACGGACCCAGCGGTGAGAGGCCGGCGTGCTGCGGTGAAAATAACACCTGAATTAAAGTATTGAAATGATAATTGAAAGGATTAAATGATAATTGAAAGGATTTAATGACAATTGAGAGGATTAAACAATGATTGAAAGTATTGATAATAATTGAAGGATTAAATGATAATTGAAATTATAAAATGATGATGGTTATGTATACCGTAATGATTGAATAATGATTAAATGATAACGGTTTCGTATACCGTAAAATATTGAAAGAAGTGAATAGTAATAGTTTTATATATTTTAATGATGTAGGGATTGGATAAACGGTGGTTTTTAGACACCTTGCTAAAGTAAATGTAAAAGCAATAGGCTGTTATGCCATGATGAAAGTATATAACGATAGGAAGACCAGTTAACAAACCGAGATATTAGTGACGATAACGTCTGGGAATAAGTAAATGTGTGATGGGAATCCAAGCTGTTATATAATGTTGCCATAAAAAGGGCCTAATAATGATGAGGATGAATAAAGTCAAGCTAGTAATAAATATGTGTGTCCAATAACCTGCATTATTCAGATGATATGAGTTGTTAAGTCGGATCATCGAATAATGTTGTATTGGGTTGCCACCATTGGGAAACAGGGGTTCTCGCCAAAATAGCATTGTACTGAGTTGTTCTTGCATTGTGAGACTGAGCGGGTATGATGAAGATCTCCGACTCAGCATTGCCATATGTTGTCATGTAAGTCTGGGGGGAAATATAGTGGTTTCTACGGTACCGACAACAGGGGAGACAGTAAAAGGTCTGTGTCCGAGCCAAGTTGTGTACGACTACGCCCCAAAGTGCCATCTCCGACAAGTGAAATGAGTTATGTTATTGCATTATAAGTCTGACGGGGATGATCGAGATCTCCAGGGCAGCTGTGCCAAATGTTGTGTGTGTTGTTAAAATCTCTGAATTGAATGCATTGTTATAAGTTGACACGGGATAAAGTATGAAAAGTAAGGAAGCAGTGTAAGTTGCAGCAAGTAAAGTGGACGTTGAGACTTGGATTTCCATAGAAGATATGAGAGCTAAACAGTAGCAGTTATAAGGGAGGAAAGTGATGAGTCGGGACAGGAGGGTTTGTTTTGGTCATAAATATTAACTTGTTAGAATGAATGGGAAGGCGAGGATCCGACCTTGGCCCACACAGAGTAAGCGAGGGGAGAAGTATAATGGGCTTGCTGTTAGACAGAACCAGACTTTAAAGAAGGGTCGAGCATGTAGTGGCAATTATAATTTGCAGAGTAAAATATTAAATGGTAAATGTTACAGTAATAAAAACTAGATATTTGTGTTGCTGGGGTTAAGACTAGCGTCACCGGCTAAAATTTGAATAAATTTTAAGATTTGACGAAATGGTCAAAATATTAATCTGGATGAAATAATCGATTTCTTCCTCCTAAGAACGTCTCATACGGGTAAATAAAAATATGTTGAATTGGAACTCAGGTGGAAATAAGCCACTAAGCAATGATAAACAAATAGTGTGTGACATGATATAAACAATTTAAAGGCATGAGAATAATGATGTGATGTAAGGATTGGGTTCGATACCTGACATGTGGAGTGTATATATTGTATTGCAAAGACTAGAAACCTAAGGCTTGATGGTTGTGAAAGTTAATAAGCTGAAATAAGCTACAAATAAATGTTAATGAAGAATATGAAGTTAAGACCCAAAAGGGAAGATATTAAATGTCCCGCAAGCCTTAGAGGAATATGTTAGATGTGTGATAGGCACGCTTTAAGGGTTAATGCATTTAACAGAACCCTAAAACACTATTTTGAAATAGCATTCCCCTTTAAACGAAGAACTGTTCAAAATAACAAAACTAGCAATTGGATAACAACAGGGATTATAAATTCATGTCAAAGAAAGAAATTTCTACACAAATTATATAAACAATACCACACAACACCTGAATTCAATTTATACTACAAAAATACACTAGCATATTGAATAAGGTAATAAGACTAGCAAAGAAAATGCATAATGATAATTTTATTTCCCAATCATCTAATAAAAACAGGGCTATGTGGTCCGTGATAAAGAAAGAAACTGGAAAATCTGCTAAAATACTAAGGAGCATTATACTGACCAGAAATAATAAAGTGATTAATAATCCAGAGGAAATAGCAAACACTTTTAATGACTATTTTCTGGAAATTCCACAAAAATTATTAAATAAATCACAGGTAAATACACTAAATTCTAATAATAAAATAAATATATGCAGTGATTCTTTATTTATAAATCATGTCACAAGTGAAGAGGTAAGAATAGTTATAAAAGAGCTAAAAAATAAATTCTGTGCTGGCATTGATGGCATCCCTGATGCAATTTTAAATAAATGTGCAGAAAATATAATAAATCCACTTACGCACGTAATAAACAGTTCAATTCTCTCAGGAACTTACCCGGATATTTTGAAGTTATCAAAAGTAATTCCAGTGCACAAAAACGGTTTAAAAGATGAATTAGATAACTATCGTCCTATTACCTTACCAACTGGTATTGCAAAAATTGTGGGGAAAATTATGTATAAGAGACTGATAAGTTTCATAGAAAAAAATTAAATATTATCAAACTCAGAACATGGATTCAGAACGGAAAAATCTACACAGACAGCAATTTACGAATGTAGTAATTATATACTGAAATTAAATGACAATAAGGTACATGCAACTGGCCTATTCTTGGATTTATCGAAAGCATTTGATGTTGTTGACCATAAAATCCTTACCAAACTAAATCAATATGGTATTAGAGGTCTAGCTAATAAATGGATCAAGTCTTACTTTACAATGCGTAAACAAATAATAAGCTTGAGACACAAGGATGATGGAAACAAATTACTTAATGAAACATTGTCCAATGAGGGAATTATTGAATTTGGAGTACCCCAGGGATCGGTTTTGGGCCCACTACTCTTTCTTCTATATATCAATGATATAACACAGAACGTTCATTCACATAAGGAAATTTTGTTTGCGGACGATACAACACTCGTAATAAAAGGTGAAACTAAACAGGTCGTACAGCAGTCTGCTGACTCCGTTACAGGAGAGTTAACCAAATGGTCACAAGATAATCGCCTCATAATAAACTATAAAAAAAACAGTATGTCTAAATTTCCACACTATACAGAATAGGAATCCTGCGAAACCCAATATAACATTAAATGGTCATCAAATAGAAAATAAATCAGAAACAAAGTTTTTAGGACTATGGTTACAACAAGACTTGAAATGGAATAAACATATACAATATCTGAATACTAAACTGAACTCGATGTGCTTTGCGTTACGTATTTTGAAAACCTGCACTAGCATGCACACATTAAGAAATACTTATTTTGCTTATTTCCAATCATACTTAAGATATGGGATCATATTTTGGGGTATGTCGCCAGATGTACTAAGCACGTTTAGGATACAAAAGAGGGCGATTAGAATTATGGCAAATGTAAACTCGAGAGAATCATGTAGACCTCTGTTTAAAGATTTAAACATTCTCCCACTGCCCTGCATATATATCTTTGAAAGTATTATGTTTTTTAAAAAGAATTTAATGAATAAAGATGTTTTTCTTAAAACAAACAATGATGTTCATAGGCATAACACAAGACAAAATCAAAACATTCATATTTCACACACACACACTTTTCACACTGGAGTTAAATTATACAATAAACTGCCCCAGTATATAAAACTGGCCCCAAAACTAAAAACCTTTGATAGAATGTTGAAAGCTTATCTGCAATGCCATTGTTTTTACTCAGTAGTTGAATATCTTAGCGTATAGGAGCGATGAAATCTGTAATTATATTTTACTTTTTTTAATTTAATTGTAATACCTAGCTGTATGTTGTTGTATTTATAGAATTAAGTTTTCATATTGTGATAATAGAGTGAGGTGTAAATAGTTGTGCAATAAGATTGTATCTATTAAGATTTGCTATTATAATAAGTTAAATAGTTATAATATTAGTAATATATACCTGTTAGTTCTTTTATTTTATAGATGTAAATTCTGACGTGTCCTGTATCAAAAATGTATTGAATGCATGTATTTGATCAAATGGAATTAATAAAAATCTTCCTATCTAATAATTAATAATTCCCAGTTAAATGCATTTGTTGATGAGAATAATAAGGGACTCAAGCAAGATGAATGTTATAGTGATTTGGACACTTTGTCAGAAGATTTTAAATGTTCTTGAAAGATTTATAATGTTTTTGAGTGATGAATTGAATTCTTCCAAATGCATTTGTCCATGTAAGATTATATTGTTTTCTGGGTGCTTCCCTAAAGTAAATAAATAATGTTAAAATGAATATGTGAGTATTTGTGTAGCCTTATGGACCAAAAAGTGCCTCATTATCTGAATGTTTGGTCATACGGAGGGATGGACGTAACGCCCCCCGAAGACCGTGAATTTGTCTGGGATATGACCAAGCATTCTCCGTATTCATATATGGGCACAATACTTACATAAATTATATATATATATACTTTTGAACTGACGGTGGTTTTGGGGTCTAGGGAATGTGAAACGCGAAGTTTTGTCGAAATTTTCCGGAAGTCGAAACATGGTACCCATCGCAATAGTTAGCTTTCTAATGAAATCTATCTAAAAGTACGTAACATTGTTCACAAACTCGAGCAACCTTGTGGCAGGGATCCCTTATCAATATCCTGTCATAAAACATAAAAGCTTACAGTTCATGCCACGGTTTTTGACCGGTGAGCCCCGGCTTCACAGTCGTACAGAGGACAGGTGGCGAATCTCAGGCATGTGCAGTTGATATGCGAGTTGCTTTCCCCTCAACTGAAAACTCACATATCAATTGTACATACCTGAGGCTCACCCAAGGTTAGTATATAAAACAGGTTGTCTCGTACAGTTTTAAGGAAGTTTATATTTCCACGGAATCAATACTTGAATGAAAAAATTATTAACAAAGTGTTGTTCTTGGAAACGGTAGATGTTTCACGAACTAATGAACAATTTTTGTCCCCTTCATCAGCTAACTATAAAGCATTAAATGAACAAAATTATTATAAAGCGTAACAGTAAACTATCAATGGTCACTTAACCTGATACGGTGCACTATATATATATATATATGTTGTTGAATTATTTGAGGTACAGATCAAATTAATGTGGTCGTTGATGGTGTGACATATGCGAAGATAGTATGCGGAGAGTCTAATGTTCTGCAAAGGTTATTGAATATGCATAAAGTAACCAGTTGTCGGTGCATTCATAGTCTTGTTTGAAGCAATAGGTAAATGGCTGGAGATAATAAACGTGGTATTATATTACATCACCATTTTGTGGATAATCAACGAAGATGCTTGGCTTAAATGATCTAAATGCCAATTAAAACGGCAGAATGCAGTAGAAATATGGCGTAGTAGGAATGGATTTCCTCTCAGCAATGAGGTTAGATCAATGTTTTGGCATGAGGTTAGATCAAAGTTTAGACTGGAAAATGATTTGTCTTCTATTTAATATTATTGCTAAGATTTATGGGTGTAGCAGGGTTCAAAGCTCATATATATGGTAGTAATAAACGAAAATTGTTGTAGTGTTAGTTCTGGAAATGGATCTATCTGAATACATCAATACGGAACCATTATGAGTGATTTAAATCATGGAAGGTTTTCTCGTTCCGTGCGCATGCATGGCATAAATGATTCTACATAATTCTACGTCGCTTTAAGTCCATTTTGTGTTTGGTATTCGTTCGTCTCGCTGATTGCCATTTGTTGTGATAAATCACGTCTGGTGCAGATGATATTAAGACATTATTGATGTCTATTAATGACAAAATGACAGAGCATTATGGTCGTTATGCCAGTCTACCCCTAGAATCATCATCATCATCTTCTTCTTCTTCTTCTGCAGTTCCCAGCCCCTGGCTGGGTCTGCTTGGAACATGAGCCTCTCCATCGTTTTCTATCCTCCTACCACCTTTCACTCCTCACTCTTTCCCACTCCGCTTTTCTGCACTCCTTCCTTCACACCCAATCCACCTGTCTCCTGGCCTTCCTCTTTGTCTCTCGCCCTTCATTTCCATCTCATGCATCCTCCTTGGCATCATGCCCTACTGCATTCTCCTAACATGTCCATACCAACTCATTCTAGACTTCTCTATGATCTCTTGTAAGGGATTCTCTTCCACAATCTCTCTCACTCTCTCATTTTTTTACTCTATTCCTTCTTGTTATTCCTAATCTGCTTCTCTGAAATTTCATTTCGCAAGCCTGGATCCTGCTCACCTGTCTCTTCTTCATAACCCACGTTTCTGATGCGTAGGTGAGTATTGGGACATAATATGTTCGATACAATACCCCTAGAAAATCTTCATAAATTAAGTTAGGAATCACTAAGCAAGTCTTGTGGTCAACTTCACTACCAAACATCATAGGCAACAACACCTGCTTTCCTACTCTTTGGGATGTATTACCAACAGCAGACTTCACTGGAATTTCGTCCAACTTACCACCATCCTTAATTAAAATATCATAAAATCCCTTACTGATACAACTCCTCCCACTACCAGTGTCCACCAATGCCTGCACACTCTCACCTAGTATGTTCAACTCAACAGTTGAAGTGAAGACCCCTTGTCACTGATACAAGAAAACGCCTGCTGGTCAGCTAGCAAATCTTCCCAACTCATAGGCTTAAAACTTACCTCCTCACCAACAATAACACACTGTCCGACTTAATTTCTCACGGACTGCCCTGCTGAACTCCCTACATAGCCCATTTCGAGTTTAAAGCTCCTCGACCACCTTGTTCCTGTCTCCTCTGGTTTACCTGTACTCTCACGTTACCCCTTTCCTGACGCTCCCCCACCTCTCTGATAGTTACCTGCCTGTGTCTGATAATTTTCCTGACACCCCCCACCCCTCTGACGATTTTCCTGCCTCGGCTGATAATCTCCCCTTTGTACCTGATTAAATCTACCCCTATTAGACTCCTGATTATTCCCCTTATTGCCCCTAAATTCCTGTTTGACCTGTGACTTCTCCATATGCTGTTTGCCTAAAGCGTCAAAACTAGTAAGAAGCTCTTCCAACTCTTCTACCAACCTAACCTTCTGCATACAAGCTGCCTCCTGAATCCTAGTTGGTAAGCGCTTCAGCATGACCCTAACCACATCACTATCCGAGGTCACTCCATCCAAATTCTTCCAAATAAGTACATGGGCGAGAAAATATTCAGTCAGGAATACCCCTTCTCTCTCCTTTAATTTCCCAAAAATTAATTTTTCCCAATCCCTAGACTATACCCCCTCTCCCCAGAACTTAGCTTTGAATTTATCCCTGAATTCCATTAAGCTACTCATGTTAGGCCTCTATATCTGAAACCATACTTTCACGTCCCCTTGAAATGAATTTGACAAGATTTCCAACACTGTATCCCATTCGACTATTCCGTTGTCTAGGTCTTTGCTGAATTTCTTTTCAATGGTCTTCAAAAATTCCATTGGGTTGAACTGCCTCGAGTTAAATTGTGGCAGACCAGGGTCTCTGAGTAATAGACTAGATAGCATTATGACCCTTTGACTCATCGCTCTATCTTTCAGCTCTTTACTGAGCTTTATCAGCTCTTCCTGTAGCTTTTCATTTTTCTTTGTCAATGCGACCTGCCTCCCTCTCAGACCCTCAATGTCCCTCAACTTATTCTCAACGGCTCCTATTCTTACTAAATATTCCCTCTTATTCCCACTTACAGTGTTGCATATCTCTTCGCATTTTCCTATTACCTCTTGTACCCCTGCCCTAGAACTAGCTATTTCTGACTTCATTTCCTGCATTTCCACATCCTACTGATACTGATGGCCTTCCATCCCTTCTAGCCTTCTTGTAATACTTGCCTGATTCCCCTGCATTTCTGCCCTGATTTCCTGTTTGCTAATTTTCCCACTTAATTCCAGGTTCATACCCTCCATCCTGCTATTGGGTACCGACTTATGGTCCTGTTATCTCTTTGATGAGATTGTCTATTCCAGTGTTGGTGACCCTATTACTCTCTGGAATTTCAAGGTTCAGATCTGTTACATTTTGCTCAACCAGCTCTCTCACAGACTTAATTCCAGACTCTACCTGCTTTTTTATTGACTACCTACTTGTTCACAGACTCTTTCACCAATTCTACCTGCTTGTTCACTGAGTTAGTTAGTTATTGTTGATTTAAGGGGCGGAACTTCGAGGTCATCTGCTTGTTCACTGACTCTACCTGTTTGTTCACAGACTCCATACCAGCCTCTACTTTCTCATTCACCTTCTTGGCTACCGGCTCACTCATCTCACTCATTCTGTCCATCAACATTTGGAACAAATTAAGGTTCAATTTCCCCCCATTTAAATTTATGTTACCCCTTTCAGCGATCAGCTGCTACTCAGCGGTGACAATGATCTGCGATATTCCCTTTGCCTGTACCATACCTTCCTCACTACTATTACCCCCTGTTCCCTGATTCTGATCTGCCATTATGTTACTGTTGAATTTACTTACAACCCTAGCCTTAATTCCATATTGCCCAATGTAGACATACCCCTTAAACCAAAATAAATTAATACAAACACTATTACTCATAAAGTTTCGGCTTCGGTGGCGTAGTCGGTAGCATGCTGAACTGCTATGCCCAAGATAGCGGGTTCAAACCCGGCCGAAGTCGTCGGATTTATTAAGAGCGTTGAAAATCCTTCAGTATGCCTTCCTTCGGAGGGGAAGTAAAGCCGGCGGTCCCATGTCATAGATTTATGGCATGTAAAAGATCCTTTCACAGACTAAACTTGTGTAAAGCAAAATTTGTTAGGTTAGATTTCGTCAGAACGCTCTATCAAAGGTCCAACGTTCACCACTAGGTATCATTGATATCTGGTGGCGAAAGTTGGAACTACTTGAAATTGAACGGAACTTGTAGCTCACCCTTTAGGGTGTCCGCTGGAAGCAGCTACAGACTCAGGCGAGCCGAACATGTCCTCGGACACTCCCGGCACTAAAAGCCATACGATAAATAAAATAACTCGTAAAGTGTCTATTGGTTGTGTGCATATGTGCCTTAATGATATCTGTTAAGTTTCCCTACACTTTCCCACGTTGGGCGCCATTTGTTATTTACTTGCCCCACTTTGGCGGCCATTTATAACTTTTATCCTGCTCTAACAACTGAGAAACCTAAATATATATCAGGGCGGTGGGGTGTTTAAACCCACATTGGGTAAACATGACAGTTATAATCAGGCGTTCAGCTACCAGGGATAAATCTCTAAAAAAATAACTAATGAGAAAATTTAAAATATATGTATTGCAATAAAAAAAACATCAGGCGAGGACTCTGGTAGAACAAACTATACACTGATTCTCTTCCCTTGGCAATGACCAAAACATGTGGCATGAAGATGTATTGAAGTATAGAATATGATGTACTGGTACTCAATGCAGGTCTTGTAGATTCTCTACAGATCTAGGAGACATGCTCGATAGATCACATCTAACAAACTTCACAAGATGCTTTTTCGCATGTGGTTTCACCTACCATTGTTAAGTTTGCCTGATAGACCCAAAGAATTAACATCACGTCAGAGATGGTAACTTCATGTATTTCTGCACTTTGCAGACTTACACACAGTTCCCAAAATATGCAGAGACTAGAAACCAAGTTCACAGTTCGCTATAATACATTTGTATATACAAGCCCATGCATGAAACACACACGCGTCTACAGGTTATGAGACATACAATACTACATCTCTGTGAGAGCAATTGAAAATATCTCTCATTGCGGAGATCATTTAAACCGAACCTCATGGTCTCTGTTCCAATTCTCAATAAAATTGATACACTTACAAAAGGAACATACTGCAGTTCTTATTTATAGCAGTTACGACAAAACTCAAACACCATGCTGACGACAAATAATAGTTTATCTTACTAGGCCGTAGCCAAATAGCTAAGACACGACCTTCCTGTCCAAACTCTAGAATTCAAGTGACGCCTCACTGGATACGTAAAAGCCTCTTCCCATCTTGAAATCACATGTTACCCCTGTTTGCCACCAGGTTAAAACATACTCTCAGACCCAGACAATATACACTAATAATCTCGAACCCATACAATTTACTTACAATTCATGGTATGAACCTCTCTCTGACATCACTAACCTTTCACAACACACACAAAGGTTTACTCCAAACAAGGTAAGTTATTCTCGACCCGATCTAAATTTGGCCTGGTGATTTCCGTCGTAACATCAGCTGAGCCTTGGCTGACACAATCCACTGGCTTATATGCTGAGATTTTTCATACACATTAAATAAAATATTCCCTGTCTAAGTCCCCGATATATATACAATAAAATGAAATCCTCGAACCTAAAATAATGATGAAATTACAAAAGGAATGGTGTGAAACTAAGTACCCTAACCTGACTAATCACCGAGTCCACCAAGTGAGGGTTTGGGAGCGTTATTGTGACCTGTACAGTCGCAAGAATTATGGCAAATTAATATGACTAGTTACTGTGATCTTCGCAAATATATACCGACTACTTTTCTTTTCAGCATTTTAATCAATTTTTGTCTTTATCTGGTGAACAAAGCCTAACCATACGTGTACATTCTCATTAAAAATGGACAACCTGATAACACCACACCACACCACACCACACTGCCGGCACAGGCCAATCTGTATGATAGCTCACACCAACCTCACTACTCACAATCTTGTATGATACGCGGGAAAGTACTCCTTTGTAATCACATTTATATAAACTAATATTTGCTCCTTTGTAATGACATTTATATAAACTAATATTTGAAAACCTGAATCACAATATTTTGTGTAGTCTTTTTGGCACGTTTCTCATGTATTCTATATTTATTTCACTACATTTTATCCGATTTGCTCATTTTTTGACTTTTCGTGCTTATAAAAGCAATGTCTTATTTTTGCAATCAATACCCCAAAACCCTACAATGCATTGTGTATAAGAAATGATGCATTTATTGCTATTATAATATAGACCTACAATGTACCATTCTCTGAATGGGAACTGCGTAGTGCGCTTGCACTGTGCAGGGATACAGCTCCTGGACCGGATACCATACATAATCAAATGTTAAAAACATCTGTGCGAATCCAGTATAAAACAACTGTTGATCCTCTTCAATCGTATATGGATTGAAGGGGAGTTTCCATCTCAATGGCGAGAGGGGATCGTGATACCGATTCCCAAGGCTGGAAAGGATCCCAAGTTTGTAAGCAGCTATAGGCCCATTTGTCTGACAAATGGCCTATGCATGACGAATAGAATACATAGTGTTATCACTGACCGAGTTCAACCGCGCCCCGCTCGGCTAGCGCTAGCGGCGCAGATCCCCAACGCTACAGTCAGCTGTTCAGAAGTGGGATACGCGCTGGGCTACGTAAACCTCTTTACGAAGGCTACGGTTACGCTGATTACTACTAATTGTTTGTTTAGACTTATGAATAATACTGTCAAAAAGTTATTAATAATATTCTCAGTCCCCATGTAGTACTATCTTTTAAAACCCTCTGTTAGTCGCGCATTGGTCTGACAGCTCCAAGGTTCGTTTTAGTTTTAATATCAAGCCAACAGTTCAAGTTATGATCTTATCGTCTCGTGACATCTTACACCAAACCTTAGTAAGCATTTTCCTGGAGTTGTGAAACGATGTGCCTAAAAATAACTCTCCATTTGTAACATTTTGTCGGCGTGGGATTGATAGTACCAGCGCTCCCAATATCAGTAAGGAGATTGCGCCTTACGAAAACCTAAGGATGCAGATGAAGCGTGTTGCCTTCTGCTGAAAGATAACGAATAGCTAGTTCATGATTCAGTAATTTCAAAAGAATTTGTGACTCTGATACTGAAGACAAAGTTGAAACAAGATCCGAAGATCAGGAGGATGGTAACGGAAGCGAAGAATTGGATGGCCGATTATTTTATTGGCAGGTTGGCCACTATTATTATTATTATTATTAGGCTATATGTCCGTCTCATTCTTGGCTATCATAGCGGAGGTCCGGGTACGATTCCCAGCTCTGCCAATAAATTTAATACTGGTCTGAGGGCTGGAACGGTGTTCTCTCAGCCTCGTGAGGCAAAACTGATAAGAGGCGCGTTCGATTCCTACCTCACCTATCCTGGAAGTGGTTTTGCGTGGTATCCCACTTCTCCTCCAGGCAAATGCCGGGATAGTACCTAACTGAAGGCCACAGCCGCTTCCTACCCACACCCTACCTCAATTCCAAATACACACACTACTACAGACATCATAATGACACAGGTTATCAGACAAATTCTAAACACACCCAAGTGCACGGGGCTACGTGACCACGATGTCGCCAAGGCCTTAAAGAATCAACAACTATTATTATTTTAGGCCTATTATTATTAAGACGGATTATATATTTTTTCGTTTTAGGTAAGGATGGCACGAAGTAGTACAAGTAACCATGGAAGGCTGCCTTCATTCCGTATCCCACTGGACGCCTTTCGTGATTTTACGTCAGTGGATAGATATTTCGGTAAATTTTGAAAAATATGAGCTACTGATCCCGGTTTAAATTTCCACTTCAAGCGAGGAATTTCCACGTTCTCATAGTTCACTACGAAACAGTCCGCCTTTATAATAATTAAATATTCCGAAAAACGCACGTCACAGATCCTATTTTTGATCGACAATTGCTTATCTTTCCGCGGAATAACTCTCGCCCATTTCGCAAACAGATCTGTTTCTTTTGGCGGTGTGAAAAAAATGTCTACCATCAGATTTTCTTCCTAGCCCGATTTACATCCAGAAACGAAACAGTACGACATTTTCCCGAAACAGCAGAAAATGTAGTTGTTTGCACACACAAAGCACCTCACAGACATTCGTAAACTATTACAAAGAAACAAATTCCCTCGCATAATATGACTTCTCGCGCACAGGATATTACAGTACTAACCACCTCGTAGGCCACTGTATTGTCACACCTGCTTATGGTTCGGCGCGACTTCCGCGCCACACATTGGCTGGACCATGAACTACAATGCTTAAGTAGCGGAGTGATGACACTGTTTATTTCTATTCGTCATGGCCTATGTAAGCTGCTGGAGAAGATGGTGAACCGTCGACTTGTGTGGTTCTTGGAGGAGAGAGGTCTCCTGTCTGAGTACCAGTGTGGATTTCGGTCTCATAGGTCCACCACTGACCATCTGGTGCGACTTGAGAGCGCCATACAGGTGGCATTTTTCCGAAAGCACCACCTAGTCGCGGTTTTCTTTGACCTCGAGAAAGCCTATGGCGCTACGGGATCCTTTCCACCCTTCACAAGTGGAGACTCCGTGGTACCGACTTTCATTGCGAATTTCATGTACGTCCGACTTTTCCATGTAAGGGTCGGTAGGACATTATCACAATACTATACTCAAGAAAAAGGAGTTCCTCAGGGTTCAGTGCTGAGTGTCACCTTGTTCGCGATTGCCATAAATTGCATTGTTGCCGCCGCCGGGTCCGCGGTAGTTCCATCGCTGTATGTAGACGATTTAGCTCTGCATTACAGCTCTGGAAGTATGGCAGTCGTGGAACGGCAATTGAAGCTAGCTATCAACCGGGTCGACAGGTGGGCTCACGACCGGGGTTTTCGTTTTACAGCAGCGAAAACCTCCGTCGTCCATTTTTGTCGGCTCCGGAGGCTACATTTACACCCTGAACTACATCTCAGGGATGCTGCGTTGCCGTTGGTTGTCACTTATCGCTTCCTGGGGCTCCATTTTGACAGCAAATTAATGTGGCAGCACCATATACGGCAATTGAAAATGACGTGTCTCTGGAAACTGAACATGCTCAACTTTCTTAGTGGCACTACGTGGGGGGTTGACCGTGCGGTGCTGCTACGGTTCTACCAAGCCCTCGTCCTGTCCCGGCTAGACTATGGTTCTGCGGCATACGGTTCAGCAAGGCCGGTAACCTTGAAAATGCTGGACAGTATCCACCATAGTGGTGTTAGGCTAGCTACCGGTGCCTTCCGGACCAGCCCGATAACCAACCTACTCGCCGAATCGGGTGTTCCACCTTTAAATTATAGACGCCAACATATGCTTTTAGCATATGCTGCCAATGTGCGTCAAATGCCGCAACACCCGACCTATCACGCTCTCTTCGGTACCGTACCCAAAACTACCAGGGGTACGCCAACCGGCCTCGTGTGGCTGTAGGTCCCTGTATGATCCGAACACCTAGCGAGGTGCCTCCGTGGCAAGTCCCGCGTCCGGAAATTCGTTTAGATCTGCACTGAGGTCCTAAGGTGAACACGGATGCCTCCGTTTATCGGAGGCAGTTCCACAGCCTAGTTCACCAATTTCCAGACGCTGGCATTCTCCTCACGGATGGTTCGAAGGTGGACGAGAAAGTGGGTTGTGCTTACCAAGATCTCTTTGCCTGAGGCCTGTAGTGTGTTTACTGCGGAGCTCGTTGCCATCTATGAAGCTCTGCAGTTTGCACTACAGGATGCAAGAATCCACTTTCTCGTGTGTACCGACTCTTTGAGTTCGTTGCAGTCAATTGCTACATGTTTCCCGCAACACCCCCCTAGAGCAGCGAATCCACGAGACCTACTAGCCGGGCTGTGCCACGCTGACACTCGAATCACCTTTATGTGGCTTCCAAGCCACATGTGAATTGCGGGAAATGGGTTAGCGGATCAAGCTGCAAAAGAGGCGGTATCACTACCACCTCGACCAATGGAGGTACCCGCTAGAGATATTCGCTCTCAGTTACGCTTACAAGTTTTGGGTTTTTGGGAAAGTCAGTGGCTAGCTGACCCACTGCCCAGTAAACTGAGAGCGATCAAGGGAACTACTCGCGTGTGGCGAAGATCTTTCCGGTCACGGAGAGAGTCCGTCATTTTATGTAGGCTAAGGATAGGTCATACAAGATCCACCCACTCGTATCTGATGAGAAGGGAAGACCCCCCCCCCACTTTGTACCTGTGGAGCCGTTTTCACCGTGGCACACATTTTCACCGAGTGTGTGGATCTTTCTGACTTACGAAGACACCTTGGTTTGTAGATGACACTCAAACTTATATTAGCCGATGACGCGGTGGCTGCTGATCGCGTTATCCGCTTTATAAGTGAGAGTGGGTTAGGGCCAGCAATCTAAATTTTCCAGTGAACATTAACTCAGCGACTTGTTCGTTTTTAATGATTTTTTGTTTTGTTTTTCCGTAGTATTTGTTTTTTTTATAATTATTACTTTTATTTAATTTCTGGTTTTATTAATTTTAGGTCTTTTCAAATTTAGGTGTCCACCTCTAAATTTTAAATTCAATTCCAAATTTGTATTCTTTAATCTGTGTTAAGAGCGGTCACTCCATGTGAGATCTGTGCTGGACAAAACGGAGGCAGACAGGTTTTTCTCCGGGTACTCCGGTTTTCCCTGTCAAAATTTCATTCCAGCAACACTCTCCACTATCATTTCATTTCATCTGTCATTCATTTAATCATTGCCCCAGAGGAGTGCGTCAGGCCTCGGCAGCCGGCACAGTTCATATCCTCGCCGCTAGATGGGGGCTTCATTCATTCCATTCCTGACCCGGTCGGAGACTGGAAGCAGGCTGTGGATTTTCATTTTCAATCTGTGTTAAGAGGAGCAGATGACCTCATAGTTCCGCCCCTTAAAACAACAATAACTAACTAATATAGACCTGCACCGTCCTTTGCCATGGACACTCCTATATGCAGACGATGTCATGTTGGCCTCTAAGACCCATGTTTATCTGCAACGTCAAACCCAGCAATGGAACAATCGGCTGGCGCAATACGGCCTGCGCCTCAATAAGAAGAAACCCGAATATATGACATCTGACACACAAGCAATCGGAACCATTCAGGTGGACGGCGAGGATCTACCGCGAGTAACGAGATTCTAGTATCTTGGCTCCAGGATCGCTGTTGATGGCCGACTTGTCGAAGAGGTCAATGCAAGGATATCCGCAGCTTGGATGAAATGGCAAATAACAACTGGCGTCACTTGCGACAGGAGGATGAAAGATCATCTCAAATCTACAATCTATCGTACTGTCATCCGACCCGTCGCACTGTATGGTTGCGAATGTTGGCCTACTACGACTGAGACGGAGCGTCGTGTGGGAGTCATGGGGACCACGGACCAGGATGCTGCTGTGGACAGCTCGTGTTACTAAACTGGATCGCATCCCGAATGAATGCATCAGGGAGAGATTTGGATTGCACCCATTCCTGAATAAATGCGCGAGAGTCGTTTAAGATGGTTTGGATATGTGCTGAGGACAGGGGCTGACTATAGCAAAGACGGGTTACATGTTGGAAGTCTCCGGTAATAGACCAAAAGGACGACCAAAACAGCGTTGGGCCGATACTCTCCACAGAGATCTGAGAAGCGTCAATCTCCACCCTGACATGGCCCAGGACAGAACTAAATGGAAACATCGAATCCATGTAGCGGACCCTGCCACCAGGCGGGACGAATGCTGAAGATAATATAGGCTCCATGCTGGCTCCGTTGTATTGGGGTAACGCGCCTGCCTCTCACCGGGAGGCCCCGGGTTTGATTCCCGGCTCCGTCAGGGATTTTAGAAGCATACGTGAGGGCTGGAACGGGCTGCACTCAGCCTCGGGAGGACAATTGAGTACTGTCTGACAGTGAGGCAGCGTTACGGTCACGAAAACCAAGTTTAACGGCCGAGGGGACCCGATACGCTGACCACGCATCACCACAATATCTGCAGGCCAAATGGCTGGGCAGCAGTCGCTTGGTAGGCCTAGGCCCTTCATGGACTGTAGCACCAGGGATATTATTATTATTAATAAAGACTCCTTAGTAATAATAATAATAATCTATGGACATGTTAAAAGGATGGGCAACAAGATTTTCATCTTCCAGGAAAACAGGAAAATGCGAGTCCCATGGGTGAAAGAAGTCCACTGGAATTAAGAAAAGTGTGGGATTAAGACAGAAGAAATAGCAAACAAAATTTTTCAGAAGGAAAGTTGCAAGAGTGAAGGGCCTATCCGACGAGAAAACGAGAAAGAAAATAGTATTCTTGGCAGAAGGACGAGCAAGGCAAAGAATGAGGGACTGTTGGCAAAAGAGGAATGAGGGAGAGAACTTGCGAAAGTGATGGAAGTTGTGTAATCGCAGCCCACAGGTGGTTGAAACAAGAACTACTAGCGGACCCGTGCGAGAAATCTCGCATGTTCATAAGTCATACTTTCCCCAATAGGTTTATAATAAGTGACTTAAGGAGAAAGGTTGTTATGTTATTATTTCAACCAAATGCTTATAGAACACCATTTTCATTTCAGTTAGAATTCCAAGCTGTTCGTTCTCTAACTTAAGAAGGCAATTAACGAAAATTCTATCATTAAAACACGCTCCAGTTATTCGATATTTATGAAAGCATTTTGGCCAAGATTTCCTGCTTTACCTTGTTGGCTGAGAAGCCTCCTTCTCCCTTATCAGGACAGCCCTCGTCGGAAAACTTCTTCACGCCCCGCTTACAGTGAGGCTTCCTTGTTCCAAAGTGCAACGATCAGCGCTAAACTCCTTTGCACGTTACCTACAGGGGTGCTTTCCTTGTTCTGTGTGTAGCACTCAACGCTAAACTCCTTTGCACGTTACCTACAGGGGTGCTTTCGCTTTTCCGAGTGGAGCGTTAGCATGAGAGCGTGCTGTGGCTGGTTTCTTTCTTTGATATTTATGAAATTAAAATGCTATTCGTCACTGTTGATTCTATTTCTGTGCTGAGTCCATTGATTAAGAGCTTAGTCGTAACACTCACGGGTTATTCGATACATTTCAGTCAGAATTGCAAGTTGTACGTTCCCTAACTTAAGAAAGCAATCACTGAAATTGGATCATCATAACACTCATCGGTTATTCTATATTTATGAAATTATACGATTTGAGTACCCAACCCATGTATTTAGTAATTCTGAAAACCATGGGAAATGATAGAAGAAATACCTGTAAAAGAATTAATGTTTAATAGTTCTAAGGTTTTAGACGCCGAAACACACGCCGGTTTTACGATTTAGAGTACTCAATCCACTGATTTACTGTTTCTGAAAACCATGCGAAATGATCGATATTTATGAAATTAGAATGCAGAAGAAAAACCTGTAAAATAATTAACGTTTAATAGTTTTAAGGGTTTAGACGACAACTCAAAATTGCAGCATGTTAGAGCGTCAGTATCTGCAAAACGCACACTTCTTACAAAAATTGATATTTATGAAATTAGAATGCAATTCTTCACTGCTAATTTATGAGGCCTTCTTATGATGATGATAGTTTTAAGTTTGTAGACGACGACTCTAGCATGATACATCAACGGTATTTGCAAAAAGCACACTTCTTACAAAAATCGATATTTATGGTATTAGAATGCAGAAGAAAAACCTGTACCCAATCCATTGATCTACTGATTCTGAAAATCAGATAGAAGAAAAACTGTTAGAGAATTAACGTTCAATGTTTTAAGGTTTTAGACGACAACTCAGAATTGCAGCATGTTAGAGGAACAGTATTTGCAAAAAGCACAATTCTTAAAAAAATCGATATTTATGGAATTAGAATGCAGAAGAAAATCCTGTATCGCGGCATATTAACAAACCTGGAATATAATAAATCCATTGTTTAGAGGGATGAGCTTAAATCATATTTGTGCTGAGTCCATTGATTGAAAGCTTAGCACTAACACTCGCCGGTTATACGATTTGCGTACCCAATCCATTAATTTTGCCTACTGATTCTGAAAACGTACACATTCCTTTATTTACTGTTTCTGAAATGGATGCAAAATGATAAAGGAAAGACCTCAGAATGTTAAAATGACATATAAAAGGAGTCACAGCGGCCAAAATGTGAAGTGGACAATTATGGAGCGTATCTTCCTGCAGCAACAGTAACTGCAAATCGCACACTTCGTACAGTTTTTTAAGTCATTTTTTAAAGAAATTATAGATATTTATGAAATTAGAGTGCAATGAGTCACTGGCAATGTATATTCTCTTTCATTTGAATGCTCATTTTTCACGATCGGTCTCTTGTGACCGCTGCAGAAGGGATGCAAACTACTGAAATGATATATATGATAATAATAATCAGCCAGCTTGGTGTTCCTAGGCAAAACCCCACACAAGACACGGCATGAACCTTGAAAAATTGATGTGTTTTAATAATATATTGATACCAAAAATTATGCTAATACTATTTTAGTTATGTTATGATTTAAGCATCTTTAATGGAATTTAATTTTATTTTTGTGCTGATATCTGTGAGGAAGTGTAGAGCTCACCAGTGTGTCAGTTGCCTATATTTCACTGCTGGTCCCAATCTGCTGTGACTCATTCATGCCCTGCCTACAGTGTATACATCTGTCGAGCTGGAAGCAAAGTTTTATGAATCAAATGATAGCTACAATGAAGAAATTGTTGTTTCTAGCCTTCATAGTACATTAGCACTGCTCGTGGTTCATAGTAGCCTTGCAGTGACCTTCACAGCATATACTAGCCAGCGTCTTAATGAGGTGTACCATTCCAACTGAGGAGCTCAATGGCACATTGGGGCAACGTGCTGGCAAAACATTTTGAACTAGACAAATCAATTTTTCAAAGTACAGAATTTATTTTCTTTGAATTTGTATGCACCTTCATAATATGAGTCGGTCCACCGTGATTTCTGTATATTCTCTGAACAAACTACAGTGAAACCTCTCTTAACGGACACCCCTTCATAACGGACGATTTTCTAGGTCCGTGACCAAACCCCTGTTAAGTATATTAGTAATTAATCTCTCTTATGCGGACACTCGCTATTACGGACACGGACACTCCGGCCGCATTTAAAATAATCAACCAACCTCTCTTAGCGGACACTTGTTTTGAAAAGAAATCGCATCTCTTTAGGTCTACCGGTATTAGTCTTGTATGAACACTTCCTGGAAACCAGTTAGCACTAAGCATCCCATCCCCTACCTTCTGCAATGCACCAAAAATAAACCTAGGCCTAACGGTATATCACTTTCATTGTTCTCTTGAACTTGAAATGGCCACGATAAGGGAATTCATACTTTCACTATCTGGTTAGTTTTACCGTGAAACTTCTTAAATCTATTGTAGGACCTGTGCGTTGCAGTAGCAAGTAAGTTCATCTGAAATGGCTCCTCGTAAAAGTTTAACTTGAAAAGAGAAAGTAGACATCGTAGATTATCACAAACATCAGAAATGTGGTGTACGGAAACTATCTGAAGTGTTTAGGATGGGAAAGATACAGGCAGCGGAAAATGTGGAAAAATAAGAAGAGATAATTAAGGTATGGCGTCTTAATGGTAATAAGCTGAAATTAGGGAGTTTCAAAGTGGTAATGGTACAGTTATTGATAAGGCAGTGATAGAGTGGTTAAGCAAAATAAGAAGTCGGAACGTCCTTCTGTCTGGACCAATGATACAGGCCAAAGCATTGGATTTCGCGGCAGAGTTAGGTATCCGAGATTTCAAAGCCTGGAACGGCTGGCTCGAGAATTTCAGAGAGCGCCACGATGTAAAATTTGCGGAGAATCCTCCACTGTTGATATGGATAATGTTTCAAGCTGGGAAGAAAATTGCCTTTCACTAACGGTTATTGGTCGGAAAACATTTTAAATGCTGACGAAACTGGACTGTTTTACCGCGCGTAACCCTACGTTTTCATGTAAATACACATACTGCACAACTACATGTGCCAAATTGCAATCATTTTCTCTAACCCTCTCTATAGTGGACACCTCTCTTTAACGGACAGTATTTACGGTCCCAAGGGTGTCCGTTATAGAGAGGTTTCACTGTATTTACAAACTATGTAGAGGTTGCTGGTTTGACACTCCTTGGCCAGTGCCTGCTGCGTCAGTCCTAGCTGGAGTCATGCAGGGCTCAAACGCCTACATGGAAACCCAGCATGTTTCAGAGTGTACATTTGAAGTTCAGGCCCTATGCAGAAGTCTGTTACGGGGAAGGCACAATCGTGAGGAATGCCCAGAAGGAACACTGGTTACAGCAAAATCTCCAGTTAATGTTGTGTTTGTACCTTCAGTTAAGAAAAGTTTCAAATGGGGATGTGTTACTGGGACGATGGGAAATAGACTGCTGTGTATAATCTCAGAACAAACTATTTACAAACTATGCAGAGGTTGCTGTTTTTTACACTCCTTGGCCAATGCCTGTTGTATCAGTTCCTAGCAGTCCTAGGTCAGTGCAGCTTGACAACCCCATTTTCCTCCAGGATAGTGCCCAGCCTCACACATCAAGGATATCTCCGGGTTCCGTTTGTTGCCTTGTACATGGAAGTTCCTACTTTCGCAATGTCAGCGTATTGGTAAGTGTGCTATACAGTAACGGTATAACTTTTATATTATATTCATTTCAAAGCATTTTCAATCCTAGTCTTATCCTATATTCTCTTTCTGTCACAGGTTTAATTTATTCTGGCACCCTTCTCAACCGTTGTGAGAATTGAAAACTAGTATTTGGTTCTCCAAGACCTAGAACATGATTCATTTTGAACTGAAACTGAACAGGTTTGCTTGATGTACATGATTCTGGTAACCAACAATGCAAAATCAAAACAGGACAGAAGTGAAAACAAAATTGTCTCACTTGAGCTGCAAATATTTTGGTATGCTGTGTAGAAATAGAAAAAATTCAACCATCTGTATTTTATTGTGTCACATACAAGGGTTAATATTTTTTTTAAATAATGAGGATGATGAAAAATAGAAATTAGTAAAAGTGAAGAAAACCAGATCATATTATCATTTATATATATACACCGCGGACAGGCCAACAAGGACCACGCAAATATCACTTCTTTATAGGTCTAGTTTCCTTCTTTCTCTTCCAGAAGTCTTTCATCCTGGTCGACTGCGCAGCTCTTCTTTCAGCAGTCCATTCTCCTCTGTTGAGATTCTTCTTCTCCCCGACAAGAATTTTGAGGTCAACTTTTTTTTTCTGTACTCTATCCGATTTAGACAATCTTCTTCAGTAATTTTGAATTTTTGAAGTTCTTTTTCATTTGTTTTACATAGCCTCCTTGCCCTTTATAGTTCCAGATTTTATCAAAAATTTGTTTGTTTAACCTTGAGCAATCCATGCAGACCATATGTACGTGGAACTGAAGTCGCCGTTTTCTGATCATCACTTCAAGGTTATCGATTTTACTATAAATTTCTGCATTGGATCTCAGTCTATAACCTTCCTGTGTTTTCCTAGGACCATAAATCCTTCTTAAAATTCTTCTATCTTGAGCAAATTCTCCATTCCGGCGATATTTGTAGTTTGCATGCCGTACAAGATGACTGGTCTAACAATTGTATTAAAATGTCGTAATTTTGCATTGATAGACAGGTTCTTATTATTGTGTATTTTTTTTGTACAAAAATTTAATCTTTCCAATTTCCCTTATTTGTTCTCAATTGCCAATTTATCCGTCCCATTGCTACTAATTATTTCTCCAAGATATTTAAATCGGTCAGTGACTCTGATGCTCCCATAATTTGTTTTTATCATTTTCTTAGTGTATTTCTGATCACTTGTCATCATCTCTGTTTTTACCAACGAAATCTGTAAGCCCGATTTTTCCGCCGTTTCTTTTAACTGATCAATTTGGTTAATAGCTTCTTGTTCTGATTCAGCAAACAACGCTACGTCGTCAGCAAATGCTAAACATTTGACTTTGAGGTTCTGATTCTTTTTACCAATTTTAGCACTTGAATCGTTCTTCTCCCAAAACGTCCTCATGACTTTATCCAGAACCAAATTGAAAAGCAGTGGTGATAGACTGTCCCCTTGTCTTAGCCCAGTTTTTACCTCGAAGAGCTCGCTAACTTCATTTAAAAATTTGACTCTGGAAATCGTATTAGTTAATGTAAGTTTTATTAAATTTATAGTTTTTTGATCAACTTCGTATTCCTTTAACGTGTCAAAAACAGTATCCCTATCCACTGAATCATATGCTTTCTGAAAATCAACGAATGAGATAAAGATATTCTTTGGCCTGTTGTAATATTTTAATATCAATTTTAAACTAAGGATTTGTTCTGCACACGATCTATTCCTTCTGAAACCACGTTGGAACTCGCCAAGCTGTGGTTCGATCTGTGGTTCAAGTCTGTTTAGAAGTAATTTGGCAAATATTTTATATGTGACAGACTACAATGAGATCCCCCCTATAACGATTGAAATCAATTTTTTAGCCCATTTTTATGTAGTGGATGAAATAAGGCGATTAACCATTCTCTTGGAATTGCTTCCTCAATCCAAATTTTCTGAAATAGATTTGTCGTCGCTATTAAAAATTCATCATCTACAAGCTTCCACATTTCTGCAATTATTCCATCCTCGCCTGAGGCTTTATTATTTTTAAGTGCGTTGATAATACCTTTAACTTCGTTTACATCTGGTGGCGTGGAGTCAGAATTTTGTGTTGTAAATTTGAAACTCAACTTGTCTGTCGGTTTTGGACAATTTAACAACTTCTCAAAATACGCAGCCAAGATACCACAATTTTCCTTGTTGTTTAATGCTAGCGTACCATCTTCCCTTTTGAAATTTAAACTCGGCGCTGAATATCCAGTGATTTCATTCTTAAATGCTCTATAAAATAATCGTGTGTCATTTTTCTTAAAATTGTCGTCCATTTCCATTATTTGGTCCTTCATATATTTTCTTCGAATCGTTCTTAAAGTCTGGTGGGCCATTTTCCTTAATTTTCTGGAGTCTTGTTCCCGTTCCACTTGTGCCAAGCACAATGTCTTTCTTTGATCACTCTTTCAGATTGTTCATTCCACCAAGCATGTTTCCTATAGAGCTTACACTTTCTTTCGATCTTTCACTTGCCATAGGACGCGCCACCGGCGTAGGCCTATGGTTAAGCATTACCAGCTTCCGGTTTAGTAGTCAGGTAATGGAAGCAATGGGAACTGTGTACTACAATTTTCCTTGCAAGTAACTAAGCAAATTATTGTTGTTAGGAGAAATAAAAGTTGTAAAATGCACCAAGAGCGATATGATCTTCCGCTGTGTGCAGTGAGAAAGCTCTGCATGTGTTTATTTCTTATGTATTAATGATGCGAAATGTCGGCTAACGTTGTGCCGCTTACAACACTCGCAGTCTCTAAATGTTGCACATTTTCCCGTCAATTTACAACAGATTATGTTTGAAATTTTTTAAAAGATCGTGACGAAGAAAGTGTTTCTCCAATTGAATGATTGTATTTAACTGTATGCACGTCGTATACTCTTGGCAAGGTTGTTTTTCTCACAGAGCAACTGTAGTAGGCACGCAGCTCTTTGTATTTAGTTTTCAGGCAACTTGTTTTAAATTATTGACTAAAATATTTGTAAAGACAGACAATCCATGCCTCCATTAGAAGGTTTCGGGTTCAATAATCCATGCAAAATGAAGTTCGTTCGTTTTTGAAATTTACCTTTTCAATAATACCGTACTTTACGTAGACATTTCTTTAAAAAGTTTGTCGTCTGTTGTTTGGTCTATTAACTTACGGTAATATTTTCCATACTGAAAACTAGGCACGGTTGGATTTTAAGGTGAAACCGAATGTGCTATCAAATATCGCTTTCTTGCAATAGGCCTAAGTAGCCTACGTAGAATATGTACCGGTATGTAATTATAAAATGATTATTGGTTAAATACGTGTTAATAGATACCTAGGCTATTATAATTATAATGATTAATTAAATGTTAAAGAAGAAACAACGAGTTGTTAGTACATATTAGGCCTACCGGTATGGCGAATAGCCTATAACTCGTTTCGTCACGTTTTAACATTTAAACGGGCCAAGGTAATGCATAATATACCAATATAACAACCGGTTAGCAAATGGTTATAATATTCTTCCATATAACATTTAATTGGCACCAATTTAATACAATTGTAGTCTAAAGATACGATACACCACTGCCGTTTGATATGTGCAGATCGCTGTTTGTTATGGTCGTTTCTGTTGCGAATTTTCACTAATTACTCTTTTAGGAGATACTTGTCTTTGGAATATTCAAGAAAGGCCAACCCTCTAGTGTTTATTTCATAAGTTGAACGCCTAAAACAAAACCGCAATTCGAAATAATAATGAAAATAATCACGGACGATTCGTTGGCAATGAAAATCAAATGGAGATTCACGGACCGGAAGTTCGCTATGCTTAAGCTCCGGTGCCATTTTAACTCGTGGAAGCTCTATAAAAGTTCAACGGTGCAATTTCCTGAGCTGGTTCAAGAAGGCTATTAGTAACATCATTCCAATTGGTTGGTATTTTAAGTTTTCCTTGAAATTCTATCCTTTTTTCATTTGTAAGAACCTCTCTATTAATTTTTGGAATTTTAATTCTAGTTGTATTTTGTTTGCGTGTAAAAGGTGTGAAATTCATCTTGATTTGAGAAAGGTAATGATATGAAGTTACATTAATGGATTTTCTGACCTTAACATTTTGGATTTCTTTGTAACAATTTCGAGAGATAGCTACATGATCTAGTGAGAACTCACCCAGCAACGCATTTGGGGAGACCCAGTTTTCTTTTTACTTGGTTTTGCTTTAAAATGTGTGGACATAATCTTTAAGTTTAGATGCTCACAGAGTTTAACCAATCTCTCACCATTCCTGTTGGTTCTTTTGTGAGCGGGATATTTACCCATTATATCAGAAAATTTTCTCTCAGATCCAAGCTGAGCATTGAAATCTCCAAGTAAAAAAAATGTTACATGATTAGAAGGAATTTTGAGAATTTCGGCTTCTAACTCGTCCCAAAATTCATCAACTTTCTCTGGATTTGTTTTATTATTCGTATTTATAGGAGCATGGGCGTTGATTAGCGTGTATCTCTTATTGAGAGATTTTATAGTTAGAAATTATAGTCTGGCATTCACACTTCTAAACGCGATAACTGCGTCCAAAAATTTTTTGTTGACCATAAAAGCTGTTCCCAGATGTGGCATGTTCTTCATCACTCTCTTCCCAACTTTTCCTTTGAAAATTCGGAAGTTGTCAGATTCAAAGGTGTCCTCATCCATGAACCTGGTCTCTTGAAGGGCTAATATTGTAATGTGATGTCTATGAAGTTCTGTTGTTAGTTGTTTTAATTTTCCAACCTGAATTAAGGAATTCATATTGTATGTTCCAAAAAAATATTTTCTCATTTTCTTGAATCTTGAACTGTTCTTGTGGTGCTCCGATTCACCATAATGTAACCCTAAACTGCTAGGTACCCTGGAATCCGATTTCCGCCTAGCATTGTCTTCAGGGTAATCATGACCATTAGAAGCTAAATCCATGATATTAAAGTAAATGTGGGTTGGACAAAGTCCAACATTATACAACTAAGATTGTGAGTCCTAGAGGTTGCCTCAAGATGTGTTCTGGCTCTTATTTTACGGCTTAAGCCAACCCTCCTCCTTTCTCCGGGCTTGGGATCGGCAACAGAAACTACTGAGCTACTCAATCCACCCAGTAGATCCTGCAGGCGGAGTTATATTATCATTTATGATTGCTATTTTGGCTAATGAAGACTAATTTTTAATTGAAACATGTACTAGGAGAAGATTCATTAATATATTGTGTTGGCAGGGTGGAGTGGAAATAACTGTTCTGAATAAATCAATCAACATTAATTAACCAATAGATACGCAAACTTGTTTTTTTTTTACATCAATTTGCCCCTAACTTGGTTTGTTTTACATCAATTTGACCTTTTGCCCATCAAACACATTTGGAACTAGATTGTGTGGTAACTTCAACCATTGGTAACCAGGGCAGGTTTGGCGATCCAGCTATGGCAGGATCTTCCTCAGGTGAACACATATCCATGCCCAACCATATTGCTGCCTGTTTTACACATGGTCCATCACCATATGAAGTGCATCCTGCACGTGTTTGTTAACCTGCAATAAATGGTTGGTGCAGCACTATACTTTGATGTTTTCTTTCTACCACCATGTCCTGTGCCTGGACCCACTTCCGTGCCCTTGCGATGGATCCTTCATGGTGTGTATTTTTTTTTAAGTTGCAAATAGATGTACAGTTTACTCCACAGTTTTTGGCCGGTGGCCTAAAGAGCTCGCGCATTGGAGCGAGTTTAGTAGTAACAACTGACAGGCGGTGCTCCTCTGATAGTCTGGAATATCGCTGGCTGATTGGAATTTTTATCTTCAGTACATCATTCCGACCCTACTTAAAATGAAAAAATCTGCATGTGAGATTTTCGAAGTGAAATGCCATGTCCTGTGGTTCGGATTCCACGTAAAAAGGAGGTCCCGTGGCTCATAATCTACAGATTAATGGTCACGTTAACCTACAAGCTTCCTTTTTAAAATGAAATAGTCACCATTCCCAGCAATCAATACGAGTGAATGGTAATTCAGTTGCCCTGAGTAATAAAACCCTCAAAATGAACCTCGGATTATTCTCAAGTTAGGCTGGAGTTTGACAGGCTTAGCAATCAGCTGCTGAGATGAGGAAACAACTGACGTGTCGTGAATCTCGTGTAGCTCGTCAATGCACCGCTAAGTGCTTTGTCACAGAATAATGATGTTGCAAATGATGACAGACGTACTATAGGCAGTTTAATAATTATAGGCCTGCCCTCCTTCCTATATTTATCTATTGCCTGTAAATATGAAACGCGCTAGGATCGAATATCCTTCCTTTCTATCAAAACGGCTCTGTTATTTCTTGTTGTTGTTGTTGTTTTGTTGGTTTTTTTTTCTCACTCGAACCCCACATCGTGTAATAAACTTTTTGAACTTCAACTGCCGTCTTTAAACTGAAATTGTAGTGATAGAAGCCATTTTTCAGTGTTGCCTAATTCTATTGAAGAAAGCTTTTCAGTCGGTCAACACAAATTGTGCCCAATTGCATTAGGCAGTATTTACATACCCTACAAACTAACACGCTTTTATGTACAAATACCTACTTAATTGAATGACATGTTTCGAACGTCACTCGTTTATCCTCAGTTCCTTTTCACCTAGGCTTAATTAGTGCACGATGTTTATGAATTACTCTTAAACACAAATATACACTGGCGGAAAATAAATTCCGGAAATTTCCGTACTCTGCATTCCTTATTTCATGGTGTTGGGATATTTTTTCCGCCAGTGTAAATTTGTGTATATTTGTACATAAAAGCGTGTTAGTTTGTAGATTATGTAAATACTTTTTTCCTGCCTAATTTTCTAACCACAATTTGTGATCACCGACTCGAAAGCTTTCTTTAATTTAAACTGAAAGTCGTCTCTAAGTTTTAAGAGCAGTATGGGCACAGTTAGCAGTCTTTTCCCGAATATAAATAAAAATTATTAATACTGTAGTTCGCCAAATAAAACATTTATCAATATCAATGATGTGATTTGGTACTGGATGGGCCTTACCTGGTGTTGTAGCCCTGTTTCTCACACTCACTTACTGTACGTCCTTCTTTAACAATCCTTCTAATGGTCCTCCCTGGCACTTTTGTTGCAGCTATCACAATATTCTGCACTTTTTCCACAGGAATTAAGACCTTACCGAACGTTTCTTCACTTATAAACAAATGCAAGTTTATAACCTCACAAGTTTGGCTGTGAAAAGGTTTGTCACGAAGTTTTGGTTGAATAGGTGGCATTTCGCTCAATCCACTATAAACAAAACAAAAACCAGAAACTGCAAGTAACTAGGATAACAGTCTGCTCTTTCATTTATTCGTCACCGGCAGAGCACACACAGCACTATATCACAGCCTAGCGTTCAGCGTAACTGACAACTCGCGTATCAATTGTACATGTCTAAGTCTCATCAACTGTCCTCTGTACAACTGCGCAACTGGGTCTGACTAGCCAAAAACGGTGGCGTAAACTGTATGTTGCTCTATATGTGAATGTTTTCATCTTATTTTAACTTCTAATCAGTTTCAGTAACTCGTTTCAAATTTAGTGGGTTTTAGCACACAAGCACCCTTAAAGTAGGAACAATTTGTTGGTCATATACAATACAACCATGTTAACTCTTTGTACCTCCCTAATTAATTTAAGTCTTAAGTGTAATAGTTCACCTTATATACATATTTCAGTATGCGCTTTTCTGTTAAGTGCTGCCGTTTCGCGTGTAATCATAATCAATTGGATCGCCAACCTTCGGAGGGAGACGGCGTCATAAGAAGAAGAGACCTAATTTTCTTCAATGTTGACAATTTGCTACTTAGTTGACAGTAATGTGCCACAGCAGCACTACAATGTTCATGCTTCATATTCATTTGAATATTGGAATGCAGCCGAAAGAAATCAGAAACCCATAGCGACGTGAAATTGGCAGGTGAAAAGCTAAAGGAAGTAGGATACTTCTGTTACTAGAAGCAAAATAACCAGTGATGGATGAAACAAAGAGGATATAAATAGTAGGCTCAGGCAAGAAAAGCATTTCAACAGAAAAGGAATCTGTTGACATCGAATATGGATTTAAGTATTAAAAAGTCATTTTTGAAAGCCTGTCTGGAGCATGGCACTCTATGGAAGTGAAACTTGGACTGTTGGTGTGGCAGGAAGGAGGAGAATTGAAGTGTTTGAAATGTGGTGTTACAGGAGAATGATGATCAGATGGGTAGATAGCCTTACAAATAAAGATCTATTACGACGAGTGGGAGAGGGGAGATGTTTCTGGCGACTGCTAATGAAGAGAAGAGATAGGTTTGTAGGACACATGCTAAGACACCCAGGAATAGCGAAGTTAGTTATGGAAGGAAAGGACGAGGACAAGAACTGTACGGGTAGACCAAGGTTAGAGTATGTAAACTGATTGCCTCGAATGTAGGGTGTGGTAGCTATGTAGAGTTGAAACAATTAGCTCAGGACAGGGAGGCATGGGGGGCTGCATCAAACCAGTCAAAAGGCTGAAGACTCACACAACATTAACAGCTTTCAACAAGCGTATCTTAATATGTTGACCCCGTGGCCTCGACTATTAGTGTGCTTAGCTACCGCTGTCGTTATTATTTTTACTATTATTCCTCAGCGTTTGTTCCGTGCAATGACAGGGTCTGATATGCTGGCTTTTTGTCAACCCTTGATGCGATCGTATGCTTGATCTGGGTGGAGGCCAGCAATCTTCAGGTGTGCGTGCAGTGTGTCAAATCACTCAGTCGTCCTCGCAGCCATTTTCCTTCTACCTCCAGTGGTATGTAAACCACTCCTAGCATCGTGTTGTCCTTTGCCCTTAGCACGTGCCCATACCACCGTATCTTTTATGTGATCGGTGCCACTCCTTATCTTTTTACTAGCAGACGTTGCTGTATATTACACAGTCTTTGTGCAGTATCTTTTCTAATACTAGTCCTTATTGTTGCCTAGGCTAGCTAGGACGAACTATCTTTTAATAATGTTAATTAGCTATGTGGTCACTGTTCAAGCTAATAATATTGTACCCACGGCTATTACCTTCAGCTTGGATATACTACACTATTTGGCTGTGCACAAATTCTTTATACTGGCTTTGACTGTCGCCGTCTTGATAAACAAAGGCACGCTAGAAATCGTAGTAATATAAAGTTGATGTCTTAGTTGACAAGGTAATACTGTGTTTTGCGGTGCCTGCTGCCTCAATCTTTAAGATCGAGGAAATCTGCCTCCGACTTCTAGATCACGTGATGTTAACTTCTATGAAAATGGGTCTAGAACATTATAATTTACATATTGTTGTAGATCAGACCATGCTGATTACGAATTTGCACCTATGCTTGCAAATAGTTCGGTACTTTTTACACAAATGCGATGGCGTGGATTACCACCATCTTACCTCGACGGTAAATTCCCTTTTTGAATTCTGTCATTGGAGGTCATGGTGTATGTATAAGCATGCCCTTAACATGTTATAGCATAGTTTTAAAATGCTTTATTTAGTATGCAGTTTTACCTCGTCTTAATTACATGCTGAATTTTTCATGTGAGCTATTTCTTCCCTCATATTTCTAAGTGCACTGGCTCAGCTTAATTTGCATTTCTTGTACGTAATCACATGCTTTTGACAGTGGTAAGACACGTCTTCTATTCTGACACAACGAAATGGTGAATTCCCCGCGGCTTAGAGAGTCCTTCATGTTGCTGTCTGTGTGTGCCTGCGAATATTTATACTGGGTGATATTGAGTTTCTCGCCGTATCTCTGGTGTCGCCTCTTGTTATAACATTCTGTTATTATACATTGATTTCAATATAATTCAATGCACCTAGCCGTTTAGCATTAATTAACTAGTTATGTTCTTAAGACGTGCAATCACCTTGATATTGTTACATAAATACTATAGAGAGCCACTTAAATGCTTACTTGAAGATCCCGGTTGTTAGCACCCATGACAGTAGTGCCTGCTAGTAACACTCATTTGACTAATTGCCATTGTATTAATAAGACATGCAATCACCATTGTGCAGTTACCTAAATAGTGATGTGGAAAACTTATCTGGCTGCTGGAAAAACTTTTCCACCTCAAACCACTTACTGCTGTCCATTGTACCAAACCTCTAAAACACCTTTAGTAAATGGGATCTGGTGATGTTTGCCTGATGATCGAAACATACCATACAATTAACCCCTTTCGAGAATACAGAAAAAAAATTATCCTATTGTTAATCCATGTAATTTTCTTAAAGGTTAGCAGGTTTGAGTACCTACCGTGTATAAACTTAATTGGGCACATTAATGTGTTGACCAACTGAAAAAGCAATTATTTCACTAGATTATTAAAGGCAGCACTGAAAATTGGCTTATAAAATACCTATATTTATAATAAAACACCAAAGGGAAGAAAGTATATAGAAAATAAGGGGATATGTGCCCCAGCTTTCTTCTATATGGACCATAGATCTAGCAAAAAAAAACATTATTCTTAATTAAATAATGTTTAATCTGGTGTAGCAATGATCGGGTTAATCAGAGGGAATTTTTATCTCTTCAAAATCAAAGTAAATTGAAGCCTATACACATTTATGCTTATTTTTTTATTTATTTATTGCTTCCTTTATTACAAAGCTGCCATCACTGACAAAGCTTACCGAACTTCTAATAATTTTGACACTGTTTCTTAAAGATAACGAAAACATCCTGAATGAATGATTAAACTGTTGCGAAAACAAATGCCAACTTATTAACTATAGAGATGATGTCTCAATGTTGCAATTGTTCGTTTCAGCTAGTTTGGTGACTTGTAGTACGGTGTAGTTCAGGATTCTGAATGCTGCCTCGGGTTCCTACCATGAGAGAAAATAATGAACAACTAGTACTCTTTCTAAAGTCTGCTGCACGGCTTAGACTATGTTCCCTTGCAGGCAGTGCAAGCACTGCAAACGTCCAATTTGGTTGTATCTGTCCCTTGATTTTTTTTAGATATTGTGACGTATTCAAACTACTTGTAGTCGTCGTCGGCGGCGGCTGTAACTCGATTCCGAGTATACATACTTCTTCCTGCATAGCGCTTTTCAAACCAGCTTGTGGATGTGTTTCTGATGACTAAACAAGCCAATCCTGGCATAAAACATGCGCCCGCATAACTTGCACTGAATGGTCGGGGGAGGGCGGGGTTGTAATTGACGAAGCTTTCTTGCTTGTCGCTTGGCCTCTCCATGTCTGCGACGTTCTTCTTCAAATAAGTTGACAGTGGTCGATGTAGTGTTCCGCCAGAGTAAACGGTCCGCAGCAGATGTTTCCCATGAGTGGATATGTATACCAGTTCTCTTCATGATGTGTTTTAGCTGGTCTTCAAAACGCTTCAGATGAGCCCCATGAGGTCGAGTGCCGAAGCAAAGTTCACCATAAAGGAATTGACGTGGAAGCCTGATATCACTCATACGGTGAACATGGCCTAACCATCTCAGTTGATGAGCGATGATGGTTGCCTTAATGCTATTGAGATGTGCTTTCTCGAGAACTGCAGTGTTGGTCACCTAGTCCTCCCACTTAATGCTCAAGATGTATCTCATCTTTTATTGGTGGAATCGCTCAAGTTTCTTGATATCACGGCGATCGAGTGTCCAAGTTTCACAGCCATACAGTAGCGTTGAGATGACGACAGCTTTGTACACCATGAGTTTGTTATGCATATTTAGGTCTTTTTTTTTTATGAAGACTCTGTGCATTAAGCGGCCCCAATTCTTTTGTCAACATCCTGTTCGCATGTGCACCGTTTAGACAAGATGCTACCAAGGTATGAAAATTTATCAACCTGCTCCAATGTTGAATCTAAGATGGAGACATTGAACTCAGGAAGAGGTAATCCTGGGGCAGGTTGTGCAAGTACCTTAGTTTTCTTTGCATTGATGGTAAGATCAAAGTGATCACACGCAGTGCTAAAGCGATTGACCGATTGTTGAAGCTCTGCAGGAGATGCGGTGTCATCGGCATACTGCAGTTCTGTCACCCGGGTAACTTGGGTATGTCTCTGTGAATGAAGTCTTGCCAGATTGAAAAGGCCTCTATCGAAGCGAAACTTAATCTCTATGCCTTGGTTGTTGGAAGATGATTCATTCATCACGGCAGCCATGTACAATGCAAAGAGAAATAGATTAAACCTGCTTAAAATGGTTAAGATGGTTACCCTAGATTATGAATCAACACTCATACGAGTATCATTGAATTCAAAGTGGAGGGATGTCAAGCGTTAATGTGTGGCTTGATTTTTCTTCCTAAAGATCATTCCACCAGTGTTCCGGCTTCCATATAATCATCCCAATAGTGCTCATCCAAACTATTGTGATGATAACATTCCTTAAAATATTGATGTTCAGGGCTGTAATTTGTGTCTTTATTTGTTAGCTAAATCAACCTCTATACATTATGTCATCTCGTTTGTAGCCGAGTTTCTATTGTCTATATGATTTTCTTTCACATTGTTGGATGATTATTTTCTTACATTCGTCGCACTGTATAAATGTGTGTTTCAGGTGGAAAAGTTGGGGCAGAAGCTGTACAAAAGCAGATTCAACAGTACCACTTGGAAATACAAAACATAAACTTGTTTTAATGCTTACCAAAGCAAAATCTTCCATTAATAGAAATGAGTGCCTTAGAATGAAGATTGGTGCGTTTGCAAGAAGCCAATGTGACTTATCTAGTCAGTTAGTAGTGGCATGAGAGTTAGTAATGCCTTTCAGCAGTAATAATTTGTTCTATGCAACATTTTAATTTTTACAAATTCCATTGTCTGATAATTATATATTGTTTAATAACCATGCCTCTAGTGCTGGGAGAAAAGCATAGAAGTCAGATATTTCTCAAAATGTTTTGTTTATTTTGTATTCTTTTTTATAATTTGTATTTTGTTACAATATACACTGTATAACACAAAAAAGACGCACCGGGAAGGCGTCCGATTGTAAGGAAATTACGTATGCAAAGATATTCGTACCGAACATGCAACTGATTAAGGCTTTGTGTCCAATGAATGAATAGCGCGAGCTACCGCGCATCCTAACTGCGCATGCATCAGGTGTATATAAGGCGCGATTCTGAAGCGTATGCTCAAAGTAGCTGTTGCATTTGACTGGGATATCTGAACGTCGGCTGTAAGAATGCCATGCCGGAGGATTCGTGCTCATTACGAGCAGATGTCCGAGTTTGAAAGAGGTCGTGCGATCGGATTGAAAGAAGCTGGTTGGTCGAATCGAGCTGTCGCTGGACATTTGGGTCGACGTGATGCGGCGATCAGACGATGCTGGCAAGCGTGGATCAGCAACGGCAGGCATCAGCCTGTGGTGGTCGACTGAGGGCCACAACAGCACGGGCAGACAGAGCAATTGTCTGAACAGTTGCCACAGCACCGGAGTCGTCGTTATCAATTATCCAGCGTGTGACCCGCACACATGTGTCCACCATGACCAGAAACAGACGCCTGAGCGACAGGAATTTGCGCTCGCGCCACCCGTTACGCTGCTTACCACTAACGCCTGCTCACCGTCAAGTCAGATTACAATGGTGCCGCGCTCGAGCAACGTGGAACTGCGCTGACTGGGGACGTATAGTCTTGAGTGACTAGTCTCGTTTCCAACGGTGCCCTGACGACAACCGCAAACTGTGTTTGGAGACGTCCAGGCCTGCATGGGGATCCTTCCTTGACTATCGCACGCCACACAGCCCCACAACAGGGGTGACGGTCTGGGGTGCCATCTCCTTTGATAGCTGGACCCCTCTGGTAGTCATTCCTGGCACACTGACAGCACAGCGGTATGTTGTTGACATTCTACGGCCGGTTGTGTTACCGTTCCTTCAGCGACATCCAGGCCTTACTTTCCAATAGGATAATGCCCGGCCGCACACGGCACGTGTTGCTATGGACTGTCTTCAAGCTTGCCCTATCCTTTCTTGGCCAGCTCGGTCGACTGATCTCTCTCCCATAGAGCACATTTGGGACCTCATGGGAAGTCGATTGAGAACATCCTGGAATGTCGCCGATTTAGCCAAACAGTTGGAGACCATTTGGCACGAAATTCCGCAGGACACCATCCTGGAACTTTATCAGTCAATACCACGTCGAGTGACTGCTTGCATCCAGGCCAGGGGTGGACCAACACCTTATTGACGTCCTCACTTTGTAACGTTCTAACTCTGCAATAAATCATTCGATTGTTCTGCACTTTTGATCGTTTGTGTTTCTATGTCTGTTCCTCACATCCACCAATTTTTATCGCCATCGGACAATTCCTTCCTTGTGCGTCGTGTTTTGTTGTTATAAAGTGTATCTGCATACTACAAGTTCTTTGCTTTTTTGCTGGTTGGAAATAGGTCATTATAAATTTCCTTTGACCCTTTTATGATCTGCTTTTTTTACCCTAGTACCCTAGATATATTCCAGAAATGTATGACCCAGTTTTTCATAAATATAAGATGAAAATGAGAGCAACATTAACACTGTTGTCTCAATTATATCTACTTTTACTATACACTGATTTATCTCGGTAGCAGTATTATGTAATTTATTGTGAAATGAAAAGTAGCAAACACTAAGACACGTGCATAACCCTCTATTGTTCAAAATTCCTTTGTTTTAATACTTCAAATTCTAGGAAAATGTGTAGAAATATTTTTATGACATAGAGAACAGTCATAAAAACACAATAATGCAAATGTTTTGTCATAATTCAAACTAAGAATGAAAAGAAAAAATGCATATGCACCTGTTCTAGATCTTTCCTCAAAGAAACCATATTTTGTTGATTCATTTACTTGCCATACATGTTAACCATATTTGTTCTTGCTGGTCTCTAACTTTTTCACAGGTTAAATTAAAAAGGAACTATTTGAAGGGAGGACATCTTTAATTCACAAAGAACAAGGAACACACACACACACAAAAAAAAAACATCTGGATCTCAAAGACCAACGACATCAAAACTCAAAGATCTAAGACATCGAAACTCACATCCACCCACCTAAGATAACTGAAATGATATGAAGTTAGCTTACAACATGCACATAAACAGAAACAAGTACCTAAGCAACTAGAAACATATGGAAATTAATTCATTTTAAACAAGAATCAAATGACAACTGTACACACTGCAGTAAAGCAAACACAAATTTCAAGATCTCAGTCCAAGTATCTTTTAGGTAACACAACTGTTTTTCCACTTCGTGTCAGTTATATTGGCACCATCATTTTTGGAAGTTGGTGGTGTCTTCACTTTCAATTGTAGCAGTTTCTCGAGAGGCGTGTCTCTTTCACTTTTAGCCTCAAGTATGGGGTAGATCCCCTGAATGGGTCGAAGTAGTCTCCAGAGGCTGTTTTCAATTTGACAAGTCTGACTGTGTCCTCTTTATCTGGTAGCAAGTCACTCACCGTAGCCAGAGGCCAGTCTAACCGTTTATCACTGTTATTCCCAACAAGAACCACGTCACCAATATTAACAGTAGGAAACTCTTCACCTTTGCTTCTCTGTACGAGCTGACCAAGGTACACATTACGGAAACGTCTCCGCAAATCTTCCTTAATTTTGGCACGATACTTCAGTCGTTGTTCCAGATTAGTTGACTCAATCACATCACACTCGGGCATTCCTGCTTGCCTGATGTCTTGAATGATCATTGCTGGAGTGATGGGTGTGGGTTGTAGGCCATCTGAATCCAATTGGTAGGTGAGTGGATGAGAGTTCAGGACACACTCACAATCACACAACACAGTTTCCATCTCTGAATAAGACAGAGACGATCGACGGAGCACCTTCCTCAGCAACTGTTTAGTTAAACCAAATTATAGTCTCTCCCACCAACCACCCCACCAGGCAGCTGTAGAAGGATTAAATTTCCAGTCTATTCTTTCCACTGAACAATACTCCCAACACTTTGTCCCAATCAATTTTCCAAAATGCATTTTTGGCACCTGTGAAATTAGTGCCATTGTCACTAAAAATTCTAAAAGGGTGACCTCTCCGGGCAACAAATCGTCTTAAAGCTTTCAGAAAACTGTCAGTTGATAATGACAAAACGAGTTCCAAATGGACTGCCCTTACTACACCACAAGTAAAGAGACATACCCAAGCTTTACGATTGTTCTTGAGATAAATAGGTCCTGCCAAATCTACACCTGTAATTTCAAAAGCTGTTGCTTCTCGTACTCTTGTCAACAGGTAAAGGGGGTACCGGTGCATCCAACCTTTTGGAGTTTTGCCTCCAACAAATGATGCACTTCGACACAACGGAACGAATCGTCTTTCTCCCTCCCATTACCCAATATTTCTCTCTGAGAATTGCAAAAAGACTTTGGACTCCCACGTGACATTGTTTCTCATGAATATGTCGAATCAGTCGTTGTACAACAGGATGACTTTTGGGTAAGATCACAGGAAAACGGAAGTCAATTGAATCAGGGTGATGGGATACTTTAGTTTTCAAGCGTAAAAGCCCACTTAGATCCTCAAAAGGTTGTAAAGCCGAGATGCACTTATTCGCAACACTTGAGAAACACTCGCGTTGAACATATTTCCAAATTCTGACTTCAGATTGCATTATTTCATCCACAGATAGGGAACCTTGTTTCCTAACAAAATGTTGCGACTGAAAAGCTTTGCAATTGTGAATGAACCTATACATCCATGCGTTCATTCGAACCAATTTTTCGAATTGTGAGAAGTACTTAAAATACCAGTCTGAACTAAGATTCTCAGAGATATTAGACAAGGAAACCACCGTTTTTCTTCCTTCCTTAGAAATAATTTCTTCATCATAATTTACATCCAGGGACGACAACCAACGATCAGGTGATCTGCGAAGCCATTTTGAACCCTCCCACCAAGAAGACTGAACGAGTTTGTTCCCTAAACACCGTCTTGAAGGTAAGTATGCTGGGTTTAAGATGCCAGGTACAAAACGCCATTCTTCGACTTTTGTCAGTTTCCTTATTTTCATGGTGTTATTACAAACAAAAGGAGCCCACTGGTCTTCTCTTCGTATCCAGGCTAAGGTTGTCGTCGAGTCACTCCGGAAAACAGATTGACAATCCTCCTGAAAGCTTTCCCTCATAGAGTGGTGAATTCTAACACCAATAGTAGCCGCTAGTAACTCTAATCGTGGTATAGTCATCCCTTCTGTAGGTGCCAATCGAACTTTGGCCTGGATCAACTGGACGTTCACACCAAATTAGGTCTCTATTCGAAGAAACACAACAGCAGCATATGCTACCTCACTTGCATCACAGAATGTGTGCAAAGACCATTTGTGAACATTGCTTGATCCTGGTAACCACCTAGGAATCTGATTTGCAAAATACTAGGCAATTCTTCCAGCCATCGCAGGAACTTTGTTTGAATTTGGCTAAGTACCTCTTCATCCCAGCCCAGTTTAAGTTCCCACACTGTCCTCAGTAAAATTTTCGGAAACAGTGTAGCTGGACAGGTAAAGCCAATTGGATCAAAGACCTTGTGTGTGAACGACAGGATAATCCGCTTAGTCACCTTAGTAACACAAACGTTTAAGCTACCAGGGCTAATACTCGAAGATTCATTTCTTCTGTCCCATATGAGGCCAAGGAGATTAGAAAGTTTTGTTTCTGGAGCACAGAAAGGATCAAAAAATTCCCATCCGCTAAGATCAAATTTACACTCGCTCATTAGGGACGTAGCCTCATTGACAAGTGCTTTTAGTGCCATCTCATCATCCACTGAGCTAAGAAGGTTGTCAACATAAAAGCCATCAAGTAATGTTTAAATTGTAATTTGTGAGTATTGTGATCCTCCCTGTTCACACCTTGTAAGTTCCGTTAATAAGTGATTGCGTATTACCGCCCCGAGTAAAAAGGGTCTTGGCGCTACTCCAAACACAACCCTTTTGTGTCTAATTACAAGATTGCCATCTTTGTCTCGCCACAAAAATCTAAGAAAATCACGATCAGAAGGATTCAAACTTATTTGTAAGAATGCCCTTTTAATGTCCTACAACCACTCTAAGGTTTTTCATGCGAAGATTTTACAACAACGAAGGAATTCGCTCAATCAAATTTGGTCCCTTCTCTAAACAATCATTTAGAGAAGGAGCGTGCTTTTCAAGAGCAGAAGCGTCAAATACAGGCCTTTCCCTGGTTGTGCTGTTGTCCTTCAGGACATGCCTGTGAGGAAGATAATGACCTCCCTGTTCAAGATCAGACATTGGAACCTTCTCAATCACTCACCCATCTAGCCATTCCTCGAAAACCTGCTGGTACTCATCACATAACACTGGTCACCTTTTAGTTTTTTCACAGTATTGTCAAGTCTACTATGTGCTAAATTCAGGTTACTTGGGAGAGCGGGGTGCCCATCCAACCATGGCAAGTGAACTTGGTATCTACCTGTATCATCCGTCACAACAGTTTCCAAAAAGTGTCGCTCAGCTTCAGCTTGTAGCTCTAGTTTAGTCATTTTCTCTGCTGGATCTGTAATTCCGATGAGATCTAACTTCCACATGTCTGCAATAGATACATCGTTGACTAGCATAGATATCACCATGAGAGCGGAATCAGTTATTTCCGGTCTTTCAGATACCTTACCTAATACTGTCCTTCCAAGACGGGTATGTACAGCAACAAGTCCAGGGGTAAGATCTTTGACTTTTCCCGTGAACAGCTTGCCTGCTACATCAGTCCCTAGCAACAGCTCAATGTGACCTGGATGCCTACAAGTAGCCCTATCAGATAATGTGATACCTGTGTCTTTCAATTTCTCCAAGGTTTCACCATTGAGGCTAGGCAAATTGTCTCAGATGTTGACCTGATCTAAAGCTTCAAGATTGCACTTGTATTGACCATCAATACTACTTAAATGTATTCTGTACCTGGTGTGGAAACAGTTATCACTTCTTTGACCTCCAAAGAGTGAATAAACTATTTGCTCCTCATCAACAGGTTTGTATTTCATCTCTTTGGCAGTGCATTTCAAAACATAAGATCTCTGTGATCCCGTGTCCACAATTGCTCTCACTTGTCGCTGGTGGCTTTCTCCACGAAGGAAGAACTTCAGTTTTGGTAGCACAACGCCTAAATCACATGATAAACTAGCAAGTACTTGATCCGTCTGGACAGGACCTGACATCCGATGCTGAAACAGGCTTGTCATTTACATTCCGTGGCAAATCGGGGCATACCAGAATCACATGTTTCCTGTCACACACTGCACATTTAGGTTTTTATTTGCATTTGTTTGAAATATGATTCGGTTTTAGACACACAAAACAGCACTTCTTATCTTTTATTATGCTCATTTTGTCATCTATTGACATATCCCTAGCTCTGTAGCAATCCACGCTAACATGACTATTTGACTCGCAAAATATACAAGTGAAATATGTAGTCTTACTCTATGGCTTTGTGAGGAGTCCTACAGCAGTGTATGGAGGTTTTTCTATCACAGAATTCCTTGGCTCTTTCTTGTCGTGCGCCCTGACATGTGCAGGCTTAACCTCAAATCCTGATAAAGCAAGAGAAATACGTTCATCATTTTGCACTTCAAGTTTCATAAATGTCATCAAATTTGATAGCCTACACTCCGCCGAATCACCTCACTGCATACTTCTCTGCCATGCCCTTAAAAATCCTCGGGCATGCACAGAATAGATGCACATTTTCCACTCGTTACTCCTAATGCTTCCAAAAACCTCATATGGCTGTCCAGTTTGTCATATAATTTTCCAAGAGGTAGCCTATTGCTCTTATAATTCTGTACTAGGCCAAGTAACTCTCTAATGTACACTTCTATCAGGATATTCTCTCGGCCAAACCTATTCTTCTATAGCTAAATTATAGTTCTCTGCAGAAGGTGGATAGCTACTTGCAATGTCATTAGCACATGAACCGGAAATCATTGCCTGCATGAGATACAAAAACTTGTCCTCTGGTGGTACATTAGAGTCTCCATGCACTTTCCTAAACTGGCTCCATTCCCGCACATCGCCACCATACTTCCGAAACTCGATGACCGTGAGTTTGAATTTTCTAATATTAGTATGTGAGATTTCACTTGAGTTACTGGTATCCACTTTTAGTAACCGAGTTTCGAGGTCACTGACCTTGATCTTTATAGTTTCAAACTTTAATTTGTACTGGCTCGCCTCATTCAAATGTGTCTCTAACTGGCCTTCCGTTGCGTCGATCTCTAGCAGACTTTCGAAAATTTCTTCGCCCTTTTGGTTTAGGGTAAGCATACTGTCTTCAAAGCCCCCGAATTGACTACGAACTTGCTGGATGTCCACATGTTCGGCATCGAAAAGCTTCCCCAATGCTACGTACTGCGTAGTGAAGACGCGTCTTAGAACTGCTCTGGACTTTTTAATCTTCCCCATAACTGCTAAACTGAAGTAACACTCTCAAGAAACATTAAACAAATTACCCCACGTTGGGCGCCAAATATCCTTGCTGGTCTCCAACTTTATCACAGGTTAAATTAAAAAAGATCGATTTGAAGGGAGGACATCTTTAATTCACAAAGAACAAGGAACACAAAACAACCTCTGAATCTCAAAGACCAAAGATATCAAAACTCAAAGATCTAAGACATCGAAACTCACAATATTTAACTACTGAAATTGTGTAACTATTTGCCCCAAAGTATTATTTAATAGATCTTCAAAAAAATTGCCTTTTGGCATCATCATGGGAAATTTATTTTTGATTGGTGAACTCATTTCCCATGAAAATAAAAAATGTGAAATCCATAGAAAATATATTTTTATAGATATGCAAAGAGTTATACATTTTCAGTAATATACCATTCCATCAAGTATCATCAGTCTTATCTATTAGTACCAAATTTCACTTCTTACAAATTTACACCTTGTTCCAGTGCTTCTTCCAATTTATGGAACCCATCTTGGTATGCATTTTGTGCATCCAGATCAAGTAGCAAATATTTTTAGATTTCTGAGCAAAGAGGTATGTTGAGGTACAGCACTATTTGATGATTTGCCTAAAATTTATAAATAAAGAGTGATGAAAGTGGAAGTGCATCATCATTCATGTCTTGTTTGTCCATGCCTCAGGCATTTTCTTCCTCACTGCTTCTCTCAATCATCCTGTTAAGTTACTGTCAAAGAAGACTTGATTGATGGATTGACTATGTGGGGTGAACACTTGATAAACATTACCATTCCAATCAAGGAACACAATCAACAGCACTTACTCTTGTAAGTTATGGTGTTTTTTTTTCTTTCTAATATATATTATTTTGTGATTTTTATTTTTATATGTTTTCCTCACTCACTATGTTGACTGCTTTCGTATTCACGTCAGAATCGAACACCTGTACCTCATATCATGTTTCTATCTTATTTAGGAAGTTATCATCCAGGGAACATGGAGGTTGTCTGTCAAAAATCTGTAGCAAAATCATTAGTCTATTCTGCATCATTGTATATTTTATGGACTGTCAAAAGGCCATTTACCCACACCACACCATAGCATATACTTGCTCAACATGAATGCTGTTCAATGATGATGATATTGCCCAGGTTTCTTGTTGTCTTAAATTGATGTGCTCCTTTAAAATACTAATACCCCTCATGTTCCTGTCAACAATCTGGCTGTCTATAAAACCCATCCCTAATTTGAAACAAAATTTAATTCATGCACACACATACAATTCATGCAACTGTACACAGATTTTCAAGATCATTTCTGATATTTGAGAAAAATACATAACTTATAGCACAGAACACTACCTCACTTAAACATGTGTAGATCAAAAATGAAGTGGTTGGAAAATTAAAACAACTCAGGGATACTCTAATTGAACATCAGATCCAAATTGCGGCAGTTCAGGAAACACGATTTACTGATGAGCATGCCTTTGAATCAGAAGGCCACATAATCTTCAAGGGTAAGCCAGGTAAAAGTGTTATAGAAACGGTTCCCCAACTCGGTACTGGATTTGTAGTCAACAAGAAGATTTTAGACTCCATCACAAATTTCACTTCTGTAAGCAGTCGAGTCTCGACCCTTTCCTTTCCAAGTACAAATAAAATGTATACTATTGTGAACGTCCATGCACCGATCAACGTAGCGAACAAGAAAGACCCGGAAGGAACTGATCGATTCTGGGAAGAACTTGAAGAAATTTTATCGAAGATTCCAGACAAACATAATATCATTTTACTTGGGGATTTCAATGCCCAGGTAGGCAAAGAAAGAACATTTCGAAACATTGTTGGAAATTACTCCGCTCATCACAGAACGAATCGTAATGGAGAATGGCTAATAGAGCTATGTAGGGCCTTAAACCTGGTAATGAAATCCACTGCTTTCAAACATCTGCCCAAGAAACAAAAGACCTGGAAATCCCCAAATCCCAGTCTTGGCGAATTCCAGATTGAACACGTCGCAATTGCACGGTAAGCTCGAAGAGAAATTCAGAACGTGAAAGTTCTACGAATTGCAAAACTGGACTCGGATCAATATCTATCTAAAATTAAAATCAAACTCCTCCCGAGAAACACACGGAGGTTCCAAGCCAAAAAGACTGAAAGATATGATGTTGAAAAACTGGCGTCCAGTAATGAGTTTACACGAAAACTACAAACTGTGGATGCAGAGAACTGGGAACAACTGCGAGAGGTGCTGGTTGAAACAGCAAAAGGGACCGTCCTACTAACTAAAACGAGGAAGCATGCTTGGTGGAACAGTGAATGTGACGCAGTAATAAGGAAGAGACAGCATGCCTGGCAGAAATGGAATTCGCAACAAAATCAAGTCAACTGGACAGACTTCTTGAATGAGAGAACGAGTGCAGCAAAAACCATCCGCAATGCTAAACGTGCCTTTCATAAAAACCAGATGGATCAAATCGAACTGTATTTTCAGAAGAAGAATATGCGCAACTTCTATAGAACGTTTAAAAGCAACTTGAGGAAATATAGCCCTCCATGTCTTCTGTTCAGGGATTGCAATGGAAAACTAGTTTATAGCGACAAAGGTGCTTGCAAAATATTTTGAGTCCCTTCTTAACTGTGAGACTCCAAGTTCCATATTCACATTTAATGACCATGCGCAAGTCCACCCAGATTCCTCTTCACCCACGAAAGAGGAAGTCAAACAGATTATCCGATCTCTAAAGAACCATAAAGCTCCAGGTGAAGACTCGATAATCTCTGAACTGTGGAAGTTTGCTAGTGACAATACGGTGGATAAATTAACGGACATCATACATGACATTTGGGATACTGAAAGACTTCCAAGTGACTGGACTTCTGCTTTAAGCAACCCCCTTCATAAGAAAGGCGATAAAGCAGATGTTAACAACTATCGAGGCTTCTCCCTCCTACTGATAACTTACAAAATCCTCCCAAAAGCTCTTCAAACTAGGGCTGAAGAACAGCTCGATACAGAACTGGGTGATTATCAAGGAGGTTTTAGGAAGAGACGGTCATGTGTGGAGCAAATCATGAATTGAAATCTATCCTTTCATATCTGAAACTAAGGAGCAAGAAATTTGTAGTAACCTTCATTGATTTTAAGAAAGCTTATGACTCCATTGATCGGACTACCCTACTTAAGATTCTAAAGGAGTTCGGCCTAGACAACAAAACCAGAGTGATCATCCAACAGACTCTCACCAACACCACTTCAAAAGTTAAGTTTAGGGGCCAGATTTCCAATGCCTTCGATATAAGGACAGGAGTTCGGCAGGGAGATGGTCTCTCACCTCTACTATTCAACTGCGTTCTTGAGAAAATTATCCGTGAGTGGGGCAAAACAATGAGTGACGAAGGAGTAAAATGGAATCAGACTTCGTTACAAGAATAACAACCTATCAATTGACTGTCTAGCCTTTGCAGATGACCTTGTGGTTTTTGCAGATTCGTTGGATATGGCCAGGAAACAGGTCAACCCGCTTCAAACACAAGCTGCAAAGGAGGGCCTCCTGATCTCTTTCGAGAAAACAGAATTTATTACTAACATCAAAACGGCTCCAAAACATATTGAAGTGAATCATGGGAAAATCAAGCGGGTTGTGAAATTTAAGTATCTTGGGGAATGGATAGACCCTACAATGTCCAAAAACGAGGCTTTTGCGTCACCCTTGAATAGAATTGAAATGGCTTACCATCTATTATAACTAAGAATGTGTACAACAAAAGATCTATATCCCTGAATGCAAAACTGAAGCACTACTGCACGGTCATCCGGCCAGAAGCTTTGTATGCAGCAGAATGTATCTCCATGAATAGAAAAGGCATAATGGAAAAACTGGAGACCAAGGAAAGGAAGATATTGAGGAAAATCCTGGGTCCAGTCAAAGAAAACGGCGAGTTCCGAAGACGCCACAACCAAGAGTTGTACACTCACGTAGAGAAAATAACTGACGTGATGAGGAAAAGGAGGATTTCTTTTTATGGACATATAACTCGAATGAAATCATCACGGCTATCCAACAGAATTTTTGCTTTTCTGCGTGAGAAAAAGACAAAGGGGGCCTGGTTCAGTGAAGTAGAGACAGATCTGTTGGAGACTGGGATAACACGTGAAGATATCCAGGAGCGTGGCCCACTTAGGGAAAAACTTCAGAAACATCGGAGTTTTCAACTTAAGCCGAAGCTAAAAACCTTGAAGGCGTGGACGACGGAGAGATAGTTGCAACATCGATTGTGAATGAAGGAGTACTGGGCAACATTAAAATGCAGAAAAAACAGTTGACATGACCTGGTCCTTAGTTGGCCGTAACGAAGGAAGAAGAAGAAGAAGCAGTATAGAGTGATGCAGAATATAGCATATTATTGCTAAAGAATCTTATTAAGCAGTGACTCCAGTGAAGTCATGTAATGGTCACATTGGATGTGCTATTTCGAAAGTTCAATTTATTTTGTGATAAGCTTTGTAATAATGTGTCAGGTCCGCCTCGTGTAGTGGCTAGCACTCTTGACTGTCACCGTGGAAGTCCGGGTTCAATTCCTGGCTCTGCCAAGAAATGTAATTCTAGTCTGACAGCTGGAACAGGATACACTCAGCCTCGTGAGGCAAAACTGAGAAGAGTCGGGTTCAATTCCCACCTCAGACATCCTGGAAGTGGTTTTCAATGGTTTTCCACTTCTACTCCAGACGAATGCCTGGATAGTTCCTAAATTAAAGCCACCTCCTTCCCAATCCTCGTCTGAATTACAACTACACACACTTGATGAACTAGACTCTTACTTAAAACACCAGCAAGTCTTCTAGTTTTCTGCCATATTTGTTGCAGGATTTCACTTAAGTAGGTGTACTGAGTTGGGCTCATTAGCATATGCTTGGTACACTCGGTCTGAACCACACGTGGTTATCGAACCTAGCACTACGCCCCATGTATATGAAGCAGGTCGTGGTACTACTCCCTTGCTCGTATTTTCATGAAAATTTAAATCTAAATTTTACGTATTACCATCATACATGGAAATTATTGCCAACATTGTATGTGTGAATATGATATAAGAAGAAGATTGTAAGTATATACAGTGTTATTTGAAAGAATGTGACAGATTTCAGCTGATTATTTTGCACAAACACTGTTGTTAATTCCACTGGGCGTATAGTGTTTTAATATACAATGGTTTTTCTAGCTGTTGACAAGTCTTTCTGCATCTTGAAGTGGCCTCCAAGATTGTCAGATCTTACACCATTGGATTAATTTCTTGTACAGCTATATGAAATGCTAGCGATTCTTCAAGAACTGTGTTAATCATTAATGCACTCTTGTAAATGAAAAAGAATGTTGCAAAACATTTGGTAATATCTTGAGATTTGATTTGATTTGTGATGTCTCTTAAGATGCACATTCAGAATCAAATGGAAGGTACCCACTACATAAATGCACACTTGGATATATCTTGGTAATGGATTGACATCTGTAGCATTCATTATTTTCGAGAAAATCCTTACACATTTCTGAGTCATAAGCTGCAACGCTGAAGCTTCGCCAGCTACTTCAGATGTTTATATATGTGTGGCTTGCATTGTGATGCTTCGCTAGCTACTTCAGAAATTTATTCACGTACATGTGTGGCTTGCATTGCAGCCCTATCTTCAAATTCAAGCGTATGCTATCAATGTAAACAATAGGGCATGGCCAAGGCTACTTCCTCACTCCCCTCAATCTTCCTGCCTTCTTGCTGCTTAACTGGCACATAGAACTTTGCAGAGTTGCATGACATTCTGTGGCCACATTCATATTTCTATATTTATCTACATTTATAAACATTGATTTATATTGAAAAGACTTGGACTCAAATACCATTGTTCAAATACATTTTGCCTTTCTACTTGTTGTTTTAAGGAGACCAACATCTAGGTTATCAGCCCCTAACTCATAGATTTGTGCCTTGGATGTTGCACTACCTTCTAGAGGGGAATTTAGTGAGAATGGTCATGAATATTGCAATGGATTGCAAGAACATTATTATTATTATTATTATCATCATCATGCCACCTACTCTCTAAAAGTAATTTGTTAATGACATCAATGATACTTTAGAACACAACAAGATTCTTATCTATGCGGGTGACACCAAAATATTTACCATACATAATGATTCTAAAATTACCTTCAAGTGACTACAACAACGCTTCAATAACTAAATGGTGTCATGACAACAACCTCTACATCAATACCAAAAAATCTAAAATTATGCACATCTGTTGTACATTATACATCAGACATGTTTTGATCAAAATATTCTTGCCATCTGCAATTGTAACAACTTCACAAATATCTAGGACTAACAATAGATGAACACTTCAATATTACCTCGCATGTATGATTAGAAATACACCTTCTGTAACCTTAATTTTTTTGTTGACAATAAAACTTACCTAACAGTCTATCAAGCGCTAGTATTCAAACATACAATCATCCCATATTTGAATATTAAATACATTTATCCTTTATAATAATATCAACCTTAACACTGTACTTTCATGATAAATGCTTCACAAAACTTGCAAGATTTCAAACAGAAGCAAAATATATTCCTATTTGCATAAACAGCTATGGATGCAAGAGCTTGAATTACCCAGTTCCTTCAATCTTAAACAAACTTCCCTCTGAAATAAGAAATAGCTCAAATAAAACATGGGCAGTTCATAATATAAAGATAATAATAATGATGATAATTGTTGTTTTAAGGGGCCTAACATAATATAAAGAAGTAGGCCTACTATTTATCAAGATATGATACAGCAAGTCAATAACTAGTTAAAATGATATCCTATATAACAAATAATATAAATTCAAAACTCCAGTAAAACTGACCTATATACTCTTTTTGCACCTCTATGACATCTTACTTAAATTAACTGGCTAGCAATAGTTAGAATTTGTTGTACTATTTAGTGTTTTTATATCAATTTTGTATTCCTTTTATTAGTTTAATTTATTCTTATACATGTTTATCTATAGAATGCCATTAGAAGCTTCGTAACACTTCTACAATCTTGTCAAGATCAAATAAGACATTTAAAAAATTAAATAAATAAAAATAAGGAAACAAATTTCATATACTGTAACTTACACATTTTTTACACTTTATTTTTTAATTTTCAGTATTGTGTATTGTATCATTTTTCTTTTGTGTAAATTCAATATGTTGCACTTGTATATCTAATGTATAATACAATATTGTAATACAATATATCCCACAGATAACTGGAATGTATTCTCCACCGATTCGTGGGATATATTCAATGTACTTGCATAGAGAATAATAAATTAAATTGAAAATTAAATTATCTTTATTTATTATTAGTATTATTATTTCCCATTAATATTGCAGCTTTCAGTTGGTCAACACAAAAATCATTCCAATTACTGGAATATGTGAACAAACTTAAAATTTATATATATTGTTAAAGACTATTGAAGAAGAAAACTATGGGATGATATTTTTTTTGCTCGTCAAGCGAGCATCATCAGATCCAAATATGCAAGACAACCAGCTCGACAAAACACTACCAAACCTACAGTGACACCCACAGACAGTCTGTGCTCTCTAAAAACTAAATACAAGAAAACCCATCAGAAATTACTGCTGATAAATATTAAGGCATTAAGCACCGAAGTAAGAGAACTACTTATTTTAATGTTGCAAAAACTTAGAAATCACTATCCCATCAACAAAATTAGTCTTCCTCCCCCAAACTAATCTAAATGGCTTCAAGCTATCTTTATTATTTCTCTGTAATGTATAAAATTGAGTTCAATAATGGATGGCAGTTCAGGGTGGCTGCTTACGGAGGCTAGGGCGTGAAGCAATACGGGGCTGGCTAGGACATGACTGTGAGCGCCAGCTGTGGGCCTTGCAGCGCATGGCCGGGTTGCTGACTCAGCTAGAAGAGGTAATGCCAAGGTCTCGCTTGGAGATTGACTCATGCCACAAGGCATGGAGTGTAAAGTAAGTAGCTATTGGGGGCACGTTGAATGAATAAATGAAATCATGAACTCTTTGTTTGGAAGATCGACTGTTTATGAGCAGTCATTTGCAAAGTTTGGTGAGGTGTGGGTTTTGGGTACAGGGTTAGGAAAGCTAATGCATACTTACCATGGAAGTCCTCCTGCGATGCGTGTCTTGAAGTCCCGCGATCAAATCCCTTGCTGGAAGCGGGTGTGGACCGGGTACAGGCTGGCCCCTCACATTGCGAGCTGGTTCCCCCATGGACCTGGTCCATCCAAACTGTCCGTCGTACGGTCTGATCCCTCTTCCTTTACTGCCTGATGATTTGTAGGTTTTCGTTGGTTAGAATGGTCAGCAGTTTTCCCTTTCCTGTGTTTCTTCTGTTGTGTGATACCTTGCTCAATGTTTGTTTATACCGGGAGCTTGGCGTGTAGGTGTTTTGACTCATCGATGTTAAATGTTTAGTGTAGGAATTACATCACATGTAGTAATCATCCTTGTAGAGCTTGTTTGGTTCTATAAGTTTTATTTAGATTTAGGGTAAATTGGTATTTTAGGGGTGTGTTATGGTTGGGTTCATAACAATATGTCTTACCCCTTGAAACATGAAAAAGGAAAGAAGAGACAAGGGTCGATTTAGATGGGAAAATAAGACACCCTAATATCATTGGGGTTGGAAGAATATAAGAGCTTATATAGGGAGGTTGATATGAAACATGAAAAGGAGTAGCCTGGCACAAGTAAGTGGAAGTAATGTTGTGCTCAGCTGGAGTCCTATGGTTGACAACCCATAACCCACTAGTTGTAAGCCATCTAGTGGGCAGGACACTCGTATTTTATTGAAAAATGTTAGCAATACAACTCCCCTGCCTGTTTCCAGTTGATTTTATGTGTCTATAAGTTTATTAACATTTACCAATTCTGTGTAATTTTTTTGTTGTCCATTTGCCACGTAAACAGTCCTTCAACGTAGAGGTTAATACCTCCCACACTTCTAACAAGTAGTTACGTGAAGAACTATATAACCTATTTTCATATATCCTACTAATGTTAATTGCTTCTATCAACATACACAATTTCAGTTTGATTGCTGTCAAGATTCGTAGATATTGAGAACCGTCTAAATATTTCGGATGGTCGCCATGTTGGATTTTTATATATGTAGGCCATAGAGTTATGTACTATTACATGAAGAATATTGTGTAGGTGTAGTATTCAAACTTCAATCGCATGATTAGGACACAAGAAATAGAAACGAGAATTTAAAATTTCGCACAGGTGCCATCTTGTGGTTATGAAAACAATTGAAATGAATTAGATGCCAGTGGATTAAAATTTGTATAAGCATTTAACATACCAAGTTTCACTGCGCTCGGATGGTTAAATCGCGAGAAACGTCCATTCAAATATTTATATTTCACGTCGCCACCATGTTGGATTTGTGCTCACCAGGTTATTGAAAGTCACATAGGTGAACTTATGTCATAGCCTCAATCAACATACAAAATTTCAGTTTGATTGCTGTCATAGATTAATAGATATTGACAACCGTCTAAATATTTTGAATGGTTGTCATGTTGCATTTTTATAAATGTAGACCATAGAGTAATGTATTATTAGATGACGATTATTGCGTAGGTTCATTATTGAAACGTTCACTTTGATCGCATGATTAATACACAAGATATAAGAACTTAATTTTAAAACTTCGCACAGCCGCCATCTTGAGGTTATGTAAACAATTGAACTAAATTAAATGCCAGTGGATTACAATGTGTATAAACATTTACTCTACAATATTTCACTACGCTCAGATGGTTAAATCGCGAGAAAAGTCTATTAAAATGTTTCGACTTCGCTTGGCCGCCATGTTCGTTTTGTACTTTACAGGATTTTGAAAGTTACATAGATGAACTTGTAGTAGTGCCTTTTACAAAATTCCACGTGATACCAGTAATTGTTTCGGAGATCTAGAATGCCGGTGAAATATTTTGCACAGCCGCCTTCTTGAGGTTATGTAAACAATTGAACTAAATTAGATGCCAGTGCATTACGATGTGTATAAACATTTGCTGTACCAAGTTTCATTGCGTTTGGATGGTTAAATCGCGAGAAACGTCTATCTAAAGTTTCAACTTCGCTTGGTCGCCATGTTTATTTCGTAGTTAACAGGTTTTAGAAAGTCTCATAGGTGAACTTCTAGTAGGGCCCTTTATTACTGTACAAAATTTCAGGGTGATATCAGTAATAGTTTCGGAGTAATAGAATGCCGGTGAAATATTTTGCACAGCCGCCATGATGGATTGGTGAGACATAATAAAATTTGGAGGGTACGGTCGAGGTCGACCAAAATGGAGCTATGACCTCACCGAGTTTCATTGACATCGCTTCAGTCATTTAGATTTTATTAGGGGGACACACAGACATGCATACACACACACGGACACAAGGTGATCTCATAAGCCTATTTCATAAATGAAAATAGGCCAAAAATACAAGATTATCAAGTTTTGCTCTTAGTGCTGTTTTTGTAGTAATAGAAATATTGGCTCATATTTTGCTTATCGTGCTAAAATGCTGCTTCATTTTGTTTTTGTTTCACTATCATCTTCTTTACCGCTCGAATACCAACTTAATTTTTATTTCACTGTATACCAATTTTGTGACCACTACCCATGGCAGAAAAACAAGGGACACAATTCTTGATTACAATATAAATAGCAAGCAAAACATAATATAACATTGTACTTCATAACAGGAAGAATGATTTCAGCTTCTCAAATAATGGTTGTATATATTAGACCAACGATTTCTATCCCTGGCATCTTCCATACTTGCATCTGGATCCACCTGGTTCAGTGCCAACATAGCTCGATCGTTCCATCTTGTTCTTGGTCGACCTCTTGGACTTTTCCCGTTGGTTGAAAATTGAACACACGGTTCGGGAGAGTACCTTCTGCTCTGATAATGTCTAACCATTGTAATCTTCTTCTCTCCATCTCTCTACTGATGTGTGCCTTTTTATAACGTCGATATAACTCCTCTTTACTCCGTCTTTCCCAACTGTTAGTTTCTGGGCAGTATTTTGGGCCATAGATTTTCCGCAGCATTTTTCTTTCAAATGCACATATACGTTCTTCAAAAGTTCTTGGAGTCGCCCCCGTTTCACAACCATACATTAAAACAGGTCGTACTAGGGTCATGTATAGGTGGATCTTGTTTTCCTGAGATATTAGACGTGACGTGAAAATTCTATTCATGCTGTAGGAAACATGAGTAGCGTTGGTGATTCTTTGTCTTGTTTCCTTTTCTATTTCACTTTTGTTTGACAATAGTGATCCTAAATATTTGAATGATTCAACTGTCTCAAATTTGTGCATTCCAACGTCATAGCGATCGGAATATTCTGTCGACGTGATATAATCATGTATTTTGTTTTCGATTCATTAACTGCCAACCCCATTTTCTTTGCTTCCAGTAGGAATCTTGATGTATCAGTCGTTACCTGATCCAAAGTGTTCCCCATGATCACCACATCATCAGCAAATGCTAGAATTATGTCCGATCCGACCATCTCCATTTCCCTATTCCAACCAGTTCCATGTTTAGTCTTTTCCAATGCTATATTGAAAAGGACTGGGGCTAGAGGATCTCCTTGTCTTAGTCCTCTTTGAACGCTAAAGGATTCTGATACTTGATTTGCAAACCGCACCTGGCAACTAGAGTCAGAATAACAGGTCTTGATCAACCTGATATACTTCATTGGAATGCCCATCTCGTGCATAGCCGTCCATAATACTATACGGTTTATACTGTCATAGGCCTGACGGAAATCAATAAAGATTAAATGCAATTCCTTGTCAAATTCGTAGAATTTCTACATGAGTTGCTTCAATGTAAAGATGTGGTCGATAGTAGACCGACCAGATACAAAACCACATTGGTATGAGCTTATAATGTCTCCCAAAAATGGCTTAAGTGGATTCATAAGCAGTGAGGTAAAAATTTTATATCCTATCTCGAGTAAGGCAATCCCTCGGTAGTTAGAAGGTTGTGTGGCATCACCTTTCTTAAAAGGTTTCTTAAGGTCACCAATCAAATATCTTTAATAGCGAAATAAACTAGTTCAGCAAAAAAAGAGCGAATTTTATTGGCATTTTGTATTCATTGCTTATTTTAATATGCACCTCTTAAACATTTGAACTTGTGAACATGACAGCCACACTTTGTACAAGCCAAAGCTGGAATGGGAAAAGCACGCATTCCAAATACGACTGAGATAAACACCCGGCAGTCACTGACAACTGGTGGAGGGTAAAACCCTATTAGGACTATTGCCCATCTCCTGGAAGGATGCGGGTATTGACTTTAAGTCACCAAGAATGTCTGCAAGCCGCTATTTTAGGAACTTTTCCAATATTCAGTCGTAGTTGAGAATTAGAGATGGGTCGAATGTCAACAGTGACAGTTCATTCCAGAGCCAAAGAATTTTCTAATGAAGGTCTTGATGTATCCCATTCAAAAAATGTTAATGTGTAAATATTGTAATGTGCAGGTAAATTGTGAGTAACGAGACACAGTGTCTAAACATTGTTTAAAAAATAAACATTTATGGCTTAAAAAGTGTAGCTACTAAAAGACTATCGATGGTTCGTTCAATCGTCAGGAGAAAGCAAAACAAGAAAAAACTGAGCTTGTAATGGATACTACAAAAATGTTCTCGAGATCAAATATTCCAATTGAAAAGGTGGATCATCAAACAGTTAGAACTTGGCTTCCGAAGTATGTTCCTGGTGAGTAATAAAGAATGTATTATAAAAAAAAGAAAATATTTTGAATTAACATTTTGTCATAATTTGCACGCCTATTACCGTCCATTCGATATATAGCGTTATTATATTTACCTAAAGTCCTTTTCAAATTTACATGAAATTATCACAATAACCTGACAAGTATTTTGTGATAAAATGTGAAATTCAATATTCATATCACAATATTTTAGAAATTAATGCGAATTTTTGTGGTCTACAATTGCTACAATAATGTCTATTAAGTGTGTTTTAGAATTAATAGTCATGATAAAATGAACAAAGGTAGAGCAGGGATGTTGCAAGGCCTGGGGTAAGAATCAGTAAGCATTGTGCATTATTTTGTGTATGGGGGGGGGGGGCTTTGGTGGCGTAGTCGGTAGCATGCTGAATTGCTATGCCCAAGATCGCGGTTTCAAACCCAGTCAAAGTCGTTGGTTGTTTAAGATCATTAAAATCCTTCAGTATGCCTTCATTTGGAGGGGAAGTAAAGTCGACGGGCCCATGTCATAGATTTATAACAGTTCGATTGTGTGTAGTTAAATTTGTAGGTTATTTGTTTAGAAGCGCTCTATAAAGTTCCAACGTTCGCCGTTAGGTGTCGGTGACAGTGGCATCGCTGGTAGCCAGAAGTTGGAACTAATAGAAATTGAACTAGATGGGGAGCCCGCAGGTGTTCAATTAAAAATACAGCAATATGGCCATTGGCTGCAATTCAAATTAATTATTATTTTGTGTATGTTTAATTTTGCAACAGACAATCACATTTTTTGTTTTTGTTTATATCGTATGGTTTTACAAGTACACAAAAAAATATCTGTATCTATAATCAAATGGAAATATCCAATTTGACTACCAGTCCAGAGCACTCGGAGTCACTTGGTGTAGAGTCCTCAGATCACCGTTGAATCTTAGCAGATGAAATCGATTCTATGTTCAAGTGACATATTTGTAAGGTGTTACCAAGGGGGATTGATGAGTGGTCCATGCTTGGTTGTTCCGACAAAGGGCTATCCATAAATAAGTTCTCTTGGATACTTGTTCCTGTATAGTAGCACCTTCGTGGAAGAATTAACCGGTATTTACTGTTGCCTAGGTATCGCTCGATTGCAAGAATCATAATCTTCAAGCAGGCTTCTTTCTTCATTTTCTTCAGCGTTTGTCCCGCCTGGTGACAGGGTCTGCTACATGGATTCGATGTCTCCATTTAGTTCTGTCCTGGGCCATGTCAGGGTGGAGATTGACGCTCGTCAGATGTTTGTGACGGGTATCGGCCCATCGCTGTTTTGGTCGTCCTTTCGGTCTATTACCGGCGACTTCCAACATGTAACCCGTCTTTGCTATAGTGTCAGCCCCTCTCCTCAGCACATGTCCAAACCATAATATACGACTCTCGCACATTTTTTCAGGTTTGGGTGCAATGCCAAATCTCTCCCTGATGCATTCATTGGGGATGCGATCCAGTTTAGTAACACGAGCTGTCCACCGCAGCATCCTGGGCTCCATGACTCCCAGTCGACGCTCCATCTCAGTCGTAGTAGGCCAACATTCGCAACCGTACAGTGCGACAGGTCGAATGACAGTACGATAGATTTTAGATTTGAGGTGATCTTTCATCCTCCTGTCGCAAGTGACGCCAGTTGTAGTTCGCCATTTCATCCAAGCTGCGGATATCCTTGCATTGACCTCTTCGACAAGTCGGCCATCAGCAGCGAACGTGGAGCCAAGATACTTGAATCTCGTTACTCGCGGTAGATCCTCACCGTCTACCTGAATGGTTCCGATTGCTTCTGTGCCAGATGTCATATATTCATAGAGGCTTCTTCCTTGACCCCCACAATAACCATTTGTATGTAAGCTTTTCTACCACAAGTAGGACAAATGGAAACTTACAGCTAGTAGGTCATGTATTGTCCATTAGTAAAGGGAGGAAACTTGTAGTTTTATGTGGCTGTTAATCTCGCAATCATGAGCCACAGAACCTCCATTTTTACGTGGAATCCGTGCCAGAGAATGTGATATTTCACTTTGAAAATCTCATATGGATTGACTGGGAATTGAATCCGGTCCGCCTTGGTGAGAAGCAAGCAGCTTGACCACTGCACACCATCACATCCGTACCTGAAGTACAAGCCATTTTGAGGGTCTGCTTGTGGTGCAGTATCTAGCATTCTCGTCTGTCACCCCTGAGGTCCAGGTTCGATTCCTGGCTCTGCCAAGAAATTTAATTCTGATCTGAGGGCTGGAACGGGGTACACTCAGCCTCATGAGGCAAAATTGAGAAGAGGGGGTTCGATTCTCACCCCAGTTTTCGGTGCTATTCCACCTCTACTCCCGGCATGTGCCGGGATGGTTTCTAACTTTATGTTATAACCTCTTCCTTTCCAATCCTCACCTGAATTACAAATATGCACACTACTACAGAAAACACAATAACATGGGTTATCACACACATGCTATACACATGCACACATAAGTACAGGAGGCTAAGATTTACGGTAGATGGAAGGTAGAGAATTAGAATGTCGGACCCATATGCTGTAGGCGACAAACCTGTGACTTTAGCATTGAACATCATTATTTTAACCATTGGGCAAATGGATTATGGTCAGGAAAATCCAATTCTGTTGTACCACAAGTACAGTCATTTATATGCTCAAAAGAGAAAAGTAAAAAGGTGGTATCAACTCAAGAAGGAAAAGTAGTGTTATTTCATGAAATGAGGGAAAAACTGTATTATTATAATATTATCACTCTTCACAAGGAACACCTCTAAATTTTGATTTTGTATTGAAGTCATTCTTTATGAATGATTTCAAAACCGAGGTTGAAAAGATAGTAGCGTTTCAAGTTCTTAAATGTTGTAGTCTCGAACAGGACTTTTTTTTGGTCAAAGATACATATTTTTTCTACTTTCACTTCGTGATTGAAGCGTACATGAGACAAGAGGAACATTTGAAGTGAAATGTCTTGCCTTTGCGGATGATATAGCAATAATTTCACAAAACTGACGCCAAGCACAATAATGATAGAAACTCTATAAATAATAACCCCTGGCACTACAGCCCATGAAGGGCCTAGGCCTACTAAGTGACCGCTGCCCAGCCATTTGGCCTGCAGATATTGGGGTGATGCGTGGTCAGCGCATCGGGTCCCCTCGGCCGTTAATCTTGGTTTTCGTTACCGGGCCGCTGCCTCAATGTCAGTAAGCTACTCAATTGTCCTCACGAGGCTGAGTGCACCCTGTTCCAGCCTTCACGTCAGTTTCTAAAATTCCTGACAGAGCCGGGAATCGAACCCGTGGCCTCCGGGTGAGAGGCAGGCGCGCTACCCCAACACCCCGGGGCTGGAGTTGATAGAAACTCTACATGCAATAGCAATTAAAACTGGTCTTATTATTTCATATGAAACACTAAATAGGCTATATTGAACTAGAATTACCCGCCGTGGCTTCGCCCGTGAATATTGTAATTGTAAAGAGAACACTTAGCAACATCTCAATCATGAATGCTATGACTTATTTATCATTTAATTTTGAATAATACCAGTAATGTTAATAATTTGGTAAAGACCGTAAGCAATCAGACAATAATGCCAATATAACTCAACAATCTATATATAAAAATCAATGTAACGTGATAGTTTGTCTGTGGGTGGGTATGTATGTCTCCTATGCGTTCATATACCATTCGTCCGATTGCGATGAAACTTGGGTGAGATGTTGAGTACACTCCAAGGAAGGTTTCTGACTTAGTAAATCCATTTTACAATAGGTAGCGCACGCGTAGATTCAACAAATGAGCGACGATGCGCGAAGCATTTCAACAAAGTCCCGTATGTGTTCATATACCATTCGTCCGATAGCGATGAAACTTGGGTGAGATGTTGTGTACACTTACGTGAAGGTTTCAAAATTAGTGAATACATTTCACAGTAGATAGCGCACGAGTAGATTCAACAAATGAGCGACGACACGCAAAGCGTTTCAACAAAGTCCCGTATGCATTCATATACCATTCGTCCGATAGCTATGAAACTTGCGTAAAATGTTGTGTACACTGCAGGGAAATTTCTGGCTTAGTACATCCACTTTACAATAGGCAGCGCACGAGTAGATTCAACAAATGAGCTACGACGCGCGAAGCATTTCAACAAAGTCACGTTTGCGTTCATATACCATTCGTCCGATAGCGATGAAACTAGGCTGAGATTTTGTGTGCACTCCAGGGAAGGTTTCTAGCTTAGTAAATCCCTTTTAAAATAGGTAGAGCACGAGTAGAATCAACAAATGAGCGACGACGCGCGAAGCGTTTCAACAAAGTCCCATATAATTTCATATACCATTCATCCGATAGCGATGAAACTTGGGTGAGATGTTGTGTACACTCCAGGGAAGGTTTCTGGCTTAGTACATACATTTTACAATAGGTAGCGCACCAGTAGATTCAACAAATGAGCGATGACACGCGAAGCGTTTCAACAAAGTCCCGTATAAAGTCATATACCATTCGTCTGATAGTGATAAATGTTTGGTGAATTGTTGTGTACACTCCAGGAGAGGTTTCTGGCTAAGTAAATCCATTTTACAATACGAAGCGCACGTTTATGTTCAACAAATGAGTGACTACGCGCGAAGCGCTTCGACAACGTCCCGTATACGTTCACATACCATTCATCCGATTGCGATGAAACTTGGGTGAGATGTTGTGTACACTCCAGGGAAGGTTTCTGGCTGAGTACATCCATATTACAATATGTAGCGCAAGAGTAGAATCAACAAATGAGCGACGACACGCGAAGCGTTTCAACCAAGTCCCGTATGCATACATGTACCATTCGTCCGTAGCTATGAAACTTGGGTGAGATGTTGTGTACACGTCATGGAAAATTTCTGGCTTAGTAAATCCCCTATACAATATGCAGCGCACAAGTTGATTCAACAAATGAGGGACGACGCGCGAAGCGTTTCAACAAAGTCCTGTATAAGGTCATATACCATTCTGCCGTTAGCGGTGAAACTTGGGTGAAATATGGTGGACACTCCAAGGAAGGTTTCTGGCTTAGTAAATACATTTCACAGTAGGTAGCACACGAGTAGATTCGACAAATGAACGACGACACGCGGAGCGTTTCAATACAGTCCCCTATGTCTTCATATCCCATTAGTCCGAAAGCGATGAAACTAGGGTGAGATGTTGTGGACACTTACGTGACGGTTTCTAACTTGGTAAATACATTTTACAGTAGGTAGCGCACGAGTAGATTCAACAAATGAGTGACGGAGCGCGAATCGTTTAAACAAAATCAGGTATGCGTTCATATACTATTCATCCGATTGCGATGAAACATTGATCAGTTATTGTGTACCCGCCAGGGAAGGGGACTTAGTAAATCCATTTCACAATAAGTAGCGCAAGAGTAGATGCAACAAATGGGTGACGACGCGCGAAGCGTTTCAACAAAATCCCCTATTGCGTTCATATAACATTCTTCGATTGCGATGAAACCTTGATGAGTTATTGAGTACACGCCAGGGAAGGGCTTCGACTTAGTAATACATTTCTCAATAGGTAGCGCACGAGTAGATTCAACAAATGAGTGACAGCGCACGAATCGTTTAAACAAAACCCCGTATACGTGCATATACAATTCATCCGATTGCGATGAATCATTGATGAGCTATTGTGTACACGCCAGGGAAGGGTTTCGACTTAGTAAATCCATTTCACTACAGGTAGCGTACGAGTAGATTCAACAAATGAGTGACAGCGATGAAACTTTTGAAAGTGTTGTGCACGCTTCCACGAATGGTTCTAAATTAGAAAATCCATTTTACGATAGCTTAGAGGCAGTTAACATGTTGTGTATCCAAAAGCACTTCAAGAAACAGAATTTCAACGCCAACACTTTCTTTGATTGGCATTGCAACGCTTGCCGGGTACAGCTTGTGGCATATAAATATCAAAATCTCATGAACGTCACGTCGCATCGCATGTATAAAATTTGACCCAGAATCACAATACAGTTTTCAACCATGAACGTAAATATAAAATTAATGAGTTTTATTTAACACTCTGCCTAACACAAAATCCATTTACCTAAATTCCTATGAAAAAAAGTACACATCATAAAATTACACAAATGAAAATCCTCTACGCCACTTTTTCCCTTTTCACCACATAATAAACACCACATCGAAAAACCCTTCGACACGTGTCTGTTTATTTTTAATGATAAGTTTATATGCCGAGAGCCTCACACTCAAATGAAACCACTCGTTTGATATTGCAGGTTTAACCCCCTTAAGACCCCTTTAGAACATGAATATCCAAAACGCCTTCCTTACTGGACGCTTTCGACATACAACGAACATATTCCCAAAATTGCATGTGTCTAACCTCAATAGTTTTGGCTGGGTGTTGAGTGAATATCCAAAAATCCTTCCTTAGTGGACGCCGTTCTTGGTTTTTTTTTTTTCAGAATTTCACCCCTCCCCCATGGACCCCTTAAATTGGTTTTATGAGAAAACGGTCAAACACCTATTTACTTATTTTTAAGCAGATGTTTTTCCCCCGAGTTTCAAACTTCTCACCTCTGTCTTTTAAGAGGTACATGCTCCGTTAGGAATCTTTCAACCCCCACTTTTCACCCCTTTCACCCCATAATATACACCCATAGACATGTGTCTGCTTATTTTTAATGATTAGTTTATATGCCGAGTATCACATCCCCAAATGTGAAACCACTCGTGAGATATTGTTATTCAATGAAATGCAAGTTTAACCCCCTTTAGAACATGAATATCCAAAAAGCCCTCCTTAGTGGACACTATCGTCATACAACGAACATATTCCCAAAATTTCATGTTTCTAACCTCAACAGGTTTGGCTGGGCGATGATGAGTAAATATCCAAAATTCCTTCCTTAGTGGACGTTTTTTCCCCTTGAATTTCACCCCTACCCATGGGTCCCTTAAATTGGATTTATGAAAAAACGGTCGTACACGTATTTACTTATTTTTTAGGCTGATTTTTTCTCCCCGAGTTTCAAACTTCTCGCCTATGTCGTGTAAGAGATACCCGCTCCGTTAGGCATCCTTCAATCCCCACTTTTTACCCCTTTCACCTCATAATATACACCACATCGAAAAACCCTTAGACATGTGTCTGCTTATTCTTAATGATTCGTTTATATGCCGAGTATCATAACCCCAATGAAACCAATCGTGAGATATTGTTATTTAATGAAATGCAGATCTAACCCCCTTAACACCCCTTTAGAACCTGAATATCCGAAAATCCTTTCTTAGTTTTCGAGATACAACGAACATATCCCCAAAAGTTCACGTTTCTAACCTCCATAGCTTAGGCTGTACAATGATGAGTGAGTGAGGGAGTCAGTCAGTCAGGACAATTTCTTTTATATAAGAGACTAGCAACTCACCCCAGCTTCGCCCAGGAACAGTTATGAATGCATAACGTGCTAGCTCGTAAACTGTTCCCTCAGTAATTGAATAGAGATTGTTGGAAGAAATGAAAACGTAAAAACACTTATAGTGGGCAATGTATTGAAAATAGAGATATGCTCTTGTAGAACTTTTCATGCTGAACAATTTTTACACTCGTTGTATATTGATATTTTTAACGATTTCCCCAGCGTAAGCGTAAAAAGCGCACGAACGCCAGTTTTTTCCCCGACTTTTTCACTGAAATCGTTACTGCTTGGCTTCCTTTGATCATAAACCTTCCTCGAGATATCCTTTACATAATGGTGAAAACCGCATCAAAATCCATCCAGTGGGTCTCGAGATTACGCGTGACATCCAAGAATCGGGGACTTAGTTTTATACTAAGTGGAGATATAGACACAATAAGGAAAAGTATTTAACAACACAACATGGTCAGATTCGAAGAGTTGACAAATTTAAATACTTGGGTGACTGGATACAGTCAAATGGACTCAGCCTACAAACTTACTCACACCCTTTACAACAAAAGGTCCATATCGTTCCAAGTAAAAATCAAACACTATGCCACTGGCATTAAACCAGAGGCATTACATGGATCAGAATGCTTATCATTGAACAAAAGGGGAGTACAAGTTGAACTGGAGAAGAAAGAAAGAAAGAAAGAAAGAAAGAAAGCAAAAAATACTTCTAAAAATTTAGGAATTAAGATAATATTTGGATTTAAAAAAATACCTTTGCCGAAATATAAAGGATATTACAGTTAGAGTGCGCGCAAGAAGAGCTTACCAAAACTGAACGATGCGCAGAGACCAATATCAATCGACGTAGTTTAATGCTCATTGCGCCCTGTGTGTCCAAAACACGAGCTTTATCAAAATTTGCATCTCACAGATGGATTGCGCCCGTTCATGTCTGGGATGCAATGCGCCCGACGGTGGGTTAAATGCATTATTTCTCGAATACATACTTTCTAATACCTTGATAGTGAACAATCCTGACCTGACTGAGCGAAGCGAGTTGTATTTTTGAATTCAGCATGCAAGGAATGTGAGGGAGGTATCAGTTATAAAACCCTTGAACTCAGAAAAGAAGTTCTGAAACAAATGCAAACCAGTGATATGTATTCAATCATTCGTACATTCAGGCAAAAAAAAAAAAAACAACATTCAAACATTTGCCCACATATTCAATCAATTAATCAATAAAACCACAAATAAAAATAAACACTAATAGGCTGTACAATAATATACAGTCTATTTCTGATGTTTCTCGTAACAGTCGATAGAGAGTGAAGGTGGAGGTCAAGTTGTATATTGACTTCATCGAGATCAGACATGCATCTTTCTTTGAATTAATTATCAGTCTGACCCTATCAAACATGCACTTCCATCTGTGATTCTCTGGGGAAAGTGAAAACCTAAATTGGGCCTACCTGAGACTTGTTCTTGAACAAAACTGTTGCTTTGTTGACATAGCCAAAGGAAAACGCTTTCAAAATGATTGCCAATTCAGTGGAAAAAGAAGCACATCAATACGGTCTCATCATTAGGAGAAATTGAAAACCTAAATTGGATAGCAAATTCTACCAATTCTAGGTCTCAGCTCACATTTAGATTACTTCCCTGAGAACTCTGGAGATTACAGCGAGGAGCAAGGTGAGCATTTTCACAGACATTCAAGTGATGGGAGAGAGTTACCATAGTCATTGGGCTGTGAACATGCTTGCAGACTATTGTTGGTGTCTCAGGAAGGACGTTCCAGATGCAAAACATGCACAAAAGTCATTGGAAGAGTCCTTTCTTCCACAATAATGGTGTATGTGTTTCATTCCATATATATACAGTATTATATTTTATTATTCATTGTGTAGCTAAATTGGTAAGTTATTTGGTGAGCAACGCTATATCAAGTTCCAACGTTCGCCGCTAGGTGACAGTGACGTCTGGTAGCCTAAGTTGTACTACTTGAAACTGAACTTCATTCATTTCATCTCTCATTAACTAATCTCGTGAGGTTGGCGTCAGAAAGGGCATCCGGCCGTACAAACCATCAGCCACGTGGAATTTCAAGGCATCTCATCCCCGACCCCATTGGAAATGGGATTAATAAGGGGTAGACATAGATGTTTTATTATTCATGCAAATTTAAGTCCAATTTGATTCAATAAATCATGGTTTCTTAGATATGAAAATGAAAATCCACAACCTGCTTCCAGTCTCCGACCGGGTCAGGAATGGAATGAATGAAGCCCCCATCTAGCGGCGAGGATATGGACTGTGCCGGCTGCCGAGGCCTGACGCACTCCTCTGGGGCAATGATTAAATGAATGACAGATGAAATGAAATGATAGTGGAGAGTGTTGCTGGAATGAAATTTTGACAGGGAAAACCGGAGTACCCGGAGAAAAACCTGTCTGCCTCCGTTTTGTCCAGCACAGATCTCACATGGAGTGACCGGGATTTGAACCACGGACCCAGCGGTGAGAGGCTGGCGTGCTGCCGCCTAAGCCACGGAGGCTTGGTTTCTTAGATATAATTTAATATAATATGTTTACATACTGTCTTTTTTTTAATGTGATGCCATGAAAACTCGACCTGACTAAAAAAGTGAGTTATATTTTTCAATTCAACATTTACTAAATATGAAAGAACATTTACAAAATGTTGACCTTAAAACTGACACAAAAGTGTATTTGAATGATTTTCTCTCATTTTATATAAAGTTAGGGTAGATCGATGTGATAACAATCATATAAAATGTGGGTATTGGTTCCATGTTGACTTGCCACATATGTATTAAAAAGTATAATCATTTGATTTCTGCCTAGTCAGTGCCTATGAATATCAAGTTACATATGTGAAGTTAACTAAAGGTACATGTTTCAGCCAAAACAACTTGAAAAATATCAAACACTTGAATAGCACAGTGGATATATTGTAGTCATTTGTACTCTTCAACACATTTTCTATTGCTTCTTGTATATGTATCTATTTTGTCACCTACTGTACAGTATATTATTTCCTATTTCATTTATGTATTTTACCACTTTTGTATATGATATATATATATATCAGTGTCTCCTTCTTTAAAAATTATCATAATTGTTCTTAATCACTGTAAATAGTTGCATTAATTCATCTTGAATGCATGTTGGATTGATTCAATGAATAAACAAATGATCAACTGTTAGATGAAATTTTCTTTTCATGATGATTGAGTACATGACTGTTCGTGATGTTGACAGTTACTAGTGTCTTCCTTAATTGTGTTTATGTCTTTCTTTCTTTTTTTATTTTAATTTTTATGTATTATTATATTAGATTTTATCTGTCCAACTATAATGAAATACACACATGCACGACCTATCACTCTCCTCACCAACACTCCCACTCTCCCTCTGTATTGTGGATAACATCTGTTTCTATTCTGGGAAAAAGTATGAAGTTTAGTTTCTTGTTATATTATTTTAATACTATAAATGAAAGATAATATTCCTCTTCTCTCATTGTTATGGTTGTCAGGTTTTCCCTGTCAACTCGGCAAGGAATCACCACTCTACGGCATGGTCTTCCCACATACTCTCCAAGCATACTTCTCATATCACTTGAGCAATATTAATTTGTAATATCACATCCACATGTCATTTCATTATTATTCTTTTTCAACTTTTTTTTCTTATTCTTGTGGGAGAAGCACCAATTTCTCAGACCAATTTTAGAAATTATGGTTTAGTTACTATGCAGATTGCAGAGAAAGACAATATGAGGCATAAAAAAGTAGACAACGAAAGCAAAAATAGGTGAAAAATGCAAAACTATGGTCCTGCCATTCCTAAGTGTGCCAAAACATGTTTGTCTCTAATTGATTCCTGACTCCTTCATAGGCATGTATCCATTACAAATAGTCGTTTTTCCTAACTTCTAGGCTTTAGTTACATGTTTCTGTGTGAAATGTTCAATCAGAAATATTATCTTAAAATTCAATTGCTAAATCATTGAAGTTGCTATATGCAGGTGGAGAGCCTGAACCGCAAGTTGGCATCAAAGAAGGAGGCAGGATCATCAAAGGAGAAGGGGGCAGGATATGCTTCCCCTACCATCAAGCTGGTCATGCACAGGTTTGTTTCACCACACATTTGTAGTAGATACTATAACATTTGAAAGGGTCTAATTCTTTTAACATGCACGGCCTATCTGTACTCTGATGAAGGGAGCAGTAATGCTCCAAAACATCTACCACCATACCATGGAAGTGTACTAAATGTTATATAAAGTATTGATGATGTGACGGGAAATTTGTTCACAATTACAGTGTATTCTAAAAGAATACCGGTAAGTAATAAAATGGTTTTTGATCAGATTTGAACCCGTGTGATTTCTGGCTGTGGGGTTAACTTAAGGACGGGGTGTATCAACGGGACACTGACACATGTTGGCGTTAGAAGGTGAGCATCGCGAGGGAGGTAGCTAATATCCCACCTGTGATGTTGCGGGCAGTGGTGGAGCACTCGCTAATGCGGTTCCAGGCTGTCGTGGATGCAGATGGTCGTCACATTGAGCATAGTTTGTAACCTGGCCTGTCAACGTGGTACACCATTAACACCTGTTACCCGCTCATTTGTAATTAAAATGTTTGTCTGGGGACCCTCGCAAGTACCGCAAGTTTAATTATAACCACCCTGTATATGACAAACATTAAACTTTGAATTTAATAACAAGGACTTATCTTGTATAAAAATGATGCAGAGATCTTGGAGAACCAGCTCTATAAAATATACCAAGCTAGCTTAGCGAGTAAAATCCAAGGCGGTGAGCGTTGTTATGATGTCAGACCATCACAGCTCAGAGTTCCCATGGCAGGAGGCGGCAGTGGCCTCGTTGAAAGTTACAGTACAAGCGGCATTCCAAAGAGAGGGAAGTTCCAAACTTCTTCTTCTTTCTTTGTAGTAGAAATTTCAAGAGTCCTGCATAGCAGGTTGGAGAATAGACACAGGGTGTGACAAGGTGATGACTTCAAAGAAGGTAAAGCAAGCTAACAGTCAAGAAAAACTGCCGCTACATTGAAAGTTGAAGTTTTGTTGAGTTAGACCTACATGATCTCAGGTTATGATGCTGATTATAGCTATATGTATTGCGGTTTGTATGCTGTTCGAGCAGTGCCATGCAGAGCGTGAAAAATGTGCAGATTGTGTTGTAGTGGTGCAGTGCTGTAGATGGTAGAAAGCTTAGGAACCTTCGAGAACTACTGCAGTAGACCATGCGCCAGAATAGAGGGCAGCCATTGGTCACTCGAGGGAGCTGTCAGTGACGTAGGTCGCATGACACTGCGAGAGGGCGGTAGCCATGATGCAGTCAGTATGAATCGTGCAACAGGTACAGAGCGAAGTTCTGCAACACTTGAGGTAATGTCTTACAAATGTGTATGATACAGCTAATACATATTATATTTGATTGAATATAAATACATGAATATTAATTTGATTATCATCTTTCGGGAGCCTTAGTCGAGAGCGAAAATATTTGACAGTAAAATACACAATCACTCGTAAAGAGAGAAAAAACTAAAGAAAGCGTGATATATCTCGAAAGTGATCACCAGTCATTGTCCTCATATTTATCTATAGGTAGCTTTGAAACCATTTTTCAGTGTTGCAATATCAACTCTATTTCAACTGTCACAGAGTTCTCGCAGTTCCAAGATAACTGAATTTTCAATATTACATTGGCCAAGATTTATATTTTGAGTCTGCCTTCTTCATTCTGATGTTGACATCTTCATATATTGAGTTTCACCATTGATTCTAAGTCCCATGGCTTGACTTTTATCTTCCGAGATCATAAACATTTCCTTGGGAGAATCCATACTAGTTATTGTTCCAAGCTTGCAGGTTCGCTCCTGGCCGTGGTAAGTGATTTCTTGAAAGGCGGCACGGATGTCATACGATGTTGGCATGTTAAAAAACCCATTTGAATTCAGTAGGTCGTGTTCATAATGGCAAAATTAATCTCGGGAGTTTCCGCCAACACAAAGTTCCTCATTTCTCTACTAGAAAGCGCTATAGTATTCAAGGAGCTTAGATATCTAACTTCCTTGACTTTCATAGTGCTTCACGGAACAACGAAATTCGACATGCAAGCTACCCTCTGGGTGTCAAATAACAAAGCTTGCACCCGGCATCCGAGGCCATACGATATTATTATATTATTATTATTATTATTGTTCCTCCTAATTTCAAGTCATTCATAGCTACAGGTAAAGCTAGGTTGAATAATACTACAGATCTCCTTGCCTCACCCCGGTCCTTACCTCAAAGGCTCTACTATAGTCCAGTCGACAGGTTGGAATAAGTGGGGTTAGGTGGAGAAAGGTCGGAATTTAATGAAACTTTGGGATGCTGTTCGGGGATGGTTAATTAACATTTTCTCAAGTTTTGGACCTCGAGGACCCTGTGCCCAAAGAGGAGGGGGCAGGAAACTGCAAAGGTTTCGACCTTCCTCCGGTTTTTCCTCAATAACATTTTTACCTTACGTCCTATGGCAAAAGCATTCTTATGCTATATTGTAGAGCGTTAAATTTCGTACAATTTTGACTATTGAAACATGTTTGTATGTCAATTCGTTACTGAGATATGCCGTGACGAAAAAGATGTCATTTTTCAAAATTCGCTAAAAAAAATGACCAAAAATGCAGAATTCTACTTTATTTCTTCGGTTATACCCGAATTATAATGAAAGGTTGTTGTAATTATGGTTCCTGGTTACAATCACCACCTTTGGAACCCCCACCCAATCCCAATTCACAAAAGCTAATTTTCTTCTGTGATCATCACATCATGTTGTTATTGATATTAGTTACTTTTCGGATCGACCTCCCCCCTCCTCCCCCACCCTTCCACTACATAATTATCCCAGGGCAGGTGAAATAGAATTGTTAGCTGATGTTCGTTCAGAGACAGCATGAGGACATGAGAGCAACCCGAGTAGTGAGAGACAACATGGACATTGGGAAACTGCGCGATTGGTTCACTGAACACCTCCCATTCCTTCTCATCCAGGAGATAGTTTCTCTGGGCACAGGATGGCGAAGTGAACTGTCACTTAGCACGAGAGATAGGCATATCATGCATGAAAAAATTGGGGGGGATTTTGAAGAATTGAAACGGAAGGATATGGTCGTGACTCTCGATTCCGTTTCCTGCTCTTTGAAAATTGCTGGTAAAAATTAACTGTCAATCCCCTCACTCTGTTCCAGCGTGTTTGCATTGTCAAAAAAATCTGAAGAAGATCTTAAAGAACGCTTGAAGTTTGAACTCGCACCCTTCCCTATGTCACTCTTCACTGAGGAGGGAATGCGCAAGGGAACAAAGTCTGCAATGTACTCGCTCTTCACTCACATAGAGGAAGTCAACCTTGGCAACAGGCAGTGACGGATACAGAGGGGGGCACCAGGGGCAAGTGCCCTCCCCGAAAAACCAGTTGTTTGCTACATTGATATTGCCGACAAAAATGATTGTTTCTCCAAACTGCGCTCCAAGTAAAATCTTTGCTCTATTACCTGCATTCATGTAGCCTATGTGGTCAATGTTTGTTATCATATAGTATGTAATGGCAACACTGTTAATATAATCGCTACATCGACATTGTTGCAAGTGCAGAGAGATCTTTTAGCAACCTGCAACTTGTCAAATCATGGCTACGAACGCGAATGACAGAGGAAAGGTTGAATGGCTTGTCTGTTATTTGTTCACCGTGATATAAATGTTGACGTTGAAAAGGTTCTAGAACGTTTCTCTAAAGGGGGTAAAGGAAGGATCGCCCTGGTTTTTATTTTGTAATAGGCATGTATTTTGCCTAAGAGGGTGGTCCCACGCTATTGGTTGAACAAGTGTTTCACTTTCGGAATCGGTTGTTCATCGATTATGATCCGCGGGCTGAGAGTAGGTTTGTAGTTGACCTTGATTCTCAACTAGACATTCTTCTTCACAACGACATGAGTTGTTGACGCCCACTCTGAGTAGTCGACCCTCTTGTAGAAACCAGATGCGATTTATGCGTCGATTTCTTTGTCATAGGCATCTCGCAGGGCTACAGGAGTGTCACTTGTTCGGGAGAAGATTGGGGTGGCACCATCCTTCAGGTGCATCTTCACTGGTGGGCCTGATAGCTTCCAGGGGTTATCGCTGAAGACATTCTGGAAGCGGTTGAAGGTGGCGTAAGTTCCTCGTGCTGGTACTGGGACAGAGACTGTTTGACGGAGAGTTGGTGGATTGGTTCTTGTTTTCCAAAAATCTGCACGAAATTGAGCACTCGCACAAACTCAGAGATCCCTTCTCGACCAAGGAGTATCTCGAATTGATCGTCGAAGATGTAGAGGTCGAGGTTCCAGGAGATGGTGACAATGGTGGCGATGACTGGTGTCTTCCCAATGCAGTTATTACGGTGGCCAGAGTAGCTCGCAAAAAAACGATCAACCTTCTGTAAAACACAATTTGGTTTGACCATACCTAACCTCAGTTTACTCATCAACAAACAGGGGATGTCAGTGTCGAGTTCCATCATGGCGGTGGTTCCCTCTATGATGACATCTAGCAACTGTTTCCCTGGAGACTGGATTGTTCCGATGACCTCAACTTCGTTGAAATTATGTAGGACATCTACACTCTCAGCTGGTTGTTCTCCTTCGGTCCCGTGATTTGTATTCCGCTGCTTTGGTTTTGACCTACAAACTTTAGCAATGTGACCTTTCTTGCCACATGTCCGGCATTCAGCGTTGAGGAACCTGCACTGACTGCGTGCCGAATAGAATCCCAATCAGTATTCAATACATTGTTTTTTTTTAATTTATATTTATGTGACTAGTAGTGACTCAGTGACTGACAGTGTTGGTACTATGTACATATTTTGTAACATTTGTGTAGTAGACTTGTAGGCCTATATTGTCTTCAGATAGTCACTATGATTGCAAATGTTTTGAATACATATTGGACTGTGTAATGTGCATTACAATGTGGAAATATAGGCTACATATTTTGTACAATTAAAAGTTTTTTTTTACATAATAACAATGACTTGAAATTGAAACCAATAAACCATTTTAATATAATGAATTTCTTGTAGAATTATAAAATATGATGGTTGGATGTAGTGTAGTGTTTGTAGATTAAACACAAATCTAGTAATTTTATTACATATTTTCTGTAGCTACTCTGAAATCCTAGTGTTCCCCCTCCGAGGTCAACTTCTGGATCCGCCACTGGCAACAGGAAATGTAACGTGATTGATGGAGGATACCTGTTACATAAAGTGGTGTGGATCAAAACTCCCACATTCGAGATGCTGTGCTCTACGTACATCAACTACGTGCAGAGACACTTTGGTAGCAATGTGATTGTTGTGTTTGATGGATACCCCACTAACGCCGGCTATCAAAGCACCAAAGCCGCAGAACGAGCTCGCCGTTCTGCATTACAATCAGCAACCAAAGTCGTGTTCTCCTCATCTACCAAGGTGACCATAGCACAAGAAAAGTTCTTGGCAAACGAGCGCATTCATTTCGATGTTGTTAACACGAATGGCGGATGCTAGCATCGACGTAAAGCAGGCATATGAGGACGCCGACGTGATGATCGTCAACACCGCACTATTCAAGGCCAGCGAATTCGACAGCGTCATCATTACTGCTGAAGATGTGGACATACGTATTCTGTTGACAGCATTAGGTATGTCCACAAAGAACAACTATCTTCAGAAAAGTGGAAGAGGCAGTGGTCCCAGTGTCCTCTACTCGCCAAGTTCCGGCTCCTTTCCCCCAAGGACATACTTTTCCTCCACGCAGTGAGTGGTTGTGATACCACGTCAGCACCGCATGGATTGGGGATGAACAAAATTTGCAGCACCTACATGAAGAATACCTCCCTCTCTGCAGCAGTTTCTCACACCAAACGCTCATCAGCAGATCAGCGACGCTGGAGAAAAGTTCCTGGTAGCAGTTTATGGAGGCGACATTGACAATGACGACCTGCGGTACAGATTATTCACACGCTTAGTGACGAAGGTTAAATTGCAATTAGCCCGCCTACCACCATCAGGGGACGCTGCTAAGTACCACTCCCTCCGCACTTACCAGCAAGTACAGGCGTGGTTAGACAATGAACTTCTCCCATCAGTTTGGGACTGGAGCCTAACCACGCGAGGGGTACTACCAATCCCCACAACCAGAAATGCTGCGCCAGATAACATCCTCCAGATTGTTTCCTGCAAGTGCAGCAAAGGCTGTAGCACCGGAGCTTGCTACTGCAAGAAAACAGGTCTTAGGAGCTCAGCAATGTGCAAGCACTGCACAGGCCACTCATGCGAAAATGCCCCCGCAACTGATTTGAACGAGGAGGACTCACCAGACTTAGTCGACGAATACGACGACGGCGAGGACGTCATTAATAGGCTGATCACTCAGGAGGTCGACGGGCAGTTAGAAGCAGAACCAATGGCTAAGAAATCCCGACAGGAACTGTAATGAGTACCAATGAGTACCTACTATGATATTGTAAAGATTCGTGCAATTGCCCAGCGGTCGCCATTCTTTATCCTCGTAGTGACGGGCAGGCGGGGTGTGTGAGGAATGCAGAATAGCCAGTCCGGCCGGGCTAATTAGGGTAGCCCCTCCCCAAGGCCACCACCAATACAATAGCGCTACAAATCAGGTAGACTATTGACGCAAGGCTTCCAGACTATTCTGCTTCCGAAGACTACTGGGTGTGACAAGAAGGTCCCGAACCTCGCTGGGAGTGGCTAGATAATTCTGGAAGCCAACCACGAGGACATACTCGACGCTACTGGAAGGAGCAACGGCCGAGAACATTCGAGACCAGGAGCTGGATTGGATATATACCGGCAAACTGTGGCGGGCAAGTCAGTGTGAGTCCTGAGTGAGTCCGCGCTGTCGGTGTGTGCCGTGCCGAGCGACCAGTGGAAATAAATAATGTGAAGTGCTGTAATATTGAAGACAGTGCTGTGAAGATTAATAACGTAGTCAGTAAGTCTGGAAGATAAACAGTAACTGTGGAAAATAAATAGTAACTATAGGAGATACTTCCTTGCAGTGAACATTGTAAATAAATAGTGACTAGTGTTTTATGAAGTGAGACTATGTGTGTGTGTGCGAGTGAGTAGGCCAATTTGTTTTATTGTTAATTAGTGTAAATAATTAGTGTAAATAAAGTATTTAGTGCATTATAGCCTGACCTATTTTTACGAACCCTAAAAACGTAACAATTGGTGTCAGATGTGAGGGTCAGGTTATGCGTGCGTGCTTCTGTATGAAACAGTGCGTACTTTTGAAAAGGCCTACTTTAAGGAAGTGTGTACGATAGTTAATTATTAGTGACTGTCTTGTGTGTACCATCTGGAAGCCTGGTTAATCGTGTGCTGACTGTCCGTGTGTCTCGCATTTTGTACTGTAAAATGGCGACAAGGAAAGTAAAACTTTCAGCACTGAAGGTTTCGGAATTACGGCAGGAATTGGAAGAAAGAGAAGCTGATACCACGGGAACAAAGTCTACGCTACAAGTGCGATTACGTCAGTTACTGCTGGACGGAGGTGAGGACCCAGATATATTCCTTTTTGAGCTTCCTTGCGGCATAGGCCAGGTGGTGGAAATTTTGGAAAAGAAAATGGCGGACAATGTGGAAAATTTAGAACAGAAAATAGTAGAAAACTCCAAAATTATGGAAAGGAATATAATGGAAAATAATGCCAATCTTGAGAGGAAACTTCGAGAAGTAACACTCACTACGGAAGCGAAGCTGAGGGAGGAATTTCAAGGATCGCTGCGGAAGTTGGAGGACGAGCTTGCGAGCGCCCTGCTTCAAAATAAGGACAAGCAACGAAACGAAAGCATTGCCGCTGCTGAACCATCGGAAGGTAAGGAGAGTTTACCTGTTCCCGCCACTGGGCGGACTGACTTGCCAATGGATCGTGCACCCGTTCCCGCAGTTGGGCGTTCTGACCTGCCAACATTCGATGGGAAATCTGCATGGGAAGAATACTTCACCTTGTTTGAGACCGCCGCCATGATTAATGGGTGGTCAGAGGCCACGAAAGCTGCAATGCTGAGCATGTCGCTGCGCGGAGAGGCCCTACGAGTCCTACAAGCTGTTCCCTTATCGGAGAGACAGAACTACGACGTTCTTGTTCAAAAACTGGAAATGCGGTTCGGACATCGACACATGGAGCAGCTATATCGCTCCCAGTTAAGAAATCGCTGCCAAAGACCTAACGAGAGCCTACAGGAGTTTGAAGCAGACATAGTCCGTCTTGTTAGGAGCGCCTACCCAACAGTGCCCAGCGACGTTTACGAGAGTCTTGCTACCGAGAAGTTTCTCGACGGGCTCCGCGAGACCGAGACACAGCGGGCTGTGAAGCTGGCGCGCCCGAAAACGTTGAATGATGCTTTGACCCTAGCCCTTGAGTTCGAGGCTGTTCAACAATCCGTGCGCAGCCAGGCGCGCATTCGAGCTCTGGAGGGAGACAAGGAGGCCCAACCTGTGCTTTCCATAGAAGAAATCGTGGAGAAAGTTCTTCAAGCCTTGCAGACCAAGAAGAAACGGACGAGGTGCTGGGGCTGGGGGAGGTTGGGCACCTCAGAGATCGATGCCCTAAACTTACGACTAACAAGTACCAGCCGCAGGGAAACTAAAGAGGGTTGATGGGAAGGGGCGACTGTCAACCCGCACCAACACCAGGAATGCCCCCACTTCTGCTATCGTCGCGTCTCTGGGTCGTCAAGCCAACTCAATTTTTGTCAGTGGCCATGTGGATGGAGAACCCAGAGACCTACTGCTGGACACAGGGGCCACAATGACCATCATCCGACCAGGCATCGTGAGAAGAGCAATAACACCAACAAGATGGACACTGCGAACAGCAACGGGGGAGCCAGCCAACGTTCGAGGGGAGGCAGTCGTCGACTTCATCATCGGCGATACCCAGTTTCGCCATCGTGTCTTGATCGCTGAGGTGGAAGAGGACGTTATTCTCGGGATGGACATCATGACTTAGTACAAATTCGGACTAGACTTGGGAAGCGGAATTTTGAGAGTCGGAAACGAGGAGGTAGTGCTGCAGAAGAGGAACGCCGAGTCGGTACGGGTGATAACAGCGATGGACATGGTACTGTCAGGACGTAGTGAAGTAATGGTAGAAGGGAAGCTGGACGGTGAAATTCCTGAACGTTGTGTCGTCATGGTAGGGCCTACGTTTGGCGAAGACGAAACTGGACATGGAATGCTGGTAGCCAAAGCTTTGGTTCGTGCAGGGGCGAAGATTCCTGTGCGGGTAATGAACCTTCATGATCACCCAGTAACCGTTCGGGAAGGAACCAGCCTGGGAATATGTTCGTCTGTGTCCTCCGTCGTACGCCAAGTGCGAACAGCTGCCTCCTCATCCGGTATACATTCAGTGTGGCTTGACAGTCTTATCGAGGCAGCGTGTCAAGAGCTAAATCCTGAGCAGAGCTGAGAGGTAAGGGAACTTCTCAAACGTCATAAAGATGCCTTCCAGGATGGGACTGGTAATGGAAGAACGAACGTGGTGCAACATCGCATCGATACGGGTGACTCAAGACCTATTCGCCAGACGCCCAGAAGATTGCCACTAGCCAAGCGAGAGGAAGCCGAGCGAATAATAAGTGATATGGCTCGCGATGGGGTGATTGAACCTTCAAGCAGCCCCTGGGCCTCGCCAGTGGTTCTGGTGAAGAAGAAAGATGGATCTACGCGGTTTTGCGTAGACTACCGCCAGCTGAACAATGTGACGAAAAATGACAGTTATCCTCTACCACGCATCGATGACACCCTGGACACCTTGGGTGGGAGCACGATCTTCTCCACATTGGACCTCAAGAGTGGCTACTGGCAGGTCGGGTTGGACCCCAACGACAAGGAGAAGACCGCCTTTACGATTGGTTCGGGACTGTGGAACTTCACAGTTATGCCGTTCGGACTCTGTAACGCCCCTGCTACGTTTGAACGTTTGATGGAGCGAGTTTTAAAAGGGCTGTCTTGGGAAACCTGCTTGGTCTACTTGGATGACATCATCGTTCTCGGAAGGACGTTTGAAGACCACCTAAAGAATTTGGAGCAGGTGTTCTTGCGTCTAAAACAAGCCAACCTGAAGCTCAACCCCAAGAAGTGCTTCCTCTTTCGGAAAGAAGTTAATTACCTGGGCCACGTTGTTTCCGGAGAGGGGGTTGCTGCAGATCCGGAGAAGATAAACGCGGTGAAGGAGTGGCCAATACCGAAGGATAAGCGCGAAGTTAGGAGTTTCCTCGGACTATGCACCTATTACCGTCGATTCGTGCCAGGATTTGCTAATCTCGCGAAGCCTCTGACTCGACTTACCGAAGACGGCCGGAGTTTTGTGTGGGTCACAACTTGTCAACAGGCTTTCGAACAACTGAAGGAGGTACTGACCAATGCTCCTATCCTGAGTTACCCACAACCGGAAGGACTGTTCGTTTTGGACACCGATGCTAGCAATGTGGGCATCGGTAGCGTGCTCTCCCAGCTGCAAGATGGGCAGGAAAGAGTGATAGCTTACTTCAGCAAGGTTCTTTCTAAACCGGAGAGGAACTACTGCGTGACTAGAAGGGAATTGCTTGCTGTAGTGAAGTCGGTGGAGTATTTCCACAAGTACCTCTACGGGAGGAAGTTCGTTCTACGGACTGATCATGCAGCACTTACGTGGCTTCTGAGTTTCAAGAACCCGGAGGGACAGGTAGCCAGGTGGATCGAAAGGCTCGAGGAGTACGACTTCGATTCTGAACACAGGGCTGGTCTTAAACACAGAAATGCTGATGCTCTATCTAGGAGACCGTGCGGGCAAGACTGCAAGCACTGCAATCGGATAGAAGACAAAATTGCAGCGGTAAGAAGAAGTACTGTGACTGACGACCACTGGCAGGATGAGGAAATCCGTAAGGACCAAGAAAACGATCCGGACTTGAAACACCTACTGCGTTGGAAGAAGTCTGAGGAACGACCGACCTGTAAAAGCCTTCTGGGCTCAGTGGAATTCCGTGATTTTGGAAAACGGGGTTCTAAAGAGGGTACTGGAGAATGAGAATGGGACTCAGGAGAGGCTACAGCTTATTGTTCCACGAAACAGGGTATCCGAGATAGTGCAGTTGTTGCATGATGGAACGTCCGGAGGGCACCTTGGAGTTCGGAAAACCATAGAGAAAATCCGAGAGCGGTTTTACTGGTTCAATTGCTCCGACGACGTTCGTGAATGGTGTAGAAAGTGCGTGGTTTGTGCCACTGCGAACGGGCCTCAGAAGAAGAGAAGAGCAGCGATGAGACAGTACAACGTTGGTGCACCGTTCGAACGGATCGCCATCGATGTAGCGGGCCGCTTCCCCACGACTGAGAGTGGAAATAAATACATCTTGGTAGCAATAGATTACTTCAGCAAGTGGGTAGAGGATTATGCATTGCCCAATCAAGAGGCGGTGGTGGTTGCCGAGACACTAGTAAGGGAGCTGGTGAGCCGATTTGGTGTACCTTTGGAATTGCAATCCGACCAGGGGCGAAATTTCGAGTCGTCGGTGTTCCAGGAATTGTGCCAGATTCTCGGGATCCGGAAAACAAGAACAACTGCCCTGCATCCACAGTCCGACGGCATGGTGGAGCGCATGAACAGAACAATGGAGAAATACCTGTCCAAGATTGTATCCGACCACCAGCGGGACTGGGACAAGTTTCTCCACTTGTTTCTACTGGCATACCGCTCTTCTATACATGAGACCACTGGCCAAACGCCAGCTAATGTGCTGTTTGGCCGAGAGCTGCGGTTGCCGTGTGACCTGACGTTCGGCTGCAAACCTAAGGATGACGTTGTTGGCGAGGACTACATCTCCGACCTCCGTCGAAGGATGAATGACATTCACGACCGAGTTCGCGCAAACATCCAGAATGCGAGCGACCGGATGAAGGAGCGTTACGACCTAAGAGCCGAATCAGGAGGGTACCAAGCAGGAGATCTAGTCTGGCTTTTCGACCCAAAAAGGCGGCGAGGGTTCTCTCCGAAGCTACAACGCTCCTGGGACGGACCATATGAGGTACTGAAGAGGATCAACGACGTCGTCTATCGTATCAGGAGAAGACCGAATGGCAAACCCCGAGTGGTCCATTTCAATCGGCTGGCACCGTTCCTGGGCGACAACGATGATGAGGGGCACGCACAACACGCTCGTATCTGTCGATTGCCAGAAGCAGAACGATCCTTCGAAGAGTTCATGGCTCAATGCCGAATTGGCCGAAAAGTTCGTTATGGCGTCACTACCGAGATTCGACGAGATTTATTCCAAACCGCCAGTGAGTATGCCTTGGCTCACTGTGTGGCTAAGGACCTGAGGATGAGCCAGGGAATCGGCCAGGTGTTCCGGCGGAAATACGGCGGGATTGAAGAGCTACAGAGCCAAGAGCCTCGTGTCGGGGGCGTGTTGTATTAACCAGGAACGAGCGATCGCTGTTCTATCTGGTGACGAAAGAACTTTCCCATCTGAAGCCCTCCTATCGTGCCATCTGGGATAGTCTACTTGCTATGCGGGAGCACCTACTGGAGCGAAGCATATCCAAATTAGCTGTACCCAAGTTGGGCTGTGGACTAGATGGGTTGGACTGGAGGATTGTAAGAAACATGCTAGAGGAAGTCTTTCGACGCACAGGGATTGAAGTTCTGGTGTGCTGCTGGCCCCGAACAAACGTGGTGTCTCAGAAAACGGTGGACTGTTACTTCTTCGTCAACTCACGATACCGTGAAGGACCGAGCTGTTCCTACCGTCACCCTGTTGGAAGTGTCTGCTCCGAGACGGAACAGTGAGTGTAAAGATTCGTGCAATTGCCCAGCGGTCGCCATTCTTTATCCTCGTAGTGACGGGCAGGCGGGGTGTGTGAGAAATGCAGAATAGCCAGTCCGGCCGGGCTAATTAGGGTAGCCCCTCCCCAAGGCCACCACCAATACAATAGCGCTACAAATCAGGTAGACTATTGATGCAAGGCTTCCAGACTATTCTGCTTCCGAAGGCTACTGGGTGTGACAAGAAGGTCCCGAACCTCGCTGGGAGTGGCTAGATAATTCTGGAAGCCAACCACGAGGACATACTCGACGCTACTGGAAGGAGCAACGGCCGAGAACATTCGAGACCAGGAGCTGGATTGGATATATACCGGCAAACTGTGGCGGGCAAGTCAGTGTGAGTCCTGAGTGAGTCCACGCTGTCGGTGTGTGCCGTGCCGAGCGACCAGTGGAAATAAATAATGTGAAGTGCTGTAATATTGAACACAGTGCTGTGAAGATTAATAACGTAGTCAGTAAGTCTGGAAGATAAACAGTAACTGTGGAAAATAAATAGTAACTATAGGAGATACTTCCTTGCAGTGAACATTGTAAATAAATAGTGACTAGTGTTTTATGAAGTGAGACTATGTGTGTGTGTGCGAGTGAGTAGGCCAATTTGTTTTATTGTTAATTAGTGTAAATAAAGTATTTAGTGCATTATAGCCTGACCTATTTTTACGAACCCTAAAAACGTAACAATATGTACTTGTGATGAGTACCTTTCAATAATAATAATAATATCTCTATTCCATATAATGTAACTTATGCCTTGTGAATACCTTCATATTATTAATTACCCTACATTAATTCTTTCCACTAAAGGACTACGTCTTTTTCTTTTACCTGCCCTAGGATAATTATGTAGTGGAGGGGGGAGGTCTATCCGAAAAGTAACTAATACCAATATCAATAACAACATGATGTGAATATGGTTGGCTTTCAGCAGAGAAGAAAATTAATATTGTGATTTAGACTTTCACGGCCCGTGTTATTATTCATAATGTTGAATTTTGGGCTTATGCCGTGTTTTATTATACTAATATTCGACGCGTTTCGAAAGAAACCATGTCTTTCATCGTCAGGAATAATCTGGAATACGACAATGTTGCTAAGAGAAAGCAACGAAGAACATATAGAAGGTGCCCAAAGATGGACGCCATTATAGCCCCATGTTAGGGACAACGGAAAGCAGCAGTGAATTACTCTCTCAGGGTTCTGATAATAGGTAGCCAGGATTCACTGAGATTGTAGCCGGTGTCGCGGTTGAAATTATCTGGGTGTTTACGTATTTCAACCGCCTCCCTGATGATTCTGGGACGATATTGCTTTATACGGGCAAGAACATCCACTCCTTGGAACATGACATCATGGCCAGGTGTTAAAGCATGATCGGCAACAGCTGATTTATCAGGTTGAATGAGCCTGATACATCTATTATGTTCCTTAATGCGAGTGCATATTGTTCTCGAAGTCTGCCCGATGTAAACCTTGCCACAAGTACAGGGAACTCTGTAGATACCCGGTTGTTGCAATTTAGGCAAACTGTCCTTAGTTGGTCGCAGGAGTTGCCTAATCTTAACAGAAGTACCAAATACAGTCCGTATGTTGTACCGACGTAGGATTTTAGCAATACGATCCGTTGTGTTATGTATGTACGGAAGGTAAGCAGTTCCTCTTACATCTCTTTTCTCAACTGACGTCCTATTATTATTTGTTGGTTTCAGAACCGTAGAAATCAAAGCCTTGCTATAACCGTTGCTCTCAAAGGTGGTTCGCAGGGCGTTAATTTCTTCTTGTAAAGAAGACACTTCACAAATCCTCCTAGCCCTGCTAGTTAGAGTTGTAAGGATACCATGTTTCTGGGCAGGGTGATGGTGAGAACTTGCGTGGAGATATCTACGCCTCTCAAACTTAGTAAGTGAGGAATTATGGAAGATCTTTGATCGTATTTCTTCAGTGCAAGCTAACAGCGTTCTAGATCAGGTGAGGGACAGACATATTTCCAAATATGATAGGTTATATCAGTTGCAGAAATCTCAAGCCATTAGACTTGATGCTAACAAGGTTGTCGTAAATTTGTCCAGCAAGCCCCTAAGTGATACCCAACAGGCAGTTCTCGCTAAAGGTCTCAATTTTGCTGTAGCGCCTAGAAGAATTCCTATTGAAGAACTTATTACATCCGTAGAATCCTCGGTACATCACCTCACACCTGAAGAGGCCGAGGAAGCCAGGCAAGAATGTTCCCGAGTTCTCAAGACCGCTAAGCCACCTAACACCAACTTAAAACAAGGCGAAAGCCGGGCACTTAAAGATCTAAGGGACGATTCTGATATTATCGTTCTCCCCGCTGACAAGGGTAACGCGACAGTGGTATTGGATAAGGTTGATTATGATTCCAAGATCTCGTCTTTGTTATCAGATCCTGTATATAGGATTAATAGTCGTGATCCTACTACTCGCTACTCAAATGTCACCGTCAAATTGATCAAGCAATCATCTATTCCAGCGGATGCAGCGAAGACTCTCCTTCCAGGGGATGCTATTCCTCCGAGACTCTATGGTCTTCCTAAAATACATAAGGAAGATGTTCCTCTTAGACCTATTGTTAGTACGATTGGTTCTCCTACATATGCCCTTTCCAAATACTTAGGTAGACTACTTCAGCCGCTTCTGGGTAACACGCCTTCGTACATTAAGGATTCCACACACTTCGTGGAAAAGTTAAAAGCTATAACACTTCAGCCGGGTGATATTCTAGTGAGTCTCGACGTGGTGTCTCTGTTTACGAGAGTACCTATTGATGGTGTTATGTCTCTCATTAATGGCTTTTTTCCTGAAGACATCACAAGACTTTTTTATCACTGCATGACCTCCTCCTACTTTCTATGGAATGGGAATTTTTATGAGCAGACTGATGGTGTGGCCATGGGTAGTCCTCTCTCTCCTGTTGTGGCTAATTTCTTCATGGAGAACTTTGAAGAGAAAGCTTTGTCGTCGGCTCCTTTCAAACCGAAGATCTGGTGGCGTTATGTGGATGACACGTTCGTTGTTTGGACGGAAGGTGAGGAAAATCTTAGCCATTTCCTGGATCACCTTAATCTCCAGCACCCTTCTATTTGTTTCACCATGGAAAAGGAATCTGACGGCAAAATACCTTTTTTAGATGTTCTCGTCACCAAGAAAGAGGATGGATCTTTAGGACACAGCGTTTTTCGTAAGCCAACACACACCAATAGATATCTCCACGCAAGTTCTCACCATCACCCTGCCCAGAAACATGGTATCCTTACAACTCTAACTAGCAGGGCTAGGAGGATTTGTGAAGTGTCTTCTTTACAAGAAGAAATTAACGCCCTGCGAACCACCTTTGAGAGCAACGGTTATAGCAAGGCTTTGATTTCTACGGTTCTGAAACCAACAAATAATAATAGGACGTCAGTTGAGAAAAGAGATGTAAGAGGAACTGCTTACCTTCCGTACATACATAACACAACGGATCGTATTGCTAAAATCCTACGTCGGTACAACATACGGACTGTATTTGGTACTTCTGTTAAGATTAGGCAACTCCTGCGACCAACTAAGGACAGTTTGCCTAAATTGCAACAACCGGGTATCTACAGAGTTCCCTGTACTTGTGGCAAGGTTTACATCAGGCAGACTTCGAGAACAATATGCACTCGCATTAAGGAACATAATAGATGTATCAGGCTCATTCAACCTGATAAATCAGCTGTTGCCGATCATGCTTTAACACCTGGCCATGATGTCATGTTCCAAGGAGTGGATGTTCTTGCCCGTATAAAGCAATATCGTCCCAGAATCATCAGGGAGGCGGTTGAAATACGTAAACACCCAGATAATTTCAACCGCGACACCGGCTACAATCTCAGTGAATCCTGGCTACCTATTATCAGAACCCTGAGAGAGTAATTCACTGCTGCTTTCCGTTGTCCCTAACATGGGGCTATAATGGCGTCCATCTTTGGGCACCTTCTATATGTTCTTCGTTGCTTTCTCTTAGCAACATTGTCGTATTCCAGATTATTCCTGACGATGAAAGACATGGTTTCTTTCGAAACGCGTCGAATATTAGTATAATAAAACACGGCATAAGCCCAAAATTCAACATTATGAATAAGAAAATTAATGTTTGTGAATTGGGGTTGGGTGGGGGAAGGGGTGAGGTGGGGGTGGTGGTTTCCAAAGTTGGTGATTGTAACTAGGAACCATAATTACAACAACATTTGATCATAATTTGGGTATAACAGAAGAAATACGGCGGAATTCTGCATTTTTGGGCATTTTTAGCGAATTTTGAAAAATGACATTTTATTCGAAGCGCCATATATCGGTAACGAATTAACATACAAACATGTTTGAATAGTCAAAATTGTAGGAAATTTAATGCTCTGCAAAAAAGCATAAGAATTCTTTTGCCGTAGGATATGAGGAAAAAACGTTATTGAGGAAAAACCGGAGGAAGGTCGAAACTTTTGCAGTTTCCTGCCCCCTCCTCTTTTCGCGCTGGTTCCTCGAGGTCCAAAACTTGAGAAAATGTTAATTAACCATCCCTCAACAACATCCCAAAGTTTCATTAAATTCCGACCTATTTCTATCTGAAACTACCTGTCGACTGGGCTACTAGTCTTTACTCCAAAAACGATCTTGGCCTCAGTTCCCTCCATGGTCATTTCACCCAGCTTAATTAGTTACTTTGGTACTCCAAAACCCTCAAGTGATTTAGCATGTATACATTAAGTGCTTGCCAGAATTCAATGAACATTATATTTATTTTTATACTAGCAACCCGCCCCGGCGTAAGCTTATAAGGCGCACACACGGCAGGTCCCAGACGCAATTCAGAAAAGCCAAGGTGAACAGCGAACCTCCAAACACATAATACTCTTCTCTGAAGTATTAACTCAACACGATTCGACAGTTTGATGCTGGCCGAAGCTGGGGTGATAGGCTCGCTCGCTCCGAAGCTAGTAATTTAAATTTCCACTGAATGCAGATCGTTGGAGGAAATTAAATCATAAAAGCATTTAAGTGGGCGATGTATTAAAGATAGAGATATGCTCTTGCAGGCTTTTTTTTGTATTACTTTTCTTGCTGAAAATTCTTACACTCATAGTAGGCCTATATAGATATTTTTAACGGTTTATCTAGCGTAAGCTTAAAAGGCACACATTCGACTCAATTCACTGAAATCGTTTCTGCTTGGCTTCCTTTGGTCATAAATGAATGTTTATCTACAGAAACCTTCCTCAAAAAACCTTTACAGAATGGTGAAAACCGCATCAAAATCCATCCAGTGGTTCTCGAGATTACCCATCACATCCAAGAATCGTGGGCTTTGTTTTATACTATGTAGAGATATAGTACTTCTAACTGGTTACAACCTAATTATAAGAAACACATATCAAAATAATAAATAATTTCCTTATGCTAAAATAATATTGATAAGAAGAATAAAACATGTAGTTCCGTGAAGAACTAAATATCCTATTTTCATATTCTACTTATAATATTAATTGCCTCTATCAACATACAAATTTTCAGTTTGATTGCTATAAAATAGATTCCTAGATATTGAGAACCATTTAAATACATGTATTTTGGATGGTCACCATGTTGGATTTATATTGTTACGGCTGTGAGTTTGTGTCATAGCTCGCCGCATGAGTCACAACTGCCCCAGGGCTGGGCTGTGGCCTGCCTCCTGTATTGCGTGCGCCTTATGCAACAGGGCTACTAGGACAAAGGGATAGTCCAGAATATTCGTAACTGGACCAGCGATGGAAACCTCGAGAAGCCGTGAACCCTGGATGGATCTAGAAGCATTTATTGAGTCACCGGCCTGCTATATAAGTGCGACCTGTCAAGCATTGGTTGTTGTGTTTTACGAGCTAGTGTGAGCGATTATCCTGAGCGACAGAAGTGTGGTGACTTGCGAAACCCCTAGTGAAGCGGGGAAGTGAGAAACATTCAGGGGACTGCCTGTGTTTTGAGTGAGTGTGCTTTCACTGAGTGTCTGAGATATTGTGGTTACGAAATCCAGTGACATTGTTTCCCCAGCTTGTGGACAGCGAAACAGCGGGTAGCGGATTATCGTAAGTAACTGTGTTTGTTGTACATGAGGAAGAGGTGCAGGTAGTTTCTGTCAAGGCCACTAGGCTCATTAGCGGGAGGATGAACTTCTGTGGTTTGTTGACAAGTGAAAGAGCGAGAGCTCGCCACAAGCAAGAGACTTGAGGAAACTGGAGTAAGGTTCCTATTGCTTGTATTTGCTGGTTCGTCGACGTCCACTTGACGCACCCGCGCGTGCATTCTAGATGCCTGTTTTGCCGCCTCGAACTCAAGTGCGTGGCTCAGCGCATCTGCCAGGGTCTTATTGCGCGCGAGACGCAGCGCCTGTTGAGTGTCCGAGTCCCGTAGCCCGTCGGTGAAAGTCTGCGTCGCTATCTGCTCCAGAAAGTCGGCCGGCGCTGTTGGGTAGGCGAGCCTTACGAGGCGTGCGATGTCCATCTCGAACTCCTGCAGGGTTTCCGCGTTCTTCTGTACCCGGGTCCGGAGCTGCATCTGATAGGCCTGCTGAAGATGGCTATCTCCATATCGGGACTCCATATGGACGATCAGGGAAGCGTAGTCCTGGGATCCAGTCGGGATGGCCTGAAGGACGTAAAGGGCGTCACCTCTCAGCGCTACAATGAGAGCTGTAGCCTTTTCTGTGTTGTTCCAGTTATTTATGGAACAGGCCGCCTCGAATTGACGTAAGTAGGTGCTCCACGGGACCTTTCCGTCGAAGTTTGGGGGCGTCACTCTGCTATGTCCCGTTCCTGATATTCACGGTGTAACGGTGGGCGGGCGTTGGCGCAGCTCGGCAACTTCCTCTCGTAGAGCGTTGAATTTCTCCTCCACCCCCGTCAGTGGGCGTTGGCGCAGCTCGGCAACTAGAATGCACGCGCGGGTGCGTCAAGTGGACGTCGACGAACCAGCAAAAACCAACAAGACCAAGCCCCTGGCCGATGAACTGATGGAGGCGCTAGGCCGGTTCTTCAAGAGTCGCAGTACCACCAACAAAAACGTAGCCGAAGAACATTCGGAGAGGTGGCCCGGAAGAGGACTACCGACCTGCTGGACCTGCCGTAAGAGAGGCCACCTGAGCAAGGACTGCGGTGATCGCCGCCGCCAAGGGTTTCCGTCGGGACAGTCAGTCGTAGGGAAACCGCGCGGCCCAGGAAAGCAAGTATCAGCCAGCCTTGGGGGGCATAGGTTGGCTTGTGACAGTCGTCAAGCCCCGGCAGTCCAAGTTCGTGTGACGCAGTTATGGAGGGATAATAGCAGCCTGATGGTCGACGGAGTCGTCAACGGAGAGAGCTGGCCCATGCTAATCGACACGGGAGCATCGAGGACCATCGTCAGTCCCACCGTGATCCCGAAGTGGAGAGTGCAACCCACACAAAGGAAACTCCAGCTAATAACCGCAACCGGAGAGACCGCACCGGTACATGGCGAAGCATCACTGGAGTTCGTCATTGGTCGACGGGCGATAAAGCATCCAGTGCTTGTGGCTGACGTATCAAATGAAGTGATCATCGGACTGAACTTCCTGGACCAGAACAACATCATCTTGGATCTGAGTACCAACACTCTGCATTTCGGAGGTGAGGAACTTGCTTTGCAACCTGCGCACGAGTCCATCACCGCACGACGAGTAAGGTTGAGAGAAGACGTCATCGTTCCCGCCAGGACGGAGGTCAGCGCTGCCGTAATTGTCGACGGAACTGCTGAGGGAGTGGCGGCTGTCATCGAGCCAAAATATGAGGACATCCAGACAAAAGGATTGCTAGTTGCCAAGACACTCATCAACACGACGTCTCGGCCGTACGTCCGCCTGTCCAACCTGAACGACTACGACATTACGGTTCACCGGGACACCAACCTAGGAGTCTGCGAGCCCGTTACCTGGATTGCCCGCATCACAGATACGACAGACGGACACCTGCAGACGGACAACCGAAGAAGACGCAAACTGCCAGAAGAACTACAGAAGCTGTACCAAGGATCCCAGGACCATTTAGACGAGGAACAATCACGCCAACTTCAGGACCTGCTACGCGAATTCCAGGATGTCTTCTCCGTGGGGAGCAGAGACTTCGGCAGGACAAGCTTGGTCCAACACAGAATCGACTTTGGGGACAGCGCACCGATTAGGGCCCCATTCCGACGTGTCCCGCTCGCCAAGCAAGCCGAAGTCGACCGGATGGTAGAAGAGATGAAGGAGCAAGGGGTGATCGAGCCATCACATAGTCCTTGGAGTTCTCCGGTCGTGCTTGTGAAGAAGAAGGACGGTTCCACCAGGTTCTGCGTGGACTACAGGCGGGTGAACGACGTCACGAAGAAGGACAGCTACCCTCTACCCCGGATCGACGACACGCTGGACACCATATCAGGGTCAAGATGGTTCTCCACCTTGGATTTGAAGAGTGGCTACTGGCAGGTGGAGGTCCACCCTAGGGACCGCGAGAAAACGGCGTTCTCTGTGGGCAGCGGGCTCTGGCAGTTCACCGTCATGCCATTCGGTCTGTGCAACGCCCCTGCGACCATCGAAAGGCTAATTGAGTCCATTCTGAGGGGCTACACTGGAAGACCTGCCTGGTATACCTAGACGACGTCATCGTTCTGGGGAGGAGCTTCGAGGAGCACTACAGCAACCTGAAGGAGATCTTGTTGAAGCTCCGGGCTGCCCAGCTGAAGTTGAGCCCCAAGAAGTGTCAGCTCTTCCAGAAGCGTGTCCAGTACCTTGGACATATCATCTCCGAGGAAGGGGTGCGCACTGACCCAGAGAAGACCGCAGCTGTGAGGGAGTGGCCAGTTCCGAAGGACAAGTCCCACTACGAAGCTTCCTGGGACTCTGCACTTATTACCGTCGCTTCGTGAGGGGATTCGCCGACATCGCCAAACCTTTACATCGACTGACTGAGAAGGACCAACTCTTCACGTGGACAGCAGAATGCCACAGTGCCTTCGAACAACTCAAGCAGGCTCTGTGCACCGCGCCTATTCTGGCCTACCCCAGACCTGGAACAAAGGTCATCGTCGATACCGATGCCAGCGACTTTGGCATCGGGGGAATCCTGTCGCAGGTAGTGGACGGCGAGGAGAGAGTAGTGGCCTACTTCAGCAATGCCTTGTCAAAGCCAGAAAGGAACTACTGCGTCACCAGGAAGGAGCTGCTTGCCATCGTGAAGACCATTGAACACTTCCATAAGTACCTGTAAGGGCAAGAATTTCTCATCAGGACCGACCATGCATCCCTGCGGTGGCTCCTGAACTTCAAGCAGCCCGAGGGTCAACTCGCGCGGTGGTTAGAGAGGCTTCAACAGTACAACTTTGAGATTCAGCACAGGAAAGGCCAACTGCATTCTAACGCCGACGCCCTGTCACGAAGACCGTGCCCCGAAGACTGCACCTTCTGTGCCCGAAGGGAGGAGAACACCGGGATACTGTGCCGACGGACTACTGTGGAACTTCAAGGGAACTGGAGCCGCGAATCTTTCACGCGGGCACAAGCATAAGATGATGACCTGGGGCTGATAGCCGAATGGAAGAGGGCCTGTGTCCCCAGACCCGGGTGGAACATTGTGAGTGACTGCAGCCAAAAGTTTAAGTCCTACTGGGCACAGTGGGACTCGCTGATTGTAAGGGATGGCCTCATCTGCCATACCTGGGAGAGCACCGACGGGAAGACATCTCGGGAACAAGTCGTCGTTCCAAAGGCTATGACGGAGGAAGTCCTGAAGGAAGTTCATGGAGGATCATCTGGTGGACACCTAGGGATAAAGAAGACCCTGGAGAAGCTGAGAGAGCGGTTCTACTGGATCGTATGCCGAACAGACGTGGAGAACCACTGCGCGAGGTGTCACGATTGCGCAGCCAGCAAGGGCCCAGGACGAAGACGACGCGGTCCACTAAAGACCTACAACATGGGCGGCCCAATGGAGAGAGTGGCCATCGATGTTGCTGGGCCATTTCCGTTAAGCGAGGCAGGGAACCGCTACATATTAGTCGTCAGCGACTACTTTACCAAATGGCCGGAGGCGTATGCGCTCCCTAACCAAGAAGCCGCGACGATTGCAGAGACCCTGGTGAAGGAATTCGTCAGCCGGTACGGAGTACCCCTGGAGCTGCACTCCGACCAAGGGAGGAACTTCGAGTCGCAGGTGTTCCAGAACCTATGCCAGCTGCTGGGAATCCGGAAGACGAGGACAACGCCGCTACACCCTCAGGCCGTCGGGATGGTAGAGCGATTCAATCGCACCATCGAGAACCATCTCCGAATAGTCGTCAGCGAGCACCAGAGGGATTGGGACAAACATCTTCCACTATTTCTCCTGGCCTACCGCGCCGCCGTGCATGAAGCCACCGGGTGCACACCAGCACGGGCCATGTTTGGGAGGGAGCTCCGTCTACCTGTCGATCTTGCCTTCGGCCGACCTGGGAGTGATCCGATCCCGGTAAGCCAGTATTGTCAAGAACTGGTCGACCAACTGGAGGACGTGCACGCGTTCGCGAGGAGGAAACTGCGGATCGAGACCGACCGAATGAAGACCCGATACTACCAGCAGACGGATGCCGGCGGATTCCACGAGGACGACCTGGTCTGGCTCTTCAACCCATTACGGAAGAAAGGCCTGGCACCCAAACTGCAGAAGTCCTGGGAGGGCCCGTACCGAGTCGTGAAACGGATCAACGATGTCGTCTACAGGATCCAGCGGAGCCCGAGGGCGAAGATGAAGATCGTGCATTGAGATCGCCTGGCAGCCTACGGAGGGACACAGACGGACCAATGATTGATCGGGACGATCAGCCTTTTTAGGAAGAGGGTGGTGTTACGGCTGTGAGTTTGTGTCATCGCTCGCCGCATGAGTCACAACTGCCCCAGGGCTGGGCTGTGCCCTGCCTCGTGTATTGCGTGCGCCTTATGCAACAGGGCTACTAGGACAAAGGGATAGTCCAGAATATTCGTGACTGGACCAGCGATGGAAACCTCGAGAAGCCGTGAACCCTGGATGGATCTAGAAGCATTTATTGAGTCACCGGCCTGCTATATAAGTGCGACCAGTCAAGCATTGGTTGTTGTGTTTTACGAGCTAGTGTGAGCGATTATCCTGAGCGACAGAAGTGTGGTGACTTGCGAAACTCCTAGTGAAGCGGGGAAGTGAGAAACATACAGGGGACTGCCTGTGTTTTGAGTGAGTGTGCTTTCACTGAGTGTCTGAGATATTGTGGTTACGAAATCCAGTGACATTTTTTCCCCAGCTTTTGGACAGCGAAACAGCGGGTAGCGGATTATCGTAAGTAACTGTGTTTCTTGTACATGAGGAAGAGGTGCAGGTAGTTTCTGTCAAGGCCACTAGGCTCATTAGCAGGAGGATGAACTTCTGTGGTTTGTTGACAAGTGAAAGAGCGAGAGCTCTCCACAAGCAAGAGACTTGAGGAAACTGGAGTAAGGTTCCTATTGCTTGTATTTGCTGATGAGAAGTGTAATTTTCTGGCCGCAATAACGTTAATTATTTCTTAAGCAGTAATTGGTGTTGTGCTTCCTACCCACCGTAATCCAGTTAACAAAAGTGTCACTAGGGGGGTGGCACGTAACAATATATATAGGCCTTAGAAGTTATTAGGGGGACACACACATACACACACATGGACAAAAGGTGATCTCATAAGCCTATTTTTATTTATGAAAATATACACACGTGGACAAAAGGTGATCTCATAAGCCTGTTTTCATTTATGAAAAAATAGGCTCAAGTGATCACTAGGGGGCGGATTTCTATGAGAAGTCATATTTTTAGCCTACTTTCGATTTTTGCAAAAAATGAAAGTAGACTTATGAGATCAACACAGAGCGAAAAAAGTGTGTCTGTCTGTGTGTGTGTATGTGTGTGTGTGAGTCTGTGTGTGTGTGTGTGTGTGTGTGTGTGTATGTGTGTGTGTGAGTCTGTGTGTGTGTGTGTGTGTCTGTGTGTGTGAGTGTGTGTACTCTGAATGTCTGTCCCCCCCCTATCAATTCGAACACGGTGAAACCGAATTGAACGAAATTTGGTACAGAGGTAGCACTAGTAAAGGACACCTCAGTGTCATACTTTATATCGCCGCCATCTTTACCAAAACAGAATGGCGGCCACTCAAATGTTCAAAACGTAAAATCAAATTACGGCTAAACTAATCATCCGATCTCTACCAAATTTGGTGACAACATACCTTTATATAGGACGCGTCTTTCACCCAAAATTCAAGGTCATCGGCCATGCCATTTCAGGATGGCGGCCGTGTGAATTATGCAACCATTTTAATAAATAGCTTAAGACCCTCCAATTCCGATTATCGAGCCTAGGGGGGGTTTAAGCTATCCTGAAGGTCGTGATCCGTTATTTATTATAATTTAATATTATAATATTATACAGTACGAGTGGCTTAAAAGAGCTGAGCTGTTTGTGTCACACGACAAGATGGCAGCTGTTCTCATGTGCCTGTCTTATATTTCAGTAGTTTTAGTATGTTGTATGTGATATACCGTACTGATACAATAATATAAACTTTGTATGAAATGATCTTTAATGAAGATGTACTGCAGTGAAGAAATCGTTTATTTAAAGTCATTATTTGCCAACAGTTTGTATCTAATATGTCAGTTAAGAACAACTGACGTCATGGATACGGTTAGCTCTGGGCTAGCATGTTAGTCTGACACGCAGTTGACTGGGGATCGAGTACTGCTACAGTTAGGTTTTTTTTTTCTTGAATTCTTTTACAAATGATGTGCACGAGCTTTTCCCACAGATACTGAATAAAATGTCATTTAGCTCAAAGGAGAGGATAAAGTATACACTCGTATATTAATAAAATCACAGTCCCAGCATCGCACATAAACAGAAGACATTAGAAAAAGGAGAATAGAAGAACTAGATACACGTTGTCATTAACCACAGCCTTCTTAATGCCTCTGTACGGTGCTGTCCTCTTGTGGGTTATGTGGGTAATATTGTTCCAAACATAACGCTGTGTAAATGCCTGAGCTGGCCTCCTGAAGTATGGCAATTTTGTAATACTGGTAGTTCAACTATTAGCCACGATCGCGCTCCGAATACCTTTAAACACTGCCAGCTGGATCGCCTCCCTCTTGGCTACTTTAAACTGCCTACTCATTCAACATCCATAGAACACTGCCATCGTAGTACATTACGATGGCAGTGCATAGGCGTACAAGATAAAGATTAATTCACTGATAGGTCGCAGCACCACCTACTGTGATTGGGGCGGAAGATTCTTAATTTTGCAGGCTGGCTTAATATAGAGATTAACGGACGTGAATGCATTACAATAAGTTAGTAGTTTTGTTATTCAATCATCATAAAGTATATAATATTGATCTTGACACTTACTGGCTTATTATCAATATAAAAGAAAACAAACAATACATTGTGGTTGGGGTGATTGTTTTAGGGATGAGGACAAAGAGTCATAAAGATACCCATACATTTAGGAGAAAGTAGGCTATATGTTCTTTGCTGAACATCTTGTTTCCCTTAACATTATATCTTATAGTCTAGTATTTTCAACACGTTTCCAAGCATGATAACCAAAATTAAACAGGTTTTATTGGGCATAGCATATTTAGGCTTTCTTAAGTTTTATGGCATATTTTGAACAAAATATCATTAAAAATGGCATATTTTGGTTATTTTCATTTGAATTTCGTTTTATAAAAATCAGATTAAGCTCTAGAAATTATTGTTCATGATAGACTGGAATATACTACTGAAGAACCATTCTAAAGTAGTGAATGGAATGTTTCTAACAGGTAGGAGCGATTGTTTGCCAGCTGGGTCCATTCCTGGAAACCGGGCTATTGTTTACACGGAGGCAGAGGTAATTCCGCAGTTATTTGTCATCGTTCTTATCTCTCTCCTTCCCCCTTCCCTCTTCCACCTTCAACACACTGAATGACCTTGGTCACTCATTAGGGTGCTTCAGTCATTCAGTTCCTTTCAATATGCCTAAAACGAAAGTCTCAATTTGTGGGAAGTTTCGAAGTTTTGTTCACGAGTTAGGTGAAAACATATTCAGTACGGATGGAGTAATAAAAGTGTTTCTATGTAACGTAGATGCTATTCATTAAGTCATATTTTGAATTTTAGAGGTCATATTTTTATGTTTTAGGTCATAAATGCATACATATTTCATACATTTTTAGGTCATAGAAATCCTCCCCATAGTGATCGCCTTTTGTCCGTATGTGTGTGTTTCCCTAATAATTTCTAAACGGCTGGAGCGATTTCAATGAAACTCGTAAGGTCATAGTACTATTTCGGCCGACCCCGACCGTGCCCTTCAAATTTTATTACGTCTCACCAATCCAACATGGCGGCTGTGCAAAATATTTCACCGGCATTCAATATCTCCGAAACTATTATTCACATCACCCTGAAATTTTGTACGGTGATAAAGGGCACTACTAGACGTTTACGTACGTGTCTTTCAGAAACCTGTTAAGTACAAAACGAACATGGCGGCCAAGCGAAGTGGAAGCATTTAAATAGACTTTTCTTGCGATTTAACCATCCGAACGCAGTGAAACTTAGTACCGGTACAGCAAATGACTATACACATTGCAATGCACTGACATCTAATTTAATTCAATTTCTCCGCCCCTTAAAACAACAATAACTAACTAACCGTTTACATAACCTCAAGATGGTGGCTGTGCGAAATTTTAAAATTAAGTTTTATTTCTTGTGTTCTAATCATGCGATCGAAATCAACGTTTGAATAATGAACGTACACAATAATCCTTATCTAATAGTACATAACTCTATGGCCTACATATATTGAAATCCAACATGGCGACCATCCAAAATATTTAGACGGTTCTCAGTATCTATTAATCTATGACAGCAATCAAACTGAAATTGTGTATGTGTATAGATGCTATAAACATAAGTTCACCTATGGGACGTTCAATAACCTGGTGAGCACAAATCCAACTTGGCGGCGACGCGAAATATAAATATTTGAATGGACGTTTCTCGCGATTTAACCATCCGGGCGCAGTGAAAGTTGGCACAGTATATGCTTATATAAATTTTAATCACTGGCATCTCTTTTAAATTATTTTCATTACCACAAGATGACGGCTGAGCGAAATTTTAAAATCTCGTTTTTAGCCTATTTTTGTTTATGAAAAATTTTAAAATTAAATTTCTTGTGTCCTAATCATGCGATTGAAGTTTGAAAGGCGGCAAAAATACGACACCATGTCATACGATGTTGGCATGTCAAACAACCCATATGAATTCAGTAGGCCGTGTTCATAATGGCAAAATTAATCTCGGGTTTTACCGCCAACACAAAGTTCCTTATGTCTCTACTAGAAAGCGCTATAGTGTTCAAGGAGCTTAGATATCTAACCTCCTTGACATTCATAGTGCTTCAAGGAACAAATAAATTCGACATGCAAGCTACCTTTTGGGTGTCAAATAACAAAGCTTGCACCCGGCACCCGAGGACATACGATATTATTATTATTATTATGATTGAAGTTTGAAACTCCCACACAATAATCTTCATGTAATAGTATATAACTCTAAGGCCTATATGCAAAAATCCAACATGGTGCTCATTCGAAATATTTATACGGTTCTCAGTATCTACGAATCTGTTACAGCAATCAAACTGAAAATGTGTATGTTGATAGAGGCAATTAATATATTGTAGTGATAGAAGCCATTTTTCAGTGTTGCCTAATTCTAATAAAGAAAGCTTTTCAGTCGGTCAACACGAATTGTGCCCAATTACATACAATCATACAGTCATGCAGCTTAGATCATTGCTGGCCACGTAACAATTCTACATAAGAAACCAAGTAATGTTTTAAGTTACTACAACGGATAGCGCTGGTAACAGGTGGATTGATCATTAATGACTAGTATTCAGAACAACTAACAGAGCGCAGCATGAGTCAACACAGGCGACACGATTGACGAAGAGTGTGTTTCTATCTCCCAAAATTTTAATAATGGCACTCCCGTGGCGTTAACGAACAGCTGATTCCTCACCTCAAGTTAAAACGCAATGAGAGTGAAACGTGAATTATGATCCGCATCATCCTGGCTTGTTATTGGCTGTCAATTATTACCAGCCATTGGCAGCCTGCGGGTTTGTTTACAATTATCACCAATATGGTGGCGAGAGGAATAGATTTCTACATCAATTAAATTGCTAGAAATCTATTCCAGTTCATGACAGTATGAAGTGCAAATCACTTATTGATGAGGAGTTGTATGTGCGTTTATATTTAAATTAAAGCGTGACACTGTTCATCAAAATTTGTGAAAATAAAAGTACAAATCAACACTCTTGCCAATCAACTGAAAGTTTCTACTACTTTGGATGTAATGGATGTAAATCAATTGGCTGTCGTTTCCACCAGTTTTATTCATCAGTTCGAAATACATTCAGTACAATAACCTTTTGTGCACTATAAAACTACATTATAGACCATTGCATATTGATGTTGCTGTCTGCTTATATTTACCAATTTCATGACATGTAATTTGTAGGTTATGCCTAATAAGGCATATAATTTAAGTGGCCGTTTGTAATGTGAATTCCTTACTGTATTTATGTACAAATATTATGGTTTAACTAATGAAGCAAGGATTAAAAGTGCAGTTTGCACTGCCACCCTTTTTTTGTTTAAATATTGATATGTAGTTTCTCAGTCTGGTAACTTCTTGGATTTGCTTGAGATAGATTTATAGTAATATAATACCTTATTAACCTGCAGGCTGAGTTTTTTTTAACATGCCCAGGTGCATACAGCAGCACAAGACCTACTGCAGGCTATGTCGATCCTAAATGTAGGCCTATTATAGTGCTCATGTCAAAGGTCCTAAAGTTTTAACTATTGAGACTTGATTTGCATCGAAGATAATTTCAGCCGAGTCTGGCAAGGCTTCATAAACTTGGGCGTGACTTCACATTTTCATTTTTCCTATACAGCTTTTGATACCAACCACTTAAATCACAGTATTTCAAGATTTGCTCTCATTAAACATCGCCAACACTTTTTTTTGCCCTGGTGGTGGGCTGTGTTGGAGTCTACAGAAAATAAAGTTGAGAAATAAAAATACATCTTATGTTTCCATGACACAGTTGCATTTTATCCTACTATATCTCCACTCAATATACCAATCCTACCAATGTTTCCTAATTCCTCATGCTGCATAAATAAACATGACAGATTACAGCATTAGCAATGATGACAGTAATTTATGAATTGTTAAAATGTTTTTAAAAGTTGCATAGAAAAAGGCTTGATAAATCCTGTATCATCAAACCATTTAAACATTCCCACAGAGCTCTAATCAGAAGCTCATTTTATGTGCAACAGGTATGTAAAATAAACCTCCCTCCCAATAACTTGTAGGCCTAACCTGAACATAATCCATGTTAAGAGCTGGTTTTTGGTTCACAGGAAAACCTACCATTTAAAATCTTGCACATACCGGTAGGCTACTAATCATATTAAGGTGCAATTAACTAGGGTAATTTTAAAAATCATGGCTATCAACTACTGATTTAATTATTCCAGACATCTTTCTTAACTCCACTTTTACTGACAGCATGTAAGTCCTTACTACTGTCTTTCAAGCCATTGACCAGTTGTTTTTTTCATGAGGAACCATTTTAGTCATTCTTCTCTATGTGAAATACAGTTGATGACAACTGCCTGGAAGACTCAGGTGTTTTTTCTTGTGTCGCTTCTCTGGTTGCCTACGACACTTCCTAATTATTAACAGAATGTTTCTTTGAATTGTTGTATCCAATTGACCAACTGGTAATATATTATGGTTTGCTTTAATATTCCTATGATACACTTTTAGATCTCATATATTAATGAAATATACAACAACATAGGCTGAAATGTTGAACCAATCTCCCACTCCCTAACACTTCCAACTAATGGGACATAAGCTACCTAGTGGTTGCTTCCATCTACATGTACCGTACTAGGTCTAGTAGTACCATAGGTATTGTGACTGTTTCTCCAACTCCGTCAAGGAAACTAATTCTGAACTAAGATCTGGAATGGGGTACACTGTCCCTCGAGGGCAATCAAGGACAACTTGAATCATTCAAGTGATTTTTCTATTTCATTTTACCTACTAACCAGGTGCCTGGAAATGCTAGTGAAGGAGGCAGCTAAGTAAGCTAGCCTACTGGTATTCACCATTCAGAGAACATTCTCAGCGACTTGTCTATGCATAGTAGTAAGTGTTTGCTAGACTCCAAATATTGCATCATCATGACCAGAAATTGCGTAATCCTGATGACGTCATGGGATGACGTCATGGGTCCTTAGAGCGAGCACGTGGTCCAGGAGCGAGCATGTGCGGTGCACGTGTTAGCGTGGGAAGGGGGTGACCTCTTGGCTTGTTTATGTGATGGTGATAAAAAGTTAATGGGTGTTGACGTCATGGGGGTTGTTTATTAGGATGCTAACTGTCATCTGACACCCGTGCCAGTGCCAGCGATCCGCACATGTGGTGTGCTGCTGTAAGTTTTTTTTTTGCCCGCGATGGGTGGGCTGAGCGGGGAGGCGGTTCCCATCCACACATGTGGTGTGCTGCTGTTATTGTTTTTTTTTTTTTTGCTTTGGATGCTAACCGTCATTTGACACCCGTGCAAGTTTGACCATGTGCAGCAGTGTGATTGATCTCGTCTGCTGTGTTCGCGTGAGACAGAGTTGACCTTTAACGTCATTGGCTAAGAATGTAATCTTTGACTTCTTTAAGCAATAGTGGAAAAAAAGAAATGATTGCGTTAGAAGCTAGTTTGCAGCATATGGTTTCTGGAGTGTGGGTGGGGGTGAAGGATATATAAATGGATGAGTGCATGGAAGAGTTTAACTTTTACTTTTGCGCGAAGAGTGTGTGTGTGTGAAAGAAATAAAGAAAGTCAACGACGAGGAACAAATTGTGTGATGGAAGCTCTAACGAAGTTCAATAACTTATCATCTTGTACTGAGTATTCTAATAAGAAACTAGCTGAACTAGTCATTGATTTACCATATGTGGTCCAAATTATTCGCCCCGTACAGACGAGGTTTGGAAGAAAAATAGTTGTGGATATTAACATTGAAGATGAAGTAACAAGTGTATTTCTACCAGCAGTATTTTCAAAATTAAGCACATCAGAGATCGATGAACTAAACTCAATGGGAGGCACACTGATGCTGGTGTATTTGGGGGTGAAGAACCGCTCACATCAAGTCATTTTGAAACAGTACTCGAAGGCAAACTGATGACGGTGTATTTTGGGTTGAAGAACCGCTCACATCAACATGTTTTGGTGAGTATTGGATTATATATTATGTATTGATTGATATAACGATTGATATATTTAGTTGCTAATTATTTCTTAATTTGTTTAATTTTTCAGATTATCTAAAAAACTAATAAAACAACCAGCATAATGAAGTGGAAAACTGTTAATTTCCTGAGTGGAACTGATCATCGATCGCACCCGCTAATAGAGTATCATCGTGTATGCTTTCAACAACCGGAAGAAGAGGAAGAAGATGATAACGAGGTGAGTCGTAATGAGAAAGAAGCTTGTTTTAACAAATGGACATCTTCGAGTGGAATTTCAACATTTTCAGTCTACGTTACCAATGTTAGCAAATCAGAGGATAGTCAGAGAGAGGTGACAGAAACAGTTCTAAGATATCTATTGAAAGAATTATGTGAAGATGAACATTTTATTTGTTTCTTCGGATACAATACATTTGATGAAGTTTTCAAAATCGAATTTTCCATGACGTGTTACGATGTAACAAAATTGAATGTGTATAGAAACAATTTGCTTGGTAAACTTCAGGATGAATTTCCTTTTGAGGCTGTTCATTGTTCATTGGAGATTACAGGCAGTAATTTATCACAATGGCTTGAATATACTTTAAAAGATTATAGGTTTATGGTAAACCGATGTTACAGCAACTGCTGGTGGTGTATTAACAATAGTGCAAATTGGACGTATGCTTAGACATCAGTGATGGTACACCAACTGTTGGTGGTGTATTAACTTTAGTGCAAATTGGACATTTGCTTAGACAACAGCAACAATGACCTCGCCTCCTAGCAAACGTAGAAAGGTCGATATTGTATTACATAATAACAGTGAAAATATAAGAAACCAATTGGACAATGCATTTGAAAGTGTTTCTAATTTTCGAAGTGAACTAAACGGTGCTATTTCAGTATCATACCAAATCGGGGAAAACACTCAAACCGAGTTGATTGAGAACAGTGATGAGTTGATTGAATGTTGGAGAGTTATTAGTGAGCACATATTGCAACAAGCTGTGAATTTCGAAGAAATTACAATTCAAATAAAGGATGAATCTTTCTTGAGCTGTGAGTTAATTGAAACGGCATTCAATTCTAGAGTGTACACACTTGGAGTATCAAATGTTAAGAATGAGTTTTTGGATCCTCGCGAATTTTTAGCGAATGCTAATATTTGGTTTACAAAGTATGTTAAGAAAGCGTTAACTGTACAAGCTTTAAAGGTGAATTCAGTTTTGTGTGCACAATACGTGCTTCGCGACATATCAGAAACAAAATATTTTGCTATCAAAAATGAGGTAGTTTTCGAGTATACTGATTTAAATGAATTTTATAATAAGAATATCATTGAAGGTACATTGACAAAAATGAGCGAATTTGAAGCAAATGGTTCCGGGTGGGCTTTAGAAAAAATTCATAGTTTGAGAATTAATATAAATAAATATGTTGGATTTCGAGTAGGAATGTCCAATACTAGTCGATTGCCTGATGTAATAGTCAATAAAAATGCAGTGCTAAATTTGTATGATACAAAGGAAGCTTGTTTTGCATGGAGTGTGGTTGCTGGTTTGTATCCAAAAACTCGAAACGTGAATCATCTTTCTTCCTATCCTAATTACAGAGATGTTTTAAATTTAGATGGTATTCCAATTCCGATGGAAATGAAATATTTAAACAAGTTTGAAAACCAAAACTATTTCTGTAAATGTGTTTGGAGCACAATATGATGAAAACAATTGGGTATGTATGGGAACAAACGAAGTAAAAGGAAAAAAAACTTTTACTATTGTACCTTTGTATGTATCAGATAAAGTATATGAAAGGAGTGTAGACTTATTGATGTTGCAGATTGGAAACAGTGAAAGTTATCACTTTTGTTTAATTAGAAATCTTGCTCGCCTTGTGCGTTCAAGCATCACTAGCACTCAGAGAAGGATTTATATATGTAGACGTTGTTTGTCATATTATTTTCTTGAGGATGAGTTAAATGTTCACTTTGCAGACTGTAAACAGTTTCCTGTTGCAAAAAGCATAATGCCGACTGATGAACAAAGATTTGTTAATTTTACAGAATTCCGAGTTAAAGATACAGTTCCATTTATAATATATGCAGACACTGAATGCCTCTTGTCTCCAATTTCCTCCTGTTTTCCAAATAGTGAGAATCATAACTCTACTTTAACACATAAACATATTCCTTACAGCATTTCTTTATACCTTCATTGTAATTTCGATAGTGAATTGTGCAGTTTCAAGCTCTTTAGGGGAAATAATTGCATTGAATTGTTTGTAAAGGAACTTTATAGTATTGTGGATAAACTTCAAACATATTACTTAACGGTTAAGCCAATGATAAAGATGACCGAAAATGAAGAAAGATTATTTTTGTCAAGTAAAATGTGTCACATTTGCGAGAAACCGATTGCAGTTAATGAACTCAAAGTACGCGATCATTGTCACTTAACTGGAAAATATAGAGGAAGCGCACACAATAGTTGTAATTTAAATTACAAAGTAACAAAGGTTTTGCCTATAGCATTTCATAATCTAACAGCCTATGATGGACATTTTATAATTAAAGAAATTTGCGAGAAACGTGATGGAGAGGTGTTACATAATCCTGGTCATATAAAATTGTTAGCGATGAATATGGAACGTTACAAAGGGTTTACAAAATATGTACGGGCTAAGAATGGATTCATTCAGTTAAGATTTTTCGATACATATAATTTCTTGTCCTGTTCACTAGATCAATGTTCATCTTCGTTAAGCGAAGATTCAAAGCAAATAACACGACGTTATTTTAATGATGATGCACAGTTTCGACTTACTGCGAGAAAAGGTGTGTTTCCCTATGAATACGTCACGAGTATGGATGTTCTTAACGAAACTAAATTACCTGAAATATCCAAGTTTTATAGCAGCCTTAATGATCAAACAATATCGAATGAAGAGTATGAGTTTGCTCAATCGGTGTGGGAAACGTTTTCCTGTCAAACATTAGGAGAATACGCCGATTTGTATTTAAAAGTTGACACACTTCTTTTGGCGGATGTCTTTGAAAATTTTAGATCGAATGGCATGGAAACTTATGGCATTGATGCAGCTCATTTTTACACTGCTCCATCTATGTCTTGGTGTGCTATGAAAAAGATAACCAACGTTCAACTTGAATTGCTTCAAGATATTGATATGTTACACTTTTTTGAACGATCTATTCGAGGAGGAAATGTTCAGTGTATAACACGACATGCGATTGCTAATAATAAGTATATGAAAACTTATGATGAGAAAAAGCAAGAGTCCTACATAATGTACTTTGACGTTAATAATTTGTATGGATATGCGATGATGGAATATCTTCCAACGGGTGGCTTTAAATGGATTGCAAATGTTGAAGGCTTTGATGTTTTAACTATTGATGATACTTCAGAAATTGGATATATTTTGGAAGTAGATTTGACTTATCCTCAAGAGTTACATGACAAACATTCAGATTACCCTCTATGTCCCGAAAAGTTGACAAAGCTAATGGCTACCCTAGATAATAAAGAACGTTATGTTTTGCATTATAGATTGTTAAAGCAATGTATTCAACTAGGAATGAAATTAGATCGTATTCACAGAATAATTGAATTCAATCAGAGCCAATGGCTAAAACCATATATTGATGTGAACACAGAGAAACGAAAACAAGCCAAAAATGATTTTGAAAAGAATTTTTATAAATTGATGAATAATGCAATTTTTGGTCGGTCACTGATGAATGTGAGGAAGTTAAGGGACATCAAATGGGTCACCAAATGGCATGGAGCTCGTGGTGCTAGGTCTTTAATAGCTAAGGCTAATTTTAAACATAGAATTATATTCGATGAACAATGTATGGTCATCGAGATGAGTAGACTAAAGATTTTTCACAATCAACCAGTATATGTTGGTGCATCTATATTAGATTTGTCTAAATGTAAAATGAATGACTTTCATTACAATGTTATTTTAGCAAATCCTGAATCAAATGTGAGGTTGTTATACACAGACACCGATAGTTTTATGTATATATTCTATTATGATATTTATGAGTTCATGAAACAGCATTCAAATTTGTTTGATACTGGAAACTATGAAACAAACAATCCTTTTGGCATTGTGAGACAAAATAAAGGTGAAATTGGTTTAATGAAAGATGAAAATGCTGGAAGGATTGTTGAAGAATTTGTGGGGTTACGACCCAAAATGTATGCAATAAAATTGTGTGATGAAATGAATAGCTTGTGTAAGGCTAAAGGCATTAAGAAGAGTGTGAGTAAAAGTATGAATATTGATGAGTATCGAAAGTGTCTTTATAACAGAGATAAAGTCAACAAAGTTCAAGTTTGTATAATTTCAAAATCTCATTCTGTATTTACTGTTCGGCAAAATAAGTTGGCAATTTCATCAAACGAAGATAAAAGACACATAACTGAAAACGGAATTGATACTTTACCGTTTGGTCATTTTTCTCTGAAAAATGATTAGAAACAAATTGAGATTAAAGCAGTTCATCTCACTTACTTTATTTCTTTCACACACACACACACACACACACACACACTTTTATGCTGTTAATATTACTATTTTTTTTGTGTGTTCCTTTGCTTATGAAAAAAAAAGAATAAATAATAACCCAAATTTTGTGTGTATTATTAAAAAAAAAAAACACCTCCCCCCCACCATTTCCCATTTTCCAGAAATATATATGTATAATTACTTTATATTACATATCATTTAGTAATGGTGCGTTGTAAGAGGAGCAACTCTACCACTCAATATAAACGAACAGGAAGCGGATCATTAATCAGTCGTGTACTTAATAAAACTATTGATAATTTACCCGTGGAATTACACATCCCGGGATATGAATATTGTGGACCAGGAACAAAATTAGAAAAGCGATTGAGCCGTGGTGATCCAGGAATAAATATATTAGATAAAGCGTGCAAAGAGCACGACATTGCTTACGCAAAGCATAAAGATTCAAACAAAAGAAGAGAGGCTGATGAAATTTTAGCTTCAAAAGCTTGGTCTCGTGTAAAATCCCGTGACGCATCATTTGGAGAGAGAGCGGCTGCACTAACAGTGGGTGGCATCATGAAAGCTAAGTCTAAGATTGGAGGAGGTAAGCGAAACTTAAATAATAAAAAAAAACAAGAAAAGATTAAAAAAAAGAAGAACATCGAAAAAGCAAGGTGGTATTTTACCCCTACTTCCGATATTTGCAGCCTTGTCGGGCTTGGGGGGTCTAGCAGGCGGAGCAGCAGGGGTGGCGTCTGCTATAAACAAGGCGAAAGCTGCTCAAGAAGAACTAAAAGAAATGAAAAGACACAATCGAATGATAGAAGCAATGCAAGGAAAAGGAGGTCAAGGCATTTATTTAAATCCTCCTGCATACAAAAGATAATTAACCAAATACCAAATAAAGCATTAAGTAATTTCGATTTAGCTAAATACGCACATCAATTAAAGATTCCAAATTTTAGAGGAGTCTTTATGCGAGATACGTTACCAAGATATCCTCGAAAAAATGAAAACTGTATTGTTAACCTTGAACCGATGAATAAATCCGGTTCACATTGGGTAGCTTTCAGTAAACATGGTAAATATGTGCATTATTTTGATAGTATTGGTAATTTAAGACCACCATTAGAAATTTTAACATATCTTAAAAATTGCTATCTACAATATAATTTTCATTCATATCAATCGATTACTTCTTCGATTTGTGGACATTTATGTTTAGTCTTCTTGTATTGTATAAATAAGGGAAACACAGACCGTCTTTAAACATTTCAAAGATGGCTTTCGAAAGACGGATAACTCTTGAAGGTAAAGGCTCGAAGATTGATGTTACATTGGAGAACCCGATTCATCTTGTAGGAGCAGAGTTTTTTGAAATAGGACTTGCAGGATTGTATACATCTAATTCTATTCGAAATGTTACCAACAGAAATAATAAATTTCGCATTCATTTTACTAATTTTTTATCAATTGATTTAGTGGTACCACCAGGTATTTATGAATTTGAAGATCTAGCCTCAGCTTTTGATGATTTACTTAGTTATCACTCATTGTCGAAACTTATACCAGAACATTTAGAAAAAACAAAATTGTATGTGGAAGAGGATATAGATGGAAAAAGAGACAACCGTCTCGTTTTGTCTTCCCCGTTTAATATTGATTTCACTGTAGCCAACAGTGTAGCAGGGCCTTTAGGTATTGAAAAGAAAGTTTACCCTAAAGAGAATAAAAGAGAAATTGAAATTCATCGAAATAGAATCGATAATGAAGTTGCAATTAACGAGAATAATAACATTTTGGCTATAAAGTTGAACGAAGCGGATAGAGCGATTTTAATAATACCCAATGCTAGCTATACGTTAAAACAATTAAGTGGAAAGATTAATGAATTATTAGTTGAACATTTATTAGGTGACAAAGACAAATTCCCATCATTTTATATTAATTATGATAAAGTCTTTTATCATTGTAAACTACATTCGAAAGTGTTTGCTATAGATTTTGGTGTTGCAGATTCTATTGCAGATTTGTTAGGCTTTTCTCATAGAAAGTTCAACGCAAACACAACTCATCATTCTGAATATATGATTAAAATTAACACTGTTAATAGTATTCGAGTATGTTGCAACCTTGTGCTTGGTACGAGTTCTTATTTGAACCATAAACCAACACACTCTTTATATAATTTTAAAGCTCATGTTCCTGCTGGTTACCCGATTGTTGTACAACCAACAACGATTAATTTTTTGCCCATGAACACCAAGCTTATTCAACATGTATCTGTGCAACTTGAAGATCATCTTCAACAGCTCATTGATTTGCAAGATGAAGATTTAACTGTAGAATTAATTATTCGTCCAGCACGATATCTTGCTATATAAAGTAATGAAATACTGTTATGTTTTCATTCTACTTGAGTAAGCATACTAGAAAACAATCACAAATATGGTTATACTATATAATACTCAAAGTTTGAAAAAAAAGAAGTCGACTCTGATTCGAAAAAATAATATAAATCAATCAGCTAAAATTTGTAAAAAAAAACAAACAACGACATCGCACCTTGAAATCTAAGAAACAGTTATCGAGTAACAACAAACAATTCTTACAGTCTTTAGGCTATCGCGTACTTTAATTTCAATATAAATATATATGCAATTGTTAATCTTATTTAGTTTCTATCTATAGTTGAAGCTGTTAACATGTTTAGCATGTTTAACATAACAGATAAAAGAGAGGTTGACAACAGAGTTGTGCGACGAGAAGAAAGAGTTTATCAACCTTATTCAGCTAATAAATTCGAAAATAATGATGAAATTCGAATACCGATTCAAAATGAAGAAAACATAGTTTTATTATCAGAAGGTGTTCTTCACTTAGAAGGTCAAATTATTACTTCTAACATAAATCCAGCTGCTTCTACTACAGCGCATCCTGACCAAAATTTTGGGGCTAATCTTTTTAGCGAAATTCGCATCACGTTAAATGGTAAAGAAATTGATCGTACACGCCATCTAGGTATAACAAGTTCTATAAAAACCTTTGCATCATATTCAAAAAACGAATATACAGCTTTACAAAATGCTGGTTATTTTCCCTCTTTAACAACGCCAGCAAGTGAAGCAAATATTGTTGATAGTAACACAAAACGTTTTCATATAATACTTCCTTTAAGCAACCTGTTAGGAATAGCAGAGGATTACAGAAAGCCGATTTTAAACTGCAAGCATGAGGTAATACTTCTCCGATCGTCAAGTGACGCACGTGCGTTGCAATCGACAACCGAAAACGATCTTTCTAAGGTCAAGTTATTTAAAGTTTATCTAAAAATTCCCGTTTTATTATTATCGGACGAAGAACAAATTAAAAGATTAAAACTAATGCAGAAAAATATTCCCATTCAGGTTGGTTTTCGATCGTGGGATGTTCACGTCTTGCCTTCTCTTCCTAGAACAACTAAATATAGTTGGACTGTAATGACAACTTCTGAAACTCAAAAACCGCGTCAATTTTTATTAGGTTTTCAAACTAGAAGAAATTTACTAAACACATGCTCTTCCTATTTCGACCATTGTAACATTAAATCTATAAGAGTTTTTTTAAATTCAATTTTTTATCCCTATGAAATGCCAACTTCTGAAATTGCCATAAATGACTACAGCGAGTTGTATGACATGTTTGTTAAATTTCGTAATGTATATTATCAGATCGATGATGTTCGTTCAGAGACTCTGGTTTCACGAGATGAATTTAAGTCTCTTTGTCCGATTATTGTAATTAATTGTCTCGAACAAGTGGAAGCAGTGAAGACATCTTCAGTCGATGTGCGAATTGAAATCGAGACAAGTGAGAATATACCTGAAGATACAACTCTTTATTGTGTTCTTATTCATGATCGTCAAATATCTTACAGACCATTAACGAATGAAGTAATTATCTAAACCAATATTTGCTAAGTTATAAGCAAGCAAGTAAACAAGTATTCTCACTTTAGTTGCAATCATGGAATTGACAACAACAAACTCTCCTTCTACTGATGCTGGCACGTGGAATAAGAAGCAACCAATAGTTGCAGACATTCGCAAGCTACCAAACGGCAGTTTGGAACTTGCTTACTGTATGTTAAATAACGGCAATATACCTTCATTCAGCCCCGTGATCACATGGGTTGCAGCATATTGCGAAAAAACTCTTTCTTCTTTTTTTGAGTCTATTAAGAATAAATATGATTATTTAGTTGTATATAATTTGCCACAGGAATTTTCTTTGTTTGCACTAAAAGCACTTTCCCCAGACTCATTATTCGATCTTAATACGATTGATGGAATGTCAGACCTAATGTTGAGGCATAGCCATCGTTTACCTACAGATTGTCCAAAACATTTACCATCTCTAGCAATGGGAAGCAATAGTTGTGCTAAATTCAATGTCAATGCTGTTCAACATTGGTTAAATTCTTCTGATGGCATCATGAAAATCGTGTGTTCGATAATAAACAAGTTTCGAAACAGTGGACTTCGAGGTTTTAATAAGTTTGATTGGAACTACTTTCCTATAAACGTACTGACTATATATGAACCACAACGAATTCGTCTAGAGTGGGAACATCTACCAGATCATCTAAAGAGGAAATTTCAACTGTTTCATCTTCGCTGCAAATGTGACAACTGTAATCGCTATCTATAAAAGGTGATTAATTTAAATCTACTACTGTCGTTGACAGCTATACATATTTTGTTTTTTAGTTTGCTTTTTAACACAGTGTATCTTTTTTTGTCTACAGAAAATAATCATCTGGACAACTAAAAAGAAGAAGATCATCTCAACACAGCCACACTCATCGGGACAACTAAAAAAGAATGAGATTACTTCAAGAGAAATAAAATTGTATTAATTGTAATTCTAAATGAATAAAGAAGAAAAAATGTCTTTTGTACCATTTCATATTCAAGTTTTTATTAATGAACAATTACCTCCTCACTCTACATGTAAATAAAATAATAATATTGTCAGGTGAGGGATTCGAACCCTCGCTTTCAATTTCTGAAAATTAGATCTTAAGTCTAACGCCTTAGACCGCTCGGCCAACCCAACACGTGCATATTAGCCAACGTGTTTTGTTGATTCATGTCAGTTCGCATTTAGCTTTGTGTGGTGAACATCTTTTCTTTGTGAAGTAAACCAGCATCATGAAGTATTTTAATTGTGTAAAGTATTCCAAAAAACAGTTAATGCAAATGATATTGAGTCAAAAAGAAATGAATTTAAAATCTGAAAGAGATCGGCTAAAAACATTTAAGACCTGGTCTTCAGACAGTTTTACGAACACTGCATGGTTAGCAGCCGCAGGATTTTTCTATTTTGGATATAAGGATATGGTTAGGTGTGCTTTCTGTAATCTGCAACTTAGTTATTGGGAAGAAGATGATGATCCGTTTGAAGAGCATAAGAAATGGGCTTTTTCTTGCCCCTACGTAAACAATATTTCTCCTAGCATAGAATTGAAATGCGAATATGAAAGACTTAAAACTTTTCAAAATTGGCCTCTTCCCTGTCCAAACGAATTTTGTTTAGCATCAGCAGGATTTTATTATACTGGTCATGGTGATAAGGTGAAATGTATATTCTGTAAGATTGAAATTGAAAATTGGAGGGAAAACGATAATCCTTTAAATGACCATGAAAAATGGGCGCCATATTGTCCATATATAAGAGGGTTTTACGTCGGCAACGTTGATTTAAATCCTGAAAATCCTACTATTATTCCACATAATACAAGTTATGATACGTGTGGGAGCAATATATGTTGATGTGATGTGATTTTTTGTGCAGTGTGCATTCTCAGACGTAAACGTAGACATGTTGAAGTTTGTTAAGCAGTCAAACACTCTACCAGTAATTTCATTTACTAATGCTGAAAACCAGAGTAAAAGTGAAAAAAGAAAGCATGGTGTTTTACTACCGAACACAATTCGATGTATCATTTGCGGTCCATCGAACTGCGGCAAAACAAACGTAATGCTAAATTTATTGTGTCATAAAAATGGAGTTCGTTTTGAAAACGTTTATATTTATTCTAAATCACTTGCTCAAAGTAAATATGTTGAATTAAAAAAGTTTTTGGACTCCATAAAAGAAATAAAAAGTGATTTTTTTTCCGATAATGATGAAGTAATGCCTCCAGAAATGGCTAGAAAAAACTCTATATTTGTTTTTGATGATGTAGCCAGCAATAAACAACAACACATGAAAGATTATTTCAGTAGAGGTCGTCATCACGACGTTGACGTATTTTATCTTTGTCAAACATATTCTTGTATACCTAAACATCTAATTAGAGATAACGCTAATTTTTTAATTATTTTTAAACAAGACGGAACAAACTTGCGTCACGTATATAACGATCATGTAAATACAGATATGGGCTATGAACAGTTCTTTGATATTTGTTCGTATTGTTGGCAAAACTCTAAGTTTGGTTTTTTGGTTATCGATAAAGATAGCGATTTACAAAATGGTCGATATCGCAATGGATTTGATGTTTATTTTCAGTTATAAATATGACTTCAAAAAGAGGTAAATGGCCATTCGTGTTATAGCTTTTGCGTGGTTAACAACTTAACTATGACATCGTTTAACAAAACCAATAATGTGTCTATCGGACGACCGACTTCACGACATGATATTGCAACTAAATCATATGTTGATGATAAGCTAGTGCAATATGGAAATCAACTAACAACAACAACAACAAGCGACGGACATCTAAGTATAAACGGCAAACGGTTAAAAAATGTTGGAACGCCAATACATGTTGAAGATGCATGCAACAAAGCTTATGTACTGAAGTTATTAAATGAGCTAAATAAAATCGAGTCTAAAGAAGACATACAACGAAACTTTAACGAGCTTAAAGGTTTAATTTTTTCAATTTGTAAAATAGAGAAAAAAGAACTTGACTTTCAAAACAAACGTCTCGCGGGCTTAGCTTTACCATCATCTGCAAATGATGCAGTAAACCTTATTGCAATGCAGCAACATACATCGAATATAAAAAAATATCTTGAGACCCGAATAACCGAAGTGTTACAACGAGTAGAATTCATTCATGGTTTAGTGCGAGAATTTTCAGAAGATCACTTTCCGTATGATCAAGATACTCTCGACTTGGGTAACAAAAGAATAAGAAATGTTAAAGATCCAATTCAAAATCAAGATGCGGTAACGTATTCTTTTCTTAAAACTCATGTAACAAATGAACTCGATGAAATTAAAAAATCTCTTTTGAATATAAACAGAGATGATGAAACTGTAGATATGTTAAATAGAAGAATAACAAACATATCTCAACCAATCGATTCGTTAGATGCAATAAACAAATATTACTTAGAAAACTTTGCTGCCTCTCGAAAAGATCTAGAAGACTTAATCGCTAAATTTAATAAACAAAACGTTTTAAACGTAGACGATGGTGGAACTTTAAATATGATGAGTAGACGAATTACTCACGTAAACAATCCCATATACGATAACGATGTTGCAAATAAGACGTTTGTTGAACAATATGCCGCTTCCCAACGTGAATTTGATCAATTGAAACAAACTGTAAACAATCTACAACATCAAAAACAAACAAATGTTGAGTTCCCTGTTAACGACCAAGACGTGACAAATAAACGGTTTGTAGAACACTATGCTGCGTCACGGACTGAAGTTAATCAACTAAAAGAAATTTTAAGCAATTTACAAACTCGTATTGAGGGTGTTGCTAACAATCTCAATATTGTTAAAAAAGAAGATCTTGAAAGTTATGCTGCTGAATCCAAAGAAGAATATAACAAGTTAAAAACTGAACTGGAAAAAGTTGAGCAAATGGTTAACAAAGAACCACTCGAAAGTTTTACTGCATCCAAAGAAGAATATGGTATATTAAAAGATGAAGTAAAGAAAAAGAACTTATCGAAATTTATTCTGAAATTCTCCAACACACCATCAATCCATTCACCAGTATACACGCTTCATAATCATAACATACAGTACCAACTTCCCTACAAAGGCGTATTAAAACCAATTTTTGTTTCACCAAGATCTCCAATTGTGTATGCAATTTTAAATATACGTCAAGAGATTGAACTGGATGGCAGTGATATTGTCGTTGAAGAGCAAGATGAAATTCAGTTTCGACTTAGAGACCCGAAAAAACATAAAACTGATGATCTTCCTCTTCAAATCGATTTTGAATATACTATAAATAAGTAAAACAACCACAATTTCCGTTTAGTCATGGAGAAGAGCTCAAAGATTAAAGCTGAAAGTCGAGTAAAGGATAAACTTTCTCGCTTAAAAAAAGATGTTAAAGACAAGTATCTTTCACTTCAAGATGATGTTAGACGAAAAGAATTAGATATAGAGACTAACTTTAAACCAGTAACAAGTTCATTAAATCAACTTGTAGCTATTGCTAATACGTCGACTCAAAATAAAGAAAATCGAAAAAGAAAAGGAAAATATAACGATTCTGAATCCACTGCTACTTCAGACGAAGAAGATGGAGATAGCATCAAAATAATTTCACTACTTAACCGCTACTTTGATCCGTTCATTAAACAAAACGTGGATAGAACATTTGGTATAACGATAAGAAATGATAAACAATACTTGGGACGCGAACGAGTTTTCTTTGATAAAAAGTGGATAAAAGTTGGCGGTGAAAAATTTCCTATTACAGAAGGTCTACTTGAATTGATTCAAAGGAAAGTACCAGACCCCACTCTAATAGATAGGAGTGATTTAACTTCATATTTGAAATTATTAAATGTTTCAAACGTGCACAAAAGAAATTATACAAGCAATGCAGCTCCAAGAGGAACGCAATCTTATAAGTATAGACATATAATTGAACCCCTTCTCACTGAAGACATAGATAGAATTATAAAAACAGCAGATGAAAATGAAGAAGCAAATACTACAATGCATACTGGATATGGTCAAAAAAAACACATCGCGCCACAAGCCATTTGGAAATTTGAAGGCGGAAACAATATTGAATTCGTTCACTGGAATGAACCAAACAAATTGGTATCAAGACTTAAAAAATTAATTGCATCGAAAGCTGCAGGTCACACAGGACTAGACAGCGAAATCTTTGCAATAGAAGAAGAACTAAGAAATGCTGGATATATTGAATAAAAATTCCAACGTTTGTAAAACAATGCACAGTATGTTATAAAACATTGTTTGGAAAATAACTATGAACGAAATCAGACGAGAAATTGCAAAAGAACTTCACGCACCGCTTAGAAAAAAGTTTAAAAGACGACGTGTTATTAGCAAAGGAATCGATGACCTCCATGAAGCTGACCTTGTGGACATGTCCAAACTTGCAAAATGGAATAATGGATTTAAATATTTATTAACCATTATTGACGTTTACTCGAAATATGCATGGGCAATTCCTCTTAAAACCAAAAAAGGAAGTGAGATTGTGAAAAGCTTAAAATTTGTTTATTCTCAAAGTAAAAGATTGCCCAATTATTTTCACACCGATCGAGGAACGGAATTTTATAACAGTGAATTCAAAACATGGTCTCAGAAACAAAATCTAAAGCATTATTCCACTGGCAGCTCCATTAAAGCGAGTGTGATAGAAAGATTTAATCGAACTCTTAAGGAATCGATGTGGAAAGAATTCACAACACGAGGTTCTTACCGATGGGTACATATTTTGCCTGAGTTACTAGTAAAGTATAATCACAAAATACATCGCAGCATTGGCATGAAACCTAATGATGTGAAAAGAAACAATCCACCCCGCTTGCCAACACAATATAATGAAACTTTAAGAAAACCAAAATATAAAATCGGTGACATTGTAAGAATATCAAAAATCAAGAAACACTTCAGTAAAGGGTACGAAGCTAATTGGACAACAGAATTATTTACAATTTATAAAGTTCAAAATACTAATCCACGAACATATCTTTTAAAAGATAAAAATATCCCAATATTTGGTGCGTTCTACGAAGCAGAGTTACAACGAACAAAACATCCTAATATTTACTTAGTCGACAAAGTACTACGTAGAAAAGGAACCCGAGCCTTCGTATCTTGGCTTGGATTCGATTCAACTCACAACTCTTGGATCCCCAACAAAAATATCTTATAATTAGAACAGTGTAAGTTTTTATTTTTTTATTTTTTATTCCTCACAAAAGATATTATTATTATTATTATTATTATTATTATTATTATTATTATTATTAATGTGTCTCTATATATATATATTTTTCAGCTCACTAAAACCAACACACGCAAGAAAGAAAAGAATGATTGTACTTACCCCGTGCACAAGACCAGCATATTCCACTCTGCAAACAACACAGCATCTTCAATTCTCTCTGCAGCTTGTTGGAAAAAGAACTACTTACCACTTTAAGAACGAAGATCATATCATTTTTCACTAATTCATATTATATAATTAATGTAAACCACAAATGATCAAATAAATATATTTTTAAAAAAGATTTACACCACACAAATTATTATTATTATTATTTTTTTTTTTTTTTTTAACACCCACTGTCCAACGTCCATTTAATTAATCATTTGGACTTCTTCTTCTTCTTCTTCTTCTTCTTCTCCACCTTCTTCGGCATCCATACGATCTTCACCCCCCACACTCTCTTCCTCCAGCGGCGGAAAATCGAGCAGCTCGATACTGTCGGAGTCGATTGATTCCAGCCGCTGAATGATCACCCCCAATATGTGGGGGGTTACGCCATCCGCCGTCAACTCTCTGCAATGCTGGCGGTCTCGAATTATTTCCAATAACTCGCAATTATACATGTCCTGCTGAAGATTAGTAAGCCCGTTGAACCAAACATCCTCTTCCACTTTGAACGCGCTCACTGCGAAGTTTAGCCCCAGCCTCTCTGATTGCTCTCTCAGAGATTTTATCTCATAGAGCTGCTGGAGCTTAACTAAAAGACTTCCATACATGGTCATGTTGATTGTTAACTGAGTTGCTTTGAAACTAAGTGTTACTTCATAGCTATGTGCTCTTATATATTGCGAATATCAAACTGCAAAAAGCTATTTTAAACATTTTCACATGGAGCTCTGGGAACCGACATCCAATCTCGTTCTCGCATTAAAAATTACAGACTTGACTAATGGCGTCTGGGAATCTAAAAACAAACAGATCGAAATTCATTTCACACACTCAAAGTTATACATGTCATATAAAACACTTTAACCAGATTGAGATCATGAAGCAAGCCAGAACACAAAAAATGTTAACATCATTTAAATTAAACAGACATAACATAGCGAGAAGGAGTAACACAACTCCACTCCCACGCTGTGGTAATATATGTCGTACTTAAACAGAGTGTAGCATTACAACATCGGTTTACTTATTTAGCTTGCGCGAGCAAAAACTTTAACAACAACCATGCACTACATGCGCTGGCTGCTCTCATGGCTTGCCGCACGGCGCGAGCAAAAACGGAACAGCTGCACACCACATGTCTGGTAGCGATCCGGCTATGTCGAGTGCCTCACCGTACACTCTCATTCAAAAGTTATGACACCCAAGACTCTCTACACTTCCTTGGAAAATTACCAAAATATAATTCAATAATCAATCAATACTTAATAACCATGATACACAGGCTGTCCCGGGAATTAAATAACAAAACACAGAATCGAACCAAGAAACTCCCCTGTAGGAGTGGAAGAGGAGTCTGAATTTCGAGTTACCATCCTAATAAACAACCCCCATGCCGTCAACACCCATTAACTTTTTATCACCATCACATAAACAAGCCAAGAGGTCACCCCCTTCCCACGCTAACACGTGCAGTGCACATGCCCCGCTCCTGGACCACGTGGTCGCTCTAAGGACCCATGACGTCATCAGGATTACGCAATTTCTGGTCATGATGATGCAATATTTGGAGTCTAGCAAACACTTACTACTATGCATAGTAGTGATGGACAGAAAAACGCCCAACTGTTCGGAGAAAACAGTTGTCCGATGAAAAACGAACGAACTGTTTTTTAATGTTACACCAAACAGTTTTCCTTCAGTCTATTACGATTGGTTGGAACGAATCCACTGTTTGTCTTTCACTGTTTGCTACTCACTGGCACTGCTGTAACCATGAATGAATAGTTCCGCCGGAGCTATTCGGCTGAGGTCGTCATTATTCGACAGTAAACCACTCCCATCCCCTCGCTGTCAAATCAACTGTTTGTCCCGTATTATTAGCAGCCAGGATACAAGAGCTGCTGGGAAAAGCAGTTCTTAGCCAAACTGTTCTTCTTCAACGTTTTCGCTTATTGCTGTTTGCGAGCTGTTGGCGGATGATTCATCGGTGTTCTTAAATCTCCTCAAAGGTCTCGCATAGCAGCATGGGTGCCCGCCCGCAGGGGTTCGGGGGTTGGGGAGAGGTAGGGGGTGGATTACTGAGAATATTTAGATTCTTAATTTTCACACCAGTTTATTACATAAATTGAAGGATGGATGATTGTAGTTTAACGTGACCGTGAATCTTGTGATTATGAGCCACGGGCCTTTTTTACGTAGAATCCGAACCACAGGACATGGCATTTCACTTCGAAAATCTCACATGCATTGACCGGGAATGCTTGTTGGCGAGTGGCCAACAGCTTGACCGCTGCACCACAAGGCCCCTATTACAAAAATTGAAGTTACTGATAGTTAACTCATAATTCCACAATTTTATTTAACTTAGAGTTATTTGGAATTATTTGAAAATATCTGCAGTTATTTAGAAAATCGGCGAACTGGATTAACATTTAACATTACCATTTTAATGAATTGCTTGAATTTTATTTTTGTCGATACATGGTGATACCACTAAAGAAATGAACATTATGACGATGATTCACAAAGAAAAGCGAACTTCTAAGGACAAAAACTCTGAACTAAAAGAAAACAACTATTCTTCCCATTCGTGCCATAAAGATAATGTACCTAACGGTTTCAGAGCAGCCAAATAACGAATATCACGAAGCAAGTAAGAAATGAAACGAAAATTGCGGGGGGCGATATGTCCTAGTGACAGTTAGGTAATTAAATGAAAAATATGACTCTCCCCCCTGGAAAAAAGCCTGTGGGCGCCCATGCATAGAAGGTCGCGTGGTGTCTGAGAGACACCTTTAGCATTCTGAGAAATTTATTTAATTGCAAGTTTCATGTGAGAATTTAAATTAATTCCTGGCTGCGACAACGCGGTCATGTAGCCCCGTGTAATTTTTTGTATACTTAAATCTGTGTTGAGAGGGGCAGATGACCTCGTAGTTCCTTCCCTTAAAACAACAATAACTAATTTGATTGCATTGATTTTGCCTAAAAGTGGAGTCTCACTCATCTTCCCGTTCTACCCGTGTAGCCTTCATACAAGTATTTTGTCAGCCATCAGCTTGTGTTGCCTGTCAGTGTCTAATAATAAAAATAATAATAATAATAATGTTATTTTTTACGTCCCTTTTAACTACTCTGGCTTTTAGAGACGCCGGGGTGCCGGAATTTTGCCCCAAAGGGGATCTTTAACGTGCCAGTAAATCTACTGACAAGGCTCCCTCGCATTTGTGCACCCTCAAACGCCAACTGGCTGCGCCAGGATTCGATCCTGCTACCTGGGGCTTAGCAAGCGAGAACGTTACCGCAGAGCCACGCAGCCAGCCTCGGTGTCTACTGTCTAGATATTACGCAACGAAACAAGTTACAACGAAAGGTGGAGAAATATCTTTCCTATCTCACAGCTCTTGTGCGTGTGACTCACTCGTCTATCACCGAGTCCCGTTATGAAGTGTCAACGAATGACCTGCTGTCTTCAAACTGTTTGCGAAAACATTACTGCGTTGGTAAATCAGCTTCTGCTGTACTGTCTTGTGAACGAATTTTATAACCTGTTGTTTTCAAACTGTTTGGGAGAACAGTTGTTTTCAACAAACGAACAGTTCGTTGGCGTTTTCCTAAAACAGCAGAAATGTCCATCACTAATGCATAGGCCTATGACACAATTTTCAGAAATTGATACAGTAGTCACAGAACACTAATGGTGCCCAGTACTCGCAGCTTAGCATAGGACGGAGTGGATTCCAGCCACAGATTAACTTATGATCTGTCAACGGGTTTTCAAACAAATTGAGCACACACCCAAGTACAGGGGTCTTGACCATGATGTTCCAAGCCTCTAAATGAAACACTCCTCTTTAAGACTTTCTGGTCTTGCATCCATGGTCGATCAACATTCTCCTGATCTGTGTTCTCAAGTTTCTGATGGTTATGGACATTATTTTTATCCTGATAACTTCATATTTTAAGGGGTTGGGGTACATGCCCTATTCTTAATTAGTTCAGCATAAGATCATTGAATCCCCTTAAGAAAAATAGGGAACATCCATGTGTTATTTGACCATAGGAAAGGGAGAATTTAAAAAACTGAACCTCTAGGGACATTGATGCAGATGACTCCGAGTAAGTAGGCTAGATCAAAATGAACATTTTTCAGTGTTGCCTTAATAAAGGTTGATAACTTTCTACCGTTCAACATGAATAGGCCTATATTGGATGGGAAATATTTTTATTATTTGCAGAGATTACAAGGATGACTTGTTGATGTATCGTTATTTTGTCAAGTGAACATAAGTTCCAAGTCCATATCGTGTTTCAACCCATATTTCAGTGCTGCCTTAGTAAACGAAATATTCAATGTCTTTCAGTCGGTCAACACGGTTGCACTTAATGGTAATGAGAATGAGCATTATTCCAAAAACCAGAAAAAAAACTGTAGGCTACATGCAGACCTATCATGTCAAATCAATCATGCCTACAAGACAACAAAAATGCTCTATGAAAAACTATTAAAACCCCATAATGGTAGTCAAAAATAATCTCAAACCACCGCCACTATTTCGCGAAGGTGCAGAAAAATCTTACTATAGTACAGCTATTCGTAATAGTTGCTACTGTTGTGATCCGCCCCCGAAATATAACTATTTATCTTAATGTCTACAAGATAACGAGATTGCCAAAAAACCACAAATCTATAGAAGGCAACACTAAAAATGGCTTATCTAATCCACAAGTCACCCACCCTTCACCAACATTATTAATATTTGTAATTTAAGTAACTTAGGTTATGTTAAATTGAGGTTAATGGCGGATTTGATTGCGGCTGTGTGGCAGGAAGGACCCAATAAGTGCTCAGCCAATCAGGGACGTTTTGATTGGAGACCATGCTCGGAAAAATTTTAGATCGTTTTTATTCTCAGGGCTTCGTTAAGCCCCCACCCTAGGCCGTCATCGTGTCCAAAATGTCGGCTTAACGAACACGACGGGGTGCCATTATTAAAACTTTGGGAGATAGAAACACAGCCATAGCATGCACACAGAGCAGTCAGTCCGCTGGAGACCCGCAGCGGAACCCAGGGGGATGACAGTTCATAGGGAGCGCGTGGGTCGGGGTAAGGCCCTGTACTGTTTGTTCTGCCAACCAATGAAGAATTAATTTTAGCACTAAGGTTCCGTAGTTGGCACTCATGAACGTTCACATCAAACCGAATGGCGGAAGCGGGAATAGTCTGTTTTGATTGATTTTCCTCGTGGTGTTTTGATTTGTTCAGTATTTTCATTGTTTATTTGAATTGAATTGAGAGTCAATCATGCCACTGCAAGGGAGGAAAAATTGCCAAGCACCGGGATGTAAGAATTATAATGATAGTAAGAACAATACGGCAATTTTCATCTTCCTGGTGTTGACCATGTGAAAAACTAGTGGGCAATATGGACTACTCGCGAATAAAAATATATCGAGAATAAATGTGTGCATTTCATCTCTTGTTTGTTTCCTTACCCATTCTCCTTTGCATTGCAATAACATTTGTGGTTTAGGGCTACGGGGAGGGGTGGGTGGTTGCGGGCATGCTAGGCAAAAAGTGAGGTTATGGCAATGTAGTGTGTGCATTTGGACGATTTTCTTTATATTCATCGAATATCCCAACTATTCTGTAGAGTATGAGAGCATTTTTTAGTTAGCCTAGAGGTGAATTAAGCTCTAGAACTGTGTCTTTCGTGACAAATCCATTGCCAACATTGATATATATCAAAATGTATTCCTTTCCTATCTGGACGTATATTTCAGCACCTAGCGAAAGGCGCAGTTATGTTTGAGTTATATTCATCAATAATCAATAACTCGTCGCAGAACATACTGTTCATTTACGTGTAATAAAGGCTACATTCATATGGCTTTTTACTTTTTATGTTGCCAGACTTGGCAGTACAATCCATAGCCTCAGGCGGTGTTCTCTCTCGGAAATTCTATAACCAAAAGTGACGAATCTCTTATACTTACATGATCCTTGGCGGAACCAGACCACAGGAATCAGCTCTAAAACAACAGATAAGGTTACATCATTCCATTACTTCCAGAGCAATCGTAAAGTATATATTTTTTACTGTGTATTTGCCACGCGAGACATTGCAATACCGGTACAATTAGGCCAATAGTTTAATTTTATTTATTCGAGTCCAAAACACATACAAATATATAACGTGCGTTCAAAAAGTAACGAGCCGGAGGCTGTAATGCGCAAACCGGTGACGGCATTGTCTAATCGTGGCGTGTGTAACGAGGTGTGGTTCCGACCAGAGCGTGGAAGGTCACAGCCCGTCGCTAGAGGGCACGCGTTCACGTCACGTGACGATACAAAGCGAGCAGCAGCATGCATCAATCGTCCAATGCTGCCAGTCGCATTGCAAACAGTGACATGGAGGCGTCAAACGAAGAGCAAAGAGGTGTTGTTCGGTTTCTGGCAGCGAAAGGAGTGGGAGGAACGGACATTCATCGCCGAATGTCACAAGTGGACGGCGAACACTGCATGTCCCTAGCAAGGGTCAAAGCGTGGCACAAGCGCGTCAGGGAAGGACGGGTGTCGTTAGCCGATGATGCCCGGTCTGGGGCACCCCTCTGCATTACCGATGACAACGTCAAGCTGGTTGATGCACTCATTACCCAGGACCGCCGAATGACAGTGAACGCCATAGCCGCCGTGGTCGGATTGAGCGTCGGAAGTGTGCACACCATCACGAAGGAACGACTGCACTTGCGGAAAGTGTGTGCCCAATGGGTGCCCCACAGTATTCAACCACACCAGGAAGCATGTCGAATGGCCTACTGTCTTGGTCTTGGTTGGACGATTGATGCATGCTGCTGCTCGCTTTGTATCGTCACGTGACGTGCACGCGTGCCCTCTAGCGACGGGATGTGACCTTCCACGCTCTGGTCGGAACCACACCTCGTTACACATGCCACGATTAGCCGATGTCGTCACCGGTTTGCGCATTACAGCCTCCCGCTCGTTTCTTCTTGAACGCGCCTTATACATATAAATTGTACTAAATTTCATTTCTCCGGTGTTCAACTGTTAGAATGGCACAGTTATGAGCTTCTGTCAAGTCCTGCATATCACTTGGTCTTGGTAACATGCTGCAATTCAGAAGGTGCTCTGGGTGGGTCTTGTTTTTCAACACAGTTCACGAGCATGCCTAAGCATAAGTTGTACTCCTTTACTTGTTGTTTCAAAAGTAGACGATAGTCCAAACTTACATGAAGAAAATGTTCACCAGTTAACTCCAATTGATAGTTAAGCCTGCATCGACATGGTTAGGAGGAGTGCAGGGTCAGGTTACCAGCTTGAAGAATAATTGAGTACCTCTCAGTCCCCTTAGTTAACAGTCAAGCTCGCGTTCCTTCTCCTTCGATAATAACAACAACAACAACAAAATACTTCGTCACCACTCGTGCTTTCAGAGTCCAAGTCACGTTAGGTAAGGTTTAATAAGTCCAATTTTATGGTTTCTTCCGAAGAAGTTGTTGGATGCACCGTCGCTGGATACCATACGAAGTGTGGTCAGCCATTTACATTGGTTAATTTACTAGATAATTAAAAAAAAATACATTAATTATTAATTGTTAATTAATTTACATTAGTGAAAGAAGGTCAAATTCCATTTAAAAGAAAATCCTAACGCTACCCTAGATCCGAGCTCACAATTTTCATTAAATGTACACAGTTCATGTTTTACAACCATTCGGACAATTATATCAACGTTACATACTTCTTAGACCTTTCTAGAGTACATGAGTTCAACAAAACATCTTTTCAGAACTACGGTAGAAGAATGACCACTCAAATCTCAAAAAGAAACAGGTACACAAAATTACCTTGAGTTAGGTCTCCCACCGAGTCTTACTTACATATAAGCAAAACTTACGTGAAAGATAAATTTATGTCACAATATCACCAAACATTTTTCCCTTAGACAATATTTACCTTCTAATAATGTTTAATAAAATTTCTATTACCCATCCAGACGATATTACAACTGTATCCCAGTAGAGTGTTCAAGTTTGATCACACAAATTCCACACGCACACACCCAAATGACCATGACGTCACAGCCCTTATGCAACAACAACAACAGCAAAGAAGCGAGAAAGCGCTACGCTCCAGCTTTTAATCTTGCCTCAGAGGGATGTTGACCAACCCAGCACAAGGTCAAACATATTGGCCTGGGTATGACTCGTGTGGTATTTTTGAGGCAGTAGTAGGTCGGAACGCGAGGTGACCTGTTTTAGTATTGCAGAACGATCGACGGGAACACGAGTTCTTCTTTCTTATCGGGATGCAGTAGGAATTCGCGGCAAAGTGTTATTCTGTAGTGTGTGTTAACTGGCCTGAAAACTAATCGACCGCACGAGGGCCATAATGAAATTGGTAACAGTTCAGAAGTGGTGAACATTCTACAAAACTACTTAAATTAACCGAAATGCGTGGGGCCTCTGGCAGCTCAACATGTCGCAGAACATCAAAGTCTTTTCCAGAACAGCCAGGGGCCCATTCCATACCAGGAACATGCCCCCAGACCATAACAGAGACACCACTTTCTTGGACCACACCTTCGAGGCAGGCGGGATCCATCAATTCATGTGATCTGCGCCACACGCGGTGCCTCCCATCGGCATGGTGCAATTGAAATCATGATTCGTCCGACCATATCACGTTACGTCATTGTTCCAGTGTCCACCCGTGGGGATTGGCGACAAATGCGTGTCGTTGTGTCGATGACATTGGGTTAACAGTGACACCCGTGTGCGGCGCTGGCTCCCATACCCCATGGTACCCATGTTCCTACGGTTAGTCCACTGAGAGACGCGTCTAGCACGGCCTGTGTTGAATTGAGCCGTGATTTGTTTCACTGTTGCCCTTCTGTCACTATTGACAATCCGTCTCAGATGTCGCCAGTCACGGTCATCGAAGGTAGCTGGACGGCCAGTGACACCCACATTCAACCATTCACCATACACCCTGGACATGGTTGACTGTGTGAAGCCGAATTCCTGCACCACTGCCGAAATCGCACTTCACATCCGTCGGGCACCGACCACCATACCTCGTTCGAACAGTGTCAGCTCAATATATAATCTCCGGCAGTGAACAAAAATACAACCTTTTGGTCGGTTGTTTGAGAGGTAGAGTCAGGTTTGACAAATATTTCTCCACAAAAGGCATTTTTATCAATAAAAGTTGATGCTCTCGCGCTTCTCATCACACGTATTTACTCCGTCTTTTATAACAATATGGCGGACGCTTTGTTTCTCGGGAGAGGCAATAGATGGCACTCGCATCGGCCCGCCCCACACCCGACTCATGCAACCCACCTATCAGCAACCAACTTGAGAATGGAAGTCTCTGATCTTCATTGTATAAGTGAATATTACTGCTTATTTATTATTTGTTTAGAGTACAGAACAATGAGTCTAACCACGCTGTTGATTTTGGCAATGGAAGTATTATTTGCCATTTAGTATTTGGCGCTGCGTTGATGCAGGCCACTATAGTGTTATTGAATATGACGTTAATTTTGGAAGAAATGCTACTATAAATAAACCTATTTTACGAAAAAGAACATTAGCCGCAAAAAAAAGTGGGAAATCGGATAAAAATACGAAGCCACTTTTAAAATCCAATATAAAAATGCCATTTCAGAAACAATTCCAGATAGTATGACGTTACAGTGTAGGGTCCTTGACGAATGTAAACATTGTTCTGCACTGTATTTCTGTAGCGAGAAATCTACACTTGGTTACTTTGACCTTTGCTGTCGTAATGGTAAAATTGATCTGACTAAATATAAAATATTTGACAGGCTGCAACAATTATTTTTCACTGGAGATGATATCTCAGGGAATTTCAGAGAGAATTTTCGGCAGTACAATGCTAAGTCCTTCGTGTCATTTGGTGCCAATGTTACTGTGCCACATGCATAGGTCCATAGTGTTTTAAAATGTATGGAATTGAACATAATCGCATTTCTTCGTTATATTCCAAAATTATAAGGAACGGTTTGCGGCCAGTTGTATATATTAGACTCCTCCGAATTCTTGAATTCCTTGGAATTAAATGATTTGCCTCCACATACTCCAAACCAGTAGCGGCTCGTGAATTTTACCGAGGGGGGGACTCAACCATATTAAATACGCATATTTCAATAGCCTATAATTCTATTTACCTCACAAAAGCTCTCATTTGTAGTGGAACTCCATTCTTCTGCACTTGTCAGTATCACTAATGAACTTCTCTATCACTTTATTGTTAAAGTTAGGAATTTCTTTCACCATTTGTTTCTCAATTGACAGCATCCCTAAAGCTGTTAATCTGTCCTCCCCCATAGAATTACGTAGATATGATTTTATCAACTTTAGGGTCGAAAAACATCTTTCAGTTTCACATGTTGTCATTGGCATTGTCACTAATATTTTTAATGCCTTTGTCATTTCCTTAAAAACAGTAGTATCTAGTCCAAATGAAATAAGGAAATCAAGAGTTTTTAAATACCCGGTTATGTTGCCATTTGGAGAGAACTCTGGCCGTGAGTAGAAAACACCCAATTCGTGTACGAAATCATCTCTGTCAATTACAGGAAAAGCATCACAAAAACGGTTTACATCTTCAACAGGCAGCCGTTTCCTGTAGTCTTCATAGTTTTAAAGCAGGAACAATTTAGCTCCTGAAAGATGATTTCTGAACTCAAATCTATCTTTCACCTCGGCGAGCATGTAATCACATATTTCTCTTGCGGCGGTATTTAAATCTTATGCGGAGCTTCCACATCGCTTTTTTGGTAATGGCTCTTGTGTTGTCTGGATTGAACTCGGCAAACTGTGTCTGATATTCTGCAATGTAGACTCAAAACAATGCAGTGCATGTTGTATTTTTGCAACGTCTGTTTCGACCTTTTGCAACTGAGCATATAAAATGTCCACATGAGGCATCACTTTATTGAAGAAATTCAACCAGAATAAGAAGGTATCATCATTCAGCCACTTAATAAATCCAGCAGCTTGTGACACTGTTTCAGCGGCATGAGGTTTTGACGCCTCAGATTGAATGTTTTCAAAGCACTGCAGAATTGAGTCTTTATTCTCAAAAATTGTCCTTACCAACCTCGAACGAAAATTCCACCTGGTCTCGCACACTCTTGGTATTCTTATGCTGCATACGTCATCGAGTGCGGCTGTTCTTTCTGGAGAATTCGAGAAGAAAACTGACATGCCTTTGAGATTAACAAAAAAACTTTTACACTGGAAACACTCGATGACGCCTTTTCCAGGAGCCTGTTCAACTGATGTGCATAGCAGTAAATATAATGCGCACTTTTATATTTTTTACTGTGACATTGACACCACCTAAATGTCCTCGAAATACTGCAGCGCCATCATATGTTTGTGCAATCAATTTTTCGGGATGGTCTTGTAATGAAAGTTGCAATTCTTGTAAAATGCATTTTGATAAACCTACTGCAGTATGGTTTTCTGCATTCAAAAATCCCCAGAAACGCTCGTGTACCGTTCCGTTCAATTCGTATCGAAACACGATCACTGTCTGGGTCCGAGTCGATACATCTGTAGTATCATCAACCATACAGGCTAAGAATGATGACTGCCTGATTTCGTTTGTTATGAAATCTCTACAAACTTGAAGCATACATTCCAGGAGCTAGTTTTGAATTGTTTTTGAAGTACCCTTAAAAACTTTTGCATTTTCAAAATGTGTACGTAACAGTGGATCAAGATTCTTGCTATATTCTATTAACTCCAAAAATACACCTTTATTATGCGAGGAAGCCGATTCGTCGTGGCCACGAAGAGGCAGTTTACACGCACCACACAATTTCAGAATATCAATTATTTTTGACAGAACCTCCCTATTTTTTGTAACCAATTCATTATGAGCACGAACAGCCTCCATATGCGCACTAATTAAACTTTCGGTAATGTTACATCTGCCGAGAAGTTGGAAACTGACAGTATTATTCTGATGTCTAGTTGATTTCTCATGTTTCTTTTTTTTCACATGTAGGTGCTTCAAATCATTTACTCCTTCTTTTGTCCAATTGTCATCACCTCCATACAGTAAACACACAAAGCAGAAGAAAGCGTTGCTGTCCTCACACCCACACAACCAAAACATTTATCACATACGGACGCATCAAATTTACGTGTAAACGCGCCACGGGCCCTACACGCAGCTTGAACTTGCGTTATATTCAATACTGGCACTGGACGACCACTGTTCTTTAAGTCAACTTTTTCAGGTAAGCTCAATGAGCTAAACACAGTTTCTTTAAGTTCCCGCACTTTCATGTTGGTACTAATACAATCCATGCACTCACTCCCTGCCTGTCGTTAGCTCGGCTGAGACTCAAGCACACTGAGTCCACTTTCTGCCTGACTTAGCGGGGAGAGGGGATACATGGAGGAATTCGTTGTCATAGCAACGTAAATTATCAAGCGGGCGATTTCTACTGAGTCCAAACGAGTTCAGGAGCCATCTTCCGGCGAGAAGAGGAACTTGGTTGCGATGGCAAATCATTGAGTACTCCCTAGCGGCAAGCAGAAAGAACATTGCGATTGCAGGAGGCAGTGGAGGGGCGTCGTCCTTGAGTCCAATAGCACGGGCCGCCTCTGCTCCAAACGCTTGACCCATAGTTATGCTCGTTACGAATCTGAACGTTTCCCAGGGCTTCTAAATGCAACCATATTGCTTGGATTTGGAAATAATAAGTGTAGTTCAAATTAGGCACAGAGGTCTAACCCATCGACTTGATTTAACACCATCCTATAAAACACTATCATTTTCTTTTAAGAGGCAACATATTCCAATTCGCTTAGCATACTTTATCACAATCAATGAAGCTCAAGGGGAATCTCTGGAATGTATAGGTCTCAATTTGCCTCATCAAGTTTTCAGTCATGGGCAGCAGTATTTTGCAATGTCGAGAGTGCCAAAAAATAATCGTACAAAGAATGTATATCAGGAAATTCTTCAGTAAATATTTTCCCATTGACCGTCATGTTTTGACGGGTTTCAACTAGTATGGTTTAAAGTCATTTCTTGATGGAACACGCAAGTTTGAACTTGTCGGCCATAACATCATTCATCGCTGCAGTATTTTATCATTGTTTAAGATTGATTTTAAATCACATCCCGATTCCATTGGCCCTTTACTGGGATTAATACCACAAGTTCTTGAACCCAACAAAAGACTTGATTCAGACCATGATGTGGATTGAGGACCATCACGTGTCGGTGACGTGTAATATTATTAGCAACGTGTTCACCAATCAAGAGCCATCTCATTCGCTCTACGATTTTATTGTAACATCGCCCAATGGATATACTATTTGTGAAAACCCTCCAGTGGTGCTTCTTCATTCTGTGGGTGTTGATCATATTAGTAATTTAACCTTAAGACTGGTAAATAGAGATCAACAACTCATTCAACTAGATTCACGCACACCTGCGACTTATGAATTGGTTCTAAAGCCACTGTGAAGTTGGTGTATAAAGCAACAACACCGTGTACGACGGGTGTTAGTTGTTTGCCACGTGAATACACGTTAACAAGTAAGCACAAACAGATTTTACAGCATCTGGGTTACCACGTAAACCTACATGATGAATTCTATCCTAGAATTGGTGAACCGTATCGAGGAGCAAGAAGGGGTGGTAAGAATTGATCCGTATTCCTATCAAGCTCAAACACCAGGATTAAATAACAATGATGAAATTCAATTTGTTATCAACAACCTAGACATTTACACCCTACCGCATGAAGGTGTCATTCAAATTGAAGGTAGGCTCACAAAAGCGGACGGCTCTACACCCTCGACGTCCAAGTTAGCCAACCATGCTTTTACCTTTCTGCTTTCCGAGGTGCGCTATGTGATTAATGATATTGTAGTGGATAACACTCGAAATGTAGGCATGACAAGTGTCACGGAACTATACTCCTCTTATTGTGTGGAAGAAGGTAAAACACTTTGCATGGCTGGTTGGTGCCCTGACTCAACCAATGACTGGATGGTTCACACCGATGGCACCTCTACTGGATTTTTACCTCTTAAAATAATGTTAGGCTTCGCCGAAGATCACCAGCGTATTGTGGTAAACGCAAGCCAAGTGCTTTATTTTGTCAGAGACAGGAGCGATTATGATGCGAATTGCTTCCTGGAACATTGGGGCATTGACAGGTCGTAGTTGCGAATTGGCAGCAATCCTAAAATCTCGTTGCGTAGATCTGGCTTGTCTACAAGAGACACGGTGGAAAGGGCAGAAATCTAGAGACATTGGAGAAGGGTATAAATTGATCTATCATGGTACGACTAATAGCCAGGGAATCGCTATTGTAGTGAATGAACAACTCCGCAACCAAGTATCAGCTGTACATCGCTACTCCGATCGTCTCATGTCAGCAGTTATCGACACCCCAACTCGCCGTATACATATCTTTTCATCGTATGCCCCACAGTCAGGCTGTGATGAGACAGCTCAAGACACATTCTGGAACAAACTTCAAGATGCCGTTACAACTTTGTGGAGATCGTAATGGACATGTTGGCAGTACCAGCGAGGGGTATGAATGCCATGGAAATTTCGGCTTCGGCTTCAGAAATGAAGATGGGAACAGAATCCTTGAATTTGCTGAAGCAAATGATCTAATTATCACAAACACATTCTTTAAGAAACGCACATCACACCTGATCACCTACACTAGCGGAGGGCACAATACTCAGATTGACTATGTATTACTCCGCAGGCGAGATTTCCCAATTGTCATAGACACTAAGGTCATACCATCTGAATGCTTAGCCCCTCAACATAAACTGCTAGTTACCGATCTTGGAATGAAAGGTTACATAAGAAACCCCTATATGAAAGGTCATGCCAAAATCAAATGGTGGAAGCTACAAGATCATAAAGTGGCATTCAGTGAGAAGATTGTGTTCCCTCCTGTTGATTCTGTTAATACGGATTATACTTGGGTATCATTCAACAACTCCGTAATTAGTATAGCCCAATCTGAGCTTGATATAACACAGCAAGGTACACGCAGAATTGATAAACAGACGTGGTTGTGGACAGACAAAATACAGGAAGTGGTGCATGAATAAAAAGTAGCCTTTAAACAGTTGCAAAGATCCCCGACTGAGGAGAATTTTATGAAATACAAAGCCACCAAGAAGGAGGCAAAAGGAGCAGTTGCTGAGGCTAAAGTTGATCACTACCAACATTTATATGCTCAACTGACAACTAAAGGCGGGGACAAAATTATCTACCGACTAGCTTGAGCACGGTGCAGAGCAGGTCAGGATATAGAACACTATATGTGTGTGAAGGATAAGAATGGTCGACGACTTCACGATAGCAAGATGATTCTGCACCTTTGGCGAGAGTATTTTAGTGAAGTATTCAACACTGAATTCCCTCACCCACAAATACCAGGCAACAATGTCATGGCTGGGCCAGTCCCTTGTATCACTGAAGATGAAGTCAAATTTGCCATTCGTAGCATGAAAAATGGAAAGCCCCAGGGCTAGACGGCCTTCCTGCAGGCATCTGGAAAATTGAGGAACTTACTGACAAAGCGACCACCTGGCTGACAGAGTTCTTCAATTCAATTATTCTCTGTGGTCAAATACCCACAGACTGGTCCACTACTATCAGTGTACCTATCTTTAAGGGTAAGGGTGACTCAGCTGTATGTACCAATTACCGTCCAATCAGACTTCTCTCCCACACTATGAAAATATTCGAACGTATCCTAGACAATAGGCTGAGGAATATCGTACAACTCTCAGCAAATCAATGTGGGTTTGTGAATGGATGTGGCATGATAGGCGCAATCTTTGCTGTGCGCCAGCTGATGGAAAAATTCCGCGAGAAGAGGAGGCCACTACATCTTGCTTTCCTTGACCTTGAGAAGGCGTTTGATTGAGTACCACACCAGATGATTGGCACGCTCTCCGAGTTCATTAAGTTCCAGAAATGTATATAAACTGAGTAAAAATGCTGTACAACAACACCAAAAGCCACGTGCGATGCCCTGCAGGACTGACTGACAGCTTCCCTGTGACAGTTTTGTGTTCATCAAGGCTCAGATCTGTCTCTCCTGCTCTTTGTTATCGTCATGAATTCCATAACGCGAGACCTACAGAAGTGTGTCCCATGGACATTGCTATAAGCTGATGATGTGATGCTCGCGGCAGATTCCAGGAAAGATCTTGAAACCCAAGTGCAGACTTGGCATGATCGTCCGCAAAGATTTGGTCTTCGTTTGAACATCCACAAGACTGAATACCTCGAAACGTTTCCATTCCCTGAAACTATAGGTATCAATGGAGCTCCTCTTACCAAGGTAAATACATTCCGATACCTAGGTTCACGATTGCATAGCTACAGCTCTGTGAATGAAGACGTGCGAGCACGAATCAATGCGACTTGGATGCGATTCAGAGATGTCACCGGTGTTCTTTGTGATAAGAAGATGCTTATCCGCCTAAAATCAAAGATATACCGCACAATGGTGAGACCAGTTGCGTTATATGGTACGGTACCGAGTGTTAGCCAGCATCTAGAAGTGCTGAGCATTCACTTCATGTCATGGAAATGCGGATGCTGCGAAGATCTTAAGACATTTCTCTGCTCGACCATATCCCCAACACAACTATCCGATGTATAGCTGGCGTAGCTCCAATCAATGAGAAAATGCAGGAATGGAGACTTCGTTGATAAGGACACGTTGTCCGTGCATCAGAAAGTTCAGCCATCGGCTTGGCCTACCATCTAACGGTCGACGGCCAGAGACAGCATGGGACACCAAAATTGCGATGGCTGGACACTATTATCGCAGATGTACGATCAAGAAACCTAAACTTGCGGGAAGCATTTGATCGCAAGAAATGGCGTGCATTGATCCAAAAAGCGGACCTCGTTCCTACGGGATGACGCTAAGAAGAAGAAGGTGCGATTACGATCCATGCAAGAGAGCCAATGATGAAGTCATGGATTCGAAAATTCAACTACAACGGATTCTATGGAAAGTACCACACGTTACCCTTTCTGATAGTAAACAAGAAGTTCCGTGACGAACTAAAGAGCCTACTTTTCTTTAAATTTAAGATTCATGCCAATCTATATAGACCTATCTAGAATAATGACGAAATTAAGTTGGTAATATAGAAATTTCTAATTACTGTTGTTCGAAATATACCTGGTATAATGCAGACTAATAGAGCACTACAGTTGGCAGCGATGGTGACTGAATATATTGTTTGTTCCATCTATGAAGGTACTGTGCCCGTTTGAGGAGATCATCTGGTTACCACCAACCGTGTATGGCCTCCCAGATGACCTCTTCCTTCGAACAAATACCGACGAAGAGGATCGGAGAGCAAACCAAAAGGGCTCGCCGGCTGTGAGACTCCCCTGTCCCAAGGATCAGGTTCCCATCATGATTTTCAATGTCAAATACACTCCTCACAAAAAAAACTACGAAAGAAAGTAGTCCAGTCTTAAATAAAGATAGTTGGAAATGTTTATTGATAAAATCCAACCCCTAACCTAGGATCCGAGGGCATTAAATCGGCTAATCCGCTATCTAATCAAACACAACAAAGAAAGAAAACCAACCCCTAAACTATAAAATTAAACCCTCGTGATCAGTTGTAATGACAATCAAAAAATCTAGCAAAACTGGGGAAAATGGTACAAAACCCTAATTAAATTTACAATGGAAAAGGTAACGATGTTCTAGGAAGAATCATCGTGCCATGAATAAATAGTCAAACATGACTGCAAAAATCTAAATGACGCTATAAACCATCCCGCATTTACATTTAATATTTATCTGTCTAAGCTAAACCTTGAATTACAGAATCATCGGATCCAAACGTCCGTTTATAAATTAAACAAAACTAGTATAACAGTCATTTCATTACAATCATACACATAACAAAGAATTATACAATAATACTACAAAAATAAACAACAGTAGGGTTCACATAGGGAAAATGCACTGAAATAAATTAAGAAAACACAGTAATTCTTATTATTACCCTACCTACTTCGAAATGGAGACTGTTTGTTCCATCCTTCATCTAAAGTGTATGTGAATTCAGTTAAGGCATGCTCTTAAAGCATGTCAAAACAAACATGTGGTACACGACCCACTAGTTGACAACCTTCAGTCATCAGACTGATTCCTGTCAAGTCTAACCATGTATTTTTCTAAAGTTCCCTTCCAGGGATATCCTGTCTCAAGCACGTTGCATTGGTCCACGTTGAAACAATCGTGATAAAAGTTAAACAGTTGATTAAGATTTAATGGAAGTTTTAACTCACGTCGGTTTAATAATAATTATCTTTCATGATTTAGGTTTCTGATTATTACTATCTTTGTTTAAGAGTGTCTTAATTATTGAATGACCAATATGCAAGGCTAATGGACTTAAACTAAACACAACAGAATGCACGTGGCATCTGTTTGTCAACAATAACACAAGTTATAAATTATAGTCGTAAGTCTTCTACAGTTCCTTACGAGATGCATGATCCGAATAATCATAGCGACCTTGAGCACTAAGCGGCTCCAATATCATATAAATATAATCTAGTCCACAATAACACATTTCCAGATGGGCAAGCATAGCTCCATCTAATTACCATTCTAAAAATATCTAAACGTGTCCTCCGCTGGATCACGAAAAGAATTCACTTCAGCAGTCATCCCTATGAATCTGCTGGTATAATAAACGAACGGGAAACCACCCCATAAATCAACGTGTCAAAACACGGAAACAATCAATCACCTGAAGTGAGAAAATAAGCCTTCAAAAATAAGCAAAAGTGTGGCTCCATTCTATAAGAGTTACTCTGATAGTATAAAAGATAAGGTAAAGATCCTTCATCTATTCGCTTACAACACTTGCGAATTCAATTAAACATTGAAAATGTAATTTCTTAATCACCCTATACTCAAACAATTACAATGATACAATTGTACATTCCAACTGAGCTCCTAGAACGGCTCGATAAAAATAATCTGGCTAGCAGAAACAAATTATGCTATCGTGCGTCAACTGTCTCGCTTGAGAAACCAGTCTGCTGCTCTGCAGGTTACAGTTAATAACCTTGAGTGTCGTGAGCTGTCATCCTCACGAAACTCGAGTGTTATTCACCACGCTTCACTGCGTATCAAAGTCTATCAAAGCATGTATGTAAACTAGTCTAATGCATTCGAAAAATGTCTATGGTTTGCATCTCTTACACCTTATAATGCAATATCATTATTATAAGGACAACAAGGCCTCGTAACTCTCCTTGAAAAATGAAGTTTAAATATAGGCTGGATCACAGCTTGGCAAAGCATAGCAAAAGAAAGATGTGTCACTTTGCAAAGACATTAAAAAGATACGCCACTGTGTCACAAAAGAAAAGAATTCTCCAAAAATAACGTGCGCAGTGCACTCAAAGTAACTAAATGTTTTTAATAACACCATTCTCCTGGCTTATAATTGTCAATGATACGGTTAAATGTTGAATGGTCGGTTTACGAGTGCTTTGGCTACAGACACTCCCATTCTTTGACATGATTCTCCTTGAATCCAGGTTCTAAGACTTTCAAAATGTATTTACATGAAAATGGTAGATGCGTAACCCTTACATCATCGAAATGATACGACCGACTAACAGTGGCGTATTCATATATTTAAACAATGGGGCCTCAAAGTTATCAAAAAGGAATAAAAATACTTTGAGCTGGTTAAATCAAATAGATCATTGCTCCTTCTAAGCAGACGTCCATTCTAGGGACTATACAACAATTATGACATATAAATGCACCCCTCTGAGGTGGCTAACTCTGGGCATAAGCTTTCTACCAAGAATGTGGAAGCCTATGAAAGTGGAAAGTATGCCTTCAGCGGCATCTACAAGAGAATACAAACGCTACCTAAATGACTGTTATATCTAAACGGTTGACTACAACTAAATCCACTCCCGAGACCATAACCAAATACAAGTAGAAATTAACGAAAACTCACGGCACCATGTTTCACGCAGGGAAACATCCCAGACTTCAATTTAATGGGTAAATCCTTATGTTTCCAGTCTGTAGTGGTATTTTTCTTGGCCATGGTTTGCGTAATTCTCTTATCGGCTTCCATATTGCTGGTGGTAGATGATCAATGGCTCCTCCATTAGGATATTTACGTCATCATCTCGTTCCTCGTGGTACAGGTGTGAATTAGCATGTCGTCCCAGTCACATAATTTTGACATTCTTCTTGCAATGATGAATAAGTTACAAAAACACTGCTTTTATCACTGATGATAATTTATCTAGCAACACTGGCTTTAAACTGTGCAGGCTTTAAAAATTAAATGGCCATGTGCCTGCTTCACTGAATCTATCATTCACAGATTCGTCGGCACATGTGATAACACAATCACTGGACTATTTGGGTGAGATTCGCCTTTGTACGGCGTATTTCTCTGGCATTAATACAACTCTTACAGCACTCAATACTGTCGAATAGTGCTTATAATTTTTCACCTTGATGTCATTTTACGACCCACATTCCACCATGTGGTGTCATGTTGCACATGTACTGGACGTACAAGAATAAAATCACTAAATCACTTCTTTTACAAATATCATCTTATCGTGATTATTATTCCGTCGAACACTATTTCACAAGTACTGCGGTGCTGATAAACTTTAGGATGCTTTGTCAATCCTTAGATAAGACTTACTTAGTCTTCTCTCAACCAAAGTGTTCCTCCGTCACTCGACTGGACTTATTCGAATACACTTCCGTGCGGCTCAAGCGCAAATGGGATTTTCCTTCCTCCCTGCATGGCGTGTTCCGGCTTCGAATACCACCGAAGTCATTTAGCTTCTACTTACTTCTTCCTCGCTTTTCTGCGATCTAAATACCTTTAATTACCCAAAATATTGCCATGTTGACGTTGCTAAAAATGCAGAATTACTGATGATGATATTTCTCAAAGATGCACATCGTAGATAAACATCTGCGATCATGATTAATCCTTCACAAGCTTTCAAACGAAGTCAAAAATTCTCCTGAAGATGATACAGGCTTCCAGATTGCGTTCAGTGATTTCATGGTTGGAGTATTCTCTGTTACATCCAAAAATCGTCACCAGCATGAGCTCAAGCTGTTCAGTACAGAATACAAAATTTGGTTCAAGTCCAGTGGATAGCATGGACGTTATATGCAGTTAGGAATTGGATTTATCAGCACGCGTAAAATCATGTTGGCAACAATGTCATGCAGGTGTTGGTCAGAAATAATCTGAAATATTATGATCTCTTGTTGTGCCAATTTTGGATGAAATCCATTTGTTAGTATTGAAGTTACATATATTTTAAAATTGGACCTATCAGCAGGCTTAGAGCCATGTTGGCATCACTGACGTATATTAGTTTCTCAAAATTAATCTAGAGTGCCAGGTACTATACCTGTGCACATTTTAAAGCTGTTGGCTTACATACTTTCTGATATATAGGTATTTGGATAAGAAAATAGAGAGGGAGCTGCGGCTCTTGGCAACGAACGTAGAAACCTAAGAGCGTTGTTTACATTCTTAACCTATCCAATTTAGCTTTACACAGGTATAATTAGTGGAAGGTTCTTTGTTGTTGTTGTTTGAGTCTTCAGTCTTTTGACTGGTTTGATGCAGCGCTCCACGCCTCCCTGTCCTGAGCTAATCGTTTCATCTCTATATAGCTACCACCCCCTACATCCGAGGCAATCTGTTTAACATATTCTAACCTTGGTCTACCCCTACAGTTCTTGTCCTGGACCCTTCCTTCCATAACTAAGCTTGCTATTCCTGGGTGTCTTAGTATGTGTCCTACTAACCTATCTCTTCTCTTCATTAGCAGTCGCCAGAAAGGTTCTTTAACATGCCATAAATCTATGACATGGGACCGCCGGCTTTACTTTCCCTCCGAAGGAAGGCATACTGGGGGATTTTGAACGCTCTTAAAAAATCCGACGGCTTCGGCCGGGTTTGAACCCGCTATCTTGGGCATAGAAGCTCAGCATGCTACCAACTACGCCACCGAAGCCGCTCACGTAACTTTGCAGATTCTTGTAATCTGTGCAAGTAACTTTTTATGAATTTTTGCGATATGTGCAAGTAACTTTGCAGATTCTTGTAATCCGTGCAAGTAACTTTCTATACATTTTTGTTATATATGTAAGAGTAACTTTTGCAAATTTTTGTTCTGTGCCAATCACAAGTAATATTTTTTAGTATGTATCACATTTCCCAATATTTTAGCTTGTACTTGTGTTGACTAACTAAAAAGCTTGTTAATAAGGCAACATTGAAATAAATGGATTCAAACTTTCTAAACTGCAGAGCATTAACAACTAACCAGATATTTTCAGACCGCCTGGGGTGCTGTAAATACAATCAACACTGCATTCCTGATGGCTCTGTTAACTGTAAGCTTTTTCCGGGTGAGAATATTTTGAATGAGCACTGTACAAACATTTCTTTTTTGTTTAACTAAGCATGGATAATCCACAAACCAGATAATACGCGCCTGGATAATAAGCTGTAATGTTCCGTAATTATATATATTCATGTTTCAAACTTTTAGTAGTTCTTCATCAGCATCAGCATGAAAAATATAGCAAGCAGCCATAATTTAATTCTCTTCCATATTCATTACTTTTTAACACTGTATTTATTGTACCTCTAGGTCTCCCAGCAAGGGGCCAACAATCTCTGAACAGACAGATGTGGAGATTAATGCTACAACAAACTTTAGCCAAAGGAGAGTGTCTACCAGTCAGCGTGATGGGCAGAGTAATATGTCTTCACCACTCAATCAGAGCGCAAATAGGTCTACGTCACTCGGTGAAGGCGGACAATACCCTACGTCATTATCCCGTGGTAGCAGTGAGAGCGATGAAGAATCAAATTATTCCCCTACCGGCAGTTTGGTTCCTACGTCAACCCCTGTGAGCAGCAAACACTCTCCATCATCCCATAAGAGCAGAGAGCAAACTTCCTCATCCCATGAGAGCAGTGTGGTCCCTAAGGCATCTCCTATGAGCAAAGAACTCATGTCATCATCACCTGAAGGTGGCGATAAAGTAATACAATTTGCTGATAGCAGTGTGCTCGCTACGCCTGTTATTGAGAGCAGTGGGTACCCATCGCCAACCCGTTTAATCGGTGAGTTCCCTGTTCGAGCGCGTATGGGTGGCAAGAACTTTTCACCATCCCGTGAGACCAGCGACTTGTCTGTTCTAGTTTCTGTGGACAAGGGCACTTCTGTGGATGCTAAGTTACCACTCTTCATTAAACCTTGTGATGGAAATGAGCAAAACATTTCAAAACTATCAAGCTCTTTGGCGGTTCGATCATTGCCAGTTGAATTGTCTGAAGTGCTGTTCCAGATTCATATTCGGAGTATAAGCTTGAAGCTGGAGCCGAACGAATTGGTGAAAGGGGAGTTCCATTTACATTGGAGATTTTACAATCACAATCCCTCAGTCACGCCATGCTTTCACGAGGCAGAGAATCGCTTGGAACACACATCGCTCTACAAAGTGGAATTGAATGATGAGTTCTTGGAATATTTAACCAAAGTAAGTTCGCCATGCATCTATTTCTGAACTTAGCTGATATTCTCAAATCATGAATTGTAAATTGCAAATTATTTTAAATCAAGATAATTAAGTAAATTTATGTTTGATAATAAATCAATTGGTAGGTATGATGATGATGATGATGGCAGTAAGTAAACCGGTGTAGCCAAGTGGCCTGGTGTAAGTCTTTGAAATTGACATCACTTGGGTGACTTGCTCATCAACAATACTGTTCCAGTACCTCAAATCAGAAATTTCTGGGTAGTGCCAAGAATCAAACCTGGACCTCCCATTTGGCAGTCAACAATGCTAGCCACTACATTACGATGCATACATGATGGTGATAGGATCTAATGTCCTGGTGGAAAAATCTGTGTCTAAGTAACCTATACACAGGATATAAAGCAGAAAGTTGTATCGTCTGTTCCTTTTGCAAATTTTGCATACTTGCCTTTGGAAACTCTTTGGGTAACAATGTCAATTCGCAATGTATAACATTTAGGTAATAGACAGGCATTGCCTTTTACAGAGTCAGGTGCAAAGTTCAATGATATCTCTTGAATATAATATGGTCTGAAAATAACAATTTTTATCTACAGTAGGTCTGTGCAAATAGTTCAATATGATAATAGTGGAAACTCCCGCAAAAAAAACTGACAGCACTACTACTACGTGCCATCTAGCAGTTGGCACGGATAACTTCACTTGCTGTTGCAGTCAGCTGGCAAGTACATGTACTGTGCAAGCATAGCGTATGGAAGAGGAAGTTTACGCTCTTCTCTTTTCACCCATAAGCCAACTGAAGGGAGTGCTGGCAGCACCATTGATCGAGAGGGCAACAGATGAGACTTGTCATTAGTGCGCGTTACATTTGTGTCAAGTTATCAGAATGTTTATTGCTCTTCATTGTCACTGTTCGAAGTGTTCATGAGTGAGCAGTGTGAGTTGTGTTATGTCTTACCCTCTACTGTACATTGCTACATAGCTAATGTGCCTTGAGACAGCGTGTTTTTGCGCGCACAATATGCCCACGTATTTCGTACCCGGCTGTAGATCTGGATATCGATCGTCTTTAGATAGGCAAAGAATGCTTAGTGTAACATTTAGCCAGATACATCCTGCGAAATATTATAAAAGTGACGCAGTATTAATTATGCCCACCTTTCCTCCACGAAAAAACCAACTGATGACACTTCTTAAAGATTACGGTTCTACACAACGTGGCACATATCTAACCGTGGAGGCCCGGGTTTGATTCCCGGCTCTGCCGAGAAATTTAATTCTGGTCTAAGGGCCGGAACGGGATACACCCAACTTTGACTTTAAATGTTCTAGATGGCGGCTGGGCGTAATATTAAAACGTACGGTAATAGCGAATCATTCAGAATTAAAATTAATCTTAGTAAGAAAGAAGTACCATATAAGGGACCCTGCATAAATAAACCATAGGAATAACATACCGAATACAAAACAAGGCGGCCATCTTGAAAATATACAATATGATATTGAATAACTTAAAGTATTTTTAAGATACAACAACGAAAATTAGCAGTTATGTAGCACTATGTAAGTAGCTTCCTATGACCAAATCAAAAGCGACTCTATACGTTCACAATGGCATCTGGGCCTATTTTTAAGAATTGAATATAATTAACTCACGACAAAATCACACAATTGAGGCGAAATTTAGTGAGAGAGCAGTACCATACAAAAGACTTCGCTACCATTATCCATCGGCATATTACACTGAATATAGCGCTCAGCGGCCATACTGAAATTATTAAATATACAAACACGTGACTGAGCAATTTATTGAAACTTCAAAATCAATAACTCAGGGTCGAATTGCGCAATTAACACAAATCTTTGCAAGAGGGGAGAAACATGTAAGAGACCTCGCTTGCATTTCTCAAAAGACTATGACACTGCATATAGAACGCAGCTGCCATACTGAATATATAAGACATTAATGTCGACAATCCACTATATTGTTACGAACCGCCGCGAACCGGCAGGAGACTTTCGGGTGAGCGACAGTGTGACAGACCAAAGCAGCTGTCTCGTTGGCCTTGAACCGAACCATCAGCCGGAGAGAGAAAGTTCCCACATCCTCCCGGCCCCTCCCACCGGCAGACACAATAGCGGGACATCTGTGAGTCATCGCGGGCGGGCCAGAGAATACGCGAAAATTCTGGATGTGGAACCAACCAGAACAGACTCAATGCGGCAATGGGTTGTGACATTCGAACTTTCCAGGCCAGGGACTGATCCCATATAAACCAGCGAGCCGCGGCGAGGAGGCAGTGTATTGCAGTGTGTATTGGAGTGTATTGGGGAGTGTGTATTCCAGTGTGTATTGGACAGTGCTAGTGTGTACTGAAGTGTTGTCGAGTGAGTGCGTACGGAGCAGTACAGCGATTATTACTGGACGTCTACGGTAACAGAGAGGAAGCCTTTCTGCCAAGGTGCAACTTGGAGTCAAGACTGTGAGTGCTTGGACGTGTCGCGGTGCTTCGTGGAATACGTGGTCGTGGGATCGACACGGGACGAGCAAGAGCGCACAAGGAGCAGCAAGAGGACTCTGGAAGTAAGTGAAGTGGCAGTGGCAAGGCTGTAGAGTACCTGTGTAGACTGTACGTGTGAGTGTAAGCTGGAACACTGTTACGCCTCACGGACAGGGATAGCATAAATAGCGAGGACAGTGGTAGATTGTAAATGTGGAAACTAATAGTGACTAGTAGTGTTTTCTGATGTTAGACTCAGTGTGTGTGTATGTGTGTGCACTGTGTATGTTCGTAGGCCTGTAATAAATTATATTTCTTTAAAGGAACAATATTGTGTTTGTGCTTTCCGCCCACCGTAATCCAGTTAGCAAAAGTGCCATAAGGGGGTGGCACGTAACAATATATTACCGTTCCAATGACAAAACGCAGCAAATATTTAGTCTCATGTAAAAGGATTTCTCTGCAGAAGGCGCAAGATAAACGATTCCATACATTCAAGATGGTGGATGGGCATACTTTTCTAATATTCCCAATCAATTATTCCTCTGGACGAAAAAGCGGAATTATGATAAAACAAAACTTAGTCTTATACAGGGCACACCTCTTAAAACGTTCATTACAAGAACATTCAATTATACTCCTTGATATGGAAAAAAGACCTATAACTATACCCACACATTTAGGAGAAAGGAGGCTGCATGTTCTCTACTGAACGTCTTGTTTTATATATCGCTTCTGTGAGCAGCAGATGCCATTATAATTAGGAAGGGAGATATACGCTATCAACCTTGGCTCTATTCACTTCCAATTTTGGGGGAAAATATGCGGGTTATAGCCTATGTTGTTGTTTGAGTCTTTAGTCTTTTGACTGGTTTGATGCAGCTCTCCATGCGTCCCTGTCCTGAGCTAATCGTTTCATCTCTACATAGCTACCACACCCTACATCCGAGGCAATCTGTTTAACATATTCTAACCTTGGTTTACCCCTACAGTTCTTGTCCTCGACCCTTCCTTCCATAACTAAGCTTGCTATTCCTGGGTGTCTTAGTATGTGTCCTACCAACCTATCTCTTCTCTTCATAATAGTCGCCAGAAACATCTCTCCTCTCCCACTCGCCTTAATACCTCTTCGTTTGTTACCCTATCTACCCATCTGATCTTCATCATTCTCCTGTAACACCACATTTCAAATGCCTCAATTCTCCTCTTTTCTGCTGCACCAATAGTCCAAGTTTCACTTCCATAGAGCGCCACGCTCCAGACAAAGGCTTTCAAAAATGACTTACTAATACCTAAATCTATATTCGATGTCAACAGATTCCTTTTTTGTAGAAAGGCTTTCCTTGCCTGAGCCAACCTACTTTTTATATCCTCTTTGCTTCGTCCATCACTGGTTATTCTGCTTCCTAAGTAACAGAAGTCTCCTACTTCCTTCAGCTTTTCACCTGCCAATTTGATCTCCATAGAGGTTTCTGATTTATTTCGGCTGCATTCCAGTATTTTTGTTTTACATTTATTAATTTTCATCATGAAGTCCTTCCGTAAGACGGAATCCATACCATTCAAAAACTCATTCAAATCCTCAGGCTTGTCGGCCAAGATGACGATGTCATCAGCAAATCTCAGAGTTGAAATTATTTCTCCTTGAATCTTCACTCCCACTTTAAAATTTTCTCCAATTTCCTTCATTGCTTGTTCAATGTAAAGATTGAAAAGTATGGGTGATAAGTTGCAGCCTTGCCTTACACCTTTCTGAATACCAGCTTCTCTCTCATATCCTTCAGCTCGAATGACTGCTGTCTGGTTTCTGTATAGATTGTATATCACCCTCCTATCCCTGTACTTTATTCCAATAGATTTCAAAATGTCAAACAATTTAGTCCAATCAACGTTATCAAAAGCCTTTTCTAAGTCTACAAATGCCATGAACGTTCTCTTATATCTTTCCTTATTCTACCTTCCAAAATCAGCCTAAGACTTAGTACAGCTTCTCTTGTTCCTACATTTCTCCTGAAACCAAACTGGTCTTCACCCAACTCCGTTTCGATCTGGCTTTCAATCCTCTTGTAAATTATTCTAGACAGGATCTTTGAAGCATGAGTAATCAAGCTGATTGTACGGTATTCTTCACATCTGTCAGCCTATACTGTACCCTATTGGTGCAGGGCTCATGCTTATTGCTCCGGCAAACTCAGTTTCTCAGGGGTAGATCGTCCGCCTCAAACATCCTAGAAGTGCTTTTCTGTGGTTTTCTCATTTCATCTCCAGGCAAATGCCGGGATGATACTTAACTTAAGGCCACGACCGCGTCCTACCCAATTCTAGCCCCAATTACAAATGCACATACTAAAACATTATAGCACAGGTCATCAGACAAATTCCACACGTACAGAGCTACATGACCACGAATTTACAAAGCCCCTAAATGAATCAACAACAACCTACATCATGTGTCCGTTGAGACGGCAGACTATATTTATTTCCTGAATGACTCAAAATATTTTAGAATTGTACCTAGTGCTGCAAGCAGCAATCCTATGACTCTTAGGTGTTTCAAGCAGTAGTGGCTTCTCAGGGTAGGCAAATCCTATCTGGACTAAAAAAACGTAAATTATATTTAATATTCTCTCCTTATAAATATTTTACAGAACATTTTACATTATTTATGGTGTTTCAAACAGTATTTTGCCTCCTATTTGTTAAAATTATCCGGTCTCAAGTAGGTCGCTTAGTGAATGCTCTCCCCTTTTTAAATTGAGCGCCATCCACTGAACACGACTCAAATAACGCACACGCAACAAGATCTTATCGCAGGACAGATTAAGTCAGAGCCAAGACCGACTACAATATATCAGACCGTAATACGACAATCGATTCAAGAAAAATGGAGGTCATTTTAGGGGAAGGTTTTGAGTTAACGGCTGTTTGTTTACGTTTGTTGCGAGTGCGTCTACTACCAAGAATTCGTATCTCGAGTGTTCTCGTACTGTTTATAATGTTAATAGTGTGGGAACCGGTGTCAAAAACACTCACGTTTGATTTGTTGAAAAATAATATTTTACTTAACAAATGCAAATAAAATAGATTACAGATACATTATCAAAATAGAATACGTTGATGCCTTCCCAGCTCCAAAGAACAACAACAATCAAGTCCATGGCCACTGTTTTCTCTATGTCCGCGCGCCCTCTATATCACTCGCGGCAAAACCTCGACATTCCTGCCCGTCTTCCCACATTCGGCCGTCCTGATCATCATCGTCCGACCCGGACGATAAGCCTTTCTCAGGCCAGGGCTTCATGTATTCCGCACAGGTGGTGGTGGTCTTGGGTCCTTCGTTACTTCCTCGTCTTTCGACATCGTACGTATCATTGGGTTTGACCTTCGTGACTTGATAGGGCCCCAGGTACTTGGCCTTCAATTTCATACCTGGTCCGAATTGAGTCCTCTTGACAGCCACTAAGTCTCCGATGTTGTAAATCGAGGCTTCTTTGCGTTTTTGTTGAAGTTCTTGTGGTTCTCCTCTTGAGTCTTGAGAATCTGCAGTTTTGCCTCCTGCCTGATCTGTTCGCGTTGATCCTCAAAATTGTTAATGGCTTCTTCTTCCAACATCTCCATGATCTGAAGATCTGTTTTGTTTCGCATCTTGACCCCGGTCAAGAGTTCTAATGGTGTTCGACCTATACTTCTCTGATAAGTCGAGTTCAGTGCCAGTTGAACCGACGGGACGACTTTGTACCATTTGGTTGGATCTTCGGTGGACAGCTTGGCTATGATGGATGTCACAATCGCGTTGATGCGCTCCACCTGGCCGTTGGCTATGGGTAGCCCGGTGGTCACCAAGCAGTGCTTGATCCCTTGGTCCTCACAGTACTCTTCAAATTCTTTTGAGGAAAAGATGGCCCTCGGTCCGTGATCATCTGAGCAGGGTTTCCAAGGAGGATCCTCTGCAGCTCCAGCTTGCTGATGGTTTCGCTCGACTTGGTGGTCTTGACTGGATACAACCAGGTGTACTTGGTAAAGCTGTCCACGATCACAAGGATGTGGTTGTAGCCTGCATGTGTTGATTCCAGCGGTCCTACATGATCCAGATGATGGGTGTATAAAGGCTGACTTTCCTTGAACAGCGGGTGAAGTAATCTTTCCTGGTTCCCAGACTTTCTGTTTACAATCAGGCATTTCACACAGCTTCCGATCACATTCTTCACCTTCTCTGTCAATCCTGGAACGTAGTACTGCTGTTTTATCTCCTCCTCTGTTCTCTTCACCGCGTAGTGTCCTTTGTCATGAATTGATCTGATGATCTCTTGCTGCATCGACTTTGGTACTACTAGAAGTTCTCGGCCGTCTACAAACTTGAATAACATCTGGTCTCTCAACACGTAATCTTCATATGGTCCTTACTTCAGGATAGTTTTGATGCTGAGTAGTCTTTCGTCCTTGTTTTGAATCCTCTTGGTTCTAGCAATCAGACTATCGGCGAATCTGAAAAGGGCTGCGGTACACCGACTCAAGGCATCAGTATGTCTCATCTTCGTTCCATAACGATGTTCGATGGTGTAGGAGAATTAATCCAACGACAGGGACCATCGAGTGACTCTGGGTGTTAGATCTTTCTTTTGCATAGTCTTTTGGAACGCCGAGCAATCTGTTACTATTTTAAAATCCACTCCCAAAAGGTAAACTCTGAACTTGTTCAAGGCTCGAACAACGGCGAGGACTTCGAGCTCGTAACTGCAATATTTTTCTTCTTGCGACGTAGTCTTCTTGCTCATGTATGAGACCGGGTGAAGTAGACCATCCTCGGGTGACTTCTGCAGGAGCACGGCGCCATAACCGAATTTGCTAGCGTCTCTATGCAGCTGTATCATATGGGTTGTAGATTATCAACACAGGACTGGATGACAAGATTCTTTTCAACTCCTCGAATGCCTCTCTCTCCTTGTCTCCAAACCAGAAGTCATGGCCGGTTCTGAGCATATCGCTCAAAGGTTTGGTGATTGAAGCGTAGCCTGGAATAAATTTCCGGAAGTACCCTGTCAATCCCAAGAAGCTTTGGAGAGCTGTAATCGTCTTCGGCACCGGGAAGTATTGTACAGCTGCTGTCTTCTCATTTGACGGTTGAATCTTTCCTTCCTGGATTTGGTAGCCCATAAAATAAACCTTCCTTTTCAAGAATTGACACTTCTTGAAATTTATCAGCAATCCGTAGTCCCGTGCAATGTCAAGTACTTCTATTAACAATTGAATAGCTTCCAGTACAGTTTTCGCCGGAATTATCAAATCGTCCATGTAGATGAAGATGAGTCCTCTCTTTCTCAGCTCCCAAAATACAGCGTTAATAAATCGTTGAAAGACAGACCTGATTAGTGAGACCAAAGGGGACTTTCTTGAACTCGTACTGACCTGAGTGGGTAACAAACGATGTATACTTTCTACTCTCTTCTTCAACGTCTACATGGAAGAAACCATTCTTCAAGTCAAGAGTGGAGAATACACGAGCATCTTGGAGTTTGTCCAGCAAGTCTTCGATGAGAGGGAGGGGGTAGTGATCCTTGACGATGATCCTATTTAGTGGTCTGTAGTCCACGCAGACACGATGTGAACCGTCCTTCTTTTTAACGACTACAACAGGACTGGCGTACTCGGATGCACTTGGTTGCACAATTCCATCTTTCAGCCATGTCTGAATCTGCTTCTCAACCACCTCTTTTTCTCTCGGTGCCAATCGTCTCGGTCTGCTACATATCGGTTCTTCTATCTTCACAACTATCTTCATCTGGATATTCGTGGATTTGATTTTCATTGGGGTGTAACTCGCTACGATGTGCTCGACTGTTGCCTTGGCCTCGTCAGATACAGTCTTCTCAATGTCCAGCTCGTCTTCACCAGCGTTAATGCACATGACCAACGTCTCTTCTCTCTTCTTCAACTGAACGCCCTCTCTAGAAATCAACACCTCGGCCTGATCCAGTAAGTCGATTCCAATAATCATAGGAACTGGAATAGCTTCGTCGGGAACAACGTGGACGTCGACACAAAAATCCTGGTCGTCAACGGTGATCGTCGTGTTGAACCTCCCAGCACGGATGCTTTGCTTGCGCCCAAGCCAGTCAGGATCCGGTTGCTTGGTTGCAGTTCTGGGGTGTCCTTTTCCATGTCCTTGTAAGCGTCCTGCCTCAACAAGTTGAAATGACAAGCACTATCTACCAGGGCTGATAAATTGTGGTTGCAGATTTTGACGTCCTTGTATTTGTAATTACTGACTGCTTCCTTCGGCGTGTTCAAGGCCACCGTCTGTTTCTTTAATTCTTCATCTTTCTTTAGATTGGTACAATCTGCGGAGATGTGTCCGAATTTGTTACACTGGAAACACTTTCGACCCTTGTCCTTATCCTTACACTCGCTGGATTTGTGACTTGACTTGCCACAGTTGTAACACCTCTGCGCCTTGCCCTTAAGGTCGTCCTTCTGTTTATTTGAATCTGCTCCACCGGATTTCTTCTTGTTGTGCTGCGACGACGTGGAAGACCTCTTCGAAGTAATCCTTCTCGCGGCACGTTCATACTGACGTAGTTTCTCTTTGAAGTATCTAAGCGACTGACCGCCGTACAATATCAGCTTGGTGCCAGAGTCATCCTCTATTCCGTCTATCGCGTACTGCATGAGTGAGTCATCATCTATATCTCCTCTACTTGCTCTCTCCTTCATTGTAAGGTAATATTCCTGGAGCGACTCGTCCCTTTTTTTCCTTCGTCTAAACAGCGTCGAATGGATCTCCGCTGTACTCGTCTGCACGTCAAATTCCTCTCGAAGAGATTTCTTCAACGCCGTCCAGCTGGTAATTCCGTTCTCACCCTGGATGAAGAGTTTTGCCAAGCCGGTTAGAGATTTCTTAGCGAAGATCAACTTCTGCAGTTTGTTCCATCCCATCAACACAGCTGTTTCCTCAAACTCGGTGATCCATCGGTTGACTGGATATCCACTGCTACCATCAAATGACCTGATGGAACCTTCGATGTCGCGAAACGTCAAAGCAAACTTCTGGGAATACCTCGATGCTTCGCTACCGTCACTTGAGCTTTCCCCTGGTTCACTCTCGTCGTCGTCGTCGAGTTTCATTCGATTTAGCTTCTTTTTTCTTTTCGCCACTGTCAATTCCCTCTTAATAGTGCCACATACCTTTTTGTCTCCTCTAGATCCGCTTTAGAGAGCGCTGCAGCTTTAGCTTGTGCCTTCTTTTGCACTTGTTCGTCATCGTGCTCGTCGTCCGAAGATTTCTCAATCATCTCAATGTACTCTGAAAAATGCGTCAGGTGGTGACAAATCGTTATTGCCATTTCCTCCGGGGTGCCCTCGTCTAAGCGCAGGATCGCGCAAGATGCTTGCAGTTCCTCTTCCGTCAATTCTATTGTTATAAACTCGACCTTGGCCACATAATCCTCTGAATCAGGTTCGAAAGTAAACCCTGAAAATTCTCGCAACTTCTTTCTATTGTTTCGATCATTTGGAGCGTCTTCAAATATAATCTTATGTAAAGCTTTTACCTCTGCCACTGGGACAGTTGAAATGCTTTTTTTATGAGATCAATATCTCCTAACGTCATCATTTTGGAAATATTAAGCTATGGTACTTATCTGCGTTAACACCGATCCCAAAGCTCTTTTGTCGTCTTTCTCAGATCGTCTCCAACTTATTTACGTCTTTGTCCAGCTGCAACCCTTTCACTGATGAGATAAGCCTTCTGTCTCGAACATTCGTCGTCAATTCGAGCTGAATTCGTCGTTGGCCTTTCGTCGTTTCGCCGTCAGCAAAATTGGACAGTGATCATAACCTCAGAAATGCGCGTTGATTCAGTCCCGGACGAGCCCCCAATTTGTGGGAACCGGTGTCAAAAACACTCACGTTTGATTTGTTGAAAAATAATAATTTACTTAACAAATGCAAATAAAATAGATTACAGATATATTATCAAAATAGAATACGTTGATGCCTTCCCAGCTCCAAAGAACAACAACAATCAAGTCCATGGCCACTGTTTTCTCTATGTCCGCGCGCCCTCTATATCACTCGCGGCAAAACCTCGAAATTCCTGCCCGTCTTCCCACAATAGTGTAGTACATTGCGAATAATAATAAATACCGGTACCATTTGAAGTTTAAGCGCCAATAGTCGTGTATATTTTTGACAGTTTGAACATACATTTATGGTTAGGGAAGATCTTTCCCCAAGTGTCTATTTCTTTCGACGTAAGTGCATTCTATAAGAATCTCTATGTGCATGTGGAGAAGTTTAAATGGATACTGCAGTGAGAGGTAGACCAAGCAAGACGATTTGGTGAGTCATATTCCAAATTACAATAACCTATAGGCCTACCTACCGGTACTTTTGAGATGTTGCAAATGTTGGTAGATATTTTAAGGAAAGCCTTGTGTTTTTATTGTGACAATGGTAGGCTATAATGAAAACTAAGATTCCGTGTAAATCAAATCCAGTCTTCGCTAGAGCTTTTTATTGGCTATTCTCAAGAGCCTATCAGTCAAAGCAAAGAAATATAATGAACAGATTACCCATGTGTTTTAACAGGATGGTATAGGGTTTTCTCAAATGTAAACTCTGCCATTATGATAAGGTTGTAAGAGCCTCCTAGCCGGCCCCGTGTGTTGGGGGCCCCGGGTCCGATTTCCGGCTCCGTCGGGGATTTTAGAAACTGACGTGAGGGCTGGAACGGGGTGCACTCTGCCTCGCGAGGACAATTGAGTAGCTGTCTGACAGTGAGGCTGTGCCCCGATCACGAAAACCAAGATTAACGGCCGAGGGCACCCGATGCGCTGATCACGCATCACCCCAATATCTGCAAGACAGTTGGCTGGGCAGCGGTCGCCTGGTAGGCCTAGGCCCTTAATGGGCTGCAGTGCCATGGGCTAATATATTGTAACAGCCTCCGCATTATGTAGTCTCGGGGATCGCATTGAGACTGTGGATCCAAAGGTCCTAGGTTCGATTTATGGCTCTGCCAAGAAATTTAATTCTGGTCTGAGGATTGGAACGGGACATGCCCAGTCTCGTGAGGCTAAACTGAGAAGAGACGGTTCGAGTCCCACCACAGCTGTCATTGAAGTGGTTTCCCGTGTTTTCCCACTTCTGCTCCAGGCAAATGCCATGAGGGGCAGATGACCTCACTGTTTCGCTCCTTAAAACAATAAATAACTAACACATGTCGAGATGGTTCGTAGCTTAAAATACGGCCACCTTCTTCAAAATCCTAGCTTTAATTACAAATATACACACTGCGACAGCCATTACAATGACACAGGTTATCAGACAGAGTCCACACACGCCTATGTACAAGGGACAACATGACCACGATGTCGCAAAGGCCTTAATGAATCAACATCCATGCAGCATTCTATGACGTATAATAGTTATCAATGAAACTCCTCACGATCTCCAGAAATGGAAGATTTGTGTCATTTGAGCCGTAGATTGGACAGACATACACATTGCGAAGAAATTTAATTCTGACGTGCACTCAGCCTCATGAGGCAATTGAGTAGAGGAGGGTTCTATGCCCACCTCAGCCATCCTGGAAGTGGTTTACTGTGGTTTCCCACCTCTACTGCAGGCAAATGCTGGGATGGTACCTAATGTAAGAATACGGCTGCTTCCTATTCAAATCCTGCAAGTGGTTTTCCGTTGTTTCCCCACTTCAACTCCAGGCAAATGCCAGGATGGTTCCTAACTTAAGGCCATTGCCTTCTCCTTTCCAATCCAATCCCCAATGTTGAAGCACACTAGTTCAGCCATAACAATAACACATGTTATCACACAAAATCCACACACAAATTCATGTGGTTATAAGACCACGATGTTGTAGTCCGTAATACAAGCAACAACAACAATTTCTATTTGCATTCTTGTAGCTCCATTTACCAGTATTTGCATTTTTTTAAATACTGTATTAGTCTTATCTTTGCTTCATGTGTGTCTGTATTTTTAGCTACTGTCGGTTGGCGTTGCTTGTAAGGAAGTACGTCAGGGTTTCATATTGAATTTGTGCCTTATTACATAAAATCCTGTAATTTCTGGTGGAATTTAAACAATTATGCGAATGTTTGTCTTCGAATTTGCCGCTATTTCGATGGCGCCATGCCCACCAGTCTCAACAACTGTTCCCCTACTATTGCCACCATCTTTGTTTTGATGTTACTGACTCACTGGATACTGCCCAAGAACAAATTAGAGAGTTGCAAAAGCAGGCAGCCAAAGTCGGACTACAAATATCATTTGAAAAAACTAAGTTCATGACAAACATCACCGATGCCCCGAAAAGTATCACAATTCATGACAGTTCAGTATGTAAAACAAATTCCTTTAAATACCTAGGAGAGGGGATAATGAACGACTCACAGGAAAAGACAGCAATATAAACGCGTATGCATGAATTACAAAGGTGTTTTCATATGACAAAAGATATATATAATTTAAAAAAACTTATCCTAGAACACTAAATTAAGGCACTATCAAACAGTGGTCAGACCTGAAACTCTGTATGCGGCAGAAACACTTAAATTAACAAGATTTGGTGATTTAGACAAATTAGAGAAGGCTTAAAGACGAATTCTGAGAGACATACTGGGAGCTAAACGAAATAATAACGCAGAATATTGGTTACGACCAAATAGAGAGTTATATTTGAAATGCGAAAAATTAACTGATGTAATGGGAAAGAGAAGATCACAGTTTTTGGGCACATTTATAGAATGGAAAATAGTAGACTAACTAAAAAGATATTCAACTTACTGACTAGTTACAAATCCAAACCCACATGGTTCATCGAAATTGACAAAGATTTGACAAACGCCAAAATTCAGACAGACACAATAGCAACAGATCACTCTTCAGAGAAGCTATTCAAAATGCAAAATTTCAAGAAAGGAAGAAACAAACAACTCGCAAAAAGTGGACTCAAGAGCAGAAAGATCGTCACTCCAGAAGGCTGAAAGAAATTTGGAAGCAACGGAAATTGAATACAAGGACAATAGCCAACGTTGATTCATCGTACCCTCCAAATGGGTTATTCGAAAGAAGAAGAAGAAGAAACTGGTATACTCTTCTTCCATGCATTATTCTCATACATGCAAATAATATTTAGAAGTTTTGGTACTCACTTATTTGTACACCTCTCCACCATCAAACATTAGGCTTTGGTACTTACCCCAAATTCATGTGATGGTTAACATTAATTTATTTACCACCAGGAATGTATTTGAACAGAATGGGGGAGATTATTTAGCATCCGGCCGGTGCTTCATATTTCTCCTCTCGGTGTTTTGGAGAAGTAACTTATTGCCAGATCACGCAATCTGTGGATCTTATATTCACATTTAATAAACGCCGAAATAGCAAGTAATATAGGGCCTACACTAGGTTCTGTGCAGTGGCAAAGCACTCACACATTCTCTCACAGAAAATATCACCGGGAGATGAGCTCACACGGGCTCAGTATATATTGTAAGCAAAACTAACTAAATAAAAATGTTGTATGGGTATTTTCTGTTTTCTTAATTGCTAACCCCATGTCACACTATTAATGCAATTGTTAACCATGAACAGTCTCTGGCTATGTTCAGAAAGAGTGACCTTAAACAATACGGTGGCTTCGGTGGCGTAGTTGGTAGCATGCTGAGCTTCTATGTACAAGATCGCGGGTTCAAATCCGGCCGATGTCGTCGGATTTTTTAAGAGCGTTAAAATCCCTCAGTATGCCTTCCTGAGGGGAAGTAATGCCGGCGGTCCCATGTCATAGATTTATGGCATGTTAAAGAACCTTCCACTAATTACACCTGTCTGAAGCTAAATTGTATAGGTTAAGAATGTAAACAACGCTCTTAGGTTCCTACGTTCGTTGCCAAGAGCCGACTGCGGTGGCGTCTGGTAGCTAAGTTCAGAACTAGTAGTCGTTGACGGTGGCGTTTGGCGGCAAAAGTAGGAACTATTTGAAAAATTCAAAAGTCTGCAGTCCTTACTTGAATTAAAAAACAGATAACACACACTAACACCGTCATCACAATTAACACCGGTTATCAGACAGATTCTACACACACCCAAAGTACACGGGGCTACATGACCGCGTTGTCGCAGCCCCTAAACTTAAGAATCAATCATCAATCTTAAACAATACACTCTAGCTGTGGTTCGTGTACCGAGTATCATAATAATACAGTGTCGCCAAGCCATGTTGAGGCAATAGTTATGTCAGGTAAGGGGTTCGAACTTTTGCTCCTTGTACTAGAAATTTGAACTTAAGTCAAACGCATTAAACACTTGGCCAACCCAACAATTAGTAATTTAATTCGTTCTGTGAAATAGGGTGATTACAAGACTTTCCAGTGTACATTGACTCAACCACTTGTTCGTTTGTTAATGTAGAATTTTTGTTTTTCCATAACATTGCGGTTATCAGTCTTGTCAACTGGATGTTTAATAGTGTATAGGGTTAAAGACATCGTAAAATAATTTTTAAAAACTCTTAGGTATCGTGTAATGGGTTTTAGTAATATATATATATATCGTATGGCTTTACAAGTTTACAAAAGTATCATTCAAATGGAAATGTCCAAACTTGACAACCAGTCTAGAGTACTCGGAGTCACTTGGTGTAGAGTCCTCAAATCACCGTCAAATGCTCGAAGGGGGCACTCCTTAAAAATATGTTGTGCGAGTGCAGCAAGGTTTTAGTAATGAGTGTCTGTTTGTTGACTAGCATTTACCGTTACACAACATTATTTTGGTAAGCTCTACATAAGTATCCTAATCGTCTCTGGTATAATGTCTTGTTTAGCAAACATGGTCGCTCGGTTTCTATATAGGCGAAAGTATATGTTGTATATAAACCAAAATGGGAAAGAGCTTTCTAAATTCCTACTCAATGGTCAATAACAAGCATAGTCGCCATAGTGTTCCCTAGTAGCTAACTCATGTCTGGTTAGCAAATTCACATGTCAAGGCCTAAGAGTTAGTCTTAACGTATAGTGTAATCATTTTTCTACCTACATGCCAGTGTATAATAAATAGTCAATATTAGTTCGGTTTTATCTAAAATCTAAAATCAAATAACTAAATTCTAAAATCTAAAAATGTATAGTACAGATAACATAATTCCAAGTAATATAAATCCTTATATGTCTTTCTTTAATAATTAGTTGCCAAAATTTTTCAGTCAATGACATTATGGTGTGGTCTCTTCACAAAATCTAAAATCTAAAACATATAAAATGTAAATTATTAAATCTAAAATTTAAAATCAAAAATCGAAAAAATAATAAATTCATAGTAAAGGAAATGTAATACAAATCCTTATATGTCTTTCTTAGTTACCGATAATTTAGTCACGCCATTATGGTTTGGTCTTTTCGCAAATTATAAAATCTAAAATGTAAATTCTAAAGTCTAAAATAAAAATAAAAAATAAATAATCTTACATGCATTAACTGTATATCAAACCCAGTCCGCCTTTGTATTTGTAATCCAAGTAATAATTTAAAAAAGAGGCAAGAGTAATCGTTTTTAAACACTGTCCCTGCTTTTTATATGTTTATGACATGCGTATTAACCGGAAATCAAACCCTGGTCTACCTTAGTGAAAGGCTAACAGCTTAACCACTGCGCCACCATGTCCTTCTTTCTTAGATTGGTTCGTTCTAGGCCTCGGAGCTGGAAATCGAGTTAAGACCTCCAGTGCAAGAGGCGAGAGTGCTTGCCACTGCAGCACGAAATGGTTAGCTGGTAACATTAGACATCCAGAAAGGATTGCATTTCTGTTAGCCAAGCATATCTGTCATCTGCCTACTGTCTGAGCACTGCCGGCAAGACAGTTTAGTTTTTTTTTTTTTTGCGAGTGCATGTATAGATTATTAGCCCCGTGTGATTAAAGCTCGTTGTGCGCAGCGACCATTTTACCCAGTAACCACTGCGCTAGTTTTAACGGTCAACCCATAAGAATAGCATGGGATAGTTGTGTGTGCCTCGTGTACTTGGGTGTATGCATTAGCATCATGCACTAACTTAACCTTACCCTCTATAGATAGAGCGTTATCCCTTTCCTTTTAATATCACCGATGACAGCATTCACCCACGAGTTTTACACTTAGGCCCTTGGCTTATTCTCGATTAGTTTTGGTTCGGTTTAGGTTCGGTTTTGATTCGGTTGGGTTCGGTATAGTCACTATTTTGTTTTTTCAGCAACCCTCTTTAACCGATCAATTAAAGATAGTCTCCTCTTAATTCTTGGATCGATAAATCAGATTTTGTATACACCGTTTGTCATTTATTAACCCATGCCTGCAACCTATACTCCCTCTATACTGCAGTCTGTTCTGAAAACAAGTTCCAATGGTGAAACACTTGTTAGTCACCATTCGTATAGCCTACAATAATTATTTCTCTACCTAGCTATGTTTAATCACTCACAGTAAACATATAACATTATGGGTTTGGAATATATTAGGGGAAACAAAGGTCCATGACCTTGTCGTTTTGGGTCTTTTGGGGAAATTCCTCAGCCATAAAAAAGGAGGCGTCATGTTAAGTCCTAGGACACATTATATATACAAATTCGATTATTGGTTTATAAAATCTCAGGTCAATGACCTTGCCATTTAGAGTGTTTTGGATAAATTCATTGGCCATAGAAAAGGGGTTGACCGTCCTGAGTTATATAAGACCTCACGTGACCCTTTCCGATTATTATTTTATGAAATTGTAGGTCAACGACCTTGCCGTTTTGGGTCATTTGGGTAAATTCATTGGCCATGGGAAAGGGTTGGCCATCTTAAGTCCTGGGACACCTCACATGTCCATATCCAATTATTAGTTTATAGAATCTCAGGTCGATGACCTTGCCGTTTTGGGTATTTTGGGTAAATTCATTGGTCATGGGAAAGGGGGCTTCATCTCGAGTAATTTGATATCTCTCACGTCCAAATCCGATCATGGGCTCAGGAAATATCAACAAAAGTGTAGTTAGGCCCTTTTAAAAAAATGATAAATAAAAATAAAAGGTAATAAAAATATATAAATAATACATTAAATATTAAATAAAATTAAAAAAGTCAATGAAACAAAATTTTCAAAATGTGTAGTTAGGCCCTTTGTCAAAACTTAGAAAATAAATAATAAATTCAAAAAGAGGGCGTCACCCCGAATCCTACGACACATCACACATCTAAATTCGATCATGGGTTCAGGAAATATTAACAAAAGTGTAGTTAGGCCCTTCTGACAAAAATTAAAAATAAAATAAATGGTAAATAACAAATTATGTAAATAATACATTAAATCATACTAATATATAAAAATGAGATGGTGTGTGTCTGTCTTTCTGTCTGTCTGTCTGTGTGTTACTCAATAACGCAAGAACCACTGGTCCGATTTAAATGAAATTTTGCATGGATGTAGCTGATTTACCATGTTTACATATAGGATACTTTTAATTTCGATATTTTGCACTATTAAAAATGGCGACCATTTTAGTTACGTCACTTCACCCTTTGGTTTCAAAATTTCATATTTCTATATCTAATAAAAAGAGAACGCTAAGAAATAGCAAACTTTTGATGGCACATACGAACTTCAAAATTTAATTTCCTATCCGAAAGGTCCTTAACACGTTTCGTTTATCTCCAACGGTTAGCGAGTAAAACCCACTTATGTGACGTCACTACACCCTTTGGTTTCAAAATTTCATATTTCCATTTCAAATAAAAAGAGAACGCTAAAAAATAGCAACTTTTGATGCATACACGAGATTTAACATTTAATTTTCTATCCAAAAGGTCCTTATCACTTTTCGTTTATCTCCAACGGTTAGCGAGTAAAACCTAAATTTGTGCAATAAAACACGGTCAACACCGAGCGGTGCAGTATATCTCTACATACATAAAAATTAAAGTTTGTATGTTTTTTTCGCAATTTCTACGGAAATTTGAGTTATTTACGCGTTTCAGACTGTTTTATTATGGATGCGCGCGAAAATAATTTTTTGGTCTGTCTGTCTGTTTGTTTGTTTTTCTGTGGACAACTTTGTTCCCTTATAACTCGAGAACGGCTGGGTGTATCAACGTAATATTTGGTACAGATATCCATCAGAGGCACGACACTAATCTTTGATGTAACCCTTCTCCGTACCTCTCATAAAAGAGGGCCTACCCCCTTAAAATACATGCTGAAATAGGAGTAGAAGGACGAGACAAAGATCATTTTCAGCCTCTCAATGTGAGAGACAAAACTCGGGGGCCCTAAAGGGTCCCCGAAATCCACATTTTAAGGCCCTAAAACCAACCATGTTTGAGATATTCCCAGAAAACTAATTTAATTTAATAAACTTTGGTTGTGGCATCATACGCAACCATTAACCCGGCTCAAGGGAGATAGGGTCACCTTCCCTATCCTCCACTTGAGTAATTCGTGTCCGGCGCATCCACGTTGCGGGGGTGGGTATCCTCCACATCAGTAGGTCGGTGTGAAAGGAGAGCTAAGTTCAGGCAAGGACTCAGTCCCACGGGGTATAACGTGGAACCCATGCCCAGGGTTACGGGTGAAGACGTTAACAGCATCTTCGACAGAGAAGGAGACCTTTGGAAAGGCGGAGATGGTGGACGAGGCAACCCGTCCTCTCTGGGGAAAATTAGAAGAGGAAACCACTGCCTTGTGGTGGAGAGGGATCTTCAAAGGCTAAGGGAGTAAACCCCGAAAGAAAATCCTCAGACGCGTTAGGCTTAGCAGGCCAGCAGATGAGTAAAGATGTTAATTGCTTTCAACAATAAAACGAGCCTCGGAACACAAAAACACCGAACTGACAAATCTTCTCAAACATGTACAACGTATGATGACCGTAAGGCTGATGTTCATGTACGATGTTCTAAGAAGAAGAAACCTAACGTGAAGAACCCCAATCACCGAATCGGAACATTAAATATCCTGACTCTGAATGGTAGAACCGAAGAACTAATAGATATGATGGAAAGGAGAAACCTCTGTATTCTTGGTCTGAGTGAGACGAAGTGGAAAGGCAGAGGAATAAGGAAACTAAGGAAAGGATATAAACTGCATTGGAATGGTCATAGAACGGAAGCCAAAAATGGTGTAGGTTTTAAACTAAGAGAAGACATAGATGTTATTAGTGAGGTAATATACGTGAATGAAAGAATTATTAAACTGGATATATCACTAAACAAGAAAGTGCTGACAGTAGTTCAGGTATATGCCCCACAGACAGGCTGCAGTGAGGAAGAAAAGAAGAATTCCTAACTGATCTAGAAGAAACTATAGAAAGAGAAGAAAATGTAATTATAATAGGAGATCTGAATGCCCAAGCTGGATCAGATAGACTAGGATATGAAAGCGTACTGGGTCCACAAGGTTATGGCAATAGGAACCAAGAAGGTGAAAATCTTCTAGATCTGTGTCTAAGGAGTAGATTGAGAATAAACAATAGTTGGCTTCAGAAACAGCTAAGTCACAAACTAAGAAGATATAGTTGGAACGGAGAATCTAAGACTGTGATCGATTATATCATATCAGACTATGAAGCAGGGAAGATCATCTGTGATGTTCGAGTTATACCAAGTGAAAGTCTAGACAGTGACCACAGATTGCTCCTTGCAACAATTAAAAACATATAGTTCATAAACCTCAGAAATGCAGGAAACCAAAAATTAGGACATGGGAATTAAAGAAGACAGAGAAACAAATAGAGTACATGAAAAATGTGGGCAATAAGTTACCATCAGACTCGTTACAGGAAGGAAATGTTGAATGGACTAGATTTAAAGAAAGTATTGTCGGAGCCTCTGTAGAAGTATGTGGCAATACTGGCAACAAAATAAAGGCAAAAGAAACCCCTTGGTGGAATGATAGGGTGAAGAAAGCCGTAAAAGAGAAGAATGAAACCAGGAAAGCCAGAATAAAGAAATGCAAAAAGGAAGTGGAAGAAATGAATCCAGTGTGAATGAATTACAGCAGAAATACAGAGATCTGAAGCTACAAGTTAAAAGAATTGTGGCCGAAGAAAAACATAAAACTTGGGCTGATTTCACAGATAAACTGGAACAGGACAGCAAAGCCAACTCCAAACTACTGTACCGAACAATAAGAAATATAAGAAGAGACTTTGAATACATAACAGCAATAGAGAAACCAGATGGCAACATAGTCAGGGAAGAGACAGAAATAAGAAAGGTCATGAAATCTTATTTCGAAAAATTATACAGCAGTACAGGAGTAGACCCCAACGATGGAACCACAAAGGTCAGTTTATGCTGTAATGATGAACTTGATCAAGAGAATCCACCAACATGGAAGGAAGTAGAAACATCCCTTAATAGTATGCCCAAAGAAAATCGACAGGATTTGATGAAGTCAGTGCGGACATGATCAAAGCAGCTGGTCCACTAGGAATACAGTGGCTTCATAGAGTAATAGGTGCAATATGGAAGGATGGAAAAGTTCCAGATGATTGGAAAAAAGGAATAATAGTACCTCTCTTCAAAAAAGGAAGCCGGAAGAAATGTGGCAATTATAGAGGGATCACTTTATTGTCTCATGGCCTGAAAATATTTGAAAAAATACGTGAGAAAAGGCTAAGGAAAATAATAGAACCGCAACTGCAGGAAGAGCAGTATGGATTCAGACAACACCGTGCAACTATAGATCTCATATTTTCCCTCAGAATGCTGCTAGAAAAGCACTGGGAGAAGGGTAGAGACCTAACACTTGTATTTTTAGATCTTGAAAAGGCATTTGATAAAGTCCCAAGAATGACTATATGGGGAATGCCTAAGAAAGAAAAACGTACCCGCGGGGCTAATCCAGAAAGTTAAAATGCTTTACGAAGGTTGCCACAGTTGTGTTCAGATAGGAAATGGTAATTCTGACTGGTTCCAAACAACTAAAGGAGTTCAACAGGGCAGTGCCCTCTCGCCATTACTTTTTATCACTGTAGTGGACGAAGTTATGAAAGGAATAAGGCATAACAACAACACAGAAATCAGCGCATTTGCATTTGCAGATGATGTAGTAATTTGGGGTAATACAGAGAAAGAAGTACAGGAGAGGTTGGCCACCTGGAATAACTGTCTAAAAGCACACGGATTAACAATAAACAAATCAAAATCGGTAGCGATGTCAGTCAACAGACAGAACAAGAAAGGAGAAATAAGGCTTGAAGGTACACAGCTTGAAACAGTAGACCAGTTTAACTATCTTGGGTGCATTATTTCAAGCAATAACAGGATACAGCATGAGATCAATAGCCGAACCCAAAAAGCAACCCAGTTCTACCATCAAGTTTGGAACCTACTCTGGAACGAACAAGTCCCCTTGAGATCAAAACAGACGCTCTTTCAATCATACTTTACCCCCATAATAACATATGGCCTAGAAACCTGCCCAACAACCAGACAGATAGACAGCAAACTACAAGCTGCAGAAATGAAGTTTCTACGAACAATGGTACAAAAAACTAGGAGGGATAGGGTAAGAAATGAACAAATTAGGGAAGAAGCTGGAGTGTACCCAACTTTGAAAGAAAAAGTGACAAGGGCCCGTTTGAGATGGTTTGGCCATGTCAAGCGAATGGCCGAGGGGAGGACAGCAAAACAAAGACTACACACAGATGTGGTTGGTAGAAGGCCAGTAGGAAGACCAAGGAAGAGATGGCTAGACCAGGTGAAGGAGGACATAGGAACAAGAGGAGTTAGCTGGGATAGAATCCTGAAAGAAGAATGGTACATGGACAGACGCAAGTGGAGGGCGCTCGTAAACTACACCCGGGCAACTGGAGTAGAAGACAGATGATGATGATGAAACTAATGAACGAATACAAGCCGGTAACCATGGCAACAGATTCTCAGAGGTCCATCTATTGCTGTAAAACGCAATGCAATTCCATGAATTACATTGGTGTGAAAGTTTACAAACGGCTAGAAGGTTATCACGGAACCAAATTAAGCTGTAAAATTCATCAATACGTATAATGCGCTTAAGGGGGTCAAGGGGTACACTAGAATTTTTTTCACGCTATTTACACCTGCGGGTGTGGTACGGCAGGTCTATTATATTCCTATCCCTATATTATATTATTATTATTAGTATTATATTATGGCGTACAACGAGGAGACAAAGACCCTCGGTGCCAGAAACAAAACTTGGGGGCCTCGAAAACTACATTATAAGGCTCTAAAACCAACAGTATCTCAAATATTCCCAGAAAACTAATTTAATTTAATTTAACAAACTAATGAAGGAATGGAAATCGGTAACCATGACAACATATCTCAAGGGGTGGCATCCAACTTTCCATGTATTTCTGTACGAAGCAATGTCACTCCATTTATACCTTGCCACGGTGGGTGAGTGGAGAGCGTACCCCAAGATTACAGGTTCACTCCTGGCCGTGGTACAGGCCGGACGTTTGTTTTAGACGAGTGAAAAATCTTAATGGAAGCCTGGAGGCGAGTTACTACAGTACCTGTGTTGTTATCAGCTGCCCCAAGCGCTCCGATGATTGATAAAGCTGTTTCACACTATTGCTGAAGTATAGTCACTGGCAAATATAATGACGTTCTGTTCGTAACTACGTAACGTGTACTTCCGTGTCACACAATACTTCGACGTTGACTGTACTGTCTCCTCAAGTCTGGAATTCCATTACATCAGATCGGTGGTGACAAATGTGAAGTGATAGGGTGAGAGAGTGAGTGTGTGTAGGCTCACCCGCAGGCTTCAAGGTCAAGGGCAATCGTCTAAAACAAACGTCTGGCCTGTAAGTGATTTTTGAAAGGCGGCAAAAATACGACTCGCATGTCATACGATGTTGGCATGTCAAAGAACCCATTTGAATTCAGTAGGCCGTGTTCATAATGGCAAAATTAACCTCAGGAGTTTCCGCCAACACAAAGTTCCTCATTTCTCTATTAGAAAGCGCTATAGTGTTCAAGGAGCTTAGATATCTACCCTCCATGACTTTCATAGTGATTCAAGGAACAACGAAATTTCGACATGCAAGCTACCCTCTGGGTGTCAAATTACGAAGCTTGCACCTGGCATCCGAGGCCATACGATATTATTATTAGGCTACTCCATTTATTACTGTAACAATTCTATCGTCACACATGATGGAAAAGTTCACGATTTGTATGGTCTCATCTTCTCGAAGCTCACGTCGGCTCAGTTATTCACGGTAGGATATTCGGAAGAATCTGTTTTAAGATATTTATTTATTACAAGCTGTACCCGGCATGCGTTGCAATGCCAATCAAAGAAAGTGTTGGCGTTGAAATTCTGTTTCTTGAAGTGCTTTTGGATACACAACATGTTAACTGCCTCTAAGCTATCGTAAAATGGATTTTCTAATTTAGAGCCATTCGTGGGAGCGTGCACAACAACTTTCAAAAGTTTCATCGCTGTCACTCATTTGTTGAATCTACTCGTACGCTACCTATTGTGAAATGGATTTGCTAAGTCGAAACCCTTCCCTGGCGTGTACACAATAACTCATCAATGATTCATCGCAATCGGATGAATGGTATATGCACGTATAGGGGTTTTTGTTTAAACGATTCGTGCGCTGTCACTCATTTGTTGAATCTACTCGTGCGCTACCTATTGAGAAATGTATTACTAAGTCGAAGCCCTTCCCTGGCGTGTACACAACTCATCAAGGTTTCATCGCAATCGAAGAATGTTATATGAACGCAATAGGGGATTTTGTTGAAACGCTTCGCGCGTCGTCACCCATTTGTTGCATCTACTCTTGCGCTACTTATTGTGAAATGGATTTACTAAGTCCCCTTCCCTGGCGGGTACACAATAACTGATCAATGTTTCATCGCAATCGGATGAATAGTATATGAACGCATGATTGATTTTGTTTAAACGATTCGCGCTCCGTCTCTCATTTGTTGAATCTACTCGTGCGCTACCTACTGTAAAATGCATTTACTAAGTTAGAAACCGTCACGTAAGTGTCCACAACATCTCACCCAAGTTTCATCGCTATCGGACTAATGGGATATGAAGACATAGGGGACTGTATTGAAACGCTCCGCGTGTCGTCGTTCATTTGTCGAATCTACTCGTGTGCTACCTTCTGTGAAATGTATTTACTAAGCCAGAAACCTTTCTTGGAGTGTCCACCATATTTCACCCAAGTTTCACCGCTAACGGCAGAATGGTATATGACCTTATACGGGACTTTGTTGAAACGCTTCGCGCGTCGTCCCTCATTTGTTGAATCAACTTGTGCGCTGCATATTGTATAGGGGATTTACTAAGCCAGACATTTTCCATGACGTGTACACAACATCTCACCCAAGTTTCATAGCTACGGACGAATGGTACATGTATGCATACGGGACTTGGTTGAAACGCTTCGCGTGTCGTCGCTCATTTGTTGATTCTACTCTTGCGCTACATATTGTAATATGGATGTACTCAGCCAGAAACCTTCCCTGGAGTGTACACAACATCTCACCCAAGTTTCATCGCAATCGGATGAATGGTATGTGAACGTATACGGGACGTTGTCGAAACGCTTCGCGCGTAGTCACTCATTTGTTGAACATAAACGTGCGCTTCGTATTGTAAAATGGATTTACTTAGCCAGAAACCTTTCCTGGAGTGTACACAACAATTCATCAAACATTTATCACTATCAGACGAATGGTATATGACTTTATACGGGACTTTGTTGATACGCTTCGCGTGTCATCGCTCATTTGTTGAATCTACTGGTGCGCTACCTATTGTAAAATGTATGTACTAAGCCAGAAACCTTCCCTGGAGTGTACACAACATCTCACCCAAGTTTCATCGCTATCGGATGAATGGTATATGAGATTATATGGGACTTTGTTGAAACGCTTCGCGCGTCATCGCTCATTTGTTGATTCTACTCGTGCTCTACCTATTTTTAAAGGGATATACTAAGCTAGAAACCTTCCCTGGAGTGCACACAAAATCTCAGCCTAGTTTCATCGCTATCGGACGAATGGTATATGAACGCAAACGTGACTTTGTTGAAATGCTCGCGCGTCGTAGCTCATTTGTTGAATCTACTCGTGCGCTGCCTATTGTAAAGTGGATGTACTAAGCCAGAAAATTTCCCTGCAGTGTACACAACATTTTACGCAAGTTTCATAGCTATCGGACGAATGGTATATGAATGCATACGGGACATTGTTGAAACGCTTTGCGTGTCGTCGCTCATTTGTTGAATCTACTCGTGCGCTATCTACTGTGAAATGTATTCACTAATTTTGAAATCTTCACGTAAGTGTACACAACATCTCACCCAAGTTTCATCGCTATCGGACGTATGGTATATGAACACATACGGGACTTTGTTGAAATGCTTCGCGCATCGTCGCTCATTTGTTGAATCTACGCGTGCGCTACCTATTGTAAAATGGATTTACTAAGTCAGAAACCTTCCTTGGAGTGTACTCAACATCTCACCCAAGTTTCATCGCAATCGGACGAATGGTATATGAACGCATAGGAGACATACCCACAGACATACCCACAGACAAACTATCACGTTACATTGATTTTTATATATAGAGATTTTATCGTGGGAATCGCTTGTTACCCGATCTTAGTATTTGGCTGTTCGCTCGTGTTTTGTTTTTATTGTAATGGCCTTTGACAATCAGCTGGAAAGAAAAAAAGAAAGGGGTGTAGCTATATTAGTTTGAAAAGAGATTGGAAGTAACGTCGAAACTGAGAGCTTATATTTGGACTTAATTATTATTTAAATGGGTTATTTGTCTTTTAGACATTATGTTTACGTTTTAAGCACATCAAATTTTCATGACAATAATAAGGGTCCTCTTACTGTCTTTTGAGTACGTCGAATGATTTCCTTAATTGAAACGGATGCTATCTACTCTATTTACCTAACCGGGGAATATGACGATGTCACGACTGTAGAAAATGTATCTAACCCTCATGATATGATGTTTTTGGATGCCACATCTGTAAGTGTGATACTTTATCGATGCATGTTATACTGTTGGAATATTGACTTGTATTTTGATTTGATTTGTTAATAGACGTTAGATGTGTAAAAAGGTAATTCGTGTTTCATTTCCTAGTCATAGATATAGTTATCGGCTCCACGTAGACAGTCTTTGGGTGTTTAATCATGGGTCTAGCCGCTGCGCCTCAAGGTCTTAAGTGTAGTATTACTATTATAAGAGTGAGGACGTTACAATTACATTTCTGTGAAAGTTTGCAAATGGCTATAAGGTTATCATGGAACCAACGTAGACTGTCGTCAATTCGTCAATGCAATTAAGGGGGTCAAGGGGTAACCTAGAATTTTTACATGCAATTTCACGTGCGACATATTGTACAGAAAGTCTATTATATCTACAAACAGCAACATTATTTTCAAAAATTCCTGAATTGAATCAGCATTTTTTGCGGCTTTTAAGAATTTGGGCCATTTGAGGCTAAATAACCTGAATTTTCAAGCAACACAAGTCTTTATAATTTATGAAAGAGGTCTTCCTGTGTATGGGGACCTAACACAACGTAGAGGGTCATTTTTTTATGTGAGGTGTATTGCGTTTCGTCTACAAGGCTTTCAAATCTATTTCACGTCAGGAAGTACACGTTAGGTGAATTTAGTTTGAGAGCACATTTTAACTAATCTTTTTTTTTTTTTTTTTTGTCGACATACGGGTTCATCGTAAGGATGATTTTGTTTGATACGTATGATAGATATACCCATATTTGGATATCTGGGTGATATGTTGTAGACAATAGAATTGTCTGTCTGTCTTTCTGTGTATCTTTATGTACGCCTATAAATCGTGTTCGGATGCTTGGTGCATCGTAAAATTAGGTATGATAAACATGAGTCAATACACCAATCATTAATAAAACTCCTCACCGTACTTTTCATACAGTAGAAGGGTGGATATAGGGATAAACTTCTCAAAATACATGCTAAAATAGGCGAAATATAAAAATTATCCTAGAAGGACGATCAAAGCATATGTTGCGCTTCTCATTGTGAGACACAAAATTCGTGAGTCTATAAGGGGTCTCCGAAAACCACATTTTAAGGCCCTTAAATTAACAGTGTGTGTGATATTCCCAGAAAACTAACTTCGTTCTGATAAACTTATGAAGGAATGGCAAACCGCTAACCATTGCAACAGTAGCTCAATTGATAATGTCTAGTGTTAATATATAACACCGTTCGAAGAACGGGTACTTCTGCTAGTATTAAATAAAATTAAAAATAAGTCAATGAATCAAAATTTTCAAAAATGTGTAGTTAGGCCCTTTGTCATCATTTTGAAAAATAAATAATAAATTCAAAAAGGGGGCGTCACCCCGTGTCCTACAACGCATCACACATCTAAATCCAAATGGTTCAGGAAATATCAACAAAAGTGTAGTTAAGCTCTTTTGACAAAAATTTAAAATTAAAATAAATGGTAAATAAAAAATTATATAAATAATACATTAAATCTCTACTTAGTATAAAACCAAGTCCCCGATTCTTGGATGTTACGGGTAAACTCGAGAACCACTGGATGGATTTTGATGCGGTTTTCACCATTCTGTAAAGGACATCTCGAGGAAGATTTCTGTCGAAAATAATTTATTTATGATCAAAGGAAGCCAAGCAGTAATGATTTCAGTGGGAAAGTCGAAAAAAAACTAACGACCGAGCGCTTTGTAAGCTTACGCTGGGCAAACCGTTAAAAATATCTAAATACCATGAGTGTAAGAATTGTTTAGCATGAAAAGTTCTACAAAAGAGTCCGCGAGAGCATATCTCTATCATGTGCAACAAATTCTTGTCAGACGTAATTTAAGAATGGCGAGGTGCATGAAACACAAATCCTCCTTCCGTCCAACTTAACTTGACTGTAAATTTTGCGGAACGAAAAGTTCACAGGCGAAATGAAGAAAAGCCGAGTTGCACTTCCAGGGAAACTCCAAACACAACCACTCTGCTCTAACCACTCTCCCACTATAATTGTTTATACGATTTAATTTCTTGCAACCATGTGCATTCAACTACTAAGGCGACAGTTTACGAGCTAGCTAAGGGCGAGTCAATCATCCCTGTTACAGCCTAGCTAGCGGGCGAACTTATTGCCCCAGATACAGGCAGCTGAAAACCGTTGAGTCGTGTTGAGTTATGACTTCTGAGAAGGGTGGTTGTGTTTGGAGTTTCCCTGGAAGTGCAACTCGGCTTTTCTTCATTTCGCATGTGAAACACAGTCAAGGTAAGATTGGACGGAAGGGGGATTTGAGTTTCATTCACCTCGCCATTCCCTGGAAGTGCAGCTCTTGGGTAGATTATTAGCTTGGGAATAACCTAACCCCCGAGGGAAGATGATGAAGAAAACGAAGTGGGTTTCGAACTGGAGAAAAAGGATGGAGAAATAGGAAGAGTGTTTGACTTAAGTTATAACTAAGAGTTCTTGCTCAAATGCAACAAGTGGTGAAAACCCTATCAATGGATTTATTTTTATTAAAAGAGGGCTTAAAACTAGGAAGAGTCAAGGAAGACAGGATCTTACCTAACCGTTATGTTTGAGAAATGATAAATCAAAAGAACAAATCTTAATTTATTTAACAATGTAAAAATAAGTAGTTTATGTAACAAATATATAATTTTGATTTTTATAAACAATTGGGGTCGCAGAGCTCCGAAAACATCTAAAGCTTGCGCCAGGCAATTGACAATTCTTTTGGTTTCAAAACTTTTATATGCTTTAAAATCTCCGTAAGATTTTGAAATGTTGCTAAGATGAATAAATGAAAAATTTTAAGATAATTAAAGTAATAAAGGTTAAACAATAAATCAAGTACAAGATGTGTACTTTAAGGATTTCTAGATAAGTATCTTAGAAGTAATAACAAATAACAACTTCGAAAGTAACAACAACAAAAAACAGGAAGAAATGAAATAGACGTTTCTATAACTTCTTGTATTAATACTGAACTACTTTTAAAGATTATACAAATAGGGCAGGTCACTTATTGTGAAACCTGAAGAGAAAAATTGAAAGGAAGTTTCTAGAACTCCTATGTTTAAGTAGGGATCACGAGAAAAATGGGGCAAATTTCCCTTTCGTGAAACCTAGAGATAACTCACTTTTGAGTAGAAAGAATTGTATTCCCTAATTAGAATGGAGAAACAATATAATTTAAGGCGTGTACTAGACACGAAGTGTTACAGACATTAATTCGTTATACGTGGAGCAAATAAGGGAGGGCACTTATTGAGAGTGACACCTCATTGAAAAAAGACTTAAGTAACAATTTTATTATCTTAGTTTGTTAGTAAAGGGTTTGGGAAAGATCAAATGGGATTGTGGAAAAGTGTTCATGGCTGTATTTATTGTACTCGGACGAGCGCGACGCGGATGAAAAGTTGAACAGGCACTGTTTTCACTATAGTCTGTTGATATAGTTGAAAAGTTCACTATAGTAGCACAAAACGTTGATGGCAAAGAAAGTTATTGCAATGGTGGAAAATAACTAGTTACACTAGATTTGCGAGAGTCTATTGCTTGAAAAAATTGTAGGTTATAGTTGAATGCACAAGAAAAATCCCAACGGAGGAAGAAAAATTAGATATTGATTAGCAGTTCATAAGGAAGATTCCTTATTTTGAAAAAGTATTCCCATATGAAGTGGAAAATACATGACAGTATAACTGGAAGATAGAGTGTAGGTTCTGGAAGGGTCCAGAGCAATGATGACTTGTTTAAATTGGGTAGAGAATCCCTCCGCGGAAAACTAGATTATATAGACAGTGGGTATTTTAGAAATATCCCTCTATGTGAGATAGCATCTCAGAAAATCTTTCATTTTGAAAGTTAGACTTGATAGTTTGAGTTAGATCAAGAAGATCTCTTGAAAGCAGTTATTTTATCACATAGCAACTTTCACTGTCTATAAAATCCAAATAAAAGCATTAAGCCTTTTAAAAGCGATGAGAATGTGGTTAAAACATGAAGTCGGTACTTATCTTTGCTTCATGGAGAAGGTGATGTTGCTGTTGACGGTTGGTTCTAAAACTCGAACATGGCGTCGAATTTAAAAGTTTGCCTCTTGAGTAGAGGAGGCGAGCTTTAGTTAAGCTCCAACTGACTGGTTTGACTTCCGACGTACAAGTGAGGGCTGCTAGACGCAGCGAAATTACACTAGCCTAGACGGCATGTCCAACAAGAAGTTGAGTGCACTTGAGAGGGTGAGCGGTTGCTCACGGCACGTAGACAAGTCGAGAAGAAGTGAAAGAGCGAGCGAGCAGCGCGCGCGGAGACGCGAGCAATAGGAGGAGGCGAGAAGAGGGGGAAGCGGGCGAGTACGGGGCGGAAACAAAGAGGTTATACATAAGCATGAAAAATCTTTACAAAAACAAAATTCTTCTTGGAGCGGTGTCTTCATGGGGTAGTTGGTTGGTGAAGAACACGACGCCCTGCGGATTAATGTAGAAGTCTTCATGGCTTGAATCAATGGAAGTTCGGAAGGCAGAGATGGGACGCTGTCAGGCTGGTTCAACGGAATATGCGTTTCTGTAAAAAACTGACAGAAAGAATGAACAAATGCTCGGGGCAAACAGGAGGTAACAGTTCGATGTTGGTGTGTGCGGGAAAGAAATGTAAATAAATGGACTGATATAAAGTAATGAAGAACAGTAAAAGCTAATTCTTTCTTTCCGTGTATTTCCAAAAATACACCAAGTTGGGGGACAACAGCAAACACCAGCAAAGAACAAGAACACAATATGAAAGAGATCTTATAATATACCCATTGGTAGTAAAGATCATTCTTTCCCTGACTCTTCCCTTCCCTCCTGGGTAACAATCGGTCATTTCGCCAAAGACCTATGCTAGAGGAAAAAAGGAAAAAGGGGAGGCACCTATGAGGAACTGACCAGGTGTGAGTGGAAGCAAGTTATCAGGGTTATTAGAATGCGGGGGCGACGGGCGCGAATTAACAACTCTGTCAATCACAAAGTAGCTAGAAGCTGCGAGAAATAAAGCTCTAGTGAAGATCGCGACAAGATGCGAAAGGAGAGTTAACAAATTTAAACAAAGCGTATGGAAACAAGTACATCGATTAAGGATAAGAATATACCAAATAACAAAGGAACTATGCGTGTAGAAGGCAAGAACGCCATAGGTAACAACAATCTAGTAGTCATAAACAATGACCTTAAGTTATAATAAGCATCAAAAGGGTTAATCAGAAAAATACAAGTCAGCAAGAAACGTGACGTAACAAGCATATATGCAAAAACACATCGAGTGTAATGACGAGAGAGAACAAGTTTGTTTAACAATGAACAATAAAAGTGCAAAATATGTAAGCAGGGTGCAATACATGCGCGCATAAAAAATATGAAACGATGTTATGAAACAAGGATCGAAACAGCTATAGGATACGGGTGTGAGCAAGTGGGAGAGATAGGTAATCACGACCTTGACCCACATAGTACAGCGAGATAACGAATATAAATATTTGAAAGAGTCCTTGACCAGAACAAGTTTATTTTGGTAAGGAGGTGAACAGCTTCTGAAATTACGGGAGCAACTCGCAAGACAATGGTTGGCAGTCAGCCAAAGTTGAGATAAAGAAAACTTGCTCTGACTTTGTCAAGCATAGAGGAAGTAAACGGTAGCTTGGCCTTACCTGAGCTTGTATACAAACGAGATTGACAAACAAGCAGTTCAAAATAAACAAACAAAGCAAGTGCAATCAGCCGAGACTTAAAGCGGAACTTCAAGTAACACGGCATGCAGTCATCCGTAGCTTGGGCGTGAAAAAACAATTTAAAGACATATGAAATAAAGCAAGTAATTAATTTCGCATAATTTTGAGGATCACGGAATCCGACAATTTTCAACAGAAAAAAAGCTTAATTCTTCTGAACGAAGAAGAGAAGCTGGGACATTGAGAAGGAGTTTATGCGTAAGAATAGTTATTCTAGATGCTAGAGAACTCAGATTTTCAAGCGGTTTCAAAAGCGGCTTCCGAGTGTGGGGAAGAGGGAAGGAGGCGGCCATGGACATCCTACTAAATAGCGTGAGAAGTGAAACATAGCTTACAGCGAAATGATGGTGACTGATAGCCATGGTTTTACACAAGGGGAAGATAGTTTTCGATAGAAAGTTTAAACAATTACCAGCTACAAAAAATGACATGAGAAGGTAAACCAAGTGACCCAAGACGAGGCGAACTTGAATTGCCATTTTGTGCGGAAATAAGGCCCATTTAAACAATTTACAAAGGTGACGTAGTTGTTTACAATGAGACATCGTTTCGGCAAGTGTTTTTCAAATGTATTGAGATCGGAAACATAAGTGTTCTCTTTTTCAGAAAAGGGATTTGAATCGGCAGTAACAAAATGACATTGCGATTTGGTTTGAAGACTGGGATGTTGGATTTGACCAGTAATGACCCAACCAAAATCGGTGTCTCTGGCGACCACGTTTGAAGATAGCCTACGGGTTTGTTTACGAAGGCAATTCCAGAAAATATTGGCACTGAAAAGTATATCAATGGGGCCTTGAGCATTAAACTGAGGATCAGCTAACTTTAAATGCGAAGGAATCTTTAAACCGGAAGTATTAATAGAGCTGCTAGGAGTGTCCTTGCCAATACTGGTAAGAATGAGACAGTTTAAGTTAAGTTTGGTGATTCTTTGGCAAATGTCTCTGATTTTCAATTTTGAAGACTGCAAGGCTTGAGTTTTCAAATTGTCAATGCCGGATACATTGATGGAAGTAGGTGATGAAGAAAGACCTCGTTTTTTAATTAAAGATTGCGAAACAAAGTTGTGAGTTGAGGCAGAGTCGAGAAGACCGCGGGTTCGAAACCAATTTCCAAATTTATCTTGGATTTCAAATTGTACAGTGGACAAAAGGACTTGCGCACTGTGAGAAGTTTCGGCGTTAGAAATGCAGGAAGAAGCATTAGTTTGTTCGGAGCTGCTCTGCATGAAGTTTGAAGAAGCAGGTACTAGTGACCTCGATTGATCATGAAAGTGCAATAAAGAATGATGCGGTCTTTTGCAATGAAAACAGAGGTTGGAAGACGTACAATTAGAAGCAGAATGCTTAGGTGACAGGCAGTTATGGCAATATTTATTATTGAAGACAAACTTCCGTCTTCAACAGGCAATTCTTTAAAGGATTTGCACGAGTACAAATTGTGAGACTTTTTACAGAGCGTGCATTTTAAAGATTTGTTGAGCGGCCTAATATGTTCTCTTGGATGGTTGAAAGAGGCAGAACGAGTTTGCTTGTTCTCGACAGATGGGTGCTGATGTCCATTTGAAGAGACAAGTTTTTTTATCCAGGATGTCACACAGAGGACTAGTTTTGACTCTTTCGTACTGAAATGAGAGTGCTGTAAGGAATTGGCACTGTTTGTTGAGAAACGCGATGAGGTGTTCGATAGAATGCTCATCCTTGCGAGTGAGTTCGATTTCCCAAGCCTTTAATGTTGAAAAGTCGAATCTGGATGTAGCTAGATGAATAAGGACGGTGTCCCAATTTTGGACTGGTTGCTTAAGTTGGTATAATGCTCTCACGTGCAATTGCATGGAGTCTAACAGGTCTCTTAAAGAGGTGACGTCATTAGGTTTTACGACTGGCAAGTTGAACAGGCAGCGAATGTGGAGAGCAACACACAAACGTACATTACCATATCTCTCTTTAAGGAGATCAAAGGCGATGTTGTAGTTATCTGCGCTTAAAGGCAGTGACTCAACCAAGGCCAAGGCCTGGCCTTCCAAGGACGAACGCAAGAAATAGAACTTGTGGATATCGAGAATGACTTTGTTTTCATGGATAAGGGAGCAGAATAGTTCGTAAAAGGAATACCATTCACCTTCCTGGCCTGAGAAGTGAGGTAGAGTTATCTTAGGTAGTAACGGTTTCGGATTGTCCTTATGAACTGAAGCGGGTGCGAACTGGGCCGGATTGATGACCCTAGTGTCCCGTTCTGGGATACTGCGGATCAGTTGGTGAGCCTTGGCAATCCCTTCAAAATACAAGGGTTCAACCTCGTCCCGATCCGATTGAAGTTCTGGGCAAGCGGATTCAATGTCGGTTTGAATTTGATCATAGTAATCATAGGACCGTTCGTACAACTTAAGGCGTTGTGTCAAGACGTCTAGATCACAATCGGCGGGATTTATTTTGTTTAGAAAATTTCTAAATCTGGTGAGTTGTCCTTTGTAGGAAGAACGTCTGGCAATGAGAGTTTCATCCTCTTCAGTTGGCATGTTGAAAATAGGTAAATTGAAGTGTAACTTACGAAACTGTAGCGAGATTTTGAAAATGCTGTCAGGTTGGCAGCAGAAGACAGGTTGCAAGTAAGACAGGCTGAAGAAGACAGGAACGACCTCTATCACCTTCACCAGCTTTGCACTGCGAAGTTATAGCTGAAAAATTGAAAGAAGATATTAATGATTTGCAAAATATTGTCAAATAACCCTTGACAAATAGAAAATGTCATAAATGGACTCTCCCAGGTTTCGGCACCAAATTTTGGGTAGATTATTAGCTTGGGAATAACCTAACCCCCAAGGGAAGATGATGAAGAAAACGAAGTGGGTTTCGGACTGGAGAAAAAGGATGGAGAAATAGGAAGAGAGTTTGACATAAGATATAACTAAGAGTTCTTGCTCAAATGCAACAAGTGGTGAAAACCCTATCAATGGATTTATTTTTATTAAAGAGGGCATAAACCTAGGAAGAGTCAAGGAAGACAGGATCTTGCCTAACCGTTATGTTTCAGAAATGATAAATCAAAAGAACAAATCTTAATTTATTTAACAATGTAAAGGGAAGTAGCTTATGTAACAAATATATAATTTTGATTTTTATAAACAATTGGGGTCGCAGACCTCCGAAAACATCTAAAGCTTGCGCCAGGCAATTGACAATTCTTTTGGTTTTAAACCTTTTATATGCTTTAAAATCTTCGTAAGATTTTGAAATGTTGCTAAGATGAATAAATGAAAAATTTTAAGATAATTAAAGTAATGAAGGTTAAACAATAAATCAAGTACAAGATGTGTACTTTAAGGATTTCTAGATAAGTATCTTAGAAGTAATAACAAATAACAACTTCGAAAGTAACAACAACAAAAACAGGAAGAAATGAAATAGACGTTTCTATAACTTCTTGTATTAATACTGAACTACTTTTAAAGATTATACAAATAGGGCAGGTCACTTATTGTGAAACCTGAAGAGAAAAATTGAAAGGAAGTTTCTAGAACTCCTATGTTTAAGTAGGGATCACGAGAAAAATGGGGCAAATTTCCCTTTCGTGAAACCTAGAGATAACTCACTTTTGAGTAGAAAGAATTGTATTCCCTAATTAGAAGGGAGGAACAATATAATTTAAGGCGTGTACTAGACACGAAGTTTTACAGACATTAATTCGTTATACGTGGAGCAAATAAGGGAGGGCACTTATTGAGAGTGACACCTCATTGAAAAAAGACCTAAAGTAACAATTTTATTATCTTTGTTAGTAAAGGGTTTGGGAAAGATCAAATGGGATTGTGGAAAAGTGTTCATGGCCGTATTTATTGTACTCGGACGAGCGAGACGTGGATGAAAATTTGAACAGGCACTGTTTTCACTATAGTCTGTTGATATAGTTGAAAAGTTCACTATAGTAGCACAAAAAGTTGATGGCAAAGAAAGTTATTGCAATGGTGGAAAATAACTAGTTACACTAGATTTGCGAGAGTCTATTGCTTGAAAAAATTGTAGGTTATAGTTGAATGCACAAGAAAAATCCCAACGGAGGAAGAAAAATTAGATATTGATTAGCAGTTCATAAGGAAGATTCCTTAGTTTGAAAAAGTATTCCCATATGAAGTGGAAAATACATGACAGTATAACTGGTAGATAGAGTGTAGGTTCTGGAAGGTCCCAGAGCAATGATGACTTGTTTAAATTGGGTAGAGAATCCCTCGGCGGAAAACTAGATTATATAGACAGTGGGTATTTTAGAAATATCCCTCGATATGAGATAGCATCTCAGAAGATATTTCATTTTGAAAGTTAGACTTGATAGTTTGAGTTAGATCAAGAAGATCTCTTGAAAGCAGTTATTTTATCACATAGCAACTTTCACTGCCTATAAAATCCAAATAAAAGCATTAAGCCTTTTAAAATCGATGAGAATGTGGTTAAAACATGAAGTCGGTACTTATCTTTGCTTCATGAAGAAGGTGATGTTGCTGTTGACGGTTGGTTCTAAAACTCGAACATGGCGTCGAATTTAAAAGTTTGCCTATTGAGTAGAGGAGGCGAGCTTTAGTTAAGCTCCAACTGACTGGTTTGACTTCCGACGTACAAGTGAGGGCTGCTAGACGCAGCGAAATTACACTAGCCTAGACGGCATGTCCAACAAGAAGTTGAGTGCACTTGAGAGGGTGAGCGGTTGCTCACGGCACGGAGACAAGTCGAGAAGAAGTGAAAGAGCGAGTGAGCAGTGCGCGCGGAGACGCGAGCAGTAGGAGGAGGCGAGATGAGGGGGAAGCAGGCGAGTAAGGGGAGGAAACAAAGAGGTTATACATAAACATGAAAAATCTTTACAAAAACAAAATTCTTCTTGGAGCGGTGTCTTCATGGAGTAGTTGGTTGGTGAAGAACACGACGCCCTGCGGATTAATGTAGAAGTCTTCATGGCTTGAATCAATGGAAGTTCGGAAGGCAGCGATGGGGCGCTGTCAGGCTGGTTCAATGGAATATGCGTTTCTGTAAAAATCTGACAGAAAAAATGAACAAATGCACGGGGCAAACAGGGGGTAACAGTTCGATGTTGGTGTGTGCGGGAAAGAAATGTAAATAAATGGACTGATATAAAGTAATGAAGAACAGCAAATGCTAATTCTTTCTTTCCGTGCATTTCCAAAAATACACCAGCTCTCATTTCGCCTGTGAACTTTTTGTTCCGCAATATTCACAGTCAATTTAAGATTGGACGGAAGGGGGATTATATTATATTAAATTAATCCGATTGGCGTATAATCTCTACTTAGTATAAAACAAAGTCTCCGATTCTTGGATGTCACGGGTAATCTCGAAAACCACTGAATGAATTTTGATGCGGTTTTCACCATTATGTAAAGAATATATCTAGGAAGGTTTCTGTAGAAGATAATTTATTTATGACCAAAGGAAGTCAAGCAGTAACGATTTCAGTGAAAAGGTCGAAAAAAGAACTGGCATCCGTGCACTTCTTAAGCTTACGCTGGGCAAACCGTTAAAAATATCACTATACAATGAGTGTAAGAATTGTTCAGCATGAAAAGTTCTACAAAAAAAGCCCGCGAGAGCATATCTCTATCTTCAATACATCGCCTACTATAAGTATTTTTACGTTTTCATGTCTTCCATCAATCTCCATTCAGTTACTGAGGTGACAGTTTTCGAGCTAGCTAGAGGGCGAGTGTATCACCCCGGTTACAGCTTAGCTAGCGGACGAGCTTATTGCCCTAGATACAGCCAGCAGCAAACTGTCGAGTCGTGTTGAGTTAAAAACTTTAGAGAAGAGTGGTTGTGTTTGGGGTTTCCCTGGAAGTGCAACTCGGCTTTTTTTCATTTCGCCTGTGAACATTTCGTTCCGCAAAATTTACAGTCAAGTTAAGTTGGACGGAAGGGGGATTTGTGTTTCATGCACCTCGCCATTCTTAAATTACGCCTGACAAGAATTTGTTGCACATGCATCTCCATGATAATATAATTAATAGTCCAGGCAGTGATTTTAACCCATCATGCCGAGGCGTAAAACGGATATTGGTTGTTGTTCATTGACATTGGAAAAGAAAGCGCTTATCACGTAATGCATTCATAACTGTTCCCAGGTGAAGCCGGGTCGGGTTGCTAGTATTAAATAAAATTAAAAATTCAATGAATCAAAATTTTCAAAAATGTGTTATTAGGCCCTTTGTCAAAAATTGGAAAAATAAATGGAAAAATAAATAATAAATTCAAGAATGGGCGTCACCCCGAGTAATTTGACACCTGACACGACTTCCTCCAATAGTTCGTTCGAGAGATATCACGTGATCGCCATCTTGTGAGGTGGGGAGGTGGAGGTGGATATAGAACTCCTGCAAATACACTACTGTCAGTCTTATCCCCTTTCTTATGCAACGGGTGGATTATTACACACTTCCAATCTTCTGGAATTGTTTCAATAGTCATGACATCTACAAGAATTTTATGGATTTTTTGAGCGAGAATTCTGCCACTTTTTTCACATTTCGGCAATTATACCATCTTCCCATGCAGCTTTGTTAGTTTTTAACTCATGTATAGTTTGCACAACTTCTTCTGTTATTGGAGGTTCTGAATCTGGCTTTGATTCTGATTTTTCAAAAGTGAGTTGGTCACAATTTAGAAGGTCCTTGAAGTGATCTGCCAAAAGTTTACAGTTTTCTTTGTTGTTTGCTTCCAGAGTCCCATCTGGTCGTTTAAAGCATAGCGTGGGTGCTTTATAGCTTGTCAGTTCTTCTTTAAACTTTCTGTAAAAGTTCCTGGTGTTGTTTTCTTGAACTCTTGCCCAATTTCTGCCATTCTGCTCTGCTCATGGTAAGGTTTTGGGACTCTTATAACGTTTGATGTCTCCTTCTGGACTTGAAGGAAGGCATGCCACTTCCCTGTGATTTTCCGCGAATTCCAGTCTTGCCACGCTTTCAGTCTGAGGTCTGACGGCTTATCACAGGTATCGTTCCACCACTTATGCTTACGTTTCCTTGGTGCCATGCTGGTGCATTTGGCTACTTTTACCAGTTCGTCTTTAAGTTCTGACCAACTGGTTGCATTTTGCTCGGGGATATTGGCTAGAAAAGTGCTTGCGTCTAGCTTCAGAAATTCTGGATCGATTCGTGGGTTTTGTTGTGATCTACATTTGGGACTGTTAGGTTGAAACTTCACTTTGATTAAAGATAGGTGGTGATCTGAGTCAATGATACCCTTCTTGACTTTTACATTCATGACCTCCTTTTGGTTTTTCTTTGCAATGGCCACATGGCCTATCTGAAATTCTTCTAAATGGATGTTCCGGGACCTCCAGGTTGTTTTCTTGTGCGGATGTGCTAGAAAATGAGTCGACATCAGTTTCAGATCAAAGGTTTCACAGAAGTTGATTAGTCGTTCTCCATTCTTATTGGTTCCTTTGTGGACAGGGTAGAGTCCTGCAGTGGCTTTATGCACATCCCTATCTGACGGCTTTTCCGACCTTAAAGGGATCTGATAACTTCCCATCGATTCTAACGTATGCCTTGTTGTTGGTATATAATGATTTCATGAGTTGTATAAGATGACTTTTTACTGCCATTTCCTCAAGCACTTGCCAAAGATTATCGAAAGCTTTAGTGTAATCAAAGAAACAGAATATTGTAGGCACATTAAACTCGTAGAATTTCTTTATCATTTGCCGCACGTTTACTATCTGTTCTTTTGTTCCTCTTTCTGGAACGGAGCCGGCTTGCTCTGGGGGTATTTGGGGAAGGAGATAGTACTTCAAGTGCCCTTGTATAACATATAACATAACCTTGCTGGCGTGGGTTATTAGCGATATGGTTCTATAATTCGCACAATGCTGTTTTGATCCCTTTTTGTGTAAAGGGATATAATATTGATTCCTTCCACTAATTTGGCCAGTTGCAAGTGATTCATATTTTGTTGCAGATCTGTAGCAATATGTCAATCCCGCGTTTCCCTGCTGCTTTCATCATTTCTGCCACTATTCCATATGGCCCAGCCGATTTGTTATTAGCAAGCCTCCGTAAAGCCGCTTCCACTTCACACTTTAAGACCAACGGTTCTCTCTGTTGTTCTGCCTTCTCTGAACCACCTGTATTACCTTCTGCATTGTCTTCCATCAGGGTTGCGCAATACCGACGCCATCTATTTATAATCTCTTTAGTGTCAGTCAATAATCTACCAGTACTATCTTCGACTGGTAAATGGCATAGTTTGAAGTTTCTTGTCAAGAGTTTTACCTTTCTGAATAGATCTCTGGGCTCATTCTGGTTCATATGGGCTTCGACCTCTTTACAGAGGGATGCGCTGTAAGCATTCTTGTCGTCATACAATGGTTTATTAATTTATTTTGTCATCTGGTTATATCCCTCGAGCTTGTTGACGTTATATATTCCCCTGGCTTTTATGTCCTGTCATTCATTAATTAACGCCCATGTATGATTTAATACCCATGGGTTTTTTGGCTTTTCTTTTTCTGGTTTATGATTTGCGGCTGCTTCCCCCAGATTGATTTCCCCGTGTGGGTTGCGGGTTAGAATACACCCACGGTATGCTCTGCCTGTCGTAGGAGGCACTAATAGGGCCGACAAGACCGACTGACATGACTGACTTTGATTTGGAAGACCCCCTGTGGATGGGGAGGGCAGAATTCATCCACGGTATCCCCTGCTTGTCGTAAAAGGCGACTAATAGGGGGGCCTAATTGAGGTCTTTTTCGACTTCCGGTCCCATCTTTGGTTTGACCCTTAGAAATAAACGTGCATGCTGCCTGGGGAAGGGCCACCAACTTGGCCATCTGGCCAGAAAGCCTGGACGGTACTCCCGATTCCGTCTGGTGGGTGCGCCATGTACTCTTGCAGTAGTATCCGCCTCACAACAGAGGTCCATGCACGGTCGAATACTTGCGTCGAACAAATCACTGCGTATGCCGAGGGGGAGGTGCCTATTCAAGGCACTGGGACCCCGGGCAATGCCTGCTATGCCAGGTAGGTATTGCCTTGGCTGGGTGGCGCCCACAGAAATGGCCCTCGTTCGGAGTAGGTAGTATTCGGGGAGGAAGATTCGGGATGATCACTAAAAGGTCTAAAAATCAACGCAGGGTGGCCCCCTTAAAAAGCAGTCTCAGGAGTGTCATGTAAATCCCAAGAAGAATTTAACAAGCGTTTTTCGGTTGACAGGTCTCCTCACTACCTGGTAGCTACCAGGACAGACGGGGAAGATTTTAAACTCGTGAAATCTATTATCTTTTCTGAACAAATCGAGGGGAAATTTGGTGACCTGAGCGGAAATTCCAAGCTCCGGAACGGGCAGCTCTTGCTGCATACCGTTAGCCGGCAGCAAACAGAAGCGTTGCTGGAATGCACGTATTTCGGTGAAATTCCTGTTAAGGTCACTAAGCACGAAACGCTGAATGAGGTCCGCGGAGTTATTTTTCACCGCGATCCCATTCTTAATAGCGATGCTGAACTAATGCGGGATCAGGGGAAGAGAGGCGTCACCAAAATTAGGCGCATCACCCGAAAGATTGGAGAGAAAAGCGTCGATACCGGCGCTTTGATTCTCCATTTTGAGGGTGATGTGGTTCCTAAACAGGTGAAGGTCACGTCCTATCATTGGGACGTTCGACCGTACATCCCTCCACCTATGCGCTGCTACCAGTGCCAGAGATTCGGGCATGTTTCCGCCAGGTGTACTGCGAAGGCCGTATGTAGAGAGTGTGGCAAGGGGACACATGAGGATGATGAGAAGTGTACGCTTCCCCTGATATGTCCCAACTGCTAAGGAAGTCACTCTCCACGGTCAAACCAGTGCCCTGAATTCACTAAGGAAGCCAAGATCCAGGAAATCAGGACTCTTGACAGGCTTTCATATCACGACGCTTGCAAGAAGTACCGTGATATGAATGCCCCCGAATTTCGGGTATCGTTTGCAGCTGCAGCGACGCCCTCAGTCACCCCTGCCGTAAAAGTTTCCAGTGCAGTACCCTCGATGTCCTCTTTTAGTGCGATTTTAAAATCTCCCCTCGCTGCACCAGCGAGCACTGTCAGCCCGAGAAAGGTTCCAGAACCTTCTTCGGCCACAGAAAAGAAGGCACCGGTTATACTATCTAAACCGGCGAAATCGGAGAAGATGTCATCTTCTTCTCCGAAAGAAGTCCTCTTCTTCGAAACGGTTGGCTAACAAGTCTTCCCCAGCTAACCGGGAAAAGAAGATTTTGCCGACCAGGGCTGGTCCTTTTTCCAGCCCACCTAATACGAAAGAGATAGGGGAGAAGAGGGAGACGGTGCGTCACCGTCTCTCTCGTTCTCCTGCTGACGGGGTGGCTACTGTCTCTGCTGGCCTTTCCACGAACTTCAAGGGAGCGAAGCTGGCCGAAGCCAAGCCCGTCCGTATGGAGGAACTCCCCTACAACAAAGAAAAAAGATCGGCGGAGGAGAGAGGAACGGTTCAGCGCCGTTTCTCTTCCTCTTCTAAAGACAGGGCTGCTCACTTATCTGCTGGCCATACCGCTCCCACCACCACCAGGAGCGGCCTTGTTTTGTAAGGAACTGGCGTCTGTGGTGAAGGGACCATCTACTTCCCCAAATAGACGTCAGCGCCGATCTTGAAATCTCTTCGGGAAGTGTCGGGGAGAGAAACCCAGTCTTCGGACCGGAAGGAAGGAAGCTTGTAGTTTAACGTGACCGTTAATCTTGAGATCATGAGCCACGGGACCTCCTTTTAACGTGGAATCCGAACCACAGGACATGGCATTTCACATCGAAAATATCACATGCATTGACCCGGTTCATCTTGGTGAGAGGCCAACAGCTTGACCGCTACGCCACCACGCCCCTAAAGTCCCTCGATACCGCTCTCGCTCTTCCCCAAGAGCGAGAATCGTGAAGTCCGACGAGGACCGCGCGTCATCCAGGGGACTGCCCGATCCATTTTCTTCGTCTTCGGGCGAAGATGTGGAGATTGAGGTGTGCTCTCCTGCCCCATCATCTCCAACTAGAGTTGGGGAAGGGTGGCAAACGGTCAAGGGTAAGTAGAATGCCCACTTCTACTTAAGTCCACACCATGGCACTATTACAATGGAACTGTAATAGCAATTCTGTTCATCTCGCTGAGTTACGTCAATTAATATCTTCGTTTTCGGCAGCTATTGTCTGTCTTCAGGAATCCAGGTTTCGTCCTGGACATGAACAACAATGCGTCACTTCAAACTCTTCTCTAAGGACCGGGTGGATGGAGCTGTGGCCGCCGGTGGCGTCTGCACACTCGTCCACTCTAGCCGCTTTAGTAAAGAGGTGCCGTTGCGTACTCAGCTAGAAGCAGTTGCAGTTCGTACTTCGTTGCCAGTAATGGCAACAGTATGTAACGTGTACATCCCCCCTGATTCTCAACTGGATTACTGCCAGCTGGTGGATCTAGTCTCTCAGCTCCTCCCTCCTTTTCTCCTTCTGGGAGATGTTAATTCATTCATTCATTCATTCATTCGTTTATTTGCAATTGGGGGTGTGTCCCCCGGTGGCAAATTAGATATACATAACAAATAAACAATTGTACCTAACAATTCACTAACAATTAAACTGGAGTATTTACACAAATAGTCAGTCTTTTCTTAAACACACCTATATGTTTGGGAAAAGGCTCTAAGATTGCGGCAAGTAGAGAGTTCCAGTTAACAATGGTACGGTTTACGAAAGAATATTTACCATAATTTGTTCGCTGTGGTCGACCCTTAAATTTGAAAGGATGATCGCCCCTACCCATGTAAGTGGGCTTTCCCATACGTTTGCTAAGCTCACCCCATGCTGGTTGATTTGTATACGTGTTGTACATAGCGCAGAGTCTAGATTTCATCCTCCTAGCCACAAGTGATTCCCACCCAAGTTTCTTGAACATACGGCTCACACTGCTCCTGGGAGTAAAGTCACTGAGCACAAATCTAGCGGCCTTTCTTTGTACCATTTCCAACTCATTTATGAGCCCTACTTGATATGGATCCCAAACCACCGAGGCGTATTCCAGAATAGGTCTTACAAGTGACAAATATCCTAATTCTTTAGCAGAGGTACTACTTCCTTTTAATACTCTCATTACAAAGTGCAGGGATTTGTAAGCTTTAGAAACTACACATCCTACATGACTACTCCATTTCATATCATTTCTTACGTGAACGCCCAAATATTTGCAAGAATCTTCTTCTACAAGTATTTCCGAGCCAATTTTACATTGAAAATCCTGCCTTCGCACTTTCCCTATTTTTAAGAGACTTCATTTTCTTGTGTTTATTTTCATTTTATTTACAATCGCCCACTTATAGACCAGGTTCAGGTCCTCTTGAAGCACTGCATTGTCTTGTGAGTCATGTATCTTTTGATATATTACACAATCATCCGCAAACAATTGACAGTCACTGCGAATCCCATTTGGTAAGTCTTTTATAAACGCCAAAAATAACAAAGTTCCGATTACGCTGCCCTGAGGGATGCCCGACGTTACGGTAATTTCATCCGAGAATATGCCTTCGACTTTCACTTTCTGGGAACGACCCGTCAAAAATTCTTGGATCCATAAAATTACTCTTCTATCAATCTTCGTCGAAGCTAATTTATGGAGTAGAATGTCATGCGGCACGGCATCAAATGCCTTCGCAAAATCTATAACTATGGCGTCGACTGAAACTCCATCGTCTAACGATTCGCTAATATCTTGAAAAAGTGATAGCATCTGACTCTCGCATGAGTAACCTTTCCGAAATCCTTGTTGCCTATCATTAAACCATGATAATGTTTCCCACTGTTCCCTCAAGTAGTCGCAAATGAGATGCTCCATCTGTTTACAAACGATGGACGTAAGACTAACCGGCCTGTAGTTGCCCAATTCAAGTCTGCTCCCTCCCTTAAATATTGGGATTATCGTAGCTCTTTTCCAGTCATCCGGGATTTGCGCATTGTTTATGGACACATTAAACATCACCTCTAAGTATCGTGCCACGGTACTACCTCCTAGTTTAAGTACTTCACTAACAATATTATCAGAACCCTTCGATATATTGTAACGTAATTTTTGTATTAACTTTACAATTGCTGACTGGTTTATTTGGAAAAGGGGAGGCCCTGATTCACCGTTAAGGTCCAACACACAGCTATTGGATTTATTGAACACACTACCGTAAAATACATTTATTTCATTAGCAATGGCCTGTTTCTCAGTAATTAATTTGCCGTCACCGGACATTATAATCGACAAATTATTTGAATTTCCCTTTATTCTCCTAACATAACTGTAAATTTTTTTCCACCCATCGCCTCCCGAACCAAGTAAACCTTGCATATAATTGTCATGAGCAGCCCTCTTTTTTTAAGACGAGCTCTCTTGATAAGGACTTAAATTTCAACATAAACTTGTCACTATCATGTCTTTTATTGTATAATTTCCTAATTTTCCGTTTTAGACTCCTGATTTCTCGTGTGTAATACACAGGATCTGGGTTTTGTTTCAGTAATTTAAATGGGACAAATTTATCAATAGCGCTATTTAAAATTTTCAAAAAATTAGTCCACAGGATATTAATGTGATTTCCTTCCGATGCCCATCCTACAAATAGCTCATTCAAATAACCCTGAAATTTGCCCTGATCTGCCCTGCGATACTGGAATATGATCTTATTTGCTACATCAGAGTCTACTTTAGTAATGTCACCGTATCTAATATTTAATTCAACCCCAGAATGGTCACTAATTCCTGGTACTTTCAGACAGTAATATACAGGTCTACAGGCCTTACGACATAAACATCTGAGGTATTATTGCCTCTAGTTGGGAAGTCAACTACTTGGGAAATTCCCCCTCCCTTATGAATTTGTTTGCAGTGCTCTGAGCTTGACCACAGCTAGTTGCCTCACCAGACCAGTCTACTTTGGGGAAGTTTAAATCTCCAGCAATTATTATGCTCTTTTTCATAGCATTACCCGTACAAGTTTTATCATACAGTGTGTCGAGAAGCGAAAAGTTATCTTTCGGTGCTCTATACGCCCCTATCACCTGAAGAGGGAATTTATTTCCTTTATTCGAAATTTGTACACATAACATTTCATGATCCGTATCAGCCCACCTTAAGAAACTAGCTATATTTTTGCGCACAATTATTTCGTTACTATTTATATCCTCATATAACCAAGATTCAGTAGCAATGACAATGTCCGGAGAATACGTCTCGACAAGATTCCAAAATTCAATTAATTTATTTCCTAAACTCTGACAATTAACCTGCAGTAATCTTAGAGTCTTACCTCCGCAGCAAATATCCTGAAATAGCTCCTTCTGTTCCCGTCGGCTGGCAACCTCTGGACCTGCTCCTCCTCACAATGGCCGGCACGAACCGATGACCCTGTCATGTAGGCTCCCTAGGTTGAAAGCGCCCCGTCGATTTAAATGCAGCCCGTCTCGGGCGAAGTCACGGCCACCAATCCAGCAGTCAGCATCTACGTACACTAATCCCAGTTGTGCACAAACCCAGTCCATGCGGTCATTTACAGTCTTAACTCGCTTTAACGGAACATCTCCCCGCCGAACAATTCCACTCATTATAATTTTTGCATTTCTAAACTTGCTTTTAGCTTTTCTGCCTAGTTCGTAGAGCTCCCCCATGATGTAATCAGCTGTAGCCCTCTTCTTCAAATCGTTCGTCCCAACATGGAGCAACAACACTTTAACTTTGTCACAGTCCTCTACATTTGCTTCTTCCACTTGTTGGGCAAGCTGGTCAATTTTAATCCCCGGATAACACCTCACTTTCGTACCTGATTTCCTCGAGATATTCGCACTCCATCGTATCATAGAATCACCCATTATGATAACGTCATCCTCAGTTTGCTCCTGCACGCCCTCTTCCACACTGATCCCAGTAGAAAGCCGTTCAGTCACAACCTTCACCGTTCCCTCTGATTCACGAAGCTTTGTTCTAAGTTCCTGTATTATTTGATCCCTTGCTTTGATTTGCACCCTCAAACAGTCCGGCGTGTCACTTACTTTACAAAACCAATTCCCTACATCACAATCCTCCTTCTTGACCTTAATACAGCCGAAGTGAAACCTTTTCTCACATAGTCCACACTGAACACCGTTCTTCAATGTTTTACTGCACGTCGAACACTAATGCTGCCACTGGAACATAAGCCCGATTCCCATTTGGAGTAACAGGGCCTGGATTCAATTCCACTCCACCAATAACTAACAACGCAGGAGTAACTCAGGGCAGTATCCTGGGACCCCTTCTCTTCGTGCTGTATATGGACGATATAAAGACACGTGTGCAAAATTCTCCGTGTTCCCTTCTTCTATACGCTGATGACCTCAAGATATTCAGAAAAATTTCCAATTCTGACGCCCACGCTGACCTCCAGGAAGCAGTGAATACATGTACTGATTGGTTCAACAAATGGAAGTTATCCCCAAATCCGAAAAAGTGCTTCAATGTGTCTTTCTCACTACTGAAATCTGGAAATCAGGCGAACTATAAAATATGTGGAAATAAATTGGATACGGTTTCTCAGGTGAGAGATTTAGGTATTATTCACGATGATAAACTGACATTCTCTCCCCACATTGACCATATCAAATCTCGCGCAATGCGCAGTCTCGGCATTCTATACAGATTCACAGAAATTAAAGACCTCACTGCACTTACATTATACTTCACCACATATGTTCTCCCTATCCTAGATTTCTCTTCTCCAATCTGGTCTACTTCGGCTGTAACCAATATTTCTAAATTGAACAGTGTCTTTAATTTCTTCATATCAGTAGTCAAAGCTCGCAATCCGTCACTAAGGCACTTCGCCAAATCCGATATTCTAAACCAGCTCAATGTACTCGACCTGAGAAGCCGTCTACAATTTACTGACCTGTGTTTCTTACATAAAATTATGAATGGTTACACAAAATGTAACATGCTCTTAAGCTACTTCCCACTTCATGTTCCCTCCCGTTCAACACGCCAGAACCATTTACACCACGTACCTCGCCCACGTCTTGAAGTACAGAAGCGCTCTATTTTCCACCGTCTACCTACCCTTAGCAACTCCCTTCCAAACATTGACATATTCTCTCCCTATCGAACATTCAAACATAACATTAGAAGTTCCCTTTCACCCTCTTTTCCTAACCCCTCGCCCTCCTAATCACTCACTACCCCAATCACACCCTGCGTCCTTCCCGAGATTTATCCTTGCTGCCATCACTGCAAATTGTTACCTGTTATTGTTGTTGTTTTTGTTAATATTATCTGAAATTGTTAAAATATTAGTGTAAAATGACCTTTTCATGGTTGTATCTAATAAATAAATAAATAAATATCACTAGGGCTATGAACCACAAGTTGCTAGGTCCCGTACGCACACACAAACACCGGAAATCCCGACTACCCTTCGCATACCACAGTCCAATCCTCGCCCGATAAGACTCCAGAGAACAACCCATTTCAGCACACCTGCGAGCTCGGGAAAAACACGACCTTTCACTTTGACTGCCAACTGCCAATGCCCACAACACCATCTGGAGCTCCGCTACCACTAGCGGTAGAGGGAGAGATTTTGAGAGACTGATCAGGCGGCTGGACCTGTGTTTGTTGAATACAGGGGAACCTACGCACTTCCTTATTGCTCACGACACTTATTTAAGTGTCGATATCACCTTATGCAGTCGTGCGCTGGTTCCCCTGCTACAGTGGGGTGTACACGATGACCTTTGTAATGGTGACCATTTCCCGATTATCGTTACTCTTCCGAAACAGAGAGCCTTCGAGGTACCAAGTCGATAGCTTCTCCGTCGGGCTGATTGACCAACTTTCACGGCACATGCGGTGTTTGCCGAAGATACCTTTGAGAGTGTCGACGATCACACCATTCACATAAGGAATGGTATTGTTACGTGTTAGCCCTAGTAGCACGTTCGATAATTGAACTACAGTGGTTGAAAGCACAACACAGTTTGGCCCTTTAAAGAATATAAGTTTTATTGCAGGTCTAGCAAGTTACAGCACACCACACAATAAACAGATACAAGCAATTGGTATGTCACTCTAGGTCCCCTCTTGTAGGGAACACTTCCCTTTCACTCAGTCATGCAGTTAATCATACCGTAATGAGGTGCGTGTCCTCGGCTAGAAATACCACAACTCTTCCTCTTCTCAATAAGCCACAGTCTGACACTCACTTGTTCTACCTGCACACTTCCTTGAGTACACAACGTTTCGCTGTCCGCAGGCTAGGGAACGGTTCACTGGGTTTTGCAATCCTCAAGCACTTCACTGCAATAATCCTCTGTCGCACAATGGAACACATTCGCTCAGAAAACACAGTCCTCAAAAACTCACTCACCTCGCTGGCCAGGTTGCTTATATAGCGGGACTGGTGACTCAATGGATGTTTCTGGAGCGGACCAGGTTTCACGGTTTCCCGAGAGTTCCATCACTAGTTGGGTCACGAACATTCTGGTCCATCCCTTTTGTTCCCGCTGCGCAAGCGGCCGGCCGGGGGTAGCCTCGGGAAGCTGTGAGTCACTCGCAGGGGAATGAAGTAACCTCGCAGCCGTAACAGTATTTTGGCTGCTGCTTAGGAAACAATACCTTCATCATCCGGCAACACGCGCCGGAAGCTTGTCCCTTGGTGGACAGCCGAAATTGCAGCAGCCATTAACGATCGTCAACGTGCTTTCAAATGCTGTCAGAGGCAAAACACTATGGCCAACCTTATCATCTTCAGAAGGATGCGTGCTAGAGCCCGATATCTGATTCGGGAGAGTAAGAAAACGACGTGGGAAAAGTATGTGTCGTCTATGACGGCGCATACTCCTTCATCTCAAGTGTGGACTAAGCTTCGTCGGATCTCCGGACTCCCGACATCATTGTCGATACCCGGAGCATCCATCAATGGAGATATCATCACGGACCATCTAGCCATTGCCAACAGTATTGGATCGCACTTCTCCGATGTATCCTGCTCCGGGAGTTACGATCCTACATTTCTGACTCTGAAGCGGGAGGCAGAGACTCACCCCTTGTCCTTTGCCACTGCTACTTCGGAGTCCTACAATGTACCATTCTCTGAATGGGTACTGAGCAGTGCGCTTGCACTGTGCAAGGATACGGCTCCTGGACCGGATAACATACATAATCAAATGTTAAAACATCTGTGCGAATCCAGTATAAAAAGCTGTTGATCCTCTTCAATCGTATATGGGTTGCAGGGGAGTTTCCATCTCAATGGCGAGAGGGGATCGTGATACCGATTCCCAAGGCTGGAAAGGATCTCAAGTTTGTAAGCAACTATAGGCCCATTTTTCTGACAAATGGCCTATGTAAGCTGCTGGAGAAGATGGTGAACCGTCGACTGGTGTGGTTCTTGGAGGAGAGAGGTCTCCTGTCTGAGTACAAGTGTGGATTTCGCTCTCATAGGTCCACCACTGACCATCTGGTGCGACTTGAGAGCGCCATACAGGAGGCATTTTTACGAAAGCAGAACCTAGTCACGGTTTTCTTTGACCTCGAGAAAGCCTATGACACCACATGGCGCTACGGGATCCTTTCCACCCGTCACAAGTGGGGACTCCGTGGTAATCTACCGACTTTCATTGCGAATTAGATGTCCGTCCGATTCCTCCGTCTAAGGGTCGGTAGGACATTATCGCAATGCTATACTCAAGAAAATGGAGTTCCTCAGGGTTCTGTGCTGAGTGTCACCTTGTTCGCGATTGCCATAAATGGCATTGTTGACGCCGCTGGGTCCGCGGTAGTTCCATCGCTGTATGTAGACGATTTAGCTATGCATTACAGCTCTGGAAGTATGGCAGTCGTGGAACGGCAATTGCGGCTAGCTATCAACCGGGTTGACAGGTGGGCTCACGACCGGGGTTTTCGTTTTTCAGCATTGAAAACCTCCGTCGTCCATTTTTTTCGGCTCCGGAGGCTACATTTTCACCCTGAACTACATCTCAGGGATGCTGCGTTGCCGTTGGTTGACACTCATCGCTTCCTGGGGCTCCATTTTGACAGCAAATTAACGTGGCAGCACCAGATATGGCAACTAAAAACGACGTGTCTCAGGAAACTGAACATGCCCAAGTTTCTTATTGGCACTACGAGGGGTGCTGACCGTGCGGTGCTGCAACGGTTCTACCAAGCCCTCGTCCTGTCCAGGCTAAACTATGGTTCTGCGGCAACCTTGAAAATGCTGGACAGTATCCACCATAGTGGCGTTAGGCTGGCTACCGGTGCCTTTCGGACCAGCCCGATACCCAGCCTACTCGCCGAATCGGGTGTTCCACCTTTAAATTATACACGCCAACATATGCGTTTAGCACATGCTGCCAATGCGCGTCAAATGCCGCAACACCCGAGCTATCAAGCTCTCTTCGGTACCCAAAACCACCAGGGGTACGCCAACCGGCCTCGTGCCACTCGACCAGTTGGTATTAGACTTGATAGCTCGTGTACTGAAATAGGAGTGGCTGTAGGTCCCTGTATGATACGGGCACTTAGCGAGGTTCCTCCGTGGTAAGTTGCGTCCGGAAATTCGGTTAGATCTGCACCGAGGTCCTAAGGTGAACACGGGTGTCGCCGTTAATCGGAGGCAGTTCCACAGCATAGTTCACCAATTTCCGGACGCTGGCATTCTCTACACGGACGGTTCGAAGGTAGACGAGAGAGTGGGCTGTACTTACGTTATTGATGGTTCAAATACCAAGATCTCTTTGCCTGAGGCCTGTAGTGTATTTACTGCGCAGCTCGTTGCCATCAATGAAGCTCTGCAATTTGCACTACAGGATGCACGAATCCACTTCCTCGTGTGTACCGACTCTTTTAGTTCGTTGCAGTCAATTGCTACATGCTTCCCGCAACACCCCATAGTGCAGCGAATCCACGACCTACTAGCCGGGCTGTGCCTCGCTGGCACTAGAATCATAATTCTGTGGCTTCCAAGCCACATGGGAATTGCGTGATCAAGCTACAAAAGAGGCGGTATCACTACCACCTCGACCAATGGAGGTACCCGCTAGAGATATTCGCTCTCAGTTACGCTTACAAGTTCTGGCATTTTGGGGGAGCCAGTGGCTTGCTGACCCACTGCCCCGTAAACTGAGAGCGATAAAGGGAACTACTCGCATGTGGCGAAGCTCTTTCCGGTCACGGAGAGAGTCCGTCATTTTGTGTAAGGATAGGTCATACAAGATCCTCCCACTCGTACCTAATGAGAAGGGAAGACCCCCCACGTTTGTACCTGTGGAGCCGTTTTCACCGTGACCCACATTTTAATCGAGTGTGTGGATCTTGCTGACTCACGAAGAAACCTTGGTTTGCAGATGACACTCAAACTTATATTAGCCGATGACGCGGTGGCTGCTGATGGCGTTATCCGCTTTATAAGTGAGAGTGGGTTAGGGCCAGCAATCTAAATTTTCCAGTGAAAATTGACTCAACGACTTGTTCGTTTTTGAATGATAATTTTTTGTTTATCCGCAATTTTTGTTTATTTTTATAATTTTTTAAATTTAATTTTTTGTTTTATTAATTTTAGGTCTTTTTAAATTTAGGTATCCACCTCAAAATTTTAAAATAAATTCCAAATTTGTTTTCTTTAATCTGTGTTAAGAGGGGCAGATGACCTCATAGTTCCGCCCCTTAAAACAACAATAACTAACTAACTCCAGATTGAGCTTCATGGTATTTCAGAGCTCCTCCGCGGTAACATTACGAATTATTCTTGGGAGATTCCGTTCATTGCTCTTGACACTTAATCGCAATATGTTGTCGTGTTTCCTAGCTCCCATCTGCTACTCACATGTGTAGCTTTAGGAACTTTTCTTAATCTGAGGCAGATTTCTGCAACTAAGGCATTATGATCGCTTCCACAGTCCATTCCCGGATAAGTTTTGACATCTTTTATTGAGGTTTTTCATCTTGCTGAAATGAGTACATGATCTATTTGGTTCTTTGTAGGACCGTCCGGAGATCTCCAAGTGAAGAGGTGGCGGGGATGGTGTTGCAAATGTGTGTTAGAAATGTATAACTTATTCTCTAAACTCTAGAAGCATTTCTCCTAGCGGGTTTCTAGTTTCTAAACCGTGATTACCAACCTCATTTTTAAGATGGTCATCGGCCATGGTGGCTCCAACTTAGGCGTTCAAGTCCCGTAGTATTATAAGCATCTCTCTGTTTAGTTTTTTTCTATTGTTCCCGTTAATTCAGGTCTCAGACCTATTTCTTTGTTCAAAGAAGGAACCTTTTGACTCGAACGGTCAGTACAAATCGTAGCAAGATTAACAAGAAACTTTACAAAATGTAGAGATATTTTGTTAGATTGGTTAAGTAGGGTACCAATTATTTATTAGAATGCTTGTAGTAAAGCGAAAAGAGCTTTAAAAAGTGATTTAAAATTCCTGGGCACAGCAGGAGAGAAGAAAAACGATTAAAAGGTGGATTTATAACCACTTAGATTATTGAAGCAGAAATACGTAGGCTATATGTTAAATACAGTAGGGAGAAGTCACTTCAGTGAAGCCTCAGAGTTAGTTTAAAGAATATAGCGATTATTTACGCACAACAATAAATTACAATGAGAATTCCTGAGCAAAGCAGGAAAGTAGGAGCGAAGACTAGAAGTGGATTTATAACCACTTACATTATTGATACAGTAATTAGAAGATGTGATACATGCAAATTGGAGAGGTCACATTAGTGAAGCCTCAATTAATCAAAAAATATACATAGATTAATTATTTTGTTGTTAGTAAAGGAAAATGGTGATGGAGAAAATATGGGGTTTAAAGTCAGGCCAATTGTATTGCTTTCATCACGATACGCGTCGCGGTAGATCGTTAAACGGACACTGTTTTATAGCACTTAAAGTTTTGTTGGGCTTTTATCAATTGTCACTATTTCAGTTGATGTGATTTGTACTGAGTTGAAGGTTTTTGACGTTGTAGAGAATAGTTTTCCACTGTTGAAAGTCTATTGCAAATGGAACTTTCTAGAGTTGTAGTTAGAGTTGAATAGGGCAAGTAGAAACATCCCACGAAGGAAGCAAAGTTATGTTTTCAGGTAGCTATGAGTTTAGCCGAATGCCGTCGATGGAGAGAAAGTACCTCCTTTTGTTTTACACAGAAATACTTGAAAGCTTTCTTCACCATTTAATGGGGAGCTTGAAGAAGCTTAGCGAGGCAAGGCAATGTCCCACGAAGGGCCGTTATTAGATTGCATAAGTATATGAAATCTCATCATCATCATCATCAAATTCCAGCTCCAGTCACCCGGGTGCTGTTAACGATCCCTCGCCACCTTTTCCTGCCCATGAATAGTTGGTCTTCATGGGTCCTTCTCCAGTCTAGCCCTTTGTCTTCAAGATCATCCTTGATTTGGTCCAACCATTTCTTCTTTGGTCTTCCTACTGGTCTTTTTCCTGGGATAATCTTGTTGAAATAAGCTTTTGGTGTCCTCTCATCTCCCATTCTTTGAAGATGCCCATACCATCCTAATCGTTGCTTCTGCAAATATTTTGTAGCACTGATATCTATGCCAGCCTCTGTCCTGTTTGTTTCGTCCCATGAAATCTCATGTTTAGAAGAAAGTGTTTGTTAAAACATTTGGATTTAGATTTTCAAAAGCCCCATAAAATGTAAGGATAAAATCACTTAGTAGATTACTTATGGTTTCATTGTAGATATTTGATGTTCACTGCAGATCACCGCCAGCCGATGAAATTTAGTTAAAACATGGCGTAGATTTCAAATTACCACATCGGTAAAAGAGGTGTGTGCCTCCTGAGAAGAGGACTGAACTTTCACATCGAATCACAAGAAGAGAAGTGATCGAGAAAATCCGAACGCTCAGGGAGACGGAGAAGAGAGGGGAAAGGAGGGGGAAAACAAAATAAGATATACAGAGTGTGCTACATACAAAAACAAATTATCCAAGATAAGCATTAAATAAAGATAAGTTGAAGTCTTCATGGAGATTTTAGAGTTTGAAGACGGTGCCATCTGCTTGCATGGAATGAATCAATTCTTGGAACTACTGGGTCCAATGCTTCAGCAGGTTACCGCATGGAGAGCTGTAGGGAAATCTTACAAGGAATGTGAACATCTGCAACAAACTTTCAAAAATATAAGAATATGCACAGAGAAACAGAAATACATGGAAGGTCCCTGTTGGTGTCTACGAGGATGGAAATAAAGGAAAGCGAATGAAAAGAAAGAAAGAAAGAAAGAAAGAAAGAAAGAAAAGCAAAGAGCAGTGACTGCTAACTCGAACAAGACGCATATTCCATAGAATATACCAGCTGGCATTTCTAGGTTTGATCACATCCCCAATGAAAGAATAAGGGAACGATTTGGTGTCGCGGTAATGAACAGCAAAATGCGTGAGGGTCGTCTGCGATAGTTTGGGCATGTTCTACGGTCAGGAGCGGACACCATTGCAAAACAGGGCTAAACACTAGAGGTCACCGGGAAAAGATCAAAGGGGTGGCCGAGACAACGTTGGGCCGATACACTGCACAGGGATCTGAAAAGCGTCAACCTACATCCGGATATGACCCATGACCGTGTAAAGTGGAGACAGCGGATTCACATAGCGGACCCTGCCACGAGGCGGAACAAACACTAAAGAAAAAGGAGAAGAATAAGTGTGCAAAGAATGCATGCAGAGTGCAGGAATGGACACTGTATAGCACATTGTTGTCAACCATTGGAAAAATCATGAGAAAATATACCTTGTTCTGATTAATTCAAATGGGACTGTAGATAGAAGACCAGGCTTGCAGGTAAAGATCCATCCAAGAGTAGGTGACGTACAGAGTGGCAGAATCGTGATGCTGGGTATATTCTGTGACAATGAAACACTCTAGAAATTGAATCACCTGCACGGTACAGCTTTAGATCAAACCTCCTATAACTCGGATTTGTCACCATGTGACTATCATTTGTTAGGATCATTCCAAAAAGGCTTGAAAAATGTGGTGCTGCGTGCTCTGTGGCTAAGTAGGTTACATTAGTGAAATTAGAAACTTCCCAATGACAAAAATCACAAGATTTCGTGTGCAATCGGTTATGTACTAGTCATATAAAATGTTAAGGTATTTTAACAAACTGCTAATGCGATTGAAAAAATATGTTTGCTTGACATCCTGGTATCAATCCAATGAAAAGTTTTAAAAAAGTTATATTTAATCCATATTGTGTATGTTGTAATGTAATGATGTACGATATATATTCTATATGTATGTATTGTGCCCGAAATCCAAGTAGCGATTCGCCTACGCTAATGACGATTGTGAAGTCAGACATCCGTCATATGATCGAGGATCGCTGGACAAGAAATATTTAGCCTGGAGGCGAGTCGGCTATGTGACAAGGACACGAGGGGAAACCATGTTATGACGTGAAGGTCACGAGGCCAATCACCAAGCAGTTGAGGGATGAACTCAAGACACCCCTTAAGCGGGCAGATTTGTACGAGCATGAAATGAGTTTTACTCGTATTGTGACAGCCGAGTGCCATACTTGTATTCTTATAGTTAAAAATATTCGGTCGCGTCGGGAGTGAATCGCGCAAATTATAAAAATCTTGATACGTTCGCGAGTTGAATAGACTGATGTCTGATATTTGTCATTCTCGTCATACCGCATATTTGTCTCAGAACAAATTGTGGAAGTGAAAAGTGAACGATTATTAAGCAATATTCACGATCTCAATGGCAGGAACCTACGTACCGTATACATTTTGGCCACTACTCCTGAAAAACTTGGAAATCCTGGAAAACTCCTGGATTTTTATTAGGTCTGGAAAACTCCTGGAAAATGACGAAAAATTTGAAAACTCCTGGAAAATAGCCACTGTTAAATAATTATAAAAATCTTTCCATCCACTGCTAAAAATCCCAGTCCACTCTTAGTCCTCGACGTCATGATATCGGGGATGGGGTAGAAAGGGCCATCTAGCGGTCGATCTGCAAACCCTGGTCGGCTGCCATGCGCGCCTTCCCCCTCTCCTCACCCCTCTCCCCGTATCTGCGCGGGGTGACTGCTGCAGGGGTAGTGCCCTCGCGTGATGGTGTCGCTGTAAACAATCTTCGAATCGACGATACGATATATTTTGTCGGAGGTATCCAAAAGTTCGAGATAACGAAGCCTCTCATACATGCTGTTCGAAATTCTCCTGCTAAGTATGTGGAATACCTGGATAGTGAAAAGAAGAAAAACCTAGCCATGAATGAGATGGAAAGAACGAAAAAAAGAATTGCCGAAGAAACCAAAGAATTGAAGGATAAGAGAATGTGGTTGTTGGCGGAAGCCAACCGAGAGGCGGCATTGATTGACGAACAAATCGCAAACCTCCGAAAATAGTAAATGACGAAGAAACAAACTCTTCATTGATTTTTAATATTTGATATTTTACCAAAGCTTCTGTTTATTTTTCATGCTTACTTGGCTTGTATCTAGCTGCCAGTATTGTAAATTATTATATACAGTATATATATTACATTCGATATTGTTTATTTCATTTTACATGTAAACGGCTTGTGTGCTGAAGTTTTTTAAAATTAAAATAATTTTACATACAATTTGCTTATTTTTAACCGGAAATTTACGCGCCGTGTTTTATCCTAAATCATACTCCCGCTGCGGTTTTGGGTGAGCACTCGTTAACGAAAGAAATTTCATCATGCTGCCTGTTTCTGTGTGGGAGAACACACGATAGTATTTTTGTAAAACATATGAGTATAGACAACTTACCCGCAATAAAATTGCAGGCGGCATTCTTTTCTCTTTTTTTAAGCGGATATTTGAGACACAAAGGCTTTTCTAAAACAACAATTAAATCATTCGTGTGTAGGCTAGCGTATCAATAACGCAATGACCACTAATTTTTGTCAACATCTGTTTAAGTAAACCAAACACATTTGCTTTATATTGGTCTTGAAATAGGCAACCGATAAAGCCCCCCCCCCCCCCTCCCCCTCTTCCCCGGGACTCTCGTTTATTTTTAAGTCTGGAAAAATGAGAAATACTCTTGGAAATTTCCTGGAAAACTCCTGGAAAATCGTTGACCGATTTGAGTGGCCACCACGCGTAGAGGCAGACTTCATTTCAAGGTGAAATATCAGAAACATTTTATTTTTTGAATGCCATTTTTATATCATCACACTTCGCCGAGCCCACGGTATCATTATTGTGAACCACAGTAAATTCAATTACTACATCAGAGTCAGTAGTACAACTAAGCACTTTTGCAGAAGTTTCCTTATCTGTAAATGAAACCAGCTGCTACGAAATACAGTAGGCCAAGGTCAGCGTAGTCTTGTGTCATTGAACCCATGCTGACGCAACACGCAGCTCATTTCTCACGTAAAACGGACTCTCACATGAAAGAACATTACATTCTCGTTATAAAGGTGTTTTATCAGTGCAAATATCGTCAGTGGATACACTCATGTTAATTTACGAAGGACATTCTCAATGCCTGTAGGCTATTACGCACAGTTAAAAACCTCCGACGACTTTGTCAGTGGCGTAAATACAATTTTTATTCTGAGGGGTACAATCATCGACGATGCCGCTTATCGTGAATTATACTTCAGTTGGTTGGTTGGTTGGTTCCTCAGTTTAGGGGCTGCGACAACGCGGTCATGTAGCCCCGTATACTTTGGGATTCGGGTGTGTGTAGAATCTGTCTGATAACCGGTGTTAATTGTGATGACTAAAGCGACCCATAGACGGTCAATATTATTGTACAAGCTTGCCACGGTGGGTGAGTGGATATCGTGTCGGTCTACTAACCCTAAGCTTGCAGGTTCACTCCTGGCCGTGGTGAGTGATTTTTGAAAGGCAGCAAAAATACGATACGCTTGTCATACGATGTTGGCATTTCAAAGAACCCATTTGAATTCAGTAGGCCGAGTTCATAATGGCAAAATTAATCTCGGGAGAGTTTCCGCCAACACAAAGTTCATCATTACTAGAAAGCGCTATAGTGTTCAAGGAGGTTAGATATCTAACATCTAACCTCCTTGACTTTCATAGTAGTCAAGGAACAACGAAATTCGACATGCAAGCTACCCTCTGGGTGTCAAATAACAAAGCTCGCACCTGGCACCCTAGGCCATACGATATTATTATTATTATTATTATTATTATTATTATTATTATTATTATTATTATTGTACAATATAGATTGCACAATATTTTGACGGTTACCCCTAGACGTTCAATAATATTGTGCAATAATTTTGTGTGCACAATAATTTGAATCGTGTGAAGGCAATATTGAAGGTTGTGCAATATTTTGCGCAAACACGAGCACAGACGTACAACCTCAACGGCAGTATATTGTGCAACCTCCACACAACGGCAAAATCAGTCTCCGCCAGAGTTTCATGTTTCGTGTCCTGAGATAATATATCCATCGTGCTGATGGAAGCAGTAGGCTAGGTGTTTCTTGAACTGCAAGGAACTTCATTTCTTCGGAATACCATAGTACAGGTTCAATATACTCTGCACCGGCACCACTTATCTCAGCATCGGGAATACGTTTCAATTCTTTGTGGAAGTTGGTTCGCAAAGTTTTTTTTTACCACATGTTGTTTGTCCGCGTTTGGGTATGGTTTGGGGTATTTTCCTAAGAGCACATCATACTGCTCCCCCGTTTTGGCACTATTACTGTAATCCTTGCACTTCACATCCCAAAGTGCCGGAAGGCCAGGATACACTTCTACAAATTCTAAAAAAAAAGTTTTTCTGCATTCTTGTCACCCATGACGACCCGAACTCGACCACTTATGGATACCAACTGGCGGGACATTGCGCAATACCGCCAACAGACGGCACAATATTTTCCCGTTTGTACAATATATTTTCAGCGTTTTGAAAATCACGCAATATATTGTACAACATTTCAATATCGTCTACACACCGTCAATTATATTGCACAACCCGAAATATTGCGCAATAATATTGACCGCCTATGGGCCGCTTTAGTGTGTGTTAGCTGTTTCCAATTCAAGTAAGGACTGCAGACATTGAATTTTTTCAAGTAGTTCCTACTTTTGCCGCCAAACGCCACCGTCAACGACTACTAGTTCAGAACTTGGTTACCAGATGCCACCGCAGTCGGCTCCTGGCGACGAACGTCGGAACCTAAGAGCGTTTGTCATATGTTTAACCTATAATTTAGCTTCACACAGGTGTAATTAGTGGAAGGTTCTTTGACATGCCATAAATCTATGACATGGGACCGCCGCACAGTGGGCCAGAATCTTGAAAACGTGGCCAAAATATAAAGAGTTGTTCAATTTGTACGAAAGTTAGTATGTAAAGGTTATCGAAGTTACTGATTAAGAATATATCAAAAAGTCAAAATGGCGGATCCAAGATGGCAGGCAGATGTTGTTAAAAGTCATTTTATTCATATAAAATATTTTTTGGGTATAATCGAAGTTGCTGATGAAGATTGAGTTCACAAATAAAAAATAAAAATAAAAAATGGTGGATCCAAGATGGCGGAAAAAAATTTATAAAAGCATTTTTATTTATATAAAAGTCAATATTTAGGGGTTGTAGTTAATGGTTAAACATATAAGCTCAAAAAATGAAAAGCTCAAAAAAGGAAGCAAATAGAGGATAGAAGATAGTGTAAAATATTACAAAAATTCAATTACAATTATTCATTTAGTAATTGTTTGTGACTATAATTAGAAGTTGTCGTTTTCTTCTCTTTTTTATCTTTCATCATCTTCTCTATCTTCTTCTGCTTCTTCAACTGAATCGTCGTCATCATCATCATCTTCAAAGACTGTTTCCTCATCATCTGCATCGGAATCTTCTAAATCTTCCGCCACAAGAACTAAAAGTGCAACGGCTTCTGGCGACAAACTCTTCTGTTTCTTTGGTAATGATTTGCGTAGAGAAGAAATATAGGGGTCTGTGGTTGACAACGATCTCCCGAACACGTCTTCCATAGTCTTAACTCTGGAAAACCTTCGAGAAAAACTCAGGCGATATTTCTTTATCAACTTATTGGTTGATTCTTGAGTTGACCGATGGGTAAAATGGCCGAAGAAATAATTTCTGGTCCGTGGATCAACAATCTATGGCAGTTGCTATGGCGTAAGCTCGAAAGTTTTCAACGTCGATTTGACGTCCGCTCGAAATTGTCTGCAAAATAATGTGAAAACGGTGGATTAGTTCTTTGGAAACTCCAGTTATCAACGCTGATGTTGGAATGTTTTCAAAGAAACGTCGAGAGGTGTTTCTGTCCTTTTTCTACTTATTACAGGGTGGCGCAAGAAATGTCATACACTGGAAATTGTTTAAAGAATATTTAATATACACAACATATTTAATAAAAAAAATGGCATTACAACATTCACTGAAATGTGCATGATTATTCAGTATGCAGGACATGTTCAATATGCACACCTTCTCAGCGTACAACAGCTTCGAGACGAACCTGCATGTCTGTGACCACTCTACGACACATGTCCTCACTGAACCCTCGGAAGAAAGTCATAATGGCCGCTTGCAATTACAGTACATGTTCTGGTTTCTGGCGGTAGATTGTCTCCTTCAAATATCCCCACAGGAATAAGTCGCAGGGATTCAGTTCGGGGCTATGTGGTGGCCAGATTGAACAGCTCCGAAAACGTTCGGGATATCGATGGGACATCACACGGGGCCCGAAATGTTCATGCAGGACGTTCAGAACAACAATTTGCTGTGTGCGGACGAGCTCCATCTTGTATGAACCCTTGAGTCTCTATTGGTAGTCGTGATGTAAAGAGTTGTGAAAGGAAACTGTTTTTCAACATGTCCATGTAACGCGCACTGTTGACTGTGTCACTGAAAAAGATTGGCCCAGTAACTCCATGACTGGAAATTGCAGCCCACAGACACAATTTCACACCATGACTTTCAACCTAATGCACAATAGCAGGCCGTTTCTTTCGCCCAAAACTGAACATTCTGTTTGTTCACAACACCGTTGAGTATGCCTCATCACTGAACCATGTGTTGTGCAGTACGGGATCACCTTCTGCAATAGCCCACGCAGCAACTGTACTCGTCGTTGCTTGCCAAGCACCGTTAGTTTATGACCTGTTGTCATTTTGTAAGGGACCGGGTGAGTTAACCGTGGTGGTTACGGCATGACTGATGGCAGTCGCTCACATCCGGGAGGCGAGGAGGTTCGAATCCCCCCGCCGGCAACCTTGAAGATGGTCTTCTGTGGTTTCCCATCTTCCTTCCAGGCAAATGCCGGGGTTGGTCCCTAACTATAGGCCACAGCCGCTACCTTCCAACTCCTCGTCCTTACATTCCAACTTCCCTCCCTCCCTCCCTCCCCAACGGTACTTGTAGCTCACCCATTGGGTGTCCGTCTCGAAGCGGCTACAAAAACTGGCGAGCCGAACATGTCCTCGGACACTCCCGGCATTGAAAGCCATACGCTAAAAAAAAAAAAAAAATGTAAGGGAATAGTTCAAGCTCAGACTGCAGTATTCTCTGAATTGACCGACGATAGATGCCCAGCAGAACATAGGCAGTTCTGGTGGATTTGGAGGGGCTCCAAGCCACAGCCACTATCACAGCAGCAATATTATCCGGTGAGCGGACTGGCTTGAGACGGGGTTTCTCTCCCTCTGTTTAAAATTGGCCGGCCGGTCTATACACCATCTGCAGACAGGGAGCCCACCGGGTACGGAAATGAACACCAAACCTTTCCTAAGTCCGAGTTACAGTCTTTGTTTCCGCATAAAACAACACTGTCTTCACCTTCTGTTCGCGCGTCAACTTCCCTTTCGACATGCTGTATAACTGGAAGCCGGTACGCATGCACGACATGTGCTGCTCTCTGTCGAATCACGCATGAAATAAGGTTTCTGTTCACGAAAGTACATGGTTGTGAGCCCAGATTTACACATTTTATAAACCATTTTCGACGTATGACATTTCGTGCGCCACCCTGCATTCTTTACAATGCTTCTAGTCATCGATTATAAATTAAATGGTAGAAATGCAGCTCATAATTAATTGTATTGTCATTTTTCAACAAATCTCAATAATGGCATTTTGCAAGTATCGCTTAAAACGCGGCTCAAAGCCGGAGTTGGTACTAGTTGGTGGATTTGAAGGTTAATTTACAAAGGTAATAATATATACTTGCGGACACAGTGCCAAAGAAAGCGGAATGTCGTAGAATTCGCAACTTATCTTATTTTCCGGTATTGAGTTAATTAAAAGAAAACATGTATAATTTAATGACTTAATAATGATATAAATGGTTTTTATATAGTGCATACCTTCTGGAACACCCACCATATTGAAAATATTCGCTTCACTTACACAGAACACAAATATTTGTCTTCAACGACAAGACTATTTTATAGCCTGGCCGGCTGCACGCACCGCTACAATGAATTGCCGCGATTGACCTGGAATATAACGGACGAAATGAATACCTACTGCTCCGCACAACCGGTATTCAGTAGTCCCAACATTACTGTAGCCAATCTGAGAGTCCAAAATTCCCATCTAGAAACTTTTGTTTTTTCCTTTTTGGCCACGTTTTCAAGATTCTGGTCCACTGTGTGCCAGCTTTACTTCCCCTCCGAAGGAAGGCAAACTGAGGGATTTTAACCCCCTTAAAAAATCCGACGACTTCGGCCGGGTTTGAACCCTCAATCTTGAGCATAGAAGCTCAGCATGCTACCAACTAGGCCACCGAAGCCGCTGAATTATAATTCTACTGAACTTTTCGAAAACGACACGCACTTCAAGAAGATGATGGCTTAAGCCAATATAGTGGAGATCTAAGAATGATGACGACTGCCAGATGCTAATGGGCCAAGGTCGACCACACCTTGGTGACAGGGGGATGCTGCGAATGGAACCATCGATCCCCAAGAAGGAAGATGAACATGGAGAATTGGAAGGATCAAGGCTTCATCGTCGTCAACGAGCAACTACTTCTGTAAGTTGAAATTAATTCTGAACAACGTTTAATTCTACTAATACCAACCATATTGTTACGGCTGTGAGTTTGTGTCATCGCTCGCCGCATGAGTCACAACTGCCCCAGGGCTGGGCTGTGCCCTGCCTCGTGTATTGCGTGCGCCTTATGCAACAGGGCTACTAGGACAAAGGGATGGTCCAGAATATTCGTGACCTAGCCAGTGAAGGAAATCTCTAGAAGCCGTGTGTCCTGGACGATTCTAGAATTCATTGAGTCACCAGCCTGCTATATAAGCGGCCTCAAAGTGAGGGGACTGAGCTTTTCAGTGGTTGTTGTGTTTTTATGAGCTAGTGCGAGCGTTTATCCTGAGCGACAGAAGTGTGGTGACTTGCGAAACCCCTAGTGAAGCTGATTCTCTTGACAGCGAGGAAGTGAGAAGCCTACAGAGAAACTGTGTCTTGAACGAGAGTGTTTTTTTTTCGTGTGCGACATAAGTGATTGTGGTGAATTGTGAAACAGTGTGTAGTACGGTGACAGGCTGAGTGCAGCTATTTCCAGCCAACGCACGGGGCCACCTCATTACGAGGGATTAACTTTTGCGGCTTACTGACAAGTGAAAGGGGAAGTGTTCTCGCCGAGGAGGAAACTGGAGTAAGGTAATAATTGCTTGTATTTACTGATGAGTGCTGTATCTTTCTGGCCGCAATAAAGTTAATTATTTGATTTAAAGGAAGAATCTGTGTTGTGCTTCAACCCACCGTAATCCAGTTAACAAAAAGTGCCACTAGGGGGGTGGCACGTAACAACTGGTGTCAGAAGCCGGATTACGAACTCAAGCACAAGCACAACACCTGACGGTCCTGGTTTCAAAACCCGAGCAGGTCATTTTCTCTAATTTTCCTGTGAGTGCATGCCCTTTACAAGACAATCAACTAAAATGGAGGCGCAATTGGCAGCATTGCTAGGAAAGTTAAGTGGCATGGAAGACGGCCAGAAGAAATTAGCCAAGGACCTGAAGGATGACCTGAAGAAGATGGAAGACGGCCAGAAGAAGATGGAGGACGGCCAGAAGAAGTTAGCCGAGGACCTAACTGCTAAATTAGAAGATGGCCAGAAGAATTTAACCAAGGACCTAACTGCCAAATTAGAAGACGGTCAGAAGAAGATGGAAGACGGTCAAAATAAGTTAGCGGAGGACCTGAAGAAGATGGAAGACAGCCAGAAAAGTTTAGCCGAGGACCTAACTTCCAAATTAGAAGACGGTCAGAATAAGCTAGCAGAGGACCTAACCGCGAAATTTCTGGATGGCCAGAAAAATCTGGAAGAGTATCTGCTGACGAAATTACAGGAAAGTCAAAAGAAATTGGAACAGGGTCTGCGTCAGGAAGTCAACACCGTCTGCCAGGGCCTACGTGAGGAAGTCACAGCAGTAGAAAAGAAGTTCGACGCCTTACAAGAGGAAGTTGCCGAACTGCGCACACGCCCACTGACGGGGGTGGAAGAAAAATTCAATGCTTTACAAAAGGAAATTTCTGAGCTGAACCAACGCCCGCCGACGGGGATGGAAGCGAGAATTAACGCTCTTCAAGAGGAAGTTGCCGAGCTGCGCCGACGCCCGCCCACAGGTACACCGGGAATATCAGGAACGGGACAGAGCAGAGTGACGCCCCCAACCTTCGACGGAATGGTCCCGTGGAGCACCTATTTACGTCAGTTCGAGGCAGCCTGTTCAATAAACAACTGGAACAGCACGGAAAAGGCTACAGCTCTCATTGTAGCGCTGAGAGGGGACGCCCTTAACGTCCTTCAGGCCATCCCGACTGGATCCCAGGACTACGCTTCACTAATCGCCCATATGGAGTCCCGATATGGAGATAGCCATCTTCAGCAGGCCTACCAGATGCAGCTCCGGACCCAGGTACAGAAGAACGCGGAAACCCTGCAGGAGTTCGAGATGGACATCGCACGTCTCGTAAGGCTCGCCTACCCAACAGCGCCGGCCGACTTTCTGGAGCAGATAGCGACGCAGACTTTCACCGACGGGCTACGGGACTCGGACACTCAACAGGCGCTGCGACTCGCGCGCAATAAGACCCTGACAGATGCGCTGAGCCACGCACTTGAGTTCGAGACGGCAAAACAGGCATCCAGAATGCACGCGCGGGTGCGTCAAGTGGACGTCGACGAACCAGTAAAAACCAACGAGACCAAGCCCCTGGCCGACGAATTAATGGAGGCGCTAAGCCGTTTCTTCGATAGTCGCGGCACCACCAGCAACGACACAGCCGGAAGGCAACCGGAGAGGCGGCCCGGAAGAGGACTACCGAACTTCTGGACCTGCGGTAAGAAAGGCCACCTGAGCAAGGACTGCGGTGATCGCCGCCGCCGAGGGTATCCGACGGGAAATCAGTCGTCTGAAAACCGCGCGACCCAGGGAAACGAGTATTAGCCAGCCTTGGGGGGCAAAGGTTGGCTTGTGAGAGTCGTCAAGCCCCGGCAGTCCAGGTTCGTGTGACGAAGTTACGGAGGGACAATAGCAGCCTGATGGTCGACGGAGTCGTCAACGGAGAGAGCTGGCCCATGCTAATCGACACGGGAGCATCGAGGACCATCGTCAGTCCCACCGTGATCCCGAAGTGGAGAGTGCAACCCACACAAAGGAACCTCAAGCTAATAACCGCGACCGGAGAGACCGCACCGGTACATGGCGAAGCATCAATTGAGTTCGTCATTGGTCGACGGGCGATAAAGCATCCAGTGCTTGTGGCTGACGCATCAAATGAAGTGATCATCGGACTGGACTTCCTGGACCAGAACTACATCATCTTGGACTTGAGTACCAACACTATGCACTTCGGAGGTGAGGAACTTGCTTTGCAACCAGCACACGAGGCCGTCACCGCACGACGAGTAAGGCTGAGAGAAGACGTCATCGTTCCTGCCAGGACGGAGGTCAGCGCCGCCGTAATTGTCGACGGAACTGCTGAGGGAGTGGCGGCTGTCATCGAGCCAAAATATGAGGACATCCAGACAAAAGGATTGCTAGTTGCCAAGACCCTCATCAACACGACGCCTCGGCCGTACGTCCGCCTGTCCAACCTGAACGACTACGATATTACGGTTCACCGGGACACCAACCTAGGAGTCTGCGAGCCCGTTACCTGGATTGCCCGCATCACAGACACGACGGACGGACACCTGCAGACGGACAACCGAAGAAGACGCGCCCTGCCAGAAGAACTACAGAAGCTGTACCAAGGATCCCAGGGCCATTTAGACGAGGAGCAATCACGCCAACCTCAGGACCTGCTACGCGAATTCCAGGATGTCTTCTCCGTGGGGAGCAAAGACTTCGGTAGGACAAGCTTGGTCCAGCACAGAATCGACGTTGGGGACAGCACACCGATTAGGGCCCCATTCCGACGTGTCCCGCTCGCCAAGCAAGCCGAAGTCGACCGGATGGTAGAAGAGATGAAGGAGCAAGGGGTGATCGAGCCATCACATAGTCCTTGGAGTTCTCCGGTCGTGCTAGTGAAGAAGAAGGACGGTTCCACCAGGTTCTGCGTGGACTACAGGCGGGTGAACGACGTCACGAAGAAGGACAGCTACCCTCTACCCCGGATCGACGACACGCTGGACACCATATCAGGATCAAGATGGTTCTCCACCTTGGATTTGAAGAGTGGCTACTGGCAGGTGGAGGTCCACCCTAAGGACCGCGAGAAAACGGCGTTCTCTGTGGGCAGCGGGCTCTGGCAGTTCACCGTCATGCCATTCGGTCTGTGCAACGCTCCTGCGACCTTCGAAAGGCTAATGGAGTCCATTCTGAGGGGACTACACTGGTAGACCTGCCTGGTCTACCTAGACGACGTCATCGTTCTGGGAAAAAGCTTCGAGGAGCACTACAGCAACCTGAAGGAGATGTTGATGAAGCTACGGGCTGCCCAGCTGAAGTTGAGCCCCAAGAAGTGTCAGCTCTTCCAGAAGCAGGTCCAGTACCTTTGGCATATTGTCTCCGAGGAAGGGGTGCGCACCGACCCAGAAAAGACCGCAGCTGTGAGGGAGTGGCCAGTTCCGAAGGACAAGTCCCAACTACGAAGCTTCCTGGGACTCTGCACTTATTACCGTCGCTTCGTGAGAGGATTCGCCGACATCGCCAAACCTTTACATCGACTGACTGAGAAGGACCAACTCTTCACGTGGACAGCAGAATGCCACAGTGCCTTCGAACAACTCAAGCAGGCTCTGTGCACCGCGCCTATTCTGGCCTACCCCAGACCTGGAACAAGGTTCATCGTCGATATCGATGCCAGCGACTTTGGCATAGGGGGGATCCTGTCGCAAGTAGTGGACGGCGAAGAGAGAGTAGTGGCCTACTTCAGCAAGGCCCTGTCAAAGCCAGAAAGGAACTACTGCGTCACCAGGAAGGAGCTGCTCGCCATCGTGAAGACCATTGAACACTTCCACAAGTACCTGTACGGGCAAGAATTTCTCATCAGGACCGACCATGCATCCCTGCGGTGGCTCCTGAACTTCAAGCAGCCCGAGGGTCAACTCGCGCGGTGGTTAGAGAGGCTTCAACAGTACAACTTTGAGATTCAGCACAGAAAAGGCCAACTGCATTCTAACGCCAACGCCCTGTCACGAAGACCGTGCCCCGAAGACTGCACCTTCTGTGCCCGAAGGGAGGAGAACACCGGGATACAGTGCCGACGGACTACTGTGGAACTTCAAGGGAACTGGAGCCGCGAATCTTTCACGCGGGCACAAGCAGAAGATGATGACCTGGGACTGATAGCCGAATGGAAGAGGGCCTGTGTCCCCAGACCCGGGTGGAACATTGTGAGTGACTGCAGCCCAAAGTTTAAGGCCTACTGGGCGCAGTGGGACTCGCTGATTGTAAGGGATGGCCTCATCTGCCGCGCCTGGGAGAGCACCGACGGGAAGACATCTCGGGAACAAGTCGTCGTTCCAAAGGCTATGACGGAGGAAGTCCTGAAGGAAGTCCATGGAGGATCATCTGGTGGACACCTAGGGATAAAGAAGACCCTGGAGAAGCTGAGAGAGCGATTCTACTGGATCGGATGCCGAACCGACGTGGAGAACCACTGCGCGAGGTGCCACGATTGCGCAGCCAGCAAGGGCCCTGGACGAAGACGGCTGGGTCCACTGATGACCTACAACGTGGGCGGCCCCATGGAGAGAGTGGCCATCGATGTTGCTGGGCCATTCCCGTTAAGCGAGGCAGGGAACCGCTACATATTGGTCGTCAGCGACTACTTCACCAAATGACCGGAGGCGTATGCGCTCCCTAACCAAGAAGCCGCGACGATCGCAGAGACCCTGGTGATGGAATTCGTCAGCCGGTACGGAATACCCCTCGAGATGCACTCCGACCAAGGGAGGAACTTCGAGTCGCAGGTGTTCCAGAATCTATGCCAGCTGCTGGGAATCCGGATGACAAGATCAACGCCGCTACACCCTCAGTCCGACGGGATGGTAGAGCGATTCAATCGCACCATCGAGAACCATCTCCGAATAGTCGTCAGCGAGCACCAGAGGGATTGGGACAAACATCTTCCACTATTTCTCCTGGCCTACCGCGCCGCCGTGCATGAAGCCACCGGGTGCACACCAGCCCGGGCCATGTTTGGGAGGGAGCTCCGTCTACCTGTCGATCTTGCCTTCGGCCGACCTGGGAATGATCCGATCCCGGTAAGCCAGTATTGTCAAGAACTGGTCGACCAACTGGAGGACGTGCACGCGTTCGCGAGGAGGAAACTGCGGATCGAGACCGACCGAATGAAGACCCGATACGACCAGCAGACGGATGCCGGCGGATTCCACGAGGACGACCTGGTCTGGCTCTTCAACCCATTACGGAAGAAAGGCCTGTCACCCAAACTGCAGAAGTCCTGGGAGGGCCCGTACCGAGTCGTGAAACGGATCAACGATGTGGTCTAGAGGATCCAGCGGAGCCCGAGGGCGAAGATGAAGATCGTGCATCGAGATCGCCTGGCAGCCTGCGGAGGGACACAGACGGACCAATGATTGATCGGGACGATCAGCCTTTTTAGGAAGGGGGTGGTGTTACGGCTGTGAGTTTGTGTCATCGCTCGCCGCATGAGTCACAACTGCCCCAGGGCTGGGTTGTGCCCTGCCTCGTGTATTGCGTGCGCCTTATGCAACAGGGCTACTAGGACAAAGGGATGGTCCAGAATATTCGTGACCCAGCCAGTGAAGGAAATCTCTAGAAGCCGTGTGTCCTGGACGATTCTAGAATTCATTGAGTCATCAGCCTGCTATATAAGCGGCCTCAAAGTGAGGGGACTGAGTTTTTCAGTGGTTGTTGTGTTTTTATGAGCTAGTGCGAGCGTTTATCCTGAGCGACAGAAGTGTGGTGACTTGCGAAACCCCTAGTGAAGCTGATTCTCTTGACAGCGAGGAAGTGAGAAGCCTACAGAGAAACTGTGTCTTGAACGAGAGTGGTTTTTTTTCGAGTGCGACATAAGTGATTGTGATGAATTGTGAAACAGTGTGTAGTACGGTGACAGGCTGAGTGCAGCTATTTCCAGCCAACGCACGGGGCCACCTCATTACGAGGGATTAACTTCTGCGGCTTACTGACAAGTGAAAGGGGGAGTGTTCTCGCCGAGGAGGAAACTGGAGTAAGGTAATAATTGCTTGTATTTACTGATGAGTGCTGTATCTTTCTGGCCGCAATAAAGTTAATTATTTGATTTAAAGGAAGAATCTGTGTTGTGCTTCAACCCACCGTAATCCAGTTAACAAAAAGTGCCACTAGGGGGGGTGGCACGTAACAATATGTTCAAATTTCATGAATACCTGACCATTTACGAATTCCGGAACGACGAGCGTGTTAAGTTTAAGTTAATACAGGATTAGTCATTTAGAATTTGTCTTCATTTCGATATTTGTCGTTTGGCAAATTTCTTCACTTTGAATTTAAATAAAATTCTTCTTTGAACTTTTACGTAGTCTAAAACCATGGGAGTTTGGAGTAAATAGTATCCGTAACGAATAGTTAAGTAACGATTATAGATGGATTTGAGGGCAGTTGTCAAATTCCAATATTATTCATGAATTATTAATGAAAGATTTTCCTAATAAAGATCAGATTAATGCAAGTAAACTAATATTTCGAGAGGATAATTATGATCAAGTTTAAACTACTAAATAAATGCAATCAAAGTTAGTTGACAGTGGCAATATTCTGTATTTGAGATTCAATGATTACGACATGCAGATCGGAAATATTAGATCACAGGATACTGTTGGATCGATAGTTATAGGCACTCGAGAGTATAATAGGCAGTTATATATTTTATGCCTGAAGACGGATGAGTAACGTCTTACATGGTTATTAATGGTGAAATACATTTTATGGGCAAGTGGACCATTATTAAACTGAATTAGTGACAAGGTCACATGAGTAGGCCTAAGGTATGAGCTAATGTCTCGTAATAATGATTGGTGCTTTTGTTTAAAATAAGGTGGAAATGTTAATGCTGCATTTGAATATTTAGAAATTATGGATTTTAAATGGAGATTGAATCCATGGTGGTGCTCTGCAACTCAACTCAATAAATTATTTATCTTTAGCCTAATTTTTACATTTTGTAAAAATGAGAAAAAGGTAAACTTATGAGATCGATCCGGGAAAATGTGTGTCTGTCTGTCTGTCTGGCTCTGTGGGTGCCCCCGCCCCCCTATCAACTCCTAAACCGCTGCAGCAATCGAAACCAAATTTAGTATAAGTAAAGATGTATACCGGAATATCTCAAGCCCATATTTGAAAATGATGTCAGCGGTACCAACTGCTGAAAAAACGAACTAGAAATTTGAGCGCCATGTTGGATATCTTGGAAGGTATGCATGAGAGCTATTCCAAAATTGGCACACATGTAGATAATACAATTTCAGTTTAATTTCCAGAGGGCCATACATGACAGTGTTGCCAAAATAATGTTAAGCCTTCTGATAGGTCCAATTTTTAATTGCATATAACTTCTAAACCATCACTTGGATTTCAACCAAATGTTGTATGTAATATGTGTACATAAACAGATATATCTGAGCGTACTCTTAAGATCCACCAGGGCTGCCAACTGTTAATAATTGCTCTCTATATTTTTATATCCAAATACCAATATATCAGAAAGTATGCAAGCCGACAGCTTTAAACTATGCACACATATAGTACCTGACATTTTAGATTAATTTGGAGTAACTTATATACGTTAGTTCTACCAACATGATTCTAAGCCTGCTGATAGGACCAATTTTTAAATACATGTAACTTCTATACTATCAGTAGGATTTCAACCAAATTTCGTATGTGCTATGTGTAACATAACAGATATAACTATAAGTATTCTTAAGAGCAATCAGGGCTGCCAACTGTTAATAAACGCTGTATATATTTCTTACCCTAATATCAATATATCAGAAAGTATGCAAGCCAACAGCTCTATACTTTGCACACATATAGCACCTGACATTCTAGATTAATTTGGAGTAATTAATATAAGTCAGTGCTGCCAACATGAGTCTATGCCTGCTGATAGGTCCAATTTTAAAATACATGTAACTTCTATACTAACAAATGGATTTCATCCAAAATTGGCACAACAAGATATCACAATATTTCAGTTTATTTCTGACCAGCACACGCATGACATTGTTGCCAACATGCTTTTACGCGTGCTGATAGATTCATTGTCTAACTGCATGTAACGTCCATTGGACTTCAACCAAATTTTGTATTATGTACCTTAAGAGATGGGACTAAGAATATATTCAGTCACCAGGGCTGCCAACTGTAGTGCTCTATTAGGCTACATTATACCAGGTATATTTCGAACTAATTAGACATTTCGATATTACCAAATTAATTTTTTCATTCTAGATAGGTTCATATACTGTAGATTAATCATTGGCATGAATCTTAATTTTAAGAAAAGTAGGCTCTTTAGTTCGTCACGGAACTTCTTGTTGGTCATTGCATTCAGCTATACTCTAAATCCTTGGAGGTGGATATTTTGAGCAATCTTTTTGATCAACTTCTCGAACTGATCTCTACTTCAAATATGTCCTCTAATTAATTAAACTTAACCAGATTCAGTCAATTATATTAAACTAGCAACCCGACCCGGCTTCGCCCGGGAACAGTTATGAATGCATTACGGTACGTGATTAGCGCTTTTTTTTCAATGTCAATGAACAACGACCAATATCCGTTTTACGTCTCGGCATGATGGGTTAAAATCACTGACTGGACTATTAATTATATTATCATGGAGATGCACGTGCAACAAATACTTGTCAGACGTAATTTAAGAATGGCGAGGTGCATGAAACACATATCCCCCTTCCGTCCAATCTTAACTTGACTGTGAATTTTGCGGAACGAAAATTTCACAGGCGAAATGAAGAAAAGTCGAGTTGCACTTACAGGGTAACTCCAAACACAACCACCCTTCTCGGAAGTCTTAACTCAACACGAATCAACGGTTTACTGCTGGCTATATCTGGGGATATAGGTTCGCCCGCTAGTTAGGCTGTAACAGGGATGATAGACTCGCCCTTAGCTAGCTCGTAAACTGTCGCCTCAGTAGTTGAATGGACATGGTTCGAAGAAATTAAAACGTAAAAACACTTATAGTGGGCGATGTATTGAAGATAGACATATGCTCTCGCGGATTATTTTTTTTTTGTAGAACGTTTCATACTGAACAATTCTTACACTCATAGTATTTAGATATTTTTAACGGTTTGCCCAGCGTAAGCTTACAAAGCGCTCGGACGCCAGGTTTTTGTTTTTTGACTTTTCCACTGAAATCGTTACTGCTGGGCTTCCTTTGATCATAAATAAATTATATTCTACAGAAATCATCCTCGAGATATCCTTTACAGAATGGAAAAAACCGCATCAAAATCCATCCAGTGGTTCTCGAGTTTACCCGTAACATCCAATAATCGGGGACTTCGTTTTATACTAAGTAGAGATTTCAGATATGTCTGGCTGCGTGGCTCAGGGGTAACGTTCTCGCTTGCTGAGCCCAAGGTTGCAGGTTCGAAACCTGGCGCAGTCAGCTGGCATTTGAGGGTACGCAAATGCGAGGGAGCCGTGTCAGTACATTTACTGGCACGTTAAAGATCCCCTTCGGGGCAAAATTCCGGCACCCCGGCGTCTCTAAAAGCCAGGGTAGTTAAAAGGGACGTAAAACCAATAACATTATTATAGATTTCAGATGAACTGAATATCCAAATAAAGCTGTCGAATCTTGTAAATGCGTTTCATTGAACGTGCATTTGATTTAAATATCAAATATTTGAGTGAGAATAACACTTAAATCTACTGGAGTTATTAATCTTATTTTTGTCTGATAAGAATTGAACTGAGGAGTACCATGGTAACTTTATTATTTCAAAACATTATTGGAAGTGCAAAAGTGATAATGCAGTGATATATAGGCTATTCTTTATTTTATTTACGCAATCAAACCATCGAACTATTGAACTCTTTTATTTTCCTTGCTTCTTCAGATTAAAGCTAGGAAGAGATTACGGAAGCATAGGGCTTTATGGATCATAAGTTCCCAACCTAACTGAAACCGTAATTCTCTTAGGAGTGCTTATTTTGTTGTTGTAGTTTCTGTCTAGCAGAATGAACGTGACATAGGTTGGTTGGTTCCTTAGTTTAGGGGCTGCGATAACGGGGTCATGTAGTCCTGTGTACTTTGGGTGTGTGTAGAATCTGTCTGATAACCGGTGTCAATTGTGATGGCTGAATTAGTGTGTTTTATCTATGATTCAGGTAGAACTGCAGTCGATTAGTTTTTTCAAGTAGTTCCTACTTTTGCTACCAAATGCTGCTGTCCACGACACCTAGCTGCGAACGTGGCTACTAAATGCCATCGCAATCAGCCCCTGGCGGCGAAGTTTGGAACTAATATTGCGTTATCAAACTAACCTACAAATTTTAGCTTCCACATGTGTAGTTAGTGGAAGGTTCTTTTTAATGCCATAAATCAATGACATGGGACCGCCGGCTTTACTTCCCCTCCGAAGGAAGGCATACTGAGGGATTTTTAACGCTCTTAAGAAATCCGGCGACTTCGTCCGAGTTTGGACCCGCGATCTTGGGCATAGGAGTTCAGCATGCTACCAACTACGCCACCGAAGCCGCCAAAAACGTGGCATATGTATTTAAACTGGGTTATTTCTGAAGTGTTGAATGGTACTTCGAATTCCTGTGAGGCAACGCAGTCCTGTTTGAGGATATTTGTCCGAGATTACCCATTCTCGCCTCATCCCTTTAAACGCCGTGAGTTATTTGACCTCGTGCTTGCCCGAGTAAGTTTTTTTTAAAGTTTTTATTAATTATTTTTCCGGATAAATATTCTTACTTTAATCCATTTTTAATTTGATGTGTTGTTCCTTGGGCGTCGTTTGTGATAGCCGGGCCACTCCAACGTCTTAGGAACGGGCATAGTATGTACGTTTGATGAATATATGTATACACCATGACATTTATGTTGTTATTACAGGGTAAATGCACATTTCAACTGATGATGGAGTCTAAGGATAAAACAATGGTTATTGGTGAAACTACATTCCGGTTTTCAAAGGCACTAGAAAACCTTGATGAAAAATGGCACGTCATTGTTCCCCTCAAGTCATTGTCCAAAAGCAAGGAGTCTATCGCCATTCTCAAATGCTGGTTTCAAATGATTTGCAGTACTAATCACAAGAGCTTCTTATCCAGGGGTGTTAAAAATCTTCAAACAAAGGTACTATTAACAACATTTAGATCCAATATAATAATAGACTACATATTGTTTATGGTACAGTAGTTTACACTCTGTGGCCAAAAGCCATGGGACGGTACGGAATATGACGTTAATAACGAGTTGCTCCTCCGCGAGCCCGCAAAACAGCAGCAATACAGCGAGGCATCGACTCGACAAGGTTGGTTGGTTCCTCAGTTTAGGGGCTGCGACAACGCGGTCATGTAGCCCCATGTACCGTACTTCGTGTGTGTGAAGAATCTGTCTGATAAACGGTTTCAATTGTGATGGCTGTATTAGTGTGTGTTATCTGTAATTCAGGTAAGGACTGCAGACGATCAATTTCAAGTAGTTCCTATTGTTTTGCTACCAAATGCTACCGACAACGACACCTAGCTGTGAACTTGGCTACTAGATGTCACCGCACCTGGCGGCGAACGTTGGAACTTAATAGAGGGTCAATCAAATCTAAGCTAAAAATTTAGGTTCACACAATTGTACTCCAGTTAGTTAAAGGGTTTTTCTACATGCCATCCATGACATGGGCCCGCCGGCTTTACTTCCCTTCCGAAGGAATGCATACCGAGGGATTTTGAACGCTCTTAAAAATCCGACGACTTTGGCCGGGTTTGAACCCGCGATCTTGGGCATATACGCTCAGCATTTTACCAACTACGCCGCCGAAGCCACCGACTTGGAAAGAAATGGGTTCCTGACTTCCAACATTCAACCTAGCGGTGATCGCCCCGTATGGTTCTGCTGAGATGACGTGATGTTCGTTCGTTAAATACCTGAGGTCGTCCCGTGCGGCGGTTTACGCGGGTGGGAACGTTACCTCTGGGATATTGAAGATCCACCCTCGACACTGTTGACCTCGGAAACCCGAATTCGCGTGTAATCTTCGAAATGCTATGACCTATGTGCCGTGCGCCGATGATCATTCCACATTCAAAGTCGGTTAACTCGTGACGTGTTGCCAACTTCACTACACTCGTGTCTGTGACAGACTGCTCTGCTCCGTCGCATCTAGCCGCAACGCTCAGGAGTCATACACGGCACATTTTCTCATGGGACTACCCTTCCCGTGACTTTTGGCCATTGAGTGTATATCTGCAAAGAGCATGAATAACCAGGTAGGTCCACTTTTTGTACCAAACACAAAACGGTCGGAGAAGAAGTCTTCCCCTGCCAACGAGGCAAAGAAGACTTCTGCGACCGGGGCTGGATCGTCATCCAGCCCACCTGATAAGACAAAGATAGTGGAGAGGAGGGGGACGGAGCGGCGCCGTCTCTCTCGACCTCCGGCTGATGGGATGGCTCCTTCATCTGCTGGGCCATCCGCTCCCTCGACCATCAAGGGAGTGATGCCCGCAGAAGCCAAACCCATTAGAGTGGAGAAACTCCCCTATAGGAAAAATAAGTCACCGGCGGAGAAGAGGGGGGCGGTTCAGCGCCGTTTCTCTTCCTCTCCTGCATACAAGGCAGCTCAGCCATCTGCTGGCCATTCCGCTCCTACCATCACCAAAGGAGCGGTGCCAGCTGGAGCGGCCTCGTTTTGCAAGGACCTGACGTCTGTGGGGAAGGGACCACCTACTTCCCCGAATAGACGTCTGCGTCGGTCTAGAAAGAAGCATGCTCGGGGCGTGTCAGGGACAAGTTCCCCGTCTTCGGACAGGGAGAAAGTCCCTAGACACCGCTCTCGCTCTTCTCCAAGAGCGAGACTCGTGAGGTCCGACGACGACAGCGCGCAACCAAAGAGAGCACCCGCTCCATTTTCTTCGTCTTCGGAAGGAGATGTGGAGATTGAGGTGTGCTCTCCTAACCCATCATCTCCAACTAGAGATGGGGAAGGGTGGCAAACGGTCAAGCATAAGTAGAAGACCCACTTCTACTTAAGTCCACACCATCGCACTATTACAATGGAACTGTAATAGCTATTCTGTTCATCTCGCTGAGTTACGACAATTAATATCTTCGTTTTCGGCAACCATTGTCTGTCTTCAGGAATCCAGGTTTCGTCCTGGACATGAGACAACAATGCGTCACATCAAACTCTTCTCTAGAGACCGGGTGGACGGAGCTGTGGCCGCTGGTGGCGTCTGCACTCTCGTCCACTCTAGCCTCTTTAGTGAAGAGGTGCCGTTGCGTACTCAGCTAGAGGCAGTTGCAGTTCGTACTTCGTTGCCAGTAATGGCAACAGTATGTAACGTGTACATCCCGCCTGATTCTCAGCCGGATTACGACCAGCTGGTGGATCTAGTTTCTCAGCTCCCCCCTCCTTTCCTCCTTCTGGGAGATGTTAATGCCCACAACACCATCTGGGGCTCCGCTACCACTAGCGGTAAAGGGAGACATTTTGAGAGGCTGATCAGGCGGCTGGACCTGTGTCTGTTGAACACAGGGGAGCCTACGCACTTCTCTATTGCACACGGTACTTATTCAAGTATCGATATTACCCTGTGCAGTCGTGCGCTGGTTCCCCTGCTACAGTGGGGTGTACACGATGACCTTTGTAATAGTGACCATTTTCCAATTATCGTTACTCTTCCGAACCAGAGAGCCATCGAGTTACCAAGTCGATGGCTTCTCCGTCGGGCTGATTGGCCAACTTTCACGGCACGTGCGGTGTTTGCCGAAGATACCTTGGAGAGTGTCGACGATCATACCATTCACATAACGAATGGTATTTTGGCTGCTGCTGGGGAAACAATACCTTCCTCGTCCGGCAACTCACGCCGGAAGCTTGTCCCTTGGTGGACAGCCGAGATTGCAGCAGCCATTAAAGATCGTCGACGTGCTTTCAAATGCTATCGGAGGCAAAACACTATGGCCAACCTTATCACCTTCAGAAGGATGCGTGCTAGAGCCCGATATCTGATTCGGGAGAGTAAGAAAACGACCTGGGAAAAGTATGTGTCGTCCATGACGGCGCATACTCCTTCATCTCAAGTGTGGGCTAAGCTTCGTCGGATCTCCGGACTCCCGACATCACTGTCGATACCCGGAGTGTCCATCAATGGAGACATCATCACGGACCATCTCGCCATTGCCAACAGCATTGGCTCGCACTTCTCCGATGTATCCTGCTCCGGGAGTTACGATCCTACATTTCTGACTCTGAAGCGGGAGGCAGAGACTCACCCCTTGTCCTTTGCCACTGCTGCTTCAGAGTTCTATAATGTACCATTCTCTGAATGGGAACTGCGCAGTGCGCTTGCACTGTGCAGCGATACGGCTCCTGGACCGGATAACATACATAATCAAATGTTAAAACATCTGTGCGAATCCAGTATAAAAAAACTGTTGATCCTCTTCAATCGTATATGGATTGAAGGGGAGTTTCCATCTCAATGGCGAGCGGGGATCGTGATACCGATTCCTAAGGCTGGAAAGGATCCCAAGTTTGTAAGCAGCTATAGGCCCATTTGTTTGACAAATGGCCTATGTAAGCTGCTCGAAAAGATGGTGAACCGTCGACTGGTGTGGTTCTTGGAGGATAAAGGTCTCCTGTCTGAGTACCAATGTGGATTTCGCTCTCATAGGTCCACCACTGACCATCTGGTGCGACTTGAGAGCGCCATACAGGAGGCTTTTTTCCGAAGGCAGCACCTAGTCACGGTTTTCTTTGACCTCGAGAAAGCCTACGACACTACATGGCGCTACGGGATCCTTTCCACCCTTCACAAGTGGGGACTCCGTGGTAACTTACCGACTTTCATTGCGAATTTCATGTCCGTCCGACTCTTCCGTGTAAGGGTCGGTAGGACATTATCGCAATACTATACCCTAGAAAATGGAGTTCCTCAGGGTTCAGTGCTGTCACCTTGTTCGCGATTGCCATTAATGGCATTGTTGCCGCCGCCGGGTCCGCGGTAGTTCCATCGCTGTATGTAGACGATTTAGCTCTGCATTACAGCTCTGGAAGTATGGCAGTCGTGGAACGGCAATTGCAGTTAGCTATCAACCGGGTCGACAGGTGGGCTCACGACCGGGGTTTTCGTTTTTCAGCAGCGAAAACCTCCGTCGTCCATTTTTGTCGGCTACGGAGGCTACATTTACACCCTGAACTACATCTCAGGGATGCTGCGTTGCCGTTGGTTGACACTTATCGCTTCCTGAGGCTCCATTTTGACAGCAAGTTAACGTGGCAGCACCATATACGGCAATTGAAAATGACATGTCTCAGGAAACTGAACATGCTCAGGTTTCTTAGTGGCACTACGTGGGGGGCTGACCGTGCGGTGCTGCTACGGTTCTACCAAGCCCTCGTCCTGTCCCGGCTAGACTATGGTTCTGCGGCATACGGTTCAGCAAGGCCGGCAACCTTGAAAATGCTGGACAGTATCCACCATAGTGGCGTTAGGCTGGCTACCAGTGCCTTCCGGACCAGCCCGATACCCAGCCTACTCGCCGAATCGGGTGTTCCACCATTAAATTATAGACGCCAACATATGCTTTTAGCATATGCTGCCAATGTGCGTCAAATGCCGCAACACCCGACCTATCAAGCTCTCTTCGGTACCCAAAACCACCAGGGGTACGCCAACCGGCCTCGTGCCACTCGGCCGGTTGGTATTAGACTTGATAGCTCGTGCACTGAAATAGGAGTGGCTGTAGGTCCCTGTATGATCCGGACATCTAGCGAGGTGCCTCCGTGGCAAGTCCCGCGTCCGGAAATTCGGTTAGATCTTCACCAAGGTCCTAAGTTGAACACGGATGCGTCCGTTTACCGGAGGCAGTTCCACAGCATAGTTCACCAATTTCCGGACGCTGGCATTCTATACACGGATGGTTCGAAGGTGGACGAGAAGGTGGGTTGTGCTTACGTTATTGATGGTGCAAATACCAAGATCTCTTTGCCTGAGGCCTGTAGTGTGTTTACTGCGGAGCTCGTTGCCATCTATGAAGCTCTGCAGTTTGCACTACAGGATGCACGAATCCACTTTCTCGTGTGTACCGACTCTTTGAGTTCGTTGCAGTCAATTGCTACATGTTTCCCGCAACACCCCCTAGTGCAGCGAATCCACGACCTACTAGTCGGGCTGTGCCACGCTGACACTCGAATCACCTTTCTGTGGCTTCCAAGCCACATGGGAATTGCGGGAAATGAGTTAGCAGATCAAGCTGCAAAAGAGGCGATATCACTACCACCTCGACCAATGGAGGTACCCGCTAGAGATATTCGCTCTCAGTTACGCCTACAAGTTCTGGCTTTTTGGGAGAGTCAGTGGCTAGCTGACCCACTGCCCAGTAAACTGAGAGCGATCAAGGGAACTACTCGCATGTGGCGGAGCTCCTTCCGGGCCCGGAGAGAGTCCGTCATTTTGTGTAGGCTAAGGATAGGTCATACAAGATCCACCCACTCGTACCTAATGAGAAGGGAAGACCCCCCACTTTGTACCTGTGGAGCCGTATTCACCGTGGCCCACATTTTCAGCGAGTGTGTGGATCTTGCTGACTTACGAAGAAACCTTGGTTTGCAGACGACACTCAAACTTATATTAGCCAATGACGCGGTGGCTGCTGATCGCGTTATCCGCTTTATAAGTGAGAGTGGGTTAGGGCCAGCAATCTAAATTTTCCAGTGAACTTTGACTCAACGACTTGTTCGTTTTTGAATGATAATGTTTTGTTTTTTCCGTAATTTTTGTTTATTTTTATAATTTTTATTTTTTATTTAATTGTTTTTTTGTTTTATTAATTTTTGGTCTTTTTTAAATTTAGATGTCCACCTCAAAATTTTAAATTCAATTCAAAATTTGTATTCTTTAATCTGTGTTAAGAGGGGCAGATGACCTCGTAGTTCCGCCCCTTAAAACAACAATAACTAACTAACTAACTAACTGTACCAAACACTTTAATAACATGAAAAGATTCTCCTTGTCAAATTACATGCTGTGGTAAAACAGGAAGATCTAGTGTGGAGTCACCTGAAAGCTATACCGTTACCGTATGAAATAGTTCATAGCCATTTTTTTGTATGATCTCCAGAACTTTATTTTCTTTGTCCTGTAATGTTACCATCAGCGGACTTGCCTGGCTTCTCATGCTCTTTGTAGATATTTCAGCCTAAGCAAGTATGAAATACCTTTCACCAACATCACCTCCATGACAAAACAGAAAATGACTCAAAGTATTTGGGCCAATTCAACTTGGGTGAATATATTACAACAGATTTATTAAAAATTAAATTTCTTGTTACTGTATATTCACTCTACAATTATGACTGTTCCTTTTAAACTCCTTGACCAGTTTCATTCATATTCATCCATTTAATTTCCCAGTATCTTCCCCGATGAGGTTGGCATCAGGATGTACAACTGACCTATAAAACAATTTGGCATTTTACCCCTGTCCAAACTCCTTAGAAATGGTAGAAATGGTAGACATACATTCGTTGAAAATAATGCATTAAAATTATCTGAAAATACTTCCAAGACCACTGAAAATAGTACGACCATACAACACCATTCAGCAGGGTTGAATTAGAGAAGGCTATCAAGCAGAGCAGGAACAGAAATTCAGCTGTCTTGTATGATATTCGAACAGAGCAAATTAAGCACTTTGTCTTAACAACATAGAAAGGGATTCTCCAGCTCTCTTACATCCACATGAGTAGATGTCAGATTCTAAAGATATGGCGGAAGAGCCGAGAGATTGACCTGCTGAAACGACTCGAAGAATTTCAGTCTATTTTCACCTCTTTGTCACCTCTACAAATTACTACAAAGATTGATCTTTTACCTCAGCGAGCTGGATTTGATCTTGGTAAAAGCTGCACTGGACAACTTGTGAGTTTCACACAGTTTATAAAAGAAGGATTCAAAGCTCATGTGGTGAATGGAATACACAGAGCGAGCAATATGCCTCTAACTCCAGAAGGAAAAAAAAAGGAATTCAAACAATACAACATGTTCAGTAAAGAAGATACAGCCTACTCTCTCCTAAATGTGTGGGTACAGTTATAACTCTTTTCCTTATCAAGGAGTACAATTATGTGTTGGTTTTGGTACGGTAGCTTGCTGACCTACAACGCAGTTGATTGATTGATGTTTTAAGGGGTGGAATAGTGAGGTCATCTGCCCCTGTATTGTACGTTATACTATTTTCCTATTTCCAATCATTACGGCACTGTTACTTCCTTGTTGTTCTGGGAATACTCATACTCCCTGTTGTTCTTGTTGTGTCATTTAGGGGCATGGCCATCGTGGTTACTTAGCCCCGTGTACTTGGGTGTGAGTAATTTTGACTGATAACCTTTGTTATTGTGATCGCTATATTAATGTGTGCATTTGTAATTACGGTGAAGATTCGGAGGGAAGCGGCCGTGGCCTTAAGTTAGGAACCATCCTGTCATTCGCCTGTAGTAGAAGTGGGATAACCACGTAAAGCTACTTCCAGGATGGCCGAGGTAGGAATCGAACCCACCTCTTTTCAATTTTGCTTCACGAGGCTAATGGATTCCGCTCCAGACCTTAGACCAGAACGCTAGTTTCTACACCAGGAAGTGGATGGGTACTTCCTGAACCTACACAAGTGTCCAAAATTTAAGCATAAGTTACGAATAAGCAAGGCAACAGGAAATAGACCGCAAATCGCATGACATATGCTCTTACCAACCTTACGTGTTCGCTCTGTATAGAATAGGAGTATTCCCTGCATTGACCAACGGCGTCACTGCAAGGTAAACACAGCCAGTGCCTGCGCCCCATATTCCCTCAGTCGTGTTTGCCCTGTTATTGTGTGCGGAGTGTAGCCTCGTGGTGAACGTGACAACATAATGGCACAACGACGCCATTTGGACCCTTTTTTTCAGGGTAGAATACTCGACCGCCTGGAAGCAGGCCTGACACAGGCCCAAGTCGCAGTATTCTTGAATGTACCACAAAGTGTCATTTCCAGGCTTTGGGCATGATTTCGAAACTCAGGAAATGTTAGTCGTAGGCCAGTACCAGGTCGACCAAGAGTAACCACCCCACAGCAGGACCGATATCTGACCTTAACCACACGACGAAATCGGAGTGTACCTGCAAGACAATTGTCGGCGGAACTAGCAGCCGTCTCAGAGGTTGCCGTTTCCCGGCAAACTGTGTACCGGAGGCTCAGAACAGCAGGGCTATTTGCCAGACGTCCAGCGGTGTGCGTCCCGCTCACTCCAGCACAGAGACGGGCCCGTTTAATCTGAAGCCATCAACGTCGAAACTGGACGATGAATGAATGGAGGAATGTGCTCTTCACATATGAATCCCGCTTCAGTTTGCAGAACGATTCCCGTCGCACATTAATCTGGAGAGAACCGTGTAGCCGATACAACCACAGGAACATCGTGGAACGGGACCAGTATGGTGGTGGTGGCGTCATGGTGTGGGGCGGCATCATGTTGATTGGCCGTACGGACCTGCACATCTTCATGGGTTGTCCAAGAAACACTGCGAACACATGGAGATACAGGGATGAGGTACTGAGACCACATGTTCCACTCTTCAGAGATGCGGTTCGTCCAGACTTCCTCTTAATCGACGATAATGCCCGAGCGCACCGCGCTGCACTGTTGGATGAATTTCTGGCTGGGGAAGGCATTCATCGCATGGACTGGCCAGGGAGGTCTGCGGATCTGAATCCTATAGTACATGCCTGGGATGCATTGGGGAGGCGAATTGTATCCCGTCAGCGTCCAAGGACCCTCCAAGACCTTCTCATTAACCTTTAGGAGGAATGGGATCGATTGCCACAAGAGCTCTTGGACCTTCTAATAGAGAGCATGCCACGTCGCTGCGAAGCATGTGTGGCCGTAAGGGTTAACTATACACCCTATTAACAGCATATATTGTTGTAGAAGACATTGCCAAGTTTTGTTCGTTGTTGTCAAAGATGTACCTTAGCTTTCAGAACCTTTCTGAAACAGTATTTTTGAACAAGTTGTGTGATATATGGTGTGTGAGTCAGTTTCCGTTTGTTCAGCAATCCGTCTGACATTCCTATCAGGTATGACTTCGTTTAGTGATTATGCTTAACATTTGAACACTAGTGTATTAACTACTTCTTAACTCAATGTGGTACTTTGGTCGAGTGTTCAAGATGCTTGGGTCTCACCCCATGTAGTGTACCCGCTTAGCGGAGGATGTTTAGTCAGTACTCGGCTTTACTACTCCGGTATCGGGACGCGTTACGTTCCTTCCACCACTGACCTCACATCCGATATGTAAACACAATCAGGTTACCAAGATTATATTATATTATAAATTATTTATTCATTAAAAGGAAATAATCAACTCAAAAACATATCAAAAATCAAGATTACTTGGTATTGTCTCTTCAAATGTCAATTATAAAAATCGCTATTTAAAAATCATCAAAATTCACTATAATGTAATTTCATTGTTCCGAAGTTTTTGAATACTCTGTCTTACATAATTTATCACTTCCACAAACTATACCACTGTTTAAGTTTTATTATACTCAGGCGTCGAGCGCGCCTATCATTTTAGTCATCTAATTCGTCCAAGGCTTTGGATATTTACATTTTTCTTTATTTACCCTTTAGGGTTCCCTTTATTCGTTATATTTATATGACCCTTATTTTATTAAGTTATTTTGGTCTTACTAACAACTCTTCACAAAGCCTTAGGTTTTAAAATACAATACAATACTTTACAAAAATATGCCATGTCTATCGATCGAACTCCTAATCATCCAGTTACCATCCATGCACCTAGGCGATTTGCTTTGTGTTGTACTGTGCACCATGTTGTTTATTATAATGGGATCTTTATTTATAACAAAACTTCATTATTTCTTAACCCGTTATATTATTATTTATGAAAGAAGGAATTTATTTTACCAACAATTAAATATTTTGACAAAATCCGTCAAATTTTTACATAACATTTCAGAAATAGGCTCGGGACGATTTCTTTGATTCCCGCCTAATAATTCTACAATCAGTTTTAGCTTGCACCTTTTATTAACTTTATCATTTATCATATAGCAGCTTCCCTTTAACCAGCCTCTGCTAAAGCTCACTTGGCTACGGAACTCATTAAGATGTCTCTCCTTCTCCCTTGCAAGAGGCAAGGTCACGCACAGAAGGCTGTCCCCCTCTTCCGTTGGTACTTTAAATGAGATTTATGATGGCTCGCCGGCCCTTCTTGCTTTACGCTCGTGTTACTATTCAACCACATGATTTCCAAGACTTAAAATTCATTTCACCACGGATATTTGTTCCGGATTTTATTTATTATTATTATTATTATTAATCTTTCGTTCTCAGGATATTAGCATTTAATTCGGATAGGCGGTACTGTAGTTAATTATTACAACTTCTTACGACGCTTATAACACAACTGTATGGTGCCTCTTTACAACAATGCATATTCACAACAATACCTTACTACAACAATGCCAGGCTGGGATCCTTATCCTACAGCGGGACTTACATAACACTATCACATACGACGCTTCATTCGACTACATTTTTGGGTGGGAATTTACACATCCACAATACACAACAAAAATGCCAGGCTGGAATTTGTTTCCTATAGCGACACTTACATAATACTATCACATTCGACGCTTCAATCGACAACAATTCGGTGGGAATTTACTCATCCACGACGTACAATACGAGGCTACTTCATTACAACAATACTTCGGTGGGAAATTTACCTCCACGCATTTCGACGATACTTTCACTACATATTCCATCTCGCGAATAAATATATCCTGGTTTAACGCACATTATATTCAGCTTGAAACTATCCTTTTATTACTCTTATGAGCCCTTATGGTAATACAACTTGCTTGGATAAATTTTCACGATTCATTGTCAGTATTATTTATATTGGTACGACTTCGGCCTTCCTATTATTTATTTCACAACCTTGGCCTGCTAGCCTACAAGGTAACATATTCATTCTTGGGTGTTTCATTCCACCATTATATATAATTCGTTGAGGCCATTCTCTGTGAGTGAGCCATCTTGCGCTCCGCTGTCCAAGTGGTACCTTGTCTTCTTTTCGGGTTCGATGTCTCGTCTCGGGTTAGCCCATTAGTCAGTATCTTTTTTGCGGAAGAGATCTCTATTGAAGGCGTCGTCGGTTTTAGATGCAGTATTTTGAGGTCGTCTTTGGTATTCATAAACCAGGGCATTGTGGTTTTGCGTTTGGAGTCAAAGAAATGAAAAATCTGTTTGGTCAGCCTGTTTCCGTCCATTCGTTTGAGATGACCGTAATACCGTGCCCGCCTTTTACGGATCGATTCTGAACTTTTCTCTATTTCACTTAAGACTTCTTTGTTGGATTTTTTATAGTGGATACCATTCTTGTAATTTGATCCCATTATACCTCTGACGATTTTGCGCTCTTTTTTCTCCAGTTCTTCAAGGAGTCCTTTATTAGCATTTAGGGATAGGGTTTCGGCTGCATACTGTGCCCAATCAGTCACGGCAGACTGGCATCGAACTCGGGTCTTATCAGAGAAGACCAGGCACATGGTTATGCCGAGAGCCGAACCATTGATCTCTGAGGGGGAGCAATTACAGGGAACCCAAAGAGCAATGAGAGGTATACTGACATATAATAAGGTAGCGTGATTTCACGATCTATATGTGAATATCATAGCAATTTAAGGTGAAGAATTGTAGCCAAATGCAAGGAAATATACATTTTCAGAGCATACGAGAATGAGAGGAGGCCAGTTTGAAGTTTTACAAATTACCCTTAGCAAGTGGGCGGAGAACTTAGGCGCCGAGCGCACTATTTACGTCTGGAGCGGGGAGACAGCTCAAAATTAATGACCCGGGTATCCACCGCTTGACAACGATTGAACCTAGAGTAGGGATGATGGCCCACGGAAATTAATTAATTACAGCCAAGTGGAGTATTGAAATGCATTGAAATATACACCCAGGTGAATATATTCACGGAGAGGTAATTTAGGAGTGGTTTTTTCACCTAAATTAATGCCTATATCTCCAAATGAACGAATTACAACCTAGCTTACGCTCGAGAGCAGTGATTTTGTGACCAGTCAACGGGGAACCACCACAGTAGCGTCCTGACGCGCTGAACTAAGGCAATTAATTGTAATTAATTGGCCGAAGCGATCGCCGGCACGCGAATGTTTTTGAAACCTCCACACTTAAATAAACAAGATGTAGATGTCATTTCGGCTGAAGAGGTATTATTTCAAGAAAGGAGTCGCTCTCATGTGTCCAGTGGACTATTTTGTACGAGAAACCTTTATAAGGGAGAGCAGCCCACACCAAGCCAGTTGTTGTTCCAGTTGTTGTTCTACAGTTCGCCTAGAGTTATTCTACAGGATACACGTAACTAAGACGCTGCCAGTAAGCACGCCAAATGTTAAAGTATCAACGCTACGCCGTTGAAGAACAATAGAAGCAAGTCATAAAGCTTCATAAGTAATCATGAAGTGCGTCGAAAGTAATTTAATACAGATATTTATCTATTATCTGACGCAAATATAAATTCGCCACAGCGAAAAAGGAACTTATAATGTTTTTGAACAGTTCATATACCGGGAGGTATTATCAGAATTGTATATGACATTATCATCAGGATCACTACAATGATGGGAGCTTGGGAATCATTGCCACCTAATCTGGATAGTGAGCTGAACAAGATTGCAGGTGACGAGGATCGAACGTCCGTAAAACGCTGTTAGATTTTCACGTAGACCAGCGGTTGTCATAATTGCATCGCATCTCTGAGATCAGGCGTAGGAGAAGTCCGATTTAAGGATCAACCTGTGAAGTAGTGAATAAGTGTACATAAATTATGTAATAGTGATTTAAAAGTGTTCATGTGTATAGTGATTAATATGCATAGTGTAGAAGTGAAAGAGGCCACTGATAAAAGTATGTTTATCAGGTGGAAAATGTGTGAATCTAAGTGTTCTGTAAAGGATAACATGATGGCTTAAATCAAGCGTCATGGTAGCGCCAAAGCTGAAGCGCTGGCACCATCCAGCGAAAAAGAAAAAAGTGAGTACCCATTTTATAATGTCATTATAATTAAATAGTTCACCATGCAACGATTTATCACTTTGAGAATAAGATGTAATAGTCACTTACAGAACGAGTTTTCACCACTCGTCTTGAATAAAATATGGCTTGGAAGGTGATTTGTTTAGGGTCATTTAGGTCGAAAATAGTGATGGATGTAACGGTAACGTTAAATGAATAATAATAATAATAATAATAATAATAATAATCTGGGGTCGGCAACAGTAAAGTAATAGGCATTTTTTGGCCTAAATAACGTTCAAAGTGTCATGTCTAATATAAAGATATTGTATTTTGGTAAACAGTAAGAAGTAACGTGGAATATAGCGAAATACGAGAGCTTTTTCAGTGTCAGTGAAATGTGAATGAATATTTGATATGGTCAATCCTTAGGATTATGTTTGAGGACCATTAAAGTAAAGTAAGCCAGTAAATTTATTACATTTATGTTAGGAGCTATGTAAAGCTTTGGCTTAAGTGGTATGACAGAGAGAACGCGGGTGCCTTAATAATTGAGTCATCTATGTGAAGTATTGTTTGAAGCCGCACATTGCGTGCAGAATTAACGTAGAATCCAGTGATTTACGTAAATAAATAATTGCGGGGACCAACTAGTATAGCTTGCACGTTAGGTGAGAAGTTGGCTGAATCTACGAGTAGTATCGCCCTTGAGCATACTGTATTATTCGCAGCGAATTGGACAGAGCCTGTCTGTATCCAACGCTTGCAGGAATTATGGCCACTAATGACGTCCGTCGAGACGCAGTGAGCATGTGTATCAATGACCTACCCTGAGAGGTAAGGATCATATTCGTCGTTTAGGAACGCAGATTTCCTTATATTTTATTGACAGCTGCTGGTGAAAATCGTGGATTTTCACTATGATGCGCGTCCAAAAGCCACTAGTAGTCACCATAGAACGGCAAGGCTATCACTAGAATTCCACCCCAGCCATGAATATTAAATAAGGAGCCAGTTGAGCCCAATACACTATAAGGATAGGTGTTAAATAATTAAATGACTCAATTACTTAGGAACCACACCTAGCGTAACTCCAGTACTGCAATTGTAAACAAACTTGACCTTGACAGCAGAGAGAGGTGGGGTAGTAGACCACTTCTGCGGCAGCCATCTTGACTAGCCAGCTGGAACGAATTTTATTGCCTGCTGAGGGGGAGGAAGGTCGGTCGACCGGTCCCTTGTAAATTAGAGTCACAATAGGACACTGAAGAATCTCGATATTTCAATATGCAATTAAGATATGAGTATTATGATGATGCCAATTGAATTAAATGGTGTGTTGCAACTCACATACGTTGTTGGATCATAGAAATCAGATAATATTTGGCTCAGTTATTCTCTGAGGAGGAAAGCTGAACCAAAATAATGTAGGCATCTTCTTTTAGAATGCATTTTGCCAGTTCACGCTAATTTATGCAGACGGGTATGTGATTTCCCAGAACATGACACATTTGTAACGATGATAAGCCCGACAAGACCCAGAAAATCGTTATATGGTGAAACTATAAAATATTCTATCCATGTTTATTTTGGAAGGGATAAGTACCACTTTTCTTAAAGCGTTCATATTGATGGAAAGAAGGAAGATGATTCGCACGACACAACAAATATTTGTTAATGAATGCAGAAAAATAATGAATTTATGCTAATCAAGGTAAATGCCATAAGAAACGGAGTAATGTTTTATTAAGGTCATTTTGATGTGATATGTGATTTTTGTGTTATGATACTCAAATTAACTAAGATTGTGTCACATGATGAATACTATGGAAACCCATGGAAGTCTGAAAATATCATTGACAGGATGCTAGAATTAGATTTGAGTGCAGTGTAGCACTATTTTAAGAAGAAAGCTCACAGAATAACCCTATTTTTATTTGTGGGAGTTAAATATAATTTGTCCTTTATTTGTATTTGTTGTATAGCCATGATTTTAGACCAGTAAATAGTTCATTTTTAGGAAAATGTTGTGTATTTCCTGTAGAGTAGTTACCTGGTAGACTCAAATCCTGAGCATGTGGTCGTATGGTGGGCAGGAACGTCCCATACCTCGAAAGACCGTGAGTAAGCTGGGATACGAACACATGGTCCACATGATGACAGTTGGGTACAATACATAACTACTGGTTTCAGAACAGTTTCATAATGACGTAGTTTAGTATTTTTGGACAGGCATTTTTTGTTGTATATTGAGCGCGATGTTCGATAGGCTATTTCGAGTTTGCGTACTCGTTCCTTGAGTGCTTCATTGTCCAGTCCACTTTTCATGATGATCTCTCCCAAGTACTTAATTTTTTCCACTCTGTTGATCTTCCTGTATTTTGTCTGCAGTTTTGCTGGGGCGTCTTTGATGTTGGTCATTACTTCTGTTTTTTCGAATGATATCTGCAAGCCAGTTTGTTCAGCGATTTCTTTTAAAATGTCGATTTGCATCTTAGCAATTTCTACGTCGTTCGACAGAATGGCGATGTCATCAGCGAATGCTAGACAGTCGACTATGATCCCCTTGGATTTTGCTCCCATTCTCAGAGGGCTATACTCTGTTTCTAATAATTTTGTTCGTCAGGTACGAATGACTTTTTCAAGGACGCAGTTGAAAAGCATTGGAGAGAGCCCGTCACCTTGTCTGACTCTCGGTTTGACCTCAAAGGAATCCGACAGACATCCCAGGAACTTAACTTTGGATTTTGTTTCAGTTAGGGTGGCTCTAATTAATGCCAGCAGTTTCAGGTCAACCCCGAATTCGTTGAGGATGTTCAACAGAACTTCGCGGTCTATCGAATCGTAAGCCTTCTTAAAGTCCACAAAGACTGATACGTACGATTTGGACCTGAGATTGCAATATCTAATGATTGTTTTGAGGTTGTGGGTCTGTTCGGCAGTTGAACGACCCTTTCTGAATCCCCCTTGGTATTCTCCTATTTGATGCTCGACTTCGGCTTCTAATCGCTCCAGGATCGCAAGTGAGAGAATTTTGTATGTTACCGGTGGGAGGGATATTCCTCTGTAGTTGTTGACGTTTTTCATGCTGCCTTTCTTGTGTAACGGATGGATCAAGGCCGTTTTCCAATTTTTGGTAGAATTTCATTTTTCCAAATTTGCTCTATTTGCTTCTGCAAGATTTCAACTGCTTCTTCGGGAGCATATTTCCAAAGTTCTGCAACTACAGAGTCTTCCCCGGGCGCTTTGTTGTTTTTTAGTCGAGCAATGTGACGCTTGATTTCGTCTTTGTTGGGTGGTCTTGATTCTGGGCATCTGCGAATGGGTTCCTCGGTCTTGATGGGATTTTTGGGTTGACCGCAATTTAGTAAATTCAAGTAATCAGCTAGGATGGTACAATTTTCTTCATTTGAGGTCGCCAGTGTACCGTCCTTTCGCTGAAAGCATAACGACGGAGGTTTATAACCCGTAAGGTTCCTTTTGAACGTTCCGTAGTACTCTCTGGTGTACTTTCTTTTAAAGTCTTGGTCGATCTTCTCAATAAGTGACTTTTCATATTTACGTTTCTCAGCTCGGATCACTTTAGCTGTCTGGGCTCGTTGGGCTTTGTAGGTTTCCCAATCAGTTTGCGATTTTGTTGAGTAATATTGTTTCCATGCATCGAGCCTTTTCTTGAGAACTGAAACACATGTATCATTCCACCAGGCATGTTTCTTGCTTCTTTTAATTTCAGCAATTTCCTTGGCAGCCTCGATCAGGCGGTTTTTTGTGTTGTTAAAGTCACAGTCGATTGGTCGAGCCTTTTCCTGGAACTCGGTTACATTCTGTTTGAGTTTATCAGTGTCGAAGCGAATAATTGGTTTGGGCGTCCTGTTGGTGTTTGTAGGGACCGGTTTGAATTTAATTATGGACATATAGTGGTCTAAAGCCACGTTTATGCCTTTTTAACCTTAACATTCATAATCTCAGGGCTGTTTTTTCCTAGAGATTGCGACGTGATCTATTTGAAACTCTCCGATGGCGTCGACAGGAGATCGCCATGTTGTCTGCTTTCTGGGAAGATGGTGAAAGTGTGTCGACATGATCTGCAAGTTATGGTTTTCGCAAATGGAGACCAATCTCTCACCATTTTGATTGTTTCTTTTTTGGGCAGGATAGTTTCCAATGATTTTCCTATACTTGTGTTCTCGACCAAGTTGAGCACTGAAGTCCCCCATAAGAAGTTTAACATGGTGTTTAGGAATTTTGGCGAGCTTTTCATCCAGTAGGTCCAAAACGTTATCCACTTCGTCCGGGTCAGATCTGTTCTTGTCATTTGTGGGGGTATGTGCGTTAACTAGGTACATTTATAACTTTATTAACTTATTAACATATTATTTCTCGCTCCATTTTTTATTTTGAGTTCCTAGACACGGGTTTTTAAATATAACTTTGTTTTCAACTTGATCCTCATTATTTGTATTATTATTATTTGACATTTTCATCATTCCATTATAACGCTCCATTCTTCCATTATTTGTTATCTGGTATAAATTTTAACCTTTATTATTAACTTATCCCTTCAATGTTTATAATTTTATTACGGTGCATATTTATTTCATAACTAGGCAAAAATTTAAGCCATTTAAATTATCATTTAATTCCTTCTTTCAAATTCGTTTATTGATCATATATTTCATTATCGGGTTTCCATTTCTTTATCTTTACTGATCCCAATAATGCTTTATTTTCACCGAGGCGATCTTCTTGGTTAACAATTATCATTTCCAGGATATCATTTATTTGTACATTCATTTCTTCAATGAATCAATCGTTAAACTCCCTAGTTGACGACCGATTCTATTGATATCAGTACACAGTACAACAGCAAATATTAATGAAATTTCATTAACTCACCCGTGTGATGACTCCATTCTTAGACAGGCTCACCCATCAGATTGCATCTAATTATTCTTCATGGCACTACTTTTCGTGCTTTGCACATCACTTTGATATAATTCACTTTTGCTCATATTTAAACACATTCCTTGTAACATCATTATATCTAACACAACACAAATATATTTCTCTACATTAAATTATACTGAACTTATATCCCTATATTTATTTACACTTCACTTATTTCCCTATATTTATTTACACTGCACTTATTTTTCTGCACCATATCTCAATGATCTTCTACGTTCCTGTTGGTGATCCATATTTCGACGCCATCTCACCTCTGCTTTGGACGTGTAATAACTCGATCCTCTCTGAGCTCCTACGCTGAATGTTAGTCCTTTCTCTATTCCTGTAGGTTTTTATTTTGGCTTCCCGTATTACTTGTCTATAAGCGTTTAAGTGTCCTTCACTAATGTTTTTCGCTTATTTAATGCTTTCCTTACACCGTGTTCTATCTGTCCGGATTGTTCACTTCTTATAACGTAGCTATACTGCTTTGTTTGGGTTTCGAACCTACAATCCTCTTACTTATCTGACGATAATATTTTCTTTTACAACACGACGTGTTTTACGTTTCCCCTATGGGAATGTCTTTTACTGTATCTTTGTTAAATGTACCGTAGTTTTACTAGAATTTGTTGACTAAGCTACCGGTACTTGAACTCGTGTTTCTTTGACTCGGATTCCTAGATTCCATTCGAATCTCTGATAAATATTGTCCCTTGACTTCGCTTTACTGTTCATAAAGAACTGTCCATGTTCTCGAATTGTTGACTTTCAACTTCGCGTAATTTATTCATACTAGCCCGCACTTTTTTAGGCTGTATTAATGTTCCTTGACTCAACGCGGCGTAACTTATTCTTGTCACGATTTTTACTTGATCCAGCTCCAAGCGCTATAGTGATCACTTTGAAACGATTTTTCACGATATATCGGGCAACTGTGCCACGCACACTCGAACCTTTGTTGAACTAACCGTGAAATATGCTTGCGTTCCTAAATATTTCTCTTTGAATAACGGTATAATGACCCGTATGTTCCGTTACTGCGGACATGATGTACTGAATAATTTCTTGCGGCGATCCAGCGTGTCGCCTCTAACGCGAGCTGGAGTATGACAACAACCACGACCTGTCAAAGGTTCGTTGTAGAACTGAGTGACTGAGTTTCGTTCGACCCCTTATTTATACTGATTTATCAAAACGTAGTTCCCTCACGCAAGTGCGGAGTCTATTCTTCATGTTTGAGCCCCTATCTGCTTGAAACTTTTTATACAAATGTAGAATGAGCTACATTGGTTCTATGCGGAAATTATTTTGATCATACGTTTATTCCCAATTAATTAAAAAGATTATTATCCTCATTGCAGGGCTAGCGGATTGGTCCTCTGAACTTCGATGTTCTTGCGCTTTAATTACCAATGACGCAATTGTTGACGATGCAGTTTTTATCCGTATCAGCATCCATGGCTGCCAAGTTATGAAATGATATGATTCCCGTATGAGTTCCAGCGCTTGATATCCCCGCGCGGTGTTTCCTCCTGGTTAGGTTGTCCCCTAAAACTGATTAGCTCTTATCTGGTACTTCCTGGACTTCTGTATCATAATTTATCGCGGCAGCAGCTCTTTTTAGGGCCAGCCTGAATCATTGCAATAATCGTTAATCACTAGGTTCAATCCCATTAACTTTGACAGTTCTACCATCGTAAATTTGATACAGTGATTGCCTTGAAGGTTTTTAATGATGCCTGCCTGATGCAATAACAGCTCGTGAGTTTGCAGAACCTCGCTTATCTGTTTATACTTTCTTGACACTTATCACTGATTACTGGTCTTTATTACTTCCTTAAAGGATTGTAATCACGCAGCTGTGGCGTTATGACTTATGTGGGTGTCGTAATTTCCTGCAGTATTCCTCCCTCGGATGGACTTAGGAAATGCTTCCATCTCGTGGGTCCAGCGTTCGATACCTTGGTCCAAACTCCAGTTGGGCACAATCCCTCCTACAAAGACGAATAAATTGTTGAAAACTTGAGGAAATTTATTTGTCACAAAAAATGTAATTCAAAATTTTTGTCGAACGTCCTTATCTTTATATTTTATTTCAGTATCAGTTATTAGATGGGCACCTAAACGTCTTAAACCGTTTCAAATATCAATCACGTTTCCCTTTTATTCCTTATTGCTACCTGATCTGAGGGAAAGTGCTGGACCTATTTCGATCACAACCTAGGTTAATTAGTTCCAAGAGACTAAACATGTTAAATTTAGTGTCAAGAAAAAACACAAGAAAAAATTCATGACAATATTATTAAGAATCAAACATTACAGGTAGATAATGACAACAGTAAATAATAGTTATTAACAAGAAATGAACATCTGCCTGAATCAATACTATACAGATAAAATTAATTATTGAACTTGTTTACAATACATGTTCCGGGGATTAATTATATTTTACCCCCTTCATCAGCTGTTGAAGAAACAAAAACCAAAGCGTAGCACAGTAATAATATACGTGTTTAAAACCTAATATGGTGCACCATAAAATTTAGGGTATAAGAATATAATAAAATGAAGAGAAACAGGTGGTGACGGTGATCAGCTGCTCATGACAAATAGTAGTACCTTGAAATGGTAAATATGTAACACCAATACTTCACCAAATCCGTGTATCTCTATAACCAATGAAGAGCCTGTATGATTATATCCAAATATAGCCCTTCAAAACAAAGCGGCTTTAAGAAACCCGACGTGATGGAAAGTGATCATAGGTTCAGACATTTAAACTAACCTTCAATTAGCTCTTCTGGCCTAGCGACCCAATTTACTATCTGAATTTCGTTCCATCCTCCTTCGTAACTGAGATTTAGTTCTGGGAAAATTGGCGTTTTTTAATCCGAATCCTCTTCCGGATTCTCTGTTTTGACTTTGTAATTCAAGACTTTGAGCGCCCCTCTCATTGTGAATATCTGGTGAGGTTCTATTTATTATAGCATCCCCCAGCTAACATGTGTCTCTCTCTGGTTCATCACCCCTTTCATCATAGTAGCACTGAGTAATGACCCGTCTTTCCTCAATTTCGGCCTCATAGTCAGGATCTGGATCCCTTGGTCGATAATTCCTATTATATCCTTTATTTCCACCTCTTCCTCGATACGGTCTTCCGTACGGTGGCCATCTTCCGTCTGACCCCCTCTGGTCATACTGTCATGACGCATAATTATCTCGAAAATTTCCCCTTTGGTAATTACTTCCTTGATAAATTTCTCCGATAACCATTTCCTCTATAATTCACTGGGTTAGAATTTCCTCGATAATTATTGTTTCCTCCTGTTCCCATTCTTTCAGTACTGGTAGACTTATCCAAGCTATGCTCTCCAATAGTCTCTTTCTGAGTATTTATCATATGTGTATGTTCCATAGTCCTATTTTGAAGTGGTGATACGTGTGCTGTCGTCATGTCTAGTTGACGTAGGACACTTTCGACTTCAATTGCCGTTTTCGCATTTGAGGAGATCAGTAGTCTCTGTATCTCATATGAAAGCTGCTTTGTGATTGCCAAGCATAAATCATTTTCGCTTGGGGCACAATCTAATTCACGAAATTTACATAACTGCGCGGTGAAATATTCTAAGTACCTCGTTGGAGTACTTGTACTATATTTCTTGGAATAAAGGTCTAACCTTAAATTCTGTTGCACGTCTGCAGCCCAGTATATTTTCAAAAATGCTTCCCTGTATTCTTCTACCGTGTCAAAAGTATACCTGAAACTTCGAAACCATAATAGGCAGTCCCCGTCTATTAATTTCTCTATAGAACGCAGCTGTCTTTCGGCAGGTATCTTATTATCCTTTAAATATTCTGACACTTCCTTAAGCCAATATTTTGGTGTCATTGATGAATTATTGCCTGAATACTTCCTAGGCTTATCGGTATCTGGTCTATCTAGCGTGATTGTCTGGTTTTGCATTGTACTGGTATAAGGAGTTGAGGTGAACAAAGGTGGTTCGGGTGTACGGTATCGATCTTCTCCCTCAAATCCATCCTTACATTTTTGTTGGATTCCTGATTCCCCCCATTTATCCTTAAGGTCCTCCTGACTTCTTCTTTCTGATTTTGAATTCCTCAATACGGCTTCTTCCACGGCCTTCGTTCTAATGTCCTGTTGATTAAAACGTCCTTCTAATCTCTCGCACCTAGCAAAAGATTCTCGTCCGATCTTCTGTATATGATCTTCGTTGTACTGAATTCTTCTTCCCATTTCATCTTTTTGTCTTTTATAGTCTTCCTTGACTAATTCAATTTTTTCATTCATTTCCATTTTTGTGTCATGGATCTATTGATCTTTAACCTCCAATTTATCATGTATTCTTGTTTCTATTTCTTCTCGCGCACTATCTACATATTTCTCAAGCTCCTTCCGAAGATCCTTAACGTCTCGTTTTACAGTTTTGACTTCCCGTTGGGCTTCGTCTTTGCGTTTCTTTATATGAGCTAAGTCTCCTTGTGTTTGTTCCATTCTCTTGTTGACCTCCCCTATGCTAGCCTGTATGGGACCTATCTTCTCTTGAATTTCCTTGATTTCTACTTTCTGACAATCTATCTCTTTGCCCTGTTCATTTATCCTTTGATTTTGAGTTTCGATTTGTTTGTCTACGACCTCCTAGTGTTGACTTAATTCCCCTTTCCTTTCCTTTTCGCTTTCCTCAAACCTTTGATCTATATGTTGGTAAATCCCCTCTATTTTTACTTATCCTATCTCTATTTGATCGTTGTTGATCCTCTGTCTCCGTGATCTTTTTTGACACCTCCTCAATCTTTTCTTCCGAGTCTTGCCTAGCTCTCGCGCATGTACAGAGATTCGGTTCTAATTTTTCGTTTATACTTGCTTTCACATTATTAACATTGTCATTCACGATTTTCATTTCGCTGCCTAGCCTGGATTCGAATGTTGCCCGTATTTCTTTGACCTGACCGCCTAATTGTTTTTGCGTTTCGATTTTCATGCTCTTGATCTTGTTATCTATCTCATTCAACCGCTCGTTTACTTTTACCTGCTCACCTGAGATATGGTTTACATTTCGTTTTACATTATTTATATTCATAATGTCGATTATTCAGGTCCGTATAGACGTAACTATAACTTTGAAAGAATAACAGATTTTCCGCATTCAATACTGTTTATTTCTATAACTTACAGGGACTAGTTTCGGGGGATAATACTCCCCCTTCCTCAGCCTGTCCAACAAAACTTCACAAAGGAAAAACTTTCCATGTATAAGCTCATACAAAACACATGAAGAATAAAGAATAATGAAATAATAATTATTTACAATCCCGCTCGACGCTCCAAAGAAGATACTCTTATTGGATCACTAAGGCCTAGGCGAATCAGAACTCCTGAATTGGGCCGGTGCTGCGGTCCGCTGTCCCCACTGCGTCATCTTGGGACCACTCTAGTCCACTTGTTGCTCTTAGCAAACATCAAGGCGGATAAAATTTGTGGCCGCGTCACGCGCCGCCAAGAACTGCAGTGCGCAGGGCGTGAACAAAAACAAACCGGATGCGCCTTGCGAAGTCTCTTACAGCTGAGTGTTAGTGACGTGCTTGGGAACAGGTGGCGGTTGGGGTTGTGGGAGATGGGAGGCTAAGGAAATGAGAATGAGTGAGGTTTGTTGACGCGCCATGTATCGATGTTATGGAGATTGATTAATACGTAGAATGAGAGGAGTCAATCTCTAGTATGTTATGAAAAATGATGGGTGTGAATAGTGGAATATAGTGGGAATTTTATCTATTACTATATAATTCGTCTATTAATGTTCTGTATAAAATGCTGGTTTCAAATATTATTTCATTAAGACTGTCCGAAGGGTTGAATCTCTGTGCTTTATCAATTTCTATTTGTTCCAAAATATTCATGAGCGTGCCTTTATTTTCTTGATGTAAAATTTCTAAGTCATTGTCTATGGTTGTGAATTTATGCCCAGTTTCTACCATGTGGTTGCCCATCGCTGAAAATTTATTATGTTTGATGGCAATGACATGTTCCAAAAATCTGGTGTTGAACCCTCTCCCCGTTTGTCCCACGTAATCGGCATTACACTCGTTACATTTAATCCTGTAGACACCTGAATTGCTGTATTTGTTGGTTTTGTTGAGAATATGTGAGTTGAAAAATGTAATATGATTAGTGTTATTGGTTCTGAACGCTGTTTTTATTTTATATATTTTTAGTACACTAGTAACATTGTATGTGGATTGGTTCACAAAAGTGAACGTTGCGTATGTTGAAGGTTCTTTGTCTTCTTTTGCTAATCTGGAAACGGGTTTCTTCTTAATTTTGTTAATTATATTGTTAACATATTTACTATTGAATCCATTAGCTTCGGCAATTTGGTGAATTATTGAAACTTCTTTGCGATAATCTACGTCAGATAGTGGGACGTTCAACGCTCTATTGACGAAACATGCGAGTGCTGCTCTTTTATGGGAAGCTGGATGATTAGAATCTTGTCTAATTACAGTACTGGTTTGAGTTGGTTTCCTGAATATTTGATACCGCAGGTGATCTTTATCATGCATGACTAGTAGATCAAGGTAATTTATGGAACTGTTTATTTCATTTTCTGACGTGAATTTAATGTTGCTGTTTATTTGGTTCAAATATTGCAAAAGTTGTTCTATTTTCGTTTTAGAGATGTCAAGGATTATGAAAACGTCATCAACATATCGTCCCCAAAAGAACAAACCATCCTTTTTGTTAATGATTGATTCGTATTCCAGATTATCTAAGAATATGTTAGCTACTATTCCTGATAAGGAGAACCCATGGGGAGGCCTTCTTTTTGTTTATAGATTTTCTCATTAAAACTAAATTGGTTGTTATTTAGGATGAATGTTAAGATGTTCAAAAATTCAGAGATCTCAACTTGTGTTAAATCACTATTATTCTTCAAGTTGTTCTCAATAATATCATTGGAGACGGCAATCGGTATGCTTGTTGTCATGTCTTTTATGTCTATAGTGTGTAAAGAATGCGTTCTGGTAAGTTATAGTTTACTAGTTAATTCACAGAAATGTATCGAATTTTTAAAGGATGCATTAGCCTTGAGTTTGTAATGTGATTTAAGAAATGAATGAGCAAATTGAGCGAGTTTGTACGTCGGACTATTTCTGAAATGGACTATTGGTCTGATAGGAATGTTATCTTTATGTATTTTAGGTAGTGCTCTTAATGTTGGTACTTTAGGGTTCATATTGATCATTTTGATTTTTGTTTTTCATCAAGGCTGAATAATGTGTTTTTCAGGAGCTGTTTAAGTTTCCTTTGTAAACGTTGGGTGAGGTCTTTTTGATTTATCTCAAAGTTGGGATTAGTAAGGAAATCTTCTGTTTTATTAATATAATCATTCTTCTTAATAATGGCTGTGGTGTTGCCTTTGTCTGCTTTAGTTAGGATTAACTGGTTCTGTTCTATTTTGGTTGATAAACTTTTGCAATCTCTTAGAAGTTGTAAATCCATTCTATGTTCCTTCTTATGTTGAATAATTTTCTTGATTTTCTTGTTGACTTCATGCCGTGCTCCATTTTGTTCATCTTGAGGCAATCGTTTAATAGCTGCCTCCGATTCAGCTGTCAGTTTGGTTAGGTTGTGTGCATTATAGTTAGATATCCAATTGACTGGGAAGAAAAGCACAGAGATTCAACCCTTCACACAATCTTAATGAAATAATATTTGAAACCAACATTTTATACAGAACATTAATAGACGAATTATATAGTAATAGATAAAATTCCCGCTATATTCCACTATTCATGCCCATAATTTTTCACAACATACTAAAGATTGACTCCTCTCATTCTACGTATTAATCAATCTCCATAACAGCGATACATGTCACGTCAACAAACCTCACTCATTCTCATTTCCTTAGCCTCCCATCTCCCACAACCCCAACCGCCACCTTTTCCCAAGCACGTCACTAACACTCAGCTGTAAGAGACTTCGCAAGGCGCATCCGGTTTGTTTTTGTTCAAGCCCTGCGCACTGCAGTTCTTGGCGGCGCGTGACGCGGCCACAAATTTTCTCCGCCTTGACGTTTGCCAAGAGCAACAAGTGGACTAGAGTGGTCCCACTATGACGCAGTGGGGACAGCGGACCGCAGCACCGGCCCAATTCAGGAGTTCTGATGCGCCTAGGCCTTAGTGATCCAATACGAGTATCTTCTTTGGAGCGTCGAGCGGGATTGTAAATAATTATTATTTCATTATTCTTTATTCTTCATGTGTTTTGTATGAGCTTATACATGGAAAGTTTTTCCTTTGTGAAGTTTTGTTGGACAGGCTGAGGAAGGGGGAGTATTAGCCCCCGAAACTAGTCCCTGTAAGTAATAGAAATAAACAGTATTGAATGCGGAAAATGTATTATTCTTTCAAAGTTATTATCTATATTTTCATTCACAGACTTTATTTGAGTCTGTATACTTTCATTTATTTCTGCCTGTGCGGCCTCAACTTTATTATTTACAACACTAATCTGGGAATTTATTTCGCCAAACTTGGTGTCCATTTGATTGTTTATCTCACAAATTTTAGCGTTTACCTGAGTGTTCAAAAGTTCAAAATTATCTTTACACTCAGTATTACCTTTATTAATGTTTTCCTGCATTTCGTTTTGGTTTTCCTGAAGTTTGTTGTTTATAACTTCTAAATCCCGAAGCTTATTATTTATATCTTCTAAGTCCTTTTTATTTTCATCCCTACCTTCCTGAAGCTTATTATTTATATCTTCTAAGTCCTTTTTATTTTCTTCCCTATTTTCCTGAAGCTTACTGTTTCTAACTTCCAGGTCCTGAAGTTTATTGTTTATACCTTCTAGGAGCCCCTTTAGCTCCTCACACATAGCCATTCGTTTTCCAAATATTTGAGAAAAGATGGGCTACTCCCATCCAAGAACGAACCATGCACACAAGGTAATTCTGGGCTCGATCTGACATGCCTGTGTTGTTGGTTTTTTTTTTTCATTTTGGGATGAAGTGTCCAACGGGTATGTAGGTAACAAACCCGTTCGCAGGTCCCTCCTTCAAAACCATTTGCATACATTAAGCAAGACATTTAAAAAATTCGAAAATTGAAAATCTCGAAATTTTCCACAAAAAATTCGGAAACTCGAGTTTTTCTCTGTTTTTTTCCCTTAAGAAACCCCGCCTCACGCCTTGGGCGCTATAAAATGAACTAGGGGTGTTTCATTTTCACAGCTGTTTTGCGTTCGGCGGGCAGTTGCGGTCGCTATCTTTTACTTTTACATTTTTTTACTTTTAAACGTTACTTGGACCGACTTTTCTTGTAAACTTGTGCACGTATCAAGTACTTCAATATATGAGTCCCCTGTACCCGCTATGAGGAGGATGTTTAGTCAGTACTCGGATTAGCTACTCCGGTATCGGGGCACGTTACGTTCCCTCCACCCCTGACCTCACATCCGATATGTAAACACAATCAGGTTAACAAGATTATAGGAAAAACTCAACATTACAGTTAAAAATTATTTATTCATTAAAAGGAAATAATCAACTCAGAAACGTATAAAAAATCAAGATCACTTGGCATTGTCCCTTCAAATGTCAATTATGAAAATCGCTATTTAAAAATCATCAAAATTCACTATAATGTCATTTCATTGTTCCGTGAAGTTTTTGAATGCCCTGTCTTGCTTAATTTATCACTTCCACAAACTATACCACTATTAAGTTTTATTCTACTCAGGCGTCGAGCGTGCCTATCATTTTAGTCATCTAATTCGTCCAAGGCTTTGGATATTTACATTTTTCTTTATTTACCCTTTAGGGTTCCCTTTATTCGTTATATTTATATGACCCTTATTTTATTAAGTTATTTGGGTCTTAATAACAACTCTTCACAAAGCCTTAGGTTTTAAAATACAATACAATACTTTACAAAAATATGCCATGTCTATCGATCGAACCCCTAATCATCCAGTCACCATCCATGCACCTAGGCGATTTGCTTTGTGTTGTACTGTGCACCATGTTGTTTATTATAATGGGATCTTAATTTATAACAGCTTGCCACGGTGGGTGAGTGGATAGCGTATCGGTCTACTAACCCCAAGATTGCAGGTTCGCCCCTGACCGTGGTAAGTGATTTTTGAAAGGCGGCAAAAATACGATACGCATGTCATACGATGTTGGCATGTCAAAGAACCCATTTGAATTCAGTAGGCCGAGTTCATAATGGCAAAATTAATCTCGGGAGTTTCCGCCAGCACAAAGTTCCTCATTTCTCTACTAGAGAGCGCTATTGTGTTCAAGGAGATTAGATATCTAACATCTAACCTCCTTGACTTTCATAGTCAAGGAACTACGAAATTCGACATGCAAGCTACCCTCTGGGTGTCAAGTAGCAAAACTTGCACCAGACACCCGAGGCCATACGATATTATTATTATTAATTTATAACAAAACTTCATTATTTCTTAACCCGTTATATTATTATTTATGAAAGAAGGAATTTCTTTTACCAACAATTAAATATTTTGACAAAGTCCGTCAAATTTTTACATAACATTTCAGAAATAGGCTCGGGACGATTTCTTTGATTCCTGCCTAATAATTCTACATTCAGTTTAAGCTTGCACCTTTTATTAACTTTATCATTTTTCATATAGCAGCTTCCCTTTAACCAGTCTCTGCTAAAGCTCACTTGGCTACGGAACTCATTAAGATGTCTCACCTTCTCCCTCGCAAGAGGCAAGGTCACGCACAGAAGGCTGTCCCCCTCTTCCGTTGGTACTTTAAAAAACGAGATTTATGATGGCTCGCCGGCCCTTCGTGCTTTACGCTCGTGTTACTATTCAACCACATGATTTCCAAGACTTAAAATTCATTTCACCACGGATATTTGTTCCGTATTTTACTTATTATTATTATTATTAATCTTTCGTTCCCAGGATATTAGCATTTAATTCGGATAGGCGATACTGTAGTTAATTATTACAACTTCTTACGACGCTTATAACTCAACTGTATGATGCCTCTTTACAACAATGCATATTCACAACAATACCTTACTACAACAATGCCAGGCTGGGATCCTTATCCTACAGCGGGACTTACATAACACTATCACATACGACGCTTCATTCGACTACATTTTTGGTGGGAATTTACACATCCACAATACACAACAATAATGCCAGGCTGGGATTTGTTTCCTATAGCGGAACTTACATAATACTATCACATTCGACGCTTCAATCGACAACAATTTGGTGGCAATTTACTCATCCACGACATACAATACGAGGCTACTTCATTACAACAATACTTCGGTGGGAAATATACCTCCACGCATTTCGACGATACTTTCACTACATTTTCCATCTCGCGAATAAATATATCCTGGTTTAACGCACATTATATTCAGCTTGAAACTATCCTGTTGTTATTCTTATGATCCCTTATGGTAATACAACTTGCTTGGATAAATTTTCACGATTGATTGTCAGTATTATTTATATTGGTACGACTTCGGCCTTCATATTATTTATTTCACAACCTTGGCCTGATAGCCTACAAGGTAACATATTCATTCTTGGGTGTTTCGTTCCACCATTTATTTTGGACATTTATAACTTTATTCATTTATTAACATATTATTTCTTGCTCCATTTTTTATTTTGAGTTCCTAGACACGGGTTTTTTAATATAACTTTGTTTTCAATTTGATCCTCATTATTTGTATTATTATTATTTGACATTTTTTATCATTCCATTATAACGCTCCATTCTTTCATTATTTGTTATCTGGTATACATTTTAACCATTATTATTAACTTATCCCTTCAATTTTTATAATTTTATTACGGTGCATATTTATTTCATAACTAGGCAACAATTTAAGCCATTTAAATTATCATTTTAATTCCTTCTTTCAAATTCGTTTATTGATCATATATTTCATTATCGGGTTTCCATTTCTTTATCTTTACTGATCCCAACAATTCTTTATTTTCACCGAGGCGATCCTCGTGGTTAACAATTATCATCCTTTCCAACATATCATTTATTTGTACATTAATTTCATCAATGAATCAATCGTTAAACTCCCTAGTTGACGACCGATTCTATTGATATCAGTACACAGTACAACAGCAAATATTAATGAAATTTCATTAACTCACCCGTGTGATGACTCCAATCTTAGACAGACTCACCCATCCGATAACATCTAATTATTCTTCATGGCACTACTTTTCGTGCTTTGCACATCACTCTGATATAATTCATTTTTACACATATTTAAACACATTATTTACCCTTGTAACATTACTATTTCTAACACATCACAAATATATTTCTCTACATTGAATTATACTGCACTTATCTCCATATATTTATTTACACTGCACTTATTTCTCTATATTTATTTGCACTGCAGTTATTTTTCTGCACTATATCTCAGTGATCTTCTACGTTCCTGTTGGTGATCCATATTTCGACGCCATCTCACCTCTGCTTTGGACGTGTAATAACTCGATCCTCTCTGAGCTCCTAGGCTGAATGTTAGTCCTTTCTCTATTCCTGTAGGTTTTTATTTTGGCATCCCTTATTACTTGTCTATAAGCGTTTAAGTGTCCTTCACTAATGTTTTTCGCTTATTTAATGGTTTCCTTACACCGTGTTCTATCTGTCCGGATTGTTCACGTCTTATAACGTAACTATTCTGCTTTGTTCGGGTTTCGAACCTACAATCCTCTTACTTATCTGACGATAATATTTTCTTTTACAACACGACGTGTTTTACGTTTCCCCTATGGGAATGTCTTTTACTGTATCTTTGTTAAATGTACCGTAGCTTTACTAGAGTTTGTTGACTAAGCTACCGGTACTTGAACTCGTGTTTCATTGACTCGGAGTCCTAGATTACATTCGAATCTCTGATAAATATTGTCCCTTGACTTCGCTTTACTGTTCATAAAGAACTGTCCATGTTCTCGAATTGTTGACTTTCAACTTCGCGTAATTTATTCATACTAGCCCGCACTTTTTTAGGCTGTATTAATGTTCCTTTACTCAACGCGGCGTAACTTATTCTTGTCACGATTTTTGCTTGATCCAGCGCCAAGCGCTATAGTGATCACTTTGAAACGATTTTTCACGATATATCGGGCAACTGTGCCACGCACACTCGAACCTTTGTTGAACTAACCGTGAAATATGCTTGCGTTCCTAAATATTTCTCTTTGAATAACGGTATAATGACCCGTATGTTCCGTTACTGCGGACATGATGTACTGAATAATTTCTTGCGGCGATCCAGCGTGTCGCTTCTAACGCGAGCTGGAGTATGACAACCACCACGACCTCTCAAAGGTTCATTGTAGAACTGAGTGACTGAGTTTCGTTCGACCCCTTATTTATACTGATTTATCAAAACGTAGTTCCCTCACGCAAGTGCGGAGTCTATTCTTCATGTTTGAGCCCCTATCTGCTTGAAACTTTTTATACAAATGTAGAATGAGCTAATTCTAACATTGGTTCTATGCGGAAATTATTTTGATCATACGTTTTTTCCCAATTAATTAAAAAGATTATTATCCTCATTGCAGGGCTAGCGGATTGGTCCTCTGAACTTCGATGTTCTTGCGCTTTAATTACCAATGACGCAATTGTTGACGTTGCAGTTTTTATCCGTATCAGCATCCATGGCTGCCAAGTTATGAAATGATATGATTCCCGTATGAGTTCCAGCGCTTGATATCCCCGCGCGGTGTTTCCTCCTGGTTAGGTTGTCCCCTAAAACTGATTAGCTCTTATCTGGTACTTCCTGGACTTCTGTATCATAATTTATCGCGGCAGCAGCTCTTTTTAGGGCCAGCCTGAATCATTGCAATAATCGTTAATCACTAGGTTCAATCCCATTAACTTTGACAGTTCTACCATCGTAAATTTGATACAGTGATTGCCTTGAAGGTTTTTAATGATGCCTGCCTGATGCAATAACAGCTCGTGAGTTTGCAGAACCTCGCTTATCTGTTTATACTTTCTTGACACTTATCACTGATTACTGGTCTTTATTACTTCCTTAAAGGATTGTAATCACGCAGATATGGCGTTACGACTCCTATGTGGGTGTCGTAATTTCCTGCAATATTCCTCTCTCGGATGGACGTAGGCAATGCTTCCATCTCGTGGGTCCAGCGTTCGATACCTTGGGCCAAACTCCAGTTGGGCACAGTAGGTGATTAACGAATATGTAAAACTTTTTAAAACGTGTTTTTATATGTGTTATCTTATAATTACCCAAATAATTACATGTTGTAGTGCTAATACATAAGAATCACGCTGCACGTTTCATTGCAAGCTTCCGCAACAAGGAGACTAGTTCATCGGCTATGGAATCCTACATCCGTCCCTTCACTAAAAATATACATTACCTACAACTACAAGTAATATAAAGAATTAGATTTGGTTTGCATGTCAGAATATGTGTTGGCTGTAGTAGACTCTGCAGTCCTTACTTGAATTAAAAACACCTAACACACACTAATACAGTCATCACAATTAACACCGGTTATCAGACAGATTCTACACACATGCAAATTTCACGGGACTACATGACGACGTTGTTGCAGCCTCTAAACTAAGGAACCAACCATCCAGACTCTACCGTGGATCAGGGACAACGAATTGAAATCGCTGTGGTAGCGTGTTGTAATATGTGGTGGTATGTGTACATATATATTCCATAGCAAAATTCACGCCATATATACTTAATGGGAGAGCCTGTGAAATTATAAAACAATAAATATTTAAAATTCAAGTGAAAAACCAACCCTGCTCGAAATTGAACCCCAGACTTACGGGTGAGAGTCTGTCACCGCTAAACCCTTGGCTAAATCTGACCAACAGCCTTAGATATAACTGCCTGTCTGCCTAGCATATAATGTCTTGGAAAAAACCGATTTCTTCAGCATATTGTGCCTTTATTGTGAACCATTTCATACGAAAATTGGGGCAGATGACCTCGTAGTTCCCCCCTTAAAGCATCAATAACTAACTATACTAAATTTATCGAAATTTGATGTTTTTCAGGGAACGACCCACCAGAATGGGCTACAATCGTGTTGACCGACTGAAAAACATCAAATTTCGATTACTAAGGCACACTGAAAAATATAGGGGTAGATGATCTCGTAGTTCCGCCCCTTAAAACAACAATAACTAACTAACACTGAAAAATAGCTTTAAACACCATAATACTAAATTTATATTACTTATTTTAGTACATTCCATAAAACAATTTCAAGCTACTGAAATATGAACAAGGCAGCAGATGTTATCAGCCATTTTGACATGTGAGCTTTAACTGCTCCGTGCACGGCACGGTACGGCATGACATGGCCGCTTGGGTCACGTCCTTGAGGACAGTTTAAATCACCCCCTGTTCGATAAGCGGAACTGGTGAAACCGGGCCTTGTTGGATCCTATGTTACGGAATTGCCTATAATGGTCCCATGATTCATCCAGCCACCATCTTGATATTATTTGACTGATGACGTTGCACCTTGGGGCCTCAGTCGCTTTCCACATAAAGCTATATATTTGAAAAAGTCAGTAGCGATTGCATGATTAGTTTAATTTGACTTAAGCTTTGAACATTTGGGTGGCCGCCATTTCGTTTTCGTTAATACGGTGGCGATACAATCATGACACCGAGGTGTCGTTTGTTAGTGCTACTTCTGTACCAAATTTGGTTCAATTGATAGAGAGGGACAGACATACGCATTCACACACAGACCGATATACACACTCTTAGCCCTGTAGATCCCATAAGTCTGCTGTCATTTTTTACAACAATCGAGAGTAGGATAATAGCCAAAATTAAGTGGATACGACCGTAAGTACGTCATAAAATAATACAAAATAAATTAAAAAGAAGTCACAATCAACGCTAACCAAAACTATAAAAGAAGGTAAATATTACACACGTTTACAGATAAAAATAGAAACTTATGGTATTCGCCTTGACTTATAAGTTGAAAAAAATAGTTCTAAAACAACTAACACAATCAACAAACGTCTATTTAATTCTCACACGTTAAACAAACTAGAACATTTCCAAAAAAGGTGTTCAGTAAAGAACATAAAGCCTACTCTCTCCTAAATGCATGGGTATGGTCTAGTTATAACTCTTTGTCCTTTTTAAAGAGCATAATTGAATGTTGGTTGTAGTAGCTTGTTGAAATACAACGTGCTATACAGATATTATACGTTGATTGATTGAATCCTCACCTGAATTATACACACACTAATTCAGCCATCACAATAACTCAGGTTATCGGACAAAATTCAACACTCGCCCAAGTACACGGGGCTAAATGACCATGATGTCCATGCATCTCAAATGAGACACCAACAACAACAACACATACCTACCCAAATCCTTCCTCGTATAAAAGTACACACACTAGTACGCCTACAGACATCACAGTGACCCAGGGTATCAGACAACTACTACACACACCCAAGTACATGGGGATACAAGACCATGATACCGCAAAACCCCTAAAGAATCAACAACAAAAACAACAACATCAATAGACTCTACCGCGGATCAAGAACAACGATTTTAATCGATGTAGTCGAGTGTTAAAATATATATATACGAGGCACGTCCAGAAAGTAAGTTCCGTTTGGTAATAAAATTAAATTGTGTACAGATACAGAAAAAATATTTATTGCACAACATTCTACACCTCTTAAACTACTTTTCCACATAACTGCCGAACTTTTGCAGGCATTTGTCATAGCGTGGCACACGTTTTTGAATATCTTCTTCATAGAAGTTTGGCGCCGACCGTAAACGAGAGTGAAGACTCCCCTGTAAGATATCCTACAGTTTGGCCACCACTGTTAGGCAAATTGCGTGCTTACCAGGAGAACTGCGTATGTTTCGGAGTTCTCCTGACCACATACGCAATTTGCCTTACAGTGGTGGCCAAACAGAAGGATATCTTTCAGGGGAGTCTTCACTCTCGTATACGGTCGGCGGCAAACTTCTATGAAGAAGGTATCCAAAAACTTGTGCCACTCTATGACAAATGCCTGCAAAAGTTCGGCGGTTATGTGGAAAAGTAGGTTAAGAGGTGTAGAATGTTGTGCAATAAATAATTTTTCTGTATCTGTACACAATTTAATTTTATTACCAAAGGGAACTTACTTTCTGAGCGTGCCTCGTATATATATAATATTTTCGATTCCAAATACACACTATTATATGCTTAACATTATAATGTGTGAGTAGTTATAAATCAATAAATACAAAAGAAAAACGAAGTAAAAGAATTTGAACCTGCTGGGATTTGATCCACGAACCTCCTAACTATGAGTCCAGGTCCGCTACCACTACCCCACACATGTCGTACACTAATGCTTGGTTAGCAACTGGTTCAGTATAACTCTATAATACGTTGTCTTTCAATCAACGATTTTATTAGCGTTTTCTGCTGTTTTTATAAACCATTTGATACTAAATATGTATTATTTTGTTCAGTACATTCCTAAGAGGATATAAACTTAGGAAGTTACGGAAATATATGGCTTTACGAGCAAACTATAGCGGCCATTTTGATCCAACGGGACGGCATGGACAAGCACGATATGGCACGGTCAGCCTGAATTGTTAGTCACTACTGAGAAATAATATTCTATTTTAAAAAGCTAATATCCTACCGGTCACCTCCTTGAGGATAGTTTAAATCTCCCTATGTACGATGAGCGTATTAGTTAAGGCCAGGCCTTGTTGAATCGTAAGTTACGATTAGGCTATAATACTTGCATGATTCATACATCCGCCATCTTGAAACTATTTGGCTGATGACCTTGTAGTTTGGGCAAACGATGCTTCCCACATTAAGGTATATTGTTGCAAAATTTGGTAGAGATCGGATGATTAGGTTAGTCGTAATTTGCTTTAACCTCCGAACATTTGGGTGGGCGCCATTTCTTTTTTGGTTAGGATAGCGGTGATATACAACATGACACTGAGTTGTCCCTGACTATTGCTTCCTCTGTACCAAAGGTGGTTCGATTTGGTTTCGTCGTGTTTGAATTGATAGGGGGGGGGGGATTTGAACACATACATGGCCGCCATTTGCAAACTATTGGGCTGATGACCATGCAGTTTGGTCACACGACGCTTCCCACTTGATGGTATATTCTGCAAAATTTAGTAGAGATCGGATGATTAGATTAGTCGTAATTCGATTGAAGCTTTGAACATTTGGGTGGCCGCCTTTACTTTTCCTTGAGGATGCCGGTGCCCTTTGCTCTGTACCAAATTTCGTTCATTTCAGTTTCACCGTGCTTGAATTGGTTGGGGAAGGGGGTGGCAGACATACCAAATCACACACACACTTACTGTGACCGAAATCCAGTCATGTGACTAGGCTACCCCAGCCGTGAGCCAGGAGGAAACGAAGGATCACTGGCCGATCTACGCTGAGAGCCGAAGAGCGAGTCTCCGAACGCATGGATTATTTATTTTGTATGTCCGGCATGAAACTCCATTTTTATGACGTCTTGCTGATGATAATAATTAATATATCTTGTAATGAATCTGCGTTCCTTATTATTGTCAAACAAAGATAAAAGAAGATATCAATTGACTAGTTATTTTTTTTGAAGCAGAAAGCCGACTTTTTTTAATCAATCTGATATGTGTGAAGCTTCTCATTAGGAGACAGGAGGAGGGATGATTACCCCTGCCCAGAGCTTTTAAAAAAAGAAAGAAATAAGGGGTACTCTCACTTGTAATCGACAAACGATCTTCCATTTTCGGCAATTTGCAAAGTCCGGTCATTGTTTGTGTTCGAATCATTAACTTTCAAACTTTTCGATGCCTGGGTGGATGTTAAATAGTTCGTTATTTCCTTCATCCTTCAAAATTAACCACACGCACAAAATAACAACCTACCCCGCCTCCAAACACTATAAGAACGGGGTGCCAAATTGCCGACCAAAATATACTGATAATCTCCTCCAGCTGTTGTGAACAGCGCGTTGACGCCAGCTGATCAATGAACTTTCAAGTCGGAAGTTATATTTTCCAGACTAGATACAAATGTACTTTTTATTTTCTTAAACAGTTTTCAAATATTTAAGAGGTACGCGTACCCCCGTGTTCCCCCTGAAAAAAAAAACTGTAGGACCACCCACGTGACGAGGAAGACAGTCTGTGAAACGGAGTCGTGCTTGACTGGCATTAGCATTCTATCGCTTATTGTCTGCAGTACAGCATTCATTCGCTTATGGTCTGCGGTACAGCATTCATTCGCTTATGGTCTGCGGTACAGATTCGTTTCGCTTATTGTATGCGGTACAGTGTCGTACAGATTCGTTTCGCTTATTGTATGCGGTACAGTGTCGTGCCGTAATGTTTTTCATTCGCAGACTGTCTACGATTAAATATCGAACCTAACTAACCGAGGTTCTGATTACAGACGGATCGCGTTCGCGAAAGGTAAGTTCGCCAGTGAACGTGAGTTTGATACCAGACGAACGAACGGTAACTTGATATTATACAGGTGATAAATTCAGTGTAAAACGTGGCGGATGTAAGTAAATTTTACGTTATGACACCACACCACAATGGACTTATCATGCAACATGATGAAAGCTAACTGCACACCATGGTTCTAGTAATAAGCACAGTTATGCCATGCGAAGTCGAAAGTTTCTAATAGCAAGACATTCACACTATATTATTCAAGAGCGTCATCTACAATTAAACATATTTCTGAACAGAAAATAATTCACTGAACAATACTGTAATCCTAATGCAGGATATGCAGATTAGTAATTTGTGGAACAATAAAACAGCTGTGGCGGACACTCAGATGAACATTTGGGAATCCAGACTTTTCAATATGCAAACATCACATAATATGATCAACATGGGAACATTCAAGAACATTTACTCAGTCAACATGATGAAGTCTTAAACGGAATTAGGAAATACGTATGAGTATAGATGAATACTGGGACTAGAAGACTTAAATACATCACACAGTCAACACGTTGAAGATGGCGTTTCATGAATTCGTAAGACGACGATCTAGCAATTTGAAGGCAACATAAACCTCCATGATATCTTCAGACATCACACCACCTTTAAGGGCAGTGAGTCCAATCTGCACCTATTCTACGTGTGACAGCCATTACCACGAATTAATCATTGATTTTATTTCAGGTGACTGCTATATTATGCCTGATTTTCAAACATAAAGAGCATTTTAGGAGTAATACATTGCTATTGATAATTATTTCACACATATTTCAACGAATTTAATAACTTATCATTTCATTTCTCTATTAATAAATTTAAATTAATTTATGTCATGCCATCTTAATAACTTTTCGCAATTGTGAATGCTTCATTACGATTATTATTGCCGCGAGTGCTGATGGAATAACAGATGTTTAGCAACGATAGTTAAATAGTTGAACTAATTGAACCTAATTTAACATAATGAATTAATTATGAATTATAATTGATTGTTTATGCAGAATGAATGAAATTATTATAATTAATTGATAGTTAACTTCGATCATGAATGCATTTAGTGTGGCAATTTATAATAAAGCCATGAATTATAATTGAAATACATAATATTGTCAATGTTGAACTGGTGGAATTTAACGGTTCAGATGATTAATGTAATGGATTAACGAGTTATATGAAGCATTTGGAATAACTAATTTTGGAAACAGCGCATTTAATGGTAGCACGTTTTTATATTAATGGTGTAGACACTTCATTTAAGGAGTTCTTATAGTGGCAACAATTGGATGTGAGTCATATGGTCAATCCAATATAAATATTTAGAAGATTGAAATGTGTAATGAGAGAATTTCACTACTTGTGTTGGTGTTCAGTTGAATTCAAGGTTTTGTCAGTGTTAACACAGTCCTAACATTATAATTTATGATGTGCGTGCTAATAATAATAATAATAATAATAATAATGACAAGAACACACTAAACATAGAGAAGGTGCAGAGATGGGCTGAAAAAGAACTTCATGGCAGATTCTACAACCAGTGCAATGACAAGAATATTGACAAACAGCTTTAGAACACATGGTTGTCAAGGGGAGAGCTGTTTCCAGAAACTGAGGGGTTTAACCAGGCGATACAAGACAAAGTTATCACCAAAAGAAGTTATAAGAAACACATCCTGAGAGATCAGACTATTATAGATGACGAATGCAGGAAGTGCAATACCGGCCCAGAAACCATAGAGCATATTACCAGCAGCTGAAGAATTCTAGCGCCAACATTAACACTGAGAGGCATAACGATGTTGCCAAAGTCATTCATCAAGAACTCGCCCTAACCCGATCTCTCATACACGACAGGACGCCTTATTACAAATACTCTCCTGAAAGTGTGCTGGAAAACGAAGATTACAAGCTGTATTGGGATCGCACTATTCAAACAGACAAAACAACTCCTCATAATAGACCAGATATAACTTTAACTGATAAGAAGAACCATCACACGTACTTGATTGACATATCTGTTCCGAATGACCATAATATCCACCATAAATACAGAGAGAATATAGAAAAATATACTCCTCTAGCTATGGAGGTTGCTAGAATCTGGAGACAAAAAAATGTGACGATTCTTCGTTTCCTCCTTTCTCCCACTGGCCTGACACCTAAATCCTTTTCAGTAAATCTAGCCACACTAAATATTTCCATATACACCCACACTATTGCACAAAAGGCTGCAAACTGAAAACCTGCAGCATCGTTAGAGGGTTTTTGAATACATATTAGGATTTTTCATTGGACCCTCTTGTGAAAAAGAGACGTGGAAGATAAGAAGAGAAAAGAAAATTAACTGCCAAACGTCTATGTTATACCGTATAGTTCGAAAATGTATGCTAGTGTTACTTTACTCATTTTCTTGTACATAATGTACCGATATGAGTCATGTTACCGACTGTAAGTTGAGTAAATAAAGATAATAATGATAATAATAATAATGATATGATTTATGTTTATTCTCGTATCAGAAACATACATTTTAAACATATAACACAGTTATTATATTATCTTTGCCCAAAACTTGGCCACTTCCAGTGCACTCTGTGCTCCCCGACGAAGATCTTCTTCCGTGCAGGATGCTGGGCACAGTCGACACTCAGTCATATGCTGAACAGTCTGGTCTTCTCCACAATCACATTGAAAATCATCCTGGTCAATGTAACCCCATCTTGCCATATTAACCCTTGATCTGCCTACTCTAGAGCGCAGTCTATTCAGGGACTTCCAAGTCGTCCATTCCTCGTCATAGCCAGGAGGTAGAGTTCTAGAAACATTTTCCCAACCAGGGGGAATGTTGGTCGTAGCCCTCCACATTTGCAACCTAGCTTTTTCAGCAGTGGTTCTAAGTTCATTTGTTGTTCTATGGAAACTCTTCCTCGACTTCAGTCGTTGGGGCTGCGGTTCGTGTCCATATACAGGATGAATTCTTTCATGCTCTACTGTCTTTCGTTCCTTATTCGCAGCTGTTTCTCTTCGAACAGGGGGTGGTGCTATTCCTGCGAGGAGATGAAGCCATTCGATTGGAGTTGATTTCAAGCAACCTGTTATAACTCTGCAGGTATCGTTGAGAGCTACATCCATCTGTTTGGCATGTGTTGAATTATACCAAACAGGAGAAGCACACTCTGCTGCAGAATAGCATAGTGACATTGCAGAAGTTCGGATCGTTTCAGGTTGACTACCCTACTTCGATCCAGCCAGTTTGCGTAGGAGATTGTTCCTGTTAGAAACTTTCGACTTGGAGTTCATGCAGTGCTTCTTGAAAGTAAGAGAACTGCCAAGTGTCACTCCTAGATATTTTGGAGTCTCACAGTGTTCCAGTTCGACCCCTGACAATACGATCTTTAACTTGGGAGTAGCTTCCCTATTTCTCAAATGAAAAGCACACACTTGTGTCTTTGAGGGGTTTGGCTTAAGCTGCTTTGTGTTGTAGAAACTGGAAAGATCTTTAAGGGCATTCGTGAGGGTGTTCTCCACTGATTCAAAATCTGCGCTCTGAGTGGCTAGAGCAAGGTCATCAGCATATAGGAAACTTCTGCTGTTCGGGGCTATAGGTTGGTCGTTTGTGTATATATTGAACAGGATTGGAGCCAGTACACTTCCTTGCGACTACGCTGTCGTTGAAAGTCGCTGCTGATAAGTCGACAATTACCACTCCTGTCACATTACGAGCTTCAAACCCATCTTCTATAAACTGAGTGAGATTTAGCAGTTGTCCAGTATAGCTTTTACCAGGGCGAAATCCATATTGCTGAGGTAAAAGTAAGGGGTCAATTACAGGTGATAGGCGATTTAAAATCAATCTTTCCAGCAGTTTGTAGAGGTGACATAGTAGTGCAACTGGTCTAAAATTATTTGGATTATTTCCTTCTTTGCCAGGTTTCAGCAAAGCGATCCGGATGATGATCAGCTCTTCAAACAAAGCGTCAGCAAAAAAAAAGGCGTGGCTTAGCACAGTTTTGAACACTCGATAACTTATCTCAAAAAGTGCTCATCCGATTTGAAAACATAGGCTATCACTCCGTTGAATTTATTTACTAAATATGTATCATGCTTATTAGAGAAATCATTTCCAATCCATAAAAAAAAGTCGGTATCGATATCACAGAGGAAAATATGCGCAAGTTTTTCTATGAGCCCTTTAGCATTCACAAAATTGAAAACAAAACATTGATATCTTTAACAGTTTAGAATATATTGCAGAGGGACATCTTAGGCCACTAACTCTGTATATACCGCGGTATGTATATATTGAGTCGAGTGAGTTGCATTTCAATTGTTAAACTCCTATTTTTAGCCTACTTTCGATTTTTGCAAAAATTGAAAGTAGACATGAGATCTACACAGAGCCAAAAAATTGTGTGTCTATGTGTGTGTGAGTGTGACTGTAATGTACCCGTTTCCCAGATATCACGTGGGCTGACACGAATGGGTGTGTGCCATGGCCTGTTGACACACATGCACATCGTAGCCTCACTCTCAATTATAGTTAGTTATTGTTGTTAAAAGGGGTGGACAGCGAGGTCATCTTCCCCACTTGCAGTATAATCTGCTTCAAATTGAATGAATATCACCAAAACAGAATCATATTCGTCTTTCCTAGAGGAAGCGCGGGCGATAACCTGTGATTCATAAATTGCGGGGTCAGAAATGGTTTATTCTCCCCTCCCTTGATTCCGAAACCAATTAATGTGTTATGTTTTCGCATTGCACTGTACCCTTATCCTGTTTGAAGAATCTGCCATTATCTGAAGATGGGCTGGATTGCAGAAGATTCTTGGTCCCCGGTTAGTCAAACCGTTCGTCGACGCTGGCAAATAAAACAGGAAAGGCACACTAACTAATATTCTAATACTCTACTGGGTTCTTCGGTTCCTAACTAGTTTTGGAGAGTGAAAATTTTGCAATTCTCGGGCGTAACGGGTATGGTTGTAGGAATTGGGCTCCTAATTCTACCTCCATAGCTCAATATAATCACAAAATACTGCAAATCATAAGTCAAAATACTATAAAAATAAGTTGGACAAACGTAAATCACGTGTCCGCCTGGTTTATTCAAAATAAAGACGCAAACATACAAAGATATCAAATAAACTCGCTGGTTCCTGAAATAAAAATCCTAACTTGAAACTAAATCATCCTACTCTGCTTATTCTACCTTCTACGATGCTCCTTGCATTTCTAAATATCACTTGCCTAAGTTTAAGGAGTGCTCAAAATGAATAGTTGAAATCTTTCCGAATTCCAATGAAGAAATTCTACAAAGCTTATTATGTCAAAGTTCATTTTGCATACTTGTATTTCCATTACGAATTAAATTCATCAACAAATGTCTTTCCATAAAGAATGTCTGTATACGTCAGTGTTGCCATATCAACTTTCACTGAGCCTGATCCTGATCTGGAGGCGTCGTGGCGCAGCGGTCAAGCTATTTGCCTCTCACTAAGGCGGTTCGATTCCCGGTCAATGCATGTGAGATTTTCGAAGTGAAATGCCCTGCCCTGAGGTTCGGATTCCACGTAAAAGGAAGGTCCCGTAGCTCATGATCGCGATATTAATGGTCACGTTAAACTACAAGCTTCCTTTTCCTTGGTCCTGATCTACAATCAATCATCTACTCCTAATAAACCCTAATTAACCTAATATAACAATTTCCATAATAATATTAATAATAATCATAAACCGAATATACTATCACAAATCCCAAATACCTAAACTCAAAATTCTAAATCCAAAATCCAAGATTCCTTCATCTCCTAAATTCAAAATCCTAAAATCATCGGTCTACAAAATTCCTAAAATAATGAAATCTCCCAATATAAATAGTCAAAATACAAAAAAAGTCGGAAATGGTACTTCGAATAATTTTCTCAAAATACTAAAGAAGAAATGACACTACTGATGGAAAATTCTCTCTACAGTACCTGTTGTCGCGTAAAGTTGATCTTGCAGAGATCATCCAAGATATAGATTACTCCAACCTCAGGTATCCCCTGTCTCGTTCTACAGGTCCAAGATGTTACTACTTTTCTAAACTCCTTACAGCTCCAAGATGTTTCTGCTCTCCCGAACTCCGTACAGCTCCAAAATGTTTCTGCTCCCTCGAACTCCGTCATTGGACTGCATCCTCCTTCAAACCTGGTCTCCGATCTTCGTCTCTTGAACTTCAACTCCCGACATCTTCGTCTTTCTTGCCACTTCATTATTGTAGAATCGCATCTTGTCGTTGAATTTCATAATGTTCTTCGTTAATTAATGCTCAAAGAATTTTGAATATTTTCGTAGCTAAAGTCACTTCTCCTCCTGACTTTTATGTAGCTCCGGACATTTTCACTTTCTCGTAGATCATGTTACCTTCTGAATAATTTAGTTCCTTATACTTCCGACTTTCATAATTTCAGCAAATGTCCCTCTCGACTTCGTAATCATGGTAATGAAGATTTTATAATAATAATATTGTCGAATCACCCTTGTAGGTCTCCTCCTGATAATGTTCGTTCACTTCACTGAGCTTCAAAATGTGCCTTAGATTTTCAATAATGTTCAAATATCGGTAGCTTTCCTTAAATAAGGGGCATATGACCTCGTAGTTCCGCCCCTTAAAACAACAATAACTATCTAACTTCCTTAAATATTCGCTTATTTATTCTTGAAAATTCCTCTTAGATGCTATCGTTTAGCTTTAATTCATATTATGACCCAATCATAAAATGTCTATCAACTTCGCCAATGTTCAAACAACTCAATATCATGCCATATGGTTTCACTTCACACTTGCAAATGCACATGTAAATGTTCAAGTCCTTTCTAATACATCACTTCGTAAAAATATCTTAAGTGCTCAACTTCGCTGATATTTCCGAGTACGGTGGTTTAATAAAACTTGGGCGACAGTATCACTTCTATTCCCGGTCAAATATCTCGTATTTACCGCACTCACTCATGTATCGAGCTACATGTTCGTTCCCCTCGAACGTTAAATATAAGGCCCCGATCTCTGGATCGAATCTCCCCTCCTCTTCTCAAATCTTGGCGTCCCTTGTCAAAATAGCGCGAAATATGGCGGTAGAATTTGTATAAAAATGTTGCTGCTTTTATAAACTTCTTTCTTGCCAATGTTGAAACATGGTAATTTTCTCCATAATTTTGTGCATCTTTTCATAACTTAAAATCTCTTCTGCAATTATTAGTGGTAATGATATGAGCGAATTACTCAATTACTCCATTTTCAGCCTCCTTATTTGTCATACTTGATCACGTGGTTTAATCTGCTTACGCCCCTCTCTTTGTGTCATCATTCGGTGCGTGTCCGATCTTCCTTCTCGCTTGTTATTTTTCAGACAACACGTGAAAGTTCATGGTATGTTCTCTTAATCACTTATTTACCTTTCACGTTGATCACTTATCCTGGAATTACGTCTATGATTCTGATTTGGGGGTATTCATTCAATTTGAAGCAGATTATACTTGAAAGTGAGGCTACAAGATGCGTGTCAACAGATATGACTTGCATCTATTCGTGTTAGCACGTCCCCTTCGAGCAATGCGTCAGGAAGAAGGGGTTGACACTCGGTATCTCAAAAAGTATTTGTCTGATTTTTTTAAAATTCACTCCTTTGATTTTATTTACTAAACTTTTATCATGCCTATGAGAGAAATCAGTATCATTCAATTTAAGACACAAAAGTGGTTATCGATATCTCAGTGATTAACAAAGTAGTCGAAAAAATGTGCAAGTTTTTCTATGAACCCCTTAACACCATTCTCAAAAGCGAAAACAGAACGTTGATATCTTAAAAGGTTTAGAAATATATTTGAGAGGGAGATCATAGGTAACTAGCCCTGTAGGCCTATATAGGACAGTCGGGCAGAAATATGACCATAAGATACAAGGAACACATTGATGTTAGAAGTAATGTAGTCCTTCGTGTCAAATGAATTTTGAATGTTTTTTTTCTCTTTTTGTACGACCTTAGAGTGTTAGTGTTTTCTACATCCTCGATGTGACGTCTTACATTTTTACAGCTTCTGTACTTTATTCTCCCTTTCATTCCATTTATGTATTTTACGTATTTAGTACATAGTTCTTAATTTCTGTAAATAAGTATTGTAATGTTTCTTCAACCTATGAGATTGAAAGATTGATTAATTAAAGAAAGAAAGCTAGAGGTAAGGTTTTTTCTCTCAGGATGTTTGAGGATCTGTATGTATGGTAATGGTTGTTGATAGGTAACTGTGCTTTCCATATTTGTGATCAGGTTCCTTTTTTTACTTTGGGGCAGATGACCTTGCTGTTACGTCCCAGATAACAATAACTAACTAACTTTTTAACTTTCAAATGCTATATTGTGGGGTTTGAAGCCATTTTTTCACTGTTGCCTTAGTAAACAAGAGTTTATTGCTTTTCAGTCGGTCAACACGAATGCACCCAAAATAGCTGGGTTATGCCCTAATCCTGAAATAAATTACATGAGATTAATAAATACACTAGGATGACCAGTTTCGATCGTCAAGCGATCATCATCAGATCTATTACACTTAGGCTATAAAATCTATGTTTGAAAATAGACGCCCAGCTACTTTCAGACAGATTTGCGAGCAATACACAGATTACATAATTACTCATTGAGGGCCAGCAACTGTTGTTTTTGATGGATACGAGCTAGGAAAGACAAAAGCTGATGAACACTTACGCAGATCACGTTCTACCACTAGCATTGATGTGAAAATAGAAGACTCAATCCATGTAAATATCAATCAAAGTGAATTTCTAGCGAACGCTAAAAACAAAATGGGCCTTATTTCTCTCCTTGCAAAGAGGTGGTTTCACAGTTAATCAAACGTCGGGTGACGCTGACTTATTAATAGTTTTAGAAAGGCAATCTGCAGGAAAAAGTGTACACTATTTCTGACATTCAGCGAGGCATTGGGGATATGAAAGGTGTAGGCCTACTCTTAGCAATATTCGCCTTCACAGGATGTGATACTGTATCAGCTACAGTATCTACAAGAAGGGGAGAATTACACCGTATGGGAAAGTGCAAGCCAACATAGCTCTTCGTATGAAACTTCTAGTCTTCAACGACCCCAAAGCTGACCCCAGTGCAGTGGCTGACGCTGGAAAGCATTTCCTTCTTGCGATGTTTGGAATAGAACACTGAAGATCTAGATTGTTTTCGCTATCAGTGTTACTTGCAGGCTATTGCAAAGCAGCCTATAAATTCATTGTTCAAGTTGGCTGCACTTCCCCCCTCTTCGGCAGCTTCCAGGCAGCATTCATTTAGAACCTACCACCAGGCGCGCTGTGGCTGAATGAGAAGAAGAATCCGCTCTAGTGGGGGGTGGAAGAAGATTGGCGAACACCCGAGACCAATTACAACAGCACGTCCTGCAGCTCCCCAGGAATTACTTTCCCTCATAGTGTGCGCTTGCAAAGACGTATGCGTCCGTAATTGCGAGTGCAGAAAGAGTGGTCTAAACTGCTCGAGCATATGCGGTAATTGGTCAGGCCTAGGATGTGATAACAGGGACACGAACATCATAGACAAAGATCTAGAAGAGGAAAGTGCTATGTTTGAAGAGGACTGAATACTGATGAATAGCCTACTTTACATTAATTCAAGGTCACATTTAACATTCTACATTTTTATTAGTTTTAAGAGTTCAGAGTGAGATTTTCCGTACCACAGGTTTATATGGCCTAGGCCTGTGGATGCCTCTTTTCCCGTAAAAATTAGCGCCCCTTTAGAAGGTCGACGTTCCTTCAAGGGTTTATCACTAACGTACCACCGGTCAATATGGGGGTTTAAGCCATTTTTCAGTGTTGCCTTAGTAAACAAAAGTTTGGTGCTTTTCAGTCAGTCAAGACGAATGTACACAAAAGAATTGGGTAATACCCTAATCCTGAAAAATGTACATGAGATGGTAGGTAATTTTTTTCAGGATTAAGATATTGCCCAACTCTTTTGGGTACATTCGTGTTGACCGACTGAAAAGCACCAAACTTTTATTTTCTATACCATCGGTCAATAAATCGGTATTTGCTTTTATAAAACACAATCCTGTATAAACAAAATTAGTTTCCTTAGTAATAATGTCATATTGTTTAAAAAAAACGGAAAGAATCCACTTTTACACCCTCCTTAACTCTGGAATCGTTCATTTTGGCGAGATTATGTACGGAACCATTTTTGTTCGCAATTTAATGTAGATTATTTTTGTATATTACACTGTTTGCGCTAAATCACATAGCTGTGGAAATATTTAAGAAAAACTCATAAAAACGACTAATTTACCAACTTCTGCCACCCCTCCCCCCAAACCCAACGCTCAAAATGGTGAGACTTTTTACCGAACAACATGTGGACTGTATAGTACAATTTGGAGCTGAAGGGAAACTTTTACTTTGGATGTTGAGGTTTGGGTCTAATTGCACTGTACTAAGTCAGTAGGTTCATGAAATCCGGTTCGCGAGCATCATTTATGGTGAAAACCATGCACCGCTAGTCTTTGCAATAGACTCTGTGATAGATACCATGCCAAGTGGTATAAATGTAGAGATAAATTTACACAGTTTGGTTGTGAAGCTTCATGGGAGGCATGACTGAATTTTTCGGATTTTGAAACAAAAACTCTTTTTTTTATTCATACAAAAATAGCCCAATTCTTCCTCTTCCAGGATTTTTTATAGTCATTCCGGCTATTTTAAGCTTGTAGAGGCCATTTAATATGAGCCCGCATGACATTTAAAAGTTTGATATGTTTTTTGTAATACTGTAATAATAATAATAATTCTCTAATAACTATTAGTATAAAAATAATAATAATACAGAAGAGGGACCGTGATCAGGAGAAAAATGACTAGGTGACATGTAAATTGGAACAAAATATCAAAGGAAGAAATAGTGAGGAGATGTGAAGGGGAACCATATGGAGGAGAGCAGTTCTGAGTGAGTTCTGTAAATATTAACTTGCCTCTTTCTCGCATAACTCTTTTTCAATGTTTTACTGTGTACAAAATCCTCGTTGTGGTGTAATTCTTATCAGATATTGTTGTCATTTTAGGATAGTTGCTAAAGGTACAGTAAAACTTGCTTTGGGTTTTGAACTGCATTGAGTTTGAATATACATTTTTATAGGTAGATTTAAATTAATAATGCTGAATTTTCAAAAATGTTTAAAACGAGAGTTTAAACATTTGTGAAAGAACAGTATTGTGACCGAAATCCACCATGTTATTCGGCTACGCTAGTTGTCAGTTGCCGAGATTTGCGAGCCAGCAGTCAATTATTAGCCTCAGAGCGACCTTGGAAACATCTGATTTAAGTGACTCCATTGCGACGCCATCTATAGCAAGCATATTTTGTGAAAGACCTCGTGTGAGGGAAATATTCTTCATTATTAGTCAAGCAAGATAACAGAAATATCATTGACAAACGATCTAGTTTATTGCAGAAGAGAATGGAATATCTTTGAGGGAAGGCATTACTGGCCTCTTTGACCATGTACGTGACGTAACGATTGAGGGACAACAATTTCTCCAACCACCCCCTACTGATCGTGTGACGAGGGCAGCTAGTGGAGAGTAGAAGACGTTCAGATGACTGCCGATAGCTTGTATAATACGGTCGTGCGCGCGAGTACCATTATATGCTCGAAAAGTATGCGTTTTGACCATGTGAAAACAGCATTACAATTGCTTGTGAGATACTTGTTATAATTTCTGCGTGGCAGGTAAAGATAAATTCAGTGATTGTGAGTGTATTTCTAGAAGTGCTTGATGTAAGTAAGAATTGAACTAATCTTAGTGCACAAGAAAAAAGCGAACACAACATATTGGACTTGTCAAGTTCACGGTGCGATGCCAGCACACAGGACACTATGCAACAGGTTACAGCATACGTTAAAATGGCTGACTTTTGCCGTGCTTAGAAACCTTACATTCAGCTAGTCAATGCTAAACATTTCCACAGTTATAGGAATATTAACACATTCAGCAAACTACAGTCAACAATTAACTGAATTGACGACGAGAAGAATACTATATAATGAACAGTATCGTAATTACACCACGATATTTCAGTAAAATACATGGAGCATTTCTTCGTTAGTGGCGAACACCCAATTCAATTTGAGAGGTTCGTGACGTCATTCACAATGTAACTTACACTCCTAGAAGGAATATGGGAACACTTATGGGATTTTTCATTCACTTTAAAATGATGGCTTAAGCCATTAAAAGGGAAACTTGGTGGTGAACATGAATCCAGGATTAAGGGAGACTGACTACACTATAAACTAGGCATCACGACGATGATGGCGTTTCACATTTTCCTAATGCGACGATCTTGCAAATTAAAGAATAGAATCAAGATATATACGCCGTGGGAACACATGGAAGACATATTCATCGTAAACCAGGGGCGTGTCCAAACAAAACCCATTTGAACACTTTGGCAAACCATTACCATGATCCAATGATTTTCTTTATTCCAGATGGCTAAAATATATTTCGAATGAATTTCCAAACTATGAGAGCGAATTAATTATAAGGCTTTGAGATTATTTCACACACATAATCTACGATATATTTAATATTTTTGCCTGATAATGGTTGAATTCTTTAATCCATTATTTATCATTATTCTAAACGTAGGGTATTTTTCTCACTGTGATATTTTACCGTGAAGGCGATTGCGAACGAGACATTAAACTTTTTGCAGCGCTAATGTTTGAGTCTGATTGATTAATCTAATTACATTGTAATTACTATATTTATGATTTATTGATAATTATTATCATGATCTATGATCCAAGATGCTACGGTAATTGAATTCAGGTTGCACAGAATACAGTCAGCCAATGATGATCATTCACATTATGAACTTTTGAATTAACCAGTCTAATGAATGCAGATTAATTAATTAATTTCTTCGATGATATAAATGATTATAATTATGCCAGGATGTGTAGGGGCTTACGCAGTCCTAGGTTCTAAAGAATTAGAATGTGCTTTATATTTGTGATATTATTAAGAATTAACGTTGGTTAAAGATAGTGCAATGGCAGTTAATTAATTACAGTTCAATTAATCGTCAAGAAATATGAAATATTGTCTGAGTTACATAAGCTGGTTAATTTAGGATTAATAATTCCTGCAGATCACCGAACCCTACGAAAACGCAAACTTGCGCATTTCATCTCAGGAATAAACAGGCAACTAGACAACTAAATGTGTTGTGGGAAGGAATTCAACTTGAGCACTCCCCCACTCCTAAATATCTAGGGGTCACTCTAGATTGAACTCTTACCTATAGAACCCACTGCCTGAAAACGAAACAGAAAGTATCGGCAAGAAACAATATCCTACGTAAACTCTCTGATACCGGAAGGGGAACACAACCTAGCAAGCTTAGAACAACTGCCTTGGCTCTATGCTACTCCACTGCAGAATATGCATGCCCTGTATGGTATACATCTAGTCACTCGAAGCAAGTAGACATCGCTCTGAACGACACCTGCCGACTTATCACCGGTTGCCTAAGACCTACGCCAACAGAAAAAGTTTACTGCTTAGCCGGAATCTCCCCACCAGATATCAGACGTGAAGTGGCAGCCAGAGTTGAAAGAACAAAGGCAGACAACTCAGAAAACCATCCTCTATAAGGGTACACACCATCAAATCAAGGGCTCAAGTCAAGGAAAAGCTTCCTCCATTCAGCAAAAAGCCTCACGGAACTGCCCGGAAAAATTAGATTAACATCATGGAAAAGGAGAGTTAAAGACCTTGAAGACTGGATTATCCCTCACGAAAGTTTACCTCTGGGACATGACAATGGATGGGTTTCGTGGACGACACTGAACAGGTTGCGAAGTGGGGTAGGTGGGCCCAAGGTGAATTTGAAGAAATGGGGATATACTTCCGACACCACCATGTGCGAATGCGGGGAAGAACAAACCATGGATCACCTTCTTGTATGCAGATTATCTCCTGCTAAGTGCACGATGAAGGACTTGATGGAGGCAACACCTGAAGCACGTGATGTTGAAAAATACTGGTCACATAGTAACATATAGTAGTATATAGTTTCACTGACTGTTTTGATGAGATTTTATATAGTACCAGCTAAATACCATGTATGATGTACTTTTTCGTGAGACTGATGTTGCTTCTGACACGATTAAATAAATTTTAATTTAAAAATATGTTATAAATTTACGATCGCAATCTGAATAATTTGATTGTTCCCATAATGAGAAAGCAAATCAATTCATGATTTGAGGATGTTTAAGGGATTAGGTTTTCATTGAATGCTAGTTATTGTGGAGCTATAAAACACATTGCTATTTATAGTTGAGCCTCGATATTATTTCTATAAGGAAATATTAAATCATTTTGTAAATAATAATAGTAATAGTAAGACACAATTCATGACAAACATAAAATCAGCGCCCAGGGAACTGGAGGTCGGACTAGGAAAAGTTCAGAAGGCAGAAAAGTTTAAATACCTCGGTGAATGGATAGAGCCTAACCTATCAGAGAAAGAAGCCTTCGTGTCACGCATTAATAAAATGGAAATGGCATACAACCTGACTAAAGACATCTACAATAAGAGATCGATATCCTTAAACGCCAAAATTAGACATTACTGCACTGTTATTCGACCAGAGTCTCTGTATGCGGCAGAGACTCTAACAATGAACAAGAAAGGTCTAATGGAAAAACTAGAGGCGAAAGAAAGGAAGATTTTGAGGAAAATCCTGGGTCCTATGAAAGAAAACAGCGAGTACAGAAGGCGTCACAACCACGAATTATACAAGCACGTGGAGAAGATCAGTGACACGATTCGAAAAAGAAGGATTGCCTTTTATAGCCACGTGACACGAATGAGCCCAGGCAGGATATCAAAACGGATATTGACGTACTTTCAGGATAAGAAAACCAAAGGGGCATGGTTCACGGAAGTTGAGAAAGATCTACGTGAAATGGAAATTTCCCCTGAAGATATCCAGGAGCGTGTTCCACTTCAGGAAAAACTACGTACGCACAAAGGTCTCCAGGAAAAGCCGAAGCTGAAGACAGGGAAGGTGTGGTCCCAAGAGAGAAAAGAACAACACCGGAGACGAATGCGGGAACACTGGGCGGTAGTTAAAGCTCGGAAGAAGAGACAGTTGAACTGACGTGGTCCCTAGTTGGCCGAATCGAAGAAAGAAGAAGAAGAAGTAATAATAATAATAATATTCGTTTTATCATAATTCATTTAAGTCAAATCAGATGATTGACTGATTATTGGTAAACTAATTTCCGTAAATGATAAAAGTGTGTGAAATGTATGTGTTAATTCATCTTATTCAGTTAGCATTTGATGGGAAGGAAAATTGTTTAATGAATTTAATATTTTTTCTACGAAGCTGAAAGTGACAGTGAAGTGTGTTTTTTTAGAATTCAGCTTACCATCGAACACTCGAACTCTTTTTATTTTACTTTGCGAGTACTTCCCAGAGACATCAAAGTGGGCAACTCAATGGCAAATAAGGACATTACGGATGTTAGCACCCCAACATAATGAATTCCATTGAGTAGTAGAAGTGTTAATTAATTTTTTTGTCGGTCTGCTCAAAAATAAATTAGGACATTGATTTTAAACTTTCCTAATTATTCCTGTAGTTGTTTGATTGATTACATTATCCTATTTTCATGTTGTGAAATATTTGCCCAGTTCAACCTTTCGTGCCTATCCCTTTAACCGACCCGAGATAATAGATCTCTTGCCTGCCCGAGCTAATTATTCTTTTTTTTTGTGGGACAAATATTTCTGGAACTTCAAGTTTTTTATCGCCTGTATCCTTTCTTCGATATCGCGTTGCAATCGCCGGGCCAACGTGCCGTCGAGGAAACGGGTCAAGTATCCATCTAACACCAAACCCCAGATCAATATTATTGTTTCTATACATCTTGACTACATGTAGCAAAAAAGCTTTGTTAAACAAAATCTTTGACGCAAGGGACTTTTTATGGGACCACTTTTAAATACAAAAATGTTCAATTACTCAAAAACTAATGAAGCTACATAATTATAAATTAGAATAATTTATGTCAGTAACACACTAATACAGTCATCACAATTAACACCGGTTATCGGACAGATTCTACACACACCCAAAGTACACGGGGCTTCATGACCGCGTTGTCGCAGCCCCTAAACTGAGGAACCAACCAACCGATGTCAGTAACTCTCAATGCAACTATAAAAGTTAAAAAATTTAGTCATACCTTATCTTAAATGTTCTTCTCTTAAGAATAACATAATATATGGTGAAAGGGGAATTCAGAGCCTGTCTTTGGGAATTCTGGAGGAATTTTGCCCAAGTTTTTTGTGTGTGTGTGGGGGGGTATCAGTTGTGATTAGCAATTTTGGTTGTACAGTGTATGATGTCAACTTGCAAGATCTGGAGATTACTTTATCTTAGTTTAAAATTTGTGTGTAACACATTAAATGGAACTTTATGTTTTTATAGACACTACGATCCGACCAAGCCACACAAGTCTCTATGGGTTGGGAAAGCTCTGGAGCAACATCGACATTGCCTGATAGCCATGGTAAGAACTTGCCTCATTTTAACTCTCAAGCTTATGCCAGTGCCGACCTGACTAGTTGTGTAACCAGTGATAAGGGAATGGTTTGAGACTTTTGTACTTTTTCTACAACTGTTTAAGGGTGTGAGGGTGTGCAATTTTTTTAGTTCTGTTGCACAGTGTATTATTTAATATAACTATGCCAATATTTGTGTAGAGAAAGGTGTTAGACAGATAGCATTGTAAAGTGAATATAATAAATAATATAACATCACCAACTTCACGTTCCCCAACAGTCGAGTCTCGATCCTTTCGTTTCGAAGCACAAATAAAATCTACACCATGGTGAACGTCCATGCCCCAATTAGTCACGCTAACAGAACTGGAAGGGACAAGGTACGGAAATCTTCTGGGAAGAGCGAGAAAATATTCTATCCAAGATTCCCAAGGAACACATCATCGTCCTTCTCGGGGACTTCAATGCTCAGCTCGGTAAGGAAAAGCAATTCAAGAATATTATCGGAAATTACCCGGCCCACAGAAGAAGAAACCGCAATGGAGAAAGGTTAGTGGAGTTGTGCAAGGCGTTCAACATAGTGATGAAGTCAACCGCTACGGGACTCGGACACTCAACAGAAAACATGGACATCCCCAAATTTCCATCTCGGCGAATTCCAAATTAACCACGTTGCTATTTCTCGTAAATCTCATAGAGAAATCCAGAATGTAAAAGTCTTAAGAAGCGCGAATCTTGACTCCAATCACTCGCTATCTTTCAAAGGTAAAATTAAAACTTCTTCCAAAGTCCACCAAGAAATTTCAGGAAAGAAATATCAACAGGTTTGATGAGGAAAATTTGAGGACGCAAAGTGAATTCAGTCAGAAATTTGAAGCACTTGAGCCACAGAATTGGGAACAACTAAAAGAAGCAATACCTGAAACAGCACAGGAAATCATCCCACTGACAAAGTCGAGGAGGCATCCTTGGTGGACTAATGAATGTGACGATGCCATACACCAACAGCGGCTTGCCTCTCTGCGATGGAACAAACAGAAGAATGAAGAAAACAGAGAGAGATTCCTGGTCGCGAGAAAGCAGACTGATAAAACCATACGCGGGATAAAACGAGCATTCCACAAAAATCAGTTGGTACAGATAGACCAAGATTTCAAAAAGAACAACACCCGTGATTTTAAAAAAAACTTCAAGTAAAATCTCAGTAAATACACATCACCCAGTCTTCACTTTAGGAATTCCGATGGGAAAGTTCCTTACAATGAAAAAGACAACTGTCAGATCCTGGCGAAATACTTTGAGTCCCTTCTCAATTGTGAGGCTCCAACATCGAAATGTTCCTTTCACAAAAATATGCTCGTCAATCCAGACTCAAGTCCACCAACTAGAGAAGAAATCAATCAGATCATTCACTCACTTAAGAACAATAAAGCACCAGGTGAGGATTCAATAGTTGCCGAACTCTGGAAATACGCAGGGGTAAAACTAGTCGACAAGCTAATGGATATCATCCGGGAGATTTGGGGAACAGAGAAACTGTCCAGTGATTGGACATCGGCCCTGATGCACCCCCTGCACAAGAAAGGTGATAAAGCGGACGTAAACAACTATCGTGGCATCACTCCTCTCGATAACATACACGATTCTCACGAAAGCGCTTCAAACGAGAGCGGAAGCTCAGCTTGATCAACAACTGGACGAATGCCAAGGTGGAATTCGAAAGGGGCGCTCTTGTGTTGAGCAAATCATGAACCTAAAATAAATTCTATCGTACATGAATCTGAGAAGGAAGAAATTTGTTGTGACCTTTGTTGATTTCAAGAAGGCTTGCAACTCGCTGGATCGAAGTACCCTGATCCAGGTTTTAAGAGGATTTGGTTTAGATAATTTAAGAGCAATCATTCATAGGCTATGATTTTCATTTGCAGTGCCGCACTGATATTGAAACATTCTGTAAAGGGTATTGTAGTATGTGAAATATGGGCTAGGCCTAATTCCTGTAACATATCAATAGGTATAAATCATAAGTTGAAGGAAGAAAGAATGAAACTTACCACTGTTCTATTCCTCAAATTAGACCATGTTGCGTCACGAACGTAGGTGAAGTCTTTGTCTATAGTCAATAGACCGATGGATACAGCATGATACTTTACCGGTACCTGCGTCCATGCAAGTCTCTTCATTTCCTTCGTAATTGTAGGTGAAAAGGACCCGAACAATTCACCCTTGAATTCTAAGACTTTGCGAAGAAAACATACTGTTACGTGCCACCCCCCTAGTGACACTTTTGTTAACTGGATTACGGTGGGTAGGAAGCACAACACCAATTACTGCTTAAAGAAATAATTAACTTTATTGTGGCCAGAAAGATACACTACTCATCAGCAAATGCAAACAATTAGAACCTTACTCCAGTTTCCTCAAGTCTCTTTCTTGAGCGCTCTTGGCCCTTTCACTTGTCAACAAACCACAAAAGTTAAACCGTCTTAATGAGTACGGTGGCCTTGACAGAGACTACCTGCTCCTCTTCCTCATGTACACCAACCACAGTTACTTACGATAATCCGCTACCCGTTGTTTCGCTGTCCACAAGCTGGGGAAACAATGTCACTGGATTTCGTAACTCGCACGGCACTTCGTCACCACACTTCTGTCGCACTCGCTCACAAACACACACCCACAGAAAACTCGGTCCCCTCACTGTTGAAGCCGCTTATATGGCAGGCTGGTGACTCAATGAATTCTAGAATCGTCCAGGGCACACGGCTTCTCGACATTTCCTTCACTGGTTCAGTCACGAATATTCTGGATCATCCCTTTGTCCTCGTAGCCCTGTTGCATAAGGCGCACGCAATACATGAGGCAAGGCACAGCCCAGCCCTGGGGCAGTTGTGACTCATGCGGCGAGCGATGACACAAACTCACAGCCGTAACACCACCCCCTTCCTAAAAAGGCTGATCGTCCCGATCAATCATTGGTCTGTCTGTGTCCCTCCGTAGGCTGCCAGGCGATCTCGATGCACGATCTTCATCTTCGCCCTCGGACTCCGCTGGATCCTGTAGACGACATCGTTGATCCGTTTCACGACTCGGTACGGGCCCTCCCAGGACTTCTGCAGTTTGGGTGACAGGCCTTTCTTCCGTAATGGGTTGAAGAGCCAGACCAGGTCGTCCTCGTGGAATCCGCCGGCATCCGTCTGCTGGTCGTATCGGGTCTTCATTCGGTCGGTCTCGATCCGCAGTTTCCTCCTCGCGAACGCGTGCACGTCCTCCAGTTGGTCGACCAGTTCTTGACAATACTGGCTTACCGGGATCGGATCATTCCCAGGTCGGCCGAAGGCAAGATCGACAGGTAGGCGGAGCTCCCTCCCAAACATGGCCCGGGCTGGTGTGCACCCGGTGGCTTCGTGCACGGCGGCGCTGTAGGCCAGGAGAAAGAGTGGAAGATGTTTGTCCCAATCCCTCTGGTGCTCGCTGACGACTATTCGGAGATGGTTCTCGATGGTGCGATTGAATCGCTCTACCATCCCGTCGGACTGAGGGTGTAGCGGCGTTGTCCTTGTCTTCCGGATTCCCAGCAGCTGGCATAGGTTCTGGAACACCTGCGACTCGAAGTTCCTCCCTTGGTCGGAGTGCAGCTCCAGGGGTACTTCGTACCGGCTGACGAATTCCTTCACCAGGGTCTCTGCAATCGTCGCGGCTTCTTGGTTAGGGAGCGCATACGCCTCCGGCCATTTGGTAAAGTAGTCGCTGACGACTAATATGTAGCGGTTCCCTGCCTCGCTTAACGGGAATGGCCCAGCAACATCGATGGCCACTCTCTCCATGGGACCGCCCACGTTGTAGGTCTTCAGTGGACACCGTCGTCTTCGTCCTGGGCCCTTGCTGGCTGCGCAATCGTGGCACCTCGCGCAGTGGTTCTCCACGTCTGTTCGGCATCCGATCCAGTAGAACCGCTCTCTCAGCTTCTCCAGGGTCTTCTTTATCCCTAGGTGTCCACCAGATGATCCTCCATGAACTTCCTTCAGGACTTCCTCCGTCATGGCCTTTGGAACGACGACTTGTTCCCGAGATGTCTTCCCGTCGGTGCTCTCCCAGGTACGGCAGATGAGGCCATCCCTTACAATCAGCGAGTCCCACTGTGCCCAGTAGGACTTAAACTTTGGGCTGCAGTCACTCACAATGTACCACCCAGGTCTGGGGACACAGGCCCTCTTCCATTCGGCTATCAGTCCCAGGTCATCATCTTCTGCTTGTGCCCGCGTGTAAGATTCGCGGCTCCAGCTCCCTTGAAGTTCCACGGTAGTCCTTCGGCACTGTATCCCGGTGTTCTCCTCCCTTCGGGCACAGAAGGTGCAGTCTTCGGGGCACGGTCTTCGTGACAGGGCGTCGGCGTTAGAATGCAGTTGGCCTTTCCTGTGCTGAATCTCAAAGTTGTACTGTTGAAGCCTCTCTAACCACCGCGCGAGTTGACCCTCGGGCTGCTTGAAGTTCAGGAGCCACCGCAGGGATGCATGGTCGGTCCTGATGAGAAATTCTTGCCCGTACAGGTACTTGTGGAAGTGTTCAATGGTCTTCACGATGGCGAGCAGCTCCTTCCTGGTGACGCAGTAGTTTCTTTCTGGCTTTGACAAGGCCTTGCTGAAGTAGGCCACTACTCTTTCCTCGCCGTCCACTACTTGCGACAGGATTCCCCCTATGCCAAAGTCGCTGGCATCGGTATCGACGATGAACCTTGTTCCAGGTCTGGGGTAGGCCAGAATAGGCGCGGTGCACAGAGCCTGCTTGAGTTGTTCGAAGGCACTGTGGCATTCTGTTGTCCACGTGAAGAGTTGGTCCTTCTCAGTCAGTCGATGTAAATATTTGGCGATGTCGGCGAATCCTCTCACGAAGCGACGGTAATAAGTGCAGAGTCCCAGGAAGCTTCGTAGTTGGGACTTGTCCTTCGGAACTGGCCACTCCCTCACAGCTGCGGTCTTCTCTGGGTCGGTGCTCACCCCTTCCTCGGAGACGATATGCCCAAGGTACTGGACCCGCTTCTGGAAGAGCTGACACTTCTTGGGGCTCAACTTCAGCTGGGCAGCCCGTAGCTTCAACAAGATCTCCTTCAGGTTGCTGTAGTGCTCCTCGAAGCTTCTCCCCAGAACGATGACGTTGTCTAAGTAGACCAGGCAGGTCTTCCAGTGTAGTCCCCTCAGAATGGACTCCATTAGCCTTTCGAAGGTCGCAGGGGCGTTGCACAGACCGAATGGCATGTCGGTGAACTGCCAGAGCCCGCTGCCCACAGAGAACGCAGTTTTCTCGCGGTCCTTAGGGTGGACCTCCACCTGTCTGTAGCCACTCTTCAAATCCAAGGTGGAGAACCATCTCGACCCTGATATGGTGTCCAGGGTGTCGTCGATCCGGGGTAGAGGGTAGCTGTCCTTCTTCGTGACGTCATTCACCCGCCTGTAATCCACGCAGAACCTGGTGGAACCGTCCTTCCTCTTCACTAGCACGACCGGAGAACTCCAAGGACTATGTGATGGCTCGATCACCCCTTGCTCCTTCATCTCTTTCACCATCCGGTCGACTTCGGCTTGCTTGGCGAGCGGGACACGTCGGAATGGGGCCCTAATCGATGCGCTGTCCCCAACGTCGATTCTGTGCTGAACCAAGCTTGTCCTGCCGAAGTCTTTGCTCCCCACGGAGAAGACGTCCTGGAATTCGCGTAGCAGGTCCTGGAGTTGGCGTGATTGTTCCTCGTCTAAATGGTCCTGGGATCCTTGGTACAGCTTCTGTAGTTCTTCTGGCAGTGTGCGTCTTCTTCGGTTGTCTGTCTGCAGGTGTCCGTCTGTCGTATCTGTGATGCGGGCAATCCAGGTAACGGGCTCGCAGACTCCTAGGTTGGTGTCCCGGTGAACCGTAATGTCGTAGTCGTTCAGGTTGGATAGGCGGACGTACGGCCGAGACGTCGTGTTGATGAGAGTCTTGGCAACTAGCAATCCTTTTGTCTGGATGTCCTCATATTTTGGCTCGATGACAGCCGCCACTCCCTCAGCAGTTCCGTCGACAATTACGGCAGCGCTGACCTCCGTCCTGGCGGGAACGATGACGTCTTCTCTCAGCCTTACTCGTCGTGCGGTGATGGACTCGTGCGCAGGTTGCAAAGCAAGTTCCTCACATCCGAAGTGCAGAGTGTTGGTACTCAGATCCAAGATGATGTTGTTCTGGTCCAGAAAGTCCAATCCGATGATCACTTCATTTCATACGTCAGCCACAAGCACTGGATGCTTTATCGCCCGTCGACCAATGACGAACTCCAGTGATGCTTCGCCATGTACCGGAATGGTCTCTCCGGTCGCGGTTATTAGCTGGAGGTTCCTTTGTGTGGGTTGCACTCTCCACTTCGGGATCACGGTGGGACTGACGATGGTCCTCGATGCTCCCGTGTCGATTAGCATGGGCCAGCTCTCTCCGTTGACGACTCCGTCGACCATCAGGCTGCTATTGTCCCTCCGTAACTTCGTCACACGAACCTGGACTGCCGGGGCTTGACGACTGTCACAAGCCAACCTTTGCCCCCCAAGGCTGGCTAATACTCGTTTCCCTGGGTCGCGCGGTTTTCAGACGACTGATTTCCCGTCGGATACCCCCGGCGGCGGCGTTCACCGCAGTCCTTGCTCAGGTGGCCTTTCTTACCGCAGGTCCAGCAGGTCGGTAGTCCTCTTCCGGGCCGCCTCTCCGGTAGCCTTCCAGCTGTGTCGTTGCTGGTGGTGCCGCGACTATCGAAGAAACGGCTTAGCGCCTCCATTAATTCGTCGGCCAGGGGCTTGGTCTCGTTGGTTTTTACTGGTTCGTCGACGTTCACTTGACGCACCCGCGCGTGCAATCTGGATGCCTGTTTTGCCGTCTCGAACTCAAGTGCGTGGCTCAGCGCATCTGCCAGGGTCTTATTGCGCGCGAGACGCAGTGCCTGTTGAGTGTCCGAGTCCCGTAGCCCGTCGGTGAAAGTCTGCGTCGCTATCTGCTGCAGAAAGTCGGCCGGCGCTGTTGGGTAGGCGAGCCTTACGAGGCGTGCGATGTCCATCTCGAACTCCTGCAGGGTTTCCGCGTTCTTCTGTACCCGGGTCCGGAGCTGCATCTGGTAGGCCTGCTGAAGATGGCTATCTCCTTATCGGGACTCCATATGGGCGATCAGTGAAGCGTAGTCCTGGGGTCCAGTCGGGATGGCCTGAAGGACGTTAAGGGCGTCACCTCTCAGCGCTACAATGAGAGCTGTAGCCTTTTCTGTGTTGTTCCAGTTATTTATGGAACAGGCCGCCTCGAACTGACGTAAGTAGGTGTTCCACGGGACCTTCCCGTCGAAGGTTGGGGGCGTCACTCTGCTATGTCCCGTTCCTGATATTCCCGGTGTAACGGTGGGCGGGCGTTGGCGCAGCTCGGCAACTTCCTCTCGTAGAGCGTTGAATTTCTCTTCCACCCTCGTCAGTGGGCGTTGGCGCAGCTCGGCAACTTCCTTTTGTAAGGTATTGAATTTCTCCTCCACCCCCATCAGCGGGCGTTGGCACAGCTCGGCAACTTCCACTTGTAAGGCGTTGAATTTCTCCTCCACCCCCATCAGCGGTCGTTGGCACAGCTCGGCAACTTCCACTTGCAAGGCGTTGATTTTCTCTTCCACCCCCATCAGCGGGCGTTGGCGCAGCTCGGCAACTTCCACGTGTAAGGCGTCGAACTTCTTTTCCACTGCTGCGACTTCCTCACGTACGCCCTGTTCTAATTTCCTTTGGCTCTCCTCTAATTTCGTCAGCAGACACTCTTCTAGATTTTTCTGGCCATCCAGAAATTTGGCGGTTAGGTCCTCTGCTAACTTATTCTGGCCGTCCTTCAGGTCCTCTGCTAGCTTATTCTGACCTTCTTCTAATTTGGAAGTTAGGTCCTCGGCTAAACCTTTCTGGCTGTCTTCCATCTTCTTCAGGTCCTCCGCTAACTTCTTCCATCTTCTTCTGGCCGACTTCTAATTTGGCAGTTAGGTCCTTGGCCAACTTCTTCTGGCCGTCCTCCATCTTCTTCTGGCCGTCTTCCATCTTGGTTTCCATGCCATTTAACTTTTCTAGCAATGCTGCCAATTGCGCCTCCATTTTAGTTGTTTGTCTTGTAAAGGGCATGCACTCACAGGAAAATTAGAGAAAATGACCTGCTCGGGTTTTGAAACCAGGACCGTCAGGTGTTGTGCTCGTGCTTGTGTTCGTAATCCGGCTTCTGACACCAGTTGTTACGTGCCACCTCCCTAGTGGCACTTTTGTTAACTGGATTACGGTGGGTAGGAAGCACAACACCAATTACTGCTTAAAGAAATAATTAACTTTATTGTGGCCAGAAAGATACACTACTCATCAGCAAATGCAAACAATTAGAACCTTACTCCAGTTTCCTCAAGTCTCTTTCTTGAGCGCTCTTGGCCCTTTCACTTGTCAACAAACCACAAAAGTTAAACCGTCTTAATGAGTACGGTGGCCTTGACAGAAACTACCTGCTCCTCTTCCTCATGTACACCAACCACAGTTACTTACGATAATCCGCTACCCGTTGTTTCGCTGTCCACAAGCTGGGGAAACAATGTCACTGGATTTCGTAACTCGCACGGCACTTCGTCACCACACTTCTGTCGCACTCACTCACAAACACACACCCACAGAAAACTTGGTCCCCTCACTGTTGAAGCCGCTTATATAGCAGGCTGGTGACTCAATGAATTCTAGAATCGTCCAGGGCACACGGCTTCTCGACATTTCCTTCACTGGTTCAGTCACGAATATTCTGGATCATCCCTTTGTCCTCGTAGCCCTGTTGCATAAGGCGCACGCAATACATGAGGCAGGGCACAGCCCAGCCCTGGGGCAGTTGTGACTCATGCGGCGAGCGATGACACAAACTCACAGCCGTAACAATACTTTTTTGGTGATGTTCTCTTGCCTCCTGCTGCTCATTCTGCCGAATATGGGTAATGCCTCGATACAACACTTGTAAACAAACACGAACAAGCAGGGGGATGCTTCTACACGAGGTACGAAAGTGACGCTGATTTTGCCGGTGAACCAGCGAATCCACTAATATCGACATCGAGCGGGAAATTGTTGATATACCGGTACGCCTATTTTATCTTTTACAATATTATTGGCACAAATAAGCTATTGTAAAAGGGAATGTTTTACAGATATTGTTGTTTATAATACGGAACTCATTTTATTAGAGGTTTTGTAGCCTACCTGCAGCCTCGATGTAATAAAGAATACGATATAGATCAACTAGATTATTGATAGACGCGACACCGCTCTTAAATTCCTACTTGCCTACTTACGAGTAAAGGCAATGTACAGAGCAGTAGGCCTATCTCATGAAGGGCTTGCAGTTCCCGAACCCTTGATTCACAGACGAACACGTAATTTCATTGGATTCTGTTAAAATGAGTCATATTGATATGATAAATATAGTTTAAATCGATAATCTGGTGGCGGGGGGCGTGGTGGCTCAGCGGTCTAGCTGTATGCCTCTCACCAAGGCGGTCCGGGTTCGATTCCCGGTCAATGCATGTGAGATTTTCGAAGTGAAATGCCATGTCCTGTGGTTCGGATTCCACGTAAAAAGGAGGTCCCGTGGCTCATGATCTCGAGATTAACGGTCACGTTAAACTACAAGCTTGCTTGCTTTGCTTGCTTTTGATAATCTGGTAGTAAAAATATCTACCTCGACCGGGATTTGAACCCCGGACCTCTAGATTCACAGACGAACACGCTATCAGAACGGCTATTTGGACCACGCAATTGTTGAGCACAAGATGGTAACTTATTTTCACGTACCAATAATACTGTATTACGAAACTAAGCTATATTACTATTTTGCCTGTTTCGATAATGTTCCTGCGTGGAATTGAGATTTAAATACCTTATGAATAGGCCTACTTCCGAGTAAAGGGAATATGTATAGCAGCAGTTCGTGAAGGCTTGCCCAGTTTCCCTATAAACACATCGATATTATATTGATAACTGGATTACCACAATGTGGGTTAATATCTCAATGAATAACCATTGTGCGGAAACATAATACCGGTATTGCCGAATAGTTACATTGGTTCATCACTTAAATGCTGATACGAAGACTGAGCCAACACCATCTAGAGAGAAGGCCATGCAATACGGTTTGAATATGCGAGTGACGTCACTGCCCAAGGACTGTGTGGCCGTTGAGACAGAGGAATAATATTCGTTTTTATGGTGTGGTTTCCGCGTTTTGCGTATCGTGTTTACGGTCCCGGTACTGATTTTCTCGGAATTCCTATCCGCTTATACTTCATGGTTATCAGTGCAGTGTTAAGTTATACCTAATAAGTGCAGTGTGCCAAATTGTAAAGGCAAGTAAGCCAATGGACCTTTTCCTAATTATGAAGGGAAGAATTCGAATTTGATACCAGCTATTCACCGCAATATATTCGTACAAAATATTCCAAGATACGTGTTACATCAATGCTGAAGCTCCAATTCTCGCTAATTTAGTTTAATGGAAGGAAGAAACCTTGTAACAAAGTCTCTTTTCTTGTCGGTGTGTTGACTCCATTTCAAACATGAAAATGGAGTATGTATGATGAAAAGAATGGAAAACTTATAGTTACTAGACCGTTGTATAAACCGAGACTGATTAAAGATTAGTAAACAGATAGTCAGGCTAGCCCCTCAGTTCGTGAAAATTCGTTTAGTTGTAAAATTCAGAATTTTATAACCTAAATAAAGTGCTACCGTACAGGTTATGTCGTAGGGGGTTTAAATTGCAAGAACTACATTAGGCCGATAACCTGTAGCAGGTTCTGATTAATCCGTTTTTCTATTCCACTAATCTCATTCATTACATTTATTATTGAGGTGGGAGAAGAGGGGTGTGTGAATCAGGTTTGAGATTGAATAAATTTAGAATAAATAGAGTAACTAATGTAATAAAAGGTGATAAAAGTATATCGTCATGTTCGAATGAAATTCCTAGGAGCAGTCCCTTCTCGGTTCCACAACTGCCCAGAGTATTTAACTGGCATTGCAATATTGTCTGCCGAGAAGATCCAGATGATAGGAGGTGTAGGATTGAAAATGAAAGTTCATCAAAGGCTCTTGCTGAAAGTGTGCAGACATTGGCGAAGAATCTGGAATCAGTTTTATTTAGCAACTTTCATGAACTGAAGGTGAAGTTAAACAGTGCGTGTCTTCATCCTGAGGGGAATTATATTAAAGAGGAATCGTGCAGCCTACATATTTTATTTTAATTAACACTTGAATGAGCACTTGCGTTGCTGCATTAAGATAACATAAGTTTTGAGTGCCTCCTTGTATGTATCAAATACAGAAGTGAAACGTTGTAATAACATATCTTTACCAAGACAGTTAGGTGCAATGCTAGAAATTGAGGAACTTAAAAGGAATGCCCATTCAGTGTATGCTGGTTCTGATGCACATGAGCATCAACGTGTTGAGGATACTGTACCTGTTACACATGAATCAACAAGTTTGTGCTTTGGTAAATGTTCTCATGTCTGTTGAAGACTGCTGCTCTGTTCCATTTCACCTTTTCTGTGCCCAAGATCGCGGGTTCAAACCCGGACGAAGTCGTCGGATTTTTAAGATCGTTAACAATCCCTCAGTATGCCTTCCTTTGGAGGGGAAGTAAAGCCGTCGGGCCCATGTCATAGACTTATGGCATGCAAAAGAACCTTCCACTAACTACAACTGTGTGAAGCTAAATTTGAAGGTTAGATTTGATTATAGCTCTATTAAGTTCCAACGTTCGCCGCCAGGAGCCGGTTGCTGTGGCATCTAGTAGCCAATTTTGCAGCTAGGTCTCGTTGACGGTAGCATTTGGTAGCAAAAGTAGGGACTACTTGAAATTGATCGTCTGCAGTCCATACCTGAATTACAGATAACACACTCTAATACGGCCATCACAATTAACACCGGTTATCAGACAGATTCTACACACACCCAAGGTACACGGGGCTACATGACCGCGTTGTCGCAGCCCCTAAACTGAGGAACCAATCAACCAACCTTTTCTGTCATAGGCATTATAATTATTACCAGCCTAGTTTCTTATCACGGAGGAAAACTATCTGTGTCTAATTGTTGTTGTTGTTGTTTCGTGAGTGGGTTAGGACATCACTGTCATCAGCCATGTGTACTCGGATACGGGTAGAATTTGTATGTGTTTTGTCTGTGGTAGTGTGTGTATTGTGATGCTAGTATTGGGAAGGAAGTGACCATGGTCTTCTGGTAGGTACAATCCCAGCATTCAGCTGGAGGAGAAAGGAGAATCGAACCCACTTCTTCTCAGTTCAGTGAGGCTGAGTGAATTTAGTTTCAAACCTCAAATCAGAATTAGCCTACATTTCCCGGCAGAGGTGGAAATCAAACCTGGACCGTTGGGACAGATGATTGACTATAGATATTAATTTCTGTTTTAACTGTTACAGATTAATTGGTTATTTGTGTATGTGTCTTTTCTTCCCGTTGTGTAGTCGACATTTCACGTTAAAATGGGGTGAATATCTTTCAAGTTTTTGATTGAATACTTCTATATATCTCATTTATTGCTGATACAACAGTGTTTTCGGTCAAGTTCAAACTCGCAAGGTTCGAAATGCATACTTATCGAGTCTGATCGAAAACGTCTATTTATTTGTGTAATGTACCGATCGCATCAACTTCTGACCATGTTTCATTTATGGTTTCGTTATTTATTTATTCGCGTCTGTAGAACGTAATTTTATACGTAAACACTCATTCTCGTTTCCTCACAGCTTGTTCATGGATGCGTAGCGCGCTCGCTGATGGCCGGAAAACTATGACGTCATAAATCCTATTGCATGGCCTTCTCTCTCGGTGGCGATGACTGAGCCCACTAATAATATGAGTAGACATTTTATCAGTCCTCATGATTCCTTATGAAACAGAATTTGGCTAATTAATCTCTCTCTCTTTATTCGGCGTTTCCCAATTAATTGGGGTCACCGGAGCCAACCAGGCTCATTTTGGTTTTGGCCGGGGATTTAAAGTCGGGTGCCCTTCCTGCCGCCACGTGATTTTTCAGTTGAAAATTTCACCCCGCTGTCACCGGCATTCGAACGCCGGCCGTCCGGGTGAAAGACGAGCAGCTAAGCCACTGCGCCATCACGCTCCCCAGAATTTGGCTAATTAATAAAAATTATTATGAGTACTAATATTATTAGCTAATATCAGTCAGTTTTATGAAACAGGCCCCTGTGGTCTATCTTTCTATCTAATGGTCTGTTATACTTGATACCAGTGGTTGGTAATGGTTGACTAAGGTCACTTGTGAGTAGTGCTCCAACAATAAGTGTGTTATCTCTTGTATACATGCTGGGTTCCTGAATGTAAGGTGGATATATCGACGCAAAGTTCCATAGAACAATATAAAATATAAATCCTGTTTATAGATTCGCGCAAACGTATTTATTTTGAGTTGTTGCGATAGGATCGTGCCTTATACATTTGTAAAAACCAGGGTGTCAGTGTCGCGAACCTAACAAATTCATAATGTCGGAGAACTTGCCTCTCAAGAAATACTACTCTCATGCTGTGATAGCAGAGCACCTTGGAAAAGGTGAATGGTGGATTTAATCAGAGACTGGTGCCCGTAAACCGGACTCCTTTTGCTCTGTTTTGAGTGGAAGACTTAATAATAATAATAATTGTGAAAATTGAAAAATTACTTCTGGCAATGGTAATCATAAAACCATTGCCAGCTATTTGTTGTGCGATGATTGATATTTATGCAAGAGATAATAATAATAATAATTGTTCAATTAATTAGTTAATGTACTAATTAATTGAAGGGAGCAGTGCAAAATAATATATGAGAATAGCAGATCGTCTCAGCCTAAATTCGGGTATCAGGATGTGATAGTTGGCCATTGTGACCAGTCACACTCCTGCCGATACTGTAGATATTATTATTATTGCTACACTCGCCATGGATTAGCTGTGTGTGTAATGGTTTTAGGTTATGCAGCAGCTTCAAATTTTAAGTGAAAAATAGAAGACCTCTTAGTAGGTTGACATTTAGTAGTGCTTTAGGAGAGAGAAAAAATAAAGACCTGTAGTAGGTTTGGCATTGTTTGGCAACAATATATTGCTTTTAAGGTCTCAGCTTCCGCCTCTTATGGTTTAAATTTATGTAAAGTATTCGTGTTCAGTGTAATTGTAGTGTAATGTATGTCACTGGAGCGAGGAGATTGAATTTAAAGGTGCCGTGCGCTGATTGGCTGGAGGTGTGCGCTGATTGGCTATTGCTTGTATGGAGTTTAAATTGTACTTGTAGGTAAAAATATTGCTGTATTGTGATTAATTATTGTTAATTGGGTCTGATTTTAATGTAGTTCATTGGTTTAAGGATTGAGCAAAGTGTGGAAGCCAGTCTAACGCAGGTCAGTCACTGGGGCTGGGCCCGCCAGACTGGGCTTCCTAGTGTGTATTGATTCGAATCTTGCTGTACGCTCCAGTTCAGTACGGTGTGTTGAGGGTTCCCAGGCCCGTGGTTCATCACCCCGGACGGGCTGGCGTGGCCTTTACCCTCCAGGCGGATTAAACCATGGGGACCGAGATTGGTTTGTTTGGTATGTTTGATGGGGAAGAGTAGTGAATGATTTATATAGCTGTTGTGGCCAAGTGCTGTATTCACTGTAGTATTTGTGTTAGGGCTGAGTTCTTGTAGAGTGTAGGTGATGGGACTGTGATAGACATGAGGGAGGGGATGTTGGAAGTAGCGTGTTGTCTGAGTTTCAACTGCCTGTGTTTTATGGCTGTTTTAATATAGCTGCATCCGTGATAGGACGCTCTGTGTGCACCACCGCAATTGCAGCACCTAGGGCTGTCAATGGAAACCGTGCAATCCTTGTGGTGATGCGAATCACCACACCTGTTGCAGCGGGTTTCATGGGGGGGGGGGGGGGGGGCAATTAACAGCTTTATGATGCAGCCTTTGGCAGTTGAAGCATTGGTAGATGAGTGTAGAGCGTGGTTTGGAAGCTGGGCGATGAATTTACTGTGTTAGAGGGAGGGGAAGGGGGAGATTCAGTGGCGTGCGTGCTGAAGGCAGGTTGGGGATAGTCTGTTTGTGTCTCTGTTTCAACGGGGCTTTGTGGTTCTGAGTTAGTATCTTGTGTTTTAGTTATTCTGCTTTTTTTTTTGTTCTTTTGCCCGTTTGGGTCCAGACTTGTGTACACCTTTCTCCTGTTTCCGTGTGAGTTTGTGTTTGTTCGTGTAGTAATTATATAATGTCAGTTTGCGCGTGTTTCTTGATGGTGAATGGAGGCATGGGAGGGGGAATTGGGATGGTCTGAGAGGCTTTAGGGCATGTTTCGACTGCGTTGTCGGTTGGCAGTGAGGTCTGATCTGTTTGTGAGTGTGCAGAGAGAGTTTCCGTGTGTTTGTAGGGGATAAGGATGTGTTGAGGAATGTGGGGATGGCCCTAAATAGCCTTAATGACTGCGTTGAGGTGGTAGTCCCTGGTGGGAGTATTTACTATTTGGTGTTTCACCAGTTCCTCTATGTTAGTGATGAAGTGTGCAATGGGTGTAAGCACGCTGATTATTGCATCGCGAGTAGCGAGCAATTGTTTGTAACCCGGTGGACGTACGACAATCAGCGTACTTTGAGGTGAACAGCATGTAGGTGACTCATACCATAGTCTCTCCCCGAAATCAAACTCCGGGAAGGTTCCATGGGCCGGTGTTGGAGGTGGTGATGACCGCCTGAGGTACTCTATGTTGGGTGAGGGCTCGCTGAGCCATGAAGAGTATGTCATGTTCATGTATATGTAGCGTAAGTGAGTGAATGTATGTGTGAGAAGTGAGGGGTCAAGATCCTCCAAAGTAACATGGTACTGACGGTCACCACGTTAACGTCGGCACATGAGTTGGGCTCCATTTTATGCGACCAAGTCCGCCCACAACGTTGTGCGCCATTTTATGAGACGGTTTAGTCGAGTCAACAACCACGATGACTTTCCTAACATCCCATAAGTCGAATAAAATTACCGTGAGGATCAGGTGAACTTCCTAATAGGCTAAGCGGCACGAGACACTGTAGTCCACGGGGATCGTGGTACATGGTGACGATGGTCATAGACTGCCTAAGGAAGGGTTCACCTCAAAAACTAGACTGAGAAATTAAACATCCAGACTTAAGTAAAACACCGTGAAAATTTATTAAAATTCACAAGCCCCTAGCCTAGTTCGGAGGGTTATGATCGGCTAGTCATCAAGCTAATAAACAAAAGAAAATAAAGAGCAGGTCCCTACCTGAGAAGTTACTGAGAAAAAACCCTCGCGAAAGATCTATCTCACAATAATAAAGCAACAACAGCAACACTAGGAAAATGGTACGACGCAAGTCCCTAGTTCAAGTTACAAGATTAAGCTAATATCAGAATTTACATTTAACAGGGTAGCAAAACAAATCTAAGTTAGGATGATACCATCTCCACATTTACATTTAACGGTAATCATCTAGCTAAGTCCTAACAGTTAATAACAAAATTTACGGCGATGACGTCCGTAACAGAAAACAATTACAACAAATCTAAGTGTACAGCCATGAAAAACATTTAATTATTCTTAATAACTACGTGCTATCAGCACACAATAAGGTAACATGTAGGATTTACACACTTGTATATCATAAATAAGTAATGAAATAGACACAAATCTTTATTAAATTCCTGCCTACACCTTGGTTTACTCTTTGTAAGCCATAGTCATCTAATGTGCGTAATTACGGTGGCGAATGCGTAGTTGAGACCACGTCTGACATCGCATGGCCTGAGCTCCACAAGCTACGAACTCTAGGTTCGCGCATGCTTCAGGTCGCTACAAAAATGTCAACTGTCTTAGTCATTTCCACACAAGGAAATTACCTTCAACTGCACGGCTATGTCAACAGTTCCAAAATGCAACAGAACAAAGTTAGATAGAAAGAATTTATTAGTTAGCTTTTGTTTTACCAAAATTATGCGTTTTATTATTAAGATGTTGGTTTAGATTTATCGTTGGTTTATGGCGAATAATACTGACAATAGCTCGGGCACGGAGTGTCTACACTGAGATCATTCTCCACCAAAAAGCCTCGACTCAACAGTCGGAATAAGATCAACGAGCAATAACAGCTCGGACACACAATAACACGGGTTACCAGCGGCGCAAAGCTCGCATTCAATAACTCTGGGATAGGCCTGTCCACAACAGTTACCTTCCAATAACATCTAGTCAACGGGAACCCTCCCGGACAAGGTAATCACAAGTACCTTCATACAATAAATTCCTGCATTTAACAGGGTCGCCTGCAACTCACTATAGAAAACCTGACCTAAGTGTACACGTCAAGACGGTACACGCAAGAAGTGCGCTCAACTAACAGAAAGCAATCTATAAAACATGTGATCTGAGACAGGGTTGAAAACTTGGTTACATAAGCTAAGTAGCAATGAAAGAAAGAGCGAATACAATCGCATTCTGTCTCTTGTTAAAGTCGTTCTGTTTCACAAACAAATGAAGCGTGCTCTCAAGGGCACTGGATTACAAAACCAGTTTATGTCACCAGCAGGCTACCACATTCCTGCGTTCGGTCGACACAAAACACGCATTATTCAAGGCCGGCGATTTAATCAATATAAAACTATACATCTGGCCTGTTCATAAAAAAACTTTACCAAAGGTTATGAACCTCTAAAGAGTCCGTGTATAAAAAACACGCAATAAATCTGAATAGAATAATATAATTCCGTCTTTCTACCAAAGACGCCTAAATGATAGTAATCTTACAATTACTGGAGCTCTTTGCTCTAAAAATACAATTCAATAGTTGCTAGTACAACATCAAATAAAAACGTGTCTTACATGACACAAGCAAAATGACAATTGTGGCGCAGATTCACACAAGGATCTGCTTAATGATACGTTGGGAACTGAGTTCGATGCTAGGCAACGAAACATTCCTTCTAGTTGTTAGGTTCAAACATGACCAAGAATAGCTTCTGAGCTTATTCAAAATTAAAATATAATGCATTTACAAAACTGGCAATTACAGTCGATTGCCTAACTGATACGACTGTTCTAACGAAAGTCAGGGGTGTATCAAAACTGGCTGCAAAGAATGCAGTTAAAGAAATAACCATGACATCTGATTGTCATAACTAAAGTCAGCAAAGACTTGAAAAATCACCCCAAACAGGGTTGTACAAAATAGCCTCGAATGACTACGGTCACATCTAGCAAAAGATAGGCTTTGACGTTCTACGACGTTCATCAAGCTGCACCAGGGTTAACCAAAATGTCGGACCCAAGGGTGTCTCACTATACTGAAATAAATGACAATAAATTAAACTAGATACAATCCCTACCTAGAAAAATGGCTGACACAGAGTGTGGTTGATTCACAAACTACATTAAATCTAATATACCACCAGAACTAGAACAAGAGAAGGGATGGTCAAAACTCACGACATGGAGAAGCTATCACTCAGCCCTCTATTCAATAACCAGGGTTGTACAAATTCCTCTCTGGATCTCTGGAATGGTATTATCCTCATCAGGATTCCCATCTGGACTCCTCCAAAGACCAGGGTTCGATCCGTCCCTGTCGACAACTCCGTGAATTTGCCGGATATGGCTGGAAATGGCATCTTGGATTCCTTCCTTCTCGTCCTCGGTTCTGCAAGCTTCATCATCATGCTAGTTCTCGTAGAAGTATCACCCTCATACCAGGATGGTATTAGCCCATGGTGACTGATTCAAGCATGGTGTGGAATAGTCTGGTCACGTTGACGATGAAATAAATTATGAAATTCATTCTTTCACTTTCCAAAGATATAATGTTCGTCGCAAGTATTGTAGGCTTTGATAGTAATTGACAACACAGCCTTAATTTCGTGGATGTGAATAGATACGTGAGCTAGTACTGATCTATAATTCTGCACGTGCTAATGACGCTACTTTTCTATCATGCAGCATCGGTAAAATGTACGTCGTTTTGGAAATAAAAACTTCACTCTGGCAATCCAAATATGTTACACAATCGTAATCACACTTATTTGAAGTAATTGCAACACATTTACCTGTATATTTTCCACAAGGCATTTTGCCCTCCACAAACACGTGGGTACTAAAATGTGGTGTTCCGGTAAAATTATATAATTCACTAATACTTGCCAATAATTATCTTCAATGTGTTTCTGTGGCTCACTGTGCATAAATACCAGTATTTCACAATATGCCAGTGCACGATGGCACCTGATAACCAATTCAACGCTAACAAGTGGATATTCTTCTATGCCTTGCAGGACAAATGCAATTACACGCCTATACTGGGCGGATTCTCCGGACGTAGTGCAAGTCACTGGGTGTCTCAAGGAAGTAGGTCGTCAAACCGAAGTCGTTGAGCGGCTACTTACGTTCCTATTTGCGTATCTGCAAGGGTATCACCTTACCTTAAGCTAAAATAACATTCTCAAAAATGTTTTTTTTTTTTTTAGCGTACGGCTTTTAGTGCCGGGAGTGTCCGAGGACATGTTCGGCTCGCCAGTTTTGTAGCTGCTTCAAGACGGACACCCAATGGGTGAGCTACAAGTACCGTTGGGGAGGGAAGGAGGGAAGTTGGAATGTAAGGACGAGGAGTTGGTAGGTAGCGGCTGTGGCCTATAGTTAGGGACCAACCCCGGCTTTTGCCTGGAAGGAAGATGGGAAACCACAGAAGACCATCTTCAAGGTTGCCGGCGGGAGGATTCGAACCTCCTCGCCTCCCGGATGTGAGCGACTGCCATCAGTCATGCCGTAACCACCACGGCTAACTCACCCGGTAATGTTTTAATAATGCAGCATGATGAAATGGAATATTCTGAGTCTTGAGAAAGAATAAAATTAATTAATAAGATCTCAGATAAATAATTAGCAGTTTTCACCAAAGTCAAAAGTGCGATTCGACGCTACGTCATAGAGTATCGCGTGAGCTCTCAGCTCCACGTGGCTTCCTGGGTGTGTTCAAAGGTACAACATCCCATCATAAATGTTCTGTCATAAAAAATATCACATGAACCATAGCTCAGCGGGTTCAATATATATATATATATATATATACCAGGTGGCTCTAACGTGCAGAGACTAACAAAGAATTCGACATCACCGCCACCTATGGTACAAAACATAACTTTTCGCCACGGGCGGATTGTATGATATGGCAGTAGTTGGACTGGTTGCAACCAGGTGGCTCTAATGTGCAGAGACAAACCGTCCAAAGACTTCAGCTTTCACTAAGGCAAGCGGTTTCCATGGCGAGTGTTTTTGACTGTATATTATGGTTCTAAAATTGTGTGTAAATTGTGGTTCTAAAATTGTGTTCATTCCACCTACCGGGTCAAATTGTGAATCTAATCCATACGGGACCCACTCTAAAATACATTAAAAAATTCACCAAAATCGATCCATCCAATTAGGAGGAGTTCAGTGACATACACACGTGTCGAAGAATTATATATATATAAAGATTTATAATTTTTGCGATGTCTTCACATCAATTTTCTATTTATTATCAACACGTTAACGGCCTTAGAACTAACACTGGCGCATTTTTTCAAAACATTTTGTGCTGTTCATTTGATATAGTTGTATTGACAGAGACTTCCCTAACAAACGATATGTGGGACAGTGAATTATTTGACGACAGATATACATTATTTAGAAATGACAGGGACCTATCACTAGCAAGAAAGTTTAGGAGGTGGAGTAATAAAAGGGTTTCAGTGTCAAGCTATGTTCTGTATATAAAAGGCAACAAAGTGAATCACTTACGCTTTACATTCTCAACAATTGTAGGAAATTATTTATAAATGTTTTCTATATAACTCCCTCTTCTGGCCTTCCTGTATACCAGGATTACTTTAATATGTTGAAAACATTTTAACCTTATGGTGTCTGATTGTATCATAATGGATGATTTCAACTTATACGAAATTATTGATATCAACTATGATTTTAGTAAAGGATCAACGTCCTGTCGCAGTCTAGCACAGTTCATGTCATATTTGGGTTTAATCTCGTACAACAATATTCTTAACAATTCTAGGTCATCGGATTTAGTATTGAGTAACATAATAATTGAATTAAAGCATCAAGATTGTCCTTAGGTACGTGAAGACTTACATCAATCTTCCCTCTGTCTGTCATTATTGCCAATTAAAAATATCCATTTTAATATCTGATTTTATGCATCTGTATTGTCAAGTGCGAGACTTCGACTGGAGGTCGTTGTATTCTTTCAAAAATGTGGACTTAGCACTAGACTTCTTTTACAAGTCATTGTTTAAATGTTTTGAAACATGTATTCCCAAAAGAAAGCTCATCCAAAAGTCTAGATATCCAGTTTGGTTTACATATGACATTATACAGGATATAAAACGTAAAAAGAAATGTGCTCGAAAGCGAAAGTTTTATAGATATTACGCGGACCGATTTAGACAACTCCGATATGAATTGAAACTCAAAATACAAATAGCTTATAGAACGTACGTTAATGATTTAGAAAATACAATGAAACATAATATCAATCAATTTCGGACACATGTTAAAAGTAAGAGGGGATCAAGAGCGGGGGAAAATGCCTACATATATAATGAGAACAGTTACGTGTCTGGTAATATCGCCCATGGTTTTGCACAGTATTTCTCGTCGGTGTATACCAACACCGATTTTAATTATAATTTAGATCATTTGGCTTTGGATGAGTTACCTGTGTTACATTCTGTATATATGCTCAACCTTATTTCCATATCAGTTGATGAGGTAAAGACTATCATCCGAAGGAAGTTAAACCTAAGAAGGCAAGTGGTCCTGATGGCATACCACCTTGCATAATAAAGGGCTGGGGAGACATATTCACTAATCAATTAGCACACATTTTTAATTTATCAGTAAGGACCTCATGCTTTCAAGAAAAATGGAAACTCTCGACAATTACACCAATTTTAAAATCAGGAACTTTAGAAAACATTTTTAATTATCGTCCTGTATCTGTAATTGATGCTATTGCAAAGGTATTCGAGCATATACTATATTGTAAAATTTATAATCATGTCAAATTTGGCATTTCTGAATTTCAACATGGTTCCATGCCCAATAGATCTGTTCTTACAAATCTGATGGGGTTTAGTCAAACATTGTACGATTCATTGGATGTGAACGGAAGAATTGATATAATTTATATGGACTTTGAGGAGGCATTTGACAAGGTCGATCATAGAATACTTTTGAGTAAAATGTACCAGTTTGTTTTTTCAAAACAACTTCTTAAATTAGTATATTGGCTTTCACGGCCAGCTTGGTGTCCTAGGTGAAACCCCACAGAAGACGTGGCACAAACCTAGAAAAATTGCTGAGTTTTAACTTCCTAAATTGTTGTGTTCCTATTTAAAATATCAACGTCAGTTTGTTTCCTTCAAAGGTGAAAGTTCTGAACACATTATTAGTTCTTCCGGTATTCCCCAGGGATTGAATCTGGGCCCTCTTCTATTTTTAATTTTTGTTAATGATCTTATTATATAATACGCTAAGGTGTATGTTTCACAAAACTCAAGTTCCTAGACCAGAGGGAGTTAGAAGGTGTGGTTTGTGCCAAAATCTTCCAAATCGTCTCAGTAGTACAGCAAATATCTTGCATTTCTTGAAAAGTCAACAGAAATGTATCTGTTTGTTTTAAAGTGCTTTTAAACAAATATGCTAAACAAGATGATAGCCCCTGGCAGAACTGTGTCGCGTACAGCCCGCATAGCACCAGTGCCGGGTGGGTAGTCTGTACACATGGGGCGCACATAACCCAATTTGCGAGAGTTCTCGCACGGGTCCGCTAGTTTACCTAATTACCCTAGTCTCTCTCGTACCAGAGATATCACCTGGCATCTTCGTGATGAAGTCCACGACTGCTCTCGATTGGTTCGTCCCTCGGAACACCATCGCCTCGTTCTGGATCCTTCCCTCGGTTCGACTCTGATCTCCGGTCTTCCCTCGTCTTCTTAGGAAATCTCCTGACATCTTCGTGATGAAGTAATCTTGTAGAACTTCATTGTAGTAGCATTTTCCATAGTTATCATTGCGATCTATTATCTGTTGAATGTTTAAAATGCTGTCGAAAACCATCGTCTTCTCTGCTTCATTTTAGTCAACTTCAAATTATCTTCAGCACCTTGCATGTTACGTTTCCTCCATGTATTTAGCAAGCCATCTCTTTCACCTTAATAATATTCGAAATGGTCTTTCCCAATTTCGGCGTAATATTCATTATGATGAACTTTGGAATATTTAATGTGGTGCAATATTCCCCTCAGTTCTCGCTTCGTTATGTTCAATATACTATCGTAACTTTCTATCACACAAAGAAATGATAATGATAATTCGCAATAATTCACAATAATTATTTTGCAAATTGCTTATATAATATCACGTCTGGTCGCAGCAACAAAGACTCGCTCAATCGTTGCGCATTAAGAGTTATTGGGCCAACATCAAGGCCAATAAGTGTTGATTCCGCGTGGTCCTAGGACACCCATTCGCGCAGAAGAACAATATCACTGAAATATATTGTCAATGTTTCTTACGTCGTTATTTTATAACTTCACAATTCGCTGTAATTCAATTAATATTTATTGTACTATTATCGCTGGTTGAATATTTTCTTAGTCCATTACTTAAAATCACCAAGTCTTTGTTACACGAGTGCGGCCCTCAGCCTTTACTTCGCCTATATTACCGTATCACTTCCCCATAACCGAACTCGCTATCACTCGCACTAAAAATTGGACACCTCAAAAATACGTCTTGGTCCTTCGAGTGTCAATAAGAGTCTCGAGTCCTCTTTGTGGGCTCCCCTTCTCCAAGTCAAAGATAGCGTCTCCTTCCAAAACAGCGCGAAAATTTTGGCGGAATCCTCGTAATATCTAGTTTCTGCTTCTCTGAGACTTCTTAGTTAAAAACCAAAATACAGATAATATCTTGAATAAATTATCGCATTTTCGTAGCCATTGGAATTTCTTCTCAATGCTAATTAGCAATGAACAGCTTTATATTGTGCATGAATCCCTTTTATTAATAAAATTGGTTGTGGGCAGTCACGTGTCCTGGGTGGCGCACGACTTCCCCACTCCACAACTGTCCACGCGTGTGGGTCGTGCAGGCTACTCTAGTTGCCCCTGCTCAAAGCTTGCCGATATACGCGACTTCCTGTGACTGACGCGATCTCGCTTTTATAACAAGTTTTTGTTACTACGCCTAGACTCTCTCGTATCGAATTTTATGATTGGCTCGGCTGATTCTTTGCGAGCAGACTGACCTGTTCTACCCTACTGAACGTGTTTCCAGACATCAAATTTAACACAAAAGAAGCTTCATTCTCTACAATGTTCCAAATGCAATTCTTAACAATAAAATTCGAGTACAGTACCTTATTTTAAGTCCTGGGACACCTACCCCATCACTGATACTAATTATTACAGCTACACCCACTACTACAGCCATCGCAGGAACTCAGATTATCAGATGAATTCCATACATACCCAGTTACACGGCGCTGATGACCAAAGATGACTCAAGCCCCTAATACGAATTAACAACATAACAACTATTTCGTAAAGCTCTGGTAAGGAGGACTACAGGCGAATATATTTCCCCCTTTGAATTCCTTTTTAATTGACAACAATTCATGGATAAAAGGCCTATGTACTGCGCCAGAATTTATTGAAGGTCATTACTCAAGAACTGATCGGGAGATGAACCAAGACCCCAGAAAATAAATGAGTGGATAAAAAATTTTATTTATAAAAAATTTGAGTAATATGGAAAAAACTGTATGGAAATGAGTGAAACACCGTAGATCTTATGCATTTATACAAAGCAAGGAAGTAGGAATGATTTAAAGATGGACATATATTCCATTATACGAAATTAGGAGGTTCACTTTACGAGAAAGATCACGCCACTTGAAGCGATAGTTACGTCATGAGAGAGGGGAAGAGGCGAAGGTCGAACTGCGGACGGAAGTCAGGAGAGGTGGAAGAAGTTACGTCACACCACGGGAGGAGAGGAAGTGAGACGAGAACTTGAGGAATGCGGAGAGCAGGACGAGAGAGTTCTTTTCCAATTGAGATTTGAACGAGAGAAGACCTCGAGCATAAACGAGTATATTTATAATAGTGCTACAGTTCACAAAGGTTGGAAGAAAGGAAGAGTGAAATTTCAGTAACTTGGGAGCAAGCTACAACTAAAAATATAGCAGTGCTTATACAAAGTATTCCACATAACTAGAAACATTTTCGACAAGAAGCTACTCAATATTTCTACGTGTAAAAGCTTATTTCAACGTTATATTGAAAATGCAAGTTATAAGGCAACAACGGGGAGGTCTCAAGTATATTGTCAAGAACATGAATTTTGACATGTGCTAAGTTAAGCATGGGGATGTTGAAGACTACAAGAATGTCAGTTGAATTCCAGATTCACTAGCATGAAAGACGCTACAAATATCTACGCAAAGCGCAACATCACCGAGCAAAACTCACACTTTTCTACGAGAGTTTTAACACATCTTGAGAGACGAAAAGCTTGCATAAACGACAGTATTACAACGTGATGTCTATTCTGAAGAAAACCAATGTCTATTCTGAAGAAACCATGATGTCTATTCTGAAGAGATGGCGAATCGAAGCCGGCCTACTTGGAGCGAAGGAGAGACGGGAGTTGGCAGAGCTGTTCTCAGCGAGGTTATTCACCGCGAGCCCAGCTGCTGTTGTCACAGAACCGGTCTTCATAGCTGTGGACATTGCTATGAACACGTCAAGTTTGGTCTGGAAGGAGCGATGCAAGTATTTTCAGCAGTTCAGAAGTCAACACAAGGTAGTGAGAAAATTGTCTTTTATAATGTAGAATTGTAGTTTAGCTTTGTGATTATCCAATTGACCAACCGCATAATTTTCAACCGCATAATTTTCAACCACATATTTTCAACAGCATTTTTCTTAACTGCATTATTTGAAACGTATAATTTTGTCAAAGTAATTACATTTGGGTAGAACTTGTTATTGTGATTTTCATATTTTTCTACGGAATTATTTGCCGTATTTCTTGGAAAATTTCAGTCACTTGGACGAAATTTTGGGCATGATGATGATGCTATTAACACTAAGGTTATATTAAAGTAAAATCGTGTAAATATTTTCATACTTGCGTTAGATTTAATTTAATTAAATCTGTTTTATCGCAGCGATGGAATATAAAGGAATTAAGTAAAGGAATTATTGAAAGGAATTGCATTAAAGAGATTTAGAGCGTTAAAATTGAAAAGGAATGTAGAGTAAACTATTTAAAAGGAATAGAACGTTGAACGAAGTAAAGAAGGAGTAAGATTGTAAATGAAGTAAAATGAAATGTATTGGAGCAAATTTAAGTACAGTATACTTAAGAAGTAACGTCACGAAGTGTAAAGAATATTTCGACAACTCATGATGTTGATTCGAGTGTCAGAAATTTATTGTAACAGCTCTCATCCCCCCTGCCCTTTTGATAACCCAATACGTGATAATAATAGTAATATCAGGATATTAAAATAATTAATTAACATGATATTACCATACCCAAAAAAATTATAATTCATAATACTCCCATAGGGCCTAATTTAATTACTCGCTAGGTCAGCTGAGTTCACAGCAAAAAAAACCTAGGAGCGAATGTTCCGATTTGCTTGGTATTCAAGAACACCCTGATTTAATTTAGGAAAGAGATCGGGTGGGACGAAACTGATGTCAAGACCAGCTTGTTGAGTGGAAGGCTGGATGCGTACCTCAGCTGGCCATATTAAAGTGACCCTGCCAAAAGATGAGGGAAAGGAACAGAAACAAGGTATAATCTTCCTACCGACTGCACGCATTTAAATGAGATAATCAAGTCCCTGTAACAATATATTATAAAATCAGAAAGATGTTACATTACTATAGATTCCCTCACCCCTTACAGCACTAACAAGCCTGAACAATATAGTGATTAAACCTATACACTTCTTAGTCTAACATACAAATGCGAACACTATGATTCCCAGAAATTAATGCCCAACAAGGACTAAATAATTGTCATTTGCCCGCATGGCAATTTACGCAGTTACATTTGAGGTTAAAACATGAATTTCAAAATGGATCCGGAAGAAGAAGAAAAAAAAGAAAAACAACATGAGAAAGGCAATGCCTTCTCAAAAAAACAATGCTGCATCAAAAAAACCGAAACGCCCCTTAGTGGAACGGAAAGGTCTGACAACCTCCACAGTCCAGCATTGACCGTCCCGTCAAGGCTGTCTGACCAAGAATTAAAACCCACGAGGTTCCCATCCAGCTAACGGGAAATAGGGCAATAATAATCCACCCTGCAGTAATTACATATAAAGGTACCACCAAGGTATTACTAGACCCTCCAAAAGATTACATACTAAAGTGCTAAAATAGACTTTATCTAGTTAAGCTTACGGACCACCGACACGCGGCCTTAAAATGACGTTACAAAATTTAGCAGTCAATGTTTGTATTGATCGTCCTTGGTTATGCCCCTTAGTAATTAAATCATGATAGTACCACCTGGTGTCTTCGAACCCTCCGGGGAAAACTGCACACACGTTTTCCCCGGAGGCAAGTGCTCAAGAGTCTTTCTGTCAGCAAACTTCCTCACACACTGTCTGTCGAGTCACCGATTGCACCCTTGTATATCAGCGTACCCCCCACCACAACCCTCCAGTAATGCCAACTGCGACTAGAGACACAACCGGCCAAAACAAAGCCAGAGTTCAAGGCCAGAGTCCAAGGTTTTGAGCGGGTACTATAGAATACCAGCCCACACAGGTTAGCGCGTAGAAACCTTCCAGGAGCTGAGGGGTTACACAATGATCTCGTAAGAGTGTTCTCAGAACAAGGCTTGGCGAATGCAGCTGACAAGAAACGTTCACCTTTCAAAAGTTCACGGATCAAAGCTTGACTTATCCCTCTTTTCCATCAGCGATAATACCTTAAGTGACAGTTCGCACGAAGGGTAGAAATCCTGGCAGAAAGGCTCGGCGAATGAAACTGACAGGAAATGTTCACCGATCAAAGCTTGACTTATCCCTCTTCACAAGTGTCTATCAGGGATAACACTTTAAGTGACAGTTCGCACGAAGGGTAGAAATCCTGGCAGAAAGGTTTGGCGATCCCATTTCACCAGTAGTCAGGCGTCAGCTTGGCGAAAAGAATTCTCAGAAGAGGCCTGGTGTGTGCTCTCGTGATAATCCGGCCAGACCTGGAGCTCCTGCTGCGTCTCGAAGATAAGATGAACATGTACCGATTTGCAAAATTGGTACATTCTCCTCCTCCGAAGGAAGACGATGGGGAGATGATGAACAGGGTGATGGTGTCCAGCTGGTCTCTTGGCAGCTGAAGAGGCTACTCCAATCTCCGCCAGCGGACCTTGAAGTAGATCTCCTCGGGTAGAATGATGCCATGGGACCTAGATGATACCTCCAAACTGGGCCCAGATTGGTAGTACACGTCCCACATAGTGACCGCTGAAACACACATCAGAACAGCAGCGTATGGTCCAAATACAGTTCCCTTAGAGGGAACAATCGTTCCAGGCCAGCCAACCAGCCCATAACAGCTGAAGTTATCCCAGGAAGGATAAAAAAAACATCACCCGAAGCATTAGTGTGCCATCGAAGTTCACTTAAGAGTCTTTCAAATCACAAGGGATACTTGATGCTTCAAACAAGGTTCTGCGCAAAGAAATAGTGTCCAGGGCATAATTAAAGGTCCACTGAAGTATGAAAAACACACGAAAGGGGCAACCAACTATACGATATGACTGACGTTAACAAGCTTAATTAAAGTTCACTACAATACTTAGCAAGAATAACAAAATTTGACTAAGGTGTACAGAACCCAGAATTTTTCTTTAGAATTCGCAAATCAAAGGCACCTACAAACTTGCCCACCAAAAATGTTAAACAATTTTTCAAAATTAATTTACTTTAACAAAACCGAAGGACCATTTTTCTGCGACTTCACGAAATCAGGACAGCACGTAACTATTCCCAAAATTCACAATGACAATTACATGAACATGCCGCACGGGGCATTCCATCAAAACTACATTTATTATACCGCCCGTGGTATTGCTCAATTTTAATACATTACAAATCACCTACGGCTCCGAAAGCATCACACAGAGCTCGTTTTGATATGCACACAAACACAAATTACATGTCTTGCTCAATTTTACATGTTCCTGACCCACACTGCCCTCAGTGGCCTCCAAGGACAGGAGGAACAGAGACCACAACATCCTACCCCACAAGCACACTAGCAGCAAGACAAACAAAATAAGGAAAAACCACGTCACCCACATAATTCACACACATTCACACTCCTGGCACCTGGGTTGAGAACTGAACCCAAGCCCAAGGACTCGTGCAAGGTGGAGGACTGTCTCCGCACAACGATTCACACAAAAATATAAGATCCTCAGATCCATCGGACTGTCACCCCGATATTTCTCCCACTCCATAACTGCCTACGGGCACTGTTCCCGGCGACAACACAACGTCTCCCACTCCATAACTGCCTACGGGCACTGTTCCCGGCGACAACACAACGTCTCCCACTCCATAACTGCCTACGGGCATTGTTCCCGGTGACAACACAAAACATAAATAACCCTAAATTCCATAGGACAACTAGCGAACCAGGAAAACAGCACGAGGACTGCAGTTCATAACCTGACGTGAATTATTAAAACAGTATGCACTGTCATTCGCACACTACACAAATAAATATCGCCCTGTCCTTCACATGACAGGTCCTCTCCCTTATGACACCGGGAGGAACATCTACTCTTGCGCCACCAAACCCTGGCTATCACGACATAAATCAGCTCGGTACCTGAGCTCCCCCTCCGGATCAACACACGACCCCACAGAGGGTAATTAACATCTTCCCCCACAAAGGCACGGCCGCCTCAGAAGATGACAGTACAACACATTACCAAAACATAAATACAAATTCGACACAAGGTAGGGCACCCACCAAGCGTCACACACACCCTAGTGCACGTGGTTCACCTTCCAATCACACAACACAGACAATCACAACCCCGAAAATTTCTCTAAGTGGCGTTACCACAGACTACAGACGTCTCTAACTAACAACGTGTGTCACCTTCCATTAATGTTCACCATTCAAATACCGGGTGACACTTTATGACCACACTCAAATCGAACCCATGATGCTTCAACGCACCACTGTCATCATACGTTCCCAAAACATTAACTTCACGAAGCTACTTAAAATCTCAAAATTCACAACCTCCTCGACTAACAACACGTGTCTGTATCCCACCAACTGCTAACCCCAATAAAATCTCTCCCAGAATATCAAAACTAATTTATTCAGAATTACAAATCACAGAAGTGACGATTGTTACATCTCAAAAGGCACGAAGCAATTAAAATCTTCAAAATAAATCCATAAATCCAGCTCACACCAACCACATTGGAACCTCGCATACCCCCCAAAAAAACTGCCAAGCTACCAACACACTATTACTCAGAGAATTTAAATTTATTTACCACAAAAGATGATTACTCCAGTAACTACCCAGGACACTGACTGTCACTAAGGCTCACAATCGATCAGAACATCCGGTGGCAACAGTCGAACTCACACACACCCAAAATGACGGGGCTACACGAAATTTTTAACGAACTCAGAACTTTTCAGAGTTGAAACTACAACAGAAACGCTAGCGGTCTAACAGATCAAGGCTGCAAGTTATAAATAACTAACCAACTAATGCACTGAAGCACCCTCAACCGAAAACTCCAGAATCAAAATATCAAAATATGCATGAACGCCTACAACAGCTGATTGTGAAGTGAACACACCCAAGCTAACGGGAGTCTACATGAAATCTCACGAACCTACAACCCTTCAGAAATGCGACCACAATAGAATAAACTAGCCGCCTAACAGCAAGAAACTGCAAGTTATGAATAACTAACGAACCAGCCCATTTCAATGCCATCACAAACGAAACACTGCAACCTCAAAAAATCTCAAAATCAGACTAGTGAACACAGCAGCTGACATACAACGACAACTCAGCATGCCACCGCAGGATATCTCCCTAAAGGGAAACTTTCACCAACCGATCTACCAAATATTTTTTTTATATATACCAAAAATCAACAAGTATTTCCAGGGCTAGCAACTTCATCACTGGAACTCGAACACAGGACTCCAGTTCCTAACATTCATCCATCATCCATCACACATCCTTCTCATACATCTCATTATAAGACTTAACCACCCACGACAATAACCCGTTACTTTCAATTATGCAAATTAGCAGTCGTACAGATATCATGAACCAAAACTAATGGTATTGCGGACTCTTACCAAGAGGGCCTCCGTAGAGGTCTTTTAACCCCGACTCCCCACTGACTGAGCGGTCTCAACTACCCAAAAAAAAATTTTTTTGGCCTGTCACCGAGATAACGAAGTCCCATACCTCCAGTCACTCGACTCGGGCAAATACTATATACACCCTGCCCGGGCCCAATCAAGATGATACTCACACCCCAAATTAAATGGACTCCTGACAGTAGATCCCCATACGAAGCACATCTGCATAATAGGTCCATTTTCAAAATGCAACTAATACAACTAATATAAAATTAATAATAATCCATCTTACGTTACTGGCAATTAGGCCTCAATTACTCCCACCCAAATTCAAATTGCAGACCTACATCAATTCATTCACACATGACTTTCATTCAATCAGCAGGATTAAAAAAAACTGAAGGATTACAAAAGAAAATAAATACAATTTTGACCACCAAAGAACACCAGTTCGATTCCTAGTCAGGGCAGCAATAAAAATCGCATCACACACACTCTTTCATCCTGAACACAATCAACCACAAAAATACATTCATACCTCCACCAGACATGCGTGATCCCTTCCCTGACCAATTCTAAATTCCCCATTTACACCAGTATGTTAGTATTCGGATCGTCAAGACACTATAACGTCAACGGAGTATCAACTCACGTGAGGACCTGATAAAACAACCTAAAGTTGTAGCCCTGAAATCACAGTTCCCCTTACATCGTAGAAATATGTCCTAAAACGAAAGACACGAATCGGGGGAAAATATTTATTTACACCCTAAATGAGATGCGACCATGAAGGTGAATGCCTCCCAGAAACATCCCACTTAGTAAGTCACTCAACGAACACACACTAAGATACTGAATATTAAAGCCATTTAATACTTGACCAATTTAGATGACAATCTAACCTTAAAAATCCTATGTCACAACAAGACATTTTACTCGCCCCCCAATTACTAAGCAACTTAAACATCAACCAATAATACATAAACACTCACCTGATTCATTTATACTGAATTAGCACACACGCAATTCGACATTTAACATCATTCAAAACACAATTACCGAACGTACATATAGACAGAAATTCGACCATTTTCCGGAATTAATTTAACACAGAATATGTTGACAACACCAAATTTTAATACTCTCACGGTCCAATTTAATTTGACAGAACTACCAACAGCGAAATAATTAACCCCCAGCTAAAGAAATGACAACAAAACTTGAAATGTTTGGCCTAATGAACAGCTGACAACTACCAATAATACCTCACACGTATTATGCACAGCGAATTGCAGAACTTCACACTTCCAGCCATACGTCACTAACAATTATTAAGAATAATTACAGATTTACCCCAAGGAACCTGCTGATGATAAATCCACACACGCAATTCACATTTTCACTGACATCAGTCGTATAAAATAATAACTTGTCACAGTCTTCGGCCATGATGGTTCAAAATCACTAGGTGATTCAACAGGCGTGTACTAAACGGACATCAAAACAGACACTAAGTTATTCTTACTGGAAATACAAGTTTATCAATTTCAGCCTATTTTCAAGAGAATTTAAAACGTCACTAATTTAAACCTTCCCAAAACTACTTCCAATCAGACAAACATTTTATTCTTTTAAACACGTGACACAATTTAGTCAAAACAACACTTCCCGAGGTGTACATTTAGCACAGGCGCAGTAAAATTGAGCTGGACTATTTCCTACAAGAAACAGAATGAATTTACAACCACCCCAAACCATACAAACAGCATATCAAAACTCACCACGTGTGAAATTCATTCGGCCGGTCGACTCGTCAATCTGGCAACGCAGCAACGCCATTTTTATCTCAGCAGTCCTGAATTTCGTTCAGCGCATGTGACTGCCACTTCTCGCCTGACAGCTGACGATATGAATTGCTCATTTGGTCCTCGGCGTACACAGCAGGTTATTTTACATGAAATCAAATCACAACATGTATTAGGTTCTGCTCTAATAACTAGCCTACCTATTGGAAAGAAGAAACATTAGTGAGGAGGACCCAATCTACATTAATTAAGTTACTGAATTTAATTTTAATGAATTACTGCAATCAGTCAGCAGGAAAGATTATATGCTAATGGCAAGATCACAGAGCAAAACCACGCTCTGCTACCAATGTAACAGCTCTCATCCCCCCCTGCCCTTTTGATAACCCAATACGTGATAATAATAGTAATATCAGGATATTAAAATAATTAATTAACATGATATTACCATACCCAAAAAAATTATAATTCATAATACTCCCATAGGGCCTAATTTAATTACTCGCTAGGTCAGCTGAGTTCACAGCAAAAAAAAACTAGGAGCGAATGTTCCGATTTGCTTGGTATTCAAGAACACCCTGATTTAATTTAGGAAAGAGATCGGGTGGGACGAAACTGATGTCAAGACCAGCTTGTTGAGTGGAAGGCTGGATGCGTACCTCAGCTGGCCATATTAAAGTGACCCTGCCAAAAGATGAGGGAAAGGAACAGAAACAAGGTATAATCTTCCTACCGACTGCACGCATTTAAATGAGATAATCAAGTCCCAGTAACAATATATTATAAAATCAGAAAGATGTTACTTTACTATAGATTCCCTCACCCCTTACAGCACTAACAAGCCTGAACAATATAGTGATTAAACCTATACACTTCTTAGTCTAACATATAAATACGAACACTATGATTCCCAGAAATTAATGCCCAAACAAGGACTAAATAATTGTCATTTGCCCGCATGGCAATTTACGCAGTTACATTTGAGGTTAAAACATGAATTTCAAAATGGATCCGGAAGAAGAAGAAAAAAAAGAAAAACAACATGAGAAAGGCAATGCCTTCTCAAAAAAACAATGCTGCATCAAAAAAACCGAAACGCCCCTTAGTGGAACGGAAAGGTCTGACAACCTCCACAGTCCAGCATTGACCGTCCCGTCAAGGCTGTCTGACCAAGAATTAAAACCCACGAGGTTCCCATCCAGCTAACGGGAAATAGGGCAATAATAATCCACCCTGCAGTAATTACATATAAAGGTACCACCAAGGTATTACTAGACCCTCCAAAAGATTACATACTAAAGTGCTAAAATAGACTTTATCTAGTTAAGCTTACGGACCACCGACACGCGGCCTTAAAATGACGTTACAAAATTTAGCAGTCAATGTTTGTATTGATCGTCCTTGGTTATGCCCCTTAGTAATTAAATCATGATAGTACCACCTGGTGTCTTCGAACCCTCCGGGGAAAACTGCACACACGTTTTCCCCGGAGGCAAGTGCTCAAGAGTCTTTCTGTCAGCAAACTTCCTCACACACTGTCTGTCGAGTCACCGATTGCACCCTTGTATATCAGCGTACCCCCCACCACAACCCTCCAGTAATGCCAACTGCGACTAGAGACACAACCGGCCAAAACAAAGCCAGAGTTCAAGGCCAGAGTCCAAGGTTTTGAGCGGGTACTATAGAATACCAGCCCACACAGGTTAGCGCGTAGAAACCTTCCAGGAGCTGAGGGGTTACACAATGATCTCGTAAGAGTGTTCTCAGAACAAGGCTTGGCGAATGCAGCTGACAAGAAACGTTCACCTTTCAAAAGTTCACGGATCAAAGCTTGACTTATCCCTCTTTTCCATCAGCGATAATACCTTAAGTGACAGTTCGCACGAAGGGTAGAAATCCTGGCAGAAAGGCTCGGCGAATGAAACTGACAGGAAATGTTCACCGATCAAAGCTTGACTTATCCCTCTTCACAAGTGTCTATCAGGGATAACACTTTAAGTGACAGTTCGCACGAAGGGTAGAAATCCTGGCAGAAAGGTTTGGCGATCCCATTTCACCAGTAGTCAGGCGTCAGCTTGGCGAAAAGAATTCTCAGAAGAGGCCTGGTGTGTGCTCTCGTGATAATCCGGCCAGACCTGGAGCTCCTGCTGCGTCTCGAAGATAAGATGAACATGTACCGATTTGCAAAATTGGTACATTTATTATGAACGAAAGTATTACGAAAAGCTTAAACACATATGTCTAATGAGATTTAGAGCGTTAAAAAACATAAATGAATTTGTTAAACAAATATTAATGGAATGAAGTCAAACTTATATCTTTTGTTAAGAATATGAATATTTACTGATATTTCTTGACAAGTTGTAATAAATTGTAAAGCTGAATTTAAACACGTGAAGAGGAAAGTTAACGAAATTAAATCACAGGGTGATTAAAAAGGTGAAAGTACAGAGATTTATTACAGAAATGAAATTACGAGCACGAGGCGATGTTGTATCAATTATAGAGGAGAAATGTTTAAGTAAAGGAAGTATATGTATTGAAGTAGAAGTTTATAGTTGAATTACCGTGCAGATTAAGGAGTTATGAACGTAAAGGAGTTACGTAAGTTTACGAAGGGACGCAGGGGAGTCTCTTAAGTTTTTCGAGTATTGAATGTAATAATTGTGAAGTTATGAGAGTGTAGTAAAGGAAGATTCTGTACAGGGTGTTTAAGAGAGAAAGTAATTGTTGTATAATTATGGAGGAGAAGTTTGGGAACGAAGGTTAATGCCGTGCACTTACAGTATTCACGTTTATCAGAAGATTGTTAACTCAGTAAAGAATTTCAGCACTTATTTCAGAATTTCATGATATATAGATAAAGGTAAAAAGGAACAGTGCTTAACTTAAATGTTTGTCACTTATGTTCAATTGATTATGACGAGTATTTATTACTTTCAACACGATAGTTGCGGTGTATGTTTGTTTGAATTTGAATTTGATGTTTAAGAGAAATGAAGTGATGAAAGACTTAAGGGAGGAAGAAAATTTAATCTTCGACGTTATGGAGTGTGAAATTTGAATTTCATAAAAAGATGTATATATGCACATAATTCATGAATAATTTGAGTAGATATGGAACTACGGTTCATAGTTGAAGCGGACCTGTATAAAATAGGGCAATACTTAATGTCGCGCCGTTTCACATTTTCTTACGATAGTAATGCCACGTGCAAATTTATCTTTGCAATTATTTTTGTTGAAGTGTCAGGGAGACACAGTATTAAGGGAGGAAGTCAGTTATTATATGTTTTATTAGCTTAAGAAACGGCTAGTGCTTTTTAGCAACTTAGTCAAATTTTATCTAAACTGATTCCGTTTTCATTGTCGTCATCGTCGAAAATAGTACTACGAGGTATAGACACAGGCGCTCACTATAGATTAGACCTGATCACCCCTCGAGATTGGAGTTTCTCGGTTGTTCTAAATGTAAATAATAGTAGAAATTTGTACCTTGTCTAGTAGTACTATTTTCTTTACGAATAATATCTATCCTGTATGTTCCTGAAATTCCCAATTTTACTTAGTAGGCATGATAAGCTTGTGAGCTGGGTAACTTACATGTCTGCAATCCTTTTTCGGGCATTGGATATAAGTACTGATGGGTTTCTTCGGGCGCAGTACGATGGGAGGTGGTATTTATTGGAACATAAAAAGGAGTTCAAAGCAAGAGTGGGTGAAGATCAGCTACTTTTTCTGAAACTTCCACATATTGCATGATACACAGGGAAGCTTAGAACACTGAAAGTCAATAAAGTGCTGAACTATGCACACATAGCTGCAAAGTTTGTGAAAGCAATAGCTACAGTATAAACAGTAGACAATTTTCTATTACATGTGAGGAGATGGGATCTATGCATGATACGCTTCTATTGTATGAAGAGGTAATTTGGTTGTGATGTAGTCGAGTCCTTCATCGCATTGTGTAGCAGAAGTATTGAGTTCATATTTTCGTACTTGAGACCAGTCTACACGTCTTGCAGCTCTGTTTGTGAATGAAAAGTGACTCCTAATACCGTCCTTATCGGCTGACAAGTTTGATAAACTCAATGCTCTTAACGTACCACTTCTAACTGATTGCATTCAAGAGTAAACTTGAACTTAGGAAAACTCGGATGCAAAAGTTAGCTGTGAGATCTTGCCTGACTGAATTTCTGAGAAAATTGAGCTGAACTTGGGTAAAATTAGTAGAATTGGCATAGCACATCTCCAAAACCTCTGGCAATATTTTTGAGGATAAATTTATAGAACCTTCAGGAGAGTATGACAGGATTCATAGTATAGTTGATGTGAATGCAACAGTTTACTTGTCAACACTAGAACAGGACAAGTTAATAGAACTCTCAAGTGATAGAACACTGGAAATAATTTAAATTGAAGGCTCTTAAAAATCGTTGTATGCAGACTTTTATTAATATCCCAATTAAGCAAGAAAGGCGATGGACGTGCTATTATCCTCTGGTCTACGCTCCTCCTGAGCAGAGGAACCAGCCAGTCAGAAATGACCAACGCAGTCGAAATTACAGGATGAGCTGGATGGGGCAATGCCAAGCATGACTGTTTTTCTTTGCACATGAGCAGCACACTAAGTTCAAACGATATTCTGCACAATTTGGCCATCCATCACAAAAAGAACCTCACTGCTCAGAATATGATATTAACAGTGGCCAGTAAGTCATGCAAACTATTGTAATATTGAAGGAATAATGTTGGCTGATATTTGGTCACACTAACCAGAAGAGGCAACTAACCATTCTTTAATGTTAGCCCAAGGGGCAGATGATCTCGTAGTTCCGCCCCTTGAAACCTCAATAACTAACTAATATTAGCCCAGATGAAACCAAAGAAGGCCAAGAAATATCACAACAGGATATGAAAGTACGGTATATCTACTGATTCATTGACAACAATGATTTTGCATCAATTTACTTCCCTAGGATGATGATCATGATGATGATGATGATTATCATGATTATGTATTGAATTGGAGCGATTTGAGACAATCTACTCTCCAATTTCGATGTTCTGTTTCTCACTGCCATCTGGCAGCGAGAACCATAATTCTAATGGATAACCTGTAGCTGAGATTTAATTCATTTTGTTCTTGTTGTTTCATTTGAGAGGCTTGGACATCATGGTATTCAGCCCCATGTACTTGGGTGTGTGTATAATATTGTCTTATACCAAAACAGGCTTGATAATCACATTCAGATGATTACCCCTTCTGACGATGTGGAAGACGAGTGGTCCAATTTGAGTTCAGCTCTAAAGCAGTCAGCATTTGAAAGTTTGGGATAAAAAAAGGAGATGGCAAAAGAAAAAGGGTTTAAGAATTTGGGACGAAGTAATTGAAAAAGTAATCTCCGAAAAAAGAAATGTATATAAAAAGTTTCTGTCAACTGGTAAATTAGAAGATAAAATAGAATACCATCATAAGAGAGCAATAGCAAAAAGAGAAGTCCGTAAGAAACACTAGGAATGTTGGGAAAACTTAGTCTCGTACCTGGAGACTGACATAAGACCACAACCACGAACCTATAAAATTTTGAAAAACTAAATAGGGAAGTGAAAGAGTATGTAAAAATTAATGCAATATCTCATAAAGAATGGCTTGAATATTTTCAGAGCCTTTGGTCGAGTCCAAATATTGAACAACTTGTTTTACAAGCATCTAACAATAAGTCTTCGGAAAATATTACACTCGAAGAATTAGAACAGGTCTTGAGGAAACTTCGAAATGGGAAAACACCTGGAGAAGATTCAATAAATGCAGAAATGTTGAAATATCCAGGCGATGCCTTCACGAAAAGATTTCCCAGATTATTGAATTTAATCTGAATGGGTAACAGGACTCCAGTAGATTGGCAAAAGGCAATAGTTGTTCCTCTTCATAAGAAGGGAAATATGAAAGATTTTGAATTTTATAGAGGACTACGTATACTTAACTCTCGATACAATTTTTTTCAAACATTGTTAAATAAAAATTACTGAAACATTACTCTCAATTTTTTTTGTCGTGTGACCTCCGGAGAGGCCGAGTGCAGGTCTTTCTAGTCGACGCCCGTGGGCGACCTGCGCGTCTGGATGAGAGATGGAATGGATGAAGATGAATGAAACTGGGCAAGGATGTGGAAGGAAGCTGCCGTGGCCTGTCAGAAGGTACCGTTGAAAATGGGAAACCACGGAAAACCATTTCAAGGACGGCCGACGGTGGGGCTCGAACCCACGCGTCTACCGAGTCAGCAGAGAGCTTGTCCCCATGACCGAACGCTGCGCTTTAGCCAGCGTAGCCACTGCTGTCGGTACTCTGAGGTAATAGGGAATGAACAACATGGGTTTAGAAAAGGTCGCACATGTGCAGATGCCTACTTCACCTTAAAAATTTTGATCGAAAACCGCAGGGAGTTCAATTTAGAAACACATATATCATTTGTTGATTTTAAGAAAGCCTTTGATTATGTTGACAGAAACAGACTTATTGACATATTGCCCAGGGATTGTGTCCCCCAACAGTTAATTGATAACATTTACAACATGTATAGTGTTACTCTTATAGCAGTAAGGTTAAGTAATCATAAAACCGAGCGGAAGCCAATCAGCAGAGGGGTAAGACAAGGCTGTGGACTCTCTCCGTTGCTATTCATAATCTACATGAATGCTATAATAAAGGAATGGAGGTGTGAAATACATGGTTCAATACAATTCAGCAGGCATCTAAAAAAATTTAGACGCTATACTGCTGTATTTGCTAATGATATTGCATTGGTAGCAGCATCTGAAGATGGTTTACAGTGGTCAGTATTCAACCTCTATAAAGTGGCATCAAAATTCAATATGTGCATTTCTACTGAAAAGACTAAAGTAATGGCCCTTAAGGGTAAGGACCCTATCCCCAGTAAAATTGTCTGGATGGTGAACAGTGTTCATGAAAACAAGCTTTAACTTATAAAGACTTAACTCATTTCAATGTGGTAAGAACACTTGTATTCATTTATTTACACTGTTTACGCCCACATTGGAGCACCAAAATCAAACCTTATATACAAAGTCTTCAAATGCTAAGTTCTGTTCTTAATTCTTGATAATTTTGTCCTTTCCCAATACTTCTTCGTTCTGGAAGATCTTGCAGCTCGTTCTTCTGCTGATATAACATATTGCTTACGCTGTGAAATTTTGAATGTTAGTCGAGTGTATTTGTTATTCAGAAGCCGTTTCTCCTCTCTATGTTCAATATGATGCTTAGTAATTTTCAATTCGTCTAAATCCATTTGTATTTCTTTAAACCATGTGATTTTTGTTTTACTGTTCCAAAAGAATTCAAAAAGTTGTTTCAGGAGTCTAGTATTTGGCAAGCGGGATATGTGTCCAAAAAACGCAATCCTTCGTTTTCGCATCGTTTCAATGATAGTATCATTTTCCTTGTAAAGTATTGAATTGGGCAAAAGTCTCCACTGGCCCTCAACCTGGTGTTTTTATTGATTATTGTCCGAAGAATCTGTCTATCAACCTTCTGTAGTTTGTCAGCTGTTGATTGGGTGTTTAGTTTAAATAAAGTTTCACTTGCATATGTTGCTTCTGGCTTACGGCGGAGAAATAATGTCGAAGTTGAGCATTAATCGAAAGAGACTGTTTCTTATATTTTGGCCAGGCAATCTGTTGTGCTCGTCGCAATTTTAGTGTTCGACTATCTATTGATGCTCTTCATTGGCATTCCAAGTAATGATCTCACCAAGATATTTAATTTCTTTCACAATCCTTATTTTCTGGGCATTATGCAGTGCAATAGGCTATGTGATGTGTCAACTTGAAAAGATGGCATCATTTCTGTTTTCTCAAAATAAATTTTCAACCCAACCTTTGCTGCTAATCGTTCCAATTCCTCTACCTGAAATTTAGCTTCTTCGATACTAGTTGCTAATAATGCTAGATCATCTGCAAAGGCGAGACAATTTAGTCGAATATTTTTTCCAATCTTAACATTCGGTGGACAAACCTCATCCCATTGACGCATAACTTTTTCCAGCACACAATTAAACAACAATGGAGATAATCCATCTCCCTGCCGAAGACCAGTATGGATTTCAAATGCCTCAGAGGTTTCACTCCCAAACCTAACTCTAGATTTAGTATTCTTAAGAGTGACTGCAATAAGGTTAACAAGTTCTCAATGTAAACCAAATTCAGTAAGGACATTTAATAGAGATTCGCGATGGATACTATCATAAGCTTTTTGAAAATCAACGAATGTGATCACTAAATCTTTGCTCCTAATCCTGTGATGTGTTATAATCCATTTGAGACTGATAATTTGATCTGGACAGCTTCGTCCTGGACGGAAACCACCCTGATATTCACCAAGTTCATTATCAAGTTGTTCGTGAATTGTGGAACATAAAATCTTTGAAAAAATCTTATACGTGACATCCAGCAACGATATTCCTCGATAATTGCTAGGATCTGATCTATCGCCCTATTTGTGTATGGGGTGTATAATTGCAATATTCCACTCTTCGGGCAATTTTTCTGTATCCCAAATGCCAATAATATGTTTGTGTAGGTTATGAATAGTCTGTACATTAGCATTCTTCCAAAGTTCTGCTACTACTTTATTCTCTCTTGCCGCTTTAAACTTCTTAAGTGAATCAATCGCTGTACACACTTCATCGTAAACCGGCGGTATGATCTTTTTCAAGGGTGTTTTATTTCTGGAATAGGGATCGAATTCAAAAGAATTTTCAGGTTCATCACTATTAAGTAATTTTATGAAGCAATCAGCCAAAGTTATTGCTTTGTCATAATCAGTATGGCCACCTGCCCGTTCGTATCCTTCATCAAAAGAGTAGGGGGAGTAAATTTTGATTGGTATTGTTTAAATGTCCTATAATAGTCTCTTGTTTTATGGCGATTGAAAGCTTCATAAATAGATTTTAATGTTTTCTTCTGATATTCTCTTTTAACCCTCCTGATTTATTTGGCCGTTAACCGTCTAGAATTAATTAATTTTTCCCTAGAACTTTCAGTTTTTTGTTGTTGGTCCTTCAACCAAGCTGTATGCCGGCGTAGAATTGCTGTATCACAATCATCATTCCACCATGCATGTTTCTTTCGTTTTTAATGGGAACAACGTCTTCTGCTACGGCTTTTAATTTGTTAACAGTGGTCCCCAAGTTGTCACTTAAAAGCGTGATGGATTGCTCAAAATATACTGGATTATTGATAATTGAACTAGGATCATACAATCTTTTGCTATTGAATTTTTGTGGTTTATTTTTCCTTTTAGGAGTCAAATTGATTTTTATATTGGAAATGTAATGATCCGAATCAACATCAACTCCACGAAGGTCTACTACATTATAAATTTCTTTGTGAAATTTCCGATCCAGGGCCACATGATCTATCTGAAACTCTCCTAACTTAATAGGACATTTCCAAGTCATTAATTTATGTGGTCGGCTCTTGAACCTTGTTGTCTCCATAATTAGACCAGGGTTAATACGAAATTCAATTAACCGTTCACCATTCCTGTTTGTTAAGTTATGTGCTGGCCATCGCCCCACCACTAGACGAAATTTCCTCTCACTTCCAATCTTTGCATTGAAATCTCCAAGTAAAATTTTAATATTAGTATCAGGTATATTGGTTACCAATTGGTCAAGTTCATCCCAATATTGATCCGTTCCCTCAGTATCAGTTCTATTTCTATCATTTGTTGGTGCATGAACATTTATCAATGTGTATATCTTGTTTTCCACTTTAACAGTTAACAATGCAACTCGTGGGGAATTTGAGGGAAAATCCGTAATGTACCAAGAAACCTACTCCAAATTGAGGGACATTTTTCATTACCATTTCTCCTGGAGGACCTTTATAGAGACGCTACCCACCTGATTCAATTGGATTCTGATCAGTATTACGTAATTCTTGAAGAGCAGTGATCACAATTTTGTGTTGATCCAAGATATCAGTTAGATGCTTTAACTTACTTGTATAAATATCGTAGAAAAACTTATAGTTTTCTTGGAAAGGTTTCTACTACGAATCAAACATTTTGTAATGTTGAAAATGAAATATTATTGAGAAATATTGTGTGAACAGTAAGAATTGTGGAATGCAATTGTCGCATTTTAAAACCAGAAAGATAGAGAGTTATTATTATTATTATTGAATTACATTGTGGATAAGATTTAAGAGATCAGTAATTAATTTAATATTCATGGTAGAGATCTGTGTGAGCATATTTAAATATTGAAGGCTGATATTTTACTTAATGTTGTTGACTTTGTTGATAGTAATGGAACACAGTTGAATTCATCGTGAATTTTAAAGCTGACGGATGGCATTCCAGCTTTTTGTAGCAAAGGTTTGCATTTTGAAGTGAATGTGGCAATGTGCGAGTTTGACATTGTTCCACGATATGAAAATAAGTGATAATTATTGATAGTCTGCGAAATAATGTTGTTGTAATGGGTACAATGCACAGTGGAAGGAATTTTATGTGTTCGAAGAGATGGTCACTTGTAATAAAGTCAGATAGGTTTGTATTTGAGATCAGCTGTTATAGTTGCATTGTTAAAAGATGCTCAGATCTAGATTACTGATGGCTCACTTAGATCAGATTAAGTTGATACAATGGTAATTGTTATTTAAAGTGGAACGAAATTTATTTATTATTATTAATAATAGGTTACAGTTTATAGAGCATTTAAGAATGAAATCACTGGATATTCAGCGCCGAGTTTAAATTTCAAAAGGGAAGATGGTACGCTAGCATTAAACAACAAGGAAAATTGTGATATCTTGGCTGCGTATTTTGAGAAGTTGTTAAATTGTCCAAAACCGACAGACAAGTTGAGTTTCAAATTTACAACACAAAATTTTGACTCTACGCCCCCAGATGTAAATGAAGTTAAATGTATTATCAACTCACTTGAAAATAATAAAGCCTCAGGCAAGGATGGAATAATTGCAGAAATGTGGAAGCTTGTAGATGATGAATTTTTAATAGCGACGACAAATCTATTCCAGAAAATTTGGATTGAGGAAGCAATTCCAGAAGACTGGTTAATCGCCTTAATTCATCCACTACATAAGAAAGGCTCAAAAATTGATGTCAATAGTTATAGGGGGATCTCATTGTTGTCTGTCACATATAAAATATTTGCCAAATTACTTTTAAACAGACTTGAACCACAGATCGAACCACAGCTTGGCGAGTTCCAAGGAGGTTTCAGAAGGAATAGATCGTGTGCAGAACAAATTCTTAGTTTAAAATTGATATTAAAATATTACATTAACAGGCCAAAGAATATCTTTATCTCATTCGTTGATTTTCAGAAAGCGTATGATTCAGTGGATAGGGATACTGTTTTTGACACATTGAAGGAATACCAAGTTGATCAAAAAAACATAAATTTAATAAAACTTACATTAACTAATACGATTTCCAGAGTCAAATTTTTAAATGAAGTTAGCGAGCCCTTCGAGGTAAAAACTAGGCTAAGACAAGGGGACAGTCTATCACCACTGCTTTTCAATTTGGTCTTGGATAAAGTCATGAGGACGTTATGGGAGAAGAACTATTCAAGTGCTAAAATTGGTAAAAAGAATAAGACCTCAAAGTCAAAGGTTTAGCATTTGCTGACGACGTAGCGTTGTTTGCTGAATCAGAACAAGAAGCTATTAACCAAATTATCAGTTAAAAGAAACGGCGGAAAAAGCGGGCTTACAGATTTCGTTGGTAAAAACAGAGATGATGACAAGTGATCAGAAATACACTAAGAAAATGATAAAAACAAATTATGGGAGCATCAGGGTCACTGACCGATTTAAATATCTTGGAGAAATAATTAGTAGCAATGGAACGGATAAATTGGCAATCGAGAACAAAAAAGGGAAATTGGAAAGATTAAATTTTTGTACAAAAAATATATACAATAAAAAGAACCTGTCTATCAATGCAAAATTACGACATTTTAATACTGTTGTTAGACCAGTCATCTAGTACGGCATGGAAACTACAAATATAACCGGAATGGAGAATTTGCTCAAGATAGAAAGAAGAATTTTAAGAAGGATTTATGGTCCTAGGAAAACACAGGAAGGTTATAGACTGAGATCGAATGCAGAAATTTATAGTAAAATCAACAACCTTGAAGTGATGATCAGAAAACGGCGACTTCAGTTCTACGGACATATGGTCCGCATGGATTGCTCAAGGTTAAACAAACAAATTTTTGATAAAATCTGGAACTATAAAGGACAAGGAGGCTATGTAAAACAAATGAAAGAAGAACTTCAAAAATTCAAAATTACTGAAGAAGATTGTCTAAATCGAATAGAGTACAGAAAAAAAAGTTTTGGTCTCAAAATTCTTGTCGGGGAGAAGAAAAATCTCAACAGAGGAGAATGGACTGCTGAAAGAAGAGCTGCACAGTCGACCAGGATGAAAGACTTCTGGAAGAGAAAGAAGGAAACTAGACCTATAAAGAAGTGATATTTGCGTGGTCCTTGTTGGCCTGTCCGCGGTGTATATATAGGCAAAACCTGGTGGTAACAATATAACTTATTTACATGCTGTATACCTCAATTTCTCTCCATAATGTCTCTGTGTTCCCTGAATGCAACATTTAATTTCTTCTGGAACACTTTTAAACTGTTATGAAAAGGTTCTAAGACTTCTTCAGGTAATTCATTCCATATTTGAATACCCCTGTTTATAAAAGAATACTTAGCTAAGTTTGTTTTTTGAATAATGGGCCTAATTTTGTATTCGTTATCTCTCCTACCCATATAATCTGGCTCATGCATTCTGTTTCGCAACTCCTTCCAGGCCGGCTCCCCTGTGTATGCTTTGTACATCTCCTGGAGTCTTCTTTTATGTCTTCTGCTGTGTAGGGATTCCCAACCCAATGACTTTAACTTGTCTGAGACACTATCAGTTTGGGAGAATTTGCCAAGTACGAATCTTGCAGCTTTCCTTTCACCATCTCCAATTTGTTCGTTAGAGTTGATTGGTAGGACTCCCACACACTCGTGACGTATTCCAAAATTGGTCTCGCAAGACATTTGTAAGCCAATTCTTTGGCCTGAATACTGCTACCCATCATGTTTCTCATAACGAAGTTTAACGACTTTTGCGCCTTATTAGCAACGCTCTCAACGTGCTCATCCCAGTGTAACCTTTTATTTATGGCAATCCCGAGATAGCTGCATGACTCCACTCGAGGAATAATTTTGTTTCCTAATTTATAATCAGCTATTGTCCCTTTTCTGCTGTTAGTAAAAGACAGGCATTTACTTTTTTCTGCATTTATCCTTATGTTATTTCGGATAACCCAGCATTCTATATGTTCCAAGCCTTTTTGGAGGAGCGCAGTGTCAACTTGATTATTGACTTTTCTATATATTACACAGTCGTCAGCGAATAGCCTGACGTCCGATTTAACTTATTCTGCCAGGTCGTTTATATATAGAAGAAACAACAATGGCCCAACTACACTTCCTTGTGGAATTCCAGAGGTGACTTTTGTCTCCTTCGAAAATACTCCCCCAACTTTGACTGTTTGGGTTGTGTTTTGGAGAAAGTCCCGGATCCAGAATACCACTCTTTCATCAAGACCCAAATTTGCAAGCTTATGTAACAGGAGGTCATGTGAAACCATGTCAAAGCCTTAGCTAAGTCAATGATTACACAGGCCTCCTGTGTCCATGACTTCTGCTATATCTTGACAAAACCCCACCACCTGTGATTCACATGAATATCCTTTCCTGAATCCATGTTGTCTATCATACAACCAGTTACTTTTCTCCTAAACTGCCCTTATATAATCTGCAATTATTTGTTCCATTTGTTTACAAACTACTGCTGTGAGACTCACTGGTCTATAGTTACCCGGCATGGTTCTGTCCCCTCCTTTATAGATTGGAACTACAATAGCTTTCTTCCAGTCGGACGGGACACACCTATTGTTCACAGAGACTGTGAAAAATACCCTAAGGAAGGGAATTATTTGTTCTCCGCCTATCTTGAGAATGTCGCCAGACACCTCATCTAGTCCTACAGACTTGAATTTCTTGTTTTTCTTCAGGTTTTTCCTAACCTCCCTGTTATGAATAGTGAATGGTTTAAATTATTTTCCTTTAATTTAGAAGAAACGGACAATTTAACAGAGACACTGGATATCAGCTGAGTGACACTTGGCTACCAGTTATTAAGGGTGGCGCACGAAATGTCTACACTGGAAATTGTTTATAGACTATTTAATATACAACATATTTAATAAAGAATGGCATTACAACATTCACCGAAATGTGCATGATTAGTCAGTATGCAGGGCATGTTCAATATGCCCACCTTCTCGGCATACAACAGCTTCGAAACGAACCTGCATGTTTGTGACCACTCGACGACACAATATGTCCTCACTCAACCCTCGGAAGAAAGTCACAATGGCAGCTTGCAATTGCAGTACATTTTCTGGTTTCTGGCGGTAGATTGTCTCCTTCAAATATCCCCACAGTAAGAAGTTGCTGGGATTAATATCGGGGCTATGTGGTGGCCAGATTGAGCTGCTCTGAAAACATTCGGGATATCGATGGGACATCACACGGGGCCAGAAATGTTCATGCAGGAAGTACAGAACAACATTTGCTGTGTGTAGACGAGCTCCATCTTGCATGAACCATGTGTCTCTATTGGTAGTCGTGATGCAAAGAGTCGTGGAAGGAAACTGATTTTCAACATGCCATGTAACGCGCACTGTTGACTGTGTCATTGATAAAGATTGGCCCAATAATTCCATGACTGGAAATTGCAGCCCACACACACACACTTTCACACCATGACTTTCAACCTCGTGCACAATAGCAGGCCGTTCTTTCGCCCAAAACCGGATGTTGTTTGTTCACAGCACCGTTGAGATAAACGTATGCCTCATCCCTGAACCATGTATTGTGCAGTACGGGATCACCTTCTGCAATAGACCACCCAGCAAACTGTACTCGCCGTTGCTTTTCAAGCGCCGTTAGTTTCTGACCTGTTGTCATTTTGTATGGGAATAGGTCAAGCTCAGACTGCAGTATTCTCTGAATTGACCGACGAGAGATGTCCAGATGAACACAGGCAGTTCTGGTGGATTTGGAGGGGTCCGAGCCACAGCCGCTCTCACAACAGCAAGATTATCTGGTGAGCGGACTGGCATGAGACGGGTTCGTTTTCTCTCCAGTATATTGTCTTCTGTTTTAATTGGCTGGCCAGTCTATACACCGTCTGCCAGAAGGGAGCCCACCAGGTACGGAAATGAACACGAAACCTTTCCTGAATTCGAGTTACACACTCTTTGTTTCCGCATAAAATAACACTTTTCACCTTCTGTTCGCGCGTCAGCCTCCCTTTGTCCACCATGCTGTATAACTGGAAGCCGGTACGCATGCGCGACATGTGCTGCAGTCTGTCGAATCACGCATGAAATAAGGTTTCTGGTCACGAAAGGACATGGCTGTGAGCCCAGATTTACACATTTTTAAACCATATTCGATGTATGACATTTCGTGCGCCACCCTGGTAGGAAGATAGTTCCTCTCAGTCTCTCTGTTCTTCACCTATTTCAAATTGTACTTTTTTCCTCTATGGTTACGGAGCCTGGATTTGATCTCCTTTGTTCGTCACTGGAGGAGTTTCCATCTGTTTTTTCGCCGTTTCCTGTATGACGTTAGGTATCGTTCAGATACACTTCCCTTTTGTTTTTGTTTCCTTATATCCATCTAACCCTCCCACCTCCCCCCCCCCCACTTTTCTTTTGGACATCCTCATTCTTCGAGGAGTCTCTATATTTTCGCCCCGCCCCCTTTACCTTCTCCTTACTTACTACTCTGTCCGCCGTTCTACTATGGTCCATACAGTAATTTCTGGCAGCTGCGCTCTGGTGATGAACAGAGGAATTTATCTATATTTTTTGTAATTTTTTGTAATCTCGTTGATATACTTTCTTTGGCCACATTGTTTGATTCCATTGAAAAAGGAGGCAAGGTTTCTCCGAAACGTATGGTTCTAATTTAATTTCACACGGCATTAGCCCAAAAAAACATGAATTATTTATATAGTAATCCGGGCCGTGAAAGCCTTAATCTACATATTAGAAACCTCTATGGGGAGGAAGTTGTTCGACAATGATCTAAATTTAGTAAGTTGAGGCGAAGAAGGAGCTCTCTTCTTTCATCGTTGTCCTTCTTTCTTAGATGCAGGGATCATAACACCATTCCCAACTGTGTACAATTGAAGCAAACTAGACACACTCATAAAGCTATGGGAATTTATCAGCGCGCTAGCAAGGCACTCGTTATCGAGAGGATCCAGAACCCTCGTACTGAACTGGACTCAGTTTCCCGTGAGTTATTACACTTACATCTGCTTCTTAGTAGCATTCTCTCAGAGGAATTGTGGCTGTTCTTTGAACGTTTCTGCGCTATTCAGGCCGAGAATAATTTTTGTCGGGCGGTAGATAGACAGAGAGCCAAGTTCCTTCGATTGTCCTCGAGACAAACAGCTTCTCGTACTATTCTTGATGCTAGTAAAGTTGTAGTCAATCTTTCTAATACCCCTTTAGATGACTATCAAACAGCTTTACTAAGCAGAGGTCTCAACTTTGCTATCGCACCCTCCAAAAATCCTATAGAGTAGTTGATCACATCCGTTGAGGCTGCCATCTAGAATTTACCTCCAGATGAAGCTGAAGAAGTTAGACAAGAAAGTGTGAGGATATTATGATCCTCTAAAGTACCCGCACCCAATTTAACTCGGGGTGAAAGAAAGGCATTGAAGGAACTGAGAAATAATGACACCGTTTCTATTCTTCATGCTGACAAGTGAAATGCGACAGTGGTGATTGATACCGTTGAATATAAAAGTAAAATCTCGATTCTGTTATCTGATCCTGTCTACAGACTGTGCACTCGTGATTCAACCACTCGTGTATCCAATGTCACTGCTAAGCTTGTTAAACTGTCATCAATTCCAAAAGAAGAGTGAAGATGTCTTATTCCGAGAGATGCTGTTCCTCCGAGATTGTATGGTCTTCCAAAAATTCATAAGCAAGACGTCCCTCTTCGACCAATCGTTAGCACAATAGGTTCTCCAACTTACGCTCTTGCGCAATATCTCAGCAAGTTGCTTCATCCGCACTTGGGGCGCACACAGTCTTACATTAGGGATTCAACCCATTTCGTCGAAAAATTGTCAACCATCGCTGTTCAACCAAATGCTATTTTGGTGAGTTTTGATGTAGAGTCCTTGTTCACCAGAGTGCCGGTGGACTCGGTCATGTCCCTCATCAAGGATTTGTTTCCTGAGGACATTGCCCGATTATTCCATCACTGCTTGTGTTCCAGTTATTTATTGTGGGATGGTAAATTTTACGAGCAGACTGATGGTGTGGCCATGGGAAGTCCACTCTCGCCTGTCGAGGCAAATTTTTTCATGGAACATTTTGAGGGGGTGGCTATATCTTCGGCGCCTTTCAAACCTGTGATTTGGTGGAGATATGTGGATGATACGTTCGTGGTGTGGGAGGAGGGTTCTGAGAAACTGAACCACTTTCTGAACCACCTAAATCGGCTGCATCTTTCAATCCACTTCACAATGGGGCTAGAGTCGGGTGGATGCTTACCTTTTTTGGATGTTCTTGTGAGGAGGAAGGCGGATGGCTCCATGGGGCACAGCGTCTACCGTAAGCCAACTCACACTAACCGTTATTTGCATGCAGACTCCCACCACCACCCAGCACAAAAACAAGGAATTATAACAACTCTAGCCAAAAGAGCGGAACGTATTTGTGAGGCATCAACTCTTCAGGAAGAGTTACATGCGTTACAAACCATGTTTAAGGGTAATGGCTATAATGAATCCACTATATATAGGTCCCTACATCCCAGAAGGAGGGATAGACAACCTTCTCAGAGCTCCGACGTGAGGGGAACTGCTTACCTCCCTTATATTCACAACACCACTGACCGCGTTGCTAAGATTCTCCGCAAGCACAAGATAAAAACAGTTTTCGGCACTATGACGAAAATTGGTCAATGTTTAGCATTAAACAAATATAAATTGTCCCCAATACTACAACCTGGGGTGTATGAAATCCCTTGTACTTGCGGAAAAGTCTACATTGGACAAACAAAACGGTCCATTGCAACTCGCATCAAAGAGCATCAAAGGAACATTCGTCTAAACCGACCTGACAAATCAGCTATAGCTGAACATGCCCTGTCTTCAGGGCTCGATGTATGTTTCAAGAATGCTCATGCGCTTGCCCTTATTAAGCACAACTGGTCTAGAATGATAAGGGTCAGCTAAGTGACACTTGGCTACCAGTTATAAAGGATCTAGGAAGATAGTTCCTCTCAGTCTCTCTGTTCTTCACCTATTTCAAATTGTACTTTCCTCTATGGCTACGGAGCCTGGATTTGATCTCCTTTGTTCGTCACTGGAGGAGTTTCCATCTGTTTTTTCGCCGTTGCCTGTATGACGTTAGGTATCGTTCAGATACACTTCCCTTTTGTTTCCTTATATCCATATAACCCTCCCACCTCCCCCCCCCCCCCCTCCCCATTTTCTTTTGGACATCCTCATTCTTCGAGGAGTCTCTATATTTTCACCCCGCCCCCTTGACCTTCTCCTTACTTCTCTGTCCGCCGTTCTACCATGGTCCATACAGTAATTTCTGGCAGCTGCTCTCTGGTGACGAACAGAGGAATGTATCTATATTTTTTGTAATTTTTTGTAATCTCATTGGTATACTTTCTTTGGCCACATTGTTTGATTGCATTGAAAAAGGAGACAAGGTTTCTCCGAATCGTATGGTTCTAATTTAATTTCACACGGCATTAGCCCAAAAAACATGAATTATTTATATAATAAAATTTTATTCTCTCGTACAATTAGTGTAATTTCTCACGTGCTCAAGCTTTCTCACAAATTAAGGACCTGTCATCCAGCCACTCGTGAACGAGTTGGTCAGCTCTAGACTTCCTTCAGGGGCTCCAAACATCAGGGTTTCATTCATGCGTGCCCTAGAAAATAAAAATACTGGAGGAACGGCATTACCTGAAGCATTTACGATGTAACACATTGTGATTAATTGTCCTCGTTCAGCCGAGACAGCTTGCCCAACTTGCTTAGTTCCTACTTTGGCAACAACATGGGGCATCTGCTGCACTGTCGACACTCCTGTTTCATCTAGATTGTAAATGTTGGATGCCACAAAGCCCCCGTTTTTTAACATTTCCTCATAGTTGTCTTGGAAAGCTTTCACATTGGTTCTGTTTAAGCTTGTTGCTCGCGAGGGACTGGTATCCTCAGGTTTACACAGAGTTAAATTTTTATGTCTCTTCATGAAACACTTCATCCTTTCTAGTCCAGCAGTACCATTGGCCATTGGCACTCCACTTTTCAGGACAATAATTTAATTTCACTGAATAATCAAATGCATGGGAGCTAATCAGATGTTAATTTAAACCATAATTCATTTTGGAGCATATTTTCTTGTTCAGCAGTGAACACTTGATTGGCTGTATATTTTGAATGGTATGTTACCTCCTTGCCCTCCTTTCTTCCCTTTAAGTGGTAAAACAGCGTTGTGTGTTTGATGCCGTACATTTTTGCAGCTCGTCTGATGCCAGCACCTTTTTCCAGAATATCAGTAATGGCTTTCTGCATATCCTCTTCTACAAAATCCGGTTCTTGCTTCTTTTTTTTATAATTACGGACCATGATCAGTCTGAAAATAAGTAAAATGCTGATATTTTGGCTCATTTATTTATAGAACACTGCACAGATTATTTAAGACTTTGTTCAAATGTACCCGATGCTTTCTGTTCAAATGTTCCCCACCCAACCTCACAAAAAATATAATGTATTTTCTCATTTAAGCAAAAGGTTTGCTATATCAATTATACTGTAAACAATAGCCCAAAGACTGCACTTACCTAGATATCAATTATTACTTTAGGTCTTGTTGTTTAGCTCTGATGACCTTACACAAAAAAAAAAATCTGGGAAAGTTAGAATTCATGCACTTAAAACATAAATACACATCTCCTGTAAAACTGAGAATCCAAAGAGGTTACAAGTAAGGATGCTTGTAGTTTCCTGCATAGCCAATATAACAAAACAAAAATTACCTCACAATCATCACAGAGGGCTTTGAGAAATTAGGCATTCAAAGGTGTTCAAATGTGCCCACTTTCCCCTTCCTGACATTCTAGATTAATTTGGAGTAACTAATGTACTTCAATGCTGCCAACATGGTTCTAAGCTTTCTGATAGTTTCAATTTTCAATTACATGTAACTTCTATACTTACAATTGGATTTTATCCAAAGTTGGCACTATAATATATCGTAATATTTCAGATTAATTCTGGGCATCACATGCAGGACATTGTTCCCAACATGATTTTACGCGCACTGATAAATCCAATATCAAACAGCATATAATGTCCATACTATCCATTAGACTTCAACCAAATGTTGTATGTGCATTTTATACCTTAAGATATGGAGCAAAGAATATATTCAGGGTCACCAGGGCCCAACTGTTGTAAGTTACTCTATTAGGCTACACTATTGCAGGTGTATTTCAAACTACAGTACTTAGAAATGTTAGTATTATCAACTTGTTTTTGTCTTTATTCTAGATAGGCCTATATAGATTGTCATAAATCATACATTTTAAGAAAAGTTGGCTCCTTAGTTCGTCACGGAACTGCTTGTTATATTTCAAGTGATATTTGAGATGACTGTAATGACTTTGAGAATAGGATGCTTTGATTGCGCTAGGGACGCGAGTTCGATAAACAGGTGTTTATGGTTACAGCTTATAGGGGCTGATTATTAAGATCTTATGACAGCATTCACGTGTTTTTGGAAATGACGATTGTTTTAGGAAGTTTGAGGATAGTTTTACCCATATTTATTAATACATGATGAAGGATCCCGTACCAACTTTTGTGCTGACGAAGTGCATAATGTAGGGCAGTGATATTGTTGTGTCCGCAGATGACAATATAGGAGATTGAGCTGACGAGGATCGCTCGTGCGATGTTTATGATTTTGAAGGTGACAGTGGGAGGTTACCCTGTCAACAATATGAGGTTTATGTGAGATATAGAGCCACGTGATCGTATGCCACCGCTAGGGTGATTTGTTATGTGGAGACTGACGTGTACATGTGAAGTGAGATTTCAAGATTTATTGGAACATGAGTTTATAGTACTGTATATGTTGTTCTACTAGTCTACGTGTGTTTCGATGAGTAGTGTGTTTTGGCCGGTTCAGATACCACCGCCACCGCCACCGCTGGAATACTAAAATGGCAATATCTCGCGAACCAATCAGGCTAGAGACTTGTACGAGGTGTCAAATTACTCAGGCGAACACTCCCTTTCCATTGGACAACATATCTCCACCCCAAAATAAAGTCTACCCTACTAGGGGGTGAAATTGTAATTTTTTAGAGAATCTCTCTTTCCAATTGCAACATGTGAGAGTTTGAATGCCGATATGGAATGTAACGTTGTTCTGCAAACCAATAATCAAAGAGGGACATGTTAGGCCTTGAAGTGAGAGCCCCTGTTATTGTTGACGAGCCCCCTGCTGTCGGACCCCTGTTGATGGGTCCTTGTTGACAGGTCATTGATGACAAGTCCTTGTGGACAAGTCCTTGTGGACAAGTCCTTGTGGACAGGTCCTTGTGGATGAGTCCTTGTTGACAGGTCCTTGTGGACGAGTCCTTGTTGACAGGTCCTTGTGGACGAGTCCTTGTGGATGAGTCCTTGTTGATGAGTCCCTTTGGACTTATCCCTTTAGACCGGTCCCTTTGGATTGGTCCCTATGGACTGGCCCATGGTCCCTAATGCTATGATGAAATTAAACGTTGTTCCACATGAAACGCATGTGAAGAGCCGATTGCTACTATGAATTAACATGTTTGTTTTTTGTTTTTACGCATGCGCACTTGTTTTTTTGTAAGCGGGCGGGCTTTTTGAATAATGATTTATAGATGAGTTATTTTAAAAAAATTACCAAAAGATCCAAAACTAATATCTCATGAATTAATAAGGCTAGGGACCTGTATGAGAGGTCGTTGGACTTGAGGTGACATTTTGTTTTTGAATATATTATTTATTTATGTCAAAAGGACCTAACTGCACTTTTGTTAATATCTCGCTAACTAATAATCAGAGAGGGTCAAGTGTGGTGTCATAGGACTCAGGACGGTCAACTCTTTTCCATGACCAACGAATTTAACCAAAAGATCTAAGGTCATTAGATTTTTAATATCTCATGAATCAATAAGGCTAGGGACCTGTATGAGAGGTCGTTGGACTTGAGGTGACATTCTGTTTTTGAATATATTATTTATTTATGTCAAAAGGGCCTAACTACACTTTTGTTGATATGTCGCTAACTAATAATCAGAGAGGGTCAAGTGAGGTGTCATAGGACTCAGGATGGTCAACCCTTTTCCATGATCAACGAATTTACCCAAAAGATTCAAAACAGCAAGGTCATTGACCTATGATTTTATAAACTAATAATCAGAGAGGCTCAAGTGAGGTGTCATGGGACTCAGGATGGTCAACCCTTTTCCATGACCAACGAATTTACCCAAAAGATTCAAAAAACAGCAAGGTCATTGACCTAATATATTATAAACTAATAATCGAATATCTACATGTGAGGTGTTATAGGACTTAGAATGGTCAACCCTTTCCCATGGCCAATGAATTTACCCAAAATACCCAATACATCAAGGTCATCGACCTGAGATTTTATAAACTAATAATCGGATACGAACATGCGAGATGTTTACCATGTGTGTGATGAAACATAGCTAGGTAAAGAAAGAATTAGTGTAGGCTACATGTATGGTGATTGACAAGTCTTTTACCATTGAACTTGTTTTTCAGATCAAACTGCAGTATAGAGAGAGTATAGGTTGTAGGTATGGGTTAATAAATGACGAACGGTGTACACACAAACTCTGATTTATCGATTCAAGAATTAAGAGTAGACTATCTTTAATTGATTGGTTAAAGAGGATAGCTAAAACACAAAAATGCTCAGTGGTTACCGGGGCAAGATGGTCGCTACACACACACAACAAGCTTTAAATACTTGAGGCTAATAATCTATACACACACACTCGCTTGTTCTAAACTAAACTGTGTTGCTGTCAGTGCTCAGACAGTAGGCTGATGACAAAAAATGCATTGCTAACAGAAATATAATCATTTCCGGTTGTATAATGTTACCAGCTATTCATTTTGTGTTGCAGTGTTAAGCACTTTTAGCTCTTGTACTGGTGGTCTTAACTCAATTTCCAGGTCTGATGCCTAGAACGAGTCAAACTAAGAAACAAGGGCAAGGTGGTGTAGTGGTTAAGCTGTTAGCCTTTTCACCAGGGTTCGATTTCAGGTTAATATGCATGTCATAAACATATTAAACAAAACAAAACAGAGATAACGTTCAAAACTGATTACATTTGTGTCTTTCCAAATTATTACTTGGATTACAAATACAAAGGTGAACTGGGTTTGATATACATTAATGCTGTCTATCACACACTAGACTGTAAGAAAGCCAAAAGAGCAAAAGCGTAGGTAGAGCAGTGGTAAAATTGCTATATGTAGAGAACTACCTAGCGGTTTTATGAACTGGCAAAGCTATATATCGCATAAACAGTGTAGGATACAATCCAGCAATCAAATTTGTATCTTGTGGAACAGAAAAAATGCACTTTTACCTTGATGGATAGCAAATGAGTGCAGATGAATGACCTATGCATTAGCCTACCATAGGGTTATAACCACGAGGTGGAGGTGTGACTTCTATATTTTATTGTTTAGAGACATGGCTTTTTTGTAACCAGTAGATTTAGTATTTTGTAAATATTCATTTTTGTAATTGTAAAAATAGTGGAAACATTTTTTTGTAATAGTAAATGTTAAATGTATAACTAAAAGTTATTTGGGATAAGCGTGCATGTCAAGGATAAATAGCGTGGTTGTATTTGTTTTTCAAAGACAGGTATGGTTGTGTGAATGTAAGACTATAGATAGAATGATAGAGAGAGAGAGAGAGAGAGAAAGTGTGTGTGTGTGTGTGTGTGTGTGTGGGTGTGGGTAGCATTGATTGTTCAACCAAAGCAAACACGGCAAGGTAGGATGGTGGGGTAATTAATGTATATAGCAAATGGTAAATAGTATACTGTAGTTTTTTTTAACACTTGTGTTTCTTTTAAATGCAGCGGTAGATAGGTGTTATTTTGTAAAACATTCTTGCCTACAGTAGTAGTATTAGTAGTAGTAGTAGTAGTAGTAGTAGTAGTAGTAGTAGTAGTAGTAGTAGTAGTCCTATACGTTTTTGGAAACAAACAGAAAGAGAATGCACTATTGCCATGGCCAAGCACTTCCATTAAAATAATTTCAAGAAAATTTTAATCAGCAAATGTGTGTTTTACAAAACTAAACTTTCAGCATGGACTAAATCATAAACGTGTCGTCTGTGATATGGAAAAAATAGGAAATCCATGTTTCCATATCAACACAATTTAAAAACTTAAAACTGACCTTTAAAAATGTAAATGGGAAATTGACAAATGTGTAAACAACAACAAAATGGAAAATTCTTGTTTCCGTATCATGAAATCCAAAAACTTTAAACTGACATTTTCAAATCGTGTACATGGAAAATTGACAAATGACAATGTGTGAAATGTGAAAATGAAAAACAAATGAACAAATGGCTATCATTATTTAAAAAAATAAAAAAATCGTCGTGTTCTATCGTTAAAGTGTGAATCAAACCACATCTACTTATTTGAATCACCCGAGACTGAGTAGACCTGTTTTAGTTCTAATATACTTTTAAAATTTTATGTTAAAGCTCGAATTGAACTCAAGAGCTTTAGAGTGCCAGCTAACTATTATAACCGTTACGTCACAAAGACAACTTTACACTACTCTTAATGAACAATAATAATAAAAAGAATAATAAATATTGTTTTTTTTTAGAATGAACATGGTGACACTGTTTCTGTTGCACTGTCTGCTAGCTACTAGCCACCAGCTGGGGTCTTAGAAAACGATACAGGTGACATTTTGCAATGAGATGTGACATGTTTCAAAGTATAGTATTATGGGTTGCTGTTGAGTAAAAACTAATCCTGTACAAGGAAGCAAGGGTTCGAACCCCTTACCTAACATTACTATTGCCTGACGACACTGTATTATTATGATACTCGGTACACAAACCATAGATAGAGTGTATTGTTTAAGATCACTTTCTTTCTGAACATAGGTGGAGATTGTTGATGGTTAACAATGACATTAATATAGTAGGACGTGGGTATAGCAATTAAGAAAAAACAGACAATACCCATACAATATTTTTATTTATTTAATATAAGTACTTGTACAATAGTTACATTCAAAATACATTTCTTTTTTCTCTATTAATATTTAGTCCTTTTTGATTCTCTTGCATATGAAGTGTAGATAACCTTGTAGTTCAGCCCTTTAAAACAACAACAACAACACAACCTTTTTGCATAGTTTGTGATGTTGATAACTCTTGAGATGTGGAAGATGGATTAAACATAACTTTTACAGCAGGGGTTAAATGTTGCTCAATAAACACTGCACTATTTTGAGTAGCAACATTTTTTTCTTGTACTAGCTTTTTAGCATTGTCATGATTAATTGTTGACACCAACAGTGTTTCATTTGGTGCACCACATAGATGATCACTCACACTTAAAACCTTACCATTTCTACTTTTTAGATTGCCTCGACATCTTTTTGACCTCTCTTTTGAGCATCGCCAAAATATTATTCCTTTTACATTTTGACGATTATAGTTATATGAGTAGCCTTTATAGAGTACACGTTGTTTACCTTTGTTAGTTGTAGTAAGTTCCATAGTAGCAACTAACCTGTTAGTATGATTTGCTCACTACAAAGGTTATAACTGTTCTGATAATAAAATCATTTAGCTTTGGCTTTTATATTTAATATGTACAGTTTGAAGTGATAGCAAAAGTGAGAGCAAAATGGTAGCATAGTGGTAGAAAATATAACATGTATTGTTAAGAAATAGTTTAAGCGGTTATGTGGATCCATTACATAATAATTTTAGCACGACGAAGCTCATTTTCTATATCCAATAGTTCTTCCTCATATTCAGTATAACCAGCCTGTTTATAGACATGCAGTTGCTGAAGCCGCCGGATTAGCTTACTTGGATTGTTCCAGTAGACAAATTTAACAAATGATTTTTTAGGTGTAAACAAAGCATTGCCATTATCATTATTATCTTCATCATCAACATCATCATCATCATAACCATTACCATCATCATCATCATCATCATCATGATCATTATAATCCTCATCACTATTACTGTATAGTCCTTTTTGATCCTTTTGCAATACCACATTTTGCACAGTTTGTGTTGCCTTTGATAATGTTGGGAGTTTTTCAGACATTGACAACTGTCCTAACACGACTTTCTGAGGAGATGATACATGCTTCTTAACAAACAATGCACTATCTTGAGCTGCAATATCTTTTTCTGGGACAAGTGTTTTAGCATTTTGAAGAGTTTTTTTAAACAGCAACGATGTTTTATATGGTACACTACATTGATGATCACTCACACTTAAGACATCACTATTTTTACTTTTCAGCTCACCTCGACACTGTTTTGAACGATGTTTTGAACAACGCCAAATAACAGTTCCATTTTTATTGGTTCGTTTTACAATATATGTATATCCTTTATAGAATGCGTATGGCATACCATTGCTATATGTTGATACTTCCATGTCAATTGTCAAACATGAACTAATCTCTAGCAAAGTTCATTCGATAATATAAATAATAGTTTAAAGTGAGAGGAAAAGTGGGTGCAAAAGTGGGTGCAAGAGTGGGTGCAAGAGTGGGTGCAAGAGTGGGTGCAAGAGTGGGTGTAAAAGGGAGTGCAAGAGTGGGTGCAAAAGTGGGTGCCGCTTATAGTAGGCATGAATTTTACTAGAATGTGATTTGAGTAAATGTAATTTCTAAACCCAAGTAGTGAATAGTCAGTTGGTTTTGATCTATGCAAGCGTAAACATGTCACATACACTGGTGATGGATACTCAAGGCTTTAAGGTCAACGAAAACAAGTACAGTATATATTTAAAGAGGTGGCTATCATTGATTGCACAACACGCGGGTTACCATATCTTTTTTTCGGATTAGTGTTTTAACATTTGAAGTATTTTTTTAAACAGCAACGCTGTTTTATCTGGTACACTACATTGATGATCACTCACACTTAAGACATCGCTATTTTTACTTTTTAGTTCACTTTGACACTGTTTTGAACGATGTTTTGAACAACGCCAAATAACAGTTCCATTTTTATTGGTTCGTTTTGCAATATACGTATAACCTTTATAGAATGCGTATGGCATACCATTGCTATTTGTTGATACTTCCATGTCAATTGTCAAGCATGAACTACTCTCGAGCAAAGTTCACTCGATAATATAAATAATAGTTTAAAGTGAGAGGAAAAGTGGGTGCAAAAGTGGGTGCAAGAGTGGGTGTAAAAGGGAGTGCAAGAGTGGGTGCAAAAGTGGGTGCCGCTTATAGTAGGCATGAATTTTACTAGAATGTGATTTGAGTAAATGTAATTTCTAAACCCAAGTAGTGAATAGTCAGTTGGTTTTGATCTATGCAAGCGTAAACATGTCACATACACTGGTGATGGATACTCAAGGCTTTATGGTCAACGAAAGCAAGTACAGTATATATTTAAAGAGGTGGCTATCATTGATTGCACAACACGCGGGTTACCATATCTTTTTTTCGGACTAGTGTTTTAACATATGAAGTATTTTTTTAAAACAGCAACGATGTCTTATCTGTCACACTACATTGATGATCACTCACACTTAAGACCTCACTATTTTTATTACTTTTTAGTTCACTTTGACACTGTTTTGAACGATGTTTTGAACAACGTCAAATAACAGTTCCATTTTATTGGTTCGTTTTGCAATATACGTATAACCTTTATAGTATGCAAATGGCTTACCATAACTATTCGTTGATACTTCCATATCAATTTTCAAGCATGAAATAATATCCAATAAATTTCGCTCGATAATAGAAATAATAGTTTAAAGTGAGTGCAAATGTGGGTGCAAAAGTGGGTGCAAAAGTGAGTGTAAAAGTGAGTGCAAAAGTGGGTGCAAAAGTGAGTGCAAAAGTGAATGTAAAAGTGAGTGCAAACGTGGGTGTAGTTTATAGTAGGCATGATTTTTACTAGAATGTGATTTGAGTAAATGTAATTTCTAAACCCAAGTAGTGAGTAGTCAGTTGGTTTTGATTTATGCAAGCGTAAACATGTCTCATACACTGATGATGGGTACTCAAGGCTTCATGGTCAACAAAAACAAGTATATAGTTAAAGAGGTAGCTATTATGGATTGCACAACACTGAATCTATTTTTGAAATTTTGACAAAGGGCCTAAGTGCACTTTTGTTAATATCTCGCGAACCAATAAGACTAGGGCATTGTATGAGGTATTGTTGGACTTTTTGCCGAAGACTGCTGGTAAACACCTATGTTCCCACGACCTTTTTAAAGATGGCGGCTAACCCACGAGGGGTGATTAAAAAGTAATCCAAGCGGCGCTTGTCGATAAGCAAACCAATAATCAAAGGGGGGTATGACAGAGCTTGAGGCGATAACCCCTTTTGATTGATCCCTGTTGATTTGCCCCTTTGGACTGGTCCCCGTTGACTAGTCCCTCTGGACGGGTCCTTTTTGAAGGGAGTCATTTTTGACGGGCCCCGGCTGACGGGTCACTGTGGACAGGTCCCTGTTGACAGGTCCTTTTGACTAATCCCTTTGGACCCGTCCCTTTGACATAATTTGGCTAAATGCATGGGCCAACCCATCGGGATCAGTCCAAAGGAAGTATCAACGAATAGTTATGGTAAGCCATTTGCATACTATAAAGGTTATACGTATATTGCAAAACGAACCAATAAAATGGAACTGTTATTTGACGTTGTTCAAAACATCGTTCAAAACAGTGTCAAAGTGAACTAAAAAGTAAAAATAGTGAGGTCTTAAGTGTGAGTGATCATCAATGTAGTGTGACAGATAAGACATCGTTGCTGTTTAAAAAAATACTTCATATGTTAAAACACTAGTCCGAAAAAAAGATATGGTAACCCGCGTGTCGTGCAATCAATGATAGCCACCTCTTTAAATATATACTGTACTTGTTTTCGTTGACCTTAAAGCCTTGAGTATCCATTACCAGTGTATGTGACATGTTTACGCATGCATAGATCAAAACCAACTGACTATTCACTACTTGGGTTTAGAAATTACATTTACTCAAATCACATTCTAGTAAAATTCATGCCTACTATAAGCGGCACCCACTTTTGCACCCACTCTTGCACTCCCTTTTACACCCACTCTTGCACCCACTCTTGCACCCACTTTTGCACCCACTTTTCCTCTCACTTTAAACTATTATTTATATTATCGAGTGAACTTTGCTAGAGATTAGTTCATGCTTGACAATTGACATGGAAGTATCAACAAATAGCAATGGTATGCCATACGCATTCTATAAAGGATATACATATATTGTAAAACGAACCAATAAAAATGGAACTGTTATTTGGCGTTGTTCAAAACATCGTTCAAAACAGTGTCGAGGTGAGCTGAAAAGTAAAAATAGTGATGTCTTAAGTGTGAGTGATCATCAATGTAGTGTACCAGATAAAACATCGTTGCTGTTTAAAAAAAACTCTTCAAAATGCTAAAACACTTGTCTCAGAAAAAGATATTGCAGCTCAAGATAGTGCATTGTTTGTTAAGAAGCATGTATCATCTCCTCAGAAAGTCGTGTTAGGACAGTTGTCAATGTCTGAAAAACTCCCAACATTATCAAAGGCAACACAAACTGTGCAAAATGTGGTATTGCAAAAGGATCAAAAAGGACTATACAGTAATAGTGATGAGGATTATAATGATCATGATGATGATGATGATGATGATGATGGTAATGGTTATGATGATGATGATGTTGATGATGAAGATAATAATGATAATGGTAATGCTTTGTTTACACCTAAAAATCATTTGTTAAATTTGTCTACTGGAACAATCCAAGTAAGCTAATCCGGCGGCTTCAGCAACTGCATGTCTATAAACAGGCTGGTTATACTGAATATGAGGAAGAACTATTGGACTTAGAAAATGAGCTTCGTCGTGCTAAAATTATTATGTAATGGATCCACATAACCGCTTAAACTATTTCTTAACAATACATGTTATATTTTCTACCACTATGCTACCATTTTGCTCTCACTTTTGCTATCACTTCAAACTGTACATATTAAATATAAAAGCCAAAGCTAAATGATTTTATTATCAGAACAGTTATAACCTTTGTAGTGAGCAAATCATACTAACAGGTTAGTTGCTACTATGGAACTTACTACAACTAACAAAGGTAAACAACGTGTACTCTATAAAGGCTACTCTTATAACTATAATCGTCAAAATGTAAAAGGAATAATATTTTGGCGATGCTCAAAAGAGAGGTCAAAAAGATGTCGAGGCAATCTAAAAAGTAGAAATGGTAAGGTTTTAAGTGTGAGTGATCATCTATGTGGTGCACCAAATGAAACACTGTTGGTGTCAACAATTAATCATGACAATGCTAAAAAGCTAGTACAAGAAAAAAAATGTTGCTACTCAAAATAGTGCAGTGTTTATTGAGCAACATTTAACCCCTGCTGTAAAAGTTATGTTTAATCCATCTTCCTCATCTCAAGAGTTATCAACATCACAAACTATGCAAAAAGGTTGTGTTGTTGTTGTTGTTTTAAGGGGCTGAACTACAAGGTTATCTACCCTTCATATGCAAGAGAATCAAAAAGGACTAAATAGTAATAGAGAAAAAAGAAATGTATTTTGAATGTAACTATTGTACAAGTACTTATATTAAATAAATAAAAATATTGTATGGGTATTGTCTGTTTTTTCTTAATTGCTATACCCACGTCCTACTATATTAATGTCATTGTTAACCATCAACAATCTCCACCTATGTTCAGAAAGAAAGTGATCTTAAACAATACACTCTATCTATGGTTTGTGTACCGAGTATCATAATAATACAGTGTCGTCAGGCAATAGTAATGTTAGGTAAGGGGTTCGAACCCTTGCTTCCTTGTACAGGATTAGTTTTTACTCAACAGCAACCCATAATACTATACTTTGAAACATGTCACATCTCATTGCCAAATGTCACCTGTATCGTTTTCTAAGACCCCAGCTGGTGGCTAGTAGCTAGCAGACAGTGCAACAGAAACAGTGTCACCATGTTCATTCTTAACAAAAAATCAATATTTATTATTCTTTTTATTATTATTGTTCATTAAGAGTAGTGTAAAGTTGTCTTTGTGACGTAACGGTTATAATAGTTAGCTGGCACTCTAAAGCTCTTGAGTTCGTGGGGGTTTGCCTGTTCCTCTATCGGGCGCGTCCCAGGTGGCGGATAGGGGGGCTCGCCGGACTTGTCCGGAGGGTTTGAGGGAAATAAAATACCTCTCGCGGACCAAAAACAGGCCCCGTGCCAGGGTTATGGTGAAGCTACGTTAGGCCTAGCAAGCCAGTAGTGGATATGAAACTGCTTTTAAAACGGGAACGGGCCTCGGAAAGGACAGATCTAAAGGAAGCAGACCTGGCTATGGAAATGGACTACGAATCGGAACTTTGAATATAACAACATTGACGGGAAGAGTGGAGGAGATTGTGGATATGATGGAGAGGAGAAAACTGGATGTACTCGGACTGGCAGAGACTAGATGGAGAGGGGAAGGAAGAAAAGAACTGAGAAATGGCTTGCAGCTATACTGGATGGGAAATGAGGAGGGGAAGAGAAATGGAGTGGGAATGGTGGTGAGAGAAGGGCTGAGGGAGGAAGTAAAGAGGGTAAGTGATAGAATAATTAGAGCCAGAATCACGGCGAAAGGTAGAAGCCTGGACATTCTGCAAGTCTATGCACCACAGGTGGGATGCACGGAGGGCGAGAGGGACGAGTTTGAAGAGGAGTTGCAGAAGCAGTTAGCGGGGAGAGACCTGATAGTCATGGGAGACCTAAATGCCCATGTCGGAACTGATAGAAGAGGTTTTGAGGAAGTGATTGGTGGTGAAGGATGGGGAAACAGGAATAAGGAGGGAGAGGGATTGTTGGAACTGTGCAAGATAAATGGGCTAATGGTTGGAAACACATGGTACAAGAAGAGAGAGAGCCATAAAATTACTTGGTACAGCAGGGATTTGACTAGGAAATCAGTGGTGGACTATATTCTATGCGGGAAGGAGACAAAGAAGAGTATCACGGATATAAGGGTAATACCTTCAGAAGCCCTGGACAGTGACCACCGTCTGCTGGTCGCCAAGGTGAGAGGACTGAAGGAAAAGGGGAGAACTGAGAGCCGGGAAAGAAGAATAAGGACATGGAAGCTGAAGGAGGATGGAAATAAGGAGAAGATCCAGATATTAGTGAGGAACAAATTACCGAAGGATGATCCGAAAACAGGTGAAGAAGAATGGAATAGGTTCAAGGACGTGTTGGTAGAAGCAGCGGAGGTCGTGTGTGGCGGAACTAGTGGAAAGAAAAGGTGGAAGGAAACACCATGGTGGAACCCCAGAACTAAGGAAGCAGTGAAAAAGAAAAATGAAGCATTCAGGAAATGGTTCCAACAGAGGACAGACAGAACAAGAGAAGAATACCAAGAGCGGAAGAAAGAAGCAGGAGAAGTAGTGAAGGAAGAGAAAAAGAAATGGCTGGAGAGATGGACAGAAATGATGGAGGAGGACTGTGATGGCAGTAAGAAGGTGTTGTATGGAATGATAAAGGCAAGGAGAAGAGATACAGGGGAAAATGTCAGGATGGTGGACAGGAATGGAAAGGTGGTCGAAAATATGGAAGAAGTAAAGGTTATCTGGAGAGAATACTTCAAGGAACTCCTAAATCCAACTAAAACCAGCGTAGTGGACATTGTGGAGGAAGAAACAGACAGTGACCAAGACATTTCAGAGAAGGAATTGATATGGAAAGAAGTGGAGGAAGCATTAAGGAAGATGAAAGGGGGAAAGGCACCGGGAATAGACGAAGTGAGTGTGGAGATGGTGAGAGCAGCAGGGGTGATAGGAACCCAGTGGCTCTTTCGAGTAATGAAAGTGATATGGAGGGAGAAGAAAATACCAGAGGACTGGAAAAGAGGGATAATAATACCCATATTTAGGGGGGGGGGGAGTAGGAAGGAATGCAAGAACTACAGGGGAATTACACTCATGTGCCACTGCGCCAAAATATTTGAGAAGGTACTGGAGAGAAGAATTCGGACAGAAGTTGAAGATGGGCTGAGGGAAGAACAGTATGGATTCAGGCCAGGAAGATCAACAGTTGACCTCATCTTTGCAGTAAGACAGCTACAAGAACACCATTATGAATATGGGAAAGATCTGGTGATGACCTTCTTGGATATTGAGAAAGCATATGATAGTATTAATAGAAACAAAGTATGGGAAGCAATGAGAGCAAAAGCAGTGAACAAGGAGACAGTGGCAAGAGGGAAAGCTATGTACGAGGGAAGCAAAAGCTGTGTAAAGGTGGGAAGAGAGAGAACGGAATGGTTTCAACTGGAGAGTGGTCTGAAACAGGGAAGTGCCCTCTCACCCCTGTTATTTATAGTGGTGATGGATGAAATCATACGAAAAGTGGTAAATAGCATTGGGGAAAGGAAAATGAAGGCAATGTTGTTTGCTGATGACCTTCTGGTATGGGGAGAGGATGAGCAAGAAGTACAAGAGCAATTAGATGAGTGGGAGAAGGTAGTGTTATCATATGGGATGAAGTTCTCAGCACAAAAGAGTGAAGTGGTCATCACAACGAGGAAGAAGAACAGACTGGATATGGGCATAACACTTGGAGGACAGCAGTTGCAGAAAGTAGAATGCTTCAAGTACTTGGGAAGCATAATTGAAGAAAAGGGAGGCAATAGGATGGAAATAAATGAGAGGGGAAGGTGCGCAGATGGATTTTTCAAGAGTGTTAGGGGGATGATATGGAATAAAGATGTACCACAAAAATGTAAAGGAATCATCTACAAGACCTACTTTGTGCCAATTTTGACATATGGTTCAGAAACATGGGTGATGAAGGAAAGGGACAAGAATAAAATACGAGCAGTGGAGATGAAGTTCCAGAGGAGTAGGGTAGGAGTGACAAGAATGGACAGAGTAAGGAATGAGAGAGTCAGGGAGATGGTAAGAGAGGAACCATTGCAAAATAGAATAGAGCGATCTAGGCTACAATGGTATGGACATTTGAGGAGGATGCAAGAGGAGAGGATACCGAAGAAGATGTTTGGAATGGAAATGACGGGAAGGAGGCCAAGGGGAAGACCAAGGGACAGATGGGCAAAAGGAGTTAAGAAGAGTGTGGAGGAAAGAGGAGTGTGCTGGGACACAGTAAATGACGAGAGATGGTGGATGGACAGGAAACGATGGAGAGGCTTATGTTCCAAGCAGACCCGACCAGCGGTTGGAAACTGCTCAAGATGATGATGATGATTAGAACTAAAACAGGTCTACTCAGTCTCGGGTGATTCAAATAAGTAGATGTGGTTTGATTCACACTTTAACGATAGAACACGGCGGTTTTTTATTTTTTTAAATAATGATAGCCATTTGTTCATTTGTTTTTCATTTTCACATTTCACACATTGTCATTTGTCAATTTTCCATGTACACGATTTGAAAATGTCAGTTTAAAGTTTTTGGATTTCATGATACGGAAACAAGAATTTTCCATTTTGTTGTTGTTTACACATTTGTCAATTTCCCATTTACATTTTTAAAGGTCAGTTTTAAGTTTTTAAATTGTGTTGATATGGAAACATGGATTTCCTATTTTTTCCATATCACAGACGACACGTTTATGGTTTAGTCCATGCTGAAAGTTTAGTTTTGTAAAACACACATTTGCTGATTAAAATTTTCTTGGAATTATTTTAATGGAAGTGCTTGGCCATGGCAATAGTGCATTCTCTTTCTGTTTGTTTCCAAAAACGTATAGGACAACTACTACTACTACTACTACTACTACTACTAATACTACTACTGTAGGTAAGACTGTTTTACAAAATAACACCTATCTACCGCTGCATTTAAAAGAAACACAAGTGTTAAAAAAACTACAGTATACTATTTACCATTTGCAATATACATTAATTACCCCACCATCCTACCTTGCCGTGTTTGCTTTGGTTGAACAATCAATGCTACCCACACCCACACACACACACACACACACACACTTTCTCTCTCTCTCTCTCTCTCTATCATTCTATCTATAGTCATACATTCACACAACCATACCTGTCTTTGAAAAACAAATACAACCACGCTATTTATCCTTGACATGCACGCTTATCCCAAATAACTTTTAGTTATACATTTAACATTTACTATTACAAAAAAATGTTTCCACTATTTTTACAATTACAAAAATGAATATTTACAAAATACTAAATCTACTGGTTACAAAAAAGCCATGTCTCTAAACAATAAAATATAGAAGTCACACCTCCACCTCGTGGTTATAACCCTATGGTAGGCTAATGCATAGGTCATTCATCTGCACTCATTTGCTATCCATCAAGGTAAAAGTGCATTTTTTCTGTTCCACAAGATACAAATTTGATTGCTGGATTGTATCCTACACTGTTTATGCGATATATAGCTTTGCCAGTTCATAAAACCGCTAGGTAGTTCTCTACATATAGCAATTTTACCACTGCTCTACCTACGCTTTTGCTCTTTTGGCTTTCTTACAGTCTAGTGTGTGATAGACAGCATTAATGTATATCAAACCCAGTTCACCTTTGTATTTGTAATCCAAGTAATAATTTGGAAAGACACAAATGTAATCAGTTTTGAACGTTATCTCTGTTTTGTTTTGTTTAATATGTTTATGACATGCATATTAACCTGAAATCGAACCCTGGTGAAAAGGCTAACAGCTTAACCACTACACCACCTTGCCCTTGTTTCTTAGTTTGACTCGTTCTAGGCATCAGACCTGGAAATTGAGTTAAGACCACCAGTACAAGAGCTAAAAGTGCTAAACACTGCAACACAAAATGAATAGCTGGTAACATTATACAACCGGAAATGATTATATTTCTGTTAGCAATGCATTTTTTGTCATCAGCCTACTGTCTGAGCACTGACAGCAACACAGTTTAGTTTAGAACAAGCGAGTGTGTGTGTATAGATTATTAGCCTCAAGTATTTAAAGCTTGTTGTGTGTGTGTAGCGACCATCTTGCCCCGGTAACCACTGAGCGTTTTTGTGTTTTAGCTATCCTCTTTAACCAATCAATTAAAGATAGTCTACTCTTAATTCTTGAATCGATAAATCAGAGTTTGTGTGTACACCGTTCGTCATTTATTAACCCATACCTACAACCTATACTCTCTCTATACTGCAGTTTGATCTGAAAAACAAGTTTCAATGGTAAAAGACTTGTCAATCACCATACATGTAGCCTACACTAATTCTTTCTCTACCTAGCTATGTTTCATCACGCACATGGTAAACATCTCACATGTTCGTATCCGATTATTAGTTTATAAAATCTCAGGTCGATGACCTTGATGTATTGGGTATTTTGGGTAAATTCATTGGCCATGGGAAAGGGTTGACCATTCTAAGTCCTATAACACCTCACATGTAGATATTCGATTATTAGTTTATAATATATTAGGTCAATGACCTTGCTGTTTTTTGAATCTTTTGGGTAAATTCGTTGGTCATGGAAAAGGGTTGACCATCCTGAGTCCCATGACACCTCACTTGAGCCTCTCTGATTATTAGTTTATAAAATCATAGGTCAATGACCTTGCTGTTTTGAATCTTTTGGGTAAATTCGTTGATCATGGAAAAGGGTTGACCATCCTGAGTCCTATGACACCTCACTTGACCCTCTCTGATTATTAGTTAGCGACATATCAACAAAAGTGTAGTTAGGCCCTTTTGACATAAATAAATAATATATTCAAAAACAGAATGTCACCTCAAGTCCAACAACCTCTCATACAGGTCCCTAGCCTTATTGATTCATGAGATATTAAAAATCTAATGACCTTAGATCTTTTGGTTAAATTCGTTGGTCATGGAAAAGGGTTGACCGTCCTGAGTCCTATGACACCACACTTGACCCTCTCTGATTATTAGTTAGCGAGATATTAACAAAAGTGCAGTTAGGTCCTTTTGACATAAATAAATAATATATTCAAAAACAAAATGTCACCTCAAGTCCAACGACCTCTCATACAGGTCCCTAGCCTTATTAATTCATGAGATATTAGTTTTGGATCTTTTGGTATTTTTTTTAAATAACTCATCTATAAATCATTATTCAAAAAGCCCGCCCGCTTACAAAAAAACAAGTGCGCATGCGTAAAAACAAAAAACAAACATGTTAATTCATAGTAGCAATCGGCTCTTCACATGCGTTTCATGTGGAACAACGTTTAATTTCATCATAGCATTAGGGACCATGGGCCAGTCCATAGGGACCAATCCAAAGGGACCGGTCTAAAGGGATAAGTCCAAAGGGACTCATCAACAAGGGCTCATTCACAAGGACTCGTCCACAAGGACCTGTCAACAAGGACTCATCCACAAGGACCTGTCCACAAGGACTTGTCCACAAGGACTTGTCCACAAGGACTTGTCATCAATGACCTGTCAACAAGGACCCATCAACAGGGGCCCGACAGCAGGGGGCTCGTCAACAATAACAGGGGCTCTCACTTCAAGGCCTAACATGCCCCTCTTTGATTATTGGTTTGCAGAACAACGTTACATTCCATATCGGCATTCAAACTCTCACATGTTGCAATTGGAAAGAGAGATTCTCTAAAAAATTACAATTTCACCCCCTAGTAGGGTAGATTTTATTTTGGGGTGGAGATATGTTGTCCAATGGAAAGGGAGTGTTCGCCTGAGTAATTTGACACCTCGTACAAGTCTCTAGCCTGATTGTTTCGCGAGATATTGCCATTTTAGTATTCCAGCGGTGGCGGTGGCGGTGGTGTCTGAACCGGCCAAAACACACTACTTCGATGGTCATTGAGTATTTAAATACAATGTGAGGGATAATAGTGATACTAAATATGATCGTAGAAACCATTTGATAGAGTTTCTTAACTTAAATTGAGTGATAATTATCTAGTATTTATTTTTTTATTTATTTATTTAGCGTATGGCTTTTAGTGCCGGGAGTGTCCGAGGACATGTTCTGCTCGCCAGAGGATGTAGCTGCTTCAAGCGGACACCCATGGGGTGAGCTACAAGTTCCGTTCAATTTCAAGTAGTTCCAACTTTCACTACCAGATGTCACTGACATCTAGTGGTGAACGTTGGAACTTTGATATAGCGTTTCAACGTAATCCAACCTAGAAATTTTGCTTCACACAAGTTTAGTTATTGGAAGTATTTTTACATGACATAAATCTATGACATGGGACCGCCGTTTTTACTTCCTACCGAAGGAAGGCATACTGAAGGATTTTAGCGCTAAATAAGACGATGAATGTTAAATAGGAATATTATTACTTAGCCAATACACTTCGAATTCGTTATTTTTGCTAATTAGCACATCCTTTAGGACAATTTTCCAGATTTGGAGACGACGAGTTGCATTGCTGTGATAACTTGAAAACACAGGCAAGGGCAATAATGCGACATGGGACGTAGTTTTAAGTATGCCGTCACCGACATAATTTTCCACTCTCAGATGGCAATTAGGCACAAACAGTGTTTAAGTTGTGTAGGCAGGAGCACAAATTGTGTGACATTAGGAGCGTATATATTTTTTTGTAATCTGTCTATTAATTAGTTGTTTTTTGTGTTAGATCTCAGTTGTGCCTAGCTTTACTTTTTATCATTTGCGTAGACGCTTATCGTCTACATAATTTAACGTCAGATAGGTTTATCTGGAATATTAACGTAAAATTAAATGTTGGAAGTGACACCTTCATAAGTTAGATATTTTTATTGGTGCCTTTAAATGTAAATGATATTCTTCTTGATTGTCGACGTTTAAATTTTATTGCTTTGCCGTAGATTCAGGGTGTGATTATTATTATTATTATTCACTGATTATTGTACTGGGTAGGGACTCAATTATGTCACATTCTTAGCTTGCTTTCCTAAAGACAAGCTGCGTGAAGTGAAAACAAATCTTATTCAGTATGACCGCACCCCTGTAAATGATTCTATGTATTTAGTGAATGTTGTGGCTGAGGTTGAAAGTGTAAAGCATTTATTGCCTTTGCATGTCGTGAAATCCTCTGCTAGCTCCACTGTGCTTGGCAGAAATTGGCTTAGATCCCTTCCATAAAAACTGAGAAAATGTGGTGAACATGCATCAGGTAATAATAATAATAATATCGTGTGGCTTGGGGTGCCGGGTGCAAGCTTTGTTAATTGACACCCATAGGGTAGCTTGCGTGTCGAATTTAATGCTCCTTGGAGCGCTATGAATGTCAAGGAGGTTAGATAGCCTATCTAAGCTCCTCGGCGCTATACCGCTTTCTAGCAGAGAAATGAGGAACTTTGTGTTAGCGGAAAATCCCGAGATTAATTTTGCCATTATGAACTCGGCCTACTGAGTTCAAATGGGTTCTTTAACATGCCAACAACGTATGACATGAGTATCGTGATTTTTGTCGCCTTTCAAAAATCACTTACCATGGCCAGGAGCGAACCTGCAATCTTGGGGGTTGGTAGTCCGACACTATAACCACACACCCTCCGTGGCAAGCATGCATCAGGTGAAACAACTGAAGTCTTTCGCCCTGATATCAACTCAGGGGAGAAATTAGTAAAGGCGTATGCTGAGGTTTTCACTAAACAGCCAGGGACATTAAGAGAGGCCAAGGGGGCCCTTTTGCTTAAAGAGGGTGCTCAACCCATAGCTCTTCAAGCTAGATCTATCCCACTAGCTCTCCAATCTTTGGAAGCAAGGAAAATTGAGGATATGGTGGATGAAGGAACACTTGTCAAGTTAGCGGACGAGGAGTTGGCTTGAACAAGGTGGACTAGACCCATTGTCCCTATTATTGATCAGGCTAAGAGCACGGCACGAAGGTGAGAATATGCAGGGATTTTAAGGTACCGGTAACTGTCAACCCTAACCTTGTAGTGCCCCAATACCCTTAACCAAAGATTGATGACATTTTTGCAAAGCTAGGAGGGGGCGAGAAATGGACTTGATCAAATAGTGCCTACTTACAACTAGAAATGTATGAGTTCTACATGGAGTAAAGAAAAAAACTATTGTATTTTGGGTAAGGAAGCTAGGGCATATGTTTGGAGCGAAAGGAAATGTTACTTGTATCTAGGAGGGCGTCATTTTACGGTGGTGACAGACCATAAACCACTTATCTATATTTTTAGTCCTAAAACCTAATTGCAAAACCAGCTAAATCTACTTTTTTAAATGTTGGGAAAACAACAAAAACTGTTTCAAAGCGGTTCAAAAGAGGTACAAATAAGATTCTTTTTTTAAGAGACAGAGAAAAAATAGTGGATTATAAATATCACAGAGTGAGCAATCGTGCATTTGTACTTTAGTCGTATTTTAAAAGTAAAATTTGAAGTTAGCTGTTTCTGCAACCGAACGTCGTATTTAGCAGGTTTTGCAACCGAATGAAATGCAGTTAGCCGGTTTTGCAACCTGTTGAAAGGTTCAAAGCTAGTAGTTTGGAAAACCTGACATGCGAGTTGTGAGACGGGAAATAGGTTCGAAAGTATTGGGGGTTAGTGGTTCTTATATTATAAGATATTAAACTAATATTATTAATAATAATTGCCATGATATTTTAAAAGTCATATTTTGCAGGAGTTGAAATAGGAAATAAATGCACTCGGTCAATATTATCAAAATCAAAATATTTGCAAGTTTCTGTTTAATACATAAGTTACATCATTAACATAATCACTTTGTTACAGACTTTATTTTTTAAACGACACTCTCACCGTCAGCGTCATCGAATAGTTCGAAAACTTCGTCTGCTTGGTCAGCTACTCTGCTTGGCTCTGCAGTCAAGCTCTCTTGTTGAGTGAACACGTCCGTAAAGAAAATTATAGTCTCATCTTGGTCCCATTGCTCTCCCTAATGTAGAGCCAAAGGTCTCTTAACGTCATCGAGTTTAGCTTTTTTCACGACATTACCTGTAGGGATGACGTCAGGGAGATCATTCTTAAAAGTTTTCCCTTTCTTAGTAAGACTCTTTGACTGGCAGGCTTCGAAATTATAAAAAGGCTCTCCTTGCACAAAGCACACTTTTTTAATTGGGCTCTTCGTAAAAATCAGTTTCTTGGCCTTCTGGAACTGGAAGTGCCATGTTCCTGGGATTTTCAGAACGCTCTGGTCGCAAGTCCTCCAATCATGTACAGTAGCCTACTGTGCAATCATCTCCCAAACGAACCAGCGTGGGAAATTTCTTGATGATTTCGATGTATTTGGTAGGGTTCTCAATAACAGAAATCTTCCTGAGTTGTCGTTCTATGTTGCCGAACACTCGATCTGGTCGATTTTAATCATGGGTCGTCATAGTTTCATCGTCACTAGTTGTCGTACTTCCACCTGAACCCCTATTCTCCCAATCAGAATCCGAATTGTGGTGATTCATTGCTGGAAGTCCAACAAAACAATGTTAGATCTATCAATAAATAATTCGTTGTAACCACTAAAGAATAGAATTGTCATTAAAACACTCACCAATGAGGGTTATGCTGACATCCCGCTCAACTGCGATTGTAACCGTTCTTGCGTCATCCACAAATGCAGCGACTCCACTTTTGCGTACTACCAACATAAGCAGTTCCATTACTGCCTACCTAACACTTCTGCGACTCTAACGTCCTACAAAATCAGTAAACGAGACTATTGATGGAACATAGCAACAATTGGCAGGTTTTGCATCCGTACGGTGAGAATTAGGCAATCGATATACCCAACTTAGCTGGTTTTGCAACCGTTTGCCACTTGGCTGGTTTTGCATCCGAGCAACCTCGACACTTAGCAGGTTCTGCAAACGAACGCTTTCTTCGAAGCTCATTTTGAGAGCGTTATAGCTGGTTTTGCACCCTGAGTCTTTCAACAATCATTAGAGGACGCAAAATCGTATCCAATGGCGCTAAAAGCTACTTTTTTGAATGTTTGTTAGTTAGCTGGTTTTGCAACTAGGCGACTCACATTATCTATCACAAAACAGATGAGAACTGTAATGCTGATTGCCTATCTAGATTGCCATTGCCTGCACAGACTGAATCTAATGAGTCTGGCTGCGAGGCTCAGGGGTAACGTTCTCGCTTGCTGAGCCCAAGGCTGCAGGTTTGAAACCTGGCGCAGTCAGCTGGCATTTGAGGTTGCGCAAATGTGAGGGAGCCGTGTCAGTACATTTACTGGCACGTTAAAAATCCCCTTCGGGGCAAAATTCCGGCACCCCGGCGTCTCTAAAAGTCAGTGTAGTTAAAAGGGACGTAAAACCAATAACATTATTATATTGAATCTAATGAAACTGTTTTGCATATAAACTTTCTCATACTAGATAGTACCCCTGTTACAGCGAAAGAAGTTGCTAAAAAGACTGCCAAGGACAGAATGCTATCCGTTGACCTGAATTGTGTCAAATATAATCAATGGCCTGCTGTATTACCAAATTTCGTGAAAGAGTATTCCCAACATAAAAATGATTTCTATATTGACCATAATTGCATTGCAAAGGAGGGAGAGTTGTCATTCCAGTTAGTTTGAGACCCCCAGATTTTGAAAGAACTCTACTCGGGTCATTTATGGATTACTAAAATGAAGGTTCTTGCCCGTAGCTTTGTATGGTTGCCTGCATTAGATAAATAACTCACCAGCTAAAGCTGGGAATGTCCCAGGAAGGCCTGGAAAGACTCCATATCGACTTGGCAGAATATTTCATGGCTATGTACTTAGTTGTAGTCGATGCCTATAGTAAGTGGCCAGAAGTTATCAAAATGTCATCTACTACCACATCAGCCTTGGTTGATGCTTTAATTCCTTTGTTTGCTCAATTTGGGTTACATGGAATTATTGTGTCTGATAATGGACCCCAATTAACCAGTGATTATATTAAATCTTTTTGTGCCAAAAATGGTATTAGGCATTTGATATTGCTCCTTACCATCCAAACTGTAATGGACAGGCAGAGAAAGATGTCCAAACTTTTAAGCATGCATTAAATGCCAGAAAATACGATGAAACAATCACCATAGGTAAACTGTATAGTTGGTTGCTTGCTTATCGTAATGCTGAACCAGCTTCCACAGGTCGCAGGCTTATGTTTGGTAGATGTCGGAGGACTAGATTAAGTTTGATTAAGATCTTTGATGTCCAATATAAAAGTAGACCTAAGCTTTTGATGGACATAATCCGCCCATTCCAGATAGGAGACCAGATACGTATGAGAATTGGTAATAAAACCGATACCTGGGAGAAAGGTGTAATAAATGAACCTGAATGAAACGTTATGTATGTTGTGCAAGACGCTATGGTATCTATCACAAGATACATGTAGATCAACTCCTGCCATCTAAATCTATTAATTGTGCCATTCCTGCCACTTGTGGATTGTCTGTGCCAATAACTGATGATGTGTTTGATTTAAGTTCTGATCCCGATGATGATAATCAGGTACGGTGCGTCATTAAGGGCCGAATGGGCCCTGCCCACCCAAGGCCGTTAGGCAGCATTGCAAATAATTTGTTTAATTAATGTAGTTTAAAATTACTTTATATTACAGATACTCAACTTAAAATAAGAGTGTTTCCCTTCTAGAATCTCTAAAGCGAATTCATTATAAATAACTCATCCCTAGCTTAAGATCCTGACAATCTCGTACGGTGTATCGTCATAACGAGGGCCGCTCCACAGTGAGTCCCATGTAAAGTATATGGCTTCATGGGCCGGGTGAGGAAATAGTGGACATAGCACTGTCTTGCACGCGAATTCTTCAGTGCTATGAAGGGAATTTTCTCTCTCTTCAAAGGCCAGCAGATTGGGCAAATAGCGTTGCTTTCAAGCTTCCTGCTTCTGTCTCTGTCAAACAGGATTACGGGAGAAGGGTTCACCCCACCCCAAGCTCTTAAACAGGTATTCAGCTATTGTTCGCAGATTGCTGACATAAGACAAACATAAAATTATACATTTTCAGTTGTCTGATATTCCAAGTACAGTATAAATGTGCTAGTGAGTTCTGTCGATGAAGCTGTAATTTCTACTGTATAAATGTTTTTTTTTTTAATTTGTGGCACGGTACGTAGTTATTTAATATGTCGATTGTATGCCGAAATAGGAAAATGAAAGTGGAATTTTTAAACAAATCCATTTTCTTCTATAGCTCTGAACACAAAGTTAGAAATTAAAGAATTATGACCTCATCACCAAGCTGATGGATAAATTTGCTTCATCCAAGCACAGGAGAGAATATATGTATTAATAAAGAGCCATGTGGGTACAGTTTTTAATGCATCGACTGTTTATTAAAAATTGTTAAAAATTTTGTGTTGTGTGGAATTATGATAATTTCTATATTGGCAAAAATAAATGCCAAATATAAAACAATATTTAATACGTAACAACAATTGTATCATGTGGTCCACCCTAGAATTATAATCAGGAGCTGCCCCTGATGATAATACTCCTGAGATAGTGGTTCCACTAACTCCTCCAAAAGATAAAACAAATGCAGCAGTCCTACCCGAACCACATGTAGAACCCGCCCACCCTGTTGATCAGCTCCTGACGCAGTCAGCTGGCATTTGAGCATTGGCGGCCGGTAATAAGGTTGCAGTGTTGCACAACGACCAGTTTAATCCAAGAAAAAACAATTAATATCGTAATAATATTTTTAGTAATAAAAGCTGAGCATTTCCTTTTATATGTATAGGAATTTATTCATCTTTTGTTCTTTAATAATTAAGAAAATCGTATAGTAAGTTACTGTGAACTGTCTGAGAAAGCGAAGCGTGCCAACCAACTAGGAGCGCTCGTCCGTTTGGTCATTGACAGCCCCAAGCACCGACCAGATCTCAATAGTGAAGGATATGGCAGAGATGCTAGACCGAGTAAGTCCTATCCCAACAGATAACTCGGCTGATTGCAACAAGGGAGCCAAGGCGCGGACGGAGACTTCCGTGATGTAGCATATCGTCAACTGCCGATAATATGTCTTGCAATGTAATTTGTACGTACTTGTGGTTCTTTCTCGCCCTCTTATGTAACTTACGGCTGGCCACGTGGCTCAGCGGTAACGTTCTCTTATGGTGTGCCCAAGGTTGCAGGATCAAATCCTGGCGCAGTCAACTGGCATTTGAGGGTGCGCAAATGCGAGGGAGCCGTGTCTGTAGATTTACTGGCATGATAAAGATCCTCTTCTGGGCAAAATTCCGGCACCCCGTCGTCTCTGAAAGCCACAGTAGTTAAAGGGGACGTAAAATCAATAACATTATATAACTTACGTTGTTTTGTTATGGTGAAGGTTTTCAGGTAGATAATCCATTTAATCCGATTACAATGTGATGTTCTCTGAACTGCGGCATTCGTGATGAATAAGGAACATTCGTTTTACCGCGCAATTGAATACAATTTCCTCTGATATTAATCAGTCTTTTACATACCGGTAACCCCCCCCCCCCTAATGAAAATAGTGCAACACCCAGAACAATTATCCGCCAGCCGCCACTGCATTTCAGGGTGCGCAAATGCGAGGGAACCGTGTCAGTAGATTAACTGGCACGTTAAAGATCCCCTTCGGTGCAAATATCCGGCACCCCGGCGTCTTCAAAAGCCTCAGCAGTTAAAGGGACGTAAAACCAATAAAATTATTATTTAGTTAATCAGCAAGTTCGTGAGTTACGTCGTAGTTTTAGAGTTAGTAAAAAACCTGATAGACTTAATATCAAATTGGCTTTTGCTTAGACGGGGGAGTTGTTGCATCTGCTCTGTTTATAGAAGTTAAGTTGGTAGCTACCTTTTAGTTTATGTTCTCTTGTTTATGTTACTGCTTGTCTCTGTTTAGACCGTTATGTTGTACCAAGGCTGGTGAAGAATAAAAACGTTGTATTCCAGTAAAATGATTCTGTGTATTACCGAGCAATACATGCGAGAAGCATGTATAACAGTATAACACTACACACACCCAAGTACGCGGGGTTGGAAAGACCTTGGTGAAAGCCCCTAAAATGAAACAACAACAACAATATATCGTAAAACAGAGAACATACAATGTTTTATCTTTGTTATTCTTTCTTTTTGTTTTTTCTCCTAGTAAGTTTTAAGTTAGTATGTGGTAGTGTTATTGCTAGTAGTTCCGTTATATTTTTGTATTATTCTCATTGTTAGGGTCCAATAATCAAGATGTTGGGTTCCTTAAAGTAAAACTCTCGATCATCGCCATCATCATCATGTTATATTTAATCATCTTAAATTGCCTTTTATTTTGAAGTTAAAATATACATCAACCATAGTGCTGTCAATAAGCTATTGTTGTTTGATATTAACCATTTTGTTATTGTACTTGTTTTGGGATTTAAATGTTTTATTCCCTGTTTTTTCTTATAGGTGAATCATCACACATACCAGTTGGAGAATCCCATTGCCATTCAAAGGGTATTTCTGTCAAAAAGAAAAATGTTACGTCTCAAGAACGAAAAAATATTGAAAAACAGAATAAGGAGTCACTTGAAAATTCATCAGATGAAGAAACACGTTTAGATGCCGTGAAAAGGCATGTAAAGACAAGGGAACAAGCTACCTCACCATTTAATATATTTAAACTAGATATTGTTGCCAACGGTTTGCCCAAATCTGATGAAGAAAACAGAGGTGCTCATCCTACGAAAGGAAATAGTCATAAAGCTGTTTCAATAAGACCCACTAGGGATAAAGAAAATGACCCTTCAATTAAGACTGACAAGGGAAGGAAATCTGAACAGAATGAAAATAAAGTAAGTGCAGTTAATAGTTTAAAGTTGTCTCTAATACTGATGACAAGATGTTTTCAGCTAGACCAGTTAAGCCCACACAAGTAGAATTAAAGGATGAAAAGCATTCTGAAGAACTGTTGTCTGGTGACTTCTCGGAGCATAATTGGAAGCGTTATTCACTTCGCACTTTTGAGGTAAGTAGGTTATGGTGTGATTCCTCAGCAATGACTGCTGCAAGGAAAGAAGATACAGTTTGTATTATTATACTGAATCAGCAGGCTTACACTAATGGCTATGTAATTTAGTACTACAGGGTGGCGCACGAAATGTCATACACTAGAAATTGTTTATAGAATATTTGATATACAACATATTTAATAAAGAATGGCATTACAACATTCACTGAAATGTGCATGATTAGTCAGTATGGAGGACATGTTCAATATGCCCACCTTCTAGGCGTACAACAGCTTCGAGACGAACCTGCATGTTTGTGACCACTCTACGACACATGTCCTCACCCAACCCTCGGAAGAAAGTCACAATGGCCGCTTGCAATTGCACTACATTTTCTGGTTTCTGGAGGTAGATTATCTCCTTCAAATATCTCCACAGGAATAAGTCGCAGAGATTAATATCGGGGCTATGTGGTGGCCAGATTGAGCCGCTCGGAAAACGTTCGGGATATCGATGGGACATCACACGGGGCCCGAAATGTTCATGCAGGAAGTACAGAACAACATTTTGTACAGGCCTGGGGGGCTGTACCCCCTGAAAGCCACCCCCCCCCCCATCTTTTACTAAAACCACCCCAACTGGCAACATCATAAGACCAGAACATCATCTTTACACAGCAAGAGGCGACCACCCAGCTTGGGAGGTTAGCCAACTACTTGCGACACACACATAAACATCTACACAACAACTAAATGGGACAGCTACGTCGGCGGAATGCTGACCAAGCAGCGCCGAGAACTATAAGAAGGGAGGCCTTTTTGGAGCATTATCTGTTATACAGTGTGCGTCGCCGAAGGCCCTAGCCGTCGTCTGTGCCAGCTGCATCATCAGGTGAGACTCAGCAAGTGCTCAGAATCCTTTACTTTGTAAACACCCACTCACCCACTTGTACACTCTACTTGTATCATTGCTTACATTCCCCTAAGAGGGACTTACAAATTCACACTCACTGACCAATAAACACATGGTCAGTAAATCACACTTGTATTGATAATTACACGCCTCTTTACATCCTCATACCCTTCCTGACTCTCGTCACGATTGACCGTGACCATAGTAGCCAATAATTGCTGGGTCAGACTTCATTGTGCTTCCCGCACGCGACCCGACTACATAACGTCGAGTCGCTGACGTAAGCACGCCTATTGTATTACTCATCTCGTCCAGCCGGCAGGCCGGCGTATTAGCCTGCATTTAGAGGTCCATCCCCTAATCAACACTTGCGTCTTTGCAGGAACACCCCTTAGCGTTTAAACGCTAAACAACACGCTACACTGGTAAGCTCTCCCAGCTACGGGAAGCTACCCTCTCCTGGGAACCACTTTCCAAATTAGTACAGTGACACAAGTGTTTTAGCCCTAACTACCCCCCAACTAAGGGATCTAAAACAATTTGCTGTGTGCGGACGAGCTCAATGTTGCATGAACCATTGTGTCTCTATTGGTAGTCGTGATGCGAAGAGTTGTGGAAGGAAACTGTTTTGCAACATGTCCATATAACGTGCACTGTCGACTGTGTCATCGATAAAGATTGGCCCAATAATTCCATGACTGGAAATTGCAGCCCACACACACACTTTCACACCATGACTTTCAACCTCGTACACAATAGCAGGCCGTTCTTTCACCCAAAACCGGACATTCTGTTTCTTCACAGCACCGTTGAGATAAACGTGTGCCTCATCACTGAACCATGTGTTGTGCAGTACGGGATCACCTGAAATAGCCCACGCAGCAAACTGTACTCGTCGTTGCTTGTCAAGCGCCGTTAGTTTATGCCCAGTTGTCATTTTGTATGGGTATAGGTCAAGCTCAGACTGCAGTATTCTCTGAATTGACCGGCGAGAGATGCCCAGCTGAACACAAGCAGTTCTGGAGGATTTGGAGGAGCTCCGAGCCACAGCCGCACTCACAGCAGCAATATTCTCCGGTGAGCAGACTGGCTTGAGACGGGTTCGTTTTCTCTCCATCTGTTTAAAATTGGCTAGCCAGTCTATACACCGTCTGCTGACAGGGAGCCCACCAGGTACGGAAATGAATATGAAACCTTTCCCAAGTCTGAGTTACAGTCTTTGTTTCCGCATAAGACAACACTGTCTTCACCTTCTATTCGCGCGTCAACTTCCCATTGTCCACCATGCTGTATAACTGGCAGCCAGTACGCATGCGCGACATGTGCTGCTGTCTGTCGAATCACGCATGAAATAAGGTTTCTGGTCACGAAAGGACATGGCTGTGAGCCCAGATTTACACGTTTTATAAACCATTTTCGATGTATGACATTTTGTGCGCCACCCTGTATATCTCAAAATAATTCATACAGTGTTGAAAATAAAAATAATTCACATATAAGGTTAATTAAAATATTCCATAATATACACCACAATAATCTGCACACTATATGAAGTTGCCACTAAAATTTATCAAAAGGGTAAAGGAAAGTCCAGTTAGCCCATTTAGTCCACCTAACAATTTACAAATTACAGGGAATTGATGAGGAATAATTAAGAAGGAAGGAATGTTTTTAAAATGAGGAATAATGTAGTTCTAGTGAGAATATGAGGACTCTTCATACTAACAGTGGCTTGGTTCAAGGAAGAGGTGTGGACAAAGGTTTAGTAACCATAACCATTTGATTTAACTACAACTCACCATAAATAATGTATGAGTTTTATCCTAACATATTCTTCTCGTCTATACTAGCATGATATAATATTCCTACAAAATTACTTTTCCATGAGAACCTAAACTTGCGATCTGAGATTTTTGTTGGTTTGATAGAACGGTATCATCACAAGATTCGGTTCATCGGCCCTAGCCACTGCAACCCTCATTGCGGATGCAACTACCGTGCATTACAAGATATTTGCCCAATTATAGGTGTGAATTCAGCTTCAATCTTCTTAGTCGTCTTAAAAGATTGTAAAATGTGGAAGTAGATAGTTTCGTGCTGGACCGGAAGAGTAACGAAAACTAAAGAGTGTGGAAACCCAAGAAGTCGAGGAAATAATACCACAGAAGCCAGGACAAACGTCTTCTCGCAAGGAGAATAAGTTCTACCGAACCCTCAACAGCTCGAACCAATCATAAAACTAGTGAAAACAGGTACCGGTACTCAAAGTAGGTGGACTAACTACCAAGGAAAGGCATGAACGCGAGAGATGTAATCCTTAAATCAGAAGGAATTGAAAGAAAACAAACATACGGTTGACGAGAGGAACACGTACACACTAAATGCCAGGGTAAAGTAAAGACGAATCGACATCTAGATTGAATCGAAACTAAAAGACTCACGTAATTTACATTGTGAAAAATTGATTATAGGGCACAGACACATGATCAAAACAAAGCAGTATGCTAGTAATCTTAGAAAATATAAAATAAGAAATTGTTAGAGAGAAATAGATAGAATTGAGAAAGTATTACACACGCACTTTAGTTATATCAAACCTAACTTGTAGGAACACATTGGTAGAATTCAAACTTAGAATAAAAACAAGATGTTCAGTAAAGAACATATAGCCTACTTTCTAATAAATGCATGAGTATTGTTATAACTCTTTGTCCTTTTCAAGGAGTAGAATTGATTGTTGGTTGTAGTAGCTTGTTGAAATACAACCTGTTATACGAATATGAGGTGCCCTTTGCTAGTGCTACCTCTGTACAAAATTTCTTTCAATTCGGTTTCACCGTGTTTCAATTGATATGGTGAATCGATTTGCACACATACATGGCCACTATCTGCAAACTATTGGGCTGATGACCTTGTAGTTCAGTCAAAAGGTGCTTTCCAGAAAAAGGTATGTTGTTGCAAAATTTGGTAGGGATCAAATGATTAGGTTGGTTGTAATTTGATTTAAGCATTTAATATTTGGGTGGCCGCCATTCCGTTTCCGTCAAGATGGCGACGATATAGAACATGACCCTGAGTTGCCTTTTGCAAATGCTACCTCTGTACCAAATTTCGTTCAATTCGGTTTCACCGTGTTTGAATTGATAGGGAGAATCGATTTGCACACATACATAGCCGCCATATGCAAACTATTGAGCTGATGACCTTGCAGTTTAGTCAAAAGACGCTCGCCATATTAATATAAGTTGTTGCAAAATTTGGTAGAGATCGGATGATTAGGTTAGTCGTTATTTGATTTAAGCTTTGAACATTTTTGTGGCCGCCATTTCGTTTCCGTCAAGATGGCGGCGATATAAAACATGACACTGAGGTGCCCTTTGCTAGTGCTACCTCTGTACCAAATTTCGTTAAATTCGGTTTTACCGTGTTTGGATTGATAGTCAGAATGGATTTGCACACGTACAAGGCCGTCATATACAAACTATTGGACTGATGACCTTGTAGCTTGGTCAAGGAACGCTTCTCACATAGGGGTATGTTGTTGCAAAATTTAGTAGAGATCAGATGATTAGGTTGGTCGTAATTGGGTTCAAGGTTTTAAAATTTAGTTGGACGCCATTACGTTTCCGTCAAGATGGCGACGATATGGAACATGACACTGAATTGCCTTTTGCAAGTGCTACCTCTGTACCAAATCTCGTTCAATTCGGTTTCATCGTGTTTGAATTGATAGGGGGAATCGATTTGCACACATACATGGCCGCTATCTGCAAACTATTAGGCTGATGACCTTGTAGTATAGCAAAAGGATTCTTCATGAATAAAGGTATGATGTTGCAAAATTGGGTAGAGATCAGATGATTAGCTTGGTCGTAATTTGATTTAAGCTTTTAACATTTGGGTGGCCGCCATTACGTTTTCGTCAAGATGGGTGCGATATAAAACATGACATTGAGGCGCCCTTTGCTAATGCTACCTCAGCACCAAATTTCGTTCAATTCGGTTTCACCGTGTTTGAATAGATAGGGGGAATCAATTCGCACACATACATGGCCGCCATCCGCAAATTATTGGACTGATGACCTTGTAGTTTGGTCAAAAGATTCTTTATACATAAGGGTATAATGTTGCAAAAAGTGGTACAGATCAGATGATTAGGTTGGACTATTTTGATTTAAGCTTTTACCATTTGGGTGGCCGCCATTACGTTTTCTTCAAGATGGCGGCAATATAAGACTTGACACTGAGGTGCCCTTTGCTAGTTCTACCTCTGTACCAAATGTCGTTCAGTTCGGTTTCACCGTGTTTGAATTGATAGGGAGAATCAATTTGCACACATACATGGCCGCCATCTGCAAACTATTGGGCTGATGACCTTGCAGATTAGTCATAAGACGCCGCCATATAAATATATGTTGCTGCAAAATTTGGTAGAGATCGGATGATTAGGTTAGTCGTTATTTGATTTAAGCTTTGAACATTTTTGTGGCCGCCATTACGTTTCCGTCAAGATGGCGGCGATGTAAAACATGACACTGAGGTGCCCTTTGCTAGTGCTACCTCTGTACCAAATTTCGTTATATTCGGTTTTACCGTGTTTGGATTGATAGGGGGAATCAATTTGCACACGTACAAGTCCGACATATACAAACTATTGAACTGATGACCTTGTAGCTTGGTCAAGGAACTCTTCTCACATAGGGGTATGTTGTTGCAAGATTTAGTAGAGATCAGATGATTAGGTTGGTCGTAATTTGGTCCAAGCTTTTAAAATTTAGTTGGACGCCATTACGTTTCCGTCAAGATGGCGACGATATGGAACATGACAATGAGTTGCCGTTTGCAAGTGCTACCTCTGTACCAAATCTCGTTCAATTCGGTTTCACCGTGTTTGAATTGATAGGGGGAATATATTTGCACACATACATGGCCGCTATCTGCAAACTATTAGGCTGATGACCTTGTAGTATAGTAAAAGGATTCTTCATGCATAAAGGTATGATGTTGCAAAATTGGGTAGAGATCAGATGATTAGCTTGGTCGTAATTTGATTTAAGCTTTTAACATTTGGGTGGCCGCCATTACGTTTTCGTCAAGATGGCTGCGATATAAAACATGACATGGAGGCGCCCTTTGCTAATGCTACCTCAGCACCAAATTTCGTTCAATTCGATTTCACCGTGTTTGAATAGATAGGGGGAATCGATTCGCACACATACATGGCCGCCATCCGCAAATTATTGGACTGATGACCTTGTAGTTTGGTCAGAAGATTCTTTATACATAAGGGTATAATGTTGCAAAAAGTGGTACAGATCAGATGATTAGGTTGGACGTAATTTGATTTAAGCTTTTAACATTTGGGTGGCCGCCATTTCGTTTTCTTCAAGATGGCGGCAATATAAGACTTGACACTGATGTGCCCTTTGCTAGTTCTACCTCTGTACCAAATTTCGTTCAATTCGGTTTCACCGTGTTTGAATTGATAGGGAGAATCAATTTGCACACATACATGGCCGCCATCTGCAAACTATTGGGGTGATGACCTTTCAGTTTAGTCATAAGACGCCCCCATATAAATATATGTTGCTGAAAAATTTGGTAGAGATCGGATGATTAGGTTAGTCGTAATTTGATTTAAGCTTTTAACATTTGGGTGGCCGCCATTACGTTTTCGTCAAGATGGCTGCGATATAAAACATGACATTGAGGCGCCCTTTGCTAGTGCTACATCAGCAACAAATGTCGTTCAATTCGGTTTCACCGTGTTTGAATAGATAGGGGGAATCGATTCGAACACATACATGGCCGCCATCCGCAAATTATTGGACTGATGACCTTATAGTTTGGTCAAAAGATTATTTATACATAAGGGTATAATGTTGCAAAAAGTGGTACAGATCAGATGATTAGGTTGAACGTAATATTATTTAAGCTTTTAACATTTGGGTAGCCGCCATTACGTTTTCTTCAAGATAGCGGCAATATAAGACTTGACACTGAGGTGCCCTTTGCTAGTTCTACCTCTGTACCAAATTTCGTTCTATTCGGTTTCACCGTGTTTGAATTGTTGGGAGAATCAATTTGCACACATACATGGCCGCCATCTGCAAACTATTGGGCTGATGAGCTTGCAGTTTAGTCATAAGACGCCCCCATATAAATATATGTTGCTGAAAAGTTTGGTAGAGATCGGATGATTAGGTTAGTCGTAATTTGATTTAAGCTTTTAACATTTAGGTGGCCGCCATTACGTTTTCGTCAAGATGGCTGCGATATAAAACATGACATTGAGGCGCCCTTTGCAAGTGCTACATCAGCACCAAATTTCGTTCAATTCGGTTTCACCGTGTTTGAATAGATAGGGGGAATCGATTCGCACACATACATGGCCGCCATCCGCAAATTATTGGACTGATGACCTTGTAGTTTGGTCAAAAGATTCTTTATACATAAGGGTATAATGTTGCAAAAAGTGGTACAGATCAGATGATTTGGTTGAACGTAATTTGATTTAAGCTTTTAACATTTGGGTAGCCGCCATTACGTTTTCTTCAAGATAGCGGAAATATAAGACTTGACACTGAGGTGCTCCTTGCTAGTTCTACCTCTGTACCAAATTTCGTTCAATTCGGTTTCACCGTGTTTGAATTGATAGGGAGAATCAATTTGCACCCATACATGGCCGCCATCTGCAAACTATTGGGCTGATATCCTTGCAGTTTAGTCATAAGACGCTCGCCATATAAATGTATGTTGCTGCCAAATTTGGTAGAGATCGGATGATTAGGTTAGTCGTAATTTGATTTAAGCTTTGAACATTAGGGTGGCCTCCATTACGTTTCCGTCAAGATGGCTGCGATATAAAACATGACACTCAGGCGCCCTTTGGTAGTGCTACCGCCTTACCAAATTTCGTGCAATTCGGTTTCACCGTGTTCGAATTGATAGGGGGGAGCATACATTCAGAGTACACTCACTCACAGATACACACACACACACACAGACAGACACACAATTTTTCGCCCTGTGTTGATCTCATGTCAACTTTCATTTTTTGCAAAAAATCGAAAGTAGGTTAACAAGTAGTTCCGTGAAGAATTCATTATCATCATCCGCGTCCAACTCCAGTCACCCGGGTGTTGTAAACTAGCCTCTTCCACTCCTGTCTATTCTTCCACTTCTCCCGCTCCATTACTTCTGCCAAATCCAGTCCAATGTTACATGTCTTGTTGGATTTGTTCCATCCATCTCTTCTTGGTCTTCCAACCAATCTAATACCGTCAATGTTTCTCACCATCTCCCTCTTTGCAGCTCTATCCATTTCCTTCCTTTGCTCATGGCCAAACCATCTTAATCTCGACCTCTGTATTCGCTGTACTAATGGTTCCTGCATATTTAGTCCTTGCTTAATTTTTAGCCTACTTTTCACATTTTGCAAAAATGAGGAAAAAGTAGACTTATGAGATCGGGCAAATGTGTGTCTGTCTGTCTGTCTGTCTGTCCTTCTGTCTGTCTGTCTGGCTGTGTGTGTGTCCCTCCCCTATCAACTCCTAAACGGCTGCAGCAATCGAAACAAAATTTGGTAGGAGTAAATATCTATACCTGAATATCTCACGGCCATATTTGAAAATGATGTCAGTGCTACCAACTGCTAAAAAATCGCAATTGAAATTTGAGCTCCATGTTGGATATCTTGGAAAGTATGAATGGGAGCTATTTCAAAATTGGCACACGTACAGATCATAATATTTCAGTTTAATTTCCGGGAGGCTAAACATGGCAGTGTTGTCAAAATGATTATAAGCCTCCTGATAGGTCCAATTTTTAAATGCATATAACTTCTATACTATCAATTGGAATTCAACCAAATTTCGTATGTTGTATGTGTACATCCCCAGATATGACTGAGCGTATTTTTCAGACCTACCAGGTCTGCCAACTGTTAATAAATGCTCCTAATTTATTTTATCCAAATACCAATATATCAGAAAGTATGCAAGCCGACAGCTTTAAACTATGCACACGTATAGTCCCTGACATTCTATATTAATTTGGAGTAACTTATATACGTCAGTGCTACCAACATGATTCTAAGCCTGCTGACAGGTCCAACTTTAAATACATGTAACTTCCATACTATCATTTGGATTTCAACCAAATTTCGAATGTGCTATGTGTACCATAACTGATATGACTATGCGTATTCTAAGGAGCAACCAGTGCTGCCAACTGTTAATATGTGCTGTCCCTATTTTTGTTACCCTAATATCAATATATCAGAAAGTATGCAAGCCAATAGCTCTAAACTTTGCACACGTATAGTACCTGGCATTCTAGACGAATTTGGAGTAACTAATATACGTCAGTGCTGCCAACATGATTCTTAGCCTGCTGATAGGTCCAATTTTAAAATGCATGTAACTTCTATACTAACTAATGGATTTCATTCAAAATTGGCACAACAATAGATCATATTATTTCAGATTATTTCTGACCAATACATGCATGACATTGTTGCCAACATGATTTTACGCGCGCTGTTAGATCCAATGTTTAACTGCATGTAACGACCATGCTATTCATTGGACTTCAACCAAATTTTGTATTTTGTACCTTAAGAGACGGAACTAAGAATATATTCAGTCATCAGGGCTGCCAACTGTAGTGCTCTATTAGGATACATTATGCCAGGTATACAGTATTTCGAACTAATTGGAAATTTCGATATTAGCAACTTAATTTCGTCATTATTCTAGATAGGTTCATATTCTGTAGAATAATCATTGGCATGAAAAGTAGGCTGTATAGTTCTTCACGGAACTTCTTGTTGAGTTTCGGATTTTATCTCTTCTAGTCTTCTGGAGAGATATTCTCATGAATTTCATTTCAGTCGCTTTGATATTTTTGTTTTCCTCTTGTTAGTGGGTAGGTTTTTGCTAGGAATTAACCTTACCCACAAGGGAAGATGAAGAGATAAGTTAAGGGGAGTGGGTTTCGGACTAAGGAACAAGTGTGGATAATAGGACGAGAGTCCAACACCATAAAAGGACAATGTTCAGAGACGAGTATCAACGCAAAGCTCGTGAAACACCTAAAGTAGGTATGGACCTGGCCGTAGCTAACGGGAAATGCGTCTGGAGCTTGGGCAATTTGCCGGCGAGCTTGGATAGTACCTTCCCTTCCAAGCTAAGATTCGACTACTATGTGGAAGGGTGGTGGTCTGGCAAAGAAAGAAATAATGAGTTACCAGATGCCACCGCAGTCGGCTCCTGGTGACGAACGTTGGAACCTAACAGCGTTATTAAAATTTAACCTGTATTTTAGCTTCACACAAGTGTTATTAGCGGAAGGTTCTTTAACATGGGGCCGATGGCTTCACTTCCCCTCCGAAAAAGGCATACTGAGGGATTTTTAACGCTCTTAAAAATCGGACGACTTCGGCCGGGTTTGAACCCGCGATCTTAGGCATAGAAGCTGAGCATGCTACGAACTACGCCACCTTAGCCGTTTGTCTTTTAAATGATTTCATTGCTCTTAGGAAGTGCTGGGAGCAAATTTTGCACGAGTGTAAACTCATCAGCAACAACTTAAATATTACGTCAACCATTCCTGGAAAACGCAAATCCAGGAATCGTTTGGTGGACGGAAGTATTCAAGATGACAGAGCTGACCCTGAGGAGCTCCGCGTCCAACTCCAGTCACCCGGGTGTTGTAAACTAGCCTCTTCCACTCCTGTCTATTCTTCCACTTCTCCCGCTCCATTACTTCTGCCAAATCCAGTCCAATGTTACATGTCTTGTTGGATTTGTTCCATCCATCTCTTCTTGGTCTTCCAACCAATCTAATACCGTCAATGTTTCTCACCATCTCCCTCTTTGCAGCTCTATCCATTTCCTTCCTTTGCTCATGGCCAAACCATCTTAATCTCGACCTCTGTATTCGCTGTACTAATGGTTCCTGCATATTTAGTCCTTGCTTAATTTTTAGCCTACTTTTCACATTTTGCAAAAATGAGGAAAAAGTAGACTTATGAGATCGGGCAAATGTGTGTCTGTCTGTCTGTCTGTCTGTCCTTCTGTCTGTCTGTCTGGCTGTGTGTGTGTCCCCCCCCCCTATCAACTCCTAAACGGCTGCAGCAATCGAAACAAAATTTGGTAGGAGTAAATATCTATACCTGAATATCTCACGGCCATATTTGAAAATGATGTCAGTGCTACCAACTGCTAAAAAATCGCAATTGAAATTTGAGCTCCATGTTGTAAATAAAAAAATCTCTTTCAAACTTATGATTGACTTTTATGAACGGGGGGGGGGGGGTTGAAAAATAGGGAACAAGGGGCCTCAAATTAACAATTGCCTAGGGCCACTGTGAGTCTTAATCCGGCACTGGTAAGCTTGTACTTTTATATTAAATAGCAACAAAAGTAATGTGTGACTTAAAAGGATATCCAAGTAAACCATAGTAAGTATGTACATAAAATATATAATATATACAACTATCTACATATAAACAGTTACTTAGCATTAAAATATTTCAATTAATTTACATTTAAATCCCAAGGCCCCAGTTCATAATATGGAGGCTTTCCTTGCCTTTGTGTTAGCAAATTTGTCGGTTATCCTATTGAAGTCAAGTTGTCGGGCTAGGCGAGGTTCCAATGCTAGAATTTTCAAGATAGACAAGCGATCCTGGGCCATGCTGGAGCGAAGAACATTCTTCACTCTTGCCAATAAGCTTCAGCAACTGTTGCCGGTAGTGTGCAAAATATGATTAGAGTTATGCAGAAATTTCTGAATAGATCTGGCAAATTTTCATGTTTCCGTTTTTCCAAGTAAATTAGCACACTCTCCCGATGATTCAAAGTCTTCTCATGCTGTTGTAAATGAATCGTACCCTTCACGCGCAAGTCTGTTCGATTTTTCTGGCGGCAAAAATAACTTGCAAAAATGCAATAGACTCAGCCTGAAAAATAAAACAAAAAATATTATTATTATTATTATTATTATTATTATTATTATTAGTATTATTATTTGAGAACAAAAATTGATCATACGGTAGTCAAGACATAAAACCCTTAACTGAAATGTTAACCCGTTTAGTCTGGAGATTAAAAAGTAGCAGCGTACCTCTCCAAAAACGATGTATTTTCGATAATTTATTGATCTTAAACATTTCGATCATTTAAACCCTTTATAGGTCCATGGGATACTATCTTCCCACCATGTATTTATAGAACGGTGATAGGGAGAGAATCTTCCCACCCCTTTCATTTCAAGCAGTTCCACATGCATCCACAAGCTAGATGCACGGAAATATTGAAAACCCATTAATTTGATATATACTGTCATCAGAAACCAAAGGTGGGAACCATATACCCCAGTGGTCTCCCCAGTGCACGTGCTCGCCAGTTCGGTTGTGTTGAGTGAAAGAAATGCGTTGTTTTACAGAAGAAGGTGTTTTTATTGAAGATAAGAGATTTGTAAACGTTGGTATATAACTGAAATACAATGTTAATAATGGTTTTGGTCAATTGAGTAAATATATTTCAGCTAGAATGGAAATAATTATCCTGCTCAGGGTGTCTGCCATAGAATAGAAAATTTTTTAAATTAAATTTCTGTGTATTGAGTAAATACTATTTTGAAATTATTGAATTATATTCCAATATACCAACTTTTAACATTCCAAAATAACTTTTATATTTTTTGTGCAGTTTTCGGCAAAGATGATATAGGTCACTGACCTTGTGTTGCGTGGGAGTTAGTTTTTTAAAATTATAGAGCGTGATGGGTGTTTTTATATATTATATCCTGTTATATAAACCTCATTATTGAGTGATAAACACAGTATCATCATAATTTGGAGGAGGGAGATTATTAACACAATGCTCATTTAAGAAAACATACTGTCGGGTGTGGGCAGTGGGATAATAATTTCCCAACCCATATTTCATCAAATAAAATATACACCCATAAAATTGTTGCATATTCTTAGTCATCTATCGCCCCCAATTACATATGTGCAAAAAAATATATATTTTTTACCCCCAGTCTTTTACCCTATAAAGGGTTAAATATCAATGAAATTACCTGATATTTTAATTTTTATTTTTGCGTTGCGTTTTAAGTTTAATGGAAACGTTTATAAAAATGTTTTATTCACTTTTGACTTTTTTGTAATAAAAACATAATTAACAATCGTTTTTTATAAAAATAGCATAACATTCCAAAAACTGTCAATGTATCATAAATACACGAAGGGTTCAATTGTTAATCAAAGCTTACCTTTCGCAGGTGAATAAATGAGCCAATCTCGTTTTGTATTCTCTCCATTCGGTTTCTTTCCAAAGAATACATTTTGGGAGCAATATCTTGACGTTGATTCCTTTTCATATCGACGCTTCGACGATTCAAATGGTCCAGTCAAATGTTGACAATTTGACGGATCGTGTGTAACCCAAAACTGTATGTCTTCACTAGTTAATTTTCCCCAATGTCCTGGATCAGTGAAACGGTTCAAATTTTCGGCACCTTCATTTTCATCCTCGGAAGAAGAACTGGATGTTAGAGACCTTGAAATGACCGTATCATTATCCGGGTCTTCTGCGTGACCAGTGTTCGTTTTGTTTTGCTCTTTTGATCCATCGCTAGTGGCAGATCATTGATTTCCCGAGGAATTTGAAGAGGTTTCATTCCGAAGGAAAAATTTAGTCACTTTTGGCACTTTCTCTAACACCACACTTTCTCGGTAATTTGTGTCTTTGGCAAGTTTTCATTTTTGTGCGCTACTCAAATATGTACGTGAAGACATTTGTGAGTTGGGGTTTTAATACAACCCGATACACAGATAAAACTGTTCATCGAACACTAGCGACATTGTAGGGTTTGAAGCCATTTTTCAGTGTTTCAAACAAAAGTTTGGTGCTTTTCAGTAGGTCAACACGAATGTACCCAAAAAAGAGCTGGTTTATGCCCTAATCCTGAAATAAATTACATGAGATTAATACATACACTAAGATGACCACAACTGGTGCTAGAGTGAATACGAAACTGCTCGAAGTTCCAGTCAGGAAGACAACCGGATAAGTATCACCCGGTATTATTACAGTATAACCATAGTTCATTTTTTACAACCATATAATCACCCCCAAACAGACAAACTCCGGATTTCTATCACCATTTTAGCATTTCACCTAACATTAGATATACTACATTTAGCATACACCGACAGTTGCATTACCAATACTGCAACTAAATAATTGTACATATTGTAAATATTTTTCACCTGTATTCTCAAACATAGATGTTATACCCTAAGTGTAATGGATCTGATGATGATCGCTTGACGATCGAAACTGGTTATCCTGGTGTATTTATTAATCTCATGTAATTGATTTCAGGATTAGGGCATGACCCAGCTCTTTTTGGGTACATTCGTGTTGACCGACTGAAAAGCACCAAACTTTTGAAAACTAACGAATTAAAATTATCGATTACAAAACCATCGATTTGAAGTCTGAATTCAACAAGCGGGAGCACATTACTTGTTTCCGAAATTACTCTACAGACCAGAATGCCAGAGAATTTGGAAAAACTCTTTCCGAGCTTATCTATGACTAATAAAGTGGAGGGGAAAAGGGGGGGGGGGTGAAAGGGGGGACTTATCAGTTAATTCAAATAGTCATGGCAAATTGGGAATGTTGGGACCCGACCGTGGGTGTATCATAAGTTAATTGCTTCCAATCCTTCAACAATAGAGCGAATAGAAAGTTGAAATTTCGATTGACTTGGAATGTATCAAACAATAGTTAAGTTATTTATGTATTGGAAATATAATAAGAAGATAAAGTTTATGGGAAAAACCCGGGCAGAGTGAATTTACGAACAGCACTTTACGAAGTAGGCTATAAACCAAGACATTTGACTGTAAAATTGGAACTGTAATTCTAAGTTTCACATTTTTTGTTTTTTCTGTACCTTAATTTATTTAACTCCCCCCCCCCCCCCCATCTATTTCTTTCCATTTTATGTTGGGATTTTTTCATTTTGGGGAGGGGGGGGGGGGACTTTTGAGCCGTGGGCCCCAGGCAATTGGCTATTGTGCCTTATGGTTAATCCAGCACTGAAGCATACTAACATAAACCTCAAATTTGTGTATAGTTTTGCACGCTGGGTCCGTGGTTCAAATTCCGGTCACTCCATGTGAGTTCTGTCCTGGACAAAACGGAGGCAGACAGGATTTTCTCCGGGTACTCCGGTTTTCCATTAAAATTTCATTCCAGCAACACCCTCCACTATCATTTCATTTCATCTGCCATTCATTTAATCATTGCCCCAGAGGAGTGCGTCAGGCCACGGCAGCCGGCACAGTTCATATCCTCGCCGCTAGATGGGGGCTTCATTCATTCCGTTCCTGACCCGTTCGGAGACTAGAAGCAGGCTGTGGATTTTCAATACCTTATTCATAGTGATAGTTCTGTATTTGTGGACTGCATATATTTGTAAATATAAGCTAGATGGATCATACAGTTAATTTAATCTAAAATTATTATACATATCAATAATCTTTATCGCCGAATTTGACGGCGTAATTTTTTGAAGTGTTATTATACGGATGTTGTTATTTTATGCAAAATAGGTGTCTGTTAATATTCAATTACTTTATGCAATTTTATAATAATACTAATGAAAATGAAAATCCACAGCCTGCTTCCAGTCTCCGACCGGGTCAGGAATGGAATGAATGAAGCCCCCAATCTAGCGGCGAGGATATGAACTGTGCCGGCTGCCGAAGCCTGACGCACTCCTCTGGGGCAATGATTAAATGAATGACAGATGAAATGAAATGATAGTGGAGAGTGTTGCTGGAATGAAATTGTGACAGGGCAAACCGGAGTACCCGGAGAAAAACCTGTCTGCCTCCGTTCTGTCCAGCACAGATCTCACATGGAGGGACCGGGATTTGAACCACGGGCCCAGCGGTGAGAGGCCGGCGTGCTGCCGCCTGAGCCACGGAGGCTCAATAATACTAATAATAATAATAATACAGTATTAACAATAATAATAATTATTATTAACATTATTATTATTGTTATTATAACGCAGACTAATAGAATATCTTATATATAAAAGTGAAAGTCTGTCTGTATGTATGTATGTATGTATGTATGTATGTATGTATGTGTGTAGGTGGGTGGGTCTGTTCCGTATACAAATCTACACCGTTCCACCAATCTTAACCAAATTTTGCATACACATAGTTTAGGACCCAGAAGGAACCACTGGCTACATGAATTTTCGATAGTCTTTCTCATTCTTCTGATTTCGGCCCTTTTGCACTCAAGCACAGGCTAATCAAATCATAAAATATACTCATGAAGGAAAGGCAAGGCAGTTAGTTTCCATGGCAACATAGCTCAAGTCGAGACACGGCCGACTGGATGCCAGTTGCGCTCTGCACTACTGGTATAGAAAATGAGGATCTTTACTTGAAATCCCGTTAGTTACTCAACTGCTCACACAGCACTGTCAACCGAGTTTAGCTTAACAAAGCTTGACACTATCTACCATATATTTGTCAAATACCACTCACTCACTCACTCATCCATTCATCACGAATTCTCAGAAACCACCGAACGGATTGGAATGAAATTTGGTATGCTGCTTCCTTAAGGGCCGAAAATGCCCATTAAGAGAGGATTTTTGGATATCCAGGTTCTAAAGGGGTGTTAAGGGGGTAGACCTGCATTTCATTGAATAGCAATTTCTCCCGATTGGTTTCATTGGGGGATGTGATACTCCGCATATAAACTCTTCATTAAAAATAAGAAGACACATGTCTGAGGGTTTTTCGAAGTGGTTTATATTATGAGGTGAAAGGGGTGAAAAGTGGGGATTGAAAGATTCCTAACGGAGCGTGTATCTCTTAAGAGACATAGGCGAGGAGTTTGAAACTCAACGAAAAAAAATCAACATAAAAAAGAAGTAAATATGTGTTTGACCGTTTTTTAATAAACCCAATTTAAGGGGCCCATGGGGAGGGGTGAAATTCTGGGAGGGGGGGAACAGGAAAGAAAATGTCCTAACTGATTGACTGTTTGACTCTCACTCATCAAACTCAGGGAGAAAAACTGATTTAAAGTAAGTAAATAGCTGTTCGACAGTATTTTTCATAAATCAAATTTAAGGGGTTCATGGGGAGGGGTGAAATTCTGAAAGAAGAAAATTGAAAGAAAATGTCCTGTCTCACTCACTCACTCATCATCGCCCAGCCAAAATTATTGAAGTTAGAAAGATAACAGTTTGGGGATATGTTCATTATATGTCAAAACCGTCTACTAAGGGAGGATGTTCGGATATTCAGGTTCTAAACGGGACTTAAGGGGGTTAAACCTGTATTTTATTGAATAACAATATCTTCCGATTGGTTTCATTGGGGGATGTGATACACGGCATATAAACTAATCATTAAAAAGTAAGAAGACACGTGTCTGAGGGTTTTTCGATGTGGTGTATATTATGAGGTGAAAGGGGTGCAAAGTGGGGATTGAAAGATTCCTAACGGAGCGTGTATCTCTTAAACAACATAGGCGAGGAGTTTGAAAATCAGCGGAAAAAAATCAGCATAAGAAATAAGTAAATATGTGTTTGACCGTTTTTTCATAAATCCAATTTAAGGGGCCCATGGGGAGGGGTGAAATTCTGGAGGGGGGGGGGAACAGGAAAGAAAGTGTCCCAACTGATTCACTGACTTACTCACTCATCAAACTCAGGGGGAAAAAACTGCTTTAAAGTAAGTAAATAGCTTTTCGACAGTTTTTTTTTGATCAATCAAATTGAAGGGGTTCATGGCGAGGGGTGAAATTCTGAAGGAAAAAAATTGAAAGAAAATGTCCTGACTCATTCACTCACTCATCATCGCCCAGCCAAAAATATTGAAGTTGGAACATGGCAATTCGGGGGATATGTTCGTTGTATGTCAAAACCGTACACTAAGGGAGGATTTTTAGATTTTCAGGTTCTAAAGGGATCTAAGGGGGTTAAACCTGCATTTCATTGAATAACAATATCTCACGAGTGGTTTCATTTGCGGATGTGATACTCGGCAAATAAACTAATCATTAAAAAGTAAGAAGACACGTGTCTGAGGGTTTTTCGATGTGGTGTATTATTATCAGGTGAAAGGGGTGAAAAGTGGGGGTTGAACTATTCCTAACGGAGCGTGTAGGCCTATCTCTTAAACGACATTGGCGAGTAATTTGAAACTGAGCGAAAAAAATCAGCTTAAAAAGTAAGTAAATCGGTGTTCGACCGTTTTTTCATAAATTAATTTAAGGGGCAATGGGGTGGGGTGAAATTCTGGGGGAAAAAAGGAGAGAAAGTGTCCTAACTGACTGACTAACTCACTCACTCATCAAACTCAGGGGAAAAAGACAGCTTAAAAAATAAGTAATAGGTGTTCAAGCGTTTTTTCATCAATCTAATTTAAGGGGCCCAAGGGGAGGGGTGAAATTCTGGTAAAAATAATTGAAAGAAAATGTCCTGTCTGACTCACTCACTCACTCATCACGCCCAGCACAAACTATTAAAGTCGGAAACATGAAATTTTGGGAATATGTTCGCTGTATGTCGAGAACGTCAACTAAGGGATGATTTTTGTTTATTTGGGTTTTAAAGAGGTGTTAAGGGGGTAAACGTGCATTTCATTGAATAACGATATTTCATGACCTGTTTCTTTGGGGATCTGATATTCGGTATATAAACTAATCATTAAAAATGATCAGACACATGTCTAAGGGTTTATCGATGTGGTGTATATTATGAGGTGAAAGGGGTGAAATTTTGGGGGTTGAGGGATTCTTAACGGAGCGTGTATCTCTGAAACGACATAGGCGAGAAGTTTGAAATTCGGCGGAAAAAACAGCTTAAAATAGAAGAAAATAGGTGTTCGACCTTTTCTTCATGAATCCAATTTAAGGGGCCCTTGGAGAGGGGTGAAATTCTGGGGGAAAAATACGGGAAAGAAAGTGTCCTAACTGATTGACTCACTTACTCACTCATCAAACTCAGGGGGAAAACAGCTTTAAATAACTAAATAGGTGTTCGACCGTTTGTTTCATAAATCCAATTTAAGGGGTTCATGGGGAGGGGTGAAATTATCAAAAATAAATGAAAGAAATTGTCCTGACTGACTCACTCACTCAGCATCGCCCAGCCTAAATTATTGAAGTTAGAAACATGAAATTTTGGGGATATGTTCGTTGTATGTCGAACACGTCCACTAAGGAAAGAGTTTTGGATATTCAGGTTCTAAAGAGGTGTTAAGGGTGTAAACGTACATTTCATTGAATAACAATATCTCACGAGTGGTTTCATTTGGGGATGTGATACTTGGCATATATACTAATCATTAAAAATAAGCTGACACATGTCTAATGGTTTTTCGATGTAGCGTATATTATGAGGTGAAAGGGATGAAAAGTGGGGGTTGAAAGATTCCTAACGGAGCGTGTATCTCTTAAACGACATAGGCTAGGAGTTTGAAACTCAGAGGAAATCAATCAGCCTAAAAATAAATAAATAAATAAATAAAATAAATAGGTGTTCGACCGTTTTTTCATAAATGCAATTTAAGTGGCCTATGGGGAGGGGTGAAATTCTGGAAGAAAAACGTCCACTAAGGAAGGATTTTTGGATGTTCACTCGCATTGACCAACCAAAACTATTAAAGTTAGAAGTATGATATTTTGGGGATATGTTTGTTGTGTGTCGAAAACGTCTACTAAGGAGGTTTTTTTTGGATATTCAGGTTCTAAAAGGGGTGTTAACGGGGTTAAACCTGCATTTCATTGAATAACAATATGACTCGACTATGACGCGAGCGAAGCGAGGCTAAAAATGTGATGGTGTGTGTCTGTGTATTACTCAATCACGCAAGTACCACTGGTCCGATTTACCTGAATTTTACATGGAAGTAGCTGATTTACCTGGTTAACATATAGGTTACTTTTTATTCCGATACTTTGCACTATTTAAAGATGGCGACCATTTTAGTGACTTCACTACAACCTTTGGTTTCAAACTTTCATATTTCCATTTCAAATGAAAAGAGAACGCTAAGGAATAGCAAACTTTTGATGGCATATATGAGGTTTAAAATTACATTTTTTATCCGAAAGGTATCTCCAACGGTTAGCGAGTAAAACCTAAATTTGTGCTATAAAACACGGTCAACGCCGAGCGGTGTAGTTGGACAAAATGTACCATCCTTAATCTCCCTCTGCGCAGCACCTCGCCTATCCCCTGTTTTAAATGTCACCTTCACATTTTAATTTATTTATGACGCGTAGCGAAGCACGGGTACTTCAGCTAGTGACTTATGAATGAGGGACAGACAGAGAGGGGGGCCAGGACTGTGTCCAGCCCCAGGGCCCGTGGCGGCTCTCCACGGCCCTGAACTCACCTCTTTTGTTTTGGATTCATTGCGAGATTCCTTTGTTATTTGAAGCTTTGCTTTTTATGGTGAAGCCTAGAGTTTATCATGGGCTCATAATCTGAGTGGGTGGCATCTAGATTTGTCCGTATGCGAAACGTTTCCTCCCAATAGTCCGTGTTGACCACTCTGATATTTCATCGGAAGAACAAATCCGCATCTTGGAAATTATTTCTAAATATCGAGTAATTTTAAAAGGAGGCGTGGTCTAGAAAACGCCATGTACGGAAATAAGGTCTGTTGATTTAGGTGAGGTTTAGTGATTGAGTGGTCAGATTCATTAAGACGAAAGTGCGAAGGAGCTGCCTTGAACTTGTACCATATGATTGTATGTCCCTCATATTTCTTTTGGTACGGTAATGGCACCCGTTTATTTCGGTGCCATTGGTTTAACGTGTGTAATGATATTCAGGGCCTCTCATCAGCAGTGATGATTTTACCATAATAATAACTTATGAATTGTTAAAAAGCTTTAAAGATTAATATTTAACATAGTTGTTGCAACAAAAGCAGATCGGTACGCTGACTTCTACGCAAAACTTGACACTCGTGAAGGCAAACGTGACATTTACCATCTGGTCAAATCAAGGCACCGCAAAACGGAAGACATCCAACGCTTTTATGGCATCACTAACGAAACAGGTGAACTGCTGGTCGACTGGGAGAAGGCGGGAGAACGCTGGCGGAGTTACTTCGAGAAAATGTTGGCCGAGGAATTTCCCCATCCACCAATTCCACCCACCTCTCCTGTTGAAGGACCAATAAAGGAAGTCGAGATCGCCGAAGTTGAGGCTGTTCTGAAAGAGATGAAACTGGGGAAAGCCACCGGCCCTGATGATATTCCTGCAGAGTTTTGGCGCTCTCAACCATGGGATGCAGCAAGATGGTTAAGACAGTTCTTCAACCAGATCATCAAAGAAGGTCGGATACCAACAGACTGGCAGCGTAGCATCACTGTCCCAATCTTCAAGAAGAAAGGAAGCCCTGCTGAGTGTTCAAACTATCGCCCAATCAGACTTCTGAGCCACGCGATGAAGATCTTCGAACGCATTCTCTACAAAAGGATTCGCAAGATAGCAAAACTCACAAAGAATCAAGCTGGGTTTGTGAAAAACTGCGGTGCAACGGATGCATGGTTGTTGGTCGAGAAGCATAGTGAAAAAAATAAGCCACTGCATCTCGCTTTTCTAGACCTGGAGAAGGCCTTCGATCGGGTGCCTCATGGTGTAATCTGGTTGGCGCTCCGAGAGCACGCAATTCCAGAATATCTTGTTAACTGGGTGCATCTTCTCTATAAAGAACCGACGAGTTATGTTCTAGCTGCTGCAGGAGCAACCAATATTTCAACATCATGGTAGGGGTCCACCAGGGCTCTGCCTTGTCGCCTTTGCTGTTCATTCTTGTAATGGATACTGTCACATCAGACCTGCGCAAGCCAATCCCATGGGCGCTTCTGTATGCTGATGATGTCATGTTAGCTGCAAACAGCAAACTTGAACTCCAGCACCAAACACAAATGTGAAGTGACCGATTAGCTGAATATGGCCTGCGACTCAATAAAAAGAAGACGGAGTATATGACTTTAGATCCCCAATAAGTTGGGACTATCAGCGTTGACGGAGAAGATCTCCCTCGTGTAACAAAATTCAAATATCTCGGATCTACTGTCTCAGACAATGGAAGAATCATTGACGAGGTCAACGCAAGGACGCAGGCGTCTTGGTTGAAATGGCGTCAGGTGTCACCTGTGACCGGCGGATGTAAGACCACCTTAAATCGAAGATCTACCGCACTGTGATCCGTCCAGTCGCACTCTATGGTATCGAGTGTTGGCCCACTATAAAAGAGGTGGAACGTCGGCTAAGCGTCATGGAGACAAGGATGCTTAGGCGGCGTCACTAGAATGGATCATGTTACCTTCTTCTTCCAAAAGCTCACAAATTAAAATAAAATAAAATAAAATAAAAAACAGATCTGTTACAAAAATATATAAGTGAGATAAAAATGAAATAAGTACCGGTACGGTGAGTCTTGATAAAAACAGCGTGGAATAGAAGAGATCTAAAAAGATGAAACAGATCTGTTGTTTTTAATTTTTATTTATTAGCTTTCGGAAGAAGAAAATTTTTAGAATCCTTTGTCATGGCAAAATTACATTAAGTATATGTTCTTACAACTTTTCATATCCTAAATTACGCTGAGGAAGGTCACATGTGACTGAAACCGGTACGATATTAAAGTGCTATACATATTGACCTATGGTTATATACATTTTATTATAATTACATCGTCAATAAGAAATCGGGCTATCATAGCCATTTTATGTCATTCTATTCTCTTTGAATGACAACTATTTTAATGATATTTTCCAGCAAATTAAAATGAAAAACTTCAAAATTTAAAAAAAAAAAGGAAAACAGTAATTTTAATATTAAAACTGAAATGATCCAGTGGTATCAATGTGACGTAATACGTGGTACGTGACTGCTTATAATATTGATATTAAGTGTGAGAAAAATACAGTTTTGCTCTCAGTGTTCTTACTGCCATTATTATTGACTTTTAAAATCTGCCTCTCTTGACGGCTTTATCTGCATCATCGGCTGGAATAAATTGCAGAAACTCCTCATGTACCGAGTTATCTTTAACGAAACAGACACACATTTATAGACATGAACAAGCAGCCCGAAACGACGTGAAAAAGAGTTACCGATCGCAAGATCGCAGCAAGACTAATCCATGGATAGCTCTAGCGCTAGAGGCGGAGTCTCGCTGTGAGTAGAGTGTAGGGCATTTACCAAATTAAGAACGTGATCACATTTAACATATATCGGAGTAAGGAAGCTTCACAGGCGGTAGCGTAAAGGGTAATAGATGGGATTCAATTACAATTACAATGTCAATAAGAAATGATCACACCCCCCTCCCCATCGGTACGTCACTGGGCCTAACCTGCACATACATTAGGCTACTATTCATGTTAAGAGATGATTCTCAGTCATTCTGTGGTTGCTAATCCTTAACCTTCGGCAATTTAAAAAATCCTTGCTATCAACTTCTTTGCTGATTTAAATGTTCCAGTCATTTATAATAAGGTAATAGTTTTTAATTCTACTTATACTGGCAGCTTGTAAGTCCCTACTACTTTCTTTGAAGCTATTGCGCGGTATCTTTCAATGAGAAACTATTTTAGTTGTGCTTATTCATGTAAAATACTGTTCGTGACAAGTACCTGCCATCCGCGTGGTATGGGGCTGTCTGGAATACTCAGGGTTGTTTTATGTCGTTTCGTTACTTGTCTACGCCACCATCCCTTCCTAATTATTAACCGAATGTTTCATCGAATTGTTGCTTACAATGATTTTGTGTTTAGGGGAAAATACACACACTAGTGCAGACATCACAATGCCAAAGGTTATCAGATAGCTTCTATACACATCCAAGTACACGGGCCTACATGATCATGATGTCGCAAATCCCCTAAAATAATCGACAACTCTTTCAGGGGATAATAATATCCAAGTGGGCAACTGGTAAAGTATTGTTGTATGTTAGATACACACACTAATACAGCCATCACAATTAACACCGGTTATCAGACAGATTCTACACACACCCAAAGTACACGGGGCTACATGGCCGCGTTGTCGCAGCCCCTAAACTTAAGAACCAACCAACCAACCATTGTTGTATGTCTTATTTTTAGTATCCCTACAACATACATTTAGATCCAACACCATTAATGAAATAAATAAAGTAGGCTAACATGTTGAATCAATCTCCCATTTCCTAGGACTCTCAACTAAGGGGACATAAGGGGAGCTACCTAAGGGCTCAGAGTCTAGTCTCGCATGTCTTCCATCTACATGTACCAGGTCTCTCTTTCATCTTTTCTGTTAGCTTGCTGGTCTAGTGGTATTATAGGTACCATGAGGACAATCAAGGACAACTGTAAACATTCCAGAAGTGATTTTTCACTTTTATTTTATCAGCTGACAAGGTGCATAGAAATGCTGGGGAAGGAGGCAGCTAAAGGTACTGATATTTGTCATTCAGAGAACATTCTCAGTGAGTTGTCTGTGCATATTGTAACACCGAATACCAACCTAATTCGGCTAAAATGATGTGGAGGTCTGAGAGGTATTCATAATCCAGAGGGGAATCAGCTACCAGTACTTAAAATCAAATGTTAAGATATGAAATTCAAGAAAAGGCAGAAATTTCATTAAATAGATATAATTTAAAAATTTAAATTAAATACAGGAAGAAATACCGTAACAAATTAAACTAACAAATTAACAAGGTTAAATAACGTAAATTCAAATGAGAAGGAAGTGGTCAGTACTAAAACCAGAGAAAAACAAATTCCAAATAAGAATTAAATAAATATGGACTGGAAAGGACACGAAGTCAAGAGAGAAAATTAATGTACCCAAACAGAACCCAATCAAAGGGTTTACATCAAACAAGAATTAATTAGCTCAAAGGTATCACGACCTATCAAACAATAAGTTTAATTAAAGGTGAGTCAGGATAATTAAATCCAATTAAAATATTTTAATATTTAATTGTATAGAGCTAGGCTCAAAGACGTCTTGACTCAACGAACTTAAGATGGCTAACCTCAAATATGAATTGAAAATTGCAGGTATGTTTAAATAAATAGTTAATAACAATACTCAAAGTAGGCATGGTAACGTCCAAGAAAAATGGAAGATAAAAATCATCAATAAAGATGGAATTAAAACAGTGTCATACGGAAAATACTACGTTATGCCAGAGTAATGAAAAAGGGAAATTACTTGATTAAGGTTAAAATAAAAATCTCTGGTTAACTCACAAAATAAAGGTATGCATCTCAAAACTGCTTGTTTTGGATCGACATTTGAGTTAAAATACAACCCTATCAAAATCACATGATAAATGATTTATAAATTACTGACAATTATTTCAACTCAATTATATGACGAGGTCCATTCCCACGTGATGAAAGGGATAAACACACGACACAGTAAGGAACCGGTCGCAAAGAAACAAAGGGTGAAAAGTTCAAGAACAGAAATATGAAGTCACCACAATAGGCAAGCGGCTTCGGTGGCGTAATTGGTAGCATGCTGACCTGCTGTTCCCGAGATAGCGGATTCAAACCCGTCCGAACTCGTTTGATTTTTAGTGCGTTAAAATCCTTCAATATGCCTTTCTTCGGAGGGGAAGTAAAGCCGGCGGTCCCATGTCATAGATTTATGGCATGTAAAAGATCCTTCCAATAATTAAACTTGTGTGAAGCTAAATTTCTAGGTTAGATTTCGTTGGAATGCTCTATCAAAGTCCCAACGCTCTCTACTAGGTATCATTGACATCTGGTAGCGAAAGTTGGAACAACTAGGAATTGAAAGGAACATGTAACTCACCCTACGGGTGTCCGCTTGAAGCAGCTACAGCCTCTGGCGAGCCGAACATGTCCTCGGACACTCCCGCTACTAAAAGCCATACGATAAATAGATAGATAAATAAATAAATAAATAAATAAATAAATAAAAAAATAACAAAATAAATAAACCACAATAGGTTCTCATTGTCCATATAAAATTACAGAAAAATCGTCAGTTACCTATTTACATGCCTTAGGCCTACCTGAATCAAAACACGCCCTTTTATTAATTAGTTGAGCATAAGGCCATTACATCTAAAGGGGACAGGAGATTTTTTAGGAAATGGATGAAATTTTCTATTTTCCATTCTTTGCATAAACTTAAGTCCTAAATATCCAAGTTTTCAAAAAAAGTGATATCATTCCATTTTGACCAACGGATTTGCAGCTATTTTATACGGCTCAACAGAGTCATTTATTTGTCTACTAAACTCTTTCTTATGTGGAAGAACGTGGCATTTAGATCAGATGTGCAAATTAAGAAAAAAGAACATAAAGCCATGTTTCAAAAGTTCCGGTATGGGGTTGGTTTGAAGAGTTCGGCGAAAGAATGGAAATGAGATGGTACGGTACTACACTTGGTAGAATTAGTTCGTAAGTAAGAAACAAGCAAATATTGTCAAACCTACCACTTACCGCAGCTGAGCAATTGGTATAAATATTCATTTAGTAGACAAGTTGAAATAAACACTATATGCCACACTTTACCACTGCCCCTCCACAGATAAAGAACATGAACATGAGAAAAGACTCTGAAGACCTGGATCAAGGTGCTTCATTTAGGGTCCCTCAACATGAGTATCCCCTCAAACCCACTAAAATAGCCTATGTTCAGTTTACAACTTCAATGGTTCTGAAAATTGTAGCAGAATATCATACGCTGGTCTTGACAGAAATCTCTAGATGTTGGGGGGTTTCTTAAAATTTAAAAATATAAGTCTTGAATGTTCCACATGGAAATAGTGGGCAAGAGAGTTCTTTGAGCCAAACAAATGACTTTCAAAATACAACTTGGGATGTAGTGCCACAGAGAAGCTAGAAGTGGCTCTAAAGATGAAATAATCTCTCTAACACCCACCGAACATATCACACAAAGAAATGTAACAAGAAAATATTGCAGAGAAAGATTTGACACCTGACAAAAGAAGAACAGCCGGAAAAGTACTAAAAATCTTCAAGGCGCACAGAGGGAAAGCCAGGAACAAGCAGGAGGGTAGAAGGCATGGAGCAGATTAATTTTAAGAGAATCGGAATGGCAATTATAGTAATATTTACATGAAAAGAATATAAACTCTTTTTTTTTTCACTACATTATTTTTGGTGCCATGAAATTTGGTATTTAGCTTTAACAAACAAAGGAATTTTAGGATGTATTTTTTATTTCTTCAGGAATGTCTTCAATTCATGAAGCAAACACAAAAAAAAATAAAAAAAATAAAAGAGTGGAAAAGTTCATGAAACAATATAAAAATCTAAAATGGATGTTGATTGAGCAAATTACAGGGTGATATTTTTTTGCTGGAGCGGGACCAGCGGCCAGCTACCAGGCGCGCACACGCTTTCCACCAGCTAACCGAAATCGGACCGCTGATTGCATGGAGGTAGAAACCGTAACAGAGTACGGTTGGTTGGTTCCTTAGTTTAGGGGCTGCAACAACTCGGTCATGTAGCCCCGTGTACTTTGGGTGTGTGTAGTATCTGTCTGTCAACCGGTGTTAATTGTGATGACTGTATTCGTGTATGTTATCTGTTTTTAATTCAAGTAAGGACTGCAGACGATAATTTCAAGTAGTACCTACTTTCGCTACCAAATTATACCGTCCACGACACCTAGCTGTGAACTTTGCTACTACTAGATACCAGCGTCCAGTGACGAACGATGGAACTTAAGAGCATTACTCAAACCTAACCTACAAATTTTGGCTTCACACAAGTGTAGTTAGTGGAAGGTTCTTTTGCATGCCATAAATCTATTATATGGGACCGCCGGCTTTACTTCCCCTCCGAAGGAAGGTATACTGAGGGATTTTTAACGCTCTTAAAAATCCAACGACTTCGGCCGGGTTTGAACCCGCGACCTTGGGCATAGAAGCTCGTAACAGAGTAATTAATTAATTAATTAATTAATTAATTAATGGTTAATTCACCAGAAAATAATGATTAAAGAACTTACCTTTTCACAGAAGATGCTGAAAATGCTGAAACAATATACGGTAGCAGATACCCCTCATTACGGAAGGAGAATTACAGCGTGTAAACGCTAATTTATTTACACGGTCTGTCTGTCAGCTGAAGGAGAACAGAAGGGGCAGATGGCCTCGCTGTTCCGCTCGTTATAGCGACAACAATCAATCAATCTCTCCCATCATTTGTTTTCACTGAGTCGACTTCACGTCGCTACGCCCGGCCAGATACTTGAACTTGGTGACCTGCTACAGTGGTCTTCCATCTGCCTTAATGCTGTGCATCTCCTTATTACTACTGATCACTTACCGTAAGTGTTTGTCTCCAATAGTATGGTCACGTCCTACGTGCTGCATCAGGAACAGTAGCCAATTCTAACCAGTGCTTGGAAATCAATGGGCAACGACCACGTGGGAGACAAAAACAGCGCTGGCATGATACGATAAATGCCGATATGAAGGTGCTCAGCCTAATACCTTATGACGCTCGCGATCGTAACAAGTGGCGAGCCAAGATCCGGACAGTGGACCCTGCATCTGCGGAAAAACGCTAAGAAGAAGAAGAAGAACGTATCTGTAGATAAAGAAACTACAAGCTACAACTTGGTAACAACACACTTAGATAATAATAATAATATACGGTTGCCATCCTGTATCAACCAATTAAAGGTATCCCTCCCCCTTCCTGCTCAGGGATACCCTGTTGGGGTAGCTACCTATACATAGTTCTCAATCACAGAAATACATAATTCCTTATTTACCTAATATTAAAATGTACACTTGTGCCGTTTCACAAGATCTGAAAAAAATAAAAATAATAAATGGTCCTAGAAATAGAAGGCATTGCGTCCTTTAATTTAAATCCTTGCGCGACTTTGTACTATTATTGATTCACAAGATATTTTTTAAAATGTAGTTAAGTGCTTTGGCCAAATCTGAAAATAAAATAATAAATAAAAATTAAATAAATAGTTTAATTTTTTTAAGTAAAAAAAAAATATTGAAATTTGTAGTTATGCCCTTTGACAACATTTGGAAAAGTAAATAGTCCATGGCAAAGAGGGCGTTGCGTCCTTTAATGATTCGTCACATGAGAGGTTCATGATGTCAATCAGCCCTCTACCTCCTTCAGACGGAAGCAGTGTAAGGCGCTCTGTTGATGATTTCGGATGGTGGATACGATGGCGTGATAAAAGCACCGATGTTTTTCTTTACAGATTTTGTAGCTCGGATTGAGTCCATCTGATGATATCAAAGGACCATGTGACTAACAAGGGAACATCACCAACTCGACCTCATATTTTAAGGTTCAGTAATCGGTCTCACGTGAACGTTTGTGCCATATCTCATTTGCAACGCAGTTAGGCTTCCCTTAATGTACAGTACCGTACATATTCTGAACTTCCACCCGCGCTGCTTGTATACAACTCTCTCCGCTTGATTTCTGAGTGCTTTGATTTTGAACGTATGAACGCGGTAACGAACAACTTATAGATATCATTTACCTTTTTTTCTTTCGTATTGGCAATTGAGACTTTAAAATACGCTAGGCAAACTTGACCCATACGCCAACACCCCTTCCCTCTCTTCCCCTTTATACCCCATCCCGTATCCCTCGTTTGTTTCCTGGTTGTCACTCTACTGCAGGGGTTCTCAAACTTTTTCTGTCACGCCCCCCTTCTGAAACATGAAATATCTAACGCCCCCCTATTACCATTTCCTTTCTTAGCACTTCTCATAGGCTACTTCCCACAACAACAAAAAAGATCACACAAGATCTACTGTGTATGCAACTGCCTAATTAGGATTTCAACTACCAGTTACAATAATAATAATAATAATAATAATAATAATAATTGACAGGGCGAAGGGGATGGATGGTTGGGCCTACTTACCTGTTATTCAGAAGTCCGCTCGCACTGCAGCTCGCCATCAGTTGGCATACCCCAACAGAAGAACACCTAAAGATAAAGGAAGTTGGAGAAGAGGAAACCCACCGACTCGTTTACAGATGCCCCCCGATAATCCACAGGACTACCACCGGTGAAATGATGCCACAATAGTTAGCTTAATATAAATAAACTTTAATCTTGAAGGAACAGCTCAACAATAGTAAAAGAAAATGCATCAGCACACATAAAATACTAAAACTTAAACAAAACCTACCTACAACTCTCACTGGAGATAAAACAAGGCTTAAGGTCGGTACCAGTTAAACATTACCTAAGGGTAACTATAGAATTTTTTTATTAAGTGACCAAAACCATTTTACAAGAATTATAATTTTGGTAGGAAGTTTGATTAGCAAAGGTAACATCAAAAATACCTTGAGGTTATTAGATGAAGGAAGAGAAGGCAATGCCTTGGAAATAAATTAAAGAACCATTAAAATGCTTAACATGAACCTGACATACCTTCAACTGAACCACGAGGTCTAACGAAGAAGCGAATAAAGTAAATAAATAATGGAAAATTTACAACAAAATAAACAAAAGGGAATGATCGGACACGCAGGAGTACAAAGACAGGAAACACCAAAAAAGGAAAAACACGAAAGAAATTAAAAAACTAACTTAAACAACAACAAAACAAGACTCGACCGTATACCACATCCACACTCCAAAAACAAAAAGCATCCGACCACAATGCACTTCGGTAAACAAACTACCATGGCAGCCAGAACAGTTGAAAATATATCCAGTTCTAAATTACAGCAAACGCAGAATTTAAATTAAAAAATTACTCCTCCAGTGAGAAAACAGGAAGATTTAATAATATATTGACACGAAGAGAACAATGGGTATTTTAAAATGATACGGGTCAAAACAAAACCATAACGACTACCGATCAAAATTAGGCCTACTACTCCATAAACGAGTATGGTCAGTACCCGAAAATAACAAGGAAGAAAACGTCTTAGCAAGACATTGAATAATGAATGAAAACACGAAATAAAATATAGAAGTGGCCCCCGGACAAACAATATTTAACAAAAATTTACATATCTGGTGGTAACATATTGGCCTAGCCAATGCCTTCAGACGAAATAAAATTAAACACAAGTACACAATTTACTATGGAGCTCCAGAAATTTAAATTATACAAAAACATAAGACATACCTTAAGAAATCCTTTTTGGGAGACACTAATATTAAAAACACAAATGAGTTATCCTTAAAGAATTTAGACCACAAAAAAAACCACGAAGAAGGCTGCCAACAGACGCAGATTAAGATCCAACCATATACATCATATCTTCATATTTAGGCAGAAAATCTCACTCACGAATATCTCAGATTATAGTTGCACACCATATTCTTCAGATTCAGCAAAGTAATATATTATTATCCCCATCTTAGCGGAGACGAGGGCTAAGCCCTCGCCTCAGGCGACGAAACCAAAATTTACGTCTTCCTTATTCCAGCACTCAGTTACAAGTTACAATTCACAATGGAGGCCCCGGGGAAAAGAACTCTCCCACCATGCACCAAGGTTTTTAAAATTTGACCAATCCAAGAGAGACACATACTGTGACAATGTGCATATCAAAATAATATTCACACGGCACCATTAAAATAATTTGGCGGTATGAAGATATACAGTCTTTTGTTTAATGACGTATGTTTACGTGAATATTTCACTTTCAAGAATAGACAATGCTGCGCTCTGTGTGGCAGCACTACAAGCATAATCAGCAGTTTGCCGAAAGGTGGAGCCATCTCGAGGTCATTAGCCAAACCAAGTCAGCTTAGTGCGCACTTTAAAAAATGTAGGGTAGGGAATACACGAGGAAAAGATGCAGGAAAATGTTTGAGACAGCTTGCACGGCTCAATAATAATAATAATAATAATAATAATAACAATATTATTATTATTATTATTATTAACACCCAATTCATTACTCTTAGAGCACATCAAAGTACAACAACGTTTTGTGAAAAAAATGTCATGCATATATATTACTTTCGCTTATAAAAATAAAAAACAACTGCTGCACGGTCAGTTATTGGAATTGAGCAAATTTTGTTTGTTTCACTAATTAGCTCTTTAGCTGTGATACCTGTGTTCAGTAATGCTTTTCGTATTTGAAAGTTCGTGACATATAAATGACAATAGAAATAATATATACAATTTTCAACATTTCACTGTGAATTTGAAAAATGTTATGTTAAAACTCTTCACCCACGAAAAAGTAAAACAGGAAAAGTGTACACGGATCAGAATTCGGTAATTCTCAGACACTTACGGAGTTAGTGTGATGTGTGAGCTTGAATTTGAGATGAAAGTAAATCCAGTCTTGGTTGGATGTTTGAAACAGCAACACGCAGATCCCTTCCAACTGCAGCCGAGACCGATGCTTCATCTTGACGGATGCCATTGCGTAAAATGTTGACTCACACAAGTAAGTTGAACCGAAGGGTAGTAACAGGTCCACTGCTTTTCCTGATAAAATGGGATATTCATTCCGAATCTGCACCCGAAAATTTTCAAGTGACTTCGACTTAAATTCATTTCGAAGTATTCTGTCACTTGAGAGTTCTATTAGTTCCTCCTGTTCTGCCGTTGACAGGTGGGCTGTTCCGTTCGTTTCAAACGGACTCCGAATCCAGTCATTCTCAGTCGAAGGTTGTGGAAATCTACCCTCAAATTTTTCACGAAGGTTTCGGAGTTGTTCTACGACAATTCCACTAATTTGACAAATATCTAACTCATTTTCTTCCAGGAATTCATTCAGATAATGAAACATCTCACAGTTTCCTTTGTCCATCTGGGCTTTCCAAAGTTCAAGTTTTCTCGCTTAGAATGAAAATATTACTATTTCGTCCTTGAAGTGACACGTTAAGTTCATTCAGTTTTTCAAATACGTCAGCCAAGTATTAGGAGCCATTTCTCATCCAGAAACAGGGTTGCGAGTGTAGGACTGCTGTCCAATAGGAAAATACGAAGTTCATTCTTCAACTCCACAACGCGACGAAGGACTCGACCACGAGACAACCAACGTAACTCCGTTGCAATAGAAGCGAATCATGTGTAGATCTCATCTCCTCGCAAAGAATGGAAAATAGCCGACTGTTTAAAGCTCTTGCTTTCACAAAATTTACAACACCAATTACATCGTTCAGCACTTTATTGACTTTCGGTTGTAGGACTTTCGAAGCCAATGCCTCCCTGCGGATCATGCAATGTGTGAATTTTACAGAATTAGTAACAGCACTCACTCTTGCTCTGAAACCCTTTTTAGTTCCAGTAAATGCCGACGCCCCATCAGTACATATACCAACACAATTTGTCCATGAAAGATTGTTGTCAATAAAAAAGAAATTCACAAGAGAAATAATATCATCGCCTGTAGTCCGCCCTTCCAGAGCTTTACAAAATAGAAAATCCTCGTACATTTAATTTTCTTGACAGTAGCGTTCAAAAACAAGAATCGGGGCACTGTTTACGACATCAGTACTGTCATCAAGTTGCAGGGCAAATTTTGGGCTATCATGAAGACGTGGTAGCAATTGATTTTTTATGTCAGAGGCTATTACATCAATACGACGAGTTACTTTATCATTTGAGAGCGGCATCGACTTCGAACACTCGCCGAACTTTTCTCCATACAAGATCGCACACATTTTCACGGCTGCAGGAAGAAGTAATTTCTCACCAATAATATGTGGTGATTTGGATTTTGCAATTAAATAGGATACCTCCAAGGATGCTCTTAGCGCTTTCTTAGGAACTGTTGCGTGCTTTTCTAGGAATCTAACATTTCCTTTTAGGTGTTGCTCGTGGCGCTTAAAAATGCTAAAGGTTTACTTACACAGTCTGGATGTTTAGTCTGCAAGTGTCTCTTAAGTTTCACAGGCTTCAAACTGTCGTTTGCTAAAATCACCAAACAAAGAACGCATTGAAGTTGTTCCTGATTATTATTCGAAAGAATGCTAGTAAAGCCTAGTGTCAGATAATCGTCTTGATATTTACGCACTTTCACTTTGTGTGAAGAATTAATAATCCTGATGGGAGCAGAAGTAGACGCGGAAGAACAATGGACTTTGTTTAAATTCGAACCTTGTTCTTTTTCCGAAGGAGGGCAAGCACTATCACTTTCATGGGGTCTCTTTTTACCACTTCTAATAAGCCACTTATCCATGGGTAATGGCGTCACTCGTATCAGTTTATTGTAAAGTTGGCTAACCATGCACTAGAATTCACCTGCTCACTCACTGTGTTTTTAACTGACTGGAAAGGCCTAGCTGAATTCGAATCGGCAACGGCAGAAATAGAAGAATCAATTCTTGGAATCCATTCTTGAAAGGAAGTGGCGGTTACATTGTCAATCGGCTTATTGTCATTAAGTGTTTGGTAAGGAGATGTCACTGCAGGTGGCGAGTGAAAGGGAATTGAGTGAGAAATGTTACTCGCCACCTTTTCTCAGAATTCCTGCAGGCAGGATCTACTGGTCAGTTCTTGTGAAATAAGACAGCAAAGGTACGAGTTTATTATTCTTGAATGGTCTTGGGAGCTACCTGCCTATGATAGGTTTATGAATATGAGGACAGTAATATTTGTTACAGAATATGAAATATAAATATTTCAATCAAAGCCGGCGCCCCCCCCCACACACAAACACACTTTGAGAAACCCTGCTTTACTGTACCTATACAGTTGTTAGTACTCGGAAATCAAGTGGTGGGAGCTGCATACAAACATCTCGCGTAGACGTTCAGAATCTGTACATTCAGAGGGTCTTAACTGCGTTGCAACTGAATTATGGCCCAAATTTTTACGTAGGATAGTTTACTGAACTTGATACAATGCAAGTCAGCTATTTTTTTCTCCTTGAAATATGAGATCGAGTTGGTGATGTTCTCTTGTAAGGTGTTAACTGTCATGATGATGATATTTGTCGTTTTAAGGGGAATAACATGTGGGTTATCGGCCCCGTGTTAACAGTCATAATGACATGTTTAGCCCTCAGCTTTGAAGAAAGGACACAGCAAAGTCATGCACTGTGCTTTTTTGATATCACTGTGTCTGAGAAGTACTCTTGGGGAACCTGCGGAGTTTCCAACAGTTGAATACACTTTGATCCCCCTCCAACATATACTCTCACCCTTTATTAACTGTCTTATAATAGCAGCTTTTTGAAAAGCATGGTTCTGTGTTCGCTGTAGAATTGATGATGAAGAGGTCCAGTTTCTTGAATATTTGTATAAATTATTCACTGGTATGACTTCAAAACTAGTAAGGGCTTATTGTGAATAATTATTATTGCAGATATACAATGAAATACAACAGGAAATTGATCCGTCAGATAACGATTCGCATTCAGGTGCTTCTTCAAGCTCAAAGGATGATGATGACTCCGCTGCAGAAGAAGAGGTAGCCTACAAGTTTTTACAAGGAAGACTATAGATGAAAAAAACAGTAACTTATTTCACTTCCCTACTCTTCTTTTTCTTCTTCCTAGCGTTTTCCCGCCGGGGCAGGGTCAGCTGTCCTGATCTTAACTCCCAATTTTGCGTCATCCTGGGCATCGGTTAGTAGTGGGGTAGTGAGAAAGCTACGGAGTAAAGCAAGTGGTGAGTCCCTGAGGATTACGATTATATGGTGATAATTGTGGAAGGCATAGTTGAGTTAGAGGGTCGAGTGAGGTATCGTTTGAATGGTATTTTTCTCGCTCTATCTGATGGAGAGGTTATTTTAAAATAGGTTGAATTTGGAAACTGGATTTTGTGATAAAAACTTTTTTCTTTACATTTTTGGTAATAAGTCGCGAACCCATAAAGCTACAACAAAGTTTGAGGTGTTTTCTTTCTGTGCATGGTTTTCTTGACGAGGATGCCTGTGTCGAGTAGGTGGGATAGGAATTTGGGAGTAAAACGTGTTTTTTGTCATTTTTTTTGTGATATTTCGGGAAGGGGTGGTTGGATTGGGGTGTGGGTGGTGGGGATGTTTTTAGGGTGTTGTCCTGTCTGACATGAGGTTGCAAGAGGGGTAAAATGTTGTAAAATGTGGGAAAATGAACGGTTTTGATGGAAAAAATGCATGTTTGCAGTTTCTGAGGCAGGAATCGAACCCCGTGGGTCTTTGTGTAGACAGCAAAGCCTGTTGGCCACACCACCACGAAGGATTGAGACCCTGTGGCTGTAATGAAATGAAACAATGGACTTGGGAGCGATGAGAAGCGTTTGAGATGAGTCCTGCACTGTCTGTGTGTGTGCATGTGATAAAACAAACAATGACGGGCGAACCTCTTTTGTCTGACTGCATGAGAATGTAGTCTGTCTGTAATGGAATGCGTTCATGGGCAGTCTTCACAGAGATAACACCTGCTGCCAGACAGGCCGTGTTATGAGACAAACACCAGTAAGAGGATACTTGGTCAAGGACTTTCGCATGAAGAGGTCTGTCCCCAATGCTGATCTATGATTGACACGTTTGCTCTGCTGTGCTGGTGTGGAACATGTGAGCTTGCATCTTACACCCCCCACACACCTCGACAAACTTTACTTTGATGGTGGGTGGTTTAATCTTTGCAACTTGGAGCTGGATATACATACTGCCAGAGGAAGACAGCCATTATTCATGTCTTCATATTGGATGGTGATGGACGTCAGTGTTGTTACTGCAATGTGTCGATAATTGATTTTAAAAAAAGTGAACCACGTGAACAATTGACAAGGTACGTTGTTATTTTATAACTATGTTATTGATGGTTTATTGGTATTTAGTTCTTTATTTGATAGTGATTCAGTGACTTATTGGTATTTATGTATTTCTATTGTAGATTTCAACCACCGAGGTGAAAACAAAACAAGATTGTGTGTGTATCATTGCAAAGAGAGAGTGAGAGAGAGATCGAAGCAGCTTGTCAAGTATTATAATTTGGAAGGTGTATACATGTTATAAGCGCCTTATGCTAATGAATGGTATTTATTGTATGGTGATGAATTAACTTATGGTATTTATTTATTCGTTGCAGAACCAAGGTGAACGTGGGAGAGAGAGAGAAAGAGTGAGAGAGCCAAAGCAGCAGCAGCTTAACCACTAAGCCACGGTTGCGGATATTAAAAGGTAAGCTATAAATTGTATTTTTTTCTACTAACTTTGCTGTTCCTGAGTGTGTGTCTTACTAACCTATGTGTGTGTTTCCAAGTCAATGTTTGTGTACGTGTTTAACCTAGTTTACCCTTGATGTAGCCTCAGACGTTTTCTATTCTTAACCGTTTGTATATAAAGTGCAATGAATGAATGAATTAATGAATGAATGCATGTGTTTACTGTATAAATACATGGCTAATGAACGGTTGCGTTGATTTGCTTTTCAGATAAATCGTTGGAAAAAACAACACCTCGTGGCTGACTGCTGCTGGGCCCAAGAGTGTAGGATCATCATCATCATCAACAACAGTTGCTACGACCATCGTGTGCATGTGTGTGTGATTGTGTGTGTAACAACGAGTGTGTAAAATTGCTGATTAGATTACCCATTAATTAAGGTAAGGTTAGCACATTTAATTGTATTATAAGCATGTCTATGTCGCAAAGTAATTTAATGTGGCAACCTCTGGCCAAATGCTTTAGAAGTCGAGTATGTCCCGGTCGCATTGAGAACGTAAATCACTGTTTGTCCCCTAACGAGTTAGTTGAATCGTGTTTCAGAATTTTTAATAGTGAAAGTGAAAAGAATCAAAGATTGCATCACGCGTTGAAAATAAATTTTGAACTGCTATGCGAGTTTATATTAATTAAGAATAACATAAAGCAAAGACAAAAGTTCAACCTTTGTACAAAAATGCGGGAGTTACTCTTAACCGATAATTTGGAAACTTGGTATGAGGAATATGGTGTTAAAGCTCTCATGAATAAATTTGACAAATTGCAAGAAGGACCAAGTGGCTTGGCTCTAGAGAGCATTCACCATTTGCAAATTAATATTTGTAAATACAAGCCGTTGAATGCTGGATCGAGCTTCATCCCATTACCGAAGCCGATCGCTTCGAAAAAGGCTATTGTCAAAATTCACAATGCTGACGATTCTTTTTGAGCTTTGTGAGTTTTCGGCAGCCGTGTAAAGACGGTGATGGCCGTTGGCCTAAACAGTACAAAGAAATATTTAACCACTTATAAAAAGTCTCAACCTTTCGAGCATTGCATTCCCGATGCGAATAGATAAAATTCATTTATTTGAACAGGATAATCCTGATTACTCATTTATGGTGTATGGTGTAGAGGGAACACCATGGTGTAAAGCATATTTGTGATCACTGCTTACAGTATTTTATAATCCCTGAACTTTTGGAACGACATACAGAGGACTGTGAAAGGCAGGCGACGATAAAGCGGGTTTTGCCGGAAGTGAATGACGCGGTCTTAAAATGTAAAGCCACTCATAAGCAAGAGATTGTGCCTTTTGTTGTTTACGCCGATTTTGAGGCATTAACGGTTCCCATGCAAGGGTGCGAACCATCCCCTTATAAAAGCTCATGTTATGAAGTGCAGAAAAATGAACCGTTTGCAGTAGGATATCATGTGGTGTGCAATTTTCACAATTCAAAATCCCAGTATTATACTTATGAAGGGTCAGATTGCGCACGGTGGTTTGTTGATCAGATGGCGGCGTTAGCGGGAGAGGTAGAAAAGTTATTGGACAACCCTGTATCTATTCAGTTAAACGATTCACAGCGTAAGGAGTATGAACTAGCCACCACCTGCCATATATGTGAAAAGCCTATTTTAGGTGGAGAGGTGAAAGTGAAAGATCATTGCCACATGACGGGGAAGTTTCGAGGGACGGCGCTTAGCCGCTGCAATTTGAATTACCAGGCCCCTCGCTTTTTGCCCGTGTCCTTTCACAACTTTTCTCACTATGACCTTCACTTTATCATTAAGGAGTTTGCGAATGAGGATAAAGGCACATTCTCCATATTACCCAAAAATCATCAAGTTTCACCTCGCTTTCATGGCGAAAAGGTAAAATGTGCATTCGCTTCCTAGACTCATTTAAATTAATGTCTTGTTCGATCGATAGCCTTGTTAAATGAGTTAAGCAATTTAAATTGTGTGTTCGTAAAGGGATATTTCCCTACGATCATGTGCAAAGCTGGGAGGTGCTTAAGGAAAAATCTTTGCCTCCAAAAGAGAAGTTATTTTCTCAGTTGACGCAAAGCACCATATCCGATCAGGAATACGCTCATGCATGTAAAGTTTGGCGAACGTTTAACATAAATACTTTGGGCGACTATGCAATGTATTATTTAAAACTGGTGGTATTGCTGCTGACTGACGTACTTGAAAGTTCCGTCAATTATGTCATAGCATCTACGGCCTGGACCCCGATCACTATTTTACCAGTCCAGGGCTCTCGTGGGACAGCGCCTTAAAATATACACATATTGAGCCTGAATTATTAACGAATCCTGACATGGTCTTGATGATGGAAAAAGGAATCCGTGGGGGGTTTGTATCGCTAAATCAGCTATACGCCAAGGCAAATAATCCCTACATGCCTTGTTATTGTCCCGAAGAACCTGTCTTATTTGATGAATTTTGAAGTGAATAGTCTGTATGGTCACGCAATGAGTCAACCATTGCCTTACAACAACTTTACCTGGCTCTCTGAGGACCAACTAGAAACTTTCAAAGTCGATACAACCGCCCAAAAGCAAGAGGGAGGATTTATTGTAGAAGTAGACTTAGCTTATCCCGCCCACCTCACAATCAGAGAGGAACATAGTGATTTTCCTTTTTGTCTTGAGTAAGCTCAATCAGGAAAACATATAACATCCTGGTAGAATGTCTAGCTCAGGGCTTAACCCTGATACATATCCATAGAGGTGTTTATTTTTCACAGAGACCGTGGTAGAAACGGTACATGGATTTGAATACCAGTCACAGGCAAAGGGCCACTCAGCCGTTTGAAATTAAATTTTAAACTGATGAACAATTGCATATACGGCAAGAGTCTGGAAAATGTAAGGCAATATCGGGACATTAAATTGGTCAACACCTGCCATGGGCGCTGGGGGGGGGGGCTGAAAAATACATTGCAAAACCAAATTTCAAATCTTTCAGAATTATTCATAATGACTTGGTCACAACTGAATTGTCAAAAACGAAAGTTGTTATGAATAAACCTATTTATTTGGGGCAAGTAATTTTAGATTTTTTGAAATTACACATGTATAAATTTCACTATGGCTTTGCAAAGCAACGGACAGCTTCATTTATCATATCCGTGACTGTAATCCGTATCTCGTCATCAAGCAAAATAGTGAATGGTTTGACACGTGTTCCTTCAGTAAGGAAAATGTCTTTAATATTCCCATTCTGAACAAAAAAGAAATTGGGTTATTGAAAGACGAATGTTCATAAACCATAATGACAGAGTTTGTGGGCTCGGCACCCAAGATGTACAGTTTTAGGCAGCTGGATCAAACCGAATCCAAGCGGGCCAGAGGGATTAGCCAACATGTGGTTAAACGTCTGTACGTGGAAGTTTACTTGCAAGTCCTTCAGACCCACGCACCTATGTTGCATAGTCAGTTTCGTATCCTTTCGAAAAACCACGATCTATTTTTATTAAAACAGCGAAAACAAACGCTTGCCTTGCTGGACAATAAACGGCAGTGGCGTGAGGATATGCTCACAAGCCTTCCGTTTGGTCACAACAAGTAATTATTTTTGTCGTTGTGCAACACGTCAAGCGTTTTGATTTGTTGTTGGTATAAAGCGTGTGATGCCATCTTGGGTTTTTGGTTAAAAAGAAAATTGTATCGTATCATTTAATTTGGTTTTTATCGTGTATGCATGTGTGTGCATGTGTATGCATGTGTTTGTGTTTGCATGTGTGTGTGTGTGTGTGTGTGTGTGTGTGTGTATAGATGGGTGTAAATAGATGTAAAAATTCCTCTCAGCACGCCGGAAGGATGAGGTAGATTTCACCGGGCAAACTTGGGGATAGGCGAAAATAGGCAGAATATACAGGTTTTCGTAGAAGGATCTGACCTCGTTCATTGCGAGAAAGTATTTTATAATTGGAGCTTAATTAACTTTGTTTTTCGACTTTTTATGCATATTTTATTCATTTTATTGTCTTATGGGGATGGTAACCTTCTCGTCATTTGGGGTCCATTTTTATACTTGTGGTCACACTGACCTTATGCAAGGTTTCGACACTCATGTGTAACTATCTAACGATCTGTTACTTCTTCACGCAAAATTTTATCTCCCGCAGAGATTTTGGTTGGTTCCGCAGTTTAGGTGCTGAGACAACGCGGTCATGTAGCCCCGTGTACATAGGTTTGTGTAGAATCTGTCTGATAAACAGTGTTAATTGTGATGGCTGTATTAGTCTGTAATTCAGGTAAAGACTGCAGACCGTCAATTTCAAGTAGTAGTCCCTAATTTTGCTACCAAATACTACCGTCAACGACACCTATTTGTGAACTCGGCTACTAGATGCCACTGCAACCAGCTACTCGCAACGAACGTTGGAACTTCCCCTCCAAAGGAAAGCATACTGAGGGATTTTTAGCGCTCTTAGAAAATCCGACGACTTCGGCCGGCTTTGAAACCGCGACCTTGGGCATAGACATTCTGCATGCTACCAGTTACGTCACCGAAGCCGCCTCCCACAGAGTCAGCTGGAAAACTGAATGTGATCTCGTGCAATGGCGTTGTCATGGCAACGTCTGATGGCTCATCCCTCATCAATTTAGTAGTGTTGTCTTGGCAAATTCTGATGCCACTTAGCATTTTCTTCTAATTCCGAAATTATTTTGCTCATCCCTTGGCGTAATGGTGGGTCATATCAAAAATTCTTTCAAACAAACGTTTTAGGTAATTATTAGGGGAATATTGTCCATTTTGTACGGTTTTGATATTGTGCCTATTAAGAGAGATATTATTAATGTTTCCCGAAAAACCCACTTTTTCCCAACCCTTAGGTCAATGGTTGGTGCTATCAACAATCGTTCCAAACATAAAATTTTGGGCCTTATCCTACACATAGTATGAACTTTGAATGGATTCGATATTTCACATATTAAGAGAGTTATAGCGATATTTCACGTTTTCTAAAAAGCCCCCAATTTTCACCCCCTTTGACCGATTGTGCCCATTAACGAACTCGACCGAGATTTTATACGGATACATATTATGTAAAAATTTCAAAGAGATTGGTTCAAAATTACGGTAGTTATCGTGTCCACAAGAAAGTGATATATACATGTATATAGATACTTATCGTCGTCGTCGCCGTCGGCTTTAACTCATTTCCAGTATACATCTTCCTCCAAAACAGTCTAAAATAATCTAAGGTTGAGGTCTGTGGGCATGTTTGCGGTGACTGAACAGCCCAATGCGTGCATGAAACAAACGTCCACACAGATCACACAGAACTGTTGGTGGAGGGCGTGGCTCTGCTGCACGGAGCTTTCGTGCTTGTCGCTTGGCCTTAACAATTCTACGACGTTCTTCTTCAAACATTTTGACAGCAGCTGGGATGGTCTGCCGCCTAGTTGAACCGTCTTTAGCAAGCTGGTCCCAGGTTTGTGGATTGAGACCTGTCAACTTCATATTCTGCTTAAATTGGTCCTTATAACGTCTCTTAGGGCCTCCATGTGGTCTGGTGCCGGAGGTGAGTTCACCATACAGAACCTGGCGTGGTAGTCTCGTATCATCCATCCGATGGACATGTCCAATCCATCTAAGTTTATGACCAATGATGGATGATTCTATACTATTAGCAAGCGCTTTCTCAAGAACATCAAGATTGGTGATGTGGTCTTCCCACTTTATCTTAAGGATGGATCGAAGTTTCTGTTGATGGAAGCGCTCAAGCTTTCGGAATTCATGTCGATAAAGGGTCCAGGTTTCACAGCCATACAACAATGTTGAGATGACAACAGCTTGGTACACCATGAGCTTCGTCATCACGGTCAGATCTTTATTCAAGAAGACCCGGTGTGATAGCCGCCCAAATGCCGCATGGGCAGCACTGATTCTCTTCTCAACATCCTGCCCACAATTGCCGTGTACAGATAGCAGACTGCCCAGATACGATAAGTGGTCTACTTGCTCCAATGGAGTATCTGAGATAGAAATGTTGAAGTGCGGAAGGGATGTGCCTGGTGAGGGTTGTGCCAGAACCTTGGTCTTCTGAACATTAATGGTGAGACCAAAACGATCACATGCATTCTTGTAGCCATTAACAGTCTGTTGCAACTCCACTGGCGTGAGTGTAGGCGATGCCGCATCATCTGCATACAACATATTGGTTATCTTCGTAACCTGAGTTAGCTTTTTGGAGCGAAATCGAGCTAGGTTGAAGAGCCCTCCATCAAAACGGTACCTGACATCTACACCTGGGATGTTTGTGGGCGATTTATAGAGCATTGGAGCCTAATACAATGCAAACAGTGTTGGAGCAAGTACGCAGCCTTGTTTCAGTCCATGAGTGATAGGAAATTCGTCAGAGACCTTATTTTGCTGACAAACCTGACCGGTCATGCCATCATGGAGAGCTTGGATTAGATCAACAAAGCGCCGAGGACAGCCAAAACGTTGTAGCTCAGCCCACATAGCAGATCTTGGAACTGAGTCAAAGGCCTTTTCCAGATCATAAAAGACTAAGAAGAGTGGATTCTGTTGTTCACTACATTTTTCTTGTAGTTGACTTACGCAGAAAATCAAGTCAGTTGTGCTTCTGGAAGATCGAAATCCACACTGGGACTCGGGACTCTTTTCTGAGATAACCTGAAGGCGGTTAAGTAAAATTCTGGCGAGAATTTTACCCACAGTAGATAGTAGCGATATATCGCGATAGTTGCCACAAACACTACGATCACCTTTCTTGAAGATTGTGATGATCGTGGCGTTCTTTAGGTCACCAGATACTTCTCCTAATTCCCAAATTTTGAGAATAAGAGTGAAAATCCGCGTTTTGAGGGTCTGACCTCCAGCTTGAATTAATTCCAGTGGGATGTTATCTGGGCCAGGTGTCTTTCTTGGTTTCAGTTGATTGAGAGCTACACTGAATTCCGTCTAAGAAAGAGGTACAGCCATCCATGGTTGTTCAGGATATTTCGGCACATCACGAAGGAAGTCTTCAGCAGCTGTTGAAGGACGATTTAGAAGGATGGAAAAATGTTCCTTCCAACGCTCTAAGATATCATGGCTGTCAGTAAGAGTGGCAGAGTTGTCAGCACTTTTAAGTGTACCTGATGAAGAACGAAGTGGGCCATATATCTCTTTAATCCCTACATAGAAGTTCCTCAGATCACGAGTATCAGATAGCCTCTGAAGTTCCTCAGCTTTCTGCTGCCACCAAGTATTCTTTATCTCTCTTATTTGTGTCTGACACTTACTCTTGAGTTCCAAATACAGAGCTTTCTTCGCATTTGAGGATGGGTCTTGAAGATGAGATAGATAGGATTCCCTTTTGATGTTAAACATACTAGCAGAAGTACCCGCTCTTCGAACGGTCTTCGGTATTAATAACCAGACGTTATCAATTGAGCTACTGTTGCAATGGTTAGGGGCTTGTCATTCCTTCATAAGTTCATCAGAAAGAAGTTAGTTTCCTGGGTATATCACAGACACTGTTAATGTAAGGGCCATAAAATGTGGTTTTCGGAGACCCTTTATAGGCTCCCTAGATTTGTGTCACACATTGAGAAGCGCAACATATGCTTTGGTCGTCCTTCTAGGATATGTTTTATTTTCGCCTATTTTAGCATGTATTTTGAAAAGGTGTTCCTTATACCCACCCTTCTATGAGAAGTACGTTGAAGGGTTTTCTAAATGATTGGTGTATTGACTCATGGTTATAATACCTAATTGTACGATGCTCCAAGCACCCGAACATGAATTATAGGCGTACATAAACATAAAGATATATCAACCACAGAGTGTCAAACAAAATCATCTTTACGATGAGCCCGTTTGTCTACAAAAATATGATTAGTTAAAATGTGCTCTCTAACTAAATTCACCTACCGTGTACTTCCTGACGTGAAAATATTATTGAAAACCTTACTGACGAAACGCAATATATGTCAAATAAAAACGGACCCTCACCGTTGTGGAAAGTCCCCATCCCCAGAAAGAACCCTTTAATAAATTATAAAGATTTGTGGTGTATGAAAATCCAGGATTTGTAGCCTCCAATGGCCCAAATTCCCAAAATCTGCAAAAAGCACTATTCAATTCAGGATTTTTTTTATAATAATGTTGCTGTTTGGAGATATAATAGACCTTCTGTACAACATATCGCACGTGTAAGTCGCGTTTAAACATTATAGGGTACCCCTTGACCCCCTTAAGCGCATTGATGAATTGTACAGTCTATGTTTGTTTCCATGATAACAATATAGCCATTTGCAAACTTTCGCAGAAATTTAATAAATTGAGTGGCATTGTTTCTTACAGATGGTTGGTTGGTTCTTAAGTTTAGGGGCTGCGACAACGCGGTCATGTAGCCCCGTGTACTTTGGGTGTGTGCTTCTTACAGAAATAGATGGAAAGTTGGATGTCACCTCTTGAGATACTGTTGTCATGATTACCGGCTTGCATTCCGTCATTAGTTTCTTCTTTTTCTTCTCCTTTCAGATGGTCCAGCTAAGGACCTCGACGTTGAACTTTTCAACTTGGTGAGGGATTGATGTTTGCCCAATATTCTCTGGCTATGTTTCTCCTTTCTCTCTTTTGTCCAGATGATGCCCGTTTTCTTAAAGGGTGGTCTGTCCTAAAAACTCTTCTGTTTAAGTATCTTTCTGAGATGTGATCGGCTTCTAATATCACTTTCCATTATCTTCAGTACTTGGATGTCCTTGTTAACTTCTGTTGGCCATGGTGTCACGCTCTTTTTATTCACCCAGTACTTGAGAAGCCGGTTGGTTAGTCTTGTTGGGTTCATCCTAGAGACATGTCCGTAGAAAGCCAGACGTCTCTTCCTGGCCACATCTGTGATTTTCTCAGTATATCTATATAGCTCCTGATTTGGTCTTCTTCTGTGTTCGTCATCTATTTTTATTAGTTTATTAACTTAAATTAGTTTTCTGGGAATATCTCAGAAATAAGGTTTTAGAGCGTTAATACGTAGTAACCACCGAGGGGCTGAAAATGAGTTTTGTCTCGTCCTTGTACGCCATAATATAATAATAATCATAATAATAATTTAATAATATAGGGATAGGGATATAATATACCTTCAGTACCACACCCGCACGTGTAAATCGCGTGAAAAAATTCAAGGTATCCCTTGACCCCCTTAAGCGAATTATATACGTATTGATGAATTTTACAGCTTAAGTTAGTTCCGTGATAACCTTATAGCCGTTTGCGAATGTTCACAGCAATGTAATACATGGAATGGTATTGCGTCTTACAGAAATAGATGGACTCCTGAGATTGTGTTGCCATGGTTACCGACTTGCATTCTTTCATTAGCGTTGATTAAATGAAATTAGTATTCTGGGAATATCTCAAAAATTGTTGGTTTTAGGACTTTAAAATGTTTTGTTTCTCACATTGAGACGCTGAAAATGAGCTTTTTCTTGTCTTTCTACGCCCATTTCAGTATGCATTTTAAGGGGGTAGCCCCTCTTTTATGAGAGGTATCCTCTGATGGACATCTGTAGCCTACCAAATTTTACGTTGATCCACTGAGCCATTCTCGAGTGATGCGCGTAAATAGTTATACACAGACACACAGACAGACAGACAAAAATGTTGTTTATGAGCGCAAACATCTTAAACCAATCTGAAACGCGTGAATAACTCAAATTTCCGTGGAAATTCAGTAAAAACAGACAAACTTTCATTTTTATATACATGTATATGGAGATATACATAAATTATGTATAAACTTTTGAACGGATGGTGGTTTTGGGGTCTGGGGGATGTGAAACGCGAAGATATGTCGAGATTTTCCGGAAGTCGAAACATGGTACCCATTGCAATAGTTAGCTTTCTAATGAAATCTACCTAAAACTGTGTAACTATGTTTGCCTGTTGACACATAAAGAGAGGAATGCATTACCATTTTGCATTGCTCAGTGGGCACTGGCTAGAGTAAAATGTTAGCTTTAAGGATAGGGAAAGCAAGTATCCACCATGTAAAACAGAGGAAACCACTCGCCCTCACTTTTCATGCAGCTTAATAGGCCTCATGTTAGAGCAAGCGACCACCCGCCTTCACTGTTCATGCAGATTAATAAGCCTCATGGAAGAGCAAGCGACCACCCGCCGTCACTATTGATGCGCCTTAATATGCCTCTTGTTAGGGCAAGCAACCAGCTGCCTTCACTATTCCTGTGGCTTAATAGTTCTCATGCAAGAACAAATGAGCTGCCCTTACTGTTGACGTGACTTTGTAAGCTTGTCTCTTTTATATCCTGACACGAGTATTGTTGTACTTGAGTAGTGTTGAGCAATACTTGAGAAAAACAATACTCGTGTATTACATGTGAATTTTTTTTGAAGATTATTGATTTTATAATGCTAGCCTACACGTGAAGCCAACATACGCCATTTTATTTACTACTGATAGTGTTTCGCTTATTTTTTATTTTATTTTTGCCTTTATCTTCTTCTTCTTCCTAGCATTTTTCCCACGTGGTGGCAGGGTCTGCTGTGAGGATTCGTTGTCTCCATTTCTGTTGGTCTTGAGCTATATCTGGGTGTAGATGTGCTGTCTTGAGGTCATTATGGATCGTTTCAACCCATCTCTGCCTTGGTCGTCCCTTGGGCCTCTTTTTATTCATCTAGTAAACGTAAACTACTGCTTTACAGATTCAACGATGACCAATCGTCAAGATGCTTTTATAGTCCCCAAACATACTACGTTTAATGGATATTCCACCATGGTGTACAATAATCCAAAAAGAGTGGCTTACCCTTCAGAATATAGAAACACTAAAGTACGCATTGACACCACGACAGCATTATTGAACGTGATGATATAATGATGAACGATCCAGGTCATCATTATTGCAAATCCTGTATGCTAAATTTTGGTTTTCAAAATAATTTATCCACGCAAGTGATTCACAAAGCGTGGTATGGATTGACGTTGAAACAAGTCATTATCAAATTAGCAGATATGAGGATTATTTCCCAGATTATTGGTGTACGCTGTGCACTAAACATTTGTTCAACGTTTATTTTCCGATAACATCTTCCATGTTTTGCTTTCATGTTTACAAATTTCCTGCTGCGGAAGGTACTATAGTCCAGGACACCTTAAATAAGTTACTAGAAAACCAACATGGCCGCCACATTTGGTGTTGCCAACTTACATCATTTAACACCAACAAGTCAGCACACACATCCATGTAACACGTATCGCAAATGATCCAAACTAAGTAAAGGCCCTTTTACGAAAATACGTTTTACATGAAGTTGTGAAGCAGTCCTTGCTCAAGTTAGGGACATCTTGGTCATCAGTCCTCGACAGTAAATCTTAAGCAGTATTATGGTAGTGAAGTTAACTTAAATTATCTCGTCTAGATTGATTTTTAAAGCATCATATAAAATGCATAAGAACAGAAATATTAATACTTACTCAATTATTTTCGCCAGGGAGCTAAAGATGAGCATGTTCATTTCTTCTTATAGGCTATATTTTTATAATTAGTCCGAAAATGCAGATCATTCTGTTTTAAGATGAGTGTTCAGAGAAGGATTTAGGAGTAGGAGAGAAATATAATTGTAGGGTACATATTAGCTTATTATTTTTTTATTTTTGATAAGTACCTGTGCTGGACAAAACGGAGGCAGACAGGTTTTTCTCCGGGTACTCCGGTTTTCCCTGTCAAAATTTCATTCCAGCAACACTCTCCACTATCATTTCATTTCCTCTGTCATTCATTTCATCATTGCCCCAGAGGAGTGCGACAGGCTTCGGCAGCCGGCACAGTTCATATCCTCGCCGCTAGTTGGGGGCTTCATTCATTCCATTCCTGACCCGGTCGGAGACTGGAAGCAGGCTGTGGATTTTCATTTTTCAAGTACCATACTCATTTCTTGCATGTATAGGCCTACATACTGTATATGGAGGCAGAATTAAGACAAGCTGTTGAAAGCCTATTGGCAAATCCCTATTGAGATGCAAGAAGATGTCGATCCAATGCTTAGGCCTAAAACCATTCGAACTAGTCGTGGATTTTAGGGGCATAAGACTAATGGCAACTCGAAGATTTCGTCTTGGAATGGTAGAAAGCAACAGTTGGTTGATTTTGGGGCTTTGTGACATCATGGTCATGTAGATCTGTGTACTTGGGCATGTGGAATTTGTCTGATAACCTGTGTTATTGTGATGGCTGGATTAGTGTCTGCATTTATTATTCAGATGAGGATTGGGAACGAGGTGGCCATGGCCTTAAATTAGGAACCATCCCGGCATTTGCCAGGAGTAGAAGCGTGGAAACCACTTCCAAGATGGCTAAGATGGGAATCGAACCCTCCTTTTCTCAGTTTTGCCTCACGAGGCTGAGTGTGCCTTGTTCCATCCCTCAGACCAAAATTAAAATTTCTTGGCAGAGCTGGAAATTGAACCTGGACCAACTGCCAAAAAATGCTAGCCACACAACGCGAGATGGTTGGTAGAATAGTCTCCTGACCTCTCGTCAACCGGCACATTAAAAGCCACTTGTAGAAAATTCAATGAATTCACTGAGAAATTGACGAGTTAAGTACAGGCGTTGAAAGGCAAGCTTTATCGACGGAGTAATATCTCGAAAATTATAATTATAAGATACCAACACAAAACAATTTTCTGTGGAGAGCTGAGATATTTAAATTGCGAGAGCGGAATATATGAGAGGGAATTGAACTGTCGCGAATGCGTACGTCCTCTACACTTCCACTCATTTCTACATGATCATAATAATAGCATTATCATGACGAATAGAATACATAGTTTTATCACTGACCGAGATCAAGCGCGCCCCGCTGTTGGCCAGGGCTAGTGGTGCAGACCCCCAACGCTACAGTCAACCGCAGTCAGCTGTTCAAAAATGGGATACGCGCTGGCCTGCGTAAACCTCTTTACGAAGGCTGCGGTTACGCTAATTACATCAAATTTTCAGTGCATATTCTAAAATAAAATAATAGCCCGCCTTCAACCAAAAATGTTCAAGGCAAAACGACATACGTAATAGAGGTAACACTTCAGGAGTGATGAACCAAGTAGAATACTTAAGTAGTAGGGCTAAGCCGGTCCTGGACAGATTTCAAGGTCATCCATGGTTTCTCGTGGTCACGTGCCCCCCCAGGCGTTCCCTGGGGGGCTTGGGGGAGGGGGGGGAGGGGAGGGGAGGGGAGGGGAGGGGAAGGTCTGGCTTGGAAGCAGACCCAGTTGTTAGCCGACCTGTGTTGGCCAGCCAACTGACTGAGCTGGCTGGTGTGCATTGCCTATATAGCTTGTGGATGGAAGTGGGGGAAGGGACCGGTTCGGGCGACTGTCGAAGGTAGTCGAATGTGACCGAGTGTAACTTAGAGTAGTAGAACAATGCGATGGCCGGGGCTGTAGGTATCAATCAATAAAGACCTAATAATAATAATAAATATTCCATTAAGCATGGTTACGAATATGAATAATACGAAATACTAAATGTCCCCTAGAGATCTATGTATGGTAAAAATGTAGAGGTATATGGACTGTTGTTAACCCATGACGAGCTGTCGTGTGAGGGATTCGAACCCTCGCTTCCTGTTGAGGAAATTCGAACTTAAGTCGAACGCCTTAGACCGCTCGGCCAACCCGACAAGGAAAGGTTAAGAGGATGAAATAAAACAAGGCTCATTATACAAGATCAGATTTATTAATCCAAGAATTAAAAGAGGAATTGAAACCTAACCATTTGACATAGAGTTTATTACCCTGTCTTTTAATCACTTTTTCAACAAGATAATGCTTGGGATACTGCGATTTTTGAAGTTCTTCGATGTAGAATCCTCCTTCGATGGGCTGGTGGTTATGGTCCTGGAGTAGATAAGTGACGGGGTGGGTACGTTTTACTTGGCGAATGCTGAATATTTCTGTGCTCCAGTTGGGCGTGTATCCTTTTGAGAAGAGGGATTTATGTTTACTGATGCGTACATAATCACCCACCTGAAAACGATGGCGTTGTGGGTCAGCTGTTTTGATGCCATGATGAAGGCGATTCAACCGTGGACTGTTTTTTATGACCAAACGTGGTTTTAACCCAATAGTTCTATGTTTGGTATCGTTGTAACGTGACACTAGAGTCTGCAGTAGATGAAGCCAGCGATAGGACCCTCTGGCTGTAAATTCTCGCCACATATGTGTTTTTAACGTTCGGTTGAAACGTTCTACCACACTCGCTTTCAAATTGCTGTAAGTGGTATAGTGATGAACACCGAGTTTTTGCAGATAGGTGGAAAACTCCTTGTTGAAAAACTCCTTACCTTGATCTGTCTGGAGGAGGCGAGGTTGCCGTTTAGCTTTTTGAATAATGCGTTTAAAGGCTGCAGTAACTAGAGTACCTGTTTTATTTCGCACAGGCTCTACAAATGCCATTTTGGAATAGACGTCGATGACAGTCAGCAAATACTTGATGCCATTGTTTTTAGTAGCATAGGGAATCATTTCCACGAGATCAGCTTGCCAAAGTTCATCAATTCCTCGCGAGACAACATGACGACGTGGATAGATACGGCGAGCTGGTTTATGCAACTCGTGAGCAATCACTGTTTTAATAGGCGAAGGGGTATTGTCACGTGGACCCATCATACAATAATGCCAGCATGACGAAGCTCCTCTTCTATTTCTACAATTTCACCTTCATGACCTGTATGGCCAGCCTGTTGGGAAGCGTGCAGGAGCTGTAGACGTTTAACCAACTTATTAGGATCGTTCCAATAGGCGAAATCAACGAAAGGTTTTAACGTTTTAAACGGGACGCCGGACGCTGAGCTTTCATGGCGGACACTTGCATAGGTGGGAAACAATTTGGATATAATGGCCTTATATTTGAAACCCTTATTTGCATTTATTGATTCAGAACGTTTATAATTACGTCTAAAACCATTTGTAGCTATCAAGATGTCCTTATACTTTTGAAGATCGTCTTCGTCATAGCCATCCTTGGAAGGTACACGTGCAAATAAAAGTTCTAAAAGACCTGGCGTCAATTGATATCGAACTGTTTTAACAATCACGACATTATCTTTTATTTTGATCTCTGAGTCAGCAATTCGAAAACGTTTATTTTCATAGCGAACACCGTAGGTCGTATCAGTTTTTCTAGTAAAAAGGTCTTCAAGGTAGGGCGTTACCAACGGTCCAAAATGTTCTACCAGAATACCTTTCAGCTGCATATACTTTTCAGGTGTAGCCAAGATTTCTGACAGGGTAGTTTTTTTTTCTCTAGAGCTAGAGGGCGTTTGAGCAATGACTGTTGTTTTTAGAAACTCTGGAAGCGGTGATTCTGTTCCAGAAGTAAAAACATCCTCAGCTTCTTCATCACCTTCTTCTTGTTCTTCCTCCTCGATTGTTTGTGTTCCTTTTGATACTGTATTTGGCTTATTGGTCTGTGATGTTCCCTTTAACACGGCTTCCAGAGGTGATTTCAAATGTTTCGCGATCAACAGCTCACTATCAGCATGCGTGCGTTTCAGTTCACGGAACTTGCGTCGAATATTATTTTGCGCACGGATAATGTGTTTCTTTAATTGACTTCCTGCTGTTGCCATGCTAGCTGAATAAATGACGTTTGAAAAAGTCATGCAGTGCCTTAAATACGTATAAAATGATCAAACCCCATGCGGTAACGTCCGTTGTTGATATCACTCTGCTTATCGATAACGAGGCAACCGTGGTGATGAGCATTCCAACATGTGGCACACAACTGTGTAAAGGCTAGGAAGGTCATGTCTGGGTTCACGTGATCATCGTAGACGTGACGCATGTTGCGTTCATCCTGCCGGAAGAGAACAATCACGTTGGCATTGTCGCGAATGAGCTGTTTGGGTATTCGGGAATAGGTTTGAGCGAGATAAAAACAATCAATATATTTATGACGTCCCATGGTAAAATAGGTTTGAATGATAGCCTGTCGTTCTGTGGACACATCATCAAAAATCATGAGCGAATTCGGGCGAACATGATCCGGTGAGACGACATCTTCGTGCGCGGGGAATGTGAAGTAACCCATGTTATTGCGAAGACCCGACATGACTTGTTGCAAGAACACATAAAGAGGCTGATAGAGCGACTTGGCAAAAATGTAGATATTTTGAAATCGTACTCCGTTTAAGGAGGTGATTAAGGTAAGCAGAAGATTGGTTTTTCCACATCCCGATGGTCCGGCGATGAGACAGCGAATGGAAGACGGGAAGAGTGAACCGTGGCGGCGTTCGGACGTTGTCGAGAAGAGGCGAGAAACCAAATCCCCCACCGGAAGTGAATGTTGTTGCTTAATAATCTGCATATCGACTGAACGTGAAACGGGAAGAGGTGGTCTCTATATACATGAAGCATGTGGCTGTTTCAGATCTAGTGTAACCATGGATGCCTTTGGGAGAACACATAAAACAAAGAAAGGAAATGAGCCATCTGCTTCGATAAACGATCCAAAACATGATACAGATCCGGCTAATAAACGATATGTCGATGCCAATGCACTGCCACGCACAACGGATGGTCATTACGACTTTAATGGAAAGCGATTAACCAATATAACAGAACCACAATTAGCTTCGGACGCATGTTCAAAAAAGTATGTAGATTATTATCGCTTGCGGCGTATCAAGGGAGACTATGAAGCACAGAATAAACGTATCATGGGCGTTGCAGACCCCGTAAACAATCAAGATGTGTGCACCAAAGCCTATATGTTAACCAATGCTGTGGTGTTAACAAAAGAGGAAGACTATGATGTACACCAACGTCGAATCACTCAGCTAGCTCTTCCAACCAACGACACGGACGCTGCTAGAAAGGACTATGTAGATAACAAGGTGAAAGAATTACGCCGTTTTGTACCATTCCTAACAGTAAATGGTTATACAGCGAATAATACACGCCTTGTACACGTGGCCGATCCGGAGGATGATCAAGATGCTTGTACAAAACGGTATTTGTTCTCTGAAATAGAGAAGGTGTGGGAAATCAGAGAGAACGCTCTACAGATGAAGCGAAAACGAATAGCCGATGTTGCCGATCCTGTACATCCTCATGACGTGACGACTAAACGATTTTTGGAACAACGATTATCGCTTTTCATTAAAACAATGCCAAACTTATTTTTGGTTCACATTGTAAACCGACAACCGGTTGAAGATCCCAGTAACCTCACCTATATACTACGTTCGGGGCATAGCAATTACCGTTTACCGTATGATGGTGCCATTCGTGTTATCGAGTATACACCGGATTTCAAACATTTAGAGCTACTATTAAACGGTAGTGTTATATCATCACTCATCGAACTTGCGGTGAAAGCCGAGGACAAATTATCCTTTCAACTGAAACTGTCGTCTGAAGAAAAAGAGGCGGGAAAATCAATGAATGATTTTCCGCTGTATATAGAACTCGAATATACCGCCACCATCGATTAAATAATTGCAGGCTCTCTTCCTGAGGAGCGTTAGTTGTTGTCTATCCTTTATACTGTGAGGTTGTCTTCTTCCTTGGTCGCGATGGTGAAACAGAGATATGTGGTAAAGAAGAGGAAGACGTTGTCAAGAAAGGGAGGCTTTAAAGCTATTCTCCATGCGGCACGTCAGGCTTCGCGTGGAGAAACCAATAGCGAGTTGGCCATTAAAAAAGCTCTCCGAGCAGCACGATTGCATGCGAATTCCAAAAGTAAACTAAGTTTTAAAAAACGTGCTCGAGTTATTCCTGTACCAAAACGTGGCGGATTTTTACCCGCACTATTCGCTGGACTAGCAGCCCTGGGTTCACTTCTTGGTGGAGCAAGTGCGGTAGCGCGAACGGTGAAAGCTGTCGAGGAAGCGAAGCAACAGTTGAAGGAAAGTGAGAGGCACAATAAAACGATGGAAGCTATAGCACTGCGTGGCAAGGGTGTGAACATGAAGCTAGCACCCTATAAAAAAGGACTTGGCATTTACATGTCGCCAAAAAACGCTTAATCGATGCACTGCCCCGGCGAGCCATGACACACGGAGAAGTCATAAAATATGCAAAACAGTTGAAAATTGCACACTTTAGAGGTGTATTTATGCGCAACCAATTACCTCCTCAACCTTGGAAGCGTGAGAGTGCAGTTATTAATTTGGATGACAGTCATGGACCGGGAACACATTACGTGGCCTACGTCAAGCATGGTTGTACCGTATGGTACTTTGACAGTTTTGGAAACCTTCCTCCGCCGACAGAGCTTGTTCGCTATTTCGGAAGCAGTGCAACAATAAACTATAATGTGAAACGAGTACAAACTTTTAACACTCAACACTGTGGTCGCCTATGTCTGACCTTTCTATATAAGACTCAGCGCAGGTGGTAACGTGAGCAGTATAATGGCAGAAAGTAGAGCGTTTACAGTGCACGGACAAGGAGCCGAAGTAACTGTTGACTTTTATCCTCCAATTGAATTGGGACAACGACCCTACGTGCTGGGACTTGTTTCGTTTGAAGGCTATAATAGAATCTGCAACATAATTGAAGACGTCAATGATAAGTTTTACTACGATGACTATGTGTTAACTCTACCGTCTGGCAGCTACACCGTAGATGATATTCACGATCACATCTACACAACTCTCACCAAGGAATTTAGTCTAAAAGCATTTCTGGACGGGACACGCAAGTTTGAACTCATAGCCAACAACGTGACACATCGCTGCAGTATTCTTTCTTCCTTTAGGATTGATTTTAAAGCACAACCAGACTCAATTGGTCCATTGCTAGGCTATTCACCACAAGTGTTAGTACCAAACGTGATACACAAGTCTGACCAACAGGTGAAAATAATTGAAGATCATCATATATCTGTCACGTGTAATATTATTACAGACGTCTACACCAATCAAGATCCCTCGCATTCGCTTTATGATTTTATTGTTACTTCACCTGGTGGTTATATCATCCGCGAAAACCCATCGGTGGTGCTCTATCACCCTGTGAGTGTGACCCACATCAGGAATATTACCTTGAGACTAGTGAATAGAAACCAACGTCTCATCGAATTAGACCCTCATACACCTGTGACCTACAAATTGTATCTGAAGCCAGCATGAAACAAGTGTATAAAGCAACAACACCATTGAGGGTGGGTGTTAGTTGTTCTCAACGCGTGTACAGGTTAACACGTGTCAACAAGCAGATCTTACAACAACTGGGTTACACCGTACGTCATGAATTCGATCCTCGACGTGATCAATCCGGTCGAAGTACAGGAGGGTATTGTAAGAATTGAACACCATTCCTATCAACCGTACACTCAGGGTCTAAATAACAATGACGAAATTCGTATTACCATTAATCAACAAGATATCTACACCCTACCCCATGAAAGTTACATCCAGATTGAAGGTCAACTCACCAAATCAGATGGTACCATTCCGACAACGTCAAAGTTGGCTAACCATGCGCTGGCCTTTTTGTTTTCCGAGGTTCGCTACATCATCAACGGAATCGAAGTGGATACGACTCGAAATGTTGGTATAACAAGCGCTATGAAACTTTATCCCTCGTACGGAAGTGAGGAGAGTAAAGCGTTTCGTATGGCCGGTTGGTGTCCTGACTCGACAAACGACTGGATGGTTAATGATGATGGTACATTTACCGGTCATTTACCCCTAAAATTAATATTAGGCTTTGCAGAGGACCATAAGCGCGTCGTTGTGAACGCAAGACAGGATCTGATTCTTGTTCGAGATAGGAGCGATTATAATGCGCTGAAGGGTGCTGATGGAGCTGCAATAGATTCAAAAATTTTATTGCAACGAATTCTATGGAAAGTACCGCACGTGACTCTCTCTGACCAGAAAAAATTGAGTCTGCTCAAGATTGTGGAGAAGGATACAGCTTTACCCATACAATTTAGAAGCTGGGAGCTGCATGAGTACCCGGTATTACCACTCACTGATACACATACTTGGTCTATAAAAACCTCACGGTACACAGAGCGACCTCTCTACGTCATGGTTGGATTTCAAACAGATCGCAAATATCAACAGAATAAAGATGCATCACAATTTGATCACATCCAATTGCGAAATATACGACTCTTCCTGAACGGAGTTACCTTCCCCTATGAAGGAATGGATTTAAACTTTACCAAGAACAAATATGGTAAGCTCTACGACATGTTTACAAACTTTCAGTCCTCCTATTATCAGAAAGAAGCATGTCCGCTATTATCCCCGCAAGATTTTAAAACCAAAGCACCTCTGGTGGTGATGGACTGTTCGTATTTGGAGGAGTCGATGAAGGAAACAACTATCGATATCCGGTTAGAATTTGAAACGTCTGTAGTTATTCCAGAAAAAACAACAGCCTATTGCCTGATTGTTCACGAGACGCAAGTGTATTATCAGCCGATGTCCAATATGGTGACCAGAGTATAAATAGAAGTTTGGCTGCAGAGCCCTGGACTAAATCCTATGATAAAAGATTGAAAAACAATGTTCTGATCTTTTTGCAAATAAAGTAGTATAAGCCATTTTATGTTGTTTTTATCCCTTTAGCAAACCCAGTTCCTTTTCCAACCCCTTAACTAGTAGGACTATAGGTAGAGATGGATTAGTTGGCAGAAAGCACTGGTGAAGAAAGGAGTGTGTATCCGCGAGCAGTAACCATGTCTAGAACATTGATTGTCGATATGCAAGGCTTCAAAGTCAATGAAAATAAGTTTGTTTTCAAGGACGTTGCAATTATAGATTGCACAACCATGTGGACGCCCACAGTAAGTGCTTTCACTTTTGAACCACCGTTTCCCTTATACATGCAGTCGGACGAGGATAGAAGACAAACCGAGTGGCTGCAACGTCATTTAGGATTGAACTGGAATCAAGGAAACATTCCTTATAACTATCTACTGTTTGTATTAAAAGCCTATTTGTTCGGTGCCAACACTATTTTTGTAAAAGGAGGTGAAAAAAAGGAATGGTTACGTCAGTATGTTTCTCCAACTTGTAAACTCATCGATCTACACGAAATGGGATGTCCTGCACTACACACCTTATATGAGCCTGGTGAACGTGTACAAAAAAAGACACTCCTACACGTATCGAAACTCTTTGATTGGCTAAGTCGCAATGCATGTCGGTACCTGGAAAATGAGTGTAAAACCTTGTGCATGAATGCAGACCAGAACAGTGAGACAGAGACGTATGTCTAATACAGACGTGTCTGTGTGTATAATGGCTACCATTGAAGGCTTAAAATCTAACCCCATTGAACGGGCTATTGTTAAGTATTTCGCTTGTAAGAAAAAACTGAACAATTTTACCCTAGAAGAACTAAATGCTTTACCTAAAGCGTTTTTGTTTTATGTTGCGTCAAATGCTGTAAAGGAGATTTGGGATAGTGTGCCGAGTGATTGGACACGGGATCCTGTGTTGTGTGAACTTCAACCGTGCACTGATTATGAACATCATCAACAAGTGTACATTTCCAAAATGCCATCAGTTCAAAATTGTAGAACGTGTCAGTTAATTAAACTGTATCATGGACATAAAACCTCATGCAACGACTATGCGTCTTCATTCCACGGATGTGATGGTAAGAAAGAAGCAACCTCCGCAGCAGCGGAAAAAGAATCAACATGTGCGTCACCGACTGAAAAAAATATGCCGGATCTCTACTGGTCATGGTCTCATTGACAAAGTCATAGATCTTTTACCCTTTGAGCTGCACTTACCTGGTTATCAATACTGTGGCCCTGGTACAAAGTTAGACGTTCGACTGGCACGTGGTGATCCTGGAATTAATGCTTTAGACGCAGCTTGCAAGCAGCATGATCTAGCGTACAGAACATCAAAGCGTGAGAACAACATCTCTGAACTAAGACGTGTCGCCGACCAGATACTTTTGAGAAAGGCTATGGAACGTGTGACGTCACCTTCTGCATCTGTTGCAGAAAAAATGGCGGCCCTTGTGGTAGCAGGTGCTATGAAGGGGAAGCTCGTGTTGAGTGGTGGACGTTTACAAACAAAACATATGAAAGGACCAAGAACAAAGCAAAAATAAACTCTACACTATTCTTACCTTATGTTAAACAAGTGGTAACATGTTGATGTGCAAACGATGCTAATAAAGAAATGAACTAAAATATATGTTTGTTTTTTCTAACTCATACTTGGGGTAGCATGCATGTAACCAATAGTTAAATCAAAAACTCAAAAGTCAAACTTTTTTTTGTTTATTAAAAAAACTCATAGTAATCAAAAAGCTATATATAAGATTTTACGTTGTTGCGATGTGAATGGTGTTGTGATGTGTATGGTGTTGCGATGGGGATGGTATCTTGATGAGCAGGACTCCTCACTGAAGTAAAACTAGTGGCAAGCGTAGGCGTTGTTACTGCCTCTTCTTCTATATCATCTCCCGCGAGGTTGTTGTTTACACTGGAACGAAATTCCATTCTAGAGAAAAAGCTATTGCAATTTGAGTTTGGAAGGTTTGTGGTAAATCTGGCATACAATAAATATAACTTACCTTTTAGTAGGGATGATATCTACTTCTGAGAGATGTTAGTTGGTTTGTAGGATGTAAAGTAACTTGACCAACTGAGTAAATGTATGAAGAATATAAGTAATCATTAGTGTTTGGATATATTATATCCGTTTTACTTCCATCTGGGAATACACATCTTGTAACAAATTTAGGTTTTGTACATTTATGGCACCAATATATGTCCTCCTCATTCAAGTCGTCTAAGAGATACTTCCAATTTTTATGTTTTACAAAATAACTTTGACTGTGAATATTATTAGGGAGGGGAAGCGTGTCGTCAGTGTTGTTACTATCTGGATCTTCATCTTCCATAGCAAGGTCTAATCCATAGCATAAAACAAAACATTTTAAACACAATTGTGGTGTTTGAAGCCATATTTTCAGTGTTGCCTTAGTAAACAAGAGTTTAGTGCTTTTCAGTCGGTCAACACGAATGTACCCAAAAGAGATGGGTTATGCCCTAATCCTGAAATAAATTACATGAGATTTTCAGGATTAGGGCATAACCCATCTCTTTTGGGTACATTCGTGTTGACCGACTGAAAAGCACTAAACTCTTATTTTAAACACAACTTGTGACAATTAATGTAGTCAATTTCACCGTCACTATTTTCGTACGTGTCATTTGTGTCAGGAATGTGGTAGTCGTTAATGTACGTCACACACTGTAACTCATTGAATTGTCGTGGGAAAATGATGGTGTCTTGCCCCATAGAATAATGAAGTTGGTAGTCAAATCGAGTTGTGTTTTGTGATAAAATATAGTTTAATGGCCATTCTTTGAAGGTACTGTTCAAGTAGTTAGTGTATGTAGATGTAGTACGAAATTCATTATATGTTTTGTTATATATTTGACTGCGATGACCATGTTTTGTTGCATATATCCAGTGACTTGGGTCAGAAAAGTGTTGTCTAAAAGTTTCAGATTGGTTAGCCATAGTACTCACCAAACGTTGTTGCTTGAATGCGTACCAGTAAAAGATAAAAACGAATTAGTTATTCCACAACACTCACACAAGAAATATATATATTTTGCAGCAAAATCTTTCTTGGTTGTTTCCTAGCACACCACACTAGCGAATAATCAGCTCAAACCGGCTTCACTCCATTCATATAGGGACTTGCGCGTAGAGCACGGTGTCCATACATAGTAGCGGTCCTTCGGACGCTTACAGCTCCAGTTACTAAGTGAAGATGATGAATTACTTCCGCGCTATCAATATCTCATGGTCACCAAAGACGGTAATGTAACCTTCGGTCGCCATGCTGCACGTAGAGCACGGTGCCCCATACATAGTAGCGGTCGGGTTGTAGTAAATAACTTTGTTATAATTATATCCCCTTCTGCACTGTAGAGCACGGTGCCCATACATAGTAGCGTTCGGGTTGCAGTAAATAACTTTGTTAAAATGATATCCCCCTTCCACACTGTAGAGCACGGTGCCCATACATAGTAGCGGTCGGGTTGCAGTAAATAACTTTGTTATAATTATACCCCCTTCCACACTGGTGAGCACACCCACGAATCTGTTATATATACAGGTGTAAGGGTCGCACCCAATCTCACTTGCATCAAGTCTCTTTTGGCGTGAACATCGTTCTGCTCTGTACAAGGTGAGTTAACGTTTTGTGTTTTCTTATCATTATTCAACAGTTAGTAGATGATTATAGACTATATGGGGGCTATCTTTTTTTATAGTTAACATGGATGCTCTCCAACAGTTAAACAAAATAGGGGCCCAGGCTGGGTTGGAAACAAGAAGACTAAGGGATCTCCCAGTTAACCAACCGTTCCCTGTAGAGAGTCTGCAGAGAATCGAGACACGATTCGGCACCAGACTTCTTTGTCACTGCCAAGAGTTTATGGTGTTTCTACCAAGTCGATTTGCCAGCATATCCAACGAGACGCTGGCAACGTTAAATTCACGCCCCTTGGTATTGAAGTATTTAGGCATGCACAATAATGCATGCCTAGTCCTCTTTGAAGCGGATAACATTTAACTCTTTGTCACATCGTGTATGAGCAGATAGCCTCGCTGTTCCACCTCTAACAAAACCATTTAATACTAGAGAAATAGCAGTTGACTATTATTGTAAGTGTTTATTAGAAAATAACCTCATGGTACCACTTGTTTGGGAAAATGTTCGTGACTGCTTTCAAACACGACTGTGCAGTGGACGAATATACAATGTCAACAAAATTTTACATCCAAAATTGTTTTTACAAGCATGTTTACCCGTTTTTTTATTACAATTTATCACTCTTTTTATGCGCTTCACAGCATTAAAGGTGAACACAGAATTAGCGTGTACCTTTGTATTTTTTAAAGTCAGTGGAGATGAAAAACGGGAAACCATTTATTTGACAACAAAAATGAGACCATGTTATCGGACGGATGACAGGGAAGCTTGGTATAACGAACATGTCGTTGACGCTTTGGTGTCTAAGTTTGACGCCTTTCTTGAAGGTGAAAGTGGAAAATCGCTCGAGGTCATCCCGTTTCTACAAGTCAATGTATGTTGCTTTGATCCCTTAAATTCAGGTTCTCTATATTTTCCACTTCCTCTTCCTGTTCAACGTAGAAAAGCCGTTCTCAACATTCAAAATGAGGATGACTATTGCTTTTTGTGGTGCGTGGCTGCATTTCTAGCCCCTGTTCAACGTCATGTTAGTTTAACATCCTCATACACGGTCATGTTTAACAGGTTACTCTCCACGCTCAACTTTGCAACTATTTCATTTCCTATGGAACTTACCTCTATGGCTAAATTTGAAAGTCTTAATCTTCATTTTTCCTTTATGATTTATGGTCTTGATAAGAATACGGTTATTGGACCGCTTTATTGTACGCAGCAGCAGAAGGTACACCATATAAATTTATTATACATTTCTAACGAGCAAACAAGTCACTATTGTTTAATTAAAAACCTCTCCAAGCTTGTTGGAGGTCAACTTTCATCTAGACACCATAAAACATTTATTTGTGAACGGTGTTTGCAGTACTTTTCAACGCAGATCAAGCTGGATAGCCACACAGTGGATTGTTCTACTCAGCCAGCAGTTAAAATTACATTTCCAAAACCGAAAGAGGCAAAAATGAAATTCAAAAACTTCCATCGCATGGATCCAGTGGCCTATACTGTGTATGCAGACATTGAAACTCTAACTACCCCCATTCAGCGGTGTCCACCGAATCCGTCTTCCTCATACACAGATGCTATTCAAAGACATACTCCGTTTTCTGTGGCCTTTCAAGTTGTTTGTTCCTATGATCCAAGTCAATCCTATTTCAAATTGTTTCGAGGACCTACCTGTATTCAGTGGTTGTTACAGGAACTGAAACAGTTAGCTGAGCATGTCCATCAGCTTCTTCAAATTCCCAAGCCCATACAGATGACGCTAGACGAAATGATACATCATGATACGGCAACAACGTGTCATATTTGTCAGAAGCCTATTTTACCTGACGACATTAAAGTGCGCGACCATTGTCATTACACGGGCGTCTATCGAGGAGCTGCACACGACACGTGTAATTTAACGTTTCGTGCAGCAAAGTATATACCCGTCTTTTTTCACGGTCTCACCAATTTTGACTCCCACTTTATTATTCGTGAGTTTGCCACATTAGACAAGGAACATTTTTCCATTATTCCGCAAAATCATGAGCGGTTTATCTCCTTTTCTATACATTACCAGGGTATATCACTTCGGTTTCTCGATTCCTATCGATTTATAGCCTCTTCGTTAGAAGCCTTGGTCAAGGGCATTTCACCCGATGAATTGCACTTTACACGAAACCATTTTTCGGATGATGCTAAATTCAAACTTTGCATCCGGAAGGGCGTTTATCCTTATGAATATACCAACAGTTGGTCTTCCTTGGACGAAACGCATTTACCTCCACAGGATGCATTTTTTAGCACGTTGCATAATACTACCATTACTGATACCGATTATATCCACGCCTGCAACGTGTGGGATACCTTTGGTTGTACCACCCTAGGTGAATATGCTGATCTGTATCTCACTGTGGATACCTTGCTATTAACGGATATTTTTGAAAAATTCCGTCGCATGTGTATACAGATTTACAAGCTGGACCCGTGTCACTATTATACAGCACCGGGTTTATCATGGGATGCCATGTTGTTGTACACAGGTATCGAGTTGGATTTACTTGTAGATATTGACATGTTATTATTTTTTGAAAAGGGTATTCGTGGAGGATTTGTTTCCCTTGTTCAGAGACATGTCCATGCCAATCATCCTTACATGTCAACGTATAATGCTCAGCAGCCCATTTCCTATTTAACACACTACGATATAAATAATTTATACGGCTATGCTATGAGTCAACCCCTCCCGTATAAAGATTTTGTTTGGCTCAGTAACGAGGAAATCGAACGCTTTGACGTGTTCACCGCTGCTCGTCAAAAAGAAATTGGCTTTGTCCTGGAAGTGGATATACAATACCCTGCACATGTGCATGACGATCACGCTGATTTACCGTTCTGTGTCGAGCGTAGGATTCCTCCAAATTCGAGCTCAAAACATCCAAAGTTACTGGGAACGCTTCTTCCTAAAACAAGGTATGTGATTCACATCCAAGTGCTTTTACAATGCTTAACGTATGGACTCGTGTTGAGTAAGATCCATCGTATTGTATCGTTTACACAAAAGGCGTGGTTGAAGCCTTACATGGACCTGAATACTCACCATCGGCAGCGTGCTACCCAACCTTTTGAAATTAATTTTTTTAAATTGATGAATAATGCAGCATACGGAAAAACGTTTGAAAATGTACGCAAACACCGGTCCATCCATTTAGTTAATTCGTGGGAAGGTAGGTATGGAGCTCGGAAATATGTTGCCAAGCCCCATTTTAAAACCATGAAAATTATTACTGATACATTGGCTACCGTCGAATTAGGAAAGGTTGAAATTCTTTACAATAAACCTATTTATTTAGGGATGACTATTTTGGAGTTTTCAAAATTAACCATGTATGACTTTCATTATGGGTTTGCTCGTCGCTATTTTAAGGATGTTCATCTTGTTTACACTGATACTGATAGTTACATATATCAGGTTAAAGCAACAGACGTTTATCAGGTGATGCGTGACCATCCTGAGCATTTCGATACGTCCTCTTTTCCTGATGGTAACATCTTTGGCTTGTTACCTCAAAACAATAAAGTTATGGGGCTCATGAAAGATGAATGTGGCGTCGATGTGATGACAGAATTTTTAGGTCTTGCATCAAAAATGTATTGCTATACTTGCGACAGTTCAAGACATGTCAGTCGAGCCAAGGGGGTCCGCTCTAGTGTCATCCGAACGTTATGTATGGCTCGTTATCGTGAGGCATTATATAATCCCACTGAACAGTATGCGAAACAGGCACGTCTAACGTCCCGTACCCATGAAGTGTTTCTTGTCGAGCAAATGCGACGCTCGTTGCTTTTGTTTGATGATAAACGTTCATGGGTAAATGATCACCTCACAAGCTTGCCATGGGGCCATTACGCCCTTAATGAGTAAACCAATACAGTTTTGTTCTTCATGTGTGTTCGCTATTATCTGTGAATCAAAACATGTCTATGTGTATGTCAAATATTGTAAATAAAGAAATAGTATGTATTGTCCTTTTGTTTTATTTATTTTCAAGTCCTATATAATCATCAAACCTTGCTATTTCCTTACTAGATGTTTAGATGGTAAGTATAATAGACCGAAGCTATCGCAGGAGCTAATGTGCAAGATGGCCGCCTCGCGCAACTACTCTCTGTTATTCTTATGGAGGGACAGTCAGAGCTGGAGCAGTGGCTAATGTGCAAGATGACCGCCACGTCCTGAGACCGTGGATGATGTCACAGGCGGGGAGTTCGGTCGTATAGTTGCTAAATGGAATATTTATTATTATGAGATAATTATTGATTGATTGATAGCTTGCCACGGTGCGTGAGTGGTTATTGTGTCGGACTATCAACCCCAAGCTTGCAGGTTAGCTCTTAGCCGTGGTAAGTGATTTTTGAAAGGCGGAAAAAATTACGACACGCATGTCATTCAATGTCGACATGTCAAAGAACCCAGGGGGAATTCGGTCGTGTAGTTGCTAAATGGAATATTTATTATTATTATGAGATAATTATTGATTGATTGATAGCTTGCCACGGTGCGTGAGTGGTTATTGTGTCGGACTATCAACCCCAAGCTTGCAGGTTAGCTCTTAGCCGTGGTAAGTGATTTTTGAAAGGCGGTAAAAATTACGACACGCATGTCATTCAATGTCGACATGTCAAAGAACCCAGGGGGAATTCGGCCGTATAGTTGCTAAATGGAATATTTATTATTATGAGATAATTATTGATTGATTGATAGCTTGCCACGGTGCGTGAGTGGTTATTGTGTCGGACTATCAACCCCAATCTTGCAGGTTAGCTCTTAGCCGTGGTAAGTGATTTTTGAAAGGCGGAAAAAATTACGACACGCATGTCATTCAATGTCGACATGTCAAAGAACCCAGGGGGAATTCGGCCGTGTAGTTGCTAAATGGAATATTTATTATTATGAGATAATTATTGATTGATTGATAGCTTGCCACGGTGCGTGAGTGGTTATTGTGTCGGACTATCAACCCCAAGCTTGCAGGTTAGCTCTTAGCCGTGGTAAGTGATTTTTGAAAGGCGGCAAAAATTACGACACGCATGTCATTCAATGTCGACATGTCAAAGAACCCAGGGGGAATTCGGTCGTGTAGTTGCTAAATGGAATATTTATTATTATGAGATAATTATTGATTGATTGATAGCTTGCCACGGTGCGTGAGTGGTTATTGTGTCGGACTATCAACCCCAAGCTTGCAGGTTAGCTCTTAGCCGTGGTAAGTGATTTTTGAAAGGCGGCAAAAATTACGACACGCATGTCATTCAATGTCGACATGTCAAAGAACCCAGGGGGAATTCGGTCGTGTAGTTGCTAAATGGAATATTTATTATTATCATGAGATAATTATTGATTGATTGATAGCTTGCCACGGTGCGTGAGTGGTTATTGTGTCGGACTATCAACCCCAAGCTTGCAGGTTAGCTCTTAGCCGTGGTAAGTGATTTTTGAAAGGCGGCAAAAATTACGACACGCATGTCATTCAATGTCGACATGTCAAAGAACCCAGGGGGAATTCGGCCGTGTAGTTGCTAAATGGAATATTTATTATTATGAGATAATTATTGATTGATTGATAGCTTGCCACGGTGCGTGAGTGGTTATTGTGTCGGACTATCAACCCCAAGCTTGCAGGTTAGCTCTTAGCCGTGGTAAGTGATTTTTGAAAGGCGGCAAAAATTACGACACGCATGTCATTCATTGTCGACATGTCAAAGAACCCAGGGGGAATTCGGCCGTGTAGTTGCTAAATGGAATATTTATTATTATGAGATAATTATTGATTGATTGATAGCTTGCCACGGTGCGTGAGTGGTTATTGTGTCGGACTATCAACCCCAAGCTTGCAGGTTAGCTCTTAGCCGTGGTAAGTGATTTTTGAAAGGCGGCAAAAATTACGACACGCATGTCAATGTCGACATGTCAAAGAACCCAGGGGAAGTTCGACCGTGTAATTGATGATCATACAACACACACACACATCTCCAGTATACAGGTTTGATGACCATATTGTCCTTAGTATAACCGAACAAAGATGATTAACCGCGTTAACCTACATGGGACTGATAACCGCGATGCTTCACTCCTCCCCATGATTATTCAACACACACACACACACATACACATCTCCAGTATACAGGCTTGATGACCATGTAGTCCATAGTATAACCGAACACAGATGATTAACCGCGTTAACCTACATAGGACTGATAACCGCGATGTTTAAGTTTGTAGTCAAATTGAGTTGTGTGATATGATAAAATATAGATGTAGATGTTGTACGAAATTCATTATATGTTTTGTTATATATTTGATAGTACTCACCAAACGTTGTTGCTTGTAGGCGTACACCACACTTGCAAATGATCAGCTTAAACGCGGTCACTCCTTACATATAGAGGCTTGCGCGTAGGGCGTGGTGCCCATATTTAGCAACATGCTCCAGTTTCTAAATTAAGAGATGAATTATTTTCGAACTGAGATGTTACAGGGGCCGCACAAACAGCGCTCCCACAAGTAGCTAGTCGTCATGGAGCTCCACAACCAGTGAGAATGTGTAGTTGCTCTCACGTTATTATATCAGGGTCTCACAAGCATCGAACATAAGTATACCCCATTCACACAGGGGGCCTCACAAACAGCGCCCTCACAAGTAGCTAGTCGTCATGGAGCTCCACAACCAGTGAGAATGTGTAGTTGCTCTCACGTTATTATATCAGGGTCTCACAAGCATCGAACATAAGTATACCCCATTCACACAGGGGGCCTCACAAACAGCGCCCTCACAAGTAGCTAGTCGTCATGGAGCTCCACAACCAGTGAGAATGTGTAGTTGCTCTCACGTTATTATATCAGGGTCTCACAAGCATCGAACATAAGTATACCCCATTCACACAGGGGGCCTCACAAACAGCGCCCCCACAAGTAGCTAGTCGTCATGGAGCTCCACAACCAGTGAGAATGTGTAGTTGCTCTCACGTTATTATATCAGGGTCTCACAAGCATCGAACATAAGTATACCCCATTCAAACAGGGGGCCTCACAAACAGCGCCCCTCGAATTTCCTCAACAGGAAGCGAGGGTTCGAATCCCTCACACGACAGCTCGTCATGGGTTAACAACAGTCCATATACCTCTACATTTTTACCATACATAGATCTCTAGGGGACATTTAGTATTTCGTATTATTCATATTCGTAACCATGCTTAATGGAATATTTATTATTATTATTAGGTCTTTATTGATTGATACCTACAGCCCCGGCCATCGCATTGTTCTACTACTCTAAGTTACACTCGGTCACATTCGACTACCTTCGACAGTCGCCCGAACCGGTCCCTTCCCCCACTTCCATCCACAAGCTATACAGGCAATGCACACCAGCCAGCTCAGTCAGTTGGCTGGCCAACACAGGTCGGCTAACAACTGGGTCTGCTTCCAAGCCAGACCTTCCCCTCCCCTCCCCTCCCCCCCCCTCCCCCAAGCCCCCCAGGGAACGCCTGGGGGGGCACGTGACCACGAGAAACCATGGATGACCTTGAAATCTGTCCAGGACCGGCTTAGCCCTACTACTACTTACTTAAATTAGCCTAAATACCTTGTGTAATGATGAACAATAATATGGAAGTGATGTCCTAATAGATGTTTTCTTCTTCGCTGTCTGTAACCCACCCGCTATGCCCTTTTATATAACGGCATATACTGTAGTGAAATTTCAGATTAATTCTCTACCGTGTATCACTCTTTTTTCTTTTCGCTTTCACTTTGATAATATATCATTTTCATACCTTATTTCATCTTTTGGCGGGAGGGGGGGGGGGACATTATCAATTGTAACTACTATGCTTGATCACGTCTGCACCGGATATATGTGCTAAATCACTTAAATGTGTGGTTTTTATTTATTGTATATTTAACAACCGCAGCCATGTTCGACAGCATATTTGGTATGTGAAACTGCCGCAGTGAGCGATCACATTGACGTCATTAGTTACCAACATATCCGATACTAAATAGGCCTACATAGACGACACATCTAATGTTGTAATTATGTGAGAAAAAGAAATAAACGAGCTCTTCTTGGTTAGACGACTGACTGGACGAAACCATCGGTCGCTATTTGGTTAGACGACTGTCTGGACGAAAATTACCGATTGCATTACAAGCAAGGAGGTCTGGGCATAAGCCCCAGGTTAGGTTTGTTTTGTACGTAGAACAATATTTACCACTGTAATGAACGCTGATCGTAAGAATTTCATGTTTCGACTAATCGGGAAAAAACCAGCGCCTCACTGCCTAAAAGTTATTGGTCTAGGCACAAACCAAGGGTTTGGATGAAAATTATTGATGCGTGTCTACCCCCACTGTGCGTGACAAAATCCAGGGGTGTTGTATGGCCTAATAAATTAACAATTATCGGTCTAGACAAAAACAGCTTGCACAATCCATAGCGAACTGGTTCAAACTTGGCGCTATTTTGTTTCATGGTACAGCGCTTATACAAAGTAGTCCCGTAAGTGTGGGATTGGCAATACTGTACTTGTGCATAATTAACAGCGAAAATGGCAGACTCAGCTGGAATTCCATCTATATAAGTCGTGATCCTATTTGGGACATCCTGAGATCTGAAAAATGCACACTTTGTCACGAACCTGGAAGTAAAATGGATAAGGGGCACCTGCCACATTGCAACAAACTTGATGTGACTGCTAGAACTTCAGGAAACCTCACACAACTCTATTGGAATGCAAGAATGCTGATGGATTGGAATCTGAGCTAGCCATAAGAAACAACATGTCGGCAACTGTGTGGTACGGAATTTTACTGGTATTATGGTCTTTGGAAATGGCGAGATTTTAAGCAGGGTTGGCGACAATGTGCTCGCACCTGAAAACAACTTACCTTCAAGAAATGCAACCATAAACCAACATTTACGTAGGCATAGGGGACGGATGTTAATGTTGCCTACCCTGTTTTGATCTAGTAACTTATTTAAGCTGTCCCGGACTATACCTCGTATCGTCAACAAGCGTTTAGTCAACTGTCTCTTGTCTTACCTATGTGTCATTAGAGGAAGTGACACGCAAAGTCGAACAAGTCCACCTAATACAGTTTTTCACAATCAACAAAAAACTTATTTCAGCCATACATGTTAATGAAAATAACATATTGAAATGCAAACAATTTCATTGTCATGCAAAAAGGGCAATTCATGACTGCAAATAAATCTACAATGAAAATATTTGTTTAAAAAGCACATTTAATTACGGACATGTTCTCTTTTGCATGAACCGTTTGGACATGTTCGGCTTTGAATGATTTTCAAGAGGAAGGTGTCTTGTTCTTTCACAATCGCTTACATTTTATTCATTAATGGTTGCCATAAGATACCAAAATAACTTCCTTGTTTCATTTTACAAGACACATCATTAAACATATAAACCACAATCATCTTCTAAACAATCACACGAAATTTCCACTTCGTCTGAGTTGCACAATGAGGGATTACCATCAATGATGGATGTATACCAACGTAAGTCCTCCAGATTTCGCCAGTCTTCTCCGAAAATAGATTTCAGCAAACTGTCAACATCTTTCTTCTTGGCATCTGGGATTGGGTGGCTGAGGGGCACTTCAGCTACTGACTGGATGGAAAGTTTCTTAAGAGTCCATCCGCGTTTCAGAAGAGACTTCCGCTCTATTAGCTCTTGCTGGGACATGTAGAATGCGGTTGCGTCCACATCAATATGAGTATTTCCCATAACTTTGTACTTTTGTATGTAAATTCTCTTCATTTCACTTATATGGTCTAACTGACGTAGGCCTTTAGATAGGCATTTCACGTCCATCAGTATCCAATCTTCACCCAGGCTTCTTACTTCACCCACTGACTGATAGATCTCTTTATATGCCTCTTTTGTTACTATTGTGGGTTTTTTCGTAGAAGTTTCTCTACTCTACCGAAAACGCGGTCAGCAGGTAAGTAACTATGCCCTCGAACTGGAAAAGTAAGATGAATTTCTTCAACAGAGCAATCATGTGTTCCAAGAAAATACATGAGGGTTTGAAGCACGATGTTGTTTTTGTTTTGTGCCCCACACCCATCACAGAAATGTTTCACCACAGTTTTATCTTTAAAATGAACAGATTTAAAAAAATGCAACAATGCTGAACCCACTTCTGTTGCACCTCGCCTGCTAACTCTTCCGTCCACGAATAAAATACAGGTTCCACTGACTTCGCATTAACAATGCACCAAATGTAGAAACCTATCTGCCTTGTGTAAAATGCTTTTTGAAGTGGAATTTTTGGTAATTGCTGCACCTGTTGCAGATCAAAACAGAATGTCACTGCCTGCTCATTCTCTTCCTGTAAGAGCTCATCCTTTGCTCTTTTCTTATGGACTCTCTTCTGTGTGATAAGTTGCACCTTTTCCTTTGTTGAAGCCACCTTCATTTGCTCGTCGATTCTTGCGCAGAAACTGCAAGTATCAAAAGCTGAGCTTCTAAACCCTATATTATATTCTTCCATGAATATTCTTCGGAACATTGATACAGACACTTTGAGGTCATTAGTCACAGATTTGTTGTACTGTACACTTAGTTTCTTTATACTTAGTTCACTGTGAAGGTATAGCCGTCGTGAATTTTTTCTGACTTTCAGTACACTGCAAATTGTCTATAAATTGTCTAACACTGTTCTTCTTCATTGCGGATTTGTGGCTGACGCGATCTCCACCTCTATATTCCTGTATCGCTTTACCTTCTTTTATTTTGTTTGCTATACTGTTCAGCCGAGTAGGCTTCATTAAGGTAATGTGAATGAAAAATGTCTTGCACACTGGATATATCTTTCCATTTTGTGTGGAAAGGGAGTAGTAATTGGCATTACATTTACGCGGTTTATTTTCACTTTCAATATTTCGAGGTTGTTTTCGTTGAACATTCTTCAATGGCATCATTCGTGCTACCATCCTCTCTTAAACTGCTTTTTCTTGAACTCTATAAATCAACTGTCTCACATGCAATGCATCTCGTGGGTGGATTTCCCGACAACTGAACTGTTTGTTTTTGTGTGAGCATGCATGAAAAGAATGAAAGCCTCTTGGTGCAACATACCGTTTCCTTTTATCCTTTTCACGTCGCGAATCATTCTTCTTCCTCTTTCTGCTACCCTTGCTTGCAGTCTTCACACGAACACTTTCTTCATCCAATTTGCTACAACACTGACGAAATAATTTTAATAGCAGATGTTACGAACAGAAACGTCACTTCGTACTTATTCGGGAAAATGAAAAGATATTTATTCACAAGAAATATGCACACACATTACAAATAACACTCAAAAGACTCCATCTTGGATGCACTGTTCCTTGTCCTTCTTTTCTCACAAAAAACAAAAATAACTGTTGCCAACTGTCTGTCACATCCTCCCACCGTTGAGGAAAGACCTCCTCAACAAGACATCCTCAACTACTCCACATATCTTGCAGGAACATTGACAGTTCTACCCGAACGTGTAGTCTTTGGGGGTTGAACACCAGTTCCAGTCGGCTCTCCTAAAGCAGTAGCCCTTTTCTTATTCAAGCCAGTCCTTAAAGGTGTGCTGTCTTCATCAGGTACTTCTAGTGGGTAGAGTCGCTGTATCGGTCTCAAGAGTTCTCCTTTAGATGTAACAACCCTTGCAAGTCTTGTATTACCATCAGTTCCAGGGAACAAGTCCACAATTTTTCCAAGGGGCCAATCTATCCTCTTAGTGCCATCTGATCCAACTAGGACAATGTCACCTCTCTTGAACAAAAGAGTTGGTTTACAACTCGGTTTACCGAGTGCCAAAAGTCCCAGATATTCCTGCTGGAATCTTTTTTTCAATGCCATTCTTAGGTTCAGAAGATGACGATTTCTTTGATTCAGGGTTATAGCATCCAATGCATCACATTCTGGAACTCCAGTTGTCTTAATTTATTGTAGATAGCAAGCAGGGGTGAGTGGACTTATATCTTCACATCCATCGGTCAGATATGTTAGCGGTCTTGCATTTATGGTGGCTTCTATACTGCAGAGAAGGGTAAGCATTTCTTGGTAAGTTAGACAGGCTTTACCCAAAACTCGTTTCAGAAGCTGTTTAATTAGACGTATTAACCTTTCCCAGAAGCCTCCCCACCAAGGAGCACTAGGGGGATTAAATCTCCAAGTAATACGTTCAACCGAATGGTGTTTGGAAATATTCTCCCAGTCAACACTTTGAAACGCGTTATCTGTACCCGTGAAATTTGTACCATTGTCTGAGTAAATCACAGAGGGGCGTCCTCTTCTTGCTACAAACCGCCGGAACGCTTGCACAAACGCCTCTGTGGAGAGAGAAGTAACCATTTTGAGATGAACAGCGCGATACACCGCACATGTGAAAACTACAATCCAAGCTTTACTTTCATCCCTCAGGAACACCGGACCTGCCAAGTCCACTCTTATCACTTCAAATACACAGGCTTCCCGTATGCGGTCCAGGGGCAGAGGGGCCTGAGCAATTTCGGTATGTTGTCCATCATGCCTCCGGCACTTGACACATTTTCTTATATTTTTTCTAACTGTCCTCCTTCCACCGATGATCCAGAAGCGTTGTCTCAGATGATTAAGAAGAAGTTGTACTCCAATGTGATTTTCTTTCACGTGCTCATCCATAATCAAGCTAGAGGTGATGACATGGTTCGCCGGGAGAATCATTGGGAACCTGAATTGCTTCAAATCTTCTCGCAGAAGTAGTCTCGTTTTAACCCTGAGAACACCATCTTCCAGGAATGGATGTAGTGAAGATAGACGTTTATCAACTAATCCGTGGAAGCTTTCTCGTTGAATTATAGAAATTAGTCTAATTTCAGCCCTTTCTAACTCTTCAACTTGCAGATTTTCTTGCGAGATCCTCTCACGTCTAAGACAATTCTTACAGAAACGAAGAATCCATGCGATTAGATGAACTATTCTGTGATAGCTGGAAAAATATCTGGCATACCTTCATTGGTTACAGTCATAGAATTCACAGTGTTTTTCTTCATTTCCTTTGCGATACTCTCTTCGTCATACACCACTTTTGTTTGAGGCCAACAATCTGGAGAATCGTACAACCAGGCAGGTCCCTCCCACCATCGAGAGGCTACTAATTGCGAAGCAGAACAGCCACGTGACGGTAAATCAGCTGGATTCAATGAACCTGGAACATGTCGCCAGCAGTTTAAATTGGTCAAATTCCTGATCTCATTCACACGATTGCGGACAAACACCGACCAGTTCTCAGTCCTGCAGATCCATGCTAGAACTGTGGACGAGTCAGACCAGAGAAAAAACTCATGAACTTCCAGTGAAATAGATTCCAACACACATTTAAGCAACCGTGCACCAATTGTAGCAGCCAGCAATTCCAATCTGGGGATTGTCACTTCCTTGAGGGGGGCCACACGAGATCTTGCATCACATAAGTGTACACTCACTTGATTGTTCGAATCGCATCTTATGAAGACTACTGCTGCGTATGCAAGTTGGCTGGCATCACAGAAGACATGAATTTGCACATGGTCACTTCTTCCAAACCATCGAGGAATCTTGATTTCTACCAGGTGAGGTAGATCCTTTACCCAGGCCAGAAACTCGTCTCTGGACTTCTCATAAACTGCACTATCCCATCTTATATGCGTCTTCCAGGTCCTTTGAATCAACAGTTTAACACAAAGGGTGACAGGACATGTCACACCAACTGGATCAAAAATTCGATGTGCGAGTGACAGAATTGTCCTTTTCGTCACTTCTCCCACCTGAAGGCTATTCAACCAATGCAAATTTAAAGTAAGTGTATCCTCCTGTCGATCCCATAACAGTTCCAAAACAGATGAAAGGGTAGCAGACTGGTCATCATCCTGAGACAACTGCCATCCCCTCAAATTAAAACTGCCTTCTGATAATACCCTACTAGCTTGATTGATAAACTCGCCCACCTCCGATTCCCTGTCATGGCTAGTGACAACGTTGTCCACGTAGAAGCTCTGTAGAAGTCTCTCGATGAATAGGGGATTGAATTGCGGGTTTTACAAGTACTTCTTAAGGTGATACTCCAAGACAGCCACCAGGAGAAACGGACTACAAGTTAAGCCGAAAACCAGCCTGGCATGCTTGAAGATCTTGTAATTATTCCCAACGTCCTGCCACATCAGGAAGCAGATATAGTTTCGATCTTCTTTCCGTATGCTTATCTGAAGGAAGACCTTCTCAATGTCTGCAATAATTCCTACTTTCCTCTTTCGGAATCTAAGAAGAATAGCAGGGATTAGCTCAATCAGGTTGGGACCATCATACAAACAATCGTTCAAAGCAGGGGTTCCCGCTTCCTTCGCTGAGGCGTCAAATACAGGACGAACAGGTGTCGTTGAACTACTTTCCTTCACAACAGCTCGATGCGGTAGATAGTGTCTGAAGTTTTCATCCTCCTGAACCGGTTCAATAACACCACAAATATTTTCATACGTCTCGCCTAGTCCAGAATTTTCCACTTTCTTCCTTGTGTTGACTAACCTCTTCTCAGCCATGACCCTGTTAGATAAAAGAAATGATTTGTTTTCTTTCCAGGGTAAATGGACTTCATACCTAAATTCTCCATTAATAGACACGGTTTTCTGAAAGTGCTCCATTGTTGCAAAGTTTTCTTCAGTTTTAGTTTTCTTTACGGCATGATCGCTGATACCTAGCACGTCCAGTTCCCACAGATTTTCACCTGAAGCATCTCTGATAAAGAGAGAAGTGACGAGGTTGGTCATGCTTGATTGATCTCTGGAAACTACTTTACCCATCACAGTCCACCCCAGCAGAGTCTCAATACATACAAGACCATTGCTTAGTGTACACGTTTGTCCAGTCATTAACTTTCCAGCGACATCAGCGCCTATTAATAGTTCAATGGGACCTTCAGTATCATAATTCTGTATCCCTTTTGCTCTTAGTTCTTGCAACCATGGGCCCTTTAACATAGTATTGTACCCTGTAATTACTTGTTGCCCTAAGACTTCAAAATTGCAGGCATAAGGCTTTCCTAAACTCTCTATGTAGATCCTATAGCACCTATGCTGGCTCTCTTCGGTGACTACCCCACCAAATAGTGAATGGCGTAGCATTTCTGTGCGATGACTACTGTAACCTAACTTCTGTGCCACTGATTCAAGCATATAAGATCTCTAACTGCCAGTATCCAGTAGAGCCCTTACCTCCATTGCAGAGGATTCTCCAATGACCTTCACCTTTAATGTTTGCAAAATAACACCTTGCACACCACTACGTTCTTCATTTGAAATCAAAGAATGAGACTGAAGTTTCTCATTGGTAGCTTCAGAGGAATGTGTTGGGCCTAGACATATTAGGCTGTTATGTTTTTTTGCTACAGGAATCACATTTTAACTGACTTCTGCACATCTTTGAAACATGTCCTTTCTTCAGACAGAGAAAGCATGCTCTCTTATTCTTCACAATTGAGACTCTCTCCTTTAAAGCCATCTGCTTTGCCACGGAGCAGTTTGAACTAGCATGGGACCTATCACAAAATATACAGTTTAGTTTAAGATTACAATCCACAAGTGGCGATTCACTGTAAATGTCAATTTTCTTCGTACCTTTTGACTTGTCAGGATTCACATTGATGTTACCTTTACTTGGGATGGCCAGTTTGATCCTTTCCTCACTCTCTACTTCATTCTCCAGGAATTTCATCAAACCTTTAAGACGTTCACTAGGTTCACATTCCTTCCCACCGCCACTCCCCTGCCAGGCACGTAACACATCTATAGACAAGCATGATTCAATCATAGGAAATAACATTGCTGCATATTTCTCGGAAGTTACACCTAGGCTCTCCAAAGCACCAAGTTGAGTTTCGAGTCTGTCATATAATGATGAGATGTCAAGACTACTACAAGAATTCATCATTGTCAATAGTTCTCTAGTGTAGACTTCCACCAACAAAGAATCTTTGCCAAAACGTGATTTAAGTTTCTGTATTGCTTTAGGGTAATTTCCACTTGTGGCTGGAAAACTATCAACGATGTCGCGAGCTTTGGAGTTTGGCAATGTTGCTTGGATAAGATATTCGTATTTATCGGCATTATCTAACCCTTCATCTTCATCAATCTTTTGAAATTGATTCCAGAAACCTAACCAATCTCGTAGATTTCCACCAAATTTCCGGAATTCGATCTTTGGAAGGCGATATTTACTTTTTAGGTTATGAGTGTTACTGGTGCTTACTGTTGACTGGACTTCGTCTTCACGTTTTCTCTCCATTGCAAGAGCATCGGAAACAGCCGCTGCTAACATATGAAACTTGCGTTTATAGTCATCTACTCCGTCTACTTCTGTGATCAGGTCTTCTTCTGACACCGCATCTTCCATGAGGTGTTGGAAGATCTCCTGGTCCAGATTACTTACGAGGTTAGCCTTCTCTTCCACTAAGGGGTAATCTCCTCGGATAGCGACTATGTCCTTTATTTCTTTCTCCAACAAACTTGAAGTGAAGCTACAATTTTCGTGAACGATGCACGGTATACACCACGTATTCTTATCAAACTTCGAATATCGCTCATTTTCCTTTCTATGTCCTGTCACGATCACCAGATGTTACGAACAGAAACGTCACTTCGTACTTATTCGGGAAAATGAAAAGATATTTATTCACAAGAAAAATGCACACACATTACAAATAACACTCAAAAGACTCCATCTTGGATGCACTGTTCCTTGTCCTTCTTTTCTCACAAAAAACAAAAATAACTGTTGCCAACTGTCTGTCACACTTCACACGAACACTTTCTTCATCCATTTTGCTACAACACTGACGAAATAATTTTAATAGCAATACGTTATATTATTAAGCCGGACCACAGAAGCACGGAAATAATGCTAATATCAGCTGCTCTGCGCGGGAACGTCTGGGCTCGCGCGGAATGGAAATCACGTGACATAGAGCATCCAGCGTTTAGAAAAGACTGTGGAGCCTTATGGCGACAGTGTTGCTAGCTCTAGGCAGAGGTAGCGTTGACGTCATACGTTATGTTCACCCGCTTCGAGTACTGTTCTTTCATAAGTTAGCGAGACAACACAACCCCAGCAGCTACCTGAAGTAGAAGACGCACAGGAAGGAGCAGTTTTGCAGGTGTTAACGGATTGGACCAGTATTAAGGATACCGTACGCGAAGAGAACCAATAACGACATTCATTTCGTTGTGATTTGACGCATTACTGATTGACAGATGTCGAGAGCACAACCCTTCTTTCCTTCTGATGTACTGTATGCTGACGATGTTAACAATTTTTACGTCAGCAATACTGTTGATCATCACTTTTTTGTTATTAGTTAGGCTATAATTTAGTCTCTTTCAATTCTATTCTTGTTGTTTTGTTTAGATTAATATTTGTAATATTCTAGTGAGTTAGCCTTGCGGTTAGGGGCGCGCAGCTGTGCGCTTGCATTCGGGTGATAATGGATTCGAACCCAACTGTTGGCAGCCCTGATTCGATCGAACAGAAAATAAAACAGTCACACAACAATAAACCAATGACGGATAGTGATTCAGAACTTATGTTGCCGGCGGAACTGAGCACGTGCTCCACTCCGGGCAAATATGCAGCACTGGGCGAGGCTCTTCCTTCCAGCGTGCTAACCTCGAAAATGTTTAAATTACTAAGACGTAATATAAACGATACTTGTATGCAATAACAAAGGTAATCAATTGGCAGATAATTGTAGGAAGCTGTTATGACGAAAAAAATATATGTTCAGAGTTCCTTCATGATAAAAGGTGAGGTAACAAAACCAGTGTAGGGGGGCGGTTCCGTTAAAAGTAAAAGCCCGTAAGACCCACAGTCTTTTCTAAACGCTGGATGCTCTTATAGTTCGTCTTTGCAGGAAATGTAGATGTGGACAAGTTCGTGTTTGCGCTGAACCATGCATCTTCACAGGCTTGTATCATGGGACATATTCAAGTTTGCTTAAATGGCACGATCTATTTACATTCCGTTCATCTTGTACGTCCGTTCCATATTGTATCTCATATTTTTTTAAAATTGTGGACATGTTCGTCTTTGCGTGTCGCCTCATCGAATGAAACCTGTAACAACAGCAACAACAAGTAATGGTGATTCATATCATTCGGCTTGGGTTAGCATACTCGACTTTTAAAAACATTTTTTTTTTTTTTTGTGTTGATCTTTCTTTTAGTTTTTACAGTGTACTAATGTGTATTCGCACACTCTGTTAAAAAACAATTGGTATGGACATGGTTATTAAATGTATGGTGTTAACTTTAACCTTAATAGGCTTACACCAGCATGGTCATATTGACCACAGTATCTGTTCGATACTATTTTTAGCCTATTTTCATTTATGCAAAATTAGCCTTATGAGATCACCTTTTGTCCGTGTGTCTGTGTGTGAGTATGTGTGTGATTCGTGTGTGTGTGTGTCCCTAATGAAACCTAAACGGCTGGAGCGAATTCAATGAAATTTGGTAAGTTCATACCACTCTTCCGGACGACCCCGACCGTGCTCTTCAAATTTTGTTACGTCTCACCTATGCAATATGGCGACTGTGCGAAATATTTCACCGTCATTCTATATCTCTGAACTTATTACTGCTATCAGCCTGAAATTTTGTACGGGGATAAAGGAAGTTCATCTATGAGACTTTCAAAAACCGGTTAACTACAAAACAAACATGGCGGCCAAGCGAAGTTGAAAGTTTAAATAGACTTTTCTCGCGATTTAATGATCCAAAAGCAATGAAATTTGGTACAGCAAATGTTTATACTCATTGTAATGCACTGGTATCTAATTTAGTTAAATTGTTTACATAACCTCAAGATGGCAGCTGTGCGAATTTTAAAATTAAGTTTTTATTTCTTGTGTCATAATCATGCGATCGAAGTGAAAGTTTGAATAATGAACCTACGCAATAATTTTCCTTTAATGGTACATGACTCTATGGCCTATACATATAAAAATTCAACATGGCGACCATCCGAAATATTTAGACGGTTCTCAATATCTACGAATCTATTACAGCAATCAAACTGATTTTTTTATGTTCATAGGGACTATGAACATAAGTTCACCTGTAGGATTTTCAATAACCTTGTGATCACAAATCCAACATGGCGGTGACGCGAAGTATAAATATTCACATGGACGTTTCTCGCAATTTAACCATCCGAATGCAGTAAAACTAGGTACAGTAAATCCTTATACAAATGTTAATCCACTGGCATCTAATTTATTTCAATTGTTTCCGTAACCACAAGATGGCAGCTGTGCGAAAATTAAAGATCTCGTTTTTACTTCTTGTGTCCTAATCATGCGATTGAAGTTTGAATACTACACGTACACAATAATCTTCATGTAACAGAACATAACTCTAAGACCTACGTATATAAAAATCCAACATGGCGATCATCCGCAATATTTAGTCAGTTCTCAATATCTACGAATCTATTACAGCAATCAAACTGAAATTTTGTATGTTGATTGGTGGCAATTAACATAAGTAGGATATATGAAAATAGGCTTTAGTTCTTCACGGAACTACTTGTTTTATTTAACAGTATGCAGTGCGCCTTTGGGTCATCATATACAACTTGTCCAACAGGGCGTTTATATGCTAATTCCTATTCAGAACAGAGGCATGCATTTACCTCCAACCCATCTTGAATATGACCCTCACTTAATTTTACTAAAACATCTACTGTTAAATAATTTTCAAATGTATGTCTTGACTGAAAACCAAGAAAATGAATGTCAACTCTTAGAAGTAGTCTACACACAGTGGAATGATACTCCGGTTGTTTTACATATGTTTTACCAAAAGGTGTTACAATGCTCATGCGAGCATTGCCCATACGCCTATGTTTTCGTCAACATGACGGGTAGGCTGTTGCCGCAAATCATTGAACCTACCATGTAACAAAATAATAATGATAACATGTTTAGATAGGTAAAAATAATCATCATCATAATAAGAATGACTTACGTTTTCTTATTTTGTTATGTTCTAGAAAAAGAAATGTATTAAGCCCTTTGCTCAGAAGTTCAATATCAGTTACTCATTATACAACATAAACGACTCCTGGTTGTACCCATACAAAAAACATGTTAGATGTTAATAAACCTTTAAACCAAGGTCTTATTGTAGATTTTATTGATGTCAGGGCGCCACTATTTTAAATTTAAAATGATGGAGGTTTGGTCCCGTTTACCTATTTACCGGATTTTGAAAATACGCACCGCCAGTGGAAATGGTTAGTGTTCTGGGCTACCTCGCTAGCCGATGCGCAAGTAATTCAACCATATCCATACAAATACGTTTTAATCCATTTGTCTAATGAAACCCCACCACTCTCTTGATCTCATTCAACGAACCACCCTCTTGTATCAACCAACTATTTTTTTTTAACCTTTTGTGAGTAACCGTATGACCCTATGACACTAGATAAAATTTAAAACAAGACCTTGGTTTATTTATAGTTAAAAATAGTTCAAAATAACTAAACAGAATCTTTTGCATTGTTTTTCTCTTTTAGAAAACATGAATATGTGTTAATCATCATATTGCAGACACCATAGTTTATGTACAGCAAAAAGAGTTATTGCTTCTTTCAGCGTAAAAAAATTATTCTTTTAATATGTCTGGGCCATGGAAAGAAATACACGAAGCGCTATTAATGGACGTGATACGCACCAAAACCCAAATTTTTCTTATTCATGAGCATTGGCATTTACAAGAGTACACGTATTTACGTCACGTGGACGATCAAACACTGATTGTTAATGATGGTTCAACATTTATCGCGTACCTCGTACAAACATTATTATATCTGTGTCAATTTATCCAATACGATATACCCATTAGACATAAAAAGCTGTGGCTTTAAAAGAAAACAAGTAGTTCCGTGAAGAACTATACAGCCTATTTTCATATATCCTACTTATGTTAATTACCTCTATGTACATACAAAATTTCAGTTTGAAGGTTGTGATAGATTCGTAGATATTGAGAACCGTCTAAATATTCCAGATGGTCGCCAGGTTCGATTTTGATTTATGTACTATTACATGAAGATTATTGTGTACGTGTGGTGTTCAAACTTCAATCGCATGATTAGAACACAAGAAGAAAAAACGAGATTTTAAAATTTCGCACAGCTGCTATCTTGTGGTTATGAAAACAATTGAAATAAATTAAATGTCAGTGGATTAACATTTGTATAAGCATTTAACGTGCAAAGTTTCACTGCACTCGGATGGTTAAATCGCGAGAAACGTCCATTTAAATATTTATAATTCGCGTCGCCGCCATGTTGGATTTGTGATCACCAGGTTACTGAAAGTCCTATATGTGAACTTATGTTCATAGCTTCTATGAACATAAAAAAAGTTCAGTTCGATTGCTGTAAAAGATTCGTAGATATTGAGAACTGTCTACATATTTCGGATGCTCGCCATTTTGGATTGATATATGTATAGGCCATAGAGTTATGTATCATTAAAGGAAAATTATTGCTTAGCTTCATTATTCAAACTTTCACTTCGATCGCATGATTACGACACAAGAAATAAAAACTTAATTTTAAAATTCCGCACAGCCGCCATCTTGAGGTTTTGCAAACAATTGAACTAAATTAGATGACAATGCATTACAATGTGTGTAATCACTTACTGTACCTCATTTCACTGCGCTCTGAGAGTTAAATCTCGAGAAAAGTCTATTTAAATGTTTCAAATTCGCTTGGCCGCCATGTTCGTTTTGTACTTTACAGGTTTATGAAAGTTACATATATTTACTTTTACCAGTGCCATTTATCACCGTTCAAAATTTTAGGGTGATATCTGTAAAAGTTTTGGAGATATAGAATGTCAGTGAAATAATTCGCACAGCCGCCATTTTTAAGTATATAAACAATTGAACTAACTTTGACGCCAGTGCATTACAATGTGTATAAACATTTCCTGTACCAAGTTTCATTTCGTTTGGATGGTTAAATCGCGAGAAAAGTCTACTTAGAAGTCTCAAAGTCGCTTGACAGGCATGTTGGTTTTGTAGTTACCAGGTTTTTGAAAGTCTCATAGGTGATCTTCTAGTAGTGTCCTTTATCACTCTGCACAATTTCAGGGTGATATCGGTAATAGTTTCTGAGATACTGAATGCTGGTGAAATATTATGCACAGCCGCCATGTTGGATTGGTGAGAGACAATAAAATTTGAAGGGCACTGTCGGGGTCGGCCAGAATGGTGCTATGGTCCTACCGAATTTCATTGAAATCGCTCCAGACGTTTAAAAGTTATTAGGGACACACACACACACACCATCACACACACACACACACACATGCACACACAGACACACGGCCAAAAGGTGATCTCATAAGCCTATTTTTTCATAAAATGAAAATAGGCTAAAGACAACACGCTTCACACTTTGATCCATAGGCAAAGCTATAGTTGTTGTTGTAATAACATTGAGACTTGAGTGTTATAGTGACGCTTCTTTTTACTTATAGACTACCATGGATGGTCTCAATACAAAAAAGTCAGCGAATTGCCTATGCAAAAACCCTTTCGCATACATAAAATAGAAAAATTCAAAACCAAATTTGGTGAACGAGCTCTTTGCATTTGTCAAGAGTTTGAAACATTTCTTCCTACACGTTTTAATAACGTATCTGATGATGTGTTTGAGGATGTCAATACAAGTATTCAGCCTGTGTATTTGATCTATGATGGTGGAAAAAACAATCGATGCATCATACGTTTTGTTAAAATAGAAAACTAATGATAACTGTACTCTATCCATGGCTTTATTCATTCATTCATTATCTTCTTCTTCTTCTTCTTCTTCTTCTGCTTTTACGGCCTCATTGGACCACTTCAGTCAATCATTTCTTGGTCCTCTTCTTCAGTAAGTTTCTTTTCCGAGTCGCCCAGTAGCTCTTCATTCGCTCTGATCTTCTCAGGCGTTCCTCATCTGTAAATACCCTTTTTACTGTATTACGTTTGTCTATTTTAGCCTGAAATCTTATTTTTATATCTCTCAGTTTTTTTAATTTTGTTGTTTTGTTTTGCAAGTCATCCAAGGTTATTTCCAATTCTTTCATATCTTCTCTAATTTCCTTAATCCATCCTACTTGTTGTTTCATATTCCAAAGTTTCACTACAATTTTTCTAGATACCCTGGTTTCTGGTGTCCTCGTGATGTGACCAAAGAAAGAAAGCCGTTTCTTCCGAATAGTATCAGTGATGGGCTCCAGTTCTCTGTATACCACTTCATTTGGTACTATCCACCACTGTCCATCTTTCTGATATTTTTTATTTATGCATGTTCTAGCTATTCTTCTTTCTACTTTTAAAATTTTGTCGATTCTGCTTTTCTGAGTAACTTTAAAAAGAGTTTCACTTCCATAGGTCACCTCTGGTTGAACCACCGTCTTGTAATGTTTTAATTTTGTTGCGATTGATAGACATTTTCTTTTATATTGTTTTAGATCCCTTATTTGGGGGTGGATCTAAAAGGGAGAGTTGTTGTACTAATTTATAAGGTGGTGCCTAAAAGGGTAGCTTCCCTTGTCAGGGTAAGCTGACCAGTGTAGAGTGTTGTGGTGTGCTAGGAACTAGGGGGCGTTCCTATAAATAATGTGGTAGCGTTTGGAGGGATGGGACCCACTGCAAAGGGTCGCTGTACTGGTCGCTCAGCTGACTGCTTATTACGTAATTGAGTCTGCTTGTATCAGCTGAGTGGCACGCGCTGCTCGCTTGCAGCCGGGCCGGCTCGGGGAATACAAAAGTACTTAAGTTGGCGCTAATAGACTGCTGTCTGTCACGTCTTTACGTGACGGGAATAAGGAAGGGCGTTGGGATGTAAAGAGGCGTATAACAGTAATGCTAGTGTAGAGTGTGGACCAAGTGTTTTATTGGTCTGTGATTCTGATAGTGAGTCCCTTGTAGGGAATGAAATTAGGTTCACAATGTATTAACAAGTGTTGGGTTACAGGTTACAAAGTAGGAATTCTGAACACGATTGACTGACTCACCTCGGTTGACACCAGCGTAGCTTCGGCCGTCTCGATGGAGCACTGACAATGAAGAGAGAGTTTGACCTCATTAGGACGTCTTCTTATACCTTCTGACGCCCTGCTGTCAGCAATGTATTGGCCCAGTTAGTACTATGTCGCTGAGTGTAATGATTACGTAAGGCTTGAGCTGCTTTATGGAGTAGCAAGCTGTCCTTACGGTATTAATGGATGTTGCCCCGGCTTTCCAAGAGTTGCCATTTAGGGGATTTAGCCAGATGCCGGGGGGATGGTCTCCAAGGGGTGCATACCCCTGGGATACTGTACAAGAGTCTTCCTTCATTTGTTCGCGTCCTCGCGAACGGGAACGGAACTGGAAGTTGGGATGTTGACGTAGTGGTCCTTGGAACCCCCTCGTATCTCCTGGTGGCGTCGTATCGAAGTGTGGGTGTGAGGTCAGCCCGTGTTCAGAGGGGAGGGTTATGGGATTTACAAATATATGTATACATTGACATTGTGAAAGAACAAACAAAAAAAATTGACATTGCGAAAGATTTGATTAACATTGGGAAAAAAATGACATTTTGAGAAAAATTTAACGTTAAAATAAATTCGACATGTAAAAAAAAAATTGCCTTTGTTATTGCTGGCATATTGCTAGTTTAAAAAAAAACATGGTTTCTGATGGTGATGTGTTACATAGTTTTGCAGGGAGGAAAAACCCAGGGCCGAACGGATGATGGCGTCGTCCGCCCTATCTTAGGGAAAAAGTGCTCCCTGCAATAAGAAAGGTGGAAGAAAATAGAAAAATGGGTGTTCCAGGGTATCATTTAAGGGAAATATTCAAAAGACGTTTATTGGTTTGGGAAAAAACGGAACACCCTGACAAATGGGGAAGTTAGAAGAAGGAAAGATGAAAGAAAACAAATCATACATATTATGTACATTGGCATCTTGATACACAAACAAAAAGATATATAGTGTATAATTGTATAAAGTGTATCCTGAAAAAATTATAAATTACAATGACCTTATGTCTATTGGAAAAATTGTATAAAGTTTATCCTTAAAAATTAGTAATTACAGTGGTCTTATGTCTACTTAATCGCGCTAATCCCTTATTATTATAGTTGTTGTGAGGTACCTCGCGTGCACGCTACCCGTCTGTACGTACTCTTGCCGTCTCACGGCTGATTCTGTACGGCCACTCCTTGGTACGGTATAGTGGTCGTACCGCTTGCATGTATGCTTAATACCTAATCTGTGAAGCATCCTCTGTGGGTGAATGCTTTCACACTTGACAATGAGAGTCACTGCCACAAATCGGTTGCGCCCTCATTGTCGTAATCTGCGTCGCATTTTGACGCTTTATGTGTTTAAATTTTAGTTGATCTGCCAGTAAGCCTGGTACCCCACAGGCACCAGTCCTGCTGTGCAGATTTATTTTGGAGTGTGTAGCTGAAAAAGAAAGATGTGGTGAGTGTTTGCGAGTGTGTCGGGATTAGTGCACGTTGAAAAATAAAAATAAAATAGTACACATCATGGCATGCTGTAAATAATATGCCACTGCTATATGGTAGTGAAATTCCTGTCACCAGTTTCCTGTATCTGGTGACGAGGCCTGTGAAAAAAAATGGCGAGGTTTAGAAAAAACATATTAGTACTGGTTGAAGCTCTTCTTTCACTGAAAAAAAATAGCATGATTAATGTTACTTAGCTGCAAGGCCGGGCTTACCCTATACGGTGCCGTAATGCCGTAAATAATATGTAGTTGGTCTTACCCCGGTAGCGGAATTGTGGTTACCGGGTGCCGATATATTCCACTTTGATTATGCCTATTTTAACCTAGTTTATCCTAAGTATTGTCGGGCTTACCTCGGTAACGGATTTATAGTCACCGAGTGCCGATCGGCGTTACTTAATACTATCTAACTTAATTATGGTCTAATAATAATAAAAAACTATTACTAAGCCGAGAGGGTTGCCTTAATCTATTGCCGAAATGTGCTGCGCCATAGCTGGCAACAGCGGTGAATAAATTTGCTTAATCCTAGGTTGCGTGTCAAATGCAACCGTCTTACAACTAAATTTGGCCTAGGACGATCGCCTGGGGCAATTAAATCCCCAGATCACCACCCGCACGAGCCCCAGAAACACCGGTTGTCTCTAGGGTCGCTAGATTCCGTCCCCTTAACTCTAGGTGTCGACGTCTATTACTAGGACTAATCTATTCGCAGGCGCTTACGGTGCCACTAAGCTAACCGTTTCGCCCGCTGTAACTTCCTTGTTCATGCCCGTTTGCTGTTCCGATTTATCATAGTTGAGCCGCCCACTTGGCTCCTGTGAGGGGCGCGCAATGCCCCTTTCTTAATGCCCATTGACTGCCCGCTGCGTCGCCATTTATGTGGGCATTGGACAGTGTGGTCCAATGGCATAATATTGTCTTCGCCTTAATCGGCCGTCGCAATCTGCTTTCGCAGTGATATTTGCCTCTATGGGCCGCCGTAGTATGCATTTTCGCATTGATATATAAATTTGCCTCTATGGGCCGCCGTAGTATGCATTTTCGCATTGATATATAAATTTGCCTCTATGGGCCGCCGTAGTATGCATTTTCGCATTGATATATAAATTTGCCTCTATGGGCCGCCGTAGTATGCTCCAACGCACAGGAGTTTTGCTTCCCGCTATGGAAGCCGTGCCTACTTAAATTTAAACTTAACTAGAAGTCTAGTCATAATGGGGTCGTCTCTAGGGATAGCTCCCGAGGCCGGCGCGGAGTGAGCTATTTCTCCCGCCATTCTCAGAAAGTCTCCCTGCAGGTCTTCGCTTCGACGACCGTGGCACAAAGTGGGTTTAGCATCCCTTCCTCCCAGGGGCGGTTTATGCGCACCTAGGATTCCAGAGCTTGCCCGACCAGGCCGCGAATGCTTTGACCTTACGTAGTTCGTCTGTTTGGTCTAGTCGTCAGTTAAGTGAGGTCGCTGCGCTGTCGCGCCAACTGGGGAAGGGTCCACATCGCCTTCCCCATCTCTCAAAGTGTGGTTCTCCTGACCTTTGGCTTACACCGTTGTCAACCATCATACCGTATCAGATTCCTTTGTAAGAGAAAAAAAAATGTGTCGTAACCTGTGTGAATGGTTCAATTTCCGTGTAAAATGTAAAATATTTCCAGTGTAGCGGGGTTGTAGATCTTCTAAGTACATAGGCTACTTCTGGCCTACCATCGCTATGTCAGCTTTCCAGCAATAATGCTTTCTTTACCTTAATGGAGGTGTTAGTAGGGTCTGTAATGTCAGGTACCCTGTTATTAGGATTTGGGGGTAGTTATTTGTTGAGTGGGCTTAAAGCATGGTAGGAAGGGTTTGCGCACCTTTGGGTTCCACGTTAGTGGTGGCCTAGAACCGGTGGTGGCGTTGGGATGCTCCTATAGTGAGTGGATTGGGGAGGCAATTCCCGGGATTGCAAAAATACGAAAATTCATGCAGGTTTGATATTAAAATCCCTGGTAAACGGATGGGATACTCATGCATGTGTCTGGATATGAAGTTTCTGCCTTCAAGTACGGATAGGTGTAGGATGGGGCATAATACCAATATATCCCTTTCATGCGGGAGTGTTTAAGTACTAAAGAATGGTTAGTATATATCTATGGCCTCCTCTCTCATTTGGAGAGGCGCATTATGCTTCTCTAATGTTTGCTGACACACCCCTAATACTCAGGTGTTAGCATTGGGACGCAAGGCGTAGCATGCCTGCTTTTTTTTTAGACGCATGAAGTCCATCAACCCCTGTGTGTATTTTGTAATGTAGTGTAGCTGTTTTTGGTCGTGTAGATGTGGTTGCGTTGTTTATGTTGGGCGTGAGAAGGTTATGGGAAGGGAGTAAGGTGGTACGCTGGTAGCCTGTTCTCCTGTCGTCCTCCCTTGGTCCATGTTGGCTTTCTATCCGCGCCTTGGGATAGTAGAGCTGCATGACCTAACCTGGTCGGCCATTTGCAGTGTAGATGTGGCCAGAGGTCGTAATGCGACTGGTCATGTGCTAGTCATCTGTAATGACTCCTATGCCTTACGAGCGATAAGAGAAGTTATTAGGGGGGAGATCTTGTCTGTGTTCGCTCCTAACTGTTGAGTGCGTGTGCGTGTGTGTGACTATGTACCGCTACACCACGCGGACGGTTGGTCTGTTATAAGGCTAAGTCCTACTGTGTATATTGTGTCTGGGCGGGAAGCGCCCGTGGCCTTTCAACGTCTTTGCGAACGTGCCCTTGAGGCCCAGGATAGGTTCCGCAGTGTCACGTCTTGTCCATTGCCAAATGTTTCTGCAGTGTGGAGAAAAAAATGTATGGTATTATAATTGTTATGTGTTTGTAATTTCATGGTCACTGGCGCAACGCAATAGTGTCTCGTCACCGCATTATTGCAGTGTAACTAGTCTGCTGTCAGCAGTTAGTATGTGCAATACCAGGCCGGGAAGTTACTGTTTGTCATCCGCTGGTATGTGCCTTCCTGCACGAATGCAAGTGTGGTCATTGTTTTGGATTCCTAGCGGTCTAATGTAGCAATTCGCCCTAGTTAGGTAATGACGTCGTGTGGCCATTGTTCCCTAAGACTTGTGTCTTGCGAAATTTTCCTACCTGTGTTTGTGAAATGTATTCCCTATGTCTGGTGTAATCCGAAATTTTATGTCTGGCTTTTGGTGGGAGGAAATGTAGTATTCCCTGTACATGCATTTGTATGGGCCAATTTCGGTGTGGTTGGGCGCCTGAATAGCTGTTCTCCTTTGTGTCTAAATTTTTACTGGAACTCAGACCCGTGACCTTATGTCATTCTCTGTGTTTTATGTTTGCGTTGTGTGCCAGGGCTTGGGGCTTTCCCAGTGTGGTTTTTGCTTGTGTTCCGTGTACCAAAAATACCATTGGATAGTTAGTTTTTGGTACGCGTGTGGTGTGTGGTCATGGGTTCGAATCCGGTTGTCTGTAAAGACTTGGTGTGATCATTTCCGTGCAGCATATAATATGGCATGTTCCCGTGGATGTGCAATGCGCAAATGAAAGCATGCATACCTGTGTAGAGTTTGTATGTTTTTGATTTCCCCTTGTAGTGTAATTTTGGAAGATATAGGGTCTGTAAATCGGGCGTGAATGATGCCGTGCGCTCTGCTCTGAGAGCAGTTGTCTGTAAGCGTACAGTTTATCACTGAGGCCTGTGCTATTGCTGAGCATGGCGGTATCGGATTGCAATGTCCTGTGCGCACGCTCGTTACTTGTCTTGATAACGCTGTATGTCCGTGCTTTTGCTTCCGGCACGCGTATGTGGGAACCTGATAGCTGTCCATTGTAATTGCGGGCAGGCTCTTCGTAATGGAAAAGAACCTTCTACTAACTATTTTTGTGTCCCCGCTTGTGTGTTACTGTGCCGTGGTTCGATTATGTCCCTACAATGGTACGAAATGTCATTATGCCCGCGTGTCTCCGGGACAGTTCTGTGGGGTGTTAGGATCGTATCCCGGTGCGGTCAGTGGGCTATTTCTTGGCTTTCTTCCCACGTGTGCCAGCGGGACCGTTTCCTTTTCTCTTAGTAGTGTGCCCGCCTTTACGTGTAGGTGTGTGAGCTTTACGTGTGTGATATGCCTTCATCCGGCGGGCGTGAATAGTGTCCTTTTTGAGTTTCCTCCCATGGCGCACGTTCACTATATAATTTAGGTCAGATACCTTCCTGCAGACTTTGAAGGGACCTGCCCATCGTGGTAGGAGGAATTCGGACACGTTCTTCTTACGGGCATGATTGGAGACCATGACCAATTGCCCGGGTGTGTATTCCACGGTCTTTCTATTCCGGTCGTACCGCTCTTTTTGTTTTTTCTGGCCCTCGGCTGTGTTTTTTCTAGCGTCCATGCGGGCTATCTGCAAATGCTCTAGCCGAGCCGCATTGTCTGTGTGGGCGTCCTGTGGGATACATATATTGTCTATGGGACTTCTGGGTGTGTATCCGTGCAGTAGGAAGTGTGGAGAGTGTTTCGTAGCCGTAGATACAGAGGTATTATAACTAAAAGTAATACTTTGCAGGTATTCATCCCAGTCTGTTCCTGCGTCCTCTGTAAATTTAGCCAGCGCTATTCCAAGTATTTTGTTCATACTCTCCGTGAGTCCGTTGGTTTGCGGGGAAAAACTCGTGGTAGTGTATGCCTTAATCCTGAGTATCTCCAGAAACTGTTGGAGCACTCTCGAGGTGAAAATAGTACCTCTGTCGGATAATAAGGTTTGGAATAGGCCATATCGTGTAATTATGTCAAATAGAAATTCGGCTATGCTGTTCGTGTCTGCTTTGGGAACAGCCTTTGTAATCATGTATCGTGTGAGATACTCGGTGGCCACCAGGATATATTTATTACCTTTTTGACTTGTGGTAATGGGGCCTTTCACATCTATTCCGACTCTGTGAAATAACTCTCCCACGGGAATTGGGTTGAGTAGTCCATGAGGCTTGCCAGGTCTTGTTTTGAATCGTTGGCAGGTGTGACATGTCTTGACAAAGGTATCTATGTCGGCCTTCATGTTTACCCAATAGTACTTGTCACGGATTCTAAGGTATGTTTTATGCGTACCTAAGTGTGCCCCTGCTATTGGGCTATTATGGTGTCCGATCATGATATTTTCTCTCAATGATTCCGGAACCGCTATAGGTGCGCTATCGTGCATGGCTGTGGGCTTAAATTTCAGTACCCCGTCTTTGTCTAGAAAAAATCGCCTAGACATCCGTGCTGTCTTGGAGTCCACTTTATCCAAGTCTTCTAGTGCCAATAGAATCTGTTTCAAGTGCGGATCACTTTCTTGCTCCTGTTTGATGTCAACCACCGTCAGGGCAAAGGTGGGCATATCGTCCCAGTCGTGGTCCTTACTGTCATCCGGGGGATCGGCTACTGGCAGCCTAAACAACCCATCTGCGTCTAGGTGTGTAGCGCCTTTCTTGTGTTTGACCACGAAATCATATTCATACAGGCGGAATATAAACCTGTTGAGTCGCGAATTTGGGTTTTTAAATTTGTCCCAAAAAAGCAAGCTCGCGTGGTCAGTCACTACCGTGAACTTGATACCATAGAGGTATACCCTAAAATAGTTCACTCCCCACGAAAATGCCAGCATTTCCCGCTCTGTGGCAGAGTATCTAGTCTCAACGGCCGTTAGCTTCCTGCTAGCATAGGCGACGGGCCGTTTACGCCCTTCGGTGTCTTCCTGCAATAGGGCCGCCCCCAGCCCATATAGGCTGGCATCCACGTGTAAGAATGTGGGTCTATCACTGTGGAAGTGTTGCAGTAATGGAGGTGAGGTCAATAGCTGCTTCAGTGTGTTGAAGGCATCTATGTGTTCCTGCGTGATGCTGAAGGGCGTTCTTTCACGTGTGAGTTCAGTTAGTGGATGGGCGATGTGTGCAAATCTATAGATATGCTTGCGATAGTATGAAGCCAAGCCAATAAAACTGCGCAATTGTTTCAAATTTGTGGGCATTGGGATGTTCGTTATTGCGTCAGTCTTAGCTGGGTCGGGAATAATGCCCTCCCTATTGACAATATGGCCCAATATGGTAATTTGCTGTCTGGCAAATTGACATTTCGCAGGTTTAAGCCTTAGTTTAGCTTCTCTGATCCTTGCGAAAGCCTCCTCCAAATGTACGATGTGTTCGTCAAAAGTGTTGGAGAAGACCGTTATGTCATCCACGTACACTAATACGGAACGCCATTTAAGCCCTGAAAATGTCTTATCCACTAGCTTTTGGAAGGTTTGGCTGGCGTTACGGAGACCCATTGGTAAACGGGTGTAGGTAAATAGTCCGTTCTCTGTAACGAACGCCAGCTTGTGCCTATCAGGTTCATAGACGGGGATTGAATAGAATCCACTATAGCAATCCGTCGAACTGAACCAGCTAGCTCCACCAAGGGCGTCCAAATAGGTGTCTGCCCTTGGTAGTGGATAACTATCATTTTCGACCAACTTATTGAGCCTCCTGTAGTCAGTACAAAATCTGTGCGATCCGTCCCTCTTTTTGGTCAGCAGAACTGGAGAGGAGTAGTTAGAAATAACCGGAACAATGACCCCTGCCTCGAGCATCTCTGAGATTTGGGCATCGATGGCATGTCTCTCCTTCTGGCTCACTCTGAAGGGAGGCTGGTGTACTGGTCGGTCACTAGTGAGTGTGACGTGGTGTTCAATGAGGTCTGTCACAGCGAGATCCTTCATTGAGTGGGCAAAAATATCTCTGTTGGTCTCTAGGAGCTCCGTGAGCCTTTTATTTTGCTCCGGGGTCAGGTCCTGCGTGTGGTTCTGGTTGGCCGCCTTATCCGTGTGTGTGTTTGTGTATTGGCTGATAGTGTGCAGTGTAGGGGCCTGATGCTCGTGGTTTTCTCGCTCCGCTCGAATCCCATCTTTGTTCCTGGTGTATACCATGGGATGTATGGTGAGCCTCTGGTCGTGCTTTTAAAAGCATCTGACCACTAGCGAAATTTATGCTAGCCTCATACCTAGCGAGAAAATCCATACCAATTATGGCTGACGCAGAAAGGTGTTCGATAACGAACATGGGGTGCGTTGTGGCAAAATGGTCTATCCTAATATGTATGTTTGCCACTCCCATGTTTTCTAACGTCTGAGCATTGGCCGCTACCAGCCGGATGTCCCCCGTGACACCTTGTATTTGCGCCTCGGCAATGTGTCGGCTATTAACACAACTTACGGCAGCCCCGGTATCGATTAGGGCCTGCACTCTGTGGCCATTTATGGTGGCGTGTATCGTGAGGGCCGATACCTGAAATCCACTGCCCTGCACCGCTGTGTTGTGTAAGATGTATGTTGTTGTTGTTGTTGTTGCCGGAGTGACATTTGTGCTGGGGAGGCATGGATCTGTCCGTTTATCGTACCTAGCACGCTTCGCCTCTCGGCTTACTTCCTGTCCTGAGTACTTTGCCCAGGTCAGCAAAGTGCGTTTGCCAAGTACCTTGCCAGCTCCTTTAACCGGTCTTGCTGTGAGACTAGGAGTCTGCTGGCGAACGTTTAGTGTATTAATCGTTCCCAGCCTTTGTGTAGTTGTGTTGTTGTTGGTTTCTTCCTCTCGGGAAGGTGTGTCTGCAAATGTAACCCTGAGCTTGCCCTTGTGACCCCGCCTTTTGTTCCAGGCGGTCGCGAGTTCGACTCCTGTTGCTGGCTTCCCCATGCCGAGCGAACTCGCGTCATGCGCCTGTGTGTGGTCAATTCCCCCCCTGTGTTGTGGTGAAGGGGGTAGGGTTTTCTGTTGGGAGGGTGTGGGCGTGTTCTCGGGCTGTTTGCTTTTGATCGTGAGGGGTGTGTAATGTCCCGCCCTAGGGTTTCCTGTGAAAAGTACGTGTAGGTCCCTATTGAATCCCGCAGTTGAGAATAGCGGAGGCGAGTGTACATCCGTGTATACATGGATGTTGGCTTTGAGCACCTTGCCGAGAGCGGTTACCTCTACGGCACTGCCATAGGTGCCGTCCTTGCCCATGTATTTTCGGTAATCCGCCCCGGTCTGGAATGGGTTCTCCCGCTCGTCCGACACAAAGTCCCGGTACTCTTTCCAGTTGGCCAAGATATGTTTGACCGTTTTCTGTCTGTAGTCCCCATGATAATCCTCGGAATTCCGGATTAGGAACCTCATGGCCCTAAACAGACAGTTGCCGTCTCCTTGCACGGGGTGTGTTTGGAAACGGTCCGGGGGCGGATCGTCAGCCTTAGTTTTAGCTGGCTGCTTCTTCCCCTTACTCTTACGAGTTTTCTTGGGGGAAGGGCCTTTCTTGTGTTGTGTTGGGGGAGGAACCTCAGCTGCTTCATCGGCTAGCCGAACCTCCCCGTCTAGGCGTTTTTTGAAAATGTGGGTGTACGCCTACCTGTACTGTATGTGCGCCCCCCCTCGGGGTGGCTGCGCCAACCCCCCGTTTGCGGTGTGTAAGTAGGTGTAGGGCGTATTGCCCCCCTGTCTGTCCGGCGGGGTGCTTCATCCCTGAACTCCCTCGGGTATTCGTCTGGGAGGGGGTAGTGTTCCGGGCCCTTCGTGTGTTTGTCTATGTTGTCCCTTTCTCTAGTGGGTTTTCTTCCTTGTCGGTTATTGCCCTGTTGTCCGTTATTCTGTCTCCGCCAGGGTGGGGTGTATGTCTGCTGCTGTTGGGGCGGGTGTTCCCGTCGGTTCCCCTTTTCCCTATATTGGTCAGCTGCATACCCCTGTCTGGTCGAGGGTGGGTTTTCTCGCTGTTCCCATTTTCCCTTGTACTGCGGGGCCGCATAGCCTTGGCTGCGTGGGGGCGGGTTCTCCCGATATTCCACATTTCCCCTGTACTGCGGGGCTGCATAACCTCGGCTGCGTGGGGGCGGGTTCTCCCGATATTCCACATTTCCCCTGTACTGCGGGGCTGCATAACCTTGGCTGCGTGGGGGCGGGTTCTCCCGATATTCCCCATTTCCCCTGTACTGCGGGGCTGCATAACCTTGGCTGCGTGGGGGCGGGCTGTTTCGTCGGGGGATGTCGTGGTCGTACTCCTCAGGGTAGTACTCCCGTGTGTACGGAGATGGTGAACGCCTTGAGGGGTATGTCGGCTCTGTGTCCGTGTATGCTATCGGTGAGTACCGCGGAGGGTAGTGTGGCCTATCCTGTGGGGGAGGTGTTGTTGGCCGCTGTGGAGGGTAGTAATTTTCTTCCCTCCCGTAGCGTCTCCTCTCCGTGTACCCCCTGTCCCTCTCAGTATGATAGTGTTCTCGTGTGTCTGCTTGCTCATCCCTTGGCGGCCTTTCACCCGCTTGGATGGCAGCTATAGTCAGTTTCTCCATCCTGTCCACTAATTCGTCCATTTTTGCGTTAGTGTCGTCCTTCTGAGTTTGGAAGTGCAGATCCACGGCTTTTTCCGTAGCCTTTTCCGTGATCTTTTTCCCCTCCTCTATGGTCTTTATGTTATTCAACATATGTTGGACCGTGAGGTTGTTCATAGTGCATAGCTTTTCTACTATGGCTGGTCTGAGGCCCTGCATTAACAGCTTGACTTTCTGTTTGTTTGTCATTGCTGCATTGTACTTTTCGCACATTATCAATTTAACATTGATGTATGCCTGGGCGCTCTCTTTGGGTCCCTGTGACCTCTGTCTGATCTGGTCATAGAGATCGTCATCGTCTGGTATGAGCTGGAACTCCTCCTTTAAGAGTAAAGCGGTTTCCTCCCATGTGGCAGCTTCTAGTGTGTCCTCATGGAGCTCATACCACGTCATGGCCGCCTTCGTGAGGTAAGCAGGAAGGAGCCGTTTTCTAACTTCCTCGCTCCAACCATTGATCCGTGCCGTTCTATTGAAGGCCTTGAGGTATTCCTCGGGATCCTGGCCTTCCCCCGTGAACTTTGTGGGGTGGATCATGGGGTACTCAGTGTGTCTATTCATGTCGTTCTCGTGTGAGTTTCGTTGGCTGTGTGTCGAGGTGTTTGGGCTGTTTAGAGGGGAATTAGCCTCGCTTCCCGTGTACGACACCTGTGTTACGTTACCAGGTGGCTCGTCACCTGATATGTCTGTACTTATGGCTGGTGTGTTGTACTGTGTGGATTCGACTATGTGTACGGTTCTGTCTAGATCCTGTTTTACTGTCCCCAAAATAGTGTGGATGTCAAGAACCGCTTCTGTCGCGTGACTATTGTCTTTAATAGTGTCTGTTTCTAATAGCTCTGCAATGCGCTCGAGCAGGTTACTGGCTTTCTGCTCTGTGATCTGCAGTTGCTGTAACAATAGGGGATGGAGTGTTGGCAGGCAATCTACCTCACTATCGCTGGATACCGGCGACTCTTGTGTGTATTCACTGGCCTGGGACCGTGTAAAATGTATAACCTGTGCTGCAGCGGCAGGGTGTTGAGCACGGATCTGTGCTGTGTGGAATTCAAGGTCCCTGAGAAGTTGTACTGCAGTCTGGTCAGTTATTAAGTCACTGTTCTTAATCTTTAGCTTCGGCAGGAGTGGAGTTGTACTAGCCGACAAATGGTGTGCAAAGTCTCTTAATGTAGTTCTAAATGTGGACATTTAATAATAAAAAAAAATGTGTGACGCAATATGAGGTTAAAATTTTTTTTTTCTATTTGCTTGGCTTTTTGCGGTACGGAAGGGGTCGTTTTTCCTACGAGGGCTCGTTGATTGAGTCCCGTTCTACTGTGCGTAGGATGGCGCCTCCACCAGTGTTTTAGATCCCTTATTTGGGGGTGGATCTAAAAGGGAGAGTTGTTGTACTAATTTATAAGGTGGTGCCTAAAAGGGTAGCTTCCCTTGTCAGGGTAAGCTGACCAGTGTAGAGTGTTGTGGTGTGCTAGGAACTAGGGGGCGTTCCTATAAATAATGTGGTAGCGTTTGGAGGGATGGGACCCACTGCAAAGGGTCGCTGTACTGGTCGCTCAGCTGACTGCTTATTACGTAATTGAGTCTGCTTGTATCAGCTGAGTGGCACGCGCTGCTCGCTTGCAGCCGGGCCGGCTCGGGGAATACAAAAGTACTTAAGTTGGCGCTAATAGACTGCTGTCTGTCACGTCTTTACGTGACGGGAATAAGGAAGGGCGTTGGGATGTAAAGAGGCGTATAACAGTAATGCTAGTGTAGAGTGTGGACCAAGTGTTTTATTGGTCTGTGATTCTGATAGTGAGTCCCTTGTAGGGAATGAAATTAGGTTCACAATGTATTAACAAGTGTTGGGTTACAGGTTACAAAGTAGGAATTCTGAACACGATTGACTGACTCACCTCGGTTGACACCAGCGTAGCTTCGGCCGTCTCGATGGAGCACTGACAATGAAGAGAGAGTTTGACCTCATTAGGACGTCTTCTTATACCTTCTGACGCCCTGCTGTCAGCAATGTATTGGCCCAGTTAGTACTATGTCGCTGAGTGTAATGATTACGTAAGGCTTGAGCTGCTTTATGGAGTAGCAAGCTGTCCTTACGGTATTAATGGATGTTGCCCCGGCTTTCCAAGAGTTGCCATTTAGGGGATTTAGCCAGATGCCGGGGGGATGGTCTCCAAGGGGTGCATACCCCTGGGATACTGTACAATATGTAGACCATGTTAATTTTTGGGCTTTTATCATTTTATTAGTTCTTTCTTGCCATGCAGGTTTCTCATCCAAGTTGTAAGTTATAATTTCTCCTAAGTATTTAAATTGCTTCACTATTTTAACTTTCTTGTTATTTACTGTTATGTGATTGATTACAAGTGGATTTGCTACCTTTATCTCTGTCTTTTCAAATGATATCTGAAGTCCAATTTTTTGTGCTATATTTTGTAGGCTTATTATTTGATTTTTGGCTTCTTGAATATTATTAGCCAGTAACGCTAAGTCATCTGCGAATCCCAAGCAATTTAAGTCTATTTGATCTTTCTTGGTTCCAATTCTTATGTTCCTAGGATTTTCCCAGTACCATTCCCTCATTACATATTCCAAAGCACAATTGAAAAGTAGAGGCGATAAACCATCTCCTTGCCTTAATCCTGTTTTAATCGTAAACGGTTCAGATATTTCTCCTCTGAATTTTACTTTAGATTTGGCGTTTGTTAGAGTTAGTTTTATAATTTTTATTAATTTGGGATGAAGTCCGTTATTCCTAAGTATTTTCAGCAATGAAGATCTATGTATACAATCATAAGCTTTTTTTTAAGTCTACGAAGGTTATGACTTGCTGTTTTTGTCTACGTTTGTAGTAGTCCATTACTAATTTTAAGGTGATTATCTGTTCAGGGCAGCTTCGCCATGGCCGAAATCCACCTTGATATTCTCCTATTTCCAGTTCTAATTGATCTTTACAACGATTATATAGAATTCGTGACATGATTTTATATGTGATATCCAAAAGGGAAATTCCTCAATAGTTGTCAGGATTTGATTTTTCTCCTTTCTTGTGTAATGGATGTATTATAGCAGTAGTCCAATGGTCTGGCAGGTCTTCTTTGATCCAAATGTTCACTATGCATTGGTGTAATGAAATCTTTACTGGTTCTGCTGCATATTTCCACAATTCTGCAAATTTTTGATCTTCTCCACTCGCTTTGTAGTTTTTGAGCTCTCTCAGCGCTTTGTAGACTTCATGGATTGTGGGTGGATTTATGTTTTCTGATGGTGTTTTAATAGTGGTGTCTGTATTTATTTGAAGCAGTTCTGGTGGATCTTCGCAATTTAGCAACTTGTTGAATGTTTCTGCTAAAATTTCTGTATTTCTTTTATTACTATGAGCTAACTCGCCATTTTTGTCTTTTAACATTAATGTTGGAAGTTCATATCTTTGTAGTTGTTTGCTAAAAATTTTGTAGTAATCTCTTGAGTTTGTTTTCGCGCTATTTGTTTCGATCATCAGAAGTATATCCTTTTGGTATAGCCGTTTAACCCCTCGTATTTTTTTGAGTTATCTTCCTTTGTTTTATGAGATCCAAGTGTGATTCATCTGTTTTTTGACTCTGATACCGTAACGAGGCTTGATGTCTATCTTCCACTGTATTATCACACTCATCGTTCCACCATTGGTGTTTCTTCCTTGGATTTATTGGGGCTACTTGTTCAGCTATTTGTTTCAATTCGGGAACTATTTCCTCTAGATCATCTGTCATTTTAATATATCTAGTTCGTTCTTTGTATCCCTTGTTATTTATTAGTTTATGAGGGTCGTATGTTCTCTTCTTTTTTAGGTGAGTTTTTTTTCTTTATCAACGGGGTAAATTTAATCTTAATCTTTATCATGTAATGATCCGATCCAGTATCTGTTCCTCTCAGAACTTTCACATTGTAGATCTCCCTGTGATAGTTCTTATCCATACAAACATGATCTAGTTGCCATTCACCTTTTTTCCAATCTGGGTGTTTCCAAGTTTTGAGTTTATTTGGTCTTCTCTTGAAGTAAGTTGATTTGGAGATCATATCATGGTTTCTGCAAAATTCCACCAGTCTTATGCCATTCCTGTTTGTTCTTCTCTGTGCTGGCCATTTTCCTATTATGTCTCTATATATTTTTTCCTTTCCTAACTGGGCATTAAAGTCTCCAATTAAAATTTTGGTGTGACTTTTATTTATGTTTGTTGCTGTCTGATCTAAAAGCTCCCAAAATCCCTCCACATCATCTTTGTGTTCTTTCTTATTATTTTTATCATTAGTTGGGGCATGGGCATTTAGAATGGTATATGTTCTATTTGCAGCTTTTAGAGTTAGTGTCGAGAGCCTAGGGGATAATGCTTTAAATTCTATGATGGATTCAATTATTTTGAGATTGACTACAAATCCTGTTCCGAATTGTGGACATTGCTTCATTACTCTTTTTCCTGGAATTCCCTGGTAAATTCTATACCCTTGTGATTCTATTGGTTCCTGATCGGTGTTTCTCATTTCTTGAAGCCCGGTTATTAGAATCCCTTTGCGATCCATTTCGTCTGTCAAAATTTTGAGTTTTCCTGGCTGTATGATGGAATTTATATTGTGTGTTGCTATATAGTTTATCTGTCCTATCTTCAGTCTAAATTTGGGTTTTCTATCTGTCGGGGGTATTTTTAGATGCTCCGACTCATCTAGGGTATCTTTCAGGTGACTGACCACCGTATCCGAATGCAGTCTAGGTGGATTATTCCTTAAAAGATTACCTTCCATGTTTGACTTTCAAAGGTAGTCAACCTTGTATGGAGCAAGCTCCGAGTTACAACTGCGGTTGTTAACCGTAGAGGTTATCTATAGTAATAATTTTAAAAAATCTTGGCGCTGTACTGCTAGACGTTTATTCACTGTTGTTGTTGTTGTTGCTTAACTATCATCATGCCTAAGTCGCATGTATGTTAATTTTAATTTTGTTAAGTTCATCATGATTGGAGAATTTTTTAGCCTTAAGCTACGTGAATAGGATGATGCCTATGTCGCATGTAGGTTAATTTTAATTTTGTTAAGTTCACCTTGATTGGAGATTTTTTTAGCTTTAAGCTACGAGAATAGAATCAAGCCTATGTCACATGTGTATGTTTATTTTATCTTTTACTTTTTTATGTACATATAGTTTAAAACAAATGTCTTTATGGTTTTTAAATAGGAAATAAGGGGAAACGTTATTCGCTAAAGGGGCGCTTGATCATCTCACAACCCCTCATGCACAACAACCACAAGTCAAAGAAAGAGAGTCTGCTGTTAGGTAGTCAGCCCGAAGGCTGGTTGGATCCTCAAAAAGTACCGCCGTTAGGTTATGTGAGTAGATACCTACAAAAACCCAAGGCAGCGCTAAATTGAGGCGTACTAGGCAAGAAGAGGAGTGAGGTAGTTTGCCATTGCTTTCCTCACTGAGTCAGAACGGTAGTACTAACCCTATGAGTAGAACTTTTCACAGCAATCACAGGCACTGACTGTGCCCCGAATGTCATTACTAAGCACCACCCATACCTCAGTAGCTTCCATATAATCACAGCCATGAGTGAGACTGAGACATCAGTGAAAAGCCACCTTTTACTCTAGCCTGTGCCAACAGACAAATGCAAATGTACTGCATTCATCAGAAGATGGCAAGCAGGCCTAGAAAGAGAGAGAGAGACTTAAATAAAATTATTCAAAACTATTGATAACTTTTCACTCAATAAAAGTTAACGTCACAACGCATTGACTGGTCACATGGTTAAGTACTAAGCCATAACAAAAAAAGTTATTTTGCAAATCATTATCTTCTCATGTTTTTCATCAAATAATAATCACAATAAAACTAATACTAATAATTTTCAGTATCGTACAAGCACAATCGTAGAGCATGCATAAGTATTCTCTACTTTTAAAACAAATTGTGTTTTTTTTTTACTTGTGAGTGTTTTGCATGAGGTGTTGATGCTATTGGCATACCTGTTTGTTTATACTACTACTCATGTCTAAAATAATAATAATAATAATAAATAATTTGTGACTGTCTGTCTCTCCATGTTATATACTGTTTATGCAATGCTATGCATAATAATGAAGAAAAGAAAATCACTTATAGACTCTCGTATTTTAATCACTTGTGAGTGTTTTGCATGAGGCGTTGATGCTATTGGTATATCTGTTTGTTTATACTATTACTCATGTCTAAAATAATAATAATAATACAAAATAATTTGTGACTGTCTGTCTCTCCATGTTATATACTGTTTATGCAATGCTATGAATAATAATGGAAAAAAAAGAAAAATCACGTATAGACTCTCGTTTTTTTTATCATAACAGTGATACTATACATGTTTTATTTTTGTTTAAAAATTAATGCTAAAGTCCATATCTGGATAAAAGTAATTTGCTCTTCATTGCACCAATAACCTTTAATGCCGCCATCCGTTCTGATACACTTGCATCAGAAGCTGTTATTCGTTGCTTGGCAATGCTTAACAACACTTTATCGGCCACACGTCTTAATGTCGGGTCACTGTTTTGATAAGTCATATCATGATTCCGGCATGCTTGATCCAAAGTGTTGATTACCATATCCCATCTTCTCAAACGTTCTTCAAGACGAGTTCCACGCCCACAAAAGCGGTAACCAGGTAGGTGTATTTCCAGGGGTAAGTATTGAATGATGTTACCAATAATTCCATGGCCAATACAGCTCCGACATGGGTTTTTTACTCGGTGAAAGACACTTTTCTTGTTGTTGTTGTTGTTGTCGTTTGGCAGCTGCTGACGTGCATGGTAGGGTGTTTTCGCCATGACAACCATGGAATGTGGAAACAAAGTCTTTACGCTGACTTTCATTACCGTGATACAATTTCATGAGTTGACACGTTGCAAACTGGTGTATGGATGGAATTTTTGCCATAGTCAATTGCAATTTGCTTATGATGCGAAAAATTGTTGCATGGTTGCAATTCACCCAATAGGGGGTCTCTTGTCCACTCGCAAGGTGCCTTGTCCCAAATTTCTTTCACTGCGTAGGCTGTTACATAAAAATAAAAGACTTGGGTGGATGACCTCGTAGTTCTGCCCTTTAAAACAACAATAACTATAAGACTTGGGGAGCGCCAATAATTCATGTTGAGTAAAACTGGTAATTTTTTCTTGCACACAAAGAATTTACCAATCGCCTTATCGATCGCAGTGGTGTCCATCTTATAACAATGTTGATGTTTTCATCTGACGTGTACAACTCTCACTGGTGTCATTTGCCAGTAAACTTTGAGTTTTAATTTTATTTAACAACTCGCAACAGGCATTAGTCGTTAACCAATGATATAACTGCCAGGCATGCGCCAAGGCTTTATTGTTAATATTGCCACAAGGACAGGTGCCCATCAATGTTTGCAGTGAGGGACATCCATGAGATCGATACATTGATCTGTTGCAGCCATTCACGTTTTTCCATACCTTTTACAAATACCACATTGGCAGAGGACAAATGCGCTTTCATGACTATGTCAAGGTATTTATAAGAAATAGTACCCTCTTTCCACACCAGTTGCAAATGATTTTCAATCCATTCACTTTGTTTTTTATCTTTCTCACACAACAACTCAAAAGCATAGGGTGATTAAAATCCAGATGGACGGGTTGTGAGACCCAATATGTAGAACAATCAATAATAGTGACCTCTTTAAATATAAATTTGTTGTCAGCAATTTTAAACCGTTGACAATCCACAATGAGTGTACGCAACATGGTTTCCTTATTGTATTTTATTTTTTACTTCTTACCTTGTCCACGTCCAATCAACAACTAACCCATCTGATGGTTATCCAACCATAGGCTTATCCATAGTTTAATTAAAATAGTAAAGGAATAGGAAAAGGAACAATGACTTGAACAACAACAGTAAAAGAATGATTTTTTTACATCAGCACTCTGGTTTTATTGATTATCATGAAACTCATACATCATCATCATCTTCATTTCCCGTTTCCAGCTTCCTGGGTCGGGTTGTAAATTAAGGACCTCCAACGTTTCCTGTCTCTCCACCACTCCTCTCCTGTTTTTAGTACTTCTTCAGGTTTTCCTCCTCTCTTCTCTACACACTCCCACACTGTATCTGCCCATCTCTTTCGGGGCCTTCCTCGTGGTCTCTTCCCTGTCATCTTTTCACAGAAAGTTTTCTTTGGTACTCTCTCCTCTTCCATTCTCATCATATGTCCATACCACTTTAACTTTGTTGTTTCTATCCTGTCCTGCAGCTTCAAGATTCCTGTCCTTTTTCTAATCTCTTCATTTCTAACTCTATCTCTTCTGGTCTTGCCCTCTATACCTCTTAGGAATTTCATCTCCGCGGCTTGTATTCTACTCTCCTCTCTTTTTGTAGTAGTCCACGCTCCAGCTGCATATGTTAGTATGGGTCTGTAGTAGGTTGAATGTAATACATTTTTACATTTCTTTGGGACATCTCGGTTCCACAGAATACCCCTTATGCTCTGGTAAAAACTGTTCGCTTGTTGTATTCTCTTTCCAATTTCCTCAGTTATCCTTCCATCTTCTGTGATCACACTTCCCAAGTACTTGAAACTTTTAACCACTTCTAGAATTTTCCCATTCAATTCTATCTTTCCTCTTCCTTCCTTCCTTCCTCTTGACATTACCATTGTCTTGCTCTTCTCTGTGCTTACTTTCATCCCATATTTCTCTATTTCTTGATTCCATACATCTAGTTGTTTTTGTACTTCCTTTTCATCCTCGCCCCATATCACTATATCATCTGCAAACAGCATGGCCTTTGTTGCCTCTTGTCCCAATCTCTGTTTAACATTCTTGTGAATTTCATCCATGACTATGATGAATAGTAAGGGGGACAATACACTTCCCTGTCGGAGACCTGTTTCCACTTTAAACCATTCTGTTTCTCCTATACTGGTCTTCACGCTACTCACACAATATTTGTACATAGCTTTTAACATTTGGACATCAGCTCCGTTAACTCTCCTTTTCCTTAATACATTCCAAACCACCTGTCGAGGCACACTGTCGTACGCTTTCTCAATATCAATAAATGTCATCACCATGTCTTTTCCAAATTCCCATCTTTTCTCCATCATTTGCCTTAATGCAAAGATTAGGTCAAACGTTGATCTGTCTTTCCTAAAACCATACTGTTCTTCTTCCATCTCTCCTTCTATCTTCCTCCTCAGTCTGCCTTCCAGAACTCTCTCAAAGATCTTACATACATGTTACAATTTTTTTTCAATGGAACATCATTCAAATACACCGTTTGCACATACGGTCCGCAGGTATCTCCTGTTTTTGTAGGATCTGGTACAATGATACGGTAATTAAAACTCCACGGAATATTGCCCACATCATAGCGATTGAGGTAAGCACAGGATGGAATCCAACGTTGATGGTCACTAAACGGTTGATCACCCAATGGTCAATTTCAATGTCGCAGAAAATACACTTGACCACATCGCTTCTAATAAAACCCTGCTGCAGCCAATTCTCCAGAATCCATAAAGGGGACTGACCATGTATGAAATGTTTTTAGTCTATTCAATTCACATTTTAAATTCCATGGTTTTTCCCTTATGTTGTTGTTGTTGTTGTTGTTGTTGTTGCTGCTGTTGTTGTTGTTGCTTATTGAGGGGCATATGTCGTTTGTAGTTGGTGTGTGCACGGTGCCAGAGCGCAACAGCAAGATTCGTCACAGGCACAGATGACGAATAATAATAACATGTTAAATCATGTTTTTTAACCTCCCCGAGGTGCAGCTAAGCAGGATGTGACAGGTGGATTACACGCTGGTGACATAGTTTGACAGAGGATGATACTTGGCTTGTCTGGCATGAATAGTCAAACATTAGGCACTCGTATTGGCTGGTACATTTCCTTGTGTTTCAAAATCTACCCTTAAATCCATGGTCATGATTTTCATAGATTCTTCTAAATACGAAGAGTCAAACATCACGAGTGGTGCCTTTGCTTTAAACGCTTGCGGCGTCAATATGGGGCAAGCCTGTTTTTCATAATAATACTAAGGGGATTGAAATTTAGCAAACATGTCATAGAGGGGACCAAACTTTTTTTAAAATTGAGTTCCAAACCCTTATACGGGAAGCAAACATTATTTAAAAATAGATGTATATTCCTCTAGTTAATTTGATCGAACATGGTGATATCTTTGCTTTGCTGATATTTTCGATTGGTTTGAAAACCAATAATATTATATAGGGGTAGCGACCCCCGTGTGGGAGCGGGATAGAATACACCCACGGTATGCCCTGCCTGTGGTAGGAGGCGACTTCTAGGGCTGACATGGCCGAATAACTTGCCAGTTTTTGATTTGTTCAGACCCCTGTGGATGGTGAGGGCAGAATTTATCCACGGTATCCCCTCCCTGTCGTAAAAGGCGACTTAGAGGGGACCTTATAAAGGTCGATTTTGGATTTCTGGCCCCAGTTCTGGTTTGACCTATAGAAATAAACATGCATGCTGTTAGGGGAAGGGCCACCAACTTGGCCATCTGGCCAGAAATCCTAGACGGTATGCCCCATCCCGTCAGGTGGGTGCGCCATGTACCCTTTCAGTAGTATCCACCTTACAACGAAGGTCCCTGCATGGCCGAATACTGAGAGCTGTGTAAATCACTGTGCATGCCGAGGGGGAAGTGCCTATTCGAGGCACTGGGACCCCGGGCAATACCTGCTATGCCAGGAAGGTATTGCCTTGGCTGGGTGGCGCCCACAGTGGTGGTCCCCGTTTGGAGTGGGCAGTATTCGGGTAGGAATTCTTCCGGGATATCTAAGCGCTCTCGGAAATCCGTACAGGGTGGCCCCCTAAAAAAGCCGTCTGTAGAGTGTCGAGGTGTATACGCCTTGGGATGAACCCTTTAATCAAAGATTCCCCGTCGACAAGTCTCCTCGCTACGTGGTAGCTACGAGGACAGACGGGGGTGATTTTAAACTAGTAAAACCCATTTTTTTTAGGAAATCGAGGGGAAATTTGGAGACCTAAGCGGGATTTCCAAGCTCCGAAACGGGCAGCTCTTGCTGCTCACCGTTGACCGGAAGCAAACCGAAGCGTTGCTGGAATGCACGTAATTCGGCGAAATTCCCGTTAAGGTCACTAAGCACGAAACGCTGAATGAGGTCTGCGGAGTTATTTTCCACCGCAACCTCATTCTTAATAGCGATGTTGAACTCATGCGGGATCTGGGAAAGAGAGGCGTCACCAAAATTAGGCGCATCACCCGAAAGATTGGAGAGAAAAGCGTCGATACCGGCGCTTACATTCTCCATTTTGAGGGTGATGTGGTTCCTAAACAGGTGAAGGTCACGTCCTATCATAGTGACGTTCGACCGTACATCCCTCCACCTCCAGAGATTCGGGCATGTTTCCACCAGGTGTACTGCGAAGGCCGTACGTAGAGAGTGTGGCAAGGGGACACATGAGGGTGATGAGAGGTGTATGCCTCCCACGATATGTTCCAACTGCCAAGGAATTCACTCTCCACGGTCAAAACAGTGCCCTGAATTCACTAAGGAAGCCAAGATCCAGGAAATCAGGACTCTTGACAGACTTTCATATCACGACGCTCGCAAGAGGTACCGTGATATGAATGCCCCCGAATTTCGGGTATCGTTTGCAGCTGCCGCAAAGCCCTCAATCACCCCTGCGGTAAAAGTTGCCAGTGCAGTACCCTCGATGTTCTCTTTTAGTGCGATTTTAAAATCTCCCCTCGCTGTACCAGCGAGCACTGTCAGACCGAAAAAAGTTCCAGACCCTTCTTCGGCCATGGAAAAGAAGGCGCCGGTTATACTATCTAAACCGGTGAAATCGGAAAAGAAGTCCTCTTCTTCTCCGAAACGGTCGGCGAACAAGTCTTCCCCAGCTAACCGGGGAAAGAAGACTTTGCCGACCAGGGCAGGTCCTTCTGCCAGCCCACCTAATACGAAAGAGATAGGGGAGAAGAGGGAGACGGTGCTTCGCCATCTCTCTCGCCCTCCTGCTGACGGGATGGCTACTGTCTCTGCTGGCCTTTACGCTCCCACGAACATCAAGGGAGAGAAGCTGGCTGAAGCCAATCCCGTCCGTATGGAGGAACTCCCCCACAACAAAGAAAAAAGATCGGCGGAGGAGAGAGGAACGGTTCAGCGCCGTTTCTCTTCCTTTCCTAAAGACAGGGCTGCTCACGTACCTGCTGGCCATCCCGCTCCCACCACCACCAGTGGAGCGATGCCAGGAGGAGCGGCCTTGTTTTGTAAGGAACTGGTGTCTGTGGGGAAGGGACCATCTACTTCCCCAAATAGACGTTAGCGCCGACCAAGAAAGAAAACTCTTCGGGAAGTGTCGGGGACAGACACCCAGTCTTCGGACCGGGGGAAAGTCCCTCGACACCGCTCTCGCTCTTCCCCAAGAGCGAGAATCGTGTAGTCCGACGAGGACCGCCCACCATCCAGGGGACTGCCCGATCCATTTTCTTCGTCTTCGGACGGAGATGTGGAGATTGAGGTGTGCTCTCCTGCCCCATCATCTCCAACTAGAGTTGGGGAAGGGTGGCAAACAGTCAAGCGTAAGTAGGATACCCACTTCTACTTAAGTCCACACCATGGCACTATTACAATGGAACTGTAATAGCCGTTCTGTTCATCTCGCTGAGTTACGTCAATTAATATCTTCGTTTTCGGCAACCATTGTCTGTCTTCAGGAATCCAGGTTTCGTCCTGAACATGAGACAACAATGCGTCACTTCAAACTCTTCTCTAAAGACCGAGTGTACGGAGTTGTGGCCGCCGGTGGCGTCTGCACTCTCGTCCACTCTAGCCTCTTTAGTGAGGGGGTGCCGCTGCTTACTCAGCTAGAAGCAGTTGCAGTTCGTACTTCGTTGCCAGTAATGGCAACAGTACGTAACGTGTACATCCCGCCTGATTCTCAACTGGATTACAACTAGCTGGTAGATAGTCTCTCAGCTCCCCCCTCCTTTTCTCCTTCTGGGAAATGTTAATGCCCACAACACCATCTGGGGCTCCGCTATCACTAGCGGTAGAGGGAGAGATTTTGAGAGACTGATCAGGCGGCTGGACCTGTGTTTGTTGAACACTGGGGAACCTACGCACTTCTCTATTGCACACGGTACTTATTCAAGTGTCGATCTTACCTTGTGTAGTATTGCGCCGGGTCCCCTGGTACAGTGGGGTGTACACGACGACCTTTGTAATAGTGATCATTTCCCGATTATCGTTTATCTTCCGAATCAGAGAGCCATCGAGTTACCAAGTCGATGGCTTCTCCGTCGGGCTGATTGGCCAACTTTCACGGCACGTGCGGTGTTTTTCAAAGATACCTTTGTGAGTGTCGACGATCATACCATTCACATAACGAATCGTATTTTGGCTGCTGCAGAGGAACCAATACCTTCCTCATCCGGCAACTCACGCCGGAAGCTTGTCCCTTGGTGGACAGCCGAGATTGCAGCAGCCATTAAAGAACGTCGACGTGCTTTCAAATGCTATCGGAGGCAAAACACTATGGCCAACCTTATCACCTTCAAAAGGATGCGTGCTAGAGCCCGATATCTGATTCGGGAGAGTAAGAAAACGACGTGGGAAAAGTATGTGTCATCTATGACGGCGCATACTCCTTCATCTCAAGTTTGGACTAAGCTTCGTTGGATCTCCGGACTCCCGATATCATTGTCGATACCCGAAGTATCCATCAATGGAGACATCATCACGGACCATCTCGCCATTGCCAACAGTATTGGATCACACTTCATTGATGTATCCTGCTCTGGGAGTTACGATCCTACATTTCTGACTCTGAAGAGGGAGGCAGAGACTCACCCCTTGTCCTTTGCCACTGCTGCTTCAGAGTCCTACAATGTACCATTCTCTGAATGGGAACTGCGCAGTGTGCTTTCTCTGTGCAGGGATACGGCTCCTGGACCGGATAACATACATAATCAAATGTTAAAACATCTGTGCGAATCCAGTATAAAACAACTGTTGGTCCTCTTCAATCGTTTATGGATTGAAGGAGAGGTTCCATCTCAATGGCTAGAGGGGATCGTGGTACCGATTCCCAAGGTTGGAAAGGATCCCAAGTTCGTAAGCAGCTATAGGCCAATTTGTCTGACAAATGGCCTATGTAAGCTGCTGGCGAAGATGGTGAACCTTCGACTGGTGTGGTTCTTGGAGGGGAGGGGTTTCCTGTCTGAGTACCAGTGTGCATTTCGCTCTCATAGGTCCACCACTGACCATCAGGTGCGACTTGAGAGCGCCATTCAGGAGGCATTTCTCCGAAAGCACCACCTAGTCACGGTTTTCTTTGACCTCGAGAAAGCCTACGACATCACATGGCGCTACGGGATCATTTCCACCCTTCACAAGTGGGGACTCCGTGGTAATCTACCGACTTTCATTGCGAATTTCACGTCCGTCCGAATCTTCCGTGTAAGGGTCGGTAGGACATTATCGCAATACTATACTCAAGAAAATGGAGTTCCTCAGTGTTCTGTGCTGAGTGTCACCTTGTTCGCGATTGCCATAAATGGCATCGTTGCCGCCGCCGGGTCCGTGGTTGTTCCATCGCTGTATGTAGACGATTTAGCTCTGCATTACAGCTCTGGAAGTATGGCAGTCGTGGAACGGCAATAGCAGCTAGCTATCAACCGGGTCGACAGGTGGGCTCACGACCGGGGTTTTCGTTTTTCAGCAACGAAAACCTCCGTCGTCCATTTTTCTCGGCTCCGGAGGCTACATTTACACCCTGAACTACATCTCAGGGATGCTGCGTTGCCGTTTGTTGACACTTATCGCTTCCTGGGGCTCCATTTTGACAGCAAATTAACGTGGCAGCACCATATACGGCAACTAAAAACGGCATGTCTCAGGAAACTGAAGATGCTCAAGTTTCTTAGTGGCACTACGTGGGGGGGGGGGGGCTGACCGTGCGGTGCTGCCACGGTTCTACCAAGCCCTCGTCCTGTCATGGCTAGACTATTGTTCTGCGGCATACGGTTCAGCAAGGCTGACAACCTTGAGAATGCTGGACGCTGACACTCGAATCACCTTTCTGTGGCTTCCAAGCCACATGGGAATTGCGGGAAATGAGTTAGAGGATCAAGCTGCAAAAGAGGCGGTATCACTACCACCTCGACCAATGGAGATACCCGCTAGAGATATTCGCTCTGAGTTACGTCTACAAGTTCTGGCATTTTGGGAGAGCCAGTGGCTAGCTGACCCACTGCCCAGTAAACTGAGAGCGATCAAGGGAACTACTCGCGTTTGGCGGAGCTCTTTTCGGTCACGGAGAGAGTCCGTCATTTTGTGTAGGCTAAGATTAGGTCATACAAGACCCACCCACTCGTACCTAATGAGAAGGGAAGATCCCCCACTTTGTACCTGTGGAGCCGTTTTCACCGTGGCCCACATTTTAACTGAGTGTGTGGATCTTGCTGACTTACGAAGAAACCTTGGTTTGCAGATGACACTCAAACTTATATTAGCCGATTACGCGGTGGCTGCTGATCGCGTTATCCGCTTTATAAGTGAGAGTGGGTTAGGGCCAGCAATCTAAATTTTCCAGTGAACATTGTCTCACCGACTTGTTCGTTTTTGAATGATTATTTTTTGTTTTTCCGTAATTTTTGTTTATTTTTATATTTTTTAAATTTTTTTGTTTTATTAATTTTAGGTCTTTTTAAATTCAGGTGTCCACCTCAAAATTTTAAAATAAATTCCAAATTTGTTTTCTTTAAACTGTGTTGAGAGGGGCAGATGACCTCGTAGTTCCGCCCCTTAAAACAACAATTACCAACTAACTCGGTAGAGCGAGGCGATTTAACACTCCAACTGTGTGTGTCAGTGGTAGGTAGAAAAGGGTATTCATGTAAAGCCCAACTTCGAAATGCTATAGGCAAAACTTTATCTTTTTGCACCAAGTTAGAATTTTCCGATCAGACACAGTGACGTGGGGGACTTTCCATATTAAACGAAGCGGTTGAATATTTGAGTCTATCACATCATCAGGGGCTCCCTGATATAATCACTTTTATCTCTCACCAGACACAATCTTTGTCTCGCATTTAAAATAATACGCTTATGATCTTCAGCGAAGCCAAGTAGTAATTTTAAGGGTAGAAACCGTGTAAAGGTGTCATCCGTATGAACTAACCAGTCATTGTTGCTGTTGGGACACCATCCAGCCATTGAAAGCGTTTTGCATTCTTCCTAGCTATAGGAGGATATAATTTCATAAGACTGGTGTACCCACATTTCTACTCATATCTACCACATCGTTAATCACATATCGCACTTCAGAAAACAGAAAAGCCAGACCATGATTAGCCAACGTGAAAGAGGTGGGTGTGCTGCCATCGGCTTTCATCAATTTACCCTCAATTTGAATAACACTTTCATGGGGTTGGGTAAAAATATCTTGATTGTTGATAACAAATTGGATTTCGTGATTGTTATTTTGTCCTGGAGCTTGTGGTTGATAGGAATGCATGTCAATTCTTACTACTACATTTTCCTCTTGTATGGGATTTTAACACTTGCAACAGGTCTTTATACACGATGGTTGCTTAACGTAAGGGTTTGTAATCGTTGTTGGCTTGCTCGTGTTAACGTCCTCATACACGGCGGACAACTAACCGTCCTCGTAGGCGGTGTTATTGCTTTATAGATAAATTTCATATCGCCTTTAAAACCAACTTGTTGGCATCCAGAGCAATCAGTTGTTGCTTTTATCATTTTAAATGATCTTGTCGACTTCGTAATTACGCTGGGGTCTGGCGTTACGTTACAGTGACGGGACGAAATGTACCCAGATGCACTGAAGTGTGTGACGTCATAGTACCGCTTGGTGCATGTATTCCCCGACAATTTCTACTTCGTTAGTATAAGACAAAAATCCTCGATTCTTGGATGTCACGGGTAATCTCGAGAACCACTGGATGGATTTTGATGCGGTTTTCACCATTCTGTAAAGGATATCTCGAGGAAAGATTCTGTAGAAAATAATTTATGTATGATGAAAGGAATAGTTTTAACAACAAATTGTATATCCGCCTTAGTCAATACATAAACGAAAATAAATTATAATTACACTTGCTCCTGGTACATGTTTCGGGAATTAATTGCTTTTATCCCCTTCATCAGCCAAGACAAATATTCGAAGAAAGATATAAGATAGCGTAGCACTCAAAAAATAAATTGCTATTTAACTTAATATGGTGCACCATATAAGTAGGTCACAGGAAAATGTTGAGCAAAACTAAACACATATATGTAACAGCGAAGATATTCAGCCATCAAAACACAGAGAATCAGTGGACAGTTAATTCGTAAATCCGCTCCAAAACACTGGTCGAAGCTTGAATTGGCAAAAATCACAATACTTCACCATATGGACACAACCAATGAAGAAGCCTTATGCTCAACAGGTCCAAAACAAAATGCCTGCATACGAACTAGACGAGCGTGGAAGGAACAACTTCAAATAGCAATGAGGTTAGCTCAATGCATAACCTGAAAGAAGCAAAGGAAAATCAAACACCATAATAAAAGGGACCAAGGGGAAATTTATAGACTGAAATAATTATGAACAACTATAAAAATTAATTTATAATGATATAGAACGAATGCAAACTTAATAATATTCGAAAAACTTACTTCAGGTTAAGTCAAGGTATCAATTTTGAAGAGATTGTCTTATGTTTGAAAATTATTGTAAATAATTTATGGGTGTAGCCAATTACAACACTCATATATATGGTAGCAGTAGATGATAAATATTGCCATAGCTAGTTCTGTAATACGACGTGTGTATGAGTGGAGCGCTACTATGAAAAAATAGATTATTTTGGTTAAAAAATGTTCAAAGTGGAAATTAAATAATGTAATATAATAAAAATCAAGTTGTAGGGAATTGTAATGGCAGAAGGGTGTAACAGTATATTAATAAGTATGTAATTATGTATAAATATGTGATGTAGAAAAGTTATACTAGAGCATCTAAGGTGGTTTATTATTGGACTTACTAGTTAAGTTATTTTTGAGAGTGTCAAATAAGATATTAGTATCGAAAATGACTTCATTAAGATTCGCTAGGTCTGAAATACTGTGTGCTGTGTTGATTTCAATGGATTCGAGAACATTCACCATAGGTTTTTTTTTGTTTTTTTTTTAGCGTATGGCTTTTACTGCCGGGAGTGTCCGAGGACATGTTCGGCTCGCCAGTTTTGTAGCTGCTTCGAGACGGACACCCAATGGGTGAGCTACAAGTACCGTTGGGGAGGAAAGTTGGAAGGGAGGGTCGAGGAGTTGGAAGGTAGCGGCTGTGGCCTATAGTTAAGGACCAACCCCGGCATTTGCCTGGAAGGAAGATGGGAAACCACAGAAGACCATCTTCAAGGTTGCCGGCGGGGGGATTCGAACCTCCTCGCCTCCCGGATGTGAGCGACTGCCAACAGTCATGCCGCAACGACCTCGGCTAACTCACCCGGTATTCATCATAGTACCCTTGCTAGTGTAATGTAAGATTTCTAAATCATTCTCTATACTAGTGAATTTGTGGCCTGAATCCTCCATATGTGCGGCCATAGCTGAATACTTTCTATATTTAGTGGCATTTAAGTGATCATTATATCTTGTGGTGAAATTTCTTCCTGTTAGACCTATATCATTGGCGTTACAATCATTACAACTTAATCTGTAAACACCGGATTTGCTGAATTTATCCTTCAAGTTGAAAGAATTGGAATTAAAGAAAATGCTCTGATTAGTATTGTTAGTTTTGTAAGCTATTTTCATGTTAACCTTTTTGAATTTGTTAGTGATGCTATAAGTATGATGATTAAAATAAGTAAAAACTGCGTATGAGGTCTTTTCTTTATGCTCAGGTTGAAGTCGTGTGATGGGCTTATTTTTTAATTTGTTGATAATATTAAAAATGTATTGATGATTATAACCATTAACTCTGGCAATTTTATATATTATCTCAATTTCTTTGTCAAAATCTTACTTGGAAAGAGGTAAATTCATGGCTCTGTTCACAAGGCTAATGAAGGTGGCTTTTTTATGACAGCCAGGATGGTTTGAATCTTGCCTTATAACAGAATGGGTTTGCGTGGGTTTCCTGAAAATTTGGTAATGCAGTCTGTTATCTTTTTTGAAAATGGTTGTGTCAAGAAAATTAATCTTATTGTTTGTGGCGGATTCCATGGTAAATTTAATATTATTATCAATATTGTTGAGTTGATCTAAAATTCTATCAATCTTTTGAATATTATCGTCAATAATGATGAACACATCATCAACGTATCTACCCCAAAACGTAATCCCCATTATTTTATCTATTATTTTAGTTTCTTCTAAATGGTCGAGGTAAATGTTAGCGAGTATTCCTGACAATGGAGAACCCATAGCTAAGCCATCATTTTGTTTATAAACTTTACTGTTGAATGTAAAGTAATTATTATATAGAATAAAATTTAAGATGCAAATGAATTCATCAATTTCTACTTTGGATAGACTGCTATTATCTGTTAGATTTTTCTTAATGATGTCTATTGTAGGCATAATAGGTATATTGGTGTACATATCTTTGATGTCAGCACTATGTAAAGAATGTTCTTGTTTAAGCTCCAATACTGATGTTTTCTCACAAAAATGTAAAGTATTTTTGAAAGACATGTTTGCTTTAAAACAATAATGTTTCTTTAAAAATTGTTGAGCGGTTTCAGTTTCAGCTACTATCGTGGTGAGGACTTCATTATTTAATTTATTATCTCAATTATGCTTTGGGCCTTTGTTCAGTATGTTAAGTTCATGGTCATTGAGCTTAATTTTCGTTAGATTTTTTAAAGGATCCTGAAATTTGTGAAGACCTTTATTTACCAAGTGTTTATGCACTATGCACTTATTGCACCGCAATAAGGAAACTACCCATTAATGAACAAAACGGAATAAGACACGAAACCAACAAAGAAATTCACAAGATTGTTAATAAGAATAATAGCTTTTCAGACACTAGTTCCAATATTCACGATATCTATAAATTAAAAAAGAAGCTTATAAATAGTAATATAATTGTAACTAAAGCAGACAAAGGAAACACTATAGTACTCATTGACAAAGATGAATACATCTCTAAAACTATTGATTTCATTAGCAATGATAATTTTAAAGAAATAAAGAAAGATCCCACTGCATCCATACAAAGAAAACTAAAAAGCATTCTTAACAACACATTTTTTATTTTAGATGATAAGCATGTTACTCAACTAGCCCATATGAACCCCACTGCTCCTACATTACGTGCCCTTCCCAAAATACACAAAAATGACATTCCTATTAGACCTATTATCAATTTCAGAAACAGCCCGTTATATAAAACATCACATTTTGCTCAACAATTTTTAAAGAAACATTATTGTTTTAAAGCAAACATGTCTTTCAAAAATACTTTACATTTTTGTGAGAAAACATCAGTATAGGAGCTTAAACAAGAACATTCTTTACATAGTGCTGACATCAAAGATATGTATACCAATATACCTATTATGCCTACAATAGACATCATTAAGAAAAATCTAACAGATAATAGCAGTCTATCCAAAGTAGAAATTGATGAATTCATTTGCATCTTAAATTTTATTCTATATAATAATTACTTTACATTCAACAGTAAAGTTTATAAACAAAATGATGGCTTAGCTATGGGTTCTCCATTGTCAGGAATACTCGCTAACATTTACCTCGACCATTTAGAAGAAACTAAAATAATAGATAAAATAATGGGGATTACGTTTTGGGGTAGATACGTTGATGATGTGTTCATCATTATTGACGATAATATTCAAAAGATTGATAGAATTTTAGATCAACTCAACAATATTGATAATAATATTAATTTTACCATGGAATCCGCCACAAACAATAAGATTAATTTTCTTGACACTACCATTTTCAAAAAAGAAAACAGACTGCATTACCAAATTTTCAGGAAACCCACGCAAACCCATTCTGTTATAAGACAAGATTCAAACCATCCTGGCTGTCATAAAAAAGCCACCTTCATTAGCCTTGTGGACAGAGCCATGAATTTACCTCTTTCCAAGCAAGATTTTGACAAAGAAATTGAGATAATATATAAAATTGCCAGAGTTAATGGTTATAATCATCAATACATTTTTAATATTATCAACAAATTAAAAAATAAGCCCATCACACGACTTCAACCTGAGCATAAAGAAAAGCCCTCATACGCAGTTTATATTTATTTTAATCATCACTAACAAATTCAAAAAGGTTAACATGAAAACAGCTTACAAAACTAACAATACTAATCAGAGCATTTTCTTTAATTCCAATTCTTTCAACTTGAAGGATAAATTCAGCAAATCCGGTGTTTACAGATTAAGTTGTAATGATTGTAACGCCAATGATATAGGTCAAACAGGAAGAAATTTCACCACAAGATATAATGATCACTTAAATGCCACTAAATATAGAATGTATTCAGCTACGGCCGCACATATGGAGGATTCAGGCCACAAATTCACTAGTATAGAGAATGATTTAGAAATCTTACATTACACTAGCAAGGGTACTATCATGAATGTTCTCGAATCCATTGAAATCAACACAGCACACAGTATTTCAGACCCAGTGAATCTTAATGAAGTCATTTTCGATTCTAATATCTTATTTGACACTCTCAAAAATAACTTAACTAGTAATTCCAATAATAAACCACCTTAGATGCTCTTTAGTATAACTTTTCTACATCACATATTTATACATAATTACATACTTATTAATATACTGTTACACCCCTGTGCCATTACAATTCCCTACTACTTGATTTTTATTATATTACATTATTTAATTTCCACTTTGAACATTTTTTACCAAAAGAATCTATTTTTTCATAGTAGCGCTCCACTCATACATACGTCCTATTACAGAACTAGCTATGGCAATATTTATCATCTACTGCTACCATATATATGAGTGTTGGAATTGGCTACACCTATAAATTATTTACAATAATTTTCAAACATAAGACAATCTCTTCAAAATTGATAGCTTGACTTAACCTGAAGTAAGTTTTTCGAATATTATTAAGTTTGCATTCGTTCTATATCATTATAAATTAATTTTTATAGTTGTTCATAATTATTTCAGTCTATAAATTTCCCCTTGGTCCCTTTTATTATGGTGTTTGTTTTTCCTTTGCTTCTTTCAGGTTAAGCATTGAGCAAACCTCATTGCTATTTGAAGTTGTTCCTTCCACGCTCGTCTAGTTCGTATGCAGGCATTTGATTTTGGACCTGTTGAGCATAAGGCTTCTTCATTGGTTGTGTCCATATGGTGAAGTATTGTGATTTTTGCCAATTCAAGCTTCGACCAGTGTTTTGGAGCGGATTTACGAATTAACTGTCCACTGATTCTCTGTGTTTTGATGGCTGAATATCTTCGCTGTTACATATATGTGTTTAGTTTTGCTCAACATTTTCCTTTGACCTACTTACATGGTGCACCATATTAAGTTAAATAGCAATTTTTTTTTAGTGCTACGCTATCTTATATCTTTCTTTGAATATTTGTCTTGGCTGATGAAGGGGATAAAAGCAATTACTCCCCGAAACATGTACCAGGAGCAAGTGTAATTATAATTTATTTTCGTTTATGTATTGACTAAGGCGGATATACAATTTGTTGTTAAAACTATTTAGTACGTCAATAGGGAACCATCATGGAAACTAGTTTAAATAATAGAATTGATGAAAGGAAGCCAAGCAGTAACGATTTCAGTGAAAAAGTCGAAAACAAACTTGGCGTCCATGCGCTTCTTAAGCTTACGCTGGGCAAACCGTTAAAAATATCAATACACTATGAGCGTAGGAATTGGTCAGCATGAAAAGTTCTACAAAAAAGTCCTCGAGAGCATATCACTATCTTCAATACATTGCCCTCTAAGTGCTTTTAGATTGGATGGAAGGGGCACGTTCCCGCGCGCTCTGGTGAGCGTGACGGCATCCCACGCGCTTGACCTTGGTTTGCACTTGCCGTTCGCGAGTAATTTGAAACAAGGTAAAGTATTATAAAGCAAGATAAGTATTATGCAGATAATTTTCTAACATGTCAAGAGTCTTTGGCTTTCTAGCATTTTTCAGCATTCGTAGCATTTAAAATGATACAAAGTCTAGTCTTTCAGACTGACTGTCTCTTTTTTATTCACTAACCGTAAGGTAATACATATTACTAATATCACTGACACTCAAAGGGTGATAAACAACCACTGAAGGGTTTTCACGAATAATATAGCCACAAGGTGAAGTCACTATAAAATCATAGAGGGAATGACTTTGTTCTTCATTCATAAACACGTCTCTAATATTAGTACATGTGACAGACACGTGATGATCGTCAATGAATTTGACTCGGATGTTCTGAATCATGGGATTGGGGTTAGGTTCCAACACGTGTGGTTTAAATCCTCGTAAAGGACCGATAGAATCGGGTTGTGTTTCAAAGTCTATTTTAAACGTGGAGGAAATACGACACCGATGGGTAATGATATTTCCTGTAAGTTAAAATTTGTGTGTCCCATCCGCAAATGGCTTGAGACCATATTGTTTTATCTTCCCCACACTAATGGCTTCACGAAAATCGTCTATGGTATTATACCCGGATCGTTCATACGTCCGTGACATTGTTGACATTATTATTTTGGAAAGAAGAGTTATTAGTTGAAGAGATTGAGGGAATGGATGGTTTGAATAACGCGCGGAGGAGACTCAAGAGTGCTGAGGGAAGCATGCATCGCAGGGGCGAGTGACGTGAGTTAATGACGTGGAGCCCGCATACGTCACGAGAAATATTTTTCTGGAATTTCCTTTAGGAGAAGAGATGGACGCTAGGAAATTAGCACACTTTACTGGCAATTACAAGAGAAGGAATTTGAGCTATCAAGCGTTAAAATCAGTCCAGTAGAAACCGTGATACGAGATGGAAGGTTCTGGAACAATTTCTCGCTGGACTATATAAAGGCCACGATTCTTAACATAGTCACATCATTACAACGGAGCATTTGCTCATGTGCGGAACTACGTAACGTGAAGTGACAGTATACACGCCGAGATTCTGACGGTCGGAGGACTTAGTCGCCGTACCAGTGGTCAGCACGACTTAGTTTTTGTTCGAGTGAACAAATTTAACTTTTGGCAGCGAATGGACTTAGAATATCCACTGACTTTCAGGTCATTTATTCTACAGTCAGGTGATGGTAGTGTCGAAACCATTCACAGAAGTTAGCCTACAGAACGATGTATTTCTTGTGGTGACTATACATCAGGCACTTCGAATTTCGTCAGGAGAAGTTTTATTTCATCAGTTCGTTTATGCAGCTAATAGGTGTTCCTATCTTAGCGTGCAAACGAAACCGCATTATTTGAATATGAGATTTATTCTCAAATCTACAGGAGTACTGTACCAGTCTATCACTGAGCAACTTTTCGTCATGTTACACGGTACTGGTGATAGCAGGAGTTATTTCGAACGAGTGACTGCGAATATCAACATGCGCCGCTAAAACTACTCGTAGGATTGGTAGGACATGGAGACGAACGAGGTATATGGATACGGCAGATGGCCATGGGAAGACACTGTTGGAATAGTGTCCACCGCAGGACACGCCCTTCCTCTACATCAAGAATGAAGTAAGACAACTAATCATGTACTATCCACTAACCTGTAGTATTAGAGAATTCCATATTTATGAACAGTCACGATCGGAAATCAACATCATTTTTCACCGTAGCTAGATTATCAATTGTATTTGTCTGGATGACAAATGGAACTGCTGCCTGACAATTTATTTTTCGATCTACGATTTTTGTCAGGACAGGCATTAGTTCATGTTCCGACATGAAATATTTCGATTATTCCAAGGGATAGGAGTATTTTTATTTAATTTTTATTATGAGAGCAGAAGTAATTGCGGCTTGGATGATTTAAATAATTTGATTTACATAATAATAATAGTAATCAAGTGTGAAGTGAATAACTTAATAATATTATAAATAATAACGATGCTATTTAAAGTTAAAAATAATTAGGGAGTGATAATACCGAACATTAGGAACTAAATTAAATTAATTGTTAATTGTTTATTGTGATTAAATAATTAATGCATTAAATAAAAATAATAGTAGATGTTAATAATAATCATTTACAGATGAGATTTAAATATTTATTTATTAAAGGAATAGGGCGATAATAATCATTTATGACATTGATGATGCCTAAATATTTTTTGTAATTATAATAATAATAATAATAATAATAATAATTTGAAGATGAATTTAATTAGTTGGAAGGACTTAAATTAAATAACTTTGTTTATTTTTGAATAAAAGTTTGGAAGTTTAAATACATTTAAATGAGTTTATGGATGAAGAGAATGAAGTAGTAAGATTTTTGAGCTCAGAAATATTTTTTCCTAAAGCACTTTAAAAAATATATATATTCAGATGAAAAGAAAGGAACGGCAGATATTTAATGTATCAAATCAGGGAGAATTTATGTAAATGGGAGGCAAAGAGATATTGACCAGAATTTATTTTATTGGTAAAATAACACTGAAGAACATAGTCTAGTAATTAACAGAATATTACAAGAAAAAATATATATGATAAAAAAAATGATGTTGTGTGTAGAATATTTTGGTGATGATTTCAATATGCGTTTGGCGACACTTAAAGTTGTGGAGACCTTGGGGGTCATCCAAGTGGGTTTTGTTACCGTAGTTGTGGGCACACAAGGATGTGCGTATGTTTGAAAGAGCCTGTGGGCTAAATTTGTAAAAGAAGGGTTAGGCCATGTGGACCGCCCCATATTCTTGTCAGATTTCACTATTCTGTTAATCCAAATATTAATATTTTTTTCTGGATCAACTCGAAGTTCCGATAGTATGCTTAAATAAATAATTGAAGAACATGAACTTAGATTTGTTGAACCTGACCGAGGAAAAAAAATAAGATGAAAAGTTGAAATGAATTAAAAATAAACAATTTTAACGATTTTTTTTATTTTGGAATAATAATAATAACAGTGGAAATGAGCAAATAAAATATTCATCATGTGAGAGGTTGAGAAAACTTGTTATAAATAAAGTGAAGGGAAATTTTGAAATTAAATAATTAATAATAATAAAAAAAAAAAATTGTGAGATTATATGAAACTTTTGGTGATAGAAAATTTTTGATAACATAAAATGTTGGTGAAGAGTTAATGATTTAATCCGCTGATGGTGGATAGCAATAATTGATATTGTTTACAACAATTTTTGTGTAATGTTAATAACATATGAAAAAAATTTAAAATTTTTGTGACATTTAAACAAATGAAAGGGAGGAAAGAAGAAAGTTAAATTTTCAAAATATTATGAAAAATTTTTGAACAAATTTCGTTTTTCGAAATTGAAAATCTTTATGAACAATTATTAACATTCGACTTTATGTCAGCCGAGTATTGATATTGTTATGAAACAACGAATCAGTGATATGATAATTTTCCAAATAAGTCTAATTTTGGAATTACACCGAATGAATCAAGTGATTTTTTTTGAGAAATGTTTTCCTACGAATATTTGAAAAATCAAATGCAATCTTTCGAAAAGTGAACTATGAACAAGTAAATTTTATGGATCACTCAGAACTCTTTATTGAATAGTGATTACCAGTGTAAATATTCTTTTTGAGTTATTTTTTTGGATATCAGAATGGAGTAATTAATTTTCTGATTATCATATCTACGACATTCTAGTAATATTTTAGGGACTGTTGATTTCTCATGTGGGATTTGTTTTATCTTTGTTGAGGTTTTTGCCATCCAAATCATATTTTTATCTATAAATAAATTGAGATTTTTAAGGAATGTGCTAGTTCAAAAATAATTTCTCACCTTACCTTATTTGTGAATTACCGAGATCAGGGATGCCAGATTAGACCCAAGTATTCACCTAGATAGACCCTGAGATATTTTTTCTCGTGCTAATCTGATGTCGGTATTTTACAAAATGTGGTCGTTGGATCTCGGTCCAAACGGGCACAGTATAACCTCTGGATGGTAGCGTTAACATATGATTATCAAAATAACACTTGTTATTGGTATCTTGTTGTATATTATAAATTCTGTTGTAACTTTCCAAAGATATTAATCCCAGCACATAGGATTCATGGGGGTGCAATTCAATGGGGGGAAAGAAATCGAGGGAAACTTGAGGCCCGTTTCCGTGGACGGTAAAGGTCTTGGCGTTCACATTCATAGTGATGAGACTGATCGTTTAATGTGACACCTTATGTTAAAAAACCACAAACGCCCAAATAGCGCACCAACTCGATAGGGGGCGGTAAATTTCCATAACTGTCAAAGTACCATTCCGTGGAACATTGTCTGACATAGACTATACAATGCGTTCCTGGTCGTGTACCCTCATCTAAATTCATCATGGCTCGTTCTTCTTTCCATGGCGCTTTGGGTGACTCATTTCGCATAAATACACCTCGAAAATAAGAAATCTTAAGTTGTTTGGCACAGCTTTCGACTTGTTGATGGGTCATGGCATGACGAGGCAGTTGTCTTAGGAGTTTATTTATTAATGGCGTTTTTTTTCTTTCTTTGCCGACATGGTCAGGCCAAGTCCTTGTTTATAAAAGACTGGCTTTAAAGGATTGCCGTTGTTAGCCCCTATGGCAATGGCTTCCATCGTTTGATTGTGTCGCTGACTTTCTTTCAATTGTTGTTTGCCTTGTTGTAACGCTTTTATGGTTTTTGCGACCGCGCTAGCACCACTCAAAAGTGTACCCAGGGCGGCCAGACCCGCGGAAAAGGCTGGTAAAAACCCACCGCGCTTAGAGGCAGGAATCACACGCCCACTTCCTTTTTTATTCTTTTTCACTGCATCATGGAGGGATTTCGGGTCAATAGTCAATAGCCTATAATGCTTTTTCAATAGCCACCTTTTTATTTTATTTTTTTGGTTTTAACCCATGGTGTGACGCAGACCAACCTCGTTTCCAGGCTGGCTTTTTTTCTTTTGTCTAGTTTTTATTTCTTTTCACACCGTATCTTTGTTTCACCATTAAAAAAAACCTGGCACTATCCAGCCCATGACGGGCTAAGGCCGACCAAGCGACCGCTGCCCAGCCATTTGGCCTGCAGATATTGGGGTGCCGCGTGATCAGCGCGTCGGGTCCCCTCGGCCGTTAATCTTGGTATTCGTGATCGGGGCGCTGTCTCACTGTCAGACAGCTACTCAATTGTCCTCACGAGGCTGAGTGCACCCCGTTCCAACCCTCACGTCAGTTTTAAAATCCCTGACGGAGCCGGGGATCGAACCCGGGGCCTCCGGGTGAGAAGCAGGCGCGCTACCCCAACACCACGGGGCCAGCTTTGTTTCACCATGGTAATAATAATAATGAACCTTACACAGCAAAGATTGGATAACAACTAACGTGTAGAGCATTATTTCATGGCTGTATATTCCAGTTCTATATAAAGCGGGAAATCATTCACGGTTTTTCCGGCTTGCTTTTCCTCTAACGTAAGAATCAGATGAAATGATAATTCATCACCGGCGTTCATGGTTTGATGATTGTGTACCGACAACCTATGACAGTTTATTTCTACGCGTAAATATTTCTCATCAGGCATCGCGTATTTGATATGAATGTCACCATCATAGTGTAATCGATAGTGTCTTAAACCCGAAGAAAGCTCATTGGTAAGGTGATGGTCATTCACCGGTGGTTGGGAATGGTTCCTGTAATTCACAGGTTTTTGTTTAGTCAGGTACACTAAAAATACGGATGGGACAAATTTATAAAGCCTTTTCATTTGGTAGGTCAGGTAGCGTTTGGTGCAAACATCGTCAACGTCTTGGGGGTCTTTTACGTCAATAATACGGTTATGATTACCCGAATAGCCCTTGGCTGTTAGCCTCGGAACCATGTGATATAAGCTTTGCACTTTACGATCGACGTACGTTTTTGTAGCCACCTCTCGAGGTTGTTTGGGATGCAAGCGGCCGTGGCCATAGTCACTCTAGCTCACCCAAACACATCCATGGTGATACACATCAACTAGCCTATCGTAGTGGTTGGTTCTGTATATATATATAAACCTAGTACACCCATGAAAAATCTCAGTGGTAGTCACTATGGAATTAATGAAACAACCCGATCCCTTGCCTGTCACCGATTTCGTTACAGTGCTTTCGCTGTCCGTGTGTCAACCAAAACGCCACGGCTCACTATTTTCATCCACGATTCGATGTATTATCGTGGGACCTTCTGGCTGTGGGAAAACCAATGTTTTGCTGAACATCATTACCGCTCCTCATGAACTACGATTTCAAAATATTTATATTTTTGAAAAATCATTGTACCAACCTCTGTATGTGTATCTGGAACAAATTACGTCTTCGTTAAATAAAGAATCCATGGGCTATTTTACATTTACATCACCTCAAGACGTCATTCAACCAGACCATATACGTCCTGATTCTATTATTATTTTTGACGATATTGCTTCTCAACGACATGCCATTATTCAGGAGTATTTTAGTATTGACCGGCATAAACAGGTGGATTGTTTTTATCTGGCACAGACGTATTCAAAAATTCAAAAACAGTTCATTCGCGATAATGCAAATCTGATTGTTCTCTTTCGACAAGATGGCAGAAATCTCTATCATATTTTTCAAGATCACATTAATCCTGATATGTCCTTTACGGCTTTCACACAATTGTTTGCATCATGTTGGAACAGTCATCCACATGCCTGTTTGGTGATTAATAAACCAAGTGACCGATGTGAAGGACGTTACCGCCTGGGATTTGATCATTTTATTTCTCTTTAAAAATACTCATGTTTTGCTATTTTCTGTTAGTTAGTTTACCACCACCATGGAGACGCCCATAGGGTAAAATAAACCTGTTCAAATAAAGCAGCGTATCATTGAGGCACGAAGTAATATTCGACGTACATTTCATGAATTACAACGTTTAAAAAACGTTAATCCTATGCTCATGTTAAAACATGATCCATCGTCTGTTGATAACATGACTGTCAAACGAAGCGCTGCTGCTACCACTCAGGCGAGACCCTTAACAAGTTCAAAATCTACTCACACCCTTTCACCACAGGTGGTAAAATCATCATCCTATGATAATCAAGAAGAAGAAGAACAACAAGGAGAACAACATCATGAAAGTGAAAGTGGGAGCGATGCTGTATTAGGTCCTCAAAAAAAATTCCTCACCCCGTCAACAGTTTCTAAAAACAAAAAAATCGACCATGGCTGAAACACCTTCTTCCAGATCGTCTCCGTTTTCGCAACTGTTGTCCACCCCTAAAACTAAAGCTCAACTAAAATAAATTTTAATAAAATATTATGGATCAACACTAGAGCCCTATTTGACAAATCTGTTTACTGGAAAGGCGGATACCTCGTATGGTGTTCGCTATGAACAGGATGGTTTTAAAATTGGCGATTCATCTATTAAATTTAGTGGTACTAGCATCATCATTAAAAACATAAACTATAAATTAACGCCAGGTCTGTTAAAGCTGCTATTCTCTCGTATCTCATCTCTACAAGATTTTCCGCCAGAGGACCGTGACTAATATAAATCCATTTTATTAGAAACTCGTGCTCACAAAAGGAAGTATAAATCCTATCAGCAACTGAATGCCAATATATCAAAAAAATATAAAACCATCATTGCAAAAATGTTTAGTAAGCATAAGCATGCCTCTGCTTCTGGCGTTGGGTTTAAAAAAATTAAAACCACTCGTTTGAATAATCCCAATGAGTTAGTACAACACTTATACTTTCTTCACGCGTCACGCCAAGCAGGCCACACTGGCCATGATTCCGAAATCCAACACATTGAAGAACAACTCCGGGATACACCAATTTTCTTATAATCCATCCCCCATCAAAGTGGGCATCGCTCATGAACTCCATAAACCAGCACGTCGCTTTTATCAACGCCGTCGTGTCATTTCTAAGGGTGTGGATGATTTGTGGCAAGGTGACTTGGTTGAAATGATCTCTTATGCTAGCGTTAATGACGGTGTACGCTATATGTTGACTGTGATTCATGTGTATTCCAAAATGGCATTTGAAAAATAAAACTGGACTTGTGGAGACCAAGGCTTTTAAACATATTATTCAACAATCCAAACGTCAACCAATGTTTTTTTCAAACCGACCAGGGCAAAGAATATTCAACAAGGATTTCTCCAGCTTTCTGAAATCTTTCAATATCCATCACTCATCATCATCTTCAGGTCCCCTTTTCCAGCTGACACCGGGTGGGGGCAAATATGGTTTCTCTCCACTTTGTTCTGTCGTTCCACCATTCCTCTCCCGACATGGTGTTCAAATCGTGGTTCCGTTTTCTAATGCTATACTTCACCGAATCCATCCACCGCATTCTTGGTCTCCCTCGTCCTCTCTTCCCTGTCATCCGTTGTTCCAGTGCTCGTCTAGGTAGCCTTACTTCATTCATTCGTTTGACATGTCCAAACCATCTCAATCTGTTTTGCTCCAGTTTGTCATTTAGTTTCTGTATCCCAGTTCCTTCCGTATATCTTCATTTCTCACTCTGTCTCTCCTCATTTTCTGGACCATACTTCTCACGAATCGCATCTCAGCTGCCTGTACTCTGCTCTCATCCCTCTTAGTCATTGTCCAAGTTTCTGCTGCATATGTCATTATAGGAACACAATATGCTTTATACATAACATCTTTAGCCTTAATTGGTATATCCTTGTTCCATACTAGTCCCCATACCTGTTGGTAGAAAGCACTCCCGAGTTGTATTCTTCTGCTAATTTCCAAATCTATTCTTCCATCATCAGTCAGTTCACTTCCCAAGTATTTGAAGTGTTTCACCAATTCGAAATCCTTATCTCCGACTTTGATCACTCCTTTTCCTTATTTCTTAACTCTACTCATCACCACTGTTTTACACTTCTCCACATTTATCTGCAATGCCCATTGCTCAATCTTTTCATTTATTACGTCTAACTGTTCTCATCCTCGCCCCAGATCACAACATCGTCTGCAAACAACATTACCTTCATCTTTGCCCTACTATAGGCTTTCATTGCTGCCTGATGACATCCATCACCATTAAGAACAATAAGGGTGACAACACACTTCCTTGCTTCACACTACTGTAGCAATCCATGCACATTCCAATTATCATGTCTCTCAGTACCTTGCCTATCCTTCTATTTGTTAAGCTTTCCCAAACTTTTATTCTGGGATGCAATCATAGGCCTTTTCTAGATCAATAAAAGTCATTACCATATGCCTCCCATATTCCCAACTCTTTTCAATGTTCTGTCTCAGAATGAAAATGGGTTCCGCTGTTGACCTGCCCTCTCTAAATCCAATCTGCTCCTCCTCAATTTGGCTTTCTACCTTTACTCTAATTATTTTTTCTAGGATTCTTTCCATTATTTTCGCAAAATGCGAGATGATGGTGATTCCTCGGTAGTTACCGCACAACTTCCTGTCTCCTTTCTTGAATATTGGCAGTATTGTTCCCTTTTTCCAGTCTTCAGGAACTTTCTTCTCTCTCCACACACTCCTGAGAAGTCTGTATGTCCACTGAAGTCCCACTGGTCTTGCCGCCTTGATCATTTCTATTGCCATTTCGTCGATTCCCACAGCTTTCCCCATCTTTATCTTCCTAACTGACCATTCCACTTCTGCCAGAGTAATGTCTGTTTCTTCATCTACTGTATGTTTTCATCCACCGTTTTGGCTGTTTGCGTAACTTCTCCGCATGCCTGACGTCTCGCCTTCAACAGCTCGCTGAAATATTCTTTCCATCTGTCCGTTATCTCTTCTGGTTTTGCCATTATATCAACTTCTTTGTTTTTCACGAACCCAGTGTTCACCTTTTCAATCCTTCTACTTTTTATAATTCCAAATAGCATTTTTCCACCCAAAATTTAAATCTTCCCTTATTTTCTGGCTGAATTCTTCCCAGCTTTTCTTCTTTTCCTCTGCAATTACTTGCTTGCAATCTCTGTTTGCTTCTATATATTTTGCTCTTCTTCAGTTTTTTTTGTTTTAATTCTTTCCAAGTTTTCTTCTTCTCTCTTACCTTTTCTTTCACCCTAACATTCCACCATTGTGTCGCCTTTTCCCGTACCTTTCCTGATGTTGTACCACATGTTTTCTCTGCACTGTTTACTAATCCACTCTTAAACTTTCCCATTTTTGTTCAACATGGGTAATATCCGTCCTTGGTATATGTTCTTGCAATTCTTTCTTAAACTCTTCTTCAACCTCCTTTTCCTTTAGTCTCCAGACCTTAATCTTTCTTTCCTTTTTTCTACTTTTAGTTTTGCTACCACTGCCCTATGGTCTACTCCAAAGGCTTCCTCTGGCAAGGCTGTGACATCCATTAGCTCTTTCCGATGTCCCCTTTCGACTAATACATAGTCTATCAGAGTTCTCGTTCTGTCTCCCCATCCATACCTGGTTATCTTCTGACTATTTTCTTTCTGAACCACGTATTTCCTATAATTAATTGGTTCCGCTGACAGAAGTCCATTAAGAAATCCCGTTCTAGATTCTTACTGCCATAACCATATGGTCCCAAAATCTCCTCTCTTCTTGTCTGTCGCTTCCCACTTGTGCATTCAAATCTCCCATTACAATTATTTCCTTATCCTGTATATATTTTTCTACATCTTCTAGGAATTCTTCTAAGTTCTCTTCATTATTCCCCGTTTGTGGAGCATATACTTGAAACAGATATTTTGCCCCTGTCTGGAACTGCATCCTTCATATGATCATCCTGTCACTTATCTTCTTCACCTTCTCCACATACTCTAGGACATCCTTTCTTATAATCATTCCTACTCCGTTTCTTGCCCCCTGTCCTCCACTGTAAAACAGCCTGTATTCCTCCTTTAGTTTTCTTTCCCCTTTTCCTTTCCATTTCGTTTCACTGAGACCGATGATGGCTATATCCTTCTCCATCATGAAGTCCACTAGCTCCTCAGTCTTGTCCGTCAGGGTTGTTGACTGTCCCTATTCGGATATATTGTGATGCTGGTCGCCCATTTCTCACAGCTCCCCCCAGCATCTGAAGAACTGCGCGTCGTCTGCAGGGGACACCCTAGCATTTTCCGAGTATTTTAAAGCGAGTGTAGTTGAACGATTTAACCGCACATTAAAAACTAATATGTGGAGAGAGTTTACTGTTCGTGACTCTTACCGCTGGCTATACTTGTTACCTCTAATAATCTCACGTTACAACAATAATAAACATAGAACCATTGCCATGAAACCCCGTCTCGTAACCAAGAATAATCCCAAGTTGAATTAACTGTTTAATCCCATAAAAATGGCCGACCCTAGATGACACAGTCTCAAAATTGGGGATTTTGTTCGAATTAGTAGACATAAATCTATCTTTTCTAAATCCTGTACACCAAGTTGGACGACAGAAATTTTTAAAATCCATCAAGTCAAGCTCGGGCAACCAGTGACTTATCTTCTATAAGATAAATCTGGACAGCCCATTCACGGCGCATTCTACCTTGAGGAAATACAAAAAACGTTATAACCTCATGATTTTCTTATTGAAAAATACTGACGGCTCGAGGCACTCAATATTTTGTCAAATGGTTGGGGTTTCCTCCCACCTATAATTCCTGGATTAATAAAAATACTTTTTCTAATAAAACCATGTCTGTTTCTATTTATTTATTATTTATTTATCCTTCCTCTAGGCTAATCCGTTTTTCACAGGGCCGATAACCTCCCCTTAGGGTAATCCCGTTTTTCAGAGGGCGGATGACCTCGTCGTTCCGCTCCATTCAATCCTTAATCACCGAGTTCCTACTGTTAGATATTTCAATGTTGCCGATCTCCAACAAATTCATGATGGCTGCCAGCTCTGACGTACGCAGTGTAACCCCACCTCTATCATAGCCACAGTCTCATTATCATCTGCGTTGGATGAGAACCAAGCTCGCAAACTGTAATAGTAACGCCATAATATGTAAGCCGTAACCAATGAGCCTGCTATAAAGCGTAAAGAGAGAGATAGAGAGAGACAGAGTGTCACCAACTTCCCACGCTGTTTGATAAGCCAAGCAACAGTGGCAGGTCTCAGAGTCTCCTCTATTCAACCACCCGTCCATGGTTTCATTTCACGACAGTCCTCCCATGTTCAACTAGCACAAACCTACCTTCTCCACACACAGGGTCTCTCTGTTCTCGTGGTCGTGTGGCTAGCAGGCTTGGCTGTGAACACGAAGACCCACGGGGTTCGATCCTCCACTAAAAAAAACTCTAAAAACCCTTTTTTTTTCAACAAAATCGTTCCGTTTACCTCATTTTACAACTTTTTCAAGCCTCTTCCAACACCATATCAAACAGGACAACACCCTCAAAACATCCCTACCACGTGAATCCCCACCCGACCATCTCTCCCCAAACTATCAGTAAAAATGACATAAAAGCACGGTTTTTACAAAATAGGTTTCCCACCTACTCGACACAGGCATCCTCGTCAAAAGGGAAACGCAACTAAAAACCACACCTGAAACTTTGTTCTAGCTTCATGGGTTTGCCAGATATCAGCAACAATGTGAAAAACTGATTTTTACCCCAAAAACCATTTTCACACCTATTCACCACAGGCATCCCCGTAAAGTCGGCAACGCCACGAAAAAATCTCAATCATGATTATAGCGTTATGGATTCGCGACGTATTACCAAAAATGTTAAAAAGAACCTTCTTACCCCAAAATCCTATTTCCAAATTCAACCTAATTAAAATAACCTCACCATCAGATAGAGCGGTAAAAATACAATTCAAAAAATACCTCACTCGATTCTATAACTCAACTATGCCTTCCACAGTTATCACCACATAATCGTAATCCTCAGGGACTCACCACTTGCTTTACTCCGTAGCTTTCTCACTACCCAGGGGGCGTGGTGGCTCAGCGGTCTAGCTGTATGCCTCTCACCAAGGCGGTCCGGGTTCGATTCCCGGTCAATGCATGTGAGATTTTCGAAGTGAAATGCCATGTCCTGTGGTTCGGATTCCACGTAAAAAGGAGGTCCCGTGGCTCATGATCTCGAGATTAACGGTCACATTAAACTACAAGCTTGCTTTGCTTTTTTCTCACTACCCCACTACTTCGGTTGGTCTTACTGTATCTTGTCAGCGTTACATAGGACATCGACGTGGGCGTATGCATTGATTTCGAAATATTGGGCAGATTTGGCTACTTCCAGGTGCAGTACTTAGGAAATGTTCATACCTCCTTTCCCGTGCCTTATCAGTGATGGGTGCAATGCCCATTTGCTGGCGAACGGTGTCGTTCTTGAGGACTGTACCCGTAATTATCATATAGTTGACTTGTCAAAATCCTAGAATGGAGAATGGATCGAAGAATCTTGATGGTCCCAGCTTAAACCCCTCTGACAAGCACTTCTGTGATAATCACACAGTCGCAGAGGACGTTTTATGGACTAACTACACTGGACAAGGATGCTTACTACCTAGGGTACAATAGGAGCATGAGATCCTTACCTAAATCTCGGGTCGGAATGGGTTAAAGGCGCCACATACCATGAGTACCCCCTTTCCATAACACATCCTTACTATAATTGAAATAACTCACGCAAGACCCACTTGTAAAAAGGAATGAAGCTACTTTTATTGCCGAAAATACCAGACAATAAATAACAATGGAATAAAAACAAACAAATAAAAGTAAAAAACAACTCCCACACATCCACAACAATTCTAACATACACACGCCAAAACAGCTGAACTTAACACGCCCATAATCTCATGTTTACATTGCCTCCCTCAACTGGAGTTTAAATATTGAAATTAAAATGTTTAAAAATAATTTAAATATGTCGAAAGCTTTTCCAATAATTTCGTTCAAAAGTGAATTTAAATATTAACAATAGGCTACTATGTTTTACTCTACACACCAAAAACTCCCTTTCTAATTTAAAAAGATCAGCTGGACTACATAAAATGTCTATCAGCTGTTTTCAGATAGCTGCCATTGTTATATAAAATCAGCTGTTTTCTTCTCATCCGGGATTCATACATACACATGACTAATCCCTCAGTCATCACGCATTCTCGTACAAATACAAATTGACAATGTTCATGAAAGAACACTATTCCATCCTTAATGTTTTATAAAATAATTCAGAGAACAACATACCTCTCCATTACATCGAAAATCCCCCAAAAGATCACATACATAAATCATATAATGCAATCTCTCACTCACCTTGTGTTGCATACAAGTGTTTCTCCAATCAAAATTAAAGAACACGTATGATGGAAGCTTAAAATTATAATATTAACTTCGCAAAATAATTTATTATTATCAGGGACAACAACAAAGTCGAAGAAAAGAAACGAACAACACCAATTAAAAAGATGTAATATTTACAACGGAATAGTTATGCAAGTTTAATGTCTAAACTGTCCTTCAATGTCGAAATAATATAGAGATATTATTATTATACTTCTTTACGAGAAGTAAACACGTAAAAGTGTATATTAAAACTACATTCCTTCATATCAATAATAAATGGTCATCGCAATTACTTCAAGTAATTTAAAAAGTTTAAAGTTCACTCAATACTAACACAGACTATTAATGTCGTAGATTAGGTTTCTGTTTAATCCGGGTTTAATATGATCATTCATTTAAGAACACCTCATATGATAATTAGTTCAAGAATTTAATAAAGGTTTAATAGAAAAATTCAGAAACATAAATTAATTCAGGAGATCACCTTGCTGTTCCGCATGCCTCGTTAAAATCGTCTAATCCAACTAACACATTCTTAGAATAACAATGAGTTGCACCTAACTCAACTTAATTTCAATTAAATGCTAGAAATAGCATGATGTAACGTTACAGCAACAATTTAATAAGTTTCTTAATTAAATACGGTATACTTTCTTAGTATATGTACACTCAAAATATTTCATCGCAGCTTCTCACCTCACCAAAGTTATACGGAATGACATCGTCGTATACTAATTTACCATTACATCACAATGCGGAATTAACCTTCGCAGTGGTTACAACAAATACCTTAATGCGGAATTACCCATCCCATTCCCCAACAATAGATTCAATTGTGTATCCAATATTAACTTAATTAACTGTCACAATGTTGCTCTGTATATTTATACATCATAACAACTTCAAATGTTGTTTACAAGATGGTTCAGATTATTTATAATCGTTGAAATGTGTGTAGGATTGACTCCCTCTGCAAGTTTAATAAGCATAATAAACCTGGAATCAATTAAATGTTCCATTAATATTTAATAAAAAATACGAACATATCGTTCCATACTGACGTAAACTCAACAATGTCATAAAGTCAAGACTACAATTGGCTCTGACGTAACAACATGCTCTATGAAACTCGTTGTCATACAAATGTTCCATGTATCTGAGTTCAAAATTGGATCATGACGTCTATAAAAGTCGTCGATCAATAAAAATAATTAAATCTTCCAAAAGATTTATGTTTCCTCAAAGTTCGGTAACGATAGATCAATATCTGCTCGTTCACGACAGAGGAGGTTCGAAATGCTGTGTCTGTTTTGAAAAACGGAAAAGCACCCGGACCGGACGGTATCTTTAATGAGCATATTAAGACAGCAGTTACGGTATTACTCCCAGCTATTACAGACCTAATGAACCTATGCTTACAATCAAGAGACATCCCATTGTCATGGAAAACTTCTACAATAAAGGTACTACACAAAGGAAAAGGAGATGTGTGTGACCCCAACTCCTACAGAGGGATTGCCCTAGAAAGCAATTTATTAAAGATACTTACAAAGCTCATGACGAACAGACTTACTGCAGAAATCGACGTTAAAATACCAGAAGAGCAATTTGGTTTTAGACGAGGGAGAAACACGCTTCAGGCAATTAGAAATCTCAAAGATGACATAGAGAATACCCTTAGAACACCTCAAGGAAAATTCCATGCAGTATTTATTGATTTCTCGAAAGCCTTCGACAATCTAAGCAGGACCATCATCTCCACGAAACTAAATTCGATAGCGACAGAAAATAAAGCACTCACAATTCTGGTTCATAAAAAGTTAAGGAGCAATAATATAAAAATCTCCGACAACGTAACCATTTCCAGACAGATCATACAAACGAACGGCGTACTTCATGGAGATCCCCTCAGTCCCCTGCCGGTAAAATGTCGCCACGCACGATATTGTTCATGCAGTCAGAGAAGTTTCAAAGGAAACGAAGATATAGCTTTACGCCGACGACATGGTTTTGGGGTCGCAGAACATCAGGGACCTTCAAATTGCAACCCATGCTCTGGAGAAATGGGCAGATAAGAATGAATTGCAAGTTAATACAGAGAAGACCGAGCATATGATTTTCAGGAAGGGTGGACGTGTTTCCCAAGAACAGAGAATATTTTTCAAAAGTAAACCACTGAAGACTGTCAATAGCTTTAAATATCTGGGTGTAACGTTACAAACGACAATGAACTCGTTCATAATCCACGTAAAACAAAGAGCGACAGCAGCTACCAAGGCTATATTTGACGTCAGAGCCATTACAAGACTATCCTTGAGATCCGCCATTGCACTCTTCGATGCAAAAATTGTTCCAATCCTCACGTGTGGCATAGAGATTTGGGACAAGTTAATCATAGGAGACCTCCGAACATTGGAACAGGTAAAGGCTAGATACTTGAAGGCTGTCCTTGGGGTATCCAAATACACGCGATCAAGATTAGTGTATGTGCTCACTCGGGAATCCTTCTTGATGGAGGATTTGAGATTCAAGTTCGCTTTGCCTACTACGACCTGCTGGATGAGGGTTCTAGCAGAAAGAACGCTGAAAAGAAGTGAAATCTGGGAAGAATTCTACTCGACCGAGGCTACGATCAACAGAGCATGGATGGAACCGAACCAGGACTTGCGGCACTTTGTGACCTCTTTGGCTGTACACGGTTTCCACCATAGAATGTGCAAGACAAAGACATTCCATGATCCGGACCCGGCCTGTGTCTTTGAGCTGTGTGACGGAATCTGTGAACGTTATCACGTTCTTCATTGTAGGAATAGAGGGAAACCCATCATAGATCACTGCATAGGCTGAAGTGCAACTTTCCTTGCATGTTTTTTGTAATATTGCACAACTTGTGCGCAATAAAACGTTATTTAATGCTATCTCAAAATAAAATAGTTGTCAGCTGAAACTGATTATCAACTCAATATCAAAGTCACTGTATCTTAAATACCCTTGGCAAATCGATGAAATCGTCTTCAATGTTCATGCCAAATCCATACAATGTCGAAGAGATTATCACACAATCGCATTTAAATGTAAAAATAAATCGACGATCGCTTCCCCTAAAATATCTTCTCGTAGAAAAATACCCAAAGCTAATCCTCTACAAACGAATAATAAAAACGTTGAAGACGAAAACCTGAATTCAAATCAAGGAAAAGATTTAAATAAAATTCAAAGAAATTCAAAACATGGAAATGAATTCCATATGACTGTCTTGTAGATTAAATTAATGCCGAAAGAAAATAAAGTTGGAATTGCAGACGAAAATATCCAACGCTAAAATTTACTGAAAAATACCACAACTAATCGATGACAAAAGACTATACTACAATAGGAAATTGGTGCTCAAACGTGTATCAATCTACTCCAAACTACGTAAAAGAGTGTCTTCGCTGTACCTTAATAGAAGTTCCCGATGAATTGTAGCGAAGAGGAATTACCCAGGTGAATTGGTAATTCTGTTCCAGCCCAGGATCGAACTGTAGTTCCCCACGATCCACAAACAGACATCTCGGACATCGAACTCGCGTTCCTCCAAGAGCACCTCCTGTTGTAGATTGGAATCAAACTGCGGCTCACCCCGTTCGCTTGAACTGCCATCGTCTTCCGTTAGAAAGCGTCTTCTAGAATTTTCTTCCGACAACTCTTGTAAACTTCCATGAAGAACGAGCAAAACCGTTGAATAATATTCGTAATTGTAGACCATGTATTGCTTCGAAGATGGGATGAAGCCAATTGGTCGCCCAATGTCGTGATATAGTTGGACATAATTTTACAATGTTCTAATTTCATAACGAAGGTTGCTCGGTGAAGCCACTATGCTTCCATCTCGTGTATCCCAGGCGCATAATTTACTCAAACATCACAGCCAACATTATAACGGTGAACTGTATTATTAGAAAGTATTGAATAAATATCATTGTGAATATCTGTGGAATTGATATCACACTGTAGTCGAAATGCAGCCTCACTCGTCTTATACTGCACGGAGCTTTGCGAATGTCTATGCACTACTACTTCAAATGTTCGGTCAGACCAGGCACGGACTTGCCTTGAGTATACTGCGCAGCGCACACTTTGTACCGGCCACGAGATAAACACTTTTCTCCAAGCGCTAGATTCACGTTTCTAAAACTATCGAATCTCGAAATTGGGATACCGTAGATCCCTTATAGATGCTTGCCTATCACACTCGCACTATAAGCTTGCTTATTCAAGCTTTATATTAAAGCTGGCGTTTTATTATAGCACACACAAGTAATATATAAGTGAAATACTGTGGTTAAACTGACTTCCTCTATGAACGAGAAGTGCGAGCCTTCCATACTATTGGAACCTCGGTCGCTGGCTCGGTTGAAGCGCGGTCTCACTTAGCCTTGAAACAGCTCACTCTCCACTCCGCGATCCAGCTTCGTCAAATCTCAGAACAGTAATGAACCCTGTTCCCACTCCTCGGTCTTCATTCTGACTGAATTGCCGCCATTTTTCAAGACAGGGGATGAGATTGCGCGGGCTCCTTACAATGCTTATTAGTTCATTCTAGAGTCTTTAATCACTGTAATAACATTTTTCCATGGTTAATATTTAAATCTAGCACCTTTTCATGAGAGAATATCCTCTTCAATCGGACTAAAATAGAATAGATAACTAGCTTAGTTATGGTCCCAGGGTCTTCTATCAAAGAAGTCTTCTCTGATTGGCTATCAATGCTCAGACATGTAGCTCGTGGATACCGTATTTATCCCAATATAGGCGCAGTATCGCGTCTTCCCCAAGGTACAATAATCTTGTCAGAGCGACCCATAATGCAACATAGACTTGCAACTTAGCTAAAATCTCGTATTATATCACGAATCCAGCCCTTCCAATCTCATGCATATTCACCATCACAGACATGATTCTGACCTCAAAATCATTCTAAAATAAGCCGAATTTGGGCTCATCCCTCTCTCAACTGAGGAGAAAAACGTTTCCAGAATGTTTTATCAGGCTGTAACTCGAACATAAATATGTTACTGAGCTGAATTGGGTTATTTTAGCCTATCTTCTTATAGCATCGTTTTAAATTTCATGCGTTGAATTTCCCCAAAGACACATAATTCTCATCGTCGTGAATCTCATAACAGTTGTTATCATAAGCATCTGTTACTCGGTACGGTCCCGTCAACAGGTCAACAAATTTCGGGTATATTTTCCTTGGTACATCGGCCTTCACTGGCTTCCGAATCAAGATCATTTCTCCAATATCAAGTGGCTTAGTAAACCTCTTTCCTTGTAGACGTTTCATTCGTTTTTGGGCTCCTTTCTGCAAATTCTCCTTAGCAAGATCTATTCTAGCTTGCCGGTCAATATCAGGATCATTAGGATTAGTTTTAAAAATGTTATCCCACGGTCTCTGTGGTTTTTGTTGAAGATGGAGAAACATTGGAATATCAGCTGTACTTTCCTGAATGGTAGAGTTCAAACATTCCTCTATAATGTGGACGAATCTCACCCAACTCTGGTGATCTTCTGGACAGAATATGCGAGAGAATTTTGCAAATTCGGACATTATTCTCTCGGAATTGTTGGACTCTGGATTTCTAATGCTAGAGAAAATATGTCCGATTCCAAGTCTATCCATTTCTGTCTGAAATTCCGCTGACGTGTACTGTGCACCATGGTCTGACAGTAGAATATCTGGCTTCCCATCCTTAGGTAAAACTGCCTTCTCCCGTCTATTAACAACTCGTTTCGTGGTGGCCTTTTGGTTGGGATTCAATGTGACATATTCAGAGAACACATCAACAGTAACCAACAAATATTGATTTCCTCTATAAGCCTTAGGACATAGACCGAATAGGTCACAAGCCATGAGCTCACCAGGCTTTGAAGGAATAATGGCTTTAGGTTTACCCTTCAATAGCTCGGATGCAAACTTCCCTCGTTGACATTTGTCACAAGATCTCACTATCTCGGCGTCATGTTTATCCAGACAAATCTCTCTTTCAGAGTGCTCAGAGTTTTGTCCACGCTGGGTAGATTATAGGTTAGGGAATAACCCACCCACCAAGGGAAGATGATGAAGAGAAGGAAGTAGATTTTGGAATTGGAAAAGAAGGATAGAAGAATAGGAGGAGAGTCCCACAAAAGTAATAAGTTTAGTGTAAAACACACTTAAAGGTAGTTGCCAATGGAAATTAACTCTCGGATACCTAAAGTCGGTACGAGCTTGGTCGAGGCTGTCGGGAACCTCAGCTAAGGCTTGGGCAGTTTGCCAGAGAGAAGCTTTAGTGTGTTTCCTCCCAAGCACGAATGAAAGTACTATAGGGAAGGGTGATGGTCTGGCCAGACAAATAGTAAACGATTTATTTTATATGAACGAGGGCATAAACCTAGGAAGAGCTAGGAAAGCCAGGATCCTGCCTAACTGTATTATCAAAGAAATGATGAATCCAAAAACAAATATTTAATTTATTTAACAATGCAGGAAGTTTGAGGAAATTAACAATTATGCAAAATAATTTTAATAAACATAGTTCATTTGAACTTTTTAACAAATAGGGTCGCAGACCTCTCCACATTAAACGGTTGCTCCAGGCAATTGACAATTTGCAAGGTTTCAAACCTTACATATTTCTAAAATCTTTATAAGATTTAAACAAATGAACAATAAAATAATTAAAGCTTGAACGTGAATTGAAGTACAAAAAGTGCACCTTAAGAAATTCTGGAGAGAATGTTCTAGAGAAAGCGACAACTTTGAAAATAACGATAATAACAACGTGAAAAATAAAATAGAAGTTCCTACAACTTCTTATATTTATACAGAATTACTTTGTGAACTTTATACAAGGAGAGCAGGTCACTTACTGTGAAACCTGGAGAAAGTGAAAAGGAAGTTTCTAGGCTTCCTATGTTTAATTAAGAATCACGAGTAAAATGGGACAGTTTCCATTTCGTGAAACCTGAACATGACTCGCTCAAGAGTTTAAAGCATTGTTTTCCCTAATTATGGGAAAGGAACAACGTGAATTTAAAACTTGTATCACACAAGCAATTATGCAGAATTTACTTAATGTTAAACTAGCAAAGTTGGAAGGGCACCTCGTGAGTGACACCTTATAGAGAAGTTTCAATTGTATAAATAATGGTTGTTAGTAGAAGGTTAAGGAAAGATCATTGGGATATAGGATCAATGTTCATGGCCGTATTTAATATAACCGGACGATCGCGACGCGGTAGAAACGTGGAGAAAGCACTGTTTATCACTGTAGTCTATGAAGATGGATTCAAAGTTCACTATAGAAATACTAAAGTTCATGAAAAAGAAAGTTATTGCAATTATGGAATGAACTGATTGCACTATATAGATGAGAGTCTATTACTTAAAAAAGTTGTAATTTACAATTAAATGCGCCATAGAATTTTCCAGAGGTTCCAGCGGAGGACGAAAATTCACTGTTGTAGTAATTTAGTTTTAAACAGAATTCTCCCAAGTACGTGAGAAATACATGACGGCAGGACTCGCAGATAGAGAACAAGTTCTAGAAGGTTCCAGAACGACCTTAGCAGAAAATGGGGTTGAGAAAATCCAACGGAGGAAATAGTTTTAAAATTATAGGCAGCGGGTATTAGATAATATCCCACGTAGCGAGAGGATTTCTCGTTTGAATCGCTTAAGAAAAGCTCTTTTATAGTAAGGTTGGCTTATACAAGTAAAAGCTCAACATGGCAAAACCCACGAAGAATGATTATTGCCCCAAGTAAATAATTTCACACTGCCTATAATTAAAAGCACTTGGAAGTTAAAACCATGAAGATGAGGTTAAAACTTTTTAAAAATGGTACTTATCTCGACTTCATGTTGAAGTCGGAGTTCCTTATGAAGACTATCTAGCCAACATGGCGTAGAAGAGTGTGTGCCTCTTAGTTTGAGGCTAGCTCGAGAGGAGCTTTGACTGATCGAGTCAACTGCAGACGGAGAAGTGAGTGCTGCTCAACAGAGCACGGAGAGACCACGGAAGGGGAAAGAGTGGGGGTAGGAAACAAAAGGAGAACATATAAACATTGCCAACTTTACAGAAAGAAAATAATCTTCTTTTGCTGAGCTGGTCTTCAAAGAGTTGACAACAGTATCTGGTAGCCAAATGGATGTGGAATTCCTCTTGCGCGAGGAAGAGTTGAAGAGCTTCAGAGATTTGTTGTTATATGACGCTAGGTGGGTCACAGAATATATATCTGGAACAGACTCATACAAAATATAAGAGACCTGAACCCCTAAGAAAGAACAGAAGATCACTGTTGGTGTCTGACAAAAAGGAAGGAAAGAACGTGCAAAAGCATTCAAAATTATAATCTCAGGTACCGTGCATTCCAAGAATGCACCATACTGGGAGGGCCAGACACCAACAGCGAGCAAGAAAAACAAGTACAGTAATGAACAATTGTCGAAAAGTAGTCTTGTGATCTGACCATTATTGGTCAAGACTCTGAATACCCTGACTCTCCCATCTCTTCCAGGGTAACACTTAGTCACTTTTCCAAAAGGCCCGACTAGGGGGGGTGGAACATCCCTTTCCAAGACCAAGTCTCCCACTTGAATGTCGGGACTGGAAAGAAACCACTTCTGTCTCCCTTGCAAGGAAGTTAAATATTCCGAGTTCCATCTTTTCCAAGAAGAATTACGGAGGGCTTCAAGTTTCCGCCAAGCGATAAGTAAATCAAAATCCCTGAAAGAATTGGGAAGGGGAGGAGGGGCAGAGAGAGAAGGGCGTGTAAAGAAGCGACCAGGTGAAAGTGGAAGGAGGTTATCAGGGTCATTGGAAAGCGGAATTGAAAGGCGAGAATTATTAACACTTTCAATCACAAGATAGCTGGAAGCTGAGGGAAATAAAGCACTAGTAAAGATTGCGATACGATGAGAAAGAAGAATTGGCAAGTTTAAACAAAGCGTATAGGAACAAGTACATCTATTCAGGACAAGAATATACCAAATAAACAAAGGAACTATGCGAGTAGAAAGCAAGAACGCCATAGGTAACAAACTAGTAGCCATAAACAATAACCTCAAGTTATAATGAGTATCAAAGGGTTTACTCAGAAAAATACTTAAGTCAGCGAAAAACGTGACATAACAAGCATGGATACAAAAACACATCGAATGTGACGTCGAGAAAAAACAAGTTTGTTCATCAATGAACATTAAGATCGCAAAATATGCAAGCAAATTGCAATACATAAGCAAAGTGGAATACATGAACGCGTGAGAAATACGCAACGAAGTTTTAAAGTAAGAATCGAAACAATTGTAAGATAAGAGCGTGAGTAAGTGATAGACGTAAACAAGCACGGCCTTGACACACATAGTACAACGAGATAAGACATATAAATAGCTGACAGAGTCCTTAAGCGGAACGAGTTTATTTTGGGAAGTAGGTGAACGGCTTCCGTACTTGTAGTAGCAACTCGCAAGACAATGCTTGGCAATCAGCCAAAGTTGAGATAAGAGAAACTTGTTTTGAACTGTGTCAAGCGTACAGGAAATAAACAACTTGGCATTCCTCAGGCTTGTAAACAGACAGGTTTGAAAAACAAGCAGTTCGAAGTACACACACAACATTTGGTGAATCAGCTGTAACTTAAAGCAGATATTCAGTTTGAACGGAATGCAGTCAATCGTAACTTGGACGTGAACAAACAATTTAAAGCTACATGAAATAAAGTAGGAAATCAATTTCGCATAATTGAAAGGATCACGAAATCGGACAATTTTCAACAAAAAGAAGCTTAATTCTTCCGAGCAAAGAAGACAAGCTGGGACATTGAGAAGAAGGTTATGCATAAGAATAGTTATTCTAGATGCTATAGAATTCAGAGTTTCAATCGGTTTCATGAGCGACTTCCAATTGCGAGGAAGGGGGGAGGAGCCGGCCGTGGCCATCCTTCTACATAACGAAAGAAGTGAAACATAGCGTACAGCAAAGTGATGGTGACTGATAGCCATGGTTTTACACAAGGGGAAGATAGCTTTCGAGGAATAGTTTAAGCAATTAACTGCTATAAAAAATGACTTAAGAAGATAGACGAAATAACACAAAGCAAGGCGAACTTGAATTGCCATTTTGTGCGGGAAGAAAGAAAAACCATTTAAACAACTTACAGGGTTAGCGCAGTTGTTCACGATAAGACATCGTTTCGACAAGTGGTTTTCAAAAATATTGAGATTTGAAACATGAGCGTTCTCTTTTTCAGAAATGGGATTTATGTCAGCTGTGACGAAATGACATTGCGTTTTGGTTTGAACACTGGTATGTTTGATTTCACCAGTGATAACCCAACCAAAATCGGTGTCTCTAGCGACCACGGTTGAAGATAACTTGCGTGTTTGTTTGCGAATGCAATTCCAAAAAACATTGGCACTGAAAAGCACATCAATGGGACCTTGAACATTAAACTGAGGATCAGCTAACCTTAATTGCGAGGGAATGTTTAAACCGGAAGTATTAATGGAGTGACTTGGAGTGTCTTTACCAATACTGGTAAGAATGAGACAGTTTAAATTAAGATTGGTGTTTCTTTGGCAAACGTCTCTGATTTTCAATTTTGAAGACTGCAAAACTTGAGTTTTCAAATTGTCAATGCCGGTCACATTGATAGAAGTAGGCGATGACGAAAGACCTAGTTTTTTAATCAACGATTGCGAAACAAAGTTATGAGTTGAAGCGGAATCGAGAAGACCACGGGTTTTGAACCAATTTCCAAATCTATCTTGGATTTCAAATTGTACAGTGGTCAACAGGGTTTGCGCACTATGAAAAGTTTCGGCGTGGGAAATGCAGGAAGAAGCATTAGTTTGTTCGGAGCGGCTCTGCAAGGAGCTTAAAGAGGCAGGTGCTGATGACCTCGATTTATCGTGAACGTGCAATAAAGAATGATGCGGTTTTTTGCAATGAAAACAAAGATTTGATGACGTACAGTTCGAAGAAGAATGCTTAGGTGATAAGCAATTGAAACAATGCTTGCTGTTTAAGACAAACTTTCTTCGATCTTCGACAGACAATTCTTTAAAGGAATTGCACAAATACAATGTGTGAAGCTTTTTACAGAGCGTGCATTTTAACGATTTGTTAAGCGGCCTGATATCTTCTCTTGAATGATTGAAAGAAGAACGGGTTTGTTTGTTTTCGACAAATGGGGGCTGATGTCCCTTTGAAGAAGCAAGTTTTTTTTTCAAAAATTTGACACTGAGGATTCGTTTCGACTTTTTCGCACTGAAATGCGAGTGCTGTAAGGAATTGACATCGACTGTTGAGAAACGAGATGAGGTGTTCGAACGAATGTTCCTTGTTGCAGGCGAGTTCGATCTCCCAGGCTTTCAGTGTCGAAAAATCGAATCTTGATGTAGCTAGGTGAATAAGTATGGTGTCCCATGTTTGGACAGGCTGTTTTAGCTGGTATAACGCTCTGACATTTAACTGCATAGAATCTAAGAGGTCTCTTAAAGATGTGACGTCATTAGGTTTTACGGCAGGTAAGTTGAAGAGACAGCGGATGTGTCGAGCGACACTCAAACGTAAATTGCCATATCTCTCTTTAAGGAGATTAAAGGCGATGTGGTAGTTGTCTGCGCTTAAAGGCAGTGACTCTACCAAGGTCAAGGCCTCTGATTCCAAAGAAGTGCGGAGGTAGTAAAATTTATGTATGTCTGGGATCTCGATATTTTCATGAATTAAAGAGCAGTTAAGTTCGTAAAAAGAATACCATTCACCTTCCTTGCCTGAGAAGTGCGGTAGGCTTATCTTGGGAAGTAACGGTTTCGGTTTGTTCTTGTGAACTGAAGCGGGTGCTAACTGGGCCGGATTGATGACCCTAGTGTCCGGTTCTGAGATATTGCGGATCAGTTGGTGGGCCTTTGCAATTCCTTCAAAGTACAAGGGTTCGACCTCGTCCCGATCCGATTGAAGGTCTGGACAAGCGGATTCGATCTCGGTTTGAATTTGGTCATAATAATCATAAGACCGTTCGTACAACTTAAGGCGATGAGTCAAGATGTCTAAATCACACTCGGCGGGATCTAATTTGTTGATAAAATTTCGGAATCTAGTGAGTTGCCCTTTATAAGAAGAACGTCTAGCAATGAGAGTTTCATCTTTTTCAGTAGGGGCCATGATAAAAAGAATAAATTGAAGTACAACTCACGAAACTGTAGAACCTTGGAGATGCTGTCAAGTTGGCAACAGCGAGAGAGTAGAAAGAACAGGACACCCCAAAGGAGACAGGAGCGGCCTCTTTCCCGTTCACAGGCTTTGCATGACGTAGATATAGCTGAAAAATCCAAAGGAGATGTTAAAAATTTGTAAAGTATTGTCAAATGACACTTGACAAACAATGGACATAAAAAATGGACTCTCCCGGGTTTCTGGTACCAAATTTTGGGTAGATTATAGGTTAGGGAATAACCCACCCACCAAGGGAAGATGATGAAGAGAAGGAAGTAGATTTTGGAATTGGAAAAGAAGGATAGAAGAATAGGAGGAGAGTCCCACAAAAGTAATAAGTTTAGTGTAAAACACACTTAAAGGTAGTTGCCAATGGAAATTAACTCTCGGATACCTAAAGTCGGTACGAGCTTGGTCGAGGCTGTCGGGAACCTCAGCTAAGGCTTGGGCAGTTTGCCAGAGAGAAGCTTTAGTGTGTTTCCTCCCAAGCACGAATGAAAGTACTATAGGGAAGGGTGATGGTCTGGCCAGACAAATAGTAAACGATTTATTGTATATGAACGAGGGCATAAACCTAGGAAGAGCTAGGAAAGCCAGGATCCTGCCTAACTGTATTATCAAAGAAATGATGAATCCAAAAACAAATATTTAATTTATTTAACAATGCAGGAAGTTTGAGGAAATTAACAATTATGCAATATAATTTTAATAAACATAGTTCATTTGAACTTTTTAACAAATAGGGTCGCAGACCTCTCCACATTAAACGGTTGCTCCAGGCAATTGACAATTTGCAAGGTTTCAAACCTTACATATTTCTAAAATCTTTATAAGATTTAAACAAATGAACAATAAAATAATTAAAGCTTGAACGTGAATTGAAGTACAAAAAGTGCACCTTAAGAAATTCTGGAGAGAATGTTCTAGAGAAAGCGACAACTTTGAAAATAACGATAATAACAACGTGAAAAATAAAATAGAAGTTCCTACAACTTCTTATATTTATACAGAATTACTTTGTGAACTTTATACAAGGAGAGCAGGTCACTTACTGTGAAACCTGGAGAAAGTGAAAAGGAAGTTTCTAGGCTTCCTATGTTTAATTAAGAATCACGAGTAAAATGGGACAGTTTCCATTTCGTGAAACCTGAACATGACTCGCTCAAGAGTTTAAAGCATTGTTTTCCCTAATTATGGGAAAGGAACAACGTGAATTTAAAACTTGTATCACACAAGCAATTATGCAGAATTTACTTAATGTTAAACTAGCAAAGTTGGAAGGGCACCTCGTGAGTGACACCTTATAGAGAAGTTTCAATTGTATAAATAATGGTTGTTAGTAGAAGGTTAAGGAAAGATCATTGGGATATAGGATCAATGTTCATGGCCGTATTTAATATAACCGGACGATCGCGACGCGGTAGAAACGTGGAGAAAGCACTGTTTATCACTGTAGTCTATGAAGATGGATTCAAAGTTCACTATAGAAACACTAAAGTTCATGAAAAAGAAAGTTATTGCAATTATGGAAAGAACTGATTGCACTATATAGATGAGAGTCTATTACTTAAAAAAGTTGTAATTTACAATTAAATGCGCCATAGAATTTTCCAGAGGTTCCAGCGGAGGACGAAAATTCACTGTTGTAGTAATTTAGTTTTAAACAGAATTCTCCCAAGTACGTGAGAAATACATGACGGCAGGACTCGCAGATAGAGAACAAGTTCTAGAAGGTTCCAGAACGACCTTAGCAGAAAATGGGGTTGAGAAAATCCAACGGAGGAAATAGTTTTAAAATTATAGGCAGCGGGTATTAGATAATATCCCACGTAGCGAGAGGATTTCTCGTTTGAATCGCTTAAGAAAAGCTCTTTTATAGTAAGGTTGGCTTATACAAGTAAAAGCTCAACATGGCAAAACCCACGAAGAATGATTATTGCCCCAAGTAAATAATTTCACACTGCCTATAATTAAAAGCACTTGGAAGTTAAAACCATGAAGATGAGGTTAAAACTTTTTAAAAATGGTACTTATCTCGATTTCATGTTGAAGTCGGAGTTCCTTATGAAGACTATCTAGCCAACATGGCGTAGAAGAGTGTGTGCCTCTTAGTTTGAGGCTAGCTCGAGAGGAGCTTTGACTGATCGAGTCAACTGCAGACGGAGAAGTGAGTGCTGCTCAACAGAGCACGGAGAGACCACGGAAGGGGAAAGAGTGGGGGTAGGAAACAAAAGGAGAACATATAAACATTGCCAACTTTACAGAAAGAAAATAATCTTCTTTTGCTGAGCTGGTCTTCAAAGAGTTGACAACAGTATCTGGTAGCCAAATGGATGTGGAATTCCTCTTGCGCGAGGAAGAGTTGAAGAGCTTCAGAGATTTGTTGTTATATGACGCTAGGTGGGTCACAGAATATATATCTGGAACAGACTCATACAAAATATAAGAGACCTGAACCCCTAAGAAAGAACAGAAGATCACTGTTGGTGTCTGACAAAAAGGAAGGAAAGAACGTGCAAAAGCATTCAAAATTATAATCTCAGGTACCGTGCATTCCAAGAATGCACCACACGCCACCATGGCCTATACTGTGATGAGCCAACCATACCAATTTAACCACCAAGTTCGGCGGCACGACATTACGGACTTTAGTCTTCGCCGCGTCGATGTATTTACAAATAATGTCACCGCTCATAATGTAACGTCGCGACTTTCTCTCAATCTCCGCGTAATCAGGATCAGCATTGTCCATCAACCCCTTTAAGAACCTATACATACGTCTAATTGGAGCGCAACTATTCTGTGATACGGCAATACGTTCAAGTTTCTTCAGCGTGGAAAGATCTTTTCCTTCCAATTTTTTAATGGTTAATCTGCACATTTGTTGCAGGGTTTCGGGACAAGGCATCAGCTAGAAGGTTATCCTTTCCTGGCTGGTGTACAATGGTGTCACTTGATATGTCGGATTTAAGCATAAACTGCAAAGCTTTGTGATCAGTGATAATCACAATCTTGTGTCCAATCAAGATTTTTTCCATTGGTGGAGAGCTGTGACAAAAGCAAGAGCCTCCAGTTCCGTCGTAAAGTAATTTTCTTCGTGCTTCCTGAGTTTTCTTCCCGTGAATGCAATGTAGTGCTTAGTCTGTTTCTCATCCTTCTGATACAACACTGCACTGATCCCTATGCGAGATGCATCTGACTCGATGTAAAAAGTCCTTTCGAAATCAGGATACTCCAACTTTACGTTATTTCGCAGCTTTTCCATGGCCTTCTCGAAAGCTAGTTCCGTGGCTGGAGTCCATTTGCAACGGTTGTTCTTTTTTTGGAGCTCATATAATGGAGCCATCATTTCTGAATAACGTGGGCAATGGTTACGAATGAATTGACAGACACCCACGAATTCTCTGACCTGTTTAACCTTCTTAGGTTTAGGGAATCGCATAATTGCATCTATTTTGTCCTGGTTTGGATGGTAACCACATTGGTCAATTGTATGCCCCCAAAATCTAATTCTTTCATGCATAAGATGACATTTCTCAAAATTGATCTTGATATTAGCAGATTTGAGATCTTCAAACAATAACTTCAAGTGTTCTTGATGTTCATGGACATTCCTGGATGAAATAATTAAGTCGTCAATATAGCAAAGTACATTTTCCTTGACTTTCTCAGAAAGTTTGCTGTCCAAAGTTCTAATCAACGCTGGTCCACTTTTAACAATTCCAAAAGGAACGCGTAAAACACCCAGGTCGTCTGATCGAACAAGAAACCAGTACATTGCCTACTATCCTCAGATAGTTCAATTTGATAAAAAGAAGCCGCCAGGTCCAAGACGCTGAAACAGGCCTTTCCTTCGAACTGCCTCAATAAGTCTCGAATCTTCGTCGGACGGTCCATTTCCGGCATTATTAGAATGTTTAAATTCCTGGCATCGAGACATAACCTCAACTGTCCATTGTTCTTCTTGACTACGGTGATCGGGTTGATATAAGAAGATGCTTGTTTCCGTATTATTCCTTCTTCTTCCATCTTCTATATAATTCCACGAACCTCTTCATAATACTTCTCAGGGATTGGATATGTTTTATTCTGATAAGGCGCCTCATTAGTCAATCTAATCTTATATTGGAAATCCTTTATCAATCCTGGTTTATCATCAAATATTTCCTGTAATTCCATAATTAATTCTTGAAATTCGTTCTGAATTTCTTCAAAGCCTTCTGCTTTCAATGCGAATTGTTCCTTTTCTTGCTCTACCTCCTTAATTACATTATTCAAAATTTCTTCTCTGTAGTCTGTGTCTAGACTGGAATTCACGTCCTTCTTCGAAGTCTTCCGTGTCCAAATTTCCTTCATTGATCTTAATAATGCGATTCTTCATATCGATGAACTAATGAACTAAGAATTAATCTTACTGACCACGAGGAAACTGTGTTCAAAAAGTCGACCATCAATGCTAAAGTTCAACAATGCCTGGACTTTGCATTTCACAGACTTATCCTGGAAAATTCCACGAACCTTAACTGTAGATGCAGGCAAAATAGTCATGCTGTTTCCCTCTAACAATTTCTGATAACATTCCTCTGACATTATGGAAATCACAGCTCCAGTGTCCGCAAGAGATTTACAAATAGTGTCTTCCACAAGAAGAAGAATAATTGGCAACTCCAAAACTTTGTCTTCTCTAGAATCCTCCTGTTCGAATAACGAATCCTCATCTGTTACCTGATATATCTCGTTAATGGTTATGTCGTGTGTTAGTTAAGTGACTTTATTGCTTAATTCTGTTTTGTAATCGGAGTTTTTTAAAATTCTTGGGAGTCTTCTTCAAATCTCTCCATTTTACTCGTACCGGGTTGAGGATCATCTTCCTTCCTTCCCTTGTCATACTTTTTCTTCCTCTCTTCTTTCCTTCTTTCCTTGAGGTAAATCTGAGCTTCTTTATGCCTTTCTTCATACTGCTCATTTGTGAAAACTTCGTCACGATTATTCTTGTCACGATTATTTCCCTTATTATCGTTATGATTATTATTCTAATAACCCGTTCTTCTATTGTTATTATAACTATTATCCTGTTGATGATAAGGTCTTCTTTCTCTATATCTTCTGTATCTCGGTACATATCTTCTGTCTCTGAAATATGTATTCCTGTCACGACCTCCTCCATTTCTATTCTGATCATTCCTGACATCAGTCTGCTGTGTCTGATCCACAAAAATCGTATTGATTTCTCTGTGTTCATTCCTGGAATTTCGAGCAACTACGTTCGGTATAGGACTAGTACAGTCAAGTTTCCTGAGTAACTCGTCCATCTTCGCAAGATCTGTTATGCCTGCCGATATCAGATATCGTCTCACTTCAACGGGAAGTTGTTGAGAGATAGCCTCGATCAATTCCCCTTGACTTAATGGAGGTTGAAGGAATCTTAAACGGGCCAATTGACGAGCAAAGTAGTCTGCGTAACGCGTTGAAAGTGCGCTAGAATACCTTCTAGAGTAGAGCTCTGCTCTGAGAGAATTTTGGGCTTCCACGGACCAAAATCTCTTCATCAATGAGTCAGCAAACTCTTCAAAGTCTGAGAACGTATAGCGGAATGCACGATACCAAGAAAGGGGACCTCCTTCCAAATATCGTTCCATGATCTTCAGTTCCCTTTCCCTCGGAATCTGACCTTCCGTTAAATAATCAGCCAGATTACGAACAAATTCGATAGGTGTGTAATCGTCTTGATTATTAAAACGACGTGGCTTGTCTTCAAAATTAGGGATGACCGTAATGTTTCTCGCCTGGGTCTTAGATGTACTTGTCCTAGGTTCTGGTACCACTCTCTCTGTTTCGAATGTCCTATATCCATACCTTTCTGGTGGTCTCGATTGTAGGAAATCTGTTTTAGTTTGTCTAACATCCTCTTCGGTATTAGTTTTCGATACTCTAATCTCTTTCTCTTCTTTCTCCTTCTTCTCTAAGCCTTCTAAGACTTCCTTAATATGCTTCCCAACTTCTTGTTTCAGTTCTTCTTTACCTTATCCAAACTCCCCAAATCGTTAATGTTTAAGCTACGTAGACGTTCTCTCAAGTCCTCAATATCGTTCGACTTAACATTACCTATGGCTTTGATATCGTCAACTATTTTATCGAGTTTAGTTTTAACCTCGTCTGATTTTCGTTCGAGATCCTCCTTGAACTGCGATACATCGTCTACCTGTATTTTCTGTATGGATTCGATACGTTTGTTTACATCTTCTCTTAAGTTAGCTATATCCTTATTAATACTTGACTCTGAATCTGTAACCTTTTTCTCCATGCTAGATCTAATCTCAGCATGATAATTATTGTTTACCCTACTCCATTCTTCCTTCCAAGCAACAGCATTAGCTTGAAGTATTTCCTCCATGTCAATCTCTACATCTTCCTTTAAGATTTCATTGTGATCTGTAACCTGTGTTCTTAATGATTCTACGTTATCCTTAAGTTCAGCTAGTGTACTTATAGTATGGAGCGAGTCATTGGTAAATTGAGTTCTCAGAGCTTCTAAATCACCTCTATTTGATTCGTTATTCTTTTCGAGTTCTTTCCTAGCCTTACTTCGAAAATTATCGTTACTGGTTTCTAAACCATCAAGTTTAACTTGTAAATCAATAGTGCTATTTTGTAATTTGATAACTCGGTTCTTTAAACCAGATGCCTCTGGTTACATTTTTCCCATGTCTGCTCTTATATTAGTAACATAGGAATATACAATCTTCAAATCATCTTTAACTTTATTCACATCTGTTTGTATTTGTCCCACTTCATTATGAACATGCTCAACATCTGATTGTATTTTTGTAACATTATTTTGCATGTTACCCATGTTTACTTTAGTGTCTGTAACCTCTGTGTGAATGTTACCAATGTCGGTTTTGACATTAGTCATGTCAGCCTTTATATTGCCAACATCTGCTTTAGTATCAGTGACCTCAGTGTGAATATTACCAATGTCGGTTTTAAAATTGCCAACATCTGTGTGAATGGCACCTACTCTTTGCTGAACTTCCTTGGATCCTTCCTGTAAATGGGACACCCTAGTTGTCATTGACGTTGCACTAATTTGCAAACCGTCAAGCATACCTCTAACATTTTCAATATCATCCTGTATAGATTATTTCACACTCTGTTACTTTACTGGTCATCTTTTGGACGACTTTGTCAATGACCTTGTCCATTTCCTTCTTTGCCTCCTCCTGTAGCTTGGCAAAGAGGTTTGTCACCTCCTCTGTTGACATTGTTGCCATTATAACAATAATACAGTAGAGTCTCGTAAACTCGGCACTCGGTAACCTGGCACTCCGGATTTCTCGGCCACCCTGACAGGAGAAATAAATCATGATTTTTTTTTTTTCCGCACAGAGCGTTATTATGTTTTCTTTCGTCTTCTCCGTCAATAGAATTATTGATAGTTAAATACGACGCGAAACAAGTTGACCTACAGTACATAGTAAGAAGAGTAACAACGGCCTGATAAATACAGGTAGTTGTACAGTACAGTACTGTAAATTCACAAACTGTTGGAAGTAAGAAATAAACAAACGGTTCTCTAGCAGAGCTTTGTATTTATTTGATTGCGCATTCTCCGTGACACGCAGCAAGACATTCTGTTGGATGCAGATATTGTAGCGGCTGTCACAAGAAATGATGGAATCGACGATCATGTTGAAGTTATAGATCGTGGAGTAGTGGAACCAAAAATCACTCATACCGAGGACTTGATGCCTATGAAACTTCTCTTCGATACTTCGAACAACATGGTGCATCGGTTATGGACATTCTGTTTCTTCGCCGTCTTCGTGACGAAGCTTCAAGAAACAGGTTTCAAAGCGAAAAGCAAACTAACATTACTTATATTTTGCAAAAAAGTAATTGGTTATTTTTGTTAAGTGAAAAAACTATTTGCCTACAGGAATTGTTTTGTACATATAACTTACTGTACAGTGTACAGTACATATTATAAAAATAATTCGTAAGTTTTCTTCTATAATAATTTATAGTAATATTGTTTTCCTTGATTCGTATGCAGTACAGTAGTACAGTACGGTACTGAACTATATAATCAAGTACAGTAATTGTAGTGGCTTAATCATTTTAAAACTCGAGTTTCTGTTAAAAACAAATAAATGTACTGCATTGCATTACTTTTAAACCAAAACAAACAGGTTATTTCTTCTTTTTAACTCATTTCCCGGTAACCCGGCATTTTCGTGAACTCGGCCACCCTTCGGTCCATATTAGGCCGAGAAAGCGAGACTCTACTGTACACTTAAATGCTGTAGGGATACACAAAATAGAGAATACTGACTACACTTTGAGCAACCAATTTCTACAATACTTGGGTATTTTTCTACATAGCGTTAACTTATTCTAATATCTTACAACTATTCCCCCTTTATTTCACTGTTAATCGCAGCAATCATCCTTGCGTTACCTAAATCAATTATACTACCGCATAAATGCTCAATATCATTACTAAACGGATTTAAATTTACTAAGACCATCGAACCAGTTAATACAATAAAATAGGTTCAGATCATAGGTAATTATTCCATAATTCCACCTATGTTTCTTCTATCACAGGATTATCCAACATCTGACCTTCCTAAAAGCAACTAGTGATCACCATCACTCTAATTAACTATTCATGGCGTTACGAAAAATATTTTGGTACCCTTGTTGAGATTGTCATTCCAACAAACTAAATTCTCAACTGTGGTGCCAAATTCTTTAGCCGAACACGTTGGGATCGCCATTCTACCTGCCTGTACCAGTATTTATCATATAGTTGACTTGTTAAAATCCTGGAATGGAGAATGGATCGAAGAATCTTGAAGGTCCAGGCTTAAAACCTGAAAACCCCTCTGACAAGCACTTCTATGATAATCACACAGTCGCAGAGGACGTTTCATGGACTAACTACACTGGACAAGGATGCTAACTACCTAGGGTACAATAGGAGCATGAGATCCTTACCTAAATCTCGGGTCGGAACAGGTTAAAGGCGCCACATACCATGAGTACCCCCTTTCCATAACACATCCTTACTATAATTGAAATAACTCACGCAAGACCCACTTGTAAAAAGGAATGAAGCTACTTTTATTGCCGAAAATACCAGACAATAAATAACAATGGAATAAAAACAAACAAATAAAAGTAAAAAACAACTCCCACACATCCACAACAATTCTAACATACACACGCTAAAACAGCTGAGCTTAACACGCCCATAATCTCATGTTTACATTGCCTCCCTCAACTGAAGTTTAAATATTGAAATTAAAATGTTTAAAAATAATTTAATATGTCGAAAGCTTTTCCAATAATTTCGTTCAAAAGTGAATTTAAATATTAACAATAGGCTACTATGTTTTACTCTACACACCAAAAACTCCCTTTCTAATTTAAAAAGATCAGCTTGACTACATAAAATGTCCATCAGCTGTTTTCAGATAGCTGCCATTGTTATATAAAATCAGCTGTTTTCTTCTCATCCGGGATTCATACATACACATGACTAATCCCTCAGTCATCACGCATTCTCGTACAAATACAAATTGACAATGTTCATGAAAGAACACTATTCCATCCTTAATGTTTTATAAAATAATTCAGAGAACAACATACCTCTCCATTACATCGAAAATCCCCCAAAAGATCACATACATAAATCATATAATGCAATCTCTCACTCACCTTGTGTTGCATACAAGTGTTTCTCCAATCAAAATTAAAGAACACGTATGATGGAAGCTTAAAATTATAATATTAACTTCGCAAAATAATTTATTATTATCAGGGACAACAACAAAGTCGAAGAAAAGAAACGAACAACACCAATTAAAAAGATGTAATATTTACAACGGAATAGTTATGCAAGTTTAATGTCTAAACTGTCCTTCAATGTCGAAATAATATAGAGATATTATTATTATACTTCTTTACGAGAAGTAAACACGTAAAAGTGTATATTAAAACTACATTCCTTCATATCAATAATAAATAGTCATCGCAATTACTTCAAGTAATTTAAAAAGTTTAAAGTTCACTCAATACTAACACAGACTATTAATGTCGTAGATTAGGTTTCTGTTTAATCCGGGTTTAATATGATCATTCATTTAAGAACACCTCATATGATAATTAGTTCAAGAATTTAATAAGGGTTTAATAGAAAAATTCAGAAACATAAATTAATTCATGAGATCACCTTGCTGTTCCGCATGCCTCCTTAAAATCGTCTAATCCAACTAACACATTCTTAGAATGAGTTACACCTAACTCAACTTAATTTCACTCAAAGCTAGAAATAACATGATATAACATTACAGCAACAAGTTAATAAGTTTCGTAATTAAATACGGTATCCAACTAACACATTCTTAGAATGAGTTACACCTAACTCAACTTAATTTCACTCAAATGCTAGAAATAACATGATATAACATTACAGCAACAAGTTAATAAGTTTCGTAATTAAATACGGTATACTGTCTTCGTATATGCACACTCAAAATATTTCATCGCAGCTTCTCACCTCACCAAAGTTATACGGAATGACATCGTCGTATACTAATTTACCATAACATCACGATGCGGAATTAACCTTCGCAGTGGTTACAACAAATACCTTAATGCGGAATTACCCATCGCATTCCCCAACAATAGATTCAATTGTGTATCCAATATTAACTTAATTAACTCTCACAATGTTGCTCTGTATATTTATACATCATAACAACTTCAAATGTTGTTTACAAGATGGTTCAGATTATTTATAATCGTTGAAATGTGTGTAGGATTGACTCCCTCTGCAAGTTTAATAAGCATAGTAAACCTGGAATCAATTAAATGTTCCTTAAATATTTAATAAAAAATACGAACATATCGTTCCATACTGACGTAAACTCAACAATGTCATAAAGTCAAGACTACAATTGGCTCAGACGTAACAACATGCTCTATGAAATTCGTTGTCATACAAATGTTCCATGTATCTGAGTTCAAAATTGGATCATGACGTCTATAAAAGTCGTCGATCAATAAAAATAATTAAATCTTCCAAAAGATTTATGTTTCCTCAAAGTTCGGTAACGATAGATCAATATCTGCTCGTTCACGACAGAGGAGGTTCGAAATGCTGTGTCTGTTTTGAAAAAGGGAAAAGCACCCGGACCGGACGGTATCTTTAATGAGCATATTAAGACAGCAGTTACGGTATTACTCCCAGCTATTACAGACCTAATGAACCTATGCTTACAATCAAGAGACATCCCATTGTCATGGAAAACTTCTACAATAAAGGTACTACACAAAGGAAAAGGAGATGTGTGTGACCCCAACTCCTACAGAGGGATTGCCCTAGAAAGTAATTTATTAAAGATACTTACAAAGCTCATGACGAACAGACTTACTGCAGAAATCGACGTTAAAATACCAGAAGAGCAATTTATGTTTCTTCAAAGTTCGGTAACGATAGATCAATGCTATCTCAAAATAAAATAGTTGTCAGCTGAAACTGATTATCAACTCAATATCAAAGTCACTGTATCTTAAATACACTTGGCAAATCGATGAAACCGTCCTCAATGTTCATGCCAAAACCATAAAATGTCGAAGAGATTATCACACAATCTCATTTAAATGTAAAAATAAATCGACGATCGCTTCCCCTAAAATATCTTCTCGTAGAAAAATACCCAAAGCTAATCCTCTACAAACGAATAATAAAAAACGTTGAAGACGAAAACCTGAATATAATTCCACTATTCAAATCATGGAAAAGATTTAAATAAAATTCAAAGAAATTCCAAACATGGAAATAAATTCCATATGACTATCTGGTAGATTAAATTAATGCCGAAAGAAAATAAAGTTGGAATTGCAGACGAAAATATCCAACGCTAAAATTTACTGAAAAATACCACAACCAATCGATGACAAAAGACAATACTACAATAGAAAATTGGTGCTCAAACATGTATCAATCCACTCCAAAGTACGTAACAGAGTGTCTTCGCTGTACCTTAATAGAAGTTCCCGATGAATTGTAGCGAAGAGGAATTACCCAGGTGAATTGGTAATTCAGTTCCAGCCCAGGATCGAACTGTAGTTCCCCACGATCCACAAACAGACATCTCGGACATCGAACTCGCATTCTTCCAAGAGCACCTACTGTTGTAGATTGGAATCGAACTGCGGCTCCCCCCGTTCGCTTGAACTGCCATCGTCTTCCGTTAGAAAGCGTCTTCTAGAATTTTCTTCCGACAACTCTTGTAAACTTCCATGAAGAACGAGCAAAACCGTTGAATAGTGTTCGTAATTTTAGACCATGTATTGCTTTGAAGATGGGATGAAGTCAGTTGGTCACCCAATATCGTGATATAGTTGGACATAATTTTACAATGTTCTAATTTCATATCGAAGGTTGCACGGTGAAGCCACTATGCTTCCATCTCGTGTATCCCAGGCGCATAATTTACTCAAACATTACAGCCAACATTATAACGGTGAACTGTATTATTAGAAAGTATTGAATAAATATCATCGTGAATATCTGTGGGATTGATATCTCACTGCAGTCGAAATGGAGCCTCACTCGTCTTATACTGCACGGAGCTTTGCGAATGTCTATGCACTGCTACTTCAAATGTTCGGTCAGACCTGGCACGGACTTGCCTTGTGTATACTGCGCAGCGCACACTTTGTTCCGGCCACGAGATAAACACTTTCTCCAAGCGCTTGATTCACATTTCTAAAACTGTCGAATCTAGAAATTGGAATACCGTAGATCCCTTATAGATGCTTGCCCATCACACTCGCACTATAAGCTTGCTTATTCAAGCTTTATATTAAAGCTGGCTTCTTATTATCGCACACACAAGTAATATAAGTGAAATACTGTGGTTAAACTGACTTCCTCTATGAACGAGAAGTGCGAGCCTTCCATACTATTGGGACCTCGGTCGCTGGCTCGGTTGAAGCGCGGTCCCACTTAGCCTGAAACAGCTCACTCATCACTCCACGATCCAGCCTCATCAAATCTCAGAACAGTAATGAACCCTGTGCCCATTCCTCGGTCTTCCTTCTGACTGAATTTCAGCTATTTTTCAAGAGGGGATGAATTGCGCGGGCTCTTTACAATGCTTATTAGTTCATTCTGGAGTCTTTAATCACTGTAATAACATTTTTCCATGATTAATATTTAAATCTAGCCTCTTTTCATGAGAGAATATCCTCTTTAATCGGTCTAAAATAGAATAGATGACTAGTTTAGTTGTGGTCCCAGGGTCTTCTATCAAGGAAGTCTTCCCTGATTGGCTATCAATGCTCAGACATGTAGCTCGTGGATACCGTATTTATCCCAATATAGGCGCGGTATCGCGTCTTCTCCAAGGTACAATAACCTTGTCAGAGCGACCCATAATGCAACATATACCTGCAACTTGGCTAAAATCTCGTTTTATGTCACGAATACAGCCCTTCCAATCACATGCATATTCACGATCACAGACATGATTCTGACCTCAAAATAATTCTAAAATAAGCCGAATTCAGGCTCAGTACCAAGATATTTCAAGTGGCATCATCGCGAAGAGTGAAGAGTTCCAGGAAAGGGAGTTAGGCTGGACGTTGGTTGAAGTACTTTCATTGGAAACCAACATTAATAAATATAACCCCCTTCGAGCATCATCGTACATTGATTTGCCAGTATGGATTGAACGAAAGAAAGCTATTGTCAACGTTTGGAATAGTGATCATGCATGTTTTGCATGGGCTGTAACCTCAGCACTCCGTCCAACAGTGAGGCATGTGGAGAGAGCATCATCTTATCCTCACTATTCTTCAGTGATGGATTTTAAAGAAAAGGAATTTCCTATACGGATAAAAGACATTCAACGTTTTGAAGAGCTGAACAATGTAAGTATTAATGTTTAAGAAATTGAAAATAAGAGTATACTTGGGAAAAAAGGATGCTCATGTAAATTTATTATACATAACCAAAGTTGAAAATGTCCACTATTGGTGGATAAAACATTTAAGTAGACTTGTTGGTAGACAGCTACCAAAGATTAATCTAAGGAGTGGTTGTTTGATGCCCGTTTGCTATATTTTAAAAATGAGGACCATCTAACTCTGCATCAAAAATGGGGGTGTAATCATGTTCGCATGGGAATAACATTTTAAAAATTAAGAAACAGCTTCGAGAGCCAGTTGTTATATATGCTGACTGAAGCTTTGCAAAAACCATTTAATACATGTTCATCGAATCCAACCAAAACGTTTACCAACACCACTCACACTTATGATCCTTTTAGCTTTGCATATTATATTAAATGTACCGTCGTTATGATGACTCGTCAAATAAGTTCGAGCTTAATAGAGGATCTGATGCACCTAAAATTTTTATGGAGAGACTTGAAAATGATGTTATCCGTATATCCACCATTTTAAACACTATGATTCTGATGGAGCCACTAACATCATCACAGCAAATGCGTTTTGAAACTGAAACTAATTGTTTATATGCGGTGAATGTTTATATACGGACAGGGTTCGCAATCATGACCATTTAACAGGAAAATATCGTGCTGCTGCTCACTAAGGATGTAATTTACAGTAACGATATTCATTCCAGTCATTCTATATAACGGTAGCAAAGACGATAACCACTTAATCGTCAAAGAATTTGGAGCTGTAGATATGGAAATTGATGTGATTCCAAATAATAAGGAACAATACATATTGTTCACAAAATATATCAAAACTGACAATGAAATGACTATAAGACTATAAAACTGCGATTTTTAGATTCCGTTTTATGCCGAGTAGTCTTGATAAGCTTTGCTAGTATTTTAAAATCAGATAAGTTTTCTGAAATGCAACTTGTCTTTCCTAAAGAAGATGATTTTAATTTGATTCGTCAAAAGGGTATATTCCCTTATGAATATATTAACTGTATGGAACGTCTTGAGGGGTGAAAACATGTTCGCAAGTAGGGGAGTAGGGCCGGTTCTGCGCCACTCGATGCGGCTGTGCCCAAAAAACAAACATGGCGGCCATGCGAATGTTAAATAATTAATAGCTCGGGAACCCATGGTCGATTGTTGACAATTGAGGTGTCATTGAACTCGGGCTGGGACCCCCTTTCAAATGGACAACATATATCCACCCCAAAATGAAACCTACCCGTACTGGGGGGGGGGGGTGAAAGAATAATTTTTTAGGTAAATGTGTCTTTCCATATGCCACATACATGCTGTATAATGCTAATATGAAATGAAACGTTGTTCCACATGAAGAACATGCAGAGTCCTGGATGCCACTATGATTTAACTTTTTTTTGTTTGTTTTTGTTTTGTTTTTACGCATACACACTTGAGGTTTTTGTAAGATGGCGGTGCATTTTGAACAATGATTTATAAATAAGTTATTATTTTTAATTTAACTAAAATATAGAAAACTAAAAGGTCATGCGCTTTTCATATCTTATGAACCAATAAGACTAGGGACTTGGATGAGGGGTCGTTGGACTTGGAATGACGTTCCCTGTTTGAATGTATTTTCAATTTTTGTCAAAAGGGCCTAACTGCACTTTTCCTAATATCTCGTGAATGAATAAGGGTAGAGACTTGTATGAGGGGTCGTTGGACTTGGAATGCTGCCCCCTTTTTGAATGTATTTTTGAAATTTGTGTTAAAATGGCCTAACTTCTCTTTTGCTAATATCTCGCAAACGAATAAGGCTAGAGACGTGTACGAGGGGTCATAGGACTCGGACTAACGCCCCCGTTTTGAATATGTTTTTGAAATTTTGACAAAGGGCCTAACTACACTTTTGTTGAAAAAAAATGAAAAAAAAATAAAAATAAAGACAATAGTATTCGCCGACGGTGGCCCCCATGGCTATTTCGATGGAACGACGGCTCGTAATACGAGGATTTGTTTTCTGATGTTCAATGGAACGGCGGGACGTGATACGATGATTTGTTTTTCGATCTGTCTAGCCACGGTTGCCATGCTTGCCAATGCATTCATCGCTATTTTAAGAATCATGGATCGCAGAAGCTTATGCGGTGGTTTGTTTAAGGGTGTGTGTAGGCTTTTTTAAAACTTAACATGTAAACGGTGATGACTAACATGGCCAATGAGAATTCCATGATCAGATGAAGTGGGCTTTATATAAGATAAACAGAACTTGGTTATAGGTTGGCTGAAGCTAGTAGAGAAAAGCAATAATTGAAAGAAATTCTGCGACATCATGAAACGAAGGAAGCCATTGTTGCTATGGGGGCTGGAAACGCCAATTTAAAGCCAGCCTTTTATCAATAGTGATTTGGGATTTTCCCATCTCCAATTTTTTTCACCACAACCATAGCAAGACATGCCCTAACCCATGAAGAAGTTAAGAGCTATGCCAAACAACTAAGGATTTCTCATTTTCGTTTTATTCGTGTTATGCGTTTATGCGGAATCAATTACCACGACGACCATGGAAACAGGAATGTGCTGTTCTAAATTTGGATGATCACCGAGGGCCAGGAACGCATTATGTAGCCTATATGAAAGAGGGATTTGTGGTATGGTACTTTGACAGTTTTGGGAATTGACCTCCGCCCATGAAACTAGTCACGTATTTTAGGAAACAGGACCAAGATACAGTATATTATAATGTGAAACGTGAGCAAACGTTTAACAGCCAAGAGTGTGGGCGTTTGTGTTTAATATTTTTATATAAGACACAGCATAAGCAAAAACGTCAACTGTATGTCGACAGAAAGTAAGACGTTTACACTGCATGGACGTGGACCTGAAGTCATCCTAGACTTCTACCCGCCTATTGAATTGAGTGAAATACCTTATGGTTTGGGACTTGTTTCTCTTGAAACGTACAATAGAATATACAACATATTTAACGATGTAAATAACAAGTTTTACTATAATGATTCTGTGCTCACTCTGAACCCTGGTGGATATACAATAGATGATATTTATGAGCACATTTATGTGGTGCTAATCAACGAATATGGTTTAAAGTCATTTCTTGATGGAACACACAAGTTTGAACCTACAGAAAATACCAACACTCATTGCTGTAGTATTTTCTCTACGTTTAAGATTGACTTTGAATCACAACCCGATTCCATTGGCCCTTTACTAGGATTTAAACCACGAGTATTGGAGCTCAACAAAAACATGATTCAGACTATGAAGTGAAATTGATTGAGGACCATCACGTGTCGGTGTCGTGTAATATTATTAGCCAAGTGTATACCAATCAAGAACCATCGCACTCGCTTTATGACTTTATTGTGACATCGCCCAATGGATATATTATTCGTGAAAACCTTCCAGAAGTGCTCTTTCATTGTGTGGTTGTTAATCCTATTAGTAATATAACGTTAAGACTGGTCAATAGAGATCAACAACTCATTCAAGTAGATTCTACCACACCGGTGACTTGCAAGTTGGTGCTAAAGCCGCTATGAAGGTGGTGTATAAAGTATCAACACCGTCTAGGAATGGGGTTAGTTGTTTGCCAGGTGAATACACGTTCACATCTAAGGACAAGCAGATTTTACAGCATCTGGGTTACCACGTCAACCCCCATCATGAATTCTATCCTAGAAGTGGTAAATAACATCGAAGAGTAACCAGGGGTGGTAAGAATTGACCCCCATTCCTATCAAGCACAAAAACCTGGACTCAATAACAATGATGAAATTCAATTTGTTATCAACAACCATGATATTTACACCCTACCGCATGAAAGTGTTGTCGTCTCACTAAAGCCGATGGCTCTACACCAACAACATCAAAGTTAGCCAACCATGCTTTTGCCTTTCTGTTTTCAGAGGTGCGCTATGTGATTAACAATATTGTGGTGGATAGCACTAGAAATGTGGGTATTTCAAGTGTCATGAAACTATACCTCTCTTATAGTGAGGAAGAATGTAAAACACTTTGCATGGCAGGTTGGTGCCCTGACTCGACCAATGACTGGATGGTGCACACCGATGACACCTTTACTGGATTTTTACCTCTTAAACTCATTTTAGGCCTTGCCGAAGATCACCAGCAAGGCAAGTGCTTTATCTGGTTAGAGACCTCAAGATTCAACTACAACGAATGCTATGGAAAGTACCCCACGTGACCCTTGCCGAAGGCAAAACTGGACATGCTCAAGATTGTGGAAAGAGATATGGCATTTAGAAGCTGGGCGCTCCATGAGTATCCCTTATTACCCACCACCAACACACCTAGTTGGTCTAGGGGAAGATGACCTCGTAGTTCCGCCCCTTAAAACAACAATAACTAACTAACTAACTAACTAACTAATAGTTGGTCTGTAAAAACAGCACGCTATACAGAGAGACCTCTCTACCTGATCGTGGGTTTTCAAACCAATCGCAAGTATCAACAAAACAAAGATGCTACACAATTTGATCATCTGCAATTGAGAAATGCACGTCACTTCCTCAACGGAGCTGTTTTTCCCTATGAAGGACTAGATTTGGATTTTTTTAAATAAGTTTGGTCCCCTGTACGACTTGTTTTTTTAAATTTAGATGGGTGTATTATCAAAAAGAAAACTGTCCCATGTTGTCACCCCAAGCCTTTAAGACAAGGGCACCACTGATTGTCTTTGACCGTTCCTACTTGGAAGAGTCTGTCAAGCAATCCAATATCGACATTCGACTAGATTTTGAAACGCATGACAATGTTCCAGCCAATACCACGGCCTACTGTTTGATCATTCATCACACACAAGTCAACTATTATCCACTATTAACCAAGTGACGAGTGTATAAATAACAGGTCAACACACGTCAAGCCGCTCAGTCATGTCTTGCTTTAAAGCCTCAACAGGTGTTACACCCATGACTTTAAAATCTGAGGATCAACGTTTCAAGACCTTTGCGACATGGGCTGTGCCTTTCATAAACCCTCAAACCTTGGCAGCCGCTGGTTTCTATTATTTAGAAACAAGAGATGAAGTGAAATGTGTCTTTTGTTCCATTACCATAGACCAATGGGAAGAAAGTGATGAACCTATGCAAGAACATCTGCGCTGGTCACCAGCCTGTCCCTAACTGTGTGGAATAGAGGTGGGTAATATACCCTGTCATTCAAGCTCGCCCACACTAGTACCTCTAAGTGATGAAAAAACAAGTTATGATACGTGTGGACCTTATGGCGTCAACGGTGCTTCGATGAGCAGCTCACAGTCAAAAACACCCAGTTTAGAGACATTGGGATATTATCGGTGTTATGGACCCTATAAACACAAAAGACTGTATTGTTGTATGAGTTGGTATCGTCCCTATCCCAAAATGACAAAAGCATGTAAAATTTGTTCTTCTCCTTTCTCTTTACATCATTCCCACTCCTATTTGGGGTCGATGTTTCTGACAGTTCTTCTCCATTTAACCCGGTCATGCACATCCTCTTCTGTCAAATGTTTTTCTCTGAGGTCCCCCCGTACACAATCCATCCATCTTCGTTTAGGTCTGCCTCGCATTCTCACTCCCTGTATTTGCATGTCTAGCATCTTCTTCCCCACGTAGGATTCCTCCCTTCTTCTCACATGCCCGTACCATTGAAGTCGCTTTTTCTGTATCTTCTTAGATATTTCCACAACCTTCAATGTTCCTCTTATTTTGACATTTTCCACTCTATTACGCTTAGTTACTCCACTCATCCACCTGAGCATTTTCATTTCCGTGACGTCAAGCCTGTTTGTGTGCGTTTTGCGTGCAGGCCATGTTTCAGAGCCATACAGCAATGCAGGTCTTACGTCAGTTTTATATATTTTCCCCTTAACCTTAGGCTTGATCCTGCGGTCACAGAGCACTCCTGACATTTTCTTCCAGTTCATCCATCCTACCTGAATCCTGTGTGACACTTCCACATCCAGATTTCCATCTCCAGTCACCACCGAACCCAGGTATTTGAACTCATCCACTCTATTTAACGTTTCCCCTTGCATTCTGATCTCACAGTCTTGATCTGTATTGAACCTCATATACTCCGTCTTCTTCCTGCTTATCCTGAGTCCTCTGTCTTCCAAGGCTCCACTGTTCCAGTTTTTCCTCTATGACAACTTTGGTGGCACTACACAGCACAATGTCGTCCGCAAACATCATGCACCAGGGGGCTTGGTCTCTTAATCCACAAGACATTTCGTCCAGAATTAGGTCAAACAGATATGGACTTAAAGCCGAACCTTGGTGTAAACCTACTCGAACCGGAATCCAATCTTTAAGTCCAACGCTGCTTCTAACCTGTGTTCTTGCTTCTTTGTACATTTCATGAACCAACTGCACGTGCTTCTCTGGGACTCCCTTCGCTCGTAAACATCTCCAGACTTCTCCCCGGGGCACCCGGTCATATGCTTTCTCTAGGTCCATGAATGCGAAGTGTAATCCCTTCTGTTTTCACGATACTTTTCCATTACTTGTCTCAGGGCAAACACTGCGTCTGTAGTCCCTTTTCCTGGCATAAAGCCAAATTGTTCCTCGCCAATGCTAATCTCATCCCGGATCCTCTTGTCCATCACTCTCTCCCAGATTTTCATGGTATGGGACATTAACTTAATGCCCCTGTAGTTAGCACAATCCTGAATATCCCCCTTCTCTTTATATATGGGCAGTAAAATACTTTCTCTCCATTCATCAGGTATTATTTCCTGAGAGTACATGTTTTGCATTAAATCCAGCAACATGTCGATCCCATCTTTCTCCAGATACTTCCACACATCAACTGGAATTTCATCGGGTCCTGTTGCCTTTCCGTTTTTCATTTTCCTAAGTGCTAATGTTACTTATTCTCTTCTAATATCTATTGTCAGACCCTGGCGTTGTTCTCCTTCTCCTTGGGTTCTCTTCATTGAGAAGTTTTCCATAGTAGTTTCTCCATCTGCACTTGATGTCGGAATGGTCCGTTAATACTAGACCAATTTCATCTATGATCTGCTTTATTTGGGTGTAGTCCTTCTTGTCTTTATCTCTCGCCTGCGCTATTCTGAAAATTGTTCTTTCACCTTCTGTAGTTTCCAACTCTTCGTACAGCCAATCCATCATTTGTGCCTTTGACTGTGCTTCTACCTTCTTTGCTTCCTTATTACATCTCGTGTAGTTCTCTCTATCCTCTTGTCTACCTGACTTATCCCATAACTTCTTTGCATCACTTTTGGCTTTCATGATCTTCTGTACCTCCTCATTCCACCACCATGTTTCTTTGTCAGCTAGCGGTTTCCTGCCAGAAGTTTTCCCTAGCACTTCAGTTCCTACCCTTCTTATCAAACTACTGTTGTGCGCCCACCACTCCTGCACAGCATTGCAAAGAACCACTCCATTGAGTACTTTCTCTTTAAACTGGTCCTTAACGCTTCTTCATTTAATCTCCACCACTTAATTTTTGTTAAGACTCGCACAGGTCTGCCTTTCTTTCTAATCCTCATTTTCCAGTCCATGACTACCGTCCAATGCTGTGCTGCCACAGCTTCACCATTAAGAACTTTACAGTTTTGGATTTCCCTTAATTGAGACCTTTTACACATTAAGAAGTCAATCTGGCTTTCTCTGGTCCCACTTTTGTAAGTCATATATTGACCTGTGTTTTTCTCGAACCATGTATTCACAATCGCTAAATCATATGCCATCGCACAATCCACGATTCTATGTCCTTCATCATTCCTCACTCCTACTCCCCAGCCTCCATGTACTGTTTCGATTGTATCTCGACTCTTTCCGACATGTCCATTTAAGTCACCACCCACTATCAATCTTTCATTCGCTGGTATATCTGCAAGCTCACGATCCATATCTTCCCAGAAGGATATTTTCTCTCCCTCATCGTAACCAACTTGTGGAGCATAAACACACACAATGTTTACCAATTCTCCATCAAGACACAGTTTGATGCTCATTATCCTGTCACTCCTTCTCTTAACTTGAACTATGGTCTCCTTTATGTCTCGGGAGAGGATTATTCCCACTCCATTCCTCCCATCCTTGTCTGCTCCACTGTATAGTAGCTTATAGCCACTACCCAACTCTCTAGCCCTATTTCCCTTCCATCTAGTCTCTTGCACACACAATATTTTCACCTTTCTCCTTTCCATGAGATCCAATAACTCCCTTCCTTTCCCAGTCATTGTTCCTACATTCAGTGTGCCTATTCTTCGTAGCTCACCATCTTTTCGAGCTAGCCTCTTTAGCCGGGTTCGGTTATGACCCAGCAGCCCTAGCCCATTTCTCACTGGGGTCGGGCGAAATCCCTGCACGTCGCTTCTGGGGTACGCCCTAGCATTTTCCGAGGCTAAACTAAGATTCGCTGTCATATTGGTTTTGGCATAGTTTTCCGGCCGCATGCCCTTGCTGACGCCAAGCCTTTTATACCTACGGCCAGGTAGAAGTAAATCAGCCGCCCCTCACATGGGGAACAGACGCTGTTTGTAGCCGCTCGCCCCGGGTCAGACGCTACGGTTGATATATGTCTCTGAAGTGAGAGCGATACCTTTTACTCAATTTCCCGAGCACTGGGATGCCACTTCCGCCAACTGCACTGTACCGAAGGACTCCTTCTCCACTGCAGGCACCGTTGTGGTCTTCACTCATAACCCCGAGCTGGGCCCTCCATATTTATGACCCCTGGAGAGAGGGTGTCCAAGCATTGTGAAGCCCCCAGGAATTGGGCTACCTGTTGGTCCGCGGGTTCTATTGGAGGGTATTTGAACCTACCCTACTAGTGCTGTAGGGCCCCCCTATCCGCCACCTGGGGACACGCCCTCTAGAGGTTGCAGGTTCCCCCGAGGGCATACAAATAAAATGATGTAATGAGAAAAAAAAGGTTGCTGTTGATGTTATTATTTCTCATGTTCCCTGTCATACCCTAACCTCAATTTGTTTACTAGAATGGGAATGCAAGTCAATGTCATGGGTACACCTTAGTCGCGGATAGTCGGTTAGTGGTCAGTTGGACTTGGTTCAGACAAGCATCAACATGTTGAGCACACTGATTGTGGATTGCCAAGGGTTTAACATTGGAGATAACAAATTTATATTTAAAGAGGTTGCCATAAATTGATTGTTCTACCTCTTGGATATCACAAGCTACCTATTTGATGTTTAAACCACCCTATGCTTTTGATTTGTTGTGTGAGAAAGACTGTAAACAAATTAAATGAATTGAAAATCATTTGCAACTAGACTGGAATCAAGAAACCATTTCATATAAGCACCTTGACATGGTGATGAAAGCCAATTTGTCCTCTGCCCATGTGGTATTTGTGAAAGGTAATGAAAAACGCCAATGGATACAACCATTTTTAGCACCTTACTGTCAATGTATTGATCTCAAGGCCTTGGGATGTCCCTCAATGCAAACACTCATGGACCGCTGTCCATGTGGCAACATTACCCATAAAGCCTTAGCCCAAGTGTGGCATCTCTTTCATTGGTTAACCACCAATGCCTGCCGGGAGTTGTTGAATAAAATTAAAACGCAAGGTTCACCCGTGGATGACATCTGTGAGATTTCTACAAGCGACGTGTAAACATCAGCGTAATACCATGGAGAGAGGTGATGCTACTGATAAAGCGATTGGGAAATTCTTTGTGTGCAAAAAGAAACTCGATAGTTTTACCAAAGAAGAATTATTGGCGCTCCCCAAGTCGTTCATTTATCATGTGGCAGCCAATTCTGTGAAAGAAATCTGGCAACATGTAATAAAATCATAGACTCAAGGCCCTGTGTTGAGTGAATTGCAACCATATACGGATTATGGTCACCATAAGCAAGTGGCCATGGCAAAAATACCCTCTATGTAACAGTGTGCTACTTGCCAGCTGGTGAAACTGTATCACGGTCATAAAAGTCCGTGTAAAGACATTGTTTCCTCATTCCACGGGTGTGATGGCAAGAAAAAGCAACAACAACAACAACAATCATCGTCCACAGAGGAAGATGAAGTTCAAACATTTTCACCATTAATGGAAAAGGATATATCAAACTTGTACTGGCCATGGCCTCATTAACAAAGTTATTCAATACTTGCCTTTCGAAATTAATTTTCCTGGTTATCGTTTTTGTGGCCTTGGAACACATCTTGAAAACGTTTGCAGCGTGGTGATGTTCCTATTAATCTTTTGATTCAAGCATGCAAAGAACATAACATTTCTTATTGCCATAGTCATCCTACTTTAAGACCTGTGGTGGATAAAGTGTTGTTGAAAAAAGCTAAACAACGTTTGGCATCCTGTGATGCCTCAGTGGGAGAGAGGTTGGCAGCTTTGTTTGTGATGTGTGTTATGAAAGGAATGTTAATGATGTGTGGACATAAACATTGAGGAATTGAGGATTGAGGAATTGATATTTCTTTGTATTCTATTTTTTGTAAAGCGCTATTGGCCATAAAATAATAACAAGGTTCTTTCCCAGAGCATGATGGTTTTTTTCTTATAAAAAAATGGTGATAGGTATTTGCTGATGTTTTCATTTTCACATTTCACACACATTTGTTATTTGTTATTTTCCAATTTCCACTTTTTAAAAATGTTAGTATAAAGTTTTTCAATTTCATGATATGGAAACATGGATTTTTCTATTTTGCTGTTAACACATCTGTCAATTTCCAATTTACATTTTTTTGAATGCCTCTTTAAAGTTTTTGAAATTTGTTGATATGGAAACATGAATTTTCCATTTTTGTTGGTTTCACATTTTTTAAAATTTTGTATATGTTGAAAGATAATATTTCCAAAACAAGATTTTTCATTCTATTTTTTTTTGTAAATGGTATTAATGTGAGTGCTTAACCATGACAGCAATGCATGATACTTTCAAACATGTTACTTCTCATTATAAACATCAACTGGATTACGCATCAAAACCTCAGTGGATGGCTAGCAGTTGTCAAGGCATAAGGATTTGTTTTATATCTCCTAGGATTCATTCTTGTGGCTTGAAGACTGAGTGCATGTCACATCTTCATTATCACTTTATCCTTATTACAATACTCAGGTATCCCACAAGCGTCAACTACAAAGACCTACACTCCGCCTCTCCAAAAGTGACACAATCATCATCACCATCATTATTAATCATTAAGAGCCATCAACATAAGCCATCAACATAAGCCATGAACATAAGCCATCAACTTAAGCAACCCACATAAGCCACCAACATAAGGTATCAACATAAGTCACCAACATATGTCATCAACATAAGCCACCACCATAAGCCACTAACATAAGCCACCAACATAAGCCATCAACATAAGCCACCACCATAAGCCACCAACATAAGCCACCAACCTAAGACATTAACCTAAGCCATTAACATAAACCATCAACATAAACCATCAACATAAACCATCAACATAAACCAGCACCATAAGCCACCACCATAAGCGACCATCATAAGCCACCCTCATAAGCCACTAACATCATCCTGCATAAAACGTCAACACAACATATTTTTTTCACCACAAGTGTTCAGACCTTTGTTAGTAGGCGGTTCGACTATACAAGTCAGTGGCTACTATGGAATATAAAGGTAAACCACGTGCCCTGTATCATGGCTACTCTTATAACTATAAGCGAGAAAATGCGAATGGCATCATATTTTGGCACTGCTCAAAACAAAGAACAACAAAATGTCTAGGTCATCTAAAAAGTAAACATGGTGAGGTCTAGTGTGGGTACTCAGCAATGTGGTATACCAAATGAAACACCATTGGTGTTAACAAAACATGATCAAAAGAACAAGAAAAAGCAGCCCCACAAAAACATAGTGTTACTCAACATAGTGACTTCTTTGTGAAAAAACATTTATCTCCTCAAATATTTGTGTTTAAACCCTCTTCCAAGCCATCTGTAAACCGAACAACAACACTATCCAAAGCCATGCAAACTCTACAAGAGGTGTCCATGGAAAAATATCAAAACGGAGTACATAGTCATAGTGATCAATAGGGCTCGGATTTTTAGGTGCTAAAAATCGGGAAAATATTTCTTCTTTATGTATTAAAAATACCTGAAATATGTGGCAAGAAAGTAAAAATATTTTATTATAATTCAGCTTATTAATGTGAATATAAACAATACGCAGTACTCACGAATGCAATTTATTCTATGTCTCACTGACTGCTGAAGCATTACAATACACATTGAGATACATCTTTAGTTTGTCCATAAAAAATGACCGACGATTATCGCAAAACACTTATTCTGAAGGCTCGAAACTGCGGCAATATGTTTCTTGCCCTTGAGGTGTTGTGTAACTTAAGATCGCTGTTCAGCCTTTATTGCTTTTCCACATGGTTGGCAGAACAGAACGGCCCCATAAGAAGTAAAATTATCTTTAAATTCTGCAACAGACGATAACATGTAGTTGTTTTTACTTTGGACATCGTAGAACTGCCTTACACTTCCCTGTGCCAGAAATGAATTGCATGTGAGTGACACTGGTTCCATGTAGCTGGGGGAGGGGGAGGTCTAGCACGCGGTGCAATTTGGCTACGGACAAGAAAATCCCCGACTTCCACACTGAGTGGCACGGAGCGACAAGTAAAGAATAACACAGTTGCAAGCAGACATACTCTCTGCATGAAGATTAGATAGCTCACAGGTTCTTCCCCGTTGAAGTAACGCAGTCAAAAATGCAATAAACTGAAAGATTTAGCATACTGATTTAAAAAGAATGTAAATAATATGTATTTTTATGTGCCTATAAGTGAAAAGCAAGAGTTTATGTATTTATAGAAAAATGCTTAAAATATGTATTTACATAAAAGATATTTATTTACCTAAAAATCCTAGGCCTAGTGATCATAGTTATAATGATGATGATTATAATGATGATCACGACGATGATGATGATGATTATGATGATGACAATGATAATGTAAAAAAGTGGATCAGGTGTTTACACCTATAAAACCATTGCGGCTTCCCCAGTTTCTAACCACCTCCGTCCATGCCCCCCGAGGAAAACTCATTTAATGCAAGTCATGGGTTTAAAATACCAAACGTATTACCACCTAGGGTAAAGAAAAAAATGTTGTAAATAGGTAACAATTGTAAAAAGTAATTTAATGTAATAAAATATATAGTGTGTATGAGTATGCTCTGTTTTTCTTTTCTTTTTTTTCTTACTTGTTATCCCCACGTTTTAACGATATCCATGTTCCACGTTTCCAATTTCCTATTCACACCCTGTCAATGACATGTCCTGTGGCTCGGCGTTCATTCTGGCAATTGTTTTTTCAATCATTGCAGTCATGCCTTCACCAAGCATAAACGAATCATTGCATAAGCCTCTGCGATTCATGATTCATGAAATATCTATGAATGCATTGTCAAGCATGGCCACCGCATAAGCCTCTGCGAGCCATGATTCATCAAATAGCGATGAATGCATTGGCAAGCATAGACACCGCATAAGCCTCTGTGATCCATGACTCTTCAAATAGCGATTGATGCATTGGCAAGCATGGCAATGAATTCTAGCCACATCGAAAAACGAATCATCGTATCACGTCCCGCCGTTCCATCGAACATCGGAAAACGAATCGTCGTATTACGAGACGTCGTATTACGACCCGTCGTTCCATCGAAATAGCCATGGATTTTTCGAGGGGGCATGGCCACCGTGGCCGAATGCTATTTTCTTTATTTTTATTTTTTTTCATTTTTTTTTCAACAAAAGTGTAGTTAGGCCTTTGTCAAATTTTCAAAAATATATTCAAAACGGGGGCGTTAGCTCGAGTCCTATGACCCCTCGTACACGTCTCTAGCCTTATTCGTTTTCGAGATATTAGCAAAAGTGTAGTTAGACATTTTTAACAAAAATTTCAAAAATACATTCAAAAAGGAGGCATCATTCCAAGTCCAAATACCCCTCATACAAGTCTCTAGCCTTATTCGTTCCCGAGATATTAGCAAAAGTGCAGTTAGGCCCTTTTGACAAAAAATGAAAATACATACAAAAAGGGAACGTCATTCCGAGTCTTATTGGTTCATAAGATATGAAAAGTGCATGAACTATTAGTTTTCATTCTTTTGGTTAAATTTAAAAAAATAACTTATTTATAAATCATTATTCAAAAAGCCCGCCCTCTTACAAAAAAAAAAAAAACAAGTGCACATGCGTAGAAACAAAAAATAAATAACAAATGTTAAATCATAGCGGCATCCAGGATTCTGCATGTTCTTCTTGTGGAACAACGTTTCTTTTCATATTAGCATTATACAACATGTATGTGGCATACGGAAAGACACATTTACCTAAAAAAAATATTCTTTCACCCCCCTAGTAGGGGTAGGTTTCAATTTGGGGTGGAAATATGTTGTCCATTGGAAAGGGGGTGTCAGCCCGAGTTCAACGACACCTCATTTGTCAACATTCGACCGTGCGTTCGCGAGCTATTCATTATTTAAAATTCGCTTGGCCGCCATGTTTGTTTTTTGGGCACAGCCGTTTCGAGTGGCGCAGAACCGGCACTACTCCCCTACTTTCGCACAGTAATACCTACTCCTGGAAATAACATTTTAAAATTTAAGGACTTTGAGAAGTAGCTTCGAGTGCCTTTTTTATTTATACTGTATGCTGACTTTGAAGATTTGCTAAAACCTTTTAATACATGTTCATCGAATCCATCCAAACCTTTTACCTACACCACTCACATTCATGAAACTTTTAGCTTATCATATTACAGGGTGGCGCACGAAATGTCATACATCAAAAATGATTTATAAAATGTGTAAATCTGGGCTCACAACCATGTCCTTTCGTGAATAGAAACCTTACTTCATGCGTGATTAGACAAACAGTAGCACATGTCGCGCATGCGTACCGGCTTCCAGTTATACAACATGGCGGACAAAGGGAGGTTGACGCATGAACAGAAGGTGAAAACAGTGTTGTTTTATGCGGAAACAAAGAGTGTAATTCGGACTCAACAAAAGTTTCGTGTCCATGTCCGTACCCGGTGGACTCCCTGCCGGCAGACAGTGTATAGACTGGCCAGCCAATTTGAAACTGAAGGCAATATACTGGAGAGAAAACTGACCCGTCTCAAGCCAGTCCGCTCACCGGAGGATATTGCTGCTGTGAGAGCAGCTGTGGCTCGGAGCCCCTTCAAATCCACCAGGACTGCCTGTGTTCAGCTGGGCATCTCTCGTCGGTCAATTCAGAGAATACTGCAGTCTGAGCTTGATCTATTCCCATACAAAATGACAACAGGTCATAAACTAACGGCGCTTGACATGCAACGGCGAGTACAGTTTGCTGCGTGGGCTATTGCAGAAGGTGATCCCGTACTGCACAACACATGGTTCAGCGATGAGGCGTACGTTTATCTCAATGGTGCTGTGAACAAACAGAATGTCCGGTTTTGGGCGAAAGAGCGGCCTGCTATTGTGCACGAGGTTGAAAATCGTGGTGTAAAAGTGTGTGTATGGGCTGCAATTTCCAGTCATGGAATTATTGGGCCAATCTTTTTCAATGACACAGTTAACAGTGCGCGTTACATGGACATGTTGCAAAACAGTTTCCTTCCACGACTCTTTGCATCACGACTACCAATAGAGACACAATGGTTCATGCAAGATGGAGCTTGTCCGCACACAGCAAATGTTGTTCTGGACTTCCTGCATGGACATTTCGGGCCCCGTTTGATGTCCCATCGAAATCCCGAACGTTTTCAGAGCGGTTCAATCTGGCCACCACATAGCCCCGATCTTAATCCCTGTGACTTCTTCGGGGATATTTGAAGGAGACAATCTACCGCCAGAAACCAGAAAATGTATTGCAATTGCAAGCGGCCATTGTGACTTTCTTCCGAGGATTGAGTAAGGACATCTGTCGTAGAGTGGTCACAAACATGCAGGTTCGTCTTGAAGCTGTTGTACGCCGAGAAGGTGGACATATTGAACATGTCCTGCATACTGACTAATCATGCACATTTCAGTGAATGTTTTAATACCATATTTTATTACAAATGTTGTATATTAAATATTCTACAAACAATTTCCTGTGTATGACATTTCGTGCGCCACCCTGTATATTAAATGTAGTTATGATGACTCGTTAAATAAGTTCAAGCACTTTAGTTTTTATGGAGAGACTTGAAAAAGATGTTATCCGGATATCCTCTATTTTAAATACTATGATTTTAATGGAGTCACTAACGTTATCACAGCAAATGCGTTTTGAAACTGAAACTAATTGTTTATAAGCAGTGAATGTTCATAATCGGACAGGGTTCACGTTCATGACCATTTAACAGGAAAATATCGTGGTGCAGTTCACCAAGAATGTAATTTAAAGTATAGAGTGACTATATTCATTCCAGTCAATCTACATAACGGCAGCAAATACGATAACCACTTAATCGTTAAAGCATTTGGAGCTGTAGAAGTGAAAATTGATGTGATTCCAAATAATAAGAAACAATACATATCGGTCACAAAATATATCAAAACTGACAATGAAAAAACTATAAAACTGAGATTTTTAGATTCATTCCGCTTTATGCCGAGTAGTCCAACACATCAAGCACAACCATCTTGTACATTTTACAACATCTTGTACATTTTATTTGCAGACATTTTGTTCCTTCCCCCAGAAGTTTATTATTTACAAATATATACTATTCTCATAAAAAATTACATTACATTAAACATTACATTACATTATATATTAAAAATACATTTTATAAATCGAACCTTACAATTTCAAGTAATGTTCTCATGTTATGGTTGCCAAATACTTAAAGGATTTTAAAAGAGCAACGTTTTATTGTTATTTATTATTATATTATTTATAGACATCAGTAAAGAAATAGTCATCAATACGACTGTTTACCCAAGCCTGATGAGTTAGTTATAATTAATCATTTGTTGTCTTCCTTACTTAAAGAAACTTTGTTCAGCAAATTAGTATGTAGCTGGTGATTTTTGCTTCTAAAACACAAATTGTCTTATTTAATATACGTGGATTAATGAGTATACCGTTTTTATAATCACTTATATCGAACTCTCTACTAACAACTTTCCTTTTTACTCCTTTTAATTTTTTATTACTACATCATCAATCATCATATAGCTATATGATTTCTACAAAGGTGTCTATAACAGCACCAGCACATTCATCCCTAAATTCTCCAAGAACCTTTTTGTTTACTAGAGGTAAGTGGTAGATATTATCCTTGGAGTAGTCACTTGTATCAAACCCATTTAATTCAGTTTTGATATCATCATAATATCTTCAGTTTTAATCTCATAAATAAAATAATCTGTGTCTGTATAGAAAAATTTAGCATCAACATGTTAGTTTATCTTTATTTAATCATAATGAAATTCATACATAAGTGTTTTTGGCAATTCCAGTATGGCGTAGCCCATATATATATATGTTTGTTGTAAGTTACTTTGAGGCGATTCATTTCTATTACGACTAAATCCTCATGAATAATTGAACAGCTATGAAAGTTGGGCTTACTTGTTAAGTTGCTTGCACCATACCTTTTGCAATCATTTTCCCACTTTGCTATCAGCTTTACATCAACTCTCTTATCGACATTCTCCATAGCATTTCCAAAAACAATGTTAATCATGAGTTTATAAAAATCTTTTTCAAAATTGTTCGTTGTCAGTGTTTTTAAATTATTGTTCAGATCAATATATGATTTGAGCCCTACTGACTGATAGAATTTTAATATGGGATGATGAAGTTTTGTTAAATTCAATCCATGCTGTAGACACTGTTTCAAGTTTTGATCATGTATTACATATTTACATTTATCATTCACATTAGCAATTATAATTTTCGTTCGCGATGTTATGTATGGAATCTCAGGACAAAATGGTAAATCATTATGATCATCATGTAACTCTTTAGGATACTTGAGATGTACCTCTAACATATATCCTTTATCATCATTATTACTTGGAGTGTTAACATGTAAGACATCAATTTTAGGTTGTGTCAGCCAGCGAAAATCTTTAAATGGTAGATATTGATTTATAGCCCAACCATATTGGTTATTTGCATCGAGGTAGACAATATACTTTGACTGTTCACAAGGGTTATAAATAGGCATTTATTTATTATTCGCTTAGAATACCTCCCACTACATTGAATTAATCCACCTCGAATTGGTGATTTTATAAAATTAATCGTATCTACTGTATATCAATCATCAATTCTAAATTTACTTTCGTTTTTTCAACATGAACTGAAACTTAACCTAGGAGCTGTACAAAACCTGGCAAGGGTCAAGGTCATAAGTTTTGATACAAACATTCCGGAAATTTTCAAAAAAATCTCCTAATAATAACTAGGGCTCGGTTTTTAGGTAAATAAATATTTTTTATGTAAATACATATTTTAAGCATTTTTCTATAAATACATAAATTCCTGCTTTTCACTTATTAGCACATAAAAAAATATTTACTTAATATTTATTGCATTTTTGTTTTGTGTTACTTCAACGGGGAAGAACATGTGAGCTATCTGATCTTCATGCAGAGCGGTATGTCAGCTTGCAACTTGGTTATTCTTAACTTGTCACCCCGTGCCACTCACTGTGGAAGCCGGGGATTTATAGCCATATTGCACCTCGTGCTAGACCTCCCCCTCCCCCAGCTACCTGGAACATGCAGTTCATTTCTGGCACTGTGAAGAGTAAGGCAGTTCTACGATGCCTAAAGTAAAAACAACTACAAGTTATCGTCTGTTGCAGAATTTAAAGATAATTTTACTTCTGATGTGGGCGTTCTGTTCTGCCAACCATGTGGGAAAGCAATCAAGGCTGAACAGCGATCTGAAGTTACACAACACCTCAAGGGCAAGAAACATATTGCCGCAGTTTCGCGCCTTCAGAAGAAGTGTTTCGCGATAATCGTCGGTCATTTGTGATGGAGAACCTGAAGATGTATCTTGTTGTGTATTGTAATGCTTCAGCAGTCAGTGAGAAATAGAATAAATTGCATTCGTGAGTGCTGCATACTTTTTATATTCACATTAATAAACTAAATTATAATTAAATATTTTTCCTTTTTTGTCACATATTTCAGGTATTTTTAATACATAAAAAATAAATATTTTCCCAATTTTTAGCACCTAAAAATCCGAGCCCTAATAATAACACACCTGTCTTCAAATATATGTCTGAAATTTCACCTAAAGTTTGAATGTTGAACTGTGCCCATACACGTTGTGCATGTAAATACTCCTGATCAATGATATGACTTGAGTTTAAGGAACTGTAAAATGCATCTTTTGGTGGCAAAGAACACTCCTCAAGACGTTCCATACAGTTGGTATATTCATAAGGGTATGTACCCTTTTGACGAATCACATGAAATTCATCTTCTTTAGGAATGACACGTTGAATTTCACAAAACTGATCTGATTTTAAATTTTTAGCAAGCTTACCAAACCACTCGGCATAAAGCGGAATCTAAACATCGCAATTTTATAGTTTTTTCATTGTCAGTTTTGATATATTTTGTGAACAATAGGTATTGTTCCTTATAATTTGGAATCACATCACTTTCCATATCTACAGCTCCAAATTCTTTGACGATTAAGTGGTTATCGTATTTGATATCGTTATGTAGAATGACTGGAATGAATATTAGTTACTCGAAATTACATCCCTAGTGAGCAGCAATACGAAATTTTCCTGTTAAATGGGCATCATCGCGAACGCTGTCCGTATATAAATATTCGCCGCATGTAAACAATTACAGTAGTTTCAGTTTCAAAACGCATTTGCTGTGATGATGTTAGCGGCTCCATCAAAATCATGGTGGATATATGGATAGCATCCTTTTCAAGTCCCTCCATAAAAACTTAAGGTGCATCAGGTCCTCTATAAAGCTCGAACTTATTTATCGAGTCATCATAACTGCATTTAATATAATATGCAAAGCTAAAAGGTTCATGAGTGTGAGTGGTGTTAGTAAACGTTTTGGTTGGATTCGATGAACATGTTTTAAATGGTTTTATCAAAGCTTCAAAGTCAGCATATATAACAACTGGCACTCGAAGCTGCTTCTTAATTTTTTAAATGTTATTTCCAGGAATGGGTATTACTGTGAGAACATGACTCCACTCCAATTTTTGATGCAGAGTTAGTTGGTCCTCTTCCTTAAAATAGAGCAAACAGCCATCTCACAACCACTTCTTTTTTCATCTTTTGATAGCTGACTAACAACAAGTCTACTTAAATGTTTTATCCAACAATAGTGGGCATTTTCACATTTGGTTATGTATAGTAAATTTACATGAGCATCCTTTTTTCCCCTGGGTATACTATAGTGGACCTACTATACTCTTATTTTCAATTCCATAAACATTAATGCCTACATTGTTCGTCTCTTCAAAAAGTTGAATGTATTCTATCTCCATAAGAAATTCCATTTATTTAAATCCCTCGCTGAAGAATAGTGAGGATAAAATTATGTTCTCTCCTCATGTATCACTGTTGGATGGAGAGCTGATGTTACAGCCCATGCAAAATATGCATGATCACTATTCCAAACGTTCACAACAGATTTCTTTCGTTTAATTCATACTGGGAAATCAATGTACGATGATGCTCGAAAGGGGTTATATTTGTTAATTTCGATTGCTAAATCATGTACTTCAACCAACGCCCAGCCTGGCTTCCTTTCCTGGAACTCTTCACTCTTCGCGATGATGCCACTTGAAATGACTTGGTACATATCACTGATATTAGTTGATTCACTAAAAATTATGTTTTTATATTAAAGGATTTGGTATCGATGATTTCACCTTCACTCCCAGTTTTTATATATAGCCCAAAGAGGTTAAAAATTCCTTTAAATATTTTATGTTCCACTAAAGCATTATCTTCACTAGGTTTAACATTCGTAATAAATGTTTCAATAATTTGTGTTTTTTCATCACTGTGAAGTCTGTAAGTAGCAATTCGACTTTTAAACGAGCTGCCAATTTGTTGCATATTCACAGAATTTATTTCATGCCAAGCGGTATTTTTATGTATAATACTGCGTAAATGTTCCTGAATGATTGAAAAAGGTACGTCAATATTACTGTATATACATTGCAATGTGTTATCAAAGGTTCACTATTTTTCATTATTTTTCCTGAATAACTACTTTCGCAATCTTCGAAACTTTTACGTTTTCGAGCATTTATTTGAAAAAGATCATCGCTTACTTTTTCACAATCATTCAAAGCTTCCGTGTTAGTTGGTCGTTTTTCAGTTTTTAATTCCTGTTGTTCATCATGCACTTCAACTAGTTGGGACTGATATCGCTTCACACCAGGCAACCCAAGTTCGCAAACTGAACACGAAAACGGTGCTGAACTGACATGCTTTAAATTTACATGTTGTGCAAGACTATCCTGTCTGTTAAATGTGGTAGTACAATGAGTTCACACAAACATTTAAAGGTTATGCTCAGTACTTGCTTGACGTTGAAGGTCTTGAAAACTGTTTTTCACAATCACTACACTTGAACATGATGATTATCTGAAAGATCATTTTCCATATTACCTATAAAAAGGATTCACAATTGCAAAAAGATAAAACAAAGTAAAAGAAATATATATATATATGAATTACATGCCAATGGTCATAGCAGGGTATTTTTGAACACCTGTGTGCTCCCAGCAAGTTCAATTTCAGGTTGTTCCAACTCTGACTTCTGGATGCCACTGTCACTGACACCTAGCAGCGAACTTTGGAATTGATAGAGCGCTTATAACCAAATATAATTGTAAAAATTACTTACCAGAGTAGTAATGTGTTTCATGTCCTCTTTCAACATTATAGTCACTAGTAAGCTGTAGAGATAACGCGTTGTTAACTATCGTTCATGTGATTCAACGATAAAGTGAGAAAGGCCTTCCCCCTCCCTGACTTTTTATACCTCGAACACACCTTGATAGCATCAAATATCTGTTGATGTAGCGTTCTCACGGTTTGGCAAATGAGTTCATGTTTCGCTGACATGCTTCCACCTGCATCACATCAAATATCTGTCGATGTATCATTCTCACGATTGTTAAAAAACACCTGCATCACGTGTTATCATAAGCTGCAAGATTCTGCTTGTTTCTGCTATAATCTTGTTTCCGACGCTTGCTTCCTGTAACGCTACACCTTGCATTCGGTTGCGACACCTTCATCACGTGACATCATGCACTGCATGATTCTGCTTGTTTATTCAAGAATCCTGTCTCGCACGCTTGCTTCCTGTAACGCTACACCTTGCATCCGGTTGCATCAGCTTGTTTGTTCTATCCCCTCTCCTCCTCATTATAATGATGATCGCGCATCGCAGGATAAACTGCATGATCATCAACAGGAATTAAATACTAAATTTAGTAGTAAAACATAGGTATTAAACATAGTTCTGGTGGGTAAAAAAGTTGGAGGTGCCGGGGATTGAACCCAAGGCCTTTCACTTGCAAAGCGAACGCTCTACCACTGAGCTACATCACCGTGACATAACTGTAACTCTTTCTAAATGAGCATGTAATTGATGGGTGCGTTTTACAGTGGATATGCTTCTAACTAACATGATGGGATCGTTGCAGTAGACAAGGCTTATTTAGGTTTGGTTTCTGTTCGGTTTCAGATTGGTTTCGTTGGGTGCGGTTTAGTTCTGTTCAGTTCGGTTCGGTTTAGTTCGGTTTCGGTTCGGTTCGATTAAGCTTCGTTCGGTTCAGTTTGGTTTGGTTCGGTTTTGGCTCGGTTTGGTTCGGTTTGATTTTGGTTCGGTTTCGGTTCTGTTTTAGTTCGTTGGATCGGAGAAATCTCACAGTCCTAAAAAAAAGCCGCAAATGCATATGTATAGTAAAAACACAATTTCAACCCCAGGGTACGCGTAGTTTTTATCTTAGGGTAGAATTGATGCATCCTAGTGATAGAGGATATAGAGACCTTTCGTTTGAGCCATCGCACAACGTTCTATGATTATTGGTTCGCGAAATATCATGTATTTTCGGAACTCTCGGGCAGGTGACCTGGTGGTTAAGATGATTCTGCACCGTTGGCGGGAGTATTTTAGTGAAGTATTCAACACTGAATTCCCTCACCCACAAATACCAGACAACAATGTTACGGCTGGACCAGTACCTTGTATCACTGAAGATGAAGTCAAAGTTGCCATTCGTAGCATGAAAAATGGAAAGGCCCCAGGGCTAGATGACCTTCCTGCAGACATCTGGAAAATTGAGGAACTTACTGACAACGCGACCACCTGGCTGACAGAGTTCTTCAATTCAATTATTCTCTGTGGTCAAATACCTACAGATTGGTCAACTAGTATCACAGTACCTATCTTTGAGGGTAAGGGTGACCCAGCTGAATGTACCAATTACCGTCCAATTAGACTTCTCTCTCACCCTATGAAAATATTCGAACTTATCCTAGACAATAGGCTGAGGAACATCGTACAGCTCTCAGCAAATCAATGTGGGTTTGTCAAGGGATGTGGCACGATAGACGCTATCTTTGCTGTGCGCCAGCTGATGGAAAAATTCCGCGAGAAGAGACGGCCACTACATCTTGCTTTCCTTGACCTCGAGAAGGCATTTTATCGAGTACCACACCAGATGATTTGGTACCGCTCTCCGAGATCATCAAGTTCCAGAAATGTATATAAACTGGGTAAAAATGCTGTACAACAACACCAAAAGCCACGAGCGATGCCCTGTAGGACTGACTGACAGCTTCCCTGTGACAGTTGGGGTTCATCAAGGCTCAGCTCTGTCTCCCTTGCTCTTTGTTATCGTCATGAATTCCGTAACGCGAGACCTGCAGAAGTGTGTCCCATGGACATTGCTATACGCTGATGATGTGATGCTTGCGGCAGACTCCAGGAAGGATCTTGAAACCCAAGTGCAGACATGGAATGATCGTCTGCAAGGATTTGGTCTTCGTTTGAACATCCACAAGACTGAATACCTCGAAACGATTCCATCCCCTGGAACTATAGGTATTAATGGAGCTCCTCTTACCAAGGTAAATACATTCCGATACCTAGGCTCACGACTGAATGGCGACAGATCTGTGAATGAAGATGTGCGAGCACGAATCAATGCGACTTGGATGCGATTCAGAGATGTCACCGGTGTTCTTTGTGATAAGAAGATGCCTATCTGCCTAAAATCAAAGATATACCGCAGAATGGTGAGACCAGTTGCATTATATGGTGCCGAGTGTTGGCCAGCACCTAGAAGTGCTGAGCACTCACTTCATGTCATGGAAATGCGGATGCTGCGAAGATCATTAGACATTTCTCTGCTCGACCATATCCCCAACACAACGATTCGACATACAGCTGGCGTGGCTCCAATCAATGAGAAAATGCGGGAATTGAGACTCCGTTGGTATGGGCACGTTGTCCGTGCACCACAAAGTTCAGTCATCGGCTCGGCCTACCATCTAACGGTCGACGGCCAGAGACAGCGTGGGAGACCAAAATTGCGGTGGCTGGACACTATTAACGCAGATTTACGATCAAGAAACTTGAAATCGCGCGAAGCATTAGATCGCAAGAAATGGCGTGCATTGGTCCTAAAAGCGGACCCCGTTTCTACGGGATGACGCTAAGAAGAAGAAGAAGAAGAAGAAGAAGAAGGGTAGTTTAGGTTAGCTTAGCTTAGATTAAGGTGGTCATATACACTAGGAATATTTTTTTTTTAAGAATAATCTCTAGCAATGTTAAATTTTTCTGTTGTTTTATCATGATCAAACTAAGAGATTTTGAAGTTCATTTTACACAAATTTTATGTTAATTGTTTATGAAAAAATTATTTGTTGCTATTTACACAAGGGTACTTAACGTCCTCTATCTCTCACAAATTTTAACCAAAATCCATGAACCTTGAACAAAAACTATCTAACATACATGGGGAATGTTCCCTACCACTCTTGTCTGAATTAGTCACAAGTAAGGGTTTTAAAATTATATTAAGTTTCTTGAAATTTTGTTTAACAAATTTGTTTAAAAAGTTGTTAAAAATACATTTTTATGAATATCATTTTCTTAGTGCTAGGGAACATAGATACATGTATTAGGTTTAATTTGAAATAAAAATCAAGCAGATACCATTTCTGTGACAAAAGTTAAAGCACTTTGAATGACTTCAAATGTCAGGAAACGAATTAATGAGTAAATCGCATTTAAAGATTACTTAGTATGTCTTCACTCACATTCTGTTTTGATCACATCCGAAATCTCCTAGGACATACACAGATCATTCCTTGAAAGCTGTATGGTCCTCCTTCATCTTGTTATTTGACGCCCAGAGGGCAGCTTGCATATCGAATCTTGTCGTTCCTTGGAACGCTATGAAAGTCAAGGAAGTTAGATATCTAAGCTCCTTGACACTATAGCGCTTTCTAGTAGAGAAAGGAGGAACTTTATGTTGGCGGAAAATCCCGAGATTGATTTTACCACTATGAACACGGCCTATTGAATTCATTGGGTTCATTAACATGACAACAACGAATGACATGCGTGCCGTGATTTTTTCGCCTATCAAAATCACTTACCACGGCCAGGAGTGAAACTAGTGGGATAGAGAAAGAGAAAGTCAATTTTTCCACTATTTTATTTATTTAGCGTATGGCTTTACAGATACAATATGCACATAAAAGATAATTAGTTTATGAAGACAAACTATATGTTCATGTCTAAATTGTTTATATAGTTAATTGTCTCTGATGATCCATGAGCGAAATCAGTCACGTTGCCACTGTACTTTCGTTTAGGACATTCGGTGATGATATGCTGGATGGTCTGCTTGGGGGCACCACAATCACAGTTAGGTGAAGACATTATTTTCCATTTGTAGTGGAAGTCTGCACAGTTGCCGTGACCCGTACGAATCCTGTTGAGAGTTGACCATGTTTTCCGAGGAAGCTCAAATCCAGGTGGCAACGATGATCCAATGCGTGGTAAGGTTGATCCAGGCCTATTATCTTGTCTTCCCTGCCATTCTTTAGTGATGTTGTAGTTGGTATTCTCCAAGTCTATTGCAGTCCTTGTTGGTGGATTTCGGGATCGTAGGCGATTCAGGCAAATGTCAGCAATGTCACAGTGTTTTGGTAGCTGTGGGTTATCCATTATTTTCTTGAACTCCTTGAGGAGAGCGTTTTTACGTCGAAGATCTGGTCGAGGGATGTGGCTGAGGATAGGTAGACAATGTGTGGGTGTAGACCTTATTGTGCCAGTGATTAGGCGCATGGTGGTGTTGAGCTGGGTATCTATGAGGTTAGTGTGAGGACTATTCAACCACACCGGGGCACAATACTCTGCAGCTGAAAACACAAGTCCCAAAGCTGTACATCGAAGTGAAGTTGCCGATGAACCCCAAGTTGTGCCACATAATTTTTGGACTATATTGTTACGGGTTCTCACTTTGGATTGAGTATTGCGGAGGTGTTGTTTGAAGGAGAGTGTTCTATCCATTGTGACCCCCAGGTATTTAGGGAATCTATTATGTGTCAATAATTGATTTCCAATATACACCTGCAATTCTTTATTAGCCATCTTGTTGTTCAAATGAAAGCAGCACACTTCTGTCTTGTTAGTATTAAGTGTAAGTCTCCACATCTTAAAGTATTGAGTCAGTTCTTCAAGATCGTCTGTTAGGTTCATCTCTGTTTTCTCAAAAGTTGTATCTCTAGTAGCAAGTGCCCAATCATCTGCATAACCAAATTTTCTTGAAGTTGTGGCAGGCATATCTGCGATATATAGGCTAAATAAGATTGGAGCAAGAACAGAGCCGTGAGGAAGTCCATTATTTAGTGATCTTTTGGTGCTCACATTATTCCCCATATGTACTTGGAAAAGTCTCTGACTTAGCATATTATTCAGGAGTCGGGCAGTCGTCTTACATGGTATCACTTTCAGGAACTTGAAGAGTAGGCCATCCTTCCAGACTGTGTCGTATGCTGCTGTCAGATCGATAAAAGCCACCGATGTCTTAAGTTTTTTCTGGTAGCCTGCTTCTATGAAAGTTGTAAGGGACAGTACTTGATCTGTAGTGCTTCTGTGCGGTCTGAATCCTGCCTGCTCCACTGGGATTTTCTTGATTATCTCTGGGCCAATTCTATTGAGAAGGAGCCTTTCTAGTAATTTATATGTCACACTAAGCAGGGCAATGGGGCGATAGCTCTCTGGTGTATCACTTGCTTTGCCTTTCTTCAAGATTGCTATGATCTTCGTTTGTTTGAATAACTTTGGCAATTGCCCACTCTGTAATATGTTCGTGAAGAAGTTAGACAACCATACTTTAGCTCTGTCTCCACAATGAGTAATAAATTCCGGGTGGATGCCATCCAAACCTGGTGCTTTGCCTGGCTTAATGTCTTCAATTGCAGTAGTTATCTCATCCTTAGTAAAAGGTCTGCAGTATTCCAAGATATCTGTGGTATTCTCTTTTAAAAATTTTCATTCCTTCTTTATGCGTTTTGTGAAGATTTTATCCCTGCTACTTTTAGAAGTCGTGACTATGTGAGAAGCGATCTTGTTTGGGTGAATATCTGGACTCCTTCGTGTAATAGGTTTACCATCTCCCAGTTTCCTGAGAAGCAGCCAGGCTTCACGACTAGATTTTGTAAAGTCAAGAGATTCCACTTTCGTAATCCACTTTTGTTTTCTTGCAGCATCCAGGCTGTGTAAAAGTTGATCTGCAATTTCGTGATCACCACTGTCAATGTATTGTTGGTAAAGATTATCAGTTTCGTCACTCCATCCAGGAATGTACTCTCTACGGAAGCCCCTAGGGATGTGTTTCTTCGCTGTAGATATCACAGCTCCCACAAATCTCTCATATGCTTTTCTTGTTGGTGGTATCCTTCGTACATATTTATCAAGGTCCTCTGTAAAGGCAGACCAGTTAGCTTCACTGAGATTCCAGCGTGATCGTGGGGTAGATGAAACCAAGGGAATTTGAATTCCAAGCTCGTAAAGGACCGGCCGATGCTGGCTGTGAGGAAAATCGGCGAGCACTTTTCGAATGATTGATGAGTTTTCCATTATGAACACGGCCTACTGAATTCAAATGGGTTTATTAACATGCCAACAACGAATTACATGCGTGCCGTGATTTTTGTCGCCTATCAAAAATCATTTACCACGGCCAGGATTGAAACCAGTGGGATAGAGAAAGAGAAAGTCAATTTTGCCACTATGTACACGGCCTACTGAATTCAAATGGGTTCATTAACATGCCAACAACAAATCACATGCGTGCCGTATTTTTGTCGCCTATCAAATATCACTTACCACGGCCAGGAGCGAAACCAGTGGGATAGAGAAAGAGAAAGTCAATTTTGGCTCGAAAGGAATTTTATAGATCTGCTGATACGCCAGACATGACAGCTGTCAGTCAGAACGGTTGCGCCCTCTTACAGTAAATAATTTATTTTGACATGGAAGATTAATGGTATATTTATGAACCATACATTTTCTAAAACTAGAAGAAATTTCCTACAAAATGGATATTAAAAAAAAGTGAAATTTCAGAAAAATAGTGTATATGGCCACCTTAAGTTAAGCTTTAACCGCCATCTTAATTTGAAAAGTGCACTATCTACGTGGGTGGTTGCGTGCGGCCGCCATCTTGGAATTCCAGCGGTGGAGTGGTGGCGGTGGGAGTAGAACCGTTACAAAACCACTACTCACAATCACTTTTCAACTCACACACTCGCTCTCATATTCAGTAAATAGGTCAGAATGCAAGATACTATTTCTGTTCACAATCTACTGTATGCTGGATATTTACCGATAGATTGCGTTCAGCATGTTGCCAGTCCCTGCATTAGAACAGTGATCAGTATCACCACCTCAACTCAAAAGCCAAGGAACATGTACAGCCATTCATAGTAATATTCTTGGCCATTTTTATGAAAGCCAGTCCCATGGTGTTGAGTTATTGCACCTGCCTCTTATTCGGAGACCCCGGGGGCGAAGATCAACTCCATGAGGGATTTTAGAAACTGACATGAGGGATGGAACAGAGGTGCACTCAGCCCTGAAAAGGACAGTTGAGTCACTGTCTGACAGTCTGCCCCGGTCACGGAAACCACGATTAACGGCTGAGGGGACCCGATCAATTGACCACGCGTTACCCCTTCAGGGCCCTTCATAGGTTGCGGTGCCACGGGGTTTGGTCTTATTTTTATGAAACAGTAATGTTCACAGTATAAATTATAGCAATTTCAAGTCACCAACCACCATTGATTGATGTTAGGCAAATATCAGGCTAACATTAATTTTGAGAGAAAAAAAAGTGTGTGGTATTTTGTATGCCATTTGTGGTTTTTGCCTACAAGAATACATTAAGTGGAGTTAGTATTCCAAAATGTTTTCTCTTCATTGTCTTGTATTATTAGCAAGGTTGAAAAGCTTTTAAGGTGCCTGTAAGAGTCAGTAATTTCTTACATTTATAATTTTCAGGTCGATGAAGAGGGACCTGCTAAAAGAATGGAAACATCATCTTTAGACACAGATGTTGACATTATTTCCAAAGGATCTCGTATGTCTGGACAAGGTACTGTACATGGATTGTTTAATTCATAATATAGGGTCTTCTATTTTGCGTGGCAAGGTCATTCTCGCTCACGCGCTCCACCAGTGACTGCTCAGTTGCCGGCTGCGGCGCGCGCATACGGTACGGTGCTTAAAATCAGTATCATGCATTTTTACTCAACGTGTTTACAGGGACTCTCACAAGATTACACGGTATAGTGGGGATGGAAGAAGAGGAACAATGATGGATTACATCTTAACGGTTTAGGAGGTATGTAGGAATCTAAATAATGTGAAAGTCATACCAAGTGAGAGTATGACTCTTAGCAGCCGAATTAAGATTGAAGAGATTAAAGGGAGTTCAAAATTTAAAAATACCAAGAATAAAAACATGGCGTCTATCTGAACAAAGTGTCAAGGAAGAATTGACTACCATTGTTCGTAGAAGTATTCCTCAAGACGATGTTAAGTCTGCCAATGAAGAATGGTATGCACTCAAGGAGACTATGATTAACACAGCTGCGAAGGTCTGTGGTCGGCAGAATACATTCAGGAAACCAAAGGAAACCACATGGTGGAACGATGATGTAAGAACAGCTATCACAAATAGGAATAATGCAAGAAGAGCTTTGTACAAAGCAAGGATAAATGGAAACCCAAGTGAAATAGAAGAGAAATTGGTTGTTTATCGAGAACAGAGGAATTTTCACAACCGAAAAACAGAAATGTAAGGAAGATCTTGCAAGGAAATTGGGTCAGGATGGAAGTACAAAGCTGTTGTATAGCATGATCCGAAACCAGAGAAGGAATTATGCAACCATCAGAGCAGTTGAGCAGCCAAATGGACAGATTACAAGAAAGAAAACAGCCATAGTACAGGAGTTCCGGTGACATTTTGACAGAATTTTACAGAAATGGTAAGACCAATGACAATAATGATCCTTCAGTTACCGGAAGCAGTAGTCCTACCACTGAGACATTAACCTGGCTTGATGTGGAAACTGACGTTAAGAAAATTAAATGTAACAAGTCACCTGGATTAGATGAATTCAACATTGATATGGTCAAAATACTTGGAGAAATTTGAATGCATTGAATGTATAGAGTTTTGAGGAAGGTGTGGGAAGACAATCAGATTCCCAAAGATTGTTTAAAAAAGGAGAAAGAAAACAGTGTGCCAATTACAGAGGAATTACTCTGCTCTCCTATGGCTTGAAAATGTTTGAATCCATTCTTGAAACCAAAATAAGGAAATATATAGAGCCTAAATTAGAAGGAGAATAACATGGATTTTGACCAGGCAGATCAACTACTGACTTTATTTTTGCGATCAGAATGCTCTTTGAGAAATACTGGGAGGAGAATAAGATTATTATTGCTGTTTTTCTTGATGTTGAAAAGGCATATGACCATATACCAAGGAAACATATTTGGGAAAGCTTGAAGCGAAAGGATGTGCCTGAACATATTTTTACCCGTGTCAGACATCTCTACCAGGAGACAAGGGGCTGTGTTCAAGTCCAAACCAACAGATCAGAGTGGTTTGAAACCAAGAGTGGTGTTCAACAAGGTGGTTGTCCATCCGCATTGATATTATGGATGAGGTAATAAAAGCTGTAAAGAAGATAGATAGAACACCAAATACATTAGTATTTGCCGATGACGTAATGTTATGGGGCGAGACTGTAACGGAAGTAAAAATGAAGCTAGATCTTTGGAAGTCAGAGTTCGATACGTATGGAATAAGCATCAGCCGACTGAAGAAAGTTGGCATGGTAATGAGTAGGAAGCCTCAGACTTAGTGATGACAATATAAATATTACTAGAAGATCCGTGCTGCTCCGCAGCATTCACTTCAACAATCTAACAGCACTTCTGTCAATGTGACATTTGCATGTCTTCATGCTAGTGACCTGAACAGACATTTACGGTACCGTCGCTTTTGGGTAAATGATGAAGTAGACTTATGAGATCAAATGTGAGGGTGTCTGCCTGTCCTCTGTGTGTGTCCCCCACTATTTACCCTGCGTAAGCTTAAAAGGCGCACGGACGTAAGGTTCCAGACGCAATTCTGAAAAGTCGAGGTGAACAGCTAACTCCAAACACATAAGCCATACTCTTCTCTAAAGAATTAACTCGACACGACTCGGCAGTTTGATGCTGGCTGAAGCTAGGGTGATAGGTCGCTCGCAAGCTCGGAAACTCACTCTGAAGCTAGTAATTTAAATTTATACTGAATGGAGATTGCTGGAAGAAATGAAAACGTGAAAACACTTACAGTGGTCGATGTGGGAGCTGTCGCGGACTTTCTTGCAGAACTTTTCATGCTGAACAATTCTCAGAGAATATCGATATGTTTAACGGTATACCCAGTGTAAGCCTAAGAGACACATGGACGTTAGGTTTTTATTCAACTCAATTCACTGAAATCGTAAATGATCGGCTTCTTTTGGTCATAAATAAATGTTTTTCTACCTAATCCTTCATCGAGAAATCCTTTACAGAATGGTGAAAACCGCATCAAAATCCATCAAGTTGCTCTCGAGATTACCCGTTACATCCAAGAATTGGGAACTTCGTTTCATACTAAGTGGATAGAGATATCCACACAATTTAAGGCTACAGTGGTACAATTTGGTGTTTTGTCTACTTATGAACAATGGTATAAATTTAAAATAAAAGATGGGTCTGTTATATTTGAATTTAGAGATGTAACTCTTGGTTAACATATAGAGGTGTGCAAATTAATAGAATTAAATAAATAACTTTAATTAGTCATAATTACTTTTATTCAAAATCATTTTGTTGACCAACTTCTTTTGTTGTCCTACTTAGTAGTTTTTCCTCTCCCGTCGAATTACACCTTTTCCCATAAGGAATTGCGTCTGGAAACTTTCAGATTATCGGATTCCGAGGGATATCTGAGCTGGGTCCATTTTCAATTTTTAATTGACTTTAGAATTCAAGTCAGGTGATTTCAATGCATAGTTCATGAATCTTTGAATAGTTCAATGGCGTTCATCAGTTAAAAGACCCTAAATCCCTCCGCTCTAAATTCACACGTAAAGTAGAGTGAAGTAATAAAAACGAAACGTGTGGCATTTTGCATTTGCAAGGCTCCTCTGTTAGTGGAAATTCTAAAAAAATCATTTTAATTTGAGTTTCTTAAATGAAAATATAATTAGGAGCCTTGGTTAAACATTCGAAGTAATTTCATCGCCTTGTAAACATACTTAGTGCATTAAACCGTGAAAAGTAAAAATGCAATTTTGGAAAACTGACATCGAATCTAATAATTTGCACATCTCTGTAAAGACAGCTATCGCCTCCACCCCTACAGATAGAATAGTAAGTAAAGGCGATTGATGAGAAATGAAAATATAACTCACACAGAAGGGATTAATATTTCTTAAGCTGTAAATTTGATTGAGTATGTCTTTGTTATAGAACTGAGGGAATGAAATAACAGGATGAAGGATAGTAATCACCGATGTAGGACAATAGTATTTTTTTTACCATTACCACAGGAGAGTTATCGTATTAGGGATGCGGACGTCCTTGTATAATTGTTATATAATCTGTGCCCCGTTTGCTGAGGTCTGTGCTCCGCCGCAACATTCGTTTCAAAATTCTAATAATACTTCCTTCCATTCGACATTTGCTGTTCGCTTGCCTTTTGGTTCTATTTGAACTTTGACGTCATGAAAGGACTTTGCTCGCGATAGTGCGATATACAGTTGTCCGTGGCTAAAAACCGGTTGAGGTAAATAAATGCCTACTTGATCTAGTGTTTGACCTTGAGCTTTATTGATAGTTATACAAAAAGCCAAACGTACTGGAAACTGCCTCCTTTTGAAGGAAAATGGCATAGAAATATCTGATGGCGTAAGGTCAAGGCGAGGGAGTAGGACATTGTTTCCAACATTTACGCCAGTAATAATTGCCAGGTGTAAGCAATTGTCATGCATCTTCCAAACCAACAGTCTAGTACCGTTCAACAGACCTTGGGTAAGATTAATATTCCTCAACAAAATCACAATTGAGCCTTCTTTTAGTCGAAGGATATGAGGTGGCAATCCACTTATGCCTATGCTGTCTAAAAATTCTATTGGGAATTGTAGAAGTTCACTCTCCTCTTCAGTATTCAAATTATTCACACTGATGTAAGTTCTCGATGATCCTGGGATTAGGTCTAAAACATTGTCATTGATTCCTTTACAATGTTCCTTTTTAGGTGCTAAAATCGCTATTTTTGAAAAGCGTGAAATATTTTTCAGCGTGGGACTAATTCTGAATTTTCTCCATTGACGTGAGTGTATTCACCGTTACCAATTTGTATCAAGAAGTTTGCAAAGTCACGTTGATCTGTATCCACTCGCATATCTTTGTTGAGTTTAAAAATTTTGAATAATGGACACAAAGGAGAGAACCTTACTGACATTTGGACTGATGCTTCTTTAGATGCGTGAGGCACAACAGGCAATACCTGCCTAAAATCTCCACCTAAGATGATGACTTTTCCTCCGAAAGGCACGTCGTTATTCATTATGTCCTTGAGCAACCGATTTACACACATCAACGCGTGCGTATTAGCCATAGGGGCTTCATCCCAGATGATAAGTTTTGCTGAACGAATATAAAAAGCTTCCTTGCTGTTAACTTTTATTCCTGATACAGAAATTGCATGTAAATGTAGAGGTAACTTGAACTGGCTGTGTACAGTGTGCCCTGAGGTAGTAACATTGCTGCAATACCAGTCCATGCAACAGAAACTACATTTAACCCCAAATTTGTGCAACTGTGAATCAAGCATTGGTAAAGAATGTTTTCCCGGTGCCCCCTGGACCGTCAATGAAATATGCATTTCTCATCCTTTCATTGCTATTTTGTACTAACCCCAAAATTTCTGTAATTATAGCCATTTGGTTTCCATTTGCTTGGTTTATCATCCGACTTAATTGATCCTCATTAAGTTTCGGATAATTCATTTGGTAAATTTGTCTGAGGGAAATTATCAGTAATAGCTGGCAATTCGAGAGAAGTAATGGGAAGACCATGGAGCATTAATGTATTAGAAATATGTATAAGAGTGTATGCAATGTTAGGTTTGTGAAACTGCAGATAATCTTCTGATAATGAATTCTTGAAAATGTCCCATAACTAGCTTACATTTGAAGGGTCTGAAAGATACATATGTAAGAAAACAGTTGTCGTAACTGAGAACGCATCTGAAATTGTGACGCTTCTGCCAAACAACGCTGCCATTCAGAATGGTCAATCAGCAAACCTCGCTCCTTAACTGTTTCTTTAAAAGTAGAATAGACAACTGCTTTGTATGTTCGTAGTAGTCCAGTCAAACTAGACCAAAAATGATGGTTTTTCTGCATTAAATCATGTAGTTCCAAATTTTTCTGGAATGTGTAGAGGGAGGTCCCCTGAACAATGCCTAATAAAGTCCCGTCGATGTCAGGTGCTGCGGGGGGGGGGGGGGGGGCAGGGGGGCTCTAAGACCCCCTTTTTCGTTTTTGGCGCATAACTTTCAAACGGTGCATCTTACAGAAATGTTTATACTTTCCTAACTGAAAGGTAATTAAATGCCCTATAAACTGGTTAATTCATTTTCACACCTGTGTGTTACCTTCTTCGAGATATGAGCTGATGAACATGGAAAATTTGCAGAAAAATATATAGCGCCTCACGTTTCTCGTCAAACTTGCCCTTCCAATCCGTTTGCCTTCCATTTTACAGGAAATTCTTGAGGAAGGAAGTTGTAGAGCACGAAGTTGCCTTCATGAATGTATATAATTATGGTAATTTATCTTTATATCTTTAAACGTTATAGCGTTTTGACGTATCGGGGTCCGTTTCGAGATTTCGCTAGTAAACTGCTCATTATTTTACTTATGTTTTCAACGGCTTTAACTCTCTGTAACTCGTTATTTATTGATTATGTAAACATAAATGGTATTTATTACCCATATAAATAATTATACATACCTAGAATGTATAAATATATGTGAACGCTGTGGCGTATAGGCTATATGATTGTTTTGGGGGAGCCCAATATTTCGGAATACAATTTCGTTTTTATGGGAATGAAAACATGATCAAAATCTAATAGTTTGCAGTCCAGCCCATCGGAGTATACCGGTATATATATGTTCTGAAGAGTTCGTTATTTTTCGTTGTATATATTCTTTACAAAATAAGTTATAAATGCCTCTTTTATAGTTAACGCCACTGTTACCCTCTTATAATAAAAATAAATTTACTTGTTGGACAAAGAGAAACTTGAATATGTCATTCAATTGTTTAAAATGTCCATAAATTACTGACCAAATTTTTTTTTTTTTTGGGGGGGGATGTAGTTTATAGACTGTATATGTTTGAAATGCGTACATTTTTCTGTGAGACTGTACCTAGCCCGTTTAGTACGTGTTATTGCGTAAAATGGGTCACCTGGTATGTCCCCAATTACCGGTGTCCACTGTAAATGTATGTCTGGAACCTATACACCAAGGTACAAGAAGGCCACAGTTTAAAAAAGTGACCACCTAGGAATGAGACATAGAGAGGAATAATTCTAACATAATTCTAATACAATCGTTTTTATTGACTATCAAACATTTCATACTCCTCACCGTCCAACTCTTCTGACTCTAATTGAATGGGAGCACTGTTGGTGCAAGCGCCGTGGCAATTGCCACAGACAGGTGAGCAGTGGATGCCGGCTTTCCGGTATCCACATCTCATACCGCAGCCTGTGGCACAACGGTAAAATATAGATTTGAGCACGCTGTCAGGTGCAATAGCGGCCATGGTCTTAATAGGAGTCAGATATCCCCTATTTCCCTTTGTCCAACCCCAACGTTCAGGTTCGAGTGTTTCATTTCCAAACCACTGCTGAACCTGTAGAAACACTCTGCACGAGTGATATAGAGCAGCATATTTTGTAGGTGGCAATGAAGACAAGTTGCTTCATCTTGGCTGACGATTTGACGAAGCACATGTACCTGTGAATAGAACATAATTCAATAGAATATGTATTTATCACAGAGCAACGAAGTTGGTAAATGCAATACAAAATGAAATGTACCTGTGATGATTGAGGTCATGCTCGTGGAGTGGTGCCTGATACTTCAGTAGGAACATTTGTTCCCCAGCTTCAGCGATATCTCCTGGCGAGGATGTGGAGTCATAAAAAACTTCAGCGATGCTTTTGGTTTCGTTAGTATACCGCTCGAAACATTTGATTATGGCTGCTTTACTTCTCCCAAAAAATGGCAGAAGTGGTATCGCATCCAGTGAAGCCATGGATAAATATAATGTACTGGCAGAATGGCAAGGTCTGAAGTTGTTGGGAGGAGTACAGTCTGTCTTCTGTGTTGCCTCGCCCAGGCTTCATGAAAAGGACATTCGTGTCTCGTGGTGTGGGTGCCACGAGTAAGACGAGCCGGTCTACGTCCTCGCCAATTACCACCACAGTCGAATGAGGGGTATTTTGTAATCCATACCTGACAATGCTGCAGTCAGCGTCTGCTTTGGCTATAGTGAACTGTAGCCTATACCTTTTGCATCCAAGGCCTGCGCTGACATACTAATCAGCTTAATTTTGTTTCTTTACATTAACAGTGGACACCGGCAATTGGGGACATGTACGCATTTTCAAACATATACAGTTTATAACCTACACCCCCCCCCCCCATTTGGTCAGTAATTTTTAACATTTTAAATAATTGAATGACATATTCAAGTTTCTCTTTGTCCAACAAGTAAATTTATTTTTATTATAAGAGGGTAACAGTGGCGTTAACTATAAAAGAGGCATTTATAACTTATTTTGTAAAAAATATATACAATGAAAAATAACGAACTCTTCAGAACATATACATACCGGTATACTCCGATGGGCTGGACTGCAAACTATTAGATTTTGATCATGTTTTCATTCCCATAAAAACGAAATTGTATTCCGAAATATTGGGCTCCCCCAAAACAATCATATATACGCCACTGCGTTCATATATATATTTATACATTCTAGGTATATATCATTATTTTTATGGGTAATAAATACCATTTATGTTTACATAATCAATAATAATAATAATAATATCGTATGGCCTCGGGTACCTGGTGCAAGCTTTGTTAATTGACACCCAGAGGGTAGCTTGCATGTCGAATTTCGTCGTTCCCTTGAACGCTATGAAAGTCAAGGAGGTTAGATATCTAAACTCCTTGACACTACAGCGCTTTCAAGTAGAGAATGGAGAAACTTTGTGTTGGCGGAAAATCCCGAGATTAATTTTGCCATTGAACACGGTCTACTGAATTCAAATGGGTTCTTTAACATGCCAACAACGTATGACATGAGTGTCGTGATTTTTGTCGCCTTACAAAAATCACTTACCATGGCCAGGAACGAACCTGCAATCTTGGGGTTGGTAGTCCGACACTATAACCTCTCACCCACCGTGGCAAGTACATAATCAATAAATAACGAATTATAGAGAGTTAAAGCCGTTGAAAACATAAGTAAAATAATGAGCAGTTTACTAGCGAAATCTCGAAACCGACCCCGATACGTCAAAACGCTATAACGTTTAAAGATATAAAGATAAATTAGCATAAGTATATATATTCTTGAAGGCAACTTCGTGCTCTACAACTCCCTTCCTCACGACTTTCCTGTAAAATGGAAGGCAAACGGATTGGAATGGCAAGTTTGACGAGAAACGTGAGGCGCTACATATTTTTCTGCAAATTTTCCATGTACACCAGCTCATATCTCGAAGAAGGTAACACACAGGTGTGAAAATGAATATACCAGTTTGTAGGGCATTTAATTACCTTTTAGTTAGATTCACCGTTTGAAAGTTATGCGCCAAAAACGAAAAAGGGGGGCCTTCGAGCCCCCCCCTGGCCCCCCCCACAGCACCTGAAATCGAAAGGACTTTATTAGGCGTTGTTCAGGGGACCTCCCTTTACACATTCCAGAAAAATTTGGAACTACATGATTTAATGCAACAAAAAATCCTAATTTGACTGGACTATAGATCCTGGAAGCTGGTAGCACCTATGACGTGAAGCAATAACAGGCGTAAATAATACCTTTCTGTTTCTGTAGGCGAAACATTATACATTCTGCCTATAGTTTTTGAAACATGTTTTCTTTTTTGCCACTGGATATTGCTCTTATTCCAGACGTAATATACTTGAGGATATATATACGGACTACTGGCTTGCGATTCTTGATTTAACTTGGACCACTCTTGTAATTCCGTGTTGCGCAACTGTGCTTGAAGTAAAATATCAGGAGCGTTATCATAAAAAAAGATATTTTGCAAGTTTGGCAAGTGAACTGGTAATCGCACGATAGAATGTGACTGTTCATGCATGTGAAATGAAAATATCCCGAATGCGGCTTCTGTTGGACCAACATATCTAACATTTAGGAAATAAGTAATTTCAGCGTAGTTCACCGTTTCGCCTTCAGGACATATTTTACCAATGCAGCAGTCATGACCTTTATACACATACTTGTGGATTTTAATATATAAGATACTTGTGGATGTATTTAACACTCCGAACACTTGAGCATATTTCAACATTAATATGAGCTTGCAAGTAAAGTAAAAGAAATGGATTGTAGGGAACAATGAATCGACTATCGATTATTATGTCAGTGCCTCGAATTGTTTTTATAATAATCCGTCCATTATTTCTTCTCCTATACGAAGGATAACCATTGGCATTATCTTTGGGCTCTTCCTGAAACTGTTTAGGGAAATCTTTCTTGCATACGCCATCTTTCATACAGACTGAAGAAGGATTCAAAGATCCGCGAGGACCATGTACCATATGACGCCTTACCAACTCGTATAGCTCTTCATCCTCTAGATCTGGTATTTCGGCTGACACCACACTGTCAATGTCAGAAATTTCTCGAAACTTACAATCTTCCGATAATGTTAAGAGTAAATTAATGTGCGGGAGACCTCGTTTTTGAAATTCCACTGTATATAGATATGCTTTTACCGAAAATTTCCTTAACATTAATCAATCGTAGCAATTCCTTTACATTATAATGGAAAACTCTCACTTCAATATCAGGCCTATTATTATCCGTTTCCCAGAGATGAATGCTGTTAAGTATTTGCGGCCAGCCCGCATTATAGGTGAACGTAATGAATAAATCTGGCTTTCCAAACTTCCTCACTATCGCCATCGCATCCTGATAATTTTGCAATATTTTCCTTGGGCAACCTGTAAAAGAAGATGGCAAAACTACAATACGACCGACTCTGAGATTTTCATTTTCTGCTCGTACATGCAAGGCGTCTGCTAAACCGGCATATGTAATAACTCGTAACTTCGTTTTTTGATGACGTATATATTTTAACCGGTCACCTTCCATACGACAGTAGTAATCCACGAATAAATATCAATTTTGCAAACTTGAGCAGCGACAACTAACTCAACATGACCTCCATGAATACCATTCATAGCCATATAGCCTACATTTTGTAATCATCGCTCGTATTGACAGCAGTTTCGTACATATCGCTGTTGCCAACAATAAAGGAAGAATAATTATTCCACTTGTCTGTAACATGTTTTACAATTCGCTTTCTAAACTCTGATTGTTGTACTCACAATATGCCAATGACCTGAACAGACAATTACCGTCACCTTTAATCTTTATAACATTTATAATTGAGTGTTGCCTCTCATTCATCATAATATGATTCATTGTATTGATTGAGCACACAACCTATAAGGACGAATGATGAAACGAAAAGAAGACAGTTTTAGCTGGTGAAACCGAAGACTATATAACAGAAAGATCGGATACACAATACAAAATGCTCAGTCAACGAGACAAAAATCGTACACGTTAATGGCTCAAATAGTACCAAAGAGGGTACTTTGCAACTAAGGGTAATCAGATCCTACCTCTGTAGTGCTGAATAAATGTAACAATGGTTTCCACTAGACTTATACAATTCCAGCCTGTGGACAAGGTTATAATCTGGTTTACAAATCAGCTGTGGATTTTAAGTGTACTCTTAAACGTACTTAAAGTGTGCATGGACTGCGATTGTATCAGAAACTTATGCAGCCAAGAGACATGTGTTATAATAAACCTGGGTCTGCCTTACAGTTACAAAATGACCCCTCACATCGAACCCAAGATAGCCTGCTTGGCTCATCTTAATAATTACAGCATTGGTTCATAGTCGTCAGATTGTCAATTGATAAAAATAAAACAAAAGAAACACTCCCATGTGTTTGTTCCAGCATCAAAACAGGTTTCATGCGGTGGCTGCTAACATACAGTTCACTGCATTCTAAATTCATTCACTTATTAAAGAGTGCGTGGCGTTCCTGACCAGTAGGTCAGTATAAATGACATTTGCCTGGCTACGGCCTTGAAAAACATCTGGATACAAGGACAAACTGTACCCAGTGGAATGCATTGGTGGCATGATTATATAACAGAATTCAGCAATTCTTGTAGGTTTGTGCCGTGTCTTGTGTGGGGTTTCGCCTAGGACAAAAAGCTGGCTCATCGGCGGGCTCTTGGTGTCCCCGCCCGGACCCCCGCTGGAGTGACGAACTGCGCGCCACCTCCCTTTATATTAGGTGCAACTGCACCACTTGACTGCGAGAACTAAACGCTCAAGCAGCCTTAACCTCCCTATGAAGGCTTCCAAAAAGATGGTATATTGGCTTTCACGGCCAGTGAATTAAAACTCAGCAATTCTTCTAGGTTTGTGCCGTGTCTTGTGTGGGGTTTCGCCTAGGACACCAAGCTGGCTCATCGGCGGGCTCTTGGTGTCCCCGCCCGGACCCCCACTGGACTCACTGTGTTCTTCTATTTTGTGCTCTGGACCGTCACGATACATCAAAGTGCTACGAAATTCACCGCTCATCAGTCATTTTCAGCGAGGAAACTCTGGTCATCAGCGCCTTCATCTGCATTTTCCAGAACTTTCCAGAACATTCACGAGCTTACCAGATCATACTAGATAATATCCATACGTCATGTCGGACCCCGGCAAACAGCCGGCACCTCAGAGACGTCTGTCGCAGAGCATATTCGATTCACCACCAACGCCAAAACATATCATGGAAACTCAACAGATAAAGTGCTCTCGCACTACATCGGACGCAGCAAACAGCCCTACTTCACAGGCCAAACGTAAATGCGGCGATGAGATTTCTTCTGGCTCCACATATACATCATCTTCAGCTCCAACCTCGGCTGAACCAACTGGGCCTTCGGTGAGTGGAATTGAGTTCATGCCTCTTGAGAATCGCCAACTAGCACCACTTCAACTGCCAAACCTTCCACCACCAATGGCTATACCCACAGCTTCGTATATGCCAGGCACTCTTCGCTCATACGCAGTGGCAGCCCAGAACCCAGCTCTACATCCTCAAGTCCGCCAGCGAAGCGTTATAAACCCAAACCCTCTTCCCTCACCTGCATTTTATGTCATCAAGCTCACCGACATTGACCTCGCTAAGGCAAACCCCCGCTCCCTTTTCACAATCATTTCCTCCTTTACCCCTGACCTTGCCTCCTACCGCCTGGAGTTACAACGCACCCGCGAAGGGTATAACATCAAAACTGTAAAGCCTTTCTACCAGCACCTAACAAACACCATTGGCCTGGCACAGTTCGGCCCTCGCACCCGTGCCAAAAACCTTTCCAACTTCCAGCCTTCACGACCTAACCCCCCTCCCTCCCGCCCTACCCCCCTCATCTCGGTCGTCGCCTATGGTGTCGACCGGGAATACTCAGAAGAAGATGTAGCCCAGCAGCTCGGCCTTCAAGGACTCACCATCTTCCGTGTTGCCAGGATAAGGAACAACACTGGCCCAACCTCACTTGTCCGGATCCTCAGCCGTGACACCGGGTCTCTGGACGCTCTCCTCCGCGATGGGGCCATCATCTATGCCCGTCGTCATCGAGTGGAGCCTTCCCGTGCATCCGCCCCCCAGAGGATGCGATGCGAAAAGTGTCAACGATATGACCACGCCCCGGGAGCACCCTGTGTCCATGATGAGGTATGTGGCATCTGCAGTCAGGAACACCCTACATCCTTGTGCCAAAACCGAACCTCCCCTTAATGTATCAACTGCTCCCTTCCTCATCCGGCCTTCAGTTTTAAATGTAAAAGTCGACCTGATCCCATTCCCACCCAGCCTGAAACCGTCGTACCAGTAGTTTCCCAAGACTTACCTACCCCAGCCCCCTCCTCCGCCCTTCCCACTCCTAGTACCGAAAACATTATTCGCTTCATTACCATGGTCCTACAGAACTGTCTCCCATTCCACCGTCCTCTTGTCCTCAACCAGGTTCAAATGGCGGCCGGGTTGATATTCAACACTCATTTAGACATAGCCTATGCGGGTAATAGGATGCATTTTGCATTCGTCCCGCTAGCGAGTGTTCCTCTTCTCAATTAATTATGTCGTTGAAAATATATTATGACAATATCCGCTCTGTCACCTCCAACCGGCCGACCTTTGAACTTTCCCTCCTAGAGCACTCCCCGGACATATTTATCCTTAACGAAACCTTCCTTGGTCCCTCCCACCGGCTGTGCCTCCCCCCGTATGTCGTCTACCGTGCGGATCGGCCGTACGGAGCGCGGCTTGCGGGCGGGGTAGCGGTCGGTGTCCATCGTAATCTTACTGTCAAACGTCACTTCTATACCTTCCCTCATCATTTTACAGAATACCTAATCCTTGAAATGTTTGCCCCCTCTAAGACGTTCATCGTAGCTACCCTCTATCTATCCCCAAAGACCCCTCCCCCTATTGCTTTCCTCCAATACCTTGATCGCACCTTTCCCAATTATTTTCTAGCAGCTGATATCAATATCAACTCCTACACTGTGCAAGATCACACTAATTTCCACAATCTCCTTCATAGTATCCGTGGAGTGCTCGTTCCCTTTCCTTCGCCTACAATACCCTCAACTAACTCTACCCCTGATGTTATGCTCATGTCCCCAACACTAACCCCTCATCCTCTAGTCCGTATGCTTCCTTCTATCGGTAGTGACCATGTTCCAGCTCTTATCTCGATACCCCACATCTTTCCCCGCCCAGATGCCCCATACCGGCCCCCTCCTACCCGTCGTTTTACAAAGACCAACTGGTCTGATTATCGAGCTACTGTTACTGATCTCCTCACCCCCCATACCTCCCCGACATCTCTACCAAATCTTCTCACACTAATCTCCGAAACTGAACATGCTCTCCTTACTGCCGACCGGCTTCATATCCCCCGACACTCCTATCACCCTACCAAACCTCCTATACCCCCTAAGGCCCTTAATCTTTTACGCATAGCCCACGACTATTATCGGGCCTATCTCCGCACCCGAGATCCAGACACCCTCCGCCAACATCGTCGCCATCTCCGTCATGCCAAATCTTATATCCGTGCTATTAAACGCAAATCCTGGAACGATGCATGCACCCGTCTGGATAACACACCCGATCCTTCTAAATTTTGGCCTACCTTTCAACGCCTCACGAAGTCTCGTCCATCCCACCCTACCTACCCCATTTATACCCCCACCTCAGTTCCCACTACTCCCCTTGAAAAGGCTAACCTTTTTGCATCTCACTACTACCATGTCTTCTCTCCAACCCATAACCCTCAATTCCATAACCCAAATGATGTGCTTATCCAACGTCTTCACGACCCGAAACTTACTCCTGACCTCCAACCTTCCTTCGCTCACTTTACAAACATTGATTACTCTCATCCTCTTAATCGTCCCATTTCTCCTTCTGAAATCACATCAATTCTTCGCCATCGCAAAAACACCGCTCCAGGAACTGATACCATTACCTACCGCCATCTCCAAGCCGCTCCCCCCATCCTTACTCATGTACTTTCCCTTATATATACCACCATGCTAGACACCGGCTTTTATCCCACCCACTGGTGTAAAGCTTCCATCCTCCTTTTCCTGAAACCCCATAAAGCTCCCTCTGACATAAACTCCTACCGCCCCATAAGCCTTCTTCCAGTACTATCCAAACTATTCGAACTACTCCTCGCAAAACGAATTAGCTCCTATCTCGAACCTCTCCATTTACTACCCGAATCCCAAGCCGGCTTCCGTGCCCACCGATCGACGCAAGACCACCTTTTCCACTTAACCGCCTCATTGTCCGCTTTCATGAAACCTCGCCGCACTGCTGCTCTCATATGTCTCGATGTAGAGAAAGCTTTCGATAAGGTCTACCACCCCGTACTCTTATACAAACTCCGCCACCTCCCCATCCCCCCTTCCCTTATCCGTCTGATATATAATTTCTTATCACACCGCACAGCCTCGATCCGAATCAAATCTGCTCATTCCTACACCTTCTCCATTCGTGCCGGCGTCCCTCAGGGGTCGCCACTTTCCCCCCTACTCTACCTTTTATTTACCCACGATATTCCACACCCACCTCCCCCACTACGCCTTTATCAATTTGCTGACGACCTAGCTATCCTCGCTCTCGGTCATACTGCCCCCAAACTACAAAATCTTCTCCAATCCTACCTCAACACTCTTCAGTCCTGGTTCTCTTCTCATATAACAGTCAATGCTCGGAAAACCCAATTCATAGTCTTTAGAAGAAAATCTCGCCTTAGCCCCCCCCCCATCGGATCCATCTCACCCTGAATTCTCTACCTCTTCTCGAAACCAACAAACTCATATACCTCGGTATTACCTTTCAAAATAACCTACAATGGACCCATCATCTCCGCCTCCTCACCAGCCGCGCCCTTCATCGTCTTACTGCTACCCGCTCCCTCACCGGCCATACCTGGGGCCTGAAAGCCCCTATGATCCTCCGTATATACCGTGTTTTCATTCTCCCTGTCCTACTTTACGCTTCCATATCCTGGCTCACTGCGTCCCCTCCTCTTTATTTTAATCTTCTTAAACTCGACCGTCATGCCCTCCGCATGGCATACCGCCTACCCTACGACACTCCATCCGCTGATTTTACCCCCCTCTATACCTTTCCTACTATTCTTACTACGCTACATAACCAACGCTTAAAGTACCTTACCCGTGCTCGTCTCGCAAACCTTCCATTCTTTTCCGAAGCTCTATCTATCTCTCCCCTTGCCCAAGATATCCTCAACGACAACCGCACCCCTGCAAATTCCCATCTCTTTCCCCCACCCATAACCTAGTCTCCTCAACACAGCTCAGCTCTCCACCCCCAGCTTCCTTTTGCTTTGCAACACACGTCGTTTCATTTATTTTCCGCGCGCTCCCGGGGGTGGAGAAAACCCAGCCTCGTTGAAGTCCAGTGAGTGTTCGGCGCATAGCCTGCAAAAATATCGCTTGCACTAGTCGCATCTCTCAGATCCCTATTCAACGTACTGCCAGTGAAAAGTGGTCCGATTAAAAATAAATAAATAAATAAATAAATATAAAAGTGCTCCAAGTGCGTGTGATTGCCCCCAGTGATTATACTCCCCCAAACAAGTGTGTTCTTTAAACTATCTAACAAAACATACGCTCATGGATAAAGAAAAAAAAAGAAAAAACTATGATAAAAACCAAGGAACTTTGTTTGAAATAGGTATATATATGTTTGTATTGATATATTAGTGTATATTTGTTTTTTGCCCACATGTCGTTTTGTCTTTTGTGCCTTTTATATGTAACATTATGTTGAATAATAATAAATGGGGGTGTGAGTGGGGCCTCGGCCCGGGCGGAGCTTTGTGTTGGGCCTTTCCTTGGGGGGTCCCCTTTGTTGGTCGGGGTGACCTTTGCGCCAACAAACAGATAAATCAATTAATTCACGCATGTCCTGACATGCTCCCAGCAAAATACCTACATTAAAAATTAAGATAACAAATATCCAATGGCCTAAGGGCTACTACAGTAGACTAGCCGAAGGCCCGCCTGCTCCCGCGCTTCGCGCGGAAGCAGGAATTGAAATAACAGTTATTAGATTAGATTAGCAGTTCGTCACTCCAGTGGGGGTCCGGGCGGGGACACCAAGAGCCCGCCGATGAGCCAGCTTGGTGTCCTAGGCGAAACCCCACACAAGACACGGCACAAACCTAGAAAAATTGCTGAGTTTTAATTCTCTGGCCGTGAAAGCCAATAAACCATCTTTTGGAAGCCTTCATAGGGAGGTTATGGCCGCTTGAGCGTTTAGTTCTCGCAGTCAAGTGGTGCAGTTGCACCTAATATAAAGGGAGGTGGCGCGCAGTTTGTCACTCCAGTGGGGGTCCGTGCGGGGACACCAAGAGCCAGCCGATGAGCCACCTTGGTGTCCTAGGCGAAACCCCACACAAGACACGGCACAAACCTAGAAGAATTGCTGAGTTTTAATTCACTGGCCGTGAAAGCCATATACCATCTTTTTGGAAGCCTTAATAGGGAGGTTAAGGCTGCTTGAGCGTTTAGTTCTCGCAGTCAAGTGGTGCAGTTGCTCCTAATATAAAGGGAGTTGGCGCGCAGTTCGTCACTCCAGTGGGGGTCCGGGCGGGGACAACAAGAGCCCGCCGATGAGCCAGCTTGTTGTCCTAGGTGAAACCCCACACAAGACACGGCACAAACCTAGAAGAATTGCTGAGTTTTAATTCACTGGCCGTGAAAGCCAATATACCATCTTTTTGGAAGCCTTCATAGGGAGGTTAAGGCTGCTTGAGCGTTTAGTTCTCGCAGTGAAGTGGTGCAGTTGCACCTAATATAAAGGGAGGTGGCGCGCAGTTTGTCACTCCAGTGGGGGTCCGGGCGGAGACACCAAGAGCCCGCCGATGAGCCAGCTTGGTGTCCTAGGCGAAACCCCACACAAGACACGGCAAAACCTAGAAGAATTGCTGAGTTTTAATTCACTGGCCGTGAAAGCCAATATACCTTCTTTTTGGAAGCCTTCATAGGGAGGTTAAGGCTGCATGAGCGTTTAGTTCTCGCAGTCAAGTGGTGCAGTTGCACCTAATATAAAGGGAGGTGGCGCGCAGTTCGTCACTCCAGTGGGGGTCTGGGTGGGGACACCAAGAGCCCGCCGATGAGCCAGCTTGGTGTCCTAGGCGAAACCCCTCACAAGACACGGCACAAACCTAGAAGAATTGCTGAGTTTTAATTCACTGGCCGTGAAAGCCAATATACCATCTTTTTGGAAGCCTTCATAGGGAGGTTAAGGCTGCTTGAGCGTTTAGTTCTCGCAGTCTAGTGGTGCAGTTGCACCTAATATAAAGGGAGGTGGCGCGCAGTTCGTCACTCCAGTGGGGGTCCGGGCGGGGACAACAAGAGCCCGCCGATGAGCCAGCTTGGTGTCCTAGGCGAAACCCCACACAAGACACGGCACAACCCTAGAAGAATTGCTGAGTTTTAATTCACTGGCCGTGAAAGCCAATATACCATCTTTTTGGAAGCCTTCATAGGGAGGTTAAGGCTGCTTGAGCGTTTAGTTCTCGCAGTCAAGTAGTGCAGTTGCACCTAATATAAAGGGAGGTGGCGCGCAGTTCGTCACTCCAGTGGGGGTCCGTGCGGGGACACCAAGAGCCAGCCGATGAGCCACCTTGGTGTCCTAGGCGAAACCCCACACAAGACACGGCACAAACCTAGAAGAATTGCTGAGTTTTAATTCACTGGCCGTGAAAGCCATATACCATCTTTTTGGAAGCCTTAATAGGGAGGTTAAGGCTGCTTGAGCGTTTAGTTCTCGCAGTCAAGTGGTGCAGTTGCTCCTAATATAAAGGGAGTTGGCGCGCAGTTCGTCACTCCAGTGGGGGTCCGGGCGGGGACACCAAGAGCCCGCCGATGAGCCAGCTTGTTGTCCTAGGTGAAACCCCACACAAGACACGGCACAAACCTAGAAGAATTGCTGAGTTTTAATTCACTGGCCGTGAAAGCCAATATACCTTCTTTTTGGAAGCCTTCATAGGGAGGTTAAGGCTGCTTGAGCGTTTCGTTCTCGCAGTGAAGTGGTGCAGTTGCACCTAATATAAAGGGAGGTGGCGCGCAGTTCGTCACTCCAGTGGGGGTCCGGGCGGAGACACCAAGAGCCCGCCGATGAGCCAGCTTGGTGTCCTAGGCGAAACCCCACACAAGACACGGTAAAACCTAGAAGAATTGCTGAGTTTTAATTCACTGGCCGTGAAAGCCAATATACCATCTTTTTGGAAGCCTTCATAGGGAGGTTAAGGCTGCTTGAGCGTTTAGTTCTCGCAGTCAAGTGGTGCAGTTGCACCTAATATAAAGGGAGGTGGCGCGCAGTTCGTCACTCCAGTGGGGGTCTGGGTGGGGACACCAAGAGCCCGCCGATGAGCCAGCTTGGTGTCCTAGGCGAAACCCCTCACAAGACACGGCACAAACCTAGAAGAATTGCTGAGTTTTAATTCACTGGCCGTGAAAGCCAATATACCATCTTTTTGGAAGCCTTCATAGGGAGGTTAAGGCTGCTTGAGCGTTTAGTTCTCGCAGTCTAGTGGTGCAGTTGCACCTAATATAAAGGGAGGTGGCGCGCAGTTCGTCACTCCAGTGGGGGTCCGGGCGGGGACAACAAGAGCCCGCCGATGAGCCAGCTTGGTGTCCTAGGCGAAACCCCACACAAGACACGGCACAACCCTAGAAGAATTGCTGAGTTTTAATTCACTGGCCGTGAAAGCCAATATACCATCTTTTTGGAAGCCTTCATAGGGAGGTTAAGGCTGCTTGAGCGTTTAGTTCTCGCAGTGAAGTGGTGCAGTTGCACCTAATATAAAGGGAGGTGGCGCGCAGTTCGTCACTCCAGTGGGGGTCCGGGCGGGGACACCAAGAGCCCACCGATGAGCCAGCTTGGTGTCCTAGGCGAAACCCCACACAAGACACGGCACAAACCTAGAAGAATTGCTGAGTTTTAATTCACTGACTGTGAAAGCCAATATACCATCTTTTTGGAAGCCTTCATAGGGAGGTTAAGGCTGCTTGAGCGTTTAGTTCTCGCAGCCAAGTGGTGCAGTTGCACCTAATATAAAGGGAGGTGGCGCGCAGTTCGTCACTCCAGTGGGGGTCCGGGCGGGGACACCAAGAGCCCGCCTTTGAGCCAGCTTGGTGTCCTACGCAAAACCCCACACAAGACATGGCACAAACCTAGAAGAATTGCTGAGTTTTATTTCACTGGCCGTGAAAACCAATATACCCTCTTTTTGGAAGCCTTCATAGGGAGGTTAAGGGTGCTTGAGCGTTTAGTTCTCGCAGTCAAGTGGTGCAGTTGACTCGATCGTTTCCGTACGATGGATTCTGATCTCAAATAGATCCATTTGCCTTTCTCCATCATCCCTGAAAGTTTGTAACATCATCACGGATACACCCTCCCCTGTCTTCTCACTTGACCAAACCTACAACCCGCCACAATGTCCTCCTCTTTTGGACAATTTAATAAGGCAACCCGTCCCTATCCTAACATCACATGATTAATTAACAAACCTAATCAACGTATTAGAACGGACCATAATAATAGCAGACGTACTTCACATTTCAAGGCATTTCTTTCACCCTTCCAAACATCCGATTCCCCGCGTAATTATACTTAATGAAACTATCACACACTCTCTACAAGGACTACATACGAACTAAAGACTAGAATACACTACATGAACACAGAACCACGCTATGACACGCCATATCTTATATTAAAGGAGACCAAAACACAAAAGTCAACTTGCCTCAAAATCAAAGTATTTATCAGACAGTGTTTAACTATGACATCACTGCGCTATAAGCGGTGAGTGAGGTATCCGCTCCATTCGCTTGATTGTTGCAATAAGCGCGCTGCCACTCTTCCGTTTATAAGTGTTGTTTATTATAATCGATTGTGATAGCTAGTTGTCAAAATGCCTTCGTGTAGCCTATACGGTTGTAACAACACAACGAGTAAAAACTGAAACTGTAGAGAAAAGAAGTACATTTCCATAGATTTCCAAATCGAAGTAGGTCGCCTCGTAGATTTAGCAGTTGGGTACAATTTTGCAAGAGGAAACATTTTTCTCCCGGTAATGGGGCTACTGTGTGTTCAATGCATTTGAAAAAGTCAGACTATGATGAAACGCAACTTTTGAAAATGAAGTTGATGCCTACGGAAAAGCTACAAGGTCCAAAATTGAAGCCAGGAGCTGTTCCTTCAATAAGGTGTCCGGCGCCGACAGATGGATATACTTCTTATGCAGGGATGCTAATTCATACGCAAACCGCGTCACAAAGTACATTGAGGGGTTACTCGTCAGGAACTGAGCAGAGCGGGATGGAAAGGTATGAGACTATAAGACGAAGGGAGTTTCTTGACACAGTATTAAGCAAAATTGATAACGATAAAGATGTACACGATGTACAGAATGATGTGATTGAACATATGTTATCAGATGGTCACGCATGAAGTTTAGAAATACAGTGTGAGTTAGGAAGTGAAATAGTTCCCGCCAAGCCCTGAACAGTGACGTAATGGAAGAACAATTGAACGACAGTTTCTATGAGCCAGATGAAAATGATGAAAGTGACAGGGAAAGTGATATTAGTGATACTGATTAGTAATTACGAACACACACAGGTTAATATTTCTGTGTTGCGTGGACAAGTTTACTCACACCCTTTGAAATTTGCTACAATTGTAAAAGTGAAGTGAAAAATATTTCACATTACATTAAGAGGACTACTGTATGTTGTGGGTAAAAACACTTTGAGTTTGTGGTAATGAATTGGGTTGGTATTCTCAACCGATGGAAGGAAAGAAACCGGAAGGAAATGTCCTATTAGCATCAGTATTATTATTGTCAGGCATACTGTTTGAACCCTTTCGGTCATTCAGCAAGTCCATTAATTTACTTATGATGTCACGAACTGTATATGATAGAATTATTCATAGAGTAGCTGGTCCTATATTGGAGGATACTTGGAATTAAGAAAGAACTAAGGTTATTGATTGTTTGAAAAGCAGTGCCAAACCCATTTGGTTAGCCGGAGATGGCCAGTACGATTCTCCCGGCTTTTCAGCCAAATATTTAGTGTATTCGCTCATGGATATAATCCAGGCCGTACAGTATAGCTCATTTGGAACTTGTTCAGAAAGTGATCGTGGAAGGTGGAAGGTGATCTTTAAAGGGCTGCGTGTGAAACCGCGTTAACAAAGATTGTACAGGTTGAAAATTCTTTCTTTCCGCTGGACACAAAGGAGTAAGGCATTTACTGAGAACGCAGTATCCCGATATCGAACATGAATTTGACGTTTGGCACATATCAAAACGTTTAATGAAAAAGATGAGAACACTCGATAAAAAGCATATCGTACAGAAGTTCAGGCGTGGAAGGCCAGTATAAATAATCATTATGGTGGCCGCACAAACATGTAATGGAAAAAGATCTGTGTTAATTGCTAAATTTACGTCAATTTTGCACTACGTAAAAAATGAGCATAAGTGGTTAGAAAACGGTGAATGGAAATCCTGTGAGCACGATACATTAACAGAGGAAGAAGAGAGGGAAAAAATGTGGATTAATGGAAATTCAAGTGCATATTAAGCTTGAAAAATAATTACAGATAAATCTTTCTTAAAATATGTGGAACATATAAAACACTATTTTCACGCCGGAAACCTAGAAAGTTATCACAATCTTCGTTTGAAATACGCTCCTAAAAGAGTTCATTTCTCGTACAGCGGCTTAAAGCTCAGTTCAATGATTGCTGCACTGGACTATAATTGGAACATCAATAAATTGAAAGTCGGTACGGTACCAAAACTCAGTACTCAAAATCAACAGGAGCCTGGGGGATAAAACAGAAATACGAACCGTCAAACGATGGATGGAAGAAGGCAATAATGAACAAAATTAACCTCTTACAAACTGACTATAGTAGAGCTTTACCTGAAGCTGAAGCAATGGATCTGTCACTGCCTAAGAACATCGCTCCAGTACCTCGACCTTCCAAGGACGACCTGGTGAAGAAGTACTTCTCACGATTTCACATGCAAAAATAAATGATGCACCGCACTGTATATCAAAATAATATGTCTATATTTATTGTAAACTAGCTGTTACCCGCGGCTTCGCCCGCAATAACATTTGGAATCCCGTTATAACATTAGTTATGTAGATTTTTCCTGTAGTGGAAGATAATGACGGCAACATGGAGCGTTGAAATTGAAAATCGGGTGCAAAATACGACCGGGAGCTTTGATTTAAGGCAGGTCCCCTAGCCTACTGCCATGTCTATCGAGAGTGTTTTTAACGCATAAGCACTTCTCGGTAAACTACATTTCTGGTCTTTCTCTCAGGCTGCAGAATGACTAAGCCAACAGAAGAACTGACTCTGGAGCATGCCACGTACAGTTGACCATGTGCGAAACAGTCACTACTCAGATCCACACCAGCTACTTTTAAACTCTGCCCCTTAGCCTTGTTAATTGCCATGGCGTAGCAGACTTTCAAAGGAAACTGCAGACGTTTGAATTGAAAATGGTAGTCTGAAGGGATTAGAGGAATGCGGGGCATGAAGACAGTTTCGCCTTGGCCAACACCTGTAAATATGGTGGCTTCAATCACAAATTTATGCAGTGCTTTAACCTGCAGTCTGGTTCCATTGCAGAGTTTAGGAGAGTTTAGGTTGCGCAATAACATGACAGGAGCACCAACCTTGAGGATCAGGGCATGAGGCGGTATTCCGGGCTGGTTGAGTGTTTAAAAACTCCACAGGATAATGAACTGCATCTTCGACCACAACAACTGAGTCTACTGATTCATATACCATTTTTGTTGTTAATAACTTCTTAAGGAGGGTGATATTTATGCTATCAGCAGAGTCATCTATTGGGGTAAGAATAACTCTTTCTTCCATCCATGAATTATCAAGGTTGGAATTTACAAACACTTGGGGATAGATCTTTTCGATCAAATTATCTAAACTGTCAACAACTTCGCACAGTTGAGTTGGAATAGTTATTTTTCCGTCATTTTCCTCCAACTATCCACCGTCAATGCTTAGGAGACGGGAAAACTCCTCAGCCATAAAATCACCATGGAGGTTGAACTACCTATGAGTGAGGAAGATACTTACCCTCAATTGGATGATGAACAGCATCGATCTTCTCGCAGAGCATAAGATGTTAAACGCAGTGAAAATTACGTGCTTGGCAGAGAAGACGGCAAACTGACACCTCCAGAGGTGCGGACGTGCGTATTCCGCAAGGAAATAAGCACACCCGAAATCCCCAAGACAACATACGCCAACACTCGGTCTATCACGCAACCATGAGGGTAGACTACTTCTATAAATGAAACTCGAAGGAATAAGAATCAGGCCGAGAGGATGTATTCAAAAGGAATATCAAGTAAATGACGATGCGGAGAGGAAAGTGTACACGCTAATATGAAAAGGGCGAAATAAACAAAGGCAGAATTAAACAGAATTACCAAATGATAAAATAGTACCGAAGTACTGCAATAAATGTGCAGTGACATAAAGGCCACAGATAAACAGAACGAAAAGATATGAGTAGACTAGGCTACATTATTTTAATGACTCATGGTGGTTCCGTATTGATATGTTAGAATAGTTATTAACAAGAAATGAACATCTGCCTGAATCAATACTATACAGATAAAATTAATTATTTAACTTTCTTACAGTACATGTTTCGGGGATTAATTATATTTTATCCCCTTTATCAGCTGTTGAAAAAACAAAAAAACAAAGCGTAGCACAGTAATAAGACACGTGTTTAAAACCTAATATGGTGCACCATAAAATTTAGGGTATAAGAATAGAATAAAATGAAGAGAAACAGATGGTGACGGTGATCAGCTGCTCATGACAAATAGTAGTTCCTTGAAATGGTAGATATGTAACACCAATACTTCACCAATCCGTGTAGCTCTATAACCAATGAAGAACCTGTATGCTTAAGGATCCAAATATAGCCTTTTCAAAACAAAGCGGCTTTAAGAAACCCGACGTGATGGAAAGTGATCATAGGTTAGTATAAAGCATATGGTGTATGTGGTTAGGACAACGTTACATTTAGAAAGTGATTTGAACTACCTATGAGCGGGAGAGATAATAATAATAATAATTATAAATAGCCTTACAAATCCCATAAGGGCTATGGCCTCCTACTTTGCAGGGAATTACTCAGTTTTAACTCATCAGGTGAGCAAGTCCTGAGGAGCATTCGGGGTTATTCTATCTGATTGGGCCTTCTATATAGATGTGCAGCTGATTAAAGATTAAGTAAATTATATTACGCTGGTATAACATCATTCACTACAACAATCTTCATTTCTGAGTCTGGCGATATCAAGGCCTCAAATATCCATTCGTATTACGAAAATCATAATAGCCATCAACCAATATCTGGGAGCTGCCCATTGCCACTAAGCACAAAGCTTACCCTGTCTAAGCACTTGAACAATGACAGAAACTGCCAAGTCTTCACTCCTCAGTAAAATCTACGTATATTGAACCGTTTCAAATAGAAGGTCTTTTTAAAATGCAATACAAAACTTTACCGGTGGAGTTTTAACATCTAGTTTGGATGCAGATACCTATACACGTTCTTTAACATCTCACAAGTCATTTACTATGTTGTGCACATGTGGTCCCGGAACGAATTAACAAGTTTTTCGCAAGATAGTCGAACCTTTTGAATTCCTTGTAACAGGTGATGCAGTAAGGTTATTTCTTCCCTAGAGATACTTACCCTCAATTAGATGATGTACAGCATCGATCTTCTCGCAGAGCATAAGATGTTAAACGCAGTGGAAGTTACGTGCTAGGCCGAGAAGATGACAACTGACACCCAGAGGCGGCCGGTGGTATTGGACTCAAGGACGCCGCCCTCCCACCCTCCTCCCTCCTCATCTTCCCTAATGTTCTCTCTCCTCGCACCTAATGTGTTGCCATCGTGACAAAATGTGTGTAGTTCCTCTCCTTGTCGGTAGAGCGCACCGGATACTCATGAGGACTCATCAAAAATCGCCTGCTTTGTAATTTACGTTGCCATGACAACGAATACCTCCACTTTTCCCCTCTCCCTCCTCTCACGCGCTACTTCTCGAAGTGTGTGGACTCAGTCCTCTTGAGTCTGATCACTGCCAGCTCGAGCGCATCCCTCCTGGCTGCTTTAGAAGCAGCCAAGAGGATGCGATCCAGCTGGCAGTGGTCTGATGCAGCCACTGGATAGCTTCCCTCCTGGCGCGCTAGGAAGCAGCACCAAGTCACTGTGGCAGATATAAGTTTTGTATTGATGTTAATGGCGAAGTTGGAATGTATTCGGAATGATTTTATAATGTTGTACTGCTGCGTGCCCTTTTATAAACCAGAACTGGGCAAGTTAGAATACCGAGGAATCTCATTTCATGAGATACAATCGGACAATTCATTGCGTGAGAAGTGGTTACGTGGAATTTCCAGAGAAGGTGACCCAGAGAGGAAGCAAATGGTTACCTTCTGATCGCTCTGTTGCGTGTAGTCTTCATTTTCTTCCTGAGAGCTTCAGATCACATAAATTATTATCAAATTGGTTACAACTAGTGGGATGTGGGTTGGCGACTATGGGTGATGATGATGATGATGATGATGATAATTGTTGTTTTTAAGGGGCCTATCGTCTAGATTATCGGCCCCTGATGGTTTGGGTGATCGTGAAGATGAAAATGAAATGCAAACTTAAAACTAAAACTAACTATTGTACTAACCTACATACTAGAAGAAAAAATGGAAAACTAAAGGATAACAAGGCAAATAAAGGACAGGAGGAAAAGAAATGCCCTCAACCCTCGAAGAATGCGGATTGAGGGACTTGGAAGGAAGGAGAGCCATGAAAGGCAGATAGGAAAGTGAGAGAGGAGATGGTCCCCACAGGTAAGGGACAAAAGGGGAAAACGGACCCAGCTCAGGAAACCCTCAGGGTCGCCAACTCCCGAACTCACCAGTCGTGAGCCCCTGAGGGTGTAGCATTATCTAGGGTGCACCAAAATTGGTGGGGCTACATACACCCGGCCTCCTTGAGGGCCTTGAGCAGAAGGCAGGTGATAACATGAAAACAAATAGAAGGCTGACCCCTCGCAGAAGGAGGGAATCAGAAAAGATGAGAAAAGGGCCAATAAAGGCGGGAAATGAAGAGACTCCCTGGGCCTCGGATACCCTAATACCGTCGGTGTCGGAAGAGAACAAGAGTTGACCAAGTGAGGTCGAAAGGAAAGAAGACAGAGAGGAGGCCGGCACAAGTAAGTGGAAGCAATGCCGGACTCAGCTGGAGCCCCGTGGTCACTAACCCACGTCCCTCTAGATGTGATACCCTGGGAGGGGGGGGGGGCGACTATGGGACCCCAGCTGAGTTTCCTTGAGCTGAGCTCCTCTCTTATATCTTTCATGTCAACTCTTACCCCCAACGTTATTACGGTATCGGAGGCCTTGGATGGCTTTCATTTCCCTGCCTTAATTGGCTCTTATCTTTTTCTTTCCTGATGCCCTAATTTTTGTAAGATCAAACCTCATTTTGTCCTTTTTTCTGCCTTCTCTAAGAGGCCCTAAAAGAGGTAGCGTGTGTGTTGTCCCACCATGCACGGTGCACCTTAGATATCGATACACCCTCAATGATGGAGATAATTGTTGTTTAAAGGGGTAAAATATCTAGGTCATCTACCCTTAGCGGTTTAGGTGATAGTGAGAAATTATGATGAAATGAAATCTATGGCTAGGCTTAACTAATTACTGACTTACAACTAACTTATGTACTAGAAGAAGAAAACGACAATAATAAAAGAAAGAAACTAATAAGGGAAATAAATGACGGAAAAGAAATGCCCTCTATCTTCGAAGGACAGATGACCCTGCTGTTTATCCCCTTAAAACAAGAATCAATCTTCGAACAATGGGTATTGAGGTACTTGGAAACTACTAGAGCCATTAAAGGCAGGTAGAAAAGGGAAATATGAGAGAGTCCACCCCAAAGTCTATGCACATCACGGTCGCCAACTCCCGAGCTCAAAAGCTGAGCTCTTGAAGGTGTAGCCCTATCCTGGGTGCATTACGTGTGGTGGAGCTTCACACACCCTGCCTCCTTTAGGGCCTTGTGTAGAAGGCATTAGATGTTATGAAACTAAAGGAATAGGACTGACCCCTCGAAGAATGAGGGTATCAGGAAATATGATATAAGGGTCAGTTACGGCAGGAAAATAAATGCCTCCCTAGACTTTGGATGCTCTAATGCTATCCGGGTTGGAAGAGAACAAGAGTTGACTAATGGAGGTCGACAGGTAGATGACAGAGAAGAGCCCGGCACAAGTGGAAATAATAACCGCCTCGGCTGGAGTGCAATGGTCTCCAACCCAAGTCCCACTAGGCCTAGTTGTGAACCCCCTTGGTGGGGATACACTCTCAAGGACTAATGGCTAGTAAGCTTGGGAATTGGCGACCCCGATGGATTCCTGAGCTTAGTCCGGTTTTTTCTTTTTCCAGTGACTGGGAGCAAATATTTTAATACCTTTGTTATTTCTTTAAAAACAGTAGTGCCTAGTCCTAAGGAAATCGTCCGGGTTCGATTCCCGGTCAATGCATGTGAGATTTTCGATGTGAAAGGCCATATCCTGTGGTTCGGATTCCACGTTAAAAGGAGGTCCCGTGGCTCTTGATCTCAAGATTAACGGTCACGTTAAACTACAAGCTTCCTTCCTTCCTTCCTAAGGAAATCAAGCTACAAAAATATGTGAGAAGAAAAAACACAATTCATGTATGAAATCATCTCTGTCAATTACTGGATTAACATCGCAAAAACGGTTTACATCTGAATCGGGTGGGTCCCCCCTCGGTAAAATTCACGAGCCGCCACTGCGACACCTCCAGAGGCGCGGACGTGCGTATTTCGCAAGGAAATTAGCACTGCCGAAAACCCCAAGACAACTCACGCCATCACTCGGTCTATAACGCAACCGGGAGGGAAGACTACAACTATAAATGAAACTCGAAGAAATAAGAAACAGGCCGAGAGGATGTATTCAAAAGGTATATCAAGTAATAGACAAATCGCTTTCTAAATGTAACGTTGTCCTAACCACATACACCATATGCTTTAAACTAACCTATGATCACTTTCCATCACGTCGGGTTTCTTAAAGCCGCTTTGTTTTGAAAAGGCTGTATTTGGATCCTAAAGCATACAGGCTCTTCATTGGTTATAGAGCTACACGGATTGGTGAAGTATTGGTGTTACATATCTACCATTTCAAGGAACTACTATTTGTCATGAGCAGCCGATCACCGTCACCATCTGTTTCTCTTCATTTTAGTCTATTCTTATACCCTAAATTTTATGGTGCATCATATTAGGTTTTAAACACGTATCTTATTACTGTGCTACGCTTTGTTTTTTGTTTTTTCAACAGCTGATGAAGGGGATAAAATATAATTAATTCCCGAAACATGTACAGTAAGAAAGTTAAATAATTAATTTTATCTGTATAGTATTGTTACGTGCCACCCCCTAGTGGCACTTTTGTTAACTGGATTACGGTGGGGGTACAAAGCACAACACCAATTATTGCTTAAAGAAATAATTAACTTTATTGTGGCCAGAAAATTACACTAGTCAGCAAATACAAGCAATTAGGAGCCTTATTCCAGTTTCCTCAAGTCTCTTCCTTGAGCGCTCTTGGCCCTTCCACTTGTCAACAGATCACAGAAGTTAATCCGTCCTAATGAGTACGGTGGCCTTGACAGAAACTACCTGCTCCTCTCCTTTATGTTCACCGACCACAATTACTTACGTTCACTTGCTGCAGGCTATTTCGCTGTCCACAAGCTGGAGAAACAATGTCACTGGATTTCGTAACTCGCACAGCACTTCGTCACCACACTTCTGTCGCACAAGATAATCGCTCGCACTGGCTCGTAAAACACAACACAACACTGCTAGACAGGTCGCACTTATATAGCAGGCCGGTGACTCAATAAATGTTTCTAGATCCATCCAGGGTTCACGGCTTCTCGAGGTTTCCATCGCTGGTCCAGTCACGAATATTCTGGACTACCCCTTTGTCCTAGTAGCCCTGTTGCATAAGGCACACGCAATACAGGAGGCAGGCCACAGCCCAGCCCTGGGGCAGTTGTGACTCATGCGGCGAGCGATGACACAAACTCACAGCCGTAACACCACCCCCTTCCTAAAAAGGCTGATCGTCCCGATCAATCATTGGTCCGTCTGTGTCCCTCCGTAGGCTGTCAGGCGATCTCGGTGCACGATCTTCATCTTTGCCCTCGGGCTCCGCTGGATCCTGTAGACGACATCGTTGATCCGTTTCACGACTCGGTACGGGCCCTCCCAGGACTTCTGCAGTTTGGGTGACAGGCCTTTCTTCCGTAATGGGTTGAAGACCAGGTCGTCCTCGTGGAATCCGCCGGCATCCGTCTGCTGGTCGTATCGGGTCTTCATTCGGTCGGTCTCGATCCGCAGTTTCCTCCTCGTGAACGCGTGTACGTCTTCCAGTTGGTCGACCAGTTCTTGACAATACTGGCTTACCGGGATCGGATCATTCCCAGGTCGGCCGAAGGCAAGATCGACAGGTAGACGGAGCTCCCTCCCAAACGTGGCCCGGGCTGGTGTGCACCCGGTGGCTTCATGCACGGCGGCGCGGTAGGCCAGGAGAAATAGTGGAAGATGCTTGTCCCAATCCCTCTGGTGCTCGCTGACGACTATTCGGAGATGGTTTTCGATGGTGCGATTGAATCGCTCTACCATCCCGTCGGACTGAGGGTGTAGCGGCGTTGTCCTTGTCTTCCGGATTCCCAGCAGCTGGCATAGGTTCTGGAACACCTGCGACTCGAAGTTCCTCCCTTGGTCGGAGTGCAGCTCCAGGGGTACTCCGTACCGGCTGACGAATTCCTTCACCAGGGTCTCTGCAATCGTCGCGGCTTCTTGGTAAGGGAGCGCATACGCCTCCGGCCATTTGGTAAAGTAGTCGCTGACAACTAATATGTAGCGGTTCCCTGCCTCGCTTAACGGGAATGGCCCAGCAACATCGATGGCCACTCTCTCCATGGGGCCGCCCACGTTGTAGGTCTTCAGTGGACCCCGTCGTCTTCGTCCTGGGCCCTTGCTGGCTGCGCAATCGTGGCACCTCGCGCAGTAGTTCTCCACGTCTGTTCGGCATCCGATCCAGAAGAACCGCTCTCTCAGCTTCTCCAGGGTCTTCTTTATCCCTAGGTGTCCACCAGATGATCCTCCATGAACTTCCTTCAGGACTTCCTCCGTCATAGCCTTTGGAACGACGACTTGTTCCCGAGATGTCTTCCCGTCGGAGCTCTCCCAGGTACGGCAGATGAGGCCATCCCTTACAATCAGCGAGTCCCACTGTGCCCAGTAGGACTTAAACTTTGGGCTGCAGTCACTCACAATGTTCCACCCGGGTCTGGGGACACAGGCCCTCTTCCATTCGGCTATCAGTCCCAGGTCATCATCTTCTGCTTGTGCCCGCGTGAAAGATTCGCGGCTCCAGCTCCCTTGAAGTTCCACAGTAGTCCTTCGGCACTGTATCCCGGTGTTCTCCTCCCTCCTAGTACAGAAGGTGCAGTCTTCGGGGCACGGTCTTCGTGACAGGGCGTCGGCGTTAGAATGCAGTTGGCCTTTCCTGTGCTGAATCTCAAAGTTGTACTGTTGAAGCCTCTCTAACCATCGCGCGAGTTGACCCTCGGGTTGCTTGAAGTTCAGGAGCCACCGCAGGGATGCATGGTCGGTCCTGATGAGAAATTCTTGCCCGTACAGGTACTTGTGGAAGTGTTCAATGGTCTTCACGATGGCGAGCAGCTCCTTCCTGGTGACGCAGTAGTTCCTTTCTGGCTTTGACAAGGCCTTGCTGAAGTAGGCCACTACTCTCTCCTCGCCGTCCACTATCTGCGACAGGATTCCCCCTATGCCAAACTCGCTGGCATCGGTATCGACGATGAACCTTGTTCCAGGTCTGGGGTAGGCCAGAATAGGCGCGGTGCACAGAGCCTGCTTGAGTTGTTCGAAGGCACTGTGGCATTCTGCTGTCCACGTGAAGAGTTGGTCCTTCTCAGTCAGTCGATGTAAAGGTTTGGCGATGTCGGAGAATCCCCTCACGAAGCGACGGTAATAAGTGCAGAGTCCCAGGAAGCTTCGTAGTTGGGACTTGTCCTTCGGAACTGGCCACTCCCTCACAGCTGCGCTCTTCTCTGGGTCGGTGCGCACCCCTTCTTCGGAGACGATATGCCCCAGGAACTGGACCCGCTTCTGGAAGAGCTGACACTTCTTGGGGCTCAATTTCAGCTGGGCAGCCCGTAGCTTCAACAAGATCTCCTTCAGGTTGCTGTAGTGCTCCTCGAAGCTTCTCCCCAGAACGATGACGTCGTCTAGGTAGACCAGGCAGGTCTTCCAGTGTAGTCCCCTCAGAATGGACTCCATTAGCCTTTCGATGGTCGCAGGGGCGTTGCACAGACCGAATGGCATGACGGTGAAATGCCAGAGCCCGCTGCCCACAGAGAACGCAGTTTTCTCGCGGTCCTTAGGGTGGACCTCCACCTGCCAGTAGCCACTCTTCAAATCCAAGGTGGAGAACCATCTCGACCCTGATATGGTGTCCAAGGTGTCGTCGATCCGGGGTAGAGGGTAGCTGTCCTTCTTCGTGACGTCATTCACCCGCCTGTAATCCACGCAGAACCTGGTGGACCCGTCCTTCTTCTTCACTAGCACGACCGGAGAACTCCAAGAACTATGTGATGGCTCGATCACCCCTTGCTCCTTCATCTCTTCTACCATCCTGTCGACTTCGGCTTGCTTGGCGAGCGGGACACGTCGGAATGGGGCCCTAATCGGTGCGCTGTCCCCAACGTCGATTCTGTGCTGAACCAAGCTTGTCCTGCCGAAGTCTTTGCTCCCCACGGAGAAGACGTCCTGGAATTCGCGTAGCAGGTCCTGAAGTTGGCGTGATTGTTCCTCGTCTAAATGGTCCTGGGATCCTTGGTACAGCTTCTGTAGTTCTTCTGGCAGGGCGCGTCTTCTTCGGTTGTCCGTCTGCAGGTGTCCTTCCGTCGTTTCTGTGATGCGGGCAATCCAGGTAACGGGCTCGCAGACTCCTAGGTTGGTGTCCCGGTGAACCGTAATATCGTAGTCGTTCAGGTTGGACAGGCGGACGTACGGTCGAGACGTCGTGTTGATGAGAGTCTTGGCAACTAGCAATCCTTTTGTTTGGATGTCCTCATATTTTGGCTCGATGACAGCCGCCACTCCCTCAGCAGTTCCGTCGACAATTACGGCAGCGCTGACCTCCGTCCTGGCGGGAACGATGACGTCTTCTCTCAGCCTTACTCGTCGTGCGGTGATGGACTCGTGCGCAGGTTGCAAAGCAAGTTCCTCACCTCCGAAGTGCAGAGTGTTGGTACTCAGATCCAAGATGATGTTGTTCTGGTCCAGGAAGTCCAGTCCGATGATCACTTCATTTGATACGTCAGCCACAAGCACTGGATGCTTTATCGCCCGTCGACCAATGACGAACTCCAGTGATGCTTAGCCATGTACCGGTGCGGTCTCTCCGGTCGCGGTTATTAGCTGGAGGTTCCTTTGTGTGGGTTGAACTCTCCACTTCGGGATCACGGTGGGACTGACGATGGTCCTCGATGCTCCCGTGTCGATTAGCATGGGCCAGCTCTCACCGTTGACGACTCCGTCGACCATCAGGCTGCTATTATCCCTCCGTAACTGCGTCACACGGACTTGGACTGCCGGGGCTTGACGACTGTCACAAGCCAACCTTTGCCCCCCTAGGCTGGCTGATACTTGCTTTCCTGGGCCGCGCGGTTTCCCTACGACTGACTGTCCCGACGGAAACCCTTGGCGGCGGCGATCACCGCAGTCCTTGCTCAGGTGGCCTCTCTTACGGCAGGTCCAGCAGGTCGGTAGTCCTCTTCCGGGTCGCCTCTCCGGATGTCCTTCGGCTACGTTTTTGTTGGTGGTACTGCGATTCTTGAAGAAACGGCTTAGCGCCTCCATCAATTCGTCGGCCAGGGGCTTGGTCTCGTTGGTTTTTACTGGTTCGTCGACGTCCACTTGACGCACCCGCGCGTGCATTCTAGATGCCTGTTTTGCCGTCTCGAACTCAAGTGCGTGGCTCAGCGCATCTGCCAGAGTCTTATTGCGCGCGAGTCGCAGCGCCTGTTGAGTGTCCGAGTCACGTAGCCCGTCGGTGAAGGTCTGCGTCGCAATCTGTTCCAGAAAGTCGGCCGGCGCTGTTGGATAGGCGAGCCTTACGAGGCGTGCGATGTCCTTCTCGAACTCCTGCAGAGTTTCCGCGTTCTTCTGTACCCGGGTCCGGAGCTGCATCTGGTAGGCCTGCTGAAGATGGCGATCTCCATATCGGGACTCCATATGGGCGATCAGTGCAGCGTAGTCCTGGGATCCAGTCGGGATGGCCTGAAGGACGTTAAGGGCGTCGCCTCTCAGCGCTACAATGAGACCTGTAGCCTTTTCTGAGTTGTTCCAGTTATTTATGGAACAGGCCGCCTCGAACTGACGTAAGTAGGTGCTCCACGGGACCTTTCCGTCGAAGGTTGGGGGCGTCACTCTGCTATGTCCCGTTCCTGATATTCCCGGTGTAACGGTGGGCGGGCGTTGGCGCAGCTCGGCAACTTCCTCTCGTAGAGCGTTGAATTTCTCTTCCACCCCCGTCAGTGGGCGTTGGCGCAGCTCGGCAACTTCCTTTTGTAAGGCGTTGAATTTCTCCTCCACCCCCATCAGCGGGCGTTGGCACAGTTCGGCAACTTCCACTTGTAAGGCGTTGAATTTCTCCTCCACCCCCATCAGCGGTCGTTGGCACAGCTCGGCAACTTCCACTTGCAAGGCGTTGAATTTCTCCTCCACCCCCATCAGCGGGCGTTGGCGCAGCTCGGCAACTTCCACTTGTAAGGCGTTGAATTTCTCCTCCACCCCCATCAGCGGGCGTTGGCGCAGCTCGGCAACTTCCACTTGTAAGGCGTCGAACTTCTTTTCCACTGCTGCGACTTCCTCACGTAGGCCCTGTTATAATCTCCTTTGGCTCTCCTCTAATTTCGTCAGCAGACACTCTTCCAGATTTTTCTGGCCATCCAGAAATTTGGCGGTTAGGTCCTCTGCTAACTTATTCTGGCTGTCTTCCATCTTCTTCTGGCCGTCTTCTAGTTTGGCAGTTAGGTCCTCGGATAACTTCTTCTGGCCGTCTTCTAGTTTGGCAGTTAGGTACTCGGCTAACTTCTTCTGGCCGTCCTCCATCTTTTTCTGGCCGTCCTCCATCTTCTTCTGGCCGTCCTCCATCTTCTTCTGGCCGTCTTCCATCTTCTTCAGGTCATCCTTCAGGTCCTTGGCTAATTTCTTCTGGCCGACTTCCATCTTGGTTTCCATGCCATTTAACTTCTCTAGCAATGCTGCGAATCGCTCTTCCATTTTAGCTGTTTGTCTTTTAAAGGGCATGCGCTCACAGGAAAATTTTAAAAAAATTGACCTGCTCGGGTTTTGAAACCAGGACCGTCAGGTGTTGTGCTTGAGTTCGTAATCCGGCTTCTGACACCAGTTGTTACGTGCCACCCCCTAGTGGCACTTTTGTTAACTGGATTACGGTGGGGGTACAAAGCACAACCCCAATTACTGCTTAAAGAAATAATTAACTTTATTGTGGCCAGAAAATTACACTAGTCAGCAAATACAAGCAATTAGGAGCCTTATTCCAGTTTCCTCAAGTCTCTTCCTTGAGCGCTCTTGGCCCTTCCACTTGTCAACAGATCACAGAAGTTAATCCGTCCTAATGAGTACGGTGGCCTTGACAGAAACTACCTGCTCCTCTCCTTTATGTTCACCGACCACAATTACTTACGTTCACTTGCTGCAGGCTATTTCGCTGTCCACAAGCTGGAGAAACAATGTCACTGGATTTCGTAACTCGCACAGCACTTCGTCACCACACTTCTGTCGCACAAGATAATCGCTCGCACTGGCTCGTAAAACACAACACAACACTGCTAGACAGGTCGCACTTATATAGCAGGCCGGTGACTCAATAAATGTTTCTAGATCCATCCAGGGTTCACGGCTTCTCGAGGTTTCCATCGCTGGTCCAGTCACGAATATTCTGGACTACCCCTTTGTCCTAGTAGCCCTGTTGCATAAGGCACACGCAATACAGGAGGCAGGCCACAGCCCAGCCCTGGGGCAGTTGTGACTCATGCGGCGAGCGATGACACAAACTCACAGCCGTAACAGTATTGATTCAGGCAGATGTTAATTTCTTGCTAATAACTAGACTAGGCTAGACGTGCGATGTAAAGATACTAAAGGACAGACATGACGTTACAATAAATTAAGTGAAATGCGTGTCGTCGTGGAGGGAGAGGTACACACCGCAATAAGGAAAATAGTGACAAAACAACAGACAATAAAATACAGAAACTAAAGACGGAATACTTCTGAACCATATCGCACCAAATGAACTACAGAAATGGATTACGGTAAGACAAGGGTACGGGAAATGCATCAAATCGCAATAAATACGAGATACACAAAATAATCTTGAGGATGCTACGATGTAACAAGATCTCAATATCGCTTTGCTGGTCCCAAAGGATGTGGATTTGCCGGTTTTGGTTCCGACCCAGAACGAACGTGGCAAACAAAGAATCGTCTGAAATGGCCATAATGGAATATATAAAAGCACGGCTAAAAATACCATCATCACATGGTCATATGAGTGTCAGGCAATGCATGATGAAAGTGGAAGGAATCCAACAATTCAACCAGCCCTGACCCCAAGACATAAATAAGGGAGACAAAGCCAAAACCAAAGCCACCAGGCAAAGGTTAACACTCGCGTACCAAACTCAAGAGAAAAGGGAGGAAAGGAAATTACGATAACAATAAACAAATAAACATTTCTGCAACTCACCAAGATGCGACGTGAATCAGAAGTACGAAATATAACGAAGCACAAACGCAAAACCAAACACGATCACAATTAAAATGAATTTACATTTAAAACACGATATTTACTCACTCCAGAACGAACACGGAAGAAAAAAACAGAAGTTAACACAATATGTGGATAGGCCGAGTGCCTACCACATTAAAATAAGAACTTTACATAATGCACGTCTAGCTTCTTACTCGAATGGCGGAGAAATGCCAAGATGGCTCGACAACAAAGAAGGAAGTGACCAATCACAGAAAGATAGGCCTGAGTACCAAAGATAAAAGGAAAAAACGAAAGTGAAGTTACGAGACGCACCAGCCAACATGGTGGGCGGTAAATTTAAATGTCAGATCGAGAAACATTAAATACAAATAATATAAATATAATAAATAAATAGGTTACGATAAATGAACCAAGAAAGTGGTTCAAGGTGTACGCGCATGTTGACAGTCTAGGGAATTGATATGACTTTGACAGTCAAGGGAATTGATTTGACTTTGGGCCATATGTAAGACGGTTTTAGACAGGCATTTACTTCGTCAGCCCGTGTTCCACGGGGTATAACAGGGAGGATCTCTCTAAAGTCACCGACATGAAGTTCTGTGACTCAACCCATAAGTTGGTTGTTACCCCGAATGTCCCTAAGTGTACTGTCCAATGCCTCGACTCCTCCTTTGTGCACCATCGTGCATTCATTCCAAATAAAGAGTTTTGCCTCTCTCAGCACGCGTGCTGTGCCACTTTGTTTCGAGATGTTACAAAGGGCAGATGCAGCTTGACTGAGGTTAAGAGGGAGCTTGAAGGCAGAAAGCGCTGTTCTTCCACCATCCTGTAGGGTTGCCGCAATACCCGAGGAGGCGACTGCGATGGCAATGTTCTGTCGACTTCTAAATGTACTGAGCAGGAGATTAATCAGGAAGGTTTTGCCAGTTCCTCCTGGTGCATCCAGAAAAAAGAGCTGACCACATTCTGAAACAACACTTCGAACTATTTCGTCATAGGCCAATCTCTGCTCGTTGTTCAATTTTGGATCATTATCAGCAACCACTTTGTCCAACTTAAATGTGTCGTAAGATATTCACTGACATATTCTCGGTGAACAACGACGGAGTCTTGTTCTCGAGAAGGCGACGGAAGTCCAAAGTGTTCCAGTTGTTGACCAGACAATTTTAGTACTAAATCCTCAAGAAGCACTAGACACCTGTTGTAGATAACGCCCATGATGAGGTTGACATCAGCGCACTGCCTCTGAAGCTCTCTCACCACATCTTCCGCGAGGCTGTCTGTGTTTTTTCCAGAGCATGATGGGATCACTCACTTGACAAAACACCAGTAAGAAGGCAAACAGCTCGCGTATCTTGTGGGGAGAATCGGTGGAGGACGCTTCCTCTAGTGTGCGGTCCCAGTGCGCATCATCCTCTAGCAAGCCAAGTGCTTAACATGCCGCTTGAAATGTTGGTTGAACCACCCATGCCACGGTTTTGAGGTCAGTAAAAGACTGAGGGCCAGGGATTTTATGTAAGAGGAAGCGGAGTTAGTAGCACTCGGCATTACCAGGGTGAACGGTGTAAACTCTGCCAAAGGTCTGATCTTTTTTCACACCAGGATGGCCTGGGACTGGCTTTCCTTGTTTCCTTCTACAGAACTTCTTACTTTTCCAAACGAAATTGGATGGTACTTCACAATATAAAAGTGTTGAAGCAAATTTATCGGATCGGCATAGTTCGAAGAAAGCAAGAAGAGTTGTGTTTGGAGGGCTGCTAAACTGGTCACGAACGTCGTCTTCATTAAAATAAACCCGCTGGCCGTTCTCGAGATGGACGGCAAGTTGCATGACCGAAGGATAGCGTTCATGTATGAGGAAGCAGAATATGCGCCAAGCCGCCTCTGAGCTGCTGATGTAACGTCCTGATTCATGTCTCGCTACTTCGTCAAACTCTCCGATGCTAAAAGTAGCTTGGTCGGAACCTTTGGTAACATACTTGCAAATGTATTTTATTGACTTTAGAGAGTTGCAGTGCTCAACATTGATATGAGCTGAGAAGGTGCGAGATACGACGGGGTTATAGGGTACCACCCAGCTATTGTCAATTTCCACTCCCTTTTTAATAATAGAAACCCCACCCTCCGAATTGGGCAGCCTGCGATATCCATTTTACCAATAACTGACAAACGGCTGACAGCTTTACTCATTGCGTCCTTCAGGTGCACATATTCCTCACTTCTCAACTTTTTCCGATTGATGCGAATCCAATCTTTGCATACATATCAACCAGAAACTGATTGAGAAGATTGCGAAATAACAAAAGATAAGAATTGCATCCTGAAATTCCTGGACGTAAACTCAGATCAAGACGGCAAAGTTTCTTCGCAACATTTAACGCCAATTCACTGCTCAAAGTGGGTAAACTGAAACATCTGACAGACTCACTAACACGACATAACATAGTACTGACAGCAGTACAGGAAACCAGATTCACTGATGACCATGCCCTTGAATCCCAAGGGTACAGAATCCTCAAAGGAAAAGTCGGTCAGCGAGTAATGAAGAACGTACCCCACTTAGGTACAGGATTTATAATCAGCCATAAGATACTGGATTCAGTCATCGACTTTAGTTCTCCAAGCAGTCGTGTATCTATCCTCTCTCTCAAATGTGCTAACAAGGGCTACACTTTAGTCAATGTACACGCCCCAACCAACCAGGACAACAAGCGCAACCCAGACAGAACTGACAAATTCTGGGAAGACCTAGAAGATATTCTCTCTAAAATCCCAGACCGACATACCACCATACTGCTTGGTGACTTCAATGCCCAGTTAGGAAGGGAGAAAAAATACAGAAACATAGTGGGCAACTATCCAGCGCATAAACGAACTAATCGCAATGGAGAACGATTGGTGGAACTGTGCAGGGCTTTCGACTTGGTTATGAAGTCTACAGCATTTAAACATCTGCCAAGAAAGCAAAAGACTTGGATCTCTCCTAACATCAACCTGGGTGAATTCCAGATAGATCATGTGGCCATCTCAAGAAAATCCCAAAAGGAAATACAAAACGTGAAGGTATTAAGAAGCGCCAATCTGGACTCAGACCACTACCTCTCAAAGATCAAACTGCGACTCCAACCTAGAAACAATAGATTACACAGAACCTCCAAGATGGTCAGATTTGATATAGAGCGACTTAAGAACAATCAAGAAGTCAGTCGAAGACTGAACAGTGCAGATCTTAACAACTGGGACCAACTGAAAGAAGCTCTTGTCAAGACGGCTAGTGAACTTGCTCCCCTCACTAGAAGAAAGAAACATCCGTGGTGGACTGAAGACTGTGACAACACAATAGCTCAAAGACAGACAGCCTGGATGAAATGGAACTCTAAAAAGACTAAGGAAAATTGGGAGAACTACTTGGAACAAAGGAAGCTTACAACCAAGATAATCCGAGGAACCAAACGGGCCTTCACACGCAACCAACTAACCCAAATCGAAGAGAACTTCGCTAAAAATAACACCAGAGACTTTTACAAAACATTCAAGCAGTCACTCGGAAAATACACTCCACCAAGTCTCCACTTCAAAGATTCACAGGGCAAACTGGCTTTTAACGACAAGGACAACTGTCGCCTCTTAGCTCAGTACTTTAAGAACTTGCTCAACTGTGATCCACCCAGCGAAGACTTTGACTACATACAAACAACACCAAACCCGGACTCGCTGCCTCCTTCACTGGAAGAAGTTCGTGAAATCATTCAACTTCTTAAGAACAACAAGGCAGCTGGAGAGGACTCCATTGTTGGTGAACTCTGGAAATGTGCTGGAAGCAATGCTGTGTGCAAACTCACCGAGATCATACAGAACATCTGGGAAACAGAGAAATTACCACCTGACTGGACCTCAGCTCTGATCCATCCCCTCCACAAGAAAGGAGATTTTACTGACCTAAACAACTACCGTGGGATTTCTCTCGTCCCGGTAACATACAAGATTTTCTCCAAGGCATTACTAACACGGGCAGAAAGTCAACTGGACAGTCAACTCGGAGAATATCAGGGAGGCTTCAGGAAGGGCCGATCCTGTGCTGAACAGATCCTCAACCTGAAAACTGTACTTGCATACTCCAAATTGAGAAACCGCAAGGTGGTTGTCACCTTTGTTGATTTTAGGAAGGCCTACGACTCTGTTGATAGGGAAACACTTAATAGAATTCTCCAAGAACTAGGGTTAGACAACAAAACCCGCAAACTCATTCTAGAAACCTTGACCAATACCCATTCCAAGGTTAAATTTAGAGGCGAGGTCTCAGCAAGCTTCGAGATAAAAACAGGGGTGAGACAAGGGGATGGACTTTCTCCACTTCTTTTCAACTGTGTCCTTGAAAAGGTTGTGAGAGAATGGCGCAAGGAACTGACCAATATGGGTGTCCAGAGTGGGATATACCTGGGGCGTAGGAAGGAAGGACTGGTTGTAGATTGCCTGGCCTTTGCTGACGACATGGCACTTATTGCCGATTCTCTGGATACAGCAACAATGCAGGTCAATTGCCTCAGAAGACAGGCAGCCAAAGTGGGTCTTCAAGTGTCGCTGGAAAAAACAGAATTCTTCACCAACATCAAAGAAGCTAACAGAGAGATGCTACTAGAACAGGGAAAAGTCAAGAGGATTGAGAAATTTAAGTATCTCGGCGAATGGATTGAACCCAACTTATCAGAAAGAGCATCATTATCCATGAGAGTCAACAAGCTGGAACTGGCTTATCGACTGACAAAGAACATCTACAACAAGAAATGCCTGTCACGCAACCTGAAACTGAAGCACTACACCTCAGTCATACGACCAGAAGCCCTGTATGCCATGGAGTGTCTCTCATTGAACCGAAGTGGTCTGATGGAGAAAATGGAAGTCAGAGAGAGGAGAATTCTCAGGAAGATCCTAGGTCCGGTAAAGGAAGATGAGGAATACCGTAGGCGGCACAATTCCGAGCTCTACGAACATATAGAAAGGCTCTCTGACTGTGCTAGAAAAAGGAGAGTAGCATTCTATGGTCATGTGGCAAGATTGCCTCCCAAAAGACTGACCAATAGGCTGTTCACTTTCTGGCAGAACAAGAAGGTTCGTACCACTTGGCTGACAGAAACTGAGAAAGACATTAATGAACTGGGAATATCAGATCTTCAAGACAGGCAATCTGTGAGACATGCCCTGAAGGAAGTCCATGGATTTCAGGAAAAACCCCGGAAGCAAGGTACCCCTTGGACAGATGAAAGGAAGGAGTTACACCGGCAGAAAATGCGACAACACTGGGCAAAGATCAAAGCTCAACAGTTGAACAAGCGTGGTCCAAAGTAGGCCCATTCGAAACAAGAAGAAGAAGAAAAGATAAGAATTATCACCCTCAAGCTCAAATATTCTGAAGCTATAAAAGTTAGCTGCAGATACGGTCTTCTTCAAAGGTGCTTGAGTGCTGTTGTGACGTTGAGGTATATTAATGCAGTAGCCATCTTCTCCTAACGTAATAAAACAAATCTCTACTTTAAAAACCCTGATAAATGGAATAGACCTGGCCTAACTTAACAAAATTAACGTTGGTAGAGGTAATTTTCTTTTACCAAAGTCTACTTTTCATTATAACTACAGTTACTTCAACTAAAGGCTAATATATAATGCAATATGATGTGTATAAAGTGATGGTGAAAGTATAAAGTACAAACAGAAATTACATAGAAGTTCTGTTTGAACAGCGAGAGTGGGTAAAGGTCGGGAGCGCAGACAACAATGACGTGCACGTTATGACAGTAAGCTCACACTGCCTGCAAGGCGCCAGAACACTGGTAGGGGCGACGTTATGCAGCCCGCATTGCCTCAAATAATCGCGGTTTTCGCCGTTTTGCCCATGATCCCGAGTGAATTTTTTGAAAACCTTTCTTAGCGAGCACCTACGGCCCTTGATGAAGCTGCATACCAAATTTTATTCTAATCCGTTCGGTGGTTTCTGAGATTTCGTGATGAATGGATGAGTGAGTGAGTGAGTGGTATTTGAAAAATATATAGTAGATTAGACAATCTTAGAACACTCGTACGTAATTCTACTGTTCTAATTTACGGGGGCCGTGGTGGCGCAGCTGTCAAGCTGTTGGTCTCTCACCAAGGTGGACTGGTTTTCATCCCCGGTCAATGCATGTGAGATTTTCGAAGTGAAATGCCATGTCCTGTGGTTCAAAATCCACGTAAAAAGGAGGTCCCGTGGCTCATATTCACACGATTCACGGTCACGTAGAACTACAATCTACCTTCCTTTGTTTGAATTTATAGCTCGAAGCACACATAGGTGCCACTGGGTTCCAGAAATGTGTTTCTTATGATGTTGACAACACATGATGGTACGACAATTCTGTATTTTTACCAATCACAGTCCATGAATTTACCCAGGAAGTGAACTGCTTGTAACACATAAATCGCCAAGTTCTATTAGTGGATTTAAAGCTGTCAGTAAACGTGTCTTTGCCCTGTTCATTGTTTTAAGCTCATGTTATGCCTTGCCATTGTCAACACTTCGCGGTCTAAAATAAGCAGTGTAAACGAAGGATTTCTTGTTATACTCATAAATTCTTCCGATTTCAGTGCTTTAACATTGTCTAATTCACAACAGCATACACTTTCTTCACTCGTATCCATGATGGTATACTCATTAGTCATTACACTTACACCAATTTCGCATACCGGCTCGGCCATGATCGCTGTCTGAATGGACATCAGCAAATGTCGTTCGTTCTGGCTCAAACTGATACGGACGAATGTTATTTACATCCATTATAAGTCTTTTAACTAACACTAACAATGGCAACAGAAGAACACGGCAGCAGCAGATGGAGTGCGGGAAAAGACTGCCCGAGCTTATGCACAGCAACAAGGCTGCTATGTAGACTCGATAGCGCAGTGCCGTCACTGAGATTGCTCACCGCGCTCGCTTACGTGTCCACGAGGCGATGGAAGAAGGGGGCCATCCCACTATTTCCTCACTGGACGCCACATCAAACACAAACCCCATACCCTCCATATTTGACCTGCCGCCTCTCCCTCGCCCCTCGGTTCCGTAGTTGGCACTCATGAACGCTCACATCAAACCGACTGGCGGAAGCGGGAATAGTCTGTTTTGATTGATTTTCCTCGTGGTGTTATTGGTTGTTTTGATTTGTTCGGTATTTTGATTATTTGAATTGAATTGAGGGTCAATCATGCCACTGCAAGGGAGGAAAAATCGCCAAGCACCGGGATGTAAGAATTATAATGATAGTAAGAACAATACGGCAATTTTCATCTTCCTGGTGTTGACTATGTGTAAAACTAGTGGGCAATATGGACTACTCTCGAATAAAAATATATAGAGAATGAATGTGTGCATTTCATCTCTTGTTTGTTTTCTTACCCATTCTCCTTTGCATTGCAATAAAAATTGTGGTTTAGGGCTACGGGGAGGGGAGGGTGGCAGCCGGCATGCTAGGCAAAAAGTGAGGTTATGGCAATATAGTGTGTGCATTTGGACAGTTTTCTTTATATTCATCGAATATCCCAACAATTCTATTGAGTAGGAGAGCAATGTTTAATTATCCTTAAGGTGAATTAAGCTCTAGAACGGCAAAACTGTGTCTTTCGTGACAAATATATTGCCAACATTGATATATATCAAAATGTATTATTTTCCTATCTGGACGTATATTTCAGCGCCTAGCGAAAGGCGCAGTTATGTTTGTGTCATTTTCATCAATAATCAATAACTCATCGCAGAACATACTGTTCAATTACGTGTAATTAAGGCTACATTCATATGGCTTTTTACTTTTTATGTTGCCAGACTTGCCGGAGCAGTACATAGCCTCAGGCGTTGCTCTCTCTCGGAAATTCTATAACCAAAAGTGACGAATCGCTTATAGTTATGATCATTGGTCGCAACTGGGTCTCAGTATGTAACTCCTTACAAAAGCAACGCTCCTCCCTCGGCTCTTTCTGGAAACGCCTTAACACCCTAACCGGCCGCTCCCCCGCTCCCATCTATCCCATCATCCACCGGGGCTCCGTCCCACCAGATCCACCCTCCAAAGTTGAGACTTTTAATAAGACTTTTCTCACGATTTAACCATCCAAACGCAATGAAACTAGGTACAGCAAATGTTTATACACATTTTAATGCACTGGCATCTAACAACCTTGAAGATGGTCTTCTGTGGTTTCCCATCTTCCTTCCAGGCAAATGCCGGGGTTGGTCCCTAACTATAGGCCACAGCCGCTACATTCCAACTCCTCGTCCTTACAATCACACTTTCCTCCCCAGACAACACTCCACACGCGACGGTACTTGTAGCTCACCCCTGGGTGTCTGCCTAGAAGCAGCTACAAACTGGCGAACCGAACATGTCCTCGGACACTCCCGGCACTAAAAGTCATACGCTAAAAAATAAAATAATAAAAAACTAATTTAGTTCAATTGTATATATAACCTCAAGATGGCGGCTGTGTGAAATATTTCACCGGCATTCTATATCTCCGAAACTATTACTGATATCACCCTGAGATTTTTTACGGTGATAAAGGGCACTACTACAAGTATATCTCTGTAATTTTCAAAAGCCTGTAGAGTACAAGACGAATATGGCGGCCTAGCAAAATTGAAACATTTTAATAGACTTTTCTCGCGATTTAACTATCTGAGCACAGTGAAATATGGTACAGTAACTGATTATACATATTGTAATGCACTGGCATCTAATTTAGTTCAATTGTTTACATAACCTCAAGAAGGCGGCTGTGCGAAATTTTTAAATTATTTTTTATTTCTTGTGTCGTAAACATGCGATCAAAGTGAAAGTTTGAATAATGAACCTACACAATAATTTTCCTTTAATGGTACATAACTCTATGGCCTATGGATATAACAATCCAACATGGCGACAATCCGAAATATTTAGTCGGTTCTCAATATCTACAAATCTTTTACAGCAATCAAACTGAATTTTTTTTAATGTTCATAGAGGCTATAAACATAAGTTCACCTATAGGACTTTCAATAACCTGGTGAGCACAAATCCAACATGGCGGTGACGCCAAATATTAATATTTAAATGGACGTTTAACGCGATTAAACCATCCGAGTGCAGTGAAACTTGGTACGGTAAATGCTTATACAAATGTTAATCCTCTGACATCTAATTTATTTCAATTGTTTTCATAACCACAAGTTGGCAACTGTGCGAAATTTTAAAATCTCGCTTCTACTTCTTGTGTCCTAATCATGCGATTGAAGTTTGAATACTACACCTACACAATAATCTTCATGTAATAGTACATAACTCTATGACCTACTGTACATAGGCTATATAAAAATCCATCATGGCGACCATCAGAAATATTAGGCGGTTCTCAATATCTACGAATTTATTACAACAATCAAACTGATATTTTGTATGTTGATAGAGGCAATTAACATAAGTAAGATATATGAAAACAGGCTTTAGTTCTTCACGGAACTACTTGTTGTATATAGATTACACTCACCAACTTATCAAACCTGCCACACCCACAGAACTACAAGAACTAACAAGAAGCCCCTGCCTTTTTCATAGAACTCTTTGTACAGTATCTAACATAATCCTGTACGCTAGTTATTACCACAAAAAATGGAGCAATCCCAACATCCTACTCTTTCTAAAACCCAAAAAGCTCCCCTCAAGATCAATAACTGAAGTCTGATAAGTAGAACCGTCGATGTAATCGATTAATCGGATCAATTAACTGAATAATCCAAAAATACGATTAACTGGTCAATGTCCTTTAATCGATTAATCGGATCAATTAACCGAATAATCCAAAAATACGATTAACCGGTCAATGTCCTTTAATCGATTATTCGAACCGATTAACCGAATAATCAAAAAATACGATTAACCGGTCAGTGTCCTTTAATCGATTAATCGAACCGATGAACCGAATAATCCAAAAATACGATTAACCGGTCAATGTCCTTTAATCGATCAATCAAACCGATTAACCAAATAATCCAAAAATACGATTAACCGGTCAATGTCCTTTAATCGATTAATCGAACCGATTAACCGAATAATCCAAAAATACGATTAACCGGTCAATGTATTTTAATCGATTAATCGAACCGATTAATAAACAGTAGTGTGGTGTAGGAAAAGTAATTGTTATGCAGGGGCGTATATAGAGTTTTATTTCGGGGGGTGCCCAACTCGGGATTAGGGGGCATGGTATAGACCCAAGAAATGGGGGTCCGGGGTTCTCCCCGAGAATTTTTTGTATAATTTGGTGCAAAATTATGAGTTTTAAGGCTATCTGGCATCACGTTTTCAACCAATTTGTTGTGATGTTTTATGTTTGGTCAATGTCAAACACAACTAAAACAATTTTATGATACTTTTTTATTAATACAATCATCTTGCTCACTTGAAAGTATTTACATGGATGTTAATGTTTTGATTTACAACTGACACTATAATATAAAGTCAAGGTTTCTTGAAGCATAACCTAATCGGTCCATATCTTCATCGTCAGTGAGATGTATGTATGTATGTGAATAGATGCCAATACTAGACCGTTGAATCAGTTTACAGAAGTAGAATTTCTTAAGTACGGTACCGTATGTTTTCAACCAACTCAAACTCCATTCGGCAGTACCAGTAGCTACAGAGAGAGGCAAATTTGCCAAAAGTTTGATAAGGGTATAAAAGTCAGGGAAATAACTTTTGTCACACGTTTCAAGGGCACTTGTTGCTGTTCTTGGTACAGTATGTTTATAAGAGCGAAGGCACTGGAGAGTAATACGAGGTTATGTTGTTACACAAAAGATCAGAGCAAACTGATTGTCACACTGTTTACATCGCTCTACCGTCGCCTTGCTTTGCAACGTTGCCATAGGCCACTTAGTAACAATAGTACATGATTATATTGGTCTTTAATGTTTACATACGCCCCTGTTTTTATGTATGAATTGCAGACGAATGGTCATTAGCTGGGTAGCAAAAAACTTGCGTAGTGTATTATTATTTGCCATTTGGTGTGCTAGCATCAGCTTTTGTAAGATTGACAGGTCATTAAAGCTAGCTGATGCTCATGCCTTTACTTCAGAAATATAAAAGTGATGGTATCTAGGAGATGATTTCCACAATGCTGGAAAAAACATTCAGTCCAACTTCCACATCTCGCATGCATAGCGAAAAACTTGTTTTGCATTCCAGTACTTCATTTCCGTGTGAGAGATGGTTGGTTGGTTCGTAAGTTTAGGGGCTGCGACAACGCGGTCATGTAGCCCCGTGTACTTTGGGCGTGTGTAGAATCTGTCTGATAACCGGTGTTAATTGTGATGACTGTATTAGTGTGTGTTATCTGTCTTTTAATTCAAGTAAGGATTGCAGACTTTTGAATTTTTCAAATAGTTCCTACTTTTGCCGCCAAACGCCACTGTCAATGACTACTAGTTTAGAACTTAGCTACCAGACGCCACCGCAGTCGGCTCTTGGCAACGAACGTAGGAACCTAAGAGCGTTGTTTACATTCTTAACCTATGCAATTTTGCTTCACACAGGTGTAATTAGTGGAAGGTTCTTTAACATGCCATAAATCTATGACATAGCGGCTTCAGTGGCGTAGTTGGTAGCATGCTGAACTGCTGGTCCCAAGATAGCGGGTTCAAACCCGGCCGAAGTTGTCGGATTTTTAAGAGCGTTAAAAATCCTTCAGTATGCCTTCCTTCGGAGGGGAAGTAAAGCCGGCGGTCCCATGTCATAGATTTATGACATGTAAAAGATCCTTTCACAGACTAAACTTGTGTAAAGCTAAATTGTTAGGTTAGATTTCGTCGGAACGCTCTATCAAAATTCCAACGTTCACCATTAGGTATCATTGATATCTGGTGGCGATGGCTGGAACTACTTGAAATTGAACGGAACTTGTAGTTCACCCTAATAAGGGTGTCCGCTGGAAGCAGCTACAGACTCAGGCGAGCCGAACATGTCCTCGCACACTCTCGGCACTAAAAGCCATACGATAAATAAATAAATAATAATCTATGGCATGGGACCGCCGGCTTTACTTCCCCTCCGAAGGAAGGCATACTGAGGAATTTTTAACGCTCCGAAAAAAATCCGCCGACATCGGCCGGATATGAACCCGCGATCTTGGGAATAGAAGCTCAGCATGCTACCAACGACGCCACCGAAGCCGCCCGTGTGAGAGAGTGTTCAGTGAAGCTGGAAAAATATTGTTACTAAGATAGGGTGACCAGACGTCCTGTTTTTAACGGGATTGTCCCTTCTTTCAGTAGTTGGTCCCGTTGTCCCGACAAATCTTTGACGGGACGCAAAATGTCGCGTTTTCTTAACATTCGTCGCGTTAAATCCCGTTTTCTTGAGATATTTTAGTGTGTGCGCAGTTTTGCGTACAAGCTTTACTTAATTCATTTGTTTTTCTGTATCCCAAGATTCAAATATTATCCGAGAGATACTTCGTAGAAAGTATTACCAATCAACCAACACTGTAATTCTCTTTCCTAGGGTAATTTCGCAAATAATTCTCTTTCATAGGGTTAATTTTGTAGGCTGTGGTTGGCATACATGCCGATGCATGCGGAATAACAAATTTGTAACATAACACCATCGTTGCGTGCGAGGGAAACTTTGTTTTATTGTAAGTAATGGTGCTCGATACATAAAACTTCACGTTTAACGTCGTATAATGTTTACAAGCACGCGTCTTTCAGTACTCTATAGTTACTAATCGTGACGAGTTGTTCCGCAATATTTTATCAATAGTTGAGAATGCCGAAACGAAAGTGTAATTTCACGGATGTATTAAAGGAAGAATTTCCTTTTCTTAAGGAAGATCAAGACAAAATAGTGTGTACTTTATGTAAAGGTGCGTTTTCTATCGAACATGGCGGTCGATCGGACATTTTCCAACATATACAAAAGAAGAAGCATAAAGTGGCAGAGGCTGCTAAGAGTTCAAGCCATAAATTAACCTCCTTCATGACAACACAAGGGAAAGAGGATGAAGAAGGGAAAGGTCTTGCTGCTTTAGAATGTGTGTTTACTTTTCATACGGTTAAACATAACCACTCCTTCAGATCGATGGATTACACATCAACTCTTGTGCGTACTTTATTTGAAAGGAAGTTCATATGTGGGAGAACCAAGTGTGAGGCCATCGTAGTAAATGTCTTAGCTCCTTTTGCGTTAAGTGAAATCACCAGTGACTTGCAAAATGCCAGATATGTATCAGTTATGGTTGATACTTCAAACCACAACAACTTGAAATTAGTTCCAGTACTTGTAAGGTATTTCGTACCAAATAAAGGCGTTCAAATCAATTTATTTTAGTTTCAAGCTCTTTTCGGGGAAACAGCAGAGATGCTAACAAACCACATTCGTCACATCTTGGAACAATTCAAGTTAGCTGACAAAGTTATTGCTTTCTGTTGTGATAACTGCAACACCAACTTCGGTGGGGTTGGAAGAAAAGGCACGTACAATGTTTTTTTTTTTAAAGTTAAGACAGGGGATAAATGAAAACATTTTTGGAATAGGATGTGCTGCCCACATTGTACACAACGCTATGCAGACAAGTGCAGAAGTAGTGTATTTGTAACAGTTCAGATGCCTCCACCTCCACATTCCTCCACACAAGATGGTGGCGGTGCGATATCTCTCGAACGCATGGTCGGATGTTGACGAATGAGGTGTCATTGAACTCGGGGTGACACTCCCTTTCCAATGGACAACATATTTCAACCCCAAAATTAAACCTACCCCTACTAGGGGTGAAATTGTATTTTTTTTAGAAAATCTCGCTTTCCAAGTGCAACATGTGAGAGTTTGAATGCCAATATGGAATTAAACCTTGTTCTACATAAGAGACATGTATACGGTGGAAAGCCAATATGAATTAACATGCTTGTTTTTTGTTTTTTTTACGCATGCCCACTCATGGCTTTTGTAAGAGGGTGGGGGAGAGGATCCCTGTGGACGGGTCATTGTTGACAGGTCAATGTTGGCGGGTCATTGTCGACAGGTCATTGTTGACGAGTCCTTGTTGACAGGTCCTTGTGGACGAGTCCTTCTGGACGAGTCCTTGTGGGTGAGTCCTTGTTGACAGGTCCTTGTGGACGAGTCCCTTTGGACTGGTCTCTACGGACTAGCCCATGCATTTATTTAAATTATGTCAAAGGGCCTAACTACATTTGCGTGTAAAGCAGTGTGTTGAACTGACGTTGTTCACCAGCCCCCACTACTATAATGTGATAACGATATGAAAGGAAAGTGACGAAATACATGTGAACATACAAGGATCTAACTTGGTGGATGGATGTGTCATTTGTAGTTGAAAGAGAATAATACATGTTCTTAAGATGTTAAAACTGAGGAGATGGTACGTGCAGTAAACCGACTTGTTATTTCCTGTGTCATATTACAGACATGACAGAGAGCGCACAGTTCTGTTGCTATGACTAACGCTGCAGTAATTTGAAACCTCAGGTGTTCATTAAGACAATGGGTGATGATCATGCAAAGTTAGCAGTTATTGGATATTACACAGGTGTTCCTTCCGGTGTCATGTTGCTGACTTGGCAGAGAGTGCACACTGCTGTTGCTATGACTGACGCTGCAGTAATTTGAAACCGCAAGTGTTCATTAAGACAATGGGTGATGATCATGCAAAGTCAGCAGTAATTGGATATTACACAGGTGTTCCTAGTGTACTTTGGACTCTCAGCTGTATTGGAAAAGGAATTGCAATGATCTGCAAAAAACTGCTGACACGAGCGATGAGAGTTTATATAAGAGAGGTGTCATATATTTCCCTACTGTCAGTCTTTATTACTCGCTTTGAGTGAACAGTGCTCTATTACTGCTCAAGAGTTGTAAAAAAGCCTTTTTGGTAGAAAATCATTAAATTATTTTGCAAGGTAAGTACTTATTATTAATGGGTTGTAGTCTTTTATTACTAATTGATGTTGAAGTTATTGATTGGAATGTATTTATTGATTGATTGATTGATTGATTGACTGATTGATTGAATGATTTGTTTACAGATAATTGGGTACATGTAGGTTACCAGATTCCTACAATCTGTTCATTCAGTGGCAGCAGTTGATAAATTATAAAAAGGTAAGTGCCCCCTCTAATAACTTTTAAACAGTTAGAGTGATATTTTACAATGTTCACCACTACATGTCAGTGAAAATGGTATATTTGGCAGTCAAAAGTTGGAACTACTTGACCATGGTGTGTAAAGCTAAATTTGTAGGTTAGATTTTGATTACTGCTCTATTAAGTCTGAATGTTCATTGCTAGGTGTCAGTGACAGAGGGAATATTTAAAGACTTAACCTCAGTTCACCTAACATAAGCTAACTTTACCTAACTTAACCTTGTCACGTGACATGTTTTACAAGTTTTGACTTGCTTTATGACTGACTATGACGTCACACTTAGCTCACTTAACTGGTGGCTGCTGGTTTATATCACGTGACATGTTTAACAAGTTTAGACTTGCTTTGAGACTGGCTATGACGTCACACTTAACCCAGTTAACTGGCGGGCGTTGGTTTCTATCACGTGACATGTTCTAAAGTTTAGACTTGTTTCAAGACTAGCTATGACGTCACACTTAGCTCACTTAACTGGTGACCGCTGGTTTCTACCACTCTATCAAGTTCCAATGTTCACCGCTAGGTGTCAGTGACAGTGGTATATAGTAACCCTCAGTTAGAACTACATGAAGTTAGACTTGCTAGGAGTTCACAGATGATCGATTTAAATACCCTGCTATAACCATTGACTGTAATATAATTAAACTATTTATATTGTACTTTGTTTTATCATTTATTAACATTTATGATTTTCTTTCTTTTATAGGTAATTTCGAAAGTGATCATGATGTTCAAGTGTGGTGACTGTAAGAAACAGTTCTCAAGACCTGACAACCTTCAACGACACGCAAATGCTAAACATGAAATTAAAATGTTTGTGTGCAGTCATTGTGCAATGACATTTAACAGACAGGATAGTCTTGGACGGCATGTAAATTTAAAGCATGTCAGTTCAGCACCTTTTTCATGTTCAGTTTGTGATCTTGGGTTTTCTGCTGTAAAGCGATATAAATCCTACATGGTTGAAGTGCATGGGGAACAACAGGAATTAAAAATTGTAAAACCATCAACTAGCACGGAACCTATAAACGAATGTGATGCTCAAAAGCGTAAACGTTCTCAAGATTGTGAAAATAGTTGTGCAACAAAAAGGAAGAAGAATGGTGAACCTTCGATATCACATTGTAATGTATGTAATATTGATATACCTTCTTCAATCATTCATGGACATTTACGCAGTATTCATCATAAAAATAATGCTTGCCATGAAAGAAATTCTGGAAATATTCAACAAATTGGTAGTGCATTTAAAAGTCGAATTGCTAGTTATAGACTTTATAGTAAAGAAAAAACTCAAAGTATTGAATCATTTTTAAAAAAACGTTCAACCTACTGTGTTTGGCTTGGTAGAAAATATTTTAGTAGAGCATAAAATAATTAAAATGAATTTTGAACTTTTTGGACTCTATGTAAAAACTGGGAGTGAAGGTGAAATTACAGATATCAAATCTTTTAATACAAAAAACATAATTGTCAGCGAATCAACTAATATTAGTGATATATACCAAAATATTTCAAGTGCTATCATTGTGAAGAGTGAAGTGTTCCAGGAAAGGGAGCTATGCTGGGCGTTGGTTGAAGTACTTTATTTAGAAACCAACATGAATAAATACAACCCCCTTCGAGCATCAACATACACACATCAAAAAAAGTTTTGCATCACCTCGGTTCCAAGAGTTCCGGAACCTTTAAATACAAAGGGAATAGAGATCAACACAAACAACATTTCAGCTCGTTTTATTGCTCATGAGACCCACACATTGCATGTTGTACCAGCATACAGCTAGACTTGCAGCATTTGTGGTCCAGATTGCAGTACACACCACTACCTCTAATACCCAGTAGCACGTCCTCTTGCATTGATGCATGCCTGTATTCGTCGTGGCATACTATCCACAAGTTCATCAAGACACTGTTGGTCCAAATTGTCCCACTCCTCAACGACAATTCGGCGTAAATCTCTCAGAGTGGTTGGTGGGTCAAGACGTCCATAAACAGCCCTTTTCAACATATCCCAGGCATGTTCGATAGGGTTCATGTCTGGCGAACATGCTGGCCACTGTAGTCGAGCGATATCGTTATCTTGAAGGAACGCATTCACAAGATGTGCACGATGAGGTCGAGAATTGTCGTCCATGAAGACAAATGCCTCTCCAATATTCTGCCGATATGGTTGCACTATGGGTCGGAGGATGTCATTCAGGTATCGTAAAGCCGTTTCGGAGCCTTCCATGACCACCAGTGGCGTACGTCGGCCGCACATAATGCCACCCCAAAACATCAGGGAACCACCACCTTGCTGCACTCGCTGGACAGTGTGTCTAAGACGTTCAGCCTGACCAGGGTGCCTCCAAACACGTCTCCGACGATTGTCTGGTTGAAGGCATATGCGACACTCATCGGTGAAGAGAACGTGATGCCAATTCTGTGGGGTCCATTCAGCATGTTGTTGGGCCCATCTGTACCGCGCTGCATGGTGTCGGGGTTGCAAAGCTGGACCTCGCCATGGACGTCGGGAGTGAAGTTGCGCATCATGCAGCCTATTGCGCACAGTTTGAGTTGAAACACGACGTCCTGTGGCTGAACGAAACGCATTATTCAACATGGTGGCATTGCTGTCAGGGTTCCTCCGAGCGGCAATCCGTAAGTAGCGGTCATCCACTACAGTAGTAGCCCTTGGGCGGCCTGAGCGAGGCCTGTCATCGACAGTTCCTGTATCTCTGTACCTCCTCCATGTCCGAACAACATCGCTTTGGTTCACTCTGAGACGCCTGGAAACTTCCCTTGTTGAGAGCCCTTCTTGACACAAAGTAACAATGCGGACGCGATCGAACTGCGGTATTGACCTTCTAGGCATGGTAGAACTACAGACAACATGAGCAGCGTACCTTCGTCCTGGTGGAATGACTGGAACTGATCGGCTGTCGTACCCCCTCCGTCTAATAGGCCCTGCTCATGCATGGTTGTTTACATCTTTGAGCAGTTTTAGTGACATCTATGAACAGTCAAAGGGACTGTATCTTTGATACAATATACACAGTCAACGTCTATATGCCGGAGATCTGGGAACCGAGGTGATGCAAAACTTTTTTTGATGTGTGTACATTGATTTGCCAGGATGGATCAAACGTAAGCATGCTTGTATAAACGTTATGAATAATGATGACGCATGCTTTGCATGAGCTGTAACCGCAGCTCTCCATCCAGCAGTGAGGGACACGATGAGAACATCATCATATCCTCACTATTCTTCAGTGTTAGATTGAAAAGAAATGGAATTTCCTATGGCGATAAAAGACATTCAACGTTTTGAAAAGCTGAACCATGTAAGTATTAATGTTTATGAAATTGAAAATAAGAGAATAGTAGGTCCTCTATATTATACTCAGGAAAGAAAGGATGCTCATGTAAATTGACTATACATAACTAAAGGTGAAAATGCCCACTATTGCTGGATTAAACATTTCAGTTGACTTGTTAGTAGTCAGCTATCAAAATGCGATTGTAAAAAGTGGTTGTGTGATGGTTGTTTACTATATTTCAGAAAAGAGGATCAACTAACTCAACATCAAAAATGGGGATGTAATCATATGTGTACGGTATTACCGACTCCGAAAAATAACATTCTAAAATTTAAGGATTATGAGAAACAGCTTCGAGTACCATTTGTTATATATGCTGACTTCGAGGCTTTGCTAAAACCATTTAATACATGTTCATCGAATCCATCCAAACCTTTTACCAACACCACTCACATTCATGAACCTTTTAGCTTTGCATATTATATTAAATGTAGCTATGATGACCCTTAAAATAAGTTTGAGCTGTATAGAGGACCTGATGCACCTAAAGTTTTTATGGAAAGGCTTGAAAAAAATGCAATCCGTATATCCTCTATTTTAAATACGATCATTCCAATGGAGCCACTAACTTCATCAGAGCAAATGAATTTTGAAACTGAAACTAATTGTTTTTTATGTGGTGAATGTTTATATACAGACAGGGTTCGCGATCATGATCATTTAACAGGAAAATATCGTCGTGCTGCTCACCAAGAATGAAATTTAAAGTATAGAGTAAATAAAATCATTCCAGTCATTCTACATAACGGTAGCAAATACGATAACCACTTTATCGTTAAAGAATTTGGAGCTTCAGATGTGAAAATTGATGTGATTGCAAATAATAAGGAACAATACATATCGTTCACAAAATACATCAAAACTGTCAAAAAAACTATAAAACTGCGATTTTTAGATTCATTCCGCTTTATGCCGAGTAGTCTTGATAAGCTGGCTAGTAATTTAAAATCAGATCAGTTTCATGAAATTCAACGTGTCTTTCTTAAGAAGATGATTTTAATTTGATTCGTCAAAATGGCATATTCCCTTATGAATATATTAACTGTGTGGAACGTCTTGAGGAGTGTTCTTTACCACCGAAAGATGCATTTTACAGTTCCTTAAACACAAGTCATATCAGTGATCAGGAATATTTTACATGCACAACGTGTATGGACACAGTTCGACATTCAAACTTTAGGAGAATTTTCAGACATATATTTGAAGACAGATATGTTGTTATTAGCAGATGTTTTTGAAAATTTTCGGAATGTTTGTATGAAAACTTATGACCTTGATCCTTGTCAGGATTTCACTGCTCCTGGGTTAAGTTTCAGTTCAATTTTGAAAAAAAAAAACGAAAGTAAATTTAGAATTAATGACTGATATAGACATGATCAATTTTATAAAATCATCAATTCGAGGTGGATTAAGCCAATGTAGTGGACGGTACTCTAAAGCGAATAATAAATACATGCCTAGCTACAACCCTTGTGAAGAGTCAAAGTATATTGTCTACCTCGATGCAAATAACCAATATGGTTGGGCTATGAGTCAATATCTACCACTTAAAGATTTTCGCTGGCTGACACAACCTGAAATTGATGTCTTACATGTTGACACTCTTAATGATAACGATGATAAAGGATATATTTTAGAGGTAAATCTTGAGTACCCTAAAGAGTTACATGATGATCATAATGATTTACCATTTTGTCCTGAGAATATGAAGTCTCCATACATCACATCACGAACAAAAATGTTAATTGCTAATGTAAATGATAAATGTAAATATGTAATACATTATCAAAACTTGAAACATTGTCTACAGCATGGATTGAAATTAACTAAAATTCATCGCGTATTACAATTTCATCAGTCAGCATGGCTCAAACCGTATATTGATCTAAACAATAATTTAAGAACACAGTCAACAAACGCGTTTGAAAAAGATTTTTATAAACTCATGAATAATAGCGTTTTTGGAAAGACTATGGAGAATGTTGATAAACGAGTTTATGTAAAGCTGATAACAAAGTGGGGGAATGATGGTAAAAGGTATGGTGCGAGCAACTTAATAAGCAAGCCTAACTTTTATAGCTGTTCAATTATTCATGAGGATTTAGTTGTAATACAAATGAATCGTCTTAAAGTAACTTACAACAAACCCATATATGTGGGTTACACCATTCTGGAATTGTCAAAAATACTTATGTATGAATTTCATTATGATTATGTAAAGAAAAACTATCTTGATAATGCTAAATTACTCTACACAGACACAGATTCTTTTATTTATGAGTTTAAAACTGATGATTTTATGAGGATATGAAAACTGAGCTAAATAGGTTTGATACAAGTGACTATCCCGAGGATAATATTTACCATTTACCTCTAGTAAACAAAAAGTTCTTGGGAAATTTAAGGATGAATGTGCTGGTGTTATTATAGACACCTTTGTAGGCACAACATCTAAATCATACAGCTATATGACAATTGATGATGTAGTAGTAAAAAAAATAAAAGGAGTGAAAAAGAATGTTGTTAGTAAAGAGTTAGATATAAGTGATTATAAAAACTGTATAGTTAGTAACCCACCTGTATTATATAAGAAAATGTGTGTATTTAGAAGCAAAAATCATCAGCTATATACCAATTTGCTGAACAAAGTTGCTTTAAGTTATGAAGACAACAAACGATCTATTATACCCAACACATTTGATACTCTTGCTTGGGGGAACAGTCGCATTGACGACTATTAATTTACTTAAGTCTAATGATCACTATATTGTAATATTTGTAGTGTGTTTTATATTGTAATATTTTTTTTTTGTAAAAACTGTAAGTAGAATGTACAATGTTAGGCTACTATAGTTTAGTAAAAATAAGATAAGTAATACATTTTAGTGTAAAATGTTTGCTTTTGTATATTACAAGAAAGATTTTAAAAATGTACAGAATGTGTGAACTAAACAAGGGGAATGTAAAAAATGTAATTGGAAATTGTAAATATCCATATGTGAAAAAAATGAAATGGCTATCACCATTTTAAAATGGTATACCTTGTTTTTATTTCACAACAATAACAATAATGTACAAAATGTGTGAACTAAACAAGGGGAATTTAAAAAATAAAAAGTGGAAATTGTAAATATCCATGTGTGAAAAAATGAAATGGCTATCACCATTTTTAAAATTAAAAGATATTATTTTTATATCACAACAAAAAATGTACAGAATGTGTGAACTAAACAAGGGGAATGTAAAAAATGTAAAGTGGAAATTGTAAATATCCATGTGTGAAAAAAAAGAAAAATTAAGAAATGGCTATCACCATTTTTAAAAATAAAAGACATTGTGATCTGGAAAACCTTGTTTTTATTTCACAACAAATAGGGCTTTACAAAATAGAATACAAAGAAATACCAATTCCTCAATCCTTTTCATTGTTCATGTCCACTCATCATTAACTTTCTTTTATAGCCAACCTCTTTCCCACTGAGGCATTATAGGATGTCAAACGTTGTTTAGCTCTTTTCAACAATACTTTATCCGCCACACGTCTTTGAGTCACAGTATTTTTTTTCATAAAACGTGATAGCAAAACACTATTGATTATCATTCAGCATTAGAGTTCTATATGAAATAGATAAGAAAATGGCCATACTATACTTTTATATATAGGTAATAAACGGGTCATACTATACTCTCAACTACCCTACACTAGTTTCAACTACGTTTCAAGGTCACTCTCTTGAACATTGTCGGAGACTATCGATAAACACCTATGTTCACACGGCACACTCTTGCGGCGCGCGCGGGCATGAATAATTCAGGATGATGGTAATGGCTTATGTGGATGGCTTAGGTTGGTGGCTTATGGCGGTGGTTTATGGTGGCTTTTGTTGGTGGCTTACGGTGGTGGCTTATGGTGGCTTATGTTGGTGGCTTATGGTGGTGGCTTATGGCGGTGGTTTATGGTGGCTTGATGTTGACACAATTGTTAAAAAAGTGTTCCAGTATTTTCACATTTATGCTGTTCGAGTGGCTGAATTGAAGGGCTTCTGTGAGTTTGTGGATGTTGAGTACAAGCAGATATTGGGAAGTGTAAAAACAAGATGGCTTTCTTTACAACCAGCTGTTAACATACTTATTGATATGTTTGATAGTCTCAAGTCTTATTTTCTTTCAAAAGAAAAGTATCCTAGAGTGCTAAAAGACTTTTCCAGTAATCCACAATCCTTACTTTGGCTTCAGTTTATAATTCACAACTGAAGGTGTGTGCGAACACAATAATGAAAATTGAGAAAGACAATATATGTGGCAGTGAAGTTGCTAATGAATTACATGCCTTGAAAAATAAGCTCTGTGCAGGAAGGACCAGAATTTTCGAACATCCATAATGTTCTCTTTACTAAAGCAATTAGAAGATGGTGGTTTGATCAATGACCATAAATTTACGGAGTCTGCGAACAGTTTTTATGTCACTTTCCTTCAATACATGGAGAACTGGACAATACCCTTCGATAAACTGAAAGAACTTCAGTGGGTTCAGCTGAATAGTCCTCCATTGTGGATTGTGGTTCAGCAGTGTGTGCAGTGGATTGCAGAAATTGACAGTCATTCAGAAAAAGTAATTGATGAAGATGAACTATTTGATGAAGTAAGACATGTCCAAAACATTTTTGAAGCAAAAAGTGAAACCTGGAAGATAAATAGTACAGCAACTGAAGATAAGTGGGTTGAGATATTTAGTGTTATGGACAGGGAAAACATTGAATACAGATGTATTGTGTATCTTTTGACCTTTGCTTTGACGATTCCAGGAACTAATGCAGCCTTAGAGAGAGTGTTTTCAATTATCTATTGTATGTGGTCAGCTGAAAAGAACAGGCTCAATGTTGAAACTGTTAAGGCAATGATCTTGACCAAGACACATTTTCGTGATGTATCTTGCTCAAGTTTCTATAAATTTGTGTTAGAACACCCAAACCTTTTGAAGGAAATTCATAACTATTTAAAGTATATAAAAAGAAAAGACTGACCCAGATATTGGATGTGAATCGGTTTTCTTGGTTAAGGATTCAATATAGCCTATAAGTGATTTTTTTTTTAAATTTATCTGTTAGGTTGTATAATTTTTAGAATATGTTTGAGAGTGACTATATAGACGTGATTTAAGAAATGCAATATACTATATCATGTTTTAGTGAATAAAATATTTGTTTTGAAATTAAACATCATAAATATTGCACAAATGCCCAATAATAGGATCCGCTTTCTCGACTGACAATAATTGACGCGACATGCCTGAGTGTCCCTTTTTTCATTATCAGAATCTGGTCACCCTATACTAAAAGTAGGGCAGCCCTTATTTCTGAGGATGTCAAATTACCGACATGTCTGAAGTCCTGGAGCAAAGAAGTGTGACTGTAAGTAACTGTGAACTTCAACTTCAAACTCTTGTGTCATTAAATAATGAATTTTGAAATATATTTTAAATAATAGGTTTAATATAAACTTAAAAGCTTTTCAATTTATTTATTTTTTACTTGCACACCACCGATACAATTAAAATTTAAAATTACATCTTCCGCATAGGAAACGGAATTGTAAACATTTTAGAATATAATATTCAAAGGTTTTCTTTCTCGAACTAATACTGTGGAAAACCGACTAAATTTCGATTAATCGACCTATTAATCGATTAAAGACAGTCGGTTAACCGATCAAAATTTTTAATCGATCGACAGGTCTACTGATAAGCCTTCTCCTTGTTTTCTTCCAAATGATTAGGAAAGACTCCAACTAACCTTCTACGGTAACCCACTAATAGACTAACATATCTCTCCATCCTATTCCAAAATATATTAATCATCTCCAACTGGTATATACTGTAAATGAGCTCTTACCCTCATTAACTCTCTAAGACAATTCACAGGATGAACCTTTGCACTCAAACCTAAACAAACAATATTTGTATACTTGTATGCTTACCTACATAGTCAACACCTATTACCTATATCCCAAGCAGGCTTCCGTCCCAAATTCAGCTCCCACGACCACTTATTTCTATCCCACCTTTCCCTAATTTCGAATTACCCCACTACCGAGGGAGGGTTCAGGAAGTTGGGAGCCGGAAGAAGTCAACCGCATGGAAGTGGGCACAAAATGAAGCTCCAATTTACAACTGGTGTTGTGAACAATAGAGGAGTGTTGTTGTGTGTTTGGTCTGCGAGAGCTATTTTATTTTGCTCAAGTCCACGGGCAAGCCAATGGGGAACCACTATCCTCCACCTGAGAAGCACAGTGTGGGAGTATCACCTTTCCCCCTGGTATGACTGTATATTAGATTCATGGAATATGTACAATTAGGTAGATTTCATTAGAAAGCTAACTATTGCAATGGGTACCATGTTTTGACTTCCGGAAAATATCGACATATCTTCGCGTTTCACATTCCCTAGACCCCAAAACCACCGTCAGTTCAAAAGTTTTTATATAATGTATGTATGTATATATGTATGAATATCACTTTTTTGTGGACACGATAACTACCGTAATTTTGCACCAATCACTTTGAATTTTTTACATAATATGTATTCCTACAATATCTCGGTCGAGTTCGTTACTGGCCAAAATCGGTCGAAGGTGGTGAAAATGGGGGGGGGGGGGGGCTTTTTTTAGAAAAAGTGAATTATTGCTATAACTCTCTTAATATGTGAAACTAGCAGTAGTGCCCGGCTTCGTCCGGTTGATTTATTTGTTTTATGGATGATAATGAATACTACTACAGAACTGGCACATGATACTTAAACTAACAGAAAAAAATAATTTAACAATATAACTTTTTGTGGTGGTGGTGGTGGTGGTGGTGGTGGTGGTTGTAGTGGGGGTGATAAGTAGTACAGTATAATGGACGTAACATTCAGTTCATTTTCCCGTAATGATAATAATGAATAGGGAAACGGCTATTTTGTAACTACAGCACTGACACATATAATTTACAAACAAATTTTTTAAAAATTATTGGAAAGAGGAGTAAGTGAAATAAAAGACACTGCCTAGGGCCTAGGCCTATATCTCATTGGCTGTTAGAATTGTAGAGACCAATAGTGTCATCTTTAGTCGCATAGCGCCGTAGGAAAATAATCAGAACACTTCGGAAAACTTCGGCTGTCCCAAGCTACTGAGGCAGCAATAGTATCATTTATCGCCACATAGCCCTCAACGATAAGGTTTGGAATAAATGAAGGCAAATTTGAAAGCACCAACGATTATTGCATCTGGTAACCTTAGTGTACTGCACCAACACCATTGCACCTATACATAGGCATAATATTTTCATGATGATAACTGTTTTAAGGGGCCTAAGAGATCCTTTTGCACTAATTACTCCCCATGACTGCAATTTATAAACAGCGCAAGATGCAACCATTTTCGCAGTTCTGCACCAGAACACAGGTAAGGGTGACGTGATGCAGCCCGAACTGCCCGTCAAGAATAGACTTATTAAAATACACTTACAGTTACACAACTACGGACATGAATGGTTCTAGGGCCTTAATACGTGGTTTTCAAGTTTATTTTGCCTGTTATTCTAAATGTAGAGAATGGAGAGCATTGTCCAAAATATCAAGTGGACAGTGTTATCAGCAGGGGTTCAAATTGTATGTAAAATTTGGTGCAATCAGGAGAAACGGTGTGGATTTGTGATAAAGGGCCTAAATGCAGGAAATGGAGTAGTCAGTCCAAAATTTAAAGTGGACTTCGTCACCCGCAGGGTTCCAAAGGGTAAGTATACAAAATATGGTTCAGATCAGTGAAACGCTGTAGATTTGTGCCAAAGGACTTAAATGAAGGGAATGGAGTCGCCAGTCCAAAATTTCAAGCAGACAGTGTTACTCGTCGGGTTCCAAAGGGTAAGTATGTAAAATTTGGTTCAGATCGGTGAAACGGTGTATATTTGTGCCAAATACAGGGCCTAAATACAGGGAATTGAGTGAGTGGTCTTTCAAAAATTCCTTGCAGACAGTGTTACTCGCAAGGTTCCAAAGCGTAAGTATACAAATTTTGGTTCAGATCGGTGAAGTGGTGTAGATTTGTGCCAAAGGGCCTAAATGTACGGAATGGAGTGGTCTGTCATAATTTTAATGTATGCAGTGTTACTCGCAGGGTTCCAGAGGGCAAGTATACACATTTTGGTTCAGATCAGTGAAACGTTGTAGATTTGTGCCAAAATGCCTAAATGCAGGGAATGGAATGGTCTGTCCGAAATTGCATGCAGACCGTGTTACTCGCAGGGCTCCAAAGGGTAAGAATACAAATTTTGGTTCAGATCGGTGAAACGGTGTAGATTTGTGCCAAAGGGCCTAAACGCAGGGAATGGAGTGGTCTGTCCGAAATTTTATGTAGTGTTACTCACAGGGTTCCAAAGGGTACGTATACAAATTTTGGTTCAGATCGGTGAAAAGGTGTAGATTTGTGCCAAAGGGCCTAAATGGAGGGAATGGACTGGTCTGTAATAAAATTTCACGTAGACAGTATTACTCGCAGGATTCCAAAGGGTAAGTATACAAATTTTGGTTCAGATCGGTGAAACGGTGTACGTATCACTCACTAACCACAACGCCAGCGCATGCGGATAGAGCAGTTCGGGAGCGCTTGTTCTCACCGACTTACTGAACAAAAATCAATCTTAAAGGTTACCTGAGAAGTGTAGCCTAATACTAAATAGCTTAAACTATTCCTCTTGAATCTGGCTATCATATAAAAAAGAATTTTTCGAATCGGACTGGTAGTTCCAGAGATTAGCGCGTTTAAAGACACAAACGGTCTGGCTGCGTGGCTCAGGGGTAACGTTCTCGCTTACTGAGCCCAAGGTTGCAGGTTCGAAACCTGGCGCAGTCAGCTGGCATTTGAGGGTGCGCAAATGCGAGGGAGCCGTGTCAGTACATTTACTGACACGTTAAAGATCCCCTTCGGGGCAAAATTCCGGCACCCCGGCGTCTCTAAAAGCCAGTGTAGTTAAAAGGGACGTAAAACCAATAACATTATTATTATTAAAGACACAAACACACAGACAAACTCTTCAGCTTTATTATATTAGTATAGATTTAAACATGCTAGTGCAACAATCACAATAACGCAGGTTATCACAAAAATAGTACTCAAACACCCATGTACACGGGGCAACATGACCACGATGTCCAAGCCCCGCAAATGAAATATTAACTGTGGATTCGATAGCATAGAGAATACTACAGTCCAATAAATCCTTGAGCAATACTGAAAAATGGCTTCAAATACCATATCCTATCTCCAATTTACTCATGCTAGTGCAACAATCACAATAACGCAGGTTATCAAAAACATTCTACACACACACCCATGTACAACCGCGGGCTAAAGCACTGCGTTAGGTCAAGGGGCCAAGCTCTCTGCTGACTCGGTAGACGCGTGGGTTCGAGCCCCACCGTCGGCTGTCCTTGAAATGGTTTTCCGTGGTTTCCCCATTTTCAATACCAGGCAAATGCTGGGACAGTACCTTCTGACAGGCCACGGCCGCTTCCTTCCACATCCTTGCCCAGTTTCATTCATCTTCATCCATTCCATCTCTCATCCCGACGCGCAGGTCGCCCACGGGCGTCGCCTAGAAAGACCTGCACTCGGCCTCTCAGGAGGCTACACGACAAAAAAAAAACATGTACAAGGGGCAACATGACCACGATGTCTAAGCCCCGCAAATGAAATAACAACTGTCCACACATGAAAACTGCAAAACGGTGATAGGAGAATGTAGGAATGTTTGCCACTATTTTTCTTTGACAGGATAGCCTTACATTACAATTTGCTAATATGCTGATTCACTGTGCATACGATAGCATAGAGAATACTACAGTCCAATACAATCCTTCATTGTCAATCGGTCAGTTTTCCCATGTGTCCTTCGCAAATTTCACCGGACTATCATGATACAGAGTAAATCGTTGTTGCCTAGTGACAACATGTCCATCAATGTGCGGCGTTGACCATCCTGATACAGTGTTAGTCGTTGTCGCCTAGCGACAATATGTCCGTCAAGTTATTGGATCGGTGAAACGGTGTAGATTTGTGCAAACGGGCCTAAATGCAGGGAATGGAGTGGTCTGTCTGAAATTTTACATAGCCTAAAATATTCCTCTTGAATCTGGCTATCATATACAAAAATATTTTTTCGAATCCGACTGGTAGTTCCAGAGATTAGCGCGTTTAAAGACACAAACACACAGCCAAACTCTTCAGCTTTATTATAGTAGTATAGATATCAAATCCATTCAAAGTTCATACTATGTGTCGGATAAGGGCCAAAAATGAATGTTTGAAAAGTTTTTTATAGCATCAACCATTGACCAAGGGTTGTGAAAAAGTAGTTCTTTTGGGAAACATTAATCATACCTCTCTCAACAGGCACAAAATCAAAACCGTACAAAATGGACAATATTCCCCTAATAATTACCTAAAACTTTTGTCAGAAAGAATTTTGATATGATCCACCATTGCGCCGAGGGATGAGCAAAATGATTTCGGAATTAGAAGAAAATGCCAAGAGCCATCAGAAGTTGCCATCAGAATTGATAAGGGATGAGCCATCAGAAGTTGCCACGACAACGCCATTGCACGAGATCACATTCACTTTTCCATCTGACTCTGTGGGAAGCGGCTTCGGTGACGTAACTGGTAGCATGCTGAACTGCTATGCCCAAGGCCGCGGGTTCAAAACCGACCGAAGTCGTCAGATTTTCTTAGAGTGCTAAAAATCCCTCAGTATGCTTTCCTTCGGAGGGTAAGTTCCAACGTTGCTGGTAGCGGTGGCATCTAGTAGCCAAGTTCACAGCTAGGTGTAGTTGACGGTAGTATTTGGTAGCAAAATTAGGAACTACTACTTGAAATTAACCGTCTGCAGTCTTTACCTGAATTACAGACTAATACAGTCATCACAATTAACACCGTTTATCAGACAGATTCTACACACACCCAAAGTACACGGGGCTACATGACCACGTTGTCGCAGCCCCTAAACTGAGGAACCAACCAACATCTCTGTGGGAGAAAAAAAAATTGCGTGAAGAAGTAACAGATCGTTAGATTGTTATACATCAGTGTCGAAACCTTAAGGACAGTGTGACCACAAGTATAATAAAAATGGACCCCAAATGGAGAGAAGGTTACTGTCCCCATAAGACAATAAAATGTTAAAAATATGCATAAAAAGACGAAAAATAAAGTCAATTAAGCTCCAATTCTAAAATACTTTCTCGCAATAAATGAGGTCAGATCCTTCTACGAAAACCTGCATATTCTGCCTATTTTCGCCTATCCCCTAGTTTGCCCGGTGAAATCTACCTCCACCTTCTGTCGTGCCGAAAGGAATTTTTATTGAGTTATAAACATGCCAAATGTTTCACGTGTTCTGTTAGTATATAGTCCTGTAAATAGTGTGTATGTGTTGTTAGTACTAGTTATGTAGTTAAGACATGAAAAACACCTTGATAACGTTATATAATACTGAAGTGAGCTACTGGAAAATCCCTTTGTTAATACCTGTAACACACCTCTATTCGTCGGACGTTCATGTCTGCTAAAGGACATATTTAACCCGCGAGGACTGGCGCATGGGTATTTTTGACCCGAGGCTTAAAAAATGCTCTATATTTTCGTTTTGGTCGGCCCTTATTTCCTGTCGCTTAATGTATCTTCCTTCCTAGCCTTGAGCTTCACCCTGCAAAAGAAACATGTCCATAGCTGTTTGAACACCCAAGTTATTTCTATATTATTTACGGTCGGGTCAGATTTTTTTGTCCTCGCGTGACAATTTTCGTCTTACGTTAGTCGGGACAATCTGTAAATAATAAGGGGAAAAATCCACCTATTTTGTTCCAGCACAATCACATAGGTCACGTTCTTGTTCATTCATGTTTCGGTTCTAGGGTCACCTTGGCCATCAGCTCCTTTGTTCAAAAGAATTGAGATGACTGTTTTGCCGCCACTATCAAGGCCAATTATACTGTTATGAAAATTATTGTCATTTTTCCGCACGTTAAGTTTGAAAAATATAAATAAACCTCATTTTATATTGGGAATAGCTCATAGGAAGACACCAGGTGTAAAATTACTTAATTGAAATACGTACGTCTACGACAAAATCGGAGTGACCTGATTACCTGAAAAACCTATTGGCAGCATCCTCTGTTCAGCATTTTTCTTCATGAACTTATACAAATCTGTCGACTCTATAAAAAAGGCGTTAAGTGAACTAGATCTGATGATGTTCGCTTGACGATTGAAGCATGTAATCTGATTAACCACCCCCCCCCCCCCCCCCCTTATTTTGAGAAGTGTATTCATTATCATCCTTTCATGTATTCGTTCTAGAAGAACTGTTACGGTCTGTACAAAGGATTTGCATTTTCACGGCATCCTTTCCTGGGGCGACCTAGAGATCTCTTCCCACCTGGATCCTGCTTCTGTCCCTCCTTTTAAGGTGTCCTAGCCAATTTCTCTGGTATTCATGGATGTATTCCATTACAGGTCTGCTGTTAAGACCATTCAGCACATCTGTGTTTCGCTTGTGATCCCACTTAGTGACTCGTCGCATATATTTTCATTTCGGCGGTAGTTATTCGTCTCTCATCGCATTTCCTCAAGTGTGAAGTGTATAAAAGTATATAATTAAACCATGTAAATTTCCTAGGTTAGTAGGTGTGAGTAGGTAAGTGTTATTCCCCACCAAATTTAATTGGGCACATTTATGTGTTGACCGAATCAAAAGGAACTTTTTTTGGTTTAATTGTACCCTTAGCAAACCCTGTCATTTAACATTCGTATGGCACTAGGATGATTTCATTCCAAACCAAGGGTGATCAGAATATTCTGAAGTGTGGGTACTCTATATATTGTTACTTTTATATAAGTTGTTTGTTTTCCTCCTAGAAACTTCTGTGCCAACAACCCATTCAACCAGTGAAATATTGGAGACCAGGAAATTGCTATCTGGCAGATTCATATCTGAGGTAAGTTGAATTTGTTAAATGTTAAATACAGATGGCCTGAATTGAATTTCCATTCCTGCCTTGAAAGGTTTCAGATCCTAGTACAGGGACTGAGGTGGAGTGCACTTGGCCTTACAAAGACGAATAAGAAAAGAGGTGGGTTCAAATCTCACTTTCTGCAATCCTAGAAGTAGTTTTGTGTGTTATTCTGAGATACTAACTATGGGTGCGTTTTAGGTAGATTTCATTAGAAAGCTAACTATTGCAATGGGTACCATGTTTCGACTTCCGGAAAATTTCGACATATCTTCGCGTTTCACATCCCTTAGACCCCAAAACTACCGTCAGTTCAAAAATGTATATATAATTTATGTATGTATAGATATCAGTTTCTTGTGACACGATAACTGCCGTAATTTTGCACCAATCACTTTGAATTTTTTACATAAACATAAACTTTTGTATGAAACAATTTTTATATGACCCACCATTACACCAAGGGGTGAGCCAAATGATTTAAATTATAAGAAAATGCCAAGTGCCATGAGAGGTTGCCAAGACAACTTTACTAAATTGATAAGGGATGAGCCATCAGCAGTTGCTATGACAACGCCACTAGCCCGGTCAAGTTAGCCCAAAAAATAGGGGTAAGGTTACAAACATTCGCATAGAGCTGAAAATTTGTACTAATGGTCTAAACACCATTATAAATGGAATGTGGAAAGTCCCCATCGGTCCGACAACGTCAAAAAAAAACAAGGTCAAAGTTCGCAAATATGTTTTTTTTGCGTTTTTTCAGCCAAATGGTAAGTTTTATCATAAAAATAGATCAGACTAAAATTGTAGATCATGCCATTATATATAAGAATTGTCTTCTCACGTTTTATCCTCAGAGTCACCGTTTTTGAGATATAACGATTCAAAAAGTTGAAAAAGTTGTATTCTTCATAATATGCACACGTTTCCACGCCACCTGTGAGGTAGTGTACTTGGCGTTTTTTTAACGTGGTTTCTCCGGTAGGCCTATTCCACTATCTATTGTGATCCTATTTAATTCAATAATATTTAATCATATATATTATTTCAGTAGTATAGAACCCTCCTCCGGCGCTTACAAGAGACCGATCGTGACAAATGAACATTCCAATGAAAGAGAATAGACATTAGCAGTGACGAATTGCACTCTAATTTCATAAATATCTATACATTCCTTAAAAAGTGACTTTCAAAAAATGTAAGAAGTGTGCGATTTGCATATACTGTTTCTGTAGGAAAATACACTCCATAATTGCTGTCCACTTCCCATTTTAACCGCTGTGAAGCCTGTTTCATGTCTTTTTTAACATCTGAGGTCTTTCTTTATCATTATTCATGGATTTTAGAAACAGTAAATCAAAGAAATGAATACTCAAATCGTATAATTTCATAAATATCGAATAACCGGTGAGTGTTATGATGATCCAATTTTCAGTGATTGCCTTCTTAAGTTAGGAAACGTAGAACTTGGAATTCTAACTGAAATGTAAATAGTGTTCTATAATCATTTGGTTAAAATAAAATCATAACAACCTTTCTCCTTAAGTCTCTCATTATAAACCTATTGGGGAAAGTATGGTTTATGGACGTGCGAGATTTCTCGCATGGGTCCGCTAGTAATAAAAAAAAATGGTACTATTGGAAATGATGAAAGCGATGTGAATTTTAAGAAATTGGGGGAAATTATTCGGAATCAGCTAATATTTCTGCTTCCTCATGTTCTTGTTCTTCTTTTACTTCTTGTTCCTCTTCTTATTCTTGTTCCTCCTCTTCTTCCTGCTGGATGCAGGTAAATTGTCCTAACAGCGACGAATCAGATGTCTCCTCGCTGATATCGTATGAACACCCTTCTGATGGCAATCAACATTGGAGCATGACTGGCCTTGACAACTGGTACATGCTAATGAACAAAATAATCCAACTTTTTGCAGCCGCATTTAGCATTACATCCCTTTTAGGTAGATTTCATTAGAAAGCTAACTATTGCAATGGGTACCATGTTTCGACTTCCGGAAAATTTCGACATATCTTCGCGTTTCACATCCCTCAGACCCCAAAACCACCGTCAGTTCAAAAGTTTATATATAATTTATGTATATATGTATCTATCTATCTATATATATCAGTTTCTTGTGGACACGATAACTGCCGTAATTTTGCACCAATCACTTTGAATTTTTTACAAAATATGTATCCCTATAAAGTCTCAGTCGAGTTCGTTAATGGGCAAAATCGGTCGAAGGGGGTGAAAATGGGGGGCTTTTTTCGAAAAAGTGAAATTTCGCTATAACTCTCTTAATACGTGAAATATCGAATCCATTCAAAGTTCATAATATGTGTCGGATAAGTGCCAAAAATTTATGTCAAATAAGTTTTTTGATAGCACAAACCATTGACCAAAGGGGTGGAAAAAAGTGGGTTTTTCGGGAAACATTAATCATTTCTCTCTTAATAGGCACAATATCAAAACCGTACAAAATGGAAAATATTCCCCTAATAATTACCTAAAACTTTTGTCTGAAAGAATTTTTGATATGACCCACCATTACGCCAAGGGATGAGAAAAATGATTTCGGAATTTTAAAAAATGCCAAGTGCCATCAGAGGTTACCATAACAACGCTTTTAAATTGATAAGGGATGATCTATCAGAGGTTGCCCTGTCTGTCTGTCTGTCTGGCTGTGTGTGTGTGTGTGTGTGTGTGTCCCCCCCCTATCATCTCCTAAACGGCTGCAGCAATCGAAACCAAATTTAGTATGAGTAAAGATGTATACCGGAATATCTCAGGCCCATATTTGAAAAAGATGCCAGTGCTACCAACTGCTAAACAAGCGCAATAGAAATTTGAGCTCCATGTTGGATATCTTGGAAGGTATACACGGGAGCTATTCTAAAATTGGCACACATGTAGATAATACTATTTCAGTTTAATTTCCAGGTGGCCATACATGACAGCGTTGCCAAAATAATTGTAAGCCTTCTGATAAGTCCAATTTTTAAATGCATATAACTTCTACACTATCAATTGGATTTCAACCAATTTTTTATGTAATATGTGTACATAAACATATATGACTGAGTGTATTCTTAAGAGCCACCAGGGCTGCCAACTGTTAATAATTGCTCTCTATTGTGTATCCAAATATATCAGAAAGTATGCAAGCCGACAGCTTTAAACTATGCACACGTAAATTACCCGACATTTTACATTAATTTGGAGTAACTTATATACGTCAGTTCTACCAACATGATTCTAAGCCTGCTGATAGGACCAATTTTTAAATACATGTAACTTCTATACCAACAAATGGATTTCATCCAAAATTGGCTCAAAAATATATAATATTTCAGATTATTTCTGACCAGCACTCGCATGATATTGTTGCCAACATGCTTTTACGTGTACTAATAGATCCAATGTCTAAATCCATGTAACGTCCTTTGGACTTCAACCACATTTTGTATTCTGTACCTTAGGAGATGGAAGTAAGAATATATTCAGTCACCAGAGCTGCCAACTGTATTGCTCTATTAGGCTACATTATGCCTAGTATACCTTATTTCGAACTAATTAAGACATTTCGATATTACCCACTTAATTTCGTCATTATTCTAGATAGGTTCATATACTGTAGATTAATCTATGGCATGAATCTTCATTTTAAGAAAAGTAGGATCTTTAGTTCGTCTCGGAACTTCTTGTTCCATCTGACTATGAGGGAAGCGGCTAACTGGTAGCATGCTGAACTTCTATGCCCAAGGTGCTGGTTCAAAGCCGGACAAAGTCGCCGGATTTTCTAAGAGCGCTAAAAATCCCTCAGCATGCTTTCCTTCGGAGGGGAAGTTACAACGTTCGTTGCAAGTTGCTGGTTGCGGTGGCATCTAGCAGCCAAGTTCACAGCTAGGTGTCGTTGACGTTAGTATTCGGTACAAAATTAGGTACTACTACTTAAAATTGACCGTCTGCAGACCTTACCTGAATTACAGACTAATGCAGTCATCACAAATAACACCGTTTATCAGACAGATTCTACACACAGCCAATGTACACGGGGTTACATGACCACCTTGTCGCAGCCCCTAAACTGAGGAACCAACCAACATCTCTGCGGGAGATAAAATTTTGCGTGAAGAAGTAACAGATTGTTAGATAGTTACACATTAGTTCCAAACCTTGCATAAGGACAGTGTGATCACAAGTAGGCTATAAAAATTAACCCAAAATGACAAGAAGGTTACCATCCCCATAAGACAGTAAAATGTTAAAAGTATGCATAGAAAGACGAAAAATTTTTAACTAACTTCCAATTGTAAAATACTTTCTCGCAATAAATGAGGTCTGATCCTCCTACGAAAACCTGCATATTTTGCCTATTATACCCTATCCCCTAGTTTGTCCGGTGAAATCTACCTCCGCCTTCCGGCGTGCCGAGAGGAATTTTTTACAATTGCTGATGTCCTGATAATTGAAAGAACAATAGAACAGTTCAACTTGACAAATACAACTATTGTTGGTGAAGACGTTTACTTACTGATATTACTTACTGCTCGAACTCCAACCGAAGAAATAATTTATTTTTAGCCTATTTTCAATTTTGAAAAAATAGGCTTATGAGATCACCTTTTGTCCGTGTGTGTGTGCGTGTGTGTGTGTGTGATTCGTGCGTGTGTCCCCCCCTCATAAAATCTAAACGGCTGGAGCGATTTCAATGAAACTCGGAAAGCTCATAGCACTATTCCCGGCGACCTCGACCGTGCCCTTCAAATTTTGTTACGGCTCACCAATCCAACATGGCGGCTGTGCGAAATATTTCACCAGCATTCTATATCTACGAAACTATTACTGATATTACCCTGACATTTTCTATGGTGATATAGGAAACTACTATAAGTTCACTTATGTGACTTTTGAAAATCTGGTAACTACAAAACCAACATGGCGGCCAAGCGAATTTGCGACTTTTAAATAGACGTTTCTCGCGATTTGACCAACCAAACGCAATGAAACTTGGTACAGAATATGTTTATATACATTGTAATGCGCCGACATCTAACTTCGTTCAATTGTTAACATAATCACAAGATGGCGGATGTGCGAAATATTTCACCGGCATTCTATATCTCTGAAACTATTAGCGGTAAAACCCTGAAATTTTTTACGGAGATAAAGGGCACTACTGGAAGTCCATCCATAAGACTTTCAAAAACCGTTTAACTACAAAACGAACATGGCGGCCAAGCGAATTTGAAAATTTTAAATGGACCTTTCTCGCGATTTAATGTTCCAAGCGCACTGAAACCTGGCACAGGAAATATTTATACACATTGTAATTCACTGGTATCTAATTTAGTTATATTATTTACATAACCTCAAGATGGCGGCAGTGCGAATTTTAAAATTAAGATTTTATTTATTGTGATGTAGTCATGCGATCGAAGTGAAAGTTTGAATAATGAACCTACGCAATAATTTTCCTTTCATGGTACATGACTCTATGGCCTATACATTTAACAATCCAACATGGCGACCATCAGAAATATTTAGACGATACTGAATATCTACGAATCTATTTTAGCAATCAAACTGCATTTTTTAATGTTCATAGGGGCTATGAACTTAAGTTCACCTATAGGACTTTAAATAACCTGGTGATCACAAATCCAACATGGCGGTGACGCGAATTATAAATATTCACATGGACGTTTCTCGCAATTTAACCAACCGCGTGCAGTGAAACTTGGTACAGTAAATCCTTATACGAATGTTAATCCACTGGCATCTAATTTATTTCAATTGTTTCCATAACCTCAAGATGGAGCTGTGAAAAATTTTAAAATCTCCTTGTTTTTTCTTGTGTCCTAATTATGCGATTGAAGTTTGAATACTACACGTTCACAATAATCTGCATGTAACAGTACATAACTCTAGGACCTACATATATAAAATCCAACATGGCGACCATCCGAAATATTTAGTCGGTTCTCAATATCTACGAATCTATTACAGCAATCAAACTGAAATTTTGTATGTTGATAGTGGCAATTAACATAGGATATATGAAAATAGGCTGTATAGTTCTTCACGGAACTACTTGTTTTAAACCTGGGAAAGCTCAATATCAGTTGGAACAAAAAACAATTGCAATTACCTTGTCTTCCTCCAACCTCTGCTTCTGCTCATCAACATCTATTTCGGGTATATTATCAAGTTCAAGTGTGGCTTGGTAATCAACTAGACCCAGAAGTTAATATTGAATGTTAATCGACAATACATTGGAACCAATCCAGACTTTACTCCCACCTGCACCGGAAAACTCCTCAACAAAGTATTTTGCAATTATTAAAAGGGATGTAATGCTAAATGCGGCTGCAAAAAAGTTGGATTATTTTGTTCATTAGCATGTGCCAGTTGTCAAGGCCAGTCATGCTCCAATGTTGATTGCCATCAGAAGAGTGTTCATACGATATCAGCGTGGAGACATCTGATTCATCGCTGTTAGGACAATTTACCTGTGCCCAGCTGGAAGAGAAGAAGAAGAAGAAGAAGAGCAAGAAGAGGAGGAACATGAAGAAGAAGAGGAACAAGAAGATAAAGAAGAACAAGAACATGATAATGCAGAAATATTAGATGATTCCGAATAATTTCCCCCAATTTCTTAAAAATCACTCCGCTTTCATAATTTCCAAAAGTACCATTTTTTATTATTAAATATAATTGAATTAAACAGGATCACAATAGATAGTGGAATAGGCCTTCCGGGGAAACTACGTAAAAAAAGGTGCCAACTACACTACCTCACAGGTGGCGTGGAAACGTGTGCATATTATGAAGAATACAACTCTTTCAACTTTTTGAATCGTTATATCTCAAAAACGGTGAATCTTAAGGGAAAAAGTGCACAGACAATATTTATAGATAATGACATAATCTACAATTTTAGTCTGATCTATTTTTATGATAAAACTTACCGTTTGGCTGAAAAAACGCAAGGAACACATATTTGCGAAATTTGACCTTGAATAATTTTTTGCCGTTGTCGGATCGATGGCGACTTTTCACATTTCATTAATAATGGTGTTTCGACCATTAGTACAATATTTCAGCTCTATGCGAATTTTTGTAACCTTGCATGTCTAACTTGACCGGGCTAAACTGCACGAGATCACATTCAGTTTTCCATCTGTCTGTGGGAAGCGACTTCGGTGTCGGAACTGGTAGCATGCTGAACTTCTATGCTCAAGGTTGCGGGTTAAACCCGCCTGAAGTCGTCGGATTTACTAAGAGCGCTAAAAATCCCTGAGTATGCTTTTCTTCGGAGGGGAAGTTCCAACGTTCGATGGCATTTGCTGGCTCCGGTGGCATCTAGTTGCCAAGTTCACAGCTAGGTGTCGTTGATGGTAGTATTTTTAATTATGTAGCCTATTTTAGGTAGATTTCATTAGAATGCTAACTATTGCAATGGGTACTGCGCCCGAACTCCACTAGGTCACAGTCCCAAATCCGGGCAGATGGAAAAAGAATCGTAGGGACGTCAATACCCGGCTAAGAATTGAACATGTCCTACCGGACTAATGACTAGGGAACCCTGAACACACACAACGCGCACCTAACTATACTACCAACTCGTTGCATACAGAACAGCTTAAAAAATAAAAAAAGAGAGCACTAATGAGCAATTCGACTCACGTGTAATTAAGGTAAATGTGTCGATAGACTGTCTGCATCTAGTTAGCGGTATCGTTATCGCGTAATTAAGCATTGAAATAAGAATCAGCTCTATAAAAAACGTAGCAAGTGTATAAAAACGCTTGCCTTTTATTAACAAAAATGACATTACATAAATGTCCCTAACACTGTTGAAAGATAAAATAAAAACACTCAAAATAAAATAGCTGCCCTTCTCTAGGCTTAATATGACTAAAATGAGTCTCTTGTGTATCACACACAAATTATGTGAAAGTAATATCTTTCCTTGAAAGATGTTGCAAAAACGAACAACATTATTACAATGCAAAATGCTGTAGTTCTACTTCTGTTGTACTTCACTTTAACGTTCAACTTCTACAAACATGTTCCCTGTTTAATACAGTCGTTAAAGTCTCCCTAATATAGCGTCAAATCTACAAATCTGAATAAAATAATTGATAATAATAATAATGTTTATATACACATATATACACTATCGCGTCCTGCACGATTTCTTTATATTTGTCTCTAATTGTATAGAGTTCATTCCTACCATCTTCTCTCGTATATCACACAATAAAATTGTCAAATCCTGTATTATATTGTTATAACCAAAGTGAATTATTGTTACAAACAGTTAAGTTCATGACTATTCACTTAAATATACAAATCCGGTATTTAATGATCAATAATATTACAAACTTGCGACGCAAGATTTTCAGATAAGCTTCCAAAATAAAACTATAAGTGTGCAAGGCATTAACCCTCACTGCTCACACTCGTGATTCTCCAAAAATAAATATTACGGCTTTACTTAACTGACACATAGTATTTCACTTCTTTCCATCTTAAATTCCTTATCTCACACACTTCATAAACGATATTATCGCGTCCTTATTACTCTTCCTTCGACGTAATTGCTTGTCGTATATATTCTCCTTTTAGCTCTTTTACAAACTTCTATGAACCATATCAAATACTTTCAACAAAGTAAGATATTCAGAATTCCTACTAGATATTACAAATGTAACACCTTTCATGAATTATATACTCCTCCTCCGACAGAATCTTCTATCGATTATACAATTCGTTGCTATGTTCCATATATACATCTCTCACAAAATATTACCGCAAATTTCTTCACATTCTCGCTTCCATATATCATGCCGTATTTCTTCTCGTTGCTTTAAATACATTTCTGTTACAATTTCTAGCCTTGCTCTGAATCTTAAGTCTGCTCGCGTTTGTCATCAAATAGCAATACCTTTACCTCCCGTCTCTTCTTACAATAGATACTTAATATCCTTCCTTTCATTTTACAAGATCTTTTCATAACAAATATTGATCTACAATACCTTATAATTTCGTTTTCATCATTCAGCATGCCTTTAAAATTACGCATACTGTTCTTACGTTCAAAATAAACTTCTGGGTTTTACAATATCATCTTCTCAGACAACGGAGTTCCTTCAATGCAAATATTGAATACTCCTGTCAATAATTACGGTTTTATACATCATAATTTCGTTCCTGAGACGAATTAGCTTCATATACTTTGGGTCATCATGATCTCTCTTTCTCTTGTATCACATGTACAAATTTACGCTTGTCAAAACTCATGACTACTTTCTCTCCACTGTTACAATATTTATTCAACATACTTATTACCGTTTCTCTGATGTTACAACAATATGTACGAAATATACTTTGTTATCGCAAAGGATTTATCTTCAAGCAAAATTCTAAGCGTTCTAATAAACTGCAAAAATAAATACGGTGACGAATATCTTCAATAAACGTACAAATTCGTCCAAATGACGTATGAAGATTTCTACCAAAATTTCTAAATTCTAGACAAAATAATAACATGGGCTATGAATATAAGATATGATATTGGTCATTATACTGGAATGTCGTGTACATGTTCTAACTACATAGGTGTGGAAAATTGCACTCGTCTCCTTGTAGTACAACGTGGCTAGACTTCCTCCTCATTTCTTCGTAAGTTGCATTCTGTACATTCATTCTTCCGGTTAAATACTTATACACGTTTCTCAGAAATGCATCTTTCCTCTGAAAAGTGGTTATTCCAGCTAACTTGTCCAATGTTGCCTGATCTTCATCATTCGTCTGGATTACATTGACTCTGACGTTGGTCTTGGATGTTGGATGCATCGATAATATATCTGCTAACAGATTATCTTTACCTGGCACGTGACTAATGGTTGCATTGAACTGTTGCAAGAACATAGTCCATCTAGTCATCCTGTCACTAGACAAATCGGATTTCAACATATATTCCAATGCTTTATGATCTGTTCTTATGAGTATGCGATGTTCTAGCAATATATTTTTCCACTGTTGTAGCGCATTAATGACCGCTAATGCCTCCAGCTCTGTGCTATAGTAGTTCACTTCGTGTGACCGCAGCTTCCTGCTGTTGAATGCTATGTAATGGATGTTTCCTTCAGCGTCTTTTTGGTATAAGACAGCGCTTATTCCAATCCTCGATGCATCTGTCTCCACAATAAATGTTCTTACAAAGTCTGGATATTCCAACTTGATATTGTTCTTAAACATCTCCTTAGCTTGCGTGAAAGCATTCTCCGCCGTTGCGTCCCACTTGCATCTGCTATTCTTTTTCAAAATTCATGAAGTGGTGCCATCACTTCAGAATAACGTGGACAATGACTGCTAAAAAATTGGCATAAACCAACGAAGGCTCGAATATCCTTTACTTTCTTCGGTCTTGGAAATTCAAAATTGCTTCGATCTTATTATTGTCGGATGACAACCAAATTGATATATGGTGTGTCCTAAGAAGTTTATTTTCTCTTGGAAAAAGTGGCATTTGTTGAAGTTGACCTTTATATTTGCTTCTTGTAAATTTTCAAACAATGTTTTAGCTGTATTAAATGTTGCTCTGGCGTTTCTGAGGAAATAATCAAGTCATCAACGTAGCATATGACGTACTTCTTAACCTCATCACTCAGCTTATTATCAAGGGCTCTGATAAATGCTGGGCTCGAGTTCACTAAACCATACGGAACTCGACGAAACGTGTAACTAGACTCGTTAAATAAGAATCCTGTATAGCATCTGCTATATTCAGTCAACTCTATCTGGTAAAATCTGGCCGTTAAATCAATAACGGAAAAACAAGTTTTTCCACGGAATTTTCTTAGTAGTTCCCTTATCATGGGTGGTCGGTCCTGTTCTTTCATCAGTAATAAGTTGATTTGAAGAGCATCTAAACAAACTCTCAGACTTCCATCAACCTTCTTCACCACAGTAATGGGATTCAAATAAGGGGTAGCCTGTTTCTGGATAAATCCGTCCTTTTCCATTCCTTAACGTTTTGTGTTTTCATGTGTAAGTGCATATAGGGCTTCAACTTCGGCAGTTAAACCTGCCTGACTGCTTCTCATCTGCTCCAATATTGACCTGATGTAGGTCATGTCCTCAGACGACATACTCTTAATATATATGAGAATTAGGGAAGTATTACTATACTAAACACCCCGAAATTCCAGAATGACCATCAAATAAATTATCTTAGATAATCCAAAGTATTTCGTAGATATGTCCTGCCTGCCTATCAAATATCTACGCTAACACTGACGATGTATACTACGTCGTATAAGTAAAACTGACCTCAATTCAATACTCAATTCTAACCAAAAATTTACTTAATCACAATTACAACTTTACACTTACGCTTTACTTAACCAAAATGTCATTTGCCGGAACAATGCAAGATATGCCTCTCAACTAATTGCACTCCTCATATCAGACAATGGGAATTCACTTCCACAACTTATCAGTTTGGGATCGGCATTTACAAATACAAACAAAACTCGACTGTGTCGTACACCAAACTTGCTTAAAATAGCCGTGATTACGAAATATCACCTAGTGTAACAAAATCGACACAACCGGTGGTCACTCATCTCTGGGAATTCAAATTCACAAATTCGAAAGACCCAGGCAATCGACAACGTCGAAACCCCACATTGGGCGCCATAAATTATATATGCTATATATGCGCCCGAACTCCTCTAGGTCACAGTCCCAAATCCGCGCAGATGGAAAAAGTATCGTAGGGATGTCAATATCTGGCTAAGAATTCAACATGTCCTACCGGACTAATGACTAGAGAACCCTGAACACACACAACGCGCACCTAACTATACTACCAACTCGTTGAATACAGAACAGCTTAAAAAATAAAAAAAGAGAGCACTAATGAGCAACTCGACTCACGGGTAATTAAGGTAAATGTGTCGATAGACTGTCTGCATCTAGTTAGCGGTATCGTTATCGCGTAATTAAGCATTGAAATAAGAATCAGCTCTATAAAAAACGTAGCAAGTGTATAAAAACGCTTGCCTTTTATTAACAAAAATGACATTACATAAATGTCCCTAACACTGTTGAAAGAAAAAATAAAAACACTCAAAATAAAATAGCTGCCCTTCTCTAGGCTTAATATGACTAAAATGAGTCTCTTGTGTATCACACACAAATTATGTGAAAGTAATATCTTTCCTTGAAAGATGTTGCAAAAACGAACAACATTATTACAATGCAAAATGCTGTAGTTCTACTTCTGTTGTACTTCACTTTAACGTTCAACTTCTACAAACATGTTCCCTGTTTAATACAGTCGTTAAAGTCTCCCTAATATAGCGTCAAATCTACAAATCTGAATAAAATAATTGATAATAATAATAATGTTTATATACACATATATACACTATCGCGTCCTGCACGATTTCTTTATATTCGTCTCTAATTGTATAGAGATCATTCCTACCTCCTTCTCTCGTATATCACTCAATAAAATTGTCAAATCCTGTATCACATTGTTATAACCAAAGTGAATTACTGTTACAAACAGTTATGTTCATGACTATTCACTTAAATATACAAATCCGGTATTTAATAATCAATAATATTACAAACTTGCGACGCATGACTTTCAGATAAGCTTCCAAAATAAAACTATACGTGTGCATGCCATTAACCCTCACTGCTCACACTCGTGATTCTCCAAAAATACATATTACGGCTTTACTTAACTGACACATAGTATTTCACATCTTTCCATCATAAATTCCTTATCTCACACACTTCATAAACATATTATCGCGTCCTTATTACTCTTCCTTCGACGTAATTGCTTGTCGTATATATTCTCCTTTTAGCACTTTTACAAACTTCAATGAACCATATCAAATACTTTCAACAAAGTAAGATATTCAGAATTCCTACTAGATATTACAAATGTAACACCTTTCATGAATTATATACTCCTCCTCCGACAGAATCTTCTATCGATTATACAATTCGTTGCTATGTTCCATATATACATCTCTCACAAAATATTACCGCAAATTTCTTCACATTCTCGCTTCCATAAATCATGCCGTATTTCTTCTCGTTGCTTTAAATACATTTCTGTTACAATTTCTAGCCTTGCTCTGAATCTTAAGTCTGCTCGCGTTTGTCATCAAATAGCAATACCTTTACCTCCCGTCTCTTCTTACAATAGATACTTAATATCCTTCCTTTCATTTTACAAGATCTTTTCATAACAAATATTGATCTACAATACCTTATAATTTCGTTTTCATCATTCAGCATGCCTTTAAAATTACGCATACTGTTCTTACGTTCAAAATAAACTTCTGGGTTTTACAATATCATCTTCTCAGACAACGGAGTTCCTTCAATGCAAATATTGAATACTCCTGTCAATAATTACGGTTTTATACATCATAATTTCGTTCCTGAGACGAATTAGCTTCATATACTTTGGGTCATCATGATCTCTCTTTCTCTTGTATCACATGTACAAATTTACGCTTGTCAAAACTCATGACTACTTTCTCTCCACTGTTACAATATTTATTCAACATACTTATTACCGTTTCTCTGATGTTACAACAATATGTACGAAATATACTTTGTTATCGCAAAGGATTTATCTTCAAGCAAAATTCTAAGCGTTCTAATAAACTGCAAAAATAAATACGGTGACGAATATCTTCAATAAACGTACAAATTCGTCCAAATGACGTATGAAGATTTCTACCAAAATTTCTAAATTCTAGACAAAATAATAACATGGGCTATGAATATAAGATATGATATTGGTCATTATACTGGAATGTCGTGTACATGTTCTAACTACATAGGTGTGGAAAATTGCACTTGTCTACCTTCAAAACTGTGGCCGCTGGTAAGATCTGAAGATGTTGGTATCTGTGGAATTTCTCCCACGCGCCTTCGGGAATGTGACACTTGCCTGCCATCAGGTCTGCATGAGTCACGCCGCTTCCGTGTAGACCGCTGTGCTTTATGTACAGCAATGGGGTGAGTAAAACCGGTAATCAGCTGAGACTCGACTGGCAGTCTCCCCCTGTCCGTGCCGTTGACCTCGCTCCTTCGCAGCGTTTGACTCTTCTTGGCCCGATGACCTAGATACTCCTCACGCTTCATTCCTGGATCCTTCTTCTTTCTGCCCATCTCTAGATGTTCTTGGATGTCGGTAGTGTTGCAATGTGCTTTCCTAACAGGAGAAATCACCTCAGCTTGTGCATTTCTCTCCACTGTAGTAGCTTGTTGCGTTTATTCGAACGAACTGCAGATGTTGACGCAGCTCGCTCCCATTAGTTATGTTGTCATGGTCATATCTGGATCTCGCTTGTTACTATAGATTTACTTTCCCTTCATAGTGGAAGAATTAAAACATTCTCCTTCCTTCTAAACAATGAATAGTCGTAATCTCTCCCCTTCGACCTAATTCTTTATACATCTTGTACAGTGTGATGTGGTTCTTCCTTGAAGTATGACAATGCCTTTGGCTTCTCTTCTGCGTAGTCTTGTGTTCAAAGTTTCGATGTACTGTTACAAAGTATAGTTTCACGACTTATATCTCTCGTTGTTTCTGCTAAATACTTCTTCTCAATTTTGTTATCAGCTTATTCATACTTGTTGTTCCACATTTCTACTATATTTCTTCATCTTGTAGCCTAATATTTTCCAAGTCTTTACCTCTTGTAGATTAGAGAGTGATTCGTTGTACGCGTTGTCTCCTTGAAAGTTCAGATAGAAAGAGCCTCGTTACTTGGCGTTCGCTAGCCTCCTCCGTTCGATTTCCCTCGTAAATTCACTGAACTAGCCTCACTCCGCTCTGAAAATTCACTCCTTCGCTTATATCTCCTCTCTTAATTATCCAATTTAATTTCCGTCTTGCTAATTAAATTCCTCTTTCCTTGTTGGTGAACTTGATATGTCACAATCCTTTTTATTATTAAAATATTGTATTTAATATTTATCAGTTCCTCTGTAATCAATCTTTTATCTGATTGGCTGTCAATTCTTTATGGCGTGCGCTGATCACGCGTCGTCCCCACTTCTCTCTCCTCTGGCTCGCGTTCGACCTCTGCTTATCCTTGCCATGTCCCCTCGTATCAAAAACAGGTTTCTCGCAGCTAACACTGATAAAACTGTGCACTATGCTGGACTTGTCTCAAGTCATTTATGCTTGGTTAAAATGAATCAAGTAATAAAATGTCCATGTCCATTTCTAAAAAAAAAATATTTCTTTGGTCCAAAATTTTACTAATGGCTTGTTGATGCATAATCTCTCTTCCTGAGTGTAAATAAGATTCATATCTCGAATTTTTTTAACACTATTTTCCTCTGAAGCTCTCGGTTCGTACCTCGTCCGGTGATATTGTCTTGACTAGACCTAATTTCGAGCGCATTTCTCCTTTCGACCTTAACAGAAAGTATAGAATGAACTTTCTTTTATCACATAATATTCCTGTACATAAATATGCAGTCGAAATGGTGTCTCTTAGTGTATCTTGGGGTAAAATCACTTGAGTTTAGAGTGATTGTATTTTCCAATAATAGGATCATCGCTCAATCTGGCAATAGCATAGCTGTTGTTGCCATAGACTTTAGCTATCTTGAAGGGGTCTTTGAATAGGTTAGAGAACTTGACATATACCTTTTTCAAAACATCAGCCTTCACGTGCTTCTTTGTAAGAACTAAGTCTCCTTCTCTCAGAGGTCGGCTGAGTCGTCTTCCTCTCGTTCTCTTTAATCTCTTTTCTGTCTGTTTGTTATGGTGTTCTCTTGATTCCTCTATTCTTCTATACATAGAGGTTTCTATATCCTCTCGCATATCTATAATTCCATCCCGTGGTCTTCTTGGTTTCTCATTGAAATGTAACACACTAGGAATCTCATTTGTGCTTTCCTGACGAGTACTATTCATGCAGTATTCTACCAATGGAATTACCTTCACCCAGTTCGCATGGTTGTCTGAACTATATAGTCGAATGTACTTAGAAAGTTCAAGCATCTGTCTTTCTATAGGATTTGTCTGAGGACTGCGTATAGAACTATAGATATGGCTAATATCTAGTCTATCCATGGTTTCTTCAAACTCTGCTGCTGTATTCTGTGTTCCATGATCTGTAATTAATTTCTTTGGCTTTCCTAGCTTCGGTATCACGTTCTTCTCTATATGTTTCAAAACAGGTTTCGTTGTTGCCTTCTGCATGGGGTTTAACATGATGATTTTAGAAAATATATCCATGGTGACAAGTACATATTGGTTTCCTCTAATACTCTTGGGGGCAGGACCAAAAATGTCCTGGATAAAAAATTCCAATGGTTTCGTTGGTATAATGGACTTCCGTTTCTCAAATAACAATTCAGAGTTGTATTTTTTCTTTTGGCAAAGTTCACAAGATCGTATGACTAGCGCAATTGATTCTCGCATATTGATCCAGTAAATTTTTCCTGGGCGGTGCTGTAGGTTTTGTCGAACACACCGTGTCCAATACACTTGTGTGTTAACCAAACAACTGGTAAAATTAATTCTGGCGGTACCACTACTCTGATCGTGGTATGTCCTGCATCCACATATTTGCAAACCTTGTCTCCTTGTAGTACAAAGTGGCTAGACTTCCTCCTCATTTCTTCGTAAGTTGCATTCTGTACATTCATTCTTCCGGTTAAATACTTATACACGTTTCTCAGAAATGCATCTTTCCTCTGAAAAGTGGTTATTCCAGCTAACTTGTCCAATGTTGCCTGATCTTCATCATTCGTCTGGATTACATTGACTCTGACGTTGGTCTTGGATGTTGGATGCATCGATAATATATCTGCTAACAGATTATCTTTACCTGGCACGTGACTAATGGTTGCATTGAACTGTTGCAAGAACATAGTCCATCTAGTCATCCTGTCACTAGACAAATCGGATTTCAACATATATTCCAATGCTTTATGATCTGTTCTTATGAGTATGCGATGTTCTAGCAATATATTTTTCCACTGTTGTAGCGCATTAATGACCGCTAATGCCTCCAGCTCTGTGCTATAGTAGTTCACTTCGTGTGACCGCAGCTTCCTGCTGTTGAATGCTATGTAATGGATGTTTCCTTCAGCGTCTTTTTGGTATAAGACAGCGCTTATTCCAATCCTCGATGCATCTGTCTCCACAATAAATGTTCTTACAAAGTCTGGATATTCCAACTTGATATTGTTCTTAAACATCTCCTTAGCTTGCGTGAAAGCATTCTCCGCCGTTGCGTCCCACTTGCATCTGCTATTCTTTTTCAAAATTCATGAAGTGGTGCCATCACTTCAGAATAACGTGGACAATGACTGCTAAAAAATTGGCATAAACCAACGAAGGCTCGAATATCCTTTACTTTCTTCGGTCTTGGAAATTCAAAATTGCTTCGATCTTATTATTGTCGGATGACAACTAAATTGATATATGGTGTGTCCTAAGAAGTTTATTTTCTCTTGGAAAAAGTGGCATTTGTTGAAGTTGACCTTTATATTTGCTTCTTGTAAATTTTCAAACAATGTTTTAGCTGTATTAAATGTTGCTCTGGCGTTTCTGAGGAAATAATCAAGTCATCAACGTAGCATATGACGTACTTCTTAACCTCATCACTCAGCTTATTATCAAGGGCTCTGATAAATGCTGGGCTCGAGTTCACTAAACCATACGGAACTCGACGAAACGTGTAACTAGACTCGTTAAATAAGAATCCTGTATAGCATCTGCTATATTCAGTCAACTCTATCTGGTAAAATCTGGCCGTTAAATCAATAACGGAAAAACAAGTTTTTCCACTGGAATTTTCTTAGTAGTTCCCTTATCATGGGTGGTCGGTCCTGTTCTTTCATCAGTAATAAGTTGATTTGAAGAGCATCTAAACAAACTCTCAGACTTCCATCAACCTTCTTCACCACAGTAATGGGAATCAAATAAGGGGTAGCCTGTTTCTGGATAAATCCGTCCTTTTCCATTCCTTAACGTTTTGTGTTTTCATGTGTAACTGCATATAGGGCTTCAACTTCGGCAGTTAAACCTGCCTGACTGCTTCTCATCTGCTCCAATATTGACCTGATGTAGGTCATGTCCTCAGACGACATACTCTTAATATATATGAGAATTAGGGAAGTATTACTATACTAAACACCCCGAAATTCCAGAATGACCATCAAATAAATTATCTTAGATAATCCAAAGTATTTCGTAGATATGTCCTGCCTGCCTATCAAATATCTACGCTAACACTGACGATGTATACTACGTCGTATAAGTAAAACTGACCTCAATTCAATACTCAATTCTAACCAAAAATTTACTTAATCACAATTACAACTTTACACTTACGCTTTACTTAACCAAAATGTCATTTGCCGGAACAATGCAAGATATGCCTCTCAACTAATTGCACTCCTCATATCAGACAATGGGAATTCACTTCCACAACTTATCAGTTTGGGATCGGCATTTACAAATACAAACAAAACTCGACTGTGTCGTACACCAAACTTGCTTAAAATAGCCGTGATTACGAAATATCACCTAGTGTAACAAAATCGACACAACCGGTGGTCACTCATCTCTGGGAATTCAAATTCACAAATTCGAAAGACCCAGGCAATCGACAACGTCGAAACCCCACATTGGGCGCCATAAATTATATATGCTATATATGCGCCCGAACTCCTCTAGGTCACAGTCCCAAATCCGCGCAGATGGAAAAAGTATCGTAGGGATGTCAATATCTGGCTAAGAATTCAACATGTCCTACCGGACTAATGACTAGAGAACCCTGAACACACACAACGCGCACCTAACTATACTACCAACTCGTTGAATACAGAACAGCTTAAAATATAAAAAAAGAGAGCACTAATGAGCAACTCGACTCACGGGTAATTAAGGTAAATGTGTCGATAGACTGTCTGCATCTAGTTAGCGGTATCGTTATCGCGTAATTAAGCATTGAAATAAGAATCAGCTCTATAAAAAACGTAGCAAGTGTATAAAAACGCTTGCCTTTTATTAACCAAAATGACATTACATAAATGTCCCTAACACTGTTGAAAGAAAAAATAAAAACACTCAAAATAAAATAGCTGCCCTTCTCTAGGCTTAATATGACTAAAATGAGTCTCTTGTGTATCACACACAAATTATGTGAAAGTAATATCTTTCCTTGAAAGATGTTGCAAAAACGAACAACATTATTACAATGCAAAATGCTGTAGTTCTACTTCTGTTGTACTTCACTTTATCGTTCAACTTCTACAAACATGTTCCCTGTTTAATACAGTCGTTAAAGTCTCCCTAATATAGCGTCAAATCTACAAATCTGAATAAAATAATTGATAATAATAATAATGTTTATATACACATATATACACTATCGCGTCCTGCACGATTTCTTTATATTCGTCTCTAATTGTATAGAGATCATTCCTACCTCCTTCTCTCGTATATCACTCAATAAAATTGTCAAATCCTGTATCACATTGTTATAACCAAAGTGAATTACTGTTACAAACAGTTATGTTCATGACTATTCACTTAAATATACAAATCCGGTATTTAATAATCAATAATATTACAAACTTGCGACGCATGACTTTCAGATAAGCTTCCAAAATAAAACTATACGTGTGCATGCCATTAACCCTCACTGCTCACACTCGTGATTCTCCAAAAATACATATTACGGCTTTACTTAACTGACACATAGTATTTCACATCTTTCCATCATAAATTCCTTATCTCACACACTTCATAAACATATTATCGCGTCCTTATTACTCTTCCTTCGACGTAATTGCTTGTCGTATATATTCTCCTCTTAGCACTTTTACAAACTTCTATGAACCATAGCAAATACTTTCAACAAAGTAAGATATTCAGAATTCCTACTAGATATTACAAATGTAACACCTTTCATGAATTATATACTCCTCCTCCGACAGAATCTTCTATCGATTATACAATTCGTTGCTATGTTCCATATATACATCTCTCACAAAATATTACCGCAAATTTCTTCACATTCTCGCTTCCATAAATCATGCCGTATTTCTTCTCGTTGCTTTAAATACATTTCTGTTACAATTTCTAGCCTTGCTCTGAATCTTAAGTCTGCTCGCGTTTGTCATCAAATAGCAATACCTTTACCTCCCGTCTCTTCTTACAATAGATACTTAATATCCTTCCTTTCATTTTACAAGATCTTTTCATAACAAATATTGATCTACAATACCTTATAATTTCGTTTTCATCATTCAGCATGCCTTTAAAATTACGCATACTGTTCTTACGTTCAAAATAAACTTCTGGGTTTTACAATATCATCTTCTCAGACAACGGAGTTCCTTCAATGCAAATATTGAATACTCCTGTCAATAATTACGGTTTTATACATCATAATTTCGTTCCTGAGACGAATTAGCTTCATATACTTTGGGTCATCATGATCTCTCTTTCTCTTGTATCACATGTACAAATTTACGCTTGTCAAAACTCATGACTACTTTCTCTCCACTGTTACAATATTTATTCAACATACTTATTACCGTTTCTCTGATGTTACGACAATATCTACGAAATATACTTTGTTATCGAAAAGGATTTATCTTCAAGCAAAATTCTAAGCGTTTTAATAAACTGCAAAAATAATTACGGTGAAAAATATCTTCAATAAACGTACAAAATACGTCCAAATGACGTATGAAGATTTCTACCAAAATTTCTAAATTCTAAACAAAATAATAACATGGGCTATGAATATAAGATAAGATATTGGCCATTATACTGGAATGTCGTGTACATGTTCTAACTACATAGGTGTGGAAAATTGCACTTGTCTACCTTCAAAACTGTGGCCGCTGGTAAGATCTGAAGATGTTGGTATCTGTGGAATTTCTCCCACGCGCCTTCGGGAATGTAACACTTGCCTGCCATCAGGTCTGCATGAGTCACGCCGCTTCCGTGTAGACCGCTGGGCTTTATGTACAGCAATGGGGTGAGTAAAACCGGTAATCAGCTGAGACTCGACTGGCAGTCTCCCCCTGTCCGTGCCGTTGACCTCGCTCCTCCGCAGCGTTTGACTCTTCTTGGCCCGATGACCTAGATACTCCTCACGCTTCATTCCTGGATCCTTCTTCTTTCTGCCCATCTCTGGATGTTCTTGGATGTCGGTAGTATTGTAACGTGCTTTCTCAACACGAGAAATCACCTCAGCTTGTGCATTTCTCTCCACAGAAGTAGCTTGTTGCGTTAATTCGAACGAACTGCAGATGTTGACGCAGCTCGCTCCCATTAGTTATGTTGTCATGGTCATATCTGGATCTCGCTTGTTGCTATAGCTTTACTTTCCCTTCATAGTGGAAGAATTAAAACATTCTCCATCCTTCTAAACAATGAATAGTCGTAATCTCTCCCCTTCGACCTAATTCTATGGCTATTACAAATGATTGAAGCGATTTCATAAATTCACTGTAGCTCCATTCATTGACGTATGGTCACGACTCACTACAGAAAAAATCCACAGCCTGCTTCCAGTCTCCGACCGGGTCAGGAATGGAATGAATGAAGCCCCCATCTAGCGGCGAGGATATGAACTGTGCCGGCTGCCGAGGCCTGTCGCACTCCCCACGACTTACTACAGATACGTAGAAAAACTCATAAGGTGTTGTTTGACTGAAGACGCACTTCAGGTTTCTGCCGCCAGAGCGCTCGAGAGCGCAGTGAGATAAAATGGCGACAGGAGCCGAGAAAGCGTTTGTCGTGCTTGAAATGCACTCACATCAGTCAGTCATAACAGTGCAACGACACTTCAGGACGAAGTTCAACAAAGATCCACCAACTGCTAACTCCATTCGGCGATGGTATGCGCAGTTTAAAGCTTCTGGATGCCTCTGTAAGGGGAAATCAACGGGTCGGCCTGCAGTGAGCGAAGAAACGGTTGACCGAGTGCGGGCAAGTTTCACGCGTAGCCACTGTTTTTGTGGCTCATGCCACAACTGGAGACCGACAGCCCCCACTTCATCTTTCAACAGGATGGTGCTCCACCGCACTTCCATCATGATGTTCGGCATTTTTTAAACAGGAGATTTGAAAACCGATGGATCGGTCGTGGTGGAGATCATGATCAGCAATTCATGTCATGGCCTCCACGCTCTCCCGACTTAACCCCATGCGATTTCTTTCTGTGGGGTTATGTTAAAGATTCAGTGTTTAAACCTCCTCTACCAAGAAACTTGCCAGAACTGCGACCTCGCATCAACGATGCTTTCGAACTCATTGATGGGGACATGCTGCGCGGAGTGTGGGAGGAACTCGATTTTCGGCTTCATGTCTGTCGAATCACTAAAGGGGCACATATCGAACATTTGTGAATGCCTAAAAAAACTTTTTGAGTTTTTGTATGTGTGTGCAAAGCATTGTTAAAATATCTCAAATAACAAAGTTATTGTAGAGCTGTGAAATCGCTTCAATCATTTGTAATAACCCTGTACATCTTGTACAGTGTGCTGTGTTTCTTCCTTGAAGTATGACAATGCCTTTGGCTTCTCTTCTGCGTAGTCTTGTGTTCAAAGTTTCGATGTACTGTTACAAAGTATAGTTTCACGACTTATATCTCTCGTTGTTTCTGCTAAATACTTCTTCTCAATTTTGTTATCAGCTTATTCATACTTGTTGTTCCATATTTCTACTATATTTCTTCATCTTGTAGTCTAATATTTTCCAAGTCTTTACCTCTTGTAGATTAGAGAGTGATTCGTTGTACTTGTTGTTTCCTTGAAAGTTCATATAGAAAGAGCCTCGTTACTTGGCGTTCGCTAGCCTCCTCCGTTCGATTTCCCTCGTAAATTCACTGAACTAGCCTCACTCCGCTCTGAAAATTCACTCCTTCGCTTATATCTCCTCTCTTAATTATCCAATATAATTTCCGTCTTGCTAATTAAATTCCTCTTTCCTTCTTGGTGAACTTGATATGTCACAATCCTTTATAATATTAAAATAATGTATTTAATATTTATCCGTTCCTCTGTAATCAATCTTTTATCTGATTGGCTGTCAATTCTTTATGGCGCGCGCTGATCACGCGTCGTTCCCACTTCTCTCTCCTCTGGCTCGCGTTCGACCTCTGCTTATCCTTGCCATGTCCCCTCGTATCAAAAACAGGTTTCTCGCAGCTAACACTGATAAAACTGTGCACTATGCTGGACTTGTCTCAAGTCATTTATGCTTAGTTAAAATGTATCAAGTAATAAAATTTCCATTCCTTCTCCAAATACAAATATTTCTTCAGGCTAAAATTTTACCAATGGGTTGTTGATGCATAATCTCTCTTCATGAGTGTAAATAAGATTCATATCTCGAAAATTTTATACACTATTTTCCTCTGATGCTCTCGGTTCGTACCTCGTCGGGTGATATCGTCTTGGCTAGACCTAATTTCGAGCGCAGTACCATGTTTCGACTTCCGGAAAATGTCAACATATCTTCGCGTTTCACATCCCCAGACCCCAAAACCACCGTCAGTTCAAAAGTTTATATATATGTGTGTATTATATGTATATACTAAGAGTAGTGCCCGGCTTCGCCCGGTGGATTTATTTGTTTTACGGATGATAATGAATATTACTACCGAACTGGCACATGATACTTAACTAACAGAAACCAATATTTTAAAAATATCTATTTTTGTGGTGGTCGTGGTGGTGGTGGTGGTGGTTGTAGTGGGGGTGATAAGTAGTACAGTATATTGGACGAAACATTCAGATCAATTTCCCGTAATGATAATTATGAATAGGGAAACAGCTATTTATTAACTACAGCACTGACACTTGTAATTTGCAAGCAAATTTACAAAAAAAAAAATAGAAAGAACAATAAGTGAAACAAAGGACACAGCCTAGGGCCTATATCTCATTGGCTGTTAGAAATGTAGGGACCATTAGTGTCGTCTTTTGTCGCATAGCGCCGTAGGAAAATAATCAGAACTCTTTGGCAAACTTCGGCTGTCCCGAGCTACTGAGGTAGCATTAGTATCATGTATCGCCACAAAGCGCTTAACGATAAGTTTCAGAATAAAAGAAGGTAAATTTGAAAGCGCCAACGCTTATTGCAGCTGATAACCTCAATGTACTGCACCAACACCATTGCACTTATACAGAGGCATAATATTTTCATGATGTTAACTGTTTTAAGGGGCCTAAGAAATCTTTTTGCACTAATTACCCCCCGAGACAGCAATTTATAAACAGCGCAAGATGCAACTATCTTCGGAAATCTGCACCAGAACACTGGTAGGGGTGACGTGATGCAGCCTGAACTGCCCGTCAACAATACCCTTACAGTTACACTACTACGGACATGAATGGTTCTAGGGCCTTAATACGTGGTTTTCAAGTTCATTTTGTCTGTTATTCTAAATGTAGGGAATGGGGAGTGTTGTCCAAAATATCAAGTGAACAGTGTTACCAGCAGGGTTTCAAAGTGTATGTAAAATTAGGTGCAATTAAGAGAAACGGTGTAGATTTGTGATGAAGGGCCTAAATGCAGGGAATGGAGGGGTCTGTCCAAAATTCCATGCAGTCAGAGTTACTCGCAGGGTTCCAAAGGGTAAGTACACAAATTGCCGTTCAGATCGGTGAAACGGCATAGATGTGTACCAAAGGACCTTAATGCAGGGAATGGAAGGGTCTGTCCAAAATGTCATGCAGTCAGTGTTACTCGCAGGGCCCAAGGGGTAAGTATACAAATTGCCGTTCAGATCGGTGAAACGGTATAGATGTTTGCCAATGGGCCTAAATGTAGGGAATGGAGTGGTCTGTCCGAAATTTCATGTAAACAGTGTTACTCGTAGGGTTCCAAAGGGTAAGTATACAATTTTTGGTTCAGATTGGTGAAATGGTGTAGATTTGTGCCAAAGGGCCTAAATGCAGGGAACGGACTGGTCTGTCATAAATTTCATGTAGGCAGTGTTACTCGCATTGTTCCAAAGGGTAAGTATACAAATTTTGGTTCAGATCGGTGAAACGGTGTAGATTTGTGTCAAAGGGCCTAAATGCAGGGAATGGAGAGTTATGTCCGAAATTTCATGCAGACTGAGTTACTCGCAGGGTTTCAAAGGTAAGTATACAAATGTAGGTTCTGATCGGTGAAACGGTGTAGATTTGTGCCAAAGGGCTTATATGCAAGGAATGGAGTGGTCTGTCCGAAATTTCATGTAAACAGTGTTACTCGCAGGGTTCCAAAGGGTAAGTATACAAATTTTGTTTCAGATTGGGGAAAAGGTTTGGATTTGAACCAAAGTGCCTAAATGCAGGGAATGGACTGGTCTGTCATAAATTTCACGTAGACAGTGTTACCATCAGGGTTCCGAAGGGTATACAAATTTTGGTTCAGATAGGTGAAACGGTGTACGTATCACTAACCATAACGCCAGCGCATGCGGATAGAGCTGTTCGGGAGCACTTGTTCTACCGACTTACTGAACAAAAATAAATCTTGAAGGTCACCTGAGAGGTGTAGCCTAATGCTAAATAGCCTAAACTATTCCTCTTGAATCAGGCTATCATATAAAAACAAGGATTTTTCGAATCGGACTGGTAGTTCCTGAGATTAGCGCGTTTAAACACATAAACACACAAAGACACAAACACACAAACTCTTCAGCTTTATTATATTAGTATATATATATAGGCTATATATCCGTTTCTTTTGGACACGATAATTGCCGTAATTTTGCACCAATCACTTTCAATGTTTTACATAATATGTATCCCCTTAAAATCTCGGTCAAGTTCGTTAATGGGCAAAATCGGTCGTAGGGGGGTGAAAATGGGGGGCTTTTTTATCTCGAAAAAGTGAAATATCGCTATAACTCTCTTAATATGTGAAATATCGAATCCATTCAAAGTTCATAATATGTGTCGGATAAGTGCCAAAAATTTATGTTTGAAAAGTTTTCGATAGCACCAACCATTGACCAAAGGGGTGGAAAAAAGTGGGTTTTTCGGGAAACATTAATCATCTCTCTCTTAATAGGCACAATATCAAAACCGTACAGATGGAAAATATTCCCCTAATAATTACCTAAAACTTTGTCTGAAAGATTTTTTGATTACGCCAAGGGATGAGAAAAATGATTTCGGAATTAAAGAAAATGCCAAGTGCCATCAGAGGTTACCATGACAACGCTTCTATGTTGATGAGGGATGAGCTATCAGAGGTTGCCACGACAACGCCATTGCACGATATCACATTCATTTTTCCATCTGACTGTGCGAAGCGGCTAACTGGTAGCATGCTGAACTTCTATGCCCAAGGTCGCAGGTTCAAGGCCGGCCAAAGTCGTCGGATTTTCTAAGAGCGCTAAAAATCTCTCAGCATGCTTTCCTTTGGAGGGGAAGTTCCAACGTTCGTTTCAAGTTGCTGGTTGCGGTGGCATCTAGTAGCCAAGTTACAGCTAAGTGACGTTGACGTAAGTATATGGTACAAAATTAGGAACTACTACTTAAAATTGACCGTCTGCAGACCTTACCTAAATTACAGACTAATACAGTCAGCACAATTAACACCGTTTATCAGACAGATTCAAAACACACGTCCAATGTACACTGGGTTACATGACCACGTTGTCACAGACCCTAAACTGAGGAACCAACCAACATCTCTGCGGGAGAAAAAATTTTGCGTGAAGAAGTAACATACTGTTAGATAGTTACACATCAGTTCCAAACCTTGCATAAGGACATTGTGATTACAGTATAAAAATGAACCCCAAATGACAAGAAGGTTACCATTCCCATAAGACAATAAAATGATAAAAATATGCATACAAAAACGAAAAAAAAGTTAATTAACCTCGAATTGTAAAATACTTTCTTGTTTGCCTATCATAGCCTATCCCCTAGTTTGACCTGAGAAATCTAACTCCGCCTTCCGGCGTGCCGAGAGTTTTTTTTTTTTTTTTTTTTAAGCGGAACGCGCAGTTATCTGGCAGTGCTGGACGCAGCGGGTTCTTTTATTCCTGCTCTACTCTCTCCAGCTGTCAGCGACCTATCCCCTCTTTGATCCCTCATGCAACGTGGTTTCACATCGCTGCACATTTGATACATTGAAACATGGCGGCAGTCGTAACAGGATAATTTCGTAAACTCGTGTTTTCATCTGAATTTTCCTGAAAGCGTAGTTTTATATGAGTGTACGACTGAATATCAGTTTTGATAAGTATAATCAAGCCTAGGAAGACATAGCATTGCTTTGAAATTTATAATCATACGAGTATTCATTTGATGATTAAATTTCTTTGGTTATGTTCTGTGTTATGTACCGTGAGGAAAACCCATTCTCCATAAGAAGTCGCAGATTTGAGAAAATATTTTACATACAGTACGTCGTTACGAAAGAAATACAGCAGTTATTTTTCTTAGGTCTACAAACATTATTATTTTTGTTGGTGTAGGCCTACATACATCAGTACGGTAACAAATATCTGTAGGCTACATGGCCGAGTGACTGAAAATTCTATTAGGGTTCTCATGAAAAAGTAATATGGATACTAGGCTATTTTCTTTCTCTCAGGTGTATTTTAACTAGGTACGAGAATTGTTTATCAGTAGGATATAAAGGGCGGTCCTGGGACAGGGGCTAATGGGCAAGATGGCCGCCGCGCGCAACTGCCCTATGTTATTCTTATGGAGGGGTCAGTTCTTATGGGCAAGATGGCTGCCACGCCCTGAGACTGTTAATGACGTCACAGGGAGAGGTCGGCCATGTAGTTGCTAAGTGGAATATTTATTATTATTATTATTATTACCGACAGTGGTGGCTACGCTGGCTAAAGCGCAGCATTAGGTCATGGGGCCAAGCTCTCTGCTGACTCGGTAGACGCGTGAGTTCGAGCCTCACCGTCGGCCGTCCTTGAAATGGTTTTCCGTGGTTTCCCCATTTTCAACACCAGGCAAATGCTGGGACGGTACCTTCTGCCAGGCCACGGCCGCTTCCTTCCACATCATTGCCCAGTTTCATTCACCATCATTCATTTCATCTCTCATTAACTCCTCTCATGAGGTTGGCGTCAGGAAGGGCATCCGGCCGTAAAAACATCGTCACAAAGACTTCCATCGCATCTCATCCCCGACCCCGTTGGAAACCGGGAATAATAAGGGGTAGACATACATACATTATTATTATTATTATTATTATTATTATTATTATTATTAGGTAATTATTGATTGATCATGCACAATCCAGACCAGCTTTATATTGCCCACTTTATGGTGTAGTGGATTGCATTCTCGGCTGATACTGTGGAGGCCTGGGTTCGAGTCCAGGCTCTGTCAAGAAATTTAATTCTGGGCTGAGGGTTGGAATGGGGTACACTCAGCCTTGTGAGGCTGAGAGCTGGAATGGGGCTACACTCAGCCTCATGAGGTGAAAGTAAGAAAAGATGATTCCTACCTCAGCCATTCTAAGAGTTTTTTTCTGTGGTTTCCCACTCATACACTCTAGGCAAATGCTAGGATATATCTTAAGTTAAGGCCACGACCACCCCCTTTCCAATCCTTATCTAAATTACTAATACAGCCATTACAATAACACAGGTTATCAGACAACACACACTCCAAGTACAGTATACAGGGCTACATGACCATGATATCACAAAACCCCTAGAGAATCAACAACAACAACAACAACAACAACTGATATTCATGAAACATCTCTTGGTGTAGTGGCTAGCATTCTTGACTGTCACTGCTTAGGCATGGGTTCGATTCCTGGCTCTGTTAAGAAATTTAATTTTGGTCAGAGGACTGGAATGGGGTACACTCAGCCTCGTGAGGCAAAACTGGGAAGAGGTGGGCTTGATTCCTACCTCAGCCATTCTAAGGCTACGTCCTAGGTGCGAGCGTCTGGCGTGCACGCGCTTCTACGCGCTACTTTTTGACGCGCTTCCATGTGTCCATTGTCGTAGCTACCAGGCTAGTAGCAAATGCAAGGAGAGCAAGACTTATGTTTCTCATGGAGAACAGTGCGTTAGAAAATTGAGTCAATTGGGAATACGAGGCAAAGCATGTATTTTATATTGAAAAGCCGGCATCAGTTAGGGGAGTTCCAACACCTCTATAATCAGCTCAAATATGACCCCAATAAATTTTTTGAATAATGCAGAATGTTACCTGCAACGTTCGATTACATAGTGGAGGTTATTCGACCACACCTTTTGCACAGTACTACTAATTTTCAGAAACCAATATCTGTGGAAGAAATACTTTTTGTAAACGAAGGAAGATTGTAGTTTAACGTGACCTTTAATCTCATGTTCATGAGCCACGGGACCTCCTTTTTACGTGGAAAACCGAACCACAGGACATTGCATTTCACTTCGAAAATCTCACATGCATTGACCGGGAATCGAATCTGATCCGCCTTGGTGAGAGGCAGACAGCTCGACCGCTGAGCCACAAAGAAAGACTTTTTGTGACTTTGAGGTAAGATAATTTACCTATGAAACGTAAGACCGAATGTATTTATTACTTATTAATATTATTCCGTTGAGTAACATAATCTTCTCACAATGTCCATTACACTTATTGAATCTAACAATTAAAATCAGTGTATGTTAGATGATAGCTTGCACTGTCGGTTGAAGTTGAGGCTGAGAGTGAAGAAGTAGAAGGATGACCAAAATTACTTTGCATCTCAAGAGTGTTTAACTCGTTGAAGGGCATATTCAGAAACTGTCATCTTAAACTGAATTTCATTAAAAGAGGGAGTTTTTTCATGTATGTCAACAAAGATTTATAGAAGTTAAGATCATCATCCTCCTCTTTCTCTTAATCTCTATGGTTAAACATCCACTCCATTTTTTCTTCTCTAATTGTACCATTTCCTGCCGATAGTCTAATGTGTTTGGTCTATTCCTTATCGGAGGATTTGGAGCTTCAGGTGCAACTGAATCAACAACCTCTGAGGCATCGTCTAGGCTGTTTTCATCTGACGCATCTTCCGTTTGTGGGTTGTCTTGAATTGGAATATTTCCAGATGTTTTCTTCGGTTCCATGATATCCTTAAAACATTCCATGGCCTAGAAATGTACCCACCATGGTGTAGGTGTTGGGGCAGGGTCTCCCGTTCTGGGTTTTCCTGTTTTCTCAACTTCTTTTCTGAAGTTATCCCTCAGGCATTTTGATTTGGACTTTCTATCCTCCTCTGTAAAGGAATGTTATTTTAATTTTTATACCTTTCATAATTTTTAATAACCTAATTTTTTGTCCGTGTTGAATGTTTAATACATAGATTGGAGGAAAGTGTATTGAATAGGTGGACCAATTTCTCCAATCTAAGTAATTGTAGAGTGTTTCTCATTTATCTTGACCACTCACCATAACGTTTCTCTCACATCAAAGTAAATTTTACTACATATTAGTGTACCGTATATATTTCTGACCAGCCTCTGATGTCGACATTTTGCTATCACGCTGCCGAATGTACAATCGCGGACAAACTTGTTTGGTAGCTGCTTCCTACTCAAGAGCGTTGGTAGCGCTACCTGCGAAGCACGCGCGCGAGAACGCTCCAAGGCCGTACAGACACATGCAATAGTGTGTGTTTGTCCGCATCAAGCAGGTAGCGCGTGGAAGCGCGTGCACGCTAGACGCTCGCACCTAGGACGTAGCCTAAGAGTGTTTTCTGTGGTTTCCCACTCATACACTCTAGGCAAATGCTAGGATATATCTTAAGTTAAGACCACGACCACCTCCTTTCCAATCCTTATCTGAATTACAAATACACACACTAATACAGCCATTACAATAACACAGGTTATCAGACAACACACACCCTAAGTACAGTATACAGGGCTACATGACCATGATATCACAAAACCCCTAAAGAATCAACAACAACAACAACAAGAACAACAACAACTGATATTCATGAAACATATCTTGGTGTAGTGGCTAGCATTCTTGACTGTCACTGCTTAGGTAGGGGTTCGATTCCTGGCTCTGCTAAGAAATTTAATTTTGGTCTGAGGACTGGAATGGGGTACACTCAGCCTCGTGAGGCAAAACTGGGAAGAGGTGGGCTTGATCCCTATCTCAGCCATTCTAAGAGTGTTTTCTGTGGTTTCCCACTCATACACTCTAGGCAAATGCTAGGATATATCTCATATTTGGTCTTGGAAAGCATCTCAGCCCTTTTATCATAGCATAATGCTTGGCTGAGATACTTTCCAAGACCAAATATGAGAGAGCCAATACAAAAGCCAGCAAAAAGCCAATACAGAACGTCAATACAAAAAGCCATATAAAAAGCCAACAAAAAGTCAACATAAAAAGCCAACAAACAGCCAATACAAAAAGCCAACATAAAAAGCCAATACAAAGAGCCAACATAAAAAGCCAACAAATAGCCAATACAAAAAGCTAACATAAAAAGCCAATACAAAATGCCAACATAAAAAGCCAATACAAAAAGCCAACATAAAAAAAGCCAAAAAATAAGCATTTTGTTAGCCTTAACTAGGCTATATAAGAGGACTCTTAGCAGAACTATTGTCAGTTGACTTCTACCTCTTACAGTGATCACATCGTGAAATACCGTCTCTCACTCATCATTGTACAGCTTTGTCATACGCAGTAAGTATCTGTAGGTCTTGACTAGGATATATTAGAGGCCCTTAGCAAGAATATCGTCACTCCATTACCAGAACAGTTGTGACCTTTGTAGTGTGAACATCATACTAACAGGCCAGTTACTACTATGGAACTTACTACAACCAACAAAGTTAGCCAACGTGCACTCTATCAAGGCTACTCTTATAACTATAATCGCCAGAATGTGTATGGAATAATATTCTGGCGATGCTCAAAAGAGATCAAAAGGGTGTCACGGTGACCTAAAAAGTAAAAATTGAAATGATTTAAGTGTCAGTGATCATCAATGTAGTGCTCCAAACGAACCACGGTTATTGTATACTAACAATCATGGAAAAGCTAAAAAGTAAGTTCGAGAAAATAATATTGCTGCTCAAAATAGTACAACGTTCAAGAAAACCTTAACACTATCAAACGCATCACAGACTCTACACGAGTACCCTGTGAAAGAGGAACAAGAGGAATTGGACAGTTCTAGTGATGTTGAGAATGAGCATGCTGATTATAATGATAGTGATAAAGATGATGATAATATTGCTGCCTATGATAATGATGATAATGATGATGTTGATAATGACGTTTTCATGCCTATTGTTCACCATGGAAAAAAGATCTACAACAAGCTTTGTTTCTTTTAAATTATAACTTGCAATGGGGAAAGAATGGTATTCATACTTAAAAGTAAATCAAAATAGAAAACAATAAAAATAAAACCAACTGTACAATTTATAACAAATGTATTATGTGTAAATATTGTAAATGTATTTTAATGAATAAAGAAATATTGTATGGACACTGCTTATACATTTTTAATTACTACCCACCTCCCACTCCTAATGCAAATAAGAACTTTGTACATGGACTAAAAATGAAAAACATCTAAAACACAAAATTGGAAAATCCATGTTTCCATAGTGACAAAAATTGAAAAACTTTAAACTGAATTTTAAAAAATGTAAATGGGAAATTGTGTAATTAACAAATGTGCAAACAACAAATTGGAAAATCCATGTTTCCATATTAAGAAATTCAAAACTTTAAACTGACATTTTAAAAACTGTAAATGGAAAATTGTGAAATTGGCAAATGTGTAAACAACAAATTGGAAAATCCATGTTTCCATATAGAGAAAATTCAAAAACGTTAAACTGACATTTTTAAAAACTGTAAATTGGAAATTGACAAATTATAATTTGTGTGAAATATGAAAATGAAAAGAAAAAAACAATTTCCTGATTAGGTTAAATGTAAATTAGTATAGTTTATGAGGTTGTATACATTTGAATGTAAATACATTTGCTTTGGGATAAGGTATACAATCTTGTTATATGTAATGAAAAAAAATCGTCTTTCGCAATTATGAACTTTCGACATTGATTAAATCAAAAACATGTTGTTGTTTGAGTCCTTAGTCTTTTGACTGGTTTAATGCAGCCCTCCATGCCTCCCTGTCCTGAGCTAATCGTTTCATCTCTACTTAGCTACCACACCCTAGATCTGAGGCAATCTGATTAACATCACTTCAGTTCTTGCCCTTGACCCTTCCTTCCATAACTAAGCTTGCTATTCCTGGGTGTCTTAGTATGTGTCCTCCTACCTATCTCTTCTCTTCATTAACAGTCGCCAGAAACATCTATCCTCTCCCCTAGTCTTAATACCTCTTCGTTTGTAACCCTATCTACCCATCTGATCTTCATCATTCTCCTGTAACACCACATTTCAAATGCTTCAATTCTCCTCTTTTCTGCTGCACCAATAGTCCAAGTTTCACTTCCATAGAGTGCCACGCTCCAGACAAAGGACTTCAAAAATGAATTCATTATACCTAAATCTATATTCAATGTCAACAGATTCCTTTTCTGTAGAAATGCTTTCGTTCCCTGAGCTAACCTATTTTATATCCTCTTTGCTTTGTCCATCACTGGTTATTTTGCTTTCTAAGTAACAGAAGTCTCCTACTTCCTTTAGTTTTTCACCTGCCAATTTGATGTCCATAGAGGTTTCTGATTTATTTCGGCTGCATTCCAATATTTTTGTTTTACATTTATTAATTTTCATCATGAGTTCTTTCCTCAAGACTGAGTTCATACCATTCAAAAACTCATTCAAATCCTCAGGCATGTCGGCCAAGATGACTATGTCATCGGCAAATCTCAGAGTTGAAATTATTTCTCCTTGAATCTTCTTCACTCCCCACATTAAACTTTTCTCCAATTTCCTTCATTGCTTGCTCAATGTAAAGATTGAAAAGTATTGGTGATAAGTTGCAGCCTTGCCTTACACCTTTCTGAATACCAGCTTCTCTCTCATGTCCTTCAGCTCGAATGACTGCTGTCTGGTTTCTGTATAGATTGTAGATCACCCTCCTATCCCTGTACTTTATTCCAATCGTTTTCAAATTGCCAAACAATTTAGTCCAATCAACGTTATCAAAAGCCTTTTCTAAGTCTACAAATGCCATGAACGTTCTCTTATCTTTCCTTATTCTACCTTCCAAATAAGCCTGAGACTTAGTACAGCTTCCCTTGTTCCTAAATTTCTCCTGGTACCAAACTGGTCTTCACCCAACTCCGTTTCTATCTGGCTTTCCATCCTCTTGTAAATTATTCTAGACAGGATCTTTAAAGTATGAGTAATTAAGCTGATTGTACGGCAATCTTTACATCTGTCAGCTCCCACTTTCTTCGGTATAGGAATGATAACATTCTTTTTGAAATCAGAGGGTACCTCACCTGTCTCATAAATCCTACACACCAAGTGATATAACCTGATCAAACCTTCATCTCTTATGAAGCGTAGCAACTCAATCGGTATATCATCTATGTCTAGTGCTTTGTTCCTGCTTAAGTCTTCCAATGTTCTGTCAAATTCTGATCTCAATATTAAATTTCCTTTTGCATCCTCATCAATTTCTTCCTCCCTTTCCATTACATGGTTCTCAATCTCATTTCCCTTATACAAACACTCTATGTAAGCTTTCCATCTCTCAACCTTCTCTTCCCTGTTAGTGGCTTTCCATTTGTGTCCTTAATATTACAGCATTTAGTCTTCTTTTCCCCAAAAGTATTCTTAATCCTTCGATATGCTGTGTATACTTTTCCTAATTTCAGACAATTTTCTATGCCTGCACATTTCTCTTTAAACCATTCGTCTTTCGCTTCCTTGCACTTCTTGTTAACCTCATTTGTCAGACATCAGTATTCTGCTTTCCCCTTTTCATCGCTTACATTCTTGTGTTTCCACCTTTCGTCCATCAATTTTAGTATATCCTGAGTGATCCACGGTTTTCTACCTATTCTTTCTTTCCTACCAATGTTTTCTTCTGCGGATTTTGTTACTTCATTCTTCAAAAGTGCCCATTCATCTGCAATTAAAGTTTGTTTTACGTTTTTCATTAGTCCTTCCTTTACTCTCTTTGAATCATTCGTTTACATCCTTCTCTTTCAGTCTGCCTATTGCCCACCTTTTTTTAGCTTTTGACTTTTCTTTAGTTTGTTCAACTTTAATCTGCATTTCATAACAACCAGATTGTGGCCAGAGTTTATGTCAGCACCGGGATATGTTTTACAATCCAAAATCTGGTTTTGAAAGCTGTGCTTGACCATAATAAAGTCTATTTGGTAACGCCATGTAAACAACCAAATTGGAAAATCCATGTTTCCATATTGACAAAATTCAAAAACGTTTAACTGACATTAAAAAAAACTGTAAATTGGAAATTGACAAATTGCAATGTGTGTGAAATATGAAAATAAAAATAAAAAATCCTATTTCCTGTTTCGGTTACGTGTAAATCAGTATAATTTATAAGGTTGTATACATTTGAATGTAAATACATGATATATAAATGCATGTCAAGTAGCCTGTGTTATTATAGTGTCCGTAGTAACAGTTAAATTTGACAATTAAGGCTTTAGCATGACTTGGTAATTAACAATTGGGTACCGTAAGTAGTTATAAAAATTCAAAAAAAATCATTAGGGCTCACATTAAAAACAGTTCGGGTCTAAAAAATCAGGTGTTAAGCATAAAAGGTTTATAGTAAAAATACGGTAATAGACAGAATCCTAATACAAGTATGTGTTATTAATTCATTTTAAATTTAAAATTGTTGCCTTAACCTGTGTTATTGTAGTGTTTGTAGTAAGGTATGTATTTGTCAATTAAGGGTAGGAATGTGAAAAGAGGCTGCCTTGGCTTTAAGTTACAAACCATCCCTGCATTTAGCTGGTCTAAAACAAAAACATTATGCTCTAAAAGAAAAAAAAAAGAAAATGAAATACCACTTCTAAAATGGCTGAGGTAAAAATCGAACCAACATCTTCTCAGTTATGCCTCACAAGGCTGAGTGTACCCGTTGCAGCCCTCAGACCTGAATTAAATTTGTCAGCAGAGCCGAGAATCAAAACCCTGACTTCATAGGTGACAGTCAAAAATGCTAACCACTACACCAAGACTAGCCTTCAATAATGACAATGTAAATTACAGAGAGTTGCGATACAGTAGCTGCTATCTTCCATGTGTGATTGTTATGTCTTATCAAACAAGATTCATATTCTGCTGACAACATATTTCCACTCACTGCGCCAGACCTCGGCACTGAGCAGTGTTGCTCGTTATAGGCTTGGCTAAGAAATAATATAATTATTAACTAGTGTATTTTAAGTGTATAGTACATATGGGGCACCTTGGTCATCAGCCCCCGTGTGGTTAAACGTTGGGATATATTGTTCAATGTGTATGGAAAGCTTTGCAACTTTATGGTCATCAGCCACGTATAGTTGGGTTTAAAATTATAAGTGTCTTAAGTGTCAGTCCCTTGTAGTTGAAAAGGAAATAAATACGGTAGTGACAAATCGTTCATGAGTAGCGTGTGGTTAGAAATTTGAAAACATCTTAAGATAATCAACAAAACGAATGCACTAGGTACTGAACCCGATTTGGAGTCTGACCACTAAGCTACGGTGCTGCGTGAACGGCCGGGGGCCGCACATATTACATCACGGTGGTTTAATCTTGCCTGAATGACCGGTGGAGGTCAGTGCACTTGAGTGATGATGTCACGGCCGGAAGTAAGGAGAGGTATGTGCGAGCTAACCCCACCCCCTTACGGCGGGGAGGATAGTGAGACCACTTGAGATGATGATGATGATAATTGTTGTTTTAAGGGGCCTAACATCGAGGTTATCGGCCCCTTAGAGACCACTTGAGAGGTGATCGCCAAATGAGCTTGCTCATTCTTATGTTGATTCTGTTCATGTCCAGAACATGTTTAGTGCGGACCGGTATCACTATGTGTGTTGTATTCTTACGGTCGTAAGGGCGAGCTATTGTCACTTGCAAATCGCAACCAAACAGCAGTGTGAAAGTGATGGTTCATACTCGTAAGTATTGGGACTTGCACTGAGATACTGACGGAGTTGGAGTTGAAAAATCATATAAACATTACCAGCATAAAGCAGCAGTGGTACACAATCTGAAGGCTGGATATTTCTCACCCTGTGCTACAAGCCTACACATTATTCAATGGACATCAGTCGGGACACCTTTACGTCAGAACATTGCACATTAATCAAAGCCGTGATGGCAAGTGAACATGGCTTTAGGCATCATTGGAACTCTGTAACAGTTCACATAGTTCATTGAACATTCATTACTTCACGCCGGACTTCTGGAACAGTCTTTGCCATTTCACTGAACACAATCTCACTTCTGAACACTCTAAATAGAATGGGACAGTGGTGGTGAGTTTTCCTACTATAATGGAGCTACATATAAATGCAGTAAATGTCTTCGTGAGGAAGGAGAGACATACAGTTCCGAATATTTGTGATTACACCATGGCACATTAAAACACGCAGAAGACGTGATGGGGGGATGAACCTTTGATCCGGGAGGCCTCGCGACGATCTTCGCAAGCCGACGCCAACTGCCAACACGACACCAGGGAATACTTATCAGGGATCTTAACACCCTATTATATTTGCAGAAGAGGTTTGTCTCTGCTTAACGAAGATGCCAGGAGGTAGAAATGTGTCTCCAGCCCACATGAATTGAAACTTCCCATAATGAGTTGCACTCCAGAGCACATGATCATATTTAGACTTTGTATAATTCCACGGTATGGCAAGAGCATTATCTAATTGTACACATCGGAGTGTAATGAATTTTGTTGGGATTAATGATGATAATGATTGCTTTTAACGATTATTATTATTTTCTCTTGCATAATTGCGATGGCAATTATTTCAATTTCTTTTTTTTTCCTGCGATTCTTTCATGCTGCATTCTTTTTCGATTTATGGTTTTATCCAAGGATTTTAAGATATTGTGCCTCAGATGCACAGGTGTTTATTTTGGTCTACATTTTCTGTGGGGATTTGATGTTGAAGCCTTAGGATGACTTTGCCGTCTGTGCGATGTTTTTTTTTTCGAACTCCTGACCTTTCCTAGGACGATCTTTGGGGGTCTCATTTGAGGACTTTGCGAGTTTTGCCTTGAGCCGTTCACATTTCGATTGGATTATTAGTAGGCTATTATGGGTGCATATCTGTTGAGATCCTACTGTTCGATTTATGCATTCTGGTTGCCACATTTTTGTGTGTGAAGATAGCCAATATTAAATATTAGATTTGTCACTTGGATATTATATTTGTGATATGAATTATTGAAGTTATGTACAGAAATGCTCAGATGATGATCTGCTTTCTGGTTTTGAACGATAGTTGTGTCATGTTGCTCGAGTTATTTAGAGGGCTATCGCCTTAGTGCAACGATTTATTGGCAAATGATATGATAATGTTTTTTATGAATTATTTATAATCCAATTATGATGTTTAAATATTTTGACCTAATTATTTTGTCTCTCTTAGAGAATTTATGACTCATTTAGACGAAAGCTCATTGCTTTTGTGAGGCAAAATTTTATCTTTCTTTCTATGTCCTCTTTACTAATTATTTTGATCATCAATTGCCTGAGCAATTTAACGAAATCATCGAGTATGGTTGCACTGATACTTCAATCATCATTTGATAGAGTTTGATTCTGGATTATTTTTGAATCTAGTTGTGGATTCGAGACCACGAGACCATGTAAGGCTAATTATAATAATTGCGGGCATTAGGGATGATTATTGAATTGACAAAAGATTATTGAATTTTGAACAAGATTATTAGTTTTGGATTCACTAACAGAGTTTGAATTGAGCATGTGATATTGAATTAAGGATTTCGATTTAAATAAAAGATTTTTTTGAACTGATCCTCATAATCAGTGGACTGATTTGAACAATTTTTGATTTTTGGAACTGAGTTAGATGAGTTCATATTATATTATTGTCAGTTATAATTGTAAATAAGTTTGGACAATTGGATAGACCATTTTGTGAGCAATTACGGTAGTACAATGCCGATATCAATTCATTAGCAAGCAGTTTCACATCACAGGGCGCATTAGCTTGATTATTTGATGGTGTATTTTTTTTCTTTCATATAATTGAAGTTAGGTCGCTCAGGGATGAGTGTTAATAATTTTTCGTGTCGTGTGCGCCGAAAAATCCCTGCAGCGACAGAAGAGACTTTTAGATGGCTTACGTTTCAGTCCTGTGATGTATTTTTTTTATTGATCCGATTTGGCAAGATTCAGGAAGACATTACACCATATCTTAGCGATTCTCTAGCCGTCAAGATCATAGGCAGGGTGTGGAATTTTAATGCAAGCTGAATCCATGAATAAATAAGGATCATTTTCCTTTACCTTCTTAAATTTATTTTATCTGTGTCATTTCTATTTTCCTTCTTTTAACTCTGGCTTCTCCAGGAATGTGTCCTTGCGAACTCTAGTTTGATGGCGTCCTCTTTCCCATCCCGTAACGACCCATAGATACCCTGTCTCGTGCCACCCGAGCCGTTTTTCTTCTTATATTATCAAACTACAATTCAGACACATACGTTTTCCTGCTATTTTTTCATTTAACTCCCCTGTTCTTTCTCGGAAATTGTGTGGTGTAATTTTTGGCCGGGTCATCGCACATATTTCCGGGACGGGCACAGTACTGAGGTAAGTAATACCAAATTCTACAGTATATTGTAGTTTTGAATCTTCAGTCTTTTGACTGATTTATGTAGTTCTCCATGGCTCTCTGTCCTGAGCTAATCATTTCATCCCTATATAGCTACCATACCTACATCCAAGGCAATCTATTTAACATATTCTAATCTTGGTCTATGTCCACAGTTCTTGTCCTCAAACCTTCCTTCCATAACTAAGCTTGCTATTCCTGGGGTGTCTTAGTATGTGTCCTACCAACCTATCTCTTCTCTTCATTAACAATCGCCAGAAACATCTCTTCTCTCCCACTAGTCTTAATACCTCTTCGTTTGTAACCCTATTAACTTGAGTGTATGTAAAAGCTGTCTAATAACTTGTGTCACTGTAATGTCTGTACTACTGTATGCATTTGTAATAGAGTTAGGTTTTGGGTAGCAAGCAGCTGTAGCCTTAAGTTAGGTACCATCCCGGCATTTTCTTAAGAGTGTAGGAGTGGGAAACCACAGAAAACCCTCTTAGAATGGCTGAGGTAGGAATCAAGCCCACCTCTTCCCAGTTTTGCCTCACGAGGCTGAGTGTACCCCATTCCAGTCCTCAGACCAATATTAAATTTCTTAGCAGAGCCAGGAATCGAACCCATGCCTAAGCAGTGACAGTCAAGAATGCTAGCCACTACACCAAGAGATGTTTCATGAATATCAGTTGTTGTTTTTGTTGTTATTGATTCTTTAGGCGTTTTGTGATATCATGGTCATGTAGCCCTGTATACTGTACTTGGGGTGTGTGTTGTCTGATAACCTGTGTTATTGTAATGGCTGTATTTGTAATTCAGATAAGGATTGGAAAGGGGGTGGTCGTGCCCTTAACTTAAGATATATCCTAGCATTTGCCTAGAGTGTATGAGTGGGAAACCACAGAAAACAGAATGGCTGAGGTAGCAATCAAGACCACCTCTTCCCAGTTTTGTCTCACGAGGCTGAGTGTACCCCATTCCAGTCCTCAGACCAAAATTAAATTTCTTAGCAGAGTCAGGAATCGAACCCATGCCTAAGCAGTGACAGTCAAGAATGCTAGCCACTACACCAAGATATGTTTCATGTGTTATTGTAATGGCTGTATTAGTGTGTGTATTTGTAATTCAGATAAGAATTGGAAAGGAGGTGGTCGTGGTCTTAACTTAAGATATATCCTAGCATTTGCCTAGAGTGTATGAGTGGGAAACCACAGAAAACACTCTTAGAATGCTGAGGTAGGAATCAAGCCCACCTCTTCCCAGTTTTTCCTCACGAGGCTGAGTGTACCCCATTCCAGTCCTCAGACCAAAAATTAAATTTCTTAACAGAGCCAGGAATCGAACCCATGCCTAAGCAGTGACAGTCCAGAATGCTAGCCACTACACCAAGAGATGTTTCATGAATATCAGTTGTTGTTGTTGTTCTTGTTTTTGTTGTTATTGATTCTTTAGGCGTTTTGTGATATCATGGTCATGTAGCCCTGTATACTGTACTTGGGGTGTGTGTTGTCTGATAACCTGTGTTATTGTAATGGCTGTATTAGTAATTCAGATAAGGATTGGAAAGGAGGTGGTCGGGGCCTTAAATTAATATATATCCTAGCATTTCCCTAGAGTGTATGAGTGGGAAACCACAGAAAACACTCTTAGAATGGCTGAGGTAGGAATCATCTTTTCTTACTTTCACCTCATGAGGCTGAGTGTACCCCCATTCCAGCTCTCAGCCTCACAAGGCTGAGTGTACCCCATTCCTACCCTCAGCCCAGAATTAAATTTCTTGACCGAGCAAGGACTCGAACCCAGGCCTCCACAGTAACAGCCAAGAATGCTAGCCACTACACCATAAAGTGGGCAATATAAAGCTGGTCTGGATTGTGCATGATCAATCAATAATTACCTAATAATAATAATAATAGTAATAAATTTTCCATTTAGCAACTACACGGCCGACCTCTCCCTGTGACGTCATTAACAGTTTCAGGGCGTGGCGGCCATCTTGCCCATTAGCCCCTGCCCCAGCTATGACTGACCCCTCCATAGGAATAACATAGGGCAGTTGCACGCGGCGGCCATCATGCCCATTAGCCCCTGCTCCAGAACCGCCCTTTATATCCTACTTTTATCCCTTTGTCTTCCATTTCTCCCACTGTGTTTATATTGTTACGGCTGTGAGTTTGTGTCATCACTCGCCGCATGAGTCACAACTGCCCCAGGGCTGGGCTGTGCCCTGCCTCCTGTATTGCGTGCGCCTCATGCAACAGGGCTACTAGGACAAAGGGATAGTCCAGAATATTCGTGACTGGACCAGTGATGGAAACCTCGAGAAGCCGTGAACCCTGGATGGATCTAGAAGCATTTATTGAGTCACCGGCCTGCTATATAAGTGCGACCTGTCAAGCAGTTGTTGTTGTTGTGTTTTATGAGCTAGTGCGAGTGTTTATCCTGGGCGACAGAAGTGTGGTGACTTGCGAAATCCCTAGTGAAGCTGATTCTCTTGACACCGAGGAAGTGATTGTGGTGCTTGTGAAACAGTGTATAGTACAGTGACAGACCTAGTGCAGCTATTTCCAGCTAGCGTACGGGACCGGACTCATTAGCGAAGAGGATTAACTGTGGTCTGTTGACAAGTGAAAGGGAAAGTATTCTCGACGTGAGGAAACTGGAGTAAGGTAATAATTGCTGTTGAGTAGTGTATTTTTCTGGCTGCAATAAAATTAATTATTTCTTTAATCAGTAATTGGTGTTGTGCTTTATACCCACCGTAATCCAGTTAACAAAGGTGCCACTAGGGGGTGGCACGTAACAACTGGTGTCAGAAGCCGGATTACGAACTCAAGCACAACACCTGATGGTCCTGGTTTCAAAACCCGAGCAGGTCATTTTCTCTAATTTTCCTGTGAGTGCATGCCCTTTACAAGACAAACAACTAAAATGGAGGAGAAATTGGCAGCATTGCTAGAAAAGTTAAATGGCATGGAAACCAAATTAGAAGACGGCCAGAAGAAGCTAGAAGACGGCCAGAAGAAGATGGAAGACGGTCAAAATAAGTTAGCGGAGGACCTGAAGAAGATGGAGGACGGCCAGAAGAAGATGGAGGACGGCCAGAAGAAGTTAGCCGAGGACCTAACTGCCAAACTAGAAGACGGCCAGAAGAAGATGGAAGACGGTCAAAATAAGCTAGCGGAGGACCTGAAGAGGATAGAGGACGGCCAGAAGACGATGGAAGACGGTCAGAATAAGTTGACACAGGACCTGAAGAAATTAGAACTGGGTCTGCGTGAGAAAGTCACGGCTGTGGAAAAGAAGTTCGACGCCTTACAAGTGGAAGTTGCCGAGCTGCGCCAACGCCCGCTGATGGGGGTGGAGGAGAAATTCAACGTCTTACAAAAGGAAGTTGCCGAGCTGCGCAAACGCCCACTGACGGGGGTGGAGGAGAAATTCAACGCCTTGCAAGTGGAAGTTGCCGAGCTGTGCCAACGACCGCTGATGGGGGTGGAGGAGAAATTCAACGCCTTACAAGTGGAAGTTGCCGAGCTGTGCCAACGCACGCTGATGGGGGTGGAGGAGAAATTCAACGCACTACGAGAGGAAGTTGCCGAGCTGCGCCAACGCCCGCCCACCGTTACACCGGGAATATCAGGAACGGGACATAGCAGAGTGACGCCCCCATCCTTCGACGGAAAGGTCCCGTGGAACACCTACTTACGTCAGTTCGAGGCGGCCTGTTCCATAAATAACTGGAACAACACAGAAAAGGCTACAGCTCTCATTGTAGCGCTGAGAGGTGACGCCCTTAACGTCCTTCAGGCCATCCCGACTGGATCCCAGGACTACGCTGCACTGATCGCCCATATGGAGTCCCGATATGGAGATAGCCATCTTCAGCAGGCCTACCAGATGCAGCTCCGGACCCGGGTACAGAAGAACGCGGAAACCCTGCAGGAGTTCGAGATGGACATCGCACGCCTCGTAAGGCTCGCCTACCCAACAGCGCCGGCCGACTTTCTGGAGCAGATAGCGACGCAGACTTTCACCGACGGGCTACGGGACTCGGACACTCAACAGGCGTTGCGTCTCGCGCGCAATAAGACCCTGGCAGATGCGCTGAGCCACGCACTTGAGTTCGAGACGGCAAAAGAGACATCCAGAATGCACGCGCGGGTGCGTCAAGTGGACGTCGACGAACCAGTAAAAACCAACGAGACCAAGCCCCTGGCCGACGAATTAATGGAAGCGCTAAGCCGTTTCTTCGATAGTCGCGGTACCACCAGCAACGACACAGCCGGAAGACAACCGGAGAGGCGGCCCGGAAGAGGACTACCGACCTGCTGGGCCGGCGGTAAGAAAGGCCACCTGAGCAAGGTGATCGCCGCCGCCGAGGGTATCCGACGGGAAATCAGTCGACTGAAAAGCGCGCGGCCCAGGGAAACGAGTATTAGCCAGCCTTGGGGGGCAAAGGTTGGCTTGTGACAGTCGTCAAGCCCCAGCAGTCCAAGTGCGTGTGACGAAGTTACGGAGGGACAATAGCAGCCTGATGGTCGACGGAGTCGTCAACGGAGTGAGCTGGCCCATGCTGATCGACACGGGAGCGTCGAGGACCATCGTCAATCCCACCGTGATCCCGAAGTGGAGAGTGCAACCCACACAAAGGAACCTCCAGCTAATAACCGCGACCGGAGAGACCGCACCGGTACATGGCGAAGCATCACTGGAGCTCGTCATTGGTCGACGGGTGGTGAAGCATCCAGTGCTTGTGGCTGACGTATCAAACGAAGTGATCATCGGACTGGACTTCCTGGACCAGAACAACATCATCTTGGACTTGAGTACCAACACTCTGCACTTCGGAAGTGAGGAACTTGCTTTTCAACCAGCACACGAGGCCGTCACCGCACGACGAGTAAGGCTGAGAGAGGACGTCATCGTTCCTGCCAGGACGGAGGTCAGCGCCGCCGTAATTGTCGACGGAACTGCTGAGGGAGTGGCGGCTGTCATCGAGCCAAAATATGAGGACATCCAGACAAAAGGATTGCTAGTTGCCAAGATCCTCATCAACACGACGCCTCGGCCGTACGTCCGCCTGTCCAACCTGAACGACTACGATATTACGGTTCACCGGGACACCAACCTAGGAGTCTGCGAGCCCGTTACCTGGATTGCCCGCATCACAGAAACGACGGACGGACACCTGCAGACGGACAACCGAAGAAGACGCGCCCTGCCAGAAGAACTACAGAAGCTGTACCAAAGATCCAAGGACCATTTAGACGAAGAGCAATCACGCCAACTTCAGGACCTGCTACGCGAATTCCAGGATGTCTTCTCCGTTGGGAGCAAAGACTTCGGCAGGACAAGCTTGGTCCAGCACAGAATCGACGTTGGGGGCAGCGCACTGATTAGGGCCCCATTCCGACGTGTCCCGCTCGCCAAGCAAGCCCAAGTCGACCGGATGGTAGAAGAGTGAAGGAGCAAGGGGTGATCGAGCCATCACATAGTCCTTGGAGTTCTCCGGTCGTGCTTGTGAATAAGAAGGACGGTTCCACTAGGTTCTGCGTGGACTACAGGCGGGTGAACGACGTCACGAAGAAGGACAGCTACCCACTACCCCGGATCGACGACACGCTGGACACCATATCAGGGTCAAGATGGTTCTCCACCTTGGATTTGAAGAGTGGCTACTGGCAGGTGGAGGTCCACCCTAAGGACCGCGAGAAAACGGCGTTCTCTGTGGGCAGCGGGCTCTGGCAGTTCACCGTCATGCCATTCGGTCTGTGCAACGCCCCTGCGACCTTCGAAAGGCTAATGGAGTCCATTCTGAGGGGACTACACTGGAAGACCTGCCTGGTATACCTAGACGACGTCATCGTTCTGGGGAGGAGCTTCGAGGAGCACTACAGCAACCTGAAGGAGATCTTGTTGAAGCTACGGGCTGCCAAGCTGAAGTTGAGCCCCAAGAAGTGTCAGCTCTTCCAGAAGCGGGTCCAGTATCTTGGGCATATCGTCTCCGAGGAAGGGGTGCGCACCGACCCAGAGAAGACCGCAGCTGTGAGGGAGTGGCCAGTTCCGAAGGACAAGTCCCAACTACGAAGCTTCCTGGGACTCTGCACTTATTACCGTCGCTTCGTGAGAGGATTCGCCGACATCGCCAATCCTTTACATCGACTGACTGAGAAGGACCAACTCTTCACGTGGACAGCAGAATGCCACAGTGCCTTCGAACAACTCAAACAGGCTCTGTGCACCGCACCTATTCTGGCCTACCCCAGACCTGGAACAAGGTTCATCGTCGATACCGATGCCAGCGACTTTGGCATAGGGGGAATCCTGTCGCAAGTAGTGGACGGCGAGGAGAGAGTAGTGGCCTACTTCAGCAAGGCCAGAAAGGAACTACTGCGTCACCAGGAAGGAGCTGCTCGCCATCGTGAAGACCATTGAACACTTCCACAAGTACCTGTACGGGCAAGAATTTCTCATCAGGACCGACCATGCATCCCTGCGGTGGCTCCTGAACTTCAAGCAGCCCGAGGGTCAACTCGCGCGGTGGTTAGAGAGGCTTCAACAGTACAACTTTGAGATTCATCACAGGAAAGGCCAGCTGCATTCTAACGCCGACGCCCTGTCACGAAGACCGTGCCCCGAAGACTGCACCTTCTCTGCCCGAAGGGAGGAGAACACCGGGATACAGTGCCGAAGGACTACCGTGGAACTTCAAGGGAGCTGGAGCCGCGAATCTTTCACGCGGGCACAAGCAGAAGATGATGACCTGGGACTGATAGCCGAATGGAAGGGGACCTGTGTCCCCAGACCCGGATGGAACATTGTGAGTGACTGCAGCCCAAAGTTTAAGTCCTACTGGGCGCAGTGGGACTCGCTGATTGTAAGGGATGGCCTCATCTGCCGCGCCTGGGAGAGCACCGACGGGAAGACATATCGGGAACAAGTCGTCGTTCCAAAGGCTATGACGGAGGAAGTCCTGAAGGAAGTTCATGGAGGATCATCTGGTGGTCACCTAGGGATAAAGAAGACCCTGGAGAAGCTGAGAGAGCGGTTCTACTGGATCGGATGCCGAACAGACGTGGAGAACCACTGCGCGAGGTGCCACGATTGCGCAGCCAGCAAGGGCCCAGGACGAAGACGACGGGGTCCACTGAAGACCTACAACGTGGGCGGCCCCATGGAGAGAGTGGCCATCGATGTTGCTGGGCCATTCCCGTCAAGCGAGGCAGGGAACCGCTACATATTAGTCGTCAGCGACTATTTTACCAAATGGCCGCAGGCGTATGCGCTCCCTAACCAAGAAGCCGCGACGATCGCAGAGACCCTGGTGAAGGAATTCGTCAGCCGGTACGGAGTACCCCTGGAGCTGCACTCCGACGAAGGGAGGAACTTCGAGTCGCAGGTGTTCCAGAATCTATGCCAGCTGCTGGGAATCCGGAAGACAAGGACAACGCCTCTACACCCTCAGTCTGACGGGATGGTTGAGCGATTCAATCGCACCATCGAGAACCATCTCCGAATAGTTGTCAGCGAGCACCAGAGGGATTGGGACAAGCATCTTCCACTATTTCTCCTGGCCTACCGCGCCGCCGTGCATGAAGCCACCGGGTGCACACCAGCCCGGGCCATGTTTGGGAGGGAGCTCCGTCTACCTGTCGATCTTGCCTTCAGCCGACCTGGGAATGATCCGGTCCCGGTAAGCCAGTATTGTCAAGAACTGGTCGACCAACTGGAGGACGTGCACGCGTTCGCGAGGAGGAAACTGCGGATCGAGACCGACCGTATGAAGACCCGATACGACCAGCAGACGGATGCCGGAGGATTCCACGAGGACGACCTGGTCTGGCTCTTCAACCCATTACGGAAGAAAGGCCTGTCACCCAAACTGTAGAAGTCCTGGGTGGGCCCGTACCGAGTCGTGAAACATATCAACGATGTCGTCTACAGGATCCCGCGGAGCCCGAGGGCGAAGATGAAGATCGTGCATCGAGATCGCCTGGCAGCCTACGGAGGGACACAGACGGACCAATGATTGATCGGGACGATCAGCCTTTTTAGGAAGGGGGTGGTGTTACGGCTGTGAGTTTGTGTCATCACTCGCCGCATGAGTCACAACTGCCCCAGGGCTGGGCTGTGCCCTGCCTCCTGTATTGCGTGCGCCTTATGCAACAGGGCTACTAGGACAAAGGGATAGTCCAGAATATTCGTGACTGGACCAGCGATGGAAACCTCGAGAAGCCGTGAACCCTGGATGGATCTAGAAGCATTTATTGAGTAACCGGCCTGCTATATAAGTGCGACCTGTCAAGCAGTTGTTGTTGTTGTGTTTTATGAGCTAGTGCGAGTGTTTATCCTGGGCGACAGAAGTGTGGTGACTTGCGAAATCCCTAGTGAAGCTGATTCTCTTGACACCGAGGAAGTGATTGTGGTGCTTGTGAAACAGTGTATAGTACAGTGACAGACCTAGTGCAGCTATTTCCAGCTAGCGTACGGGACCGGACTCATTAGCGAAGAGGATTAACTGTGGTCTGTTGACAAGTGAAAGGGAAAGTATTCTCGACGTGAGGAAACTGGAGTAAGGTAATAATTGCTGTTGAGTAGTGTATTTTTCTGGCTGCAATAAAATTAATTATTTCTTTAATCAGTAATTGGTGTTGTGCTTTATACCCACCGTAATCCAGTTAACAAAGGTGCCACTAGGGGGTGGCACGTAACAATATTCATATTCACTCCAATTAGGCCTATACGGTACCTACTGTAGGCTATTTATTTTGGCCATGTTGAAGTTCTTGTAATTATGGTACTATGCAATATCAGCAAGGATGCCACGACCCACTCAGAATACACTTCCACTAAATTCTCTACTTAACTGCGATAAAAATCGTACCAACCTCTTCTCAGTTCTTATGAGGGTCGCTGTATGATATTCTAGAACTCAGATCAGAACTAAATGTATTGACAGAGCTGGGAATCAAACAATCTCAATACATACTTCTAGACTACAACAATGGCAAGAAATTCAAAACGAAGGGACCTGATCTATGCAGGTGCATATAATTCCTGGATAAACTCTTGAGCACCATGGTAGCCCTCTTATGTTCCCACAGTTGTAAGGCCTAGGGAAGGGGAATTTGATTTTACACACTACTTAGTACATTTCATTAATGTGTTGAGTGAAATGTTTGTGAGAATGTTAAAAATAAAGCATACAGTATGTTATCAGTCAGGTCACAATCAGTGTAGGATATACAGTATTAAAGTATGCATCAACTGGAGTGAACATCAAGAAACTTGGGTCCATTAGGTTTGTGGAAACATACAAGCTGCCATACTGAGGAATATTTTTAGAACATAAAGGCTGGATATGACTGGAATCTTTAACACAAGAAAAATAGTTAACGAGCAAGATGAGGAGGAGGGATTCATTTTTCTATCTGAATCAGAATGTGACCAGTGATCACACATTCTGAGCTTTCCATGCTATGATCCTTGCTCTAAATGTGGTGAGATGTAAAGTTTTGAAGTCATTCTTTCAGTGTTGTCTATACAAACGGTCAGTTGTAACTCTTCTGTTGGTCAACACAAATTTGCCCAATGACTGGCCGAGGTACAATGTATATAATATGTAAATAACACTCCTGGAAAAAAATTATATTGTGCGTACCAAGTTTTTTTATTTTTAATGATAAAATGTATATACGGTAGGCATATAACTTCCAACACTGAGTGCTACAAAGTACTGTACATGGACTAGTAGGCTAATGCACCTATATGTTTTTAGAGAGACCTTGTTGTGTATTACCTACAGTACCGTATATTGCTTTACCAGTGATTTGGTTCTTCTAGTCCAATTTCTTCAATTGACACAGTCTAGGCCTATATGTTTTACTCTACCACCATAATGACAGAATAGGTGTACATAACGTCCAACACAGTAAATAATACACTGTATAACAAAAACAAAACGACGCACCAGGAAGGAATTGTCCGATGGCGATAAAAATCGGTGAATGTGAGAAACAGACATAGAAAAACAAACGATCAAAAGTGCAGAACAACAATCGAATGTTTTATTGCATAGTTAGAGCGTTACAACGTGAGGACGTCAATAAGGTGTTGGTCCACCCCTGGCCTGGATGCAAGCTGTCACTCGACGTGGCATGGACTGATCAAGTTCCCAGATGGTGTCCTGTGGAATTGCGTGCCAAATAGTCTCCAACTGTTGGGCTAAATCGACGACATTCCGGGATGTTCGCAATCGCCTTCCCATGACGTCCCAAATGTGCTCTATGGGAGATAGATTAGGCGACCCAGCTGGCCAAGAAAGGATAGGGCAAGCTTGAAGACAGTCCATAGCAATACGTGCCGTGTGCGGCCGGGAACTATCCTGTTGGAAAGTAAGGCCTGGATGTCGCTGAAGGAACGGTAACACAACCGGCCGCAGAATGTCATCAACATACCGCTGTGCTGTCAGTGTGCCAGGAATGACTACCAGAGGGGTCCGGCTATCAAAGGAGATGGCACCCCAGACCATCACCCCCTGTTGTGGGGCTGTGTGGCGTGCGATAGTCAAGGTAGGATCCCCACGCTGGCCTGGACGTCTCCAAACACGTCTGCGGTTATCGTCAGGGCACCGATGGAAACAGAACTCGTCACTAAAGACTATAGGTCCCCAGTCAGCGCAGTTTCACGTTCCTCGAGCGCGTCACCACTGTAATCTGACTTGACGGTGAATGAGCGTGAGAGGTAAGCGGTGTAACGGGCGGCGCGAGCGCAAATTCCTGTCGCTCAGGCGTCTGTAGATGGTCATGGTGGACACATGTGTGCGGGTCACACGCTGGATCGTTGATAACGACGACTCCGGTGCTGTGACAGCTGTTCTGACAATCTCTCTGTCTGCCCGTGCTGTTGTAGCCCTTGGTCGACCACTGCCGTCCTGACGCTGATGCCTGCCACTGCTGACCCACGCTTGCCAGCATCGTCTGATCACCGCATTACTTCGACCCAAATGTCCAGCGACAGCTCGATTCGACCAACCAGCTTCTTTCAATCCGATCGCACGACCTCATTCAAACTCGGACATCTGCTCGTAATGAGCACGAATTTTTCGGCGTGGCATTCTTACAGCCGACGTTCAGATATCGCAGTCAAATGCAACAGCTACTTTGAACATATGCTTCAGAATCGCGCCTGATGCTTGCGCAGTTTGGATGCGCGGGAGCTCCCGCTATTCATTCATTGGGCACGAAGCTTTAATCAGTTGCTTGCATGTTCGATCCGAATGTCTTTGCATACGTAATTTCCTTACAATTGGACAACGCCTTCCCGGTGAGTCGTTTTTGTGTTATACAGTGTATTTACTTCTCAATTTTATTCATATGTTTCCTACACCTTTAGAAAAGCAATAACGGTTCGTTTAATGAGAGTGAAATAATTGTTCGAATAGGCTAATCTTGGTGTGTAGGAAAATTGGTAGGAAACATGAAAATTGAATTCTGGCACAAGTATTAGCACAACTAGGATCAGCTAAGAGCCCTTTGGCCATCACCCATGTCTCAGTGGTTGCGAGGGGCAAAAGTTTAATAATTAGGAAGGAAGTTTGTAGTTTTACGTGACCGCTAATCTCGTGATCATGAGCAACAGGACCTCCTTTTTATATGGAATCCGAACCACAGAACATGGCATTTCAATTTTAAAATCTCCGTGGGGAGAGGCCAACAGCTTGACCGCTGTGGCACCACGCCCCAGTCTAATAACACTTTGCATCATTTGGACAGGGGGTGGTGGGGATCAGTGTTTTAAGGAGTGTAACATCAAGGTCACATACACCTGTAGACACACAGTTATGCTATAGAAGGAAGAGCTTTGACACCTCAAAAAATTAGGGTAGTGGGCAGGGCCACTAGGTGAGGTGAAGCAGTGCTAGCGAGAAATTTACTCGTGCCGGCGAAGCGCAGTGCTACCCTGCCCATTTCTGAGCAGTGCAGCACGTCAGCACACTAGCACTGCAGCGTTTAGTTGCACGAGCACTGTCCATTTGACCGGGTACTGCAGTGCGTTTAATACTGAGTACACAGCCTGCCCACTAGACGCATTAGAGCCGACATTTTGTCATATGCATGTGGTCTACCGTGCTCATGACGTCTTTTGTGCATGGGGAGGACAATAATCGCCTAGTTGGAGAGTCACACATTAATGAAACACGACGAAGACGTATAAAACATGATATTTGGACGTACATGGACTTGATCTGCAACAAGCCTACAGGAATGTGCATACTTTTTGGGTGATGCAGCAAGTGCAGCGAAATATAATAATACTAAAAATTAAATCAAGCATATTGGTAACCATGCATGTGACAGTAACAGGGGCCGATATGGAATCAGGAGTATTAAAATACATTTCTAAATTTGTTGGCGTAATGTCACAAACCAGCCGAGGTAGCTACACACGTTAACGTGAGTGAAAAACCACGCACATCTCATTAATTTCATTTGTCATTAACTCCTCTCGTGAGAATTGCGTCATGAAGGGCAGTAGTATAAAAAGACCGGACCTGGGCCAGGGGCTAATGGGCAAGATGGCCGCCGTGCGCAACCGACCCCATGCTGGTCGTATAGAGTGAGTGTCATAGCTGGGCCAGGGGCTATTGGCCAAGATGGCCACTGCGCGCAACCCCACTCTTGAATAGCGGACTATTCGAATAATTATTTATTTGTTATTAACTATGCATTATTACTTATTAATCATTTATTATTTATATTTATGTTTTATAATTTTTTATTTATATATTTTGTAATGATTTATTTTTATTCTTTTAAATACCGTATTTTTATTTTAATATTTGATTTTATTTTTTATTTTCAATCATTATTTCTTTATTGTGTTAAATCACTAAACTGCAAGGTCATCTACCCAAGAATTTTCTAACCCACAATTACAGAAACCTGATTTAAGATATGAATTATTGCATGTGCGATTTTTTTATTTTTACATTTTAGATTTTAAATTTTAGATATAATTTATTTATTTTTAGATTTTAGATTTTCTGATTTTAAACTTTAGACATTACATATTATATTTTAGAATGTGATTTTAGATTTTTTGATTTTAAATTTTAGATTTTACATTGACTATATTATATTTTAGATTTTAGATTTTACATTGAATATTTTATATTTTATATTTTATATTTTAGGTCACTGACCTAAGCTTTTATTTTAAAATTTTGTTTTTTACCTTATACATTATTATTTATTTAATATTTAATTTATTATTTTTAGCACAGGGCTAATGGACAAGATGGTCACTGCAAGCAACCACTTACACATATGGCACCTAACCTAACCTCACCTAAACTAACTTAACCCATCATAACCTTAGTTCACTTAACCAAACGTGTCCTCACATAACTTAACTTAACCTAAGCTAACTTAACCTAACCTAACCTAAGCTAACCTAACTTACGCTAACCTTTAAAGTTAGCACAAGGCTAATGCGCACACCGAAAGTACATAGGGCACATGCAACTATCCCTATGCTAGTTTATTAGAATGTAAGGTAAATCTACTGCCGTGGATACTGTGCAAGATGTTCGCTACGCACAACGAGCTTAGGATTTCAAGGTCAGTAACTTTTTAAAAAGTAAAAGCTTTATTCTTTTTTTCTTTCCCTAGACTTAACCCCAGCACTAGGGCATAACCCTATAGGCAGAGTTAACACAAACACTTACAGAGGAATTATTTTCACGCTAAAGGTTCTTTTAATTATAAGTACAAGGCCAGAGTTTCCATGCGGTAGGTGGCAACTTTCTTTACGCTGTTTATCCTACCACAGCATTCTACAGGTTTCCATTAAATATAACAAGGCTGGATACCTTATTCCAAAGCACATAGGTAATAAATGGGTTAAACTATACTTTTGGCTACTTAATTTCAGCTAACTAAGGGCAATTTCTTAAGATTACTGGAGGTTAACGGTTGGATTAGGAGTTGGAAGTGGGTAGCAATTAAAATGTACAAGCAGTGTCCATACATTTTTTAAAATTAATTTAAATACACTTACAATATTTACAATTAATACTGTACCCGATTTGCCATGTGTCAAGAGATTGGATTGCACCGCATTATTTAGTGAAGAACAGATGACGTGCAAGATTGCTGTGACGTCACTGCCATGGCCACATGGATTCCATAATGTCAAGAGAACTCGAATATGTAAGAATGTAACGCTCACTATTCTACTAAGATCATTAGAGGATTTGTGAATACCTACTATGACGTAAGAACCCGAAGGGCCAGTAAGGAAGAAGCAGTACACTTGATCTAAGAGACACAGAGTGCACTGGAAACACAGAGCGAGTTTTGGAGGAGAGAAAATGACCAGGAGGTCGTTCACTTGAATCTTACACGCAGAGCAGTAAGCACAGTCCCGCGAGAGCGTAGGTGATATTTCCAACGCATGTCTAGTGACGAAAGACGTGTGGAGTCACTAAGCCAGCATGGCGATATTTCCATGTGATCTATACTGTCAGAACGAGTTGACAAAACGAACATTTACGGAGTGCCATAATACTTCAGAATTGTGAAAACTCGAACAGTACGTGTACAGTGAAAGCCTGTATGGTTTCACGCAGTTACAGTCATTTAAAAACTGTTATATTGGGGCTGGAAGTTGAACGCGAGGGTAGAACTAAATGTGTAAGCGGCTAGTAGATGTTCTGATTACAGACCGGCGAGGTCATTGTACCAGCCAACTGTGGGCGAGCCAAGGCCAACTACTTGTGACGTGCTACCCATATGTGTCTGAAGGCCAAACTTAGAGGCGGCGACATTGGACAGATTTCTCACGAATGTTAAACTTTTTGAAACGGCGATATTTCGTGAACCTTTGAGTTTATCAAAGTGCGGTTTGCACGAGTGTATCCAGGAGTTTGCGAACTATCATATTAGACGGACAGAATTTCTGGAATTTTTTGGACATGAAGATCAACGGACCCAATATCTATATTTATTTCACGAGGAACTTTAAACACCGTAACATGGCACACTAGAGTACAGGCGGCATGGAAGATTACGGGTGCGTGTGACGTTACTGGAAGTGAAATGGAGCGACCGGGTCTCCCAAGAGAATTGGAGATGAGTAAAGACTAAATGGCGAGACCGAGGGAAGACGCAGTTACTCCGTCTGGAACTCCATATTTTCACAGCAAGAAGTCCAAGGTACTAGTGACTACACCATGATTTTTCTAGAACTAGTGTGGTAGTGAAGTTGATTTTAGTGGTTTGGATTGCTCATGTGAAATTATATTGCGATAAACTTAAGGGGGGATTTATTTTTGTCACGAGTTAAGCGATGACATAACACCATTTTTCTTTATATTCTTTAGAAGCGACTGATTTTCATAGATATGGTGGATATATATTGCTAAATAAGAAGTGGATAATTTTGAACATGTAACGTTAAAGGAAAGAGTTAGATAAACACTTTAATAAGTTTAATCCCATTTACACCTTAACATTTATAAATTTGTCTGGAGGTAATGGATAATAATCATTTAAATTGAAAGGAATATAATAAAAGCCAAATTAATACAGAAGTAATCACACAATTTTAACATCTAAATAATACAGCTAAATTGTTCTTTAAACACACTGAGAACTGAATGAGATCTATAAACACAACGCGATGTTACAAGCTTCAATGATTTAAGTAATAAATGTGAATAACAGGTAATAATAATAATGCTGAAATAAAGTAATTACGATAATAAAATGCAATGCAGATAAAATATGGTAACGTAATAATGTGAGCAAAGTTTCAAATGATGTAAAGAATGATAAATAATAAGTGTGAATTGAAAGGTCACTGTGATTTAATGAGGCAAATAATTAAATAAGGATAAGCCTCAGAATAATTCAATGGAGCCATGAGGGCCATTTAATATTTGTATAAAATTAATAGGAGAATTGCCATATCAATGTTACAGTCAGTAAAATTTTGCCTGATGAATTGTGTATTGCACTGTAAAATCATTTAATATTATTGAGATGTATACCAGTGGAATAATTTAATTGCAAGTGCTTCAGTAAGAATAAAAGCAGGAATAATCTGTTGTGTGATACTTCAGATCTTGAATTTTGAATATTCATTGAGGTAAAGATATTGAATCCAGTATAAGGCAGAAAGAAAGTTGTAATTTTGAGTTAAGAGGGAAGTTGACGTAACTAAATGTGAGCATGCGCATATGTAAATACACTGTAAATATATTAGAGAAGTAAGCTGAATATCCACGATACATCAGCCACGAATTAGACAGAAGGAGATCTAATGGAATCATTGCAGTGGTATTTTTGTGTTTTTCTTTTATAAGTTTAATAGGCATCCAAACATGAACTCTATTATAAGAAACGGATGACCAATGCAATAGGGTAATTAAAAATTTAACCCATTAAAATACATATGCCGGATCTCCGTAAGTTTGATTGTACCTAAGATAGGACACAAGGAGATTTTGTCCCGATTAACAATTAATTTAATGTGTTTTTGTTTGTTTGCACATCAAGACATAATTTAGATAATCTCCACGTGCAGGGGGGTAGGAACTATTTATTTCTTTATTAACTGTACCAGTGCTGATGTGAATAAAATGTGGAAGTTTTATCTTATTTGTTCATATTCTTTCTGTGGCTTCGCAACGTAACGTGGATGGGAGACGACGTCCGACGGTAAAATATGAACCCCAGTCCATCGTCTCGCCCCGAGGTCATTTGAGGTCTCAATTTTCTTGGTTTTATCTTCATGTCTGCGTATGTCTAACCATCCACGGTTTTTATGATATTCTCTGGTAAATGTTGTTTCGAATTTCAACCTGGGATCGCGGTGTGTCGGGTCACGCAATCCACGGTTGGGATATCGGGCACAATATATTTTTCTTTATTTTTGTTATAAATTGTGTAGTTGGTTTATTTATTTTTGTTTTCTAATTTTTATTCTTGCGTATTAATACCATTTTTTCTTTTCTTGTTGCTTGATTGGTGTTGTTTTTATTTGTGTATTGCTGCAGTTTTATTTTTTTAAATTGTTTTGGTTTATGTATTTGCTAGATGCAGGTAGAGTAATATATTTCCTGATTAATTTTAGTATTTTGATATCCATAACTTAATCATTTAAATATGGTCAACGGTTGAGTAATGACCATAGGCATGTGTATCTATACCATTAGAATCAATTACTCTTTAATCATCACTAGAACACAAAGCAATTTTGTTTAGTTTTATAGATGATATGTTATGTTGTTTAGAAGCGATCATGTTCATTGGTATTTTTTCACTTCGTTTTTCATGATACAATCCTGATAATCTTGAAAACTTATACAAGTTTTGACAACGCCTCTGCTAATACCTTTAATATGTTTTTATTCCTAAGCCATTTATCTCTAAATCATACCTTTTTGCTCTAAGTCCAACAAATGCATTAATAATACGTCCACGAGCCTCGTCTTTAAATTTTCCCAAAGTTTTCTTGTTTGATGTAGAGTAACATATGTGATTATTAGGTGTCCAGGTGTTCTAGAAAATTCAAGTTGTCTTGATAAACATCTTGGGTGTTAACCAAATAAATGAACGAGTCCGTATCCATATACGTTAATTTAAGATTTTCGATCCCATAATAGGGTAGCGGGGCATCATAGTGGTAGGAATACATAAGAGTTTTTGAAATATCCAGTATACACATTCCAAAATATATATAGGCTTATTAGCCATGTTGAAAGCAGCTAGGTTAGGACGATAAATTCTTCTATCGATAAATGTTGGTTTAGCTGTTAGCTTTTCAGCCTTTTTGCTGTCAGTTACAAGACGCAGGCTATATCTATTCTTTTATGAATATTTTACATTGTTTTTTTTCCAAAAATTGCATTGTTAAGTAATTAGCACAGATTTTTCTAAATATAATGTTTGGCTTGTTTTCGAAGGTTGTTAGTAAAATCCGCATATGCCTTTAACCAAGGTCTCTGTTGAAACTTTAACACACGATGATTTTTTATTATTTTTTGTCCATGATTTGGGGCCTGTTTAAGTGCCATGTAATGAACAACGTATCGCCTTCGATTTCCAAGATGAGGAATTAGTTTTTTGAGAGGAAAATCCTTAGGTTGTATACACTCTGGTAGGAAAGATAAATGGTTGTGTAGATCATTAAGGTCACATGAGTAATCGACATCAACGTCTAGAATGTAGCCAACAGGGTCGTCTTCCTATAACGTTTCTAGATCAACGATATCTGGAGAGACTCACTGAAATCCACCGTAAGGAAGGGAGTGGTACCTAGCCCACCCGTATTGGTTGTTGGCATCATCATACGTAATAAACTGCGACGGTTTCTCGGAATCATATGTTTCTATGTATTTATTGTTAGCTTCAGTATACCGATTAGAAACCTGGCATATTCCTCCACGTATTCCAGACTCTATTAAAAGAATCTGATCGTAATCCTGTAGCAATTTCAGTTCAATTCAAGTATAAAGGAGCATTGCCTCGAAACTTAAACCAGGCGAAGTACAGCATACACTCGGTGTGTTTCTAGTGTTTTGTTTCTAAAAGTTTCAAAGCTGTCTGCTAGAAGGAGTACATCTGAAGTTAGGTAAAGGTCACTATATTCTCCTAGAGTTTTGATTTTGAATTGATTCCATACATTTCTGACATGTTCATAGTCTTCTTTGCTAACATATTCTTAACTTAATTTGTTAAAGAATGCTTCTTTTGGAGGTAAACACTTTTTACTTAATTTTTCCCATCAATCAATGCAATCATAAGGAAATACACCTTTACGAGTCATAAGAGCTGCATTTTCTTTTCCAAAGTACTTGTTTGTTTCAGGTTATGATGTTAAGTTTGTAACTAAGTTTTCCAAACTACTCGGCATTAACCAAAACTTATCCACAAATCGAAGCTTATCATTTCCTACATATTTGGTGAAGGAGATATACTTTTCTTTGGAGTTAGTGATAACGCTCACTCTCTCAGTAGTAAATCCCAACAGCTTTACAATAAAATTTGCATCATATCCACTCTTATTATGTAGAATAATACAAGAACGGGTTTCGTGTTTTACACCTCAAATTTTAGTTATTATGAGCACTTCCACTGTATTCGCCTGTAATATGACAATGATCTCTAACTTTCCAGTCCTCTTCGGTAAATGTTTTATGACACAAATAACAGGTTTCAGAAGATTGGAAATTGGAACATTTAAGCTGTTAAGGCGATCAATTTCATTATCTATTGATATTAGACAGTCCATAAACTTTTCTGCAGCGTCAGATCCACGATAAATAAGAGGTTGGCTGGGAAGGTTTGCCTTTATATGTTCCACATCTGGTGAGGGTTTAACATATACATCACAACTCATAGGAACTGTATAACTTGCCTCAGGATTGGGTAGACATGTTTGATATGGTAAGAGTATACTTTCGAAATCTGCATAGATAACGTAAGGTATTCTTAACATTTTTTCCTCATTTAAAAACTTTAGAATTGGGTTTTAATAGGCATTTCAACCCTAGCAATGTCATGAAAGAGACACAAAGCTTTATGATCTTTTAATTTATCTATCCCTCATTGCCCATATCGATTATCGAAGTGAGTAAAACTCCGTTTACACGTATATAACTTATGTTCACAGTTGGTAATCTGATGTCCTACTAGTTTATCAAAATTTTTGATAAATACATAGTGGTTCTGGCCAGACGAAGAAGGTCACGATGGTCTTGTAGCTCTTGATCCACAACCTTTAGAGGAAACCGTTTGTTGTCCTATTCCAGTCCAAATATTTTAATGGATATATCGTTGGCTTTCTCAAATTTGTAATGTCAGCTAGCGATGTTGGAAACGATATTACTGAAAATCATACTTCTTTTCCAGGTCTTTTTGTTTGCTAATGCGTTGAGCATTCTTTTTAACCAGTTTTACTAAAATGGCATACATAAAACACCTCACGTCCTTAAGGTTTTGAGGATTAATGCAGGCATTTCTTGCTTTTTCAGCTGCTGGTAATGGAATATATGTGCTACCACGCAAGGGATTATACTTATTTATTTTTAATCGCACTCCTTCAACCGCTAGCAAAGCCCAATTACTGCCTTTTAGCTGAGATTCATTCATATCCGTAGTTAACTTTTTAAATTGCGTTTCCAAGAAACTACTTAAGTCTGTTTCCAAAAATATCGCCTGATTATGTGTTACAAAAGCACGATCTGTAATTTCATTGGTAGACGTATGAATAAATCTACAATGAGCCACAAAATTAACTTTTATTGACTTGTGTGTTGCTTGTTCTTTCTGTATAGCTTGGATTATTTGATGTTTGGACTTTTTAAGGTATTACAACGTATAAAATAGCATTAAGACGAACTTGAAAAGATGTTTGTTATTAAGTAAGTCCATTGAGAGTAAGTGATGTTTTGTAGGCTCAGTTTTTTTGTCCTTTTAGCTGATGATATAATATTACAACATTCTTCATGGCCACACAATAATTCGTGACGCTTCCTATGATAGTCTCGACGAAAAGTCTTTCCACTCTCTTCGCATATATAGCTTGGAATAGTTTCTTCTATTATTGATATTGTTTTCTGCCAACATCTGCTTACTGCGTATTACAAGGCTGTAGCCTGGTGGGTTAGACGGTCTTTCACGATGTGATCACTGTGAGTGGTAGTAGTCAACTGAATGTATTCTTGTTAAGGGTCCTCTAATATACCCTAGTCAAGGCTAACATCTGCTTACTGCGTATTACAAGGCTGTAGACTGGTTGGTTAGACGGTCTTTCATGATGTGATCACCGTGAGAGGTGAATGTAGGCTATAACTGATAAGATTCCCCTAATATACCCTAGTCAAGACTAACAGCTGCTTAATGCGTATTACAAGGCTGTACAATGGTTGGTTAGACGGTCTTTCACGATGTGATTACGGTGAGAGGTAGTAGTCATGTGACAATTTTCTTGCTAAGGGTCCCCCTATATGCCCTAGACAAGGCTATACACACAGCGGGTTTGCTTTATCATGTTGGATGACGCAACAAGTAGTTAAATTGCGCAATTTTATGGGAATGTTGCATCACCTAAAATGTAATACTATTGAAGTGTTTAACATTTTACACTCGCATTAGCAAACAGGTTGTAACTTGTAAACGTGTATGGGCATTGAGAAAACCAAGGCGTAAAAATGTGTTAAAGCAGGGCTTTTAAAGCCAAGGTCATAAAATACAAATGTAAATGAACAATACCCTTACTTTTATACCTAACCAAGCCCAAACCGAACAAAAGCCAAACCGAACCAAACACAACCGATCTAAACCGATATCAACCGAACTAAACCGAACCGACCTGAACCGAACACAACCGAACAGAACTAAACCGAACTAAACCGAACCGAACAGAACTGAACCTAACTATGCCGAACCAAACTGAACCCAAACCAAACCAAAACCAAATCATTATCACGCACACTTTTGCTCCCATAATTGCTCCCACTTTTGTCCACCCACCTTTACACCCCACTTATGCTCTTATATTTGCACCCTCTTCTTGGCTTATCATGTTAGCTTATGTGTTGGTATATCATGTGTGCATATGTAAAGACCTATATATATTGGCTTATGTATTGGCTTTATTGGGTTATGTATTGCTTTATGTATTACCTTATATATTGGCTTATATGTGCGGGCTTATTTATTGGGTTATGTATTGGCTTATATATTGGATTATGTGTTGCCTTAGGTGTAGGTTTATGTATTGGCCTTTGTGTTGGCTTTTGTGTTGGCTTTTGTGTTGGCTTTTGTGTTGGCTTATGTATTGGCTTATGTATTGGTTGGCGTATTGGCTTATGTGTGTTGGCTTATGTAGTGGCTTATGTGTTGGCTTATTTGACGAATTATTTTTGCCATTTTGTGTATTATTCTCTTGGTCTTGGAAACTATCTCAGTCCTTTTATTGGCAGCATAATGCCTACCGCCATGTTTGTGAGGAACAGCAATTCCAAAAATTCCGAGTACTTAAAGGTTAATGATTGAATCCCAACTATTATTCTTACCTCTATCCCACACCTAGTCAAAAACATTAGGCCTATATTTTTAATTTTTACAAAAATGTATTTGGAAATTAGGGAAAATGTTTAAACTAAAAGTCCTAAAAAGTCATGTTAACTCTTACTTTTACCTATATCCCAACGCCTAGTTAAAACATACTATTTTTAAATTTTAGAAAATGTATTTGTAAAGTAGCCTATATTTTTAGAACTATTAATCACAAAAAGTCGTATGTTAAGTCCTACACCTACCTCTATCCCACTCTTGAAACGGGTTTTCTTACTTTGCTCCACGTTGAGCGTACAATTGAAACGTTTTCTATTGCTCTCACTGTTGCGTGACAAATGTAATGGTTTCTTACTAGCTCTGCCTTGCACTTTGAAATATTTACTCTGACTAAGATATGTTGTTTTAATGGGCGCCAAGACCTCAACGCTATGTTGAAATCTAAATTTATATTTAACAACACCTAGCTCTGGTAGAACACCTTCAAGAATCTTTTCACTCAGATCGTGGTATGATTTGATCATTAACCCAACAAACAATTGTATCAGGAGAAGGAATTTGGTCTATATCTAATGCTACCTAATGAAAGCAAAGATTGCATGGTTAAAAGAAATGAATTTATTATATAAAACAAGTATTGCAAAATTAATAATAATAATAATAAGTTTGAATTTAAATTGGAGCGTTGCGATTTGAATATTACCGCTATACGTGAAAACGGAGTCAGATAAATTACTGATTTTACTGTTATTCCCAAGCTATGAAGTTACTGAAATACTGAATATTAAACAAAGAGACGAGAGATTACGTAGTTCTGAGTCATTCGCGCTTACCACTGGAAATTGCCGTAGCATTTCCCTCGTACTGGATGTTGTAGAAAGCTTCCCACAGCCTCCTGGTCGTCGTCATCTTCTTCGTTAGTTGATGAGATACTTGTAGATATGATAACTTATGGTCCGAATATCGGAACCAACCACACGTACAACCACAATGGTTAAGTTTTACAAAGATAGTCGCCTTGCCTCCACGGCGCGCAAACCATATATGCACTCGTCGCATCCCCTCTCTGGACCCCGTCTTCTCCACGCCCGCCCTCCTCTTATTGGCTGAGCCACCACGCGCTACCCCCCTCCTCAGGGTCATTACACTCGGCGCGAGGATGATGTCGATTACCGTTCCAGACTATTTCGCCTTTTCTTGAAACTGCAACCCAGGCTTGCGTCATGCTTCTTGACAAGAATAAGCCTGTAGCTGAATTCCCAGTGAGTCATCTCTCTCATAATACCCTAACTGACAAAACTCCGTAAAATTCCGTAATCATATAATTTTCTATGATAATGTTGTACGTAATAATTTGCTTCATAGTGTTTTCTATGACATAGAAAACCTATCTGTATGCTTACAATTTTATAAAAATGCTCCAAAAAATACCTTAATAATAATAATAATAAGATAATAATAATAATAAATTAACATGAAAACTTCTCTTGGCTGAACAATTTGCCGCGTAAATAAATATAGAATGGCTTCTTACTGACTTATGTCAGTGGCATAAAATCCCCTCGAAAAACACGTTACATATTCGCCTCGGATCATCGGATGATTTACCGTGACGACGGTCCATTATCCGATTATCCCAGACACGTTAATAAAACCCCACCCAAAATACATATTACATAAATTAAATCACCCTAAATTACATATATATACACTCATAATTTTCTTTACGCACTTTGCGTCAAAGTTTGTTGTCACTATGGATTGCACTTTGCAACCAGTCCAATGTTTTTCATATAGAATAATGTTCCACGGATATTTCCACCTCTCAAATTTCTCTATGTTGGGAAAATAGACATAAATAATGTGTGAGCACTGTGTATTTATGATGTCACATCACACGCATCAAGGTGTTCTGATATATGTATCACCACAGAACTTCCTAATTTCACTGGAGGTCGCTTCCTTATGGTGAAATTTAATCTCACTTATCACTGAGCACACGATCACACTATTGTGGCAGCGTCTCGTGACCATAATACTTAATCTCTCTTTATATAAGACGAAATTAATATTGACTTCTGAAAAAAAAAGAAACAGTAAGTGCGCATTACATATAACACCAAATATTTATGTGCCGTTATCGCCCTGTCTTCTTAAGTTCCCGTAGATCATATTCTACTTAATACTAGTTCTCAACTCAGACCAGTTCTCCTCACACAAATAATACCTTTGTACAAATTACCTTAAAGTACACACTTACAAATCTTACATGGCGAGGCCGTAAACAGAAATCACGTGTGCTGTTATGTATGAGTTTCATGAAGGACTGTCTCGCCTTCTGATGGCCCATCTTTTGTCACGTGGACGCCTTAAGCAAAAATACCCTGTTCAAGCGCTCACCCATCTCTTGGAGACAAATGGGAATTCACCAGCGCTGCCAAATTCTGGCCTTGGTGTATCGAGACATTTTAGTGCTCAAGAGCATCAGACAATCCCGTCATATTTCCCTGTAACTTAAAAACTCTCAATTACTTACATACTACCCCCCTGTGTGACTTCTGATACGCCTGCCTGGAAGACCAGATCTTCACCGCACCAAATACCACACTTACTCATTTGATAGGCTGGCTCGCCAGCTAAACACACTTACTTTATGACACATCCTTAATGTCATCACGTTGCTCCTCTAGCATATATCTCAGTGTCTGTAACGATGCCCTGTTGCTACTGTCCACACATGGTAACCCTACTTTCCTCTGGTGTCACACCTCTACTCGACACTCTATGACCTAAAAATGTCACTTCTGACTGACAGAATGACGACTTAGACAGCTTCAAAGTGAACCCTGCCTGATCTAACTTCTGGAAAACTATATCTAAATGACGTAGATGCTCCTCAAAACTGCGTGAACTAATTACCATATCATCAATGTAAATGGTTACAAACTGTCCTGTGTCATCCCCTAATGCGATGTTTAAAGCCCTAATTAAAGCTGCTGAACTACTCTTTAACCCATAAGGTGTTCTACAAAATTGATAAAGGTTATATTTATGACTAAAAGCTGTAAATGGTCTATCTTCGTACATAAGTGGCACTTGCCAAAAACTGGAACTCAAATCTACACAAGTGAAATACTTCTTCCCCTCAAATGTTTGCATTAATTCCTCTATTGACATAGATTTCAGCTGATCTGAACTAATTCTACTCTTAACCAAACGAGCGTCTAAACAAATACGAACTGTGCCGTCGGCCTTGGGTACCGTGATCAAAGAATTAACATATGGACTGTTAGAGTGCTCAATAATCCCATCTTCAAGCATCTGGTTAATTTGTGCCTCAACTGCACTCTGATAAGCGAAAGGTACAGGATATCTATGTCCTGTGAATACTGACCTATCAATTACGTTCAATGAATGTGTATAGCAATTGGCCATACCAATGCGATCCTCAAAAACTTTCCTATTACACAATAACACATCATAGAGCCGAACACACTGGTCCACCTCTATATTTCCCTGAAATGCAGCATCACGTAACGAGTCCTCTAGACTACCGTTCGTAATCACACTGCCCACAAAACATGGAGAACCCCGCTCTACGGCTGGCGATATCTCATTTAAAGTACAAATCACACCTACAACACTACTTCTCTGCATATGGTCATTGAACGCTACTTCTACTTCAGAATCTCCCCATTTAAATTTCAAACTCCCTACATCATAACATAATTTACCCGACACTCTACTTAGCCACTCTGAACCCAAGATAACACTGAATACTAAATTTGGAATTACAAGACAAATCTGCTTCTCTACATGATTATTAATTTTATTGTCTACTAAAACTTGCTTAGAAATTACTTTAGACCTCTTCCCAACAGCTGTGATAACAAAAGTGCTTTTAATTGGCATCTCCTCAAAATTTATCCAGTTCCTTTCATTTTATCATAAAATGCACTACTTATGCAACTCTTCATACAACCACTATCAATTTAAACATCTGTGTACGCCTCGGACACGTTAAATTTAACTATGGGGCTCTTACTAACCACCTCCTGAATAATACCTTCATCATTTAGTTCACGTAATAATTCATTTCTTACATTTAGGTCATAGGGTTCCTGTATAAGTGTATGGACAGGGCATGTTACAGACTGAGATTCTGACCTTACATCGCAGCCTGGTTCGTGTTTAAAGCATTGCTACCGCTTGGTGTAGTACTACTCACTCCTGCACTGGTCTGGTTGTTCTGGGTTTTATTAACGGTATCTCTCTGTCCGTTATTACCATTGGGCTGATTCCCTCCTTGACCCCTGTTCTGGTTATAATTATTATTATTATTATTATTATTATTATTATTATTATTATTATTATTATTATTATTATTATTATACCTTCCTTGGTTACCCCTATAATCATTATTTCGGCCTTGATTTCCTCTGAAATCATTATTTCTACCTTGGTAGTTCGTACCATACCCATTTCCTCTGTACTGGTTTTGCTGATTATTATTATTATTATTTTGGTTCCCCCTATTTTGAACGCTGGCCCCTTCGCCACTGTTCCCTTGAACTTCCTGACTCCTATTCTCATTAGGCCTGTTATTATGGTTACCCTGGTTCCTACCGAAATTCTCCTCGTAACCACCTCTTCCCAAAGCATCGAATGTACTCAATAAATTTTCCACTTGTGAAATAGATTTAACATTTTGGATACAGGCAGCTTCTTTGATTCTGTATTGAAAATGTCTTAGTAATAGCCTGACTACATCACCTTCCTCCTTCAAACCATCCAGATATTTGCACGTTAATACCTGTCCTAAAAAGTACTCGGTCATAGTGTAGTTTCCTCTCGGGTTATATTTCCCACACACAATTCCCTCACGATGCTGAGACTGTATCACCTCATTCCAAAATTTCTCACAAAATTTAACTTTAAAATCTGAAATATTCTCGAAATTATCTCTATAGACAGCAAACCAGTTTCTTGTCTCCCCTACAAACGCTTGCTCTAAAATCTCAACTACCTGGCACCACTCAATACTACCATCTTCCAAACTCTCCCCGAATTTATTTTCTATAGTATTCATGAAATCCATTGGACAACCCTGCCGATTACTAAATTTGCCTAGTTCTATTTCCCTGTGTGTGCTATTCACATAAACTGGCCTACTCTGGCTATTTTCCTGCCTAATTCTAGCTTTCAACTTCTGTTCTAATTCGGCAATTTTCTCCTCAGCTTTTCTTTCAATATTAGTTACAGTTAACCTAATGCTCCCTTCCGATGCTTCAACTTTACCACTTAACTAAGCTTGTTTCTCATTAATCTCATTAATGCTTTCCTTATTCCTCTCCCTTAAAGCATTAACTTCAGTGATTATTTCTGCATGTACTGTATCAATTCTTCCCCCCCCAGCTGTTCTTTAACCTCTTTAGTTGCTACCTGAATCTTATCAATTTCTCCCCCCAATTGCTTTTTGACCTGCTGTGTTTCAAGTTGCACTAGTTCTTTTAAATTTTCAGCCTGTGTACTGATTCTAATTCCTAACTCCTCCTGTACTTTTCCTAATTTTCTGTCTACATCTGCAATAATCTCTTTAGCCTTCTCTTCCATCACCCCTCTGATCTCACCTCTAATCAGTTCGAATTTCTTATCTAATTTTAGATTGTTCTCCTCAAATTTCTCACTTAATTTATTGCTCATTTGTTTACTGTTTTGTTCTAATTTAGCATTTAAAGTTTCAGTACTCTCTCTATTTTCCCTACTATTTTGTTCAAGTTTAGCGTTTAAAGCTTCCATACTCTCTTTATTTTCCCTACTGTTTTGTTCAAGTTTAGCTTTTAAACTATCGCTCAATTCCCTATTACTCTCTTTATTTTCCCCACTATTTTGTTCGAGTCTAGCGTTATTTTGTTCGAGTTTAGCATTTAAAGCGTCTGTGCTAATTTTATTTTGTTGCATGAACTGAAAAGCAAATTCTCTAACCCTGCTTGACTGTTTTGATTACCCCCCCTCAGTATCGAGATTTACCTCTGACATCCCTGTACTGCTTTCATTTCCAAGACTAGCCATACTGCTCGTATCTTCACTATCCAACTGGTGACCACTACGCAACTTCATATCTTCCTCAGCACTACCCATGCTGATACACAACGTTAAATGAAAAAAAAAATAAAAATACAGGCACAGAAATATATACCCTTCTCCTTCCACAAATGTTATTAGGTTTTCGGCCCCAAGTTGGTAGCGACAAGTGAAACGGGTTTTCTTACTTTGCTCCACGTTGAGCGTACAATTGAAACGTTTTCTATTGCCCTCACTGTTGCGTGACAAATGTAATGGTTTCTTACTAGCTCTGCCTTGCACTTTGAAATATTTACTCTGACTAAGATATGTTGTTTTAATGGGCGCCAAGACCTCAACGCTATGTTGAAATCTAAATTTATATTTAACAACACCTAGCTCTGGTAGAACACCTTCAAGAATCTTTTCACTCAGATCGTGGTATGATTTGATCATTAACCCAACAAACAATTGTATCAAGAGAAGGAATTTGGTCTATATCAAATGCTACCTACTGAAAGCAAAGAATGCATGGTTAAAAGAAATGAATTTATTATATAAAACAAGTATTGCAAAATTAATAATAATAATAATAATAATAATAAGTTTGAATTTAAATTGGAGCGTTGCGATTTGAATATTACCGCTAGAAAATTACGTGAAAACGGAGTCGGATAAATTACTGATTTTACTCTTATTCCCAAGCTATGAAGTTACTGAAATACTGAATATTAAACAAAGAGACGAGAGATTACGTAGTTCTGAGTCATTCGCGCTTACCACTGGAAATTGCCGTAGCATTTCCCTCGTACTGGATGTTGTAGAAAGCTTCCCACAGCCTCCTGGTCGTCGTCATCTTCTTCGTTAGTTGATGAGATACTTGTAGATATGATAACTTATGGTCCGAATATCGGAACCAACCACACGTACAACCACACTGGTTAAGTTTTACAAAGATAGTCGCCTTGCCTCCACGGCGCGCAAACCATATATGCACTCGTCGCATCCCCTCTCTGGACCCCGTCTTCTCCACGCCCGCCCTCCTCTGATTGGCTGAGCCACCACGCGCTACCCCCCTCCTCAGGGTCATTACACTCGGCGCGAGGATGATGTCGATTACCGTTCCAGACTATTTCGCCTTTTCTTGAAGCAGCAACCCAGGCTTGCGTCATGCTTCTTGACAAGAATAAGCCTGTAGCTGAATTCCAAGTGAGTCATCTCTCTCATAATACCCTAACTGACAAAACTCCGTAAAATTCCGTAATCATATAATTTTCTATGATAATGTTGTACGTAATAATTTGCTTGATAGTGTTTTCTATGACATAGAAAACCTATCTGTATGCTTACAATTTTATAAAAAATGCTCCAAAAAATACCTTAATAATAATAATAAGTTAATAATAATAAATTAACATGAAAACTTCTCTTGGCTGAACAATTTGCCGCGTAAATAAATATAGAATGGCTTCTTACTGACTTATGTCAGTGGCATAAAATCCCCTCGAAAAACACGTTACACTCCCAGTAAAAATTATTGCATTTTTTTCAAAATTCTAAGTAGGATATATTATTAAAACTAATAATCCTATAAAGCCATTCAAGAGCTTAAACGAAACGTATTTACGTCCTTTATCGTTAGAACAAAACTTTATATTTTTTACATGTTTTCCAAAATAGTTCAATTTTGAAAGTAGGCTATATTTCTGAAACTAAGAATTTTACAAAGTAGTGTGTTTGACTTAAATTAAAGGTGTTTACCCCCTCTTCCGCTGAAAACAAGTTCTAGATCTCTGGGACATAAACGAAGTTTGCCAAAAATGTTCAATTTGGAAAGTAGGTTATATTTCTGAAACTAAAAAACCTAAAAAGTCATATTTTACCCTTTACTTCTTCATTATTGCTTTCAGACTCCAGGTCTGTAAAATTTCATTTGGTTTTTAAGAGCTCGGTCTATCCTTACCCGACTCTTCTTGGTTTTCTTCCGTTTTCCTCATCTCTTCTTGAGATGGCATTTTCGAGAAAATTCTTTTATTTCTCTTACTCTTTAACGGGTGCATGCGGCTTAACCCGTTAGCTATGCTAGAGTAATCCATTTCCTTCATCTCGCATCGAGATGGCATTTTCAAAGAGTATTTCTTCTTCCTACTTTTCCAATTCCATAGATCCTTCAGGTCTTCTTCCTGTTTCTTCCTTCTATTATTCCATTTCTTTTTACGAAGTTTCCAACTGAAATACGCTTGTGCGTCCTCTTTTTCCAAAGCATTGTACTTCGTCTCTCCTCCTCTCCTAATTGCCATGGTGTATCCATTCTCTTGTAGACCTAATACATTTTGCGGTGGTCTTCCTCTTTCCTGATTTTCTTCGAAGATCCTTCTTCTCTTTTCTCCAATAACTCTCTTAGTCTCATCTTTTCCTTGAAGGTTGTCTTTGCTCTCATTTGGATCTGTTTCCAATTCTCCTTTCTTTCTTTGACATCCCTGATATTTTCTTATTAATTTAAGGATCTGGGCTTTCAATTTTTCTTCTTCTTCTTCTAGTTGTATCATATCTTTCTTATCCTCCTGAATTCCTTCTGGGTTTTCCTTTTCAATTTCTATGAAATCTTGAACCTCTGCTTCCATCTGTGCTTCGACGATAGTTTCTATTATCGTTTCATTTACTTTCTCCATTTCTTCAGGAATTATTATTTCCGTCTCTCCAACTATCAATTCTTTTGTTATCTCCTGTTCTGAGATTATTTCTTGCTCTTCCAGCTCGCTCTTTTCATAAAAATGTTCTTCTTCACTTTGTAGCTCCTTTTCATTTCGTCTGTCCTCCTGGTCTGGAATTACTATTTCCTCCTGAATTTCCATTGTTTTCTCTGGAAACATCTCAAAGTTTTTCTCAGCTTCCACTGGAGTTACCATAATTTCTACTTCTTTTTCTTCTTTTTCTTTTCGAATATCAATTTCGGGCTCTTCCGGCACCGTTATCTCTTTTTCTTCTGCAATTTCTATCTGATTTTCAGTCTGGACAACTGTTTCATTAGACCGATGGTTCTGTGCTAAGATATCTCCCCTATCTTTATTTTCCGTGAATCGAATGAACCTATTTTCTAATGCCTCAATACCACTTTTAATATCATCCCGGGATGTCTGATACATTTCCCTACTTGATTCTAACTTATCTTTTATCTTTTCCTGCACACCTTGGATCTGGGTTACAAGTTCATCTTTACACTCGTCTACATTCTCTTTACAAGTTTTTTCCATGTTACTTAATTTAGTTTCCATGGAACTCAAATTTTTATTCAAAATTCCAAAATTTCCTTGACATTCAATTTGGGATTTTACTGTACTTTCCTCTAAGGTCTTTATTTGGCCTTGCAATTCTGACTTAAGTACATTATTTTCCTTTTGAATTTCACTTGCGATTTCCCCTTTGAATTCAATTAACTTCTTCCCAAACTCAGTGTCAAAACCTTGAAATTTGGCCTTCATTGTCTCTTCTATCTCAGCCTTCAGTTCCTCATTATTTGCTTTACTGTCGGCTTTCATAGACTTTAACGTCTCATCTTTTACAACTTTCAACTGTTCTTTAATGTTATCTCCATTTTCTATTTTTATTTGATCTATCACAGCCTTCAGTTCATTGTTCATTCTTATACAGTCGGCCTCGATAGATCCTAACTTTTGATTTATGGATTCGAACTCTTCTTTATTTGTACTCTGTTGGCTGTCCAATTTAGCCTCCATAGTTCTAAATCTCTCGCTACTATCAGCTTTTATAGCCTCCAAAAGCCCCTGCAATTCCTCACTCAATGCCATCTTATTAGAATACAGTGGGCTACTATGCCACATCGCTGGTACATGCTTGAGAGATGGTAATCTGAACTCTTGTGTCCCACTTTCCAAAATTTTATCTTGGTACGGGTGTTTACTAAAACGTACCATTTTGATATACTCATTTAATGTCAAGAACCCTTATGGAAGTATTTAAAAATTCAAAAATTCGAAAAACCATTTTTTTAATGAAAATTTTGATTTTTCAAGAAAACTCGGGTTTTCCCTAGGAAAACTCATCCCTGCGTACTGGGCGCCATGAAATTCGTTTTTAGGGGGGGGGGTTATTATTCAGGGCTGCTCGGTGTGAGTTTCTAGGGACCCATGCGGTCAGTTAACATTATATGTTGTAGCTACTCCTGTCATTATTTTTACTTTTACATGATATGACCGTCTTAAGTGTTCCTCTAATCATTAATCCAAGCACAGTACTTCTATGCCCCTCTGTGCCCTTTTAGTAAGAAATATGCAAATCACAGTATGCCAGCAATGCTCAAATCGGGATTTTCGGGGTTTTGGTACGTTCTCCCACTCTGTGACTTACACATTTTGGATTAAATAGAGGATACACTTCCAAAAATAAAAACAAAATCAACTCCTATTTTAAAACATTTAATTAATTAAATTATGGCGCTACAAACAAATAAAACAAATAAACTATTGACCAATCCTTCTAAACTTGTTCAAAGTGAGCAAGGTATATATAAAATCAAACAAATATCATATTAAAATACCTGGTTTCCTTCAAACCAACAAACTTATAATTCTTTTCACTTCCATAAAGTATCCCTTTTAGAAATTGAATATAATCACGAGCTCCAGTGGCTCGATACATTCCAATAAGAACGGTGTCATTTTTTTACACACCTCAATATTTATTTCATGAATTTCATATAATAAAAACAATATATATTCGTATTTACAGTACATATTATTCCTTCACTTAAATTTTTGGGCATTCCACAATGTTCTCAACGTTACCACCTCTCTCAAGATAACAAATTCACTACAGTGATCGGGAAAATACTTGTGTACTCCAGAGTTACCGAAGACTACTTGAACAAAGTCAAAAATTATGATTACTCCCGGAATCTAATTGTCCTCAGTGAACTCGTGAAATCCTACATCAATACAACATTACATTTGGGATTTTTATTTATTTATCTTAAAAGACCATTATCACATAAGAAAGCTACGATCTGAACTGGCAAGCGGTACTTTCATCTACAAGGACCTCGGTTCAAATCCCGGGTCATTAACAAATCCTAAACACTCACGGTGTATTATTACTTCCACAGACGGTCTTCTCCGACTCTACCGCCTTTCAATAGCGAGCGGTCAGACCGTACACTTGACTTGATTTATGGCCGGGGAGGGGAGGCTCTCTTGTGTCTCCTCTCGAGACAGATACATTCATGCTTTTAAACCAGCTATTCCTTACATACAGTTCTCAGGACAGACCTAGCGTTCCTTTCATTTATTTTTAACTACATTATTTAGGTTCAATAACCACTTTCGTAACCTTGGCATTTATTAATTATGAAGTGTCATCATTGATGGGTAAGAATAATTCAATACAACGACGATATTTAGGGGCTTCCACAACTATACGAGTCTAGTTTCGACTCTCTCAACTGCCTCGGGAACCAATCCCATACTGGAGGACTTACAACAATTCAGCGTCTTAGGATGACCTCGGTCTAATCTGCGCTCATCAATACAATACATACGCTCCCTATTATTCAATACAATATAACACACATAGCCTCGGGAACCAATCCCATACTGGAGGACTTATCATAGCTCAATTACCGCAATCAACTGTCCCTCACAATTAATTTACCAAGTGTATTTAGATTCAACGCCTTCCTAGCGTGACAATTTACTTTAATGCGCGGCATTGCGCTATACATTACTTTAAGGCCAAGCGTCTTCCAAAGAACTGATAAATTCAACATCAACAATTGATCTATATCTCAAATTTTTATATTAATCCTCTCCCCTGACAATAATCGCTATACTTTACGAACATGTACTCATACCATGTCTTTATATTTCTACTAGAGCTCAAAAGCTATTACTATCATATAATTCAACTTAATCTTCATTTATATAAAAAAAATATTATTATTATTACGCTTGCTTTATAACATTTATCAAATACGCTGATATTTTATCTCATACATTTTCTCTAAAGGATTTACTCATTTCACATAATTATTTCATAATTTCTTAATTTTTATTTGTTCAGACCGCGCTCTTATTTTGTTATTTGTTATTTAAAAACATCCCTATTTCTCAAACTCAGGTGGATTGTACACAAATATTCCCCCAACAAAAAAACATAATGAAAATATCCACTTACATGCTCAGACGGTCCAATACCGTGCTTTCCAACGATGTTTCATCTCGCCCACAATGTGTAATTAATCCATATTGCACAGATTCATTTCATACACTGACATATCTTGATACACATATAACTCATATACATTAAACACTGATAACATTTTAAATTACACTGGTGTATTCTTCTATGATACACAATAAAATCACTAAAACATTACTATTCAACACAAATTTGATATATTTACACTACACAGATTCTAATCACTAAGGCTTTTATTATACCTTCCACACGTGATTCTTTACTTCCCGTCTCCAAGGGTGAAATTCGTAAATGTCGGCTTCCTCTCTAACCAATATGAAAGTCTCGAACCATCTACCTCCTCCTGGACTGGTACTTCTTCGAATCCGGTTTCCTGACGATCGGCTATTATTTTATTTAGCTCGAACTACTTCTTTCTAGACCCTATTAGTTGTCTAGTGAAAGTCTGTCTTATTCACAGTCTCACAGATAATCAATCGGTGACCTATTATTTCTCGCATCTAATACTCCTCGTAACTTAGTGCCTTTTATTGTTCGTTTGTTTCCTTGAAACAATGTCTAGAATTTACTTCTTTTTTCTGCTTATTCTGTCCTCGAATTCCTATTTTTTCAGAACCCTATGCGAACCTTATTTTGTCCGACCCTAATCGGGTTCTTATACGTTGATAGAATGTTTATCTCGCTGTTATGGTACTTCAAAACGTTACGATATTTTAGGTCGTTTAATTGGACTGTATTTTTGAAGACCTATCGCCTGTTCTCTAAGCTCGCAGCCTACTCTGACAGTAATTACTGAACTTTTCACTGTAAAATTTATACTGGCGGAACTAGATCCTGTATTTTCCTAATTCTCCACACGGCGATACTATAATAATACTTATCGGCTACTCCTTACGGGTGCACGATGGTTGTCGATACAGCGACGCCCTCTGGCTGTCGGATACTGTCTATACGGTGTGATACAGCGTTTCCCCTCAAGGGATGCTCGTAGACTGCCTTTGGTGATGTAGCGTCTCCCCTCAAGGAGTCTTAGTAAACTGCATGATGTGATGCTTCAACGTCACGCCCCCCTGGACGGACTAATACTTCATGATGTGATGTGGCACAGTGACGCCCCCTCGGGCTCTTTGAAACTGCATTTATGATGATAGTGACACAATGTCACGCCCGCAGGCTGATAATAACTGCCTTCGTTGTGAAACAGTACGACCCGCCTCAGCGGTCGTTCAAGACTGAATAATACTGATACAGCCGGACGCCCCCTCTCGGGCTCTCGGAATAACTGCATGATTGGCTTGATTCTGCCAGGATTTATATACTCTTTGGCTACAAAAAGATAAAATCCTAGTCTTTTTCGTGACCAACTTTTGAAGTAATTGTCGCACACTTATAAAAAATTATATCTCTAGAAAGCTCGTTTCCTAAACGTAAAGTGACTTCTTTGCACATGAAAATCGATCGTGCAGTTCTGAGATATTAAATAAAATTTAGTCTTCAGCTGTGTGGGTGTTACAGTTGATTTTTAATTCCCCACTCCTCGGGTCTCGGGGAACTTTTAATTACGTCATGCTGCATTTGCACTTCCTTCCTAAGCAATTATTAAAAGCTTTTTCTCCACACAAAAATCTCTAATGCGAAATGATTCACAATGATGTATTTCTTTAGTTAATTTTATTCTTGTAAAGGGGTTAAATCTAATTATTCTCCTTCTGGCATCGCTGCGCTGTTGCCGTTTTATTGCAAGGTAAGGGCTAATTCCGAAACGCGCTCTCTGTCACACGCCTGGAAATTTCCACTCCTTCTATTTATATTCGTGACTGGCTCCTTATCAATGAGTCAGGCAGGATCTCATTTCCTGGCCACCTGGGTCCAGCTTCTTACACAACGTTATGCTAGTCTTCTTGCATGAAATCTTTCTATGTTTCTCTGAAGACTGTATATTTCCTTCCTTCCTTTTACAAAAATACGTGGATTCGACCCCTTTGACCCCATGGTACATGGGTTCAATATATAGGCTTAAACAAGCCTTCATCGTTAAAACAAAAACTTTTTTTTATTTCGAAAAAAGTTCAAATTTGGAAAGTAGGCTATATTTCAAAACTAATAATTGTAGGGCGTTGCGCAATGGCTCAAACGAAAGGTTTTATACCCTTTATCGTTAGAACAGAACATGGGATTATTTTACATTTTTTCCGAAAAGTTTAATTTTGAAAGTAGGCTATATTTCTGAAACTAGGAATTTTACAAAGTTGTGTGTTTGACTTAAATTAAAGGTTTCTAGGAAGAAAAACTAACAGTAGAGAGATGATGATCTAAACACAGGGACAAACTGATTAGGCAACCCGCAATGCAGTTAGAACATCCAAATAGGACTTTTTTGAAAAACTAACTTATGTTCTAGAGACTTAGAACTTGTTTTAGTGGTAGAGGAGGTAAATACCTTTAATTTAAGTCAAACACACCACTTTGTAAAATTCTTAGTTTCAGAAAAATGGCCTACTTTCAAAATTAAACTTTTTTGAAAAAATGTAAAAATATAAAGTTTTGTTTTAACTATAAGAGACATAAAGACCTTTCGTTTTAGCTGATGTATGACTTTTTAGGATTAACAGTTTTTAAAATATAGCCTACTTTCCAAAACAAAAATGTTGAGAAATATTTTTTAAAATACAATATTTTTGACTGAGAGTGGGATAGAGGTAGGTGTAGGAGTTAACATATACTTTTTGTGATTAATAGTTTTTAAAATATAGCCTACTTTCCAAATAAATTTTGTAAAATTTAAAAATATAATGTTTTTGACTAGGCGTTGGGATAGATGTAAGAGTAAGAGTTGGGGTTCAATCACCAAACTTTAAGTACTCTGGAATTATTGGAATTTTGGTTTGTTGTTGTTGCTTACAAACATGAATGTAAGCATTATGCTGCCAATAAAAGGACTGAGATACTTTCCAAGACCAAGGGAATAAGCCACTAAATACATTGGCAAAAATAACTCGTCAAATAAGCCAACACGTAAGCCAGCACGTAAGCCAACACATAAGCCAATACATAAGCCCACACATAAGCCAATACATATGAGCCAATACACCAGCCAATACATAAGCCAACACAAAAGTCAATATATCAGTCAACACAAAAGCCAATACATAAGCCAACACACATCAACCAATACAAGCCAACACATAAGCCAATATATAAACCGACATATAAGCCAACACATAAGCCAGTATATAAGTCAATACCTAAGCCAATACATCAGCGTATACATCAGTCGGCATGATACCCAATACATAAGCCAATAAAGCCAATACATAAGCCAATATATATAAGCCAACATGATAAGCCAACACAAAAGCCAACATGATAACTCAACAAGTCGATGCAATTATAAGAGCAAACGTGGGGTGTGAAAGTGTGTGGACAAAAATGTGGGAGCAAATATGAGAGCAAATGTGGGAGCAAAAGTGGGCGCAACTATGTTTTGGTTCGGTTTGGTGCGGTATAGTTTGGTTCGGTTTAGTTTGGTTCGGTTTATTTCGGTTCAGTTTGGTTTAATTCAGTTTGGTCCGGTTCAGATCGGTTCGGTTCGGTTGAGTTTGGTTTGGTTGTTTTCGGTTCAGTTCGGTTGATTTCGGTTTAGATAGGTTGTGTTCGTTTCGGTTTGGCTTTGGTTCGGCTTGGGCTTGGTTAGGTATAAAAGCAAGGGTACTGTCACATTTACATTTGCATGTTATGACATTGGCTTTCAAAGCCCTGCATTAACAAATTTTTATGCCTTGGTTTTCTCAATGCCCATACACTTTTACTAGTTAAACCTGTTTTGCTAATGCGAGTGTAAAATGTTACACACGTGCATAGTGCGAGGGCATATCAAAAAATAAGTTGCACTTCCCAGTTATGACCATTTATACAACAGCAACACGCCTATAACGACATACAATGTAACGTCACTTTTCCACATAGTTTCCAAGAGACTCCAAACATTTCTGCGAACGCACAACCAACTTGTCGATGCCGGATGCATAGAAAGTTCCTCCAGCGTCCTGCAACCACACGATGACAGCGGCCTTCACCTCATTATCGGTCTGGAAACGTCGACCACCGAGCTCCGTTTTTAGCTTACCGAACAGACGAAAGTCACATGGCGCTAGGTCGGGACTGTAGGGTGGATGTTGCCAGACCTCTCACTTGAAACGCTTCAGCAGTTCGCTCGTTTGACGGGCCTTGTGAGGTGTTGCATTATCGTGCAACAAAATCACACCAGCGCTCAATTTCCCCCCGGCGCTTCTCTTTAATTATTTTACGCAACCGGTGCAACGTTTGACAATACGACGACGCGTTGATCGTCGTTCCTTTCAGCATGAATTCCACGTGCTGCAAACCCTCCATGTCAAAGAACACTGTCGCCATTACCTTACCGGCTGAAAGTTGAACCTTGGCCTTCTTTCGTTGTGGTGATGAGCGGTGCACCCATTCTATTGATGTTCTCTTCGTTTCGGGGGTAAAGGGGTGGACCCACGTTTCATCGCCTGTGGCGATTCGTCGCAGAAACCCGTTGCCGTCTGCGGCATAGCGTTACAAAATGCCAAGAAGGACTGGAAACTTTGTCCCGTGTGATCATCGGTGAGAAGACGTGGGACCCATCTTTGACACAGCTTTCGATATCCAAGGTCCTCGTGAACAATGAAGGACACACTGCCATACGACATGTTCAGCCACGTAGCGACTTTTCTCAGTTGAATACGCCAGTTCTGTCTAATGATCGCATTCACACTGTTGACATTTGCACAGGTCCTGGACGTTGCGGGCCTGCCCCCGCGATATTCGTCCGTGATATCCGTGCGTCCAGCTTCGAATTGCTGACACCACTTTACGATCCCTTGCCGGGAAATGGACCGCTCCCCCATACACAGCACTAATTTCACGATGAATGTCCGTGCAATTCATCATTTTGGCCCATAGGAATCGGATTGTCGCACGCACCTCATATTTGGAGAGAACGTCCTGTCGACGCGCCATTGTATTTGGCCGCTATTCACATCATACAAGACGAGACACCACAGCGACCAGCCTAACAGGCGTGTGGGCAGTGTCTGTCCCTTTCTTCGCTGTGCCCACGTTTGCGAAACACAGCGAGCCGCTGCAGTGCGTTAGTGCAACTAACCATTTGATCCACCTTCGTATTAAATTTTAGCTGAAGCAGCATTCCCATGCAATTACGCAATTTGACTTTCTGTTGCGTCATCCAAAAATATATATTTGTATTAAACGATTAAGCAAACCCGCTGTGTGTATAGCCTTGCCTATGGTATATAGGGGGACCCTTTGCAAGAGTATTGTCAGTGGACTACTACCCCTCACGGTAATCACATCGTGAAAGACCGTCTAACCAACCAGTCTACAGCCTTGTAATACGCAATAAGCAGCTTTTAGATTTGATTAGGGTATATTAGGGGACCCTTAGCAAGAATAGGCTACATTCAGTCGACTACTACCTCTCACGGTGATCACATCGTGAAAGACCGTCTAACCCACCAGACTACAGCCTTGTAAAACGCAGTAAGCAGCTGTTGGCAGAAAACAACATCCATAATAGAGGAAACTATTCCAAGCTATATATGCAAAGAGTATGGAAAGACTTTCCTTCGAGACCATCATAGGAAGCGCCACGACGCATCGTGTGGTGAATTTCATCAGTGTAAAACCTGTGGAAGCAAATTCAACAATGCCTACAACGGACGTCGCCATGAAGAATGTTGTTATGTTATATCATCAGCTAAAGGACTATCAACTGAGCCTACAAAACATCACCTACTCTCAATGGTTCCTGATAATAACGGACTTACTGAATAAGAAACATCTTTTCAAGGTCGTCTTAAATCCTATTTTATGCGTTGTGATACGTGTAAGAATTTAAATGCATACCTTAAGGGACACTGGGACTGAAATTTTAGTGAAATTTGTGGAAAATGTCGATTTTCGGTTTTTTCCATATTAATACACCCCTATCCCCTGCGGATCATATAGCAGTGTTTTTATCCGAATTCCGCCATTTTTAAAGCCCTGGCGTAGCTTTAAAATGCACGGTGTGTCCTTTAAACGCCCCAGCACAGTAAGTGTCCTGAAGGTTCTGAGTCTTGGTGTTTCTACAATCGAAGTATCGCAGCTGGTAAAACACCACAGAGTCATGACAAAATGGCTGTAGAACTTTAAGAACCCTTAGTTGTCAAGATTATGCCTGTTTATCAAAGGATGGCATCAGATGAGCTACTATCCAGATACATCCGTGGTGCTACTGAAAATCAGAATGAGTCTCTGCATTCTGTTATCTGGAGGAAGTGCCCAAAAGAGATTTTTATTTCACGGAAGATACTTGAAATTGCTGTTAGTAATTCTGTAGCAGAATTCAACATGGGGTGTAGTGCAACAACAGAGTTGAAATCAAGAATAAGACTAACTTCAGTATCTCATGTCACAGCACAAACACTTGAAAGATGTGACAGTTGTAGGAAGTATGTAAGTCCGCGGTCATAATTGGAGAAGCGAAAGGCATGTCGACGGAAGGTGAAACTGACAGAAATGAAGAAGGAGGCTGCAAAACATAAGAAGGAGGGTGTTACCTATGCTGTAGGACAATCCTAATATCATTAGTAAGCTGAAACCATGTAAATTGTGCATCATTTTAGAAAATTGCTGTTTTCTCGGATTCACTTTTTCAGGCTTTCAAAATGTTACTCGCGTCATAAATCTTATGATATTGCTTTCAAAATGGGAATCTATTATCTTCATTGCAATGACTATAAACCTGCGGATCGTTTTTTAGATTGCACTTTTGGTATGGCTGCAAAACATTTTCAAACTGGAAAAAATACGATTTTTTTAAAGAAAGAAACTTGGATATGAAAAAAAAATAATTTCTTGACACTCATTAATGCAATTCAAAATCAGATCCGTAGGTTTCTTCCAATTGTTATAGTGCAATAGAATATTAACTAAAAGTTGCACTATCTTGTTTTTTTTAACGCGGCTGACCTTTATTAAACTTGAATAATTAGCACAATAAATGTACAAAATAATTAACATCTGGAGAACTAATCAACTTACAATGCTCACGTTTCCCACAGTGGTTTAGAATATGACTATTCCTAACCATATAAAATTTCAAAGCTGTACCTCAGTTTATATAGAATTTGAAAATTTCAGTCCCAGTGTCCCTTAAAGAGTCCAAAAATCAAATAATCCAAGCTATGCAGACAGAACAAGCAACACACGAATCAATATAAGTTAATCTTGTAGCTCAATGTAAATTTATTCATACGTCTACCAATGAAATTACAGATCGTGCATTTAAAAAACATAATCGAGCCATATATTTCGAAACAGACTTAAGTAGTTTCTTGGAAACGCAATTTAAAAAGCTAACTACGGAAATGAAAGAATATGAGCTAAAATTCGGTAATGGGGCTTTGCTAACGGTTGGAGGAGTGCGATATATCCATTAATGTATTTGGACTGGAAGAAGACAACAAACTGTTTCCTCTAAATTTGTGGATCAAGAGCTACAAGACCAACGTGACCTTCTTCTGCTAAGTTCTTCATCTGGCCAGAACCACTATGTATTTATCAAAGATTTTGATAAACTAGTAGGACATCAGATTACCAACTGTGAACATAAGTTATATACGTGTAAACGGAGTTTTACTTACTTCGATAATCGATTATGGGCAATGAGGGATAGATAAATTAAAAGATCATAAAGCTTTGTGTCTCTTGCATGACATTGCTAGGGTTCAAATGCCTATTAAAACCCAATTCTAAAGTTTCTAAATGAGGAAAAAATGTTAAGAATACCTTACGTCATCTATGCAGATTTCGAAAGTATACTCTTACCATATCAAACATGTCTACCCAATCCTGAGGCAAGTTATACAGTTCCTATGAGTTGTGATGTATATGTTAAACCCTCACCAGATGTGGAACACATAAAGGCAAACCTTCCCAGCCAACCTCTTATTTATCGTGGACCTGACGCTGCAGAAAAGCTTATGGACAGTTAAATATCAATAGCTAAGGAAATGGATTTCCCTTTACAGCTTAAGTGTTACAAAGATCTTAACTTATGATCAAGAAGCCGATTTCCAATCATCTGAAACCTGTTATTTGTGTCAAAAAACATTTACCGAAGAGGACTGGAAAGTTAGAGATCATTGTCATATTACAGGCGAATACCGTGGAAGTGCTCATGATAACTATAATTTGAGGTGTAAAACACATAATCCCGTTCCGTTATTTCTACCTAATATGAGGGGATATGGTGCAAATTTTATTGTAAAGCAGTTGGGATGTACTACTGAGAGAGTGAGCGTTATCCCTAACTCCAAAGAAAAGTATATCTCCTTCACCAAATATGTAGGAGATGTAAAACTTCGATTTGTGGATACGTATCGGTTGATGCCGAGTAGTTCGAAAAACTTAGTTACAAACTTAACATCATACCCTGAAACAAACAAGTATTTTGGAATAGAAATGAAACGCTTATGACTCGTAAAGGTGTATTTCCTTATGATTACATTGATTCATGGGAAAAATTAAGTGAAAAGTGTTTACCTCCAAAAGAAGCATTCTTTATCAAATTAAGTCAAGAATATGTTAGCAAAGAAGACTATGAACATGCCGAAAATATAAGGAATGAGTTCAAACTCTGGGGGAATATAGTGACCTTTACCTAACTTCAGATGTACTCCTTCTTGCAGACAGCTTTGAAACATTTAGAAACAAAACACTAGAAACACTCTGAGTGTATGCTGCACCCTTCTTTACTTCGCCTGGTTTAAGTTTCGAGGCAATGCTCCTTTACACTGAAATTGAACTGGGATCGCTAAAGGATTACGATCAGATTCTTTTAATAGAATCTGAAATACGTGGAAGAATATGCCAGGTTTCTCACCGGTATGCTGAAGCTATCAATAAATACATAGAAACATTATGTGTAAGTGGTTGCTTGCAGTGACCATCTTGTCCATTAGCCCTGTGCTAAAAATAATAAATTAAATATTAAATAAATAAAAATTTATAAGGTAAAAACAACATTTAAAAATAAAATCTTAGGTCAGTGACCTTGAAGTTTAGTCTTTTTCACAAAATCTAAATTGTAAAATATAAAATCAAAAATTCTAAATCTAAAATATAAAATGTAGCCTAAATCTAAAATTTAAAATCTCAAATCCTAAGTCAAAAAACTAAAATCAAAAATCTAAAATGAAAAGTCTAAAGTGTAAAATCTAAAAATCTAAAATTAAAAAAAACTACAATCTAAAATTTAATATTTAAAATGTAAAAATAAAAAATCTCACATGCATTAATTTAAATATTTGAATCAGGTTTCTGTAATTGTGGGTTTGAAAATTCTTGGGTTATTGACCTTGCAGTTTAGTGCTTTAACGCAATAAAAAAGTAATACATAAAATACGAAATAAATATTAAATATTAAAATAGAAATATAAAAAAAGCTTATGATTGTATTACATAGATCTTCATTGCTGAAAATACTAAGGAATTTCGGACTTCATCCCAAATTAATAAAAATTATAAAACGAACTCTAACAAACACCAAATCTTAAGTAAAATTCAGAGGAGAAATATCTGAACCGTTTACGATTAAAACTGGATTAAGACAAGGAGATGGCTTATCGCCTCTACTTTTCAATTGTGCTTTGGAATATGTAATAAGGGAATGGTACAGGGAAAATCCCTTGGAGCATAAGAATTGGAACCAAGAAAGATCAAATAGACTTCAATTGCTTGAGATTCGCGGATGACAGCGTTACTGGCTAATAATATTCAAGAAGCCAGAAATCAAATAATAAGCCTACAAAATATAGCACAAAAAATTGGACTTCAGATATCATTTGAAAAGACAGAGTTAATGGTAGCAAATCCACTTGTAATCAATCACATAACAGTAAATAACAAGAAAGTTAAAATAGTGAAGCAATTTAAATACTTAGGCGAAATTATAACTTACAACTTGGATGAGAAACCTGCATGGCAAAAAAGAACTAATAAAATGATAAAAGCCCAAAAATTAACATGGTCTACATATAAAAGAAAATGTCTATCAATCGCAACAAAATTAAAACATTACAAGACGGTGGTTCAATCATAGGTGACATATGGAAGTGAAACTCTTTTTAAAGTTACTCAGAAAAACAGAATCGACAAAATTTTAAAATTAGAAAGAAGAATAGCTAGAACATGCATAAATAAAAAATATCAGAAAGATGGACAATGGCGGATAGTGCCAAATGAAGTGGTATACAGAGAACTGGAGCCCATCACTGATACTATTCGGATTTCGTTTTTTGGTCACATCATGAGGACACCAGAAACCAGGTTATCTAGAAAAATTGTAGTGAAACTTTGGAATATGAAACAACAAGTAGGATGGATTAAGGAAATTAGAGAAGATATGAAAGAATTAGAAATAACCTTGGATGACTTGCAAAACAAAACAAAAAAATAAAAAACTGAGAGATATAAAAATAAGATTTTAGGATAAAATAGACAAACGTAATACAGTAAAAAGGGTATTTACAGATGAGGAACGCTTGAGAAGATCAGAGCGAATGAAGAGCTACTGGGCGACTCGGAAAGGAAACTTACTGAAGAAGAGGACCAAGAAATGATTGACTGAAGTGGTCCAATGAGGCCGTAAAAGCGGAAGAAGAAGAAGAAGAAGAAGAAGAAGAAGAAAAACATATTTAAAAATAAAAACAAGATGTTCAGTAAAGAACATATAGCCTACTTTCTCCTAAAAGCATGGGTATTGTTATAACTCTTTGTCCTTTTCAAGGAGTATGATTGAATGTTGGTTGTAGGAGCTTGTTGAAATACAACGTGCTATAGGGATATTAAACATGAATATGAGGTGCCCTTTGCTAGTGCTACCTCTGTACCAAATTTCGTTCAATTCGGTTTCACCGTGTTTGAATTGATAGGGGGAATCGATTTGCACACATACTTGGCCACCATCTGCAAACTATTGGGCTGATGTTCTTGCAGTTTGGTCAGAATATGTTTCCCACATAAAGATATGGTGTTGCAAAATTAGGTAGAGACTAGATTATTAGGTTGGTCGTAATTACATTTTAGCTTTTAACATTTGGGTGGCCGCGATTACGTTTCCATCAAGATAGCGGTGATATAAAACATGACACTGAGGTGCCCTTTGTTAGTGCTACCTCTATACCAAATTTCGTTCCATTTGGTTTCAGCGTGTTTGAATTAATAGGGGGAATCGATTCTGACACAAAGATGGCCGCCATCCGCAAACTATTAGGCGAATGACCTATTAGATTGGTCAAAGGATGCTCCCTCCATAAAGGTATGTAGTTGAAAAATTTGGTAGAGATCGGATGATTAGGTTAATCGTAATTTGATTTAAGTTTTGAACATTCGTGTGGTCGCCATTACGTTTCAGTCAAGATGGCGGCGATATAAAACATGACACTGAGGTGCCCTTTGCTAGTACTACCTCTGTACCAAATTTCGTTCCATTCGGTTCCACCGTGTTCGAATTAATAGGGGGAATCAATTTTGACATAAAGATGGCCTCCATCCGCAAACTATTAGGTGAATGACCTATTAGATTGGTCAAAGGATGCTCCCTCCATAAAGGTATGTAGTTGCAAAATTTGGTAGAGATCGGATGATAAGGTTAATCGTAATTTGATTTAAGCTTTGAACATTCGTGTGGCCGCCATTACGTTTCAGTCAAGATGGCGGCGATATAAAACATGATACTGAGGTGCCCTTTGCTAGTGCTACCTCTGTACCAAATTTCGTTCCATTCGGTTCCACCGTGTTCGAATTAATAGGGGGAATCAATTTTGACATAAAGATGGCCGCCATCAGCAAACTATCAGGTGAATGACCTATTAGATTGGTCAAAGGATGCTCCCTCCATAAAGGTATGTAGTTGCAAAATTTGGTAGAGATCGGATGATTAGGTTAATCGTAATTTGATTTAAGCTTTGAACATTTGTGTGGCCGCCATTACGTTTCCGTCAAGATGGCGGCGATATAAAACATGACACTGAGGTGCCTTTTGTTAGTACTACCTCCGTACCAAATTTCGTTCCATTCGGTTGCACCGTGTTCGAATTAATAGGGGGAATCGATTTTCACACAAAGATGGCCGCCATCCGGAAACTATTACGCTGATGACCTATTGGTTTGGTCAAAGGATGCTCCCCCCATAAAGGTATGTTGTTGCAAAATTTGGTAGAGATCGGATGATTAGGTTAATCGTAATTTGATTTAAGCTTTGAACATTTGTGTGGCCGCCATTACGTTTCCGTCAAGATGGCGGCGATATAAAACATGACACTGAGGTGCCTTTTGTTAGTACTACCTCTGTACCAAATTTCGTTCGATTCGGTTGCACCGTGTTCGAATTAATAGGGGGAATCGATCTTCACACAAAGATGGCCGCCATCCGCAAACTATTACGCTGATGACCTATTGGTTTGGTCAAAGGATGCTCCCCCCATAAAGGCATGTCGTTGCAAAATTTGGTAGAGATCGGATGATTACGTTAGTCGTAATTTGATTTAAGCTTTGAACATTTGTGTGGCCGCCATTACGTTTCCGTCAAGATGGCGGCGATATAAAACATGACACTGAGGTGTCCTTTGCTAGTGCTACCTTTGTACCAAATTTCGTTCAATTCGCATTCACCGTGTTCGAATTGATAGGGGGGACAGACATTCAGAGTACACACACTCACACACACACACACACACACACACACAGACACACACACACACAGACTCACACACACACATACACACACACAGACAGACACACTTTTTTTCGCCCTGTGTTGATCTCATAAGTGTACTTTCATTTTTTGCAAAAATCGAAAGTAGGCTAATAAATCATTAAAAATTATATAAAAAATAAATTAAATAAAAATAAATAAATAATAAAGAATGCATAGTTGATAACAAAGAAATTATTATTTGAATAGCCCGCTATTCAAGAGTGCACTGACTCTATACGACCAGCATGGGGTCGGTTGCGTGCGGCGGCCATCTTGCCCATTAGCCCCTGACCCAGGACCGGTCTTTATATACTACTAAGGACATCTATCCGCAATATCATTCCCACAAGGGAACTGTCTTACCACATCGTCTACCCCGTTGAAACTAGAATAATTATGGATAAAATTTAAAAAAAGAACATTAGGACTATAAAGCTGTATTTCAATAACAAGATTCTGTATTCACCAATTGACTAGATTGATGTTTCAGGGATATGTGAATTCGAGAAACATGTGTTAGTAAATTTATCGTGATATTAAATTATAAAATATCCTGACGCAACCTAAAATAATTCATATCTTTCATTCTTATTTTCAACATCGCCTGGAACAGTACCTCATGGAATTTATCTACACATAAGATATACGGCAAAATAACAAGTTGACGTGAAATCCTTTCTAACTTTTGAAGTTTAAGGATAATTTTCATTATTTCACCAGTATGGAGACCAATAGCAAAACAGTTTTGCTCTGAAAATTACAACACATGTTGTCTGTCTTTCTATCATCTTTCCGGTATTTCTTCTAGTGGAGTGCCTAAAACGGTTCTATTTGTTAGTTTTTGGAACTGAGTTATGGTATGTGAACCACCTCCCTAACTTACCAGGTGCTATGCAATGCCAAAAAATACGGAGAAATGTTTACTGTTATACAGAGCGTCCGCAAAGTCTCTCCGCAGCGGCGAACTACGCGGGTAGGTTGGCAGCACATTCATGTCGCTATAAACGCGAAGTCTCAACGCAGCGGTTGGCATAAGCATGCAGTTGTTCCGTGTTGACCTTCAACTGGAGTGATATGGTGGAGATTACCGGTTCATTATTGCCGATAGTGAGTGCATGTGCTTGACAGTGTTGACGCTGTAAGTTGTGTTCTTGTCAAGTTCTTGTGTAAGCCGAGTCTAGTGGGAATGCTTACTATTGAAGAGCGTGTGTTTTTAGTGGAAGAGATTTTCTGTGCTGGTGGAAACTTAACGGAGCATAGTTTGATAGTGGTGAGTACCGTATATATAATTGCATTACTTAATTTAATGTAATTGTTCTCCTTGTAACAACATAACATGAATGTACTGCCAACCCAACACGTCCCGCAAGCCGAGACACGCACTGCGGTGAGACTTTGCGGACACATTGTAGTTCGTGCAGTGTAGAAATTACATGGTATCGTGCAATCGATTGCGCTGACAATGAAAGAGACGATATTGTGGTGTAGCGGCTAACATTCTTGGTTGTCGCACCGGAGGTCCGGGTTTGATACCCTGCCCTGACAAGAAATTTAATTCCCGTTAGTGGTACTGTAATTGTATCGATGATAATATGTAAGTCATCCAAGCGGTGTTCATTTTGAAGACTTGCACCAGGCCATTGTGCTACATGAGTTTCCTTTTCGTTTCTACATTCGTATTCCGCAATTCGAATATTGATATGGAAATTCTGAGAGCAAATCACTGCGTAGAGTTGTTAGGATAGTTTCCGTAGAATATTATCAAAGGGTGCCACATAATACAGAATTACGTGAAGGCATGGTGACTATAAAATCCGTAATTTGTGTTCGTACAACGAAGGAGCTGGCCAAGTCGGTGATGATGATGATGATGAAGACGGTGATTTAGGCCTACTGGTTAGGAAACAAATGCATATAAATACCCGACACTTAAGACTGAAGCGGATCAATGGAAAACACAAAATGAACTTGCAGGTTGGTTGCGAAAGTCCAGAAACTATCTAATCACCATATTTTATGGAGAACATCTAATCGAGAAGTAGACATGAAAGGGACTAGCCTAGCATAACTAGGTGGAAGCAAAGGTTGCTCTCGTGTGAGACCTCCATGGACGTAGCCAAGACTCTGCTGCGAACACTACAGAGTGTCTGAAACCCTAGCTCGTCTTTAAAAACCATAATTAAGAAGGGGATTCTCTACAAACATTAGGAATCACCGAAATAGATCTCAGATACAGCTGTATTCGTGTATTCCTCATGTTAGAAGCAAAAATACAATGGCCATAATTGTTATTGGTCATAAGAAGGGTACAAGGTTTATGCTGGACCCTAACATCAGAAGTGAAGTAACCATTGGCATAACAAGACGGGTAGTTGAGAGAAATCAATAGGTTTCAAAGTGAAGTGAAAGCTTGTGGTATGTTTTGAAGTGAGAGGAGCAACATCAAAATTGTTTAATCATTTATCAAGTTTAGGTATGCTTTTAATAGACCTAATTTTGCTGTCAATGAATCCATTCAATTTTTGAGAATCCATCTACAGTGTACTCGGGAACAGTGTGAAACGTAGTCTATTAATACGGTATCCTATAACATGTTTAAAAAAAAGTCAACCCCTGGCACTATACAGCCCATGACGGGCTAAGGCCGACCAAGCGACCGCTGCCCAGCCATTTGGCCTGCAAATATTGGGGTGACGCGTGATCAGCGCGTCGGGTCCCCTCGGCCGTTAATCTTGGTATTCGTGATCGGGGCGCTGTCTCACTGTCAGACAGCTACTCAATTGTCCTCACGAGGCTGAGTGCACCCCGTTCCAACCCTCACGTCAGTTTTAAAATCCCTGACGGAGCCGGGGATCGAACCCGGGGCCTTCAGGTGAGAGGCAGGCTATAACATGTTATTGCTTAACATATAAATTGCCTAGTAATAAGAATAATAAGAGAAGAAGAAGAATTCCTAACGGCTTCAAGAAACCCAGCAGAGACAGGCTGATCAGCTCTGCAGTGCGCGCACCTGAACTGACGAGTTCCAGCATAGATCTGGGCTAACAGGGTGAGACTTGGTCTCCTGGTACTGAAAGCACTTGCCCGGCTAGCAAGGAACGGTACCACACCACACTATACAGTGGCCTCAAGATAGCAAGCTGCCTATTTCGCGCATGCGCACACAATGTGAGTCCCCCGCCACGAGCGCTGTTGGCAGCCAGCTAACGGTACAGTTCGTTTCCGCAGCTAAGTAGTAACTCATTCTCTTGAGCCAAGTGGTTTATCGTTGTCCCTGTCTCTGAGTGAACTGGAAAGAAATTAATTTGTTTACGAGAATTATTTGTTGTTGTTGTGTTTTGCTGTGTTACGATGAGTTGTAGTAAATTACCGCGCAAAGTTATCAAGAGTCAAACTCGTGAGGTTATTCATAATGTGATGGAATTCATGAAAAGGGAGAGTGAAGCAGGTGGATTTGTGATAGATGTGAAAAAGGTGCGAGAAAGAGTGTCGGCTGCAGTTGGATGTTCTAAAATGACTTAAACGAGGATAAGTCGTGAGGCCAATAGGAAAAGAAATGAAGGTGAACCACTGTTTGAAACTCCTATTAAAAAACGGGGGGGGGGGGGGGAACAAGTCGGTCACTGGCCTGGATGGTTTTGATAAAGGTGTTGTAAGGGGAGTGATCAATATCTTTTATCTAACGGAGAAATGTGTACCGACAATACCAAAACTGCATGCGTGGCGTGTGAAGGATTTAGGGTTTCCAGGCGGCAAAACAAGCCTGAGAACAACTCTCAAAGAGTTAGGCTACAAATGGAAGAAAACTCGGAATAATAGGCACGTGCTCGTTGAAAGGCAACACATCGCTTTTCACCGGTATAATTATCTGCATAACGTCACAAGATTCAGATCAGAAGGCCGACCTGTGGTGTGTATGGATGAAACGTATATTCATTCTATCCACGTCATTTCAAAAATCGTGGTCTGATGACCCGACTGAAGGCTTATTTACTCCAATTTCTAAAGGAGGAAGACTCATCGTAATACATGCTGGAGAGGAGATGGGGTTTATTGAAAAATTGTTTGACAATGTGGCAATTGTCACAATCGACAGGAGATTACCATAACGAGATGAATTTTAATAATTACAGCAAGTGGCTCGAAAACCGACAGTAGTGGCTACGCTGGCTAAAGCGCAGCATTAGGTCATGGGGCCAAGCTCTCTGCTGACTCGGTAGACGCGTGGGTTCGAGCCCCACCGTCGGCCGTCCTTGAAATGGTTTTCCGTGGTTTTCCATTTTCAACACCAGGCAAATGCTGGGACGGTACCTTCTGACAGGCCACGGCCGCTTCCTTCCACATCCTTGCCCAGTTTCATTCACCATCATTTATTTCGTCTCTCATTAACTCCTCTCATGAGGTTGGCTTCAGGAAGGGCATCCGGCCGTAAAAACCATCGCCACAAAGACTTCCATCGCATCTCATCCCCGACCCCGTTGGAAAAACGGGAATAATAAGGGGTAGATATACAGCAAGTGGCTCGAAGAGAAGTTAATCCCTAATCTCCCTAAAAGCAGTGTGCTTGTGATAGATAACGCCCCGTATCACAACGTTCAATTTAACAAATGTCTCACAAACAACTCCAGAAAGACTGTCCTGCAGGAGTGGTTAAGGTGTAATAACATCCCATTTACCGACAACATGGTGAAAGTTCAGTTACTTGAGTTAGTAAGGCTCAATAAACCACTGCATAAAGAATATGTGATAGACTCTCTGCTGAAACAACATGGTCACACGGTTCTAGGCCTTCCACCGTATCACCCAGACCTCAACCCCATAGAGCTTGTCTGGGCCGAACTAAAAAAATGGATTGCTGCAAACAACACCACATTCAAAATGGAGGACGTCAGAGCATTGACAACACAGAATTTTGATGAAATCTCACAACAGTCTTGGATGAAGACGTATGAGAAAGCCAAAACGTATGAAGCAGAGTACCTGAAGCAGCAGCCTCTAATTGAAGAAGTCGTGGAAAACTTTATTATTAAGTTAGGTGAAGACAGTAGCGAAGAAGAAGAAGAAGAAGAAGAAGAAGAAAAAGAGGAATAAGATGAGAGTGGAGATTCAGATGGTGATTTGTCGGGAGTGGAGGAGTTGCCTTTGGACGGACTGTAAATAATGGTTTCCGTCGTTTCTTCGCTAAATTGTATTGTGGTGATAATACTAAAAGTGTATGGGTTTGAACCCAATACTGTGATAATGTGAATAAATAATTATTTGTGTACAGTACATGTGCTGTGAACTACATAGTGATATTTGCACTTAGTACTTCATTCCCTATTTACAATGCTCATTGTTTAATCATAAAAGCTTTGTGGTGTAGCGGGTAGCGTGCTTGGCTTTCGCCCCGGAGGTCTGGGTTCGATTCCCACCTCGGACATTCTGGAAGTGGTTCTCCGTGGATTACCACTTCTACCTCAGGCAAATGCTGGGATGGTTCTTAACTTAAGGCCACGGCTGCCTCCTTCCCAATCCTACCGCCAATTTACAAATACACACATTAGTGCAGCTATCACAATAGCACAGGTTATCACACAAATCACACACACACACCTGAAATACACGGGGCTATATGATAACGATGTCGCAGCCCCTAAAATAAATAACAAAAGCCTTTTCAAATAGCCCACGTCTTAGTCAAAGTATTCTTTAAAATATCGGTTACTGTTACTAATTTATTACTGGCTTCTTGGCTTCGTTATGATACATAATGCACACAAATACCTTGTTTTCTACGTTGTATAAATGAACTTCACAACAGGTTCGTATCCTGGCGCAGTCAGCTGGCATTTGAGGGTGCGCAAATGCGAGGGAGCCGTGTCCGTAGATTTACTGGCACGTTAAAGATCCCCTTCGGGGCAAAATTCCGGCACCCCGGCGTCTCTAAAAGCCGCAGTTGTTAAATGGGACGTAAAACCAATAACATTATTATTTGAACTTCACAAATGTGAAATATATGTCACTGCCCCACAGAATAAACAAGCTGGGAGGGATGGTGGTAGGTCAACTTGTCAAATAATGTGACTGTACACGCATAGCTGACCGGGTGTGGGGCCCCCTCCAGCGGCTGTGTTTCCACCCCTAAAGCGGCAACTTCTATCTTGAGGCCACTGTACACCGCTCGCTTGCACTGGTAGTGGCGACAGGTGAGGAGAGTCAAGGACATTATCAGAGGCGGCTCGTGGGCTTTGATAAGGGTGGGGCACAGCAGGTATCAGTTTTGCTAAAACACATGACCATAATTCTCGATGTTAGTTATTGTTGTTTTAAGGGAGAGGAACTACGAGGTCATCTGCCCCCTAATCCGTACCATGAGTGAACTATGAAACCACACAGTGGCGGTTCTAGAAGCTTAAATCTGGGGGGGGGGGGGGGGGCAGACATTTTCCCGGATCGATCTCATTAGTCTACTTTTTCCTCATTTTTGCAAAATGAGAAAAGTAGGCTAAAAACTATCATTGGTAAAAAATAGCATATTTCACTGTCACCTAAATTTATTCTTCTGTTTCTATTCTGGGCAAACTGGTTCACTATATCAGAAGGGTCGTGAAGTAATTTTCCACTTAATTCTCTTTCAATTGAAAGAATTGCGAGATTGGAAAGCCTCTTTGTTGCCATTGTTGCTCTTAAATAGGATTTTATTCGTTTCACGACAGAGAAACTGCGCTCAGCAGAAGCAGATGACAGAGGAAGAGTCAGCATCAACTTGAAAAATAATAGTAGCTATGGAAAAGCAACTTCCATTTTCAGAAGTTCAGAAAAAAGAATGAGGAAGTGTTTGGATATTTGCCTCTAAATACATTCTTAGCTAAACTGATTTCAGTCTGTAGCACCTTACGGTCTGTGAAGATTAGATTATACTTTTCACAGAACGTGAGAATATATATATTCAAAATTTAAAAAGTTTTCACTTCTTGGGTTACAGGCATCCATTGCATTGCACACAAAATCATTTTCAGTAAATCTACGCAGTAACTTTTCTACCATGTTGTCTAATATTTCAAAAAGATTTCTTTTACATGTCTCTGATAATGTGACATATTCCTCTTCTTTCTCCGCAGAGACTGGCATTAATAAAACGTAGTCTGAAAAGTTCTTTGGAATACTTGAGACTCTAGATTGCTTATAAACTTTCACGCCTAACGACTGAACAGAGTCACAAGTAACCGCCCATAGTTCCTTAAAATAATAATCATTTCGTTTTTCTTACAACGATTTTACTAGACCATAGATCAATCTATGTGCCCCTCCGAAGTCCACATGTTTTTGTTGTAAGAACATAGAGGCTCCATTGGCAAGCTCGAGAATATCAGAAAAGATTTGTAACACAAACATCACCTTCACTTTACAAAGCTGTTTCAACAAACCTTTTGCTTCTGCTGCCTCTTTCTTGTTAACTGACTTTGAAAAATACTCCAGAGCTGCTTTAACTGAAGCAAAACGTTTCTGAAAATACATTACTCCTCTATATTTTCATACCCATAACGTGTCACTTTGAAGAGGTATCTCTAAAACACGTTCTCCTGGATGAAGATCACTCTGTATCTCAACAAACCTTTGGTGTCTTACAGTAGATACAGACTGAAAAGCATAAATTGCTTCCAGTAAACCAAAAGTGTCCCCTACCACGTCTACAAACTGGCTCTGAAACGTCCACCAAAACTAAATTTAAGCGATGTGCATAACAATGCACGTAAACACACGGGTTATTGACCTTCTGTTGCAATAAACGCTGCACACCGTTTATCTTCCCTGACAGAACCGCAGCTCCATCATATGCTTCTCCAATCCACTTACATGGATCGAAATCCACTGAAACAAGGTACTCTAAAGCTGAATTAGCTATACTTTCAGCATTCAGTTGAGACAAATGTATAAAACCAATGAAACGCTCCTCTATAGAATTTTGTCGTACATATCTGACACATACGGACATCTGTTCCACTTTACTAACAACTCTAACTTCATCCAGGATTAAGGAACATAACCATTGTTATATTTTTTCGTCTCTCCTCCAATATTTTCAACTATTATATTAGCTGAGATATCAAGAAATTCATTTTGAGAATCTTCAGATGAGTAAGTTGCATTCTTTGATAGACAGTTTACTTGTGCATTCACTTTCCAGTTTAATTACATTTAAAATTTCATCAAAATTCCCTTTATTATTAACACTGTCATCATCCGAAACTGTTTGGCGATGACCTCTAAGCCCAATGTCTTGCCGAGCACAAAGTAATGCGACTCGGGCCATTGTTGCCACAGCTGAGCGGTTACGCAATATAACCAGAGGTTTCTCGCTTAGCTTCGAAATCACTGTGCTGCTATGTTCACTTACCAGAAAACTGTTTCACTTTACTATTGAAGATCTATAACATTCACTATCAGCATGCTTTGCACGTTTTTCTCATATTCTTTTCCAATTGCAAAATCCAGTTTTACTGAAAACATGTTCAGCATTGCTTGAATCAGATTGAACGAAATGACGACACAGAAAACAGCATCTTTGTTCTCAGAGTATTCAATAAATGTATACCTATCAAACCATTTACTGTTAAAACTTCTGTTCTTATTGTATAGTAATGTTTGTTTATAAACTGATTTACGGGGTTGGCATGGACCATCATAGATCGATGCACTGATATAAAATGGTACTGGTTCGTCTATATTAGAAACAGTTGCACTCACATTTTTGTCACAGAGTTGGGAAGATATCGATGCACTTGTATCGCATGGAGGTTTCTCTACATTGGAAACTTCTGAACTTGCGTGTCATAAAGTTGGGAAAAGAGTTTAATACACTTGGTGTATGCACTACGCATTTTACAAATATTATATTTATACACGATTTCAATTGTGTGTTTAAATTACATATAATAAAATAAATAAATTTTGAAATTGAAAGAAAAATTAACTTAATTAAATGCATTAGTTTGTTTTATATCAGATAAATTATATCTGTAAATTATCAATTTATTTAGTAACCAAGGAATTTTAAAATAATTATTTCACTAAATCTGGGGGGGCCCGGCCCCCCCGGCCCAGGGCTAGAACCGCCTCTGAAACCACAGTTGAGTGATTTGATTATGAGCGTATCCTCATCATGCCTTCCTTTCCCAATTGTAGGCACAGATAATTAAGTACAAACCCGGTCAAATAAACAGAAAATAACGCAGGTTACTAAGTAATTAACACACACAATAAGTTAGCTAGGGTACACGGGATTGATAACCACGAAAAAAGAAAAAAAAATTGAAACAAAATCAGAGTTATATCAAGTAAGAAAAAGCTTACCTGATCGTTCGCTTCTTGTAGAATAGTTCGATCCTTCTATTTTTAGCAGCAGCAAACTCCTCTATCACGCGTGTGTTGAATTCGGGGATACTATTTATCATCCTCTTCTCCATCGACAACATTGCAAGTGCAGACAGTCTATCAACCCCCATAGAATTTCTCAGGAAAGATTTTATCCTCTTCAAAGTAGAGAATGATGTTTCGGTCTCTACAGTCGTCATTGGGATAGTAACAATGATTTTTAAAAGTATCACACACTCTGAAAATGTGCGCAACATATTATTGTTATAAAAGAACTGCGGAAGTGGTGCCGCACCGGAAGCATTACGCAAATCTTCACGACAGTACAATACCTCCAATTCCGTTCTCAGTTTCGGACCATTTATTGCACGGAACAATGTAACGGCTGTCTGGAAATCCCTCTCTGGAAATTCAATGGAATAGTATGGAAACTTTTCAACTAGAAATAATTTTGAAGCACACAAGTGATCCGAAAACTGAAACTTGTCATTAATGCTACTAACAATAGTATCACACACTTCTATTACGGCCAGACGATTACTCTTACTACTTCCTTGTTCAACACAAAGTCTTTTGCTCGCGGGCTCACTAAAGGACACTTCACTTTCCGCATATTCTTCGCGAACTCTGGTCACCGCTTTAGAAAACTGTTTTATAAAGTCACTGACTTTAACAGCATCAATACCACTTTGCTGAATACAATCAAAGAAAATAGCTACGTGTGGCATAACTTTATGAAAGAAAGTCAGCCAGTATATAAACTGGGGATCTTTCAATGTACGCACAAATCCTGCAGCTTGACTTGAGGCATTTCTGTCATTAACTTCTGAGTCTCTAATGTGCTCAAAACATTTCAAAAGATTTTCTTTGTTTTCGAACACAGTGTTGACAGTTCTATGTTGAAAGTACCATCTTGTCGGAGGGGCGTAACCTATTTTCTTTTGAACCACTTCACTCAAGCAATCCATTCTCTTTGGAGATCTTGAAAAAAAATGGCCCTATCCCTTGCAAATCTTGAAAAAATATTCTGCTTTGGGAGCAAGATGAAGTGGCGTGTTGGAGAATCAAATTACCTTGATGTGCGTAACAATGAATGTAATTCGCGTTTGGGTATTTCTTCTTAATTAACGACTGCACTCCACCCCTATGCCCACTCATCACAGAAGCACCGTCATACGTTTGACAAATAAGTTTCTCAGGGGATTTTTCTACTTCAATTTTGTTTAACTGTCCCAATATTGTTGCAGCCAGACCGTGCGCGCTCCTGTCGGTGACTTCAAAGAAACCCCAATATCGCTCAACAATTCTACCTGCTATTTGATACCTAAAAATTAGGGACATTTGGGTTTTGCATGAAGCGTCCGTTGTTTCGTCAGCCTGGAGCGAGAGGAAGTCTTCCGAACTGATTTCCTCGACAACATTCTTCCGACAAACAGACAGAATCGTGTCTAAAATTTCATTTTGGATGACCTTCGATGTCCCTTTAAACACGCTTGAATTTTCCAAGTGATCCTTTAAAAGTTTAAAACATTGTCAAGCGCCGCAGTGTAATTGATGAGACCCTTAAAAACACCTGGATTAATTGATTCGTCGGTTTCGTCATGTCCACGCAAGGCCAATTCAAATTCCCCACAAAACTTAATAGCATCAATAATGCGCGACATAATATACCTATTCTTGTCCACAAGTCAGTAGCGGCTATTCAGGTGAAGAGAGTGAAGAGCCTCTTCACATGCCATCTCTTAAATAAAATAAACATTATTTTTTCTTATTTAAATAAAACTGTTGTCATTGTCTTGGGCTACTTTTTCACTTAGTGTACTGTTATTTCTACACTCCGTCGCTAGATGGTGCGCAAGCAAGGCTGCATGACGTCCTTGTAGCAGTTGTACTCCCTGTCGCTAGATTGTACTGCCGTAACTTGGAAGGAAGCAGGAGACGAAGTGTCTTGTTTATGTCAGCTACATCGTCTCGTTGCCATGGTAACCTGACGTCAGTTGTGACGTCATTACCTGCCGTTAGACAGACGAGTGAAGATGTTCCTGTGTCGGCAAGGCAATATCGTCTAGTTCAGTTGATGAAAGTTTACATTGCAACAGGCTTCTTTTTCTTTTATATTGAGGCTTTTATTTACTTTCCCAATGAATAGTATGCATTTATAACGTTATCTACCCTGTTGTTGAAGAAGATTGATGGCTTTTAGTGTATAATGTTTGCAGTGAAAGACACGTTACTAATTTTATTAGAAATTCCCTTCAGTAGGTGGAAAGATGAAGACAAAAAGGGATTTATTAATTAATTTATTAATTTGTGGGCGGCCAAAGAAATTAATAGAACTGTGCATTAAAGAAATAAAACCGGAAAGTCCTATAGCCTTCATCGCAAGGGATCTTGGTTCGAACAGTTCACATAGTTGTGCAGTAGTTATAGAACTGTTCTGTTGGCCTTGCTTACTATACAGTAACAGTAACAAATTTCCAAAACATTACGCGCGGGTTGGACAAACACAAAGACAGTGAGCAACATTTAAAGAACCAGTTACCACTTAGAACACGCACACAAGCACGATATCTGGCACTTAACGGGAAAATGCAAGACTAAGTGCACTTAAATGTAATGTGAATGTGACTTTAAATAGGCAGATCCTGGGACTTGTGATTAGAGTTGTTACAGGAACTCTCTTCTAGAGAGGAGGGCCGATAACCTAGATGTTAGGCCTCTTAAAGCAACAATTATCATCATCATCATCGTCTTCTAGAGGACATGACAAGACCTCTTTAAACCGTGTGCGCTTTAAGGAATTATTGAAGATACTGATATCTAAAAAGTCCTTAGAACCTCAAAATTATTAAAATAAAATTCAAAGTGTGTTCTCTGGAAATAACTGATGCAACATCAGAGTACATCAGAGATCATATTAAGGACCGACTTAATAATGTTAGAGCCTCCGTGGCTTAGGCGGCAGCACGCCGGCCTCTCACCGCTGGGTCCGTGGTTCAAATCCCGGTCACTCCATGTGAGATCTGTGCTGGACAAAACGGAGGCAGACAGGTTTTTCTCCGGGTACTCCGGTTTTCCCTGTCAAAAATTTAATTCCAGCAACACTCTCCAATATCATTTCATTTCATCTGTCATTCATTTCATCATTGCCCCAGAGGAGTGCGTCAGGCCTCGGCAGCCGGCACAGTTCATATCCTCGCTGCTAGATGGGGGGGGGGGCTTCATTCATTCCATTTATGACCCGATCGGAGACTAGAAGCAGGCTGTGAATTTTCATTTTTTTCTTAATAATGTTCCGCTTTTTTCTATGCTAACGCATGGCTGTGATAAATTACAATTCTTAAATAAGTCTTATAGATTCCGACAAATTTGAGCTGTATAACAAATATAATCAACAATAGGCCTACCCCACATTTAATAAATGAACTGTCACTCTTTTATGCTCATGAATCCTACATCGTAAAAATAGTCGGGAGAAATACATCAAGAACTCCGTGAATAGAAGAGACTTACAAACTTTTGCTTAAGGACACCACGTACTCTTGCATGATGAAAATATCGATTTTTTGATTTTGGCGCCATAAAATTCTTCATTCTTTTCTGAATCCAAATATATATAGTTTGTGGTTTTTTTTATGTCTACAACTACCTTAAATTCGTTTTTTTTTTAAATTAGCGTCCCATGCTCTGAATAATTCATTTTTAACTTTGCCAGCTGTTTTCCGTTAATACTCATTTTCCATGTTTAGGTACCAATAACTAGGAAACCATTTAAGATAGAGGGCTAATTTTTTTACATTAACTTGCCTAATGGAGTACTTGAATATTAACCTATTTGCACTTCCAAAACATAGTAGGCATGGATTGGGAAGAGAAAAATTAATACATATTTTTGAATAAATTTAAAAAGAAAGAGTTCGGATTCTTTTTTCTTGCATTCTGTCCCAATAATAATGAAACAAAGTGGTTACCGGTACTCATCTGCCATAATCCATTCCAAGTGTGTGAACAGAATTTGAGAATATTTGATTGAAAAACAACTGAGAAATGTGTACCTGAAGCAAATTATACAACATTTTTTTGAAAATGTATCTGTCCAAATTTGTATTCATTTCACACATCCTATAAAAGCAAAGTAGCACTACATGGTCATAAACAGCTCAGAATATACCGCTTCTTATATGTGACAAAAATCATAGCTGTACCTTTAGCATAAATCCAGAAAATACTTAGTAAAGTGATGCCACAAAAATAGACTTTTTCATCGTGTAAGAGTACGTGGCGACCTTAATTGGGTACTGGCAATACCTTCTACAAGTGCATCAGTACAACGCAGTTTCTCTTGTTTGAAAAGATTCAATATTTTTGCATGTAACACAATATCTGACTCCAGAATTACATCATTGGCTATCTCCATAAATCGTGAATTGTAGTTGAAATTGATTGAAGACCTTCTATGAGGACATCATAGATAAGATTGCCTACCTTAGAGAACGGAGGATTCATTTAAGCTATACAAATAAGCGAGTTTGACTTTTTAGTGCGATAACTTATGTTTGGTTTGGTTTTAAGTGCTAGGCTTTTAGTAGATATTTTAGCATTAAAATAGGAAAAGGATGTCAATATTCACAAACGCAAACATCATGCACTGATGAAATTAGGAGTTTGGCTCTTCACCTGATATTTGATCTACGAGCCGCCACTGCCACAAGTTCATTGTGTTTACGAACAGAAAGCCTGTAGCCATCATCCAGTTGCTGCGCTATGCTTATATTCCCTAACACTGCTAAACTCATTTCATTGTTCATATGGCATTTTGACAAACAATGTTTCTTTCCTTTTTCAGGTAAATGTTTTAAATCATTAATGCCAGTCTTGGTCCATGTGTCATCGCCACCAAATAACAGGCACGGAAAACAAAAGAATGAATTTACTACCGGACATCCACATAACCAATCACATTTTTTATACACAGATTTATTGAAAGTCCTGTGATATGTTCTGTTTTTATCTTTAGAGACTTGATTAATGCACAGATCTGGTTTCGGAGGGCCTAATTCCTTTGCTAATAGTCTGTCCTCATAAGTTAAGGACTTATTTTGTAAGTATTTTACCTCGTTCATTGCACTGTTTTGGTAACGACATGCACACCTTCAATGCCTGAAAACACAGTGAAAATTATAAAGTAATTTGTCGCAGCATTATGTTACGGTCTAAAAATAAAATGCCACATAATACTCGTTCAGTGTATATTTTAATTATGTTTAATAACACACTGGTACGCGTTATTCCCGTTATTCACAAAACACGCTTCCAATACAAATATTAGCCTATGTTAGATTAATATTACTGAGCACTGCAAAAGACCACCGCACTCGAACACAATTATACAGTAACTCAATATCGTAGGCGCCAAAACTTTCGGAATCAAGTACTGAGGCAGTGCTGTCGTCACGCAGTTGTGTATTCGCCCACATAATGAAATTTCTCAGACCTGACGTTATAACATAATACAAGTTCGCTTACGGTACATACCCTACGGTCATAATGTTACGTTTCTCTCTCAATGCATATTATACATGTTGATTTTTCTCCGTACATATTAATAACGGGCGCTATGTTCCGTATATTATTTTGGTGGAAAATTGCTGAAGGTTGGTAAATAAGCTACCTATGAACTTGTCTGCCCTCTATCGGTACTCCTTGCTAATGGTACACTTTAACCACGGCCGACTGAATACGAGCTGCGCTCTATAACGAGCGGCTAGGTACAGAGCTGATCCACTGTTTGATTGGCTAGGGGCTGCTGGGTTCTTATTGGTTGTTGGTGGAACATTTCTATATTCCTTGGATTTTAAGCTGCTTCTTGCTTTTTGTTCCGAAGCGGTGCAGCGCTCGGCGGCGCTTCATGCAGCCGGTAACCAGTAAGGGTGTGTTTCTACCTCCCAAAATTTTAATAATGGCACCCCGTGGCGTTAACGAACAGCTGATTCCTCACCTCAAGTTAAAACGCAATGAGAGTGAAACGCGAATTATGATCCGCGTCATCCTGCCTTGTTATTGGCTGGCAGTTATTACCAGCCATTGGCTGCCCGCGGGTTTGTTTACAATTATCACCAACATGGCGGCGAGAGGAATAGATTTCTACATAAATTAAATTGCTAGAAATCTATTCCAGTTCATGACAGTATGAAGTGCAAATCACTTATTGATGAGGAATTGTATGTGCGTTTATATTTAAATTGAAGCGTGACACTGTTCATCAAAATTTGTGAAAATAAAAGTACAAATCAACACTCTTGCCAATCAACTGAAAGTTTCTACTACTTTGGATGTAATAATGGATGTAAATCAATTGGCTGTCGTTTCCACCAGTTTTATTCATCAGTTCGAAATACATTCAGTACAATAACCTTTTGTGCTCTATAAAACTACATTATAGACCATTGCATATTGATGTTGCCCCTGATTATATTTACCAATTTCATGACATGTAATTTGTAGGTTATGCCTAATAAGGCATATAATTTAAGTGGCCGTTTGTAATGTGAAGTCCTTACTGTATTTATGTACAAATATTATGGTTTAACTAATGAAGCAAGGATTAAAAGTGCTGTTTGCACTGCCACCCTTTTTTTTTTGTTTAAATATTGATATGTAGTTTCTCAGTCTGGTAACTTCTTGGATTTGCTTGAGATAGATTTATAGTAATATACTACCTTATTAACCTGCAGGCTGAGTTTTTTTTTTTTAAAACATGCCCAGGTGCATACAGTAGCACAAGACCTACTGCAGGCTATGTCGATCCTAAATGTAGGCCTATTATAGTGCTCATATCAAAGGTCGTCCTAAAGTTTTAACTTTTGAGACTTGATTTGCATCGAAGATAATTTCAGCGGAGTCTGGCAAGGCTTCATAAACTTGGGCGTGACTTCACATTTTCATTTTTCCTATACAGCTTTTGATACCAACCACTTAAATCACAGTATTTCAAGATTTGCTCTCATTAAACATCACCAACACTTTTTTTTGCCCTGGTGGTGGGCTGCGTTGGAGTCTACAGAAAATAAAGTTGAGAAATTAAAATACATCTTAGGTTTCCATAACACAGTTGCATTTTATCCTACTATATCTCCACTCAATATACCAATCCTACCAATGCTTCCTAATTCCTCATGCTGCATAAATAAACATGACAGATTACAGCATTAGCAATGATGACAGTAATTTATGAATTGTTAAAATGTTTTTAAAAGATGCATAGAAAGTGGCTTGATAAACCCTGTATCATCAAACCATTTAAACATTCCCACAGAGCTCTAATCAGAAGCTCATTTTATGTGCAACAGGTATGTAAAATAAACCTCCCTCCCAATAACTTGTAGGCCTAACCTGAACATAATCCATGTTAAGAGCTGTTTTTTGGTTCACAGGAAAACCTACCATTTAAAATCTTGCACACACCGGTAGGCTACTAATCATATTAAGGTGCAATTGCCTACGGTAATTTTAAAAATCCTGGCTATCAACTACTGATTTAAATATTCCAGACATCTTTCTTAACTCCACTTTTACTGACAGCATGTAAGTCCTTACTACTGTCTTTCAAGCCATTGACCAGTTGTTTGTTTCATGAGGAACCATTTTAGTCATTCTTCTCTATGTGAAATACAGTTGATGACAACTGCCTGGAAGACTCAGGTGTTTTTTCTTGTGTCGCTTCTCTGGTTGCCTACGACACTTCTTAATTATTAACAGAATGTTTCATTGAATTGTTGTATCCAATTGACCAACTGGTAATATATTATGGCTTGCTTTAATATTCCTATGATACACTTTTAGATCCCATACATTAATGAAATATACAACAACATAGGCTGACATGTTGAACCAATCTCACATTCCCCACTAATGGGACATAAGCTACCTAGTGGTTAGTCTCACAATGCTTCCATCTACATGTACCGTACTAGGTCTAGTAGTACCATAGGTATTGTGACTGTTTCTCCAACTCCTTCAAGGAAACTAATTCTGAACTAAGATCTGGAATGGGGTACACTGACCCACGAGGACAATCAAGGACAACTTGAATCATTCAAGTGATTTTTCTATTTCATTTTACCAACTAACCAGGTGCCTGGAAATGCTAGTGAAGGAGGCAGCTAAGTAGGCTAGCCTACTGGTATTCACCATTCAGAGAACATTCTCAGCGATTTGTCTAAGCATAGGCCTATGACACAATTTTCAGAAATTGATACAGTAGTTACAGAACACTAATGGTGCCCAGTACTCACAGCTTAGCATAGGACGGAGTGGATTCCAGCCACAGATTAAGTTATGATCTGTCAACGGGTTTTCAAACAAATTGAGCACACACCCAAGTACAGGGGTCTTGACCATGATGTTCCAAGCCTCTAAATGAAACACTCCTCTTTAAGACCTTCTGGTCTTGCATCCATGGTCGATCAACATTCTCCTGATCTGTGTTCTCAAGTTTCTGATGGTTATGGACATTATTTTTATCCTGATAACTTCATATTTTAAGGGGTTGGGGTACATGCCCTATTCTTAATTAGTTCAGCATAAGATCATTGAATCCCCTTAAGAAAATAGGGAACATCCATGTGTTATTTGACCATAGGAAAGGGAGAATTTAAAAAACTGAACCTCTAGGGCAATTGATGCAGATGGCTCCGAGTAAGTAGGCTAGATCAAAATGAACATTTTTCAGTGTTGCCTTAATAAAGGTTGATAACGTTCTACCGTTCAACATGAATAGGCCTATATTGGATGGGAAATATTTTTATTATTTGCAGAGATTACAAGGATGACTTGTTAATGTATCATTATTTTGTTAAGGGAACATAAGTTCCAAGTCCATATCGTGTTGGAAGCCATATTTCAGTGTTGCCTTAGTAAACGAAATATTCGATGTATTTCAGTCGGTCAACACGGTTGCACTTAATAGTAATGAGCATTATTCCCAAAACCAGAAAAAATGTACATGCAGGCCTAACATGTCAAATCAATCATTCCTACAAGACAACAAAAATGCTCTATGAAAAACTATTAAAACCCCATAATGGTAGTCAAAAATAATCTCAAACCACCGCCACTATTTCGCGAAGGTGCAGAAAAATCTTAATAAAGTACAGCTATTCGTAATAGTTGCTACTGTTGTGATAAACCGCTACTGAGTGATAGGCCCCCGAAATATAACTATTTATCTTAATGTCTACAAGATAACGAGATTGCCAAAAAACCACAATGCCACCCACAAAACTATATAAGACAACACTAAAAATGGCTTATCTAATCCACAAGTCATCCACCCTTCACCAACATTAATATTTGTAATTTAAGTAACTTAGGTTATGTTAAATTGAGGTTAATGGCGGAATTGATTGCGGCTGTGTGGCGGGAAGGACCCAATAAGTGCTCAGCCAATCAGGGACGTTTTGATTGGAGACCATACTCGGAAAAATTTTAGATCGTTTTGATTCTCAGGGCTTCGTTAAGCCCCCACCCTAGGCCGTGGCAGCGAACAAAATGGCTGCTTAACGAACACCACGGGGTGCCATTATTAAAATTTTGGGAGATAGAAACACAGCCCTAGCCGCTCGTCTCCCTCTCCGACCCTCCTCGCCCCGACCCCTAGCCGCCCTCGCTAGCCGAGAGCTTGGTCGTCCTATTTTTTTGGATTCAATTTACCCTACTACATAAAAGTTATGGTGAATATTATAGATACCGGTATTGGTACCCCGGTAACCTTAAGTTCAGGCATTTTTATCCATACGCTGCTTCATTCGTGAAACGATCATATTAATGCGACTGTAATGGCTAAGGCAAGGGCATTAATCGTAGAAGGCAACTCGAATGACACGGTCTAGGCCTAACCTAAAAATTACAAGCCAGGTGAAATCCTAGTGAAATTAAAAAAATTGTTAATTGGGCGCGGCATCACTATGCATTCATCATCTGATTAGTCTTCTAGTAGACCCATTGTCATATTTTATTACATTTATTTCGAAATGAACGAAACACGTTTAAATGCCTGCCAATTCGCGCCGTCTTTCCGTTTTTATTCACAGCTAGTTTTGATGTAGCGCTTTACTTCGCTGCAGATACAGCGCTGTAAATTCCGCTAAATAAAACGCACCCTTAGTATATTCATAATTGTTAGGTATGGATTTTACCTCATGTGTTTTGTTTGTTTGTTTGTTTGTTTGTTTGTTTGTTTGTTTGTTTTTGTTTCTTTTTGTTTCTTTTTACATTGAACCACGATTGACTACGAGCTAACAATCAATATAATTTTCAGTGTGTAGCTCTTATTTATCGGCCATCTTTGATGTCCTGCCAGTATCGCTTGAGCCCGTAACTCAGTGCCTTCTTTTGATCTGATCTTTTGGTCTTTTGGGTTCTGCTCTTAACTTAAAACTCCGATAGTTTTTAACTATTAGTCTACATTCCCCCCTTCCATAATTTTGCCCTCTCGAATTCTGATTTCTGTAAGATCTTTATCACATTCTTGGAGCCATCCCATTTTTTTTGCCATAAGTTTCATGAAATTCCAAAATTTCTTTGTCAATTAATCGTCTACTCAGTGGGCTACGACGGCTGGTACGGTAGTGTTGGGCTCATTCCTCGGTTCATTCTGATACGCTGCAGGAGGTGACAGTGTTGCCAGATTCTCGTTTTCATACCTATGTTTTCAAACTACACCAGCTCCGATTTTGCTCTAGAAACTTTGGATGAGGAGTCGCATGCTGACCTCTAAATGCGGGATTTTTTCTTCACCCTGTATATAGAAAAGAAGTGGAGACAGAACACAGCCTTGTCTCACTGCTTGTTTTATTTATACACTACAGGTGTTGGTGAAATCTACTTTTACGGAGGTAATCTGATTTCGGTACAAGTTGGCAACAATCCATATATCTCGCACATTTAAGCCAATATCATGTAAGATATGCAGTAATATTCCATGTTTCACGTGGTCAAACGTGGTCAAGCATAAACATCCACAGACATATTTATACTTGCGGGACTTTTCAGGTTCATCATGGTTCCGTATTGACGATTAATATATTTTGGTATAACGTTTATAAATTACACAAGAAATATTTCCTCCTAGTCAATAGTTTATTGTATTATGTAATCGAAGGATCACAAATTGGGACACAGGCTTTTTAGTTTTACTTTAATCAAGGCTGATGAAGGGTGCCAAAATATGTCCCAATTTGTGATCCATTGATTACATAATACAATAAAGTATTGACTAGGTGGAAATATTTCTTTAGACACTCTGTAGATCATGCTTTTGAGAATAGCTCGATCATCAACAATTTGTGCACACAACTCGACCTGCTTAATTTTAGGCGCATGTCTTTTCCTCCCAAGATTTCATTTCGGATTGTGTCATCATAAACGTTGAAGAAACTTGGTGGCAGTAAGCATCCTAGATAAATGCCCAATTGCAGGTTTATTGTTATAGCACTGTTAATCTGATATATTGTTGTAAAACGAATTGGTAGTAAATAATCCTCCAATAGTCGATAAATCAATTGACTATACATTCTTTATTTATGTAGGCCTACTCGTTTCAGACACATTGTGTCCTTCTTCAGCATATATAATAAGTATTACAATACTCAAAAGAAAAATGAATGAATTAAATTAATGAATTAATGAATGGAGAGTATTATGTATATAAATGGTATGTTCGTTGGTTATTGTTCACCAGTAGCGCATTACAAATGTATATCATGTGATGATATCAATTGAGGATTATCCAATTAAGACAAACTTCATTTGAAACTAAATTTTGTGTTAACTAACTTTGTAACTGAATAAATATAGGTACTTAAATTATAAACATAAAATGAAATCAGATCTGTTGCAGATGCATTTAAATATTTTTTCAAAAACAAGGATATAGACAGTCGAAAATATATTTTATGAACATTATATAATGCTCTTTCTTTAAGTTAATCTGTAAATATTACCATAAATTGTGTATTAACCTATTGTTATACCCTGAGGTCCCCACAGGGAACAACTACAAATACGACTACCCCCTATCAACCCCCTACTCAGCACGCTTCACCCCCAATCTCACACACAAAGTCATCAAGAAAGCAACAGCTACAACTATCTCATTACAAAACTCCCATAACAGACCAGGCAAGTTACCTACAACCATGTAGCAATTATTACTACATCATTGCCACACTACCTAAAAACAGGCAGCAAGTGCTATGTAGGTCAACTGTGTGTCAACTCTCTTAATCAGCAGTAACAAATCCAATTTTTTTGTATGAAAACCCATTTACACCATACATCGAGGTCAGTCTGCAAAACTACTAACCCATGAGCAAGCCGAAGGCTCCAGGCGACGACCAACTGATCTAGGTGAGTGTGTGCAAGGGTGTCTCCATAACTATTTCCTTCCCATAAACCACACCTTCAGAACTTTGTAATCATCTTCACCATTTGTTGTAAACCGCACTTCACTAAAGATAATTAGTGAAGCTTGCTCACCTCTTTACAGTCACACAATTAAACCTTCTATATTTCATTACAGTTGCTTTCTGACTACTTAATTAAACGCCTACCACAATTCACCGCTTGTCAACTAACCTTCAGATTCTGCTGAGTCAAGTTTATCGACAAGCTGCTTGCCATCATAACATTGCAGCCGGGCTGTCCTCACGTGCACCAGCAAGGTCGGCTAGTCAGCCCTCCGCCGTCTAATCAGCTCTGCCGCTCTTCGCTTGTAATTCGCTAGATACCACACTTATTTAGGGAACTGGATTCATTAACAATTAGTGTTTAGGGATCCTTTCAACCCCCCAACAAGTACTAAAGTCGCCAAACCCTCAAAGAGCTCAACCCCCAACGATTAATTAAGTCGTTAAGTTAATTTCAACACTTATCCCCATAATTAGCACACAGTTAGGGAACTAAATAAACCCCAACCCCTAACACTATTAACTTGTAATTGAACTGAGTATTTTTCTTCTTGAAAATATTGTAATATCAAATATTTCTACTATTGATGACGAATATAGTAATGTATTTCAACAGTGTGTGAATACATAGTATGTTGGAAGCAGCAAGTGATGCACTTCTATATATATACACCGCGGACAGGCCAACAAGGACCACGCAAATATCACTTCTTTATAGGTCTAGTTTCCTTCTTTCTCTTCCAGAAGTCTTTCATCCTGGTCGACTGTGCAGCTCTTCTTTCAGCAGTCCATTCTCCTCTGTTGAGATTTTTCTTCTCCCCGACAAGAATTTTGAGACCAAAAATTTTTTTTCTGTACTCTATTCGATTTAGACAATCTTCTTCAGTAATTTTGAATTTTTGAAGTTCTTCTTTCATTTGTTTTACATAGCCTCCTTGTCCTTTATAGTTCCACTTTATAGATGCACTTCTATATTAAACACAAAGAAAAATAATTACTAACTTTTTCTTTTTAGAACGGTAATCCCTATATACGTACAAGATGTTCAGGAAAGAACATATAGCCTACTTTCTCCTAAATGTATGGGTAAAGTTATAACACTTAAGCCTTAACACCTCTTTATTTTTTAACCTACTTTCTATTTTTGCAAAAAAATGAAAGTAGACTTATGAGATCTACACAGGGCCAAAAATTGTGTGTCCGTGTGTATGTGTGTGTATAAGAGTGTGTGTACTCTGCGTGTCTGCCCCCCCCCCATCAATTCAAACACGGTGAATCCATATTGAACGAAATTTGGTACAAACCTCAGTGTCATTTTTATATTGCCGCCATCTTTACCAAAACGTAATGGTGGCCACTCAAATGGTCAAAACTTAAAATTAAATTACGATCAAACTAATCATCGGATCTTTACCAAATTTGGTTACAACATACCTTCATATGGAACGCGTCTTGTGTCCAAACGACATGGTTATACCTCGTACCATTTCAGGATGGCGGTTGTGTTAATTATGCAAACCTTATAATCCATAACATGGGACCCACCAGTTTCGATTATTGAACCGGGAATCGTTTAACTGTTCTAAAGGACGTGCACCGTTCGATATTAGAAGTTTATATTGTAATAGTATAGTGCAGAAGTAGCTTTAAAAAGCTCAGCCGTCTCGGTTATAGACAAGATGGCAGCTGATCTCTCGTTCTGACCCATATTTCACTAATGCGAGTATGTTGTATGCAATATAGCCTACATATATAAATAATAGAAACTTTGTATGATATGAACTTTGTTTGAAATATACTCCAGTAATTAAATCGTTTAGTCAAATACATTATTTGCTAAGACGTTGTATCTTAATCGATTGATAACATTGAACTTGGAAGGACATAATTAAGTCTGTGGTTACAGCGTTGGTCTCTCACCCGGCCGGCTGGGGGTACTAATCCAAACAGAGTTGTATTTTTTTGCTTATTTTTTATATTTATTGTTTCTTGAGTAGCGAGGCGTTATACAATTGAGCGTTGTATTCTGCATTTTGCAATGGAAAATATATATTTAATTAAAACAAATTTATCCAATCGATCTGCAGGAGTGACATCTACCAGCAACTATTTGAACTACGGTATGCGGAAGCTATCCACTGCCTACTAGATGCGAGCTGCGCTCTATACCGGCCAGTTAGTGAACCCATGCCAGCGGTGTTATTGTAAATGGCCTCTTTTTGCCGATAGAGCACACTGCCAAGTATATGCGCGATTAAAAATAAGGTGTGCAGCAGGTATTGAGCCCGTATTCACTCATGCTGGTGATAATTTTATGCTAATATTGAAATTCTATGTGGAAGAATTTTTGAACGCATCTAGGAAGATACAGAGGCACTTTTGACTTAGTCAAGAAGCTGCTAATATTTATTTCTCATGATTAAAGAATGTATTCTTTAATGTGCATATTTGGATATATAATCTAGAGTATTTCTGCTTAATTTGCCAGTTGGAAATGGCAAAATCATATATATTTTACGTTTGAAACGACGGTATTACCCTGCGGATATGCAGAAGGAATGTCCAGAATCGCTCAACGACTTCACTTGTCACAAAGCCGGTACACCCGCTCCCGTGAAGAATTCACTCCTCTATCTTAAGTGTGCGAGTGTAGCACGCCGAGGCCATTACAAGTCCGATCTAGTTGACCGATGATAGAAGAAATTATGGATTACATCCTTGTGAAAATCTTAAGACATCAAGTATATTTTAAGCACGATGTGTGCTAATGATTACCGTGTGGTATTTTACTAAAGTGAGTGAACTATTTCCCGAAGGAAATATTAAAATATCCACGATTGTGATCTTGCACATGGTCACATTTTTTCCAGACCAAGCATGGCCGACATTGTGCCATTTACTGAGTGTAAAATCTGTGAATCTTCAGTGTTGCAAAGTGATTCATTTAATAACAGTGTGAATAACATGAGAAATATCCGAGCTGTGCAAAGCCGTAATTTATAAGCACAAGATATCGCTGACGAAATGTGATTGCTATTTTCACTAACAGTGATTGTCGAAGTGAGCAGACACGTGCTGTGTCTATTAAATTCTGTGCCGCAGACAAGGCCATTTATTGAAACATATTCTGCAATTATAAATGTAACAGCAGTTTTGCTTATCAAAAATACTATGGAAACAGTGTTTTATCGTCGAAACCATATAGCCTACAATATGTCAGAGTATCGCCACGTGCTGAGAATTTCATCACCGTTCAGCAAGCAGTCGATGATGGCGTAAGCTACTTGATGGAAGAGATATCCTAGCGAACATCCGATAAAATGGAAGCCGAAGAGTGGATAAAGATGTCTGAGGACGAGCGATGGAAATTTTCGCCCGAACACTTATGGAAGGAAATTACCCCTCAGATTTATTCCTTTCTGGATGAGGTGATCAAAAGACGCCGTGAGTCATGATCTAAGGTCCATTTGTATGGTGATGGTTCTTGGTGGATTAGTTTAGCGATCGTAACTCTGATTTTCAGTCATCTAGGTAGGGTACTGATACGTGTTGCCCCTAGTGGCAAGTTCATTAACTGGATTACGGTGGGTAAAAGCACAACACAATTTGTTCCTTTAACGAAATATTAGCTTTATTGCAGGCCAGGAATATACACCACAGAATAAGCACTGAATCTCACTTCATAAGACACTACTAGTCACTAAAGCTTCCACACTTAGCCTACTTTCACACTACCGTCCTCGCTATTAATACCTGCAACTCTGCCTTGTACACAAACTACAGTTATTTACGATAGCCAGTCACTCACCACTACGCACTGCTTCGTTGTCCGCTGGCTAGGGAACAGCCCACTGCGTTTCGCAATTCACCACAATATCTCTGTCGCACTAGGTAAGTACACACTCCTCAAAACTCAGTCCCTCCGTATGATTCACACTGCCTCGCTGTCCGGAGAATCAGCCTCACTTGGGTTTCGCACGTCACGTCACCAACTATTGTCGCACTCGCTCAAAAACACTGTCCCAACCTCGCTGGTGAGGCCGCTTTATATAGGGAGGGTGGTGACTCAATGGACGTTTCCCGAGTAGGAGAGTTCACGGCTCCTCTCGAGAGTTCCATCACCAGGTACGCCGGGAACATTCCAGGCCATGTCTTTGTTTCCGCTGCGTAAGTAGTCGGCCGACAGAGACCAGAGGTAGCCTCAGGCGGCTGTGAGTCACGCGAGAGGGAATGAAGAAACCCCGCTCTCGTAACACCATCCCTTTTGTCCTCGCAGCCACGCCGCGTAAGGCACAGGTAACACACACAAGCAGAGCATAGCCCGGGCCGATTGTGACTCACGCGGCGAGGCGACGAAACAAACTCACAGCCGTAACACCACCCCCTTCATAAAAGGCTGATCGTCCCGATCAATCATTGGTCCGTCTGTGTCCCTCCGTAGGCTGCCAGTCGATCTCGATGCACGATATTCATTTTCGCCCTCTGGCTCCGCTGGATCCTGCAGACGGCATCGTTGATCCGCTTCACGACTCGGTACGGGCCCTCCCAGGACTTCTGCAGTTTGGGTGACAAGCCTTTATTCCGTAATGGGTTGAAGAGCCAGACCAGGTCGTCCTCGTGGAATCCGCCGGCATCCGTCTGCTGGTCGTATCGGGTCTTCATTCGGTCGGTCTCGATCCGCAGTCTCCTCCTTGTGTACGTGTGCACGTCCTCCAGTCGGTCGACCAGTTCTTGACAATACTGGCTTACCGGGACCGGATCGTCCCCAGGTCGGCCGAAGACAAGGTCGACAGGTAGACGGAGTTCCCTCCCAAACATGGCCCGGGTTGGCGTGCACCCGGTGGCTTCGTGCACGGCGGCGCGGTAGGCAAGGAGAAATAGTGGAAGGTGTCTGTCCCAATCCCTCTGGTGTTTGCTGACGACTATCCGGAGATTGTTCTCGATGGTGCGATTGAGTCGCTCCACCGTTCCGTCGGACTGGGGGTGTAGCGGCGTCGTCCTTGTCGTCTGGATTCCCAGCAGCTGGCATAGGTTCTGGAACACCTGTGACTCGAAGTTCCTCCCTTGGTCGGAGTGCAGCTCCAAGGGTACTCCGCACCGGCTGACGAATTCCTTCACCAGGGTCTCGCGATCGTCGCGGCTTCTTGGTTAGGGAGTGCATACGCTTCTGGCCATTTGGTGAAGTAGTCGCTGACGACCAATATGTAGTGGTTCCCTGCCTCGCTCAACCGGAAAGGCCCAGCAACATCGATGGCCACTCTCTCCATGGGTTCGCCCACGTTGTAGGACTTCATTGGGCCCGTCGTCATCGTCCTGGGCCCTTGTTGGCTGCGCAATCGTGGCACCTCGCGCAGTGGTTTTCCACGTCTGCTTGGCATCCGATCCAGTAGAACCGCACTCTCAGCTTCTCCAGGGTCTTCTTTATCCCCAGGTGTCCACCAGATGATCCTCCATGGACTTCCTTCAGGACTTCCTCCGTCATAGCCTTCGGAATGACGACTTGTTCCCAAGATGTCTTCCCGTCGGTGCTCTCCCAGGTACGGCAGATGAGGCCACCACTTATAATCAGCGAGTCCCACTGCGCCCAGAAGGTCTTGAACTTTGGACTGCAGTCGCTCACAATGTTCCACCCGGGTCTGGGAACACAGGCCCTCTTCCAATCGGCTATCAGTCCCAGGTCATCATCTTCCGTTTGTGCCCGCGTGAAAGATTCGTGGCTCCAGCTCCTTTGAACATCCACGGTAGTCCTTCGGCACTGTATCCCGGTGTTATCCTCCCTTCAGGCACAGAAGGTGCAGTCGTCGGGGGCACGGTCTTCGAGACAGGGCGTCGGCGTTAGAATGCAGTTGGCCTTCCCTGTGCTGGATATCAAAGTTGTGCTGTTGAAGTCTCTCTAACCACCGCACGAGTTGACCCTCGGGCGGCTCGAAGTTCAGGAGCCACCGCAGGGATGCATGGTCGGTCCTGATGAGAAATTCATGCCAGTGCAGGTACTTGTGGAAGTGTTCAATGGTCTTCAGGATGGCGAGCAGTTCCTTCCTGGTGACGCAGTAGTTCCTCTCTGGCTTTGACAAGGCTTTGCTGAAGTAGGCCACTACTCTCTCCTCGCCGTCCACTACTTGCGACAGGACTCCCGCTATACCAAAGTCGCTGGCATCGGTATCGACGATGAACCTTGTTCAAGGCCTGGGGTAGGCCAAAATGGGTGCGGTGCACAGAGCCTGCTTGAGTTGTTCGAAGGCACTGTGGCATTCTGCTGTCCACGTGAAGAGTTGGTCCTTCTCAGTCAGTCGATGCAGTGGTTTGGCGATGTCGGCGAATCCTCTCACGAAGCGATGGTAATAGGTGCAGAGTCCCAGGAATCTTCGTAGTTGGGACTTGTCCTTCGGAACTGGCCACTCCCTCACAGCTGCGGTCTTCTCTGGGTCGGTGCGCACCCCTTCCTTGGAGACGATATGCCCAAGGTACTGGACCCGCTTCTGGAAGAGCTGACACTTCTTGGGGCTCAACATCAGCTGGGCAGCCCGTAGCTTCATCAAGATTTCCTTGAGGTTGCTGTAGTGCTCCTCGAAGCTTCTTCCCAGAACGATGACGTCGTCTAGGTAGACCAGGCAGGTCTTCCAGTGTAGTCCCCTCAGAATGGACTCCATTAGCCTTTCGAAGCTCGCAGGGGCGTTGCACAACCCGAATGGCATGACGGTGAACTGCCAGATTCCGCTGCCCACTGAGAACGCCGTTTTCTCGCGGTCCTTAAGGTGGACCCCCACCTGCCAATAGCCACTCTTCAAATCTAAGGTGGAGAACCATCTTGATCCTGATAAGGTGTCCAGCGTGTCGTCGATCCGGGGTAGAGGGTAGCTGTCCTCCTTCATGACGTCGTTCACCCGCCTGTAGTCCACGCAGAACCTGGTGGAGCCGTCCTTCTTCTTCACTAGCACGACCGGAGATCTCCAAGGACTATGTGATGGCTCGATCACCCCCTGCTCCTTCATTTCTTCCACCATCAGGTCGACTTCAGCTTGCTTGGCGAGCGGGACACATTGGAATGGGGCCCTAATCGGTGCGCTGCCCCCAACGTCGATTCTGTGCTGGACCAGGCTTGTCCTGCCGAACTCATTGCTCCCCAGGGAGAAAACGTCCTGGAATTCGTGTAGCAGGTCCCGAAGTTGGCGTGATTGCTCATTGTCTAGATGGTCCTGGGATCCTTCGTACAGCTTCTGTAGTTCTACCGGCAAGGCCAGTCTTATTTGGTTGTCCGTGTGCAGGTGTCCGTCCGTCGTGTCTGTGATGCGGGCAATCCAGGTAACGGGCTCGCAGACTCCTAGGGTGGTGTCTCGGTGAACCGTAATGTCGTAGTCGTTCAGTTTGGACAGGCGGACGTACGGCCGAGGCGTCTTGTTGATGAGGGTCTTGGAAATTAATAATCCTTTTGTCTGGATGTCCTCATATTTTGGCTCGATGACAGCCGCCACTCCCTCAGCAGTTCCGTCGCTTATTACGGCAGCGCTGACTTCCGTCCTGGCGGGAACAATGACGTCCCCTCTCAGCCTTACTCGTCGTGTGGTGATGGCCTCGTGTGCTGGTTGCAAAGCAAGTTCTTCACATCCGTAGTGGAGAGTGTTGGTACTCAGGTCCAAGATGATGTTCTGGTACAGGAAGTCCAGTCTGATGATCACTTCGTTTGATACATCAGCCACGAGCACTGGATGCTTCACCGCCCGTCGACCAATGACGAACTCCAGTGATGCTTCGCCATGTACCATTGCGGTCTCTCCAGTCGCGGTTATAAGTTGGAGGTTCCTTTGTGTGGGTTGCACTCTCCACATCTGGATCCCGGTGGGATTGACGATGGTCCACGATGCTCCCGTGTCGATCAGCATGGGCCAGCTCACTCCGTTGACGACTCCGCCGACCATCAGGCTGCTATTGTCCCTCCGTAACTTCATCACTCGAACTTGGACTGCCGGGGCTTGACGACTGTCACAAGCCGACCTTTGGCCCCCAAGGTTGGCTGGTACTCGTTTTCCTGGGCCGCGCGGTTTCCCTATGGCTGACTTTCCCACGGAAACCCTTGGCGGCGGCGAACACCGCAGTCCTTGCTCAGGTGGCCCTTCTTACGGCAGATCCAGCAGGTCGGTAGTCCTCTTCCGGGCCACCATTCCGGGTGTCTGCCGGCTACGTCGTTGTTGGTGGTGCTGCGACTCTTGAAGAACCGGCCTAGTGCTTGCATCAGTTCATCAGCCAGGGGCTTGGTCTCGTTGACATTTGCTGGTTCGTCGACGTCCACTTGACGCACCCGCGCGTTTATTCTAGTTGCCTGTTTTGCGGTCTCGAACTCAAGTGCGTGGCTCAGTGCATCTGCCAGGGTCTTATTGCGTGCGAGTCGCAGTGCCTGTTGAGTGTCCGAGTGCCGTAGCCCGTCGGTGAAGGTCTGCGTTGCAATTTGTTCCAGAAAGTTTGCCGGCGCTGTTGGATAGGCGAGCGTTACGAGGCGTGCGATGTCCATCTCGAACTCCTGCAGGGTTTCCGCGTTCTTTTGTACCCAGGTCCGGAGCTGCATCTGGTAGGCCTGCTGAAGGTGGCTATCTCCATATCGGGACTCCATATGGGCGACTAGTGAAGCGTAGTCCTGAGATTAGGTCTGGATGGCCTGAAGGATATTAAGGGCGTCCCCTCTCAGCGCTAAAATGAGAGCTGTAGCCTTTTCCGTGTTGTTCCAGTTGTTTATGGAACAGGCTGCCTCGAACTGACGTAAGTAGGTGTTCCACGGAACCTTTCCGTCGAAGGTTGAGGGCGTCACTCTGCTCTGTCCCGGTCCTGATATTCCCGGTGTAACTCTGGGCGGGCGTCGGCGCAGCTCGGCAACTTCCTCTTGTAGAGCTTTGATTCTCTCATCCACCACCGTCGGCGGGCGTCGGCGCTGCTCATCAAATTCCTTTTGTAGAGCGTCGAACTTCTTTTCCACTGCCGTGACTTCATCGCGCAGACCCAGTTCTAACTTTTTCAGGTCATGTGCTGACTTATTCTGGCCGTCTTCAATCTTATTCTGGCCGTCCTCTATCTTCTTCAGGTCCTCCGCTAGCTCATTTTGACCGTCTTCCATCTTCTTCTGGCCGTCTTCTAGTTTGGCAGTTAAGTCTTCGGCTAAACTTTTCTGGCTGTCTTCTATCTTGCCACTTAACTTTTCTAGCAGTAGTTGTAATTGCGCATCCATTTTAGCTGCTTGTCTCGTGAAGGGCATGCACTTACAGGAGAATCAGTGAACTGTGGTAAAATGACCTGCACGGGTTTTGAAACCAGGACCTTCAGGTGTTGTGCTTGGGTTCTTAATCTCGCTTCTGACACCGGTTGTTACGTGTTGCCCCTAGTGGCAAGTTCGTTAACTGGATTACGGTGGGTGAAAGCACAACACAATTTTTCCTTTAACGAAATATAGATTTATTGCAGGCCAGGAAAATACACCACACAATAAGCACTGAATCTCACTTCATAAGACACTACTAGTCACTAAAGCTTCCACACTTAGCCTACTTTCACACTACTGTCCTCGCTATTAATACCTGCAACTCTGTCTTGTACACAAACTACAGTTATTTACGATAGCCAGTCACTTACCACTACACACTGCTTCGTTGTCCGCTGGCTAGGGAACAGCCCACTGCGTTTCGCAATTCACCACAATATCTCTGTCGCACTAGGTAAGTACACACTCCTCAAAACTCAGTCCCTCCGTATGATTCACACTGCCTCGCTGTCCGGAGAATCAGCCTCACTTGGGTTTCGCACGTCACGTCACCAATTATTGTCGCACTCGCTCAAAAACACTGTCCCGACCTTGCTGGTGAGGCCGCTTTATATAGGGAGGGTGGTGACTCAATGGACGTTTCCAGAGTAGGAGAGTTCACGGCTCCTCCCGAGAGTTCCATCACCAGGTACGCCGGGAAAATTCCAGGCCATGTCTTTGTTCCCGCTGCGTAAGTAGCCGGCCGACAGACATCAGAGGTAGCCCCAGGCGGCTGTGAGTCACGCGAGAGGGAATGAAGCAATCCCGCTCTCGTAACACCATCCCTTTTGTCCTCGCAGCCCCGCCGCGTAAGGCGCAGGTAACACACAGAGGCAGAGCATAGCCCGGGGCGACTGTGACTCACGCGGCGAGGCGACGGATCAAACTCACATTCGTAACAGTACTTTAGTTGTTCTTCTTTTTAGTTCCGTCTATGGTGTTTTCACTTTTCACGAACGACGACATGTTTTGTTTCCGAAGCATAGAGTTAGTCACCAGAACAGTGTGTTTACACACGGTGCACCATTGTAATAATGATGTCTACATCATGGAAAACTAATTGTGTCATTTTTTGAAGGAGCAGTTATTTATTTTTGAATCAGCTGTTGCTGATATTTTTCACTTTTGAAGCTCCCAATTTTCGTATTATATTAGAACGCCACTGACGGGCGTATCATTTGATGAGAGAGCTTACCCATTCAGTTTATAGTTATTGTAAATACATTTTTGTAGTGGCAAGAAGACCACGTGATTCAAGGTGAATCTAATGTCAGTGTGAAGGAGTGGAATAACTTTGAAATACTACTCATAATCCCGATTCACACACAACACGGATCTTTTCAAGTTAACACCTTAGGTTTAGATGGTAGGAATGTTTTGACTTCTTTAACGTGTTTTGAGTGCACGAAATTATAATTTTCACAACCCGCAGTTAGTAACATGTCTGTCCAAGACATTATTAAGGGAGGAATATCTCTTGTTTAATCTTCCTTGCTTTGCTAAGGCAAGCCCATCTAGTTTGATATCTTTTTATATTCTGTTGCAACGTTACTAGCATTATAAAGTGTATTTATTATGGACTGCAAATGAAGGGTCACGTATAGGACAATATTTTGTGAGCCCAAATACGTCAAGAAACGAACATTTTAGATTGTACTGCTTGCCAAAAAACTCATTCAATGAGGCTAATGCGTGAAGGCAGTATACTAGCGGTACAGGTGTACCCAAGGTCACGCCTTAGTGATGCCAAACCAGATCTAAAATGATACCATTGACACTTGACAAGTTGATTGCTAACAGTTCTGTAGAAGGGACTTTGCTAGACGAGCCAGCTTCATGGGCTTGTATTGTAATTTGGTCAAAGTAACAGCAATTCTTTGAAATACGAGGATACAATATGACAGCCTAGTCACCAGTTATATTTATGATACTCGCAAATGTTGTAAGCGAGGAATGTTCTAACGATATTTTGTTGAAACAATCTCAGTTGCATTTAGACGTTATTGACAGTTTTTTCTTAAGGCTATATTTTTCTCACATGATGTGAATGTTTTGTTGCCGTGTTGTTACACGATGTTAGAGGTGGTACCCATGTTTTGTGAAGGCCGGTAGACCTCTGTCATGTCACAAGTCTAGCCGAGGATGTTATTGCTAGAGCCATTGAGCCAGGCAGGTTACTGACAGTATGTTTTTTTGAGCATTTGATAGCTAGGAGTAGTGAAGTTCGAGTGAACTTTGTTGTACACAAGTTGTAGTCCACTTATTTAGGAAGCCTTGCAATTTGGTCAATCGTCATAATTAATGCATTCTTAAACCTACGATTATAAACTAATAATCACAGATTAAATCGTAAAATCTAATTTATTTAAAACGACTGTTAAACTTTGATCGACAATTGCAATCTTGCTGACCATTGCACTGTGCTTGCCAGGTGTATTCCTTGGAGGAATATTTTCGCAGCTGACATTATCGACGGACAGAGATTACTGGTTACCTAGAGTTTTCAACTCGTGGGCCGTGAATCTTAGTGAGTTCAACTGTTATCGAACAGTACTTTCAGTTTCTTATGTACACATTCAGATGACCAATGGAAACAAAGAGTAACCACTGTGTTGTAGGTAGGATTAATAACAATGTTATTGTGTGTGTCATATTTATTCATTGTGATTTGTTAACCCAACTGTTACCCATCTTTCTTCTACTTTGTAGATCTTGTTGAACAGTTGCTGTATATCTTTGTGTTGTAAATCATGACTGTTAATCACACTTAAACTTTTGTTCAGTCTTGTTTTACCAGGGACGCTTCTCGCCGTAGGTCAGTTAAAATCAGGTTTAGCTTCGATTATGTAAATTTAAATGTAAATACGGGGTGGTCACAGCTTATTTTAGATTTTTCTGTCATGAATTGACTGTTTGTTTACCTGTTGTTTCACTTCGAAACATCATGCTTTTGCTATTGTACACTAAGTTAGGGTTATTTTGTACCACTTCCCAAGCCTTGCTATTGTTTTGTTTATGTATTTAGGACCAGTCGAGTGGGTTAGTTCATTACAGTTAGGGGTTGTTTCTTTTGTTATGTTTATTATTCATTCAGCGGATTAGCCGATTATTACCCTACAATGGTAGGCTAGGGGTTTGGTATTTGAATAAATCATTTCATGAATTTTACTTAAACATGGATTTTAATGTAGTAGTTTGTTTTTCTTTTGGGGGAGCATTTTCCTTGGGGTGTCTTTGACTTATGCTATGATGGGAACCTGATCCCTATTGAGACGAGGAGTCTTGTGCCGGAATAGCCCCACAAGGAGTGTACTCCGATACTCTTCGGCCATATGTGTTCGAGGAAGGGGTCAACTGGGAAGCCACGCTCGGTCGGTGGTGGACCAGATAACCTCCTCTAACGGGCACAGTATATTAAAAGTGTTTCTCCCAGTGATACGTTTAGACCAACGAAGTTTCAATTATTGTTAGTAGCCGGTGTTAATATACTGAATTCCTACGTTGTTTGGAGTGTTTGCTGATGACATTGCAAAATACTGGGGTAAATTATAAATTATAAACGTCGCTGCTAAAATCCAAAGTGCCAATTTGCATTTCGAATAGGAAGAAGATAGGTGGTGTTGAGTTATAACTATACCCCTACATTTAGGAGAAAGTAGGCTATATTTCCTTTTCTGAACATCTTGTTTCCAAATCTCAGTGCAAATTGGAACACTGGATTTGAGCAGTGGTGTTCAAACCGTAGTTTATAATTTACCCCAGCATTTAGCAATTTCATCAGCAAATACTCCTAACAACGTAGGTAATCAGTATATTAACACCGACTACTTACGATAATTGAAACTTCTTTGCTTTAAACGTATCACTGGGAGAAACACATTTACTATACCTATTACACAGCTAATTTGTAATCGCGCCTATTCTTGTGGATGTGTGCGCTCTATCGGCAACAAAAAGAAGCTTTTCAATTATACTGTAGGCATGGGTTCACTAACTGGCCTGTATGGAGCGCAGCTCACATCTAGAAGGCTGTGGTTAGCTCGCGCCTAGTCCAATTGATTGCTAGTAGATGTCACTCCGGTGGAGACTGTTGTTTTAATTAAATATATATTTTTCATTGCAAAATGCACCATATAACGCTTTATTTTCTAACGTCTCAGTACTCAAGAAACAATATATATAAAAAATGCATGCATTTTTTTAAAACTATGATAGGATTTGAACCCCAGACAACCGGGTGAAGGACCAAAGGCTTAACCACACAACCAATCGTGCACACACTTCTCAGGGGTTTATCAATCAGTTTACATACAACGTTTCATTAAAGAATGACTTGGGCTAAACGATTTCTTCACTGGAGTATATTTCAAACCGAGTTCATTTCATATAAAGTTCATATAATTTCTATCAGTAGGCTATATTGCATGTAACATTCTCAAATTAGTGAAATATAAGCCAGAATGAGAGTTCAGCTGCCATCTTGTCAAATAACCGAGACGACTCAGCTTTTCAAAGTCACTTCTACACTATAATATTTTAAGCCCTAAAACCAACAGTCTTTTTGATATTCCCAGAAAACTAATTTCATTTAATAAACTAATGAAGGGTAGCTAGTGGAGACTCCTAATGGATAGCTCCACTCAGGGAGTGGCGCCCCTGCCCAAGCAGCCCCAGGTCCCTCTGGCCCGGAGGGTAGTCCCTGGCAAGGGTGGGGTAGACAGGGCTCCTTAGCCACAGTGAAGGCAACCTGTCTAGGGGTGACAACCCCGAATAATAAGCCTCTCAAGCTAACAACTTGAGCAGTACCTTGGACAGTGACTCGTCGCTGCCCCATGAAGAATGATCTTCAACTGAGCATGGAGGAAAATTTCGCTAAATGCACTACCCCAGGTGGTAACCAATCCACCGTTGCCCATGGCAACGTTAGCGGACCTTCGGGTTCTGGGGAGTCCGCACTAACATGCTTTAAGGATGAGTCGGAGCATCCTGAAATTCCTGGACGTAAACTCAGATCAAGACGGCAAAGTTTCTTCGCAACATTTAACGCCAATTCACTGCTCAAAGTGGGTAAACTGAAACATCTGACAGACTCACTAACACGACATAACATAGTACTGACAGCAGTACAGGAAACCAGATTCACTGATGACCATGCCCTTGAATCCCAAGGGTACAGAATCCTCAAAGGAAAAGTCGGTCAGCGAGTAATGAAGAACGTACCCCACTTAGGTACAGGATTTATAATCAGCCATAAGATACTGGATTCAGTCATCGACTTTAGTTCTCCAAGCAGTCGTGTATCTATCCTCTCTCTCAAATGTGCTAACAAGGGCTACACTTTAGTCAATGTACACGCCCCAACCAACCAGGACAACAAGCGCAACCCAGACAGAACTGACAAATTCTGGGAAGACCTAGAAGATATTCTCTCTAAAATCCCAGACCGACATACCACCATACTGCTTGGTGACTTCAATGCCCAGTTAGGAAGGGAGAAAAAATACAGAAACATAGTGGGCAACTATCCAGCGCATAAACGAACTAATCGCAATGGAGAACGATTGGTGGAACTGTGCAGGGCTTTCGACTTGGTTATGAAGTCTACAGCATTTAAACATCTGCCAAGAAAGCAAAAGACTTGGATCTCTCCTAACATCAACCTGGGTGAATTCCAGATAGATCATGTGGCCATCTCAAGAAAATCCCAAAAGGAAATACAAAACGTGAAGGTATTAAGAAGCGCCAATCTGGACTCAGACCACTACCTCTCAAAGATCAAACTGCGACTCCAACCTAGAAACAATAGATTACACAGAACCTCCAAGATGGTCAGATTTGATATAGAGCGACTTAAGAACAATCAAGAAGTCAGTCGAAGACTGAACAGTGCAGATTTTAACAACTGGGACCAACTGAAAGAAGCTCTTGTCAAGACGGCTAGTGAACTTGCTCCCCTCACTAGAAGAAAGAAACATCCGTGGTGGACTGAAGACTGTGACAACACAATAGCTCAAAGACAGACAGCCTGGATGAAATGGAACTCTAAAAAGACTAAGGAAAATTGGGAGAACTACTTGGAACAAAGGAAGCTTACAACCAAGATAATCCGAGGAACCAAACGGGCCTTCACACGCAACCAACTAACCCAAATCGAAGAGAACTTCGCTAAAAAATAACACCAGAGACTTTTACAAAACATTCAAGCAGTCACTCGGAAAATACACTCCACCAAGTCTCCACTTCAAAGACTCACAGGGCAAACTGGCTTTTAACGACAAGGACAACTGTCGCCTCTTAGCTCAGTACTTTAAGAACTTGCTCAACTGTGATCCACCCAGCGAAGACTTTGACTACATACAAACAACACCAAACCCGGACTCGCTGCCTCCTTCACTGGAAGAAGTTCGTGAAATCATTCAACTTCTTAAGAACAACAAGGCAGCTGGAGAGGACTCCATTGTTGGTGAACTCTGGAAATGTGCTGGAAGCAATGCTGTGTGCAAACTCACCGAGATCATACAGAACATCTGGGAAACAGAGAAATTACCACCTGACTGGACCTCAGCTCTGATCCATCCCCTCCACAAGAAAGGAGATTTTACTGACCTAAACAACTACCGTGGGATTTCTCTCGTCCCGGTAACATACAAGATTTTCTCCAAGGCATTACTAACACGGGCAGAAAGTCAACTGGACAGTCAACTCGGAGAATATCAGGGAGGCTTCAGGAAGGGCCGATCCTGTGCTGAACAGATCCTCAACCTGAAAACTGTACTTGCATACTCCAAATTGAGAAACCGCAAGGTGGTTGTCACCTTTGTTGATTTTAGGAAGGCCTACGACTCTGTTGATAGGGAAACACTTAATAGAATTCTCCAAGAACTAGGGTTAGACAACAAAACCCGCAAACTCATTCTAGAAACCTTGACCAATACCCATTCCAAGGTTAAATTTAGAGGCGAGGTCTCAGCAAGCTTCGAGATAAAAACAGGGGTGAGACAAGGGGATGGACTTTCTCCACTTCTTTTCAACTGTGTCCTTGAAAAGGTTGTGAGAGAATGGCGCAAGGAACTGACCAATATGGGTGTCCAGAGTGGGATATACCTGGGGCGTAGGAAGGAAGGACTGGTTGTAGATTGCCTGGCCTTTGCTGACGACATGGCACTTATTGCCGATTCTCTGGATACAGCAACAATGCAGGTCAATTGCCTCACAAGACAGGCAGCCAAAGTGGGTCTTCAAGTGTCGCTGGAAAAAACAGAATTCTTCACCAACATCAAAGAAGCTAACAGAGAGATGCTACTAGAACAGGGAAAAATCAAGAGGATTGAGAAATTTAAGTATCTCGGCGAATGGATTGAACCCAACTTATCAGAAAGAGCATCATTATCCATGAGAGTCAACAAGCTGGAACTGGCTTATCGACTGACAAAGAACATCTACAACAAGAAATGCCTGTCACGCAACCTGAAACTGAAGCACTACACCTCAGTCATACGACCAGAAGCCCTGTATGCCATGGAGTGTCTCTCATTGAACCGAAGTGGTCTGATGGAGAAAATGGAAGTCAGAGAGAGGAGAATTCTCAGGAAGATCCTAGGTCCGGTAAAGGAAGATGAGGAATACCGTAGGCGGCACAATTCCGAGCTCTACGAACATATAGAAAGGCTCTCTGACTGTGCTAGGAAAAGGAGAGTAGCATTCTATGGTCATGTGGAAAGATTGCCTCCCAAAAGACTGACCAATAGGCTGTTCACTTTCTGGCAGAACAAGAAGGTTCGTACCACTTGGCTGACAGAAACTGAGAAAGACATTAATGAACTGGGAATATCAGATCTTCAAGACAGGCAATCTGTGAGACATGCCCTGAAGGAAGTCCATGGATTTCAGGAAAAACCCCGGAAGAAAGGTACCCCTTGGACAGATGAAAGGAAGGAGTTACACCGGCAGAAAATGCGACAACACTGGGCAAAGATCAAAGCTCAACAGTTGAACAAGCGTGGTCCAAAGTAGGCCCATTCGAAACAAGAAGAGAAGAAGAAACTAATGAAAGAATGCAAGCCGGTAACCATGGCAACAGAATATCAGGTGAGACGCGATGCAATTCCATTTATTGCTTTACTGTGAAAGTTTGCAAACGGCTATAAAGTTATAACGGAACCAAATTTAGCTGTAAAATGCATCAATATATAATGCACTTAATGGGGTTAAGGGGTACTCTAGAATTTTTCAAGCGATTTACACGTGCGGGTGTGGTACGGAAGATCTACTATATCCCTATCTTGTTATATTATTATTATTATTATTATTATTATTATTATCATTATTATATGACGTACAACGACGAGACAAAGCTCATTATCAGCCCCTTGGTTTCAGAAACAAAACTCGGGGCCCATAAAGAGCCGTAAAGGGTCCCCGAAAATTACATTTCAAGGCTCTAAAACCAACAGTTTCTTAAATATTCCCAGAAAACTAATTTCATTTAATAATGAAGTAATGCAATCCAGTAACCATGACAACAGTATCTCAAGAGGTGACATACAACTTTCCATCTATTTCTGCAAGAAGTAATGCCACTCCATTTATTACATTTCTGTGAAAGTTTGCAAATGGCTATAAGGTTATCACGGAACCAACTAAAACTGTAAAATTCATCAATGCGCTGAAGGGGATCAAGGGGTACCCTAAATTTTTCACACCACATACACGGGCGATATGTCGTACAGAAGGTCTATTTTATCTCCAAAGAGCAACATTATTTTCAAAATTACCTGTTTTGAAATAGTATTTTTTGTGGCTATTAGGAATTTGGGCCAATGGAGGCTAAAAACCCTGAATTTTCATGCACCACAAGCCTTTATAATTTATCTAAGTGGTCTTCCTGTGGATGGGGACTTGACGCAACGGAGAGGGTCAGTTTTTATGTGACGTTTCGTCTACGAGGTTTTCAATTTTATTTTCACGTCAGGAAGCACACGATAGGTAAATTTATTTTGAGAGCCCATTTTAACTTATTATTTTTCTTTGTCGACAAACAGGTTCCAAGCCCCTAACCTTTGCAACAGTAGCTCAATTGATAACGTCTGGTTATTAATACGAAGACCGTTCGAAGAATGGGTACTTCTGCTAGTATTTATTACCGTAGTAAATGGTAGTAAATGATCCTCCATTAGTCGATAAATCATTGACTTTAAATTCTTTATTTATGTACTAGTATTGGACATTCAGCGAACGGTATATACCGTTCGAAGAATGGGTACTTCTGCTAGTATTTATTACCGTATATACCGTTCGCTGAATGTCCAATACTGGTACATAAATAAAGAATTTAAAGTCGATGATTTATCGACTATTGGAGGATCATTTACTATCAATTAGTATTACTACAATAGATTAGCCTATTTGTTGATAAGGACCTATTTCAATTTTAATATGATTAATATCACTGGATGGATACTCGACCATCCTAAAGTTCTTTGCATAATTATTGCCACCAGTCACCACCTCGGCTGCTACAAATTTGTTAACATTCTAGGCTTTATCCCAAAAGGCAGGTTTTATTCCCTGCTGGAATGTGGGATTTTAACTTCATGTGGTTAATTCCTCAAATCCTCTCGCTTGGCAACTGGGTGATTGCGGCATCTTCGTCATCCACTTCATCCTCAGCATGACGTGCCGGTTGTCTATGGTTTTCATTTTAAAAGACCTCCACTGGCCTCTTCTTAAGATCACATGCTATCAAATTGATCACCATCACGGTTTGCTAATTTGCTTTTATGTTGCAGGTATATCCTACGGATTATTTTGAGATGATAAATCAGATAAATATTGCTGACTTTGACAGTGATTACCAAATAGTCAAGGGTGATAACGATTCTTCAAAATATGTTCACATAACGGAAAAGGAAAGTTCTTCTGATCAGGACAAGGATGACCAACTATTGGCAGCTAGAGGTATGAATGATTTATTTACGAGAACTTAGAAGTGTATGAGTTGAAAATGAAATTGGCATTGGAACTCGAAACCGGATCTCCTATATTCTGAGCAGATGCCTAGGCTATTATAGAATAATTTCTGTAAATTTATAGATTATATATTTTTGCTAATGAGAACATACCGTAGTCCCCTGGTGGCCAATCATAATAAAACAATTCACAATATTGAATACGAACCAGACAAAAGATAATGAACAGACTTAAACTTTCATATCTCAGAATTGTTTTGGGTTCACCCCTTGAAAAGTGATAACATATTTCAGAAGCTTGCCACGGTGGGTGAGTGGATAGCGTGTCGGTCTACTAACCCCAAGATTGCAGGTTCGCTCCTGGCCGTGGTAAGTGATTCTTGAAAGGCGGCAAAAATACGACACGCATGTCATACGATGTTGGCATGTCAAAGAACCCATTTGAATTCAGTAGGCCATGTTCATAACGGCAAAATTAATCTCGGGAGTTTCCGCCAACACAAAGTTCGTCATTTCTCTACTAGAAAGCGCTATAGTGTTCAAGGAGCTTAGATATCTAACCTCCTTGACTTTCATAGTGATTCAAGGAATAACGATATTCGACATGCAAGCTACCCTCTGGGTGTCCAATTACAAAGCTTGCACCCGGCACCCAAGGCCATACAATAATATATATATATATATATATATATATATATATATATATCTCAGAAAATTGATGAATTTTTATGCTCTGACCCAAGTTTTAGCCTACTTTCGAATTTGAAAAGTAAAATAAAATAGACTTATGAGATCTACATGGCCCAAATGCCCGTATGTGTATGTCTGACGTACACCATACCAATTGTCAGACTACGTAACCAAAATGTATGAAATTGGTACAGAGGTAGTACTGGTAAAACACCTCAGTATCATGTTATATATTGCTGCCATCCGAGTGTTAAATGCTTAAACCCAATTACGACTAAACTAATCATAGGATTTCTACTACATTTTGGGAAAACAAACTTGAATGTGGGAAGTGCCTTAAGTTAAAACTACAAGGTCATCAGCCAAATAATTTTAAGATGGCGGTCATGCGAATCATGCAGGCAATAGGCATACTGGATATTCTACATGATTCAAAGAATCGATGCTCATAGAAGCTTAGGCTTTCACGGCCGGCGTTCATAATTAAGTACAAGTTGTTCGGGCTTGTAGGCCGTGGTCCAGACAGGATATCTCCCGACGTGAGCCCGTACACGCTCATATCCGTAATATTTCTTCAAGAGCATGTTTGCTTTTTGTGCTCACTTGCTTAGAACGCACTCAGAAGCTTCCTCCCGAGTCAAGCTTTCTTTTGACTTTGGAGAGGCCAGTATATTTTCTTCCTGGATATATTTTAATACATATCTTGCATCTGCATATCACAGGAATTTATCACAAGTAATTCTGTATAAATTACCACTTTATTGTGGCCTTGAATATTATAATTCATCATTTGGTAAAACTATTTTCACCGCAGATATGTGGAAGGCATGAAAGTAACCACTACACGACTTGGAAGTTCTTTGGAACCTAGGACGGAGCATCCGACCACAACACACAGTTTTGTGAGTCTGACCGAGACACACGCGTTTTGTGAGTCCGCCGACACTAGGCGTGATAGCACGTTTTGTGGAAGTCTACAGTGCTGAATTGAAGTACAAGTATCTGCAGCCATCGAGCTGATTTATTGCAACAAATTGTGTATAATATCATTTGAACGTCGCGTGAGGCGAATGCAGCGAGATTCATCTCCAACAATTTTTCGAAAGTGTGCATTGGTAATTTTTTCACCACTTGCACGTGGGCGGCTAACATTGATATCACGTTGCCGACAGCATGGAAAACTTCCTGTGTAATGGTGCACAGAAATAATCATTCTACGTACTGCATTAATAGCGAGCTAGAAGCCGCAGTGAAAATAACCACGAATAATAGTTTGTGCTTCGAGCATTTCTTTATGATGGCTGTGATATTACGTGATGTTGTGTTTGAAAGTATTAAAGCCTGTGAGCTTAGATACCACCTGTTGTATCTGTTAGAGTCTGTGGCTGAGTCATATAATCATTTTTGAACTATATGCGCATGTGTTTAAAATGAGTGCTTTATTTTGAATATTGTGAATATCTTAAAAGCTGTGAAAATTGTATATTTCTTCGCACCATGCATAGTAACGACGACCACATGTACGAATTGTTTCTATCCTTACTCATGATGTTAACCATGGTGTAAGCCCAGTCATGGAGGGGGATGTCAAGGAAATAACACTGCCATGGGGTGGAAACCAAGAGTAAACCGTACCGGAAGACCACCTGATGAGGAATTTCAAGAGGAGAATGGGCGAGGACTGTGGAGCCTAATTATGGAGCCTTATAATCCCTCCCGTAGAACGGAGTTGTATAACCCGCTGTTCTGAGAGAACACGAGGTGAACTACAAAACCGTGAGTGTGTATCCTCATTACTGTACAGAGTTTGTCCGGGTGGATCTAGTGTATTAACCGAACTTGAAAGCAACCACTCAGGCAGGCTTAGTTATTAGTAATTTATGTATTTCTTTCTTCTGAACTGGTCAATATTTGTGAGACACCCAGTATCATGCTTGCATGTGGGTGCACCTGTATTTTTGTGACACATCTATGTATTTCCAATTTATAGGATCCAGCCATGGAGAGCTGCATATTCAGTCAATAGTAATTGACATGATAGGAATAAAGATTCATCTTCAATTTTAAGGTACACCCAGTGTAGGAGCCCTCATTCTATTTCATTTACCATTATTCAACGTATCATTTGGTCAGTCGACAGTCACTACCACATTTTGTGAAGCTTTGTTAATATTATTTGTGGATCTTTAATGCCACGAAGTTCCGAGAGGGAACAGTACAAGTGTAATATGAGAATTATCCAGCCTGGTCATGAACCAGAGTACATTTCATCTTATCAGTTTAAACAACACAGAAGTGTGAGGTGTTGTCTGTTATACCCTTTAGTTGTGTCGAGATGACACGCACCGTTTCAATATTGACTGTAATTAATATAAGGGAGCGAGTGGAATATCTTAGAATGTCAATGCAGTTAGGCTACATATGTTTTCATCTGTCCTACAAGTGTATTTAGTAAATTTATAATGTTATATTTTTGAACAGGTCAGGTTAAGGTATAATATAGTCTCGTAGTAATGGAGAATGACATCTCAGAGATAAACGGATCACTTCAGGACTGTAATCAGTGATTTCCGTTATATTCTAGGCGCACAGTTTTCACATGTTAAGAGTGTGAAATTGATACTGCACTGAAATGAACGTTGTAAGGCATTGTGGGTGGGGCGTGACGCCCAAGGTGATGAAGGGACCAGGAACTTGTTTTATTACCCAGCATTCTGAGCGAGACAGTCTTTTATTGATTAATTTTTATGACAATCTGTTACGTCACAGATATTTGGGGAATGTAGTAGCCATGTTTGGGAAGCGTTACTGAACTAGGGAGCACAGCTAATTGCTTATAACTTATGGTAGGATTGCCGCACGTCTGGTGCGAGGTTAGCTCGCTTTTGAGAGCAACTGTGTTACGTGAATGACTGCATTCACTCAGCAAATGAGTAAAAGATGTATCCCATGAGGTAATTGACCCAGTTATATTGTATCATTCTAGCAACTCATGTATTTGTTGTGTCTTCGAACTCACTTGCTAGGGAGTATGGAGTCCCATTGCTATTTATGCCGGAGATACTGAGCTTGTGAGCCAGATCGTCCGAGGAATGTTATGCGAGCCATTGTGTAAGTCGCGTCTGTGTTATTGTTTGAGCCAATTGGTAGCTCAGAGTATTGTTGTGACTATTAGAGTCACGTTTCTTCGAAGTAATCTCTGTGGAGATTTATGGTATTTGCTATGCAGCCTGTGTCTGGTGTGAAAATGAAAATCCACAGCCTGCTTCCAGTCGACCAGAATGAATGAAGTCCCCATCTAGCGGCGACGATATGAACTGTGTCGGCTGCCGAAGCCTGTCGCACTCCCCTGGGGGCAATGAGTAAATGAATGAAAGATGAAATGAAATGATAGTGGAGAGTGTTGCTGGAATGAAATTGTGACAGGGAAAACCGGAGTACCCGGAGAAAAACCTGTCTGCCTCCGCTTTGTCCACCACAAATCTCACATGGAGTTACCGGGATTTGAAACACGGACCCAGCAGTGAGAGGCCAGCGTGCTGCCGCCTAAGCCACGGAGGCTCTGTGTCTGGTGTCTACAATTTAAACCGTATAAGGGAAATTAAACCTACACTCTAAACCTGAACTAAATCATATCTGTAGGTGACCTAATCATACGTGCTTAAATATGGAATAACTGAGCATCGTAATCTTGCACCTATTGTCTTGTGAGCTGCTTTGACACCATGTGCTGTTCATTTTCAAGTGGAAGTGATTTTAACTGAGCTGACACTTTTGGACTCACAAGAATCGCTGGAGCCTAGAGTTCGTAACTGATGGTCCACATGATTCTATGTGATGTTAGACGTAATCTTTATTACGCATTCGCCAACCTATCTTACATTCTTGAGACGATGACGGGGGGCAAAGAGCTTTCCCGATTAGCGTAAGCAAGCTTATAAAATAACATGTGTGCTCCTTCATTTTCTTCATTTATCAGTGTATAACCTGAATTGATCCCTGTTAGTTATAAGAGTGTGTTGTATTTTTGATGGATATTCTTTGGATAGACTGTGGTTGCTATCCTTATATTTGATTTAATGCTTTAATGCTGACGCATCTCGTCGTAATATTTTATACATGTGAGGAATTAGCTAGTTGATTAAATGTACATGTAAATGTGGGCGTGATACCATCCTAATCTAGTGTTTGTTTTGCTATGATGTTAAATGTAAATTCTACCGAGTCATTTACTTGTAACTTTGTGCTACCGCGTAGAATTTCTTTCATGTACCACGTGCCTATATTTGTTGTCGCTTTGTTTTTCATGTATTCAAGGACTTTCGCGAGGGTTAGCTTAACGTCAGTTGGGGTTTGTTCCTTCGTTTCTTTATAGTAATTAACTTTGCGCATTGGTCGATTTCTTAACCCTCCGAAGTAGGATAGGGGTTTCAATTATTGAACAAATCTTTCACGAAATTTTACTTAAGTATGGATCTTTTCATTTGCTAGCTTTGTGTTTAGGGTGTGCTTCTTTGGGCGTCTATGACATATTCCGTGCAAGGAACCCAATCCTTTGGGAACACGCTTCTCGTGCTAGGCTAGCCCTGAAGACGTGCATCCGATCCTCTCAGGTTGTGGGTTCGTAGGATGGGGTTATTCGAAGTGCCATTTGCCGGTTGATGGTAACCGGATAATCTCCTCTAACGGGCTCAATATATGCATATATATATATATATATATATATACACAGTATAAGGGTTGGAATTGATCCCGTGGAAGCTCATGGCTTGGTGATATTAGTTGGAACTTATGAGGAACAAGTCATGTTTGTGAAACAGAACGCGCCCTGTTGCAGCGCGGGACGTACAGGAAGATATGGGAGTTGTCTTGACTCTGGGCACTCACCTGAATATTTTATTCTGAGCACAAGTATTACCCATTTTGCATTTCAAAGTCTCAGATCATACCATTATGTAATACTGCTTCAAGGAAACATTTCGATGTTTACCGTATTTTTTGATTTAAGGTAAATGGTATTAGCACCGTAGATTGACGGGAGGAAGTAGACCGTCAACGACTCAACTTTTGACTCTGCACGAGGCAGAGAGATCAACACTCATGGCTCTTACTGTTTGACAGCCGTCGTGAATAGACGCGCTGAGTTAGACCGTCCTGTGCGACGAAGAAATATCTAAAGTCCACCGTGTAGGTGATGAACAAAGTGTATCCGACTACGTCGAAGAATCAGTATTACGTTTGCACGAATGTGTGCTGTGCTTCGTAGCGAAAAGTATTTATTTAATTGTGAGTGGAAAAGTGCAATTCACGTCCAAGCGACGATCACCACATACTACGTCCACGAGGTGGAGATAAAATCCGTAATCATCTTGAACAGATTACGTGTGAAATTCATTTAATGGTTATAATTGTTACCAGTGATATTCTGTTGAAACGCACATGTCAAGTGCGGAATTTTAGTAACAATTGTGTCGGATATTTTCGTGTAACACCACATTTTCATTGTGAACGCCATCCTGCATGTTACACGAGTGTGATAAAATACAGTAAATCAGACATGATCACTAAACCATCCACCCAAGTAAAAGTGCTTTATTTTACTTCATATTACGCCGCACTTTATGGATGAATTTTTCGCCAGATCAGAGCGATATTTGTGGATGTGTAAAATATTTTCGAATCAGTGATTGCTGACAACGCATGTCTATTAAATGCAGAGAAGCAGACAGTGAAAGGCAATTTGTTGAAAGTCTGCACCATAAAGCCAGTGATTTGTTATACTGTTATACTGTGCTTAACTTCAAATCAGTGGAAAACACGTGTGATTATTTCACGATGTACTTGAACGTCAACCACGTGTACGCTGCTATTACAACGACCATTATGACCAGTATCATGGAGTAGACACCATGATGTGAGGAGTATTTCGACAAGGAGGAGGACGAATCTACAATCATGGCAGGAGAATTGACGAACGCCGACCTGGATGTGGAGATCCATGGTACACTCAACCCTACCGTTGACCATGAGGAGGAGATCTTAACTCGAGAGACGAGAAGCCGATGGAGAGGAATGGAGTGGTATAAGCTCGATGTCCAAGCAGGTTCATGGAAGATTGCCAACCATCCTGAATCTCTGTTACACCATACTGTTGGAACCTTCGATTATGGTGGCTTCTGAGTGAGTCAAATCTTTTCTCTTCTACGGGTTGATCTGTGGTAGTAGATAATAGATTGTAGAATGTAGACTTCATTAACCGAACTTGTGACACCAGTCAGGCAGGGATTTTTCTTGTAGTTTAATTATGTTTTATTTCAGTGGATGAGTTAGTCACCAGAGTGTTTGGTGCAAGTAAAAGTGTTCGCAGGATTTTTGTCCTAATTTTAGTTAGGGAGACCTCAAATCACTTTGATTTGGTTTGGTCAGTCCTTCAGATGGACAAGATTAGGAATTTTGAATAATGGACAACCATTATTCGCTTATTTTTCCTGACCCCCTGTTTGCGAACCTCTCTTTTACGCCACTGTTAGTTTTTTTTGTTGAGCTATTTAAGCCTCGTATCATTTTCATGATCGACAGAAGTCATGACCTTTTGAATGGATTTATTTAAGCTTTAGTGTGAGCTTTGATGCCACCAGTTCTAGAGAGAACTATATTTGGGAGCATTATTGTAGATGCCAACCCAGCATCGAACCCGATGCCATTGTATCATTTAAGACGACCTATCAGTTAGTAGGATTGTCAACTATTGTTATTTTTGGTTCAGTGTCAAGTTGTGAGACACGAGAAAGTTTTGATAAAGGCACATTGTACAGAATATTAGGAGTGGAATATCTTTATCCATTCCAAAGTCATTTTTAGAGTGGAATATCTCCACTATTTGGTCTTTGTAGCATTTTGATGTTACCTATCTATGTTTATGAAATTTTAGCGTGGTAGTGAAACCACGGAAAACTGTTTTGTAGTTGTGTTAGATTTTAAGCCAGCGTTATATCAGAAAGACTTCTATTTGAGAGATATTATACGCCTGTGTAGTGTGTTACATCGCAGACGCGATGAGAGGAGTGTGAGTGCTTTGGCAAGCTGCTGAATGTTAATGAACTGTATGGGAATTCGCAGCGCTCAGGTGAGACGACTTGTAGTTTTTTTTGTTTAGTCTCGACGCGCATGCGCACACCCCAATTCAACGTGACGGAATGTATTGATTATTTTAAGTCAAGGTTATATAAGTGTTTATTGCTGTCACATGTTTATTGCGTCATTGGACGTCATTTACTAGAGTCACCGCTTTAGGAAGCGAGATGTTTGAACACCAGGAGTGTGTATTATGATGAGTAGAAGCTTTTGTCTATTTGATGAGATATTTTGACACCGATTTTGTAGGCTTGAGTTATTGTTGTGACGCCTTGTGTTGCGTCGTCGTACAGAGTGTTATATCTGCGACCATTTATTCCGGCCAGGTGTGAGCCGATGATGTCCAGGTCAGTACCTGAAGACTGCTACAGTGAGCTTTGAGCCCCGACAGTGTTATTGTGAATTCCGGCCAGGTGTGAGCCGATTATCCTTAGTGTTGTTCTTAGAGAGACTTCACGAGTATAAGCCTAGGTGTCCTTTGAGGAATGAGCCAGTACTCTAAACCGACGACAGATAATAATCACGCTTCTAATAATAATAAGAACTAATTCTTATAACTAGAATAACTAAAATGACAGTAAAACTTTGACTTGCGATTGGATGCGAACTGGCCAACTCTTAGGATCAGTCACATTTCCGAGCGGGGAATGAATTGTAATTTTTATAACACTACTTTTTGACGACAGAGTTGTCGCGGACCATTAGTTCTCAGCTAGTGGCGCACGACACCTCAGTAATATAAGACGTGTTTTGGGATCACGCATTTACCAACATAACAAACACTAGATGACCCAAGGATGCAAAGAGTATTCTTGCGTGTACGCAGGGCAATAATATGAAGGTTTCTGAAAGCTGTGTCTTATTTATTTATTTGTTTATAAATGTATGCTTACCCCTTGTACCTGATAGTTTGTAAGGAACTTAGTTGTTGTTTTTATACTGGTTTGTCACATAGCTTTGTTATTAAATGTTTGTTTGTTACGGTAGTCAGTCACCGTATACTTTTTTGTAATTGTCAGGATTTAGCTAGATTTAACTTATTTAAAGATAAATAAAGAAGTGGTACCATCATAAATTCTTTTGATCTTTGTTGTTGTTAGTTTAAATTCATATGTAACCCATTTCATTTTTGTAGGGTGTACTTTACGTGACACTGCCCTAGCTCGCTGCTTTTGCATTTTTTGTAACTAGATCTTTCGCGAGGGTTATTTCAATTTACAATCAGTTTAGGATCAACAGCTTTAACATTTTGTTAAATTTAGCTTGCGGGATTAGCCCGAGACTAACCCTCCGAACTAGGATAGGTGTTTGCACATTTTTTAAATAAATTTTATTCGAGTTTACATAAGACTGGATGTTATTTTAAGCTAATGCCCGTTCCTCACGGTAAAATGTTTCTTAAAATTTATTGTTCAACTAGTTTTATAAAAATTTGACGAAAGCAAGCTGTGTTATTCACGGTACAATTATTTTATAAAATCCGTGGATGTATCAGGATTGCCATCTACCGATAAACTTTTGAACCAACACATTGGTTTGAGAGTATGGCTCCAACAAACAAAGCAAAAATTGCAAAAATTGCTGCTTTAGCTACAATTATATGTTGTACGGTGGGAAAAAAGGAAGAAAAAAATGCTAGGAAGTGCTGGACTCGGGAATGGATAAAAAGAAGAGAAGAAGGTATAGGAATGCTGTCCTTAATCGAAAATGAATTGAGGTTAGAAGATCATAATTCATATAGGAATTTTCTAAGAATGGAGGAGATTTCTGCCTTCCTTCTTGCATTTCTATTGTGGTATAAGGGCGTTTTAACCTCATACAAACACGGATATTTCTGGTACTAGTCCAGTAAAACACTAACAGCTTCCTTAGTCCAGCCGGAGCCTGCCATTTTTGAAGTGTTTGATTACAAGCGAGCCTCACAATCTTCTCACCACGTGGCGCGAGCATCATCGTCATGTCAGCTTCTCTGATTGGTTCGTTTCGCAAAATTAATTTTACGGAATAGAACATGTCCTATTTTATGGAAAGTTTTATCAAAGGTTTTATGAAACTTGAATTTGACCGTGAGCAACAGAAATTTTATAAAATTAAATTATTGTACAATAAATTTGAAGGAAAATTTTACCGTGAGCAACGGGCATTGGTGTTTCTAGAGAGTGCTTCTTAGGTCCTTTCACCTTTTTAGCCGTGTCTGCCCGATCGCCCCGGGATGCTGCGTCCTCTTGCGCAATGACCTCTATAGGAAGTACACTCAAGCCTTCTCGGCTCATGCGTCCAGACGGTGAGTTGTCTGGGGAGCCAGTACGGTTAGTGGTAACCTAAACAACTCGTCTGACGGGCTCAGAATTTAGGGCCAGGGAAAACCGCATAGGCAGAAAACAAAGACTGCCTACACGTAAAACCTGGCGACTTGGTTATTGCCACATGCAAGGAATGTGGGAAGGACATGAGTAGGTTGTTGTTAGTATTGGGAAATGGTATCATGTACCAGATTCATGTCCGTCTTCTCGCCTGTTTGTCTCCGGGAAATCCGTTGGAACTCGCCACTACTGGGATCAGCGCGGGCCTTGCCGGCTACCGAGCAGGGACGCAAGCGCACACCACACTTGCGTCATAACCCGATCTCCATGGGGTCCCTGGTAGCGAGTCTCCGTCACCGGAGAGTGGGAGGAGGGCCTCGCCTGCCGAAGCAGGGGCCTAGTGGGTGGTCCACTGGAACGAGCCTACTTCCTCTCTGCTCTTACCATGGACTGGTAAACAGGGCAACTGCGGTGGGAGGACGGATGGTCGCCCCTGCAGTTGGCGCACGCTGGCGCGTCCCGTGACACCGGGCACCCGGTGTGATGATGAGGACCTGAGAACCGGTTGCAACGGACTGGGGAGCCACAGGATACCTGGGAGTGGCCCCATCTCAGACAGCGGAAACACTGTAAAAGCGGGTTTGAGCGGGGCCTCATACAACCTGACTGCTGCTGTTGGCCCTGGCTGCGGCGGTGGGTGGCTACGCGGTGCCCTGCCTCTCCTCCTGGGAGCGTGGGTGGCGTCGACCTTCCTGGTTGGCGGCGTCTTGAAGCCCTGCCTCTCCCTCCTGGGAGCGCGGGTGTCGTTGGCCTGCATGATTGGTGGCGTCGCTCGGCCCTGCCTCTCCCTCCTCGGAGCGCGGGAAGCGACGTCCGTCCTGGTGGTTGGCAATCTGTGTAAGATCTCCCTACAGTGCTCCATGCGGCTAGTCGCTGAAGCTTTGGATTTCAATTATCTCAAGAATTGGTTCAACACATTTCATGTAGAGGGCATCCGTGTGGCTTTCTGCATTCTCCATGAAGACTACAACGTTTTATTGCGCTTTGTCTAAAAAGCATTCTATGTAAAATTTATTTTGCAGTGTTGCCTATATGTTTTCTCCTTCTTCCCCCCACCCCCTCCTTTCCCTTCTCTGCCTTTGCTCGCTTGCTCATTTTGAATACTCGTTCATTCTTCGCTAAGTGCTCCGTCTGACTGAAAACTCTCCTTCTCGGAGAAGTCTACTCTTCCACGATGTGGTAACGATTCAAACCGACGCCGTGTTTTAACAACCTTTTAACGGCTGGAAGTGAAATCCAACATTACTACAATGATAAGATAAGTGCCTGATTCAGTGTTTTTACAACAAATTTTATGGGGCCTACATCAATCTTAATCTGAATGTTTAAAATAAAAAAATCTGCAAATTTGAACTATGCATACTTGTGTGGTAGTTAACGGTCCAACGAGGGACATTGCATTGTCAAACAAAAATTTGAATTGTCATGAAAACTTGCTTGAACTTCTGTCTCAAGAAAGGGGATTCTTTTCCTCCCACCGTGGGAACTATGCTAAACCTGTAGCAACTTTATAATCAAGTTTTGCTTCCTTCGAGGGATTTTTACAGGATTTGAAATTGTAACTAACTATTCTCAGATTCCATCGATGATTTTCTACTTGCCCCATTCAAGGTTATTCGCAACTCGTGAAACTTCTAATCATGCAATAGACTTTCTATAAAGAGTTATTTAAATCTCTATGTCACCCCAACACAATATACCTTTAAAAATATTCTCAATAATTCTACAATAAATATTTATATAATATATAAAGCTCTGTATTGTGCAATGTTACACCAGAAACCACCTCAAAAAATCAATAGCATTGAACTACCACTTATTACCGAATCAGAATAAACAATAAAACGCAATAGTGACTTTCCATGTGCTCCGATATTAGTTTAGTGCATATGTTTTGGGTACCCAGTCACGCCAGAAAAAGCAAATAACATACTCAAAACATACTCCATTTTTCCTTCCTATTTCCCCACTTACATACAATTAAATTTAAGTAATAAAACTGTGCATATTTTTTTTGTAACTTGAGGCTTCACTGAAGGGACCTCTCCCTTTTGAATTTAACAAATACGTAATCTCTGTTTAAATATCTTGTGGTTATAACCCACCTTTTAATCTTTGTTCTTATATTCCTGCTGTGCCCAGGAATTCAAGATTATAACTTTATATTTGCCTAAAGCTCTTGCCGCTTTTGCTATGAAAGAACTCTAGTCCGGAATTTGTTAACTACATAATTTATTGAACAAAACATTTATACATTTTTAAGGTTTTCCTATTAATCGTGTTATAGGTCTCAGACCTTCCATTTTGTAATATTGTTTGAAACCAAATTGCTCTCAATTGCTTTAGTTAGACTTAATTGTATTGCTTGAAGTGCTTTCTGAGAGTGGCATTTCCTTCCCCATTTTTCTCATACTACTTTCTGTACTTACAGAAACAATTCCAAACACTTCATGCTAATCTCGAAATTAATCCCGATCATTTGTTGTTTTCAAGGCGAAACTTCCGCTGATGCTTTATACAAAGTTTATTCTAGCAATTCCTGTCAATTGTCAAATGCGGGTATAGTTCGCCCAGCAAACTCCCTACTCGAGGTACTTTTGCCTTGTCATATCAATTTACCGTTCGGATTTTAGTTTTGCCTAAGTTAGGTTGGTTAGTCTTTCCTCCGCTAAAATTCTAATCAGCACACTTTGAACACAACAATTGTTCTTTTCTCGTATTTTTGCTTAATTATTATTTTCCTTCTAAAGGCTTCGAGAGCCTTCTACCTCTTTCTATTCTATGTACAATCGTTCCCTTGCTTGGATCAGGCGCGGCTGGTCATTAAAGGCTCTTAGGCGGAGCCTCTCCTGAAAGATTCTATAAATATACATACCGTATTTAATTGAGGAATTTATAATTTATATTGATTGGAAACATTTATAAATTTCACTCAATTCATTCAGTCACGAGTCAATATATTTGGAACTGTTGATAAAGAATGTTTTTCAGATGGATAGTAGCGCCGTTAGGCTGCGCCTTCGATGTCCTATTCCTTCCTATGTAACAGGGACGGGAGGCGTGGTTATGAAAGCTCCATTCGTTTCAATTGAATCGCTGAAGGCTCAGGCGACTACAGCCTAAGCCAGGCTTGCCAACGACGACAAGATATTCTTATTCTGTGGAATGCATTCAAAGTTGTTCAAGGAGACTGAAACCACTCTCATGAAAGTTTATCTTTTCCCTCTTTCACTCTCCGAACGATTAATAATGACAATTTACCAGAAACAGTTAGATATGACTAATAAGTGATAATCATTATTGAGAACTCAAATGGTATCCCTTAATGTATAATAACTAAAATATTTCCGCCAGATAGCACCATGAGGTGGCAAGGGGTAGCAGAGGCATCTACCGAGACTTAAGGGAAGTATTCTGTTTAAAATATGCCAGCGCCCATGCTGCGTATTCGTAAACAAGTGTTCGCGCGTTAAAATCGTTGGTGTAACTTAATTAGTTCATTAATTATGTTGTTTGTCAGTGGCAAGTCTTAATTTGCGTGTTATGGACTACAGTTAGGGTTGCCATTGCATTTTTTTAATCAAGGTCGTCAAACGTTGTAATACATAATACACATAAAGCAAGCCTCCGTGGCCTAGGCGGCAGCACGCCGGCCTCTCACCGCTGGGTCCGTGGTTCAAATCCCGGTCACTCCATGTGAGATCTGTGCTGGACAAAACGGAGGCAGACAGGTTTTTCTCCGGATAATCCGGTTTTCCCTGTCAAAATTTCAGTTCAGCAACACTCTCCACTATCATTTCATTTCATCTGTCATTCATTTCATCATTGCCCCGAGGAGTGCGTCAGGCCTCGGCAGCCGGCACAGTCTATATCCTACCGATGGGGGGGCTTCATTCATTCCATTCCTGACCCGGTCGGAGACTGGAAGCAGGCTGTGGATTTTCATTTTCATGTATTAAATAAGCATTGCATAATCAAATACACATATCATATAGGCCTATGGCACCAGCAACTTACAAATGCTTTTCATTTGAACAAACCTTTGCAAACATGTTTTATTTTTAAGTACCTTCTGATAAAATTCACTACAATTTTCGTCATAATTGTAATATGTGAACAATGGAGTTTGTTTGTATAATCTCTCCAATTGATATTCATGACAGAAAAAACTCTCTCCGTAAATGCATTGGAGGGGGAAATGCTGAGTATTAACTTCACAAGGACTACGATACTCCTTAATGTTGTTGCCCCTAATATACTGAACCCTTGCAAAGAAGCTTATGAGACTCAGTTTCGGGGGGTGTAACAGTCCATATCGTAAGTTGTTGTTAAAGCGCTTCATTAACATGCAGGGTAACATATAACAAAATAACATGCAGGAAAAAGTGAAGCCAGGGTTAAAACAAACGAATTTAATAAACAGATCAGCTATTTACAACAAGAATTAACAAAACAAAACTCCCATATGACTCCCACTGAATAAATTAAAGTTGCCAAAACTAGGCCAAATCTCTGGAGAGATTAATACTTGGACCAAATGTCCCAAAGAAAAAAATCAACAAAAGTGGCAAATGTATCCGCGTGTGCTGTTCTACATGCTTCACGATGAGTACAATCGAATGCATGATTCGTCATCATCCAGAATAAACTTTCAGATGACGAATCCACATTGCTTAGAGCTAGACAGACGCGGGGAACAACTATACAACACTTCAAACTAAACCGACACTTCCTATACTTAAATAAACAACACAACAATTTCCGCGTGAAATTGGAATCAAAACTGCCGTAGCAAAAAAAAAACATTACTGCCTAAAATTAGGACTTCTCACACAAATCAACACAAGTAAGTTAACACGTGACCAACAAAAGAAATACACATATGACCGCCGTCATTTTTACAAGTACACTACCACTACGCCACACAGGCGTCACATACTAAAATTACATGAATTGAGTAATAAACAAATCACTAGGCTCAAAGCCAACATTTACATTATTAACACATACAACATGCAATAATCCATCACACACATGGCGAACTCCCCAATTAATTATGGTTCAAAATAACCATCACAATGAACAGGTTTGCTACTTGAAAGCTTAAAGGGGCCAGTTGGAACATAGGACTGCCTAACAAAAATAAGTCACCAGGCGAGACGGGCGATTCGTGGAAATCTGCATATCTGTCAACCCACGTGTCAAAATAACCTCGACCTCCACAGGGCCGGGATCGAATCTCGAAGAAGCGTGCCCCAAAGCACAATAATACGTGTGTGTGTGTCAGAACAAAATATCGCGGCATTTCCCCTAGGAAATCCAAGAATCAGCATATGGACAAGGTACAGCGGTCTCCCTGGAGCACCCTGGCTTTCCATCAAAAATACAACAACAACAAAAATATGAGGGCGGTAGGACCTCTACCCCTCTTCACGTAGTATCAACACACACCTGACACAATAACACACACAGAATCACACGTATGGGTTTGACAGACCCTGAAATAAATGACATAAATATTTTCCACTTGCTGGTGCCTCCGTTCTACGCCGTGACTAATAAACCTGAAAAGGACTAAAAAAAATCTATCAAATTTGAACTAAGGTGTTCTACAATTACATCTTAATTCGTTGCGCTCGGCAACACTAATATGAATAATAACCTGTTCAGCAAACATCTTACAGTAATTACCTCCCTTTCCTATCAAAAATATGAACTTTAATAAAGCACCACTCTTCGAATGTAACGGGTTTCGCATTTGCATGGATAAAAATCACGTACACGCGCCGTGCACATTAAATATGACTCCAAAGAAAAATAAATACACAACAAACACTTTGGCCACGTGCCAACGTACATTTAAAACATTTAGTGTCGGTACAAAAACACTCTAAAACAAGAAAAAGACTAAAATTAACTATTTACAAAGTTCCCCCGCCAATCTAACTACATAATTGAATAATCAATTGTTGTACATCACCGTCTCAGCTTGTAGAACATATGACCTCCATCTCAGCCCATTTCCCTATGGGAAAATTAACACTCCATCGTTGTCTTCGTAGAAGCGTCGGACATCACTCTGGCTCCTGACCACACGTTGGACATCTTGGTGTAGTCTCTTTGGAAGAAAAGTTCAATGTTATTATAATTTGACCTGGCTATAATCGCTTGTGAGTTACTAAATTCGCCCACAAATAGTCCTATGCGATTAATCACGAAGACTTTCCCTACTCTTGCTCACACACGCACGATACACACATGAAAAATACAATAAAAATTTACATGAAATATACAACTTCGAGTCCATCGTCACGGGCTCGACAATGCAAGTTTTAAAGTCTGACTGACTCACAGTCGCTATCTCGCTCTGTAATCTCTACTGCTCTGCTTGACCTTCGCTCGGGTGAGCGCTAATTATAATGTTACTCACGTCTTGCCCCCTAAGAGCTGAAATAGTTGTCTTTAAGATAATATTCAAGTTTCAAATCACCATGCAAACTGGCGTGAAATTAGCTCACAGAGCTCACAAAGTATTAGACTTCAAATAATATATTAGAGCTTTAAAAATCGCTACACAAACTGACGTGAAGTTAGCTCATCAGAGCTCACAAATAAAATGACTTCGAAAAATATTAGAGCGTTAAAATCTTTACACAGACTGGCGTGAAGTTAGCTCACAGAGCTCCAAAACGAAAAGACATCAAACTATATCAGAGCGTTAAAATCATTACACAAACTGGCGTGAAGTTAGCTCACAGAGCTCCAAAACGAATGACATCGAAGAGCGTCTCGTCGATCAATTCATTAGAAACTGACAGGGGGATGAAGAGTGGGGTGAATTAAGAAAAATTTTCCAGAGTTTTCATCTCACACACGCGGGACTAATGTCAATCTTCACCAAATAATTCAAACGTCTCAGCGCACTCATGCGGAGATAATTCCGATCGGCGGTTCTTTAGATACTCAATTCCGCGCGCTTTTTACCACTGACGCCATCCATCGCGTGATCTTGGCGTGGTCTCTCCTGATTGGGTGATTCAATCGTAGGTCGGTTGCAAGAAACTCGTGACCATCCCTTTATGATTCCAATTCTGGTGCAAGTTGTTACACAATTTGGCCTTGAACTCATATTACCAGGCCGTTTTCAAGAATAGCTACCACTTGCTACTTCTGTGGCAATCATTGCGACACGCTACCTTGCCTTTATCCTCGTCAACTTCCACAAGTACTGCCTGGGCTGCAGTAATAATAATAATAAATTATGAATACTTATTTATCGTAGATCAATAAGGGTTCATTTATCCTCAGCAAGGTTTTGAAATTCGAAGCAAGTGATTGATTTGGATTTCAAAAAGAATATCCACAGTAGTAACAACAACGTCTCTTTAGTACCTCGCTCAGCTGCTCGAGTATACACTTCACTGACCCAATTAGTGTGCGCGCTCCCTGGCCGGAATGTCATTCATACTTCTTCGCTAGACCTCCCCTTCTCCTCACGTGATTGCCACTCCTGTCGTCTCAGCTGCTCGTTGTTTACAAACAAAGCGCGCTCTCTCTCTCTCAAGCACTCCACGGCCACGTACATTTGAGTGTTGGCTCTCAAAATAAAATTCTGCAATAAATTTTCTGCACACATCATCCTGCTTATTCATCAAATGGTTCTCTTCTGTAATATGGTTTTAAGTTGGCGCTATTAAAAACAGATCTAGCACCAGTGCTCACTTCTTCATGTCTGTAAGCGTTGTTACCCAGATTCTTAATGACACGGAACGGGCCAATAAATTTTGGACAGAATTTTGCAAAGACTTTGTTTTTGGGATCAGTTATCGGTGGTCTACGAACCAGCACTAACTCTTGTTCTTGTAATTCCCGGTGAAACTTCTTTCCTCTGTACCTTCTCAGTCTTCGGTCCGCTTGGTTCCTCATGTGCTCTCTCGTTCGCTGATTTCGCAACTCATGCGCTAATAGTGGATCCCTTGGACATGGAATAATCTTGTCCCAAGATCTCTCCGGCAACCTGTTGTGGTGTACAATTAGTGGGACTTGACCCGTCGACTCGTGCTTAGTGGTGTTCATGCACATCTCAATATCTCCTACTTTGTCAACCCATTTATTATGATCGTTAGGAATCATTACTCTGTAGTACTTGGCAACACAGCGAATCGTTCTATCGCTCGGATTCCCACAAGGATGACGAATGCTCGAAAATATATGTTTTATTCCTAGGCTCTCTAGACCTTGCCTAAAAACATTGCTCGTGAAATAAGTACCATGGTCTAATAAAATGGATTCCGGCTTCCCAAGCATCGGAATAACTTTGTTCTGAATTCTACTGAGGACTTGTTTTGATGTCGTCTTCTGGATTGGACATAACACTACCATCTTTGAAAATACATCGACACACACCAGAAGGTGTCGGCATCCACGCTTCCCTTTAACCAGAGGGCCAAAACAGTCAATAGCAAGCATCTCGCATGGTTTTTGAGGTAATAGTGGTCTTGGAGGTTGTTTTATAATGAAGTTGTTCGGTTTAGTGCGCTGGCGCGCGTCACAAGTTCTTATTACTTCCACAATGGTGAATCGCATCTTAGGCCAAGTAAAAGTCTCCCCTATCGTAGCTTCAGTCTTATCCGTGCCGATATGTGCTAAGCTCTCGTGGACATGCCACGTCAATCCTCTCTGTAGTGATGCTGGAACTAGGATTCGCAGTTTGGTATGATGCTCATCCACGTACTTATACAACAGGTTATTTAAGTAGTGAAATCTCGCTTCTTTAGCACGGGCTTCTCGGTATTCAGGTGAATCTGGTTGTAATTCCTTCCTGTAGAACTTGATCATCATCATCTTCATCCATGGGTCTGCTTCTTGCTCCTTCCGAATTTCCTTTAATTTCTCCAAAAACTCACGAGCCTTAGGTGTTAGTGTTATATGGTGAACTTCCGCTGTTACTTCGTGCTCGTCTTCAGGATTCCTGCTCAAAGCATCTGGTATGATGTTCATCCTTCCAGGGCAATGCTCTATTGTAATGTCAAACTGCTGTATGTAGATGGACCAACGAGTCACTCTCTCACTTGCCATCGTCGTCTTGAATAGAAATGTCAGTGCATGGTGGTCGGTTCTGACAATAATGGAATAGCCGAAGATCATCTTTCGCCATTGTTGGAGAGAATATAAAATTGCTAGCAGCTCAAGCTCCGTCACAGTATAGTTCCTCTCGTGCTTCCTCAATTTACGACTCGTAAATGCCAAATATGATCTCTTCTTGGGTTCTTCAGCGTCCACTTGGTACAGCATAGCACCGATTCCAATCAATGAAGCATCTGCTTGAATAATAAATCTCTTCTCAAAGTCCGGGTACCCAAGCTTCACACAGTTTTCCAGTAAGTCTTTCGTGGCTCGAAAAGACCTGTCGCACTCCTCATTCCACGACCATCGATTTGCCTTCTTTAACATATCTTGCATAGGTGCTACTGTTTCTGTGTATCCAGGACAATTCTCTTTGAAGAAACCTGTCACTCCCAAAAACGCTCTTACATGTTTGATTTTAGTTGGTGTGGGAAATTTCTTGATAGCATCAATTTTCGCTGGATTAGGTCTCACGCCCTCAACACCAATTATATGCCCCAAATATAGAATCTCGCTCTGGCAAAAGTGTGATTTCTTTAGATTAATTTTGAAGTTCATGGTTCTCAAGTTATCCAGAAGTTTGTTTAAGTTTACCAAGTGTTCCTCCATTGTTTCAGATGCAATTAATATGTCGTCAACATATCTCGTAGTGAAGCTCTTGACCTCCTCAGTCAGATTCCTATCTAGTGCTCTTATCAGTGCACATCCAGCAGTTTTCACGCCAAAGGGCATTCGAGACCAGATATAACTTTGGTTATCGAATAAAAATCCCGTCAATAGTTGAGATTTTTCTTCAAGTTCAAGATGGTGGAAAATATTTGTCAAATCGACACTCGAATAAATCTTCTTCCCACGGAAGCCTTTCAAAACATCTTTGATCCTAGGTGCTTGGTCATGCTCAACTAGCAGTTTACTGTTCAAAACTCGCGCGTCTAGGCATAACCTAATTGATCCATTTGGCTTGGCCACAGCCAATATTGCGTTCAGGTACGGGGTTGCTGCTTTCCTTATCATGCCAGATTCTAATAAATTATTAATGATGTCCTTCACCTGAGCAAAATGTTTCTCTGGGATCGGGTACAATTTGCTTTTAAATGGGGTCCAGTCAGTAACTTGCATGGCATATTGAAAATTTAAAACTTTCCAGGGATGGTGTCAAAAGCTCCTTTATGTAATCTCAAAATTTCTTCCAGTTTTCTTCTATCAGGTTCCCCTACTATAGCCTCCTTAAGCCGCTCCTGAAGTAGAGTTTCAAATTTAGTTCCGCTAATTTCTTCTTCCGCCAAATGTACCCAAAGTTCCTGCGAAATATCTCGGCTGTCAATTTCCACCACTGCTGTCTGGCTTACACGCTCCTCCGTCAAGTTCTTATCTCTGATCACCTCATTAGTGCATTCTTCAATGACCCAAGTATTCGAATCTCTCTCTAGTGGACTCTCTTCCATGTTTAAACCCACGTGATTCAACCCCTCAACTTGTTTGAAACTTACAGTGTTGTTATGTAAGTCAATTAAAGCATGAAAATCACAGATAAAGTTGGCTCCCAAAATTATGTTATAATTCATCTTCGCTATGACAATGAATGTTTGCGAAAAAGTGTGGTTCAGTATTTCCAGGTCTAAATATGCTTGCTGTTTACAATTTATGGTCTTGTCAGGAATAACCCCTCTGACTTTCATTAGCGGTACAGGCATAATTGGAACAGTTTGTTTTCTTCCGATTTCATTTACCAATACTTCAGTGACTAAGCTCACCTGGCTACCTGTGTCAATTAAACATCTCACCCTCATACCTCCAATATGTGCGTAAATAATTGGCAATTGTCTGATGACATTTTCTCGGTCTTTCACCACTTCCTCCAGGCAATCGTCCGGGAATGCTACCCACTCTTCTATATTAGCCACAATCATCTCTTCTCGCTCCCTGGCGTCCTCCATTTTCAGGCTATCAGGTTTTAGTTCATTTGAAGTTTTTTTTAAATCCCGGGACCCATTCGTTGTGTTCCGCCGGTTGTCATCGCGCCTCTCCTGTTGCCTCAATAAACTTTATGCCCCCTCTCCTTGATGATTGTCTGGGCTCTGTCTATTTGGATATTGCACGCCCCCACTTCTCCTTCTCCGTCTCTTCGGCGTTTAATTGATCTAAGTACTTTTGCGACTCGACATACCGCTCATCCCAATTGTTGCGATAATCTCCCCTATTTTCTTGGCGATAGTTCCTCGTGTTGTTCCACCTGCCATCTCCATTTCTTTGGTAAGGCCTACCCTGCCTTTGATTTCACCTCCAATTGGTGTAGTCCCGCTGGTACGTCCATTGATTTTGCTGGTTTGGATTGTTCTGGTTATATCTATCTCGGTGATTTTGAAAATTTCGAGGATTCTGGTTGAATTGGTTCCGGCCATCATAATCTTGCCTTCTCGGTGTAAACTGCGTTCCTGTGGATTGAGTTTTCGTTTGGTTCCCCTGGCTGTGACTATTTTGGTGTCCCTGAACCACTTCTGCCGTGTTGACACATTCCATATTTCTCCTTCCCGTCTGTGGACTCACCATACTTGTCTCGTCTAGGTGTCGGAGTAATTCTTCGGCCTGCACTGCAGTCTTAATATTTCCGGCTACTAATAGTTATTGAATGTTCATAGGAAGTTGTTTCCCGATGGTTAGAACCATATTTTGTTCGCTAGAGGGGTCGTCAAAATCGCGGAATTTCACCAGCTGTTGGCTAAAGAATTCTGAAAATCTGGTCGGATGCGTGCTGTGGTATTTTCGAGTATACAGATCCATTCCTAATCCCTGCTGTAAAGAAGGGCTCCAGAACTTCTTTAAAAACGCTTCTCTGAACTGAGCCATGTCGGTGAATGTATATTTAAAGCTTAAAAACCAGGTTAAGCTTGGTCCCTCTAAAAACTTCTCCACGATTCGCAACTGTTTTTCGGGACCGATATGCTGATCATTAAAATAGTCAAAAAGGCTTTGGGAGTGGTACCTGCGTGCTCCCTGAATTTATCGGGTTTGAAATCATCTCCCCCAATGACTTGAATTACTTGGGCGGGTGCCAAGTTTGGTTGTGGTGTGGAGGTCTCTCCCCTGTACTCTTCGAATGCGTTGCTCGTTAATTTGGGACTTTGACCTCGGCTGTTATCCTCAGCCAACTTCAAGCCCACCGGACTTCCAATGCTTCCCTGCTTGTCTGCCGTATTTTCAGCCGAAAATAATGTAGCATTCTCTAATGATCTAATTTCATTTTTGATGATTAAATCTGAGTGTTCTTGCAATTTCGATTTCATGTTTTCCTGCAAAGCCTGTACTCTCAAATTGTATTCCCCTAAGCGTTTTAAAATTGTCAGCCTGTCTTCTTTATTTGCGTTTGCCTGCTGTTCCCAATCTCTTCGGATCTTGCTCTTCAAACTGCTAATTTTCTCTTCGCTCCTTTCCTGATTCTTTTCTAGCTCTTCTCGTATCTGTTCTTGTGTTTTGACTAATTGTTCCCCAACCTCTTCTCTTATAACCTGCTGGGTTTTAATTAATTGGTCTTCCAGATTATCCCGATTTTTAATGAGCTGTTCTCCTACCTCTTCTCTTATAACCTGCTGGGTTTTAATTAATTGGTCTTCCAGATTATCCCGATTTTTAATGAGCTGTTCTCCTACCTCTTCTCTGATAACCTCTTGTGTTTTAACCAATTGTTCTCCGACTTCTTCTCTTATGACCTGCCGGGTTTTACTTAATTGGTCCTCTAAGTTTTCACGAAAGTGAATACTTTCTGTTTCAGTCTTGATCTCAAGTTTATCGATTTCTTTGATTAATTCAAGTACGTTGCTGTCGACTGAATTGATTTGTTGCTGTAATGTATCTTGTGTGCTCTTTATTCCCGCTGTGTTGTTGACACATGCCGCCTCGATTTGCTTTAATTTATCGGCCACCATTTCATCAAATTGTATGAGTTTATTATCAAATTTCGCCTCCAACTTTTTAATTTCACCCAATTGTTTGACGTTATTATCTGCGACCTCACCTGCCAGTTTCTCCACTTCCCTAACACTTTGATTTATATCATTATTGATCTTTTCTAATTGCTCTGTTTGTGTTATTTGTGTTATCGCCTGTTCTGATAATTTGTGATTTAATTCGTTTAATTGCTTATCAGTGTCCAATTTCTGGACCTGTAATTGGACCGAAATATTACCGCTCACGTCGTGTAACTGTTTTTCACTATGCTCACGTAATTCATATAATTGTTTGTCACTGTCTAACTTCTGAGCCTGTAATTGGACCGTAATGTCATTTAATTGTTCTTCCGTTTTCGCGGACATCTGCACTAACTGTTTATCACTATGCTCACTCTGAATTTTCAACTGTTTTTCCGTTTTCTCGGACATTTGGATCGACATCTGTTCTAATTGTTTTTCCGTTATCGCTGACATCTGTTCCAACAATCCCTTAATTTCCTCAACACTCGCCATTGCACAATACACAAATATAACCAGAGAAAAACAGGGTCATGCACCGAGATTTCAGTCATACACACGCATACATGTCATTTAAATATTACTGATTCTAATTTAATAAAAATTTCAGTAATCAAAATTTACTGAATAAATTACCCTTATTTCCAAACAACAAAATAACTCCCTAGTGATCTGCTTTTAAATACCTAACCAACAGAATTTACAAACGACACTCATTAACCAAAGTTAATTAAATGTCAAATATAAGGCAACACCTTCCTGCTTTGACTGAGTTCAATAATATGCAAATTTCCTAATTTTAATGCCGGGCGCCAGAACAAGTTAATAGCAAATACAATATCAAATTCTAACCTTGTTCAATATCTCTAACTTTAGGAACTCAGTGATTTTACTAATGCACATGGCGGTACAACATCGCCTCAATTTACTGAATTTACTTTATTTCTCAGCGAAATAAATATGAGATCAGCGAAGCAACAACAACAACAGTCCCACTTGGGCAGCCATTTTTGTTTTATGACCCCTTGCAAAGAAGCTTATGAGACTCAGTTTCGGGGAGTGTAACAGTCCATATCGTAAGCTGTTGTTAAAGCGCTTCATTAACATGCAGGGTAACATATAACATAATAACATGCAGGAAAAAGTGAAGCCAGGGTTAAAACAAATGAATTTAATAAACAGATCAGCTATTTATAACAAGAATTAACAAAACAAAACTCCCATATGTCTCCCACTGAATAAATTAAAGTTGCCAAAACTAGGCCAAATCTCTGGAGAGATTAATACTTGGACCAAATGTCCCAAAGAAAAACATCAACAAAAGTGGCAAATGTAACCGCGTGTGCTGTTCTACATGCTTCACGATGAGTACAATCGAATGCATGATTCGTCATCATCCAGAATAAACTTTCAGATGACGAATCCACATTGCTTAGAGCTAGACAGACGCGGGGAACAACTATACAACACTTAAAACTAAACCGACACTTCCTATACTTAAATAAACAACACAACAATTTCCGCGTGAAATTGGAATCAAAACTGCCGTAGCAAAAAAAACATTACTGCCTAAAATTAGGACTTCTCACACTAATCAACACAAGTAAGTTAACACGTGACCAACAAAAGAAATACACATATGACCGCCGTCATTTTTACAAGTACACTACCACTACGCCACACAGGCGTCACATACTAAAATTACATGAATTGAGTAATAAACAAATCACTAGGCTCAAAGCCAACATTTACATTATTAACACATACAACATGCAATAATCCATCACACACATGGCGAACTCCCCAATTAATTATGGTTCAAAATAACCATCACAATGAACAGGTTTGCTACTTGAAAGCTTAAAGGGGCCAGTTGGAACATAGGACTGCCTAACAAAAATAAGTCACCAGGCGAGACGGGCGATTCGTGGAAATCTGCATATCTGTCAACCCACGTGTCAAAATAACCTCGACCTCCACAGGGCCGGGATCGAATCTCGAAGAAGCGTGCCCCAAAGCACAATAATACGTGTGTGTGTGTCAGAACAAAATATCGCGGCATTTCCCCTAGGAAATCCAAGAATCAGCATATGGACAAGGTACAGCGGTCTCCCTGGAGCACCCTGGCTTTCCATCAAAAATACAACAACAACAAAAATATGAGGGCGGTAGGACCTCTACCCCTCTTCACGTAGTATCAACACACACCTGACACAATAACACACACAGAATCACACGTATGGGTTTGACAGACCCTGAAATAAATGACATAAATATTTTCCACTTGCTGGTGCCTCCGTTCTACGCCGTGACTAATAAACCTGAAAAGGACTAAAAAAAATCTATCAAATTTGAACTAAGGTGTTCTACAATTACATCTTAATTCGTTGCGCTCGGCAACACTAATATGAATAATAACCTGTTCAGCAAACATCTTACAGTAATTACCTCCCTTTCCTATCAAAAATATGAACTTTAATAAAGCACCACTCTTCGAATGTAACGGGTTTCGCATTTGCATGGATAAAAATCACGTACACGCGCCGTGCACATTAAATATGACTCCAAAGAAAAATAAATACACAACAAACACTTTGGCCACGTGCCAACGTACATTTAAAACATTTAGTGTCGGTACAAAAACACTCTAAAACAAGAAAAAGACTAAAATTAACTATTTACAAAGTTCCCCCGCCAATCTAACTACATAATTGAATAATCAATTGTTGTACATCACCGTCTCAGCTTGTAGAACATATGACCTCCATCTCAGCCCATTTCCCTATGGGAAAATTAACACTCCATCGTTGTCTTCGTAGAAGCGTCGGACATCACTCTGGCTCCTGACCACACGTTGGACATCTTGGTGTAGTCTCTTTGGAAGAAAAGTTCAATGTTATTATAATTTGACCTGGCTATAATCGCTTGTGAGTTACTAAATTCGCCCACAAATAGTCCTATGCGATTAATCACGAAGACTTTCCCTACTCTTGCTCACACACGCACGATACACACATGAAAAATACAATAAAAATTTACATGAAATATACAACTTCGAGTCCATCGTCACTGGCTCGACAATACAAGTTTTAAAGTCTGACTGACTCACAGTCGCTATCTCGCTCGGTAATCTCTACTGCTCTGCTTGACCTTCGCTCGGGTGAGCGCTAATTATAATGTCACTCACGTCTTGCCCCCTAAGAGCTGAAACAGTTGTCTTTAAGATAATATTCAAGTTTCAAATCACCACGCAAACTGGCGTGAAATTAGCTCACAGAGCTCACAAAGTATTAGACTTCAAATAATATATTAGAGCTTTAAAAATCGTTACACAAGCAGACGTGAAGTTAGCTCATCAGAGCTCACAAATAAAATGACTTCGAAAAATATTAGAGCGTTAAAATCTTTACACAGACTGGCGTGAAGTTAGCTCACAGAGCTCCAAAACGAAAAGACATCAAACTATATCAGAGCGTTAAAATCATTACACAAACTGGCGTGAAGTTAGCTCACAGAGCTCCAAAACGAATGACATCGAACAGCGTCTCGTCAATCAATTTATTAGAAACTGACAGGGGGATGAAGAGGGGGGTGAATTAAGAAAAATTTTCCAGAGTTTTCATCTCACACACACGGGACTAGTGTCAATCTTCACCAAATAATTCAAACGTCTCAGCGCACTCATGCGGAGATAATTCCGATCGGCGGTTCTTTAGATACTCAATTCCGCGCGCTTTTTACCACTGACGCCATCCATCGCGTGATCTTGGCGTGGTCTCTCCTGATTGGGTGATTCAATCGTAGGTCGGTTGCAAGAAACTCGTGACCATCCCTTTATGATTCCAATTCTGGTGCAAGTTGTTACACAATTTGGCCTTGAACTCAGATTACCAGGCCGTTTTCAAGAATAGCTACCACTTGCTACTTCTGTGGCAATCATTGCGACACGCTACCTTGCCTTTATCCTCGTCAACTTCCACAAGTACTGCCTGGGCTGCAGTAATAATAATAATAAATTATGAATACTTATTTATCGTAGATCAATAAGGGTTCAATATCTATAACATGTATCCATCTATCTAACACAGACGTAGAAGTCATTTTCTCTTTCAAACTTGCACCTGTATCACCAGAAAACAAGCTAGATATTACAATCAATTCTGAAGCGGGACATTTGAAAATTGGAGCAAAATTGAATATACTATCAAATGAACCAAAAAAACGGAATATTTGGCGTTCCGTTAAAGATTAAAACAGAACGCGGAACAAAACAAGAAACAACGGAATTGTTCCAGGTTAAATGGAACGTCTGGCAACCCCAGCTACAGTAGTGGTAAGTGCATGTCTACAAGACAATGAATTCAGTTAGTAGCGTATCGGGAAAAAATCTCGACCACGAAACTAGGCTGATTGTGAAGGGTCACAGGAGAGGCAGAGCGGTGTTTCAATACCCTAAAACGAGTGAAAACATTTTTACGAAACACAATGAAGGAAGGCCGACTGTGCACTTGCAATGTGTTCCACAGGAAAGGAATTGTTGGAGTCACCGAACTTCAATGAGCTTGTCATTGACCACTTTGCAGCTCTAAAGGAGAGGAGGGCAGACTTCACTTACAAACCTATGAATTAAAGGTCATGTCATAGCAAGTAGCTTCACTGCTCTTAATATCTACAATTGTGTTTATTTATTTGTTTCCATTTATCCCTCAAGATCGGGGTCACTTTCGGACTATGTTACAGATCAATTCCCTTACAGTTCTAGCTGGTAAGCACAGTGTTTTCTAAGTAAATTGCGATTGTTTGGTAGTGTACAACCGTGAAACAGACTCCTCTGATCGGGACTAATTAGAATGGGGAGTAGGTTAAATTAGAAACGGAATGCATTGCCTCTTCCTGAATGTTGAAACTAGGTAAGTACATTCATTTTAATTAGGGGAAAAAATGCTTTATAAAATAACATAATGGTGCCAATCTGTAAGTCTGTTCTGAGCTCCCCCAACTTTCCACGTGAAATTAAAAATCCTGCAGCCGTGTATGTGGGTGTCGTATAATGCGTTATACCAGCATTTTGCCACTACGTGCTGAGTCTTCCCCAGCTCCAACACCACGAGCCGCGGCTGTTGGAGGTCCATCCTCGGTTGGTAGTAAAGCTAGTATTTATTGGTGTCATTCTTTCCAGCATTTGGAATGCTTTTTGAAATACTTCCCCGTAGCTTTGTCAAAATAATTTATAACCCCTTGTTTGAAATTCGCCAGTGGCCTGAGTCGCCCTACAGTCTCCCCACACAGTACTCTATTTCGTGTATGGAAGGGACAGTGCACTTGGTGACTGCTTGCTGGCCATCTCAGCAACCTTGCTTTTCATTATTACATAAAGTGATATTAGTAACTTGCTTATGCACACCTTCGGTTGCCTTTTTCGCAAGCAAGACTGTGATTTTCTGGTTAATTTCATTAATTATGCTTTGGCATTTCTTCTTGCTTTAAGCTTGCCACTGTGGGTGAGTGGGTATCGTGTCGGTCTACTAACCCCATTCTCGCTTGCTGAGCCCAAGGTTGCAGGTTCGAAACCTGGCGCAGTCAGCTGGCATTTGAGGGTGCGCAAATGTGAGGGAGCCGTGTCAGTAGATTTACTGGCACGTTAAAGATCCCCTTCTGGGCAAAATTCCGGCACCCCGGCGTCTCTAAAAGCCAGTGTAGTTAAAAGGGACGTAAAACCAATAACATTATTATTATTATTACTAACCCCAAAATTGCAGGTTCGCTCCTGGCCGTGGTAAGTGATTTTTGAAAGGCGGCAAAAATACGATATGCATGTCACACGATGTTGGCGTGTCAAATAACCCATTTGAATTCAGTAGGCCGAGTTCATAATGGCAAAATTAATCTCGGGAGTTTCCGCCAACATAAAGTTCCTCATTTCTCTACTAGAAAGCGCTATAGTGTTCAAGGAGCTTAGATATCTAACATCTAACCTCCTTGACTTTCACAGTCAAGGAACAACGAAATTCGACATGCAAGCTACCCTCTGGGTGTCAAATAACAAAGCTTGCACCCGGCACTCGAAGCCGTACGATATTATTTTCATTATTATTCTTGCTTTAGTTAACCAATTTTTGCAACACATCCTTTTAATAATTAAAGTTTGAGGACTAGTGTTCGTTTTTCCATCTGTTTTTTTAGCCTTGTTCCACCCTAACGTTTTACGCTTCTCTCAGCAATTTGTCTCTAGCTACATGACCGCGTTGTCGCAGCCCCTAAACTTAAGAACCAACCAACCAAGCCTATTTTAATGCTAGTCTTTTATTATTGTTATTTATAAAGTAAAGTACTTTTTTTTTCGTTCCTCTGTTGCCTCAGTTTTCTTTCTTTCCTAAGCCTTTTTCCCTTTTCTTACATCATCTTCCCTCCGGTAGTGTTTGAGCCTGGGCTTGACACTCCACACGGCCTACAATCCCGAACAACTTGTACTTAATTATTGCTCATAGTACTTGGCATTCAGGTAGTTGTATATAAGGAGCCTGTATTACCTATGTGATAACTACATCACACTGTACGGTAAGCGCAGAAGCCATCTTGAAAATATAATAATAGGTACATAACTCTCAACACTTAGAAGCTACAGTTACGTAAATTAGAGACAGGTAGGACCGTATATGTGGTCCGTCTTGGCCAAGGCAAAATACCAGACTCTCCATATATTGAAGATGGTGGCTGTGCAAACTATTAGAACATTAAAATCGGCAAGTCCGAACATAATTGCATAATTAAGGCAAATCTTGGCAATAGATGAGTATCAAATAAGGGCTCTTACATGCATTAGTCTAATAAATATCACATGGCCTATAGCTCACAGTTACCATCTTGAAATTTCAAAACAAACCTATAACTGTCAGCATTATCGAGCTATAATAACGAAATTTAGAAATAAGGTAGAAACAGATAAGACACTTCGTATGACCAAAGCCAAACAAAATTTACTCCATACATTCAAGATGGCGGTTATGCATACGGTACTATTAAAATATACAAATCAGTAACTCAGGATAATTGCACAATTAAGACAAAACTTGGTCAGAGAAGAGTATTGTATAAGAGGCCTCAGTAGCATTAGTTATACATTTCTTACACTGAATATAGCACGCAGCTGCCTTCCTCAAATTTCATAATTGGGGGCGTGGTGGTGCAGTGGTCAAGCTATTTGCCTTTCACCCAGGCGGATCCGGTTCGTTTCCCGGCCAATGCATGTGAGATTTTCGAAGTGAAATACCAAGTATTGTGGTTTGGATTCCACGTAATAAGGAGGTCCCATGCCTCATGATCGCGAGATTAACGGTCACGTTAAACTACAAGCTTCCTTGCTTCCTTTTTAAATTTCATAATGTAAAAATAAATAACTATCTATATTTTCGAGCTACAACTACGAGAATTACTGACAAGGTAGAACCTTACATGTGGCTCCAAAACAAATAATAGCGTCTCCAGATTTCCAAGATGGTGGCGGGCGTGCCATTAAAAAGTATTTATGAATCATTCATTAATCGTGAACCATGAATCATTGCGCAATTAAAAGGAAATTTGGTAAGAACGAAGAGGCATTACTGAAATAGAACATAAGAATAAACGACTGAATACAATGCGCAATGGCCATCTTGAAAATATAGAATGTGATAATGTATTTTGCAGCTACATAAAAAAATTAGGAGCAATGTAAAAACTTATATATGGCTTCTTTGACAAAGTCAAAAGCACAGCGACTCCATACATTCACGATGGTAGCTGGGGGTATTCTTAAAACTTGAATATCATTAGTTCTATGATATAATAGCAGAATTAACGGGAAAGTTGGTGAGAGAGGATTACCTTATAAAATACCTTGTTAGCATTACTCATAAGAATATCACACTGAATATAGCGTGCAGTGACCATCTTCAAAATATAATGCATTAATATTGATAATCCACTATTAATTACGGTTACTTATTGTCCCCCAACAGTTAATTGATAACATTTACAACATGTAAGCCTGTAGTGGTAACCTACTCTTATAGCAGTAAGGTTAAGTAGTCTAATCATAAATCCGAGTGGAAGCCAATCAGCAGAGGGGTAAGACAAGGCTGTGGACTCTCTCCATTGCTACCGAAATTCATATTCTACATGAATCTCTACTTAGTATAAAACGAAGTCCCCGATTCTTGGATGTCACGGGTAATCTTGAGAACCTCGAGATGGATTTTGATGCAGTTTTCACCATTCTGTAAAGGATATCTCAAGGATGATTTCTGTAGAAAATAATTTATTTATGATCAAAGGAAGCCGAGCAGTAACGATTTCAGCGAAAAGGTAAAAAAAACTGGCGTCCGAGCACTTTGTAAGCTTACGCTGGGCAAACCGTTAAAATATCTTAATACTATGTGTGTAAGGGTTGTTCAGCATGAAATGTTCTACAAAATGGCCTCGAGAGCATATCTCTATCTTCAATACATCGCCCTCTATAAGTGTTTTTACGTTTTCATTTCTTCCAACCATGTCCATTCAAATACTGAACCGACAGTTTACGGGATAGCTAAGGGGGAGTATATCACCCCTGTCACAGCCTAACTAGCGGGCGAACCTATTACCCCAGATACAGCCAGCAGCAAAGCGTCGAGTCGTGTTGAGTTAAGATCTATAGTGTTCTGTGGTTAAGACTTCAGAGAAGGGTGGTTGTGTTTGGAGTTTCCCTGGAAGTGCAAATTGGCTTTTCTTCATTTCGTCTGTGAACTTTCCGTTCCGCGAAATATACAGTCAAGTTAACCTGTAGTGGTAGCCTACTCTTATAGCAGTAAGGTTAAGTAGTCTAATCATAAATCCGAGTGGAAGCCAATCAGCAGATGGGTAAGACAAGGCTGTGGACTCTCTCCATTGCTACCGAAATTCATATTCTACATGAATCTCTACTTAGTATAAAACGAAGTCCCCGATTCTTGGATGTCACGGGTAATCTTGAGAACCTCGAGATGGATTTTGATGCAGTTTTCACCATTCTGTAAAGGATATCTCGAGGATGATTTCTGTAGAAAATAATTTATTTATGATCAAAGGAAGCCGAGCAGTAACGATTTCAGCGAAAAGGTAAAAAAAAAACTGGCGTCCGAGCACTTTGTAAGCTTACGCTGGGCAAACCGTTAAAATATCTTAATACTATGTGTGTAAGAATTGTTCAGCATGAAATGTCCTACAAAAAGGCCACGAGAGCATATCTCTATCTGGTGTATTCTTGGAATACACGGTATGATAGAGTATATTTTTAATACTCTTTGCTTGTTCATTTCTTCCTTTTCTCAAACACCAACAGTGATCTCCTAGTTTCTCTTTGGTGGTCATGTCTCTTATGTAATTTGTGAGTCTGATCTAGATATATATCTTCCATGACTCACCTAGCGTCATCTAGCAGCGAATCTGTGAAGTTCCTCAATTCATCCCTGTACAAGAGGACTTCCTTTTCCATCTCGCCACCAGATCTCGTCACCATCGCCAGCTATCATCTCTGTGATCAAGAGAACTTCGACTACTTTTTCACTCACCATGCTGCGCTAGTATCGTCTGCTATCAACTCTTTGAAGACCATTCATCAAGAAAAACATTTAATTTTCTTATGTTGGTTATGCTTATATGTATTCCTTTTGTCTCCTACCCCCACTCTTTTCCCTTTCCTGGTCCCTCGGCGTTTCGCTGAGTGGGTCTCACTTGTACGTCGACCGTCGACTCAGTCAAGAATCAACTAGAGCCAGCCTCCTGAACTAAAGAGGCATTCTTTAGATTCCACGCCATGTTGGAACTTTAATCGTCAAAGGGAACTTCACCTTCGCCATGCAGCAAAGATAAGTACAGACTTCAGGTTTTAACCTCATCTTCATCGGTTTTAATTCTACATGCTTTTAACTATCATTTTATAGGCAGTGTGAGATTACCATATTTTGGGGAAATATCATCCTTCGCGGGATTTACCATGTTGGGCTTTTGGCTGTCTAAGCCAACCTTAATAGAAAGTAGCCTTTCTTAAGCTAATTAAATGAGAAATCTTCTCACAACGTGGGATATTATCGAATACCCGCTGTCTATAAAATACTTTGCTCGTTCCACCGCTGGAATAACTTTGGCCCCATTCTTTAGTCAAGATTGCTCTGGAACCTTCCAGAATCTACCAGTCACGACGTCATGTATTTTCCACTCATATGTGTGAATATTTTCTCAAACTAAAGGATCTTCCTTATTATTTAACGCTCAATAGCTAACTTTTCTTCCTCCGTTTGGATTTTCTCTGGTGTACTTAATGACAATCTATAACTTTCTCAAGCAATAGACTCTCGCCTACCTAGTGCAACCAGTTTTTTTCACAATTGCAATAACTTTCTTTGCCATAAACTTTTGTGTTACTACAGTGAATTATTCATCCATCCAACAGACTATAGTGAAAACTAGTGCTTGTTCAACATTTCTACCGCGTCGCGATCGTCCGATTACTATAAATAAGGCCATGAACATTTATCCTCAATCCCAATTGATCTTTCCTAAACCCTTTACTAACAAACCATAATAATAAAGTTATTACTTTTTTCAATGAGGTGTCACTCTATAGAAGTGCCCTCCCCTTTTTCTTATATAACATTAATTAACTTCTGCATAAATACGTGTCTAGCACACGTTTTAAACTTACATTGTTTCTCCCTTCTAATTAGGGAATACAATTCTTTCAAACTCATGAGTGAGTTATTTTTAGGTCTCACGAAGGGGAAACTTGCCCCATTTGTCTCGTGATTCCTACTTAATCATAGGAAGTCTAGAACCTTCCTTTTGACTTTCTCTTCAGGTATAACTATTATAAAAGTAATTCAGCGTAAATATAAGAAGTTATAGGAACTTCTCTTCCATTCTACCTGTTTTCTTTTTTTTTGTTATTTTCGAAGTTGTAACTTTTTCTAAGATAGGTACTTGGGAATTTCTGAAAGTACACATCTTGTACTCGATTTAATGTCTAAACTTTAATCACTTTAATTGTCTTTATACCTTTGTATTTTATCTTTTCTATTTTTAAATCTCACAAAGATTTTAGTAGATATAAAGGTTTGAAACCTAAAGAATTGTTAATTGCCTGGAGCAAACTTTAAATGTTAGGAGGTCTGCGACCCCAAATTGTTAACAAAAATTGAAACTATATACTTGTCAAATTTATTAGACTTTTTTGCATTGTTAAATAAATTCAAACTTTCCTTTTTGACTCATCATTTCTCTAATACAACGGTTAGGCAAGATCCTGTCTTCCCTGACTCTTCCTAGGTTCATGCCCTCGTTAATGCAAATAAATCTCGTGATAGGGTTTTCACCACTGGTTGCATTTGAGCAGGAACTCTTAGTGGTGATCGTGGTAAAGTCTCTCTTAGCTTTAATAGGTAATTCTAACTGGCCAGTAAGGCAAGTACAGCTCGCTACGCCAGCTTCCTGCTTGTGGAGATCCTCTCCAAAAACTTATGGTTGGTTTTCCAAAAGATAAGTGTTTTTCTTTGCCTAAACTTTTAGTCGGCTCTTTGCTGGGTAAAACCTTAGCTATTTCCAAATGCAACTATTGGTGCACTCACCAAAATTATTCCCAAACGTATAATTCCTTTATTACCATACTTCTTGGAAACGCTTGGTCGCTTTGTAGTAACTCTACAACTTCGAAAACTGGAAATATCAAAATCAATTCCAATTATTGGCATTCCTCGAATTTTTGGTCCAAAAACGAACTCCTTTGAACAGACATACAATAGGCCTATTACTCTCTGTCTTGCCAGACCATCACCCTTCCCCATAGTAGGCATATGCATGCTTGAGAGGGAATACACTAAAGCCATTCTCTTGCAAACCGCCCAAGTCCTAGCTGCGTTTTCCGTCAGCTTCGACCAGGTCCTTACCCACTTTAGGTATCAGAAAGCGGAATTGCAGTGGCAACCGCCTTTGAGTGCATTTAAAGTTAAATTTATAATTTTTGTGGGGCTCTCCTCCTATTTCTCTCTCCTTTCTCTCCAGTCCGAAGCCCACCTCCTTTTCTTTATCATCTTCCCTTGGTGGTTAGGTTATTCCTCAGCCAATAATCTACCCACTATCTTCAATACATCGCCCTCTATAAGTGTTTTTACGTTTTCATTTCTTCCAACCATGTCCATTCAAATACTGAGCCGACAGTTTACGGGCTAGCTAAGGGGGAGTATATCACCCCTGTCACAGCCTAACTAGCGGGCGAACCTATTACCCCAGATACAGCCAGCAGCAAAGCGTCGAGTCGTGTTGAGTTAAGATCTATAGTGTTCTGTGGTTAAGACTTCAGAGAAGGGTGGTTGTGTTTGGAGTTTTCCTGGAAGTGCAAATTGGCTTTTCTTCATTTCGTCTGTGAACTTTCCGTTCCGCGAAATATACAGTCAAGTTAACCTGTAGTGGTAGCCTACTCTTATAGCAGTAAGGTTAAGTAGTCTAATCATAAATCCGAGTGGAAACCAATCAGCAGAGGGGTAAGACAAGGCTGTGGACTCTCTCCATTGCTACCGAAATTCATATTCTACATGAATCTCTACTTAGTATAAAACGAAGTCCCCGATTCTTGGATGTCACGGGTAATCTTGAGAACCTCGAGATGGATTTTGATGCAGTTTTCACCATTCTGTAAAGGATATCTCGAGGATGATTTCTGTAGAAAATAATTTATTTATGATCAAAGGAAGCCGAGCAGTAACGATTTCAGCGAAAAGGTAAAAAAAAACTGGCGTCCGAGCACTTTCTAAGCTTACGCTGGGCAAACCGTTAAAATATCTTAATACTATGTGTGTAAGAATTGTTCAGCATGAAATGTTCTACAAAAAGGCCACGAGAGCATATCTCTATTTTCAATACATCGCCCTCTATAAGTGTTTTTACGTTTTCATTTCTTCCAACCATGTCCATTCAAATACTGAGCCGACAGTTTACGGGCTATCTAATGGGGAGTATATCACCCCTGTCACAGCCTAACTAGCGGGCGAACCTATTACCCCAGATACAGCCAGCAGCAAAGCGTCGAGTCGTGTTGAGTTAAGATCTATAGTGTTCTGTGGTTAAGACTTCAGAGAAGGGTGGTTGTGTTTGGAGTTTCCCTGGAAGTGCAAATTGGCTTTTCTTCACTTCGTCTGTGAACTTTCCGTTCCGCGAAATATACAGTCAAGTTAAGATTGGACGGAAGGGGATTTGTGTTTCATTCATCTCGCCATTCCCTGGAGTGCAAGTCGGCTTTACGTCTTTGTGTTTCATGCACCTCGCCATTCCCTGGAAGTGCAACTCCTAATTTCGTCTGTGAACTTTCTGTTCCGCAAAATACACAGTCAATTTAAGATTGGACGGAAGGGGGATTTGTGTTTCATGCACCTCGCCATTCTTAAATTACGTTTGACAAGAATTCGTTATAATTAATAGCCCAGTCAGTGATTTCAAGCTATCATGCCGAGATGTAAAACGGATATAGGCCTAGGTCAAAGTTCATTGACATCGAAAAAAAAAGCGCTTATAACGTAACAATGAAACAGAGCAACAGAGTAGACGCAGTAGTCGATACTGAAGAAGCTGTTCATTACCTTACAGAATTCCTAAATTCTTTACTTCCTTCTGGCTTGCCACCACACAAGCTTATTTTAAAAGTGGGAGTGCCTATTATATTGATACGTAATTTACACCCTCCAAAGTTATGCAGTGGGACGCGATTGGTAGTGAAAACTTTGAAAAACTGTTTCGTTGAAGCAACTATCTTAACTATCTGTGGTACAGGAGAAACGGTCTTAGTACCCAGAATCCCTATGTTTCCTTCAGATTTGCCCTATCATTTCAAACGAGTACAATTCCCAGGAAAAGTCTGCTTTGGCATGACTATAAACAAAGCACAGGGTCAGACACTTAGTGTGACTGGAGTTGATCTCAGTGGAGAATGTTTCTCTCGTGGACAGATTTATGTTGCTCTATCGCGTTTTACATCAAACCGAAATCTTTTTGTGTTCACTGCTGGAGGAAAAACTACTAATGTCTTATGCAAGGAAATCTTTTAAGACCTCAGTTAAAAGTAGCCTATCACCTTGCATTCATAACTGTTTCCGGGCGAAGCCGGGGTAGGTTTCTAGTGCTATAATAAAGGAATCTAAAACATTTAGACGCTATACTATTTGCTGATGATGTTCCATTGGTAGCAGCATCTAAAGATGATTTGCAGTGGTCAGTATTCAACCTCCAGAAAGTGGCATCAAAATTCAGAATGTGCATTTCTACTGAAAATACTAAATTAAAGGCCTATCCCCAGTAAAATTTGGCTGGATAGTAAAATTTTAGTAAGAGTTAACAAATTCAAATATTTAGGATTTATCTTTTCAAGAAGAACGAGACATAACTGCAAAAATAACAAATTATACTAGAACAACAGGAATTATCAATCACGTCATGAAACCATCTCTTGTCCTAAGGCATACTCGCTTACGTTTGTATAATAAATTAGCCAGACCAACCCTATGCTATGGCAGCGAGGCATGGACAATAAGATCTCAGGACATCTCCAGACTCACAGCACGCGAAATAACATTCATGCGCCGAACAGCAGACTATAGGCCTACTAAATGGGATCATAAGAGAAATGAGGATGTGCTGAAGGGATTAAACGTGAAACCAATAACTACATACATTTGTGACTACCAAGAGAACTGGAAACATCATGTCCAAAGGATGGAACCTGGGAGATTTCCAAAGGAGATCCTTCGCTACCAGGCCCGGGGAAATAGATCGATAGGACGTCCGATGAAGAGATGGGGAAAAGTGAAAGATCGTCACGGGACATCCCAACACTTGGAAGGAAGATGATGATGATGTTTACAGTTACAATGACAAAACGCAGCACGTATGTAGCCTCACATAAGAGGCTTACAGTGCATAAGACACAAGATCAACGACTCCATCCATCAAAATTGTGGATGGACGTACTGTACTTTCCTAATGTTAGTATTAATTCCTCTGAATGCAAGAGTGGAATAATGATACATTGAGATCAGTCATTACAGGGTACAACTCTTAACGTTCATTGTAAGAGAATTCAATTATACTGCTTAACGACAAGGAGATAACTATACTGAGCCCGCTGAGCTCATGCTCAGTGATATTTTTCTTTGGAACACATTTGCAGATGTCATGCATTGTCTTAGAACACACCCGGAGACCAGCACATGGCCGGATATGATGAAGGAAGTGATCTTGACTTCAAAGAAATCTCCGAATTATTTCTCTGAGTACTTATTAATATGTTTCTACTCTTAACAAGGCTCAGATTATATCATCAAGTAATTCTGCATATTTTAAACATTCGGAGAATGTATTTTAATCTTTAGGTAAAGGTATTTAACTTCGCAGATGTGCGAAGTGGAAAGGGTTAGTTGCTCAACGACTCAAGTATGTACTGCAACCCAGCAGGCAAGAGCAACTCACACACACCCGAGTTTGTATCCGTCCACACTGGACGCGTGTTACAGTCCGTCTTAAAAGACGAGGAATAGTCCGCCCACGAGGCGACGAAGTATAATTATCTGTGTGCATCGCCATTTATTTGAGCACCTAGTTGAGTGCAATTATTGCATATTTAACGCCAGTGATAACGTTGCAGACATCATTGTGAAAATTGTATATCACGTTACCATATTTTTCGACGTCGTGGAACACCACATTTCAGACCACGTGGCCGACAAAATAATATCCGAAGTTCGTGAACTGAAATCATTTTCTGTGGTTCATTTCAACGCCACTACTTCAGAAAACATTATCGCTTGTAGCGCGAATATTTTCCGACCATGGATTACCAAGATTCCATGTGATTTGTACAGTTATAAATTCTGGGAGATTACGCCAAGTAGGCGCTTTAGAAGTTGTGAAAAGCAGACAGTGAATGGCCAATTTGATATAGAGTCTGCACCATTGTGTAACTTCAGTGAATCATCAATATCCACTATTTGTGCAATCTTAAAAGCTGTGATTTCCACGTGTATAACATGCAAATTTCAACTGACCACGTGAGTGAAATAGTTCAACGCTTATCTACCATGGGAGTTATGGAGTAGACCCCCATAATGTGAAGGAGCCGTTCAGAGGAGGAATTTCAGCATGACGGATAAACCAGCCGACCACGAGGAGAGGATGAACGTGTTCGTGCCTGGATGAGAGCCGCTACCATGGAGAAGAAGACATCTTTAAGTCGACCACGAGGACGCATCAAGTACCTGGTAATGGATAAGGCTTGGATTGGAAGCCTAGTTTGGATAACCCATATCTCAAATCCAGATGATATTTTACCCCTCTGTTCCGGAGCGAATGAGGTGAAGAAAATGTAGTCTGTGAGTCTGTTTCGCCTCTTATGTACGGGTCTTATTGTGGTAGAGTAGTTAGTTAAATCAACCGAACTCATCTTGACAGCCAAATAAGTACGGTAGGGATTTTGTAGTTTAGCCCTCATGCTTTGTCATTAATTTCAGTGATAGTTAGCCACTTTTTTGATTGGACATGGTTAAATCGGTGCATTCTTTTGAACGTCGTGAGACGTCCGGTCTATTGCTACCTAAACGTGACAGTAGCTGCTGAGATACTTTGGTCAACCCTAGTATGGGATTTTCTACTTTTCTTTTGAGATGATGGACAGCCATCATTTTTTTTTTGACGCCTCAATTTTGGTAATTTCACGTCACGCCACTGACTTGCTTGGACAGGTCGTATCGGTTGATGGCCGACAGAAGCCAGCAGTTTTGTAATTATGCTGTGATTTTTTCATTATAGTGAGCTTTGACGCCACTTAAGTTCTTGGTGAAGAACAAAATTCAGGGATTAACTAGTATGCTACTAGAGCATCGAACCCTGGACTAATAACGTATCATTAGCAAACTCAGCAGATGTGAGATTTTGTCCATTTATTGTATAATTTGTGTCCAGTGATTTTAGACACAGGATTGTTGTTATTTGAAAGTGTAAATATTACTTGAAATGACATATCTGTCAAGCCAAAGCACTCCAAGGGAGTGGCATCTATTTCTTTTACTACTGTTTGTTATTGAAGACATGAGGTCTCTTTGTACTGCGTATTTTCACGTAGTAAATGTGTTTTTATTTACTGTTTTATTGGCACAAGCCACAGGCCAGTTCATATTAGGACTTTCTTTTGAGAGAACTGCTACCTACAATGATCAAGTGTTTGTTATAAATTTCCAGACGCAATTAATGTAGAGTGCGCGAGCTCAGTGACAGTGCAGGTGTGAGCTCACCCAGAAGCCACCAGCTCACGGAATTGAGACAGACTAAATGTAGACCCTTGACTGATGCTTCAGCATCAAGTTACTGTTATGATATGCTTTCCATTATTTGGGTTAAGGTAGGAAGCCATTTTGTTAAATCAGATTTTTTTGCACTTGTAATGGATGACCACCAGAGTCATGTGATTTCATCGCTCAGCATAGCGACTATGTTTGACACTGTTTTAAAAGTGTTTTAAATTTATATGAGGTTTGTTTGCTGTTATTGACTAGTGTAGGACACCCTGTTTGGAGGATATATTTACGGTATTTTGTGCTAGTAGAGCACTGATGTCCAGATTCAGTTCTGAGACCTTGTTGTTGCCGGGAGGTAACTGATGTGTTTCCCAGGCCTACCCGAAGGTTGTTTAGATGTGCCGAGCGCCATTAACAACGTGTGTTATTGTATTGTCCGAGCATTAGGAGCTCGTGGAAGGTATTCCGACTTTTATGTCGATGTTATAGCAAGTAAATGATCTCGCAGGAGACGCTACTGCTTATCCCAGGTGTCAAGGATCGTCAGCACCATCGTCATAACCCTACAATAAAACTTAAACCTACGATTTAATAATCACAAGAGTAATTATTCTAAACGGATCTGATAATTAATTGTTTTTCTATAATCTTGGATTTACATTTTGAGCTTGCTGACCGACGCCTTTGATGTGAATCATTTCCTGGCGGGAATGACATAGGACAGAACACACTATCTTGAGACGACGGAGTGCGCTCAACCATTAGTTCGTACTAGGTGGAGCACGACACTCAAGTAATATACGTCGTTGTTATAACTACGCAATTACCAACCTAACAAGCATGCACATAGATGACTTTGGATATAAACAGTATTCCAAAACGTGTAGGCAGGGTTTAATAATATGAAACTGTGGTCTATACTCTGATTTACAAAAGATGCTCGGTGAAAGTTGTCATCCGCTTGAAGGGTGAGGTGAGGAGTGGAGACGAGAGGGGTAACGGTCTCCATAGCAACAGCAAGCAATGTTGCAATGTATGCCGACACAGCAGTAAGCACATGGTTTGAATCAGTGTGTCTTCACTCGTCACGGTCATTAGAGCGCCAGGCAGGGGTGCTAAATTCCCAAGTATTTGTGTCTTCCTGAAAGCCTCTTGGAATGTTATGAGTCATGATCTGCCTCAGTGGCAACGCAGCATTTCCCCACGTGCTAGCTTTGACAGCTGTCAGCGATCGTTATTGGTGATTCAGACTATAGTGTCTTATTTATTTCTTATGAGTGTAATCCCTTGTGTACCTTTCTCTGTGATGATGAACACATAGTTGTAAGAGTGGCATTAATGTTTTTTCTTGGCTGTCATTTAGATTTGACTGTAATGTTTTTGCTTACGGACGTCACCGCCGTAAATTTTGTATTCATTGTTACGACTTAGCTAAATTGATTAACGTTAAATGTAAATAAGGAAATGGCACTGTACTCGTTTGGAGAGACGAGACAGAAAATCATACATCTAGTGGAAAGTTTTATAAATTGGCCCATGTTAAATGTTATCGATGCTGCAAGTTGACACAAAACAGGTTTGTTGAGCGAAGGAATTAACTGAGTTAATTCGGCCAGCCAATAGCAGATTAGTAGCCACTAGGGGACTCGGAACTTGTTTCGTCGAGACGACATGGAGCCCGAGCAGTAACGAAGACTCCCGAGTAAGATCCCCGACAGAGAAGCGAAGCGTGTGGCTAGAAGGAGGAGAAGGGGATGTGGCGCGAGCTCGACACGCGACTGGAACCAATGAGAAGCCGCCTTATTAAAATTAACACCAACAGAGTAATTAACATATATAATTAATAGGACTAAGTTATTATATTAAAACATCATGAAGAGTGTTCAATGATAATTAAGAACGATTGACTACAATTACAGCCGAGTATTTAAGTAATTAATGAAGAGTTTGATCAATTATTATAAGCAACCAATCAGAGCCAAGGATTGAGAAAAGACGCGGTTTTGGAAATTAGACGCGGGGAATAGAGAAGAGGCAGCGAGATTCTTATCAACCACGACTTCGAAGCAGAAGGACGTTCGAACAAACTACTCTACAAGTTGAACAAAGCAAATAGAAAGTATTCATCGAAGGCACTTAGTAATGTGTAAGTAACATAAAAGTCGACATTCAGCAAAGAAGTAATTATATTATTAACGACAAATCTACAGCTTCAAGCATGGTAAAATTCCAAAAGTTGAGGGAGGAATTTCCGAACGATTCTACAAGCGTCGCGATGAACGCCTAAACAATTATGGGAACGACGCTATGATGGCATCAAGAACATCCGAAATGACTTAACATCAACATTTCGGGGGAGATTAACATCTAATCTCTCCCGTAATAGAAATTCCACAATTATCAGTCATTTTACCGTCTCAAATGACGATCTACAGGGAACTTTGGGGAAAGAAGACCAGAAGAATTCCAGGGAATTACCCGGCGCCGAAGCGAGAAAGGGCTATCCCATCTCACCCAGAAGAGTCATCGGTGGAAGGGGGCGACAGCACGATGATGATCGAGTTCGTATCCCGAGACCTGACAGCACGAGATATTCGGAGGGAGAATTGGAAAAGAATGCTGAACAGCACGCAGTCTTAAGCCTCTAGAAACATTCCGTTTCTAATGGGTAACCAAAGGAAGTCCGCTTCATGTCAACTTTAACCCAGCACAAGGTAGTCCACGGACCAACATTGAACATCCTACTTTGTAGAATTGTATATATCTTGAATATCCGACAACTTTTCTTGAATAGCATTTTTCTATATTGTTTATTAGATTATTGCAGTTTTCATTCTTATATTCGTAAAAACATCATGCGGATGTTTGGTCGTATTTTTCGAAGATTTCGGAATTTTAGGGATTTTTCATTTCGATTTTTCGGTTTTTGCGATATTCGAAATTTGAAGGGAGATTTTATAGTTTAGTTCAGGATAGTTATAGTAAGATTCAAACGTGTTTTTAAATCGCACGATTTCTATGTTTTATTAATGATTGTAATGATGGAAATGTTTTCCAAGTATGTGATAGGAAGTATATGTCAAAGAATGCGATTCAGAAAGATCTATTGTAGAGATCTATATAAAGTCACGATCTGAGAAATAATTAAACAGATTTAGTGAAGAAATTTTGTGAGTAAGTATTGGAATTTGTTGAAAAGACAGTAAAGAAAGAATCTGTAAAGAATTATAAAGTGGAATTAACAAATACGAACGATAGCGTATTTTGAAGTAAGAAATAATGTAACGAAGGAATTGAAGGAATGTTACAGTTTGTTGAAAGGTTTTTAAGAAATGTGAGTGAGGGACCGAAATAAGATTTTTATTTGAAGATTATCATTTTATCGCATTACCTATTAAATTGATTCATGGAGAGAACCAGTATTTTTGATTATATGGTTATTAAGATTGTGGTATCTGAAAGAAGAGTTTATTATTGGAAAGTATAGAGAAAGGAATTGCATTGAAGGAACTTCGAAGTATCTCGATGGATGAGATTTATTATTCCCGTTGTAGACGGAGGTATTTGTTGTGAGAAGGCTGGCTGCGTGGCTCAGCGGTAACGTTCTCGCTTGCTGGTCCCAAGGTTGCAGGTTCGTATCCTGGCGCAGTCAGCTGGCATTTGAGGGTGCGCAAATGCGAGGGAGCCGTGTCAGTAGATTTACTGGCACGTTAAAGATCCCCTTCGGGGAAAAATTCCGGCACCCCGGCGTCTCTAAAAGCCGCAGTAGTTAAAAGGGACGTAAAACCAATAACATTATTATTATTATTATTATTATTATTATTATTATTATTGTTGTTGTTGTGAGACAATGAGCCAGTGTGTAGCCATTGCTCTATTTTTGTAGTAATGTCTGTAGTGATAGACGCGTGTATTTCATGGAAGTAAGAAGTTATGAGAGCAATGTTATGGATGTGTATTAATTGTGGATGTTATTGAAATAGTCTCAATAGAGTTGAAACTCCTTGAAATTCACAGGACAGCGGATCCTGCATGAAGTTAAATCAGATAGAAATTATAGGATTTAATGGATCTTTGTTGAAGCTGAGATTAAACTGAGGTCTATTAAATGGTTCTCTGTAACTTGTTCTTTTGTAACTTGAGTAGGATTTCTTTACGTGCCATTTTCCTAGCTTTGTTGTTGTTGCTTAACCTTTTGTATCTAGATCTTTCGTGAGGGTTTAACTTAGTTTACAGTTAGGGCCTGGATCTTTTATTCTTTTTTTATTAGTTTGCGGATTAGCCGATACAAACCCTCTGAACTAGGATAGGGGTTTGTCTATTTTAAAATAAAATTGTTCACGAGTTTTACTTAAGTCTGGATGTTCTCATTTATTAGTTTTATTGTTTTGGGATGTACTTCTTGGGTCGTCTATGACTTTATCCACCATGTTACCCCAGATCCCCATGATCATAGTTTCTCGTGCCGCTCTGGCCTTTAAGAAGTACATCCGATCCTCTCGGCACATGTGTCCGGCAGGTGAGGTGTCTGGGAAATCACTTCGGTTGTTGGCAACCCTAACAGCTCCTCTGACGGACTCAATACCCAGTGCTTTTTTTTAGGGGCAACACGGGTGTATGCGTACCCCTTAAATATGTGAAAATATTGGTACATTTGTATATAGTCCGGCAAATATAACTTCCGACTTGAAAGTGCATCGATCAGCTGGCGTCAACGCGCTGTTCACACAAGACGAACTACAATCCTCAGACCTTAATGTAGAAAAAACATGGCGGCGGTGAATGCCCTACCAATAGCTAAGATCATGTCATCGGACTTGTCACAGTTCGTGTAAATTATTATTTTTACTCACCTAAGAGCATTAAAGATATCACAAGACGAGACTAGGTTCAGAAGAAATATGCATCAATAATTTAGACTTACCTGAATTAATTTATCTCTAGTGATGGCCGCGAATTATAGTTTTTTTCGTCTTCACCCAAGGGGCAGCTATAAAAGTCTCACTGTTTCTGTGGTTGAATAAGAAGCTTTTTGGCGAGTTATTACGATTTGTATTTAAGTTCAGTAATTATAGATTAATATTATTAGCAATAAAAAAAACAGATTCTGAAGTAGGAGAGAAGAAAGTGCCTGGTTACTGAAGTGCTGACTCAGCACATGCAGAGTATTTGTGACAAAATCGGAATGAGAATAGTTCCCTGAAATAATCGAACAAACGCCATAGAGATACAATTCAATTAAGACCTCTCGTGGAATTTTCTAAAATCTCGGGTAAAACATCACACCGAATTAGTTGATTGAAGTATGCTAAGAAGTCATCGTGTGGATATCAGAACATAATTATGGAGATTACTACACACAAGGGACACGATAATATGTTACCATCTAACGTATTAAACATTCGCTGTTACCGTTTGGAATAGTTGTACGCTGGAAATAGTTGATTCAGTAAAGTACTCTAAACACCATCTCCCTCTAACGGAATTATCGCGGCACACCAGCTCCCAGTATAAGTACATAATTGACAAGATACTCACAACACTTTATTACACACATCATAATAAAAATAACTTGCAAGCTGTAAGAATCACAAAAGTATGAATAATGACGGAACACAATGAGTTCACTGTTTGGCACAGGAGAAACATCCTCCTTAACCGATAAAACAGAAGTTCGCTGTAGTATTTGGCGTGTATACAAGGCAGTGTAGAACATCTGCCAGACTAGTAAGAATTTACGGAGGCACATGTTGCTGAGCGTCAATATAATGTCAACGGTTTGGTCTTGCCGTAGATGCTCATTGCGTTTTTCCTTTACGTACTTACTGCAAGTTCGACACTACTGAAGTGTACTAAGCTATTATTATATTGTCACTAACTAGAAAATCATTGCGGTGTATATTATTGAGTCACTTATTAATGTCTAGGTACTTCAACATCTGCAGTAAAATACACAATGCCATCGGTCGACTGAACAATCATCACACAAACGATCTAGTCCATAAAAAGCGTATTATCACATTTCAGTACATTAACACGAACTGGACTTTACAGACATACTGAAGACACTAAAATTTTCAGATGAGCGATAGTTTATCCCAACTTTCATCAAACGAAGCTAATCAAAGCTAATATTGTAAACCAGCAACGAATGTAAACAAACAATATGTCGCGCTTCTGCATATGCCATTTTCAAACTTTCGATACCTGCATTAAGGTCTGAGTATTGTAGTTGGTCTTGGTTCACAACAGCTGTAGAAGATTTCGAGTAATCCTCGATTTAAATCGATCTATCGAATCAGTTTTTTTTTGGTCGTCAACTCGGCACTCCGTTCTTATAAGCACGCAGGCTAGTGTTTGGAGGCGGGGTAGGTTGTTATTTTGTACGTGTGGTTAGTTTTGAAGGGTGATGAAAATAACGAACTCTTTTATATCCTCCCAGGCATCGAAAACCTGAAATTTAATGATTCGAACACAAACAATGACCGGACTTTGCAAATTGCTGAAAATTGCAAGATCGTGATGTTTTGTCGACTACAACTGAGAGTACCCCATAAATCTTCTTTTTAAAGAACTACTTCCATACATTTAGGAGAAAGTAGGCTACATGGTCTTTACTGAACATCTTGTTCTTTTGAAGATACCATATTTTTCGGACCATAAGATGCACTTTTTGTTACCAAAAATACTGCAAAAGAATAGGCCTATAGCTGCATCTTATGGTACGAAGGTTTATGATATTTAGATAGTAGTTTAGTAAATTATTGAATTCTGTCAGAGTATAAGTGAGTGTAAATTCTTCTTAGATTGATATGAAAAAGTAATCCATACTATTATTAAAAGCCTGGCAAAATATTTGAATAGCTTAGATGTTACTCTGAAAGCTTATGAAAATGTATTAGATGTCATGATCTTATCGGAAACGTGGAAATTAAATACCGTAACGCAAATGTTATTAAACATAGCTCCTATAAATCTTACTAGAACGAAAGCACAATAAATCAGAATGATCGAGCAGTCATTATGATAAAAGTTGGGTGACCGCATGAAGTTAAGTGTGTAACTTATCATATAAAAGTTAAAATTTATTCGAGTAGATGTTGTTAACAAAAACGACAACAAAATAGCAATAACAGGGATGTACAAACCACCAAAATACAACAAAACATTAGGCTATTTCTGGAGAATTCAAATAATTATATTAAAACAGACTGTCAGCTACAAAATGAATGTGTGTGATGTCTTCATCATCATTTCATCCTTGTCTCAATGCACAGATCATCCGTGGGTGTTAACTTAAAATTCCTACTAAAAACATTCAACTTTTGCACTTTGTTGATGTTAGTCCCGACAACCATAAGTAATGGGTGGTACCAATCTTACAGTTGTTCTTGAATAACTCTTAAAGAGCTGATCCATGTATTATTCAAAGGCAGGAAACCCTAAACAAGCTCCACAGCGTAAGGGTCACAAAAGATGATATAATGCTGGAAGTATACCGGCTACATACGAAAGCCTACAAGGAACTGATTGAAAGGAGAAAAAGAGACTTTATGGAAGAACCGCAAAGAGCGATCCTTGCAGAAACTGAGGCGGACCAATACTGGGCCTTACGACCAACATACCTTTGGAAACATGGGAGGAGCATATCAAAAACGTTACCTGCACAAAAGAGTCTAAACCTGAAACCAGGCCTCCGGAAGAGCACAATATGCTGGAACCTATCACAGAAGGAGAGTTCTTCATGGCAGTACAGAAAAATGAGGAACAACAGATCCCCGGTTCAAACGGACTAAGGAACGAACACATTAAGTAATCTACCGAGGAACTGTTACCAGTATGGATGGCCCTGCTAAACAAATGCCTACAACTTGGACAATATACCAAGCGAATGGAAAAAATCAACCATCAAGCTACGGTACAAAGGAAAAAGAAGTACGGATGACCAAAACTCATAGCATGGAGTAGCACTGGAATCTGTAGTGCTAAAACTACTAATAGGAATATTGACAGCTAGACTAGATGCAAAATCAGACCCAATGATGCCAGAAGAGCAGTGTGAATTTCGGAAGCAAAGATCAACAACCATGGCTGCAGGTAATCGACTACAACAGCACTAGAGAAATCCAAAGGCAAGCTCTATATATTTGTTGTTGACTTTTTGAAGGCTTATGATCTGGTGAACAGAAAGCTACTGATACACAAACTGGAAACACTCATAGGAAGAGCAGCTTTGGTGGCGTAGTTGGTAGCATGCTGAGCTTATATGCCCAAGGTTGCGGGTTCAAGCCCGGCCGAAGTCATCGGTTTTTTAAGAGCGTTAAAAATCCCTCAGTATGCCTTCCTTTGGAGGGGAAGTAAAGCCGGCGGACCGTGTCATATATTTATGGCATGTAAAAGAATCTTCCACTAACTACAATTGTATGAAGCTAAATTTGTAGGTTAGATTTGATTAACACCTCGGCCGACTGAATGCGCTCATACCGGCCTAGACAATGAGACATTTTTCATGAAATCCTGTTAGTTACTCAAATGCTCACACAGCGCTGTTCACCAAGCATTGCACGACTAAGACTTATCTCTACTTAGTGTAAAACAAAGCCCCCGATTCTTGGATATCACGGGTAATCTCGAGAACCACTGGATGGATTTTGATGCGGCTTTCACCATTCTGTACAGGTAATATCGAGGAAGATTTATGTAGAAAATAATTTATTTATGATCAAAGGGAGCCAAGCAGTAACGATTTTAGATTTCAGTGAATAGGTCGAAGAAAGAACTTGACGTCCGTGCGCTTTTTCAGCTTACGCTGGACAAACCGTTAAAAATATCAATATACTATGAGCGTAAGAATTGTTCAGCATGAAAAATTGTACAAAAAAGTCCGCGTGAGCATATCTCTATCTTCGATACATCGCCCACTGTAAGTGTTTTTAGTTTGGACGGGAGGGGGATTTGGCTTGCACCTCGCCATTCTTAAATTACGTCTGACAGGAATTCCTTGCACATTCATAACTGTTCCCGGGCGAAGCCGGGGCAGGTTGCTAGTGACACTATTATATTATCATTACAATTCCCACAATATCAAAATGCAAATTATATCACAAAATAAATTAGCGTGCTAATAAATCTAAGAGAAATTAGACATACCTTGCACCTCGTTACAGTTGAATTCGATCAGAATCACTCGGTTTTCATTAAAGTTTATGCATTTTTCTGCTGAACGGTTTGGAAGTTCGGCAACAGGAAACTGGGACTGTTATTTACTTAAAATATTCATTTTTGTATTTTTGTACTATTTGTGTTCATGATTTCATTACATTGTCAGAATTACCGACAGTAGTGGCTACGCTGGCTAAAGCGCAGCGTTAGGCCATGGGGCCAAGCTCTCTGCTGACTCGGTAGACGCGTGTGTTCGAGCCCCACCGTCGGCCGTCCTTGAAATGATTTTCCGTGGTTTCTCATTTTTCAACACCAGGCAAATGCTGGGACGGTACCTTCTAACAGACCACGGCCGCTTCCTTCCACATCCTTGCCCAGTTTCATTCACCTTCATCCATTCCATCTCTCATCCTGACGCGCAGGTCGCCCACGGGCGTCGACTAGAAAGACCTGCACTCGGCCTCTCAGGAGGCCACACGAAAAAAATGTCAGAATTAATGCTTTAATTAGTAGGGTATACTATTCAGTGTACCTATTATAATTAAAAACCGTGAGGTTTCTCACCTCCCCATATTACGAAACCCAGTTGCCTAATACGGGGAAAGTGCACTTTTAAAGTTAACAATAATATCAGAGGGCAATACAACATCAAACGTGCCCATATTTGTAATATACATAGTATATCGCCTGAGGTTTACATTGGTGAGAAAACCAAAATTATTCCGTTCCTTCTTATGTCTAATGTGAGCCCTATAAAAAACTCCCCATATTTGGCGACTTTCCTCTACCCATTTTTAGAAGATACCTTATGCACTGGACAGCTGAATCCGCGATTAATTGTATAGGTAGTTTCGTAAGTCTCAGAACTCAGGAAGTCCTTTCTAGCAGCGTTACTAGCAGCTTTCAAAGTTTCAAGGTAAGAAAGAACATATTCCTCTAGCCAGTTTAGGCGACTGACATTTAATGAGAAAAAATGCCCTTTATCTGGATTTCTAGACTGAATATGATGATATGTGATGCTTACGTCATGCATAGCGAACCATTTATTAACGTTTAAAAAAAATGGTTGCTTCTGCGTCCATGAATGTGTACGCTTCCGGGTGCATGCCTATATTTTCTTTCAGTGTACTAATGGCACCAATAACTTCTGACGAGAACACTTCCTTGGCACGCCGAACATTCATTTTTTCAAATTTAGTGGGTTCGATGTGTATTTTAGTGAGGTGTCTGACCGGTTTGACGATCTCACCCTTTTGCATTGTGTATAGTAATGACAAGTATTTCCCTGAAATTATTCCAGTACCATCAGTCATCTATCATTACAGAAACTGCGTTCTAATGTTTTTTTTATTTATTTATTTATTTTTAGAATGTGACAATGATCATAACTAGGGAATACATTCCTAGACTCGTCGTATGGGTGATTGACCATTGGTTGCAAATTCCCTCCCTCTAAATGCCTCATCATTGTAGTGTTAGTTTTGTGATTATCAGAGACAGTTATTATAATTATGAAACCGCATTGTTCAACCTCGAGAATAACGTCCAGCAGGAGTTTATGTAAGTCCCGTCCTGACAGCTGCTTCGTGAAAAAGAAGGCACACGGTATCTGATAATTTGTCGAAAGATCTCTTAGCACAAAACACAACACACGATTAGCTGCTACTTGTTCCCGGCTGTAATTTTGATCCTCTCTTTCCTTTTAATGAGACGGTGTTGGAGTAGTGTCCTTGTACCCGAAGAAGGTGCAAGGTATGTCTAATTTCTCTTAGATTTATTAGCACGCTATTTTATTTTGTGATATAATTTTAATTTTGATAATGCGGAAATTATAATGATAATAATTATATAGTGTCACTAGCAACCCGCCCCGGCTTCGCCCGGGAACAGTTATGAATGGGCAAGGAATTCCTGTCAGACGTAATTTAAGAACGGCGAGGTGCAAGCCAAATGCCCCTCCCGTCCAAACTAAAAACACTTATAGTGGGCGATGTATCGAAGATAGAGATATGCTCTCGCGGACTTTTTTGTAGAATTTCTCACGCTGAACAATTCTTACACTCATAATATAATGATATTTTTAACGGTTCGCCCAGCGTAAGCTTAAAAAGCGCACGGACGCCAGGCTATTTTTTCGACCTTTTCACTGAAATCGTTACTGCTTGGCTCCCTTTGTTCATAAATAAATTATTTTCTACACAAATCTTCCTCGAGATCACCTTTACAGAATGGTGAAAGTAGCATCAAAATCCATCCTGTGGTTCTTGAGATTACACATTTAATATACGTACTGTACAGCTGATTCCTTATCGCGCCTATAATGGGAGGGGAGTGCGCTCTACCGGCAACGAGTAGAAACTTTCCAATTACATGTTATACATGGGTTCTGACTGGGAATGTCAAGGCCGGTATAGAGCGCAGCTCGTATTCAGTCGGCCGTGTTAACACTCTATTTGTTCCAACGTTCGCCACCAGATGCCGGTTGTGGTGGCCTCAAGTAGCCAAGTACACAGCTAGGTGTCGTTGATGGCATTTGGTAGCAAAAGTAGGAGCTACTTGAAATTGACCATCTGCAGTCCTTATCTGAATTACAAATAACACACACTAATACAGCCATCACAATTAACACCGGTTATCAGACAGATTCTACCCACACCCAAAGTACACGGAGCTACATGACGGCGTTGTTGCAGCCCCTAAACTGAGGAACCAACCAACCAACTTCATAGGAAGAACAAGGCTGACAACCCTTATATCTCACATACTGGCAGAAAACTACAGTCAAGTGCATGACGGAGTTGGGAAGACAAACTATCAGAGTACTACAGGGGGAACCCTTAAGCCTCATCCTATTCAATGCGTTCACACACGATGCAGATGACAAAATAAAGGAATCGACAGAGAACAAACTATACATATTCACAGAGACATGGCAATTACCTCGGAGCAGATGCAGGACTTGCAAGAGGCAATCAACATACTAAGCGAATGGGCGCAGGAATATAAAATAACGATAAGCTAGGACAATACAGAGATGATCATCTTCTGGAATGGTGAGGAAGACCATCAGAATCCGACAAATAACTACGCAACAGCAAGGAACTGAAGATAGTTAACAATTTCAAATACCTTGGTCTCACACTTCAGGATAAAGGACGAAGTTTCAGGCTACCTACACACAAGAGCAAAGACAACTGCCGCAATGAAAGCAATAAACGACATAAGCAATATCACTCTAATAGCGCTGGAAACAGCAAAGGCACTCTTCCGAGCAAAGATTATACCCGTGCTGACATACGGACTAGAGTTAACTACAAACAATTGGAAGAACTCCAAAAGGTGAAATCCATATTTCTGAAAAGAGCCCTCTGAATACACAGGGCAGCCAAATGCCGACTGGTATGTGAGCTCGCAAGAAAGACGTTCCTCATAGTGGATCTCCGGACACTTCTACTAATGCTAGTAGGTAATATAAGCCGGAGCTGGCACAGGGGCGGCCGCCGCGCGCAACTGCTCTATGTTGTTCTTATGGAGGGGAGAGTCATAGCTGGCACAGGGGCTAATGGGCAACACGGCCGCCACGCACAACCACACTCTTTAATGGCGGGCATTTCAAATCATGCTTTATTTGTTATTAACTTTTTTAAAAATTAATGTATTATATATATGTTCTTTAAATTATTTTTTATTATATTTTTTACTTTTTTAATGTTTAGTTTATTATTTATTATTGTGTCTAAGCACTAAACTGCAAGGGCATTAACCGAAAAATTCTCTAACCCAACAAAAACCTCATTTCAAAATTTAGATTACTGCATGCAACATTTTTTTAAAATTTTATATTTATTACGTTTTACAAAAACAGTTAACTACAAGGTCACATACCTAACCTAACCTAAACTAACCTAACTTTACCTAACCTAACCTACCCTAACTTCACCTAACCTAACCTAATCTAACTTAAAAGAGAGAGCAAATATGAGAGCAAAAAGTGGTAGCAAAAAGAGCACAAAAAAGTGTCAGCAAAAAAAAGTGAGAGTAATGTGGGAAAAAAAAGTGAGAGCAAATGTAAGAGCACAAATAATGAACATAGTTATAACCTATTCTAACCTAACTTCACCTAATCTAACCTAACTTTACCTAACCTAACCTAACATATCCCACTAAAACTTCATTTTAAGATTTAAATTAATACATGTAAGATTTTCTATTTTTTACATTTTTTTATTTTACATTTTTATTTTAGATTTTAGATTTTGATTTAAATTTTTGATTTTAGATTTTTCGATTTTAGTTTTAGATTTTGTTTTGATTATACATTTTTAGATTATAGATTTTACATTTTAGATTTTCCGAAAAGAGTAAACTACAAGTCACGTACCTAACCTAACCTTAGGTTATCTAACCAAACATGTCCTCACCTAACTCTTCCTAACCTAACTTTACCTAAACTAACCTTTAAAGCTAGGCCAAAGGCTAATCAACACACCCAAAGTATATAAGGGCACACCACTGCCGGCTGGATCGCAACACTCCTGGTTGCTTTAAACTGCCTGCCCATTCGACGATTACAGCATTGGTTTGAGCGTACAACCTCGTTTCCAAATAAAGGCGCTAGGAAGCAGCACCATGGCACTGTGGCAGACATAAGTTTTGTATTCATGTTAATGGAGCAGTTGTGTTCGGAATGTATTCAGAATGATTTTATAATGCTGTACCGCTGCGTGCCCTTTTGTAAATCAGAACAGGGCAAGTTAGAATACCGGGGAATCTCATTTCATGAGATACCATCGGACAATTCACTGCGTGGGATTTGGTTACGTGCAATTTCCAGAGAAGGCGACGCAGGGGAAGCAAATAAACAAATAAATAAATACATACCGGTACAGAATGAATGATTGAGTAAATACGTGAGACAATAAATATGTAAGTAAATAAATATGTAAGTAGGTAAGTATGTAAGTAAGTAAGTAAATAATTTAAGAAATATGTAAGTAAATAAATAAGTGAATAAATACCGGTAAGCAATAAATAAGTAAACAAATAAATAAGAAAATAAATAATTAAATAAATAAGTAAACACATAAATAATAAAATAAATAATTAAATAAATAAATAAATGTGTAAGTAAATAAATATTTAAGTAAATAAGCAAATAAGTAAATAAATATGTAAATAAATAAGCAAATAAATAAGTAAATAAATAAGTAAATAAATAAGTAAATCAATAGATAAGAAAATAAATAAATTAATAAATAATTAAATAGATAAATACATAAGCAAATAAAGAAGTAAATAAAAATAAGTAAATAAATAATTAAATAAATACATATGTAAGTATGTTGTATGACTACCCCTTATTATTCCCGTTTTTCCAACGGGGTCGGGGATGAGATGCGATGGAAGTCTTTGTGGCGATTGTTTTTACGGCCGGATGCCCTTCCTGACGCCAACCTCATGAGAGGAGGTAATGAGAGATGAAATGAATGATGGTGAATGAAACTGGGCAAGGATGTGGAAGGAAGTGGGCGTGGCCTGTCAGAAGGTACCGTCCCAGCATTTGCCTGGTGTTGAAAATGGGAAACCACGGAAAACCATTTCCAGGACGGCCGACGGTAGGGTCGAACCCACGCGTCTAACGAGTCAGCAGAGAGCTTGGCCTCATGACCTAATGCTGCGCTTTAGCCAGCGTAGCCACTGCTGTCGGTAAATAAATACATATGTAAGTAAATTAGTAAATAAATATAAACGTGAATAAATTAATAAGTAAATAAATAAGTAAACAAATAAATAAGAAAATAAATAATTAAATACATGAATATGTAAGTAAATAAACAAATAAGTAAGTAAATAAACAAATAAGTAAGTAAATAAATAAGCAAATAAGTAAGAAAATACATAATAAAATAAATAAACATGTAAGTAAATAAACAAAAAGTAAATAAATACGTAAATAAATACGTAAATAAATAAATAAATAAGCAAATAAATAAGCAAATAAATAAGTAAAGAAATAAATAAATTTGTAAGTAAATAAATAAGTAAAAAATAAACAATCTGTCCAAAAAATCTGTAAAAATGTATAATACAGCCATCACAATAAGACGGGTTATCAGACAAATTCACCTCACACCCAAGTACATGGGGCTATATGACCACGATGTCGCAAAGCCCCTAAATAAATCATCATCCCATTTTTCGGGGGCCGGAGGCATTTCTTTTCCCTGTCTTTTATTGTCCTTATTCTTTTCTTTTCATCTCGCCAAGTATGTAAGTTAGATTTAAGTCTGTTAGGAATAGTTATAGTTTTATTATCGTCTGCATAATTACGGGAAAATTAGCTAGACATTTCGCCCCTTAAAAACAATCGCCTCCACCACATGTATTTTTGCTTTCCTTTATACTGAAAATTTGCCCGTAAGTATGTGTCTGAATACTTTTAGATGATTGAATAACAAAAGAACTAACTTAGTGTAATGTTTTCACGTCCGTCAATCTCGATATTAAGCCTCCAAACATAACAATCCTTCGTTTCAGGTATCTTCCTCTTCAAAAAGCCGCGGCAATCCCAGTGCGTTGGTGCTGCGCCTAGCGGTGAATTAATGCATATATCTTGTACGCCTGTGTGTGTCGAATGGGCAGGCAGTTTAAAGCAACCAGGAGTGTTGCGATCCAGCCGGCAGTGGGGCACACACAACTATCTTTATGCTAAGCTTATAGAGAGTAAGGTAAAGCTAACACTTGCACTGTGACTACTGTGCAAGATGTTCGCTACGCACAACCAGCTTAGGATTACAAAGTCAGTTAAGTTTTTAAAAAGTAAGAGTTTTTATTCATTTTATTTTTATTTTTTATTTTGTTGTTTACACATTTGTCAATTTCCCTTTTCCAGTTTTTAAAAATGTTAGTTTTAAGTTTTCGAATTTCCTGATATGGAAACATGGATTTTCCATTTTTGCTGTTTACACATTTGTTAATTTACCAATTTCCCATTTACAGTTTTTAAAAATGTTAGTTTAAAGTTTTTTCAATGTTGTCAATATGGAAACATGGATTTTCCAATTTTTATGTTTACAAATTTTTGATTTAGTCCATGTACAAAGTTCATTTTGCATTAAAAGTGGGGAGAGGTGGGTAGTAATTAAAAATGTCCAAACAGTGTTCTTACAATATTTTTTATTCATTTTAAATATATTTACACTATTTACACATAATACATAGTTTTTGTTATAAATTGTAGAGCTGGTTTTATTGGTTTTCTATTTTTTATTGTTAAATATGAATACCATTTTCTCTTTTTTTGTTTTCTATTTTTGTAGTGCTATTGTTTTATTTATTTTTTAATTATTTGGTTTATGTATTTGCTACATGCAGGTAAAGCATTTTCATATTCATAACTTAACTATTTAAGCATGGTCAATGATTGAGTAATGACCATAGGCATGTGTAGCTATACCATCCGAATCAATCACTCTTTTATCATCACCAGGACACAAAGCAATTTTGTTTAGTCTTATAGATGATATGTCATGTTGATTAGAAGGGATAATGTTAATTTATATTCTTTTTACATTGTTTTCCATGACCCAATCCTTATAATCTTGAAAGCTTATACAATTTTTGACAACGTCCCTGCTAATAATTTTAATCTTTTTGATTTCTTTACCATTTATGTCTAAAGCATAAATTTTAGCTCTAAGTCCAACAAATGCTTTAATAATTTGTCCACAAGCCTCGTCTTTAAATTTTCCCAACGTTTTCTTGTTTGATGCAGAGTAACACATGTGATTAGTAGGATAATCAGATGTGTCCAGGTGTTCTAGGAAATCCAACTTGTCTTGATATACATCTTGACTGTTAACCAAATAAATGAATAAGTCAGTATCCATATACATGAGTTTAAGATTGTCCATCCTATAATAGGGTAGCAGGACATCGTAGTGTTGGGAATATATTAGAGTTTTTGAAATATCCAGTATACACATTCCAATATATATAGGCATATTGAATACAATGTTACGTTCAGCCATGTGGAAAGCAGCTAGGTTAGGACCATAAATTGTTCTGTCGATAAATGTTGGCTTTGCTATTAGCTTTTCAGCTTTTTTGCTCTCAGTCACAAGACGTGTGTCTATTCTTTTACGAATATTTTCCATTGTTTTTCCAAAAATGGCATTGTTGAATAATTTGTACAGATTATTCCCATAATCATTTTTGGCTTGTTTTCGAAGGTTGTTATTAAAATCAACGTATGTCTTTAGCCAAGGTCTTTGCTTAAACTTTAACACACGATGAATTTTTACCAATTTTAGTCCATGATCTAGAGCCTGTTTAAGTGCCATGTAATGAACAACGTACCACCTTCGATTTCCAAGATGAGGAATCAGTTTTCTCAGAGACGAATCCTTAGGTTGTGTACACTCTGGTAGGAAAGGTAAATCGTTGTGTAGATCATGAAGGTCAGATGGGTAATCAACATCAACGTCTAAAATATATCCCACACCGTCGTCTTCCTTTAGTTTTTCTAGATCAACAGCATCTGGAGAAACCCACTGAAATCCACCATAAGGAAGAGAGTGGCACATAGCCCACCCGTATTGGTTGTTGGCATCATCATAGGTAATAAACTGAGATGGTTTCTCAGAATCATAGGTTTCCAAGTATTTATTGTTAGCTTCAGCATACCGATGAGACACCTGAAATATTCCTCCACGTATTCCAGACTCTATTAAAAGAATCTGATCATAATCCTGTAGCAATTCCAGTTCAATTCCAGTGTAAAGGAGCATTGCCTCGAAACTTAATCCAGGCGAAGTAAAGAAGTGTGCAGCATCCACTCGATGTGTTTTTAATGTTTTGTTTCTGAACCTTTCAAAGCTGTCTGCAAGAAGAAGTACATCTGAAGTTAGGTAGAGGTCACTATATTCCTCTAGAGTTTTAATGTTAAACTGATTCCAGACATTTTTGGCATGTTTATAGTCTTCTTTACTAACAGTTTCTTGACTTAATTTGTTAAAGAAGCCTCTTTTGGAGGTAAACACGTTTCACTTAACTTTTTCCATGAATCAATATAGTCATAACAAAATACCCATTTACGAGCCATGAGCGTTGCATTTTCTTTTCCAAAGTACTTGTCTGTTTCAGGGTATGATGTTAAGTTGTAAACTAAGTTTTCCAAACTACTCGGCATTAACCGAAACATGGCCACAAATCGAATCTTAACATTTCCTACATATTTGGTGAAGGAAATGTACTTTTCTTTCGAGTTAGCGATAACATCCACTCTCTCAGTAGTACATCCTAATTGCTTTACAATGAAATTTGAGTCGTATCCACGCATATTGTGTAGAAATACAGGAACTGGGTTTCGTGTTTTACACCTCAAATTACAGTTATTGTGAGCACTTCCACGGTATTCCCCTGTAATATGGCAATGGTCTCGAACTTTCCAGTCCCCTATGGTAAATGGTTTTTGACACAAATAACAGGTTTCAGAACATTGGAACTCTGCTTCTTGATCCTCAGTTAAAGCCTTTGGAACATTTAAACTGTAAAGGCGATCGATTTCATTAGCTATTGAGATCAAACAGTCCATAATTTTTTCTGCAGCGTCAGATCCACGATAAATAAGAGGTTGGCTTGGAAAGTTTGTCTTCATGTGTTCCACAGCAGGTCCCGTTTAACGTATATACCAATGCTCATAGGAACATAACTCTGGTATGACACTGTATAATTTGCCTCAGGATTAGGTAGACATGTTTGATAGGGTAAGAGTATACTTTCGAAATCTGCATAAATAACGTAAGGTATTCTCAGCATTTTTTCAACATTTAAGAATTCGACAATGGGGTTTTTAATAGGCATTTCAACCCTAGCAATGTCATGTAGGACACACACAGCTCCATGTTCTTTCAATTTTTCAATTCCTTGTTGTCCATATTGATTATCGAAGTGAGTAAAACACCGTTTACACGTATATATCTTATGTTCATGGTGGGTAATCTGATGTCCTACTAGTTTATTAAAATCTTTGATAAAGACGTAGTGGTTCTGACCAGATGAAGAACTTAGCAGAAGGAGGGCACGATGGTCTTGTAGCTCTTGATCCACAACCTTTAGAGGGAACAATTTGTTGTCTTGTTCCAGTCCAAATACATTGATGGATATATCGTTGGCTTTTTCAAATTTGGGAATGTCAGCTAGCGATGTAGGAAACGATATTACTGAAACATCATACTTCTTTTCCAGGTCCTTGTGTTTACTAATGCGTTGAGCATTCTTTATAACCAGTTTTGCTAAAATGGCATACATAAAACACATTTCATTTTTCAAGTTTTCAGGATTAATGACGGCTTTTCTTGCTATTGTTACGGTTGCGAGTTTGTGTCATCGCTCGCCGCATGAGTCACAACTGCCCCAGGGCTGGGCTGTGCCCTGCCTCGTGTATTGCGTGTGCCTTATGCAACAGGGCTACTAGGACAAAGGAATGGTCCAGAATGTTCGTGACGGAGCCAGCGATGGAAACCTCGAGAAGCCGTGAACCCTGGATGGATCTAGAAGCATTTATTGAGTCACCGGACTGCTATATAAGCGGCTTCAACAGTGAGGGGACCGAGTTTTCTGTGGGTGGGTGTTTTTGAGCAAGTGCGACAGACGTGTGGTGACGAAGTGCTGTGCGAGTTACGAAATCCAGTGACATTGTTTCTCCAGCTTGTGGACAGCGAAATAGCCTGCAGCAAGTGATCGTAAGTAATTGTGGTCGGTGAACATAAGGGAGAGGAGCAGGTAGTTTCTGTCAAGGCCACCGTACTCATTAGGACGGATTAACTTCTGTGGTCTGTTGACAAGTGGAAGGGCCAAGAGCGCTCAAGGAAGAGACTTGAGGAAACTGGAGTAAGGCTCCTAATTGCTTGTGTTTGCTGATTAGTGTAATTTTCTGGCCACAATAAAGTTAATTATTTCTTTAAGCAGTAATTGGTGTTGTGCTTTGTACCCCACCGTAATCCAGTTAACAAAGGTGCCACTAGGGGGGTGGCGCGTAACAACTGGTGTCAGAAGTGGGATTACGAAATCAAGCACAACACCTGACGGTCCTGGTTTCAAAACCCGAGCAGGTCATTTTCTCTAATTTTCCTGTGAGTGCATGCCCTTTACAAGGCAAACAACTAAAATGGAGGCGCAATTGGCAGCATTGCTAGAAAAGTTAAATGGCATAGAAGACGGCCAGAAGAATTTAACCAAGGACCTAACTGCCAAAATGGAAGACGGCCAGAAGAAGATGGAGGATGGCCATAAGAAGATGGAGGATGGCCAGAAGAAGTTAGCTGAGGACCTAACCGCCAAATTTCTGGATGGCCAGAAAAATCTGGAAGAGTGTCTGCTGACGATATTAGAGGAGAGCCAAAGGAAATTAGAACAGGGCCTACGTGAGGAAGTCGCAGCAGTGGAAAAGAAGTTCGACGCCTTACAAGTGGAAGTTGCCGAGCTGCGCCAACGCTCGCTGATGGGGGTGGAGGAGAAATTCAACGCCTTACAAGTGGAAGTTGCCGAGCTGTGCCAACGCCCGCTGATGGGGGTGGATGAGAAATTCAACGCCTTACAAAAAGAAGTTGCCGAGTTGCGCCAACGCCCACTGACGGGGGTGAAAGAGGAATTCAACGCTCTACGAGAGGAAGTTGCCGAGCTGCGCCAACGCCCGCCCACCGTTACACCGGGAATATCAGGAACGGGACATAGCAGAGTGACGCCCCCTACCTTCGACGGAAAGGTCCCGTGGAGCACCTACTTACGTCAGTTCGAGGCAGCCTGTTCCATAAATAACTGGAACAACACAGAAAAGGCTACAGCTCTCATTGTAGCGCTGAGAGGCGACGCCCTTAACGTCCTTCAGGCCATCCCGACTGGATCCCAGGACTACGCTGCACTGATCGCCCATATGGAGTCCCGATATGGAGATAGCCATCTTCAGCAGGCCTACCAGATGCAGCTCCGGACCCGGGTACAGAAGAACGCGGAAACCCTGCAGGAGTTCGAGATGGACATCGCACGCCTCGTAAGGCTCGCATACCCAACAGCGCCGGCCGACTTTCTGGAGCAGATAGCGACGCAGACTTTCACCGACGGGCTACGGGACTCGGACACTCAACAGGCGCTGCGACTCGCGCGCAATAAGACCCTGGCAGATGCGCTGAGCCACGCACTTGAATTCGAGACGGAAAAACAGGCATCTAGAATGCACGCGCGGGTGCGTCAAGTGGACGTCGACGAACCAGCAAAAACCAACGAGACCAAGCCCCTGGCCGACGAATTGATGGAGGCGCTAAGCCGTTTTTTCGATAGTCGCGGCACCACCAGCAACGACACAGCCGGAAGACAACCGGAGAGGCGGCCCGGAAGAGGACTACCGACCTTCTGGGCCTGCGGTAAGAAAGGCCACCTGAGCAAGGACTGCGGTGATCGCCGCCGCCGAGGGTATCCGACGGGAAATCAGTCGTCTGAAAACCGCGCGGCCCAGCGAAACGAGTATTAGCCAGCCTTGGGGGGCAAAGGTTGGCTTGTGACAGTCGTCAAGCCCCGGCAGTCCAAGTGCGTGTGACGAAGTTACGGAGGGACAATAGCCGCCTGATGGTCGACGGATTCATCAACGGAGTGAGCTGGCCCATGCTGATCGACACGGGAGCATCGAGGACCATCGTCAATCCCACTGTGATCCTGAAGTGGAGAGTGCAACCCACACAAAGGAACCTCCAGCTAATAACCGCGACCGGAGAGACCGCACCGGTACATGGCGAAGCATCATTGGAGTTCGTCATTGGTCGACGGGTGATAAAGCATCCAGTGCTTGTGGCTGACGTATCAAACGAAGTGATCATCGGACTGGACTTCCTGGACCAGAACAACATCATCTTGGACCTGAGTACCAACACTCTGCACTTTGGAGGTGAGGAACTTGCTTTGCAACCAGCACACGAGGCCGTCACCGCACGACGAGTAAGGCTGAGAGAGGACGTCATCGTTCCTGCCAGGACGGAGGTCAGCGCCGCCGTAATTGTCGACGGAAATGCTGAGGGAGTGGCGGCTGTCATCGAGCCAAAATATGAGGACATCCAGACAAAAGGATTGCTGGTTGCCAAGACCCTCATCAACACGACGTCTCGGCCGTACGTCCGCCTGTCCAACCTGAACGACTACGACATTACGGTTCACCGGGACACCAACCTAGGAGTCTGCGAGACCGCTACCTGGATTGCCCGCATCACCGACACGACGGACGGACACCTGCAGACGGACAACCGAAGAAGACGCACACTGCCAGAAGAACTACAGAAGCTGTACCAAGGATCCCAGGACCATTTAGACGAGGAACAATCACGCCAACTTCAGGACCTGCTACGCGAATACCAGGACGTCTTCTCCGTGGGGAGCAAAGACTTCGGCAGGACAAGCTTGGTCCAGCACAGAATCGACGTTGGGGACAGCGCACCGATTAGGGCCCCATTCCGACGAGTCCCGCTCGCCAAGCAAGCCGAAATCGACCGGATGGTAGAAGAGATGAAGGAGCAAGGGGTGATCGAGCCATCACATAGTCCTTGGAGTTCTCCGGTCGTGCTAGTGAAGAAGAAGGACGGTTCCACCAGGTTCTGCGTGGATTACAGGCGGGTGAATGACGTCACGAAGAAGGACAGCTACAATCTACACCGGATCGACGATACCCTGGACACCATATCAGGGTCGAGATGGTTCTCCACCTTGGATTTGAAGAGTGGCTACTTGTAGGTGGAGGTCCACACTAAGGACCGCGAGAAAACGGCGTTCTCTGTGGGCAGCGGGCTCTGGCAGTTCACCGTCATGCCATTCGGTCTGTGCAACGCCCCTGCGACCTTCGAAAGGCTAATGGAGTCCATTCTGAGGGGACTACACTGGAAGACATGCCTGGTCTAGCTAGACGACGTCATCGTTCTGGGAAAAAGCTTCGAGGAGCACTACTGCAACCTGAAGGAGATCTTGATGAAGCTACGGGCTGCCCAGCTGAAGTTGAGCCCCAAGAAGTGTCAGCTCTTCCAGAAGCAGGTCCAGTACCTTGGGCATATCGTCTCCGAGGAAGGGGTGCGCACCGACCCAGAGAAGACCGCAGCTGTGAGGGAGTGGCCAGTTCCGAAGGACAAGTCCCAACTACGAAGCTTCCTGGGACTCTGCACTTATTACCGTCGCTTCGTGAGAGGATTCGCCGACATCGCCAAACCTTTACATCAACTGACTGAGAAGGACCAACTCTTCACGTGGACAGCAGAATGCCACAGTGCCTTCGAACAACTCAAGCAGGCTCTGTGCACCGCGCCTATTCTGGCCTACCCCAGACCTGGAACAAGGTTCATCGTCGATACCGATGCCAGCGACTTTGGCATAGAGGAAATCCCATCGCAAGTAGTGGATGGCGAGGAAAGAGTAGTGGCCTACTTCAGCAAGGCCTTGTCAAAGCCAGAAAGGAACTACTGCGTCACCAGGAAGGAGCTGTTCGCCATCGTGAAGACCATTGAACACTTCCACAAGTACCTGTACGGGCAAGAATTTCTCATCAGGACCGACCATGCATCCCTGCGGTGGCTCCTGAACTTCAAGCAGACCGAGGGTCAACTCGCGCGGTGGTTAGAGAGGCTTCAACAGTACAACTTTGAGATTCAGCACAGGAAAGGCCAACTGCATTCTAACGCCGACGCCCTGTCACGATGACCGTGCCCCGAAGACTGCACCTTCTGTACTAGGAGGGAGGAGAACACCGGGATACAGTGCCGAAGGACTACCGTGGAACTTCAAGGGAGCTGGAGCCGCGAATCTTTCACGCGGGCACAAGCAGAAGATGATGACCTGGGACTGATAGCCGAATGGAAGAGGACCTGTGTCCCCAGACCCGGGTGGAACATTGTGAGTGACTGCAGCCCAAAGTTTAAGTCCTACTGGGCGCAGTGGAACTCGCTGATTGTAAGGGATGGCCTCATCTGCCGTACCTGGGAGAGAACCGACGGGAACACATCTCGGGAACAAGTCGTCGTTCCAAAGGCTATGACGGAGGAAGTCCTGAAGGAAGTTTATGGAGGATCATCTGGTGGACACCTAGGGATAAAAAAAGACCCTGGAGAAGCTGAGAGAGCGGTTCTACTGGATCGGATGCCGAACAGACGTGGAGAACCACTGCGCGAGGTGCCACTATTGCGCAGCCAGCAAGGGCCCAGGACGAAGACGACGGGGTCCACTGAAGACCTACAACGTGGGCGGCCCCATGGAGAGAGTGGCCATCGATGTTGCTGGGCCATTCCCGTTAAGCGAGGCAGGGAACCGCTACATATTAGTCGTCAGCGACTACTTTACCAAATGGGCGGAGGCGTATGCGCTCCCTAACCAAGAAGCCGCGACGATTGCAGAAACCCTGGTGAAGGAATTCGTCAGCCGGTACGGAGTACCCCTGGAGCTGCACTCCGACCAAGGGAGGAACTTCGAGTCGCAGGTGTTCCAGAACCTATGCCAGCTGCTGGGATTCCGGAAGACTAGGACAACGCCACTACACCCTCAGTCCGACGGGATGGTAGAGCGATTCAATCGCACCATCGAGAACCATCTTCGAATAGCCGTCAGCGAGCACCAGAGGGATTGGGACAAACATCTTCCACTATTTCTCCTGGCCTACCGCGCCGCCGTGCATGAAGCCACCGGGTGCACACCAGCCCGGGCCATGTTTGGCAGGGAGCTCCGTCTACCTGTCGATCTTGCCTTTGGCCGACCTGGGAATGACCCGATCCCGGTAAGCCAGTATTGTCAAGAACTGGTCGACCAACTGGAGGACGTGCACGCGTTCGCGAGGAGGAAACTGCGGGTCGAGACCGACCGAATTAAGACCCGATACGACCAGCAGACGGATGCCGGCGGATTCCACGAGGACGACCTGGTCTGGCTCTTCAACCCATTGCGGAAGAAAGGCCTGTCACCCAAACTGCAGAAGTCCTGGGAGGGCCCGTACCGAGTCGTGAAACGGATCAACGATGTCGTCTACAGGATCCAGCGGAGCCCGAGGGCGAAGATGAAGATCGTGCATCGAGATCGCCTGGCAGCCTACGGAGGGACACAGACGGACCAATGATTGATCGGAACGATCAGCCTTTTTAGGAAGGGGGTGGTGTTACGGTTGTGAGTTTGTGTCATCGCTCGCCGCATGAGTCACAACTGCCCCAGGGCTGGGCTGTGCCCTGCCTCGTGTATTGCGTGTGCCTTGTGCAACAGGGCTACTAGGACAAAGGGATGGTCCAGAATGTTCGTGACGGAGCCAGCGATGGAAACCTCGAGAAGCCGTGAACCCTGGATGGATCTAGAAGCATTTATTGAGTCACCGGACTGCTATATAAGCGGCTTCAACAGTGAGGGGACCGAGTTTTCTGTGGGTGTGTTTTTGAGCAAGTGCGACAGAAGTGTGGTGACGAAGTGCTGTGCGAGTTACGAAATCCAGTAACATTGTTTCTCCAGCTTGTGGACAGCGAAATAGCCTGCAGCAAGTGATCGTAAGTAATTGTGGTCGGTGAACATAAGGGAGAGGAGCAGGTAGTTTCTGTCAAGGCCACCGTACTCATTAGGACGGATTAACTTCTGTGGTCTGTTGACAAGTGGAAGGGCCAAGAGCGCTCAAGGAAGAGACTTGAGGAAACTGGAGTAAGGCTCCTAATTGCTTGTGTTTGCTGATTAGTGTAATTTTCTGGCCACAATAAAGTTAATTATTTCCTTAAGCAGTAATTGGTGTTGTGCTTTGTACCCCACCGTAATCCAGTTAACAAAGGTGCCACTAGGGGGGTGGCGCGTAACACTATTATAGCTGCTGGTAATGGAATATATGTGCTACTACGCAAGGGATTGTACTTATTTATTTTCAATCGTACTCCTTCCACTGCTAACGAAGCCCAATTACTGCCTTTAGCCCAAATTCTTCCATTTCTGTATTTAGCTTTGTAAATTGTGTTTCCAAGAAACTACTTAAGTCTGTTTCCAAAAATAGGGCTTAATTTCGTGTTTTAAAAGACCGATATGTAATTTCGTTGGTGGACGTATGAATAAATCTATATTCATCCACAAGATTAACTTTTATAGAATTGTGAATTGCTAGTTCTTTCTGCATAGCTTGTATTATTCGCTGTTTGTACTCTTTAGGGTATGAATTTGAATCCTTACGCGTATCACAACGTATGAAATAGGATTTAAGTTGACCTTCAAAAGATGTCTCATATTCAATAAGTCCATATTTGTCATGGTCCAAAGACAGTAGGTATTGTTTTGTAGGCTCCACTTTTTGTCTTTTAGCTGCCGGCACAACATTACAACATTCTTTATGACGACATCCATTGTAGGCATTGTTGAATTTACTGCCACAGGTTTTACACTCATAAAATTCCCCAAACGAATTTTCATGACGCTTTCTATCATAGTCCCGAAGAAATTTTTTTCCACACTGTTTGCACATATAGCTAGAAATGGTTTCTTCCATCATGGATGATTTTTCTGCCAAACAGCTGCTTACTGTGTAGTACAAGGCTGTACAATGGTTGTTTCAACAGTCTTTCACGATGTGAACATCATGCGAGGTAGTAGTCAACTGGTGATATTCTAGTTAAGGGTCCGGTAATATACCCTAGTCTAGACGAACAGCTCTTTACAGCGTATGGCAAGGCTGTAGACTGGACAGTGAGACGGTCTTTCACGATGTGAACACTGTAACAAGTAGTAGTAAACAGATTGTATTCTTGCTAAGGGTTCTCTAATATACCAGAGTCAAGACCAACAACTACTTACTGTGTAGTACAAGGCTGTATAATGGTTGTTTTGACAGTCTTTCACGATGTGAACACCGTCAGAGGTAATAGTCAACTGGTAATATTCTTGCTAAGGGTCCGCTAATATACCCCTAGTTAAGGGTAACAGCTGCTTACTGCATATGACAAGGCTAAAGACTGGCTGTTTCAACGGTCTTTCAAAATGTAAACACTGTGACAGGTAGTAGTCAACTAAAAATATTCTTATACCCTACCCAAGGTTATCAGGTACTTAATGCATATCAAAAGGCTGTACACTCATGTGTTAGGCGCTCTTTCTTGCTAAGGACCCCAATATTCCCTACACAAGGCTATACATGTTAGTTCTGAACACTTAGTTGTTAATTGTATATTCGATTTATATACAAAGCTTATACAAGCACGTTTTTCACGCGGTAAAACTTTGTTAAATAGCCGCATGCGACACGCAATGTATGATTCCGCTATCTAGCGGTGACTATGAGAACTACCTGAACGACCAGCATGGTACCTATCGCTCCATATCAACACTAACTAAACGACCGGCAGGCAACCTAGCGGTCGATATCAACACTCACTCAACTACCAGCATCCTACCTAGCGGTCAATATAACAACTCACTCAATTACAAACATGCTACATGGCTTTTGTCGGCTCTTATGTTGTCATTTTGTTGTTTATCAAAGATTTTGATAAACTAGTAGGACATCAGATTACCCACCATGAACATAAGATATATACGTGTAAACGGTGTTTTACTCACTTCGATAATCAATATGGACAACAAGGAATTGAAAAATTGAAAGAACATGGAGCTGTGTGTGTCCTGCATGACATTGCTAGGGTTGAAATGCCTATTAAAAACCCCATTGTCGAATTCTTAAATGTTGAAAAAATGCTGAGAATACCTTACGTTATCTATGCAGATTTCGAAAGTATACTCTTACCCCATCAAACATGTCTACCTAATCCTGAGGCAAATTATACAGTGTCATACCAGAGTTATGTTCCTATGAGCTTTAGTACATACGTTAAACCCTCACCTGCTGCGGAACACATGAAGACAAACTTTCCAAGCCAACCTCTTATTTATCGTGGATCTGACGCTGCAGAAAAGGTTATGGACTGTTTGATCTCAATAGCTAATGAAATCGATCGCCTTTACAGTTTAAATGTTCCAAAGGCTTTAACTGAGGATCAAGAAGCAGAGTTCCAATGTTCTGAAACCTGTTATTTGTGTCAAAAACAATTTACCCAAGAGGACTGGAACGTTCGAGACCATTGCCATATTACAGGGGAATACCGTGGAAGTGCTCACAATAACTGTAATTTGAGGTGTAAAACACGTAACCCAGTACCTGTATTTCTACACAATATGAGTGGATACGACGCAAATTTCATTGAAAAGCAATTGGGATGTACTACTGAGAGAGTGGATGTTATCGCTAACAGGAAAGAAAAGTACACTTCCTTCGCCAAATATGTAGGAAATGTTAAGATTCGACTTGTGGACACGTTTCGGTTAATGCCGAGTAGTTTAGAAAACTTAGTTTACAACTTAACATCATACCCAGAAACAGACAAGTACTTTGGAAAAGAAAATGCAACGCTCATGACTCGTAAAAGGGTATTTTGTTATGACTATATTGATTCATGGGAAAAGTTAGTGAAACGTGTTTTCCTCCTAAAGAGGCATTCTTTAACAAATTAAGTCAAGAAACTGTTAGTAAAGAAGACTATGAGCATGCCAAATATGTCTGGAATCAGTTTAACATTAAAACTCTAGGGGATTATAGTGACCTCTACCTAACTTCAGATGTACTTCTTCTTGCAGACAGCTTTGAAAGGATCAGAAACAAAACATTAGGAACACATCGAGTGGATGCTGCACACGTCTTTACTTCGCCTGGTTTAAGTTTTGAGGCAATGCTCCTTTACACTGGAATTGCTACAGGATTATGATCAGATTCTTTTAATAGAGTCTGGAATACCTGGACGAATATGCCAGGTGTCTCATCGGTATGCTGAAGCTAACAATCAATACTTGGAAACCTATGATTCTGAGAAACAATCGCAGTTTATTACATATGATGATGCCAACAACCAATACGGGTGGGCTATGTGCCACTCTCTTCCTATATGGTGGATTTCAGTGGGTTTCTCCAGATGCTGTTGAACTAGAAAAAATAAAGGAAGACGATGCTGTGGGATACATTTTAGACGTTGATGTTGATTACCCATCTGACCTTCAAGATCTACACAACGATTTACCTTTCCTACCAGAGTGTACACAACCTAAGGATTCGTCTCTGAGAAAACTCATTCCTCATCTTGGAAATCGAAGGCGATACGTTGTTCACTACAACAGGCTCTAGATCATGGACTAAAATTGGTAAAAATTCATCGTGTGTTAAAGTTTAAACAAAGACCTTGGCTAGAGGCATACGTTGATTTTAATAACAACCTTCGAAAACAAGCCAAAAATTATTTTGAGAAAAATCTGTACAAATTATTCAAAAATGCCATTTTTGGAAAAACTATGGAAAATATTCGTAAAAGAATAGACATACGTCTTGTGACTGACAGCAAAGAAGCTGGAAAGCTAATAGCAAAGCCAACATTTATCGACAGAACAATTTATGGTCCTAACCTAACTGCTTTCCACATGGCTGAACGTAACATTGTATTCGATAAGCCTAAATATATTGGAATGTGTATACTGGACATTTCAAAAACTCTAATGTATTCCCACCACTAAGATGTCCTACTACCCTATTGTGGGATAGACAAACTTAAACTCATGTATATGGATACTGACTTATTCATGTATTTGGTTAATACCCGATATGTACATCAAGACAAGTTGGATTTCCTAGAACACCTGGATACATCTGATTATCCTACTAATCACATGTGTTACTCTGCATCAAACAAGAAAACGTTGGGAAAATTTAAAGACGAGGCTTGTGGACAAATTATTAAAGCCTTTGTTGGACGTAGAGCTAAAATGTATGCTTTAGACATAAATGGTAAAGAAATCAAAAAGATTAAATGTATAAGCAGAGGCGTTGTCAAAAATAGTATAAGATTTCAAGATTATATGGATTGTGTCATGGAAAACAATGTAAAAAGAATACCAATGAACATTATCGCTTCTAAACAACATGACATATCTATACTAATATAATAAAGCTCAAGAGTTTGTGTGTTTGTGTGTTTAAACGCGCTAATCTCTGGAACTACCAGTCCGATTCGAAAAAATCTTATTTATATATGATAGCCAGACTCAAAAGGAATGGTTTACGCTATGTAGTATTAGGCTACACCTCTCAGATAACCTAAAAGATTGATTTTTGTTCAGTCAGTCGGTAGGACAAGCGCTCGCGAACTGCTCTATCCGCATGCGCTGGTGTTATGGTTAGTGATACGTACACCGTTTCACCGATCTGAACCAAAATTTGTATACTTACCTTTGGAGCCCTGCGAGTGACACTGTCTACGTGAAATTTATGACAGACCAGTTCATTCCCTGCATTCAGGCCCTTTGGCACAAATCTACACCGTTTCACCGATCTGAACCAAAATTTGTATACTTGCCCTTTGGAACCCTGCGAGTAACACTGCCTATATGAAATTTATGACAGACCAGTCTATTCCCTGCATATACCCTTTGCCACAAATCTACAACTTTTCACCAATCTCAACCAACATTGGCATACTTACCCTTTGGAACCCTGAGAATAACACTGTCTGCTTGAAATTGTGGACAGACCATTCCATTCCCTGCATTTAGGCCCTTTGGCACAAATCTACACCATTTCACCGATCTGAACCAAAATGTGTATACATACCCTTTGGAACCCTGCGTGTAACACCGTCTGCAAGAAATTTTGGACAGACCACTCCATTCCCTGTATTTAGGCCCTTTGGCATAAATATACACCGTTTGGCACAAATATACACCGTTTCACCGATCTGAACCACTTTTTGTATACTTACACTTTGGAACTCTGCGGGTGACACTGTCCACTTTAAATTTAGGACAGACCACTCCATTCCCTGCGTTTAGGCCCTTTATTACAAATCTACACCGTTTCTCCTAATTGAACCAAAGTTTACATACACTTTGAAACTCTGCTGGTAACACTGTCCTCTTGATATTTTGGACAACGCTCTACATTCCCTACATTTAGAATAACAGACAAAATAAACTTGAAAACCACGTGTTAAGGCCCTAGAACCATTCATGTCCGTAGTAGTGTAACTGTAAGAGTATTTTAATAAGTCTATTATTGACGGGCAGTTCGGGTTGCATCACGTCTGCCCTACCAGCATTCTGGTGCAAAATTGCGAAAATAGTTGCATCTTGCGCTGTTTATAAATTGCAGTCATGGGGAGCGATAAGTGCAAAAAGATCTCTTAGGCACCTTAAAACAGTTATCATCATGAAAATATTATGCCTCGGTATAAGTGCAATGGTGTTGGTGCAGTACATTGAGCTTACCAGCTGCAATAAGTGTTGGTGCTTTCAAATTTACCTTCAATTATTCCGAACCTTATCGATGAGCGCTATATTGCAATAAATGATACTATTGCTACCTCAGTAGCTCGGGACAGCCGAAGTTTTCCAAAGTGTTCTGATTATTTTCCTACGGCGGTATGCGACAACAGCCAATGAGATTTATTTCACTTATTCCTCTTTCTAATCAGTATTTGTTTGTAAATAACATGTGTCAGTGCTGTAGTTAGAAAATAGCCGTTTCCCTATTCATTATTATCATTACGGGAAAATAACTTGGATGTTATATCCATTATACTGTACTACTTATCACCCCCACTACAACCACCACTACCACCACCATCACCACCACCACCACAAAATGTTATATTTTTAAAATATTTTTTCCGTTAGTTTAAGTAGTCTATCATGTGCCAGTTCTGTAGTAGTATTCATTATTGTTACGTGTAATGCCCGTACCAACGTTTTTAAATATATATCTCCCCTATATTCAGGTGTCCCCGACCTTTAAAACGACCGTCTGATGGCTTGGTTCCGCTAATGACCTAGAGGTGGCAGCATCTATTGGCCTCTAGTTGTACCTTCTACCGCTAGAGTGTGTTTGTGGTGCCTTCTGATCTCATCCTAGTCGAGATATAATTGAAGGATATTGTATTCTACGTCATTGAACAAAAGACTATATATTCATAATACCGCCAAAATATTATTTAATATGCACATTGTTGCGTGATGTGTCAAGCTGTGATTGGACAATTACATTAACATGAATGCAGTGCGGTATTTGACTTTGGATTCTCCGCCATCTTGTGATCTTCATAGTCTGTCGTCAAGAAATCAACAAGCTTGTTGGTCGTGAAAGTGGTCGCCGCTGCCCGGGGGCTTTGCCCCCTGGCCTCAACGAAATGTGGATGTATTTAAAGGAAGGGAAGCGCCTGTACTCTTGGGGCTGTAATTTCGCCATTTCGCCGTGAAGAGGAAGTGTGAATAATTAGCTCATCTCGATGCAGACAGGAGTGTTTGTGACCCAAACGACGCATGTGGTGGGTTGGCCATTTTGAGGCAATATAGTGCCTTATATTATTATTTAATTTGTGTGTTAATTATTTTATTATTATTGTGTCTCCACAGAGAAGTTCTTAAGGTACGTAATTATTTAAAATTTAAAATTTTATATATTGTTATGGAGCTCCGAGGACACCAGAAACCAGGTTATCTAGAAAAATTGTAGTGAAACTTTGGAATATGAAACAACAAGTAGGATGGATTAAGGAAATTAGAGAAGATATGAAAGAATTGGAAATAACCTTGGATGACTTGCAAAACAAAACAACAAAATTAAAAAAACTGAGAGATATAAAAATAAGATTTCAGGCTAAAATAGACAAACGCAATACGGTAAAAAGGGTATTTACAGATGAGGAACGCCTGAGAAGATCAGAGCGAATGAAGAGCTACTGGGCGACTCGGAAAGGAAACTTACTGAAGAAGAGGACCAAGAAATGATTGACTGAAGTGGTCCAATGAGGCCGTCAAAGCAGCAGAAGAAGAAGAAGAAGAAGAAGAAGAAGAAGAAGAAGAAGGAGCTCCGATATTGGCCTTTTATTAATGTTTTAATTCTGTATTTTGTTTCGCCTGGTAGGCCTAATTTTTCTGTTTTGCTAATGTTACCAGTTATGTAAATTTTATTGTTTTCCTTCGTACCTACTGGAGACACGTTTCTAGTTTATTTTACGTTGTAAAATTCATTATTTATTTAGTTTATTTAGTTTTTGGTAATCCTTTGAATTGCCCTATTATTTATTTATTTTACGATCCGTTGCAGTCTAAAAAGCCTCATGTCAATAGTGTTAAGGCGTAATTCCTTCCTCCCTTTCTGTTCTCTCTGGTGTTTTTAAATTTAATATTATGCTAATTGTTTGCCGTAATACGATTGGACATGCGGTCTTCTTTTGTGGCCATGTTTGTTTTTTGTTTTGTCCAAGTGCATTCTCTAGGCACCGAGCGGGAGACTCAAACGTGTTGTGGTGCTCGCTTAGTATGTTTTTGTTAATCTTGTTGGTTTAACGTTGTGTTTTTGTGAGTGTTCCCGAGTTTTCTCCGTCATGAAAATTGTGGATTTGTTAATTGATCCTATATTTATTTTATTAATGTAATTTTTTTTGTTTTATCGTGGCCTTGATGTCTGCATGTCGGGTCGGTATTGCATACCTTAGTTAATTATCAAGTCCTTTCTCATTTGGTAATACCTGTATTCTTTTTTATCTTTTGGGCGTTCTTATTTTAATTTTAAATTAAATGTTTTTCTTTTCGCTCAGCAAGCATGTTAAACCGTCTTTTGCCTACTTATGTAAATAACTTATGTTGGCCTTAAGCCATATGCATCACCAAAGAGAGGGTGTTATGGCCATAGAGTTTCTTCTTTTTTTACTGATTTTGTTAAATTTTTATTTTTCCTTGCCCCTTTTGGTAATTAAATTTCCTTTTAAATTTTTAAGCAACTGGTGTGGCATTATTTCGTCGGCGACAATTCTATTATTTATCGGGTGTGTCTGTAGACGAGCCTGTGCGTTTCCCCCTCTTCTCCACCTTCCTTCCTCCCTTTAGGTGTTCTTCTGTTGGGGCATGTCATCTGGCGGTGATTTTGCTGAAAGCGATGCGGACCTCTCAGACAGGTAAGTCTGGCCATCCCTGTGTCATTTTGGTAGCAGATCGCGCTCGTGTTCGCTTCTGCAACTATCCCCTCCCCAATACCCGCAGGCTCGTTTTATGGACCCCTCTGATGCTGGTAGAGCGGTTGCTGATGGGATGTGTCATGTCAGTGCACTTGATGTTATTTAATGCTAATCCTTGTCGTTTGTTTGATTTCATGTTTGCCTCTGAATATCCATGTGGTGATATGTAAGTGACCTGATCCAAGCGAGGTTTGTGTGCTGAATTTTTATCCTGTTTGTGATGCAACATTCCCGGTGAAAATTGAAGCTTGGTAAGTGACTGGCATGTGTTCTTGGCATGGGATATGTGGGTTTCTTGATTTTCTGATAGCCTATATGCTACAAGTGAAGACATCGTGGATCCCTGTCTAAAGCTGTTCGCCATGTGGTTTGTGACAATTTTTGTAATTTAGCTTCCTGTTCTCGAGCCAAGCAAGCGATGACGTCTGCAGTTCTGGGCAGCATTGTGCATGATTTTGTATAGTATTGTGGCTGTGTTCGAGTGTCAACCTTATCTATGGTGTTGGTAATTGGTAGTTATGGTATTGTTGTGAAAGTGTAAACTGTCCTCGTAATTCCTGAAATTTGTTTCTTTCTGTATTGTCTGCCTGCATTCTGTGTTTTTCAAAATGGCCGACAATAATAGTGCTTTTGGTTTAATTGACTTAAGAGATAACCTTGTGAATTTGGAGCGTTTTTCTGGGGTTGTACGTGAATCACCTCTGTTTACTAGGTCTGAGGTTTTGGGGTCGATTACTAGTAGTGGTTTGCCTGCCCCTCTATTGCCTGGTTCTGGCTCGTCCAGACCACTTAACCCTGCATACGGTCATTCTTCTCATGTTAGGTCACCTAATGATTTCCTGGGTCCTGCCGACCCATTGCATCCCAGCTTTTTCTCTGGCAATGTAAATGTTTTGTCTCCTGTAGAGGGTGTGCGAGGGAGCTGCCCTGGTAATAATGTCTCTTTTCCAAATGCTACATACTCGCCTACCGTTAATTATGGGTCGATTCCTCACCCTATTTCTAGTTTCTTAACTAAGTTGAAGCATTTCAACCTAGATGACGTTACCCAGGTGGTCCTATTTTTAAAGCAAGTGGTCAAATTGGGTAACCATGCCACGATTTTTGGGATGTCGGAAAATCAGATTTTCCAACTGTTGTATCCTGTTGCATCCGGTATGCTGCGCGATAAGCTGATTGAAGCTATCCACCTCCGCATGTCCTTAGCCATGTTCATTGGGGAAGTGTTTTTTTTTGTCCCTGCGAGTGCCCTTAGTACTCTCGAGCAAAAGTTCTTATATCGCGTCCAAAGGTTGGACGAGTCACTTAGCGACTATGTCAGTGACATTAAGGTATATGCCCAGGTATTTGCATCCCCTTTAACTGAACGACAGTTGGTGTCATCTATTGTAAATGGGTTTTCGCCTCAATATAGGTCATACATGACTATGTGTACCAGGCCTTCGTCATTTGTCGAGCTAAAACAGGTCGTTATAGATGCTATGGCTGTGAAACATGCAGATTCCCTTCGTGTAGCTAATGTTCCTCCTCCTTCCTTGATGTCTCGTCCCCCTCCTTCCTTGGTGTCTCGTCCCCCTCCTAAGGTTATGTTTCATCCAAGACCCAATGTTAAGCGCCACACGTGCGGTGGCGTGGGACATGTTAAGAAGGTGTGTCCGAATAACCAGGTTGTATATCGCCAATGACGGGATATTTTGGAGACCAATTCGGGTGTTACTTCTAAGGATATTTCTGTGCATGAGAATTTGGGAAAACCCTGTGAAGTTTCTGGTCGCCCTACTAATGAAAATCTTGGTAACTCTTTGAAAACTAATTCATCACGTGCTAATTCTGCTTATGTCGCTGACCTACCTAACCTGTCCGTGAGCAATGTCGTGGCAAGTCAGCCTAATTCTAAACATAATGTGAAACCTGTGGTGCGGGTGTCCTCGTCATCTAATTGTAATCGTTTTAGAGTGAGTAATGATTTTGGAATTTCTCCTGTGGCTAAAGGAATATCCCCGTTTATTGAAATTTGTGTTAATGACGAGCCCGTTTCTGCATTGCTTGATTCTGGTAGTGTCGCATCCTTTATAAGCGAGGTCTGATTTTTATCTATGAAGAGTGTTTGCAAATTACCTGAGTTAGAGCCTAACAATGAATCTTTTATTTCGGCAAATTGTTCAAACTTAAATATTTTGGGTAGTATGACAGTCAAAATCCATATTCTAAATTTTTCTTGGAAGTTTAAATTTTTTGTTGCCAGAAATCTTTCTTGTTCTGTGGTCATTGGAGCTAATTTCATGTCACACATTGGTATGCTTCTTGATTTTGGTGCTCGCAACTTATGGTTTAAGTTTAGTCCGCAAAGTAAATTATCGTTTAACCCGGTTTTATCTTCTCCTGCTCTCAATTCAGTTAGTGAACCTGCGACTATTGAGGATCTCGATCTGGAAAATTTAACGAGTCTTCAAAAGGATGCCATTAAGAGGTTATGTCAGGAGTATAGTGATGTATTTACTGACAAGTTGGGTGTAACCCATTTGATGTAATACAAGATTGAGCTAACCGATTCTGTGCCGGTGCGTTCCAGCCCGTATCGCCTTGCCCCACCCAAGATGGCTGAACTTCGGAAGATTATCGACAAGATGTTGGAAGAAGGTGTAATCCAACCTTCTATCTCGGCCTACTCATCCCCTGTATTCCTTGTGCCAAAACCTAACGGTGGTTTTCGGCCGGTGGTCGACTATAGGGCTCTTAATCAAAAGGTTGTTTTACAATCCATCCCTTTGCCGGACCTTCATACATGCTTTAGTTGGTTTCGCAACGCGAAGGTGTTCACGATCCTCGATTTAAATTCTTCTTTCTTCCAAATTCCCCTCTCTCCGGAATCCAGGCATGTTACTGCTTTATCCACTGACTGGAACCTGTTTGAGTATGCCCGTGTCCCGTTTGGCCTATCCACCGGAGCCGCTGTGTTGAGCAGACTTCTGGACAAGGTGTTTTCAGAAATTAAATTTGTGTACCACTATCTTGACGATGTGGTGATCTATTCTGAGTCCTTCGAGGAACACGTTGATCATCTGAAAGTTGTACTTGATCGATTGCGTGACGCTGGCCTTACCGTCAAATTGTCCAAGGTTTCCTTTGCCAAGCTCAAAATTTCCATCTTGGGACATATTGTTTCTGAATCTGGTATCTCCGTGGACCAGTCTCGTACGCAGGCCATCAGAGATTGTAAACCACCCAAGAACGCCAAGGGTGTTGCTCGTTACATTGGAATGGTGAACTTCTTTCGTAAGTTCATCAGTAACTTTGCCGACCGTGCTGCTCCTCTAAATCAATTACGCAAAGAGCTGTGAAGTTTGAGTGGGGTCCCTCTCAGCAGGCAGCCTTCGAAGATCTTAAGCTTGCACTCTCTAACGCCCCTGTGTTAGCCATTCCGTATTTTGGGGAAGCAGTTCATTGTGCAGACTGATGCGTCTGGTCGTGGTGTTGGTTGTGTCCTACTGCAAGAGTCTGATCTGGGTAGGCACCCCATTGCATACGCTTCTCGTACCTTAACGGAAGCAGAGAGGAAGTATTCCATATACGAACTTGAGGGTTTAGCAGTGTTGTTCGCCCTGGAAAAATTCCGTATGTATCTTGAGCACACTAAGTTTCTCCTCGAGACCGATAACCAGACCTTGAGCTGGGTGTTAGGGAAACCCCGTAAAACTGGTAGGATTGCCAGATGGGCAACTAGGATTCTGTCATTCCAGTTCACCGTCCACCATATTCGTGGGTCCGAAAATGCGGTAGCTGATTCATTAAGCCGCATGTATGAGGAAACAGCCGAAGAGGATATTCAAGGATGTGAACCCGTAAGCCTTGTATCACCTGTAAATTGTGTCAATGTCGTTCTCAGCAATTCCCCTGTGCTTTTTGAAGATGTGAGGCGATTCCAGAAAGAATATCCCTCCTTATCTAGCCTAATTGACCGAATCCATTCTGGTGAAGTGATCAAGCCCTACTCTCTAAAAGATGGTGTATTGTGCTGTTCGTCTCGTCATGACCGTCTACCCAAAATTGTGCTCCCGTCGGTCCTCATTCCGGAAATCTTTCGTTACTATCACGAATCTCCTATTGGTGGCCACCTAGGAGTATTCAAGACCCGAGCCAAGATCAGACAGTTCTTCATTTGGCAAAGTATGGATGGCGACATCAGGAGGCTCATTAGAAATAGTGCTTCATGTAGTATTAGCAAACCTCCGGTTTTTACTAAGGTTGGCCTGTTGTCATCAGAACCGGCATCTAGACCCATGGAGAGGCTGTTTATCGACCATGTTGGCCCGTTCCCTCGCTCTGGTCGGGGAAACCAATTTGCGCTTGTTTGCACTGACGGATTCACCCGGTTTAGTTTGATATTCCCCACCAGACAGGCTACGACCAGTTCCGTCATAAAGTGTCTTAATTCCATCTTTTCATCTTTTGGGCCATGTCAGTACCTGGTGTCAGATAATGCCAAGTGCTTTGTATCTCATCAGTTCCGTCAATTCTTATTTGATTATGCTATTTCGCATGTAACCACCACTCCCTATTTTCCTAACCCGTCTCTCGCTGAGCGAGTCAATCGTAATCTCGGTTCTGCTCTGATTGCTTTCCACCACGACGACCATTCCAAGTGGGATTCTAATTTGCATTGGCTCAATTTTGCTTTCAACACCACCGTGCATGAGAGCACGCAAGCCACCCCTTTTTCGTTAATGTTTCGTTTATGGCTAATTCTCCGTTGTCGAATCTGTGGAACCTGCACGATCTCCTTCCAGACAGTTTCACGACCGAGGATATGAGGGCGAAATTCGACAAGGCTAGAGAGAGTATTAAGGTATCACATGACCAACATGCCAAGCGACACAATGCCTGTCGCAAGCCAACTGATTTGGAAATTGGGGATGTTGTGTACGTCCGCAATTACGAGCCTAAGGGCGTCAGTAATCTTGTTTCTAGCAAGTTGACCCCTCGTTTCAAAGGCCCCTGTTATGTAGAGGCATTCCTGACTCCCGTTACTCTTCTTATTCGAAACCCTAAGGCCAACAAAATATCCAGAGTGCATCTCTTGCACATAAAACGAGGTGGTTTGTAATGAGGAAATGCTACCATAAATTTTGTAAACCTATTTTTGTATAATGTAGAGTATCCCTAACCTTCATTGAAGCCTTCAGGCATCTGTTACTTCTGGAATTTTAAATTGGGTTTAAAAACTCTACTGGGATACAGCCTGTAACTGTTGGGTAATTCCCATTTTATGGTAAAATTGTAAAATTGTAACTAATTTTGATGTTCTCGTAGAAGATGCTAGCATGTAAGTTGGACTCGGTGGAAGACCTAACTCATGGTGATCTTGTATACCTGTTTCCTTGGGAATTTGAGTGGTCATTCCTCTACCGTAGTTCCTTCTAAATGTATAGTAGTTCAACGCGTGAATTATTGAAATGTACTACTAGTCTGTGAAAAGGTAATCTTGTTATTTAATTAGCTATTGTGAGCACGGATCTAGGGATTTTCTTTCTTCATTTAAATTCAACTTTGTTTCTCTTTTATAAAATGTAGTATTCGTAATTTCTGTAAACTTTTATTTTTTTGAAATAAGATTAACTTCTGTTTTGTAAATGGCTGCCCACTCGTCGCATGATATCTTGCATATTGCTTCCACCTACTTCGTCTAAAGCTAACAACATTGGACTAATTGAACATTTGCCTAACGTGTCTCGGACTCTGAAAGCACTGCAGGTGCTGGTGTTCTGCGTTTCTCAGGACTTATGGACACAGGGAAGCTGTTAACTAAGTGGTTTGCGAGGTGATCAATTATCCCTTCCCTGATAATCTGACCCTGCACTCTTCCTAACCAAAACTATGCGGTTTTATCCATCAATAGGAGTTAACTGGTGAACATTGTCTTCTGGAAACATGCTTGGTGAATCGACTAGTCGTGGAGTACTGCCTATGCCTAGGCATATTCGTGAACTGTGTTCACGCTTAAGGGAGGGAGACTGTTACGTGCAATGCGCGTACCAACGTTTTTAAATATATATATCTCCCCTATATTCAGGTGTCCCCAACCTTTAAAACGACCGCCTGATGCCTTGGTTCCGCTAATGACCTAGAGGTGGCAGCATCTATTGGCCTCTAGCTGGATTTGTACCTTCTACCGCTAGAGTGTGTTTGTGGTGCCTTCTGATCTCATCCTAGTCGGGAGATAATTGAAGGATATTGTATTCTACGTCATTGAACAAAAGACTATATATTCATAATACCACCAACATATTATTTAATATGCACATTGTTGCTTGATGTGTCAAGCTGTGATTGGACAATTACATTAACATTAACAATTACATTAACATGAATGCAGTGCGGTATTTGACTTTGGATTCTCCGCCATCTTGTGATCTTCATAGTCTGTCGTCAAGAAATCAACAAGCTTGTCGGTCGTGGTCGCCGCTGCCCGGGGGCTTTGCCCCCTGGCCTCAACGAAATGTGGATGTATTTAAAGGAAGGGAAGCGCCTGTGCTCTTGGGGCTGTAATTTCGCCATTTCGCCGTGAAGAGGATGTGTGAATAATTAGCTCATCTCGATGCAGACAGGAGTGCTTGTGACCCAAACGACGCATGTGGTGGGTTGGCCATTTTGAGGCAATATAGTGCCTTATATTATTATTTAATTTGTGTGTTAATTATTTTATTATTATTGTGTCTCCACAGAGAAGTTTTTAAGGTACGTAATTATTTAAAATTTTATATATTGTTATGGAGCTCCGATATTGGCCTTTTATTAATGTTTTAATTCTGTATTTTGTTTCGCCTGGTAGGCCTAATTTTTCTGTTTTGCTAATGTTACCAGTTATGTAAATTTTATTGTTTTCCTTCGTACCTTCTGGAGACACGTTTCTAGTTTATTTTACGTTGTAAAATTCATTATTTATTTAGTTTATTTAGTTTTTGGTAATCCTTTGAATTGCCCTATTATTTATTTATTTTACGATCCGTTGCAGTCTAAAAAGCCTCATTTCAATAGTGTTAAGGCGTAATTCTTTCCTCTCTTTCTGTTCTCTCTGGTGTTTTTAAATTTAATAGTATGCTAATTGTTTGCTGTAATTCGATTGGACATGCGGTCTTCTTTTGTGGCCATGTTTCTGGTTTTGAGAGTGCATTCTCTAGGCATCGAGCGGGAGACTCAAACGTGTTGTGGTGCTCGCTTAGTATGTTTTTGTTAATCTTGTTGGTTTAACGTTGTGTTTTTGTGAGTGTTCCCGAGTTTTTCTCCGTCATGAAAATTGTGGATTTGTTAATTATTCCTATTTTTATTTTATTAATGTAATTTTAAATATTTTTTTTTGTTTCATCGTGGCCTTGATGTCTGCATGTCGGGTCGGTATTGCATACCTTAGTTAATTATGAAGTCCTTTCTCATTTGGTAATACCTGTATTCTTTTTTTATCTTTTGGGCGTTCTTATTTTAATTTTAAATTAAATGTTTTTCTTTTCGCTCAGCAAGCATGTTAAACCGTCTTTTGCCTAATTATGTAAATAACTTATGTTGGCCTTAAGCCATATGCATCACCAGAGAGAGGGTGTTATGGCTAAAGAGTTTCTTCTTTTTTTAATGATTTTGTTAAATTTTTATTTTTCCTTTCCCCTTTTGGTAATTAAATTTTCTTTTAAATTTTTAAGCAACTGGTGTGGCATTATTTCGTCGGCGCAATTCTATTAGTTATCGGGTGTGTCTGTAGACGAGCCTGTGCGTTTCCCCCTCTTCTCCACCTTCCTTCCCCCTTTAGGTGTTCTTCTGTTGTGGCATGTCATCTGGCGGTGATTTTGCTGTAAGCGATGCGGACCTCTCAGACAGGTAAGTGTTCCCTGGCCATCCCGGTGTCAATTATCATCCATGAAACAAATAAATCCACGGGGCGAAGCCGGGCCCTACTGCTAGTCATCGATAAGACTAAACAAAATTGCTTTGTTTCCTGGGAATAATTATATAGTATGGCCTCGGTGCCGGGTGCAAGCTTTGTTATTTGACACCCAGAGGGCAGCTTGCATGTCGAATTTCGTTGTTCCTTGACTATAAGAGGCAAGGAGGTTAGGTGTTAGATATCTAAGCTCCTTGAACTCTATAGTGCATTCTAGTATAGAAATGAGGAACTTCGTGTTGGCGGAAACTCACGAGATTAATTTTGTCATTATGAACTCGGTCTACTGAATTCAAATGGGTTCTTTGACATGCCAACATCGTATGACATGCGTATCGTATTTTTGCCGCCTTTCAAAAATCACTTACCACGGCCAGGAGCGAACCTGCAATCCTGGGGTTAGTAGACTGACACGATATCCACTCACCCACCGTGATGATAAAAGAGTGATTGATTCGGATGGTATAGCTACACATAACTATGGTCATTACTCAATCATTGACCATGCTTAAAGAGTTAAGTTATGAATGTGAAAATGCTTTACCTGCATGTAGCAAATACATAAACCAAACAATTAAAAAGAACCAATAGCACTACAAAAATAGAAAACAAAATAAGAAAAATGGTATTCATATTTAACAATAAAAAAATAGAAAACAAATAAAACCAACTCTACAATTTATAACAAAAACTATGTATTACGTGTAAATAGTGTAAATATATTTAAAATGAATAAAAAAATACTGTATGACCACTGTTTGGACATTTTTAATTACTACCCACCTCTCCCCACTTTTAATGCAAAATGAACTTTTTACAAGGACTAAATCAAAAACATGTAAACAAAAAAATTGGAAAATCCATGTTTCCATATTCACAAAATTGAAAAAACTTTAAACTAACATTTAAAAAAACTGGAAATGGGAAATTGAAAAATGTGTTAACAACAAAATAAAAAATAAAAATTAATAAAAGCTAATTACTTTTTAAAAACTTAACTGACTTTGTAATCCTAAGCTGGTTGTGCGTAGCGAACATCTTGCACAGTAGTCACAGTGCAAGTGTTAGCTTTTCATAAAGATAAAGATAGTTGTGTGTGCCCTTATATACTTTGGGTGTGTTGATTAGCCTTTGGCCTAGCTTTAAAGGTTAGGTTAGGTAAAGTTAGGTTAGGTAGAGTTAGGTGAGGACATGTTTGGTTAGATAACCTAAGGTTAGGTTAGGTTAGGTTAGGTATGTGACCTTGTAGTTTACTCTTTTCGGAAAATCTAAAATGTAAAATCTAAAAATGTACTGTATAATCAAAACAAAATCTAAAACTAAAATCTAAAAATCTAAAATCAAAAAATTAAATCAAAATCTAAAAATCTAAAATAAAATAAAAATGTAAAATCAAAAAATGTAAAAAATAGAAAATCTTACATGTATTAATTTTAATCTTAAAATTAGGTTTTTGTGGTTTATGTTAGGTTATGTTAGGTTAGGTTAGCTTAGGTGAAGTCAGGTTAGGGTAGGTTATAACTAAGTTTATTATTTGTGCTCTTACATTTGCTCTCACGTTTTGTTTTCCACATTACTCTCACTTTTTTTTCTGACACTTTTTTTTTGTTCTCACTTTTGCTACCACTTTTTGCTCTCATATTTGCTCTGTCTTTTAAGTTAGGTTAGGTTAGGTTAGTTTAGGTTAGGTTAGGTGAAGTTAGATTAGGTTAGGTTAGGTATGTGACCTTGTAGTTTACTGTTCTTGAAAAATGTAAAATGTAAAAAATATCAATTTAAAAAAATGTTGCATGCACTAATTTAAATTTTGAAATGAGGTTTTTGTTGGGTTAGAGAATTGTTGGGTTAATGACCTTGCAGTTTAGTGCTTTGACACAATAATAAATAATAATTTAAATATTAAAAAATAAAAAATATAATAAAATAAATAATTAAGAAACATATGCATAATACATTAATTTAAAAAATAATAAATAAATAATAATAAATAATTTATAGTTAATAACAAATAAAGCATGATTTGAAATGCCCGCCATTAAAGAGTGTGGTTGTGCGTGGCGGCCATGTTGCCCATTAGCCCCTGTGCCAACTATGACTCTCCCCTCCATAAGAATAACATAGAGCAGTTGCGCGCGGCGGCCATCTTGCCCATTAGTCCCTGTGGCAACTCCGGCTTATATTACCTACTAATGCCAACTACAGAAAGCCACAAAATGTACTTCTACGCAACATACGCGATGTTGGACATAGGATGGACGCAACCACTATCCGAAATGAGACACGTCAGGACAAGACTTGCGGTCGACAGATTCCACCACAAGGCCTGTTCATGAAAGATATTCCATGACCAAGATGACAGCTGTGCAATGGCGCATGCGGGAGGTACCACATCACTACATGCTCCAACAGAACTATTGTCAATAGCTACATACAGTGAGAACTAAACAATTGAGGGAATCATTGAATGTTCTAAGTGCACACATCTGTAATATGTAATATGGTTTTATCCCTTGGTTGGGGGTTGGGATAAACACGGTAGTGTTAATGTGTTAATTTTGAAGGTTGCTTCCGGATGAGAGTAGCTTCCCGTGATTGGGAGAGACTACCAGTGTAGTGTGTTGGTGTCAGTACTTAATCTATTGGGGGCGACCCTGCAGGATGCAGTTATCTGCCAGGGGATGAATGTCTAAACGCAGGCTGTTAAACTAGCCTGCCAGCTGAGTGGAATGAGCAATCCAATGAATGTGCAGAGTCAGTGACTCGACGCTCTGCAGTCGAGTCGCGTGCTTGAGTACAATAGGACCTGACGATGCAATTACTGGCCGCTACGGTCAGGGGCAATTATGACTAAGGTCAGGTTGGGTGTGAGGAGGTAAAGTGGAGTGTGATTAGTAATAAGCGTGTAGTTTACTGACCATGTGTTTATTGGCCAGTAGATGTAATGTGATGTCCCTCTTGGGGAGTTTAAACAAATATGAAATACAATTTGTGAACTGTACAAATGTTTAGGGTAGGCGTTTATAAAAATAAGGAGTCTGAGCACCGCTAGATCTCACCTGGTGAAGAGCTGGAACGGAACCTCGTCGGGCAGGGCCGCTGGCGAAGAACAGAACAGAACAGAACAGATAATCCCTCCTGTCCGGGTTCCATTCTTATATGTTTCGGCGCTGCTTGGTCAGCATTGCATCAGTGTAGCTGCCCCAGATAGTTATTAGTGTAAATGTTTATGTGAGTTTTGCAAGCCGTTGGCTAACCTCCTAGGCTTAGGTGGTCGCCGCTTGCTGTGTAGAGATATGTTCTGGAATTATAATGTTTCCAGTTGGGGTGGTTTTGGTAGAAGATGGTGGGGTGGTTCTCAGGGGGTGCTGCCCCCGGGCTGTACAAGACCCCTTCGTCGTTATTTCGCGTCCTCGCGAACGGGAAGTAGAGTAGGCGTGTCATTGTGATGATGTTTTCTGCTTGTCCCCCTTCTTCTTTTTCTTCAGTGTCGGTGTCGTGTTGTCCTGGTGGTGATGTGAGTTTAGCGTGTGCTCAGAGGGGGGGGGGGTTTGGGTATACATATTTAATTGTTCATCTAAAATTAATCACTATGAAATTTGACATTGGAAATAATAAAAATATAAAATACAAAAAAAATACATGTTCTTGAAGTTATATGCATGTTGGTATTATGCAGGAAGGAAAAAAAACATGGTTGGACGGGTGGTTGTGCCGTCCGACGCTGTGTGGAGGAAAAAAATTGCTCCCAGCAAGGTATTGTATAAAAGATGGAAGAAAATAGAAAAACAGGTGCCCCAGGGTATAAGTTAAATGTATATCAGAATGATTTATTGTTGGGATGAAACGGGACACCTTTACAAATTTGGCGTTAGTAGAATAGAAAGGAAAAAGACAAAAGTGTGTAGAAACGTGTTTGGTGTTAGAATGTTGCAGTGCTTTATGTGTATTCTTCATATTTCTTGTGCTTTGACGGTTTTACAATTTCTTACAATTTTCGATTACAATTCCTACATGCTACGCTTAATTATAGTACTATTACTACTAAATCTTTTCTGCTCATGAGTACCTCTCTCCTTTCTCCTATGCATATGGCCATAGCGCTTTTCTTTCTTGGCCACCTTTACCTTGTAAAATTCATCTGTGGCTTTTGACCCGCCCCTGTGGTTTAGTGGTTAAACCGTTGTTGTGAATTTTCCTCCGTGGGTGGAAGAATTCACCTTGATGGCTAGGATAGACGTTCACAAAGCTACGTCTTTCCTGGCTATCGCATCCGCTCCTTATTCAAGCGTCTGTCGTGTGTCGCGTCAGCTCCGCTCGGTGCCCCACGGTCACCTCGCGTTGCTGACTGCGGCGCCGTCGCCTTAAGGGCGCGACTAAAATCGCTGCAGTGTGTACGTGTTTATGCTCGAGAAAGTGTATTACATATGTGTGTGTGTGTGAAAGATATTTACAAAAGGTATGTGCACTTCGTCATGGACCTGTGGAAGAAATATATTAATGGTGTCCAGACGGGGTTGCGTGCATTGTATTGCCGCTCGGGTGATCTGTAATAGAGCAGAACAATGTTATGTCATTCAAATGTACCATTTATCGGTGCGTGCCGATATCGTTTGCCTTTGGCACCTTATATTAATCTACCTTAACCTAAGCCGGCTAGAGTCTTATCTTAGCCTACTTTATTCTACTTTTTATGTACCTGTGTAATTGTATGTCTTCTCATTGTACTCCAATTGTGTGTAGTGTATGTGACGTCACCTTTACCTGTTAGTGATCATGTTGTCAGCGTTCCCATGATGCTGCAGTGGTGGAGCTCTCTGCTAAAAGAAAATGCATGTAAATTTAGTACATGTGGCCAATACATTATGTGCACATATCACGCAGCGCTGTTCTAAGGGTCGGCTTGGATAATGCCACCGCCCTTGAGACCTCTTCGGACGTCTCGTGTATATATGTCGCGTTCGCGTTGCATACGCGTGTTTTCGCTATATATATATATATATATATATATATATATATATATATTATTGTCGGTCTTACCCTGGTAACGTCTGGTTGCCAGGTGCCGAACGCTCTATGTCGCGTTCGCATTACATGTTCCTATTTATCTTAATGTATTGTCGGTCTTACCCTGGTAACGTCTAGTTGCCAGGTGCCGAACGCTCGATGTCGCGTTCTCATCGCATATTTCCTACTTACTTTAATGTGTTGTCGGTCTTACCCTGGTAACGTCTGGTTGCCAGGTGCCGAACGCTCTATGTCGCGTTCGCATTACATGTTCCTATTTATCATAATGTATTGTCGGTCTTACCCTGGTATCGTCTAGTTGCCAGGTGCCGAACGCTCTATGTCGCGTTCGCATCGCATATTTCCTACTTACTTTAATGTGTTGTTGGTCTTACCCTGGTAACGGTTTTAGTTGCCAGGTGCCGAACGCTCTATGTCGCGTTCGCATCGCATATTTCCTACTTACTTTATTAATGTGTTGTCGGTCTTACCCTGGTAACGGTTTTAGTTGCCAGGGGACGAACGCTCTATCTTAATTAAAAGGTGCTTAGCCTAAATTATGTTAGTTAACAGTAGGGGGGTAGTGGTGCTTCTAAATAGTGTCATGGCCGCCGCGTGAGTCCAAGCCAATATCTCGCAAACCGATGGTCGGATTTTAATAAATGAGGTGTCGTTGGACTCGGGTTGACGCCCTCTTTTCAATGGACCATTCCTTTCAATCCCTAAATAAAACCTACCCCTACTAGAGGGTGAAATTGTAATTTTAGTGAAAGTCTCTTTTCAAATACGACATGTATAAGGTGCGCTGCTAAAATGAACTTAAATGTTGTTGCTCATATCGCGCATGCGTTTTTCTGGCTGCCGCTATGGATGAACATTTTTGTTTTTGTTTTGTACGCATGCGCACTGGGGATTTTTGTAAGAGGGCGAGCTCTTTGAAAAAAATGATTGATAAGAAGGGGTTTTGGTGGTGAGGAGAGAGCCAGATAGTCGCCTACTTTCCTACGAAGTTTGCCGATATCTCTCGAACGCAAGGTCGGATTTGAACGTGTGACGTGTCAAATCGCTTGTCTCGAAGCCCTTTATATGTTATTAATAGGTTAGAGTTTTGAGAATGAGGGAAACAGGCTTTTTGGGGGTAAAACCATGATTTTAGACTTTTCCGATATCTCACGAATGCATGGTCGGATTTGGTCCTATGACGTGTCAAATGGCTTGTCTCGAAACCCTTTTTATTTTGGTAATAGGTTAAAGTTTTTGAGAATGAGGGAAACAGAATTTTTTGTTGTAAAACCGTGATTTTAGACTTTCTGTTATATTTCACAAACCAATAACGCCAGAGACGTATACGAGGGGTCGTAGGACTCGGGGTGACGCCCCTTTCCTCTCTCTTTTCGAATATAGTATTTATGTTTAAAAAAATGCGAAAGGGCCTAACGACACTTATGTTGAAAACATTTCAGTTTTTAAAACTTTTCTTAAATCTGTCTAAAATGTTCATGACGAGTGGTTGTAGATAGAAAGAGACGATACCACTGGGCACGTGTTTCAACGAAGCTATTACTGGCCACGGTGGTGATATACCAATACAGTATTCGCTATTTCGATGAGACGGCGGGTCGAGGGTTCGTTTTCTGACTTTTCCTATGATGGAATTCCTAATTCCTAAACCCCCTGAAGGGGGTCTTTAACGTGTAAACGATTATGAGTGACATGACAAATGATAATTCCTTGATCCGATGAAGTTGGCTTTAGATAGAACAAACAGAACTTGGTTATATATTGCTTGAAGTGAGTATAGAAAACAAACTTGCTGGGGCAGACTGACAGGATGTGAATGTTATTTGATCTTATTGGAATGCATTGACTTGACAGGACAATGAAAAAAAGCACAGAGATGCTGAGGACACTTGAAGGTCAAACGATATGGCAACCATGGTGGGAGGGGGAAGCTAGGATGATGTTGCCGATCATGTTCAATGTTCAATGGATGAATTTATATTTTGCGAAGCATTGTTCGGAGAGGGTCATGGGACGACTTGTTTTAAGGGTATTTATTTTTTCGATGTTTCCTATGGTGGACTCATTGATTAAAATAATCCAAAACTTCTAGGGCATGGCCTTGAGATTTTATAAACCGATAATGGGATTTTGACATACAAGATCCACTCAGAACTTGACATGATGTCATTCTTTTTATGGCTTATGAATTTCCCCAAAAAAGACCCAAAACCACAAGATCATGGACTTTTGCTTTTCTTAATATATTGCAAACCCATAATGTAAGATGTTTACTGTGAGTGACGAAATCTAGCTAGGTAAAGAAAGAATTATTGTAGGATATATGTATGGTGACTGACACGTCTTTGACCATTGGAACTTGTTTTCCGATTTGACTGTAGTACATAGGGAGTATAGGTTGTAGGCATGGATTGACAAACAGTGCACACAAAATTCAATTTATCGATTCAAGAATTAAGAGTAGACTATCATTATTTAATTGGTTAAAGAGTGTAGCTAAAAATTAAAAAATGGTGACTACATTAAACTAAACTGAACCAAGTCGAATCAAACCCAACTGAACCAAACCAAGCCTAAAGCAAACCAAACCTAATCAAGAACAAGCCAAGGGCTTAAGTGTAAAACTTGTGGGGGAATGCAGTCATTGGCAATGTCCAAAGGAAGGGATAACGCTCTACCTCTAGAGGGTAAGGTAAAGCTAGCGCATGGTGCTAATGCATATTCCTAAGTACATGAACCACACACACACAACTATCCTATGCTGTTTTTATGAGTTAACTGTTAAAACTTACTCAGTGGTTACTGAACAAGTTGGTCGCTACACACAACAAGCTTTAAATACTTGAGGCTAATAATCTATACACACACACACGCATGTTCTAAACTAAACTGTATTGCTGGTAGTGCTCACACAGTAGGCAAATGACAGAAATGCTTGGCTAACAGAAATACAATCATTTTCGTTTGTCTAATGTTACCAGCTAACCATTACATGCTATAGTGGTGAGCACATGTGCCTCTTGCACTGGAGATCGTAACTTGATTTCTAGCTCTAAGGCCTAGAATGAATCAAACTAAGAAAGAAGGGTATGGTGACGCAGTGGTTAAACTGTTAGCCTTTCACTAAGGTAGACTAGGGTTTGATTTTAGGTTAATATACATGTCATAAACAAACAAACAAACAAACAAACAAACAAAAAAGCAGAGATAATGTTTAAAACTGATTACACTTGTCTCTTTTCAAATTATTACTTAGATTGCAAATACAAAGGTGGACTGGGTTTGATATACAGTTAATGCCGCCTATCGCATACTAGCCTGTAAGAAAGCCAAACAAGCAAAAGGCGTAAGTAGAGCAGTGGTAAAATCGCTATGTGTAGAGAACTACCTAACGGTTTTATGAACTGGCAATGGTATGTCGCAGAAACAGTGCAGGATACAATCCAGCAACCATAATTTTTATCTTGTGGAGCAGAGAAAACATATATATAGAGAGAGAGATAGAAAGCTTGTGTATGTATGGGTAGCATTGATTGTTTGACCAGAGAAAATACGATGAGGTAGGGTGGGCAGAGGGAGAATTAACACTTATATATGAATGAATGGTAAATAGTATTTTTTTTTCAATAGTTTTGTTTTTCAAATGCAGTGGTAGATAGCCGTTATTTTGTAAAACATTCTTACTTGCAGTAGTAATAAGACTCTATGGTTCCGCTAACACATAGATAGACTGTATTATTGCCATGGTCAAGCACTCACATTAAGATCATTTACAAAATCATAAAATGAAAAATAAAAAATCTTGTTTTGGAAATATCGTTTTTCAACATACACAAAATAAATATATAAAAAATTTGTAAACAGCAAAATGGAAAATCCATGGTCAAGCACTCACATTAAGATCATTTACAAAACCATAAAATGAAAAATAAAAAATCTTGTTTTGGAAATATCGATTTTTTTCAACATACACAAAATAAATTATAAAAAATTTGTAAACAGCAAAATGGAAAATCCATGTTTCCATATAGACAAAATTTAAAAACCTTAAACGGACATTTAAGAAAATATATGCAAATGGGAAATTGACAAATGTGTAAATATGAAAATGGAAAAATCCATGTTTCCATATCATGAAATTGAAAAACATCAAACTGTCATTTTAAAAAAATGCAAATGGAAAATTGACAAATTGCAATGCGTGAAATGTGAAATTGAACAAATGGCTATCATTATTTTTTTTAAAAGAACATGGTGCTCAATGGTTGAGGTGTGAATCAAACCCTCTCTACTTATTTGGACCACCCGAGACTGAGTTTTAGTTGTCATACCGCTTTTAAAAGTTTGTGTTAAATCTAGGAATTGAACCCAAGAGCTTGCAGGGGAGATTCAAGATTATAATATGTTAAACAGATAGCCTTGAATGTAGGGTGTGGTAGCTATATAGAGATGAGACGTTTCGCTCGGGGCAGGGAGGCATGGAGATCTGCATCAAACCAGTCAAAAGACTGACGACTCAAACAACAACATGTAGAGCTCACCAAAATAATGTTGTGTAACGGTAAATGTTAGTCAACGAACAGTAATGCATTACTAAAACCCATGACACGATACCTAAGAGCTTTTCTAAAATTATTTTAAAATGCCTTTAACCCTATATTAAACACCCAGTTCACAAGACTCATAACTGCAATGTTAAGGTCGAACAAAACAAAATCTATATTTCAAAACAAACAAGTGGTTTAGTCAATGTATACTGGAAAAAGTTTTATAAACACTCAAGTCCACAAAAATAATTAAATTAGTAACTGTCAGGTTGACCGAGTGGTTATGGTGTTTGACTTAAGTTCAAATTTTCTGTACGAGAAAGCAAGGGTTCGAATACCTTACCTCAACATGACTTGACCACACTGTATTATTGTGTACTCGGTACACAAACCATAGATAGAGTGTATTGTTTAAGGTCACTCTCTTTGCGAACATAGTCAGAGACTGTTGATGGTTAACAATTGCATTAATAGTGGGACATAGGGATAGCAATTAAGAAAAACAGACAATACCCATACACTTTTTTTTATTTATTTAATGTAAGTACTTGTACAATAGTTATATACAAACTACAACTCTCTTTTGTCTATTACTATTTAGTCCTTTTCGATCCACTTGCATAACAAGGCAGATGACTTTGTAGTTCAGCCCCTTAAAACAACAACAACACTACCTCTTGCATAGTCTGTGATGTTGATGACTCTTGAGGCGTGGAAGATGGATACAAGATAACTTTTACAACAGGGGTTAAACGTTGCTCAACAATCAATGCACTATTTTGAGTAGCAACATCTTTCTCTTGTACTAACTTATTAGCATTCTGATAATTTTTTGCCAACACCATTAGTGTTTTGTCTGGAGCACTACATTGATGATCACTCACACTTAAAACCACACCATTTCTACTTTTCATATTGCCTCGACATTTTGTTGACCTCTGTTTTGAGCATCGCCAGAATATTATTCCTTTTACATTTTGTCGTCTATAGTTATAAGAGTAGCCTTTATAGAGTACACGTTGTTTACCTCGGTTAGTTGTAGTAAGTTCCATAGTAGTAACTAACCTGTTAGTATGATTTGCACACTACAAAGGTTATCTCTGTTCTGGTAATAGAATTATTTAGCGTTGGCTTTTATATTTAATATGTACAGTTAAAAGTAATAGAAAAGTGATAGAAAAGTGGTAGCAAAGTGGTAGACAAGTGGTAGACAATTGGTAACATAGTAGTAGAAAAGTGGTAGTAAAGTTGTAGCAAAGTGGTAGAAAAGTGGTAGAAAAGTGGTAGAAAAGTAGTAGAAAAGTGGTAGCAAAGTGGTAGAAAAGTGGTAGCAAAGTGTTAGCAAAGTAGTAGAAAAGTGGTAGCAAACTAGAAAAGTGGTAGAAAAGTGGTAGAAAAGTAGTAGAAAAGTGGTAGCAAAGTGGTAGAAAAGTAGTAGCAAACTAGAAAAGTGGTAGCAAAGTGGTAGAAAATATTACATGTATTGTTAAGAAATAGTTTAAGCGGTTACATGGATTCATTACACTATAATTTTAGCATCACGAAGCTCATTTTCTATATCCAAAAGTTCTTTCTCATATTTAGTATGACCAGCCTGTTTACAGGTATGCAAGTACTGAAGCCGCTGGATTAGCTTATTGGGATTGTTCCAGTAAACAAATTTAACAAATGATTTTTTTGGGTGTAAACCATTATCATCCTCCTCCTCATCATCATCATCATAATCATCATCATCATCATGGTTATCATCATCAATATAATTATCATCAATATAATCATCATCACTATTACTATCTAATCCTTTTTGTTCATCTTGCAATGCAACAACCTTTGGCATAGTTTGTGTTGTCTTTGATAGTGTTAGAGGTTTCTTAGACGTTAACCACTGTCCTAACATGTCTTTTTCAGGAGATAATAAATGCTCTTTAACAAACAAAGCACTATCTTGAGCCACACTATTTTTTTCTTGGTCTTGCTTTTTTACCTTGGTTAGGGTATTTTGTCCATTTAAATGAGTATTATTTTGAGATTTACAATGATGATCGATTGAAATAAGTATGTTGGAGCCTTTTGTTTTAATCATTCCTCGACACTTTTTAGATCGTTGTTTCGAACAGCAATAAATAACAGTTCCATTTTTATTAGTTCGTTTTACAATATATGCATATCCTTTATAGTAAGCACATGGCTTACCATAGCTAGTCGTTGATACTTCCATGTCGACTGTTGAGCATAAACTAACCTCTAGTAAAGTTAACTCGATAATAAAAATGATAGTTTGTAGTATGTGCAGTTTAAAGTAAGAGCAAAAGTGAGAGTCAGATGGTAGAAAAGTGTTAACAAAGTGGTGGAAGAGTGGTAGCAGTTTATAGTAGTCATGATCTTTTTTACCAGAATGTGATTTGAGTAAATGTAATTTCTAAACCTTAGCAGTGAGTAGTCAGTTAGTCTTAGTTCAGACAAGCGTAAACAGTTCTCCAATGAATCAGAGATCAAGATTTGCATTATGAAACAGTTGTGTGTAACCAATTAGGTATCGGTACTTGATAGCTTCACACATGAACAAAAATTCCAACATATCTGACATCAGATTTTCATTATGAAACAGTTGTGTGTAACCAATTAGGTATCGGTACTTGATAGCTTCACACATGAACACAAATTCCAACATATCTGACATGAAATACATGATTTGAAAGTTGACAAAGAATATCCAATCAACCATTGTAGTTGCAATGTCAAACACAAAGACAAAATCAGCATGAACTTTTAAGTTACAGGAAAATTCTATGAAATAGACTATGCATGAAATTTGGAAATACACATTAGAAGTTTGCAACACCATCCTTCTAGCCTATATAAATTATCGACATGGAAAGTGTGCACTGCCCCTAACATTAAACCAATTTATCAATAACGCAAGTCAACAATCAAAACATTTTGTCTTGAGTCTATCATTTAATGCATATATTCTGTCTACATTGAACAGTAACAAAAAACGCCATTCATAATTAATTAAGTTTGCTTTAATTCGTTATGTAATGATAAATACATATTTAAAGTTTTGGCTGACTGTTCAGAGTGAATCGGCTTTGAACACATAAGAGAGGGAATATTTTAAGACTTAACCTCTGCTCACCTAACATAACCTAAATTTACCTAACCTAACCTTATCATATAGGTAAGAAACGGGTCAAGCTATGCTTTCGACTACCGAGTTTCAGTTACTTTTCAAGGTTACTCTCCCGAACATTGCCGGAGACTGCTGATAAACACCTATGTTCCCACGGCGGCGGCGCGCAACGACTTACATGATGCGCTTCCCCCTTTTCATTGATCCCTGTAGATTTGTCCCTTTGGACTGGTCCCTGTTGACTAGCCCCTTTGGAAGGGCCCTTTTCGAATGGAGTCATTCTTGACGGGTCCCTGTGGACAGGTCCTTTTGGCTGATCCCTTTTGGACCGGTCCCTTTGACATAATTTGGATAATTGCATGGGCCAGTCCATAGGTACCAGTCCAAAGGGACCGGTCCAAAAGGGATCAGCCAAAAGGACCTGTCCACAGGGACCCGTCAAGAATGACTCCATTCGAAAAGGGCCCTTCCAAAGGGGCTAGTCAACAGGGACCAGTCCAAAGGGTCAAATCTACAGGGATCAATGAAAAGGGGGAAGCGCATCATGTAAGTCGTTGCGCGCCGCCGCCGTGGGAACATAGGTGTTTATCAGCAGTCTCCGGCAATGTTCGGGAGAGTAACCTTGAAAAGTAACTGAAACTCGGTAGTCGAAAGCATAGCTTGACCCGTTTCTTACCTATATGATAAGGTTAGGTTAGGTAAATTTAGGTTATGTTAGGTGAGCAGAGGTTAAGTCTTAAAATATTCCCTCTCTTATGTGTTCAAAGCCGATTCACTCTGAACAGTCAGCCAAAACTTTAAATATGTATTTATCATTACATAACGAATTAAAGCAAACTTAATTAATTATGAATGGCGTTTTTTGTTACTGTTCAATGTAGACAGAATATATGCATTAAATGATAGACTCAAGACAAAATGTTTTGATTGTTGACTTGCGTTATTGATAAATTGGTTTAATGTTAGGGGCAGTGCACACTTTCCATGTCGATAATTTATATAGGCTAGAAGGATGGTGTTGCAAACTTCTAATGTGTATTTCCAAATTTCATGCATAGTCTATTTCATAGAATTTTCCTGTAACTTAAAAGTTCATGCTGATTTTGTCTTTGTGTTTGACATTGCAACTACAATGGTTGATTGGATATTCTTTGTCAACTTTCAAATCATGTATTTCATGTCAGATATGTTGGAATTTGTGTTCATGTGTGAAGCTATCAAGTACCGATACCTAATTGGTTACACACAACTGTTTCATAATGAAAATCTGATGTCAGATATGTTGGAATTTTTGTTCATGTGTGAAGCTATCAAGTACCGATACCTAATTGGTTACACACAACTGTTTCATAATGCAAATCTTGATCTCTGATTCATTGGAGAACTGTTTACGCTTGTCTGAACTAAGACTAACTGACTACTCACTGCTAAGGTTTAGAAATTACATTTACTCAAATCACATTCTGGTAAAAAAGATCATGACTACTATAAACTGCTACCACTCTTCCACCACTTTGTTAACACTTTTCTACCATCTGACTCTCACTTTTGCTCTTACTTTAAACTGCACATACTACAAACTATCATTTTTATTATCGAGTTAACTTTACTAGAGGTTAGTTTATGCTCAACAGTCGACATGGAAGTATCAACGACTAGCTATGGTAAGCCATGTGCTTACTATAAAGGATATGCATATATTGTAAAACGAACTAATAAAAATGGAACTGTTATTTATTGCTGTTCGAAACAACGATCTAAAAAGTGTCGAGGAATGATTAAAACAAAAGGCTCCAACATACTTATTTCAATCGATCATCATTGTAAATCTCAAAATAATACTCATTTAAATGGACAAAATACCCTAACCAAGGTAAAAAAGCAAGACCAAGAAAAAAATAGTGTGGCTCAAGATAGTGCTTTGTTTGTTAAAGAGCATTTATTATCTCCTGAAAAAGACATGTTAGGACAGTGGTTAACGTCTAAGAAACCTCTAACACTATCAAAGACAACACAAACTATGCCAAAGGTTGTTGCATTGCAAGATGAACAAAAAGGATTAGATAGTAATAGTGATGATGATTATATTGATGATAATTATATTGATGATGATAACCATGATGATGATGATGATTATGATGATGATGATGAGGAGGAGGATGATAATGGTTTACACCCAAAAAAATCATTTGTTAAATTTGTTTACTGGAACAATCCCAATAAGCTAATCCAGCGGCTTCAGTACTTGCATACCTGTAAACAGGCTGGTCATACTAAATATGAGAAAGAACTTTTGGATATAGAAAATGAGCTTCGTGATGCTAAAATTATAGTGTAATGAATCCATGTAACCGCTTAAACTATTTCTTAACAATACATGTAATATTTTCTACCACTTTGCTACCACTTTTCTAGTTTGCTACTACTTTTCTACCACTTTGCTACCACTTTTCTACTACTTTTCTACCACTTTTCTACCACTTTTCTAGTTTGCTACCACTTTTCTACTACTTTGCTAACACTTTGCTACCACTTTTCTACCACTTTGCTACCACTTTTCTACTACTTTTCTACCACTTTTCTACCACTTTTCTACCACTTTGCTACAACTTTACTACCACTTTTCTACTACTATGTTACCAATTGTCTACCACTTGTCTACCACTTTGCTACCACTTTTCTACCACTTTTCTATTACTTTTAACTGTACATATTAAATATAAAAGCCAACGCTAAATAATTCTATTACCAGAACAGAGATAACCTTTGTAGTGTGCAAATCATACTAACAGGTTAGTTACTACTATGGAACTTACTACAACTAACCGAGGTAAACAACGTGTACTCTATAAAGGCTACTCTTATAACTATAGACGACAAAATGTAAAAGGAATAATATTCTGGCGATGCTCAAAACAGAGGTCAACAAAATGTCGAGGCAATATGAAAAGTAGAAATGGTGTGGTTTTAAGTGTGAGTGATCATCAATGTAGTGCTCCAGACAAAACACTAATGGTGTTGGCAAAAAATTATCAGAATGCTAATAAGTTAGTACAAGAGAAAGATGTTGCTACTCAAAATAGTGCATTGATTGTTGAGCAACGTTTAACCCCTGTTGTAAAAGTTATCTTGTATCCATCTTCCACGCCTCAAGAGTCATCAACATCACAGACTATGCAAGAGGTAGTGTTGTTGTTGTTTTAAGGGGCTGAACTACAAAGTCATCTGCCTTGTTATGCAAGTGGATCGAAAAGGACTAAATAGTAATAGACAAAAGAGAGTTGTAGTTTGTATATAACTATTGTACAAGTACTTACATTAAATAAATAAAAAAAAGTGTATGGGTATTGTCTGTTTTTCTTAATTGCTATCCCTATGTCCCACTATTAATGCAATTGTTAACCATCAACAGTCTCTGACTATGTTCGCAAAGAGAGTGACCTTAAACAATACACTCTATCTATGGTTTGTGTACCGAGTACACAATAATACAGTGTGGTCAAGTCATGTTGAGGTAAGGTATTCGAACCCTTGCTTTCTCGTACAGAAAATTTGAACTTAAGTCAAACACCATAACCACTCGGTCAACCTGACAGTTACTAATTTAATTATTTTTGTGGACTTGAGTGTTTATAAAACTTTTTCCAGTATACATTGACTAAACCACTTGTTTGTTTTGAAATATAGATTTTGTTTTGTTCGACCTTAACATTGCAGTTATGAGTCTTGTGAACTGGGTGTTTAATATAGGGTTAAAGGCATTTTAAAATAATTTTAGAAAAGCTCTTAGGTATCGTGTCATGGGTTTTAGTAATGCATTACTGTTCGTTGACTAACATTTACCGTTACACAACATTATTTTGGTGAGCTCTACATGTTGTTGTTTGAGTCGTCAGTCTTTTGACTGGTTTGATGCAGATCTCCATGCCTCCCTGCCCCGAGCGAAACGTCTCATCTCTATATAGCTACCACACCCTACATTCAAGGCTATCTGTTTAACATATTATAATCTTGAATCTCCCCTGCAAGCTCTTGGGTTCAATTCCTAGATTTAACACAAACTTTTAAAAGCGGTATGACAACTAAAACTCAGTCTCGGGTGGTCCAAATAAGTAGAGAGGGTTTGATTCACACCTCAACCATTGAGCACCATGTTCTTTTAAAAAAAATAATGATAGCCATTTGTTCAATTTCACATTTCACGCATTGCAATTTGTCAATTTTCCATTTGCATTTTTTTAAAATGACAGTTTGATGTTTTTCAATTTCATGATATGGAAACATGGATTTTTCCATTTTCATATTTACACATTTGTCAATTTCCCATTTGCATATATTTTCTTAAATGTCCGTTTAAGGTTTTTAAATTTTGTCTATATGGAAACATGGATTTTCCATTTTGCTGTTTACAAATTTTTTATAATTTATTTTGTGTATGTTGAAAAAAATCGATATTTCCAAAACAAGATTTTTTATTTTTCATTTTATGGTTTTGTAAATGATCTTAATGTGAGTGCTTGACCATGGATTTTCCATTTTGCTGTTTACAAATTTTTTATATATTTATTTTGTGTATGTTGAAAAACGATATTTCCAAAACAAGATTTTTTATTTTTCATTTTATGATTTTGTAAATGATCTTAATGTGAGTGCTTGACCATGGCAATAATACAGTCTATCTATGTGTTAGCGGAACCATAGAGTCTTATTACTACTGCAAGTAAGAATGTTTTACAAAATAACGGCTATCTACCACTGCATTTGAAAAACAAAACTATTGAAAAAAAAATACTATTTACCATTCATTCATATATAAGTGTTAATTCTCCCTCTGCCCACCCTACCTCATCGTATTTTCTCTGGTCAAACAATCAATGCTACCCATACATACACAAGCTTTCTATCTCTCTCTCTATATATATGTTTTCTCTGCTCCACAAGATAAAAATTATGGTTGCTGGATTGTATCCTGCACTGTTTCTGCGACATACCATTGCCAGTTCATAAAACCGTTAGGTAGTTCTCTACACATAGCGATTTTACCACTGCTCTACTTACGCCTTTTGCTTGTTTGGCTTTCTTACAGGCTAGTATGCGATAGGCGGCATTAACTGTATATCAAACCCAGTCCACCTTTGTATTTGCAATCTAAGTAATAATTTGAAAAGAGACAAGTGTAATCAGTTTTAAACATTATCTCTGCTTTTTTGTTTGTTTGTTTGTTTGTTTGTTTGTTTATGACATGTATATTAACCTAAAATCAAACCCTAGTCTACCTTAGTGAAAGGCTAACAGTTTAACCACTGCGTCACCATACCCTTCTTTCTTAGTTTGATTCATTCTAGGCCTTAGAGCTAGAAATCAAGTTACGATCTCCAGTGCAAGAGGCACATGTGCTCACCACTATAGCATGTAATGGTTAGCTGGTAACATTAGACAAACGAAAATGATTGTATTTCTGTTAGCCAAGCATTTCTGTCATTTGCCTACTGTGTGAGCACTACCAGCAAGACAGTTTAGTTTAGAACATGCGTGTGTGTGTGTATAGATTATTAGCCTCAAGTATTTAAAGCTTGTTGTGTGTAGCGACCAACTTGTTCAGTAACCACTGAGTAAGTTTTAACAGTTAACTCATAAAAACAGCATAGGATAGTTGTGTGTGTGTGGTTCATGTACTTAGGAATATGCATTAGCACCATGCGCTAGCTTTACCTTACCCTCTAGAGGTAGAGCGTTATCCCTTCCTTTGGACATTGCCAATGACTGCATTCCCCCACAAGTTTTACACTTAAGCCCTTGGCTTGTTCTTGATTAGGTTTGGTTTGCTTTAGGCTTGGTTTGGTTCAGTTGGGTTTGATTCGACTTGGTTCAGTTTAGTTTAATGTAGTCACCATTTTTTAATTTTTAGCTACACTCTTTAACCAATTAAATAATGATAGTCTACTCTTAATTCTTGAATCGATAAATTGAATTGTGTGTGCACTGTTTGTCAATCCATGCCTACAACCTATACTCCCTATGTACTACAGTCAAATCGGAAAACAAGTTCCAATGGTCAAAGACGTGTCAGTCACCATACATATATCCTACAATAATTCTTTCTTTACCTAGCTAGATTTCGTCACTCACAGTAAACATCTTACATTATGGGTTTGCAATATATTAAGAAAAGCAAAAGTCCATGATCTTGTGGTTTTGGGTCTTTTTTGGGGAAATTCATAAGCCATAAAAAGAATGACATCATGTCAAGTTCTGAGTGGATCTTGTATGTCAAAATCCCATTATCGGTTTATAAAATCTCAAGGCCATGCCCTAGAAGTTTTGGATTATTTTAATCAATGAGTCCACCATAGGAAACATCGAAAAAATAAATACCCTTAAAACAAGTCGTCCCATGACCCTCTCCGAACAATGCTTCGCAAAATATAAATTCATCCATTGAACATTGAACATGATCGGCAACATCATCCTAGCTTCCCCCTCCCACCATGGTTGCCATATCGTTTGACCTTCAAGTGTCCTCAGCATCTCTGTGCTTTTTTTCATTGTCCTGTCAAGTCAATGCATTCCAATAAGATCAAATAACATTCACATCCTGTCAGTCTGCCCCAGCAAGTTTGTTTTCTATACTCACTTCAAGCAATATATAACCAAGTTCTGTTTGTTCTATCTAAAGCCAACTTCATCGGATCAAGGAATTATCATTTGTCATGCCACTCATAATCGTTTACACGTTAAAGACCCCCTTCAGGGGGTTTAGGAATTAGGAATTCCATCATAGGAAAAGTCAGAAAACGAACCCTCGACCCGCCGTCTCATCGAAATAGCGAATACTGTATTGGTATATCACCACCGTGGCCAGTAATAGCTTCGTTGAAACACGTGCCCAGTGGTATCGTCTCTTTCTATCTACAACCACTCGTCATGAACATTTTAGACAGATTTAAGAAAAGTTTTAAAAACTGAAATGTTTTCAACATAAGTGTCGTTAGGCCCTTTCGCATTTTTTTAAACATAAATACTATATTCGAAAAGAGAGAGGAAAGGGGCGTCACCCCGAGTCCTACGACCCCTCGTATACGTCTCTGGCGTTATTGGTTTGTGAAATATAACAGAAAGTCTAAAATCACGGTTTTACAACAAAAAATTCTGTTTCCCTCATTCTCAAAAACTTTAACCTATTACCAAAATAAAAAGGGTTTCGAGACAAGCCATTTGACACGTCATAGGACCAAATCCGACCATGCATTCGTGAGATATCGGAAAAGTCTAAAATCATGGTTTTACCCCCAAAAAGCCTGTTTCCCTCATTCTCAAAACTCTAACCTATTAATAACATATAAAGGGCTTCGAGACAAGCGATTTGACACGTCACACGTTCAAATCCGACCTTGCGTTCGAGAGATATCGGCAAACTTCGTAGGAAAGTAGGCGACTATCTGGCTCTCTCCTCACCACCAAAACCCCTTCTTATCAATCATTTTTTTCAAAGAGCTCGCCCTCTTACAAAAATCCCCAGTGCGCATGCGTACAAAACAAAAACAAAAATGTTCATCCATAGCGGCAGCCAGAAAAACGCATGCGCGATATGAGCAACAACATTTAAGTTCATTTTAGCAGCGCACCTTATACATGTCGTATTTGAAAAGAGACTTTCACTAAAATTACAATTTCACCCTCTAGTAGGGGTAGGTTTTATTTAGGGATTGAAAGGAATGGTCCATTGAAAAGAGGGCGTCAACCCGAGTCCAACGACACCTCATTTATTAAAATCCGACCATCGGTTTGCGAGATATTGGCTTGGACTCACGCGGCGGCCATGACACTATTTAGAAGCACCACTACCCCCCTACTGTTAACATTAGAAAAAAAAGTATATTTTGTATTTACAAGCCAGAATGGTCCTTAGTCTAGTGCCGAAATGTGCTGTAGCTGCTGTTTTACAACAGCGCATATTAAATTTGCTTAAGTCTAAGTTGCCTTTTAAAGGTAACTGTATCTTATATACTAGAATTTAGATCGGAGGCTCGTCCCGGTCGGTTTCCCTTCCGGGGTGCCCTTGTGACCTCCTGCCGGGACCGGAACCCAGCAGTGGCCCGTAGTCCCCTCCCTTAATACTAATTGTCGACATCCCCCTCTTAGTAATTAATATAGGCCTGCGCGACGGCGTTGCGAAGGAGCAGACGCCTCGCGCGGATATCCTTTCCGTTGTTCTTTAAGTCTATGCCCCTTGCCTGCGGGATTAGTTAATAAAAATACTTGTTAATATAAATGTGGCCTCATCTCTCTACATAGAGATGTGCATTGCGCTTGATATTGTTTCCGACTCACCTCTAATACTCAGGTGTAGGCGTATGGGGCCAAGGTGTAGCAAACCTTAATTTGTTAGACGTATGAAGTCTATCAACCCCGATGTATATTTTGGAATGTAGTGTAGCTGTTTTTACGTGTCTGTATGTCTGTGTTGGATGGTGTTGTAGGTGACAGGATATCTAGGAGGAAGGGTACTGGGATGGTAGCCCGTAGTTGGTACCATGGCCATCCTGATGGCACTATCCATCTCTACTCCTGTCGTGGTATGTCGTCCTCTCTTAGTCACTATGTGTTCTCTACTCGCTCCTTGGGATGCACGCTGGCTAAGTTGGGATGCCATAAAGCATCTGCTGTCTCTTAAGGTACCAGTCTGTGGAGTGGTTGCGGGTCTGTGATACCTGCGTTGTGTAAAAATGTTTGTGTCTGTGGGCGCCGCCATCGGGCTGCCCTTAGGATGTTTAAGTGCGGTGACGCTGTGATGTCACGTCCTAACCTGGTCTCCTGTTCATAACGTTCATAACGTTGGGGTAGCATTTGATTGTAAGTGTGAATTGTCATAGCCTGATCGCCTGTAATGATTTAAAAGAAACCAAGAAAAGAAATTATTAGGGGGGGGGGGGTTGTTCCCTCATGGACGCTGTCTGTATTCGTCCCTGAGTGTTGGGCGCGTGTAGGAAGGAGGTGGCCGTGGCTGTAATTAGCGCGGCTATGTGCGTGAGGTCGCGTATCGCTGACGTCCGCTGGCGCGTGGGACGTTAACGGAGAAGGCTTATCTCGTGTCGTGTGGCTAATTGTCAGGTGCCGCTTATTGCGTGTTAACACCCTTGTAGACATGATCCTGTATTCCTGAGATGAATCCGGCCCATATTATTTGTGCATTACTGGATGCAAGGCCTATTGTAATGGCGCTGAATCCTGTGTCAACATCCTTGTCACTGTATGTCGTTATTGTTATTGTTTTTTGTGCCAGTGTCATCATGTCTGCGTGTCATTGTCACGTCTGGCTATGATGAGAATGTCTACCGGCAACAGTGTTGCAACGCGCTGGAATTCGCTTATTCGCAACGCATTGTTTTTTTGTGTATTTGTTTTTGTGTCCTTGTATACAGAAAGTTTCTAATGTTATGTATGAAGGCTGGCGGAACGTGACTTTCACCACTGTCCGTATGTTGACATGTGTTTTACATTTTAGGAAGGCCAGTGTGTTAACCTGTCATACTTTAGCTCCCAAGCTTGTTTGGACGTTGCTTCCGCAATACCTCTGCTTTATGTAATTATCTATGATTTGTGTCTAGCAAGTCTATTGCCTATGTTCGGGGTAATCCAAATTTGCCATGATTTTTGCCCGTAGAGATGTGGTGTTACCTGTTTTGTGTGGGCGTTTGTTTGTGAGAGTGGGGTCCCCCGTATTCAGGTGTCGGACGCTATGGTTCAAAGAAAAGTGTCTCGTGGTCTCTGTAGAGGCCTGGCGTTCCTGGTACGACCCCTATTGGTAGTCCCGGGGTCGCTAATGCCCTAAGTAGGCTGTTGTAGCGAGTACCTTAGAACGAATCTACGTTCCTGCATGTTAAAGAACCTTCCTGTGTTCATGATTGTGTGGCTCAATCGTTTATATGCTTGTGTGTGGCATTAGTGCAATGCATTTGCCACCTCTAGTGTATGTTTAAAGCGTGTACACAGTAACAATATGCCATTCATATACATATAATTTAAATGTTCTTATGCCTATCTTCCCTTTTAGCTATACTCTATGGGGCACAGTGTCTATGTGGGCCCCTATGTTTTTTTTGTATGGGATTGTGTATGCATGCTGTTTTTTGCGATGCTGTCCCTGTAATTCTCTGTCCCCGCGTCCATATTCCTGGTTTAATTTGGACGTACTTGCGGATTGCCTCAATTTTGACCAGTTTCCGTCTAGGTGGGAGTAAATTTTCCCCTGTGAATGGGTCTATCTGGTGTCTAGTCGCGCTGGCTGAGTTTTCCGACTTTCCATGTTGAAAAACCCGTGTGTTGTATGTAACTGATCTTTCGTCGGTCGACAATTTTTTGTTTGTCATGGCGTCCGGTTTGACTGGGTATTCGGACCCGTGATCCCGTGTAGCGCTCCGTGTGTTATGTCTGCGTATTCTGTTGGGATTTTGTGCGTCCCTAGTGTGGCCTCTAATCGTGTTGTCGCGCCAAAAATGCCGTTGGCTAGCTTCCTTTTTGGCACGTATTTATCGTGTTTCTGTGCGTGTGCATATGCCTTAGGCTAATGCGTAGGCTCATGCCTCGGGTCCACATTTTCTGTGTTTTATGCACCATGGCGTGTATTGTATGTTTGAGACACGCGTGCGAAAATGTACGTTAGTGTGAGCGTTTTGTATAATTCGGAACGTCCCTCGTACTTTAATTTCGGGAGTTATCCGGCTTTGAAAATGGTGTGAATGACTGTGTATACTACTGCTGGAGTGAAAGCGCTCCTAGCCCGTCTGATATTTGCGAAGGCCGCCTGTTCCATTACGTCTTATCGCTGACTGGCGATAGAGTCAAGTTTCAATGGCGTGGGCAGTACCTGCTGCCAGCCTGCGGTCTGCTTGTTACATGTGCTGAGACAACGTGCGTGGGTTTGCTGACACGCTATTCTATTGTGAGCATACATGATGTGCCTTTGGCTTCTCGTCATGTAAAAGACCCTACCTCTGCTCATATATTGTGTCCCCAAATTTTGTGTTATTGTAGCCCTGGTGCGAATATATTCCTGTTAGCGTGACTGTCCCTTATCGCTGTATCTTTCAATTGGATGGCTACCCGACCTTGCGCTCCTGGTATTCAGAAGGTCGCGGATTTGAGACCGTCTTTGTTCAGGATGATCATTCCTGTTGCCCTTTGGGCCTGTGTCTCTGTGACAGTTTCGTTAGTGTTTTATACTCTTTTTATGATAACTGTGTTTACTGTGTGACTTCAAAAATATGTTACGGTATTTTCCCCTGAGCTGTGCGTGTTATCCCATGATATTTACGCTTAGTTTGAGCTACATCATAGAGAACAAGAAAAATTCCTGCTATGGGCTGCGTAAGAAATAGCGTACACTTATGGATTAAATATATCTGTATGCATGCGAATTGTACAGTTGTGTGCATGTGTGTTTTGTGTGTTTACCCTCTACAGGGGTAGAACCTGTCTTTTGTGTCAATTGTAGTGTACGCGCCCCCGTGAGGGTTTTGGGAACATTTATCCATGGGCTTGTGCGGTTAGTGAATTTCACTATTGTGCGCACGCCCTCGCTCGTCGGGGTGAATTATTGCGCCCTGTTATGAAGGCATAGGCTTCAGGTTCCCATTGAGGCGCTTCTTTACTATCTTTCAGGGGTGTTTTAAGTAAAGCAGGCCTAAGCCTACGTTCCCCGTAGTGCCTGTTAATAGGCGTAGGTATGCTGGCGCCTGAAGGGCTGTGTTGGCTCTTTGCTGCCCTGTTAGTGTCTGTGCGCGTGTACGCCCTCTTGTCAGCCTGGCCGCGTGGGGTGGGCGGTAAAACCTCCCTTAAACCCCGTGTATTTTGTTGCGGATGCAGGATAGCGTGTTCAGGCGTGTGTGTTACACCCTGGTGAACTGTAAACAATCCCCTGTATGACTTTGCACTGGGGGTGCACATGTTAGTGTCCACTTCCGTTCTGGCGAAATCGCCCTCTGAACTGGCGGTAGGGGTCGTGTAAGTGTCTGTGATTGCTCTTGCAATGTGTTGGAGGGTAGTCTGACCGATTTCTGGCCTATGGCCACGGCAGACTCCTTCCTTTGTGTGGCGGTACGTGTCGAGAGGGACATCCTCGCGAATTGCTGAGTTAGCGTAACTACGCCTATGTCCTCTCTAGGCTGGGCTGGTGGCCCTGCCATGAACTCAAAAATGGCCTTGTTGGCTTGGAGTTCCCTATATTCCTCCCAAATTTGGGCGTACTGCGTATTCAGGCATATGGCCTGTTCGGCAACTTTGGTACCGTTGGTCCCTATCCGTTTGTGTTCTTGGATGAGTGTCTCCCATTGCTGGAACATGATCTCGTGTCGGCAGTGTAGTTTCCAGTGGGCTTTAATGATTTGTGTACGGAGGGTGGGGATTCTCGAATCTTCCGATTCTTGGCGCTGCGGGGTGGCCGGACAAGTGCCCTTATAATTCGCATATACTGGGCGTGCAGGAGCTGCTGATACCTTCTAAGGTAGTCCTGTCTTGTCTCAAAGACCTTGTGCCAGGCAATTAATTGCGGGTATTCCCCAATGCTCCTCAGCACAGCTAGACGGTATAGAGGGGCCATCCTGAGTCACCAAGTGTGTGTATAAAAAGAACTGTGTGTGTTTTCCAATGTATTATATTTCTGATTCTTCCCAGGGGGGGGGTGGGTGGGTTGAGTAAAATTTCCCTTGTGTTTCTAGAGTGAAGGAAAAAATAACGCTTTCTCTCAAAAAATACTTTTGCTTGGCTGCGTGCGGTACGGATCGCTCTACCACGGGGGCTCGTTGTTTGAGTCCCTTACCCTTATTTTGCGTGGTAGTCGCGCCTCCACCAAATATGTTGTATCCCTTGGTTGGGGGTTGGGATAAACACGGTAGTGTTAATGTGTTAATTTTGAAGGTTGCTTCCGGATGAGAGTAGCTTCCCGTGATTGGGAGAGACTACCAGTATAGTGTGTTGGTGTCAGTACTTAATCTATTAGGGGCGACCCTGCAGGATGCAGTTATCTGCCAGGGGATGAATGTCTAAACGCAGGCTGTTAAACTAGCCTGCCAGCTGAGTGGAATGAGCAATCCAATGAATGTGCAGAGTCAGTGACTCGACGCTCTGCAGTCGAGTCGCGTGCTTGAGTACAATAGGACCTGACGATGCAATTACTGGCCGCTACGGTCAGGGGCAATTATGACTAAGGTCAGGTTGGGTGTGAGGAGGTAAAGTGGAGTGTGATTAGTAATAAGCGTGTAGTTTACTGACCATGTATTTATTGGCCAGTAGATGTAATGTGATGTCCCTCTTGGGGAGTTTAAACAAATTAATATGAAATACAATTTGTGAACTGTACAAATGTTTAGGGTAGGCGTTTATAAAAATAAGGAGTCTGAGCACCGCTAGATCTCACCTGGTGAAAAGCTGGAACGGAACCTCGTCGGGCAGGGCCGCTGGCGAAGAACAGAACAGAACAGATAATCCCTCCTGTCCGGGTTCCATTCTTATATGTTTCGGCGCTGCTTGGTCAGCATTGCATCAGTGTAGCTGCCCCAGATAGTTGTTAGTGTAAATGTTTATGTGAGTTTTGCAAGCCGTTGGCTAACCTCCTAGGCTTAGGTGGTCGCCGCTTGCTGTGTAGAGATATGTTCTGGAATTATAATTTTTCCAGTTGGGGTGGTTTTGGTAGAAGATGGCGGGGTGGTTCTCAGGGGGTACTGCCCCCGGGCTGTACAATATGGTCACCTGGCTGCAATAAAGGCTACTATTATTAATATTGTAGTCATAGAAGCCATTTTTCAGTGTTGCCTAATTCTATTAAAGAAAGCTTTTCATTCGGCCAACACAAATATTGTCATTATTACTATTAAACAGCCAATCCAATATGCTTTTTTACCAAACTTTGTGCTAAGGAAGTACGTTAGCCTATGTTTTACTGATTCTCTTTTATTTTTATTTTTAGGGAGAATCATCAGAATCATCTGCCCCTATACAGACACTTGTTTTCTGTAACCAGGTCCAATGTTACCAACTACTAATACAATTTTTTTAGATCGTAGGCTTTCATGGCCGGTGTCTAGTTTATCATCTAGCCACGTTGTGTATTGGTGATTGTTGTCTAGGCTTACCAGAGTTGCTAGGCTACCAGGAACTCTTTCTCATCCGTTTTAATAAAGCATGCAACTTTGAAGTCTTATCCTTGTGAACCAACATCAATATGTTCTCTCTGTTTTGTCCAGCTGAAAAAGAAGAAACAAGAAGAAGCGATAGGAAACGAATCCCACATCGGTATCAGGTAGGTGTTTTCAACACGTAGATTTTTGTCCATAATCACAATGGTTTTTAAGCTCACTGGCCAAAAATTAGTAACCCCCTTCAAAAAGCATACTACAGTAGAGTCGCGCTATTCCGAACTACCGTAATTGGGACCGAACTCTGTTTGGTTTAGCGGGAATTTCGGAATAGGTGGATTTCATTAATAATATCAACGTATTGACTTGTTAAGGCGTAAATTAAGTGTGGGGACATCTGCTAGTGTCAGCTCTACACAGTATTGATCAGCCCGTGAAGAGATTCAGTGGAAGTCGGTAGGGAAGCACAGTGACCTTCGACTACTAATAGTGCAGACAATCGACTGTTTTGTAAAAGTAGACTCGTCACCCCACCCCACCTATCCCTCTCGTCATGCATTCCATACACACGACTCACTGCACTGCGCTCTGTCTAGTCCTATCTAGCCAAGTTTGATGAACTGTGTGCGCTTGTTGCAAATTTGTTGAACTGTATTCTCTAATAGCATTCCTTTAACTTCCTTGTACAGTATAACTATACATGTACGTTTTAACACGAAAAAACTATCATCTTCTTGGTTTCTCCTGTTTTTTATACTAAAAACAAAAAAGTAAAATAAGCAATCAGTATTTTTCTGAAATCAATTCGGAATAGGCGGATTTTCGGAATAGCGGGGTTCGGATTTGCAGAACTCTACTGTAGTTTCTTTAGAATGCTGAAGATGGTGTTGCGCTGGTACCAAGCAATCATGTGACCTTTCACCGCTGATATTATGACCATGACAGTGAAGAAGTGCGCGTGTGTGTGTGCCAGTCTTCAAGCTGCATGTCTTCAATGAGCCAAAAAACTTAAATAGTGAACAGTAAATGACTGGAGGCATGTACAGGTAGTGTGGTGTGTGGAGTTGTGATTTTGCTTGTTTTCAGATAATGCACTGGTCTCCCATAAGTCCAACCCCTCGTCCACGTCGTGAGAGATGGGCAACAGCATGAAGTAGAGGAATGTGCCTATACAGTACAGTAGGGACTGCATGTGCCTTGTGACCATTATGGTAGCTGAGAAGGTTGTGTAGCAGACGTTCTCAACCTGATGCTCCTGGTGCTCTTTAAATGAAATTTGGTACTCTCGTCATAGGAGCCAAAAAGTGCTCGCGAGTACAAGCTTCCCTGTGATCCATTCTTCAATTCAAATTTTGTTGCACAAACTGGAATTTTTATGTCTTCATTACAAGTTTTTACAGCCAAAATGTTATAATTTTGTGAAATAGGACTTTTTAATCTGCAGTAAAAGTAATTGGATATCCCTGTTTTATGAGTTGGTACACAAAAGATACTGATTCAACTCGACTATCCCCACAAAATGCATCTTATCTGCATTTGTCATGCAAGAAGTTGCAGCATGCCTGGTGAGTGGATAATCCCTAGTAATTTCAGTACTTCAGAGGGAGAGAGAGATAGGACAAGGAAAGAGAGAAACATGCTTGTTGCATTTTTCTTCTTCATGTCCGACTAAGGAGCACGATTGAACTTATTTAGCTGATGGCATTGCCTTTCTCTTCTCCCAAAATCTCTTCATCTTCTCGCTGTGGCTTCCCTTGCGATCTTCTGACCTGGTTTTGTTGGTGATAATGCTTGGATGGTCTGCAAAGCGGTGATTATAGACTAATTTTCTGAACTTAGCTCTGTCTAGTACAATGTCATCTGTGATGCCTATTTCCTGAAGATCTTTTTCCAATTTCAAGCAGCCAGGTGTTTTTAACTTTCATTGGCAGGGAAAGGTTAAGAATCCTTTTGATCAGTCTCTGATTGCCCATCCTGAAGATATGCCCTTAAAATTTCAATTGTATTTTCCTATATGTGTCTGAGATTTTCTCCGAGTGCTGGTATAAGTCTTGGGATTTTCTCTTCATACAGATTCCCCCTGTACAGACTGCTCCAAAAAAAATTCTTAGGATTTTCCTTTCTTGCTTTTCCACATCTTTTATTAATGACCTACCCCCGATGTTGCATTATTATTATTATTATTATTATTATTATTATTATTATTATTATTATTATTATTATTATTATATTCAACTTAATGGTGTTTGGGTACTGATATAGCACGAAGGTGGTGCTCAAAAATCTCAAAAAGGTTGAGAACGCCTGGCCTATAGAAACCGTGAAAAGTGACGACTAACAGGGCTCTGGTGAAGCTATGATAGGCCCAGCAAGCCAGTAATAGATAACCCCCATCACTTTGACGAATGGATCGAGCCTCGGGTGGAGAAGCTTATGTTCCAAACAGATGCTCATATTAAGGCTGGAAACTGTGCAAGATGATGATCAAATACACTGCTGACCCAATGTGATAATTTATTTTTTGTACCCTGACTTGGGCCAACTCCTTTAGATCATCGAGAACATGAAGCAAGCTATATATTTCAAGATTTTCATAATATTAAAATATTAGGGACCATTTCTCAGTGTTCTATAGGTAATCTATCAGAAGCTGGTGGTGTAGCGGCTAGCGTTCTTGTCCTTGAGGTCCGGGTACTATTCCCAGCTCTGCCAAGAAATTTTAATTCTGGTGTAAGGGCAGGAATGGGGCACACTCAGCCTCGTGAGGCAAAACTGAGAAGAGGAGGGTTCGATTTTTTACCTCAGCCATTTTGGAAGTCCACTTCCACTCCAAGCAAATGCTGGGATGGTTCCTAACTTAAGGCCATGGCCACCTCCTTCCCATTCTTATCCCCAATTTACAAATACAGGTTATCACAAGAATTCCACATACACACCCAAATACATAGGGCTATATGACCACGATGTCGCAGCCACTAAAATAAGCTGCAACAACAACATAACCTTTTCAGCCGGTCAACACAAGTGTACTTAATTAGATTCGATTGCGAGAAACAACTGATTTCCTAGTGCCTGATGTGAGAATTATGTATACATGATTCCATCCCCTGGAACTATAGGTATTAATGGAGCTCCTCTTACCAAGGTAAATACATTCCGATACCTAGGTTCACGATTGCATAGCAACGGCTCTGTGAATGAAGATGCACGAGCACGAATGAATGCGACTTGGGTGCGATTCAGAGATGTCACCGGTGATGATGATGATGATGATCGTGTGGCCTCCGGAGAGGCCGAGTGCAGGTCTTTCTAGTTGACGCCCGTGGGCGACCTGTGCGTCGTAATGAGATGAAATGAAATGAGGATGAAGACGTCAAGTACACCCAGTCCCCAAGCCATGGGAATTAACCCCAGGAGATTAAAATCCCTGATGGCTCAGCCGGGAATCGAACCGGGGCATTTCGGGCCAAAGCCTAGTGCGCTAACCATTTAGCCACGGAGCCGGACACTGGTGATCTTTGTGATAAGAAGATGCCTATCCGCCTAAAATCAAAGATATACCACACAATGGTGAGACCAGTTGCATTATATGGTACCGAGTGTTGGCCAGCACCTAGAAGTGCTGAGCACTCACTTCATCTTCATGTCATGGAAATGCGGATGCTGCGAAGTTCTTTAAACATTTCTCTGCTCGACCATATTCCCAACACAACGATTCGACATCAATGAGAAAATGCAGGAATGGAGACTCCGTTGGTATGGACACCTTGTTCGTGCACCACAAAGTTCAGTCATCGGCTCGGCCTACCATCTAACGGTCGATGACCAGAGACAGCATGGGAGACCAAAATTGCGGTGGCTGGACACTATTAACGCGGATTTACGATCAAGAAACTTGAACTCACGGGAGTAGGGGAGTGGTGGCGCTTCCAAATAGTGTCATGGCCGCCGCGTTAGTCCAAGCCAATATCTCGCGAACCCATGGTCGAATGTTGACATATAAGGTGTCGTTGAACTCGAGCTGACGTCCTCTTTCCTATTGACCATGTATTATATTTTTCAAAAATTCTTTGTTTTTTGTTTGTTTTCGAAAATAGGCGATAGTTTGAAAACCAAACAGGATAGAACGTTGTGCCATGGCTCAAACGAATGGTCTTTATGACCTTTATTTTTTTTAATAAAACTTTTTTATTTTTTATATTTTTTTGAAAACACTCGAATTTTGAAAATCCTATATTTTGGAAACTAGGAACTCTACAAAAAAAATTGTTTAACGTAAATCAATGGTCCCTACCCCCTCTACCCCCAAAATAAATTTCAAGTCTCTAGAATGAAAACCTGCAGTAGTGTGGTAAGGGGGAGCTGCTTCCAAAAGCAAGTGGTGAGCCCCTGCGACCTTGGAATGGAAGGAGTCATGCTAGGAAGGCGTGCTTGGATTCGTTTTTTTCGTCTCGTCGTGCTCTTTACGGGAATGTCGGTGTTGAAAAGATGAAAATTTGGAAACATGTTTTTTTTGGGGGGAAAACGTGATTTTGAACTTTTTGCTATATCTCACGAACCAATAACGCTAGAGGCGTGTTCGACAGGTCCAAGGACTCGGGCTGACGTCCTCTTTGCTATGGACCACTCGTTATAATTTTTAATAAAATTGGAAACTCGGTTTTGGGGTAAACACGTGTTTTTTGTGATTTTGCCAATATCTCACGAACCAATAACGCTAGAGGCATGTACGATGGGTCCAAGGACTCGGAGTGACGTCCTCTTTGCTATGAACTACTCGTTGTAATTTTAAAAAATTTTGGAAACGTGATTTTGGGGTAAAAACGTGTTTTTTGTGATTTTTGCCGATATCTCACGAACCAATAACGCTAGAGACGTGTACGAGGTGTCCTAGGACTCGGGCTAACGCCCCCTTTCAAATGTGGTAGATATTTTTTTTCCAAAAAGATAATTCACAAAGGGCCTAACGCCATACATGTTGAAAAAACGTTTTCTTTTTCTTTACCTGTTTATAATTTTCATGGAGCGTGGTGGTTGAGAGAGACGATACTGCTGGATGTGTGTGTTTCAACAAACCTGTCGCTGACCAAGGTGGCTGTGTTCAATAGATCAATTGATATTTCGACGAGTCGGTGTATGACAGAGCGAGGGTGCGTTTTCTGATATTTTACCTTTAACGTGTAAACGGTGATGAGAACTAGGTTCTATGTTGGTCGAAGCGAGTAGAGAAAATAAACTTGCCGACGAGCAGGAGGTGAATGTCATTTGAGCTTATTGGAAGGCGTTGATCTGATTTGACAACAGGTGCAATGGAAAAATGATTATCGTGGTGGCAGGGAAGTGCGAAAGGCGTGCACACATGTGTGAAACCACAGGCACGCTAAACCAGTGACATCCTGTCTTGCTTCGTACGTGACAAAATGCAAGTCCATGTGACATTTGATCTACCGCAGGTGTTCGCCTGAGACGTTAGCTGTCCACGTGCGCGATAACTGTTAACAAGTCACATCCTGTTTTGCTGCGTACGTGACAAAATGCAAGTTCATGTGAAATTTGATCCGGCACAGGTGTTCGCCTGGGACGTTAGCTGTCCACGTGACCGATAACAGAATGTTCAAAGCGTGGGAAAAAATGATTATACATGCAACGTAGCATATATAAAGACATGTCGTTATCATTTCCACTCTCACTTGGGTGGACTACCTTTGAACACATTGCGTTGCGTGAAACACTTGGTCTTGTTTAACAGTTTTGGTGTTGGTGGAAAATACTTAACCTTGTTGTGGGGTAGGTATATATTTATTCATTTATACATTTATTGATTAATATATATATTTACAAGCAATTATTTATTGATTAGGTAATTAATGATTTTATTTATTTGTTTGCAGATAACCGGCATACCTTACATGTCTGAGGGAGAAGAAACCATTGCACTTTTGAGCCCACTAGAAGGGAAGAACAACAAGTCACTGCAAGTAAAGGTGAGATGATTTTTTTAAACTAACTTGTTTCATTTTTTTGTTTTATGTTTTATTTTATGAAATGTATGTATTAACCTGAATTTAGGTATTTATAGCGGTTTATTTTATTTATTTTTAGAAACTTGGAAAGAATAGCCTTACCGCCGTAGCAGTCGCTGAAAAAAAACAGAAACGCACTAAAGCGAAACCACTGCCAAAGAGTGAACTGTTTAAAACTCAGGTAAGTCCAACTTAAAAATGCTATTCCATTTTACCACTACTGAAAACTCGTAGACAAAAAAAAATTCATTACCTGTACATGACTGGGACAATGATTGCTTTCTTGATTAATGGCTATGTTGTTGTTGTTGACTGGGAAAAGTACAAGGCCATGTTGGATTTTCTAAAAATAAAAATAATAAATTTAATTTATGGGTGGTTCCCTATGGACTCAACGAATATCCACAGGTTTGAACATGATAATGTGAACAAAATGACATGACATTCATTTTTGTTTATATATTGGTTAAAGGGAGGGTGGGGGAATGTAAATGACTGTAGCTTTATAAAAAAGAAAATAAGTACATGGGTTACTGTTAGTGCCAACATACAGTTTATTTTTAATGGTGTTTTGATATATTAATGCCAATTAACGTTAACGTTTTATTTACAAGTATTGATTGATTGATTGATTGATTGGTTGAGTGATGGGTTATTTTGTTTGCTTTTAGGTGTCGTCATGTGCCATTAACGTAATGAACAGACAGTGAACAAGCATGCATTATGCTTTAAAGTACTCTGTGCAATGTTAATAACTTACAATAAGAAAAAGTTTTATTATAACACATGGCGTTAGTACCAAATACAACAAGTGAGCAAGTTGGTTTACCACGTGGGTTAAATTTAAAATCAGAACATGATCGATGGTTAACATTTGAATCCTGGCCTGTAGGCTTTTTGTCGACGCATGAACTTGCAAAAGCCGGTTTTTTTTACTTGAACCGAGAAGATGTGGTGCGCTGTGTGTTTTGTCGTATTGAACTTTCACACTGGGAAGAAGGGGATGATCCCTTTAGAGACCATTTGCGATGGTCTCCTCACTGTCCTTACATGCTTGGAAAGCAAGTGGGTAACCTACCCGTGCATTCATTTTACCGAACCACAAGGCCTTTGGCTGCTACTTACGTTGCTGAATCACAAATAAATAATAATAATGATGTATTACCAGTCAACGGTAGTGTCGATATATGTGGTCCATATGCCATAGACAGTGTTGAATTGGCGTGTGCTTTTGAAAAATTGGGAGTTTGCAAGACTAAAGCACTAGCACACCCAGAGTACAGCTCTGTTGAAAAACGTTTCGAATCTTATAAAAATGTTTGGCCATTAATATTAAAACACCTTACCAAACAGCTAAGTGAAGCTGGATTTTTTTATACTGGTGAAGGGGATAAAACAATATGTTTTTATTGTGGATTTGCTTTAAAGGATTGGCAAATGACTGATGACCCTTTTGTGCAACACGCTCGTTGGTTACCAAACTGTAAATACATGGTGTTGCTTAAAGGTCAGGAATTTGTGAACACTATTCGTAAAGAAAAAGTGATTGCAGCACAAGACATAAAAGTGCCTTTAGAGTTAGAGCACGCGGAGCAAATACATAAGGCTGAAAGAAAAGACTTGTCTCACGAACAGATACAAAAGTGTGACCAACAATTATGTAAAATTTGTTATCAAGAAGAACTAGGTGTTGTATTTTTACCCTGTGGACACATGATAGCCTGTGTCAAGTGTGCATTAGAACTTAACACTTGTGCTATATGCAGAAAAGTAGTATCTGCAACAGTTAGGGCATTTCTTGCATAACTAGTATAATTTATTCGCCATGGATAGTGCAAAATCCCTAATTGCACAATATTATTAAAGCTGTTTTCGAGTGTAATAGATATGCTTTTGTTTTGTTTATAGACTACTACAATGAATGTTTTGAATGCTGTGGGACAATCATGTGGCTTAGAGACAAAGAAGCTCAGCGAATTGCCAACACATATTCCATTCCGCATTATCAAGATTCGGAAATTGAAAACAGCATATGGTGATCGTGTACTTTGTGTATGTGAAAACTATGAGACATTTCTGCCTATACGGTTTAATGATATGTCGGAGAGTGTTTTTGATGAAGTCAATAATGCTGTGCAACCTGTACACTTAATTTATGAAGGTTTTAAAAACAATAGGTGCATGGTTCGTTTTAATTAAATAAATAAATAATGTGAAATAATAATGGAAAATATAAGTAATGACAATATACTGAAAAAGAAAGAAAATATGTGTATAGAATAGTAATGTTTTAGTGTTTAGTGTTGTCTTTAAAAATATTATGATGAAACCAAAAAAAATGTATATAAAGTTTGTAAATAAATGCAAAATGATGTTACAATGCTGTTTTATTTTATACAAAGTTAATATATTTAACATTGCAGAGTATACATGATTATGACAATAAATGCACACTGAATACAAGCCTTTCTCACTTTACAATAGTCTGTTATAGTTTTAAACACAAGGCTTGTTGTAGATCATTTTCTAGCAATGTCCATTCAATGTTGTTTTCGAAAAGTGGGGAAGCCGCAATGGTTGTATTGACATAAAAACCTTATGGTTATTACTATTTAGTCACTTTGATCCCCTTGCAGATCAAGAGCAGATGACCTAGTTGTTCCACTCTTTAAAACGACAACACCAACACTACCTCTTGCATAGTTTGTGATGTTAATGGCTCTTGCGACGTGGAAGATGGATTAAAAATAACTTTGAGAACAGGGGTTAAACGTTGATCATTAAACAATGCACTATTTTGAGTAGCAATATGGTTTTCTTGATTTTTTGTCGACGGCAACTGTGTTTCATGCGGTACACTACATTGATGATCACTGACACTTAAAACCTCACTATTTTTACTTTTTAGGTCACCACAACAATGTTTGGAACGTTGCTTTGAACAACGCCAAATAACAGTTCCATTTTTATTGGTTCGTTTCACAATATATGAATATCCTTTATAGTATGCGTAAGGCTTACCATACCTAGTCACTGATACTTCCATATCAACTGTCAAGCATAAACTAAGCTCTAGTAAAGTCAACTTGGTAATAAGAATACTAGTTTAATGTGAGAGCAAATATGGATCCAAAGAGTTCAGGTAAAAGTGAAAGCAAATAAGCAAATATTAGAAACAAGAGTTGGGGTGAAAGTGGTCGCAAAGTGGTAGACCCATTACACAATAATTTCAGCACGACGAAGCTCTTGTTCAATTTCTTTGATTTCCCAATCGTGACCAGTATGGCCAGCTTGACGTGAGGCATGCAACAACTGTAGCCGCTGGACGAGCTTATTGGGATTGTTCCAGTATACAAATTTAACAAATGATTTTTTAGGTGTAAACAAAGCATTACCATTATCATGATCATTATCATCATCATCATCATCATCTTCATTATCATCATCATGATCACCATTATCATCATGACCATCATCACTGTTACTATATAGTCCTTTTTGATCCTCTTGCAATACCACTTTATTTATAGTCTGAGTTGATTTTGATAGTGTTGAAGGTTTCTTGGACGTTGACAACTGTCCTAACATGACGTTTTGAGGACATGATAAGTCCTTTTGAACAAACACTGCACTATCTTTAGCCGCAATATCGTTTTCTTGAACTTGCTTTTTAGCATTTTGATAATTGTTTGTAAACAGTAAGCGTGGTTCGTTTCGAGCACTACATTGATGAACACTCACACTTAAAACCTTTCCATTTTTACTTTTCAGATTGCCTCGACATTTTGTTGACCTCTCTTTTGAGCATCGCCAGAATATTATTCCATTCACATTCTGGCGATTATAGTTATAGGAGTAGCCTTGATAGAGTGCACGTAGCCTACCTTTGTTGGTTGTAATAAGTTCCATAGTAGTAACTGACCTGTCAGTACGATGTTCACACTACAAAGGTTACAATTGTTTTGCTGATGGAGTGATCTACCATAAGCTTATTTATTGGCTTATGTGTTGGCTTTTTGTGTTGACTTTTTGTGTTGGCTTTTCGTGTTGGCTTTTCGTGTTGGCTTTTGTGTTGGCTTATGTGTTGGCTTTTCATGTTGGCTTTTTGTGTTGGCTTTTCGTGTTGGCTTTTCGTGTTGGCTTTTTGTGTTGGCTTTTCGTGTTGGCTTTTGTGTTGGCTTATGTGTTGGCTTTTTGTGTTGGCTTTTTGTGTTGGCTTTTCGTGTTGGCTTTTTGTGTTGGCTTTTTGTGTTGGCTTTTCGTGTTGGCTTTTGTGTTGGCTTTTCGTGTTGGCTTTTTGTGTTGGCTTTTCGTGTTGGCATTTCGTGTTGGCTTTTCGTGTTGGCTTTTCGTGTTGGCTTTTTTTTTGTATTGGCCTTTCGTGTTGGCTTTTTGTATTGGCTTTTCGTGTTGGCTTTTTGTGTTGGCTTTAGTATTGGCTTTTGTATTGGCTTATTTGACAAGTTATTTGTGTCAATGTATTTAGTGGATTTTTTCTTGGTGTTGGAAAGTAGTTGAAAGAGAGGGAATATTTAAAGACTTAACCTCAGCTCACTAACCTAACCTAACCTAACCTAACCTTTCAACTCTCAGATGTTAATTAAATTCTGTGCATAGTCGAGTTGGAGCCCAAGACCTCAGGGGTAAAAAAAACAATTATTTTTGACGACTTATTTTGGTAACTTATTTTAATGGCTAACCTAACTTTACCTAACCTAACCTAACCTAACCTCAGCTCACTTTGGATATTACTAGTAAGTGTTCATATCCTCTGCTAGGTAGCATGCTAGTAGTACAGGTAGTGCTCATATTTACCGCTAGATAGCGGAAACATACTTTGCATGTTGCATGTGACACTTGTGAAGTTTAACCACATGCAAGATGTGCTTGTATAAGTTCTCTATTTAAACTCAATATACAATTAACCACTAAATGTTCAGAACTAACATGTATAGCCATGTTTGAGGGTATATAGGAGACCCTTAGCAAGAAAGGCTGTCTAACCCACGAGTGTACAGCCTTGTCATACGCAGTAAGCACCTGTTGGCTTTCTCAAATTGTTGTTGTTGTTGTTTTCTGCCAACAGGTGCTTACTGCGTATGACAAGGCTGTACACTCGTGGGTTAGACAGCCTTTCTTGCTAAGGGTCTCCTATATACCCTAAACATGGCTATACATGTTAGTTCTGAACATTTAGTGGTTAATTGTATATTGAGTTTAAATAGAGAACTTATACAAGCACATCTTGCATGTGGTTAAACTTCACAAGTGTCACATGCAACATGCAAAGTATGTTTCCGCTATCTAGCGGTAAATATGAGCACTACCTGTACTACTAGCATGCTACCTAGCAGAGGATATGAACACTTACTAGTAATATCCAAAGTGAGCTGAGGTTAGGTTAGGTTAGGTTAGGTAAAGTTAGGTTAGCCATTAAAATAAGTTACCAAAATAAGTCGTCAAAAATAATTGTTTTTTTACCCCTGAGGTCTTGGGCTCCAACTCGACTATGCACAGAATTTAATTAACATCTGAGAGTTGAAAGGTTAGGTTAGGTTAGGTTAGGTTAGTGAGCTGAGGTTAAGTCTTTAAATATTCCCTCTCTTTCAACTACTTTCCAACACCAAGAAAAAATCCACTAAATACATTGACACAAATAACTTGTCAAATAAGCCAATACAAAAGCCAATACTAAAGCCAACACAAAAAGCCAACACGAAAAGCCAATACAAAAAGCCAACACGAAAGGCCAATACAAAAAAAAAGCCAACACGAAAAGCCAACACGAAAAGCCAACACGAAATGCCAACACGAAAAGCCAACACAAAAAGCCAACACGAAAAGCCAACACAAAAGCCAACACGAAAAGCCAACACAAAAAGCCAACACAAAAAAAGCCAACACGAAAAGCCAACACAAAAAGCCAACACAAAAAGCCAACACATAAGCCAACACAAAAGCCAACACGAAAAGCCAACACAAAAAAGCCAACACGAAAAGCCAACACGAAAAGCCAACACAAAAAGCCAACATGAAAAGCCAACACATAAGCCAACACAAAAGCCAACACGAAAAGCCAACACGAAAAGCCAACACAAAAAGTCAACACAAAAAGCCAACACATAAGCCAATATATAAGCTTATGGTAGATCACTCCATCAGCAAAACAATTGTAACCTTTGTAGTGTGAACATCGTACTGACAGGTCAGTTACTACTATGGAACTTATTACAACCAACAAAGGTAGGCTACGTGCACTCTATCAAGGCTACTCCTATAACTATAATCGCCAGAATGTGAATGGAATAATATTCTGGCGATGCTCAAAAGAGAGGTCAACAAAATGTCGAGGCAATCTGAAAAGTAAAAATGGAAAGGTTTTAAGTGTGAGTGTTCATCAATGTAGTGCTCGAAACGAACCACGCTTACTGTTTACAAACAATTATCAAAATGCTAAAAAGCAAGTTCAAGAAAACGATATTGCGGCTAAAGATAGTGCAGTGTTTGTTCAAAAGGACTTATCATGTCCTCAAAACGTCATGTTAGGACAGTTGTCAACGTCCAAGAAACCTTCAACACTATCAAAATCAACTCAGACTATAAATAAAGTGGTATTGCAAGAGGATCAAAAAGGACTATATAGTAACAGTGATGATGGTCATGATGATAATGGTGATCATGATGATGATAATGAAGATGATGATGATGATGATAATGATCATGATAATGGTAATGCTTTGTTTACACCTAAAAAATCATTTGTTAAATTTGTATACTGGAACAATCCCAATAAGCTCGTCCAGCGGCTACAGTTGTTGCATGCCTCACGTCAAGCTGGCCATACTGGTCACGATTGGGAAATCAAAGAAATTGAACAAGAGCTTCGTCGTGCTGAAATTATTGTGTAATGGGTCTACCACTTTGCGACCACTTTCACCCCAACTCTTGTTTCTAATATTTGCTTATTTGCTTTCACTTTTACCTGAACTCTTTGGATCCATATTTGCTCTCACATTAAACTAGTATTCTTATTACCAAGTTGACTTTACTAGAGCTTAGTCTATGCTTGACAGTTGATATGGAAGTATCAGTGACTAGGTATGGTAAGCCTTACGCATACTATAAAGGATATTCATATATTGTGAAACGAACCAATAAAAATGGAACTGTTATTTGGCGTTGTTCAAAGCAACGTTCCAAACATTGTTGTGGTGACCTAAAAAGTAAAAATAGTGAGGTTTTAAGTGTCAGTGATCATCAATGTAGTGTACCGCATGAAACACAGTTGCCGTCGACAAAAAATCAAGAAAACCATATTGCTACTCAAAATAGTGCATTGTTTAATGATCAACGTTTAACCCCTGTTCTCAAAGTTATTTTTAATCCATCTTCCACGTCGCAAGAGCCATTAACATCACAAACTATGCAAGAGGTAGTGTTGGTGTTGTCGTTTTAAAGAGTGGAACAACTAGGTCATCTGCTCTTGATCTGCAAGGGGATCAAAGTGACTAAATAGTAATAACCATAAGGTTTTTATGTCAATACAACCATTGCGGCTTCCCCACTTTTCGAAAACAACATTGAATGGACATTGCTAGAAAATGATCTACAACAAGCCTTGTGTTTAAAACTATAACAGACTATTGTAAAGTGAGAAAGGCTTGTATTCAGTGTGCATTTATTGTCATAATCATGTATACTCTGCAATGTTAAATATATTAACTTTGTATAAAATAAAACAGCATTGTAACATCATTTTGCATTTATTTACAAACTTTATATACATTTTTTTTGGTTTCATCATAATATTTTTAAAGACAACACTAAACACTAAAACATTACTATTCTATACACATATTTTCTTTCTTTTTCAGTATATTGTCATTACTTATATTTTCCATTATTATTTCACATTATTTATTTATTTAATTAAAACGAACCATGCACCTATTGTTTTTAAAACCTTCATAAATTAAGTGTACAGGTTGCACAGCATTATTGACTTCATCAAAAACACTCTCCGACATATCATTAAACCGTATAGGCAGAAATGTCTCAAAGTTTTCACATACACAAAGTACACGATCACCATATGCTGTTTTCAATTTCCGAATCTTGATAATGCGGAATGGAATATGTGTTGGCAATTCGCTGAGCTTCTTTGTCTCTAAGCCACATGATTGTCCCACAGCATTCAAAACATTCATTGTAGTAGTCTATAAACAAAACAAAAGCATATCTATTACACTCGAAAACAGCTTTAATAATATTGTGCAATTAGGGATTTTGCACTATCCATGGCGAATAAATTATACTAGTTATGCAAGAAATGCCCTAACTGTTGCAGATACTACTTTTCTGCATATAGCACAAGTGTTAAGTTCTAATGCACACTTGACACAGGCTATCATGTGTCCACAGGGTAAAAATACAACACCTAGTTCTTCTTGATAACAAATTTTACATAATTGTTGGTCACACTTTTGTATCTGTTCGTGAGACAAGTCTTTTCTTTCAGCCTTATGTATTTGCTCCGCGTGCTCTAACTCTAAAGGCACTTTTATGTCTTGTGCTGCAATCACTTTTTCTTTACGAATAGTGTTCACAAATTCCTGACCTTTAAGCAACACCATGTATTTACAGTTTGGTAACCAACGAGCGTGTTGCACAAAAGGGTCATCAGTCATTTGCCAATCCTTTAAAGCAAATCCACAATAAAAACATATTGTTTTATCCCCTTCACCAGTATAAAAAAATCCAGCTTCACTTAGCTGTTTGGTAAGGTGTTTTAATATTAATGGCCAAACATTTTTATAAGATTCGAAACGTTTTTCAACAGAGCTGTACTCTGGGTGTGCTAGTGCTTTAGTCTTGCAAACTCCCAATTTTTCAAAAGCACACGCCAATTCAACACTGTCTATGGCATATGGACCACATATATCGACACTACCGTTGACTGGTAATACATCATTATTATTATTTATTTGTGATTCAGCAACGTAAGTAGCAGCCAAAGGCCTTGTGGTTCGGTAAAATGAATGCACGGGTAGGTTACCCACTTGCTTTCCAAGCATGTAAGGACAGTGAGGAGACCATCGCAAATGGTCTCTAAAGGGATCATCCCCTTCTTCCCAGTGTGAAAGTTCAATACGACAAAACACACAGCGCACCACATCTTCTCGGTTCAAGTAAAAAAAACCGGCTTTTGCAAGTTCATGCGTCGACAAAAAGCCTACAGGCCAGGATTCAAATGTTAACCATCGATCATGTTCTGATTTTAAATTTAACCCACGTGGTAAACCAACTTGCTCACTTGTTGTATTTGGTACTAACGCCATGTGTTATAATAAAACTTTTTCTTATTGTAAGTTATTAACATTGCACAGAGTACTTTAAAGCATAATGCATGCTTGTTCACTGTCTGTTCATTACGTTAATGGCACATGACGACACCTAAAAGCAAACAAAATAACCCATCACTCAATCAATCAATCAATCAATCAATACTTGTAAATAAAACGTTAACGTTAATTGGCATTAATATATCAAAACACCATTAAAAATAAACTGTATGTTGGCACTAACAGTAACCCATGTACTTATTTTCTTTTTTATAAAGCTACAGTCATTTACATTCCCCCACCCTCCCTTTAACCAATATATAAACAAAAATGAATGTCATGTCATTTTGTTCACATTATCATGTTCAAACCTGTGGATATTCGTTGAGTCCATAGGGAACCACCCATAAATTAAATTTATTATTTTTATTTTTAGAAAATCCAACATGGCCTTGTACTTTTCCCAGTCAACAACAACAACATAGCCATTAATCAAGAAAGCAATCATTGTCCTAGTCATGTACAGGTAATGATTTTTTTTTTGTCTACGAGTTTTCAGTAGTGGTAAAATGGAATAGCATTTTTAAGTTGGACTTACCTGAGTTTTAAACAGTTCACTCTTTGGCAGTGGTTTCGCTTTAGTGCGTTTCTGTTTTTTTTCAGCGACTGCTACGGCGGTAAGGCTATTCTTTCCAAGTTTCTAAAAATAAATAAAATAAACCGCTATAAATACCTAAATTCAGGTTAATACATACATTTCATAAAATAAAACATAAAACAAAAAAATGAAACAAGTTAGTTTAAAAAAAATCATCTCACCTTTACTTGCAGTGACTTGTTGTTCTTCCCTTCTAGTGGGCTCAAAAGTGCAATGGTTTCTTCTCCCTCAGACATGTAAGGTATGCCGGTTATCTGCAAACAAATAAATAAAATCATTAATTACCTAATCAATAAATAATTGCTTGTAAATATATATATTAATCAATAAATGTATAAATGAATAAATATATACCTACCCCACAACAAGGTTAAGTATTTTCCACCAACACCAAAACTGTTAAACAAGACCAAGTGTTTCACGCAACGCAATGTGTTCAAAGGTAGTCCACCCAAGTGAGAGTGGAAATGATAACGACATGTCTTTATATATGCTACGTTGCATGTATAATCATTTTTTCCCACGCTTTGAACATTCTGTTATCGGTCACGTGGACAGCTAACGTCCCAGGCGAACACCTGTGCCGGATCAAATTTCACATGAACTTGCATTTTGTCACGTACGCAGCAAAACAGGATGTGACTTGTTAACAGTTATCGCGCACGTGGACAGCTAACGTCTCAGGCGAACACCTGCGGTAGATCAAATGTCACATGGACTTGCATTTTGTCACGTACGAAGCAAGACAGGATGTCACTGGTTTAGCGTGCCTGTGGTTTCACACATGTGTGCACGCCTTTCGCACTTCCCTGCCACCACGATGATCATTTTTCCATTGCACCTGTTGTCAAATCAGATCAACGCCTTCCAATAAGCTCAAATGACATTCACCTCCTGCTCGTCGGCAAGTTTATTTTCTCTACTCGCTTCGACCAACATAGAACCTAGTTCTCATCACCGTTTACACGTTAAAGGTAAAATATCAGAAAACGCACCCTCGCTCTGTCATACACCGACTCGTCGAAATATCAATTGATCTATTGAACACAGCCACCTTGGTCAGCGACAGGTTTGTTGAAACACACACATCCAGCAGTATCGTCTCTCTCAACCACCACGCTCCATGAAAATTATAAACAGGTAAAGAAAAAGAAAACGTTTTTTCAACATGTATGGCGTTAGGCCCTTTGTGAATTATCTTTTTAGAAAACAAATATCTACCACATTTGAAAGGGGGCGTTAGCCCGAGTCCTAGGACACCTCGTACACGTCTCTAGCGTTATTGGTTCGTGAGATATCGGCAAAAATCACAAAAAACACGTGTTTACCCCAAAATCACGTTTCCAAAATTTTTTAAAATTACAACGAGTAGTTCATAGCAAAGAGGACGTCACTCCGAGTCCTTGGACCCATCGTAAATGCCTCTAGCGTTATTGGTTCGTGAGATATTGGCAAAATCACAAAAAACACGTGTTTACCCCAAAACCGAGTTTCCAATTTTATTAAAAATTATAACGAGTGGTCCATAGCAAAGAGGACGTCAGCCCGAGTCCTTGGACCTGTCGAACACGCCTCTAGCGTTATTGGTTCGTGAGATATAGCAAAAAGTTCAAAATCACGTTTTTCCCCCAAAAAAACATGTTTCCAAATTTTCATCTTTTCGACACCGACATTCCCGTAAAGAGCACGACGAGACGAAAAAAACGAATCCAAGCACGCCTTCCTAGCATGACTCCTTCCATTCCAAGGTCGCAGGGGCTCACCACTTGCTTTTGAAAGCAGCTCCCCCTTACCACACTACTGCAGGTTTTCATTCTAGAGACTTGAAATTTATTTTGGGGGTAGAGGGGGTAGGGACCTTTGATTTACGTTAAACAATTTTTTTTGTAGAGTTCCTAGTTTCCAAAATATAGGATTTTCAAAATTCGAGTGTTTTCAAAAAAATATAAAAAATAAAAAAGTTTTATTAAAAAAAATAAAGGTCATAAAGACCATTCGTTTGAGCCATGGCACAACGTTCTATCCTGTTTGGTTTTCAAACTATCGCCTATTTTCGAAAACAAAAAAAAACAAAGAATTTTTGAAAAATATAATACATGGTCAATAGGAAAGAGGACGTCAGCTCGAGTTCAACGACACCTTATATGTCAACATTCGACCATGGGTTCGCGAGATATTGGCTTGGACTAACGCGGCGGCCATGACACTATTTGGAAGCGCCACCACTCCCCTACTCACGGGAAGCATTAGATCGCAAGAAATGGCGTGCATTGATCCAAAAAGCGGACCCCGTTCCTACGGGATGACGCTAAGAAGAAGAAGATGTATACACTTAATAATTTATTCATTTATTTCAGGCACTAGGAAGTTAATTGTTTCTCGCAGCACAATCTAATTATATTAATTAAGTACACTCGTGTTGACCAACTGAAAAGCTTCTACTAGTTGATTTTCATGATGAGCATGCTGTGCACGCTCCCATTAGGGCCTATCCAAAGTGACAGCAGCCGTGTCCATAGGGCTGCAAGCCTATGTGTCAAACATACACTTTGACTGGCATGCTAAATCACCCTTTTTGATGTGTAACATCATTCCGCTCGGTTGCTGGATAGTTTTGTGGGAGTGATTTTGAAAATTGGTGACGGAAGTGAATCGGGCGGAAGTGGATCGAACGGAAGTGGATCGGACGGAAGTGAAGACACACTGCCAGCTGGATGTACAATTGAAAAAGTGTGTATTGGAAAAAAGGCAGTGTGTGCTCTGTAGCGCGAGAATGTTATGGCAATACAGTATGCAGTGCATTTAGCAGGCACTGGTTTGACGAGCACAGTGGCAAATGTTTCACCGACTTTCATTTGTCATTGAGCAGTTTATGAAACTCCACGTTCATGGTTGAATATCACATGGGGTAGGACAAAAACGACAAATGACATTTAAGTAAGCGGCATTATTGTCAAGCTGTGGGTGAGTAGACAAATATTAAATGCATAACAGAATGTTGTTAAATGAGTGGAATAAAGGCTGTATTTTCATTATATGTGAGACTAGGTCATTTCATGATTGTAGGAAGCCATGTTTTGATTGTTTACGACGAACTGTATGAGAGCCTTGAGAATAATGAATGTTATAGTTACTGAGGAATGTGCTCACAGTATTTGAGAGTACTGTCGACGTTGTGTGTCACTTTGTTATTATGAATTATTAATGTAAAAGGAAGGAAGGAAGCTTGTAGTTTTGCGTGTCCGTTAATCTCACGATCATGATCCACGGTACCTCCTTTTTACGTGGAATGCGAACCACAGGACATGGAATTTCAATTCGAAAATCTCACATGTATTGACCGGGAATCAAACCCGGTCTACCTTGGTGAGAGACTAACAGCTTGACCGCTGCGCCACAAATGTGACAGTAGCATATCTCCAATTCAATCTATACATCCATCATAGTACCAGTATGAAAATGGAGTGTAAATTAACATTTTAAGAGTGTCCAAGCTGTGTAGTATACGAGTAGGATAACATGTCAGATGTTACACATCATATGCGACTACTGTAAGGCTCGTATCTTTTTATTTCTTTTTATTTATCGTATGGCTTTTAGTGCCGGGAGTGTCCGAGAACATGTTTGGCTCGCCAGAAGTTGTAGCTGCTTCAAGCCGACACCCATAGGGTGAGCTACAAGTTCTGTTCAATTTCAAGTAGTTCCAACTTTTGCTACCAGATGTCAATGATACCTAGTGGTGAACATTGGAACTTTGATAGAGCGTTCCAACGAAATCTAACCTAGAAATTTAGCTTCACACAAGTTTAGTCTGTAGAAGGATCTTTTACATGCCATAAATCTATGACATGGGACCGCCGGCGTTACTTCCCTCCGAAGGAAGGCATACTGAAGGATTTTAACGCTCTTAAAAAATCCGACGACTTTGGCCGGGTTTGAACCCGTCATCTTGGGCACAGCAGTTCAGCATGCTACCAACTACACCACCAAAGCCGCTGTCTTAATGTCATAAGAAAACGTGCAGCACGAATTGGAAACGGGCAAAATGCAAAAATCAACTACCCAGTTCTAGGGGGTCTAATCATCAGTACACATGCAGAAACCTCGTTGCATATTGGCTAGCATTCTGGACTGTCACCGTGGAGGCCTGGGTTCCATTCCCAGCTCTGCCAAGAAATTTAATTCTGGTGTGAGGGCAGGAATGGGGTACACTTAGCCTCGTAAGGCAAATCTGAGAAGAGGTGGCTTCAATTCCTACCTAAGCTATCCTGGAAGTGGTTTTCTATGCTTTCCCCACTTTTACTCCAGGCAAATGCCAGTATGGCACCTAACTTAAGGTACGGCCGCTTCCTACCCAAAATCCTAACTCAATTTCAAGTACACACACTACTACAGACATCACAGTGACACAGGTTAACAGACAACTTCTACATACACCCAAGTACATGGGGCTACATGACCACTATTTACCATAGCCCATAAAGAATCAACAACACCTGCAGAAACTTGTGGACTCCCATCCGTGCTGAATCAAAGCTAGAGGTGATTTGCTAGTTATTAGAACGATCCTTCCAGGGTGTGACTACAGTTTTGTCTAGTTAGAATATGTACCATCAGATTGTTTGAGGATATTTGAGCAAATAATGTAAAATGACTTCATGTACAATGTTGCTTGAAGTTGCACTTCTCTAAATATTGATGAGAAGGTTTTCATACTGACTGGTTGGGCGGCACAGTGATAACGTTCTCGCCTGACAGGATCAAATCCTGGCGCAGTCAGTTGGCAACTGAGGTTGCACAAATGAAAGGGAGCTGTGACAGTAGATTTACTGACATGTTAAAGATCCCCTTCAGGGCAAAATACCAGCAATCCAGCATCTCTCAAAGCCACAGTAGTTCAAGGGATGTAAAACCAATAACATTATTATTATGTTCTCTTACATTATCATGTTGGAAGCCATTTTTCAGTGATGCCTTAGTAATCGAAATTTAATGTAAAATATTTATCTGTAAAACTTAAATTTTGATTTTCTCTTACTCTTACAGTGTCCATCATTAGAGGGGCAGATATATCCTCATATATTTACATAGTGTTTTATTTAATTTTCTGTATTCCGGGTGTTCCAAAAAATGAGTAAATAATCAGAGCATGAATAGTGCACCCCATAAATTATGGGAAATATTTTCATTAATCGTGATATTGATAATTGGAACTCATAATCTGCCACAGTCTTACAGCCTTTCCCCAGAATATTCATGTGTTTAAAAGAAGTCTGAAATTTTGTGTAAATACTCCGATGTAATTACTATAGTTCCCAAATCACGACGTGTGTTTGATATTATTGTTGGTAATTTTCTGTAATTGTACAATTTGCCACCGGGGAATTACCCCCATTTGCAAATAAAGTGAATGGATGAACATAATTAAACATCCCTATGAGCATACAATGCATCCTATTGTCGATCATTTATGATCTATGCCTGTTTCTTCTTCTTGGTTCGTTGAGGCCCCTTGGTCCACATGGTTCCTAACTCAAGTGAGCTTCCTTATTAGCTCAGGGGCGTATATAAGGGGCGAGCTGTGGATAGGGTTGCCAGATTTCAAGAATGAAAAAACGGAACACACGTCCCAAAACATTGTTTTTTTTAATCAAGGTTGTTTAATGTTGTAATAAATAATATACATATGTATTGTACATTACATAATCAAATACCCAAATTAAAACTAGATATTGCTGACATATCATATAGGCCTATGACACCAGCAACTTACAAATGCTTTTCATTTCAACGACCCTTCGCAAGGATTTGTTATTTGTAAGTACCTTCTGATAAAATTCACTACAATTTTTGTCATAATGGTAATATCTTATTATATAATACGCTAAGGTGTATGTTTCACAAAACTCAAGCTCCTAAGCCAGAGGGATTTAGAAGGTGCGGTTTATACCAAAATCTTCCAGATCGTCTCAATAGTACAGAAAAAATCTTGCATTTCTTAAAAGGTCAACGGAAATATATTTGTTTATAAAGTGCGTTTAAACAAATAAATAAGACGATAGCCCCTGCAGAACTGCATCGCATTAGAGCCGGGTGGGTAATCTGTACACATGGGGCGCACACTCCCATTATGCGAGAGTTCTCGCACGGGTCTGCTAGTGTGAACAATTCTTGTTTTATCAAACTAATTGATCTTCTGTTTCTATCATTTCTCCATTTGATATTCATGACAGAAAAAACTCTCTCCGTAAAAGCATTGGAGGGGGAAATGCTGAGTGTGAACTTAACAAGGTCTAAGATATTCCCTTGTTTTGTTGCCCCTAATAAATCTATAACATACCCATCTATCTGACACAGACATATAAATCATTTTCTCTTTCAAACTTGCCTCTGTACCACCAGAAATCAAGCTAGATATTACAATCAATTCTGAAGCGGGACATTTGAAAATTGGTGCGTAATTGAATATATTATCAAATTAACCAAAACACGGAATATTTGGAGTTCCGTTAAAGATTAAAACGGAACGTGGAACAAAAGAAGAAAAAACGGAATTGTTCCGGGTAAAACGGAATGTCTGGCAACCCTATATGTGACCGTAGAAAATAAGTCTCCTCTTTCTCATGGCTGATGTTATGCTCTCTAAATGTTGGTAAAGCTCATTGTTATGCCTGATTCTGAATTCATCTCCCTCTTTAGGGGACCCATGATTTTTCTCAAGATCTTTCATTATGCCTGTTTATATATCACATTATTTTAATTAATTTTGTTTCTTCTCACTGGCTAAAATAATCCATCATGCACAATTCTCTACAACACTTAAAAATATGCTGATCAGTAGCTTCAATCGCATCTGTCTGACTAACTCGACATAATATGTGACAAGTAGAGTTATTAACTGTAATTCTAGAACAAATCTCAGGTTGGATGAAAAGCATGCAGGAAAAACCGTTAAAGATTTTCCGCTTTATGTGGAACTTGAATATACAGTCATAAAATAATGACCACACGTCAGTTGTCACATAAACTTTCTTGTGAAAGGTTGTTCATCATCATCATGGTGAAACAAAGATACGTGGTGAAAAAGACTAAAAAGAAGACCCTATCATCACCACAGAATGGGGTTAAGGCACTTGTTGACAAGCACTTGCGAATGAAGAAAATAAAAAATTAAGTGTTGACGATGAAAAAAGCCCTCCGAGCAGCACAGAGACGTGTCAATCCGAAAAATCCACGACAAGTTATTAGTTGTAAACGATAAAGCTTAGAATGTACTGAATGCGCATAAGGATGTTTTGTGTTGTTTGGAATTGTAGTATCCATGCTTCAATCACTTCCAAAATTTTTGGGGACATCCTGCCTGTATGTAATAGAAATTTCACCTAAGAGCAATGAATCGAGAGGGTTAAGCTATGCTACACTACTGAAATGGGGAACTTGAGTGTTTGGAGATCTGAGGTTTGAATCCAAGGCACTGACAATGTCTGTCCTGGAGATGGTTCTTCCCCAGATGTTCCCACACTCCCTTGACACCTTATTTCAATTACACTGACGAAAATGGAAATTGCAACACCATGAAGGCATTGGTCGTTTGTGTTGATTTTCAAGATATGGAACGATGCCATGTAGGTATGTAAACGATAAGTTTCCGACCCATTTGATTTGTGCTACAGGACTCCCCACGTGATTGGTCGCAGAGGAATCAACTCCAGTATACGGACTCTGGTGTAGCGTAGTTGACATGCAGTCTGTGCAGTGAAGTGTTCCCCGTCAAACATGCCTCGACGACAGAGAAGAGCACGCTATCAACAACTGTCGCCGTTTGAGAGGGCTCGGATAATTGGGCTGTGTGAGGCTGGATTATCGCTGCACGTGTTGGCTGACAGGCATCTACGGTACAACGTGTGTGGCAGCAGTGGTCAAATGAAGGTACCCACACTCGTAGACCTGGCACAGGCCCAGCGCGACAGACAACTGTGAGAGAGGATCGCCGCATCATTCGGATGGCCAGGATGGAACCCCATGCAACAGCAGCGCAAATTCGAGCAGCTGTGGCATCCCACGTTACACAACAAACAGTTGGTAATCGCCTGCGTGCAGCTGGCTTACGATCCCGTGTCCCTGCAGAAGGTGTTCCATTGACCCCACAACAGCGACGTGTAAGGCTGACCTGGTGTCGAGAACGATCAACGTGGGTCGACGAATGGCATAGGGTCGTCGTTAGTAATGAATCGCGCTTCTGTCTTGTCCGCAGTGATCGCCGGAATCGTGTGCGCCGACGTACCGGAGAGAGGGGCCGCCCAGATCTTATTGTCGAGAGGCACACAGGGCCAACACCAAACATTATGGTCTGAGGAGCTATTGGCTTTAATGTGAAATCACAATTAGTGCTTGTTGAGGGCACTATGACTGCTCGACAGTACGTTGATAGGGTACTCAATCCAGTGGTTGTGCCTATGATGGGGAACATTGCTAATGGGATGTTTCAGCAGGACAATGCCCGGGTTCACACTGCACGCATCTCCAGAGAAGCTCTCCACGACATCACAACCTTAGAATGGCCCGCCAGATCCCCGGACCTCAGTCCTATTGAGCATGTGTGGGACATGATAGGTCGACAACTGGCCAACTGTCCTCAGCCAGCCACAACTCTGGAACAACTGATCCGTGCAGTGCAGCAAGCATGGGCTACAATTCCTCAGGAAGCGATCCAGGGCCTTATTGACTCCATGCCTGGCAAGATTCATCAATGTATTGCCGCGCGTGGTGGGCACATCCTGTATTGATTGTTGTCCAAACTTGCGGTCAGAGGGACCTGAAAGTGTAATCATCGAATCACAACCGAACACTCGTCCTGCTTGTTCAATTGCAGCAATGTAGCACCACTCTTTCAGGGTGTTGCAATTTCCATTTTCTTCAGTGTAATATAATAGCTTTCAGTCTATCAACACAAAATTCATTCCAAATACTGGAATATGTGAAAAATAACCTGAAATATATTACATGTGTTTAAGATTTATATATATTGTTGTGGACTATTGAAGAAGAAGAAGAAGAAGAAGAAGAAAACTAAGGGATGACATGTTTCGCTCGTCAAGCAAGAATCATCAGATTCAAATAAGCAAGACAAATACCTCTACAAAACACTACCAAACCTACAGTGACACCCAAAAACAGTCTCTGTTCTCAAAAAAGAAAAAAATACAAACCAGCTCAGCGAGATAACATACCAGTTCAGTCGCGTGTTACCAGTGCCCGAGTGAAGTGTACTGCTCGCTGCTGTAGTGCAGAAGACACCTAACCAGATAAGTAGCCTGTACAATACAGTACAATCAGAAATGATCATTCACAACAAACATATAGTCACTCCAAACGTGCACCACTTTTAGCATTTCACCAAAACGCCATATAGATTACAACTAACAAATACCAGCTCAGCGAGATAACATACCAGTTCAGTCGCGTGTTACCAGTGCCCGAGTGAAGTGTACTGCTCGCTGCTGTAGTGCAGAAGATACCTAACCAGATAAGTAGCCTGTACTGCAACTAAATAAGTGTACATATTGTAAATATTTTCACCCGTATTTTCAAACATAGATTTTACAGCCTATGTGTAATGGATCCGATGATGATCGCTTGACGATCGAAACTGGTCATCCTAGTGTATTTATTAATCCCATATAATTTTTTCAGGATTAGGGTTTAACCTAACTCTTTTGGGTACTTTCGTGTTGACCGACTGAAAAGCACTAAACTTTTGTTTTGCTTCTGAATGAATGGATAAAGGACAAACCCGATGACATGCAATGGCAGACATGGAAGGACAAAGTGAAAAACACACAAATTAATAAAGCTACACACACTGCTACAGTAACCATGGACGCACAGGTTAAGATACAAATTTTACTCATATGCATACCGGTAGTTAATGATCAATGTGCCCCAAGCCCCTCAAGGAAGCAGCAGCAACAAGAGAGTTAATGCTATGATTTGTTTTTCACAATGATCGCTGGGCAAACAATGTTGGTGATGATTGTTCAACATTCAGTGTGAGGAAGTGGCTTTCTTAGCCAAGGAGACTAAGGCTAAACTGAGAAGAGGTGGGTTCGATTCACACCTTAGCCATCCTTGAAATAGACTTTCATGTTTGCGCTGCAATTCCTAACTTAAACCAACAGCTGCCTCCTTCCCAATTTTAGCCTCGATTACAAAGACACACACTACTGGTACTGCAAACACAATAACAAGACAAGTTAAAATATTATATAATAAATACTGTACTGTAGATAATTTTCCCCATCTGGTGGTCTGAGGAGCAAATTTAGGGGGTCCATGGTATAATCAGTAGCATAGCCAAGATCGACCAAAGAGGGGGATTTATAGGTTGTAGTAACTGGGGAATAACCATAATTCGTGCAATTGTAAGGCATGTACTTATGTAATATGAAGCAACTCGCACTCAAAAAGTTAACAACGATCTCCAAATTAGAGTTTTGTACCCACAGAATTTTCTATGTACTTTTTAAAACATTTTATTTTTAATTACAACTAGAATAATTTATATACAACTTCCCTTCCGCTAAAAGAAAGAAAGAAAGAAAGAAAGAAAGAAAGAAAGAAAGAAAGAAAGAAAGAAAGCTAATTGTTCCACTAGGTGGGATTTAAAATTATTTGCTTCTAAGCTCAGTATTAAAATAAGCTACTGTATATTTAGTGGGGAAAAGCTAGATTGGCAACTCTGAGAGGACGGAGTTACAAGTTATGAAGACATGTGTAGCTGGGCCGCAAGGCGAAAACAGTGCATAACCAAGCAGCTGGCGCAATGGTGATGCAGACACTAATCACAATTATACCAGTAGGGGGGTAGTAGGGGTTCTGCCCCACTTGGCGTGGCTGTGCCCAAAAACCAACATGGCCGCTGTGCGAAGTTGAAACATTTAAATAGACTTTTCTCTCAAACCCATGGTCCAATTTTGACAAATGAGGTGTCGTTGGACTCGGGTTGACGCCCTCTTTCCAATGGACCACTCATTTCAACCCCTAAATAAAACCTACCCCTACTAGGGGGTGAAATTGTAATATTTTAGTGAAAGCCTCTTTTCAAATGCGACATGTATAAGGTGTGCTGATAAAATGAAAAACGTTGTTGCTCATTTAGCGCATGCGTTTTGCTGGATGCCGCTATGGATCAACATTTTTTTTTTTTTGAACGCATGCGCACTTGGGATCTTTGTAAGAGGGCGAGCTCGTTGAAAAAAAAATGATTTATAAGAAGGGGTTTCGGTGGTGAGGAGAGAGCCAGATAGTCACCTACTTTCCTACGAAGTTTGCCGATATCTCTCAAACGCAAGGTCGGATTTGGACGTGTGACGTGTCAAATCGCTTGTCTCGAAGCCCTTTATATGTTATTAATAGGTTAAAGTTTTGAGAATGAGGGAAATAGGCTTTTTGGGGGTAGAACCATGGTTTTAGACTTTTTCTGATATCTCACGAATGCATGGTCGGATTTGGTCCTATGACGTGTCAAATGGCTTGTCTCGAGACCCTCTTTATTCTGGTGATAGGTTAAAGTTTTTGAGAATGAGGGAAATAGATTTTTTGGTGTAAAACTGTGATTTTAGACTTTCTGTTATATCTCACAAACCAATAACGCCAGAGACGTATACGAGGGGTCGTAGGACTCGGGGTGACGCCCCTCCCCTCCCCCCCCCCTTTCGAATATAGTATTTATGTTTTTTTTTTATGCGAAAGGGTCTAACGACACTTTTGTTGAAAACATTTTAGTTTTTAAAACTCTTTTTTAAATCTGTCTAAAATGTTCATGAAGAGTGGTTGTAGATAGAAAGAGACGATACCTCTGGGCACGTGTTTCAACGAAGCTATTACTGGCCACGGTGGTGATATACCAATACAATATTCGCTATTTCGATATGACGGCGGGTCGAGGGTTCGTTTTCCGATTTTTCCTATGATGGAATTCCTAATTCCTAAACCCCCTGAAGGGGGTCTTTAACATGTAAACGATTATGAGTGACATGACAAATGATAATTCCTTGATCAGATGAAGCTGGCTTTAGATAGAACAAACAGAACTTGGTTATATGTTTCTTGAAGTGAGTATAGAAAGCAAACTTGCTGGGGCAGACTGACAGGATGTGGATGTTATTTGAGCTTATTGGAATGCATTGACCTAACTTGTCAACAGGGCAATGAAAAAAGCACAGAGATGCTGAGGACACTTGAAGGTCAAACGATATGGCAACCGTGATGGGAGGGGGAAGCGAGGATGATGTCGCCGATCATGTTCAATGTTCAATAGATGAATTTATATTTTGTGAAGCATTATTCGGAGAGGGTCATGTGACGACTTGTTTTAAGGGTATTTATTTTTCCGATCTTTCCTATGGTGGACTCATTGATTGAAATAATCCAAAACTGCTAGGGCATGGCCTTGAGATGTTATAAACCGATAATGGGATTTTGACATACAAGGTCCACTCAGAACTTGACATGATGTCATTCTTTTTATGGCTTATGAATTTCCCCAAAAAAGACCCAAAACAACAAGATCATAGACATTTGCTTTTCTTAATATATTGCAAACCATTAATGTTATATGTTTACTGGGAGTGACGAAACCTAACTAGGTAAAGAAATAATTATTGTGGGCTACATGTATGGTGACTGACACGTCTTTGACCATTGGAACTTGTTTTCAGATCTGACTGTAGTACATAGGGAGTATAGGTTGTAGGCATGGCTTGACAAACGGTGTACACAAAATGCAATTTATCGATTCAAGAATTAAGAGTAGACTACCATTAATTAATTGGTTAAAGAGTGTAGCTAAAAATAAAAAAAAATTGTGACTACATTAAACTAAACTGAACCAAGTCGAATCAAACCCAACTGAACCAAAAAAAAAGCCTAAAGCAAACCAAACCTAATCAAGAACAAGCCAAGGGATTAAGTGTAAAACTTGTGGGGGAATGCAGTCATTGGCAATGTCCAAAGGAAGGGATAAGGCTCTACCTTTAGAGGGTAAGGTAAAGCTAGCGCATGGTGCTAATGTATATTCCCAAGTACATGAACCACACACACACAACTATCCTATGCTGTTTTCATGAGTTGACTGTTAAAACTTACTCAGTGGTTACTCAGCAAGATGGTCGCTACACACAACAAGCTTTAAATACTTGAGGCTATTAATCTATACACACACACACACACACTCGCTTGTTCTAAACTAAACTGTCTTGCTGGCAGTGCTCACACAGTAGGCAAATGACAGAAATGCTTGGCTAAGAGAAATACAATCATTTTCGGTTGTCTAATGTTACCAGCTAACCATTACATGCTATAGTGGTGAGCACATGTGCCTCTTGCACTGGAGATCGTAACTCGATTTCTAGCTCTAAGGCCTAGAACAAATCAAACTAAGAAAGAAGGGTATGGTAACGCAGTGGTTAAACTGTTAGCCTTTCACTAAGGTAGACTAGGTTTTGATTTTAGGTTAATATACACGTCATAAACAAACAAACAAACAAACAAACAAAAACGCAGAGATAATGTTTAAAACTGATTACACTTGTCTCTTTTCAAATTATTACTTAGATTACAAATACAAAGGTGGACTGGGTTTGATATACAGTTAATGCTGCCTATCGCATACTAGCCTGTAAGAAAGCCAAACAAGCAAAGGGCGTAGGTAGAGCAGTGGTAAAATCGCTATGTGTAGAGAACTACCTAACGGTTTTATGAACTGGCAAAGGTATGTCGCATAAACAGTGCAGGATACAATCCAGCGACCATAATTTTTATCTTGTGGAACAGAGAGAAAACATATATATAGAGAGAGATATAGAAAGCTCATGTATGTATGGGTAGCATTGATTGTTTGACCAGAGAAAGTACGGTGAGGTAGAGTGGGGAGAGGGAGAATTAACACTTATATATGAATGGTAAATAGTGGGAGCCTCCGTGGCTTAGGCGGCAGCACGCCGGCCTCTCACCGCTGGTTCCGTGGTTCAAATCCCGGTCACTCCATGTGAGATCTGTGCTGGACAAAACGGAGGCAGACAGGTCTTTCTCCGGGTACTCCGGTTTTCCCTGTCAACATTTCATTCCAGCAACACTCTCCACTATCATTTCATTTGTCATTCATTTAATCATTGCCCCAGAGGAGTGCGTCAGGCCTCGGCAGCCGGCACAGTTAATATCCTCGCCGCTCGATGGGGGCTTCATTCATTCCATACCTGACCCGGTCGGAGACTGGAAGCAGGCTGTTGATTTTCATTTTCATATGAATGGTAAATAGTATTTTTGTTTTTTTCAATAGTTTTGTTTTTCAAATACAGTGGTAGATAGCCGTTATTTTGTAAAACATTCTTACTTGCAGTAGTAATAAGCCTATACGGTTCCGCTAACACACATAGACGGGCTGTTCTATTGCCATGGTCAAGCACTCACATTAAGATCATTTACAAAAACATAAAATGAAAAATAAAAAATCTTGTTTTGGAAATATCGTTTTTCAACAGACACAAAATAAATAAAAAATGTGTAAACAGCAAAATGGAAAATCCATGTTTCCATATAGACAAAATTTAAAAACCTTAAACGAACATTAAAAAAAATATATGTACAAATGGGAAATTGACAAATGCGTAAATATGAAAATGGGAAATCCATGTTTCCATATCATGAAAATGAAAAAACATCAAACTGTCATTTAAAAAATGCAAATGGAAAACTGACAAATTGCAATGTGTGAAATGTGAAATTGAACAAATGGCTATCATTATTTTAAAAACTTAAAAAAAAAACAGTGCTGTATGGTTGAGATGTGAATCAAACCCTCTCTACTTATTTTGGACAACCCGAGACTGAGTATACTTGCTTTAGTCCTCAAACCACTTTTAAAATTTTGTATTAAAGCTAGGAATTGAACCCAAGAGCTTGTAGGGGGAGACCAAGGTTAGAATATGTTAAACAGATAGTCTTAATTGTAGGGTGTGGTAGCTATATAGAGATGAAACGATTAGCTCGGGACAGGGGCATTGCGATCTGCAGCAAACCAGTCAAACGACTAAAGACTCAAACAACAACATGTAAGCTCACCAAAATAATGTTGTGTAACGGTAAATGTTAGTCAACGAACAGTAATGCATTACTAAAACCCATGACACGATACCTAAGAGTTTTTCTAAAGTTATTTTTAAATGCCTTTAACCCTATATTAAGCACCCAGTTCACAATATTCATAACTGCAATGTTATGGTAAAACAAAACAAAATCTATATTTCAAAACAAGCAAGTAGTTTAGTCAATGTATACTGGGAAAAGTTTTGTAAACACTCAAGTCCACAAGACTAATTAAATTAGTAACTGTCAGGTTGGCCGAGTGGTTAAGGTGTTTGACTTAAGATTAAATTTCCTGTACAAGGAAGCAAGGGTTCGAATCCCTTACCTGGCATAACTATTGCCTTAACATGGCTTGTCCACACTGAATTATTATGATACTTGTTACACAAACCATAGACAGAGTGTATTGTTTAAGGCACTCTCTTTATGAACATAGTCAGAGACTGTTGATGGTTAACAATTGCATTAATAGTGGGACATGGGGATAGCAATTAAGAAAAACAGCCAATACCCATACAATATTTTTATTCATTTTTTTTTACAATAGTTACACACTGAATACAACTTTTATATCTTTTTATCATTGTTTGATATAGATTTTAAACACAACGCTTGTTGTAGATCCTTTTATAACATTCTCCAGGTACTCATGTTCTTAAAAACTGGGGAAGCCGCAATGGTTTTATAGACAGTAGTGGGGTAAGGGGAAAGCTGTTACACTTCTTTTTGAACCCTCCTCGTATCGGCCCCGAACTTGATATCTCGCTAACCAATCATGGGATTAGAACATACAGGGTGTCCTAGCACTGCTAGTAATGCCCCCTACTTTCCTATAGCCTCGTTATTTAATTAAAAGACCAAAACTAAAAGGTCATTCGCGAGTAGTGGGGAAGTGTTGGTTTTCTCAAGTCGCGCTCGTGCTTGAATATGTATGGCTATGTTGGGAAAGGGTTAGGTGGTGGGGGAGGAGTAGGGTCGAGTGAGGGGTCGTTTAGATGGTATTTTTTCCGCTCTAGGTGATGGTGAGGTTCATTTTTAAAATGGATGGAATTTGGAAACGCCATTTGGGGTAAACATGTTGTTTTGACATTTTGGCGATGAATGTTTTTTTATACGCATGCGCACTTGAGGGGTTTTGTAAGAGGGCGGGCTTTTTAAATGATGATTTATAAATGAATGTTTTAAATATGTATTGAAATAAACCCCAAAAGACTAAAAGGTCATTGGCTTTTTACTATCTTGCTAACCAATAATCGGATTTAAACCTATGAGGTGTCGTAGGAATCGTGGTGAACTCTCTTTTTCTATGGACGGGATATATCCACCCCAAAATAAAAACTACCCTTACCCGGGGGATGAAATAGTATTTTTTGTATGCCTATGAAATTGACGGCTTTTGTAAGAGAGCGGGCTTTTTTACATGATTATTTATAAATGAATGTTTTTAAATATGTATTGAAATAAACCCAAAAAAACTAATAGGTCATTGGCTTTTTACTATCTCGCTAACCAATAATCGGATTTAAACCTATGAGGTGTCGTAGGACTCGTGGTGATTTCTCCTTTTCTAAGGACGGGGTATATCCACCCTAAAATAAAAACGTGGGAAGGGTGGGGGAGCTGCTACACTTAGGAAGTTGTGAGCCCCCGCGACCTTGGAATGGAAGGAGCCATGCTAGGAGGGCGTGCTTGGATTCGTTTTTTTCGTCTCGTCGTGCTCTTTACGGGAATGTAGGTGTCGAAAAGGTGAACATAGGGTTTTGGGTCTAAAAATGCGTTTTTCACATTTTTGCCGATTTTTGGAAAACGGAAAACGTGATGATGACGTGTGTGATAGTATTTTTTCGGCTGAATGTCCTCTTTACGGAGATGTAGGTACGGAAAAGGTAAAAAGCTGGAAACACGGTTTTTTATGTAAAAATGGGTTTTTTGTGATTTTCCCTCATATTGCGAAAACTAAAAACGTGAGGATGACGTGTATGATAGTATGTTTTCGTCTCATTGTCCTCTTTACGGAGATGTAGGTATGGAATTGGTAAAAAGCTGGAAACATGGTTTTTATGGAAAATGGGTTTTTGTGATTTTCCCTAATATTGGAAAAACTGAAAACGTAATGATGACGTGTGTGATAGTATTTTTTTCGTCTCTTTATTGTCTTTACGGGGATATAGATATGGAAAAGGTAAAAAACTGGAAACATGGTTTTCTTATGGAAAAGGTGTTTTTTGTTCATTTTCGCGTTATTTGGAAAACGAATGAGGCGATTTTTACGACGGGCATGTCGATGTATTTGTGTCGTTGTTCTTTTTACGGGAATGTAGGTATGGAAAAGCTGAAATCATGGTTTCCGTCATTTTTTTTTTCGAGATCGTTGAGGAAAACTGTGGAAAAAGTAAGAAACCAGATTTGAAGTCACGTTATGTTGTGCGCAATAATGTTGGTAAAACCCCTATGCATTATTATTATTATTATTTGTCATGGCTTGTCAGGGCTCACACGCAGAGAGAGAATTTGCTTGATGAAATGAGATTTGAAAGCATTGAGGCTGACCCACGGCGAGCCAGACAAACAGTGGTCTTATCATCGTACGTACCTCGCAGCAGAGAGAGATAACAGCCTGTTGTTCGTATGCAGGTGGCTGTTATCTGACCCAGACGTGTAACTCGATATCGCGATGAAGGACATACAGCTCTGTCGAAAAGCTGATCATTGCATTCCCACGCACACTCATGCAGAGTTTGCAAGGCTTGTGAGAATCAGTCTGACTTGTGCGCTCCATGACATCCTACTCGTAGGAACAAAAAAAAGTAAAGTGTTAACTTTGCATCTTGTTGAGGAGACATATATGTTCGGAGGGTAAGCGAGACTCGTCATTCTTGTGATCATCTTTGAAGGCGACGGATGCAAGTGCCTTATGCTCTTTGTAAAATATTACGTGAACCGCGGCCATACTTGTACTAAGGTAGGTTCATTATTGTTAATTATGACATGATTGGTTTTATTGTTATTTTGTATATGCATGAAAAGTAAGTTAGTGACTGATGGTATTTTTTGGGTTTTCGTTTGTTGCAGATTTTAAAAAAAAACGTCATTAAGTCTGGGAAAGCAGACAGAGAGACAGTGACAGTGACAGTCGCGGCAAAGAGCACATTTGCTGAAAGCATTATAATTCATTATATGGTGAGTACATGTTGTTCCATTATTTTTTGTTGTTGTTGTTGTTGTTGTTGTTGTTAAATGTATGCCATTTATTTCACGGAAATTTATAAACTTATGGCGTGTATTTATTATTGTTTCAGAATTAAGACGTGTATGGAGTGAACAGGTTTTAACTACCTTGACGCATTCGATATTAAAAAAAAAGGGTGAGCTATGAATATACAGTAGATTAATTCTTTTCTTTGTAAATGACCTTGTTATTTTCGAGTGAGTGTCTTATCTATGTGCGCACACTTGAAACCTTTTGTTTTTAGCAACTCTTATGAATGAATGAATGAATGAATGGATGAATGAATGACTAATAAGGGATTGTATTGTTTTTTCCCCCAGATAATTCGTTGGAAACAAAAACAAGAGAAACCTTGTCGGTGACACTAAAACTACAGAAACCTTGTTGGTGATCATTTCCTGCTGGGGCCAATTGCTACAACCATTGTGTACCTGTGAGCGTGATTGTGTGCCAGTCAGTGAAAGCGATAAGTGTGGTCGTTTGGAATTGCAGATTTTGGATTAACCTATTCTAAGGTAAGGTTTGCACGTTTATTAGTCCATTTTATAATCATGTCTATATCAGAGAGCGAAGTGTTAGTGTGGCAGCCTTTGGCCAAATGTTTCAAAACGCGAGTTTGCTCCGGCCGAATTTACAATGCGAATCACTGTCTGTTGCCTAAAGATTTTGTGGAATTATGTTTTCCCATTTTTTGGGTGAATGTGAACAAGGCTTAAGATTGCATCAGGCTTTAAAAATAAATTTCGAACTACTATATGAATTTACGTTGATAAAAAATAATGTTGAAGAGAAACACACCTTCAACCTTTGTACAAAAATGGAGAAAGTACTGATAGCTGATAATTTGGAAATGTGGTATCAGGAGAAAGCTATTCAACCGCTTATCACTAAATTTGATAAGTTGCAACAGGGTCCCAGTGGCTTGGCCCTCAATAGCATTGCCTATTTGCAAATCAATATGTGTAAATACAATCCATTGAATGCAGGAAGTAGCTATATTGCCACACCGAGCTTTATCGCTTCCGGAAAGGCAGAGATCAACATACGCAATAAAGACGATTACTGCTTTTTGTAAAGTATAGTTAGCTGTCTGCAACCCTGTGAAGACACACGTTGTGATAGACCAGGGCAGTACAAAGATGTGTTTAACCACATGAAACAAACTCTCAATCTCGAGCGTGTTTCATTTCCCATGCCTCTAGATAAAATTCATTTATTTGAGAAAGATAATCCAAATTTCTCCTTCATGGTGTATGGCATCGACGGATCCAATATTGTGGGCCCCTTGTATGCCACCAAACAGGTAATGCAACATCACATTCACCTGCTCTTCCTGTCTTATGGGGATAAAAGCCATTATTGTTGGATAAAGAATTTAAGTAAATTGGTGAGCAGCCAAATTTCAAATCATCATCCTAAAAAGCATATTTGTGAGCGCTGCCTTCAGTATTTTGGAACTGATGAACTTTTGAAACGACATACGGAAGACTGTGAAGGGCAGACGGCAGTAAAGCTAGTCTTGCCCGAAGGGAATGACGCAGTCTTAAAATTTAAGGCCACTTATAAACAAGACATGGTACCATTTACGGTTTACGCTGATTTTGAGGCCCTTACTGTTCCCATTCAGGGATGTGAACCAAGCCCCCATACAAGCTCAACCTATCCAGTGCAGAAACATGAGCCTTTTGCTGTAGCCTATTATGTTGTCTGTCACTATGATAATTCACAATGTGAGTATGTAAGTCATGAAGGTCAGGATTGTGCGCGGTGGTTTGTTGATCAAATGGCGGCTTTAGCAGGCAAAGTAGAAACTATTTTGAACAACCCTGTACCAATTCAGATGAATGACGTACAGCAAAGAGAATATGATCAAGCCACCACCTGCCACATATGTGAAAAGCCAATCTTAGGCGGAGAAAAAAAGTAAGAGACCACTGCCACAGGACAGGGCATTTTAGAGGTGCTGCCCATAACGAATGCAATTTGAAGTACTCTACACCTCGCTTCCTCCCTGTCTTCTTACACAATTTCTCCCAGTATGACCTTCACTTCATTGTAAAACAATTTGCTCATGTAGATAAGCGCAAATTCAGCATTTTGGCTAAGAACCATGAGAGCTTTACCTCACTTTCATGGAGAAAAGGAAGCATGAGCATTCGCTTTCTCGACTCATTCAAATTTATGTATAGTTCGCTGGATAGTCTTGTGAAAGGCTTAAGCGAAGATGAGTTGAAACATAACCATTCCCACTTTACGGATACAAATCAATTTAAATTGTGTGTTCGTAAAGGCCATTTTCCTTATGATTATGTGGGAAGTTACGAGGTGCTTGAAGAAACGACTTTGCCGCCAAGAGAAAAATTATTTTCTCAGTTAACTCAAAGCACCATCAGTAAAGAAGACTATGCCCACGCACAGCATGTTTGGCGAGTGTTTGGCATAGAAAGCATGGGCCAGTATGCTATGCACTACTTAAAATTAGACGTGTTGTTGTTGACCGACGTTTTTGAAACGTTTCGTCAGCTATGTCACACGATCTATGGTCTTGACCCCGCCCACTACTATACCAGTCCAGGGTTAAGTTGGGACGCCGCCCTCAAATTTACCCACATTGAGCTTGATTTACTGACGGATCCCGATATGGTACTCATGATGGAAAAAGGGATTCGTGGGGGGTTCGCATCGCTCAATCAGCGACATGCCAAGGCAAATAATCATTACATGCCTGATTATTGTCCCGAAGAACCAGAATCCTACCTAATGTATTTCGACGTAAACAATTTATACGGTCACGCTATGAGTCGACCACTGCCGTACAGAAACTTTGTCTGGCTGTCTGAGAATGAAATTAAAGATTTTAATGTGCATAGCGCCAGCAAGCAACAGGACGTAGGGTATGTTCTTGACGTTGACTTAGCTTATCCCCCCCCCATCTCAGACAGCGACATGGTGATTTCCCCTTTTGCATAGAGAAAATGGTGCCGCCCAAGAGTAAGGGCAATCATAAGAAATTGATGGGTACCTTGTATTATAAAAATCACTATGTGTTGCATATTGACATGCTGGTAGAATGTTTAGCCCAGGGCTTAACCCTGAAAAAAATCCATAGAGGTATTTCTTTTTGTCAGAAACCGTGGTTGAAACCATACATGGATTTAAATACCAGTCACAGACAAAGTACCACTCAGCCATCTCAAATAAATTTCTTTAAACTGATGAATAATTGTATTTATGGCAAGAGTTTGGAAAATGTACGGCAGTATAGGGACATTAAGTTGGTCAACACATGGCATGGCAGATGGGGAGCTCAAAAATATATTGCAAAACCAAATTTCAAATCTTTAAACATTATTGATCATGATCTACTGACTATTGAACTTGCCAAAACTAAAGTGGTCATGAATAAGCCTATCTATTTAGGCCAAGTCATTTTAGATTTTTCAAAAGTGCACATGTATAAATTCCATTATGGTTTTGCAATACAGCGATTTAGTACAATTTCCTTGTTATATACAGACACGGATAGTTTTATTTACCATATCCGTGACTGTGATCCGTATGTCGTTATCAAACAAAACCCAAAATGGTTTGACACGTCTTCGTTTAGTGAGAAGAACGTGTTCGATATCCCCCGTCTGAACAAAAAAGAAATTGGTTTAATGAAAGATGAGTGTTCAGACACCATGATGACTGAGTTTGTAGGTCTCGCTCCGAAAATGTATAGTTTTCGGCAGGTGGATCGATGCGAATCTATGCGAGCCAAAGGGATTAGCCAGCATGTGTTTAAACGACTCTGTGTGGATGATTATTTACATGTCCTTCAGACCCACACAGCCATGGCACATTGTCAGTTTAGGATTCTCTCGAAAAATCATGATTTATTTTTAATGAAACAGCGAAAACAAACACTCGCTTTGTTGGACGACAAGAGACAGTGGTGTCAGGATATGATGACAAGCGTCCCATTTGGTTACAACCAGTAATGGTTGTTGCTATTGTTGTTGTACAACACGGCAAGTGTTTGGTTTGGTTGCTATCAAATGCGAGATGCCATCTTGAGCCTCGGAATAAAAATAAAAAATTGTAGTGTATCATATAATTTTTGTTATGTAACCTGCGTGCATGGATGTATGCATGGATGCGTGAATGCCTGTAAATAGTTGTACATAAACTGTATGTCTTGTGCTATTTGCCTGTCAACGCATAAAGAGAGCCATGCATCAACGTTTGCATGGTTCACTGTGCACAGGGTAGATTAAAAACATGTTGGCTTCTTTAGGTTAGGTTAGGTAAGAAACAAACAAGTAGCCACTCTCACTATTGTTGTCGCTTAGTAGGCCTCATGTTTAAGCAAAGTGTGCACTTTCTCAGTAGGCACAGCTTAATAGGCCACACTAGGTTGTGGCTTAGTAGGCCTCATGCAAGAACAAAAAAACAAATATATTCTGCTTTTACTGTGGACAAACTCTCACTTTATGGCTAGAGTTATGAGTGGTGATATATTTGAAAATAACACCAGTCCAATATCTGAACAGAAATTGTTTCGTTTCACCTGTTGCATGTTATGTTTGCCGCCTACAGCTAAAGAAGTCAACAGACAGATGGTTATTTATTTGTGTTTTGCTTATTTTTTATTTTCGTTTTGCTATTGACTTAGGGGACAGACAGTGTATATAGTACACAGTATTTTTATTTATTCACTTAGTAAACGGCAACGACTACTTTTCAGATTCTATAATGAGCCACGGTGAAGATTGTTTGATCGTCACAAAACACACCACGTTCAATGAATATGCCACGATGCTGTCTCATAATCCTCAACGTGTGGCCTATCCTTCAGAATATAGAAACACGAAAGTACGCATTGATACCACGTTTTATGACAGCATCATTGATCGTGATGATAATGATGATGATTTGTTTCATGACCCAGGACATCACTTTTCTAAATCCTGTATGCTAAATTTTGGTTTTGAAAATAATGTATCCACGCAAGTGATTCATAAAGCATGGTACGGTTTAACCATGAATCAAGTGATTGTTAAATTAGCTGACGAGGATCATTTTGCAGATTTCTGGTGTACAATATGTACAAAACCCCCGTTTAATGTTTATTTTCCAATAACCTCTCAAATGTTTTGTTTTCATTTTTATAAATTTCCTGCTGAGGAACGAATCACTTCGTATCGACAACAAGCATTTCGCCAAATTTGTCTTAGCTTACCTATCAATCAATATTCGCCTCATAGAATGAGATTTGTTAGAAACTAACAACATCATGTCATGATTATAGCTTTTTTTTGTTTACATTCGGCTTTCAGGTGCATACTTGACGTTTAGAATACATTTGGCTATTTTGTTTGTTTGTTTGTTTGTTTGTTTTAGTTTATCGTGTATTCATGTTGATAAACACATACACACTGGTTTAAATTTATAGTTTTGAATTTTGTTTCTTTCTTGGTTTGTTGGATGTAGACATGGTTATTAAATGCATAGCGTGTTAACTTTACCTTTTATAGGTTACCAATAGCATTCAGATGTTTGCTCTTAGTATCTGTTGATACTATTTATTTAACAGAATGCAGTGTGAATTTGCACAACAGGGCAAACGAATACAAGTCATTCGACAAAGGGATGATAGGCTAATTCCCATTATTAACAGAGACATGCATTTACCTCCAAGAGATCTTGAAAAAGATTCACACTTAATTTTGATAAAACATTTTCTAATAAATAATTTCCAAATGTATGTTTTGACTGAAAATGATACAAACATTATTATTATATTTTTGTTAATTTATCCAATACTATCTATCTACAACTTTAGGTCATAAACACTCAGGCTTTAAAAAAACAACAACACTCTTTGATGTACAAAGTTATTGTTGTTGTTGTTGATGTAATATAAGAACGAGAGTGTTAGAAAGAAACACTCTTTTCTTTGGTTATAGACAACGATGGACGCCTTGAACGCCATTGGTCAAGATTGTGGCTTTGCACACAAGAAAATGAGTGAATTGCCTACGCAAACACCCTTTTGCATACATAAAATTCAAAAACTGAAAACCAAATTCGGTGAACGAGCTCTTTGCATTTGTCAAGACTTTGAGACATTTCTTCCCACACGATTTAATAACCTACCTGATAATGTCATGGAAGATGTCAATTCCAGTATTCACCCTGTCTATTTAATCTATGAGGGTGAAAAAAATAATCGATGCATGGTTCGTTTTGTAAAAATTGAAAACGAATAATCATTGTACGCTAGCCGTGACTTTTTTGTTTATTCATGGCCTACTCTGCAATAACTATAATAAAATAAAATTATTTTTTGGTGCTCAACAGTTTGACGTTTATTAATTGTTGCTCAACGTTTACAATGATAAATAATAATAAAAATAGATTTTCAAAACTTATGCTTAATGGTAGATTTTTTTGTTTATAGGTTTAGTACAATTACCATGTATATAATTTTTTATAATAATGATGAAACTATTAGATAAAATGATGGACTTTTGTCCTTTTTTATTGTTTGTGTTTTAAAATAGCATTTATAGCAATTTTTAAGCAATTTTTAATTATTATTATTATAATGATTATAATTTATAATGATAAAATTCTAGTAACATGTTATTTTATTCAATAATAAGCGTTTAACAAAAACCTGGTTCTAGAGTAGATAAAGATGATGATGATGATGATAATTGTTGTTTTAAGGGGCCTAACATCTAGATTTCATGCTGCCATTCGTTCTGCTAGACTGGCATTTGAAGCTGATGAATAATGATTGACTTTTGTCCTTTTTTTTTGATGGTTTGTGATTTAAAAAATAGGTTTAGTACAATTACCATGCATATAATTTTTATAATAATAATGATGAAACTATTAGTTAAAATGATGGACTTTTGTCCTTTTTTATTGTTTGTGATTGAAAAATAGATTTACTACAATTAGTAATTTTTATAACGATGCACTGCTGTCCCTTTTTTATTGTTTGTCATTTATGTCATTTTATTCATTTTATTTATAATTATAATGATGAAACTATGAGTGAATAATAATAATGGAAAAAACACAACATGGACTCTTGTCTTTTTTTTTTGTCATGATAAAAGTGATACTATACATTTTTTTAAAATAAATTCATTACGTTAAAGTCCATATCTAGATAAAAGTAATTTGCTCTTCATAGCACCAATCACTATAAATGCTGCCATTCGTTCTGCTAGACTGGCATCTGAAGCTGTTAATCGTTGCTTGGCAATGCTTAACAAGACTTTGTCGGCAATGCGTCTTAGTGTTGGATCACTGTTTTCATAGGCTTTATCGTGATTAAGACATGCATGATCCAAAGCATTGATTCCCATATCCCCTCTCCTCAAACGATCTTCAAGACGAGTACCAGGGCCACAAAAGCTGTAAGCAGGTAAGTGAGCTTCGAATGGTAAGTTTTTAATGATGTCATCAATAATTCCACGGCCAGTACACCTGGGACATAGTGGTTTCAATCGGTGAAAAACACTTTTTTTGTTGTTCTTTTTCTTCTTCTTCTTCTTCTTCTTCTTCTTCTTCTTGTTCTTGCTGTTGTTTGTCGGCGGCTGCTGACGAGCATGGTAAGTGGTGGTTGTTTTCCGCATGACAGCCATGGAATGATGAAACAATGTCTTTACACTGAGTTTTATGACCATGATATAATTTCATTAATTGGCATGTGGCACACTGTCGAATGGAAGGTATTTTTGCCATGGTTAATTGCTTGTGATGGGAAAAATGACTGCATGGTTGTAGTTCACTCAATACAGAGTCGTTAGTCCACTCGGCAGGTGCCTTTTCCCAAATTTCTTTGACAGCGTTGGCAGCAACATAAAAAGGAAATGATTTAGGTAGTGCTAATAATTCATGTTGTGTAAAGCTAATCAGTTTTTTCTTGCACACAAAGAACTTTCGAATAGCCTTGTCGATTGTAGTGGCGTCCATGTCTATAACGTTGATGTTATCACTTCACGTGTACACGTCTCACTGCTATCATTGGACGATACACTTTCAGTTTTAATTTTATTGAACAACTCCCAACATGCACTCGTGGTGAGCCAATGAAACAATTGCCATGCATGCGCTAAGGCTTTATTCTGAATATTGTCGCAAGGACAAGTGTCCATGAGCGTTTGCAGGGATAGACAACCCAGATCGAAAAGGTCAATACATTGACAGTGGGAGCGTAGAAATGGTTGAAGCCACTCCCTTTAACAAATAAGACATTGGCCGAGGACAAATGGGCTTTCATGACGATGTCAAGATACTTGTATGAAATATCACCCTTGTTCTATGCTAATTGCAAATGATTTTCAATCCATTGGCTCTGTTTTTTATCTTTTTCACTAAGCAACTCGAAAGCATAGGGAGGTTTAAACACCAAATGAATAGGGTTAGACACCCAAAACGTACTACAATCGATAAAAGCAACTTCCTTAAATATAAATTTGTTGTCTGCAATTTTAAACCCCTGACAATCCACGATGAGTGTACGCATCATGCTTTTATTTTTACTTGTTACCTCATTGACGTCTAATCAACAACTAACCCATGCCATGGTTTAACATGGTAAAGTCAAAGGACTTTAGGAAAAAAAAGAAACAAATGAATTGAACAACAGCTAAATATTTTTTGAGGTTTTATTCATAACAAAAAAAACTTACACTTTTATTACAAAGGTTGTTGGCTTAATTTGGAAAAGCATTCAAATGAATAGTTTGCACATACGGTCCACAGGTATCTCCTAGTTTTGCAGGGTCTGGTACAATAACAGGATAATTCAAACTCCATGGAATATTGCCCACATCATAGCGATTGAGGTAAGGGCAGGATGGACTCCATCGCTGATGATCGCTAAAGGGTCGATCCCCTATTTCCCAGTTTCCAATTTCAATGTTGCAAAAAATACACTTGACCACATCCCCACGTTTTAAGTAATAAAATCCGCTCGCAGCCAATTCTCCACAATCCATAAAGGGAACTGTCCATTTTTCAAAAGTTTTCAGACGATTAAATTCACATTTTAAATTCCATGGTTTGTCTGTCACGTTGTTGTTGTTGCTGTTGCTTATTGAGGGACACATGATGTTTGTTGTTGTTGTATGTGCGCACAGTGCCAGAGCGCAACAGATACTGTGCATGCAGACGCTTATCATCAATCCTATGAATGATGATCTTTTTTTTTACTCGACCACAAATGGCTTACATGCTGGTGACATAATTGGACAAAGGATGATATTTCACTTGTCTAGCATGAATAATCAAACAGTAGGCACTGGTATGGTCTGGGACATTTTCTTGTGTTTCAAAATCTACCCTTAAATCAATGGTGGTGATTTTCATAGATTCTTCTAGATACGAACAGTCGAAAACAATCAGTGGTGCTTTTGCTTTAAACCCTTGTGGCGACAACATAGGACAATCCTGTTTTTCATAATAAGACGATTGAAATTTAGCGAACATTTCATAAAGGGGACCAAACTTATTTTTTGAAAAATTGAGTTCCAACCCCTCATAGGGAAAGCAAACATTATTTAAAAATAGTCGTATATTTCTCAAGTGAATGTGATCAAACAAGGTGACATCTTTGCTTTGTTGGTATTTTCTATTGGTTTGAAAACCAATAATAACATAGAGGGGTCTCTCGGTAGAGCGAGCCGATTTGACACTCCTACTATGAGTGTCTGTGGTAGGTAGCAAGGGGTATTCACGTAGACACCAACTTCGAAAGGCGATAGGCAAGGCTTTATCTTTTTGCACCAAATTTAACATGCTTAGCTTTTTACGATCCGATAGCGTCACATGGGGCACTTTCCATAGTAATCGAATCAGTTGAATTTTTGAGTCTATCACATGGTCAGAGGCTCCTTTCAGCGCATTATAATCACTGCGGTCTCTCACCAGATACAAACTTTGTCTTGCGTTTAAAATAATACGCTTGTGAACTTCGGAAAAGCCAAGGAGTAATTTTAAGGGTAGGAAGCCTGTAAAAGTGCCATCGGTATGAACTATCCAGTCATTGCTACTGTTGGGAGACCATCCTGCCATAGAAAGCGTTTTACTTTCCTCCTCGCTATAGGATGGATATAATTTCATAAGACTAGTCATGCCCACATTTCGAGTCATATCTATGACAATATCATTTATCACATAACGTACTTCAGAAAACAGAAAAGCCAAACCATGATTCGCCAACGCAGACGTTGTGGGTGTGCTGCCATCTGCTTTCATCAATTTACCCTCAATTTGAAGAACACTTTCATGAGGTAGAGTAAAAATATCTTGATTGTTAATGATGAATTGAATCTCGTCATTGTTATTCAGTCCTGTTGCTTGAGGTTGATAGGAATGCATATCAATGCGCACGACGCCATCTTCCACTTGTATGGGATTTAACACTTGCAACAGCTCTTTGTTCATGATTGGGGTGTAGCGTATAACCAATGCGTTGTAAGCGTTGTCGGTTTACTCGTGTCAACCGTTTCATACACGGGGGGCAACTAACCGACCTCGTAGACGTTGTTGTTGCTTTATAGATAAATTTCATAGCGTCTCTTAAAACCAACTTGTAGGTCACAGGGGTGTTGTTGGTTTCTATTCACTAAGCGTAAGGTAATATTACTAATATCACTGACACACACAGGATGATATAGAACCACTGAAGGGTTTTCACGAATAATATAGCCGCAAGGAGAGGTGACAATAAAATCATACAGGGAATGGCTTTGTTCTTGATTCGTAAATACGTCTCTGATAATATTGCAAGTTACAGAAATGTGATGGTCCTCGATGAATTTCACTGGATAATCTGATTCATGGGGATGGTGAGCTGCCAACACTCTTGGTTTAAATCCTAATAAAGGACCAATAGAATGAACTCGTGTTTCAAAGTCAATGTTAAACGTAGAGAAAATACGACAGCGACGAGTTATTTTATTGGCTGTAAGTTCAAATTTGTGTGTCCCATCCGCAAACGGTTTGACACCAAATTGTTTTATCATCGACACGCTAATGGCTTCATCCCCATCGTCTATGGTATAACCTCCAGGGGGTAGTCTCAACATATAATCATCATAATAAAATTTGTAGTTAATATCCAGTTGAATATTGTAAATTCTGTTGTAACTTTCCAAAGAAATTAATCCTAGCACATAGGATTGTTCGGGATGCAATTCAATGGGGGGAAAATAATCCAGGGACACTTCAGGCCCGCGACTGTGCACGGTAAAGGTTTTGGCGTTGACATTCATAATGATGAAACTGTTGGCTTAACGCGACCTCTTATATAAAAAATGTAAACTCAAACGGCCAAACTCTTGACTGTCAAAGGTTTGTTGACGATTCACATTATAGAATATCTTTACCCGGTTTCCCAAATAACGTAGCAACTCAATCGGGGGAGGTAAATTTCCATAACTGTCAAAGTACCATACTGTGGAACCTTGTTTCACATAGGCTACAAAATGGGTTCCTGGGCCTGCATCATCATCTAAATTCATCATGGCTCGTTCTTCTTTCCACGGTGCTTTGGGTAATTCATTTCGCATAAATACACCTCGAAAATGAGAAATCTTTAGTTGTTTGGCATAGCTTTCCACTTCTTCATGGGTCATGGCATGACGAGGCAGTTGCCTTAAGCGCTTATCGATGAGGGACATTTTTTTTACGGTAGACCACTACCTTGTGGATAAAAGACTGGCTTTAAAGGATTGCCATTTCTAGCTCCCATCGCAATGGCTTCTAACGTTTTATTGTGTCGCTCGCTTTCTTTGAGTTGTTGCTTGCCTTGCTCGACGGCTTTTATGGTTTTCGCTACAGCGCTGGCACCACCCAAAAGGGACCCCAAAGCTGCCAACCCTGCAAATAAAACCGGCAAAAAACCTCCACGCTTAGCAACAGGAATGACTCGCCCACGTTTTTTCTTTCTTCCTTTCCTTTTTATCGATACATGATGCTGCGATTTCGGAGCTGTAGACAATCGCACCGCTTGTAAAGCTTTTTCGATAGCCACTCTTTAGATTTTTTAGTTTTTTTAAGTTTTAACACTGGGTGTGAGGCAGATCGACTTGGTTTCTGACCTGGCTTTTTTTCTCTTTTTGAGATTTGTTTTTTTCATGTTCATGGCATATCTTTTTTTCACCATGCTGCTACTTGGTGAACCTTTCACAGCAAAAATTCGATAACAACTAACTTAGAGAACCTTATTTCATAGCAGTATATTCCAATTCTATATAAAGCGTAAAATCATTCACCGTTTTCCCAGCTTCCTTTTCCTCAAACGTAAGCATAAGATGAAAGGATAATCATCTCCAACATTTACTCTTTGATGGTTGTGGGCCAACACTCTATCACTGTTTAGTTGTATTTTTAAATGTTCCTCATCAGGCATGGCATATTTAATATGAATTACACCATCATAATGCAGTCGATAACGACTTAAACCGGAAGCAAGCATATAGGTATGATCATCATTCACCAGAGGTGGTGGGGAATGGTTTCTGTCATTGTCCAGTTTTTGATTTGACAGGTACACTAAAAATACAGATGGGACAAATTTATAAAGTCTTTTCATTTGATAGGTCACATAACGTTTCGTGCAGACATCATTTTCGTCTCGAGGCTCTTGCACATCAATAATACGATGATGATTGGCTGAATAGCTTTCAGCGGTTAGTCTCGGGGCCATGTGATAGACACTTTGCACTTTGCGATCGACATAGCTTTTTGTTGCCACCTCTCGTGTCTGTTTTGACAAAGAGTCGGCCGTGGCCATGGTTACACATGCTCGCCCAAACACTTCCATGGTGATAGACGTTAACTAACCTATCCTACTCACCGCTTGCCTATATATATAAACCTTATACACACAAGAAAAAACTCAGTCGTCAACACAATGGAATTAATGAAACAACCCCATGCTTTGCCCGTCTCTGATTTGGTTTCAGAGCTATCACTGTCCGTGTGCGAACCTAAACGTCATGGCACCCTATTCCCATCTACCGTTCGATGCATTATGGTAGGGCCTTCGGGTTGTGGAAAGACCAATGTTTTGCTGAACATTATTTCCGCGCCTCATGGCCTACGATTTCAAAATATTTATATTTTTGCCAAATCCTTGTACCAGCCTCTGTACGTGTATCTGGAACAAATTATGTCTTCGTTAAATAAAGAAGCCATGGGCTATTTTACATTCACCTCACCTCAAGATGTCATTCAACCAGACCGCATTCAACCAGATTCCATTATAATTTTTGATGATATTGCCACTCAACGACAGGCCATTATTCAAGAGTATTTTAGTAGGGGACGCCATAAACAAGTGGATTGTTTTTATCTGGCTCAGACCTATTCCAAAATCCCCAAACAGTTGATTCGTGACAATGCCAATCTCATCGTTCTCTTCCGCCAAGACTCTAGAAATCTCTATCATATTTTTCAAGATCATGTGAATCCAGATATGTCCTTTACAGCTTTCATGCAATTGTGTGCTTCGTGTTGGAACCATCATCCCCATGCCTGTTTGGTCATAAATAAACAGAGTGAACGATGTGAGGGACGTTATCGCTTGGGTTTTGATCATTTTATTTCTGTTTAAAAAGACCCAGGGTTGGACATTTCCTGTTAGTGTGTCTTTACCTTTACCATGGCGAACGCCATAGGGTACAAGAAACATGTTCAAATCATGCAGCGTATTATTGCGGCACGAAATACGATTCGACATAAATTTCGTGAATTGCAACGTTTAAAAAACGTCAATCCTTTACCCACGATAAAACATGCTCCATCATCAGTTGATCCCATGAGATTCAAACCTAATGCTTCTGCTGCTACTGCTGCTGCTGCTACCTCTCAAACCAAACCCATAACAAGTTCAAAATTTACTCAAACAGATTCCACACGACAGGTAAAATCCTCCTCCTCCTCCTCCTCCTCTAATGTTAGTGAACAAGAACATCAACAACATGAAGAAGAAGAACAACAACAACATGAACAAAGTGAAACTGAAAGCGAAAGCGTATTTAGTCCTGAAAGAAAAAAAAATCATCACCCCTTCAACAGTTTCTAAAAACAAAACAAAAATCTTCTGTCATAGCGGCAACACCGTCCTCCTCCACATCGTCTCCGTTTTCACAAGTCTTGGCAACCCCTCAAAATAAAGCTCAACTCAAAAACATTTTAATCAAACATTATGGGGCAACCCTGGAACCATATCTGACCCTTCTATTTATTGGAAAGACAGATACCACGTATGGTGTTCGCTATGAGAATGATAGTTTTAAAATTGGGGATTCATCCATTAAATTTGCTCGTACGAAAGCTGTCATTAAAAAGATCAACTATAAATTAACACCAGGTCTGTTAAAGCTGCTATTTTCTCGCACCCCCTCGACACAAGATTTTACGTCCGAGGACCTTGCTAAATATAAATCCATTTTATTAGACACCAACGCTCACAAAAGAAACTATAAATCCTCTCAGCAGGTCAATGCAAATATATCCCAAAAATATAAAACCATCATTGCAAACATCTTTGGTAAGCAAAAACATCACTCTGCCTCTGGTGTAAGGTTTAAGAAATTGAAACCCTACCTAGATATAACCTTTTGGAATAATCCCAATCAGTTAGTAGAGCGCTTATACTTGCTTCATGCATCAAAACAAGCTGGTCACACTGGACATGAGGCGGAAATCGCCCACATTGAACAACAACTCCGAGATGCTAAAATTATCTTATAAGCCATCACCCATCAAAGTGGGCATTGCTCATGAATTGCATAAACCAGCCCGACGCATTTATGAACGTCGTCGTGTCATTTCCAAAGGAATCGATGAACTTTGGCAGGCAGACCTGGTTGAAATGATACCTTATTCTAACGTTAACGACGGTGTACGCTATATGTTGACTGCCATTGATGTTTATTCCAAAATGGCTTTTGTTCAACCAGTAAAACATAAAACTGGTGTCTTAGTCACAAAGGCCTTTCAACATATTATTGAACAATCAAAACGTCAATCTCACTTGTTACAAACCGACCAGGGGAAAGAATTTTTCAACAAGGATTTCTCCAGTTTTCTCAAATCTAAGGATATTCACCATTATACCACCTATAGCAATCTCAAAGCTAGTGTAGTTGAACGCTTCAATCGAACATTAAAAAGTAATATGTGGAAAGAGTTTACAATACATGGTTCCTATCGATGGATAGACTGGTTACCTCAACTTTTGTCACGCTACAACAACACCATTCATTCCACCATCGGCATGAAACCTCGCCTCGTCACCAAGAACCTACCCAGACTCAATAGACTGTATAACCCTATAAAAAGGGTAGACCCAAGGCGACATTGCCTTAAAATTGGAGATTTTGTTCGCATTAATAAACATAGAAGTGTGTTTTCAAAATCGTATACTCCACAATGGTCGACAGAAATTTTTAAAATTCGCCAAGCCAAGCTAGGTCAACCAGTGACGTATCTCTTAGAAGATCAGAGCGGTCAACCCATTCAGGGACGATTCTATTATGAAGAAGTGCAAAAAACATTATATCCCAACGATTATCTCATAGAACGAGTAATTAAAGTCAAAGGTGCAAAATATTTTGTAAAGTGGTTAGGTTTTCCTTCCACGTATAATTCATGGGTCAATAAACATATTTTTTTGTAATAAAACCCTATTTATTTATTTATTTACAAAAAAATCCATTTCCAAAAAGATGTATCACATGACCTTTCATTAATCCCACCCGTTTGTTTATTACATGTTCAATAACCTCTTTGTTCAAGCCCATGTCAATCTTTTATCATGATGTTATACACCCTCCCATCGTTTCAAACTTTGCGTTGCATAATGAGACCATAATGAACCGAGGCTATGACATACACAGTATAAAGCCGCACACTGTATATTGACACCTGCCTCTTATCTCTCTGCTGCGAGGCACGTACGATGATAAGAACACTGTCTGTCTGGCTCGCCGTGGGTCAGCCTCAATGTTTTCAATTCTCATTTCATCAAGCAAGTTCTCTCTCTGCGTGTGAGCCCTGACAGGCCATGACAAATAATAATAATAATAATGCATAGGTGTTTTACCAACATCATAGCGCATAACATAACGTGACTTCAAATCTGGTTTCTTACTTTTTCCCCAGTTTTCCTCAACGATCTCGAAAAAAAATGACGGAAACCATGATTTCAGCTTTTCCATACCTACATTCCCGTAAACAGAACAACGACACAAATACATCGACATGCCCGTCATAAAAATCACCTCATTCGTTTTCCAAATAACGCGAAAATGAACAAAAAACACCTTTTCCATAAGAAAACCATGTTTCCAGCTTTTTACCTTTTCCATATCTATATCCCCGTAAAGACAATAAAGAGACGAAAAAAATACTATCACACACGTCATCATTACGTTTTCAGTTTTTCCAATATTAGGGAAATTCGCAAAAACACATTTTCCATAAAAACCATGTTTCCAGATTTTTACCTATTCCATACCTACATCTCCGTAAAGAGGACAATGAGACGAAAACATACTATCACACACGTCATCCTCACGTTTACAGATTTCGCAATATGAGGGAAAATCACAAAAACCCATTTTACATCAAAAACCGTGTTTCCAGCTTTTTACCTCTTCCGTACCTACATCTCCGTAATGACGACATTCAGCCGAAAAAATACTATCACACACGTCATCATCACGTTTTCCGTTTTCCAAAAATCGGCAAAAATGTGAAAAACGCATTTTTAGACCCAAACCCCTATGTTCACCTTTTCGACACCTACATTCCCGTAAAGAGCACGACGAGATGAAAAAAACGAATCCAAGCACGCCCTCCTAGCATGGCTCCTTCCATTCCAAGGTCGCGGGGGCTCACAACTTCCTAAGTGTATCAGCTCCCCCCCCCTTACCACGTTTTTATTTTGGGGTGGATATACCCCGTCCATAGAAAAGGAGAGTTCACCACGAGTCCTACGACACCTCATAGGTTTAAATCCGATTATTGGTTAGCGAGATAGTAAAAAGCCAATGACCTATTAGTTTTTTGGGGTTTATTTCAATACATATTTAAAAACATTCATTTATAAATAATCATGTAAAAAAGCCCGCTCTCTTACAAAAGCCGTCAATTTCATAGGCATACAAAAAAATATTATCTCATCCCCCGGGTAAGGGAAGTTTTTATTTTGGGGTGGTTATACCCCGCCCATAGAAAAAGAGAGTTCACCACGAGTCCTACGACTCCTCATAGGTTTAAATCCGATTATTGGTTAGCAAGATAGTAAAAAGCCAATGACCTCTTAGTTTGTGGTGTTTGAAGCCATAATAGGTAAATGTTATCTGGATCAGGTGTACGATGTACTTTTCTTCTGCAATAAACCAAGGCCCATATTCGCGGCAGTATTAAAGGTGCCGGGACGTCCTCATAAGACCGTCAACGCTTAGTTCGAATGGGTTATGCTCCACGCGTGGCGAGGGCTAATCCACGGTCTTTAATAATTGTAGACCCACCTCATTCAATAACATACATCTTATCTAGGTTGGCAACACCTCACATAAACACATCGCTATCACTCCCCACAGCACGTAGGAGCAGGGGGGAGAAAGCAGGGAAAAACCAGTCGTTAAGATAACCACCGCAGTCTACCGCACAGTGAGTTCCAGTGAGCACGAAAACTGCGAGTAGCTGTTGTACGGAAGACAATCAGATAAGTAGTTAGCCGAAAAAAATTATAGTTTAACCATAGTTTACAACCATATAATCTCTCTAAAGTACAATCTACGGATAGCTATCACCATTTAGCATTTCACCTAACATATATACTGCGTTTAGCATACACTGACAGTTGCAGTACCAATACTACATCTAAATAATTGTACATATTGTAATTATTTTCACCTGTATTTCAAACATAGATTTTGTAGCCTAAGTGTAATGGATCTGATGATGATCGCTTGACGATCGAAACTGGTCATCCTAGTGTTTTATTAATCTCATGTAATTTATTTCAGGATTAGGGCATAACCCATCTATTTTGGGTACATTCGTGTTGACCGACTGAAAAGCACTAAACTCTTGTTACCTAGTAGTTTTTTGGGGTTTATTTCAATACATATTTAAAACATTCATTTATAAATCATCATTTAAAAAGCCCGCCCTCTTACAAAACCCCTCAAGTGCGCATGCGTATAAAAAAAACATTCATCGCCAAAATGTCAAAACAACATGTTTACCCCATATGGCGTTTCCAAATTCCATCCATTTTAAAAATGAACCTCACCATCACCTAGAGCGGAAAAAATACCATCTAAACGACCCCTCACTCGACCCTACTCCTCCCCCACCACCTAACCCTTTCCCAACATAGCCATACATATTCAAGCACGAGCGCGACTTGAGAAAACCAACACTACCCCACTACTCGCGAATGACCTTTTAGTTTTGGTCTTTTAATTAAATAACGAGGCTATAGGAAAGTAGGGGGCATTACTAGCAGTGCTAGGACACCCTGTATGTTCTAATCCCATGATTGGTTAGCGAGATATCAAGTTCGGGGCCGATACGAGGAGGGTTCAAAAAGAAGTGTAACAGCTTTCCCCTTACCCCACTACTGTCTATAAAACCATTGCGGCTTCCCCAGTTTTTAAGAACATGAGTACCTGGAGAATGTTATAAAAGGATCTACAACAAGCGTTGTGTTTAAAATCTATATCAAACAATGATAAAAAGATATAAAAGTTGTATTCAGTGTGTAACTATTGTAAAAAAAATGAATAGAAATATTGTATGGGTATTGGCTGTTTTTCTTAATTGCCATCCCCATGTCCCACTATTAATGCAATTGTTAACCATCAACAGTCTCTGACTATGTTCATAAAGAGAGTGCCTTAAACAATACACTCTGTCTATGGTTTGTGTAACAAGTATCATAATAATTCAGTGTGGACAAGCCATGTTAAGGCAATAGTTATGCCAGGTAAGGGATTCGAACCCTTGCTTCCTTGTACAGGAAATGTAATCTTAAGTCAAACACCTTAACCACTCGGCCAACCTGACAGTTACTAATTTAATTAGTCTTGTGGACTTGAGTGTTTACAAAACTTTTCCCAGTATACATTGACTAAACCACTTGCCTGTTTTGAAATATAGATTTTGTTTTGTTTTACCATAACATTGCAGTTGTGAATATTGTGAACTGGGTGCTTAATATAGGGTTAAAGGCATTTAAAAATAACTTTAGAAAAACTCTTGGGTATCGTGTCATGGGTTTTAGTAATGCATTACTGTTCGTTGACTAACATTTACCGTTACACAACATTATTTTGGTGAGCTTACATGTTGTTGTTTGAGTCTTTAGTCGTTTGACTGGTTTGCTGCAGATCTCAATGCCCCTGTCCCGAGCTAATCGTTTCATCTCTATATAGCTACCACACCCTACAATTAAGACTATCTGTTTAACATATTCTAACCTTGGTCTCCCCCTACAAGCTCTTGGGTTCAATTCCTAGCTTTAATACAAAATTTTAAAAGTGGTATGAGGACTAAAGCAAGTATACTCAGTCTCGGGTTGTCCAAAATAAGTAGAGAGGGTTTGATTCACACCTCAACCATACAGCACTGTGTTTTTTTTTTGTTTTTTTTTAGTTTTTAAAAGAATGATAGCCATTTCTTCAATTTCACATTTCACACATTGCAATTTGTCAGTTTTCCATTTGCATTATTTAAATGACAGTTTGATGTTTTTTCAATTTCATGATATGGAAACATGGATTTCCCATTTTCATATTTACGCATTTGTCAATTTCCCATTTGTACATATATTTTTTTAAATGTTCGTTTAAGGTTTTTAAATTTTGTCTATATGGAAACATGGATTTTCCATTTTGCTGTTTACACATTTTTTTATTTATTTTGTGTCTGTTGAAAAACGATATTTCCAAAACAAGATTTTTTATTTTTCATTTTATGTTTTTGTAAATGATCTTAATGTGAGTGCTTGACCATGGCAAAAGTACAGTCTGTCTATGTGTGTTAGCGGAACCGTATAGGCTTATTACTACTGCAAGTAAGAATGTTTTACAAAATAACGGCTATCTACCACTGTATTTGAAAAACAAAACTATTGATAAACCAAAAATACTATTTACCATTCATATATAAGTGTTAATTCTCCCTCTCCCCACTCTACCTCACTGTACTTTCTCTGGTCAAACAATCAATGCTACCCATACATACATAAGCTTTCTATATCTCTCTCTATATATACGTTTTCTCTGTTCCACAAGATAAAAATTATGGTTGCTGGATTGTATCCTGCACTGTTTATGCGACATACCTTTGCCAGTTCATAAAACCGTTAGGTAGTTCTCTACACATAGCGATTTTACCACTGCTCTACCCACGCCCTTTGCTTGTTTGGCTTTCTTACAGGCTAGTATGCGATAGGCAGCATTAACTGTATATCAAACCCAGTCCACCTTTGTATTTGTAATCTAAGTAATAATTTGAAAAGAGACAAGTGTAATCAGTTTTAAACATTATCTCTGCGTTTTTGTTTGTTTGTTTGTTTGTTTGTTTGTTTATGACGTGTATATTAACCTAAAATCAAAACCTAGTCTACGTTAGTGAAAGGCTAACAGTTTAACCACTGCGTTACCATACCCTTCTTTCTTAGTTTGATTTGTTCTACGCCTTAGAGCTAGAAATCGAGTTACGTTCTCCAGTGCAAGAGGCACATGTGCTCACCACTATAGCACGTAATGGTTAGCTGGTAACATTAGACAACCGAAAATGATTGTATTTCTGTTAGCCAAGCATTTCTGTCATTTGCCTACTGTGTGAGCACTGCCAGCAAGACAGTTTAGTTTAGAACAAGCGTGTGGGTGTGTGTGTATGTGTGTGTGTGTATTGTACAGTACCCCAGGGGTATGCACCCCTTGGAGACCATCCCCCCATCATCTATTTAAATCTCCTAACTGGCAATCCTTGTAAGTCCAGACCAACATCTACTAACACCGCAAGGACAGCTAGCCATTCTGGAAAGCTGGCCCAATCCTTGCATCACTACCACAAAACAGCGACACACAATTAACTAGGACATCTATTCAGCACAATGCTGACAGCACAGCGCCGAAGAATATAAGAGGGAGTCTTAAGGAGGTCAAGCTCTCAATTACCAGTCTTACGGTTCGGCGGCCGGAGGCTAACGCTGTTATCATCAGGTGAGTCAGCAGTGTCAGAATCCTGTACTTTGTAACCTTACCCACCAATTTGTATACACCAGTTGTACTCTCACATTGTAACATCACTACATCCCTTAAAAGGGACTCATAATTCAATATTACTGGCCAATAAACACTTGGTCAGTACATTACACCTGCATTACTGTTTACACGCTTCTTTACGCCCTAACTCCCTTCCTGAACTCTCCGTCACGGTTAGACGTGACACCCAGTAGCCAGGCACTTGCCAGTTCAGGTAGCATTGCATTTCACGCGGTGGCCCGACTGCCAGGAGCGGCACGCGCCATATAGCTGACGCGTGCAAGTCGATTATCTAACCAGCCAGCTGGACGACCAGCGCGTTGACCTGTACGCCAAGTTCCATCCCCTAAAGTACACCTAGATCTTTTATAAGAGCAACCCCTAGCACCCTAACACTAAACAACACTCTACACTGGTCAGCTTGCCCGACTACGGGAAGCTACCCCCTTTTTGGCACTCCTTTATAAATTAGCACAATAACTCTTCCGTTTTAGATCCAACCACCCCCCAATAAGGGATCTAAAACAGATGGTGGGGGCGCCTCTACTACGCACAGTAAAATAGGACTCAACCAACGAGACCTCGTAGTAGAAACGACCCCTTCCGTACCGCAAAAAGCCAAGCAAAATTGTGATTTTTTTCCCAGACAGAGAGCAGCATTTTTGCTCCGTACTACTTACACAGGGATTTTTTTCTCCCAAACCAACCCCCCAGCCCCAGAAAGAATCAGAGAGAATAAGGATACACTGCCGAACACGCACAGTTTTTTTTTCTTTTTCTTTTTCAAATAAGAAGACACATATACTTCATTTAGCATGGCCCCTCTGTACCGCCTAGCTGTGTTGAGGAGCATTGGGGAGTACCAGGAATTAATTGCCTGGCACAGAGTTTTTGAAACTAGGCAGGACTACCTCAGAAGGTTTCAGCAGCTCCTGCACGCCCAGTACATGCGGATCATAAGAGCCCTTGTCCGGCCAATCCGCAGCGCTAAGAATCGCAAGATTCGGGCGAAAATCCCCACCCTCCGTACACAGATCATTAAAGCACACTGGCAACTACACTGCCGACACGAGTTTATGTTCCAACAATGGGAGACACTTATCAGGGAACACCAACGCATAGGGACCAATGGCACAAAAGTCGCTGAGCAGGCCATGAGCCTCAACGGTCAGTACACCCAAATTTGGGACGAGTACCGCGAACTCCAGAACAATAAGGCCATTTTCGAGTACATGGCAGGGCCACCAGCCCATCCGGGAGAGGACATAAGCATAGATACGCTAACTCGGCAATTTGCGAGGATGTCTCTCTCGCCATGTACTGCCACACATGGGAAGGAGGTCACCATGGCCACAGTCCAGGAGACGGCCAGGTTAGACTCCAATACACTGCGGGGACAAGCTTACACCAATACACATCCCTTAGCTCCGGTTCGGAAGGCAATTTTTCCAAACCGAGCAGCGGACCCTAGGCCAACCCCCTCGCAACGGACGAACGAGAGGGAGTTGAAGCCAGGACCCTCAGACACACATAGCATGACAGGGAGACAACGGGAGGTAACCACGTCATGGGCTGAGGACGTAGAGCCCGCCCTATAGCACATTGAGACTACACACACCCACACAGATAGGCAAACACAATGGCAGGAGTCTGCCGTGGCCACAGGCCAGAAAGCGGTCAGGCTACACGCCACCACATTGCCAGGGCAATGACAGGCAATTAAGCGGCCTATACCGCCAGTTCAAAGGGCAAGTTTGCCAGAACGGAGGCGAACACCGGCATTCGTACCCCAGGTGCGAACGCATAAGAGGGTGTTGCATTCAGGCCCTCAGGATGCACGATACACGCACGCACATTGTGACCACGCACTCACACACCGTACACGGGGTACAGGAAAGGTGTTATTACCTACCCCACAAAACCACTCAGGCAAAAATACACACACCCCCGTAAACTCTACTAGGATAGCGCAGAGCGCAATTAGGCCCTCGAATACAGGTACACTCAAACCCACAGACACGCGCCACGGTGGAAGTAGGCCCAGGCTTACTTTGCTACAAACTCCCCCGAAAAATGGCAAAGAAGCGCCTCAATGGATTTCAGGGGCCTATAATCTCGTAGCAGGGCGGAAGTCTTCAGAGTCTTCCAGAGCACGGACGCTCGGACGAGAATAACGACTTCCACCAGGGACACAGAAACAAGCTAATAACACTTGCACCTATAGTAGGGACACACATAAAGACTCACTAACGTAAACGGCACATTTTTTTTCCGCGTATATGCAGTGCAACATGGCTAAACCAAAAGTATATAATTCTAAATCCTTCTTGATTTTTTTTTGGGCCCTTAGCATTTTTTTTTCTCTCACAGGCCAGCCATGGTTATTGAGCATGGTTGGTCCATATTATAACTTGGATAACGTAAAGTTGCTAATATCCAAAGCCAAGTGGAAGCCCATCAGGTGAGCCACGCGGCTTAAGGCCGGAAAGAGATATTCCGAACACAGCTTAAGCATCAAATCACAGCATAGAGCTTAAGCGGGTCTTTCTAGGTGGAAATGACTAAATGTTCTATGATCCGGTCCCACAGTTTGATAGATTCCCTTGTGGCGGGCGAGAGCCCTGATTGTAGCAAGAATTAAGAATCTCAAACTATTTTTTTCAAAAGTGGTAGACTTCCCTGAGATGTAACTAGATTACTATAGTGCTAACGTCACCAACTAGGTGGATAGTACGCTCAGGACCTACTTACCATTTTTAAGCATTTTTCATAGTGTTTACGACACAATTTTGACAGACTATCGCCATCGGGCAACCCGCTTTAATCAGCATAAAGCAGGGTGCTAACGAGATACAATATATTTTTTATACCTTTTCAAAGTGCTCTCTTAATACGGAGCGGGGCATAGTTCATTTTTTTTCCTCTCCCTGCCTCAGTCATTAGGCCCGATGAAGGAAAAATTGGCCAAGTTGAACTGTATATATTGCATCCATAGGCATACGTGACACGTTACACTGCCTATAACATGACTTTTTTCTCACCTCCATAATAACACGCAAGCTAAACTCAAACACACCATAGGGTGAAAATCCCAGACTTTGGGAAACCCTACATATTTTTGGAAGTCACACAAGCAATTTACATTGCCACATGACAGGCACACTACTAAAAGAAAAGGAAATGATCCCGCTGGCAGACGTGGAAAGAAGGCCAAGAAATAGCCTTCGGACCTCACTGACCGCACCGGGATACGATCCTAACACTCACCAAAACTGTCCCGGAGACACAACCTGAATGGCACCAGAAACGATTACTCTGAGTAAAGACGGTCTCAAAACCCGCAACCTTCTGAATACCAGGAATGACAAGTCGGGTAGCTATCCAATTACAGGATAGAAAAATAGGAAGCTAAAATAGATTGGGACAGTTCCACTAACAATGTCATAAATAAAAAACAACAAAATCGCCTCCGGCACATAGTCACCAAACACGCGACTAGCGGCCCGGAGACACTCGTGTATAACGACATTTTGTACAATGGACAGGGACCTGCATGTACTTTTTACATGGATGTAGTTATTGAAAGGTTCTTTCACAGTGCGGAAAGCACTACTCACAGTCACAGAGAGCAAGCCGATTAGACACACATGTGCCGGACACAAAGCATGATCAAAACAAGTAACAAGCGAGCGCGCACGACATTGTAATTCAATACTGACACACTCAGCGATAACACAAGTCTCATGGGTAACCTGCACGCTTACAGACAGCAATATGCTAGCAGCTCTCAGAGCAGAACATACGGCATCATTTAAGCCGAGTCCAAACACCTCATAACTCACAAATTACACTACGAGGAGAAATCAAAAACATACAAACTCTTCACAGGTATGCGTACTTTCATTTGCGCATTGCAAATACACGGGGAATGTGCCATAATATATACGGCACAAATAGCGGCATACCAAGTCTTTACAGCACCCCGGGTCCGAACCCATGATCACACACCACACTCGTACCAAAAACTAACTAGCCAACGGTATTTTTGGTACGAGAAACACAAGCATAAACCACACTGAGGACACCTCAATCCCTGAAACACAACGCAGACATAGAACACAGAGAATGACATAAGATCACGGGTTCAAATCCCAGCGAAAATCGGACACCAGGGAAACAACTGTCCAGGCTTCCAATCACACTGAAATTAGCTCATACAACCACACAACCAGATAATACCACATTTCCTTCGGCCAAAAGCCAGGCATAAAATTTCAAATACACCTCACATGGAAAATACATTTCCCAGACACAGGCATAGAAATTTCATAAGACAAAGGTCTTATGGAATAGTGGCCACACAATAGTACTAGCAAATAGTACGAATTGCTACATTAGTCCACCAGGAATCTAGAACAATGACAACACTCGCATACGTGCAGGAAAGCACATGCCGGCGGATGACATACATAACATCCCAGCCTGCCATTACACATACAAACCGCTGACTTGCAGATTTCGTCACATTGCAATGCTGCTGGTGACAGACACTATTGTTGTATCGGCAGTGGCCGTGAAATTACAAACGCAAAACAATCATAATACCATACATTTTTTAACACTGCAAAAACATTTAGCAATGGACAAGACGTGACAGATCGGAACTTATCTTGGGCCCATAGGAGCACGTTCTCAAAGACGTTGACAGGCCACGGGCACCTCCTGCCCACACACGCGATACACATTACGACTTAGCCTGTAACAGACCAACCGTCCGCGTGGTGTAGCGGAACATAGGCACACACACACGCGCTCACTAATCAGGAGCGAACACAGACAGGGGCTCTGAGGAAACAAGACCTCCCCCCTAATAACTTCCTTTCGCGATTATATTCCTAAAATAAATCATTCCAGGCGATTAGGGCATGGCCAGTCGCACTACGACCACTGGCCACATTCACACTACAGATGGCAGACCAGATTACGTCGTGACGTCACAGCGTCACGACGCTCTACTATCCCAAGAAGCGGATAGCGAGCAGACATGGACAAAGGGAGGATGACAGGAGCACAGGCTACCATCGTACCACCTTACGCCCCTCCAATAACCTTCCCACATCCTACACGACCAACGCAGACACATGAACACGATCAAAACAGCTACATTACATTACAAAATATACACAGGGGTTGATAGACTTCATGCGTCTAAAGAGAAGGCTTACTACGCCTTGGATCACGATGCTACCACCTGAGTATTAGGGGTGGGTCGGCAAACATCAAATAAGCATAATGCGCATCTCCAAATGAGAGATGAGGCCACAGTTATATATATTAACCATTTTTTGTTAATTAAATACTCCCGCATGACAGGAATATATTAGTATTATGCCTCACCCTACACCTATCCGTACATGAGTGCAGATGCCTCATATCCAGATACATGCATGAGTATCCCATCCATTTACCACGGATATTACTATCAAACCTGCATGGAATTTTCATATTTTTGCAATCCCGGGAATTACCTCCCCAGTCCACTCATTGTAAGAGCAATCCTAGTAGCATTACCGGCTCAAGGCCACCATTTATTTGAGCCCAAAGATGCACAACCTCTTCCTACCATGCTTTCAGCCCACTCTACAAATAACTACCCCCAGATCCTAATAACAGGGTACCTGACGTCATAGACCCTACTAACACCTCCATAAAGGGTTAACAGAGCATTATCGCTGGACAGCCGACGTAGCAGCAGTGGACCTAAAGTAGTCTATGCACTTAGAAGCTCTACAACCCCACAACACTTGAAATATTTTACATCTTACACAAAAATTAAATTATTTACACAGGTTACGCCCATATTTTTTTTCAAAGGAATCTGAAACACTCTGATTGGTGATAACGGCATAAGCCGAAGGCAATAGGCACCACACTGGAGCAGAGCTGGGGAAGGTGATGATGACCCTTACCCCAGTTGGCTCAACAAATCACTGACCCGACCGAACAGACGAACCACGTAAGGTTGAGGCACTCGCGGCCTGGCCGGGCAAGCTCTGGAATCCTAGGTGCACCTAAACTGCCCCTGGGAGGAAGGGATGCTACACCCACTCTGTGCCACGGTCAGCGACGCCAAGACCTGCAGGGAAGTCTTTCTGAGGATGGTGGGAGAAATAGCTCACTCCGCGCTGGACTCAGGGGATGACCCTAGAGACGACCCCATTATGACTAGACGTCTAGCTAAAATTAAGTAAGTAAGGCTTCTACAGCGGGAAGCAAGACTCCTGTGCGCTGGAGTGAAATATTATTGCGAAAAGCATACTACTGCGGCCGATAAAGGCGAAGAGAAATATTACTGCGAAAAGCAGACTACGATTGCCAATGAAGGCGAAGATAACATTATGCCATTGGACAATGTCCAATGCCCACATAAATGGCGACGCAGCGGGCAGTCAGAGGGCATTAAATAGACATGCAACGAGCTGTCTACAGGGGTTACAGTGGGCAGACCCAACTATGACAACATATGGACAACAATGGCAACGAGCAGGATGGTACAGCAGGCGAAACGTTTTGCTTTGTGGCAACGTAAGCCGCCTGCGACTAGGTTAATACTAGTTGATAAACGTCGACAACTAGAATTAAGGGGGCGGAATCCGGCGATTCTAGAGACAACCGGTGTTTCTAGGACTCGTGTGGGTGGTGATCTGGGGAGGGTAAAACCTGCCCCGGGCGATCGCCCTGGTCGAAATTTTAGCTGTAAGACGGTTGCATTTGACACGCAACCTAGAATTAAGCAAATTTACTGACCGCCGTTGCCAGGTAATGGCACAGCACATTTCGGCAATAGAATAAGGCCATCCATTCGGCTTAATAGTAGTAGCCATTTTTTTTTTATTTTTTTATTTTTAATCATAATTAAGATAGAATACCTCGGCACCCGGTAACCACAATTCCGCTACCGGGGTAAGACCGACAACACATTAAGATAACACATTATAATACAATAGATTAAGATAGAATATCTCGGCACCCGGTAACTAACATTTCGCTACCGGGATAAGCCCGATAACATATTACGATAAATGGTGTTAGAATAATACATTAGGTTAGACAACACTAGATTAAGGCGATATTTGGAGCCACTTTTCATATCTATAGTCTATAAGTAGACATAAGGTTAGTGGCAGACAGGAGTACACTAGCACGTTGGTAGACAGGAGTAAAACAATTTCATATGGACAGGGATATTAATCTTATATTTGCTTGATTTACAGCCATAAGTATGGACATTATTTTTATCAGCGTAGAGAGTGGCGCCAATATGGGCACTCCCTAGATTTCTTATGGATATATCATTGCTACTGTTATGCTTATATATATATATACCATGTTACATTCTCTTGCATCCCGCTAGGTATCGGTCCAGCGCCGACAACCGACCACTGGGTACCGGCAGCCGCTACCAGGTAGCAACCCTGGGTTGAGCACCAGGCTCATGATACCATGTTTTACAGGCCGCATAACAAGGGTGAACACCCCATATATACACATACATGTCATTAATTTATTTTCTTTACCAACAGGTGGCGACATTGTATATAGCCCCCTGTAAATATTTTGCCCACGCCCATACACGTCTTGACAACCCCCACTCACACACACAATTTCCTCCCCTCTACACACATCTTGCTTACAGGTAATAAATCCGCACCACGGGGGAGATATGCCTGTGGGATATACCCTACCGCAGGTCGGATCAACATTTAGGAAACATCTCACCTAACATGAGAGGTGACATACGGCCACACAACGCGGACTCCTTATGTACAGGACGGGTTGTGTCGCCATGATAGCCGCGCCCACCCACAGGGGGCAAAGCTATTAGCATAAATTGTAGTTAGAAAGGATAACAATGAGGTACCATATGAACTAGAATTATAAGAAATTTAGCGTGCTTATGTTAGGCCATAAGATAATTGTAATCGATAAATGTAAGATTATAACTTAATGCGCCCACGGGCAATTATTCTCCTACAAATGTACAAAGAATACTCCGCACCCCCACATTGTCTGCGGAGGTGACAAATGATATTCATACACCTCAATATATGCACATCTCAAAATCACATTAAACAGTATACTATTTTTTAAGATTACATGTACACAATGTCTGTGATTTGTTTTCTTTCATTTTTCTTTCTTCTAACTTCCCCATTTGTCAGGGTGTTCCGTTTTATCCCAAACCAATAAATGCCTTTTGAATATTTCCCTTAAATTATACCCTGGAACACCCATTTTTTCTATTTTCTTCTACCTTTCATATTGCAGGGAGCACTATTTCCCTAGGATAGGGCGGACGACGCAATCATCCGTTCGGCCCTGGGTTTTTTTCCCTCCCTGCACAACAATGTACCATCAGCACCATGTATTTTTTTTTTTCCATCAAACTTCCAAAATGCCAATGTCGATTTCTGTTGCAATATTTTTATGCCAATGTCAATGTTATGTATATATGTATATCCCATAACCCTCCCCTCTGAACACGAGCTGATCTCACGCACACACATCAACACGACATCACCACACGACGACGACGACGACGACGACGAGGAAGACATCTACAGAAGATACGAGGGGACTTCAAAACCAACCACATCGACTACATCTATAACATCAACATCCCAACCCCAAGTTCCGTTCCCGTTCGCGGGGACGCGAACTAAATAGGGGAAGAGGCTTGTACAGTACCCCAGGGGTATGCACCCCTTGGAGACCATCCCCCCATCATCTATTTAAATCTCCTAACTGGCAATCCTTGTAAGTCCAGACCAACATCTACTAACACCGCAAGGACAGCTAGCCATTCTGGAAAGCTGGCCCAATCCTTGCATCACTACCACAAAACAGCGACACACAATTAACTAGGACATCTATTCAGCACAATGCTGACAGCACAGCGCCGAAGAATATAAGAGGGAGTCTTAAGGAGGTCAAGCTCTCAATTACCAATCTTACGGTTCGGCGGCCGGAGGCTAACGCTGTTATCATCAGGTGAGTCAGCAGTGTCAGAATCCTGTACTTTGTAACCTTACCCACCAATTTGTATACACCAGTTGTACTCTCACATTGTAACATCACTACATCCCTTAAAAGGGACTCATAATTCAATATTACTGGCCAATAAACACTTGGTCAGTACATTACACCTGCATTACTGTTTACACGCTTCTTTACGCCCTAACTCCCTTCCTGAACTCTCCGTCACGGTTAGACGTGACACCCAGTAGCCAGGCACTTGCCAGTTCAGGTAGCATTGCATTTCACGCGGTGGCCCGACTGCCAGGAGCGGAACGCGCCATATAGCTGACGCGTGCAAGTCGATTATCTGACCAGCCAGCTGGACGACCAGCGCGTTGACCTGTACGCCAAGTTCCATCCCCTAAAGTACACCTAGATCTTTTATAAGAGCAACCCCTAGCACCCTAACACTAAACAACACTCTACACTGGTCAGCTTGCCCGACTACGGGAAGCTACCCCCTTTTTGGCACTCCTTTATAAATTAGCACAATAACTCTTCCGTTTTAGATCCAACCACCCCCCAATAAGGGATCTAAAACAGTATAGATTAATAGCCTCAAGTATTTAAAGCTTGTTGTGTGTAGCGACCATCTTGCTCAGTAACCACTGAGTAAGTTTTAACAGTCAACTCATGAAAACAGCATAGGATAGTTGTGTGTGTGTGGTTCATGTACTTGGGAATATACATTAGCACCATGCACTAGCTTTACCTTACCCTCTAAAGGTAGAGCGTTATCCCTTCCTTTGGACATTGCCAATGACTGCATTCCCCCACAAGTTTTACACTTAAGCCCTTGGCTTTTTCTTGATTAGGTTTGGTTTGCTTTAGGCTTTTTTTTTGGTTCAGTTGGGTTTGATTCGACTTGGTTCAGTTTAGTTTAATGTAGTCACCATTTTTTATTTTTAGCTACACTCTTTAACCAATTAATTAATGATAGTCTACTCTTAATTCTTGAATCGATAAATTAAATTTTGTGTACACCGTTTGTCAAGCCATGCCTACAACCTATACTCCCTATGTACTACAGTCAGATCTGAAAACAAGTTCCAATGGTCAAAGACGTTTCAGTCACCATATATGTAGCCCACAATAGTTCTTTGTTTACCTAGATAGGTTTCGTCACTCACAGTAAACATCTAACATTATGGGTTTGCAATATATTAAGAAAAGCAAAAGTCTATAATCTTGTTGTTTTGGGTCTTTTTTGGGGAAATTCATAAGCCATAAAAAGAATGACATCATGTCAGGTTCTGAGTGGACCTTGTATGTCAAAATCCCATTATCGGTTTATAAAATCTCAAGGCCATGCCCTAGCAGTTTTGGATTATTTCAATCAATGAGTCCACCATAGGAAAGATCGGAAAAATAAATACCCTTAAAACAAGTCGTCACATGACCCTCTCCGAATAATGCTTCGCAAAATATAAATTCATCCATTGAACATTGAACATGATCGGCGACATCATCCTCGCTTCCCCCTCCCACCACGGTTGCCTATCGTTTGACCTTCAAGTGTCCTCAGCATCTCTGTGCTTTTTTCATTGCCCTGTTGTCAAGTCAATGCATTCCAATAAGCTGAAATAACATCCACATCCTGTCAGTCTGCCCTAGCAAGTTTGTTTTCTATACTCACTTCAAGCAACATATAACCAAGTTCTGTTTGTTCTATCTAAAGCCAACTTCATCTGATCAAGGAATTATCATTTGCCATGTCACCCATAATCGTTTACATGTTAAAGACCCCCTTCAGGGGGTTTAGGAATTAGGAATTCTATCATAGGAAAAATCGGAAAACGAACCCTCGACCCGCCGTCATATCGAAATAGCGAATACTGTATTGGTATATCACCACCGTGGCCAGTAATAGCCTCGTTGAAACACGTGCCCAGAGGTATCGTCTCTTTCTATCTACAACCACTCTTTATGAACATTTTAGACAGATTTTAAAAAAAGTTTTACAAACTAAAATGTTTTCAACAAAAGTGTCGTTAGACCCTTTCGCATTAAAAAAAACATAAATACTATATTCGAAAGGGGGGAGGGGAGGGGCATCACCCCGAGTCCTACGGCCCCTCGTATACGTCTCTGGCGTTATTGGTTTGTGAGATATAACAGAAAGTCTAAAATCACAGTTTTACACCGAAAAATTCTGTTTCCCTCATTCTCAAAAACTTTAACCTCTTACCAAAATAAAGAGGGTTTCGAGACAAGCCATTTGACACGTCATGGGACCAAATCCGACCATGCATTCGTGAGATATCAGAAAAAGTCTAAAATCATGGTTTTACCCCCAAAAAGCCTGTTTCCCTCATTCTCAAAACTTTAACCTATTAATAACATATATAGGGCTTCGAGACAAGCGATTTGACACGTGACACGTCCAAATCCGACCTTGCGTTTGAGAGATATCGGCAAACTTCGTAGGAAAGTAGGTGACTATCTGGCTCTCTCCTCACCACCAAAACCCCTTCTTATAAATAATTTTTTTTTTCAAAGAGCTCGCCCTCTTACAAAAATCCCAAGTGCGCATGCGTACAAACAAGTACAAAAATGTTGATCCATAGCGGCATCCAGCAAAACGCATGCGCTATATGAGCAACAACGTTTAAGTTCATTTTATCAGCGCACCTTATACATGTCGCATTTGAAAAGAGACTTTCACTAAAATATTACAATTTCACCCTCTAGTAGGGGTAGGTTTTATTTAGGGGTTGAAATGAGTGGTCCATTGGAAAGAGGGCGTCAACCCGAGTCCAACGACACCTTATTTGTCAAAATCGGACCGTGGGTATGAGAGAAAAGTCTATTTAAATGTTTCAACTTCGCACAGCGGCCATGTTGGTTTTTGGGCACAGCCACGCCAAGTGGGGCAGACCCCCTACTTATACCGATTTCCCACAAAGCATGAGTTATATAATAATCAGCAACACTCATTATTTAATTTAAGAGCTCAATCAATTTGGGTTTTTAAATGCAGTTGGCACAAGAAAGGCAATATTTAGTGTACAGGTACTGTTCCAAAGATGTAGGGACATTACAATTAATGTATTTGCATGTCTAATTGTGTTGGTGAAATCGGCATCCGTCGGTATCGACCGCCATCCTGATCGAGAGGCGCAACTAGTGCCCTCAACTAACATTTCTTCAGTTCGCTTATGATCTGTTCACGGCAACGACGCATTCAAGCGCGGGTCTAGAGTTTGGCTTTGGGGGATCAGAGAATCGAAATTGTTAAGAAAAATGGTATCACTAACAACGCAATCACAAAATAACCAAACGTACAAAACCAGACCAATTTTTTTTGCAAGCTACATGGATAGAAATTTGATGCGTTTAGCGCACCAAAAATCTTCGTACAAATTGCAACGGCGTGTTTTGTGACTTTTACATCGAGCTTCGAGATAAGTATCAAGGTACGTTACAGTTTCGGCAAGTCGAGTTGGTAACGACAAAGGGAGAAAGTCACAGCTTAAATTGCCAACCAAGCTTGCAGTTTGGACGTCGGCAAAATTTTTTGGTGCGAAAAAAACCCAAATTCCTATCCGTGCATTGCTGCACATTCATCGTGACATCACTATAGACATCGATTCGGTAATCACAAGGTTTGCTAAACAAAATAGACGAGTTGATTTTGTTATATGAATAATCGTTTTTATATAACAGGCATGAAGTTGTAAATATGTACACTTGAAACAGAACATAATAATTGCAATAAAGATATTTTTAGTATGGAATAAAATGAAAACAAAAACTGTTTTCAGTTAAAATTCGTTAAGTTTTATTTGTCTGGTTATTGTGTTTTCGTTTTTCGAGTTTGCAAAAACAATTTGTCTCCGTTTGGGGGGGTGTCATAGCCCCCCCCCCCCCCCCCCCCCCCCCTTTGAATCCGCGCCTGAACGCATTTAAACAGTTCATGCATTTTGTGTTAAATAAATCAGTTGAATTACATTTAATCGAGCGTTACGTTTCATTGCCGCTTTAAAACCTCTAACAGGTTATGGACCCAGAACGATTAGCGCAGATTTAAATAAACTGAAAACTGGAAACAGTGGGATCAAATCGACACGAGTTGGCAGACATCTTGTTCTATGGAGAATCTTCTGGACATTGACGAAGCGAGATGGATCAAACACCGTCTTCTCGAATATTGTGTGTGATTGTGTGCTTGATCGTTAGTGAACAGTGAAAAAGCCAATCGCGAGTGTTTCGGACAATAACCCGTGAAGCGAGTTTTCGGCTTATCGCGAGTGTTTCGGACAATAACACGCGACGCGAGAAAACGTGCTTATCGTGATAGTTGTGTTCAAAAGCGCACAACACGATATTTCTTAGGCCTATTTGCGAGTGTTTCGGACAATAGCGCAAAGTATATGGCCGGTTGTGAGTGTTTCAAACAATAACACACGACATAGCAAATTTATTGTAAGCAATCGTGGGTGTTTCGGACATTGACACGTGGCACGACTGAAGTGAGAAAATAAATTCAAACGGTGTAGTGCGCATCGAGGCCTTAGGGCGCGTTAATTACGACACCTGGAAGTTGCAAATGCGCGCCATACTGATAAAGAATGACGCGTGGGCTTATGTCAGCCGCCAGATCGTCAAACCCGAGCCGGGTGAGAACAATGCAGCCCAAGTGACCGAGTGGACGACTAACGATGAAAAGGCCTTGTCAGACCTAATCCTGTCCATCGGTCCAAGCCAGCTGAAGTTGGTCATCAAGCGAGATATGGCAAAAACTTGAGGATACGTTTCAGTCGAAGGGGCCGGCTCGCAAGGCCACGTTGTTGAAGAGTCTAACCTTGAAAAAGATGACTGAAGGTGGCGACATCCGTGAGCACCTCAACAACTACTTCGACTGTGTCGACAAGTTAGCTGACATGGACGTAGTTATCAACCCAGACCAACTTACATAATGATGCTGTACAGTTTGCCGGCAAGTTTTGAAAACTTCAGAATTGCAATCGAGAGCCGGGACGATGTACCAAAGCCTGAGAATCTACGTACGAAGATAATCGAAGAACACGATGCCCGAGTTGCCTCGTCGACTTCGATAGCAGATCGAAGAAGAAAGGTCCTTCAAGGAAACCACAGTCGAAGCCTCAAAAAAAAAAAAAAAAAAAAAACAATGGCAATTCCGGTGGTAAGAGTGACAAGGAGAAATCTTTTCTCTACAAAAGCTCAAGGTGCGGAATCAAAGGACATAAGGCAGCGGACTTGCAATGTCAAGCTCAACAAAAACCAGCTGTCAGACGCGTCACTCTTATCAATCGAGGAACATGATACGTGTCAGATCGCGACGAGCAGTGTTGAAAACCTGTGGTGTCTTGACAGTGGGTGCACGTCTTATCTGTGCGGCGATGCGACTGTGTTTACAGAGATGGGCAAGGGCGAGACTGACCAATTGAAGTTAGCAAGCAGCGCAATCGCAGAGATAAAGGCCCGAGGAACTGCAAAAATTGCAACAAGTGTAGACGGTAAGACTTGCAACGTTACTCTCAATGAGATTTTGCACGTTCCTGAGATCCGGACTAATCTCTTATCAGTCTCGAAGATGACAGGCCGTGGTTTCTCGGTCTTTTTTTTGGCAAGGAGAAGGCTGAAGTTTTCGACCAGAATGGACTGCCGAGGTTAGTTGCGAAGCGCAAGGACAATCTGTACTACGTAAAGGGCACCCCACTGGAAAAATGTCAAACGGCAGTGTCAGAAGACAAGCGCGACGAGAATGTGGCGCAGCTATGTCATCGAAGGTTGGGTCATGTCAACTTTCGTGATCTCGATGCGGCAGTGAAGAGCGGATGCATTCGAGGTGTGCAACTGAAAGGGAGACGTGGAGATCTAACTTGTGACATTTGCACGAAATGCAAAATGACTCTAATACCCTTCCTGAAAGAGTCAACTCGTGTGACTGGTAAACTCGATGTTATTCACACAGACGTTTGCGGCCCTGTGGGTGTTGTGTCGAATGGTGGATCCAAGTACATGATCACATTTAAGGACGACTACTCGAGATGGACAGAGGTACGGTTTATGAAGACTAAGTGCGAGGCGCTGTAAATGTTCCGAGAGTACAAGGCTTTCGCCCAGAAGGAGCACGGTCTGAAAATAAAGTGCGTACAGTCCGACAATGGGCGAGAATTTGTCAACAGGGAATTTGACGGGTTCTTAAAATATGAGGGGATAGAGTGCCGACTCACAACACCATATACGCCAGAACAAAATGGTTTGCCGACAGGAAAAATCCGACCCTTGAAGAGGCAGCACCATGTTTTCTCCTGCAATCTGGTCTACCGATGACATTCTGGGCGGAGGTGATCAACTCAGCAAACTATAATGTCAGTCATTGAGGTCCGTATTGACTAACTATAAATTAGAAAGAAAATAAAGGAATCCTGCCTTTTCAATACTTGTATTGAACCTACTCACAGGTACATGTTTCGAAGGTAAAACTCCTTCTTCCTCAGCCTCTACATAAAAATAACAAAGATAAATTTCCTTTATAAGAACATACGTTACATGATAAAGCTTGTGAAATAAATGATATGAAGTTCAACTGTTTCCGTTTCTCCTTGGAAGATCTTCCAATTGGATATCCAGGCCTGGGTGCATTAAAAAGCCGCTGAGTCAGGCCGGTGTTGTGAGTCGCTATTTGGTTGCGTCATCGTTTTTCGAACTAGTCTCTATGCTGCCCTTGGAGAACATCATGGCGAAGAAATCAGCCTAATCCCTGTAGTAGTGCCATGTCCCGCTGTATGTAGTGTGCTTGGGCGAGAACAACAGCAGATCAAAAAACGTGTCTCAAACAAATATCACTCCATTGCTTGACCAATAACATACTAGGTAAGAAGGGAAAAGGAAATAGAGGATGGGAATAAAAATTAAGGAAAAAATAAATGTGGAATGTTTATGAAGTGCCGATGGCTGTTGTTTTGGGGTGGATGAATGCGAAAAAAAGAGAGAGATATTCATTATTGAATTATGAAAATAAATGGTATGAATGGTGGAATACAGCTGATCAATTCATCTATTACTATATAATGCAACTATTAGTGTTCTGTATAAAATACTGGTTTCAAAAACTATTTCAGTAAGATTGTGGGAAGGGTTAAATCTCTGTGCTTTGTCAATCTCTATTTGTTCCAGAATATTCATGAGTGTGCCTTTGTTTTCTTGATGTAAAATAACTAAATCGTTCTCTATGGTTGTGAATTTGTGCCCGGTTTCTACCATATGGTTGCCTATCGCCGAAAATTTATTATGTTTAGAGGCATTAACATGTTCCAAAAATCTGGTGTTGAACCCTCTTCCTGTTTGTCCCACGTAATCCGCGTCACAATCATTACATTTGATTCTGTAGATGTCAGAATTATTATATTTGTTTGTTTTATTGAGAATATGCGAGTTGAAAAATTTATTGTGATTAGTGTTGTTGGTTCTGAAAGCTACTTTTTCTTTATATTTTTTGAGTACACTAGTAACATTGTAGGTGGATTGATTCACAAAGGTGAACATTGCATAAGTGGAAGGTTCTTTATCCTCTTTTGCTAATCTGGAAGCGGGTTTGTTCTTGATTTTGTTAATAATACTGTTAACATATTTTCTATTGAAACCATTAGCTTCGGCAATTTGGTGAATTATTGAAATTTCTTTAAGATATTCTATGTCAGACAGTGGGATGATCAAAGCTCTGTTAATAAAACATGTGAAGGCTTCTCCTTTACGGGGTGCGGGGTGGTTAGAATCTTGTCTAATAACAGTGCTGGTTTGAGTTGGTTTTTGGAATATTTGATAGCTCAGGAAATTGTTTTCACGTTTGACTAGTAGATCTAGGTAATTTATGGAACTGTTAATTTCATTCTCTGACGTGAATTTAATATTACTGTTTAATTGGTTCAAATGTAGCAAAAATTGTTCGATTCTGGTTTTAGAGTTGTCAAGGATTAAGAAAACGTCATCAAAAATAAATTACCTAGATCTACTAGTCAAACGTGAAAACAATTTCCTGAGCTATCAAATATTCAGAAAACCAACTCAAACCAGCACTGTTATTAGACAAGATTCTAACCACCCCGCATCCCATAAAAGAGCAGCCTTCACATGTTTTATTAACAGAGCTTTGAACATCCCACTGTCTGACATAGAATATCTTAAAGAAATTTCAATAATTCACCAAATTGCCGAAGCTAATGGTTTCAATAGAAAATATGTTAACAGTATTATTAACAAAATCAAGAACAAACCCGCTTCCAGATTAGCAAAAGAGGATAAAGAACCTTCCACTTATGCAATGTTCACCTTTGTGAAACAATCCACCTACAGTGTTACTAGTGTACTCAAAAAATATAAAGTAAAAGTAGTTTTCAGAACCAACAACACTAATCACAATAAATTTTTCAACTCGCATATTCTCAATAAAGCAAACAAATATAATAATTCTGGCATCTACAGAATCAAATGTAATGATTGTGACGTGGATTACGTGGGACAAACAGGAATAGGGTTCAACACCAGATTTTTGGAACATGTTAATGCCTCTAAACATAATAAATTTTCGGCGATAGGCAACCATATGGTAGAAACCGGGCACAAATTCACAACCATAGAGAACGATTTAGTTATTTTACATCAAGAAAACAAAGGCACACTCATGAATATTCTGGAACAAATAGAGATTGACAAAGCACAGAGATTTAACCCTTCCCACAATCTTACTGAAATAGTTTTTGAAACCAGTATTTTATACAGAACACTAATAGATGCATTATATAGTAATAGATAAATTGATCAGCTGTATTCCACCATTCATACCATTTATTTTCATAATTCAATAATGATTATATCTCTCTTTTTCTTCGCATTCATCCACCCCAAAACAACAGCCATCCGCACTTCATAAACATTCCACATTTATTTTTTCCTTAATTTTTATTCCCGTCCTCTATTTCCTTTTCCCTCCTTACCTAGTATGTCTTTGGACAAGCAAAGGAGTGATATTTGCTTGAGACACGTTTTTTGATCTGCTGTTGTTCACGCCCAAGCACACTACATACAGCGGGACATGGCACTACTACAGGGATTATGCTGATTTCTTTGCCATGATGTTCTCCAATGGCAGCATAGAGACTAGTTCGAAAAACGATGACGCAACCAAATAGCGACTCACAACACCGGCCTGACTCAGCGGCTTTTTAATGCACCCAGGGCTGGATATCCAATTGGAAGATCTTCCAAGGAGAAACGGAAACAGTTGAACTTCATATTATTTATTTCACAAGCTTTATCTTGTAACGTATGTTCTTATAAAGGAAATTTATCTTTGTTATTCTTATGTACAGGCTGAGGAAGAAGGAGTTTTACCTTCGAAACATGTACCTGTGAGTAGGTTCAATACAAGTATTGAAAAGGCAGAATCCCTTTATTTTTTTCTAATTTACAGCAAATTATCTCAGGAACCGATGTCCAACCAAAAAGCTAAACGGGAAGACTCCATTTGAGTGATGGTTCGACAGAACTCAGACTGCGCACTATTTCAAGGACTTTGGGAGCAAGGTGTTCTGCCTGGACAAACCCCCGAACAAGGGGAAGTTTATCCTCGCTCAAAAGAGGGAATTTTTGTTGGATATTCGGAGCAGTCGAAGGCTTACCGTATATGGATTCCTGAAACGAAGAAGATCGAGATCATGAGAGACGTTGTTTTCGTGAGGAGATGACCGCGCCTAAGAAATCAGTCGATGATCTGTTCCCGCGTGACTCTCCGGGCAAAGATGACGTTGAACCAGAGGATCCGATCCATGAACTGGAGTTCGAGCTGGTGTCGAGAGACGAAGTTCTGGCGGAAAACCGACCTGATATTGGTGAATGGGAATTCCCCGATGGCTTCAGAGGCTTTCCTTCCGACTATTACTTTGTTGATCCGGAGATCCAACCCGATGAGCAACAAGTGGCATCACCTAGGAGAAGAGGCGGACGGCCTCGTTTGATTAGAACTGGAAGACCTGGGCGACACCGCAAGGACTACGGTGATCGACAAGGGGAAGCAGCTAACGTCGCTGAAATCCCAGTGGCCCAGGCTATCTCCGGAGATGACTCACCTGCGTGGATCAAAGCAATGCCAGAAGAGGCAGTTTCGCTGATTCGGAACAATACGTGGAAGCTGGTCGACCGTCCCAAGGGGCAACGTGTGATAGGCAGCAGATTCGTTCTCCGGAATAAGTTTAACCCTGACGGCACTATCAGCAAGCGGAGGGCGCGCGTGGTAGCGAGAGGTTTCACGCAGAGACCAGGAATCGAGTTTCACGACACGTTTGCTCCAGTGGCAAGGCTGAGCACGGTAAGGACTGCGGTGGCGTTAGCTGTACTAGTTAATCTGAAGATCCGACAGCTAAACGTCAAGACAGCGTACTTAAACGAGAAGTCGAGGAACAAATCTTCATGGAGGCTCCGGACCACTTCGAGGACGTTCTTGCCCATACCGTTCAAGTGAGTCGGTTGACGAGACTGTGCCAAAGACCGCAGATGACATGCTGGAGAAGTTGACGAATCGTGACGTGGTGTGCTCACTAAACAAAGCGTTGTACGGACTGCGACAGGCAGGACGCGCTTGGTATCACCGTCTCGAGAAAGAGATGAAAAATCTCAAGGCGACTCGCTCGGATGCAGATCCATGCATGTACCACTTCGGACCGGTCGAAGATAGGATTTATGTAATCATCTACGTCGATGACATGATGATCATAGCTCGAGACGACAAGAAGATCGATGAAGTGAGAGACTTCCTGAATACCAAGTTCGAGATCAAGGACTTGGGGGACGTGCGATATTGTCTGGGGCTGGAGTTCGAGAGGAGCGCCAACCAGATGAAACTCAGCCAGATAGGATACATAGACGAGGTCCTGGAGAGATTCGGAATGGCAGAGTGCAGGCCTGTCAGCACTCCCATTGATCCAGGTACGAAGCTGCAGAAGGAAGACATGAACCCTGGCGAACAAGCAGAGAGCGTCCCCTACCGACAGTTGATAGGAGCTCTAATGTACCTGTCAGTGGGAACGAGGCCGGACATATCTCACGCAGTCAGTTCTCTCTCTCAGTTCAACGACTGTCACGGGAAGCAGCACTGGAAGGCTGCAAAACGTGTCTTGCGATACCTCGCTAACACACGTGATCTCGGTCTTCTGTACTCCAAATCCAGCAATCCAGCAGTGACGTACCGTTACGTGGACGCTGACTGGGGAAACTGCCTGGTGGATCGAAAATCGTACACCGGATACGCGTTCACCCTTGGCGGCGCTGCAGTGAGTTGGGAGTCCAGGAAGCAGCCTATTGTGGCCTTGTCATCGACGGAGGCCGAATACATGGCCTTGACAGAAGCAACCAAGGAAGCTATACACATGAGGAAACTCTTGAAGGACTTCGGAAAACCAATAGATGTTGTCCCAGTGAAGAATGACAATGTAGGTGCGCAGAAGCTGACGTCGAATCTTATGTTTCATTCACGGACGAAGCACAGACATCAGGCACCATTTCGTCCGAGATGCCGTGGCCAAAAAGGTGGTTTTGGTGGAGTACACTCCAACGGATGAGATGCCTGCCGGCATATTGACGAAAGGATTGTCAAGGCCCAAGCACGAGAAGTGTGCTGTAACCTTGGTTTGAGACCACATGCACCAGTATGATTCTGACTGTTAGTCGAGGGGAAGTGGTGGTGAGCGTTACGTTCCATTGCCGATTTAAAACCACTAACAAATTGATTAATAGAAGGCTTTCGATCGTGTGAAACATGATCTAATGATAGACGCAGGATACAGGAATTGATGGAAAAGATCTAAGAATAATAACCAATCTATACTGGAACCAATCTGTAGTCATGTGAATAGATCAAGATCAATCAGAGCAAGTGCAAATACGCCGAGGTGTTAGGCAAGGATGTATATTATCTCCGATACTCTTTAACCTTTATTCTGAACGTATTTTCAAAGAAGCTGTACTTGACGTGGATGAAGGGATCTCTGTGAATGGTGTCAAACTCAACAATTTGCGTTACGCAGATGACACTATTGTGTTTGCGGATACATTGGAAGGGCTGCAGAAACTGATGAACAAAATTTCTGATACAAGCAAACGATATGGCCTGGATATCAACATAAATAAAACAAAATTTATGATAATTAGCAAGATGTACATAAGAGGGGTGAATTTGTACATTAATGGTAATAGCATATTGTGAGTTTCCCAATATCCATATCTGGGTACCATCATTACCGAATCATGGGACAGTTCTCAAGAGATAAAATGTCGCAATGGAAAGGCGAGGAGTGTTTTCAACTCAATGAGCTCAATTTTCAAAAGCCACGATCTTACCATGAACACCAAATTACATCTCCTCAGGTGCTATGTGTTCTCAGTTCTCTTATGAAGGCTACCACTGTTAGACTTGAAGCCTTTGAACTATGGCTTTACAGAAGAATACTGAGAATATCATGGAGTCATGAAGTTTCAAATCAGGAAGTTCTACGCAGAGTTGAAAAAAGACCAGAACTGATCAACATCATTAAGTGTCGTAAACTACAGTACCTTGGTCACATTATGAGGAATCAAAAAATGTATGAGCTGCTTCAACTTATACTACAAGGAAAAATAGAAGCAAAGAGATCGCCCGGCAGAAGGAGAATTTCCTGGCTCGACAACCTTAGAACCTGGTTCAACAAAAGCTCTGAAGAATTGTTCTGAATTGCCACAGATAAAAACAGAATGGCCATGCTGATCGCCAGCGTCCGAAACGGACAGGCACGCTAAGAAGAAGAAGAGCATGTACTTATATTTTTTGCAGAATTTTCAAACGGTGGGGTTCTAACCCCCAGTAACACCTCCCTGGTGACGCCACTGGGTATTATTTACATTCTCCAACTCTGCGGCTTTTGTCTTGAAGAATTGCAGTGAGTTATTTTTGTGTTGTGAATGTTTAGTACCCAAATGGTATGAATATTTTTGATTTTTTTATGGTGGAGACAGGGTTGAGGCAGCAACAAAATACAGCTGTGGGCAAACTGAACTGAAGATCATAGTCTCAGGATATTCCCATTATTGAGGTCATTTCTGGTGTCCACTGATGATGAATTGGCACAGGACGTTTAACATGCTATTGTTGAGCATCTGAATGATTCAGCAAATTTTTTCAAGGATTAGACTACTTCCCTCTATCAGATTTTGAAAACTCATGGATAAGAAACCCTTTTAAGTATGATGTGTTACAATTAAACATCGGAAGTCACAATCTTGGTCCGGCTGGGCAACCGCACTCAGCAGGTCACCCCTCATGCGGTCGAAACTCAAAATCAGTAAAGAATCACAAATTGATTATTGGATCATGGAACATCAGAACTTTGCTTGATATGGACAATAACGTTAGACCTGAGAGAATGTCAGCTCTTGTAACCCATGACTTATCAAGACTCAACGTTGACATTGCTGCTCTCAGTGAAACTAGGCTGTCTTCTGAGGGCAAGATTACTGAATCTGGAACAGGATATACCACCTTCTGGAAAGGAAAGGAGGAGGGTGAATGTCGTATTCATGGTGTGGGCTTCGCTGAAGACCAAACTGGTAAATTATCACCAACTTACGCCCCTTGCAATCAGCGAAAGGCTCATGACTCTCCACATACCACTCTCAGGAGGTTCCTTTATGACACTCATCTCTGCCTATGCTCCTACCTTAGATTCTGATGATGAAGTAAAGGCTCAATTCTATGATCAGCTAAGTGAAATCATCTCCAAGGTACCACCTGCAAATAAACTCTTGCTCCTCGGTGATTTCAATGCCAGAGTTGGAAAAGATCACAGGCTATGGAATAATGTGATGGGCAAACAGGGACTTGGAAAATGTAACCCCAATGGACTGTTGCTTCTTGGTATTTGTGCAGAACACAAACTTTTCATTACCATACCGGTACCCAACCGCTTCAAAACCACGTGGATGCATCCTCGTTCCAAACATTGGCACATTCTTGATTATATCATTACCCGGCAATGAGATAAGAAGGACACTCTTATTACCAGAACAGCAAGGAATATAGACGATTGTTGGACAAATCATAAACTTCTTATATGTAAGCTCAGGATATCCATCAGACCTAAACCACCTAGGAACATCAAAAATTCGCCAAGAAAGAAGTTTAATACATCCAAACTTCAGGATGAATCCATCTATAAACATTTTGGAAACAGGATCGTCACCCAGTTATCAGAAAACCGAGTAACGAATGACATTCAGCAAGAATGGGCCACACTACAAATAGCCCAGGAATTTTAGTCTACTGTAAAAACGGTCAAAACCTTGAAAAAAAATTAGTAAAGCTGAAAATTGGTACAGTTGTCCTATTTGATGTTCTTAACAACATATTAAAAGTCCCCGGTCTTCCCGTGTCGGCTTCCTGGATTTCCAGCCGTTTGAACCCCTGGAATGCTGGAGAAGTAGGTGGTGCCGCTGGAATGCGCATTGTAAGCGAACGATTTGGCTTACAGTGCTCTAACATGGCTTAAATTAAAGAAGAAAAATAAGCGATAAGTTAATTCATGGGTTAGCATGTTAGCGATACTTCCGGTCTAACAGGAAACGAAAAAATGCCGCGAAATTTAAAAAAAATTGTGCCAAGTTTTTCTTTTTTGACGTTTGTTGGCAAACTATCACGAATATCGCAGACAAGTCTTCTGTAAAAGTTGTTGGCGACAAAATAATCTTTCATTTGATGTATTCATAATTGATATGCAAGTAATAGTTCCCGAGCTACAGAGATTTAAACAATGGTGCGCGACCTGAATCAGCCCGTGTTTGCGTTGTTTCTCAGCGGCCAACTGACGCGTTCGCCCGCAGCATTGATGCTTCTTGTTAGAAGGAAAACTAACACCGAAAAAAGTATGCGTATATCAAGTTGTAACTCGGGTCATGGAGTACATGGAAGACAAGATGAAGACTCTGTCAGAAGCCAACCGGACAGCGAAGCTGTGGGCGGAGTACTACAGGCAAGTGGAAATCGTTCGGCTGTTTATTCGGGCAGAAAGAACATCAAATTGAAACCTCAATTTGTACTGCGTATCGAAGATGTTGCCATACCTACACGCTGCAGGGCATATTCACTACGCTAAGTCAGCCTACTTGTACCTGCATCAAATGCGTAAGTTAGATCAGAAGATGCCCGTGGACGATGGCCATAGAACAGGATCTTATGCGGCCTATGAAATCACGAGGAGGTTTAACAAGAGGACGAGGAGTGGACGATAGCGCGCTGGCTCGCTTTGTCTCGGTGTTTCCACTGTGCATCCCGATCTGTGAAGCTGTAGAAAATGTGTCTGGTATAAAGACAAAATTCTCGGAACAGAAGGCTCGAGAAGTTGGTGAAGCAATACAACAAATGGTGGGGAAACGTTTTGAGGGTCTCAAGCTCTCAAGAAAAAGCCGCGTAGTCCCTTTGTCAGTTGTTGGGTGCCAACTAAAAATTCGTGGTGACACCGTCCCGGTCAACCCGCACTAACTTTCCATGCGAATCATATGTGTGATGAAATCAGAAGCGGATATCGTGGAGTTCTTGAAGTACGAGCTTGCACCGACGCCTCCAGCTCTCTTCGATTCATCCTTATTGAGAAAAACAGCCAAGCCAGCACTTCAACGCCTTTTCAAATCTTCAGAAGCCCCCAAAGATTTTGAAGAACAACGCAAAGTAGTCGTTGGAGGTCTGCTTTTGCATACCGTTGTATGGCCAAGACCTGCAACTTTTGGAGACATAATCCAGCCCTACAAGTTGTACATAAGCAAGCACTATTATTCAAATGTTACCATTGTGTTTGGCAACTACGATCAGACTCCAAGCACGAAGAACCAGGAGCAGGTACGCCATGCGGGGAAGCGGACGTCCATAGACATTGTCTTCGATTCCAACACAAAGGTTTCCACTTCTCAGGCAGACTTTCTAAGTAACACCAAAAACAAGGGACGGTTCATCTCTACGTTGACAAAGGAGCTTAGAAATGCTGGAGTTGCTGTTCGTCAGGCGACAGGGGACGCAGATACACTAATTGTCGACGTAGCGTTGTCTCTAGATGCCGAAGATCATGCTGTTACTGTTATAGCGTCAGGCATTGATGTCCTATGCATGTTATTGGCAAAAGCAAGAGAGATCAACAACATCCATTTTTACAGTCCTGGAAACTCAATATCTCTTGGAAAGATTTTCCCTATCACAAACATTCTGGAAGATATCGGCGAGATGAAAAGTTGTGTGCTATTTGCACATGCCGTGAGCGGATGTGACACAACTTCGGCTATTTCTAGCAAAGGGAAGAAGCGTCCATGGGGGCATTCTCAAAATCAACGAAAATTTTCGAAAAACTGTCGAAGTTTTCTATCAGCCTGGCGCATCCAAGGAAGATATCAAGATAGCTGGAGAAAAATTTGTTCTGGAGTTGTTCAACGGAAAGGGCTTCAATTCTGTAAACGAGCTTCATGTGCATCTGTATGGAAGGACTATTGCAAGATAGACAGTTACTGCTTCGTTCGATTTGGCCACTTTGCCGCCAACGTCCGACGCATGCATATTTGCAGGTACCGTATATATTATTTTCAGTATGTTGTTACACCATTTTACTTTGCTGTGATAAAATTAACATTCACTTTTGTTTACAAATTGGTTTCTAACAAAAATTATTTGAATTATTTGATAAATAATACATTATAAACTGTACTAGTTTTAAGCAGAAATATCTACTCCAATATTCGCACTTCTTTTTACTTAAGATATTTGATCTCCTAAAAATGGCATTAAAATAATAATTTATGTTCGCCAAGTCACAAATGGTTACATATTTTACATATTAAAACATTAATTTTGTTTACCTAGCTCAATAAAGCACGTAAAAAAACACCGAGAACACCTTATAGAATGAAGAGATGCCGATTTTCACTATTAGGAGCAGTTGTACAAAAAAGGGAGATTTTCATTAAAAGCACTAAAAAAATTGAAAATATTTCATTTTCTTTTTTTGGGGGGGGGGGAGGGAAGGAGAGGGGGATTTTTTGAGAGGGGTGGGTTTAAGCGCAAAATATTTTGAAAAGAGGGGAAGCACTTCATTTATCATATAGAAAGGAAGCTCCTGTCGGGTGTAAAAATTCAAAATCTGAGCGCGTCCCGGTCGCAGTGTGTGTATAGCGCAGACGGAGAAGAGAATGACGTAACAATCTTTTGTTTACACCGCTATAGCTCGGCAACTATTATTCCGAAATCGATTATAAATACATCAAATGAAAGCTTCTTTTGTCGCCAACAACTTTTATAGAAGACTTGTCTGCGATATTCGTGATAGTTTGCCAACAAACGTCAAAAAAAGAAAAACGTGGCACTTTTTTTTTTATTTCGCGGCACTTTTTCGTTTCCTGTTAGACCGGAAGTATTGCTAACATGCCAACCCATGAATTAACTCATAGCTTATTTTTTCAACTTTAATTTAAGCCATGTTAGAGCACTGTAAGCCAAATCGTTCGCTTACAATGCGCATTCCAGCGACACCACCTACTTCTCCAGCATTCCAGGAGTTCAAACGGCTGGAAATCCAGGAAGCCGACATGGGAAGACCGGGGACTTTTAATATGTTGATAAGAACATCAAATAGGACAACTATACCAATTTTCAGCTTTATTAAACTTTTTTCAAGGTTAAAACCTAAAATTCCTGGGCTAAGAAGATTATCACACAGTCAGCTGAGGAAACCATTGGTTTTATAGTGCGGAAAAGAAGACTGGTTTGATGACAACAATGAAGAAATTCTGTCTCTCATCAATGCCAAAAGGAATGCCTATCTTGCCCATCTTCAAGACCCAACTTCCAACACAAAGAGAGATAAACTACTGGAACTCAAGGGTAAATGTCAGACGCAGATAAGGCAGATTAAAAATACTTGGTGGCAACAGAAGGCTCAGGAACTGCAGAGACTATCGGATGCTCGAGACTTGAGGAATTTCTATGCAGTACTCCAGGAAATATATGGACCATCTCGCTCATCATCAGATACACTGAAAAGCGCTGACAATTCTACTACCTTTACTGACAGTCAAGAAATCTTGGAACACTGGAAGGAGCACTTCTCCAATCACCTAAATCATCCATCAGCAGCTGCTGAAGACTTCCTTTGTGATGTGCCGCAACAACCTGAACAACTGTGGTTGGCAGTACCTCCTACTTATCATGATTTCAGTGCAGGTCTCACCCAATTGAAACCCAGAAAAGCACCTGGCCCAGATAACATCCCTCTGGAACTAATTCAAGCCGGTGGTCATTCCCTCAAAACAAGGATTTTCACCCTTATCCTCAGACTAGGGGATTCAAGAAAGGTACCTGGAGACCTAAAGAATGCCACTATCATCACTATCTTTAAGAAGGGTGATCGCAGTGTTTGTGGCAAGCACTGTGGTATATCACTGCTATCAATTGTGGGGAAGATTCTTGCAAGAATTCTATTTAACCGCCTCAAGGTTATCTCTGAGAAGATCCTCCCCGAGTCACAATGCGGATTTAGAGCTTCCAGAAGCACAATTGACTTGATTTTCTGTGTGAGACAGCTACAAGAAAAATATAGAGAACAACAGAATTCTCTCTTCTTAGTCTTCTATGACTTGGAAAAGGCATTTGATTCGGTTGCAAGACCAGCCATGTGGGCGGTGCTGAAGCGGTTTGGTTGCCCTCAGTGTTTTGTAGATCTAATCAAGGCTCTCCATGATGGCATGACAGGTCAGGCTTGCCATCAGAATAAGATGTCCGATGAATTTCCTATTACCCATGGGCTGAAACAAGGATGTGTACTGGCTCCAATGCTTTTCGTGCTGTACTTGGCTGCAATGCTTTATGATTCACCCACAAACATCCCTGGTGTGGAGGTCAAGTATCGTTTTGATGGAGGGCTTTTCAACCTAACTCGTCTCCGCTTCTTGAGGAAAACTCAGGTTACTAATGTTACTAATATGTTATATGTAGAATGCTGCAGCACCAACTCTCACAGCAGAAGAGCTGCAAGAGTCAGTTAATTGTTACAAAAGTGCATGTGATCGCTTTGGTCTTACCTTACGTCTTGGCACAACCTTCACCAGGCACACCTCTTCCTCAGTTCAATATCTCCATCTCAAATTTGCCATTAGAACAGGTGGACCACTTCTCGTACCTGGGCAGTACCATTTCTGTGAGCTGTACCTGTGAGCAAGATGTGGATAAGAGAATTGACGCAGCCCATGGACGATTAGCGCACCGGGTCTTCATGAATAAAGATCTGTCCATGAGTACAAAGCTTATGGTGTACAAAGCAGTAGTCATTTCTACATTGTTGTATGGCTGTGAAATGTGGACCCTTTACCGACGTGATCTTAGGAAGCTTGAGCGTTTCCACCCACAAAAACTTCGATCAATCCTGAGGATTAAATGGGAAGACTGCATTACCAATATTGCTGTTCTTGAAAAGGCTCAAATCAACAGCATAGAATCATCCATAATAGGTCACCAATTTAGATGGATTGGTCATGTCCATCGGATGGATGATGTGAGATTACCTCGTCAAATGCTATATGGTGAGTTATGCTATGGCGCCAGACCTCATGGTGGTCCTAAGAGGCACTACAAGGACCAATTTAAGCAGACCCTGAAATTGACAGGTCTTCATTCACAAACCTGGGACATGCTGGCTGAAGACCGCTCAACTTGGCGCCGTACCATCTCGGATACTGTAAAAACGTTTGAAAGGGATCGACGCACACATGAAGAGGCCAAGCGTCAAGCTAGGAAACTTCGAGCAGCCCAACCACGTCCTCCTCCAGCAATACTATGTGACTTGTGTGGACGTTTGTTCTATGCCAGGATTGGACTCTTTAGTCACCATAAACACATCCACAAACTGGACTTAAGGAAGAAGATTTATACTCGGATTCGAGTTAAAGCCGATGATGATGTTACAATTAAAACTTTGTCTGATGAGGACCGAAGATGAATTTGTTGATGTTACTTGTAATGACCATTTTACACACTTAATCTGTTTTAGGAGAATATATTTTCTGAATATAAGAAAATTGGTGAAAATGCATTGAAACACCTGATCTCAAATCTTCATGAACAAGCATTTTCAATATTTTGTTTCCTGAAAAACATATAGAAATCACCATGTTGAACCTGATTTAAGGCTAAAAGTAGTACATTTTTTACAAGATCTGGAAAAAATTGCCTGGAACAAATCAAGGGATAATTTTCTCCATGACATCTAGATTCTGCTGTATACTGTAGTCGATGTCATTATGCTTGTAACATAATTAAAGGTTGGTCATTTAATTGCTGTTATTATTACTGCCTACCTATCAATTACTACTACTATGCAGATGCCAAAATTTCAAGTTGTGAGGTCCATAGCTTGCCTCAAAAGAAACGAGGAGTTCTACAACTCGGAAGTAATTGGAAACCACTGCCACTTTCCTTTAATTCCAAATAACTAATTTAGAAGTCTTATTGCCTTTTTATTTTTGTCCCATAGATCATTAAACTTCATGGTTTCCCTTAGTTAAGGTAATAATGTTACCATATAGGTTTTACGTACCTTACCTTTTAATTACTGCAGCATTAAGAGACTCCGGGGTGCCGGAATTTAGCCCCAGAGGGGATATTTAACATGCCGGTAAATCTACCGGCATGGTTCCCTCACATTTAAGCACCTTCAAATGCCAACTGACTGCACCGGGATTCAATCCCACTATCTTGGGCTTAGCAGATGCGAATTTTACCGCCAGGCAGCCAGCCCCTTAGTTAAGGGCAGCTATTCATAATCAGTTTACTCTCTACTATTGCTACTAATAAAAAGGATTTTATATATTTTACAGGACTCTCACTCTACAACAAATGAGGATTTGGATAATATGATGAGAAGAGCAGATGAATCTAAGCAACGGATATGCTGTTTCAAATTTTCTCGCCGTCAGCAGGTCTGAGCCATAAATATTTCTTCCATAGATAATTATTAATTAATTATATTATTATTATTATGTGCAAATGGACCCAGAGGGATCACGCAGTACTTTTATGATTCGCCTCTCTGATCTTCCATAGCTCTCATTCAATCTTCCATCTTCCTTTCCTCAGTCCACTCAGTTCCTGGTTTCTTTGGAGTGTCATTCTCTGGTGTTACTATCCATCCATTTACCATACATCGGAACAGGTTCCTGTCAAAGACTTCCACTGCTCTTACTTGGGCCTTCTCCAAATCCTGTTTGACTTGCTGAATCCACGGTATATTCTTCAGTCATTCTGCGTAGGTGTAAGCCTAGTCGGTGGAAGTCTTTGAACATGTCCATAAAACTTCATTTTCTGATGTCCTCCGCAAGATTAGATAATTTCTCAGTTGCTTTACGAGATTTCAACCTGTATCCATCTTCTGTTCTTTCTGGGCCACGAATTTTCCTCAAGATCTTTCGTTCTTCCTTTAGGATATTTTCCAAGTCACCCTTCCTGTTAAGTATTAGATTTTCACTTGCATACAGAGCTTCCGGTTTGATCACCGTGTTGTAGTGTCTGATCTTTGTATGTGTGGACATGCACTTTTTGTTGTAGATGTCATGCGTTCTCCCATACGCTCTCTTCAATTTCTGTAGCCGAACTCTTTGTGCTTCCTTTTCTAAACCTGTTGGTTCCAAGATCTCCCCTAGGTACTTGAAGTGTGAGACCCGATTTATTTTTCCATATTTGCTGTTTAATTTCTGAATGTAGAGATGAACTCAGTTTCCTCAGAAGAGATTTGTTGGCCAACATTTCCAGCACATTCCTCAAGGACTTCTATCTGTTTGATTGCAGTGATTTCACTGTCCGCTAGTATCGCTAGGTCATCTGCGAAAGCTAAGCTAACAACCTTAATGTCATCTTTTGCTGGTCCAAGTTGAATGGCCTTCCAGTGTTGTTGGTATTGCAGCTCCTTTTCCCATTTGTCTACGATGATATTAAAAAGGAGTGGTGACAGTCCATCTCCTTGACGAACACCGGTTTTAATTTCGAAGGGCTCTGATAATTCACCCATAAATTTCACTTTGGACTTTGTGGCTGCAAGTGTTTGCTTGATAAGACTTAAAGTCTTTGGGTCGAGTCCGTGCCCCTCCAGGATGTTGAAGAAGTACTGTCGGTCCACAGAGTCGTACGCCTTCTTGAAGTCAACAAACGTGCATATGATTGGGCAGTTTCTGATTGCTTTATACTTCAGTATTGTCTTCAAGTTGAAGATCTGTTCCATGCAGGAGCGCCCATGTCAGAAATCTGCTTGGTATTCGACGATCGTATGTTCAAGCTGTTCTTGTGCTCTTTTAAGTAGACATGCTGAGAGAATCTTGTAGGCAACTTGAAGTAAAGAAATTCCTCTGTAGTTATTCACATTCGTCCTGTTACCTTTCTTGTAGAGTGGCTGGATGAGGGCGCACTTCCAGTTTTCTGGTAATATTTCTGTCAGCCAAATGTCTTTGATGATTTGAGTGAATTTCTCCAGAGTGTTGAGCCCTATGTTCTTCAGGAATTCAGCTATAATACCATCCTCTCCAGATGTTCTGTTATTTTTGAGTCTGAGGATGAGTCAGTTGATTTCCTCTTTGGTTGGTGGTCGGGATTAGGGGTATGTATATGAAGGCATTTCCTTTGGAAATCTCGAGGGTGGTTCTGGGCAGTTGAGTAGCTCAGAGAAATATCGAGCTAGCTCTCTGCAGTTTTCTTGATTGGTCAGTGCGAGTTCACCGTTCTGTTTTCAAAAGCATAGGTTCTGTGGGGTATAACCCCTAATCTTTCCTGCGAATGTTCTATAGAAATCATGTGTATTGAAGTCTCTGAAGTTCTTTTCAATGGATTGCAATTGCTCCTTAATATGTATCCTCTTTGTTTGTCTGATTAATATCGCGATCTTTTCTCTGATATCAATAAAGAGTGCTGTTGTGTCTCAGGTGGGTTTTTTACTATTATATTCCTGGAAGGCCCTCTTTCGTTCTTCCAGAGCATCCTCACAAGCCGAATCCCACCACAGGTGTTTTGTGTTCCTCTTTCAGGTAATTAACTTTTTGGCTTTCTCTATGATCTTAGTGTGGAACTGTTCCCAGGTGCCCGCCAGTTCTCTTTCCCATTCTTCCTTTATACCTGTTTCCTGTATCCTTTTTGTATCAAATTTCTGGAGGTGTGCTCTTTTGCTATGGGTTGTTTTAGGGGTAAATTTCACTTTGATGCCCACTAGATAATGGCCCGAGTCAATGTTTGCACCTCTGCGGACTTGTACATCATGGATTTCTTTCTGCGAGGAGTATGTGATGACTACATGAACCATCTGATATTCACCAAGCGATAGTATGAGTGATCTCCAAGTCTTTTGCTTTCGAGGGTGTTTCCTCAGGGAAGTTGACATGATCCTCAGATTGTTTTGTTGACACAATTCAATAAATCTCGTTCCGTTCTTGTTAGTGAATTTATGTGCAGGGAATCTGCCTACAGTTTTTTGATATTCTTTTTCTCTTCCCAATTGGGCATTGAAGCCGCCCAGTAGAATTTTTGCATCCTCCGTGGTTACTTTGGTCATGACCTCATCAAGTGTGGTCCTGAATTGTTCAATCTTATTTGGATACTTCTTGTTATCGATGTTTGTGGGAGCGTGTACTTCTTGTTTCTTATTAATGTATAAAATGTTCTTTTCAATGTTGAGCAGCGAATCTTTCCTCCCAAGTTGGCAAGGCAATAAGCTCACTTGAAAAACAACACCTCAAAATTAATCGGGAACTTTAGCTATGGGATAAGGACTATATGATTTTTGCTAATTTGCCAAATAATATCTTACCCACTGTTAATTTTAATTCATTTTACAAGACATCTAAGCTAATTTATTCTTAGTTAGTTATTGATGTTTTAAGGGGTGGAACTACAAAGTCATCTGCCCCAAATTTATTCTTGAATAGCTTAAGTTTTGCAAAGCTCGGAGCTATATCACTTTTACTGAATTGAACACAAATTCCTTTACTCGAATATTAATTTTGAAAAATTTTAAAGACTTAACATTTTATACACTGTTGCCTTTCCTGGTGTCGATCCTTGGTACAGTACCTTCAGTTCTCCATTCTGTAGGATGATCATACTGTGCATATTCCTTGTCCTAAATGGTCATGTTCAGAACCACGACACGAGAAGCTAAATTTGATCATTAAAATATCACATATTTAAATTTATTTTACAATATCTCAGAATACAGTGGCATTGATACTGCAGGTGCAACTGAAGTAACATGAGGAGGACGACGAAGCCTACTAGCTCTGTCAGGACATAGAAACGAGTTAACTCTCAAGGGAGCCATTGAAGACCAGGATGCCACTTGAAGGTAATGTCTGGCCCTAGCAAAAAGCGACCATTTTATTGCACACACTCACAACTGTCATGACGTCACACTGTATTTACAATTTCTTGAATGATGAAATTCATATATATTGTACCTGTGAGAAAGAAGATTGGAAGCATTTGAAATGTGGATTTGGAGGGAGATGGAACAGATTAAATGGGTAGAAAGAGTGAGAAATAAGGAGGTGCTGAGAAGAGTTGGGGAAGAGAGAAAAATATTAAAGGTAATCAGGATGAGGGAACACAATTGGTTTGGACACTGGATGAGAAGAGATTGCATACTGTTGGATGCTATGGAAGGAACACAGAATGGAAGAAGATGAAGAGGACGAAGAAGATACCAGATGGTTGATAAGAAGAGAAGAAGGTTTGAAGCCAATTATGAGAAAATGAAGAGGGTAGCCAGAGACAGGATTGCATGGAGAGCAACCATGTGAGGACCTGCCTTAGGTCAGAACACTAATGATGATGATGTGAGTACCCCATGATATGACTCTCATCTCATGGTCATGCATTCTCAATGCACTTAATCATTTAAAATAAAGCTATCCTGGGTACCGTATTGGGAGATCATAAATAAATAAATAATAAATACATAAATAAATATAGCCTACATAATTCCATAAGGGCAAAGGCCTCCTGCGAGCAGGGACGTGCTCTGGTTTAAACTCGTTAGGTGAGCAAGTCCTAAGGAGTTGTGTACAAGTTTTTATTCCACTTGCTACACTTCACTGTAGTTCACTTCACTACACATTTCACTTCGCTTTACATCTTCTTCTCTAGAAAGGTGGCGGGGGCCAGTTGTCGTGTCTTTGTATGTGCCTATTTGTTGTAGTTTACCTTGTGCGTTGTTTGGCTTGTTACAGGTTGCAGAAGTGTATCTTTCATGTCATAGGTGTGCTGTCAACCAGTATCTTTCATTGTTGGAGCTCTCCTTCTCTTCCCTTCTTATAGTTCCATACGTCTCCATTCTTGTCTCTCCCTTGCTATCCTCGTCCAGTGTTTGCCTGTCTTCCTTACGATTGAGTCTTTCCAGCGGGTCCTCTGTCTACCCACGTTCCTTCTTCCTGTCATGGGGTCCCATATAGTTAGCTTGTGCGTCCATCGATCGTCTTTCATTCTGGCCACGTGGCCTCCCCACTTCCATTTTAGCCTGTCAGCTGTTGTCACGGCATCTTTCATGGCAGTTCTTCTTCTTATCTCCTCGTTTCGTAATCTGTCTAAAAACAAACACACTCAGAATGACTCTACTTGACTAAAATTTAATAAATCTTTACAAGGTTACAGACATAGGTTGGTTGGTTCCTCAGTTTGGGGGCTGCAACAACATGGTCATGTAGCCATGTGTACTTTGGGTGTGTGTAGAACCTGTCTGATAACTGCTGTTAGTTGTGGTGGCTGTATTAGTGTGCGAGATCTGTTTTTTTAAATTCAAGTAAGGACTGCAGACATTCGATTTTTCAAGTAGTTCCAACTTTTGCTACCAAACGCCACCATCAACGACCAACTAGTTCTGAACTTGGTTACTAGATGCCACCGCAGTGGGCTCCTTGCAACGAACGTTGGAACCTAAGAGCGTTAGTCAACTCTAACCTATAATTTAGCTTCACACATGTGTAATTAGTGGAAGGTTCTTTATCGTGCCATAAATCTATGACATGGGACCGCCGGCTTTACTTCCCCTCTGAAGGAAGGCATACTGAGGGATTTTTAACACTCTTACAGACATAAATAAAGCATGAAATTGGAGAATCAAAAATAAATGCCAAAACATGAAATGAAAATCAAAATATGCTCAAGATCAATACATCAACAATCAGCATAAAAGTAAGTCCTACAGCTGATTAAACATTACTAATTATCTGTGACTGACTGAAGTTTCCTTATGGAAGCAGTGAGGAATAATTTAATATTAATAATAATATTGTATGGCCTCGGTGCCGGGTGCAGGGTGTAAGCTTTGTTATATGACACCCAGAGGGCAGCTTGCATGTCGAATTTTGTTGTTCCTTGAAGCACTATGAAAGTAAGGGGGTTAGATATCTAAGTTCCTTGACACTATAGCACTTTCTAGTAGAGAAATGAGGAACTTTGTGTTGGCGGAAAATCCCGAGATTAATTTTGCCACTATGAACACGGCCTACTGAATTCAAATAGGTTCTTTACCATGCCAACATCGTATGACATGCGTGTCGTGATTTTTGCCGACTCTCAAAAATCACTTACCACGGCCAGGAGCGAACCTGAAAGATTGGGGTTAGTAATCTGACACAATAACCACTCACCCACTGTAGCAAGCAGAAATAATATGATAAGTACATGATTGATCCATTCCCAAAATAGATAGTTTGGGTGTGGATCATGTGTTAACTGCAGTAAAGTGAGACGATGGGAAACAACAACAATAAGGTACATTTGATCCGAGTATTCCTCCCTCAATAACCTGAACATGACATTACCCGAACGCGGTGTTTAAAGTGGTAACTAAAATTCAATTACGGTTTTATTTCACATACAAATTCTGATCATATTTAATGTTTTGGGTTGATTAAAATGCGCTTTATTCTGTACAGTGTACACAATATAAAAAGAGAACATTTTATGGACAATTTTACAAAGAGATCATGTACTGAACTATTTTAGATAGATAAATAATATATATTATTATTATTGATTTAAGCCCACTACGGAGCACTTATGATTAGTTCTTCTTCGATGCTCTTTTCCATTCGCAATATCTCTTGAGCCCTGCTGTTAATTTCTCCTTTCTCTCCTGCGAAAGGGGCTTCCGACATTTAGGGACTCTAGGTGGTGGGGTCCAAGAATCTACCATAGCACAAAATTTAGAACGATCTTCTACATCAAGGTCTGCAATTACTGCCGAATCCAAGTCCTTTAGGGCTTTTAACCAAGGAGAAGATCTTCTTGGTAAGCCTGTTGCTGTTCATTCGTTGTAGGTGCCCGTAGAACTTTAGCCTCCTACGTCGCATACTGGTATTGGCTGATTCTAACTGTTGATACAGGTCAGAATTAGATTTCAAATGGTGGGTTCCATCTGGGAGCAATCTCGGACCATGAATCTTCCTGAGGATACGCCTTTCGGCTTTCTCCAGGTCATCCATGGTGCCTTTTCTGTTTATCAAGAGGGTCTCTGCGGCATACAGAAACTGTGGTCTGACAACAGTTTTGTAGTGACAGATCTTAGCATTCCTAATAATGTATATATAAATAATTAAATAATTAATAATATTTAATTAATTAATTAATAATAATTGAATAATTAACAAAATCGGCATCACTCTTAGTTGTTTGATGATATTCCCATTGTCCTTGAGGTCGGGCACGGGAAAATATTGCTTTGTTGCGCAACCAGCGCTGCTTGCTCTTCGTTTGACAAGAGCCCTGTTGTACTTATTGTTGGATACGGAGAAATATCGCAATGTTAGTCTACTCAATAGCTGCCGCTCTCGGCCATTTGGCGAGATTCACGTTGTCCTTGCGGTCGGATACGGAAAAACATTGTGATGTTAAGGATACTGTGTACTCTTGTGCATCTGAATTGTTTACATTAGGCATCATTGTACGGTACAAAGCATTTACTGTACTTGTTTTGCACCAAGGCCATGGCTACAATTCTTGTAACATGCAAAAAGTAACTTATTCTGCTACATGACACAGTTTGATCTGGTACATTTTTGGAAATTCACATGTAGTGCAAAAGGAAAAGTTTGAAGATTTAATCATAATTTTGGCATCAGCATTAAGGGGGTACTACCATTGCCGGTTAATGCTCACAGTCTTCATGAATAAAGATCTAATCAAAAATTACCAGGGATTTAAGGTAGGGGCAGAACCCAAAAGACGGAGGGGACCTCTTTCAGAAGATCGGAAGAAGGCACTGAGTGATGGGCTCAAGAGATACTGGCAGGACATCAAAGCTGGCAGACGATCTAGAACGAAATATTGATTTTGATTGTTACTCCGTAGTCCATAGTGGCTCATTTCCAATGTAAAAAAAAAAAAAAAAAGATCTAAAGATGCATATCAAACTCATGGTGTACAAAGCAGTCGTCATATCAACGCTACTGTATGGCTGTGAAACTTGGACACTTTCTATCACTGTGATATCAAAAACCTTGAGCGCTTCCACCAACAAAAGATGAGGTTCATTTTGAATATTAAGTGGGAGGACTGTGTGACCAACTCTGCAATTCTCGAGAAAGCGTATCTAAATAGCATTGAGGCAACCATCATCGCTCATCAACTGGGATGGTTAGGTCATGTTCACCGTATGAGTGATACCAGGCTTCCACAAAAATTCCTTTATGGTGAACTTTACTCCGGCACTAGATCTCATGCCCCTCTGAAGCGTTTTAAAGACCTACTGAATCAAATATCCAATCATGGGAAACATCTGCTGTGGACTGTTTACTGTGGCGGAACACTACATCGACCGCTGTCAACTTATTTGAAGAACATCACAGATGTGCAGAGACCAAGCGACAAGCACGAAAGCTCCGTCAATTACAACCCCGCCCTCCTCCAAACATTCAGTGCAATTTATGTGGGCGCATGTTTTATGCCAGGATTGATCTGTTCAGTCATCGGAAACACATTCATAAGCTGGGTTGAAAAGCTCTCTTAATGCAGGAAGAAGTTATGTGTACTCGGGATCGACGACCATGGCACAATTCCACTGCATCTGGAGCCACTACTAACTTGGATCCAAATTGAGTGAACTGAAAATATGGTAGTACAATTTAAATTACACTTTGTTTCATAACTTTTGTGGCTGGAGCTAATGCTGTTAGCTGAAGTGCCTCAGATTGTTTTGCACTTCTAGGATGCTTTATTACCAACATTTCACCATCACTACAGTAGACTTAGTCATTGTACTCCCCATTCCTATGTGTCCTGCGATAGACACTGCTACCTGAGAATAGAATGAGGAATATCGAGACTAGCTCGTTGGTGGAAGTTGGACCTAATCCCAGGATCCGCAAGGAAGAAATTTTTGGGTATCCTCAACAAGAGAAGAGTTAACCAAAGTAATAAAAATATTATTCCAAAACAAATAAAATACAAAATGAAGTGAGAATATGAAAACCTACGTGGCCTTGAAAAATAAAAGTTTAATATTTATTTTCAGTGTTTCTAGGGTATTTTGCGAAGATTATCTTCAATTTTGCCGTGGTTGGTTGTACCACCGGTACAGTCATGGCAGAATAGCCAACAGGCAATTAAACAATACAACCAGCCTTCTAAATCAGCAATAATAGAGCATACAACAGACTGCAGACACTCCATCCACTTCGATGAAACACAACTCCTAGCCCCTGACAGTCACTTCTGCCACACAAAAATCAGAGATATCCAAGCATTCCAACAATTTGAACTGCTACCATGGCATACACCTCCTAAATGTTTGGAAATTGGCATTAAATCACCTTCCAGAAACACAGAAATAGCTCCAGCAAGCCACAGGCAGTAAGTGGTTCCATACGCAGTATACATTAAATATGAGGGACAGGTCTCCTGCCAGCCATTCTGCCATGATGAAACCTACTCTAACAATGACAAAATGTCAGCAACAAAGCTACTCAAGATGTGACAAAACAAACCAGAATCTGCATGGAAAAGCATAAAATATTACACTAATCTTCTTGAGCATGTTTTATCTGTCTTTGTAGAAGATATGTATAAGTGGGCCATTCCTTCTTGACTGGTACATATTAAAAATGCACAGTCACCTTTGTGATCAATGCAAATAAAGTACACAATGTATCCTCTGCAACACATGTGCATATTCAGTGATCTCAGTGTTCTACTTGGACTTTAAGAAGAAATCTCACGCGCTTACGACCGTCCGCAAATGACCAGCCCATCTATATCTTCCGTTCTCCTGACATAAAACAATACACAATTAAACCTTAAATTGCTGGATGTAATTGTCTACCTTTTGAGTTGTTGCTTATTTTAGGGGCTGCGACATCATGGTCATATAGCCCCGTGTGTTTGGGTGAGTGTGAAATTTGTGTGATAACCTATGTTATTGTGATGGCTGTACTAGTGTGTGTATTTGTAAATTGGGGGTAGGAGTGGGAAGGAGGCAGCTGTGACCGTAAGTTAGGAACAATCCCAGCATTTGCCTGGAGTATAAATGGGGAAAACATGGAAACCACTTCCAGGATGGCTGAGGTGGGAATCAAACCCTCCTCTTCTCAGTTTTGTCTCATGAGGCTAAGTGTACCCCATTCCAGTCCTCACACCAGAATGGAAATGTCTTAGCAGAGCCAGGAATTGAACCCGGACCACCGGGACGACAGGCAAGAACGGTTGTCACTACCAGGGCCGTGGAGAGCAACAATGGGCCCTAGAACTTGGATTTGGTCTTCTTCACATTCGAGTGCTATGTTTGGGTTTCTAATTCCACCCCACCAAAAGACCCAAGATTCTCCTAGAACTTTGTCAATGAAAAGTTTAGTTTATTTCCTGGTCTCCCGATAATCAGCATTCATTTTTCTTCTTCTTCTTCTGCGCGAATGGGTCTCCTAGGACCACGCGGAATCAACACTTATTGGCCTTGATGTTTACCAAATAATTCTTCATGAGCAACTATTGAGCGAGTCTTCGTTGCTGTGACCAGACGTGTTTGGTAGGTCTTCTCTCTTCTCCCTCAAAACCCCGTGTATGAGTAATTTTCCTAATTTCCTCTTGATCCTTGAGATTGGGAAAACCTAATTCAGCCAAGTCCTTTTCCGCCTGTTTATACCAATTGGACCTTGTTGCCTTTTTCTGCAAAAACGTATAGATTTTATTTGTCAACCTAGTTGGGTCCATTCTGTCCAAATGTCCCTTGAATTGGATCCTTCTCATACGGATTGTGTCTGTGATTTTAGTAATTTTTAAATAGACGTCAGCATTAGGTTTCGGAAGGTGAATTCCATCTTTGATTCTTGGTCCCAAAATTTTTCGCATGATTTTGCGTTCCTTAATCTCCAATTGATTTCTCAGTGTTTTATGTTGTAGATTAAGTGTTTCGGCTGCATAAAGGGCTGCAGGCAAGACTGCTGTTTTATAATGTTGAATTTTACAATTCCAAGGGAAGCATTTTTTGTTATAAACTTGTTTTGTCAAATGGAAAGCAGTTTCCATTTTCTGTAGTCTTGCTTCTATAGATTTTCTTTCGTTGCCAGTTTCATTGATCCATTCACCTAAATACTTGAAGTCTTTCACTCGGGAGACTTTACAAATACCAATGCAGGGCAGTTTTAATATCCGTCATAAATTTGGTTTTGTCAAAAGAAATCGTAAGCCAATTTTTGCTGCTTGTTCTTGGAGTACTTCAAGTTGTTTCTGGGCATCAGAAATGTTTGGAGCAAGTAACGCCATATCATCCGCAAATGCCAAACAGTCGACCCCTTTGAGTTTTTGTCCTAGTCTATGGGATGGTGCACCAGCTCGTCTCCATTCTGGGACAACTTTTTCGAGCGCACAATTAAACAACAATGGAGATAATCCATCTCCTTGACGCCCTCCTGTATCATATATATTATTTCAGTAGTATGCATCCCTTCTGCGTCGCTCACAAGAGACCGATCGTGAAAAATGAGCATTCAAATGAAAGAGAATATACATTGCCAGTGACTCATTGCACACTAATTTCATAAATATCTATAATTACTTTAAAAAATGACTTTTAAAATACTGACGAAGTGTGCGATTTGCAGTTACTGCTGCTGCAGGAAGATACGCTCCATGATTGGTGTCCACTTCACATTTTGGCCGCTGTGACGCCTTTTATATGTCATTTTAACATTCAGAGGTCTTTCCTTTATCATTCTGCATCGATTTCAGAAACAGTAAATAAAGGAATGTGTACTTTTTCAGAATCAGTAGGCTAAATCAATGGACTGGGTACTCAAATCGTATAACCAGCGAGTGTTAGTGCTAAGCTTTCAATCAATGGACTCAGTACAAACATGATTTAAGCTCATCCGTCTAAACAATGGATTTATTATATTCCAGGTTTGTTAATAAGCCGCGATACAGGATTTTCTTCTGCATTCTAATTCCATAAATATCGATTTGTGTATGAATTGTGCTTTTTGCAAATACTGTTGCTCTAACATGCTGCAATTCTGAGTTGTCTAAAACCTTAAAACATTGAACGTTAATTCTCTAACAGTTTTTATTCTATCTGATTTTCAGAATCAGTAAATCAATGGATTGGGTACAGGTTTTTCTTCTGCATTCTAATACCATATATCTCGATTTTTGTAAGAAGTGTGCTTTTTGCAAATACTGTTGCTGTATCATGCTAGAGTAGTCGTTTACAACCTTAAAACTATCATCATCATCATCATCATCATAATATAGGCCTCATAAATTAGCAGTGAAGAATTGCATTCTAATTTCATAAATATCAATTTTTGTAAGAAGTGTGCGATTTGCAAATACTGATGCTCTAACATGCTGCAATTATGTGTTGTCGTCTAAACCCTTAAAACTATTAAACGTTAATTATTTTACAGGTGCAGAGCATTCTAATTTCATAAATATCAATCATTTCGCATGGTTTTTAGAAACAGTAAATCATTGGATTGAGTACTCTAAATCGCATAGCCGGCGTGTGTTACGGCGCCTAAAACCTTAGAACTATTAAACATTAATTCTTTTACAGGTTTTTCTTCTATCATTTCCCATGGTTTTCAGAATTACTAAATCAATGGATTGGGTACTCAAATCGTATAATTTCATAATTATCGAATAACCAATGAGTGTTATCATGATCCAATTTTCAGTAATTGCCTTCTTAAGTTAGGGAACGTACAACTTGCAATTCTGACTGAAATGTATCGAATAACCGATGAGTGTTACGACTAAGCTCTCAATCAATGGACTCAGCACAGAAATGCAATCAACAGTGACGAATTGCATTTTAATTTCATAAATATCAAAGAAAGAAACCAGCCACAGCACGCTCTCATGCTGACGCTCCACTCGGGAAAGCGAAGTCACCCCTGTAGGTAACGTGCAAAGGAGTTTAGCGTTGAGGGCTACACACAGAACAAGGAAAGCACCCCTGTAGGTAATGTGCAAAGGAGTTTAGCGCTGACCATTGCACTTAGGAACAAGGAAGCCTCACTGTATACGGGGCGTGAAGAATTTTTCCAACGAGGGCTGTCCTGATAAGGGAGAAGGACGCTCCTCAGCTAAGAAGATAAAGCAGGAAATCTTGACCAAGATGCTTTCATAAATATCGAATAACTGGTGTGTGTTATGATGATCCAATTTTCAGTGATTGCCTTTTAGTTAGAGAACATAGAACTTGGAATTCTAACTGAAATGTAAATAGTGTTCTATAATCATTTGGATGAAATGAAAACATAACAACCTTTCTCCTAAATAAGTCTCTCATTATAAACCTATTGGGATGTGTGTGGTTTATAAACAAGCGAGATTTTCTAATTTCGTAAATGTCTATAATTTATACGATGTGTGCGATTTTCAGATACTGTTGCTGTAGGAAAATACGCTCCATAATTACTGTCCACTTCACATCGTAGCCGCTGTGACGCCTGTTTAGTGTCACTTTAACATTCTGAGATCTTTCCTTTATCATTCTGCATGGATTTCAGAAACAGTAAATCAAAGGAATGTGTAATCGTATAATTTCATAAATTAGCGGTGACGAATTGCATTCGAATTGCATAAATATCAATTTTTGTAAGAAGTGTGCGATTTGCAGATACTGATGCTCTAACATGCTGCAATTGTGAGTTGTCGTCTAAATCCTAACGTTAATTTATTTTACAGGTTTTTCTTCTGCAATCTAATTTAATAAATATCGATCATTCTCATGGTTTTTAGAAACAGTAAATCATTGGATTGAGTACTCTAAATCGCATAGCCGGCGTGTGTTACGGCGCCTAAAACCTTAGAACTATTAAACATTAATTCCTTTACAGGTTTTTCTTCTATCATTTCCCATGGTTTTCAGAATTACTAAATCAATGGATTGGGTACTCAAATCGTATAATTTCATAATTATCGAATAACCAATGAGTGTTATGATGATCCAATTTTCAGTAATTGCCTTCTTAAGTTAGGGAACGTACAACTTGCAATTCTGACTGAAATGTGTCGAATAACCGGTGAGTGTTACGGCTAAGCTCTCAATCAATGGACTCAGCACAGAAATAGACTCAACAGTGACGAATTGCATTTTAATTTCATAAATATCTCAAAGAAAGAAACCAGCCACAGCACGCTCTCATGCTGACGCTCCACTCGGGAAAGCGAAGTCACCCCTGTAGGTAACGTGCAAAGGAGTTTAGCGATGAGCGCTACACACAGGACAAGGAAAGCACCCCTGTAGGTAACGTTCAAAGGAGTTTAGCGCTGATCGTTGCACTTAGCAACAAGGAAGCCTCACTGTAAGCGGGGCGTGAAGAAGTTTTCCAACGAGGGCTGTCCTGATAAGGGAGAAGGAGGCTTCTCAGCCAACAAGATAAAGCAGGAAATCTTGACCAAGATGCTTTCATAAATATCGAATAACTGGTGAGTGTTATGATGATAGAATTTTCAGTAATTGCCTTCTTAAGTTAGAGAACGTACAGCTTGGAATTCTAACTGAAATGAAAACGGTGTTCTATAATCATTTGGTTGAAATAAGAACATAACAACCTTTCTCCTTAAGTCACTCATTATAAACCTATTGGGGAAAGTAAGACTTATGAACATGCGAGCTTTCTCGCATGGGTCCGCTAGTCAATTGAAAATTCTGTGCTCAGTCCTCCCATAAATTTTACCTTTGAACTTGTATTCAAGAGGGTATATTTGATGATTGATGTTGTCTTGCGATCTAATCCAAATTCTGAGAGTACAGCATCAAGGGATTCACGGTCAATGCTGTCAAGAGCCTTTGCAAAGTCAACGAAAGTAATGACATAATTTTTGTTTGACATTTTATGGAAGTAAGACTATGAGTTTTTCAAATTGATAATTTGCTCTGTACACGATCGGCCTTTCCGGAACCCACCTTGGTATTCACCAATCTGCGGATCCAGTTGAAGATAGTCACGGTTCAAAAGGGCTTTGGACAAAATTTTGTACGTTACCCAGAGTAATGGGATCCCTCGGTAATTGTTTGGATTCGTTTTGCTACCGTACCTTTCTTGTATACTGGATGGATGATCGCCATCTTCCAATCTGGAGGAATTTTTTCAGTTTGCCAGATTTCATCAATAATTTCTTTGAGTTTGATGAGGTTTTCACTTACATTTTTTTCATAGTTCTGCAACGATCTGGTCCTCTCCCGACGCTTTGTTGTTTTTCATGGATTGGATTATATCCCGAATTTCCTGTAGGTCCGGTGGTTCCGAGTCAGAATTCTGTAGAGTATAACAAAATTGAAATGTTTCCTGGGGTTTCTCACAATTGAGTAGGTTACCAAAATAATCTGCAAGAAGTGCACAATTTTCAGAGTTGGACTGGGCGATTTTCCCAAGGTCGTTTTGAAACTGGAGAGAAGGTGGGGAATATTTAGTTAATTTCTGCTTGAATCTTCTATAGTAATTTCTAGAAATATGTTTCTTGAAGTCCTCTTCTACATCTTTTAATTTAGTGTTTTCTTGTTTTTTACGAATCACTCTTAGCGATTTTGTTACTGTTTTTCTAACGTCTTGAAGATATTGTAGCGTCCTTTCATTCTTGTTGCAAATCCAGTTCAGCCATGCTTGTTGTTAAGTTTATGAAGTGGTCACACTCATCAGTCCTCCATGCATGTTTTCGTAGCCTGGTTAGAGGTGCAATTTTTTCAGCCGTTCTTAGAAGTTCAGCTTGTAGTTGCTGCCAATTCTGTGAGGTTAACTTTTGTGTCTCTTGCGTGAATTCCATACTATTTTGTATAAGATAGACATCATATCAACAGGGTGGTAATTTTGGAGCGAATTTCTTCCTTTCTGGGATAATGTCCAAAGATAATTTTGTGGGGTAAAGGTCAGAGTCCAGATTTAATCCTTTGAGGACTTTAAGTTTCATGATTTGCGCCGTGTTGGAACGAGATGATCAGTACGTGGTCCAACTGAAATTCACCCAATAGTGAAATTGAAGTCTTAGTTTTTGAGGATTTTTTCTTGAAAAATGTTGATTTAAAAAATAAATCATGGTTCCTGCATATCTCTATTAGTCTCATGCCATTCCTGTTAGTTTGCTTATGACCTGATCATTTACCAACCTAGTATTTATACTCTTTTTCTTTGCCAATCTGGGCATTGAAATCACCCATTAAGATCTTAACATGGTTTATTGGGATTCTCTGAAGAACATCGTCTAACAAGTTCTCGTCTACTTTATCAACGTCCTGTCTATTGGCAATATTGGTTGGTGCATGTCCATTGACTAGCGTATAGATCTTATTAGCTGATTTAACTGTCATGGTGGAAAGTCGACCTGAGAAGGATTTAAAGTCAACAATAGAATCAAGTACTGTCTTGTCCAGTACAGAATTGAGGACAATTTGGCATAGCTTTTACACCAGGCTATCCCTTATATATTCTGCACCCTTCCGAGTCAAAAGGGTGCTCATCAGTAAACCTTGATTCTTGAAAAGCGATGATTCGAAATCTCCGAACTCGAGATTTGTCAAGAATATTCTTAAGTTTTCCCATCTTCAAGAGGGAGTTGACATTAAAAGTCATTCACCACAGTCTTGAATTTGGTCTGATTTTGTCTTTACGGGGGTTTGAGGCACTCCGATTTACCTCATGGCACACTACTGTGGTCTCCCCAGAATTCGAATAGACCACAAGCGGTTTTTCAACCGTGGGATTTGACCCACTGGGGTAATATGTTTGTATAGGTGCACTATTCATGTTAATTAACTTGGATAATTGACTGAGTTTTCAGTCGAGTTAAACTCAGAGTTCCACTTCTGAGTATTGGTATGTCAGCCGCCACTAATACGTGAACAATCGCTGTCGGGGTACCGCCACTAACATGTGGGACCATCGTGCCCGTAAAAATTGATATATGTGTGCCCTTATTAACCTGAGCACTAGGTTGCCTCGTCCGCCATCTACACTGTTCCAGAGTCCACCTGTTCCACTGCAGATACCGTTGGGGACTTCACCGTAACCCTGGCGAGGGACCCTTACAAGGCACTACCAGCCGGGTTAGCTGGACCTAGGTTTTTTAAGGAGGTGTTACTCCTCTATCACTCCCTACTTTGTTCTGGCTTGTGACATACAGAGCCTGGCTTCCCAATAATGGGTCCAGGTTGGCGAGGTTCATTTTTCTCTATTAATCTTGCGTTAATTGTTTTTGTACTTATAGATTTTTGTATTATATTCGTGACCAGTGTGCATTTTAACAGTTATTTCCATAGTATCTGACCAGAAATCAAAAGCTCTCCTGAATACCAAACCCAAACGTGCAGAAACAAAATGAGTAAATGGTCGGATTTTGAATTGATTTTTTCATCCTATAACAACTCTTTGATGATGATGTGTTATAGGCTAAATTAAAGTAGCGGACCTGTGGATTGTGTGCGCCCCATCTGTACAGACTACCCACCCGGCTCTACTGCTATGCGGGATGGACGCAACACAGTTCTGGATGGGGCAATCGTCTTGTTTATTCGTTTAAAAGCACTTTATAAACAAATAAATATATTTCTGCTGACTTTTCAAGAAATGCAAGATTTTTCCTGTACTATTGAGAAGATTTGGAAGATTTTGATACAAACCACTCCTTCTAACTCCCTCTGGTTTATGAGCTTGAGTTTTGTGAAACATACACCTTAGCGTATTATATAATAAGATTGTCAATTGGGGTTGCTTTGCCTTTTCCCTGGTTATTCACTAAATTCAGTTTTATAATATTTCGCACTTTATTTACTGGTAATCTACAGTTACGATTGAATGAAGACCTGTCAGACAAGTCAAAATTGTTTAGAAATTAAATAGAAATAAATTGTTTACTCGAGGCCCTTCTATGTCTCCGGGCCCTTCAGAACAACCAGACCCTGGGGTTACAGCCCTGCTTGGTCCTCCCTCTTGTTGGGCCTGGTTCGCTACACCACGAGGTGGTCTCTCTCCCTTTTGAGACTTAAAGTACGGTATTTTATATCAGGAGAATGGAAGATATGTTTATTTTATAAGGATAGGAAGCTTATGATTTCTAACACGTGAAACATGTTCAGGAGGAATAATATTTTAATGTACTACTTTAAGTTTTTCAATTTAATTTAATAATTGTGCTATTTTGTATTCAAGTGAGTAAATTTCATAAAGCTGATGAAGGGACGCTTTAACCTTTAAACATTATGGACAATGATTGTCACGAACTACTGTGGAGGGGTCTGTCCGACCTCATGGTATTTTGTTAAATATAAAAATGATTTATCGTACACAATTTCTTTTGTATTCTGAGAACTCTATAAGTTAACACTTTAGTGCAATACACCAACTTAAATAGTTTAACAAAAGAATGAAGTTTTGAAACCAATGTACAGAAAAACACAAGAACTTCAATGAAGATCTAAAATGCTTACTTTTCTTAATTTTAAGATTCAGACCAGTGGTTTCGGTGGCAAAGTTGGTAGCATGCTGAGCTTCTATTCCCAAGATCGCGGGTTCAAACCCGGCCGAAGTCGTCGGATTTTTATGAGCGTTAAAAATCCCTCAGTATGCCTTCCTTCGGAGGGGAGGTAAAGCCAGCGGTCCCATGTCATAGATTTATGGAATGTTAAAGAATCTTCCACTAATTACACCTGTGTGGATCTAAATTATAATATAGGTTAAACATTCGACAAACGCTCTTAGGTTCCGACGTTCGTCGTCAGGAGCCGACTGCGGTGGCATCTGGTAGTCAAGTTCTGAACTAGTAGTCATTGACGGTGGCGTTTGACAGCAAAAGTAGGAACTAATTGAAAAAATTCAATGTCTGCAGTCCTCACTTTAATTGAAAACAGATAACACACACTAATTCATTCATCACAATTAACACCGGTTATCAGACAGATTCTACACACACCCAAAGTACACGGGGCTACATGACCGCGTTGTCGCAGCCCCTAAACTGAGGAACCAACCAACCAAGATTCAGACCAATAATAAATTGACCTATTTAGACCTATATAGAATAATATATTTTACTATGAAATTAAATTGGTAACATTTATGATTTACTCAAAATTTACCTGAAATATTGAGGCCTGATATAGCACTATAGTGTGTTTGAAATTGTTTCCTTGCATGGATTCTGAGATAATGAAAATCTATGGCTCAAATACTCAGAGAGAGTTATTAGGTAGATGGTAAGACTGCTGTCTCTAAAAATGTGCACAATTGACTGTGTCCCCACCAGAACGTTGCAAGCGAAAATGAGTTTCAGTCTTAGAATGTTTCTTATCCCTTGCTCCCGTCAACTAGTGGCATCTGCGGGGGAAACTATTAACTATCCAGGGAGTTATTATGAGGATTCGAAATTGGTGGTCAGTACCAGAACGTTGCAGTGAGCAAAAAATGGCGATGCCAACGCACGTGTTACCAATAGGTTCCGTGTTTAATCATGTAAATAAAGGCAAGAAAAATCTTATTAACTACAAAAACAGGACATGTGTTACAAGGTAACGATTGAGGAATGGTGGGAGTGGCCGGTCAACGGCCGGAAAGCAGGTCGGTGGTAAGAAGTCTCCTAATATGGTAACTATCAGAATGTTGCACATCCGTTTTCTTTGTCTTTTGAATTTGCAATGGCGAGTTTCTATACCTCAAAATTAACTTGCATAAATTAATTTATTACCATTTAAAATGTATGAATGCTGAAGGTTTATTATTGAAAACTAGAAGTTTCCGGTAACTTACATTTACTCTAAATAAATAGATTATTGTTGATCCTCCTACCGCATGTAACTGGTGAATCATATATGCGATTAGGATTAATCCTTTAATACCAGTCGCTGCTTTTACACTCATATGCATAACATACCAGATTCATTTTCTATGAAATACCATTAATTCCAGAAAAAAATCATAATTCCTGTATTTTAAAAAAAATGGTGATACAGAAAGTTCGGACATGTAAAAAAGAATGGGTAAAGAAAGAGTAGCAAGAAGGGAATTAGAAAGAGAAGTCAAGGGAAAGAGACTAGTTGGAAGACCGAGAAGAAGGTGGTTGGACCAAATTTTGAAGGACATTGTAGAAGTTGGATTGGATGTGGCAGAAGTGAACATAGTACAATCGACATCACATGAAATTTCAAGTTAATAATTTAAATAGGGTATTTTACGAATTACCGGTACTTGGTTTAATACACGAACAACATTTTTTAAATTAATATTGTAAGGACATCCGTTTTTCAATAGTATTGTAGTTTCATATTGTTATTCCTAGAGCCTATATTTTATATGATATATTTTGGCTGCTTCGGTGGCATAGTTGGTAGCATGCTGAACTTCTATACCCAAGATCGCGGGTTCAAAGCCGGCCGAAGTCGTCGGATTTTTTAAGAGCATTAAAAATCCCTCAGTATGCCTTCCTTCGGAGGGAAAGTAAAGCTGGCGGTCCCATGTCATAGATTTATGGCATGTTAAAGAACCTTCCACTAATTACACCTGTGTGAAGCTAAATTAGGTTAAAAATTTAAACAATGCTCAGGTTCCTACATTTGTCGCCAGGAGCCGACTGTGGTGGCGTCTATTAGCCAAGTTCTGAACTAGTAGTTGTTGACAGTGGTGTTTGGTGGCAAAAGTATGAATTACTTGAAAAATTCAAAGTCTGCAGTCCGTACTTGAATTAAGAAACAGAAACACACACTAATAGGGTCATCACAATTAACACCGGTTATCAGACAGATTCTACACACACCTAAAGTACACGGAGCTACATGACCGCGTTGTCGCAGCCCCTAAACTGAGGAACCAACCAACCCCATTGTGAGTCGAAAACTTGTTTTATGAAATAACAACATAGTGTTAACAGGTGTCGCAAGTAATTTCTTGATTTCATTAGCATTTGATACATTGTGGTTGCACTTTTCAATGTGCAAATGCTCAAAAATTAACAATTTTGTTGATATTAAATTAAGTCAATTAAGAGAATCTTCAAAATGAATGCTTGCTGTTGCAGTTCTTACCAGATTGCATTGAAATATTCATTCACTCTCTCTCGCTGGCACACAACACTACTTTCTTGAAAAAAATGGATGTGACACAGTTGTATGTGGAGTTCAGCTTCCTGGGATATGATGGTGAAGACCTGGAGACAGCGAGTGTTCCACTCACTCGAGACCTTCACATGGTCTTCAATTATCGACGAGGTAAGTACTCGATGTTCTCATCATAATGTTTGACATGTATAAAGGAGACCTAGATCAGTGATCTGCAAAATGTATTAAGCTGAATCTTCAATACCATGTTGACATTAAGTTCAGTTCAGTTTATCCGCCTAATGGCAGGGTTACTCAAAAGACTGAAGACTCAAACAACATATTTATTACACTGGAATAAGATTCCAAATAAAGAATTAAACAATACATTATCTGCAACAAGTAACACCGGTTGTGCCATATTAAACAAGTCTTTGATTCTAATTTCCCACTAAAATGGTTTTTAGATGATATATTTCTCTTTCTTTTAAGAACTTTTTAACATACCATACAAAGCTGAAATATTTATATGTAATTCCTCCTTATAATCGTTATATTTTAACATGTCCGTTTTTCAAAATGTACTTAAGTTTAATTTGGCCAAGCTGGTTGTTGTTGATCGTTTAGAGGCTTTGCGACATCATGTTCATGTAACCCTGTGTACTAGGTTGTGTGTAGAATTTGTGTGATAACCTGTGTCACTGTGATTTCTGAATAGGTCGGGTCCAAGCTGCGTGAACCTGAGAGGAATGTGGAACGCGGACTATGAGAAGTGATGGTGACAAGTGATGAGGTTTCCCATTCCGTGCATAGCAACAGAACCAAATACATTGGTTGGTGACTCACTCAGTCATTCGCAACGGCCCTATTCGAATAGACAGGAATAGCAGATAACACGGCGGGCTGTTGACAGACCCTTCTCTTCTTGCCTGACCCTTCCCTGCCCCTTCCCCTCACCCCGCAATTTCACAGAGCTTGGACCCGAGCAGTACTAGTGTATGCATTTGTAATTGAGGTAGGATTAGGAAGTAGCCGTGGCCTCAAGTTCGGTACCCTTCAGAATTTGCCTGATGTAGAAGTGGGAAACCAAGGAAAAACAACTTTCAGGATGGCAGAAGTGTGGAATTGAACCCACCTCTTCTCAGTTTGTCTCATGAGGCTGAGTGTACCCAGTTCCAGCCCTCAGACCAGAATTAAATTTTTTGGCAGAGCTGGGAATTTTACGTGGGTCTCTGCGGTGACAGCCAAGAAGGCTAGCCACTGCACAATGAGGCGGTGCCAAGATGAACATGTTCATGAAAGTGCTGTTAAAATTATGCAATTTTTAAAAGATTTAAGAATTCAATAATGCATTTATTTTCAAAATACCTGTCAAAGTAAGGAGAGCATTTCGAAGAACATGCCTGAAAAAATGTGATTCGTTCCTGTTTCTGAGAGGAAGGTAAATAAAAAGTTAAAAATTAGCATGGGTTATATACGGAAGGACATTCCGGTATTGGAATCTCAAATATTGTAATATTTCTGCTGTCGTACTAAAGATCAAATTTCTTTTTGGCTGAGTCTGGATTTTATTTGGCACTCCAATTTATTGTTCTTACCTTCTGTTGTGACTGGACTTCTTGTTTATATATATTTATTATGTGTTTTACTGTGTTAATTCCCTCCCTGTTGCATTGAGTTGGCTGCCCTGCTTAGACCAGCACGTCAAGCAGCGGCAAGAATGAGAGTAGATGGCTATTGTTTCCAGTCTCCGTACACATGGACATGGACATGCCAGCTATTCATTACCTTACAGCGTACTTGGCACACTTCCGTGGCATCACAGACATGCCTTATTCAGTGTTGAATAGTTATTGTGTTTGTATATACAGTAGTTGTGAATATATCTACAGTTCGTTCCATGCATTGATTTATTAAGTGTGTTTCGGTACCGGTATGTGATTCCTTGCCTCGTGAACCTGCACCACCACTGGCCTATTAACTTACATGCTACCAGAGAAATTGCATCACCAACACCTTCATAGCATTTTATATTCTGAGAAACTTGCGACATTTCATTTATAGCTTATTCCATATAAGTTGAGAGTCAATGACAACACGCCAGAGCTGCGAAGAAGAGCACTTACCTAGACGATTGAAATATTACAGACACTGTATCAATTGTAAACTGGCTTTAACTTCATATCAGTAAGAGGCAAGAGCTCTTCTTCGTGGCTCTGTCATGTTGTCATTTGGCTCTCAACTTATATGGGGTAAGGTAGTACAGGTATTACATAATGAAAAGAATATTTTCTTTCCAGCATTTTACGTCGACTTTGGAATGCACTACAAGCAACGCACTCTGCTGACTAATATTCTAACATCTAATGACAAGCAGCGCCGAGTTCTCCGTTTTATAGTCGTCAGTGAGCCTCCTGTAGAGAAAGACGATGTAGAGGATTGTGAAGAAATTGGGTGAGTTAATATGATGACTGCTGGACGGTTTGCAGCAAATATCTCATGAAACTTGTGGAAAACGTTGGTAACTGTACCAATGTAAATAAAGTTTAGAATTTTAAAGATTTTTGTTTAAAGCCCAGACTCTAAACTAAATATTGAACACTAAATGTTCCTTATCTGTAGTTTCAGCTTGTCAGCAAAATTTCATACAATGGAGGTATAATTGTGTTGGACTCACAACTCCCATCTCAACTGGGATGGATAGATGGATTCATCTATAAAAGTGAAAATTACAGAAAAAACTGGTGTTTGGGTTAACATGGTTCAGGATTGGTCCGTATTGACGAATGATAGTTTAAAATTTGAAAATACACTTATGTTCTGTCTAGTCAATACTTTAATGTTTCTTCTTCTTCTACTTCTTCATCGTTTGGGCCTACTGAGGACCACGGGGCTCGTATCTCCCCGTCGCTTTGTCTTTTCTCTTCTTCCAGTACGTTTTCATCATCTGACTATGAGCCAGCTTTCTTTCCTCTGTCCAGGGTGGTCTGCTGACTCCAGTGTTATTCCTAGCTGTCAGTGATACAGGAAAAACTCCCTGTCGGATGGCTTGCCGGAATTGTTGGCGGTCCTGTATGGAATTAAGTGGGATCCCTAGGTGGTCTAAATCCGTCCTGGCCGTAGAGATCCACTTGGTCCTTGAGGCCTTCCCTCTTCCTGCCACTGTGAAGATCTTACTGGTGAGCCGGCAAGGGATCATGTGGGTCAAGTGTCCATAGAAGGCCGGGCGCCTTTTTCTTAAACAAGTCACAATGTCTTCTTGATGGCTGTAAAGCTCATCATTGTGCCAAATTCTGTAGGTGCCTCCCTCTTCCCGTATAGGTCCTAGTATCCTCTGCAGGATCTTCCTCTCCTTGAGTTCAAGTTTCCTGAGTGGGCCTTTCCTGGCCATCATGAGGCACTCAGAGGCATACAGAACAGATGGTTTTACTACTGAAATGTAGTGTCTGAGTTTGAGGTTTTTGGAGAGAAACTTTGATGCGTAGATGCTGAGGCAGGAGTGGTAGGCCCTCTCGAACTTGGTGCTCCTGGTGTCTATGGCCAGATTCTCACTCTGGTTTGCCGAGATCCACTTTCCTAGGTACTTGACCGCAGGGACTTTTTGGATGATGACCCCCTCAAGTGGAATTGTGGATGGGGCTTCCTTGATATTAGTCATGAATTCAGTCTTCCCAATGTTGATCTTCAGGCCAGCCTGAACCGCTACATTGTGAAGACTCTGTAGGTGGTGAGTAGCTTCCTCTATAGTGTTGGTCAGTATGGCGAGGTTGTAGGCAAAGGCCGGGCATGACACATGAAGGTTATCTTTCTTGTATCCAAGCTGCAGACCAGTCCTTGGTGTTGGTCGCACCATCCATTCCCTTATGATCTTCTCCAGGATCTAATTGAAGATGATGCAGGAGAGTCCATCCCCCTGTCTAACTCCCGTCTTGATGGGGAAGCTCTCGGATAGTTCACCTCTGAAGTTGACTTTAGATGTTTGTCAAGGTGGCCTGGACTAGTTTAAGGGTTTTTTCATCAAGGCCAAATTCTCGCAAGGTGAAGAAAATACTCTCTCTGTCCACCGAGTCGTATGCCTTCTGAAAATCCACCATGACTCTTATAAGTGAGGATGGTCTTGAGATTTTGTATCTGCTCTGGACAAGATCGATTGTTACAAAAGCCGGCCTGATATTCCCCTAATTGAATGTCTAGTTAGTTGGTGTCTCTAGATAACAAAGCTTTCGAAAGAACCTTGTAGGTAACCTGCAATACGGAGATACCTCTGTAATTGTTGACGTCAGTCTTGCTTCCCTTCTTGTGTAACGGGTGAATTACTGTTTATGTCAACCCTTCCGGTAGGGTCTCTGTTGTCCATATGTCTTGTATGATCTGTTGGATGCTCTGCAACGACTGTTCATCTGCACATTTCCACATCTCTGCTACTATTCCATTTTCACCTGAGGCTTTTTTATTTTTCAGGTTATTGATTATACTCTCTATTTCCTCTCTGTCAGGTGGTTGAGAATCAGGATTTCTGATAGATGGTTCATGGAAGATTAATCTTTCACTAGGTTCTTCTGTGTTGAGGAGCTTCTGGAAATAATCTGCAAGAACGGTGGTACAATCCTTGTTATTTAGTTGGATCTTGCCGTCTGGTCCACGAAGAAGTAAGGTAGGGGCAGTGTACTGGGTCGTCTGTTTCTTAAGTCCCTTGTACAGGTATCTGGAGTTGTGTCTCTTGAAGTCCTCTTCTGCCTGTTGTAGCAGGGTTCGTTGGTAATTCCTTTTAGCTCCACGTACAGTGTTCGCTGTTGCTTTTCTTTGCGTGATGAAAGCCTCAAGGTTGAAATCATTCTTGTACTGGTTCCACCTGATCCAGGCTCGACGTCTTTCTTCTATGGCCTTATCGCAATCTGTAGTCCACCAAGGGTGTTTTCCTTTATTGGACGTAGCGGGAATAGTTTCATGAGCGGCATCCAGTATCGCTTTCTGGAGGGCTGTCCAACCTTGTTTCTGTGTATTCATCCGAGGGTTTGTTGGAAGTTACAGTTTTCATCACGTAGGCGTTGAGTATTGAACCGAAGTATTCTAGAGCTCCTTGGTGGTTTTGCTACTTTTCTCAAGGGTTGAAAATTAGCTTTGACTAGAGTCTATATTGGCTCCTCTGAGTACTTTGACGTTCTGTATCTCCCTGTGATATAGTCTGTCTATAGCCACATGATCAAGCTGAAATTCACCTAGCAAGGATTTGGGCTTCTCCAAGTCTTGGCTTTCCTAGGTAGTCGCTTGAAGGCTGTTGATTTTAGGACCAAGTGGTACTTGTCACAGAGTTCTATGAGGCGCTCACCGTTTCTATTTGTTCTCTTGTGGGCTGGGTAGAGACCTACTATCCTTCGGTATTTCTGTTCCCTGCCGACTTGGGCATTGAAGTCCCCCATGTGTATAGTTGAGTGGTTATGTGGAATCTTGTCTAGTATTTCTTCTAGGGAGTCCCGGAAGTGTTCCACTAATTCCAGGTCTTTCCGGTTGGTGTCATTTGTGGGTGCGTGGAAGGTCACTAAGGTATAGGCTGTTACGAGATCTGAATGATAGTGAGGAGGTCCTTCCGTTAGGTGAGGTGAAATCTAAAATGTGGTCAACCCTACTGTGATGTACGGCAAAACCTGTGCCGAGGTGTGGGACTGTCCTCATCATTCTTTCACCCGGTTTTCTCTTGTAGATCCTGTACGCACCTGACTGAAATGCATCCTCGTCCATAAACCCAGTCTCTTGGAGCGTTGCTATCTTTATTTTGTACTTGTCAAGCACTTCAAGTGTTTGCTTTAGCTTACCTACCTTAAGAACGGACTTAATGTTGATTGTAGCTAGGTAGGTGAGGTTTCTCTTATTCTTCTCTTGTTTGTGTAAAGATAATAAGGATGGAAAACGTGAAAGTGCAGGTTCCCCAGACTCCGAAGACCTGCATGCTCAGTCCTGATTGGGGGAGGATTGGGTACCACCTGGGGTAGATTCCCTGAGTGAACGTTTCTTCATGCTTCGAGTCCTACGAGAATTGTAGAGGAATGGTTACCTAAAAGGTAACGAGTTTTTAACTATCAAGGTAGTAGGCCTTGAAGCCCTCAGCACTGTTCAGCTCACCGACCCAGCTTCCCGCTGGGATTAAGGACCCAGCCTTTCACTGGGTTGCTCGGTTTAACAAGGGCACCTCGTGTAGGTTACGTGCTGAAGTTGAAGTGAAAGAGGCTAGTTTTGTTCTCTGGCTGAACCCAATATATGACGCATTTCACTCCCATTTGCCAGAGTCTCAACGACTCCTCCCAGGTCAATTTACACACTAGGACATGTTTCAAGGCTTAATATTTTCTTAGAAAATCTGCCCCTCCATCAGCCAGTGGTTAGGATCGGTCAATGTGAGACCTCCTTTTTCAGAGGGCACTAGAAGTGAAGCCTCTAGTTTAATAAATAAATGAGCTTTACTAGGTAGGAAAAAATTAGTTATTAATAAATAGTCGTTGATAGAAACAATTTGCCGTAACAGTGGTATTTATTCATAAACCTTCTAAAGAATAACAACAATAAACTTTGTAAATATATATACATACTATAGAAACTAGAACACTGTACAGTATATGTGTTAACCAACAATAAGTGAACAAAATTGAAATTCATTTAAATGCCAATACCAACCAAATATAAATTGACAATAGGCATATAAGAACAAAGCAACAACTTCTTCATGGTTGAAGGTGGCCAGGTAACCTAATCCTACCACACCTTCAAAAAAGAAAAAGACTAATTATAAATGCAGGGCTTAATTTAACAGCGAATGATAACTGCATTGTGCATTAATAGCTTAAAAGCTTGACTAGAAACGTTCCTTAGAAAGACAAACGAAATGTTTGTTCTGTAAAGGAAATTATAGACTACTAGTGTACTTAATTTAATTGCAGAAATAGGGCAAGAGGGTAGAGGAAAATTAACATGGACAAGCATACTGGGAGTACGTCCCCCAAGTCGCACAATCAATGTAAAGCAAGATTGTTTTTGCTTGGTACTGTATGGGGGCGTTCCCAAAACATGTTGAAAGATTAAAGAACAAGAGAGAAATCTCCATTTCGCCTTGTCATAAATGCGCACTGGTGTTCATTCCAATGACGTAAGTAACGACAAGAATAAAGAACAAGAAGGTTGTCTTAAAATATCAAAGACATGCGAGATAGAGAACATTTGTTTCAACATACAGTTAGAAAGCAGAATACTTGCTACAAAAAATCATCAATAGAAAGAAACAGGTTAGGTTAGATATAGCTTAATAGGTTAAATATCATTACAAGAAATAAGCTGGAAAAGAAACACTTTGAAATAGATTAATAGTGTTGGTTGTAGTATATATCGCGAGTCCCGGGGTTTAGTGGGATGTTAGTGACTTCGATGAAGAAATGTTTAAGAATTTAGTGTCCAGCACTGAATCTCTATATAGGCTATATAAAAATGAAAGTTTGTCTGTTTTTTCGTAATTTCCACGGAATTTTGAGTTATTAACGCGTTTTAGACTGGTTTATGACGGTTGCGCGCATAAACAAAATTTTTGTCTGTCTGTGTACAACTTTGCACGCGCATCACTCGAGAACGGCTGAGTGGATCAACGTAAAATTTGGTACAGAAGTCCATCAGAGGCACGAAAGTAATCATTGATGTAACTCTTCTCCGTACCTCTCATAAAAGAGGGCCTAACCCCTTAAAATGCATGCTGAAATGGGCGTAGAAAAACGTGACAAAGCTCATTTTCAGCGTCTCAATGTGAGAAACAAAACTCGGGAGCCCTATGGGCCCCGAAAACCACATTTTATGGTCCTAAAACCAATAGTTTTTGAGATATATCCAGAAAACTAATTTCATTTATTAAGCTATTAGAAGAATGCAGGCCGGTAACCATGGCAACACAATCTCAGAAGTCCATCTATTTCTGTAAGACGCAATGCCATTCCATTTATAACATTACTGTGAACGTTCGTAAACGGCTATACAGTTATCACGGAACCAACTTAAGCTGCAAAATTCATCAATACGTATATAATGCGCCTAAGGGGGTCAAGGGGTACTAAAGAACTATTATATCCCTATCCCCATATTTTTTTTTTTTTTTTTTTTTCCCCCTCCAGGTTGGTGGAACCCACGGACTCAGCGAGGGAACTCACCACTACCGCCTCTACGGGCAGTGTCCTAGACCTGGGAACATCTAATAGGAGTGGATACAACTGGTGAGGTGTGATTGGCACCTCGCCCAGGCAGCCTCACCTGCAAAGCGAACAGGGGCCTCATGAGGGAAGGTAAGGGATGGTTAGGATGGATAGACAAGGAAGAGGGAAAGAGGCGGCCGTGGCCTTGAAGAAGGTACCATCCCGGCATTTGCCCGAAGACGAAGTGGGAAACCACGGAAAACCACTTCGAGGATGGCTGAGGGGGAATCGAACCCCCTCTACTCATTTGGGCCACCCGAGGCTGAGTAGACCCCGTTCTAGTCCTCGTACCACTTTTCAAATTTCGTGGCAGAGCCGGGAATCGAACCCAGGACCTCCGGGGCGGCAGCTAACCATGCTGACCGCTACGCTACGGAGGCGACACTATTAAATTATAATTATTATTATTATTGTATTATGGCGTACAAGGACGAGCAAAACTCATTTTCAGCCCCTCAGTGGCTTGGAGGCTACTAAGTTTTAAGGCTCTAAAACCACGTTTCTGAGATATTCCCAGAAAACTAATTTCATTTAATAAACTAATAGTTTTTGAGATATACCCAGAAAACTATTTTCATTTATTAAGCTATTAAAAGAATGCAGGCCGGTAACCATGGCAACATGATCTCAGAAGTCCTCGTGGCGCAGTGGCTAGCATTGTTGGCTGTCACCCCCGAGGTCCCGGGTTCGATCCTGAGCTTTGCCAAGAATTTAAAAGTCTTGGTATGGTCTGGTACGGGGTCTCCCAGCCTCGTGATGCCAAATGGGAACTTGCCGGATGCTATGGTAGGAGGATGAGTTGAAAGGAACTGGCCAGCCCACCACACGCAAACTCCGACTCGGGATGCCTGGTTAGTATCCCTTGACTTAGTCAAGGGCTCTTATTCAGGTCGCCTACGTCCCTGGAGGGGATATGGCACTCTTTTATTTTATAAACTAATAAATAGATGACGAGTACAGAAGAAGACCAAATCAGGAGCTATATAGATATACTGAGAAAATCACAGATGTGTCCAGGAAGAGACATCTGGCTTTCTATGGACATGTCTCATGGAAGAACCCAACAAGACTAACAATCCGGCTTCTCAACTACTGGGGGAAGAGAATGAGTGTGACACCGTCGCTAACAGTAGTTAACAAGGATATCCAAGAACTGAAGATAATGAAAAGTGATATTAGAAGCCGATCGCATCTCAGAAAGATACTTAAACAGAAGAGTTTTCAGGACAGACCACCCTGTAAGAAAACCGGCATAATCTGGAAAAAGGAGAAGAGAATGCGCGAATATTGGGCAAACATCAAGTCCCTCGCCAAGCTGAAAAGTTGAACGTCGAGGTCCTTATCTGGCCCATCCGAAAGAAGAAGAACAAGAAGAAACTAATGAAGTAATGCAAGCCGGTAACCATGACAACAGTATCACAAGAGGTGACATCCAACTTTCCATCTATTTCTGTAAGAAGCAATGTCACTCAATTTATTAAATTTCCGTTAAAGTTTGCAAATGGCTATAAGGTTATCGTCGAATCAAACATAGACTGTAAAATTCAACAATGCGATTAAAGGGGTTAAGGGGTACCCTAGAATTTTTACACGTGACTTACACGTGCGATATGCGATATGTTGCACAGAAGGTCTATTATATCTCCAAACAGCAACATTATTTTCAAAAATTCCTGAATTGGAATAGTGTTTTTTGCAGCTTTTGGGAATTTGGGCCATTGGAGGCTAAAAATCCCGAATTAAATGCACCACGAGCCTTTATAATTTATTAAAGGGGTCTTCCTGGGGATGGGGACTTTCCACAACGGTGAGGGCCAGTTTTAATTTGACATATATTGCGTTTCGTCTACGAGGTTTTCAATATTATTTTCACGTCAGGAAGTACACGTTAGGTGAATTTAGTTTGAGAGCACATTTTAAGTAATCATATTTTTGTCGACAAACGGGTTCATCGTAAAGCTGCTTTTCTTTGATACTGTGTGGTTGATATATATTTATGTTTTTGTACGCCTATAATTCATGTTCGGGTGCTTTGAGCATTGTAAAATTAGGTAGTCTAACCATGAGTCAATACACCAATCATTTAGAAAACTCTTCAACGTACTTCTCATAGAAGGGTGGGTATAAGGAACAACTTTTCAAAATACAGTACATGCTAAAATAGGCGAAAAATACAAATTCTCCTAGAAGGACAGCGAAAGCATATCTTGCGCTTCTCAATGTGTGATACAAAACTAGGGAGTCTATAAAGGGTCTCCGAAATCCACATTTTACGGCCCTTAAATTAACAGTGTCTGCGATATACCCAGAAAACTAATTTCGTTCTGATAAACTTATGAAGGAATGACAAGCCCCTAACCATTGGAACAGTATCTCAATTGATAACGTCTGGTTATTAATACCGAAGACCGTTCGAAGAGCGGGTACTTCTGCTAGTTAGATTATATATCACATGAGCCAGCTGACGGCCTAGATTGCCGATTGCAGTATTATCGATATTATATCGATTAATTAAAATTCGCTACCGATAGCGATGGTTTAAAATGAACTTAAAGTCAGATGCAATTTACCAGCACTAGGCAAAGAGGTACACTCGAAGAGTTGTAGAGTGACTGTATGCATGTCTTTTTTATAGAAGTTTTGAAGAATTTTAAACATGTTGAAGAAGGTGAAGAATGCTGAATACTTCCTTAACCAGCATGGTCAAGCGCTGCTCGAAGTTCACACGTAGAGTGAAGACGGCTGGAGACGAAGGAAGACGAATGACGAAGAATGTAAGCAACGTTCAGGTATTTATACAGGTGATGATGGCAGGCTATTGGAGACTGTGACAGCAGCCAATCGGAGAGCGTAGAAACGTCTGGACTGATTGTAGTAGTGGCCAATAACAAGCAAAGAGTCATCTAGAACGATACTCGTGACCAAAAATTACTTCCAGAAAAATGTCAGTAACTTGAAGCACGTGGTAACTAATGCAAACCGACTAATGGATTGACAGATAACAAAGGTAAGAAATTAAGGGATTCTAAATGCAAATAAAAACGGTTGCTCAAAGGGTTATGATTAGGATTCGGAAGTTTAAGACCTAAAGAAGTACAAAATATGCAAGCAAATATGCCCTAAAAACTAGCTAAATATAACCTAAAAATATAAAATATGACAAAAATCTGTGAAATATGACATAAATTTTTGGGATAGATAGAGTATCACTAACATACAGTAAACGTCTTTAGTGCCAAAACAATTTTCCAGTGTATCGGAAATGTGATATTTCGATTTTACAAGTGATTTTTTAATGAACTATGTGTATTTGCAATGTATTTTATGCCTATAAGTGTTTACAATGTGTATATCTGGCTGATGAAGAACAACATTATTATTCGAAACATGTACCAGTACTAAACAGTGCTAATAATATTACAAGTATTAAAAGACGGAAATAAGAGTAAGTCATTTAGTGGAATTTAAATTCAATACGGACCATTATGGATAAAAACAATTTCCTTGTTTGCTAATTGCTTCTGAGCTAAATATATCTACTGGAGTGACATCCTGTTGAAAGGCGGAAGCATACTATCGTAATGTTCCGTGACCTCATGCGTACAGTGTTGCAATCTAACTTGTCCAGAAAGATGTGCTAAAAGACGTCCGTAGAGGAGCGCCTTCTTGGAATTAGATCTTCTAAACCTGCTATCTGGCTGTTCCGGGAAAAGAAAGAAAAATATATCTACTACACTATTCGGAAATCCTGTGTTTGAAACTCGACACAGATAACACGTACCTTGTTAACGACGCTTCAATTTAAACAAAAATGCTGAAATTATAACCAAATATGAACTTATATCACTAAAATATGACCAAATATGACCAAAACAATAAAAGTGGCCGAAATATGCATTTATAGGCAACATAAAATTGCTTTAAACGTGGTCAGGAACCCGTCATTCAAAATTATTTTTCAGATTTCAGGTAAATTGAGCTCTGAAAAAAATATGACTTTTCCTTAACATCCGAACCTTAGTTATGATATACAACCAAATAAGTTTTGATTATTTCTCTTGATTAACATGAAGGAGAGAAAAAAAAAAAGACTTTGTACCATTCACTGAAAAGTGAACGGTCAGTCATTGTGACATTAAAATTGATGAAAACTGGATTGTGTGTATGAAATGTGATGTAAACATATATGATTGTTGCACATGCAAGTTATAAAAAACTCTAATAATGATTTAAAAGAAAGCTAAAACACTGGAAGTACGGTACACTTAATTAAGTACACTTGACATTTCATCCACATTTTTCATCAATTTTAATGTCACAATGACTGGCCAATAATTGTACTAGCTTATGAAGGGACAGATTTTCTAAGAAAATATTATGCCTCAAAACATGTCCTAGTGTGTAAATAAACATTAAAGTAGGGTATTGACTACACGGAACATAACGTAAGTGTATTTTCAAATTTTAAACTAGAAAGCACTGGTAATCGCCACCCGATTTAGTTTTGTGTCGTTTGGGAGTTAATAAGGTTTAAAATTGGTTGATATGCCCTTATTGCATGCTGAGCTAGACTGCAAGTCTTTCATTATTCATTAGGTTCAGCCAAGCAACCAGTATAAACTGTGAACTGTTTGAAACTTAATTTTTTTTTTGGAGATGTTTCGGCCATCAATGGACCACGATGTTCTTCACTCATATGATCACTGTAATGCTTGTTTTTTTGTCTGCCAGTAGATCTTCATTCTTGACAAATGTTCTGCTCTCCTTTCTTCCGTCCACTTGCAGTGAGGGCGAGGCATCACAGATGTTAAAGGGTGTAGATTACTGGTTGATTTAACCGCCTTTCTGAACAGGTTCCTTTCCCAAACCAGAGCTTGATTGATTCGAGCTTCTGTTAGGTCCTTTTTAACTTGCATCGACCATTTACAATAGGATTTTTTTTTAGATATTGATGAGTGGATTCGATATGAAAGTCGATGATGCTCCATCCGCTCCAAATGTCCAAAGAAAGACATTCTCCTTTTTCTCATCACACTCACCAAATCTTCAATATGTTCAAATAATTCATTGTTATGTCTTCTTCTGTAAGTACCATTATCATTAGCAGGTCCTAACATTTTCCTTAGAATTTTCCGATCCTTAAGTTCTAATTTTCTCAATGGACCTTTGTTTGTCATCTGTAAGCATTCTGCGGCATACAGTGCTGACGGCCTAATTACTGTGTTATAATGACAAAGTTTGACATTCCGGGACAAGCTTTTACTTTTGTAAATGTGTTTGCAGGTTTGAAAGGCACCTTCCAATTTGTTACATCTGCTCTCAATGGCAGCTATTTCTGAATTATTGGGGGTAATCCATTCCCCTAGGTATTTAAATTTTCAGACTTTCTTGATTTTTTGCAGACCAATCGTGATGAATTTTGAGGCATCTTTGACATTTGTGATAAAATTAGTTTTATGGAAGGCCACTTTAAGTCCAGTTTTAGCAGCTATGGTTTGTAGTTTATTAAGTTGGTCAGTGGACTCTTCCATTGTATTAGCGAACAAAGCAATGTCATCTGCAAAAGCGAGACAGTTTATATTCAGGTCTTCTTTTAGGTAGATTTCTTTAGAAAGCTAACTATTGCAATTTTCTTTAGAAAGCTAACTATTGCAATGGGTCCCATGTTTCGACTTCCGGAAAATTTCGACATATCTTCGCGTTTCACATCCCCCAGACCCCAAAACCACCGTCAGTTCAAAAGTTTATATATAATTTATGTATGTATATATATATATATATATATATATATATATGTATATCTATATATATATATATGTATATCAGTTTCTTGTGGACACGATAACTGCCGTAATTTTGCACCAATCACTTTGAATTTTTTACATAATATGTATCCCTATAAAATCTCGGTCGAGTTCGTTAATGGGCAAAATCGGTCGAAGGGGGTGAAAATGGGGGGCTTTTTTCGAAAAATTGAAATTTCGCTATAACTCTCTTAATACGCGAAATATCGAATCCATTCAAAGTTCATAATATGTGTCGGATAAGTGCCAACAATTTATGTCAAATAAGATTTTTGATAGCACCAACCATTGACCAAAGGGGTGGAAAAAAGTGGGTTTTTCGGGAAACATTAATCATATCTCTCTTAATAGGCACAATATCAAATCCGCACAAAATGGACAATATTCCCCTAATAATTACCTAAAACGTTTGTCTGAAAGAATTTTTGATATGACCCACCATTACGCCAAGGGATGAGAAAAATGATTTCGGAATTATAAGAAAATGCCAAGAGCTATCAGAGGTTGCCATGGCAACACTACTAAATTGATGAGGGATGAGCCGTTGCCATGACAACGCACTTGCACGAGATCAGATTCAGTATTTCCATCTGACTAAGCCGGCCCCGTGGTGTTGGGGTAGCGCGCCTGCCTCTCACCCGGAGTCCCCGGGTTCGATCCCCGGCTCCGTCAGGGATTTTAAAACTGACGTGAGGGTTGGAACGGGGTGCACTCAGCCTCGTGAGGACAATTGAGTAGCTGTCTGACAGTGAGACAGCACCCCGATCACGAATACCAATATTAACGGCCGAGGGGACCCGACGCGCTGATCACGCGTCACCCCAATATCTGCAGGCCAAATGGCTGGGCAGCGGTCGCTTGGTCGGCCTTAGCCCGTCATGGGCTGGTTGGTGCCAGGGGTTGACTTTGATATCTGACTAAGTGGGAAGCGGGTTCGGTGACGTAACTGGTAGCATGCAGAATGTCTATGCACAAGGTCGCGGTTTCAAAGCCGGCCGAAGTCGTCGGATTTTCTAAGAGCGCTAAAAATCCCTCAGTATGCTTTCCTTTGGAGGGGAAGTTCCAACGTTCGTTACGAGTTGCTGGTTGGGGTGGCATCTAGTAGCCAAGTTCACAGCTAGGTGTCATTGACGGTAGTACCTGGTAGCAACATTAGGAACTACTGCTTGAAATTGACCGTCTGCAGTCCTTACCTGAATTAAAGACTAATACATCCATTACAATTCACACCGTTTATCAGACAGATTCTACACTCACCCAAAGTACACGGGGTTAGATGACCACGTTGTCGCAGCCCCTAAACTGAGGAACCAACCAGAGGTAGATTTCATTAGAAAGCTAACTATTGCAATGGGTAGGCTACCATGTTTCGACTTCCGGAAAATTTCGACATATCTTCGCGTTTCACATCCCCCAGACCCCAAAAGTATATATATATCAGTTTCTTGTGGACACGATAACTGCCGTAATTTTTTACCAATCACTTTTTACCGAATATGTATACCTATAAAATCTCGGTCGAGTTCGTTACTGGGCTAAACCGGTAGAAGGGGGTGAAAATGGGGGGCTTTTCTCGAAAAAGTGAAATATTGCTATAACTCTCTTAATATATGAAATATCGAATCCGTTCAACGTTCATACTAAGTGTCGGATAAAGCATAAAAATTTATGTTTGAAGAGTTTTTTTTATATCACCAACCATTGACCAAAGGGGTGGGAAAAGTGGGATTTTCGGGAAACATTAATCATATCTCTCTTAATAGGCACAATATCAAAACCGTACGAAATGGACAATATTCCCCTAATAATTACCTAAAACTTTTGTCTGAAAGAATTTTTGATATGACCCACCATTATGCCAAGGGATGAGAAAAATGATTTCGGAATTATAAGAAAATGCCAAGAGCTATCAGAGGTTGCCATGGCAACACTACTAAATTGATGAGGGATGAGCCATCAGACGTTGCCATGACAACGCACTTGCACGAGATCAGATTCAGTATTTTCATCTAAGTGGGAAGCGGCTTCGGTGACGTAACTAGTAGCATGCAGAATGTCTATGCCCAAGGTCGCGGTTTCAAAGCCGGCCGAAGTCGTCGGATTTTCTAAGAGAGCTAAAATCCCTCAGTATGCTTTCCTTTGGAGGGGAAGTTCCAACGTTCGTTGCGAGTTGCTGGTTAGGGTGGCATCTAGTAGCCAAGTTCACAGCTAGGTGTCGTTGACGGTAGTACCTGGTAGCAACATTAGGAACTACTGCTTGAAATTGACCGTCTGCAGTCCTTACCTGAATTAAGACTACTACAGCCATTACAATTCACACCGTTTATCAGACAGATTCTACACTCACCCAAAGTACACGGTGTTAAATGACCGCGTTGTCGCAGCCCCTAAACTGAGGAACCAACCAGAGGTAGATTTCATTAGAAAGCTAACTATTGCAATGGGTACTGCGCCCGAAGAAACCCATCAGTACTTATATCCACAGCTCGAAAAAGGATTGCAGACATGTAAGTTACCCAGCTCACAAACTTACCATGCCTACTAAGTAAAATTGGGAATTTCAGGAACATACAGGATAAATATTATTCGTAAAGGAAATAGTACTACTAGACAAGGTACAAATTTCTACTATCATTTACATTTAGAGCAAATTGAGAAACTCCAATCTCGAGGGGTGATAAGGTTTAATCTATAGTGAGCGCCTGTATCTATACCTCGTAGTACTATTTTCGACGATGACGACAATGAAAACGGTATCAGCTTAGATAAAAGTTGACTAAGTCGCTAAAAAGCGTCAGCCATTTATTAAGCTAATAAAAACAAGTATAAAAAACTGGCTTCCTGCCTTAATATTGTGTCTCCCTGACACTTCAACAAAAATAACTGCAAAAATAAATTTGCACGTGGCAATTATAGTTAGAAAATGTGAAACGGCGTGTTACTAATTGTTGCCCTATTTTATACAGGTCCGCTTCAACTATGAACCGTAGTTCCATATCTAATCAAAAATTATTCTTGAACTATGTGCATATATACATTCTTTAAGAATCTCTCAAATTTTACACTTCATAATGTCGAAGATTAAATTTTCTTCCTCCAATAAGTCTTTCATCTACTCAATTTTCTTGAACATCAAATCCAAACATACACCGCAACTATCGTGTTGAAAGTATTAAATACTCGTCATAAACAATTGAACATAAGTGACAAACATTTAAGCTAAGCACTGTTCCTTTTTACCTTTATCTATATATCATGAAATACTGAAATAAGTTCTGAAATTCTTTACTGAGTTAACAATCTTCTGATAAACGTGAATACTGGACGTGCACGGCATTAACCTTCGTTTCCACACTCCTCTTTCATAATTATACAACAATTACTTTCTCTCTTAAACACCCTGTACAGAATCTTCCTTCAATACACTCACATAACTTCACAATTATTGCAATCAATACTAGAAAAACTTAGAGACTCCTCGGCCTCCCTTCGTAAAATTACGTAACTCCTTTACGTTCATATCTCCTTAATTCGCACGGTAATTCAACTATAAACTTCCACTTCAATACATATACTTCCTTTACTTTAACATTTCTCCTCTATACTGATATAACTTCGCCTCGTGCTCATAATTCCATTTCTGCAATAAATCTCTGTACTTTCACTTTCTGATCACCCTGTGATTTAACTTCGTTAACTTTCTTTTTCACGTGTTTAAATTCAGCTTTACATTTTATTACAACTTTTCTAGAAATATCAGTAAATATTCATATTCTTAACAAAAGATATAAGTTTGACTTCTTTCCGTTAATATATTTGTTTAACACATTCATCTATGCTTTTTAACGCTCTAAATCTCATTAGACATATGTGTATAAGCTTTTCGTAATACTTCGTTCATAATAAATTTCTGACACTCGAATCAACATCATGAGTTGTCGAAATATTCTTTACACTTCGTGACGTTACTTCTTAAATATACTGTACTTAAATTTGCTCCAATAAACTTCATTTTACTTCAATTACAATCTTACTCCTTCTTTACTTCGTTCAATCGTTCTATTCCTTTTAAATAGTTCACTCTAAATTCTTTTAAATAATTAGCTTCATATTCCTCTAAACAGTTCATTTATATTCTTTTAAATAATTCATTTATATTCCTTTAAACAATTAGTTCTAAATTCCTCTGAACAATTCCATTATATTCCATCGCTGCGATAAAACAGATTTAATTAAATTAAATCTAACGCAAATATGAAAATATTACACGATTTTACTTTAATATCACCCTAGTATTAATAGCATCATCATACCGAAATTTCGTCCAAGTGACTGAAATTTTCAAGAACAAGGCAAATAACTCCGTAGAAAAATACGAAAAATCACTAGAACAAGATCTACACAAGTTTCATTACTTTGACAAAATTATACGTTTTAAATAATGCAGTTAAAAAATGCTGATGAAAATATGCGGTTGAAAAATATGCGGTTGGTCAATTGGATAATCACAGAACATAACTACAATTCTACATGATAAAAGACAATTTCTTCACTACCTTGTGTGTTGGCTTCTGGACTGTTGAAAATACCTGCATCTCTGCTCCCAAACCACACTTGTCGTGTTCCATAGCATCGCCCACAGCTATGAAGACCGGTTTGTGACTGAACCAGCTGGACTCGTGGTGAATGACCTCGCCGTGAACAGCTCCGCCAGCTCTCCGTTCCTCGTTCACTGCAAGTAGGCCGGCTTCGAATCTCCATCTCTTCAGAATAGACATCTGGGTTTCTTCAGAATAGACATCGGGTTTCTTCAGAATAGACATCACGGTGTAATATTGTCGTTTATGCAAGCGTTTTCGTATCTCAAGATGTGTTAAAACTCTCGTAGAAAAGTATAAGTTTTGCTCGGTGATGTTGCGCTTTGCGTAGATATACTGTTGCGCCTTTCATGTTAGTGAATCTGGAATTCCACTGACATCCTTGTAGTCTTCACTTCCCTATGCTTTTGCTTAGCACATGGTAATATTCATATTTCTGATAATATAATTGAGACCTCCCCGTTGCTGACTTTTAACTAGCATTTTCAATGTAATGTTCGAATATGCTTTTTCACGTAGAAATACTGAATAGCTTCTCGTCGAAATGTGGAACAACTTTGCATAAGCACAGCAATATATGGTTGTACTGTTCCGTACTGCTTTATAGGAATAACTTGCTCCTAAGTTACTGTAAGTTCTGGAATTGCACTCTTCTTTGCTTCCAACTTTTATGAACCTGTAGCACTATTAAAAGAATACTCGTTTCTGCTCGAGGTTTTGTCTCGTTCAAATCTCAAATTGGAAAGAACTCTCCCGTCCTGTTCTCCGCAGTCCTCAAGTTCCAGTCTCTCTTCCTCTCCTCTCGTGGTGTGACGTAACTCCTACCACCTCTCCTCACTTCAGTCCGCAGTTCGACCTTCGTAACTTCCCCTCTCTCATGACGCAACTCTCGCTTCAAGTGGCGTGATGTTTCTCGTAATATGGACCTCCCACATTCATATAATGGAATATATGTTCATCTTTAAATCATTCCTACTTCCTTGCCTTTTATAAATGCATAAGATCTATAGTATTTCACTCATTTCCATACAGTCTTTCCCATATTTCTCAAATTTTTAATAAATAATTTTTTTTATCCACTCATTTATTTTCTGGGGTCTTGGTTCATCTCCAGATCAGTTCTTGAGTAATGACCTTCAATAAATTCTGACGCATTTCCCCGTTGCTAATTTAAAGTAAAGTATAGCCTGTACTTTCTTTAATACCAGTAATTTTTCTCTGTTGCTTGAGACTGAATTTATTGATTTTACTGTATCTGTGGGTAAAATCTTTTCAATTTGGAATGGTTGAATTTTCCAATGGATCTATTATCTTCCACACTTACAATTTTATAGCAATTATTACCGTAGACTGTATCTACTTTGAACGGTCCTCTGAACAGGTTACTGAACTTGATATACACTTTCTTCAGTACGTCAGCTTTCACAGGAATCCTGACTAATACAAGGTCACCTTCTCGTAGCGGTCCACTGAATTTCTTCCCTTCTAAACGTTTTAATCTCTTCTCAGCCGCTTTGTTCAACTGGATCCTCGCTTCTTCGATTCTCTGGTCCATCGGTGGTTCGTTATCTTCCGGAATATTGAAGATTCCGTTCCATGGTCGTACGGGTTTCTCTTCAAAATGCAACATGACTGGAATATCGTTGGTGCTCTCATGTCTCGTGTTATTGATGCAAAATTCCACTAGTGGTACAATCTTTACCCAATTCGCATGATTATCTCCACTATACAAGCGAATGTACTTTGAAAATTCCAGCATTGTTCTTTCAATAGGATTCGTCTCTGGGCTTCGAACTGATGAAAATAGGTGAACAATATCCAACCTATCCATCGCTCCTTGAAATTCTGCAGAAGTGAATTGCGTTCCATGGTCTGTTAATAGTCTCTCTGGTTTTCCTAACTTTGGAATAATGTTCCTCTCCAGGTGATATAAAACATTCCTCGTTGTTGCTTTCTGCATGGGATTGAGCATTACAATTTTGGAGAATACATCCATTGTAACTAACACATATTGGTTTCCTCTGTCTCCTTTCGGTGCAGGTCCAAAAATATCCTGACTAAACAATTCCAATGGTTTCGTCGGAATAATCGCTTTAGGTCTCTCCTTCAATAGTTCATAATTATATTTATTTTTCTGGCACAGTTCACAAGATCTGATCACTATGGTAATGGATTCTCTCATATTAATCCAGTAGATTTTTTCTAACATGGTATAGTATGTTTTGTCAACTCCTCCGTGGCCTATACTTTTGTGTACTAACCAAATTAGTGGCACAATAAGTTCTGGTGGAATAGCAACTCGTACTTTCGTATGTCTGGCATCAATGTATTTACATACAGTTTCTCCCACGAGAATATAGTGTCTAGCTTTCCTTCTCGTTTCGAAGTATGAGGCGTGCCTCCTTGTCATTCTCCCTGACAAAAATCGATAAATGTTCCTGAATGGTGCATGCTTCTTTTGGAAAAAGAGGAATTCTTCTCAACTTAACCAGCGTTTCTTGATCTTCGGCATCTGTCTGGATAACATTAACTCTCACATCTTTCTCAGGAATCGGATGTCTGGAAAGAATATCTGCTAGAAGGTTGTCTTTTCCAGGTACATGAACTATCGTGGCATCAAATTGTTGCAAAAACATGGTCCATCTGGTCATCCTATCGCTTGACAAGTCTGACTTCAACATGAATTCTAGGGCTTTATGATCCGTTCTGATTATGATCTTGTGTCCCAGCAATAATTTCTTCCAATTTTGTAGAGCATTTATGACGGCTAAAGCTTCAAGCTCCGTCGTGAAGTAATTCAGCTCGTGCGTGCGTAACTTCCTACTGCTGAATGAAATATAGTGAGGATTTCCATCTTGATCCTTCTGATATAAGACTGCACTAATACCAACTCGTGAAGCGTCCGTTTCTATGATGAATGTTCTTTCAAAATCTGGGTACTCCAACTTGATGTTATCTCTGAGCATTTCCTTTGCTTGAATAAAGGCATTCTCAGCAGCTGCATCCCATTTCCATCTATTGTTCTTCTTTAGAAGCTCATGTAGAGGTGCCATGATTTCTGAATAACGTGGACAATGACTACTGAAAAACTGACAAAGACCCGCAAAAGCTCTGATGTCTTTGATTTTCTTGGTTGTTGGAAATTTCAAAATTGCTTCAATCGGATGGTAACCAAATCTGTCTATAGTATGCCCAAGAAAGTTGATCTTTTCTTGAAAGAAATGCCATTTATCCAATTTCACCTTGATGTTTGCACTTCTGAGGTTATCAAATAGCTTCGTCAATTGCATGAAATGTTGCTCTGGTGTCTCTGAAGATATGATGATATCATCCACGTAGCAAATTGTTTCACTTCTTCACTCAACTTGTCATCCAAGGCTCTGATAAGTGCTGGACTTGAATTTACCAATCCATATGGTACTCTTTGGTATACATAACAGGTTTGATTGAACATGAACCCTGTATAACATTTGCTGTCTTCTGTAAGCTCTATTTGATGAAATGCTGCAGTTAAATCAATCACTGAGAAACAGGTTTTATTCTTGAATCTCCTCAGTAGTTCTCTAATTTTCGGTGGCCTGTCGAATTCTTTCAGCAGAAGAGTATTTATGCCCCTGGCATCTAAACATAGTCTAAGACTACCATCTGCTTTCTTCACAACAGTAGGTGGATTTAAATAAGGAGTGGCTTGCTTTCTTATAATCCCTTCTTTTTCCATGCCTTTTATGAGCTCTGTCACTTCAGCTTGATACTTCTCCGGAATTGGATACAATTTCTTCTGAAAAGGTGTGTCATCAGCGAGCTTAATCTGATATTTATATCCTCTTATAATACCTGGCTTGTTATCAAAAATGTCTGCATAAGTCGTGACCAATTCTTCCAATTTCTCCCTCTGATCTTCAAAATTCTCAATCTTCCTGCCATAGTGAGGTATTCCTTCTGCTTCAACTTCCATTACAATCTTCACAAGATTTTCTTCTGTAGTTTCGTCAATCAAACTACACTCATACTCATCCTTCGTCGTATTCTCTGATTGATGTAGGCCTTCATTAAATCTTATGACTCCATTTCGTAAATCGATCACAGCTCCAGTCTTAGTTATAAAATCAATGCCTAAAATAGCATCAAAATTTATCTGGCTCAAGACTATGAATACCTGCTCATATCTGTATTCATTTATAGAGAATTCCATTAGTGCTTGGACTTTACATTTCATGGTCTTGTCGTTAAATACGCCTCTGACTTTAATAGTTGAAACGGGCATTGCTATGAGTGAATTTCCATCCTTCAATCTGTGAAAACAGTTCTCTGATAAAATTGATGCTGTTGCTCCCGTATCTAGTAGTGTTCTCAGGCATTCTCCTTCTGATATGATTTCTATAATCGGTAACCTCGCTACTCTGTCTGTTTTCGTCTCTTCTCTCTCATACAGGAGATCTTCATTCGTGGATTCATACAACTCATTAATCTGGATTTCATGTCTGGTTACGGTGCTGTTTTCTTCCCCTTTCACTTTTTGGAATTTGACGTTTTTTTTTGTACCCCTCCTGGGTCTTCATTCCTTCTATCTCTGCTTGTTCCAGGTTGAGGTTCTTGATTCAGGTTCTGCTGTCCCTGATTTTGGTCTCTCGCGTTCCTTTCTCTGAGATTCCTTAGGTATTCCTGACTTTCTCTTTCCCTGTCATCATAATACCTTCTTACATTGTTATTAATGGCCAACGGCCTAGCCGTGTTGAAACACCGGATCCCATGAGAACTCCGCAGTTAAGCAACATTGGGCGCAGTCGGAACTTGGATGGTATGCCGGTTCTGGGCACTGCGCGCTGTTGGCCAACATAAGGAGGAGCGGAAAGGCCCTGGCCACCCTACCGCAAGTAAACTCCGGCTGGGGGTAGCCTCTTCGGAGGCTCGGACCTGCCTTCGGGCAGAATACCAATTAAATTTTTTAATTACATTGTTATTACTCCTCCAACCTTGATTTTGTTGACTTGGCTGTTGTTGCTGTCTTGAATAATTATTCGCGTTTCTCCAGTTCTGATATCCCCGATATCCATAATTATTCGTAGGGTTATTTCGACTATAATATCCCTCTCTACGATAATCATTGTTCCTGGTGTAATAGTTATTCCTCCATCTTTGATTTTCATATGGCCTTCCTTCTCTAGGTCTTTGATAATCTGGTCGAAATCGATTCTGTCCATACATCCTGGATCTCGTTGGACCTACTCCATTTTTGTTCTCCTCTGTTTGCTGCATTTGATCGATGTGGATGGTGTGAATTTCTCTCGGTTCCTGGTTTCTACCTCTCTGGTTTTGATTTCCAGTTGAGTTGTTGGACACATTAGACGTGTGATCCAGTCTCCTCAAAATTTCCGCCATTCCTTCTAGAGTTTTCACGTTTGCCGAAATGAGGTGCCTCCAAACTTCTGTTGGTAGCTGGCATGAAATAGCGTGAACCAAGTCTTCTTCCGCCAAAGGGGGTTGCAAATACTGCAAGCGTGCTAATTGTTTCGTGAAGAAACTTGCGTATTTCGTTGGACTAGAATATGCATACTTCTTAGAGTAAATTTCTGCTCGTATATCTTGTTGAAGTTCCTTGCTCCAAAATCGTTTCTGCAGAGCTATAGCAAATTCTTCAAATGTTTGATATGTGTATCTGAAAGCTCTGTGCCATACTAACGCTTCTGAATCCAAGTATTTTTCTACGACCCTCATATGTCTTTCACGAGGTATCCTATTGTCTTCTAAATATGACCTCATGTCTCTCAGAAATTCTACTGCAGTAATATTGCCTACTCCGCTGAATTTGTTCGGTTTCTCATCATTATTCTTGATTACGATGACATTGGCATTTGACCTATTCTGGTAAGGTTCAAAATCTCCTCCAAATTCCCCTATTTCAGTTTGAAATGGCTCTCGACTGAAGTTAAAATTGGACTTCGGAATTTGCTGTTGACTAACCTCGCTTTCCTTATCCTCTTCTATCCTGTCTGTCCTAGCCTCTAATCTCCTTATTTCTTCTTTCAATTTTTCATCTCTTGCTTGAAAAAATCTCGTCAAGTCCTTTCTGATGTCCTCCCTGACTTCAGTTCTCAATGTAGATGGAAATGTAGCATCTCCTATCGTAAGTGACCTTAATTGCTGTTCTATCTCGCTGGTATCCTTATCCTGCTTTGATCGAATTTTCGCTAGTTCTATGCTTATCTCATCGACCGTACATTTAATTTTGTCAAATTCGTTAGAGTTAGTTAAATCTGTTTTATTAACAATATCTGTCAGCGTGGCTACGTTATTAACTTGTAAAGTATCTATCCGCTTGGATAGATCTTCCCGTACCTTGCTAACATTAATATTGGAACATAACTCTATAGCTTTAATGTCATTTGCTAATTTATGGTGTATTTCTGATATGATTTGAGTTGTGACTGTTACGACCTCCTCCTTCATGTCCGTAACTGCCATTACAATGGAAGCATTTATATCTACATTTATACCCTCTTCAATCAGTTTACTTTGACCTTCCAACTTGACCTGTTGTAGCAGATATGCTTAGGCTGTGATGACAAAAGAAACGGTATTTACTTTGCTCCACGTTGAGCGTACAAATGTAGCAGAATTGCTAGCTCCCCCCCTTTGCCTAAGCTATGTTGTTTTAATGGGCGCCAAGACCTCAATGCAATGTTGAAATCTAAATTTGTATTTAACAACGTCTAGCTCTGGCAGAACACCTTCAAGACTCTATTCACTCAGATCGTGGTATGATTTGATCATTAACCCAACAAGCAATTGTATCAGGAGAAGGAATTGGTCTATATCTAATGCTACCTACTGAAAGCAAAGATTGCATTGTAAAATAAATGAATTTATTATATAAAACAAGAATAGCAAAATTAATAATAATAATAAGTTTAAAATTTAAATAGGACCGTTGTGATTTGAATATTACCGATAGAAAATTACGTGAAAACGGAGTCTGATAAATTATTGATTTTACTCTTATTTCCAAGCTATGAAGTTACTGAAATATGAAATGTAAAACAAAGAAAAATGAGAGATTGCGTATTTCTGCGTCATTCGCGCTTACCACTGGAAATAGCCGAAGCCTTTCCCTCGTACTGAATGATGCTGTGAGCTTCCCACAGTCTCCTGGACGTCGACATCTTCGTCGATATTTGATGAGATTCTGGTAGATTAGATAATTCTATGGTCCGTACCTCGGACCCAAACACTCGTACAACCGCACTGGTTAAGTTTTACAAAAGTTAGTCCTCCAATCCACGGAACATCGGAGCGATTCCCGCGTACAACCGTACTCGTTAAATTCTATACAGATAGTCGCTAACTCCACCGAACATCGGAGCCACTCGCACGCGCACCCATACTCGTCAAGTATTTCACAGATTGTCCTCGTACCACGCCGCGCCGAACGATATATCCACCCGTCGCATCCCCACTCCAGTCCAGACTTCTAGCTTACGTGGTCTCCACTGATTGGCTGAGCACGCCGCTACTTCCCCTCCTCTGGTTCATTACACACGGCGCGCGAACGAAGAAGTCGATTTCCGTTCCATATATTCGCCTTTTCTTGACGATGCGACCCAAGCTTGAGTCATGCTTCCCGACAAGATTAAGCTTGTATTTGAATTCCCAGTGAGTCACGTCTCTCAATATACCCTAACTGACGAAACTCCGTAAAATTCCGCAATCACATAATTTTCTATGATATTGTCGTTCGTAATAATTTGCTTGATAGCGTTTTCTAAGACATAGAAAACCTATCTGAATGCTAATAATTTTTATAAAATCCTCCGAAAATATCTTAATAATAATTATAATAAATTAATAATAATAATAAATTAACATGAAAAATTCTCTTGGCTGAACAATTTGCCGGGTAAATAAATATAGAATGGCTTCCTACTGACTTATGCCAGTTGCATAAAAACCCCTCGAAAAACACGTTACACTGTAATTCACCAACAGTGCCATTTAGATTGTCAAGTTGCTCCTTGAGTTTGTTCTGGGCCCCTGAAATGTGTACATGATGAGTGTTATTTTCTTCCTTAATTGAGCTAATACTAGCCTGTAGTTTCTGTTCTAGTTCTATCATGTGATTACTGTTAGCTAATTGGATTTCTATCACTTTTCCTGCCATGTCCTGTTTGACTTGATCAAATGAAGCTTTTAATTCTTCCTGTGCTTTACCTGCCCTTTCTAAAATTCCCTGTGCTTTTTCCTGATTTTTCCTATTCTCTAATCTAGCCTGCTCCTGACTTAACCTGTCCTCCTCGCGAGCTTTTTCCTGAGCTAATCTTATCTCTGCTCTTATCCTATTTGCCTCTTCCAAAGCTAACTTGGCTTCTTCTCTTTCCTTCTCTAGCTAGTCTATCATCCTTTCTGGCCTTCTCTAAAGCTAACTTAGCTTCTTCCTGTGCTTTTTCCTGATTTTTCTTGACCTCCTCATGTATTTTCCTAGCTTCTTCCTGTGCTAATGTTATACTAGCCGTAGTAAGTGTTTGAGCAACTGATAATTCTGCCTTGACCTCTGATTTTACAGTAGCTACTGATTTCTGAATCTCGGTTTTCAACTGTTTAATGTTGTTATGTGTCAATTGGTGGAGGGCTTCAAGGACTTTGGTCAACGTACTTTGACCTTCCTTCATGGTTTCAAGCATCGTTCGAATGAACGTCATATCATTCGTTGACATAATTCTTCTTTTCTTGAGAATTAGGGAAGTATCGACTACAAAAATTACCAGTGAATATCCAGATTGACCAACGCATGCATTTTATACCAGTGATGGAATATATAGAACATCTTAATCCTACTTACATCTATTTTAATCGCGAGTTATCTCGTATATCTCATCGTCCCATTTTACTGAACTGACATCGCTTCATTCTATCATCTCACTTAACCTATGTTTAACAACATTAATTTACTTTTAAATTTACTATTACATGACAAATGTCGTTAGCTGGTTTAAAAATATGCCTCACAACTATAATGTACTCCACTAATCTCCTAATGTTGTGTTCATCTCAACAATCATTAAATTTGGGATCGGCATTTTTCTTTTCAAAACTAATATGGCCTCACTCTCGAGTACTTTCAAACTTCTTCTCTCAAGTGCTCTTTCGAATGCATTTCGAATACTTTTCGAATGCCCCACGGATGGGCACGCCATTTAAATAATATCATCTATATGCGCCCGAAGAAAACCATTAGTACTTATATCCACAGCTCGAAAAAGGATTGCAGACATGTAAGTTACCCAGCTCACAAACTTACCATGCCTACTAAGTAAAATTGGGAATTTCAGGAACATACAGGATAAATATTATTCGTAAAGAAAATAGTACTACTAGACAAGGTACAAATTTCTACTATCATTTACATTTAGAGCAAATTGAGAAACTCCAATCTCGAGGGGTGATAAGGTTTAATCTATAGTGAGCGCCTGTATCTATACCTCGTAGTACTATTTTCTACAATGACGACAATGAAAACGGTATCAGCTTAGATAAAAGTTGACTAAGTCGCTAAAAAGCGTCAGCCGTTTATTAAGCTAATAAAAACAAGTATAAAAAACTGGCTTCCTTCCTTAATATTGTGTCCCCCTGACACTTCAACAAAAATAACTGCAAAAATAAATTTGCACGTGGCAATTATAGTTAGAAAATGTGAAACGGCGTGTTACTAATTATTGCCCTATTTTATACAGGTCCGCTTCAACTATGAACCGTAGTCCATATCTAATCAAAAATTATTCATGAACTATGTGCATATATACATTCTTTAAGAATCTCTCAAATTTTACACTTCATAATGTCGAAGATTAAATTTTCTTCCTCCAATAAGTATTTCACCTACTCAATTTTCTTAAACATCAAATCCAAACATACACCGCAACTATCGTGTTGAAAGTATTAAATACTCGTCATAAACAATTGAACATAAGTGACAAACATTTAAGCTAAGCACTGTTCCTTTTTACCTTTATCTATATATCATGAAATACTGAAATAAGTTCTGAAATTCTTTACTGAGTTAACAATCTTCTGATAAACGTGAATACTGGACGTGCACGGCATTAACCTTCGTTTCCACACTCCTCTTTCATAATTATACAACAATTACTTTCTCTCTTAAACACCCTGTACAGAATCTTCCTTCAATACACTCACATAACTTCACAATTATTGCAATCAATACTAGAAAAACTTAGAGACTCCTCGGCCTCCCTTCGTAAAATTACGTAACTCCTTTACGTTCATATCTCCTTAATTCGCACGGTAATTCAACTATAAACTTCCACTTCAATACATATACTTCCTTTACTTTAACATTTCTCCTCTATACTGATATAACTTCGCCTCGTGCTCATAATTCCATTTCTGCAATAAATCTCTGTACTTTCACTTTCTGATCACCCTGTGATTTAACTTCGTTAACTTTCTTTTTCACGTGTTTAAATTCAGCTTTACATTTTATTACAACTTTTCTAGAAATATCAGTAAATATTCATATTCTTAACAAAAGATATAAGTTTGACTTCTTTCCGTTAATATATTTGTTTAACACATTCATCTATGCTTTTTAACGCTCTAAATCTCATTAGACATATGTGTATAAGCTTTTCGTAATACTTCGTTCATAATAAATTTCTGACACTCGAATCAACATCATGAGTTGTCGAAATATTCTTTACACTTCGTGACGTTACTTCTTAAATATACTGTACTTAAATTTGCTCCAATAAACTTCATTTTACTTCAATTACAATCTTACTCCTTCTTTACTTCGTTCAATAGTTCTATTCCTTTTAAATAGTTCACTCTACATTCTTTTAAATAATTAGCTTCATATTCCTCTAAACAGTTCATTTATATTCTTTTAAATAATTCATTTATATTCCTTTAAACAATTAGTTCTAAGTTCCTCTGAACAATTCCATTATATTCCATCGCTGCGATAAAACAGATTTAATTAAATTAAATCTAACGCAAATATGAAAATATTACACGATTTTACTTTAATATCACCTTAGTATTAATAGCATCATCATACCGAAATTTCGTCCAAGTGACTGAAATTTTCAAGAACAAGGCAAATAACTCCGTAGAAAAATACGAAAAATCACTAGAACAAGATCTACACAAGTTTCATTACTTTGACAAAATTATACGTTTTAAATAATGCAGTTAAAAAATGCTGATGAAAATATGCGGTTGAAAAATATGCGGTTGGTCAATTGGATAATCACAGAACATAACTACAATTCTACATGATAAAAGACAATTTCTTCACTACCTTGTGTGTTGGCTTCTGGACTGTTGAAAATACCTGCATCTCTGCTCCCAAACCACACTTGTCGTGTTCCATAGCATCGCCCACAGCTATGAAGACCGGTTTGTGACTGAACCAGCTGGACTCGTGGTGAATGACCTCGCCGTGAACAGCTCCGCCAGCTCTCCGTTCCTCGTTCACTGCAAGTAGGCCGGCTTCGAATCTCCATCTCTTCAGAATAGACATCTGGGTTTCTTCAGAATAGACATCGGGTTTCTTCAGAATAGACATCACGGTGTAATATTGTCGTTTATGCAAGCGTTTTCGTATCTCAAGATGTGTTAAAACTCTCGTAGAAAAGTATAAGTTTTGCTCGGTGATGTTGCGCTTTGCGTAGATATACTGTTGCGCCTTTCATGTTAGTGAATCTGGAATTCCACTGACATCCTTGTAGTCTTCACTTCCCTATGCTTTTGCTTAGCACATGGTAATATTCATATTTCTGATAATATAATTGAGACCTCCCCGTTGCTGACTTTTAACTAGCATTTTCAATGTAATGTTCGAATATGCTTTTTCACGTAGAAATACTGAATAGCTTCTCGTCGAAATGTGGAACAACTTTGCATAAGCACAGCAATATATGGTTGTACTGTTCCGTACTGCTTTATAGGAATAACTTGCTCCTAAGTTACTGTAAGTTCTGGAATTGCACTCTTCTTTGCTTCCAACTTTTATGAACCTGTAGCACTATTAAAAGAATACTCGTTTCTGCTCGAGGTCTTGTCTCGTTCAAATCTCAAATTGGAAAGAACTCTCCCGTCCTGTTCTCCGCAGTCCTCAAGTTCCAGTCTCTCTTCCTCTCCTCTCGTGGTGTGACGTAACTCCTACCACCTCTCCTCACTTCAGTCCGCAGTTCGACCTTCGTAACTTCCCCTCTCTCATGACGTAACTCTCGCTTCAAGTGGCGTGATGTTTCTCGTAATATGGACCTCCCACATTCATATAATGGAATATATGTTCATCTTTAAATCATTCCTACTTCCTTGCCTTTTATAAATGCATAAGATCTATAGTATTTCACTCATTTCCATACAGTCTTTCCCATATTTCTCAAATTTTTAATAAATAAAAAAATTTATCCACTCATTTATTTTCTGGGGTCTTGGTTCATCTCCAGATCAGTTCTTGAGTAATGACCTTCAATAAATTCTGGCGCATGTTTCGACTTCCGGAAAATTTCGACATATCTTAGCGTTTCACATCCCCCAGACCCCAAAACCACCGTCAGTTCAAAAGTTTATATATAATTTATGTATGTATATGTGTATATATATATATATATATATATATATATATATATATGCATATATATATATATATATGCATATCAGTTTCTTGTGGACACGATAACTGCCGTAATTTTGCACCAATCACTTTGAATATTTTACCGAATATGTATACCTATAAAATCTCGGTCGAGTTCGTTAATGGGCTAAATCGGTCGAAGGGGGTGAAAATGGGGGGCTTTTTTCGAAAAAGTGAAATATTGCTATAACTCTCTTAATATGTGAAATATCGAATCCGTTCAACGTTCATACTATGTGTCGGATAAAGCCCAAAAATTTATGTTTGAAGAGCTTTTTTTATAGCACCAACCATTGACCAAAGGGGTGGGAAAAAGTGGGTTTTTCGGGAAACATTAATCATATCTCTCTTAATAGGCACAATCTCAAAACCGTACAAAATGGACAATATTCCCCTAATAATTACCTAAAATTTTGTCTTAAAGAATTTTTGATATGACCCACCATTATGCCAAGGGATGAGAAAAATGATTTCGGAATTATAAGAAAATGCCAAGAGCTATCAGTGCTTGCCATGGCAACTCTACTAAATTGATGAGGGATGAGCCATCAGACGTTGCCAAGATAACGCACTTGCACGAGATCATATTCAGAATTCCATCTGACTAAGTGTGAAGCGGCTTCGGTGACGTAACTGGTAGCAAGCATAAGCATGCTGAATGTCTATGCCCAAGGTCGCGAGTTCAAAGCCGGCCGAAGTCGTCGGATTTTCTAAGAGCGCTAAAAATCCCTCAGTATGCTTTCCTTTGGAGGGGAAATTCCAACGTTCGTTGCGAGTTGCTGGTTGCGGTGGCATCTAGTAGCCAAGTTCACAGGTAGGTGTCGTTGACGGTAGTACCTGGTAGCAACATTAGGAACTACTGCTTGAAATTGACCGTCTGCAGTCCTTATCTGAATTACAGACTAATACAGCCATCCCTAAGTACACGGGGTCACATGACCGCGTTGTCGCAGCCCCTAAACTGAGGAACCAACCAAAATCTCTGCGGGAGATATAATTTTGCGTGAAGAAGTAACAGACCGTTACATAGTTACACATCAGTGTCGAAACCTAGCATAAGGACAGTGTGACCACAAGTATAAAAATGGACCCCAAATGACAAGAAGGTTACCGTTCCCATAAGACAATAAAATGTTTAAAATAAGCATAAAATGATGAAAAACAAAGTTAATTTAGCTCCAATTATAAAATACCTTCTCGCAATAAATGAGGTCTGATCCTTCTACGAAAACCTGCATAATCTGCCTATTTTCGCCTATCCCCAAGTTTGTCCGGTGAAATCTACCTCCGCCTTCCGGCGTGCCGAGAGGACTTTTTTTATAACCAATTTGAATACCATAATTATTTGGTAAGATTGTTAACCATTCTCTTATAATTTCTTCCAAGACACAGTTGAACAGCATCGGTGATCCCAGATCACCTTGTCTACAGCCAGTCTTGATTGCAAAGGCTTCGGACAATTCACCACGAAATTTGACCTTAGAAATGGTGTTTTCTAAGCTTGCTTTGAACAAATTAATTGATTTATTGTCTAGGTCAAACTCACATAAGGTGTTAATTATTGTGTCTCTATGAATGCAATCATAAGCCTTTTGAAAGTCCACAAAAATCACAACATAAGGCTTTGATCGTACCTTACAGTAGGAAATTAAGGTCTTAATGTTATGAATTTGTTCAGGACAGGATCTTGATTTCCTGAAACCAGCTTGATATTCCCCTAACTGACGGTCTAATATCGGTTCTGCTCTGTTCAGAAGAGCCCTTGCAAATATTTTGTACGTTACCGATACCAATGAAATACCTCTATAATTATTTGGGTCGGATTTATCCCCTTTCTTATGTATAGGACGAATGATGGCGGAAGTCCAATCCTCCGGCAATTTTTCACTATGCCATATTTCTTCAATGGTTTTCTGGAGACAAATGATGGAGTCATTATCTGCATATTTCCATAATTCAGCCACAATACTATCCTCCCCAGAGGCCTTATTATTTTTTAGCCCCTTGATGATTTGTGTTATTTCTTCGACAGAGGGTGGTGAGCTGTCGAGGTATGCAACGCTAGGATAGAAAGCAAGTTGTTCAGTAGGTATGTCCGTGTTCAAAAGGGTTTCGAAATATTCTCCAAAGGCTTTAGCACAGTCTTTATTATTGAGATTAAGTTTACCATCAGTTCCTCGGATGTGAAGAGTAGGGGCGACGTATTTGGACAGTTGGTGCTTAAAAGTTTGATAGAAATCCCTTGTTTTGTGTCTTTGAAAATCATCTTCAATTTGAATAATTTGTGATTTGTGGAAATTTCTTTTTGCCTATTTTAAAATTTTACAAGTTTCTTTCCTGATGCAGAGAAAGTTCTCAAGGTTCACATCATCTTTCTTGTTATTCCACTTGATCCAAGCTTTTCTTCTTTCCCCTATTGCGTGATCACATTGATCGTTCCACCAAGGGTGCTTGCGCGTTCTATCAAGAGGAATGGATTCCGTAGCCGCAGTAACAATGGCGTTCCTTAAAGTAGACCATGTTCCATCTTTTGGTTTGTTGTGGAGTGTTTCCGCAAAAGTGTTATTTGATTTCAGACTACCGATGTTGTATTTTTGCGTTTTCATTCCCTTTTCAACATTCACTCTATTGTTCCTAAACGGAATACCTTTCATTTTAATAAGGGACAGATAATGGTCTGAATCTATATTTGCATTACGCAGGACCTTCACATTTTAACAGTAGACAATATAATTTCATGCTATACACTCGCACTGGTAAGAAATTAATCATATTGACTTAAGTTAAGTTCCTTATTGATATGAAAATTGAATACCATATCTACTTTAGGTAAGTAGAACTTAAATTTTATCCACCTTGATCAATTCTTTATCACTAAATGTATTTATTTAGTACATGTTTTGACTGATGAATACAGATTTTCATCACTAGTCTCTTCTTCCTCACCTTTTCCCATCATATGGGGTCAGCTTTTTAAATTTTGGGGTGCAGTGTCTCTTCTTCGGTGAGACCTACGGGTAACTTAATTCAGGTCCTCAATGTTTTCATTGTTAGTAATTGTGTAATAACTAGGTTTTTTTTTAAATTATTACTCTTATTATTATTATGTAAGTTTTGTATTGCATATCAGGGTGGATATAAGAGGAGGTAGTTGGACCTCATTCATATCAAACTAAATGAAACATGAATGAAATTAATCATTCCCTCAACCAACACTTTTGGAGTGCAGTTTCACACTTTGTCCTATTTTTAGCCTACTTTTCACATTTTGCAAAAATGAGGAAAAAGTAGACTTATGAGATCGGGCAAATGTGTGTCTGTCAGTCTGTCCGTCCTTCTGTCTGTCTGGCTGTGTGTGTCCCCCCCATCAACTCCTAAACGGCTGCAGCAATCGAAACAAAATTTGGTAGGAGTAAAGATCTGGTACCTGAATATCTCACGGCCATATTTGAAAATGACGTCAGTGCTACCAACTGCTGAAAAATCGCAATTGAAATTTGAGCTCCATGTTGGATATCTTGGAAGGTATACATGGGAGCTATTTCAAAATTGGCACACGTATAGATAATAATATTGCAGTTTAATTTCCAGGAGGCCATGCATGGCAGTGTTGCCAAAATGATTATAAGCCTGCTGAAAGGTACACATTTTAAATGCATATAACTTCTACACTATCAATTGGATTTCAACCAAATTTCGTATGTGCTATGTGTACATAAACAGATATGACTGAGCGTATTCTTAAGAGCCACCAGGGCTGCCAACTGTTAATAAATGCTCTCATTTTTTCTTATCCAAATACCCATATATCAGTAAGTATGCAAGCCGACAGCTTTAAACTATGCATATGTATAGTACCTGACATTCTATATTAATTTGGAGTAACTTATATACGTCAGTGCTACCAACATGATTCTAAGCCTGCTGAGAGGTCCAACTTTAAATACATGTAACTTCTATACTATCATTAATTGTATTTCAACCAAATTTCATGTGTGCTATGTGTACCATAACAGATATGACTAAGCCGAGTCTTAAGAGTAACCAGGGCTGCCAACTGTTAATAAATACTGTCTCTATTTTTGTAACCCTAATGTCAATATATCAGAAAGTATGCAAACCAATAGCTCTAAACTTTGCACACGTATAGTACCTGGCATTCTAGATTAATTTGGAGTAACTAATATAGGCCTACGCCAGTGCTGCCAACATGATTCTAAGCCTGCTGATAGGTCCAATTTTAAAATGCATGTAACTTCTACTGTATACTAACTAATGGATTTCATTCAAAATTGGCACAACAATAGATCATGTTATTTCAGATTATTTATGACCAACACATGCATGACATTGTTGCCAACATGATTTTCCGCATGCTGTTAGATCCAATGTTTAACTGCATGTAACGTCCATGCTATCCATTGGACTTCAACCAAATTTTGTATTCTGTACCTTAAGAGATGGAACTAAGAATATATTCAGTCACCAGAGCTGCCAACTGTAGCTCTCTATTAGGCTACATTATGCTAAGTAATTCGAACAAATTAAAATTTCGATATTACCAACTTAATTTCGTAATTATTCTAGATAGATCCATATAGATTAATCATTGGCATGAATCTTGAATTTTAAGAAAAGTAGGCTCTTTAGTTCGTCATGGAACTTCTTGTTTAAAATTACGGTGCTTCAAAAAATCAAGATGACAGTTGAAATACCTGGTTTCTTTAGTGATGTCATGACTTTCCCCTGTAAGTTGATCTACCATTCTGTTTTCCCTTTTCCAGCTTAATAATGTTGCCTGTATTTTACCTTTTCAAACAAATGATTTTGTAAGTTGTGTAGGCCTACTTCAAATCAAACATATATTTATCATGGTGGACCTGTATAAAGGATAACGACAGTAATACAACTAAAGATTTTGGCATCGGAAATTTGCAACAGTGATAATTTAGTTGATCATGCCTACTTTCATTATAACACTATTTGGTATTCAATGTATTCATGATTCTGGTCACTACTTGCTTTTTATTGAAGGTTGGCATTTTCATATCTTGATTAGAGCAGGAATTTGTGTTCTTGATATAAGCTATGAATTTCAGAGATTACCCAGCTGATGACTAGAGCTAAGTTTATTTTTAATCAGTTAGTTGAATTAGCCTATAACCGACAGCGGTAACTACGCTCGCTAAAGCGCAGTGCTATCTGTGGACTCGGAAGACTTGTTCGAGCCTCACTATCAGCCATCCTTGAAATGGTTATCCGTGGTTTCCCCATTATCAACTCCAGGCAAATGCTGGGATGGTACCTTTTGACAGACCACTGCTGCTTCCTTCCACATCCTTGCCCAGTTTCATCTTCATTCATTTCATCTCTCATTAACTCCTCTCGTGAGGTTGGCATCAGGAAGGCCATCCGGCCATAAAAACCATCCACCACATACAATTTCATCGCATCCCATCCCTGACCCCGTTGGAACGGGACTAATAAGGGATAGACATACAGTTGAATTTGCCTATACTTTCCTCCTATCATTATATGACATATTGAGAATGTTGAAGACAAAGGATGTGGAGTAATGCCATTACTAGCAACAGTTACATTAAAAAAAACATAAGGTAATGAATTTATAATTTAAATTCTAATTCTATTTCTCTGAATAGTAGAGGAGTGATACAGTGTTTTTTCTTTTCTTTTAATCTCAATATCCCCTTTTTATATTCTAACATGGATATACTGAATTTGTGATGCATGAAACAAGTGTTAATAATACGGGTCTGGCGCTTACTTACCAAGACCCTAGCATTGATCGATCCAACTTTTTTTTAAATCAAAGACCAGTTAAGTATTATTATTTGATTTGCAGGTCAGTTTATATATTTATCTCTTTTCTACATTGTGATATCCACGATTAACTTTAAAACAGACAAATTAGAGAAGTAGGGAGAGTCATAAATATATAGTTTTAAACAAAAGTGCAGTAAGCAATATCCCGACCATTGTGACTGTAACTTAGTTCCATTTCACACAAAATAACTGAAACTTGGTTACTGTATTTGGAAAGCTAGTTATTTTTACAAAGTAACATATACAACTCTTGTTTAGATCCATTAACACTAGAACGACGGCTATTTTGAACCTGCTTGAACGACGGCAGTGGTCATTTTGACCGCAATAGGAAAATGAACCATACGATTGCTTAGGATTCAAGGATCATGTTTATATTATTTATTAGGAACTATCATATTTTCAATTTTATTTCAGATACAACATTACATTTTACTACTTGCATTTTCCAACATAAGTAACATTTTACTAATTACGTATCCACATGACGCTATATATTTTTGTTCCAGGGCAAGAGCATCGTTTGTCACATCAGTTATTACCAATTACACACTTTTTGCAAGCACATCACTTACTGCTTGTCTGATCATTGACACATTTCTTACAATAAACCTTCTTGATGCCGCATCCTTGGCATTTTCCACAGGTGGGCTTGTCACAAGTCGAACAAAAGACTTAAGTTTTATTTCAACAGTATGAGCACTGACAGCAGTTCTTATCTGTGGTGTCTGTACCAAACAGGAGGATTGTTGGTTGCCTCTTGGTCGAACACTGTGGCAATCTTAGTTCATTCACAAGATTCAAAATGAAGCGTCTTCGAGAAATTTCCGAAGAATTACATGCGCAAATTAAAATGCTGGCATTGATAGCTGCGAAATCCAGTACATTGTAGAAGATGTAAATAGGCCATCGTCTTGGTGCTGACAGAGTCGCGTACAAGCGGCTCATTTGGTCAAGAACATCCACTCCACATTTTGTTGAGTGTTTTTAGTCATTGTCAGCTATTTCAACCTGCGTGTGCATGGTACTCAGGATATAAATATTTATCCTTGGCTTGCACCGGTTATCAGTATGAGTCTTTTGGCCATTCACCAATATCTTTGACAAAAAGAGTTCTTCAGTTGTGTCTTTGGAAAGTGGTGGAAGTTCTCGGCGATTTGGTCGCATGGTACCATGGTCCCATTAATCACCAGGGAGTCTGCAAGCTTCTGTGATGTTGTAAAAGAGTTGTCAGTGGTGTAATTTCTCTCCTTATAAAGAAATGGATCCATGGGCTTCAAAACCACATACTCACCACGTTGCAGACTTCTGTCCCTTTCTTCATCTTTTCCCAAGTACATGAAACCATTCAAGAAATATTTTGTTTCAAGATCTACAGCCAACCAAAATTTCAATCCGAACTTGTTAGTTATATTTGCCATGTATTGGATGAACTTACAATGTGCTTTACATAGTAGAAGTTGTTCATTAATTGTGATGTATTCACCGATAGTAAAGCACAGCTGAGAGTTTTCAACAAAAGGAAATCATATCTCAGAAGCTAGGGCAAATTTGTCGCTTATAAGCCGAGTTAAACGCATTGTCTTTCTGTCACACCGGAGGAACCTTAGAATTTCCTTGAAGCGGTCACGCGTCATGGTTTCGGCAAATTCCGGAGGCTCCGTTCCTTTGACCCCATGTCATCCAAATTTAGCGAGCAAGACTCCCCTTGCGTACACTAACGCAATGAAAGCTTCAACTTCTACCACAGAAACATCCCATGAATCCGATTCCAATTGTTTATGAGCTTCATCAATGGTGCACTTTTGAATATGCTTTAGCATGGATTCTGAAAACAACAGACGTCACGATGAAGCCTCATTCCCTCCAATATGGCTCCTTGCATAAGAAGTAGGCACTTTCTTGTCCTACATGATGTTTTCTGCACCAAACCTACCTTTCACAGTACCACCTTGATTCAGAATTTTCCACTCAGTTCCATCACAAGCATTGAGATTGGCTGGTGGCTGGCCTCGAGCTGTTGCTATATGAATGTGTTTCTTCCTCTTCCCCTGAAGAGCTGTTTATGTGTTCCTAGTTTCCAACAGGAACCACGAATTCTGGGTCACTACTACCACCACCATCACTAGAATTCTCACTCAGTTCTGTAAGAAACTGAAGGCATTCGTCAACAGCCAGTCCCTTGCGACTAGACATTTCAATGAATTCTTATCCAACAAACTGAAGTCCCACACTATCCGTTGAAACGCGTGACAATAGATGTTTGAATTTGAAAGACATGACAATGTGGTTGGTAAAACTCGCAAGGAGAAAGAAACAGAGAAAAATCAATAATGACATTTCTTTTAGGGAGAACTTCAAGGCAGTCATCATGACTGCTCTCGTCGTTCAAGGTAAAACACTGATTTATTCAGTGGCAATAAAACCTTTGAATAAAATATTTTATGTATATAACTCAGAAATTTGAGAAAAGTCATGAAATTTCAATGGTCTAAGATAAATCATTTAAGAACAATCGTATTATATCCGTTTCCCAGATTTCACGTTGGCCTGGAAATTAAATGTGACGTCCAAGAAATGGTACTTGGTTGTTACAATTAAATTTATGAGTCCCTGAAATATACATGGGTTGGTTTTTTAGTTTTGGCACCTTAGTTATAACTGGATTAATAACTCACTTTGATGGTTCCAAGTTTCACAGGCCCTCGATGTAGTCCCCACCGCTGCGGAAGTCGTTGGATCCCGTTGGCACTACCCTGTCTATTGATGGTACGAAGAGAGCGCTCGGCAAACTGCTTAACGTCTTCAATGGTACGGAAGCGCTCGCCGCGCATTATCATCTTCATCTTCGGGATGAGATCATAGTCGCAGGGACTGATGTCGGGAGAATATGGGGGATGATAGAGGACCTCCCAGCCCCAGCGATCCAAAAATGCCGACAACGCCTGCTGTGTGTGCCCTAGCATTGTCATGCAGAACGATGGGCGGTGTAACCATGTGGTGGCGCCGTTTCCTTCTCAGAGCTCCTCAGAGATGGTCTTGCGGAAACGAACAATAGTACGCTGCATTAACGGTTTGCCCTCGGGGAACAGTATGGTGAATGATAACACCATCCCAATCATAGGCAAGAATCAACATTACCTTCACAGTGGTGGGTCGTGGTTGTTTCTGTGGTGCCGCCACTCGTTCGATTGGCATTTTAACTGTGGCTCATAAGATCTGGCGCACGTCTCGTCAATGGTTATGATACGCCGTAAGAAGGCCTCTCCTTCGCGTTCATAACGCTGCAAGTGCTTACGACAAGCGTCATATCGCAGCCATTTGTGCATGTCGGTTAAGTCATGCGGAACCCATTTGGACGCAATCTTCCTAATTTTCAGGAAGTCCTTCAGGATGTGGAGGACAGTTGAATGCGCCAGTCCGGTATCTTGCTCTAATTGATGAATTGTTACGTTCCGATCCACCTCTACTAACGCGGACACTATCTGTACATTGTCATCACTTACTGGTGGGTGACCAGATCGAGGCATGTGCTCCACACGTTCGCGCCCATCTCGAAAGACTGCAACCCATCTTTCTACCGTTCTGAACGGTAACGCAGCTGCACCACACGCTTCCTGCAATCCTCGGTGACACTGTTTAGCATTGCGACCCCTAGCACACTGAATTTTTATCCACGTTCTCTGCTCCTGCTTGGAAAACATTGCGACTGTCTTTTGCGAGCGCTGGTCTCACACTACTCATCTAACAGGCGCGACTGCACACGAGCGGTGGTGAGGATGAGCGAGGTCATGTGCTCTGAGGGAGGGGATGCAGGGCACCAACCGTCGGTAAAAGTGGCAGCGCCCAACATTGTTCCAACTTGGCACTGAAGCATTGGTGCCAAAACTAAAAAATCAACCCATGTATATCTGGAAAAACTAAACAAAAATCAACTGCAAACATGGGCAGGCAAGAGATCTAGTATCTCGGGTCGATTAACGTGATTGTTGAGAAAGGTTGCCTCATATATATATATTTCCAAATAAAATAGGATAGTATCGTTCAATCAGGTAGAAGCTCCAATCTGCAGGAATAATTTAAGATTGCTAAGATAAAATGGTCTCTTTTATTCAAGAGCAGACGAACACACAATTAAATAAATAAAGCACTCCTATAATCAAATCGGTTTATGCTTATGTTGGGATCATGGATCCAAAAGTCCTATCCTTTCGATTTGACTATCCTATTTGACTTTCCTTTTGAGGTGATATGAATAAAATTAAAGTTCCAATATTCGTTGGTTCAGCTGAAAAAAATAATTAAAAATATTTTGTTGCACTTCACTTACACTTTTTCAGCTCTTTGAGTAAAAATTGAATTGAATTAACATTTCACATCGTTCATCTCCCCATAATCAAATCTATCTAAACACTGAAAATTCACACATGTAGAAAAATATTAAAGTTAGGATTCAGTATCATGGATAATCATGATTATTAAATTATATCGAATATATAAATGACACAATTATTTACAATTATCTGACATTATGGTAGAGTAATGTTCAGAATATAATGAGATAATCTCATATCAAATGTTCATCAACAATATAATAATTATTATTATTATAATTATTATTCCAATCCTAGATAATGTAGCAACAATCTTTTCATCATAGTAAAATTCCATGGTTTTATTCCAAATTAATTGTTATAAATGAATAATTATAATTTTCTTCCAAATACTTCATCATTATTAGCATGGTTAATTATTAAGTTAATTGCATGATGTGGCAAGGCTAATTAACAATTAAATTGATTATAAAATTATCCATTATTTATTTATATAAATCTTTGAAGAAGTTATCAGATTAAGCTGACTCCTAGAAATTATTATTATCGTTCCTCGAAATTAGTATCAATAGAATTCGTTATACAGCATTAATATTGCATTATTATTATTGTCATAACCATTAAGAATGCACATCATAAATTACCTAATTGGGATTGTGTTAACACGGACACATCCTCGAATTACCTAATCACAAACACTAGTTGTGAAATAATCATAATCACATACTATCAATTATTAAACATCCATTTCATTATTCTTGAATGAGCCACCTGACTCGCATTCAAATGCTGCCACTATGAGACCACTTTCACCAAAGTGTCTACAACATAATTATTATTACATGCTTCCTTAATATGTGCTGTATAAAATACATCATGATCCATACTGCTCAATACTATTTGATAATCTATCACATTAATAATTCAGAATCTTTCAATTACTAGCTCATTAATGGATAACCAGTGAATTATTATTAACTGTCCTATTATTTCAATCATGTATTGTATAAATGTCATAAATTGCTATACAGAATGCAATTATGATTGATGAATATCATTAAACAATAAATATTAATTATGCTTAAAATAATTTAGTTATTATTATTATAATCAGACATAGTTAATTAATCATATCAAATAATTCCATTAGTCAAATAAATTAACTATCGCTGCTAATCATCTGGAAATATCATTTGTAAAAATACACAATCCAGAAAAATAAATAATTACTATACTCAATTATAGTAACTTAAATTAATTAATTAAATAAATTCTAAGTTATACTGATCGAAGAAAATGTGTGAAATATATATTTAATTAGCAATGTCGAACTCCTAAAGTTTCTCCTTTATGTTTGAAAATCAGGCATAATATCACAGTCATCTGGAAATAAAGTCAATCAATAAATCATGGTAATGGTTATCATGGTGTCTAATGGGTGTTGAATGGACTCACTGCCCTCAAATATGGTGTTATGTCCCACAATGTCATGATGTTTAAAGTTGTCTGAATTTGCTAGATCGACAACGTAAAAATTTATTAAACTCCAACATCAACGTGTAGACTGTACGATGTAATTGTGTCTTCATATCCTGGTATGCATCCATGTTCATAAGTTTCCCCTTAATTAATTCAAGCCATTATCATCTTGACTGTATAAAGGTTCCTAAGTGTTCCCATGATGTTCATAGTGTGTGAAGTTAGCATGATGAAAAAAATCCAAGTTCCCAATATTTCATTTGACTCTCCGCCACTGCTCTATTAATGTTCCATATTCTGTGAATCTTGATGTTCTGCTATATGTTAACAGTAATGTTCATTAAATTGTGTTCTGTTCATAAATGCTGATTAGAATAATACTCTTCTGAATTTTGTGTATAATATCTGGTACAATGAAGCTGTGACTTAGCATGACAAAACTGTGCTAATATGTAAAGTTGAAGTGTTCGTAATGGCAGTCTTCATGACGGTGTAGAATTCCAATGTGGTGTGGAATAATGTTAAATAAGTACTCACATAGGCCTCCGTTCAAACACACGCTTCACTGAGTTTAACATTCTGCAGGCAACACGTTACCGTTTGTGCGTTATAATTCGAACTCACGTTTTATTTTATTTATTTATTTATTTATTTACATAGGTCCCAATGAGCCTGAGCTCGTGTTAGGGACAATCAAGTAACATAGTTACAGCATGTTCACTTAAGAACTTACTTCCCGTGCGCGATATGAAGCATCACAACCTCGATAGAGATAGGTTTGAGTTTCATGCGTGTATAAGCTTCAAATGATTTACTGCGAATGACTTGCTGTTAGTCGCTACAAGGTCTCGGACAACATCTTTCCTTATCACGTGGGGTAGAGAGGGGTGAGCACAGATACTCTCTTTGTCTGACGTCATGTATAGCGAAGCTTGACATATGTAAATTTATACTAAATACTCGGTGTTCTGCCACAAAAGTAACTGTTAGTCGATGGATATTTTCTGTCATCTTAATTCGACAATATTCGGGGACAGATATACAATTATAGATGTATAAATTGTTAATGCTAATTCATATGTCACCAAAATGGATTTTCATGCCGTTCATGCAAAATAAATTGTCTCTAGGATTGGAGACTCGCTCTCAAGTTCATATATGGGTCAGGCTGAGAGTCTATGCTTCATCTCTGCTCACAGCTGTGGTTAGCATAACTCAAGACTAGATTTCGGTCACAGGATGTAGAAATAGGAAAGCAGTCAAAATGACCGTAGCCGTCATTCTAGTGTTAATCATCTCTCTAGCCTATACTTTTCCACCAACATGTTTTGTTTCCTCATTTCCTGTATTCTAATGCAGTAAATATACAGGCTGAACAAAAAATGCCGCACTTGGAGGTCGGCATGCGTTTCCTCATCCAATTGCAAGACTAAAGTTTCGATAGCAAAATCGGATTGGGTGCTGCTTGCCACGGTGGATGAGTGGTTAATGTGTTGGATTACCAACCCCAAGCTTGCAGGTTCGCCCCTGGCCGTGGTAAGTGATTTTTGAAAGGCGACAAAAATCACGACATGGATGTCGTACGTTGTTGGCTTGTTAAAGAACCCATTTGAATTCAATAGGCCGTGTTCAATGGCAAAATTAATCTCGGGATTTTCCGCCAACACAAAGTTCCTCCATTCTCTGCTAGAAAGCGCTGTATTGTCAACTTAGATATCTAACCTCCTTGACTTTCATAGCGTTGAAAGGAACGACTAAATTTGACATGCAAGCTGCCTTTTGAGTGTCAATTAACAAAGCTTGCAACCGGCACCCAAGGCCATACGATATTATTATTATTATTATTATTATCGGGTGCTGTTTAAAAATACAAGTATGAAAACGAGAATCTGGCAACAATGTTACATCCTGCAGCCCATCGGAATGTACAGAGAAATGTGGATCATCCTGCTCGGCCGTACCAGCCGTCGCAGCTCACTGAGTAGACTGCTGGGTTATCAAACCCACTGATTAGCTGCCACCCCGGAGGTCTGCGGTTCGATTCCTGGCTCAGCCACGAAATTTGAAAAGTGGTATGAGGACTGGTACGGGATCTACTCAGCCTCGGGTGGTTCAAATGAGTAGAGGGTGTTCGATTTCCACAGAGGTCGTCCAAGGACTAGACGTACTTCACAAACAGAGGACGCAATTCTTGAAACCGTTTACCCATCACCTCGGCGAAGTACCCGTGATATTGCAAGGCAGTTCCAGGTATCTCAAACACTGTTTGTTGACGTGTTGCCTGACGAAGAACTGCATCCATATCATTACACGTTAACTAAACACCAGCGGCCAGAAGATCGCATTCAACGAGTACAGTTCTGTGAATGGCTTTTGCAACAAGTTGAAGATAACGAACATTTTATCAAAACTGTGATATGGAGTGAAGAACGTAGCTTCACTCGGGAAGGTATTTTCAACCATCACAACAGTCATTATTGGTCTGACCACAACCCACATGTCATCCGTGAACGTGGCTTCCAGGCACGCTTTGGCATAAACCTGTGGGCTGGAATCGTGGAAGAAGTGCTTTTAGACCCTTACCTATTGCTGGACAAGTTGAATGCCTCCCTCTATCGTACATTTCTTGGCAATACTTTGCCTGGCGCTTTAGAAAACGTTCCACTTGGTGTTCGGCTACAGCTATGGCTTCAGCATGATGTTGTACGACCACACTTTGGAATGACTGTGCGTAACTGTTCATATGAAGCGTTTCCAGGCAAATGGATTGGTCATGGAGGTCCAATGTTCTGGCCTCCACGTTCCACAGAACTTAATCCACTAGATTTTTATTTGTGGGGACACCTAAAGGAACAAGTTTATAGTACTCCACCCATGGATGTACAAGACCTAATAGCTCGCGTGCATGCTGCATCGGCAATGGTGGATGAGGGTGTGCTGCATAGGGTCTGGCAAAGTATGCTCCAATAAGTGGCGAAGTGTTTGTAAATGCAAGGTGGTTGCTTTAAACATCTGCTGTGAAGTGAACGCGTTGCTGGTAAGTGTACGTACTGGTTCTGTGAAAATCAGACTGGACGTCAAACGTACACTATGGAATTATGGTGCGTAGCATAATGGGCAATCTAGTGTAGGCTACCTACAGTATTGTGCTTCTTTGTACCGCATAGGATAGAGATGATGTTACTGTATCCACTATTATGTTCTATTGGCTTTATTTGTGCCATGGACGAAACAAAGGGGTCGTTTACGTCTGTAAGAAGTTCATGTTACGTTTGAATGTTTAAATAAAGGTAACTGTAACGGTAAGACATAGTGCATTGCATAGTGGAGGTGTACATTGGATGCAATTTAATACATTAACTGAAAAAAAATTAGGTGCGAACGTGACTCGAACATTGGTGCGTCCGCACAACCGGCACTTATGGCATTACCTCGTCTCACTGAGCTAATGAGACAGCTCTGGCAGAGCACCGAGTTACTGCGACCTATTTATGACCACGCTGCATGCAGTTACAGCGTTGCCAGAGCCTCGTTTCTTAACACGCATTTCTGTTAAACCTATTGGCGGGACTAGGTTTTGCAAGATAAACTTTTGTCGTGAATTTCGACGAGGAACCGCATGCCGACCCCCAAGTGCGCCATTTTTTGTTCACTCTGTATGATAAACTAAACCTTTTTTTCTTTACAACATGGATATGTAAGTGCTGTAATTTTTTAAGTGTGTTCATACCGGTATTTATGTTTCACAAGTGACTATTTTATATTCTATCAACCCAATAAAAGTGAGGTCCTATTAATGTGTTGGCCAACTGATGAGGAATCCTAGAACCAAATATTTTGTTTTATCCTACAGGTATGCCGATCTGAATCTGAAGGAGTTAGTAAATGATGGACAGGATATGATGAAAGAAAACATTGCTGTGACATCTGTGGATGGGACAGAAAGAATTGGCTACCTTACTGTCTCTGTGATTGGAGTGAAATTAATGCAAAAAATTGCCAAAGAAACAAAATAATCCCTTTAGCAAATTCTGAATAACTTTCAAACACTATGTTGAAATTGTTTTTTTTGTTGTTGAAAGGTTTATCTTTTTTGGGCAGGTTATTTCATTGATATAACAATTTTTGAGTCTATTTGAATATATTTTATATATGATGTTTATTTTGGAATTAATTTAGCTTTTATATTGTGTTATAATTATCTTGTTTTTTTGTTTCTTATATTAGTGATGAAGAATGCATTTATTGTAAAATGGTCATTTCTATTATTATTGTCACCTCAGGAGAAATACTTCTGCTATTTCATTTAGGGGCTTGGGCATTGTTGTAATTTCAGCCCCATGAACTTGGGTATATGCAGAATTTGTCTGATAACCTATGTTATTGTGGATTCTGTATTAGTACTGTATGTGCATTTGTGATTAGGGTGAGGATTGAGATGGAGGCGGCTGTGGCCTTACATTACGAAACACCTTGGCATTTTCCTGGTGTAGAAATTGAAAACTAAGGAAATCCACTTCTAGGATGGCTAAGGTGGGAATTGAAATCGCCTCACCCCGCTTTAGTGTTCGGATCAGAATTACATTCCTTGGCAGAGTCGGAAATCAAACCTAGACCTCTCGGGCAACAGCTAAGAATGCTATGTATTTTCATTTGCGCGCAGCACATGCCCAAGTCGGCATTGATGGTATTGCTGCATTTTCTTCTGAATTGGTGCAACACCAAAATATTTCCACATATCGTCATTTCAAATGTGATCCGGTCTAGTGATGTTACCCATCCACTGATGCATTTTCGTCTGCACGGCGCTTATTCAACATACCACCTCCTTAGTAGCTGGCCAACACTGAGTGCCATAGAGAGCGACAGGGTGGATGACAGTTTGATAGGTCTTGGATTTAAGGTGATCAATCACTCCACGGTTGCAGATGACACCTGTTGTCGTTCGCCACTTAACCCCTTCAGACCTGAATTTTTTCTACTATAGACAAAAATTATTTTTTATTAAAAATACATTGTATGGATCATAAATAACACACTGATATAAAAATTAGTGATTTTCTAAAATATTTTATTCAAATTTCAACATGTACATTATAATGTACAAATGGTCCCGGGTATCGGTAAATAGTGAAATTTTAGATATGTGTGAATATGAACATTCTTATTTATATATAATGAAATGCGCAGTAATTAAGACACTTTTACATGAAAAAATGCACAGGACGAACAAACTAATCAGTTAAGCTTCGCTTTTTTACTTGAATTCCTGTGAAATGGTACAAAGCAGTTCCTCTTACTGGCAAAGCAGAGATGTACATTGCATTTGTCACAGTTAACGTGTGTTCTCCCTTTACAGTCCGGTTTCTTGCATCTTGTTGCTTCTTTCTTTTCATCTTAATGGGGCATATGGTCTGTGTAGTCATGCTGGACATCTTCTCCTGGTCTCTTCTCTGTACCCGACCGTGACTGTGTAGGTAGTGGTGATTTGGGTGAAGAGCTTGGTCTCCCTAGACGTTCCAATTGTACATTTCTTCCTACTTTTAAGAGACCGTCAGCTACTCTCATTCTAAAATGTAACAAATCAAGTACCTTATTCCTTGGTATGCCGAGAGTCTCACAGTCCTTTCGATACTCAAGCCAGCTATTGGTCAGTGCAAAATCAATGAAGTAAGCAATCATTCTTAGAGTCCATTTTACAGACCTGATGAAAATTCTGTATAGACTTATTAATTGATCCAAAAGGTGACCTCCCATGCAGCGATTGTACAGTTTAATTATCTCTGGTCTAGGTATCTAAATGTAAGCTGACTGCCCTTTTTTCCCACCGTGTAGCTTTGTCCTCTTCACCTATTCCAACAAAATTTGAAGCAAGATGGACAATTCTATTATCAAGCCACTTGACAATGACAACATCCCCATCAATACTTGACACTTCATCTGAATATCCCCTTGGTTTCTTTTTCATGTCCTTGTCTGAAAGCAGTGGAGGATTCACAAATCGATTGATTCAAATTGTGCCTGCTGCATAGAAATTTTTAGCCTACTTTTCACATTTTGCAAAAATGAGAAAATAGTAGACTTATGAGATCGGGCAAATGTGTGTCTGTCTGTCTGTCCTTCTGTCTGTCTGTCTGTGTGTGTGTCCCCCCCTATCAACTCCTAAACGGCTGCAGCAATCGAAACAAAATTTGGTAGGAGTAAAGATCTACACCTGAATATCTCACGGCCATATTTGAAAATGATGTCAGTGCTACCAACTGCTAAAAAATCGCAATTGAAATTTGAGCTCCATGTTGGATATCTTGGAAAGTATGAATGGGAGCTATTTCAAAATTGGCACACGTACAGACCATAATATTTCAGTTTAATTTCCAGGAGGCCAAACATGGCAGTGTTGCCAAAATGATTATAAGCCTCCTGATAGGTCCAATTTTTAAATGCATATAACTTCTACACTATCAATTGGAATTCAACCAAATTTCGTATGTTGTATGTGTACATAACCAGATATGACTGAGCGTATTCTTAATACCTACCAGGGCTGCCAACTGTTAATAAATGCTCCTAATTTATTTTACCCAAATACCAATATATCAGAAAGTATGCAAGCCGACAGCTTTAAACTATGCACACGTATAGTACCTGACATTCTATATTAATTTGGAGTAACTTATATACGTCAGTGCTACCAACATGATTCTAAGCCTGCTGACAGGTCCAACTTTAAATACATGCAACTTCCATACTATCATTTGGATTTCAACCAAATTTCGTATGTGTTATGTGTACTATAACAGATATGACTATGCGTACTCTAAGGAGCAACCTGGGCTGCCAACTGTTAATATGTGCTGTCCCTATTTTTGTTACCCTAATATCAATATATCAGAAAGTATGCAAGCCAATAGCTCTAAAATTTGCACACGTATAGTACCTGGCATTCTAGACGAATTTGGAGTAACTAATGTACGTCAGTGCTGCCAACATGATTCTAAGCCTGCTGTTAGGTCCAATTTTAAAATGCATGTAACTTCTATACTAACTAATGGATTTCATTCAAAATTGGCACAACAATAGATCATATTATTTCAGATTATTTCTGACCAATACATGCATGACATTGTTGCCAACATGATTTTACGCGCGCTGTTAGATCCAATGTTTAACTGCATGTAACGTCCATGCGATTCATTGGACTTCAACCAAATTTTGTATTTTGTACCTTAAGGGATGGAACTAAGAATATATTCAGTCATCAGGGCTGCCAACTGTAGTGCTCTATTAGGATACATTATGCCAGGTATACAGTATTTCGAACTAATTGGAAATTTCGATATTAGCAACTTAATTTCGTCATTATTCTAGATAGGTTCATATTCTGTAGAATAATCATTGGCATGAAAAGTAGGCTGTATGGTTCTAAACGGAACTTCTTGTTACTCTTAAGAAATTGAAGCAAGGCATATGAAGAGAAAAAGTTATCATAAAATAGTTTGTGACCACTTGCGGTAATCCTTTCTGAAAGGTGTAATACAACACTAGCACCCAATCCAAATCGTTTCTGACTGGAAGCATTCAGCCCAGTAGCTTTACCTTGGTAGGGTAAAAAGTCATAAGTCATACCACTTTTTCCACACAAAACAAATATTTTTATGCCCCATGGCTGTGGTTTGCCTTGTACATATTGCTTGATTGCAATTTTGCCAGTAAATGGAACCATCTGCTCATCTACACACAACAATTCTTCTAGAGAAAGTTCCAAACACCGTTTCCTAACTGATTCTAGCAAAGGTCGAACCTTATATAGAATATCAGTACACTGAGCTGGACGATCTAGTCTATTGACTAGATGCAAGCATGTTCTGAGCTCGAAAAATCTGTCTCTGCTCATATTGTTGAGGAACGCATGGATGGCAGGGGTAGTGTCCCAGTACATTCGTAATCTATGGAACTTATTCAGACAGCCTATAATTATGTGAAGAGCAAATACTGTCTTTACTTCATTTCCGTTTGTGTTCTTGAAACCACTTTTATCTTCCTGGAGGGCATATATATTAGTGCATTCTGCCATTGTTTCAAAAAGTGTATCCGGAATATACCTTTTGAACTAAGAATATGGAGAAAGCAATTCTAGGTCTCATTGTTTTCAATGTGCATAGCATCAAATTCAATGTCAGGAACAATTAACGGCCTCCTTCTATATTTGATTTGAGACTTATCCGTCAGAAAATCTATGTAATTATTTATTGCATTGCCTTGTGGTTCCTCGCCATCTTCATCTTCAACATTTTCCTCCACTTCGTCATGCACATCTTCTTCTTCTTCCTCTCCTTCCAGCTGGGCTTCAGTCTTGGTTACTCTATCTTTGCCTATAGCCCTTTGGTTCTTCTTTGGTAGTACTGGAGTATCTATGATGTCCTCATCATCACTATTGAAGTCTTCAATATCAGAAGCCTCCCCATTCTCCAGCAAGTCTAAAATTGTTGCTGCATAATTGGGATCACCGGGATCAAGTCGTTCACGAGCCTCATTCCTCTTCGGTTGTGACCTTGAAGGGCCTAAAAATTTCAAAATACGAATAATATTATTATGCATGTACTAGTGATTGTTATACGGTCACTGTATAAGTAAAAAGACAGCTACTGTGACTGTTATATTACGAGATAAACAGATAGTAACAATTTGAGCTTATAGCAGCTAGACATAGCTTAGAACCGGATGTACATTACAATGTACATTAAACTTCTGTCACATGAAATACAAGTATTATGAAATGTAAAATGAGCAGCATTTCTGTGTTTCATTTGTTAAAGCTATTTGATCATTTAGCAAAATAAACCAAGATCAATATTGTGCCCAAAATCCTATTTGTATGAAAAATATGTGACGCTTACCTGCAACATGTTTCCATGGTTCCTCCATCTTCTTTGTTGTCATGCGAAATACACATTTCTGCCCACAGAGGACAGCACCAACTGTTGTGTACCTCATATAGGATGTCAACTGCAATATTCAAAGAGTAACTAAGCATAAAAAAAACTTCTGGGGTCTAAGAATAAAGGCTGAAAATTGATGTACATAGAAATGTGCACCAGGTCTGAAGGGGTTAAATCAAGATGCAGGTGTCCTTGTGTTGACCTTGTCTATATATATTATTTATTTATTTACATATGTTACGCCTTCATTGGAGCACTTAACCAAAACAAGTATATACATGTCTCAAAAACAATATTAAAGATTCAGCTTCTTATTTTTCTTCTTTTCCCAAAACATTTTCATTCTAGTCGACCTTGCCGCTTTCTCTGCATCGCTTATGGTGTAAGTTTTGCGGGTAAAGGTTTTTAAGGGAAGTCGGATGTTCTTGTTTTTCAAGATATTCTTCACATCTTTGTTAGCAATTTGGGACATTGTCAAGCCGAGTTCATCCAGATCATTTTGAATTTCCATAAACCAAGAGTTCTTTTACTTTTGAAAAAAATAATTAAGTAATACTTTTAATTGTCTGGCATCCGGCAGGTGTGAGATATGACAAAAAAAGCAATTCGCCTTTTTCGCATAGTATCGACTATAGACTCAGTTTCTTTATAAACCACTTCATTTGGTAATAGATGCCATTGACCATCCACCTGATGTTTTTTATTAATTATAGTTCTGAGAATTCTTCTATCAGTCTTCTGTAATGTGTCAGTAACTGATCGAGTGTTTAACTTGAAAAGTGTTTTACAAGCATATATTGCTTCCGGTTTAATAACTGATTCGTAATGTCGTAATTTGGCATTTATGGAGAGTGATTTGTTTTGTAACTACGCCAAGTAATATGTTGCGCTTGTCTTAACTTTGTTGTTCTAATTTCGATTGACGCTTTCTCATTCAAATTCCATGTTATAATCTCCCCTAAATATTTAAATTTATGTACAACTTTAATTTCTTTATTGTTAATCAATGTAATAGCTTGTGTTTCCACATCAAAGGATGCCATTATTTCAGTCTTTTCAAATGAAATTTGAAGTCCTACTTTTGCTGCAATAGACCCAAGTTCTTCAATTTGGTGTTTAGCCTCATCTATACTGGTTGCAAGCAGTGCAAGGTCATCCTCAAAAGCCAAGCAATTCAGTTTTATATTAGTACCAATCTTTACATTTGGAGGACAAGTTTTGTTCCACTCACGCATGATCTTTTCAAGAACACAATTAAATAATAACGGTGATAGACCATCTCCCTGTCAAAGTCCAGTCTGGATATCAAATGGTTCAGACAAGGCTCCTCGAAATTTAACCTTTGATTTAGTATCTTTCAAAGTAACGCCGATGAGGTTGATAAGCTTTTGATGTAACCCAAATTCCCTAAGGATGTTAAGTAATGACCCTCGATGGATACTGTCATAAGCTTTCTTAAAATCCACAAAAGTAATGACCAAATCCTTTTGTCTCATTCTATGATATTTCATTATCCATTTCAGACTGATCCGGACAGCTGCGACCTGGTCGGAACCCTCCTTGATATTCTCCTAGTTCTTGATCGAGTTGTTGTTGAATTCTTGTCAAGATAATTCTAGATAGAATCTTGTATGTTACATCAAGCAACGAAATCCCACGGTAGTTGTTCGGGTATGATCTATCACCCTTTTTATGAATTGGGTGGATTACAGCCATTCTCCGTTCCTCTGGTATTTGTTCCGAATTCCATACATCGATGAGGCGTTTATGGAGGTTGGAGATGGTTTGTTCATTTGCATATTTCCATAGTTCTGCTACCAATGAATTCTCTCCTGCTGCTGAGCTGAGCCCAAGGTTGCAGGTTCGAAACCTGGTGCAGTCAGCTGGCATTTGAGGGTGCGCAAATGCAAGGGAGCCGTGTCAGTACATTTACTGGCACGTTAAAGATCCCCTTCGGGGCAAAATTCCGGCACCCCGGTGTCTCTAAAAGCCAGTGTAGTTAAAAGGGACGTAAAACCAATAACATTATTAGTAATTATTCTCCTGCTGCTCTATAATTTTTGAGCCAATTAATTGCTGCACATACTTCAGTCAAGTCAGGAGGAATAATGTTCTGTAAATTTGTTTTATTTTTTGGATTAAGCTCAAAATCAAGATATTCCTTAGGTTCATCAGCATTTAGTAGTTCTCTAAAATAATCTGCTAGAATTTTAGCATTATCAGTATCATTGTGGGCTAGTTTACCTGATTTATCTATCATTAATAGTGTAGGAGGGCTTTATTTAGAATGATATTGACGAAATGTCCTGTAATAGTCCCTTGTTTTGTGTTGTTTAAAGGAATCATCAATAGTTTGTATGGACTTTCTTTGATTTTCTCTTTTAATTCTCCTAATTTCTTTGGCAGTTTCCCTTCGAGCAATGGTTAATTCTTCTCGCGATTGTGTGGTCCTCTTTTGCTGATCATTGAGCCATGCTGTATGTCTTTTCTGAATTGCAGCGTCAAATTCCGCATTCCACCATGCATGCTTTTTCCTTTTCCTAATAGGGGCAATTTAGACAGCAACGGTTTTCAGTGTGTCAACCATCGTTTCTAGCTTGTCACTTAAGAGAGTTTTAGACTTTTCCTTATAGGACACATTATTTATTAAATAACTAGGGTCATATTGCCTTTGCATGGTCGAGTTTGACGATTTTTGTTTACGTTGTGGAGTTAACTTGATCTTTATCTTGGATATATAATGATCAGAGTCAACATTAACCCCACGTAGTATGCATGATTGATGTGAATGCTTCTTTAGGAGTCTGTGTAGACCACTAGAAACTTGCTGGCTTGTGCGTGCATGTGGCTGCTTCAGATTGATCTCACATGACATTTTGTCTGCTGTGATTTGTCTGAACCATCAGTACATGTTTTTCACATCCATGACATAATCACCACATGCCTCAGTCATTGCTATTAAATATTCTTGTTCAAGTAGAACAATCTCTTAATGAGATCTGTGTTGAAGCCAAGCTGAAATGGTTCGGTCATCTCAAAAGAATGGACACACAAAGAACAGCCAGAATGTGGTTTGAGAAAGAACTGAAAGACAAGAGACCAAGAGGTCGACCGAGGAAGAGATGGATCGACCAGGTTAGAAATGATCTTGGAGGGAGAGGTCTGGATTTACAGCAAATCATGGAGGAGGAAACGTTCTTGGAGAGAACTAAATGGAGAAGAGCGCTCATTCACCGCACCCGGGAAACTGGAACCAGTTCATGACGACGAGTGAAGAAAATAGATGATTACCCGTTCATCACAGAACACACACATCGCCATTTTAAGTATCAGGAATGCGTATCACTCAAGTAGATGCCAGAAAGTTTGTGCACCGCATGATACTGGTATTTATGTCATGTATTCACATAGTGTGTCTCATCATATGAGCCTACACAGCATGTTGCTATTTGCTCCCAATCTAGAGAAAACAATAGGGGTCCTTAGAACTTAAATGTACCTTTTAATAGAGAACAGTATATGACTTGATATCTGGTAATATACTTGTCATGTGTAGGTATTCAGTCGGTCAACACGAATTTGCCCAATAAATGGGTGGGGTACAAAGTATAAATTTGTAAATACACTCCTGGAAAAAATGACGTGTATGAGTTAATTCATCATCATCATCTTCTTGTACAGTTTTGCAGCCCCAGGCTGGGTCTGTTTGGAACATAAGCCTCGCCACTTAGTTCTTTTAATCAGTTGAAACTTTCCGTCAAATCAATACAAAATATTTTGCGCTATTATTGCGCTAAGTTAGGTTCATGTTTCGAACCTTGCAAAGGCGGTCCTTCATCAGCCTCTCACACAAATGGCAACACATCGAAAAAAAAACACTGAACATATCCAAAAAATGCATGCACACTAATAAAACACATATTAAAAACATTCCATTAAAATTTGTACGAAACATATTAAAAAACACATGTTAAAAGTTCTGAGAGTCCATTTGACTTGTTCATTGCCAACGTTTAAACACGTGTCGTTCTGATATGAGATCTTGTCCTGTTCTGTTATCTGCTTCTTGTCATGTGGGGAACGGAAATGGAGTAGTATTCCCATTTGAATGGTCCAAATGCAAAAGACTTTTAGGTACTCCCAGACTAAACAAGTAGTCCTCTGTTGAAAGAAAATTAAAATTAATTTAGTGAATGGACTGAAGTAATGAGAATCCAATTATGATCAACCAGAAAACGATTGCTAGAAAATCCTTACCTCCCAGTGTATGCAGTGAAACCTGTGCGCTTGAAACAGCTGTTGCAACTAAAGTGCTGAATCTAGGCGAGGCGAGGTGAGGCCACGTGAGACATGTAGGGGTGGAGAATACCATTGGTGGAAGCAATGAGCGGAGGGGCGGGGAGGCACTTGGAGTGGGAGGGGAAAGGAAGTTTGGGTGGTACTACGAACCTAGATCTAATTTATGGAGGTTTTTTTATTTATGGAGGTATTTTTATGTTTGTTGCTGGTAACAAAGTTTGTCAATGTTTCATATAAAACATTGCTATCGAAATTGATTTCATTCAGATTGTGTAACGGGTTGTTTCTCAAGGCCTGGTCTATCTCAAGCTGTTCCAAAATATTAAGCATAATGCCTTTGCTGCAATAATGTAAAATTTCCAAGTCTTCCTCAATTTTCGAAAAGTTGTGGTTGTGTTCCTGCATGTGATTATTAATGGCTGAGAATTTTTTGTGCCTCGCAGCGTTGAAATGCTCATTATATCGTATTTTAAAACTACACCCCGTTTGACCTATGTAATCTGCATCACAATCCTTGCACTTTATTCTGTAAATACCGGATTTCTGGAATTTGTCTTGTTTGTTGATCGATTTGGAGTTAAATAAGTGTTTCATAGTGGTGTTGTCTGTTCTGTATGCTATTCTAAGCTCTTGTTTCTTGAAAACGTTCGTGATGTTATGTGTTAGTTGATTTGCGTATGTGAAAACTGCAAAAGATTTCTTATTTTCTATTGGTTGCAAACTTGTGACCGGTTTATTTTTAATTTTGCTTAAAATGGAATCGACGCACATTTTGCTAAAACCATTTGGCTATGGCTATCTGATATATGGTGGAAAGCTCTTTGTTCCAATCTTGTTCTGAGAGGGGTACGTTAATAGCTCTGTTAATATATGCCCTGAAAGCAGCTTTTTTATGGCTGGCCGGGTGATTTGAATCCTTCCTAATGGTGGTGTGCGTTTGGGTTGGTTTCCTGTATATTTTAAATCGTAGGCCCATGGTGTCCCTAATGACAGTAAGATCGAGGTAGTTTATAGACTGATTTATTTCTGATGTTGTGGTGAATTTGATGCTATTATCAATTTGGTTTAGCTCTGTTGTGATGTGATTGATGCTACTGATTTCATTATCAACTATCAGAAACACGTTGTCGACGTATCTTGTCCAATAGCTGATTCCTTTTATTTTACTAATACTGATGTTTTCCAAATGGTCAATGTAAATATTGGCCATTATGCCTGACAATGGGGAACCCATGGCCAATCCTTCTGTCTGCTTGTAGATATTTTGGTTAAACGAGAAATAATTGTTTTGCACGGCAAATTTTAACAGGTTAATGAACTCCTTGATTTCACCTTGTGACATCCTACTGTGCATTTTTAAATTTCCCTCTATTATATGTATAGTGGGACCTACTGGGATGTTCGTGTACATGTCGCTGATGTCAGAGGTGTGCAAGGTTTCTGAGCCTTTTATATTCAAAACTTTAGTGCGTTCACAGAAGTCAATGGAATTTCTAATTGCATTATTGGTCGCAAATTTATAGTGTTTTTTCCAAAATTTTTTGAGTAATTGCGACAGCTCGTAAACAGGACTACCCCTGAAATTTACAATAGGTCTGATCGGTACGTTATCCTTATGAGATTTAGGTAATGCCCTAAGGGTTGGTATGCCTGGGTTCATATTGATCAGTTTACTAATTTGATATTCATTTAGAATCATGTCGGTGTTCTTTAATAGCTGCTTGAGCTTTCGTTGTGTGGGCCCTGTGGGATCTTTGCTGATAATGCTGAAATTTTTGTTGCTCAAAAAAGATTCCGTCTTTTCGATGTATTCGTTTTTATTCAAAATAACGATGCTATTACCTTTATCGGCCTTAGTTATTATTAAATTCTCTTGAGCGATTTTCTTTTTTAGGTTGGTGACATTTTCTGTGTGGGGTTGTTTATTATCCTGTTTTATTATTTTGTTGATTTTCTTGTTGATGACATGTCTGGTTTCATTCCTTTTTTCTATTGGGAGTTTTTGGATTGCCGCTTCCGATTCTGCTATTAGTGCTGTTAAATTAGTTTTATTATTGTAGGAGGAGTGCCAGTTATGTTTATAGCCTTTTTCCATTAATTCGATTTCCGCTTGGTTAAAATCAACATTAGATAAGTTTTCGAACGGTTTTTGGAATTCATGGGATGGAGCGTCTGGCTCCTCGTTGCTCACCGTGCGTGCCTGCCGCATTAGTTGGTCTAACTTCCTGTTTAAAGTGCCGACCTTTTTACTGGCGTGGAATGCGACAACTTCCTCTACATGGAGAAGGAAGGAGTCCCATTCATCTTTATCCGTGATGTTAGCAGCCTCTAAGTGAACTTCATATAAAAAGTTATTAATTTGATTTTTTCTTTATATATAAAAATTTTAATTCACGTTGCAGGATTTTCTGGTTGATCATTAGCTGTGTTTTACGTTCAAAGTTGTTGTAAAATCTCTTTTTCTGAAAAGCGCCTATGTGTCGAGGAACTAGATTGTGCGTTCTGCATTTTTTTAAGAAATCAATGTCTTTAATGACGCTGGCCAATTTTATTCGCAGAAGTTTAAATTTATACCTTTTAGCCTGACTAGCCGTTTTAGTAATGGGAATACTAATTGCCATTTCTGGTCCGTATTGACGTATATAAATAGTTTAATCAGTTGAAACTTTCCGTCAAATTAATACAAAATATTTTGCGCTATTATTGCACTAAGTTAGGTACATGTTTCGAACCTTGCAAAGGCGGTCCTTCATCAGCCTCTCACACAAATGGCAACACATCGAAAAAAACACTGAACATATCCAAAAAATGCATGCACACTAATAAAACACATATTAAAAACATTCCATTAAAATTTGTACGAAACATATTAAAAAACACATGTTAAAAGTTCTGCGAGTCCATTTGACTTGTTCATTGCCAACGTTTAAACACGTGTCGTTCTGATAGGAGATCTTGTCCTGTTCTGTTATCTGCTTCTTGTCATGTGGGGAACGGAAATGGAGTAGTATTCCCATTTGAATGGTCCAAATGGAAAAGACTTTTAGGTACTCCCAGTCTAAACAAGTAGTCCTCTGTTGAAAGAAAATTAAAATTTATTTAGTGAATGGACTGAAATAATGAGAATCCAATTATGATCAACCAGAAAACGATTGCTAGAAAATCCTTACCTCCCAGTGTATGCAGTGAAACCTGTGCGCTTGAAAACAGCTGTTGCAACTAAAGTGCTGAATCTAGGCGAGGCGAGGTGAGACCACGTGAGACATGTAGGGGTGGAGAATACCATTGGTGGAAGCAATGAGCGGAGGGGCGGGGAGGCACTTGGAGTGGGAGGGGAAAGGAAGTTTGGGTGGTACTACGAACCTAGATCTAATTTATGGAGTTCTTTTTATTTATGGAGGTCTTTTTATGTTTGTTCCTGGTAACAAAGTTTGTCAATGTTTCATATAAAACATTGCTATCGAAATTGATTTCATTCAGATTGTGTAACGGGTTGTTTCTCAAGGCCTGGTCTATCTCAAGCTGTTCCAAAATATTAAGCATCATGCCTTTGCTGCAATAATGTAAAATTTCCAAGTCTTCCTCAATTTTCGAAAAGTTGTGGTTGTGTTCCTGCATGTGATTATTAATGGCTGAGAATTTTTTGTGCCTCGCAGCGTTGAAATGCTCATTATATCTTATTTTAAAACTACGCCCCGTTTGACCTATGTAATCTGCATCACAATCCTTGCACTTTATTCTGTAAATACCGGATTTCTGGAATTTGTCTTGTTTGTTGATCGATTTGGAGTTAAATAAGTGTTTCATAGTGGTGTTGTCTGTTCTGTATGCTATTCTAAGCTCTTGTTTCTTGAAAACATTCGTGATGTTATGTGTTAGTTGATTTGCGTATGTGAAAACTGCAAAAGATTTCTTATTTTCTATTGGTTGCAAACTTGTGACTGGTTTATTTTTAATTTTGCTTAAAATGGAATCGACGTACATTTTACTAAAACCATTGGCTATGGCTATCTGATATATGGTGGAAAGCTCTTTGTTCCAATCTTGTTCTGAGAGGGGTACGTTAATAGCTCTGTTAATATATGCCCTGAAAGCAGCTTTTTTATGGCTGGCCGGGTGATTTGAATCCTTCCTAATGGTGGTGTGCGTTTGGGTTTGTTTCCTGTATATTTTAAATCGTAGGCTCATGGTGTCCCTAATGACAGTAAGATCCAGGTAGTTTATAGACTGATTTATTTCTGATGTTGTGGTGAATTTGATGCTATTATCAATTTGGTTTAGCTCTGTTGTGATGTGATTGATGCTACTGATTTCATTATCAACTATCAGCAAAACGTCGTCGACGTACCTTGTCCAAGAGCTGATTCCTTTTATTTTACTGATACTGATGTTTTCCAAATGGTCAATGTAAATATTGGCCATTATGCCTGACAATGGGGAACCCATGGCCAATCCTTCTGTCTGCTTGTAGATTTTTTGGTTAAACGTGAAATAATTGTTTTGCACGGCAAATTTTAACAGGTTAATGAACTCCTTCATTTCACCTTGTGACATCCTACTGTGCATTTTTAAATTTCCCTCTATTATATGTATAGTGGGACCTACTGGGATGTTCGTGTACATGTCGCTGAAATTTAAAATGTCGGGAAATTTAAAAATCCACACAGTAGGATGTCACAAGGTGAAATCAAGGAGTTCATTAACCTGTTAAAATTTGCCGTGCAAAACAATTATTTCACGTTTAACCAAAAAATCTACAAGCAGACAGAAGGATTGGCCATGGGTTCCCCATTGTCAGGCATAATGGCCAATATTTACATTGACCATTTGGAAAACATCAGTTTCAGTAAAATAAAAGGAATCAGCTATTGGACAAGATACATCGACGACGTTTTTCTGATAGTTGATAATGAAATCAGTAGCATCAATCACATCACAACAGAGCTAAACCAAATTGATAATAGCATCAAATTCACCACAACATCAGAAATAAATCAGTCTATAAACTATCTGGATCTTACTGTCATTAGGGACACCATGGGCCTACGATTTAAAATATACAGGAAACCAACCCAAACGCACACCACCATTAGGAAGGATTCAAATCACCCGGCCAGCCATAAAAAAGCTGCTTTCAGGGCATATATTAACAGAGCTATTAACGTACCCCTCTCAGAACAAGATTGGAACAAAGAGCTTTCCACCATATATCAGATAGCCATAGCCAATGGTTTTAGCAAAATGTACGTCGATTCCATTTTAAGCAAAATTAAAAATAAACCAGTCACAAGTTTGCAACCAATAGAAAATAAGAAATCTTTTCCAGTTTTCACATACGCAAATCAACTAACACATAACATCACGAACGTTTTCAAGAAACAAGAGCTTAGAATAGCATACAGAACAGACAACACCACTATGAAACACTTATTTAACTCCAAATCGATCAACAAACAAGACAAATTCCAGAAATCCGGTATTTACAGAATAAAGTGCAAGGATTGTGATGCAGATTACATAGGTCAAACGGGGCGTAGTTTTAAAATAAGATATAATGAGCATTTCAACGCTGCGAGGCACAAAAAATTCTCAGCCATTAATAATCACATGCAGGAACACAACCACAACTTTTCGAAAATGGAGAAGACTTGGAAATTTTACATTATTGCAGCAAAGGAATTATGCTTAATATTTTGGAACAGCTTGAGATAGACCAGGCCTTGAGAAACAACCCGTTACACAATCTGAATGAAATCAATTTCGATAGCAATGTTTTATATGAAACATTGACAAACTTTGTTACCAGCAACAAACATAAAAAAACCTCCATAAATAAAAAGAACTCCATAAATTAGATCTAGGTTCGTAGTACCACCCAAACTTCCTTTCCCCTCCCACTCCAAGTGCCTCCCCGCCCCTCCGCTCATTGCTTCCACCAATGGTATTCTCCACCCCTACATGTCTCACGTGGCCTCACCTCGCCTCGCCTAGATTCAGCACTTTAGTTGCAACAGCTGTTTCAAGCGCTCAGGTTTCACTGCATACACTGGGAGGTAAGGATTTTCTAGCAATCGTTTTCTGGTTGATCATAATTGGATTCTCATTACTTCAGTCCATTCACTAAATAAATTTTAATTTTCTTTCAACAGAGGACTACTTGTTTAGTCTGGGAGTACCTAAAAGTCTTTTGCATTTGGACCATTCAAATGGGAATACTACTCCATTTCCGTTCCCCACATGACAAGAAGCAGATAACAGAACAGGACAAGATCTCCTATCAGAACGACACGTGTTTAAACGTTGGCAATGAACAAGTCAAATGGACTCTCAGAACTTTTAACATGTGTTTTTTAATATGTTTCGTACAAATTTTAATGGAATGTTTTTAATATGTGTTTTATTAGTGTGCATGCATTTTTTGGATATGTTCAGTGTTTTTTTCGATGTGTTGCCATTTGTGTGAGAGGCTGATGAAGGACCGCCTTTGCAAGGTTCGAAACATGAACCTAACTTAGCGCAATAATAGCGCAAAATATTTTGTATTGATTTGACGGAAAGTTTCAACTGATTAAACTATTTATATACGTCAATACGGACCAGAAATGGCAATTAGTATTCCCATTACTAAAACGGCTAGTCAGGCTAAAAGGTATAAATTTAAACATCTGCGAATAAAATTGACCAGCGTCATTAAAGACATTGATTTCTTAAAAAAATGCAGAACGCACAATCTAGTTCCTCGACACATAGGCGCGTTTCAGAAAAAGAGATTTTACAACAACTTTGAACGTAAAACACAGCTAATGATCAACCAGAAAATCCTGCAACGTGAATTAAAATTTTTATATATAAAGAAAAATCAAATTAATAACTTTTTATATGAAGTTCACTTAGAGGCAGCTAACATCACGGATAAAGATGAATGGGACTCCTTCCTTCTCCATGTAGAGGAAGTTGTCGCATTGCACGCCAGTAAAAAGGTCGGCACTTTAAACAGGAAGTTGGACCAACTAACGCGGCAGGCACGCACGGTGAGCAACGAGGAGCCAGACGCTCCATCCCATGAATTCCAAAAACCGTTCGAAAACTTATCTAATGTTGATTTTAACCAAGCGGAAATCGAATTAATGGAAAAAGGCTATAAACATAACTGGCACTCCTCCTACAATAATAAAACTAATTTAACAGTACTAATAGCAGAATCGGAAGCGGCAATCCAAAAACTCCCAATAGAAAAAAGGAATGAAACCAGACATGTCATCAACAAGAAAATCAACAAAATAATAAAACAGGATAATAAACAACCCCACACAGAAAATGTCACCAACCTAAAAAAGAAAATCGCTCAAGAGAATTTAATAATAACTAAGGCCGATAAAGGTAATAGCATCGTTATTTTGAATAAAAACGAATACATCGAAAAAAGGGAATCTTTTTTGAGCAACAAAAGTTTCAGCATTATCAGCAAAGATCCCACAGGGCCCACACAACGAAAGCTCAAGCAGCTATTAAAGAACACCGACATGATTCTAAATGAATATCAAATTAGTAAACTGATCAATATGAACCCAGGCATACCAACCCTTAGGGCATTACCTAAAACTCATAAGGATAACGTACCGATCAGACCTATTGTAAATTTCAGGGGTAGTCCTGTTTACAAGCTGTCGCAATTACTCAATTTTTTTTTTAAAAAACAGTAAAATTTGCGACCAATAATGCAATTAGAAATTCCATTGACTTCTGTGAACGCACTAAAGTTTTGAATATAAAAGGCTCAGAAACCTTGCACACCGCTGACATCAGTGACATGTACACGAACATCCCAGTAGGTCCCGCTATACATATAATAGAGGGAAATTTAAAAATGCACAGTAGGATGTCACAAGGTGAAATCAAGGAGTTCATTAACCTGTTAAAATTTGCCGTGCAAAACAATTATTTCACGTTTAACCAAAAAATCTACAAGCAGACAGAAGGATTGGCCATGGGTTCCCCATTGTCAGGCATAATGGCCAATATTTACATTGACCATTTGGAAAACATCAGTATCAGTAAAATAAAAGGAATCAGCTATTGGACAAGATACGTCGACGATGTTTTTCTGATAGTTGATAATGAAATCAGTAGCATCAATCACATCACAACAGAGCTAAACCAAATTGATAATAGCATCAAATTCACCACAACATCAGAAATAAATCAGTCTATAAACTATCTGGATCTTACTGTCATTAGGGACACCATGGGCCTACGATTTAAAATATACAGGAAACCAACCCAAACGCACACCACCATTAGGAAGGATTCAAATCACCCGGCCAGCCATAAAAAAGCTGCTTTCAGGGCATATATTAACAGAGCTATTAACGTACCCCTCTCAGAACAAGATTGGAACAAAGAGCTTTCCACCATATATCAGATAGCCATAGCCAATGGTTTTAGCAAAATGTACGTCGATTCCATTTTAAGCAAAATTAAAAATAAACCAGTCACAAGTTTGCAACCAATAGAAAATAAGAAATCTTTTGCAGTTTTCACATACGCAAATCAACTAACACATAACATCACGAACGTTTTCAAGAAACAAGAGCTTAGAATAGCATACAGAACAGACAACACCACTATGAAACACATATTTAACTCCAAATCGATCAACAAACAAGACAAATTCCAGAAATCCGGTATTTACAGAATAAAGTGCAAGGATTGAGATGCAGATTACATAGGTCAAACGGGGCGTAGTTTTAAAATAAGATATAATGAGCATTTCAACACTGCGAGGCACAAAAAATTCTCAGCCATTAATAATCACATGCAGGAACACAACCACAACTTTTCGAAAATTGAGGAAGACTTGGAAATTTTACATTATTGCAGCAAAGGCATTATGCTTAATATTTTGGAACAGTTTGAGATAGACCAGGCCTTGAGAAACAACCCGTTACACAATCTGAATGAAATCAATTTCGATAGCAATGTTTTATATGAAACATTGACAAACTTTGTTACCAGCAACAAACATAAAAAAACCTCCATAAATAAAAAAAACCTCCATAAATTAGATCTAGGTTCGTAGTACCACCCAAACTTCCTTTCCCCTCCCACTCCAAGTGCCTCCCCGCTCCTCCGCTCATTGCTTCCACCAATGGTATTCTCCACCCCTACATGTCTCACGTGGCCTCACCTCGCCTCGCCTAGATTCAGCACTTTAGTTGCAACAGCTGTTTCAAGTGCACAGGTTTCACTGCATACACTGGGAGGTAAGGATTTTCTAGCAATCGTTTTCTGGTTGATCATAATTGGATTCTCATTACTTCAGTCCATTCACTAAATAAATTTTAATTTTCTTTCAACAGAGGACTACTTGTTTAGTCTGGGAGTACCTAAAAGTCTTTTGCATTTGGACCATTCAAATGGGAATACTACTCCATTTCCGTTCCCCACATGACAAGAAGCAGATAACAGAACAGGACAAGATCTCCTATCAGAACGACACGTGTTTAAACGTTGGCAATGAACAAGTCAAATGGACTCTCAGAACTTTTAACATGTGTTTTTTAATATGTTTCGTACAAATTTTAATGGAATGTTTTTAATATGTGTTTTATTAGTGTGCATGCATTTTTTGGATATGTTCAGTGTTTTTTTTCGATGTGTTGCCATTTGTGTGAGAGGCTGATGAAGGACCGCCTTTGCAAGGTTCGAAACATGTACCTAACTTAGCGCAATAATAGCGCAAAATATTTTGTATTGATTTGACGGAAAGTTTCAACTGATTAAACTATTTATATACGTCAATACGGACCAGAAATGGCAATTAGTATTCCCATTACTTAGTTCTTTCTTCCCACCACCTCTCCGCTGTCACTCTGGTCCAGTCCTCGCCTCTCTTCTTGACACATTCCTCCACTCCTTTCAGCCATCTATCTCTTGGTCTTCCCCTTGGTCGTTTCTTCTGCATCTGCATCTCATGTATCCTCTTGGGAATCTTCTTCTCATCCATTCTCTTTAAGTGTCCATACCACCTCAGTCTTGATGTCTCAATCCTACCTTGCAAGGGCTCCTCTTTCACAATTTCCCTGACCTTTTCATTCCTCACCCTGTCTCTACTTGTTACTCCGATCCTACTTCGCAGGAACTTCATTTCACCTGCCTGTATTCTGCTTATGTCTCTTTTCTTCATTGTCCACGTTTCTGAAGCATAGGTCAGTATCGGGATATAGTAGCTTCTGTATAACACTTCCTTGCTTTTTTGTGGGACATCTTTATTCCACACTAAGCTCCTAATGCTTCTCAGAAATGCTTCTGCCTGTCTGCCACGTTCCATAATCTCTTTGTCATTTCTCCCATTTTCCTCCACTATACTTCCCAAGTACTTGAGACTTTCCACCTTCTTCAGCTGTCCACCTCCAAGTGTTATCCCACTCATTGGTCTGTCCTTTTTCCTGGTCGTTAACAGGACCTCACATTTACTGATGTTGAACTTCCATCCGTACTCTCCCACTGTTTCTTCCCAAGCCTTCAGTTGCTCCTGAATTTCCTCCTCCTTGTTTCCCCAGACCATGAGATCATCTGCAAACACCAATGCTTTCATCTTATCTTCTCCTATCTTTCCTGCTATCCGTGTCATTACTTCGTCCATAACCACAATAAAGAGAAGGGGTGACTGCGCACTACCCTGTTTCAGGCCACTCATTTGTCTGAACCAGTCTGTTCTTTCCCCTCCAACTTTCACACAACTCACACTTCCACAATACATCTCCTTCACTCTGCCTACAATCTCTTTTTTCACTCCCATGTTTTCCATTGCTTTCCAAACCTTCTCCCTACATACACTATCATAGGCCTTTTCGATGTCCAGGAAGGCCATCAACAGATCCTCTCCAAATTCGTAGTGGTGTTCCTGGAGCTGTCTCACTGAAAATATGAGATCCACTGTTGATCTCCCAGGTCTGAATCCATACTGCTCCTCTCTCAATTTTCTCTCCACTTTGGGTGAGTTAATTAACACTATTAAATGGGGCAAATAGCCTATCAGGATTACAGAGAGAGAATTAAATACTATAACAATTGTCTATACTATGTATTATTACAGTCCTCATCATTGACATGATTTGTTTCCATCAATCTCTTAACTGGAGCAAGCCATGTTTAATTAAATAAATAAATAAACAAGATGTTCAGAAAGAACATGTAGCCCACTTCCTCTTACAGTACACGGATGGGTATAGTTATAATCGTAGAGGCCCCTAGGTTTGATTCCCGGCTCTGCCAAGAAATTAATTCCGGTCTGAGGGCTGGAATGGGGCACACTCAGCCTAATGAGGCAAAACTGAGAAGAGGGAGGTTCGATTCCTATCTCAGCCATCCTGGAAGTGGTTTTCCGTGGTTTCCACCACTTCAACTTCAGGCAAATGCCGGGATGATACCGTACCTGATTTAAGGCCATGACTGCTTCCTACCTCAATTACAAATACAGTGACACTGGTTATTAGACAAACTCTATACATACACTAGTACACGGGGCAACATGACCACATTGTTGCAAAACCCTTAAATAATCAGCAACAACACCACTTCTTTTGGGGGCATGGTGGTGCAGTGGTCAAGCTGCTTGTTTCTCACCAAGGTGGACCGAGTTAGATTCCTAGTCAATGCATGTGAGATTTTTGAAGTGAAATATCATGCCCTGTGGCTTGGATTCCATGTAAAAATGGAGGTCCCATAGCTCTTGGTCGCAAGAATAACTGTCACATAAAACTACATGCTTCGTTCCTTAATAACTTTGTTCCTATCAAGCCGTATAAATGAATGATCTTGTGATGATCATTAAGAGTTGTACCCTATATAAGATTCCTTGTTTACTCAGTTTTGTTGTAATTCTGGTCTTGAATCCAGAGGAATTGATTCTAACATTAGAAAAGTACGTCCATCATAAATGTTGGTTCTTTAACATGCCAACAACGTATGACATGCGAATTCACGGATGACATAAGCTAGTAAAATGGGACTCAATTGATAATGCGTCACGTGCATAATATTCTATAACAACAAACGTTGTCGTAACATAAATATTACCCAAGATATTTCAGTTTTAGTAAAATACCAAATTTCTACCCGACTATTTTATAAGATTTTAGATCTCTAAAATAAATATTCCATAACTTCAAGTTGGCCACTGCATGCACTACTCAGTGTGATATTCTTATGAGTAATGTTAACAAGGTCTGTTGTATGGTACTCCTCTCTCACCAAATGTTGTGTTAATTGTGATATTATATCTTGAGTTAATGATATTCAAGTTTTAAGAATACTCCCAACAACCATTGTGAATGTATTGTGCCCAAATCCACTTGTGCAGATTGGTGATAACAGGCACATATCCTAAGTCCCAGGCGGAAGGTTTGAATAGCGCGCAACATTTGTTCTAGATTGGAATCGAAGGAATATGCAGTCAACAGAAAGGTTAGTGACGCGTGCCGCGTCATAATCGAGACTATATTTTTAATTAAATATTTCCCGATTGGATAGAATCTTGGAAGGCATGCCATTTTACTGGCACGAGAAAAAGAAGAAGAATGAGCAATATTAGAAGAACATCGGATCAGTGGAAGCCGAGATATGAGCAGTTTAATAATAGAGGACTTACTCCACTGTGACGTCACAGGAGAGCTCTGTACAGTATAAATTACAGGCCCAGCAGCACTCAATACTTCACTTCTTCACAGCTCACGGTCGCTGAGACTACATAGTCAGTTCTTCGGAGCACATGGTCGCTAAACTCTTCGCTGATAGTTCGCCGAGTGAATCTTTAAACAGTACATGGTTACTGGTACTACGTTACTTCATACTTTGAAATATATAGTCCAAGTAATGGTGGAAGGTGTTAGTATATTTTTCAGACAGTGGAACATAGTTTATTTTTCGAAGGTAACATTTCAAGTGATAGATATTATCATGCAGTCAATACTTGGTAAAATCCAACTGCAGACGGACATATGGTAGACTTAGTCTACACAATCCACTTTCAATTATTTTGGAGTATTTTTACTTCCAACTACCAGAGGCAAGCTTTGTCTTGGTAACAGAAAGAACAACCACGACATCATATCAGTACTTTACTAAATACCATTCTTGCTTGGTAAGATCACTTAGCCGACATTGGGACCAGCTGTGCATAGCGCTGTCTGGGGAATGTATAACTCCACCCAGGGACAACAAGAACATCAAATCTTTTACCACAGCTGAATAAGATTGTAAGAGTATTGATATCGTACTGAATGTGTCACTGTTGAGTCTATGTTACGTCTGGTAATTTTACCATGGATCTTATAGATGAAGATAATAGCTTCAGCTATTAGAGCTTTCAACATGAACAGTATTCTTCAAGATTATGTCGAGGCAACGAATAATCTAGCCGTTATGTCTTGCTAGACATATTGCGGGTAGAAAATAGAGGCTGATACTAGGATTTAGGTACGGGTCCAAATGGGACCAAAGAATGGAATAGTCTGGTTCTAACCAGATTTTCATCGACAACATCTACAAGAATGTAAGCTACATTTGAATTATTCTTATGCTTAGTCATTCGGAATTCCCCATTTCTACACATTTATCAACACATATTAGCCTACTTTTCACATTTTGCAAAAATGAGGAAAAAGTAGACATATGAGATCGGGCAAATGTGTGTCTGTCTGTCTGTCCTTCTGTGTGTGTGTCCCCCCCCCCCCCCCCTATCAACTCCTAAACGGCTGCAGCAATCGAAACAAAATTTGGTAGGAGTAAAGGAGTAAAGATCTATACCTGAATATCTCACGGCGATATTTGAAAATTATGTCAGTGCTACCAACTGCTGAAAAATCGCAATTGAAATTTGAGCTCCATGTTGGATATCTTGGAAGGTATGAATGGGATCTATTTCAAAATTGGCACACGTATAGATAATAACAATGCAGTTTAATTTCCAGGAGGCCATGCATGGCAGTGTTGCCAAAACGATTATAAGCCTGCTGATAGGTCCAAATTTTAAATGCATATAACTTCTACACTATCAATTGGATTTCAACCAAATTTCGTATGTGCTATGTGTACATAAAGAGATATAACTGAGCATATTCATAAGAGCCACCAGGGCTGCCAACTGTTAATAAATGCTCTCAATTTTTAAAAATCCAAATACCCATGTATCAGAAAGTATGCAAGCCGACAGCTTTAAACTATGCACACGTATAGTACCTGATATTCTATATTAATTTGGAGTAACTTATTAACGTCAGTGCTACCAACATGATTCTAAGCCTGCTGAGAGGTCCAACTTTAAATACATGTAACTTCTATACTATCATTTGGATTTCAACCAAATTTCATGTGTGCTATGTGTACCATAACAGATATGACTATGCGTATTCTTAAGAGCAACCAGGGTTGCCAACTGTTAATAAATACTGTCTCTATTTTTGTTATCCTAATATGAATATATCAGAAAGTATGCAAGCCAATAGCTCTAAACTTTGCACACGTATAATACCTGGCATTCTAGATTAATTTGGAATAACTAACATAGGTCTACGCCAGTGCTGCCAACATGATTCTAAGCCTGCTGATAAGTCCAATTTTAAAATGCATGTAACTTCTAGACTAACAGATTTCTTTCAAAATTGACACAACAATAGATCATATTATTTCAGATTATTTCTGACCAATACATGTATGTCATTGTTGCCAATATGATTTTACGCGCGCTGTTAGATCCAATGTTTAACTGCATGTAACGTCCATACTATCCATTGGACTTCAACCAAATTTTGTATTCTGTACCTTAAGAGATGGAACTAAGAACGTATTCAGTCACCAGGGCTGCCAACTGTAGTTCTCTATTAGGCTACATTATTATACAGTATTTCGAACTAATTAGAAATTTCGATATTACCAACTTAATTTCGTCATTATTCTAGATTGATCCATATAGATTAATCATTGGCATGAATCTTAAATTTTAAGAAAAGTAGGCTCTTTAGTTCGTCACGGAACTTCTTGTTTTTCTTTTGTAATTTGCTGTCGCAAATTAGGCTTCGAGGCATTGGAGGCCTAGGTCTGGACATTTCCTGTGTTCATATATTTGGATTCGATGATTTGAATCTATGGACAAGCATCATGAGCATTTTAGTTTGATTTTGTCATTCTTCTAATCGCGGTCATCAGCCGTCGGATCTATAATATTAAAATTTATTTAGGTTGAGGAATGGATATTTTCCTATTTCAGAATTCGAGCTTGATCGTTTCTCGAATTGTTTTGTGAAGCTAATTCCAGTTTGGAAATAATAATAAAAATGATTTAATAATAATAATAATTATTATTTTCATTTTCTGAAATATTAATAATAATAATTTTGTAACTTACAATAATCATGTCATGTTATAGGGATTTATCAATTGGATATCCGAAACAGTTAACTACTTCGGATCATTGTTTTTCCAAAGGTTAGTGGTTAGACGCACGTCCACATTCTGAAATAACAGAATAATATTGGAAGCATTTAATAATTGCGTTATACAGTTAAAACATGTAGACACGGAAGGTTATCACAATGGGAAGAAAACTGAATGTATAAATTGGGGTTAGCTAGAGTTTATATAAATAATAAATTATTTGGGTAACTTCATTTTATGAAATGTTTGACCATGAGTAGACACGTCATCTAAATACTAAGTTTTAATGTGATGGTGAAATTTGTAGTAAACTCACTTGAGGAGCTTATTAGCTTCCTAGTCTTCCAGTTAGATAACAAGCAAGGGCTTGGTTATCATAACAATGTATAATATGATGAGAAATGTTGTGTGTGGAAATACACTGACCGGCAAAAAAAGTGGAACACTTTAATTTTTTATGTAATTTCTTAATTTATTCCTCTAAAATGTAACGGTTTTCCAATAATTGCATTATTCATGTAAATTTTAGATGGTTGGCAACAGAAAATACCGAAACATATTTTACAACACACTTTAACTCACAAATTTCGTTACATTTTGCAAATCTTACAATTTTCTATTTTTTAGTAATGCTCTTTTGGGCAAACAAAACAGTATTAATGTTTGCACTGCACTGCACGAGAACACTGGTCACTAAAAACTAGTGCTTCCACTGGTAGCGTCTATGACAGCTTGTAAACGCTCAGGCATACTGTTCACAACTCGTCGATTGGCAACTGCCGGGATGCGATCCCATTCCTCCAGCAGCGATGTTTTCAGTTGTGCCAAGGTGGTGTGGTCACGCTGTCTGACGTTCCTTCCAAGCATATCCCCCATGTTCGATGGGGTTCAAGTCGGGACTACGAGCTGGCCAGTCCAGGGTTTGAATCCCCACTTCCTGCAGATATTGTACAACACAGCGAGCAGTATGAGGGCGGGCATTATCCTGCATGAAATTCTGACCAATGAAAGGCGCAAAGGGCATCACATGGTTCATCAGGATCTCTTCGATGTACCTTTGGGAATTGAGCGTCCCGTGATCGATGCACACCAACTCAGTGCGGGCCATAACGTTGATGCCACCCCACACCATAACCGAGCCACCTCCAAATGGAGTCCTGTAGGAGAAAGCAACAGGGCTGTACCTCTCCCCGTGCCTTCTCCACACTCTTTCTCTTCCATCAGGAGATCTAAGGTTAAAGCGACTCTCGTCAGTGAAGAGAACAGAGGCCCACTGCTCGTGGATCCATCCCAGATGCTGCCTTGCGAAGCGAAGACTTGCCTCTCTGTGATGTCGTTCGAGTGTGGGTTCACGTGCAGGTCTCCTGGACGAAAGATGAGCTTCTTTAAACCTTCTTCTTACTGTTCGCTCACTCACTCTCACATTTCTGACATTTTCCAGTTGATTTCGAGCCTGGACTGCTGTGGTATGGCGATCACGCAGAACTTGGAGAGTGAGAAATCTGTTATCCCTGGCACTTGTGCTTCTTCTACGGCCTGACCCTCGTCCCCTGTCGTATGTTTGGAGCTCTCTGTATCGTTGCACTGCACGATGTATGCTACCGAGAGATGATCCAATGACCTCAGCAACATAACGGAAGCTGCGGCCATCCTCCACCAATGCAACTGCCTGTGCAGCTTTTTCACGGCTAAGAGGCATGTTTTAGTGTGAACTGCAAATGGATAACTTGCTAAAATGTGTGACAATGGTTCACAAATGCCAGTTGTTATCCCTAGAACAACAAGAAGCGAGTGGCAACACTCATAAACCTTAAACGCTTACAGTCCGCTTCCCTCCATAAACCCATTAAGATAGGCTCATCGAAGATTGGGGGTAATTGGTGGTAATAAACCACCCTAAGAAATGTCATATTATCAATTTCTATTCACGGATGTTTCAGATGTTTGTTCTAATGCATGAAAAGCTTTTAAAATGTGATTAAATCTTTTTCATGGCTAGTTTTATACTATTTATATTACTTATTTTAACTGTTCCACTTTTTTTGCCGGTCAGTGTAGTTGAATTTTGTCATTCAAATTGTGCAATTAAGTCGCAGGAATGAAATCGTCGTTACGTGAAGCATCAACCATTGTTAGGGTTAGATGGCTTTTATAAAATACTAGCAGTAGTACCCGGCTTCGCCCGGTGGAATGATGATAAGGTCTCCTTAAAATGTAAGTCATTTGCCCCCAAAGACAATGAGGGAGTAATATCTAGGTCATTTGCCCTTTTGATAAGGATGATAATAAAAACTACTGTTGAATTGACACGTCAAACTTACAAATTACCGTAATAGAAATACATATTTCAAAATTCACAGGCGAGGAAGACTTATTGTGTGCGGTGATTAATGGTGAAATGGGCGTAACATCTACTGTAGGTCATTTGCTCTTATGATGAGGATGATAAGGGAAACTACTACCGGTATTGAATTGACACTTCAACGTATAATGTACACAATGTACTGTAATAAAAATAAATATATGGCGGCTTCGGTGGCGTATTTGGTAGCATGCTGAGCTTCTATGCCCAAGATAGCGGGTTCAAACCCGGCCGAAGCCGTCGGATATTTTAAGAGAATTAAAAATCCGTCAGTATGCCTTTCTTCGGAGGGGAAGTAAAGCCGGCGGTCCCATGTCAGATTTATGGCATGTTAAAGAACCTTCCACTAATTACACCTGTGTGAAGCTAAATTGGATAGATAAACAACGCTCATAGATGTCTACGTCCGTTGCCAAGAGCCGACTGCAGTGGTGTCTAGTAGCTAAGTTCCGAACTTGGCCTAGTAGTCGTTGACGGTGGCGCTTGGCAGCAAAAGTACGAACTATTTGAAGAATTCTAAGTTGCAGTTTGTACTTAAATTAAAAAACAGATAACACACACTAATAACACCGGTTATCAGACAGATTCTACAAACACCCAAAGTACACGGGGCTACATGACCGCGTTGTCGCAGCCCCTAAACTTAAGAACCAACCAACCAAAAATAAATATTTTAAAAATCACAGTCGAGAAAGACTTTATGCGGCGGTGATTATTGGTATGATGCGCGTAACATCTAGGTCATTTGCACTTATGATGATAATAATAAGGTAATGAAAAAATGACTACTAAACGAATATGGTATTATTTTAAAACTGATATAGGTAATTCAGGTGTCTAGCTTCGATGTCTTCCAAAGTCTCAACCTTATTTTCTGGCTTAGGCCTGTTCTGGATGCGTCTAGTGAAAGAGCGTACTGCAAGACAAAGAATATAGGTCCAAGCTGCACGAACCTGAGATGATCGCAGATGATGACGAAATATGATGACACACGTTCGGGGTTCCCCGTCCTATACAGATTGACCGGGAATCACTCACTGTTTCGCAACGGCCCTGTGCTGGCATCAGCATAGACAGCAGGAGATAACACGGCGGGCTTTGGAAAGTACTCTCAAGTCACCTCGTGAAGAATCAGCAAGCTATTCTCACAACTGACGCCCCCCAGGGTCTCACAACTTGTGGGACGTGGGTTGGCGACCACGGAACCCCAGCTGAGTCTGGCATCGCTTCTACTTCCTGGTGCCGGGCTCATTTCAGTTCTCTTTCCTGTCGGCCTCCCTTGGTCAACTCTTGTACTCTTCCGACCCAGACTGTATTAGGGTATCCGAGGGCTAGGGAGTCTTTCAATTTTCCGCCTTAATTGGCTTTGTCTCATCTTTCCCGATACCCTCATTCTTCGAGGGGTCTGGCTTCTTTTCCTTTTCATAATATCTCCTGTCTTCTGCTCAAGGCCCTCAAAGAGGCAGGGTGTGTGTAGACCCACCACTTCTGGTACACCCTCAAGGGCTCATGACTGGTGAGTTAGGAAGCTGGCAACCCCGAGGAATTCCTGAGCTACATGCAGGGAATGGAGTTGTATGTCAGAAATTTCAAGTGGACAGTGTTACGCATCGGGTTCCAAAGGGCCTTAATGCGGGAAATGGAGTGGTCTGTCCGAAATTTCGAGTGGACAGTGTTACTCGTCGAGTTCCAAAGGGTAATTATGTAAAATCTGGTTGAGATCGGTGAAACGGTGTAGTTTTCTGCCAAAGGGCCAAAAAGCAGGGAATAGTGTGGTCTGTCCGAAATTTTAAGTGAACAGTGTAACTTGTCGGGTTCTACGGGTAAGTATATAAAATTGGGGTCAGATCGGTGAAACGGTGTAGGTTTGTGCCAAACAGCCTAAATGCAAGGGATGTAGTGGCCTCGCCGTAATTTCAAGCAGACAGTGTTACTCGCTGGGTACCAAAGGGTAAGTTTCCGAATATTGGTTCTGATCGGTGAAACGGTGTAGATTTGTGCCAAAGTGCCTAAATGCAGGGAATGGGGTGGTCTATCCGAAATTGTAAGTGGACAGTGTTACTCGCAGGGTTCCAAAGGGTAAGTATACAAAGTTTGGTTCAGATCGGAGAAATGGTGTAGATTTGTGCCAAAGGGCCTAAATGCAGGGGATGGAGTAGCCTCTCCGCAATTTCAAGCAGACAGTGTTAGTCGCAGTGTTCCAAAGGGTAAATATACAAATTTTGGTTGAGATCGGTGAAACGGTGTAGATTTGGGACAAAGGGCCTAAATGCAGGGAATGGAGTGGTCTGTCCGCAATTTCAAGCAGACAGTGTTACTCGCTGGGTACCAAAGGGTAAGTTTCCGAATATTGGTTCTGATCGGTGAAACGGTGTAGATTTGTGCCAAAGTGCCTAAATGCAGGGAATGGGGTGGTCTATCCGAAATTGTAAGTGGACAGTGTTACTCGCAGGGTTCCAAAGGGTAAGTATTCAAAGTTTGGTTCAGATCGGTGAAATGGTGTAGATTTGTGCCAAAGGGCATAAATGCAGGGGATGGAGTAGCCTCTCCGCAATTTCAAGCAGACAGTGTTAGTCGCAGTGTTCCAAAGGGTAAATATACAAATTTTTGTTGAGATCGGTGGAACGGTGTAGATTTGGGCCAAAGGGCCTAAATGCAGGGAATGGAGTGGTCTGTCCGCAATTTCAAGCAGACAGTGTTACTCGCAGGGTTCCAAAGGGTAAGCATACACATTTTGGTTCAGATCGGTGAAACGGTGTAGATTTGTGCAAAAAGGGCCTAAATGCAGGGAATGGCGTGGTCTGTCCGAAATTTCAAGCAGACAGTGTTAGTAGCAGTGTTCCATAGGGTAAATATACACATTTTGGTTGAGATCGGTGAAACGGTGTAGATTTGGGCCAAAGGGCCTAAATGCAGGGAATGGAGTGGTCTGTCCGCAATTTCAAGCAGACAGTGTTACTCGCAGGGCACCAAAGGGTAAGAATACGAATTTTGGTTCTGATCGGTGAAACGGTGTAGATTTGGACCAAAGGGCCTAAATGCAGGGAATGGGGTGGTCTGTCCGAAATTTTAAGTGGTCAGTGTTACTCGCAGGGTTCCAAAGGGTAAATATACAAATTTTGGTTGAGATCGGTGAAACGGTGTGGATTTGGACCAAAGGGCCTAAATGCAGGGAATGGGGTGGTCTGTCCGAAATTTCAAGTGGACAGTGTTACTCGCAGGGTTCCAAAGGTTAAATATACAACTTTTGGTTCAGATCGGTGAAACGGTGTAGATTTGTGCAAAAGGGCCTAAATGCAGGGCATAGGGTGGTCTGTCCGAAATTTAATGTTGACAGGGTTACCCGCAGGGTTCCAAAGGGTATGTATACAAATTTTGGTTCAGATCGGTGAAACGGTGTAGATTTGTATACATAACAGACAGACAGACAGACAGACAAACTTTCTGCTTTATATATATAGAAGATAGATAGACTAGCAGTAGTACCCGGCTTCGCCCAGTGGAATGATGATAATATTTCAGTCTCCTTAACACTCAACGTCATAAATTATATTTATTTATGTATTCATTTCTTACATTATCAAACCCAGAGACAATGTGTATACTTAAGTCACTATGGGAAGGCTCTGTAATATAATGATCATTCTCGTGATATTTGTCTTCAGTCCGAGTCGAGATATGTCGTTAGCGGTTCCAGAATTCGTGACATCTCAGTCGTAGAAGACTATATGTGGTGGTGATTAGAAATATAATGGACTTAAAATCTATGTAATTTGCCCCCAATGACGTTGAGGGCGTAACATCTAGGTAATTTTCCCTACTGATCAGGATGATATTGAAAATTACTACATAACTGACATGAAACTTAGAAAATAAAAAAAGTTATTTTTAGGACTCACATTTCGGGAAAGACTTGATTATTTTTTGCCAAAGAGCTCCCACTTAGATCGCTATCTGGTTAAAAGTTTCGTCTTCTTAAGGTTTAGACTGTACGATAAATGTCTGAAGCAATTCCTCCAAGAGAAGCTTCCAGATTTCTCAGTCGATATATCGTTAACGTTCCTGAGCATCCAGTTGTCTTTTCTTCTGACGCAAAACATCTTCTACATAGTGATGATGAACATAGAAGCGTCTACTGGCACATATAACTTATCAACGAATGGGAAAAATTGTTACTTTAAAGGAATGAAAGGAATAAAATAGAAAAGAGATGTACGATATACCATAACACTCGCTGTGAATTTTCTACGTGACCGGCTTACATGTATCGGTACAGGTTCTCAAGAAGAGGAACCAGATCATTGGCATAAATGAATACAGTAACAGTAGATTAAATAGTATCCTAGGCAGATGACTCGCAAAGTAACACGGCCTAATATACGATGTAATGGTTGAACTTTAGAGAAATGTTTCATCTCACTTCGCAGTTCTTATTTAATAAATACTAACATGTTTGTAGCTAACATTGAAATTAATGGAGTGCGTTAGGATAAACGATATTCCTTGTTTTTCCCTCTGGTGTATAAATAAATAAATGTTTAGGTGTGCCTACTCTTGAGCAAGCTACGTATAACTGATCATGAGAGAAGCATGGACTTTCCAGATTAAGGCCTGCTAGCCTGAGTGACTGTCCTTGGGCCTTGTTTATGGTCATTGCAAATGCAAGACGTGCAGGGAATTGCATTAGCTTGAAATCAAAAGGCATATCAGTAGGGATCAAAGGAATTCGGGGAATGAAGATATCTTCTCCTTTGGCATGGCCTGTCAATACGACTACTACTGAACGGGTATATCAAACTTACAAACTAATGGAAATGCACATTTTAAAAATCGCAGGCGATGAAGACTGTGGTGTTACTTAGTAGTATAATGGACGTAACATCTAGGTCATTTGCCCTTTTGATGAGGATGGTAATGAAAACTACTGTTGAATTGACACGACAAACTTGCAAACTACCGTGGTAGAAAGAAATATTTCAAAATTCACAGGCGGTGAAGAGTTATTGTGTGTGGTGATTAGTGGTATAATGGGCGTAACATCTAGGTCATTTGCCCTTATGATAATAATAAGGTAATGAAAAATGACTACTAAACGAACATGGTGTAATTTAAAATCTGATATAGGTAATTCAGATTTCTACCTTCGATGTCTTCCAATGTCTGAACGTTATTTTCTGGCTTAGGCCTATACTCGATGCGTGTAGTGAAAGAGCTTATCGAGTACTGCTCGGGTCCAAGCTGCACGAACCTGAGAATATCGCAGATGATGATATATTATGATGACAGACGTTCGGGTGGAGGGGGGGGGGGGGGTTCCTGGTCCTATTCACATTGACCGGTGAATCACTCATTCTTTCGTAACACTACAGTGGTTTGAGCAAAGACGCAATATGAACATCAGCATAGTCAGCAATACCAGGTAACACGGCGGGGTCTGGACATTTCTCTCATGTCACCTCGCGATGAATCAGCAAGCTATTCTCACACCTGCCCCCCCTCCCCCCTACCCTCTACACCCACCAATGTCTCACAACTTGTGGGACGTGGGTTTGCGACCACGGGACCCCAGCTGAGTCCAGCATTGCTTCTACTTACTGGTGCCGGGCTCCTTTCAGTTCTCTTTCCTGTCAGCCTCCCTTGGTCAAACTCTTGTTCTCTTCCGACCCCGATGGTAACAGGGTATCCGAGGCCTAGCGACTCTTTCACTTTCCCGCCTTAATTGGCCCTTGTCTAATCATTCCTGATAGCCTCATTCTTAGAGGTGTCAGCCTTCTTTTTCTTTTCTTAATATCTCATGTCTTCTGCTCAAGACCCTCAAGGAGGCAGGGTGTGTGTAGCTCCACCACTTCGGGTGCACCCTGGATATTGCTACATCCTCAAGGGCTCATGGCTGGTGAGTTCGGGAGCTGGCAACCCTGAGGGTTTCCTGAGCGGGTCCGGTTTTACCCCTTTTTTCCATTGCCTTTGGGACGGACCCTATCTTTCCGGGAATGGAGTGGTCTGTCCGCAATTTCAAGCAGACGGTGTTACTCGCAGGGTACCAAAGGGTAAGTATACACATTTTGGTTCTGATCGGTGAAACGGTGTAGATTTGTGCCAAAGGGCCTAAATGCAGGGAAAGGGGTGATCTGTCCCCAATTTCAAGTGGACAGGGTTACCCGCAGGGTTCGAAAGGGTAAGTATAAAAATTTTGGTCCGGATCAGTGAAACGATATAGATTTTTGGCAAAGGGCCTAAATGCAGGAAATGGGGTGGTCTGTACGAAATTTTAGGTGGACAGTGATATTCACAGGGTTACAAAGGGTAAGTATACACGTTTTGGTTCAGATCGGTGAATCGGTGTAGATTTGAGCCAAGGGGCCTAAATGCAGGGAATGGAGTGATCTGTCCGCAATTTCATGCAAACAGTGTTACTCGCAGGGTACCAAAGGGTAAGTATACAGATTTTGGTTCTGATCGGTGAAACGGTGTAGATTTGTGCCAAAGGGCCTAAATGCAGGGAATGGAGTGGTCGGTTCGAAATTTCAAGCAGACAGTGTTACTCGCAGGGTTCCAGACGGTAAGTATACAAATTTTGGTTCTGATCGGTGAAACGTTGTAGATTTGGGCCAAAGGGCCTAAATCCAGAGAATGGGGTGGTCTGTCCGAAATTTCAAGTGGACAGGGTTACCCGCAGGGTTGCAAAGGGTAGGTATACAAATTTTGGTTCGGATCGGTGAAACGGTGTAGAAGTTTGCCAAAGGGCCTAAATGCAGGAAATGGGGTGGTCTGTCCGAAATTTTAAGTGGACAGTGTTATTCACAGGGTTACATAGGGTAAGTATACAAATTTTGGTTGAGATCGGTGCAACGGTGTAGATTTGGGACAAAGGGCCTAAATGCAGGGAATGGGGTGGTCTGTCGGAAATTTCAAGTGGACAGGGTTACCCGCAGGGTTCCGAAGGGTATGTATACAAATTTTGGTTCAGATCGGTGAAACGGTGTGGATTTGTATACATAACAGACAGACAGACAGACAGACAGACAAACATTGAGCTTTATATATATAAGATAGATAGATGTTGGAAAAACATGGAAGTTAATAATAATTACGAATCACACTTTCGTCGAATTTGATAACCAATGGTTATTTCATGCAACCATAACAGTTATGTTTCACATTTGATTCTCGTGTTCTACAGATATTTTCCCAGTACTTATCAACCCGAGTTTATTGTAGATAAACCTTTAATTTCGATGATATCTTACCGTTCGTCAAATACAAAATGTGATCAGGTGACTGTCTGTTAGGTAGTCAGCCCGAAGGCTGGTTGGATCCTCAACACATTGACACTATTGACACATAAATAGAATGGGCCTGTGCTAAAGTTTATATTGTTATTTAATGAACATCCACTACCATTTCAAGGATATTTGTGATCCTATTGAAGTTATAAATATTGTAAAATAAAAGATTTTGTAAAGATTAATATTTTCATATTCTGCAGAAGAAAAGAATTACAATTTTGACAATAGTATTTGTTGCTATTTTGATAACAATTTTCAGAATAATTTTTTCAATTATATGAAAGTTTAATGTTTGGATGATTTAGTTAACATTTACAGTAATGTTTTGGTTAATATTTTTCTGAACCATGAATTTCTAGTTGAGTCATGCACTCATAATTGTTATTTTCGGATCGAGAACAGATGATGTAATAAATTTTCTGCTCACCATCGAAGTTCTTCGAATCCATGCTCATAATGTTTAAATATTGTTATTTAATGATGCTCAGATGTCCGACAAATCGAAATTTTTGTGTTTACTTCATGGCTATGATATGTAAAGTACCGATTTTGAATATTGATTCCTGGAAAGTGATAGTTTTTCGTTTAAAGAAATGAACTCATAAACAAAGTGATTTTGAAAACAAGTGAATCAGTTAAATATTAATTTTCTTTCAACAAGTGAATGCTAGTCAAATAGGATTCAGGCAGGACGATTTAATTTGCCCTGAATATCCTACTGTTGTATATAAAAATAATTTGGACAAAGTCAACCGGACTGCTATTCTGGCTTTGGTTCAAATCCAATAGTGTTAATGATTCTGTGTTTTTGTATATAAAGTGTATGAATTTTCATGCATTTTGAATGCTTTTATGGCATTATTTTAGAGTCAAATTTTAAATTGTGAATAAAATGAGATTATTTTAGGAATTGTGATATTTTCAAAGTCTCCCTTCTATCCTTATTGTTGCATCGAGCCGAAAATCAGTAAAGCATTTTTAGATCTTGTTTATTGTTGTAACTTTAACCCATATGGCGCCCTGAAATATTTAGATTCTCGTGCTGATAGATTTTTGGTGAAATGCATATGTGGTCCTTGGACTTCAGTCTAAACGGGCACAGTATGGAGTCTTCGTTCTTTTTAGGTGGTCATAGGAAACCACTCATCAGGTTGTAAATTGCTATTAGCTTTTGTTATTGCACAGAAGCTTCAAAATACAGGGTCCTTTTTATCGGTCTAACAACATAGCAGCACAGCAATATGTGTCTCAGCAATGCGTCACCAGGCTACACATGCATTTTGCCACTGCACTGCTATGTTGCTAGACTGATAAAAAGGACCCTGTACCTTGAGTAATTCATTATCATATTCAACATTAACAAGATGACCACCTTGCGTTGTATTCAGTGTGTTATTCTTATTGCTTATTTCAGTAAGGTCACTTATATGGTACTTCTCTCTTACTAACTTCCATTTTAATTGCGCAATTACATTCTGATTCACTATTATGTTTTAATATTAAGGCCGCTCGCCATCTTGAAAATTTATAGTTGCTATTATTTTTCTTTGGGCATACGGTACTCTATACAGGTTTCTATCTTATCACGAAGTTTTAGCCTATTTTCATTTATGAAAGAATAGGCTTATGAGATCACCTTTAGTCCGTGTGTGTGTGTGTGTGTGTGTGCGTCCCCCTCTAATAACTTCCAACATTCTGATCAGCCAAACACTCACTTTTCTATTGGAAGAATCACCTAATAACGCAGGCACAGACAGACCTACGGTAATTCTTATATCCTATTGCACACAAACTCTTAACCCTCCCAGTAGCCTACAGTAACGGCTGGAGTCATTTCAATGAAACCCGGTAAGGTCATAGAACCATTTCAGCCGACCCCAACAGTGCCCTTCAAATTTGATTATGTCTAACCAATCGAACATGGCGGCTGTGCGAAATATTTCACCGGCATTCTATATCTCTAAAACTACTACCGATATCACCCTGAAATTTAGTACGGTGGTAAAGGGCACTGCTAGAAGTGTACGTAGGAGATTTTCAAAAACCTGTTAACTACAAAATAAACGTGGCGGCCATGCGAAGTTGAAACTTTTAAATAGACTTTTCTCGTGATTTAACTATCCAAATGCAATGAAACTTGGTACAGCAAATGTTTATACTCATTGTAATGCATTGTCATCTAATTTAGTTCAATTGTTTACATAACCTCAGGATGGTGGCTGTGCAAAATATTTCACCGGCATTGTATATCTCTGAAACTATTACCAATATCACCCTGAATATTTGTACAGTAATAAAGGGCACTTCTACAAGTTCATCTATGTAACTTTCAGAAACCTGTACAAAACGAACATGGAGGTCAAGCGAAGTTTAAACATTTTAATAGAATTTTCTCGCGATTTAACCATCTGAGCGCAGTGAAATATGGTACAGTATATGATGTTTAGACACATTGTAATGCACTGGCATCTAATTTAGTTCAATTGCTTACATATCCTCAAGATGGTGGCTGTGCAAAATTTTAAAATTAAGTTTTCATTTCATGTGTCGTAATCATGTGATCGAAGTGAAAGTTTGTATAATGAACCTACGCAATAATTTTCATTTAATGGTACATAACTATATGGCCTAAACACATAACAATCCAACATGGCGACCATCCGAAAGATTTAGACGGTTCTCAATATGTATTAATCTATGACAGCATCAAACTGAAATGTTGTATGTTGATGAGGCTATGAACATAAGTTCTCCTATAGGATATTCAATAACCTGGTGAGCACAAATTGAACATGGCGGCGACGCGAATATAAATATTTAAATGGACGTTTCTCGCGATTTAATCATCCGAGTGCAGTGAAACTTGGTACGGTAAATGCTTATACACATTTTAATCCACTGGCATTTTATTTTACTTTGATTGTTTTCATAACCACAAGACGGCAGCTGTGCACAATTTTATAATCTCGTTTTGGTATCTTGTGTCCTAATCATGCGATTGAAGTTTGAATACTACACCTACACAATAATCTTCATAAATAGTACATAACTCTAAGACCTACATATAGAAAAATCCAAACTGGCGACCATCCGAAATATTAAGACGGATCTCAATATCTACGGATCTAATACAGCAATCAAACTGAAATTTTGTATGTAGATAAAGACAAATAACATAAGTCTGATATATGAAAATAGGCTGTACTGTATAGTTCTTTACGGAACTACTTGTTGTTACTGTAATTCTGAAACATTGAAAGTAATTTATTTATAAATTATGAATTTTCGGGATGGTCGTTGCATGCTATATTCAGTTTGACAAATTTATCACTAATGCTACTGCCACCTCTTAAATAATACTCCTCTTCTACCAAGTTTTGCCTTAATTGTACAATAACAGCCTGAGCTACTAATTTGTACACTTTAATGGTATGCCTAGCCGGGATCTTGAATGAAAGGAGTCGCTGTTCTTATGCTTTCGTCATATCAAGCGACTTATAAGGTTCCACCTTATTACGTTATTATATGGTTGTTCTAAGAGTTATCAACTTATTTTGACATTTCAAGATGGCCACTGTGCTAAATTCAGTGTGAATCTTTTGACCTACGCAAGTGAGAGCCCTTATATGATACTCATATGTTGCCAAGATTTGTCCTAATTATGGAATTAAATTCTGAGTTGTCGATTTGAATGTTAAGTTCGCACAGCTGCCATCTTGAATGTTTGGAGAGAGTGTTCTTTTGCCTCGGCCATACCAGGCCACATATATGATCCTACCTTGTATCTAATTTTCATTGTTGTAATTCTTAAGTGTTGAGTTATTTATTTTCATATTTTCAAGAGGGCAGTTGTGCTTGATGTTCACTCTCATGGTGTCATGATGTTTGTAATGGACGGTCCTGATATGAAACTACTTGAATGACAAGTATTGTGATCAGTGATTCATTGGATGATGACTTATGGTTTATAATACTTGCATGATTTGTGTGGCCACCATCTTGAAAAGAAAACAACACCTCAAGATTGGCAACTTTTTCCAAAATATCCCTATAAACATTTGTACCATAATGATCCAAATAATAACAGAGGCACTTAAAACTCAATAGATACAAATGATGGCTGAGAAGTACGGGAAATTTATGGTTAAAACACATTGTCCTTTAAGAAACAATACCTCTTAAGCGACATTCGTTAGATGGCCAGCTTTGGTCCTTAAGAAAATAGAAGATACTGCTTATTTCAGACAAAATAAATCCTTAATTACCAGCTGTTTTCAAGGTGAGAAGCACTGATGTCATTTGCTCCAAGAACTGCTGTACTGGCAACAAAAATCAGTAAAAACCCAATGATGGTATCATCTCAGAAATTAATAATGTAATGGAATAACATTTTGAGGCCTTTTACTAGTATTTATAAGAGTGAAAACAGGATATAGATATCTTGAAAGGATTAGAAGAGGGGACAAATTAATTGACTAACCCTGGATTTGATACAATAATGTAAGTTTAATTAATAATTTATTATACAGTATGTATTTTCTGGTAATTATTTGATCATTACGCCACACATACAATTCCTCGATACCAGATACACCAACCAAATTAACACAGGCTATAAAAAAATGATAGAATGCAAACACCAAGTATCAACCTCCAATACACACTACCGTATCACATTTCACACACAACCTTAGCCCAGAAGGAAAAGCAATAGACCTAAAAGTTATTATGAAAATGTTGTCAAGGTAGCTTCTAAAATAAGCCTCTGTAAAAATAACAGCACCATATTAAATGAAACATCACCACAGGAATGAATCAAATTATTGCTATAGCAATACACAAAGGATTATGGCAACAATACTCCCATGTTTTTGCATAATTATAATGAAACTCACAAATCAATAGAAAATCATTGAATAGGCCTACAAAACACAACCATGTTACGGTTTAATCTATTGTTTTCTGCTGATGCATTTTGGATGCACATTTGGATAATATACACTGTGAACCTCAAATTCTGAGGCATACATGTTGATACATACGGTAAGTTAAATTATACAGGAAGTTGTGTGTAGAGCTTGACTGAGGCACAATCATGGATAAATCACAAGCTGTGTGTTCAGCTGTTGACCAGCAGCACCTCCAATAAGCTATTACTAGACTACTGTACTAGATTCGCCTCAACATGTGAACTGTCAAGGATGCCGGCAGGAAAATTAAGATTATTTTGACTATTCCATTCATATATCATTCGTTTGATTTCGACCACTAACCAGTAACAATTTGAACAAAATCAGCTGCAATTCATAGTGCTCTATTCTGATAACAAGCACCATGCCTTTTATCATCAAGTTCACACCTTCCTTTCTGCTCACAATTGTTCTTTTGTTCACAAAGAACAGCAATAAAGGATTTATTTTATTGACCATTTTTATAAGCTTACACTGGCAACACATTTTGTTGTACTTCAGTTAGTTATTGTAGCTTTAAGGGGCGGAACAGCGAAGTCATCTGCCCCCGTTGTACTTTTGTTGACAAAGAAACATAAATTTTAAGTTTCTGAATACATTCAAAAACAGAGCAATGGTGTTGATAATTGAAGTACTGTGTTAACATTTAATCCAGTTTATTCATGAAGTAGTCACTAGACCAGTGGTTCCCAACCTTTGCCAGGTGACGCCCCCCTTTTCAGATATGGGTGGTCATCGCGCCCCCCTCCCGTCCCCTTCACTCGTAGCATCTATAGCCTATTCGATAAACTGACGTGAAGGATATAGACCTAACCTAATAACACTACATAATGGAATAATATGAAGTATATTACAGGATACACTGCAAGACAGTTGACCCAAACCTCACCCAGTCCTAATATTTTGGAATCATCTTTTAGCTTTGATTCACACTTCAAATCTATGACTTCTTCTTGAAGTTGTGCTGGCAGTGCTTCAGTGTCAATGGCAAACGGATTTCTTCTAACATCCAGGACCATTCATCCGACGAGATATCAGGAAAGTAGAAGTTGAATTCTTGTGCCAGGGAATATAAATGTGACTGAATTCGCACTTGAAGTTTATTCCGAACTCGTTAATTTTTCGGTAAAATTTCATTAAGGCGGTGAAAGGATGAGAAGTTGTTCAACTGAAGCCGGCGTTTCCATAACTCTACTTTTTCCAGGAAAGCTCGGATGGCATCATAAGCAAGCATAATATTTGAGTTTTTGCCTTGGAGCTATTAGTTCAAACTGTTCAAAGCTTCAAATAAATCACAAAGATATGCCAACGAGACGATAAAATTGGCATTGATTTTGCTCCTTTCAACACAGCAAATTCCTTTACACCCCCCCCCCCCCCCCAGGGGCACACATCTAGTGGGACGTGGGTTAGCGACCACCGGACCCCAGCTTATTCCGGCATTGCTTCCACTTACTTGTGCCATGCTCCTCTCCGTCTCCTTTCCCGTCGACCTCTCTTGGTCAACTCTTGTTCTTTTCCGACCCTGACGGTATTAGGGTATCCGAGGCCTAGGGAGTCTTTCACTTTCCCGCCTTAATTGGCCCTTCTCTCATCTTTCCTGATCCCTCATTCTTCGAGGGGTCAGACCTCTTGTTTTCTTTTCATTATATATCCTTTTCTATTTAAGATTCCCACACTGTTTTTTGTTAATTGACTCCCCGTGTATCTAAATTCCCTTAAGGGATTTTTTTTTCATCTACACTCCATTTTGTAGGTATTTTCAATCTACGTTGAATTTTGTAAGTCTTTTCGATCTAAATTGCATTTAGCGAGTGTTTTCAACCTCAATTGCATTTTGTAAGGATTGACAATCTAAGTTGCTTTTTAGTAAGTCTTTCAATATAGGTGGTGAAACTTTTGTGAGTATTTTGAATTTCAATTGCATTTTGTAAGTAACTTATACTCAACCTGAAACGTTTTTTGCAAGTATTTTCAATCTAAATTGCATTGTGTATGGTGGGCATTTTGCAAGTATTTTGATTCTCAATAGCATTTTGTGGGTAATTGGAATCTAAATTACATTTTGTAACTATTTTCAATCTAAATTGCATTTTGTAAGTAGGCTATTGTTCATCCAAATGAGTAGTTTGAATCTACCATGCATTTTGTAAGCATTTTCAATTTCAATTGCATTTTTTAAGCATTTTGAATTTTAATTGCATGTTGTGAGTATTTTGGACCTGATATGGGAGTTTTTCAATCTGAATTGCATTGTGTATTTACAATTTCAATTGCATTTTGTAAGTTTTTTGAACCTCAATTGCATTTTGTACGCATTTTCAATCTCATTTGCATTTTGTAAGTATTTTGAATACCAGTTGCATTTTGTAAGTATTTCAACTCTACCTTGCAATTTGTACGTATTTTGAACCTAACCTACCTTTCGTGCATATTTTTCAATCTATTCCTTTTGTGAGTATTTTTGTTCTAAATTCCCTTTTGTAAGTATTACCGCTCTCCATTTTGTGAGTAGTTTCAATCAGTTCTTTTTTGTAAGTATTTTCCGTCTCACTTAATTTTCGTTCTGGTTTCCATTTCATTGTCATTTTCGCTATCACCCAGACCATTAGGGGCCGATAACCTAGATGTTAGGCCCCTTAAAACAACAATTATCATCATCATCCTCCTTTTCACCTCCAACCTCGTGTCTCACAGAGGTTTGTGCCGAATTGCAATATTTGAGTAAAAAAAACTTCACGCCCCCCTTGATAAAGCCCCACGCCCCCCAGGTTGGGAACCCCTGCACTAGACAGTAGAGTCATGCTAATCCAAACTAATTGGGACCAAACCCTGTTCGGGTTAGAAAAAATTCGGATTAACTTAGGTGGATTTTCGTCAAATACGACAACATATTGACTTTAAGGCTCGAAAGCCAATTACACTGCACTGTAATGTTCTTATAAGCACTGTTGGCGTCTACCCAGCGCGAGCAGCCAGGTGATGTAATGTTTATGCGTCGTTGGAAAAACATTGCCTCTTCAAGTTGTTTCAGTGCGTTGCATCTGAAGATCACTGGTTGATTTGCTTTTCCGTGTGTTTTGTCGTTAACGTAAAAAAAATTGCATTCAAACTTCGTTATGCACATTGTTAGTAAGTTAGGTCTATAAAAAAAAGGCCTTCCGTTTTTTAGTTTTTGTGTATAAGATAGCCGACAGATTCACTGTTTACCTCTGTAGCATTTATTTCACGTTTTTCTGTGCTAATAAGTTTACGTTTTTACTTGGAAAATCTAGTTTAATCTTATCTTTATTTTTCCCTGTTTTAAAATTCCATACAAATTTGATAGATATTTTTTCCTACCCGGTTTGGATTAGGCGGATTTTCGGATTAGCGGGGTTCAGATTGGTGGGACTCTACTGTATGTGCAACTTGTACTTTTCAAATCTTATAAATAAGTTCATAACTATCGGTACTCATTTAATTACTTTCCAACAGACTCTCAGTAAGTTACTATGTGAATCAGATTAACAAGTTTAATAAGTACTGATATTTCAATGATTCTCAAACTTTTTTTTTCTTCTAAGCACTTTGTGCATTTAGTCATTCGAGCAAAACATACTAAATGTAGGGTTGCCAAATGCCCTGAAAAAGCGGAACTTGTCCCAATTTTAGGCAAAGAAAAGGACGTCCTCCTTTATTTTTTAAATATACTTAAATGTCCTGAATTTGAAAAGCCGCATCTTGAAAGCATATTTTTACTGAAATGTTTCTTCATTTTAGTTATGTTGGCAGTACTATTCCTGTGATTTTGGAGAGACAAAGCGATACTGAAAATCAATGAACTTATTCATTAGTACTTGAGTAGGCTATCGGTGAACACAAGCAAAGATACTTCATGTTCTAATTTCTTTGTTTCTTTTGGGGAGGCTACCTAATGTTTTTGGTTTGAATTAATAACTTAAATATAACAGCTTAGGCTTTCACGGCTGGCGTTCATAATTAAGTACAAGTTTTTTGGGCTTGTAGGCCGTGGTCCAGACAGGATATCTCCCGACGTTTCACCGGAAACTGCGTCCGTCAGGCGAAACGTCGGGAGATATCCTGTCTGGACCACGGCCTACAAGCCCGAAAAACTTGTACTTAATTAATAACTTAAATGTTCTTTTTCCGATTCTTTTCAGCTAATACAATAAACGTGTTCCAATATTGTTGTGGTATTTTTTCAACAGCAGGATTGTGTGTTGGTAATTACTGGAAATTCATTTTTCTGCTATAAATGCACAATGGACATAATACGGGACAGAATAACTTTCAGAAATTTAACACACAATTTCAAGGGTTTCCAGGAGAAGGTAAGGAAAGAACGAAACTACATCTGGACAGAGGAGAGGAAGAAAAAGCAAAGTGTTGTAATGAAGAAATATTGGCAAACAAGAAAGGAAGCAGGATACAAAAGGAATACAGTGGGTTATTTTACGTGGTCCTAAGATGGCCAAGATCGAGAAAAGAAGAAGCACAATGACAGACATAGATTTAAAATTCGATCAGTTAAAGCAATCCTGATGGTTCAACATAATTTAAAGGACATGACATGCCCAGAATTTTGTGATTATGTTTAAAAGAAACAGTGCTCAATTAAAATAGATGTGTACATCAGGAAAGTAGGCTATGATTAGTTTACGGAGATTTCCTCACGAGTGTTTATTAACTGTATAAGGAAAATACTGTTTATGTTGCTTCAGTTAAATACTACTGTATTGTGGTGTTTGAAGCCATATTTTCAGTGTTGCCTTAGTAAACAAGAGTTTAGTGCTTTTCAGTCGGTCAACACGAATGTACCCAAAAGGTGCCGGGACGTCCTCATAAGACCGTCAACGCTTAGTTCGAATGGGTTATGCTCCACGCGTGGCGAGGGCTAATCCACGGTCTTTAATAGTTGTAGACCCACCTCATTCAATAACATACATCTTATCTAGGTTGGCAACACCTCACATAAACACATCGCTATCACTCCCCATAGCACGTAGGGGCAGGGGGGAGAAGGCAGGGAAAAACCAGTCGTTAAGATAACCACCGCAGTCGACTGCACAGTGAGTTCCAGTGAGCACGAAAACTGCGAGTAGCTGTAGTACGGAAGACAATCAGATAAGTACTGTAGTTAGCCTAAAATTTTATAGTTTAACCATAGTTTACAACCATATAATCTCTCTAAAGTACAATCTCCGGATAGCTATCACCATTTAGCATTTCACCTAACATATATACTGCATTTAGCATACACTGACAGTTGCAGTACCAATACTGCAACTAAATAATTGTACATATTGAAAATATTTTCACCTGTATTTCAAACATAGATTTTGTAGCCTAAGTGTAATGGATCTGATGATGATCGCTTGACGATCGAAACTGGTCATCCTAGTGTTTTATTAATCTCATGTAATTTATTTCAGGATTAGGGCATAACCCATCTCTTTTGGGTACATTCGTGTTGACCGACTGAAAAGCACTAAACTCTTGACTACTGTATTGTATTATTATTTTTTGATAGCATAGACAGACCGGAGTCACTCAATAGATGTTTCTTGTCCTGATATTTTGTCACAATGTCCTGTTTTTCTGCCCTACAGATATGGCAAACCTAACTAAGTGCTATAAACAACGGGTGTTCTGAATATAAGTTTAGTAATTTTATTTCATTGATTTCAAGGCACAACACAGTCATGTATCAATGTCAGTGGCGACTATGTGGATTTCTGATTTAGTAATACAGCTTCCCTGCGATATAAAATCACAAAACAGATATTCGGAATGTTCCTATTAATAGTGAAGGAGACAAGAACCTGTCTTTGACACGCACAACTTCGTTAATATGATTTTCATACCTTTTTTTTCATAATCTAGAGGACACTACCAATTGAAATTGCCATCCATTATCACTAGTGCACTGGAAATATGTGCAAAATTACGTAAATACGTAATGACGGCAGCCACGTTCGGCAAGCGCATGAGGTCTCTTCAACTGTTACATAGGCAAAATCATTGAAGACACATTGACGTCACATTAGTGTTACCAACATGTAAGATATAAAATACTCCACCACATGAGGTCGGTCACATGTGTGACTATTTCCACTGTGCGTGACAAAAAACAGGGCTGCATATATGGCTAACGCACCCTGCAAGGCAGCGCTACCTAGTAATTATTGATCTAGGCAAGACCCATTGGTCTAGAGAAAGATTATGCGTGACTATTTCCACTGAGATTGACAAAAACTAGGGGTGCATACTGCATACCGTACACTGTATGACTAGCAGGCTGTGCTACCTAGTAAAAAAGAACTATACAATTAACTTAGTACAGTATGCGTAGGGTTGGCAACTATGTCATAATCGAAAAAGGGAAGGTGGGTGGGTTATAGACAGCGAAGGAGTAAACTTCATCATTTCCAGAGCTACTTTGAATCATTACAGAAAGTACTGTATTTATGGCAAAGTTCAGTACCAGTAGTGTAGAAAACTTTATCGTGAGTTTTCTTCTCCTTCACTGTTACCATGCCCCTCATACATATGCTGACTGCAGAAAACACATATACCGGTACTGGTACATGGTATACATACTCAGCAAGAAGAATGGGGCTGCATTATTGTGACTTTATTTGGGTTTAAAAACAGTGTGTGTAAACACATAAACAAAAAGAGGGACCCTGAGCATAAAATTATTAAATAAAAAAAAATATTCAGCATGCTTTTTTTACTAGATGTTAGGAGCTGAAGAAGGGAAAATTTATATTCCCGAAACATGTAGGCCTACTCATATTGTTAGTTCACACGTGTTTTGTCATTCATATGGATATGTATCTGCAAAGCTTAGACATTAGTGTTGCATGTTTAGTGAGTATTGTGATTACTGTGATTGTTGGTCTAGACACATTGCGCGAACGTGTGTATATCCATAATTCGTATATGAAAAGCAGAAAATCTTGTTCTGAAACGAGACGAAAATTTCGAATCAAGTTTCCAGGAAGACCTGTGCCCAATGCCAGTACACTTAGGAGGCTCGCTAAACGATTCAAGAAAACAAGCTCCGTAAATAATAAAAGAGTTGACAGATATTCTTTCATCAGAAGATGCCAGGTATGCGTTACAAGAGAGGGATGACATTTTCAGCATCATCTATGACCACTTTAAGTACACATTATTGAACATGATTCATAAAAGTGTGCGCCAACCACCGGCTGAACTGGGTACGCGCAGCCGCGATCTGCTCCAGTCACAGCCGGCTTAGCTTGCCTGTTTACTCGCGTGCACATACATAATGACCCTGTATGAGGTGAAGTAATGACCAGGGTAACCAATTTCAATACGTAATATCACCCAGAAGACGAAATAAGGACACAATGTATGTAAAAGTCACATTCATGTCTGATGCAAGTGTATAAGCCGTGTTCTACTTTAATTCAGAATTAATCAATTTTCTTCATATAAATAATCTGTTGCGCAGTTTTATTGTAGGGATACCTTATAACATGACTGCCCAAACTACGGCCAGCGAGACTATTTCGTCCGGTCCTCCGCTCGGCGTCCACGCCGTGTTGCCAAAACTTTGAAACAACTAAAGCCAACTGGACAAAGCAGTGCGTGCGCACCCCTACCCGAGGTCATTGACTCACTGATGAACACTTAAAATCCTTATTAATGATTGGTACAACGAAGTTCGATCCTGAGTGGAGAGAAATTTTAAGTAGGCTACCGGTACAAAGATTTTCCAGTCGTCGCATTAAACTAAATTATCATGAACTTTATTTCATAATTTGATTAATAATTGTGTCAAATGAACATAAACACTCACTTTTTGTCATTCATGTACCGGTTTTCGTCACTGATCCAGTCTTCGTTACTCTCGTATATAAGTACAAAAAATAAGCATGTCAACGGGTCTTTCTCAACGCACGAAGTCTTACGAGATGCGTCATACCTTCCTTGCCGATAAGGAGCAACTTTGCGAAATAATGCATGCGATGTAATAGGTGATTCCCTGCGTCAAAAATCTCCGGTGAGCTGAGCTGTCTTGATGCGCCATTTGCTTCTCGCATGTGCTAAGCACGCGTGCGAGTTAATTATGTGCATGCGTGTTATGTTCCGATATTTTAAAATGTTACAAGTGCGTGATATAGTTGGTAATTGTTTCTGTAACATATGTGATTTGTTATTTCGTGCTCACGTGCCTAGTTTTGTTAGAAATGCTGGTGACGAACACTGGATTTTAAAAAATGCACTTTACCAATGCTCGTCATTTGTGACGAAAACTGGCACATTGTCATTTCTCCTTGGCCTAACTAACAGCGGCAATATACTTATAAAGTAGCTCTAAAGTACCCTGTATTAATTAAATTATCATTTGATCATCGTGTCCAGTAGTCGTCATAGCTGACGAACTTTAGTGCAGGATAATGTTAATGTTAACGTTTCGCAACCAATAAACATTTACAGGGTATTGTTATTATTACGTAGGTCTCTCTTCTTGACGGCCGCACCTCAGTAAGCCTAGTTTTTTTTTTGGCTAGGCGTGCTACAGAGGATTTATTTTTATTGAGATGATAAATAATATATTATTCTAAGACTAAATCTTTGCTTTCAGGCAATATGTTAGATAGTTATTGTTGTTTAAAGGGGCGGAACTACGAGGTCATCTGCCCCAGGCAATATGTCGAAACGCACAGTTCTGAATTATGATATTGAGCAAATGGAAGCTGCTATTAAGGCCGTTATGGAGGACGGCATGAGTATTAAAAAGGCAGCGGAGAGGAATGATGTTCTGAGAAACGACAAAATTAAAGGAAAATCTCCTAGAGAGAGGAATATGGGGCTAAGTTCCATTTTAACAAAGGAAGCTGAGGCTATGCTAGTTCAATGGGTAATCTCACTGCGAAAAGCGGGGTCCCGGTAACAAAGGACGATTTGCAAAAGCGTCCAGTGCCTTACACAAGAATTGAAGAGGGACTTTCCTTTCAAAGATGGCCGCCAGGAAGGAAATGGCGTGAATCTTTCATAAAAAGAAATCCAGGTTTATCTTTTACGAACCCCTCAAAATTTGACAGTAAGCCGTGCTCCAATTACAGAACATCAAAATAAAACCTGGGTTTCAGAAGTCTACAGCTATTCAGTGGAAAACGACTTCCAGTCTATTTTGTCAGACCCTCGGCGACTGTTCAACGCTGACGAGACGGTTTTCTTTCTCAATCCGAAAGGTAACAAAGTGCTGGCGAACAGGGGTTACAAGACAATATATCAGCAAGTGAATTCGGATGGGAAAGAATGCTTGACGGTACTTCTAACAGGCAATGCCCATGGCGATATTTCTCCTTCCCTTGTAGTGTTCAAGTATGAACGTCTGCCGCAAGACATCATTATCGCCTCAATGCCAGCACACTGGGGCATTGGCAAATCGCCAAACGGGTGAATGACGGGGGGGGGGGGGAAGTGTTTTAAAAATTTCTCAGTAACATATTTCATCCTGGGTTGGTTGAGAAGGGGATTCCTCTCCCTGACATTATTCATAGACGGGCACTTCTCACACTTGGCCATACATACTAGTAAATTTTGTGAGGATCATGGAATTGTTTTGGTCGCTTTACTACCTAATGTCACACACGTACTTCAACCCACGGATGTACATGAGTGGCGAATTCAGAGGGTTTCTATGGCAACAATCGGTGTTAGACCTCGGCGAATGGTCATTTTCCGGGCTGTTATGCCGTGGTCTCACTTGTTTAGAGCAGACTTACGATATTTTCCTGCTTGTATGTCTTCTACCCACCATTCCCGCTTCCGTTTTTTTTTTAATATTACATTTTTATTAAAAAACATAATTACTGGTACTGTTTTATTCGTAAATGTTAGCCTCCAAGTCGATAAATCGGTGTATTACGCAACAATTGACAGAAATGCATTATAAACAGCAGACAAGGAAAATTAACAATGTGACGGCAATTGGTGCAAACGGGTGACGAATATAGGAAAAATCCAAATACATCGTGCCGAACACTGGCGCAAAAACACACTTTTTTAAAAAATACGTTATTTTTCCTAAAACGAATATCTTTGATATTTGGTCTTTCCTAGTGTTTGAGTAGAGTTTGAGTTTAGGTACAGTGCTTTTGTTGATTAAATTTACCAAAATGTGTACGGTGAATATGATTTCTTGTCTAAATCTCCCTTAAGATGACGACCATTGGTGCATTTACCTTACTTCTATTTTAAAGGGATTTATTAAAAACTAGCGGACCCGTGCGAGAACTCTCGCATAATGGGTTGTGTGCGTCCCATGTGTACAGACTACCCGCCAGGCTCTAGTGCTGTGCGCTATACTGTTCAGGCAGGGGCTATCGTCTTATTTGTTTAAAAGGACTTTATAAACAAATAAATATATTTCCGTTTATTTTTCAAGAAATACAAGATTTTTCCTGTACTATTGAGCCGATTTGGAAGATTTTGATACAAACCACACCTTCTAACTCCCTCTGGTTTAGGAGCTTGAGTTTTGTGAAACATACTCTTTAGGGTATTAAGTCATATAAAGTTATATAAGTTAATAAGATATTTATTTTATTGTTTTTTTAAAATCCACTATAAGTTAAATAAACATAGAAAACGGCAACAATACTAAAAAATCTAAGCTTTTTAAAATAGTCCATAACCCCCCCACCGAGTGTTATTGGCCCGCAAGTTCCCCCAACTATTCACAATGTGGCCCTTAGCAAAAGAAGGTTGGGCATCCCTGCCTTATAATTACCCCTGGCACTACAGCCCGTGAAGGGCCTAGGCCTACCAAGCGATCGCTGCCCAGTCATTTGGCCTGCAGATATTGGGGCGAGGCATGATCAGCGCATCCAATCCCCTCGGCCGTTGATCTTGGTTTTCGTGATCGGGGCGCTGTCTCACTGTCGGACAGCTAGGCTACTCAATTGTCCTCACGAGGCTGAGTGCACCCCGTTCCAGCCCTCATGTCAGTTTTAAAATCCCTGACGGAGCCGGGAATCGAACCCGGGGCCTACGGGTGAGAGGCAGGAGCGCTATCCCAACACCATGGGGCCGGCTAGGGATAGCCGACCTTATACTTAAATACAAGTGTTTTATTGTATTCACTCCAGTAGTTTTGACGGCAACACTTAAACGACAAACAGACAAAAATGAAAACCACGGGTGTATTAGCCCCTCATACACCTAATTCAGGATAAATAGAAAGTTTTAGCCAAAATTTCTAAATGTGCAACCAGAAAGCATACTCTATATACAGTAGCCTATATTTTTATATATATTAATACAGTGTACAATTTGATATTTTGAGGCACTACTGTATTTGCAGCTGAATGTAGGCCTAACTGTTTTATCTCAATCAGGGAAAAAGAAAGAAGTTAGAATCAGTATCCTCTTTTATTAATTCTGAAAGACATTCTCTTTCATTTCGATAATACAGTATATGTTTTTTCATGTAGCCTACCTTTTTTCATTTTCTGCAGGGACATTATCAATATTGTACACACATCAAAAAAAGGTTTGCATCACCTCGGTTCCCAGATCTCCGGCATATAGACGTTGACTGTGTATATTGTATCCAAGATACAGTCCCTTTGACTGTTCATAGATGTCACTAAAACTGCTCAAAGATGTAAACAACCATGCATGAGCAGGGCCTATTAGACGGAGGGGGTACGACAGCCGATCAGTTCCAGTCATTCCACCAGGACGAAGGTACGCTGCTCATGTTGTCTGTAGTTCTACCATGCCTAGAAGGTCAATACCGCAGTTCGATCGCGTCCGCATTGTTACTTTGTGTCAAGAAGGGCTCTCAACAAGGGAAGTTTCCAGGCGTCTCAGAGTGAACCAAAGCGATGTTGTTCGGACATGGAGGAGGTACAGAGATACAGGAACTGTCGATGACAGGCCTCGCTCAGGCCGCCCAAGGGCTACTACTGTAGTGGATGACCGCTACTTACGGATTGCCGCTCGGAGGAACCCTGACAGCAATGCCACCATGTTGAATAATGCGTTTCGTTCAGCCACAGGACGTCGTGTTTCAACTCAAACTGTGCGCAATAGGCTGCATGATGCGCAACTTCACTCCCGACGTCCATGGCGAGGTCCAGCTTTGCAACCCCGACACCATGCAGCGCGGTACAGATGGACCCAACAACATGCTGAATGGACCCCACGGAATTGGCATCACGTTCTCTTCACCGATGAGTGTCGCATATGCCTTCAACCAGACAATCGTCGGAGACGTGTTTGGAGGCACCCTGGTCAGGCTGAACGTCTTAGACACACTGTCCAGCGAGTGCAGCAAGGTGGTGGTTCCCTGATGTTTTGGGGTGGCATTATGTGGGGCCGACGTACGCCACTGGTGGTCATGGAAGGCTCCGAAACGGCTTTACGATACCTGAATGACATCCTCCGACCCATAGTGCAACCATATCGGCAGAATATTGGAGAGGCATTTGTCTTCATGGACGACAATTCTCGACCTCATCGTGCACATCTTGTGAATGCGTTCCTTCAAGATAACGACATCGCTCGACTACAGTGGCCAGCATGTTCGCCAGACATGAACCCTATCGAACATGCCTGGGATATGTTGAAAAGGGCTGTTTATGGACGTCTTGACCCACCAACCACTCTGAGAGATTTACGCCGAATTGTCGTTGAGGAGTGGGACAATTTGGACCAACAGTGTCTTGATGAACTTGTGGATAGTATGCCACGGCGAATACAGGCATGCATCAATGCAAGAGGACGTGCTACTGGGTATTAGAGGTAGTGGTGTGTACTGCAATCTGGACCACAAATGCTGAAAGTCTAGCTGTATGATGGTACAACATGCAATGTGTGGGTCTCATGAGCAATAAAACGAGCTGAAATGTTGTTTGTGTTGATCTCTATTCCCTTTGTATTTAACGGTTCCGGAACTCTTGGAACCGAGGTGATGCAAAACTTTTTTTGATGTGTGTAATTACTAACCTAACTTGTTGCTAAATCAAGTGCATAACGAATCTGGTCGATCTTTAATACATTATGTACTTAGGCCTACAGGGCATAACAAAAGTGGTAAAATCCTATAGATGACAATAGATATACAGGGTGAGTGTTTTTGCTGGAGTGGGGCTGCCAGCTAGCCAGGAGCACTACTATTCAGCAAGCGACAGACCACACTGACTTGGCTAATGGCAGCCACATATGTATTCCCGGCTAGCTAGCTGGTAGTCCTGCTCCATCAAAACACTTGCCCTCTATATGAGTTGATGAGAGGAATAGTAATGTAATTTAAGTTGGAATGGCAGGTTAGTTCATTGCATATAGGCTAGTTAACAGATGCAACACTCCGTTGAAATGCATCCTACACATTGGCCCTGAGCTAGGTCTGCCTGTTACAAAGATTAGACTTGCCAGTCCTTCCAACCGAGTTATAAGATAACATTATTCCTCTGAACAGCTCATTTATAGAAATGACTTCAGATAACAGCTCCCCAAAGAAAGGTTGTGACTGCTGAGTAAGATTTGAAAATGAGACCCCTGTTAGGATTCAAACTAGAGTCTTCTGCATTCCAGGTAGAAGCGTTGACCAACAAAACCAATCCATGGTCTAAGATTCAGAAATGATGGAAGGAGACCGTGAAAATGTAGTTGGCAAATACAACTGTGAGGAATGCTGGAAAATAGAGTTCAAATTCCAACGGTGGTCTTTTTTCGAAATCTTATTCAACAGATACATTTATGATAGGCCTAGTAAGTTATAAGAATGTCTTTGGCAACACTGACGGACTTACAGCTGTCATACTAACATCTCTTAAAAGAAATATAAAAGTTTAAATGGGCCTAGCAGTTAACTTACGGTAAAATCATTTCCTTTCAATTAATGACTTATCAAGTGTTGGTTTAAAATTCAATAATTTTGCATACTTCCGTAGTAATTTTCTCCAGTAGCACTTAATGTCTTCCATGCGTAGATTATTCCATATTAGTTGATATCCACGCTCAGCAATTGTTTCCATCTCGGTGTCATTTTCAGCTGCAAATTCTAAAAGATTTCTAATATCATCCTTTGTTGCACTACTAGACACTGGTATGTAATGAACCCATGGACGAAGTAAAGGATAAAAAAATTCTAACCATTCACTTCCAACATGAAAAACTAACGATCGACACAAGAATAAATGTTTAAGGCGAAAACTTGCTGCAACACCACGGAAATTAAATAGATATTTATACTTGCAATGCTCACTCAAAGGCACTTCTTCAGCTGGTGGTTCATACAATGTGTCTGCATCAGATTTCCATGCTTGATTCTTGGTGTATTTGGCATCAACAAGTTCAGGTTGCTCTCTGGACAACAAAACCAAGGGGTCCCTCTCACTACTGGTACGAGAACCACGGAAGAATGCTTGAGGTTCCTTGTCTTTCCAAGGCCACCGTTCTGCTTCTCTCTTCAGTTCCTTTCGATGAACATCCCAACGTCCAAGCCCTCTTGGATAAAGACTGATGGCAGGACCCCCTTCCCAGAATCCCCATGCAGGATACATAATGTCAGAATAATCAGCAGTTTTACTGAATGAAAATACAGGCTTTGGCTCACTAAAATGCTTGCTTACTTGTGGCCAATCTCGAGTATTTATAATTAACTCCATATCCGGGAGTTTGGGAAGCAATGGTATCAGGAAATGTTCGATTCCTACACATCGAGAAGGAAACATACACTCTGAATCACGATACAAACGATGATTAATAATTTGGTATTTTGTTCCCCTATTTCGTACTGAGTCCAGCATTTCCTTATTTATTCCTTTTTTGAAAACTTTTAAGTCTTGTTCTATTACAGAAGAAAAACAGCTACAATTATTTTTAGAACACGGCTCGTATGCAGCAAGAGCACTATTAATCATATGACGATAATCCCTATTTGCTTTCGTAGAATACATAAAAGATTTATCATTGTGATGTCCATTCTCTCCTTTGCAAGCTCCTACACTATCAGTTGCACAAGTATCTTGAGAGTTCAGTGAGGAGAAACTCAGTAAAAACAACAACAGGAGAAGCGTAGTCATAATAAAATACACGAAAAAAAAAGTTATACCATTAATGTTAAAACGTGCTCATAATTGCAAATAAAGGTCGTGTTTCATTTTGTCAATTGCTGTTCAGAAGGACAAAAAGAAAAATTCTTGTTTGGAACATAACCTATAATCTGCAGAACGCACTACACAGGTGGTTTCAGCGCAAAATAAACAATTTATTGTGTCCAGTGTTGCCATGCTCTGAAAAACAAAAGTCATTCAGAACAAATTATAGATCCTACAATCCCAAGAAAAATACCTTCATGATAGCACGTCGATGTAATTATTTAAATACTGTACATCCTTTGAAGCCTTGAGTAAAAGAATTAAACATTAGTTGTAAAATTGGAGAGCTCTGGCTCCATACTATCACGTAAATAGCAAAAATGACCGGCTTCTGCGGTTGACTTCTGTGTTGCAACTTCCCTCTACTCGCTTCGCCTGTGTGATTAAATCGCGTCAAGGAGGATAATGATAATACAATTTTTGCAGTTAATGACCATAAGTACTGTGTTGATGGTATTATTCTTCAGCATAGAATTGTGATAATGGTTCTTGTCTATTTGGACATTCAAGGATGTAATATCAGCTACCCGTAGCACTACACGGACACACACGCAACTAGATTCCAGTCTATGGCAGGCTATGCTTTGGTTTTGCAGATTTTTTGAAGTGAAACCCGTGACAGCCATTCGGGTCACCATGTGCCGCAATTCGTAGTTCGGCCGCATCCGCACGTTTGTCGTCATTGTGCCGGCGGTGTGAAATTCTCTCAGATGCCCGTTTTTTTTCAGCTGTAGCTCTGCAAGTAGTCGATTGTAGTTCGGTGTGCATGGCTAGAGCATCTTTCATCTCAAGATGATCTTTATTCAATTATTAGAGGCTTGCAACATCGTGGTCATGTTGCTACTTGTAATAGGGTGTGCGTCTTACTAGAGGCCGCAAGTCACGAGAGTCGGTGGCATATAATATGTTTAAGCTCATGTCCAGTCCAGTGCTCTAATTGCAAACCCATGAGGGTTGCTAATAATGAGCCCCTGAGGGATGATAATAACAACAATAACAGCAGCAAATTTCTGAGCTCCTTCGGGATATTAGTAATAATAATTGAGACCCTGAGCGTTAATAGTATACATAATATTGATAATTTTTCATATTGAGTGTCTGATACATTATACAGTATTATTATTGTCTAGAAATAACAATTACTGTCTAAGGAATAGTATAACAGGAACACATTTCCAAGCTTCTTCTGGATAATAATAATAATAATTATCCCAACATACCAACTCGGTTAGGCATTTATTTTATTCTCCTTCACCTTTATAGGCTACTACTGCTACCAAAATGGACAAGATAGACAATAGGGTTTCAACCCTTTGAGTGGGAGAAAGCCCTAATCCCAAAGGCGCAAAGCTTGGAAAACCCCACTAAGAAGCATGGCAAAATACCAATACGACCGAGTAGTTCAAACAAATATAATTGGTCGAATACTGTAATAACAAATACATTTATCAACACAACATTACAATGTCCAGACATTCAGAAAATATAAGAACTTGCTTGGTTTGAGCTTCTTTGATTTCCTTCACCCGAATATTGATCATCCTTTTAGAACAATATACCTGGGGACAGTGGCGTACCGACCGGCAGGGGGGTTCTGGGTTGAACCCCCCCCCCCCCCCCAGAGATATTCCTTTACTTGAATCTATATATTGTCCCATCTATCACCCGTTTTACGGTATCGCTCGTTTGGCGTCGTAACTCCCGTGTATACTTTAGGTGTGGTCACGTTCCTCACTTACTAAATGCCCTGCACTCTACTCGCAGTGTTGGAGCTACCCATGGATCAGTTTTGCTGTTGAAGTGGGCGATCCGTAACTTTTTTCACGTCGCTTCGGGTTGCTTTAATTGTGTGTGCCCGTTTCTTTAAAGATAATTCAGTAAAAGAGGAGTTTCTGCAATTTATTCCAATTAATGGTACAGATAAAATAATCAAGATAGGCAGATTTTGAGAGTCAGTAGCAATTGCAGCAGGAACACGGAGAGCAAAACATTATTTCTTTCTCTCATAATATTAATATTTTAAGCAACCACGTAACTACGGTCATGATGATACCACTGCATCGTTTCAGTCTCAATACAGGTATTTAGTTACTGTTTTCCATATTTTTTAGAATTTCTTTTCAATTGTTTATTGTGTCGAAAAAATGAGATCTAAAATATTTTTCATGCAAAGAGAACGGTTACTTAATTGTTGCTTTTATGAATATTAATCGAAATATCATTTTAATTATGATGATGACTGTCGTTTTAAGGGGCGAAACAGCAAGGTCATCTGTCCCTTTAATACCGGTAATGTACACAATTACCCTATTATACTAATGAAACCTCCCCCAGAAGGAAATCCTGCGTGCGCCACTGCCTGGGGACAGTATCTCAGCGTTTGAGTGGAACGGCAAGAGTAATCCTTTTTATTCAAATATATTCCTGCTGGATATTTACCATTGAATTTACGACCTTCCACTTCTCTAGAAATTAATTAATAAGATAGTGAACATTAACACATGAAATAAAAATCCTTTTTACCAGACCAACTTCTGCAACAGGGGCGTAAAACACGGGGGGTGGGTTGGGGCGGGGTGGGGGGCACAGGGGGTACCCCCCTCCAAGTTTTAAGAGCAAGACACCAATTTTAAGTAGCCTACCCTTGAAAAATAAAATTAAAATAACAAGAAAGTATTCTCAGGGTGTCTACCGATAACGAAAATAACTAATTTTACAAACAGGTAACGGAAGTAATGAAAAGTAGCTAATTTTTAAGACTGGATAATTGGAGGTAACGGAAATTCGTCGCCGAATGCGTCCGACTTCAAGGAAATGCGTACTTAGGATACCTTGAGTTGTATACATTGGTTCAACGTATATTTTCGGAATCAAGAAGAGTTTTAGTTTAGTGTGAAATATATTTCTGTATTATTAGGGACCCTGACTTTTCGCGAGACCTTTATTCGCGAAATTTTCTGAAACTCAACAGAAACCTCTCATTTCTGTTATTGACCTCTACATTTGGAGACTATCTCGAATTCTAAGTCTAGAAATGACGCGATTTAATGTCGCAATATAACGAAATGATACTGTTTCAAAAGAAAAATCGCGAAATAACAAGGGAATACATATATTTTAAAACTCTCTTCATCTTGTAAGTTTGCGACATCCAGTATGGTTAATTTGAAATTCCGTTATATTGCGATATTTCCTTCAAACTTTCATTCCATCGGATATAAAGTATTATAATGTAACTGGTTATCTCTAAAACGTGTATAATTTATACTATACAATTCGCGATTCGAATTCGAAAGAAAATGTGTTCTCTTGTGGTATGAACAATACTCTATGAACAATTCCTCTCCGAATAATTCGTAATAATCGATACCTACTTTGAACGTACATCAATACGACCAGCTGATCGCACGACTTACTTGCGGGAATCTCGTCAAATGGACCGAGATCGAAGCCGGTTGCGTTACATCATAAAACCCGTGCCCGATGATGAACTTGTGACCACGAGGACTGCGGGAATCATGTCTAAGGTGATTGGGCGCCCTTCATGATACATCCCTAAATCTACTCGCCACTTTCCCCACTTTTATTCATATTCTGATTGTTTTTTGTATTTTAATTAGAAATAATGAATAAAATTAACGTTTTATTTTAAAACTAGCCTTATACCTATATTACCATGTTATTTCAGGCTTTAAAGCCTAAAACGAAAAGAAGTTCTCCCTGGTAGGTAGGCAACCGCAGTTTATAAATTTGACCCCACCCCCAAGTTTGCGAGGAGGTTTACGCCCCTGTTCTACAATACTACATATCTCACACACTGTCAAATTATTATCATCAAATCTAAAATTTCAAACTGGAATCTCATCTCTGTTCCAATGTTCACCCAATCATCCCAACTCACACTAATTTTAGGTTGGTCACAAAACAATTGAGGGTTTGTGGGCAAGAACATAGTAACCCACATATCACAACTTTTGGAGATAAAATGGCGCCGTACAGCTCACTACTTCTCCCATCTAGTTTCCAAGTAGTTGCTCTCTATCCTCAACAGATGGCATGCTACACCAGCTTAGTTAACCCACATCGGTCTACATTTGAAAACAAAAGTTGGTAACCCACAAACCAAGATGGAGGCAATGAGTGAAGCATGTGCTACTTCTGGCGGGAAAAGAAGCAATAAGCAGAGGTTCCAATTTAATCCAGAAGATTTAAATATTAGTGACGTGTTGGTTGAGGACTCAGGAAGTGAATATAATCCTAGTAGTGATGAAGATGATCCAGAAAGTAGTGATGTAGAAGAGGTAAGTACTGCCTGTCTTCACTGCCATAAGTGATGAGGGTTACCATGTCTTGTTTCTGAAAATCAAATTTATATTCTGTGAAGTATATATTTTAGGAAAAGTGTATATTAATTAGAGCCATATGATGAACGTTTAGTGTAGAATTAATACAAATTATAATATCTTACTTGGTGATAATGAGCATGATTGTTGTGTGGGATACCAAGTTATGCATCCTAGAATGTGATACTTCAGTGGGTTAGCAGGGTTTGTATATTATGAAGTTACTAGGCTATCAAGTTTCTTAATTATTTAGTAACTCTCTTCTGCAGGTTTCTGAGGTAACCCAAATGAAATGTGCAGGTACTGAAGGAAATACTGGGACTCGATCAAATCAACAAACCAAAGGTACCCATTCAATGGAAAATGGCAGCTCAAATAGTATTCCAACCAAGAGGATTAAACTCAATAAGAGAAAAGTAAACAAGAGTTTACGCGACAAAGGTAAGGGATGATAACCTTACAGTAGAATTACACACATTGCACTTATGTTTGAAATAACACCAATACAACTGTTAATATCTTTATAGTTATATTTATAAATTTTTTGACATTTCTTTAATTACAAGCAAGGTATATCGCTCTGGACAGCACCTACACGAGAAGAGAGAAATGGGAGGAGACTGTGGTTGTAAAATTAAGTGTTACGAAGTGTTGGGTAAGAACACCAGAGAGAAACTATTTTCAACTTCAAAACGCGTATATCCATGGTAGACTGTCAGTGACACCTGTAAAACGCAGATATACCAATAAAGGTGAAGGAAGCCGGCGAAGCAACAGTATTCAATATACTGTCTTGAAAGGTTCTGAGGTAACGAAGATTTGCAAAATAGCCTTTCTTAACATTCATGGGCTTCAGAAAAGCAGGAGAAGAATAGAAATGTTGCCAAAAAATATATCACAAGGCATGAGCTCGCCGCCACTAGATAAAGGAGGTACTCATAACACAAGGAAGGACATGTTTACGGAAGAGCAGAAAGATTTTGTGCTTCAGCACATTAACATCATTCCGAAGTATCAAAGCCACTACAGCAGGCGACATAATATGGACAAGATGTACATAGGTCATGAGTTCTCAATGACAACTATTTATGATGACTACCAAAACAATTTCTGTAAAGACAGGAACATTACTCCAGTTTCAATCGATAAATATAGAAAAATATTTCGAGCACTCAATATCGGTTTTAAGCATCCCAAAAGTTACACCTGTAAAACATGCGATTCACTTGATTTAAAAATAAAAGAATGTAGATTGAAGCAGAATGCTGGTGAATTGAAGAAAGCACTCACCGAACAAGAACATCACCAAAGGAAGGCACAAGCAGGAGCAGAAACTATTAAGCAATTCAGAAAACTTGCTAAGGTCGATGAAGATACTTTGGTATTTTCGTTTGACTTACAACTAGCTCTGCCTATTCCAAAATTAAGTACAGGACCAGCCTTCTATTCAAGAAAGAATTAGGGCTATAATCTCAGCCTACACGACTGCAAAAATGAGAAAGGCTACTTTTACTTCTGGGATGAGCCCACGGCTGGAAGAGGTCCAGAGGAGATAGTCTGCTGCCTGAAGAAACACTTTGAGACATTGAACTTAACTGGCAAGAGACTAGTAATGATTAGTGACAATTGTGGAGGACAGAACAAAAATTGGTCTGTAGTTTCATTCTGGAGTTATCTGGTTGCAAGTGGGCGTTTTGAAAGGATAGAACACTATTTACCAACTCCTGGCCACACTATGCTACCTTCCGACCAAGATTTTGGCGTAGTGGAAAGTTATGTTAGAAGACATGTACAGTTTGTGTACTCTCCTGAACAGTGGGTGGAAATATTGAAAAAAGCCTGCCATAAGAAACCATTTGCAGTTACACACATGCAACAATACGATTTTATATCTCTTGAAAACCTGAGGGGAAAGTTCACATTTCGAGCTAAGAATGAAGACAAGAATCCTGTGAAATTTAAGGATGCTGTAGCATTTACCATTTCAATGCCTGATGTGATGAAACTTAATATAAGGCATCACTACAACGGGGAAGATGATACAGTTAATCTTTGTCGTCGAGGACAAACAGTATGTCCATCACAATCACAGTTCCCTAAGAAGTACACAGACTTGAGCAAAATTGACGAAGCTAAGCTGAAAGACAAAGCAGCTTTGCAACAGTATATTCCCCCCAGCGAGTACAACAATTACTTCATGAAATTGAAGAAAAGTAGAAAACCTGAAGGGGAGCTGGACGAAGATACTTATGGCGATGCATACATGTCTGCAAGCGAAGAAGTGTGATCGATAGTTTAAATAAGCAGATTAGTGTTTGATGAAACCAAAGTTCCTAATAGAATGCTATAATTGAAAGAGACTTGAACGGACTGTTGAATATTAAGTGTACTAACTGAATCTTTTTGTGATTTAGCATTCATTTCACTCAATTCATTTGATAATAGTGACAATTAATAGCTAAGACACTTAAAAACTGTATATTTCAATACCAAGCATTTATGAAAACAAGGAAAAATAGTCATTACTGAATTTTTATTTAATATAAATTTCCAGATATTTTAAGTGTTCATAGTATTGAACGTGAAATCTATTTTCTTTGTTGCATTTCATTATTTATGAAAATATATTTTTAAAGTAAGTAATGTTTCTTTGGTAACCCTCTTGCATGGTATAAACATAACATGGTAACCCACATTATTAGTGCTAATATTATATTTTTTCCAACATACGATTTGAAAAATCCCCATTAAGCATTCTCCTCAATAACATATGTTAAGCTCATATTTCTAGGTGGATTACAGATTTCACACTTGGTTTTCCTCATTTTTCTCAGATATACTCTCTTGTGGCTTACCATGTTCTTGCCCACAAGCCCTCAATTCGTCATACGTATAATAACTTCTGTAATAATTTCCCCTGTCAAAAACCTTTCGCGTATTTTTCCACTGTCATATAATCTATTTTTATTTGTTCCTCCTCTCTTTTATACTTTTTCTAAAAAAAATGGTGCTAGGATAGGAATGTATTCCGTATTTTAACACTAATAAGCAAGGGAATCCGCAAAATATCATACAGGAATCAAATCAAAAAGCAAATAAAACAACAAAACCACAAAATGGTTACAAGAAAATCGAAGACGAAAGAATGCGCACAAGAAGACGAACTGCTACCACAAAATCAACAAGATGTTCAGTAAAGAACATATAGCCTACTTTCTCCTAAATGCATGGGTATAGTTATAACTCTTTGTCCTTTTCAAGGAGTATAATTGAATGCTGGTTGTAGTAGCTTGTTGAAATACAACGGATTATTATTATTAGCGTATGATAATACAATTGGCAATCGGGACACAAAATATATAAATATATATAGGAAAGCAAAGAAATGTGAAAAACGGCTTCGGCAATGTGGTAGCCTCCCACAGACGTATGTCCAGTCTCTCCAACCAAGAGGTTGCGTCCGGGGTTAAACGATGGAGGACTTCGAATGATCCAGAGAAAGCTCGCAAATGGCAGGGCAGTCCTTCACAATGTGCATGATGGTTTGCACTTCAGAACCACAGTCACAAGCAGGAGACTTCAGCCAACCCCACTGGTGGAGAACAGAAGCACTTCTTCCAACACCACAACATATCCTGTTAAGTTTGATCCAGGTGGAGCGAGGGAGATTGAACCCAGTCAGTTTTATTGGTGGATCCCTGATAGAAATGCCAGACGAGAATGATTGTGACCATTCTTGTTTCCATGCCTCCTTAGGTCTGAAAGGCATGCCAGTTAATTCCTTGGCTCTCCTCCAAGCAGGTTTCCGGGACTTCAGTCTCGTTACGGCATTTTCGCCTGTGTCCTGATGGATGGGAAGAGAGCTGTTCATCAGAATCCTCGACCATACTCTAGCACGGGATCTCTTCCGTCTGATGTAAGGAGGTTCAATGTTGCTCAGAACCGGGGACCACTGGACAGGAGTGGGGTGTAATGTACCAGATATAACTCTCATTGAGTGACGTAGCTGGACATCTACCAGTCGAGTGTGGGAGCTATTCAACCATACAGCAGAGCAGTACTCGGCAGTCGAATATAAAAGTGCTAGAGCAGTTATACAAAGCGTATTCGCATTTGCACCCCATGTAGTTCCAGCTAATCTACCCAGCAAGTTGTTACGGCTTTTAAGTTTAGCTGCAAGTTTCTCGAGATGGCATCGGTACGTTAAGGATCTGTCTAACGTTACACCCAGGCATTTGGGGGGTGGTATTGAACTGCAGTGTGTGATTCCTGAACCTGATCATAGGCTGGTAGTTTGCGTACCTATTACTGAGATGGAACGTAGCTACTTCTGTAGCTATATTAAACGTTGATTGATTGAAACCTCACCTGAATTATATATACACATTAGCAGGTACCCGCGGCTTCGCTCGCGATCAAGACAATGGGGACGATGCATTGTTGCTGATAATTGGGCTATTCTATTACAGCAATCGCGGCTTCAGGTGGGTCCATTCTAATTATGAAAATTCTGATACATACAGTATATTGATATGAGCAGCAAAGCGGGAATTTTATTGAGCTGTAAAAGTCTGCAGGGTACGATGTTACATTATGTGAACACATTTTAGAATTACGTTTTTGGTTTTGCCACCTTCCTCTGAGGCATAACGATTTTTTTGTCCGGATACTCGCTAGCACGCCATATACAGTAGCCCATGAGAAAAAATGGTTTTGACTAAATGTACACCTGCTGCTGTTAAGTGTGTGTCATTGTGCTTTGTTAATAGAAATTGCGAAAATTGTTTGAGGAGGGATTTTCACTCTTGCACACTGGAATGCCAAATCTATCGGAATATGGAGAATTCAAAGCATTTTTCCTTAAGCTATTCTGGGTGTAATTTTGCCACACTTATTGATGATTTGAACGTCAACATGTCGCTATTAATGTACATGTCGCTGATGTACATTATGCAGTCTCTTCCAGTGTTACTTCCCAGGGATTGAAATTCTCCAACAACCCTTTTGCATCACATGCCTCTCTAAGCTATTAAAATTCCCGATTGTTGTTGTTCGAGTCTTCAGTTTTGTTGACTGGTTTGATGCAGCTGTCCATGCCTCCCTCTCCTGAGCTAATCGTTTCATCTCTACATAGCTACCACACCCTACATCCGAGGCAATCTGTTTAACTCTGGTCTACCCCTACACTTCTTGTCCTCGACGATCCCATCCACAACTAAGCTGGCTATTCCTGGGTGTCTTAATATGTGTCGTACCAACCTATCTCTTCTCGTCATTAGCAGTCGCCAGAAACAGCTCTCCTCTCCCACTCGTCTTAATAGCTCTTCATTTGTTACCTTATCTACCCATCTGATCTTCATCATTCACCTGTGACACCACATTCAAACGCTTCAATTCTCCTCTTTTCTGCTGCACCATTAGTCAAAGTTTCACTTCCTTATAGTGTCACGCTCCAGACAAAAGCTTTCAAAAATGACTTCCTAATACCTAAATGTATATTCGATGTCAACAGATTCCGTTTCTGTATAAATGCTTTCCTTGTCTGAGCCAACCTGCTTTTTATATCCTCTTTGCTTCGTCCATCACTGGTTATTTTGCTTCCTAAGTAACAGAAGTCTCCTACTTCCCGTAGCGGTCCACCTGCCAATTTGATGTCCATAGAAGTTTCTGAATTTTTTCGGCTGCATTCCAATAATTTTGTTTTACATTTATTGGTTTTCATCATGAATTCCTTTCTCAAGACGGAGTCCATACCATTCAAAAACTCGTTCAAATCCTCTGGCGTATCGGCCAGGATGACGTTGTCATCAGCAAATCTCAAAGATGGAATTATTTCTCCTTGAATTTTCGCTCCCACTTTAAATTTTTCTCCAATTTACTGATTATTGTGTTTTTAGAGATCTTTGAAATGCGTTGCCCCATCACATGGTGTAGATGCATTGTCAAAGGAAAACATTCCATGTTACGAACATGGGACGCATAACCTGTACCGAAAGCCTATTCTGAACAGCAGTTCCTTGAACTCAGATTTGCCAACATTTTATTGTAACTTTCCATGTGGTATATCTCTTTACCTCAATATACAAAAGAGTGCTTTAAAAATCATGTCTTGTGTAAATTTTGGAAAAGGTAGTGAGTGTGGTTTTTTCCGAAGTGGTTTCTCGCTCGTAGAAATTCTTTTCAGTAAAATAGACTGGTTCAAAATTTTGTAAGTGCACATTGAGGTATGTGACGGCGGGATACCTTAAGTGTTACGGAAATAGCCGCCACAGAGCTTCGTTGCTACTGAAATAACGACCAGACTGATATTTGTACTTAACTATACGGGATTTGTGAGCCCAGTGTTTATGAAATTGAACGTAGCTATATCGTTACCTTTATTTAGTAGCCGCTACTGTAGTGTTTAAAAGTTAAAAGTTTTATTAGGAGACGCTTTCCCTATTTTTTTAACCCCTGGTACTACAGCCCTATCATACGACCGCCTCCTAGCCATTTGGACTGCAGATATTGTGGTGACGCGTGGTCAGTGCATCGTGTCCCCTTGGCCGTAAATCTTATTCTTCGTGAACGGAGTGCTGCCTAGATATCAGACAGCTACTCTATTGTCCTCCCGAAGCTGAGTGCACTCCGTTGCAGCCCTCACGTCAGTGTCTAAAATCTCTGACGGAGCCGGTAATCGTACCCGGGGCCTCCGGATGAGAGGCAGGCGCGCTACCAAGTTCTTATTGTGTTTATATATCTCTTGAAAAAGATAATAAATGGATTGGCATTGCCTCCTACACGGATATATAGAAAATCGGATGTCATACCTTGAGGTTCTGTTGCCATGGAAACGGACTTGCTATTCGTTCATCAGTTTATCAGAGTGAAGCTAGTGAAGATAGTTTTCTGCGGATATCTTTTGGATTTATGAAGAAACGGTCGAACACCTATTTACTCATTTTTAAGCTGATTGATTTCCTCTGAGTTTCAAACTCCTCGCCTATGTCGTTTAAGAGATACACGGTCCGTTAGGAATCCTTCAACCCCCACTTTTCACCCCTTTCACCTCATAATATTGAACCCGCTGAGCTAAGGTTCATGTGATATTTTTCATGACAACACATTTATGATGGGATGTACTACCTTTGAACACACCCAGAAAGCTACTAGAAGCTGAGAGCTTATACCATTCTCTTTGGAGTAGCGAAGGATCGCACTTTTGACTTTGGTGAAGTCTGCTAATTATTTATCTGAGGTCTTATTAATCAACTTTACCTTTCTACGAGACTCAGTATATTCCATTTCGTCATTCAGTATTATTGAAACATTTTGGAGAATGTTTTTTCACTTTAAGGTATGGTAATATCATTGCAGATACGCAAACAGGAATGTAAGTAGTCGCTGCACGACTTAGTTTGACGACTTGATTCCACGAGGAACGCAGTTCCGTGCACTACGTCTTGAGAATCCGCCCGGTTGAGGCGTGTTGAAATACCCGTCGTGTAAGACGTGGAAATAGTCCGCTTTATAGCGAGGAATTTTTATCAAGTGTCATCGAGCACCATTGTACTGTGCATCACGATTTGTAAAGTGTAGTGATCAGCACGAATAGTAACGTGAACTTATTTGGAAAGTATTGCGAATTTTCGACGATTCTGTAGCACCACATTTTTATACCCACGTGATTTGTGGAGGGCTAAGGCCTTGTGTGAAATATACAGGTAATTGTGATATTGTTACATTAGACAAGTGTTATACTAAATACGCATTATATATGAATTGCTACGGTGGATTTATCCACAAGAAAACGACGCCAATTTCACGGATGCCACGTGATTGCGAAAGTAGATTCTGTGCACGTGTGAAACAGCAGATCAGTGCATGGCCATTTATTAATGATATCTGCAAAGTGTAGAGGCTGTGTTACCAGATATATGTTTAACGCCTGTGATAACTACAAAGCACACCGTAATTTTCAAGTAATGATGATGAAATACATGATGTCTAATATTACCGACCACGTGTTCGACATTTGTAACACCATGTTTGAGTCGGAGATAATGGGCTAAGTACCATTATGGTATGAGGGAGATGTCTCGGATGGAACGAGCATGATTTGGAACTTCAGGAACGTCGAACGAGAAGGGAGGAGTCGAGGATGCCTTTCCTAGGCATGTCCAACCCATTCACGATGTCAACTACAGGGACAGACCGAACCCTGGTCTTTAGGAGAGCCAAGATGGAAGTTCTGATACGGACGATGCCAATCCTGAAAGCCAGATGTGCTTTTGTTCAACCCTTGTCGTTGGACAGAGAGCTAAGTGTGGGCTCCTTCATATCGTGAGTTTGTACAACCCTTCTTTGTTCTAGTCATTGGTGGTATATTTAGATTAGTGTAGATTGTAAATCAGCCGAACTTAGTGACAGCCATTTCATAGGTAGGGAATGTAATTAGTATAATTAGATGTCATTTATTTACAGTGATTGTGAGTCACCCTTGGGTTTGATATTTTGTTCAACCCTGGTGCAATCTGATGGACGTCGTAGGACGCCAATTTCTGTCTATTGCTAAACGTGACCGTAGTCATTTTTTAGGCTACTTTGTTTAACCCTATCTGGGGTGATTTTCAATTCTTAGCAGACTCCTGTTATGGCAAACTGATGCCATGGTCATAATTCTTTAACTGCACTTATTGCAGCCAGTCAATGTTACGCCCCTGACTTCATTAGAGTAGTCGTATCATTTGGGTAATCGACTGTAATTACCAGTTTTGTAACTGCATTTATATTTCATTCAAGATGTGCTCAGAAGCCATCCAGGTCAAGTGTAGACCTTGCAAGTAAAAGGGATGTTTCGTTGTAGCCTAGCATCGAACCCAGTTCCCATCGTATCATTAAGCAAATCCAGCAGAGTGGTGTTTGCGCCATAATATTATTTTTGTTAGTGTCAAGTGTGATGACACGTGATTTATTTGAATGTTTGATACAAGTAACAAATGAAGTGTTTTATCTTTGAGAGCAGAGAGCTCCAGCAATGAGTGACATTGCTATCTTTTAAACGTCTTTGCTATGAAAGACAGAGTTATATGTTTGTATTCAGCTTTATAGCGTGCTTTTAATGCACACGTTCTTCGATGTTTATAACCTATGGTAAAGGTATTATTATGAGGCCAGCTTTACAGTTATTTTCTTGCCTAAATTGCCGGCCCAGTCAACGTGTTGTGTCTAATAGTGCAGGGAGCCTGTAACTTGCTGTGACAGAGACAGATTTGTGAATATTTCCCAGCGCACGAGTGAGAGCGCTTGCTTCCAAGTGAGACAGACTTATATTAACACAGTATGCAATGCTTGTAGCATTCTTTCCTTTTCATTGCATTGATAGCCCATTGAACCAAGTGTCCATTTCTGTGTTTGAGCACATGTTCTGTAGATTGTCATTTGTTAGTTAAACGCCTTTTGCGTGTACCGTTGTTTCGACGAGTACAGTTATGTCAGGTTTCTTATAGTATGTTGGAGGCTAGCCCCGTGAAGAGGGTTTTTTCATGTATGTAGGTATTTTGTGTACCATGTCCGGGACTGTTCCCGTGGACCAGATATTTAGGGAGGGTAACTGATGTGTCCAGGCCCGTCCCAGAGTTATTGAACGCGAGCTGTGCGCCACTGGTAACTTGTGTTATTGTGTGTCCGAGTTGTTATTGCTCGTTGATTGTATTCCGACTTTTGAGTCGAGGCTTTTTGGCAGAGGTGATCTCGCGGAGACGCTCCTTGCCAGGCTTGTCAGCTGTTATTCGCCATAAACCAACGATAATCTAAACCGACATCTTAATAATAAAACGCATAATTGTGATAAACAAAATATAACTAACGAATCCTTTCTATTTAACCTTGTTCATTTGCATTTGGAACCTGCTGACATGGCCGTGCCAATGAAGGTATTTCCTGGAGGAAATGACTTTAGGACAGCTGACACTTTTTGTAGCGACTGAAGCTTGCTCGAACCTTTAGTTCGTAGCTGGTGGAGCGCAGGCCATACGATGTTAGACGTAGTCTTCACTACGCAGTCGTCACCGTAATTACACACGTTAAATGACTATGGCTTACAAACAGTAAACCAAGGTGTAGGTAGGCTTTGAATAACACTGTGGTCTTGTATTTATTGATTTATTGATGTAAAATTGTACAAATCCTCTATGTCACCTTTTGTGTGCTGATTAGCACCTAGTTTGTAAGAGTGTCTTAGATGTTTTTTTATGGCTTGTCACATAGCTTTGATTGTAATCGTTTGATATTACGGACGTCACCGCCGTAAATTTTGTAATAAATTGATAGGACTTAGCTAGATGAATTAATATTACATGTAAATGTGGAAATGGTATCATCCTAACTTAGATTTGTTTTGCTACCCTGTTAAATGTAAATTCCGATATTAGCTTGATCTTGTAACTTGACCTAGGGTTTTTCGTCGTACCATTTTCCTAGTGTTGCTGTTGTTGCTTTAATAATTGTGAGATAGATCTTTCGCGAGGGTTTACTGTAACTTCTCAGGTAGGGACCTGCTCTTTATTTTTGGTTATTTATTAGCTTGCGGATTAGCCGATAGAAACCCTCCAAACTAGGATAGGGGTTTGTTGATTCTAAAATAAATTTCACGATGTTTTACATAAGTCTGGATGTTTCCTTTCTCAGTCTAGCTTTTAAGGTGAACCTTTCCTTAGGCAGTCTCTGACCCTTTGTCACCATGTACCACGATCCCCGTGGATGATGGATTCTCGTGCCGCTTTGGCCTGTTTGGTAGTTCACCTGATCCTCTCGGCAAATAGGTCCGCCGGATGAGATGTCAGGGAAGTCATTTCGGTTGTTGGCTGTCCTGGCGGCTCCTCTGACGGGCACATATACTCATATACTTATTTAAGTGGCGCCCAACGTGGGGCCGACGTTAACGTGGTGACCGTCAGTTCCATGTTATTTAAGAGGATCTTAATGTTGATCAATGGTAAATTGACCGGACTGGGACGAACTTAGGAAGTCGTACTGCAGATCAATTAACCACATGGCATTCGTGTTTGATGCAAGTCCATGGGGTGAGGCTTTTGGGTTAGATAAATGATGGATAGGATTTTCTTTGATGATGCCTCATCCTGAGTAAATGTAATACTTTGCTTTGCTCGCCGTTGTCTCTGTAAATGTAGAAGCACTTAGTTTGCATACTCCAGCTGTACTCGTGATGTTTATTTAAATGAAACAAGCTTTATACCACCAAGTAACTAATCATAGCTCTAAGTTCCATAAGAGATTGCTCCCTCTCTTTCTCAATAATTTCTTGTCATGGATGAGGAAACAATTCGTCGTGTGTTTGGGGAGATGTTGGCAGGTGTCAATGCCAATCTCCAGCAGATTACTGCTGACTTGGGTGAGAATACCCAAGCTGTTAACAATGTAAGTGGTCATGTGGACCAGGTTAGACAGGATCTTGAGTTCAACACACAGTCAATTAATAATGTTAGACAGGATCTTGATGTTAACACACAGTCAATTAATAATGTTAGGGCTGATCTAACGCAGGTCAGGGCCGACATGGATGCTCATAGAATAGAGGCCAGAAATGATCTTACGGCAGGTTTAGCAGCTGTTAGGGTTGACGTAATACGACACCATCAGGAGGCTAACCAGCGTATTGATAATTTGACAGACCAAATGAATAGAGCTAGGGAGGACGTGCAGACCCGATTAGAGGAGCACACCGCTCAGATTCAAACTACTATTAATAGAGTTCAGGTCGATATGAGGGCTGACATAGACCATACTCGAGAGGAATTTGGAACTCGATTAACTCACGTCGAGGGATTCATGGACAACGTCAAGAAGGACATGGCTACCATGAACATAGGACTCGTACTGATGAGAAGTGCAGTGAACGCCGTCAACAATAATGACAAGGCAGTCGTCGATAGTTTGATCCAGGTCAAGGACGAGTTGCGTACGAATCAGAGGAACATTACGGAATTAACCGAGACCGTAACAAGGCTACGAGAGACAGTAGACATTCATCGAGAAGAAAATAAGGTCGATGTAATGCTGTTGAGGGGTGACCTTAATGAGCACAAAATTATAATGGAGGCGAAGGTAGCCGAGGTCAAGGATGACGTAGGTCGGATCAAGAACAACATGTCCAAAGTCGAGGGGGAAATCGAATCATTGCAGAAAAGATTTGAGGAAGTCGCAATAACCGAGAGGTTAGACCTCAGTTACAACTTGAGGACAGCTATTCGTGAAGTCGACACCAACCTCAAAGGTAAAGTCGAGAGAATTGAGTTGCAGCTCAATGATTTGGGAAACAAGGTCGCAGCTAAGACTATTCCAGGGCTCGAAATTATCGAGAGACGTCTCGACCGACTTGAGACTCAACCAAGGGAGATACATTTTCCTTCACAGATGGGAGACTCTCAGGCAACACCAGGACCGCAATCCGCAGGGATAATGCCTACACTCTTTCAACCTAGCGCTCCCATGGAACCACAACCATTCCAAGTTACCGGTTCAGCGCAGAGTCAAGCGTTAAATTATAACGCGGATCCTTTCCAACCTGTACATAATCAACAAAGTCAGGAGACAAGTACGCCAACGCATAATAATACGCCAAGTTCATTCAGACCCGCGCGTACGCAGGGGAACGTGACAATCATCCGTTCGCGAGAAGAGCTACCAGCTCGATTCTCAGGCACTGGAAGTGGTATCACTCCCGTAGAATTTTTAGCGAATGTGGAGAGCTACTTAAGGGACACAATGGTAACTCCGAAGAGAGAACTCCGAGTCATTGAGCGTTTGCTTGAGGGACAAGCTAGCACTTGGTTCAGGGCCTTCCGTTATTCATTCTTAAGCTATCAAGACTTCAGAGAAGCCTTACTGAGGACTTACTGGTCAAGCGACATCCAGCAAAGTATTAGAGCTGAGATGTACACTCGCGGATACAGCTCGAACACTTTGACGCGCTATGCGAACTAATTCGCAACCCAGCTAGCGAAACTTCGTTGTTTGCAACCCCCACTGTCAGAGCAAGACCTAGTAAATACCATCGTCTGGCAATACCCTGCAGACGTGCAACGAGTATTGATCGCTGCAGGAGCATCCACATTTCAGCAGTGCGATCAGATCTTGCGACGATTGGACGCTAATACTGAACAGTTTCCAACACACCGTCAACAGAAGGCTGACAGGCGCGATGAGGGACACGTTAACTTGACGACTGTGGACAAAGTGTGCCAGACGCCACAGCAAACACAGACTCAAGAGAGCCTTGACCATCGTGATGAATATAATCGTGGTCGGAGAAATTGGAATAACACTCCGTACGCTAGAGACCGGAGAGATGACCGTCGTAGTTATTGGAACCGACGCTTTGATCGAGGAACGAACGACAACCGCCGTTACGATGACGACCGCCGAGGGAGTAACAACCCGAACCCACAGCAGGGAAGTATCCGCAGAGATTACCGCTACAGCAGAGGATACAATCGCGATCGGGACCCCAGATACCAGACCGATCGAGACTGGAGAGGAAGAGCACTGGAGAGTCATGAATACCTTCAACAACTCCGAGAACTCCAAGAAATTCAAGAAGGGGGAGATCAGAACCCGACTTCGCGGGAAACACGAAATATTCCGGCGGAAGAAACGGAGCGAAACCAGCCCGGTACTTCCCGCCAAGAGAAGAAAAAAAAACGCCAAAAAACCAGTAGATTCTTACCCGATTGAACACAGAGTAACTGCCACTATCTTACTCTGGGAGCCGATTCAGGAAGATCTATTAGACGAACGACGAACGACGAACCACAACTACGATTTGACGCGTCTACCGAAGATTGTAGCTATCCTGAATGGATGTGACGTAGTCATTCTCATCGATACAGGAGCGATGATAAGTGTCATTTCCCCCGATTGCCATGCCAGACTGAAAGCAAACTTTGAGGTGACAGAGCTGCCAGTTTCTGCAGTAAGAGTCAGAGGAGTTATACCTGACCGTGTCGTAACGTGCAAAATTCAGATTTTATGCACTTTGAAAATTTCGAGCCACGTGTACTTGCACGAATTTCTAGTGATGAAAGGCTTGCATCATGATGCCATATTGGGTGCAGACTTCATTCGGAAGTAAGATGGAATCATTGATATGGGACGTAATACGGTGGAGTTTAAGCCGAACGAACCCATCCAAATGAATTTAGTAGAGGAAGAACCGGAATTTGAATCCGAAGTCAACGTTGTTGAGAATTTAAATGGCAAGGAAATTGAGGAGACACAAGATGCCGACGAAGAGGCAGAACAATTATCAGCACCCATCCGAGAGAAACTAGATGCAATATTAAGCGAATACGAGGATATATTCGACACCACACCTGGTGAGATATTGGACTACGAGTACGATCTTATACTACTGGATGATTCCCCGTTCCAGAAGAAGATTTATCCTATCGCAGAGACGCACCGCGAGGAAGCTGCTAAGAAGATCCATGAGATGGAAGCAGCAGGTACAATTAAGAAGTCACCGACTCCTTTCTTGAATCCTATAACACCTGTGGTTAAGGTGGATGGAAGCTTGAGACTTTGTCTCGATGCGAGGGCCTTAAACGAACGCCTAGCTCCTGAGCATGACCGACCGCCCAAGATTAGGGACATCCTCAGAAAATTTAAGGGGAAGAAGATATTTTCGTCATTGGACCTAGTACAATCCTACTACCATATAAGATTATCTGAGCATACTCAGAAGTATACAGGGTTTCTGTTCGATCAGACCACCTATGTCTTTCGAAAACTACCCTTTGGAGTGAAGAATGCCGGAGCTGCATTAATTAGAGCACTTGATGCGAAGCTGACTCCTGAAGTAAAACAGAAGGTGATATGTTACGTGAGTAGTGTGTTTTGGCCGGTTCTAGCACCTCCTCCTCCTCACCCTCCTCACAAGATTGCGGCGACGCGATATCTCTCGAACGCATAGTTGGATTTTGACAAATGAGGTGTCATTGAACTCGGGCTGACACCCCCTTTCCAATGGACAACATATCTCTACCCCAAAATAAAACCTACCCCTAATAGGGGGTGACATTTTAATTTTTTACAGAATCTCTCTATCCAATTGCAACATGTGAGAGTTTGAATGTCAATATGGAATGAAACGTTGTTCTACACAAGAGACATGTATACAGTGGATAGCCACTATGAATTAACATGCTTGTTTTTGGTTTTTATGCATGCCCACTCATGGCTTTTGAAGAGGGTGGGGGAGCGGTTCCCTGTGGACGGGTCCTTGTTGACAGGTCATTGTTGACAGGTCATTGTGGATAAGTCTGTGTGGACAAGTCCTTGTGGACAGGTCCTTGTGGACAGATCCTTGTGGACAGGTCCTTGTGGACAAGTCCTTGTGGACGAGTCTTTGTGGATGAGTCCCTTTGGACGGGTCCCTTTGGCCTGGTTCCTACGGACTAGCCCATGAATTTATTTAAATTATGTCAAAGGGTCTAACTACATTTTACGCGTAAAGCAGTGTGTTGAACTGACGTTGTTCACTAATCCCCCCACTAATATAATGTGATAACGATATGAAAGGAAGTGACGAATACATGTGAACATACAAGGGATCTAACTTGGTGGATGGATGTGTCATTTGTAGTTGAAAGAGAATAATACATGTTCTTAAGATGTTAAAACTTAGGAGATGGTACGTGCAGTAAGACGTCTTGTTACTTCCTGTGTCATATTACAGACATGACAGAGAGCACGCAGATCTGTTGCTATGACTAACGCTGCAGTAATTTGAAATCGCAAGTGTTCATGAAGACAATGGGTGATGATCATGCAAAGTTAGCAGTTATTGGATATTACACAGGTGTTCCTTCCGGTGTCATGTTGCTGACATGGCAGAGAGCGCGCACTGCTGTTGCTATGACTGACGCTGCAGTAATTTGAAACCCCAAGTGTTGATCAAGACAATGAGTGATGATCATGCAAAGTCAGCAGTAATTGAATACCACACAGGTGTTCCTAGTGTACTTTGGACTCTCAGCTGTATTGGGAAAGGAAATGCAATGATCTGCAAAAAACTGCTGACACGTGCGATGAGAGTTTATATAAGAGAGGTGTCATATATTTCCCTACTGTCAGTCTTTATTACTCGCTTTGAGTGAACAGTGCTCTATTACTGCTCAAGAGTAGTAAAAAAAACCTTTTTGGTAGAAAATCATTAAATTATATTGCAAGGTAAGTACTTATTATTAATGGATTGTAGTCTTTTATTACTAATTGATGTTGAAGTTATTGATTGGAATGTATTTATTTGTTGATTGATTGATTGATTTGTTTACAGATAATTGTGTACCTGTTGGTTACCAGATTCCTACAATCTGTTCATTCAGTGGCAGCAGTTGATAAATTATAAAAAGGTAAGTGCCCCTCTAATAACTTTTAAACAGTTAGAGTGATGTTTTCCAATGTTCACCACTACATGTCAGTGAAAATGGTATATTTAGCAGTCAAAATATGGAACTACTTGACCATGGTGTGTAAAGCTAATTTTGTAGGTTAGATTTTGATTACCGCTCTATTAAGTCTGAATGTTCATTGCTAGGTGTCAGTGACATAGGGAATAATTAAAGATTCAACCTCAGTTCACCTATCATAACATAACTTTACCTAACTTAACCTTACCACGTGACATGTTTTACAAGTTTAGACTTGCTTTATGACTGACTATGACGTCACACTTAGCTCACTTAACTGGTGGCTGCTGGTTTCTATCACGTGACATGTTCTACAAGCTTAGACTTGTTTTAAGACTGGCTATGACGTCACACTTAGCTCACTTAACTGGCGATCGCTGGTTTCTATCACGTGACATGTTCTAAAAGTTTAGACTTGTTTTAAGACTGGCTATGACGTCACACTTAGCTCACTTAACTGGCGACCGCTGGTTTCTATCACGTGACATGTTCTACAATTTAGACTTGCTTTAAGACTGGCTATGACGTCACACTTAGCTCACTTAACTGGCGACCGCTGGTTTCTACCACTCTATCAAGTTCCAATGTTACCCACTAAGTGTCAGTGACAGTGGTATATAGTAACCCTTAGTTAGAACTACATGAAGTTAGACTTGCTAGGAGTTCACAGATGATCGATTTAAATACCCTGCTACAACCATTGACTGGAATGTAATTAAACTATTTATATTGTACTTTGTTTTATCACTAATTAACATTTATGATTTCTTTCTTTTATAGGTAATTTCGACAGTGATCATTATGTTCAAGTGTGGTGACAGTAAGAAACAGTTCTCAAGACCTGACAACCTTCAACGACACGCAAATGTTAAACATGACATTAAAATGTTTGTGTGCAGTCATTGTGCTACCACATTTAACAGACAAGATAATCTTGCACGTCATGTAAATTTAATGCATGTTAGTTCAGCACCATTTTCGTGTTCAGTTTGCGAACTTGGTTTTTCTGCTGTAAAGCGATATCAATCCCACATGGTTGAAGTGCATGGTGAACAAAAAAATTAAAAACTGTAAAACCAACAACTAGCACGGAACCTGTAAACGAATGTGATGCTCAAAAGCGTAAACGTTCTCAAGATTGTGAAAATAGTTGTGCAACAAAAAGAAAGAAGAACGGTGAACCTTCGATAACACATTGTGATGTATGTAATATTGATGTACCTTCTTCAATCATTCATGGACATTTACGCAGTATTCATCATAAAAATAACGCTTGCCATGAAAGAAATTCTGGAAATGTTCAACAAATTGGTAGTGCATTTAAAAGTCGAATTGCTAGTTATAGACTTTATAGTAAAGAACAAACTCAAAGTATTGAATCATTTAAAAAAATGTTCAATCTACTGTGTTTGGCTTGGTAGGTAATGTTTTATTAGAGCATAAAACAATTAAAATGAATTTTGAACTTTTTGGACTCTATGTAAAAACTGGGAGCGAAGGTGAAATTACGGATATCAAATCCTTTAATACAAAAAACATAATTGTTAGCGAATCAACTAATATTAGTGATATATATCAAAATATTTCAAGTGCTATCATTGTGAAGAGTGAAGAGTTCCGGGAAAGGGAGTCAGGCTGGGCGTTGGTTGAAGTACTTTATTTAGAAACCAACCTGAATGAATACAACCCCCATCGAGCATCATCATACATTGATTTGCCAGGATGGATCAAACGAAAGAAAGCTGTTGTGAACGTAATGAATAGTGATCAAGCATGTTTTGCGTGGGCTGTAACCTCAGCTCTCCATCCAGCAGAAAAGGCTGTGGAGAGAACGTCATCTTATCCTCACTATTCCTCAGTGTTAGATTTAAAAGAAATAGAATTTCCTATGGCGATAAAAGACATTCAACCTTTTGAAGAGCTGAACAATGTAAGTATTAATGTTTATGGAATTGAAAATAAGAGAATAGTAGGTCCTCTATATTAAACTCAGGAAAAAAAGGATGCTCATGTAAATTTGTTATACATAACTAAAGGTGAAAATGCCCACTATTGTTGGATGAAGCATTTAAGTAGACTTGTCAGTAGTCAGCTATCAAAAATAGAACATAAGAAGTGGTTGTGTGATGGTTGTTTGCTATATTTCAGAAAAGAGGATCAACTAACTCAACATCAAAAATGGGGATGTAATCATGTGTGTACGGTATTACCGACTCCTAAAAATAACATTCTAAAATTTAAGGATTATGAGAAACAGCTTCGAGTACCATTTGTTATATATGCTGACTTCGAGGCTTTGCTAAAACCATTTAATACATGTTCATCGAATCCAGCCCAACCTTTCACCAACACTACTCACATTCATGAACCTTTTAGCTTAGCATATTATATTAAATGTAGTTATGATGACTCTTTAAATAAGTTTGAGCTCTATAGAGGACCTGATGCACTTAAAGTTCTTATGGAAAGGCTTGAGAAAGATGCCATCCGTATATCCTCTATCTTAAATACGATCATTCCAATGGATCCACTAACTTCATCAGAGGAAATGAATTTTGAAACTGAAACTAATTGTTTTATAAGTGGTGAATGTTTATATACAGACAGGGTTCGCGATCATAACCATTTAACAGGAAAATATCGTGGTGCTGCTCACCAAGAATGTAATTTAAATTATAGAGTAAATAAATTCATTCCGGTCATTCTACATAACGGTAGCAAATACGATAACCACCTTATCGTTAAAGAATTTGGAGCTTCAGATGTGAAAATTGATGTGATTGCAAATAATAAGGAACATTACATATCGTTCACAAAATACATCAAAACTAGCAATAAAAACCCCATTAAACTGCGATTTTTAGATTCATTCCGCTTTATGCCGAGTAGTCTTGCTAAGCTGGCTAGTAATTTAAAATCAGATCAGTTTCATGAAATTCAACGTGTCTTTCCTAAAGAAGATGATTTTAATTTGATTCGTCAAAAGGGTATATTCCCTTATGAATATATTAACTGTGTGGAACGTCTTGAGGAGTGTTCTTTACCACCAAAAGATGCATTTTACAGTTCCTTAAACACAAGTCATATCAGTGATCAGGAATATTTACATGCACAACGTGTATGGACACAGTTCCACATTCAAACTTTAGGAGAATTTTCAGACATATATTTGAAGACAGATGTGTTATTATTAGCAGATGTTTTTGAAAATTTTAGGAAAGTTTGTATGAAAATTTATGACCTTGATCCTTGTCAGTATTTCACTGCTCCTGGGTTAAGTTTCAGTTCAATGTTGAAAAAAACGAAAGTAAATTTAGAATTAATGACTGATATAGACATGATCAATTTTATAAAATCATCAATTCGAGGTGGATGAAGCCAATGTAGTGGACGGTACTCTAAAGCGAATAATAAATACATGCCTAGCTACAACCCTTGTGAAGAGTCAAAGTATATTGTCTACCTCGATGCAAATAACCAATATGGTTGGGCTATGAGTCAATATCTACCACTGAAAGATTTTCGCTGGCTGACACAACCTGAAATTGATGTCTTACATGTTGAAACTCTTAATGATAACGATGATAAAGGATATATTTTAGAGGTAAATCTTGAGTACCCTAAAGAGTTACATAATGATCATAATGATTTACCATTTTGTCCTGAGAATATGAAATCTCCATACATCTCATTACGAACAAAAATGTTAATTGCTAATGTAAATGATAAATGTAAATATGTAATACATTATCAAAACTTGAAACAGTGTCTACATCATGGATTGAAATTAACTAAAATTCATCGCGTATTGCAATTTCATCAGACAGCATGGCTCAAACCGTATATTGATCTAAACAATAATTTAAGAACACAGTCAACAAACGCGTTTGAAAAAGATTTTTATAAACTCATGAATAATAGCGTTTTTGGAAAGACTATGGAGAATGTTGATAAACGAGTTGATGTAAAGCTGATAACAAAGTGGGAGAATGATGGTAAAAGGTATGGTGCGAGCAACTTAATAAGCAAGCCTAACTTTCATAGCTGTTCAATTATTCAAGAGGATTTAGTTGTAATACATATGAATCGTCTTAAAGTAACTTACAACAAACCCATATATGTGGGTTACACCATTCTGGAATTGTCAAATACACTTATGTATGAATTTCACTATGATTATGTAAAGAAAAACTATCTTGATAATGCTAAATTACTCTACACAGACACAGATTCTTATATTTATGAGTTTAAAACTGATGATTTTTATGAGGATATCAAAACTGAGCTAAATAGGTTTGATACAAGTGACTATCCCGAGGATAATATTTACCATTTACCTCTAGTAAACAAAAAGGTTCTTGGGAAATTTATGGATGAATGTGCTGGTGTTATTATAGACACCTTTGTAGGCACAACATCTAAATCATACAGCTATATGACAATTGATGATGTAGTAGTAAAAAAAAATTAAAAGGAGTGAAAAAGAATGTTGTTAGTAAAGAGTTAGATATAAGTGATTATAAAAACTGTATAGTTAGTAACCCACCTGTGTTATATAGGAAAATGTGTGTATTTAGAAGTAAAAATCATCAACTACATACCAATTTGCTGAACAAAATTGCTTTAAGTAATGAAGACAACAAACGATTCATTATACCCAACACATTTGATACTCTTGCTTGGGGAAACAATCGCATTGACGACTATTACTTTACTTAAGTCTAATGATCACTATATTGTAATATTTGTAGTGTGTTTTATATTGTAATATTTTTTGTAAAAAACAGTAAGTAGAATGTAAAATGTTAGGCTACTGTAGTTTAGTAAAAATAAGATAAGTAACACATTTTAGTGTAAAATGTTTGCTTTTGTATATTACGAAGAAGATTTTAAAAAATCTACAGAGTGTGTGAACTAAACAAGGGGAATGTAAAAAATTTAAAGTGGAAATTGTAAATATCCATGTGTGAAAAAGTGAAATGGCTATCACCATTTTAAAATTAAAAAGACATTGTGATCTGGTAAACCTTGTTTTTATTTCACAACAACAAAAATGTACAGAATGTGTAAACTAAACAAGGGGAATGTAAAAATGGAAAGTGGAAATAGTAAATATTCATGTGTGAAAAAAAAAATGAAATGGCTATCACCATTTTTAAAAATTAAACCTTATTTTTATTTCACAACAAAAATGTACAGAATGTGTGAGCTAAACAAAGGGGAATGTAAAAAATGTAAGGTGGAAACTGTAAATATTCATGTATAAAAAATAAAATGAAGAAATGGCTATCACCATTTTTAGAATTAAGAGATATAAAAGATATAGTGATCTAGTGAACCTTATTTTTTATTTGACAACAAAAAAATGTACAGATTGTATGAACTAAACAAGGGGAATGTAAAAAAGGGGAAGTGGAAATTGTAAATATTCATGTAAGAAAAAATGAAAATGAAGAAATGGCTATCAACATTTTTAAAATTAAAACATTGTGATCTTGTAAACATTGTTTTATTTCTCAACAAATAGAGCTTTACAAAAATAGAATACAAAAGAAATACCAATTCCTCAATCCTTTTCAATGTTCATGTCCACTCATCATTAACTTTCCTTTTATAACACTAATCACAATGAGAGCTGCCAACCTCTCCCCACTGAGACATCGCAGGATGTCAAACGTTGTTTAGCTTTTCAACGATACTTTATCCACTACACGTCTTAATGCAGGATGACTGTGGTGATAAGAAAGGTGCATGCTTGATCCAAAGGATTGATAGGTATTGTTTTAATCCCTTAGTTGGGGGGTAGTTTGGGATAAAACACTTGTGTCACTGTGCTAATTTGGAAGATAGTTCCTAGGTGAGAGTAGCTTCCCGTAACTGGGAGAGCTTACTAGTGTAGTGTGCTGTTCAGTGTTTAAACGCTAGGGGGTGTTCCTGCAAAGATGCAAGTGTTTGTTAGGGGATGGACCTCTAAATGCAGGCTACTATGCTGGCCTGCCGGCTGAACGGGATGAGTGATACAATAAACGTGCTATGTCAGCGGCTCGACGTTATGTAGTCGAGTCGTGTGCTGGGAGCACAATGGGACCTGACGAAGCAGTTACTGGCTACTACGGTCACGGACAATCGTGACGAAGGTCAGGAGGGGTATGAGGACGTGAAGAGGAGTGTAATTAGTAACGCAGTGTGTAGCTTACTGACCAGTATTTATTGGTCAGTAAATGTAGTTTTGTATGTCCCTTTTGGGAAGTCTTAGGCAAATGTAAAATACAATTTAGTGTGTACAAGTTTGGGGTAGGTGTATACAAGATTTAAAGGATTCTGAGCACTTGCTGAATCTCACCTGGTGATGAAGCTGGAACGGACGTCGGGCGAAGGCCGCTGGCGACGCACACAGTATAACAGATAATGGCTCCTAGTTAGGACTCCATTCTTATAGTTCTCGGCGCTGCATGGTCAGCATTACGTCAATCTAGCTGCCCCATATATTTGTTAGTGTCAATGTTTGTGTATGTGTTGCAAGTAGTTGGCTAACCTCCCAGGCTGGGTGGCCGCCGCTTGCTGTGTATGGATAATGTTCTGGTCTTATGGAGTTGCCAGTTGGGGTAGTTTTGGTAAAAGATGAGGGCTCTCAGGGGGTACGCCCCCCAGGGCTGTACAGTATATCACCACGCTGCAAAGGTTCTTCAAGACAAGTTCCAGGACTACACAATTAATAACCAGGTAGGTAGATTTCGAAAGTTAAGTATTGAATTACTTTATCAATGACGCCATTGCCAGTACAGGTCTGGCATATCCTTTTCCATCGATGGTAAAAAGGTTTGATCTTCCTCCTCCTCTGTGGATGATGTTTGTTGTTGCTGCTTTTTTTCTTCATCACACCCATGGTATGAGGAAACAAAGTCTTTACACGGACTTTTATGACCGTGATACAGTTTGACCAGCTGGCAAGTAGCACACTGTCGCATAGAGGGTATTTTTGCCATAGCCACTTGCTTATGGTGATCATAATCGGTGCATGGTTGCAATTCACTTAACACAGGGTCTTGAGTCCATGCTTTTGGTACATGTTGCCAGATTTCTTTCACTGCATTTGCTGCGACATAATAAATGAATGATTTTGGAAGAGCCAATAATTCTTCTATGGTAAAACTGTCTAGTTTCTTTTTACACACAAAGAACTTTCCAATCGCTTTATCGGTAGCATCCCCTTTCTCCATGGTATCACGTTGATGTTTACACGTCGCTTGTAGAAATCTCACTGGTGTCATCCACACTTAAACCTTTAGTTTTAATTTTATTTAACAACTCCCAGCAGGCATTGGTGGTTAGCCAATGAAACAATTGCCACACCTGTGCCAGGACTTTATGGGTAATATTGTCACAGGGGCAGCGGTCCATGAGTGTTTGCAGCGAGGGACAGCCCATGTCCATTAAATTGATACATTGACAGTAAGACGCCAAAAATGGTTGTAGCCATTGACGTTTTTCACTACCTTTCACAAATATTACATGGGCAGAAGACAAGTGGGCTTTCATGACCATGTCCAGGTGCTTATATGAAATGGTTCCTTGCTTCCAGTCTAGTTGCATATGAGTTTCAATCCACTGAGTTTGTTTACGGTCTTTATCACACAATAAATCAAACGCATAAGGTGGTTTAAACACCAAATGGGTAGCTTGTGATATCCAAAAAGCGGAACAGTCGATGATGCTTCTATAAATATAAATTTGTTATCTCCAATTTTAAACCTTTGACAGTCGACCATCAGTGTACGCAACATGTTCACTCTTGTCTGGATCAAGTCCAACTGACCACAGACTGACAATTGTTCAGTAAAGTGTACCCATGTCATTTACTTACATACCATTCTAGTAAAATAAAATAAAAACATAGAGTAGTCACTATAGAGGTTAGGATATGACAGGGGGGCATAAGAAATAATAATATAACAACAACAACCAATTTTAATTACATTATTTTATTAGCATAACAAGTTTTACATTCTTTTTTCATTCTAGGATAGAGGCTGTACCATCTCATACAACAAAAAAGCCTTTTGTGTTTATAGTGTCCATAACACCGATGATATTCTAATGTCTCTAAACTGGGTGTTTTTGACTGTGAGCTGCTTACTGAAGCACTGTTGACACCATAAAGTCCACACGTATCATAACTTTTTTCATCACTCAGAGGCATGAGTGAGAGGTAACTTGAATGACAGGGTATAATACCCACCTCCATTCTGCACAGGTAGGGGCAGGCAGGTGACCAGCGCTGATGTTCCTGCAGGGGTTCATCGCTCTCTTGCCATTGGTCTAAGATGATGGGGCAAAACACACATTTCACTTCATCTCTTGTTTTTAAATAGTAGAATCCAGCGGCCGCTAAGGCTTGAAAGTTTATAAAAGGCACCGGCCACGTCGCAAAGGTCTTGAAACGTTGTTCCTCAGATTTTAAATTCATGGATGTAACTTCTCTTGAAGCTTGAAAGCAAGACATGACTGAGCGGTTTGATGTGGGTTGACCTGCTATTTATACACTTGTCACTTGTTTGGATAGTGGATAATAGTTGACTTGTTTGTGATGAATAATCAAACAGTAGGCCGTGGTATTGGCTGGAACATTGTCATGCGTTTCAAAATCTAGTCGAATGTCAATATTAGATGGTTTTACGGACTCTTCCAAGTAGGAACAGTCAAAGACAATCAGTGGCGCCCTTGTCTTAAAAGCTTGGGGTGACAACATTGGACAATTCTCTTTTTGATAATACGACCATCTAAATTTAGAAAACAAGTCGTACAGGGGGCCAAACTTATTTTTTGAAAAATATAAATCCAACCCTTCATAGGGAAACACAGCACCGTTGTGGAAAAGACGTGCATTTCTCAATTGCAGGTGATCAAATTGCGTGACATCTTTGGTTTGTTGATACTTGCGATTCGTTTGAAAACCCACAATCATGTAGAGAGGTCTCTCTGTATAGCGGGCTGTTTTTATAGACCAACTGTGTGTGTTGGTGGTGGGCAATAACGGGTACTCATGGAGTGCCCAGCTTCTAAATTCCATGGGTAGAGGTATATCTCTCTTTACCATTTTGAGTATGTCCAGTTTTTTGCTATCGTTAAGGGTCACATGAGGCACTTTCCATAGCAAGCGTTGTAGTTGAATTTTTGAATCAATGGGGGCATTGTCGGCTCCCTTGAGTGCATTATTATCACTCCTGTCTCTCACCAGATAAAGCACTTGCCTTGCGTCGACCACAATGCGCTGGTGATCTTCAGCAAAGCCTAAAATCAGTTTAAGAGGTAAATATCCAGTAAAGGTGCCATCGGTGTGTACCATCCAATCATTGATCGAGTCAGGGCAGCAACCCACCATGCAAAGTGTTTTAGCTTCTTCCTCACTATAAGAGGGATATAGTTTCATGACACTGGAAATACCCACATTTCGAGTGCTATCCACCACGATATCGTTAATCACATAACGCACTTCGAAAAACATGAAGGCGAAAGCATGGTTGGCTAACTTGGATGTAGTGGGTGTAGAGCCATCGGCTTTGGTGAGCCGACTTTCAATCTGAATAACACTTTCATGCGGTAGAGTGTAAATATCTTGGTTGTTGATAACAAATTGAATTTCATCATTGTTATTGAGTCCAGGTGTTTGAGCTTGATAAGAATGCAGATCAATTCTTACCACTCCTGGTTGCTCCTCGATGTGGTTCGCTACCTCTAGGATAGAATTCATCGCGGGAGTTAATGTGGTAACCCAAATGCTGTAAAATCTGCTTGTTCGGAGATGTTAACGTGTATTCACGTGGTAAACAACTAACGCCATTCCTAGACGGTGCTGTTGCTTTATATACAAACTTCATAGTGGTTTTAGCACCAACTTGTATGTCACTGGTGTGGTAGAATCTAGATCAATGAGTTGTTGCTCTCTATTGATCAGTCTTAATGTTATATTACTAATACCATCGACAGCCACAGAATGGAAAAGCACCACTGAAGGGTTTTCACGAATAATATAGCCATTGGGCGATGTCACAATAAAGTCATAAAGTGAATGCGACGGTTGTTGATTAGTGTACACTTGGCTAATAATATTACACGTCACCGACACATGATGGTCCTCAATGAATTTCACTTCATGGTCTGATTCATGTTTTTTGTTGGGCTCCAACACGCGTGGTTTAAATCCTAGTAATGGACCAATGGAATCGGGGTGTGTTTTAAAGTCAATTTTGAATGTAGAAAAAATACTGCAGCGATGAGTGTTGGTATTTCCTACAAGTTCAAACTTGCGCGTTCCATCGAGAAATGACTTTAAACCATATTCATTGATCAACACCACATAAATGTGTTCATAAATGTCATCTATCGTGTATCCACCAGAGTTCAGGGTGAGCACAGAATCATCATAGTAAAACTTGTTGTTCACATTTTCACGTATGTTGTATATTCGATTGTACGTTTCAAGAGAAACAAGTCCTAAACCATAGGGTTTTTCACTCAATTCGATAGGTGGGTAAAAGTCTAGGCTCACTTCAGGTCCACGTCCATGGAGTGTAAACGTCTTACTTTCCACCGACATACTGTTGACGTTTTTGCTTATGTTGCGTCTTATATAAAAAAATTAAACACAAACGTCCACACTGTTGGCTGTTAAACGTTTGCTCACGTTTCATATTATAATATATCTTGATCCTGTTTCCAAAATAGGTCACTAGTTCCATGGGCGGGGGCAAATTCCCAAAACTGTCAAAGTACCATACAGTGGATCCCTCTTTGACATAAGCTACATAATGTGTTCCAGGTCCTCGGTGATCATCCAAATTGACAACAGCACATTCATGTTTCCAGGGTTGTGAGGGTAATTGGTTTCGCATAAACTCACCTCGAAAATGAGAAAGCTTCAATTGTTTAGCATAGCTTTCCACTTGCTGATGCGTCAGGGCATGTCTTGCTATGGCTGAGGTTAAAGATGTTTTTATTTAATTTCGAAAAGGTGAAATTCCAAATCCTTGTTGATAAAAGGCTGGCTTCAAATTTACATTTCTAGCCCCCATAGCAATGGCTTCCATTGTTTCATTGTGTCGCTGACTTTCTTTGAGTTGTTGCTTACCCTGTTGCGCGGCTTTAATAGTTTTTGCCACTGCACTGGCGCCGCCTAAAAGTGAACCTAGAGCAGCCAGACCAGCGAATAATGCAGATAAAAATCCCGCTCGTTTAGGGACGGGGATCATTCGCCCTTGTTTTGAACCCTGTCGCTGACGTTTTGGAATAACATGTCTCTGTGCTGCTCGAAGAGCTTTCCTTATGGTCAACACATTATTTTTTCTTTTTTTTCTTTCGCTAGGACTTGTCCACGAATGTCATAAGCCCAGGCTTTGCCAAGGGCAGGGTCATATTTTTAGTCTTTCTCACCACATATCTTTGTTTCACCATGATGATGATGACCAACAACCTTTCACAAGAAAGTTTAAGTCACAACTAACGACAGATTGTTATTTCATGGCTGTATATTCCAATTCTACATTAAGTGGGAAATCGTTTATGGTTTTTCCAGCTTGCTTTTCATTCCATGTCAACATGAGATAAAAGGATAATTCGTCTCCTGCATTGACCATTTCATGGTTATGGACCAACATCCTATGGCCATTTATCTCTATTTGTAAATGGTTCTCATCAGGTATGGCATATTTGATGTGAATGGTTCCATCATAGTGTAGTCGATAGTGGCTTAAACCCGAAGCAAGCACATAGGTCAAGTGCTGGTCATGAACTAGCGGTATATGGTTTCTCTCATTCACAGGTTTTACATTTGTCAGATGCGCTAAAAATACAGATGGAATAAATATATAAAGACTTTTCATTTCATAGGTCACGTATCGCTTGGTACAGACATCATCATCTTCTTGTGGGTCTTCCACATGAATAATGCGGTGATGATTAGCGCTATAGCCATTCACCGTAAGCTGAGGCACTTTATCATAAAACTCATACACCTTGTTATCCACATACTTTTTTGTAGTAACGTCTGTAGACACTTGAGGATGTTTTACACGGGTTAACCGCTTTCCTTTAAAGTCATAATCTCCTTGTTTTGTGCGTGGCACTACTGACCTATCCACATAGTGTTTATTAGCAGGATCTGTTTCTTGTTTAGGATCATGTATGGGGACAGGCCTAGCTTTGACCATCAACGCACGTCCAAAGACATCCATCGTCAACCTGTAGTATGAGTCTACTCTTTCTATGACAAGGCTCGGTGCGATGTATATAGACAGCCTGCTAGCCTTTCTAAGCCTTAGTTGAAATGAAGCTAATTAAGCAGCAAGAGTCATTCCCCGTGAGGGACATGGTCTCCCATCTCTGCCCCACATCACGTGAACGACGCCATGGTTCACTGTTTCCATCTTCCATTCGCTGCATCATTGTGGGACCTTCCAGCAGTGGAAAGACCAAACTTTTGCTGACACTTATTACAGCGCCCAATGGTCTGTGTTTTCAAAATATTTATATTTTCGCAAAATCTCTCTACCAACCCCTCTACGTGTTTCTGGATCAAGTCATGTCTGGATTACAAAATGAGAATATGGGGTATTTTACATTTTCCGCGCAAGAAAATGTTATTTCATCGGATGAGGTAAAGCCTGATTCACTCATGATTTTCGATGATGTATCCACTGAACGACAAGGCATCATTCAAAGCTATTTCAGCATGGGTCGACACAAACATATCGATTGCTTCTATCTTGGACAAACGTATTCTAAAATGTCCAAACAGTTGATTTGTGACAATGCCAATGTCATTGTTTTATTTCGCCAGGACGAGAGGAACAGTCGTCACATTTATAATGAACATGTGAATCCGGATATGACCTTTCAAATGTTTACAGAATTGTGTGGCAAGTGCTGGAACACACAACGTCATGCCTGTTTAGTGATTGACAAACAAAGTGAACTCAACCAAGGGCGGTATCGCTTAGGGTTTGATCATTTTATTGCTATTTAAGGCACTGTATCATTCCCTCTCAAGTCATTTGTCACGACACCATGGCGTTAGCAGAGAGTCAATTGAAAAAGCATATTATTAGAGCAAAAAATACTATTCGCCAAAAGTTTCGTCAATTGAAACGATCTCGTGCGGATCATGCTTCGTTTATTCAACAACATTTAGCCCCTCCGCTAGAAGCTATGTTGAAACCCTCTTTCAAGCCATCTGAAACGCTACCCTTTGTTTCACAAGCCACTCAGACGCACCACGAGGACCCTGAGGAAGAGGAAGAGGAAGAGGAACAGGAAGAGGAACAGGAAGATTTGACTAGTGTTAGCGAGGTTGAGGATAATGAGGAACAAGTGTTTACGCCTCAAAAAAGGCAGCACCCCTTGCAGAGTTTTTAAGAAAAAAGAAATCCTTGGCCATGGTCGAAACACCTTGCCCTTCCAGATCATCTCCATTGTCACAACTCTTGGCCACCCCTCAACATAAAGCTCACCTGAAAAACATTTTAATAAAATATTATGGATCAACACTGGAACCCTATTTCCCCAATCTATTTATTGGAAACAGAGATACCACGTATGGTGTTCGCTATGAGGATGATAGTTTTAAAATTGGTGATTCATCGATTAAATTTAGTCGTACTAAAGCTGTCATTAAAAAGAACAACTATAAATTGACACCAGGACTGTTAAAGCTACTATTCTCTATGACTCCCTCATCCCAAGATTATACGCCTGAGGACCTTGGTAAATATAATCCATTTTATTGGACACCCATGCCCACAAAAGACAGTATGATCCCGCTCAACAAGTGAATGCCAATATATCTCAAAAATATAAAACCATCATTGCAAAAATGTTTCCGACTAGTCAAAGTGGTCGTCGTAAAGTGTCCGCTTCAGGGGCGACATTTAAACCATTAAAACCCCTTGTGGATGTTACCTACTGGCACAATCCCAATAAACTCGTCCAGCGACTACAGCTGTTGCATGCTTCACGTCAAGCCGGCCATACTGGTCACGATTGGGAAATTCAAGAAATTGAGGAAGAACTTCGAAATGCCAAAATTATTGTTTAAGCCCTCACCCATTAAAATGGGTATTGCTCACGAGTTGCATCGTCCAGCTAGACGACACTATCAGCGACTCAAGGTGATTTCACAGGGTGTGGATGAACTTTGGCAAGCAGACTTGGATGAAATGATTCCCTATGCTAGCGTTAACGATGGTGTACGCTATATGTTGACGGTCATTGATGTTTATTCCAAAATGGTGTTTGTTGAACCTGTGCGACGCAAGTCTAGTCCACTAGTCATTAAGGCCTTTCAACATATTATTCAACAATCTAAACGTCAACCTCAGCTGCTACAAACCGACCAAGGAAAAGAATTTTTCAACAAGGATTTCTCCAGTTTTCTCAAATCTAAGGATATTCACCACTACACCACGTACAGCAATCTCAAAGCCAGCGTGGTCGAGCGGTTCAACCGAACATTGAAAACCCATATGTGGAAAGCGTTTACCGCTCAGGGCACTTATCGCTGGTTGGACTTGTTACCTGAGCTAGTGTCACGTTACAATGGCACCAAACACAGAACCATTGGGACCAAGCCACGACTTGTAACTAAAAATATTCCACAACTGGATAAACTGTTTACCCCCATTAAAACAGCAGACCCTAATCGTCATCGCCTTAACATTGGGGACCATGTTCGTGTGAGCAAATTCAAGTCCGTCTTCGACAAGTGCTACACACCAAATTGGGGGACTGAACTATTTCGAATTCGACAAGTCAATCTAAACAGTCCAGTCACCTATTTACTCGAGGACCTCAACCTTCAACCCATAAAAGGCAGGTTTTATCTTCAAGAACTCCAAAAGACAGCGTTTCCTAAACATTACCTTGTGGAAAAAGTGTTGAAACAAAAAGGAAATAAACTATATCTAAAATGGTTGGGATTTAGCTCAGCCTTTTATTCTTGGATTAATAAATTACATGTTGTGTGAACCTATGTGCCTTTTATTTATTTATTCACTCATGTTGTACTTAACCTACAGTCCTATGTACAGTCCTCAGCTCCACATGTATTATGAGCAATACATATTTCTTTCTCTCTTCACTTGTGTTCTCTCTTACACCAACTCTCCCCCTCTCCTCCCCTTCACCTCCCACCAAACTCAAAACAGGATGTAACTTGTTAGCTCTTATCGTGCACGTGTACAGGTTAACACCTGTGTGCTAGGTCATATTACACATGAACTTGCATTTTCTCATATATGAACCAAAACAGGATGTGACTTGATTCACAAGGGAGGCGGTAATAATGTCATCTCGCACGTGTTCACATGTATTTCATCACTGTCCTTTTCATATCGTTATGAGATTGTAGTAGTAAGGACTGGCGAACAACGTCAGTTCAACACACTGCTTTACGCGCAAAATGTAGTTAGACCATTTGACATAATTTAAATAAATTCATGGGCTAGTCCGTAGGAACCAGGCCAAAGGGACCCGTCCAAAGGGAACAGTCCAAAGGGACTCATCCACAAGGACTCGTCCACTAGGACTTGTCCACAAGGACTCGTCCACAAGGACCTGTCCACAAGGACTTGTCCACAAGGACTTGTCCACACAGACTTATCCACAATGACCTGTCAACAATGACCTGTCAACAAGGACCCGTCCACAGGGAACCGCTCCCCCACCCTCTTCAAAAGCCATGAGTAGGCATGCATAAAAACAAAAAACAAGCATGTTAATTCATAGTGGCTATCCACTGTATACATGTCTCTTGTGTAGAACAACGTTTCATTCCATATTGACATTCAAACTCTCACATGTTGCAATTGGAAAGAGAGATTCTCAAAAAAATTAAAATGTCACCCCCTATTAGGGGTAGGTTTTATTTTGGGGTGGAGATATGTTGTCCATTGGAAAGGGGGTGTCAGCCCGAGTTCAATGACACCTCATTTGTCAAAATCCAACCATGCGTTCGAGAGATATCGCGTCGCCGCCATCTTGTGAGGAGGGTGAGGAGGAGGAGGTGCTAGAACCGGAAAAAACACACTACTTACGTGGATGACATCATCATAGCCTCGGAAACGGAGGAAGAACATTTAGCAACTTGACGCCTTGTTTTTGAGAATCTTCGACAGGCTAATTTCAAAGTGAAGTTCGACAAGTGTCGATTCTTCCAGAGAGAAGTCAAATTTGTGGGACACATAATCAATGGAGATGGATACAGGCCGAATCCGGCGAAGATCAGAACCGTTGCTGCATTTCCGACACCAACCCGTGTGAACACGTGAGACAATTCCTGGGAATTATCCAATTCTTTGCTGCTCATTGTGCGAAGTATTCTGAGACTGTCGCACCACTTCAAGGTCTGCTGAAGAAGAATTGCAGATGGGCTTGGGACGACGAGTGCAAGACAGCTTTCAGAAAAGCTAAAGAGATGCTGGTTGATTCGATTCATTTAGAATATCCAGACTACTCCCGGAATTTTATTCTAGAGACTGATGCATCTGCGATTGGAATAGGTGCCATCCTATTGAAAGAGGACGATGAGAAGAAACGCCATTACATCGCTTTCTTAAGTCGACGTTTGAGAGCGCATGAATCTCATTATTTCACCACTGAGATTGAAGCACTCGCGATTGTTTACGCGCTTGAGTACTGGCAGAAACTTTTGTTAGGCCAGAGGATTATCGTGAGGACCGACCACCATGCGCTTACCTTCATTTTACGAACAAGACTGACAAGCGACAGGATCACACGTTGGACGCTGTTTCTCCAACAGTTTGACTTGGAAATTGTTTACCGACCAGGCAGAGAGAATGTGTTGGCCGACATTCTCAGCCGGAATCCTGAAGCCACTGTGAATGCCATTGACATCGAGGGAGAATGCGAGGAACACATTCGCCGACTTCGTCATCTACCAGAAGGACAACGACTTGAGGAGGAACTCAGGAACATTATCCGCTTCCTGGAACGACGAATGGATCCACAGGATGCTCACTATGCGAGGACAGCTGCTCTTGCAGATGACTATTTGATCTATCATCGTGTCTTATATAAGTTTGTGGACGAGGACCACACTAAACTGCGTGCAGTCATTCCGAGGAGATATCAAGAATCTGTCATTCTTATGGTTCATCTATCCATTGGACATGGTGGGACTGACAAGACCATTGCAACCATCAAGGAGTCTTTCACTTTGAAAAGGCTAGGAACTACCGTTAGACAGTGTTTACGTGCTTGCGACGCATGCCAGCGGAACAAGTACACGTCACACTTGTTGAAGGAATCCCCTAGGTCCATACTCCCAACTCAACCTAGAGAGTTATACGCACAGGACCTCTATGGCCCAATACCAAAGGCCCGCCGTGGGAATCGCTTCATTGTTGTAACCATTGATGTATTAACGAAGTATACGATGCTTCATCCAATTCAGAAAGCCACCGCACACCAGATTACTCAGAGAATTAGACGACAAGTGATACCGGAGGCAGGAATGCCACAATTCCTGTTGACTGATCATGGATCACAGTTCACCTCCGCAGAATTCGCCAATGCTATGAACGAGTTGGAGATAGGTCATGTTTTATCTTCTATTCGCCATCCAGAGAGCAACCCAGCAGAAAGCGTAATGTCTACTATCGCAAAATTCTGTCGATTGTATTGTCAGGAAGAACACTGGCGTTGGACCGAAGTCCTAGTTATCATGGCGAAGTGTATTAACTCAACAATCCATGAGAGCACTGGTCAAATACCCATGGTTTTGCATTTGAACCAGATGCCGATGAGAATGTGGAATCGTGTGATTGTAAATCCACCTTGTTTACAACCATCACTCGCCAGCACACTTTTAGCTGCAAGGGACACTTTGGACAGACAAGCTGCGAAACGTTTGAGAAGAACTAGACGCCAGAGATTCAGAGAACCACTAGTCGCGGGAGACCTTGTTCTTATATGGAGACCCGGAATTTCAAGTCCTATAGACCGCATATATGGGAAATTTCTGTCTTTATATTATGGCCCCAGTCGTATCCGACAACCTCTGAACAATGGAAGTTACGTGATTGAAGACATTCAGACAGGAGAGTGCATTGGAACTTTCAACGCAGCTAATCTAAAAAAATATCACTTATGAATGAACTTTGAGTCAAATAAAAATGTCGTCCCTACATTTTATTTGAAACGACGGGGAGGCAGATGAACCCGCTGAGCTAAGGTTCATGTGATATTTTTCTTGACAACACATTTATGATGGGATGTACTACCTTTGAACACACCCAGAAAGCTACAAGAAGCTGAGAGCTTATACAATTCTCTTTGGAGTAGCGAAGGATCGCACTTTTGACTTTGGTGAAGTCTGCTAATTATTTATCTGAGGTCTTATTAATCAACTTAACCTTTCTACGAGACTCAGAATATTCCATTTCGTCATTCAGTATTATTGAAACATTTTGGAGAATGTTTTTTCACTTTAAGGTATGGTAATATCATTGCAGATACGCAAACAGGAATGTAAGTAGTCGCTGCACGACTTAGTTTGACGACTTGATTCCACGAGGAACGCAGTTCCGTGCACTACGTCTTGAGAATCCGCCCGGTTGAGGCGTGTTGAAATACCCGTCGTGTAAGACGTGGAAATAGTCCGCTTTATAGCGAGGAAATTTTATCAAGTGTCATCGAGCACCATTGTACTGTGCATCACGATTTGTAAAGTGTAGTGATCAGCACGAATAGTAACGTGAACTTATTTGGAAAGTATTGCGAATTTTTGACGATTCTGTAGCACCACATTTTTATACCCACGTGATTTGTGGAGGGCTAAGGCCTTGTGTGAAATATACAGGTAATTGTGATATTGTTACATTAGACAAGTGTTATACTAAATACGCATTATATCTGAATTGCTACGGTGGATTTATCCACAAGAAAACGACGCCTATTTCACGGATGCCACGTGATTGCGAAAGTAGAGTCTGTGCACGTGTGAAACAGCAGATCAGTGCATGGCCATTTATTAATGATATCTGCAAAGTGTAGAGGCTGTGTTACCAGATATATGTTTAACGCCTGTGATAACTACAAAGCACACCGTAATTTTCAAGTAATAATGATGAAATACATGATGTCTAATATTACCGACCACGTGTTCGACATTTGTAACACCATGTTTGAGTCGGAGATAATGGGCTAAGTAACATTATGGTATGAGGGAGATGTCTCGGATGGAACGAGCATGATTTGGAACTTCAAGAACGTCGAACGAGAAGGGAGGAGTCGAGGATGCCTTTCCTAGGCATGTCCAAACCATTCATGATGTCAACTACAGGGACAGACCGAACCCTGGTCTTTAGGAGAGCCAAGATGGAAGTTCTGATACGGACGATGCCAATCCTGAAAGCCAGATGTGCTTTTGTTCAACCCTTGTCGTTGGACAGAGAGCTAAGTGTGGGCTCCTTCATATCGTGAGTTTGTACAACCCTTCTTTGTTCTAGTCATTGGTGGTATATTTAGATTAGTGTAGATTGTAAATCAGCCGAACTTAGTGACAGCCATTTCATAGGTAGGGAATGTAATTAGTATAATTAGATGTCATTTATTTACAGTGATTGTGAGTCACCCTTGGGTTTGATATTTTGTTCAACCCTGGTGCAATCTGATGGACGTCGTAGGACGCCAATTTCTGTCTATTGCTAAACGTGACCGTAGTCATTTTTTAGGCTACTTTGTTTAACCCTATCTGGGGTGATTTTCAATTCTTAGCAGACTCCTGTTATGGCAAACTGATGCCATGGTCATAATTCTTTAACTGCACTTATTGCAGCCAGTCAATGTTACGCCCCTGACTTCATTAGAGTAGTCGTATCATTTGGGTAATCGACTGTAATTACCAGTTTTGTAACTGCATTTATATTTCATTCAAGATGTGCTCAGAAGCCATCCAGGTCAAGTGTAGACCTTGCAAGTAAAAGGGATGTTTTGTTGTAGCCTAGCATCGAACCCAGTTCCCATCGTATGATTAAGCAAATCCAGCAGAGTGGTGTTTGCGCCATAATATTATTTTTGTTAGTGTCAAGTGTGATGACACGTGATTTATTTGAATGTTTGATACAAGTAACAAATGGAGTGTTTTATCTTTGAGAGCAGAGAGCTCCAGCAATGAGTGACATTTCTATCTTTTAAACGTCTTTGCTATGAAAGACAGAGGTATATGTTTGTATTCAGCTTTATAGCGTGCTTTTAATGCACACGTTCTTCGATGTTTAAAACCTATGGTAAAGGTATTATTATGAGGCCAGCTTTACAGTTATTTTCTTGCCTAAATTGCCGGCCCAGTCAACGTGTTGTGTCTAATAGTGCAGGGAGCCTGCAACTTGCTGTGACAGAGACAGGTTTGTGAATAATTCCCAGCGCACGAGTGAGAGCGCTTGCTTCCAAGTGAGACAGACTTATATTAACACAGGACGCAATGCTTGTAGCATTCTTTCCTTTTCATTGCATTGATAGCCCATGGAACCCAGTGTCCATTTCTGTGTTTGAGCACATATTCTGTAGATAGTCATTTGTTAGTTAAACGCCTTTTGCAGTACCGTTGTTTCGACGAGTACAGTTATGTCAGGTTTCTTATAGTATTTTGGAGGCTAGCCCCGTGAAGAGGTTTTTTTCATGTATGTAGGTATTTTGTGTACCATGTCCGGGACTGTTCCCGTGGACCAGATATTTAGTGAGGGTAACTGATGTGTCCAGGCCCGTCCCAGAGTTATTGAACGAGAGCTGTGCGCCGCTGGTAACTTGTGTTATTGTGTGTCCGAGTTGTTATTGCTCGTTTATTGTATTCCGACGTTTGAGTCGAGGCTTTTTGGCAGAGATGATCTCGCGGAGACGCTCCTTGCCAGGCTTGTCAGCTGTTATTCGCCATAAACCAACGATAATCTAAACCGACATCTTAATAATAAAACGCATAATTGTGATAAACAAAATATAACTAACGAATCCTTTCTATTTAAACTTGTTCATTTGCATTTGGAACCTGCTGACATGGCCGTGCCAATGAAGGTATTTCCTGGAGGAAATGACTTTAGGACAGCTGACACTTTTTGTAGCGACTGAAGCTTGCTGGAACCTTTAGTTCGTAGCTGGTGGAGCGCAGGCCATACGATGTTAGACGTAGTCTTCACTACGCAGTCGTCACCGTAATTACACACGTTAAATGACTATGGCTTACAAACAGTAAACCAAGGTGTAGGTAGGCTTTGAATAAAACTGTGGTCTTGTATTTATTGATTTATTGATGTAAGAGTGTACAAATCCTCTATGTCACCTTTTGTGTGCTGATTGGCACCTAGTTTGTAAGAGTGTCTTAGATGTTTTTTTTATGGCTTGTCACATAGCTTTGATTGTAATCGTTTGATATTACGGACCACCGCCGTAAATTTTGTAATAAATTGATAGGACTTAGCTAGATGAATTAATATTACATGTAAATGTGGAAATGGTATCATCCTAACTTAGAATTGTTTTGCTACCCTGTTAAATGTAAATTCCGATATTAGCTTGATCTTGTAACTTGACCTAGGGTCTTTCGTCGTACCATTTTCCTAGTGTTGCTGTTGTTGCTTTAATAATTGTGAGATAGATCTTTCGCGAGGGTTTACTGTAACTTCTCAGGTAGGGACCTGCTCTTTATTTTTGGTTATTTATTAGCTTGCGGATTAGCCGATAGAAACCCTCCGAACTAGGATAGGGGTTTGTTGATTCTAAAATAAATGTTCACGATGTTTTACATAAGTCTGGATGTTTCCTTTCTCAGTCATGCTTTTAAGGTGAACCTTTCCTTAGGCAGTCTCTGACCCTTTGTCACCATGTACCACGATCCCCGTGGATGATGGATTCTCGTGCCGCTTTGGCCTGTTTGGAAGTTCACCTGATCCTCTCGGCAAATAGGTCCGCCGGATGAGATGTTAGGGAAGTCATTTCGGTTGTTGGCTGTCCTGGCAGCTCCTCTGACGGGCACAATATACACCACATCGAAAAATTCTTAGACACGTGTATGCTTATTTTTAATGATTAGTTTATATGTCAAGTATCACATCCCCAAATGAAACCACTCGTAGGATATTGTTATTCAATGAAATGCATGTTTACCCCCTAACACCGCTTTAGAACCCGATTAAACAAAGATCCTTCCTTAGTGGACGTTATCGACATACAGCGAACATATTCCCAAAATTTCATGTTTCTAACTGTAATAGTTTTCCCTGGGCGATGATGAGTTAGCAGGTCAGTCAGGACATTTTCTTTTCGAATTTCACTCCTCCCCGTGGGCTTCTTAAATTGTATTTATGAAACAAGATGTTCGGGAAAGAACATATAGCCTACTTTCTCCTAAATCTATGGGTATAGTTATAAGTCTCTGTCCTTATCATCTCCTAATTTCTTCCTATTTGAAGTGCAAATTGGCACACAGGATTTGAACAGTGGCGTTCAAACCATAGTTTATAATTTACCCCAGCATTTTGCAATTTCATCAGCAAACACTCCAAACACCGACTACTTACAATAATTGAAACTTCGTTGCTCTAATAAGGCCCATCTACAATGCGCAGTCGGCAGTCCTTAGTAGGTAGTCCTCGGTCGGCAGTCGCGATCGACTCCGTGTATACTATAGGCACCATACACAACATGAAGTTGCAGTTGGTAACTGGCAGTTAGCAGTCGCGAATTTTATCCTTGACTGCCAACTACCCGACTGCAGCAATGTAATAGCCAATCAGAGCAGATCAGAAACTGACGTCACGTTGTTGTTCTGTGTCGTGTACGAATGATATAGGACTAAGTGAAGTAACTTCGCAACCCGTTAATTTATAGGCTAATCTTAAATACACGGTATAACAAACTAATCCATCTCCAAATCATCCATATTGCAAGTTTTGAGGTTATCAACAACGCCTCTGTGCACAAGGAATAAACGAATGTTACTGTATTATTACTCCTAGCAGTCGTTAAGACTGGGTTCACTAACTGGCCGGTATAGAGCGCTACTCGAATCTATAGTTTCTGCATAGTACAGGCCGGACGTTTGTTTTAGACGATTGCCCTTGACCTTGAAGCCTGTGGGTGAGCCTACAAACACTCACTCTCTCACCCTATCGCTTCACACTTGTCACCACCGATCTGATGTAATGGAATTCCAGACTTGAGCAGACAGTACAGTCCACATCGAAGTATTGTGTGTCGCGGAAGTACACGTTACATAGTTACGAACAGAATGTCATTATATTTGCCAATGACTGTACTCCTAGCAGAAGTGTGAAACAGATGTGTCAATCATCGGATCGCTTGGGGCAGCTGATAACAACACAGGTACTGCAGTAACTTGACTCCAGGCTTCCATTAATATTTTTCACTCGTCTAAAACAAACGTCCGGCCAATACAACTGAAGGCTGGTAGATGACACTCCGGTGGAGAATGTCGTTTTTTTTAAATATATAATTTCCATTGCAAAAAGCACCATATAACGCTTTATTTTATAACGTCTCAGTACTCAAGAAACAATAAATATAAAAAAATCAAGCAAAAAAGGTTCTACTTTGATAGGATTTGAACCCCGGCCAGCCACATGAGAGACGGGAGCTCTAACCACACAGCCAATCGTACACTCATAATTAACGCGTTATCGATCAAATACATATAACGTACTGTATTAGCAAATAATCACTTGGACTGAAGATTTCTTCACTGGAGTGTATTTCAAACCGAGTTCATTTCATATTAAGTTCATATAATTTTTATCACTAGGTTATATTGCATGCAACATACTGAAATTAGTAAAATATAGGTCAGAACGAGAGATCAGCTGCCATCTTGTCAAATAGCCGAGACGATTCAGATTTTTAAAGTCACTTCTAGATTATAATATTACAGTATAAACTTTTAATTTCGAACGAACCACGTCGCTTAGAACAGATTAAACGATTCTTGGTTCGATAATCGGAACTGGTGGGTCCCATGTTATGGTTTATAAATTTTGCATAATTCACACGGCCGCCGTTAATTTATAGGCTAATCTTAAATACACGGTATAACAAAATAATCCATCTCCAAATCATCCATATGCAAGTTTTGAGGTTATCAACAACGCCTCTGTGCACAAGGAATAAACGAATGTTACTGTATTATTACTCCAAGCAGTCGTTAAGACTGGGTTCACTAACTGGCCGGTATAGAAAGCTGCTCGAATCTATAGTTTCTGCATAGTACAACTGAAGGCTGGTAGATGTCACTCCGGTGGAGAATGTCGTTTTTTTAATATATAATTTCCATTGCAAAAAGCACCATATAACGCTTTATTTTATAACGTCTCAGTACTCAAGAAACAATAAATATAAAAAAATCAAGCAAAAAAGTTCTACTTTGATAGGATTTGAACCCCGGCCAGCCACATGAGAGACGGGAGCTCTAACCACACAACCAATCGTACACTCATAATTGACGCGTTATCGATCAAATACATATAACGTACTGTATTAGCAAATAATCACTTGGACTGAAGATTTCTTCACTGGAGTATATTTCAAACCGAGTTCATTCCATATTAAGTTCATATAATTTTTATCAGTATTTACACAGCGGTATGTTTGGAACAATATTACCCACATAACCCACAAGAGGACAGCACCGTACAGAGACATTAAGAAAGCTGTGGTTGATGACAACGTGTATCTAGTTCTTCTATTCTCCTTTTCCTAATGTCTTCTGTTTATGTGCAATGCTGGGACTGTGATTTTATTAATAAACGAGTGTATACATTAGCCTCCCCTTAGAGCTAAATGACATTTTATTCAGAATCTGTGGTACGAACTTGTGCACATCATTTGTAAAAGAATTCAAGAAAAAAAAAGATTAACTATAGCAGTATTCGATCCCCAGTCTACTGCGTGACAGGCTAACACGCTAGCCCAGAGCTAAACATATCCTTAACATCATCGTGTTCTTAACTGATATATTAGATACAACCTGTTGGAAATAATGACTTGAAATAAACGATTTCTTCACTGCAGTACATCTTCATTATAGATCATTTCATACAAAGTTTATATTATTGTATCAGTAGGGTATATCACATATAACATACTAAAACTACTGAAATATAAGACAGGCTCATGAGGACAGCTGCCATCTTGTCGTGTGGCAGAGACGCCTCAGCTCTTTTAAGCCACTCATACAGTATAATATTATAATATTAAATTAAAATAAATAACGGATCACGACCTTCAGGATAGCTTAAACCACCCTAGGCTCGATAATCGGAATTGGTAGGTCTTAAGCTATTGTTTATAATGGTTGCATAATTCACACGGCCGCCATCCTGAAATAGCAAGGCCGATGACCTTGAAGTTTGGGTGAAAGACGCGTCCTATATAAAGGTATCTTGTCACCAAATTTGGTAGAGATCGGATGATTAGTTTAGCCGTAATTTGAGTTTACGTTTTGAATGTTTGAGTGGCCGCCATTCAGTTTTGGTAAAGATGGCGGCGATATAAAGTATGACACTGAGGTGCCCTTTGCTAGTGCTACCTCTGTACCAAATTTCGTTCAATTCGGTTTCACCGTGTACGAATTGATAGGGGGGGGGACAGACATTCAGAGTACACTCACACACACACACACACACACACACACACAGACTCACCCACACAGACTCACCCACACACATACACACACACAGACAGACACACAATTTTTCGCCCTGTGTTGATCTCATAAGTCTACTTTCATTTTTTGCAAAAATCGAAAGTAGGCTAAAAATGCTCGAACACCTATTAACTTATTTTTAAGCTGTCTATTTCCCCTGGGTTTGATGAGTGAGTGAGTGAGTCAGTCAGTTAGAACACTTTCTTTCCTTTTTTTTTCCAGAATTTCAACCCACCCCATGAGCCCCTTGTATTGAATTTACGAAAAAACGGTCGAACACATATTTACTTATTTTTCAATCTGATGTTTTCCCGCTGAGTTTCAAACTTCTCGCCTATGTCGTTTAAATGATACGCGCTCCGTTAGGAATCCTTCACCCCCTCTTTTCACCCCTTTCTCCTTATAATATACACCACATCGAAAAACCCTTAGACACATGTCTGCTTATTTTTAATGATTAGTTTATATGCCGAGTATCACATCCCCAAATGAAACCACTCGTAGGATATTGTTATTCAATGAAATGCACGTTTACTCCCTTAAGACCGCTTTAGAACCTGAATATCCTGAATATGCCTTAGTGTACGGTTTTGACACACAACGAACATATCCCCAAAATGTCATGTTTCTAACTTCAATAATTTTGGCTGGGCGATGATGAGTGTGTGAGTCAGTCAGGACAGTTTCTTTCATTTATTTTTTAGAATTTCACCCCTCCTCATAAACCCCTTAAATGGATTTATGAAAAGAAAAGAAAAACGGTTGAACACCTATTTACTTATTTTTAAGCTGTTTTTATCTCCTGAGTTTGATGAGTGAACGAGTCAGTCAATCAGTTAGGACACTTTCTTTCCTTGTTTCCCCCCCCCCCCCCAGAAATTCATCCCTCCCCATGGGCCCCTTAAATTGGATTTATGAAAAAAAAACCGGTTGAACACCTATTTACTTATTTTTTAAGCTGACTTTTTCCCGCTGAGTTTGAAACTCCTCGCCTATGTCGTTTAAGAGATACACGGTCCGTTAGGAATCCTTCAACCCCCAATTTTCACCCCTTTCACCTCATAATATACACCACATCGATAAACCCTTAGACACGTGTCTGCTTATTTTTTTAAATCATTAGTTAATATGCCGAGTATCACATCCCCAAATGAAACCACTCGTGAGATATTGTTATTCAATGAAGTGCACGTTTACCCTCTTAACCCGCTTTAGAACCCGAATATCCAAAAATTCCACCTTAGTGGACGTTTTCGACATACGGCGAACATATCCCCAAAATGCAATAGTAGTGGCAGGGCGAAGTCAGTCAGGACATTTTCTTTAATTTACTTTTCAGAATGTCACCCCTCTCCATGGGCCCCTTAAATTGGTTTTATGAAGAAACGGTCGAACACCTATTTACTCATTTTTAAGCTGATTGTTTTCTTCTGAGTTTCAAACTCCTCGCCTATGTCGTTTAAGAGATACACGGTCCGTTAGGAATCCTTCAATCCCCACTTTTCACCCCTTTCACCTCATAATATACAGTACACCACATCGAAAAACCCTCAGACACGTGTCTTCTTATTTTTAGCCTATTTACAATAAAAAAATAGGCTTATGAGATCACCTTTTGTCCGTGTGTGTGTGTGTGTGTGTGTGTGTGTGATAATAATAATAATGTTATTGGTTTTACGTCCCTTTTAACTACATTGGCTTTTAGAGACGCCGGGGTGCCGGAATTTTGCCCCAAAGGGGATCTTTAACGTGCCAGTAAATCTACTGACACGGTTCCCTCGCATTTGCGCACCCTCAAATGCCAGCTGACTGCGCCAGGTTTCGAACCTGCAACCTTGGGCTCAGCAAGCGAGAACGTTACCCCTGAGCCACGCAGCCAGACTATGTGTGTGTGTGTGTGTGAGGTGTGTGTGTGCACGTGTGTGTCCCCCCTAATAACTTCTAAACAGCTGGAGCGATTTCAATGAAACTCGGTAAGTTCATAGCACTATTACGGACGACCACGACCGTGCCCTTCAAATTTTGTTACGTTTCACCAATCCAACATGGCGGCTGTGCGAAATATTTCACCAGCATTCAATATCTCCGAAACTATTCCCGATATCACCCTGGAACTTTTTACGGTGATAAACGGAACTACTAGAAGTTCACCTATGTGACTTTTGAAAAAACAACATGGCGGCCACGCGAATTTGCGACTTTTAATTATACGTTTCTCGCGATTTAACCAACCAAACGCAATAAAACATGATACAGTATATGTTTATACACATTGTAATCCACTGACATCCAACTTCGTTCAATTGTTTGCATAGCCACAAGCTGGCGGATGAGCGAAATATTTCACTGGCATTCTATATCTCTGAAACTATTAGGGGTATCACCCTGAAATTTTGTACGGAGATAAAGGGCACTACTGGAAGTTCATCTATAATACTTTCAAAAACCGGTTAACTACAAAACGAACATGGCGGCCAAGCGAATTTGAAAATTTTAAATAGACCTTTCTCGCGATTTATTGTTCCAAACGCAATGAAATCTGGTAAAGGAAATGTTTATACACATTGTAATGCACTGGTATCTAATTTAGTTCAATTGTTTACTTAATCTCAAGATGGCGGCTGTGCGAATTTTAAAATTAAGATTTTATTTCTTGTGTCGTAATCATGCGATTGAAGTGAAAGTTGGAATAATGAATCTACGCAAAAATTTTCCTGTAATGGTACATGACTCTATGGCCTATACATTAAACAATCCAACATGGCGACCATCCAAAATATTTAGTCGGTTCTCAATATCTACGAATCTATTACAGCAATCAAACTGAAATTTTGTATGTAGATAGAGGCAATTAACGTAAGTAGGATATATGAAAATAGGCTGTATAGTTCTTCACGGAACTACTTGTTAATGGTGAGTTTATATGCCGAGTATCACATCCTCCAATGAAACCAATGGGGATATATTGTTATTAAATGAAATGCAGGTCTACCCCCTTAACACTCCTTTAGAACCTGAATATCCACAATTCCTTCCTTGGTGAGTGTTTTCAACTTACAACGAACATATCCCCAAAATTTCATGTTTCTAACTTTAATAGCTTTGTCTGGGCGAAGATGAGTCAGTCAGTCAGTCAGTCAGTCAGTCAGTCAGGACACTTTGTTTTATATATATAGGGAGATAAATCTTGAAAAAGGGATGACTGTTTAGATTTCTAATGTTCTTATCGTGTTTTAATAATAATGCTATTGGATTCATGTTCATTTAAATTACTCTGGCTTTAAGAAACGGCGGGGTGCTAGAATTGTGCCCCGAAGGGGATCCTCAACGTGCCAGTAAATTTACTGACACGGCTCCTTTGCTTTTGCGCACCCGCAAATGCCAGCTGAATGCGCCATGACACGAACCTGCAACCTTGGGCCCAGCAAGCGAGAACGTTACCGCAGAGCCACGCAGCCAGTATATCGTGTTTTAGATAATAAATGGATTGGCATCGCCTCTTAGAGGGATAGATAGAAAATTGGATGCCGTGTGTTGAGCTACTTTTGCTATGGATACGGACTTGCGATTCGTTCATCAGTTTATCAGAGCGTACTGTTGCCATGGATACGGACTAGCGATTAGTTCATCAATCAGAGCGAAGATAGTTTTCTGGGAATATCTTTGAAACTGTTGGTTTTAGGGCCTTAAAATGTGGCTTTTGGTGTCCCGTAGGGACAAACCGAGTATTGTTTCTCGTATCGAGGGGCGTAAAATGAGCTTTGCCCGGTCTTTATGCGACAACTTCGATATTTTGTCACGGTTGAGTATTTTTGGTGACTTTTCAGTCATGTTGCCCGTTCCACGGGAACAATGATTTATTTCCGGATGAAAGGCAGCCTATATGTTATCCCAGGGTATAAGCTGTCTCCATTTCAAATTTCATCCAAATCGTCCAGCCGTTTTAGTGTCAATAGGTAACAAACTAACACACAGACACACACACACAGAGATTTTCACAATTGTAATATACTAGCTATTTAACCCGGCGTTGCCCGGGAGGTGTATTTACTTGTTATAGAAAGATACATGCCAATATATTTCGCAAAGTATATTCACTATGCCCCTAAGTGAGTTTAAAACATAGTTCTCTGGGCTCTGATGTTATCAAGTGCAATATTAACTCACTGTAAATCTAGGCGAAAGGTACTGTGGAATACAATAACGTAGTAGAAAATGCATCAATTACAAAAAAAAAGGGCTGTATATCCACATTTCTCAAGGAACTAGTCTCATAATTACAGTACTTTCCTGATAGTCTTTTTTTTTCTGTTGTATGGGTGTAATTTAGACGTTTTGTTCACATAGTGATCTTTAATTTTTAAATTGTTGCATCTACCTTTTTGATAGGAAACAATATTTAAATTATTCAATGTTTGGGATATAAAGTCATCATTCTGGAGTCAAATATACTTACGATTTATTACCCCGCCCAAATGGTGTGATTAATGAGAAATGGCTTATTCATGTACATAGGTCAGTGTGTAGGCTACTATAGCTGCATATTAGGGAATAGTATTGCTGTATTTCCATGCCTATTGTCTCATATTGGGCGGCTTTGGTGGCGTATTTGGTAGCATGCTGAACTTCTATGCCCAAGGTCGTGGTTTCAAACCCGGCCGAAGTCATCGGATTTTTGAAGAGCTTTGAAATCCCTTCGGAGAGGAAGTAAAGCCGGTGGGCCCATGTCATAGATTTATGTGATGTAAAAGAACCTTCCATTAACATCACTCGTGTGAAGGTAAAATTTGTAGGTTAAATTTGATTAACGCTATTACGTTCCAACGTTCACCGTCAGGTTATGGTTGCGGTGGTATCTATTAGCCAAGGTTGCAGCTAGGTGTCGTTGACGGTAGCATTTGGTAGCTAAAGTAGGAAATACTTTAAACTGACTATCTATAGTCCTTACCTAAATTACATAAAACACACAATAATACAGCCATCACAATTAACACCAGTTATCAGGCAGATTCTACACACATCCAAAGTACACGGGGCTGCATGACCGCGTTGTCGCAGCCCCTAAACAGAGGAACCAAGCAAACTATCTCACCTTGTTAAAGTAAATGCAGCAACGTATAATCCCGGAAAAATGTTAAATAAGATGCATTGATTGAGAACACATTGGGCTTCTCTAGCCCCTAAAGTATTTCGTAAGATAAGAAATATGTTCTCTAAACACATACCGCAATGATCTCGAAAATGCTATAGTGGAGTTCAGGGAATTCGTGATAACTACACCATTACACAATATCATTCGTCAATAAGCACTAAGATGGCTAATGTATAGGAAATCAGCAAAATGTGGGATGGACACACTATTTATTTGAAGAAATAAGAGATCAGATACATGTACAGTACAAAGAACAGCACTCGTTTGTCAATAACCCAAGTGTAGTCATGGCTACCGCTATCATTAGTCAACACTTTGGTCAACACCAATATCTTTGGATTGTCTCTGTCCATTGCGGTACCTGGTGTCATTCTGTGTTACTACCGCCACATCAGTCCTGGTGGCAAATTGTGTTACTACCACCGTAGCTACTGTTTGGTCCTTATCATCCAAAATCTAATCACAAAGAAAATAATGCTACTTTAAGAACAATCTGCAATAGTATGTCGAATGCAGGGTTTGCCAATGTATTTCTTTTTTAATTTCATTTCCCTATTACCGGTACGGCCCCTGTTAATAAAAGAGATACGGTTCCGGATTTTTATTGCGTTCAGATTTCTAATGTTTTTATCGTACTTAAGATAATAAATGGTGTGGACACTGCCTGCTGGATCGCATCCCTCCTGGCTGCTTTAAACTGCCTGCCCATTAAACGATTACAGTATTGGTTTATGCGTACAACCTCGTTTCCAATTGCCCCCAGGGGCACACATCTAGTGGGACGTGGGTTGGCAACCACGGGGCCCCAGCTGAGTCCGGCATTGCTTCCACTTACTTGTGCTTGGCTCCTCTCCGTCTTCTAACCTGTCGACCTCACTTGGTCAACTATTGTTCTCTTCCGACCCCGGGTATTAGCGTAACCGAGGTCTAGGGAGTCTCTTCCTTTCCCACCTTAATTGGCCCTTGTCTCATCTTTTCTAATACCCTCCTTCTCGAGGGGTCAGCCTTCTTTTTCTTTTCATGTTATCTCCTGCCTTCTGCCCAAGGCCCTCAAGGAGGCAGGGTGTATGTAGTCCCACCACTTTTGGTGCACCCAGGATATTGCTACACCTTCAGGGGCTCACGGCTGGTGAGTTCGGGAGTTGGAGACTCCGAGGGATTCCTGAGCTGGGTCCAAGGTTCCCCCTTTTATCCATTACGTCTGGGGCTCTCCTTCCTTCCAAGTCCCTCAATCCGCATTCTTCGAGGGTTGAGGGCATTTTTTCCTCCTGTCCTTTATTTTCCTTATTCTCCTTTTGTTTTCCATTTCTTCTTCTATTATATAAGTTAGTCGTTAGTTTTAGTTATAGTTTACATTTCAATATCATCTTTACGATCACCCAAACCATTAGGGGCCGATAACCTAGATGTTAGGCTAAGAGCAGCACAAACCCACAGTGATCGCCACTTTTTCAAGTCACTGTTACAGACATTTGTTTTGTATTGATGTTAATGGTGAAGTTGTGTTTTGTATTTTATGATGGCGTACTGCTGTGTGTGCTTTTGTAAATCAGAACAGGGCAAGTTTGAATCCCGAGGAATTTAATTCCATGAGTTACCATCGAACAATTCACTTGACTTTTAAATACACACACTAATACAGCCATCACAATAGGACGGGTTATCAGACAAATTCAACACACCGCCAAGTACACTGGGCTACATGAGCACGATGTTCCAAAGCCCCTAAATTATCAACATCCCATTCTTCGGCGACCGGAGGCATTTATTTTCCCTGTCTTTTATTGCCCTTATTATTATCTTTTCATCTCGTCTAGTATGTATGTTAGATTTAAATTAGTTGGAAGTAATTGTATTTTTTATTATCATCCGTACCGTATAATTACGGTCAAATGAGGAAGACATTTCGCCTCTTGAAAACAATCACCTCCACCACCATGTATGTTTCGCTTTCCTATAAATTGAAAATTTGCCCGTAAGTATGTGTCTGAATTAATATCATATTTGGAACCGCATGGCCCACCAACAGCTGAAAGTGAACTTCTGCCAGCAAAGAGTTGAGCACAATTTCAGCCCTAAGTATCTTGGCATCACCTTGAACCGTTCCTTAACCTTCAAGAAACACTTGGAATACACAGGCCAAAAACTCAAATCGCGGATCAATATCATGAAGAAATTGGCTGACACATCGTGGGGTGCTGATGCAACTTCACTAAGCACTACTGCCCTCTCCATGGTTTATCCTGTAGCAGAGTATTGTGCCCCAATGTTGCACCGAAGTGCTCATACTAAAAGATCGATGTTCATCTGAGTGAAAGTACGAGGGTCATAACAGGTACACTGAGATCCCCCCCCCCCCAACTCCCTGGTTATGCACTATCAGTAACATATCACCTCCAGAACAAAGACGACAGTAAGCAACAGTACGTGAGTGGAGAAAGCTACATCAACAAAATCACCTACAGGATCTCCCAATTCATGAAGTTCTTAATGATCTTCCCTCCACTCGTCTTAGATCAAGGAACCCAATATGGCATATCATACCTGGCATTAATTCCGCGGAACAATGGCGCAAAAATTGGATGTCTGCTCCTGTGAAACATCAAGGTATTCTAGATCCTACTATAAGATTTCCGGGATTTAACCTGAAGAAAAACCAGTGGGTAAAGTTAAATCGCCTAAGAACAGGTCACGCCAGATGTAACGCCATGCTACATAAATGGGGACTTCATGATTCTCCTGCCTGTGACTGCGGAGCTCTTTTTCAAACCGTAGAGCATATTATTCAAGAATGTCCGCTGAGGAAGAATGCTGGATCACCACAAGATGTTATTTCTGCTGCACCTCCCGTTCTGAACTGACTTCAACAACTGGACATCTCGTTGTGAATGCGAACGCAACCTATGTTCTTGTGATTTATATATTGTACATGTGATTTACTTATTTATATATACATTTATTATATTGTAATTCATCTAGTTGCTAGCCATACAATAAATAATAAATAAATATCATATTATCCATAATGTAGAAATTTGGGCTTATGCCGTGTTTTATTTAATGAAACTCGACGCGTTTCGAAAGAAACCATGTCTTTCTTCATCAGGAATAAACGGAAATACGACCAAATTGTTGCTAAGAGAAAGCAACAATGAAACTAAAAAAGGTGCCCTAAGATGGACGCCATTTTAGCCCCATGTTAGGGACAACGAAAAGCAGCAGTGTGTTACTTTTTGAAGGTTCTGATAATAGGTAGCCAGGACTCACTGAGATTGTAGCCGGTGTCGCGGTTGAAATGATCTGAGTGTTTACGTATTTCAACCGCCTCCCAGATGATTCTGGGACGATATTGCTTTATACGGGCAAGAACATCTACTCCTTGGAACATGACATCATTGCCAGGTTTTAAAGCATGATCAGCAACAGCTGATTTATCAGGTTGAATGTACCTGATACATCTATTATGTTCCTTAATGAGAGTGCATATCGTTCTCTAAGTCTGCCCGATATAAACCTTGCCACAAGTACAGGGAACTCTGTAGATACCCGGTTGTAATAATAATAGATGTATCAGGCTCATTCAACCTCACAAATCAGCTGTTGTTGATCATGCTTTAACACCGGGCCATGATGTCATGTTCCAAGGAGTGGATGTTCTTGCCTGTATAAAGCAATATCGTCCCAGAATCATCAGGGAAGCGGCTGAAATACGTCAACACCCAGATAATTACAACCGCGACTCCGACTACAATCTCAGCGAGTCCTGGCTACCTATTATCAGAACCCTCAGAAAGTAATACACTGCTGCTTTTCGTTGTCCCTATCATGGGGCTAAAATGGCGTCCATCTTAGGGCACCTTTTTTAGTTTCTTTGTTGCTTTCTCTTAGCAACAATTTAGTCGTATTTCCGTTTATTCCTGATGAAGAAAGACATGGTTTCTTTCGAAACGCGTCGAGTTTCATTAAATAAAACACGGCATAAGCCCAAAATTCTACATTATGGATAGTGTCACGGGCCGTGAAAGTCTAAATGATAAGCATCATATTCTTTATGCTGATTGAATAATAAAAGAACTAACTTGGTGCCATGTTTTCACGTTTTTTTCAATCTCGATATTAAGCCTCAAAAGTTAACAACCTTTCGTTTTGTATTTTTCGCTTTCCTTTATACTGAAAATTTGTTCGTAAATATATGTCTGAATTAATAGCATATACTTTATGCTGATTGAATAACAAAAAACTAACTTAGTGCCATGTTTTCGCGTTTTTTCAATCTCGATATTAAGCCTCCAACGTTAAAAACCCTTCGTTCCAGGTATCGTCCCATTAAAAAGCCGCCGAAGGTTGGCGCTGCAACCTAGCGGTGAATTAATATACAGTATACCCTGTACGCGTCTGAGTGTTGAATGGGCAGGCAGTTTAAAGCAGCCAGGAGGGATGCGATCCAGCTGGCAGTGAAAATGCCGCGCGATCACAGTCGGTTGGTGCTGCAACCTATCTTGTGCTAAATAGACAGGCATTTTAAAGCAGCTTGGAGTGATGCGATCTAGCTGGCAGTGGGTGTAGCATGGTCTGTTACCGAGATAGATAGAAACTTGGTGGCCCCGTCTTAAGCTATTGTTGCCATGGAGATGGTCGGCCTTGCCATTATTTTATCAGTATATTTTCTGACTTAATTAGCCTTTGCTCGAGTGCAAAAAGGCTGAAATCAGAAGAATGAGAGAGACTATCAAAAATTCATGTATCCAGCCGTTCCTTCTGGGTCCTAAACTATGTGTATAAAAATTTGGCTGAGATTGGTGGAATGGTGTAGATTTGTATACGGAACAAATATACATACCCACATACATAGGCTACATACATACATACATACATGCATACATACATACATACATACATACATACAGACTTTCACTTTTATACATAAGATATAGGGATATATATATATATATATATATACTGTGCCCGTTTAGACCGAAGTCCGGACGACCACATATGCATTTCACCGAAAATCAGTCAGCACGAGAATCTAAACATCCCAGGGTGCCACAAGGGTTAAAGTGACAACAATAACACAAAAAAATTGCTTTACTGATTTTCGGCTCGATGCAACAATAAGGATAGAAGGAGATTTTGTGAAAATAACACAATCCGTAAAATTATCTCATTTTATTGAAATGTTTAAAAAATTTAACTGAAGTAATGCCAAAAATAGCATTCTGGATGCATGACGGATCATACATTTATATACACAAATTTACAGATTCACCAACACATGAACACTAGGCATTTGAAACGAAAGTCAGATTGTTAGCCCTGTTGACTTCGTTCAAATGAATTATTTACAATCGTAGGGTTTGTCAGTGCAAATTGAATTGTCCAGCCTGATTCCTAACTTTTAAGTATTCACACGTTGAAATGAAATATTATCACTCGATGAAAAAAATCACTGTTGTTGTTTTTCAAAATAGTAGCAGAAAATTAACTAACACTTTTTCCAGGAATCAGTATCTCAAAATTGGTTCAAATATAAAGTCATAACAATGAATATAACACAATATTAATTACATGGATATTCGAGCATGGATTCGAAGAACTTCGATAAACAGAAAAATATTTATTGTACCATCTGTTCTCGATCCAAAATTTATTCTGAGCTCTTGACTCAATTAGCAATATTATGGTCAAAATTTATTATTAACAAAATATCAATTATTTTAACTATGGATTTAACCATTCAATTATTTGAATATCACTTGGAAATATTATTTAGAAAAAATTATCACAAAAATAATATCAGTTGCTATTATCAAAATTACAATTCTTTGACAGAATGTCAAAATGTTAATCATCTCATTAATTAACATAATGTTTGTATTTTTAACAGGATCATAAATATCCTCTAAATCGTATTGGTTGTTAAGAAATAACAGTTTTAATTTATTTATGGCATCGGCCCATTCGATTTAAATGTGTCAAAAATCACATGATCATAATTAGCATCTAGACAACGGTAAAGTCTTCTCACAATGAAAGGTAAATGTTAATAACAAAATTCCGGGTCAACAATCACTAGGAAATATTTATAGAACACGTGGGTAAACTGTGAATTGACTATGATGGTTCCATAAAATAACCCTTGGTTATAAATTCGACGAAAGTGTGGCTTGCAACAATATTTCAACTCCCAACATTATTTCAAAGTCATCCAACCTACAATATGGTTGATTCTCCATTATAACAACCTCATTCTTGCGGCTTAAATTGCACAATCAGAATGGCATATTTAACTATTTCCACACACACAAAAAATTCTTCCCGAATTATACATAATAATCAAGCCTTTGCTTGTTACCATGGTGTAACTACAATGGTGAGGCGGTTCGCTCCCTCTCTCTCATGCGGATGACGTCAGAACGGGGGCAACTGCGAGTTGTGGCTATAGGCGGGAGTCAAGCGCGTGATCAGCAGTCGATTGAAACATGCTAATGTTGACAAGTGTGTGCGTTGCTAGTGAAAGTATTGTATTTCTTAATCTCTGTCGACGGAAAGTGGGATGCAATACCGAATTGTGCTATGTATGGTTGCAACAACTACTCCAGGAAAACAAAAGGGTCTAATATAAAATACTTTGTATTTCCACAAGACAAAGATGTAGCGAGCTCATGGGTCAGAGCTTGCAGGAGGGAGGACATGTTTAATTTAAAGCATGGTAAGTTATGATTTCTAAAACTAATCTGTCTGTTGTGAACAGAACAGTAAATCATTCTTTAAATTATTTCTCTCTAAAATTAAAACATTGCAATAGCTCTGGACGCATTTTCAAACTGAGATATTAAAGAATATTATAGAAATGAATAGGCAAACCAAATAACAATTACGAGTGGAGATTATTAGGGTCTATTATTATTATTAGCATTATTATTATTATTAACATTATTATTATTATGATTTCAGCTCGAGTATGTTCTCTTCATTTCACTAAAGACAGTTTTGCTATTCCACTTCGACAGCAATTGTTGAACTATACTCCAGTGCACAGTAAAACTTTAAAATTAGATGCCATTCCGACTGAAAATCTACCAACATCCACTCAAATTACACAAAGGAAAAGGAAAAGATCTCTGGAAGAAGCTGAAAGTCGGTCGATAAGGCTGGAAAAGAGGCGTCGTAAAAGTGTTATAAGTGAAATTATACATAACAATGAAACACTCACCGAAGGAATACAATCTAAACATACCTGCTTGAATGCGAAGGAGTTAATAAGGTAAGCTTCTTTTTGTTTTTGAACATTGAAGTCTCATTTAATAATAAAAGGTGAATTTATTTATTTTACACGCACAATACAACTAAGGTCCATTATGATACTTGGAAGAGAGGTAACTAGCGGAGTAAAGCACTGCTTTCACCAGATCGTTGGGACATTGATATCATGAGTTTAATTAAAACCTGGTGTAGCTATAGTATTAATCTAATCTTGACCTTCATGCAGCCGTAGTTTAGTGGTCATATGAAAGAAATATTGCTCTTGTGAATAGAAACGTAGGCTACTCTAGTTCCAATATAAGTTCAAAAAATAAACCTGATAATTCAACGAATGTCTTTCCTTTTAAGCACTCGTTCTCATGAAGATGTCAACACTTTGAAGAAATTAGTTGAGGAGGTACGTGATGAATCCGAAGCTTGGAAACAAAAGTACGATGATTTATGTGCAGACCATTCGGCGTTGAAGAAAGAAATCGCCGATCTGAGGAACAGTCGTTGCAAAGAAATTCAGACGATACTGGGTAAAGTCTTCACTCCAGGTCAAATAAAACATTTATTAAGTACAGAGAAACGTAAGAAAATTAATTGGTGTTCTGACGATATAGCGGCGGCTATATCACTCAGAAGTGTGAGCCCTAAAGCCTACCGGTTTTTAAGGGCTAATAACTATCCCTTGCCAGGACTGACGACGTTACGTGATTGGGCTAAATGTTTGAATTTAGAGCAGGGTGTTTTGCAAGATGTTGTGAAACTAATGAAATATAAATCAGCAGGACTAACCGAATTGGAACGCTTGACTGTATTGACATTTGACGAAATTTATATTTCAAATCGCATGTGTATCGACAGAAGCAACCAGCAGAAAATTGGCCCTCACAAAACTTGCCAAGTTGTCATGGCACGAGGTTTGATTGGTCAGTGGAAGCAGCCTCTTTATTATGCCTTTGACCAAAGAATGAAAAAAGATATTATTCTTGGAATAGTATCGAATCTACATTCTGCAGGCTTCACTGTTGTAGCCATTACAAGTGATATGGGGTCTGGGAATATGGGCTTGTGGTCAGAGCTTAATATTGGACATAATAAGGAATGTTTCTTCAATCATCCAAGCAACGATTCCTTAAAAGTGTTTGTGTTTGCAGACATTCCTCATTTATTGAAACTTGTGAGAAATCATTTGTTAGATCAGGGATTTGTGCTGCTCAATGGGAAAAAAGTGAACAAGGAATGTTTGGAACTACTAATTTCTATGTCTTCTTCTGAACTCACTATTGCGCACAAAATTAGCAGATATCATTTAGATTTAAAGGGATCAGAGAGACAAAAAGTTCGGCCTGCAGCTCAAGTACTTTCAAACCAGGTATCAAAGGCTCTTGAATGGTGTGGAGGGAAAGGGTTGATGAAAAACATTGACTGGGAAGAAGCGGCTAGATGTATAAAATTAATAAATGACTGGTTTGACTTATTTAATGCTAAGAACAAATTTGGGAGTCATTCTGAAAGAAATGCATTTGGTACTGATTTAGACAAGCAAATCAGTTTGCTAAATAATGTTAATGAGTTGATAACGTCCATGAGAGTTGGCCGACATAAAGCCTTACTCCCATTTCAAAAAGGAATTCTACTAAGCAACACGTCTCTAGTTAACCTTTTTAAATATTTGAAGCCGATATACCAAGTCGAGTACATAATAACTTATCGTCTAAATCAAGATATTTTGGAGAACCTTTTCTCGTATATTAGAGGAATGGGAGGCTCCAATGATCACCCATCTCCTCTGGACATTAAATATAGATTGAAATGGTACATTTTGGGCAAGCACTCTGCTTCAATTTTTACTGTAAATAGAAATACAGAGGAGGATATTGACGAAAAGTGTCGGATTAAACCAATGGAAACAGAAACTGACACCTGTTTCTCGCAGACTGCGTTAGTGAATGTTGCCAAACGTATTCCTGATATCGTGGATGCTCCTTACGAAGAAAAACTAGGTTCTACTTTATTTGTTGAATCAAATTACGAAACTGAGGAAATGATCATGAGTTTGTTTGAAATGACCGATCATCAGAATGAATTGTTCGATGAATTTGATCTCTCGGATTTTAAAGATGAAATGAACCACGAAGGTTTAAAATACATTACAGGATATGTAGCACACAGATTCAGGGATAAGTACAAAAACTTGGGAACATTATCTCAAGAACTTGAACCCAGTAAAGAAGGCCCAGATTGGATCCAGTTTATTTCAAGGGGAAATCTTTTGTATCCCTCTAATGAACTTATGGAAGTTGCAAAGACAATGGACGCTGAGTTTCATAAATTTCATGGCAATTCGCTATCAACTGATAAGTTTATATTCAATGAATTAACCAGCAGGACCTTGAGAAAATTGCCTCATATTAATATTGCATATGAGGTTATTCACTGTTTAGCTCGAACCCGAACATATATTAGGTTGCGTGACTTAAACAGAAAAATAAGTTTCGGCAATTCACAGAGAAAATTGAATCGCAAAATGTGTAAATTCACCAATGTGAAAAAATAGTGGATCTCGTTAAAGGGCCATTACTATTGTTTAGAGGTACGCCGTATTCATAATTACCAACATTATTATCAGTGTTTACAATACAAAGTATGTACAGTGTTATAATAAATGCTTTTATTAATGCCTTCAAGTTATATTATTATGACTAGAGCCGCATTACAGAGTGCTGTGTCACCGAACGCAACGCTCCCGTTGTGACGTCATCCGCACATGAGAGAGGGAGCGATCCGCCTCACCATTGTAGTTACACCATGCTTGTTACTCAAACTGGAAGATTTATAAGCTAGTAAGCTCCTCAATGAGTTTACAGTAATTTTACCATCAGTTTAAACATTAATAATTCCACACCGTGTCTATTTCTAGCCAAACGTTCTATCACAAGACGTTGCTCATAATGATTTTATATTTATACAAACTCTAGTAAAACCCTATTTTATACATTCTATTTGCTTCCCGTATCATTACTTTCCGTGTGTTCTAAAAGATTTAACTGCATAATGTAAGTGTAAAATGTTCCCATAGAAATATTCTGTTAGTTGAATGTGGGCGTGCGTTAACCACTAGCCGTCGGAAAAAGAAGTATCCTATCTAGCAAACTGTTTTAAATATCAACTTTATAAATTCACTACATGATATGATTATTAGAAAACATAAATCATAATTATTATTATCTCTGAAAAATATTGAATATAATAATTATTATTAAATCAGCATTATTATTATTATTATTTCCACAAATGGAATTAACGTTGCTAAACTGTTCGGGAAATATCATCCTCGACTTCTTAAATATGGATAGACATCCATTCCTCAACTTAAATTTATTATTAAATTTACAGTTACGACGGCTGATGACCGCGATTAAAAAATAATATCAAAAATCAAATAAATGCTCGTTTTGCTCGTCCATTAATTCAAATCATTGACTTCCCATGTCTGAGTGTAAAACTGCTCAGATCAAGGCTTCCCATGCCTTGCAAAAAAATATTTGCAACAGCAAAATATCGAAGAAAAATATGTTTGGCAAGACTGTAGAAAAATTGAGAATTTCAGCTAACTAGGCATAAAAATAATGCAAAATGTAGCTTACATTCTTGTAGATCTTGATGTAGATAATCTGGTCAGAACCAGACTATTCCAGTCTTCTGGACACGTACTTAAATTCTCGTATCGGCCTCCATTATAAACCCGCAAGATGACTAACCAGACATAGCGGTAATCATACTCGTTGCCTGATAATCTTGATGAAAACTGTTTGTAATATGAGCTGCTTCAACAGCTGAAGTAATTTTCTTGATAGGGGTAAGATCGAAATGATCCATGATGCAAAATACCAGATTGTAACGTGACCCAACTGTGACGCATTCAGTACTATCAATACTTTTACAATCTTATTCAGCACCGGTACAAGTTCTGATGTTCAAGTCCCTGGGCAGAGTTTCTCACTCTCCAGAAAATGCTAGGCATGCTGGTTTCCCTATGTCGGCTAAATGAACTGAACCGTGCAAGAATGGTATGTGAAAATTACTGACTTATCTTGGTTGGTCAAATAGTTACCAAGACAAAAGCTTGTTCTGTTCATTGGATAAAAATAATCCAATTTAAATATTAGGGGACAGTGGAAAGAAATATAGACGAAGTCTATCATATGTCCGTGTAGCAGCAATAATTACCAATGTTCTGCCACAAAGTCTATCACCTCAGTGATAACTTACGAAGAATTCTAAGTTCACTAAAATTTCAAACACTTTTCGAAGTCCAGTAACCATGTACTGTCGTAGAATTTCACCAAGTCCCAGCAACCGTGTGCTAGTAAAACGTAGAGTATTGCAACCATGTGCACGAATATATATTCAAAGTATAACGATGTCCTTAGCGGCATAGCGCTTACGAAGTAATAATGTGATGTATCAGCAACTGAGTGCTGTGTCGAAGTAACATATTGAGCTATGGCTCCCAGCCATTTTATACTCTGCGAGCGGACTCCTTGACGTCACTGCTTGAGATCTGCTCAAACTAACACAACTCATATCTCAGCTTCCGCTCGATCAATTTTCTTGAAATATAGCACGTTCTTCTTCCCTTGTCCGTGCCAGTAATTTGGCGTTACCCATGTTTCCACTCAATCAGAAAATATTTTATGCAAATATAGCCTCGGCCCTGATAAACTTGCTACGTCACTTAGCGATCTGTTGGCTGCATAAAGCTTCAAAATGCTTCTAAGGACAATGAGAGCGCGCTATTCAAAACCTCAGCTCTGGACTTAGCATCTGGGCCTGTGCTCTCAAATCTGGACAACTGGATTTGGGCACTATACATATATATATATAGGGATATAGGGATACTAATACAGCCATCACAATTACACAGACAAAATTCATCACACACCCAAGTACACGGGGCTAAATGACCATGATGTCCATGCATCTCAAATGAAACAACAACAACAGCTTCCTACCCAAATCCTTCCTCGTATAAAAGTACACACACTAGTAAGCCTAAAGACATCACGGTGACACAGGTTATCAGACAACTTCTACCCTCACCCAAGTAAACGGGGCTACAATACCATGATGTCGCAAAACCCCTAAAAAATCAACAATCAAAACAACAACAACAATAGACTCTACCGCGGATTAAGGTAACGAATATCAATCGCTGTATTCGAGTGTTGAAATATGAGGTGTTTTGTATACTAGCAGTAGTACCCGGCTTCGCCTGGTGGATTTATTCATTTGTTTTATGGATGATAATGAATACTACTACAGAACTGGCACAAGATACCTACAAACTAACAGAAATAATATTTTAAAAATATAACTTTTTGTGATGGTGGTGGTGCTGGAGGTGATAAGTAGTACAGTATAACGGACGTAACATCCAGGCCATTTTCCCCTTATGGTAATTATAATAATGGACGGGGAGACGGCTATTTACTAACTACAGTCATGACACTTGTAAGTTACAAACGAATTTGAAAACATATTAGAAATAGGAGTAAGTGAAATAAAAGACGCTGCCTAGGGTTTATATCTCATTGGCTGTTAGAGAAGTAGTGAGCAATGTCGTCTTTTGCCGCATAGCTCCGCAGGAAAATATTCGGGGCACTTTTGAAAACTTCGGCTGTTCCGAGCTTCTGAAGGAGCAATAGTGTCATTTATCGCCATATAACGCCGCAGGCAAACAATTAAAGCACATCAAAGAAAATTTGAAAGCACCAACACTTATTGCTGCTGATAACTTCAATGTACTGCGCCAACACCAATGCACTTATACAGAGGCCGGATATTCCCATGACGACAACTGTTTTAAGGGGCCTAAGAAATCTTTTTGGTACTAATTACTCCCCGCGACTGCAATTTGTAGGCAGCGCAAGATGTAACTATTTTCGCAATTCTGCTCCAGAACACGGGAAGGGGCAGCTTGATGCAGCCCGCATTGCCAACTAACAATAGACTCATTTTTAGCCTATTTTCATTTTATGAAAACAATTAGGCTTATGAGATCACCTTTTGTCCGTGTGTGATGGTGTGTGTGTGTGTCCCCTAATAACTTCTAAACGGCTGGAGCGATTTCAATGAAACTTGGTAAGATCATAGCACCATTCTGGCCGACCACGACCGTGCCCTTCAAATTTTATTGTCTCTCACCAATCCAACATGGCGGCTGTGCGAAATATTTCACCAGCATTCAGTATCTCCGAAACTATTACCGATATCACCCTGAAATTGTGTACGGTGATAAAGGGCACTGGTACAAGTTTATCTATGTAACTTTCATTAACCTCTAAGAAAGTACAACACGAACAGCCAAGCGAAGTTGAAACATTTTAATAAACTTTTCTCGTGATTTAACTCTCTGAGCGCAGTGAAGTGTGGTACAGTAGGTGCTTATATATATTGTAATGCACTGGCATCTAATTTAGTTCATTTACATAACCTCAAGATGGCGGCTGTGCAAAATTTTAAAATTATGTTTTTATTTCTTGTGTCGTAATCATGCGATCGAAGTGAAAGTTTGAATAATGAACCTACACAATAATTTTCCTTTAATGGTACATAACTCTATGGCCCATACATATAACAATCCAAAATCGCGAGCATCCGAAATATTTAGACGGTTCTCAATATCTACGAATCTTTTACAGCAATTAAACTGAATTTTTTATGTTCATAGAGGCTATGAACATAAGTTCACCTGTAGGACTTTCAGTTACCTGGTGAGCACAAATCCAACATGGCGGCGACGCGAAGTATACATGTTTAAATGGACGTTTCTCGCGATTTAACCATCCGAGTGCAGCGAAACTTTGCACGTTAGATGCTTATACACATATTAATCCACTGGCATCTTATTTATTTCAATTATTTTCATAACCACAAGATGGCAGCTGTGCGAAATTTTAAAATCTCGTTTTTACTTCTTGTGTTCTAATCATGCGATTGAAGTTTGAATATCAGACGTACACAATAATCTTCATGTGATAGTACATACATAAAAATCCAACCTGCGAACCATCTGAAATATTTAGACGGTTCTCAATATCTACGAGTCTATCACAACCTTCAAACTGAAATTTTGTATGTTGATAGAGTGCCCTTTTAGCAAGAAATATGCAAATCACAGTATGCCAGCAATGCTCAAATCGGGATTTCGGGGTTATGGTATGTTCTCCCACTCTGTGACTTACACATTTTGGATTAAATAGAGGATACACTTCCAAAAATAAAAACAAAATCAACTCCTATTATCAAACATTTAATTAACCAAATATATGGCGCTACAAACAAATTAAACAAAATAAACTACTGACCAATCCTTCCAACATGTTCAAAGTGAACAAGGAATACATAAAATCAAACAAATATTATATTAAAATACATGGTTTCCTTTAAACCAACAAACTTATAATTCCTTTCACTTCCATAAAGTATCCCTTTTAACAAATTCACTATTATCACGAGCTCCAATAGCTCGATACTTTCCAATATAAACTGTGTTATTCTTTAAACATCTCAATATCTATTTTATGAGTTTCTTATACTCAAAACAATATATAATCTTATTTAAAGTAAATGTTACTCTTTTACTTAAATTTTTGGGCATTTCACAATGTTCTCATGTTACCACCTCTCTCAAATTAACAAATTCACTACAGTGATTGGGAAAAAATACTTGTGTACTCCCGAGTTATAGAAGACTACTTGAACAAAGTCAAAAATTATGATCACTCCCGAAATCTAATTGTCTTCATTGAACTCGTGAAATCCTACATCAATATACCATTACATTAGGGATTTATATTATTATTATTTGTCTTAAAAGACCATCATCTCATAAGAAAGCAAACGATCTGAACTTGCAAGCGGTAACTTTCATCTACAAGAACCTCGGTTCGAATCCCGGGTCATTAACAAACTCTAAACACTCATGGCGTATTATTACTTCCAACAGACGGTTCCCAGAGCTACCACACTTTCAATAGCGAGGGGTCGGACCGTAACACTCTGCTTGATTTATTGCCCGGGAGGGAGAGCCTAGTCTCGCCCACACGGGACGGCTACACTCATGCTTTAAAACAGCTATTTCTTAATATACAAATCTCTGAACAGACCTGGCGTTCCATTCATTTATTTTAACAACATTATTTAGGTTCATAAACCACTTTCGTAACCTTGGCATTTATTAATTATGAAGTGTCATCATTGATGGGTAAGAATACTTCAATACAACAACAATATTTAGGGGATTCAACAACTAGATGAGTCTGGGTTCGACTCTCTCAACTGCCTCGGGAACCAATCACATACTGGAGGCCTTATATAAATGCGACTAAGGGCGACCTCGGTCTAACCTGCGCTCATCAATACAATAAATTCGCACCCTTTAACACACCGCCTCGTGATCTACATCACTATATGGAGGACTTTATCATAGCTCAAATACCGCAATCAACTGTCCCTCACAATTTATTTACCAAGTATATTTAGATTCCACGCCTTCCTAGCGTGACAATTTACCTTACTGCGCTATATTGTGCTATACATTACTTTAAGGCCAAGCGTCTTCCAAAGAACTGATAAATTCAAAATCAACATTTGATCTACATCTCAAATTTTTATATTAATCCTCTCCCGTGACAATAATCGCTATACTTTAAGAACATTTATTCACACCATGTCTTTATTCTTTTACAAGAGCATCAAAATGCTACTACTTTCATATAATTCAACTTAATCTTCATTTATAAAATTATTATTATTATTATTACGCTTGCTTTCATAACATTTATCAAATACACTGCTATTTTATTTCATACATTTCCTCTAAAGGATTTATTCATTTCACATAATTATTTCATAATTTCTCAATTTTTATTTGTTCAGATCGCGCTCTTATTTCGTTATTTGTTATTCAAAAACATCCCTATTTCTCAAACTCAGGTGGATTGCACACAAATATTCCCCAACACATAACATAATGAAAATGGTTACTTACATGCTCAGACGGTCCACGACCGTACTTTCCAACGATGTTTCATTTCGCCCACTACTTGTGATTAAACCATCTTGTTCAAATTCATTTCATACACTGACATATCTTGACACACATATAACTTATATACTTTAGACACTGGTAACATTTTAAAATACACTTCTGTATTCTTCTATTACACACAATAAAATCACTGAAAGATTACTATCTAACACAAATTTTATATATTTACACTACACTGATTATAATCACTGAGGCATTGATTAGGCTTTGCACACGTGATTTCTTGATTCCCCGTCTCCAAGGGTGAAACTAGTAGATGTCGGCTCCCTATCTGACCAGAATATGAAAGTCTCGAACACTCTACCCCTCCCTGGAATGGTACTTCTACAAATCCGGTTTCCTGATGATCGGCTATTATTATTATTAGCTCGAACTTGCTTCTTTCTAGACCCTATTAGTTGTCTAGCGAAAGTCTGTCTTGTTCACGGTCTCCCAGACACTCTATCGGTGACCTATTATTTTCTAGCATCTAATGCTCCTCGTAACTTAGTGCTTTTTATAGTTCGTTTGTTTCCTTGAAACAACGTCTTGAATTTACTTCTCCCTTCTGATTATTCTGTTCTCTAGTTCCTATCTTTTCAAAATACTATGCGGACCTTATTTTGTCCGACCCTGTTCGGGTTCTTTAATGGTGATAGAATGTTTATTTCGCTGTTATGGTACTTCAAAACGTTACGATACACTTGGTCGTTTAAATAAACTGTTATTTGAAGACCTATCGCCTATTCTTTAAGTTCGCAGCCTACTTTGACTGTAATACTGAACTTTTCACTGTAAGACTGATTCTGGTGGAACTAAATCCTGTATTAGGATTTTCCTAAGTCTTCACACGGCGATACTTTGATGATACTTCTCGGCCACTCCTTACGGGTGCCCGCTGGTGATTGATACAGGGTATCACGACCTCTCGAGGTCTAGTAAGTACTGCATGATTAGCTTGGCTCTGCCAGGACTTTTATACTCTTTGGCTAAAAAAAGATAAAATCCACGTCTTTTCCAGAACCAACTTTTGAAGTAATGGTCGCACACATTTAAAAATTATATCTCTGGAAAGCTCGTTTTCCAAACGTGAACTGACTTCTTCGCACATGAAAATCGATCGTGCAGTTCTGAGATATTAAATAAATTTTGGTCTTCAGCTGTGTGGGTGTTACAGTTGATTTTTAATTCCCCCCCTCCTCGGGTCTCGGGAATCTCCCAATGACGTATGGTCACGTCGGCACTTCTTTCCTGGGCATTTGTTATAACATCTTTCTTCACACAATAATCTCTATTCCGAAATGATTCGCAATGCTGTATTTGTTTAGTTAATTTTATTCTTGCAAATGGGTTAAATCTAATTATTCTTCTTCTGGCACAGCTGCGCGGTTGCCATTTTACTGCAACGTAAGGGCATTTTACGAATCACGCTCTTCGTCACTCGCTTGGAAATTTCCACTCCTTCTATTTATATTCGTGACTGGCTCCTTATCAATGCGTCATGCATGATCTCATTTCCTGGCCACCTGGGCTTCAGTTTATTACACAACGTTATGCTTGCCTTCTTGTATAAAATCTTTCTATGTTCCTCTGAAGACTGTATATTTCCTTCCTTCTTTCACCAATAATACATAGATTCGACCCCTTGAACCAATGGTACATGGGTTCATTTCTCCCCTCCTTAGGTAAATAAATTTTCGAAAAATTTTGAGGAAATTTATTTCAATTATTCATAAAATCTTATTTTTCTTCATTGTCGAAGCCATCATAACGTTTATCCGTACCTTTTTTCTCTGTTCTTTGAAAGCCCTTTTCCTCTCTGGCTTGTTTTGGGTCTTTCAAAGTTCCCATTCATTCATTTCCCTTAGCAGACGTCTACACTCAGGGCTATAAATTACTCGTCTCGTTCGGGTGTTTATGAGTCTCTTCTTCGTCTGGCGTACGCTCCAAACTTGGGTCAAACAGTTTTGTTTCCTTTCTTATTTCATAAGACGGGCATCCTGCCGGTCTGTTTCTTTTTTCTCATGTTATGTACTGTCAACCTATTGACCTTATTTTAATACTTTACGGGTGCATACGGCTTAACCCGTTACATCTTCATTATTGTCTTCAGACTCCAAGTCTGCAGAATTTCATTTTGTATTTAAGAGCTCGGTCTATCCTTCCCCGACTCTTCTTGGTTTTCTTCCGTTTTCCTCATCTCTTCTTGAGATGGCATTTCAAGAAAATATCCCTTTAATCTCTCTTACTCTTTAACGGGTGCATACGGCTTAACCCGTTAGCTATGTTGGAATAATCCTTTTCCTTCATCTCGCATCGAGATGGCATTTTCAAAGAGTATTTCTTTTTCCTACTCTTCCAATTCCAGAGTTCCTTTAGATATTCTTCCTTTCTCTTCCTTCTATTATTCCATTTCTTCCGACGAACTTTCCAACTGTAAAACGCTTGGGCGTCTTCTTTCTCCAAGGCATTGTACGTCATCTCTCCTCCTCTCCTAATTTCTATAGGGTATCTATTCTCTTGTAAACCGACTACCAATTGCGGTCTTCTTCCTCTTTCCTGATTTTCTTCAAAGACCCTTCTTCTCTTTTCTTCATTATTTCCAACAATCTCATCTTTTCCTTGGAGGTTTTCTTGGCTCTCGTTGGCATCTGTTTCCATTTTTCTTTTCTTTCGTTGACATTCCTGATACTTTATTATTAATTCAAGGATCTGTGCTTTCATTTTGTGTCCTAATAGCATTTTATCTTCCGTATCCTCAGGAATTTCTTCCATATTTTCCTTTTCACTTTCTGTGACATCTTGAACCTCTGCTTCCATTTTTTCTCGACGATACTCTCTCTTTGATTTTCATTCACTTTCTCCATTTCTTCAGGAATTATTATTTCCATCTCTCCAACTATCAATTCTTTTGTTATCTCTGGTTCTGGGTTTTTCTCTTGCTCTTCAAGCTCAACCTTTTCGTAAAAATGATCTTCTTCACTTCGCAGCTCGTTTTTATTTCGGCTGTCCTCCTGGTCCGGAATTCTCATTTCCTCTTGAGTCTCCATTTGTTTCTCAGGAAGGATCTCAAAGTTTTTCTCAGTTTCCACTGGAGTCGTCACAATTTCTACTTCTTGTTCTTCTTCTTCTTTAATGTCAATTTCAGGCTCTTGCATCTTGACTTCTTTTTCTTCTACTGTTTCATTTTCAGTCTGAACAACTATTTCATTTGACTGATGGTTCTGTGCTGAGATATTTTCCCTATCTTTATTTTCCGCGAATCGAATGAACCTATTTCCTAATGCCTCAATACCACTTTTAATATCATCCCGGTATGTCTGATATATTTCCCTACTTGATTCTAACTTATCTGTTACCTCTTTATGCACACCATGGATCTGGGTTACAAGTTCATCTTTACATGCATCTACATTTTTTCCATATTACTTAATTTAGTTTCCATGGAACTCAAATTTTCCTTCAAAATTCCGAAACTTTCTTGGCATTCCCTTTTTGACTCATTTAACTTAATCTCCAAACCCTTGTCAAAATCTTGAAATTTGGTATTCATTGTCTTTTCTATTTCAGCCTTCAGTGCCTCATTGTTTGCTTTACTATCGGCTTTTATAGACTCTAACGTCTCATCTTTTACCACTTTCAACTGTTCTTTAATGTTACCTCCATTTTCTTTTTGCATTTTATCTATCTCAGCCTTCAGTTCATTGTTCATTCTTATACAGTCGGCCTCGATAGTTTCTAATTTAGTTCCCATGTTGTCACTATTAGTTTTTAAAGATCCTAAATTGTGATTTATGGATTCAAACTCTTTTTTATTTTCATCCTGTTGGAGGTCCAATTTATTGTCTATAGTTTCAAATTTATTGTTCATGGCCTCCAACTTTTTATTGCTATCAGCCATTAAGACATCCGCAAGCCTCTGCATTTCCTCACTCAATGCCATCTTATTAGAATACAGTGGGCTATCATGCCACATCTCTGGTACATGCTTGAGAGATGGTAATCCTAACTCTTGTGTCCCAATTTTCAAAAATTTACCTTAGTACGGGTGTTTACTAAATCGTACCCTTTTGATATACTCATTCAATGTCAAAACCTTTATGGAAGTATTTAAAAATTCAAAATTTTGAAAAACCAATTTTTTTCAAAAATAAATGAAAATTTAGATTTTTCGAGAAAACTCGGGGTTTCCCTAGGAAAACTCATCCCTGCGTACTGGGCGCCATTTTATAGAGTTTAGGGGGGGGGTTATAATTATTTATTCAGGGCTGCTCGGTGTGAGTTTCCAGGGACCCATGCGGTCAGTTAACATTATACGTTGTGGCTAATCCTATCATTACTTTACTTTAACATGATATGACCGTCATAAGTGTTCCTCTAATTATTAATCCAAGCACAGTACTTCTATGCCCTCCTGTGCCCTTTTAGCAAGAAATATGCAAATCACAGTATGCCAGCAATGCTCAAATCGGGATTTCGGGGCTATGGTATGTTCTCCCACTCTGTGACTTACACATTTTGGATTAAATAGAAGATACACTTCCAAAAATAAAAACAAAATCAACTCCTATTATCAAACATTTAATTAACCAAATATATGGCGCTACAAACAAATTAAACAAAATAAACTACTGACCAATCCTTCCAACTTGTTCAAAGTGAACAAGGAATACATAAAATCAAACAAATATTATATTAAAATACATGGTTTCCTTTAAACCAACAAACTTATAATTCCTTTCACTTCCATAAAGTATCCCTTTTAACAAATTCACTATTATCACGAGCTCCAATAGCTCGATACTTTCCAATATAAACTGTGTTATTCTTTACACATCTCAATATCTATTTTATGAGTTTCTTATACTCAAAACAATATATAATCTTATTTAAAGTAAATGTTACTCTTTTACTTAAATTTTTGGGCATTTCACAATGTTCTCATGTTACCACCTCTCTCAAATTAACAAATTCACTACAGTGATTGGGAAAAAATACTTGTGTACTCCCGAGTTATAGAAGACTACTTGAACAAAGTCAAAAATTATGATCACTCCCGAAATCTAATTGTCTTCATTGAACTCGTGAAATCCTACATCAATATACCATTACATTAGGGATTTATATTATTATTATTTGTCTTAAAAGACCATCATCTCATAAGAAAGCAAACGATCTGAACTTGCAAGCGGTAACTTTCATCTACAAGAACCACGGTTCGAATTCCGGGTCATTAACAAACTCTAAACACCCATGGCGTATTATTACTTCCAACAGATGGTTCCCAGACCTACCACACTTTCAATAGCGAGGGGTCGGACCGTAACACTCTGCTTGATTTATTGCCCGGGAGGGAGAGCCTAGTCTCGCCCACACGGGACGGCTACACTCATGCTTTAAAACAGCTATTTCTTAATATACAGTTCTCTGAACAGACCTGGCGTTCCATTCATTTATTTTAACAACATTATTTAGGTTCATAAACCACTTTCGTAACCTTGGCATTTATTAATTATGAAGTGTCATCATTGATGGGTAAGAATACTTCAATACAACAACAATATTTAGGGGCTTCAACAACTAGACGAGTCTGGGTTCGACTCTCTCAACTGCCTCGGGAACCAATCACATACTGGAGGCCTTATATAAATGCGACTAAGGGCGACCTCGGTCTAACCTGCGCTCATCAATACAATAAATTCGCACCCTTTAACACACCGCCTCGTGATCTACATCACTATATGGAGGACTTTATCATAGCTCAAATACCGCAATCAACTGTCCCTCACAATTTATTTACCAAGTATATTTAGATTCCACGCCTTCCTAGCGTGACAATTTACCTTACTGCTCTACATTGCGCTATACATTACTTTAAGACCAAGCGTCTTCCAAAGAACTGATAAATTCAAAATCAACATTTGATCTACATCTCAAATTTTTATATTAATCCTCTCCCGTGACAATAATCGCTATACTTTAAGAACATGTATTCACACCTTGTCTTTATTCTTTTACAAGAGCATCAAAAAGCTACTACTTTCATATAATTCAACTTAATCTTCATTTATATAATAATAATAATAATAATAATAATTATTATTATTATTTTTATTATTACGCTTGCTTTCATAACATTTATCAAATACACTGATATTTTATTTCTTACATTTCCTCTAAAGGATTTATTCATTTCACATAATTATTTCATAATTTCTCAATTTTTATTTGTTCAGATCACGCTCTTATTTTGTTATTTGTTATTCAAAACATCCCTATTTCTCAAACTCAGGTGGATTGCACACAAATATTCCCCAACACATAACATAATGAAAATGGTTACTTACATGCTCAGACGGTCCACGACCGTACTTTCCAACGATGTTTCATTTCGCCCACTACTTGTGATTAAACCATCTTGTTCAAATTCATTTCATACACTGACATATCTTGACACACATATAACTTATATACTTTAAACACTGGTAACATTTTAAAATACACTTTTGTATTCTTCTATTACACACAATAAAATCACTGAAAAATTACTATCTAACACAAATTTTATATATTTACACTACACTGATTATAATCACTGAGGCTTTGATTAGGCCTTGCACACGAGATTTCTTGATTCCCCGTCTCCAAGGGTGAAACTAGTAGATGTCGGCTCCCTATCTGACCAGAATATGAAAGTCTCGAACACTCTACCCCTCCCTGGAATGGTACTTCTTCAAATCCGGTTTCCTGACGATCGGCTATTATTATTATTAGCTCGAATTTGCTTCTTTCTAGACCCTATTAGTTGTCTAGCGAAAGTCTGTCTTGTTCACGGTCTCCCAGACACTCTATCAGTGACCTATTATTTTCTAGCATCTAATGCTCCTCGTAACTTAGTGCTTTTTATAGTTCGTTTGTTTCCTTGAAACGACGTCTTGAATTTACTTCTCCCTTCTGATTATTCTGTTCTCTAGTTCCTATCTTTTCAAAATACTATGCGGACCTTATTTTGTCCGACCCTGTTCGGGTTCTTTAACGTTGATAGAATGTTTATTTCGCTGTTATGGTACTTCAAAACGTTACGATACACTTGGTCGTTTAAATAAACTGTTATTTGAAGACCTATCGCCTATTCTTTAAGTTCGCAGCCTACTTTGACTGTAATACTGAACTTTTCACTGTAAGACTGATTCTGGCGGAACTAAATCCTGTATTAGGATTTTCCTAAGTCTTCACACGGCGATACTTTGATGATACTTCTCGGCCACTCCTTACGGGTGCCCGCTGGTGATTGATACAGAGTATCACGACCTCTCGAGGTCTAGTAAGTACTGCATGATTAGCTTGGCTCTGCCAGGACTTTTATACTCTTTGGCTAAAAAAGATAAAATCCACGTCTCTTCCAGAACCAACTTTTGAAGTAATGGTCGCACACATTTAAAAATTATATCTCTGGAAAGCTCGTTTTCCAAACGTGAACTGACTTCTTCGCACATGAAAATCGACCGTGCAGTTCTGAGATATTAAATAAATTTTGGTCTTCATCTGTGTGGGTGTTACAGTTGATTTTTAATTCCCCCCTCCTCGGGTCTTGGGAATCTCCCAATGACGTATGGCCACGTCGGCACTTCTTTCCTGGGCATTTGTTATAACATCTTTCTTCACACAAAAATCTCTATTCCGAAATGATTCACAATGCTGTATTTGTTTAGTTAATTTTATTCTTGCAAATGGGTTAAATCTAATTATTCTTCTTCTGGCACAGCTGCGTGGTTGCCATTTTACTGCAACGTTAGGGCAATTTCCGAAACACGCTCTTCGTCACTCGCTTGGAAATTTCCACTCCTTCTATTTATATTCATGACTGGCTCCTTATCAATGCGTCATGCATGATCTCATTTCCTGGCCACCTGGGCTTCAGTTTATTACACAACGTTATGCTTGCCTTCTTGTATAAAATCTTTCTATGTTCCTCTGAAGACTGTATATTTCCTTCCTTCTTTCACCAATAATACATGGATTCGACCCCTTGAACCAATGGTACATGGGTTAAATAGATGGAATTAACATGAGTAGGATATATGAAAATAGGCTGTATTGTTCTCCACGGAACTACTTGTTAAAAATATTCTTACAGTTGCACCTCAATTCCCTGCATTTCTGGACCCCTACTACAACACCGGAATATTTACGGCACGTTCTTTCTTGGCGCATTAAACGTGGTTTTCGGGTCACTTTGTTTGTTATTTATACAAATCTGCATCGTTTTAGTGACCTGCCAAAATTTTATGCCCATAATTTTATTTCTTGCATTGCGAGGCCTGAAATGAGCGTTATACAAATCTACACCGTTTTACCAAACTGAACCAAATTTAAGTCGCGAGTTTTGTTACATGCATTGCGAGGCTTAAAATGAACCTAGATTGGTCCTACAACAAATTCGATATTTCGCCCATGTGCCGAATCTCTCTAGCCCTCAAAACAAGTCCCATGTCCCTAGGACAAAAACCTAGCAGTAGTTGTCGCACAGCGGTTTAAACGCAACGAGCATGTCGCCAGCCACGGTGGCCGTGCCCAATGGATCAATCGATATCTCGCGAACCAATGATCGGAGAGGGTTATGTGACGACTCGTTTTAAAGGTAGGCTATTCTTACTCATATTTCCTATGGCACACTCATTTACTCAAATATCCGAAAACGGCCCCCGTGTGGGTGCGGGATAGAATACACCCACGGTATGCCCTGCCTGTCGTAGGAGGCGACTAATAGGGCCGACATGGCCGAATAACTTGCCAGTTTTTGATTTGTTCAAACTCCCTGTGGATGGGGAGGGCAGAATTCATCCACGGTATCCCCTGCCTGTCGTAAAAGGCGACTTAGAGGGGGCCTTATAAAGGTCGATTTTGGTTTTCTGGTCCCAGCTCTGGTTTGACCAATAGAAACAAACATGCATGCTGTTAGGGGAAGGGCCACCAGCTTGGCCATCTTGCCACAAAGCCTAGACGGTATGCCCCATCCCGTCAGGTGGGTGCGCCATGTACCCTACAGTAGTATCCGCCTTACAACGAAGGTTCCTGCATGGCCGAATACTGGAGCTGCATAAATCCTGTGCATGCCGAGGGGTAAGTGCCTGTTCGAGGCACTGGGACCCCGGGCAATATCTGCTATTCCAGGTAGGTATTGCCTTGGCTGGGTGGCGCCTACAGTGATAGCCCCCGTTCGGAGTGGGCAGTATTCGGGGAGGATTTCGTCCGGGATGCCATCAAGCAATCACGGACACCTGTACAGGGTGGCACCCTTAAAAAGCCGTCACTTGAGTGTCGAGCTAATCCCAAGGCGTATACGCCTTGGGATGAAGCCTTTAATAGAAGATTCCCCGATGATAAGTCTCCTCGCTACCTGGTAGCTACGAGGACTGACGGGGGTGATTTTAAACTAGTAAAATCAATAATTTTTTCTGAGGAAATCGAGGGGAAATTTGGGGACCTAAGCGGGATTTCCAAGCTCCGGAACGGTCAGCTGCTGCTGCACACCGTTGATCGGAAGCAAACCGAAGCGTTGCTGGAATGCACACAATTCGGCGAAATTCCCGTTAAGGTCTCAAAACACGAAACGCTGAATGAGGTCCGAGGAGTTATTTTCCATCGTGACCTCATTTTAAATAGCGATGCGGAATTGTTGCGGGATCTGGGGAAGAGAGGCGTCTCCAAGATTAGGCGCATCACCCGAAAGATTGGGGAGAACAGCGTCGATACCGGCGCTTTTATTCTCCATTTTGAGGGTGATGTAGTACTTAAGCAGGTGAAGGTCACATCGTACCACTGCGATGTTCGACCGTACATCCCTCCACCTATGCGCTGCTATCAATGCCAGAAATTCGGGCATGTTTTTGCCAGGTGCACTGCCAAGGCCGTGTGTAGAGAGTGTGGCAAGGGGACACATGAGGGTGAGAGGCGTACGCCTCCCCCGATTTGTCCTAACTGCCAAGGAAGCCACTCTCCACGATCGAAGCAGTGCCCTGAGTTCTGTAAAGAAGTAAAAATTCAAGAAATAAGAACTCTTGATAGGCTTTCATATCACGACGCTCGCAAGAGGTACCGTGATATGAATGCCCCCGAATTTCGGGTATCGTTTGCAGCTGCAACGACGCCCTCATTCACCCCTGCCGCATCTTTACCGAGTGTAGTACCCTCGACGCCCGTATTTTCAGCAGTATTAAAATCACTCCTCGCTGTACCAGCGAAAAATGTCAGCCCGAAGGAGGTACAAAACCTTCTTCGGCCCAGCAAAAGAAGGCGCCGGTTATACCATCTAAACCGACGCAATCGGAGAAGAAGTCATCTTCTTCTCCGAAACGGTCGGCGAATAAGTCTTCCCCAGTTAAAGGGGGAAAGAAGACTTTGCCGACCAGGGCTGGTCCTTCTTCCAGCCCACTTAATACGAAAAATATAGGGGAGAAGAGGGAGACGGTTCGTCGCCGTCTCTCTCGCCCTCCTGCTGACGGGGTGGCTACTGTCTCTGCTGGCCTTTCCGCTCCCACTACCACCAAGGGAGCGAAGCCTGCTGAAGCCAAGCCCGTCCGTATGGAGGAACTCCCCTATAGAAAAGAAAATAGATCGGCGGAGGAGAGGGGAACAGTTCAGCGCCGTTTCTCTTCCTCTCCTAAAGGCAGGGATGCTCACGTATCTGCTGGCCATCCCGCTCCCACCACTAGCAGTGGAGCGGTGCCAGCAGGAGAGACCTTGTTTTATAAGGACCCGGCGTCTGTGGGGAAGGGACCATCTACTTCCCCAAACACACGTCGGCGCCAATCCAAGAAGAAATCTCTTCGGGACGTGTCGGGGACAGACACCCAGTCTTCGGACCGGGAGAAAGTCCCTCGACTCCGCTCTCGCTCTTCCCCAAGAGCGTGACTCGTGAGGTCCGACGACGACCGCGCGCAACCCAAGAGAGCGCCCGCTCCATTTTCTTCGTCTTCGGACGGAGATGTGGAGATTGAGGTGTGCTCTCCTGCCCCATCATCTCCAACTAGAGATGGGGAAGGGTGGCAAACGGTCAAGCATAAGTAGAAGACCCACTTCTACTTAAGTCCACACCATGGCACTATTACAATGGAACTGTAATAGCTATTCTGTTCATCTCGCTGAGTTACGACAATTAATATCTTCGTTTTCGGCAACCATTGTCTGTCTTCAGGAATCCAGGTTTTGTCCTGGACATGAGACAACAATGCGTCACTTCAAACTCTTCTCTAAAGACCGGGTGGACGGAGCTGTGGCCGCTGGTGGTGTCTGCACTCTCGTCCACTCTAGCCTCTTTAGTGAAGAGGTGCCGTTGCGTACTCAGCTTGAGGCAGTTGCAGTTCGTACTTCGTTGCCAGTAATGGCAACAGTATGTAACGTGTACATCCCGCCTGATTCTCAGCCGGATTACGACCAGCTGGAGGATCTAGTCTCTCAGCTCCCCCCTCCTTTCCTCCTTCTGGGAGATGTTAATGCCCACAACACCATCTGGGGCTCCACTACCACTAGCGGTAAAGGGAGAGATTTTGAGAGGCTGATCAGGCGGCTGGACCTGTGTCTGTTGAACACAGGGGAGCCTACGCACTTCTCTATTGCACACGGTACTTATTCAAGACTGTGCAGTCGTGCGCTGGTTGCCCTGCTACAGTGGGGTGTACACGATGACCTTTGTAATAGTGACCATTTTCCAATTATCGTTACTCTTCCGAACCAGAGAGCCATCGAGTTACCAAGTCGATGGCTTCTCCGTCCGGCTGATTGGCCAACATTCACGGCACGTGCGGCGTTTGCCGTAATTACCTTTGAGAGTGTCGACGATCATACCATTCACATAACGAATTGTATTTTGGCTGCTGCTGAGGAAACAATACCTTCCTCATCCAGCAACTCACGCCGGAAGCTTGTCCCTTGGTGGACAGCCGAGATTGCAGCAGCCATTAAAAATCGTCGACGTACTTTCAAACGCTATCGGAGGCAAAACACTATGGCCAACCTTATCACCTTCAGAAGGATGCGTGCTACAGCCCGATATCTGATTCGGGAGAGTAAGAAAACGACGTGGGAAAAGTATGTGTCGTCCATGACGGCGCATACTCCTTCATCTCAAGTATGGACTAAGCTTCGTCGGATCTCCGGACTGCCGATATCACTGTCGATACCCGGGGTGTCCATCAATGGAGACATCATCACGGACCATCTCGCCATTGCCAACAGCATTGGCTCGCACTTCTCCGATGTATCCTGCTCCGGGAGTTACGATCCCACATTTCTGACTCTGAAGCGGGAGGCAGAGTCTCACCCCTTGTCCTTTGCCACTGCTGCTTCGGAGTCCTATAATGTACCATTCTCTGAATGGGAACTGCGCAGTGCGCTTGCACTGTGCAGGGATACGGCTCCTGGACCGGATAACATACATAATCAAATGTTAAAACATCTGTGCGAATCCAGTATTAAAAAACTGTTGATCCTCTTCAATCGTATATGGATTGAAGGGGAGTTTCCATCTCAATGGCGAGAGGGGATCGTGATACCGATTCCTAAGGCTGGAAAGGATCCCAAGTTTGTAAGCAGCTATAGGCCCATTTGTTTGACAAATGGCCTATGTAAGCTGCTCGAAAAGATGGTGAACCGTCGACTGGTGTGGTTCTTGGAGGATAAAGGTCTCCTGTCTGAGTACCAGTGTGGATTTCGCTCTCATAGGTCCACCACTGACCATCTGGTGCGACTTGAGAGCGCCATACTGTGGGCTTTTTTTTTTCCCGAAAGCAGCACCTAGTCACGGTCTTCTTTGACCTCGAGAAAGTCTACGACACCACATGGCGCTACGGGATCCTTTCCACCCTTCACAAGTGGGGACTCCGTGGTAACTTACCGACTTTCATTGCGAATTTCATGTCCGTCCGACTCTTCCGTGTAAGGGTCGGTAGGACATTATCGCAATATTATACCCAAGAAAATGGAGTTCCTCAGGGTTGAGTGCTGAGTGTCACCTTGTTCGCGATTGCCATTAATGCCATTGTTGCCGCCGCCGGTTAGCTCTGCATTACAGCTCTGGAAGTATGGTAGTCGTGGAACGGCAATTGCAGCTAGCTATCAACCGGGTCGACAGGTGGGCTCACGACCGGGGTTTTCGTTTTTCAGCAGCGAAAACCTCCGTCGTCCATTTTTGTCGGCTACGGAGGCTACATTTACACCCTGAACTACATCTCAGGGATGCTGCGTTGCCGTTGGTTGACACTTATCGCTTCCTGGGGCTCCATTTTGACAGCAAGTTAACGTGGCAGCACCATATACGGCAATTGAAAATGACATGTCTCAGGAAACTGAACATGCTCAGGTTTCTTAGTGGCACTACGTGGGGGGCTGACCGTGCGCTGCTGCTACGGTTCTACCAAGCCCTCGTCCTGTCCCGGCTAGACTATGGTTCTGTGGCATACGGTTCAGCAAGGCCGGCAACCTTGAAAATGCTGGACAGTATCCACCATAGTGGCGTTAGGCTGGCTACCGGTGCCTTCCGGACCAGCCCGATACCCAGCCTACTTGCCGAATCGGGTGTTCCACCTTTAAATTATAGACGCCAACATATGCTTTTAGCATATGCTGCCAATGTGCGTCAAATGCCGCAACACCCGACCTATCAAGCTCTCTTCGGTACCCAAAATCACCAGGGGGTACGCCAACCGGCCTCGTGCCACTCGGCCGGTTGGTATTAGACTTGATAGCTCGTGTACTGAAATAGGAGTGGCTGTAGGTCCCTGTATGATCCGGACATCTAGCGAGGTGCCTCCGTGGCAAGTCCCGCGTCCGGAAATTCGGTTAGATCTTCACCAAGGTCCTAAGGTGAACACGGATGCGTCTGTTTACCGGAGGCAGTTCCACAGCATAGTTCACCAATTTCCGGACGCTGGCATTCTATACACGGATGGTTCGAAGGTGGACGAGAAAGTGGGTTGTGCTTACGTTATTGATGGTGCAAATACCAAGATCTCTTTGCCTGAGGCCTGTAGTGTGTTTACTGCGGAGCTCGTTGCCATCTATGAAGCTCTGCAGTTTGCACTACAGGATGCACGAATCCACTTTCTTGTGTGTACCGACTCTTTGAGTTCGTTGCAGTTAATTGCTACATGTTTCCCGCAACACCCCCTAGTGCAGCGAATCCACGACCTACTAGCCGGGCTGTGCCACGCTGACACTCGAATCACCTTTCTGTGGCTTCCAAGCCACATGGGAATTGCGGGAAATGAGTTAGCAGATCAAGCTGAAAAAGAGGCGGTATCACTACCACCTCGACCAATGGAGGTACCCGCTAGAGATATACGCTCTCAGTTACGCCTACAAGTTCTGGCTTTTTGGGAGAGTCAGTGGCTAGCTGACCCACTGCCCAGTAAACTGAGAGCGATCAAGGGAACTACTCGCGTGTGGCGGAGCTCCTTCTGGGCCCGGAGAGAGTCTGTCATTTTGTGTAGGCTAAGGATAGGTCATACAAGATCCACCCACTCGTACCTAATGAGAAGGGAAGACCCCCCACTTTGTACCTGTGGAGCCGTATTCACCGTGGCCCACATTTTCACCGAGTGTGTGGATCTTGCTGACTTACGAAGAAACCTTGATTTGCAGACGACACTCAAACTTATATTAGCCGATGACGCGGTGGCTGCTGATCGCGTTATCCGCTTTATAAGTGAGAGTGGGTTAGGGCCAGCAATCTAAATTTTCCAGTGAACTTTGACTCAACGACTTGTTCGTTTTTGAATGATAATGTTTTGTTTTTTCCGTAATTTTTGTTTATTTTTATAATTTTTATTTTTTATTTAATTGTTTGTTTTTGTTTTATTAATTTTTGGTCTTTTTAAATTTAGATGTCCACCTCAAAATTTTAAATTCAATTCAAAATTTGTATTCTTTAATCTGTGTTAAGAGGGGCAGATGACCTCGTAGTTCCGCCCCTTAAAACAACAATAACTAACTAACTAACTATCCGAAAACGGCAAGGTCTTCGACCTGAGATTTTATAAACCAATAATCTGATTTGTACATATGAGGTATCGTAGGACTTGGGGTGACTCTCTTTTTGCTATGACGCACTAATTTTATAGATTTACTCAAATTTTAGCAAAAGCTAGGCCATCCGCTCAATATATTTTGTGAACCAATAACGCTAGAGACTTTTGTGTGGGCTGAAACGAAAGCTTGTCATGCCCCCCTTTGCCAAGGACCATGGATTTAACCAAGATGTTATGCCAAAGGGCTTAACTACACGAGGGGGGCATTTATATGCGAAATAATAATAACAATAACAATAACAATAATAATAATAATAATAATAATAATAATAATAATAATACCAATAATAAAACATTTGGCATAACTGTTCTCTAATCCTGTGTTTTTTTTAAATAAAAACGTATAAATATAATGTGTTGTCCATAATTAAAGGGGTGTTACTCTGTGTTAGTTAACATCTCACATGCCCATCTACGGTCATGGGTTCGCGACTGTACTTGACTTTTGAACACGTGACTAGGGGTAAGACTTAAGCGGGCTTTTAAAACTAATTATGGATAAATGAGTTACTTGGCGTACAGCGTACGCCGTGACTTAAAGCAGACACCGCGACCGCATGTCACAGCCCGGTAACCCGATATTTTGTGAACCCATTATTTGAGAGGGTCATGTGACGACTCGTTTTAAGGGGATTTTTTCTTACTTTTATAATCTAGGGAGAAAGAGGGCTGTCCAAATTTCCAGTAGGCAGCGTGACACACATTATTCCAAAAGGAAAGTACTGTACATACAATTTGGTTCAGATCGGTGAAACGGTGTAGATTTGGTTTAAGTCAAACGCAATACTTTGTAAAATTCCTAATTTCCGAAATATAGCCTACTTCCCAAATTGAACTTTTGGAAAAAAAATCTGTTGTGCCTAACAATAAGGGGCATAGAGATGGTTCCTCCGTTTAGGGGCAGCGACAACGCGGTCATGTAGCCCAGTGTAGGCTACTTTGGGTGTGTGTAGAATCTGTCTGATAACCGGTGGTAATTGTGATGACTCTATTAGTGTGTGTTATCTGTTTTCAATTCAAGTAAAGACTGCAGACATTGATTTTTTTCAAGTACTTCCTACTTTTGCCGCCAAACGCCACCGTCAACGACTACTAGTTTAGAACTGGTTACCAGATGCCATCGCAGTCGGCTCCTGGCGACGAACGTCATAACCTAAGAGCGTTTGTCAAATGTTTAACCTAACCTAATTTAGCTTTGCACAGGTGTAATTAGTGGAAGGTTCTTTAATATGCCATAAATCTATGACATGGGACCGCCGGCTTTACTTCCCCTCCGAAGGAAGGCATACTGAGGGACTTTTAACTCTCTTAAAAAATTCGACGGCTTCGGCCGTGTTTGAATCCGCGATGTTGGGTATAGAAGCTCATCATGCTACCAATTACACCACCGAAGCCACCAGGGCATAGAGACTTTTCGTTTAAGCCTATATATATGACTTTTTGTAATTCCTAGTTTCAGAAATATGGCCTACTTTCCAAATTGAACTTCTTTCGAAGAAAATTAAACAAAAATCTGGTTTGTTCTAACGATAAAGGACATAGAGACCTTTCGTTTATGCTTATATGACTTTCCAAAATTCCTAGTTTCGTAAATATAGCCTACTTTCCAAATTCAACTTTTTCGGAAAATAAAAATACCATGTGTTGTTCTAACAATAAAGGGTATAAAGACCTTTCGTTTGAGCCATTGCGCAACGTTCTGCAATCATCAGTTTTGGAAATATAGCCTACTTTCCACAACAAAAATTTTCAAAATATATTTTAAAAATATAACAAGTTTTCCATAGGAAAGGGGGTGTCAGCTCGAGTCATTTTACACCCCACATATTCATCTACTATTATTGGTTCGCGAAATATTCGAAATATTACATGGCTGAGGCGTGCGCAATTTAAAAACTGCTGACGCTATGTCTTTATACTGTCAACATCTCTCTACTATTCTATTGCAGACTTTAAGGGCTTGTAGTGGGGACCAGGTCGTTTAAGTTTAGCATAGGAACTTGTGTCCGGAAACGTACCGTCTTCCCGCTACCCGCAAGATGCCACCACAGCACACGTTCAAATCTCCCGCATTTTCGGCGTCACTGACAAGAGTACGCACGCCATTGAACGATCACCTGATGCCCCATATCCCCTACCGTCTTCCACGAAATCTCACGGGTGCCGCGTACTTGATATTCTTTGCAGACGTACTTTATGAGTTCTTAAGCTGGGGTTTCCTAGCTCCGCATTTTGTGCGGAATCAGACGGCACCGTTTTCCTACACCCCTCCGCGGCGCGCAGTGCTCAGTGAGCAGTCAAGGGCGGACCACGCTACGCAACAGTCGAGTATTTGGGCAGTTTTCTCTTGTGTAATGTAGATTTCTTTCTTTTCCACAAAATTCAAAAAGAACTAATTGAGTGTGTACAGTAGTTCTAAGTTAAGTTCAGTAACTTTGTCCAAAGAAACTAAATTTTTTACCCATTTTATATTTTTTAAAATTTTACAATCGATTTTTATTAAATAAAGAAATATTGTCTAGAATGATTCTTTATATTAACTATTTTTCATAGAAAGATACATTAATTTAATTTAATTAGACAAATTTAGTTAATTGATTAGACGTAGGCCTAATAAATTAGCTTGTTTAAATTTTCCAACAAATAAATTCTACATACCTACCTCAATGTAAACGCCAGCTTCTCCGCCGCAGATATCGGTGTTCTAATCTTGTTGCTGGACTCGCTTGCAAGATTATTTTCTACCAAACTAAGCAAGTATTCAAACTGACATCTAGTAACTCTGAAGTAAAATTTGAGCTTCACTTCGTCGTCGAGCAAATGTCTGTGGATTAAAAGTTTAAACACTCCTTCTTGCTCTCCAGATGTGTACATGGAACTGACAGATTTCCGCACTTTATAAAGACGACCAACAGTGAAGTAAATATCATCTTCGATCTCTTCTTCCTCTTCTAATAACATCAATAACGCTATTGTTTTTCTTGCTCAGAGGACGAGAGCTCATGTTCACTCACTTCTCAAACAAATGAAAACTTGAAATAAAAGCAGCGCATTGCTGAGCTAGGAAAACAATACCGCGCAGCGCATTGGGATGTGCGGAGTGAGGTCCGCAGTGCGCAGTGCACTCCGCACAAAATGCGGAGCTAGGAAAACACTCCTTTAGACCAGTGGTTCTTATCCGGTGGTCCGCGGACCACAGGTGGTCCGCCAGTGTCTCGGGAGTGGTCCGCGGGAGAAAAGGGTCCAGCAGCACGTATAAAAAGTGGGCAATAATTGGGGATTCCAAAAACTATGTACGTTGAACGAGAATCGCCGAATGTAATCGCGGCGGTGACTATCGGGTTTTGAATTGAAATATTTTTAAAATAAGTGTTATTGAGGAAGGGTTACAACTGATAAGGTGTTTTGGGGCGGGGGTTGTGGGGTGGGGAGGAGGGTTGGTCCGTACATGGTTCAATTTCTGGCTGAGTGGTCCGCAGATTTCTACGGGTTCAGAACTACTGCTTTAGACAATGCGCCACTGCATGTGCGTAAAACGTGTGATTTCAGTACGAAGGCGCACAACCTCATTTTCACTTGCGGTCCGAGATCATCTGCATCACTGATTTGGGCAACAGTGGATAGGTCGTGGTGGCCCGATTGTTTGGCCTGCATGTTTACCCGACTTGACACCACTGTACTACTACCCGTGGGGTCACATGAAAACCTTGATTTACGTGACCCCTGAGGAATCCGAGGAAGACCTACTGGTGCGGGTTATGGCTACGGCGGATGTTGGAGGACCAGGGATTGGTAATCTTGTGTACCAGAACATGGTACGGAGGTACCGTGTGTGTGTTGACATCGGTGGTCATCACATCGAGTCCCACCTGTAATTGTACCCGGACAACAAGCAGTAGGAGTCGAACAGAGCGCCAAACATGCGGGAGCTGCGAACGTGTGTTGTGGTGTACGTTTCTGAACACAAGTTCCCATGTTAAGCTAAACTGTCTTGGTGCCCACTACAAGCCCTCAAAGTCTGTAATGGGAATTTAGAAACATCCTGTATATACTTACTCCGTATACAGGTATTTCAACATCGCTATTGGATTCGGGAATCAAAACTTTTATCTTTGATCAAAAGTCACTCTAAAAATCACGGTGGTGGCATACGATTTTAATATTATTATTTTTAGCCTACTTTCGATTTTTGCAAAAAATGAAAGTAGACTTATGAGATCAACACCGGGCCAAACAAGATATTCAGTAAAGAACATATAGTCTACTTTCTCCTAAATGAATGGGTATTGTTATAACTCTTTGTCCTCTTCAAGGAGTATAATTGAATGCTGGTTGTAGTAGTTTGCTGAAATACAACGTGCTATACGGATGTTAAACATGAATATGAGGTGCCCTTTGCTAGTGCTACCTCTGTACAAAATTTCACTCAATTCGGTTTCACCATGTTTGAATTGATATGGTGAATCGATTTGCACACATACATGGCCGCTATCTGCAAACTATTGGGTTGATGAACTTGTAGTTCAGTCAAAATATGCTTCCCACAAATGGCATGTTGTTGCAAAATTTGGTGGATATCAAATGACTAGGTTGGTCGTAATTTGATTTAAGGCTTTAACATTTGTGTGGCCGCCATTCCGTTTTAGTCAAGATGGCGGCAATATAAAACATGACACTGAGGTGCTCTTTGCTAGTGCTACCTCTGTACCAAATTTCGTTCAATTCGGTTTCACCGTGTTAGAATAGATAGGGGGAATCTATTTGCACACATACATAGCCGCCATCCGCAAATTATTGGGATGATGCCTTGTAGTGTGGTCAAAAGATTCTTCATACATAAAGGTATAATGTTGCAATATTTGGTAGAGATCAGATGATTAGATTCGTCGTAATTTGATTTAAGCTTTTAACATTTGGGTGGACTCCATTACGTTTTCGTTAAGATGGCAGCGATATAAAATATGACACTGACGTGCCCTTTGCTAGTGCTAACTATGTACCAAATTTTGTTTAATTAGGTTTCACCGTGTTCGAATAGCTAGAGAGAATCGATTTGCACACATACATGGCCGCCATCCGCAAATTATCGGGCAGATGACCTCGTAGTTTGTTCAAATGAGTTTTTCATACATAAAGGTATAATGTTGCAAACTTTGGTAGAGTTAAGATGATTAGGTTGGTCGTAATTTGATTTAAGCTTTTAACATTTGGGTGGCCGCCATTCGTTTTCGTCAAGATGGCGGAGATATAAAACATGACACCTAGGGGCCCTTTGCTAGTGCTACCTCTGTACCAAATTTCGTTCAATTCGGATTCACCGTGTTCGAATTGATAGGGGGGGACAGACATTCAGAGTACACGCACTCCCACACAGACAGACACACAATTTTTGGTCCTGTGTTGATGTCATAAGTCTACTTTCTTTTTTGCAAAAATTGAAAGTGGGCTAAAAATGTCTGTCTGTCTGTGTGTGTGTTTGTGTGTGAGTGTGTGTACTCTGAATGTCTGTCCCCCCCCCCCCCCCCCCATCAATTCGAACACGGTGAAACCGAATTGAACGAAATTTGGTACAGAGGTAGCACTGGCAAAGGGCACCTCAGTGTCATGTTTTATGTCGCCGCCATCTTGACGGAAACGTAATGGCAGCCACCCAAATATTCAAAGCTTAAATCAAATTTGTAATAATCTAATCATCTGATTTCTACCAAATTTTGCAACGATGTACTGCTATGTGAGGAGCATCTTTTGACCAATCTACAAGGTCATCAGCACAATAGTTTGCAGATAGCGGCAATGTATGTGTGCAAATTGATTCCCCATATCAATTCAAACACAACTGAACCCAAATCGAACCAGCTTTGGTACCGAGGTAGCATTAGGAAGGGACAACTCAGTGTCATGTTGTATATCGCCGCCATCATAACGAAAAAGAAATGGCACCCACCCAAATGTTCTGAGCTTAAATCAAATTACGACTAACCTAATCATCCTATGTCTACCAATTTTTGCAACAATATACCTTAATGTGGGAAGCGTCTTTTACCCAAACTACAATTTTCAAGTTGGTGGATGTATGAAACATGCAAGTATTATAGCCTAACCGTAACTTACGATTAAACAAGGCCTGGCCTCAACAATTTAGTTTATCCACATAGGGAGGTTTAATCTGTCCTCAAAGAGGTTACCGGTAGCATATTACCATATTGTAAGCTTGCCACGGTGGGTGAGTGGTTATAGTGTCGGACTACCAACCCCAAGATTGCAGGTTCGCCCCTGGCCATGGTAAGTGATTTTTGAAGGCGACAAAAATCACGATACTCATGTCATACGTTGTTGGCATGTTAAAGAACCCATTTGAATTCAGTAGGCCGTGTTCAATGGCAAAATTAATCTCGGGATTTTCCGCCAACACAAAGTTCCTCCATTCTCTACTTGAAAGCGCTGTAGTGTCAAGGAGTTTAGATATCTAACCTCCTTGACTTTCATAGCGTGCAAAGGAACGACGAAATTCGACATGCAAGCTACCCTCTGGGTGTCAATTAACAAAGCTTGCACCAGGCACCCGAGGCCATACGATATTATTATTATTATTATCATATTGTAGTAGAATATGTAACCGTAGAAGTGACTAACAGGCCAGGCTTACCGTGCCATTTCGTTGTGGGCGTGTGCCGTCCCGTTGTCAACATTGCCGCTATTTTTGATCGTAAATACATACATATTTCTCCGTAACTTACTAAGATTATATCCTTTTAGGAATGTACTGAACAAAATAATACATATTTAGTATCAAATTGTTCATAGAAACGCCAGTAAACGGCAATGAAATCGTTGATTTCAACACAAAATATATACAGTTATACTAAATCAGTTGTTTATCAAGCATTACCGCAGGACATCCGTGGCGTAATGGTAGCGAGTTGGGCTCTTAGTCTGGAGGTTCGTGGATGAAATCACTGCAGGTTCAAATTTCTTTACTTATAACTACTCACACGTTATAATGTTAAGCACATATACTGTAATGTAGAGTGTATTTGCAATCGAAAATATTATACAGTTATATACTTATAACACCACATATTTCAACACTCGAATACAGCTATTAATATTTGTTGTCCTTGATCCGCGGTAGAGACTAATGCTGTTGTTTTTGTTGTTGATTCTTTAAGGGTTTTGCGGCATCATGGTCTTGTAGCCCGTTTACTTGGGTGTGTGTAAAAGTTGTCTGATAACCTAAGTCACTGTGATGTATGTAGGCTTACTACGGAAGTGTGTGTACTTTTATACGAGGAAGGATTTGGGTAGAATGCTGTTGTTTTTTCATTCGAGATGCATGGGCATCATTGTCATTTAGCCCCGTGAACTTGGGTGAGGGTTGGATTTTGTTCGATAACCTGTGTTATTGTGATGGCTGTATTAGTGTGTATGTGTATATATAATTCAGGTGAGGATTCAATCAATCAACGTTCAATATCCGTGTAGCACGTTGTATTTCAACAAGCTACTACAACCAACATTCAATTATACTCCTTAAAAAGGACAACGAGTTATAACAATAAAAATGCATTTAGGAGAAAGTAGGCTATATGTTCTTTACTGAACATCTTGTTTTACATCGATATGCCCGTCTGGAGACATGTACTTTACTGGATAAAGACCTGGACAAAATCCATGCAACAGAAATTAAATTCATTATAGATATGAATCAAAAGACAAGATCAGAAACGAAACAAATAGGAAGGAAGCTGGGATACAGGAAACTGCTGCAAATGTTATTGAGAAGCGTAGACTCCAGTGTTATGGGCATACGATGCGAATGAATAACACTAGAACAGCAAGGGACTACTTCAATAGAGAACTGAAAGGGAAAAGACCGAGGGGAAGACCCAGAAAACGATGGATTGAGACCGTGAAATCTGAAGTGGAGAAAAAAGGGCTGAAAAGGGAAGACGTTTTAGAACGAAAGTTGTACAATGACAGAAATCAGTGGCGAGCGCTTGTCTACCGCACCCGGGAAACTGGAGACGGAAGAGGATGATGATGGTGATGCCCGTCTAAGGAGCCTATCTAACTGATCTTGCTTGGTTGTCTTCCCAAAATCTATTCATCTTCTCGCTATGGCTCTTTCTGCGCTCCTCCATTCAGGCTCTTTTGGACGCAATGTTTGCATGGTCTGAAAATTGATGATTGCCAACTATACCTCACCCACGGAATCTGTGAAGTAGGTTTGCGCATGATGTCACACGAAGGAAGTGAAAAGAGATTGTGATGGGCGGAACTCGGCAGTCCAGCCATTGCGAGAGTTGGTTGAAGCCAAGATCGCGTCACCCTCTTGCACTAATTATTCAGTGGCATCGCGCCTCATTGGACTAGTCAGCCGAGTCACTCCTGTGCGCAGACTACGTATTTTCACACCGCCACTTCGCAGATTACTTGGACGGAGTATAGTTCTCTGAATTTAGATTTGTCCTGTAGTATATCACTTGAGATGTCTATTTCCTGGAGGTCTTTATCAACTTCAAGAAGCCAGTAATTGTTTTTAGCCTATTTTCATTTATGAAAAAAAAAAAAAAAAAAAAGATGTCCGTGTGTCTATCTGTGTGTGCGTATGTGATGGTGTGTGTGATGGTGTGTGTGTCCCCCTAATAACATCTAAACGGCTGAAGCGATTTCAATGAAATTTGGTAAGTTCATAGCACTATTCTGGACGACCTCGACCGTGCCCTTCAAATTTTGTTACGTCTCACCAATCTAACATGGAGGCTGTGCGAAATATTTCACCAGCATTCAATATCTCCGAAACTATTACCGATATCTCCCTGGAATATTTTACGGTGATAAAGGGAACTACTAGAAAATCACCTATGTGACTTTTGAAAACCTGGTAACTTAAAAACCAACATGGCGGCCTAGCGAAGTTGCGACCTTTAAATAGACGTTTCTCGCGATATAACCAACCAAACGCAATAAAATTTGGTACAGTATATGTTTATACACATTGTAATACACCGACATCTAACTTCGTTCAATTGTTACAAAACCTCAAGATGGTGGCTGTGCGAAGTATTCACCGTCATTCTATATCTCTGAAACTCTTAGCGGTATCGCCCTGAAATTTTGTACGGAGATAAAGGGCACTACTGGAAGTTTATCTGTAAGACTTTCAAAAACCGGTTAATTACAAAACGAATATGGCGGCCAAGCGAATTTGAAAATTTTAAATGGACCTTTCTCGCGATTTAATGATCCAAACGCAATGAAACTTGGTACAGGAAATGTATATACACATTGTAATGCACTGGTGTCTAATTTAGTTCAATTGATTACATAACCCGAAGATGGTGGCTGTGCGAATTTTAAAATTATGTTTTTATTTCTTGTGTCGTAATCATGCGATCAAAGTGAACGTTTGAATAATGAGCCTACGCAATAATTTTCCTTTAGTGGTACATGACTCTATGGCCTATACATGTAACAATCCAACATGGCGACCATCCGAAATATTTAGATGGATCTCAATATCTTACGAACCTATTACAGCAATCAAACTGAATTTTTTACTGTTCATAGGGCCTATGAACATAAGTTCACCTATAGGACTTCCAATAACCTGGTGATCACAAATCCAACATGACGGCGACGCGAAGTATAAATGTTCAAATGGTCGTTTTTCGCAATTTAACCATCCGAGTGCAGTGACACTTGGTACAGTAAATCCTTATACAAATGTTAATCCACTGGCATCTAATTTTTTCAATTGTTTCCATAACCACAAGATGGCAGCTGTGCGAAATTTTGAAATCTCCTTTTTACTTCTTGTGTCCTAATCATGCGATTGAGGTTTGAATACTACACGTACACAACAATCTTCATGTAACGGTACATAACTCTAAGGCCTACATATATAAAAATCTAACATGCCGACCATATGCAATATGTAGTCGGTTCTCAATATCTACGAATCTGTTAGTAGAGCAATCAAACTGAAATTTTGTATGTTGATAGAGGCAATCGACATAAGCAGGATATATGAAAATAGGCTGTATAGTTAATCACGGAACTACTTGTTAGCTTTCCTTGAGAGAGTAACATTTATTATTAGTTTTGTTGTTATTATCATCAATCATATAACATGTAAGAAGGGCAAATGGCCTCGATATTCCACCCCTTAAAACAACAAAAGCTGGTACCAAACTTTATAAATCACGTGCTGCTGATGTACATATTTATTCTTCCAAACGGGACAGATGACCTTGCTGTTCCGCCCCTTAAATCCATGACAATCAATCAATCAATCAATCAATCAATCAATCAATCAATCTTCATTCGAAGTTTAGTCAAAATTGAGTCAAGTCATTGAGTGTACAATACTTGTAGAATTGGTTACAAGTATTTGCGGATGACCCTGTTTCACTTAATTGACACAAATGCTGGAGATATAAACGCATTTCATCAAATGATAAAGGGCAGCCACTTGTATAATTATAGACCATCGATCAGGTTTAACATGTCCTATTCTGCGTTTCCATAGTCTTTGTGACTGTACATTCGTCGCAATTGTTGGATTATTATTTCCACAATGAATGGTTATTTTTATCGTTGCGTGTTAGATCACATCTAATGACCTGCATGAATACTAGGAACTGTTTATTTTTTACTTCATCGATGTGTTAAGTATTGTTGTCTACAGGTACATCGCATCGCGTGTTGACTCATTGACGGACTTTGAATAAACTCACATTTCCCTTTGTTCTGTATGACCTTGTGTCAGAATAATTGATAAGAAAGATGACATGCGGTTAAATGTATTCACATCAACTAGAATAACCCAATCTTAGATGCTCTAGAAAACACAATATTACAGTCACTCAGCACACCAAGTGTTCACGTGGTTTGCAAGACTTCGTCACTGCTGAAGTAAATGCTGAAGTATGTTAGCGTTCATTGTTTGCAGATTTCTGGAATGAGAAGAGTATCGGTAAGTAATTGCTTAGTGTTGAGGATAAACGGTACTTACTGACAAAGAGAACCGTTAAGCACCTAGAAATAACGGTTGGTTTTGGACGCGATGCGGTACACAAGTATATTGGTGTTGTTGATTATTTTAGGGGCTTTACGATATCGTGGTCATGTAGCTCCGTGTACGTGGGTGTGCGTAGAATTTCTCTGATAACCTGTGCCACTGTGATGTCTGTACTAGTGTGTGTATTTGTATTTGAGAGGTAGAAAGCGGCCGTGACTTTATGTTAGGTATCATCCCTGCATTTGTCTAGAATAGAAGTGCGAAACCACGGAAAACCACTTCCAGTATGGCTGAGGTAGGAATCGAACCCTCATCTTCTCAGTTTTGTCTCACGTTCCAGCCCTCAGAGCAGAATACAATTTTGAACCCGGACCTCCGCTGTTACAGCCAAGAATCCTGGCCACCACACAACGAGGTGGACACACAGGTACATCAACGATGGGTATGTAACTAATTCGAGTTTCAGAACGGTCATCAGCATTGCCGTAAATCGGGGGTGCCACGGGTTGGCAGCTGTCAGCCTGTCACCGCAATATAAAAAAAATACGTTTAAAGATCTAGTATTTTCAATTACCGCTACCTATTTAAAGAATCGAACAATACATTTATCGTATCACCATCCCTTTCACTTTCCTCCTACAAGTTGTATTTTAGCTTATTTTCTTTTCATGAATAAATATGCTTATGAGATCACCTTTGGTCCGTGTGTGTTGTCCCTCTAATAACTCCTAGACGGCTGGAGTGAGTTCAATAAAACTCGGTAAGACCATAGCACCAATTTGGCTGACCCCGACCGTGCCCTTCAAATTTTATTACGTCTCACCAATCCAACATGGCGGCTGTTCGAAATATTTCACCAGCATTCAATATCTCCGAAACTATTACCGATATCACTCTGAAATTTTGTACGCTGATAAAAGGGCACTACTAAAAGTTCACCTATGAGACTGTCAAAAATCTGGTAACTACAAAACCAACACGGTGGCCAAGCGAAGTTGAGACTTTTAAATAGAAATTTCTCGCGATTTAACCATCCAAACGTAATGAAACTTGGTACAGCAAATGTTTATACACATTGCAATGCACTGGAATCCAATTTAGGTCAATTGTTTACATAACCCCAATATGGCGGCTGTGCGAAATATTTCACCGGCATTCTATATCTCCGAAACTATTACTGATATCACCCTGAAAGTTTGTACGGTGATAAAGGGCACTAATACAAGTTTATCTATGTAACTTTCAAAAAAGTGTAAAGTACAAAACGAACATGGCGGCCAAGTGAAGTTGAAACATTTTAATCTCGCGATCAAACCATCCGAGCGCAGTGAAATATGGTACAGTAAATGCTTACACAAATATTAATCCACTGGGATCTAATTTATTTCAATTGTTTTCATAGCCACAAGATGACAGCTGTGTGAAATTTTAAAATCTCGTTTTTACTCCTTGTGTCCTCATCATGGGATTGAAGTTTGAATACTACACGTACACAATAATCTTCATGTAATAGTACATACATAGTGCATAACTCTAAGACCTACATGTATAAAAATCCAACATGGCGACCATCCGAAATATTGGACGGTTGTCAATATCTACGAATCTATTACAGTAATCAAACTGAAATCATGTATGTTGATAGAGGATATATGAAAATAGGTTTTAGCTCTTCATGGAACTACTTTTTGTCATCCGCTTGGTTTGTCTGTTTTATTTACGAGATTTGGTGGAAGTCCACACTCGACTCTCGCCGAGGAAGCAGACCGTACTGCACTATTATTATTATTACTTGCGGTCCCGTTATGAGCGAATACTCATCACCTGTACATTTATGATTAGAAATTTTGGAAACAGTTTAATTACCTCTTCTCAAACAAATTCATATTTGACTCAGGTTTTAAAGTAAAAATTGGGAATTCACAATAAGTTTGTGGTTGTAAATGTCTCTCAAACGGTTTTAAAATCGATGCTAAATTTTTAAAAATTTACGAGGATGCTTCCCAGACCCCAATTTCCAGGAGAGGTATGGAATACCCCCCAGATCCCAATATCCTTGAGGGGTATGGATTACTCCCCAGACCCCATTTCCTTGAGGGTTATGGAATACTCCTTAGACCCCCATTTCCCTGAGAGGTATGGAATACTCCCCAGACCCCCATATCCTTGAGGGGTATAGAATACCTCCCGAACCCTATTTCTCTGAGGGTTATAGAATACCCCACAAACCCCCCGGAAATCCTTTCCCCTTCAATAAAGTGCTGAATTTATGCCTATGGTCACCACAAGGCCTGCGGGATTCTTATGTTTTGATTTTTAGACATAAGCTAATGAAGAACGCAAGTGTTCGAAATACGTAGGCTTCAGTACTTTGAATAGTATGTACTCGTAATTAACATTACTCCTGCGTATTTACGACGATGAGCGTACTGTACTTATTTATGGAATGTTGATGTTGTTGATTCATGAAGGGACTGTGTGACATCGTGGTTTTATAGCCCCGTGTACTTGGGTGTGTGAAATCATTCTGATAACTACAGTGAGATTTTTTTTTTGCTGGAACGGGACCGGCGGCCGACTGCCGGGCACGCGCGTCTTCCGCCAACCAACCGAGCTGGGGCCGCAGGCTTGCGTGAGGCGGAGGTGAGCTAACCAGGGTCATTAAAGTCATTAAGTCACTAAACTGTCATCACCGAGGGCGTGTAGTGTCAGCGCACATATAATAAGGTAACATAAACAACAGCTGCAAGATTAAATTAAAGAAGCACACATGTTTTTTTATTTCTTAGGAATCTGGATGACCTCACGTCACCAGTTAATGGTCAGAATTTATCTTTTCACAGAAGATACCGTACTAAAAATGTTCTTCTTCAGCTGACGGACAGTAACTTTGGAAGTTACATCGATACATTATGTAGCTACTCCTGCACCCCCCACCCCGTGCGTTTACTGTAATTAATCGAAGCACGGACCTAAGCCCGTTTGATGTTCAATTGTGGGTTAATTTAAAATACAAAGTGTACAGATCAATTACCTGTACTCCAGTGGGATGGAGAACAATATACGGCAGCAGATATCCCTCACAACAGAAGGGAATTACAACGTGTAAACGCTAATTTATTTACACGGTACAACGCCTGTCTGTCAGTTGAAGGAGAACACTCTCAGCATCTCCAGGGGATAGGTAAGTTCTTTAATCATGATTTTCTGGTGAATTTACCATTAATTAATATACTTTGTTACGTTTTCCACCTGCGCGCAATCCGCGGTGCGAGCTTGGTTGGCTGGCGGGAGCTGGCCGCCAGCCCCGCTCCAGCAAAATAATCTATTGTCATTATCGTGGCTGTACTAGTGCGTGCGAGTTTGTAATTGGTGCTAGGATTCGGGTAGGATACAGCTTCGGCTGTCCTCAGAATGGTTTTCTGTGATTTACCATTTTCAAATCCAGATACATACTGCGACGGTTCCTCTTAATAGGCAACAGCCACCCTCTCGCCCAGTTTCCTTCATTATCTCATATTAACTCCTATGATGAGGAATCCGGCCGTAAAACACATCCGCTTAATAGATATTCATCGCATCTCATCCTCGACCCTGTAGGATCATTATACTCCCTCATGTTAGTAATTTTTGTGTTTCTTTATTAGGAACTCCTCTTTTACTTGGAACATACTGGAGTGTAACTTCCTTCGAGTTCTACTCCTGATCAAAAGTTGGTACGATGAAAACATCTGGCAAGATTGTTCACGTGAAAGAAGTCCATCCATCGTATGTGCTGCCAGAGGGTGTGATGAAGTATGAGTACGATGCTTTTACTATGACATCACATGTGCCACTCGACAATCTGTTGTTGAAAGACATATCCCTTCTCTGGTACAGCTTGAGGGTGATGGGAATGCTGCCAATCGGAATCTCTTCCTCAGGTGAGTCTTAGTCAGATAAAGTGTCTTATTACATTCCGCGTCATCTTAAATAAGTTACTTACAGTGCAACCTTGCCATCTGTTCCCCATCACTACAAACATGGTGGTATATAGTACAGGGCGCCAGGAAATGTTACCGCAGTGGCTACGTGCAGCTGCGAGAGGTAGCGTCATCAGTTTAGTTGGCAGCACGGTGTCCTTGATAGGGAGAGGGCCACATGTGTGGGCTGTCGAAATCATCAGTGTGTATAATTAGATTATTGGAAGAGTGCAACACTATGTTAAGAATGGCTGTGGTAAAGTTTACTGTTTGTTTTCATACAAGCCACAGCCGTGCTGCCAACGTAACTAGCGACGCTATCTCTCGCAATAGCTTGTAAGCACTGCGGAGAATATTCCCTGGTGCCCTGTATAGTCCAGTCAAAATATACATCCGAATGTATTTATATTTGCAACTTCGAAAGTCCTGTGCTAGCTGTGTAATACAGCCAGATGTTGGCACTTTTTCAGGTTTTGCTCAATATTGTCTAAAATATGCGACATCTAGGAAACATTGTGAATACATGTTTACAATTATGTTACATTGTATACAACAGTTATTCAAAGATTGGATGTTTTCTTTTTTAAAGTAAAAATTGTTGGTTTTGGTCACCTAATTGGAAAAACATTGTCAAAAATACTCATCCTATGAGAAATGTCATTGATAATGAACTTGAAGTTTATTTGTTTACCTTTAATTTGAGCTTTGACGGGTACCTGCAGGCCTAGTGCTTCTCCCAAAGGTGGCATATAACTGAAAACCTTGAAAAATTGAATTTGAGAAACATGAAAGAAGAGGGTTCACATAGGTACTATTTTGTTTTATTAAAAAATAAAAACGTTACATATATTATTTTACAATTATTTAGCAACAGGTCTCATCGTAATTTCACTTGTTGTGATGGCCCGGGTCTCGAAAAAACTTCCTCTGACGACGATGCAGGTTTATTGGAGGAATTGTTGAACTGAACAGCAGGCACAGGCTTGTTTTGCAGTTCTAGCAATTTAGGGGTTGGGATGTCTTCCTCATCGTCAGAATCCTCTAGCTGAATCGATTGTACGTTTCGACATATTTTGCCACCACAAAATCGACAAAGGGTTGGAGCATTTCAGGCCAGCTTTGCGGCAACTGCAACCGCCGCTGCAACCTTTTCTGCAATTGCAGGAAATCATACACAGTAGGAGCTGAGGTGCAGGATCCATAGTTGTAGTGATAGGGGTAAACCCTTGATCATCAAGCTTCCATCCCCAATCTGTAGGGATTTTGTTGACCCCCAACCACTTTTAAACTTGGTGGTAAGTTCTGTAAGCATGGTGGCGTGCTGCATCCTCTGTTGGGGGCAGGGGAACAAGATTGACTTTGATGTTGGTTGCAGATGTAGCAAACAGTTGGTAGCGAAGGCTATTCAGAGAGTCTGTTAGCACTTCTCCCCAGCTTTTGCTACGGTTTCGTTACTGGAATCTGACAGCAGGAAAAGTTCTGCCAGTTACAAGTTGGGGATTTTTATATATATTAGATAACTTGGTCTTACCATGCCCATAAGGGGCTGTAGTGGTGTCACACCCACTGAACGCATGGATAAAAAGCACTGTACCTGGTAAGTGTTGAGCAGGTCGATGGGTAAAGGAAGAGCTTGAGTAATGGACACACCTTTGCTACTCTTCTGAAGGTAGATGTTAGTTGCACCTGAGCCTGAGCCATTGAGGAGGACGGGAAGGTCAACATCTTCTCCTACTATGATCACACGGTCGAATGTAGGACTTTTGGATAGTGCCAAGGCAATGATGTCCCGATCAGCATCATCTTCGGCTACTTTTACTTGTATGCCATGCTGCTCGAATGAATTGCAAAGAAGTGAGATGAGGCGCCTCTTGTTGTTCTCATTGGCCAATACCTTTCCCTGAGGTAGTTGGATGATGGTAGATTCTTCAAAAATGATGCCATTGCAGAAGCGAGTAGCACAGCGTCGGAGTTGTTCAGCACTTTTTGTTTTTTGTTAGCGGCCTCTTCAGGATAACCGTTAAAATCAACCGACACATTGCTACTAAAGTGGTTTTTAATGTAGCTGATGCAACCTGAAACAATGGCTGTCACAGACGTTCTGAGCTGCCAGACAACCTTGTGTAAAATATAGCCCCCAACCAAAACTGTAGGATTACGAGGCACACAGGCAATTGAAATGGTACACACGTTTAATGTACTTGACATTTACTAGAACAGAACTGAAAGAACAAGGCGATACAACATTCTTTTATTGGCAACTCCAGCTATCTGATATGACATCTAGTGGTAAAAATTAGAAACTTACCAAGTAGGGTACATTTGTCAAGTGGTGACTGTTTGTATATGGTTTCTTGTATTCGTAAGCAGATCGAGGTAATTTCTTCGTGTCTTTATACATAAGTAATAAGTTTTACCGTTGATGGAGTGTAAAAGGAGTAAAAGCAACTTATATTGCTCAGTTTACGGCTGTAAGTCGATGCATAAAAGAGGGCTGTGGATATAAGTTTTCATCACTTTCCAAAAGATGTAAATAGCAATAGCCAAAAGGTGACGATACCAAATAAATACGGGCAACAGGAGCGGGTTGGACCACTCACCACTAAACTCACTGACGACAGGACGGGTTGTTCACTGTTTACGCCGAGCCAAGCCGTACCAAGACAGCTAGGCCTACACCAGCCGACTACAGCCAAGCTTCATCAGTCAGGTATCCTTCCCCCTCCGAGTTCATTTCCAATTACCCTACCAACCGCCATCACCTCGCTCTGCGATATCCGAGCCATTCCACTACGAGTCATATAGGCCTAATTTGACTTCGCAGGGTAAATATCTACTCTGCGAGAACCTGCTACCAGTCCGATATTCTACACCAACCCCACCAGCTAACCATCTAAATCGAGCAATTCCTGTGTCCCCCGAGCTTTAATACAAGTTAAACTCATCCCTTCGCCCTACCAAACAGCAAATAATTTCAACAGTCTATGGTACAGTGAGCAAACTCAAATATAGCTTTTAAAGTAACAGCGCCATGACTCGAACTGCTCAAAAACAGATACCAGCAGAAAACCGATGCTTGATAATATGCAATTGACACATAAAATCCAGTGGAACACACCAATTAGATCACGTGTATCGCACAGTTATACATATATACAATCAAAAATAACACTGTTATTATTTTAGGGACCACATTTACTGATTATAACCGAAAAATAAAAAGTGTTCCATATCAAACGCGTGTTATTGAATATTTTTACCCTACTTATCCAGACCGACCGCAGCGCCCCAAGTGTTAGTTTGAGTTGCCAATACACACGATAACAAAAACAAAAGAGAAACATATATCTATGGAGCAGGTTTACTGATTAACAGTGTGACCAACACAAACCATGGTCACATATTCCAAAACACCTCCTTAAACCTGTGGGAGTAGAGGACATGATTCAAGACCCAAGTCTTTACAAAAATAAATGTGCTTAGGCTTAGGAAGAGGCTTTGTTAGGATGTCTGCAGTCTTTTTTGAAGTCTCCTCATATTTGATGTATATGACTTTAGAATCCAGCGTCTCTAACATAGTGATATTTAGTGTCAATATGGTGGACTGGATTTTTTTGCCAGTTTTTGAGCTGATTGACTATCACTCAATAATATGATGGGTGACTTGAGATCTACGAGGGCGGATAAAATATAAACAAGAATTTGAATGTACCGCCGCCGTTAGCAATAAATCTAAGGCGGGGCTTTGCCAGAATGTTGGAGGAAGTGTCTGAAGAAGGGGTTTGCGTGCACACGCACGGCAGGGAGCTGGGCTGCTTCTGTACGCTATGAGTGAGCAAGAGGTGCACGTGTCGGTTGCGCAACGCATCATTATTAGATTTCTCGCAAAAGAAGGCACCAAGCCTTCCAAAATTTTGAGACGGTTCCGCGCACAGTTTGGGGAAGAAACACTTTCGCAGACTCGAGTGTATGAGTGGGCTAAACAATTTGTGACAGGAAGAGAAACAGTGGAAAATGAACCTCATGAAAGAGACCGCGAACAAGCATCACTGCAGACAACATTGTTGCCATTCGTGACATTATTGAAGAAGATCGGCGAATAAAAATTTCGCAAATTGTGTTAGCCGTAGGAATAAGTTACGGAAGTGTTCCAACCATCATCCGATATGAGCTCGATTTCAGAAGATTGTCATTCTTCTCCACGACAATGCAAGGCCACATACTGCCACTTTAACGCGGGAAAATCTCGAGGAAATTCATTGGACACCTTTGGAACACCCTCCCTACAGTGCAGATTTATCGCCTTGCGACTACCATTTGTTTGGACCACTTAAACAAGACCTAGGAGGACAGTGGTTCGATGATGATGCAAGTGTAGAAAAGTTTGTGTGCAAGTGGCTCCTTACACGTCCATCTTCTTTCTACCAGGAGGGAATTGAAAACATACCGATCCGATGGTGAACATGTGTGTCGAAGGCAGGACACTATGTAGAAAAGTGATCTCTATATGTGTATATTTTCTGATTGATGCAATAAATGTAAAAAAAAAAGTTTATATTTGATCTACCCTCGTATGAAGTTAGACAAAACACGTTTCAACCAAACAGCTTCTCTTACACCTTCACCAAGTAGATAAGGAAATGCAGTTTTGCTTTTGAGCCTCCCTTGATACAGCATCACCTGCCATTTTGAACACAAAACCACTGTATGATTTTCGGTCAGTGCTATCATTAGCCCAGTCAGCATCAACAAATCTCATGATTTGACCTCCATTCCTGACATACTTAAGTGACAAGTCTCTTGTGCAATTTAAATAACGCAGCACTCGCTTTGCAGCAGACCAGTGAGATTCATTGTAACAAGGATTAAATTGACTGAGATATGATATCGCATAGCTTATAACTGGACGCGTGCAAACACTTAAATACATGAGTGAACCTATGAGTTCTCTATAAGGAAGATTACTAGTTTCTGTATCAGAAACACCAAGATTTGGTTCAGTTTCCAAAGGAGTACCAATGGGACGTGCATCGTGCATACCATATTTCTTTGCAATCTCACTGATGTACTGTTCTTGGCTAAGATACATTGTACCATTCTTCTCATCTTGCCTTACTTTAATACCTAAAATATAAGAAATTGGTCCAAGATCTCGTACCTTAAATTCTTCATCAATACAGGTCTTCAATGACTTGATCTCATACTCATCATTGTAAGCCACAATGAAATCCTCCACATATAATGCAATAATGACCATACCTTGGGCTTGTTTCTTAAAGTACACACAGAGTTCATCAGCACAATTTTTGTAACCCAATGTGACAAGAACAGAGTGAGCTCTCTCATTCCACAAACGAGAAGATTGTTTTAAGCCATAAATAGATCTTTTTAACTTTCAAACTTTATGCTCTGAACCTTTCTTGACAAAACATTCTGGCTGACACATATATATCTCTACATCTAACTTTCCATTGAGGAAAGCAGATTCAGCATCCCAATGTACCACTTCAGATCTGTTTGGACAGCCAAGGCAAGCAGCATCCTTAACGTACTTTGTCAAACAACAGGAGAGAAAGTTTCTGTAAAACCACTCCGTACCTTTGGGTGAAGGCCCTGGCCACAAGTCTGGCTTTATACCTTTGAATGTTACCATTAGAGACTCTTTTTACTTTGAAAACCCACTTACTACTGACAACATTCTTGCCCTGGGGTTTATCAACTAGATCCCAGGTGTCATTTAACTGAAGTATCTCCATTTCTCTTTTCATAGCCTGCTCCCACTTAACCCTATCAGGCATGGACAGTGCCTCCTTAACTGTACTAGGTTCAGAGTCATCAGTGAGAGTCAAGTATGTCACATAGTCTGACATGTCTACAGGCTTTTGTTCGCGCCTAGGATACCTTGGACTACCTTCGGCATCCCCCTCCATTGGTTAGTTGACGATGGTGGCAGAGAACTCAGAATCACTGCAGGCTGAATCTGTTCCAACAGGGACATAGCTTAAATCAGCTGAGTCAACGGTATCAGACACACCAGCACTGATAATGGGTGATACGCTTTCAAGTTCCGAAATGCACTCTGCCCCATCCTCTGAGTTGTCGGGTTCTGCCTCACTGTCAGTGGGAACTGAGATCTGCTACATTGCAGGTTCATTAATCTGCAAGGATGGGCCAACATTACCTGGAGACACATCAGACACCTCCTGGAACACATCTTCAAAGAACTGTGCATCCCTGGACTTAACAAGTTTATGAGTAACAGAATGCATGGCTCTATAGGCTTTACTGTCCTCAAAATAACCACAGAAAATGTGTTTTTCACTTTTAGGATCCAACTTGTTTCTCCTTTGACCAGGGACATGAACTTGTGCGACACAACCAAAAATTCTTAGATGCTCCATATTGACTTTGTTACCAGTCCAGATCTCCTCTGGAACTTTACCTGGATTTTTTCTGGTTGGGGACCTGTTTACAAGATAGGCTGCTGTATTTATTGCTTCAGCCCATATGCGTTTATCTACTTTAGACTCGCTCATCATGGCTCTACATTTATCAAGTAATGTTCTATTCATGCGTTCAGCTACACCATTCTGCTGTGGAGAATAACTAGTTGTAGTTTGATGTTGAACCCCTTCTGATTTAAGTAGGCTCTAAAAAGCTTCGCCACAAAATTCACCACCATTATCAGTGCTTAGGACCTTAATAGATCTTTCACACTGATTCTCGACCTGTGCTTTGAAATCAATAAAGCAATCCAAAACATCACTTTTCTTAGCAAGGAAATACACAAAAACCTTTCTAGAATGATCACCAATGAAGGTCAAGAAATAGCGAGCATTTCTCCAAGACGGAACTGGCATAGGCACTCAGAAGTCTGAATGAATAAGATCTAGCTTATTTTACCATACAGTTTTACTCTTACTTGACTTAAATGGTTGTCTAACTTGTTTACCTTCAGCACATGAAAAACAGTTTTTAAAGTCATTATCCGAGAAATTAATTCCATCAGTGAGACCATCTCTTAACAACTTCATGCTGTGATTGTTAAGATGGCCCAGTCGTTTATGCCATACACATTCTGAGTCCTCTGTACAAATATTAGCTTGAGCACTGAGAGCATTGACTTGGTAAACACCCCCCACATTACTCGCAGTCAGCGCTACTTTACCTGTAGCAACAAAGTTTTCACTCTCATATACTTCACAAGTATTGTCGGTGAATACCACAACATAACCCTTTTGAGTAGTAGCAGACACAGATAAAAGAGTAGCAGTGAGACCAGGAACATATCCTACATTGGACAAGGTTTGTGAAATACCATTTTCTAATTGAACAGTTACATTACCAGATCTTTGGCCATACAATTTTTGATTGTTTGCTGTACTGATCTCCAGATTAGGACCAGCAGTGAAGTTCACTATCGCAGTCTTGCTTGAACCCCTATGCTTAGTAGCACCAGAGTCAACGAACCAGGCCCCTGTAGAGGCTCTTGCACTTAATGCCTGTCCATCGGTCGCCAGCATCATCTTATATTTCTTCGACTTCTGTTGAGTTGAGCTCGGCATCTCCTCTTTCCTGCAATCCCGCTTCCAGTGTCCTGGCTTCTTGCATTTCCAGCAGAAGGGCTTCTTCTTCGTCTTGTCTTCTCATGAAAACAGAACAGAATCCTTGGATGGCTTGGAAGTACCTTCCCCACTCCAAGTAGTATCTTGTAGCAACTTGGTTCGGACTGTGTCTGCAGTAAGGTCTATTCCGCAACTTTCCAGAGCCATAATCATAGGCTGAAACTCATCTGGTAGACCTTTCAGCATAAGAGCTGCCACAAACTCGTCGTCCAGTACCTTATGCATAGACGCAAGTTGCTGAGCAAGTCCCATAACCTCACTAACATACTCTTCCATCGTCTTGTAGTGCTTTAATTTAACTTTGCACAAATTCTTCAAGATGCCGATCCGCCGATTCACTCCTTTATCTGAGTAGCGCTTTTCAAGAGCTTCCCAGACTTCCTTCGCGGTCTTACAAGGCATGACGATTGGGAAATTGATTTATCCACCATGAGGTTAAGTCTGGACCTAGCCCGACTTTTGTCTTTCGCTTTCTTCGGAGACGTTGTAGTATCTCCATCCGGTAGCCAACTATACAGCTCCACAGATCTTCGAGTCTTAGGACGTTTTCCATCTCGAATCACCAATCCACATAATTTGGACTACCTCGCAGCTTATCTATAGCCGGTAACGAGGTGCTGGTTGCAGGCATGTTGATTTCGATACGTAGCGAAATTCACAGTTCATATAACGATCAGTCTATCATACGCACTTTATATTCGCACGGTGGATTCGTGGCTGGGCCCATAACCCGTAGAATTACTAGGCACACAGGCAATTGAAATGGTACACACGTTTAATGTACTTGACATTTACTAGAACAGAACTGAAAGAACAAGGTGATACAACATTCTTTTATACACACCATAACAAAAACAAAAGAGAAACATATCTCTATGGAGCAGGTTTACTGATTAACAGTGTGACCAACACAAACCATGGTCACATATTCCAACAAAAAAAACGTAAGTATTGGAGACAGCTGTTGTGTGGTAGGGTAGTGGAGTGAAAGCAGAAAAGAGACTGGACTTGGCCCCCTTTCACATCCCCTGTTCATAAATATACTGGGATTGGGGATAATTCATGTTTAAAATGTTCTTTCAGTTCTTCGTCCGATTTTTTGGTTATGCATACCCTTTGGAAAATAGTAAGTGGATCGACAACTACTCTCTTGTTCCCCACATTAACAGAGGTGGTGATGGATGACAATGTGGCTACTTTGTCCTTACGTTTAAATGTTACTTTATCAAACGTATTCCCAATGATTCCCAACTATTCCACTACTGATGGATACCAATTTATCAGTGATGGGAAATGGAGGGTGGAGAACAAACCAGTTTTTTTAGTTTTTCTGCATCACCAATATCACGAATGATTCGAGAAGGCCTCATATCAACATGATGTTCACCAGTAGGATAGGATATGTGGCAGAAACGTTCCAGTTCCTCACATACGTTTACATGAACGCCATTCCTACGGTCCACCGGACTAGCACACTACTGGAGATTCCACGCCCATGTGTCAATACACCATAGCTTTTCATAGACCGTATCAGTTTTTGCTCAATTGTTAAGTCTGACCACAGGCCAGACCAAAACTTTTGAGATCGGCGGATAGTAAAACCTCCTTCTGTAAACATCTTAAACTCAGTAGGATCCATCCGAACTTCTAGAGCCATCATATCTTGCAGATATAGGTGAGCACTCTTTGCTTAGAAATGGTGACCAGCAGAATGAAAAAATGGTAGCATACAGGTGAAAGTTCCAATAACCAGCACGCTCTGCCTGAATGAATAATTTTATGAGAGTACACATGCAAATATATTGGACCCACAGCTTTTGATATGGGACCATTACTTTCCAATTTATCCTGATGCAGTTTTGAATTTGGCTCTTAGGGGTTGTTAAGTCTTACAAACATAAGAGACCGCTAACTTTCACGTAGCATCATTTCAGTTGCAGTTCCCAAAGCCTGCTCCCACACACATAATGAACCTCATTCGTTTACAAGCCATTATAAGTAATATTATACGTACCGGTATCTAACACATCATTTCAGTAAATAATTAATAATTAACACGAAATTATTTCAACAATTATGAAACCACTGCTACCTAGACTTATCATAATATTAACTCCGATTTAATCAGTACAAATCCGGTACGTGATGTCTGATACGCTCAAAATTGTTTTAATTGATTTCATCTGATTTCTGTTTTTCAAGGTTTTCTGTTACATACCACTTTTGGGAGAAGCACTAGGCCTACAGGTACCCGTTGAAGCTCAAATTAAAAGTAAACTAATAACATTCATTATCAATGACATTTCTCGTAGGATGAGTATTTTTGACAATATTTGTCAAATTACGAGACCAAAACCAACAATTTTTGCTTCTTTGAAAAAATATCCAATCTTCAGATAACCGTATCTAGGGAACTACTAAACGTACAGAGCTCACTTAGGACTCAAATTGTAGAATATTTCATCTGATTGTAACAACGTATTCATAATGTTTTCTCCCAGACGCATAGTTTAGACACTATTGAGCAAAAACTGAAAAAAGTGCAAATATCTGGCTGTTTTTTGGCTATTACACAGCTAGTACAGGACTTTCGAAGCTGCAAATTTGTTTTTTTTAACTGTTGGCAGAGGTCCAAATAACATATAAAAGAATTAGAACTTCATGACCTTTTTCAAAGTTCGGGCCCCTTTTTATGTCTAATTTGACTGGACTAGTATAATATTGCTTTTAGGTTGACGCAGTTAGTTAGTTAGTTATTTTTGTTTCAAGGGGCGGAATAGGAAGGTCATCTGCTCTTCTTAACACAGATTAAAGTATACACATTTAGAATTAAGTTACAATATAAAGTGGAAATCTAAGTATGAAAAAAACATAAATTAATAAAGCAAAGAAATATAACTAAAAAGTATAATCATTAACAAATAAAAAATTACGGAAAACGAAAGTTCAGAATTCAAAAAAGAACAAAGTCTTTGAGTAAACGTAAACTCGAAAATTTGGATTGCTGGCCCTAACCCACTCTCACTTATAAAGCAGCCAACGCGTCACTGGATAATAATGTAAGACCGAGTGTCATCTGCTGACCGTTGGGTGCTGCTAAGGTTTCATCACCAATTACAATTGGGTACAATCGAGTTGACTGGCTGAAAAACATTACATTTCGATTACTAAGGCAACACTGAAAAATGGCTTCAAACACCATTAAATTCGTAACAGAATATATTATTTTAAAAATTGCAGTATCGAATCCTGGTGCAGTCAGTTGCTATTTGAGGGTGCAGAAGCGTGTCAGTAGATTTACTGGCACGTTAAAGATGACCTTCGGGGCAAAATTCCGGCACTCCGGTGTGGCGTCTCTAAAAGTCGCAGAAGTTAAAAAGGATGTAAAACCAATAACATTATTATTATCATTATCTTATACAGTGGGTAACAAACCTCTCCATACAAATTTTATGAAACACGGGGCACATCACGACCGGTAACCAAAGCTTCGACGTTGACACGCACGCAGTTTTGCTGGTGGTCGATAGCGTTTGTAAATAAACGTGTTCACAGTCACCTCCATTTGTTTGTGTACTAGCTCCGGTACATCCCTTTGCTGGTGGTCAATAGCGTTTGTAAATAAGCTTGTTCACAGTCACTTCCATTTGTTTGTGTACTCGCTCCGGTACATCCCTTTTAAACACCCTCTGGCGCCAATTGGTGACGTCAGCGGACGCAAATTCATTAATGAAAGTATTTGCCTTCACGTTCTTATCTTCCGCAAGCATTTGTTCAGAGAGATTTGCAACATTCTGTATATACAAATGTTCTGAATATGTTTGACCTAACAATTGGAATTTATAATAAACGTGTTCACAGTCACTTCCATTTGTTTGTGTACTCACTCCGGTACATCCCTTTTAAACACCCTCTGGCGCCAATTGGTGACGTCACGGACGCAAATTCAGTAATGCAAGTATTTGCCATCACGTTCTTATCTCCCGCAAGCATTTGTTCAGAGAGATTTGCAACATTCTGTATATACAAATGTTCTGAATATGTTTGACCTAACAATAGGCGTGATGATAAAAACCAAAAGGAATACAGTAAAAAAAAAAGGTTTATATTTCCGCCTGAATCAATACTTTTAATGAGAAAATTATTAACAAAGTTGTTCTTGGTAGCCTAAACCTTTTTTTAAACTGATGTATATTATAGAACCAAAAGGAATGCCATAGAAAATATCCCATAGTTGTGCGTCACTTCTCCAGGGAGAAACGGAGCCTTACTGTTGGATTGAGTGAATGGAGTATTTCTTGAAGGTATCCTACAGGGAAGGTGCGGTGTAATTTACGAGGGATGATCAGAACCTAAGGTTACAAGGCTGATATTCCAGGAGTTTCGTCTATTATAGAGAAATGAGTAGAGTGGGAAATATTATTGATGTGTAACATCTTTCCGCTCGGTTGCTGGATATTTGTGGGAGTGATTTTTTAAAATGGGACGGAAGTGGATCGCATTGCTGAACATTTTCACTTTGACGGTAAACGCTCATGCGAACTCTGGTGTCAACTGATTGAACACAAAGCACATGGCACATAGTCGAAGTCTTCGTATCAGTAATTAAATTATTATATGCTTTAATATGACACATTGTAAGTAGTCGGCAATTCCGGTATTATGTTTCTGCACAATGGCTATTCAAATATTAACTCACATAACGGTAATGCAGTCATCAATATAATATATATCATCGTGTTTATACGGGACCTAGGCGAGCCTTCATGAACTAATGCTGAACACAGTCTCTTTACTCACAAGGGGGCATACGGAATTTTAAACTCAATTTCAGGCAGGAACATTATCGAAACAAGCAAAATATAAATGAAACTTAATTCCGTGATGCAGTATTATTGGTACGTGAATATGTCACCATATTGTACCTGCTATTTCGTGTGGTCGAAATAGCCGTGGGTTTAACGTCATTGACTGTGAATCTACAGATCTCGGGTTCGAATCCCGGTCGGGTTAGGTGTTTTTGCTAACAGATTATCGTTTTAAACGATATTTATCATATCAATATGACTCATTCTAACAGAAACCATATGAAATTACGTGTTGGTCTGTGAATCAAGAGGCCCGAGAACTTGGCAAGCCTTTCATGTTCTACTGCTGTGCACATTGCATTTACTCGCAATTTGGCCTATTTATAGGGAATTTAAGGTTATGAGCGGTGTCGCGCCTATTAATCTAGTTGATCCATATCGTATTCTTAATTTAGGCCAGTACTGGTGGAAGGTACGAAACCTCTAATAAAATGAGTTCCGTATTATAAACTACAATATCTGTAAAACACTGCCTTTTACAATAGATTAATATTTGTGGCAAAAATATTATAAAATACCGGTGTATCAACAATTTGCCGTCCTTGAAATGGTTTTCCGTGGTTTCCCATTTTCAACTCCTGGAAAATGCTGGGACGGTACCTTCTGACAGGCCACGGCCGCTTCCTTCCACATCCTCACCCAGTTTCATTCACCATCATTCATTTCATTTCCCTTTAACTTCTCTCGTGAGGTTGGCGTCAGGAAGGGCACCCGGCCGTAAAAACCACCTGCCACAAATACTTCCATACTACTGTAAGGCTCGTATCTTTTTTTATTTATTTAGCGCTTGGCTATCATCACACCATGCAACAATAAACAAGTATAACAAGATACAACTAACTGTGGCTGATGTGCAGATTTGATGCATAAATAGGACAAAGTTCAATCTCCAAAATGTGATTGCGATGCAACATTTTCCGATTCAGTTCAAATCCTGGGGGTTTGGTCGTAATACACGGCATGCTAAGCTGCTCTGGAGGAGCAGATGAATTCCATATTGCTTTCCAACGATCAAGCAAGTTAAAGTTGCCCTCTTCGAGTGTTCGAGCAGTCTTCAAGGGTGGATGACGAGAGCGAAGTCTGTTTCTGTGGATGGCAGGAAAGTCGGCATGCACAGTATTAACCTTAAAGTAGCCTACACGTGACCCCTGGGTGGTGCTAAGAAAGCAACAACATAGGTTACCAGACAATCCTTTGGATCTCCTGGTACACATCACATCACAAAAAATATGTGGGAAATAAATTCGAATAAATACGGTTGGTAACTGTAAGAATCTCAAAGTGTTCTGGGATAGCGTGGGTGTCATACTCGTGGAGGAATTTGGAAAGAGGGCACACAGTGACCGGTGAACGATACTGCGAGACCTTGACACGATTGCGCGAAGCAATCAGGAGAAAGCGGCCAGAACTTCTCACCGAGGGCGTCATCTTCCTTGATGACAACACGTGACCTCATACAACCTAGAAGACCACCACGCTGCTGAATCGGTTTCGCTGGGACGTCATCGACAACCCTCCATACAGTTCGGATCTCGCTCCAAGCGACTTTCACCTTTTTCCTCACTTGAAGGAGCACCTAGGAGGTTGAAGATTCGCGACAACGTGCCTGAACACACAAGAACAGGATGTTTACAATGAGCGAATATTCCAACTCATCCCACAAAGCGACAGGTGCCTAAACCAATATGGGGACAATTTCGAAAATTACTTATGTACAGTTATGTTGGCAGCACGGCAGTCGCTTGTATCATAACAAACAATCAGTAAACTTTTTACTCACCACAGCCATTCATAACATACTGTTGCACTCTTCCAATAATCTAACTATACGCACTGATGAATTCGACAGCCCACAGCACACACATGTGGCCTTCGCCCTATCAAGGACACTGTGCTACCAACTAAACTGATGACGCAACCACTCGCACCTGCACGTAGCCACTGCGGAGAACATTCCCGGACTCCCTGTACTATCAGTTGGCTGTATTGGTTGTATGAACTAAAATGTACACGCTCTACATGATAAAATGAAAATCAATATTAAAAAGACGGAAATAATGGAATGCGCCAGAGAACAACTTAATGCAGCTATTCACATAGCTGGTACTCCACCTATCTATGGAGTAAATTTACTTCTACTGGAAAAAGTTCTACTGATATTGAAGCTAGAATTGCCCAAGCCAAAATTGCATTTAACAACAAAAAATCCCTTCTGACTTCAAAGAATATATCTGTTGGATAAGGAGGCAGTGGTTTTTGACAGCTATGGTGTGCATAGCAACAGTTGCTGAGAGACATGTTGATTGATGTATGCAAAGAAAATAAAGCCGTAGGTGAGTGACGGTATTTGGTCTGAGTCAATGTTATTCCAAGTTAGTTCACATAACATAAATCTGGTGACCCCGACGTGATACGAAAATGGATAACATTGAAAGGACAAAGAAAGATCGTTCCGTGATTCGGCGATCGGTAACAAAGCTGTGCAATAAAATTACACGGGAGTTCGAAAAGTCCGAAAGGGACCAGTGCATTAATCGAGTTAATTAATAATTAGATGGTCGAACTTAAATAACTCCATAGTAAGGTGTTAGACGCTCTGTATGATGATTGTGACGAAGAAACTCTTGATGAAGAACAAAATACCATCGATGAGTATGAAAAGAAAACAAGAGTTTTCAGGTTAAAAGCATTGAAAATCAACGAAACAAACGGTGTAACGGGGACAAGCACTGCGTTGAGTTCGTCTGGAGAGGACACAAGGAGGTAAAGACTACCCAAAATCGAACTGCGGAAGTTTAATGGGGACTTCAAGGAGTGGCTAGGATTCTGGGCTTCCTTTTAGAAGATTCACGAAGATACATCATTTCACGACAGTGACAAATTCCATTACTTGATTCAATCAATGGAAGTAGGATCAAGAGCTCAGGATTTGTTTGGTAGTTACCCACAGACTGCTGGACACTACGCAAAGGTGATTGAAGCTCTCAAACAACGGTTTGGAGGAGAGGAATTACTGAAGCAGGTGTACGTGCGTGAGCTTTTGAAACTAGTGATTTACAATGCAAAGACGAAACAGGCAGTCGAATTGTCTCGTATGTATGATAAACTAGAGACACATTTACGGGCAATAGAGACTGTAGGCGTGACCACTGAAAAAACAGCTACATTTCTGTACCCCCTGGTGGAGTCCAGTCTTCCGGAGGAGTTGATGGTAGCCTGGCAAAGGAGTTCCAATTATGGCAAGGAAGGACCAACTGATCCTGATAAACCTGGTAATTCAAAGAAGTGTGAACTTGATTACCTCATGGACTTTATTAAACGTGAGGTAGAAGGAGAGGACCAACGAAATCTGGCTAGGGGCGGATTTATTGACTATTCCATTGAGCGACAGAAGAATAAGTCTCCTAAGTTTCAACGCCGGAAAGAAGAAATACCGACGGCCATGGGGCTGTTCTCCGGTCAATCCTCCAGCTGCATCTTTTGTGGGAAGTATCATGATAGCCAGTTGTGTACTAAAGCACACTGTCATTGGATGAGAAGAGAGCACATGCTAAAGGTAAGAAAGCGTGCTTTAACTGTCTGAAGACAGGACATTTAGCGAAACTGTGTAAGGTGCCAGTGAAATGTCTAATCTGTCACTCTTATGTGTTCAGAAACAAGCAGGGACGTAAAGGATACCACCACCAAAGAAGCTACTTCTGTACAATCGGGTATGGCAAGTTGCTCGGGAGGCGTCATGCTGCAGACAGGTTTTGCAGTGATCCAAACTAAAGAAATCACTAGAAATGTACGGGTTATGTTCGACACTGTGTCGCAAAGAACCTATATACTGAAGAAAACAGCAGAGAAGTTAGGACTACATCCGGTGAAGGAAATAAGATTGTGTCATATGTTATTTGGTTGTGCCAAGGAATTTCGTGAGTTAAAGTGTACCAAACAGATATCAGCAATGTGAGTGGTTCATTTAAAGAGAAGATCAATGTGTTGGATCACCCCCAGATGTGTGAAGTGATTCCTCAAGGGCCTAAAGGACCTTGGTTGAGAGAACTTCAGAGAGAGAAGATTTGGGTTGAAGGTGCTGGTGAAGGACCATCGGAAATTGATATCTTGATTGGGAATGATCTGTACGGTAAGTTGCTGACGGGTCGTGTTCATCGGCTCAAGAATGGTCTTACAGCAATATAAACTAACCTTGGTTGGACAATTAGTGGACGGAAAATGGGTCCAAGTGTGGGTGACAGTCTCTCAATGAGTGTGATATCCATGCAACAAAGTGAAGTCACGATTTCTGACTTGTGGGACTTAGACTTAATCGGTATTCGGGACCCCATTGAATCCACTTCCAAGAGTAGACAGGAAGAGCAAGCAAAGATACATTTTGGGCAACATGTCAGTCAGTCATCTGATGGACGGTACACGGTGGGACTACCTTGGATTTGTGAACCTGTGTGTATTCCCAATAATTTAGAAATTGCTCAGAGAAGATTGGAGTCTACTACCAAGAAGCTCACAGAACGGAGAGTGCTCGTCAAATATTCCAAAGTGTTTACAGGATGGTTAAAGGAAGGAATCATTGAAATAGTGCCAGACAGTGAGATTGATAACAATGCACATTACCTTCCTCACCAACCAGTATTGAAACCAGAGAGCCTTACCACGCCTATCAGACCTGTCTTCGATGCTTCTTGTAAGAGGGGTAGAGCTCCCTCTCTCAATGGTTGTTTGGAAAAGGGGCCTAACCAGGCCCCGGGCTATAAACGGGCATTCTGGGCATTTGCCCAGGGCACCAAATTTTAGGGGGCGCCTAAATTTAATTGACGCTTAACGCAGAAAAGGTTTACCCAGCAATCCCAACATCAAAAATCAGTACAACATAGAAATCTTGAACATATATGAATACATAATTTTCAAAAGAAAAATATGTATTGTCCGTTGAGCCATTATATATTTAAACACAAATTGTGCTAAATGTTCCGGCATAACTCAACAAAATGACAGTGTTTCGCCCCGGTGTGCAATTGGGCTCTTCAGTTGGTTAAAGCACTCCGACTCCCATAGTGCACTGGCTTTGCTCGTGACGTGGATACACATGTATCAAATACGTCTTGCAATGGCCTTCCCAGTGTGTACTAGACAGTGTCTTGGTGAGGTGTGCTTTAACCAACTGAAGAGCCCAATTGCACACCGGGGCGGAACACTGTCATTTTGTTGAGTTATGCCGGAACATTTAGCACAATTTGTGTTTAAATATATAATGGCTCAACGGACAATACATATTTTTCTTTTGAAAATTATATATTCAATGCCAAGGTAAGGTTATAATTGCTTTGGAGTGGAGTTTCGACTCCCATAGTGCACTGGCTTTGCTCGTGACGTGGATACACATGTATCAAATACGTCTTGCAATGGCCTTCCCAGTGTGTACTAGACAGTGTCTTGGTGAGGTGTGCTTTAACCAACTGAAGAGCCCAATTGCACACCGGGGCGAAACACTGTCATTTTGTTGAGTTATGCCGGAACATTTAGCACAATTTGTGTTTAAATATATATGAATACGTCATAAAATGATTTGAAAACTACTTTCCCTAATCTTGAGGTAGCAACTAGAATAATTTTGACTTTACCAGTCTCCAACTGCTCCGCATAAACAGGGTTTTCTGTTTTGACTCGGCTAAATAATTTGAAAAGATCAACTCTTTCAGACAGCAAACTAAATTCTCTATTGCTATTGTGTTGTGAAAAAGACGTAGCCTAACCCTTAGCACAGACTTTTCTGACATCATAAATAATTTTGCAAAGTTAAAAGCCAGAAAATAACCTTTGATTTGAAATGTTTCTGTATATTGCACTTTTAACATTTAACTTTAGAATTTGTAATCTTGGTTTTTAGTGTGATTAATGTATCAATAAACAGCTACAAAATTGTATGAACGACTTGCTTTTCTTATTATTTCCTGTGATACAATATTAGTAACGTAGTTGATTGTAAAAACAACCTATTATGCTATTTTTATAACACATAAATGAGAAAAAGGGCGCCAGTAGACCATTTGCCCAGGGCGTCTATCACCTTAGCCCGGGGCCTGGACCTAACCTAATAGAGCTCCTTCCCACCATCATCAACCGATTCTGTATAGGAAGGATAGGTGTGGTCGCTGACATTCGTAAGGCTTTCCTCATGATTGAGGTTAGAAAGGAAGATCGGGATTATTTAAGGTTTTTGTGGTGGACGGAAGATTTGTCGACAGAAACCGCCATATATAGACATAAACGGGTGGATTTTGGACTGAACTGTAGCCTTTTCTTACTGGCAGGAGTGATTGAACTACATTTAAGTACTGTGTCAGCAGACGATAAAGATGTTGCGAAAAGGCTGCTGAGTGCCCTGTACGTGGATAATTGTGTGACGTCAGTAGACTCTGAGTGGGAGTGAGAGAGTTCAAACCCAAGGCCACGAGCATCTTAGCGGCAGCACAGATGGAGCATACAGGATGGGACAAGGGCTGACCTGCCTCATGACAATCATCATGAAGTGTTTGCAGAGGGGGATGCATTTGTTGCGACGACCATCCCAGTATTGGGTCTCACCTGGGATTGCCAATCAGATTGTCTGATGATCGAGATAAAGTGCACTGATTTGTGTGAGACCATTACCAAGCGTACGATCTTGGCTAGACTACATCGGGTATTCGATCCGATAGGGTTCCTGTGCCCTGTGTTGCTCATTCCTAAATTAATTCTGCAAGAAATCAACAAGTATGGATGGGTGCCATATGTCATATGTTCCTGGTTCTTTAGCCTCACTAAAGAAGGTAGGAGTGCATGTTGGATAAGGAGGCAGTGGTTTTTGACAGCTATGGTGTGCATAGCAACAGTTGCTGAGAGACATGTTGATTGATGTATGCAAAGAAAATAAAGCCGTAGGTGAGTGACGGTATTTGGTCTGAGTCAATGTTATTCCAAGTTCACATAACAATTCTATAGAGACCAGGATTAAATTTATAAAATGTTAAATGTGGAGTGTAGCCTTGAATGGCTCAGAAGCCTGGACAATGGGATGTGCTGTAAAAGAAGAATTGAAGCTTTTGAAATGTGGTGTTGGCGGTGGATGGGAATAATTCCATCGACCGCAAGAGTGACGAATGACGAAGTGCTCAAAACCATTAATGAAAAGAGAGCATTTCTCTAAACAATACGGAAACGACGATACCAACTAATAGAACATGTCTATCGCCACAATATCTTTATGGTAACTGTGTTAGATGGCATAATTCGGGGCAAGAGAGAAAGAGGGCGACCGAGACTGCAATACATCAGCAAGAAGTTCCGTGACGAACTAAAGAGCCTACTTTTCTTAAAATTTAAGATTCATGCCAATGATTAATCTATATGGATCTATCTAGAATAATGACGAAATGAATTTGGTAATATCGAAATTTCTAATTAGTTCGAAATATACCTGGCATGATGTAGCCTGATAGAGCAGTTGGCAGCCCTGGTGACTGAATACATTCTTAGTTCCATCTCTTAAGGTACAAAATACAAAATTTGGTTGAAGTCCAATGGATAGCATGCACGTTACATGCAGTTATACATTGGACCTATCAGCGCATGTACAATCATTTTGGCAACAATGTCATGCATGTGTTGGTCAGAAATAATTTGAAATATTATGATGTATTGTTGTGCCAATTTTGGATGAAATACATTTGTTAGTATAGAAGTTACTGGAATTTTAAAATTGGACCTATCAGCAGGCTTAGAATCATGTTGGTAGCACTGACATACATTAGTTGCTCCAAATTAATCTACAATGTCAGGAACTATACGTGCGCAAAGTTTAGAGCTGTTGGCTTGCATACTTTCTGATATATTTATATTAGGGTAAAATATATAAACACCATTTATTAACAGTTGGCAGCCCTGATTGCTCTAAAGAATATGCACAGTCATATCTGTTATGGTAGACATAGCACATACGAAATTTGGTTGAAATCCAATTGATAGTATAGAAGATACATGTAATTAAAAATTGGTCCTTTCAGCAGGCTTAGAATCATGTTGGTAGCACTGACATACATTAGTTGCTCCAAATTATTCTAGGATGTCGGGCACTATACGTGTGCAAAGTTTAAAGCTGTGGGCTCGCATACTTTCTGATATATTAGTATTTGGATAAAAAATAGAGAGAGCTCTTTAGAATACGCTCAGTCATATCTGTTTATGTACACATAGTATATACGAAATTTGGTTGAAATCCAATTGATAGTGTAGGAGTTATATGCATTTAAAATTTGGACGTATCAGTAGGCTTAGAATCATTTTGGCAACACTGTCATATAAGGCCTCCTGAAAATTAAACTGAAGTATTATTATCTATATGTGTACCAATTTTGGAATAGTTCCCATGTATACATTCCATGATATCCAACATGGAGCTCAAATTTCAATTGCGATTTTTTAGCAGTTGGTAGCGCTGCCATCATTTTCAAATACGGACGTGAGATATTCCGGTATAAATCTTTACTCATACTTAATTTGGTTTCGATATCTGCAGCCGTTCAGGAGTTGATAGTGGGGGACACACAGACAGACAGACAGACAGACAGACAGAAGGACAGGCAGACAGACAGACAGACATTTTCCCGGATCGATCTCATATGTCTACTTTTTCATCATTTTTGCAAAATGTGAAAAGTAGGCTAAAAATCATAACGGATGTTCATACAGGGACATGAAGAGACTGACTGGCGACAGGGAAGCATGGAAAAGGAGGATCGCTGCCGACCAATCTACGGATTGTGAACATGAATGAATGTTTCACTGCAGGCTTTGTAACCTTAGTTTCTGATCCCTCCTCGTATATACAGTGAAATGAGGGGATCCGTGGCAAAGGATGCCACTGTGCCACATTGTAATGGATTTTAAGTTTTCGTGACCTTGTGATAGATCCTGCCATTTCCTGAAGTATTAATGCATTTTCTGAATAATGGCATATGCCCAATTCTCAACACAAGCATTAACCTTAGAACCAGACAGTGATACTTGCAGGACATAAACCACACTGTGGGGTCACTGGTGACCCAATTCTAAAAAGTGATAAAGGAATTCATTTGGAATTTATTATTTTAATTTTCATGTTGTTTCTCTTCTGAGTCATCTGTAGAGTCGCACTGATGTACTTCCCTGGTTCTATGCACTCACACATGTATTCTATTGATTAATATAGTTGCCTTGTCGGAAATAACAATTTACTGAATACAACATTTTGACTGTCAAAATTTAATACATTATCACCATTCGAATGCATACAGGAACATACTTTAAGACGTCGATATATGAATTAACACCAAACAGCACACAGTTGTTCATTTCAACCATTCTGCGAAAACGTAGGCCCTGTCATCTTTGCACTCTCTGCAGATTGCTTGTCAGTGTTCTGCACACAGACTGTAAGAACAAATCACACACTTTGTTTGCTCTTTTCTGTCTTTGTATGGACAATCTTACTATTTAGGTTACATGGGTTTACAGTGTTTTCACAACTAGACATGATAAAATTGTAGAATAAAGCACGGTACCTCGTAGAAAGTCTTGTTACACAAACCAGACCGTGGGGTCGTATGTGACCCCAATATAACAATACTCAGCAACAAAATATTCCAAACGCTTAAACGATGTAGTCACATGAACAATTATTCCAACATTGAATGTAGATGAAATAACAGCAAGCTAACGGCATTTGAAGCATGCGCAGGTGAGATCATAAAATGGCCGGGTCGTGGGCGGCCCCACAGTGTGGTTCAAAGGTTAATATTATCAGAGTCCCGGAGAAAGATAGGCACATGCCACACAATGAACAATAAGAATAGCCTTATTGCATTTATACCATATATATATGCTCCATTCCATCAATCATTAAGATACGTCAGTTGAAGAGACCCTGTGAACTGATAACACTGATAAGTAATTGGACTTGTGTCTCATTTATTTATTTATTTATTTATTTATTTATTTATTTATTTATTTATCGTATGGCTTTTAGTGCCGGGAGTGTCCGAGGACATGTTCGGCTCACCAGAGGCTGTACCTGCTTCAAGCGGACACCCATAGTGTGAGCTACAAGTTCAGATCAATTTCAAGTAGTTCCAACTTTCGCTACCAGATGTAACTCTCACTAACTCCTAGCGGCGAACGTTGGAACTTGATAGAGCGTTTCTAACCAGCCAAATATAACCTACTGTACACATTTTTCTACACACTACCAATTGTAGTGGTAGGTTCTTTTACATGCGATGTAAATTGTTAAAACAACAATTATCATCATATCTTTTACATGCCATACATCTATGACATGTGTCCACCGGCTTTACTTCCCCTGAAGGATTTTAACGCTTTAAATCCGACGACTTCGGCTGGGTTTGAACCCGCCCAAGGTACTGGTTTATCAAGTTTCCCAATCAGTTTACTGCGAGTGTGGTACTAAGCAGACTAATGATCATCTTCTACTGTGTCCTGCTTCTCCAGACACTTGCACCATTAAAGACTTAATGAGAGCAACTTCAAATGCAATTGTCGTGGCAAATTATTGGTCAACCAGTGTATAATATTTCTCTTGTTTAATTTGTCTATGTTCACTTTGTACTTCATACACGATAAATAAACAAGATGACCAGTAAAGAATATAGCCTACTTTCTCTTAAATGCATGGGTATTGTTATAACTCTTTGTCCTTTTCAAGGAGTATAATTGAATGTTGGTTGTAGTAGCTTGTCGAAATACAACGTGCTAAACGGATGTTAAACAGCCCTTTGCTAGTGCTACCTCTGTAATAAAAAAAATCATTCAATTTGGTTTCACCACGTTTAAATTGATATGGGGAATCGATTTGCACACATATATGGCCGCTATCTGTAAACTATTGGGCTGATAACCTTGCAGTTCAGTCAAAAGATGCTTCCCACAAAAAGGTGTGTTGTTGCAAAATTTGGCAGAGATCAAAATTTGATGATTTAATGATTAGGTTGGTCGTAATTTGATTTAAGCTTTAAACATTCGGGTGGCCGCCATTCCGTTCCCGCCAAGATGGCGGCGATATAGAACATAACACTGAGATGCCCTTTGCTAGTGACACCTCTGTAGCAAATTTCGTTCAATTAGGTTTCACCATGTTTGAAGAGATAGGGGGAATCAATTAGCACACATACATGGCCGCCATCTGCAAAGTATTGGGCTGATGACCTTGCAGTTTGGTCAAAGGATTCTGCGTACATAGAGGTATAATGTTGCAAAATTTGGTAGAGATTGGATGAATAGGTTGGTCGTAATTTTATTTAAGCTTTTAACATTTGGGTGGCCACCATTATGTTTCCGTCAAGATGTCGGCGATATAAAACATGACACTGAGGTGCTCTCTGCTAGTGCTATCTCTGTATCTAATTTCGATCAATTCGTTTTCACCATGTTTGAATTGATAGGGGAATCTATTTGCACACATACATGGCTGCCATGTGCAAACTATTGGGCTGATGACCTTGTAGATTATTCAAAAGACGCTCACTATATGATTATATGTTGTTGCAAAATTTGGTAGAGATCAGATAAGTATGTAGTCCGTAATTTGATTTAAGCTTTTATCATTTTGGTGGGCGCCATTACGTTTCCGTCAAGATGGCGGCAATATAAAACATGACACTAAGGTGCTCTTTGCTAGTGCTACCTCTGTACCAAATTTCGTTCAATTAGGTTTTACCGTATTTGAATGTATAGGCGGAATCGATTTGCACACATACATGGCCGCCATCCGCAAATTATTGGGCTGATGACCTTGTAGTTTGGTCAAAGGATTCTTCATACATACAGGTATAATATTGCAAAATTTGGTCGTGATATGATTTAAGCTTTTAACATTTTGGTGGCTGCCATTACGTTTCCGTCAGGATGGCGGCAATATAAAACATGACACTGGAGTGCCCTTTGCTAGTGCTACCTCTGACCCAAATTTCGTTCAATCAGGTTTCACCGTGTTTGAATTGATAGGGGGAATCGATTTACACACAGACATGGCCGCCAACTGCAAATGATTGGAATGATGGCCTTGTAGTATAGTCAAAAGACGCTCGCCATATGAATATATATTGTTGCAAAATTTGGTAGAGATCAGATGATTAGGTTAGTCGTATTTTGATTCAAGCATTTAATATTTGGGTGGCCGCCATTACGTTTCCGTCAAGATGGCGGCGATATAAAACATGACACTGAGGTGCCTTTAGTAGTGCTACCTAGGGGGCGTGGTGGCTCAGCTGTCTAGCTGTAAGTTATGCTTCTCACCAAGGCGGTCCGGGTTCGATTCCCGGTCAATGCATGTGAGATTTTCGAAGTGAAATGCCATGACCTGTGGTTCGGATTCCACGTAAAAAGGAGGTCCCGTGGCTCATAATCACCAGATTCACGGTCACGTAAAACTACAATCTTCCTTCTTGGTAGTGCTACCTCTGTACCAAATTTCGTTCAATTCGGTTTCACCGTGTTTCAATTGATAGGGGGATCGATTTGCACACATACATGGCCACCATGTGCAAACTATTGGGCTGATGACTTTGTAGTTTAGTCAAAGACGCTCGCCATATGAATGTATGTTGTTGCATAATTTGGTAGAGATCAGATAATTAGGTTGGACGTAATTTGATTTAAACTTTTAACATTTGGGTGACCGCCATTACGTTTCCGTCAAGACGGCGGCAATATAAAACATGACACTGAGGTGCCCTTTGCTAGTGCTACCTCTGTACCAAATTTCGTTCAATTGGGTTTTACCGTGTTTGAACATATAGGTGGAATCGATTTGCACACAAACATGGCCGGCATCCACAGGTTATTGGGCTGATAAACTTGTAGTTTGGTCAAAGGATTCTTCATACATAAAGGTATAATGTTGCAAAATTTGGTAGAGTTCCGATGAATAGGTTGATCGTAATTTGATTTAAGCTTTTAATATTTGGGTGGCCGCCATTATGTTTTCGTCAAAATGGTGGCGATATAAAACATGGCACTGAGGTTTCCTTTGCGATTGCTACCTCTGTACCGTATTTCGTTCAATTCGGTTTCACCGTGTTAGAATTGATCGGGGGAATCGATTTGCACACATACATGGCCGCCATCTGCAAACTATTGGGCTGATGACTTTGTAGTTTAGTCAAAAGACGCTCGCCATAAACATATATGTTGTTGCAAAATTTGGTAGAGATCGGATGATTAGGTTAGTCGTAATTTGATTTAAGCTTTGGAAATTTGGGTGGCCGCCATTACGTGTCCGTCAAAATGGCGGCAATATAAAACATGACACTGAGGTGCCCTTTGCTAGTTCTACCTCTGTACCATATTTCGTTCAATTCTGTTTCACTGCGTTCGAATTGATAGGGGGTGGGACAGACATTCAGAGTACTCACACACACACACACACACACACACACACGCACAAAGTTTCCCAAAGACCGGTTCAATAGAACATCAGTTAGAGATGCTGATTTTCTTCGTCCGCCACTTTCCTCCCTTGTTCCAATATTATCAGACATCGACCAGCTGAGTTAACTGTCGGGATAGGACATACTCTGCCGTACCCTCCACTATTGAGATCAGATCGGTTCTCGAGCCTGTCAACGACCACACGGCGAGCGCTTCTAAACCGTTGGAAAGCTTCGCTTTCTCGAACAGTTCTTAGTACTACAAGATTTCGTGTATTATTCAAGATCAAAACTATGAATTCCTATGCTTGTAAGAGGAAAAGTATAACTTTTAATTGCTTGAAGATTTTTTTTTTACATTTGTTATGTTTACTCTCTGAATGCTCCACTACATGAGTAGTAGCCTACTACACGCTCTTAACTAGTCTTACATAGCTGTGTGTAAAACATAAATTATTGTACTTTTGACAGGCTCGTTTGATCTTGACGCTTTTTAAATACTTGAAAGTCTAGAGAGTTCACACCGTTTGCAAATTACTTTGAATACTCTTTGATTATGGCAGACTTTTGCGTTGGCCAGTTGCCTGCTATAACAACACTGTTTATTAACATTTATCTTCCACTTTCCACATCACAGCACTCGAATATTAAATGATCTACTGTTAGGGGATTTCTATCACAGGAACACTCGCGGCTGCGTACAATCCTAAGCCTGTGCAAGTACGAGGCAATATTTCCATAACCTGATTGTTTTTAGTCTGCCTGCAACTGTAGGAAAGAATTCTTTTATAATAGTGATTTTTGAAGTTTCTTCCCATTTTCTTTGCCATCAATAGATTCTCCTCCGAGGTGACTTTTTACTGTGATGATGGGTATTTTGTCGCAACAGCTTTCATTTTATTTTACAGTCTCCTTTGCAATTTTATCATCCAGCTCGCTGCCTTGAATATTTGAATTGTATACCGGAACTCCAATTATTTATTGATGTGTAACATCTTTCCGCTCGGTTGCTGGATAGTTTTGTGGGAGTGATTTTGAAAAATGGGGACGAAAGTGGACCGGAACGATCGAGCTGGCAGTGGTGGATCGAACGGAAGTATGCACTGCCCGCTCGATTAATCGAACGGAAGTGTACTAGCTGGCAATGGTGGAAAACGGAAGTATGCACTGCACGCTCGATCGATCGAACGGAAGTGTACTAGCTGGCAGTGGTGGAAAACGGAAGTATGCACTGCCCGCTCGATCGATCGATCCATCCAGCGAGCAGTGGTAAGACTCAGCTGGCAGTGGTACGAGAAACAATGAGCGCGTGGTATCGGAAATTGATACCATGAAGACACTCTCGACCATGTGGAATGTATATGACACACTGAACGGAAAACCCTCATGCGAACACTGGTGTCAAGTTATTGAAACAAATGACATGGTACATGTTCGAAGTCTTCGTATTGTGCTCGTTTGGACCGAGATCCAACGACCACATTTTGTAAAATACCGAAATCACATCAGCACGAGAAAATATATCTCAGGGTCTATCTAGGTGAATACTTGGGTCTAATCTGGCATCCCTGATCTCGGTAATTCACAAGTAAGTTAAGGTGAGAAATTATTTTTGAACTAGCACATTCCTTAAAATTCTCAATTTATTTATAAATAAAAAAGGTGATTCAACTGGTAAAAACCATCAACAAAGATAAAAACACATCACACATAGGAAATCAACGGTCCCTATAATATTATTAGAATTGTCGTAGATGTGATAATCAGAAAAAAATTAGTCCATTCTGATATCCATAAAAAATTTCAAAAAAGAATATTTACACTCGGTAATCACTGTTCAATAAAGAGTTCTGAGTGATCCCTACTATTTACACGTTTGTAGTTCACTTTACAAAGATTGCAATTTGATTTTATCAAATATTCGTAGCCAAAATTTCTCAAAATAAATAGTCACTTGATTCATTCGGTGTTATTCCAAAATTAAACTTATTTGGAAAATTATCATATCACTGATTCGTTGTTTCATAACAATATCAATACTCGACTGACATAAAGTCGAATGTTAATAATTGTTCATAAAGATGTTCAAATTCAAGAAAACAAAATTTGTTCAAAAACTTTCAAAATATTTTGAAAATTCAACTTTCTTCTTTTATCACTTTAATTTGTTTAAATGTCATAAACGATTTTAAATTATTCTCATATGTTATTAACATTACACAAAACCTGTTGTAAACAATCTTGTTATTTCTATCCACCATCAGCGGATTAAATCATCTAACTCTTCAACAAATTTTTATGTTAACAAAATTTTTTATCACCAAACTTTTCGTATAATCTCACAATTTTTTTAAATAAAAAAATATTATTATTAAAATTAATTAATTTCAAACTTTCCCTTCACTTTATTTATAACAAGTTTTCTCAACCTCTCACATGATGAATATTTTATTTGCTCATTTCCAATGTTATTATTATTGTTATTCAAAAAAAAATCATTAATTATTTATTTTAATTCATTTGCACTTTTCATCTTATTATTACCGACAGCAATGGCTACGCGGGTTAAGTGCAGCGTTAGGTCAGGGGCCAAGCTCTCTGCTGACTCGGTAGACGCGTGGGTTCGAGCCCCACCGTCGGCTGTCCTTGAAATGGTTTTCCGTGGTTTCCCATTTTCAACACCAGGCAAATGCTGGGACAGTACCTTCTGACAGGCCACGGTCGCTTCCTTCCACATCCTTGCCCAGCTTCATTCATCTTCATCCATTCCATCTCTCATCCCGACGCGCAGGTCGCCCACGGGCGTCGACTAGAAAGACCTGCACTCGGCCTCTCAGGAGGCTACACGACAAAAAAAAAATCTTATTATTTTTTTTCTCCTCGGTCAGGTTCAACAAATCTAAATTCAAGTTCTTCAATTATTTATTTAGGCATTCCATTTGAATGTTGAGTTGATCCAGAAAAAAAATAATTTAATATTTGGATTAACAGAATAGTGAAATCTGACAAGAATATGGGGCGGTCCACATCGCCTAACCCTTCTTTTACAAATATAGCCCACAGGCTCCTTCAAACATCCACCCATCCTTCTGTGCCCACAACTACGGGAATAAAACCCACTTTTGGATGATCCCCTAGGCCTCCACAACTTAAAGTGTCGCCAAACGCACACTAAAATCATCACCAGAATATTCTCCACACAGCATCATATTATTACTATTATATATTTTTTTACATATTATATTTTTTTCTTGTAATATTCTGTCAATTACTAGACTGTGGTTCTTCAGTATTATTTTACCAATTAAATAAATTCTGGTCAATATCTCCTTGCCTCCCATTTACATAAATTCTCCCTATTTGATACATTAAATACCTGCCGTTCCCTTCTTTTTTTATCTGAATATTTTTTTAAAGTGATTTGGAAAATAATAATTCTGAGCTCAAAAATCTAATACTTCATTCTCTTCATCCAAAAACTCATTTACATTTATTTAAACTTCCAAACAAAGTTATTTAATTTAATTCCTTCCAACTAATTAAATTCATCCACAAATTATTATTATCACCACACAAATATTTAAGCATCATCAATGTCAAATGATTATTATCGCCCTATTCTTTTAAATAAATAAATATTTAAGTCTCATCTGAGAATTATTATTATCAACGTCTCCTATTAATTTTTATTTAATGCATTAATTATTTAATCACAATAAACAATTAACAAAATTTAATTTAATTCCTAATGTTCGGTGTTATCACTCCCTAATTATTTATAACTTTAAATAGCATTGTTATTATTTATAACTATTATTAACTTATTCACTTCACACTTTATTATTATTATTATTATTATATTATTATTAACATATTCACTTCACACTCTATTATTATTGTTATTAAATAAATCAAATTATTTAAATAATCCAAGCCTCAATTACTTCTGTTCTCATAATCAGAATTAACGAAAAATATTTATATCCCTTGGAATAATCGAAATATTTCATGTCGAAACATGAACTAATGCCTGTCCTAACAAAAATCTTAGATCGAAAAATAAATTGTCAGACAGCAGTTCCATTTGTCATCCAGACAAATACAACCGAAGATCTAGCTAATATCTAGCTATGGTGAAAAATGTGTGTTGATTTCTAATCGTGACTGTTCAATAATATGGAATTCTCTAATACTACTGGTTAGTGGATAGTACATGAAATGGTTGTCTTACTTCATTCTTGATGTAGATGACGGGCGTGTCCTGCCGTGTACACTATTCCCACAGTGTCTTCCCATGGCCATCTGCCGTATCCAAATACCTCGTTCGTCTCCATGTCCTTCCAGTCCTACGAGTAGTTTTAGCGGCGCATGATGATGTTCGCAGTCATCCGTTCGAAATAACTCCCGTTATCACTAGTACCGTGTAACATGACAAAAAGTTGCTCAGTCATAGACTGGTACAGTACTCCTGTAGATTTGAGAATAAATCTCATGTTTCAATAATGCGGTTTCGTTTGCACGCTAAGATAGGAACACCTATTAGCTGCATAAACGAACAAAATGAAATAAACTTCTCCTGATGAATTCGGAGTGCCTGATGTATAGTCACCACAAGAAATACATCGTTCTGTAGGCTAACTTCTGTGAATGGTTTCGACACTACCATCACCTGACTATAGAATAAGTGACCTGAAAGTCAGTGAATATTCTAAGTCTATTCGCTGCCAAAAGTTAAGTTCGTTCACCTGAACAAAAACTAAGTCGTGCTGACCACTGGTACGGCGACTAAGTCCTCCGACCGTCAGAATCTCGACGTGTATACTGTCACTTTCACGTAGCGTATTTCCGAACATGAGCAAATGCTCCGAAGATATGATGACTCTCTGCACAGCAACGTGGCCTTTTATAGTTCAGCGAGAAATTGATCGAGAACAATCCATCTCGTATCTCGGCTTCTACTGGACCGATTTTAATGCTTGATAGCTCAAAATCCCCCTCTTGTTATAGCCAGAAAGGTGTGCTAATTTCCTAGCGTGCATTCTAAAAAAATATTTCTCATGACGTATTCAGGCTCCACGTCATAATCTCGCGTCACTCGCCCCTGCGATGTATGCTTCCCTCAGCACTCTTGAGTCTCCTCCGCGCGTTATTCAAATCATCCATTCCTTCAACCGCTTCAACTAACAACTCCTCTTTCCAAAATAAGAATGTCAACAATGTCACGGACGTGTGAACGATCCGGGTATAGTATCAGTATTTAAATGGTAAAATGCCTTAATATCAAACATTGTAAGTTGTCGGCATTGCCAGTATTATGTTTCTGCACAATGGGTATTCAAATATTAACCCACATAACGGTAATGCAGTCATCAATATAATATAATCGTTGTGGTTATACGAGAATTGAGCAAGCCTTCATGAACTATTACTGAATACATTCTCTTTACTCACAAGAGGGCCTATTCATAAGGTATTTTAAACTCAATTTCACGCAGGAACATTATCGAAACATGCAAAATATAAATGAAACTTAATTCCTTAATGCAGTATTATTGGAACATGGAAATAAGTCACCATCTTGTGCACAAAATTTGCGTAGTCGAAATAGCCGTGGGGTTAGTGCTTATGACTGCGAATCTAGAGATCTTGGGATCGAATCCCGGACGGGGTAGATATTTTTGCTACCAGATTATCATTTTATACGATATTTATCATATCAATCTGACTCATTTTAACAGAATCCATATGAAATTAGGTGTTGGTCTTTGAATGAAGGGGACCTGTTTATAAGGAATTTATGGTTATGAGCGGTGTCGCGTCTATTAATCTAGTTGATCCATATTGTACAGCCTCCCAGGGGTATGCACCCCTTGGAGTCCATCCCCCCGGCATCTGGCTAAATCCCCTAAATGGCAACCCTTGGAAAGCCGGCCCAACATCCATAAAACTTAGCAGGGACAGCTTGCCACTCTAAAAAGCAGCCCAGTCCTTGCACAATAGTTACACATACCGACATAATATTAACTGGGCCAGCAATGCCAACACATGCTGACAACATAACGCCAGAGAGTATAAGAAGGCATCCTAATGAGGTCAAAGGATCTCTTCATTGTCAGTGCTTCATCGAGACGGCCCGAGGCTACGCTGGTGTCAACCGAGGTGAGTCAGTCAATCGTGTTCAGAGTTCCTACTTATGTAACCTGTAACCCACAACTTGTAATACATTGTGAACATAATTTCATTCCCTACAAGGGACTCATACTCAGAATAACAGGCCAATAAACACTTGGTCCACACTCTACACACGCTTTACTGTTTATACGCCTTTTTACATCCCAACGCCCTTCCTTACTCCCGTCACGGTAAGACGTGACAGACGGTAGTCTAATAGCGCTAACTTAAGAACTTTTGTGTTTCCCGAGCCGGCCCGGCTGCAAGCAAGCAGCACGTGCCACTCGGCTGATACGAGCAGATTCAATTACATAATAAGCAGTCAGCTGAGCGACTAGCACGGCGACCCTTGTATTGGATCCCATCCCTTCAGACACTACTACATTATTCATAGGAACGCCCCCTAGTTCCTAGCACACCACAACACTCTACACTGGTCAGCTTGCCCTAGCAAGGGAAGCTACCCTTTTTAGGCACAACCTTATAAATTAGTACAATAACTCTCCCTTTTAGATCCACCCCCGAATTAGGGATCTAAAACACTGGTGGAGGCGCCGTACTACGCATAGAGAACAGGACTCAACCAACGAGCCCTCGTAGGTAAAACGACCCCTTCCGTACCGCAAAAAGCCAAGCAAATAGTGAAATTTTTTTTTAACCTCATATTGCGTCACACATTTTTTTTTATTATTAAATGTCCACATTTAGAACTACATTAAGAGACTTTGCACACCATTTATCGGCTAGTACAACTCCACTCCTGCCGAAGCTAAAGATTAAGAACAGTGACTTAATAACTGACCAGACTGCAGTACAACTTCTCAGGGACCTTGAATTCCACACAGCACAGATCCGTGCTCAACACCCTGCCGCTGCAGCACAAGTTATACATTTTACACGGTCCCAGGCCAGTGAACACACACAAGAGTCACCGGTATCCAGCGCTAGTGAAGTAGATTGCCTGCCAGCACTCCATCCTCTATTGTTGCAGCAACTGCAGATCACAGAGCAGAAAACCAGTAACCTGCTCGAGCGCATTACAGAGCTATTAGAGACAGACACTATTAAAGCCAATAATCACACAACAGAAGCGGTTCTTGACATCCACACTATTTTGGAAACAGTAAAACAGGATTTAGACAGAACCGTACACATAGTTAGCTCCGCACAGTACGACAACACACCATCCATCAGCACAGACATATCAGGTGACGAGCCACCTGGTAACGTAACACAGGTGTCCTACACGGGAAGCGAGGCTAATTCCCCTCCAAACAGCCCAAACACCTCGACACACAGTCAACGAAACACAGCCGAGAACGACATGAATAGACACACTGAGTACCCCATGATCCACCCCACAAAGTTCACGGGGGAAGGCCAGGATCCCGAGGAATACCTCAAGGCCTTCAATAGAACGGCTCGGATCAATGGTTGGAGCGAGGAAGTTAGAAAACGGCTCCTTCCTGCTTACCTCACGAAGGCGGCCATGACGTGGTATGAGCTCCATGAGGACACACTAGAAGCTGCCACATGGGAGGAAACCGCTTTACTCTTAAAGGAGGAGTTCCAGCTCATACCAGACGATGACGATCTCTATGACCAGATTCGACAGAGGTCACAGGGACCCAAAGAGAGCGCCCAGGCATACATCAATGTTAAATTGATAATGTGCGAAAAGTACAATGCAGCAATGACAAATAAACAGAAAGTCAAGCTGTTAATGCAGGGCCTCAGACCAGCCATAGTAGAAAAGCTATGCATAATGAACAACCTCACGGTCCAACATATGTTGAATAACATAAAGACCATAGAGGAGGGGAGAAAGATCACGGAAAAGGCTACGGAAAAAGCCGTGGATCTGCACTTCCAAACTCAGAAAGACGACACTAACGCCAAGATGGACGAATTAGTGGACAGGATGGAGAAACTGACCATAGCTGCCATCCAAGCGGGCGGGAGACCGCCAAGGGATGAGCAAGCAGACAAACGAGAACACTATCATACTGAGAGGGACAGGGGGTACACAGAGAGGAGACGCTACGGGAGGGAAGAAAATTACTACCCTCCACAGCGGCCAACAACACCTCCCCCACAGGATAGGCCACACTACCCTCCGCGGTACTCACCGATAGCATACACGGACACAGAGCCGACATACCCCTCAAGGCGTTCACCATCTCCGTACACACGGGAGTACTACCCTGAGGAGTACGACCACGACATCCCCCGACGAAACAGCCCGCCACCAAATAGACAGTCCTACGCTGCCCCACAATACAGGGGAAATGGGGAATATCGGGAGAACCCGCCCCCACGCAGCCAAGGTTATGCAGCCCCACAATACAGGGGAAATGGGGAATATCGGGAGAACCCGCCCCCACGCAGCCAAGGTTATGCAGCCCCGCAGTACAGGGGAAATGTGGAATATCGGGAGAACCCGCCCCCACGCAGCCAAGGCTATGCGGCCCCGCAGTACAAGGGAAATTGGGAACAGCGAGAAAACCCACCCTCGACCAGACAGGGGTATGCAGCTGAACAATATAGGGAAAAGGGGAACCGACGGAAACACCCGCCCCAACAGCAGCAGACATACACCCCACCCTGGCGGAGACAGAATAACGGACAACAGGGCAATAACCGACAAGGAAGAAAACCCACTAGAGAAAGGGACAACATAGACAAACACACGAAGGGCCCGGAACACTACCCCCTCCCAGACGAATACCCGAGGGAGTTCAGGGATGAAGCACCCCGCCGGACAGACAGGGGGGCAATACTCCCTACACCTACTTACACACCGCAAACGGGGAGTTGGCGCAGCCACCCCGAGGGGGGGGGGCGCACATACAGTACAGGTAGGCGTACACCCACATTTTCAAAAAACGCCTAGACGGGGAGGTTCGGCTAGCTGATGAAGCAGCTGAGGTTCCTCCCCCAACACAACACAAGAAAGGCCCTTCCCCCAAGAAAACTAGTAAGAGTAAGGGGAAGAAGCAGCCAGCTAAAGCTAAGGCTGACGATCCGCCCCCGGACCGTTTCCAAACACACCCCGTGCAAGGAGACGGCAACTGTCTGTTTAGGGCCATGAGCTTTCTAATCCGGAATACCGAGGATTATCATGGGGACTACAGACAGAAAACGGTCAAACATATCTTGGCCAACTGGAAAGAGTACCGGGACTTTGTGTCGGACGAGCGGGAAAACCCATTCCAGACCGGGGCGGATTACCGAAAATACATGGGCAAGGACGGCACCTATGGCAGTGCCGTAGAGGTAACCGCTCTCGGCAAGGTGCTCAAAGCCAACATCCATGTATACACGGATGTGCACTCGCCTCCGCTATTCTCAACTGCGGGATTTAATAGGGACCTACACGTACTTTTTACAGGAAACCCTAAGGCGGGACATTACACACCCCTCACAATCAGAAGCAAACAGCCCGGGAACACGCCCACACCCTCCCAACAGAAAACCCTACCCCCTTCACCACAACAGAGGGGGGGAATTGACCACACACAGGCGCATGACGCGAGCTCGCTCGGCATGGGGAAGCCAGCAACAGGAGTCGAACTCGCGACCGCCTGGAACAAAAGACAAGGTAATAAGGGCAAGCTCAGAGTCACATTCGCAGACACACCTTCCCGAAAGGAAGAAACCAACAACAACACAACTACACAAAGGCTGGGAACGATTAATACATTAAACGTTCGCCAGCAGACTCCTAGTCTCACAGCAAGACCGGTTAAAGGAGCTGGCAATGTACTTGGCAAACGCACTTTGCTGACCTGGGCAAAGTATTCAGGACAGGAAGTAAGCCGAGAGGCGAAGCGTGCCAGGTACGATAAGCGGACAGCTTCGTGCCTGCCCAGCACAAATGTCACTCCGGCAACAACAACAACAACAACAACATACATCTTACACAACACATCGGTGCAGGGCAGTGGATTTCAGGTATCGGCCCTCACGATACACGCCACCATAAATGGCCACAGAGTGCAGGCCCTAATCGATACTGGGGCAGCCGTAAGTTGTGTTAATAGACGACACATTGCCGAGGCGCAAATACAAGGTGTCACGGGAGACATTCGGTTGGTAGCTGCCAATTCTCAGGCGCTGGAAAACATGGGGGTAGCAAACATACATATTAGGATAGACCATTTTGCCACAACGCACCCCATGTTCGTTATCGAACACCTTTCTGCGTCAGCCATAATTGGCATGGATTTTCTCGCTAGATATGGGGCTAGCATAAATTTCGCTAGTGGTCAGATGCTTTTAAAGCACGACCAGAGGCTCACCACACATCCCATGGTATACACCAGGAACAGAGATGGGATTCGAGCGGAGCGAGAAAACCACGAGCATCAGGCCCCTACACTGCACACTATCAGCCAATACACAAACACACACACGGATAAGGCGGCCAACCAGAACCACAGGCAGGACCTGACTCCGGAGCAAAATAAAAGGCTCACGGAGCTCCTGGAGACCAACAGAGATATTTTTGCCCACTCAATGAAGGATCTCGCTGTGACAGACCTCATTGAACACCACGTCACACTCACTAGTGACCGACCAGTACACCAGCCTCCCTTCAGAGTGAGCCAGAAGGAGAGACATGCCATCGATGCCCAGATCTCAGAGATGCTCGAGGCAGGGGTCATTGTTCCAGTTATTTCTAACTATTCCTCTCCAGTTCTGCTGACCAAAAAGAGGGACGGATCGCACAGATTTTGTACTGACTACAGGAGGCTCAATAAGTTAGTCGAAAATGATAGTTATCCACTACCAAGGGCAGACACCTATTTGGACGCCCTTGGTGGAGCTAGCTGGTTCAGTTCGATGGATTGCTATAGTGGATTCTATTCAATCCCCGTCTATGAACCAGATAGGCACAAGCTGGCGTTCGTTACAGAGAACGGACTATTTACATACACCCGTTTACCGATGGGTCTCCGTAACGCCAGCCAAACCTTCCAAAAGCTAGTGGATAAGACATTTTCAGGGCTTAAGTGGCGTTCCGTATTGGTGTACGTGGATGACATAACGGTCTTCTCCAACACTTTTGACGAACACATCGTACATTTGGAGGAGGCTTTCGCAAGGATCAGAGAAGCTAAACTAAGGCTTAAACCTGCGAAATGTCAATTTGCCAGACAGCAAATTACCATATTGGGCCATATTGTCAACAGGGAGGGCATTATTCCCGACCCAGCTAAGACTGACGCAATAACGGGCATCCCAATGCCCACAAATTTGAAACAATTGCGCAGTTTTATTGGCCTGGCTTCGTACTATCGCAAGCATATCTATAGGTTTGCACACATCGCCCATCCCCTAACTGAACTCACACGTGAAAGAACGCCCTTCAGCATTCAGCAGGAACACATAGATGCCTTCAACACACTGAAGCAACTATTGACCTCACCTCCATTACTACAACACTTCCACAGTGATAGGCCCACATTTTTACACGTGGATGCCAGCCTGTATGGGTTGGGAGCAGCCCTATTGCAGGAAGATGCCGAAGGGCGCAAACGGCCCGTCGCCTACGCTAGCAGGAAGCTAACGGCCGTTGAGACTAGATACTCTGCCACAGAGCGGGAAATGCTGGCATTTTCGTGGGGAGTGAACTATTTTAGAGTATACCTCTATGGTATCAAGTTCACGGTAGTGACTGACCACGCGAGCTTGCTTTTTTGGGACAAATTTAAAAACCCAAATTCGCGACTCAACAGGTTTATATTCCGCCTGTATGAATATGATTTCGTGGTCAAACACAAGAAAGGCGCTACACACCTAGACGCAGATGGGTTGTCTAGGCTGCCAGTAGCCGATCCCCCGGATGACAGTAAGGACCACGACTGGGACGATATGCCCACCTTTGCCCTGACGGTGGTTGACATCAAACAGGAGCAAGAAAGTGATCCGCACTTGAAACAGATTCTATTGGCACTAGAAAACTTGGATAAGGTGGACTCCAAGACAGCACGGCTGTCTAGGCGATTTTTCCTAGACAAAGACGGGGTACTGAAATTTAAGCCCACAGCCATGCACGATAGCGCACCTATAGCGGTTCCGGAATCATTGAGAGAAAATATCATGAGCGGACACCACAATAGCCCACTGGCAGGGGCACACTTAGGTACGCATAAAACTTACCTTAGAATCCGTGACAAGTACTATTGGGTAAACATGAAGGCCGACATAGATACCTTTGTCAAGACATGTCACACCTGCCAACGATTCAAAACAAGACCTGGCAAGCCTCATGGACTACTCAACCCAATTCCCGTGGGAGAGTTATTTCACAGAGTCGGAATAGATGTGAAAGGCCCCATTACAACAAGTCAGAAAGGTAATAAATATATCCTGGTGGCCACCGAGTATCTCACACGATACATGATTACAAAGGCTGTTCCCAAAGCAGACACGAACAGCATAGCCGAATTTCTATTTGATATAATTACACGATATGGCCTATTCCAAACCTTATTATCCGACAGAGGTACTATTTTCACCTCGAGAGTGCTCCAACAGTTTCTGGAGATACTCAGGATTAAGGCATACACTACCACGAGTTTTTCCCCGCAAACCAACGGACTCACGGAAAGTATGAACAAAATACTTGGAATAGCGCTGGCTAAATTTACAGAGGACGCAGGAACAGACTGGGATGAATATCTGCAAAGCATTACTTTTAGTTATAATACCTCTGTATCTACGGCTACGAAACACTCTCCACACTTCCTACTGCACGGATACACACCCAAAAGTCCCATAGACAATATATGTATCCCACAGGACGCCCACACAGACAATGCGGCTCGGCTAGAGCATTTGCAGATAGCCCGCATGGACGCTAGAAAAAACATAGCCGAGGCCCAGAAAAAGCAAAAAGAGCGGTACGATCGGAATAGAAAGACCGTGGAATACACACCCGGGCAATTGGTCATGGTCTCCAATTCTGCCCGTAAGAAGAACGTGTCCGAATTCCTCCTGCCACGATGGGCAGGTCCCTTCAAAGTCTGCAGGAAGGTATCTGACCTAAATTATATAGTGAGCGTGCGCCATGGGAGAAAACTCATAAAGGACACTATTCACGCCCGCCGGATAAAGGCATATCATACACGTGAAGCTCACACACCTACACGTACAGGAAGGCACACTACTAAGAGAAAAGGAAACGGTCCCGCTGGCAGACGTGGGAAGAAAGCCAAGAAATAGCCCACTGACCGCACCGGGATACGATCCTAACACCCCACAGAACTGTCCCGGAGACACGCGGGCATAATGACATTTCGTAACATTGTAGGGACATAATCGAACCACGGCACAGTAACACAAAATCTGGGGACACAAATGTAGTCAATGGAAGGTTCTTCTATAGTACGGCCAACGCATATGAGATTTCCGAAGTGAAATGCCATGGCCTGTGGTTTGGATTCCAAGTAAAACGGAAATCCCGTGGCTCATGATCTCCAGATACGGTCACGTTAAACCACAAATTCCCCTCTTTTCTTTCACAATGCGAAAGCACTAATCACAGTCACAGAGAGTAAGCGATTAAAAACACATGTGCCGGACACACGGCGTTATCAGGACAAGTAACAAGCGAGAGCGCAAGACATTGTAAGCCGATACCACCATACTCAGCAACAACGCAGGCCTCAGTGATAACCTGCAAGCTTACAGACAACAGCTCTCGGAGCAGAACGCACGGCATCATTCACGCCCGATTTAGAGACCCTATATCTTCCAAAATTACACTACAAGGGGAAATCAAAAACATACCAACTCTACACAGGTATGCATGCTTTCATTTGCGCATTGCACATCCACGGGAACGTGCCATAATATATGCGGCACGGAAATGATCACACCCAGTCTTTACAGACAACCGGATTCGAACCCATGACCACACACCACACTCGTACCAAAAACTAACTATCCAATGGTATTTTTGGTACACGGAACACAAGCAAAAACCACACTGGGAAAGCCCCAAGCCCTGGAACACGACGCAAACATAAAACACAGAGAATGACATAAGGTCACGGGTCTGAGTTCCAGTAAAAATTTAGACACAAGGGGAAGCAGTTATCCAGGCTCCCAACCACACCGAAATTGGCCCATACAAATGCATGAATAGGGAATACTACATTTCCTTCCACCAAAAGCCAGACATAAAATTTCGAATTACACCAGGCATAGAGGATACATTTCACAGACACAGGTAGGACAATTTCGCAAGACACAGGTCTTAGGGAACAATGGCCACACAACGTCATTACCTAACTAGAACGAATTGCTACATTAAACCGCTAGGAATCTAAAACAATGACCACACTTGCGTACGTGCAGAAAAAGCACATACCAACTGCTGACAGCAGACTATTTACACTGTAATACTGCGGTGACGAGACACTATTGCGTAGCGCCAGTGACCATGAAATTACAAACACATAACAATTATAACACCATACATTTTTTTCTCCACACTGCAAAAACATTTGGCAATGGACAAGACGTGACACAGCGGAACTTATCTTGGGCCTATAAGGGCACGTTCGCGAGGACGTTGGCAAGCCACGGGCGCCTTCTGCCCACACAGGCGATACATATTACGACTTGGCCTGCAACAGACCAACCGTCCGCGTGGTGTAGCGGTACATAGTCACACACACGCACACGCACTCAACAATTAGGAGCAAACACAGACAAGATCTCCCCCCTAATAACTTCTCTTATCAATCGCAAGGCATAGGAGTCATTACAGATGACTAGCACATGACCAGTCGCACTACGACCACTGGCCACATCTACACTGCAAATGGCCGACCAGATTAGGTCATGCAGCTCTACTATCCCAAGGCGCGGATAGAAAGCCAACATGGACCAAGGGAGGATGACAGGAGAACAGGCTACCAGCGTACCAGCTTACTCCCTTCCCATAACCTTCTCACGCCCAACATAAACAACGCAGACATAGCTACACGACCAAAGACAGCTACACTACATACAAAGTACACACAAGGGGTTGATGGACTTCATGCGTCTAAAGAGCAGGCATGCTACGCCTTGCGTCCCGATGCTAACACCTGAGTATTAGGGGTGGCTCAGCAAACATTCAATAGGCATAATGCGCCTCTCCAAATGAGAGAGGAGGCCATAGATATATATTAACCATTCTTTAGTACTTAAACACTCCCGCATGAAAGGAACATATTGGTATTATGCCCCACCCCACACCTATCCGTACATGAAGGCAGAAACTTCATATCCAGACACATGCATGAGTATCCCATCCATTTACCAGGGATTTTAATATCAAACCTGCATGAACTTTCGTATCTTTGCAATCCCAGGAATTACCTCCCCACTCCACTCACTATAGAAGCATCCCAGTGGCAGCACCGGTTTCAGGCCACCACTAACGTGGAACCCAAAGGTGCGCAAACCCTTCCTACCATACTTTAAGCCCACTCAACAAATAACTACCCCCAAATCCTAATAACAGGGTACCTGACATTACAGACCCTACTAACACCTCCATTAAGGTAAAGAAAGCATTATTGCTGGAAAGCTGACGTAGCGATGGTAGACCAGAAGTAGCCTATGTACTTAGAAGATCTACAACCCCGCAACACTGGAAATATTTTACATTTTACACAGAGATTAAACTATTTACACAGGTTACGCCACATTTTTTTTACAAAGGAATCTGATACGATCTGATTGTTGACAACGGTGTAAGCCGAAGGTCGGGAGAACCACACTTTGAGAGCTGGGGAAGGCGACGAGGACCCTTACCCCAGTTGGCCCGACAGCGCAGCGACCTCACTTAACTGACGACTAGACCAAACAGACGAACTACGTAAGGTCAAAGCATTCGCGGCCTGGCCGGGCAAGCTCTGGAATCCTAGGTGCGCATAAACCGCCCCTGGGAGGAAGGGATGCTACACCCACTTTGTGCCACGGTCGTCGAGGCCAAGACCTGCAGGGAGACTTTCTGAGAATGGCGGGAGAAATAGCTCACTCACCGCCGGCCTCGGGAACTATCCCTAGAGACGACCCCATTATGACTAGACTTCTAGTTAAGTTTAAATTTAAGTAGGCACGGCTTCCATAGCGGGAAGCAAAACTCCTATGCGTTGGAGTGGAAGATAACTGCGAAATACATATTACTGCGGCCCATAGCGGCAAAATCATATATCAATGCGAAAAGCATATTACGGCGGCCCATAGAGGCAAATATTACTGCGAAAAGCAGATTGCAACGGCCGATAAAGGCGAAGACAATATTATGCCATTGGACCACACTGTCCAATGCCCACATAAATGGCGACGCAACGGGCAACCAGAGGGCATTAAGAGAGGGGCAGTGCGCGCACCTCATAGGAGCCAAGTGGGCGGCTCAACTACGATAAAGCGGAACAGCAAACGGTCATGAACAAGGAAGTTACAGCGGGCGAAACGGTTAGCTTAGTGGCACCGTAAGCCGCCTGCGAATAGATTAGTACTAGTAATAGACGTCGACACCTAGAGTTAAGGGGACGGAATCTAGCGACCCTAGAGACAACCGGTGTTTCTGGGGCTCGTGCGGGTGGTGTCCTGGGGATTTAATTGCCCCAGGCGATCGTCCTAGGCCAAATTTAGTTGTAAGACGGTTGCATTTGACACGCAACCTAGGATTAAGCAAATTTATTCACCGCTGTTGCCAGCTATGGCGCAGCACATTTCGGCAATAGATTAAGGCAACCCTCTCGGCTTAGTAATAGCTTTTTTTTATTATTAGACCATAATTAAAATAGATAGTATTAAGTAACGCCGGTCGGCTCCTGATGACCGCCAAACCCGGCATCAGGGTAAGTCCGACAATACACTATAATATAGGATAATAGATAATATAGTACAATAGGCATAATCAAAGTGGAATATATCGGCACCCGGTAACCACAATTCCGCTACCGGGGTAAGACCAACTACATATTATTTACGGCATTACGGCACCGTATAGGGTAAGCCCGGCCATGCAGCAAATTAACATTAATCGTGCTATTTTTTTTCAGAGAAAGAAGAGCTTCAGCCAGAAAAAACTATGACACAGGAAGCGACATAGAGAATATGTCATACTAATATGTTTTTTCTAAACCTCGCCATTTTTTCACAGGCATCGTCACCAGATACAGGAAACTGGTGACAGGAATTTCACTACCATATAGCAGTGTCATATTATTTCCGGCATGCCATGATGGTGTACTATTTTTTTTTTAATTTTTATACGTCAACTTGCACTAATCCCCACACACTCTCAAACACTCACCACATTTTTCTTTTTCAGCTACACACTCCAAAAAAAATCTGCACAGCAGGACTGGTGCCTGTGGGGTACCAGGCTTACTGGCAGATCAACTAAATAGAAACACATAAAGCGTCAAAATGCGACGCAGATTACGACAATGAGGGGGCAACCGATTTGTGGCAGCGACTCTCATTGTCAAGTGTGAAAGCATTCACCCACAGAGGATGCTTCACAGATTAAGTATTAAGAATACATGCAAGCGGTACGACCACTATACCGTACCAAGAAGTGGCCGTACAGGATCAGCCGTGAGACGGCAAGCGTACGTACAGACGGGTAGCGTGCACGCGAGGTACCTCACAAAAACTAGAATTATAAGGGATTAGCGCACTTAAGTTAGACATAAGACCACTGTAATTCATAATTTTTAAGGATAAACTTCATACAATTATTCCACTAGACATAAGGTCATCGTAATTCATAATTTTTAAGGATAAACTTCATACAATTATTCCACTAGACATAAGGTCAGTGTAATTCATAATTTTAAGGATAAACTTCATACAATTATTCCACTGGAAAGCGACAATATTCCTAAATGTCAGAATCGCAACATAGTACATTAAATACTATATATTTTTGTTTGTTTATCAAGATTCCATGTACACAATGTCTGTGATTTGTTTCCTTTCAATTTTCTTTCTTCTAACTTCCCCATTTGTCAGGGTGTTCCGTTTTATCCCAAACCAATAAATGTCTTTTGAATATTTCCCTTAAATTATACCCTGGAACACCCATTTTTCTATTTTCTTCTACCTTTCTTATTGCAGGGAGCACTTTTTCCCTAAGATAGGGCGGACGACGCAATCATCCGTTCGGCCCTGGGTTTTTCCTCCCTGCAAAACTATGTAACGAATCACCATCAGAAACCATGTTTTTTTTTAAACTAGCCATATGCCAGCAACAGCAAGGGCAAAATTTTTTTTTACATGTCAAATTTCTTTTACTGTCAAATTTTTTCTCAAATGTCAATTTTTTTTAATGTCAATTTTTTTCTCGATGTCAAATTTTTCGCAATGTCAATTTTTTTTGTTTTGTTAATTTCCTTTTTCACAATGTCAATATCAGCGTATACATATATCTGTAAATCCCATAACCCTCCCCTCTGAACACGGGCTGACCTCACACCCACACTTCGATACGACACCACCAGGAGATACGAGGGGGTTGCAAGGACCACTACGTCAACGCCCCAACCTCCAGTTCTGTTCCCGTTCGCGAGGACGCGAACAAATGAAGGAAGACGCTTGTACAGCCTCCCAGGGGTATGCACCCCTTGGAGTCCATCCCCCCGGCATCTGGCTAAATCCCCTAAATGGCAACCCTTGGAAAGCCGGCCCAACATCCATAAAACTTAGCAGGGACAGCTTGCCACTCTAAAAAGCAGCCCAGTCCTTGCACAATAGTTACACATACCGACATAATATTAACTGGGCCAGCAATGCCAACACATGCTGACAACATAACGCCAGAGAGTATAAGAAGGCATCCTAATGAGGTCAAAGGATCTCTTCATTGTCAGTGCTTCATCGAGACGGCCCGAGGCTACGCTGGTGTCAACCGAGGTGAGTCAGTCAATCGTGTTCAGAGTTCCTACTTATGTAACCTGTAACCCACAACTTGTAATACATTGTGAACATAATTTCATTCCCTACAAGGGACTCATACTCAGAATAACAGGCCAATAAACACTTGGTCCACACTCTACACACGCTTTACTGTTTATACGCCTTTTTACATCCCAACGCCCTTCCTTACTCCCGTCACGGTAAGACGTGACAGACGGTAGTCTAATAGCGCTAACTTAAGTACTTTTGTGTTTCCCGAGCCGGCCCGGCTGCAAGCAAGCAGCACGTGCCACTCGGCTGATACGAGCAGATTCAATTACATAATAAGCAGTCAGCTGAGCGACTAGCACGGCGACCCTTGTATTGGATCCCATCCCTTCAGACACTACTACATTATTCATAGGAACGCCCCCTAGTTCCTAGCACACCACAACACTCTACACTGGTCAGCTTGCCCTAGCAAGGGAAGCTACCCTTTTTAGGCACAACCTTATAAATTAGTACAATAACTCTCCCTTTTAGATCCACCCCCGAATTAGGGATCTAAAACAATATCGTATTCTTTATTTAGGCTAGTGCTGGTGGAAGCTACAAATCATCTAATAAAATGAGTTCCGTGTTATAAACTACAATATCTGTAAAACACTCCCTATTACAATAGATTAATATTTGTGCCATTAATAGTATAAAATACCGGTGTATCAACAATTTCACGTGTGGTTTCTTCTATGTCAGATGTTACACTTCATATGCGACTACTGTAAGGCTCATAATTTTTTGTTATTACGTTACAATTTTTGTTATTGAAATAAATCTGTTCGTTGTGCAACCCTGCAACTTTATTTGCGGCCGCCACTGATACATTCTAGATGTTTTCAGCTATGGATTGCCACTCTTAGTTCATTCTCGACAAAAATGTAACATCCATAATTTTTAGTCTATTTCCCCATATGATATATGGGTGGATGTACCCCCCCCCCCCATGATATCTAAACGGCTAGAGCGATTTCAATTAAACATGGTAAGGATATACTACTATCTTGTCCGACCTCGATCGTGCTTTTCTAACTTTAAGTTTCACCAATCCAACAAGGCGGCCGCGCAGAGTATTCCACTGACATTCTATATATTCAAAACAGTATCTGATATGACTATGCCATTTTGTATGGTGATATAGAATACTAAAATAAGTTCATCTATGTGACTTTCAAAAACTTGTTAAATACAAAAGCCTAGCAAAGTTAATTTTTTTAAATGTTCTCGCGATTTCATCATCCGAACGCAGTGACATTCGGTACGATAAATGTTTATACAGAATTTAATCTACCCGCACATAATTTAATTCAATTGTTTTCATAAACTGAAATTGATGGCTGTGCGAAATTTTAAAATTAAGTTTTGTCTTGCATCCTAATCATGTGGTGGAAGTGAATTTTTGTATAATGAACCAACGCAATAATTTTCAACTACTGTTGCATAACTCTATGGCCTACATTATAGAACAATCCAACATGGCGATTCCTTTAATTTGCTGGAGAGTTTTTAATAGAGGAGACGAATAGGATTATATGAAAATAGGCTATATAGTTCTTCACAGAGCTAATTGTTTCCGTTGCTCATTGTTGAGCATAGCCTAATGCTGGTCTGTTTATTTCCTCTTTGTTGGCACCAGATAGTATCTTCAGGCTGCCCATGGTGTACTCTGTCCTGGTCTGGCTCATCTACGTCATCTTGTCTGGCCTGGTGTTACGAGAAAATCTCAAGAGTTCACTCAACTCCAACGGCACCTTCTACGAAATGATGTTCATGATTTTGGAAAACACATATCTCTCAACACCAATCTTGTTATCGCCTTGCCATTGGTTGCAAGCGAGAATGATGGCAGATCTAATGAACCAATGGTTGAAGTTCCAGGTGACATTACATTTTCCATTGTTGATTGCTGTCTCAAGGGCAGCCGGAATGTCCTAGGCTGTCCATGTTAATATTCAACTTTTTATTTACCATTTTCTCAGAATCTATTTACAGGAATTAACTGCTTTTTTCATGAATGTTCCTTGATGCTCTCGCCTTACATTAATAGAGGATCGTAATGATATTTATTATTTCCTTATTGATAATCAATCTAGAAACAAATACCCAAAGGTATTTAAAAATCTAATACACCTTAGTCAATACAATTTTTAAATTAATAATTATTAATTAAAAACCAGTTTCAGCCACATAATGCCTTCTTCAGTTTTTCAAAGAAGAAAGGAAAAAATTATGGAAAACTGCGAGCACAGCTTTTGAAAACAACATTTAAACTTGGTCTTTCCTATTAAAAAGTATTAATATATATATATCTGTTCTTTAAATATGCTTTGAAATGCTTCATATCCACGGTCCGATAGTCGGTTATAACTTATGACGTATTTCGTGCCGTAAATGTTAGTAGTAAATGAGTCATTGTTATCTGTTGCAATACAATCACGAATGACATGTAATAAACGACAGTTTAAGAAGCAAGAAATCCGAGTTTGGACTCATTTTCTTTAGAATTTTATGTAGTATTCAAAAAACTTGAAAATTGTTAATTTAAACTTGAAATAAGAAACGTATTAGTGCTGCGGGACAGCGCCAGTAAGTGAGTCATTGGTCGCCACCGGCCGGTCCGGTGAGCGGGTCGGGAGGGAGAGTGAGTGGAGTCAGTTGAGTTCCGAGAAGTCCCTTAATCCTCTGGGTATCATGGCCAAACGGAAAGACTGTTGAATTCACACTGGTCATATCTTGGACTCACCATAGAACGGGTGTGGATTACAAGGCGTGCGGTGCGAACTCCGTGCATTTACTTTTGAGCTGATTGTGAATACCTTGTTGTATTTCCAGGCTGGCTTCCACCGAGTGACGTCAAGATCTCTGCAGCTTTCTCTCAAGAAGCTAACATTGGGTTTATATATTGCTACAGTTACACTAATGATCACCATGTCGGTATTAACCTACTTGCTGGAGAACAACGGAATTCTTCAGCCACTGGAAACTGTGTACATGACGCTCGTGAACGTACTAACATTGTGGCATTTCCAATTGTGGTACATCATATTCCGAGCGCTCAGAAAATCAGCACAGCAACTCACTGAGTGTATTGCGACCGTAAGTACGAGAATGCTCAGATTCTACAGGGTGTGTTTTGTGTTGGAGCAGCCAGGTAGCCGGGAGCCCATGTTCCCTAGTTGCGTACTGTACCCGAAAATATCTACCCTTTACCTGTTGAAATCCCTCGATGTTAACTGGATCGTAGAACCTGAAAACCCACGGCTAAGAAATTCCCCAAGTCCTACCAACAGGAGAAAGGAGTATCAGGGTGCAAGCAAAACCTAACAGAGGTGGCATTAAGTAAAACCAAAGCAAAGCAGCAAACTGCTCTAAGAACACGAGAATCGTGAGAAATCACCTTCTCAGGAGTGTGGGGAACTCTAAAAGTACCTAGCTGTGGCCCTCTTAATGCGACCTCTTTATATTTCTATAAATCATCACATCGCGCGATTAAAAGAAATGACAAAAATTTTATTTTCAAAAAAGAAACGTCCATGAATGGACACAAAAATCCATGAAAATGGAAATGACTAATGTCTTGCCAAGAAATGCATCAGCTGTCCCAAAGGACCAAGAATGCATTTGACCCTCAAATGAAATAATGAAAATATGTAGGCCTACAACAGGTGATCCAATAAGAAAAGAAAAACAAATCGAAGAGATCACTTTTATGGTTCTTCCACCGATTCCAACATTTTCAAACACGCGAATTAATTCAAATATATCTACATATTAAAACAAAATTATTATTAAGCTCATTACACCCTCAAGTGTAATTGCCATCCCAAAATGGTAGTTCTGCACTCGTCATTGGTGCTGTGTCATTATTCATTAGTATAAATTTAGCTTTAGCAATTTGGTTAGAGTCTAATTCATCAATCAAGCACTTAGCTAAAAAGACGTGAAATTCATAATTCATAATCTCTAAAGATTCAATAATTTCTCTGTGTTAATATATTTCTTTAAATTCCTCCAGAATTTATAATTAATCGATCATATGTCAGCCCTTACACTTGCTTAAATCTTATAAATTGAGTAAAACCGAAGAACTAATTAAATGGGGATGACAAAAATCTCTGAGGCTTGACAAAAACAAGATCCATAATTGGAGTTACCAATTTATCAGCAAACTGTAACAAGAAATGCAAAAAAAAAAAAAAAAAAAAAACACACACAAAAAAAACACATGTCCTTTCAAGTACATTCTGAAATTGGTATAACCTTGTACTGAAATACTGCAATTATAATTGTCATACATGACCTCGGCGATTGGTGAATATAGGTGGGCACTACCACCGTCTTGACGAAGACTATTCTTTATAATCTGAATTATACATTATGGTTTCACTAGCATCATAACATTAAAGTGCGCCATCGAGTACTACCGTGAATAATATAGTATACGTCCACTGACGTTCCTTACCACATTATCACTCACATGGTGATTATTTAATTCAATAACTAGTATTCAGATATAGTCAGCTGTGTTTCTTAAATATATGTTTCCTCATTTCAATGCATCATAATATTAAAGTTGAGTGGATGCTTAATAACGTTCACTGGACTACAAAAAGCTTGTCTTACAGATTTGTATTTACAGTCACGTAAGAACACGCTCCCCCTTAAAGTTAATTCCTGGGATTTATATAAAAAGATTCTTGTTCTTTAAACAGTTCTCTTAAACAACGTCCTACTCAAGAAACACTCGAAAGACTGAATCAAAATTCAGCTATAGCAATATTATTTAATTTAAAGATTATCAAAGTGTATCCAAGTACACGTGGCAACAAAATCAGAAGTCGAAGTTAATCAGACGAAAATAGAAATATCCTCTCAAGAGAGTTCATGAAAATCGGACTGGATCTACAACATGTATCCAGGTAACAACTCAAGTTAGCTTCTGTTGATACATTAGAATCCAATACGGCAGCGTTTATTCCAAAGAGAACCCCCCCCCCAATTCTAGAAGAATAATAAATCGTCACATTCTATACTCTACTGCAATAATCATAATGCAAAAAAAGCACAGGCAAATTCGAAGCTCGCAACTGTCCAACACATAAAATGGAGCGACAAACCCTCAAGCCACAGCTTGATAAAAAACACAACAAGAAATACTCAAAAGCGTGGAAAATATCAAATCCACTAAATAACGAAGATTCCCCTCAGGGTTAACGTAGATATCTTCCCCTATGAAGATCTGTTCTCCACAATCAAGAAGTTCGGAATAAATTTAATGAATTTAAATTAATTAAGCTGAAAACAAACAATTAATTCATAATACAAATTTAGGAAATGAGTGCACCTGTTCAACCAGGCGTAAACTCGACTGAGAATGAAGTCAAACATGACATGGAATAACCATGCCTAAACCTCACTTCAATCTTACTACTAAAACCTATAAAAGTTGGCAATGTGGTCACACTGGAGTATCTCTACTTTGCAACGCTACATGGAAAAGCATTCCTCTACCTGGCTGTAGACTTTCGAGGGCGATATGGAGCAAAGGAATGCCCCACCATCTGATTCGATCATTGTATAGCAGGATCGCACAGATCCACTCCATCTCCAGTGAACGAACTGGGGACCTCCTACTCCAATGGCCCAGGTCCACTGCTGGTAATCGAACTGCTTCCTCATATCGGAAATGGTCCTCGCCCGTCTTCGAACGGCTCCAACCCGACCCGAAAAGAAATCACGCACGCGTATGCAACATCGCGATAATCGAGTGAGCACACGACTGGATTACAAGTTATTTGCGGCTGCATGTTACCGAAAGTTTATGCTTGACATGCCAATGGTCCGCATCGTGTATATGTTCCACTTCGAAAATAGCATTGTAGTTACCCAAAATGTCCACTACATTTGCTCGGAGAGCAGTGTCCACACTCATATTTAGCCGCACATGGCTATAATGTTAATATGCATCGAAACCGTCCATCCCAACACCTCAGGTTTCCACATACAGTACATGTTTAAATATCTTCACTCGGAAAGTATATAACGTTGAATTGCAATAATCTTGGTGTGCGTATAAGGAAGAACACCGTTTCAATACGTAGAGGCTTCAGTAAAAAGTCCCATAATGTATCACTGCGCTCCGCTTCTCGTCTACACATACATTTCATTAACACCGGGTGAGTTAGCCGTGGTCGTTACGGTGTGGCTGCAGGCAGTCGCTCACGTCCGGGAGGCGAGGAGGTTCGAATCCCCCCGCCGGCAACCTTGAAGATGGTTTTCTGTGGTTTCCCATCTTCCTTCAGGCAAATGCCGGGGTTGGTCCCCAACTATAGGCCACAGCCGCTACCTTCCAATTCCTCGTCCTTACATTAACACTTTCCTACCCAGAAAACACTCCGCACGCGACGGTACTTGTAGCTCACCCAATGGGTGTCCATATAGAAGCAGCTACAAAATACTGGCGAGCCGAACATGTCCTCGGACACTCCCAGCACTAAAAAAGCCTCACGCAAAAAAAAATCATTAACATGAAGTGAGATAGATTCCTATAACGGGCGCTGCCCGCATACAATGCCTGGCACGCTGTACATCCAAGTCCCTCTCCGACGCTGAGCTTGGTGTATATTGTCCTCAATACGGCACAACATGAAGTCTAACTATAAACTGGAATCGCCGTTGACTTGTGATAACTTTGTACTTTCTTGCTCCTCGGAGCTACATTACGATGTGTATCTCTGCCTAGTTGCTCACTTGGCAGAGTTGGAAAAAGATCTGTCCGTCACCGCAGTTTGCTCGCTGGCAGGAAACAGCAGGTACTCCCACTCTCCGGCGCATGACGTAGTAATCTACCTGTGATGGGTCGATGTGAAAATACAATTTCTTAATGCCCCAAAGGCCATTTCCACTAAAGAAAGATTGCATTATCTCTCTGCTGTAATATCTTGTACTCCAATATGCATTTGACATCATAAATGTGCCTTATTTCCATATAATATTCGAATATAAATGTCAATCTTTCCACTGCTTCATAGATCATGGTCTCCTGCACTCTCCTCGCGGTGTAAATGTGAAACACACTTCCGAAAGTGGTCGCTGATACGCGAACTGACACGAATGACTACACAAGTTCCAACCAGCTGACTCTGGCTTACTCAAAACTAGGTCAAAGCCTGTCTCTTGTAGCAGCGGTTCGCCAAGCGTAAATGTATCGTAACTTCAGACCAAAATAACGGTACATCTTCCTCCTAACACCTCAAATAAAAGTTGGCTAGGCTTTTATTTCATCATATTCCTGCTACAATACTTGGCTACATACAGAGTAAAACTAACTTCTTGTAGTATCTGCGCATGTTTTTAGCATTGAAGCGACCTATAATATCTCTTCCATTCATGCTGGTAACTTCATAACATTTGTTCCCGAAGCATCGAATTATTCGGAACGGTTCCTCGGCTACTGTTTCTCTAGCCTCTTCCTTAAATCTCTTTCTTGGTATATTTCGACAATAGTGGTGCAGGATTACAGATCTCTAATTTCTTGTTCTTCCTTTTCCTTTATCCTTATCCTTATCGCTTTTTGGGGTTTTTCTCTGCTACTCTGGCGACTAGTACTTGGATGGACTTCATCTCTTGTATCTTTTCTCTTATCGTCTGTTTTTCTTCGTCCTTCCCCATTGGACTTTTCGTGCTCCCCTTGAGCCTTTCCCGGTCTCTCCTTCGATCAAACTCTTCCGTCCTGTAGTTCTTGTACCTATTGTACCACTGACGTGGTCTGTAACTGGAGTCATAAGGTGCGTCACAATGATTGTTACGACTGTTGCCGTAATCCCTTCTGTAGAAATTACGTTCCTCGTAACGTCTCTGCCACGGCGGTTCCGTGTATTCTCTCTGCTGGTTTTGGTATCTCTTATCTCTTTCGTAGTGATTTCGAATTGGCCCTTGCCTCTCCGAATTCCTCTGGTAGGATCTGACCTGATCCGTTTGTTGGGTTCGGTTCATTACTGCCAAGCTGATCCCTTTAGATTCCTGTCGTCTGGTACGCCATATGACAGGCGTTGACATTGCGTTTACGTGGTCCAAACGACGTAACAAATCGTCCATCGTGGCTAAGTCAGTCACTCCTACGAAATTATCGACTTTCTGACATCAACGGGTAGTTGCTGTGATATAGATTCCACTAACTGACCCTTGGTCAAAGGAGATTGCAAAAACCGTGAATTCACGAGTTGACACGCAAAGTATTCCGCGTAGCTTGTGGGTCCAGTATTTGCATACTTTCTCGAGTAAATCTCTGACCATATGTTCTGTTGCACTTCAATTCTCCAGAATTTTTGTTAAATGCGTCCGCAAACTCCTCGAAATTATCGAAGGTATAACTAAACGCCTTATACCACTGAAGTGGGGCATCTGCCAAATAGCGTTCCACTACTCTTAGTTCGCGTTCGCGTGGCACTTGTGATTCCACAAAGTAGTCCCTTAATCCACGAATAAATTCGAGAGGAGTAGTCCCATCTAAATTACTAAATTTACGAGGTTTAACCTCAAAATTCCTGATAACCGTAATGTTGGACGATCTCTCAACAGGCCTGGGTATATATCCTCCTGTATAGACGTTAGTGTTGGGATAGGTATACTCATATGGTCGCAGTTGCGTGAAATTGGGCTGAGTCAAATTGGGTTGAGTTGGACCTAGCTGTTCCGTCGCTTTAGACTGAGGACTGATTCTAATGTCTGGAGATTCCTGTGGCATGGTTTCATATCTTTCCTGTAATCTAGGTTTCATTTGATATAACGCAGGGTGAATGTCGGCATTCTAGCTTGCCCTTAATTGCTCCTTTATACTTTCTACCTTAACATTCCCCCCTAGGTTAATGTTTTCCGATTGCGTTCGAACTGCATTTAATTCCGAAGTTTTCATTTCCCTAACTTCGTTCAGTTCTACCTTATTCTGATCTACTTTAACCTCAATGGACTTTAATCCAGTTTCTAAACTGGTTAGATTATCTGTTTGAGAATTTTGAAGAACATTAATCTTCTTATTGACATCCTCCCTCACATCAGATATTTCATTGTTAGCTCTTAATTCGCTAGTGGCAAGTATTTGTTCCATTTCCAGTTTAAGATCTTTGAAAGACTCTTCATTGATCCTATGCATACCATTTCTTAATAAATGTATGTTTTCTTTAACAATCGCTTTAAAATCTATGCCAAAGTCATCATTCAATAATTTGTTATGATCACTGACTTGAATTCTAAAAGAATTCATTAAAGTTCTCAATTGATCTATGGAAGCCTGTGCATGGAGTGTGTCATTCGTGAGTTGTGGTTGCAAAGCTTCCAAATTATCCTTTGCTAACCTTTTACTGTCATCTATATCTAATCTGATTTCCATTTGGAAATCTTTAAGAGTTTTCTCTATTTCATTGATCTGGATTTGCATAAGATTTTGGTTAGTTTCTACAACACTAACTTTAGTCTGAATGTTCGTTACACATGTCTGTACACTAGTGATTTTGACTTCAATTATATTTTGCCATGTTTGCATCTGGTTCTGACTAGCTTGCATTTGACATTGGCTAGATTCAACCTTAACAATTTTCGACTGAACTTTATCAATGTCTGCTTCTATATTTGCCTGACTAGCCTGCATTTGGTTTATATCAGACCGTACTTGATTTAGACTAGTCTGCATTTGACATTGGCTAGCTTTAATATCTTTGTTGCTGGACTGAAGGTCCTTTGAAGAGCCTTGTATACCCTCTGCAAGAGCATCTTGGATCACACTCCTACTATCATTGAAAGATTCCTGCATGCCACCAATCTGGGCACGTAATTGTTCAACTCCACTCATCTGAGCTTGAATCAGTTGATAGAGTCTCTCAAACTCACTATGAGACCCCGTCTCCTCACTCCCAGACATATCAAATATATATATATCACAAAAGCTGAAAAACATGGACACCACTCCACCAAAGCATAGACATCACAGGGTAACCACATTTGCCATCATAAGAACTTCTTGAATGTGTTGCGTTAACTTAAAATATAATTAAAATTACCAATCAGTGCTCAATGTTAGAATCTAGGAATTCCCAGAACCTATTCATACTACGCGTGAGGATTTATATCAGTATATGTCCTAGGTAATCCTATTATGACCATCTTTAAATTAATGAAAATAATTTTACATTTAAAATGGGCTCAGAAAAACCCATCCACCGGTTGCAAGAAAATAGGACACCTTGAATGAAGCTCACCCACGAGCTACATCAAAAAGTTCCACTCGACTGATCAAGTCAATTCAGATTTCCAGTGAATGTCTTTCATTGATCTTGGCTCTAGTCGTATATTATTTTTAAATCAGTATAGCACCACTTAAAAGTCCACAAAATCTAATAATGGTTGCAATTCTACACGTATACCATGTAGATCGAGAATGCTCGTAATTGCTTTATTCACGAATAGATTCCAACAACTTGTGCTGAAAACATTGGTGAACCATTATTTCCCGACGTTAACTCAACGAATTCACAATTGATCGCTGTAATGTTGTCGGAATTGACTAGCTCATAACGCCACCACGTGTTCGAAGACCAGATTCGAAACGAACATGAAATGGCGTCATATCACCAGTCACATGCCCCTCCACGAGGTACGACATCTATAATGGCCTCAAACTATGTTCTCGTCTCTGGTATTCCAGTTTTCTCGAGCCCATCAGCTGGGCGCCAATTTACTGTACCCGAAAATACCTACCTTTTACTTGTTAAATCCCTCGATGGTAACTGGATCGTAGAACCTGAAAATCCCCGGCTAAGAAATTCCCCACGTCCTACCAACAGGAGAAGGGAGTATCAGGGTGCAAGCAAAACCTAACAGAGGTGGCATTAAGTAAAACCAAAGCAAAGCAGCAATCTGCTCTAAGAACACGAGAATCGTGAGAAATCACCTTCTCAGGAGTGTGGGGAACTCTAAAAATACTAAGCTGTGGCCCTCTTAATGTGACCTCTTTATATTTATATAAATCATCACATCGTGCGATTAAAAGAAATGACAAACATTTTATTTCCAAAAAAGAAAATCTGACAGGAGGTCAGACAAAAACGTCCATGAAAATAGGCACTAATGTCATACCAAGAAATGCATCAGCTGTCCCCATGGACCAAGAATGCATTTGAACCTCAAATGAAATAATGAAAATATGTACAACAGGTGATCCAATAAGAAAAGAAAAACAAATCGAAGAGATCACCTTTATGGTTCTTCCACCGATTACAACATTTTCAAACACGCGAATTAATTCAAATATATCTACATATTAAAACAAAATTATTATTAAGCTCATTACACCCTCAAGTGCAATTGCCATCCCAAACTGGTAGTTCTGCACTCGTAATTGGTGCTGTGTCATTATTCATTAGTATAAATTTTGCTTTAACAATTTGGTTAAAGTCTAATTCATCAATCAAGCACTTAAGCTAAAAAGACGTGAAATTCGTAATTCATAATCTCTAAAGATTCAATAATTTCTCAGTATTAATATACTTCTTTAAATTCCTTCAGAATTTACAGTTAATCGATCATGTATCATCTCTTACACTTGCTTACATCTTATAAATTGAGTAAAACCGAACAACTAATTAAATGGGGATGACAAAAATCTCTGAGGCTTGACAAAAACAAGATCCATAATTGGAGTTACCAATTTATCAGCAAACTGTAACAAGAAATGCAAAAAAAAAAAAAAAAAAAAAAAAACACACACAAAAAAAAAAACACATGTCCTTTCAAGTACATTCTGAAATTGGTATAACCTTGTACTGAAATACTGCAATTATAATTGTCATACATGACCTCGGCAATTGGTGAATATAGGTGGGCACTACCACCGTCTTGACGAAGACTATTCTTTATAATCTGAATTATACATTATGGTTTCACTAGCATCATAACATTAAAGTGCGCCATCGAGTACTACCGTGAATAATATGGTATTCGTCCACTGACGTTCCTTACCACATTATCACTCACATGGTGATTATTTAATTCAATAACTAGTATTCAGATATAGTCAGCTGTGTTTCTTAAATATATGTTTTCTCATTTCAATGCATCATAATATTAAAGTAGAGTGGATGCTTAATAACGTTCACTGGACTACAAAAAGCTTGTCTTACAGATTTGTATTTACAGTCACGTAAGAATACGCTCCCCCTTAAAGTTAATTCCTGGGATTTATATAAAAAAGATTCTTGTTCTTTAAACAGTTCTCTTAAACAACGTCCTACTCAAGAAACACTCGAAAGACTGAATCAAAATTCAGCTATAGCAATATTATTTAATTTAAAGATTATCAAAGTGTATCAAAGTACACGTGGCAACAAAATCAGAAGTCGAAGTTAATCAGACGAAAATAGAAATATCCCCTCCAGAGAGTTCACGAAAATCGGACTGGATCTACAACATGTATCCAGGTAACAACTCAAGTTAGCTTCTGTTGATACATTAGAATCCAATACGACAGCGTTCATTCCCAAGAATTCTAAAAGAATGATAAATCGTCACATTCTATACTCAACTGTAATAATCATAATGCAAAAATGCATAGGCAAATTCGAAGCTCCAACTGTCCAACACATAAAATAGAGCGAGAACCCCTCAAGCCACAGCTTGATAAAAACAACAAGAAATACTCAAAAGCGTGGAAAATATCAAATCCACTAAATAACGAAGATTCTCCTCAGGAATAACGTAGATTTTTCCCCTATGAAGATCTGTTCTCCACAATCAAGAAATTCGGAATAAATTTAATGAATTTAAATTAATTAAGCTGAAAACAAACAATTAATTCATAATTCAAATTTAGGAAATGCGTGCACCTGTTCAACCAGGCGTAAACTCGACTGAGAATGACATCAAACATGACATGGAATAATCATGCCTATCACGCTGTACATCCTAGTCCCTCGTCGACACTGAGCTTGGTATAAATTGTCCTCAATACGGCACAACATGAAGTCTAACTATAAACGCCGTTGACTTGTGATAACTTTGTACTTTCTTGCTTCTCGGAGCTACATTACGATGTGTATCTCTGCCTAGTTGCTCACTTGGCTTAGTTGGAAAAAGATCTGTCCGTCACCTCAGTGTGCTCGCTGGCAGGAAACAGCAGGCCCTCCCACTCTCCGGCGCGCTGTGATAGGTCGATATGATAAAAACAAATTCTTAATGCCCCAAAAGCTATTTCCACAAAAGCAAGATTGCATTATGTCACTGCTGTAATATCTTGTACTCCAATATACATTTGGCATCATAAATGTGCCTTATTTCTATATAATATTCCAATATAAATGTCCATCTTTCCACTGCTTTATAGATCAAGGTCTCCTGCGCTCTCCTCGCGGTGTAAATGTGAAACACACTTCCGAAAGTGGTCGCTGATACTCGAACTGACACGAATGACTACACAAGTTCCAACCAGCTGACTCTGGCTTACTCAAAACTAGGTCAAAGCCTGTCTCTTGTAGCAGCGGTGCGCTAAGCGTAAATGTATCGTAATTTCAGACCAAAATAACGGTACAGTACAAAATACGAGAATACAGTATATCCTTGTTGCGTACCCTCATTATTTACACTTGCGTCTAACTACCGAGATGTCAGCGAGGTTTCAGGGCCCTTCGCCTGCTATCGGCAAACCTCGCGTTAGCTCGGCGTTTCCCTTCATTGTCAGCTAAACACGTGCTACTGAGCAATGCTTCACCATGCTAGTGGAATGTAATAAATCTGAATTTCTGTTCTCAGAAGTATTTCAGGTTATTCGTGCTACAGTACAGCTTTGTAATTCTTCTATGATTTAATTGTTTAGTTAACGAACTACCGTGTTGATTGGAGTACTGTAATGGAAAATTATTATTCGTGTCTTTACAGAATATTATGAATTGTCTTACGGTAATGTAGATATATAATATTGTGTGGTATAGCTACAATAAAGTCTCTGTTTGCCACGAAGAAGCCACAAAATTAGTTTCGAAAATTGACTTTCGTTAAGCCTGATGTGAAGGAGTGCGATGATATAAAAGCTTCATTAATAGAAACGGCTCATATGTCCCTATAAAGCACACCAGGGACTCATTTTGGTATATATTTTGTTCATTCATGACTTGTCTTGTGAGCAGTAGCGTTTAATTTGTAATTCTTCTATGATTACACTGTTTAGTTAACGAACAACCGTGTTAATTGATGTAATGGAAAATTATTATTAATCATGTCTTAACAGAATGTTATGAATGTGTTGAACTTGATAGAGCGTGTCTAACCCAATAGCCTACACATTTTGGCTACACACTACCAATTGTAGTTTTAAGTTCTTTTACGTGTTACGGCAGTTATCGTGTCCACAAGAAACTGATATCTCTGCATATATACATACATAAATTATATATAAATATAAATGTTCTCAAGTTTAACTTAAATTATACACGAGACTCATTCAACAGGGTATGTACGGTACGTTTAATGTTTACATAAATGACATGAGATAAGTAGTATCAGTAAATTACATTTTGTAAGTATTTTCTATCTAAATTGCATTTTGTAAATATTGTCAATTCAAATAACAGTACAGTAAGTATGTAGTTAGTTGTAGTTGTAAGTAGGTAGTTAGTTTGTCTATTAGATATATGTCATTGTTCTATTAGACTGTGGTGTGTGAGTGTGTCTGGTAACAGTTGCATTGTTTATTAGTTATAGTTCATTGTTTCAGTAGACTGTGATGTGTGATTGCATGTGAGTGTGTCTGGTGACAGACTGTTTTAGTGGTAGTATTTGTTGTTGGTGGAACTTTAGTATTTTTTCGTTAGTAGAATTTTGGTATTTAATTGTTAGTACAGTAGAAGGTTTGTATTTTTGTTAGTAGAATTGCTCTTTACTTATTCTGAAAGGGAGTAGCAGCCTTTCAGAATAAATCAATTCTTTACTAGTCTTATAGACGGTTAAGATATTGATAATATAAGCCAAATAATGGCTACACTGCGTCCTGCTGCATGGCTGAAAGCAACGGGAAACTACAGCCGTTTGCTATTCCCGAGGATATGCACCTCTCTATGCATAAATACATGTGATGATGGCCTCCTCCCTTGTAAAATTTCAATCCGGAGGTAAACTAGTCCCCCGTTCGGATCTCCGGGTGGGGACTACTCGAGAGGGGGTTAACATCACAGAAGTGACAAAGAGGAAATCTGACATTCTACGGATCGGAGCGTGGAATGTTAGAAGTTTGCTAGGAAATGGAAGGTTAGAAAACTTAGAAAGGGAAATGGATAGGTTGAGGTTGGATTTGGTTGGGATTAGTGAAATGCGCTGGCAGGAAGAACAGGACTTTTGGTCAGGAGACTATAGGGTCATTAGCACTAAATCAAACAATGGCCAAGCAGGGGTTGGCCTCATATTGAGTAGGAAACTTGGACAGCGGGTGGAATATTATGAGCAATATAGTGAACGGATTATTGTAGCAAAAATAAATACTAAACCTACCTGCACCACAGTGGTACAAGTCTATATGCCTACCAGTCAAGCTGATGATGAGGATGTTGAAAAGGTCTACGAAGAAATAGACGAAATTCTGAGGTATATCAAGGGTGATGAAAATGTTATAGTAATGGGAGATTGGAATGCTGTGGTAGGAAAAGGGAGAGAAGGGAAGATAGTAGGAGATTTCGGATTAGGTGAAAGGAATGATCGAGGAAGCAGGCTGGTAGAATTCTGCACTGAGCATGAGTTGGTCATAGCTAACACCTTATTCAATAACCACAATAGAAGAATATACACATGGATGAGACCAGGAGATACAGGGCGTTACCAAATCGACTTCATTATGGTCAAGCAGAGGTTTCGAAACCAGATTTTGGATTGTAAAACATATCCTGGTGCTGACATAAACTCTGACCACAATCTGGTTGTAATGAAATGCAGATTAAAGTTGAAGAAAAAGAAGAAAAGTCAAAAGCCAAAAAGGTGGGCAATAGACAGACTGAAAGAGAAGGATGTAAACGAAAGATTCAAGAAGATTATAAAGGAAGGACTAATGAAAAACCCTAAACAAACTTCAATTGCAGACGAATGGGCACTTTTGAGGAATGAAATAACAAAATCCGCAGAAGAAAACATTGGTAGGAAAGAGAGAATAGGTAGAAAACCGTGGATCACTCAGGATATACTCGAATTGATGGATGAAAGGCGGAAGCACAAGAATGTAAGAGATGAAAAGGGGAAAGCAGACTACAGACGTCTGAGAAATGAGGTTAACAAGAAGTGCAAAGAAGCGAAAGAAGAATGGTTGAAAGAGAAATGTGCTGGTATAGAAAATTGTCTGAAATTAGGAAAAGTAGACACAGCTTATCGAAGGATTAAAAATACTTTTGGGGAAAAGAAGACCAAGTGTTGTAATATTAAGGACACAAATGGAAAGCCTCTAACAGATAGGGAAGAAAAGGTTGAGAGATGGAAAGCTTACATAGTGGATTTGTATAAGGGAAAGGAGATCGAGAATCTTGTAATGGAAAGGGAGGAGGAAATTGATGAGGATGCGAAAGGAGATTTAATATTGAGATCAGAATTTGATAGAGCTTTGGAAGACTTAAGGAGGAACAAAGCACCAGGCATAGATGATATACCGATTGAGTTGCTACGCTGCATAGGAGAGGAAGGTCTGATCAGGTTATATCACTTGGTGTGTTGGATTTATGAGACAGGTGAGGTACCCCCTGATTTCAAGAAGAATGTAATCATCCCTATACAAAAGAAAGTGGGAGCTGACAGATGTGAAGATTACCGTACAATCAGTTTGATTACTCATGCTTCAAAGATCCTGTCTAGAATAATTTACAAGAGGATTGAGAGCCAGATAGAAACGGAGTTGGGTGAAGACCAGTTTGGTTTCAGGAGAAATGTAGGAACAAGGGAAGCTGTACTAAGTCTTAGGCTGATTTTGGAAGGTAGAATAAGGAAAGATAAGAGAACGTTCATGGCTTTTGTAGACTTAGAAAAGGCTTTTGATAACGTTGATTGGACTAAATTGTTTGACATTTTGAAATCGATTGGAATAAAGTACAGGGATAGGAGGGTGATATACAATCTATACAGAAACCAGACAGCAGTCATTCGAGTTAAAGGACATGAGAGAGAAGCTGGTATTCAGAAAGGTGTAAGGCAAGGCTGCAACTTATCACCCATACTTTTCAATCTTTACATTGAGCAAGCAATGAAGAAAATTAGAGAAAAAATTAAAGTGGGAGTGAAGATTCAAGGAGAAATAGTTTCAACTCTGAGATTTGCTGATGACATCGTCATCTGGCCAACAAGCCTGAGGATTTGAATGAGTTTTTGAATGGTATGGACTCCGTCTTACGGAAAGAATTCATGATGAAAATTAATAAATGTAAAACAAAAATACTGGAATGCAGCCGAAATAAATCAGAAACCTCTATGGAGATCAAATTGGCAGGTGAAAAGCTGAAGGAAGTAGGAGACTTCTGTTACTTAGGAAGCAGAATAACCAGTGATGGACGAAGCAAAGAGGATATAAAAAGTAGGTTGGCTCAGGCAAGAAAAGCATTTCTACAAAAAAGGAATCTGCTGACATCGAATATAGATTTAGGTATTAGGAAGTCATTTTTGAAAGCCTTTGTCTGGAGCGTGGCGCTCTATGGAAGTGAAACTTGGACTATTGGTGCAGCAGAAAAGAGGAGAATTGAAGCATTTGAAATGTGGTGTTACAGGAGAATGATGAAGATCAGATGGGTAGATAGGGTTACAAACAAAGAGGTATTAAGACGACTGGGAGAGGAGAGATGTTTCTGGCGACTACTAATGAAGAGAAGAGATAGGTTGGTAGGACACATACTAAGACACCCAGGAATAGCAAGCTTAGTTATGGAAGGAAGGGTCGAGGACAAGAACTGTAGGGGTAGACCAAGGTTAGAATATGTTAAACAGATTGCCTCGGATGTAGGGTGTGGTAGCTATGTAGAGATGAAACGATTAGCTCAGGACAGGGAAGCATGGAGAGCTGCATCAAACCAGTCAAAAGACTGAAGACTCAAACAACAACATGAATGTAGTTTTAATGCACATACACACATCAAAAAAAGTTTTGCATCACCTCGGTTCCCAGATCTCCGGCATATAGACGTTGACTGTGTATATTGTATCCAAGATACAGTCTCTTTGACTGTTCATAGATGTCACTAAAACTGTTCAAAGATGTAAACAACCATGCATGAGCAGGGCCTATTAGACGGAGGGGGTACGACAGCCGATCAGTTCCAGTCATTCCACCAGGACGAAGGTTCGCTGCTCATGTTGTCTGTAGTTCTACCATGCCTAGAAGGTCAATACCGCAGTTCGATCGCGTCCGCATTGTTACTTTGTGTCAAGAAGGGCTCTCAACAAGGGAAGTTTCCAGGCGTCTCAGAGTGAACCAAAGCGATGCTGTTCGGACATGGAGGAGGTACAGAGATACAGGAACTGTCGATGACAGGCCTCGCTCAGGCCGCCCAAGGGCTACTACTGTAGTGGATGACCGCTACTTACGGATTGCCGCTCGGAGGAACCCTGACAGCAATGCCACCATGTTGAATAATGCGTTTCGTTCAGCCACAGGACGTCGTGTTTCAACTCAAACTGTGCGCAATAGGCTGCATGATGCGCAACTTCACTCCCGACGTCCATGGCGAGGTCCAGCTTTGCAACCCCGACACCATGCAGCGCGGTACAGATGGGCCCAACAACATGCTGAATGGACCCCACGGAATTGGCATCACGTTCTCTTCACCGATGAGTGTCGCATATGCCTTCAACCAGACAATCGTCGGAGACGTGTTTGGAGGCACCCTGGTCAGGCTGAGCGTCTTAGACACACTGTCCAGCGAGTGCAGCAAGGTGGTGGTTCCCTGATGTTTTGGGGTGGCATTATGTGGGGCCGACGTACGCAACTGGTGGTCATGGAAGGCTCCGAAACGGCTTTACGATACCTGAATGACATCCTCCGACCCATAGTGCAACCATATCGGCAGAATATTGGAGAGGCATTTGTCTTCATGGACGACAATTCTCGACCTCATCGTGCACATCTTGTGAATGCGTTCCTTCAAGATAACGACATCGCTCGACTACAGTGGCCAGCATGTTCGCCAGACATGAACCCTATCGAACATGCCTGGGATATGTTGAAAAGGGCTGTTTATGGACGTCTTGACCCACCAACAACTCTGAGAGATTTACGCCGAATTGTCGTTGAGGAGTGGGACAATTTGGACCAACAGTGTCTTGATGAACTTGTGGATAGTATGCCACGGCGAATACAGGCATGCATCAATGCAAGAGGACGTGCTACTGGGTATTAGAGGTAGTGGTGTGTACTGCAATCTGGACCACAAATGCTGAAAGTCTAGCTGTATGATGGTACAACATGCAATGTGTGGGTCTCATGAGCAATAAAACGAGCTGAAATGTTGTTTGTGTTGATCTCTATTCCCTTTGTATTTAACGGTTCCGGAACTCTTGGAACCGAGGTGATGCAAAACTTTTTTTGATGTGTGTATATAAAACTAGCAGAAGTACCCGCTCTTCGAACGGTCTTCGGTATTAATAACCAGACACTATCAATTGAGCTACTGTTGCAATGGTTAGGGGCTTTACATTTCTTCATGAGTTTATCAGAACGAAGTTAGTTTTCTGAGTATATCAGAGACACTGTTAATTTAAGGGCCTTAAAATGTGGTTTTCGGAGACCCATTTTAGACTCCCTAGGTTTGTGTCACACATTGAGAAGCGCAACATATGCTTTGGTCATCTTTCTAGGATAATTTTTATTTTTCGCCTATTTTAGCATGTATTTTGAAAGGTTTTTCCCTATACCAACCCTTCTATGAGAAGTACGGTGAAGAGTTTTATAAATGATTGGTGTATTGACTCATGGTTACAATACCTAATTTTGTGATGCCCCAAACACCCGAACACGAGTTATAGGTGTACATAAACATAAAGATATATCAACCACACAGTGTCAAACAAAATCATCTTTACAATGAACCCGTTTGTCGACAAAAATATGATTAGTTAAGATGTGCTCTCAAACTAAATTCACCTAACGTGTACTTCCTGACGTGAAAATATTATTGAAAACCTTGTTGACGGAACGCAATATATGTCAAATAAAAACTGACCCTCACCGTTGTGGAAAGTCCCCATCCCCAGGAAGACTCCTTTAATAATGAAAATTCAGGATTTTTAGCCTCCAATGGTCCGGAATCCCAAAAGCGGCAAAAACCACTATTTCTATTCTGGAATTTTTGAAAATAATGTCGCTGTTTGGAGATAAAATTGACCTTCTGTACAACTTATCGCACGTGTAAGTAGCGTTTAAAAATTCTAGGGAACCCCATGACCCCCTTACGCGCATTTATGGATTTAACAGTCCATGCTTGTTTCCATGATAACCTTATAGCCATTCGCAAACTTTTACAGAAATTTAATAAATTGAGTGGCATTGCTTCTTACAACAAGTAGTTCCGTGAAGAACTATACAGCCTATTTTCATATATCCTGCTAATGTTAACTGCCTCTATCAATAGGGGGGCGTGGTGGCTCAGCGGTCTAGCTGTATGTTTCTCACCAAGGTGCTCCGGGTTCGATTCCCGGTCAGTGCATGTGAGATTTTCGAAGTGAAATGCCATGTCCTGTGGTTCGGATTCCACGTAAAAAGGAGGTCCCGTGGTTCATGATCTCGAGATTAACGGTCACGTTAAACTACAAGCTTGCCTCTATCAACATACAAAAATTCAGTTTAATTGCTGTAACAGATTCGTAGATATTGAGAACCGTCTAAATATTTCATATGGTCGCCAGGATGGATTTTTATTTTTGTACTATTACATTAAGATTATTGTGTACGTGTGGTATTCAAACTTCAATCGCATGATTAGAACACACGAAGTAAAAACGAGATTTTAAAATTACGCACAGCAGCCATCTTGTGATTATCCAAGCAATTGAAATAAATTAGATGCCAGTGGATCAACATTTGTATAAGCATTTAACGTGCAACGTTTCACGGCACTCGGATAGTTAATTCGCGAGAAACGTCGATTTAAATATTTATACTTCGCGTCGCCGCCATGTTGGGTTTTTGCTCACCAGGTTACTGAAAGTCCTTTAGGTGAACACATGTTCATAGTCTCTATGAACATAAACAAATTCAGTTTGGTTGCTGTAAAAGATTCATAGATATTGAGAACAGTCTAAATATTTCGGAAGCTCGCCATTTAGGATTGTTATATGTATAAGCCATAGAGTTATGTAGCATTCAAGGACAATTATTGCCTAGGTTCATTATTCAAACTTTCACCTCGATCGCATGATTACGACACAAGAAATAAAAACTTAATTTTAAAATTTCGCACAGCCGCCATCTTGAGGTTATGTAAACAATTGAATTAAATTAGATGGCAGTGCATTACAATCTGCAAAATCATTTACTGTACCTCATTTCACTGCGCTCAGAGAGTTAAATCACGAGAAAAGTCTATTAAAACATTTCTAATTCGCTTGGTCGCCATGTTAGTTTTGTACTTTACAGGTTTATGAAATATACATAGGTAAACTTGTATCAGTACCCTTTATCACCGTACAAAATTGCAGGGTGATTTCTGTAATAGTTTCGGAGATATAGAATGTCAGTGAAATATTTCGCACAGCCGCCATTTTGAGGTTATGTAAACGATTTAACTAAATTAGACTCCAGTGCATTACAATGTGTATAAACATTTGCTGTACCAAGTTTCATTACGTTTGGTTAGTTAAATCGCGAGAAAAGTCTATTTAAACGTCTCAAATTCGCTTGACCACCATGTTGGTTTCGTTTTCACCAGGTTTTTGAAAGTCTCATAGGTGAACTTCTAGTAGTGCCCTTTATCACCGTACACAATTTCAGGGTGATATCGATAATAGCTTCAGAGATATTGAATGCTAGTGAAATATTTCGCACAGCCGCCATGTTGGATTGGTGAGACGTAACAAAATTTGAAGGCACGGTCGAGGTCGCCGGGAATAGTGCTATGAGCTTACCAAGTTTCATTGAAATCGCTCCAGCCGTTTAGATTTTATTAGGGGGGGGGGGACACACACCTCACACACACACACACACACACACGGACAAAAGGTGATCTCATAAGCCTATTTTTTCTAAATTGAAAATAGGCTAAAAATAGATGGAAAGTTGGAGGTGACCTCTTGAGATACTTTTGTCATGGTTACCGGCTTGCATTCCTTCATTAGTTTCTTCTTGTTGTTCTTCTTCTTTCGAATGGACCAGCTAAGGACCACGACATTCAACTTTTCAGCTTGGCGAGGAACTTGATGTTTGTCCAATATTCGTACATTTTCGGGCTATGTTTCTCCTTTCTCTCTTTTGTCCAGATGATGCCGGTTTTCTTTCAGGGTGGTCTGTCCTGAAAACTCTCCTGTGTAAGTATCTTTCTGAGATGTGATCGGCTTCTAATACCACTTTCCATTATCTTCAGTTCTTGGATGTCCTTGTTAAGTTCTGTTAACCACGGTGTCACGCTCTTTCTATTCTCCCAGTACTTGAGAAGCCGGTTGGTTAGTCTTGTTGGGTTCATCCTAGAGACATGTCCGTAGAAAGCCAGACGTCTCTTCCTGGCCATATCTGTGATTTTCTCAGTATATCTATATAGCTCCTGATTTGGTTTTCTTCCGTGCTCGTCATCTATTTTTTATTAGTTTATTAACAGAAATTAGTTTTCTGGGAATATCCCAGAAATATGGTTTTAGAGCGTTAAAACGTAGTAGCCTCCGAGCCACCGAGAGGCTGAAAATGGGGTTTGTCTCGTCCTTGTCCTCCATAATATTATAATAATCATAATAATAATTTAATAATATAGGGATAGGGATATAATAGTCCTTTAGTATCACACCCGCACGTGTAAATCGCGTGAAGAAATTCAAGAGTACCCCTTAACCCTCTTAAGCGCATTATATACGTATTGATGAATTTTACAGCTTAAGTTGGTTCCGTGATAACCTTAGAGCCGTTTGCGAACGTTCACAGTAATGTAATAAAAGGAATGGCATTGCGTCTTACAGAAATAGATGGACTTCAGAGATTGTGTTGCCATGGTTACCGGCATGCATTCTTTCAATAGCTTAGTAAATGAAATGAATTTTCTGGGTATATCTCAAGAACTGTTGGTTTTAGGAACTTAAAATGTGGTTTTCGGTGCCCGTAGGCATGGCCGGCTCTACGGAAGGCCGCGGCGTTCGACCTTGCAACGCTGCACTTCTCTGAACTGGGATGGCCATAGCAACCGGCCAGCTGTTGATGCGTGTGCTTCGCCACGAAAACAAATTGAAATAACGAAATGATATTTGTTCTTTTCAACATTTAAGTAAAAGGATTGTCAAGAGTGAGTAGGGCTTACTTGGAGTAACAAAACCAATTTGCTTTCAATATTTATTTGACATTTACAAAATATACAACAGGTTGGCCTCTAACAAAGAATAGCAAGTATTCTGTGATTACTATGGCAAGTTACCCGTTCATTCCTCAACTTCCTGTAATTATTTAACAAAATGTTACTCATTGTTAAGACAATACTTGTGACTATTGTCATAACATTACATCCACAGGTACAGGTTTTCTCGGCGGTTTCTGACAATTCAATATCTGATGAAATACCGAGTAGACTAAGATTTTGAATTACTTGGCGTTGATTGTCACATTTACATTTTAAAAATGGATCCTCAAACTTAATAGAAATTCCTGCGTAATTCCAACAACATGTTTACACACTGATAAAATAAAATCTGCAGGAACTGAAAGTCCGCCCCTATTTATTTGATTGAAGTAGCTGCCATTTATCTTTTCCTTATTTCTATGCAAAGCCAAACATTCTTCACATTTTATTCTTGATCATTGATTGAACGATATGTAACCACAGGCATATATAAAACCCGACTCATCGAATTGTATGTTTTCAGTCTACTTATCTTCTAAAATACTGTAAAAGGTATCGTCAACAGTAGCTGACGAAAGGCTGCTTGTTGTACTTTCTCCTGAATTTGTATCGGAAGAGGACATTATAATTTATTTCGAAAAAGTAACTGCTCCATACCTGGCTGAATGAAGGCCAAGTACGCTTTTCAACCTTATTTTCAATTCGGCCTCCATTACCTGAGAAAGTGATATATTATAGTTGCCGCCTGTTAGTTGGCGGTACTGCCCAAACCTGGATTCTAATTGGTCACTCTGAAATTTGCCAGCTAACACATAAGAGGGGTTCAGATTCTGTAGAGCATAAATAATAATCTCACGTAATACATAGGTTGTTACATACAAAGCGTTGTAAGTTTCATTGGTTAAACAACTCTTTTTGAGGAATCATTTTCATAGTTCTTTTTCCACGTGGACAACCATTGGAGGAATGCCTTTAGGAAAGCCAACCTTTTGTCTTCGGGATTTTTGAAAGGCATTTGAAGACTATTACGTTTAACAACATGGGTGAGAGGCCACTTAAAATTAACAATGGACCACCACATTAGGAATACTCTGACAAAAAAAGCAGTACCTTTATAACAATACTTGTTTAGAGCAGAAACTGTCGATTCGTGAAACACTTTTGTAACCGAAGAAACCCTTTGGCGTTCAAGTAAATTTGGATAAACACTTTTAAATGTTAACTTTGGTGCAGACTTAATCAGTAAATCGGATTCCTTTTTGTAGATCGCTCTTATGTCACTAAATGATGCTTGAGTTACCTCTTTAAAATCAGGGTTACAGTCATCTGAGCTTAAAACATTTGAAAATGAGTCTAAATCTTCCCATACAGGAATAATAAATGACTTATCAATGCCACTTAAGTTCAGCCAATTATTTCGTATATTTTTAATACATGGACACTGTCATATAAAACAAAGGTTTTTAGGGTGTTTCCATCAATATGGAACCAGTAATTACTATCAGAATGCTTGGTTAGTTCTTTGAACATAGCACGATTCACACCATTATTATCAGCTAGCCTATGGTAGACAGAATATTTAAGCCACAATCCTGTATTTGCCTGATAACACCATTTGCAATATCAGCTAGTTGCAAACCCGTTAATTGTTTCACTGGAACTAATTCAACAACCTCTTTCAAATTTCCGAAAGCAGAACTAACGAGAAAGGCCAGAACTGTCTTAGCTAAATCGACAGATTCATTTGCAGCAACACCAAATAATTGCCCTTTTTTAACTCCAGTTTGTTTGACATGTATTTCATCAATCTGTAAATTTACAACCCTTTCTAAATTTAATCTTTCACAATGTGACTTAGAAAGTTACTGTTCTCTTCATCAGCTTTCGGGGATATGGAGAAGGAAGTTGTTAATTTTTGTATAACTCGGGGATGAGGTAGGGATAAAATATGGTTAAATCTAATTGCGTTATAACACTTTGTAGACTGCATATAAATGAGGAATGCATTTAGAGTTGTAGTGACGTTATATCTAGGTTTCTTTAAAAAAGGAAGTGTAAACTGATCTTGCAGAAACATTGAACTTTTTTAACAGAATCTCTGAAGTTTCGTCTCCCTGGTTTTCAAGGTTAGTTTTTAGGTTATCTATTAAACTATTAATCTGGACGATTAGTGAACTTACAGAACTTCCAGGTAAGAAAAAGTCGTGGCAAAATTCTATTTCTTGGAACAACTGACTCCACTTACTTAATAATGAATTTCGAAATATTACAGAGCCAGAATGAAGAACAACAGCGATAGGAATTACGCCTCCATTGATATGAATTTCGACCGTAAAATCATTGTTTACCCTTATACTTGACCTTATTTTAGGTACAGTATGCTTGACACATCTAATTTATACAAAATACAATAGTTTTCACTAGTATTTACAGACCAGTCTGTTTTATGCTGCACCAATTTATTTTGTATATCACAAACAAAGGACTCGAAAGTCGTAATTTTGTTGGCTTCCTCAGCAAGGGTCTTATCACATTCCTCTGCAGATTTTTTCCGTTCTTTTTCTTCTTCTCTTCTTTCTTCTGGAGATTTCCTTATCTTGGAGGAGCACTTAATCAAATACGATGGTAAGTTTGGGAATACCTTTGGAACCGCACGAGGTAACAATACAGGCTTCTTCCGTGTGAATTCCTTATTATTCCCATCACCATTCTTGTATTTTTCAACATAACTTACGTCTTCAGGAAGAAAGTGTTTAATACATACGAAGGAATATTTCGTAGGTACCCAATTGGTTCGAGGAATAGCACGTTCCCATATGGCTTTCAATTATGGATATTTAGGAAACACAAACAATGTCAGAAATCCTTCAGTTTGTATCTATGAACGATAATTAGACTTGCAATTCGGCACAACACAAGTCTTTGACATTGTAGCTAGCCACTATACAGTAATAATCAATGGTATAATTTCATTTACATAGAGTATTTTGAAGAAAACACGAGCGCGTGACATATTTTCCATGTAACTCAGTGGGCTAGGCAAAGCAGACTGGCCATTCACGGCGAGGTTGCCAATTTTCGCTCGCCGCGGCCTTCCGTAGAGCCGGCCATGCCGTAGGGCTCCCGAGTTTTGTTTCTCACATTGAAACGCTGAAAATGAGATTTGTCTCGTCTTTCTACGCCCATTTCAGCATGCATTTTAAGGAGTAGGCCCTCTTTTATGAGAGGTATGGAGAAGAGTTACATCAATGATTACTTTCGTGCCTCTGATGGACATCTGTACCAAATTTCACGTTGATCCACTCAGCCGTTCTCGAGTGATGCGCGTGCAAAGTTGTACACAGACAAACAAACAAACAAACAGACAGACAGACAGACAGACAGACAAAAATTTTGTTTTTGCGCGCAACCGTCATAAACCAGTCTGAAACGCGTTAATAACTCAAATTTCTGTGGAAATTAAGAAAAAACAGACAAACTTTTATTGTTATATATATAGAGATAGTGTCCTAAACCTACAATAAGAGATCTAACAGTAAGTTCAATGCACAGTTCCACAGCCTGCTGTTTATCTGCACGCTGAGCGCTGAGCATACCGAGCTAATGCGAGGTTTGCCGATAGCAGGCGAACGGCCCCGAAGCCCCGCTGACATCTCTGTAGCTAGACGCAAGTATTATTTACCAGATATGAGAGTTATATATATACCGAAAAAAAAAAACCTAATTATTTTGATTTTATTTATTCATTTAATTTTTGGGGGAGGAAGACTGGTTTTGGTTGATGGGATGGTCATTTCTAAGTTTTTGCAATATTAAAAAAGTAGTTAATTTTCGGCGCTTAATTTTCTTCTTCTTCTTCTTCTTCTTCTTCTTCTTCTTCTTCTTCTTCTTCTTCTTCAATAGTCCGCAACATCTTAATCAAATGTAATTTATTTCAGGTGATTTTTCACATATTCCAGTAATTGGAATGCTTTTTGTGTTGAAAGCTATAATATTAATTTTCCTAGCTCCCATAATTTGCTTGATTTGACACTAACACAGTCATCAGATAAACACAAGTTATCAGACAAATTCAACACACACCCAACTGCACGCGGCTGATGACCAAGATGTCCCAAGCCCCCAAAATGAATTAATAACACAACTTGATTTCAACAAAATAGTAATTTTCAATAGAGCCTCCGTGGCTTAGGCGGCAGCACGCCAGCCTCTCACCGCTGGGTCCGTGGTTCAAATCCTGGTCACTACATGTGAGATCTGTGCTGGACAAATCGAGGGCAGACAGGTTTTCTCCGGGTACTCAGGTTTTCCCTGTCAAAATTTCATTCCAGCAACACTCTCCACTATCATTTCATTTCATCTGTCATTCATTTAATCATTGCCTCAGAGGAGTGCGACAGGCTTTGGCAGCCGGCACAGTTCATATCCTCGCCCCTAGATGGGGGCCTCATTCATTCCATCCCTGACCCGGTTGGTCGACTGGAAGCTGGCTGTGGATTTTCATTCAGTAATTTTCAATAATAATTATGGAAAACAAAATGCAATGTGTAAATCATTGTATACCATTTCTTTAAATAACTTTTCCTCCCAGCTTGGCTTCACCCACGGACTTAATGAGGGATCATTCCTCTACCGTCGCAAGGATGGTGTGTGGGAGCTGAACACACTTTAGTTAGTTAGTTAGTTAGTTATTGAGGTTTTAAGGAGTGGAACTACGAGGTCATCTGCCCCTCTTAACACAGATTAAAGTATACAAAACTGGAATGAAATTAATGGTTTAGAGGTGGACACCTAAATATGAAAAATCGAAAATTAATAAAACGAAAAAATAAAACTAATAATTATAATAATAAACAAAAATTACGGAATAAAAATTCAGAATTCAAAAAAGAACAAGTCTTTGAGTCAATGTACACTGGAAAATTTAGATTGCTGACCCTAATCCACTCTCACTTATCAAGCGGATGACGAGATCAGCAGCCACCGCATCATTGGCTTATATAAGTTTGAGTGTCTGAACACACTTTGTCTTGTCATACAACTGGGGATGGTGACAGGCCGATGATCATCCAGGTGACCGCTAACTTGGGTGTTATTAAGGAAGGGATTTTGGATGGAAGTCGGCCGTGGACTTGTTGAAAGGAATCATCCCGGTATTAGCCTGGTTGTGCAAATGGAAAAACACGAAAACCATTTTCAGGACGGTTGAGGTGGGATTCGAACCCACGCTCTCCCGATACCAACGAGGCAAGAGTTAGCGTTCTCGACCACCGTTTCCGGTAATAAAACTGTAATTAAGAAATGTTTATTGTGATAGTCTCAACTCTATAGTTTTACAACACACATAAATTAATTTGTCTGGAGCGTGTTGTTCTATGGAAGTGAAACTTGTACTGTTGGTGCAACGGAAAAGACGGGAATAGAAGCATTTGAAATGTGGTGTTACAGGACGAATGATGAAGATCAAATGGGTTGATTGAGTAACAAATTAACAAAGACGAGTGGGCAAAGAAAGATGTTTCTGGCGACTGCTTATGAAGAGAAGAGGTAAGTTGGTAGGTCACATACTGCGACACCCAGGAATAGCATACTTAGTTAAGGAAGAAGGGGTCGAGGATAAGAACTGTAGGGGTAGACCAAGGTTAGGATATATTGCCTCAGATGTAGGATGTGGTAGCTATGGCCAAATGAAACGATTAGCTCAGGACAGGGAGGATGGAGGGCAGCATTAAACTAGTCAAAAGGCTGGAAGAGAGAGATAGAGAGATTGATTGATTTTATTTTCACGGCTACACGTAGAGCTTAAGAGGTCCTTTACAGTAGCGCCCTACATACAATAGGATTTGGGCTTATAAGCATAGTAACAAATAGAGGTAGAAAAACAGTACATTACATTAAATAAAGACCATATTATATAGCGTATCATATCATAAGCAACTAGTTAAATTTAAAAATACCGGGTGATTACAAACGATTCATAGGGGGTTGACGTCTTATAGCTTCAAATATATAATGCTAACCCATCTGTACTAATAACCAATCGAAAGAGCATAATTATTTAAAGTTTTGTTTATGTCACTGCAGGTTTCATTGTGACTCACCAGGTGGCAGGGTGATAACAGTTTGCAAAATTGTGACTAATCAACAGAAAGCATTTTGTGTTTTGAAATTCGAGAAGGAGATTCCGTCACTACCGCGCAGCGTGCATTCCGAAGACAGTACCCTAACATACGGGCACCAACCCACTAAACATTCTGCGATGGTATCCACAGTTCAAGGACACAGGCTGCCTCTGTAAAGAGATTGAAGGAAATACTACAAAGGTGAATGTCTTCTGTGCTGTGTTGTGTAGCAACGTTTACGGGACCTACCCTTTTTCCTGGGAAAACTGTGACGGGTATGACGTATCTACACATGTTACAAGACTTGGCTGTGTCCGAGGCTGTTAGCTTATAACCCACACTTCATATTCCAACAAAACGGAGCTCCACCTCATTGGCATCGAGAAGTGCGTCGCCATTTGAACGAGGAACTTCCAGACAGGTGGATTAGGCGATGTGCTCAGGATGAGTTGGCACTCTTCAGTTGGCCCCCAAGGTCTCCTGATACATTTTTGATTTTTAGCCTACTTTCGATTTTTGCAAAAAATGAAAGTAGACTTATGAGATCAACACAGGGCGAAAATTGTGTGTCTGTCTGTGTGTGTGTGAGTGTGTGTACTGCGAATGTCTGCCCCCCCCCCCCCCTATCAATTCGAACACGGTGAAACCGAATTGAAAGAAATTTGTACAGAAGTAGCACTAGCAAAGGGCTCCTCAGTGTCATGTTTTATATCGCCGCCATTTTGACGAAAACGTAATAGCAGCCACCCAAATGTTAAAAGCTTAAATAAAATTACGGCCAACCTGATCTGATCTCTACCAATTTTTGCAACATTATATCTCTATGAATGAAGAATCTTTTGACCAAACTACGAGGTCATCAGCCCAATAATTTGCGGATAATGACCATGCATATGGGCAAATCGATTCCCCCTATCTATTCAAACACGGTGAAACCGAATTGAATGAAATTTGGTACAGAGGTAGCACTAGCAAGGGGCACCTCAGTGTCATGTTCTATATCGCCACCGTCTTGACGGAAACGTAATGGCGGCCATCCAAATGTTTCAAACCTAAAATCAAATTACGACTAACCTAATCATCTGATCTCTACCAAATTTTGCAACAACATATCTTTATGCGAGAAGCGTTCTTGACCCAGTTACAAGGTTATCAGTCCAATAGTTTGCATTTGGCGGCCATGTAGTCTATGTGTGCAAATCGATTCCCCCTATCAGTTCAAACACGGTAAAACCGAATTGTATGAAATTTGGTACAGAGGCAGCACTAGCAAAGGGCAACTCAGGGTCATGTTTTATATCGCCGCTATCTTAATGGAAACGGAATGGCGGCCACCCACATTTCAAAAGCTTAAATCAAATTACTACCAACCTAATTATTTCATCCCTACCAAATTTTGCAACATCATACCTCTTTTTGGGAAGCATCTTTTGTCTGAACTACAAGGTCATCAGCCCAATAGTTTACAGATAGCGGCCATGTATGTGTGAAAATCGATTCCCCCTATCAGTTCAAACACGGTAAAACCCAATTGAATGAAATTTGGTACAGAGGTAGTACTAGCAAAGGGCACCTCATATTCATGTTTAATATCCGTATAACACGTAGTATTTCAACAAGCTACCACAACCAACATTCAATTATACTCCTTGAATAGGACAAAGAGTTATAACAATACCCATGCATTTAGGAGAAAGTAGGCTATATGTTCATTACTGAACATCTTGTTTTCTTTGGGGATACGAGAATGACAATGCGTACGTACCCCCTTTGCCAACAACATTCGCTGAAATCCAGGATCATATCACTGCTGCGCTGGTGGACATTGACAAGGACATGCTCAAACGTGTATGGGCTGAGCTTGACTACAGCCTAGATGTGTGTCGTGTAACACGAGGAGAGCACATCGAACATTTGTAATCATGTGTAAGATACTTGAAAATGTGCTTTTTCATACAATGTATCATTCTTTACGGTATTTTGTATGTAATACTTTGTGAAATACATTCATCCAAAACTAGATGAATCATTTGTAATCATCCAGTATTATAAAATACCAAGTGGATGGCCAATGGAAACTACTGCCGAATGAAGTGGTATATCGAGAGAGTGAATCAATAATAGATACAATGCGCAAAATGAGGATCTCTTTTTTCTGCCATATCTCACGCCTACCAGAAACCAGACTAATAAAACAGCTCCTTAGTTACTTCTGGAAGAGTAAAACAATGAACAACTGGTTCAAAGAGATTTAACGATGCTCCAAATTAAAAATAGAGAAGAGAAGAATATTTTAAGGAATAAATACTTACGACTCACATTAACAACATTTGAACGGAGAAACTACACCATCACAGATGAACAAGGGGCAGCCAGGTCAGATAGAATGAAGACATTTTGGGTGAAGAAGAAGTTGAAGCTGAATCGCTAATCTCCAAATAACGTTGTTAGACATAATTGTATTTGTATTGATTAAAGTGCTCCAATGAGGGCGTAAAATATATTTAAAAAACGTTTCATATAAGGTGCGTTCAAAAATTAACGAGCCGGAGGCTGTAATGCGCAAACCGGTGACGACATCGGCTAATCTTGGCGTGTGTAACGAGATGTGGTTCCGACCAGAGCGTGGAAGGTCACAGCCCGTCGCTAGAGGGCACGCGTGCACGTCACGTGACGATACAAAGCGAGCAGCAGCATGCATCAATTGTCCAACGCTACCAGTCACATTGCAAACAGTGACATGTAGGCGTCAAACGAAGAGCAAAGAGGTGTTGTTCGGTTTCTGACAGCAAAAGGAGTAGAGGGAACGGACATTCATCGCTGAATGTCACAAGGTGTACTGCATGTCCCTTGCAAGGGTCAAGGCGTGGCACAAGCGCTTCAGGAAAGGACGGGTGTCGTTAGCCGATAATGCCCGGTCTGGGGCACCCCCTCCCTGCATTACCGATGACAACATCCAGCTGGTTGATGCACTCATTACTCAGGACCACCGAGTGACAGTGAACGCCATAGCCGGCGTGGTCGGATTTAGCGTCGGAAGTGTGCACACCATCATGAAGGAACGACTGCACTTGCGGAAAGTGAGTGCCCAATGGGTGCTCCACAGTCTTCAACCACACCAGGAAGCATGTCGAATGGCCCACTGTCTTGGTCTTGGTTGGACGATTGATGCATGCTGCTGCTCGCTTTGTATCTTCACGCGACGTGCACGCGTGCCCTTTAGCGACGGGTTGTGACCTTACACGCTCTGGTCAGAACCACACCTCGTTACACACACCACGATTAGCCGATGTCGTCACCGGTTTGCGCATTCCAGCCTCCGGCTCGTTACTTTTTGAACGCACCTTATGCATCATTCACAATATAAATAATAAAAAGATATATAATACAAAATCATATACAAAAGAGTGCATACAGACCCAGTATGAGCCTGAAAGAGAGAGAGAGACACACACACAAATGAATTGCTTAGGGAGACTTTCGCGGTGACCCACAATCACATATTTCATAAATCCTGGTCGAACCTTATACTAATGAGTCTCGTACACATATCATTGATCTAGAATCACAAGTTCGCCCCAAGACACACGCAGTTAAAATGGCAAGAAGAGTTATTCTTTGTGGAGTACAAGGTAAAAGCCTGAATTTGATAAATGGAATGTTTTAAAATATACTTAATTACTTGTGAATGTTTCCTTCGGAAAAATATTAATTACATTTCGATAAAAATTAACTATTATTTCAAACTAAATGTGAAAAACATTCATAATAAAATGAGAACACACGTGACATTGGTTGCTCCTTTCTGAAAAAGTAATGCCATTTAGTTTCTTCTCCCGATCAAGTAGGTAGGTCGATTGGCTTTGATAGTTCTCTGTCCTTATGAGAGTTCCATCTTTTGGCTATTACTGTAGAATTGAAGTCACCAGGGGCTCACGACTAGTGGCGATCACGGGATCCCAGCTGAGTCTGACATTGCTTCCACGTACTTGTGCCAGGCTCATCACTATCATATTTCCAGTCAACCTTCCTTGGTCAAGTCTTGTTCTTTTCCGACCCCGATGGTATTAGGGTATCCGAGGCCTTGGGATACTTTCAATTTCCTGCCTTAATTTGCCTTTGTCTCATCTTTCCTGATCCCTCATTCTTCGAAGGGTCAGACCTCTTCTTTTCTCTTCATGGTATCTTCTGCCTTCTGCTCAAGGCTCTAAAGGAGGCAGGGTTGGATAGTACTACACCCTCAAGGGCTTAGGGCTGGTGAGTTTGGGAGTTAGTGACCCTGAGGGATTCCTGAGCTGGATCAGGATTTTCCCTCTTTTTCCATTGCCTCTGGGGGGGGGGGGGGGGACCCTCTCCTCTTTCGCTTTCCTATCTGCCTTTCATGGCTCTCCTTTCTTCCACGTCCCTCAATTATTCTTCGAGGATTGAGGGCAATTCTTTTCCTCTTGTCCTTTATTTACCTTATTCTTCTTTTATTAGCCTACTTTCGATTTTTGCAAAAAATGAAAGTAGACTTATGAGATCAACACAGGGCGAAAAATTGTGTGTCTGTCTGTCTGTGTGTCTGTCTGTGTGTGTGTAGAGTGTGTGTATTCTGAATGTCTGTCCCCCCCCCTATCAATTCAAACACGGTGAATCCGAATTGAACGAAATTTGGTACAGAGGTAGCACTAGCAAGGCCACCTCAGTGTCATGTTTTATATCGCCGCCATCTTGACGAAAGCGTAATGGCGGCCACCCAAATGATAAAAGCTTAAATCAAATTACGACCAAACGAATGATCAGATCTTTACCAATTTTTGCAACATTATACCTTTGCATACGAAGAATCTTTTGACCATTCTACAAGGTTATCAGCCCACTAATTTGCAGATGACGGCAATGTTTGTGTGCAAATCGATTCTCCCTATCTATTCAAACACGGTGAAACCGAATTGAACGAAATTTGGTACAGAGGTAGCACTAGCTAGGGCCACCTCAGTGCCATGTTTTATATCGCCGCCATCTTGACGAAAACGTAATGGCGACCACCCAAATGTTGAAAGCTTAAATCAAATTACGACCAAACGAATCATCTGATCTCTACCAATTTTTGCAACATTATACCTTTTTATACTAAATATTTTTTGACCAATCTACAAGGTCATCAGCCCAATAATTTGTGGATGGCGGCCATGTTTGTGTGCTAATCGATTCCCCCTATCTATTCAAACACGGTGAAACCGAATTGAACGAAATTTGGTACAGCGGTAGCAATAGCAAAGGGCACCTCATTGTCATGATTTATATCGCCACGATCTTGACTGAAACGTAATGGCGGCCACCCAAATGTTAAAAGCTTAAATCAAATTACGACCACCCTAATCATCTGATCTCTACTAAATCTTGCAACAGCATACCTATATGTGGTAAGCATCTTATGACCAAACGACAAGGTCATCAGCCCAATAGTTTACAGATAGCGGCCATGCATGTGTGCAAATCGATTCCCCCGATCAATTCAGACACGGTGAAACCGAATTGAACGAAATTTGATACAGAGACAGCACTTGCAAAAGACAACTCAGTGTCATGTTTTATATTGTCGCCATCTCGACGGAAATGTAATGGTGCCACCCAAATGTTAAAAGATTAAATCAAATTACGACCAACCTAATAATCTGCTCTCTACCAAATTTTGCAACAACATACCCTTTTGTGGGAAGCATCTTTTGACTGAAATACAAGGTCATCAGCCCAATAGTTTGCATATAGCAGCCATGTATGTGTGCAAATCGATTCACCATATCAATTCAAACACGGTGAAACCGAATTTAAATGACATTTTGTACAGAGGTAGTACTAGCAAAGGGCACCTCATATTCATGTTTAATATCCGTATACCACGTTGTATTTCATCAAGCTACTATAACCAACATTCAATTAAACTCCTTGAAAAAGACAACGAGTTATAACAATACCCATGCATTTAGGAGAAAGTAGGTACATGTTCTTTACTGAACATCTGTTCTACTAATATGTAAGTCCGTACTTAGTTTTAGTTGCAGTTTCAATTACATTATCATTTTTCACTATCACCCAAACCAATAGGGGCCGATAACCTACATGTTAGGTCCCTTAAAACAACAATTATCATCATCATAATCCTAATAATATGGAAGCGAGGAATCATCTAGTCCTGTAGCTTTAGCCATTCACATATGCATGATCTTTTCGACACTATTATTATTATTATTATTATTATTATTATTATTATTATTATTATTATTATTATTATTGCCGTTGTTGTTGTTGTTGCAGGACTCAGGTCTCATCTCCGGGTTGGTAGTGGAATACAGCTCGCTGTGGCTCAGCTTGTCAGGTCTCGGCGATGGAGTAAGTCACAGCTTAGGTGAGAGCAGTACAGTATAAGGTATACATTGTGTGTCTAGGGTTCAGAAAACAAATAAGAGAGAAATAAAAACTTATTACCGGCATTGAACTTTAATAATAATATAAATAATAATAATTGACGTCCTCCACAACACACTTTTTTCGCGCAGGACCAAGAGGTAACCCTGTGCATGTTAATTAGAGTTGTATAAGGCATGATCAAAAAAGTTTCCGTTTGATGGCCGTACACATACAATTTCAATTGACAAAGTTTATATAACAAGATGGCGGATGTCAACGGACGAAATGAAAGATGGGGATGATATAGGCTACTCTAAAATGGGAACAAGGTCAGGTACTGATGTTCCTTGTTAATACAGCTGCATAAACAATGGCTGAAAGCAATAAAACATGTTAATAAAGTTTTACAATAGGGAGGATATCCAAATAGATTTACCGTACTGAGGGAGAGTACTGTGTTATTTAATTTAATCGAGAATACAACCTGTAAACAAATTAATAAGTAATAGCGAGCATCTGTTACCGGTATTCGATTTCATCTCAACCACAACCGAGTGTGGTGTTAAAAATTATTTTGTCAATCCTTGAATTCATTACCAAACAGCGGAATAATTACCTAAATGTAAACTGCCACCTAACCTCAAAAGCTTGACAATACGACACGACACAATAATAAACGATTACAATACATAATCTAAACGTCAATATCCATCATCGTTACTCAAAGTATACGGTAGGCCTAACTAACAGAAACTTCATTAACCACACAGACCATATTAGAGCTACATCCTGTCATACCAAATCAATTACCGGTAAAAAGTTGCCACGATATGTCACACTAAATCGAAAACCAACCCCGATTTCTTTTTAAATTACAAATTACAATACTTAACCTGCAACTTAACGCAGTTCCCAACAGATCAAGAAAAAGAATTCAAGCATTTCTGTAAGTCAATTTAGAGTAACCAAGGATCTACCAACCTTCAACTGCTTGCGTATCATGACATAACACGGGCCCTTCACCTACAGGTCATACATTACTTGAATAATAAAGGATCCAAAACAAGAAATATTATCTTGGAAGAAGATAGCTTCAACGCCAGTCCCACTTGCAAGAAAAATACATACTGTAAGTATTATGATATAACAAGAAGTTCCGTCACGGACTAAAGAGCCTACTTTTCTTAAAACTTAAGATTCATGCCAATGATTAATCTATATGGATCTATCTAGAATAATGACGAAATTAAATTGGTAATATCGAAATTTCTAATTAGTTCGAAATACTGTATACTTGGCATAATGTAGCCTAATAGAGCACTACAGTTGGCAGCCCTGGTGACTGAATATATTCTTAGTTCCATCTCTTAAGGTACAGATACAAAATTTGGTTGAAGTCCAATGAATAGTATGGACGTTACATGCAGTTAAACATTGGAGCTAACAGCGCACGTAAAATCATGTTGGCAACAATGTCATGCATGTATTGGCCAGAAATAATCTGAAATAATATGATCTATTTTTGTGCCAATTTTGAATGAAATCCATTAGTTAGTATAGAAGTTACTTGTATTTTAAAATTGGACCTATCGGCAGGCATAGAATCAAGTTGGCAGCACTGACTTATATTAATTATTCCAAATTAATCTAGAATATCAGGTGCTATACGTGTGCAAAGTATAGGGCTGTTGGCTTGCATACTTCCTGATATATTGATATTAGGTTAAAAAAATATAGACAGCATTTATTAACAGTTGGCAGCCCTGATTGATCTTAAAAATACTTAAAGTCATATCTGTTATGTTACCCATAGCACATACGAAATTTGGTTGAAATCCAACTGATTGTATAGAAGTTACATGTATTTAAAAATTGGCCCTATCAGCAGGCTTAGAATCATGTTGGTAGAACTGAAGTATATAAGTTACTCCAAAATTAATCTAAAATGTCAGGTGCTATACGTGTGCATAGTTTAAAGCTGTCGGCTTGCATACTTTCTGATATATTGGTATTTGTATAAAAGAATAGAGAGAGCAATTATTAACAGTTGTCAGCACTGGTGGCTCTTAAGAATACGCTCAGTCATATCTGTTTATGTACACATATTACATACACAATTTGGTTGAAATCCAATTGATAGTGTAGAAGTTATATGGATTTAAAATTTGGACTTATCAGAAGGCTTAAAGTTATTTTGGCAACACTGTCATGTATGGCCTCCTGGAAATTAAACTGAAACAGTGTTATCTACATGTGTGCCAATTTTGGTATGGCTTCCAAGTATACCTTCCAAGATATCCAACATGGAGCTTAAATTTCTAGTGCGTTGTTTCAACAGTTGGTAGCACTAACATAATTTTCAAATATGGACGTGAGATATTCCGGTATACATGCTTACTCATACTAAATTTGGTTTCGATTTCTGCAACCGTTTAGGAGTTGATAGGAGGAGGGGGGAGGGGGACACACACACACAGCCAGCCAGCCAGACAGACAGACAGACAAACCGACAGACAGACAGACAGAAGGACAGACAGATAGACAGACAGACAGACAGAAGGACAGACTGACAGACAGACAGACATTTTCCCGGATCGATCTCATAAGTCTAGTTTTTCCTCATTTTTGTAAAATGTGAAAAGTAGGCTAAACATATGAATAGGCTACTTGAATTTAAACGGACGCACGCTTTCATTAACCGCTTTCGGCCAAGATTTCAAACCATAACAGTGAAAATTAATTTAACACTTCACATTATCTTAAAGGTACATTACTAGGGACCGGATTTTTGGGTTTCTTAAATTGTAATTTTAGGTTTTGAAAAACATAAAATAATCTTTTTTAGGGTTTTAATGGGTAGAATAGGTTTTAAATAGTTTTTTATGTTTATAGTGTAGCAAAAGTTGACATAAACTGCGCAACACTTAAACTTAAGAAGAAAATCTGATTGCAACGAGAGTGTAAATATTTGACATAATGATACGCCATCAAATTATTATCACCGACAACTTCACACTTTTAGGTAATATTTCCTCTTTGTAAATATGTTGATTATTCAAATTCAATATAACCAAGGATGTCAGAAGTAATTTTTACACCCTAGCCCGTTTAATTAACTTTGTTTATTCAGAATGCAGAGAACTTGGAAAAAATAAGAGATTTATCCCCACATTCCTGACATTAAATAACCTATCAATAATACAGTATATACGCTAATAAAAATAATAACTTATGGCCTCGGATGCCAGGTGCAAGCTTTGTTTTTGGCACCCAGAGGGTAGCTTGCATGTCGAATTTCGTTGTTCCTTGAAGCACTATGAAAGTCAAGGTGGTTAGATATCTATAAGCTCCTTGAACACTATAGCGCTTTATAGTAGAGAAATGACGAACTTTGTGATGGCGGAAACTCCCGAGATTAATTTTGCCATTATGAACACGGCCTACTGAATTCAAATGGCTTCTTTGACATGCCAACATCGTATGACATGCGAGTCGTAAATTTTGCCGCCTTTCAAAAAAAAAAAATCTACTTACTACGGCCAGGAGCGAACCTGCAAGCTTGGGGTTAGTAGATCGACACGTTAACCACTCACCCAATACAAGCTAGATATAAGCTGAAAAGTACTGAAAGTATTTGAATGTTCTGGCAGGTAGGATTTCTCTCCATCGACTAGAGCTAGGAATAAACACTGTCTTGCGGTTTACCATTAACAATTATGAACCATAAATTCAAATATACTACAATAAATTGAACAACACTGCAATTAGGTATTTTTAGATACTGATTATTTTGTCCTTAATCAATGAAATAATGTACTGAAATGTGCCTTCTTTGTTTTTAATATGCTTTGTGTTTATTATACACTATTTTGTTTATCCCAGTGACAGTGGGGTGGAATTTTCACCTGAAAAATCACGTGGTGTCAGGAGGGCATCCGGCCTTTAATCCCTGTCCAAAACCAAAATGAGCCTGGTTGGCTCCAGCGATCCAATTAATTGGGAAAAAGCCGAAGATAGAAAAAAATACATTATTTTATCTAATTTTATTTGTTAGTTAAGTTATATATGTACAGTATTTTTTTTCGAAATGTAATGTTGTTTAGTTAGTCAACATGATTGTACGCAATTTTAATGGGCGGTTCTCTAATCCTGAAAAAAAAAAAAAAAAAAAAAAAAAAAAAAAAAAAAAAACCCAACATGTGATTAATAAATACATGTTCTAGACTTGGCAGCAAACACTGCTTGACGATCACAGGCAGTTAGGAGAAAAAGAGGAAGTTTTAATTTTTTAATTTTTTTTTAGGATATGGCTTTTAGTTCCGGGAGTGTCCGAGGACATGTTCGGATCGCCAATTTTTTGTAGCTGCTTCGAGGCAGACACCCAATGGGTGAGCTACACGTACCGTCGCGTGTGGAGTGTTGTCTGGGGTGGAAAGTTTGAATGTAAGGGCGAGGAGTTGGAAGGTAGTGGCTGTGGCCTATAGTTAGGGACCAACCCCGGCATTTGCCTGGAAGGAAGATGGGAAACCACAGAAAACCATCTTCAAGGTTGCCGGTGGCGGTATTCGAACCTCCTCGCCTCCCGGATGTGAGCGACTACCAGCAGTCATGCCGTAACGACCACGGCTAACTCACCCGGTGAGGAAGTGATAATAAGACAAGACAGGAAATTCATTCCAGTTCAGTGCAGGCAGACATGTTGGCAGCAGCAGCGCGGGAACAGATCACACATCGCTTAAAAGAGCAAAGTTCACAACCCACTCCAACTTGACCATTTAATAACAATCACACTAAGCAAGGATACTTGAAGGTCAATCACCACTATCAGCAGTGCCGAATTAAGGTAAAATGAGGCCCAAGTCCCTCAGATTTTTGGGGCCCCTTTATATTTTCAAATTGTTTCTTAGCAGCTGTATATTTAATAAAGTATATATAAGAGTATTTTTCTCAAGATGAATAATACAATTTTTATAAAATCATATATACATATATACAGTACCGTACACACATTTCAATTGAAACGATCATCGTTATTTGAAAACATTTCAGATGATTTGATGAACAATCTAACAAATCATACATTTTTTTTACTTCTGTAAAATGTAATAAAAACCTTTTTTTTTCGGTGAATGACATTTTGTACAATGTCATAACATCAATTTCCCGCAGAACATCTGACTCGATATACATTAAACTTAGCATGTCTAATCGTTCTTGTGACATGATACTTTTTTGCGCACTTTTCATCCGTTTCAATTTTGAAAACGAGCGCTCCGCAGAACAATTCATTATCATGAGGGTCAGAAAAATGCGAAAAGCAATTTCTAAGTTCGGAAAAACAGACTCAAGCTTGTCTCGAATAAGAATTTCGTAAAGTTCAGAATGAGTGAACTCAGTTTTTAAAGGACATTGTAATTTAATATCATGCTGAAACTCTCTCAGTTCTGGTTAAAATTTTTCTGAATCTTCGGAATACAATTTGGGGGGGCCCAGATAATTGTGGGCCCTAGGCGTGGGCCTAGTCGGGCCTAATGGGTAATCCAACACTGACTATCAGTATCTCAACAAAACAGCGCATATGACTAACAAATCTTCACTAGTTGTAGTTTAATTACTACTGTAACAAAATAAGTGGATATATTAACGGTCTGGCCATGTTGAAACACCGGATCCCATGAAAACTCCGCAGTTAAGCAGCGTTGGGCGTGGTCGGAACTTGGATGGTATGCCGATTCTAGGTACTGCGCGCTGTTGGCCAACATAAGGAGGAGCGGAAAGGCCCTGGCCACCCTACCGCACGTAAACTCCGGCTGAGGATAACAGTAGGGTAGTGAGGCCGGTTCTAACTCACCCATTTTATTTGTACCAGACTGTACAAGTTAAAATCATTAATATCTGGCCAACCCATGGCCCGATTTTGACAAATGAGGTGTCGTTGGACTCGAGCTGACGTTCTCTTTCCTATGGACAATTCGTTATATTTTTGATTTTTTTTTGTATTTTTTACTTTCGAAAATAGGCGATAGTTTGAAAACCAAACAGCATAGAACGTTGTGCCATGGCTCAAACGAATGGCCTTTATGACCTTTATTTTCTATAAGAAAACTTTTTTACTTTTTATGTTTTTTTGAAAACACACGAATTTTGAAAATCCTATATTTTGGAAACTAGGAAGTTTACAAAAAAATTGTTTGACGTAAATTAATGGTCCCTACCCCCTCTACCCCCAAAATAAATTTCAAGTCTCTAGGATAAAAACCTGACAGTAGTGGGGTAACACGGGAGCTGTCTACTAACTTATTGAACCCTCCTCGTATTTGCCCCGAACCTGATATCTCGCTAACCAAACATGGGATTTGAACCTACAGGGTGTCCTAGCACTCGTAGTGATGCCCCCTACTTTCCTATAGCCTCTTAATTTAATTAAAAGACCAAAACTAAAAGGTCATTCGCGAGTAGTGGGGTAGTGTTGGTTTCCTCAAGTCGCGCTCGTGCTTGAATATGTATGCCTATGTTGGGAAAGGGTTAGGAGGTGGGGGAGGTGTAGGGTCGAGTGAGGGGTCGTTTAGATGGTATTTGTAGTAGTGTGGTGAGGGGTGGGGGGGTGCTTTCAAAAGCAAGTGGTGAGCCCCTACGACCTTGGAATGGAAGGAGCCATGCTAGGAGGACGTGCTTGGATTCATTTTTTTCGTCTCGTTGCGCTCTTTACGGAAATGTAGATGACGAAAAGGTGAAATGCTGGAAACACGTTTTTTTGGGTGGAAAACCATGATTTTGAACTTTTTGATATATCTCGCGAACCAATCATGCTAGAGGTGTGTTCGACAGGTCCAAGTACTCGGGGTGACGTCCTCTTTGCTATGGACCACTCATTGTAATTTTAAAAAATTTGGGAAACTCGATTTTGGGGTAAACACGTGTTTTTTGTGATTTTTGCCGATATCTCACGAATCAATAACGCTATAGACGTGTACGAGGTGTCCTAGGACTCGAGCTAACGCCCTCTTTCAAATGTGGTAGATATTTTTTCCAAAAAGATAATTCACAAAGGGCCTAACGCCATACATGTTGAAATAACGTTTTCTTTTTCTTTACCTGTTTATAATGTCCATGAAGCGTGGTGGTTGAGAGAGACGATACTGCTGGGTGTGTGTTTCAACGAACCTGTCGCTGACCACGGTGGCTGTGTTCAATAGATCAATCGCTATTTCGACGGGTCGGTGTATGACAGAGCAAGCGTGCGTTTTTTCACACATTTTACCTTTAACGTGTAAACGGTGATGAGAACTTGGTTCTATGTTGGTCGAAGCGAGTACAGAAAACAAACTTGCCGACGAGCAGGAGGTGAATGTCATTTGAGCTTATTGGAAGGCGCTGATCTGACTTGACAACAGGTGCAATGGAAAAATGACAAATACGCTTGAAAGTGAAATAATCTGACCATTGTGGTGGCAGGGAAGAGCGAAAGGCATGTAAACACATGTGAAACCACATGAGGGCTAAACCAGTCACATCCTGTCTTGCTTCGTACGTGACAAAATGCAAGTTCAGGTGAAATTTGGTCTACCGCAGGTGTTCCACCTTGGACGTTAGCTGTCCACGTGCACGATAACTGTTAACAAGTGACATCCTGTTTTGCTTCGTACGTGACAAAATGCAAGTTCATGTGAAATTTGATTCGCCACAGGTGTTCACTTTGGGCGTTAGCTGTCCACGTGACCGATAACAGAATATTCAAAGCGTGGGAAAAAATGATTATACATGCAACGTAGCATATATAAAGACATGTCGTTATCATTTCCACTCTCACTTGGGTGGACTACCTTTGAACACATTGCATTGCGTGAAACACTTGGTCTTGTTTAACAGTTTTGGTGTTGGTGGAAGATACTTAACCTTGTTGTGGGGTAGGTATATACATATATATATTTATTCATGTATATATTTATTGATTTATATATATATTTACATGCAATTATTTATTGCTTAGGTAATTAATGATTTTTTAATTTATTTGATTGCCGATAACCGGTATACCTTTACATGTCTGAGAGAGAAGAAACCATTGCACTTTTGAGCCCACTAGAAGGAAACAGCAAGAAGCCACTGCAAGTAAAGGTGGGATTATTTCTTTAAACTAACTTGTTTCATTTTTTGTTTGTTTTATATTTCATTTTATGAAATGCATGTATTAACCTGAATTTAGGTATTTATAACGGTTTATTTTATTTATTTTTAGAAACTTGGAAAGAAAAGCCTTACTGTCGTAGCAGTCGCTGAAAACCCGAGACGCAGTAAAGTGCAATCATTGTTTCCAGGCAGTGAACTATTTAAAACTCAGGTAAGCCTAACATAAAATGCTATTCCATTTTACCACTACTGAAAACTCGTAGACAAAAATTTCATTACCTGTACATGACTAGGACGATGATTGCTTTCTTGATTAATGACTATGTATTGGCAACCGGTACAAGACCATATTGGTTGTTTACCGGGTAAGTACAAGGCCATATTGGATTTTGTAAAAAAAAAAAAAAAAAAATTAATTTAACTGACATGTCGTCCCTATAACAATAATAATAATAATAATAATAATAATAATAATAATAATAATAATAGCAATATCGTATGGCCTCGGGTGCCAGGTGCAAGCTTTGTTATTTGACACACAGAGGGTAGCTTGCATGTCGAATTTAGTTTTTCCTTGACTATGAATGTCATGGAGGTTACATGTTAGATATCTAATATCTTTAAACTCTATGGCGCTTTCTAGTAGAAAAATGAGGAACTTTGTACCCTATGAACTCAATGAATATTCACAGGTTTGAACATAATAATCTGAACAAAATGACATGACATTATTATTTTTTGTTTATGTATTTGTTAAAGGGGAATGTAAATGACTGCAGCTTTATAAAAAGAAAATAAGTACATGGGTTACTGTTAGTGTCGACATACAGTTTATTATAATTTTTATGGTGTTTTGATATATTAATGCCAATTAACGTTAAAGTTTTATTTACAAGTATTGATTGATGATTGAGTGATTGGTTATTTTGTTTGCTTTTAGGTGTCGTCATGCGCCATTAACGTAATGAACAGACAGTGAACAAGCATACATTGTGCTTTAAAGTACACTGTGCAACGTTAATAACTTACAATAAGAAAAAGTTTTATTATAACACATGGCGTTAGTACCAAATACAACAAGTGAGCAAGTTGGTTTACCACGTGGGTTAAATTTAAAATCAGAACATGACCGTTGGTTAACATTTGAATCCTGGCCTGTAGGCTTTTAGTCGACACATGAACTTGCAAAAGCAGTTTTTTTTACTTGAACCGAGAAGATGTGGTGCGCTGTGTGTTTTGTCGTATTGAACTTTCCCACTGGGAAGAAGGGGATGATCCCTTTAGAGACCATTTGCGATGGTCTCCTTGTTGTCCTTACATGCTTGGAAAACAAGTGGGTAACATACCTGTGTATTCATTTTACCGAACCACAAGACCATTGGCCGCTACTTACGTTGCTGAATCACAAATAAATAATAATAATGTATTACCAGCCAACGGTAGTGTCGATATATGTGGTCCATATGCCATAGGCAGTGTTGAATTAGCGTGTGCTTTTGAAAAATTGGGAGTTTGCAAGACTAAAGCACTAGCACACCCCGAGTACAGCTCTGTTGAAAAACGTTTAGAATCGTATAAAAATGTTTGGCCATTAATATTAAAACACCTTACCAAACAGCTAAGTGAAGCTGGATTTTTTTTATACTGGTGAAGGGGATAAAACAATATGTTTTTATTGTGGACAAGCTGTACCCGGCATGCGTTGCAATGCCAATCAAAGAAAGTGTTGGCGTTGAAATTCTGCTTCTTGAAGTGCTTTAGGATACACAACATGTTAACTGCCTCTAAGCTATCATAAAATGGATTTTCTAATTTAGAACCATTCGAGGGAGCGTGCACAACAACTTTCAAAAAGTTTCATCGCTGTCACTCATTTGTTGAATCTAATCGTACGCTACCTATTGTGAAATGGATTTACTAAGTCGAAACCCTTCCCTGGCGTGTACACAATGACTCATCAATGATTCATCGCAATCGGATGAATGGTATATGCACGTATAGGGGTTTTTGTTTAAACGATTCGTGCGCTGTCACTCATTTGTTGAATCTACTCGTGCGCTACCTATTGAGAAATGTATTACTAAGTCGAAGCCCTTCCCTGGCGTGTACACAATAACTCATCAAGGTTTCATCGCAATCGAAGAATGTTATATGAACTCAATAGGGAATTTTGTTGAAATGCTTCGCGCGTCGTCACCCATTTGTTGCATCTACTCTTGCGCTACTTATTGTGAAATGGATTTACTAAGTCCCCTTCCCTGGCGGGTACAAAATAACTGATCAATGTTTCATCGCAATCGGATGAATAGTATATGAACGCATACCTGATTTTGTTTAAACGATTCGCACTCCGTCACTCATTTGTTGAATCTACTCGTGCGCTACCTACTGTAAAATGTATTTACTAAGTTAGAAACCGTCACGTAAGTGTCCACAACATCTCACCCAAGTTTCATCGCTATCGTCGTTCATTTGTCGAATCTACTCGTGTGCTACCAACTGTGAAATGTATTTACTAAGCCAGAAACCTTCCTTGGAGTGTCAACCATATTTCACCCAAGTTTCACCGCTAACGGCAGAATGGTATATGACCTTATAAGGGACTTTGTTGAAACGCTTCGCGTGTCGTCCCTCATTTGTTGAATCAACTTGTGCGCTGCATATTGTATAGGGGATTTACTAAGCCAGAAATTTTCCATGACGTGTACACAACATCTCACCCAAGTTTCATAGGTACGGACGAATGGTACATGTATGCATACGGGACTTGGTTGAAACGCTTCGCGTGTCGTCGCTCATTTGTTGATTCTACTCTTGCGCTACATATTGTAATATGGATGTACTCAGCCAGAAACCTTCCCTGGAGTGTACACAACATCTCACCCAAGTTTCATCGCAATCGGATGAATGGTATGTGAACGTATACGGGACGTTGTCGAAACACTTCGCGCGTAGTCACTCATTTGTTGAACATAAACGTGCGCTTCGTATTGTAAAATGGATTTACTTAGCCAGAAACCTTTCCTGGAGTGTACACAACAATTCACCAAACATTTATCACTATCAGACGAATGGTATATGACTTTATACGGGACTTTGTTGAAACGCTTCGCGTGTCATCGCTCATTTGTTGAATCTACTGGTGCGCTACCTATTGTAAAATGTATGTACTAAGCCAGAAACCTTCCCTGGAGTGTACACAGCATCTCAGCCAAGTTTCATCGCTATCGGATGAATGGTATATGAAATTAAATGGGACTTTGTTGAAACGCTTCGCGCGCAGTTGCTCATTTGTTGATTCTACTCGTGCTCTACCTATTTTTAAAGGGATTTACTAAGCTAGAAACCTTCCCTGGAGTGCACACAAAATCTCAGCCTAGTTTCATCGCTATCGGACGAATGGTATATGAACGCAAACGTGACTTTGTTGAAATGCTTCGCGCGTCGTAGCTCATTTGTTGAATCTAATCGTGCGCTGCCTATTGTAAAGTGGATGTACTAAGCCAGAAAATTTCCCTGCAGTGTACACAACATTTTACGCAAGTTTCATAGCTATCGGACGAATGGTATATGAATGCATTCGGGACTTTGTTGAAATGCTTCGCGCATCGTCGCTCATTTGTTGAATCTACGCGTGCGCTACCTATTGTAAAATGGATTTACTAAGTCAGAAACCATCCTTGGAGTGTACTCAACATCTCACCCAAGTTTCATCGCTATCGGACGAATGGTATATGAACACATACGGGACTTTGTTGAAATGCTTCGCGCATCGTCGCTCATTTGTTGAATCTACGCGTGCGCTACCTATTGTAAAATGGATTTACTAAGTCAGAAACCATCCTTGGAGTGTACTCAACATCTCACCCAAGTTTCATCGCAATCGGACGAATGGTAGCCTATATGAACACATACGGGACTTTGTTGAAATGCTTCGCGCATCGTCGCTCATTTGTTGAATCTACGCGTGCGCTACCTATTGTAAAATGGATTTACTAAGTCAGAAACCTTCCTTGGAGTGTACTCAACATCTCACCCAAGTTGCATCGCAATCGGACGAATGGTATATGAACACATACGGGACTTTGTTGAAATGCTTCGCGCATCGTCGCTCATTTGTTGAATCTACGCGTGCGCTACCTATTGTAAAATGGATTTACTAAGTCAGAAACCTTCCTTGGAGTGTACTCAACATCTCACCCAAGTTTCATCGCAATCGGACGAATGGTATATGAACGCATAGGAGACATACACACCCACAGACAAACTATCACGTAAGATTGATTTTTATATATATAGATTTGCTTTAAAGGATTGGCAAATGACTGATGACCCTTTTGTGCAACACGCTCGTTGGTTACCAAACGGTAAATACATGGTGTTGCTTAAAGGTCAGGAATTTGTGAACACTATTCGTAAAGAAAAAGTGATTGCAGCACAAGACTTAAAAGTGCCTTGAGAGTTAGAACACGCGGAGCAAATACACGAGGCTGAAAGAAAAGACTTGTCTCACGAACAGATACAAAAGTGTGACCAACAATTATGTAAAATTTGTTATCAAGATGAACTAGGTGTTGTATTTTTGCCGTGTGGACACATGATAGCCTGTGTCAAGTGTGCATTAGAACTTAACACTTGTGCTATATGCAGAAAAGTAGTATCTGCTACAGTTAGGGCATTTCTTGCATAACTAGTATAATTTATTCACCATGCATAGTGCAAAATCCCTAATTGCACAATATTATTAAAGCTGTTTTAGAGTGTAATAGGTATGCTTTTGTTTTGTTTATAGACTACTACAATGAATGTTTTGAATGCTGTGGGACAATCATGTGGCTTAGAGAAAAAGAAGCTCAGCGAATTGCCAACGCATATTCCATTCCGCATTATCAAGATTCGGAAATTGAAAACAGCATATGGTGATCGTGTACTTTGTGTATGTGAAAACTTTGAGACATTTCTGCCTATACGGTTTAATGATATGTCGTAAAGTGTTTTTGATGAAGTCAATAATGCTGTGCAACCTGTACACTTAATTTATGAAGGTTTTAAAAACAATAGGTGCATGATTCGTTTTAATTAAATAAAAAAAAGTCAAATAATAATGGAAGATATAAGTCATGACAATGGACTGAAATAAAAATATGTGTATAGAATAATAATGTCTTAGTGTTTAGTATTGTCTTAAAAAATATTATCATGAAACCAAAAACATGTATATAAAGTTTGTAAATAAATGAAAATAATGGTACAATGTTGTTTTATTTTCTATAGAAGTCAGAATATTTAACATTGCAGAGTATACATGATTATGACAATAAAAATCACACTTAATACAAGTCTTTGCCTATACGATAGTGTGTTATAGTTTTAAGAACAAAGCTTGTTGTAGATCTTTTTTCTTCCACGGTAAACAATAGGCATGAAAACGTTATTGTCCTGTTTTGGATCATTATCACTATCATAATCATAAGCAGCATGATCTATATCACTATTATTATAATCACTATAATTATCCTCAACATTACTAAAACCAGTTAAATATTCCTGGTCCTCTTCCTGTTCCTCTTCCTCTTCCTCTTCCTCTTCCTCTTCCTCTACAGTGTCCTTATGTAGAGTCTGCGTGGCTTTTGGTAATGTTAAGGGTTTTTTGAACATTGAATTATTTTCAATAGTAGTATTGTTTTGTAGCACTTGCTTTTTAACATTTTCATGATTTTCTGTTGACAGCAATAGTGTTTCATGCAGTACACTACATTGATGATCACTGACACTTAAAACCACACTATTTTTGCTTTTTAGCTCACTGTGACATTGTTTTGAACGTTGTTTTGTACAACGCCAAATAACAGTTCCATTTTTATTGGTTCGTTTCACAATATATGAATATCCTTTATAGAATGCATGAGGCTTACCATACCTAGTCACAGATACTTCCATATCAACTGTCAAGCTTAGACTAAGCTCTAGTAAAGACAACTTGGTAATAAGAACAATAGTTTAATGTGCGAGCATATATGGGTGCAAATGTGGGAGCAAAAAAAGTGGGAGCAAAAATTGGGAGCAAAAAGTAGGAGCAAAAAAGTAGAAGCAAAAAGTGGGAGCAAAAAGTGGGAGCAAAAAGTGGGAGCAAAAATTGGGAGCAAAAAGTGGGAGCAAAAAGTGGGGGCAAAAATTGAGAGCAAAAAGTGGGAGCAAAAAAAAGTAGGATCAAGTATGGGAGTAAATGTGAAAGCAAAAGTGGGAGCAAGTATGGGAGCATATGTGAAAGCAAATGTGGGAGCAAAAGAGTGGGAGCAAAAAGTGGGAGCAAAAAGTGGGAGCATAAAGTGGGAGAAAAAATTGGGAGCAAAAAGTGGGAGCAAAAATTGGGAGCAAAAAGTGGGAGCAAAAAGTGGGAGCAAAAAGTGGGAGCAAAAATTGGGAGCAAAAAGTGGGAGCAAAAAATGGGAGCAAAAAGTGCGAGCAAAAAAAAAGTAGGAGCAAGTATGGGAGCAAATGTGAAAGCAAAAGTGGGAGCAAGTACGGGAGCATATGTGAAAGCAAAAGTGGGAGCAAAAAAAGTGAGAAAAAAAGTGGGAGCAAAAAGTGTAAGCAAAAGTGGGAGCAAATATGAGAGCATAAAAGTAGGAGGAAGTATGGGAGCACATGTGAAAGCAAAAGTGGGAGCAAAAAGTGAGAGAAAAAAAGTGTGACCACAAAGTGTAAGCAAAAGTGGGAGCAAATATGAGAGCAAAAAAAAGTGGAGGCAAAAATGTGAGAGCAAAAAGTGGGAGCAAAACGTGTAAGCAGAAGTGGGAGCAAACAAGTGTGAGCAAATATGGGAGCAGAAAGTGGGAGCAAATGTGAAAGCAAAAGTGGGAGCAAAAAGAGCGAGCAAAAGTGAGTGCACAAAGTGGGAGCAAAATGTGTGAGTAAAAAGTGAGGGCAAATGTGGTGTTTTACTAAAACAATCTCCCCTAACCTAACCTAACCTAACTTCACCCAACCTAATTTCACCTAACCTAACGTCACCTAACCTAACCTTCCAACTCTCAGATCAAAAATGAAATTCTGGCCATAGTCGAGTTGGAACCCAAAACCTCAGGGATAACACCCAAGTGTACTAGCCACTACACCGCGAAATGGGCAAATTATCATGCAGCACAACACAAAAATAAAAAAGTTTTCCGTAGTGTAACTCATTGGCTGACAATCATAGTTGAGAATTCAAACCCAAGACCTCAGGACTTTTGTTTTGAACATTATCAGAAATATTATTCCATTTACATTTTGCTGTTGCTTATAGTTATAAGAGTTGGCATTAATATGGGAGCAAAAGTGAAAGCAAAAAGTGGGTGCAAGCATGGCTGGTTGTAGAGACTTTCATATCAACTAATACACATAAATTAAATTTTAGTAAAGTGACTTGGCTAATAGTAATTATAATATTAACAGTTTTAAAAAAATTCAAGGGGATTGATATTTTTCAGGGTGTAATTTCCAAAGTACTGTCAAGAATAATAATTACATGAACAGATTCCAAGATCTCTAGAGTGCTTTTAAGGTTAATGATTGGCTAGGAGTGAGATAGAGCTAGCTAACCTAAGTTAACCTCAGCTCAGTAAACCTAACCTTGTCACATGGCATGTTCTACAAGTATAGACTTGCTTTGAGACTGGCTATGACGTCACAGATGAATGGCGGTGGGAGGCTTAACATGACTTTTTATTACACAAAAACATTTTCCTTTTTGCTAGCCAATTTTTGCTCCCACTTTTTTTGCTCCCACATTTGCACCCATATATGCTCGCACATTAAACTATTGTTCTTATTACCAAGTTGTCTTTACTAGAGCTTAGTCTAAGCTTGACAGTTGATATGGAAGTATCTGTGACTAGGTATGGTAAGCCTCATGCATTCTATAAAGGATATTCATATATTGTGAAACGAACCAATAAAAATGGAACTGTTATTTGGCGTTGTACAAAACAACGTTCAAAACAATGTCACAGTGAGCTAAAAAGCAAAAATAGTGTGGTTTTAAGTGTCAGTGATCATCAATGTAGTGTACTGCATGAAACACTACTGCTGTCAACAGAAAATCATGAAAATGTTAAAAAGCAAGTGCTACAAAACAATACTACTATTGAAAATAATTCAATGTTCAAAAAACCCTTAACATTACCAAAAGCCACGCAGACTCTACATGAGGACACTGTAGAGGAAGAGGAAGAGGAAGAGGAAGAGGAAGAGGAAGAGGAACAGGAAGAGGACCAGGAATATTTAACTGGTTTTAGTAATGTTGAGGATAATTATAGTGATTATAATAATAGTGATATAGATCATGCTGCTTATGATTATGATAGTGATAATGATCCATAACAGGACAGTAACGTTTTCATGCCTATTGTTTACCGTGGAAGAAAAAAGATCTACAACAAGCTTTGTTTTTAAAACTATAACACACTATCGTATAGGCAAAGACTTGTATTAAGTGTGATTTTTATTGTCATAATCATGTATACTCTGCAATGTTAAATATTCTGACTTCTATAGAAAATAAAACAACATTGTACCATTATTTTCATTTATTTACAAACTTTATATACATTTTTTTGGGTTTCATGATAATATTTTTTAAGACAATACTAAACACTAAGACATTATTATTCTATACACATATTTTTCTTTCAGTCCATTGTCATGACTTATATCTTCCATTATTATTTGACTTTTTTTATTTAATTAAAACGAATCATGCACCTATTGTTTTTAAAACCTTCATAAATTAAGTGTACAGGTTGCACAGCATTATTGACTTCATCAAAAACACTTTCCGACATATCATTAAACCGTATAGGCAGAAATGTCTCAAAGTTTTCACATACACAAAGTACACGATCACCATATGCTGTTTTCAATTTCCGAATCTTGATAATGCGGAATGGAATATGCGTTGGCAATTCGCTGAGCTTCTTTGTCTCTAAGCCACATGATTGTCCCACAGCATTCAAAACATTCATTGTAGTAGTCTATAAACAAAACAAAAGCATACCTATTACACTCTAAAACAGCTTTAATAATATTGTGCAATTAGGGATTTTGCACTATGCATGGTGAATAAATTATACTAGTTATGCAAGAAATGCCCTAACTGTAGCAGATACTACTTTTCTGCATATAGCACAAGTGTTAAGTTCTAATGCACACTTGACACAGGCTATCATGTGTCCACAAGGCAAAAATACAACACCTAGTTCATCTTGATAACAAATTTTACATAATTGTTTGTCACACTTTTGTATCTGTTCGTGAGACAAGTCTTTTCTTTCAGCCTCGTGTATTGGCTCCGCGTGTTCTAACTCTAAAGGCACTTTTAAGTCTTGTGCAGCAATCACTTTTTCTTTACGAATAGTGTTCACAAATTCCTGACCTTTAAGCAACACCATGTATTTACAGTTTGGTAACCAACGAGCGTGTTGCACAAAAGGGTCATCAGTCATTTGCCAATCCTTTAAAGCAAATCCACAATAAAAACATATTGTTTTATCCCCTTCACCAGTATAAAAACAAGAAGTTCCGTTAACAACTATACAGCCTACTTTTCATGCCAATGATTATTCTACAGAATATGAACCTATCTAGAATAATGACGAAATTAAGTTGGTAATATCGAAATATCTAATTAGTTCAAAATATACCTGGTATAATGTAGCCTAATAGAGCACTACAGTTGGCAGCACTGGTGACTGAATATATTCTTAGTTCCATCTCTTAAGGTACAGAATACAAAATTTGGTTGAAGTCCAATGGACGTTACTTGCAGTTAGACACTGGATCTATCAGCACGCTTAAAAGCATGTTGCCAACAATACCATGCGTGTGCTGGTCAGAAATAATCTGAAATATTATGATATCTTGTTGTGCCAATTTTGGATGAAATCCATTTGTTAGTATAGAAGTTACATGTATTTAAAATTGGACATATCAGCAGGCATAGAATCATGTTGTCAGCACTGCCTTGTATTAATTACTCCAAATTAATCTAGAATGTCAGGTGCTATACGTGTGCAAAGTATAGATCTGTTGGCTTGCATACTTTCTGATATATTGATATTAGGGTAAAAAATATAGACAGCATTTATTAACAGTTGGCATCCCTGATTGCACTGACGAATACTTATAGTCATATCTGATATGTTACACATAGCACATGCGAAATTTGGATGAAATCCTACTGATAGTATAGAAGTTCCATGTATTTAAAAATTGGCCCTATCAGCAGGCTTAGAATCATGTTGGTAGAACTGACGTATACAAGTTACTCCAAAATTAATCAAACATGTCAGGTACTATACGTTTGCATAGTTTAAAGCTGTCGGCTTGCACACATTCTGATATATTGGTATTTGGATAAAAAAATAGAGAGAGCAATTATTAACAGTTGGCAGCCCTGGTGTTTCTTAAGAATACGCTCAGTCATATCTGTTTATGTACAGATATTACATACAAAATTTGGTTGAAATCCAGTTGATAGTGTAGAAGTTATATGCATTTAAACTTTGGACCTATCAGAAGGCTTAAAATTATTTTGGCAACACTGTCATGGTTGGCCTCCTGGAAATTAAACTGAAATAGTATTATCTACATGTGTGCCAATTTTGGAATAGCTCCTATGCATACCTTGCACGATATCCAACATGGAGCTCAAATTTCTAGTGCGTTTTTTCAACAGTTGGTAGCACTGACATCATTTTCAAATATAGACGTGAGCTATTCCGGTGCACATCTTTACTCATACTAAATTTGGTTTTGATTGCTGCAGCCGTTTAGGAGTTGATAGGGGGGGACACACACACAGCCAGACAGACAGACAGACAGACAGAAGGACAGACAGACAGACAGACAGACAGACAGACAGACAGACAGACACACATTTGCCCGATCTCATAAGACTACTTTTTCCTCATTTTTGCAAAATGTGAAAAGTAGGCTAAAAAATCCAGCTTCACTTTGCTGTTTGGTAAGGTGTTTTAATATTAATGGCCAAACATTTTTATAAGATTCTAAACGTTTTTCAACAGAGCTGTACTCGGGGTGTGCTAGTGTTTTAGTCTTGCAAACTCCCAATTTTTCAAAAGCTCACGCTAATTCAACACTGCCTATGGCATATGGACCACATATATCGACACTACCGTTGGCTGGTAATACATTATTATTATTTATTTGTGATTCAGCAACGTAAGTAGCGGCCAATGGTCTTGTGGTTCGGTAAAATGAATACACAGGTATGTTACCCACTTGTTTTCCAAGCATGTAAGGACAACAAGGAGACCATCGCAAATGGTCTCTAAAGGGATCATCCCCTTCTTCCCAGTGGGAAAGTTCAATACGACAAAACACACAGCGCACCACATCTTCTCGGTTCAAGTAAAAAAAACCTGCTTTTGCAAGTTCATGTGTCGACAAAAAGCCTACAGGCCAGGATTCAAATGTTAACCAACGGTCATGTTCTGATTTTAAATTTAACCCACGTGGTAAACCAACTTGCTCACTTGTTGTATTTGGTACTAACGCCATGTGTTATAATAAAACTTTTTCTTATTGTAAGTTATTAACGTTGCACAGAGTACTTTAAAGCACAATGTATGCTTGTTCACTGTCTGTTCATTACGTTAATGGCGCATGACGACACCTAAAAGCAAACAAAATAACCAATCACTCAATCAATCAATCAATACTTGTAAATAAAACTTTAACGTTAATTGGCATTAATATATCAAAACACCATAAAAATTATAATAAACTGTATGTCGACACTAACAGTAACCCATGCACTTATTTTCTTTTTATAAAGCTGCAGTCATTTACATTCCCCTTTAACAAATACATAAACAAAAAATAATAATGTCATGCCATTTTGTTCAGATTATTATGTTCAAACCTGTGAATATTCATTGAGTTCATAGGGTACAAAGTTCCTCATTTTTCTACTAGAAAGCGCCATAGAGTTTAAAGATATTAGATATCTAACATGTAACCTCCATGACATTCATAGTCAAGGAAAAACTAAATTCGACATGCAAGCTACCCTCTGTGTGTCAAATAACAAAGCTTGCACCTGGCACCCGAGGCCATACGATATTGCTATTATTATTATTATTATAATTATTATTATTATTATTATTGTTATAGGGACGACATGTCAGTTAAATTAAAAATTTTGTTTTTTTTTACAAAATCCAATATGGCCTTGTACTTACCCGGTAAACAACCAATATGGTCTTGTACCGGTTGCCAATACATAGTCATTAATCAAGAAAGCAATCATCGTCCTAGTCATGTACAGGTAATGAAATTTTTGTCTACGAGTTTTCAGTAGTGGTAAAATGGAATAGCATTTTATGTTAGGCTTACCTGAGTTTTAAATAGTTCACTGCCTGGAAACAATGATTGCACTTTACTGCGTCTCGGGTTTTCAGCGACTGCTACGACAGTAAGGCTTTTCTTTCCAAGTTTCTAAAAATAAATAAAATAAACCGTTATAAATACCTAAATTCAGGTTAATACATGCATTTCATAAAATGAAATATAAAACAAAAAAAAATGAAACAAGTTAGTTTAAAGAAATAATCCCACCTTTACTTGCAGTGGCTTCTTGCTGTTTCCTTCTAGTGGGCTCAAAAGTGCAAGGGTTTCTTCTCTCTCAGACATGTAAAGGTATACCGGTTATCGGCAAACAAATAAATTAAAAAATCATTAATTACCTAAGCAATAAATAATTGCATGTAAATATATATATATATAAATCAATAAATATATAAATGAATAAATATATATATGTATATACCTACCCCACAACAAGGTTAAGTATCTTCCACCAACACCAAATCTGTTAAACAAGACCAAGTGTTTCACGCAACGCAATGTGTTCAAAGGTAGTCCACCCAAGTGAGAGTGGAAATGATAACGACATGTCTTTATATATGCTACGTTGCATGCATAATCATTTTTTCCCACGCTTTGAATATTCTGTTATCGGTCACGTGGACAGCTAACGCCCAAAGTGAACACCTGTGGCGAATCAAATTTCACATGAACTTGCATTTTGTCACGTACGAAGCAAAACAGGATGTCACTTGTTAACAGTTATCGTGCACGTGGACAGCTAACGTCCAAGGTGGAACACCTGCGGTAGATCAAATTTCACCTGAACTTGCATTTTGTCACGTACGAAGCAAGACAGGATGTGACTGGTTTAGCCCTCATGTGGTTTCACATGTGTTTACATGCCTTTCGCTCTTCCCTGCCACCACAATGGTCAGATTATTTCACTTTCAAGCGTATTTGTCATTTTTCCATTGCACCTGTTGTCAAGTCAGATCAGCGCCTTCCAATAAGCTCAAATGACATTCACCTCCTGCTCGTCGGCAAGTTTGTTTTTTGTACTCGCTTCGACCAACATAGAACCAAGTTCTCATCACCGTTTACACGTTAAAGGTAAAATGTGTGAAAAAACGCACGCTTGCTCTGTCATACACCGACCCGTCGAAATAGCGATTGATCTATTGAACACAGCCACCGTGGTCAGCGACAGGTTCGTTGAAACACACACCCAGCAGTATCGTCTCTCTCAACCACCACGCTTCATGGACATTATAAACAGGTAAAGAAAAAGAAAACGTTATTTCAACATGTATGGCGTTAGGCCCTTTGTGAATTATCTTTTTGGAAAAAATATCTACCACATTTGAAAGAGGGCGTTAGCCCGAGTCCTAGGACACCTCGTACACGTCTATAGATTTTACAATAGATTGATTTACTAAGCCAAACACCTTCCCTGGAGTGCACTCAACATCTCTCCCAAGGTTCATCGCAATCGGATGAATGGTATATGAACGCATACGGAACTTTGTAACGCTCTAACGTGCTGAGACAAACAGAAATCGATATCACTGCCACCTTTGGTATAAAACACAACTTTCCGCCATGGGCGGAGTGTATGTTATGGCGGTAGTTGCACAGGTTGCGACCAGGTGGCTCTACGTGCAGAGACACACAGTCCAAAAGGATCACTTTTCACTAAGGCTAGCGGTTTCCATGACGACTGTTTATGACTGTATATTGTGGTTCTAAATTTGTGTGTAAATTGTAGTTCTAAAATTCTAAAATTCCACCTATCTGGTCAAATTGTGAATCTAAACCATACATGAGCCCACCCTAACATTCATACAAAATTTCATCAAAATCGGTCCAGGCGTTTAGGAGGAGTTCAGTCACATACACACGTGTCGAAGAATTATATATATAAAGATAGCGCACGATTAGATTCAACAAATGAGCGACGACGCGCGAAGCGTTTCAAAAAGGTCCCGTATGCGTTCAAATACCATTCGTCCGATACCGATGAAACTTGGGTGAGATGTTGTGTACACTCTAGGGAAGGCTTCTGGCTTAGTAAATTCATTTTAATATAGGTAGCGCACGAGTAGATTCAACAAATGAGCGACGACGCGCGAAATGTCTCAACAAAATCCCGTATAAGTTTATATACCATTCATCGATTGCGATGAAACTTTGATGAGTTGTTGTGTACACTTACGAGAAGGTTTCTAACTTAGTAAATCCATTTCACAGGAGGTTAAGCACGAGTAGATTGAACAAATGAGCGCCGACGCACGAAGCGTTTCAACAAGGTCCCGTATGCGTTCAAATAGCATTCGTCCGATAGCGATGAAACTTGAGTGATATGTTGTGTGTACTCCAGGGAAGGCTTCTGGCTTAGTAAATTAATTTTACAATAGGTAGCCCACGACTAGATTCAACAAATGAGTGACGACGCGCGAAGCGTTTCAACAAAATCCCGTATAAGTTTATATACCCTTCATCGATTGAGATGAAACTTTGATGAGTTGTTGTGTACACTTACGTGAAGGTTTCTAACGTAGTAAATCCATTTCACAGGAGGTTGCGCACGAGTAGATTCAACAAATGAGCGGCAACTTGCGAAGCGTTTCAACAAGGTCCCGTATGCGTCCAAATACCATTCGTCCGATAGCGATGAAACTTGGGTGAGATGTTATGTACCCTCCAGGGGAGGCTTCCGGATTAGTAAATTCCAGTTTACAATAGGTAGCGCACGAGTAGATTCTACAAATGAGCGACGATGTACGAACGTTTAAACTATGTCCCGTATGCGTTCATATACCATTCATCCGATTGCAATGATACTTGGGTGAGATGTTGTGTACACTTACGTGAGGGTTTCTAACTTAGTAAATCCATTTCACAGGAGGTTGCGCACGAGTAGATTCAACACATGAGCGAAGACGCGCGAAGCGTTTCAATAATGTCCCGTATGCGTTCAAATACCATTCGTACGATTACGATGAAACTTGGGTGAGATGTTGTGTACACCCTACGGAAGGTTTCTGGCTTAATAAATCCATTTTACAATTGGTAGCACACGAGTAGATTCAACAAATGAGTGACGGCACGCGAATCATTTCAACAAAGTACCATATGCGTCCATATACCATTTATCCGATTGCGATGAAACTTTGGTAAATTGTTGTGTACACTTCAGTAAAGGTTTCTGGCTCAGTACATTCATTTAACAATAGGTAGCGCACGAGTAGATTCAACAAATGTGCTATGGCGCGCGAATCGTTTCAACATAGTCCTGTATGCGTTCATATACCATTTATCCGATTACGATGAAACTTTGGTGAATTGTTGTGTACACCCCAGGAAAGGTTTCTGGATTAGTAAATCCAGTTTTTAATAAGTAGCGCACGAGTAGATTCAACAAATGGGCGACGGCGCGTGAATCGTTTCCACAATGTCGCGTATGCCGTCATATATCATTCATCCAATTGCGATGAAACCTTGGTGAATGATTGAGTACACTCCAGAGAGGGTTTCAGGCATAGTAAATCTATTTTACAATAGGTAGCGCATGAGTAGATTCAACAATTGAGTGACGACACGCGAATCGTTTAAAAAATATCCCGTATACGTTCATATGTCATTCATCCGATTCCGATGAAACTTTGATGAGTTGTTGTGTATACTTACGTGAAGCTTTCTAACTTAGTAAATCAATTTCACAATTGGTAGAGCACGAGTAGATTCAACAAATGAGTGACAGCGCACGAATCATTTAAACAAAATCCCGTATGCGTTTTATGCCATTTATCCAATTGCGATGAAACGTTGGAGAGTTGTTGTGCACGCTCCCACGAATGTTTCTAGATTAGTTAATTCATTTCACGATAGTTTAGAGGCAGCTAACAGAAATTGAAAGAAATATTGTGTGTCCAAAAGCACTTCAAGAAACAAAGTTACAACACTTTCTTTGATTGGCAGGACAACGTCTGCTGGGTCAGCTAGTACTTGTATACATAGATTGTATAGCCTAAATGGAATGGATCTGATGATGATTGCTTGACGATCGAAATTGGTCATCCAAGTGTATTTATTTATCTCATGTAATTGTTTTCAGAATTAGGGAAACACCCATTACAATTGGGTACAATCGTGTTGACCGACTGAAAAGCAATATATTTCGAGGTCTGGATCAATTATTTCAGTTAAAAACAAAAGTTTCATGTTTTTCAGTCGGTCAACACGATTGTACCCAAATTATATGGGTTATTTCCTAACCCTGAAGAAAATTACATGAGACTAATAAATACATTTGGGTGACCAGTTTCGATCGACAAGCAATCATCATCAGATCCAATACACTTAGGCTATAAAATCTAAGTCTAAAAATATGGGTGAAAATATTTACAATATATACACTTATTTAGTTGTAATATTAGTAATGCAACTCATCAGTATTTGTTAGTTGTAGTCTATGTGATGTTTTGTTAAGATACTGGAAGTTGTGACTGCTTGTTTGGAGTGAATATGTGGTTGTTGTAAATGGTTAATTCTCAGTGTATTGTATTGTACAGGCTACTTATCTGGTAGCGAAAGTTGGAACTTCTTTACATTGAACGGAACTTGTAGCTCACCCAAAGGGTGTCCGCTGGAAGCAGCTACAGACTCAGGCGAGCCGAACATGCCCTCGGACACTCCCGGCACTAAACGCCATACGATAAATAAATAAATAAATAAATAAATAATCTGGTTAGGGTCTTGCGTGGTCCTGTTGAGAGAAGATCACTTGGACACTTATTGCACTGACTGGAAATTCCTGTGTGTGAGGGTCAGTTATCTCGCTGGGCTGTTCTTCCTCCCCGCATTCCAAAGTGCTGCTGGTGCAAGTGTACCTGTAGCCCAGTCAATAAAGGTAAAAATATACGCTTTGTCGCAACTAATTAGAGGAAAGCTGAATTTTTGCAGGATGTTAGTATACAAAGTAAATAGCCAAAAATTACAAAGTCCCGACCCCCACCCCTCTTGCTTTCCCCCCACCCCCTCCTATACCTTGCTAGAGCAGTACTATGGTTAAATGCTTACAGCTCGAAAACTAATAAAGCTACAGACGTGATTGTTTTTTTTATTTTACTCCTTACAATGAAAATGAAAATCCACAGCCTGCTTCCAGTCTCCGACCGGGTCAGGAATGGAATGAATGAAGCCCCCTTCTAGCGGCGAGGATATGAACTGTGCCGGCTGCCGAGGCCTGACGCACTCCTCTGGGGCAATGATTAAATGAATGACAGATGAAATGAAATGATAGTGGAGAGTGTTGCTGGAATGAAATTTTGACAGGGAAAACCGGAGTACCCGGAGAAAAACCTGTCTGCCTCCGTTCTGTCCAGCACAGATCTCACATGGAGTGACCGGGATTTGAACCACGGACCCAGCGGTGAGAGGCCGGCGTGCTGCCGCCTAAGCCACGGAGGCTTTCTACTCCTTACAATATTTTTAACAATTTATTTAAGAATAAATTTTTATGTAGACAACCCATTATCGCCATAATACATTAATATATGCAGAAAACTGTCATTGCAAAAAACAAAAAGTAATTTATACTAATTATAACTATTTACCCTTATGTCGTAGAAAAAAATATGTTATATTAAAATGTTTAGCTACTGTTATTATCTTTAACGTTATGGGTCTACAAAATATATTTGTTTACATGATGGCTTCACAGAGCGATGAACAGTAGCGGACACCGCGCATCCCGCCGGGCAGCCGCTTGGCTGTCTGCACGAGTCAGACTGCACGTTGCAACTTGTTTGTTTACTGCCCTCTTATCTCTACTACGCTGCTTATTGAGTCCTTTTCGTTATTAGTGGGCCTTGCCTGTTTAGTGTTCGGTTAACCATGGCATTGTGCGGTTCGTTGTATTTTGTGTTTCGTGATAGTTTTACTTTTTGTACAGAAATACAAGTTGTTGTGTTGTGCCAAGTGCAGTGAAATGCTGATAGTTTTGCTATTGTTATGTATTGTTGAGCGAGATAAGCAAGATAAAAGGTAACCCTTAAAAATAGTAAAAACTTGTTAAATCTGAACTGTTACCCACAAACTTTACAGCTAGGCGCTCTTTATTATCAACAGTTTTCAATAATGACTGATTTTACCAATATATGCGTAATATGTAATGAGGAAGTGAAAGATGCCGGGGTAACAGTCACTAAAGGTATAAACACTTTAATAAAGTAGTATTGAGAGAAAATACGAAATCCATAGGTTACTTGTTAACGTCGATATAATAAAAGTACATACTGTATGCAGGCAAAATTATACCAGACCTAGCAATATTAAAACAGCATTAAAAGCTCAAAATTCGGAATCTTCCACCTTGCAGCGCCTTCTCAGAGAATTAGACACCAAATTTGATTTCAAGCATGACTGTTTGTTATGTGAAAAAATGCTGTGTTTGACCCAAAACTTCCTTCTCAATACCGAACCCAAATTCATGAGGTTTCAACAATTGAAATAAAGCAAACTCTCCTTAATGCTTGTGATAATAGGAATGATGATTGGACCTGTAAAGTTAAGTCCAGGCTTTTAGATGTGATTGATTTAGTTGCGGCAGAAGCCCATTATCATGGGCAATGTTATAAGGACTTTTGTAAACCTAAACCTCATGAACAAAAGGTAGGGCGTCCATTATTAGCCGAGTCTGTAGATAAATTTAATTTGCTTACTAATTACCTTGAGAGCGACAATGAGTGCCAGTATTCACTAAAAGAATTAAGAGAGATAGTAGCAGGGGCGGCTCCTGAGGTGGTGCCCGTGTGCCATGGCACCACCAGTGTAATGAAGAGAGAATATGTGACTTTTCCCTCTCAAGAACAGTTTATATTACATTTACATTTTGAGGAAATTGTATACATATTCTGCATTTATTTGAACGAGCGCGCAAACTGACATGCGTTCTGGTGGCGCTTTATTGAATTACTGAGCCAGAGCCAACCGGCACTACCTACGAACATCAGACCGCATCAGACACTGTACTGCAATAAGGACTAGTTTGGCTTGAGTTTGTTTGTGTTGTGTTGAGACGCATATTACCCTGAGGTAGAGCCAACGGCCTCGTGACGCGGAGCTTCAATTCTATCCACGAGATAGCAGCACGTCACAGGTACAAGCACACACTACATACAGGTTGGAACTGCTGAACTGCTTTATCTTTCAACCTCTAGAGTACAGCATATGGCAACTCACCTCCAGTGGTACCAGCTTGACGATATATCACCGTGTCTGGCTATTAAATAAATTCAAACCACAAAATAGTTTTAGTTCTTTATTGTTTGACATTTAGCAACTTTTTTAGGCTCATATTGATGACGGGGATTATTTGTTCTCTCTTTGTAATGTAAAAATTCGGAATTTTCAACGAGTTTTACTGTGTTTCGTTAATTTAATTTGGCGGCACCGTTTCACGTCCCAAGCGTAAACACAAATTCTCAAGTTTGACTGCAAATGTGTATGAATAGTGTCCGTCGTTAAATAGCTTTTGTGTTCATTTATATTAGATGCAGGGGATATCCTTTCCAATCAATCCGTATGTACGATAAGTAAGGTTGTCTTAGAGGTAGGTCATCATGTTCATTTCATCTCACATATTTATTTTGAGACAGCAACTGAAATTGCGACAAAGAGGCTGTGATCACGTGTGTGTTAGCAATAGCCATGCTTATTTTTTCCTATATAGACATGTTACATAAACTTGCATAGCATCATGCGGCATTGACCATATAAACACCGTTTTAATCTAATAAGTGTGCTTTTTGAATCGATACGTGCAAGCTAGGTTCCTTAATAAAATTTGATTTGTTTCATGTTTGAAGATCGCATAGCTCGAGCGCAACGTACGAAGCCGTAGGAATCTCAATGAGCTCTGTGTCACCTTTCGGAAGTGTAACAATGAATAAAATAAGTGAGTTGTTACAATCTCCATTTAGCGATAGGACCGCTCTTATTAATTCAAATGAAGGTGTCGATCGAGGTTTTGGAACAAATATTTTTGATGAGTAGGCCTAGCATATGTTGTTTTCTTCAAATTATTTTTCTGAGAGGTTTGTTCAATTATAATTCTTAAAAGTGGTTTTTATTTAAAATGCATATGGATCAAAATATGTGTATGATATAATATCGTATGGCCTCGGTGTCAGGTGCAAGCGTTGTTGTTTGACACCCAAAGGGCAGCTTGCTTGTCGAATTTTTGTTGTTCCTTGGAGGGCCATGAAAGTCAAGGAGGTTAGATATCTAAGCTCCTTGACATTTTAGCGCTTTCTAGTAGAGAAAGGAGGAACTTTTGTTTTGGCGAAAAATCCCGAGACTAAAATATTTGTAGTAGTTATGCAATTTCTCAATTCACTTCAGCTGACACTTCAATTAAAAACGTCTTCTACAATAGCACAGTTAAATAATGTTAAACATATAACTTATTAGCGGCTTCGGTGGCGTAGTCGGTAGCATGCTGAGCTTCTATGCCCAAGATAGCGGGTTCAAACCCGGCCGAAGTCGTCGGATTTTTTAAGAGCGTTAAAAATCCCTCAGTAAAGCCGGCGGTCCCAAGTCATAGATTTATGGCATGTTAAAGATCTTTCCACTAATTACACCTGTGTGAAACTAAATTGGATAGGTTAAGAATGTAAACAACGCTCTTAGGTTGCTACGTTCGTTGCCAAGAGCCGACTGCGGTGGCGTCTAGTAGCTAGTTCTGAACTAGGCCTAGTAGTCGTTGACGGTGGCGTTTGGCGGCAAAAGTAGGAACTATTTGAAAATTCAAAGTTGCAGTCCCTACTTGAATTTAAAAAACAGATACACACACTAATACAGTCATCACAATTAACACCGGTTATCAGACAGATTCTACACACACCCAAAGTACACGGGGCTACATGACCACGTTGTCGCAGGCCCTAAACTAAGGAACCAACCAACCAACCATATAACTTATTGCATAAAATATGCACTATCCGTACCTGCAACTTTGAATGATTTTATTGCAAATTTTGAATATGCTGGCACCACCAAGTGAAAAATCACCAGCCGCCACTGGATAGTAGTGGAGTTATGTGGTTCTGATATAGACTATAGTGATTATTATCTCAAGTCAAAACTTGTAGATTTTTTCAAAGATCGGCTAGTTGTACATAATTTATCTGGAAAGAGAAGTATTTTATGTGTCACATACTAGTCACAAGGTATTAGATTCGTGGTACAAAAACAGAGAAACAACTACTGAAGACGAACGTAAAAGAATTGTTAGAGCAGCAGCAGAAATCGTTAGGGAAGATATACAAAAAATGAATTATGACTGTGGAAAATACGCAAGTGAAAAGGAAGTGAGTACTGTATCAAATGATTTGATTCCTGAAACATTGGCACTACAGCGGAAGGATATGGTTACAACACAGGCAAGTTTCAAGTCTATCAAAGTGAGATCTAAAGAAGTTTCAATTAACTCCCAGCAAATATTCAATCGAATTTTATGCATCTGTGACAGCCCCGTTAAGTTGAAATCTTATTTTGAGTCCGAATTAGCATCTCACCCACCGTCACTATTTGACGAGGCATCAATACGTAAAGGTACGAAAGCATTGTTTATGAAATTATTTGAAGATGGAATTGTTGAAGAAAGCTTCAAGGCAAATGAAGATGTTTTTGTGATGGATGGTGGATATTTGTTGCATGCTGTGGTTTGGAGAAAAAACAGCACTTTTAAGGAAATAATAGATTCTTATTTAAGCTCTATACTTTGTAAATACGGAAATAAAGTTACAGTGGTATTCGACGGTTATCCCAACTTTCCAATCACAAAACAGCAAGAACAAGAGAGAAGAGCATCAAAGAAATCTTCTCACACAATTTTTTAAAATGAAAATACAGTTTGCACAACACAACAAGCAGACTTTCTAGCAAACCCTCATAACAAAAAGAGGTTGATAGAAGCAATTACAACATTTTGTGTGACTGAGGATATTAAAGATTTTTCTGCGGAAGGTGACGCTGACACTGTCATTGTCGACCAGGCAATTAAATATGTGCAAACTAATAATACTACAGTTGTTGTCGTGGGAACTGATACAGATCTCTTGGTTTTACTCGTAGCATTAGCTCCCCAACAAGACGCCAAACTTTTCTTCTTAAAGCCTTCGTCGTCAACGTCCAAACTGTACTCTGTCGATTTTCTTATAAATCAACATGTCAAGCAGCAAACTTTACTGCTTTTTTCTCATTCAATGACTGGTTGTGATACGACATCTGCTTTCTATGGGCTAGGGAAGTAAAAAGCAGCCGACATGATACGTAAATCAACTGAAGCTAGATCTCAGGCTGAGCTTTTCACAAAACAAGACATTACAAAAGATATCCTTCTAGAAAGTGGAGAACAGTTTATCCTAAGCATGTACAACTTATCAAAGTTCAAAACCCTCAATGAGGCCAGGTACTTTAAGTTCAAGCAGTTAACCGCAAAAATGTCTCTCAAGTCTAATTTTGATTTAGCAAAACCTCCACCAACTTCGATGCTACTCATCAACATATTTTGAGGGTTTACCACCAGATTCAAACTTGGTTAGGTTGTAAAATTCCGGCAGAAGAATGGGGTTGGCAGTATACATCAAATAACAGACTGATACCTAAGTCCAAGACGAATCCTGCTGCTCCAAGTGAACTTCTTCTACTGATAACTTGTAATTGCAAAACATTGTGTGTTACAAACAGTAGTTGTCGTAAAGCTGGGTTCGATTGCACATCTATGTGTGTGAACTGCAGTGGAATGTATTGTAAAAATTCTTCAGTCCAAACTGATGAAACATTAGAAAATGACCCTTTATACTAAAAAAAAAGGAAAAACATAAACGTTGTTTATTATTAGGCCGTGTTAGTTGTGCAGGAATTAATAAGTTATCAAAAATACTATACAATGAAACTTTATTATTTGTCAGCTATAAAAGTGTACTAAGTACAGGATTTTGGTAATGAAAATTTGAAGTTAAAGTTTTTATATTTCATCATCATAAACTCAATGACTATTCAAGATTAAGGATATGAGTACATACAGCGGTGCCCTTCAGCATCGAGTGACAACGGCGCGGCGCTGCTTCGTCTGGTGCGGCGACGCGGTGGCCATTACTGTTCATCGCTCTCTTTGAAGCCATCATTTGAACGGTAAGCATTATAGTAGACACATATTTTTAAAGCTAATTAAATTGTCTATAAGTTTTGTGCAAAACATTTCATTGTATGACGGAAGGATAAAAAGGTACAATAGGTTGAAGTTACTTTTTGTGTTTTGTAGTGGCAGTTTTTTTTGCATATATTGGAGTATTACGGTGAAATTACGCTATCTACATAAAAAGTTTATATGGCATAATTTGTTTAGAATAATGTTAGGCGTAAGTTTATTAAAAAATCGCGTTTGTAACTTCATTAGTTCTTTAACTGTAAGCATTAAACCAGAGTACTCCTCTTGTAAGGTTGGGGAGGGGGGTGGGGGTGGAAGCAAGGGGGGTGGGGGTCGGGACTTTGTGTTTTTTTACTTTCTACTTTATATACTAACATCCTGAAAAAAATCAGCTTTCCTCTAATTAGTTGCGACACTAAACCTTTATTGACTGGGCTACTGTAGTCGGTTGCCAAGTCTAGACTCTAAAATGTGGTGTATATTACTGCATTCAGGATAATCTTCAACTATCAAAGACCGTGGATTCAATTCTCGCCGCATAAGCTATTAGCCATATAAGCGCTGCCCGGTCTATGAGAATGTCCCGGCACTTTAATACTGCCGTGAAATACCGGCCTAGGTATATTGAAGAAAAAGATACATCGTACATCCTGATCCAATAACATTTTCCCCCTTATTAATCCCTTATATAGCTTGGTTACATCGTTATGTTGTGTCTTGTTTCCGACGGGGTGTGTTTTCTTTTGTTTAATAATGCAACACTGAAAAATGGCTTCAAACACCATAATATTTCAAAGTTATAGTTTATGCTGCCAGAAGTCACACTTAAATTGAAACGTTGCAATCCCTCCCTATATTATTCTGCTAAGGTCCCATTCCAGTTTTGTACCGAAAATAAGGTCCCATTAACACCAACCTACACATATGGGGTACCTACAGGTTCAGCATAATCCATTGCGTAAGCGAAACGCACTCACTTACTCTTTAAATGCCTCACAATTAAATAATTACCTTAAAACATGTATATTTACAATGAAATAATGAAAGAATGTAACACGGTAACCATGGTAACAGAATCTCACAGGTCCATCTATTTCTGTAAGACGCAATTCAATTCCAATTATTACATTACTGTGAAAGTTTCCAGACGGTTATAAGGTTATCATTGAACCCAATTAAGCTGTAAAATTCGTCAATACATACAGTATAATGCGCTTGAGGGTGTCAAGGGGCACTCTAGAATTTTTTCACGCAATTTTCACGTGTGAGTGTGGTACGAAAGGTCTTTTTCACCCGACTATAAAGGGTCTCCGGAAACCACATTTAATGGCCCTTAATTAACAGTGTCTGTGATATTCCCAGAAAACTAACTTCGCTCTGATATACCTATGAAGGAATGACAAACCCCTAACCACTGCACCAGTAGCTTAATTGATAAAGTCTGGTTATTCATACCAAGGATAAATCAGTCATAGCATTCATGATTGAGATTTTGCTAACTGTACTCTTTACAACTAGAATATTCGCGGGCGAAGCCGCGAAGGGTAATGATAGTTATTATTATTACATTGTGTTACAGGACTGAGCACCGGAGCGTGCTTATTGAGCACGTTTATCAACTTCACAGTGTCAGCCTACGTCATGATATACAGCCTCTTACACGGACACTACATCACTAGTGCAATCTTCTTCTTATACACTTCCTACCACGGATTTCTGATGGCGATCTTCTGTAGGGTGGCGGATGATTGTTCAAACCAGGTAATTTTTAGAATGCATGCACAATTTACAGTAGTTCTTTGAACCTTTTAAGCCTGTTACTTTCTCGATATATACAGAGAGCGGCAAAAAGATATGACGGTTTTTAAATCACAACAACACAAACATTTTAAATGATACAAACTCTTTTATTACTTATAACAGCAAAAAGATCTGACGGTTTATGTCGTTGTACGGCTGAGCGAGTCGAAGAGGACGCGTTCCATCTCATAACACAATTTTGTTATGGGTGAGTAATTTTAGAGCTACAGGTTCAGCCTTAAAACGTATGTTTACAGGCCGTCCAAGGTCAGCCAGGACACCAGAAAATGTTGAGCGAGTGAGACATGCTGTGGAAACCAGTCCACGGCGGCCGGCTCGTAAACAAGCTGCTGCTTTGCAAATGTCTGATCGAACAGTGAGACGAATATTGCGTTTCGATTTGCATTTTCATCCGTATAAAATGGTTATTGCCCAGCAGTTGAAGCCTAATGACTATGCAATGCTTCAGTGCAAGACTGGAAGAATGCATGGCAAAAGATGGGCATCATTTGAAAGACGTTATCTTCAAATCTTAAAAGTTAAAATCTATTGTTCTTTCATGTTTTCCATTAATTGACATGTACACCTTGCTGTTATAAGTAATAAAAGAGTTTGTATCATTTAAAATGTTTGTGTTGTTGTGATTTAAAATCCGTCAGATCTTTTTGCCGCTCCCTGTATTTGCACTTTCTGTGTTTCTACAAGCCATCTTTACCTCGTATTATCCTCTTTCCTGTATTCTATACTGACTGGTTTGAGTACAATGAATCTCACGTGATAAACAACAAAACAACACTGTCACTCTCCATAGCCATCGCAACTGTCAAGTTGTTAATTCTTTTAGGGTATTTGCGACATCGTGGTCATGCAGCCCCGTGTACTTGGGTGTGTATTTGCAATTGAGGTAGGATTTGGGTAAGAAGTGGCCGTGGCCTTATGTTAGGTACCATCCCAGCATTTGCTTGGAGTAGAAGTGGGGAAACCACGGAAAACTGCTTCTAGGATGGCTGAGGTAGGAACCGAAACCGTATATTCTCAGTTTTGCCTCACGAGGCTGAGTGTACCCCGTTACAACCCTCAGACCAGAAAATTAAGATTCTTGTCAGAGCCGGGAATCGAACCCGGATATCCGTGGTGGAAGCTAAGAATGGTAGTCAATACGCAACGGGGCGGACGTCGAAAAATAATCAAGGATAAGGACATTTTTCGAAGTGTGCAATCAGATTGTTAACTGGAAATAAGGGATCCTAGAGACATCTTGTTCTTTGAAAGAGACTTGTAGACTACGATGAACACTGAAAGGTATAACAATAGTGAAAATAACTAGAATACTATTTTAAAATTAACAGGAAACGTTGTACTTGAAGGCTTACTTTCCCAAGGTGGCTTCTTTGGCGTAGGTGGTAGCATGCTGATCTTCTATGCCCAAGATCACGGGGTCAAACGCAGTCGAAGTCGTCGGATTTTTTAAGAGCGTTAAAATCCATCAGTATGCCTTCCTTCAGAAGGGAAGTAAAGCCGGCGCTGCGCCCATGTCATAGATTAATGGCATGAGAAAGAACGTTCCACTAACAACACTTGTGTGAAGCTAAAATTTGTTGGTTAGATTTGATGATGCTCTATTAGTTCTAACGTTCTTCGCCAGGTGTTGGTTGCGACGGCATCTAGTAGCCAAGTTCGCAGCTAGGTGTCTTGGACGGTAGCATTTAGTAACAAACGTAGGACCTACTTGAAAATTGATCTTTGCAGTCCTTACCAAAATCACAGGTAACACACACTTACACTGCCATCACAATTAACATCGGTTATCAGACAAATTCTAAACACACCCAAAGTACTTGGGGCTACATGACCGCGTTGTCGCAGCCCCTAAACTAAGGAACCAACCAACCAATCAACCATTACTATCCCAAATTTTCCTACGTTGTATTTTTCTTTTTAGTAGAAGGACATTATTATCCTGTTTCACCCAAATCATGTTTATTCTTTATAGATTGGAGATTCATTTTTGACAAACTTGCGTCACGTATCTTCAAATGACAAGAAAACTCAGCTAGAGGTAAGAGAAAAGTTCTTATTTTATTTCATGAACATACTGTCATTAATAGAAGCAGTTTAATCGCATGCTCTCTGCCCAAAAGTCAACGGACACACTTTAATCCAAATAGGCTACACATGTGCAGTATGGTGCTAAACACATGATTTACCCAATAAGGGAAGGCATAGAAGCTGCAACATTATAAACGTGTTTTCTGCCCAAATGACTTGATGGAGAGAGTTCTGTGAGTGCTGTGCCCATTTATACGATGTCCACAATGACCCAGCTATCACATGGTGTGACATCCCAGTAGGAGTACAACGAATATAAAAAATGAATTAAATATCTAGAAAAATATAAATAATCAAACTTAGCTCGGGTAGGCATAAGACTAAGTATCTCTGGGTGTTAAACGGGAAAAAGGAAGAACAGGTGTCTTCAGACAAATACATCTCAAAATAAATACAAACGGACTGTATCGATTTAAAGCAGCATAAACTACCAACCTTTGCTCACATACGACGGTTAACTAACAAGCCACGGAAACTGTTGTATTAATATCCTGGAAATGTGTTAATACTGGAAATACTGTATAATATAAGGTGCGTTCAAAAAGTAACGAGCTGGAGGCTGTAATGCACAAACAGATGACGACATCGGCTAATCGTGGCGTGTGTAACGAGGTGTGGTTCCGACCAGAGCGTGGAAGGTCACAGTCCATCGCTAGAGGGCAAGCGTGCACGTCACGTGACGATACAAAGCGAGCAGCAGCATGCATTAATCGTCCAACGCTGCCAGTGGCATTGCAAACAGTGACATGGAGGCGTCAAACGAAGAGCAAATAGGTGTTGTTCGGTTTCTGACAGCGAAAGGAATAGGGGGAACGGACATTCATCGCCGAATGTCACAAGTGTACGGCGAACACTGTATGTCCCTTGCAAGGGTCAAGGCGTGGCACAAGCGCTTCAGGGAAGGACGGATGTCGTTAACCGACGATGCCTGGTCTGGGGCACTCCCCTGTATTACCGATGAAAACGTCCAGCTGGTTGATGCACTCATTACCCAGGACCGCCGAGTGACAGTGAACGCCATAGCTACCATGGTCGGATTGAGCGACGGAAGTGTGCACACCATCATGAAGGAACGACTGCACTTGCGGAAAGTGTGAGCCCAATGGGTGCCCCACAGTCTTCAACCACACCAGGAAGCATGTCGAATGGCCTACTGTCTTGGTCTTGGTTGGACGATTGATGCATGCTGCTGCTCGCTTTGTATCGTCACGTGACGTGCACGCGTGCTCTCTAGCGACGGGCTGTGACCTTCCACGCTCTGGTCGGAACCACACCTCGTTAAACACGCCACGATTAGCCGAAGTCGTCACCGGTTTGCGCATTACAGCCTCCGGCTCGTTACTTTTTGAACGCACCTTATATATACTGTACGTTTAAAAGTGTGTGACGTGCATATTGCCCAACATTTTTATTAATTAAAAATACGCACAAATTGATGAACACACAAATTATTGTATCTTTTATAATTTGCACAATTTGTGGAAAATCCATCATAGACTTCTGCACAGAGCCTGGCCAGAAACGAACCAAGATTTACAACATTTTGTCAACTCTGTAGCAATGCATCTTCATGTTTAAGATAAAATGCTTCCATGAACCCAATCCGATATGCATCTATGAATTCTGTAACAAAAAATGTGAACACCTGCACAAAATGTGCCTCTGTTGAATAGAACTCCATCCAAATATCTTCCCATTTTTGGTTTCGATCTTCTATTGACCTCTTCCAGGTGTGCCTAGATAGCAGCATGAGCTTTTATCTTAAATCCTCTAATGGGAAGGATTCTCTAGCAAGTCCATATACCAGCCTTGAGCGGGTGTATTTAATTAATTTTGATTGCGCCCAAATGGGCAGTTACGGAGTGTTACAGATTTCCGCTTAACTTTTCTGTGACCTTTTCCTCTTTACACAAACCTCAAAATGATAAATTCCACACTTCTGACCACATAGTGTATTTAGAAACTCCAAGCACCGCCTGCAAATATATTCCTTTGACCTTCTCAAGAGTTAGGAAAACTCCAGCGCTTAGTTTGTCCCATACTACCTCGGTTGGTTGGTTCCTTGGTGTAGGGGCTGCGACAACGCGGTCATGTAGCCCCGTGCACTTTGGGTGTGTGTAGAATTTGTCTGATAACCGGTGTTAATTGTGATGGCTGTATTAGTGTGTGTTATCTGTGATTCAGGTAGATGGACTGCAGACGATTAATTTTTCCAAGTAGTTCCTACTTTTGCTACCAAATGCTACCATCCACGACATCTAGCTGTGGACACGGCAACAAAATTCTATCGCAGTCAGCACCTGGCGGCGAACGTTGGAACTAATATAGCGTTATGAAACTAACCTAAAATTTTAGCTTACACGTAGTTAGTGGAATGTTCTTTTTCATGCCAAAAATCTATTACATATTGAGACCGTTAGTCGAGTCAACAACCACGATGACTTTCCTAACATTCCATAAGTCGAATAAAATTACCGTGAGGATCAGGTGAACTTCCTAATAGGCTAAGCGGCACGAGACACTGTAGTCCACGGGGATCGTGGTACATGGTGACGATGGTCATAGACTGCCTAAGGAAAGGTTCACCTTAAAAACTAGACTGAGAAATTAAACATCCAGACTTAAGTAAAACACCGTGAAAAATTATTAAAATTCACAAGCCCCTAGCCTAGTTCGCAGGGTCATAATCGGCTAGTCCGCAAACTAATAAACAAAAGAAAATAAAGAACAGGTCCCTACCTGAGAAGTTACTGAAAAACCCTCGCGAAAGATCTATCTCAAAATAATAAAGCAACAACAGCAACACTAGGAAAATGGTACGACGCAAGTCCCTAGTTCAAGTTACAAGATTAAGCTAATATCAGAATTTACATTTAACAGGGTAGCAAAACAAATCTAAGTTAGGATGATACCATTTCCACATTTACATTTAACGGTAATCATCTAGCTAAGTCCTAACAGTTAATAACAAAATTTACGGCGATGACGTCCGTAACAGAAAACAGTTACAACAAATCTAAGTGTACAGCCATGAAAAACATTTGAAAATCCACAGCCTGCTTCCAGTCTCCGACCGGGTCAGGAATGGAATGAATGAAGCCCCCATCTAGCGGCGAGGATATGAACTGTGCCGGCTGCCGAGGCCTGACGCACTCCTCTGGGGCAATGATTAAATGAATGACAGATGAAATGAAATGATAGTGGAGAGTGTTGCTGGAATGAAATTTTGACAGGGAAAACCGGAGTACCCGGAGAAAAACCTGTCTGCCTCCGTTTTGTCCAGCACAGATCTCACATGGCGTGACCGGGATTTGAACCACGGACCCAGCGGTGAGAGGCCGGCGTGCTGCCGCCTAAGCCACGGAGGCTTCTATGAAAAACATTTAATTATTCTTAATAACTACGTGCTATCAGCACACAATAAGGTAACATGTAGGATTTACACACTTATACATCATAAATAAGTAATGAAATAGACACAAATCTTTATTAAATTCCTGCCTACACCTTGGTTTACTCTTTGTAAGCCATAGTCATCTAATGTGCGTAATTACGGTGACGAATGCGTAGTTGAGACCACGTCTGACATCGCATGGCCTGAGCTCCACAAGCTACGAACTCTAGGTTCGTGCATGCTTCAGGTCGCTACAAAAGTGTCAACTGTCTTAGTCATTTCCACACAAGGAAATTACCTTCAACTGCACGGCTATGTCAACAGTTCCAAAATGCAACAGAACAAAGTTAGATAGAAAGAATTCATTAGTTAGCTTTTGTTTTACCAAAATTATGCGTTTTATTATTAAGTTGTTGGTTTAGGTTTATCGTTGGTTTATGGCGAATAATACTGACAATAGCTCGGGCACGGAGTGTCTACACTGAGATCATTCTCCACCAGAAAGCCTCGACTCAACAGTCGGAATAAGATCAACGAGCAATAACAACTCGGACACACAATAACACGGGTTACCAGCGGCGCAAAGCTCGCATTCAATAACTCTGGGATAGGCCTGTCCACAACAGTTACCTTCCAATAACATCTAGTCAACGGGAACCCTCCCGGACAAGGTAATCACAAGTACCTTCATACAATAAATTCCTGCATTAACAGGGTCGCCTGTAACTCACTATAGAAAACCTGACCTAATTGTACACGTCAAGACGGTACACGCAAGAAGTACGCTCAACTAACAAAAAGCAATCTATAAAACATGTGATCTGAGACAGAGTTGAAAACTGGGTTACATAAGCTAAGTTGCAATGAAAGAAAGAGCGAATACAATTGCATTCTGTCTCTTGTCAATGTCCTCTGTCTCACAAACAAATGAAGCGTGCTCTCAAGGGCACTGGATTACAAAACCAGTTTATGTCACCAGCAGGCTACCACATTCCTGCGTTCGGTCGTCACAAAACACACATGATTCAAGGCCGGCGATTTAATCAATATAAAACTATACATCTGGCCTGTTCATAAAAAAAATTACCATGGGTTATGAACCTCTAAAGAGTCCGTGTATAAAAAACACGCAATAAATCTGAATAGAATAATATAATTCCGTCTTTCTACCAGAGACGTCTAAACGATAGTAATCTTACAATTACTGGAGCTCTTTGCTCTAAAAATACAATTCAGTAGTTGCTAGTACAACATCAAATAAAACCGTGTCTTACATGACACAAGCAAAAATGATAATAGTGGTGCAGATTCCATACAAGGATCTGCTTAATGATACGTTGGGAACTGAGTTCGATGCTAGGCAACGAAACATTCCTTCTAATTGTTAGGTTCAAACTTGACCAAGAATAGCTTCTGAGCTTATTCAAAATGAAAATATAATGCATTTACAAAACTGGCAATTACAGTCGATTGCCTAACTGATACGACTGTTCTAACGAAAGTCAGGGGTGTATCAAAACTGGCTGCAAAGAATGCAGTTAAAGAAATAACCATGACATCTGATTGTCATAACTAAAGTCACCAAAGACTTGAAAAATCACCCCAAACAGGGTTGGACAAAATAGCCTCGAATGACTACGGTCACATCTAGCAAAAGATAGGCTTTGACGTTCTACGACGTTCATCAAGCTGCACCAGGGTTAACCAAAATGTCGGACCCAAGGGTGTCTCACTATACTGAAATAAATGACATTTAAACTAGATACAATCCCTACCTAGAAAAATGGCTGACACAGAGTGTGGTTGATTCACAAACTACATTAAATATAATATACCACCAGAACTAGAACAAGAGAAGGGATGGTCATAACTCACGACATGGAGAAGCTATCACTCAGCCCTCTATTCAATAACCAGGGTTGTACAGATTCCTCTCTGGATCTCTGGAACGGTATTATCCTCATCAGGATTCCCATCTGGACTCCTCCAAAGACCAGGGTTCGATTCGTCCCTGTCGACAACTCCGTGAATATGCTGGATATGCCTGGAAATGGCATCTCGGATTCCTTCCTTCTCGTCCTCGGTTCTGCAAGCTTCATCATCATGCTAGTTCTCGTAGAAATATCACCCTCATACCAGGATGGTATTAGCCCATGGTGACTGATTCAAGCATGGTGTGGAATAGTCTGGTCACGTTGACGGTGAAATAAATTACGAAATTCATTCTTTCACTTTCCAAAGATATAATGTTCGTCGTAAGTATTGTAGGCTCTGATAGTACTTGATAACACAGCCTTAATTTCGTGGATGTGAATAGATACGTGAGATAGCACTGCTCTATGATTCTGCACGTGCTGATGACGCTACTTTTCTATCACGCAGCATCGGTAAAATGTACGTCGTTTTGGAAATAAAAACTTCACTCTGGCAATCCAAATATGTTACACAATCGTAATCACACTTATTTGAAGTAATTGCAACACATTTACCTGTATATTTTCCACAAGGCATTTGGCCCTCCACAATCACGTGGGTACTAAAATGTGGTGTTCCGGTAAAATTATATAATTCACTAATACTTGCCAATAATTATCTTCAATGTGTTTCTGTGGCTCACTATGCATAAATAACAGTATTTCACAATATGCCAGTGCACGATGGCACCTGATAACCAATTCAACGCTAACAAGCGGATATTCTTCTATGTCTCACAGGACAAATACAATTACACGCCTATACTGGGCGGATTCTCCGGACGTAGTGCAAGGCACTGGGTGTCTCAAGGAAGTAGGTCGTCAAACCGAAGTCGTTGAGCGACTACTTACGTTCCTATTTGCGTATCTGCAAGGGTATTACCTTACCTTAAGCTAAAATAACATTCTCAAAAATGTTTTAATAATGCAGCATGACGAAATGGAATATTCTGAGTCTTGAGAAAGAATAAAATTAATTAATAAGACCTCAGATAAATAATTAGCAGTTCTCACCAAAGTCAAAAGAGCGATTCAACGCTACTTCAAAGAGTATCGCGTGAGCTCTCAGCTCCACGTGGCTTCCTGGGTGTGTTCAAAGGTACAACATCCCATCATAAATGTTCTGTCATAAAAATATCACATGAACCATAGCTCAGCGGGTTCAATATGGACCGCTGGCTTTACTTCCCCTCCGAAGGAAGGCATACTGAGGGATTATTACCGCTCTTAAAAATCCGACGACTTCGGCCGGGTTTGAACCCGCGATCTCGGGCATAGAAACTCAGCATGCTACCAACTACGCCACCATACTATCTCAATCCCTCAAGTAAGTATTGGTAAGATTTCGGTGTCAAAGGGTGTCATGGCGAACCTTGGGGATAATTTGGTAATGTCTCTGATATCAAATTTAGCTTTTATATCTGTTGCCGCTCGCTGTGTTGTGTGGGTTCTAAAAGAGTTCATTGTCGCTTGCAATGTCAAAGCTACGAGTATTTATTGTAATATTTGACACAGGCACGATTGCACTACTGCAGTGTACCAATATCTGAAACATCACAAATGTACGCGTAATAGAATACATTTTAATAAATTTCGTATAATTTATCAAGCTAATCTTTATAATCTTTCCAGATAGACAATTTTATTCATCTGGTGGCATCGGATAAACCTACCTTCACCCTGGCAGACTTCATCACAGTGGACAAAAGGTTACAATCAACGGTAAGCATCTGTCATCTGTCATGATGATTACTGCTCTTGCAGATATTTATAAACAGCACCAAGTACTATGTGATTTGATTCAGAAATTTATATTGAATTCTTGGTTTGAACCAATTTTTGTTTCCACTGCTTATATCTTTTAACCTCAATAACCCCGTGACTGATAAGCGGTGTTTACCGATTGGTTATCCGTAAGGCAACTGTACCTAATATTGATTTCACTCTAGGGATGAGAAGTAATCGCAAGTGCATGTTTGTATTGCCATGCCATATCTTATTGAAACTTTGTGGTGTGATTAACTATCACTAACCATTGGATTAACCAATTAAAGGCCTCTATTACCAGACAGCATTCTGAGTGAATTCAGAATCGAATAAAGTTTGAGCGTTAAAGAAAAATGGGAAAGATATTAGCATATGTGACACAAGAAAAGAGAAAGAGAGAGCACGTAGCTTTATATATTTTCTTCAACCATAGAACACAATTTATAGAACATACGTTTTTAAGCTAAACGGGTTTGCACAATTTGAAACATTATTCATGCTTGGAAGGTTTTGCTTTACTACCAAAGAAGAAATCATTTAATTCATCTTTAAACATTTGAGACACTTCAAGTGCTTTAATGCACAGCTTAGTTTGAACTTGAAAAGAAAAGAATAGCAACATAGTCTATAGAAGGGGCTAATGGCGGTCAGGGGCCAAATCCTGCCTTACCTTATGAAAGAAAAGAAAGGAAAACTGTAAAAGCAATTACAAAGAAAAGACATAGCCTATAGAAGGGGCTAATGGCGGTCAGGGGCTGAATCCTGCCGTACCTTATGAAAAGAATATCATATGAATTGCAAAATGCACAAAAAAGTAAGCCATGAAATATTTCCAAAGGAACTGAAAAGGGAGAAGCAGGTAGGCATGTGATACCTGAAAGTGAACCATGAATTTGTTCCCAAAGGAAATATCTAAAGCAAGCCGATACGTTAATTCAAGAAAATTTCTAAACTTCCTCGGAAAGAAGTAGCATGATACAGTTAAACAGCAAATGCGAACACTTTGAAATGGCAGGTTTCACGCGCAATAAGGGATGATTGATAAGTACTAGTTAAGCCACTGCACATACTGTATGTACTTACATCATTTGATCGTTGATGCATATTTCATGAGTTGGATCCTATTACGGGGATATTATTTATTTATTTTTAGAGAATGCTATTTCGAATAGCTTATGATCATCTTCACGTGCCATATATTCAGCGTCAGGTATTTTTTGTACAAGATAAATAAATAAATAAATAAATAAATGAATGAATGAATGAATGAATGAATGAATGATTAAATAAATAAATAAATAAATAAATATAAGTAAATGAATAAATACATACCTGGAAGACATGTGGACATTTTAATGGGAGATTTCAACTCGCAGTCAGATAAAGGGAGAAAATACAAACATATCACAGGCCCGCAAACAGCACACATTCGCACAAACAAGAATGGGAAGCACCTCATCAACTATTGTCAAAATTTTAATGTCAAAAATATGTCTACGCAATTTCAAAAGCCAAGATGAAAACTTACAACATGGAAAGCACCCAACACTATAGACCATGGGGAGAATTCCAGATTGATCATGTGGCCATTTGCAACAAAAATACGCGGGAAATTTTAAATGTCAGAACGCGTAAAGGATTCTTTGAGTCTGACCATTACTTATTACAAGTTAAGATTAGGCCAATCCCAAGACAGAAAAAAATAGCACAAAACAGAACAGTCAAAGCTGATCCAGAATACTTAAAAATAAACAGGGAAAACACCATGGAAGAAATTAAGTACAAAATTTAAAACAAATGAAAAGATGAAGACAAGAACATTATGGACAGAACACCGGAAACAGGAGCATAGTCAAAGTATGAAGAGATTTTGGGAAGGGAAGAGGAAGAAGGGAGAGAAGTGAAAATGGTGTCATCATGAGATATTTAAGTTTAAACACTGTCCATTAGGGCAAACATTGTATAATAATAATAAAAAATACATACATAAATAAATAAACAAATAAAGAAATAAGTAAATAAATAAATGAATGATTGAATGGATAAATGAATGAATGAATGAATGAATGAATGAATGAATAAATTAATAAATAAATAGCATGCAATTATTGCACCCATCCTTTACTTGAGAGAAGGGGCATATGACCTTGATTATCCGCCCCTTAAAACAATAATAACTTACTTATTTGAGAGACTATACTTGAGAAACATTGTGTTTTACAGATAGTGGCGACAGTGGTGTCCTACCTCATAGTGCTGATTCAGTTCGACAGCGCTGTCAACTTGGAGCTGGACAAGATGAACAAGACACACGTGGAGCAGCACCATCTGCCAGCGAGCTGAGCCAACTAGTGTGTTCCCGAACTTGCTTGGGAGCTAAATACAGAGAGGTTAGTTTTTCTGTATCGGAGACCCTCGCTAGCCCGCTCGCCCGCGGCGCGAGCCTGTCTCCCGCCACGAACTTTGCCGTTATGCGGCGCCCGCCCGGCACTGAGTCATTGAGTATAGGAATTTGTACTTACCTAGTTCACAGCTGGTGCTGAAAATGTTCGCCATGCACTGCTACACATCGCTGGCACCTTTTCATGAAACTGGCATTTACTCTCTGAAGTTCCTCAGCACCAATTGACTGTATTTCAGCTGTAATATAATGTTTGAACTTTTTTGCTAGATCTTTTATTGTTTTGACGGTAGGCACGGGTCTGTTTGGAAATTTCTGACGGAATTTTCGTCGTGTTTTCGCACAAGATTTCCTGTACTTTATGAAGATATTATACATATACACACGTTCACGTAATGTAAATCGCATTGGAACAGCACACTGAGCACTAAACACGCGAACAATTGACTAAACTGAACCTCACACTGTTAAAGCTCTCAACAGACTGCAAAGGAGGGAAACTTGTGGCGCCAAGAAGCGGATTACGGCCAAGTGCGTGGCGGGAGACAGGCTCGGGCAGCGGGAGAGTGGGCTAGCGAGGGTCTCCGATACAGAAAAACTAACCTCTCTGTAGTTAGGAATAATTGCAACCTGATTCAATCATCTGGACATTTAGTTCTGGGTTAAGGAAGAAAAGGTGCAGAAAAGCGGGATTAATACTAGGAAGATGATGATATTGTTTAGAAAGACATTTAAAAAGAGGAAAAATAGTACAAAATATGAATCAGTTCTGAGAATCATGGAAATTACATCGTGCAAAGCAGGCACACATTGAAATAACACACTCTCAGTTTCATTGTTTCTTGATAATCACTGAATCTTTTCAACACTGTCTTCAAATCCACTATAATCTCTGACCGATTCGTCCAACTATCGTACGAGCCACCCCAATTTCTCTGTTTACATCATACATCAGCTGATACTGTCAAACTCAAGTATTTATCTAACCAATCCTGAAATATGTAGATGAAATTATTCACGTAGTCTTTTCCGGCTCCAGGTGAGTTCGTTAAGGTTGTCTAGTAAAAAAATGTAAGGGTCTTACAGCGCCTACATTCTGAGATCTGAAAACTTAGTCTGGCAACAACACTAAAGGCGGCTTCGGTGGCATAGTTGGTAGTATGCTGAGCTTCTATGCCCAAGGTCATGGGTTCAAACCCAGCCGAACGCTCTTGAAAAATCTGACGACTTCGGTTGGGTTTGAACCCGCGATCTCGGGGATAGAAGCTCAGCATTAACACACACCTACACAAATACAGTACACATAGAAACACATACACAAACTTACACATTTGCACACAAACTCAAAAACAAATACACATGCATGCACGCACATAAACGTGCAAATACGCACACATACACACACACATAGACGTACAAGCAAACACACACAATTACACACCCAAAAATAAACACATACACGAAATCACAAAGTACCGAAATCCATTTCAAGGTTTACCGATGATGGGAAAAGAATTTACCCCAGGGTATACAGAGTATTTGAAGAAAAACTCCCTAGTTTTAATGTGTCCTAGAATCTGTACAAAGTGACATACACTATTCTAGTTTGTGGTGTGTGATTTATCAACTCTCCAAGTTTGGCTCCCCTGCAGTTAGCAGGTCTGTTTGACCTTGAGACGGCCCCAGTGCTGTTTGTATCGTCTCCTCCCCCAGTTCTGTCCAGGCGTGCATGGAGTCAGTTTAGACGTCTGTTCACGGATCTGTTCAGCAGCTTCAGAAGTTCTCAGTCTACCTGGTGATTTTGCTTTTAAAACACTACCGGTTTCCTTGAAAGACTTTTGCCAATGGCGGATAGTTTTTGCTGTAGGTGGTTCACCGCCATACTGACGTCTAAAATTACGTTGCACTGTTATAACTGACTCAGCTTTCACAAACCAAATAACACACTGCGCTTTCTGTTGCGGAGTACACATTGCTACTGAGTTGCACGCACGCCTGGACTGGACTGAGGGAACAGAGGAAACAAACGGCACTGGGGTCGTCTCAAGGTCAAGAAGACCTGCCAACTGCAGGGTAGCCAAACTTGGAGAGTTGATAAATCACACACCACAAACTAGGTGTGTGTATGTCACTTTGTACAGATTCTAGGACACATTAAAACTAGGGGGTTCTTTTCCAAACACTCTGTATAGCAACGACCAACCGTGCTCGGCCACACAATACAGCCTTGGTAGGAAAGTGTTCTCTCTGGAGGATATAAACAACCTGCTCTTTAATCGCACATGACGTAGGCCGAGCTTACTGGAGCGACCAAATTAATTGAGTTGAGTCGCAGCTGCTGGATTATAGCGCCAAACGAGCAGTCTAGCTTGAAAGCGCTCTTCAATATACAGTACGTACTTTGGAGAAAGGGAGTTAGTTATTGCTGTTTCAAGGGGCGGAACTACGAGGTCACCTGCCCTCTTAACACAGATTAAAGTATACAAATTTGGAAATCGAATTTAAGTTTTAGAGGTGGATACCTAAATTTGAAAAGATCGAAAATTAAAAAAAAAAAAAAAAAACAAGGGGAAAGGGAGATCTAGTCGGTATACCAAAGTAGTTATATTTTATCGCGGGTATTTCATAACCAGGGCCTAAAAATGTTTAAAAATGAGCTATAAAATGACTGAAAAAATACCATAAAATGACCCGAAAACTTAAAAAAACGACCTTAAAATTTGAATGATACTGACCTAATTTCATCACACAAATAATGCAAACAGACTACGTCATTATATGTTGAAATGATTTTAACCTAACATAATTTAATTATTATTTGACAAATACGAATTATTTGCACACAAATACTGGTTATTATTTCAGTTTATTGTTTGGCACTCCAAGTTCTGTGTTCTTTTTTAATTTTTTCAAGGATATATCACTTCATGGTAGGCCTATGTGGAACTTGGAGGCTGCAACATCTGAAGAACAAAAAAGAGAGAATTTTGCCGTTAGGTACTCGAATTCATCATCGGATTAGAGATAATAAGAAAAATGTACACTTTAAGTACATGACACGCTCTACAGGTTTACCTCACTCCGCGTTACAGTACATTCGTAGATTCTCACAGGAAAAAGAACGACGATTGTCGACCATTTAAGATACAGTAGGCCTACACTCAAAATAACAATCACGGCTGAGGACACACGCATGGTTGCACTGAGGTACTTAGCCAGACTGGCATTACTGGGCCTACTGTTGTCTGTCTTCCTACCTCCTCGATTTCAACATCACTTCGGATTAGTTGCAAGCGTAGTGTGTCTCCTGGAATAGGGATATTCCAAGAAATAAGAATTAAACAAACTTGTGAATATTCTCATGTCTTCGTATTCATCTTAAATTTCAGTTCCGTTAATATCCAGTACCATACTAAAAAAAAGCATCATAAACCATTAAAAATGTGAGAAAATGACTCAAAATGTATAAAATATTCTAATAAATTCCATAAAATGATATAATTATGACGCGAAAAGCGAGAAAATGACCTACAATAAAATACTTAGAAAAATTACAAAAAAATGACTTACTAAATATGCATTTCTGTGATGTGGGCGCCATGAACAGGATATGTTCATAAGTTATCAATGTCTGTGATGAACCATTTAAAAGATGACATGTTATCAGAATCAGGGCCATGTTCTAGTTAGAGGGGTCAAATAAAATTTAACACATATATTTCAGAATGAGTTTGATAGGTTGCATTTAAAGTTACGAGTATTTCTGCTCGTAAGATAGCCTATAGCCTATACATTAATTATTGAGAAATGGTAGTTTTGATGAAACATAATATAAGCTAAACGAAGGTCAAACGTGAGAGAAAGAACCAAAAGAGAAAAAAAGTACTTAATTATACTGGGTGCATCTTCTCAGAAGGGGCAGTTGACCTCCTGTTCCGACCCTCAAAACCTCAATAACTATCTTATCACGGTGTCACGCGTTTTTTTTACGGTGTCTCTCAAGATATTTCCAACTGACATTTTTAGTCAGCCCGACTACGACTTACGATATCCTGTTCAAACGGTAATAGTCATTCACTTAGCCATTCAAGTCCAAAACTGTTTTAAAGTATACCCCAGAGAGACGTGATAGCGTTGCAGTTAAGCTCACTGCCTTCAATTATTGTGGGTCATGTTCGATTTTCCGTTAATGCATGTGTGATTTTTGAGGTAAAACATCACGTCCGGTGGTTCAGATTTTACGCAGTAAGGAGTCCCGTGGTTTATGATCGCGATATTAACCCGTGAGGACTGGCGCATGGAGATTTTCGAACCCAAGGCTTAAATAATGCTCTATATTTTCGTTTTGGTCAGCCCTTATTACCTGTCGCTCACTCTACCTTGCTTCCTAGCCTTGAACTTCACCCTCCAAAACTAACATGGCCATAGCCGTTTGAACACTCAAGTTATTTCTATATTATTTACGATCGGGTCAGATTTACCCATGGCGCCAGTCCTCGCGTGACAATTTTCGGCTTACAGTATATTAGTCGGGACAATCTGTAAAAAATAAGGGGGCAAATCTACCTATTTTTGTGCAGCACAATCACATAGTTCACGTTCTTGTTGATCCACGTTTAGGGTTTAGGGGCACCTTGGCCATCGGCTCCTTTGTCCAAAAAAAATCAGATAACTGCTCTGCAACCACTTTCAAGGCCAATGTTACTGTTACGAAAATTATTGGCATTCCTCCGCATGTTAAATTTGAAAAATATAAATAAACCGCAGTTTATTTTGGGGATAGTTTATAGGAAGAAACCAGGTGTAAAATTACTTAATTAAAATACGTACGATTACGAAAAAAAAGGAGTGTCACTCTATGGGTCAAAATGACCCGGCGCCAGTCCTAGTGTTATATTGTTTGACGCCAGTTCTCAAGGGTTAACGGCTTCGATGGCGTAGTTGGTTGCATGCTGAACTACTGTGCCCAAGATCGTGGGTTCAAACCCGGCCGAAGTCGTCGGATTTTTAAGAGCGTTAAAATCCTTAAGTATTATCACTGTGCGTGCTCTGACGCAATGGACCACACTTGTGGGGGTTACTGTAGTATTATCATTGTGTGAACTCTGTCATAATGGACCACACTTGCGGGGGTACTGTAGTATTATCACTGAGCGTGCTCTTACCATCTGACACATTGTGCCCCACTTGTGGGGGTTACTGTAGTATTAACACTGTGCGTGCTCTTAACATCTGACACAATGGACCACACTTGTGGGCGTTACTGTAGTATTATCACTGTATGTGCTCTAACACAATGGACCACACTTGAGGGGTTTATTCTAGTATTAAACTGTATGTGCTCTAACACAATGGACCCCACTTGTGGGGGTTACTGTAGTATTATCACTGTGCGCGCTCCTACCATCTGACACAATGGACCCCACTTGTGGGGGTTACTGTAGTATTATCACTGTGCGTGCTCTAACACAATGGACCCCACTTGTGGGGGTTACTGTAGTATTATCACTATGCGTGCTCTAACACAATGGACTCCACTTGAGGGGGTTACTGTAGTATTATCACTGTGCGTGCTCTAACACAATGGACCACACTTGAGGGGGTTACTGTAGTATTATCACTGTACGTGCTCTAACACAATGGACCACACTTGTGGAGGATACTGTAGTATTATCACTGTGAGCGCTCCTACCATCTGACACAATGGACCCCACTTGTGGGGGTTACTGTAGTATTATCACAGTGCGTGCTCTAACACAATGGACCCCACTTGTGGGGGTTACGGTAGTATTATCACTATGCGTGCTCTAACACAATGGACTCCACTTGAGGGGGTTACTGTAGTATTATCACTGTACGTACTCTAACACAACGGACCACACTTGAGGGGGTTACTCTAGTATTATCACTGTATGTGCTCTAACACAATGGACCACACTTGTGGGGGATACTGTAGTATTATCACTGTGAGCGCTCCTACCATCTGACACAATGGACCCCACTTGTGGGGGTTACTGTAGTATTATCACAGTGCGTGCTCTAACACAATGGACCCCACTTGTGGGGGTTACTGTAGTATTATCACTATGCGTGCTCTAACACAATGGACTCCACTTGAGGGGGTTACTGTAGTATTATCACTGTTCGTGCTCTAACACAATGGACCACACTTGAGGGGGATAATGTAGTATTATCGCTGTACGTGCTCTAACACAATGGACCACACTTGTGGGGGATACTGTAGTGTTATCAATGTACGCGCTCCTACCATCTAACACAATGGACCACACTTGTGGGGGTTACTGTAGTATTATCACTGTGCGTGCTCTAACACAATGTACCCCACTTGTGGGGGTTACTGTAGTATTATCACTGTATGTGCTCTAACACAATGGACCACACTTGAGGGGGTTACTCTAGTATTATCACTGTATGTGCTCTAACACAATGGACCACACTTGTGGGGGATACTGTAGTATTATAACTGTGCGCGCTCCTACCATCTAACACAATGGACCACACTTGTGGGGGTTACTGTAGTATTATCACTGTGCGTGCTCCTACCATCTAACACAATGGACCACACTTGTGGGGGTTACTGTAATATTATCACTGTGTGTGCTCTAACACAATGGACCCCACTTGTGGGGGTTACTGTAGTATTATCACCATGCATGCTCTAACACAATGGACTCCACTTGAGGGGGTTACTGTAGTATTATCACTGCGCGTGCTCTAACACAATGGACCACACTTGAGGGGGTTACTGTAGTATTATCACTGTACGTGCTCTAACACAATGGACCACACTTGAGGGGGTTACTCTAGTATTATCACTGTATGTGCTCTAACACAATGGACCACACTTGTGGAGGATACTGTAGTATTATAACTGTGCGCGCTCCTACCATCTAACACAATGGACCACACTTGTGGGGGTTACTGTAGTATTATCACTGTGCGTGCTCCTACCATCTAACACAATGGACCACACTTGTGGCGGTTACTGTAGTATTATCACTGTGCGTGCTCTAACACAATGGACCACACTTGAGGGGGTTACTCTAGTATTATCACTGTATGTGCTCTAACACAATGGACCACACTTGTGGGGGATACTGTAGTATTATCACTGTGCGCGCTCCTACCATCTAACACAATGGACCACACGTGTGGGGGTTACTGTAGTATTATCACTGTGCGTGCTCTAACACAATGGACCCCACTTGTGGGGGTTACTGTAGTATTATCACTATGCGAGCTCTAACACAATGGACTCCACTTGAGGGGGTTACTGTAGTATTATCACTGTACGTGCTCTAACACAATGGACCACACTTGTGGGGGATACTGTAGTATTATCACTGTGCGCGCTCCTACCATCTAACACAATGGACCACACTTGTGGGGGTTACTGTAGTATTATCACTGTGCGTGCTCTAACACAATGGACCCCACTTGTGGGGGTTACTGTAGTATTATCACTATGCGTGCTCTAACACAATGGACTCCACTTGAGGTGGTTACTGTAGTATTATCACTGTGCGTGCTCTAACACAATGGACCACACTTGGGGGGGTTACTGTAGTATTATCACTATGCGAGCTCTAACACAATGGACTCCACTTGAGGGGGTTACTGTAGTATTATCACTGTATGTGCTCTAACACAATGGACCACACTTGTGGGGGATACTGTAGTATTATCACTGTGCGCGCTCCTACCATCTAACACAATGGACCACACTTGAGGTGGTTACTGTAGTATTACCACTGTGCGTGCTCTATCACAATGGACCACACTTGAGGGGGTTACTGTAGTATTATCACTGTACGTGCTCTAACACAATGGACCCCACTGGTGGGGGTTACTGTAGTATTATCACTGTGCGTGCTCTATCACAATGGACCACACTTGAGGGGGTTACTGTAGTATTATCACTGTACGTGCTCTAACACAATGGACCACACTTGAGGGGGTTACTGTAGTATTATCACTGTACGTGCTCTAACACAATGGACCACACTTGAGGGGGTTACTGTAGTATTATCACTATGCGAGCTCTAACACAATGGACTCCACTTGAGGGGGTTACTGTAGTATTATCACTGTACGTGCTCTAACACAATGGACCACACTTGTGGGGGATACTGTAGTATTATCACTGTGCGCGCTCCTACCATCTAACACAATGGACCACACTTGAGGTGGTTACTGTAGTATTACCACTGTGCGTGCTCTATCACAATGGACCACACTTGAGGGGGTTACTGTAGTATTATCACTGTACGTGCTCTAACACAATGGACCACACTTGAGGGGGTTACTGTAGTATTATCACTGTGCGTGCTCTAACACAATGGACCACACTTGAGGGGGTTACTGTAGTATTATCACTGTACGTGCTCTAACACAATGGACCCCACTGTTGGGGGATACTGTAGTATTATCACTGTGTGTGCTCTATCACAATGGACCACACTTGAGGGGGTTACTGTAGTATTATCACTGTGCGTGCTCTATCACACTGGCCCACACTTGTGGGGGTTACTGTAGTATTATCACTGTGCGTGCTCATATCTTCGAATATCACAATATACTTTTATTTGCTAGTTTCATGTCCCAAGCATTGTACAGTAAATTAGTCGCGTGAGTCAGATAAAGCCAACATGGAATTAAATAGGAGCGATAAAAGTCAGTATAAAGTATCGGAACATCTTCATTTTGAAAGAAAGTACCCATACAATTATTGATGGCATGCCGCTGATAGTACTTGCCATACGATAGAAAAAAGATAATGTAATTATACTCTAACCAATACATCATACAGTACGAGGGATGTTCCGAAAATAAGTTTTCCCATTTTATTACACGAGCAGCTGGTACGCCATGTTGGTTGGTTCCTCAGTTTAGGGGCTGCAACAACGTGGGTATGAACCCTCGTGTACTTTGGCTGTATGTAGAATCTGTCTGAGAACCGGTGTTAATTGTGATGTCTGTATTAGCGAGCGTTTTCTGTTAGGTAGATTTCATTAGAAAGCTAACTATTGCAATGGGTTCCATGTTTCGACTTCCGGAAAATTTCGACATATCTTCGCGTTTCACATCCCCCAGACCCCAAAACCACCGTCAGTTCAAAAGTTTATATATAATTTAAGTATGTATAGATATCAGTTTTTGTGGACACGATAACTGCCGTAATTTTGCACCAATCACTTTGCATTTTTTACATAATATGTATCCCCTTAAAATCTCGGTCGAGTTCGTTAATGAGCTAAATCGGTCAAAGGGGGTGAATAAGGGAGGCTTTTTTTTCGAAAAATTGAAATATCGCTATAACTCTCTTAATATCTGAAAAATTGAATCCATTCCAAGTTCATACTATGTGTCGGATAAGGCCCTAAAATTTATGTTTGAAAATATTTTTATAGCACCAACCATTGACCAAAGGGGTGGGAAAAAGTGGGTTTTTCGGGAAACATTAATCATATTCTGTTAATAGGCACAATATCAAAACCGTACAAAATGGACAATATTCCTCCAATAATTACCTAAAACTTTTGTCTGAAAGAATTTTCGATATGACCCACCATTACGCCACGGGGTGAGCAAAATGATTTAATTATAAGAAAATGCCAAGTGCCAAGAGAGGTTGCCATGACAACTTTACTTTTAATTGACAAGAGATGAGCCATCAGCAGTTGCTATGACAACGCCACTGCACGAGATGACATTCAGTTTTCATATGTCTGTGGGAAGCGACTTCGGTATCGGAACTGGTAGCGTGCTGAACTTCTATGCCCAAGGTCGCGGGTTCAAACCCGGCTGAAGTCGTCGGATTTACTAAGAGCGCTAAAAAACCCTGAGTATGCTTTCCTTCGGAGGGGAAGTTCCAACGTTCGTTGCGAGTTGATGGTTCCGGTGGCATCTAGTAGCCAAGTTCACAGCTAGGTGTCGTTGATGGTAGTATTTTAGGTAGATTTCATTAGAAAGCTAACTATTGCAATGGGTCCCATGTTTCGACTTCCGGAAAATTTCGACATATCTTCGCGTTTCACATCCCCCAGACCCAAAAACCACCGTCAGTTCAAAAGTTTATATACAATTTATGTATATATATATGTATAGATATCAGTTTCTTGTGGAATCGATAACTGCCGTAATTTTGCACCAATCACTTTGAATTTTTTTACATAATATGTATCCCCTTAAAATCTCGGTCGAGTTCGTTAATGGGCTACATCGGTCAAAGGGGGTGAATATGGGAGGTTTTTTTTCGAAAAATTGAAATATCGCTATAACTCTCTTAATATCTGAAATATTGAATCCATTCCAAGTTCATACTATGTGTCGGATAAGGCCCTAAAATTTATGTTTGAAAATATTTTTAAAGCACCATCCATTGACCAAAGGGGTGGGAAAAAGTGGGTTTTTCGGGAAACATTAATCATATCTCTGTTAATAGGCACAATATCAAAACCGTACAAAATGGACAATATTCCTCCAATAATTACCTAAAACTTTTGTCTGAAAGAATTTTCGATATGACCCACCATTACGCCACGGGGTGAGCAAAATTATTTAAATTATAAGAAAATGCCAAGTGCCAAGAGAGGTTGCCATGACAACTTTACTTTTAATTGACAAGAGATGAGCCATCAGCAGTTGCTATGACAACGCCACTGCACGAGATCACATTCAGTTTTCATATGTCTGTGGGAAGCGACTTCGGTATCGGAACTGGTAGCGTGCTGAACTTCTAGGCCCAAGGTCGCGGGTTCAAACCCGGCTGAAGTCGTCGGATTTACTAAGAGCGCTAAAAAACCCTGAGTATGCTTTCCTTCGGAGGGGAAGTTCGAACGTTCGTTGCGAGTTGATGGTTCCGGTGGCATCTAGTAGCCAAGTTCTCAGCTAGGTGTCGTTGATGGTAGTATTTTTAATAATGTAGCCTATTTTAGGGAGATTTCATCACAAAGCTATTGCAATGGGTGCCATGTTTCGACTTCCGGAAAATTTCGACATATCTTCGCGTTTCACATCCCCCAGACCCCCAAACCACCGTCAGTTCAAAAGTTTATATATATGTGTGTGTATATATATGCATATATATCAGTTTCTTGTGGACACGATAACTGCCGTAATTTTGCACCAATCACTTTGAATGTTTTACATAATATGTAACCCCTTAAAATATCGGTCGAGTTCCTTAATGGGCAAAATCGGTTTAAGGGGGGTGAAATGGGGGGGCTTTTTTTTTCTCGAAAAAGTGAAATATCGCTATAACTCTCTTAATACGTGAAATATCGAATCCATTCAAAGTTCATAATATGTGTCGGATAAGTGCCAAAAATTTAAGTTCGAAATGTTTTTGATGGCACCAAACATTGACCAAAGGGGTGGAAAAAAGTGTTTTTTTTTTCGGGAAAAATTAATCATATCTCTCTTAATAGGCACAATATCAAAACCGTACAAAATAGAAAATATTCCCCTAATAATTACCTAAAACTTTGTCAGAAAGAATTTTTGATCTGACCTACCATTACGCCAAGGGATGAGAAAAATAATTTCGGAATTAAAGAACAAGCCAAGTGCCATCAGAGGATACCATGACAACGCTTCTAAATTGATGAGGGATGAGCTATCAGAGGTTGCCAAGACAACGCCATTGCACGAGATCACATTCATTTTTCCATCTGACTGTGGGAAGCGGCTAACTGGTAGCATGCTGAACTTATATGCCCAAGGTCGCTGGTTCAAAGCCGGCCAAAGTCGTCGGATTTTCTAAGAGTGCTAAAAATCCCTCAGCATGCTTTCCTTTGGAGGAGAAGTTCCAACGTTCGTTGCAAGTTGCTGGTTGCGGTGGCATCTAGTAGCCAGGTTCACAGCTAGGTGTCGTTGACGTTAGTATATGGTACAAAATTAGGAACTACTACTTAAAATTGACCGTCTGCAGACCTTACCTGAATTACAGATCAATACAGTCATCACAATTAACACCGTTTATCAGATTCTACACACACCTAATGTACACGGGGTTACATGACCACGTTGTCGCAGCCCCTAAACTGAGGAACCAACAGAAATCTCTGCGGGAGATAAAATTTTGCGTGAAGAAGTAACAGACTGTCAGATAGTTACACATCAGTTCCAAACCTTGCATAAAGACAGTGTGATCACAAGTATAACAAGTAGTTCCGTGAATAACTATACAGCCTATTTTCATATATCTTACTTATGGGAATTGCCACTATCAACATACACAATTTCAGTTTGATTGCTGTAATAGATTCGTAGATATTGTTTTAGATCCCTTAGTTGGGGTGTTGTTTAGGGATAAAACCTTAGTGTCACTGTGCTAATTTGGTAGGTTGTTTCTAAATGATGGCAGCTTCCCGTAGCTAGGAGAGCTTACCAGTGTAGCGTGTTGTTTGGTGTTCAAATGATAGGGGGTGTTCCTGCAAAGATGCAAGAGTCTACTAGGGGATGAACCTCTGAGTGCAGGCCAATATGCCGGCCTGCCAGCTGGACGGAGTGAGTTATACAATAGACGTGCTTATGTCAGCGGCTCGCTGCTATGCAGTCGCGTGCGGGAAGCACAATGAAACCTGAGCAAGCGATTACTGGCTACTATGGTCACGGTCAATCGTGACGAGAGTCAGGAAGGGTATGAGGATGTAAAGAGGCGTGTAATTATCAAGACAAGTGTAGTATACTGACCATGTGTTTATTGGTCAGTGAGTGTGAAATTGTAAGTCCCTTTTAGGGGAGTGTAAGTAATGATACAAGTTGAGTGTACAAGATTGTGGATGGGTGTTTACAAAGTAAACGATTCTGAACACTTGCTGAGTCTCACCTGATGATGGTAGCTGGAACAGGGCCTTCGGCGACACACACTGTATGACAGATAATGCTCAAAAAAGCCTCCCATCTTATAGTTCCTGCCGTTGCTTAGTCAGCATTCCGTTGACGTAGCTGCCCCAGTTAGTTGTAGTGTTAATGTTTATTAATGTGTTGCAAGTGGTTGGCTAACCTCCCGAGCTGGGTGGTCGCCTCTTGCCGTGTAAAGGTGATGTTCTGGTCTTATGATGTTGCCAGTTGGGGTGGTTTTAGTAGAAGATGGGGGGTGGCTTTCAGGGGGTACAGCCCCCGGGCCTGTACAATATTGAGAACCGACTAAATATTTCGGATGGTCGCCATGTTGGATTTTATATATGAAGGTCCTAGAGTTATGTACTGTTACATGCAGATTATTGTGAAAGTGTAGTATTCCAACTTCAATCGCATAATTAGGACAGAAGAAAAAACAAGGAGATTTTAAAATTTTTCACAGCTGCCATCTTGAGGTTATGGAAACAATTGAAATAAATTAGATGCCAGTGGATTAACATTCGTATAAGGATTTACTGTACCAAGTTTCACTGCACGCGGATGGTTAAATTGCGAGAAACGTCCATGTGAATATTTATAATTCGCGTCACCGCCATGTTGGATTTGTGATCACCAGGTTATTTAAAGTCCTATAGGTGAACTTAAGTTCATAGCCCCTATGAACATAAAAAAATGCAGTTTGATTGCTAAAATAGATTCGTAGATATTCAGTATCGTCTAAATATTTCGGATGGTCGCCATGTTGGATTGTTAAATGTATAGGCCATAGAGTCATGTACCATTAAAGGAAAATTATTGCGTAGGTTCATTATTCAAACTTTCACTTCGATCGCATGACTACATCACAATAAATAAAATCTTAATTTTAAAATTTACACTGCCGCCATCTTGAGGTTATGTAAACAATTGAACTAAATTAGATACCAGTGGATTACAATGTGTATAAATATTTCCTGTGCCAGGTTTCAGTGCGCTTGGAACATTAAATCGCGAGAAAGGTCTATTTAAAATTTTCAAATTCGCTTGGCCGCCATGTTCGTTTTGTAGTTAACCGGTTTTTGAAAGTCTTATAGATGGACTTCCAGTAGTGCCCTTTATCTCCGTACAAAATTTCAGGGTTTTACCGCTAATAGTTTCAGAGATATAGAATGCCGGTGAAATATTTCGCACATCCGCCATCTTGTGATTATGTAAACAATTGAACGAAGTTAGATGTCGGTGCATTACAATGTATATAAACATATACTGTACCAAGTTTCATTGCGTTTGGTTGGTCAAATCGCGAGAAACGTCAATTTAAAAGTCGAAAATTCGCTTGGCCGCCATGTTGGTTTTGTAGTTACCAGATTTTCAAAAGTCACATAAGTGAACTTATAGTAGTTCCCTCTATCACCATAGAAAATGTCAGAGTAATATCGGTAATAGTTTCGGAGATATTGAATGCAGGTGAAATATTTCGCACAGCCGCCATGTTGGATTGGTGAGTCGTTACAAAATTTGAAGGGCCCGGTCGAGGTCGCCGGGAATAGTGCTATGAACTTTCCGAGTTTCATTGAAATCGCTCCTGCCGTTTAGATTTTATTAGGGGGGGGGGACACACACACGAATCACACACACACACGCACACACACACGGACAAAAGGTGATCTCATAAGCCTATTTTTTCAAAATTGAAAATAGGCTAAAAATGAACCCCAAATTACAAGAAGGTTACCATCCCCATAAGAAAATAAAATGATAAAAATATGCATACAAAAACGAAAAAAAAAAGTTAATTAACCTCTAAATGTAAAATACTTTCTTGCAATCAATGAGGTCTGATCCTCCTACGAAAACCTGCATATTTTGTCTATTATAGCCTATCCCCTAGTTTGCCCGGTGAAATCTACCTCCGCCTTCCGGCGTGCCGAGAGGAATTTTTTAAAATTCAAGTAAGGACTGCATACATTTGATTTTAAAGTAGCTCCAACTTTCGCTACCAAACGCCACCGTCAACGACCAACTAATTCTGAACTTTGTTACTAGAAGCCACCACAGTCAGCTCCTGGCAACGAACGTAGGAACCTAAGAGCGTTAGTCAAAGATAAACTATAATTTAGCTTCACACAAGTGTAATTAGTGGGAGGCTCTTTATCATGCCATAAATCTATGACATGGGACCGCCGGCTTTACTTCCCCTCCGAAGGGAGGAATACTGAGGGATTTTATGGTACACCATGTGACACAAACAATCGCTGTAAGAATCCACACCCGTGACTTGTTTAACGACGGAAGGCGCGTCAGCGCAGGTCGCAAACGAGGAGAGCAGAGCAGCAGACCGGCGTGCCCGATATCATTCGAGTACAACTCACGATGGCAGACAGTCGTGTTCTGACAACGTGGACTAGCGCTTAGAGACAGCCCAGCGGGGCTTATGAAGTGACCCGAATGCTCACGAATATAACCGATCAGCCAATCTATTCCACGTACTATATAAGACAGACCAAGCAGGACATGGTCCTTGGGGAGGCATTTTTCTTTCGTTTATCGACTGGCTATTTGTTCTGTGAATAATCGCTTGATTTGCTGTTCTGTGCGTTAATTCTTAGAGTCTCAGGCACTCACTGGACAACTGAAATAAACTAAAAAGTCCAGTCGCTGAGTCTCCAGCAGGGTGTCCATCCCCTTATCTCCACTAATATCTTCCCTGGCCCTTTCCCCAACAGCTTATGAATTGCTTGGAAAATCCGTTTCATGTACCTGAGTTTCTAGCGAACAAATATATTTCACTTGCGAAAAAAATAGTTTTCCTTTACATTAAGAAACAGAATATGTAATTTTAAATAAATCAAATCAAGTTATGTTTAAAAAATACCATTTTGTTCAAATATGTAAAATAAAAACACAGAATATTGATTTTAAAGTAAAAACAAGAAGTTCCGTGAAGAACTATACAGCCTACTTTTCATGCCAATGATTATTCTACAGTATATGAACCTATCTAGAATAATGACGAAATTAAGTTGGTAATATCGAAATATCTAATTAGTTCAAAATATACCTGGTATGATGTAGCCTAATAGAGCACTACAGTTGGCAGCCCTGGTGACTGAATATATTCTTTGTTCCATCTCTTTAGGTACAGAATACAAAATTTGGTTGAAGTCCAATAGACGTTACATGCAGTTAGACACTGGATCTATCAGCACGCGTAAAAGCATGTTGCCAACATTACCATACGTGTGCTGGTCAGAAATAATCTGAAATATTATGATATCTTGTTGTGCCAATTTTGGATGAAATCCATTTGTTAGTATAGAAATTACATGTATTTTAAAATTGGATATATCAGCAGGCATAGAATCATGTTGGCAGCACTGCCTTGTATTAATTACTCCAAATTAATCTAGAATGTCAGGTACTATACGTGTGCAAAGTATAGAGCTGTTGGCTTGCATACTTTCTGATATATTGATATTAGGGTTAAAAAAATATAGACAGCATTTATTAACAGTTGGCAGCCCTGATTGCTCTTAACAATACTTATAGTCATATCTGTTATGGTACACATAGCACTTACGAAATTTGGTTGAAATCCAACTGATAGTATAGAAGTTACATGTATTTAAAAATTGGTACTATCAGCAGGCTTATAATCATGTTGGTAGGACTGACGTATACAAGTTACTCCAAATTAATCTAAAATGTCAGAATATACGTGTGCATAGTTTAAAGCTGTTGGCTTACATACTTTCTGATATATTGGTATTTGGATTAAAAAAAATAGAGAGAGCAATTATTAACAGTTGGCAGCTCTGGTGGCTCGTAAGAATACGCCTAATCATATCCGTTTATGTACAGATATTACATACAAAATTTGGTTGAAATCCAATTGATAGTGTAAAAGTTATATGCATTTAAACATTGGACCTATCAGGAGGCTTAAAATTATTTTGGTAACACTGTCATGGTTGGCCTCCTGGAAATTAAACTGAAATAGTATTATCTACATGTGTGCCAATTTTGGAATAGCTCCCATGTATACCTTGCAAGATATCCAACATGGAGCTCAAATTTCTAGTGCGTTTTTTCAGCAGTTGGTAGCACTGACAACATTTTCAACTATGGACGTGAGATATTCCGGTGCACATCTTTACTCATACTAAATTTGGTTTTGATTGCTGCAGCCGTTTAGGAGTTGATAGGGGGGGACACACACACAGCCAGACAGACAGACAGACAGACAGAAGGACAGACAGACAGACAGACAGACATACAGACAGACAGACAGACAGACAGACAGACAGACATTTGCCCGATCTCATAAGACTACTTTTTCCTCATTTTTGCAAAATGTGAAAAGTAGGCTAAAATATCTAAAACAAATGTCATTATGATAAAATATGTAAAATATGTAGCAATAAAATGTAATTAGATGATAGCTAAGGTTCTAATTTATGGACATTTATCATTTTTAGCCTACTTTTCACATTTTGCAAAAATGAGGAAAAAGTAGACTTATGAGATCGGGCAAATGTGTGTCTGTCTGTCTGTCTGTCTGTCCTTCTGTCTGTCTGGCTGTGTGTGTGTCCCCCCCTATCAACTCCTAAACGGCTGGAGCAATCGAAACAAAATTTGGTAGGATTAAAGATCTATACCTGAATATCTCACGGCCATATTTGAAAATGATGTCAGTGCTACCAACTGCAAAAAAATCGCAATTGAAATTTGAGCTCCATGATGTATATCTTGGAAGGGAGCTATTTCAAAATTGGCACACGTATAGATAATGATATTGCAGTTTAATTTCCAGGAGCCCATACATGGCAGTGTTGCAAAAATGATTATAAGCCTGCTGATAGGTCCAATTTTTAAATGCATATAACTTCTACACTATCAATTGGAATTCAACCAAATTTCGTATGTTGTATGTGTACATAACCAGATATGACTGAGCGTATTCTTACGATCCACCATGACTGCCAACTGTTAATAAATGCTCCTAATTTATTTCATCCAAATACAAATATATCAGAAAGTATGCAAGCCAACAGCTTTAAACTATGCACACGTATAGTACCTGACATTCTATATTAATTTGGAGTAAATTATATACGTCAGTGCTACCAACATGATTCTAAGCCTGCTGACAGGTCCAACTTTAAATACATGCAACTTCCATACTATCATTTGGATTTGAACCAAATTTCGTATGTGCTATGTGTACCATAACAGATATGACTATGCGTATTCTTAAGAGCAACCAGGGCTGCCAACTATTAATATGTACTGTCCCTATTTTTGTTACCCTAATGTCAATATATCAGAAAGTATGCAAGCCAATAGCTCTAAACTTTGCACACGTATAGTACCTGGAATTCTAGATGAATTTGGAGTAACTAATATACGTCAGTGCTGCCAACATGATTCTAAGCCTGCTGATAGGTCCAGTTTTAAAATGCATGTATCTTCTATACTAACTAATGGATTTCATTCAAAATTGGCACAACAATAGATCATATTATTTCAGAATATTTCTGACCAATACATGCATGACATTGTTGCCAACATGATTTTACGCGCGCAGTTAGATCCAATGTTTAACTGCAAGTAACGTCCATGCTATTCATTGGACGTAAACCAAATTTTGTATTCTGTACCTTAAGAGATGGAACTAAGAATATATTCAGTCATCAGGGCTGCCAACTGTGGTGCCCTATTAGGTTACATTATGCCAGGTATACAGTATTTCGAACTAATTAGAAATTTCGATATTAGCAACTTAATTTCGTCATTATTCTAGATAGGTTCATATACTGTAGAATAATCATTGGCATGAAAAGTAGGCTCTTTAGTTCGTCACGGAACTTCTTGTTAGTTATGTATAAGCAAAGGGAAGGAATATGTATATATATAAAATGATCGGTCTAGGTTGTGAAGTTTCGGGGCGTTCTTATTGCCCCACTGCGCTGGTCTGTCTCGGTGAGTGTCAAAAGATCGTGAAGGCGGATGGATGATCGGTTGCGGTCGTGAGTATTCGGGTCGCTTTGTTAGCCCCGCTGGGCTGTCTCTAAGCGCTAGTCAACGTGGTCACCAATGGAAGTGTGTGCTGTTATCCGGTATGAATGGGCACTTGGGACTAGTGTGTGACAAGGATCATGTAAACTATAAGAGATTCGTCACTTTTGGTTATAGAATTTCCGAGAGAGAGAGCAACGCCTGAGGCTATGTACTGCTCCGGCAAGTCTGGCAACATAAAAAGTAAAAAGCCATATGAAAGTAGCCTTTATTACACGTAATTGAACAGTATGTTCTGCGATGAGTTATTGATTATTCATGAAAATAACACAAACATAACTGCGCCTTTCGCTAGGCGCTGAAATATATGTCCAGATAGGAAAATAATACATTTTGATATATATCAATGTTGGCAATAGATTTGTCATGAAGGACACAGTTATGCCGTTCTAGAGCTTAATTCACCTTTAGGCTAATTAAACATTGCTCTCCTACCCTACAAAATTGTTGGGAAATTCGATGAATATAAAGGAAACTGTCCAAATGCACACACTATATTGCCATAACATCACTTTTTGCCTAGCATGCCGGCTGCCACCCACCCCTCCCCGTAGCCCTAAACCACAAATTTTATTGCAATGCAAAGGAGAATGGGTAAGAAAACTAACAAGAGATGAAAAGCAGACATTTACTCTCTATATATTAGGTAGATTTCGTTAGAAAGCTAACTATTGCAATGGGTACCATGTTTCGACTTCCGGAAAATTTCGACATATCTTCGCGTTTCACATCCCCCAGACCCCCAAACCACCGTCAGTTCAAAAGTTTATATATAATTTATATATATATATATGTATATCAGTTTCTTGTGGACACGATAACTGCCGTAATTTTACCCCAATCAGTTTGAATTTTTTACATAATAAGTATCCCATTAAAATCTCGGTCGAGTTCGTTAATCGGCAAAATCGGTCGAAGGAGGTGAAAATGGGGGATTTTTTTCGAAAAAGTGAAATTTCGCTATAAATCTTTTAATACGTGAAATATCGAATCCATTCAAAGTTCATAATATGTGTCGGATAAGTGCCAAAAATTTATGTCAAGTAAGTTTTTTGATAGCACCAACCATTGACCAAAGGGGTGGAAAAAGTGGGTTTTTCGGGAAACATTAATCATATTTCTCTTAATAGGCACAATATCAAAACCGTACAAAATGGAAAATATTCCCCTAATAATTACCTAAAACTTTTGTCTGAAAGAATTTTTGATAAGACCCACCATTACGCCAAGGGATGAGAAAAATGATTTCGGAATTAAAGAAAATGCCAAGTGCCATCAGAGGTTACCATGACAACGCTTCTAAATTGATGAGGGATGAGCTATCAGAGGTTGCCAAGACAACGCCATTGACGATATCACATTCATTTTTAGCCTACTTTTCACACCTTGCAAAAATGAGGAAAAAGTAGACTTATGAGATCGATCCGGGAAAATGTCTGTCTGTCCTTCTGTCTGTCTGTCTGTCTGTCTATCCTTCTGTCTGTCTGTCTATCTGTGTGTGTGTGTCTCCCTATCAACTCCTAAGCGGCTGCAGCAATCGAAACCAAATTTAGTATGAGTAAAGATGTATACCGGAATATCTCAGGCCCATATTTGAAAAATATGTCAGTGCTACCAACTGCTAAAAAAACGCACTAGAAATTTGAGCTCCATGTTGGATATCTTGGAAGGTATACATGGGAGCTATTCCAAAATTGGCACACATGTAGATAATACTATTTCAGTTTAATTTCCAGGATGCCACACATGACAGTGTTGCCAAAATAATTTTAAGCCTTCTGATAAGTCCAATTTTTAAATGCATATAACTTCTACACTATCAATTGGGTTTCAACCAAATTTTGTATGAAATATGCATACATAAACAGATATGACTGAGTGTATTCTTAAGAGCCACCAGGGCTGCCAACTGTTAATAATTGCTCTCTCTATTTTTTATCCAAATACCAATATATCAGAAAGTATGCAAGCCGACAGCTTTAAACTATGCACACGTATATTACCTGCCATTTTACATTAATTTGGAGTAACTTATATACGTCAGTTCTACCAACATGATTCTAAGCCTGCTGATAGGACCAATTTTTAAATACATTTAACTTCTATACTGTCAGTTGGATTTCAACCAAATTTCGTATGTGCTATGTGTAACATAACAGATATGACTATGAGTATTCTTAAGAGCAATCAGGGCTGCCAACTGTTAACAAATGGTGTCTATATTTTTTACCCAAATATCAATATATCAGAAAGTATGCAAGCCAACAGCTCTATACTTTGCACACGTATAGCAGCTGACATTCCAGATTAATTTGGAGTAATTAATATAAGTCAGTGCTGCCAGCATGATTCTATTCCTGATGATAGCTTCAATTTTAAAATACATGTAACTTCTATACCAACAAATGGATTTCATCCAAAATTGACACAGAAAGATATCATAATATTTCAGATTATTTCTGACCAGCACTCGCATGACATTGTTGCCAACATGCTTTTACGTGTACTATTAGATCCAATGTCTAACTCCACGTAACGTCCTTTGGACTTCAACCACATTTTGTATTCTGTACCTTAAGAGATGGAATTAAGAATATATTCAGTCACCAGGGCTGCCAACTGTATTGCTCTATTAGGCTACATTATGCCTAGTATACAGTATTTCGAACTAATTAAGACATTTCGATATTACCAACTTAATTTCGTCATTATTCTAGATAGGTTCATATACTGTAGATTAATCACTGGCATGAATCTTAATTTTAAGAAAAGTAGGCTCTTTAGTTCGTCACGGAACTTCTTGTTCCATCTGACTATGACGGAAGCGGCTAACTGGTAGCATGCTGAACTTCTATGCCCAAGGTCGCTGGTTCAAAGCCGGCCAAAGTCGCCGGATTTTCTAAGAGCGCTAAAATCCCTCAGCATGCTTTCCTTCGGAGGGGAAGTTACAACGTTCGTTGCAAGTTGCTGGTTGCGGTGGCATCTAGCAGCCAAGTTCACAGCTAGGTGTCGTTGACGGTAGTATTTGGTACAAAATTAGGTACTACTACTTAAAATTGACCTTCTGCAGACCTTAACTGAATTAGAGACTAATACAGTCATCAAAATTAACACCGTTTATCAGACAGATTCTACACACACCCAATGTACACGGGGTTACATGACCACGTTGTCGCAGCCCCTAAACTGAGGAACCAACCAACATCTCTGCGGGAGATAAAATTTTGCGTGAAGAAGTAACAGACTGTTAGATAGTTACACATCACTTCCAAACCTTGCATAAGGACATTGTGATCACAAGTAAAAAAATTGAACCCCAAATGACAAGAAGGTTACCATCCCCATAAGACAATAAAATGTTAAAAATATGCATAGAAAGACGAAAAAAAAGAAGTTAATTAACCGCCAATTTTAAAATATTTTCTCGCAATTAATGAGGTCTGATCCTCCTACGAAAACCTGCATATTTTGCCTATTATAGCCTATCCCCTAGTTTGCCCGGTGAAATCTACCTCCGCCTTCCGGCGTGCCGAGAGGATTTTTTTTTATTCGAGAGTAGTCCATATTGCCCACTAGTTTTATACATGGTCAACACCAGGAAGATGAAAATTGCCGTATTGTTCTTACTATCATTATAATTCTTACATCCCGGTGCTTGGCAATTTTTCCTCCCTTGCAGGGGCATGATTGACTCTCAATTCAACTCAAATAAATAATCAAAATACCGAACAAATCAAAACAACCATCAACACCACGAGGAAAATCAATCAAAAGAGACTATTCCCGCTTCCGTCAGTCGGTTTGATGTCAGCGTTCATGAGTGTCAACTACGGAACCTTGGTGCTAAAATTAATTCTTCATTGGTTGGCAGAACATCCATAGCAGAGCTTTACCGCGACCCACGCCCTCCCTATGAACTGTCATCTCCCTGGTGTGAGAGTCATCCATGAACGCCTACAGATCGTGTATGGTGGAGCGGTATGTTGTTGGTCGTTGGTATTGCATGTTCACTGAAGGATGACAATTTGTAGAGGGTGAACATCCACGAATGAAAATAACATTGCTTGCATCGCAGGGCACCGAGTGTTATCATTTCAAATGATCTTGTCGACTTCATCGTTATGCTTTGATCTAACGTTATGCGTTACGGTTACGGAGAGAAAATGTACTAAGGTTGCACTTGAGTGTATGACGTCATCATGTTGTTCAGTGCATATGCACCGAGTCTGAGTTTACTCCTGGGCTATGGCGTTATGCGATACGGAGACGGAGAGCGTATGACGTCATCATGTTGTTCAGTGCATATGCACCGAGTCTGAATTTACTCCTGGGCTATGGCGTTATGCGATACGGAGACGGAGAGCGCGTGACGTCATGCAGCAGAGTGCACCTCCCGCTCTCCGTTCCCCGCGCGGGAAGCCTAAGTTAATGGGTAATGGGATCTGTTGAAAGACCCCTCCTCCCTTCCAACATGTGTAGCATTTGTAGCATGCGTCATTTGAAATGATATAAAGTCTAGTCTCTCAGACTGACTGTATCTTTTACCGGAGTGGTTTCTTTAAACTGATGGCTAAAGCCCTGCGCGGATGCGGATATCCGCGGATAAACCTGCTGATATCCGACAAATATTTCGCCATGCGGATATAGTTTGCATGGCTGTACGGATAGCGGATAATCCGCGGATAATGTTTGGAGAAAATTTACGGATAGTCTTTAGAATACAATCCGAACTTGTTGTATATCAATACTAGGAGACGGATGTTTATGGCATAATCATATTTTTCCGTTAGGTCTTTTTCATGACAAATGTAAGATGATGATTTAAGCTAATTTCATTCAAATTATGTCATGAGGCATAATTTACACTCCGCATTGAAAAGGGTCGCAATTCTGGCTGTATAACATTCATTTTAAGCATAGCACATGACATACAAAGCCTAAAGAAACGACGTTTTCCTCAAATGTCTAAATATTTCACAATAGTAATTTATGCTTCATCTAATTAAAAGTACTAGGGGACCCGTGCGAGAAATTTCGCATGTTCATAAACCACACATTCCCCAATAGGTTTAGCCTTTAATGAGAGACTTAAGGAGAAAAGTTGTTATGTTTTTATTTCAACCAAATGATTAGGATTGAACACTTTTTACATTTCAGTTAGAATTTCATGTTCTACGTTCCCTAACTTAAGAAGGCAATCACTGAAAATTGGATCATCATAACACTCAATGGTTATTCGATATTTATGAAATTATACGATTTGAGTAATCATTCCTTTGATTTACTGTTTCTGAAATCCATGCAAAATGATAAAGGAAAGACCTCAGAATGTTAAAATGACATAAAACAGGCGTCACAGCGTCCAAAATGTGAAGTAAACAGCATATATGGAGCGTATTTTCCTATAGCAACAGTATATGTAAATCGCAAACTTCGTGCATTGTTTCAAAAGTAAATTTCTTAAAGAAATTATAGATATTTGTGAAATTAGAGTGCAATGTGTCACTGCCAATGTCTACGGTATTCTCCTTCATTTGAATGCTTATTTGCCACGAACGGTCGCTTGTGAGCGCCGAAGGAAGGATCTATACTACTGATGATGATTATTGTAATGCCAGTAGATTCGGATAACAAACGTGTGAATGCGAACAAAAGTCGTGTGGTTGCGGGACGGATGCGGATCACAGTTGTGCGGATGTGGGGCGCTTGCGGATAACAGTAGTGCGGATGCAGGACGGTTGTGGATAACAGTCGTGCGGATCCGGGGTGGTTGCGGATAACAGTCGTGCGGATGCAGGACGGTTGTGGATAACAGTCGTGCGGATCCGGGGTGGTTGCGGATAACAGTCGTGCGGATGCAGGACGGTTGTGGATAACAGTCGTGCGGATGCAGGACGGTTGTGGATAACAGTCGTGCGGATCCGGGGTGGTTGCGGATAACAGTAGTGCGGATGCAGGACGGTTGTGGATAACAGTCGTGCGGATCCGGGGTGGTTGCGGATAACAGTCGTGCGGATGCAGGACGGTTGTGGATAACAGTCGTGCGGATGCAGGACGGTTGTGGATAACAGTCGTGCGGATCCGGGGTGGTTGCGGATAACAGTAGTGCGGATGCAGGACGGTTGTGGATAACAGTCGTGCGGATCCGGGGTGGTTGCGGATAACAGTCGTGCGGATGCAGGACGGTTGTGGATAACAGTCGTGCGGATGCAGGACGGTTGTGGATAACAGTCGTGCGGATCCGGGGTGGTTGCGGATAACAGTCGTGCGGATCCGGGGTGGTTGCGGATAACAGTCGTGCGGATGCAGGACGGTTGTGGATAACAGTCGTGCGGATCCGGGGTGGTTGTGGATAACAGTCGTGCGGATGCAGGACGGTTGTGGATAACAGTCGTGCGGATCCGGGGTGGTTGTGGATAACAGTAGTGCGGATCCGGGGTGGTTGTGGATAACAGTCGTGCGGATGCAGGACGGTTGTGGATAACAGTCGTGCGGATCCGGGGTGGTTGCGGATAACAGTCGTGCGGATGCAGGACGGTTGTGGATAACAGTCGTGCGGATCCGGGGTGGTTGCGGATAACAGTCGTGCGGATCCGGGGTGGTTGTGGATAACAGTCGTGCGGATGCAGGACGGTTGTGGATAACAGTCGTGCGGATCCGGGGTGGTTGTGGATAACAGTCGTGCGGATCCGGGGTGGTTGCGGATAACAGTCGTGCGGATCCGGGGTGGTTGTGGATAACAGTCGTGCGGATGCAGGACGGTTGTGGATAACAGTCGTGCGGATCCGGGGTGGTTGCGGATAACAGTCGTGCGGATCCGGGGTGGTTGTGGATAACAGTCGTGCGGATGCAGGACGGTTGTGGATAACAGTCGTGCGGATCCGGGGTGGTTGCGGATAACAGTCGTGCGGATCCGGGGTGGTTGTGGATAACAGTCGTGCGGATCCGGGGTGGTTGTGGATAACAGTCGTGCGGATCCGGGGTGGTTGTGGATAACAGTCGTGCGGATCCGGGGTGGTTGCGGATAACAGTCGTGCGGATCCGGGGTGGTTGTGGATAACAGTCGTGCGGATGCAGGACGGTTGTGGATAACAGTCGTGCGGATCCGGGGTGGTTGCGGATAACAGTCGTGCGGATGCAGGACGGTTGTGGATAACAGTCGTGCGGATCCGGGGTGGTTGTGGATAACAGTCGTGCGGATCCGGGGTGGTTGCGGATAACAGTCGTGCGGATCCGGGGTGGTTGCGGATAACAGTCGTGCGGATGCAGGACGGTTGTGGATAACAGTCGTGCGGATGCAGGGTGGTTGTGGATAACAGTCGTGCGGATCCGGGGTGGTTGCGGATAACAGTAGTGCGGATGCAGGACGGTTGTGGATAACAGTCGTGCGGATGCAGGGTGGTTGTGGATAACAGTCGTGCGGATCCGGGGTGGTTGCGGATAACAGTCGTGCGGATCCGGGGTGGTTGCGGATAACAGTCGTGCGGATGCAGGACGGTTGTGGATAACAGTCGTGCGGATGCAGGGTGGTTGTGGATAACAGTCGTGCGGATCCGGGGTGGTTGCGGATAACAGTAGTGCGGATGCAGGACGGTTGTGGATAACAGTCGTGCGGATGCAGGACGGTTGTGGATAACAGTCGTGCGGATCCGGGGTGGTTGCGGATAACAGTCGTGCGGATCCGGGGTGGTTGCGGATAACAGTCGTGCGGATGCAGGACGGTTGTGGATAACAGTCGTGCGGATCCGGGGTGGTTGCGGATAACAGTCGTGCGGATGCAGGACGGTTGTGGATAACAGTCGTGCGGATGCAGGACGGTTGTGGATAACAGTCGTGCGGATCCGGGGTGGTTGCGGATAACAGTCGTGCGGATCCGGGGTGGTTGCGGATAACAGTCGTGCGGATGCAGGACGGTTGTGGATAACAGTCGTGCGGATCCGGGGTGGTTGTGGATAACAGTAGTGCGGATCCGGGGTGGTTGCGGATAACAGTAGTGCGGATCCGGGGTGGTTGCGGATAACAGTAGTGCGGATGCAGGACGGTTGTGGATAACAGTCGTGCGGATCCGGGGTGGTTGCGGATAACAGTAGTGCGGATCCGGGGTGGTTGTGGATAACAGTAGTGCGGATCCGGGGTGGTTGCGGATAACAGTAGTGCGGATCCGGGGTGGTTGCGGATAACAGTAGTGCGGATGCAGGACGGTTGTGGATAACAGTCGTGCGGATCCGGGGTGGTTGCGGATAACAGTAGTGCGGATCCGGGGTGGTTGCGGATAACAGTAGTGCGGATGCAGGACGGTTGTGGATAACAGTCGTGCGGATCCGGGGTGGTTGCGGATAACAGTAGTGCGGATGCAGGACGGTTGTGGATAACAGTCGTGCGGATCCGGGGTGGTTGTGGATAACAGTAGTGCGGATCCGGGGTGGTTGCGGATAACAGTAGTGCGGATCCGGGGTGGTTGCGGATAACAGTAGTGCGGATGCAGGACGGTTGTGGATAACAGTCGTGCGGATCCGGGGTGGTTGCGGATAACAGTAGTGCGGATGCAGGACGGTTGTGGATAACAGTCGTGCGGATGCAGGACGGTTGTGGATAACAGTCGTGCGGATCCGGGGTGGTTGCGGATAACAGTAGTGCGGATCCGGGGTGGTTGCGGATAACAGTAGTGCGGATGCAGGACGGTTGTGGATAACAGTCGTGCGGATCCGGGGTGGTTGCGGATAACAGTAGTGCGGATGCAGGACGGTTGTGGATAACAGTCGTGCGGATCCGGGGTGGTTGCGGATAACAGTAGTGCGGATCCGGGGTGGTTGCGGATAACAGTAGTGCGGATGCAGGACGGTTGTGGATAACAGTCGTGCGGATCCGGGGTGGTTGCGGATAACAGTAGTGCGGATGCAGGACGGTTGTGGATAACAGTCGTGCGGATCCGGGGTGGTTGTGGATAACAGTAGTGCGGATCCGGGGTGGTTGTGGATAACAGTCGTGCGGATCCGGGGTGGTTGCGGATAACAGTAGTGCGGATGCAGGACGGTTGTGGATAACAGTCGTGCGGATCCGGGGTGGTTGTGGATAACAGTCGTGCGGATCCGGGGTGGTTGCGGATAACAGTAGTGCGGATCCGGGGTGGTTGCGGATAACAGTAGTGCGGATGCAGGACGGTTGTGGATAACAGTCGTGCGGATCCGGGGTGGTTGCGGATAACAGTAGTGCGGATGCAGGACGGTTGTGGATAACAGTCGTGCGGATCCGGGGTGGTTGTGGATAACAGTAGTGCGGATCCGGGGTGGTTGCGGATAACAGTAGTGCGGATCCGGGGTGGTTGCGGATAACAGTAGTGCGGATGCAGGACGGTTGTGGATAACAGTCGTGCGGATCCGGGGTGGTTGCGGATAACAGTAGTGCGGATGCAGGACGGTTGTGGATAACAGTCGTGCGGATCCGGGGTGGTTGTGGATAACAGTCGTGCGGATGCAGGACGGTTGTGGATAACAGTCGTGCGGATCCGGGGTGGTTGCGGATAACAGTAGTGCGGATCCGGGGTGGTTGCGGATAACAGTAGTGCGGATGCAGGACGGTTGTGGATAACAGTCGTGCGGATCCGGGGTGGTTGCGGATAACAGTAGTGCGGATGCAGGGTGGTTGCGGATAACAGTAGTGCGGATCCGGGGTGGTTGTGGATAACAGTCGTGCGGATGCAGGACGGTTGTGGATAACAGTCGTGCGGATCCGGGGTGGTTGCGGATAACAGTAGTGCGGATGCAGGACGGTTGTGGATAACAGTCGTGCGGATCCGGGGTGGTTGCGGATAACAGTCGTGCGGATGCAGGACGGTTGTGGATAACAGTCGTGCGGATCCGGGGTGGTTGTGGATAACAGTCGTGCGGATGCAGGACGGTTGTGGATAACAGTCGTGCGGATCCGGGGTGGTTGTGGATAACAGTCGTGCGGATCCGGGGTGGTTGTGGATAACAGTCGTGCGGATGCAGGGTGGTTGCGGATAACAGTAGTGCGGATCCGGGGTGGTTGTGGATAACAGTCGTGCGGATGCAGGGTGGTTGCGGATAACAGTAGTGCGGATCCGGGGTGGTTGCGGATAACAGTCGTGCGGATGCAGGGTGGTTGTGGATAACAGTCGTGCGGATCCGGGGTGGTTGCGGATAACAGTCGTGCGGATGCAGGGTGGTTGTGGATAACAGTCGTGCGGATCCGGGGTGGTTGCGGATAACAGTCGTGCGGATGCAGGACGGTTGTGGATAACAGTCGTGCGGATCCGGGGTGGTTGTGGATAACAGTCGTGCGGATGCAGGACGGTTGTGGATAACAGTCGTGCGGATCCGGGGTGGTTGCGGATAACAGTCGTGCGGATGCAGGACGGTTGTGGATAACAGTCGTGCGGATCCGGGGTGGTTGTGGATAACAGTCGTGCGGATCCGGGGTGGTTGCGGATAACAGTCGTGCGGATGCAGGGTGGTTGTGGATAACAGTCGTGCGGATCCGGGGTGGTTGCGGATAACAGTAGTGCGGATGCAGGACGGTTGTGGATAACAGTCGTGCGGATGCAGGACGGTTGTGGATAACAGTCGTGCGGATGCAGGGTGGTTGCGGATAACAGTCGTGCGGATGCAGGGTGGTTGTGGATAACAGTCGTGCGGATCCGGGGTGGTTGCGGATAACAGTCGTGCGGATGCAGGGTGGTTGTGGATAACAGTCGTGCGGATCCGGGGTGGTTGCGGATAACAGTCGTGCGGATGCAGGGTGGTTGTGGATAACAGTCGTGCGGATCCGGGGTGGTTGCGGATAACAGTCGTGCGGATGCAGGGTGGTTGTGGATAACAGTCGTGCGGATGCAGGACGGTTGTGGATAACAGTCGTGCGGATCCGGGGTGGTTGCGGATAACAGTCGTGCGGATCCGGGGTGGTTGCGGATAACAGTCGTGCGGATGCAGGGTGGTTGTGGATAACAGTCGTGCGGATCCGGGGTGGTTGCGGATAACAGTAGTGCGGATGCAGGACGGTTGTGGATAACAGTCGTGCGGATGCAGGGTGGTTGTGGATAACAGTCGTGCGGATGCAGGACGGTTGTGGATAACAGTCGTGCGGATCCGGGGTGGTTGCGGATAACAGTCGTGCGGATCCGGGGTGGTTGCGGATAACAGTCGTGCGGATGCAGGGTGGTTGTGGATAACAGTCGTGCGGATGCAGGACGGTTGTGGATAACAGTCGTGCGGATGCAGGGTGGTTGTGGATAACAGTCGTGCGGATCCGGGGTGGTTGCGGATAACAGCCGTGCGGATCCGGGGTGGTTGCGGATAACAGTCGTGCGGATGCAGGACGGTTGTGGATAACAGTCGTGCGGATCCGGGGTGGTTGCGGATAACAGTCGTGCGGATCCGGGGTGGTTGCGGATAACAGTCGTGCGGATGCAGGGTGGTTGTGGATAACAGTCGTGCGGATCCGGGGTGGTTGCGGATAACAGTCGTGCGGATGCAGGGTGGTTGTGGATAACAGTCGTGCGGATCCGGGGTGGTTGCGGATAACAGTCGTGCGGATGCAGGGTGGTTGTGGATAACAGTCGTGCGGATCCGGGGTGGTTGCGGATAACAGTCGTGCGGATGCAGGGTGGTTGTGGATAACAGTCGTGCGGATGCAGGACGGTTGTGGATAACAGTCGTGCGGATCCGGGGTGGTTGCGGATAACAGTCGTGCGGATCCGGGGTGGTTGCGGATAACAGTCGTGCGGATGCAGGGTGGTTGTGGATAACAGTCGTGCGGATCCGGGGTGGTTGCGGATAACAGTAGTGCGGATGCAGGACGGTTGTGGATAACAGTCGTGCGGATGCAGGACGGTTGTGGATAACAGTCGTGCGGATCCGGGGTGGTTGCGGATAACAGTCGTGCGGATCCGGGGTGGTTGCGGATAACAGTCGTGCGGATGCAGGGTGGTTGTGGATAACAGTCGTGCGGATCCGGGGTGGTTGCGGATAACAGTCGTGCGGATGCAGGGTGGTTGTGGATAACAGTCGTGCGGATCCGGGGTGGTTGCGGATAACAGTCGTGCGGATGCAGGGTGGTTGTGGATAACAGTCGTGCGGATCCGGGGTGGTTGCGGATAACAGTCGTGCGGATGCAGGGTGGTTGTGGATAACAGTCGTGCGGATCCGGGGTGGTTGCGGATAACAGTCGTGCGGATGCAGGGTGGTTGTGGATAACAGTCGTGCGGATCCGGGGTGGTTGCGGATAACAGTCGTGCGGATGCAGGGTGGTTGTGGATAACAGTCGTGCGGATCCGGGGTGGTTGCGGATAACAGTCGTGCGGATGCAGGGTGGTTGTGGATAACAGTCGTGCGGATCCGGGGTGGTTGCGGATAACAGTCGTGCGGATGCAGGGTGGTTGTGGATAACAGTCGTGCGGATCCGGGGTGGTTGCGGATAACAGTAGTGCGGATGCAGGACGGTTGTGGATAACAGTCGTGCGGATCCGGGGTGGTTGCGGATAACAGTCGTGCGGATCCGGGGTGGTTGCGGATAACAGTCGTGCGGATCCGGGGTGGTTGTGGATAACAGTCGTGCGGATGCAGGACGGTTGTGGATAACAGTCGTGCGGATCCGGGGTGGTTGCGGATAACAGTCGTGCGGATCCGGGGTGGTTGCGGATAACAGTAGTGCGGATGCAGGACGGTTGTGGATAACAGTCGTGCGGATGCAGGACGGTTGTGGATAACAGTCGTGCGGATGCAGGGTGGTTGCGGATAACAGTCGTGCGGATCCGGGGTGGTTGTGGATAACAGTCGTGCGGATCCGGGGTGGTTGCGGATAACAGTAGTGCGGATGCAGGACGGTTGTGGATAACAGTCGTGCGGATGCAGGACGGTTGTGGATAACAGTCGTGCGGATGCAGGGTGGTTGCGGATAACAGCCGTGCGGATCCGGGGTGGTTGCGGATAACAGTCGTGCGGATGCAGGACGGTTGTGGATAACAGTCGTGCGGATCCGGGGTGGTTGCGGATAACAGTCGTGCGGATGCAGGGTGGTTGTGGATAACAGTCGTGCGGATCCGGGGTGGTTGCGGATAACAGTCGTGCGGATGCAGGGTGGTTGTGGATAACAGTCGTGCGGATCCGGGGTGGTTGCGGATAACAGTCGTGCGGATGCAGGGTGGTTGTGGATAACAGTCGTGCGGATCCGGGGTGGTTGCGGATAACAGTCGTGCGGATGCAGGGTGGTTGTGGATAACAGTCGTGCGGATCCGGGGTGGTTGCGGATAACAGTCGTGCGGATGCAGGGTGGTTGTGGATAACAGTCGTGCGGATCCGGGGTGGTTGCGGATAACAGTCGTGCGGATGCAGGACGGTTGTGGATAACAGTCGTGCGGATCCGGGGTGGTTGCGGATAACAGCCGTGCGGATGCAGGGTGGTTGTGGATAACAGTCGTGCGGATCCGGGGTGGTTGCGGATAACAGTCGTGCGGATCCGGGGTGGTTGCGGATAACAGTCGTGCGGATCCGGGGTGGTTGCGGATAACAGTCGTGCGGATCCGGGGTGGTTGCGGATAACAGTCGTGCGGATGCGGGACGATTGCGGATAACAGTCGTGCGGATCCGGGGTGGTTGCGGATAACAGTCGTGCGGATGCGGGACGATTGCGGATAACAGTCGTGCGGATCCGGGGTGGTTGCGGATAACAGTAGTGCGGATGCGGGACGATTGCGGATAACAGTCGTGCGGATCCGGGGCGGTTGCGGATAACAGTAGTGCGGATGCGGGACGATTGCGGATAACAGTCGTGCGGATCCGGGGCGGTTGCGGATAACAGTAGTGCGGATGCGGGACGATTGCGGATAACAGTCGTGCGGATCCGGGGTGGTTGCGGATAACAGTCGTGCGGATGCAGGACGGTTGTGGATAACAGTCGTGCGGATCCGGGGTGGTTGTGGATAACAGTCGTGCGGATCCGGGGTGGTTGCGGATAACAGTCGTGCGGATGCAGGGTGGTTGTGGATAACAGTCGTGCGGATCCGGGGTGGTTGCGGATAACAGTAGTGCGGATGCAGGACGGTTGTGGATAACAGTCGTGCGGATGCAGGACGGTTGTGGATAACAGTCGTGCGGATGCAGGGTGGTTGCGGATAACAGCCGTGCGGATCCGGGGTGGTTGCGGATAACAGTCGTGCGGATGCAGGACGGTTGTGGATAACAGTCGTGCGGATCCGGGGTGGTTGCGGATAACAGTCGTGCGGATCCGGGGTGGTTGCGGATAACAGTCGTGCGGATGCAGGGTGGTTGTGGATAACAGTCGTGCGGATCCGGGGTGGTTGCGGATAACAGTCGTGCGGATGCAGGGTGGTTGTGGATAACAGCCGTGCGGATCCGGGGTGGTTGCGGATAACAGTCGTGCGGATCCGGGGTGGTTGCGGATAACAGTCGTGCGGATCCGGGGTGGTTGCGGATAACAGTCGTGCGGATGCAGGACGGTTGTGGATAACAGTCGTGCGGATCCGGGGTGGTTGCGGATAACAGTCGTGCGGATCCGGGGTGGTTGCGGATAACAGTCGTGCGGATGCAGGACGGTTGTGGATAACAGTCGTGCGGATCCGGGGTGGTTGCGGATAACAGTCGTGCGGATCCGGGGTGGTTGTGGATAACAGTCGTGCGGATGCAGGACGGTTGTGGATAACAGTCGTGCGGATCCGGGGTGGTTGCGGATAACAGTCGTGCGGATGCAGGACGGTTGTGGATAACAGTCGTGCGGATCCGGGGTGGTTGTGGATAACAGTCGTGCGGATCCGGGGTGGTTGCGGATAACAGTCGTGCGGATGCAGGGTGGTTGTGGATAACAGTCGTGCGGATCCGGGGTGGTTGCGGATAACAGTAGTGCGGATGCAGGACGGTTGTGGATAACAGTCGTGCGGATGCAGGACGGTTGTGGATAACAGTCGTGCGGATCCGGGGTGGTTGCGGATAACAGTCGTGCGGATCCGGGGTGGTTGCGGATAACAGTCGTGCGGATCCGGGGTGGTTGCGGATAACAGTCGTGCGGATGCAGGGTGGTTGTGGATAACAGTCGTGCGGATCCGGGGTGGTTGCGGATAACAGTCGTGCGGATGCAGGGTGGTTGTGGATAACAGCCGTGCGGATCCGGGGTGGTTGCGGATAACAGTCGTGCGGATCCGGGGTGGTTGCGGATAACAGTCGTGCGGATGCAGGGTGGTTGTGGATAACAGTCGTGCGGATCCGGGGTGGTTGCGGATAACAGTAGTGCGGATGCAGGACGGTTGTGGATAACAGTCGTGCGGATGCAGGACGGTTGTGGATAACAGTCGTGCGGATCCGGGGTGGTTGCGGATAACAGTCGTGCGGATGCAGGGTGGTTGTGGATAACAGTCGTGCGGATCCGGGGTGGTTGCGGATAACAGTCGTGCGGATCCGGGGTGGTTGCGGATAACAGTCGTGCGGATGCAGGACGGTTGTGGATAACAGTCGTGCGGATCCGGGGTGGTTGCGGATAACAGTCGTGCGGATCCGGGGTGGTTGCGGATAACAGTCGTGCGGATGCAGGGTGGTTGTGGATAACAGTCGTGCGGATCCGGGGTGGTTGCGGATAACAGTAGTGCGGATGCAGGACGGTTGTGGATAACAGTCGTGCGGATGCAGGACGGTTGTGGATAACAGTCGTGCGGATGCAGGGTGGTTGCGGATAACAGCCGTGCGGATCCGGGGTGGTTGCGGATAACAGTCGTGCGGATGCAGGACGGTTGTGGATAACAGTCGTGCGGATCCGGGGTGGTTGCGGATAACAGTCGTGCGGATCCGGGGTGGTTGCGGATAACAGTCGTGCGGATGCAGGGTGGTTGTGGATAACAGTAGTGCGGATCCGGGGTGGTTGCGGATAACAGTAGTGCGGATGCAGGACGGTTGTGGATAACAGTCGTGCGGATCCGGGGTGGTTGCGGATAACAGTCGTGCGGATGCAGGGTGGTTGCGGATAACAGTCGTGCGGATCCGGGGTGGTTGCGGATAACAGTCGTGCGGATGCGGGACGATTGTGGATAACAGTCGTGCGGATCCGGGGTGGTTGTGGATAACAGTCGTGCGGATGCAGGACGGTTGTGGATAACAGTCGTGCGGATCCGGGGTGGTTGCGGATAACAGTCGTGCGGATCCGGGGTGGTTGCGGATAACAGTCGTGCGGATGCAGGACGGTTGTGGATAACAGTCGTGCGGATCCGGGGTGGTTGCGGATAACAGTCGTGCGGATCCGGGGTGGTTGCGGATAACAGTAGTGCGGATGCAGGACGGTTGTGGATAACAGTCGTGCGGATCCGGGGTGGTTGCGGATAACAGTCGTGCGGATGCAGGACGGTTGTGGATAACAGTCGTGCGGATGCAGGACGGTTGTGGATAACAGTCGTGCGGATCCGGGGTGGTTGCGGATAACAGTCGTGCGGATCCGGGGTGGTTGCGGATAACAGTCGTGCGGATGCAGGACGGTTGTGGATAACAGTCGTGCGGATCCGGGGTGGTTGTGGATAACAGTCGTGCGGATGCAGGACGGTTGTGGATAACAGTCGTGCGGATCCGGGGTGGTTGTGGATAACAGTAGTGCGGATCCGGGGTGGTTGCGGATAACAGTAGTGCGGATCCGGGGTGGTTGCGGATAACAGTAGTGCGGATGCAGGACGGTTGTGGATAACAGTCGTGCGGATCCGGGGTGGTTGCGGATAACAGTAGTGCGGATCCGGGGTGGTTGCGGATAACAGTAGTGCGGATGCAGGACGGTTGTGGATAACAGTCGTGCGGATCCGGGGTGGTTGCGGATAACAGTAGTGCGGATGCAGGACGGTTGTGGATAACAGTCGTGCGGATCCGGGGTGGTTGTGGATAACAGTAGTGCGGATCCGGGGTGGTTGCGGATAACAGTAGTGCGGATCCGGGGTGGTTGCGGATAACAGTAGTGCGGATGCAGGACGGTTGTGGATAACAGTCGTGCGGATCCGGGGTGGTTGCGGATAACAGTAGTGCGGATGCAGGACGGTTGTGGATAACAGTCGTGCGGATGCAGGACGGTTGTGGATAACAGTCGTGCGGATCCGGGGTGGTTGCGGATAACAGTAGTGCGGATCCGGGGTGGTTGCGGATAACAGTAGTGCGGATGCAGGACGGTTGTGGATAACAGTCGTGCGGATCCGGGGTGGTTGCGGATAACAGTAGTGCGGATGCAGGACGGTTGTGGATAACAGTCGTGCGGATCCGGGGTGGTTGCGGATAACAGTAGTGCGGATCCGGGGTGGTTGCGGATAACAGTAGTGCGGATGCAGGACGGTTGTGGATAACAGTCGTGCGGATCCGGGGTGGTTGCGGATAACAGTAGTGCGGATCCGGGGTGGTTGCGGATAACAGTAGTGCGGATGCAGGACGGTTGTGGATAACAGTCGTGCGGATCCGGGGTGGTTGCGGATAACAGTAGTGCGGATGCAGGACGGTTGTGGATAACAGTCGTGCGGATCCGGGGTGGTTGTGGATAACAGTAGTGCGGATCCGGGGTGGTTGTGGATAACAGTCGTGCGGATCCGGGGTGGTTGCGGATAACAGTAGTGCGGATGCAGGACGGTTGTGGATAACAGTCGTGCGGATCCGGGGTGGTTGTGGATAACAGTCGTGCGGATCCGGGGTGGTTGCGGATAACAGTAGTGCGGATCCGGGGTGGTTGCGGATAACAGTAGTGCGGATGCAGGACGGTTGTGGATAACAGTCGTGCGGATCCGGGGTGGTTGCGGATAACAGTAGTGCGGATGCAGGACGGTTGTGGATAACAGTCGTGCGGATCCGGGGTGGTTGTGGATAACAGTAGTGCGGATCCGGGGTGGTTGCGGATAACAGTAGTGCGGATCCGGGGTGGTTGCGGATAACAGTAGTGCGGATGCAGGACGGTTGTGGATAACAGTCGTGCGGATCCGGGGTGGTTGCGGATAACAGTAGTGCGGATGCAGGACGGTTGTGGATAACAGTCGTGCGGATCCGGGGTGGTTGTGGATAACAGTCGTGCGGATGCAGGACGGTTGTGGATAACAGTCGTGCGGATCCGGGGTGGTTGCGGATAACAGTAGTGCGGATCCGGGGTGGTTGCGGATAACAGTAGTGCGGATGCAGGACGGTTGTGGATAACAGTCGTGCGGATCCGGGGTGGTTGCGGATAACAGTAGTGCGGATGCAGGACGGTTGTGGATAACAGTCGTGCGGATCCGGGGTGGTTGCGGATAACAGTCGTGCGGATGCAGGACGGTTGTGGATAACAGTCGTGCGGATCCGGGGTGGTTGTGGATAACAGTCGTGCGGATGCAGGACGGTTGTGGATAACAGTCGTGCGGATCCGGGGTGGTTGTGGATAACAGTCGTGCGGATCCGGGGTGGTTGTGGATAACAGTCGTGCGGATGCAGGGTGGTTGCGGATAACAGTAGTGCGGATCCGGGGTGGTTGTGGATAACAGTCGTGCGGATGCAGGGTGGTTGTGGATAACAGTCGTGCGGATCCGGGGTGGTTGCGGATAACAGTCGTGCGGATGCAGGACGGTTGTGGATAACAGTCGTGCGGATCCGGGGTGGTTGTGGATAACAGTCGTGCGGATGCAGGACGGTTGTGGATAACAGTCGTGCGGATCCGGGGTGGTTGCGGATAACAGTCGTGCGGATGCAGGACGGTTGTGGATAACAGTCGTGTGGATCCGGGGTGGTTGTGGATAACAGTCGTGCGGATCCGGGGTGGTTGCGGATAACAGTCGTGCGGATGCAGGGTGGTTGTGGATAACAGTCGTGCGGATCCGGGGTGGTTGCGGATAACAGTAGTGCGGATGCAGGACGGTTGTGGATAACAGTCGTGCGGATGCAGGACGGTTGTGGATAACAGTCGTGCGGATGCAGGGTGGTTGCGGATAACAGCCGTGCGGATCCGGGGTGGTTGCGGATAACAGTCGTGCGGATGCAGGACGGTTGTGGATAACAGTCGTGCGGATCCGGGGTGGTTGCGGATAACAGTCGTGCGGATCCGGGGTGGTTGCGGATAACAGTCGTGCGGATGCAGGGTGGTTGTGGATAACAGTCGTGCGGATCCGGGGTGGTTGCGGATAACAGTCGTGCGGATGCAGGGTGGTTGTGGATAACAGTCGTGCGGATCCGGGGTGGTTGCGGATAACAGTCGTGCGGATGCAGGGTGGTTGTGGATAACAGTCGTGCGGATCCGGGGTGGTTGCGGATAACAGTCGTGCGGATGCAGGGTGGTTGTGGATAACAGTCGTGCGGATGCAGGACGGTTGTGGATAACAGTCGTGCGGATCCGGGGTGGTTGCGGATAACAGTCGTGCGGATCCGGGGTGGTTGCGGATAACAGTCGTGCGGATGCAGGGTGGGTGTGGATAACAGTCGTGCGGATCCGGGGTGGTTGCGGATAACAGTAGTGCGGATGCAGGACGGTTGTGGATAACAGTCGTGCGGATGCAGGACGGTTGTGGATAACAGTCGTGCGGATCCGGGGTGGTTGCGGATAACAGTCGTGCGGATCCGGGGTGGTTGCGGATAACAGTCGTGCGGATGCAGGGTGGTTGTGGATAACAGTCGTGCGGATCCGGGGTGGTTGCGGATAACAGTCGTGCGGATGCAGGGTGGTTGTGGATAACAGTCGTGCGGATCCGGGGTGGTTGCGGATAACAGTCGTGCGGATGCAGGGTGGTTGTGGATAACAGTCGTGCGGATCCGGGGTGGTTGCGGATAACAGTCGTGCGGATGCAGGGTGGTTGTGGATAACAGTCGTGCGGATCCGGGGTGGTTGCGGATAACAGTCGTGCGGATGCAGGGTGGTTGTGGATAACAGTCGTGCGGATCCGGGGTGGTTGCGGATAACAGTCGTGCGGATGCAGGGTGGTTGTGGATAACAGTCGTGCGGATCCGGGGTGGTTGCGGATAACAGTCGTGCGGATGCAGGGTGGTTGTGGATAACAGTCGTGCGGATCCGGGGTGGTTGCGGATAACAGTCGTGCGGATGCAGGGTGGTTGTGGATAACAGTCGTGCGGATCCGGGGTGGTTGCGGATAACAGTAGTGCGGATGCAGGACGGTTGTGGATAACAGTCGTGCGGATCCGGGGTGGTTGCGGATAACAGTCGTGCGGATCCGGGGTGGTTGCGGATAACAGTCGTGCGGATCCGGGGTGGTTGTGGATAACAGTCGTGCGGATGCAGGACGGTTGTGGATAACAGTCGTGCGGATCCGGGGTGGTTGCGGATAACAGTCGTGCGGATGCAGGACGGTTGTGGATAACAGTCGTGCGGATCCGGGGTGGTTGTGGATAACAGTCGTGCGGATGCAGGACGGTTGTGGATAACAGTCGTGCGGATCCGGGGTGGTTGTGGATAACAGTCGTGCGGATCCGGGGTGGTTGCGGATAACAGTAGTGCGGATGCAGGACGGTTGTGGATAACAGTCGTGCGGATGCAGGACGGTTGTGGATAACAGTCGTGCGGATGCAGGGTGGTTGCGGATAACAGCCGTGCGGATCCGGGGTGGTTGCGGATAACAGTCGTGCGGATGCAGGACGGTTGTGGATAACAGTCGTGCGGATCCGGGGTGGTTGCGGATAACAGTCGTGCGGATGCAGGGTGGTTGTGGATAACAGTCGTGCGGATCCGGGGTGGTTGCGGATAACAGTCGTGCGGATGCAGGGTGGTTGTGGATAACAGTCGTGCGGATCCGGGGTGGTTGCGGATAACAGTCGTGCGGATGCAGGGTGGTTGTGGATAACAGTCGTGCGGATCCGGGGTGGTTGCGGATAACAGTCGTGCGGATGCAGGGTGGTTGTGGATAACAGTCGTGCGGATCCGGGGTGGTTGCGGATAACAGTCGTGCGGATGCAGGGTGGTTGTGGATAACAGTCGTGCGGATCCGGGGTGGTTGCGGATAACAGTCGTGCGGATGCAGGACGGTTGTGGATAACAGTCGTGCGGATCCGGGGTGGTTGCGGATAACAGCCGTGCGGATGCAGGGTGGTTGTGGATAACAGTCGTGCGGATCCGGGGTGGTTGCGGATAACAGCCGTGCGGATGCAGGGTGGTTGTGGATAACAGTCGTGCGGATCCGGGGTGGTTGCGGATAACAGTCGTGCGGATCCGGGGTGGTTGCGGATAACAGTCGTGCGGATCCGGGGTGGTTGCGGATAACAGTCGTGCGGATCCGGGGTGGTTGCGGATAACAGTCGTGCGGATGCGGGACGATTGCGGATAACAGTCGTGCGGATCCGGGGTGGTTGCGGATAACAGTCGTGCGGATGCGGGACGATTGCGGATAACAGTCGTGCGGATCCGGGGTGGTTGCGGATAACAGTAGTGCGGATGCGGGACGATTGCGGATAACAGTCGTGCGGATCCGGGGCGGTTGCGGATAACAGTAGTGCGGATGCGGGACGATTGCGGATAACAGTCGTGCGGATCCGGGGCGGTTGCGGATAACAGTAGTGCGGATGCGGGACGATTGCGGATAACAGTCGTGAGGATCCGGGGTGGTTGCGGATAACAGTCGTGCGGATGCAGGACGGTTGTGGATAACAGTCGTGCGGATCCGGGGTGGTTGTGGATAACAGTCGTGCGGATCCGGGGTGGTTGCGGATAACAGTCGTGCGGATGCAGGGTGGTTGTGGATAACAGTCGTGCGGATCCGGGGTGGTTGCGGATAACAGTAGTGCGGATGCAGGACGGTTGTGGATAACAGTCGTGCGGATGCAGGACGGTTGTGGATAACAGTCGTGCGGATGCAGGGTGGTTGCGGATAACAGCCGTGCGGATCCGGGGTGGTTGCGGATAACAGTCGTGCGGATGCAGGACGGTTGTGGATAACAGTCGTGCGGATCCGGGGTGGTTGCGGATAACAGTCGTGCAGATCCGGGGTGGTTGCGGATAACAGTCGTGCGGATGCAGGGTGGTTGTGGATAACAGTCGTGCGGATCCGGGGTGGTTGCGGATAACAGTCGTGCGGATGCAGGGTGGTTGTGGATAACAGTCGTGCGGATCCGGGGTGGTTGCGGATAACAGTCGTGCGGATGCAGGGTGGTTGTGGATAACAGTCGTGCGGATCCGGGGTGGTTGCGGATAACAGTCGTGCGGATGCAGGGTGGTTGTGGATAACAGTCGTGCGGATCCGGGGTGGTTGCGGATAACAGTCGTGCGGATGCAGGGTGGTTGTGGATAACAGTCGTGCGGATCCGGGGTGGTTGCGGATAACAGTCGTGCGGATGCAGGGTGGTTGTGGATAACAGTCGTGCGGATCCGGGGTGGTTGCGGATAACAGTCGTGCGGATCCGGGGTGGTTGCGGATAACAGTCGTGCGGATGCAGGGTGGTTGTGGATAACAGTCGTGCGGATCCGGGGTGGTTGCGGATAACAGCCGTGCGGATGCAGGGTGGTTGTGGATAACAGTCGTGCGGATCCGGGGTGGTTGCGGATAACAGTCGTGCGGATCCGGGGTGGTTGCGGATAACAGTCGTGCGGATCCGGGGTGGTTGCGGATAACAGTCGTGCGGATGCGGGACGATTGCGGATAACAGTCGTGCGGATCCGGGGCGGTTGCGGATAACAGTAGTGCGGATGCGGGACGATTGCGGATAACAGTCGTGCGGATCCGGGGCGGTTGCGGATAACAGTAGTGCGGATGCGGGACGATTGCGGATAACAGTCGTGCGGATCCGGGGTGGTTGCGGATAACAGTAGTGCGGATGCAGGGTGGTTGTGGATAACAGTCGTGCGGATGCAGGACGGTTGTGGATAACAGTCGTGCGGATCCGGGGTGGTTGCGGATAACAGTCGTGCGGATGCAGGGTGGTTGTGGATAACAGTCGTGCGGATCCGGGGTGGTTGCGGATAACAGTAGTGCGGATGCAGGACGGTTGTGGATAACAGTCGTGCGGATGCAGGGTGGTTGCGGATAACAGCCGTGCGGATCCGGGGTGGTTGCGGATAACAGCCGTGCGGATGCAGGACGGTTGTGGATAACAGTCGTGCGGATCCGGGGTGGTTGCGGATAACAGCCGTGCGGATCCGGGGTGGTTGCGGATAACAGTCGTGCGGATCCGGGGTGGTTGCGGATAACAGTCGTGCGGATCCGGGGTGGTTGCGGATAACAGCCGTGCGGATGCAGGGTGGTTGTGGATAACAGTCGTGCGGATCCGGGGTGGTTGCGGATAACAGTCGTGCGGATCCGGGGTGGTTGCGGATAACAGTCGTGCGGATCCGGGGTGGTTGCGGATAACAGTCGTGCGGATGCGGGACGATTGCGGATAACAGTCGTGCGGATCCGGGGCGGTTGCGGATAACAGTAGTGCGGATGCGGGACGATTGCGGATAACAGTCGTGCGGATCCGGGGCGGTTGCGGATAACAGTAGTGCGGATGCGGGACGATTGCGGATAACAGTCGTGCGGATCCGGGGTGGTTGCGGATAACAGTAGTGCGGATGCAGGGTGGTTGTGGATAACAGTCGTGCGGATGCAGGGTGGTTGTGGATAACAGTCGTGCGGATCCGGGGTGGTTGCGGATAACAGTAGTGCGGATGCAGGACGGTTGTGGATAACAGTCGTGCGGATGCAGGACGGTTGTGGATAACAGTCGTGCGGATCCGGGGTGGTTGCGGATAACAGTCGTGCGGATGCAGGACGGTTGTGGATAACAGTCGTGCGGATCCGGGGTGGTTGCGGATAACAGTCGTGCGGATCCGGGGTGGTTGCGGATAACAGTCGTGCGGATGCAGGGTGGTTGTGGATAACAGTCGTGCGGATCCGGGGTGGTTGCGGATAACAGTCGTGCGGATGCAGGGTGGTTGTGGATAACAGTCGTGCGGATCCGGGGTGGTTGCGGATAACAGTCGTGCGGATGCAGGGTGGTTGTGGATAACAGTCGTGCGGATCCGGGGTGGTTGCGGATAACAGTCGTGCGGATGCAGGGTGGTTGTGGATAACAGTCGTGCGGATCCGGGGTGGTTGCGGATAACAGTCGTGCGGGTGCAGGGTGGTTGTGGATAACAGTCGTGCGGATCCGGGGTGGTTGCGGATAACAGTCGTGCGGATCCGGGGTGGTTGCGGATAACAGTCGTGCGGATCCGGGGTGGTTGCGGATAACAGTCGTGCGGATGCAGGGTGGTTGTGGATAACAGTCGTGCGGATGCAGGGTGGTTGCGGATAACAGTCGTGCGGATCCGGGGTGGTTGCGGATAACAGCCGTGCGGATCCGGGGTGGTTGTGGATAACAGTCGTGCGGATGCAGGGTGGTTGTGGATAACAGTCGTGCGGATCCGGGGTGGTTGCGGATAACAGCCGTGCGGATGCAGGGTGGTTGTGGATAACAGTCGTGCGGATCCGGGGTGGTTGCGGATAACAGTCGTGCGGATCCGGGGTGGTTGCGGATAACAGTCGTGCGGATCCGGGGTGGTTGCGGATAACAGTCGTGCGGATGCGGGACGATTGCGGATAACAGTCGTGCGGATCCGGGGTGGTTGCGGATAACAGTCGTGCGGATGCGGGACGATTGCGGATAACAGTCGTGCGGATCCGGGGTGGTTGCGGATAACAGTAGTGCGGATGCGGGACGATTGCGGATAACAGTCGTGCGGATCCGGGGCGGTTGCGGATAACAGTAGTGCGGATGCGGGACGATTGCGGATAACAGTCGTGCGGATCCGGGGCGGTTGCGGATAACAGTAGTGCGGATGCGGGACGATTGCGGATAACAGTCGTGCGGATCCGGGGTGGTTGCGGATAACGTTTTGTTTATCCGCGCAGAGCTCAACTGATGGCACGTTACTAGTGTCTCAATGTCGAAACATAGTGTAAGGTGTATAGTTCATTATGCCATGGTGTATGCCAGTTTGGCAATAAGGGCTCCCTGGGAAATAATGACGAAACGTATTTTCGGAACTTCCCTCTTAAATGTATCTATAAGGCGTGATCTGAAAGGTTTCCGTTTGTGGGCGTTGCTGCAGCGTATATGCAACGTATCGCAACTCTGATGCGGGTATATAAGCGTGGACACGTAGGCAAGGAATTAGTGTGGCACCACTGGGTACCGGAATCAAAAGCGTCGACGATGCAGTGGTGTCATCAATCGTCCCCTCGTCCTAAGATATTCAAGAGCCAACCATCGGCTTTGATTACCGGAGCCCATTGCTTATTGATTACAAGGAATCTGGTGTCTCCATCACTGGGGAATGGTAGCGCGCAACCCTTGTCGCAGTTTTCCCGGACATTTCGCCTTAATTGCACGCCGTAATGTTTTCAGAACGAATGTGTATGGAGCAGCATATCTGTCAGAAACCACCGTTGTGGAATGGTGCACCAACTGTGCTGGAGCTTCATCTTGTTCATGATAACGCACGTCCCCATACCGCAAATGTCGTAACGCAGAAGGTACGCCAACTCAAGTGGGAGACACTGGATCATCCGTCCTATAGTCCTGATCTCACTCCATGCGATTATCATGTCTTCGGTCCCTTCAAAAGGGCTTTGAAGAGTCAACGATTCCTGTCGGATGAGGATATGCAGAAGTGGTTACGGACTTCTTCACGCAGCAGGACACAGTGTTTTACCACACAGGGGATCTTTAACCTGGTGCGTCGGTGGGATGAGGGCCTCACTGCTCACGGCATACCAATTCTGGACTGTATGGCCATCAAACGGAAACATTTTGATCATGCCTTATACATTGGACGTTTTAATGGTGTTGATTTATTTAGGAATTTTTCGACATAGAGCCGATGTAGCCCCCTGTAATAGGGCGTGTGTGGAATCACTCCGATACCCTATAACATTGTGATGGCTATAGTAATTGGTGAATTTGTATTTTATGTTAGGGTTTGGAAAAAAGGGTCTCGTAGCCTTAAGTTCGGAATCATCCCGGCAATTGCCCGGAGTAGCCAGATGCGGTGATAATCAAAACCAATTCCTTTTACTACGGTATTATTATTATTTTTATTATTATGATTATTATTTTCGGTACTGTCATATAAATATCAATTCCCAAAGTCTGTTAACTATCTCTTGATGAATGCAGTACATTTACATTTGTATATTGGCACAGGCTAGAGTAAAACGTGGCTTTCCACCTATGTCTCAGCCCCATTCATGGCTGTGATTATATGGAAGCTACTGAGGTATGGGTGGTGCTGAGTAATGACCTTTAGGGTACAACTAATGCCTGTGTGTACTGTGAAAGGTTCAGTGCTTTGTTCTGACTCAGTGAGGAAAGGAATCGCCAACTAACTCACTCCTCATCTTGCCTAGTACGCCTCATTATAGTGCTGCTTTGAGGTGTTGTGGGTATCTACCGACCTAACCTATGGTGGTACTTTTTGAGGATCCAACCAGCCTGTGGGCTGACTACCTAACAGGACACCACACGACTAAAAGAAAAAAAAATCTAACAGACAGACAATAATAATAATAATAATAATAATAATAATAATAATAATAATAATAATAATAATAATAATAATAATAATAATAATAATAATAATAATAATAATAATAAATTCTTAATCTCAAAACTATCCTACAAATGCGCAAAACCAGACAGACAGTCATTACCTTTGTAGATTTCAGAAAAGCATATGACTCTATAGATCGTCAAACACGTTTCAATACTCTAGAAGAATTTCAAGTGGATAGAAAAACAAGAGAATTAATCAGACAAACATTAACTGGCACTACTTCAAAAGTTAAATTCCTCGGCGAAATATCTGAGCCTTTTGCAATTAACACTGGGGTCCGCCAAGGAGACGGATTATCTCCGTCACTGTTCAGCCTCGTACTTGAGAAGATAATCAGGACCTGGGAAAAGGAATCTAAGGGAATAACCCTTGGCAGACTGCTCAAAGATAGAATTCATGTACATTGTTTGGCCTTTGCTGATGACATAGCAATCCTTTCTAATAACAGGCAAGAAGCAATTCATTCCATTGAGAAATTACATGAAATTGCCATCAAAATGGGACTTCAAATTTCTTATGAGAAAACTCAGTACATGGAAGGAGCCTCACGATACTTAGACGGACAACCTATGAGAACTAAATTCGGCAAAATCTTTCAAGTGAACGAATTCAAATATCTGGGAGAAATTATTCAGCCCTCTGGTTTAAACCGTGAAGCAAATAAAGAGAGAATTTCCAAATTACAGAAAGCTTACAGAATCACTTGGAATAGGTATAACAAAAAATCAATATCTCGGAAAGCAAAACTTAGACATTATAATACAGTAATCAAACCGGAGGCGTTATATGCATCAGAAACCTTAATCATTGGTGGCAAATCTTTAACCAAAGAGATTGAAAAACAAGAAAGGAAAATTTTACGAAAAAAATTTGGCCCAGTTTTTATAGAGGGAATCTGGAGGAAAAAGTTATCCCAGGAAATATATCGCCAATGTGAAAAAATGTCTCATACTTTTCGGAAAAGAAGATTGAAATTTTACGGGCACATTATCAGAATGAACAATGGCAGATTGACTAAAAGAATTCTCAACTTGGCCCTCTCACTAAAAACCAAGAACAGCTGGCTACGTGAAATTGAAACAGATCTCCAGGAAATCAACATTTCAGACAATATTATACAGGACAGATGCAAATTCAGAACCCTAATCGACAATGACCAATTTGAAGACAAACCCAACAACAGGGCCACCATAACTTGGACAGAAGACCGAAGAAAGGCGCTCAGCGAGAGGATGAAGAGATTTTGGAAGGAAAAGAAGGCCAACACATCAGCTAAACAGGTTCAACCGTGCTCCTGAGTCGGACATAACGATGTAAGAATAATAATAATAATAATAATAATAATAATAAGCCCGGGGCCTCATCATGCAAGAGGTGAGGAAGGAGGAGAGAGAGGAGTAATAACCTCGTTAAAAAACCTGGGTCATCTGGCTCCGGATGGTAGTACTCAGTAAGGGCCCCTGCCTAGGGTTACTAAGTGAAACCTGGTCAACGGTCTCAAAGGCGGATGAAGAATTTCAATTATCAACGGCGGCGAGAGCGGAGGAACCTAGTGGAGTAAACCACGAAAAAACAATCATTTCGGACTAACAATCCGATCTTACTTTGGAATATAATTCCTACCCTTTAATATCACAATTTCATTGCCAGAATGGAAAGGTCGCTGAAAGAAAGCACTACCCCAGGTGGTAACTCGAAAGGGAAATCCACTATTGCATTATGCAATGCATCGTGACCTCGGACTCTGGGGAGTCCCAACATCTGCACAACAGACGAGTCGGAACGTCTGGACACACATTACAAATTTGTATTCAAGAAGAAGTATTTCATCGGAACTATTAATATCAACTCTCTTCTCCGAGTAGGCAAACAGAAAGAAATGGAAAAGCTTTTGGACAAACACCAAATCCAGATTCTAGCTGTACAAGAGGCAAGATTTCTTGACGACCACATAACATAAACTCAAAACTACAGGGTATTCAAAGAGAAGCCGGCGGTAAAGATAATGCCTAACCTTCCCCCGCTCGGGACCGCCTTCTACGTACACAAGAAGATTGTTAACAGCGTCGTAGACTTCACTTCTAAATCTGAAAGATTGTCTTCACTAACTATTCAGAGCAAGAATAAAAAGTATACTATTATAAACTGCCACGCTCCCATCAACGAAGACAACAAGCAAAACCCCCAGAAAGTGGATGATTTTTGGGATCTTCTGGAAACTGAAATCGCCAGGATACCAGAAAATCGCATAATTTTTTTTCTGGGAGATTTCAACGCACAGGTAGGGACAGAGAGAAAATACACAACCATAGTAGGAGACTACCCAGCACATACGAGGACTAACAAGAACGGGGAAAGGCTCCTTGGACTCTGCAAGTCGTTCCAGTTGAGACTAATGTCCACATACTTCCGGAAACTTCCTAGAAAAGCAAATACCTGGATATCTCCAAATCCCACCCTAGGAGAATTCCAACTGGACCACATATCGATAACCAGAACATGCACCAGAGAGGTGATGAACGTCAAAGTGATCAGAAATGGTGAATTCGTTTCGGACCACTACCTCTCCCATGTTAAAATCCGCTTTCTTCAATCCAACCAAAGGAACCACCCACCCAGAATGACCAGATACAACATTAACCGAATAAACATCACAGAAAATATCATTAAGAACTTTAGGGAAGAAATCCACACCGTTAACACGAAGAACTGGCAAGACCTCAGCACGAGGATTAATGGTGCAGCGAAGAAGACACTAGGGCTGGCAAAATGGAAACGAGCAATCTGGTGGAACGAAGCATGCGAGGAAGCACTCGAGGAAAGATCTGAGAAATGGAGAATATGGAAATGTTCCGGAAAGACGGTACACTTGGAACAATTCAGGCATCAAAGGAAGGAAACATCCATTCTATTTAGACGGTCAAAACGATCATTTGAGAAGACACAGTTGGAAGACCTTGAAACTAATTTCACCAAAATTAATTCCAGAGATTTCTTTCAAACCTTTAAGAACAAACTCAGAGGATACCAATCACCAAGTATGAGCTTCAGAAATGAACATGGAAAAATCGGTTTGAACAACCAAGAAAACAGCGAGATACTTGCAAGGTATTTTGATAATCTCTTGAACTGCCCACCACCGAACTCCAAACTAGAACTTCTGCTGCCACTGGAGGACCAAGGAGAGGACTTACCACCAGCGAAGGAAGAAATCAAGAATGCCTTACGAAGTATGAAAAACAACAAGGCTAGTGGCGAAGACTCGATAACGGCAGAAATGTTGAAATGGGCGGAACCGGAAATCCTGGACGACTTACATCAAATATTTCAGACAATATGGGAGACAGAGAAGATACCAGAACAATGGAAAACAGCGTTGATTCACCCCCTCCGTAAGAAAGGGGACAACGAGACGTCAATAACTATAGAGGTGTCTCCTTACTTCCGGTCGCATATAAAATCCTTTCAAAGATGCTCCTGAATAGAATAGAGGAGACCCTTGATAAACATCTTGGGGAGTACCAAGTAGGGTTCCGAAAAGGTCGCTCCTGCGCAGAGCAGATCTTCAACTTGAAATCAATAATCCGGCATTGAATGCTGAGCTCCAAGAAAATTGTAGTATCTTGCATAGATTTCAAAAAGGCTTTTGACTCGGTGGACAGAGAAACCCTGGACGGTATCATTCGAGAATTCGGGGTGAAACCCAAGTTGGCCAACATAATCAAAGATACATTAACAGGCACAAGTTCCAAAGTGAAGTTCATGGGAGAACTGTCCCGGTCGTTTGAAATCAAGACGGGTGTAAGACAAGGCGACGGACTTTCACCAATACTATTCAACTGCATCCTGTAAAAGGTCGTACGAATGTGGAACTCAGAGTTCATAAATCAAGGAATAAGTCCGATCTGCTTAGGGAGGAAATCAGGAGGGATTAAAGTCAACCGTTTGGTCTTTGCAGATGATTTTGCGATACTCTCGGAAAGCCCAAGGGAAGGGATCACTGAGATTAGCATCTTAGAAAAGATCGCCACTAAGACGGGACTCAGCAACTCGATAGAGAAAACAAAATTCATGATAAATGACGCACAAGGAACGAAATTCCTTGAAACGGAGATAGGGTGGATTCAGAGAGTAAAGAAATTTAAATATCTCGGTGAAACGATACAGGACAATGGTCTAGAGAAAGCTGCGGTAGGCGATAGGATCTCAAAAATGGAGAGAGCGTATGGGCTTACAACAAACATCTATAACAAGAAATGCATATCCTGGAACGCCAAAATAAAGCACTACGACATTGTAGTCAAAACCGAATGCCTGTATGCCTGTGAATGCCTTTCAATGAACATAGGCTAGAGAAGTTGGAGGTTCTGGAAAGGAGAATTTTCTGGAAAATCATGGGCCCAATCCAGACGGAATCTGGATGGAAACTTCTGAGCAACGACGAAGTCTACCAGAGTGTAGAAAAATCTCGGCGACCATGAGAAAACGGCGGCTGATATATCTTGGACACATGTACAGATGGGACAAATCTAGATTAACCAAGCAGTTGTTTGACTACTTCTGGAACAAAAAAATAAAAAATAAATAAACAACATCATGGATTAAAGAAACTCGGAAAGACCTTGAGAGATCTAACTTCCAGGAGGCCCAAATGTTGGAAAGGGATACGTTTCGAAACAGGATACACAATTTGGAAGGGTTTCATGACGAGAGACGAGCTACAAAGACTGGAAGAGCTTGGACGGTCGAACAACGGCAGCAGCACAGTGATCGCATGAAGCGGTACTGGAGACAGAGGAAATTACAACTAAAACAGTGAAATTGTAGCGTGATCCTAAGTGGTCAATTCGCAAGTAAAAAAAAGGAACCATATGCAGTTAATGCAAAAAGCTGCCGTCCTTTGTATTGCAAGTACAATACGTAAGTTTTTGTCTCTTCAGTGACTCTGAACATCTAGAGATCCCAGTGCTATCATCAGTGTCTTTGGCTCGCAAGGAGTCCGACGGTGATGGTTTTATGTTTTTATGTAAATTTCATATACGAGTATAATGATAATAAGCTACGGTAGTTATATATTTATTTCAGCTCAAAATTTAATAAAAATAAAGTGTACAAAATCCAGATCTCAAAATGAAAAGAAAAGGACTTTCTTAGGGTACAATTACCAATGGTTTGTCTAGAAATTCTGCCATAATCAATGCCCGCTGGCCGACGCGACGCGATGCGGAGCTCACCTGTTTTGAACAAGCCAGACGCATGCTCGGTGCGAGAGAACGACTGGAGAGGTGACAAAGCCTATCACGCCGGAGACCAATGACTCACCTGACCGGCCGGAGTTCAAGGCTGTGGGGACCCCCGAATACGGAGTCAAACACTAGGCTCACACAAGTTTCTCTCGCTCGATGTGCACGAGCTGTCTAAATTATGAGCTGTTTCTCTCTTTTAGGCACTGTCCATGCTTCGTCAAGGTGATCATGTTTATGTTTTGTTTTGCATTATTATTGTTAGTTCCTTTTATTCATAACTAAACATTAGGTATATGGGTGACTAATGAAGTCTTGAAGTTGTACTTTTGGGCGGCTTTGGTGGCGTAGTTGGTAGCATGCTGAGCTTCTATGCCCAAGATCGCGGGTTCAAACCCAGCCGAAGTCGTTGGATATTTAAGAGCGTTAAAAATCCCTCAGTATGACTTCCTTCAGAGGGGAAGTAAAGCCGGTGGGCCCATGTCATAGATTTAAGGCATGTGAAAGAACCTTCCACTAACTACAAGTGTGTGAAGCTAAATTTATAGATTAGATTTGATTAACGCTCTATTAAGTTACAACGTTTGCCACCAGGTGCCGTTTGCGGTGGCATCTAGTGGCCAACTTTAAAGCTAGGTGTCGTTGATGGTAGCATTTGGTAGCAAAAGTAGGAACAACTTGAAATTGATCGTCTGCAGTCCTTACCTGAATTACAGATAACACACACTAATGCAGCCATCACAATTAACACCGGTTATCAGTCAGATTCTACCCATACCCAAAGTACACGGGTTACATGACCGCATTGTCACAGCTCCTAAACTGAGGAACCAACCATCCAACCAAAGAAGTTCTATTATTTAGTAGTATTAATTTTTTTTGTCCTTGTCTTTTCTTAAAATTATTATTTAGATTTTCAACTATCTACTTTGTTTTGTGTGTCAAGAGAGTACTGAATTGGGTCTATGACCTGTGTACTTTCATAAATAAATAAATAAATAAATAAATAAATAAATAAATAAAGTAGGTATCAAGATCAGCAATCATCTCATTATCGGCAATTATCAGAATAAGATCTCTGCAGCACTGCAGTACTTTAAGAAAACGAGTTGATCCCGGGATGACTATGGAGTGGAAATACCGGACTGAAGGGCAAAGTGAGGAAGGTAGTACTACTACTTGGGCCCAAAACATTGGTTTTAGTAAATTTATTAACTGTGGTTACATGTTATTTGAGTCTACATGTGAGGAATTGCAGTTACTTTCAGACACAGTGACGATTTCTTACGATATTCAAAAATTTGGAGATGCAAAAGAAACAGGTTGTAGGAAGTAGCGTGGCAGAGAACACAGACCAGTCGTCGTGGAGGCTGGCATGAGGTATTGTTCACCGTCAGTCAATAGCAGGTGTTTACCTGAAACTGCTAAACCACCTTCTTCAACTCGTTCCATATAATTGAATTTTCATATATCTCGTCAGCTCCATGAAGTAGTTATGTACTGGACATCAGCAGCCGTTGCCTTTGATGTTTACAGGGGCTCTTGAACTATTTCCTGCAGCAGTTTGAGGGTGACTGAATTGTCACAATCAATGAGGTTGGTGGAACTGGAGCGTCACGACACTGAAATTGGAAGTTGTCCGCATTTATATTTTCTAATGTTCATTTACTTCTGTATTATTCTTCTTGTCGAGCTCGGTGTTGACGGCACTATCGACCTGCATCATCACGATCAAGTAGACGACCACGGTCGCGATCAACTGAAAGAAACAAGTTTATACAGGACTAGCAGAAGTACCCGTTCTTCGAACGGTGTTCGGTGTTAACACCAGACATTATCAATTGAGCTACAGTTACAATGGTTAGCGGTTTGTCATTCCTTCATAAGTTTATCAGAACGAAGTTAGTTTTCTGGGAATATCACACACACTGTTAATTTAAGGGCCTTAAAATGTGGTTTTCGGAAACCCTTTATAGACTCGCGAATTTTGTGTCTCACATTGAGAAGCGCAACATACGCTTTGGTCGTCCTTCTAGGATAATTTTTATATTTCGCCTATTTTAGCACGTATTTTGAGAAGTTTTCCCCTATATCCACCCTTCTACTGTATGAAAAATACGGTGAAGAGTTTTATAAACGATTGGTGTATTGACTCATGTTTACCATGCCTAATTTCACGATGTACCAAGCATCCGAACACGAGTTATAGGCGTACATAAAGATACACAGAAAGAAAGACAGGCAATTCTATTGTCAACAACATGTCACCCAGATATCCGAATATGGGTATATCTACCACACAGTATCAAAGAAAATCATCCTTACGATGAACCCGTAGGTCGACATAAAAATAAAAGAAAAAAAAAAACAATAGTTAAAATGTGCTCTCAACTAAATTCACCTAACGTGTTGAGTTAGCCGTGGTCGTTACGGCATGACTGCTGGCAGTCGCTCACATCCGGGAGGCGAGGAGGTTCGAATCCCCCCGCCGGCAACCTTCCCATCTTCCTTCCAGGCAAATGCCGGGGTTGGTCCCTATCTATAGGCCACAGCCGCTACCTTCCAACTCCTCGTCCTTCCATTCAAACATTCCTCCCCAGACAACGCTCCACACGCGACGGTAAGTGTAGCTCACCCATTGGGTGTCCGCCTTGAAGCAGCTACAAAATTGGCGAGCCGAACATGTCCTCGGACACATACGCTAAAAAAAACATCCCACCTAACGTGTACTTTCTGACGTGAAATAGAATTGAAAGCCTTGTAGACAAAACGCAATACACGTCACATAAAAACTGACCCTCTACGTTGTGTTAGGTCCCCATACACAGGAAGACCTCTTTCATAAATTATAAAGGCTTGTGGTGCATGAAAATTCTGGTTCTTTAGCCTTAAATGGCCCAAATTCCTAAAAGCCGCTAAAAATGCTGATTCAATTCAGAAATTTTTGAAAATAATGTTGCTGTTTGGAGATATAATAGACCTTCTGTACTATATGTCGCACGTGAAAATTGCATGAGAAAATTCTGGTTTACCCCTTGACCCCCTTAATTGCATTGATGAAATTATACAGTCTACGTTGGTTCCGTGATAACCTTATAGCCATTTGCAAACTTTCACAGAAATGTAATAAATGGAGTGACATCGCTTCTTACAGAAATAGATGGAAAGTTGGATGCCACCCCTTGAGATAATGTTGTTATGGTTACCGATTTGCATTCCTTCATTAGATTGTTAAATTAAATTAAATTAGTTTTCTGGGAATATTTCAGAAACTGTTGGTTTTAGAGCCTTATAATGTAGCTTTCGAGGACCCTTTAGGGCCCCCGAGTTTTGTTTCAGGCACCGAGGGACTTTGTCTCGTCGTTGTACGCCATAATATAATACTACTAATAATCCCTATATATATTATAATTGTGAAAATCTGTGTGTCAATGTGTGTGTGTGTGTGTGTGTGTGTGAGTGTGTGTGTTAGTTTGTTACCTCTTGACACTAAAACGGCTGGACGAATTTGGATGAAATTTGAAATGGAGACAGCTTATACCATGGGATAACATATAGGCTGCCTTTTGTCCGGAAATAAATCATTGTTCCCGTGGAATGGGCAACATAACTGAAAAGTCACCAAAAATACTCAACCAGGACAAAATATCGAAGTTGTCGCATAAAGACCGGACAAAGCTCATTTTACTCCCCTCGATGCAAGAAACAATACTCGGTATGTCCCTACGGGACACCGAAAACTACAGTTTCAAAGATATTCGCAGAAAACTATCTTCGCTCTGATTGATGAACTAATCGCAAGTCCGTTTCCATGGCAACACTACCTCAAGGTATGACATCCGATTTTCTATATATCCCTCTAGGAGGCAATGCCAATTCATTTATTATCTTTTTTAAGATATATATAAACACAATAAGAACAGTGTAGCGCGCCTGCCTCCCGTCCGGAGGCCCCGGGTTCGATTCCCGGCTCCGTCAGAGATTTTAGACACTGACTTGAGGGCTGCAACGGGCTGAACTCAGATTCGTGAGGACAATTGTGTAGCTGTGAGGCAGCGCGCCGGTCACGAAGAACAAGATTAACGGCAGAGGGGACACTATGCACTGACCACGCGTCACCACAATATCTGCAGGCCAAATGGCCGATTTTCTATATATCCCTCTAGGAGGCAATGCCAATTCAGTTATTATCTTTTTCAAGATATATATAAACACAATAAGAACAGTGTAGCGCGCCTGCCTCCCGTCCGGAGGCCCCGGGTTCGATTCCCGGCTCCGTCAGAGATTTTAGACACTGACGTGAGGGCTGCAACGGGCTGAACTCAGATTCGTGAGGACAATTGAGTAGCTGTGAGGCAGCGTGCCGGTCACGAAGAACAAGATTAACGGCTGAGAGGACACTATGCACTGACCACGCGTCACCACAATATCTTCAGGCCAAATGGCTGGGAAGCGGTCGCATGATAGGCCTAGGCCCTTCATGGGCTGTAGTGCCAGGGGTAAACAATATTAGGGGAAGCGCCTTCTAATACCACCTTTAATTTTTAAACACTACAGTAGCGGCTATTAAATAAAGGTAGCGATATTGCTACGTTCAATTTCATAAACACTGGGCTCACAAATCCCGTATAGTTAAGTACAAATATCGGTCTGGTCATAATTTCAATAGCAACGAAGCTCTTAGGCGGCTATTGCCGTTTCCTTAACACTTAAGGCATCCCGCCGTCATATAATATAGGGATAGGAATATAATAGACCTGTCGTACCACACCCGCAGGTGTAAATCGCGAGAAAAAATTCTAGAGTACCCCTTGACCCCCTTAAGCGCATTATATGTATTGATGAATTTTACAGCTTAATTTGGTTCCGTGATAACCTTCTAGCCGTTTGCAAACTTTCACACTAATGTAATTAATAGAATTGCATTGCGTCTTACAGCAATAGCTGGACCTCTGAGAGTATGTTGCCATGGTTACCGGCTTGCATTCGTTCATTAGCTTATGAAATTAGTTTTCTAGGAATATCTCAAAAAGAGTTGGTTTTAGGGCCTTAAAATGTGGTTTTCGGGGAACCTGAGTTTTGTCTCTCACATTGAGGGGCTGAAAATGAGCTTTGTCTCGTCCTTTTACTCCTATCTCAGCATGTATTTTAAGGGGGTAGGCCCCCTTTATGAGAGGTACGGAGAAGAGTTACATCAATGATTAGTGTCGTGCCTCTGATGGATATCTGTACGAAATTTTACGTCGATACACCCAGCCGTTCTCGAGTTATAAGGGAACAAAGTTTTCCACAAACAGACAGACCAAAAAATTATATTCGCTCGCATCCATCATAAAACAGTCTGAAACGCGTAAATAACTCAAATTTCTGTAGAAATTCAGAAAAAAAACCACACAAACTTTCATTTTTGTATATATGGAGAGATATACTGCACCGCTCGGTGTTGACCGTGTTTTATTGCACAGATTTTGGTTTTACTCGCTAACCATTGGAGATACACGAAAAATGATAAGGACCTTTTGGATAGAAAATTAAGTGTTAAAGCTCGTGTATGCCATCAAAAGTTTGCTATTTCTTAGCGTTCTCTTTTTATTTGAAATGGAAATATGAAATTTTGAAACCAAAGGGTGTAGTGACTTCATTAAAATGGTCGCCATTTTTTAATAGTGCAAAATATCGAAATCAAAAGTATCCTATATGTAAACATGGTAAATCAGCTTCATCCATGCAAAATTTCATTTAAATCGGACTAGTGGTTCTTGCGTTATTGAGTAACACACAGACAGACAGAAAGACAGCCAGCCACACACCATCTCATTTTTATATATTAGTATGATTTTCAGCATAAAACCAGACCGTTCACCACACGCGGCTGAGCCTAGGTTGGTCGGCTGGATTCCCCCACACCCGCAGCCCACCTGTAGACTACTTTGTGGGGTGGAGGAAGCCAGCGAGTTCAAGCGTCACATTCTATACCCTTCAGACTGAGATCTTAATGTTGAAAACTTGAGTTCGGAATTAAGATTTTAGGACAACAGAAAAGAAAAGAAATAATAACCTTTACCTTTACATCACTTAACCCTTTACAGGGCAGAATATAGCGGCTTCAGTGGCGTAGTTAGTAGCATGCTGAACTGCTGTACCCAAGATAGTGGGTTCAAACCCAGTCAAAGTCGTCGGATGATTTAAGAGCGTTAAAAATCCTTGAGTATACCTTCCTTCGGAGGGGAAGTAAACCCGGCGATCCCATGTCAATATTTATGGCATGTAAAAGATCCTTCCACAGACTAAACTTGTGTGAAGCCAAATTGTTGAGTTAGATTTTAACGGAACGCTCTATCAAAGTTCCAAAGTTCACCACTAGGTATCATTGATATCTGGTAGCGAAAGTTGGAACTACTTGAAATTGAACGGAACTTCTAGCTCACCCTCTGGATGTTCGCTGGAAGCAGCTACAGACTCAGGCGAGCCGAACATGTTCTCGGACACTCCCGGCACTAAAAGCCATACGATAAATAAATAAAATAAGGGCAGAATATTATTGAAGATATTTTATTTGTGTTCATTTTAATTTTATTTAAGCGGCTTCGGTGGCGTAGTTGGTAGCATGCTGAGCTTCTATGCCCAAGATCGCGGGTTCAAACCCGGCCGAAGTCATCGGATTTTTTAAGAGCGTTAAAACCCGCTCAGTATTCCTTCCTTCGGAGGGGAAGTAAAGCCAGCGGTCCCATGGCATAGATTTATGGCATGCTAAAGAACCTTCCACTAATTACACCTGGGTGAAGCTAAATTAATTATAGGTTAAACAACGCTCTTAGGGTTCCTACGTTCATCGCCAGGAGCTGACTGCGGTGGCGTCTAGTAGCCAAGTTCCGAACTAGTAGTTGTTAACGGTTGCGTTTGGCGACAAAAGTAGTAAGTACTTGAAATTCAATGTCTGACGTCCTTACTTGAATTAAAAACAGATAACACACACTAATACAGACATCACAATTAACACCGGTTATCAGACAGATTCTACACACACCCAAAGTACACGGGGCTACGCGTTGTCACAGCCCCTAAACTAAGGAACCAACCAACGAACCAACCAATTTTATTTAATTTATTTTAGTCTAACTACAGTATAATAATAATATTTTTTTTGTGTTCTTCAACATCTTAATGTTCATATTTAATTTGTTAATTTTAATTTTTAGATTAATTTTATTTTATGAGCTTATTTATTTTTAATTTTTGCAAGCATAATTTATTAATATTTAAATCTAATTTCTATTATCAAATATTTACACTCGTTAATTTTAAATGTTATTATTTTTATCATGCAAATTAGGTATAATATTTGATTTTCAGAAAAATGTACACTTAAAAAAAGTATACTGTAATAATAATAATAATAATAATAATGATAATAATAATAATAATAATAATAATAATAATAATACGAGTATCGTCTGTCTTCGTCTTCTGTTGGCGAGGTTTGCGTTTCCTTGAAGTAATTTCATATCTAGTTGTTCATCGTTTAAAGATTACAATGTCTTCATCATGCTGCCGTCTCGTTCCAGGTTCGTCGGTGAATGTTACTACTTTATGTTCGACCCTGGCGAAATGTAAATATTATATTTCAGAAAACTGTACTATAATGAGGCTCATTATAGTACAAGTTTTCATTATGATACTGTTTCTCCCACCAATCAGAGCTCAAGAAACAGTTGTGTGACCAATTAGGCGAGGATAGCATCGCACCTGCGGTCACTTTCGTGGCCCCCTATTTTAAAATTCACTGCGTGGTGAGTGTCATAGTGAGGTATTCAAGGAAGCCATGGCCAAATACAAGGTATTCTCTGCGTCCCATGCGCTCTGTTCAGTAAGTTACATAAAACTGGTGAAATCTCGACAGATATTTATGAAAATTTATGTTCGAACATAAAATAGTTACAATTATCGTCAAACATAAACAGTCGTATGCAACCCGCCTATAATGGTAATTAAGACACTCGTATGGAAATTATAAAACTCGTTACACTCGTTTTATAAACATACTCGTGTCTTAATTATTGCCATTATAGGCTGGTTACATAATGTACTATTCTGGTTTCTAATTTTATTATTCCACTATTGAATATTTTGTGTATTAACCAAACGCCTCTTACATTTTGGTGGCACGGTGACACACATTAAACTGACAAGTCATGGACACCAAGCGTTAGACCACATCCTTTAGTTCACTAAATCTATCACTACGAGCACTAGTGTTGACCCATACATGGTAAAATAAAAAATCGAAATATTTACTTCCGTTTTGACAGAGAAGTCATTCACACCAACAATTAGACCACATCCTTTGTGGTCTAAATCTATCACAATGAGCGCTAGTGTTGACGCATACATGGTAAAATAAAAATAAAAATATGTAATTAAAATTTTGAAAAATTTTAAAATCTGCTTCCCACCAATTGAAGATAAAGAATCAAATAATAGATTAAAACAATTAAACATTAATTTCATTTAAATCTGAGAACAAGTTCCATTAAAGAAAAGAAGCATTTTAGCATGTTTCTTTTTCAAAATATTATTTAAGATGGAAGTAATTTTGAAATATGATAGAGCTTTCAAAAGAAGCATTTTGACACTTTTCCGGGTCTCACAGCTTTTCAACTTTTAAATTTACATTTTTGCTAAACTGGACTCCTAGAAAAATTCCTGAGTTTTAATTCACCGGCCGTGAAAGCCAATATACCATCTTTTTGGAAGCCTTCATAGGGAGGTTATGGCTGCTTGAGCTTTTGGTTCTCGCAGTCAAGGAGTGCAGTTGCACTCTATATAAAGGGAGGGAGCGCTCAATTTACTACTCATCTGGGGGTCCGGGCGGGGACACCGAGAGCCCGCTGATGAGCCAGCTTGGTGTCCTAGGCGAAAACCCACACAAGACACGGCACAAACGTAGAAACATTGCTGAGTTTTAATTCACCGGCCGTGAAAGCCAATATACCATCCTTTTGGAAGCCTTCATAGGGAGGTTATGGCTGCTTGAGCTTTTAGTTCTGGCAGCAAAGAGGCGCAGGTGCGCTTTATAAAAGGGAGCTAGCGCGCAGTTTGCTACTCCTGTGGGGGCCCGGGCGGGGAAACTAAGAGCCCGCTGATGAGCCAGCTTGGTGTCCTAGGCGAAACCCCACACAAGACACGGCACAAAACTAGAAACATTGCTGAATATTAATTCACTGGCTGTGAAAGCCAAGGACTCCTATAGTGTGAGTGCTCTTAGTGCCATTTCCAAAATATTTTTAACATTGAAACCCCGTATGATATAAACACAGGCCAGGGATTCTCCAGTATGACTAAACCATCTGGAATATTGCAGCATAATGAGCAATAACTGTACTTACTGCGGTTGCCAGTTTTCTTTCGACCTTGACGAAGCCTGCTAGAGTGACGATAGGTTTATCTGACACAACCAGGCGAATAAAACTGTTCACCTGGAAGTAAAATGAATGAAGATACTGTACTCATTACGCTATATCATTACAGTAACAATTCTCATGACTCTTTCTCATAAACGTAATTCACATATAAACTTTCCATGTAAAGAACTGTATTGTCCTACTTTTACTTCTAATTGGAAGTCTACTCCGCGGCGTAGCCATCTCGTTAAATCGTGCACCACGGCTGCGAGGGCAGCCGCAGAAAGACCAGAGATCGAAGGTTCGAATCTCGGCACAACAGTGGCTATCCTAAGTATAACTTTCCCCGACTTTTCCACACTCTCTCCAGGCAAATGCCTGGATAGTACCTTTCTTCAAGTCCCGGGTCGGCTACGCCATCTCTATCCCTGATACAGTTGCACACACTAATACAGTCATCACAGGAATACAAGTTATCGGACAAGTTCAACACACGCCCATCTACAGGGGGCTGATGAATCAGATGTCCCAAACTCCTCAAATGACTTAACAACAACAATAATTATGCCTTATAGTGATTAAAATAGTAACAATATTAAAAGCTAAGCGATAAAATATATCTTCGAAATCAAAATGTAGTAACAAAGATCACTTTTCCAGGATTATTAGACATCATTCAAAGGATTTTTAGCTTTTAAGTTTCGTTGAACAGCTCCTTTTAAGTTTTAAACAAACGATTTAAGCATTCTAGAATCTATTAATAAACATATAATGAACAATAATATTAATTAGGAAAATTGTAAAATACACACAACAAATGGTCTAATGTTTTGCATATTGCTGGCCAAGAGTCGTAGTGATCTTAAACCCATTAGTCGTTCTTGCGTGTGTGTATATTGGCTGTGTACATCTCGCCTGTGTCAATGAGGATAGATCTGTGCAAGCGTGGGGACGACCAATATATCCAACACCGATACCAATAAGGAGGAGGTGGTGCAATGCTTTGGGGTGGCATCATGTTTGGTCGCCGAACCCCTCTTGTGTACATCCTAGGGCGTATGACTGGCAAACGTTACGGGATACTATCCTGACACCTGTAGTGAAAGGCTATGCTGACTATTTCGCCCAAATTCCACTTTCGTGGACGATAATGCTCGCCCGCACAGAGCATTCTTCAAGAGAATGGTGTTCACAGAATTGAATGGCCTACCTGTGCTCCTGATCTAAATTGTGTAGAACAGGTGTGGACACTGCGTAATAAATAAGTCCGTCCTTATTTTCATCCCCACTGGGCTCCTTGGCAATTTGCAAAACTTTTTGTGATGCGTGTAATTTTGACACATTTATTCTACCTTTTTAAGAAAATAAACAATTAACCATTTTTAGCATATTTTCATTTATGAAAGAAATATGCTTATGAGATCACCTTTTGTCCGTGTGCATGTGTGCGTGCGTCCGTGTGTGTGTCTCCTACTAATAAAATCTAAACGGCTGAAACGATTTCAATGAAACTCGGTAAGGACATAGTACTATTCCATCTCACCCCGATTGTGCCCTTCAATTTTTAATACGTCTCACCAACCCATCATGGCTGCTGTGCGAAATATTTCACCGGCATTCTATATCTCCGAAACTGCTACTGATATCACCCTGACATTTTGTACGGTAATAAAGGGCACTACTAAAAGTTCACCTATGTGACTTTCAGAAACCTCTTAAGTGCAAAACGAACATGGCGGCCAAGCGAATTTGAAACATTTAAATAGACATTTCACGCGATATAACCATCCGAGCGCAGTGAAACTTGGTACAGTAAATTCTTATACAAATTTTTATCCACTGGCATCTAATGTAGGTTCAATTGTTTTCATAACCACAAGATGGCAGCTGTGTGAAATTTTAAAAACTCGTTTTCATTTCTATTTCTTGTGTCCTAATCATAATATTGAAGTTTGAATACTACACCTACACAATAATCTTTATGTAATATTAGGCCTACATAACTCTAAGACCTACATAAGTAAAAATTCAACATGGTGATCCTCCGAAATATTTAGACGGCTCTCAATATCTACGAATCAATGACAGCAAGAAAACTGATTTTTTTATGTTGATGAAAGCTCTTAACGTACGTTCACCTATGGAAATTTTAATAACATGGTCAGCACAAATACAACATGGCGGTGACGCGAAATTTAAATATTTAAATGGACGTTCCTCGGGATTTAACCATCCGAGCACGGTGAAACTTGGTACGGTTAATACTTATACATATTTTAATCCACTGACATCTAATTTATTTCAATTGTTTTCATAACCTCAATATGGTGGCAGTGGGAAATTTTAATATCTCGTTTTTATTTCTTGTGTCCTAACTAATGTGATTGAAGTTTGAATAATAAATCCACGCAATAATATTCATCTAATAGTTCATAACTCCATGGCCTACGATATAAAAGTCCAACATGGCGACCATCCGACCGTTCTCAATATCTACGAATCCATTACAACAAACAAAATGAATTGTTGTATGTAGATAGAGGCAATTAAAATAAGTAGGATATATGAAAATAGGCTATTTTGTTGTTCACGGAACTACTCGTTTATATTGACTCTCGAAAAACAGACATCAGTTTTGAAATTGGTTCAATCACAAAAACCAAGCCAAGATGTCAACCGTGTGAATTTAAAAAATCAATTGCTTCTAAGCCGAACATAGTAGAGCTATTAGCGTGGAATTTAGTATCAGGATAGAAGATTATAAGAAAAATATTTTATTTTTATTTTTTTGAAACCATATACAATCCCAACATGGGGCTAGCGTGAATTTATAAACGTAGTTCTCTTTTCTCTGAACCTATCATAGCATGAACATGAGCATTTTTGTCATGTCAGTTAATTCAGAAGCAAGTTCACTGATACAGGCAATAAACCAACATGGCTGCCGTGCAAAGTAATAAACAACGAAATAGTAGGGTGGCCACGTGGATATTTAAAGTTTGGTTGCCCTCGCTCGCGATTAACCACGTGCATTGAAAACAAGTAGTTCCGTGAAGAACTATACAGCCTATTTCCATACATCCTACTTATGTTAATTGCATCTATCAACATACAAATGTTCAGTTTACTGTAAGGATTCGTAGATATTGAGAACCGTATAAATATTTCGGATCGTCACCATATTGGATTTTTACATAATAGGTCTTTGAGTTATGTACTATTACATACAGATTATTGTGTAGTTGTAGTATTAAAACTTCAATCGCATGATTGGGACACAAGAAATAGAAATGAAAACGAGATTTTATAATTTCACACAGCTGCCATCTTGTGGTTATGAAAACAATTGAAATAAATTAGATGCCAGTGGATTAAAATTTGTATAAGCATTTACCGTACCAAGTTTTACTGCGCTCGAGTGGTTAAATCGCGAGAAACGTCCATTTAAATATTTATATTTCGCGTCGCCGCCATGTTGGATTTGTGCTCACCAGATTATTGAAAGTCCCATAGATGAAATTATGTTCATAGCCTCTATCAACATACAAAGTTTCAGTTTGATTGCTGTCATAGATTAATAGATATTGAGAACCGTCTAAATATTTCGGATGGTCGCCATGTTGGATTTTTATATAAGTAGGCCATAGAGTTATGTACTATTAGATGACTATTATTGCGTAGGTTCACTATTCAATCGTTCACTTCGATCGCATGATTAATATACAAGAAATGAAAACTTAATTTTAAAATTTCGCACAGCCGCCATCTTGATGTTATGTAAGCAATTGAGCTAAATTAGATTCCAGTGCATTACAATGTGTATAAACATTTACTGTACGATATTTCACTGCGCTCAGATGGTTAAATCGTGAGAAAAGTCTATTAAAATGTTTCAACTTTTTAGGTCGTCATGTTCGTTTTGTAGTTAACAGGTTTTTGAAAGCCTCATTGGGAAATTGCCCTTTATGACAGTACAAAATTTCAGGGTGATATCAGTAATAGTTTTGGAGATATAGAATGCTTGTGAAATATTTCGCACAGACGGCATGTTGGATTGGTGAGACGTAATACAATTTGAAGGGCACTGTCGGGGTCGGCCTAAATGGTGCTATGATCTCACCGAGTTTCATTGAAATTGCTCCAGGGGTTAAGATTTTATTGGGGGAGGGGCACACATACAGTACACACACACACACACACACACACACACTGATAAACGGTTATCTCATAAGCCTATTTTTTTATAAATGAAAATAGGCAAACAATATTTTGAGATAAACAATATGGCATACATTGTAATTCAACTGCTTAAAATATCCAAGGCAGTGGCCGTTCGAGTCTCTAAATATAGGAGATCCATTTCAGCTAATGGAGTGATTCACGTGGAGGTTGTTGTTAATTGATTTGAGGCGTTTGGGACATCTTTGTCATCAACCCCGTGTGTGTTGAACTTGTTTGATGACCTGTATTTACTGTATGTGTGTAACTGTATTAGGAACATCGTGTCATTCTGTCGTCGTTTTCGACTTATCTTTACTTTAAATCTATTATTCTACTCCATTTTCAAATTTAGTAGATTGTTTTTAAAATCATGAGCACTCACGCAAAATGAAATGATACTTAAGAGATAAGCAAGCACGCCATCTATAATTCAGGAACACAACATTGAGACACGGTAATATCGAGATATTTAGAGATTCCAACGGGCACCACCTTGAACATTTAAACAACTTATGAACATAGCTGTCTGTACGAAGGCTTTCTGATCTACTGCATCTAGGACTATGTGACGCAAATCGACGTAATGGTTCAATCGACATACGCATTTTAGTTTGCGTTTGTATACAATTGTATATATTTATTATTCATATACGTGGTCAGAGGTGAAATAGAGTAGGGGGACTTTGCTATGTTGTTAAGGGCATAAAGCAGTACTAGTGTAAACATTTTCAGCATTGCAATAGGGTTTCAAAGTAAAAGCCTGATATTCCTGGGATCAAGTGTTTTCATCGTGTTGTAACTAAAATAAATAAATAAATAAATAAATAAATAAATAAATAAATAAATAAATAAATGAATAAATAAATAAATAAATAAATAAATAAATAAATAAATAAATAAATAAATAAATAAATACATAAATAAATAAATAAATAAATAAAATGTGGTATAATTTTCTCTTACCTCGGCCTGAGTTTCTTTGTCGTTAGTAGAAATCTCACGCAATTTTTCCATGAAAGTATCACCAACCTGTAGGAAAGAAATAAAAGGTAATTTTCAGAACAGGGCAATTTTTTGCATGCTCTCGTTTTAGTTTCTTCCTGGCAATATGCCAGATTAGCATAGTTAGCTACAACAATGGAGATATTGCCTGTCAATCGTTGCCCCAGCATCTATTACAGCAATCAAACTGAAATATAGCATAGCGATAGAGGCTATTAAAATAGTCATGCAACTTTCAATGACCTGATGAGTACAAGACCAACATGGAATTTTATATATTTAGAGGGACTTTTTTCGCGACTTAATCATCCAAGCGCATGAAGCTTATCACAATAAATATTTATACAAGTCTTAATATACAGGTGTATAACTTAATTCAATTTGAAGGGAAATTCAAGATGGCAGCTGTGCGAAATTTAAAAATCACGCTTTAATTTTTTAAGTCCTATGCAAGCGATCGAATTGCAGTTTGTATAATTTTTTTTTTTTTTTTTTTAGCGTATGGCTTTTAGTGCCGGGAGTGTCCGAGGACATGTTCAGCTCGCCAGTTTTGTAGCTGCTTCGAGACGGACACCCAATGGGTGAGCTACAAGTACCGTTGGGGAGGGAAGGAGGGAAGTTGGAATGTAAGGACGAGGAGTTGGAAGGTAGCGGCTGTGGCCTATAGTTAGGGACCAACCCCGGCATTTGCCTGGAAGGAAGATGGGAAACCACAGAAGACCATCTTCAAGGTTGCCGGCGGGGGGATTCGAACCTCCTCGCCTCCCGGATGTGATTGACTGCCATCAGTCATGCCGTAACCACCACGGCTAACTCACCCGGTGTTTGTATAATGAACTACCCTAATAATCTTCACCTGCTGGTATTTCATTATATGACCTATATATAAACAAATCGAACATGCCAGCGATGCGAAATATTTCACCAGTTCTCAACTGAAATTTTGCATGGTGATACAGGTTTATTGATTAAGTACATATATGCATTTTTCAAAAACCTGATAAGCAGAAAAACAAAATGGTGGCCATGCAATATTCAAATATTTAAAATTTCTTTTTTCTTTGTCGAATCGTATTCAAGCGCTCCGCAAGGCCAAAGAACGGCAATGGCCGATTAGGATACTCTGGGTCCACATCTGAGGATGGTGATTTCACACCCACGTCGAAGTCACTTTCATTCATGTCATCACAGCATATTTTGCCGCCTATAAGTTTCACTTTGTAATTTTCACTGAATATACGCTCTCACGTTCGCTATGCCTAGACTCTCTCCGACAGATGTACCGGTACTTTAATCCTATCTTTCAGCAACACTGGGGTTTAGTAAATCAGACAACAAATTCGTTCTAGAATTAAGACTCCATTTGCTTTTGGATAGTTCCTAGTCTGGTTTTAAATATTTTAAAGGAATTGTATTTTCTTTTAACCTCGTGTGTCTAATTTATTCCTTTGGTTTTAATTGAGCTTTCAAATGGTCAAATTCGTTGTAATCACTTTCACGGAAATTCAAGCCATAGAAAAACTGTATTTTAATTATAACAAATTGTTTTACTTTTGGGTAATTTACCCATATTTTATTTACAATATCGGGAATGTTTACTTGTTGGAAAATAGTAGTATTATGACGAATCGAATTTGGAGCCTTGCGGTGACAACTCAATAAAAAGAATCATTACCTCGTTTGCAGCATCTTCTGCCACATTGCAGAAGATCTTTCCTAGGCATAGGCCAAAGATGAGGTGTGGGAGTAAAATGACAGAGAATGAATCTCCATGCACAAGAATGCTCAGAGTCCCATAGGTCACGAGTATAAAGGTGGTGAACACTCCAAGCAGGCAGGCACCGCAACAGAGACCTGTAACACGTATTTACACATTACTCATTGAGCTTATGATGCTACCATATGGCAGGGGTGTAACTAACATATACAGTAATCGTTTGGTGGACCACTTGAAAACTTGGCGTTCAGAAATGATAGTATCTCTACTTAGTATAAAACGAAGTCCCCGAATAGTGGATGTCACGGGTAATCTCGATAACCACTGGATGGATTTTGATGCGGGTTTCACCATTCTGTAAAGGATATCTCGAGGAAGGTTTCTGTAGAAAATAACTTATTTATGATCAAAGGAATCCGAGCAGTATCGATATCAGTGGAAAAAAAACCTGGCGTCAGTGCGTTTTTAAGCTTAAGCTGGGTAAACCGTTAAAAATGTCAATGATGTACTATGAGTGTAAGAATTGTTAGGCATGAAAAGTTCTACAAAAAAGTCTGGGAGAGCATATCTCTATCTTCAATACATCGCCCACTCTAAGTGTTTTTACGCTTTCAATGCTTCCAACGATCTCCATTCAATTACTGAAGCGATAGTTTGTGAGTCTATTACCCCAGATACAGCCAGCAGCACACTGTCGAGTCGTGTTGAATTAAGACTTCAGAGAAGAGTGGTTGTGTTTGTAGTTTCCCTCGAATTACAACTCGGCTTTTCTTCATTTCGCCTGTGAACTTTTCGTTCCGCAAAATACACAGTCAAGGAGGATTTGTGTTTCATGCACCTCGCCATTGTTAAATAAAATTACGTCTGGCAAGAATTCGTTGCATGTACATCTCCATGATAATATAATTAATAGTCCAGTCAGTAATTTTAACCCATCATGCCGAGACGTAAAACGGATATATGTCGTAGTTCATTGAAATAGAAAGAAAAGCGCTTATCACGCAATGCATTCATAACTGTTCCCGGGAGAAGCCGGGCGGGTTGCTAGTCTGAAATAAAGAACGTTTTACCAAGCCAATTTTACTATAATAAATTCCTAATTTTGATTAATTGTTGCTTATGTTTCGCCCGTTTACCATTTCTTGATGAATGCAGTACATTTGCATCTGTAGGCTCAGGTTAGAGTAAAATGTGGCTTTTCACCGATATCTCAGTCTCATTCCTGGCTCTGATTATATAGAAGCTACTGGGGGTAAAGGAGGTACTGAGTAATGGGTTTCAGGGCACAGTCAGTGTCTGTGTGTGCTGTGAAAGGACATACTCGTAAGGTTAGTACAGAGGGAAGCAATGGCAAACTACCTCAATCCTCACCGTGCCTAGTACGCCTCAATTAGCCTAGCACTCCCTTGGGTTTTGTGGGTTTCTACCTACATAACCTACGGTGGTACTTTCTGAGGATCGGACCAACCTCCAGGCTGACTACCCAACAGACTGATACTTACTCATTTTGTAAACTGATGTTAATCACCAATAAAAAAGTGACCTGTTATTTGCATTCTTGATTTATGTATTATGTTAGAAAATGATGCATATGACATCATTTTTCTTGGGATTTGCCCCAATCATTTGGAAGTTTTCCTCACAGGGCAGGGGTATCCGAAAGGTGCACTCTTGAAGTCCTCTCGTGGAACGTTCTGTTTATGATGTGCGTGAGAATTTGTGCTGGAGGTGAAGGGTTATTATAGGAAAAAGGTTAAACTGATAGATATGATTGTTATGTTTCAAATTTCAGTTGAAGTCCAATCCCCATTAAAACAAACAAATCAAACCCCGTGGCAGCACAGCCCTTGAAGGGTCTTCACCTACCAAGCTACCGCTGCCCAGCCTTTTGGCCTGCAGATTGCGAGGTGGCACGTGGTGAGCGCGTCGAGTCCCTTTGGCCGTTAATCTTGGTTTTACTGGCCCGGAGCCTGCCTCACTGTAATAAGACAGCAACTCAATTGTCCTCACGAGACTGAGCACACCTGTTCAAGCCCTCACGTAATTTCCTAAAATCCCTGACCGAGCTGGGAATCGAACCCGGGGCTTCCGAGTGAGAGGCAGGCTTGCTACCCAATAACACGGGGCCGGGAATCCTCATTAAAGCAGAAGGGAACGTTCCAGCTCTCATAGCACAAATATACCGGTATCCAACAGTAGTTCTCCCATATATAAAACACGTGAGAGAGCAGAAAAACCTAACGAACATCAGGAGAGACAATATGCCACCCAAAAAGAAAAATCGGAAAAAACACAATACCACTATGGAATTATCGGAAAGTTCCGGTGATGAAGAACAACAGCAGGGTTCGGAAATCAAGGAAATGTTCTCGGAGATCTTGACAGAACTCAGGAACCTAAAATCCCAGAGTGACGAATTAAGGCGTGAAACGAAACAAGAAATCATGTCTATCAAAGAAGACATAAAGAAGACAGACGAAAAATGGAAAGAGGTAAACGAGACAGTGGAGTCAAGAATAACAAACATAGAGAACACGACGCAAGAAAAAATAAATTTGACATAAGAAAAATTAAATTTGATATCAGAAAGAATCAAAACCCTAGTGACATGGGAAGAACAAACGGAAAAAAGGATGAGAAAGAACAATATCGTAATTAAAGGAAAAGAGCTAACGATGGAAAATGATAACGAAAAGGAAGTAGATGCAAAAGCTACTGAGATCTTAGGGAAGATAAATGCAGACGTTGAAATAGAGAACATGACATACATAGGGAAATATAAAAACAACAGAGGGATCTTGAGAGTCACTTTCAAGAACTTCACAGACAAGTTAAGAATAGTTCGAAACAAGGCGACGCTAAAAGGGCAAGACGTTTATATAGACGACGACATTACTAAGAATGAGAGAGAGTCAAGCAGCACTAAGAAGCAGAGCCAGAGAAGAGAGAAATAAAGGCAACAACGAAGTAAAAGTTGGTTATCAGAAGATCCTCTTAAATGGCCACTGGACAAAATGGAATGACCTAAACACAAAAAACTGAGCACCAACAACCAGGAGGTGATGGCCACTAAACAGACGGTACACAAGGAGAACAAGGAAGAACTAATAATCGCCACCTGGAATGTATGGACTCTGAGAACGGAAGAAAGAGAAACGGAATTAAAGAATGCATTAGCTGACCTGAAATTCGATATACTAGGTCTTAGTGAGGTTAGAAAATATGGACAGGAAATAATTGAAACACTGGAAGGAGATATATACAGCTACATAGGCGAAACGAAAGGACAGAGAGGAGTGGGATTCATAATAAAGAAGAAACTAAAACATTGCATTAAAGAAGTTAAAGGGGTCTCTGAGAGGATAGCTGTACTATCCCTGAAATTAAACAGACATACCTTCACAATTATCCAAGTCTATGCTCCCACAGAAGCTAGTACGGAGGAAGAAATCGAACATTTCTACGACCTTCTACCATACACATTAAACCACTACAAAGCCCATAGAACCATTGTAATGGGGGACTTCAACAGTAAAATAGGCAATCAAGAAATTGAGGAAGAGGAGCCGATAGGACCCTACGGCTATGGATCCAGAAACGAACGAGGGGACAGGCTTATACAATTCGCACAGGGACAAGGACTAAAAATCGTTAATACCTTTTTCAAGAAAAACCCAAGCAGTAGGTGGACATGGATAGCACCAAATGGGAAAACAAGGAATGAAATTGACTTCATACTAGCAGACAGACTAGAGGGCATCAAATATATCCAGGTGATCAATGGTCTGAATCTTGACACAGATCACAGAATGGTTCGACTGAAAATGCTTATTCTAAAGAAACAATGCCCATACGTTAAAACCCCAAGGTTCGACCCGGAAAGAACCAACCGAACCCAGTACACAGAGAAACTGAAGAAGAACCTGCAAGGCCTGGAAGAACAAGAGGAGATGAGCACACAGAACCTATATGATAAACTGGAGAAGTGCATCACAAAAGCTGCTACAAAATCCTCTATTGGGGTGAAAAAGCCAGGAAAGGGAAATAAGCTGAAAGAAAGCACCAGACGGCTGATTGACAAGAGGGAGAAATTAAAACGGGAAGCAGAAACCAACCATCAGAAAATTACAGAGTATGCGGAATTGAACAAACGCACAAAAAGAGAAATCCGAAAGGACATCCGAGATTACAACACCGAAATGGTCAAGAAGGCTATAGAAAGATCGACATCAGTAAGAAAGATCAGGAAAGAAATAGATGGCAAACACTGGGTATTAGGAGTGAAGGATGTAAAATAAAATAGACTAGCTTCAAGAGAAGGGATACTGCGACATGCCACGGAATTCTACGAGAAACTATACTCCAGCACCCTCGAGAGGGAAAGTATGATTCAAAATTTGAATAATCCGAAGGGTCACCAGGAAGAGGAAATACCCGCCTTTCTTCAAAGCGAGGTGAGTGCAGCAATAAAAGAAACAAAAAATGAAAGATGCCCAGGGGACGATGGTAAATTTAACGAATACCTAAAATGGGGAGGTGAGGAACTTGTAGCAATCATCACTCGACTCTTCAACACAATACTCGAATCTGAAGAAATACTAGCGGAGTGGAAACTAAGCACTATAATTCTGCCCCATAAAAAGGAGCAAAAGACGACATCAACAACTATAGACCGATAAGCCTGCTGCCAAGTCTATACAAACTGTTCACAACAATATTAACCAAGAGAATGTCAAAATCACTAGAGGAAAACCAACCTATAGAACAAGCAGGTTTCAGATCAGGATTCAGCACGGTGGACCACCTCCAAACAGTAAACCAACTCATCGAAAAACTGCAAGAATTCAACCTTAAAGCCTGTATTGCATTTATAGACTATAACAAAGCCTTTGACACACATATGTTCTAGAGGCCCTAGAGAACCAAACCATACAGAAAAGGTATATCAGACTTGTAGCAAAAATCTACGAGAGTAGCCAGGCAAAAATACGGACAGAAACGGAGGGAAAACACTTCGAGCTAGGGAGAGGGGTGAAACAAGGAGACCCCCTCTCACCAAAACTATTCACTTGCCTGCTAGAAAACCAATTCCGGAAAATGAAATGGAAAACAAGACACGGCATCAACATAGATGGACAAAACCTGACACACCTACAGTTTGCAGACGACATCATACTCATGGCAAAATCTGCATCAGACTTAGAACAAATGGTAACAGAATTAAACAAGGTCAGCAAAGAAGCTGGCCTAACCATGAACCCGAGTAAAACGAAACTGATGACATATGCGACAGAAAAACCAGTAAACATTGACGGTGAAACATTAGAGTATGTCCAGGACTATACAAACATAGGTCAAAACATTTCATTCCATAACAATACGGAGAAAGAAATCAAAAGAAGAATAGGGCAAGCATGGAAAAAATTCTGGTCCTTGATATTCATTTTAGGAGATAAATCTCAGAAACTAAGTCTGAAAACACAAGTTCTAGAGAAATGTGTAATCCCAGTAATGCTGTATGGATGTCAAACATGGTCACTAACTTCGCAGCAAAGAAAAACGCTCCAGATAGTCCAACGCAGGATGGAACGAAAAATCCTCAATATCACGCTGAAAGACAGAATACGGAACGAGGAGATACGCAGAAGAACCAGTATTAAAGACGTCATCAACACAGCGGACAGACTAAAATGGAAATGGGGAGGCCACGTAGCGAGGATGGAGCATAGAAGGTGGACGCACAGACTAACGATGTGGGACCCCAGAACCGGCAGGAGAAACGTAGGAAGACAGAGGACACGCTGGGCTGACACATTCAAGAAATTTGCCGGACCACAATGGACAAGAAGAGCAAGAGACAGACAAGAGTTGAAGACCCTAGAGATGCTACTTTTCAAAACATAGTATATGCGAGGAAAGGCAAGGAGCAACTCAGTGCAACACAGTGAACCCTTAAATACAATAGCGATAATGTATTGAGGACAGTTAAAACTCTACTAAAATAAAGTGAACGTGCTAGAAACATTAACAATTTTGCAAATATTAGATATAAGAAGAAGAATACTAACATAGACAATACTGTAACTAGGTTAGGAATAGATATATCAATAGCTATAAGAACAATTCAAGAACAGAGACTAACATGCCAGAAAAGTGCACCACTTGGTGCCTCACTACTCTTGAGGACTGCTCACCTAATGAGTGTAATGTAGCAAAATCCCTGCCTAGACAGGAGGCCATTGCCCTTAGGGGATTAAAGGGCTGTATTTATTATTATTATTGTAATTGAAGCGAGGATCGTCTGGCGTAGGGATGTGGCGGTTCCATCGCCCAGTGGGAAGCCACTGCAATCAGCCACCCGAGTATTGGTGGGAAAACGATACCTAAGTGAGTAAGGAGGAAATGCCTGCCCAAACCCTAACCATCTGGAGCACCCTGTCTCCAGGGGATAAATATGGAGGATGGGAAGCAAACCCAACCACTCTACGTTGGGCTAATCACCCATGTGGAGGCAAAGTGATTCAGAAAACTACAAGGCACCTCGGATTGGACGAATATAAACGACGACGACCGGAGTGGAAACGGAACTCGATGTTCGGAACATGGAATATTAATTGAGAGATTTGGACAGTAAAGGGTCAAAACTGTTGTGGAAATGAAGAGAATATGCAGAAATAGAGCGGTATGGCAGAAATGGCTCAAACGAGGCTATCCCGACGCTTGAAGGCATAAGGGAATTGAAGAAGAAAAACGAGAAGAAGAAGAAGAAGAAGAAGACGAAAAAGCTAGTATCGGGACGAAGATGGCCATGGCCTTAAGGTTTGAACCATCGCGCCATTTCTCTGGGTGAGAAATGGGAATCCACTTATAGTATGACTAAGGTGGGAATCTAACCCACCTCTTCTCAGTTTTGCCTCACGAGGATGTGGGTACCCTTTCAGCCCTCAGACTAGAATTAAATGTCTTGGCAGAGCCGGGAATTGAACCCGGATCTCCGGGGCGATAGTCAAGAATGCTGGCCGCTACTCCACGAGGTGGTCTTTCAATTAAAGCGAGTGTTCAGAAAAAAGGGAAAGAGTTAGTTATTGTTGTTTTGAGGGGCGGAACTACGAGGTCATCTATCCCTCTTACCACAGATTATATACAAATTTGGAATGGAATTTAAAATTTAGAGGTGGACACCTACATTGGAAAAGACCGAAATAAAATAAAACAAAAAATAAATAAAACTAATAAATAAACAAAAATTACGGAAAAAGGCAAAAATTCAGCATTCAAAAACGAACAAGTCGTTGAGTCAATGTACACTGGAAAGTTTAGATTGCTGGTTCTAAACACTTCTCACTAATAAAGCGGATGACGAGATCAGCAGACACCGCATCATCGGCTAATATAAGTTTGAGTGTCATCTGCAAACCAAGGTTTCTTCGTAAGTCAGCAAGATCCATACACTCGGTTAAAATGTGGATCACGGTGAAAACGGCTCTTCAGATACAAAGTGGGGGGGGGGGGGGGGGGGTCTTCTCTTCTCATTAGGGAAAGAGGTAGGTCATCGAATATGTGAAATTGAAATACAAATTAGTCCGCAAATAAGTCAGGTATAATGAGCTCAAAAGTTAACCAAAGGAGGACAGACAGGAAGGTAGAAAGACACGATATTGGCACAATAATTAGAAGTATTGCCAGCTCGATTTGGGGACACTAGGCTCGTCATAGGTTGTCAACCGTTGACCTGTTGCAGCCAGTCATAGGCCTAAATATGCAGTATTACACAACGACTAGGTGTTTTCAATAAAATGTAATACTAACAATGATCTTTTAACTATAAAAACCTAAGCTTTTCCTCTACATGCATACAAATTTACAGTTTAGTTCTTTAATAATTCAGGAAACCTTGTAGTACAGTGAACTGTTTGATAAAGTGGAGAGCGCCAACAGTATAGAAGCGCTCGCCGTGTGGTCGTTGCCAGGCTTGAGTTCCGAAAAGGAAGATTGTAGTTTTACGTGACCGTGAATCTGGTGATTATGAGCCACGGGACCTCCTTTTTACGTGGAATCCGAACCACAGGACATGGCAATTCACTTCGAAAATCTCACATGCATTGACCGGGAATCGAACCCGGGCCGCCTTGGTGAGAGGCATACAGCTAGACCGCTGAGCCACCACGCCCCTGGCTTGAGTTCCGACCAGATCTCTATAGTGGAGGGTATGGCAGAGTAAGTCCTATCCCGACAGTTAACTTACCTACAGCAGTGGCTAAGCTTGCTAAAGCGCAGTGTTAGGTCATGGGACCAACCTCTGCTGACTCGGTAGACGCGTGGGTTCGAGCCCCACCGTCGGCCGTCCTTGAAATGGTTTTTCGTGGTTTCCCCATTTTCAACACCAGGCAAATGCTGGGACGGTACCTTCCGACAGACCATGGCCGCTTCCTTCCATATCCATGCCCAGTTTCACCTCTCATCCCGACGCGCAGGTCGCCCACGGGCGTCGACTAGAAAGACCTGAACTCGGCCTCTCAGGAGGTCATACGACACACAGTTAACTTGACTGGTCGTTGCCCACTGATTGAAACACGGGTGAAGAATGCGGACGAAGATATCCGAAATGCTTCGTCTACTCCTGATACCATTGCATCGCATGCAATTTGCTCGTCAGTGGAACACTTGCCGTTGTGCATAGCTTAAGCTGCTTTGTTCTCGTGAAATGATTCAATTAAAATATAATCCATAATTCCAAAGTGATTGTGATGTTCTTTGGTTTGGGGCATTCGTGACAAATGGGCTTCATCAGTTTTACTGCGCACGTGTATCAAGCAGCTTCTTACCGTAGCCCCCCGCCCCCTCCCTCACCCTTCTTGGTGAAAATAGTGCAACACCCAGAACAATTATCTGCCAGCCGCCACTGCCCTTGACTCACCTATGGAATCGCTCAGTCCCTCAGTGAGAGCTGCCAAACGTAACCACAAGGAACAATATTCAACCACCACCTCTGGAATGAGACGTGAGTCCTGAAAAATATATCAAAATTATTTACAGGGTCTAAAGCAGTGTTTCCCAAACTCTTGTGTGTGTGTGTACCACTTTAAGAGATGAGAATCTCTCGCGAACCACCTATTGGTTGGCAGATATAGTAACTATAACCCCCACCACCACTACGTAACAGACCAAAGGATGGATTGTAAATTGTGTTTGTTAGAGTTAGACTGTTGGAGTTAAAGTTCAAATAATAAAAAATGTGTGTCCAGTTGTTTTATTATTTATTATAATAAGTATTCAATTCAAACATTCAGAAATGACACTGTACAAGTAATATTAATACAAAAACTCTTAATAATTAAGCATGAAAACCAAAGTTCAACTAACAACTGCAATGTGAAGGATAAGCTTGAAGAACAGAAGCCTACTTAGGAATGTCTGGTTTAAGATTGCTGAGTCACAAACGAATATAGTTTTCCACTGTAAGGAGCCTATTCCCATATTTATTCTTGAGATAAACAGGTGAAGAAAATGCAGTCCCACACAAGTAAGAAGTAGTGAAAGGCAGTAAAAATCTAACTGCTTTGTCAGCTATGTCTGCATAGTCTGCACGCCTCTCAACCCAAAAGTTCACAAGAGCCATTTTTGAAAAAGTTTGCCTTAGTTCTGAATCACAATTCAATTCATAAAACTGCTTGCTCCTTATCTTAGGCCTTAAAGTCCACCGCCAACATATCAATGTGTTTATATTTTTAAATTTTATATTTTTATATTCATCGTAACATCACCGCGTACCACTGCAGCAGTACAAGCGTACTACCAATGGTACGCGTACTACAGTTTGGGAAACGCTGGTCAAAAGCATAAGTGTGTTCTCTTTCTCATTTAAATGCATTGGGGGGACATCTGCCATATACCAGAAGGATGAAAGATAATAATGTAATTTGTTTTACGTCCCTTTAATATCTTCAGCCTTTAGAAACATCGGGGTGCCGAAATTTTCACCGATGGGGATCTTTAACGTGCCATTAAATCTACTGACACGGCTCCCTCGCATTTGCGCACCCTCGAATGACAGCTGACTGCGCCAGGATTCGATCCTGCAACCTTGAGCACAGCAAGCGAGAACGTTATCGCTGAGCCACGCAGCCAGCCCAAATGCTCCTACACGAGTGTTTTAAGGGGCGGAACATCGAGGTCATTAAATGAAACTGTCTGATTCTGGTACTTACACTGATGATTGCCTCAGATAATTGCTGAGCTGTCATCACAAGTGCCCGCAACATGATGTACCACAGTTGGAAGTGCCATAGAACTAAGGGGCACTTCACTGCCATGTAGAGAGTCTCCTGCAGGCTCATGGACTCGAGACGTCCAGGAAACACACACGTGGACATTGCAGCGATAGAAAACACAATTACAGCGAAGTATATACGTAAAGTAAGACTCTTCAGGCGCGAGAGTAGGAGAGGCTTGGTCATGATTTGTTGAAAATCATCCTGGAAGTACAAGAGATCAATGTGTTAGATAAATACAGTGCTGAGATTCAAAACAAGGAAACCATATGGAACAGGACACTTTTACCGAAAGTTGGAGTTTATTTAATTTATTTAATATTTAAACACATCGATAAAAAAAAAAAATATTGCTGGTGTTCTGTTTAAGTCCATCCGTTGTGAAGTCATCAAAGTCTATGTAAATATGATAGTTACGTAAAACTAGTCAAGTAAAATATTCTTTTAGCATTGGTGGTCTGTATTTTGTTGCTTTAAACACAGAAGCTTCCAGATCGATTTGGATTCGGATTTTATTTATTGATTGGGTGATATTTATGCAGTGGCGTAGTCAGGGGGTATTATTTGGGGTTAAACCACCCCCTCCCTCTTTGGAATTCTTACAAAAAACGACAAACAAACAGGAATTGTTAATAACACTGTTCAACGGTGCAACTGTAAATTGAACAAAACTAGCCAATTCTGATACATATTGCGGTGCTGATTATGAATATAAAAGACAAAATTGAAAATTAGCTCTAGTTTTCATTTTAGATAGCTTGGAAATAATTACCTCATATTTTGGGAAAGTTACGCTAACTTACGAAATATACCAAGTACAACTGTTTTATATGTGAGTGGGATAGTAGGCCTGGAGCTTCTCATTATACAAAAACAGACTGGCCTCTCAGAAAAGCCCTGACACCAGGTGTGAAGAACGTCACAAACGAACCATTGCGTGGTTGATCCTAAGCACATATTACTTCCACCATTACACATGTAATTCAGGCTTATGAAAAACTTTGACAAGAAAATGTACCAAGAGGGTGTGGATTTAAAATATTAAAGGCAAAAATTCCCTCGATTAAGTGATGCAAAGGTCAAGGAGAGTATCTTTATTGGACCACATGTTCGGGAGCTTTTCAGAGACAATCGGGTTGATGCAATCATCCAAGGCGATAAGAAGGACACATGGGAAAGTTTTAAGAGTGCTTGCTCAAACATCTTGGGGAAAAAGCAAGCACCAAATTATAAAGAAGTTGTGGGCGAGATGCTGCCATGTTATGAAAAACTTGGTTCTAACATGTCTCTTAAACTCCACTTCCTTCATGCCCATCTTGACTTCTTCCCTGACAATTATGCATCTGTAAGTGATGAACATGGCGAAAGATTCCACCAAGTATTTGCTTTAAGTTTTGTTGAATACTGACGTAGGCTTTAGGTATTGTAATATAGAAGCACTTATTTCTAACACTAGAGCTAAGGATTTGGTTAGATAGTACTATTTACTTATACAGTATTATACCCAAATGAATGTGAAAAAACCAAACTGAAGTCATTTACACACTTTTCATCAAAATTTGTTGAACAATGCTAAATAAACATGTCATTTATTAAATAATGACACTTGTTGATGTTTCCATAACTTCTGTTTTGTGGAAATCAGCATGGTTGTGAGTTGTGTCTGGATCACCTTCACCTGGCTGTAGACTCCCGAAGGCGATATGGAGCATAGGAATGTCCCTCTATCTGATTCCATCATGGTATAGCAGGATTGCACAGATCCCTGTTTCAACTTCGCTTGGTCGTCATGTTCGTTTTGTACTTTACAGGTTTTAGAAAGTTACATAGATAAACTTGTAGCAGTGCCTTCTATCACCATACAAAATTTCAGGGTATTATCATAAATAGTTTCGGAGATATTGAATGCCAGTGAAATATTTCGCACAGCCGCCATTTTGAGGTTATGTAAACAACTGAACTAAATTAGACGTCATTGCATTACAATGTACATAAACATTTTCTGTAACAAGTTTCATTACGTTTGGATGGTCAAATCGCGAGAAAAGTCTATTTAAATGTCTTTTCGTGTTGCAAAGTAGAGATAATCCAGAGTGACCACATTGCCACCTTTTATACGTCTTTCGTAGTAATATTGAAGTGAGGTTTAGCCATGACTATTCCATGTCATGTGCGACTTCATTCTCAGTCGAGTTTAGGCCAGGTTAAACAGGTGCACTCATTTCATAAATTTCTATTATGAATTAATTGTTTGGGCCGATAACTTAGATGTTAGGCCCCTTAAAACACCAATTATCATCATCATCATCATCATCATGAATTAATTGTTTGTTTTTCAGCTTAATTAATTTATTCCTAACTTCTTGATTGTGGAGAACAGATCTTCATAGGGGAATAAATTTACGTTACTCCTGAGGGAATTTTCATTATTTAGTCGATTTGATATTTTCCACTCTTTTGAATACTTCTTGTTTTTTTTTATCAAGCTATGGCTTGAGGGTTTGTCGTTCTATTATTTTTGTGTTCGACAATTGCGAGCTTCGAATTTGCCTATGCATTTTGCATTATGATTATGACAATAGAGTATATAATGTGAAGTTTGATCTTTCTTTTAGAATGGGGATTTTTCTTTTGAGAATGAACGCTGTCGTATTGGATTCTAATGTATCAACGGAAGCTAACCTGAGTTATTACCTGGATACTTGTAGGTCCAGTTCGATTTTCGTGAACTCTCTTGAGGGGACATTTTTAATTTCCTCTGATCAACTTCGACTTATGATTTTCTTGCCACGTGTATTTGGATACACTTTGATGGTCTTTAAATTAAATAATGTTGCTATAGCTGAATTTTGATTCAGTCCTTCGAGTTTTTCTTGAGTACGACGTTGTTTAAGAGAACTGTTTGAAGAATATGAATCTTTTTGAGATAAATTCCAGGAATTAACATTAAGGGGGAACGTATTCTTACGTGACTGTAAATACAACTCTGTAAGGCAAGCTTTTTGTAATCCAGTGGGCTTTATTAAGCAGCCACTCATGTTAAAAATTATGATGCATTGGAATGAGAAAACATATATTTAAGAAACGCAGCAGAATATATCTGAATACTTGTTATTGAATTAAATAAACAGCATGTGAGAGATAATGTGGTAAGGAACGTCAGTGGACGTATAATATAATATTCACGGTAGTACTCGATGGAGTACTTTAATGTTATGATGCTAGTGAAAGCATGATGTATAATGCAGATTATAAGAGTATAGTCTTCGTCAAGTCGGTGGTAGTGCCCACCTGTATTCAGAAATCGTCGAAGTCATGTATGACAATTATAATTACAGTATTTCAGTGCAAGGTTACACCAATTTCAGAATGTTCTTGAAAGGACAGAGTGTTTGTTCTTTATTGCATTTCTTGTTACAGTTTGCTGATAAATTGGTAACTCCAATTATGGATCTAGTTTTTGTCAAGCCTCAGAATTTTTTTTGTGTCACCCCCATTTATTTAGATTTAAGCAAATGTAAGAGATGATACATGATCGATTAACTATAAATTCTGGATGAATTTAAATAAGTACATTAATACTGAGAAATTATTGAATCTTTAGAGATTTTGAATTCCGAATTTCACGTCTCTTTAGCTTAAATGCTTGATTGATGAAGTAGACTTTAACTAGATTGCTAAGGCAATGTTTATACTTATGAGTAATGACATAGCACCAATGAGGAGTGCAGAACTACCTGTTTGGGATGGCATTTACACTCGAGGGTGTAAAGAAGATAATAATTTTGTTGTAAATATATATATGAATTTATTCGCATGTTTGAAAATGTTGGAATCAGTGGAAGAACCATAAAGGTGATCTCTGTGATTTTTTTTCGTTTCTTATTGGATCTCCTGTTATTCATATTGACATTATTTCATTTGAGGGTCAAATGCATTTTTGGTCCATGGTGACAGCTGATTCATTTATTGGCATGACATTAGTGCCTATTTTCTTCGATTTTTGTGTCCATTCATGGACGTTTTGGTCTGACCTTCTGTCAGATTTTCTTTTTGGAAATATTTTTTTTGTAATTTCTTTTAATTGCGCGATGTGATGATTTATAGAAGTATACAGAGGTCGCATTCAGAGGGTCTCGGCTAGGTATTTTTCAGAGTTCCCCTCACTCCTGAGAGGATGATTTCTTACGATTCTCGTGTTTTTAGAACAGTTTGCTGCTTTGCTTTGGTTCTACTTAATGCCACCTCTGTTAGGTTTTACTGCACCCTGATACTCCCTTCTCCTGTTGGTAGGACTTGGGAAATTTCTTAGCCGGGGGTTTTCAGGTTCTACGATCCAGTTACCATCGAGGGATTTCAACAGGTAAATGGTACGTATTTTCGGGTACAGTACTATGATGAATGTTTAGATTGATGATATGCTACTGTCACACTTGTTTCAACAAACATCACATATTATATTGTAAATTAAGAGGAGGAATGAAACCATAGTCTCTTGCCTATCTATAGACTACCAGAAATAATGTTCAATACAATCAAATTTCCCAACTCCTGCTTGGTGCAAACTATTGTAATTAAAATTAGATAAATCGTAATCTCATGTAGATTCTGTTAAAATGACGCATAATATTATGATATATATCGTTTAAATCGATAATCCGGTAGCAAAAATAATTGCCAGGAATGGGGTTCGAATCTGAGACCTCATGATTCGCAGACCAAGATGCTATCCGCGCAGCCATTACAACCACAGAAATGTAGAGTACAAGACAGGTATTAGTTATGAATACGCCTACTTGACAGTAAAGGGAATTCCTATAGGGGTCTATGAAAGGCTAGCACAGTTCCCGTATAGAAACATCGATATATATTACATTGTTCACTGCATTACCGCAATGTGGGTCAATATCTGATTAGCCATTGTGCAGAAACATAATACCGGCTTTGCTGACTAGTTACAATGTACCATATTAAAGCATATCACCATTTAAATACTGATACGAAAACTTTTAACATGTGGTTTGTGTTTCAATCTGTTGACACCAAAGTTCGCATTTGCGATTACCTTTCAGTATGAATGTGTTGAGCAAAGTTACTCGGGGAGTGGAGGCCCATCACTTTTATCCTGAGATTGAAAAACATACTCTTAATAAATCATAATTGTTTTCAGCAAATATGATATGATGAATATTTTTACACCAAAGAACGACAACTTGAAGATGATTTATTGTAGAAATATCTGTAATGGCACCTCCAAACCTTGAAGTAATCCGTATGTTATATACAGTCCACATGGTACCACTGCCAGCTGGATCGCATCCCTCCTGGCTGCTAAAGCCGTGCGGCTAACACACTTCCGTCCGATCCACTTCCGTCCCATTTTTCAAAATCACTCCCACAAAAATATCCAGCAACCGAGTGGAAAGTTGTTACACATCAATAATACCGACCTAGACAGAATAGCTGAGTAAGGCCCCTGCTCAGACGGTGAGAAATTCGTGTTAGAATATCGTCTGCGGTCTCATTTTCAATTCTTATTCAATCATATGACGGCTGAAAAGATAGCTATACATTAATAGTACATTATGCAACGAGCCAATAATGGCAATAATTAAGACACGAGTATGGTTATAAAACGAGCGTGAGCGAGTTTTATAATTTCCATACGAGTGTCTTAATTGCCATTAGACTATAGGCGAGTTGCATACGACTGTTTATGTTCGACGATAATTATAACTTTTTTATATGTTTTACCTTAAATATTCATAAATATCTCTTGAGATTCAGTCACTAGATTTTGTGATCGGAGTGCAGCGCTGGGTAGGATATCTCTGTTTTCCATGCTCTCTGACCGATCGACGCATGCGCTCTGTGTGCTTGGCAATGGATTTTGCGCGCATGCGTGAAGGTATCCTTACCTAATTGGTCACACAACTGTTTCTTGAGCTCTGATTGGTGGGGGAAACTGTTTCATAATGAAAAATAGTGTTATAATGAGCCTCATTATGATACAGATTTCTGACACATAATGTTTACATTTCGACATCGTCAACTAATTTCTGTAATTCTATCACGCTTAAGTCCCAATTTCAGGAGGTATTAATACATTTTATTCTGGTATGGATGGCTTGGACATCTAAGAAATGGTTGGTACACATCTCATATCAGTCTTCCGAGAAGTGGTTCTCCGTCATTTCTGACTGTACTACACGAGATTACCGGATTATCTCGATGTCGTAAGCCACTAAGTAAAACAACCACCACCAACAACTGTGACAGATGGCTTGGATGTTCTTCTACTTAAAACACAAATCACCAGCACCAAAACAAATCACCAACATAACCAACAACAACCAATAGACAACTACTTTAATTGTAAACTTGTTTTCATCACCTGAAACGTCATCCAATGGTTTAAGTGGTCCGCCATATGTCCAGCCTGAAGCCAGTGGAAAGGAGTGAGTATTACCGGAGCTACAACAAAAGTGATATCCAGTGACGTGAAAGCTATGTCAGAGACAGTTGCTCTTGAGTTCACTAAGACCGACAGCTTGTCTTGCAGCAAGAAGACGGCAATCACCAGTTGAATGAGGAATAGCAGAACAGAGAACGCCATGGGTAGACTGATTACCTTGAAGAAGCACTTCCCTGCCAACAAACGATACATTTCTAGTTTCCAATTTATAATTAATGCAACCAATTTCTATCACCCAACATATTCCAAGATTGTGTATGTCAAGGAAGTTAAATAGATTACACTGCTCTATTCCTGTTAATCATATATTTGAAACAGTGATATAACAAATTAGAAAGCTCATTCATGTATTGAATGTAACAATATATCACTATACTAACATACAGTATGTACAGGCGGTCTCTGAATTAGAAGATATCAATCTGTTTTACCTCCTCACAACATTATTCATCTGATTGAGGCTAACCTGAGCTCGATCTCCCGATCGGCAACATTCCCATGATCCTCAAGCTGTACCAGAGGAGAGAAATACTGCTGAACAATTGGTTGCCACGTCTTGGTGTATGTGATGTTGCAGCGATTCCACCATTGTTGTCATTATTGACATCTTCATCTAGCACGAACAAGGGACGAAGTTCCTTCACGTAAATGATTTTTGCAGATTCTCTCCCAGGATCTGGAGTTCGAGTTCGATGCATCACTCGCCATGAGGAAAATGTGGAGGTAGGAGTCTCGTCTACTGTGCTGTCTTTGTGACCAATATGAGATGGAAGAACTCCCTGAAACCAAATACAGACATATAATTGTGCAAATACTTCGTAAAAATCCTTCCCAGGGAAATCTGGAAGGCGCTGAATCGTTTTAGAACTCAACACGGTACATGTCAGTTCTGTAAGCATATTTGGAAAATTGCCGAGAATCCTTTCTGGAACTGTGCAGATGTGACTCAGACCATCAGTCACATCGCTATGGATTGTCCACTCCGAAGGTCCAATGGTACAATAAAGGAGATTCATCAAGCTAGTGATGAAGCTGTAGAATGGTTAGAGAAATTAGACATCCAGCTCTAGCAACACTGAAGCTACTTGCAGATCAAGGATCTGTACACATTTACTTGTAAATACTGTATATATAAATAATTGTATATTGCATCTTTATGCCCTACGAAATAAAAATAAATAAATAAAAATAGTAACAAGATGTTCAGTAAAGAACATATAGCCTACTTTCTCCTAAATGTATGAGTATAGTTATAACTCGTTGTTATTATCAAAGAGTATAATAGAACTATTCTTTGTTGAAGACCTTAGAAACGATTTACCTCTACCAAACGCCACAACCTAGATAAAAACTGCTACCATCATTGAAGAAAGAAAGATAAGAAGTATATCAAGAATGTTATGGATCTGGAGACATAATCGACCGGACTGGCGGCGTGGCTCAGCGGTAAAGTTCTCGCTTGCTGGGCCCTAGGTTGCAGGTTCGTATCCTGGCGCAGTCAGCTGGCATTTGAGGGTGCACAAATGCGAGGGAGCCGTGTCAGTACATTTACTGGCACGTTAAAGATCCCCTTCGGGCCAATATTCCGGCACCCCGGTGTCTCTAAAATCAGCAGTAGTTAAAAGGGATGTAAAACCAATAACATTATTATTATTATTATTACGACCTGCCGTGGGCAACATCCAACTTTGAGTTGAGGCATGTCTTTACACGTCTGGTTGTGCATGGCTTTCAAAACCCTAATTGAATTAACAAATCTTTCCATGACCCTACAGAGACGTGTGTATACAAACTATGTGGATATTTTCGATAATATAATCCTAACAGAGCGAGTGCATTCTAGCGGCCAGAAGAAGAAACTTTTCAATAAAATCTGGAAGTTACCTTTTTGGCAGCTAGATGTCCCGAGTAAATCTGCTGGCGAATTATGTTTTAATTAAATATATATTTTACACCATAATGTGCACAATATAACTCTTAATTTTAAAACATCTGAGTCATTACAAAACAATAAACATATAACATTTCAAGCAAAAAAACTAGCTCTGATCGGGTTCGAACCATAGGCATTTGAGCGATAGTCTAACGCGCTACCACTGAGCTAATTGTGTCAACGAATATCGTTCTATTTAAAATGACTTACATAGAACTTGTTAGCAAATAATGATTTATACTAAACGATTTCATCACTGGAGTATATTATTTATATATAAAGCATTTCATACAAAGTTTATTTATTTTTTATCAGTACGCTATATTGCATGCAATACTCAAATTAGTGAAATATAAGTCCGGCACAAGATATCCGCTGCCATCTTGTCTTATTACTGAATCAGTTCAGCTTTTTAAAATCACGTCTGCACTATAGTATTACAAAATAAACTTTTAATTTCGAACGTGCCTCTTCCTTTAGAACAGTTAAAACGATTCTCGGCTCGATAATCGGAACTGGTGGGTCCCATGATATGGATTATAAAGTTTGCATAATTCGCACGGCCGCCATCCTGAAATGGTATGGCGGACGACCTTGTAATTTGGTCACAAGCCGCATCCTATACGAAGGTATGTTGTTACAAAATTTGGTAGAGATGGGATGATTTGGTTAGTCGTTATTTGATTTTACGTTTTGAACGTTTGAGTGGCCGCCATTCAGTTTTAGTGAAGATGGCGGCGATATAAAACATGACACTGAGGTGTCCTTTGGTAGTGCTACCTTTGTACCAAATTTCGTTCAATTTGCATTCACCGTGTTCGAATTGATAGGGGGGACAGACATTCAGAGTACACACACTCACACACACACACACAGACACACATACACACACACACACAGACTCACACACACACATACACACACACACACAGACTCACACACACACACATACACACACACAGACAGACACACTTTTTTCGCCCTGTGTTGATCTCATAAGTCTACTTTCATTTTTTGCAAAAATCGAAAGTAGGCTAAAAATGCTATGCAGGCTTCTATGGACCGAATTCAAGTTGGTGATAGAGTTCAAAGGAACATTGATGGGCACTCACACGTGTGTTTTGGGGTTGTAGTACGAAGGTTCGTTCAGCAGAGAATAATAGTTGACCACACCTCTTTAATGGTACTCGTATTTTAACGAAAATATTGAGGATTTAGTTGAGTTTCTTGTTGTTAATTCGTTTAAGGATCTTGAGACATCTTGGTCATTAGCCAAGCGTAGGCTACTTCAGTGTGTGTTCTATTTGTCTCATAACCTGTATTTCTTTGGTGACCGGAGTTAAGTGTGTAACTGTAAATATTAAGGTAGGTAGGCCTAATGGAGTAGGTGCCCCAGGGCGTGAAATAAGGTACTATCTCGGAGTGTGGAAAGCCCTTGGAGAAATCACACTACAGATAGCCACTATCAGAGGTGGTATTCGAACCTCTGATCTCTGGACTTGCTGCAGCTCCCCATCGCAGTCATGGTGAGGAATGTAAGGGGCACGACTACGCCACCGTGGGTGATAATAGTTCAAAGGCTAAGGATTGGAATTGGTGCTTCAGAATTGTGAATACAGTATTTTCTAAGAGAGATTGTGAAAAGGCATTTTCACAATATTAACTGAAAATTGCCGTGGTTTGAATTAAAATTGTTCAACTTTCAGGAGTTGGGTTTTTGCGATCACGAACGGTATATTAATATGGGACAGGGATTGGACTGATGATTAATTAGTTGAAAACCAAGTATATGCCTACATCTAGGAGAAAATAATGAATTAGAGAAAAATGTCAAACTGAACGAGAAAGAAAATGAACGCTGTAAAAATTATATTTATGGTCTATGATATCTGAAAGCATTGATATGAGAGAAGAAATACCCAGGTACATGCGAGGATAGTAGCTGTAAATAGGAGTTACTTTGCTTTAAACAAAGTATTTAAAGCAAGAAACCTTAGAAGGAATCTGAAGTTGACTGTATATCGTACTGCGCTCGAAATCATGCCTAGTTGAGTGAGAAGAAGACAGGACGAGGTACGAACTGGACCATCTCAGAAAAATGGCATATTTAAAATTTGGAATTATGGATAAAATTTACAGTCTGGATGGAAGACTATGATTGAATGAGCATTTGGAAAAATTTTCGCCTAGAGAAATACTTTTTATTTTGAGAAATAATGAACATTTTATGATCTGGTATTTTTTAACCAAACATAAATGATATTTGAAGAGTCCTGGAAATCTACACTTTCGTCGATGTTAGTATCGAGAAACCTGTTTAGAGCTGAGGGAGAGCTAGTAAGGTCGGCTGGAGGACGGACACGCGCCACGATCGAGAGTGGGGGAGCAAACGCGTGTCGGAAGCGCGCCAGAAATTGCTAAGGACCAATCAGAAAATAGTTTGAATACTGAGGAATGAATAAATATTAAAATCATTATTTTAATATTTTATCAGAGTGTTACATATTGAATTCACCAGCAGAGGAAAATAAATTTAATTGGCAAAACGGATATTAAATTAAATGGCTGTGAGAGAAGCTATGTATAAATTTGTAAATTTTCATAGCGGTTGGAGGCTAGTTGACCAGATTTGCGAGGGAAATCTGATCGACGAGGCTAGCAGACGCTAGGAGACGAGGCCCTTTCTATCTGAACAGTCGATGAGGCAAGACGTTGCAATTTTCACTCTTCGAGATATATAGACAAAGGTCTTTAAGAACCAGAGACTTCAAGATGAAGCAACAAGCCATTGAAAGGAGAAATATGCATTGTTAATCAACAGAATTAAGAAGAAACATTTATACTACATTTAAAGAAAAAATATACGTCGTGATATAATATTTGAAAGTTACAACCTGAAACGTCGAACACGCAACTACATAGGAAGGAAGTCAGAAGTAGTGAGACTCTATATAACAAGAAGTTCATCAATCTACACAACAATGTATAAGGAATCAGGTCGGAGGGGACAAACTACGACTACACATCATTTGGCAGTGAGGAGAATGTTTTAACTTCACTATGTTGGGAAAGTAGAGCTATGCTAACTAGTGAGATCCAGAAATGACCAGATAACATAGAAAAATGAGCAGCAAGATGCAGAACATCGCAGTTTTCGCTCACATAACGCTACAAGCGACTACCAGAGAAATCCACACTATGGAGTTGATTTCTTGTGTTGGAAAGAACACTGCAAGCTACCGACTTCAATGAACATCAAGATCAGAGGAGGAGACGAGCAGCATTCGAGATGGAGAACGCGGGGAATCAAGAGCTGGAGAGCGCCAAACACCGAGCGCTGCGGAGGAGACTTGTCATCGCGGAGGACGTAGGAGCAGGCCAGCAGACGAGTTTCCAGCTGAGGACTGGTTGGGTTACATCACACCAGGGCATTAACCTGCACCAGCGGCCAGACGTGGCAGAGATGACATAATGAAACCAGTCCGCAGGGAGCATGCTGCATTCCAGAGAAGCACGTGGAAGAGATTCCATGGACAGAAACGTCATCAGGTCTGTCACCAGCGATCTCAGAATGAAGGTAGACAAGTGCAATTTTATACACATCTGTACTCGTTATTCCAGAATTTGACCAACATATTTGCATTTATAACCTATGTTATTTTATTGTCTTGAGAATTTTTAGTAATTTCTATAGTTAGTTTCATACGTTACTCGGACGTATTTTGAAGGCTTGATCGATGATCTTAGACATCGTTAATATTTTTCATTGTCATTTTAGAGCGTTGATTTTTTTACATTTAGTTTCGTTGCGATTGCTTACGTATATTCCGTAGATTTGTTGTAACATCGGAGAACGATCCTATATTATTATTATTATTATTATTATTATTGCCTTTATTGGTGGCGCAGTTAGGGCTCTTGGCCCTCTCTTACACTTAACCACATTAATACAATACAATAAACATATTATGGCGACAAAATTAAACAATAATAATTGACATTGTTCATGACTTGCACACTCTCATTCACTCATCCAGTCATACTTGTTGTCGGTCAGCAATGTTCAGCAGACTGCCCCAGCAGGTGGTCTTGAATTTAGATAGTGAGGTGGTACCCCTGACACTGGCTGGAAGGGTATTCCACAGCCTAGACCCCACCACATGAAAAGAGTTATAGTGTATAGAGGAGCGATGAATAGGAATGGAGAGGGAAGAACCAGAGCGTGTATTATTACCATGGAAAGAAGACAAGTACTTGAATTTATTTGATAAGTATAGTGGTCTATCGTCAGACAATAATCGGAAAATCTGGATGAGAATGTGATATGATCTACGTAGTTCAGGTTTCAGCCAGGAAAGAGCGCAATAATAGGGAGTGATATGTTTATCATAGCTCAGATCGTAGATAAATCGTATGCAAGAGTTCAGAGCTCGTTGAAGTTTCAAAGTTAATGTTTTGGTTGCGTCTACAAGAATAACGTCACAGTAGTCAAGAATAGGAAGTATTAGTGTCTGTATGAGTAGGATTCTTACTTTGAATGGTAAAATATCTTTTTTTCTTTTGAGGGAGTGGAGCGTTGCGAAAATCTTCTTGCATACATTCTGTACATGTTCAGACCAGTTAAGAGTCTGATTTATTATCACACCTAGATTTTTCACTGTAGGACAGTATGGAATTTCATTGTTGTTCAGTACAATTGGGGGAATAATTTGATCTCGGAGCGACGTCAATAGTTTTTGAGAGCCAATTATGATAACTTGTGTTTTGGATGGATTCAGAAGAAGGGAATTTTCCTGAGAATATTTTCCAAGTCGTTGAAGGTCAGCGTTGATAGTTTAAATTGTCAATGGAATGTCATTTGTCTTGCAGTGGGAGTATATTTGCAAATCATCTGCATATAGGTGATATTTGCAATTTTTCAAATTAGATGAGATGTCATTGATATATAGTACAAAAAGCAAGGGCCCTAATACACTACCCTGTGGGGCGCCTGACTTTCTGCTTAGCCACTGAGAAGTTTTATCCTGGGTTACAACACGTTGCTGGCGATTATTCAGGTATGATGCGAAAAAGTTAATTGTCTGCTGGTCGAAGTAATAAAATTCCATCTTTTTCAATAGTGTCTGAGTATTTATGGTGTCAAAAGCACTGCTGAAGTCGAGAAGGGTGAGGATTGTCACCAGTTTTTGGTCCATTGCATGTCTAATGTCGTCAGTCACTTTGAGTAATGCTGTTGCGGTGCTATGTCCCTTCTTGAAACCTGATTGCAGAGGGTCTAAAAGAGAACGGCTATTCAAATATTCAAGTACTTGCTCATGAACCAGACGCTCGAGGGCTTATGAAAGTGCAGGTAGAATGGATATTGGCCGATAGTCAGATGGAAATAAAGGTTCGGTTTTCTTAGGAATAGGGATGACATTGGCTTGTTTCCATAGGGAGGGAAAGGTGTTAGTTGTAAGACTATGGTTGAATATGTGAGTAATAATTGGTAGAACGGCACCGATGATATTATGTATGAAGGATATGGGAATATCATCAACTCCTCTCGCTTTTGATTTTATGGAATATAGTACCTTTTTTACTTTGTCTGCCATAACCGGATGGAAAGTAAAGAGCGGGTGGTCAGGTAGTGGGTGAAAAGAATCATGGGGTGTTGAATTAGTTGGTACTCTCTCTTCAGTGAAATATTCGTTTAACTCATCAAGCGGTATGTCTGGTACATGTGTCTGTTGCTGCTGTTTGCCTATACCAAGAGAACGCATATTATTCCAGGCATTCCTTGTATTCATCTTCTTTGTCACGTTTTGTATGTAGGAGAATTTGGCGTTTCTTACGAGCTGCTTAATACGATTTCTGAGTACACGATAATTTTCAAAATCAGTTTCGTCACGGGTACGTTTAAAACGCCGGAATAGTGCATCACGCTGTGCCATCATACTTTTAATGTTATCATTTAACCATGGGCATGCTGGGCGAGTAACTTTGATCGAATGTTTAGGGGCATGTTTGTCATACAGACTAATAATAAGAGAATTTAACTTGTTTACTTTTGCGTCAATGTTATCTAAGAGTAATATGTCATTCCAGGGAAGGTTGTATGCGTCATGTTTTAAGTCATCCATATTAATATTTTTCATGTTTCTAGTGATAATATATTTAGGTGTGTACTTAGGCACACGTAGGGAGTACGATAGGTAAATTAGGTCATGGGTGGAGATAGATGGTACGGGTATTTGCCCGAAAGTTTCAACTCTGTCGAGATTGCTTGTCACAAGATGGTCAATCAATGTATGTGATTCGTATTTATCAGAGTAAATGTGGTTTGTAGGTTCTAGGGGAAGAATAGTCATGTCGCAGGAAGCGAACAGGTTTTTTAATTGTTTGGTCTCATACGTCTGTGTCAGTAAATTGGTATTGTAGTCACCCACGGCTATTACGTGTTCGTAGCTTGGAAGTAAGTCGAGCAAGCGGTTTTCAAATTCACTCATGTTTGTTATTCTTGGCGGCTTATATACAACAGCTACCAGAGTCTTTTGTTGGCCAACAATTACTTCAACAAACATGAATTCCGGTCCTGGTTGTGTGCTAAGTGTTGATACACATATTACCTGTCTTTTTAATTCGCTTCTACAGTACATGGCAACCCCGCCTGCTCGCCTCCCATCATTTCTGTCATGACGTTCCAGCGAGTACCGATTTAGTTCCACCATGCTAGACGGGATGTCAGGTTTTAACCAACTTTCACTTATGCAGAGGATGTGGATATTGTTTTCGTTTATTATTGCCTGTATTTCGTCGTGATGCGCAACCAGCGACAGAGCATTAATATGGCAACATTGTAATGAATGTTTGGATGAGGAAAGTGCCTGTTTTAGAAGAAAGCCAGTGGTGTAAGGGGAGGGAGGGGGTTGGTGTGGGCTAGGCTGACCAAGGTCAGTTAGCTCATTCATACAATAGCTCAGCTGGGTAACGGGAGATATATCTTAAAATAGAAGAAACCTACCTGGACCTCCCGCTGCACACTGCCGACCGCAACCAACGCACACACACATACACACACACACTTATTACTAAACTTGTCTAATGTAAACATTACGCACATGTTCATTTCACTTCACTCTAATATCCCGCATTAGCTCAACGTTTTCCAGCTCCCCAAATGTGGTGACGGTCTTCTTAGTTCCATCAGGGAGGTGTATTAAAACGCGGCCGTCCTGGGTCCAGACTCGGGTGGGTCCGAAGTGGTCTCTCACTGCATTTAGGATAGTTTTCCGTTTTTTTGTGAGGGATTCAGTAATAAGAATCTTGGTTCCCTTTAGGAGGCGCTTGGACTTCCAGATGCGATCTCGCTCGTGGTAGCGGAGGAATTTTACAATAATAGGGCGTTTCCCAGTGGCTACCACTTCAGCTGCTGTTCGCTGCGGCCGCCCAATTTTGTGACATCTATCCAGGCTCTCCATAGGGAGGTCCACGTTCAACTTCGTCTTGATTGTGTCCCTCACCTTCTCGTACACATCTTCCTCAGGGTCCTCGACGATCCCGTGGATGAGAAGGCAGTTTCTCCGGCTGTATTGCTCTCCTTCGTCCAGCAGCTCCTCGTGGTGGTCAAGTCTCCTCTCCAGCTTGCTCAGTTCTTCTTTAAGCACAGCGAGTTCGGAGGTGACAGTGCTTCGGAACTCGCGAAAATCACGAGTAAGCGACTCTAGGAGGTCTTGACTCGGGTTGGCAGCACTGTTCAACAACTGAAGGCGTGCTTCAAAGTCTGCCATCGTTGCCTCAACAACATTTACACGTTTGTTCACCTTTTGTATTGACATAATGATGTAGAAAATGTTCAGGCACGTACTTCACACACTATGTTACTTGGTCACTCACTTTCGGGCCGGAAATTGCGGTTAAAAACTGCGGTTTGCGCGGGATAAAGCGGAGCACTCCTACAGGCTTCCTATGCCAACATGAGAAGAGAAGCGTAAATTTGTGATAAATAAATAATGTATCAGAGAAAAAGAATAGTCATGTGTTTGACGAACGTAAATAGTTTATGTTGTAATATCAGAGAAAGGAAGGACATGAGAATCCTATGATAAAGAGTTTATTCATTTCAGAAACGAAATACTATGTATAAAGCGAAGTTGTTAAGAGGAGTATTCAATATTGGCATTGAAAGGACTCCAGTATGAAGGGAAGATAAAGATATTGTAAAACCCAGAAGTTTTGTTGTACGGAGAAGGACAGTATGCGATAATTAAAGGCATAACTGAGAAACACTATTGGGGAATGTTTTGAATGTATATCTATTATAAATGGAAAAGTGAAATGGAAGGAAGAATATTAGCATTTATTGTTAACAGAAACGAGGAAAGGTAATTGTTATTTACTTAGCAGACGCAAGCAGACTTAAAATTCAGAGATAAGCGAGAAATTGTAACAAGGAAGTATTTGATGCCGAGAACGAAGAAACGAGATGAGTTATGGTAGTGAGAATTGTGGAGAGTTTGTGCGATATATTATGGAGAAGTTAAGTGGAAGGAACTGAAACAGAGCACGGATTGTATAATCGATAGAGGATTTTGTAGAAGGAGGAGTAGTGTATTCGTGAAAGTTATTGCATTTGTAATTTCTAGTAGGATTACTGAATATCATACTTTGATGAAAGTAGTTGATATGGAATCGTAGAAGTTTTGTGAAAGTGCTAAAGGAGGAACTATTAATGAGATGCAATTGTATTGATGAAGGCGTAACAGAGACGCGATGATATGAAACGTGAGATGAAGAAGTTGAGGGGAGAGGTTTTGAAATATTTTGTGGTGTTTAAGAGAAACCGTATTTTGTATTTTGTGAAGATGAGAGTGTGGGACGTGAGGGTCAATGCCACACACATTTGATATTTGGTTGGAGAGCTTATCTGAATAGTCATGCGTTTGCAAGTTTGTATAATTATTAATTTATTGAATATCGGAATTGTAAACTTTAGTGATGAGATATTAACTTAATTGTTTGTGCCCATGATTCACATGGAATTGACGCATAAATACCTAAAATAACCAGTTTTTGTTGTGTGAAATACGAAGAAAGAGTGTGAAATACGGAGAGAGTTTTTGTAGAAGAAGAAAGATGGTGAGATACGGAGGAAAGTTGTGAAATGATCTCTAATAAATTAGAGACAGATATTATGAAATCGTGCGGGTCGCGATCATGTAAATAATGTAAATATTTTATTGTTATTATTATTATTAACCATTTCTTATAGTATTTGAAACTTAACATTATATTTGGAGGACTTTAACGGATGTATTACTTAGGGATATGTCCGTTATTATGCAACGTTAAAGCACAATTTCAGTGAACAGCTAGGACAGATATATGTGTCCTGAATTTAAAGAATATGTATTTTAAAAATATCTTGGAGTAAGATATATTTCTTATTTGTGAAGTGATGAAAGAGAGACACTTGTTACACGCATCAAGCCTAAATGAGGCGTAGAGATTTCATTTTAGAAGGTGATTTATTTCTATTTTTATTATTGGTGATGGGACATAAGTTGTTATGTCGTGCTGATTTTTTTGTCAATAAATGGCAAGTGTATTTTTATTCTTGCTAAGTTTTCTAGAGCTGATTCTTGATTCAATGCTTAATTACACTAGAACCATACCGCTAGCTAGATGCAGGCAGACGATCGACAATTTAGCTTAACGCCCGAGAGCCGAGTTGCTCGTTAGTGCTCTATCTTTTAGCTTTTATTTTTCTTGTCCAGTATGCAACTAGTTAGTAGTATAGTTAGAGATGTATATATGTGTTCCTAGGGTTCCCTAGTCATTAGTCCGGTAGGAGTCGTTTAACTCTTAGCCGGGTTAATTTCCTACGATCCTTTTACCTTCTGCGCGGATTTGGGACTGTGGCCTAGAGGAATTCGGGCGCAGTATGGTAGAGAGACCTCGGTGATGTATGGTTTGGAGACTTGGACCATGACACAAGGTGATGAGGAATTGTTAAGGGGATGGGGAAGGAAGATACTCAGGAAAGTATATGGACAAGTAAAAGAGGGTGAATTCACTCGAATCAGAAATATTATGGAGATAAGAGAGTTGTATGGTAAACCAGATAGTATAATGAAAATAAAGAGTAGTAGATTGCATCGGTTGGGACATGTAGAAAGAATGACAGAGAACAGGATGGTAAGGAAGGCCTTCGATGGAAAACTAGGAGGACGTCGTCTGAGGGGGAAGACCTAGGACAAGATGGCTGGATAACGTGGAGGATCTGAGAAAGATGGGAGTCAGAATATGGAGAACCAAAGCAGTCAACGGGGAAGAATGGGTGGAAATTGTTCGAAAGGCCAAGGTCTTACAAGGACTCTAGTACCAAGGAGCAAGCAAGCATATGCACAAAGTGTTCCTCAAGGAACGAATTACGTTTTTATAAAATTTTGAAATTCAAATTTAAGTAGTACCTTTTGACCCTGCAATGCAGTCAGACCCGACAAGAAGGGACGGGGGCAAAAAGAACTGTCGCCACAGGATCCGGCTTTATTGTGGTGATCCTTTGACATTATATACTGGCAGACTTTGGAAAAATACTCAAAACTGTATTTTCGAATCAAAATTCCAAAATACAATAACTGAATCCTTCAAAATACAAAATACTAATTGTATTTTAAAATACCTAATTATTCCACCAAAAAAGGTTTCCATTCCATTAAGATTTTTCAAATTAATGGTTGACAAGAACCTTCACTGAACATTTTCAGCATTTTCAATTTTATTTTAAAACACAATTTTGTATTTTGTATTTTCCAGGATTCAGTTATTGTATTTTGAATTTTGTATCGAAAATACATTTTGAGAGTATATTGCCCAACTCTTTATATTGGCTTTGCCCTGAGATACGTAGTGTGCTTGAAGTTCATACTTGTACAGAAAAAAAAAGAGGAGAACTCTACTGTACTCTACTTAACCTAATTGTTACAGTACCACATACAGTACTGTACATGCTGTAGGCAATTGAGGTTTCTTTACTTCCTTTTTGGAGACTTTGGCAGCTGAAGTCTCTTGTGCACTCTCCTCAATGAGAATTTCGTCAGCATTCTCGCAAAGCTACTAAATGAGTCAGCAACTACAAAAGTGATACGGTATTCAAGAAAGTTCAGTCACCTTGCACTTGGTTGGTCAATACAGGGACGGTTAATGCCAGTTGTGGATGACGCTAGAGTTGTCGCCCAATGATGTCTCATACGTGCTCGATTGGGGACAGATCGGGGGATCGAGCAGGCCAAAGCAGCATGTCGACATTCTGTATAGCAAGTTGGGTTAAAACAGCGGCATGGGGGCGTGCGTTATCCTGTTGGAAAACTCCCACGGGAATGCTGTTCATGAATGGCAGCACAACAGGTCAAATCACCAGACGGACGTACACATTTGCAGTCAGGGTGTGTGGGATATCCACGAGAGCGCTCCTGCTGTCATAGGAAATTGCTCCCCAAATCAGAACGCCCGGTGTAGATCCAGTGTGTCGACGCCGCAGACAGGTGGAATGCAGGCGCTCACCAGGCCTCCTTTTAACCAACTTACGGCCATCACTGGCACGAAGCCAGAATCGGCTTTCATCGGAAAACACAATGGACCTCCACTCCATCTTCCAATGAGCTCTCGTTTGACACCACTGAATTCGCAGACGGTGGTGGTTTGGGGTAAGTGGAATGCACGCCGCAGGGCGTCTGGCTCGGAGCTGTCCTTAAAGTGACCGATTTTGAACAGTTTGTTGCATCACAGTGGTGCCAACTGCCGCTCGAATTGCTGTCGCAGACGCCGTCCGATGCGCCAAAGCCATACGCGGAATACGGTGGTCCTCCCTCTCGGTGGTGCCACGGGGACCTCCAGAGGCCGGTGTTCTTGTGACCACTGCTGCCAGCACGCTTGCACAGTGGAGACATTCCTGCCAAGTCGTTCTGCAATAGCGCGGAAGGAAAATCCACCTTCACGTAGCCCTATTATACGACCTCGTTGAAAAGCAGTGAGCTGTTGATACTGGCCTCTTCGTCGTCGTCTTGGCCCACTCACAGTCACTCCATCCAACCTCACAGGTAACTAATGCTCTCGCACAGTACAGCCAGTATTAAAAGCAAACCTGATATGCAACGTCATGGGGCCACTACTAGCGCCACGCTTATGTGATTTGCGGGAAATTTGAATCAACATTATATTTCAGATATATAAACACGCCTACCAACGTTCGTTAATCTAGCACAACCCCTTCTTGATGTTGGGATATTTTTTTCCGCCAGTGAACATCCGCCTTGTCAATACTAAGAATGTAATATTTTCGACGGAATTTCCGAAAATAAGTTTCGTCGGGTTTTCCCAGGGACCATTTATTGCCAAACTTTCATACACCATGGCATCATGAATTATACATCTTGAACTATTTTTCGACACAGTCGCCACCGACATTGAGACACTTGTAGTGTACACTCAGTTTGATGAAACCACTCTGGTAAAACTCGGTGTCCTGCGATGCAAGGAATTGTCGCACAGTCTGCTTCGGGGTCAGATTTCTTTTGGTGCCCATCATGCGGACACTTTTAGGTAACCCAGCACATCATGGAGCATGTGATGGAACCGGGCACGACCAATACGCGTTATGCACCTGTTCGATAACACCATGTCCTGTACTCGAGCAATGTTATTTTCATTCTTGAATGTGGAGGGGCGTTCTTCATCCTCCACACACTGCCGTCCTTCACTGAGCATGCAACACCAACGACCTGTCATTTGACGAGATATGACAACGTCACCATATACGGTCTGTATGCGTTCATGAATGTCTCACACACTAGTCCCATGTGCCCAATCATACCGGATAACAGCACACACCTCCACTGTCGACCACTTTGTCAGTTAATTATAATTGTTGTTTTTAGGGGCCTAACATCTAGGTTATCGGCCCCTAATGCTTTGGGTGATCGTGAAGACGAAAATGAAATGTAAACTATAACCATAGCGTATAGAAGAGAAAGTGACGTGACTTGTGGAGTTTGTATTGTCCAGCCGCTAGGCAGCTCTAGCGTCGGCTAGCGCAGAGTGAGGACGGTATCAATACAAGCAGTTGAATGTTACTTTTCAGTACTTGAATGTCATCAGCTTACACTACGTTGTATTAGACATGATGATCCAAATATAAAATTGTCCGCACTGAGTATATAAAACGCTGACGTCTGTTGTGTTAATTATGAAACATCAGATTACGTCATAGGTTCATATAATAAGGAAGTAAAACATTCTGGTGGGGATCAAAATGTAACTGAATGTGTAAAAACCGTAAAGCTACAGACCATTCACTACTTCACAAATACAGTAAATATAATGTAATACAGTATAATATAATATAAACTCACCCATGTGACGTATAGCTGTCAGTTGTCCGAAACTTTGGACAGCTTACGCGACGATTTTCTAGACTTAGAAGATGACTGCTCTTTCCTAATTTCTTTCGTACGAAAGAAAAAGCGGCACTTCATTAAATGAAAAAAGTCCTCTCGGCACGCCGGAAGGCGGAGGTAGATTTCACCGGACAAACTTGGAGATAGGCGAAAATAGGCAGAATATGCAGGTTTTCGTAGAAGGATCAGACCTCATTTATCGCGTAAGTATTTTATAATTGGAGATTAATTAACTTTGTTTTTCTTCGTTTTAAACATATTTTAAACATTTTATTGACTTACGGGGACGGTAACCTTCTTGTCATTTGGAGTCCATTTTTAGCCTATTTTCAATTTTGAAAAAATAGGCTTATGAGATCACCTTTTGTCCGTGTGTGTGTGTGTGTGTGTGTGTGTGTGTGTGTGTGAGGTGTGTGTGTGTGTGTGTGTCCCTAATAAAATCTAAACGGCTGGAGCGATTTCAGTGAAACTCGGTAAGTTCATAGCACTATTCCCGGCGACGTCGACCGTGCCCATCGAATTTTGTTACGTCTCACCAATCCAACATGGCGGCTGTGCGAAATATTTCACTAGCATTCAGTATCTCCGAAACTATAACGGATATCGCCCTGAAATTGTGTACGGTAATAAAGGGTACTACTAGAAGTTCACCTATGAAACTTTCAAAAACCTGGTTACTGCATAACCAACATGGCGGCCAAGCGAAGTGGAGACTTTTAAATAGACTTTTCTCGCGATTTAACTATCCAAACGTAATGAAACTTGGTACAGCAAATATTTATACACATTGCAATGCACTGGAGTCTAATTTAGTTCAATTGTTTACATAACCTCAAAATGGCGGCTGTGCGAAATATTTCACTGACATTCTATATCCCCGAAACTATTACAGATATCACCCTGCAATTTTGTACGGTGATAAAGGGTACTGATACAAGTTTACCTATGTATAATTCATAAACCTGTAAAGTACAAAACGAACATGGCGACCAAGGGAATTTGAAATATTTTAATAGACTTTTCTCGTGAGTTAACTCTCTGAGCGCAGTGAAATGTGGCACAGTAAATGATTTTGCAGATTGTAATGTACTGCCATCTAATTTAATTCAATTGTTTACATAACCTCAAGATGGCGGCTGTGCGAAATTTTAAAATTAAGTTTTTATTTCTTGTGTCGTAATCATGCAATCGAAGTGAAAGTTTGAATAATGAACCTAGGCAATAAGTGACCTTGAATGGTACATAACTCTATGGCCTATACATATAACAATCCTAAATGGCAAGCTTCCGTAATATTTAGACGGTTCTCAATATATATGAATCTTTTACAGCAACCAAACTGAAATTTTTATGTTCATAGAGACTATGAACATATGTTCACCTATAGGACTTTCAGTAACCTGGTGAGCACGAATCCAACATGGCGGCGACGCGAAGTATAAATATTTAAATGGACGTTTCTCGCGAATTAACTATCCGTGTGCCGTGAAACGTTGCACGTTTGAAATGCTTACACAAATGTTGATCCACTGGCATCTAATTTATTTCAATTGTTTGCATAATCACAAGATGGCTGCTGTGCGTAATTTTAAAATCTCGTTTTTACTTCTTGTGTTCTAATCATGCGATTGAAGTTTGAATACCACACTTACACAATAATCTTAATATAATAGTACAAAAATAAAAATCCAACCTGGCGACCATCTGAAATATTTAGACGGTTCTCAATATCTACGAATCTGATACAGCAATTAAACTGAAATTTTGTATGTTGATAGAGGCAATTAACATGAGCAGGATATATGAAAATAGGCTGTACAGTTCTTCACGGAACTACTTGTTATACTTGTGGTCACACTGTCCTAATGCAAGGTTTCGACACTGATGTGTAACTATGTAACGGTCTGTTACTTCTTCACGCAAAATTATATCTCCCGCAGAGATGTTGGTTGGTTCCTCAGTTTAGGGGCTGCGACAACGCGGTCATATAACCCCGTGTACTTTGGGTGAGTGTAGAATCTGTCTGATAAACGGTGTGAATTGTGATGGCGGTATTAGTCTGTAATTCAGGTAAGGAATGCAGACGCTAAATTTCAAGCAGTAGTTCCTAATGTTGCTACCAGATACTAACGTCAACGCCACCCAGCTGTGAACTTGGCTACTAGATGCCACCTCAATCAGCAACTCGCAACGAACGTTGGAACTTCCCCTCCAAAGGAAAGCTTACTGCGGGATTTTTAGCGCTCTTAGAAAATCCGACGACTTTGGCCGGCTTTGAACCCGCGACCTTGGGCATAGAAGTTCAGCATGCTACCAGTTACGTCACCGAAGCCGCTTCACACTTAGTCAGATGGAAATCTGAATCTGATCTCGCGCAAGTGCGTTGTCATGGCAACGTCTGATGGCTCATCCCTCATCAATTTAGTAGTGTTGCCATGTCAACCACTGATAGCTCTTGGCATTTTCTTATAATTCCGAAATCATTTTTCTCATCCCTTGGCGCAACGGTGGCTCATATCAAAAATTCTTTCAGACAAACGTTTTAGGTAATTATTAGGGGAATATTGTCCATTTTGTACGGTTTTGATATTGTGCCTATTAACAGAGATATGATTAATGTTTCCCGAAAAAACCACTTTTTCCCACCCCTTTGGTCAATGGTTGGTGCTATCAAAATAACGTTTCAAACATAAATTTCTGAGCTTTATCCGACACATAGTATGAACTTTGAACGGATTCGATATTTCACATATTAAGAGAGTTATAGCAATATTTCATTTTTTCGAAAAAAAAAAAGTCCCCCATTTTCATCCCCTTCGACCGATTTAGCCCAGTAACGAACTCGTCCGAGATTTTATGGGTATACATATTCGGTAAAAAATTCAAAGTGATTGGTGCAAAATTACGGCAGTTATCGTGTCCACAAGAAACTGATATACATATATATACATATATTACATAAATTATATATAAACTTTTGAACTGACGGTGTTTTTGGGGTCTGGGGGATGTGAAACGCGAAGATATGTCGAAATTTTCCGGAAATCGAAACATGGTACCCATTGCAATAGTTAGGTTTCTAATGAAATCTACCTAAAATACTGCCGTCAACGACACCTAGCTGTGAACTTGGCTACTAGATGCCACCTCAATCAGCAACTCGCAACGAACGTTGGAACTTCCCCTCCGAAGGAAAGCAAATTCAGGTTTTTTAGCGCTCTTAGTAAATCCGACGACTTCAGCCGGGTTTGAACCCGCGACCTTGGGCATAGAAGTTCAGCATGCTACCAGTTCCGATACCGAAGTCGCTTCCCACTGACATATGAAAACTGAATGTGATCTCGTGCAGTGGCGTTGTCATAGCAACTGCTGATGGTCATCCCTTATCAATTAAAAGTAAAGTTGTCATGGCAACCTCTCTTGGCACTTGGCATTTTCTTATAATTTAAATCATTTTGTTCACCCCGTGGCGTAATGGTGAATCATATCAAAAATTCTTTCAGACAAAAGTTTTAGATAATTATTGGAGGAATATTGTCCATTTTGTGCGGTTTTGATATTGTGCCTATTAACAGAGATATGATTAATGTTTCCCGAAAAACCCACTTTTTCCCACCCCTTTGGTCAATGGTTGGTGCTATCAAAAAACTTATTTGACATAAATTTTTGGCACTTATCCGACACATATTATGAACTTTGAAGGGATTCGATATTTCATGTATTAAGAGAGTTATAGCGATATTTCACTTTTTCGAAAAAAGCCCCCCATTTTTACCCCCTTTGACCGATTTTGCCCATTAACGAACTCGACCGAGATTTTATAGGGATACATATTATGTAAAAAATTCAAAGTGATTGGTGCAAAATTATGGCAGTTATCGTGTCCACAAGAAACTGATATATATATATATATATATATATAGATAGATACATATATACATAAATTATATATAAACTTTTGAACTGACGGTGGTTTTGGGGTCTGGGGGATGTGAAACGCGAAGATATGTCGAAATTTTCCGGAAGTCGAAACATGGGACCCATTGCAATAGTTAGCTTTCTAAAGAAATCTACCTAAAACGAGTTTTCCAATAAGGTCCAGTTGATGTTCCATACAACATCCTAAATCACACGGCCCTAAAACAATCTCATCAATGCTGTCCAAACACTCATAAAATATATCACCCCACAAATTTGAAAGGGAAGATAGTTTCTTTTCAACGACTACTTCGACCTGTAAAAGAATGTTAAAGACACTGTCGGACGGGTGAGTTGGGTAAGTAAGGGCATTTATTCTGCCAAATTCCTTTATGTGAGTGAAAGTTGTAGGTGTAGTGTCCGACGGCCTTTCACTTTGAAGGGTTGTTGCACACTTCACACAGCTGATTCCTATCCTTAGTTGCTTGACAATGTACCCTGCTAGATAATAAACCATGCATTGTTTCGGAATGTTGTCTTCATAAGGAAGGGGAGGATCATTCTCCCAGTCCGTTGTCCTCCGCACACAACTTAACATATTTGTTTTGTTCCTCGGTTTGCTTCGCATATAATCGCATTTGATTAACAAATGACGTGAGAGGTGGTTCTAACTTAGGTCCGCAGTTCCCGGTCGGTGATATAGCCATCTTAGTTGGAAAATTTGGTACCAGATTTCAATATGTCCGTTTTTCTCACAGTCCTCTTCGGAGTAGATTTGCGTGCTCTCTGTCGCATAGTGAAATATCTCGGCAAATTTGGAAAAAAATGTGTGGGACAGCACCAGGCTTCAAACTCTATCTCATTCTCGCCATTTCGACTGTCTTTCCTTCTATAATGAAAGTGTCCGCTTTAATAAGGAAATTATCGGAGAAATGTTTGTCACATTCATATGACTTATTTGATAATTTAATGCATTTCCTCGGAATGGCCTTAGCCCATTTAAATAAATCATCTTCGGCTTTTGGAGGTCTAAGAAAGTGCCTATCTGTTGCAGATGACTTGTCGTATCGAGATCGGCACCCGGGAACTAAACAACACGACATATTCACTTACACAGTTTTGTTTGACGAATCTTACCGAGTTATAATTAACTCGACAGCACAAATGTAAGGAAGTAAGTGTAAAGTCTTACAAATACTAAACACACCAGTGTCATAACGTATGTATTATTTCAATATCGCTTCTTGATCGCATACACTTTTCAACACCAAGAAATAAGGACTAAACACGGCAGCATTTCTGTGTTTTCAAACTCGCGAGCGCTTAGAAAGTGACTCCAACCAGCTACAAGCAACCGCTGTGCAGTCTGTCGGCGGGTGCAGCAACTATCCATGCTAAAGATACGGAAAAATCGGGAGTCGCCACACTTTCTCTTCTATACGCTATACTATAACTAAAACTAACTACTACCTTAGAAACTAGAAGAAGAAATCGAAGAAAAAGGAGAATAAGGCAAATAAAGGACAGGAGGAAAAGAAATGCCATCAATCCTGGAGGAATGTGGATTGAGGGACTTGGAAGGAGCGATAGAGCCATGAAAGGCTGACAGGAAAGTGAAAGAGGAGAGGATCCGCCCCAGAGGTAATGGATAAAAGCGGGAAAACCGGACTCAGCTCAGGAATCCCTCGGGGTCGCCAACTCCCGAATTCACCAGCTGTGAGCCCCTGAGGGTGTAGCAATATCCCCGGTGCACCAGAAGTGGTGGGGCTACATACACCCTGCCTCCTTGAGGGCCTTGAGCAGAAGGCAGGAGATAACATGAAAAGACAAAGAAGGCTGAACCCTTGCAGAAGGAGGGTATCAGAAAAGATGCGACAAGGGCCAATTAAGGCGAGAAAGGAAGAGACTCCCTAGGCCTCGGATACCTTAATACCGTCGGGGTCGGAAGAGAACAAGAGTTGACCAAGTGAGATCGATAGGAAAGAAGACGGAGAGAGCCCAGCACGAGTAAGTGGAAGCAATGCCGGACTCAGCTGGGGCCCCGTGGTCGCCATACCACGTCCCACTAGATATGACCCCTTGGGGGACATGTCTGTATGCCATCGTGAGTAGTACTCGAATGATATCGGGCACACTGGTCTACTGCTCCTCTCTCTTCGTCAGTGCTCTGCACATGCGCAATTCACCCTTCACTGACGCTCCTTCCGTCGTTGAACCAGCCAGGGGTGTGGATTCTTATGGCGATTGTTTGTGTCACCTGGTGTACCATCTGCTCGGGCAATAAAATGTCAAAACTTACTTTTGGAAGGGGCAGATGACCTCGTAGTTCGACCCCTTAAAACAACAATAACTAACTAACTTACTTTCTGAACTTCCCTCGTATTAAACGACGTACATGTTTCGGTATTACATTGATACCTTCTTCAGCGTCAGCATAATTTGATTATAAACTGGGTTAACAATTGTTATTGAGAGAAACATGATGTCCTTACAATAATAAATGTAATTAAAGTTCCTTACTTGTTCGTATTTTGGGTATCCGGAAATCCTTCAAGAGCTGGATCAGTGATATAGCATTTGCCTGTCAAATACTTAGAAGTTGTTGCATATTGACTGTGTCATTGGAGTTGCGATAGACTGTGGTGAAATTGTTAACATCGATACAACGAGAATAAGCCAGCAAATAATGGTTTAGCAAAAGTAGAAATCTCAATCCCTATAACGATGTTGAAAATTAACATATGCAGCATAGGATATTCCGGCTCCCCTACAGTATGAAAATCCTTTGAATCGGTAACCGCTACCGTAGCTAGCGTTTGAAGCAATTGCATCCTTAACTATTATATTAGTAACCGTTGGTATTGAAATTTCCTATCCAAGCAATGAGCTTTTGCAATACTGTATTAGGCTATTATTGTTACTATTATTATTATCATTACAGGATGACTATCAAAACAATCACATTCGTAAAATGTTTGGCACAAATAATAATATAAAGAAAGGCTTCCATCCAAGAACCAAGATCATGAAAGACCGCAAGGGAAATTTAGTAATCGAACAAAATAAACTGCTGTATTTTGCAAGGACTATTTTGACAACCTTCTGAACTGCCCTGATCCAGAATCACCAGTTATGAAACCTAAATGCCTTCCTAATGATGATCTGATTCCAGAGCCTACGTATGAGGAGGTAGTAAATAGCATTTAACATCTGAAAAATAATAAAGCGCCTGGTAATGACAGCATCCCAGCTGAACTAATTAAATCTGGAGGAGAAGTATTACACACATATATTTTCCCACTTATCCTGAGAATTTGGTAAAGCGAAACGATGCCTGGAGAGTGGAAAGCATCTCTCATAGTACCCCTGCCTAAAAAGGGAGACAAGGAAGATATTCAAAATTACCTTGGAATATCTCTTGTTAATACATCCTAAAAATGTATCCTTTGTTATAAGTTACTACATCACTTGAATCCATTTATAGAGAACTTCATTGGTGATTATCAAACTGTCTTTCGCAGAAATAGGTCCAATACTGACAACATATTTGCAATCAAAATGATAAGTGAGGAAGCGTGGGAATATAATCATAGTATTTAGTTGTTTATTGATTTCCTCAAAGCATATGAATCAATTCATAGAGAGAGTCTGTGAAATGTCATGTTTAGTTTCCCTCTTAAACTTATTAACCTGTGTAGATTGTGTATGGATGGCGATATAAGTAGAATTCTCCTGAATGGGAAAAGATCAGGACCTTTCACAAACAGAACCGGTTTAAGACAGGGCGACACTTTGTCCCCTCCTCTTCAACATTGCTCTCAAAATAGTTATCAGATCACTAAAATGAGTTCCGGCTGGCATGCATCTCGGACAGTATCATAAAATGCTTGCATACGCAGATGATATTGTACTCATAGGAAGAAATGAGTTGAGATAAGGAAGTTGTTTGTTGAACTTGAGGAGATTGCTTCAAAATTTGGCCTCAGAACATGGTAATGAAGATGAATATTGACGTGTATGGGGATCAGTTACCTCTTCTTATTGGCAAGCATAGTTTTGAGCGGGTTGAACATTTCAAATTCTTAGGAGTCATGATTGATAAACAGAACCATAGAGAAGTGGAAATTAAGTTAGAATACAGAATGCTAACAAAGTGTAGTACAGTCTGCAGTTTTTATTGGGATCCAAATTTTTGACGAGAAATACAAAACTGAAAATATACAATACCATCATTAGGCCTGTTCGAGCTTATGGTGCAGAATCATGGAGTTTAACAAAACAGGAAGAACTCCAGTTGCAGGTTTTCGAAAATAAAGTGTATAGGAAAAATTTTGGTCCAAAGTTTAACCCCGCATCTCAAAGCTGTAAAAAGAGATCAAATAAAGACATACACTCACTATCACAGCAAGCACCAATATTCAACATCATTAACCCCAGAAGACTTCAATGGGCTGGTTATGTACTAAGGATGGGAGATGATAGGATAGTCTTACAAATTTTTAAAGAAGAACCAAGAGGAAAAAGGCCAGTAGGAAGACTACGAAGTTCCTGTAAAAATGAAATCTCCAAACTTTGTAGACATCTGAATGTGGACAACTGGCAAGACTCGACCAAAACAGAGTTCAGTGGAGGCATTTTGTGAAATCGGTGAGCGGTCTTCGTGTCCCATAGAAGCGTTCTGAGTGAGTGAGTGATTATTATTATCATTATTATTATTTATTTGTTTTAAGCGAATTCTCCCAATAAATGGAAGACGTTAAGCAAATAACTCAATCAACTTTCTTTTTCGGTTCTTCTTGTTGTTCCAATAGGCTTTCATTCTTTCCAAGAAGCTTGTTTACGTTGTTCCGATCACTTTGGTTGGTCTGTACTGTTTTTGTTTTGGTAGCTCTGATGTAACTTGCCCGTTTGTTTACTTTGTGTCTGAAGGTGACCCTTTCTGAATTGTCTGTTGAACATATGTTTGCGTTTTTGAGGTCCTTTCGAAGTTTTTCTAGCCAAGGTGTTGAGTTCTTGAGTGAGGTTATATAATCTACTAGCAATAGTGCCCGGCTTCGCCCGGTGGATTTGTTTGTTTTATGGAAGGTAATGCATACTACTACAGAACTGGCATATAATACTTAAATTAACAGATTTTTTTTTAAAATATTTGTGGTGGTGGTGGGGGTGATGAGTAGTACAGTATAATGGACGTAACGTTCAGGTCATTTTCCCGTAATGATAATGACAATAATGAATAGGGAAACGGCTATTTACTAACTACAGTACTGACACATGCAATTTACAAACGAATTGAAAAATATGATTATAAAGAGGATTATGTGACATAAAAGACACTGCTTAGGGCCTATATCTCATGGGCTGTTAGAAAAGTAGAGATCAATAGTGTCGTCTTTTGTCACATAGTGCCATAGGAAAATAATCAGAGCACTTTGCAAAACTTCGGCTGTCCCGAGCTCCTTAAGTAGCAATAGTGGCATTTATCGCCACATACCGCTCAAGGATAAGGATCTGAATAAATGAAAGTAAATTTGAAAGCACCAACGCTTATTGCAGCTGATTACCTCCATGTACTGCACCAACACTATCGCACTTATACAGAGGCATAATATTTTCATGATGATAACTGTTTTACGGGGCCTAAGAAATCTTCTTGCAATAATTACTCCCAGTGACTCCAATTTATAAGCAGGGCAAGTTGTAACTATTTTCGCAATTCTGGTAGGGGCGACGTGATGCAGCTCACATTGCCAGCCAACAATTGACTTATTAAAATATTCTTACAGTTACACTATACGGACATGAATGGTTCTAGGACCTTAAAACGAAGTTTTCAAGTTCATTTTGTCTGTTGTTCTAAATGTAGGGAATGGAGAGAGTTGTTCAAAATATCAAGTGGATAATGTTACCCGCAGGGTTGCGAAGGGTAAGTACATTAATTGTGGTTAAGATCGGTGAAACGATGTAGACTTGTGCCAAAAGGCCTAAATGCAGGAAAAGGAGAGAACTGTCTGAAATTTCACGTAGACAGTGTTACTCGCAGGTTTCCAAAGGGTAAGAATACTCATTTTGGTTCAGATCGGTGAAACGGTGTAGATTTGTGCCAAAGGGCCTAAATGCAGGGAATGGAGTGGTGTGTCCGAAATTTTATGTAAACAGTGTTACTCGCAGGGTTCCAAAGGGTAAGTATACAAATGTTGGTTCAGATCGGTGAAACGGTGTAGATTTGAATAAATAACAGTCAAACCAACATTGAGCTTTATACCGTATTTACACATTCTAGTGCAACAATCACAATAACGCAGGTTATCACATAAATTCTGTACACACACCCATGTACACGGGGCAAAATGACTACGATGTATAAGCCCCGCAAATGAAATATTAACTGTGCATACGATAGCATAGAGAATACTACAGTCCAATACAATCCTTGCTTGTCAATCGGTCAGTTTTCCCATGTGTCCTTTAGCAAATTTTACCGGACCATCATGATACATCATGATCGTTGTTGCCTAGTGACAACCTGTCCATCAATGGTGCGGCGTTGACTATCATGATACAGTGTTAGTCGTTGTCGCCTAGCGACAATATGTCCGTCAAGTTATTAGATCGGTGAAACGGTGTAGACTTGTGCAAAAGGGCCTAAATGCGGGGAATGGAGTGGTCTGTCCGAAATTTAACATAGCCTAAACTATTCCTCTCGAATCAGGCTGTCATATACAAAAAAAAAAAAAAAAAAATCGAATCCGACTAGTAGTTCCAGAGATTAGCGCGTTTAAACACATAAACACACAAACACGCAAAGACACAAACTCTTCAGCTTTATTATATTAGTATAGATTATCCTTTTCGTCAATCGATTTTCCGGTAATTTAGTGAGAAGACCAAATAATTTCATTCGTCTTTTCTTAATATCAATTTCGATGTTTGAATACTGTTCTGTGGTTTTGATTGATTGTAGTCTGAAACCACCTTCCTGCTCCTAGGATTTTCCTAATGATCTTCCGCTCTACTTTTTTTGATTTCTTCAAGTTCATGTTTATTGTTAAACGTCAGAGTTTCACTTGCGTAAAGGACTGTTGGTTTTAGGACTGTTTTCTATTTTACTTCGTCTTATTTGTAGAGTAGCCTAACACCTCCCCCCCCCCCCCCTACCACTGTTTCGTTATAGACCTAGGGATAGCGTGAGCTGTACTTATTTCCTCTGGAAACACTTGAATCCGCACCTCTGGGCATGATTGTCAGTTTGTTTTCTTGGCCTAGCACGAAACCATTCCACTGCGCTTAACATCTTTCGCTCTCCAAGAAGATCCTCGCTGCTTCATCTTTCAATATAAGAGTAAGTATTCCCCCATTAATAGTAGGTAGCTCATTATTATTATTATTATATTACATACTGATTATAAGAAATCTGAGCATAAAAACCACCTTTAAAAGAACTATTTCCACTAGTACATTAATTTTCGAACTAATCTAGTTGTCGCAATGATGACTTGTATACATTTGTGTCTATATCAAGTTCCTTCAATCCATGTAGTAAACTCCTTGGTACAACGCCAATAGGTATGTTCTTCACCTTACCAATCTGCCATTGCTTCCTGATAGGCTCCATTAGGTCTGTGTATTTGCAGATCTTTTCGTCGTGCTTAGCCTTTAAGTAGATGCTATTAGGAACTGGTACATCAAGGAGGATGGCTTCCTTAATATTTTTATTGATGACAATTAATATGTGGCCTGTTATGGGTGACAGTCGGCTCGGTTAATATAGTACGTTCCCAATAGAGACGATAGGTTTCATTTTCCGTGATGCACTCTGGGAGGGACTGATAGTATGGAACTTGATGACATCCCAGAAGCTAAAATTTGTCAGCGAGTTCTAGGTGCAAGATATTAGCCACTGCGTCATACCTTCGTCTGTAGTCTGTACCAGATAACATTGTACATCCAGACGTAATGTGGTGGATAGTCTCCAACACAGGGCACCCGTAGCGACACCCATCTTCTTGAAGAGTTCCATCTATGCTATTCTGCAGCAGAGTATGCTTCTGCTGTTTGGTATAATTCAACACATGCCAAACAGGTTGATGTAGCTCTCAACGATACCTGCAGAATTATAACAGGTTGCTTGAAATCAACTCCAGTCGAATGACTTTATCTCCTCGCAGGAATATCACCACCCCCTGTTCGAAGAGAAATAGCTGCGAACAAGGAACGAAAGACAGTGGAGCATGAAAGAACTCATCCTCTATATGGACACGAACCGCAGCCGCAACGACTGAAGTCGAGGAAGAGTTTCTTAGAACATCAAAGGAACTTAGAACCACTGCTGAAAAAGCTAGATTGCAAATGTGGAGGGCTACGTCCAACCTTACCCCTGGTTGGGAAAATGTTTCTGAAACTCTACCTCCTGGCTATGACGAGGAATGGACGACTTGGAAGTCCCTGAATAGACTGCGCTCTGGAGTAGGCAGATCAAGGGTTAATATGGCAAGATGGGGTTACATTGACCAGGATGATATTCAATGTGATTGTGGAGAAGACCTGATTGTTCAGAATATGACTAAGTGTCGGCTGTGCCCAGCATCATGCACGGAAGAAGATCTTCGTCGGGGAGCACAGAGTGCACTGGAAGTGGTCAGGTTTTGGGCAAAGATAATATAATAACTGTGTTATATGTTTAAAATATATGTTTCTGATACGAGAATAAATAAATAAAGAATGCATTTCAAATAATTACGTGTAAGAATAACCAGGTTTTGTATTGCTATCATAAACACTTTTGTTTCGGGGAAGATCTGTCCAGCCAATAGTTCGTCGCAACCATATCGACATGGGCTTGACTTAATTCGTCCGGATGCTTCCCGTGCAGCGATTTATTATTATTATTATTATTATTATATCCACTGATTCGTGGGATATATTGCCATTGAATTCAATGTACTTAGAGAATAAATTAAATTAAATTATTGTTACACTAATCACATGTTCTTTAGTCTAAACCATTTATTCAAGTCACGTCTCATATCGCAAAGGAATAACATTCGGTTATACATGACACTCGTACGTCCGGTACTTTTATATGGCTGTGAAACTTGGGCAACGTCAGTAATAGCAGAGAAAGCAATTTGTGTCTTCGAGGAGAAGGTTCTTCGAAAGGTTTATGGACCCATCTACAATACCATGGAGGGGATTGAAGAGTGAATGAGGACCTGTACCAGCGGGTTGGAAAGCCGCCCACTGACCGATTATTAGGACACAAGAGGCTCCAGTAGTTTGGCCACATCCTTCGAGCTGATAGATCTCTCCCATACTGAGTCCATCATTCCCAACCTGATGGCAAACGACCAATGAGACGCCCAAGGACCCGATGGAAGCATGGAGTTCTGGAAATCCTTAAACAAGCGGAGCCGACAGCTGTCGAAAATGACGCTAGAGACTGGCAGAGATGGGCTCTCATCTTCAGTATATATCTCTATTGTTGTGATGATGATGATAATTGTTGTTTTAAGGGGCCCAACATCTAGGTCATCGGCCTTCTCTATTGTTGTGACTGACTTCTTCTTTCCCTTTATATTTTAACTGTATTTCTTTATGTATATTGTGTTCTTTTATAGTTCTTCATCAGATTCTCTTTACTTTTGTCTTCTGCTGGTTGGTTGGTTCCTTAGTTTAGGGGCTGCGACAGTGCGGTATACTTTGGGTGTGTGTGTAGAATCTGTCTGATAACCTGTGTTAATTGTGTTGTCTGTATTAATGTGTGTTATCTGTGATTCAGGTAGAAGGACTGCAGACGATCAATTTTTGAAGTAGTTCCTATTTTTACTACCAAATACTACCGTCCAGGACACCTAGCTGCGGACTTGGCTATTATATAGATGCCATTGCAGTCAGCACCTGGCGGTGAACGTTGGAACTAAAATAGCGTTATCAAAATAACCTACACATTTTAGTTTTCACAAGTGTTGTTAGTGGAAGGTTCTTTTTCATGCCATAAATCTATGACATGGGACCGCCGGCATTACTTCCCCTCCGAAGGAAGGTATACTGAAGGATTTTTAACGATCTTAAAAAATCCGACGACTTTGGCCGGGTTCGATCCCGCGATCTTGGAAACAGCAGTTCAGCATGCTACCAACTACGCCACCGAAGCCACCACTCTAGGCTTTAAAGGCCCGTCAATGCAATAAATGATGTTGATGATTAGACTACCCTAAATCCACCGTGGTTGGTCAGACCCCAGAGAGAACTACAGAAAAGATAAATGAGTGGATCCTGGGAAAATAAGTGGAAACAATTAATTCAACACTCGTGTTGACCGACTGAAAAGCGTTTCTATTAATATATTATTTAGGCAACATTGATAAATGGCTTCGAATACTTCAATATTGCCATACTCACTGTTGATGAAAGATAGGTAGACGTCTTGTTTCAGGCGAGTGAGAACTAGCACACCAGTTGGAGTTTTCCATTACAGCTGATAATCGCTGAGCAACGCAGACAACACCAGTGGGGATGGTTTATCCGTTCGAAATCATGTACGTGTGTAAAGGCAGTTTGTTATTGCTGTGTGCAATTGCTATCATAGTGATCTGCCTGCTCATTTCATAACAACTCTAAGAGGGACAGTACAATACACCACCCGCCCCTAGGGGGGCATTTTTCATTGAACGACCGAGGGTTCACAATTAACCATATCTGAAACAAATTGGTCCTTAAAGATGGTATATTGGCTTTCACGGCCAGTGAATTAAAACTCAGCAATTTTTCTAGGTTTGTGCCGTGTTTTTTGTGAGGTTTCCCCTAGGACACCAAGTTGGCTCATCAGCGGGCTCTTGGTATCCCCGCCCGGACCTCCACAGGAGTAGCGAACTGCACGCTTCCTCCATTTTTATGAAGCGCATCTGCGCCTCTCGTCTGCGAGAACTAAAAGCTCAAGCAGGCATAACCTCCCTATGAAGGCTTCCAAAATTGATGGTATATTGACTTTCAGGCCAGTGAATTAAAACTCAGCAATTCTTCTAGGGTTGTGCCGTGTCTTGTGTGGGGTTTCACCTAGGACACCAAGCTGGCTCATCAGCAGGCTCTTGGTGTACGTGCCCGGATCTCCACAGGAGTAGCGAAATGCGCGCTACCTCCCTTTTTACGAAGCGCACCCGCACCTCTTTACTGTGAGAACTAAAAGCTCAAGCAGCCATAACCTCCCTATGAAGGCTTCCAAAATAGATAGTATATTGGCTTTCACGGCCAGTGAATTAAAACGCAGCAATTCTTCTAGGTTTGTGCCATGTCTTCTGTGGGGTTTCGCCTAGGAACACCAAGCTGGCTCATCAGCGGGCTCTTGGTGTCCGTGCCCGGATCCCCATAGGAGTAGCGAACTGTGCACGTGCACCTCTTAACTGCGAGAGCTAAAGAAATATACCATATTTTTGGAAGCCTTTACAGGGAGGTGAAATGCTGCTTGAGCTAGCAAATCCGTGCGTGAACTCTCGCTATAGACACCCGCCTGGCTTTACTGTTATGCGGGCGTTTATAAATATGTTTATTTGTTTAAACGCACTTTTAAAACAAATTGTCGATATTTATGAAATCGGAGAGTAATTCATCACTGCTGCTGGTTGTGTGCGCCCCATGTGTACTGTGCCCGTTTAGACCGGAGTCCGCACGACCACATATGCATTCTACCAATAATCAGTCAGTACGAGAGTCAAAATATCCCGGAGCGCCAGATGGGTTAAAGCTAATCGCAAAAACAACATCAAATGAAAAAAATGCTTTACTGATTTTTGGCTCAATGCAACAATAAGGATAGAAGGAGATTCAACTGGGCATAACACATCATGTACAATTATCTCATTTTATTTTGAATTTAAAATTGACTGCAAAAATGCTCAAAGCAGCATCCTTCACGTGTGGTGACCCACATCCTATTTACACAACGTACAGAAATTTTCCCAACACATTTGATAATTATCTTTGGAAAACACAAGTCTGATTATTAGTCCTGTAGACTGTGTTCCAAAATTATATTCATTCATGATTAAATCCAGTTCAAATTTAATTGTCTCTACTGGAAATATCGTAGTTCACTGTTTGAATTTTTACATAATATTAACACTCGTAGAATAAATGTTCATAGAATTTTTAACTTTCACTTATTTTTCCAGTTTCAAAAAAAATATATTGTCAAAAAATATTATTATTTCTGAATCAACACAAATTATTTACACATATTAATAACATCTGAAAAGTATTTGACCTTGAGCATAGCATCGAAGAACTGTGCGAAGCACAACAAAAATTAATTGTTCTTCCGACATTAAACATTTCGAGAAGTGACTCGATTATGAACTTCAAGTTCCTAACAAAATATATGATTTCTGAATCATCAACTTGATTAATAAATTGTTGAACCATTCAACTATTCAATTTTCAACTTGGAATCATTATTATGAAAAATATTTATATTCATGGCCATTTTAGTAATTTTCACAACTTGCAATTCTTCGACAGAATGCGGAAATAAGAATTGTAGCTTCATAATAAATTCATTTAGTTCATGGCACTAGGATCTAAAATATCCTTCAAATTATTCGTGGTTAAAGAATTATTTTTAATTGGCAGTGGCCCATTCTATTATTTGTGTAAGAACACAATATTCCAACAACAACGGCAAAGGTCTTCCTCTGAAGAAGAATAAAATACTATCATGACAAATCCGGGTTCTAGCAAAATCAAAGTCTACATGGAATCCGTAAACAAGGTTGAAATAAGAACTGATGGTTTCTAAGAAATAACCTTCGGGTCATTCATACGACGAAATGTGTAGTTCCAATACTCCTTCTATAAACCTGAGCCATCGAACCTGCTATTTGATTGATGCTCGAAAAAACCTCCTCATTCCTGCGACTTAAACATGCGCACCTGGGAATGGCATTTCAACTACTCCACACATAAATTTTCTTCCCAAAATTTATACAATAAATCAAGCCTCTGCTTGTTATCAACACTGGAAGATTAATAAACTCACAAGTTTATTTTATTTTACCATTCAGTTCAACCCGTGAATTTACCATACTTATGATACTCTTTATTTCACTTTCGAGTGTATTTACGTCACGATTTTATATAAATACAAAAATATCCTATTTGATACAATTATCAATTGCTTCCCGTTTCATGCCTCTCCGTGTTATCTGAAAAATATACTTTGCTCATTGCAAATATCAACTGTTCAACCAGAACTGAAATGTTGGTTGAATGCGGGCTTGCGCTAACCACTCACCTTCGGAAAATCACCTGTTCCAAACTAGAAATGATTAAACTACTTCATAGGCTCTCTCTCAATACATATGATTATTAGAAAATATAAGATCCAAAAATTATTTAGAAAAATTATGAAAATTATTATTATTATTATCAGTGGATTATTATTATTATTATTAGTTATATTATTTAAAATATATTTAAATATCATCTCATTATGTGAGAATCCACATGTTCGAACCTTCGAATATTGAAAAAATATCCATTCCTCAACAAAAAAAATAATTTAACTTTTACAGTTACATCGGCTGATTACCGTGATTACCCAAAAATATGAAATATTCAAATAAATGCTCGATATGCTCGGTCATCGATCCTAAACTGTTCTGAGTGCTGAAAATACTCAGAATAACTCTAATATGTCTTGCGTAAATCATTGCAAGATTTAAATACGAAGAAAAATAAATGTGTTGGTCATCTGCCGAAAAATAGTTTGTTCCAATTAGCTAGGCATAATATAAAGTCAAAATGAGGCTTACATTTCTTGATGGTCTTGAAGCGTAGCGAACCTGGTCTGTACCAGATTTATCCATAGACATGCCCTATCGGACAAGCACGTATAATCCTTGTATCGGCCGCCATTATATACCCACAATCCGTCTAACAAGACATAGTGGTAATATCTCTTGACGTTTGAAGTAACTGTTGATCCATTTTAATATTGGCTTCTGTTAAAGCCATAACAGTTTGCTTAAATGGGGTCAGATCTAAGTGATCTATTCTCAGATATGTCAGTTGTAACATAACTCACGGTAATCTTTTCAGTACAAGAAAACACTGACAGTCTAAACCAATCAACGGCTGTTCTGAAGATCGTTCCCTGGGCATGGCTTCACACCATCTACCATGCGCGAAGCAACATGTAGTTTCCCTGCGTTGGCTAATGAACACCACCGTGATAGACTGGTCTTCAATGTACTGATAGATCGGAGTGGTTATTAAGTTACAAATATGAAACTGACTGAATTGGACTATAATATCCAAGTATTAGGTTATTACTGGACTGTGACAAAGTACTAATTCTAGACAAAGTCTAGCATGTGTCCATGTGAAAATAAAAGTATTTCACCAGTGTCTGTAGAAAATAACTATCACCTTAGTGATCCTCCCTGCCGGAAACTTACTAAGTTCCACTCGTTAGCGCAGCACTTTTGTGACAATCACAACTTTGAAAATAACTTCTGCGTAGATCCGGCAACCATGTGCCTTGGCTCAGCGTAGCGGCACCTTGCTAGGCAAGTGCTTGTGTCGAAGTGAGCTACGGATGCCTGAGCCGGCCGGCTTTTATTCAAAACTGTCAGGGTCACGCCGCATCAGCTGAAATCTGGAAATCCTCATATCTCTGGTATCCCTGGTCCGATTTACTTGATACTAATTGCATTCTCTTTCATTTGGCCGTGCCAGTAATCTGATCCAAGTCTCAAGTCTCTACTCCATGGTTAACTATTTAATCAATAAATAGCCTCGACCTCTGCTATTACTCGCTACGTCACTTGACATGCTCTTAGCGGTATATTCTTTCCAATTGCTTCGAGAAGCAATGTAGCGCGATATTCAAATATCTCAACTTTCAAAAGCGGCTGTAGCCTTTCCCTTGATATCTAGGTGTCTGAATCTTAGAATACCCATTCCTAGAGTTGGGCACAGTACAGACTACCCGTCTGGCTCTAGTGCTATGCGGCTGTACGCGACACAGTTCTGCCAGGGGCTATCGTCTTGTTTATTTGTTTAAAAGCACTTTATAAACAAATATATTTCCGTTGACTTTTCAAGAAATACAAGACCTTTCCGTACTATCGAGACAATTTTGAAGATTTTGGCACAAACCACACCTTCTAACTCCTTCTGGTTTAGGAGCTTGAATTTTGTGAAACATACACCTTAGCGTATTATACAGGGTGTATCTTAATTATACCGACAAAAAAAATCAGGGACGCTCTGCGTGTTATGTAAAAGACGATGCCGCAATCGGATTGGCGGAGAAAATTTTTCCCTTCGAGAAAATGAGATTAGTTTGTTACTTCCGGGCGCGCGATTCAAATCTACTAACTCGCCGTATTTGCTGAGCCAGAGAGCAAGCCGAGGTGATCGAGGAAACTTTCGCATGCCCGCCAGCATATCTCTGTCTCCTTCTATCACACTCCCTGCTTGAAGCACTGCAGTGGCCAGTGGCAGCGGCTTGCTCTCTGGCTCAGCAAATACGGCGAGTTCATAGATTTGAATCGCGCGCCCGAAGTAACAAAGTAACCTCATTTTCTCTAAGGAAAAAATTTCTCCGCCAATCCGATTGCGGCATTGTCTTTTACATAACACGCAGAGCGTCCCTGATTTTTTTGTCGGTATAATTAAGATACACCCTGTATATACGATATATACCAGGTGAGTCAGCCGCCCCTTATTTTTCAGTTTTCGGCCTCACTTCTAACGTCTGATGCCAACATGGTCGACAGTTCCCCGTCTGCAGCCAAGCCACAATGACCCTAAACGACTTTACAAGATTTATGACGACATGGAAGCAAGACCTTTACAAAAACATGTGTGCGTCAAGTGATAATTGAAAGCATCAAACTGTCATACGGGCATGTACCAAGAACATGCCGATTATACGGTCTCAGTTGGATACGAAATTGACGCTAGGTACGGTGGCTTACTGATAAAAAACGTGAATGAACATTCGAAGCGGAAAGCAGTATCACATCTCATCCGCTTTCAGGCAAGCTGTAGGGACAAATAGCCGTGGAGCAATGGTCTGCTTAGAAGTTAATCGTACTGTTTATGAGGGATGGGTTCGATTCCCACCACTGCGAAATATTTTAATGCACATTTTAAGTTTTGGGAATAATATACAAGGGCATTCGTGCCATATTTGTCTAATATCATGCGGTGTTTATTTAGGGTTTAATGTGTACTGGCTTGTCACAGTTGCAGCCTAGAAGCGGTGGTTATTTCATCGCCATGTTCTTGTATTTGATCCCCCAGGGGCTCACATCTGGTGGGACGTGGGTTGGCGATCACGGGACCCCAGTTGAGTCTGACATTGCTTCGACTTGCTTGTGCCGGGGTCCTCTCCGTCTTCTGTCCTGTCGACCTCTCTTGGTCAACTCTTGTTCTCTTCCGACCCCGACGATATTAGAGTATCCAAGGCTTAGGCTATGGAGTGACTCCTTTTCCGCATTAATTGGCTCTTGTCTCATTTTTCCTGATCCCTCATTCTTCGAGGGTTTTCCTTTCAGGTAGACCTACCTCCTGCCTTCTGCTCTAGGCCCTCAAGGAGTCAGTGTGTGTGTGTGTATCCCCACCAGATATTGTGCACCTTGGATAATGCTAGTCCCTTAAGGGATCACAGCTGGTGAGTTCAAGAGTTACCGCCCTAGGGATTCCTGAGCTGGGCCGGGTTTTTCGCCCTTTTCCATTGCCTATGGGGCGGACCCTCTTCTCTTTCACTTTCCTCTGTGCCATTCATGGCTCTCCTTCTTTCAAAGTCCCTCAATCTTCATTCTTTGAGGGTTGAGGGCATTTATCCCCCTTTCTTTTATTTCCCTTACTCCTCTTTTGTTTTCCTTTTCTTTTCCAATTGCGTAGGTTTGTAGTTATATTTACTTAAATTTTTATCTTCATTTTCCATGAATGCCCAAACCATTAGGGTCCGATAACCTAGATGTTAGGTCCCTTAAAACAACAATTATCACCATCATCATCTTATGTTTGATCCCCGAAGCTCAAAATGTGCATACAAATATTTAGCGGTGCTGTGATTCGAACCCACCTCCCTAAAGCAGGCCGCTACCTTTTACGCACTTGGACCATTGCTCCACGACTACTCGTCACGTCACCTTGCCTGAAAGTGTATGAGATGTGATACTGATTTCCTCTTCGAAGGTTCATTCACGTTCTTTAACAGTATGCCACCGCACTCAGCGTTAATTTCGTATCCAACTGAAATCGTATAAACGGCATGTGTAAGTCAGTAGTTAATTTTAGTTCTAAGTATGTAGCAGTCGCCTCCGTTGTGAAGTGGTCAGGGTGATTAGCTGTCACCCCGGAGATCCGCGGTTCCATTTCCAGTTCTGCCACGAAATTTGAAAAGTGGTATGAGGACTGGTACGGGGTCTACTTAGCCTCGGGTGTTCCAAATGAGTAGAGAGGGTTCGATTCCCACCTCAGCCATCCTCGAAGTGGTTTACCGTGGTTTCCCACTTCGTCTTCGGGCAAATGCCAGGATGGTAATTCCCGTAAGGCCTCCTTCCCACTTCCTTGCTTAACCCTCCCATTCATCCCATCCCTTCATCAGGCCCCTGTTTGCTTTGCAGGTGAGGCCGCCCGGGGCGTTTTGCATGGCCACAACCCCAGTTGTATCCCCGACTCAGAGTCTCAAGCTCCAGGACACTGCCCTCAGTGGGGGTAGAGGTGGGATCCCTCGCTTAGTCCGTGGTAAGAGCCAACCCTGGAGGGTAAAACGTTAGTGAAAGTTTGTAGTTAGATTTAATTATAGGTATTTTTCATTTTTCATTAACACCCAAACCATTAGGGGCCGATAACTTAGATGTTAGGACCCTTGTAACAACAATTATCATCATCATCATCATCATCATCATCATCATCGTCTTGTATTTGATCCCCAAAGATTAAAATGAGAACAAAATATTCAGCGGTGGTGGGAACCGAATCCACCTCTCTTAAACAGAGTGATTATCTTCTACGCACTTAGACCATTGCTCCACTGCTACTTGTCCCTACAGCTTGCCTGAAAGCGGATGAGATGTGATACTGATTCCGTCTTCGAAGGTTCATTCACGTTTTCTATCAGTAAGCCACCGTACCTAGCGTCAATTTCGTATCCAACTGAAACCGTATAATCGGCATGTTCTTGTTACATGCCCGTATGACAGTTTGATGCTTTCAATTATCACTTGTCGCACACATGTTTTTGTAAAGGTCTTGCTTCCATGTCGTCATAAATCTTGTAAAGTCATTTAGGGTCATTGTGGCTTGGCTGCAGACGGGGAACTGTCGACTATGTTGGCATCAGACGGTGGAAGTGTTGCCGAAAACTTAAAAAAATAAGGGGCGGCTGACTCACCTGGTATATAGTGTGCCCAAGGGCATTAGGCTGACTGGTGTCGAACCTAGGACACTGAAAAATAGAGATCAGAGTGGAACTGACAAAGAGAAACGAACCCAGGGTCTCTGAGGGAGTTTAGTCAAGAAAAACCCCTAGAGACAGAATACATAATATCACTAATGTGATACGAAGCAAATTCTGCTGTTATAAGTCAAAATAACACAGCAAATATGGAAGAATATGGCATTATATGGTTGAAAAGTGCATGAGTTTCTGTGTCTAGCACTAGGATTTGGAGCTTATGTCACTCAACTAATGACTTTGCAAAGTAGGCGTGTTTTGTGGCGTCACGTCAGTCACTTGGATCTTTTTCTCCTGGCTGGAAAGGGTGAGAGAAGCAGATGTGGACCAAAAACTCCCCTAAGCACAAAGGAAGAACGCATTGGAAGGGGGAGCGGGAAATATAATTTGAAGATTACTCGCGATTGGAATATGATACACATATGAGGGTTACACCAATGTGAATCTAATCAAGGAGGCTAATTGTCAAGCCATCAAACGTCAAAATTAAAGCTGGAATAAGGAAGTTGCGGAAGAACACGTCTTACAGAGGTCAGCGGACGGATTACGGAAGTAAGAAGGGGAATAGCCGCCGACTCAGCGTCAGGACGCACTGAAGAAGTTAATTAATTTTAATTAATTGGCTGATCGAATCTCAAGCACGCAGGCAATTATGAAACCAGTGCTACGAGACGGACCAGAAAAACGTTATTTCAAGCCAGGAAATGCATTGGGAAGAGAGATGAAGCTCCAGCGAATTTAGGGATCTACTCTTCGTTTGGAAAGCCACATAAGCTTGCCAGTGGAGTCAGTCAGGACAGTTGAACCAACTCGCAGGGCAGAGACCACGCCACTCTGATCCCTGAAATAACGCCGTGCGCCAATACTTTAACTTTGTAAAAGTTAGTCAGTATACCAGCCGTACAGTGCAATGTACGAATTAAAACAGTTGTACCAGAACTTAGTGCGAAGCGAATGTCGCCACTCTGATCCCTAAAGTAACGCCACACGCCAATACTTCAACTTTGTAAAAGTTATTCAGTATCTTAGCCGTACGAATTAAGACAGTTGTACAAGGAAACTGGGGCAGAGACCACGCCACTATGATCCCTCAAATAACGCCGCGCGCCAATACAAAGGTTATAAGTAATCGGTGAGTATTATTCTCAAGTGCAATGTACAATGTCAAGTGAAAGTAATCACAATAGGTCAGTATAACCTTACAATGCAGAGACAATGTATTTTATACATATGCAAATGTATTTCAGTAAAATAGTATGAGAAGCGTCGTAGTTCAGGACAATGTATTATACGCAAGTATACGTGTGACTATACAGAACACTGTTAGGAGCGTACCGCTCAGGGGAATCAGTACGCGCAGTATGAGAACAACTGGAGTTGTATGTGTACAAGTGGAATGTACAGTAGACAAGTGCAGCGTAGAAAATGTCTGTTAGCTGAATTTACGTTGTTTAGAAGCGCGCAGGCATAAGTACTTTTGTTCGATCCGGTGAAGCATTTTATGCGAATGCCACATTGTTAATGTTTGTATCGATATTAGAGCACACTTATGCTATTATCGATAATGTGCAATTGGATCGGAGGTGATAGACATTGGGAACAAAGGAAATGCTGGGATAGGCATGTTTCCATTAAAATGGAATCTAGGAGCAATAACTAGACTGGAACATTGGGAATCGTGAGGGATTTACCAGGAACAGAGATACACTAGAGATTTTCGTGCAGATGTTACGAGACTTTCAATCAGGAGACAGGATTATTCGGGGAGAAAAGCTCTATGGAACCTGTAAATCTGAGATACTGCAGGAAGGATCGCCAAGTGAGGCCAGTGTACATAAATATCGTGTGTTTTAACTGTTTTTGTATATTTTAAAGTGCATGTTATAAAAGTATAGTGATAAATAGAAATGTGCAAAATGTCAGAACGAAGCAGTAGCTTCAATATTATAAATCAAAGTGAAGTGCATTTCTTAGTGGAAGATCCACGCAACATGTGTGGGAAAAGCGTGAATATGCCGTGCTAAGTGCAATTATGGAAGGCATAATGGAGTGTAAGAGGGCGAAGCCACCATGGGAAAACGTGAGTACATGAAACCATGATTCTATTGTAAGATGTAATCCACTGTATGCCGAAATATGTAAAGATGTAATATATGCCAATGAAAGTTTGAATCTTAGAAGGTATGAATTTCATGCCTTAATTTTGTGTTGACATATGTTCAAGTTAAAGATGTTCGTTTTTCATCAAGTTGTGTGTAACTCCATTACAAGTAATGTAGAAATGGCATTTTATTTAAAGTGTCAAAAATGTAGTCATGGACACGGAAGTTCATTTTGTTGAAGATATAATTATCGTTACGTTGTGTCGGGATAAGGGAAGATGTGTCAGTAATAATAATAATAAATAAACATCAGGGAAATAGTATGAAAACATGTGTTAAGATACATGACTGTATATTTAAGCAGTGTTATTAAAGTCAAAGGACAGCTCAATGGAAAATCAGCGTTATGATATCACAAGGAATCATATAAATAATATTAATGTACGGAAATATGCTAAGAATATGGAAAATGGAAATGTTTAAAAAGAGAATTGAATTGCTGCTAGATAAGAAAAGCAAATAAGAATAATTGATAGAGATTGTCTTAATAATTAAGGAAAGGATCATCCTCATGCGTAGTCTGGAAGTCAGGTTTGCTAATCGACGTATGCATTCTCGTAGAGCCATGGGCCTACGAATGATGGTAAGCAATCGAGCATACATAGTGGGAACCCTAGCTCAGATATGCTAATTGAAGCGGCCAGGATTTTTTTTATCATTGGCGTAGGATGGTAAACAATGGACACCTAGCCATTACGCGTGATATCGACCATGAGCCAGCAAATTGTGTGAATTAATTCATCTCTGTTAGAGTGAATTCGACACGGAGGGAAAGTAGTGCCCTTACCGTAGTTTTTAACATTAGCCACCCACTAATCCGCTAGGACTCCATGTATGAAGAATCTCGTTTCATCGGCTTGAATTCAATGTGCCAGTGTTAGGCCAGCCATTAATTCCTAATGATAGGTATACATGTTTAAACAGTTCCATATTCCACGACGCATTCTGTAAGAAATAGGTCACCCGTACATGAGGGTCAGTGAAACCTCGCAATGTTTTGTTATGTCTGAGAACAGCAGACGGTCGCTCGGAGTGAGAGAAAGATAAAGTGGCAGAAGGGGAGGTAGCGGCCATGTTGGTTGGCACCCCGCAGTGAAGGTCCATTGTATACAGAACTAAAGGTTGGGGGCGAACCTCGATTATTGTTTTACTGTAGTAGGATTTATGAAATATAAATTTGTGGTACCCTGAATGTTATAAATTTAATAGTGTATTAATGAATGTTAATTATATGTGTGGTAAGACACATTACTAACTAAGAATCGTCCTGATAGCTTAATATTTTGCCAAGTTACAAATTGCAAAAAGTTATATTCTTGTACTGACATAGACACCTAGTTTTGAAGGGAGAAACTACATTTTACGCTATACCTAAGTGACGGGTAGCACTATCTCCCACCTCAACATAACGATAACAAACGTATGATTGGAAGAGAACCCATTACGGCATATAGTGGATATACAATCATAGATTTGGTTGAAGCATGGTAGACTCAGATATTTTGTTGGGGAGAAAGGAATGAGATATGATTGTACACATATTATATAGAGTAAAATTGTATGCACTAGTTAATTATAAAGTAGTAAGATTAACGTTGTTTGTGTTTGTTTAATCAGTGCAATAGCTCACGTGAAAGTGATTGCAATGGTAATTGCAGTAGAAACTTGAATCAACAGTTATTTGGATTTGTGATGTGGTAAAGTGTGAATTTTAATTAAGGGAAGGAGTATTATTTTGCAATTTTGTGTAGTGACACGGCATGGTTGACCACATGGACTGATATAGAACTAGTCAGAGGACTAGGAGGCCAGCCGTGGGAGTGGAGATGAGTGTTTTATTGCTTTGTGTTTATAAATGTAAATGTAATGTTGTATGCTGTGTGACAAGCCATGATATTAGCTCAAATTAAACCCATTAGAATAGAGTTGTGTGTTGTCATTGTAGCGTTGCTACCCATTAGTTTCAAATCCTAAATATGTAACCGTTCAGTGGGTTGGACGGTACACGCCCGAGGACTGCTGCTAGCTGGAGGCGGAAGCATATTTTCCATGGAAGGTCATGGGTGCAATGGATACTGTGGTACGTAAGTGTAATATACATATCCACTGAACCTAAATTAAGCCAAAGTGTGCAAGATCTGATGATGCCCACTTGACGAGCGAAACTAGTCATCCAATTAAGCCCCCCCCCACATTAACGTGAAAAATTTTATTGAGCCAATAAATAATTCCTGTAATTTATTTCAGGCACTAGGAAATAATTGTTACTCTTCTCTCAATCAGAATCCTCTATGAACATCAAATTGGTAGGTGAAAAACTAAGGGAAGTGGGAGACTTCTGTTACTTAGGTAGCAAAATAACCAGTGATGGACGAAGCAAAGAGGATATAAAAAGTAGGTTAGCTCAGGCAATGAAAGATTTAGGTGGTAGTAAGTCATTTTTGAAGGCTTTTGTGTGGAGCGTGGCACTCTATGGAAGTGAAACTTGGACTATTGGTACAGCAGAAAAGAGGAGAATTGAAGCGTTTGAAATGTGGTGTTACAGGAGAATGATGAAGATCATATGCGTAAATAGGGTTACAAACGAAGAGGTATTAAGATTATTGGGATAGGAGAGATGTTTCTGGCGACTGCTAATGAAGAGAAGAGATAGGTCGTTAGGACACACACCAAGACACCCAGGAATAACAAGCTTAGTTAAGGAAGGAAGGGTCGAGGACAAGAAGTGTAGGGGTAGACCAAGGTTATAATATGTTAAACAGATTGCCTCGGACGTAGGGTGTGGTAGCTATGTAGAGATGAAACGATTAGCTCAGAACAGGGAGGCATGGAGTGCTGCATCAAACCAGTCAAAAGACTGAAGACTCAAACAACAACACAATCTCTCTCAATGTGATTCGGCACACACGTGTTGACCGACTGAAAAGTATCTAATAAAAATACAAGGGGCTTGCAAAAAAAACACCTTTTTAGCCTTTTTTCATTTTATGGAAAAATAGGCTTATGCGATCACCATTTTTGAAGTATTGATATGCGTGGAGCTAATTCATACACAACTTTTATTCCCAAGGAAGTTTACACATTACAACAATCATATAGCTTCGGTAGAAGCTCCGGCAGATGGCTCCCGTTCCTCCACGCCTTTTGTCCGTGTGTGTGTGTTTGTGTGTGCGTATGTGTGTGTGTCCGTGTGTGTGTGTGTGTGTGTGTCCCTAATAATTTCTAAACGGCTGGAGCGATAAAAAAAAAACTCGATAAGGTCATAGTACTATTTTGGCCGACCTCGACCGTGCCCTTCAAATTTTATTACGTTCCACCAATCCAACTTGGCGGCTATGCGAAATATTTCACCGGCATTCCTTATCTCCGAAACAATTACTGACATTGTGTACGGTGATAAAGGGTACTACTAGACGTTTACCTATGAGACTTTCTAAAACCTGGTAACTGCAAAACAAACATGGCGGCCAAGCGAAGTTGAGAATTTTAAATAGAATTTTCTCGCGATTTAACCTTCCAAACGCAATGACAATTGGTACAGAAATTGTTTATACACATTGTAATCCACAAGCATATAATTTAGTTCAATTGTTTACATAACCTCAAGATGGAGGCTGTGCGAAATATTACAGCGGCATTCAATATCTCCGAAACTATAACGGATACCACCCTGAAATTTTTGTACGGTGATAAACAGCACACCTAAAAGTTTATATATGTAAGTGTCAAAAACCGGTAAAGAAACAGAACGAACATGGTGGCAAATCGAATTTGAAACATTTTAATAGACTTTCCTCGCGATTTAACCATCTGAGCACAGTGAAATAGGTACAGTAAATGTTTATACGTATTGTAATGCTCTGGCATCTAATTCAGTTCAATTTTATACATAACCTCAAGATGGCGGCTGTGCGAAATGTTAAAATTGAGTTTTTATTTCTTGTGTCGTAACCATGCGATGGAAGTGAATGTTTGAATAATGAACCAATGCAATAATTTTCCTTTAAACATGCGTAACTCTATGGCCTACACATATAACAATCCAACATGGTGACCATCCGAAATATTTAGACAGTTCTCAATATCTACGAATCCATTGCAGCAATAAATCTGAAATTTTGTATGTTGATAGAAGCAATTAACATAAGTAGGATATATGAAAATAGGCTTTAGTTCTTCACGGAACTACTTGTTTGTTCTACTATTCAGGAAACTGAATTTGTTTTAAAAGGCAACAATATGAGAAAGCAATAAAACCAAAACAAAATGCAAATCTTTTATTTTTTATTTTCTCTACAATAAACGCCCAAGAAATATGGCTCAAAATTTAAGGAAATAACTGAAGTAGTTGTAAAGATAATTATTGTGAAATATACGCTTGCTATTGTAGGTAACCCCTTAAATGAGTTGGGATTTGACCGCCTTATCCTTCCCTGAGTCTTCTTTCGTAGTCCTGATTGTCCGCCTCCACTTCTTCGGGCGTGCGCACAGCCAGTTGCATTGTGAAACACGCCTCCACGTTATCATTATCATAGAAACGTAAGTAGTGATGCTGCACCTCTCCGTGGAACAGTTTGTAGTCTTCAGGGAAGAAATTCGTCAAGTTGACGACAGTTGTTACGGTCCCTCGGTAGCCCTGAAAGTTACAGAAACATAGTATTGTTTAAACGTTCTTCAAAAGGGATATTGGGTTTGTTTTAATATAATTCAGACAAGCTGCTTGGCGCAGCTATCAGGATCTCGCCTTCGGTGCCTAAGGTTGCGGGATTGAATCCCTGGCTTAACTGTTAGGAACCCGTATTAATAGATTTACTGGTACACTAAATATCCCCTTCAGTGCAAAACTGCAGCACTCGGGTGTCTCTGAAGCCACTGCAATCAAAGTGATGCAGGACTTCTAAAGCTATATTAATACAGTAGAGTCTCGCAAACTCGGCTCTTGGTAACCCGGCACTCCTGATTTCTCGGCCACCCTGACGAGAAAAAAAATCATGATTTTTGTTTGTATTTGTGTTTCCGCACAGAGCGTTATTATGTTTTCTTTCGTCTTCTCCGTCAATGGAATTATCGACAGTTAAATACGACGAGAAACAAGTTAACCTACTGTACATAGTAAGACGAGTAACGACGACCTGATAAATACAGGGAGTTGTACAGTACAGTTCTGTAAATACACAAAATGTTGGCAGTAAGAAGTAAACAAACGGTTCTCGCGCAGGGCGTTGCTTTACATTTAAACCAAAACAAACTGCTTATTTCTTCTTTTTAACACATTTCCCGATAACCCAGCATTTTCGCGAACTCGGCCACCCTTCGGTCCACATTAGACCGAGTTTGCGAGACTCTACTACACCAAAATGAATATCGGGGTTTTAAGACTTTGTAGTATTTGTTACAGTTAAAGAACGATTATAAATAATACATCAAATGAAAGAGCAACTCAAACAGTTTGTTAGTACCTGTGCACAGGTGCATGCAGTGGTTCCTCCGTCTTCCGTTAGAAGCGCTAGTAGCCAAGATGGTGATCAGGGAGCAGAGAACTTTCTGTGTTTTACAGTTTGCAAGGACTGAATCTGTAGTTACAGTGCGACGTGCATTCCGTATTAAGTTCCATATTAATCCTCCAAGTGATAATAACATTCGTAGATGGTATCATAAGTTTGAAGACACTGGATGTCTTTGTAAAGGGAAGAGTACCGGACGACCATCAAAGATTGAAGAACATGTTGAACGAGTGAGAGGGTCTTTCACGCGTAGCCCCAAGAAATTAATTCAGAGGGCTACTCGTGAATTAGCAGTTCCATGATCATACAGTATGTGCCTCCGCTTCCAGCTGACCTAACCGACTTAAGAAACAGGGTTGAAGCAGTTGTTGCAACAATTACTCGATGTGTGCCGTGTGACGAATAGTGCTCACATTGAACACTTGTTGGACAAACTGTTTGAGTTGCTGTTTTATTTGATGTAGTATTTATAATTATTGGAAGTTAACTGTAATAAATACCTACGAAGCCTTAAAACCCCGATATTCATTTTGATACACTCTGTATTTTAATTTAGCAACATCGTGGGCATCTGCCCCTTGTATTTGGATGTATGTTGAATCTGAATGGCGGCCTATGTTATTGTGGTGACTGCACAAATGTGTATTTGTAGTATGGGTTAGGGTTGGGAGGGAGGGGGCCGTAATCCTAAGTTACTGTACGTAGTCCCGGCACTTAATGGAGCAGAAGTGGGAATCTACAGAAAAAGTCTTGTCTTCATATTGAACCTTCTCAATACCAGATATTACGGGTTCATTGGAAAACAAAATGGGGCTACAGACAATGCATATTTTGTACGCCCACAAATGATTTTAAATGGGCCAGGCTTATTGCACAACACGAGGCAATAACAATCAACCCAGGGAGGATGCTGTAGAGATAACGGCAGTTGGTGTACTCGTGATGAAGCAATTTTCGCACTGAGACTAGGTGAAGAACTCTCTGTTCTTGGAAGCAGAAAGAGAAACAGTTGAAGTGAAAATGGAAGGATTCCCCCTCTAATTTTATCATGTACAAGCTGTACCCGGCATGCGTTGCAATGCCAATCAAAGAAAGTGTTGGCGTCGAAATTCTGTTTCTTGAAGTGCTTTTGGATACACAACATGTTAACTGCCTCTAAGCTATCATAAAATGGATTTTCTAATTTAGAACCATTCGAGGGAGCGTGCACAACAACTTTCAAAAAGTTTCATCGCTGTCACTCATTTGTTGAATCTAATCGTACGCTACCTATTGTGAAATGGATTTACTAAGTCGAAACCCTTCCCTGGCGTGTACACAATGACTCATCAATGATTCATCGCAATCGGATGAATGGTATATGCACGTATAGGGGTTTTTGTTTAAACGATTCGTGCGCTGTCACTCATTTGTTGAATCTACTCGTGCGCTACCTATTGAGAAATGTATTACTAAGTCGAAGCCCTTCCCTGGCGTGTACACAATAACTCATCAAGGTTTCATCGCAATCGAAGAATGTTATATGAACGCAATAGGGAATTTTGTTGAAACGCTTCGCGCGTCGTCACCCATTTGTTGCATCTACTCTTGCGCTACTTATTGTGAAATGGATTTACTAAGTCCCCTTCCCTGGCGGGTACAAAATAACTGATCAATGTTTCATCGCAATCGGATGAATAGTATATGAACGCATACCTGATATTGTTTAAACGATTCGCACTCCGTCACTCATTTGTTGAATCTACTCGTGCGCTACCTACTGTAAAATGTATTTACTAAGTTAGAAACCGTCACGTAAGTGTCCACAACATCTCACCCAAGTTTCATCGCTATCGTCGTTCATTTGTCGAATCTACTCGTGTGCTACCTACTGTGAAATGTATTTACTAAGCCAGAAACCTTCCTTGGAGTGTCAACCATATTTCACCCAAGTTTCACCGCTAACGGCAGAATGGTATATGACCTTATACGGGACTTTGTTGAAACGCTTTGCGCGTCGTCCCTCATTTGTTGAATCAACTTGTGCGCTGCATATTGTATAGGGGATTTACTAAGCCAGAAATTTTCCATGACGTGTACACAACATCTCACCCAAGTTTCATAGGTACGGACGAATGGTACATGTATGCATACGAGACTTGGTTGAAACGCTTCGCGTGTCGTCGCTCATTTGTTGATTCTACTCTTGCGCTACATATTGTAATATGGATGTACTCAGCCAGAAACGTTCCCTGGAGTGTACACAACATCTCACCCAAGTTTCATCGCAATCGGATGAATGGTATGTGAACGTATACGGGACGTTGTCGAAACGCTTCGCGCGTAGTCACTCATTTGTTGAACATAAACGTGCGCTTCGTATTGTAAAATGGATTTACTTAGCCAGAAACCTTTCCTGGAGTGTACACAACAATTCACCAAACATTTATCACTATCAGACGAATGGTATATGACATTATACGGGACTTTGTTGAAACGCTTCGCGTGTCATCGCTCATTTGTTGCATCTACGCGTGCGCTACCTATTGTAAAATGTATGTACTAAGCCAGAAACCTTCCCTGGAGTGTACACAGCATCTCACCCAAGTTTCATCGCTATCGGATGAATGGTATATGAAATTAAATGGGACTTTGTTGAAACGCTTCCCGCGCCGTTGCTCATTTGTTGATTCTACTCGTGCTCTACCTATTTTTAAAGGGATTTACTAAGCTAGAAACCTTCCCTGGAGTGCACACAAAATCTCAGCCTAGTTTCATCGCTATCGGACGAATGGTATATGAACGCAAACGTGACTTTGTTGAAATGCTTCGCGCGTCGTAGCTCATTTCTTGAATCTAATCGTGCGCTGCCTATTGTAAAGTGGATGTACTAAGCCAGAAAATTTCCCTGCAGTGTACACAACATTTTACGCAAGTTTCATAGCTATCGGACGAATGGTATATGAATGCATTCGGGACTTTGTTGAAATGCTTCGCGGATCGTCGCTCATTTGTTGAATCTACGCGTGCGCTACCTATTGTAAAATGGATTTACTAAGTAAGAAACCTTCCTTGGAGTGTACTGAACATCTCACCCAAGTTTCATCGCTATCGGACGAATGGTATATGAATGCATACGGGACTTTGTTGAAATGCTTCGCGCATCGTCGCTCATTTGTTGAATCTACGCGTGCGCTACCTATTGTAAAATGGATTTACTAAGTCAGAAACCTTCCTTGGAGTGTACTCAACATCTCACCCAAGTTTCATCGCAATCGGACGAATGGTATATGAACACATACGGGACTTTGTTGAAATGCTTCGCGCATCGTCGCTCATTTGTTGAATCTACGCGTGCGCTACCTGTTGTAAAATGGATTTACTAAGTCAAAAACCTTCCTTGGAGTGTACTCAACATCTCACCCAAGTTTCATCGCTATTGGACGAATGGTATATGAACACATACGGGACTTTGTTGAAATGCTTCGCGCATCGTCGCTCATTTGTTGAATCTACGCGTGCGCTACCTATTGTAAAATGGATTTACTAAGTCAGAAACCTTCCTTGGAGTGTACTCAACATCTCACCCAAGTTTCATCGCTATCGGACGAATGGTATATGAACACATACGGGACTTTGTTGAAATGCTTCGCGCATCGTCGCTCATTTGTTGAATCTACGCGTGCGCTACCTATTGTAAAATGGATTTACTAAGTCAGAAACCTTCCTTGGAGTGTACTCAACATCTCACCCAAGTTTCATCGCTATCGGACGAATGGTATATGAACACATACGGGACTTTGTTGAAATGCTTCGCGCATCGTCGCTCATTTGTTGAATCTACGCGTGCGCTACCTATTGTAAAATGGATTTACTAAGTCAGAAACCTTCCTTGGAGTGTACTCAACATCTCACCCAAGTTTCATCGCAATCGGACGAATGGTATATGAACACATACGGGACTTTGTTGAAATGCTTCGCGCATCGTCGCACATTTGTTGAATCTACGCGTGCGCTACCTATTGTAAAATGGATTTACTAAGTCAGAAACCTTCCTTGGAGTGTACTCAACATCTCACCCAAGTTTCATCGCTATCGTACGAATGGTATATGAACACATACGGGACTTTGTTGAAATGCTTCGCGCATCGTCGCTCATTTGTTGAATCTACGCGTGCGCTACCTATTGTAAAATGGATTTACTAAGTCAGAAACCATCCTTGGAGTGTACTCAACATCTCACCCAAGTTTCATCGCAATCGGACGAATGGTATATGAACACATACGGGACTTGTTTGAAACGCTTCGCGCATCGTCACTCATTTGTTGAATCTACGCGTGCGCTACCTATTGTAAAATGGATTTACTAAGTCAGAAACCTTCCTTAGAGTGTACTCAACATCTCACCCAAGTTTCATCGCAATCGGTTGAGTGGTATATGAATGCATAGGAGACATACACACACACCCACAGACAAACTATCACGTAAGATTGATTTTTATATATATAGATTTACTGAAACAATCACTCAAATTAATAAAATATATTTGTAAATAAAAAATAATTCTGAAAGAATTAACATCCGAATTATTATTTTTTGCCTACTTTCGATTTTTGCAAAAAATGAAAGTAAACTTATGAGATCTACACAGGGCCAGAAATTGTGTGTCTGTCTGTGTGTCTGTGTGTCTGTGTTTGTGTGTGTGAGTGTGTGTACTCTGAATGTCTGCCCCCCCCCCTATCAATTCGAACACGGTGAAACCGAATTGAACGAAATTTGGTACAGAGGTAGCACTAGCAAAGGGCACCGCAGTGTCATGTTTTATATCGCCGCCATCTTGACGGAAACGTAATGGCGGCCATGCAAATGTTCAAAGCATAAATCAAATTACGACTAACCTAATCATCCGATCTCTACCAAAGTTTGCAAAACCATATATTTATATGGCGGGCGTCTTTCGACTAAACAACAAGGTCATCAGCCATACAGTTTGCAGATGGCGGCCATGTATGTGTGCAAATCAATTTCACCTATCAATTCAAACACGGTGAATCCAAATTGAACGAAATTTGGTACAGAGGTAGCACTAGAAAAGTACACCTCAGTGTCATGTTTTATATCGCCGCCATCTTGACGAAAACGTAATGGCGTTCACCCAAATGTTAAAAGCTTAAATCAAATTATGACCAACCTTATCAAATGATCTCTACCAAATTTTGCAGCATTATACCTTTATGTATGAGGAATCATTTTGAACAAACTACAAGATCATCAGCACAATACTTTCCGGATGGCGGCCATATATGTATGCAAATAGATTCCCCCTATCTATTCAAACACGGTGAAACCGAATTGAACGAAATTTAGTACAGAGGTAGCACTAGCAAAGGGCACCTCAGTGTCATGTTTTATATTGCCGCCTACTTGACGGAAACGTAATGGCGGCCACCTTAATGTTAAAAGCTTAAATCAAATTACTACCAACCTAATAATCTGATCTCTACCAAATTTTGCAACAACGTACCTTTGTGTGGGAAGCATATTTTAAACAAACAACAAGATCACCAGCCTAATAGTTTGCAGATGACGGCGATGTATGTGTGCAAATCGATTCCCCCCATCAATTCAAACACGGTCAAACCGAATTGAACGAATTTGGTACAGAGGTAGCACTAGCAAAGAGCACCTCAGTGTCATGTTTTATATCACCGCTATCTTGCCGGAAACGTAATGGCGGTCACCCAAATGTTCAAAGCTTAAATCAAATTACGACTAAGCTAATCATTCGATCTCTACCTAATTTTGCAGCAACATATATTCATATGGCGATCGTTGACTAATCTACAAGGTCATCAGCCCAATGGTTTGCAGATGGCGTCCATATATGTGTGCAAATCGATTCCCCCTATCAATTCAAACACGGTGAAACCGAATTGAACGAAATTTGTTATAGAGGTAGCACTAGCAATAGGCACTCCTGTGCCATGTTTTATATCGCCGCCATCTTGACGAAACCGTAATGGCGGCCACCCAAATGTTAAAACATTGAATCAAATTACGACCAAACTAATCATCTGCTCTCTAGCAAATTTTTCAACGTTATACCTTTATGTATAGAGAATCTTTTGACCAAACTACAAGGTCATCATCCCAATAATTTGCGGATAGCGACCATGTATGTGCAAATTGATTCCCCCAATCTTTTCAAACACGGTTAAACCGAATTGAACGACATTTGGTACAGAGGTAGCACTAGCAAAGTGCACCTCAGTGTCATGTTTTATATTGCCGCCATCTTGACGGAAACGGAATGGCGGCCACCCAAATGTTGAAAGCTTAAATCAAATTACGACCAACCTAATCATTTGATCCCTACCAAAATTTGCAACAACATACCTCTTTGTGGGAATCATCTTTTGACGGAACTACAATGTCATCCAATAGTTTGCAGATAGCGGCCATGTAGGTGTACAAATCGATTCCCCATATCAATTCAAGCACAGTGAAACCGAATTGAATGACATTTTTTTATAGAGGCAGCACCAGCAAAGGGCATCTCGGATTCATGTTTAATATCCGTATAGCACGTTGTATTTCATCAAGCTACTACAACCAACATTCAATTATACTCCTTGAAAAGGACAAAGAGTTATTACAATACCCATGCATTTAGGAGAACGTAGGCTATATGTTCTTTACTGAACATCTTGTTTTTACACGTGAATGGACCATTTAGGACCACGCTACAATTTCATTGCTTTTTCTTGGTGCGAAGTTTTCTCTGCACCCAATACTCCTTCATGCGTTCGCTGGCCTGTTAACGCTGTTCTTCCGTCCAGGGTGTTCCGGCCTTCTTAGGTCTTCTTGTGGCTTGAATCACTTCCAAATTATTCAGTATGTTCCTAAATCTATTTCTGTCTAACAGTTGGTCTTCTGAGATGTTCAATCTTTCCATATCCGCCTTTGTTTCCTTAATCCATGCTGTTGTGGTCTTCTTTCTCCAGAAGTAATCAAATATATGTTTGGTGGTTTATTTTGGTACATTCTGTATAGATGTCCGAGAAACTTCAACCACCTCTTCTTCATAGTCTGAGAGATTCTTTCTACTTTCTGGTAAACATCTTCATTACTTCGACGTTTCCATCCACTTTCGGTTTGAACAGCACCCATAATTATTCTGAAGATTCTCCTTTCCAAGACCTCTAGTTTATCCAGCTTGTAGTTCATAGACAGACATTCACTGGCATAGAGACATTCTGTCTTCACCACAGTGTTGTAGTGTTTTATTTTGGCATTCCAGGATAGGCACTTTTTATTGTACATGTTTTTTGTCAAGCCATATGTTCTCTCTCCATTTTTGAGATCCGATCTTCTATTGCATCTTTCACTAGTACATTCGCTTGTATGGTCTCACCAAGGTACTTGAACTTTTTGACCCTTTTGATTCGCCCTATCTCTGTTTCCAGAAACGTTGATCCATCTTTGGAGTTCATCATGAATTTGGTCTTCTCTGTTGATATCCTCCGTCCTGTTGGGCTAGTAATTCTTTCCAGAAAGTTAATTTGCATGGTTACGACCTCTGGACTTTCAGACAGAACAGCAAAGTCATCAAGATAGGCAGTTGACTTTAATCCCTCCTGATTTCCTTCCTAGGCAGATCGGAGTTATCTTTTCACGTTCAAGTTCAGAGTTCCAAATTCTCACAATCTTTTCTAAGACACATTTGAATAGGAATGGTGATAGTCCATCACCTTGCCTCACGCCTGTCAAATGCCTCAAGAATTTCACCCTGGAAGTTGTATCTGATAGTTTCTCTTTGATTATGTTTACCATTTTTGTTTTTACTCCAAATTATTTAATGATCTTAATGAAGGTTTCTCTGTCCACCGAATCGAAGGTTTTCTTGGAGTCTATACACGATACCACAATTTTCTTACCACTCAGCATTCTGTGGCGGAGTACTGACTTCAGGTTGAATATCTGTTCAATACAGGAGCGGCCTTTCCTAAACCCTGTTTGGTATTCATTCCCCCAGTTGTTCATCTAAAGTCGCCTCTATTCTATTCAGAAGCAATTTTGAGAGGATCTTAAAGGCGATCGGTAGAAGAGACACACCCCTATAGTTGTTGGCATCCTGTTGGACCCCTTTCTTATGTAGCGGATATATGAGTGCTGTTTTCCACTATTAAGCTATTTTCTCCTTCTCCCAAATTTCACTGATGATATGGTGAAGATCATCAAAGATTTCAGGTTCTGCCCTTTCAACATTTCTGCCGTTATCGAATCTTCTCCACTTGATTTGTTGTTTTTTAGGTTTCTGAGTGCTGCTTTGATTTCTTCCTTTGTTGGCACTTTGTCACCTTCTGGGTTCTCTGGTATGTCTGGAAATTCTAGTTTAGAAATTGGGGAAGGACAGTTCAGGAGAATGTGGAAGTATCTGGCCAATATTTCGCAGTTTTCTTGGCTATTGGGTCCAATTTTACCCTTTTCATTTCTGAAGCTCAAACTTGGAGTTTGGTATCCTTTGAGTGTGCTTTTGAATGTCTGATAGAAATCTCTGGACTTGTTCTTAACGAAGTCACTCTGCAGGTTTTTGAGTTGAGCCTTTTCAAATGATCGTTTAGTCCTTCGGAATGTTCTGGATGTTTCTTTCCTCTGTTGTATGAATTTTTCCACGTGTTCCATTCTCCTGGAGGATTTACATTTTCTCCATTTCTCGGATCTCTCCATGAGAGCTTCTTCGCATTATTCATTCCACCATAGTTCTCGGTTTATTTTAGCCTGTCCGATTGATGTCATTGCAGCGGAATTGATTTCTTTGCACAACTCCTGCCAGTTCCTCTTTCTGCTAGTACGGATTTCATCCTTGGAGTTTTTAACATTGTCTTGAGTGATGTTCATCTGGTTCGTATTATATCTTATCATTTTAGGTGGATCTCTCTTTTGGCCTAATGGGAGGAAACGGAGAGGAAACTTTGGAGAGATAGTGATCCGAATCAAATTCACCATTTCTAATCACTTTGACATTCATCGCTTCTCTTAAATTTTTCCTTGTTATTGCTACGTGATCAACTTGGAATTCGCCTAGTTCAGCATTAGGAGATACCCATGTTTTTGTTTTTCTTGGGAGTTTCTTGAAGTGTGTTGACATTAGTTTCAATTGAAACGCTTTGCAGAGTCAAATGAGCCCTTCACCATGTCTATTTGTCCTCCTATGTCCTGGATATTCTCCTACAATATCTCTGTACTTTCTTTCCTTCCCAATCTGCGCGTGAAAGTCCCCTAGTAGAATGTTTATTTTGCTGCTGGATGTCCGAACGATTTCAGTTTCTAGAAGATCGCAGAAGTCATCCACTTCCTGTGGGTTCTTCCTGTTGTCTTCAGTGATCGGGGAATGGCCGTTGATGAGAGTGTACTTCTTATTCTTGCATTTAACAGTTAGAAGAGACAATCTTTCTGATTTTGACGTGAAGTCAATAACACTGTTTGCTATATTCTTTTATTAAATTGAGAACCAGGTAATTACACAATAACTTTCAAGGACGTATCATTCCGCCAAGTTCGCTGGCATGCTGATAGGAAATTACCCGACATCTGCGGTCAATTAAAAGGACGCTGATTAAATTATTGAGAAACTTACGTTCAGTTCTAAAAGATAAGATAACTTCCAGAAATTACGCTATTAAATGATATGAATAAAATGGACGAGAAGAAGGTATTTCTGAAAGGAGTACATTTACACCATACCCTCCGATCTATTTTTCCTAACGCACTTAAAAGGAAAAGAACTGTTCGCCCAGTACTTCAGTTTCACTTGATCATTTGCAACGCAAGTTCACGCCACTTTGAAACAGAAAAGTAGCATAAAGTAAGCCTAAGCTTGAGTAAGATAAGGAACGTGACAGTTATTATTATTATTATTATTATTATTATTATTATGATTATTATACAATATTTGCAAATGGGGGTAATTCCCCGGTGGAAATTATACAAATACAGAAAATTACCAACAATTATTATTATTATTTTTATTATTTGCTGCATTCTTATTTAATGTAAGCACTCGAGGTACTTTCGGCCAAAATACAGCACTATGTAGAATGTATATCACATACGGTTTACTTCAAGGTTGGAGGCCCCATTAAAGAAATTCCTAAAATAAATCATCTTCAAGTTGTCGTTCTCTGGTGTGAAAATATTCATTATATCATTTTTACTGGAAGGATTTGACACAGGAGTTTTACAAGTAGCGCGCGGTTGCGGAGATTGATACAACGACGTATTGTCCGTCATGTGGCTATGTGGAATGTAAATCGCATAACGGTTTACTTCAAGGTTTGGAGGCCCCATTACAGATATTCCCACCATAAATGATCTTCAAATTGTCGTTCTTTGGTGTGAAAATATTCATTATACCATATTTGCTGAAAACAATTATGATTTTTAAATCTTACTACTTTTGCTGTATTCCTATTTAATGTAAGCACTCGAGGTACTGTCGGCCAAAATACAGCACTATTATATCATATTTGCTGAAAGGATTTGTCACTGGAGTTTTACAAGTAGTTAATACAGAAAACATAGTAATGAGAACTTACCGATGGTAATACCACGAAGGAATCCTTCATGTTTGCTGGCATAAGGTAGCACTATGAGTTCATTCTTTAAAAAATGCGAGTAAGTAATATGGAATTATTCGATTAACAAGTCAGATGTTACACATCATATGCGACTACTGTCTTCTTCTTCTTCTCCTTCTTACCCTTCGGCATTTCCCAATTAATTGGGGTCGCCGGAGCCAACCAGGCTCATTTTGGTTTTGGCCGGGGATTTAAGGCCGGATTCCCTTCCTGACACCACGTGATTTTCCAGATGAAAATTCCACCCCGCTGTCACCGGGATTTGAACCCCGGCCGCCCGGGTGAAAGGCGAGAAGCTAAGCCACTGCGCCATCACGCTCCCCCATATGCGACTACTGTAAGGCTCGTATTTTAGCCTACTTTACACATTTTGCAAAAATGAGGTAAAAGTAGACTTATGAGATCGATCCGGGCAAATGTCTGGCTGGCTGTATGTGTGTGTGTGTGTGTGTGTCCCCCCCCCCCCCCCCTTATCAACTCCTAAACGGCTGCAGCAATCGAAACAAACTTTCGTAGGAGTAAAGATCTATACCTGAATATCTCAATACCGTATTTGAAAGTTATGTCAGTGCTACCAACTGACGAAAAATCGTAATTGAAATTTGAGCTCCATGTTGGATATCTTGGAAGGTATGAATGGGATCTATTTCAAAATTGGCATACGTATAGATAGTAATATTTCAGTTTAATTTTCAGGAGGCCATACATAGCAGTGTTGCTAAAATTATTCTAAGCGTGCTGATAGGTCCAATGTTTATATGCATATAATTTCTACACTATCAATTGAAATTCAACCAAATTTCGTATGTGCTATGTGTACATAAACAGATATAACTGAGCGTATTCTTAAGAGCCATCAAGGCTGCCAACTGTTAATAAATGCTCTCAATTTCTTTTATCCAAATACCAATATATCAGAAAGTATGCAAGCAGACAGCTTTAAACTATGCACACGTTTAGTACCTGGCATTCTATATTAATTTGGAGTAATTTATGTGCGTCAGTGCTACCAACAAGATTCTAAGACTGCTGAGAGGTCCACATTTAAATGCATGTATCTTTTATACTATCATTTGGAATTCAACCACATTTCGTATGTGCTATGTGTACCATAACAGATATGACTATGCGTATACTTAAAAGCAACCAGGGCTGCCAACTGTTAATAAATGCTGTCTCTAATATCAATATATCATAAAGTATGCAATCTAATAGCTCTAAACTTTGCACACGTATAGTACATGGCACTCTAGATTAATTTGGAGTAACTAATATACGTCAGTGCTGCCTACTTGATTCTAAGCCTTCTATACTACTTCTATACTAACTAATGGATTTCATTCAAAATTGGCACAACAATAGATCATATGATTTCATATTATTTCTGACCAATACATGCATGACATTGTTGCCAACATGATTTTACGCGCGCTCTTAGATCCAATGTTTAACTGCATGTAACGTCCATGCTAAGGGCAGATGACCTCGTAGTTCCCCCCTTAAAACAACAATAACTAACTATCGTCCATGCTATCCATTGGACTTCAACCCAATTTTGTATTCTGTACCCTAAGAGATGGAACTAAAAATATACGGTATTCAGTCACCAGGGCTGCCAACTGTAGTGCTCCATTAGGCTACATTATGCCAAGTATACAGTATTTCGAACTAATTAGAAATTTCGATATTACCAACTTAATTTCGTCATTATTCTAGATAGATCGATATAGATTAATCATTGGCGCGAATCTTAAATTTTAAGAAAAGTAGGCTCTTGAGTTCGTCACGGAACTTCTTGTTTTTTCTATCATTCGAGTAACTACTTCAAGGATTAAAATCGTTGAGCACAAACCTAGCAACCTTCCTTTATACCATCTTCAGATCATTGATGAGCCCTACCCTAATAAGTAAATCACAGCATCTCAGTTTCTCTGGATCCATGTAGCGAATGTTTGTGAATTTTGACAAGGTACATGTCATCTGAGTGGAGTTTAAGACATCGGATTTCCAAATGGTGCAGTAGATATAATTCTCTCTGTATTCTCGGAACAGGTAGATAGCAGGATTAGAAGACCTGATTCTGTGAAATAGTAATGGCTCATTGTGAGAGCTAGCGCGCTTAAAATAACACTCTCTAATACAGTAGTTCCCAACATTTGTCAGCTGACGCCCCCTGTCGGGAATTGGAAGTGTATTCTATGCTCTTTGGTTTTAGACAACTTGTATGTTGATATAAAAAAGATGGAGTCAGAACTATCACGAGGCTTCTAATAAACATTTTCAGTAATTTACAACAAGGTGGTACCCCGACGTGATATTACCAAGAGGATGTAACGAATACCGGTAGGCCCACTTAGAAATGGAAAAGCTAGAAAAAGGTAGGATGCCTATCAGGCAGTCTGTTACTAAAAAAATGAATGATTTAATGGCAATTATTGTTGCAGAAGCTCCTATTGATGTGGTTTTGCTAAGATCGTATTTAAATCGCTTAGAACCTTTAATGCACGAACTGCAGGTAGCAGATACTAATATAATGGGTGCTTTGTTAGATTATAACGGGAAAGATGATATTGTACTCACTGAGCGAGAGGTTATCGACAAATACAATGACGAATTTGAAGTTGTGAAGATAAAAGATTGTCACAGATTGGAGCACATGAGTTAGTTTTAGGTGAGGTTAATGGGAATGGAAGTACGCCCCCCTTTCCAGATACGGGTGGTCATCGCCCCTCCCCGTAGCTTCTATAAACTCTCCGATAAACTGACGTGGAGGATATAGACCTAACCTAATAACACTACATATTGGAAGAATTATAAACATTATAAAACATTTCCTGTAACAATAATACTGGAAAATGAAAGCAACTACTACATCATTGATGAGTTAAAACATGTTGCGTATGGTCATAGTTTACTTTCACGCAAGTAGGTCCACAAAGTGTGCAATTAAACGTGCGTTGAGTGGTCTTCTTCGCGTATCTGCTCTCAGGCTTGATTTTGCCCCTTACAACGCAGCAAATTCCTTATTTCACCTCCAACCTCGCGGTTCCGCAAAGGTTTCTGCCGACAGTTGGCAATTACCAGGGCTTTTGAACGATTGTCTTGGCGCGACAATCACTTGGAGAGATTCGAAAAATGTTTATTGTACAAAATTGTAATATTCGAGTAAAAAAAAATGAAATCACTTCCCCCCGCCCCCCCCCCCCCCTGTTAAAGCCCCGCACCTCCCATAGGGGCGCGCCCCCCAGGTTGGGAACTCCACCTCTAATATATTTAAATTTAGTAACTATTTAGGATTTTATGGTGACACTGAAATTCTGGTGTTAATGATTTTTCTTTTTACATTTAAAAGCACTCGGAGACGTTAGAACTGCGTCCTTAGGCTATGTTACTATCTTCCTGATTGAATATTGAAATGAAAGTATTGTAACTCTATCAGTTTGTGTGATTAAATGTGGCCGATGTATTGTCACCTTTTATCTTAATCTTCCGTTCCATACAACAACAATAAATAACTATCTTAATAATACTCTGATACCTGTCAGATATCCCTAAAATGCATAGGCCATACTCCCGTTGTTAGGTCATATTGAGCTACATTTCAGGGCGTATTTGCTTCCATATTTTGTACATTTTAGGTCTTAAACTTTCGAATCATAAATAAGTATATCACAGTAGCGCAGACGTATTGAAACGCCAGAATTCATGTGAAGTAAAGCTGAGACCAAGTGAGTAGCCACATTCAAAGGGAGGAATCATCATGACGTATAACATAATTTTCTCGCCAAATCAATACTTTACTTACATACAAATTCTACAGGTACATGTTTCGGAAACCTATTTTGTTTCCTTCCTCAGCCCACTTTTTGGTGTAAAACATCATACATCATCAAACAACATCGATGTTGTAGAAACATGTACCTGTAGAATTTTTATGTAAGTAAAGTATTGATTTGGCGAGAAAATTATGTTATACTTCATGTAAACATGGTCAATACGGAACCTGGAATGAGTGCTAATAGGAATCATCATGGAAAGGACCAAGATTGGAGAAATGTCGACCGACTATTAGATGGACATGGGCGAACTCTCATGCACGGTGGTTAAAGATGAGTACAGAATTTAATTATCTTGATTGTGTCAATTTTTAAGTTAGACTGGAAGAGAAAGCAAGGAACAAAGGTGATTAGAAACCAGAGTGATCATGAATTAATATGTTGGAGATAGGAATAGAAATAGGAATGAGACAAAGGCAGGTAGGGACCGGTTGTGTTATTATAAAATATTTAATATGTCAAAATGATGCAGTAATGTAATAAATTGAAACCCATCAAAACATGACGGTCAATGGGAAAATATTTACTGAAGAATTTTCTTATATACATTCTTAGTGCGAATATTTTTTGGCACTATTGAAACTTTAAGGGCGTCAAAAGATTGCACTCTCGACATTGAAACATACTGCTGGCCATGACTGAAAACTTGATGAGGTAAATTGAGACCTATACGTTCCAGAGTTTCCCCTTGAGTATTGATTGTGATAAAACATGCCCAGCGAATTGGAAAATGATGCCTCTTAAAATAAAATGACAATGTTTTATCGGATGGTGTTAAATCAAGTCGAAGGATTAAGCTTCTCTGCCTAATTTTAACTGCACTTATTATTTCCAAATCAAAGCAATTTCATACTAATTTCTTACAATTAATATGATTGCATTTAGGAGCCCTTAGGAAACTGTCAGATTTTTAAGAAGCATAACTATGGGTCAAGCGTTTGGAGTATGTGGAGGAAAATCACTTATTCCAAGGAATTCAAGAATTCTGAGGAGTCTAATATATACAACTGGCCGCAAGAACCGTCGCTTATAATTTTGGAATACAGTATAACGAAGAAATGCGATAATGTGAAATTCCATACTTTTTAAAACAATGTGGACCGTATGCATGTGGCACGGTAACATAAAACGAAGGACATAGCATTGTTGTACTGCCGATCATTCCGTCTGAGATTCATTGAGATATCTTCTCTAGTGAAAAATTGTTGCAGCCTGTCAAATATTTTATATTTAGTCAGATCAATATTACCATTACAACAGCAAATGTCAAAGTAACCAAACGTAGATTTCTCGCTACAGAAATACAGTGCAGAACAATGTTTACATTTGTTCGTCAAGGACCCTACACTGTTCGGCATAATATCTCGAATTGTTTCTGAAATGGCACATTTATATTGGATTTTGAAAGTGGCTTCGCATTTTTCTCCGATTTACCACTTTTTTGCGGCTAATGTTCTTTTTCGTCAAATGGGTTTAGTTATAGTAGAATTTCTCACCAAATTAGGCCTACCGTCATATTCAATAACACTATAGTGGCCTACATAAACGCAGCCGCCAAATATTAAATGGCAAATAATACTTTCATTGCCAAAATCAACAGCGTGGTTAGACTCATTGTTATATACTCTAAACAAATAATCAATAAACAATAATTTTCACTTATACAATGAGTTCAGAGCCTTTCATTCTCAAGTTGGTTGATGATAAGAATGCGATGAGACTGATCGCCAATAATAATATCCTTATAATTATCCCTGCCAGCAACAATTTTTGCAATTTGCTTGCAAACGTAGCTCAGGACGACGTTCTTCATGTTGAAATGATCAGTACGAAACTGCTCTAAATAAGCAATTTCTATCACCTGTTGTAGGTACAATCCTTTGCATTTCCATGACAGTAAATTATGCAAGGGAGGATAGCATAGACTCACTACGACAGCCACCGTAATGGAGGGAGTTTTAGAATTATATGTTTAGTACTTGTCAAAAATCGTATTAACTCAGGGGAGCCCACTCTTAAGGCTACATTCTGAGCTATCGTCCCGGCTTCCGGGTTCGATCCCTGTTCTGCCAAGAAATTGAATTCTGGTCTGAAGGCTGGAACAGGGTGCACTCTTGAGTCAAAAATAGAAAGAGCAAGGTTCGATTCCCATCTCAACAATCTTGGATGTGGTTTTCCATGGTTTTCCACTTCCACTACAGGTAAATACCAGGATGGTTCCTAACTTAAAGCCTCGGTCGTCAACTCCCCATTCCCCACTTTAATTACAAATGCACACATCAATACAGCCATCAAAATAACACAGGTTATCAGAGAAAATTTTACACACACACACACACACACACACACACACCAAGGTAGACGGGTCTGAGTGACCACGATGTCCGAGTCCATCAAAATAATTATGCTCGCCAATTGTCTCTCATGGCGAAAGCGATTGTGGCCATTTTTTATTTAATAATTTCAAAGTATATGGAAACGATCCGTTGAGTAGTGGTCAGCGTGACTAGCTGCCACCCCGGAGGTCCTGGGTTCGATTCCTGGCTCTGCCACGAAATTTGAAAAGTGGTATGAGGACTGGAACGGGGTCTACTCAGCCTCGGGTTGTCCAAATGAGTAGAGGGGGTTTGATTCCCACCTCAGCCATCCTCGAAGTGGTTTTCCGTGGTTTCCCACTTCGTCTTCGGGCAAATACCGGGATGGTACTGCCCCCGAAAATTGAATTATTCTGGGACAAAATGAGAGTATTTTCCGTCCCCATGATAAAATTTAACCCGCAAATATAAATTCTGGAAGTGTGACACAGGAGGGTCGTGTTACAAGCTCGAGGCCGTGGGAGAGCCCGATCTCGTGACATATTGCACAATAGACGCTTCTAGAAGGCTGAAATTGGCATAGCAACAGTGAGTTTGGAAATTAATATTATAAATATTGTTATAAATTATGCTATTGGATCCCAGCCGAGAGCCAATGAGAAGAGGTCTTATTGAAGACGGGATCAACTTCAACTACATAATTTGGTGAAATTATGCATTTAGGCCCTTAGAAGAAGATTTTCTTATTTGGTAATGAAGAGAATATTAAAATAAATTATGTCTGATACTTTAAAAACCACAGATCGGTTAATCTACGCAGTAATAAGCATTAGTAATCTACGCGCTAAAATTATGGTGGGAGATTGATATGGCCGCCAAAATTTCGACTTGGAGGGGGGGATCCAAGGATCGAGGTTCTTATTCCAGCAGTCTTTGAAGAGTGAGGAAGTGTTTTATTAGGTTAACGGAGATCCCAAAGCTTTGTCCGAATGCGACGACAGTCGACTCGTGGAGACGCTAGGTTAGTAAGGTAGAACGTTGGAGATTACCGTACTTCCATTTTAATTGAAGTTGTGAGGAACATTGAAAATAGTATATCTCTTATATAATTGAGATTAGAGTTCAACTAAGTGAATATAGTGAAAGAACAGGTCGAATACTACATTCTGTTGAAAGTCGAGCGTTCTAAGATTTACCATTTCGACAATATAAGCCTGTTAGGACAGATTTTAAAAAGTGTTGGAAATAAAGCAACGTGTAGTTGGCGAACGCAGTTCAAGTGAACAGTAGCGGAGAACTTTTGACATTGGCGCAGCAAATAAAGATTATCATAATTACTATCATTATTCTTCAAGTGGTTTCATTCAACATAATTAACATTGTCGATATGATGAACTAAACTGTTATGCGCCAGAGATATATTCGATAACAGAAGTTAAGATATAACGATGTAACTTCGTTAGACGACGTATTCTTGAATACAGACGTAGTGTACATTTTCGTCAGTCTACGAACACTAATGTAACATCAATTAGCAATAGAAATAGTTCATTCACCATCTATATGAATATTTCTATAAATTATTTTCCAATGATGAGGCTGATATATATTTGCGACGGAGAATGAAGATTCTACAGAAGAGATTTGTCAAGATGCTAGGGTAGCCCAGCAACAACAGAAGAATTTGCCAGAAGGATGTCGTTCGAGCCCAGGCGAAGGTTGGTGAATTCCGGAGAGCGAACGTTTTCCTATCTCTGAGGTCGCAGATCCGAGGTTCGAATGCAGATCCATCTCAGTATCATGAACTGAGGAAACATTGTGTGAATACTTGCTTAGATCTTCAAGTTTTCGTCCAAATAAGGTAGCTGTGTCTCTTATTTTTAGTATAGAGCTTGATTAGTGACATCCTGAGCCGACGTTCTTACTCCATCTTTCACATTTCATGTATTTCAGTGTTTTCTTGTATTCTACACTTCAGATGTGTGCTAAGATATTTATGCTTCAAGATTATTTAGGAGATGATTGTCTTTCATCTATTTTTCAATTTTATTCTACGGATCAGTTGTTGAACTGACATTAAAAATTTTTGTTTGAGGAATCAGATTGCCTCATAGAAGACTAGTCGTTTTGACTCTCGAATTTTAACAATTTTATTTAAACCAAGTATTCAGACATTGTGTCATAGTTTCAAATTAAATTCTTTTAAATTTAATTTGAGCACTTGAATGTAACAACATCAAACTTCAAGAACAGAAGAAACATCGAATGATATTGTCATATCATTATTGTACATAAACTTTCGACGATCTAGGAAATACTAGTCGTTTGATAAGACCGAAGTCTTAATCCCTATAGACATTCTTTGTGTAGAGTGGAAAAACATTACGACGTTGACAAACCTTTTCATTATTTGTAAAGCTGAGAGCTTTGTTCATTTAATATGTTAGAGGAAATATCTTTTGATAGAAGATTATTCAAATCTTTGGCTAGGAATTCAAAGCTAGTTTATCCCGGTCAGGATTGAATTCTATTTGACACCATAAATAACATGTGTGTTACTTTACACTATTTGTGTAATACCAAGTCATTATGTAGACCTGATATTACAACGATATACAATTTAAAGTTTGATAAGTGAGGTGAGACAGGAGTATTATTTTTATTATATGTAACTTATTTGCGACAGACGAGTTAAAGGTTAATTATCTTTTTGTGTAGTAAACTTTAGGAGGTCAATCACGACAGTCTAATATCGTTCATTACGATTGGAAGTTTCGTTTAAAGAACTTAAGGATGGTTAATTGTTGATCAGTAGTCATGTGAAACGATACTGAGGGTCATGCCGTTATTTGAGAAACGTTCATACAGAAGAAATGTTAATAACAATTAATCCGTATTTGGTTATTGTTTAACAGAGTGGATGATAATTGTTTATGCCATATATACTCTTATATGAGGATTTGTAGAGCTATGGAGCGCTCGTGCGAAGGAAGTTCCGCATTTTAAGGGAAGTCAATGAAATTATTGTTCCTTGATAAGAAAGGCATGGATCATGATAAGAGTCGTTGTATACAAGTAGTCCAGTTCATGTGAAGTAACGTTTTAGCTGTGTTGACAGGAGGGTTTTAGCGGAATGCAATTAGAGAACGATTGTCTACTCATATCAATGATACCATTATTACATTTTATTAAACCCGAAGTTATATAATTACGTACAGTTAACCTTTGTCAGTCGACTGTATTAGACCGACATTGTAATGAAAACTATATAAGACGATGTGTGAGCAGTATATGAAAACTACAGAGTGTTAGAAAATGTTTATCTGAAAAAAAAAAAACAGTGTAAATAATTAATTGAGAGTTATATAGTAACTGAAAATCCAGAATCTCGAAAGTAACGTGTTAACAACGTTAAATATTGTCTCTTATTATGAACAAATTACTTGTAAATATTTTTCGGAAATGAAAAATTATTTAAATAATTTTTAGTAGGATTTATTAATCGAATGTTTTGGAATAGCGTGTGTTTTGTGAGCGGATGTTTTTGTATGGATGATTGCCCACTGCTAAGAGTGAATGTTGAACCTAATTTGTCTAGAACAAATTCGGGGTATGAATGAAAGATTGTATGAAGATTTCAGAATGATTGTTAAGGGAATGTAGAAATTATGAGCATTTTTGTAAGATCTGAATGTTAATTTTATACGTGTATTTTAAACGCACACAAGGCAGTCTCAAATCAAGCAAGACAGAATGATTCACCGTTAGGAGTGGAGAGCTTGGTGTGGCATAATGCGAACAGGTGGCGATTCACAGGCTAGTATAAAATGTAAATAGTTCCGAGCGCAACGCTATGCTAGCGCTCATTGATGAAGCAAGCCAATGCACGTGCGTTTCCTGGACGCATGCCAATGAAGGTAACCAGTTGTCAGGAATTTCATGAATGTAAGGGCCTCTGTTAACGTTTTTCTTTACGTATTGAAGGCCTATATATTTGCCAAGGCTTTTATGCTTATATTTTTACACAGCAATGTAGTAAGATGTGTTGTAGAAGAGAAGTGTGTAGGATTGTATGGCTTTATTTATTTATTTTTGTTGTTAGATTAGTTTATTGTTATTTTGTTTATATTAGATTGGTTTACTATTGTTAATAAATTTATTCAGTTCGTTATCTGTCGTTGTTGACGTGTGATTCATTTTAAATATACGGATTAGAGTATTGTGGATGTATTGTAGGTGAAGCTGAGGTCCCAGTCCCCGAGACACGTAAGTAAAGGTAAGTGTCCCCCGTGTAGTTTGTTGTTTATCCACTGTATTCTCGTAACTGCTGTATGTAAATCCCAAAAGACCATGTTAGAACGATTTCTAATTTAGTAATTTGCCGGTGCTGTTAGAAATAGGCGATCCAGCCGGGGAAATGGATATTTCAACATGCTACTTTCCGGATTTACGGGTACAGTACCTTCTGTAAGGCCACGGCTGCCTTCTTCCCTCTTCCTTGCCTATCCCTCCCAATCTTCCCTCCCTTTCCATCCCTCATGAGGACCCTGTTCACTTTGCAGGCGAGGTCGCCTGGGCGAGGTGCTGCTCACACAAATTATCCGAATTCGAAATTAGTGAAGCCCGAAATAGTGAGGGTTCACTGTATTTAATAAAGATTCTACGATTATAATTAGCGATGATAAGTAAGTACGAATAATGGTAAGGAGAAGGTAATTCCTCCTACGAAACAATTCGTTGATATGCACACAATGATAGGTATTATGGCACACTAATATTGACAGCGTATATGTATGGTCCGTGGTTTTAAGGAATCAGGTACGTCAAGTTACACATGTCCTCGTAGCGATAGTAGAGTTAAATTGAAGACATCCATAAACACGAAAAACACAGCCCAGTACGTTGAAATATTTAATGGTGTATAATAGGTGCAATAATGTAAACTGGTGTGGTTATAGTTTTGATTGATGATGCTGTTAAATTAGAATAATGCGGAAATACTTACAAGTTTGATAGTTATATTGTGAGATCACGTTTGAATATGCTGATTTGAATGATTTGACTTGATGTTACAGTATATGGTTAAATTACAACAATGAATTAATTTTATTATTGCCATGATTTTTGGAGACCTTGTAGAGTCTAATATTTCATGATAATGCTCTGCTTTAAGTAAATTGACGTACCTGCCGTCGACAATTCAAGAATGTTCATATCACGAAATTAACGAGAAACATTTCAATATTTATGATATTGGAGAATTAAAGCCTCCGTGGCTTAGGCGGCAGCACGCCGGCCTCTCACCGCTGGGTCCGTGGTTCAAATCCCGGTCACTCCATGTGATATCTGTGCTGGACAAAACGGAGGCAGACAGGTTTTTCTCCGGGTACTCCGGTTTTCTCGGTCAAAATTTCATTCCAGCAACACTCTCCACTATCATTTCATTTCATCTGTCATTCACTTAATCATTGCCCTCAGAGGAGTGGGTCAGGTCTCGGCAGCCGGCACAGTTCATATCCTCGCCGCTAGATGGGGGCTTCATTCATTCCATTCCTGACCCGGTCGGAGACTGGAAGCAGACTGTGGATTTTTCATGATATTGGAGAATTCAAATGAATGTGAATTCATAGGCAACTTTAAGGCATAGCATTATAAAATGAAGGGCCAATGAAAAGGAAGGCGTGACATTGTGTGGACACCCAAGATTGTTAGTAAGTAGACTGCAAATAATAATTTCATAAATTGGTAGATGATTTATTTGTCTTTTATATTAAAAATTTCTCTCGGCATGCCGGAAGGCGGAGGTAGAATTCGCCGGGCAAACAAGGGGATAGGCTATAATAGGCAAATTAAGCAGGTTTTCGTAGAAGGATCAGACCTCATTTTTTGCGAGATAGTATTTTACAATTGGAGATTAATTAACTTTGCTTTTCGTCTTTCTATGCATATTTTTAAGATTTCATTGTCTTATGGGGACGGTAAACTTCTTGTCATTTGGGGTCAATTTTTATACTTGTGTTCACACTGTCCTTATGCGAGGTTTCGACACTGATGTGTAACTATGTAACGGTCTGTTACTTCCTCACGCAAAATTTTATCTTCCTCAGTTTAGGGGCTGCGACAACGCAGTCATGTAACCCCATGTACTTTGGATGTGTGTATAATATGTCTGATAAACGGTGTTAATTGTGATGACTGTATTAGTCTGTGATTCAGGTAAGGACTACAGACGGTCAATTTCAAGTAGTAGTTCCTAATTTTGGTACCAAATACTACCATCAACGACACCTAACTGTGAACTTGGCAACTAGATACCACCGCCACCAGCAACTTGCAACGAACGTCGGTACTTCCCCTCCGAAGGAAAGCATACTGAGGGATTTTTAGCGCTCTTAGAAAATCCGACGAGTTCGGTCGGATTTGAACCCGCGACCTTGGACATAGAACTTCAGCATGCTACCAGTTACGTCACCTAAGCCGCTTCCCACACACTCAGATGGAAAACTGAATGTGATCTCGTGCAATGGCGTTGTCCTGGCAGCCTCTGATGGCTCATCTCTCTTTGCATTTTGCATTTTTGCATTTTATTCCATTCCGAAATCATTTTTCTCATCCCTTGACGTAATGGTGGGTCATATCAAAAATTCTTTTAGACAAAAGTTTTAGGTAATTATTAGGGGAATATTGTCCAATTTGAACGGTTTTGATATTGTGCCTATTAAGAGAGATATGATCAATGTTTCCCGAAAAACCCACTTTTTTCCACCCCTTTGGTCAATGGTTGGTGCTATAAAAAAAAACGTTTTAAACATAACGTTTTGGCACTTATCCGACACATAGTATGATCTTTGAATGGATTCGATATTTCACGTATTAAGAGAGTTATAGCGATATTTCACTTTTTCCAAAAAAAACACAAGAGCCCCCCCTATTTTCACGCCCTTCGACCGATTTTGCCCATTAACGAACGCGACCGAGTTTTTAAAGGGATGCATATTATGTACAAATTCAAAGTGATTGGTGCAAAATTACGGCAGTTATCGTGTCCACAAGAAACTGACGGTGGTTTTGCGGTCTGGGGGATGTGAAACGCGAAGATATGTCGAAATTTCCTGAAGTCGAAACATGGTACCCATTGCAATAGTTAGCTTTCTAATGAAATCTACCTAAATGTGGAGATAACAGGTTCGGATTCTTATTTATGTTTGTGTTTACTGAACTTTTATGATAATAATACTACTACTAGAAATAAGTGATGCTATTATGTTTACGTCCCTTTTAACTACTACTATGGATGAATAAAGAATATCCTCTGTTACGAATCTTGGGTGCCAGAGACAAGGGCGAGTATTGTTTATTGCAAACGTCATCTTATATATGTGATTCTTAGTTACAGTAATTCCCTAATAATCTAATACAAAAAAGCAAACTACTGCGTAAGTTTAAAATATCACGACATAAATTTAAAAAATAAATCACATAAACCTAGAAAATAATTTAACTGGTATTAAACGTTATAAACCAATCGAATACACTAATTATGGTCATTAATTATACACTACCTTAATCTTATTCTTTCTTGTCGTAAATGATACAGAACGGCTAACCTATACTTAAACTAAATTTAAGACTAAGACCAAACAAAGACAAAGATAAATATAAAAATTAAAAATGTTTAAGCTTAAATTATAAAAAGGATGTATAAAATACATTAAAATTGAATGTATATAAATAATTAAAAATATTAACATTTAAATTATCCTATTAAAATTTCAAAAATAAAATTAACTAAAATAATTAAAAACAAAGTTAAAAATAAATAAATAACAAGAAGTTCCGTGAAGAACTATACAGCCTACTTTTCATGCCAATGATTATTCTACAGAATATGAACCTATCTAGAATAATGACGAAATTAAGTTGCTAATATCGAAATTTCCAATTAGTTCGAAATACTGTATACCTGGCATAATGCATCCTAATAGAGCACTACAGTTGGCAGCCCTGTTGACTGAATATATTCTTAGTTCCGTCTCTTACGGTACTAAATACAAAATTTGGTTGAAGTCCACTGGATAGCATGGACGTTACATGCAGTTAAACATTGGATCTAACAGCGCGCGTAAAATCATGTTGGCAACAATGTCATGCATGTATTGGTCAGAAATAATCTGAAATAATATGATCTATTGTTGTGCCAATTTTGAATGAAATCCATTAGTTAGTATAGAAGTTACATGCATTTTAAAATTGGACCTATCAGCAGGCTTAGAATCATGTTGGCAGCACTGACGTATATTAGTTACTCCAAATTCGTCTAGAATGCCAGGTACTATACGTGTGCAAAGTTTAGAGCTATTGGCTTGCATACTTTCTGATATATTGATATTAGGGTAACAAAAATAGGGACAGCACATATTAACAGTTGGCAGCCCTGGTTGCTCCTTAGAATACGCATAGTCATATCTGTTATGGTACACATAGCACATACGAAATTTGGTTGAAATCCAAATGATAGTATGGAAGTTACATGTATTTAAAGTTGGACCTGTCAGCAGGCTTTGAATCATGTTGGTAGCACTGACGTATATAAGTTACTCCAAATTAATATAGAATGTCAGGTACTATACGTGTGCATAGTTTAAAGCTGTCGGCTTGCATACTTTCTGATATATTGGTATTTGGATAAAATAAATTAGGAGCATTTATTAACAGTTGGCAGCCCTGGTAGGTCTTAAGAATACGCTCAGTCATATCTGGTTATGTACACATACAACATACGAAATTTGGTTGAATTCCACTTGATAGTGTAGAAGTTATATGCATTTAAAAATTGGACCTATCAGGAGGCTTATAATCATTTTGGCAACACTGCCATGTTTGGCCTCCTGGAAAGTAAACTGAAATATTATGATCTGTACGTGTGCCAATTTTGAAATAGCTCCCATTCATACTTTCCAAGATATCCAACATGGAGCTCAAATTTCAATTGCGATTTTCTAGCAGTTGGTAGTACTGACATCATTTTCAAATATGGCCGTGAGATATTCAGGTATAGATCTTTACTCCTACCAAATTTTGTTTCGATTGCTGCAGCCGTTTAGGAGTTGATAGGGGGGGACACACACACAGCCAGACAGACAGACAGAAGGACAGACAGACAGACAGACAGACAGACAGACAGACAGACAGACACACATTTGCCCGATCTCATAAGTCTACTTTTTCCTCATTTTTGCAAAATGTGAAAAGTAGGCTAAAAATAAAATTTTGAAAAATTGTCTTGTCCTACAAATGATTCAAGACAATCTAAGGTCAAACCTAACCTAACCGGCAACAGGTATCGCACAGTTCCAGAGCCTCAAGGAAAACATAAACAGTTGTGACAGTAAGGAATATTGGGACTGCGAGTACGAGCAACTGTCATGCGTTGCTCGCCTGCTCATCCCTCCTCGAGAATAACTGTGCCTTGATACTTACCGCCGATAAAGGGCACCCGAATCTGATGGTGTTTGCGCGGACTAGTTCCAGCCACGCATCTGTGCTGCACATCTCAGAGAGTTCCTTCTTCTCCGTCTCACCCGTGTCTTCTGTGTTATCACTCGTCTTCCTCACCAATTGGTAAGTCCACTGTAACAATCATAGAGAATGTTGGAGCCGTCATATCTGTTGAGTAACACTTGAAAATATTATCGCAGTCGGGATGTGAAGCCGAATCTGTTGTTCGGTCAAATGAGCCTAACCACTTAAACCAGGAGGCCACAACCCGCGGCCCTCAAAGTCAGTTTATGCGGCCCGCGGATAAATATTTTATACTATTGAAAACGGGAATATATATATATTGTGAATGATGAGATTTTCCCCATTATTGTAGGCCCTAGTTGAAATAAGAAATGAAAATCCACAGCCTGTTTCCAGTCGACCGACCGTCAGGAATGGAATGAATGAAGCCCCTATCTACCGGCGAGGATATGAACTGCGCCGGCTGCCGAAGCCTGTCGCACTCCTCTGGGACAATGATTAAATGAATGACAGATGAAATGAAATGAAAGTGGAGACTGTTGCTGGAATGAAATATTGACAGGGAAAACCGGAGTACCCGGAGAAAATCCTGTCTGCCTCCGTTTTGTCCAGCACAAATCTCACATGGGGTGACCGGGATTTGAACCACGGACCCAGCGGTGAGAGGCCGGCGTGCTGCCGCCTAAGCCACGGAGGATGTCTCTAGTTGAAATAAGAAAATTATAAAAAAAAGTTTCGTTAAAAATAAATTAAAAAGTAAACAAATATTGGAGAGTTTTTAAGTTTTGCATAACCATACAACCTCGTGATAGTATTATCTTATTTTATATACCCCTAAACCTTTTCGAATTAGAAGAAAGTTGATTGTAAATCAGTAATTTGTCAACTTAATAACGCAATTTGCCAAAAAACTTCAAAAATGGATTTAAACCATTTAGAGGACACAAAATTGTATTGACACACATTTTTTGTCTGTTGGTAAAATAGGTTATTCAGATAATAGTAAAATTAGCTTTAGCGGTAGGGTTTGGCAAGTGCCTATGTGGGAAGGTAACTTTCGGCCCACCACTTATTATGTAAAAATACATTTGGCCCCCACTTATAAAGAGTTTGTGCACCCCTGACTTAAACTAATGTGACCATGACTCGGTAATGACACGTTTTCAAGTCTTAGTTGAAGAGGCGCTCTTGCTGCTGCTTCTGGAAGGATGGAGAGATTTCGTGACCTCCCAGAAAGAACACTTAAGCGCCAATGTCTGAACATGACTAGGGATTTTGAATCATGCAAATATATTTAGGACAGTGATTCTCAATATATTTATCCTACTTTCATCATGCGAAATATAGGCTTATGAGATAACCTTTTGTCCGCAAGTGAGCTTGTATACTGTATGTGTGTTTCTCCCTCCAATAACATCTAAACGGCTAGAGCAGGCTGTTCCAAATCCACGAGTTTGAGTATGCGTACACGCGAGTACTCAGCAGTTATGCTCGGAGCACGGTTGGAGAGGGACTGGGGGTGATAGCCAATACGTCACTGGGCGAAGGTCATAGCACAAGTCCATACGCATCCTGCCACTTTTGATGTATCCAACGTGCAGTGACAGCAGTCCCCACAGCAGAGCTGTATTGCATGTTGAAGGTTTGCTCACGCAAGGCGGCGAGTACTCTGCTGCTCGCTGGTGAGTTGCTCGGCTGGAACAGCCTGGGCTAGAGCGTTTCAATGAAAGTGGATAAGGATTTACTACCTTATCATAGAACCTCAATTGTGTCATTCAAATTCTTAAGTTTCACCAATGCAACATGGTGGTCGCATGAAATATTTTCCTGGCATTCAATATCATCGAAATGATCACTGCTATTAACCTGAAATTCTGTATGGTGATAGAGGATACTACAGTATAGTAAGTTCAGCTTTACCACAGATACGCACAAAGCAAATTTCAATTACTTAGTTTGAATTTTCTCTGCTCGATAAGAAGAAAAGGAAAGAATATAAATATACTTGTACGTTTGAGAGAAAATAGGCTACATATTCCTTATTGAACATCTTGTTTATGGTTCGCATGATACTCATATTCTAGTCTTGTTAGGTGTATTCTATAGTTTGACATAGTTTTGTATAGTTTGCTATCAGTTTTTACCAATGAACGTCCTTTCCAACAGGCTCAAAAACCTTTTTTGCTTCTCCTCTAAACTCTTGTTTTTGGTTGGTGGGTTCCTTAGTTTAGGGGCTGCAACAACGCGGTCATGTAGCCCCGTGTACTTTGGGTGTGTGTAGAATCTGTCTGGTAACCGGTGTTAATTGTGATGGCTGTATTAGTTTGTGATATCTGTGATTCAGGTATTAGGACTGCAAACGATCAATTTTTCAAGTACAGTAGTTCCTACTTTCGCTACCAAATGCTACCGTCCACAACACCTAGCTTGCGGAATTGGCTACTATATGGTATCTCAGTCAGCCCCTGGTGACGAACGTTGGAACTAATAGAGCGTTGTCAATTCTAACATACAAATTTTGACTTCACACAAGTGTAGTTAGTGGAAGGTTCTTTTTATGCCATACATCTATGACATGGGACTGCCAGCTTTACTTCCCCTCCGTAGGAAGGCATACTGAGGGATTTTTAACGCTCTTAAAATCCGACGACTTCGGCCGGGTTTGAACCTGCGACCTTGGGCATAGTAGCTCAGCTTGATACCAACTACGCCACCGAAGCCGCCCACTTTTGTTTTTGTAGCTTACATGCTTTTCCATGCCAAAGCCTCAATTATCGAGTAAACATCTGATTTCCCAGGTCAGAAATCGACGAAAGATGTAAAATACTTGTCAACTTGATTGTAGTCTACCCAAATTGTAATGGGTGTTATTTCCTACACATGAATAAAATTACGTTGTTGTTTCAGTCTTTTGACTGGTTTGATGCAGCCTTTCATTCCTCCCTGTCCTGAGCTAATCGTTTCATCTTTACATAGCTACCACACCCTACATCCAAGGCAATCAGTTTAACATATTCTAACCTTTGTCTACCCCTACAGTCCTTGTCCTCGACCCTCCCTTCCATAACTTCGCTTGCTATTCCTCGGTGTCTTAGTATGTGTCATACCAACCTATTTCTTCTCTTCATTAGCAGTCGCCAGAAACATGCGTTATCAATTCTAACCTACAAATTTTGACTTCACTCTCCCACTCGTCTTAATACCTCTTAGTTTGTTACCCTATCTACCCAACTGATCTTCATCATTCTCCTGTAACACCATATTTCAAACGCTTCAATTCACCTCTTTTCTGCTTCACCAATAGTCCAAGTTTCACTTCCGGAGAGCACCACGATCCAAACAAAGGCTTTCAAAAATGACTTCCTAATACCTAAATCTATATTCGTTGTCAACAAATTCCTTTTTTATAGGAATGTTTTCATTGCCTGAGCAACCAACATTTTATATCATCTTTGCTTCGTCCATCACTGGTTATTTTGCTTCCTAAGTAACAGAAGTCTCCTACTTCCCTTAGATTTTCACCTGCCAATTTGATGTCCATAGAGGTTTCTGATCTATTTCGGCTGCATTCCAATATTTTTGTTTTACATTTATTAATTACGCACGTATTAATTTAATCTCATGTATTTTTAGCCTACTTTCGATTTTTGCAAAAAATGAAAGTAGACTTATGAGATCAACACAGGGCGAAAAATTGTGTGTCTGTGTGTGTGTGTGTGTGTGAGTCTGTGTGTGTGTGAGTGTATGTACTCTGAATGTCTGTCCCCCCCCTATCAATTCGAACACGGTGAAACCGAATTGAACGAAATTTGGTACAGAGGTAGCACTAGCAAAGGGCACCTCAGTGTCATGTTTTGCATCGCCACCATCTTGACGGATACGTAATGGCGGCCACCCAAATGTTCAAAGCTTAAATCAAATTACGACTAACCTAATCATCCGATCTCTACCAAATTTTGCAACAACATACCATTATGTGGGGAGCATCCTTTGACCAAACTACAAGGTTATCAACCCAATAGTTTGCGGATGGCCGCCATGTTTGTGTGCAAATCGATTCCCCCTGTTAATTCAAACACGGTGAAACCGAACGGAACGAAATTTGGTACAGAGGTAGCACTAGCAATGGGCACCTCAGTGTCAGATTTTATATCGCGGCCATCTGGACGGAAACGTAATGGCGGCCACCCAAATGTTAAAAGCTTAAATCAAATTACGACCAACCTAATCATCTGATCACAACCGGTTATTGCAACATTATACCTTTATGTATGTAGAATCGTTTGACCAAACTAAAAGGTCATCAGCCCAATAATTTGCGGATGTCGGCCATGTATGTGTGCAAATCGATTCCCCCTATCTATTCATACACGGTGAAACCGAATTGAATGAAATTTGGTACAGATGTAACACTAGCAAAGGGCAACTAATTGTCATGTTTTATATGGCCGCCATCTTGACGGAAACGTAATGGTGGCCACCCAAATGTTAATAGCTTAAATCAAATTAAGACCAACCTTATCATCTGATCTCTACCAAATTTTGCAACAACATACCTTTATGTGAAAAGCGTTCTTTGACCAAGCTACAATGTCGTCAGTCCAATAGTTTGCATATGGTGGCCATATATGTATGCAAATCGATTCTCCCTATCAATTAAAACCGAATTGAACGAAATTTGGTGCGTAGGTAGCACTAGCGATGGGTACCTCAGGGTCATGTTTTATATTGTCGCCATCTTGACGGAAACGGAATGGCGGCCACCCAAATGTTAAAAGCTTAAATCAAAACACGACCAACCTAATTATTTGATCTCTACCAAATTTTGCAACAACATACCATTTTGTGGGAAGCATCTTTTGACTGAACTACAAGGTCATTAGCCCAATAGTTAGCAGATAGCGGCCATGTATGTGTGCAAATCGATTCACAATATCAATTTAAACACAGCGAAACCGAAGTGAATGAAATTTTGTACAGATGTAGCACAAGCAAAGGGCACCTCATATTCATTTTTAATATCCGTATAACACGTTGTATTTCTACAAGCTACTATAACCAACATTCATTTATACTCCTTGAAAAGGACAAAGAGTTATAACAATATCCATGGATTTAGGAGAAAGTAGGCTATATGTTCTTTACTGAACATCTTGTTTCAGTTGTAGGGGATAGCACCCATAGCAATTATGGTGTTTGAAGCCATTTTTCAGTGTTGCCTTAGTAAACAAAAGTTTGGTGCTTTTCAGTCAGTCAACACGAATGTACCCAAAAGAGTTGAGTCATAGCCGAATCCTGAAAAAAATTACATGAGATTAATAAATACGATTGGACTGAAAAGCACAAAACTTTTGTTTTGACCCATAATAATATTTGGGTAAAATCATGTTGATTGGCTGAAAAGCATTTAAATTTCATTTACCAAGGCAACAATGAGAAATGGTTTCCAACACGATAATGTCTTGCAGACTAACTGTATGTCCTATTGCCTTGTGTTTGCACTGTGCTGTGTAACTTCTCTATGAGTGCCGAACAATGAATTATCATCCCTCCTTAGACTTTAAGAAAGTGCTAGGAATGATATTGTTACGTGCTACCCCTAGTAGCACTTTCGCTAACTGGATTACGGTGGTTGAAAACACAACACAATTGTTTCTTTAACGAAATATTAGATTTTTTTTTGCAGGCCAGGAAAATACAGCACACAATAACCACTGAATCTCACTTCATAAAACACTACTAGTAGTAGTACTCTCTTTCGTCGGTTATCGCTATTGCGATAGTAAAATGCTTGGAGTCTGGTGCCCTAATGGGCTCCTTTCACTCCATTATTTTTAGGCGATAATTTTATGTTGGATAATTCATTTCGATTGATTTATATAATGACTCCCTTAGGACATTACAGGATAATGCCCTAAAGGGAGAATTTAGTCCTTAGGAGTTTATAGTCCAGTGAGTTGTTTTACTTTGATTATTTTTATCGTTAGAAGCCTCCGTGGCTCAGGCGGCAGCACGCCGGCCTCTCACCACTGGGTCCGTGGTTCAAATCCCGGTCACTCCATGTGAGATCTGTGCTGGACAAAACGGAGGCAGACAGGTTTTTCTCCGGGTACTCCGGTTTTCCCTGTCAAAATTTCATTCCAGCAACACTCTCCACTATCATTTCATTTCATCTGTCATTCATTTAATCATTGCCCCAGAGGAGTGCGTCAGGTCTCGGCAGCCGGCACAGTTCATATCCTCGCCGCTAGTTGGGGGCTTCATTCATTCCATTCCTGACCCGGTCGGAGACTGGAAGCAGGCTGTGGATTTTCATTTTTCATTTTTATCGTTAGAAGTTGAGAGCACTAAAGTCTGTTGTTGTGCCTGAAGAGCTGCGGGTTCGAACTTGGGTCAGCAGCATGGCTATTAACCGTCCGACCCGCAGCGGCATTAGTTGTTGTTAACACACTCAGTTCGCTCTGTCATCAAACAAATCAAGTCAAGAGCGCTTCAACCATACTTCATTTGAATGTAAGTACGAGGCGAGGTGCAACCGCTGCGGTGGTCCCCATAGGCATTCTGAATGCACTGTAGCTAAAGAAAGCCCCACTTGCGCGAACTGTAAAGGTAAGCACGCCGCCTCGTATCACGGTTGCAAGTTCTACAAATATGCCATCAAAAAACAGCAATTGAGAAACCAACAACAACTCAATCAACCTATACCCTCACTTCTTTCCCTCACGCCAACACTTCCACCAAGTAATTCCAACACTTTAAATCAAATCCTACAGCTATTAATCACGCTAACGGCACAACCAACGCCACAACATTAACCAACTCCATACCTAACCGATTCCAACTAAAAACATCAACTCTCTGCCAATAACTTAAAACTACTCAACCCAGATCGAACTCAGGACCGGTCCCACGGATCATTTCCACTTACATCACTCAGCTACACTACTAGTCACTATTAGTTTCCACATTTAGCCTACTTTCACACCACTGTCCTCGCTATTTATGTTCTCCCTGTCCGTGAGGCGTTACAGTGTTCCAGCTTACACTCACACGTGCAGTCTACACAGGTACTCTACAGCCTTGCCACTGCCACTTCACTTACTTCCAGCGTCCTCTTGCTGCTCCTTGTGCGCTCTTGCTCGTCCCGTGTCGATCCCACGACCACGTCTTCCACGAAGCACCGCGACACGTCCAAGCACTCACAGTCCTGACTCAAAGTTGCACCCTGGAAGACAGGCTTCCACTCTGTTACCGTAGACGTCCAGTAATAATCGCTGTACTGCTCCGGACTCACTCACTCGACCACACTTCAATACACACTAGCACTGACCAATACTGCCCAATACTGTCCAATACACTGCCTCCTCGCCGCGGCTCGCTGGTTTATATGGCATCAGTCCCAGGCCTGGAAAGTTCTAAATTTCACAACCTATTGCCGCATTGAATCTGTTCTCGATAGTTCCACGTCCAATCTTTGCACGTATTCTCTGGCCGGCCAGCGATGACTCAAAGGTGCTCCGCTATTGTGTCTGCCGGTGGGAGGGGCCGGGAGGGTGTGGGAACTTTCTCTCTCTGGCTGATGGTTCTGTCCAAGGCCAACGAGACTGCTGCCTGGGTCTGTCACACTGTCACTCACCCGAAAGTCTCCTGCCGGTTCGCGGCGGTTCGTAACACTGCTCCCCTCTTTAAAGCAACTCGCGTCGAGTTGTTCGTCGTAAAAGCTGTCCGAGGTCCGAAGGGGTGGCATCGACGGCGCTGACAAGCCCCTGTTTTGGCTGGCCCTGGCCCTCACTCGCTTTTTTAACCGTGAGGCTTTTCCTCGCCGACAGCTGCTCATTAGATGGCCCCTTTCACACCGTAGCCAACAGGTGTCTTTCCTACTGCAAGGGCGTCCCGGTGATGGTTTGCACCGCTTTGGTGGAGGGTAGCCAACCTCCACTGCCTCTTCGTCTCCGGCGGCGTCACTCCTCCTCGGTGGCGTTACCCAAGTTGTCCTCCTCGTCACCGCCATTCCCAACGCGATGGTCTTTACCTGCCGCGGGTAGCGCCTTCTACTGAGCATCTAATACTCACGTACCCTAGCGTGGCGATGCCCATCCACGAAGATGTATGCTGCCTCTCGGTGCACATGCTCGGGAGGCGAGCCAGCCAGCGCGAGCTCTTCAATTGACTTACTCGCGCGTCCGTTCCTCCCTTCTAGCCGTAGGTGGTACATGTCAGGTAGCTGGTAGTCCCCACGATGCTCCTCCAGCGTCGCGACGATCCCGTTGTACCCAGTCCCCGTCCGGACGTCGTGTAGCACCTCCGTCATGCGAAGTCCTGTGATGAGCTGAACGGCTACGTCCTCCAACGTGCACCTGGCATGGTCCACCACAGTGCCGAACCCGGTCACGCAGATCTGCCATGATGTAGTCTCATCGACGTGCGTGGTCCTCAACCACGTGACATTGTTCCTGTCATCAGAGCTGCTAAGCCTCGGCCAGATTTCCATGCCCGTGATGCATTCCAGTGGCTCGTCCCTGACTCGCTGAGCATTCCGAACCCCGGACTCCACGAACTGTTTGTCTTGGCCATCAGCGTCCTCTGCCGCGCCGCTTTCCATATCACCTCCAAGCTTGTTATACTCCGGTCTTGATTTCAGGTCTGATTTCAGCTCGTCCTGACTAGTTCCATGCTCCACTTTCTTTTCAGAATTTTCGGAACTTCACCAATTTTCTTTTCCAAATTTTCCGAATATGTCACCATTTTCTTTCCCATGTTTTCAAAATGTTCCGTCATTTTCTTTCCAAAGTTTTCAAAATGCTCAGTCATTTTCTTTTCCATTTTTTTTTGGTTTTCCAGAATTTTGGTAGTCAGGTCCTCTGCTAACTTCTTCCATCTTCTTCTGGACATCCTCGATCTTGGAAGTTAACTTTTCTAACAGGAGTTGTATTTGCGCATCCATTTTAATTGTCTGACTTGTGACGGGCATGCACTCACAGGAGAAATAGTGGACAGTGGTAAAATGACCTGCTCAGGTTTTGAAACCAGGACCTTCAGGTGTTGTGCTTGTGTTTGAGTTCATAATCCGGCTTCTGACACCAGTTGTTACGTGCTACCCCCTAGTAGCACTTTCGCTAACTGGATTACGGTGGTTGAAAACACAACACAATTGTTTCTTTAACGAAATATTAGTTTTATTGCAGGCCAGGAAATTACACCACACAATAAGCACTGAATCTCACTTCATAAAACACTACTAGTCACTATTAGTTTCCACATTTAGCCTACTTTCACACCACTGTCCTCGCTATTTATGTTCTCTCTGTCTGTGAGGCGTTACAGTGTTCCAGCTCACACTCACACGTACAGTCTACACAGGTTCTCTACAGCCTTGCCCCTGCCACTTCACTTACTTCCAGAGTCCTCTTGCTGCTCCTTGTGCGCACTTGCTCGTCCCGTGTCGATCCCACGACAACATCTTCCACGAAGCACCGCGACACCTCCAAGCACTCACAGTCCTGACTCAAAGTTGCACCCTGGAAGACAGGCTTCCACTCTGTTACCGTAGACGTCCAGTAATAATCGTTGTACTGCTCCGCACTCACTCACTCGACCACACTTCAATACACACTAGCACTGACCAATACTGCCCAATACTGTCCAATACACTGCCTCCTCGCCGCGGCTCGCTGGTTTATATGGGATCAGTTCCTGGCCTGGAAAGTTCTAAATGTCACAACCTATTGCCGCATTGAGTCTGTTCTCGATGGTTCCACATCCAGACTTTTTACGTATTCTCTGGCCGGCCAGCGATGACTCACAGGTGCTCCGCTATTGTGTCTGCCGGTGGGAGGGGCCGGGAGGGTGTGGGAACTTTCTCTCTCCGGCTGATGGTTCTGTCCAAGGCCAACGAGACAGCTGCTTTGGTCTGTCACACTGTCACTCACCCGAAAGTCTCCTGCCGGTTCGCGGCGGTACGTAACAATATTTTATTCTTCTTGCAAAGTCATATTGAAACTTAAGAAACTCATCTTCTCTTCGGCAGATATTAGCAGTTATCGGTGCATTCTTATCAACAAAGGTGTATATTTTCCAAATTTTTCATTAGAAGCCGTGTTAAGAATTTTTAAAATAAGATATTCTCGTGGCCGTTCAAGTTGCGCACATGTTAACAACAATAGCGGGTTTGCGAGACGAAGTGATGATGATTTAGCTGATAATATAAATAGTTCAGGGAATGACGACGATTATGTAGATTCAGAAAGTGAATAAGTATAATGGCGGACTCAGTTGGAATTTTATCTATATAAGTCGTGATTTATGATGATGATGATGATGATTGTTGTTTTAAGGGGCCTAACATCGAGGTTATTGGCCCCTGGTCGTGATTTAAAAAAGCGGATGTGGGTGGTTTATATAGGAGTAAACAGCTCTTACTACATCATTTCCAGAGGTTGTTTTTCATCTTTAGAGAAGGTATTTTGACTAATTTCAGTAGTTTATGAATTTTTACCTTCCCAAGATTTGGTCTTTTCCAGTGTTAGCCTAATGATTATATTTTCAAACAACAGTCTATTATTGTTTACGTACCTTTAAGTTCTGTATTTGTTGCTGCGTGGTGTTGATATGGGCACTAAGGCCCGGACCATTCGCAAGGGTCGTCGCGAAGTGCACAGGAATGGCATTAAAACTCACAGTGGCATTCTCCCAGACTCTACAACGATGCAGTTGTTGTAGTTCAAGTACCAAATTAGTCTGGAACACATTTTATTTAAAGCCTTTCTTAGGATGCAAAAAATCATGTACAGTAGACATCTAATTGATTAAAATAATATTTCAAAAAGGATTAATTATCTTAAACTTTAATACTGAGTCAAAACATGGAATGAAAATGGAAACTTTATCAATTATTGTTTTGAAGAATTGAACATTAAAGTTATCTGACTTTAGCAGCACACAATTATTCTACTGAATGAAATAGAATTTGAAAATTTAGAATATTTAGTTATAAATAAATAAATAAATAAATAATCAATCAATCAACCAATCAACCAACCAATCAATCAATCAATCAATCAATCAATCAAACAAACAAACAAATAAATATATTGAATAAATAAATAAAATAAAATAAATGGAAATAAGAAAATGAATAAATAATTAAATAAATAAATAAAAATAATGAATCCGTCAATAAAAAACCAACAAACAAACAAGCAAATAAATAAATAAATAAAATAAATAAATAAAACAGAAACAGTAAAACTCAAAGTAATAAGAAAATAGAAATAAAATACAAAAACTAATGTAAACAACTTAAATGCAAACGTAAATTAAACTTAAACTCAAACTAAAACAAATAAATACGTCCTAAATTAGAGGTAAAACAATCAATTGTGAATTTAATAATTTTGCCCTATTCCACTCTGCCCTAAAAAATCGGATAATAAGGCTGAGTGAACCCCGTTGCCACCCTTAGACCAGAATTTAATTTGTTTGTTGAAGCGGAAATCCAACCCAACCTGCGCGGTGACAGTTACGAGGTTGAATCTCTGAAATTGTTCGCAGTTTGCCACTATCTAAAAATGAGGGACTTTATTCACAATGTTTGTGAAATATTGCCTTCCGTGAACCCTATAATGGTGATTAGGAAATTTCAGAAGATTTACCCGTAGAATATTAAAGACCCTTATTTGAATTTCATCGATTTTGTAACTTAAGCAAGATTTTCACTTTATTACTAGTACCGAACTATTATCCCGTGAGTGAGTAGGCCTAATTATCGTGTCGGACAATCAACCCGAAGCTTGCAGGTTCGCTCCTGGCCGTGGTAAGTGATTTTTGAAAGGCGGCAAATATCACGACACGCATGTCATACGATGTTGGCATGTCAAATAACCCATTTGAATTCCGTAGGCCGTGTTGGTAATGGCAAAATTAATCTCGGGATTTTCCACCAACACTAAGTTCCTAATTTCTCTACTAGAAAGCGCTATAGTGTCAAGGCGCTTAGATATCTAACCTCCTTCACTTTCATAGTGCTCAAGGAACAACAAAATTCGATATTCAAGCTGCCCTCTAGGTGCCAAATAACAACGTTTGTACCCGGCAACCGAGGCCATACGATAGACAAAAATTGGGACACAACTATAATAATACATTAATAAACAAGAAGTTCCGTGAAGAACTAAAGAGCCTACTTTTCTTAAAATTTAAGATTCATGCCAATGATTAATCTATATGAATCTATCTAGAATAATGACGAAATTAAGTTGGTAATATAGAAATTTCTAATTAGTTCGAAATACTGTATACCTGGCATAATGCAGCCTAATAGAGAACTGCAGTTGGCAGCCCTGGTGACTGAATATATTCTTAGTTCCATCTCTTAACGTACAGAATACAAAATTTTGTTGAAGTCCAATGGATAGCATGGACGTTACATGCAGTTAAACATTGAATCTAAAAGCGCGCGTAAAATCATGTTGGCAACAATGACATACATGTATTGGTCAGAAATAATCTGAAATAATATGATCTATTGTTGTGTCAATTTTGAATGAAATCCATTAGTTAGTATAGAAGTTACATGCATTTTAAAATTGGACCTATCAGCAGGCTTAGAATCATGTTGGCAGAACTGACGTATATAAGTTACTCCAAATTAATATAGAATGGCGGGTCCTATACGTGTGCTTAGTTTAAAGCTGTCCGCTTGCATACTTTCTGATATATGGGCATTTGGATAAAAAAAAATTGAGAGCATTTATTAACAGTTGGCAGCCGTGGTGGCTCCTAAGAATACGCTCAGTCATATGTGCATATGTACACATAGCACATACAAAATTTGGTTGAAATCCAATAGATAGTGTAGAAGTTATATGCATTTAAAATTTGGACCTATCAGCAGGCTTATAATCATTTTGGCAACACTGCCATGTATGACCTCCTGGAAATTAAACTGCAATATTATTGTCTATACGTGTGCCAATTTTGATATAGCTCCCCTTCATACCTTCCAAGATATCCAACATGGAGCTCAAATTTCAATTGCGATTTTTCAGCAGTTGGTAGCACTGACATTATTTTCAAATATGGCCGTGAGATATTCAGGTATAGATCTTTACTCATACCAAATTTTGTTTCGATTGCTTCAGCAGTTTAGGAGTTGATAGGGGGGGACACACACAGACAGACAGACAGAAGGACAGACAGACAGACAGACACACATTTGCCCGATCTCATACGTCTACTTTTTCCTCATTTTTGCAAAATGTGAAAAGTAGGCTAAAAAATTCACGTTTCCGTGACCTACCAAATGCTTTTGCTGGAGATGAATGATCGTGTGGCCTCCGGAGAGGCCGAGTGCAGGTCTTTCTAGTTGACGCCCGTGGGCGACCTGCGCGTCGTTGTGAGGAAGAAGTGATGATGAGGACGACACATTCACCCAGTCCCCGAGCCATGGAATTAACCAGAGAAGATTAAAATCCCTGATGGCTCGGCCAGGAATCGAACCCTAGGCACTTCGGGCCAAAGCCTAGCGCGCTAACCATTTTGCCACGGAGCCGGACCTTGCTGGTGAAGTTCAAGGAAAGTAGGTGATTTGCTCTACAGTGAACATCTTGTTATGCACTCAAGACGATGCTACGTGAGCTCATCTCGTAAGAAGCTTAGTTACTTCAGTCCATGGTACCATGTCCACTATAAATAATAATAATATCGTATGGCCTCGGCTGCAAGCTTTGTAATTTGACACCCAGAGGGTAGCTTGCATGTCGAATTTCGTTGTTCCTTGAATCACTATGAAAGTCAAGGAGGTTATATATCTATGCTCCTTGAACACCATAGTGGTTTCTAGTAGAGAAATGAGGAACTTTGTGTTGGCGGAAACTTCCGAGATTAATTTTGCCACTATGAACACGGCCTACTGAATTCAAATGGGTTCTTTGACATGCCAACATCGTATGACATGCGTGTCGTATTTTTGCCGCCTTTCAAAAATCACTTACCACGGTCAGGAGCGAACCTGCAATCTTGGGGTTAGTAGACCGACACGCTATCCACTCACCCACCGTGGCAAGCTACCATGTCCGCTGATAATCTGCTTGCTGTCAATCCTCAGAGCCCGGAAGAACTCTTGTTTACAACCTTTCTCTTCTGTACTGTCCTTGCGTTTCAATTTACACATCTTGTATTCGATTAATACAATGAGGAAGAAGAGTTGTTATTGTTGTTTCATTTAAGGGGGACATACAGATTAGGGAGCCATAACAATATCGATTTTAATATTATAACTGTGTGTGACGTAAATCTTGTACAACAATTATATACATTTCCAAGGAAACACACACTTCGTGCTGTTAGAAGACAAGCTTTAAATTTTCAAAATTCAAATCGCAACTATATTCATTCATTTTTCAAATTTGGTTCTTGCTTTGCGCTGACCTTCACCGTTTCCTCACATCTCCCATGTTTATAGGAAATTTTGGAATTTTCGTTTCCCTTAAGCGGGTGTTAAACCTTCCGCTATTAAAAGAATCTCACACATTTCCCCATTATTAACCTGCGAGGACTGGTATTTCTGACCCGAGGCTTTAATAATGCTCTTGATTGTCGTTTTGGTCAGCCCTAATTTCCAGTCGCATACTGTTCCATCCTTCCTAGCCTTGAACTTCACCCTGCTAAAGAAACATGTCCATAGGTTTCAGTATGAGACTTCCATAACTTCACTTATGCACCACGGTGGGTTGAATAAACAGCCAAGAATGCTAGCCACTACACCACAAAGATGGAAGGTGAGTTAAATAATAATAATAATAATGGCACCAGTCCTCGCGTGACAATTTTTGGCTTACGTCATTCGGGACTATCTGAAAAAATAAGGGGGTAAAATACACCTATTTTGGGGCAGCACAATCGCATAGCTCACGTTCTTGTTGACCAGTGTTTAGTGTCCAGTTCCTTTGTTCAAGGAAATTGAGATGACTGATTTGCCGCCACTTTCAAGGCCAATTATACTGTTAAGAAAATTATCATTTTTCTGCATGTTAAGTTTGAAAATTATAAATAAACCTCATTTTATTTTGGGAATAGTTCAGAAAGACACCAGGTGTAGAATTACTGTACTTCATTAAAATCGGTACGAGTACGACAAAAAGGGAGTGACATATTATGGGTTAAAATGACCCGGCGCCAGTTCTCGTGTTATATTTTTTCACGCCAGTTATCAAGGGTTAAAGAATTAAACATATTATTTAATTTTTATTTTGAGCAAACTCAAAAAATATTTTAACGTTTCATAGAAATACTAATTCATACCACAAAGGTTTGCTTCTAATATCAAGATATGTGTGTGCTTCCTTGGTAATGTAGGCTACAGTATATAATTCTTGTATAAGATCGGTTGGTTGGTTCCTTAGATTAGGAGCTGCGACAACGCGGTCATGTAGCCCCGTGTACTTTGGGGGTGTGTAGAATTTGTCTGATAACCGGTGTTAATTGCCATGACTGTATTAGTGTGTGTATCTGTTTTAATTCGAGTAAGGGCTTCAGACATTCAATTTTTCAAAACAGTTCCTACGTTTGCCGCCAAATGCCACCGTCAACGACCAACTAGTTCTGAACTTAGTTACCAGATGCCACCGTAGTCGGCAATTGACAACGAACGTAGGAACCTAAGAACGTTAGTCAAATGTTTAACCTATATATAATTTAGCTTCAAACGGGTGTAATTAGTGGAAGGTTCTTTAACATGCCATAAATCTATGACATGGGACCGCCGGCTTTACTTCCTCTCCGAAGGAAGACATACTGAGGGATTTTTAACGTTCTTAAATCATCCGACGACTTCGGCCGGGTTTGAACCTGCGATCTTGGGCATGGAAGCTCAGCATGCTACCCACTACGCCACCGAAGCCGCCTTGTATAAGACAGGCACAGTTATAATATCAAAATCAGTATTGCTTTAGCTCCAAAGCTGTATGTTCCCCCTTAAGGGGCATGGACATCATGGCCATTCAGCCCCGTGTACTTGGATGTACGTATAATAGTTTTTGCCTGATAACCTATGTTATTGTGATGCGTGTAGTAGTGTGTGATTTTTAATTCAGGACAGTATTGGGAAGGAGGCGGCCGTGGCCTCAAGTTAGGAACCATCCCGGTATTTGCCTGGTGTAGAAGCGGGGAAACCACGGAAAACCACGGAAAACCACTTCCAAGATCAGTGAGGTGGGACCTCCTGGGTGACAGCCAAGAATGCTAGCCGCTACTCATTGAGGCGTTCTTTGGGAAGAAATGAAACGTATCCTGGTTAAGTAATTTCACGCTTGGCTGTCACCGCAGAGGTCCTGGTTCGATTCCCGGCTATGTCAAGGAGTATAATTGTGATCTGAGGGTTGGAAGGGAGTATACTCAGCCTCGTTAGGCACAACTGAAAAGAGATGGATTTGATTCCTACCATAGCCACCCTAGAATGGGTTTTCGTGATTTCCAACATCTTGGCTACTCCAAGAAAATGTTTACACGGAGCCTAAATTTAGGCCACGGACACCTCCTACCGGGTACCAAAATCTCTACCAAATTATTATTGCACACACTTTTACAGCCATCACAATGACCCAGGTTATCGGACAGTTATCACACACAACCAAGTACACGAGTAAACTAGTAAAACATGTATATATTGTACAAGTACACGGGCCTATATGACTACGATGAAATGAATCAACAACAACTTTACTAGTTTCAATATTTGATAAGCCTATGCAACAAAACCTTGGTGCTTTTCAGTCGGTCAACACGTTTGTACCCAAATGAGATGGGTTATTCCCCATTCCTGAAAATAAATTACACGAGATTAATAAATACACTTGGATGACCAGTTTCTATAGTCGAGCGATCATTATAAGAACCATTACACTTAGGCTATAAAATCTATGTCTGAAAGTATGGGTAAAAATATTTACATTACGTAGGCCTATACTTATTTAATAATACTGACGAGTCGCATTATCTCAATTAATACTGCAACTAAATAAGTCTACATATTGTAAATATTTTCACCCATGCTTCCAGACATAGATTTTATATTCTCTATCAGTCAACACGGTTATTAATTGTTACCATTGCCATAATGGTCAATGTTTACGCATTTTATAGATTTTATAGCTAATTGTATTGGATCTGATGATGATCGCTCGACGAATGAAACTGGTCATCCAAGTGTATTTATTGATCTCGTGTATTTTTGATGTGTAATATATTTCCACTAGGTTGCTGGATATTTTTGTGGGAGTGATTTTGAAAAAATGTTTCTGCACAATGGCTATTCAAATATTAACCCACATGACGATATTGCAGTCATCAGTATAATATAATCGTTGTGGTTATACGAGAATTGAGGAAGCTTTCATGAACTATTGCTGAATACATTCTCTTTACTCACAAGAGGTCCTATTCATAAGGCATTTTAAACTCAATTTCACGCAGGAACATTATCAAAACAAGCAAAATATAAATGAAACTTAATTCCGTAATGCAGTATTATTGGAACGTGGAAATAAGTCACCATCTTGTGCACAATATTTGCGTAGTCGAAATAGCCGTGGGGTTAGCGCCTATGACTGTGAATCTAGAGATCTCGGGTTCGAATCCTGGACGGGGTAGGTATATTTGCTACCAGATTATCATTTTAAACGATATTTATCATATCAATGTGACTCATCTTAACAGAATCCATATGAAATTACGTGTTGGTCTGTGAATCAAGAGGACCTGTTTATAAGGAATTTACGGTTATGAGCGGTGTCGCATCTATTAATCTAGTTGATCCATATCGTATTCTTTATTTAGGCTAGTGCTGTTATATCAACAATTTCGCGTCTGGTTTCTTCTATGTTAGATGTTACACATCATATGCGACTATTGTAAGGCTCGTTTTTTTTTCAGGATTAGGAAATAACCCATCTCGTTTGGGTACAATCGTGTTGACCGATTGAAAAGCACCAACATTTTGTTTACTAAGGCAACACTGAAAAATGGCCTCAAACACCATAATGCATATGCAATGTTATTGCCACATGTTCAAGGTCGTCTGTCTGCCCTCATTATCTTTACACATTTGGTTATTTATATCTTGCGTTGCTCTTCGCTGTGTTTATGCTTGTGCTAGATAACCTTTTCACCATCCTTAACTCTCAACTGATTGTAAAGCTTTCTGCTGACTCGGTAGACGCGTGGGTTTGAGCCCCATCGTCGGTCGTCCTTGAAATAGTTTTCCGTGGTTTCCCCATTTTCAACACCAGGCAAATGCTGGGATGGTATCTTCAGACATGCCACGGCCGCTTCCTGCCACATCCTTGCCCCAGTTTCATTCATCTTCTTCCAATCCATCGCTCAACCCGACGCGCAGGTCGCCCACGGGCGTCGACTAGACAGGCCTGCACTCAGCCTCTTAGGAGGCCACACGAAAAAAAACCACGAAAATATCACCTCATTGCAAGTTACATAATTATTTTTGGCAGTGTTCCGCTTTGATCTCACTGAGTGCACTTTCAATGTGCAGTGCCATCCATTGGTTGAGTGCTAATTGTTCAGTGTTCAGCAGCCTACACTGGAAATGGGCGCATCCCGAGGTTTCTGTTCGTTCGACGGGGGACAGGTTTTGTAATCTTATAGCTGATGAAATTGTCATTTTAGCCGATTCACCAGAGGATTTGAATCATCATCATTTATCATCATTTATTGTACCTAGCAGGCCATTTACACCCATGACAGAAAGCAAAGAAACATAAAACACACGTCAAATATACAACATTGTCGTCAACCATTTGATCAGTCCGATATATTCCTTTAGCTTTTTCTTTGATCTCGTAATTTAAGACTGGTATGTTATCAGCCTTCCGAGCCCGAGCTCAGTGATGGGGCTGCCATCTGGGTCGCTGAGCCACTCGGTTTGTTATCAAAGCGACCTTCTTCTAGGCGAGTTGCCATCACCACGGCGCAGGCGCATAGAGTCTCACCTACCCGTATTGGACCCATTGGTCCTGTTCCTATGCAGTTGTCCATCTGCTGATCATGTGCCTTTAGGAAAGATTTCTCATCCCAAGGTCATAGGGTGCCCTTTTCCTCACCTCGCTCATCTGCCCTCAAAGAAGGTCATTGGCATGGTAAAGAACTCCTTAGCCCAGGAGTTATTCGGACGCCAGAGCCTCGCCGGTTTACAGCAGGGTACACCACGTGTAAGGAAAGGATGATATTTGGATGAGAATTCTCTCACCAGTCATTAAAATATACCTACTGAAAATAACTATCAAAAAGGATCATATAGACAAGAAAAAGGCAGAATATAAAAGGTATGGATCACCAAAAAACACTATATAGGAGTGCGTGCATTGAATCTTTTAGAAAAGAAATACAAAAATCTTGAGTTAATATAGTATCTTATAGCTGGAACTGCAGGATTCATGCGTTTATGAGTACATGTTTTTTTAAAATGACATGGACTCCGTCTTGAGGAACGAATTCATGATGAAAATCAATAATTGTTCAAAAGTAATGGAATACAGCTGAAAGAAATCAGAAACTTCTGTTTAAGTCAAATTGGCAGGGGCAGGGTGAAAAGAAGTAGGAGACTTCGGCTAATTAGGAAGCAAAATAATCAGTGATGGACAAAGCAAAGACGATATAAAAAGTAGATTTGCACAGGCAAGGACAATACATTTTTTGACATCAAATATAGATTTAGATATTAGGAAATAATTTTTAAAGCCTTTGTCTGAAGCGTGGCGCTCTATGGAAGTGAAACTTGGACTGTTGGTGCAGCAGAAAAGAGGAGAATAGTAGCGTTTGAAATGTGGCGTTATGGGAGAATGATAAAGATCAGATGGGTAGATAGGGTAACAAATGAAGAGGTGTTACGACGAGTGGGTGAGGAGAGATGTTTCTGGCGACTGCTAATGAAGAGAAGAAATAGGTTGGTAGGACACATCCTATGACACCCAGGAATAGCAAACTTAGATTTGGAAGGAAGGTTTAAGACAAAAACTGTCTTTAAAAGGTTAGAATATGTTAAACAGATTACCTCGGATGTAAGGTGTGGTAGTTATGTAGAGATGAAACGATTAGTTCAGAACAGGGAGGCATGGAAAACTGCATCAAACCAGTCAAAAGACTGAAGACTCAAACGACGATGACGATGACAACAGCGTTATGTTACTGACTGGCAAAGTGAGCAGTGGTGACGTAAAAAAATTATTGCAGTGCTTTTCAGGGGTTTGATAAGTTCGCAGGTGTGTACTACTGATCAGACAACTTCGAGGGGTTGCCATGTTCTTGGTTTCGACAAGTAGTTGTGCCGAGAATTAAGATGTCTATTTCTTTTCTCAGTTGATAAATTCTTTACAAACAGGTAACAAGCAATTCCAGTAAGATTGGTAGGAATGATATCATCCATCAAGGCAAAAATAAAATGTTGCTTTGAAGTAGGCCTACATGCTTCATTTTAAATTTACTGTAGTATATGTCGGGCTCACAATTAATGGTGCTTAAGGTTGTGACCACGGGGCTCCAGCTGAGTCTAGAAATGCTTCCACTTAATTGTGCTGGGCTCATTTCTGTCTGTCGACCTCCCTTAGTCAACTCCTATTCTCTCCTCTTTCTCCTCTTACCCGAAGAGGAATGTCTTTCATGTTCCCGCCTTGTGTTTTCTTTCCTCATACCCTCAGTTTTCTAGGAGTCAGACCTCTTCTTTCTTTTCCATCATGCCATCCCCTACCTTACAGGGACGTATATAAGGGAGGAGCTGTGGGGTTCCAGTCCCCCCTCCCCCCCCCCCCCCCGAGAAAAGCCAATAAAAATTAAGAAAATGTTGATTTGGTAAATCGAAATTAGTCTACCTCGTGGCGTAGTGGCTAGCATTCTTGGCTACCACCCCGGAGGTCCGAATTCGATTCCAGACTCTGCGAAGAAATTTTAATTCTGGTCTAAAGACTGGAACGGGGTACACTCAGCCTAGTGAGACAAAGCTGAGAATTCCACAGAACGGTACTTTTGAGGAATAAATTATCAAAAAAGGACTGTTTACCTTTCTGCTTAATAAATTGACAAATATTTAGATACAGTATTTGCCATTCATACTCCATATATACTGGTTCACTTTTCTCTGTAATTGCCATTTTAACAATTCTAGCGGAATTTTGGGTAACATTTGGCCAAATGTGATTTTCTTTACTAATTCAGACCTGCTGAACATGAATTTCGATGTTGGCACTCCCAAATTTTGACCGGAAGCTCATAATTCAAGATAGCGTCCAAGATGGCGGACGTTTTCTTACTTGTCCGATATTTTCACTCCCGGGACCGTTTTTTGTGATCTAAATGCCTTTTTTCAGGTTTTTTGTCGTAGAATGCAAAAATAATTGTCTTAGACTGTTAGAAACAATTATATAACAGTTTTTAGTATTAAAATACTCCATAAAGCAAATTATCCTGGGAGGAAAATGCATATTGTGTGTGTGTGTTTTGTTGTTGTTGTTGTTGTTTTTTGTTGTTGTAATATTTTGTTGTTTATTGATAATACTGTAGTGACATCTTTTAAATACGTTCAAAGATGCTCAAATGCGAGTCTAAGGGACCGTGAGTCGTGAGCGCAAGCGCAAGAGTTACGCCACCTAACTGCGCGACCCCTTCCCTTGTGAGCGCGCGCGCCTGTCTAGACAAGTTTGAGTGTGGCGTCTCGGCGCTGTTTTCGGTGTGTTATGGGCATCTTGACGCAGTTTAGAAAATTAATAAGTTGTTTGTGATTGGTGCAATAACTGTTCTTCAATATTTTTTTAGTGGAATTGTGTCTGAAAGTGGTACCAGTAAGTGTTCATAAGCAGTTGTTTTTATCGTCTGAGCAAGAATACGCCAGTGAACCATCCTTTGAGGTGTGTTTTAGATGGAATCTTAAGTAAATCTACACGGTGATGGTGAAAGTCGAAGTAATTTGTGCATTCTTTGTTCGAAATCCAAGAAAAAAAAGGAGTATTTATGTTGACAAAAGGAACAGTAGCGCGTTATGAGAAACTGAAGTCATGTGCGGAAGAACGAAAGGCTCTGTATGACGAAATTTACAGTTTTGCTATAGACAGTTTTTTGGAGTAGCCAAGTAACTACGTCTCTTTTTCTATCACAGGGAATGTTACTCTGATTTTACCAACTAAACGAATATAGAGCTTTTGAGAAAAAAAGCACTGGAAATAGACTCAAAACACATTGGAAGAAGTGTATAAACGAACTAACGTCTATTGATTATAAAGGGAAGGAAGGAAGCTTGTAGTTTAACGTGACCGTTAATCTTGAGATCATGAGCCACGGGACCTCCTTTTTACGTGGAATCCGAACCACAGGACATGGCATTTCACTTCGAAAATCTCACATGCATTGACCGGGAATCGAACCCGGACCGCCTTGGTGAGAGGCATACAGCTAGCCACCACGCCCTTTTTATTGATTATAACCTTAATTTGAGGTTATCGGGCATAGAAGATGTAATTGCGTACGAGGCCAGATACCACTCTGTCTGCCTGTTAAAATGTCAAAAAATACAGAAGAAATTGCGTTCCCAGTTAGGTGGAGGGCAAAATGGTGGTGATAGGGAAAACCAAGGTGATGGGTCCCTATATGACTCAGACAGTTTGTTTCAAACCCAGCATTTCCTTCAAACTTGCAGAGAGTTGCGGGTCGCTGCTTCAAAGGGACAGGTATTTTTGATCATTTCTTCCTTTCCAATATATTTAACCATTAATGGGGGACCATGTTAAATTATAATCAAGCCCCGTTCGGCTTCCAGCAGGAAATATCAAGTCGGTACCTTAGTTAGAAAGCTACATTGGTTTGACTCAATAGTAGCTAAATAATATTTAATTGCTCTGTAGAAGCAATTTTGATTTCAAAAAATTATTTTTGGAAAAGAAGAAAAAATATGTACTTTTACGCTTACGCACATAAAGAACAGCCCCTAAAAATGTATATACGCCCCTGCCTGCGTATTGTAAGAGCCCCCAACACGCATGGTGCAACATCAAGGTCTCAGGTGTCATGGGCTCAGGAGCTGGTGACCCTGAGATCTGTTTTCCCTCTTTCCCTATTAGCTTTGGGGCTGGTCCTTTTCTCTTTTCTCCTTTCCGATTTGAGTCGTCCAGTTGCAAAACTCGTTTAATCCACTTGTGAATAAGGATCATGTCCTAAAATTATGTATTTAATTAGTTTATTTTATTTTACTTTATTTTATTTTGATTTTGTTAAATTTTATTTTATTTTGTTTTGTTTTATTTTGATTTTGTTTTATTTTGTTTTAAATTGTTTTATTTAATTTTATGTTTTGTTTCTTGTTTTGTTTTATTTTATTTTGTTTTTATTTTATTTTGTTTTATATGGGTTTGTTTTGTTTTATTTTGATTTTGTTTATTTTGTTTTATTTTATTTTGTTTTGTTTTAGTTTGATTTTCCAGAAAACAAACATAAAACCAAAAACAAAAAACACGAAGCAAAAGAAAAATTCAAAAACAAAAGCAGAAAACAAAAAACAAGAAACACAAAACAAAAGGCAAAATTAAAAAAAAGCAAAATCAGAAAACAAACACAAAACCAAAACCAGGAAAGAAAAGCAAAAATTCAAATTCAAAAGCAAAAGCACAAAGCAAACACAAAACCAAAACCCAAAAGCACATAGCAAAAATAAAAAAGTAGAAAACAACAAACACAAAAGATACGCGAGGAAAAGTCCAGAGAAACGTTTCTCATGAAAATGATTCTTATTCACAAGTGGATTAAACAAGCTTTGCAACTGGACGACTCATATGTCTTTCATGGCTCTTCTATCCTCCAAGTCCCTCAATGTGGGTTGAGAGAATTTCTTCTCTCTGTTATTTATTTTCTTAAATTTATTACACAGTCTTTCATATAATCTAGTTAAGTACGGTATACTAGAAAACCCGTGCGAGAAATTTCGCATTTCAACATCAATGTTGTTGTGCATTAGCCTCGCACCACCAGGAAGGCTCGACGCGACACTGTTCTGGCAGGGGCTGGCTTGTGTGCGTGCCCGGCTTTGTTGTTATACGGGCTCAAGGTGACACAGTTTTGCCAGGGGCTATCGGTTTATTTATTTGATGAAACTTGTAAACAAATTGTAGATATTATGAAATCAATGTGCAATTCATCACTGCTCCGATAAATTCTCTGTCCTTTTGAAGGCCAATTTGTTACGACCGGTTACTTGTGAAGGGCCCCAAAAGGGATCGATACCACTGAAATAATAAATACTAGTTGATACCCGTCAAAACATGACGGTAATTGGGGACATATTTACTTTTATACAGTATGCATTTTTTAAACGATTACTTTTTGACACTGTTGCAACTATAAGGCCGTCAAAAGATCGACTTCGCAACATATAACTGGTCGTGACTGAAACCTTGATGAGGTAAATACAGACATACACGTTCCAGAGTTTTCGGCTTTATTGATTGTGATAAAGAACGCCAAGAGAATTGGAAATTGGAAAATTGAAGTGTTTTATCGGAAGATGTTAAATCAAATCGAAGGATTATAGCTCTCTGCCCATTAAGTGATTTGCCTTCAAAAATACTCGCTCTAAAAGTTTGAGCCATAGAGCCACAATAATATTTCCCCCCTTTTTAATAATAATTCTCATAAACAAAGATCTCAGTAAGACGCTGCGGGATCCGCCATTTCTCTGGTGGAATGGAGCCATTGTGCGCAAGCGTGGGAGTGACAAATATGACATTTTTCTTGAATAATTTAAAAATATACCCTAACATATATTTTCCTTTTGATGACACTCTGCAAATCTACATGCCAAGAGCTCTCGTTAGAATGCATTACGAAGTCAATCGGTTAAGACGTTATCTCATTGTATCGGTAACAAAAATCAGCTTAGTGTTTAAAATATAGGCCTATAGATGTTAGGTGTTAGTAATATTTGTAGTAGTCGTCGTCGTCAAGAACAGGTCAAGCCCTGGCACTATACAGCTCATGAAGGGCCTAGGCCGACCAAGCGACCGCTGCCCAGCCATCCTGCAGATATTGGGGTGACGCGTGATTAGCGCATCGGTCCCCTCGGCCGCTAATCCAGGTTTTCGTGATCGGGGCGCTGCCTCACTGTCAGACAGCTACTCAATTATCCTCACGAGGCTGAGTGCACCCCGTTCCAACCCTCACGTCCATTTTAAAATCCCTGACGGAGCCGGGAATCGAACCCGGGACCTCCGGGGGAGAATCAGGCGCGCTACCCCAATACCACGGGGCCGGCGCAGTAGTCGTCGTCATCCACATTAATTCTGGTTCATTATCATCCTTATCACTAGAGATAGATCACCAGGATATTGTATATTGTATTTGGAAACACTGCTAGCTACTACTACCCGTTGTCGACGGGTTCATAAAATAAAGGTATATAGTTTATGAAGACAATTACTAGGCTATTCCCCCCCCCCCCTCCTCACCGAAAAAATAGAGAAGTCCTCTGACAGAAACATAAATCACACAATCGTCGGTAATAGATGATGAAATTACAATTACTTGATGTTTCGCGAAGAATGAAGTAGACCTAGTTATTAAAATAGGCTTTTACGGTAAGAAAGCAAAGCCAACTCCGTACAAGCCATGGAGGCCTCTGAGTGTACTGGAAGGTAGAGACTTCCACCCTTTGTGACATCGGCACTCGATAGGATGGAATTGTCAGCTCCATGCCCGGCTGTCTATGCTCCCAGAAATTACCCTGGTACTCATTTCTGGTGTAGGCTGAGTGAACTCCAGGGCTTTTTCCGTTTCCGAAAGCTTTGTTCCTAAAATTCACTACCCGGGTGGGGATCGAACCCAGTCCCTTTCAGTTAGAAGCACAGTGCCTCTACCGACTGCGCCACGCAGCCCACTTTACGGTAAGAAATCCTTTCTAATCCTCGTCTGAATTACAAATACACACACTAATACAGTAATCACAATAACACAGGTTATCATACAACTCTACACATGCCCAAATACACGGAACTACATGACCAAGATGTAGCAAAATACAATAAACAACAACATTAACAACAACAACTAACTGCTGCGGCTTTTAGAGACGCCGGGGTGCCGGCATTTTGCTGCGAAGGGGATCTTTAACGTGACAACAAATCTATTGATACGAATCCTTCGTATTTGCGCACCCTCAAATGCCAACTGTCTGAACCAGGATTTGATCCTGCAACCTTGGGAACAGCAGGCAAGACGTTACCAATGCGCCACGCAGCCCGACTCTCACTCAGATACAAGTGAACACCAAATCCTTGATCGTAGGCTATAGTTACATGTAAAGATTGCTACAGCCAGCACAATAACACAAGGGGACAAACAATTTCTTTTTTATTTATACTTTCACACGGAAGTGCATGCCCAATCCTTGGGTAGTTACACGCAAACACTGCTACAACCATCTAATAACACAAGACCTCACTCAAATTCCACTCACCAGCAAGTACATGGAGAAGATTAACTGAATATCCCAACCCCTTAATTAAAATATCTACAGCAAAACAACAGTTTTCTTACCTCATTGAAGCGTACGGCAGAGGTCGCGGCGACACATACTAGCAGGATGAAGAGGAGCGTCATGGTGATTGTAAACCTGATGTTATCGGTCTGTTGCTTTATATACTGATGTTCACAATCGATTGTATGCTATCATATAATCGATAGTCTTGCACTATCGCCGTTTGAATTGAATATATTCATTTTCCTAAAGCGATATTTTGATTAGCTTGCGGGGATATTCTAGTTTAGTTTGGAGGTGTTAAAGTAGTCCCATGATGAATGTAGAACGTCTGTGTGTTATAATGTTATAAACAGTGACCACTGCTAGCCATGCAGACATATTGGTGGGTCAGAGATTAGCTTGATGCGCTCGAGGCCAGAGTTATATAACAACGGCGGCCAAAGTATTCACGCGTCCTTGCTTTGCATCACAGTTTTATAGTTATCAAGGGCGCGTAGCCCGCATCACCTTAAGTAAGGTAGTAAAGATGAAATCGAACCACTTGTCTCCCATCACTACAAATAAATTAATTCTGGCGAGTTTCATTCCCATTTCAATGGTTTTCCTCTTCTGCTACAGGTAAATGCTGGGTTGGTACCTAAACTAAGGCCACGGAAAACTCCTACCCAGATTTTAGCCCTAATTACAAATGCATATACTGTACTAGTACAGCCATCACAATAACACATGCTATTAAACAGATTCCACACACACACACAAGTACGAGTACATGGAGATACATAACCAAGATGTTGTAAAGCCCCTTAATGAATCAATAACAACATAACTTCATCTCCACGCGTTGGAAGAAACATGCTTCGCGTAGCTCAAAGGAGTTTTTGTTCCATTTGAGAGGCTAGGACATTGTGGTCATTTAGCTCCGTGAACTTGGGTATATAAATACATAAATAAACAAATAAATAAATAAATAAATACGGGCACATACAGGGAATGAACAACAACAGGCTTACAAAGAAAATCGTTGATGTAGTAAACAGCTCAAGCAGGAAAACTAATTTGCATCATGAAATAGAGGAAGACTTGAGGCAGGTGGGGATCGACAGGCAAATGCTTGAAGACAGAGGAGAATTCAGAAAGAAAATTAAGAATACAACATTTAAAGTAAATGAAAAGAAGAAGAGAGGAACATTGTGGACGGAACAACAGAAACAGGAACACAGTCAGAGGATGAAGAGATTTTGGGAAGAGAAGAGGAAGAAGGGAGAGAAGTGAAAATTGTGTCATCATGAGATATTTAAGTACAAACACTGTCCGTAAGGGCAAAAAGTACATATAATAATAATAATAATAATAATAATAATAATAATAATAATAATAATAATAATAATAATAAATAAATAAATAAATTCGCTCGCTATCGTTTTACCCTCCAGGATCGGCTTTTCCCACAGACTAAGCGAGGGATTCCACCTCTACCACCACTGAGGGCAGTGTCCTGGAGCTTGATAATAATAATGTTATTGGTTTTACGTCCCTTTTAACTTCACTGGCTTTTAGAGACGCCGGGGTGCCGGAATTTTGTCCCGAAGGGGATCTTTAACGTGCCAGTAAATCTACGGACACGGCTCCCTCGCATTTGCGCACCCTCAAATGCCAGCTGACTGCGCCAGGATACGAACCTGCAACCTTGGGCCCAGCAATCCTGGAGCTTGAGGCTGTGAGTCAGGGATACCTGGGGCGTGTGACCAGCACTACGCCCAGGCGGCCTCACCTGCAAAGCGAACAGGGATGGGAAGAGTGGGATGGTTAGGCAAGGAAGTGGGCAGGAGGCGGCCGTGGCCTTACTGTAGGGACCATCCCGGCATTTGCCCGAAGACGAAGTGGGAAACGACGGAAAACCACTTCGAGGATGGCTGAGGTGGGAATCGAACCCCCTCTACTCATTTGGGCCACCCGAGGCTGAGTAGGTTCCGTTCCAGTCCTCATACCACTGTTCAAATTTCATGACAGAGTCGGCAATCGAACCCAGGACCTCCGTGGCGGCAGCTAACCATGCTGACCGCTACGCTACGGAGGCGACCAAATAAATGAGTAAATAAATACATAAACGAATAAATAAATAAATAAACAAAATATGCCTCGTTATAGCACCGAATTGAATTTTCGAGGATTTCTACCCGATCATCTTCTGGTTTGAGACTGGTGGACAGACAAAAGTACGCTTTACCCTAGCCAGACACGGTAAATTACTTTCACACAATATTATTATTATTATTAATAATAACAATAATTCATCTAGGTACTACTTGAAGAGGCATGACCAAGTAGCCAAGATGATCCACCTGAACCTGGCAAAGAAGCATTCCTTACGTAATAATGTTCTGCCTTACTATCAATACATTCCTGATGCTGTTCTGGAGAACGGTACACACATGCTACACTGGGACAAGTCAGTGGTCACAGATAGACCTATATCAGCAAACAGGCCAGACATTATTCTTATTGATAAAGTGCAGAAGAAAACTCTTCTAATACGAATAGACATCGCAGTCCTATCTCGCATAATATTCAGCACAGTTATACTGAGAAAGTGACGAAATACATGCCTCTAACACTAGCTGAAGAGATCCGACAGATGTGGCGACAGGAATTTGTCACTGTATTGCCTATCATAATCTCTTACACACGTAGCCTATCACACTGGAGTCGCTGAAGCCCAACCTCGATAAATTGGGGCTCCACCATAATCTGCATACCAGTATGCAGAAAGTAGTTATTTTAGAGACCTGCTCCATAGTTCGTTCGTTCCTCAACCTACCGGTATACAGAACTCCACTCCATCTTGCAATAAATGCCGATGAAATGGAGATTATAACCCAACGATATGGTGAACATATGAGACAATAATATTAATGCATCACTACTCAGTTTTTGTGTGTCCGTCTCACTGATCCTGAGAAGTGGGACTCATCTCCACGTACTGGAAGAAACACGCTTCGCGTGGCTCAGAAGAGTTTTTGTTTCATTTGAGAGGTAATTTATCTCCACGTACTTGGGTATATAAATAAATAATTAAATAAATACATTATAAAATATGTGATAACCTGTATCATTGTGATTGAATATTTTGACTAGCAGAAATACCCATTCTTCGAACGGCCTTCGGTATTAATAACCAACCGTTATCAATTTAGCTACTGTCCAAATGGTTAGGGGCTAGGAACTCGTTTGTCGACAAAGAAAAATGGTTAGTTAAAATGTGCTCCCAAACTAAATTCACCTAACGTGTACTTCCTGACGTGAAAATAAAATTGAAAACCTCGTAGACGAAACGCAATGCGTCATATAAAACTGACCCTCACCGTTGTGTCAAGTCCCCAACCCTGGAAGACCCCTTTAATAAATTATAAAGGCTTGTCGTGCATGACAATTCAGGATTTTTAGCCTCCAAAGGCCCAAATTTCTCAACGCCACAAAAATATTATTTCAATTCAGGAATTTTTGAAAATAATGTTGCTGTTTGGAGATATAATAGTCCTTCTGTACGATATATCGCACGTGTAAGTCGTGTGAAAAAATCTAGGGTACCCCTTGACCCCCTTAAGGTATTGATGAATTTTACAGTTTTAGTGGCTTCCATGATAACCTTATGAGTCGTGTAGTTTCAAAAACCCCTATCTCCAAGTTTCACGAAAATGGAGATAAATGCCGTTTGGATTTTTCTGTGGACATGTCTACCGCTGTATACTACTAGTTCGCATCAAAACCCGCTCTAACCGTTCGAAATTCTATGTCAAAGTTGAGGGTTATTTTCATATTCCGCCATCTCCAATGCTTTGCGCTCGGACATAAGTAACATAACCCGCCATCTCCAACTGCCAATAGGAAGGCAATACGCGGCCATGTGACGGGCAGGCGAGGAGCTCTTGGCGCGACTGTGAGAGGTAGCATTTGTGTTTACAGAGTGCCGTGTAGATGTCTATTACTAATTGATTCATCTCATAAATGTATTGAGAAGTGTAGCCCTGGCAAGGGTAGGAAGAAGTTACGTAATGAGCAGCAGTGGAAATGCAATGAAGCAAAAATATCAAGGTATGTTTTCTTATAGTAACATTATGTTATTACGTTCTCTTGTCAGCGTAATTGTAGTACTGTATCAGAAACTGCAGTTAAAAAAAGCTTTAGAACATGCACTGTTGCTTGAAGTCAGCGTGTGGTGTTGTGCCGGATCAGTTGTTCTCATCTCACAGAGGTGACCACAGTTCGAATCTCGGCCAGTGCACATTCGATTCCCTAAAGCCCGTGCCATTGTGGGTGGCATTATGCAGCTTCTGATAATTATTACCTTCTATGGTCACGTTGAGAAGGCAACATCCCTTTCTTTCCCGATGCAGGACATTCATGCAGGCCATTCATAAATAGCTGTGATTTAGTAAGCATACACAATCTCGTAAGTGACAAGGGTGTTTATTACGCAGGTAGCCTACTCGCCGGCTGGACCTCCTGTCACACCAAAGTGCGGCCATAAATCCAAGGCTTATAAGTGCGGAGATATTTCTTTGTTGGATGTGAAGAAGTTTCACTCGGTATTCTACTCTACATCATCAAAACTGCAGCAGGATAGTTTCATTATCAAGCATGTTTCTTGTATACCAGTGGTAAGACGCAAGCCGGCTAATAATATCAGATCCGGAAAAGCGCACACATTCAAGTACACTATTCGGAAACGGGATGGTACGATGGTGCCAGTTTGCCGAGAAACATTTATGGGAGCTCTCCTATTGAAGAAGGACAGAATTCAAGGGGTAATAAAGCATCATTTAGAATCTGGGGGAATGCCTGTGGAGAGAAGAGGGGGAGACAGAAGACCCTATACCAATAGATCAAAACGTGCGGCCATCTGTAAATTTATTGAATCGTTTCGTGCTAAAGAGCCGCACTACTGCCGTACCAAGTCAGCGGCACGAATGTACCTGCCATGTGACCTAAATATTAAAAAAAAAACTTTGGAGACAATACAATACCACTGTTGAAACTGAATTGCAAGCAAACCACTCCTTCTTCAGAAAGATCTTCAATCGAAACTACAATATTGGCTTTGGAAGTCCAAAGACTGATGTTTGTTCAACTTGCTCACAACTAGACGAGGAACTGAAAAATTGCACATCAGAAAGTGCAAAAGTTGATTTGCAGACCAAGAAACGAGTCCACAAGTTAAAATACTGTGCATTCTATGAATATTTAAGAGAGGAAGATGAGTCTATTCAGACTGTTTCCTTTGATTGACAGGAGAACATGCTATTGCCCAAGCTAAATGACCAAAGTGCTTACTTCAGCAGGCAAATAAATGTGTACAACTTCACTGTAGTTTTTGGAAACTCTTAGACGTCGCTGACGCCCGAAAATGTGATGATCTATTCGTGGAATGAAGCTGAATTTCGTAGAGGTGCAAATGAAATTGCAAGTTGTTTGTTTCATGCTCTTAACAGTATCGATCTGTCAAAAAAGAAAACCATGCGTCTATTTGCAGATGGATGCGGTGGGCAGAATAAGAACAGTATTCTTGTATGGTTAGTAAATGGCTTCTATCTGCACCAGTGAATGTGAAAAAAATTGAAATTTACTTTCCTGTAGTTGGTCATTCCTTTTTACCACCCGACAGGGTGTTCGCACGTATAGAGAAAGTTGTGCGAAAAAGAGAGGCTATCCTTAAGCCGGAGGTATACAATGAGATTTTCAGCGGACATAGTAAGCTTTTCCAGCCTGGCTGTGAAGTGTCAATATTTGACTGGAAGGTTCGAGATGTTTTCAAACCTGTCGGCTCGTGGCATTTTCAATTCAGTCCTGTTAAAAGAATTTTTCTAAAAAGGAGCAAAAACAACATATTGGTACAAGGAGAAGTTGCTTACCCTTGCACATTTGGCCTGCCAAAGAGTGTGTTAAAGAGAGGTAAAACGTTTTCCAGACTGGTTCCATGGTTAATTGGAAAAGGTAAGGTTCCTTTAAACAATGCAAAAGTGAAGGATGTCTGCAGATTGGTTGAGAAACATTACAGGGCTAAATGGAGGGAGCTTGCAGATCTCCAGTTTTATGTTTCACTGGAAACGCGTCAGGCTGAACATTGTCAGAGTATGACAGAAGAGCAGGAGGAAGAAGAATACTGAGAACCAAGGGATGACTCCTTATCCTTGTTATATTAGATTGGAACAATCATAATATTTTTATTTTTCATCAGGCAAATACATTGCATATTCTCAACGAACATTTAATATTATTTCATGTTTGCAATTCGTTTTCCATCTCAGTGTGCTACATAGAAGTTAGTAAGTGAAGTAAAAGTAGTTTCTTTGAGCATTAGAGAGCACGAGTGTGTTTGCAATATCCATGTTTACTTCCAAACCCCGCCATGTCCACCTGTGACCTTCAAAACCCCCTATGTTCAAGACAAATATTGCCCTAGCACAAAAATGTAGAGATGAAACTGCATAAATATTGTATGTATTATTCAGTATGAGCTAATTTAAATAAACGTAAAGAAAATTTTAAAATAGAATGTAAAATGCAGTCATGGCAGTTTTTTGCCCTTCCTGAAAAATTGATTTACTTGGAGATAGGGGTGTTTGAAAATACACGACTCTTATAGCCATTTGCAAACTTTCACAGAAATTTACAAACTTTCACCTCGATCGCATATTTACGACACAAAAAATAAAAACTTAATTTTAAAATTCGCACAGCCGCCATCTTGAGGTTATGTACACAATTGTACTAAATTAGATACCAGTGCTTTACAACGTGTATAAACATTTGCTGTACCAAGTTACATTGCATGTGGATCATTAAATCACCAGAAAAGTCTATTTAAAACTTTCAATTTCGCTTGGCCGCCATGTTCGTTTTGTAGTTAACCGGTTTTTTAAAGTCTCATAGATGAACGTCCAGTAGTGCCCTTTATGTCTGTACAAAATTTCAGGGTGATAACGCTAATAGTTTCAGATATATAAAATGCCGGTGAAATATTTCGCACAGCCGCCATCTTGAGGTTATGTAAACAATTGAACGAAGTTAGATGTCGGTGCATTAAAATGTGTATAAATATATACTGTACCAAGTTTCATTACGTGTGGTTGGTTAAATCGCGAGAAACGTCTATTTAAACGTCGCAAATTCGCTTGGCAGCCATGTTAGTTTTGTAGTTACCAGATTTTCAAAAGTCACATTGGTGAACTTCTGGTAGTTCCCTTTATCACCGTACAAAATTCCAGGGTGATATCGTTAATAGTTTCGGAGATATTGAATGCTGGTTAAATATTTCGCACAGCCTCCATGTTGGATTTTTGAGACGTAACAGAGTTTGAAGGGTACGGTCGGAGTCGTCCGGAATAATGCTATGAACTTACCGAGTTTCTATGAAATCGCTCCAGCCGTTTAGATTTTATTAGGGTGGGGAGGGGGTGAGGGGTGGGACACACACACACATGAATCGCACACATGCGCACACACACAGACAGACACACGGACAAAAGGTTATCTCATAAGCCTATTTGTTTTTCAGAAATGTAAATAGGCTAATAAATGGAACTGCATTGCGTCTTACAGAAATAGATGGACCTTTGAGAATCTGTTGCCAGAGTTATTGTCTTGCATTCTTTCATTAGTTTATTAAATGAAATTAGTTTGCTGTGAATATCTCAAAAACTGTTGGTTTTAGGGCCTTAAAATGTGGCTGTCGGAGTCCCTTTGGGACCCCGGGTTTCGTTTCTCACACTGAGGGGCTGAAAATGAGCTTTTTCTCGTCCTTCTACGCCTATTTCAGCATGTGTTGTAAGGGAGTAGGCCCTCTCTTATGAGAGGTACGGAGAAGAGTTACATCAATGATTAGTGTCGTGCCTCTGATGGATAACTGTATCAAATTTTACGTTGATCCACCCAGCCGTTCTCGAGTTATAAGGACACAAAGTTGTCCACAGACAAACAAACAAAGATACAAACAAACAAACAAACAAACAGACAGACAGACAGACAGACAGACAAACATTTTATTTTTGTGCGCATCCGTCATAAAACAGTCTGAAACTCGTTAATAACGCAAATTTCCGTAGAAATTCCGAAAAAAAAAAAACGACAAACTTTCTTTTTTATGAAGGTACCGTATATAGGGATGATTGGGAAGGAGGAAGACGTGACTTTAAGTTAGGAACAATCCCGGCATTTGCTTGGAGTAGAAATGGGGAAACTACGGAGAACCACTTCCAGGATAGCTGAGGTGGGAATCGAATCCATCTCATATCAGTTTTGCCTCACGAGGCTGAGTGTATCCCGTTCCAGCGCTCAGACCAGAATTAAATTTATTGACAGAGCCAGGAATCGAACCTGGACCTCCAAAAATGCTAGCCACTACATCAGGAGATGGACTACATCCTGTCTAGCCTTGCACATCACGTGTTGGAACACAAGACACAAGTGAGGTCTCGCCTGAGGGCTGACAATGAGTTGCATCTTTGGATTGCTGTCCTTCGGAGTCCATCACCGCAAGTCCGACACGGTTCATTTCTGTGGCATATAATAAGGGCGATTATGTATGATTACTATCACGTTCATTTATTGTAATTCTTCTCCGGTGTGGAGTCGCCTAGTGGCTAGAATTATTGCTTGCCATCATAGAGGTCCCAATTTAAATTCCCGACTAGCACGGGGTACACTCAATTTCGTGAAGCAGAACTGAGAAGTGTGTTCGATTCCCTCCTCAGATATCCTAGAGGTGGTGTTTCATAGTTTCCCCGCTTCTATTCCAGGCAAATTCTGTGATGCTTCCTTACTTCATTTGACACCCGCCTCCTTTCCAATCCTCACTTTTGTTGGTTCCTTAGTTCAGGGGCAGCGACAACGCGGTCATGTAGCCCCGTGTACATGGGGTGTGTGTGTAATCTGTCTGATAACCGGTGTTAATTGTGATGGCTGTATTAGTGTGTGTTATCGTTGATTCAGGTAGAAGGAATGAAGACGATTAATTTTTTCAAGTAGTTCCTACTTTTGCTACCAAATGCTACCATCCACGACACCGAGCTGCGAATGTGGTTACTAAATTCCATCGCAGTCAGCACCTGGCGGCGAACGTTGGAACCAATATAGCGTTATCAAACTAACCTACACATTTTAGCTTCCACAAGTGTAGTAAGTGGAAGGTTCTCTTTCATGCCAAAAATCGATGACTTCGGACCGCCGGCTTTACTTCCCTTCTGAAGGAAGGCATGCTGAGGGATTTTTAACGCTCTTAAAAATCCGACGACTTCGGCAAGATTTGAACCCGAAATTTTGGGCATAGAAGCTCAGCATGCTACCAACTACGCCACCGAAGCCGCCAATCCTCACGTTAATAGCAAATACACACACTAATACAATTGGATTAAAGTACAGGGATAGGGGGGTGAAATCTGTACAAAATCCAGACGGCAGTTATTCGAGCGGAAGGACATGAGAGAGAAGCTGGTAAGGAGTAAGGCAAGGCTGCAACTTATCAGCCATGCTTTTGAATCTGTGCATTGTAAAGCAATGAAGGAAATTAGAAACAAAAATATAGTAGGAGTAAAGATTCAAGGATAAATAATTTCTACACTGAGATTTTCTGGTGACATAGTCATCTTACCGATTCACCAGAGGATTTAAATGAGTATTAAATGGTATGGACTCTGTCTTGAGGAAAGGATTCATGATGACATTCTTCAAATGTAAAACAAAATTAATGGAATACAGCCGAAAGAAGTCAGAAACCCATATGGACGTTAAATTGGCAGGTGAAAAGATGAGGAAGTAGGAGACTTTTGTTACTTAGGAAGCAATATAACCAGTGATGGACGAAACAAAGAGGATATAAAAAGTAGGTTGGCTCAGACAAGGCAAGCATTCCTAGGGTATTATTTGAGAGTTTGAAACCAGGTCTTTTATAGTTGAAGATTATCCGGAATACAGTAACATACACCACATTTGAGAGACTAGATTTGGCAACTCACAACAGGTACACTTGCACAAGGAACACATAGCTCTTTGGAATGCGAGAGGGGGAACACATTGCAACTAGACGAACACAAACACACAAACCTGACATGTTTACAAATGTTGTACTATTTCTTCGCTTGTTGTTGTTTGAGTCTTCAGTCTTTTGACGGTTTGATGCAGCTCTCCATGCCTCCCTGTCCTGAGCTAATCCTTTCATCTCTACATAGCTACCACACCCTACATCCGAGGCAATCTGTTTAACATATTCTAACCTTGGTCTACCCCTACAGTTCTTGTCCTCGACCCTTGCTTCCATATCTAAGCTTGCTATTCCTGGGTGTCTTAGTATGTGTCCTACCAATCTATCTCTTCTCTTCATTAGCAGTCGCCAGAAACATATCTCCTCTCCCACTAGTCTTAATACCTCTTCGTTTGTAAACCTATCTACCCATCTGATCTTCATCATTCTCCTGTAACACCACATTTCAAACGCTTCAATTGTCCTCTCTTCTGCTGCACCAATAGTCTAAGTTTCACTTCCATAGAGTGCCACGCTCCAGACAAAAGCCTTGAAAAATGACTTCCTTCGCTTACTAAACCATAACTATGGGTTACATGTGTTGTTTAGGCCTGCTTAAGACAACCTGTTGTGTGCTGCCCTGGGGAGGATTGTAACGTACCAACAAATCTACTCACAGGAGGCTGACAAAATATTCTTCGTTTGTTTCTACGTGAGCACGGTTCCGATGGAAAATGATTCTCTACATTTCTTGGAACTCTTCTTGTACTGTTTATTTGTTACCATATTAAGGGTCGGGTTCACCAACGCAACGTTAGGAAGGAAGGAAGGAAGATTGTAGTTTTACGTGACCGTCAATCGCGAGATCATAAGCCACGGGACCTCCTTTTTACGTGGAATCCGAACCACAGGACATTGCATTTCACATTGAAAATCTCACATGCATTGACCGGGAATCGAACCCGGTCAGCCGTGGTGAGAGGTCAACAGCTTGACCGCTGCGCCACCACGCCCCCCCCCCCCCCCCCCCAACGCAACGTTAACAGGCCTCGATAATTTTAACATCGGAATTAAAGTCGTCGGCATTTCACCGGCACGCCAACGACTTTAATTCCGATGAAACGCCAACGACTTTAATTCCGATTGGCATTTCTTCCACACTCTCTCCAGGCAAATGCCGGGATAATACTTTTCTTTTTCAAAGTCCTGCGGCGCCTATCCCAATCCAGATCCTAATTATTGCAATTACAGGCACTACTATAGTTTTTTTTTTTTTTAATTTTATTTATCGTATGGCTTTTAGTGCCGGGAGTGTCCGAGGACATGTTCGGCTCGCCAGAGTTGTAGCTACTTCCAATGGACACCCATAGGGTGAGCTACAAGTTCCGTTCAATTTCAAGTAGATCCAACTTTCGCTACCAGATATCAATGATACCTAGTGGTAAACGTTGGAACTTTGATAGAGTGTTCCGACGAAATCTAACCTAACAATTTGGCTTCATACTAGTTTAGTCTGTGGAGGGATCTTTTACATGCCATAAATCTATGACATGGGACCGCCGGCTTTACTTCCCCTCCGAAGGAAGGCATACTGGAGGATTTTTAAAGTTCTTAAAAAATCCGACGACTTCGGCCGGGTTTGAACCCGCCATCTTGGGCACAGCAGTTCAGCATGCTACCAACTAAGATACCGAAGCTGCACTACTATAGTTGACACAGCAACACAGACTTTCAGGTAAATACAGACATCAAGTACACAGGGCTGATAATCAATATGTGTCATGACCTTGGAATAAATTAACAGCAACAACACCAAAATAGAGGATTTTCCAATCATTAGATCACCCCATATATAATCAAGGAAGAAAGCATGTAGTTTTATGATTCTGATGTAGTTTTATTGAACGCCCGAGGACTCCCAAGAAGTTCAATTTCAAGTATGAAACCTCTATTAAGAGACTAGTGACGGTTCCATGGAAAACTGGTCTGTTAGAGGGGTGGTCTCTTAATAGGGGTAGGCATTAAAATAATTTTATACTGCATCATTAATAAAGTACAGTTGGGACACATACTTGATTACAATTTATCTGCATTGGTTCACATTTAGTACAAATTAATTACAATTAGTTATTTTCTGTGCTCCGTCATTTAAAAAAGTCATGAATGGATCTCTGTTTCAGATTAGCGCATCTTTCACTTTCTAGAATATCTCTGAGTCAGTTCGAAAGTCCATTAATTTGTTCTGGGTTCGAAAAATCTTCTAGGAGAGCCGTTTTTTGTATTTTTTATACGTTACATAACACTTTTTCTAATGACATTGTATGCTGATGCAGTTCTGTGCCAACAGAACCATTGTTTACATCATCACCCTCATCACCATCTCCAATGGGAAGGCAGACGAGAAGTGATCTTTTGAAAGGGGTCAGACTGAGAAAATGCCTGGTATTTGGTCGGGGAGAGGGGTGGTTCTTAAATAGAGGTAACAAATATCTTGACCTTATGAACTTTTAAATCGGTTACAAGAAAAATCGGTCTCTAAGAGGGGTGGTTTTTTAATAGGGGTGGTCATTTAGAGAGGTTTCACTGTTGATCCAACTTTGGCTACCAGATGCTACTGGCACTAACACTAGCGGCGAGCGTTGGAACTTCTTAGAGCGTTGTGTACTGGCCAAATAAAACCTACACATTTCGCTACACCACCAATTGCAGTGGTAGGTTCTTTCACATGCCATAAATCTATGACATGGCTCCACTGGCTTTACTTCCCCTCCGAAGGAAGGCATATTGAAGGATTTTAACACTCTTAAAAAATCCGACGACTTTGGCCGTGTGTGAATCCGCCATCTTGGGCGTAGCAATTCAGCATGCTACCGACTACGCCAGCGAAGCTGCTAAAGCATGTAGTTTTACATGACCGTTGTTCTTGCGATCTTAAGCCACGGGACCTCCGTGTTACGTGGAATCTGAATAAAAAGACGAGAAATTTCATGTCGAAAAGCGGCGTCGGTGGCGTAGTCGGTAGCATGCTGAGCTGCTATGTCCAATATATTTTTTATTTGTTTTTTATTTTTTATTTAGTCGATTTACCCTCTAGGTTGGTGGTTCCCACGGACTCAGCGAGGAAACTCACCACTACCGCCTCTATGGGCAGTGTCCTAGAGCTTGGAACATCTGGTCGGGATGGATACAGCTGGGGAGGTGCGATCAGCACTTCGCCCAGGCGGCCTCACTTGCAAAGCGAACAGGGGCCTCATGAGGGATGGGAAGGGATGGAAGGTTGGAATGGATAGGCTAAGAAGAGGGAAGGAGGTGACCGTGGCCTTACAGTAGGTACCGTCCCGGCATTTGACCGAAGACGGAGTGGGAAACCACGGAAAACCACTTCGAGGATGGCTGAGGTGGGAATCGAACCCCCTCTACTCATCTGGACCACCCGAGGCTGAGTAGACCCCGTTCCAGTCCTCATACCACTTTTCAAATTTCGTGGCAGAGCCGTAAATCGAACCCAGGACTTCCGGGGCGGCAGCTAACCATGCTGACCGCTACGCTACGGAGGCGACACTATGCCCAAGATAGCGGGTTCAAACCCGGCCGAAGGCGTCGGATTTTTGAAGAGCGTTAAAAATTTCTCAGTATGCCTTCCTTCGGAGGGGAAGTAAAGCCGGCGGTCCCATGTCATGGATTTATGGCATGTTAAAGAACCTTCCACTAATTGCACCTGTGTGAAGCTAATTGGGATAGGTTAAGAATGTAAACAACGCTCTTAGTTTTCTACGTTCGTTGCCAAGAGCCGACTGCGATGGCGTCTACTAGCTAAGTTCTGAACTTGGCCTAGTAGTCGTTGACGGTGGCGCTTGGCGGCAAAAGTAGGAACTATTTGAAAAATTCTAAGTTGCAGTACTTAAATAAAGAAAATAAAAAACGGATAACACACACAATACAGTCATCACAATTAACACCGGTTATCAGATAGATTCTACACACACCCAAAGTACACGGGGCTACATGATCGCGTTGTCGCAGCACCTAAACTTAAGAACCAACCAACCAACCAACCTTCATTTCGAAAATCTCACAAGCATTGATCGCGAACCGAACCCAGTCCACATTGGTGAGAGTCAGGCAGCTTGACTACTACACCATCTCATCCCCTGAGCAGTTCTGCTATCGAGCGATGTTATCAGAGCCAGCAAGATGATTGTAGTCACCCACTATGCAAGTGTTCGAGGAAAGGCGATTTGGAGAAGCCCTTTATCACCAAGGTTTTACTGCACAGAAACGACTTGAATGGCCACGCCCGCTATCACTGAACTCAAATAATGGCAGTCTTCCAGGAAGGTCTTGTTCGCGGAGGATCTCAATGAATCCATGTTACTCCTAATCTACCTCAAACCGTGCGCTTCCACCCAATAGACAACACGTCATGACAAGCCCCGTGGCGAGAACACTTAACCCTTTCGATTCCAAACTACTGTATTATGAGTGGTCATGTTAAAACTGACACCTTAAGATAAGTGGAGTTACACCTTTTTATAAAAATTACCACTTACCTACATTTTTAGCCTATTTTCATTTTATGAAAAAAAAAAAAAAAACAACAAATTGTTCCGTGAAGAACTAAAGCCTATTTTCATATATCCTACTTATAACCACAAGATGGCAGCTGTGCGAAATTTTAAAATCTGGTTTTTACTTCTTGTGTCCTAATCATGCGATTGAAGTTTGAATAATACACGTTCACAATAATCTTCATGTAACAGTACATAACTTTAAGACCTACATACATAAAAATCCAACATGGCGACCTCCGAAATATTTAGCCAGTTCTCAATATCTACGAATCTATTACAGCAATCAAACTGAAATCTTGTATGTTGATAGTGGCAATTAACATAAGTAGGATATATGAAAATAGGCTTTAGTTCTTCACGGAACTACTTATAACCACTAGATGGCAGCTGTGCGAAATTGTAAAATCTCGTTTTTAACATAAGTAGGATATATGAAAATAGGCTTTAGTTCTTCACGGAACTACTTGTTGAAAATACCTTTGGTATACAGAATTAAACTCATTAAACGACATCCCCGTCGCCTCCGTTGCGTACTGGTCAGCGTGATTAGCTGCCACCCCGGAGGTCCGCGGTTGGATTTCCGGCTCTGCCACGAAATTTGAAAAAGTGGTATGAGGACTGGTACGGGGTCTACTCAGCCTAGGGTAGTCTAAATTGAGTATAGGGGTTCGATTCCCACCTCAGCCATCCTCAAAATGGTTTCCCACTTCGTCTTCGGGCAAATGCCAGGATGGCCACGGCCGACTCCTTTCCACTTGCTTGCTTAACCCTTCCACTCTCCCCATCCCTTCATCAGGCCCCTGTTCGCTTTGCAAGTGAGGCCGCCTGGGCGAAGTGATAGTCACACTCCCCAGTTCAATCCCCGACTCAGAGTCTCAAGCTCCAGGACACTGCCCTCAGTGGGGGTAGAGGTGAGATTCCTCGCTCAGTCCGTGGGAACAGCCAACCCTGGAGCGTAAAACGATAAAGAAAAAAATAAAATAAAAAATAAACCGACATTCACTGATCATTTCAAAATTGAAACCTGCCCCTTCTTTACATTTGCCCTCTAATTATTACTACATCGTAATTCCATTAAATTTGAGGGTTGTGGCTTGGCAATCACCTCCTCCCTTCTGCGCGTGGCTACGCTGTGGCGTAGTGACCATTTTCATTGTCGTCCTGATCATTATGGGTAGATTGCCTCAATGTTCCGCCCCATAAAACAGCAATCACCAGCAACGTGTTCCCAAGACCACATAATATTTGATTCTCCCGATATCACGTACTGCGCCAGTATTCGACATTTGTGACAGAGAACCTTTTTACTCGCCAAGCACTTACCTGAGGACTTGCCTTGTGGAAGAGATAGAAGTCTCACGAGTTTATGGTCTGGAGTGACATCAAGAGCGGCCACAAGACTGCTCTGCAAGGAAATTGAATGTAGCGACCTCATCTCCGGGTTGATCCTGACAGTGGCCTCACGCTCTCCACTTAAACTCGCTACAAGTTTCCACAATCCAGCTTCTCACAAGGAATGGTTGGTTGGTTCCTCAGTTTATGGGCTGCGACATATAGCCTCGTGTACTTTGGGTGTGTGTAGAATCTGTCTGATAACCGGTGTTAATTGTGATGACAATATTAGTGTGTCTTATACGTTTTTTTTTATTCTAGTAAAGACTGCAGACTTTGAATTTTTCAAATTGTTCCTAGTTTTGCCGCCAAAAGCCACCGTCAACGACTACTAGTTAAGAACTTAGCTACTAGACGCCACCGCAGTCGGCTCCTGGCAACGAACGTAGAATCATAAGAGCGTTGTTTACAATCTTAACCTATATAATTTAGCTTCACGCAGGTGTAATTAGTGGAAGGTTCTTTAACATGCCATAAATCTATGACATGGGACCGCCGGCTTTATTTCCCCTCCAAGGAAGCATACTGAGGGATTTTAACACACTTAAAAATCCGACGACTTCAGCCAGGTTTGGATCCGCGATCTTGTGCATAGAAGCTCAGCATTTCTCAAGGGAAGGTCACGATATGTTGTCGCGCTAATTATATTCATGTATAGCACATTTAATAGAGCAAGTAAATATACACACACCATACACATTTTAGGCCGGCTCCGTGGTTTTCGTGTAGGGCGCCTGCCTCTCACCCGGAGGCCCTGGGTTCAGGGCTCAGTTTCAGGCTCCATCAGGGATTTTAGAAACTGCCGTGAGGGCTGGAACGGGGTGCACTCAGCCTCGTGAGGGCAATAGAGTAGATGTCTGACAGTGAGGTAGCGGCCCGGTCACGAAAACCAAGATTAACGGCTGTGGGGACCCGATGCTCTGACTACGCGTCACCCCAATATCTGCAGGCCAAATGGCTGGGCAGCGGTCACTTGGTAGGCCTAGGCCCTTCATGGGCTGTAGTGCCAGAGGTTAAATGTTAAATACACATTTTAGCTGACTTGGACTATTTGAACAGGACAAATCAGTCGTCAAAGTTACAATGAGAATACTGTACATATGAATGATTTATTAAACAAATAGATTATTTGAGACAAATAGTCAATAATATGAGAAGCCTCCATTGCCTAGGTGGCAGCACGCCGGCCTCTCACCGCTGGGTCCGTGGTTCAAATCGCGGTCACTCCATGTGAGATTTGTGCTGGACAAAGCGGAGGCAGACAGGTTTTTCTCCGGGTACTCCGGTTTTCCCTGTCACAATTTCATTCCAGCAACACTCTCCACTATCATTCCATTTCATCTGTCATTCATTCAAACATTGCCCCAGGGTAGTGCGACAGGCTTCGGCAGCCAGCACAGTTCATATCCTCGCCGCAAGATGGGACTTTATTTATTCCATTCCCTGACCTGGTCGGTCGACTGGAAGCAGGCTGTGGATTTTCATTTCAGTCGATAATATGACATGAAACACTCTATAACAGAGTTTACGTACTTGACGACACTATCGGAGGCAAAGAATATGCTCATGCTCATGGACACACTCTTCCGTTAATCCTTCTTCGAAGCTGTACTCCATGGTTGTTTGAAATACACCAGGAAAGTCTTTGGTGTAGCCGCAAATGTACATTTGAATAAGTTGGAGAATCCTGCTGCCGAGAACTGGCAATACACAAACAATTGAAGGCGTAATAAGTGGTCTCTATGCCATATGTTATCTCATTGTCAGAAGATACCATAATTATATTTGTGATAAATTTTACAAAATTTTTGTAAGGACGGAAAAGGAAAACGTCGTCAGGTTGCACAATGCCTGTGCATTTTGATGGAATCAGCTTCTTGATGAATTCAACAGTAGAGTTGTATAGTCCATCATTTCTATTGGCTGTCCAGGAGTCAACCAAAAGAAGGGCTTTAGTTTTGTCATGAATATCTGGTCTCAGTAATTGTTCTAGGAAGACTTTTAAAACCCCTCTTCGTATGACCTATTCATCACTCTCCTGTAAATACCGCTGCAGCATAGCAGTTGAAACTTGACAAAGAGCTTTTCGTTCTCGTCAGTAATAAAACACAAATAGTTTTGTTCTATTCTCCACGACAACTACTGTGACCTACCCTTGCCAGACTTGAGGCCCTGTCCTTTGCATGGTCATAAGACAAATGTACAGGTCTACAAACAATCTATACTACCTACAACCAGAAACGAAGCAAGAAATATTTCTAAAATTAGCTTCTGGGGTTAGATTCCACCTAAGCTGTTATTGTTGATTCATTTGGAGACTTTGTGACATGGCGATCATTAAGCCCTATGTAGCGGCTTCGGTGGCGTAGTCGGCAGCATGCTGAGCTTCTATGCCCAATATCGCGGGTTCAAACCCGCCGATGTCGTCGGAATTTTTAAGATCGTTAAAATCCTTCAGTATATTGAACCCGATGTCACATTTGCCATGTGACCTCTTTGGCTCATGAAGAATTCATCATCCATGGAGCAGGCCAAGAGAGCACTCGTTTGACTAATATGAGTTGCCGCGCCGAGAGTATATTATGTTGTAAATATTTTGTGAACCCCATGATCATTAACCACTGCTGTAAATATTTTGGATGCTCAGAAGAGAAATATGATTTATGATAAACTAGCTGAAGTACCCGTGCTTCGCTACGCGTCATAAATAAATTAAAATGTGAAGGTGACAGTTAAAACAGGGGATAGGCGAGGTTCTGCGCAGAGGGACATTAGGGATGGAACATTTTGTCCAACTACACCGCTCGGCGTTGACCGTGTTTTATAGCACAAATTTAGGTTTTACTCGCTAACAGTTGCAGATACCTTTCGGATAGAAAATGTAATTTTAAACCTCGCATATGCCATCAAAAATTTGCTATTTCTTGGCGTTCTCTTTTTATTTGAAATGGAAATATGAAAATTTAAAACCAAAGGGTGTAGTGACGTCACTAAAATGGTCGCCATTTTAAATAGTGCAAAGTATTGAAATCAAAAGTAACCTATATGTTAACCAGGTAAATCAGCTACTTCCATGTAAAATTCACGTAAATCGGACCAGTGGTACTTGCGAGATTGAGTAATACACAGACACACACCATCTCAATTTTAGCCTCGCATCGCTCGCGTCATAGTCGTATCATATTGTTTTTCAATGAAATGCAGGTTTAACCCCGTTAATACCCCTTTAGAACCTGATTACCCAAAAATCCCTCCTTAGTAGACGTTTTCGACACACAACAAACAAACATATCCCCAAAATATCATTCTTCTAACTTTAATAGTTTTGGTTGGTCGATGAGAGCAAACATCCAAAAATCCTTCCTTATTGGACGTTTTTCTTCCAGAAGTTCACCCCTCCCCATATGCCCCTTAAATTGCATTTATGAAAACACGGTCGAACACCTATTTATTTTATTTATTTATTCATTTGTTTATTTATTTTTAAGCTGATAGATTTCCTCCGAGTTTCAGACTCCTCCCTATGTCGTTTAAGTGATACACGCTCAGTTAGGAATCTTTCAACCCCCACTTTTCATCCCTTTCACCTCATAATATACACTACATCGAAAAACCATTAGACATGTGCCAGCTTATTTTTAATGGTTAGTATATGTGCCAAGTATCACATCCCCAAATGAAACCACTCGTGAGATATTGTTATTCAATGGAAAGCACGTTTACCCCCTTAACACCTCTTTAGAACCTGAATATCCAAAACTCTTTCCTTAGTGGACGTTTTTGACATACAACGAACATATCCCCAAAATTTCATGTTTCTAACTTCAATAATTTTGGCTGGGCGATGATGAGTGAGTGAGTCAGTCAAGACATTTTCTTTCATTTATTTTTGATAATTTCACCCCTCCCCATGAACCCCTTAAATTGGATTTATGAAACAAACGGTCAAACACCTATTTACTTATTTAAAGCTGTTTTCCCCCTGAGTTTGATGAGTGAGTAAGTGAGTCAATCAGTTAGGACACTTTCTTTCCTGTTTTTTCCCCCAGAATTTCACCCCTCTCCAAGGGCCCCTCAAATTGGATTTATGAAAAAACGTTCCCACCGAAATTTCAAACTTCACGCCTATGTCGTTTCAGAGATACACGCTCCGTCAAGAATCCCTCAACCCCCAATTCTCACCCCTTTCACCTCATAATATACACCACATCGATAAACCCTTAGACATATGTCTGATTATTTTTAATGATTAGTTTATATACCGAATATCACATCCCCAAACAAACAACTCATGAGATATCGTTATTCAATTAAATGCACGTTTACCCCCTTGACACGTCTCTAAAACCCGAATAAACATAAATCATTCCTTAGTTAACGTTTTCGACATACAGCGAACATTTTCCCAAAATTTCATGTTTCCAACTTTAATAGTTTTCGCTGGGCGTAATGAGTGAGTGAGTCAGACAGGACATTTTCTTTCATTTATTTTACCAGAATTTCACCCCTCCCCATGGGCCCCTTAAATTGGATTGATTAAAAAACGCTTGAACACCTATTAACTTATTTCTTAAGCTGTCTTTTACCCCTGAGTCAGTCGGTTAGGACACTTTCTCTCCATTTTTCCCCCAGAATTTCACCCCACCCCATTGGCCCCTTAAATTAATTTATGAAAAAACAGTCGAAAACCGATTTACTTACTTTTTAAGCTGATTTTTTTTTCGCTGAGTTTCAAATTTCTCGCCTATGTCGTTTAAGAGATAGGCCTACACGCTCCATTAGGAATCCTTCAACCCCCACTTTTCAGCCCTTTCACCTCATAATAATACACCACATCGAAAAACGCTTAGACACATGTCTGCGTATTTTTAATGATTAGTTTATATGCCGAGTATCACATCCACAAATGAAACCACTCGTGAGATATTGATATTCAATGAAATGCAGGTTTAACCACCTTAAGACCCCTTTAGAACCCGAATATCCAAAAAACCTCCCTTAGTGTACGGTTTTGACATACAACGAACATATCCCCGAAATGTCATGTTTCCAACTTCAATATTTTTGGCTGAGCGATGATGAGTGAGTGAATGAGTCAGGACATTTCCTTTCAATTTTTTTTCTTCAGAATTTCATCCCTCCCGATGAACCCCTTCAATTTGATTGAAAAACAAACTGTCGAAAAGCTATTTACTTACTTTAAAGCAGTTTTTTCCCGTGAGTTTGATGAGTGAGTCAGTCAGTCAATCAGTTAGGACACTTTCTTTCCTGTCCCTCCCCCCAAATTTCACCCCTCCCCATGGGCCCCTTAAATTGGATTTATGGAAAAGCGGTCAAACACATATTTACTTATTTTTATGATGATTTTTTTTCCGCTGAGTTTCAAACTCCTCGCCTATGTCGTTTAAGAGATACACGCTCCGTTAGGAATCTTTCAATCCCCAATTGTCACCCCTTTAACCTCATAAACACATCGAAAAACCCTCAGACACGTGTCTTGTTACTTTTTAATGATAAGTTTATATGCCGTGTATCACATCCCCCAATGAAACCAATCGGGAGATATAGTTATTCAATGAAATGCAGGTTTAACCCCCTTAAGACCCCTTTAGAACCTGAATATCCGAAAATCCTCCCTTAGTAGACGGTTTTGACATACAATGAACATATCCCCAAACTGTCATGTTTCTAACTTCAATAATTTTGGCTAGGCGATGATGAGTGAGTGAGTAAGTGTGTGAGTCTGGACATTTTCTTTCAATTTTCTTTTTTCAGAATTTCACCCCTCCCCATGAACCCCTTAAATTTGATTTATGAAAAAAAAAACCTGTCGAAAAGCTAATTACTTACTTTAAAGCATTTTTCCCCCTGAGTTTGATGAGTGAGCCAGTCAGTCAATCAGTTAGGACTATTTCTTTCCTGTCCCCCCCCCCCAGAATTTCACATCTCCCCATGGGCCCCTTAAATTGGATTTATGAAAAAACTGTCAAACACATATTTACTTCTTTTTTATGTTGATTTTTTTTTCGCTGTGTTTCAAACTCCTCGCCTATGTCGTTTAAGAGACACACGCTCCGTTAAGAATCTTTAAATCCCCACTTTTCACCCCTTTCACCTCATAATATACACCACATCGAAAAACCCTCAGACACATGTCTTCTTATTTTTAATGATGAGTTTATATGCCGAGTATCACATCCCCCCATGAAACCAATCGGGAGGTATTGCTATTCAATTAAATGCAGGTCTACCCCCTTAACACCCCTTTAGAACCTGAATAGCCAAAATTTCTCTCTTAGTGGGCTTTTGCGGCCCTTGAGGAAGCTGCATACCAGATTTCATTCCAATCCGTTCGGTGGTTTCTGAGATTTCGTGATGAATAAATCAATGAGTGAGTGAGTGAGTGAGTGGTATTTGAAAAATATATAGTAGAAAGAAGATAGTGTCAAGTCTTTGTTATGCTAAACTCGGTTGACAGTGCTGTGTGAGCAGTTGAGTAACTAACGGGATTTCAAGTAAAGATCCTCATTTTCTATACCGGTAGTGCTGAGCGCAATTGGCATCAAGTCGGCCGTGTCTAGACTTGAGCTATGTTGCCATGGAAACTATCTATCTTGCCATTCCCTCATGAGTATATTTTATGATTTAATTAGCCTGTTTTTGAGTGAAAAAGGGCCAAAATCAGAAGAATGAGAAAGACTATCGAAAATTCATGTAGCCAGCGGTTCCTTCTGGGTCCTATACTATGTGTATGCAAAATATGGTTGAGATTGGTGGAACGGTGTAGATTTGTATACGGAACCAACATATATACATACATACATACAGACTTTCACTTTTATATATTAGATAGGAGACATGAATATAAAGAATCCCTAGTGAATGCCGCAGATATATTTACAGTCACACACTTAACTAGTTACTAGAGAGTCCATCCGGCATCTTGATGAGGCGACTCTTATCGCAAGCATGATTGCAGCGTGACGTACTATTTTTGACAGGCATGGTCCTGCTTTGACATCGAAACGTGCTCGATAAATCGAGGAGTATCTGTGTGATTCTACTAAATCTGGTGAAGAAACATACGTGATTATGTGCAGTATGACTGCCGAGTGTGTTTATGATAATCAGTAATCGCCAATTCGGAATATTTGTAGTCTTTCACTAACAATTTAACATAGGCACAAAGTACGCTGCTAAGCCACGTTTTTTTTCTTACATGTGCAGCGAGATTATCATCATCAGTGTTAAACAAGTAATGAACGATTCACGAGTGAACTTAATCAATCAGTTCTAAGTGTGTACTTTGGCACAAGCCATAAGTTAGCTTCTGTGAACGGAAAAACCACATGGCCATTCTATCTTGCTAACTGCTACCAGTGTAAATTCTGTGAAATTGCAACTAGAGCGATAAATTCAGTGAAACCACTATGGCTTTATTGAAACATAACTATTATGAAGAAACGCTAATTATTCAACTAGTCATGAGCTTTGAAATGGAGTAGACCCATGCCATGGCGGGGTTTAGCGACGGTCGGACCGCACTCCAGATGGTCTAGCGATGGTGGGATCGCACGTCAAATGGTTTAGTAATGGCTGAGATTGTACTACAAAGCAAGCACGTGGATTACAGGCATTCCATCCATACGCCTAATTTGCAACCCAAACCATGCATAACTATGAAGAACACACGTGAGTCAGGCTGACGGCCAAACCTATTTTTATGTATGGTCCTGCTGTGGGGACTAGATTAGTTATTATGACCTTACGCCGCACATTCCTAGGTAGGATTTACACTTAACATGCACTCCTAGGTGGTGGAGAAACCACAAAAATAACGTATCATTTGCACTTGTTGAGGATAATAGCATTTGCCACCAATTATTGTACATAACATTTTTTTATATAACTTCGACAGAGCATCGAACCAACACTCTTTTACGTGCAGGATTTGTATCATAACCTTGTCTGAAAGAAGAGTGTTTTATTTTAACAAGTGAAACTCAACGACCAGATGTTGGCCGTGAAAAGGAGCCAATGTCACATTTTATTTGATTTATTTTGACATTGCAAACGCGACGACAGCGCGCTCTTTTCTTCAGTAAGTTATATAGAAGGCAGTGGGCCCAGTGAATAACAAACATTCTTGTTACCTGAAAACCAATTTATGTAGTGTGGAGAAGTGAAACAAATACTTTTTTTTTGACATGCAGACGGCTACCAAACAAGCTATGAATTGTAACATTATAAGATGAGCTGAGCAGGCTATTCTTGGTTCGAGAGAACGGGTCATTTTATAGGACTGTAAGCAAAAGACCCAAGTTTATAAATGCTAGGTTTCCAGACGCTCAGGTCTGATATATGAGTAAATGAGACACCTTTCTGTAACTTGAGAGTATACAGCTGTTATGACAGCAATATTTAAACCTTATCCTCAAGCTTGGATAGTATAGATTTAAAAGGAACCTTGTAATGTAAAAACGCTCTACAGCGGTAGGATATGATTACCCTTAGATGCTAGTACAAGGTTTCGTACTTTATAGGCTGGTGACGCGTACGATTTTTGTCACGTTACTACAGCAGATATTCAATGGATCAGTGGTATTGATCAGCACACTGAGGTGCTATTTATGGTATTGGAATTGATTTTTCTTCCAATGAAGTGTTTGTATTGGATGCTTGGGACCTCAATTGTTTACACTATACGAATTTAACATGGTCATTAAAAATACAATGAAACTGATAGGAATAAACTAATAGAAGGTAATAATCAAATATCAGGGTTTTTCAACTAAAACTGAATATAAACCGAAAGCTAGGAACTCTAATGAAATCTAAATAAAACCATAAACTTCAATGAACCTTGATGACCATAACTTAGACTTGTTTCTTCGTCTCATTTTAAATACAAATATAGCTTTCCCCTATTGAGCGACGACAGTCAAATAGTTACGTGTTTAAACGCGGTAGCTAAGCTGATGATGCGATGTTAGACATGCATTAATTCATGCTATCGCCAACATAACGTTTCTCTCCCAACACAAACATGACCCATGTTCGCAAAGAGCGAATTTGCGTTGTAGGAAGGTAACTGTAGTGGCGGCCTTTGCGCATCTAATTTAAGAGTGTTTACATGTTATTCATTTGTGTTGTAACTAGGATAGATTTTCATACTTTCTGTTAGGTTCAGAATGTGCATAGCTTTAGCTTGGAAATAAATTTTGGATGAAACGCTTCTCGTTTACATCGTTGCCATTATGATTAACGTACGATAGGCATTAGATCATATGATTATAACGTTAAATGTTGGAGATGACACCATCATAGCGTAGCTTTAAACTTATTATGCTTTAAATGTAACTAATATCTTGCATTGTAAACAAGTAAATAACTCACCTTGCTGTAGAATCATTCTTGTACTATTACTATTATTGAATCTCCGAAATAATTGGATAGGGAAGATCTACGTGTCATTCTCTAGGGAAGATCTACGTGTCATTCTCTTAGATTGCATTCTTTGTTTTTCCACATTTGCGTAGGACTTCGAAAGGCTTAATTTGTTAGGATTGTCGCACGGAGACGAATTAATTATTATGAACATTGTTAGCACGGACTAGCCGTTTTCACCTCTCGGAAGTGGTTAGGGGTCTGCCACTTTTTTGAATAAACTGAGTGCGATTTAAATGTAAGCCTTGCCTCTTTATTGTATTTCTTGAGTTTGTATTCCTCTGGACTGGTGGTTTTTCCTCTCATTACACCCGACACACCCCGAGTACGGTTTCTTGAGTGCTTTCCCCGTCCGAGAATGCATTCCTTCCCGGCCCATTTATCTTCCTGGGAGATGGGGGTTTCGGAAGGGTCATTTAAGGTCGATGGCTCCCCGGAATCCTCGTCAATCGGGCACATACAGACTTTATTTTAATTGGCGTCTCAAAGTGATTAGCTCGAATTTGAGAGGTCACGTTAGCTGGTGTACTGATTCTTTAATTGGCTCCACAACATGATCAGCTCGATTTTGAGAGATCTAGTTGGTGGCATACGAATATGAAAACTCGAATTTGAGAGGTCGATAGCTCATTGTTTGTTTTTAGGGTATGATAGCATCTGCCAGGTCAGTGACGAATCGGTATTCGCACGGCTGGACAGTAGCTGCATGGCACTCATTTTGAGATAGAACCATGAGGTCAGTTGGCAGTAATTACTGTTAATTAGTAGAGAGATTTTCACTTGTAGCCAAAGCTGATCTTAAGTAAATGTAATTGTTAGTTTGTGTATTTAACTTTTGTTAGGACTGAGGTACAGCAACGATCCCTTAGTTTATGAAGAGTGCAGACTTTCCCCAGAGCTTGATCTTAAGGTGTACCATAGTGTGTAAGTTTCAGCCAAACTATTCCCCGCCTAATTCTCAAATCGAATTTATTGTGATGGCAAGAGAAGCAGAGATGGACATTATCGCAACTCTGCCAGAGTTGCTGAGGACCCTGCGCATGTCAATTAATCAAGTTCAGGTGAACGTTGCTGGTATTCAAACTAACTTGAATGACATGGGAGCAAACATTCGAGCCGAAATGCAGGCTAATACAAACAATGTTAGAGCCGATATGCTGGCTAATACAGAAAATCTTAGAGCCGAACTAGGAGCCGAAATACAGGTCAATTGTAACAATGTTAGAGCCGATATGCTGGCTAATACAGAAAATCTTAGGGCTGAACTAGGAGCCGAAATACAGGCCAATTGTAACAATGTTAGAGCCGATATGCTGGCTAATACAGAAAATCTTAGAGCCGAACTAGGAGCCGAGATACAGGTCAATTATGACAACATGAACACTAATATAAACAATTTACGCACAGAGGTCAGGGATGATGTTGAAAATCTTCGAACAGACATTAATGATATGCAGGCAGATTGAAATAGAGTTAGGGGTGACATTCAAGCTACTTCGATTACTCTCAGGGCTGATTTCGCGAAAGAAATTAAGACTAACATCACAAAAGCAATGGATGACGTCAAGTCTGAAATCGAAACAGATCGTCGTAACTCAGAGGTCGTACTGGAAGCTGTTAAGACAGAAATCCGCACTAACCAGATAGACAACATGAGGAAACTGGAAGAGATACGGGTTAACGCAGCGGAATTTAGGGTCGATTTTGACATACTTAAGGGCGACCTAAACGAAAACAAAATGAATTTTACCAACTTAGAAAAGAAGATGGGTAACCTTTCCATTGAAACCACAGATTCGAACGATAAAATCCGTGAATATGTAGGCAAAGCTATCGATGAGTTAGGAGGAGAAATGAACGAAAAGTACCATGACTTAGATGGCATCGTCGGAGGAAAAATAAAACGGTTATAGATCCAGATGAACGCCTTGCGTGAGGAAAATAAGCAGAAATCAACTCGAGTAACTTCAGAGCCGGAGAAACCAATCCTCAAGCGTTACTTCGAACAGATAGGAGCTGACACAACCAAAACACCGAAGGAGGAAACACAACCGAATCCTATCGAGGCTTGGAAAAAGTATTTTGAGCAGGAGAATGCTGATACTACACCAGCATCACGGAGGGAAGTACTACCAAATACTGGCGAAACATCTGTCTGATTTGACATTCCGACATTCAGTAGGACTCCGAGTATGATTCAGACACCTCATCCGAATGTTGTATTCTTGAAAAGTCAAGATTAACGCCCTCTCAAGTACATGGGAACCTAAGCTCAGACACCTGCAGAATTTCTCCATAATCTGGAATACTACATGCGTGAAACAATGGTCACACCCGATAAAGAACTGAGAGTAGTAGAGAGATTGCTAGACGGCACTGCTCTAATCTGGTTCAAAGCATTTAGCTATTCTTTCCGGAGCTATCAAGACTTCAAAGAAGCGCTATTAAAAACATTTTGGTCTGTGGAGATACAACAGGGGATCCGAGCTGAAATGTACAACAAACGTTTCTCTAGCAACCTGCCCACGAAATATGCCTCATACTTCGCTCAACAACTTTCAAAACTGCAATGTGTACGTCCACCTGTGTCTGAACAAGAACTAGTCCAAACTATCATCCGACAGTATCCAGGAGATGTTCAGAAGTCGTTAATCGCTTCGGGAGCAAATACGTTCGCCAAATGCGATGGAATTCTGCGCAGATTAGACTGTAGCAATGAATAATTTGCGCCGACAAGACATCGTCATGAAACTCGTCTGGTCAACTTAACATCCGTAGACCAGATGGTACAGACAACGAACAGAAATGATAGAGAGCAGAATAGAGGAGCTCGCAACCGGAATACTAACGATCAGAGGAGAGACGGAACACCGTACGATAGGAACAGAGAAGAGGAAGCGTATCAACAGAGGAGATACCAAGCTCTGAGAAATGACAGATCACGTTGGAATCGCGAACGAAACCAACGGTACAACCACAACAACAACTACAACAACCGGTATGATCGTAGAAACGATAACAATAATCCCAGGAGAAATTATAGATACAGCGGAGGCTATCGAAGAGACAGGGACCCCAGGTATCAGAATACTAACGACAACAATCGTAGAGGCGACAGAGCTGATAGAGATTGGCAAGGAAGAGCAGAGGAGAGTCAGCGGTATTTACGCGAACTTCAAGGGAGAAGAGATGACCAAAATCCACCTCAAACGTCGCGGGATTACGACAACAGGGAAGAAGTACCAGAGAATTATGATGAAGCAAGGACATCCACTGGTCACACAGGACACCAGTACATCTTGAAAACACGATGCAGGGAGATGTGGCACACTTAAATTTGATCACCAAGATATTGGATGAGTTACACATTTCTAATATTATGGAAGAAAGGGAAGCCAAACGGAGATTGGAACCACGAGGAAATGAAACTTTAGATGAACTGCTAGCAGAATACGAGGACATTTGCGACAATACTCCAGGCGAAATTGCCAACTTCGAATACTCTCTTAATGTACTAGACCAGGGGTCTCCAAACTTTCCAGCCTTAGGGCCATACTGATTACTCCAGTAAGTTCCGAGGGGCAAAACCATATTATCATTGTTGCCGGTGGTAAAAAGTGAAATAGTCCACTGATGAAAAAAAAGTCCGAAAAAGTACGCAACGTTGAAAAAAGGCTGCAAATCGGACTAAAGTCCGCAAAACGGCAACACTGCATATTATTAATTTTCCTGTCATTATCTGTAATTTCTAGATTAGTCGTAGAGTACGAGCCATGAGGAGTAACGTGACACGACATCTGGTGGACACAAGCGGAAATAGGTAGTTCCTTCTATCGCTAACAGGTGGCGCTAATAGCACGTACAGAGTAATCTCGTTGGTTCGAGAGAGTTCTGGTGTCTTCCACTCACTTCTAGATGGCAGTAATTGGAATATATAAGAAGGCTAGTTGCGCAACCATAAGTCAGTTCCTATGACACTGTTGTGAAATAAAATAGTACGTACCTCCTTAAAACGTGTTTGTGCGTGTTTAAGTTTAAGACATCTTTGTAACAGTATTTTGATTTGAATTGTTGCTTTTGTGTGTGATTTAGTAGTATGGAAAAGAAGCGAAAAATTGATAGTGAATGCAGAAAATTCAAAGATGAGTGGAACATTCAGTATTTCGTAATTGAGTCCAGTAACAAGGCGCTATGTTTGATTTGCAATGAAAGCATAGCCGTTCTCAAGGAATATAACATTAAACGTCATTAAGAAACAAAACATTTTCAAAATTACTCAAAATATACAGGAAGTTTGTGGACAGAAAAATTCGAAGCTATGAAGCGCGGATTGAAATCGCAGCAATCTTCATTTACAAAACTCAAAACCGAACAAGAGGCTGCAACTCGTGCCAGCTTTCGTGTGGCTCTTGAAATTGCAAAACGTGGAAAACCATTCACCGATGGAGAAATTATCAAAGAATGCATAATTGTAGCAGCCGAAGAAATGTGCCCTGAAAAGGTAAATTTATTAAAAACTGTCAGTATGTCAGCAAACACTGTGGCTCGAAGGGTAGAAAACATCGCTGAAAATATATCCTCTCAACTGTTCGACAAAAATGGAGATGTTGAGTGGTTTTCTTTGGCCTTGGATGAGTCAACGGATGTGTCAGATACTGCTCAGGTGTTGATTTATATTCGAGGAGTAGATAAAAGCTATGAAGTGCATGAAGAACTTCTTGATATGTATAGTATTCATGGCACAACTACTGGTACAGATATTTTTAAAGGAGTTGAAATGGCCATTAATCAAAAGAACCTTCGATGGAAAAACTTCAAATGTATTACAACTGATGGAGGCAAAAACATGAGTGGGAAAGATAAAGGAGTGGTCGCTCTTGTGTCAAAGGCTGTAGAAAATGACGGTGGTTCAAAACCATTAGTCTTACATTGTATCATTCATCAACAGTCTTTGTGCGGAAAATGTTTGGATATGTCTGAAGTTCTGAAACCAGTCATATCACCTGTTAATTTTATGAGATCGTTTGGGCTGAATCACCGACAATTCCGACAATTTATTGAAGAGATTGGAGAAAATGACTTACCTTATCATACTGCCGTACGTTGGCTTAGTTGTGGGAAAGTCCTTCAGCGCTTTTTTGAACTTCGAGCAGTGATCGAAATTTTTTTGAATGAAAAGCATCGCCCTCTTACTGAATTACAAAACAACGCATGGCTGTGGAAGTTAGCATTCTATGTTGATTTGACAAAACATGTGAACGAACTGAATTTGAGATTGCAAGAAGAAAACCAGCATCCTCCTGATTTATACACTAATATCAAATCATTCCGGAAGAAATTGATACTGTTTCAATCACAACTACTCGTTTCTCGGACTTCGATGCCTTTGCGAATCAAATTAAGATTTTTCAGGATCCTTTTGATACTGACATTGAAACCCTAGCCCCGGAACTTCAAATGGAAATGATTGAACTACAGTTCAGTGATATAATTAAGAACAAATATCAAAACTCATCTTTGTTGGAATTTTATAAGAGTCCTCCACTGACACAATTTGATAATTTGCATAAATTTGCCCGTGGGCTGTTTTCTGTTTTTGGTACTACTTATTTGTGTGAGAAGACCTTCTCCAAAATGAAGTACACAAAAAATGTTTACAGAACTAAATTAACTGATGAGCATCTTAAATCTCTTTTAATAATTGGTACAAGTAAAATTAGTCCACAACTACAAACTATTGTCAGTAGAAAATCTCAATTACATAAATCTCATTAGTATTTCATATGTCTGCATGTTATACATGTCTTTACTCATTACAATTCTGTGTTTCTTTATCCAACTTATCACAAACACAATAACAATAAGCCTACAACAATGTTATGAGTAGTTAGCCCATGACCATATCAATGTAGATGTCATATTAATAATTATTCAACATAAAATTAGAATACTACAGTAAACTAAATTTAATTTGCTATAAAAAATATGTTCTCTAAAAGGAGTTTTCAAGTATGCTAGCTCTCCGCGGGCCGGACATAATCTGTCCGCGGGCCGGATGTGGCCCCCGGGCCGTAGTTTGGAGACCCCTGTACTAGACGATGCAGCCAACCTGCGACGATATATCGCCAATTGAGAGTGTGAGACAAATAAAAATGCCTTTCATCATTTTTATTTCGCTAACGAAAGGGCATATGAACCCGATGTCACATTTGCCATGTGACCTCTTTGGCTCATGAAGAATTCATCATCCATGGAGCAGGCCAAGAGAGCGCTCGTTTGACTAATATGAGTTGCCGCGCCGAGAGTATATTATGTTGTAAATATTTTGTGAACCCCATGATTATTAACCACTGTTGTAAATATTTTGGATGCTCAGCAGAGAAATATGATTTATGATAAATAGGAGGCATGAATATAAAGAATCTGTAGTGAATGCCTCAGATATTTTTACAGTCACACACTTGACTAGTCACTAGAGAGTCCATCCGCCATCTTGATGAAGCGACTATTATCGCAAGCATGATTGCAGCGTGACGTAGTATTTTTGACAGGCATGGTCCTGGTTTGACTTCGAAACGTGCTCGATAAATCGAGGAGTATCTGTGCGATTCTACTTAATCTGGTGAAGAAACATACGTGATTATGTGCAGTATGACTGCCGAGTGTGTTTATGATAATCAGTGAATGCCAATTCGGAATATTTGTAATCTTTCACTAACACTTTAACATAGGCACAGAGTACGCTACTAAGCCACGTTTTTTTTACATGTGCAGCGAGATTATCATCATCAGTGTTAAACAAGTAATGAACGATTCACGAGTGAACTTAATCAATCAGTTCTGAGTGTGTACTTTGGCACAAGCCATAAGTTAGCTTCTGTGAGCGGAAAAACCACATGGCCATTCTATCTTGCTAACCGCTACCAGTGTAAATTCTGTGAAATTGCAACTAGAGCGATAAATTCAGTGTAACCACCATGGCATTATTGAAACATAACTATTATGAAGAAACGCCAATTATTCAACTAGTCATGAGCTTTGAATTGGAGTAGACCCATGCCATGGCGGGGTTTAGCGACGGTCGGACCGCACTCCAGATGGTCTAGCGATGGTGGGATCGCACGTCAAATGGTTTAGTAATGGCTGAGATTGTACTACAAAGCAAGCACGTGGATTACAGGCATTCCATCCATATGCCTAATTTGCAACCTAAACCATGCATAACTATGAAGAACACACGTGAGCCAGGCTGATGGCCAAAACCTATTTTTATGTACGGTCCTGCTGTGGGGAATAGATTAGTTATTATGACCTTACGCCGCACATTCTTAGGTAGGATTTACACTTAACATGCACTCCTAGGTGGTGGAGAAACCACAAATATAACGTATCATTTGCACTTGTTGAGGATAATAGCATTTGCCACCCATTATTGTACATAACATTTTTTTATATAACTTCGACAGAGCATCGAACCAACACTCTTTTACGTGTAGGATTTGTATCATAACCTTGTCTGAAAGGACAGTGTTTTATTTTAACAAGTGAAACTCAACGACCAGCTGTTGGCGGTGAAAAGGAGCCAATGTCACATATTATTTGATTTATTTTGACATTGCAAACGCGACGACAGCGCGCTCTTTTCTTCAGTAAGTTATATAGAAGGCAGTGGGTCCAGTGAATAACAAACATTCTTGTTACCTGAAAACCAGTTTATGTAGTGTGGAGAAGTGACACAAATACTTTTTTTTGACATGCAGACGACTGCCAAACAAGCTATGAATTGTAACATTATAAGATGAGCTGAGCAGGCTATTCTTGGTTCGAGAGAACGGGCCATATTATCGGACTGTAAGCAAAAGACCCAAGTTTATAAATGCAAGATTTCCAGACGCTCAGGTCTGATATATGAGTAAATGAGACACCTTTCTGTAACTTCAGAGTATACAGCTGTTATGACAGCAATATTTAAATCTTATCCTCAAGCATGGATTGTATAGATTTAAAAGGAACCATGTAATGTAAAAACGCTCTACAGCGGTAGGATATGATTACCCTTAGATGCTAGTACAAGTTTTCGTACTTTATAGGCTGGTGACGCGTACGATTTTTGTCACGTTACTACAACAGATGATCAATGGATCAGTGGTACTGATCAGCACACTGAGGTGCTATTTATGGTATTGGAATTGATTTTTCTTCCAATGAAGTGTTTGTATTGGATGCTTGGGACACCAATTGTTTACACTATACGAATTTAACATGGTCATTAAAAATACAATGAAACTGATAGGAATAAACTAATCTGATAAATAAGAAGGTAATAATCAAATATCAGGGTTTTTCAACTAAAACTGAATATAAACCGAAAGCTAGGAGCTCTAATGAAATCTAAATAAAACCATAAACTTCAATGAACCTTGATGACCATAACTTAGACTTGTTTCTTCGTCTCATTTTAAATACAAATATAGCTTTCCCCTATTGAGCGACGACAGTCAGATAGTTACGTGTTTAAACGCGGTAGCTAAGCTGATGATGCGATGTTAGACATGTATTAATTCATGCTATCGCCAACATAACGTTTCTCTCCCAACACAAACCTGACCCAAGTTCGCAAAGAGCGAATTTTCGATGTAGGAAGGTAACTGTAGTGGCGGCCTTTGCGCATCTGATTTAAGAGTGTTTACATGTTATTCATTTGTGTAGTAAATAGGATAGATTTTCATATTTTCTGTTAGGTTCAGAATGTGCATAGCTTTAGCTTGGAAATAAATTTTGGATGAAACGCTTCTCGTTTACATCGTTGCCATTATGATTAACGTACGATAGGCGTTAGATTAAATGATTATAACGTTAAATGTTGGAGATGACACCATCATAGCGTAATTTAAACTTATTATGCTTTAAATGTAACTAATATCTTGCATTGTAAACAAGTAAATAACTCACCTTGCTTTAGAATCAATCTTGTACCGTTACTATTATTGAATCTCCGAAGTAATTGGATAGGGAAATTCTACGTGTCATTCTCTTAGATTGCATTTTTTGTTTTTCCACTTTTGCGTAGGACTTCGAGAGGCTTAATTTGTTAGGATTGTCGCACGGAGACGTATTAATTATTATGAACATTGTTAGCACGGACTAGCCGTTTTCACCTCTCGGAAGTGGTTAGGGGTCTGCCACTTTTTTGAATAAACTGAGTGCGATTTAAATGTAAGCCTTGCCTCTTTATTGTATTTGTTGAGTTTGTATTCCTCTAGACTGGTGGTTTTCCCTCTCATTACACCCGACACCCCCCGAGTACAGTTTCTTGAGTGCTTTCCCAGTCCAAGAATGCATTCCTTCCCGGCCTATATGTCTTCCTGGGAGATGGGGTTTCGGAAGGGTCATTTAAGGTCGATGGCTCCCCGGAATCCCCTTCAATCGGGCACAATACCTTCCTTCGGAGGGGAAGTAAAGCCGGCGGTGCCATGTCTGGATTCATGGCATGTAAAAGAACCTTCCACTAATTAATCTTGTGTGAAGCTAAATTGTAGATTAGATTTCGTTGATACGCTCTATCAAATTTCCAATGTTCACCACTAGGTGTCAGTGACATCTGGCAGAGAAAGTTGGAAATACTTAAAATTGAACGGAATTTGTAGCTCATCCCATGGGTGTCCGCATTGAAGCAGCTACAGCCTCTGGCGAGCCGAACATGTCCTCGGATACTCCTGGCACTAAAAGCCATACGATAAATAAATAGTCCCATGTGTTGTATCTTGATAACCTGGCATTGTGATTGCTGTGCAAATGTGTGCATTTTGTATTTGAGTATTGGGTTTGGAAGGAGGCACCCGTGGTGTTAATTTAGGAACCATCCCTGGAGTAGTAGTGGTAAACTATGGGAAAATCACTTATAAGAGGTGATGATCGATCCCATCCCCTCTGAGGTCTAGCTCAAAAAGCAGATTAGAATTGAATTTATAGGGTCGTGATGATTCAGTGGTCAAGGCGGACAGGGTTCGATTCCAGGTTAATGAATGTGAGATTTTCAAGGTGAAATGTCACGCCTTTTGGTTTTGATTCCACGTAAAAAAAGGGGTTCCGTTTCTCTGGATCGCGAAATTAACGGTCACGTAAAACTATCAGCTTCCTTCTATTAAATTTCTTGGCAGAATCGGGAATCGAACCCAGGACCTATGTATCAGGAGTCTCCATACGTACCTTGATACCACAAAAGGTGGCTTTATCTAAAGGAATGATTATAAATAACAAAGAGTTGAAATTGGCGTCTGTCTGTCTTTCGGTTAGGTAGTCAGCCCGAAGGCTGGTTGGATCCTCAAAAAGTATCGCCGTTAGGTTATGTGAGTAGATACCCACAAAAACCCAAGGCAGCGCTATATTGAGGCGTACTAGGCAAGAAGAGGAGTGAGGTAGTTTGCCATTGCTTCCCTCACTGAGTCAGAACAGCAGTACTAACCCTATGAGTAGAACCTTTCACAGCATCCACAGGCACTGACTGTGCCCTGATTGGAAATTGACGTATGATTATTGTTTTGATGGGTGGAACATCGAGCTCATTACGCTACATTAGAAGGGAAGTATTAAGAATTCCAGCAAGTAGTGGAGTGGTGGCGCTTCTGCCCCACTTCAGAACCCCGTTATTACCACTACTAAGCCTCAGCCATGTTAAATATCTCTCGAACGCATGGTCCGATTTTGACAAATGGCGTGTCAGTGGACTCGGGCTGACGTTCTCTTTCCTATGGACCATGTATTATATTTTTCAAATTTTTTTTAAAATTTTTCGTTTTTGAAAATAGGCTATAGTTTGAAAACCAAACAGGATAGTACGTTGTGCCATAGCTCAAACGAATGGTCTTTATGCCCTTTATTTTCTATAATGAAACTTTTTTACTTTTATGTTTTTTTTTCAAAACACTCGAATTTTGAAAATCCTATATTTTGGAAACTAGGAACTCTACAATAACGTTTATTTGACATAAATGAAAGGTCCCTATGCCCTCTACCCCCAAAATAAATTTCAAGTCGCTAGAGCAAAAATTTGTGTTTTGTAAGTAGTGGGGTAGTGAGAGAGCTGTCTACTAACTTATTGAACCCTCCTCGTATTTGCCCCGAAGCTGATATCTCGCTAACCAAACATGGGATTAGAACATAGAGGGTGTCCTAGCACTCGTAGTGATGTCCCCTACTTTCCTATAGCCTCTTTATTTGATTAAAAGACCAAAACTAAAAGGTCATGTGCTTTTAATATCTCGCGAACCAAGCATGCTAGATGCATGTTCGACAGGTCCAAGGACTCGGGGTGACGTCCTCTCTGCTATGGACCACTCGTTATAATTTTTAATAAAATTGGAAACTCGATTTTGGGGTAAACACGTGTTTTTGTGATTTTGCCGATATCTCGTGAACCAATCATGCTAGAGGTGTGTTCGACAGGTCCAAGTACTCAGGGTGATGTCCTCTTTGCTATGGACGACTCATTGTAATTTTAAAAAAATTTGGGAAACGCGATTTTGGGGTAAACACGTGTTTTTTGTGATTTTGCCGATATTTCACGAAGCAATAACGCTAGAGGCATGTACGATAGGTCCAAGGATTCGGGAAGACGTCCTCTTTGCTATGGACCACTCGTTGTAATTTTAAAAAATTTTGGAAACGCGATTTTGGGGGTAAACACGTGTTTTTTTGTGATTTTTGCCGATATCTCACGAACCAATAACGCTAGAGACATGTACGAGGTGTCCTAGGACTCGGGCTAACGCCCCCCTTTCAAATGTGGTAGATATTTTTTTCCAAAAAATAATTCACAAAGGGCCTAACGCCGTACATGTTGAAAAAACGTTTTCTTTTTCTTTACTTGTTTATAATGTTTATAAAGCGTGGTGGTTGAGAGAGACGATACGGCTGAGTGTGTGTGTTTGACCAAACCTGTCGCTTAGCACAAGGACCATGCTTAATAGAACAATCGCTATTTCGGCTGGTCGGTGTATGACAGAACGAGCATGCGTTTTTCTGATATTTTACCTTTGACGTGTAAACGGTAATGAGAACTTGGTTCTATGTTGGTCGAAGCGAGTACAGAAAACAAACTTACAGGAGGTGAAGGTCATTTGAGCTTATTGGAAGGCATTGATCTGACTTGACAACAGGTGACGCTTGAAGGTGAAATAATCTGACCATTGTGCTGGCAGGGGAGTGTGAAAGGCATGCACACACATGTGTGAAACCACAGGCACGCTAAACCAGTGACATCCTGTTTTGCTTCGTACGTGACAAAATGCAAGTTCATGTGAAATTTGATCTACAGCAGGTGTTCGCTTGGGACGTTATCTGTCCACGTGCGCGATAACTGTTAACAAGTGACATTCTGTCTTGCTTCGTACGTGACAAAATGCAAGTTCAGGTGAAATTTGATCCGGCACAGGTGTTCGCTTGGGTGTTATCTGTCCACGTGCACGATAAGAGAATGTTCAAAGCGTGGGAATCGCTGAATCAGTAAAAAGTATGATGCAACTTGTCGGAATGATGTCACAACCAATAGAGAGGCAAGAGCTGCAAACAGCAGTGGTGGGAGGTGAAGGGAGGGAGAGGGGAGGGGGTAATGTATGAGAGAACACAGGAGGAAAGGGAAAGACAAACATGTATGAACATGCATGAAGCGCGGAGCGCTGTATACATAGAGCTATAGGTGGTGTACAACATGTGTGAATAAATAAATAAAAAGTACACAGGTTCACACAACATGTAATTTATTGATCCAAGAATTAAACGTAGAGTTAAACCCTAACCATTTGACGTAGAGTTTATTTCCTTTTTGTTTCAACACTTTTTCCACAAGATAATGCTGAGGAAATGCTGTTTTCTGAAGTTCATGGAGATAAAATCTACCTTTTATGGGTTGATGGTTGAGGTCCTCGAGTAAATAGGTGACTGGACTGTCCAAGTAGACTCGACGAATTCGAAATAGTTCAGTCCCCCACTGAGGCGTGTAGCCCTTATTGAAGGCAGACTTAAATTTGCTCACACGAACAAAATCCCCAATGTTCAGTCGGTGACGTTTAGGATCGGCTGTTTTTATGGGGTTAAACAGTTTATCCAATCGCTGAATATTTTTAGTTACGAGACGTGGCTTGGTCCCAATCGTTCTATGGTTGGTGTCATTGTAACGTGACACTAGCTCAGGTAACATGTCCAACCAGCGATAACTGCCCTGAGCGGTAAACGCTTTCCACATATGGGTTTTCAATGTTCGGTTGAACCGCTCGACCACACTGGCTTTGAGATTGCTGTACGTGGTGTAATGGTGAATATCCTTAGATTTGAGAAAACTGGAGAAATCCTTGTTGAAAAATTCTTTCCCCTGGTCAGTTTGTAGCAACTGAGGTTGACGTTGGGAGTGTTGAATAATATGTTGAAAGGTCTTGGTAACTAGTAGACCAGACTTGCGACGCACAGGTTCAACAAAGGCCATTTTGGAATAGACATCAATGACGGTCAACATATAGCGTACACCATCGTTAACGCCAGCATAGGGTATCATTTCAACCAAGTCAGCCTGCCAAAGTTCATCCACACCTCGTGAAATCACCTTGAGTCGCGGATAGTGACGCCTAGCTGGGCGATGCAACTCGTGAGCAATACCCATTTTAATGGGTGAGGGCTTAAACAATAATTTTGGCATTTCGAAGTTCTTGTTCAATTTCTTGAATTTCCCAATCGTGACCGGTATGGCCAGCTTGACGTGAGGCATGCAACAACTGTAGCCGCTGGACGAGCTTATTGGGATTGTGCCAGTAGGTAACATCCACAAGGGGTTTTAATGGTTTAAATGTCACTCCCGAAGCGGATGCTTTACGACGAGTACTTTGACTGGTGGGAAACATTTTTGCAATGATGGTTTTATATTTTTGAGATATATTGGCATTCACTTGTTGCGTGGGATCATACTGTCTTTTCTGGGCATGGGTATCCAATAAAATGGATTTATATTTGTCAAGATCCTCTGACGTATAATCATGGGAAGAGGGGGTCCGAGAAAAGAGCAGCTTTAACAGTCCTGGCGTTAATTTATAGTTGATGTTTTTAATGACAGTTTTAGTACGAGCAAATTTAATGGATGAATCGCCAATTTTAAAACTATCATTCTCATAGCGAACACCATACGTGGTATCTGTGTTTCCAATAAATAGATCGGTGAAATAGGGTTCCAATGTTGATCCATAATATTTTATTAAAATGGTTTTCAGTTGTGCTTTATGTTGAGGGGTGGCCAAGAGTTGTGAAAACGGTGACGCCCTGGAAGGGCAAGGTGTATCGACCATGGCCAAGGATTTCTTTTTTCTCAAAAACTCTGCAAGGGGCGCTGCCTTTTTTTGAGGCGTAAACACTTGTTCCTCCTCATCCTCAACTTCACTAACACTAGTCAAATCTTCCTGTTCCTCTTCCTCTTCCTTAGGGTCCTCGTGCAGCGTCTGCGTGGCTTGTGAAACGGTGGGTAGCGTTTCAGATGACTTGAAAGAGGGTTTCAACATGGCTTTTAGCGGAGGTGCTAAATGTTGTTGAATAAACAAAGCATGATTGGCACGTGATTGTTTCAATTGACGAAACTTTTGGCGAATAGTATTTTTTGCTCTAATAATATGCTTTTTCAATTGACTCTCTGCTAACGCCATGGTGTCTTGACAAATGACTTGATGGGGAATGAGACAGGGCCTTAAATAGCAATAAAATGATCAAACCCTAAGCGATAGCGTCCTTGGTTGAGTTCACGTTGTTTATCAATCACTAAACAGGCATGACGTTGAGTGTTCCAGCACTTGGCACACAATTCTGTAAACATTTGAAAGGTCATATCCGGATTCACATGTTCATTATAAATGTGACGACTGTTCCTCTCGTCCTGACGAAATAAAACAATGACATTGGCATTGTCACGAATCAACTGTTTGGACATTTTTGAATACGTTTGCCCAAGATAGAAGCAATCGATATGTTTGTGTCGACCCATGCTGAAATAGCTTTGAATAATGCCTTGACGTTCAGTGGATACATCATCGAAAATCATGAGTGAATCAGGCTTTACCTCATCCGGTGAAATCACATTTTCTTGCATGGAAAATGTAAAATAACCCATATTCTCTTTTTGTAATCCAGACATGACTTGATCCAGAAACACGTAGAGGGGTTGGTAGAGAGATTTTGCAAAAATATAAATATTTTGAAAACGCAGACCATTGGGCGCTGTAATGAGGGTTAGCAAAAGATTAGTCTTTCCACAGCCGGAAGGCCCCACAATGATGCAGCGAATGGAAGATGGAAACAGTGAACCATGGCGTTGTTCACGTGATGTGGGACAGAGATGGGAAACCATGTCCCCCACGGGGAATGACTCTTGCTGCTTAATAATCTTCATGTCAACTAAGGCTTAGACAGGCTAGCCGGCTGTCTATATACAGGACACCGAACCTTGTCATAGAAACAGTAGACTGGTACTACAGGTTGACGATGGATGTCTTTGGACGTGCGTTGATGGCCAAAGCTAGGCCTGTCCTCATACATGATCCTAAACAGGAAACAGATCCTGCTAATAAACACTATGTGGATAGGTCAGTAGTGCCACGCACAAAACAGGGAGATTATGACTTTAAGGGAAAGCGGTTAACCCATGTAAAACATCCTCAAGTGTCTACAGACGTTACTACGAAAAAGTATGTGGATAACAAAGTGTATGAGTTTTATGACAAAGTGCCCCAGCTTATGGTGAATGGCTATAGCGCTAATCACCATCGGATTATTCACGTGGAAGACCCACAAGACGAAGACGATGTTTGTACCAAGCGTTACGTGACCCATGAAATGAAAAGGCTTTATAAATTTATCCCATCTGTGTTTTTAGTGTATCTGACAAATGAAAAACCTGTGAATGACAGAAACCATTTACCGCTAGTCCATGATCAGCACTTGACCTATGTGCTTGCTTCGGGTTTAAGCCACTATCGATTACACTATGATGGAACCATTCACATCAAATATGCCATACCTGATGAGAACCATTTACAAATAAAGATAAATGGTCATAGGATGTTGGTCCATAACCATGAAATGGTCAATGCAGGTGACGAATTATCCTTTTATCTCATGTTGACATGGGATGAAAAGCAAGCGGGAATAACCATAAACGACTTCCCACTTTATGTGGAATTGGAATATACAGCCATGAAATAACCATCTGACGTTAGTTGTGATTTAAACTTTCGTGTGAAAGGTTGTTGGTCATTATCATCATGGTGAAACAAAGGTATGTGGTGAGAAAGACTAAAAAAAGGACATTGTCCTTGGCAAAGCCAGGGTTTTCAACATTCGAGGACAAGCCCTTGCGAAAGAAAAAAAGAAAAAATAATGTATTGACCATAAGGAAAGCCCTTCGAGCAGCACAGAGACAGGTTATTCCAAAACGTCGGCGACAGGTTTCAAACCAAGGGCGAGTGATTCCAGTCCCCAAACGAGCGGGATTTTTACCTGCATTATTTGCCGGGTTGGCTGCTCTGGGCTCACTTTTGGGCGGTGCCAGTGCAGTGGCGAAAACCATTAAAGCCGCGCAGCAGGGCAAGCAACAACTCAAAGAAAGTCAGCGACACAATGAAACGATGGAAGCGATTGCCATGGGGGCTAGAAATGCCAATTTAAAGCCAGCCTTTTATCAACAAGGATTTGGGATTTCACCATTTCGAAATATTAAAAAAAAAAAAATTTAACCTCTGCCATAGCGAGACATGCCCTGACGCATCAACAAGTGGAAAGCTATGCTAAACAACTAAAGCTTTCTCATTTTCGAGGTGTGTTTATGCGAAACCAATTACCCCCACGACCTTGGAAACAGGAATGTGCTGTTGTCAATTTGGATGATCACCGAGGACCAGGAACGCATTATGTAGCTTATGTCAAAGAGGGATCCACGGTATGGTACTTTGACAGTTTTGGGAATTTGCCCCCGCCCATGGAACTAGTGACCTATTTTGGAAACAGGATCAAGATATATTATAATGTGAAACGAGAGCAAACGTTTAACAGCCAACAGTGTGGACGTTTGTGTTTAATTTTTTATATAAGACGCAGCATAAGCAAAAACGCCACCAGTATGTCAGCAGAAAGTAAAACGTTTACAGTGCATGGACGTGGACCTGAAGTCAGCCTAGACTTCTACCCGCCTATCGAATTGAGTGAAAAACCCTATGGTTTAGGACTTGTTTCTCTTGAAACATACAATCGAATATACAACATACGTGAAAATGTGAACAACAAGTTTTACTATGATGATTCTGTGCTCACCTTGAACTCTGGTGGATACACGATCGATGATATTTATGAACACATTTATGTGGTGTTGATCAATCAATATGGTTTAAAGTCATTTCTTGACGGAACGCACAAGTTTGAACTTGTAGGCAATACCAACACTCATCGCTGCAGTATTTTCTCCTCATTCAACATTGACTTTAAAACACACCCCGATTCCATTGGTCCATTACTAGGATTTAAACCACGTGTGTTGGAGCCCAACAAAAAACATGAATCAGACCATGAAGTGAAATTCATTGAGGACCATCATGTGTCGGTGACGTGTAATATTATTAGCCAAGTGTATACCAATCAAGAACCATCGCATTCACTTTATGACTTTATTGTGACATCGCCCAATGGCTATATTATTCGTGAAAACCCTCCAGTGGTGCTTTTTCATGCTGTGGCTGTTGATAGTATTAGTAATATAACATTAAGACTGATCAATAGAGATCAACAACTCATTGATCTAGATTCTACCACACCAGTGACTTACAAGTTGGTGCTAAAGCCACTATGAAGTTTGTGTATAAAGCAACAACACCGTCTAGGAATGGTGTTAGTTGTTTGCCACGTGAATACACGTTAACATCTCAGAACAAGCAGATTTTACAGCATTTGGGTTACCACGTCAACCCTCATGATGAATTCTATCCTAGAGATAGCGAACCGCATCGAGGAGCAACCAGGAGTGGTAAGAATTGATCTCCATTCCTATCAAGCTCAAACACCTGGACTCAATAACAATGATGAAATTCAATTTGTTATCAACAACCAAGATATTTACACCCTACCGCATGAAAGTGTCATTCAGATTGAAGGTCGGCTCACCAAAGCCGATGGCTCTACACCTACCACATCCAAGTTGGCCAACCATGGTTTAGCCTTTCTGTTTTCTGAAGTGCGGTATGTCATTAACGATATCGTGGTGGATAGCACTCGAAATGTGGGCATTTCCAGTGTCATGAAACTATACCCCTCTTATAGTGAGGAAGAAGGTAAAACACTTTGCATGGCAGGTTGGTGTCCTGACTCGACCAATGACTGGATGGTACACACCGATGGAACCTTTACTGGATATTTACCTCTTAAACTGATTCTAGGCTTTGCCGAAGATCACCAACGCATTGTGGTCAACGCAAGGCAAGTGCTTTATCTGGTGAGAGACAGGAGTGATAATAATGCACTCAAGGGAGCTGACAATGCCCCCATCGATTCAAAAGTTCAACTACAACGCTTGCTATGGAAAGTGCCTCATGTGACCCTTAACGATAGCAAAAAACTGGACATACTCAAAATGGTAAAGAGAGATATGCCTCTACCCATGGAATTTAGAAGCTGGGCACTCCATGAGTATCCACTATTGCCCACCACCAACACACACAGTTGGTCTGTAAAAACAGCTCGCTATACAGAGAGACCTCTCTACCTGATTGTGGGTTTTCAAACGAATCGCAAGTATCAACAAACCAAAGATGCCACGCAATTTGATCACCTGCAATTGAGAAATGCACGTCTTTTCCTCAACGGAGCTGTGTTTCCCTATGAAGGACTGGATTTGGATTTTTCAAAAAATAAATTTGGCCCCCTGTACGACTTGTTTTCTAAATTTCGATGGTCGTATTATCAAAAAGAGAACGGCCCCATGCTACTACCCCAAGCGTTTAAGGCAAGAGCGCCACTGATTGTCTTTGACTGTTCTTACCTGGAAGAGTCTGTCAAGCCATCCAATATCGACATTCGACTAGACTTTGAAACGCATGACAATGTACCAGCCAATACCACGGCCTACTGTTTGATTATTCACCACAAACAAGTCAACTATTATCCACTATCCAACCAAGTGACGAGTGTATAAATAACAGGTCATCCCACGTCAAGCCGCTCAGTCATGTCTTGCTTTAAAGCCTCAAGAGACGTCACATCCATGAATTTAAACTCTGAGGAACAACGTTTCAAGACGTTTGCCACATGGCCAGTGCCTTTCATAAACCCTCAAGCCTTGGCGGCCGCTGGATTCTACTATTTAAAAACAAGAGATGAAGTGAAATGTGCCTTTTGTCCCATCATCATAGACCAATGGCAGGAGGGCGATGAACCCATGCAGGAACATCAGCGCTGGTCACCCACCTGCCCCTACCTGTGTAGAATGAAAGTGGGAAATATATCCTGTCATTCAAGCTATCCCTCACTTGTGTCTCTGGGTGATGAAAAGAAAACAAGTTACGATACGTGTGGACCGTATGGTATCCATGGTGCTTCGGTGAGCAGCTCACCATCAAAAACGCCTAGTTTAGAGACATTGGGACATCATCGGTGTTATGGACGTTACAAACACAAGAGACTATATTGTTGTATCAGTTGCTATCGTCCTTATCCTAAAATGAGAAAAGCCTGTAAGACGTGTTATGATAATAAAATGATGATGTAATTCTTAAATTCTTATTTTTGCATGTCCCCCTGTCCTACCCTAACCTTATTTTTTTGAAACTAGCATGGCAGGTAAGTCCATGCCATGATCACACCTGATCGTCCGTCAGTCGTCAGTTGAACTTGGTCCAGGCAAGCGTCAACATGTTGCGCACACTCATTGTGGATTGCCAAGGGTTTAAAATTGGTGACAACAAATTTATATTTAAACAAGTGGCCATGATCGATTGTACCACGTTTTGGATATCACAAGCTACGCATTTGCTATTTAAACCACCCCATGCTTTTGATTTGTTGTGTGAAAAAGACCGTAAACAAACCCAGTGGATTGAAAATCATAGGCAACTAGACTGGAATCAGGGAACCATTTCCTATAAATATTTGGACGTGGTCATGAAAGCACACTTGTCCTCGGCCAATGTGGTATTTGTGAAAGGTAGTGAAAAACGTCAATGGTTGCAACCATTTTTGGCGTCTTACTGCCAATGTATCGACCTCATGGAGTTGGGCTGCCCCTCCCTGCAAACGCTCATGGATACTTGTTCCTGTGGCAACATTACCCATACAGCCCTATCGCATGCGTGGCATCTCTTTCATTGGTTAACCACTCATGCCTGCTGGGAGTTGTTGAACAAAATTATAACTCAAGATTTACCTGTGAATGACGTCAGTGAGATTTCTACAAGCGACGTGTAAACATCTACAGCACGTGATACCATGGAGAAAGGCAATGCTACGGACAAAGCCATCGGCAAGTTCTTTGTGTGCAAAAAGAAACTAGACAGTTTTACCAAAGAGGAACTCTTGGCGCTGCCCAAGTCGTTCATTTATTATGTGGCCGCCAACGCGGTCAAAGAAATCTGGCAACATGTACCAAAATCATGGACTCAAGACCCTGTGTTGAGTGAATTGCAACCCTGTACGGATTACGATCACCATAAGCAAGTAGCCATGGCAAAAATACCGTCTATGCGTCAGTGTGCGACTTGCCAGTTAGTGAAACTGTATCACGGTCATAAAAGTTCGTGTAAAGACTTTGTTGAATCATTCCACGGGTGTCATGGCGAGAAAAAGCAACAACAACAACAACAAACACAAACATCGTCCACAGAGGAGGAGGAAGACCAAACCTTTTTACCATTGATGGAAAAGGATATGCCAGACCTGTACTGGCAATGGCGTCATTGACAAAGTGATTCAATACTTACCTTTCGAAATCCATCTTCCAGGTTATCGTTTTTGCGGCCCTGGAACTCGTCTCGAAAAACGTTTACAACGTGGTGATGTACCCATTAATCTTTTGGATCAAGCATGCAAGGAACATGACCTTTCTTATCGCCATAGTCATCCTGGTTTAAGACATGTGGCAGATAAATTGTTATTAAAGAAAGCTAAACAACGTTTCACGTCCAGTGATGCCTCAGTGGGTGAAAGGATGGCAGCCCTAATTGTCATGAGTGCTATGAAAGGAAAGTTGATAATGCATGGACATAAACATTGAGGAGTGAGGAATTGGGATTTGTTTGTATTCTATTTTTCTTTTGTCAATTCACTATGAAATAAAAAACAAAGTTATACCAGAGCACGATGTTTTGTGTTTTTATTATTTATAAAAAACCATGATGTTGATGGCTGATTTCTCATTTTCACATTTCACACATTGCCATTTTGCTAATTTGCAATTTACAGTTTTTGAAAACGTTCGTTTTGATGATATAGATTTTTCCATTTTGCTGATGACACTTTTTAAAGAATGACCGTTTGAAGTTTTTGAATTTTCAAATTTCACACATGCCCATTTCCAGTTTTTAAAAATGTCCGTTTTAAGTTTTGCGTTTTTGGTGATATGGAAACATGGATTTTCCATTTTGCTGTTTTCATATTTTTTCCATTTGGTGTATGTCGAAAGTTGAGATTTGACAATGATGTTGATGCGAGTGCTTGACCTTGATAATACTGCAATGTGTTGATGTGTGTTTGGAGAAACGTCGAGGTCTACGACTACTGCAGGTAAGACTGTTTTTACAAAAATAATGTCTTTTGACTGCCACATTTCAATGAAAAAACAAAACTATTGAAAACAAAATGAGTATATAAGTGACCATTTACCCCCCTCCCCACCCACCCACCCTACCTCACCGTGTTTGCTCTGGTCAATCATACACACCAGTTTTCTCTCTCCACTCATACATTCACAACTGTCTTTGGGAACAAACACAACCACTTTATTTATTCCCAAAAGCACATTCTCGACATGCACACTCATCCCAAAAGAACTTTTTAGTTTATCATTTACATTATGAAAAATAATTAAATACTATTTATTAAAGTTACTAAAAATCTTACTTATTTCATATTTACAAAAAAACTCAACTTTGTACAGCGTTAAAAGAATCAAACTATTTACCAATCAAAAAATTTTAAAAAAATAAGGTTGCATAGAACTTTTAAAGAGCAAAAGGTCCAAGTGGGTTGTCACTATTTTAAAAATCTACTATTTACAATTGCAGAAACCAATATTTACTAAATACTAAATCTACAAGTTACATAAAGCTATGTCCCATAAACGATTAAACAATGAAATCACACCTCCTCCTCGTTGCGATCATAACCCCAGGGCAGGCTAGTGAGCAGGTCATCAGCCCACACACGCTTGTTATCCATGGAGGCGAGGGTGCGTTTTCTCTGTTCCACAAGATACAAATGATGGTTGCTGGATTGTATCCTGCACTGTGTATGAGACATAGCTTTGCCAGTGCGTAAAACCGCTAGGTAATCGTCTACACGTAGCGATTTTACCACTGCCCTACCTACACCTTTTGCTCTTTTGGCTTCCTTACAGTCGAGTGTGCGGTAAGCATACATTTTTGAGGCCAAACCTACGAATTCCGTCATAATGGAATCACCGCATTCATCTTTTAAAACGCCCATTTTCTTCTTGTTTTTTAGGGGCAGCTGAAACACGTTGTCAGCGCTATAGCAAGAGGTGTCGAACCAGTCACTATGTTGCCTCATGACGTCATAGGGGTTGCAGTGGCGAATGTGGTAAATGAATGAGTCCGTGTCCATATACAAAAGAGAGACGTCCTCAAAATGGCGTTTGGCAAACTCATAGTGGAATCGATACATGACCGATTTAGAAAAGTCTAAAATGACTTGACCCAAGTAAATGGGTTTATCCATGGTCACGCTGGTCTTACTCATTTCAATAGTAGCCAAATCCTCATCGATAATTTTGATCGATTTGAAATTTGGCTTGGCAATGTACCGCCGGGCACCCCACTGCCCCTCCCAGACATTCACCAATTTAATGTCACGGTATTTGCGGACATTCTCCATAGACTTGCCATAGATGCAGTTGTTCATTAATTTAAAAAAATTAATTTCAAACTGCTGTGTTGCCATTTGTCGGTGCTCTGTGTTGAGCCGCATGTATGGCTCAAGCCATGCTTTTTGAGCAAAAGAAATACCCCTGTGGACTTTCTTCAACACCAAGCCTTGGGCGAGGCATTGCACCAACATTTGGATATGTAGCACATACCGATTTTTGTTGTAAAGTGTGCCCATGAGTTTTTCAGTTTTCACTTTACTGTCAGGGGGAACCATTTGCTCAAGGCAGAATGGGAAATCGGCATGTTCATCATACAAGGATGAGGGATATTCAATATCCACTTCTAGCACATATCCACGGCCTGTTTCTTGGCTAGCCATGTTCACATCAAATTCTAACACTTGTTTGTCTGTCAGCCAAGCAAACTTCCCATAGGGCAAAGGCTGACTCATGGCGTAACCGTACAAATTATTCACGTCATAGTACATTAAGTACGATTCTTGTTTTTCCGGTGAATAATCAGGCATGTAGACATTGTTCGCTTCGGCATGGCGCTGGTTAAGTGACACAAAGCCGCCACGAATGCCCTTTTCAAAAAATAGAACCATGTCTACGTCAGTGAGTAAATCCAATTCCACTTGAGTGTATTTCAAAGCGGCATCAAACGAGAGTCCAGGACTCGTGTAATAGTGAGCCGGGTCAAGACCGTAAATGTGTTGACACAAGTTACGGAATTTTTCAAACACAACAGTGAGCAGCAATACATCCAGTTTTAGGTAATGCAAGGCATATTCACTTAGCGTGTTCATGCCAAACACTCGCCAAACTTGACATGCATGTGCATAGTCTTCATCGGAAACGGTACTGCGTGTTAGTTTCGAGTAAAATTTCTCTTGTGGAGGGAGTTTTCTTTGCTTTAACACGTCCCAGCTGTTGCAGAAATCATACGGGAATATACCTTTCCGAATGCACAATTGAAATTGCTCAGGAACATTAAAATGCATTCTAGTATTTTTTAATTCCTCCTCATTCAAGCCATTCACAAGGCTGTCTAGCGAGGATGCCATAAACTTAAAGGAATCCAAAAATCGAATGCTAAAGTCGCCCAACCACCATGTCAGGGCCGTAAAACGCTCATGGTTTTGGGGAATAATGGTAAACGAGCCCTTGTTGACATGACCCAATTCACGAATCAAAAACTGAATGTCATAATTTGCCAGATTGTGGAAAAAGACACTGATGAAACGAGGAGCTGGAAAGTTCAAGTTACATTTACTATGCGCAGCTCCACGAAACTCCCCTGTAAAATGCGAGTGGTCTCTGACTTTTTCCTCTCCACTTAAAATAGGCTTTTCGCAAATATGGCATGTCATGGCATGCTCATACTGCTGCTGCTGTTCTGGAGATAGGCTCATGGGTACTGGGTGGTCTAGTAATTCCTGTACATGGTCAGCCAACTTGACAAGTTCATCCAAGAACCATTTGGCACAATCTGGCCCCTCACGGTATTTGTAAACGGATTGCGTGGGGTCATAGGCACACACCACATTAAATCCTATGGCAAGGGGTTCATGTTTTTGAATGGCTGTGGTTGAGCTCATGGAGGGATCTGGTTCACATCCCGCCATGGGTGTAGTGAGAGCTTCAAAATCTGCATATACCACATAGGGAAGAGTGTCACGCTTGTGAATGTCCTTAAACTTTAACACAGCCTTGTCCCCTTGTGGCAATATCAATCTCACCGCTTCCTGAGAAACGCAATCCACCCTATGACGTTCCAAAAGCGTAGGGGTTTTAAAATATTGCAAGCATCGATCACAAATATGTTTTACACCAGTGTGCTTAGACACTTGTCTGCTTAGCAATCTACTCAGGCTTTTAATGAGGCAATAGTGATTCACCTCTCCTACAGATAAATATAAAAGATGAATGTGGTGTCGTTTCGGTTCTTTTGTGGCATAAAGAGGACCCACAATCACATTACCATCAAGGCCATACACCATGAACGAAAAGTCCTGGTTATCTTGTTCAAACCTATGGATCTCGGTTAAGTCCATAGGGAACGATACTCGAGTTAAATTTAACGTTTGTTTTAATTCATCAAACTTGGCCTTGTACTTTGCTGGTCTGTTAACATGACGATCTTGAGCTGGCTGCAAATACGCAGCCACAGCCCACAGAAAACATTCATCATCAAAATTTTCAATATTCACCATAGCCTTTTTCAAAGCTATTGCTGGTGGTGTTTTAATATAGCTAGACCCAGCATTCAACGGGTTGAATTGGCAAATGTTGATTTGTAGATGATGAATTTTGTCTAAGGCTAGACCACTCGGTCCTTGTTGCAGTTTATCAAATTTTGATAGCAAGACATTCACCACGTGGGCTTCATACCACTGTTCCAAATTATGGGCTATGAACAGCTCTCGCATTTTACTGCAAATATAAAATGTCTCTTTATGCTCCACGTCCTTCTTTTTATATACGAAATCGCACACTAGTTCTGTATTCACCTTTAAAGCCGTATGCAACCTTTGCGCTGTACAAATTTCAATTTTAAAAATTTCAAAACAACATTCTAAAAATTCTTTGGGAATCAAACTTTTTCTAACATTCACTATGCGGCCAGAGCACACACGCGATTTGAAACAAGACTCAAGGGACTCCCAAGTTAACGTATCCGCAGCAGTAAAAGACATTATTTTGAAAGAACACTCTCACCTGAGTTTTCAGCTGTAGACTGCTTGACAATGGTTCCACTCTAAAGCCACTTGGTTTTCAACTGTATAGCAGTGAACCCTTTTTTTTTCCAAATATCTAAAAAGAAATAAAATAAACCACCATAAGTATATCCATTCCATATAGTTTATGCCTTTCATAAACAAAACAAAATCAAACAGGTTATATATATATATAAAACAAATCTCACCTTGACGTGTAATGCTTTGCTATATTCCCGTCTCGTGGGCTAGTGTGGAAATGGTTTCCCCTTCTATCGGTCTGTCTTTCTCTTTCTTTAATATATTTCTCACAGACACACGGCAGGTAGGCTATACACGTTATCTGCAAACAAATAAATAAATAAAATCATTAATTGCCTAATCAATAAATAATTGCATGTATTTATATAAAAAACAATAAATATATAAATAAATATATACCTACCCCACAACAAGGTTAAGTATTTTCCACCAACACCAAAACTGATAAACAAGACCAGGGGTTTCATGCAACGCAGTGTGTTCAAAGGTAGTCACCTAAGTGAGCGTGGAAATGATAACGACATGTCTTTATATATGCTACGTTGCATGTATAATCTTTTTTTTTTCCCATGCTTTGAACATTCTCTTATCGTGCACGTGGACAGATAACACCCAAGCGAACACCTGTGCCGGATCAAATTTCACCTGAACTTGCATTTTGTCACGTACGAAGCAAGACAGAATGTCACTTGTTAACAGTTATCGCGCACGTGGACAGATAACGTCCCAAGCGAACACCTGCTGTAGATCAAATTTCACATGAACTTGCATTTTGTCACGTACGAAGCAAAACAGGATGTCACTGGTTTAGCGTGCCTGTGGTTTCACACATGTGTGTGCATGCCTTTCACACTCCCCTGCCAGCACAATGGTCAGATTATTTCACCTTCAAGCGTCACCTGTTGTCAAGTCAGATCAATGCCTTCCAATAAGCTCAAATGACCTTCACCTCCTGTAAGTTTGTTTTCTGTACTCGCTTCGACCAACATAGAACCAAGTTCTCATTACCGTTTACACGTCAAAGGTAAAATATCAGAAAAACGCATGCTCGTTCTGTCATACACCGACCAGCCGAAATAGCGATTGTTCTATTAAGCATGGTCCTTGTGCTAAGCGACAGGTTTGGTCAAACACACACACTCAGCCGTATCGTCTCTCTCAACCACCACGCTTTATAAACATTATAAACAAGTAAAGAAAAAGAAAACGTTTTTTCAACATGTACGGCGTTAGGCCCTTTGTGAATTATTTTTTGGAAAAAAATATCTACCACATTTGAAAGGGGGGCGTTAGCCCGAGTCCTAGGACACCTCGTACATGTCTCTAGCGTTATTGGTTCGTGAGATATCGGCAAAAATCACAAAAAACACGTGTTTACCCCCAAAATCGCGTTTCCAAAATTTTTTAAAATTACAACGAGTGGTCCATAGCAAAGAGGACGTCTTCCCGAATCCTTGGACCCATCGTACATGCCTCTAGCGTTATTGCTTCGTGAAATATCGGCAAAATCACAAAAAACACGTGTTTACCCCAAAATCGCGTTTCCCAAATTTTTTAAAATTACAATGAGTCGTCCATAGCAAAGAGGACATCACCCTGAGTACTTGGACCTGTCGAACACACCTCTAGCATGATTGGTTCACGAGATATCGGCAAAATCACAAAAAACACGTGTTTACCCCAAAATCGCGTTTCCCAAATTTTTTTAAAATTACAATGAGTCGTCCATAGCAAAGAGGACATCACCCTGAGTACTTGGACCTGTCGAACACACCTCTAGCATGATTGGTTCACGAGATATCGGCAAAATCACAAAAACACGTGTTTACCCCAAAATCGAGTTTCCAATTTTATTAAAAATTATAACGAGTGGTCCATAGCAGAGAGGACGTCACCCCGAGTCCTTGGACCTGTCGAACATGCATCTAGCATGCTTGGTTCGCGAGATATTAAAAGCACATGACCTTTTAGTTTTGGTCTTTTAATCAAATAAAGAGGCTATAGGAAAGTAGGGGACATCACTACGAGTGCTAGGACACCCTCTATGTTCTAATCCCATGTTTGGTTAGCGAGATATCAGCTTCGGGGCAAATACGAGGAGGGTTCAATAAGTTAGTAGACAGCTCTCACTACCCCACTACTTACAAAACACAAATTTTTGCTCTAGCGACTTGAAATTTATTTTGGGGGTAGAGGGCATAGGGACCTTTCATTTATGTCAAATAAACGTTTTTGTAGAGTTCCTAGTTTCCAAAATATAGGATTTTCAAAATTCGAGTGTTTTGAAAAAAAAACATAAAAGTAAAAAAGTTTCATTATAGAAAATAAAGGGCATAAAGACCATTCGTTTGAGCTATGGCACAACGTACTATCCTGTTTGGTTTTCAAACTATAGCCTATTTTCAAAAACGAAAAATTTTAAAAAAAAATTGAAAAATATAATACATGGTCCATAGGAAAGAGAACGTCAGCCCGAGTCCACTGACACGCCATTTGTCAAAATCGGACCATGCGTTCGAGAGATATTTAACATGGCTGAGGCTTAGTAGTGGTAATAACGGGGTTCTGAAGTGGGGCAGAAGCGCCACCACTCCACTACTCCAGCACCTCTAAAAATGAGGGTGTCGTGTAAAACGATTAGGTAAGAGCCATGAAAGTAGATATAATAAAAAAATTAAAATCTCCTTTGAACTCGAATGCCTTACAGGCCAGTCAAAAGTGACACAAAAATGGCTAAATTCGCAAAACATGATGTATCTCTGATTTTTTAGTATGTTGTTAGGACCCATTAGGGCTATGTATACCCAAGTTTGCAACTCTCAAAAAGTTGTGAAAAAATTTTTACACACCAAAAAACGCGAAATGTTCGGACTTGTTTCAGATTCTGCTCTATATCTCCTAATCCATGCATTCTTCTACGAAAGCTGTTCTATACGTTTGTTAAGAGCATTACATGTGTGACCATATGACCAACCGGAGCTCTGTAGGTCTATTGGTTACTGAATTACGTCACTTTGAAAATAGGCCAGGTTTTCCAAAAATTAAACATTTCAGTTTTAGACCTTTTTTGGACCGAAACTGCGCCGAAACCGTTGATCCTATGAGTAGAGCTTGTAAATTATCATTTATAGGCAATTTAATTAGCTTTAAATTAAGCACAGAGCGGGATCTGTATGCCTCGTAGTTCTCTCAAAAGCTAAAAACAAAAACAAAAACAAAAAAAACCCCGCATTTTTCCAGAAATTTACCTAACCACTTTTTGTTGCATGAGGTGAGATTTAAACATGAAAAAAGTCCTCTCGGCACGCCGGAAGGCGGAGGTAGATTTCACCGGACAAACTTGGAGATAGGCGAAAATAGGCAGAATATGCAGATTTTCGTAGAAGGATCAGACCTCATTTATCGCGTGAAAGTATTTTATAATTGGAGATTAATTAACTTTGTTTTTCTTCATTTTAAACATATTTTAAACATTTTATTGTCTTATGGGGACGGTAACCTTCTTGTCATTTGGAGTCCATTTTTAGCCTATTTTCAATTTTGAAAAAATAGGCTTATGTGATCACCTTTTGTCCGTGTGTGTGTGCGTGTGTGTGTGTGTGTGTGAGGTGTGTGTGTGTACCCCCCTAATAAAATCTAAACGGCTGGAGCGATTTCAGTGAAACTCGGTAAGTTCATAGCACTATTCCCGGCGACCTCGACCGTGCCCATCGAATTTTGTTAGGTCTCACCAATCCAACATGGCGGCTGTGCGAAATATTTCACTAGCATTCAGTATCTCCGAAACTATAACGGATATCGCCCTGAAATTGTGTACGGTGATAAAGGGTACTACTAGAAGTTCACCTATGACACTTTCAAAAACCTGGTTACTACATAACCAACATGGCGGCCAAGCGAAGTGGAGACTTTTAAATAGACTTTTCTCGCGATTTAACTATTCAAACGTAATGAAACTTGGTCAAGCAAATATTTATACACATTGCAATGCACTGGAGTCTAATTTAGTTCAATTGTTTACTTAACCTCAAAATGGCGGCTGTGCGAAATATTTCACTGACATTCTATATCCCCGAAACTATTACAGATATCACCCTGCAATTTTGTACGGTGATAAAGGGTACTGATACAAATTTACCTATGTATAATTCATAAACCTGTAAAGTACAAAACGAACATGGCGACCAAGCGAATTTGAAATATTTTAATAGACTTTTCTCGTGAGTTAACTCTCTGAGCGCAGTGAAATGTGGTACAGTAAATGATTTTGCAGATTGTAATGTACTGCCATCTAATTTAATTCAATTGTTTACATAACCTCAAGATGGCGGCTGTGCGAAATTTTAAAATTAAGTTTTTATTTCTTGTGTCGTAATCGTGCGATCGAAGTGAAAGTTTGAATAATGAACCTAGGCAATAAGTGTCCTTGAATGGTACATAACTCTGTGGCCTATACATATAACAATCCTAAATGGCAAGCTTCCGTAATATTTAGACGGTTCTCAATATCTATGAATCTTTTACAGCAACCAAACTGAAATTTTTTTGTTCATAGAGACTATGAACATATGTTCACCTATAGGACTTTCAGTAACCTGGTGAGCACGAATCCAACATGGCGGCGACGCGAAGTATAAATATTTAAATGGACGTTTCTCGCGAATTAACTATCCGAGTGCCGTGAAACGTTGCACGTTAAATGCTTACACAAATGTTGATCCACCGGCATCTAATTTATTTCAATTGTTTTCATAATCAAAAGATGGCTGCTGTGCGTAATTTTAAAATCTCGTTTTTACTTCTTGTGTTCTAATCATGCGATTGAAGTTTGAATACCACACGTACACAATAATCTTAATATAATAGTACAAAAATAAAAATCCAACCTGGCGACCATCTGAAATATTTAGACGGTTCTCAATATCTACGAATCTGTTACAGCAATTACACTGAAATTTTGTATCTTGATAGAGGCAATTAACATGAGCAGGATATATGAAAATAGGCTGTACAGTTCTTCACGGAACTACTTGTTATACTTGTGGTCACACTGTCCGTATGCAAGGTTTCGACACTGATGTGTAACTATGTAACGGTCTGTTACTTCTTCACGCAAAGTTATATCTCCCGTAGAGATGTTGGTTGGTTCCTCAGTTTAGGGGCTGCGACAACGCGGTCATATAACCCCGTGTACTTTGGGTGAGTGTAGAATCTGTCTGATAAACGGTTTGAATTGTGATGGCTGTATTAGTCTGTAATTCAGGTAAGGAATGCAGACGCTAAATTTCAAGCAGTAGTTCCTAATGTTGCTACCAGATACTAACGTCAACGCCACTTAGCTGTGAACTTGGCTACTAGATGCCACCTCAATCAGCAACTCGCGACGAACGTTGGAACTTCCCCTCCAAAGGAAAGCTTACTGAGGGATTTTTAGCGCTCTTAGAAAATCCGACGACTTTGGCCGGCTTTGAACCCGCGACCTTGGGCATAGAAGTTCAGCATGCTACCAGTTACGTCACCGAAGCCGCTTCACACTTAGTCAGATGGAAATCTGAATCTGATCTCGCGCAAGTGCGTTGTCATGGCAACGTCTGATGGCTCATCCCTCATCAATTTAGTAGTGTTGCCATGTCAACCACTGATAGCTCTTGGCATTTTCTTATAATTCCGAAATCATTTTTCTCATCCCTTTGTCGCAATGGTGGCTCATATCAAAAATTCTTTCAGACAAACGTTTTAGGTAATTATTAGGGGAATATTGTCAATGCTGTACGGTTTTGATATTGTGCCTATTAACAGAGATATGATTAATGTTTCCCGAAAAAAACACTTTTTCCCACCCCTTTGGTCAATGGTTGGTGCTATCAAAAAACGTTTCAAACATAAATTTCTGAGCTTTATCCGACACATAGTATGACCTTTGAACGGATTCGATATTTCACATATTAAGAGAGTTATAGCAATATTTCATTTTTTCGAAAAAAAAGTCCCCCATTTTCATCCCCTTCGACCGATTTAGCCCAGTAACGAACTCGTCCGAGATTTTATGGGTATACATATTCGGTAAAAAATTCAAAGTGATTGGTGCAAAATTACGGCAGTTATCGTGTCCACAAGAAACTGATATACATATATACATATATTACATAAATTATATATAAACTTTTGAACTGACGGTGGTTTTGGGGTCTGGGGGATGTGAAACGCGAAGATATGTCGAAATTTTCCGGAAATCGAAACATGGTACCCATTGCAATACTTAGCTTTCTAATGAAATCTACCTAAAATACTACCGTCAACGACACCTAGCTGTGAACTTGGCTACTAGATGCCACCTCAATCAGCAACTCGCAACGAACGTTGGAACTTCCCCTCCGAAGGAAAGCAAACTCAGGTTTTTTAGCGCTCTTAGTAAATCCGACTACTTCAGCCGGGTTTGAACCCGCGACCTTGGGCATAGAAGTTCAGCATGCTACCAGTTCCGATACCGAAGTCGCTTCCCACTGACATATGAAAACTGAATGTGATCTCGTGCAGTGGCGTTGTCATAGCAACTGCTGATGGCTCATCCCTTATCAATTAAAAGTAAAGTTGTCATGGCAACCTCTCATGGCACTTGGCCTTTTCTTATAATTTAAATCATTTTGTTCACCCCGTGGCGTAATGGTGGGTCGTATCAAAAATCCTTTCAAACAAAAGTTTTAGGTAATTATTGGAGGGATATTTTCCATTTTGTGCGGTTTTGATATTGTGCCTATTAACAGAGATATGATTAATGTTTCCCGAAAAACCCACTTTTTCCCACCCCTTTGGTCAATGGTTGGTGCTATCAAAAAACTTATTTGACATAAATTTTTGGCACTTATCCGACACATATTATGAACTTTGAAGGGATTCGATATTTCATGTATGAAGAGAGTTATAGCGATATTTCACTTTTTCGAAAAAAGACCCCCATTTTCACCCCCTTTGACCGATTTAGCCCATTAACGAACTCGACCGAGATTTTATAGGGATACATATTATGTAAAAAATTCAAAGTGATTGGTGCAAAATTACGGCAGTTATCGTGTCCACAAGAAACTGATATATATATATACATAAATTATATATAAACTTTTGAACTGACGGTGGTTTTGGGGTCTGGGGGATGTGAAACGCGAAGATATGTCGAAATTTTCCGGAAGTCGAAACATGGGACCCATTGCAATAGTTAGCTTTCTAATGAAATCTACCTAAAACGTGTTATGAATCTAGGGGAGGGCGAGGAGGGCGACCGCCCAGGGCCCCGCGGTCCGGGGGAGTGGAACGCCATGGCTTTTTTTTTAAATTTAATTAATTAATTATACTTTTCAAACTAATTTATAATTCATATTCCTTTTTTCAGTGCAGCTATGACCTCCCGTGAGACAGAGAGGCTCTTGCTTGGCACTGAAAGGTCACAAATACTGTTTGCAGAAGACAATGAAAATATACAAAGTATAACTGCCAAATTCAAAAGCGCCCTTGAAAAACTTGAAGAAGAAAGCCCGACCGCAAAACTTTGGGTGCTCTACTATCGAATTACCTTACTCATGAAGCAATTTATTCAAGCCGAAAGGATAGGAGATTAGAACCTTCACCTGCAAATAATCAGCCAAATGCCCCCATTCTTTCTCTTGTCTGGACACTTCTTCTATGCGAAGAGTGCTCATTTATATTTACAAGATATGGGCACTCTGCAAGTCCGGATGGACCCAACCGAATATCAATTGTGCACGAAAGGATGCTTCACGAGATACCTCTGACGTAAAAAAACTGAAAGCCTGGTTTAATAACCATCCACTGTTCCCATCGATAGATAAACTCATATCCATCAGCAGTGGCACTGTAGGTGGCTCCCACATAAATTGCTACACTGCCCGAGAAGAAGGACTGAAAGTGGAGAACCGAATTATTTGAAAAACGTTTGGGAATGTTAGTTTCTCTAGGAAAGAAAAAGTCCTCTCTTTGGTAACGCCTACCACCTCTATCAAGATCCACAATAAGAGAGTCGAATTCGAGCCACTCACCATCCTCCAGCGCATGTGTATCATGAAACAGTCAGACTTACAGTTGAAGGCCCACTTCACATATGAGATCGCTCCATTTACAATGGCCCTATTTTCCGACGAAGGGATGCGTAAAGACACAAAATCAGCTTTTTACGCTGCCTCCACTCAAGCCACAGAGAACGTCAGTGTGCAGGCAAAACATTTGCTGTCGTCGATGGAGGATACCTCCTCCATAAAGTCGTGTAGCATCGGAATGATTCGGTACGGGCTATCACAGCAAGCTACTTAAACTACATATTTAACCACTTTGGGAGAAATGTGTGTATAGTCTTCGACGGGTATCCTGAGGATGGCATCCAAAAGAGCACGAAATTTGCAGAGCGATAACGATGGTATTCTGCAGCATCACCGGAAATTTTGTTTGACGCATCGACCATCATCACAGTCCCCCAAGAGAAGATGCCCTCGAATGACAGAAACAAGGTTCGTCTCATTGAGCATCTCTGTTCTGCTTTTGCTCTCGAGGGGATTGAGACAAGAATATCAAAAGAAGACGCAGACCGCGATATCGTCGTGTCTGCTCTGCAAAAATGTACCTCCAATGACCACGTCATCATCTTTGGAGAAGATGTGGATTTGCTTGTGCTCCTCTGCGGTCTAGGATCCACTAAATCGAACGTAGACTATACTTCCAGAAGAGTGGCAGAGGTGAAACGGGTTGCGTCCAATTCTCCACCAGCTCATTCAACCAAGGGGAAGTGGAGCTACCACCTGGATTTGAACTTTTCATCCACGCATTTACTGGGTGCGATACCACCTCTGTCCTCTTCTGGCAGGGGAAGATGAAAATGTGGGGCCACTTCAGACAAAATCAAGCCCTAGTGGACCAAGCAAGAGTTTTCCTCCCGACAGATGCCACACACCAACAAGTCGCAGCAGCCTGTGACAAATGCCTAGTTGCCCAATATGGAGGAGACCAAACAACAGACACCCTCAACGATGTACGCTTACGTACTTTTGTGAAGACAGCAGCCAACGCCAAAGCGAATCTGGTCCGTTTTCCCCAACCACAGAGGCTGCGTCGTATCACCACTACCACACATACCACCAGGTGCAAAAGTGGTTGGGGGTAGAGAAAGAGGCCCCCGCAGAGCTCCTAAAACTCCCCCCTTGCAAATGCAAGAAGGGGTGCAGAGGTGGCTGCACTTGCCTGAAAGCAGGGCTCAGATGTTCTGTGATGTGTGCTACCTGCTCTGAGGAAACGTGCCAGAACGCTGCCCTTATCATCATTGAAGAGGACGACGACGACGAGCCTCAAGACAATCTTGACGATATACCAATACTGGAGTACCTACTTACAGGGGACGAAGACGACGATCCACCAGTAGTGGAAAGACCTACCTATTGAAGAGAGCTACAAAATTGACGCCCAGGGCCATCAAAAACAAGGCGACGACTTTGAATATGTGTCTAATTTGATTGACTGATTGATTAAGTTACTGTACTTTTGATTTCTTATGATTATTTTATTATTATTTTATTATATTATATATTATTATATTATATTAAAATACATTTCACAGTTTGTTTAAATGATTATATGCCTTCTCTTTCATTACCAAAACAAACAAAAAAGGATAGGAAAATATTATGGAACATATCTGGAAAAATGCGATTTCACCTTATATGGGTTGTTTTGAGATTTGGAGAGAACTCGAGGCTTACAGACCCCGCTCTGCGCTTAATTTACAGCAAGTTAAATGGCCTACAAATTATACTCTGAATGTTCTACTCGTAGGATCAATAGTTTCGACGCATTTTCGGTTCAATAAAGGTCTAAATCTAAAATTTCCATTAAAAAGACTGGTCTATTTTCAAAGTGTCGTAATTCGGTAACCAATTGACGTACAGAGTTCCGGTTGGGCTTAATTTGTCAAACATTGTATGCTCTTAACAAATTTATAGAATAATTTTCGACGAAGAATGCATGGATTAGGATATATAGAACAGAATCTGAAACAAGTCCAAAAATTTCGCGGTTTTTGGTGTGTAACAATTTTTCCACAACTTTTTGCGAGTTACAAACTTGGATATACATAGCCCTAATGGGTCCGAACAACATACTAAAAATTCAGAGATACATCATGTTTTGCGAATTTATTGTCACTTTTGACTGGCCTATTAACAGTGTTTCGATTCAATGAAGGGAACATGAGTTGATCAAGATGAGAGAGAGGAGCTTGGCATAAGTAATTGGAATCAATGCTGGTTTCAACTGGGGTCCCATGGTCACCAACCCACGCCCAACTAGTTGTGAGTTTCTTGGATATGGATTTAATTCCAACCCCTAAGATTCCGGGTTCGATCCCGACTTATTGGTATTCAAATGTGACAGCCTTCAAGATACTGTCCAACATAATACGGGAAAGAATCTTCGAACAAATAATGGAAGTCACGACAGAAGAAAAACACGGATACATTCCAGGAAGATCGACGACCCATACAATACAGAATGTACTAGAATACATAAGAGAAGCACTAGGAAACCCCAGAGGCAGCGCATACGCGACATTCGTCGACTACCAAAAACCTTTCGATGGAGTGAATAGAAATATTCTTATCCGAAAACTCAGGACAGTGCTAGGCCCAGAAGACCACTTCCTTAAACTTATTACAAGCATCTTGGAAAGCAACGTAATTAGCATAAGCGACGGCAACCTGGAATCAACGGACATAATACAAACAAATGGAGTCCTACAAGGGGACCCCCTAAGTCCGATATTGTTTAACATTATCACAAATGACATTGTGCAAAAGATCACGACGGAAGAAGTCAAAATTCTACTCTACGCAGATGATATGGTGATCCTAGCTTGCCACGGTGGGTGAGTGGATAGCGTGTCGGTCTACTAACCCCAAGATTGCAGGTTCGCCCCTGGCCGTGGTAAGTTATTTTTGAAAGGCGGCAAAAATACGACACGCTTGTCATACGATGTTGGCATGTCAAAGAACCCATTTGAATTCAGTAGGCCGAGTTCATAATGGCAAAATTAATCTCGGGAGTTTCCGCCAGCAAAATGTTGCTCATTTCTCTACTAGAAAGCGCTATAGTGTTCAAGGAGCTTAGGTATCTAACATTCTTGACTTTCATAGTGATTCAAGGAACAACGAAATTCGACATGCAAGCTACCCTCTGGGTGTCAAATTACAAAGTTTGCACCGGGCACCCGAGGCCATACGATATTATTATTATTATTACGGTGATCCTAAGCAAAAACAGGGCAATGATGCAAGAAGCGATCAACAAGTTAGCGGAATGGTCAAGAGAAAACGAACTTAACATAAATTTAAAGAAGACAAAGGTAATGCAGTTCCGCAAAGGAGGACGAATCTCATCGAAGGACGTTTTCAGATGTGGAAATCACACACTGGATATAGCAAAGTCTTACAAATACCTAGGGGTAACTCTACAGGTCACAGGATTTACCTTTACAAGGCACGTCGAGGATAGAACAATCACCGCAATTAAGACCACAATGCAAATAAAAAAACTTAGAAGCTTATCACTGGCGACAGCAATTTCACTGTTCAAACTGAAAATTGCCCCAGTAGCATCATACGCCATCGAAGTAATATGGCCACACCTGAACTACAAGAATGTCAAAGCCCTGGATAGAGTCAAAGCCAGATACTTAAAGAAGAAGCTTGGTGTATCGAAGTACGCTCCAACCCGACTAGTATATCAACTGGCGGGAACAACGACATTTATAGAAGACATGATGTTAACATACATCTTGCCCTCAACCGAAGCATGCGACAAGTTCTTGGAAGAACGAGTACAGAAAGCAGCAGAAATCGACCCGGCATTCTACCGAACCCCAGCCATGAAATAGAAAGAATGGAAAACAGCCAGTTACGAACTCCGCCACCTTTACACAAGAGGGGCAAAACATGGATTCACCATCGAATCTGCAGCAGGAAAGGTTTCCACAACGCCGACAATGAATGTGTCTGCGAACTCTGCCACCAAGCCTGCCCACAGTATCATCTGTTCGAAAGTGCCCAAAGAACTCTGCCAATCTCACATTACGGAAAGGACTGATCTACAGGCACCACATAACATTGTTGTTAAACAAAATCACCACAGGCCCAAGTACACGAAGCTGAATGCCATGATAAACAACGTGTTCGTTAAAACTGCTTTGAGATCAAGGTCTGTGTCCCTTGTAGTAATGTACGGAGGCCGAGCAAGTTCTTTTCGTAATACGAGCTCATATTTACCACAATATATTCTGCATCTTCCCCATCATTTTTATTGCGTAATGGCGCCGCACCGACTTGCCCCTCTTGCTGGACGAAGCAGCTTCAAAAGCTTTAACGCACTAAGCGGATTACCTGGTTTCCCGGCATGCAACATACATTTATTTCCCTGGTTCCTGACCGTGAGACTACTGTACAGTTAACGCATGGCTGGTAATCAATCAATCAATCAATCAATCAATCAATCAATCATTACTCAGCGAGACGGACAAGACGATATTAAGTTTTGAAAATGGCTTTGGCCATTAGATGTTGCTGTTGTTGTTGTTGTTGATTATTTATTCATTTAGCGTACACAGGCTGGAGTAAAATGTGACTTTTCACCGATGTCTCAGTCTCACTCATGTTGTTGTTTGAGTCTTCAGTCTTTTGACTGGTTTGACGCAGCTTTCCATTCCTCCCTGTCCTGAGCTAATTGTTTCATCTCTACATAGCTACCACACCCTGCATCCGAGGCAATCTGTTTAACATATTCTAACCTTGGTCCCCTACAGTTCTTATCCTCGACCCTTCCTTCCATAACTAAGCTTGATATTCCTGGGTGTCTTAGTATGTGTCCTACCAACCTATCTCTTCTCTTCATTAGCAGTCGCCAGAAACATCTCTCCTCTCCCACTAGTCTTAATACCTCTTCGTTTGTAACCCTATCTACCCATCTGATCTTCATCATTCTCCTGTAACACCACATTTCAAACGCTTCAATTCTCCTCTTTTCTGCTGCACCAATAGTCCAAGTTTCACTTCCATAGAGTGCCACGCTCCAGACAAAGGCCTTCAAAAATGACTTCCTAATACCTAAATCTATATTCGATGTCATCAGATTCCTTTATTGTAGAAATGCTTTCCTTGCCTGAGCTAACCTACTTTTTATATCCTCGTTGCTTCGTCCATCACTGGTTATTTTGATTCTTAAGTAACAAAAGTCTCCTACTTCCTTTAGATTTCATCTGCCAATTTGTTGTCCATAGAGGTTTCTGATTTATTTCGGCTGCATTCCAATATTTTTGTTTTACATTTATTTATTTATTTATTTATTTATTTATTTATTTTCATCATGAATTCTTTCCTCAAGACGGAGTCCATACCATTCAACAACTCATTCAAATCCTCAGGCGTGTCGGCCAAGATGACTATGTCATCGGCAAATCTCAGAGTTGAAATTATTTCTCCTTGAATCTTCACTCCCACTTTAAATTTTTCTCCAATTTCCTTCATTGCTTGTTCACTCGAGGCTGTGATTATATAGAAGCTACTGAAGTATGGGTGTTGCTTAGTAATGACATTCAGGGCACAGTCAGTGCCTGTGAATGGGTTAGTACTGCTGTTCTGACTCAGTGAGGAACGCAATGCCAAACTACCTCACTCCTTTTCTGGCCTAGTATGCCTCAATATAGCGTTGCTTTGGGTGTTTGTGGTTATCTACCCACATAACCTAACGGCGGTATATTTTGAGTATCCAACCAGCCTCCGGGCTAACAGACATACAGACAGACATGGCTTTTAGTGCTGGGATTGTCCGAAGACAAGTTCGGCTCGCCAGAGCTGTAGCTGCTTCAATTGGATGAGCTTTAAGTTCCGTTAAATTTCAAGTAGTTCCAACTTTCGCTACCACATGTCACTGACACCTAGATGAAAACCTTGAACTTTGATCATCAGCCACGTGTACTTGGTGAGTTGAATTTGTCTGATTACCTGTGTTCTGTGGTGACTTTCGTTGTGATGGAGATGGGGTAGGTGAGCGTTTGGGTAGCCATTATCTGATCCTTTAGACTTGATAAGTCCACCACAGTAGCTGTGCGAAACGTAGGCATAACATCCTTAAAATCTTCAATTTCATTGTTAATGACCGCGAGAGTTTTTGATTTTATTAAAGGAAATCATTGTCGGTATACGATTAACTATTTTCTTGCACCACGAAATGTATTACGAGTTTTATTTTGAAGGCTGCATCTGACGAAACATTTAACTCTTTTTACATTCTTGTAACTTCATTTTTCCAAATCACTTTCTACGTCTTCTCCAAGTGCTCAGCGGTACGGTCGCCAATTTATCACGCTGCTTCATTCGACAATTGGATCATGTCTCTGAACAATAACCTACTCCACCTTCCCTTCTCATTTTATGCCATCCAGACAATAAAATGACATCTCCACAAAAGATTCTTTTATTCCATTTCTTTTCTTACCCAACCTTTTCCACATCGCTGCCGTCCCGTTGTCCAATCGATTTATTCCAATTCAGTTGTCACTAAGTGAATGAGCTGACCATTCATATCTCGTCGTTAAGTTACTGGAGCGCAACACTCGTCCGCAGCGCCGAACCGCCTCAAATTGGGCGAGATCTTGCTGCTCGCCAAGCAGTGGCGTCACTCCTGTTGGTGTAGCTTGGGGTGTGATACACATCTAAATGTTTAATTTGGAAATAAAATACAATCTAGAAATATTAAACTTCATAATGTACTAGTTATTGTGCCTAACGTTATCCAGGTGGCAAATTAATATCTTTGAGGGAGGTATAAAGGGCTTAAGTAAATAATCTCAACATTTCAGGAGAATTAAAAAAACACTTATGTTAAATATACGCCAAATCAATACTAACAAAGAACACTTAAATGTCTATATTTTATAGACTATTTGATGTGTACATGTTTCGAAACAACGATGGTTTCTTCTTCAGCACAATTAAGAAAAAACTTATCCTAAGGACACTTAAAACTAACGTATTTAAGAGATGATTTAGAAAAAACATTAATAAATCCTTAAAAATATCTATGAAAATTTTTAAATTAATAAATACTTTTGAAAATATATATGAAATATTCTTTTATAGGCAACTAGCTACACCCGGCATGCGTTGCAATGCCAATCAAAGAAAGTCTTGGCGTTGTAACTTTGTTTGTTGAAGTCCTTTTGGATTCCCAATATTTATTTATTTTCCGTTAACCACCTCTAAACTATTGTAAAATTGATTTACTATCTAAAAACAATCATGGGAGCGTGCTCAACAACTCACCAAAGTTTCATCGCAATGAAATAAATGGTATATGAACGGATACGGGACTTTGTTGAAACGATTCGAGCGCCGTCACCCATTTTTTGAATATACTCATACGCTACCTATTGTAAAATGGATTTACTAAGTCGAAAACCTTCCCTGGCGTGTACACAACAACTCATGAACGTTTCATCGCCATCGGATGAATGGCATATGAACGCATACGGGATTTTGTTTAAACGATTCACGCGCCTTCACTCATTTGTTGAATCTTCTTGTGCGGCACCCATTGAAAAACGGATTTACTAATTCATACACCTTCGCAGGACTGTACTCAACTCACCAACGCTTTATCACAATCGGATGAATGGTATATGAACGCATATGGGACTTGGTTGAAACGGTTCACGTGCTGTCGCTCATTAGTTGAATCTACTCGTGCGCTACCAATTGTAAAATGGATTTACTAAATCAGAAATCTTTGCGGGAGTGGAAACAACATTTCTCTAAATTTCATTGCAATCGCATGAATGGTATATGAACACATACGATTTTTTTAAAAACGATACGCGCGCCGTTACTCATTTGTTGAATCTACTCGTGCGCTACCTATTGTAAAAAGGATTTACTAAGTCAGAAACCTTTCCTGGGGTGTGCACTACAATCCAAACAAATATTCTTAGCAATCGGATGAATGGTATTTGAACGCTACGTGACTTTGTTTAAGCAATTCGCGTGCCGTCGATCATTTGTTGAATCTACTTGTGCGATACAACTTGTAAAGTGGATGTACTAAGCCAGAAACCTTCCCTGAAGTGTACACAACATCTCACCCAAGTTTTATCGCTATCGGACGAATGGTATATGAACGCATACGGGACTTTGTTGAAACGCTTCGCGCGTCTTCGCTCATTTGTTGAATCTACTTGTGCGATACCTATTGTAACATGGACTTTCTAAGTCTGAAACTTTCCCTGGAGTGTACACAACAACTTACCCAAGTTTAGTCGCTATCGGACGAATGGTTTATGAATGCATACGGGACTCTATTGAAACACTTCGCGCGTCGTCGCTCATTTGTTTAATCTACTTGTGCGATACCTATTGTTAAGTGGATTTACTAACCCAGAACGCTTGCCTGAAGGGTACACAACATCTCATCCAAGTTTCATCGCTATCGGACGAATAGTAGCCTATATGAACGCATACGGGACTTTGTTGAAACGCTTCGCCCGTCGTCGCTCATTTGTTGAATCTACTCGTGCGCTTCCTATTGTTAAGTGGGCTTACTAAGCCAGAAAGCTTCCCTGAAGTGTACACAACATCTCAGCCAAGTTTCATCGCTATCAGACGAATAGTATATGAACGCATACGGGACTTTGTAGAAACGCTTCGCGAGTCGTCGCTCATTTGTTGAATCTACTCGTGCGCTACCTTTTATAACATGGATTTACTAAGCCAGAAACCTTGCCTGTAGTGTACACAGCCTCTCTCCCAAGTTTCATCGATATCGGACGAATGGTATGTGAACGCATATAGGACTTTGTTGAAACGCTTCGCCCGTCATCGCTCATTTGTTGAATCTACTCGTGCGCTACCCATTGTTAAGTGTATTTACTAAGCCAGAAACCTTACCTGAAGTGTACAGAATATCTCACCCAAGTTTCATCGCAATGGGATGAATGGCATATGAACGCATGCGGGACTTTCTTGAAACAAACGCCCGCCATTTTGTTGAAGCTACTCGCGCGCCATCTATTGTAAATTAGATTTAGTACGCCTATAACTTTTCCGGGACTGTGCACAACAACTCACCAAAATTTGATCGCAATCGGATGAATTGTATATGAACGCATCGCCATTACGCATTTGTTTAAACTACTCGCGCGCTATCTATTTTGAAATGGATTAACTATGCCTATAAACCTCCCGGAAGTGTTTACAACTACTCACCAAAATTTGATCGCAATCGGATGACTGGTTTATGAACTCATAAAAGACGAACACACAGACATTCCTTTTTATATATTAATCTTAATCTTCTGAAATAATATCTATGAATTTTTAGCCTATTTTCAATTTTGAAAAAATTGCCTTATGAGATCACCTTTTGTCCGTGTGTGTGTGCGTGTGTGTGTGTGTGTGTGTGTGTGAGGTGTGTGTGTGTCCCCTTAATAAAATCTAAACAGCTGGAGCGATTTCAATGAAACTCGGTAAGTTCATAGCACTATTCCCGGCGACCTCGACCGTGCCCTTCAAATTTTGTTACGTCTCACCAATCCAACATGGCGGCTGTGCGAAATATTTCACTAGCATTCAATATCTCCGAAGCTATTACCGATATCGCCCTGAAATTGTGTACGGTGATAAAGGGCACTACCAGAAGTTCACCTATGAGACTTTCAAAAATCTGGTGACTACAAAACCAACATGGCGGTCAAGCGAAGTTGAGACTTTTAAATAGACTTTTCTCGCGATTTAACTATCCAAACGTAATGAAACTTGGTACAGCAAATGTTTGTACACATTTTAATGCACTGGAGTCTAATTTAGTTCAATTGTTTACATAACCTCAAAATGGCGGCTGTGCGAAATATTTCACTGCATTCTATATCACCGAAACTATTACAGATATCACCCTGCAATTTTGTACGGTGATAAAGGGTACTGATACAAGTTTACCTATGTATATTTCGTAAACCTGTAAAAGTACAAAACGAACATGGCGACCAAGCGAATTTGAAACGTTTTAATAGACTTTTCTCGTGATTTAACTCTCTGAGCGCAGTGAAATGAGGTACAGTAAATGATTTTGCAGATTGTAATGCACTGCCATCTAATTTAATTCAATTGTTTACATAACCTCAAGATGGCGGCTGTGCGAAATTTTAAAATTAAGTTTTTATTTCTTGTGTCGTAATCATGCGATCGAGGTGAAAGTTTGAATAATGAACCTAGGCAATAATTGTCTTTGAATGGTACATAACTCTATGGCCTATACATATAACAATCCTAAATGGCGAGCTTCCGAAATATTTAGACAGTTCTCAATATCTATGAATCTTTTACAGCAACCAAAATGATTTTTTATGTTCATAGAGACTATGAACATATGTTCACCTAAAGGACTTTCAGTAACCTGGTGAGCACAAATCCAACATGGCGGCGACGCGAAGTATAAATATTTAAATGGACGTTTCTCGCGAATTAACTATCCGAGTGCCATGAAACGTTGCACGTTAAATGCTTATACAAATGTTGATCCACGGGCATCTAATTTATTTCAATTGTTTGCATAATCAAAAGATGGCTGCTGTGCGTAATTTTAAAATCTCGTTTTTACTTCTTGTGTTCTAATCATGCGATTGAAGTTTGAATACCACACGTACACAATAATCTTAATGTAATAGTACAAAAATAAAAATCCAACCTGGCGACCATCTGAAATATTTAGATGGTTCTCTATATCTACGAATCTGTTACAGCAATTAAACTGAAATTTTGTATGTTGATAGATGCAATTAACATTAGCAGGATATATGAAAATAGGCTGTATAGTTCTTCACGGAACTACTTGTTTTGTAAATGTTCCTCATCTGGTAAAATTATTGGTTATTATGGTTACGCTGAATATAAACAGTATCTTCGAAAATAAACTAGCAAACTTTAAAGTAGTTGCACAACGGAGTTGAACTTCGCATGTAGTCAAACCTCCAGGAACTGAAACAACCTTTGATCCTAATTAAGAGCATCAAGTCTTTATTCGATGTTCATTCAGTTCTAAAAGTTTAACATGTTGCTATTCTTGCTATTGTCCTTTTTATATCTCTTGTTACGGCAAAGCACATCAGCAACCCATAAATATTCCATACGATGTTCATATGAGCCAATACGCAGCGGCATCTCGAATCTCGAAAACATCAAAATCAGAGCATAAGATCGCCATCTCGCCGCTACGCCTTCTGTCTCGCACGCCAACTACACTGTGATATTTATTGTACGAATATTTAATACAAACGCCAACATATTTATAGGTCATTCACAATGTTAAACCATGCGATCAACCATCGTTGTTTCGAAACATCTACACATCAAATAGTCTATAAAATATAGACATTTAAGTGTTTTTCGTTAGTATTGATTTGGCGTATATTTAACATAGGTATTTTTAGCCTACTTTCGATTAAAAAAAATGAAAGTAGACATATGAGATCAACACAGGGCGAAAGATTGTGTGCCTGTCTGTGTGTGAGTGTGTGTACTCTGAATGTTTGTCCCCCCCCCCCCCCCCTATCAATTCGAACATGGTGAAACCGAATTGAACGAAATTTGGTACAGAGGTAGCACAGGCAAAGGGTACCTCAGTTTCATGTTTTATATGGCCGCAGTCTTGACGGAAACGTACTGGCGGCCACCCAAATGTTCAAAGCTTAAATCAAATTACGACTAACCTAATAATACGATCTCTACCAAATTTTGCAACAAGAAATATATATGTGGCGAGCGTCTTTTGACTAAACTACAAGGTCATCAGCCCAATCGTTTGCAGATGGTGGCCATGTATGTGTGCAAATCGATTCCCTCTATCAATTCAAACACGATGAAACCGAATTGAACGAAATTTGATACAGAGGAGCACTAGCAGAGGGCACCTCAGTGTCATGTTTTATATCGCCGCCATCTTGGCGAAAAAGTAATGGTGGCCACCCAAATGCTAAAAGCTTAAATCAAATTACGACCAACCTAATCATTTGATCTCTACCAATTTTTGCAATATAATACCTTTATGTATGAAAATTCTTTTGACCAAACTACAAGGTCATCATCGCAATAATTTGCAGATGGCGGTCATGTATGTGTGCAAATCGATTCGCTCTATCTATTCAAACACGGTGAGACCGAATTGAATGAAATTTTGTACAGAGGTAGCACTAGCAAAGGGGTCCTCATATTCTTGTTTAATATTCGTATAACACGTTGTATTTCAACAAGCAACTACAACCAACATTCAATTATACTCCTTGAAAAGGACAAAGATTTATAACAATGCCCATGCATTTAGGAGAAAGTAGGCTATATGTTCTTTACTGAATATCTTGTTTAATTATTCTATCAATACGGATCTAAACAATTTGCTGTTATGGAAAATATTTTTGCTTGTTTCAGAAGAAGCAAAACTAAGTTCACAACAAGCTTCAAAATCCTGATATTTGACTACGTGTCCCATAATATGCCATTGATATTTCATGTTATTTTCCTACAGTGTGATATCGTCAGTGTGAGGTTTGTTAATCATGTCGGACTTGAGGCTCTTGTACCGGTTTTGAATAAAGACTTAAGTTTTTTACACCAGTGTCAAAAACACATTCTTCTATTATGAATTGACTTACGGCCTTTATACTACCTGAAAGAGCTCACGTTTCCGAGCAGAAAAGTGTTAAAAACCAAAAATCGATTTTTTTGCTTAAGCGCTTTACCACCCTCCAAAGATATAGTGTAGAACGATACGTGAGAATAATTATTACACAGTGTGTATTGTGCCCGTTCATCACCGGAACGTCATGACAAGCCACTTGGCACCGATGGGTCACCATACACATATGTGAAACTTGAGAACAATGCGAGCATGAGATGGAGCTCAGGGTCGTAATGGGCGTAATACCGAGATATAGCAACATTGTCCTCAATTTCCACACGAGGTAAGGAAAGAAGGAAATTAAATATAACACAGAAACTGATATTTGTTAAAAATATAGTAGCCAACACTTTTATTTTCAGAGAAAAATCATGAAAATTAAAACGAAACCCTCCTACGACTTGCAGGGTAAGAATGAACTAACTAAAAATACACTCCTGTGGAAAGAAACACCCTAGGCCTCTACTTCTACAGTCGACCTATGTTTCTAAGTTCGGTGACATATTCAAAATTAATTTAAACGCGTGTATGCTTTTGAAATACTCCAGTCACGTTGAACGTGGACAATTAACTATTTAAGGTAAGTGAATATTTCATCCTAATCGCCAATGGCATCAGCCATCATATAAGGTGAGATCATCTCACTGGCGTGACGTCATGATATCGACGTAGGACGAGCAGTGAATCAAACTAAATGTGTTTCAACAGTAACAAAAATAAATAAAGTAAAGTGCGCTATCCACTGCGCCAAAACTAACTTAAGTTTAGAAAAAGAAGTCATCCTCTGGCTAGCTACAATAATTATATGAATATTGTTGCATTAAAACATATTGCGATGAAGTAATTATTATTTTGCATATTAAGGCTTTCACGGCCCGGATTATTATATAAATCATTCATGCTTTTGGGCTAATGCCGTGTGTATTTTTAATTAATCCAACCACTCGTGTATCCAATGCCACTGCTAAGCTTGTTAAACTGTCATCTATTCCAAAAGAAGAGGGAAGATGTGTTATTCCGAGAGATGCTTTTCCTCCGAGATTGTATGGTCTTCCAAAAATCCATAAGCAAGACGTCCCTCTTTGACCAATTGTTAGCACAATAGGTTCTCCAACTTATGCTATTGCGCAATATCTCAGCAAGTTGCTTCAGCCGCACTTGGGGCGCACATAGTCCTACATTAGGGATTCAACCCATTTCGTCGAAAAATTGTCAACCATCGCCGTTCAACCAAATGCTATTTTGGTGAGTTTTGATGTAGAGTCCTTGTTTACCAGAGTGCCGGTGGACTCGGTCATGTCACTCATCAAGGATTTGTTTCCTGAGGACATTGCCCGATTATTCCACCACTGCTTGTGTTCCAGTTATTTCTTGTGGGATGGTAAATATTACGAGCAGACTGATCGTGGCAAATTTTTTCATGGAACATTTTGAGGGGGAGGCTATATCTTCGGCGTCTTTCAAACCTGTGATTTGATGGAGGTATGTGGATGATACGTTCGTGGTGTGGGAGGGGGGTTCTGAGAAACTGAACCACTTTCTGAACCACCTAAATCAGCTGCATCCTTCAATCCACTTCACAATGGAGCTAGAGTCAGGTGGATGCTTACCTTTTTTGGATGTTCTTGTGAGGAGGAAAGCGGATGGCTCCATGGGGCACAGCGTCTACCGTAAGCCAACTCACACTAACCGTTATTTACATGCGGACTCCCACCACCACCTAGCACAAAAACAAGGAATTATAACAACTCTAGCCAAAAGAGCGGAACGTATTTGTGAGGCATCAACTCTTCAGGAAGAGTTACATGCCTTACAAACCATGTTTAAGGGTAATGGCTATAATGAATCCACTATATATAGGCCCCTACATCCCAGAAGGAGGGATAGACAACCTTCTCAGAGCTCCGACGTGAGAGGAACTGCTTACCTCCCTTATATTCACAACGCCACTGACCGCGTTGCTAAGATTCTCCGCAAGCACAAGATAAAAACAGTTTTCGGCACTATGACGAAAATTGGTCAACGTTTAGCATTAAACAAAGATAAATTGTCCCCAATACTACAACCTGGGGTGTATGAAGTCCCATGTACTTGCGGAAAAGTCTACATTGGACAAACAAAACGGTCCATTGCCACTCGCATCAAAGAGCATCAAAGGAACATCCGTCTAAACCAACCTGACAAATCAGCTATAGCTGAACATGCCCTGTCTTCAGAGCACGATGTATGTTTCAAGGATGCTCATGCGCTTGCCCATGTTAAGCACAACTGGTCTAGAATTATAAGGGAGGCAGTTGAAATTCGTAAAAATCCCAATAATTTTAACAGAGACACTGGATATCAGCTAAGTGACACTTGGCTACCAGTTATTAAGGATCTAGGGAGATAGTTCCTCTCAGTCTCTCTGTTCTTCACATATTTAAAATTGCACATTTTCCCTCTAGGGCTCAGAGCCTGGATTTGATCTCCTTTGTTCGTCACTGGAGGAGTTTCCATCTGTTATTTCGCCGTTGACTGTATGACGTTAGGTATCGTTCAGCTACACTTCCCTTTTGTTTATGTTTCCTTATATCCATCTAACCCTCCCACCTCCCCCCCCCCCTCCTCATTCTTCGAGGAGTTTCTGTATTTTCACACCGCCCCCTTTACCTTCTTGTTACTTACTACTCTGTCCGCCGTTCCACCATGGTCCATACAGTAATTTCTGGCAGCTGCTGTCTGGTGACGAACAGAGGAATTTATCTATATTTTTTGTAATCTCATTGATATACTTTCTTTGGCCACATTGTATATTTCCATTGAAAAAGGTGGCAAGGTTTCTCCGAAACGTATGGTTTAAATTAAAAATACACACGGCATTAGCCCAAAAGCATGAATTATTTATGTAATTATTATTATTAATATTATTATTACTGTGGTATATCATATGCTCGTCTTAGATCACATAAATCATCAATCATATTTACAATATCTCTGCTTCCAAAGAGTATTTCAAATACCAAAAGGAAAACCGTAATATTATTTACCATGCCACCCAGTAGAATGTTTTCAGTGGAATGCTACTGCTAGCATAGCTATGATTTATTTAAACACCAATAATTATAAATCCAAAACAAGATCCACTGCTCTTAAAACATTATAGCTTTCAGATATTATTATTATCATCATCATTTCTCCACTTAAATCCCTAAACAAATCATATAAGAAATTGTTAATAACTCAACTCAGAATGTCGTTACATTCATGTATGGTTAAATTCACATCATATGACATATATATAAACTGTGGACGGTATTGTGCTATATTACGAAGTCACTGTGATGATGATGATTATTATTATTATTATTATTGCTATCCTGTATACTGGTGGACCAGAGAGATAGCAGAATTAAGGAAGAACTGCCTCAGGCTTCGCCGTCTTGCCCAGAGAGCAAGAAATCGGGAAGAAGTTAATGAAAAATCAGCGGAGCATAAAGCAGCAAAGAAGCTACTTCGGAAAGGCATAACTACGAGTAAGGTTCAGAGTTAGAGAAAGCTTCAGGAAGATATAGACACTGATCCATGGGGTTTGGGTTAAAAATTGTAGCACAGAAACTTGGAAGTCGCAGAACATCTTGCATCATGGAGGATTCTATTATTTACACTAGTTTCCATGATGGTTCCGTATTGACGTACTAAATAGTTTTAACAACAAATTGTATATCCGCCTTAGTCAATACATAAACGAAATATATTTATGCTCGTTTATGTATTGACGAAGGCGGATATACAATTTGTTGTTAAAACTATCATGGAGGATGATATTATGAACACCATTGTTCAAACCCTTTTTCCAACTCATCCCACAAGACCTGAGAGGAATTTTGAAAGTGATCTAGATTTCCCACTGTTTACTGAAGATGAACTTCGGGTTGCAACGCATTCTTTACGGAACAACAAGGCCCCGGGGCCGGATGGGATTCCTAATGAGGTTCTGAAAATAATAGTTGATCAAGATATGTTGTTATTGTTGAGAATGTTCAATGTGTGCTTGAAAGCAGGAATCTTAAGCTTTCGCTTGAAGATCTGTTGCTTATTGCTCATTAGTAAGGGCATGGGTGACCCTGAGTTACCATCATCGTACCGCCCACTTTGTATGCTTGACACAACAGGTAAACTATTTGAGAAGCTCATAAGTCGAAGATTGCTTGAAGCAATAATCGCAGCCGGCGATTTATCACCAAGACAATTTGGATTCAGGGTAGGCCGGTCGACACTGGATGCAGTGCAAGAAGTCGCCGATAATGTACGAAGAGCGGAGAGTTATAAGCATTACTGTCGCTGGGTGATTCTCTTTGTTACGCTGGATGTTAAAAACGCTTTCAACTCTGTCTAATGGATAGATATCATGGATGCTCTGGAATTTTCATTTCATGTTCCAAGGTATCCCCTTCGGATTTTAGACTCTTACTTGAATGATCGTGCTCTACTCTACGATACTACAGAAGGGATCCGTAGAGTACAAGTCACGACTGGGGCTGCCCAGGGTTCGATTCTAGGATCTGTTCTCTGGAATGTTTCATACGACAGCTTGTTGAGGCTTGAAATGCCTGAAGAAACTATTCTAGTAGGATATGCAGATGATGTTGCTGCTCTTGTAGCAGGAAGAAGTGTCGAGCAGGCACAGTTGCGACTCAATAGGGTAATGCGCAAAATCAATAGATGGATGGGGGAACATGGTCTGTCTCTAGCGCTTAGTAAGACGGGAATTGTCATCCTAACAAAGAAGACAATTCAGACAATACTTCCAATGCAGGTAGGACAAATTCAAGTAGAGACTCAGCCAGCAGCAAAACACCTGGGTATCATGATCGACAGTAAAATGAATTTTTAGAACAGATTAGACGGACCGCAGATAAGGCAGCCAGAGGAGTAATGTCACTCAGTCGGCTCATGACCAATGTTGGTGGGCCAAAATGTAGTAAGAGAAGACTATTGATGACAGCCATCCATTCAGTTCTGCTGTGTGGAGCGGAAGGATGCCCTGGATAAGGAAATTTATAGGAAGTCACTGGCACAAGTGCAGAAGCAGAGTGCTTTGCGCGTGGCATCTGCATATCGCACGGTCTCTGAGGAAGCAGTTCTCGTTATTGCCGGGATTATTCCGATTTTTTTTCTTGCGAAAGAACGCAAGAACATTTACTTGAGGAAATCTGATATAGGTTTACAAAATGCAAGACGATCGGCAAGAGTACAAACCTTTCAAAATTGGCAGAGCAAATGGGAGCAAGGAGATCAAAGCCAATGGACTAAGAGAATGATCCCTCAGGTGCAGGTTTGGACAGAGAGGAAACATGGTGAGGTTGGTTACTATCTCACTCAGTTCTTGACTGGCCATGGGTACTTCTGTTCCTATCTTAAGAAAATGGGGAAGGTGGATTCATCAGATTGCATCTACTGTATCAACGAATTAGATAATGCTAATCACACCTTCTTCTCTTGTGGACGGTGGGTCCAAAATAGGCAGTCTCTTCAAGATCACATTGATATTGAGATATCCCCGGACAATATTGTTGCAGTGATGCTACAAAATGCGGAAAATTGGAAACTGGTAGCAAGTTTTGTTGAAGATATCCTCCGAACAAAGAAGACGGATCTGGATCGCCACTGAAGATGATTCATTACGGAAGAGTGCCCAACGGGCAAATATAAAATGACTATAGCCTGAAGTAATGTGATAAACGGTTCCAGGCTAGTGTTCAGAAGTAACGAGGGAGTTTTAGTCGGTAGTCTGCTACTCAGGAGCAGGAGCCCGACACTCTGTGCGTAAAGCATTTCTTCCCCTAAAAATAATAATAATTATTTATTAAAAAAGACTCAAGAAATTAGAGCAGAATATATAGACGCAAACAGAGATTGCAAGAAAGTAATTGCAGAGGAAAAGAAGAAAAGCTGGGAAGAATTCACTCAGGAAATAAGGGAGGATTTAAATTGTGGAAAGAAATTGCTCTTTGGGATTATAAAAAGTAGAAGAAATTAAAAGTTTAACTCTGGTTTCATGAAAAACAAAGAAGGTGTAATATTGACAAAACCAGAAGAGATAACGGACAGATGGAAATAATATTTCAGCGAGCTGTTGAATATGAGACGCCAGACATGCGGAGAAGTTAAGCAAACAGCCAAAACAGGGGAGGAAAATATAGAAGAAGAACCAGACATTACTATGGCAGAAGTGGAATGCGCAGTTAGGAAGATAAAGATGGGGCAAGCTGTGGGAATCGACGAAGTGGCAATAGGAATGTTCAAGGCGGCAGGACCAGTGGGACTGCAGTAGACATACAGACTTCTCAGGAGTGTGTGGAGAGAGAAGAACGTTCCCGAAGACCGGGAAAAGGGAATAATATTGCCAATATTCAAGAAAGGAGACAGGAAGGTGTGTGGTAACTACCGAGGAATCACCATCATCTCGCATGTTGCCAAAGTAATGGAAAGAATCCTAGAAAAAAGAATTAGAGTAAAGGTAGAAAACCAAATAGAGGAGGAGCAGTTTGGATTTAGAGTGGGCAGGTCGACAGTGGAACCCATTTTCATTCTGAGACAGAACATTGAAAATAGTTGGGAATATGGGAAGGATATGGTAATAACTTTTATTGATCTAGAAAAGGCCTATGATAGCATCCCTAGAACAAAAGTTTGGGAAAGCTTAACAAATAGGGGGATAGGCAAAACTGAGAGACATGAAAAAAGGAATGTGCATGGAGAGCTACAATAGTGTGAAAACTAGAGTCGGGACATCGGAATGGTTTAAAATTGTCACTGGACTACAGCAAGGAAGTGTGTTGTCACCATTATTGTTCTTAATGGTGATGGATGACATCATGAAGGCAGCAATGAAAGACTACAGTAGGGCAAAGATGAAGGTAATGTTGTTTGCAGACGATGTTGTGATCTGGGGCGAGGATGAGATGGAGGTACAAAGACAGTTAGACGTAATAAATGAAAAGATTGAGCAATGGGGATTGAAGATAAATGCGGAGAAGAGTAAAACATTGGTGGTGAGTAGAGGTAATAAAGATGGAAAAGGAGTGATCAAAGTAGGAGATAAGGAATTGGAAGTGGTGAAACACCTCAAATACTTAGGAAGTTAACTGACTGAAGATGGAAGACTAGATTTGGAAATTAGCAGAAGAATACAACTCGGGAGTGCTTTCTACCAACAGGTACGGATACTAGTATGGAACAAGGATATACCAATTAAGGCTAAAGAAGATATGTGCAAAGCCTATTATGTTCCTATAATGACATATGCAGCAGAAACTTGGACAATGAATAAGAGGGATGAGAGCAGATTACAGGCAGCTGAGATGAGATTTTTGAGAAGTATGGTCCAGAAAACGAGGAGAGACAGAGTGAGAAATGAAGATATACGGAAAGAACTGGGAGTAGAGAAACTGAATTACAAACTGGAGCAAAACAGATTGAGATGGTTTGGACATGTCAAACGGATGAATGAAGTAAGGCTACCAAGACGAGCACTGGAAAGACGGATGACAGGGAAGAGAGGACGTTGAAGACCAAGAATGCGTTGGATGGACTCGGTGAAGAATAGCATTAGTAAACGGAACCTGGATTGGAACACCGTGTCGGAAGAGAAATGGTGGAACGACAAAACAAAGTGGAGCGGAACCATATTTGCCCCCACCCAGTGTCAGCTGGAAACGGGAAAATAAAGATTATTATTATTATTATTATTATTATTATTATTATTATTATTATTATGCTTGCTAAATAACCTCGCATACACTGCGAAAACATGTTCTTGGACAACAAAAACTACCTCGCATTACAAATACACCATTGGAATTGGAGACTATTCCACCCCTATCCGAAACATGACGCTTCTGACGTCATCACAACAATATCCAAGAATAAATGAGCAAGCAATCTCATACCTACTCATATAAACACTTATTATTATGATTTCAGTGCTTAATTACTCCATCCTATTTTAGCACACGAGTAAATACCTCCATTAAAAAATCATAATTTGTTATTAATAATTAATTATTTATAAATAATTTAATCATCATGATAAAGTCATTCATCTCGCATAAAATGTCGAATAAGCTGTTTGATTTAGTGAAAGCAGGAAATACGATCAATAATCGTTGAGTGAAATGCAATAAACAAATTACGTTGATCAAACGATAATACGTCATATAAGATATCAGCAAAAGAAATGCACGAGAAAAACAAGTAGTTCCGTGAAGAACTGTACAGCCTATTTTCATATATCCTACTCATGTTAATTGTCTCTATCAACATACAACATTTCATTTTGATTGCTGTAATAGATTCGTAGATATTGAGAACCGACTAAATATAGCGGGTGGATTTTTAAATATGTAGGTCTTAGAGTGATGTACTGTTACATGAAGATTATTGTGTACGTGTACTATTCAAACTTCAATCGCATGATTAGGACACAAGAAGCAAAAACATGATTTAAAAATTTCGCACAGCTGCCATCTTATGGTTATGGAAACAATTGAAAAAAAATAGATGCCAGTGGATTAACATTTGTATAAGGATTTACTGTACCAAATGTCACTGCATTCGGATGGTTAAATTGCGAGAAACGACCATGGGAATATTTATACTTCGCGTCACCACCATGTTGGATTTGTGATCACCAGATTATTGAAAGTCATATAGGTGAACTTATGTTCATAGCCCCTACGAACATTAAAAGGTTCAGTTTGATTGCTGTAATAGATTCGTAAATACTGAGATCCATCTAAATAGTTCGTATGGTCACCTTGTTGGATTGTTATATGTACTGTATAGGCCATAGAGTCATGTACCATTAAAGGAAAATTATTGCGTAGGTTCATTATTCAAACTTTCACTTCGATCGCATGATTACGACACAAGAAATAAAAACTTAATTTTAAAATTCGCACAGCCACCATCTTGAGGTTATGTAAACAATTGAACTAAATTAAATACAGTGCATTACAATGTGTATACACATTTCCTCTATCAAGTATCATTGCGTTTGGATCATTAAATCGCGAGAAAAGTCTATTTAAAAATTTCAAATTCGCTTGGCCGCCATATTCGTTTAGTAGTTAACCGGTTTTTGAAAGTCTTAAACAAAATTTCACGGTGATACCGCTAATAGTTTCAGAGATATAGTATGCCGGTGAAATATTTCGCACAGCCGCCATCTTGAGTTTATATAAACACTTGAACGAAGTTAGATGTCGATGCATTACAATGTGTATAAACATATACTGTACCAAGTTTTATTGCGTTTGGTTGGTTAAATCGCGAGAAACGTCTATTTAAAAGTCGCAACTTCGCTTGGCTGCCATGTTGGTTTTGTAGTTATCAGGTTTTCAAAAGTCAAATAGGTGAATTTCTAATTGTTCCCTTTATCACTGTAAAATATTCCAGGATGATATCGATAATAGTTTCGGAGATATTGAATGCTGTTGAAATATTTCGCACAGCCGCCATGTTGGATTTGTGAGACGTAACAAATTTGAAGGGCATGGCCGGGGTCATCCGAAATGGTGCTATGAACTTACCGAGTTTCATTGAAATCGCTCCAGGCGTTTAGATGTTAATAGGGGGATACACACCATCTCACGCACCATCACACACGCACACACGCACACACAGACAGACACACGGACAAAAGGTGATCTCATAAGCTTATTTTTTTCATAAATGAAAATAGGCTAATAACTAGTAGCCCACGATTTAGTGGCTAAGGTTGAAAAAGGATATGAAGACTCAGACTGGGAAAATGTGCATGGCAGAAGAACGCAACACCTGTGCCGATAAACAAGCCTATTCTTCTGATGAACACATACTTGTGTGCATTTCATGTTTTGTACTTCGGACACGAATAAATAAAATAACGAAAGTAGCGTCGTTGTAAGTTAAAGACACACAAACATTGAGATTTCTTCTCGAGTGTGTCCACACCCCCTCAGGAGTGGTCCCGAGCCCGAGGCATCAATCCTATTCCTAGACCTTAGTAATTGCAATAGGTTTTTGTTGCTTATTTTAGGAGCTCTGACATCGTGGTCATGTAGCCCTGTGTAGTCTGGGTGTATGTGGAATATGTGTGATAACCTGCGATGGCTCTACTAGTGTAGATAGTGTAAATTGGGGATAATATTGGGAAGGAGTCGGCCGTGGCTTTAAGTTAGGAACAATCTTCGCATTAGCCTGGAGTAGAAGTTGGGAAACCACAGAAAACCCCTTCCAGCAAAGCTGAGGTGGGAATCGAACCCATATATATATATATATGTATATATATATAGCAGTCGTTTCATTCCACCGCAGAACGATTGTTCCTGCGGCTGCGAGCCTCCTTAGAGGGTTTCGCCGTCTCTTCGGGCCAGGGATTTATGGTTAGGGAGAGGTATGATGTTGTGTGATGGGGGTTTGGGTTTTTGGAATTTGATGGAGGTGTGTGTGATTTGAATTTGTGGCACAGCGGTGATAGTTGAAGATGGGATGCTGGGAGATGTATCGCTTCTGAGGGTGGGGTGAGATGTTGGTGCCTGAATGGTGGGTGGGGGGCGACTGCTTTATTAATTGAAGATAGGACGTCTATTGGCTTAGATTGTTCAGGATTTTTTTTCGTTGTAAGTATGTAAGTTGATTGAGGGGGAGTTATTATGTAAATTATTATTAAGGGGGATGATCGTGGTGAAGATGATGTGTAAATGGGGCATAATCTGGTGTAAATTGAGGTGGACATTCTGAATAATGTTGGGTAATGAATGCATGGAGGATGAATGTGATGAATGCTTGTGTTGAAGTTTTTTTTGGAATAAATGAATGAATAAGTTGGAGACCGTAGATGATCGAACCCTTCTCTTCTCAGTTTTGTCTCACGAGGCTGAGAAGTTCAATATGGGAATCTTAATTGAAACTTTTCCGCCAGATATCTTCCCTATCCTATGATTGATTTGACTTCTCTTGGCATTCTAAATGCAGCGAATTTGAAGAATGACAAGTTGATGATAGGAATAAGTTTCATTATAAAGCATTTGTAACAGCCTATTATGTGTTACTTGAACTAAAGAACAAAATGATCACATATAATAACTGTGTGCTATTTGTTGGTGCAAGTTCAAGATATCCATTTTACATCTACTGTAAGTTACTACTATTCAACAGTCACCTAAATAACACAGGTTACTGTTTTAAGTCAATACAATACACACACAAGTGTAAAGGGCTGATTATCACTGATATGCAACGATGTTTCTACAGGGAAACTGAATATATTTTTGATCTCCCACTATGGGTAGTTACAAAGCCCATAATGTATTTTCGTTTCATCACGTCCAATTAAAAAAAAGTTTTTTTTTAATATTCATGAAAATGCCTAAATACTGAAATCAATATATATCTTTACATCAATACTATGACTAGCGGACCCGTGCGAGAACTCTCGCATAATGGATTGTGTGCGCCCCATGTGTACAGACTACCCGCTCGGTTTAGTGCTATGCGGGCGTTACGCGACTCAGTTCTGGCAGGGGCTATCGTCTTGTTTATTTGTTTAAAAGCACTTTATAAATAAATAAAAATATATTTCCGTTGATTTTTCAAGAAATGCAAGGTTTTTCCTATACTATTGAGACGATTTGGAAGATTTTGGTACACACCACAACTTCTAACTCCCTCCTAGTTTAAGAGCTACCGGGTGAGTTAGCCGTAGTCGTTACGGCATGACTGCTGGCAGTCGCTCACATCTGGGAGGCGAGGAGGTTCGAATCCCCCCGCCGGCAACCTTGAAGATGGTCTTCTGTGGTTTCCCATCTTCCTTCCAGGCAAATGCCGGGGTTGGTCCCTAACTATAGGCCACAGCCGCTACCTTCCAACTCCTCGTCCTTACATCCCAACTTTCCTCCCCAACGGTACTTGTAGCTCACCCATTGGGTGTCCGTCTCCAAGTAGCTACAACACTGGCGAGCCGAACATGTTCTCGGACACTCCCGGCAGTAAAAGCCATACGCTAAAAAGAAAGTTTAGGAGCTTGAGTTTTGTGAAACATACACCTTAGCGAATTATATAATAATATTATTGCGTTAAAGCTGCTAATTTACACATAATGTAATCACTGTCTGTTTGGTAACAGCCCGGAGGCTGGTTGGAACCTCAATAAGTATCGCCAGAGGTTATGACGGTAGATACCCACAAAACGCTAAGTAGCATTATAATGAGGCGTACTAGGCAAGATGAGGAGTGAGGTAGTTTGCCATTGCATGCCTTACTGAGTCAGAACAATACCACTGACCCTATGAGTAGGACCTTCCACAGTACACACAGACACTAGGTGTGCCATTACTCAGCACCACTCATACCTCAGTAGCTTCCATATAATCACAGCCATGAGTTGGATTGAGACATAGGTGGAAAGCCACATTTTACTCTAGCCTGTGCTAAAACAACTGAAATTAAATTTATGAACAAAGTATCCTTATAATTATTTCTTTCATGCTTAATATTGCAAGGTAAAATCTCAATGCACTTCTACATTAGTATGAATGAAATTCCTTGAATCTGGTAGGTATAAGCCTTAATTGCGTATCATGTTTTATGTCATGATATACAGCGTGTGGTTTGTCTTCAAATTTGTTATTGTCGCCACATATTTCGGAAGATTTGGACCACATGACTGTTTCCCAAATGAAGAGTGCACAATACAGTGATCAGCAAGAAAAGGTGACATTTTAGAGTTTGTATACATTGTCTTTTGGTTTTCAAATTACAACTATTTCTTTCATTCATTCTTTCTTTCTTTCTTTCTTCCCTTATGTATCTTTGGGGTAAGCATCTTCCACCTTTCATTATGGTGCACCATCATACGGTTATTGATGGGAATATTTATTAGTGTAAGCTTTCCAACCCCCTGTTTGCCTTGACATTTTAATCTATTTCGCCTGATGGAGGGGCCAAAAGATTAGGCCTCGAAACCCCAATGACCACTAAGTGATCATTAATCAAATAACGGTATTGATTAGGCGGAACTTTTGCCACAATTATTACTAATTAGTTCATCAATACGGAACCAGTATGAACCTTTCATATACTAAAATGATATACCCAGCACAAAAAGTAGATAGTGCTTTCAAAATATGTTCTTCTTTTGTAGTGGATATGAGGAGGTTAATTGGTGTCATAAAATTACTTCCTGTCGAACTGCACCAACAAAGCAGGTAAATTGAACATCTGAATGGCTGTAAGTACTTTGTATTAATATAATTCAAGGTTTTATAGTTAACTTTATACACTCGAATTTTATATTTTGGTGTTAAAGCACGTTCTTAACAAGTAGTTTCGTGAAGAACTATACAGCCTATTTTCATATCCTACTCATGTTAATTGCCTCTATCAACCTACAAAATTTCAGTTTGAAGGTCGTGATAGATTCATAGATATTGAGAACCGTCTAAATATTTCAGATGGTCGCCAGGTTGGATTTTTATTTTTGTACTATTACATTAAGATTAATTAAGATCATTGAGTACGTGTGGTATTCAAACTTCAATCGCATGATTAGAACACAAGAAGTAAAAACGAGATTTTAAAATTTCGCACAGCTGCCATCTTGTGATTATGCAAACAATTGAAATAAATTAGATGCCAATGGATTAACATTTGTATAAGCATTTAACGTGCAACGTTTCACTGCACTCGGATAGTTAATTCGCGAAAAACGTCCATTTAAATATTTATACTTCGCGTCGCTGCCATGTTGGATTTGTGCTCACCAGGTTACTGAACGTCCTATAGGTGAACATATGTTCATAGCCTCTATGACCATAAAAAATCAGTTTGATTGCTGTAAAAGATTCATAGATATTGAGAACCGTCTAAATATTTCGGATGCTCGCCATTTAGGATTGTTATATATATAGGCCATAGAGTTATGCACCATTCAAGGACAATTATTGCCTAGGTTCATTATACAAACTTTCACTTCGATCGCATGATTACGGCACAAGAAATAGAAACTTAATTTTAAAATTTCGCACAGCCGCCATTTTGAGGTTATGTAAGCAATTGAACTAAATTAGATGCTAGTGCATTACAATATGTAAAATCATTTACTGAACCACATTTCACTGCGCTCAGAGTGTTAAATCAAGAGAAAAGTCTATTAAAATATCTCAAATTCGCTTGGCCTCCATGTTCGTTTTGTACTCTACAGGTTTATGAAAGTTACACACATAAACTTGTATCTGTACCCTTTATCACCGTACAAGATTTCAGGGTGATATCTGTAATAGTTCCGGAGATATAGAATGTCAGTGAAATATTTCGCACAGCCGCCTTTTTGAGGTTATCTAAACAATTGAACTAAATTAGACTCCAGTGCATTACAATGTATATAAACATTTGCTGTATCATGTTTCATTACGTTTGGATTGTTAAATCGTGAGAAAAGTCTATTAAAAGTCTCAACTTCGCTTGGCCGCCATGTTGTTTTTGTAGTCACCAGGTTTTTGAAAGTCTCATACGTGAACTTCTAGTCCTGCCCTTTATCACTGTACACAATTTCAGGGCGATATCTGTAATAGTTTCGGAGATACTGAATGCTGGTGAAATATTTCGCACAGCCGCCATGTTGGATTGGTGAGACACAATAAAATTTGAAGGGCACGGTCGGGGTCGTCCAGAATCGTGGTATGATCTTACAGAGTTTCATTGTAATCGCTCCAGCCGTTTAGAAGTTATTAGGGGACACACACACACACACGGACAAAAGGTGATCTCATAAGCCAATTTTTTTCATAAAATGTAAAAATAGGCTAAAAGTAGTATAGCCTACCGGTACCTAATTTGACGTTATTAAAATTCTTGTTCAAAATTTTAAGCCTTTCGTTATTATTTCTAGGATTCACATAAAACGAGGCACGGTAGAGGAAATCTGAATACAGACTTGGATTCCACATCACCCAATACCTAAGCAGTCATTTCAGGTTTAGCCAATTGTCTTATTAAAATATTATGCATTTTTTAATGATGATCTTTGCCAATTTTGTTGTTTTTGGATTTTATTTCAAAATTACAAAAAAATTGAAGCCTGACGTGATACAAATAATCTGAACACAGATATGGATTCAGGGCAATTAAAGTGAAAAGAATCAGTAATATTTTCCTCTGTACGCATATCAATGTTATCAAAATGTCCAAACCCCTGACTTAAATAACAAACATTACTAATGCATGTCAGTAACAGGAAGCTGTTAATTGTGTCGTTATTTCACTCTGTCGTAAAGCCTCTCCCGATAAGTTCTTCTGGCAGTACAACTTTGTTAATCGGAGAAGTATAAGAAGGTAGCGATCGCACACACTGTGTTTTGTTTCTGTCCTCCCCTTTAAGTAGAGCTCAGACCATCTCCTCTTATCCCCTATATCCTCTCTCACTGGGGAATTTATTGAACTGACTCTCTCCCTCTCACTCCTCAGCACTCGGAACTTGTATCTCTATCTCACAGACAGTTTAGTGTGCAATGCACAGTCGACTTGGTAAACAAAGGTCACTGGTCAGCCACATTAAATTTCATATATGGACAATTAAATCCCTGGTACAACTTTGTTAATCGGAGAAGTATAAGAAGGTAGCGATCGCACACACTGTGTTTTGTTTCTGTCCTCCCCTTTAAGTAGAGCTCAGATAATCTCCTCTTATCCCCTATATCCTCTCTCACTGGGGAATTTATTGAACTGACTCTCTCCCTCTCACTCCTCAGCACTCGGAACTTGTATCTCTATCTCACAGACAGTTTAGTGTGCAATGCACAGTCGACTTGGTAAACAAAGGTCACTGGTCAGCCACATTAAATTTCATATATGGACAATTAAATCCCCGTGAGAAATGAGGCTTTGCTATTTCTGGCTGTAGGTATTTATATCCCCCACAGTAACTTGGCTACACATTATTCATCAGCCTTGACTCATTTGGCGATGTGGAAACGTCCTGCACAGCATATATATTTATGTGTATGACGAGAGTTTACATATATCACGACCGATGAAAGACTTCACAGTACCATACATTAGAAGACACCGTGGCATAGTAATGCATGTTAAATCGTGCACCATGATGGCGACGGAGGGCTGCAGTAAGTTCGGTCTCGTCGCTGATAGCGGCTATCCTGTGGTCTTTTTCCCGGGGGTTTTCCACCCTCCCTCCTGGAAAATGCCGGAGCAGTACCTTATTTCAAGTTCCAGTGCACCTTCTTCATTTGCGAGGGTGTTGAAAACCGTGTAGGAAATGGGGAAAGCTTCGAGTGCACTCTGAAGGTCGGGTCGTTCCGTGGGCTACATCGTGTCCCTGCGGGCAGCGTCTTCCCGATGAACTGGCTTCGGTGGCCTAGTTGGTAGCATGCTGAGCTTCTATGTCCAAGGTCACGGGTTCAAACCCGGCCAAAGTCATCGGATTTTTAAGAGCGACAAAAATCCCTCAGTATGCCTTCCTTCGAAGGGGAAGTAAAGCCGGCGGTCCCATGTCATAGATTTATGGCATGAAAAAGAACCTTCCACTAACTGCTCTTGTGTGAAGCCAAAAATTTGCAGCTTATAATTGATAACGCTATATTATTTCCAACGCTCGCCACCAGGTGCTCACTGCGATGCCATCTAGTAGCCAAGTCCGCAAGCTAGGTGTCGTGGACGATAGCATTTGGTAGCAAAAGTAGGAACTACTAGAAATTACTGTCTGCAGTCCTTACTCGAATACAACAAGAAGTTCCGTGAAGAACTATACAGCCAACTTTTCATGCCAATGATTATTCTACAGTATATGAACCTATCTAGAATAATGACGAAATTAAGTTGGTAATATCGAAATATCTAATTAGTTCAAAATATACCTGGTATAATGTAGCCTAATAGAGCACTACAGTTGGCAGCCCTGGCGACTGAATATATTCTTAGTTCAATCTCTTAAGGTACAGAATACAAAATTTGGTTGAAGTCCAATGGACGTTACATGCAGTTAGACATTGGATCTATCAGCACGCGTAAAAGCATGTTGCCAACAATACCATGCGTGTGCTGGTCAGAAATAATCTGAAATATTATGATATCTTGTTGTGCCAATTTTGGATGAAATCCATTTGTTAGTATAGAAGTTACATGTATTTTAAAATTGGACATATCAGCAGGCATAGAATCATGTTGGCAGCACTGCATTGTATTAATTACTCCAAATTAATCTAGAATATCACGTACTATACGTGTGCAAAGTATAGAGCTGTTGGCTTTCACACTTTCTGATATATTGATATTAGTGTAAAATAAATATAGACAGCATTTATTAACAGTTGGCAGCTCTGATTGCTCTTAACAATACTTATAGTCATATCTGTTATGGTACACAAAGCACATACGAAATTTGGTTGAAATCCAACTGATAGTATAGAAGTTACATGTATTTAAAAAATGGTCGTATCAGCAGGCTTATAATCATGTTGGTAGAACTGACGTATATAAGTTACTCCAAATTAATCTAAAATGTCAGAATATACGTGTGCATAGTTTAAAGCTGTTGGCTTGCATACTTTCTGATATATTGGTATTTGGATAAAAAATAAAGAGAGCAATTATTAACAGTTGGCAGCCCTGGTGGCTCTTAAGAATACGCTCAGTCATATCTGTTTATGTACAGATATTACATACAAAATTTGGTTGAAATCCAATTGATAGTGTAGAAGTTATATGCATTTAAACATTGGACATAACAGAAGGCTTAAAATTATTTTGACAACACTGTCATGGTTGGCCTCCTGGAAATTAAACTAAAATAGTATTATCTACAAGCGTGTCAATTTTGGAATAGCTCCCATGCATACCTTGCAAGATATACAACATGGAGCTCAAATTTCTAGTGCGTTTTTTCTGCAGTTGGTAGCACTTACATCATTTTCAAATATGGACGCGAGATATTCCGGTGCACATCTTTACTCATACAAAATTTGGTTTAAATCCAATTGATAGTGTAGAAGTTAAATGCATTTAAACATTGGACCTATCAGAAGGCTTAAAATTATTTTGGCAACACTGTCATGGTTGGCCTCCTGGAAATTAAACTGAAATAGTATTATCTCCATGTGTGCCAATTTTGGAATAGCTCCCATGCATACCTTGCAAGATATCCAACACGGAGCTCAAATTTCTAGTGCGTTTTTTCAGCAGTTGGTAGCACTGACATCATTTTCAAATATGGACGTGAGATATACCAGTGCACATCTTTACTCATACTAAATTTGGTTTTGATTGCTGCAGCCGTTTAGGACAGACAGACAGAAGGACAGACAGACAGACAGACAGACAGACAGACAGACAGACAGACACACATTTTCCCGGATCGATCTCATAAGTCTACTTTTTCCTCATTTTTGCAAAATGTGAAAAGTAGGCTAAAAAACGGATAACACAGACTAATACAGCCATCACAATTAACACCGGTTATCAGTCAGATTCTACACACACCCGTAGTACACGGGGCTACATGACCACGTTGTCACAGCCCCTAAACTAAGAAACCAACCAAAGTCTTGTGTTGTCAAGGAATTTGATGAGTGTTTTGTAGTGGCTTACGTAATGCAGTCCCAAGCGTTTCGAGTGTTTGTATTTCTGTGGCAATGATTGCATCGCTTTGTTGGAACTAGACTTTCATCATGTGTTTGTATTTCCTGGATAGGCCCTTCTGTGGACTAGCTTCGTGCCCACACAGTTTTATGTAGATTTAGGGTGAATTGGTTTATAAGGGGTGCCTTATGATTGGGTTGATAGCAATACAATTACGTGCAAATGAGTTCAGTGTAAACTGTTAGTCACCGCACAATACTGCAAGTCGACAAGACGACCACGCGTTGCATCGTGCAATAGATTTTGGTTGGAATTCCGAAACTCTTGTGGAGTATGTACTGTAAGAGTTCGTTGACAGATAATACCAACAATACACTCCTTAAAGTCTCACATCTTCCACATTTCTTTTGCAAGCCCATAAGATTTGCTAATCATATCATTAGGTTTAATTTCAATGTTGTCATTGGGGACTGCAATGTCTACTTTAAACGTGACTTCTATTTTTATGCCTAGAAAATAAACGAGCTAGTCTATTGCAAATTGTTATTATTATTATTATTATTATTATTATTATTATTATTATTATTATTATTATTATTAAAAGTGTAATTTAAACGAAATTTGATGTTTTTCCGTCAGTCAACTCGATTGTACCCAATTGTGATGGGTTATTCCATAATCCTGAAAAAAGAACTACATGAGACTAATACATACACTTGGATAACCAATTTAGATCGTCAAGCGATCATCAGATCCATTATACTTAGGCTATTAAATCTATGTCTACAAGTATTGGTGAAAGTATTTACAATATGTAAACAGAACATCACATCTTATATATAAAAGTGAAAGTCTGTATGTGGGTATGTATGTATGTATGTGGGTGGGTGGGTGGGTGGATTTGTTCCGTATACAAATCTACACCGTTCCACCAATCTCAACCAAATATTGCATACACTGTACCCATGTGAGTAATTTCCATGGAAAACATGCTTCCGCCTCCAGCTAGCTTCAGGTCTCGGCGTGTACCGTTCTCCCACTGAGCGGTTGCATATTTTTAGCCTATTTTCAATTTTGAAAAAATAGGCTTATGAGATCACCTTTTGTCCGTGTGTGTGTGCGTGTGTGTGTGTGTGTGTGTGTGTGATTCGTGTGTGTGTCCCCCCCTAATAAAATCTCAACGGCTGAAGCGATTTCAATGAAACTCGGTATGTTCATAGCACTATTCCCGGCGACCTCGACCGTGCCCTTCAAATTTTGTTACGTCTCACCAATGCAAAATGGCGGCTGTGCGAAATATTTCACTAGCATTCAATATCTCCGAAACTATTACCGATATCGCCCTGAAATTGTGTACGGTGATAAAGGGTACTACTAGAAGTTCACCTATGAGACTTTCAAAAACCTGGTGACTACAAAACCAACATGGCGGTCAAGCGAAGTTGAGACTTTTAAATAGACTTTTCTCGCGATTTAACTATCCACACGTAATGAAACTTGGTACAGCAAATGTTTATACACATTGTAATGCACTGGAGTCTAATTTAGTTCAATTGTTAACATAACTTCAAAATGGCGGCTGTGCGAAATATTTCACTGACATTCTATATCTTCGAAACTATTACAGATATCACCCTGCAATTTAGCACGGTGATAAAGGGTACTGATACAAGTTTACCTATGTATATTTCATAAACTTGTAAAGTAGAGAACGAACATGGCGACCAAGCGAAGTTGAGACTTTTAAATAGACTTTTCTCACGATTTAAACATCCAAACGTAATGAAACTAGGTACAGCAAGTGTTTATACACATAGTATTGCACTGGAGTCTAATTTAGTTCAATTGTTTACATAACCTCAAAATGGCGGCTGTGCGAAATATTTCACTGACATTCTATATCTCCGAAACTATTACAGATATTACCCTGCAATTTTGTACGGTGATAAAGGGTACTGGTACAAGTTTATCAATGTATATTTCATAAACTCGTAAAGTAAAAAACGAACATGGCGACCAAGCGAATTTGAAATATTTTAATAGACTTTTCTCGTGATTTAACTCTCCGATCGCAGTGAAATGTGGTACAGTAAATGATTTTGCAGATTGTAATGCACTGCCATCTAATTTAAATCAATTGTTTACATAACCTCAATATGGCGGCTGTGCGAAATTTTAAAATTAAGTTTTTATTTCTTGTGTCGTAATCATGCGATCGAAGTGAAAGTTTGAATAATGAACCTAGGCAATAATTGTCCTTGAATGGTACATAATTCTATGGCCTATACATATAACAATCCTAAATGGCGAGCTTCCGAAATATTTAGACGGTTCTCAATATCTATGAATCTTTTACAGCAACCAAACTGAATTTTTTATGTTCATAGAGACTATGAACGTATGTTCACCTATAGGACTTTCATTAACCTGGTGAGCACAAATCCAACATGGCGGCGACGCGAAGTATAAATATTTAAATGGACGATTCTCGCGAATTAACTATCTGAGTGCTGTGAAACGTTGCACGTTAAATGCTTATACAAATGTTGATCCACTGGCATCTAATTTATTTCAATTGTTTGCATAATCACAAGATGGCTGCTTTGCGTAATTTTAAAATCTCGTTTTTACTTCTTGTGTTCTAATCATGCGATTGAAGTTTGAATACCACACGTACACAATAATCTTAATGTAATAGTACAAAAATAAAAATCCAACCTGGCGACAATCTGAAATATTTAGACGGTTCTCAATATCTACGAATCTGTTACAGCAATTAAACTGAAATTTTGTATGTTGATAGAGACAATTAACATGAGCAGGATATATGAAAATAGGCTGTATAGTTCTTCACGGAACTACTTGTTTTGATTTGAGACTAAAAGGTATCAACTCTACAATGATAAAGCACAACTCCATTCTAAAGACTTTAATTCAGCATTAAATCATGGCTTCAAACATTAAAGAACACAATCCAAACAAATATAATACACAAACAAAGCAATATTACTCCCACAATCCACTAATCATTCACACAATTATCATATTAAATCCATATCATTATTCAATCCTTTACCCTTAGATTGACTTCAAAATTCACTCTAGTGCGCTGATGCACATGCAACTATCATAAACAAAGCTGTACTTTTACTCTTCTGTCATCTTGTGTGACTTCTTTAATTTCACAAAATTATATGTTTCTTACACCACATCTTACTTTGACATTAAGCGTACCGTTTGTATTTGGTCTCTCTCTTCCCACCAAATGCTTTATCATGCATTAGCCCATACAGGTGTTGCACAACAAATCTACGTTTACCAATGTGTTTTTAAACCACACACATTCATTACACAATATAACAATGCTTCCTTTCATTACAAGCAAGGTCTCAAATCTGTCCTTTCAAAACGTTAGCCTTCACGGTTCGTTTTACAACTCAGCCCCTCTGAGCTGCTCGTATACAATGGAATGGAGTGGGGTGGACACAGCACGTGAACCGTCCCTCGCCTCCTGACTTCTGGCTTTTATTTTCCCCAAGCAGTACAAGATTCTAAATACGATAGTGTGGTCACAATGACCCACATGATCCCATATGTTTTAAACTGAATGGTATGCAATATAGGTTCTGGACGAGTTTATACATTTATTCCTAACCTTAGGATATTAATAACTGGCCTCAATAGGTCCATTTCATGATATGAAGGCACGAGATTCATAAACACAGGTCGAGTTGGATAGCCGGTATCTTAATAAATGCTACGGTCAGTTCACGAGCTGCCGTCAATAAGATTCGCTTCACAAGAGCCGAATCATTCAATAGCAAGTTCTCGGGCGATCAGGTATGGTGCAGAGGTGTTCATTGTTCTACTCTCACCTACCACAGGATTCGAACCCGGAACATTCCATATCCATCATCAGAGTTAGGGTACCACACTAAACACTCTGGCATAAAATACATATCTCAGTACGCCCAAGGCTATACGAGACTCTACACGACGAACATATTACCTGGCTCCATAACCCGATGCCATGCTCTCGTCCTATAATTAGTAAGAGAACTCTAACAATTACTCTACAAGCTTATTCACAAGCTGCAAATTCAATTCACTATAAACTCTTCCATTTCCTTGAATAATTATATTCCCATTAACACAATATATTCTGATATTAAACTGTTTTCTCATCTCTTAATATATAATCTTACTGCTTGGATCGATAAATCTTCCAATTAGCGTAAATATTTCTTGCTTACAACACTTTTTACTGATGTATTCATTTATACCTTTTATTATTATTTATTATTATTATTATTATTATTATTATTATTATTATTATTGACATAAATTACCATAATCCGACACAACATAACCATCTTAATAATCGAACATCCGTGTTCGTTACGTTAAGTTTACATAACTGATTTGCCATTTTATTAATAGTGGTAACGATTAATCCACTCACTGATGTATAACAACATCTCAACTCTACTAAAATCAACACAACAATAAACACTGGAGGTTCTATCTCCTAGTACTGATTCTTACTGGCATTTTTTTATAATTCTGAAATCACATTACATACAGTGGGCCATAACTTCTATAAAATCATGATTTGTGGGGTACTTACATAGGCTTATCCCGGTGGCTCCAACCACTCATATCTTCCAATGTCGCCTGCCATTTGTATAATTAGCGCGACATTTGTACACTGAAGATACACATTTTATAAGACCTTTGTTTCACCAACCACACGGCACTTTTCATTTCTATGATGAAGCTATCGCTTCTTTACACATGACATTTCATAGCACTTGTCATAATATTAATTTAAAATATATTTCACATATGATCACTACAAAAACACACATCACTCACTATTTACATTCATTACGGTTGAAGTTTCCTGGCAAGATATCAGAATTGCAGGTTGATGACGGACTCTTCCATGCTCCTACCAACTCCTGATTGAAAGTCTCGATTATCTGCCTACGGATTCACCAACTGTCGATCCATTATCCTACGATAAACTTCCTGCTTTGCATAAATATGCTTACTTTTCGTCCTGAGCGTTACTATTTGGTATTCTTAAGACATTTCACCAAATGCATCATAAAGTCTCTCCGGCGCATTCCGGCGTATTAAGACATGTATAACCAATCAATATATTATACACTGCGCTCAACATTGTACATAGTATTTACACAAATTATTACTTTCAATAGTTCTGCAAGTTATATCACACGGTACTTCCTATGAGAACACTAACAATTGCTCGTACTGCCGACTATACACATACGACACGACTGTCCTTAATAAAAAATATCATAACAGTTTTACTGCACGGCTTCCCAAGCTGAAGTCCGAGCCTCCCTCCTTGACTTCGATAACGCATTTCACATAATAAAGTTCGCTGATTACAGTACTGGTTATTACTTCATGACTATGCATGATTATATTATCAATTGGTGCATAACACTGCACGGCGAATATACTGATTAACACTAAAATGTGTTTGTGTGAGCGTCCTTTCCTGAGCTAGAGCGACATACGTTCCGCGCTCGAGTCTCTTCCAACTGCCCTCTCTGACCTGAGTCCATATCCTTATATCCGTTTCACAAGAAAAAGTAGACCTAGAATTCCCGCGCTGTATCATCTCCTCTCCCAGGATGATTCTGGTTTCGAAACAATGCTCATAGGGATCCTTTTCCCTCGCTGGTCCCAAAACTATCTGCGTGCTGAAGGATCGATCGGCCAATTAATTAATATTAATTGCCTTTGCCATGGCGTGGGTACGCGGCTTCCAGTGGAAATCCCCGGTGCAGTAGTAAGGTCACTCCGCGAACACCAACAGTCCTGTGTTCTTGCGCACTCCATTAAATATGCCTCGATTTCACAGTTTAAAGGCTTGGTAATTAGCCTCCTGGCTAAAGATTCACCTGTGTGCAACTCTCATGTCATTGCGTTTCTCCAATCACGAGTAATCAATGACTTTCACTGGGATCTTCCCACTCCAGTCTCAACTCCATTCTGAAACGGGGAAGAACTGGGCCATTATTTAACCCCCCGACCTGTTCCAGACGACATAAGTAGGTCAACGAGAGCGACAAGGCTCCACGAATCTCCTCCCACAATTCTGGGGCTATTAGTTAGATGTCAAACTCCCCAACTTCGTGCTCAAATGCAGCCTAACTTCCTTCATCCAGCCCAATAATGCTGTAAGCCACTAATTTTCCCTGCATTATTTTAATAAATAATGTCAGCACCAGCTGATATCACACCAGTGATTAAATATGTACTTTCCTCTAAGGGTTTTTACAACTAAAACTCCCTCAACAGATCTCGCGTTTGTTCCCTGGTGGAACCTTCATTCTGAGATCACAGTCTCCGAGATCCACTTTCGATACCAGTCAGGCTAAAACCCCTCGGGTTTATATTTCCCTTGCAAAACTTATAGAAGTCAATTGGAAGTGACCTTCTGTAAGTAACCAGCTGACTGTCTACTACTGTCTGTGTTCACATCAGGGGTCCTTCACCTCGTCTGGCTGTGAGTGGGTTTGTCTGGTTCCCCCTTCCCCTCTGCGCTCAGTACTAAGCTGTGCATTCTCTCGATGGAGGGTCCTATTTATTGCTTCAACGTCCCTGGCCGCTTCGACCATTTCTTTGTAAAGCTCTTGCAAACACTGGCATTCTAGCTGTACGTTCCTTTCACTGGGCAAGCTGCTTGTTTCTCGTTCCGTCTTGCTGCGCGAACCTTTCGGTCTGACTTTGCTGTCCACGTCTAGTTGGGTGTGTGCTGCTAAAGCTTCTTCTTGTTCGTCAAATTCTTCTGGCGAATAGTAAATTTTGATATTGGCTGCATTCATAACGACCTCGTTTCCTGTTTCTAAATGCCTTAATCTGTATGCATTGTTCTGTAGGTCTCTGATCACCTCGAACGGGCCGTGATATCCGAAAATGAACTTTTTATACTTCCGTGCTTCTGGATCTGAACTGGCTGGCTTCCGCACTAACACTTTTTCCCCAATGAGAAGCGGTCTGTGATATCGCTTCGCACGATTTCTTCTCTGGCGTCTCTCTGCCTGTGCTTGGAGATATTCGAAGGTTCGTTGGATCCTCAATTCTCGTCCTGGCTGTGCGTCTATCGGTAATGGAATGACACCAGTCCACGGTCTCTCCGGTCTCTGATCCAAATGTAGATTCACGGGCACCTGACCTGTCGCCTCATGCACGGTATTATTTATGCCGTATTCTATTATTTCCAGGAACTCAATCCATTTCCAATTCTCTTCAGAGCAGTAGATCTTCATGTACTTCTGGATCTCTCTCATTACACGCTCAACTGGACTTGCCTCAGGATGGCGAATGGTAGATAAAATCTGCCTAATTCCTAGATCTTCCAATTCCCGACGAAATTCTGCGCTCGTGAAGCAGCTCCCATGGTCTGAGAGTAGGTTATCCGGTTTCCCCAGAATCGGAATAACTCTCTCTTTCAGGCGTTTCAATACCTGCTTTGAGCTGGTTTTCTGTATGGGGCATAATACCACCATCTTTGAGAATACATCCATGGCTACAAAAATATGTCTATTGCCTCTACGTGCTCTAGGCAGTGGTCCAAAATTTTCTACACTCATTAGCTGCCTTGGCTTCTCTGGTAACAACGGAATAGGTCGTTGCCTCAATAAAAAGGGATTTGGCTTTACCCTTTGGCACAAATCACATGTCCTAATAGCATTTCTCACAGTTTCTCTCAACTTTGGCCAAGTGAATGCTTCTTTCAATAGAGCAGTAATTTTGTCTATCCCTGGATGTCCAAACGCTCTGTGTGCTAGCCCTTCCAATCTCCTCTGCAAAGATGCAGGAATAACAATTCTTTGGCGGGTATGTTCAACATCATCCCACTTGTGAAGCATCTGATTGTACCATACATAATCTGTTGACAATGCCTCTGCCTCTCTGTATATCGCCGTTCCCCTTGCTAAGCGTCCCTCGAAGTAATCAATCATCATCTTCAACCACGGATCTTCGCGTTGTAGGTTGGTAAGATTCCTAAAGTCATCCAAGGTCTTCTGATCTCGATTCTCAATCTGGACAGCTAGAGTTTCCTCTTCTCTTGGATATCGGCTTAATATGTCCGGTATTACATTTTCTTTCCCTGGACAGTATTCTATTTCCACATTGAACTGTTGAATATACAGGGACCATCTTGTCAACCTCTGGCTAGACAAGTCCGTCTTTAAAAAAAAATGTTATAGCTTTATGGTCTGTTCTGAGGACTATTTGAAAACCATACACGAGTTTGCGCCAGTATTGCAACGCGTACAAAATTGCAAGTAACTCTATCTCCGTAATCGTGTAATTTTTCTCATGGGCTTTCAACCTCCTACTTATAAAGGCAATAAAAACTTTCTTTTCGGGCTTATCAACATTTTCCTGGAATAGCATCGCTCCGATACCAATAAGTGATGCATCCGTCTGTTTGATGAACTTCTGGGTATAATCAGGGTATCCCAGCTTCACATATTCCAAAAGCATTTATTTTGACCTCACGAATGCTTCTTGACATTGCTCCGTCCAATTCCACCTGCCACCTTTCTTCAATAGATCCTGCAGGGGTGCTACAGTCGTAGTATAGTTTGGGCAGTGGTTCGAAAAGAATCCAATTACTCCCAAATACTGTCGGACGTGCTTTACTTTCGTGGGTCGAGGAAAATTTCGAATTACCTCTAATTTATCTGGGTTTGGCTTAACTCCATTCTCATCAATAACCTGCCCTAGAAATTTAACTTCCCTCTGAGAGAAGTGCGATTTCTTGATATTAACCTTAAAATTAGCTTCTCGAAGGTCATCCAGCAACTTCTTCAGGTCTCTCATGTGCTCCTCCAGAGATTCTGATGTGAGTAGAATGTCGTCTACGTATCTGATGGTACTCTCTTTAACATCATCTGATAGATTGCGATGTATCGCTCTTATCAGGGCTGAACCAGCTGTTTTCAAACCAAAAGGTAGCCTTAATAACGTGTAGTTTGTTGATCAAACATGAATCCTGTCAACAGACTAGTTTTCTTCTCTAATTCAAGATGGTGGAAACTTGAAGTGATATCTAAATTTGTGAATATGGTCTTCCCTTTGAACTTCCTGAGGATTTCTTTAATAGGTGGCACTTGGTCGAACTCAGGAATTACCTTCATATTTAAATGTCTCAGGTCCAGGCATATTCTGACAGTCCCGTTTGTCTTAGGTACGATTACCAATGGGCTTACATAAGGCGTAGGTGTTTTCTCAATAACACCGGCCTCCAACATCTCCTGAATTGCCTCTTTGACTTTGGCATAGTGCTTTTCGGCTATAGGGTAGGGTTTCTGCCTAAATGGTGTCCAGTCACTGACTTGGAAAGCATAAGTGAAGTTCTTTATACGACCAGGTCTCGAGTCAAAGACTTCCTTCTGTTCCAGTAATAATTTCTTTAAATTTTCTTTCTCTTTTGGCCCAATTTTTGCTTCTTCTAGTTTTTCCGAAATATGTTCTTCCAGTTCGGGTTCCAGATCTTTCTCCATGTCTGCGGCTAGTGTTTTCAGTTCATCTTCTAACTGCTCAATAGCTAACACTTCTTCCTCAGCCACGTCTCTGTATGTATGCCATACTTGTTCATCTGTCCCTGGTTCATTCTGATTGAGTGAGACCTCTAAGCCCTCGGCTTCCTCATTCACACGGAACATAACTCTGTCCTGTGATAGGTCTATTACCACTCTGTATTCCCTTATAAATTCTGCCCCAATAAGTAGGTTAAAAGGCAGTTTGTTTACTAGTAGAAAACTCTGTGAGAACATAGAGCCTCCTATCTGTAAATCTAGGAATACCTGATATTTGCATATCATCGTTCTGTCTGGAATTACACCTTTTATTTTAACACTTGAGATAGGTATTTTCAAAACATTCTCTCTCTGGGCTATTTCATTATACAATGTTTGTGTCATAAGGCACACCGTTGAACCCGTGTCTAACAGACTTCTTGTTTTCAACCCTGCCACTCTTACTATTATAATAGGCAATTCTCTCTTGACCATGACCTGTGATCCTCCTGTATCCTCGATTAACTCTTCTGGTTTGGCTATCCAATTGATGATGTTGACCGACTTCCATCCATCATTTTCGAACTCTTCTAATTTTGGAGTTTTTTTTTCTATAGCGCCAGTCCCCTTAGAATTTCTTCTCTCTTGTTCGCTGCGCTGTAACTCCAAACTCTTAGCTCCGTCTCCATAACTGTCTGGCGACGTCCTCTTCTGCATAGCTTCTTGCCAGCGGACTTGTTGCTTCTGGGGCTCATCTCCCCTTTCCTCGAGGTATCGCAATGAAGCGTGATATCGTTCCTCTACCTCGTCATCGAAGTTCTTCTTTCCTGGGGTCTCCAATTCCTATTGTTGCCTTCTTGGCCATTGTTACCTCCATTGTTTTGGTACGGTCTACCCCTGGTATTCGGTTTATTCCAAGAATTCCGACCTCCTCTTCCTCTACCAGCATTCCCTTTGTACTTCGGCTGCCATCTTCTGGGTTCCTGTTCCCATTGACGTCCGTTGGAATCTAACGTTTCCGTGCTAGTAGCTTTGTTGTTATTTGGAGCTTGATACTGGTCAGTCTGCGTGTTGGTCACGTGTACCTGTTCCACGGTTCGATTCTGACGCATAGTATTTGATGTTGTGAGGTCTAGTTGCCTGTGAACTGCCTCCATTTCCATAGCGGTTTTTGCATTTGCCGAGATTAGCAGTCTTTGGATTTCATACGGAAGCTGCTTGGCAATAGCAATACATAGCTCCAGCTCGCTAGGTTTTTGGTCCAGTTCTTTGAACCGACACATTTGTGAGATGAAGAATTCTGCGTACTTCGTTGGATTGTTGGTGCTGTATCTTTTTGAATACAAATCCAATCGCAAATTTTGTTGGGTCATGGGATCCCAGTACCGCTTCAAAAAGGCCTCCCGAAACTCCCCAACAGTATCGAAGGTATAACGGAAGATGCGAAACCATAACGCACATTCTCCCTCTGTTAGTTTCTCAATGGCTCGTAGCCTGCGCTCTTGTGGTATCCGCGCATCATTCAAATATACATACACTTCCTTCAACCAATACTTCGGTGTCATATTACAATGGCTACCTGAGAATTTCCTTGGTTTCTCTTCGCTTGCTCTGATTACATTTATCACTTGTGTGTGCGTAGCATTTTCATGCGGCGTAGAGGCTGCAACTGGTACACCTGGCGTCATATAAGTACTTTCGCCTGGGCCTGTAGCATTCCTTATTATAGGTTGGGTTTCTAAGTCTGCCCACCTAGTCTTCCTCATATCTTCCACACTGCCTTCACTTGACTTAGGATCTTTCATAAGGGTTTCCTCCTGTGCGATTATCCTAGTCTCCATTTGATTGTGGCGCATCTCTGCTCTTTCCAGTCGAGTAATTACCTCGTTTTCTATTCTGGTAAGCCTATCTCTATTCTCTTCGGCTACTTGAAATATCTTCTGCTTATCTTCCTTCAGGCTTTGCTTAATATGGGATATTTTATCCTCTACATCTTCCTTTATTTGAGCAAGGGTCTTGTCGCTTGCCTCTGTCTTCTGGCCTTCTCTCACTTCGAGTTCTTCTCTCAGCCCTTTAATTTCCTCTTGAATGTGTCCATTGACTTTTGACATTTCATTCCGGACCTTAACAATTTCTCCTCTGTTCTCCTCTTGCCTTTTATTAACGATAATAATGTCACTGGGAATTTGGTCCAATTCATGATGAACTTTGCTCATCTGACCTTTCATGTTGCCTACCAGCTCTTTACTTTCATTAGCGATAGCCTTAATCTCTGCTATTTCCTGACATTGATCTAATATGTTCTGATCCTGTTTCTTTAGATCACCGTTAATTGCTCTAGCATAGCTTTTCAATTTCTCGTCCCATTTATTGTCGTTCTCTTCTAACCTCTGATCTACCGTTCTAGTAAATTCTGAAAACTGTTTCGCTTGGCGTTCGAGATTCGCCTCATTTTGGATTTGAATATCCTTAATGTCATTAGACAGCGCATCTACCCTAGTGTTGGTTTCATCCTGCGCATGCTTACACGCCTGTAAATTACTTTCAAGCTTGACTTCTATAGCCTCGAAACGTTTATCTGTCTTAACCTGCATTTCTGATTTAATGCTTACAACGGTTTCTGTTACTTCGGTCTTAATTGTCTCTTGCATTTGACCTAGCTTATCCTTTAATTCAACCTTATTTGCATACAAGCGGTTGTTTATTTCAACCTGATTAGCATTCATTGCAACCTGATTGGCATCTAAACGATTACTCAATTCACTCTGATTTGTATTGATTGCCTCCTGATTGGCATCTAAACGAGTGTTTATTTCATTCTGGAAAGCCTTGGCTTCCAACTTATTCTGTTCATTAACAGCGTCAAAATGCTGTCTTAACCCTGCAATCACCAGCAAAATCTCCTCTGTACCAGCCATTCTTACAACAATACACTTTGAGATACAGGCAGACTTCCTGGAAACATGTGTGGATACGTTTTGAAGAGAGATACAAAACACTGTACACATATTGTAAGATTGTACTACACCTTTGAATTTTATGATAAATTGTGGATTGGGTGTGTAGCGCTCGTACCCTTGGGTAATTCTCTTCTCAATAGAGAGATTCTGCGTTACATCAAAAGCCTACTGAACTCAAAATTCACTCAAGCACAGTTTGAGGCAAAAATAATTACTATGGTTTTCCCCATGAAATACCATAAAATCTATGGGGTTTCCCTAAATCCCATAAGCTCCACAAACCTGGGCGCCATGATAATAAAATAGTATCATGCTTGCCCCACAGACGGGCGACATGATAATAAAATAGATGGTTTGGCCACGTAAGACATCGCATCAACCATCCAAGGTCTCGGTTGTACTGTCGAATGCCCCACTTGGGCCTCGCCATGATAATAAAATACACCTCTGCGCCTATGGTGACCTGTATTTTAAACTGGCCCACACATCAGCGCCATGATAATTTAATGAACCATGCTTGCAATGCCAATATATACATATTGCACTACTGAGGCGATTCCACGATAGAATAATACCACCCCTGTTACCTGGTTCATGGTAAATAAGGTGTTTATCAAAATTTATATTGTTTGTATCGGAGCTTAGCTAAAGATAGGTGCGGTCATCCCCTAATTCATGTTATTCGTTACTTTAATAGAGTTGTTTGCACTAAATCCAGACCGACTTTAGTTGTACCTATAGCTCAAATCACTGTACAGGACATCAATTTCCATGTACCCATGTGAGTAATTTCCATGGAAAACATGCTTCCGCCTCCAGCTAGCTTCAGGTCTCAGCGTGTACCGTTCTCCCACTGAGCGGTTGCATATTTTAGATTTGAGACTAAAAGGTATCAACTCTACAATGATAAAGCACAACTCTATTCTAAAGACTTTAATTCAGCATTAAATCATGGCTTCAAACATTAAAGAACACAATCCAAACAAATATAATACACAAACAAAGCAAAATTACTCCCACAATCCACTAATCATTCACACAATTATCATATTAAATCCATATCATTATTCAATCCTTTACCCTTAGATTGACTTCAAAATTCACTCTAGTGCGCTGATGCACATGCAACTTTCATAAACAAAGCTGTACTTTTACTCTTCTGTCATCTTGTGTGACTTCTTTAATTTCACAAAATTATATGTTTCTTACACCACATCTTACTTTGACATTAAGCGTACCGTTTGTATTTGGTCTCTCTCTTCCCACCAAATGCTTTATCATGCATTAGCCCATACAGGTGTTGCACAACAAATCTACGTGCAACTCCTTAATTATGTAAATCTACCCCTACACATCCCACTATTTATAGTTCCACTGCATGCCGTTTTGATTCCATCTTCAAAACTTTCGTTATCGCTGTGTCGGATGGTATTATTAAGCTACCCTTGCGAGCGTAGCCTGTGGCGTCAAGTGCCCAACTTCGTAAATTCGTGTCAGTGTCAGAACAAAATGCAACTTCCAACCATTCGTAAGATTGCTAAAATTTTTACTCATCAGGATGATCTATGATTACCAATGTGTTTTTAAACCACACACATTCATTACACAATATAACAATGCTTCCTTTCATTACAAGCAAGATCTCAAATCTGTCCCTTCAAAACGTTAGCCTTCACGGTTCGTTTTACAACTCAGCCCCTCAGAGCTGCTCGTATACAATGGAATGGAGTGGGGTGGACACAGCACGTGAACCGTCCCTCGCCTCCTGACTTCTGGCTTTTATTTTCCCCAAGCAGTACAAGATTCTAAACACGATAGTGTGGTCACAATGACCCACATGATCCCATACGTTTTAAACTGAATGGTATGCAATATAGGTTCTGGACGAGTTTATACATTTATTCCTAACCTTAGGATATTAATAACTGGCCTCAATAGGTCCATTTCATGATATGAAGGCACGAGATTCATAAACACAGGTCGAGTTGGATAGCCGGTATCTTAATAAATGCTACGGTCAGTCACGAGCTGCCGTCAATAAAATTCGCTTCACAAGAGCCGAATCATTCAATAGCAAGTTCTCGGGTGATCAGGTATGGTGCAGAGGTGTCCATTGTTCTCCTCTCACCTACCACAGGATTCGAACCCGGAACATTCCATATCCATCATCAGAGTTAGGGTACCACACTAAACACTCTGGCATAAAATACATATCTCAGTACGCCCAAGGCTATGCGAGACTCTACACGACGAACAGATTACCTGGCTCCATAACCCAATGCCATGCTCTCGTCCTATAATTAGTAAGAGAACTCTATCAATTACTCTACAAGCTTATTCACAAGCTGCAAATTCAATTCACTATAAACTCTTCTATTTCCTTGCATAATTATATTCCCATTAACACAATATATTCGGATATTAAACTCTTTTCTCATCTCTTAATATATAATCTTACTGCTTGGATCGATAAATCTTCCAATTAGCGTAAATATTTCTTGCTTACAACACTTTTTTCCTGATGTATTCATTTATACCTTTTATTATTTATTATTATTATTACTGACATAAATTACCATAATCCGACACAACATAACCATCTTAATAATCGAACATCCGTGTTCGTTACGTTAAGTTTACATAACTGATTTGCCATTTTATTAATAGTGGTAACGATTAATCCACTCACTGATGTATAACAACATCTCAACTCTACTAAAATCAACACAACAATAAACACTGGAGGTTCTATCTCCTAATACTGATTATTACTGGCATTTTTTTATAATTCTGAAATCACATTACATACAGTGGGCCATAACTTCTATAAAATCATGATTTGTGGGGTACTTACATAGGCTTATCCCTGTGGCTCCAACCACTCATATCTTCCAATGTCGCCTGCCATTTGTATAATTAGCGCGACATTTGTACACTGAAGATACACATTTTATAAGACCTTTGTTTCACCAACCACACGGCACTTTTCATTTCTATGATGAAGCTATCGCTTCTTTACACATGACATTTCATAGCACTTGTCATAATATTAATTTAAAATATATTTCACATATGATCACTACAAAAACACACATCACTCACTATTTACATTCATTACGGTTGAAGTTTCCTGGCAAGATATCAGAATTGCAGGTTGATGACGGACTCTTCCATGCTCCTACCAACTCCTGATTGAAAGTCTCGATTATCTGCCTACGGATTCACCAACTGTCGATCCATTATCCTACGATAAACTTCCTGCTTTGCATAAATATGCTTACTTTTCGTCCTGAGCGTTACTATTTGGTATTCTTAAGACATTTCACCAAATGCATCACAAAGTCTCTCCGGCGCATTCCGGCGTATTAAGACATGTATAACCAATCAATATATTATACACTGCGCTCAACATTGTACATAGTATTTACACAAATTATTACTTTCAATAGTTCTGCAAGTTATATCACACGGTACTTCCTATGTGAACACTAACAATTGCTCGTACTGCCGACTATACACATACGGCACGACTGTCCTTAATAAAAAAATATCATAACAGTTTTACTGCACGGCTTCCCAAGCTGAAGTCCGAGCCTCCCTCCTTGACTTCGATAACGCATTTTGCATAATAAAGTTCGTTGATTACAGTACTGATTATTACTTCATGACTATGCATGATTATATTATCAATTGGTGCATAACACTGCACGGCGAATATACTGATTAACACTAAAATGTGTTTGTGTGAGCGTCCTTTCCTGAGCTAGAGCGACATACGTTCCGCGCTCGAGTCTCTTCCAACTGCCCTCTCTGACCTGAGTCCATATCCTTATATCCGTTTCACAAGAAAAAGTAGACCTAGAATTCCCGCGCTGTATCATCTCCTCTCCCAGGATGATTCTGGACTCGAAACAATGCTCATAGGGTTCCTTTTCCCTCGCTGGTCCCAAAACTATCTGCGTGCTGAAGGATCGATCGGCCAATTAATTAATATTAATTGCCTTTGCCATAGCGTGGGTACGCGGCTTCCAGTGGAAATCCCCGGTGCAGTAGTAAGGTCACTCCGCGAACACCAACAGTCCTGTGTTCTTGCGCACTCCATTAAATATGCCTCGATTTCACAGTTTAAAGGCTTGGTAATTAGCCTCCTGGCTAAAGATTCACCTGTGTGCAACTCTCATGTCATTGCGTTGCTCCAATCACGAGTAATCAATGACTTTCACTGGGATCTTCCCACTCCAGTCTCAACTCCATTCTGAAACGGGGAAGAACTGGGCCATTATTTCTCCGCCCGACCTGTTCCAGACGACATAAGTAGGTCAACGAGAGCGACAAGGCTCCACGAATCTCCTCCCACAATTCTGGGGCTATTAGTTAGATGTCAAACTCCCCAACTTCGTGCTCAAATGCAGCCTAACTTCCTTCATCCAGCCCAATAATGCTGTAAGCCACTAATTTTCCCTGCATTATTTTAATAAATAATGTCAGCACCAGCTGATATCACACCAGTGATTAAATATGTACTTTCCTCTAAGGGTTTTTACAACTAAAACTCCCTCAACAGATCTCGCGTTCGTTCCCTGGTGGAACCTTCATTCTGAGATCACAGTCTCTGAGATCCACTTTCGATACCAGTCAGCCTATAACCCCTCGGGTTCAACACATAATTTAGGACCAAGAAGGAACGGCTGGCTATATGAATTTTCGATAGTCTTTCTCATTCTTCTGATTTTGGCCCTTTGCACTCGAGCAAAGGCTAATAAAGTCAGAAAATAAACTGATAAAATAATGGGAAGGCCGGCCATCTCCATGGCAATAGTAGCTCAAGACGGGACCACCAAGTTTCCATCTATCTCTCTAAGAAGCCCTGCTACACCCACTGCCAGCTAGATCACATCCCTCCTAGCTGCTTTAAACTGCCTGTCCATTTAACACAAGATAGGTTGCAGCTCCAACCCACTGTGATCGCCACGACATTTTCACTGCCAGCTGGATCGCATCCCTCCTGGCTGCTTTAAACTGCCTGCCCATTCAACACTCAGACGCGTACAGGATATACTGTATATGAATTAACCATTAGGTTGCAGCGCCATCCTACCGCGGATTTTTAAAGGGACGATACCTGAAACGAAGGGTTTTTAACTCTGGAGGCTCAATATCAAAATTGAAACAAGAAGTTCCGTGAAGAACTATACAGCCTACTTTTCATGCCAATGATTATTCTACAGTATATGCACCTATCTAGAATAATGACGAAATTAAATTGGTAATATCGAAATATCTAATTAGTTCAAAATATACCTGGTATAATGTAGCCTAATAGAGCACTACAGTTGGCTGCCCTGGTGACTGAATATATTCTTAGTTCCACAAATACAAAATTTGGTTGAAGTCCAATGGACGTTACATGCAGTTAGACACTGGATCTATCAGCACGCGTAAAAGCATGTTGCCAACAATACCATGCGTGTGCTGGTCAGAAATAATCTGAATTATTATGATATCTTGTTGTGCCAATTTTGGATGAAATCCATTTGTTAGTATAGAAGTTACATGTATTTTAAAATTGGACATATCAGCAGGCATAGAATCATGTTGGCAGCACTGCCTTGTATTAATTACTCCAAATTAATCTAGAATGTCAGGTGCTATACGTGTGCAAAGTATAGAGCTGTTGGCTTGCATACTTTCTGATATATTGATATTAGGGTAAAAATAATATAGACAGCATTTATTAACAGTTGGCAGCCCTGATTGCTCTTAACAATACTTATAGTCATATCTGTTATGGTACACATATCACATACGAAATTTGGTTGAAATCCAACTGATAGTATAGAAGTTACATGTATTTAAAAATTGGTACTATCAGCAGGCTTATAATCATGTTGGTAGAACTGACGTATATAAGTTACTCCAAATTAATCTAAAATGTCAGAATATACGTGTGCATAGTTTAAAGCTGTTGGCTTGCATACTTTCTGATATATTGGTATTTGGATAAAAAATAGAGAGAGCAATTATTAACAGTTGGCAGCCCTGGTGGCTCTTAAGAATACGCTCAGTCATATCTCTTTATGTACAGATATTACATACAAATTTTGGTTGAAATCCAATTGATAGTGTAGAAGTTATATGCATTTAAACATTGGACCTATCAGAAGGCTTAAAATTATTTTGGCAACACTGTCATGGTTGGCCTCCTGGAAATTAAGCTGAAATAGTATTATCTACATGTGTGCCAATTTTGGAATAGCTCCCATGAATACCTTGCAAGATATCCAACATGGAGCTCAAATTTCTAGTGCGTTTTTTCAGCAGTTGGTAGCACTGACATCATTTTCAAATACGGACGTGAGCTATTCCGGTGCACATCTTTACTCATACTAAATTTGGTTTTGATTGCTGCAGCCGTTTAGGAGTTGATTGGGGGGGGGGGGGGGGGGACACACACAGCCAGACAGACAGAAGGACAGACAGACAGACAGAAGGACAGACAGACAGACAGACAGACAGACAGACAGACAGAAGGACAGACAGACAGACAGACAGACACACATTTTCCCGGATCGATCTCATAAGTCTACTTCTTCCTCATTTTTGCAAAATGTGAAAAGTAGGCTAAAAACGTGAAAACATGGCACTAAGTTAGTTCTTTTGTTAATCAACGTAAAGTAAATGCTATTAATTCAGACACATACATACGATCAAATTTTCAGTATAAAGGACAGCGAAAAATACAAAACGAAGGGTTGCTAAATTTTGAGGCATAATATCGAGATTGAAAAGACGTGAAAACATGGCACTAAGTTAGTTCTCTTGTTATTCAATCGGCATAAAGAATATGATTTTAATTCAGACGCAAACTTACGAGCAAATTTTGTATTTAAAGGAAAGCGAAACATACATGGTTGTGGAGGTGATTGTTCTAGTTCATTTTCCCGTAATTATACGGTACGGATGATAATAAAAATACATTACTTCCAACTAATTTTAATCTAACTTACATACTAGACGAGATGAAAAGAAAAGAATAAGCGCAATAAAAGACAGGGAAAAGAAATGCCTCCGACTGCCGAAGAATGGGATGTTGATTAATTTAGAGGCTTTGGAACATCGCGCTCATGTAGCCCCGTGTACTTGGCCGTGTGCTGAATTTGTCTGATAACATGTCTTATTGTGATGGCTGTATTAAGTGTCTGTATTTATAAGTCAAGTGAATTGTCCGATGGTAACTCATGAAATGAGATTCCTCGGCATTCAACCTTGCCCTGTCCTGATTTACAAAAGCACACACAGCAGTACGCCATCACAAAATACAAAACACAACTTCACCATTAATAGCAATACAAAACAAATGTCTGTAAGAGTGACTTGAAAAAGCGGCGATCACAATGGGTTGGTGCTGCTATTAGCGTCTATATTTGGAAACGAGGTTGTACGCATAAACAAATACTGTAATCGTTTAATGGGCAGGCAGTTTAAAGCAGCCAGGAGGGATGCGATACAGCAGGCAGGATGCTTACCAGGACCGATGTGGCGGTAGTAACACAGAATGACACCAGGTACCGCAACGGACAGAGACAATCCAAAGATTATTAGTGTTGACCAAAGAGGATATAAATAAAGTGTTGACTAAGGCTAGCGGTAGCCATGACTAGAGTTTGGTTATTGACAAACGAGTGCTGTTCTTTGTACATGTGTCTGATATCCCATTTCTTCAAATAAAGAGTGTGTTCATCCCACATTTTGCTGATTTCCTATGTATTGGCCATTTTAGTGCTTACTGTTACTGATGTATGATATTGCATAATGGTGTAGTTATCACGAATTCCCCGAACTCCGCTATAGCATTTTAGAGATAATTACGGTATGGGTTTAGAGAATACATTTCTTATCTTACGAAATACTTTAGGGGCTAAAGACGCCCAATGTGTTCTCAATCAATGCATCTTATTTGACATTATACTGGGATTATACGTTGCTGCATTTACTTCAATTAGGGGCCGATAACCTAGATGTTAGGCCCCTTAAAACAACAATTATCATCATCATCATCATTACTTCAATTAGGTGAGATAGGTTGGTTGGTTCCTCTGTTTAGGGGCTGCGACAACACGGTCATGCAGCCCCGTGTACTTTGGATGTGTGTAGAATCTGCCTGATAACCGGTGTTAATTGTGATGGCTGTATTATTGTGTGTTATATGTAATTCAGGTACGGACGACAGACAGTCAGTTTTAAGTAGTTCCTACTTTTGCTACCAAATGCTACCGTCAAGGACACCTCGCTGAAAACTTAGCTAATAGATACCACCGCAACCAGAACCTGACGGTGAACGTTGGATCTTAATAGCGTTAATCAAATATAACCTACACATTTTACCTTCACACGAGTTTAGTTAATGTATGTTTTTTTTACATCACGTAAATCTATGACATGGGCCCACCGGCTTTACGTCCCCTCCGAAGGAAGGCATACTGAGGGATTTTTAATGCTCTTCAAAAATCCGATGACTTCAGACGGGTTTTACCCCGCAACCATGGGCATGCTACCAGCATGCTCAGCATGCTACCAAATACGCCACCAAAGTCGCCCAGTATGAGATAATAGGCATGCAAATACAGCAATACTATTCCATAATATGCAGCTATAGTAGCATACACACTGACTTATGTACATGAATAAGCCATTTCTCATTAATCACACCATTTTTGTGGGGTTAAAAATCGGAAGTATATCTGAGTCCAGAATGATGACTTTATATTCCAAACATTGAATAATTTAAATATTGTTTCTTTCCAAAAAGGTAGATGCAACATTTAAAAAATGAAAGAGAACTATGTGAACAAGACGTCTAAATTACACCCATTACAACAACAAAAAAGATTTCAGAAAAGTACTGTAATTGTGAGACTGGGTACTTGAGAAATGTGCATATACAGCCCTCTTAGTTATTGATACATTCTCTACTACGTTATTGTACTCCACAGTACCTTCAACCTAGATTTACAGTGAGTTAATATTGCACTTGATTAACTTCAGAGCCCAGGAGAACTATGTTTTAAACTCACTTAGGGGCAAAGTGAATATGCTCTGCGAAATATATTGGCATGTATCTTTCTGTAACATGTAAATACTGTACACCTCCCTGGCAACGCCGGGTAAAATAGCTAGTCCCTATATTGTGTAAGTTTGTGTGTCCGTGTGTGTGTCAGTTTGTTACCTCTTGACACTAAAACGGTTGGATGCATTTGGATAGCTTATACCTTGGAATAACATATAGACTGCCTTTCATCCAGAAATAAATCATTGTTCCCGTGGAACGGGCAACAAAACTGAAAAGTCACCAAAAATACTCAGCTGGGACAAAATATCGAAGTTATCGCATAAAGACCGGACATAGCTCATTTTACGCCCCTCGATGCGAGAAACAATACTCGAGACACCGAAAACCACATTTTAAGGCCCTAATACCAACAGTTTCAAAGATATTCCCAGAAAACTATCTTCGCTCTGATTGATGACCTAATCGCAAGTCTATATCCTTGGCAACAGTACGCTCTGATAAACTGATGACCGAATCGCAAGTCCGTATCCATGCGAACAGTAGCTCAAGACATGACATCCAATTTTCCAACTTTCCCTGTAAGAGGTAATGCCAATCCATTTGTTATCTAAAACACGATAGACTGGCTGCGTGGCTCTGCGGTAACGTTCTCGCTTGCTGTGCCCAAGGTTGCAGGTTCGTATCATGGCGTAGTCAGCTGACATTTGAGGGTGCGCAAATGCAAGGGAACCGGGTCAGTACATTTTCTGGCACGTTAAGGATCCCCTTCGGGGCACAATTTAAAACCCCGGCGTTTCTAAAAGTCAGAGTAATTAAAAGGAACGTAAATCCAATTACATTATTATTAAATCACGATAAGAACTATTGGTGCAGCAGAAAAGAGGAGAATTGAAGCGTTTGAAAGGCGGTGTTACAGGAGAATGATGATCAGATGGATAGATAGGGTAACAAATGAAGAGGTATTAAGACGAGTGGGGGAGGAGAGATGTTTCTGGCGAATGCTAATGAAGAGAAGAGATAGGTTGGTAGGACACATATTAATAGCAAGCTTAGTTATTGATGGGAGGGTCGAGGACAAGAACTGTAATGGTGGACCGAGATTAAACCGATTACCTTCGATGTAGGGTGTGGTAGCTATGTAGAGATGAAACGATTAGCTCAGGAGAGGGAGGTATGGAGGGCTGCATCAAACCTGTCAAAAGACTGAAGACTCAAACAACAACAACAACAACAATCAGGAATTTTAATTATTTAGAGAGGCAAGTTGGCAAAAGGTTGTTGGAGAATTACAATCCCTGGTATGTAACACTGGAAGAAGCTGCACAAAGAACATCAGCGGCCAAGGTGAGACATATTTTAGCTATTGGTCTATTAATAGCGACTTGTTCACATTCAAATCATCAATAATTGTGGGAAAAGTACACCCTGAATTGCTTGAGGAAAAATACTTTTAGTTACACATATTCCGATTATTTCGATTTGCCATTCTAGTGTATGAGAGCAGTTCGGTCTTCAAACAGTATTCGTAATTATTGTTAACAAAGCGCAACGAGAAGAACTTACAGCAGCATGTGTACATTAAGACAAAACCAGATTTTCCCATGGGCAACTTTATGTGGCGTGCTCACGAGTATCCGGACAACAAAATTTTTATGTCTCAGCAGAAGATGGCAAAACCAAATCGGGATTATCAAATGTGTTCACATAATGTAACATCGTACTCAGCAGACTTTCTTAACTCTATGAAATTCCAACTTGGCTGCTCATATCAATATACTGTATGTATCAGAACTTTCAGAATTAAAATGGATCCACCTGTAGCCGCGATTGCTGTAATAGAATAGCCCAATTATCAGCAATAATGCATCGTCCCCATTGGCTTCATCGCGAGTGAAGCCGCGGGTACCTGCTAGTAGACTATAACAAACAAATACAATATTAATTGCCACACTTACTAAGTTTCCAACAGGTTCTTGTTTTTATTTTTGGTTTTTGGAGGGCAGAGACAATCTGTGAGTGTCACTGTGGGATTGGTAGTGTTTTGTAGAGCTATTTGTCTTATAAATTTGGATCTGATGATACTCGCTTGACGAGCGTAATATGTCATCCCTTAGTTCTCTCCTTTTCCAATAGTCGATAACAATATACCAGGTGAATCAGCTGCCCCTAGTAATATTGTTGTATGCAGCCCATATAACGCTTGTTGTCAGGAAGGTCGTTATTATTTCTCTGCTTGCATCCCGTATGGTACTACTGCACTGCAGACATATCCTGCAATCCATACTAATAAAATGAATAACTCCTCGCCCTACAGTCCATGAAGGACCTAGGCCTACCAAGCAACCGCTGCCCAGCCATTTGACCTGCAGATATTGGGGTGACGCGTGGTGAGCGCATCGAGTCCCCTCGGCCGTTAATCTTGGGTTTCGTGACTGGGGCGCTGCCTTACTGGCAGACAGCTATTCAATTGTCCTTACGAGGGTGAGTGCACCCCGCTCCAGTCCTCACGTCAGTTTCTAAAATCCCTGACGGAGCTGGGAATCGAACCCGGGGCCTCCGGGTAAGAGACAGGCGCGCTACCCCAACACCACGGGGTCGGTGCAATCGATAATGAACATTATTATTATTATTTTTTCCTCGATGTGATTACAGACTAATACGAGTGAAAAATTATAGAGTTCAATGTCGTATGCGGGATGTGCTTGCAGTACATTAGTACCATACGGGATGCAACCGGAGACATATTGGCCTTCCTGACAAAATGCGTTAGTTGCGCTGCATAAAACAATAATATTAGGGGAAGCTGATTCGCCCGGTATATACATAATTCTTTTGTACGTGTGTATGTTACTAAACTCCTCCTAAACGGCTGGACTGATTTTAATGACAAATTTTATGGATGTTAGAATGGGTTGATTCACAAATGGACCCGGTAGGTGGCGTAGCGACCAAAATATAGGATGGAAACACTTTTAGAACCTCAAGATACAGTCAACAAAACAAACACTGTCTTTATGGAAACCGCTAACCTTAATAAAAACTTGTCTTTGGATTGTTTGTCTCTACAGTTTGACGGCACCTGATGGCGAACTGTGTTACTGCCACCACACCAACTCAACAGTGTCTTTTTTCCCCACTAATTATCCCAAGCCCGTTCCATTGGCAGTGGTTTCTTCTGTAAAGTTCATGAATAATTCATAGTTATATTTTTGTCCATAGGTGGCGTTGATGTCAAATTATTGATATTTAACGTAGGCTTCAAAACGTGCGCAAATCACTTGCGTCGTAGCTTGGCATTGTTTTGACATTTCAATAACGGCTTATCGAAAATAAACAACATGTAAGTTTGTTTGAGTGGGTCCCTGTAAGGTTTAGATTCACAATTAGACCCGGTAGGTGCCGTTGCGGCCAGGTTCTAGATTTTTTCAAATTATTTTTTATCAAGCTCAACAAGGTCGTCTTTCCCCATTAATTCTCCCAAGACCGTTCCCTTGGCAGTGGATTCTTCTGAGAAGTTCATTAATGTTGTGGTGATGTCGAATTCTTGGTATTGGACGTAGGCTTCCATGAAAATGATGTGAGTTCTTTCTTTAAAAAGCAATGTCAATTGTCACTTAGTGTAATTATAGTTCATCGAAAATCATTGAACAGGCTTCGCACTGGTGTTGGTAGATCAAGAACCAATATGATAAAGTAGGGGTTCCCTGGCACATCCAGGCTGTGATTGTGGTGAAGTCCAAACCACAGTCCATTTCATGAATTTCAGTAAGTGTCCTTTAAGTTGCACAATGAAGGAATTGATGGCTGCGACACCTAATGCCCGTGACATGGCAAAATTTTGGAAAGACACTATTTGATATGTGCGTTATTTTTAAATATTTAAATATTTTTGAGTACCATATTTTAAAATGTAAATGCATACTTCTGATACGAATAAATAAATCGAAAATACAAATATGTTTGCTGAACCCACTGTATATATTCGGGCAGGAACGTCTGCTGGGTCCACTAGTATAAATATCTTAATCACATGTAATTTATGTCAGGTTATTCTATCACCTATTCCAGTAATTGGAGTTATATTGTGTTGACCGACTAAAAGTCACAATATCAATGGTCACTATGCAGTCTCCATGTTAGATTTTGGAATCGATTACGCGCAACCCTCTAATGGAATGTAATATCGCAAGTTCCTATTGGATTCCCAGTATCGAATATATTCGATAATAGCCCATTAGATTGGTATAGTATGTTACAACGAACCATTAATCTGAAGTAAATCGGTTGTTGTTTGTAAACCCGTTATTCAAAGGTCATACTAGTTTGTTGTTGTAATATTGTTTTTGTTAGATAACCTGTGTTATTGTGGTGTGTGTACTACAGTGTGTACGTGTAATTAAGTCTACTAGCGGACCCGTGCGAGAACTATCGCATATTCTAATGGGTTGTGTGCGCCCCATGTATACAGACCACCCGTCTAGCTCTATTGCTATGCGGGCTATACGCGATACAGTTCTGGTAGGGGCTATCGTCTTGTTCATTAGAAAGCACTTTATAAACAAATGAAGAATATTTCCGTTGACTTTGCAAGAAATGCAAGATTTTTCCTGTTCTATTGAGACAATTTGGAATATTTTATAACAAACCACACCTTCTAACTCTCTCTGGCTTAGGAGCTTGAGTTTTGTGAAACATACACCTTAGCGTATTATATTATAAGATGGTCGGTAGGAGGCAAGAATAGCCTTCTCGAGTTAGGGTGGAAGAGGAACACCATGAAAAGTCCGTTTACGAATCCAACTTGACAATATAGACAATCTGTTAGATAACCTATGTTATTGCGGAGCTTGTACTACAGTGAGTACGTGCAATTAAGTGTATGGTGGCAAGAGGCAACAGTAACCTTAGGTTAGCTACCTCCTCGACCTGGGGTGGAAGAGGAACACCACGGAAAGTTCGCTACTTCTTCTTCTTCTTCTTCTTCTTCTTCTTTTGGATGGGTCTACTGGCGACAACGCATGTTCAAGTGTCTTGCCCAGTACTGACGCATCTTCTTTTCTCCAACTAGGGGTGCTTTCTTTAGAGGTTTGTCCTGAAAACCACGGACTTACTTAAGAATATGTCTCACAGTTTGTCTGTCTTGTGGGTGTGTTAGGCCCAATTCTTTGATGTCCCTCTCAGCTTCAGTCAGCCAAATGATACGGACCTTCTAGTTTCGCCAGAAGGTGATCAGGTGATTGGTCAGTCTGTTTGGAGACAATCTTGCCACATGACCATAAAAATCTACCCTCTTTTCCTAACACAGTCAGAAAGCCTCTCTATTTGTATGTAGGGCTCTGAGTTGTGTTGTCACCGGTATTCCCCATCTTCTAGTATTGGTTCTAAGATCTTTCTAAGAATTCTTCCCTCTTTGGCCTCCAATTTACCCATCAAGCCTCTTTTGACAGACACTTCATAGCATATAAGGCCTCCGGTCAGATGATTGTAGTGTAGTCTGCGTATTGAATCCAACTTTACACACTATTCCTCATAAGACTGAATATTTCCTATTTCAATCTTTAGACCCGTATTCAATATTTTTGACAGAGACCTAGATTTGGTACATATGTTCCTCGCCATTTTTAGCATACTTTTCACATCTTGCAAAAATGAGGAAAAAGTAGACGTATGAGATCGGGAAAATGTGTGTCTGTCTGTCTGTCTGTCTGTCTGTGTGTGTGTGTGTACCCCCTATCAACTTCTAAACGGCTGCAGCAATCAAAACCAAATTTAGTATGAGTAAAGATGTGCACCTGAGTAGCTCACGTCCATATTTAAAAATGATGTCAGTGCTACCAACTGCTGAAAAAACGCACTAGAAATTTGAGCTCCATGTTGGATATCTTGCAAGGTATGCATGGGAGCTATTCCAAAATTGGCACACATGTAGATAATACTATTTCAGTTTAATTTCCAGGAGGCCAACCATGACAGTGTTGCCAAAATAATTTTAAGCCTTCTGATAGGTCCAATGTTTAAATGCATATAACTTCTACACTATCAATTGGATTTCAACCAAATTTTGTATGTAATATCTGTACACAAACAGATATGACTGAGCATATTCTTAAGAGCCACCAGTGCTGCCAACTGTTAATAATTGCTCTCTCTATTCTTTTTATCCAAATACCAATATATCAGAAAGTATGCAAGCCAACAGCTTTAAACTATGCACACGTATATTCTGACATTTTAGATTAATTTGGAGTAACTTATATACGTCAGTTTTACCAACATGATTCTAAGCCTGCTGATAGTACCAATTTTTAAATACATGTAACTTCTATACTATCAGTTGGATTTCAACCAAATTTCGTATGTGCTATGTGTACCATAACAGATATGACTATAAGTATTGTTAAGAGCAATCAGGGCTGCCAACTGTTAATAAATGCTGTCTATATTCTTTTTACCCTAATATCAATATATCAGAAAGTATGCAAGCCAACAGCTCTATACATTGCACACGTATAGCACCTGCCATTCTAGATTAATTTGGAGTAATTAATACAAGGCAGTGCTGCCAACATGATTCTATGCCTGCCGATATGTCCAATTTTAAAATACATGTAACTTCTATACTAACAAATGGTTTTCATCCAAAATTGGCACAACAAGATATCATAATAATTCAGATTATTTCTGACCAGCACACGCATGGTATTGTTGGCAACATGCTTTTACGCGTGCTGATAGATCCAGTGTCTAACTGCATGTAACGTCCATTGAACTTCAACCAAATTTTGTATTCTGTACCTTAAGAGGTGGAACTAAGAATATATTCAGTCACCAGGGCTGCCAACTGTAGTGCCCTATTAGGCAACATTATACCAGGTATATTTTGAACTAATTAGATATTTCGATATTACCAACTTAATTTCGTCATTATTCTAGATAGGTTCATATACTGTAGAATAATCATTGGCATGAAAAGTAGGCTGTATAGTTCTTCACGGAACTTCTTGTTATTAAGCCTATGTTGTTTCAGGGTAAGTACTGAGACACAGGTACCAAAGATCCTGGTTTGATTTCCAGCTCAGTTAATTTGTTTTCTGCTCTGAGGGTTGTAACTGGAGACAATCTGCCTCAACAGGTCGGTTTGGTTACGTCCTATAAATAGTTTATAGTTGTTTACCACTTTTACTTCCGGCCAAAATCGAGATGGTTCCTATTTTTAGACAAAGTCCACCTCCTGCATTTCTCAATCCAAGCCTCATTGATGGGGATACAGAATCACCTATCTTACGAATGTAAAACAAAAATATAGTAATGCAGCGGAAATAAATCAGAAACCTCTTTGGACATCAAATTGGCAGGTGAAAAGCTAAAGGAAGTAGGAGACTTCTTTTACTTAGAAAGCAAAATAACCAGTGATGGACGCAGCAAAGAAGATATAAAAAGTAGGTTGGCTCTGGAAAGGAAAGCAGTTCTACAGAAAAAGAATCTGTTGACATCGAATGTAGATTTAGGTATTAGGAAGTCATTTTTGATAGCTTTTGTCTTGAGCGTGGAACTATATGGAAGTGAAACTTGGACTATTGGTGCAGCAGAAAAGAGGAGAATTGAAGCGTTTGAAATGTGGTGTTACCCGAGAATGATGAAGATCAGATGGGTAGATAGGGTTACAAACGAAGAGGTATTAAGACGAGTGGGAGAGATGTTTCTGGCGACTGCTAATGAAGAGAAGAGATAGGTTCGTAGGACATATACTAAGACACCCAGGAATAGCAAGGAAGGGTCGAGGCAAGAACTGTAGGGATAGACCAAGGTTAGAATATGTTAAACAGATTGCCTCGGATGTAAGGTGTGGTAGCTAAGTAGAGATGAAACTATTAGCTCGCGACAGGGAGGAATGGAGAGCTGCATTATACCAGTCAAAATACTGAAGACTCAAACAACAACGAATGTTAAATTTGTTTCATTCACGTTCCTTGACCTCAGAATATAATAAAGTTATGATAATTAAATTTATCTTGAATTTCAATCCTGCCTTACTTGACATATAAATGGAGCGTTTTTTATATTGGACTGCAGGGAAGTCAGAAATTAAGTTTTTTTAGGCTGTCAAAAAGTATAATTACTTCTTCTTAAAAAAGCAGCCAAATCCCAAACAGTAGTACTTTAAACAAAGAAACTTCTCCAAGAAAATATTAACCACTATGAGACAAATTTATAGTGAGAATTTCACAGCTCGTGATTAATAGTCGCCTGGAGAAAGGAACATACAGTACATTAAAAAAACGGAACTGAGAAAACTGCAGTTAAAACATTCCCATTTCTCATTATTAGCGCAAGTGTAAATTAAAATTATGGCATTTTTTAATGGATAAACTATAATGTACTACTCATCCTTTTTTTTTGGTTGGTTCCTAAGTTTAGGGGCTGCGACAACGCAGTCATGTAGCCCCGTGTACTTTGGGTGTGTGTAGAATCCGTCTGATAACCGATGCTAACTGTGATGACTGTATTGGTGTGTGTTATCTGTATTTTTTTTATTCAAGTAAGGACTGCAGACTTTTGAATTTTTCAAATACCTAGGTAGTTCCTACTTTTGCCGCCAAACTCCACCGTCAACGACTACTATTTCTGAACTTAGCCACCGCAGTCGGCTCTTGGAAACGATCGTAGGAACATAAGAGCGTTGTTTGCATTCTTAACCTATACAATTAAGCTTCACACAGGTGTAATTAGTGGAAGGTTCTTTAACATCCATACATCTATGACATGGGACCGCCGGCTTTACTTCCCCTCCGAAGGAAGGCATACTGAGGGATTTTTAACGCTCTTAAATCATCCGACGACTTCGGTCGGATTTGAACCCGTGATCTTGGGCATAGAAGTTCAGCATGCTACTGACTACGCCACCGAAGCCGCTACACATCATTTTAAAGGACAGACTTCAGAGGTTCATAAAAAATAAATAAATAAATAATATATATATATATATATATATATATATATATATATATATACTAGCTGACCCGGCAGACGTTGTCCTGCCAATCAAAGAAAGTGTTGTAACTTTGTTTCTTGAAGTGCTTTTGGATACACAATATTTTTTCAATTTCTGTTAACTGCCTCTAAACTATCGTGAAATGAATTAATTAATCCAGAAACATTCGTGAGAGCGTTCACAACAACTCACCAAAGTTTCATCGCAATCAGATAAATGGCATATTACGCATACGGGATTTTGTTTAAATGATTCGTGCGCAGTCACTCATTTGTTGAATCTACTCGTGCTCTACCAACTGTGAAATGGATTTACTAAGTCAGAAAGCTTCACGTAAGTGTACACAACAACTCATCAGAGTTTCATCGCAACCGATGAATAGTATATGAACGCATATGGGATTTTGTTGGAACGCTTCGCGCGCCGTCACTCATTTGTTACATCTACTCGTGCGCTACCAATATTGTAAAATGGATTTACCAAGTTGAACACCTTCCCTGGCGTGTACACAACAACTCATCAATGTTTCATCGGAATCGGATGAATGACATATGAACGCATACGGGATTTTCTTTAAACGATTCGCATGCCATCACTCATTTGTTGAATCTACTCATGCGCTACTTATTAAAAACTGGATTTACTAAGCCAGAAACCTTTCCTGGAGTGTACACAACATCTCACCCAAGTTTCATCGCGATCGGACGAATGGTATTTGAACGCATACGGGACCTTATTGAAACGCTTCGCGCGTCGTCACTCACTTGTTGAGCGTACTCGTGCGCAACCTCCTGTGAAATGGATTTACTAAGTTAGAAACCTTCAGGTAAGTGTACACAACAACTCATCAAAGTTTCATCTCAATCGATGAATGGTATATAAATTTATACGGGATATTGTTGAAACGCTTCGCGCGTCGTCGCTCATTTGTTGAATCTACTCATGCGCTACCTATTGTAAAATGAATTTACTAAGCCAGAAGCCTTCCCTGGAGTGTACACAACATCTCACCCAAGTTTCATCGCTATCGGATGAATGGTATTTGAACGCATACGGGACCTTCTTGAAACTCTTCGTGCGTCGTCGCTCATTTGTTGAATCTAGTCGTGCGCTATCTATTGTAAAATAATTTACTAAGCCAAACACCTTCCCTGGAGTACACTCAACATCTCACCCAAGTTTCATCGCAATGGGATGAACGGTATATGAACGCATACGTGATTTTGAAACCCTCCAACGTGCAGAGACAATCAGTAGAATTCGACATCACTGTCACCTTTGGTATAAAACACAACTTTCCGCCACGGGCGGAGTGTATGTAATGGTGGTAGTTGCACAGGTTGCGACCAGGTGGCTCTAACGTGCAGAGGCAAACCGTCCAAAGACATCATCTTTCACCAAGGTCAAGGCTAGCGGTTTCCATGACGACTGTTTTTGACTGTATATTGTGGTTCTAAAATTGTGTGTAAATTGAGGTTCTAAAATTGTGTTTATTCCACCTACCGGGTCAGATTGTGAATCTAAACCATACAGGGACACACCCTAATATACATACCAAATTTCATCAAAATCGGAGCTGCCGTTTAGGAGGAGTTCAGTGACATACACACGTGTCGAAGAATTATATATATAAAGATTGACAATCTAAACCGTTCCGTATCCCCTTAAAATTACAGACATCACAACAACACGAGCTATCATATAAATTGTACAGACATCCAAGTACACGAGAATGATGACCACAATGCTCAAGTTCCTGAACGAAACAAGCCAACCAAGAGACCGCTGCTCAGCCATTTGACCTGTAGATTATGGGGTGACGCGTGGTCAGCGCATCGGGTCCCCTGGGCCGTTAATCTTGGCCTCCGTGACCGCGGCGCTGCCTCACTGACAGACAGTTACTTAGTTGTCCGCACCACGTTCCAGCCCTGACGTAGCCAGGAATCGAACCCGGGGCCTCCAAGTGCGGGGCAGACGCGCTATCCTAATACCGCGGGGCCGGCTGCGTGCAGTGGTACCCCGGTAGAAATCAGTTACTAAGCATTCCATGCAATATTAGGTCATGCGGGACACTTATACGTGGAAAGTACGGGGAAAAAGAGCCACCTGGTGTAACACAATTAATTGATAAATCTTGCAGTTGGTCAACAGGTATTTATGCCCATTTATAGGCCTATTAGGCGGAAAATATAAAACTCTACCTGAACAATTACATGTCTAAATGTTTTTTAATCACATGTAATTTCTTTAAGTAGAGTCATATTTCCCACCTGGCCTAACTGAGTATTAACACGTGTTTCCCGTCTGAAAAGTTATCAGTTAATTGAAACAATGTACCATCCGGGTGAGGCGATTTTATGGAGGAACAATGGGAACATTCGACAAGAAAACACACTCAAGATGGCCACTGTCAGCGTCAGGATTCGAACCATCAATCTCCTGACATCCAACTCCCCCACTCAGTCGATAACATAACTAATTATCGAACAAGTAGTTCCGTTAAGAACTATACAGCCTACTTTTCATGCCAATGATTATTCTACAGAATATGAACCTATCTAGAATAATGACGAAATTAAGTTGCTAATATCGAAATTTCCAATTAGTTCGAAATACTGTATACCTGGCATAATGTATCCTAATAGAGCACTACAGTTGGCAGCCCTGATGACTGAATATATTCTTAGTTCCATCTCTTAAGGTACAAAATACAAAATTTGGTTGAAGTCCAATGAATCGCATGGACGTTACATGCAGTTAAACATTGGATCTAACAGCGCGCGTAAAATCACGTTGGCAACAATGTTATGCATGTATTGGTCAGAAATAATCTGAAATAATGTGATCTATTGTTGTGCCAATTTTGAATGAAATCCATTAGTTAGTATAGAAGTTACATGCATTTTAAAATTGGACCTATCAGCAGGCTTAGAATCATGTTGGCAGCACTGACGTATATTAGTTACTCCAAATTCGTCTAGAATGCCAGGTACTATACGTGTGCAAATTTTAGAGCTATTGGCTTGCATACTTTCAGATATATTGATATTAGGGTAACAAAAATAGGGACAGCACATATTACCAGTTGGCAGCCCTAGTTGCTCCTTAGAATACGCATAGTCATATCTGTTATGGTACACATAACACATACGAAATTTGGTTGAAATCCAAATGATAGTATGGAAGTTGCATGTATTTAAAGTTGGACCTGTCAGCAGGCTTAGAATCATGTTGGTAGCACTGACGTATATAAGTTACTCCAAATTAATATAGAATGTCAGGTACTATACGTGTGCATAGTTTAAAGCTGTCGGCTTGCATACATTCTGATATATTGGTATTTGGATCAAATAAATTAGGAGCATTAATTAACAGTTGGCAGCCCTGGTAGGTCTTAAGAATACGCTCAGTCATATCTGGTTATGTACACATACAACATACGACATTTGGTTGAATTCCAATTGATAGTGTAGAAGTTATATGCATTTAAAAATTGGACCTATCAGGAGGCTTATAATCATTTTGGCAACACTGCCATGTTTGGCCTCCTGGAAATTAAACTGAAATATTATGGTCTGTACGTGTGCCAATTTTGAAATAGCTCCCATTCATACTTTCCAAGATATCCAACATGGAGCTCAAATTTCAATTGCGATTTTTTAGCAGTTGGTAGCACTGACATCATTTTCAAATATGGCCGTGAGATATTCAGGTGTAGATCTTTACTCCTACCAAATTTTGTTTCGATTGCTGCAGCCGTTTAGGAGTTGATAGGGGGGGACACACACACAGCCAGACAGACAGAAGGACAGACAGACAGACAGACACACATTTGCCCGATCTCATTAGTCTACTTTTTCCTCATTTTTGCAAAATGTGAAAAGTAGGCTAAAAATAAATTTCTATTTGTTGATTCTGGGTAGTTTTCTTGTGTTCAAGGCAAATGCCGTCAAACAATTTGGACTTCAAAATAAAAATATTGATCTTCTTGGTCCACCAAAATAGTCTAATAAAACATAAATCTAGTAAGTCTTAGAAATGACTTGAAGGAATAGGTTGAATGTGAAGCCACCCTCAGGATTCGAACCTACAGTAAATCTTCCAGGCAGGAGCACGACAACTTCCCACATCCAAATACACCATTAGTCTCTACTGATGCAAGTGGAAATGATATATGTAAATGTGGCAACACTGGTTCACTTCCACTCTACTCTCTGTTGCAACCGAAACTGGGATAATGTGATTAGCTAATGGATGTTAGTGCTAATGGTATGCCACATAGGTGAACACAGAGGCCGTATAGTGAACAAGGTGACTTTGACATAACTCTCATGTTTAGATTATTGGCAGAGCTCCTTTTTGGTTTACCCAGCCACTTACTTAGCCAAGTCACACTAAAGAGTTGCAATGAAAAACTGGAAGTCCAAAGATCAGAGATTCAATTTCTGGCGCTGATAGCGGCAATCATGAGTGTTCTTTTTTTTCTCCAGGTTTACAGTACACACTCTCCCTCATGCCTGGATCGTACTTTATCTCAAGTCCAAGAGAAGTTACCCCAATTCGTGACCCATTACAATCACTACAGAAACACAGGTTGTCATTTCTAATTAAACACACATACAGGTTCAGAAGTCTGGTGAAAAATTCTATACCAAGTTCCTAAAGATGAATTAGCAATACATGAGTTTCTTAAGTGGAAAGAGCTGTACTTGTGGAGGAGAGAAGGAGGGAAGGACGGAGGAAATGAAGGTTGGAGGAAAGGAAGGCAGAAGGAATGGAAGGTAGGAGGAAAGGAAGGTAGGAGGAACGGAAGGTAGAAGGGAAGGAGGGAAGGAAGCAGGAAAGGAAGGTAGGAGGAAAGGAAGGTAGGCGGAAAGGAAGGTAGGAGGAAAGGAAGGTAGGAAGGAGGAAAGGAAGGTAGAAGGAACGGAAGGATGGAGGAAATGAAGGTAGGAGGAAAGGAAGGTAGGAGGACAGCAAGGTAGGAGGAAAGGAAGGAAGGAGGAAAGGAAGTTAGGAGAAAAGGAAGGAAGGTGGAAAGGAAGGAAGGAGGAAAGGAAGGTAGGCGGAAAGGAAGGTAGGAGAAAAGGAAGGAAGGTGGATAGGAAGGTAGGAGGAAAGGAAGGTAGGAGAAAAGGAAGGAAGGAGGAAAGGAAGGTAGGAGGAAACGAAGGTAGGAGGAAAGGAAGGAAGGTAGGAGGAAAGGAAGGTAGGAAGGAAGAAAGGAAGGTAGGAGGATAGGAAGGTAGGAGGAAAGGAAGGTAGGAAGGAGGAAAGGAAGGTAGGAGGATAGGAAGGTAGGAGGAAAGGAGGGAAGGAGGAAAGGAAGGTAGGAAGGAGGAAAGGAAAGTAGGAGGAAAGGAAGGAAGGAGGCAAGGGAGGTAGGAGGAAAGGAAGGTAGGATGGAGGAAAGGAAGGTAGGAGGAATGGAAGGTAGGAGAAAAGGAAGGAAGGAAGATAGGAGGAAAGGAAGGCAGGAGGAAAGGAAGGAAGGTGGAAAGGAAGGTAGGAGGAAAGAAAGGTAGGAGGAAAGGAAGGAAGGAAGGAAGGTAGGAGGAAAGGAAGCTAGGAAGGAGGAGAGGAAGGTAGGAGGAAAGGAAGGTAGAAGGAACGGAAGGAAGGAGGAAATGAAGGTAGAAGGAAAGGAAGGAAGGAGGAAAGGAAGGTAGGAGGAAAGGAAGGAAGTTGGAAAGGAAGGTAGGAGGACAGGAAGGTAGGAGGACAGGAAGGAAGGAGGAAAGGAAGGTAGGAAGGAGGAAAGGAAGGTAGGAAGGAGGAAAGGAAGGCAGGAGGAAAGGAAGGTAGGAGGAAAGGAAGGTAGGAGGACAGGAAGGTAGAAGGAACGGAAGGAAGGAGGAAATGAAGGTAGGAGGAAAGAAAGGTAGGAGGAAAGGAAGGAAGGAGGAAAGGATGGTAGGAGGAAAGGAAGGTAGAAGGAACGGAAGGAAGGAGGAAATGAAGGTAGGAGGAAAGGAAGGTAGGAGGAAAGGAAGGTAGGAGAAAAGGAAGGTAGGATGGAGGAAAGGAAGGTAGGAGGAAAGGAAGGAAGGAGGAAAGGAAGGTAGGAGGAAAGGAAAGAAGGAGGAGAGGAAGGTAGGAGGAAAGGAAGGTAGGAGGAAAGGAAGGTAGGAAGGAGGAAAGGAAGGTAGGAGGAAAGGAAGGTAGAAGGAACGGAAGGAAGGAGGAAATGAAGGTAGAAGGAAAGGAAGGAGGAAAGGAAGGTAGGAGGAAAGGAAGGAAGTTGGAAAGGAAGGTAGGAGGATAGGAAGGTAGGAGGAAAGGAAGGAAGGAGGAAAGGAAGGTAGGAAGGAGGAAAGGAAGGCAGGAGGAAAGGAAGGCAGGAGGAAAGGAAGGAAGGAGGAAATGAAGGTAGGAGGAAAGGAAGGTAGGAGGAAAGGAAGGTAGGAGGAAAGGAAGGTAGGAAGGAGGAAAGGAAGGCAGGAGGAAAGGAAGGTAGGAGGAAAGGAAGGTAGGAGGAAATGAAGGTAGGAGGAAAGGAAGGTAGGAGGAAAGGAAGGTAGGAGGACAGGAAGGTAGGAGGAAAGGAAGGTAGGAGGAAAGGAAGGTAGGAAGGAGGAAAGGAAGGTAGGAGGAAAGGAAGGTAGGAGGAAAGGAAGGAAGGAGGAAAGGAAGGTAGGAGGAAAGGAAGGTAGGGGGAAAGGAAGGTAGGAGGACAGGAAGGTAGGAGGAAAGGAAGGTAGGAGAAAAGGAAGGAAGGAGGAAATGAAGGTAGGAGGAAAGGAAGGCAGGAGGAAAGGAAGGTAGGAGGACAGGAAGGTAGAAGGAACGGAAGGAAGGAGGAAATGAAGGTAGGAGGAAAGAAAGGTAGGAGGAAAGGAAGGAAGGTGGAAAGGATGGTAGGAGGAAAGGAAGGTAGAAGGAACGGAAGGAGGGAGGAAATGAAGGTAGGAGGAAAGGCAGGTAGGAGGAAAGGAAGGTAGGAGAAAAGGAAGTTAGGATGGAGGAAAGGAAGGTAGGAGGAAAGGAAGGAAGGAGGAAAGGAAGGTAGGAGGAAAGGAAGGAAGGTGGAAAGGAAGGTAGGAGGAAAGAAAGGTAGAAGGAACGGAAGGAAGGAGGAAATGAAGGTAGGAGGAAAGGCAGGTAGGAGGAAAGGAAGATAGGAGAAAAGGAAGGTAGGATGGAGGAAAGGACGGAAGGTGGAAAGGAAGGTAGGAGGAAAGAAAGGTAGGAGGAAATGAAGGTAGGAGGGAAGAAAGGTAGAAGGAACGGAAGGAAGGAGGAAATGAAGGTAGGAGGAAAGAAAGGTAGGAGGAAAGGAAGGTAGGAAGGAGGAAAGGAAGGCAGGAGGAAAGGAAGGTAGGAGGAAAGGTAGGTAGGAGGAAAGGAAGGAAGGAGGAAATGAAGGTAGGAGGAAAGGAAGGTAGGAGGAAAGGAAGGTAGGAGGACAGGAAGGTAGAAGGAACGGAAGGAAGGAGGAAATGAACGTAGGAAGAAAGAAAGGTAGGAGGAAAGGAAGGAAGGAGGAAAGGATGGTAGGAGGAAACGAAGGTAGAAGGAACGGAAGGTAGGAGGAAATGAAGGTAGGAGGAAAGGCAGGTAGGAGAAAAGGAAGGTAGGATTGAGGAAAGGAAGGTAGGAGGGAAGGAAGGAAGGAGGAAAGGAAGGTATGAGGAAATGAAGTAAGGTGGAAAGGAAGGTAGGAGGAAAGAAAGGTAGGAGGAAATGAAGGTAGGAGGAAAGGAAGGTAGGAGGAAAGGAAGGTAGGAAGGAAGAAAGGAAGGAGGAAAGGAAGGAAGGAGGAAAGGAAGGTAGGAGGAAAGGAGGGTAGGAAGAAAGGTAGGTAGGAGGAACGAAAGGTAGGAGGAAAGGAAGGTAGAAGGAACGGAAGGAAGGAGGAAAGGAAGGTAGAAGGAACGGAAGGAAGGAGGAAAGGAAGGTAGAATTAACGGAAGGAAGGAGGAAAGGAAGGTAGGAGGAAAGGAAGGTAGAAGGAACGGAAGGAAGGAGGAAAGGAAGGCAAGAGGAAAGCAAGGAAGGAGGAAATGAAGGTAGGAGGAAAGGGAGGAAGGAGGAAAGGAAGGTAGGAGGAAAGGAGGGTAAGAGGAAAGGAAGGTAGGAGGAAAGGAAGGTAGGAGGAAATGAAGGTAGGAGGAAAGGAAGGTAGGAGGAAAGGAAGGTAGGAGGAATGGAGGGTAAGAGGAAAGGTAGGTAGGAGGAAAGGAAGGTAGGAGGAAAGGAAGGTAGAAGGAACGGAAGGAAGGAGGAAAGGAAGGTAGGAGGAAAGGAAAGTAGGAGGAAAGGAAGGAAGGAGGAAAGGAAGGTAGGAGAAAAGGAAGGAGGAAAGGAAGGTAGGAGGAAAGGAAGGTAGCAGGAAAGGAGGGTTGGAGGAAAGGAGGGAAGGAGGAAAGGAAAGTAGGAAGGAGGAAAGGAAGGTAGGAATAAAGGAGGGTAAGAGGAAATGTAGGTAAGAGGAAAGGAAGGTAGGAGGAAAGGAAGGTGGAAGGAACGGAAGGAAGGAGGAAAGGAAGGTAGGAAGAAAGGAAGGAAGGAGGAAAGGAAGGTAGGAAGGAGGAATGGAAGGTAGGAGGAAAGGAAGGTAGAAGAAAAGGAAGGAAGGTGGAAAGGAAGGTAGGAGGAAAGGAAGGTAGGAAGGAGGAAAGGAAGGTAGGAGGAAAGGAAGGTAGAAGGAAAGGAAGGAAGGTGGAAAGGAAGGTAGGAGGAAAGGAAGGTAGGAAGGAGGAAAGGAAGGCAGGAGGAAAGGAAGGTAGGAGGAAAGGAAGGAAGGAGGAAATGAAGATAGGAGGAAAGGAAGGTAGGAGGAAAGGAAGGTAGGAGGAAAGGAAGGTAGGAAGGAGGAAAGGAAGGCAGGAGGAAAAGAAAGTAGGAGGAATGGAGGGTAAGAGGAAAGGTAGGTAGGAGGAAAGGAAGGTAGGAGGAAAGGAAGGTAGAAGGAACGGAAGGAAGGAGGAAAGGAAGGTAGGAGGAAAGGAAAGTAGGAGGAAAGGAAGGAGGAAAGGAAGGAAGGAGGAAATGAAGGTAGGAGGAAAGGAGGGAAGGAGGAAAGGAAGGTAGGAGGAAAGGAGGGAAGGAGGAAAGGAAGGTAGGAGGAAAGGAGGGTAAGAGGAAAGGAAGGCAGGAGGAAAGGCAGGTAGGATGACAGGAAGGTAGAAGGAACGGAAGGAAGGAGGAAATGAAGGTAGGAGGAAAGAAAGGTAGGAGGAAAGGAAGGAAGGAGGAAAGGATGGTAGGAGGAAAGGAAGGTAGAAGGAACGGAAGGAGGGATGAAATGAAGGTAGGAGAAAAGGCAGGTAGGAGGAAAGGAAGGTAGGAGAAAAGGAAGGTAGGATGGAGGAAAGGAAGGTAGGAGAAAAGAAAGGAAGTAGGAAAGGAAGGTAGGAGGAAAGGAAGGAAGGTAGAAAGGAAGGTAGGAGGAAAGAAAGATAGAAGGAACGGAAGGAAGGAGGAAATGAAGGTAGGAGGAAAGGCAGGTGGGAGGAAAGGAAGGTAGGAGAAAAGGAAGGTAGGATGGAGGAAAGGACGGAAGGTGGAAAGGAAGGTAGGAGGAAAGAAAGGTATGAGGACATGAAGGTAGGAGGAAAGAAAGGTAGAAGGAAATGAAGGAAGGAGGAAATGAAGGTAGGAGGAAAGAAATGTAGGAGGAAAGGAAGGTAGGAGGAAAGGAAGGTAGGAAGGAGGAAAGGAAGGCAGGAGGAAAGGAAGGTAGGAGGAAAGGAAGGAAGAAGGAAATGAAGGTAGGAGGAAAGGAAGGTAGGAGGAAAGGAAGGTAGGAGGACAGGAAGGTAGAAGGAAAGGAAGGTAGGAAGGAAGAAAGGAAGGAGGAAAGGAAGGTATAAGGAAAGGAAGGTAGAAGGAACGGAAGGAAGGAGGAAAGGAAGGTGGGAGGAAAGGAAGGAAGGAGGAAATGAAGGTAGGAGGAAAGGAAGGAAGGAGGAAAGGAAGGTAGGAGGAAAGGAGGGTAAGAGGAAAGGAAGGTAGGAGGAAAGGAAGGTAGGAGGAAAGGAAGGTAGAAGGAACGGAAGGAAGGAGGAAAGGAAGGTAGAAGGAACGGAAGGAAGGAGGAAAGGAAGGTAGAAGGAACGGAAGGAAGGAGGTAAGGAAGGTATAAGGAAAGGAAGGTAGAAGGAACGGAAGGAAGGAGGAAAGGAAGGTGGGAGGAAAGGAAGGAAGGCGGAAATGAAGGTAGGAGGAAAGGAAGGAAGGAGGAAAGGAAGGTAGGAGGAAAGGAGGGTAAGAGGAAAGGAAGGTAGGAGGAAAGGAAGGTAGGAGGAAATGAAGGTAGGAGGAAAGGAAGGTAGGAGGAAAGGAAGGTAGGAGGAAGGGAGGGTAAGAGGATGGGTAGGTAGGAGGAAAGGAAGGTAGGATGAAAGGAAGGTAGAAGGAACGGAAGGAAGGAGGAAAGGAAGGTAGGAGGAAAGGAAAGTAGGAAGGAGGAAAGGAAGGTGGAAAGGAAGGTAGGAAGGAGGAAAGGAAGATAGGAGAAAAGGAAGGTAGGATGAAAGGAAGGAAGGTGGAAAGGAAGGTAGGAGGAAAGGAGGGTTGGAGGAAAGGAAGGAAGGAGGAAAGGAAGGTAGGAGGAAAGGAAGGAAGGAGGAAAGGAAGGTAGGAGGAAAGGAGGGTAAGAGGAAAGGAAGGTAGGAGGAAAGGAAGGTAGGAGGAAATGAAGGTAGGAGGAAAGGAAGGTAGGAGGAAAGGAAGGAAGGAGGAAGGGAGGGTAAGAGGATGGGTAGGTAGGAGGAAAGGAAGGTAGGATGAAAGGAAGGTAGAAGGAACGGAAGGAAGGAGGAAAGGAAGGTAGGAGGAAAGGAAAGTAGGAAGGAGGAAAGGAAGGTGGAAAGGAAGGTAGGAAGGAGGAAAGGAAGATAGGAGAAAAGGAAGGTAGGATGAAAGGAAGGAAGGTGGAAAGGAAGGTAGGAGGAAAGGAGGGTTGGAGGAAAGGAAGGAAGGAGGAAAGGAAGGTAGGAAGGTGGAAAGGAAGGTAGGAGGAAAGAAAGGAAGGAGGAAAGGAAGGGAGGAGGAAATGAAGGTAGGAGGAAAGGAGGGTAGGAAGAAAGGAGTTTTGGAGGAAAGGAAGGAAGGAAGGAAGGAAGGAGGGAGGGGCTAGGAAAGAGCGGCGAAACTTTTCCTTTTTAAAATTATGTTCATGTTAACTCTGGACTGCTTCTTGCACTAAATGTATAGTCATTCATGTACATGTCTCCCTTCCTATACAAAAGGGAAAAGGCAACATATATCCGCTTTACCAAATATCACACAATAAAAGATTTACTGAAATACAAAATGCATAATGTTTCTACAAAGGCAAACGTACAACTAATTTCACACACCAATTAAAAACATGATGTTCAGTAAAGAACATATAGCCTACTTTCTCCTAAATGCATGGGTATTGTTATAACTCTTTGTCCTTTTCAAGGAGTATGATTGAATGTTGGTTGTAGGAGCTTGTTGAAATACAACGTGCTATAGGGATATTAAACATGAATATGAGGTGCCCTTTGCTAGTGCTACCTCTGTACCAAATTTCGTTCAATTCGGTTTCACCGTGTTTGAATTGATAGGGGGAATCGATTTGCACACATACTTGGCCACCATCTGCAAACTATCGGGCTGATGTTCTTGCAGTTTGGTCAGAATATGTTTCCCACATAAAGGTATGGTGTTGCAAAATTAGGTAGAGACTAGATTATTAGGTTGGTCGTAATTACATTTTAGCTTTTAACATTTGGGTGGCCGCGATTACGTTTCCATCAAGATAGCGGTGATATAAAACATGACACTGAGGTGCCCATTGCTAGTGCTACCTCTATACCAAATTTCGTTCCATTTGGTTTCAGCGTGTTTGAATTAACAGGGGGAATCGATTCTGACATAAAGATGGCCGCCATCCGCAAACTATTAGGCGAATGACCTATTAGATTGGTCAAAGGATGCTCCCTCCATAAAGGTATGTAGTTGCAAAATTTGGTAGAGATCGAATGATTAGGTTAATCGTAATTTGATTTAAGCTTTGAACATTCGTTTGGCCGCCATTACGTTTCAGTCAAGATGGCGGCGATATAAAACATGACACTGAGGTGCCCTTTGCTAGTACTACCTCTGTACCAAATTTCGTTCCATTCGGTTCCACCGTGTTCGAATTAATAGGGGGAATCAATTTTGACATAAAGATGGCCTCCATCCGCAAACTATTAGGTGAATGACCTATTAGATTGGTCAACGGATGCTCCCTCCATAAAGGTATGTAGTTGCAAAATTTGGTAGAGATCGGATGATTAGGTTAATCGTAATTTGATTAAAGCTTTGAACATTCGTGTGGCCGCCATTACGTTTCAGTCAAGATGGCGGCGATATAAAACATGACACTGAGGTGCCCTTTGCTAGTGCTACCTCTGTACCAAATTTCGTTCCATTCGGTTTCACCGTTTTCGAATTAATAGGGGGAATCAATTTTGACATAAAGATGGCCGCCATCCGCAAACTATCAGGTGAATGACCTATTAGATTGGTCAAAGGATGCTCCCTCCATAAAGGTATGTAGTTGCAAAATTTGGTAGAGATCGGATGATTAGGTTAATCGTAATTTGATTTAAGCTTTGAACATTTGTGTGGCCGCCATTACGTTTCCGTCAAGATGGCGGCGATATAAAACATGACACTGAGGTGCCTTTTGTTAGTACTACCTCTGTACCAAATTTCGTTCAATTCGGTTGCACCGTGTTCGAATTAATAGGGGGAATCGATTTTCACACTAAGATGGCCGCCATCCGCAAACTATTACGCTGATGACCTATTGGTTTGGTCAAAGGATGCTCCCCCCATAAAGGTATGTCGTTGCAAAATTTGGTAGAGATCGGATGATTAGGTTAGTCGTAATTTGATTTAAGCTTTGAACATTTGTGTGGCCGCCATTACGTTTCCGTCAAGATGGCGGCGATATAAAACATGACACTGAGGTGTCCTTTGCTAGTGCTACCTTTGTACCAAATTTCGTTCAATTCGCATTCACCGTGTTCGAATTGATAGGGGGGGACAGACATTCAGAGTACACACACTCACACACACACACCCAGACACACAGACACACACACACACACAGACTCACACACACACAGACTCACACACACACATACACACACACAGACACACTTTTTTCGCCCTGTGTTGATCTCATAAGTCTACTTTCATATTTTGCAAAAATCGAAAGTAGGCTAACTACTGCCGTACATGTTGGCTGATTCACATAATGTTTATTGCTGTTCTCATTTACAGTACGCCTTGTTTGTTTGCGTTAACAATCTTGTTGCAATTAAGTGCAAATGAACGTGTTACAGACAAGCGTACACAACTTCCCAAATTCTCATCTGATATGCCCGCTCGGAACCTCGGTTTGTTGCGTTTTAATAATATGGAAAACAATCTTTCACATACATAGGTAGAACCAAACATACTCATAAGTTTGGCAGTCTGGTGATGAAGGAGAGGAAATTTATTATGGGGAAAGTTTTCGTAGAATTTGGTCAAGGTTTTTGCTGCAAAAAACTTGTCCCTCAACCGCGCATTGCACTGTTAATCAATAAATTCTAATTGTAATTTAGTTGGTGCACTATTCGCTGAGGTAGAAAAAGGCCGTACAAAAAATAATCCACGGGAAACAAACATGAAATTTCTTGAAATCTGTTAAAAAATTTCTCTTTCACGTCTTTCAGAACACATACGTAATTTTGAAACTTAGTGCTTTTACAATGAGTAGCAATGCATACCCATTACCAAACTGATACTCCCTCCCATAATGCGTGGGCACCGTTGTCTACCGACCAGGCACCACGCCTACCACGACTCTGCACTGTAGGGCACATTCACAGGTGTGGTAGCTGTGTGACTTTGCACAGTGAGAATTACTCTTGACGCTGCTGGTTTACATAAAGACTCTGTCAGAGTCCATGTCTCAGCACCGTAAAAGAGAGTAGAGAACAACTCAAAAGCCTGATTTTCGTAGTCATTCATCCCATGATGTTTGAACAAATTACGCATCTTATTGAATATTGTCCTGGCTTTTCCAATTCGAGACCTCACCTCATCAGAAGGATCCCGTTGGCCATTTATGGTTCCGCTAAGTTATTTATACTTATGCACTTGTTGAATGCGATTCTGGTCTATATTTAATTTAGCTGGAGAGACTTTGTTTTTACTAATTATCATCATTTTCGTCTTCTGAGGGTTTATATCTTAAACATACTCATGGCTTATTTGTATAACTTTACTAACACACTTAATTTGTTGGTACACCTGGTGTTGTGGCTGGCGATGATGTGTCGACAGTCACTTGTTTGGGCCACGTCAGCACCACATTACTCTGCGGACACCATAAATCGCAGGCATTACGCTATCTGACATAAACCACCTGAATTGTGGTGGGGAAGCACGCTAGAGTCTAAATGTGGTAACAAAACTGTTTGCTTTTGAACCGTGCTGCTAACACACAATCTTGATGGGAGGATTAAGAAGAACACGGCTGCAAGGTAGTAAACGGAGCGGTAAACTATGCTTTTTATGGTTCTTAGAAATCTAGGTCCCATTATTCTTAATTCTACCACTGCCATTCGTGCTTTTTAAAGCCACTTCTCTAGCTACCGTACATTAAAGAGCTTTTATATCATTTCAACATCTTTATTTCTACGTGCGTTGCCTTTTTGTCTTCAGTTTTTGACTGGTTTGATGCAGCCCACCACGCCTCCCTGTCCTGAACTAATCGTTCAATCTCTACATAGCTACACTATCCTACGTGCAAGGCAATCTCTTACATAATATTATATTGTTCTACGTATTTTGCATATCATGTTGTGTTGTTTTGGGCATTCAATTTCCCATCCTTCCTTATGGTGCACTATATATGGTTTAGCAAGGGTCTGTTTAGTGTGTTACGCTATATATTTTGTTGTGTCTTTGACCTTTTGTTATTCAAATCGGCTGATGAAGGGGTCAAAAACAATTACGCCTTGAAAGATGTCCCACTAATGACCACACAGTGATCTTTATTTAATAAAAAGTATTGATTAGGCGGAACTTTCAACCTATTTATCACTCAATTGTTCTACCCCTACAAACCTTATCCTCAACCCTTTCTTCCTTAACTAAGTTCACTATTCCTTGGTGTTTTAGTATGTGTCCTACTAACCTATCTCTTCAAACTAACATGACAGCAACATTCTCCAAATTCAACTGCATTTTCTCGGAATCTATTACATTTACCAGCCTAATCCTTCCACTAACTAAACTTGTGTGAAGCTAAATATCTAGGTTAGATTTCGTTGAAAAGCTCTATCAAAGTTCCAACGTTCACTACTAGGTGTCATCTGGTAGCGAAAGTTGGAACTACTTGATATTGAACGGAACTTGTAGCTCACCCAATGGGTGTCCACTTGAAGCAGCTACAGCCTCTGGCGAGCCGACTATGTCCTCAGACACTTCCGGAACTAAAATCCATACGCTAAATAAATAAATAACCAGTCTAAAAATTGTGCTTAGAGAGAGGTCTGTAATACACGGTTATTGATAGTCATTGCGTGAATATTTAAAATTGAATTTCCTTTTCTGGCAAATTAATCATCTTAGTGTAGTGAAACCTTGCGTAACAAATAAGTATTTTGATCACGTGGCTTGTATTTTAAATAAATTGTATGAAAAATTCAACATAGTGTCCGTTCGAATTTCAATGTTTCTTTTCCAAGCTGTCGGAGTGATAGGCGGTAAACCACCACGGGGATACTTGCTATAACAGAAATAGAAAGGACCAGTGTAATATATGATTATGGTGGTTTAGTTCTTAATCGAGCTACTTGTGTAATATTACTGTTCATCACACATAGGGACCTGCGATGAATCTCGGACCAGTGTCTCCATATTTTTGGGATATTGCTAGATAGAAGTGGGAAACACAACGATAAACGTGAGGGGGAGAATTGAACGTGCTAAAGAGCAAACTGGTCTGACCCTCCCTCGAGCAGGAACGATGATTGGATATGGCGCCCTACTGTGCCTTCCCTTGTAATACATCACTCTCACCTTGTGGTAGAAGATAGTTCAAACGAGATACTTGAACCTCGAAATAACCTATACGTCACTCCATTCACTGTTCACGTTATGTGCGATGATGATGTAAGTAATTCCATGACTGGGTCTCAGAGGACCACGTGTAACCAACGACAACTGTTTTGGGATCATGGGGAAAGTGTGATCTGAGGGACGACACCCTCAGTTATACGATCTTTGTTTTAGTTTCAAACAGCTACTCAGTTGTCCTCACAAGGATAAGAGCCCTCTCATCAAATCTAAAAAGTTTGGCGATATCAGGAATGTTATTTGTAGTTTTTCAGTCGGTATGCACCCAAAATAAGTTAAATAACACTTCTGAAAAAATTACATGTAGAGTATTATTTATGGACAGTGTTATAATGGGACAGTTTTTTGGATTTCGACATTCAAGCGATCACTGAGTTATGGTTTAAATTTATATACAATGTTATTTAACTACATAAAAGTTGTAATACGTAGAATCGGTGTTTGTATTTTGATTCGCAGATTGAACCTAACATAACGAGATTCAAACTGTACATATATTATATCCGTTGTACCCCGCCCAGTCTTAGGGCAATTTCGTGTTGAGCGACTGAAGAGCTACAAAAAGAGTTTGTATAAGCAACATTGAAACAATGGCTTCCAAACTTTACGATATCAGGAATCAAACATAGACCCACCTATGAAAGAGGCAAGACGGCTACCCTCACGTCACACTTCCAGCAATAATGATAATAAAAAACGTTTACGTTCCTTCACTACTTGCAGAGTGAGGGGAAGGGGCAGTGAAGGGTCAGGCGAGAAGAGAAGGGTCTGTCAACAGCCCGCCGTGTTATCTGGTATTCCTTTCTATTCGAATACTGCTAACATAGGGCCGTTGCTCAAACCACTGTGGTGTTGCGAATGAATGAGTCAGTCACCAACCAATGTATTTGGTTCTGTACTATGCACGGACCGAGAAACCTTATCACTCGTCAACACCACTTCTCATAGTCCGCGATGCACATTCCTCTCAGGTTCACGTAGCTTAGACCCGAGCAGTACACTGAAGAGAAAGGAAGCTCTGTTGAAAGAAGCAAAGAAGATACGGTCATCTCCCTCATTGCCAGTTCACCAGGAATTTTGTTACCCATCGCCACAACGACCTCGATCTAGGAGACCAGCAAGTGTATTGGCCGGCCGACTCTCGAGGGACAGTTCTAACCTAAACTGGAGCTGGCGGGAAGAGTGGTCAAATTCAACATCTGGTACTAATGCTCATGAGCTAAATCCAACTCGGAAAATGAATGGATTTGACCTCCCAAGAAGACTATGGTGTCGTCTCAACAGACTGAGAACAGGGCATGGAAACTGTAATTTCTTGCGCCATAAGTGGGGCTGGATGGATTCTCCAATGTGTGAATGCAGTGAAGAGGAGCAGACCACGGACCATGTTATCCTGCGCTGCCCTCTTCATGCTTACTCCGGAAGCCCCCACGACCTGTTTCATCTTTCAGAAAGTGCTGTTGTGTGGTTGAAACACTTGGACCTGGACTTATGAATTCCTTGTTATAATCACCATACGATTAAATAAATAACTGAAATGCATCGAATCATGGATATGTTATTATTATTATTATTACTATTATGAGGCAACATTTTGTTTTGTAATTCATAGTAATGGACCATAGGGCCTATTTAGAACCTTATTGCCTTGGTTAACATTGTGTACTATTGATGCGATTTGGAAGATTTTGGTAGAAACCGCACATTCTATAGTAACTCGCTCTGGATTAAGAGCTTGGGTTTTGTAAATCATATCCCTGAGTGTTTTATATATGTCGCAGTCTGATAGTGAAATCCGTCATTTCCTCAAAATCCTAGGCACTTCATGAAGAGCTGGCATATGGTGTAAAAAGGGATAGTTGCACTCTATAATGCGTGGTTTCATGAATTCACTAAATTTCGCCGTCACATAGCGTAATTCTTTACGTATATTTTCTGATGGAAAGTCCAGCCCGTCACTTCATGCAGTAGTGGCAGCAGTGTTCCGGTGAGATAATTAATAGTGGCAATATAAGGCATGGAAATCACCGTGCACGTTAAAAGGCTGTTGATTTATTTGAGGAGTAATTTTGCCAATTAAAGATTCATGTATTCATTTTGTTCTGCCTACACATTCTGGTATATCTTTAGGTAGATTTAATTAGAAAGCTAACCATTGCAATGGGTACCGTGATGCGACTTCCGGAAAATTTCGACATATCTTCGCGTTTCACATCCCCTAGACCCCAAAACCACCGCCAGTTCAAACGTGTAATTTATGTATGTATGTATCTATCTACATCACGTTTTGTGGCACGATAACTTCCGCAATTTTGCACTAATCATAATATATATCCCTTTAAAATCACGATCGAGTTCATTAATGGGAAAAATCAGACGGAGGGGGTGAAAATGGGGGCCTTTTTCGAAAAAGAAAAATATCGCTATAACTCTCTTACTATGTTAAATATCGAATCCATTCAATGTTCATACTATTATTCGAATAAGGGCCAACAATCTATGTCAGTAAAGTATTTTGATAGCACCAACCATTGACCAAAGAGGTGGGGAAAAGTTTTTTATAGAGACACAAAAATCATATCTCTCATAATAGGCACAATATCAAAACCGTATAAAATGGCCAATACCCCACAAATTATTACCTAAAACGTTTGACTGAAATAATTTTTGATACGACCCACCGTTACACCAAGGGATGAGCAAAATGATTTCGGAATTATACGAAAATACGAAATTGATGAGGGAAGAGCCATCAGAGGTTACCATGACAACGCCGCTGCGCTTATCTATCTATATCACGATAACTACCGCAATTTTGCACCAACCACTTTGAACATTATACATCTAATATATAAAAGTGAAAGTCTGTATGTGGGTATGTATGTGGATCTGTTCCGTATACAAATCTACACCGTTCCACCAATCTCAACCAAATTTTGCATACACATAGTTTAGGACCCAGAAGGAACCGCTGGCTACATGAATTTACGATAGTCTTTCTCATTCTTCTGATTTCGACCCTTTTGCACTCCAGCACATGCTAATCAAATCATAAAATATACTCATGAAGGAATGGCAAGGTGGATAGTTTCCATGGCAACATAGCTCAAGTCGAGACACGGCCGACTGGATGCCATTTGCGCTCTGCACTACCGATATACAAAATGAGGATCTTTACTTGAAATCACGTTAGTTACTCAACTTCTCACACAGCACTGTCAACCGAGTTTAGCATAACAAAGACTTGACACTATCTTCTACTATATATTTGTCAAATACCACTTACTCACTCATACATTCATCACGAAATCTCAAAAACCATCAAACGGATTGGAATGAAATTTAGTATGCAGCTTCCCCAAGAGCCGCAAATGCCCACTAAGAGAGGATTTTTGGATATTCTGGTTCTAAAGGGGTGTTAAGGGGGTAGACCTGCATTTCATTGAACAGCAATATCTCCCGATTGGTTTCATTGGGGGATGTGATACACGGCATATAAACTCATCATTAAAAAGTAAGACACGTGTCTGAGGGTTTTTCGATGTGGAGTATATTATGAGGTGAAAGTGGTGAAAAGTAGGGATTGAAAGATTCCTAACGGAGCGTGTATGTCTTAAACGACATAGGCGAGGAGTTTGAAACTCAGCGGAAAAAAATCAGCATAAAAATGAGTAAATATGTGTTGACCGTTTTTTTTCCATAAATCCAATTTAAGAGGCCCATGGGGAGGGGTGAAATTCTGTGGGGGGGGGGGGACAGGAAAGAAAATGTCCTAACTGATTGACTGACTGACTCACTCATCAAACTCAGTGGGAAAAACTGCTTTAAAGTAAGTAAATAGCTGTTCGACAGTTTTTTTTATCAATCAAATTGAAGGGGTTCATCGGGAGGGGTGAAATTCTGAAGGGAAAAAAATGAAAGAAACTGTCCTGACTCATTCACTCACTCATCATCGCCCAGCCAAAAATATTGAAGTTGGAAACATGGCATTTTGGGGATATGTTCGTTGTATGTCAAAACCGTACACTAAGGGAGGATTTCTGGATATTCAGGCTCTAAAGGGGTCTTAAGGGGGTTAAACCTGAAATTCATTGAATAACAATATCTCACGAGTCGTTTCATTTGTGGATGTGATACTCGGCATATAAACTAATCATTAAAAATACGCAGACATGTGTCTAAGGGTTTTTCGATGTGGTGTATTAATATGGGGTGAAAGGGGTGAAAAGTGGGGGTTGAAGGATTCCTAACGGAGCGTGTAGGCCTATCTCTTAAACGACATAGGCGAGAAATTTGAAACGCAGCGAAAAATCATCAGCTAAAAAGATAAGTAAATCGGTGTTCGACCGTTTTTTCATAAATTAATTAAAGGGGCCAATGGAGTGGGGTGAAATTCTGGGGGAAAAAAGGAGAGAAAGTGTCCTAACTGACTAACTCACTCACCAAACTCAGGGGAAAAAGACAGCTTTAAAAATAAGTTAATAGGTGTTCAAGCGTTTTTTCATCAATCCAATTTAAGGGGCCCATGGGGAGGGGTGAAATTCTGGTAAAAATATTTGAAAGAAAATGTCCTGTCTGACTCACTCACTCATCACGCCCAGCGAAAACTATTAAAGTTGGAAAAATGAAATTTTGGGAATATGTTCGCTGTATGTCGAAAACGTCAACTAAGGAATGATTTTTGTTTATTCGGGTTTTAAAGAGATGTTAAGGGGGTAAACGTGCATTTCATTGAATAACGATATATCATGAGTTGTTTCTTAGGGGATGTGATATTCGGTATATAAACTAATCATTAAAAATAATCAGACATATGTCTAAGGGTTTATCGATGTGGTGTATATTATGAGGTGATAGGGGTGAAAATTGGGGGTTGAGGGATTCTTGACGGAGCGTGTATCTCTTAAAGGACATAGGCGAGAAGTTTGAAATTCGGCGGGAAAAGAACAGCTTAAAATACAAGTAAATAGGTGTTCGACTGGTTTTTTTTTCATAAATCCAATTTAAGGGGCCCTTGGTGAGAGGTGAAATTCTGGGGGAAAAAAACAGGAAAGAAAGTGTCCTAACTGATTGACTCACTTACTCACTCATCAAACTCAGGGGGAAAACAGCTTTAAATAAGTAAAAAGGTGTTCGACCGTTTGTTTCATAAATCCAAATTAAGGGTTTCATGGGGAGGGGTGAAATTATCAAAAATAAATGAAAGGAAATGTCCTGACTGACTCACTCACTCATCATAGCCCAGCCAAAATTATTAAAGTTAGAAACATGACATTTTGGGGATATGTTCGTTGTATGTCGAAAACGTCCACTAAGGAAAGAGTTTAGAATATTCAGGTTCTAAATAGGTGTTAAGGGGGGTAAACGTGCATTTCATTGAATAACAATATCTCACGAGTGGTTTCATTTGGGGATGTGATACTCGGCATATATACTAATCATTAAAAATAAGCTGACACATGTCTAATGGTTTTTCGATGTAGTGTATATTATGAGGTGAACTGGATGAAAAGTGGGGGTTGAAAGATTCCTAACGGACCGTGTATCTCTTAAACGATATAAGCGAGGAGTTTGAAACTCGGAGGAAATCAATCAGCTTAAAAATAAATAAATAAATAAATAAATAAATAAATAAATGAATAAATGAATAAAATAAATATGTGTTCGACCGTTTTTTCATAAATCCAATTTAAGGGGCCTATGGGGAGGGGTGAAATTCTGGAAGAAAAACGTCCCCTAATGAAGGATTTTTGGATGTTCACTCTCATCGACCAACCCAAACGATTAAAGTTAGAAGAATGATATTTTGGGGATATGTTTGTTGTGTTTCGAAAACGTCTACCAAGGAGGGATTTTTGGATATTCAGGTTCTAAAGGGGTGTTAATGGGGTTAAACCTGCATTTCATTGAATAACAATATGACACGACTATGACGCGAGCGAAGCGAGGCTAAAAATGAGATGATGTGCGTCTATGTATTACTCAATCACGCAAGTACCACTGGTCCGATTTACATGAATTTTACATGGAAGTAGCTGATTTACCTGGTTAACATATAGGTTACTTTTGATTTCAATACTTTGTACTATTTAAAGATGGCGGCCATTTTAGTGACTTCACTACACCTTTTGGTTTAAAACTTTCATATTTCCATTTCAAATACAAAGAGAACGCTAAGAAATAGCAAACTTTTGATGGTATATACGAGGTTAAAAATTACATTTTCTATCCGAAAGGTATCTCCAACCGTTAGCGAGTAAAACCTAAATTTGTGCTATAAAACACGGTCAACGCCGAGCGGTGTAGTTGGACAAAATGTTCCATCCTTAATCTCCCTCTGCGCAGCACCTCGCCTATCCCCTGTTTTAACTGTCACCTTCATATTTTAATTTATTTATGACGCGTAGCGAAGCACGGGTACTTCAGCTAGTAATACATAGTCCTTTTAAATCTCGGCGAGTTCGTTAATGGGTAAAATAAGACCCATTTTCTTCGAAAAAGAGATATATCGCTATGACTCTCTTAATATGTGAAATATCGAATCCCTTCAAAATGCATACGATTCTTTGAATAGAGGCCAAAAATTTATGTTAGTAAAGTATTTTGATAGCACCAACCACTGACCAAAGCGGTGGGAAAGAAGGGGTCTTTAGGTAAACAAAATTATATCTCACCCATACTTTTCAATCTCTACATTGAAGAAGCAATGAAGGAAATAGGAAAGTGGGAGTGAAGATTCAAGGAGAAATAATTTCAACTCTGAGATTTGCCGATGACATCGTCATCTTGGCTGACACTCCTGAGGATTTTAATGAGTTTTTGAATGGTATGGACTCCGTCTTGAGGAAATAACTCATGATGCAAATTAATAAATGTAAAACAAAAATATTGGAATGCAGCCGAAAAATATCAGAAACCTCTATGGACATCAAATTGGCAGGCGAGAAGCTGAAGGAAGTAGGAGAATTCTGTTACTTCGGAAGCAAAATAACCAGTGATAGACGAAGCTAAGAGGATATAAAAAGTAGGTTGACTCAGGCAAGGAAAGCATTTCTACAAACAAGGAATCTATTGACATCGAGTGTAGATTTAGGTATTAAGAAGTCATTTTTGAAAGCCTTTGTCTGGAGCGCGGCGCTCTACGGAAGTGAATCTTGGACTGTTGGTGCAGCAGAAAAGAGGAAAATTGAAGCGTTTGAAATGTGGTGTTACAGGAAAATGATGAAGATCAGATGGGTAGAGTTACAAACGAAGAGGTAATAATACGAGTGGGAGAGGAGAGATGTTTCTGGCGACTGCTAATGGAGAGAAGAGATAGGTTGGTAGGACACATACTAAGACACCCAGGAATAGCAAGCTTAGTTATGGGAGGAAGGGTCGAGGACAAGAACTGTAGAGTTAGACCAAGGTTAGAATATGTTAAACAGATTGCCTCGGATGTAGGGTGTGGTAGCTATGTAGAGATGAAACGATTAGCTCAGGACAGGGAGGCATGGAGGGCTGCATCAAACCAGTCAAAAGACTGAAGATTCAAGAAACAACAACAATAGGTACAATATCAAAACCATTTAAAAAGGTTAATATTCCTCTGATTATTACCTAAATTTTTTGTCTGAAAGAAATTTTGATATGACCCACCGTTACGCCAAGGGATGAGAAAAATGATTTCGGAATTATAAGAAAATGCGAAATCGATAAGGGAAGAACTATCAGAGGATACCATGACAACGCCGCTGCACGAGATAACATTTAGGGCCCCTTCACACGAGGCCACGTAGCAGCGCTTCTCTGAAGCGCTTCCGTTCATAAATACTATAGATAAATGAGAGCGTTCACACACAGCCACCGCCACAGAACAGTGGCGCAACAGACGCTCTGTGTAGTTGACTTCGCCGCTGGTGGCGACCACGAAAAGAAGCGCTTCTCTTCGCGAAACCAGGAACTAGATTGTTGCTTTCATACGAGGCTGCAGCCACGCCACTAATTAGTGGCGCATACGTAGCGCGTTAGTGGCGCGTCGGTAGCGCTACTAACGGACGGCTCGCCACATGGTCGTGTATTTTCACGGCCGACTGGATGCCAGCTGCGCTCTCCACTACCGGCCTAGACAATGAGGCTTTTTACTTGCAATCCCGTTAGTTACTCAACTGCTCACATAGCGCAGTCAACACCGCATAGCATAACAAAGACTTATGACTTATTATAATTTCCGCAATATCAAAATGCAAATTATATCACAAAATAAAATAGCGTGATATTAAATCTGAGAGAAACTAGGCATACCTTACACCTTATTAAAATAGAATTCCATTAGAATCACTCGGTTTTTATAAAACTGCATTAACTTTCCTGCTGAGTGGTTAGTACAGAAGGCATTTGGAAGCAACCGGTAGCCTATTTCGGCTTGTGCAATACGGTCTAATATCCGTAATCGGTGATAAAAATTTCTCTGCAATGACGCTGGCACGTCTGTTGCTGCGGTTAGATTAATGAGTTAAGAGTTCTGAGAAATGCAATCCAAACATTTCATACAAGAAATTCTTTCCACTGTGTATACAACGTAATCCGGACATGCAGTTTTCATTGTCGGCAAAGGTATTGCTGAAATTGTAATTTGATGTTTGTTGATGTTAAAGGGCCTAACATCGAGGTTATCGGCCTCTAAATGAAAAATCCACAGCCTGCTTCCAGTCTCCGACCGGGTCAGGAATGGAATGAATGAAGCCCCCCATCCAGCGGCGAGGATGAACTGTGCCGGCTGCCGAGGCCTGACGCACTCCTCTGGGGCAATGATTAAATGAATGACAGATGAAATGAAATGATAGTGGAGAGTGTTGCTGGAATGAAATTTGACAGGGAAAACCGGAGTACCCGGAGAAAAACCTGTCTGCCTCCGTTTTGTCCAGCACAAATCTCACATGGAGTGACCGGGATTTGAACCACGGGCCCAGCGGTGAGAGGCCGGCGTGCTGCCGCCTGAGCCACGGAGGCTTCCGGCCTCTAAATGTTTGGGTGAAAATGAAATATGATGAAATGAACACTAGAACTAAAACTTACAACTAACTTACGGATTAAGAGAAGAAAAGAACAAAAGGAAGGAATAAGGGAAATAAAATACAGGTAAAAGAAATACCCTCAACCCTCGAAAAATGAGAATTGATGGATTTGGAAGGATGTAGAGCCATGAACGGCACATAGGAAGGGAAATAAGAGAGTCCTCCCCAGAGTCACTGGAAAAGGAAAAAAAAAAAAAAAAAAAAACAGATCCAGCTCAGGTATCCTCCCGAACTCAACAGCCGTGAGCCCTTGAGGGTATAGCACTATCCAGGGTGCACCTTCAGTGGTGGGTCTACACACACCCTGCCTCCTTTATGACCTTGTGCAGAAGGCAAGAGATATGATGACAAGAAAAACAAGAGATCTGACCCTTTGAAGAATGAGGGTACCGTATCAGGAAAGATGAACAAGGTCCAATTAAGGCGGGAATTTGAAAGACTCCCTAGACCTCGGATATCCTAATACCGTCAGGGTTGGAAGAGAACAAGAGTTGATCAAGGGAGGTCAACAGGAAATATGCCAGAGAGGACCCCGGCACAATTAAGTGGAAGCAATCGCGAACTTTGCTGGGGCCCGTGGTCACCAACCAACGTCCCACAAGTTGTAAGCCCCTGAGGGAGGGGGAGTGTCGTAATGTCGTAAGTGAACGAAAGGTGATCAAGGGTGGTTGACATGAAAGATGACAGAAAGGGTCGCGGCGCAAGTAAGTGCAAGCAATACCGGACTCAGCTGGGGGCTCGTGGTTACCAACCCCACGTCCCACTAGTCGTGAGCCTCTGGAGGATGTACTGAAGAATGATTCAACAGAATCGCAAGAAAACATTATGATACCCATTTTTCAGAAGATACCTTATGGGTATGCACTGGTTGGTTGATTCCGTAGTTAATTGGATATCTTCGTAGGTCTCAGAGGTCAGGAAGTCCTTATCATGTGAGTTACTAGCAGTGGTAAAGTAATATCCCGTCCATTTGCCTAGATGGAGTGTAGAAAAACCACACTCTAGATATTTTCTGTCGGTGCTGGGTTTTGAACCTATGATCTCTAGACTTGCTACAGCTGCCCCCACAGCCATGGTGCACGATTAAACGACCACAACTACAGGGGCAGATGTCCTCGTAGTTCCACCCCTTAAAACCTCAATAAATAAACAACTAACTACGATCACAACTACGGCGTGGAGCTCTTAAAATGACGACTACACACAACAGACGAAGGAGAGTTTGTGCCCGGAACAAAGTTATCGCGGGAAATCACGTTAAGCCAATCAAATAACTTTTAGTCATCCTGTTGTAGATCATCGAATAAGGTGTAGAACAGTCCTCGATTCTGCCTTTCCAAAACCAATGGATGCGCCCAGAATCTTCTTGCTTTCCGTTTAAGTCTCTTTCTCCTCCGTATGAGGAGCATGACAAGAATTATATCTCCTTCTAAGTCCATGTTTACTAGAAAACTGACGAGTTCTCCATCTGGGTATCAAACAATAGCAGGGCCAGCTGCGCTTGGTAGAAGCGCCGCCAACGCGCCACTATCGCTTGGTAGAAGCTCCACTAACGCTCGGTAGAAGCGCCGCCAACGCGCCACTATCGCTTGGTAGAAGCGCCGCCAACGTGCCACGAAGCAGCGCTGCTAAGAGGCCTCGTGTGAAGGGGCCCTTAGTTTTACATCTGTCTCAGTGGGAGATACAATTTTGCGTAAAGAAGTTCGTTGGTTGGTTCCTTAGTTTAGGGGCTGTGACAACGCATTCATGTAGCCCCGTGTGCTTTGGGTATGTGTAGAATTTGTCTGATAACCGGTGTTAATTTTGATGGCTGTATTAGTATGTGTTATCTGTTTTAATTTAAGTAAGGATTGCAGATGTTAATTTCAAGTAGTTCCTACTTTTGCTACCAAATGCTACCGTCAACAACACCAAGCTGCAAACTTTTGCTACTAGATGCCATCGCAACCAGCACCTGGCGACGAACGTTGGAACTTAAGAGCATTAATCAAATACAACCTACACATTTTTGCTTCACACAATTGAAGTTAGTGGAAGGTTCTTTTACATACCATAAATGTACAACTTCCCCTTCGAAGGATGGCATACTGAGGGATCTTTAACGCTCTTAAAAAATCCGATGACTTCGGCTGGGTTTGATCCCGTGATCTTGGGCATAGAAGCTCAGCATGCTACAAACTACACCACCGAAGTCGCCTTGCGTTAAGAAGTATCAGACCGTTAGGTAGACACGGGGCAGATGACCTCGTAGTTCCGCCCCTTAAAACAATAATAACTAACTAACCGTTAGATAGACACCAGTGTAAACACCAGTGTAGACACCTTGCATAAGAACAGTGTGACCACCAGTATAAAAATATACCCCAAATGACGGAAAGTTTACCGTCCCCATAAGGCAATAAAATGTTTAAAATATACATAAAATCACGAAAAACAAATTCTTTGAGCTCCAATTACAAAATACTCTCTCATAATGAGAAATATACCTCCGCCTTCCAGAGTGCCGAGATGGAATTTTTCAATATAGTTTTGTTGTTCTACTATCGTTGTATAATCATATTAAACCATATTAAACATGCATTACTTTGTTTTCTGGAATAGTTCATGTATGACGGCGAAAGGCTAATGTACGACTTGATTGTGTCAGTCATTTCATGAAGAGTCGAATCAGCATCTCCGGATCTTCATGAAGTGCCCCGGCTAATAATGTAAAATAATTTCTTACACAATCTGCCTAAATCGATCCGTCACTTCATGAAGAAATGCGTCAGATAGTGCAACTATCCCGTTTTACTCATATGTCAGCTTTTCATGAAGGCCTAAGATTTTCATAAAATGACGGATTTCACTATCTAACTACGACTTCTTCTTTTTCTTCTACTTCTTCTTCTTCCTTAGCGTTTGTCCCGCCTAGCTGCAGGGTCCGCCATTTGTTTCTATCTCTGGCCATGTCTGGATGAAGGTGTTGGTTCTTCAGATCTCCATGTAGCGTCTCATCTCACCGTTGCTTCGGTCTGCCCTTAGGTATCTTGCTGACGACTTGAATAGTGTAGCCGGTCTTTGCAATTGTATCCACTTCCGCTCGTAGAATATGCCCAAACCAACGCAGACGGCACTCCCACATCTTGTCACTGATTGGTGCAAACCCAAACCGTTTCCTGATGTTATCATTGGAGACATGATCCAATTTGCTGACACCCGCAGACCATCTGACTACGGCATATACCTGGTTAATCAGCAGCCCCTAATAATGTTGTAGCAAAGCCATTGGAAACTATTCGAACGATCTGTAGTCACACTGAGGGAAAATAATAGTGTTCAGGTATTGTTTGCAGGATAGGCTTGCAGTGCATTAGTACCATACGGGATGCAGGCAGAGAAATATCGACCTTCCTGATAACACACGTTAGTTGGGCTGCATATAACAACATTATTAGGCGCAGCTGATTCACCTGGTATACGATGATAATAATAACAACAATATGAATAATGTTAATAATAATAATAATAATAATAATAATATCGTATGGCCTCGGATGCCGGGAGCAAGCTTTATTATTTGGCGCCCAGAGGACAGCTTGCATGTCAAAATTTGTCGTTCCTTGGAACGATATGAAAGTCAAGGGGGTTAGATATCTAAGCTCTTTGACACTATAGCGCTTTCTATTAGAGAATGGAGGAACTTTGTATTGGCGGAAAATCCCGAGATTAATTTTGCCACTATTAACTCGGCCTACTGAATTCAAATGGGTTCTTTAACATGCCAACTACGTATGCCATGCGTGTCGTGATTCTAGTAGCCTTTCAAACATCACCATGGCCAGGAGAGAACCTGCAAGCTTGGGGTTAGTAGTCCGACACGATAACTAATCACCCACCGTGGAAAGCAATAATAATCATTATAATAAAAATAAAAAAATAAAATTATAATTATTAATAACAACTCCTATAACACTAAAAATCAAGCAGTATCGTAGGCATATTGCTTTCGATCCGAGGACGCGTTCCTTTATTGAGAACAGGTATAGATACAAGTAGAGCTCGCCGTAAATTGTACGTGAAACAAATGACTATTCCGTTAAGCCTCTGAAGATAAAGAGCTCAAAGCATCACGGTCCACCATGCAGGGGATATACAACCCTCCCAGTAACTCAGAAGTAACAACCCTAAGGGGTTTTGTAGCAAAGCCATTGGAAACTTATTTTCCCTCCGGAACCGAATGGCACTTTCAAACCCTGATGCAAGGAATCTCGGGAGTTCGCAGAGGTTAAATAGAACCCAAACTGGTTTTCAAATGGGGAACTATTTGTTGTTGAGATGTCTATCAAGCGTGTAAGAATTACTGCACAACACTCCTGCCAGTGGTGGCCGGTGATGACGACTGGATTTTGGTTCTTCGGTAGAAAAAGTGAAGTTTTGAAAAAAATTAAATTAAAATGAAAGGAAACTACATGTATAAGGTGCTGTTGTTGTTGATTATTTTTGCTACTTTGCGATATCGTGGTCATGTAGCCCCGTGTACTTGGGTGTGTGTAGAATTTGACTGATAACCTGCGTCACTGCTATACCTGTAGCCTATTTGTAATTGAGGTAGGATTTGGGTAGGAAGCAGCCATAGTCCTGATCAAGAGCTTGAGGTTTGGGAAACATACACCTCAGCGTTTTATACATATTTTAATAATAAAGATAATAATACAATTAATAATAACAATGACAACAGCTAGTATGGCGTAGATACCAGACTCAGAAGCTCCTATCCCAGTAGTTGACTTCACTGGTTGTTGCATGGTGGCTGCAACAAGTAACGAGGTGGTGTGAGCGAAAATATCTGAGCTTTCTTCTATCTATGCAAAGGAGGCTCTCATCCTGTGGTTTGCAGACAAATGATATTTGTTCACCAACGTCTCTCTCATATACAATAGTTCCGTCGGTTACATTGACTTCTTGAAGGTCTTTTTAGCCTATTTTCATTTTATGAAACAATAGGCTTATGAGATCACCTTTTGTCCGTGTGTGCGTATGTGTGTGTGTATGTGTGTGGTGTTTGTATGTGTGTGTGCCCCCCTCTAATAACGTCTAAACGGATGGACCGATTTCAATGAAACTCGGTAAGGTCATAGCCCCATTCCGGCCGACCCCAACCGCGCCCTTCAAATTTTATTACGTCTCACCAATCCAACATGGTGGCTGTGTGAAATATTTCAACAGCTTTCAATATCTCCGAAACTATTACCGATATCACCCTGTAGATTTGCAAGTTGATAAAGTGCACTACTGGAAGTTCACCTATGAGACTTTCAAAACACTGGTGACTACAAAACCAACATGGCGGCCAAATAGACTGTTCTCGCGATTTAACCATCCAAACGCAATGACACTTGGTACAGCAAATGTTTATACACATTGCAATGCACTAGGATCTAATTTAGTTCAATTGCTTACATAACCTCAAGATGGCAGCTGTGCGAAATATTTCACCGGCATTCTATATTTCCGAAACAATAACTGATATCACCCTTAAATTTTGAACGGAGAAAAAGGGTACTACAGCAAGTTTATCTATGTCACTTTCAAAAACCTGTTAAGTACAAAACGAACATGGCGGCCAAGCGAATTTGAAATATTTTAATAGACATTTCTCACGATTTAACTACCTGAGCTCAGTGAAATACGGTACATTAAATGTTTCTACATATTGTAATGCACTGGCATCTAATTTAGTTAAATTATTTATATGACTTCAAGATGGCGGCTGTGCGAAATTTTAAAATTAAGTTTTCATCTCTTGTGTCCTAATCATGCGATCGAAATGGATGTTTGAAAAATGAACCTACGCAATGATTTCCCTTTAATGGTACATAACTCTACGGCCTATACATATAACAATCCAATATGGCAGCCATCCGAAATATTTAGATGATTCTCAATATCTACGAATATTTTACAGCAATCAAACTGAAATTTTTATGTTCAAAGAGGCTATGAACATAAGTTCACCTATAGGACTTTCAATAACCAGGTGAGCTCAAATCCAACATGGCGGTGACGCGAAGTATAAATATTTAAATAGACGTTTCTCGCGATTTAACCATCCGATTGCAGTGAAACTTGGTACGGTAAATGCTTATACAAATGTTAATCCACTGGCATCTAATTTATTTATTTCAATTGCTTTCATAACCGTAAGATGGCAGCTGTGCCAAATTAAAAACTCTTGTTTCTACTACTTGTGTCCTAGTATTGCGATTGAAGTTTGAATACTACACGTACACAATAATCTCCATGTAATATTACATAACTATAAGACCTACATATACAAAAATCGAACATAGCGACTAACCGAAATATTAGACGGTTTTCAATATCTACGAATCTATTAGAGCTATCAAACTGAAATTTTGTATGTTGATAGAGGCAATTAACATAAGTAGGATATATGAAAATAGGCTTTGCTTCTTCACGGAACTACTTGTTACATTTCAATTCGCCAATCATTCCTGGCTTTAAGTGAGAAGGCATGATTAAATATCCTTTTAGTAAGTCTTTCATTTACCAATTATGGAATATGCTCATAAAATATCATTGTCCTTTTCTAACAGTGTTTACTTTCTCAGAATATTGGTATAACTCTTGAGACCTCCCTTTCATCCACACTCCCTGCACTGGGCCAATGATTTTCCTGAAGATGTTTCCTCCTTGTCTTTATACAAATTTTCGTTAGTGATCTGCCCCTAGCGATTAGGGTTACTGATACATATAATGCTTCAGGTTTAACTACCGTGTAATAATGTCTTGATTTTGCTTTGCGTTCCCAGAGATTGTTTTTTAAAACTGTGTCTGTTGTATTTTTGTTTCACGACCCAATCAGGACGAATAGATGATGGACGGTACACTATCACCTAATATCTCTAATATGGCAAGGAAACACTACCAAATTCAAACAAATAATTTATTGTAATAATCCCCAATTAAAAAATAATAAGAAGAAATTAAAAAGGAATGGAAGTTATATTAAAGTATTATAGAAGTTAAGGAAAACGGCAATTAGGATACTGTGAGCTCACCTCCTAAGACCGCAGTGATGTGCTGGTAATTCATGTAAGTAGTCATATTCATTGCAATGTATTTAGCTTTCGCTGCTTGTCGTGATAATAATATCTAGCTATTGCTGTTATAATGTGATGTCACAGAACAAATCTCATACTGATCCCAAGGCACTGGACTTCCTAGTGAGCCGCTCTATACAGTGTTCTTCTTTAAATTCCCCAAATATTTGTAGGTAAAACGATTGTCATTTTCAGCCAAGGTTATTATAACCACAGAACACCAAATATAACAATAATTCCAAAGAACATCTTGAAGTGCTACTCCACTAGCAGAGGCTTGGCTTAGTACACCAACTTGACGCTACGCTACTCCGAGTTCTATGACTGTCAGCGCTTCTTTCAGCCCCCAATTAGCACTCCACCTGTAGTCGTAGCCAATAATTTTACGAGTCGAAGTTTGACTTTCACACGTTTTGGACGTTTATAAATAGAAGGTTCAAAAGTTATTCCCACTGTTGAACTCACTGAACAAGACTACCAACGACCGTTCCTTGGAGGTCTCCAAATTGGTCTTGACAAGAGTTTGGATTTGCTTTTCTTTTCAAAAGCCATAATTTTACTAGCAAATCATAACGAAAAAGTAGATTAGGTTAGGTTATCAGTTGAATCCAAGGAACTTAAGATTACTCCGTTGGATCACTAAGGCATTAAGGCCCTCAACAGCAATCTGCTACTCGTGTTAATCTCGATAGTTCTAACTCTGACACTGCTTCAGCATAAATATAAAAACAACTATCCCGAGTTGTAGCAAGTCTCCGTGGATTAGGCGTCAGCACGCCGGCCTCTCACCGCTGGGTCCGTGGTTCAAATCCCGGTCACTCCATGTGAGATCTGTGCTGGACAGAACGGAGGCAGACAGGTTTTTCTCCGGGTACTCCGGTTTTCCCTGTCAAAATTTCATTCCAGCAACACTCTCCACTATCATTTCAATTCATATGTCATTCATTTAATCATTGCCCCAGAGGAGTGCGTCAGGCCTCGGCAGCCGGCACAGTTCATATCCTCGCCGCTAGATGGGGGCTTCATTCATTCCATTCCTGACCCGGTCGGAGACTGGAAGCAGGCTGTGGATTTTCATTTCATCCCGAGTTGAAACATATAAGAAGAAAAAAAAAGAAACTTCCATTACTCTTAAATTCCTTATTAAAAGTTCATTTCACGGTGGAAAAATATGTAACTGTAAAGACACAAATACAACCTATGTCTGAAATGTTCGGTGAAAGGGTCTATATTACGAACGGATTATTGGCTTAATTGAAACAACAGTTACTGACCCTCGAAGTAATCCCCGTGGATGGCTATGCACTTCTGAGAACGTCTGTGCAAGTCCCAAACTGAAGGCTATTCCTAAGAAAGGCTATGCCAGGAGTTTCCAGGACTTGTTCAGTCGTTCTCAGAAGTGCATAACCATCCACGGGGATTATTTCGAAGGATAGTAACGGTTGTTTCAGGTAAGCCAACAATCCGTTCGTAATATAGACCCATTCACTGAACTTTTCAGACAGAGGTGTATTTTATCTTTCGTAGCATAAATATTTAGTGGATGCGTATTTGAGTTGTCAGCGGTGTGCGATGATCTTTAGCAGGGTTCATTGCAGATGTGCGATCCATTCCATCTAGGATATGATGGCTAAGAATGCGGGTACAGTAACTTGTCACTTTCGTTTCAACTCCCTCCATTTCCATAACGAGCTAATCCTGATATGGGTCCAATACTGAAGCAGCGTATTCCAGCTGTGGTCTTGCTAGGTTGAATTGTGCCCTCTTTCTTATCTTTATGCTTGCTCTCGGAACGTGTATGCCTTCCTTACCACCTCTCTGCTGGTTCTTTTCCTTCTGTTCTTTCCAATAGAATGTTCCCCAAGTCATAGTTGGTCCCAAATATCCTCAGTTCCCTATTAATTTCACACCTTCTTCCTACTATTTGTGGTCATAAGTAATCTTCCTCTTCTTATTTCCAAACGTAACAGCCAGACTCTTGTCAACATTTGTCACCTTGGAATTTTCATTTATCCAGTCTGTAAGCTTTCACAAACCACTGTGTAATGCCTATTAACCTATATGTTGCCAGCACATAGCCTTATCGGTGATTCCAAATCATCCTCTGTGTCATTTATATAGATCAAAAATATAAATGGCCTCTGATTGCTTCCCTGCGGCACCCGTCTCCTTACCTTGCCCTGTTCTGACATTGAAGTCCCCACCCTCACACATTACTACCCCATAAGAACCATTTTAGCCAATTATTTGCGCTCCTATCCAACCCTAAATCTTGTGTTTCCCTAATTAGTATCTAGTGATCTATAGGTACAATCAAAGGAAGATTGATTGCCACGCAAGCCAATTGTGTTCCACATGAAAACTGTTCGCTAGAACCAAACTGTTCCCCTCATAGCCACTTGCTACACAACGTACTGTAGGTCTGTAGTTGTCCATATCCTCCTCCATTCCCTTTCCCTTAAACTCTAGACCAGGGTCATCCAGTCATTGCGCTCCGGGAGCGCGGCCGAGCTCGGGGAGCACTGGGCAGTCAGACTAGCGCTCCTTCCCCTACCACCACTACACTGTGGCAGCGAGGATACGGACGGTGTTCGGACCACGCTGGCTCTACCAGACCCAAAACAACTGTGAACATGGGCTCGCCCAGTAGCGTGCGTCCAGCTGAGCGCTGTTGCCACTGTGAGACTGGCGGATATGACACAGCTCTACACTCGCAGTATACGCACGACCTTCTCCGTGAACACAAGGCGCTCCGAATGTAAGAACATGTACGAGCTGGGGGGCCTAATCCTACGAATATCTATGATCACAACGGAGTGCGCACATTTGAGGCAGATATAAGAGATCACACAAACGTTATTCGTGCACTTCTGGTGTAGCGACCAGCATTCTTGGCTGTGGCCCAGAAGGTCCGGATTCGATTCCCGGCTCTGCCAAGCAATTTAATTCTAGTCTAAGGGCTAGAACGGGGTTCACTCAGCCTCGTGAGGCAAAACTGGGAAGATGTGGGTTAGATTCCTACCTCAGCCGTCCTGGAAGTTGTTTCTCATTTATACTCCAGGCAAATACCGGGATGGTTCCTAACATGGTTCCTCCTTCCCAATCCTCGCAAGCATACAAATACACACACTCTAATACAGACACCACAATAACCCAGATTTTCAGACAAGTACATGGGGCTAAAGTACGAAGATGTCCTAGCCCCTCAAATGAAACAACAATAACAACAACGTTATTATTTCACATGACGTAATCTACACCCCAAGGCATTCTGATTAACATTGCTTCTGGACTCCTTATAAGGTAATAGAAATACGGAAAACAATTTATTGGGATCAGTTTTTGTATATTGGTGACCACCTTGTGGAGTACTGGCTAGCACACTTGCTGTCCATTCTTGGCTGTCACAGGGGAAGCCCGGGTTCGATTCCCAAGAAATGTAATTCTGGTCTTAGGGCTGGAACAGGGTACAATCAGCCTCGTGATGCAAAACTGGGAAGATGTGGGTTGGATTCCTACCTCAGCCATCCTGGAAGTGGTTTTTCTGTGGATTCGCAACTCTACTCCAGGCAAATGCCTGTTAAGTGTTAAGTAAAGAATATTGTGATGTATTCCAAACTGAAATGTGAACATATTAGAGAGGAAAATTCAACAACAAATTGTGTTCTTTTTAACACATTACATCTCTGTTGCACACTAAACATTTGGCATGCCCTTTATAAGCTGTACAGAAAAATGAAATTTCCCATTCTGCTTTAAAGACTGCTGCTTCACCACTCCTTGTTTGTATGCTGTTCAGTCATGACCACTGCGAAACTGATTTACTTACACGCTGTCAACAAAGCGCATTGGACTAGACAAGCGACTGATGGATCGGCTGCACACTTCAGCGCGCTCAGCCAGCCAAGCTCCTCCCACCACTTCTGAAACTGCCTTCCAACAAAGCGCTCGGAGCACTGCCTTAGAGCGTGGCCGGAGCGCTAGCACTCGGGGAGCTCGGTCTGGATGGCCCTGCTCTAGACGATGTAACGGTGAGTGATTTGTTGACAAAGGACATTACACTCAAGGGAGCATGGAAGAGCGCAGGGTTATCCCCTGAACGGAAGGACACAGCGAGCAAGTTCGATCAGCGATAACCATCCCTACTCCAAATTTAACGCAACACGCGATAGCAAACCCTAGTCTAAGCCAACTCTCATAGGAGGGTAATTTATGTTTTTTTTAATGTTCATGTTAGATAGTCTATTAAAGAAGGAATGTTAGGAAAAATACTACATAAATTATTTAAATACAGCAGTCTGACTAGTGAAATATCACCCCACTCCTGGAGTGTAGAACCATGTATTCTACCGCAATTAAGCCCGGCAAATACAGAAGATCATCTCCTATACAGTAGATGTAAATATAGGTGGCACCCAGCATTCGGATTTATTGGCCCATCCTTGTAATGATTATTAGTGAAAACATTACAACTCTTACCAAATTTAGTTTCGATAGCTGCAGTCGTTTAGGAGTTGATATGGGGGGAGGGCACACACACACACAGACAGACAGAAGGACAGACAGACAGCCACAAATTTTCCCGGATCGATCTCATTAAGTCTACTTTTTCCTAATTTTTGCAAACGAGAAAAGTAAGCTAATAAAAAAGATACAAGCCTTACAGTAGTCGCATATGATGTGTAACATCTGACATGTTATCCTACTATGAAATTGATGTGAAATGTATGTGGTCATCTTACATGTTAACCTACTCGTATACTACACAGCTTGGACATTCTTAAAATGTTAATTTACGCTCCGTTTTCTTACTGGTACTATGATGAATGTATAGATTGATTTGGAGACATGCTACTGTCACACTTGTTTGAACAAACATCACATATTATATTGTAAATTAAGAGGAGGAATGAAACCATAGTCTCTAGCCTATCTACTGTGTATACTACTAGAAATAATATTCAATACAATCAAATTTTCCAACTCCTGCTTGGTGCAAACTATTGTCATTAAAATTAGATAAATCGTAATTTCATGTAGATTCTGTTAAAAAGACGCATAATGTTATGATATATATCGTTTAAATCGATAATCCGGTAGCAAAAATAATTGGCGGGACTGGAGTTCGAACCTGACACCTTATGATTCGTACATCTAGATGTTATCCACGCAGCCATTAAGACCACCAACACGTGAGTACAAGATAGGTACTCATTTTCAAGTGCCGGTAATAATATGGAAGTATTTTTTTATGCTCCATTTATATATATTTTTTTTTCGATAATATTCCTGCGTGGAATTGAGTTTTAAATTAGTTATGAATACGCCTACTTGACAGTAAAGGGAATTCCTATAGTGGTCTATGAAAGGCTAGCCCAGTTCCCGTATAAAATCATAGATATATATTACATTGATCACTGCATTACCGCAATGTGGGTTAATATCTGAATAGCCATTGTGCAAAAACATAATACCAGCTTTGCCGACTGGTTACAATGTTTCATATAAAAGCATATTATAATTTAAATACTGATTCGAAGACATGAGATTTGTGTTTCAATCAGTAGACACCAGAGTTCGCATGAGCGTTTACTGTCCATTAAGAAAGTGTTGAGGAAAGTTACTCGGCGAGTGGATGCCCATCACTTTTATCCAGAGATTGAAAAACAGACTCTTTATTAATCATAATTGTTTTCAGCAAATATGATTTAATGTTTTTTTTTACACCAATGAACGACAGCTTGATGATGATTCATTGTAGTAATATCTGTAATGGCGCCTCCAAACCATGAAGTAATCCGTATGTTATATACATTCCACATGGTACCACTGCCAGCTGGATTGGATCGCGATCTAGCTGGCAGTGCGTCTTACACACTTCCGTCCGATCCACTCCCGTCACATTTTTCAAAATCACTCCGACAAAAATATCCAGCTACCGAGTGGAAAGATGTTACACATCAAAAACGCTATCCAGTTAAAGGAACTACAATTTTCTGAACAGTGCAAACTGAATTATATAAATTAGAAGTTTATGTCGCCTCCGTAGCGTAGCGGTCAGCATAATTAGCTGCCGCCCCGGAGGTCCTGGGTTCGATTCCGGGCTCTGCCACGAAATTTGAAAAGTGGTATGGGAACTGGAACGGGGTCTACTCAGCCTCGGGTGTTCCAAATGAGTAGAGGGGGGTTCGATTCCCACCTCAGCCATCCTCGAAGTGGTTTTCCGTGGTTTCCCACTTCGTCTTCGGGCAAATGCCGGGATGGTACCTTCTTCAAGGCCTCGTCCGCCTCCTTCCCTCTTCCTTGCCTATCCATCCTTACCATCCATTACCTTCCCTCATGAGGCCCCTGTTCGCTTTGCAGGTGAGGCCGCCTGGGCGAGGTGCCAATCACACCTCACCAGTTGTATCCACTCCGATTAGATGTTCCCAGCTCTAGGACACTGCCCGTCGAGGCGATAGTGGTGAGTTCCCTCGCTGAGTCCGTGGGTTCCACCAACCTGGAGGGTAAACGACTAAGAAGAAGAAGTTTACACAATTGTAAGGATCTGACATCACATCAGCCCTTGAGTGGTGTATAAATGGTGGTTTTGACTATTGTGTAAAATATCAGGTTCTGACGGTGATTCTACTGGGCTCGTTTTGTGATGGAGTTTTACGCCTGAAGAGGGTAGGCTAGTGAGCAGTTGGTGGGAGGACGTAGGTCACCATCCACCGGAGTCACTCTGGGGAAGTGTTAAATGACCGAGATATCGAACTGAAGACCCTAGTACCAGGCACCTGCTACCGCGCTGTGCATTCCTTTACAAAAAGTGTTCTAGAGTGATCCAGCGGTCCGCGTCTCTATTCACGTGAGTTGGCGACCTTCAGAGAGCTTGTTTGCCTAATGGCACACATTGCATCGCCTTGGAGGGGCCATGGCTCATGCACATAGAATGTGTGTTGAAACGGGCCATGGTCCCCGTAGAGAAAGAATGATTCCAATTCCACGCTGGATGTGAGAGAGTTTTTTTTTTTGGGAGACCAAGCTATCTGTGAACTCGGTAGACGTTGGTTCGTACCCCACCGTCCTTGAAATGGTGTACCGTGGTTTCCCACGTTCCACTCAAGAAAAATGCCGGAACGGTGCCTTATAATAAGCCACGGCTGCTTCCTCCCATCTCCTATTCTTATTATTGAAAGCAGCTAAATATATTATAGCTTTCAGTCGGTGAACACAAAATAATTCCCCCCACCCAGGGGCTCACATCTAATGGGACGTGGGTTGGCGACCACAGGACCCCAGCTGAGTCCAGCATTGCTTCCACTTAATTGTGCAGGGCTCCTCTCCGTCTTCTTTCCTGTCAACCTCTCGTGGTAAACTCTAGTTCTCTTCCGACCCCGACGGTATCATTTCCCGCCTTAATTGGCCCTTGTCTCATCATTCCTGATACCCTCCTTCTGCGAGGGGTCAGCCTTCTTCTTCTTTTCATGTTATCTCCTGCCTTCTCCTCAAGGCACTCAAGGAAGCAGGGTGTATGTAGTTCCACCACTTCTGGTGCACCCTGGATAGTGCTGCACCCTCAGGGGCTCACAGCTGGTGAGTTCGGGAGTAGGCGATCCTGAGGGATTCCTGAGCTGGGTCTGCTCTTCCCTCTTTTTCCATTGACTTTGGGGTGGGCCCTATCCTCCTTCCCCTTTCCTATGTGACTTTCATGGCCCTCCTTCCTTCATTGAGGGCATTTCTTTCCTTCCTGGCCTTTATTTGCCTTATCCGTTTTTTGATTTACCATTTTTTCTTGTAGTATGTAAGTTTGTAGTTAGTATTAGTTATAGTTCTCATTCTCATCTCATCTTTTACTATCACCCAAACCATTAGGGACCGATAACCTACATGTTAGGCCCTTTAAATCAATAATTATCATCATCAACAAAATTATTCCAAACACTGGAATACTAAAAAAAAATAACCTGAAATAAATTATATGTGTTTAAGATATGTATATTGCTACTGACTATTGGAGAACTGAGGGATGGCATGTTTCGCTCGACATGCGAGCATCATCAGATCCAAATTCACAAGACAAATGGCTCTACAAAACTTTACCAAACCAACAGTGACATCCACCGACAGTCTATGCCCTCCACAAACACAAGAACCTCTCAGAACTTTTGTAAGTGTGGTAATTATTACTAATAAATATTAAGACATGAAGCACCCGAAAAGGGAACTATTTGTTTTTAGTTGCAAAACTTAGAAATGACGATCCTATCAAATAAAAGTCTTCCTCCCTCAACTAATCTATGAAGGTGCAGCTACTATTTTTGTGATTCATTAAATCAATAAGCTTAATTATATCGGGGTGTCTTAGTACATGGAGGAAAGAATAAGAGGAGATGCCCTGAGCTCGTATAAGTAAAGCCAAGCGCTGCAACCAAAGTGGGCGTAACCTTAATATAAGTTATAAAAAAAACCTCTTCAATTCTAATCTCAGCATGCGTAGGCCTACCCTATATAACAAAAAAATAAAAATCATTCCTCTGGAAATCCCAAATTATCAAACGGCTGTCGGTCAATAATTACGATAGGCCTACGTAATTAATCAATTCGAGGCTAATCGTCAAGTTTTACCCCCCCCCCCAAACCCACAAAAAAAAATACCGTACGGTACCGAAACGTATAGGCTATACCGTATTTTAGTGCAAATATGCGTCCTTTTTTAATTTTTCTGTTTATTAATTTTGAGGTTCGTATTCTTGAATATCAAAATGTGTACGACCAATGAGTGAAAGTGTCAGTGCTCGAAAGTAGGCCTAAAAACTGATGAATGCCTCAACACCAATAAGAACATAAAACTCAATTTGGGGTAAATACTGCAATTAGTTCGGCATCATTAATTCCCAAGATGTTTCTTCTTTGGTATAACTCGTAAATTCAGACACCTGTATTCAATTTAATCAGTGTTTCAGCGTATTATTACGTTTTGTGGCGTCTTTCTTACAAAACTAGCCTTGCAAAGGTGCTCTCATATTTCTAATTAAATTGGCTTTTAAAACGACAACGCAGCATATTTGTGCCAAGTACCGTGATGTACAGAGTGTATTCTGCCTATCCAAGAAAAAATCTTGACTTGTCATTGCAGTTTTATGTCACTAAAATCCGTTACTAGTTGGAGTGGTTTACGGCTTTAAGCATAGGGACAGCCATTTCCTTGCAACCAAAGTGGGCGAGCCGTATGGCTTCAGCAGCTTGCGCTAGGCAGCGCAGCGAAGGCATCTCCTTCCTTTCTTTCCTCCATGTCTTAGTATGGGTTCTACCAACCTATCTGTTCTCTTCATTAGCAGTAGTCAGAAACATCTCTCCCCTCCCACTTGTCTTGATATCTTTTCATTTGTAACCCTATCTACCCATCTGATCGTCATCATTCACCTGCAACACCACATTTCAAACGCTTCTATTCTCCTCTTTTCTTCAGTGTCAAGAGTCCAAGTTTCACTTCCATCGAGCGACACGCTCCAGACAAAGGCTTTCAAAAATGACTTCCTAATACCGTACCTAAATCTATATTCAATGTCAACAGACTCCTTTTCTGTTAGAATGCTTTCCTTGCCTGAGCCAACCCACTTTTTATATCCTCTTTGCTTCGTCCATAACTGTGTAATGTTTTTTTTACAATAATTTCGATAAATATCTCAAAGAATATAAAATCCGGGAGGGCGCCATTTCATATGCTATTTAGCCTACTATGACAAATATTTTATTATGTTACATGTGAATACTCTCATCCCCAGGTGTGGCTTGTCTCCGGCACCAACCGGAACACTTCAGTAAATAAGGGAAATATAGATCTACCGCAATACACACATAATTCCTTGTGATGTCACTTACTTGTTGAAGAATGGGGAATCTCTCTATATTGAACCCTTATTGATCTTCGATAAATAAGTATTCATATTTATTATTATTATTACTACGGCCCAGGCAGCACATAAGGAAGTCGACTTGGATATTAGGGAGGCCAGCATTTCGTAATGATTGCAACAGAAGCTGAGTTGGTAGCTATTCCTGGGGGACGGCCAGAATTAGTCGAGTTCAAGGCCAAATTGTGCAACTACTGTACCAAAATTGGAGACATAAAGGAAGAATCACGAGGTCCTCTCAACGAACATACGATTGAATCAGCCAATCGCAAGAGACCAAGCTGTGACCACGAGGTGGACAGCGTCAGTAGTAAAAAGCGCGCGGAAGTGTGTATCTAAGGAACCGCCGAACGGATTAATCTCCGCTCGAGTAATTTGAGACGTTGGATTTATTTGGAGAAGAATGACACTAGCCCCATCTTTGTGAGACAAAAACTCTGGAAGTTTTTATCCGACTCCGCCCCACTCCGCCGCCCTTGTCAGTTTCTCATAAATAGTTTGGCCTGACGCCAATCTAAGTCTATTCTTGTGGAGCCTTCAGAGGCATACTCCACGCCAGTTTGAGGTGTGATTTTGACGCTCGAATTTATCTAAGTCTATTCTTGTGGAGCCTTCAGAGGCATACTGCACGCCAGTTTGAAATGTGATTTTTACGCTCTAAAATCAGTGAAGCTAATTTATTTTCTGAGCTCTGGGGAGCTAAAGTCGCAGCGTTTGCAGTATCGAATTTTAAAAACTATAATACATTTTGTTCTAAAATCAACTAAATTGTGTGATCTAAATATTTCACGCCAGCGCGTGATAAACTGTAACATTCTTTTAAAGACGACGAGTTCAACTTTAAGGGGGAAGTATCGTATCACCCTAATTAGCGCTTACCAGAACCGAAGTCCAAGACGGGACGGAAATACCGGACGAGATAGCGACTGCTGGTGCAGCCATGATTTTGAACTTTTTAACGAGCCAGTGGCGCGGACTCGAGATGTATATTTTATGTATAAATTGTGTGTATTGTATGTGTGTTTTTATAGTGCGTATGTGCGATATAATTAGGGCCAGTCTTCGCTATTAATCGCAGTAGGACAATTGTGGGTGAACTGAGTAGCCTGCAAGCGATTATAGATAGGCAAATATTTAACATTGAACTTTTCTGCCAAGGAGTCGAGACCAAGATGATCAGCACGTGGTTTGAAGTTGGGATGAGCTTCAAGAAATCAACGCAGACGACTACTATGGAGTGCTAAATTGTCCATAGGGCAATGGGTTGAGGAGGATGTCCTTAGTCCTACATGCAGAAACGGTGATGTACTAAAATTGGATTATTTCAATTATGTAGTTAGATTTGGCCGGGGAACTTTGTAAATAGTCATGTTTTTCTTTCTTGTTTTATCGCTGTTTTTCTTGTACCGACACTATATGTTTAAATGTCCGTTGGCGCGTGGCCAATGTGTTTGTTGATATTTTGATTTTTTTTTCTTGAGTCATGTGTAATGTACGCGGCGTGCGTGCGTGATTTTATCCTTGCAATTGCGGAACCCGTTACATTCGATAAATGGTGCTTTATTAACGTTAATATTTGAAATAGGAATGGGAGGAATTGATTGTAAAACATTTTGCTGAACAGGTTATTATTCATGTTAGGGTAGCCGAGTGCACCAACTTAAAAGTAATTGTAGAACACCTTCGTTCTAATTTGATAGATTTTTCTTGAGTCCTTTTCAGGTGACTAGTCACGGCATAGAACGATGGCGCCAGCATGTGGATATTATTTGTGTCTTTTATTTCAGGGTCTGTCACAACCCATACGTGTGATTAAGTGTGTGTTGATGTGTCTAGTGTGTGTTGATTCTACGTGAGGAGGGGGTAGTTGTCCTACCGCCCTTATATATTTTTGCTGCTGTTGTATTTTAGATGGAAAGACAGAGTGCTCTTGGGAGACTGCTGATTCTTGTCCATATGTTTTTCTGACACACACGTATTATTGTGCTTTGGGGCACATTTCTTCGAGGTTCGACCCCATGCTCTGGGAGGTCGAGGTTATTGACACGTGGGTTGACAGACATGCAGAGTTCCACAAACCGCCCGTTTTGCCTGTGACTTATTTTGTTAGGCAGTCCTATTTGTCCGACTGAACCCTGTAAGCTTTCATGCAGCAAACCTGTTCATTGTGATGGCTAATTTTAAGCCATAATTAATTGGGGAGTTCGCCATGTGTGTAACGGATTGTTGTACCTTGTATGGATAAGAATATTGTGATTAACGTAAATGTTGGCTGTTTGCCTATTGCTTTGTTGATGACTCGATTTCATGTAATTTTGTTTGTCACACCCGTTTGGTGTAGTGGTAGAGTATTTGTAAATTTTGACAGCGGTCATTTGAGTATTTTTCTATTGGTCACGTGTTAATGTACTTGTGTTGATTTGTGTGAGAAGTCCTAAGATTTTAGGCAGTAAATGTTGCTACGGCAATTCAAGTCCAATTTCACACGGAAATTTTGTGTTTGTTTATAGTAGATTTAGGAAGTGTCGGTTTAATTTAATGTATTGTAGTTGTGTTCCCTTGTGTCGGTCTAGCTCTAGGAAATGCGGATTCGTTGTCTGAAGGGTCATTCTGGATGATAACGAATCACGCATTCAAAGTACACATCGTGGTGCATGTAGAACGGCGTACGCACTTATATGGTCACTTTTGTATCGTTTTATTTAAGGACACTTGGTCCAGGTAATTAATCGCTCCAGAGATATCGCCTAGTTTTGGCATTTTTATTAAGCGGGAGTCTGTTGGGAGTTTTTGTTGTTAATTGTTTAAGTGTAAATATGGTGATTTGTTATTAAATTCAGTTTTTTTTTAACCCTGGCTTCACTCTTTCCTGCATGTTATTTTGTTATATGTTACCCTGCAAGTTAATGAAGCGCCCTGACAGCAACTTACGAATATGACCTGTTACGCCCCGAATCTGAGTCTCATATGCTTCTTTGCAAGGGTTCAATATATAAAAATGAAAGTTTGTCTGTTTTTTTTTCTGAATTTCCACGGACATTTGAGTTATTAACGCGTTTCAGACTGGTTTAAGACGGTTGCGCGCAAAAACAAAATTTTTGTCTGTCTGTCTGTCTGTCTGTGTGTCTGTGTACAAATATGCACGCGCATCACTCGAGAACGGCTGAGTGGATCAACGTAAAATTTGGTACAGATGTCCATCAGAGGCACGAAAGTAATCATTGATGTAACTCTTCTCCATACCTCTCATAAAAGAGGGCCTACCCCCTTAAAATGCATGCTGAAATGGGCGTAGAAAGACGAGAAAAAGCTCATTTTCAGCGTCTCAATGTGAGAAACAAAACTCGGAAGCCATACGGGCCCCGAAAACCACATTTTAAGGTCCTAAAACCAACAATTTTTGAGATATTCCCAGAAAATTAATTTCATTTAATAAACACTAATGAAAGAATGTAAGCCGGTAACCATGGGACCACAATCTCAGGAGTCCATCTATTTCTGTAAGACGCAATGCCATTCCATTTATTACATTACAGTGAACGTTCGCAAACGGCTATAAGGTTATCACGGAACTAACTTAAGATGTAAAATTCATCAATGCGTATATAGTGCGCTTAAGGGGGTCAAGGGATACGCTTGAATTTTTTCACACGATTTACACGTGCGGGTGTAGTACTGAAGGTCTATTATATCCCTATCCCTATATTATTAACTTATTATTATGATTATTATTATTATATTATGGCATACAAGGACGAGACAAAACTCATTTTCAGCCCCTCGGTGGCTCGGAGGCTACTACGTTTTAAGGCTCTAAACCACGTTTCTGAGATATTCCCAGAAAACTAATTTCATTTATTAAACTAATAAATAGATGACGAGTACAGAAGAACACCAAATCAGGAGGTATATAGATATACTGAGAAAATCACAGATGTGGCCAGGAAGAGACGTCTGCCTTTCTATGGACATGTCTCATGGATGAATCCAACGAGACTAACCAACCGGCTTCTCAACTACTGGGAGAATAGAAAGAGCGTGACACCATGACTAACAGAAGTTAACAAGGACATCCAAGTACCTAAGATAATGGAAATTGATATTAGAAGCCGATCACATCTCAGAAAGATACTTAAACAGAAGAGTTTTTAGGACAGACCACCCTTTAAGAAAACCGGCATCATCTGGACAAAAGAGAGAAAGGAGCAACATAGCCAGTGAATATTGGGCAAACATCAAGTCCCTTGCCAAGTTGAAAAGTTCAAATTTCCTGGTCCTTAGCTGGACCATCTGAAAGGAGAAGAACAAGATGAAACTACTGAAGTAATACAAGCCTGTGATCATGACAACAGTATCTCAAAAGGTGACATCCAACTTTTCATCTATTTCTGTAAGAAGCAATGCCACTCAATTTATTACATTTCTGCGAAAGTTTGCAAATGGCTATAAGGTTATCAAGGAAACAAACATAGACTGTACAATTCATCAATTCGCTTAAGGGGGTCAAGGGGTACCGTATAATGTTTAAACGCGACTTACACGTACGATATGTTGTACAGAAGGTCTATTATATCTCCAAACAGCAACATTATTATAAAAAAATCCTGAATTGAATAATGTTTTTTTTTCCAGCTTTTGAGAATTTGGGCCATTGGATGCTAAAAATCCTGAATTTTCATACACCACAAACCTTTATAATTTACTTAAGGGGTCTTCCTGGGGATGGGGACTTTCCACAACGGTGAGGGTCCGTTTTTAGCCTATTTTCAATTTTGAAAAAATAGGCTTATGAGATCACCTTTTGTCCGTGTGTGTGTGCGTGTGTGTGTGTGTGTGTGATTCGTGTGTGTGTCCCCCCCCTAATAAAATCTAAACGGCTGGAGCGATTTCAATGAAACTCGGTATGTTCATAGCACTATTCCCGGCGACCTCGACCGTGCCCTTCAAATTTTGTTACGTCTCACCAATGCAAAATGGCGGCTGTGCGAAATATTTCACTAGCATTCAATATCTCCGAAACTATTACCGATATCGCCCTGAAATTGTGTAAGGTGATAAAGGGTACTACTAAAAGTTCACCTATGAGACTTTCAAAAACCTGGTGACTACAAAACCAACATGGCGGTCAAGCGAAGTTGAGACTTTTAAATAGACTTTTCTCGCGATTTAACTATCCACACGTAATGAAACTTGGTACAGCAAATGTTTATACACATTGTAATGCACTGGAGTCTATTTAGTTCAATTGTTTACATAACTTCAAAATGGCGGCTGTGCGAAATATTTCACTGACATTCTATATCCCCGAAACTATTACAGATATCACCCTGCAATTTAGTACGGTGATAAAGGGTACTGATACAAGTTTACCTATGTATATTTCATAAACTTGTAAAGTAGAAAATGAACATGGCGACCAAGCGAAGTTGAGACTTTTAAATAGACTTTTCTCACGATTTAACCATCCAAACGTAATGAAACTAGGTACAGCAAGTGCTTATACACATAGTAATGCATTGAAGTCTAATTTAGTTCAATTGTTTACATAACCTCAAAATGGCGGCTGTGCGAAATATTTCACTGACATTCTATATCTCCGAAACTATTACAGATATTACCCTGCAATTTTGTACGGTGATAAAGCGTACTGGTGCAAGTTTATCTATGTATACTTCATAAACTTGTAAAGTAAAAAAAGAACATGGCGACCAAGCGAATTTGAAATATTTTAATAGACTTTTCTCGTGATTTAACTCTCTGATCGCAGTGAAATGTGGTACAGTAAATGATTTTGCAGATTGTAATGTACTGCCATCTAATTTAAATCAATTGTTTACATAACCTCAATATGGCGGCTGTGCGAAATTTTTAAATTAAGTTTTTTATTTCTTGTGTCGTAATCATGCGATCGAAGTGAAAGTTTGAATAATGAACCTAGGCAATAATTGTACTTGAATGGTACATAATTCTATGGCCTATACATATAACAATCCTAAATGGCGAGCTTCCGAAATATTTAGACGGTTCTCAATATCTATGAATCTTTTACAGCAACCAAACTGAATTTTTTTATGTTCATAGAGACTATGAACATATGTTCACCTATAGGACTTTCATTAACCTGGTGAGCACAAATCCAACATGGCGGCGACGCGAATTATAAATATTTAAATGGACGATTCTCGCGAATTAACTATCCGAGTGCTGTGAAACGTTGCACGTTAAATGCTTATACAAATGTTGATCCACTGGCATCTAATTTATTTCAATTGTTTGCATAATCACAAGATGGCTGCTGTGCGTAATTTTAAAATCTCGTTTTTACTTCTTGTGTTCTAATCATGCGATTGAAGTTTGAATACCACACGTACACAATAATCTTAATGTAATAGTACAAAAATAAAAATCCAACCTGGTGACAATCTGAAATATTTAGACGGTTCTCAATATCTACGAATCTGTTACAGCAATTAAACTGAAATTTTGTATGTTGTTAGAAGAAATTAACATGAGCAGGATATATGAAAATAGGCTGTATAGTTCTTTACGGAACTACTTGTTATTTGACATATATTGCGTTTCGACAATAAGGTTTTCAATAATATTTTCACGTCAGGAAGTACACGTTGGGTGAATTTAGTTTGAGAGCACATTTTAACTAATCATATTTTTGTCGACAAACAGGCTCAACGTAACTATGATTTTGTTTGACACTGTGTGGTTGATACATCTTTATGTTTCTGTACGCCTATAACTCGTGTTCGGGTGCTTGGAACATCGTAAAATTAGGTATTGTAAACATGAGTCAATTCACCAATCATTTATAAAACTCTTCACCGTACTTCTCATAGAAGGCTGAGTATAGGGAAAAACTTTTCAAAATACATGCTAAAATAGGCGAAAAATAAAAATTATCGTAGAAAAACGACCAAAGCATATGTTGCGCTTCTCATTGTGTGATACAAAACTAGGAAGACTATAAAGGGTCTCCGGAAACTGCATTTTAAGGCCCTTAAATTAACAGTGTCTGTGATATACCAAGAAAACTAACTTCGTTCTGATAAACATATGAAGGAATGACAAGCCCCTAACCATTGCAACAGTAGCTCAATTGATAACGTCTGGTTATTAATACCAAAGACCGTTCGAAGAACGGGTACCTCTGCTAGTGTATCATAAATGTGACAATAATCCCGTCACTAAATAATATATATTATCCAAAACTCGTAGCTCCATTAATCTCTATTTATTCGTATTAATCATGTGGAATGAGCTATGTTAGAGACAACAGCAATATGTCCGTAAAGATGCGTCAAGTAATATAGAATATATTTACTTTTCACAGGTTAAACAAAAATTATTAATTCCATATAATTTCATACAATCGGTGTAGATTTTATTATACAGTATCATTCATAACCTCATACTTTCGTTTGTTCCAGTTACTCCTTGTTTACCCAATGTCCTCTCATCTCCCTACAATTCACAGAGTAGCCACTTAAAAACAAGTTCCAGATTCCACCACTCAAGCGCCCTAATACCACAATCAAAGAATACTGAACAATCCATAGATATACTATCATAGAAACTTTCACAGAGTTGCCACTCATATACAAGTTCCGGATTTCAATAAATATTACATCGCCCCCAGAAATACTGCTAATAGTATCACATTAGAGGTATTTCTGAAACACATTCAACATAATATATATGTATATAGAAAATCTTGACACATTAGGACCTGGACTATCCATCCAAGCTTTCCTTACGTATTCACATCCACCATGGGTATCATAAATTTGCAGCTTTTTCTAAAGTCATGAAGTCCGCATGCACCAAGGCCACCTCATCTTCAAGTTTCCCCATGTTACTCTTTGTTTTGAAGTATACTCAAAGAATAAATTTACCCTCTGGATTTAGGTTAAATGTTGAAGCCACATACACCACGTTCCAAGGAAACATAGAGATCGACGACTCAATTTCTGCTCTACATAACTTTGTCTGTCAAGCTCGATCAGGCTGATGCAATAATACTGCAACTTGCACCCATGTACACAAATATTTCCTACAACCGTCAGCCAACTATCCCATAACTCTCTCTTCATCAAACAATTTCTTTTCCTACTGACTTACAATATCTCCTTCCATCATATCCGGACAAGTGCATATTTCATGACATCGTACAAAATAAAGGCACAGAAGGAACCTATGTCCTGAGGATCAAACAATCTGAATACTTTCCTCCACTATCTAATGACTTCCCATAGATCCAAGACCTCTTCTATTCTAAGCCTTCACATTTTACTAGCCGAAACCTCGGATATCACACTTCAACTTCCCAATGACTATCAGCTGAATGTAAATTTTGCTCCTCAATCATAAACTTGTCAAAGCTCTCCACATTTGATTGCAATTATTGTGTCTCCTTCAAATATACTAAACGATATACCAATTTTCAATTGCTAACTATGAAATCTTGGAAATTATTTCTCAATTGTTCGGAATTACTGCCTAAAACTAAGTTAAAAAGAAAATGCAAAAGCTGCAATAATATGAATGAACAAAAGGTACTGTGCTCTTATTTGGATATGAGCTAGGAAATTATTCATCTCTTCAAAAGTTTTCTAAATTGTCCCATGATAAAATATAGAACACAAAACTGGTTTGTACATCGCAGAGTTAACTTAGTTAACCGAGCCGACCAATGAGAATATTAGCAGTCACATGGGGAACTTAGAGCTAGACTGCGTCGTTAGAACAAAGACGGGACGAGCGTGCACGAGCAGAATCGAGGACTCCCGAAGGAGAGCCCACCCCAGCACGCGTTGTAAGTGTGTCTAGAGTGTGGAAGGGGAAGACGCGGGCACGGCGCGTGGCACGCAGCCAATGAGAAGCGACCTTACTTAAACAAGAGCAAGCAATGTAATGAGCATAGCTAATTACCAGGATGATTTTAACACATCGTAATATCATGAAAGATATTAAATAATAAATAAGAACTATTTATTAAATTTGCAGCTAATTATTTATGTAACTAAGGATTATTATGATCATCGATAATAAGCGACCAATAGGATCCTTGTTCTGAAAAGGACGAGGTCTTGGAAATTTGATGAGGGGGAAATGAGAGAAGAATCGAGGCTCTTAATACTTACGACTCCAGCGGAGAAGGACGTCTCAACAAGTTACTCAACAATACAAAAAGCAAATAGAGATTCACGAACGAAGGCACTTAGTTTGTGCAAGCAGATATATAAAGTCTACATTCAACGAAATTTAAAAGTTATTGAAACCAATCTACATTATTAACCATGTCGAAATTCCTCAAGTTGAGGGAGGAATTTACAAATGGATCTACAGGAGTCATGATGATCAACTAAGAAGTTATGGGGACAGAACTGTGACGGCAGCAAGAATATTCGAAATTACATAACATCAATCTCGCGGGAGAAATTAACATCTCATCTCTCCAATGCAGAAAATTCTACATCTACAAGTCATTTCAACAACTAAAATGACAATATATATCAGAACTTTGGCGAAAGAAGACAGAAGAATTCCAGAACGAGGGCGGCTAGGGTGGACCCAGCGCCAATCAAGAAAGAAAGGGCTTTCCCATCTCATACAAGAAGATTCACCAGCAGAAGGAACGGCAACACGATGATGATAGAGTTCGAATCCCGGACCTGACCGCATGGGAACTTCTGTAGGAGATCGTAGAAGACAGCACGACATCATGCAGTCTCGCACTATTGGAAACAATCCGTTGCTGAAGGATAGCGAAAAAAGCCCACTTCTAGTCATCTATAACGCAACACAAGGTAGTCTACGGACCAACGATATACCTCAATTTGTAGAGTATTGTAGAACATTTGAGAATATCCGACAACTATTTATTGATGCAATTTTTCTACGTTTTTAAGAATATTATTGTAAATATCGAAGTTATATTTTCATAGCTACATCATGCGAATGTTTATTCAAGCTTTTCGTCGATTTTGAGCATTTAGAATTTTATGTGGAATTTTTGGAATTTTGCGACTTTCGAAATTTGAATGAGGAGTATTTACGGTTTAGTTCAGAATATTTTTATGGTAAAATTTAAATGTGTTCAGATCACATTTCGTCTATTTTTGAATTGTAAGATATCGTTTTTTTGTCAACGATAATAATAATGGAGTTTTGTTCCAAGAGTGTAGTACAGATATATTTTAGAAAATGCGATTCTTTAAGATCTTATGTAGAGATCTATGCAAAGTCACGATCTGATAACTTATTAGACAGATTTGGTTATACATATTTGGTAAATAATATCGTATGGCGTCGGATGCTGGGTGCAAGCTTTGTTATTTGACACCCAGAGGGTAGCTTGCATGTCGAATTTCGTTGTTCCTTGAGGCACTATGAAAGTCAAGGAGGTTAGATATCTAAGCTCCTTGAACACTATAGCGCTTTCTAGTAGAGAAATGAGGAAGTTTGTGTTGGCGGAAACTCCCGAGATTAATTTTGCCATCATGAACACGGCCTACTGAATTCAAATGGGGTATTACAGCTAATTGAAATTTTTATGAAATGTGAGTGATACAAAGAAATAAGATTGTTATTAGAAGACTAGTATTTTATCGTATTACCTGTTAAATTAATTCCTTGATGGAACCATAATTTTATTAAATATTTTTATTGAGAATGTTGTAACTATGAGACATGAGTTAAGAAGTATATGTTTTTGGAAGAAACTGTGAAGCATCTCAGAGAGAGATATATATTATTCCCGTAACAGAAGGAGGTATTTTTTGTATGACAATGGGCGATTGTGAAGCCATTGGTCAATTATTGAAGGAATGGCTGTAGTTACAGACTGGCGCATATTTTGAGGTTGAAATAGGATGTTTCATGAAGAAGCAGTATTATTGATGTTTATTAGTATTGGAAGTTATTACAATAGTCTCACAAAGTTGAAACTCCTTGAAATTCACAGGACAGCGAATCCTAGATGAAGTTGAATCTGAAAGAAATGATAGGATCAATGGATCTTTGATGAAACTGAGAGTAAACTGAGATCTATTTAAATGGTTCTTAATTAGTAAATGAAATTACGGAAATTATTCAACGCCGTGTACTACAGTAGCGAAATTTAAAATAGACCTTTCTCGCGATTTAATGATCCAATTGCAATGAAACTTGGTACAGGAAATATTTATACACATTGTAATGCACTGGTATCTAATTTAGTTCAATTGTTTACATAACCCCAAGATGGCGGCTGTGCGAATTTTAAAATTAAGTTTTTATTTCTTGTGTCGTAATCATGCGATTGAAGTGAAAGTTTGAATAATGAACCTAACAATGGTACATGCCTCTATGGCTTATACATATAACAATCCAACATGGCGGCCATCCGAAATAGTTAGACGGCTCTGAATATCTACGAATCTATTATAGCAATCAAACTGTTTTTTTTAATGTTCATAGGGGCTATGAACATAAGTTCACCTATAGGACTTTCAATAACCTGGTGATCACAAATCCAACATGGCAGCGACGCGAAATATAAATATTCACATGGACGTTTCTCGCAATTTAACCATCCGAGTGCAGTGAAACTTGGTACAGTAAATCCTTATACAAATGTTAATCCACTGACATCTAATTTATTTCAATTGTTTCCATAACAACAAGATGGCAGCTGTGCGAAATTTTAAAATCTCGTTTTTACTTCTTGTGTCCTAATTATGCGATTGAAGTTTGAATGCTACCTGTACACAATAATCTTCATATAACAGTACATAACTCTAGGACCTACATATATAAAAATCCAACATGGCGACCATCCGATATATTTAGTCGGTTCTCAATATCTACGAATCTATTTTGTATGTTGATAGTGGCAATTAACATAAGTTAGTAGGATATATGAAAATTGGCTTTAGTTCTTCACGGAACTACTTGTTTCACACAACTTACACGTGCGATATGTCGTACAGAAGGTCTATTATATCTCCAAACAGCATCATTATTTTCAAAAATTCCTGATTTGAAATAGTAGACTATTTTTTGCTGCTTTTAGGAATTTAGGCCATTGGAGGCTAAAAAAAATTGAATTTTCATGCACCACAAACCTTTATAATTTATAAAAGGGGTCTTCCTGGGGTTGGGCACTTGACACAACGGTTAGGGTCAGTTAAGTTAGTTAGTTAGTTAGTTAGTTATTGTTGTTTTAAGGGGCGGAACTACGAGGTCATCTGCCCCTTAGGGTCAGTTTTTAGCCTATTTTCAATTTTGAAAAAATAGGCTTATGAGATCACCTTTTGTCCGTGTGTGTGTGCGTGTGTGTGTGTGTGTGTGCGTGTGTGTGTGATTCGTGTGTGTGTCCCCCCCTAATAAAATCGAAACGGCTGGAGCGATTTCAATGAAACTCAGGAAGTTCATAGCACTATTCCCGGCGACCTCGACCGTGCCCTTCAAATTTTGTTACGTCTCTCCAATCCAACATGGCGGCTGTGCGAAATATTTCACTAGCATTCAATATCTCCGAAACTATTACAGATATCGCCCTGAAATTGTGTACGGTGATAAAGGGCACTACTAGAAGTTCACCTATGAGACATTCAAAAACCTGCTGACTACAAAACCAACATGGCGGCTAAGCGAAGTTGAGACATTTAAATAGACTTTTCTCGCGATTTAACTATCTAAAAGTAATGAAACTTGGTACAACAAATGTTTATACACATTGTAATGCACTGGAGTCTAATTTAGATCAATTGTTTACATAACCTCAAAATGGCGGCTGTGCGAAATATTTCACTGACATTCTATATCTCCGAAACTATTACAGATATCACCCTGCAATTTTGTACGGTGATAAAGGGTACTGATACAGGTATACCTATGTATATTTCATAAACCTGTAAAGTACGAAACGAACATGGCGACCAAGCGAATTTGAAATATTTTAATAGACTTTTCTCGTGATTTAACTCTCTGAGCGCAGTGAAATGTGGTACAGTAATTGATTTTGCAGATTGTAATACACTGCCATCTAATTTAATTCAATTGCTTACATAACCTCAAGATGGCGGCTGTGCGAAATTTTAAAATTAAGTTTTTATTTCTTGTGTCGTAATTATGCGATCGAAGTGAAAGTTTGAATAATGAACCTAGGCAGTAATTGTCCTTGAATGGTACATAACTCTATGGCCTATACACATAACACTCCTAAATGGTGAGCTCCCGAAATATTTAGACGGTTCTCAATATCTATGAATCTTTTACAGCAACCAAACTGATTTTTTTTATGTTCGTAGAGACTATGAACATATGTTCACCCATAGGACTTTCAGGAACCTGGTGAGCACAAATCCAACATGGCGGCGACGCGAAGTATAAATATTTAAATGGACGTTTCTCGCGAATTAACTATCCGAGTGCCGTGAAACGTTGCACGTTAAATGCTTATACAAATGTTGATCCACTGGCATCTAATTTATTTCAATGGTTTGCATTATCACAAGATGGCTGCTGTGCGTAATTTTAAAATCTCGTTTTTACTTCTTGTTGTCTAATCATGCGATTGAAGTTTGAATACCACACGTACACAATAATCTTAATGTAATAGTACAAAAATAAAAATCCAACCTGGCGACCATCTGAAATATTTAGACGGTTCTCAATATCTACGAATCTATTACAGCAATTAAACTGAAATTTTGTATGTTGATTGTGGCAGTTAACATAAGTAGGATATATGAAAATAGGCTGTATAGTTCTTCACGGAACTACTTGTTATATGACGTGTATTGCGATTCGTCTACGAGGTTTTCAATTTTATTTTTACGTCAGGAAGAACACGTTAGGTAAATTTAGTTTGAGAGCACATTTTAACTAATCATTTTTCTTTGTCGACATCAGGTTCCATGCCCCTAACCATAGCAACAGTAGCTCAATTGATAACGTCTGGTTATTAATACCGAAGACCGTTCGAAGAATGGGTACTTCTGCTAGTCATTCATAACTTCATACTTTCGTTTGTTCCAGTTACTCCTTGTTGACCCATTGTCCTCTCATCTCCCTGCAATTCTCAGAGTAGCCACTCAAAAAACAAGTTCCAGATTCCACCACTCAAGCGCCCTAATACCATAATCATGACGAATAGAAATAAAGTGTCATCACTCCACTCCTTAAGCATTGTAGTTCATGGTCCAGCCAGTGTGTGGTGCGGAAGTCGCGCCGAACCTTAAGCACGTGTGACAAGTAGCCCACAAGGTTAGTACTGTGATATTCTGTGCGCGAGAAGTCATATTATGCGAGGGAATTTGTGTCTTTGTAATAGTTTACGAATCTCTATGCAGTGTTTAGTATGTGCAAACAAGATCATCCCTTTCGAGAAAATGTCGTACTGTTTCGTTCCTGAATGTAAATCGAGGTACGAAAGCAAATCTGTTTGCGAAATGGGCGAGAGTTATTCAGCAGAAATATAAGCTGTCGATCGAAAGTAGAATCTGTGACGTGCCTTTTTCGTAAGATGTAATTATTATAGAGGCGGACTGTTTCGTAGTGAATTGTGAGAACGTGGAACTTCCTCGCGTGAAGTGGAAATTAGAACAACGATCATTACCTCACATTTTTCAACATTTACCGAAATTGAGTTTTAATTTACCGAAATATCTATCCACTGGGTTAAATCACGAAAGGCGCCCAGTAGGATACGGAATGAAGGCAGCCTTCCATGGTTACTTGTTCTACTTCGTGCCATCCTTACCTATAACGAAAAAAATATATAATCCGTTTTAATAATAATAGTCCGACAAGAATGAAAGGACGCTACAATATCTTCAAGACGTTAGAAAAACAGTAACAAAATCGCTAAGAGTGATTCGTAAAAAACATGAAAACACTAAAAAAGATATAGAAGAGGACTTCAAGCAACATCATTCTAGAAATTACTATAGAACATTCAAGCAGAAATTAACTAAATATTCACCACCTTCTCTCCAGTTTCAAAACGACTGTGGGAACATCGCCCACTCCAACTCTGAAAATTGTGCACTTCTTGCAGATTATTTTGGTAAACTACTCAATTGTGAGAAACCTCAGGAAACATTTCAATTTTATCATACTCTACGGAATCCTGACTCGGAACCACCGGACCTACATGAAATTCGTGAAATGATCCAATCCATGGAAAACAACAAAGCGTCGGGAGAGGACCAGATCGTTGCAGAACTATGGAAAAATGTAGGTGAAAACCTCATCATCAAACTCAAAGAAATTATTGATGAAATAAGGCAAACTGAAAAAAGTCTTCCAGATTGGAAGATGGCGATCATCCATCCAGTATACAAGAAAGGTAGCAAAACGATCCCAAGCAATTACCGAGGGATCTCATTACTCTCGGTAACTTACAAAATTTTGTCCAAAGCCCTTTTCAACCGTGCCTATCTTCAACTGGATCCACAGATTGGTGAATACCAAGGTGGGTTCCGGAAAGGCCGATCGTGTACCGAGCAAATTATCAATTTGAAAAACTCAATGTCTTACTTCCGTAAAATGTCAAACAACAATTATGTTATTAATTTTGTTGACTTTGCAACGGCTTATGAGAGCATTGGCCGTGAATCCCTTGTTGCTGTACTCTCAGAATTTGGATTAGATCGCAAGACCACATCAATCATCAAAGATACCCTCTTGAATACAAGTTCAAAGGTTAAATTTATGGGAGGACTGAGCGCAGAATTTTCCATTGATACAGGAGTGCGTCAAGGAGATGGATTATCTCCATTGTTGTTTAATTGTGCGCTCGAAAAAGTCGTCCGAAAATGGAGACGAGCTGGCGCACCATCCCATAGACTAGGACCAAAACTCAAAGGGATAACACTAGACTGTTTGGCATTTGCGGATGACATGGCGTTAATTGCTCCAAGCATTTCTGATACCCAGAAACAACTTGAATTACTCCAAGAACAAGCAGCAAAAATCGGCTTACGGATTTCTTTTGACAAAACAAAATTTATGACGGATATTAAAACTGCTCCGAATACACTCCGCATCGGTAATTGTCAGGTCTCCCGAGTGAAAGACTTCAAGTATTTAGGTGAATGGATCAATGAAACTGGCAACGAAAGAAAAGCTATAGAAGCAAGACTACAGAAAATGGAAACTGCTTTCCATTTGACAAAACAAGTTTATAACAAAAAAATGCCTCTCTTGGAATTGTAAAATTCAACATTATAAAACAGTAGTCTTGCCTGCAACCCTTTATGCAGCCGAGACATTTAATCTACAACATAAAACACTGAGAAATCAATTGGAGATTAAGGAACGCAAAATCATGCAAAGAATTTTGGGACCAAGAATTAAAGATGGAATTCACCTTCCGAAACCTAATGCTGACATCTATTTAAAAATTACTAAAATCACAGACACAATCCTTATGAGAAGGATCCAATTCATGGGACATTTGGACAGAGTGTACCAAACTAGGTTAACAAATAAAATCTATACGTTATTGCAGAAAAAGGCAACAATGTCCAATTGGTACAAACAGGCGGAAAAGGACTTGGCTGAATTAGGTTTTCCCAATCTCAAGGATCGGGAGGATATTAGGAAAATTACTCATACACGGGGTTTTGAGGCAGAAGAGAGAAGATCTACCAGACACGTCTGGTCGCAGCAACGAAGACTCCCTCAATCGTTGCGCATGAAGAGTTATTGGGCAAACATCAAGGCCAAGAAGTATTGATTCCGCGTGGTCCTAGAAGACCCATTTGCGCAGAAGAAGAATAGGCCTAAAATAATAATAGTTGTTGATTCTTTAGGGACTTAGCGACATTGTGGTCACGTAGCCTCGTGTGCTTTTGGGTATATGTGTGTGTAGAATTTGTCTGATAACCTGTGTCATTGTGATGTCTGTAGTAGTGTGTGTATTTGAAATTGAGGTAGGATTTGGGTAGGAAGCGGCCGTGGCCTTCAGTTAGGTACCATCCTAGTATTTGCCTGGAGTAGAAGTGGGAAACCACGGAAAACCACTTTCAGGATAGTTGAGGTAGGAATTGATCGCGCCTCATATCAGGTTTGCCTCACGAGGCTGAGTGAACACAGTTCCAGCCCTCAGACCAGAATTACATTTCTTGGCAGAGCTGGCAATCGAACCCGGGCCTCCACGGTGATAGCCAAGAATGAGATGGACATATTATTATTATTATTATTATTATTATTATGGCCAACCTGCCAATACAATAAACAGCCATCCAATTCTTCGCTTCCGTTACCGTCCTCCTGATCAATATCATGGTCAGTATTCGAGTCTTCGGATCTTGTTTCAACTTTGTCTTCAGTGTCAGAGTCACAAATTCCTTTGATATTACTGAATCATAAACTAGCGATTCGTTATCTTTCAGCAGAAGGCGACACACTTCATCTACATCTTTAAGTTTTCGTAAGGCGTAATCTCTTTGCTGATATTCACTACGGCAACGTACCAAGCCAAGTAATCGGCATAAAACACACTTGCAACTCACTGACAGAATTTTACATCATTTGGCGCGCTGGTACTATCAATCCCACGCAGAAAAAATGTTACACGTGTAGAGTTATTTTTAGGCTCGTCATTTCACAACTCCAGGGAAATGCTTACTAAGGTATGGTGTAAGATGTCTCCAGACGATACGATCATAACTTGAATTGTTGGCTTGATATTAAAACTAAAACGAACCATGGAGCTGTCAGACCAATGCGCGACTAATGGAGGGTTTTAAAAGATAGTTCTACTTGGAGACTGAGAATATTAATAAATACATTTTGACGGTATTATTATAACAAACAATTATTTGTAAACAGCGTAACCGCAGCCTTCGTAGAGAGGTTTACGTAGCCCAGTGCGTATCCCATTTCTGAACAGCTGTATGCGGCTGACTGTGTAGCGTTTGGGGGTCTGCGCCGCTAGCGCTAGGCAACAGCGGGGCGCGCTTGAACTCGGTTCGGGATAACACTATGTATTCTATTCGTCATGTCACAATCAAAGAACACTGAACAATCCATAGATATACAATCATAGAAACTTTCACAGAGTTGCCACTCAAATACAAGTTCCGGATTCCAGTAAATATTAGAACTGGTTATTTTGTTTCCTAAGTAAAATAAGTATCCTACTTCCTTTAATATAAACTTATGCGTTTAAATCAATGATTATTGATAGCCTAAATCAAATTGTCAATGGGTCTCATAGCAATAATGTTTACGAAGTCATCATGTGAGAATATTTGAAAAATCTATGCTATTTTAAAGATATTCTAGTGCTATTTCACCTACTCATGTTTAAGTCATCCACGTAAATTCAGTCATGTATGTTTTTACGTTATGGGGAAGGAAGACTTGTCTGTAAAGTTGGCAACACTGGTTTGGACAAATTGGCCACTAGTCCCATGTACTTGGTCCACCTCGTTGCATAGTGGCTAATATTCTGCAATGTCACCGCGGAGGTTTCGGGTTCGATTCCTGGCCGACAGACCGCGGCATACTCAGATCTATGATATCGATATCAGGTCGAAAAAGATTTCTCGCACCAAATTTGGTGGAAACATCTAATCACCAAAAGTGATCCTAGAGATCTTTTTCGAACCGAAATGCAGTGCCCGGATTTTATCGCTCTTAAAAATTGAACTTTCTCGGTCGGCAATCGAACCATCGATCTTTTATTCTTTAAGAGGACACTGATCCCGAGTGAGGATTGCGTGACCTTGATCCTCGAGAACTTCGCAGTCACGTACCCATGCACGAGTGTGTCGAGGAACGAGGAAAACCCCCACGTGTCTGCCGCTGTGGTGGAGAGGTCTCAGGGGCTACAGAGGGCGCAACCATCTCTGTGCTCGAAGATCTTCGAAAGTGACAGAAATCCCCGAGTTAAGGCACGTTCATGCTGGACTGTTATAATTATTGCTAATTATTGCGGATAAACCCACGGATATCCGCAAAATTTTTCGCCATGCGGATATACTTTGCATGACTGTGCGGATAGCGGACAGCGGATAAGCTGCGGATAATTTTTGGAAAAAAAAATTGCGGATGCTATTTAGAATAAAATCCAAACTTGCTTAATATCTTTATTAGGACCCGAATGTTTATTACATATCATATTTTTAGCCCATTTTCAATTTTGAAAAAAAAAAAAAAAAAAAAAGGCTTATGATATCACCTTTTGTCCGTGTGTGTGTGCGTATGTGTGTGTGTGATTCGTGTGTGTCCCCCCCCCCCTAATAAAATCTGAACGGCTGGAGCGATTTCAATGAAACTCGGTAAGTTCGTAGCACTATACCGGGCGATCCCGACCGTGCCATTCAAATTTTGTTACGACTCACCAATCCAACATGGCGGCTGTGCGAAATATTTTACCAGCATTCAATATCTCCGAAACTATTACCGATATTACCCTGACATTTTGTATAGTGATAAAAAGAACTACTATAAGTTCACTTATGTGACCATTGCAAACCTGGTAACTACAAAACCAACATGGCGGCCAAGCGAAGTTGCGAGTTTTAATTAGACGTTTCTCGCGATTTAACCAACCAAACACAATGAAACTTGGTACAGTATATGTTTATATACATTGTAATGCACCGACATCTAACTTCGTTCAATTGTTTACATAACCACAAGATGGCGGATGTGCGAAATATTTCACCGGCATTCTATATCTCTGATACGATTAGCGGTATCTCCCTGAAATTTTGTACGGAGATAAAGGGCACTACTGGAAGTCCATCTATAAGACTTTCAAAAACCGGTTAACTAAAAACATGGCGGCCAAGCGAATTTGAAAATTTTAAATAGACCTTTCTTGCGATGTAATGTTCCTACCGCAATGAAATCTGGTACAGGAAATGTTTATACACATTGTAATACACTTGTATCTAATTTAGTTCAATTGTTTACATAACCTCAAGATGTCGGCTGTGCGAATTTTAAAATTAAGTTTTTATTTTTTGTGATGTAGTCATGCGATCGAAGTGAAAGTTTGAATAATGAACCTACGCAATAATTTTCCTTTAATGGTACATGACTCTATGGCCTATACATTTAACAATCCAACACGGCGACCATCCGAAATTTTTAGACGGCTCTCAATATCTAAGAATCTATTATAGCAATCAAACTGAATTTTTTAATGTTCATAGGGGCTATGATCTTAAGTTCACCTATGGGACTTTAAATAACCTGGTGATCACAAATCCAACATGGCGGCGACGCGAAGTATAAATATTCGCATGGACGTTTATCGCAATTTAACCATCCGCGTGCAGTGAAACTTGGTACAGTAAATCCTGATACGAATGGAAATCCACTGGCATCTAATTTATTTCAATTATTTCCATAACCTCAAGATGGCAGCTGTGCGAAATTTTAAAATCTCCGTGTTACTTCTTGTGTCCTAATTATGCGATTGAAGTTTGAATAGTACACGTACACAATAATCTGCATGTAACAGAACATAACTCTAGGACCTACATATATCAAATCCAACATGGCGACCATCCGAAATATTTAGTCGGTTCTCAGTATCTACGAATCTATTACAGCAATCAAACTGATATTTTGTATGTAGAAAGTGGCAGTTAACATAAGTAGGACAAATGAAAATAGGCTGTAAAGTTCTTCACGGAACTACTTGTTATTCTTTAAGTGGACACTGATCCCGAGTAAGGATTGCGTGACCTTGATCCTCGAGAACTTCGCAGTCACGTACCCATGCACGAGTGTGTCGAGGAACGAGGAAAGCCCCCACGTGTCTGCCGCTGTGGTGGAGAGGTCTCAGGGGCTACAACGGGCGCAACCATCTCTGTGCTCGAAGATCTTCGAAAATGACAGAAATCCCCGAGTTAAGGCATGTTCGTGCTGGACTGTTATAATTATTGCTATTATTATTATTATTTGAATTGCGCCTCTATAGTCATAAAGCCCTACGCGGATAAACCCGCGGATATCCGCAAAATTTTTCGCCATGCGGATATACTTTGCATTCTTGTGCGGATAGCGGATAAGCTGCGGATAATTTTTGGAGAAAATTTGCGGATAGTATTTAGAATAAAATCCGAACTTGCTTAATATCTTTATTAGGACCCGAATGTTTATTACATATCATATTTTTTCGTTATGCTTCTTTGTTGACAAATGTAAGATGATGACTTAAACTAATCTCATTCAAATGTTGTCATTAATAGGTTGCAATTCTGGCGGTATAACTTTCATTTTAAACATAGCACATGACATACAAAGTTTAAGGGAACGACTTTTACCTCAAATGTCTAAATATGTTGCGTTAGTAATTTATGCTCTATCTAATTCAAAATATTATTGTAATGACAGTAGATTCGGGGGGGGGGGGGGGGGGGAGGGGATGCGGATAACGTTTTGTTTATCCGCGCAGTGCTCTATCTACAGACTTCATTAACAATAAATTTCGTTTGTGTCTAGATCCTGTGTCATTATCATAATCCTATGGGTAAGAATAATGGCTTCACGTCCCTTTTAACTACTGTGCTTTTTAGAAACGCCAGGGTGCCGGAATTTTGTCCCGAAGGGGATCTTTAACTTGCCATTTAATATACTGTCACGGCTCCTTCGCATTTTCGCACCCTAAGATGCCAACTGACTGCGCCAGAATTCAATTGGTTCCTCAGTTTAGGGGCTGTGACAACGCGGTCATGTAGGCCCGAGTACTTTGGGTGTGTGTAGAATCCGTCTGATAACCGGTGTTAATTGTGATGGTTGTATTAGTGTGAGTTATCTGTAATTAAGGTAAAGATGATGATGATGATGATAATTGTTGTTTTAAGGGGCCTAACATCTAGGTTATCGGCCCCTTTAAGGTAAAGACTGCAGACGATCAATTTCAAGTAGTTCCTACGTTTGCTACCAAATGCTACCGTCAACGACACCTAGCCGCGAACTTGGTTACTAGATGCCACCTCAGCCAGCATTTGGCGATGAACGTTGGAACCATTAGTGCATTAATGAAATCTAATCTGGAAATTTAGCTTGGAAGGTTCTTTTTCATGCCATAAATCTATCAAATTGGCCCACGGCTTTACTTCCCCTCCGAAGGAAGGCATAGGCTACTGTGGGATTTTAACGCTCGTAATAAATCCGACGACTTCGGCCGGGTTGGAACACGCGATCTTGGGTAAAGAAGCTCAGCATACTACAAACTACGCCACCGAAGACATGCCATAATTCGATCTGCAACCTTGGTTACAGCAGGTGAGAACGTTACTGCTGTGCCACGGAGCCAAGCCAAGGGGCTCACAACTAGTGGGAAGTAAGTAGTTATAAACACGTTATTATTATGATAATGAAGATATTAATAAAGTGGTATTACTCTCGTCCCGTTAGTAGTGACCTCCTTGGGAAGAAGTTAATGATGATGATAATCATAATATCGTATGGCCTCGGATGCTGGGTGCAAGCTTTGTTGATACCCAGAGGGTAGGTTGCATGTCGAATTTCGATGTTCCTTGAAGCACTATGAAAGTCAAGAAGGTTAGATATCTAAGCTCCTTGAACACAATAGCGCTTTCTAGTAGAGAAATGAGGAAGTTTGTGTTGGCGGAAACTCTCGAGATTAATTTTGCTATTATGAACACGGCCTAGTCGCCTCCGTAGCGTAGCGGTCAGCATGGTTAGCTGCCACGCCGGAGGTCCTGGGTTCGTTTCCCGGCTCTGCCACGAAATTTGAACAGTGGTATGAGGACTGGAACGGGGTCTACTCAGCCTGGGGTGGTCCAAATGAGTAGAGTGGGTTCGATTCCCACCTCTGGCATCCTCGAAGTGGTTTTCCGTGTTTTCCCACTTCGTCTTCGGACAAATGCCGGGATGGTACTGCCTCCGTAAATTGAATTATATTGAGACCACGGTGGCTGTATTGGCATATATGAATAAAGTTATGGCTGTCATAGTTGTGACGTGTATATTCATGACGTAAGCACGGATGACGCAGACTCCATGCAAGTAGGCTGGTTGAGCTGAGATTCTTGGTGACGTCATGATTTTGTTCGAGAAAGATCTGAGATTTACGACGCAGTCGCAGGGAAACGAGGAATTGTGCTAAGGAAGAAGTTACGCTATTGGAGGAGAGGCTCGAACCAATGAATGATAGTTTGGAGGGAGACGGAGATTACTGAAACTACCATATTTAATTACTTTTGGAATGCAGAATTGTGGAAATCTATTTTCAGTTATGGCATTGATTTGGAATTTTGAAGAAATAAAATTTAATTTTTTGAAATTTGAAAATCCGTCAAGTATAGCCAAAGTTAGAACTTCTAGCAATGACGGAGGAACAAGCTATGGAAGGGATGGATACGCCCCTTAAGAAGTTGATAAAAGGCCTTGCACAGCAGAGAGGAGCTATCATTGTCTCATTTCTCGTGTCTCATGTCTCATAGTCGTTTTGCTGATTCTCATATTGTCAGACTTCAAGTGATTCAGTGAAGCAAGTCGTCATTAGCACGTGTGGCAGAGCCCACAGCATCGAACAAGCACGGAGCGTGCAGCAGTTCAATTTTACGGTTAGTGAAACTAGGCGAAGTTGTAACGCACACATAAACGAGTCTACAAGATTATCTATCAAGAGTTAGCTACTGCCTTTATGCTAATTCAATTGTGCATTACAGTATTGAGGTGTGTAGGAAAGTTGAACATTTTCACGATTATACTTTGGAAGATATTCGCATTTTAAGACTGCAGACAAAAGTGATTTTCTCGCCACCTGAGAAGCACTTTTATAAGACCACATTCTACACTACGGCTGACACGTGTATTGCAACCGTGATACGGAAGATTACGTTTGGTGATACAACGCTACATTCTACAATGGAACAATATAATCTGGCAGTTCTTTCAACTATTATTATAACGGAAGAGGAGATGGAAGGCTAAAACTTTAATGCAATTGGGACATATATCAATGGAGTGAAATAGCAGCATGGAACTTCGTTAATCGTCATTCTACAAAAGCGAGCATGTAGTGAACATCCAACTACACTCATGCATCGTAGTCCATCGTTGAATTATATCAAATGGCAGTGGAAATATATTCATACTCCACAATTATGAACATTTCTGCGGAAATAATTGCAATAAACTTCATGGCGAATTTCTACCAGAACTTCAGGGAACTATCAAGAGAGGCCAGGGTAGACTCGGCTCACAAAGAAGAGTTTTGCCAGAAGGATGTCTATCGTCTACACGGAGCAGTGCAATTTCCGGAGGAGGAAGCAGTTCTATTCTCCGAGGGCGCTGGTTCCAGGTTCGAGGTCGGAGCACATCTTTACGGTGGTGAAATGGAACCATCAGCAGTCTTCTTTGGAAATTTTCCTCTAGAACTTCAATCAACAGATAAGGTAGTCGTGAACGTTTCTTGTTTTATTTGAGCCATTTAGCGATATCTGAGCAACCATTTTTCCCATATTTTCTGTCCCATATATTTTGCCCCATATTCTTGCTTGATATTTCTGTACTCTATACACTTTGATGATTTATGCCTTTTTCTACGATTTATTGAGACATTATTATGTCATTGGCATATTTAAATAATTTTGGATCAGTTGAGACTGATATTATAAAATATATTCTTTCAGTAATTTGGATTTTTTTTGTAGTCACGATTGGGCTGTAAAGTTAACGATTTTCTATGGCAAATTTGAATTTAGACAGCGTGTCACTTTATTAAAGTAATTCTATTCAGTAAATTACTTTGACCAATTTTCTGTCATCCTCAAGAAAGAAGAATGATTAAAAGATTTTAGAGCATTAAAATCTATTACGTTATCGACGATCTTGGAAATACTAGTCGTTTTATGAACATGATTGCAACATAGACATTTATCGTCAGTTCTGAAATACCATTGCATTATAGACAATTTTATGAAATATGATCTTTGAGTACGATTTATTGAATACACTATAGTAATGAACATTTGATAGGAGTTTTTCTCAATTCTAGATTGGAACAATAATGTTTGCATTCCAAAGTCTAATTGTATTCTATTCGATTATTTATGCAGTTTAGATGAACTTTGATTGAAGATAGTTTTTTTATACTGCGATACTTTGAAGATATTAATCTCAATTTTGATAGACCAGGGAGGCGTGTCTAATCGTATTTGCTATAAAATTTATTTGTGATTGGCAAATTTTTACTTCATATCGATTCATGAATGAAACCCACGAAGGTTAAATATAATAACAGTTTTCGATACAATTAATGAATATAAATTCTGAGCTCCCCGGGTTTTAGTTTGAGGCGAAGTAAAACGTATCCAGTACAACTTATAAAAGTTACAAAAGTGCGGTAGGAAGTCACCCACAACGCAAGAATACAAGAACCTATCAATGGTAAAGGTAAATAGAAAATATCAGTAATTAATAATACCTCCCTGCACAAGGGGATAGTGAGGTTATATCGCATAAAGATGGTCATAACACAAATCGCATACAGGAACAAAAAATCTAAGTGAATGTCCTACCTCAGAAGTCGCAGGTAACACATAAAAACCCTATATGGACAAGAAGTACCACCGGCAAGAAACCAGTGACCTGCGCTAAATGCGGTAAAGCATTCTCCACGAATTGAAACCAGTGACCAGCGCTAAATGCGTAAATCATTCTTCACGAATTGAAAGCCGTATGCAATAGCACAAAAGAAATACCTGTATCTGCGGTACGTACATCATTTCTGCTACCAAATAATAGAAAAATTATGGCGGACGAAGCGGAAACACGGATTGAATTCGCTCTGAAAGCGTTAGAGAATATCACGGAAACCGGTGGTTACCTGAAAAAAGAAGGTAAAGAGGATCTGAAACAGGCGGTAAATGACATCAGAGAATGTTTCAGAACAGTCAAAAACGCATTAATGAAATATTATTCCGAAAAGAACACACAAAATCACATTAAAGGAGACCAAAATTCACCAATGCGTAACGAAGAAGACATCACCCATACAGGGATGGTGCCGACTCCTGTCAATGCCGACGCAGACATTCCAGCACCAAACGGTCCTAGACAAGAAACACCACGTAGAGAGATCCAACTAATAACGAGCTGTGGAGGTCAAACGCGGGAGCAAATTCCAAAACCGGTCCACCAACACGAGAGCCCAAAGGGAAACGAACGTCAGTGTGAAGGTAACGACATAGCAGCTAACGAAGAGGTAAATCTTGAAAACATAAGAGCACACATAGAAAACATAATGGATTTTCTAAGAAATGAGCTAGACACGGTAATCGAAAACAAAATCAACCAGAAACTAAACAAAATACCGAAGGAAACAGAAACAACGGACGCACAAGAAACCCCAAATAGGAGTGGAGAATACCTTCCAGAAGTAGATACAGGAAATGAAAACCATATTCCAAGGGAGGAATGGAGGGAAGTGGTATTGAGGCCAAGTAAAGAAAGTAGGATGAACCATACGAGGGAGGAAGGAAATGTACCCAACAGAGCTTTCCACCATACAAACAAAGGTAGTGGTCTGCGAACAGCTTCGAGAAAAGGATTTCCGCCTCCGAAAACTGGCACAGGAGCCAAAACAGACAGACTAAAACCAACCAAGAAACTCAAATGGATGTCCATTGGAAGATTGGATGAATCCACTACGGTAGAAGATATCACAGGGTATATGAAAGACAAGGGTATAAAGTCAGTAAGTGCCTGTGAAGTGATAAGAACCAGAAGCCGATCAAAGGCGTTTAGAATAGGAGTAACAGAGGATGAGGCAAACAAACTAGACTCGGAAGATTTCTGGCCAGAGGAGGTCACTTTTCGCCCCTATCTCTTTCAATAAACCAAGTGAAGTACAAATCCAAACAATAGAACTAACTATATGGAATGTAGAAGGAATTAAATCAGCCCTGAGCATACTGCCAAACAACTCACTATTTATGCAAGACGTAATAATATTTTGTGAAACTTTCTTAACTGAACCCTTGAACATCACGGGATACTATGCGACTCACGCATTAGCAAAGCATCCCGGGAACGGGCGCCCCTCAGGTGGGATCACCTGCTTCCATAAGGCATCACTAGGACAGCCTATACAAACCCAAGTTACCGAAGATTCAGTTACAGTTCACCTCAAAGACATCACAATAATAGGAGTATACCTTCGCCCCCAGATATCATCTGAGGAAACGGTCGAAAGCATCACCAGAATTTTAGAACATATCGACCAGGAAAAATCAACCATAATGGCAGGTGACTTCAACTGCCGTCTGGATATACCAAACAGAAAAGGAAGAGCCCTAACGGAACTTATGCAAGAAGAGGGCTTCCAACTAATCAACAAGGAAGAAAGTCCCACATACATTGCACACAACGGAACCAGCACCATCGACTTAGTTTTCTATCGCGGAAGAAAGATAAAGCTAAAGGGACACGCAGTGCTGGGAAAGGATTCCTGGGATACTACCAGGAAACACTTACCAGTAAGAGCAACCTTCCAACTCCAAAAGAACCCAGGACGAGAGCCCAAGGAAACGCGAAGATGGACACCCAGACTATTAGACACAGAATCCCTCAGCCAGACCCTTGACCATGGCCAGGTCATGAAACTCATAGAAGAAGGAGAACTGGACACCGCCATGCGAATACTTCAGGACTGTCTATTGGAAGCAACTCCAGGCCCACCTCCAATAAGGAGAAGCAAGCCGTGGTTCGACACAGAATGCTATGAAATAAGAAATAACGTCCTAGGAAGACTTCACAACCTAAAGTGTAAACAGAGTCAGGAAAATCGAGAAAAGTATAATCAGGAAAGAAGGACTTATGTTAACCTACTTCGCGCAAAGAGGAAAGAATACGCACTCCGAAAAGAGCAGCAGCTACTGAGAGAAGCGGAAAATAAACCGTATAGAATCCTAGATGCAAGAAGAAGCACCTTGGTACCAAACATCCCGCTGGAGACATGGGAAGCCCACTTTACAGAACTCCTACAACTGACTGCCTTCGAGCAACAAGACGGACCAAGAGAGCGTACGGAAGGGAAAATGCCACCAACCATAACAGAAGCAGAAGTCTGGTCAGTAATACAGAGAAGCAAGCCTGGAAAACCAGCAGGACCGGACAACATATCAAATGAAATCATCAAGGCATCACTCCCATACACAATACGAATATGGACAGCCCTATACAACAAATGTATAGAATTCCGAAATATACCGAACTCCTGGAGGAAATCAACAATCAAGATAATATACAAAGGCAGGGGACCACATGATGCACCCGACTCATACAGGGGGATTGCACTTGAATGTGCAGCCTTCAAGATGTTATCCAGCGTCATACGTGAAAGAATCTTCGAGCGACTAATGGAAGAGACACCAGAGGAACAACACGGATTCATACCAGGAAGATCGACAATCCAAGCAATAGAGAAAGTACTTGGATACATAGGTGAAGCACTAAGTCAACCCAAAGGCAGCGCATACGCGACCTTCGTAGATTATCAAAAAGCCTTTGATGGAGTGAACAGGAACATTCTCATCCAAAAACTGAAGACAGTTCTAGGACCAGAAGACCCTTTCCTTAGCCTCATAACAAGCATACTGCACAGCAACGTAATAAGCATATGTGACGGTCAGCTAGAATCAAGGAACATAAAACAGACAAACGGAGTTCTACAAGGTGACCCTCTAAGCCCGATACTTTTCAACATGCTCACAAACGACGTAGTTCAAAAGATCACAACGGAAGGGGTAAAAATACTGCTCTATGCAGATGACATGGTGATCCTAAGCAAAAACAGGGAAGCGATGCAGCAAGCTATCAATCGGTTAGAGAAATGGACGAATGAAAACGAACTTAAAATAAACCAGAACAAGACAAAAGTAATGAAGTTTCGGAAAGGCGGACGAATATCCTCGAAGGATGTCTTCACATGTGGGGATCACACTTTAGGCATAGCGAAGGCGTACAAATATTTAGGGGTAACTCTGCAGGTCACCGGATTCACCTTCACAAGACATGTTGAGGAAAGATCAATCTCCGCAATAAAAGCCACAATGGAAATCAAAAGACTTCATAGCCTCTCACTAGAAACATCAATTTCACTGTTCAACCTGAAAATAGCCCCAATAGCATCATACGCAATTGAAATAATTTGGCCATACTTGAACTACAAAAACATCAAAGACCTGGATAGAGTTAAAGCCAGATACCTCAAGAAAACACTGTGCGTATCGAAGTACGCCCCAACCAGATTAGTTTATCAACTGGTGGGAACAAACACATTTATAGAAGACCTAATATTAAAACACAACCTGATTCAAACACAAGCATGCATCAAGTTCCTGGAAGAAAGAGCCCAGAAATCAACAGAAATAGACCCCGAATTCTACCGCACCCCAGCCATGAAGGAGAAAGAATGGAGATCAGCCGGCTATGAACTACGACACCTCTACACCCGAGGAGCAATACACGGCTTCCACCATAAAATCTGCAACAGGAAAGTTTACCACAACGCCGACAGTCAATGCAGCTGTGAACTCTGCAACCAATGCTGCACACAGTATCACCTATTTGAATGTACAAAAAGAACAATGCCAATCTCGTACTATGCAAAGGACGAGTGTCAATGATATCTGTTATGTAATAATTCTGTACACATTGTGTTTAATTCCAATAATAAATAAGAATTTTTAAAGAGGAACTATGGATGTATAATCGTTAGTTCAGTGGAAGTGTAAAAGTCGCTGATGAATAATGCCCTGTAATAAGTGAAGGAGGTTCCCACAGTAATATTAATGAAGTTGATGAATTTATAAGTGGAGGTTTTTGTATGTATTGTGGAAGATTTTGATGCCATATATATTGAGATATATGATGAATTATGGGCCAATTTTGGTGCAATTTTGTGCGTTTTGAGCGAGGTATTTTTCCGCTGAGTGTATTGTCCAGGTCCTTTGAAAATTAATCATGTGAAGTTACTGTTAAAATTAACAAGAGTGTTTAAATAATTTGAGATAACGATTTTGAATGGAGGTTACCGTCACAAATAATTATTATTATTAAAGCTTATTAAACCTGAATCTTAAATTTAAATATAACTAACCTTCATTGGTCGATTATATCACCACGATTTAAGTAATTATCAACCGGATAAACGTGTGGTTTAATGTATTTCTAAAATAAATAATATAAATATTGTAAATAACTATGTAAATATCTTTAATAATAATTTGAAACGAACGGGATTAATAGAGGCGTGTATAAATTTTTCAATTGTCCTTTGACAATATTATAAACAATTTAAAATGTTATAAATAATTAATGAACATTTTGTTATAAACATTAAACGTTTTTGTTATTATACTCTAAACAACGCTAGTTCAACAATTGAATTTTACAATTAAACAAGTTTTGGGATTATTAGAGTAATCCATTGATATTTGATTGGAGCATTTAAAAGATTTGCGTGATAATATCTGAGTTGAGATGTGATCATTTAAAGTGTTTTGAAAAGGAGCTAGGCTCTGATGTAACTAGCATATGCTAACGTTGGCTGGACAGGTGGGTCCATTTGACGATGCAAGCATGCGACATGGTGTAGGGTGTATCGCAGCTGGCCAGACAACTGTATGATAGAGGCCAAGGTCGCCTACATAGCAGCCTTGCGGTTATAAATAAAATGTGATGTTTATGAAAAAGGAAAACAATTGCTATATGTCTCGTCCCAACTCCCTTATCCATTCCAAGTGTATAATTATTATTACGTTCTTTGAGCTAGTGAATGCTGAAACTTTGTATGTGAAGTCTACAAGTCCTACAGGAGGACATGATTACATTGACAATGGCTTCTGATTGCCACGTATATTTTGTTATTAAATTTTGTTAATTTAATTCTCTTTATGTGAAATAAATTATTGTACAGTTTAAAGTTTCTTGTTTCCGTCTTGGTTCATTTTAAATATCGTGGTTGAGGTTGTTGTGAGGGCATACTTTTAAGTGATCCAGTTAGCAACCCAGACCCGAGATTAATTTGTATTGGTAAGTAAAAGGTAAGTATGAACCCCCGTATATTTTGGTGTGTTCCACAATAATTTCTTGTTAACTACTGTGCTCTAATCTCGGTAGTATCTGTCAGTGCCATTTTCATTGATGTAGCTGTGCCGGTGCGTTTGATTATTGGCAATCCGATTGAGGGGGCGGATATCTGACAGCCTACTATCCGGATTATCGGGGACAGTACCTACTGTAAGGCCACGGCCGCCTCCTTCCCTCTTCCTAGCCTATCCATCCCAATCTTCCATCCCTTCCCATCCCTCATGAGGCCCCTGTTCGCTTTGCAGGTGAGGCTGCCTGGACGAAGTGCTGATCACACCTCCCCAGTTGTATCCATCCCTACCAGATGTCCCAAGCTCCAGGACACTGCCCATAGAGGCGGTATTGGTGAGTTCCCTCGCAGAGTCCGTGGGAACCACCAACCTAGAGGGTAAATTGACTAAATAAAATAAAATAAAAATGAACACGGCCTACTGAATTTAAATGGGTTATTCGACATGCCAACATCGTATGACATGCGTGTCGTAGTCTAATCTTTGCCGCCTTTCAAAAATCACTAACCACGGCCAGGAGTGAACCTGCAATCTTGGGGTTAGTAGACCGACTCGTTAACCACTCACCCACCGTGGCAAGCAATTATGATGATGATGATGATGATGATGATGACGACGATGGTACCAGCTTGGAGCCGACATGCACATACGAATGCTAGCTTGAGCATTTCCGTCATTTCCGAAGATCCCCGAACACAGCAGTTGTTGAAAGTTGTGACGGACGGTGTCTCATGTACTTGAACTGGGGAGTGCCAGTCACCTGACAACTGCGAAGGTGACGAGGTCCATGTGTGAGTGTGTTGTGTTCACGGTGACTTCTTTGTGCTCCTTCAGCTTCGCCCTGCAATACGCCAACCCTTGTGACGATACAGACAGCCTCTTTGGAATCGCCGACGCTCTCTGCTGTCAAACTGCTGGCATTACATCAGTTCCTGGGTAAGTCGCCTTGAAGTAAAAGTAAAAAGGAGGTTTAGATAAGTGCTCTTAATGTACTTTAAGATGTATAGCACGCTTATCCTAACCTAGCAGATCCCAGGTTCGGTTATCGGCGCCTTCAGTGATTTTAAAATTTACATGATTTTGGGATGAACTCAGACTAGAGAAAAAGGGAGGAAGGAAGATTGTAGTTTAACGTGACCGTTAATCTCAAGATCATGAGCCACGGGACCACCTTTTTTACGTGGTATCCGACCCACAGGACATGGCATTTCACTTCGAAAATCTCACATGCTTTGACCGGGAATCGAACCCGGCCTGCCTTGGTGAGAGGCAGACAGCTAGACCGCTGAGCCACCACGCCCCCAGAGAGGACAACTGAATTGCTATGTGCTCGCGGAGTAGTGTTACTTCTTGTCTAGAAAGCAGTGACATCCTAATACGCATGCAACATCCTGTAATCTGCAGGCTCCATGGCCGAGCAGCGGTCAGTTAGTAGGCCAAGGTCCTCAATAGGCTGTAGAGCCACAGTATGTTAGAAATCATTTTTATGGGCTTGGGACATCTCGGTCATCAGCCCCGTATGTTATTTTATTAGTGTAGGCGAGTGAGTCTGCCTTGGCCTTAAGTGGTTGCGGGGGGGGGGATATCAGCGAATATATAAGAAATACATCAAAGTTGCTTGCTTACAGCTTACTCGAAATACTTTCAGCAGGATTTTTATTATTATAATTATTATTTCCGACTTAATAAACTTCTGGAAGAAGAAATACAAAGAATAATGCTGTTTCGCTAACAGACATCTTGCTGGTTAGGAGAAAGTTATTGAGTTCTTCCTTGAGCCACAGATTAAGAGAATGAGTGGATGACGTCATGTATGTAGTATGCCCCCTGGTCATGGCGAGGATTTGTGATGTCAGAATTACGCATGGTTTTCAAGCAGTGGTAGCCGGTAATATGGTTGCAGACCAGATTAATCCAAGAAAACCAATTAATACCGTAATATTTTTAGTAATAAAAGTTGTACATTACCTTTTACATGTATAGGAACTCATAATTTTGTTCTTTAATCATTCAGAAAATCTTATAGTAAGTTACTAAAAACTATATTCAATTGCGCGGTAAAACGAATGTATCTCATTCATCACGAATGCCGCAGTTCATACAACATCACATTGTCACCGGATTAAATGGATTATGAGTTTGTCGAGGTACATGAAAACCTTCCGTTTCGTTATCGTTTTACCCTCCAGGGTTGGTTTTCCCTCAGACTCAGCGAGGGATCCCACCTGTACTGCCTCCAGGGCAGTGTCCTGGAGCTTAAAACATCGGGTTGGGGGACACAACTTTATTTAACATTTTAAATGATCTTGTCGACTTCGTCGTTACGCTGGGGTCTGGCGTTACGTTACGTTACGGGACGAAATGTACCCAGATGGACTGAGGTGTGTGACGCCATAGTACTGCTTGGTGCATGTGTTCCCCGACAATCTCTACTTCGTTAGTATAAAGCAAAAATCCCCGATTCTTGGATGTCACGGGTAATCTCGAGAACCACTGGATGGATTTTGATGCGGTTTTAACCATTCTGTAAAGGATATCTCGAGGAAAGATTCTGTAGAAAATAATTTATGTATGATCAAAGAAGCCTTGCAGTAACGATTTCAGTGAAAAAGTCGAAAACAAACTTGGCGTCCATGTGCTTCTTAAGCTTACGCTGGGCAAACCGTTAAAAATATCAATATACTATGAGCGTAAGAATTGGTCAGCATGAAAAGTTCTACAAAAAAGTCCGCGAGAGCATATCTCTATCTTCAATACATCGCCCACTATAAGTGTTTATAGACTGGATGGAAGGGGCACGTCCCCGCGCGCTCTGGTGATCGTGACGGCATCACGCGCGCTTGACCTTGCTTTGCCCTTGGTTTGCACTTGCTGTTCGCAAGTAATTTGAAACAAGATAAGCATTATGCAGATAATTTTCTAACATATCAAGAGTCTTTGGCTTCGAGCGAAGCTAGAAGCCTCCAACCTTTCTAGCATTTTTCAGCATTTGTAGCATTTAAAATGATACAAAGTCTAGTCTTTCAGACTGACTGTCACTTTTTTTTAGCGTATGGCTTTTAGTGCCGGGCGTGTCCCAGGACATGTTCGGCTCGCCAGTTTGTAGCTGCATCTATGCGGACACCCATGCCGTGAGGTACAAGTACCGTTGCGTGTGGAGTGTTGTCTGGGGAGGAAAGTGTGAATGTAAGGACGAGGAGTTGGAAGGTAGCAGCTGTGGCCTATAGTTAGGGACCAACCCCGGCATTTGCCTGGAAGGAAGATGGGAAACCACAGAAGACCATCTTCAAGGTTGCCGGCGGGGGGATACGAACCTCCTCACCTCCCGGATGAGAGCGACTGCTTGCAGCCACGAATTAACAACCACAGCTAACTCACCCGGTGGGATACAAGTGAGGAGGTGGGACGAGCACCTCGCCCAGGCGATCTCACCTGTCAAGCGAACAGGGGCCTTCTGAGGGATGGGAAGATTGGGAGGGATAGACAAGGAAGGGGGAAGGAGGCGGCCGTGGCCTTACGTTAGGTACAATCCCGGCATTTGACTGGAGACGAAGTGGGAAACCATGCAAAACCATTTCTGGGATGGCTGAGGTAGGAATTTAACCCCCTCTACTCATTTGGACCACCCGAGGCTGACTAGACCCCGTTCCAGTGCTCACACCACTTTTCAAATTATGTGGCAGAGCCGGGAATCGAACCTCGGACCTCCGGGGTGGCAGCTAAGCACGCTGACCGCTACACCACGGAGGCGACCTTAAATTTGTATTATAATAATGTTTAATAGGCTCAGCGTCGCCTTTGTATGTTTGGTGTGTGCTTAGCTAGTAGTAGGGATCATAGCTACTAGCTAAGTTGTGTGTCAGTGATGCTGAGCGGTGATTGGTTAGTTTGTATGGTCGTGTTTGAGCGTGCTGTGTCTGATAGATTTGTTGTGTTGTTTGTGATGGTTACATTGTGTTTTATTATTTTTCTGTTGATTGGTCTGAAATTGGCTATCTTGTGTAGTCAGGCATGGTAATCCATCCATAACTTGACCTGGTTCAATGTTGCTGAACTGTTGTTTTTGTGGTTATTGGTTAAGAGTTAGTATGTTGTGTTCTTTGTTAATCATACAGATGAGAGTTGTTGTATATCAGTGGCGTAGCCAGAGGGACCGCCCCTCCCGCCCCTCAAAAAAGCCACAACAGAAATTAGGGTGGGCATAAGCCTTTATATTTTATTACGGCTCGAACAAATTTAGAACCTACAACGAAATATTAAATATAGTAAATGGTTGACAAAGAATGGACTAACAATCTCTGCACGGCCCCAGTCATCATTTTCGTGTCTGCATTGCTTGGAAGAGCCGAAATAACAGGTCGTGAAAGGATTGTGAAGTGGGGGCATTTTCCAAGAACAGTAGGTGCCTCAGTACTGGGGATACAACCAGGTGATCATGACAAAAGTCTACCAAGAAATTAGGAGAATTCCAATTAGCAAGATATCTCTCTGAGAGGGGGGGGGGGGGGGCAGTTATAGCTTGTCAGCTTTTAATTTCCATTTCCTGGACATAGCAGGCTACAGTACTGGCGCAGCGTGGTTGATTGTCGCCACTGTCGGGATTTACGGTGGTTGTGCGTCTGTGCCAGAGAAGAGATACAGTTTGTAAGTGGTAGTATTGGGGAGGAGTCGAGAGTTTTTTGATAGTTGCTCGTTTCTTTCTTCTTTTTGTCACATTAGCGGATGTTTAACAGATCAACCGCTTTGTCATAAAGAAGGCAAAACTGGATACATCTTCGGTAAGTTATGAAAAGTTTTTATCGTAGGTGTGGACATTTGAGGCCCCCATTTCATTATATAGTCACAGCTTTTACAAATAATTTTCTCTGCACGAGAAAGACGCATTACTCACTGACAGAATGTAAAGTTATTCGATTCTTTTAAAAGGTTCGTATTTATTATTATTTAAAGAGTGTTACAGTTTCCTCTGAATAATAATAATAATAATAATAATATTTTTTTTTTGTCGTGTAGCTTCCTGAGAAGCCGAGTGCAGGTCTTTCTAGTCGACGCCCGTGGGCGACCTGCGCGTCGGGATGAAAGATGGAATGGATGAAGATGAATGAAACTGGGCAAATATGTGGAAGGAAGCGGCCGTGGCCTGTCAGAAAGTACTGTCCCAGCATTTGCCTGTTGTTGAAAATGGGAAACCACGGAAAAACATTTCAAGGACAGCCAACGGTGGGGCTCGAACCCACGCGTCTACCGAGTCAGCAGAGAGCTTGGCCCCTTGACCTAACGGTGCGCTTTAGCCCGCGTAGCCACTGCTGTCGGTATAATAATAATAATAGTAATAATAATAAACAAGAATGAGGTCAACGGCGACCGTTAGGCTTACCTTAACACAGCACTGTATAAATTAGACTAACAATAATAGACCTAAATGTTTTGCAACGTACCTTCTTTGTTTGATGCCTTCATGAGTGTCCCTTTTTCCTATTATCTACTCGTGATGGTTTTTATGCACATATACATTCAATTGACTAAAAACATTTCTGGTAAATAAACTATTTAAAAAACACCAAGACATCCTGCGGTGTTAATGTAAAGAACATTCTGAACTGCAACGTGCCAATATGCCATAATAGTAGCATTCTGATAACTGATAATTCGAAATCTGTGCAACAGAGACAAATATAGACACTGACACAGCTGTGAACTGCCTCAAAACAAAGCAACGAAGGGCGGAATTCAGACAGACATGCACAGACTGAAGATTTTTGCCGTAAGCTAAAAATGAATCCTAAAGTTCTTATAATCAGAACAAGTAGTTCCGTGGAGAACTACCTATAGCCTATTTTCATATATCCTATTGGTCTTCATTATTAAAAAATTCTCCCGCCTATGAAAAGGAACGCCATTTTGGTTTGTCCTTTATGTAGGCCATAGGGTTATGCACCATTAGATGAAGATTATTGCGTAGGTTCATTATTCAAACGTTCACTCCAATCGCATGATTAGGACACAAAAAATAAAAACTCAATTTTAAAATTTCGCATGGCTGCCATCTTCAGGTTATGAAACAATTGAATTTAATTAGGTGCCAGGAGATTTTGTATGAATATTTACAGTGCCAAGTTTCACTGCGCTCGGATAATTAAATTGCGAGTCAATTCCATTTAAACGTTTGAATTTTGGTTAGCCGCCATGTTGGTATTGTGCTCACCAGGTAATTGAAAGTCCAATATGTGAACTTATATTGTAACGTTTTGCTAGCCCACACGTTGAGCGACAAGTGTAACGTTAATTAGTGCCCCATCTGTTGGTAGCGACAAATGTAGCAGTTTGGCTGCCCCTAACTGTTGGGTGATAAATGTAACTGTTTACCTTTGCCTAAGCTACGTTGTTATAATGGACGCCAAGACCTCAATGCAATGCTGAAATCTAAATTTGTATTTAACAACGTCTAGCTCTGGTAGAACACCTTCAAGAATCTATTCACTCAGATCGTGGTATGATTTGATCATTAACCCAACAAACAATTGTATCAGGAGAAGGAATTGGTCTATATCTAATGCTACCTACTGAAAGCAAAGATTGCATTGTAAAAGAAATGAATTTATTATATAAAACAAGTATAGCAAAATTAATAATAATAATAATAAGTATAAAATTTAAATTGGAGCGTTGCGATTTTAATATTACCGATAGAAAATTACGTGAAAACGGAGTCTGATAAATTATTGATTTTACTCTTAATCCCAAGCTATGAAGTTACTGAAATATGAAATATAAAAAAGAAAAATGAGAGATTGCGTATTTCTGCGTCATTCGCGCTTACCACTGGAAATTGCCAAAGCATTTCCCTCGTACTGGATGATGCTGTGTGCTTCCCACAGTCTCCTGCACGTCGTCATCACCGTCGATATTTGATGATATACTTGTAGATTTGGTGGCTTTATGGTCCTAACAACGGAGCCATACCCTCGTACAACCAGACTGGTTAAGTTTTAAACAGATAGTTCTCCACTCCACGGAACATCGGAGCGACACACACTTGCAACCGAACTAGTCAAGTCTTTCACAGATTGTCCCCCACTCCACGGAACATCGGAGCGACTCCCGCGTGCAACATACTCGGCAAGTTCTACAGAGATTGTCCTCGTTCCACGGCGCGTCGAACGATATATGCCCCTGTCGGCTCCCCACTCCAGTGCCGACTTCCAGCTTACGTGGTCTTCACTGATTGGCTGAGCACCCCGCTACTTCCCCTTCTCTGGCTCATTACACACGGCGCGCGAATGAAGAAGTCGATTTCCGTTCCAACCATCCGCCTTTTCTTGACGCTGCAACCCCGCTTGCGTAATACTACGTGACAAGAATCATCCTGTATCTGAATTTCCAGTGAGTCATGTCTCCCATAATATCCTAACTGACGAAACTCCGTAAAATTCCGTAATCACATAATTTTCTATGATATTGTCGTTCGTAATAATTTGCTTGATAGCATTTTCTAAGACATAGAAAACCTATCTGTATGCTTATAATTTTTATAAAATGCTCCGAAAATATCTTAATAATAATTATAATAAATTAATAATAATAATAAATTAACATGAAAAATTCTCTTGGCTGAACAATTTGCCGCGTAAATAAATATAGAATGGGCATAAGAACCCCTCGAAAAACACGTAACAATATTAATAGCCTCGATCAGCATACAAAATTTCAGTTTGATTGCTGCTTTAGATTTGTAGATATTGAGAACCGTCTAAATATTTCGGATGGTCGCCATATTGGATTGTTATAAATATAGGCCATACAGTTATGTACTATTAGATGAAAATAATTCCGTAGGTTCATTATTCAAACTTTCACTTCGATCGCATAATTAGGAACAAGAAATAAAAGAAGAATATTTGCTGTCTTGTCAGGAAACACACGCGAGTGGAACTTGTGGTGTTCACCTACTAAGTCATACGTTCATTATCTAATATATAAAATATTCCTTTCGGTACGCCGGAAGGCGGAGGTAGATTTCACCGGGAAAACTAGAGGATAGGCGAAAATAGGCAGAATATGCAGGTTTTCGTAGAAGGATCAGACCTCATTTATTGCGTAAAAGTATTTTACAATTGGCAATTAATTAACTTAGCTTTTCGTTTCTTTATATATATTTTTAACATTTTATTGTCTTATGGGGACGGTAACCTTCTCATCATTTAGGGTTCATTTTCATACTTGTGGTCACACTGTCCTTATGCAAGGTTTCGACACTGATGTGTAACTATATAGCGGTCTGTCACTTCTTCACGCAAAATTTTATCTCCCGCAGAGATGATGGTTGGTTCCTCAGTTTAGGGGCTGCGACAACGCGGTCATGTAGCCCCGTGTACTTTGGGTGTGTGTAGAATCTGTCTGATATAAACGGTGTTAATTGTGATGGCTGTATTAGTCTGTAATTATGGTAAGGACTGTGGACGGTCAATTTCAAGTAGTAGTTCCTAATTTTGCTACCAAATACTACCGTCAACGACACCTGGTTGTGAACTTGGCTACTAGATGCCACCGCAACCAGCTACTCGCAACTAACGTTGGAACTTCCTCTCCAAAGGAAGGCATACTGAGGGATTTTTAACGTTCTTAGAAAATACGACGATTTCGGCCGGCTTTGAACCCACGACCTTGGGCATAGTTCAGCATGCTACCAGTTACCTCACTGAAGCCGCTTCCCACAGAGTCAAGTGGAAAAATGAATGTGATCTCGTGCAATGGTGTTGTCATGGCAACGTCTGATGGTTCATCCCTCATCATTTCTGTAGTGTTGTCATGGCAACGTCTGATGGCACTTGGCATTTTCTTCTAATTACGAAATAATTTTGCTCATCCCTTGGCGTAAGGGTGGGTCATATCAAATTCAGACAAAAGTTTTAGGTTATTATTAGGGGAATATTGTCCATTTTGTAGGATTTTGATATTGTGCCTATTAAGAGAGATATGGTTAATGATTCCCGAAAAACTCACTTTATCGCACCCCTTTGGTCAATGGATGGTGCTGTCAAAAAACTTTTCAAACATAAATTTTTGGGCCTTATACGACACATAGTATGAAATTTGAATGGATTCGATATTTCAAATATTAAGAGAGTTATAGCGATATTTCACTTTTTCGAAAAATGCTCCCCATTTTCTCCCCCTTCGACCGATTGTGCCCATTAACGAACTCGACCGAGATTTTATAGGGATATATTATTTTAAAAATTCAAAGTGATTGATGCAAAATTGCGGTAGTATCGTGTCCACAAGAAAATGATATATGTATATAATACATAAATTATATATAAACTTTTGAACTGACGGTGGTTTTGGGGTCTGGGTGATGTCAAACGCGAAGATATGTCGAAATTTTTTGGAAGTCGAAACATGGTACCCATTGCAATAGTTAGCTTTCTAATGAAATCTACCTAAAAGTGAAAGTATGTATGTAAGTATGTATGTATGTGGGTTTGTTCCGTATACAAATCTACACCGTTCCACCAATCTCAACCAAATTTTGCATACACATAGTTTAGGACCCAGAAGGAACGGCTGGCTACATGAATTTGCGATAGTCTTTCTCATTCTTCTGATTTCGGCCATTTTGCACTCGAGCAAAGGCTAATAAATTCATAAAATATACTCATGAAGGAATGGCAAGGCAGATAGTTTCCATGGCAACATAGCTCAAGTCGAGACACGGCCGACTGGATGCCAATTGCGCTCTGCACTACCGGTATACAAAATGAGGTACTTTACATGAAATCCCGTTAGTTACTCAACTGCTCACAACGCACTGTCTACCCAGTATAGCATAACAAAGACTTGACACTATTTGTAAATATAATTTCCGAAATATCAAAATGAAAAATTGTATCACAAAATAATATAATAATAACCCCTGGCACTACAGCCCATTAAGAGCCTGGGCCTACCAAGCGACCGCTGCCCAGCCATTTACCCTTCAGTTATTGGGGTGATACGTGATCAGCGCATCGGGTCCCCTCGGCCGTTAATCTTGGTTTTCGTGATTGGGGCGTGGCCTCACTGTCCGACAGCTACTCAATTGTCCTCACATGGCTGAGTGCACCCCGTTCCAGCCCTCACGTCAGTTTCTAAAATTTTTGACGGAGCCGGGAATCGAACCCGGGGCGTCTGGGTAAAAGGTAGGCACGCTACCCCATCACCACGTATCCTGCCACAAAATACAATAGCGTGATAATAAATGACAGAAGCTAAACCAAGAGATCTGACCCTTCGAAGAATGAGGGTATCAGAAAAGATGAAACAAGGTCCAATTAAGGCGGGAATTTGAAAGACTCCTTAGACCTCGGATATCCTAATACCGTCAGGGTCGGAAGAGAACAAGAGTTGACCAAGGGAGGCCGACTGAAAATGTGCCAGAGAGGACCCCGGCACAATTAAGTGGAAGCAAACGCGAAGTCAGCTGGGGTCCCCTGATCGCTAACCAGCGTCCCACAAGTTGTAAGCCCCTGAAGGAGGGGGAGTGTCGTAATGTCGTAAGTGAACGAGAGGTGACCAAGGGTGGTCAACAGAAAAGATGACCGAAGGAAGCCCGGCACTAGTAAAACATTATGATACGCATTTTTCTAAAGATAACTTATGGATATGCACCGGACGGTTGATTCAGTAGTTAAATGGATATCATCGCAGGTATCAGAGGCAAAGAAGTCCCTATCATGTGCGTTATTAGCATTGGCCAAGTACACTCCCGGCATTTGCCTGGACAGAGTGTAGAAAAACCTCACTCAGGATAGGTTCGAACCTACGATGTCTGGACTTGCTACAGCTGCCCTCGCGACCGTGGTGCACGATTAAACGATCACAACTACGGTGCGGGACTCTCAAAATGACGACTACTCACAACAGACGAAGGAGTGTTTGTGTTCGGAATACAGTTATCGTCGGAAATCACGTAAGACTATCATCTCACCTAACTCTGTCTCACGTAAACTCGGGAAATGAAAGCACTCCTCCTGCGGGGGACCAAGAGTAGTGTTGAATGCGACATCTACCATCGGTTCTTGCAGCCGGCATATGTAATGCCATTGTAGATATATTTTGTTCTCGTTGATAATAGCTTTAAACTGCCTGTTCATTTAGCACAAGACAAGATAGGTTGCAGTACCATTTTCACTGCGAGCTGGATCGCATCCCTCCTGGTTGCTTTAAACTGCCTGCCCATTCAACACACAGACGCGTACAGGATCTTTTCACAGTTGCACTTCATTCGTATTTCCTTTTTTTTTTTTTTTTTTTTTTTTTTTTTTTTTTTTTTCAGAACTAGCACTGACGTTATTTCATTTCTTACTACCGTCTATATGAGTTTTTGGACTTTGCTACACCCATAAAATAATAAACAATACACAAATAATTTTCTAAATGAAACATTGTCTTAACCTGAAGTAAGTTATTGTATTTATTAAATTTATATTCATTCAATGTCATTTAAATTAGAATTGCATAATGATTTTAATGCATTTTTAATCGTAGTCACATTTATAATTATATTTGTTTTTTCCATTGCTTTATTTCTAGACACCAAATACTTTGAGCTAACCTCTTTACTTTCCACCACGTCGTGTTACTTGAATCCGCTTTGATTAGAAAAGGCTCATGGATCTATAAGCATACAGGATCTTCATTAATTATACACGGATTGGTAAAGTATTGATATTCCATGTCTGCCATTTCAAGCTTTTGACCTATCTTATGAAATACTTTAGGGGCTAAAGAGAAGCCCAATGTGTACTCAATCAATGCATCCCATTTGACATTTTACTGGAATTATACTTTGCAGCATTTACTTTAACAAGGTGAGATAGATTAGTTGGTTCCACTGTTTAGTGGCTGCGACACCGCAGTCATGCAGCCCCGTGTACTTTGGATGTGTGTAGAATCTGCCTGATAACCGGTGTTAATTGTGATGGCTGTATTATTGTGTGTTATATGTAATTCAGGTAAGGACTACAGACAGTCAGTGTTAAGTAGTTCCTACTTTTTCTACCAAATGCTACCGTCAACGACACCTAGCTGCATACTTGGCTAATAGATACTCCTGCAACCAGACGGTGACCGTTGGAACTTAATTGCGTTAATCAAATTTTACTTTCACACGAGTGTAGTTAGTGGAAGGTTCTTTTAGATTATCCTCGTCACTTGTTGAGTAGAATCTGGGAGTTTTCTAGCCGGGGTTTTCAGGTTCTGAAATCCAGTCACCATCGAGGGATCTCAACAAGCTGATGGTAGGTATTTTCGGGTACAGTACGCTACTGTTGTATATGGAGAATTAGTGTTAGTGCGGAGGAGTGAATGGGCGCGGGGTATGTCTGGTATTGAGAGTAGAGATGGGATATGGTGTGAATGCTTTGTCTTCGTAGTCAATAATTGAATTCGTCCCCACCATAACGTTGTAAGCGCCAATTTCTTATTTCTTTCCGGGAGAAGCCACTTATCCACTTCTCTCGTCATCCTGAGTATGACGCTGCATGACCACCTCTAGAGTTTACACATGTGGGATGGTCTTTGGATACCACACATTCACGTACCGGGTATCGTTAGTACAATGGGCAGCGTCTTGGTGCAGTCTCTGACAGTTGAAGCAGTGTATGCTTATTTTTGTCGTGTGGCCTCCTGAGAGGCCAAGTGTAGATCTTTCTAGTCGACACCCGTGGGCGACCTGCGCGTTGGGATGAGAGATGGAATGGATGAAGATGAATTTAATTGGGCAATGATTTGGAAGGAAGCGGCCGTGGCCTATCTGAAAGTACCATCCCAGGATTTGCCTGGTGTTGAAAATGGGAAACGACGGAAAACCATTTCAAGGGCGGCCGACGGTGGGGCTCGAACCCACGCATCTACCGAGTCAGCAGAGCTTGGCCCCATGTTTTAACGCTGTGCTTTAACCGGCGTAGCCACTGCTGTCGGTATTGTATGGTTAGCTGAGTGCGTTAGGTGTGAGTGGTGGGAGTGATAGAGTTGGGTTGTAGTTGATAATTGGTAGAGGTTCTTATTGTCTTGCTTGGTGGGAGGCTTCTTGTGGGTGAGGATAGCGTTGAGTGGGGATTAATTGGTAGGAGTTGGTGAGAGGGTTTGAGCATCAATTTGAGCGCTGGTGTTGTGCTGGTGGTCGTGGGTTTCTTGAAGTCTCGGCTGGTAGTCGAACTCTCAATTACGGTGACTGGCTTGGAGCTGGTTCCTTGGCTGGAGTTCGGGGGCTATAGGGGTACCACGTAGAAAAGAATGTTGGAGGCGGGACTCACCATACGTTGCTGCTGAAGAGCTTCCCCTCCATACACCACTTCACATGGTCCAACGACAAGGAAACCAGTAGCAGCGAGAAAGAGAGAGAGAGAGACACTTCCCCTACATGACGCACATGCGCAGAAGAAAGACTAGCAGTGGACAGACAAGAGAGCTGAAAACACTCTCCCCTAATTTGGTGCGCATGCGCATTGAAATATTCTTTTCTATGTGGTAACCCTATATCAGACGAATTTCACGTCATGTCTTATGAGCTGCTGACTGATTATATTTATTTATGAAGTGATTTGATGATCTGCAGTCCGCTGGTTGCGGATACTGCGGGTTCGACGTGGGAGGTCGTGGAGCGGTGTAAGGCGCTTGAATATTACGAACCCTCACCTCTGCTGTCTTATCTTGAAGTCCGTGAAACTGTTGATGTGTGTTGTCATCGCGAGAATAAAGGTCGCGTAAAACTTAAACCTCCTCTTACTGTTTTTGCTAATCCTACCAAAACATATCCCCCCTCTTCAATTGTCGCCCTTTCAAAATTGATTAATTTTGGTTATCATTAATTTCCTTGTTTATACTGTTTAATAGGTCAGTTACATCATCCTCGTCTTCGGAAACCACTTCCATGTCTTCACTTTCAAATTTACTGTTAAATTTCAACTTAGGAATGGAACGCCTTTTTGTTTGCTTTGTTTTTTCTTGGCATTTAAGATTTAGGGCACAGATTTTGACATATTTCTCTTAGAATTTATCTTTTTCTGTGGCATCAGTGGCTTCTTGTAGATTTATCTTTTGTCTAGCCACAGCCTTAGAATAAGGTTGAATATGCTCCGGAGTGGTAATGGGATAGTAGTCACTCTAGTTTGATTAATCTTCTCATTTTGAAAATGTCTCACTGGTGAAGATTGACTCGTTGATGGCCACCATGTAACATCATGTACGGTACCTATGATCATTGGTCATTGGTTCAGGACGATGTTTTGATCCAACGTACATGATAGTGCATCTTTCCAATGTAAACCATCTCAACATTCTAGGTTATGTTTAAAACTGAAATATGGTAAAACAAGTTACTCACCAATAAGCAGTGATTTAAAACACAAAACATAACTGACAAGTCTTAAATATAAGCAGTAAAACCACAAGTTGTTAATTTTCGCACTAAAGAACATATTTCTAATTTACTCGAAAACAATAGCTCATGGATAATCACAACTCCCGCTTGCTCGCACTCTAGTGAATAAACTCAAACTTTGTCTTTTTACAGTTGCGGTCGCGTTGATAGGAGCACCTGTCAAGAAACTGAAGGGTGATCCAAGGTGCACTATGATCAAGGTACAATCTCCCTTATATATTAAAAGATCCAATTTCCAGTGAGTTGCACATCAGTGTCCTGGATTTCGTCCCCATTTTGTTCAGCAAACAGCCATCTCTTCCATTTCAAATTCCATGAAGACTCGTCCTTTCGGCGGGTTAGCCTCATGTTATAGGATGATCTCCATTCCTCGATGACTGGCTGTCACAATACACAACATTTTAATAATCGTTATAGTACTTATTGTCTATTCTTTGATAGTAATACAATATCTATTTATATTCACGGGTATCTTGTGATACAGTCTGAAACTTCAGGCTCTACTGTTCTTCAGCCTCCCAGCACGGGGCTTGCGAGCTTTGGCGACTTATTTGTCCGTAATAGAGCAGGCACGATTGCGTTTGGCCGCAAGAGTAGGAATTACTTGAAAAAATTCAATGTCTGCAGTCCTTATTTGAATTGAAAACAGATAACACACACTAATACAGTCATCACAATAACACCGGTTATCAGAAAGATTTTACACACACCCAAAGCACACGGGGCTACATGACCGCGTTGTCACAGCCCCTAAACTGAGGAACCAACCAGTTATATTTCTGACTATACTTCTCTGTTTAATTTGGGACTGGCCTGTTACCCTTTCACGAATTGATTGCCGGCGGCCAAGTTGGAAACTATTCTTTTTGTTTAGTCTACTTGTGTAACACGTCAGCCTGCTTCTTTGACAGGTATAGTTGCGTGAGTAGGATATGGCTCAGCTCCAGTAACCTCAGTCATCGTTTAACTGTCCGTGGTGACATAAGCTCACGTGACGCTTATCTGCGCTTCTAAGACAGGTAACACGCGTAATGCTACTTGACATGCGTGGACTGCATTCCGTCATCGCTGTGTCCTCCGCTTCGCCCCGCGGGGCTTCAACTACAATAAACAACAAGCGCTGGTGCGGCCACTTTCAGCGGCAATCAAATCATAAATGGATAAAACTCTAAATTCGCGTCTCACCCGTCGATTATGTTTAGTAGTTGTCCATCTTTGTTTTGTTAACTTTTAAAACGTCAGTTCTGAAAGGGACGCAGAATTACGCGCTTCGCGCCCTAACAATACCGTGTCTATTACTTACTACATTGTTCGCTATCGTTTCACTTTTACTTGCTTTAGACTTTGGACACCTTCAATCTTTATGCATTTCCTCATACACAAAGTGACGCGCACACGCGCCTCGCGTTCCGAAAAGATTGATGCTGTTATCCGTAAAATCGTCCCTTATATTGCGTCATGCCAACATAGTCTTGTCGCCTCCGTAGCGTAGTGGTCAGCATAGTTAGCTGCCGCCCCGGAGGTCCTGGGTTCGATTCCCGGCTCTGCCACGAAATTTGAAAAGTGGCATCCCACTTCGTCTTCGGACAAATGCCGGGATGGTACCTACTGTAAGGCCACGGCCGCCTCCTTCCCGCTTCCTTGCCTATCCATCCTAATCTTCCCCGCCCTCCCCAACCCTCATGAGGCCCCTGTTCGCTTTGCAGGTGAGGCCGCCTGGGCGAGGTGTTGATCACACCTCCACAGTTGTATCCACTCTGACCAGATGTTCCCATCTATAGGACGCTGCCCGTCGAGGCGGTAGTGGTGAGTTCCCCCGCTGAGTCCGCAGGGGGGGGGGGGTCACTCACCCTACACCATAAATTAGTACCAGGTAAGTCCTGGGAGCAAAGAAGGCCGGGTTCCATCCCGTCTAGTGCTGTTGTCACAAAGAGTGGAAGCCTCTACCTTCCACTACTCCAAGGACCTCCACGGCCTGTACGTAGTTGGCTTTGCTTTGCCTTTTTACTTAAAACACTGAGGCTCTGGTTTTCCGCGGTAGGGGGTGTGGTGGCTTAGCGGTCTAGCTGTATGCCACTCACCAAGGCGGTCCGGGTTCGATTCCCGGTCAATGCATGTGCGATTTTCGAAGTGAAATGCCATGTCCTGTGGTTCGGATTCCACGTAAAAAGGAGGTCCCGTGGCTCATAATCACAAAATTCAAGGTCACGTAAAACTACAATCTTCCTTCTTCCTTGGTTTTCCGCGAGGGGAGTGGCGATGCTCCCGCCCCTAATCTCTTTCTTTAAAGTAGTCCCGTGCAGATTTCTTTGCTCAACAGCAGACCCCGATTGTCTGAATCTACGCCTGTACTATTATTTACATAATTATTCAATTTTACTAAATTCAACCTCATAACTCCATACCAAAAGGTTGTAATTCTTTCGAGCATCTCTGCCACAATTGATCCATGTGAACAAGCTTTGGTAGTTAGTTATTGACTGTTTGTACGGTTTATTTCTGAAAATTTTAGCGTAGCCTATTATGTCACGAGCTCCTACACAAGGTTTACTTGGTAGGGACTCCGTTATAGGTTAGAAAGTAAATCAGACAGCCCCCGCCCCACTAAAAATGTTCTAACTCGTTAAAGTATTCAAAATTCTAAATTCACTTTTTAGGGGTAAAGAGAAGGAAAATATTACGTCAATTGAGACGAATATTAGACCTGACATGGTCAGTGTTAAGAAAACGTGGCAACTTTTGAAACAAGAATGGAGTCGATTATGGCTACATTAGGGTCTAACTTACAATCAAAGATATCCACCCTTGAAACCTATTAAACTACTCTTGAAGTTAATATGACTTCCCTTGAATCACATTTGCAGTCAAATATGGCTATTTTAGGATATGATATGCATTTAAATTTAACTAGTAGTATTAAAGGACTGGAATCAAAACTAGAATCCATGAAGTCTGTTATTCTAGGTACAATTAAAGCCGACTTAAAATCCTTGGAAGGTCAATTGCAGACTAACATTGATGTATTCGATTCAAGTGTAGATGAAAGTTTAAATGAGATGGCTAGTTAGGTTGAGATGTTTTTGAAACTGTATAAGAGGAGAATGGAAGACAGAATCGATCAACGAGTCGATAAAGCTCAATTAAATATTGATGGGAATATAAAAACGTTCGAGGCACAACTTCTTGAAAACATAGGAACATTAGATACGAAAGATGTCGAAAATATGGATGGTTCAGGCAAGGAGCTGTCAAATAAGTTGATGAGGTCATGGACGAGGTACAATACATAGTTAAAGGAGTTCGAATCACCATTGACGCTGTTAAGGTCAAATATGACGAGAAGTTTGATTAATTGAAAGCAGATATCGTATCAGTTGCTAGGAGAAAGACAGTCGTAACTATTTACAACATGGAGACCAAATTTAAACAACAAAAGCAACAGGATCGTATGGTGAAAATAGAATCGGAACTGAGTAGATAAAAGTTTCAAGATATAACTCCATGACAGAATAGGTAATCAGCAGAAACACATATTTTTCAAGATAGTCCAACTCAAATTCTAAAAAAAAGTCCTCTCGGCACGCCATAAGGCAGAGGTAGATTTCACCGGGCAAACTTGGGGATAGGCGAAAATAGGCAGAATATGCAGGTTTTCGTAGAAGGATCAGACCTCATTTATTGCGAGAAAGTATTTTATAATTGGAGCTTAACTGACTTTGTTTCTCGTCATTTTATGCATATTTTAAACATTGTGTTGTCTTATGGGGACGGTAACCTTCTTGCCATTTGGGGTCCATTTTTATACTTGTAGTCACACTGTCCTTATGCAAGGTTTCGACACTGATGTGTAACTATCTAACGGTCTGTTACTTCCTCATGCAAAATTTTATCTCCCGCAGAGATTTTGGTTGGTTCCTCAGTTTAGGGGCTGCGACAACGCGGTCATGTAGCCCTGTGTACTTTGGGTGTGTGTAGAATCTGTCTGATAAACGGTGTTAATTGTGATGGCTGTATTAGTCTGTAATTATGGTAAAGACTGCAGACGGTCAATTTCAAGAAGTAGTTCCTAATGTTGTTACCAAATACTACCGTCAACGACACCAAGCTGTGAACTTGGCTACTAGGTGCCACCACAACCAGCAACGAACGTTGGAACTTCCCTTCCAAAGGAAAGCATACTGAGGGATTTTTAGCGTTCTTAGAAAATCCGACGACTTTGGCCGGTTTTGAACCCGCGACCTTGGGCATAGAAGTTCAGCATGCTACCAGTTACGTCACCGAAGCAGCTTCACACCTAGTCAGATGAAAAACTGAATGTGATCTCGTGCAAGTGCGTTGTCATGACAACGTCTGATGGCTCATCCCTCATCAATTTAGTAGTGTTGTCATGGCAACCTCTGATAGCTCTTGGCATTTTCTTATAATTCCGAAATCATTTTTCTCATCCCCTTGGCGTAATGGTGGGTCATATCAAAAATTCTTTCAGACAAATGTTTTAGGTAATTATTAGAGGAATATTGTCCATTTTGTACGGTTTTGATATTGTGCCTATTAAGAGAGATATGATTAATGTTTCCTGAAAAACCCACTTTTTCCCACCCCTTTGGTCAATGGTTGGTGCTATCAAAAAAATTTTCAAACATAATTTTTTGTGCCTTATCCGACACATAGTATGAACTTTAATTGGATTCGATATTTCAAATATTAAGAGAGTTATAGCGATATTTCACTTTAAAAAAGTCCCCCATATTCACCCCCGTCGACCGAGTGTGCCCATTAACGAACTCGACCGAGATTTTATAGGGATACATATGATTTAAAAATTTCAAAGTGATTGGTGCAAAATTGCGGTAGTTATCGTGTCCACAAGAAAGTGATATATATATATAGATACATATATACATAAATTATATATAAACTTTTGAACTGACGGTGGTTTTGGGGTCAGGGGGATGTGAAACGCGAAGATATGTCGAAATTTTCCGGAAGTCGAAACATGGTACCCATTGCAATTGTTAGCTTTCTAATGAAATCTACCTAAAACACGCATAGCTAATGATCGTCAAATGGAGCAGGTGACCATCGTCAAAAACATTGATGATCGACCTCGGAAGTTTCCAGGGACCATTAATATGACTCCAATGGAATTCATTAGGGATATTAGATAATATTTAGTTGAAAACCGAATATCTAAGGAGCGTGAACTTAGAATTATTGAACGTTCTCCTGAGAGTCCTGCTCTGACTTGTTTTCGCGCGTTCAGAAATAATTTTAAGAATATGGAAGAGTTGACAATAGCTTTGTTATGTAGATTTTGGAGGTAAGAGGATCAACGCAACATACGCAGATGTATTCTGAAATATATAGAACGCGATACGCAAGTTACTTCACGTCCCAACTTGCTAAGTTTGCGATTTTTAGCACCTCCATTGCCAGAGGATGAGTTAATTCAGGCGATATCACGACAATTTCCTATCAAAGTACAGCGAACACGTACATTTGGGGCTGACACACTCGAACATTGCGACGAGATCTTAAGAAAGATAGATTATGCAAGCGCACAGTTACTCGAAACACAAGACCTGAACATACCGAAAGTCGAGAAGTTAACACAGTTGTAATAGACAATGCCATGCAAACTGAGAAAGGAACACCGTGGGAATCAGGAAATTTGGAAACAAAGCTTGTACATTTCAAAGACATCGATAAAATCATAGACCGTATAGCTGACCGTACTTAACGACCATCGAAGGGATAGACAACCCTACTACCATAACAGAAGGCAGCGATATTTCGAGAGAGGTCGGTACAACGTTTACAAGTGAGGATGGTTTGATCGTGAAAACAGCAGATTTAATCAGCAATCGAACAGACCAAGCGGAGTCGCGAAGATTTAAATGCGAGGTATATAGAAAGGTATAGGAGATGTAATTTCTACATTACTCTTTAATGTAGCTCTAGAAAAAATAATTCAACAACTGCCAATCAATCCAGGAGGGTCCATATTTAACAGACAAGTGCAGGTGATAGCATATGCGGATGATATAGCATTAAGTGCAAGGAACAGTAAAACATTAGAAGAGAGCTATGTCCTGTTGGAAGAAAAGGCACGAAAGTTAGGATTAGAAGTGAATACAAGTAAAACCAAGTATATGAAGATGGGAAACTCCAGAGAGGCAAGAAGAGATCCGTATATTAAATTAAATGGGAAAGAATATCAAAGAGTAGAAGAATTCAAATATTTGGGCTCAATAATAACTGAGGATAACAGAACATCAGTGGAAATACAAGAAATAATTAAAAGTGGAAATAGATGCTATTACGCTCTGCAAAGCATGTTTAAATCGAGAAATGTTAGTAGGAATACTAAAATAAAAATTTAGATTACAATACAAAGACCTGTGGTTATGTATGGATCGGAAGGTTGGGTTCTCAATAGAAGAGAAGAAGATTGGCTGCGAAGTTGGGAAAGGAAGATCTTGAGGAAAATATACGGGGCAGTGAGAGAGGAGGAAGGTTGGAGAATAAGGACAAATGTGTTACTACAGGAACTCTTCGGACAGGCAGATATTGTGGTCAAAATTAAGCAGGGGAGGATAATATGGGCAGGACACGTTCAGAGAATGCCAGAATCACGGAGTGTCAAAAAGGTGTTTACGCAAAGACCGGATGGAAGGAAGAGAAGAGGAAGACCCAGGAGACGGTGGATAGATGATGTGGAAGACGACCTTAGGAGTCTGAGAATCAGGAACTGGAGAAGGAAGGCGGAAGATAGAGATGAATGGAGGCAGGTGATAAAGGAGGCCAAGGTTCTTCAAGGACTGTAGCGCCGACCAGTAAGTAAGTATATAGAAAGTCAGGAATTGTTGCGACAACTGCGAAATGAGCACCGTCCAACCGCACCTCCTAAAGAATTAATTTAAAGATCTCATGGTGCAGGATCAAGAGAAAAAAAAGAAAAACGTGTTTTCATGAATGAACGAGCAGACAATCACCTCATGACTATCACATCGTGAGAGACATCGTACACAAATGTATTGATAGAGATCACACCAAATTGAATATAATAGTACCACCAAAGCTTGTCAATAAGGTTATATGGTTAACACACTGATCAGCAGCTCACTTAGGCGTAGATATAACACTGGCTATTGCAAAGGATACTCTTACTCGGAACAGGATGGGAGAAACTGTTCGATAGGTCATGAAGACATGTGGTAAGTGCCAACGCTGTAAATATGGATCCAAGCTCACGAAAGAAGAACCTAAATTTATTCCACCGTCTAAACCAAAGGAGCTTTTTGCTACTGACATATTTGCTCCAATCCCTCGTTCAACAAGAGGAAATCAGTTCATTTTGGTGACAAATGATGTTTTAAAAATCTGTGTCACTATGCCGTACACAGAAAGGTACATCCAGATACGTCATAAAGTGCATAGAAAATAGTGTAAATTCAACAGCTGACAAATCGGAATTTTTCTTGAGCATTCACAGTTCACAATTCACAAGGAAATAATTTCAAAAGGCCATGGAAAGACAGGGGATTGCACACATTTATAATTATGTCCGATATCCAGAAGGACATTCTGCTGAGAGAATCTTGAGTAAAATAAGCAAGTCCTGCAGACAATAAATTCCTGAGAATCACAATAAATAGATGAAGGTTGTCCCAATTATTGAAACATGTTTGAATTCAACGGTACATGAAAGCACAGGACATATAGTATCTCAGTTTCACCTTGGAATTAAACCCGATAGTCCATGGAATAGGATATTGCAAGCACCGCCAGACGTAGAACCAACCCAAGACCGCAGAATTGAACTCGCAAGAGATAAACTGAAGAGTAAAACTGAGAGGCGAGCTAAATGGAATTCAGGAAGGAGATATTGTGAGCCTTTCAATGAAGGAGATGCAATTTTAATCCGCAAACCGATATCATCGAACTTACCTATGAAAATATACCATAAATTTGCTCCTCTCTATGAGGGTCCTTTTAAGATCACGACATCATATGATAACAACAGTTCCCGATATAAAGTAGTTAATTCAACGCCGCAAGCCTGAGGAAGTATCATTCCGGCCTAACGAAGGAGATGAACATAAAAGTATGATTTTGATCAGGCATCGCATGCATAAATTTATGCAGGTATTACGCCTATGTATTCATTCTGGTAATGACATTTGATAAGCTACTCTACATTCCACTTATAAACAGCGAGGAAGGAGAGAGATGTGCTTGTTGTGACTTGGGCCACTCGGCAACAATGACAGTAATTTGGAAAAGCCGCATGAGGAAAATGTCGCCGAGAACAGCTGTGAACCTCGAGCCGTAATTACGTCACCAATCAGGGGGAAACGGTTGCTGATTTGACTCAAGTAATCCATAGTCCCTGCCTTGGGTTTTTGTGGGTATCTACTCACATAACGTAACGGCGGTGCTTTTTGAGGATCCAACCAGTCTTCGGGCTGACTACCTAACAACAACAATCCATAGTCCAGTGGCAGCCAAGCAAAAGTACAATATTATAAAAACTTTTACAACGTGACACATTTCCACTTGCATTCCGTCAGTTAATAGTGCGTTACTCCTGTGAATGCTGCGTTTATGTTGTTAGTACTGTTTATGTTATTGACACGTGTAGATCTTCATACCTAAGTGAGCCACTTATCTGCTAAAAGCAAAGCACTTTTTTTACCGCCCGTACGTACATGCAGATTGAAAGACCGTGTATAGCTAATGGTTTTTTGTAGGTATATGTTGTTAAGACATGCAAACTCTTTGGTAAAATTAACAGACCATTGAAAGTATGGAATCTGGTTGCTGGCAAAGCCCGTTGCCGCATCCGCTGTTCAGCACTGTACAGCGCATGTTACTTTATTGATTCATTGTTTATGTTGCTAACTTGAATTAATTATCTAGTATTGATCTACTCACTCTGAGCAATTGTGAAACCCCGTGAAGGTAGTACAAATGTAAAAATAATTGGCTTCAAATCCACGTATTCAATATCGAAGGTTTATAAGATGTTAAAAAATACACCAATCAATTATTTTTTCTGAAAGTAATGAGGGTTTTTACTGCGAAACACAATATTATGTTCGTATAAAAATAAGTTTTATTTCTGTTTGTAAGGATATCCGTTTCATTTGATTATTTGAATTACAAATTTATTACATAGTTTTTCTTACCCATCATTCATAATAGAACCTAGTTTTTCAACAATTTTCTATTTTTATTACTGGCTAATGAAGAACTCAACGTAGGAAGAAACATGTATCATCATTAATACTTAAATTAGATAAGTTTCAAAAAGTATTGATTGGCGTATTTTTAGCCTACTTTTCACATTTTGCAAAAATGAGGAAAAAGTAGACTTATGAGATCGATCAGGAAAAATGTGTGTCTGTCTATCTGTCTATCTGTCCTTCTGTCTGTCTGTCTGTCCTTCTGTCTGTCTGGCTGAGTGTGTGTGTGTCCGTATCAACTCCTAAACGGCTGCAGCAATCGAAACCAAATTTGGTATGACTAAAAATCTATACCTGAATATCTCAAGCCCATATTTGAAAAATATATCAGTGCTACCAACTGATGAAAAACCGGACTATAAATTTGAGCTCCATGTTGGATATCTTGGAAGGTATGCATGGGAGCTATTCCAAAATTGGCACACATGTATAGATAATACTATTTCAGTTTAATTTCCAGAAGGCCATACATGAGAATGTTGCCAAAATAATTTTAGGCCTTCTGTTAGGTCCAATATTTAAATGCATATACCTTCTACACTATCAAGTGGATTTCAACCAAATTTTGTATGTGCTATGTGTACAGAAACAGATATGACTGAATGTATTCTTAAGAGCCACCAGGGCTGCCAACTGTTAATAATTGCTCTCTCTATTTGTTATCCATATACCAATATATCAGAAAGTATGCAAGCCGACAGCTTTAAACTATGCACACGTATAGTACCTGACATTCTAGATTAATTTGGAGTAACTTATATACGTCACTTCTATCAACATGATTCTAAGCCTGCTGATAGGACCAGCATTTAAATACATGTAACTTCTATGCTATCAGTTGGATTTCAACCAAATTTCGTATGTGCTATATTTAAAATAACAGATATGACCATAAGTATTCTTAAGAGCAATCAGGGCTGCCAACTGTTAATAAATGCTGTCTATATTTTTTTACCTTGACATCAATATATGAGAAAGTATGCAAGCCAACAGTTCTATACTTTGCACACGTATAGCACCTGGCATTCTAGATTAAATTGGAGTAATTAATATAAGTCAGTCCTGCCAACATGATTCTGTGCCTGCTGATAGGTCCTATTTTAAAATACATGTAACTTCTATACTTACAAATGGATTTCATCCAAAATTGGCACAATATATCATAATATTTTAGATTATTTCTGACCAGCACACGTATGATATTGTTGCCAACATGCTTTACTCGTGGTGATAGATCCAATGTCTAACTGCATGTAACGTCCATTGGACTTCAACCAAATTTTGTATTCTGTACCTTAAGAGATGGAACTAAGAATATATTCAGTCACCAGGGCTGCCAACTGTAGTGCTCTATTAGGCTACATTATACCAGGAATATTTCGAACTAATTGGACATTTCGTTATTACCAACTTAATTTCGTCATTATTCTAGATAGATTCATATACTGTAGAATAATCATTGGCATGAAAAGTAGGCTCTTTAGTTCGTCACGGAACTTCTTGTTTACCATCTATTCTTCTATCAATACGGATCTCTAATTAATACTTTGCTATCATGGCAAATGTATTTGCATTCTATATCAAAGATTGTTGTTGCTACTCTTTAAAAGAGCTCGTCATCAAATGCAGAGTTGAATACTCTCTTTTCATTGAGTAGTGTGTTCTACATGCAATATATAATTCAATATCTTTTCTAGGTTAAAAGCAGTGCGAGTTTGACCGTGAGTGAATCGGAATGATATTCAGGGTGCCCACTCCTGCAGGGGGGAGGAAGATTTATAGATTGTTTTTCTTCCACACGAGGCAGAGCGAGCACCAAGTATACTGTCTGTGAACATGGCTGAGGTAAGTAGCTTACGATCATTGACCATTTTAGATACTTTTAATTTTACCTAAACACTTTATCGGATGACTGTCTATGTATATATTTATTGTGAAGCCTACTTTAAAATATATCTTATAATGCAATAACATTTACCATGTTAGGTGATGTTTGATATTTACCGCGTTGATTAATAACACTAGCCGACAATAAACTTTTATTTGCATATTTTACAAATGTACTAGTCCTTTACTAAATTTGGGTCAGGAAAACCGAATATGGCTTTAGAATTTGTTTATTAGCTCTAGGTCAGGCTGTTCCAGCCGAGCAGCTCGCTCGTGAGCAGCAGAGTACTCACCGCCTTTCGTGAGTAAACCTGCAACATGCCATAGAGCTCTGCTGTGGGGGGCTGCCGTCACTTCGCGGTGGATACATCAAGACTGGCAGGAACGCATAGACTTGTGCTATGACCTTTGCCCAGTGACGTATTGGCTATCTCCCCCAGTCCCTCTCTAACCGAGCTCCGAGCATTACAGCTGAGTACTCGCGTGTACGCATACTCAAACTCATGGATTTGGAACAGCCTGCTCTAGGTTTTAGATACACTACTTGTGATACAATGTACTTCTGTAGTGAAATCTCCACCACAATTCGGAAGAAAGAAGTCCATATGATAATCGAGACGCTGAATTTTGAGGGATATATTGCAGCCTAACGTATTATACTTATAACACCAGTTACAGTGGCTGATGACTGCCATTACAGGCCGGACGTTTGTTTTAGACGATTGCCCTTGACCTTGAAGCCAGCGGGTGAGCCTGCACTCAGTCACTCTCGCACCCTATCGCTTCAAACTTGTCACCACCGATCTGATGTAATGGAATTCCAGACTTGAGCACGTGGTGACACCGTCCCGCTGACAGTACAGTCAATGTCGAAGTATTGTGTGACACGAAAGTACACGTTCCGTAGTTACGAACAGAACGCCATTATATTTGCCAATGACTGTACTTCAGCATAGTGTTAGACAGCTTTATCAATCATCGGGCCGCTTGGGGCAGCTGATAACAACACAGGTACTGCAGTAACTCGCCTCCAGGCTTCCATTAAGATTTTTCACTCGTCTAAAACAAACGTCCGGCCTGTACCATGACATGAACAAAATAGGAGATTCCCAAGAAACACAGTCAACGTGAGATACTTATTACCATGATTTCCAGTAAAAATGTTTAATAACAGGCTTTAAAGACGAAACAAGATGACTTGAGGAAGCAGATGACCAAGATTGCCAACGATTAATTATACACGGTTAATTTTGATTAGCCTATATAAGTTAAATTAACCGAAAACACATCTATTATGACTGTCAACGAACTGAGATACCACATACACAACAATTTATTCATCGCACAACATGCACAAATTACCATTGATACATTTAACCACTCCCAATAATAATATCCCCTTTATACCCATGTCTGCAAATTAACAATCGTACAGACATCATGAACACAGAAAATACAATTACAAGACAATTACGTTACACTAAACAATTACCCACCACTAGAGATCCTTAGCGAATCCTTACCAACACAAGGGTAACTCCTGAATCGCAATACCACATGGAACGTGTGTTCTTTAAGTAACAATGCAACATGCCTGCATTTCACCGAGCTAGCTTAGTCCCATAACCCAAGCTATTCGGATCGTGCAAACCCTATATACAACCTGCCCGGGATCAAACTAAGTAGGATCCCATACTCCTAACCCAGCTAAACCCCTGACAGTATATATCTCTACGTAAAACACTCACACATGTTGGTTTAGTTCGAAATTTCAAATAAAAGCAGCTAATAAAAGTACGAACCTAACCTTACATTTGTACAAACAACACAGCATTAATTACCCCATCTCACAATGCTAAGTAAAAAACTAACATTAACACACACATACATACACTATTTACACAAAATACAAACATATCCCAGCACGTTCGCAGCATAACATAAGTGCGCCGAACAAAATTTACATGCAACACACTGAAACACAAAACTTCATAACAAAGACTTACCTTCAATTATGTTGAGAAGACTTCCTAGCGAGGTATTTATTACAGGCACGTTTAACATGGCATATGGCACCACAATAAAAACATCGGGAGGGCTGATTACCGGGAACTTGCCCTTCTATCGGACTATTAGCAATACAAAGAGGGGAAACGTTGGCTACACGTAACGTTCTCGAGCAAGAAATCTGCACAAGAGGAGCTCTCTCGCACACCCTCTACAGGAGACAAAACATTTAAATTACCATTGGTAGGTCTGGCGTTCAACTGATCGCCCACATTTAAGATGTCGTTAGGTGACCTAACATGGTCAGCGGTACCAATACCAGGGCTAACTGGCCTAAATTACTAGGACCAGGTAACGGAGAGGTGGACAAACCACTATTGGTCTCGATCCAATTATCTCAGAACTAGTTATTAGATCAGACTCAAGTGCAATCTCTTGAGATACCTCATTATTCTCAACCCTACAGGATTTGCTACAGTTAACCCCCAGTACGCTGCATGAGCCCTGATCAGTGCAAGAATAACACATGTGTTAGTTTAAATAGAATATTAATTTAATTAGAAAAACCTATCGAAACTTCCTAAAATCAAAGAAATAGCCCTGAATAAACCTATCATACTAATTACCTAGTCCCACTGAGGTCAACATAAAAGCAAAAGGCAAACATATCAATTACAGTTCAACTTACATGCAAAGCCATATGGACAAGGAAAGTTGGAACAAAACTCGAAGGTTGAAATTACGTTAAATTTAAGTTAAAATTTAAATATAATTTAAGAGGATCAGGAGAGACCCCTATCTGAGATCGTCCAGACAGTCGTCTAACCAAGTAGCGACCAATAGTTTTTTTCCAGACCAATAGTTTCGTCCAGACCAATGGTTTCGTCCAGACCAATGGTTTCATTCAGACAGTCATTTAACCAAGTAGAGACCGATAATTTCGTCCAGACCAATACTTTCGTCCAGACCAATGGTTTCGTCTAGAAAGTCGTCTAACCAAGTAGCGACCAATAGTTTCGTCCAGACCAATAGTTTCGTCCAGATCAATGGTTTCGTCCAGACCAATGGTTTCATCCAGACAGTCGTTTAACCAAGTAGCGACCAATAGTTTTTTCCAGACCAATAGTTTCGTCCAGACCAATGGTTTCGTCCAGACAGTCGTCGGACCAAGTAGCGAACAATATTTCCGTCCAGATCAATAGTTTCGTCCAGACCAAGGGTTTAATCCAGACAGTCGTTTAACCAAGTAGCGACCAATAGTTTTGTCCAGACCAATAGTTTCGTCCAGACCAATGGTTTCGTCCAGACAGTTGTCTGACCAAGAAGCGACCAATATTTTCGTCCAGATCAGTACTTTGGTCCAGACCAATGGTTTCGTCCAGACAGTCGTCTAACCAAGTAGCGACCAATAGTTTCGTCCAGACCAATGGTTTCGTCCAGACTGTCGTCAAACAAAGTAGCGACCAATAGTTTCTTCCAGACCAATGGTTTCGTCCAGACAGTCGTCAAACCAAGTAGCGACTAATAGTTTCGTCCAGACACCCATTTTAGTTCTGGTGAATTTTATATCAGACATGTTGGCAACAGTGAGGGGACGTGATATAACGCCAATGTGTGCTCCTCAGACATGGCTGCCGTCATTGAACAAGCAAGAAATAAATACCTTTATTTACATAATATAACAAATATTTCCAGTGCAGCAGTGATATTTGACAGTATTTTCAATTCCTATTGACTCCCAGAAAGGTATGTGAATCATATATTTATCATATATTTTCAATAATCTCCCAGTTTCTGTAAAAGCCCGATTCTGGTCAACGGAAGAATTAATGTTGGTTGTAACATTTAGATGTAACTGGTAAATTGTTGAATGTCTTATTAATGTGGAAACTCCTAATTCAGTACAATTACTATTCCATACGAGTTGGTTGTATTTCATGACAATTACGAGATGCAAAGTGATTATAAGAGGGGACTTCAAATAATCATAGATGTTGTGTGCATGTACGTTCCAACGTTCCAAGGAGAAATATATTAAAAGTCATCTAAAACATAACAGACAACTATTCTTCGAAAGACTGTTACACCTCACGTTACCTAAAGGAGAGTGAATTTAGATATTCCCATGGAGCTGTACCAAGTATGAACCCTAACCCCATTAGTTGCAAAGCCAGCTAGGAACGCTTGCAAACGCCATCAGTTGCTCTCGCAGCCGGAAGATGAGTATTACACAGTGAAATGTGTGAACTGCTTTTCAATCCTTACTGAGATGAATGTGAACATCTGTTCGGGAAAGTTAGAAAATTATACCATCTGCTCTGAGACAAACAACTTTCGATGACATGAGCTCATAATTCACTCCATCAGTCAGCACATCACAACGACGTGTAATGGTGAGATAGATGTGATATACGAGTACGTGTGTCTCGATGAAGATCAATACTTTGGTTTACTATAAAACTGATTAACGTTATTCATCTTCCTCACCAGTTTCTTAAACAAAGCAGAACAATATGCTGCTCGGTCACTGCCCAACATCATCCGCTTAGTCCGATAGTCTAGACAGAGATAACTCTGTGACCAGTATCTTTAGCGTTGAGATCAAGGTGATGCTTACAGCACAAACAAGATTCGCTATGTCCTACAGTCAAGCCAGAGATAACTCTGTCACCAGTCTCTTTAGTGTTGAGGTCAATGTTACATCTACAGCACAAAGCTAGTTGCAGATAAATAAACAGAAATAATTGGGACGGTATCTCACAAGGAGTTGACAGTATCTTGGCTTTGTTTCAGGTTGGCGGAGGAAGCTGCTCAGACTCCACGTGAGTATCACTTTATCCTGCAAGGGTGACAATAATGAATGAATAAAAAATCACATGATCTAAACTATCCGGTTTACCTAAGATGCATTTTTTAACAAGTAGAACATTATGTGATCTGAGTTAGGGGGCGAGGGAAAATATCAGCTTTCTTTTAAATATGTGAGCGATCAGTAGTTACATGGAATGTTGAGGGGTGATAGCTTTAGCACGATGGTTATTCCGAAATAAGTATTGTCAATTGATTTCACAGTGAAGTTGGATTACAAAATTAGCAAACACATAGTCATAACAAATATCAACTATAAACATTTATTGCAGCCGAATAGCCTTGACAGAAAAAATAAAACCTAGGTAATCCACTCTTTACAACAATAAACTCTAGTGTCCCTACTGTGACCTAGGCGTTCCTCTCCTAATAACATTAAACACCATTCCCTCAACTGAGGGCGATGACCTAGGCGTTCCTCTCCTAATAACATTAAACACCAGTCCCTCTAATGAAGGCAATGACCTAGATGTTCCTCTCCTAATAACATTAAACACCAGTCCCTCTAATGAAGGCAATGACCTAGATGTTCCTCTCCTAATAACATTAAACACCAGTTCCTCTACTGAGGGCTATGATCTATAGAGCATCCAGCGTTTAGAAAAGACTGTGGGTCTTATGGGCTTTTACTTTTAACGGACCCCCCCCCCCCTACACTGGTTTTGTTACCTCACCTTTTATCATGAAGGAACTCTGAACATATATATTCTTCGTCATAATAGCTTCCTACAATTATCTGCCAATTGATTACCTTTGTTATTGTATACAAGTATCGTTCATATTACGTCTTAGTAATTTAAACATTTTCGAGGTTAGCACGCTGGAAAGAAGAGCCTCGTCCAGTGCTGCATGCTCGCCCGGAGTGGAGCACGTGCTCAGTTCCGCCGGCAACATAAGTTCTGAAGCACTAACCGTCATTGGTGTTATTGTTGTGTGTCTGTTTTATTTTCTGTTCGATCGAATCAGGGCTGCCGACAGTTGGGTTCGAACCCACTATCTCCCGAATGCAAGCTTACAGCTGAGCGCCCCTAACCGCATGGCTAACTCACTACAATAATATTACAAACATTAATCTAAACAAAACACCAGAATAGAATTGAAATAAACTAAATTATAGCCTAACTAATAACAACAACAAAAAAGTGATGATCAACAATATTGCTGACGTAAAAATTGTTAACATCGTCAGCATAGATCCGAGAAGGAAGGAAGGGTTGTGCTCTCGACATCTGTCAACCATTATTGCGTCATATCACAACGAAATGAATGTCGTTATTGGTTCTCTTCGCGTACGGTATCCCTAATACTGGTCCAATCCGTTAACACCTGCAATACTGCTCCTTCCTGGGCGTGTTCTACTTCAGGTAGCTGCTGGGGTTGTGTTGTGTCGCTAACTTATGAAAGGGCAGTACTCGAAGCGGGTGAACATAACGTATGACGTCAGCGCTACCTCTGCCTAGAGTTAGCAACACTGTCGCCATAAGGCTCCACAGTCTTTTCTAAACGCTGGATGCTCTATAGGTGTTCCTCTCCTTACAACATTAAACACCAGTCCCTCTACTGAGGGCTATGATCTAGGTGTTCCTCTCCTAATAACATTAAACACCAGTCCCTCTACTGAGGGCTATGACCTAGGTGTTCCTCTCCTTACAACATTAAACACCAGTCCATCTACTGAGGGCAATGATCTCGGCGTTCCTCTCCTTATAACATTAAACACCAGTCCCTCTACTGAGAGCTATGACCTAGGTGTTCCTGTCCTTGCAACATTAAACACCAGTCCCTCTACTGAGGGCTATGACCTAGGTGTTCCTCTCCTTACAACATCACATACAAGTCCCTCTACTGAGGGCGATGACCTAGGTATACCTCTCCCAATAACATTAAACACCAGTCCCTCTACTGAGGGCGATGACCTAGGTGTTCCTCTCCTTACAACATCAAACACCAGTCCCTCTACTGAGGGCGATGACCTAGGCGTTCCTCTCGCAATAACATTAAACACCAGTTCCTCTACTGAGGGCTATGCCCTAGGTGTTCCTCTCCTAATAACATTAAACAACAGTCCCTCTACTGAGGGCGATGACCTAGGCGTTCCTCTCGCAATAACATTAAACACCAGTTCCTCTACTGAGGGCTATGCCCTAGGTGTTCCTCTCCTTACAACATCAAACACCAGTCCCTCTACTGAGGGCGATGACCTAGGCGTTCCTCTCCTATTAACATTAAACACCAGTCCCTCTACTGAGGGCTATGACCTAGGTGTTCCTGTCCTTACAACATTAAACACCAGTCCCTCTACTGAGGGCTATGATCTAGGTGTTCCTCTCCTTACAACATCACATACAAGTCCCTCTACTGAGGGCAATGACCTAGGTATACCTCTCCCAATAACATTAAACACCAGTCCCTCTACTGAGGGCGATGACCTAGGTGTTCCTCTCCTTACAACATAAAACACCAGTCCCTCTACTGAGGGCGATGACCTAGGCGTTCCTCTCGCAATAACATTAAACACCAGTTCCTCTACTGAGGGCTATGCCCTAGGCGTTCCTCTCCTAATAACATTAAACACCAGTCCCTCTAATGAGGGCGATGACCTAGGCGTTCCTCTCGCAATAACATTAAACACCAGTTCCTCTACTGAGGGCTATGCCCTAGGTGTTCCTCTCCTTACAACATCAAACACCAGTCCCTCTACTGAGGGCGATGACCTAGGCGTTCCTCTCCTATTAACATTAAACACCAGTCCCTCTACTGAGGGCTATGCCCTAGGCATTCCTCTCCTAATAACATTAAACGCCAGTACCTCTACTGAGGGCTATGCCCTAGGCGTTCCTCTCCTAATAACATTAAACACCATTCCCTCTACTGAGGGCGATGACCTAGGCGTTCCTCTCCCAAGAACATTAAACACCATTCCCTCTACTGAGGGCGATGACCTAGGAGTTCCTCTCCTAATAACATTAAACACCAGTCCCTCTACTGAGGGCTATGACCTAGGCGTTCCTCTCCTAATAACATTAAACACCAGTCCCTCTACTGAGGGCTATGACCTAGGCGTTCCTCTCCTAATAACATCAAACACCAGTTCCTCTACTGAGGGCGATTACCTAGGTGTTCCTCTCCTAATAACTTCAAACACCAGTCCCTCTACTGAGGGCGATGACCTAGGCGTTCCTCTCCTTACAATATTAAACACCAGTCCCTCTACTGAGGGCTATGGCATAGGTGTTCCTCTCCTAATAACATTAAACACCAGTCCCTCTACTGAGGGCTATGACCTAGGCGTTCCTCTCCTATTAACATCAAACACCAGTTCCTCTACTGAGGGCGATGACCTAGGTGTTCCTCTCCTAATAACATTAAACACCAGTCCCTCTACTGAGGGCTATGCCCTAGATATTTCACTCTGTGTGTAATTAGCCTAGCAGAGGCGCAGTATTATTTATTTCCGACTCAACAATGTATCTCGCCCTGAAGGAAATATTAAGCTGTTTGTGTGTCTGATCTTGATAATGCATTAATCAACTAAATAACAATTGGTGTATTCTGCATAGTCTCTGTACTACTCACCTTATTAACATTGTGCCTACCTTCTGGTGTAGCGGCTAGATTTCTTGGATGTCGCCCCGGAGATCCGGGTTCGATCCCCGGCTCTGCCAAGGTATTTTATTCTGGTCTGAGGGCTGAAACGGAGTCAACTTATTCTCGTGAGACAAAATTGAGAAGAGGTGGTGGGTTCGATTCTCACTGAAAGTGGTTTCCCATGGTTTCTCCACTCCTACTCCAGGTGAATGCTGGGATGGTTCCTAACATAAGGCCATGGCCGCTTCCATTCCAATCCTCACTTTAATTAAAAATACACACACTAATACAGTCAGTACAATAACGCAGGTTATCAGACAAAATTCCTCGCTCACCCAACTATACAGGGCTATATGACCACGATGTCCAAGGTTAATAAACCTCTGGTGAAAAAACAGTTTAAAAACTACCTTCATATGGTGTATCAAATGGTCTAGGCAGGGGCGCACCCAGACTTTTGGTTTGGAGGGGGCTTTCCTCAATAACATGATTTCAGCTATGGAAAGAGAATGTGTCCATTATTATTCTTGTATGTAAATATTGTTACGGCTGTGAGTTTGTTTCATCGCTCGCCGCATGAGTCACAACTGCCCCAGGGCTGGGCTGCTCTGCCTCAGTGTATTGCGTGCGCCTTATACAACAGGACTACTAGGACAAAGGGATGGTCCAGAATATTCGTGACTCAGCCAGTGAAGGAAACCTCGAGAAGCCGTGAACCCTGGATGGGTCTAGAAGCATTTATTGAGTCACCGGCCTGCTATATAAGAGCGACCTGTCAAGCAGTTGTGGTTGTGTTTTTCGAGCTAGTGCGAGAGTTTATCCTGAGCGACAGAAGTGTGGTGACTTGCGAAACCCCTAGTGAAGCCGATTCTCTTGACAGCGAGGGAGTGAGAAGCATACAGGGGACTGCCTGTGTTTTGAGCGAGTGTGATTTCACTGAGCGACAGACGTATTGTGGCGAAGTGCCGTACGAGTTATGAAATCCAGTGACATTGTTTCCCAGCTTGTGAACAGCGAAGCAGCGTGTAGCAAGTTATCGTAAGTAACTGTAGTTTGTGTACATGAGGAAGAGGTGCAGGTAGTTTCTGTCAAGGCCACCTGACTCATTAGGACGAATTAACTTCTGTGGTTTGTTGACAAGTGAAAGGGGGCAAGAGCTCTCCATAAGGAAGAAACTGGAGTAAGGCTCTAATTGCTTGTATTTGCTGTTGAGTGGTGTATCTTTCTGGCCGCAATAAATTTAATTATTTCATTTAAAGGAACAATCTGTGTTGTGCTTCAACCCACCGTAGTCCAGTTAACAAAAGTGCCACTGGAGTGGGGGGGGGGGGGGCACGTAACAACTGGTGTCAGAAGCGGGATTACGAACTCAAACACAAGCACAACACCTGACGGTCCTGGTTTCAAAACCCGAGCAGGTCATTTTTTTATTTAAATTTTCCTGTGAGTGCATGCCCTTTACAAGACAAACATCTAAAATAGAAGCGCAATTTGCAGCATTGCTAGAAAAGTTAAGTGGCATGGAAGCCAAGATGGAAGACGGCCAGAAGAAATTTGCCAAGGACCTGAAGGATGACCTGAAGAAGCTGGAAGACGGCCAGAAGAAGATCGAGGACGGCCAGAAGAAGTTAGCCGAGGACCTAACTGCCAAACTAGAAAACGGCCAGAAGAAGATGGAAGACGGTCAAAATAAGCTAGCGGTGGATCTGAAGAGGATAGAGGACGGCCAGAAGAAGATGGAAGATGGTCAGAATAAGTTGACACAGGACCTGAAGAAATTAGAACTGGGTCTGCGTGAGGAAGTCACGGCAGTGGAAAAGAAGTTCGACGCCTTACAAGTGGAAGTTGCCGAGCTGCGCCAACGCCCGCTGATGGGGGTGGAGGAGAAATTCAACGCCTTACAAAAGGAAGTTGCCGAGCTGCGCCAACGCCCACTGACGGGGGTGGAAGAGAAATTCAACGCTCTACAAGAGGAAGTTGCGCCAACGCCCACCCACCGTTACACCGGGAATATCAGGAACGGGATATAGCAGAGTGACGCCCCCTACCTTCGACGGAAAGGTCCTGTGGAGCACCTACTTACGTCAGTTCGAGGCGGCCTGTTCCATAAATAACTGGAACAACACAGAAAAGGCTACAGCTCTCATTGTAGCGCTGAGAGGTGACGCCCTTAACGTCCTTCAGGCCATCCCGACTGGATCCCAGGACTACGCTTCACTGATCGCCCATATGGAGATAGCCATCTTCAGCAGGCCTACCAGATGCAGCTCCGGACCCGGGTACAGAAGAACGCGGAAACCCTGCAGGAGTTCGGGATGGACATCGCACGCCACGTAAGGCTCGCCTATCCAACAGCGCCGGCCGACTTTCTGGAACAGATTGCGACGCAGACCTTCACCGACGGACTACGGGACTCTGACACTCAACAGGCGCTGCGACTCGCGCGCAATAAGACTGTGGCAGATGCGCTGAGCCACGCACTTGAGTTCGAGACGGCAAAACAGGCATCTAGAATGCGCGCGCGGGTGTGTCAGGTGGACATCGACGAACCATTCAAAGCCGACAAGACCAAGCCCCAGGTAGATGAACTGATGGAGGCGCTAGGCCGGTTCTTCAAGGGTCGCAGTACCACCAACAAAAACGTAGCCGAAGGACATCCGGAGAGGCGGCCCGGAAGAGGACTACCGACCTGCTGGACCTGCCGTAAGAGAGGCCACCTGAGCAAGGACTGCGGTGATCAGCGCCGCCAAGGGTTTCCGTCGGGACAGTCAGTCGTAGGGAAACCGCGCGGCCCAGGAAAGCAAGTATCAGCCAGCCTTGGGGGGCAAAGGTTTGCTTGTGACAGTCGTCAAGCCCCGGCAGTCCAAGTTCGTGTGACTCAGTTAAGGAGGGATAATAGCAGTCTGATGGTCGACGGAGTCGTCAACGGAGAGAGCTGGCCCATGCTAATCGACACGGGAGCATCGAGGACCATCGTCAGTCCCACCGTGATCCCGAAGTGGAGAGTGCAACCCACACAAAGGAACCTCCAACTAATAACCGCGACCGGAGAGACCGCACCGGTACATGGCGAAGCATCACTGGAGTTCGTCATTGGTCGACGGGCGATAAAGCATCCAGTGCTTGTGGCTGACGTATCAAATGAAGTGATCATCGGACTGGACTTCATGGACCAGAAAAACATCATCTTGGATCTGAGTACCAACACTCTGCACTTCGGAGGTGAGGAACTTGCTTTGCAACCAGCACACGAGGCCGTCACCCCACGACGAGTAAGGCTGAGAGAGGACGTCATCGTTCCCACCAGGACGGAGATCAGCGCCGCCGTAATTGTCGACGGAACTGCTGAGGGAGTGGCGGCTGTCATCGAGCCAAAATATGAAGACATCCAGACAAAAGGATTGTTAGTTGCCAAGACTCTCATCAACACGACGTCTCGGCCGTACGTCCGCCTGTCCAACCTGAACGACTACGACATTACGGTTCACCCGGACACCAACCTAGGAGTCTGCGAGCCTGTTACCTGGATTGCCCGCATCACTGATACGACGGACGGACACCTGCAGACGGACGGTTTGGAAGGTTTCTTTATGTTTATGTGATGCAATGTTTTTAAAGTGTTCCCAGGTTTTTAGGGGGGGCTTAAGCCCCCAAAGCCCCCCTCTGGGTGCGCCCCTGGGTCTAGGTAACCATCGAAGAGCGATCTGGCATAGCAAGTGTAGTGGAGGCCAAGGTCCTCAAGGCTAGCAGCACAGCTGTATATCTTTTGGAGGAGAACAGGTGATGAGGGAGCGAAGGGTGTCTTGGCTAGCATTTTGCTCAAACAGGGGCGGGACAGATCAGCTGATCCGCACACAGCTGTCACGTGACTGCCAGTACCTGGCCATTTTGGAAGTCAGTATCTGAACACACGTGCTACCGGAAACACGTAATGGCTGAAGCATAGTACAGCATGTCTACGTGATATACCCATTTACAAATAGGGTTAAATTATTCTCTAAGTGCGAGTAGACATGATAGTTTTTTAATATTAGGAGTAAGAATTGAAAAGTAATAGGTTGAAAATATTTGAAATTCTTTCAGTGGCCACTGTAAATAAAAATGGAGGGGGGTAATGTTATTTTACATATTCAAACCATCTTGGGAATAAAGAAACAATGCAAATGCTCGTTCAAAAATAAACACTCACTTTAATAACAACCTGTCTCTCTGTGTTTGGGCTATGTTCTACTCTCTAGAATAATATCCTGTCTTCTGGTGTTTGGGATATGTACAGGGTCTTTCATATAAAATAAGAGCGCCAAGCGGCGGCTTTCTTAACCGCAGCTGCGGTCACCTTGGCCGAGCTTTTGGCGCGCCAAGGCCCCCTGCTTGAAGCGTGTGTACAATCCTATATGATGCAGCGGCCTTGCTAGCGTGTGTACAATGCTGAAATCTTACTTTAGTTAGTTAGTTAGTTAGTTATTGTTGATGAAACCGAAACCCCTACTTGTGCTAATTTTGTGAGTGGATTATTCGGAGACCGTTCAAGATTCTCACCAATGTCATCTGGCTCACCCTCTGTTAAAACTGTTCGTGTGCGGGCATGTTTTTTATTGAGCACCGATCCAGTAGTGTCAAACTCATTTGCAATTATGTGAATCTGTGCTAGTGAATGTGGCACTTCATCAGGAAATTGCTGAACAAATGCATCACGTACCCGCCGAGCCGACTCGTACTTAAAATAAGTTTTACATAAAATAAAATAAAATACGATGTTGCAATGATAACTTTCTCACCATGTTAGCACTTGAGGTTTAGACTGGCGACTGAGCACCTGCACGCTTATTGTAAGGTCAAGTTTGGTAATGTCAATCTGTTATTTTTATACAGTCCATCGGAACTTAAAAAAAAAAAAAAAAAACAGCCATCGTATGTACTATGCGCGCGTTTTCAATACTATAGGGGTTTCGGTTTCATCAACAATAACTAACTAACTAACTAATCAACTAACTAAAGTAAGATTTCAGCATTGTACACACGCTAGCAAGGCCACTGCATCATATAGGATTGTACACACGCTTAAAGCAGGGGTCCATGGCGCGCCAAAAGCTCGGTCAAGATGACCTCAGCTGCGGTTAAGAAAGCCGCCGCTTGGCGCTCTTATTTTATATGAAAGACCCTGTACATATCCCAACAACGTCCTGTCTCTTACGGTTTAGGCAATGTACCACTCACATTAATTATGTCCTGTCTCTATCTGTTTAGGCTGTGGCACGACAAGACCACCAGCGCTGCCAATGATGCACCACTAACATTTGAATATGGAATTTGCTCTCTTGCATACCTTCGACTGCTCCACGAAGGGAAGAAGTTCCTGCTTGGGAGCAATGTTGAGAAGATGGGAGCTTTTGATGATGTATTCATCAGAGATGCTGAGTCACGAGTATTTGGCATCCAGCTCAAGCATAAAGAGAGGTACACGAAGGTTCGATATAGTGAACTCAACGGCGAAGATGGTGGCTTCAGTCTTAATAAATACTTCAAATCGTATTGCAAAATTCGAGATGATTTTGATGTTGAATCAGGTAAATATAAGGGTAGCTTAAAACATTTTGCAAACACCATATTTGATAATGTTTTCTATGTTCTGTACACGAACCGTCCAATTGAACACAAACACACAAACCTTGAGAGTCACTCTGAAATAAGAGAAGTTCTCAGCACTGCAGAGGGAGAAGGAAGCTTCTTTTCTTTCGGTCCTGACGATGAGGAAGTGAAAGGTTTCCTTCAACTGGGGAAAGAGGATCTGGATGACCGTAGTAAATTTCTCTCCAAACTGCTTATATTCAATGAGCAATGTTATGCTGAACAAATAGTTGAGTTAGTAGAAAAGTTAGTGGCGGATCATGTCGAACAGACGGTACAAAATGCGAAATATATAAGTGGCATGTACATAGATTCAATGAGGCGTTGGTGGAATACCAGAAATAGGAATTATTTTCTCTGTCAGAGTCCTCCTGAATGGTACCAGAAACTGAAAATCATACCAACAAGGCAACTAGTTCTAGAAAGCACCGTGCAATTCCAGGGACATGACGTTCTTCTATCTCAACTGGACGAACCTCACGTACTCTCACATATGTTAACTGACAAGGTGCTGTCAGATGTGCGTAAGGGAGACAGGATTATACTAGGAAGCCCCCTACCAGCTGTTCAGCGGACATACATTGCCCGAACAATTACGCACGAAACAATCTTGAATAAGGATGTGTTGGAGATGTCCCTACCAGATGATACGATTGCTGTATCTAGGTGTCCCAAACACCAGAAATTGAGCTCCAGTGTGATCGCAATACCTGAATATGAGGATCAGTATCTACAATTGTGCAGGGCAAACGAAGGTAAGAACGTCCACTGGGTCGTATTAGAAGGTGACTATTTAACGTGGAGAATGACCCATGGCGACGACAGCATAATGAAGCAATACGTACAGAAAATGAGCAACGAATGCAGTATTACTGCTGGAAAATGTTCTCATGGTGAAAGTCTACCTGACGATTGGAATCAGCATATAAGACTGATCACCGGTCAATCGGGAATGGGAAAGTCCACACTGATGAGGCATCTCGCAGAAGATCGCAAGAAGCGATTTCCACACACATGGACTATTAGTGTGCCTCTAGGAGAGTGGTCAACTATTCTTAAGGACATGTCTCAAGGCTCAGTAACTTTGGATAAGGTAGTAGATCTGCTCCACCAGGCTTGTCAAGCTAAAGATTGTTCATATATTCTAATGGAGAAGACTTTGCTAGCTCACTCCCTTCAAAGTAAAGGGAAAGTCAGTATATTTCTAGATGCGGTGGATGAGATCTCTCCGCTGTACAAGGACACTGTGCTGAAAATAGTGCAGATCCTTAAGGAACTGACCAAAGTACAAGAGCTCTGGGTTACGAGTAGATCAGTTCTGGGAAGTAACTTACAGGAGAACTTGTCTACACTACCCTTGGTCCTGCAACCTTTCACAGAGCAAGAGCAAAAAAAATACCTGGAAGAATACTTTATTGATAATGATGTCAAGGGGGATGTCACGAAACAAGTAAAGGGAGCCTTAAAGCAGACAATCTCCCCAGGGCGAAATCTGTGTGATGTGCCACTGCACGCCCAAATGGTGGCAGATTTTATTATCTCACGCCGAGAGACTCTCACTGGAGTCATTCATTTACATGAGTGTTATGAAGAATTCTTTAGTCGAAAACATGATGAATATTATTACGGCAAAAGAGGACAGGATAGAGCAAGTGTTGCAGTTCAGGAGGACAAAGGAAGTGATTATAAGAAGTTTATTCATAAGCACACAAAATGGGCGTTACAAGTTATATTCAATAAAGAACAACGAAAAGCTCTGGGGATTCAGGATACAGAAGATAGCAATAGAAATGATATTGATATCATGAAGATGCAGAGGGCGGGGATTGTTGACGGTATTGTTAAAGGTATAATAAAGTTTGTACACTTCTCATTTCCTGAATACCTAGTTGCTCGTTGGTTTAAGTTTCAGACACCTACAAAGTATGCTGCGTTGTTAGATTGGAAACTTGAGAACATTAGGATCATGTTTGACCACATGGCGGCTGATAAATGTGAACTGCACCATGCTGTACTGAGAGGTGATGTAAACGCTGTCAGGGAGCTCATCAAGAACCCAGAGACAGTGAAAGAAGTGGATTGTGGAGGAAGACTTGCGAAGCATCTGGCAGCATTTTACGATAGACCAGATCTGATAGAGCTACTCCTTGAGGCGGAGAGTGAAGTAGAAAGACATATCCAGTTGAAAGACACTCGTGATCAGCTGATGGGATGGTCTCCAATTTGTTATGCTGACTATGCAAGATCTTGGAGGTCAGTGGTATTGCTATTGAAGCATGAAGGCAGCGAAGCAGACCTGCCTAATCTGAAGGAACATGTACCTGACGACTTCATTAGACAAGGAATTATTTTTGCAGCCAGGATAGGAAATAAGTACACAGACAGATTGTTCAGAAGCTTTGACTTTGATGTATCTACATTTACAGTAATTGAAGCTCGGTTTCTGTCAGTGGTTGCTGGCAATATTGACGTATTGAAAAAGCCCTTGATTGAGGGCACATGCAAGCAGAAAATAAATAACATGGAGATATTCAAAGGCAAGGATAAACAGACCGCCCTGCATAAAGCTGCAAGGTGGAGTAGAATGAAAGTTGTCCAGTATTTAGTACAGGATGGTTGCAGCGTACAAGCTACAAGCAAGGACGAACAAACTGCCCTGCATATAGCTGCCGAGTGGGGTAGAATGGAAGTTGTGCAGTATTTAGTAGAGAATGGTTGCAGTGTGCAAGCTACAGACAAGGATGGACAGACCGCCCTGCATAAAGCTGCAAGGTGGGGTAAAATGGAAGTTGTGCAGTATTTAGTAGAGAATGGTTGCAGCGTGCAATCTACAGACAAGGGAAGACAGACTGCACTGCATATAGCTGCAGAATGGGGTAGAATGGAAGTTGTGCAGTATTTAGTACAGAATGGTTGCAGCGTGCAAGCTACAGACAAGGATGGCCAGACTGCCCTGGATATAGCTGCAAGGTGGGGTAAAATGGAAGTTGTGCAGTATTTAATACAGAATGGTTGCAGTGTGCAATCTACAAACAAGGATGGACTGACTGCCCTGCATATTGCTGCAAGGTGGGGGAAAATGGAAGTCGTGCAGTATTTAGTAGAGAATGGTTGCAGCGTGCAAGCTACAGACAAGGATGGACACACCGCCCTGCATATAGCTGCAAATCATGCGGAATTAAAAGTTATGAAGTATTTACTAGAGCGAGGATGCAACGTGCAAGCTACAGACAGTGATGAACAGACTGCTCTGCATATAGCTGCAAGTTGCGGTGAAATGGAAGTAGTGCAGTATTTAGTTCAGAATGGTTGCAGCGTACAAGCTACAGACAAGGATGGACAGACTGCTCTGCATATAGCTTCAAGTTGCGGTGAAATGGAAGTAGTGCAGTATTTAGTACAGAATGGTTGCAGCGTGCAAGCTACAGACAAGGATGGACAAACTGCCTTGCATAAAGCTGCAAAGTGGGATAGAATGGAAGTTGTGCAGTATTTAATACAGAATCATTGCAGTGTGCAAGCTACAGACAAGAAAGGACGAACTGCCCTGCATTTAGCTGTAAAATGGGGGGAAATGGAAGTTGTGCAGTATTTAGAACAGAATGGATGCAGCGTGCAAGCTACAGACAAGTATGGACAGACTGGCTTGCATAAAGCTGCAAAGAAGGGAAGAATGGAAGTGGTGCGGTATTTAGTACAGAATGGTTGCAGCGTGCAATATACAGACAAGGATGGACAGACTGATTTGCATAAAGCTGCAAGGTAGGTGTTGTAGACTAACTGCTACCACTGTATCTGGACGTGCTCTGTAACCTCACACATTGTCGAAAGCGAGGAACCTTGATCTACAGTTCTACTTACCGTGGTGGAAATTCCATGCCAGTTGAAGCATCCCTCCCACCACAACAGAAGAAGTATCTGTTACTTAACCTAGCTGGGGTTGACACTCAAGAACTTCTCGAGGAACCTGATCACTTTATACGTCTCGCATGCAATGATGAACAACAAGCCAACCAAGTCGCTAGCTTTGTATATACGTAGACAATCGCAGCACTTCAACGCCATCTCAAACATGTGAACCAGATCACCATTCACCGACATGTGTTTGAACACCGGCGGCGGGAGGAGGGTGAATCTTTCTATCACGGTTGACAGCTATTAATATGTTGGTTAGAAAATGCAACTATACGGACATTGGTGTTAACTTAAGGATCGGATTGTGTTTGTTGTAAGAGATATTAAAGTCAATACAGTACTTCTGAGAAACAGTGACGTCACTCTTACAAAATCTGAAGTCATTTGTGAATTCACAGTGCCAGCCCTAAGTCAAATAGTTGATTTTGCTAAGCGTGAGATATCTGCAACATCTCGATCAGTCGCAGTAGATTCAATTGGTTATCAACGGCCAGATCCCAGTGGCAGTGACTACGCTAGTACCCAAATCCATCTGGCCATAGTTTACAACAGCACACACCATCTGACAATCGAGGGGGCAGACGGCAGCAGTTGTCTTCTACTACTACTCCGAGACAGCAGACGACAATAGGTTAGGAAAAGAGTATCTTAGTGATGAAATCTGAAAAATTGGAAATTCAAATGGTAAGAATAGTGCAACAGTAATATACTAAGAGTGGAAGCAGGGAAACTGGTAAAAGAAGCCAAATATGAGGTTTGGCATTCAGACGAGTATCTTTTGATGTCAAATTTAACTGAGTGTAACAATGGTTTTTCGGATTTGTCTAGCAACAATAATAATAATTATGATATCAATAATAATAATAATGTAAATAAATCACCAACACAAGCTTGCAAAAGTAACAAATTTAAAATTTACCACCAGAATGTTCAGTCTATAATAAAATTGATTACATAAATCTAATGCTTAAAAATGAACTTAAAGATATCACAGCACTATGTATTTCATAAAATTGGCTGAAAGAGGAACAACTCGAATTAATCCAATTCCCAGGGTTTATACTAGCTAGTAAATAATCTAGATCAAATATTAGCCATGGTGGTACTTGTATCTTCTTAAGAAATAATGTAGATCATGAACAGTTAACAGCTTATGATTATCCTATTATGGAACAGGATTTTGAATTCTCCGCCGTAAAAATAAAGCAGTTTAAGCTAATAATTGTATGCGTATACCGATGTCCGTCAGGAAAGTTTTGTTTATTTATAGATAAATTCGAATTGTTACTCAATAACGTGAGCAAAGTAAATTTCTATATAAAAATGTATGGGGATGTAAATGTGGATTTCCTAAAATGTGAAATAAATTGTAAATTATTAATACAGTTACGAATTTCCAATGGAATGAAACTTACAATAAATATCCCGACAAGAATAACAAAATTTAGTAAAACCACTCCTGATCAAATTTCTATAAATACAGATAAATACCACAATTCAGTAGAAGTCTATTGCCCGGGTTTTAGTGACCACCATGGACAAATACTGAGCGTTGAAGTACCAGAAAAATCAATAATAATGATAATGGAATAAAATCAAAGCACAGGTCATTCACTGAAACAAATGTTACATATTTCAATGACTTATTAAATAAGGAATCATAGTCAGAAGTTTATAAACCATAAAATGTAAATGATAAATTAATGCATTTAACAGTACCCTAAAACACTTTTTTGAATCATCATTCACCTTTAAACAATGAGCTATTCAAAATAACAAAACTAGCAATTGGATAACAACAGGGATTATAAATTCATGTCAAAGAAAGACATTTCTATACAAAATATATAAACAATACCACACAACACCTGGATTCAATTTATACTACAAAAATAAACTACCATATTAAGTAAGGTAATAAGACCAGAAAAGAAAATGCAAATTGATAATTTTATTTCCCAATCATTTAATAAAAACAGGGATATGTGGACCGTGATAAAGAAAGAAACTGGAAAATCTGCTAAAATACAAAGGAACATTACACTGACTTGCAATAATAAAGTGATTAATAATCCAGAGGTAATAGCAAACACTTGTAATGACTATTTTCTGGAAAATACACAAACGTTATTCAATAAATCACAGGTAAATACACTAAATTCTAATAATAAAATAATATATGCGGTGATTATTTATAAATCACGTCAAAAGTGATGAGGTAAGAATAGTTATAAAAGAGCTAAAAAATAAATTCTGTGCTGGCATTGGTGGCATCCCTAATGCAATTTTAAAGAAATGTGCAGAAAATATAATAAATCCACTTACGCACTTAATAAACAGTTCATTTCTCTCAGGAACTTACCCGGATATTGTGCAGTTATCAAAAGTAATTCCAGTGCACAAAAAAGGTTCAAAAGATGAATTAGATAACTATCGTCCTATTACCTTACCAACTGGTATTGCAAGAATTGAGGAAAAATCATGCATAAGAGACTAATAAATTTTATAGTAAAAAATAAAATACTAGCTAACTCACAACATGGATTCAGAACGGATAAATCTACACAGATAGTAATTTATGATTTGTATTAATAGTATACTGAAATTAATTGACAATGGGGAACATGTAACTGGCCTATTCTTGGATTTATCGAAAGCGTTTGATGTTGTTGACCATAGAATCCTCCTTACAAAATTGAATCAATATGGTATTAGAGGTCTAGCTAATAAATGGATCGAGTCTTACTTGACAAGACGTAAAAAAAAATAGTAAACTTGAGACACAAGGATGATGGAACCAAATTGCTTAATGAAACAATGTCCAATGAGGGTATTATTAAATTTGGAGTACCCCACGGATCGGTTTTGGGCCCACTACTCTTTCTTCTATATACATATATCATTGATTTAACACAGAACGATGATTCTCATAAGGAAATTTTGTTTTTGGACGATACAACACTCGTAATAAAAGGTGAAACTAAACAGGTTTTACAGCAGTCTGCTGACTCTGTTACAGAAGAGTTAACCAAATGGTCACAAGATAATTGCCTCATATAAACTACAAAAAAAAACCAGTATCTATAAATTTCCACACTATACAGAATAAGAATCCTGCGACGCCCAATATAATATTAAATGGTCATCAAATCTAATATATAAAAGTGAAAGTCTGTATGTATGTATGTATGTATGTATGTGGGTTGGTTCCGTATACAAATCTACACCGTTCCACCAATCTCAACCATATTTTACATACACATAGTTTAGGACCCAGAAGGAACCACTGGCTACATGAATTTTCGATAGTCTTTCTCATTCTTTTGATTTCGGCCTTCTGCACTCGAGCAAAGGCAAATAAAGTCAGAAAATATACTGATAAAATAATGGCAAGGCCGGCCATCTCCATGACAACACTGGCTCAAGACGGGGCCACCAAGTTTCTAACTATCTCGGTGAGAGGCCATGCTACACCCACTGCCAGCTAGATCACATCCCTCCAAGCTGCTTTAAACTGCCTGTCCATTTAGCACAAGATAGGTTGCAGCATCAACCCACTGTGATCGCCGCGGCACTTTCACTGCCAGCTGGATTGCATCCCTCCTGGCTGCTTTAAACTGCCTGCCCATTCAACACTCAGACGCGTACTGGATATACTGTATATTAATTCACCACTAGGTTGCAGCGCCAAACCTTCCGCAGCTTTTTAAGGGGACGATACCCGAAACGAAGGGTTTTTAACTTTGGAGGCTTAATATCGAGATTGAAAAAAAAACGTGAAAACATGGCACTATGTTAGTTCTTTTGTTATTCAATCAGCATAAAGAATATGATATTTATCATTTAGACGCTCACGGCCCGTGACACTATCGATAATGTAGAATTTTGGGCTTATGCCGTGTTTTATTTAATCAAACTTGACGAGTTTCGAAAGAAACCATGTTTGTCTTTATCAGGAATAAATGGAAATACGACTAAATTGTTGCTAAGAGAAAGTAACAAAGAAACTAAAAATGTACCTTAAGATGGACGCCATTATAGCCCCATGTAAGGGACAACTAAAAGCAGCAGTGGGTATCTACAGAGGTCCCTGTGCTTGTGGCAAGGCTGATATCGGGCAGACTTCGAGAACGATATGTACTTGCATTAAGGAACATAATACATGTATCAGGCTCATTCAATCTGATAAATCAGCTGTTGCCGATCATGCTTTAACACCTGGCCATGATTTTATGTTCCAAGGAGTGGATGTTCATGCCCGTATAAAGCAATATCGTCCCAGAATCATCAGGGAGGCGGTTGAAATACGTAAACACCCAGATAATTTCAACCGCGACACCGGCTACATTCTCAGTGTGTCCTGGCTACCTATCATCAGAACCCTCAGAAAGTAATACACTGCTGCTTTTCGTTGTCCCTAACATGAGGCTAAAATGGCGTCCATCTTAGGGCACCTTTATTAGTTTCTTTGTTCCTTTCTCTTAGCAATAATTTAGTAGTATTTCCGTTTATTCCTGATGAAGAAAGACATGGTTTCTCTCGAAACGAGTCGAGTTTGATTAAATAAAACACGGCATAAGCTCAAAATTCTACATTATGGACAATATGATATTTATTTATTATTTATCGTGTGGCTAGCAACTAGATGAATTACAATATAACAAATGTATATATAAATAAGTAAATCATATGTACAGTATATAAATCACAAGAACATAGGTTGCGTTCGCATTCACAAGCTTTTCGTTGTCCCTAACGTTGGGCTATAATGGCGTCCATCTTAGGGCACCTTTTTTAGTTTCTTTGTTGCGTTCCCTTAGCAACAATTTGGTCGTATTTCCGTTTATTCCCGACGAAGAAAGAGATGGTTTCTTTCGAAACGCGTCGAGTTTGATTAAATAAAACACGGCTTAAGCTCAAAATTGTACATTATGGATAATATGATATTTATCTATTATTTATCGTATGGCTAGAAACTAGATGAATTACAATATAATAAATGTATATATAAATAAGTAAATCATATGTAGGCTACAATATATAAATCACAAGAGCATAGGTTGCGTTCGCATTCACAACGAGATGCCCAGTTGTTGAAGCCAGTCCAGAAAGGGAGATGTAGCATAAACAACATCCTGTGGTGATCCAGCATACTTCCTCAGTGGACATTCTTGAATAATATGCTCTACGGTTTGAAGAGGAGCTCCACAGTCGCAGGCAGGAGAATCATGAAGTCCCCATTTATGTAGCATGGCGTTACATCTGGCGTGACCTGTTCTTAGGCGATTTAACTTTACCCACTGGTTTCTCTTCGGGTTAAATCCCGGAAGTCTTATAGTAGGATCTAGAATACCTTGATGTTTCACAGAAGCAGACTTCCAGTTTTGGCGCCATTGTTCCGTGCAATTAATGTCAGGTATGTTATGCCATATTGGGTTCCTTGATCTAAGACGACTGGAGGAAAGATCGTTAAGCACTTCATGAATTGGGAGATCCTGTAGGTGATTTTGTTGATGTACCTTTCTCCACTCACGTACTGTTGCTTCCTGTCGTCTTAGGTCTGGAGGTGATATGATACTGATTGTGTTTAACCAGGGAGTTGGGGGTGGATCTCAGTGTACCTGTTATGACCCTCATACTTTCATTCAGATGAACATCGATCATTTTAGTATGAGCACTACCGTGCCACACTAGGGCACAATACTCTGCTACAGGATAAACCATGGGGAGGGCAGTCGTGCGTAGTGAAGTTGCATCAGCACCCCATGATGTGCCAGCCAATTTCTTCATGATATTGTTCCGCGATTTGAGTTTTTGGCCTGTGTATTCCAAGTGTTTCTTGAAGGTTAAGGAACGGTCCAAGGTGATGCCAGATACTTAGGGCTGAAATTGTGCCTAACTCTTTGCTGGCAGAAGGTCACTTTCAGCTGTTGGTGGGCAATGCGGTTGCAAACATGATATTAATTTAGACACATACTTACGGGCAAATTTTCAATTTAAAGGAAAGCGAAACATACATGGTGGTGGAAGTGATTGTTTTGAAGGGGCGAAATGTCTAGCTCATTTTCCCGTAATTATACGGTAGGGATGATTAAGAAAATACAACTACTTCCAAATAATTTAAATTTAACTTACATACTAGACGATATGAAAAGAAAAGAATAAGGGAAATAAAAGACAGGGAAAAGAAATGCCTCCGGCCGCCGAAGAAAGGGAAGTTGATTAATTTAGGGGCTTTGGAACATCGTGCTCATGTAGCCCCGTGTATTTGGCGGTGTGTTGAATTTGTCTGATAACCCGTCTTATTGTGATGGCTGTATTAGTGTGTATTTATAAGTCCAGTGAATTGTCCGTTGGTAACTCATGAAATGAGATTCCTCGGCATTCAAACTTGACCTGTTCTGATTTACAAAAGCACACTCATCAATACGCCATCAAAAAATACAAAACACAACTTCACCATTAACATCAATACAAAACAAATGTCTGTAACAGTGACTTGAAAAAGCTGCGAACACAACGCCTATATTTGGAAACGAGGTTGTACGCATAAACCAATACTGTAATATTGTTTAATGGGCAGGCAGTTTAAAGCAACCAGTAGGGACGCGATCCAGCAGGCAGTGGCCACACCATTTATTATCCAAAGTACGATAATAACATTAGAAATCTGAACGCAATAAAAATCTGAAACCATATCTCTTTTATTAACAGGGGTCGTAATAGTGAAATGAAATTAAAAAAGAAATGCACTGGCAAACCTTGCATTCGACATACTATTGCAGATTGTTCTTAAAGTAGCATTATTTTCTTTGTGATTAGATTTTGGATGATAAGGACCAAACAGTAGATACGGCGGTAGTAACACAATTTGCCACCAGGAGCGATGTGGCGGTGGTAACACAGAATGACACCAGGTACCGCAATGGACAGAGACAATCCAAAGATATTAGTGTTGACCAAAGAGGATATAAATAAAGTGTTGACTAAGGCTAGCGGTAGCCATGACAACACTTGGGTTATTTACAAACGAGTGCTGTTCTTTGTACATATCTGATATATTATTTCTAGTGTAAAAAGGGTGTTCATCCCACATTTTGCTGATTTCCTATGTCTTAGCCATTTTAGTGCTTACTGACGAATGATATTGTGTAATGGTGTAGTTATCACGAATTCCCTGAACTCCGCTATAGCATTTTAGTGATCATTACTGTATGGATTTAGAGAATATATTTCTTATCTTACGAAATATTTTAGGGGCTAACGAAGCCCAATGTGTTCTCAATCAATGCATCGTATCTAACATTAAACTGGGATTATACGTTGTTGCATTTACTTTAATTAGGTGAGATAGGTTGGATGGCCCCTCTGTTTGTTTAGGGGCTGCGACAACGCAGTCATGCAGCCCCGTGTACTTTGGATGTGTGTAGAATCTGCCTGATAACCAGTGTTAATTGTGATGGCTATATTATTGTGTGTTATATGTAATTCAGGTAAGGACTACAGATAGTCAGTTTTAAGAAGTTCCTACTTTTGCTACCAAATGCTACCGTCAACGACACCTAGCTGCAAACTTGGTTAAAAGGTACCACCGTTACCACAACCTGACGGTGAAGGTTGGAACTTAATAGCGATAATAAAATTTAAACTACAAATTTCACCTTCACACGAGTGTAGTTAATGGAAGGTTCTTTTACACCACATAAATCTATGACATGGGCCCACTGGCTTTACTTCCCCTCCGAAGGAAGGCATACTTAGGGATTTTAACGCTTTTCAAAAATCCGATGACCCGCGACCTTAGGCATAGAAACTCAGCATGCTACCAAATACGCCACCAAAGCCGCCCAATATGAGATAATAAGCATGTAAATACAGCAATACGATTCCATAATATGCAGACATAGTAGCCTACACACTGACTTATGTGCATGAATAAGTCATTTCTCATTAATCACACCATTTGTGCGGGGTTAAAAATCGTAAGTATATTTGACTCTAGAATGATGACTTTATATTCCAAACATTGAATAATTTAAATATTGTTTCCTTTCAAAAAAGTGGATGCAATAATTTAAAAATTAAAGAGCTCTATGTGAACACGTCTAAATTACACCCATTACAACAAAAATAAAGTCTATCAGGAATGTACTGTAATTGTCAGACTAGATCCTTGAGAAATGTGCATATACAGCCCTTTTTTTGTTATTGATGCATTCTCTACTACGTTATTGTACTCCACAGTACTTTTCGCCTAGATTTACAGAGAGTTAATATTGCACTTGATTAAATTCCGAGCCCTGGAGAACTATGTTTTAAACTCACTTAGGGGCAAAGTGAATATCATTTGCGAAATATATTGGCATGTATCTTTCTATAACAAGTAAATTCACCTCCCGGGCAACGCCGGGTAAAATAACTAGTAGAATATAAATCAGTAACAAAGTTTTTAGGACTATGGATACAATATGACTTGAAATGGAATAAACATATACAATATATGAATACTAAACTGAACTCGATGTGCTTTGCGTTACGTATTTTGAAAACTTGCACAAGCATGCACATATTAAGAAATACATAATTTGCTTATTTCCCTTCATATTTAAGATATGGGGTCATATTTTGGGATATGTCACCAGACGTACTAAGCACGTTTAGGATACAAAAGAGGGAGATTAGAATTATATCATATGTAAAAACTATAGAATCACGCAAACCTCTGTTTAAAGATTTAAACATCCTCCCACTGCCCTGCATTCATATCTTTGAAATTATTATGTCTTTTTAAAAGAATTTAATGAGTAAATACGTTTTTCTTAAAACAAACAACGATATTCATAGGCATAACACAAGACAAAATCAAAACATTCATTTTTCACACACACACACACACACACACACACACACACACACACACACACACACACACACACACACACACACACACACACACACACACACGCGCGCGCGCGCGCGCATAGTCTATATCAAAAAGGAACTTTTCACACAGGAGTTAAATTATACAATGAACTACCCCAGTATATAAAATTGGCCCCAAAAATCAACAAGTAGTTCTGTGAAGATCTATACAGCCTATTTTCATATATCCTACTCATGTCAATTGCCTCTATCAACATACAAAATTTCAGTTTGATTGTTGTAATAGATTGTAGATATTGAGAACCGTCTAAATATTTCAGATGGTCACCATGTTGGATTTTTAGCCTATTTTCATTTTACGAAAAAATAGGCCTATGAGATCACCTTTTGTCCATGTGTGTGTGTGTGTGCGTGTGTGTGTGTGTGTGTGAGGTGTGTGTGTGTCCCTAATAACTTCTAAACGGCTGGAGTGATTTCAATGAAACTCGGTAAGATCATAGCACCATTCTGGCCGAGCCCGACCGTGCCCTTCAAATTTTATTGTGTCTCACCAATCCAACATGGTGGTAGTGCGAACTATTTAACCAGCATTCAGTATCTCCGAAACTATTACTGATATCACCCTGAAATTGTGTACGGTGATAAAAGGTACTACTTCAAGTTCACCTAGGAGACTTTCAAAAACCTGGTAACAACAAAACCAACATGCCGGCCAGGCGAAATTGAGACTTTTAAATAGACTTTTCTCGCGATTTAACCATCCAAACGTTATGAAACTTGGTACAGCAAATGTTTATACACATTCCTATGCATTGGCATCTAATTTAGTTCAACTGTTTACATAACCTCAAAATGGCAGCTGTGGGAAATATTTCATCGGCATTCTATATCTCCCAAACTATTGCAGATATCACCATGAAATTTTGTACGGTGATAAAGGGCACTGCTACAATTATCTATGTGACTTTCATAAACCTGTAAAGTACAAAATGAACATGGCGGCGAAGCGAAGTTGAAACATTTTAATAGACTTTTCTCGTGATTTAACTCTCTGAGCGCTGTGAAATGTGGTATAGTAAATGATAATACATATTGTAATGCACTGGCATCTAATTCAGTTCAATAGTTTACATAACCTCAAGAAGGCGACTGTGCGAAATTTTAAAATAAAGTTTTTATTTCTTGTGTCGTAATCATTCGATCGAAGTGAAAGTTTGAATAATGAGGCAACGCAATAATTTTCCTTTAATGGTACATAACTCTATGACCTATACATATAAAAATCCAAAATTGCGAGCGTCCGAAATATTTAGACGGTTCTTAATATCTACGAATCTTTTACAGCAATCAAACTGATTTTTTTAAATTTTCATAGAGGCTATGAACATAAGTTCACCTATAGGACTTTCAGTAACCTGGTGAGCAGAAATCCAACATGGCGGCGACGCGAACTCTACATATTTAAATGAACGTTTCTCGCGATTTAACCATCCGGGTGCAGTGAAACATTGCACGTTAAATATTTTTACAAATGTTAATCCACTGGCATCTAATTTATTTCAATTGTTTTCATAACCACAAGATGGCAGCTGTGCGAAATTTTAAAATCTCGCTTTTACTTCTTGTGTTCTAATCACGCGATTGAAGTTTGAATACCACACGTACACAATAATCTTCAAGTAATAGCACATAAATAAAAGTCTAACTTGCGAACCATCAGAAATATTTAGACGGTTCTCAATATCTACGAATCTATCACAACCTTCAAACTGAAATTTTGTATGTTGATAGAGGCAATAAACTCGAGTAGGACATATGAAAATAGGCTATTTAGTTCTTCACGGAACTACTTGTTATTTATGTACTATTACATGAAGATTATTGTGTACGTGTGGTATTCAAACGTCAATCGCACGATTAGGACACATGAAGTAAAAACGAGATTTTAAAATTTCGCACAGCTGCCATGTTGTGGTTATGAAAACAATTGAAATAAACTAGATGCCAGTGGATTAACATTTGTATAAGCATTTACTGTACAATGTTCCACTGCACTCGGATGGTTATATCGCGAGAAACGTCCACTTAAATATGTATACTTCGCGTCGCCGCCATGTTGGTTTGGTGCTCACCAGGTTATTGAAAGTCCTATAGATGAACTTATGTTAATAGCCTCTATGAATATTAAAAAAATCTGTTTGATTGCTGTAAATGATTCGTAGATACTGAGAACAGTCTAAATATTTCGGATGGTCGCCATTTTGGATTGTTGTATGTATAGGCCATATAGTTATGTACCATAAAGAACAATTATTGCGTAGCTTCATTATTCAACTGTTCACTTCGATCGCATGATTACGACACAAGATACAAAATTTTAATTTTGAAATTTCGCACACCTGCCATCTTGTTGTTATGAAAACAATTGAAATAAATTAGATGCCAGTGGATTAACATTTGTATAAGCATGTAACGTGCAATGTTTCACTGCACTCGGATGGTTAAATCGCGAGAAATGTCCATTTAAATATGTATACTTTGCGTCGCCGCCATGTTGGATTTAGGCTCACTAGGTTACTAAAATCCTATAGGTGAACTTATGTTTATAGCCTCTATGAACATAAAAAAATCAGTTTGATAACTGTAAAAAATTAGTAAATATTGAGTACTGTCTAAATATTTCGGATGCTCGCCATTTTGGATTGTTATATATATCGGCCATAGAGTTATGTACCATTAAGGGGAAATTATTGCGTTGCTTCATTATTCAAACTTTCACTTCGATTGCATGATTACGCCACAAGAAATAAAAACTTAATTTTAAAATTACGCACAGCCGCCATCTAGAGGTTATGTAAACAATTGTACTAAATTAGATGACAGTGCATTACAATATGTATAATCATTTACTGTACCACATTTCACTGTGCTCAGAGAGTTAAATCACGAGAAAAGTCTATTAAAATGTTTCAAATTCGCCTGGCCGCCATGTTTGTTTTGTACTGTACAGGTGTTGAAAGTTGCATAGATAAACTTGTACCAGTGCCCTTTATCACCGTACAAAATTTCAGGTGATATCTGCAATAGTTTGGGAGATATAGAATGCCGATGAAATATTTCCCACAGCTGCCATTTTGAGGTTATGTAAACAGTTGAACTAAATTAGATGCCAGTGCATTGGAATGTGTATAAACATTTGCTGTACCAAGTTTCATAACGTTTGGATGGTTAAATCGCGAGAAAAGTCTATTTAAATGTCTCATTTGCGCTTGGCCGCCATGTTGGTCTTGTAGTTACCAGGTTTTTGAAAGTCTCTTAAGTGAACTTCTAGTAGTGCCCTTTATCACCGTACACAATTTCAGGGTGATATCGGTAATAGTTTCGGAGATACTGAATGCTAGTGAAATATTTCGCACAGCCGCCATGTTGGATTGTTTGACACAATAAAATTTGAAGGGCACGGTCGGGGTCGGCCAGAATGGTGCTAAGATCTCACCGAGTTCCATTGAAATCGCTCCAGCCGTTTAGAAGTTATTAGGGACACACACACACACCATCACACACACACACACGGACAAAAGGTGATCTCATAAGCCTATTTTTTCTTAAAATGAAAATAGGCTAAACACTTTGAAAGAATGTTGGAAGCTTATCTGCAGTGCCATTGTTACTCTGTAGTTGAATATCTTAGCGTATAGGAGCGATGAAATCTATAGCCTAATAATACATTTCTTTTATATTTTAATTGTAATACCTAGCTGTAAGTTGTTGTATTTATAGAATTAAGTTTTCATATAGTGATAATAGAGTAAGATGTAAATAGTTGTCAAATAAGATTGTATCTCTTAAGATCTATTAATATAACATGTTATAAATAGTTAATTTGTAATATATACCTGTAGGCCTATGTTCTTTTATTTTATAGATGTAATTTCTGACGTGTCCTATATCAAAAATATATTGTATACATGTAATTGATCAAATGGATACATAAAAATCTAATCTAATCACAACAGGCCTTCAGCTCAAAGAAGAATATTTATGCCGTAGGTGGAGTGAATGGCATAAACCACGCAGCTGTGTGACAACTGTAGGCAACCTAATCAAAGCAAAGCATTCTAATGTTAAAATCAAAATGCAAGTGTTGCTTGTGTACAAGTGCAGCAAGATGCAAATGTAGAATTTGTTAATGTGTAGGGATGAAACACAACTCCTTCCCAACCCAAGACCATTGTTAACCGTTGATCAAGTCAGTATTGTAAATCGTCAGAACACAACAGAAAGGTATGAAGTGTTAACTATTGAGTCCAAGCCTGTCACTGTAAGAGTAGATTCAAGATTTAAGCTTTGTCTATCAAATCGCTTCAGTCACTCGGTAACTTTGAGAGCAAAATACAATCTGCCACCAATGCTCACGTAGCTTTAGGTAGCCATATTGTTATTGGAGTTTTAAGGGGCATAACAGTGAGGTCATCTGCCCCTACTGTCGACCTAAATATTACGTGCACTTGAGTTTGAAGGTTGTTTGTGAAGTAACCAATAGACCTACATAAAATCCAATAACATCATCATTTGTGTCGGTCTATTTTACGTTAGTTCATGTAGGTGTGGAATTTTCAATTTATATTTTAATATTTTTTATCGAAGTTGGAACACAAAAAGTGCCCGTTTTTAAGCGTATTTCAACCATGCGTCACATTTAAGAATTATTATCTCACAAACCCGTCATCAGATCGAATCCAAATTTTAACACAATATACACTGGAATGTTGTATAACTGGTTTATTAACTTCAAAATTTTGTATGTCCAAGAAACAAAGTTGTTGTCACTTTTGTAAGGTAATTTTTTCTCGGCTCGGGGTCGTTGGAAAATGTAGTTCTTGGTCGCGTTGTAATCCTTATACATCAAAACGTTATGCTGTATGACTGTGATATACGTAAATTAATTCAATCATTTTATATCGGTTTTTATTTGTACGGGGAAATAAGACATGGTTCACCAGCTAGCCGCTCCGGGGAATGCTGTACAGTGTTGCTGAGATGGAGCCCATCATTTCCGAGTGAGGTGTGCCATGACGCGTGATGGGCTCCATTTGGCAACGCTGTACAATTTTCCTCGGAGCGGCTAGCTGGTGAACCATATCTTATTTCCCCCTACAAATACAAACCGATATAAAATAATTGAATTAATTTACGTATTTCGCAGTCATTCAGCAAAACGTTTTGATGTATAAGGATTTCAACGCCACCAAGAACTACATTTTCCAAAGACCCCGAGCCGAGAAAAAGTTACCTTACAAAAATGATATCAACTTTGTTTTTTGGACATACAAAATTTGGAAATTAATAAACCAGTTACACAACATTCCAATGTATATTGTGTTAAAATTTGGATTCGATCTGATGACGGGTTTGTGAGATAATAATTCCTAAATATGACACATGGTGGAAACGTGCTTAAAAACGGGCACGTTTTGTGTTCCAACTGCGATAAAAAAATATAAAAATATAAATTGAAAATTCCAAACTTACATAATCTAACACAAAATAGAACGACTACAATGATGATGTTATTGGATTTTATGTAGGTCTATTGTTTACTTCACAAGCAACCTTCAAACTCGAGTGCACATAATATTTTGGTCTACTATGTTAACCCCATAGTTAAACCTATTGGGAAAGTAGACTACTATTGCAATTCATGAACCCTGTAGCTCAGTAAGTAGAGTCATTTGATTGTTTACACAGGCAAAACATTACTACGCCTAAATGCATCAGAAAGACTTAAATACATATTGGCAGGGAGCATGTTAAAACAGTGAATCTAAAGTTGTGCATTCCATTTCCAAAGATATGAAGCAGGCTAGAGAAGCATTTATTACTGAGCATTCTAATCTTATCAGTGGTGTTCGTACGACTCCTGGAGAGAGTAAACTAGTGTTGAAACCAAATGTAGAGCCTGTTATAATAGGCCCTAGGTTTGTTCCAGAATGTCTCATGAGTAAACCTAAGACCACCCTAGACCACGTTGCAAACACTGGTATACTAACCCCATTTCTTTTGTAAGTTCTATGGTGTTGGCAGAAACGTACCAATGGAGGTACCCATGTGTGAATTGATTCCAAATTCTTAAGTGAAGCACTTGTTCAGTTTAAATATCTTATCCCTACTATTGAAAGTGTTGTGTCAGCCCTAAGCAACAAAACGTGGTCCAGTGTGTTGGATCAGAAAGGGTTCTTTCATGTCGTATTAGATGGGGAGAGGAGCAGATGACCTTGCTGTACCACCCCTTAAAGAAACAATAACTAACTAGCTAGATGGGGAGTCAAGTAAACTGTCATTTATTTACTGTATGTAATTATTATTATGCAAGTTGGTATTATGTGTCAGACTAAATGATATTGGCCCGTGCGGTGACGTGATCCCCCCTTTCCCCTTTCTTTGCCGTAGAGACAGTCTCAGTCTACCTATCAAAATGTAACCGATTCCGGTCTAACCGTGTGGGCTGTGATATCCCAAAATACTGTGTACTTATTTATTTCCCCAGTGGGGAGACATGACATCAACCAACACCGATTGGATATTATAGATGGTTACGCCTACCATTTGGACTGAATGTATAGCACCTGTATCAATCCTTGAATATTAAAATATTTGGTGGTATAGATGTAGATGTGTAGCGCGAGCCATAATGTATGCACTAGCCACAGGTATTAGGCTACATATACAGGTTGTATCTTAATTATACCGACAAAACAATCAGAGACGCTTTGCGTGTTATGTAAAAGACGATGATGCCGCAATCGGATTGGCTGAGAAAATTTTTCCCTCCGAGAAAATGAGGTTACTTTGTTACTTCCGGGCGCGCGATTCAAATCTACGAACTCGCCGTATTTGCTGAGCTAGAGAGCAAGCCGCTGGCCACTGCTGTGCTTCAAGCAAGGGAAGGGAGTGTTATAGAAGGTGGCAGAGATATGCTGGCGGGCATGCGAAAGTTTCATCGATCGCCTCGGCTTGCCGCATGCCCGCCAGCATATCTCTGTCTCCTTATATCACACTCCCTTCCCTTGCCTGAAGCACAGCAGTGGCCAGCGGCTTGCTGCCTGGCTCAGCAAATACGGCGAGTTCGTAGATTTGAATCGCGCGCCCGAAAGTGACAAAGTAACCTCATTTTCTCGGAGGGAAAATTTTTCTCCGCCAATCCGATTGCGGCATCGTCTTTTACATAACACGCAGAGCGTCCCTGATTTTATTGTCAGTATAATTAAGATACACCCTGTATATCAGGAATTGTATTATATTCATTCATGATCTTACGATAGTCACAAAAACAAAGGAAGAAGATGCAACAATTAAACAGGTCTCAGAGAAAGCTAAGGGTAATAATGTTGTGTCACCTCTGAAAAGTAACTGAATAAAGTCAAAACTGTAATCTACCATATCTAGGTTATGTGTTCACCCCTGAGGGTAGAACATTAGAAATAAGCGTACTGAGGCATTCCAAGCCTTGAAGCCTCCCACAAATGTCATAAATTACTCTGAGTAATTGGCATGTTTAACTATTAAATGGCCGTTATTCCCAAAATGTCAGAAATAATTTCCCCTTTATGGGAACTTTTAAGGAATAATGCTATGTGATACTGGCATACTAAACACCAAAATGCTTCTCTAATCAGAACCCTGCTGGGGAAAAGTTTAGTATTCTTTGAGCACAACAATTGTTTTATTTTTGCAATTACTCCTAATCATAACTTGTTTTCTCTTGGCCACGGGTGCCTCCTGTTCCTACTTCCATGTATTGGATTCTTGCTCAGGTTTTTTAACCCATTTCAGTAATTATTAGAATTACGTATACCTTCTCTATTGGCAATTTCCTCTCGGCTGCAATTGGTTGATGCGCCACGTGGATTTTGTTGTTTATTACTTCTCGCTACTTGTACTTTGTTACAATTCCCCTTTTGTAGCTTGGCATGCTTTTCGAGTAATATATTCTTGTTTGCTGTGCAAACCACTACTTGATCTTCATTGTGATCACTAATAATAATAATCAAATTTTGTAAATGAGCTACGAGCTCTCTCATTACTTGGCACTACTTTGCCTGGCTCGTTCAACTACCTACTTTAAAATTCCCTTAAAAGTTTTCAGTATTCTCTTCATTGTTACTACTTGTTGTTTGTTAATAAACATTTGTTGCTGGGGTCTGTCCCTTTTTACCAAATCTTGTTCTTTCGCTCCTAACGCTTTTCCTCAATCCTTCTTCTCCCCTTATGGTAGTTTTTGGAATTGAATTCCAATTTGTCCAAGGAGCAATGCAGAACATTAACATAACATTCATAGTCGGAAGGCTGATTGAAAGTATGCTACTAATCAATACTTTTGTACATAATTCTTCGGGAGATATACAATAGAATAAACAACGTATCATCTTCTATCGTCACAGTTGTTCAGCTCCATCCCAAGAATAAGTGGTAACATTAAAGACTGTTAGTGTTGCGCATCTGATCACAGGCAGGGCCGTGGAGAGCGGCGACGGGCCCTGGGGATGGAATCTCCCGGGCAACCCTTTATAACCAAATTCTGTAAATTTAAATTATAATCCTCGTAAATTTGCACAAACTGTTTTTGCACAAAATTTTCATCATGAAATCAATTACAAGAACATAAAAAACCAGCAAGCAATAATAATAATCTTCATCATCTTCCTTTTCCGTCTGAATTTTCCCGGATGCGGTAGACAAGCCCTCGCCACTGCTTTCAGTCATTGCACAACTTCCGTTCTACAATTTCTTCCCATTTCAGCTCTTTTTTTCCTCCACTTCTGATTTCAAGGTCTCAATTCATCGTTTTCTGGGTCTTCCGCTCGGTCTCTTCCCTTTTCGTTCTCTATTGAAGCAATAATAATATAGTAATAATAATAATAATAATAATAATAGTAATAATAATAATAATAATAATTGTAGCATGCTGAGCTGCTATGCCCAAGATCGCGGGTTTAAACCCTGTCGAAGTCGTCGGATTTTTAAAAGCGTTGAAATCCTTCATTACGCCTTTATTTGGAGAGGAAGTAAAGCCGGCGGGCCCATGTAATGCAGATTTATGGTATGTAAAAGAACCTACCACTTCAATTTGTAGTGCGTAGTCAAAATGTGTAGGTTATTTGGTTAGAAACGCTCTCAAGTTCCAATGTTCGCCGCTGGGTATTAGTTACAGTGGCGTCTGTTAGCCAAAATTGGAAATACTTGAAATTGAACTTGTTAGATAGCCTACGGGCGTTCAATTGAAATATCCTGATATGACCATTGGCTGCAATAAATAGGTTACTGTATAATTATATTTAAATTATATATTCCACTAAATCCATGCTAAGAAGTATTATCACAAGCAGAGCGTGAATTACTGTGCCCTTTTAGCAAGAAATATGCCAATCACAGTATACCAGCGTAGCTCAATTCGGGATTTTCGGGGTAGCGGTAAGTTCACCCACTCTGTGACTCACATATTTTGGATTAATTAGAGGATACACTTGCAAAAATAACAACAAAATCAACTCCTATTTTAACACATTTAATTAATAAAAATTATGGCGCTACAAACAATTAAACAATTAAATTACTGACCCATAATCATCTACTTGTTCCAAATGAACAAGGAATAACATAAGAATAAAACAAATATTGTATTAAAACATATGGTTTCCATATAAACCAACAATTCCTAATTATTTTTACTTCCATAAAGCATCAACTGTAAGTTTCATATAACTCCGAGCTCTTTTGGCTCAATGCTTTTCTGTAATAATGGTGTCATTCTTTGTACACCTCAAAAACTACTTTTTTATATTTTCTTAATCATCAAAACAAATGTATAATTACATTTAAAATTACATGTTAATTATCTAACTCAATATTTGGGCATTTCACCTGTGTTCAGCTTTTATCATCTCTCTCTAGTTTTACAAATATATCAAGGTAATCAGGAAATTACTTGTGTACTCCAGAGTATGAAGATACTTGACACAGTCAAAAAACTATGGTCACTCCCGAAACCTAGTTGCCTTCAATTTACTCATGGCATCCTACTTCCATACAACATTACAATAGGGATTGTTATTCATCTCATATGTCTTATAAGACCAGTATCACATAAGAAAAAAAAACTACGATCTGAACAGGCAAGCGGAAATATCAATCTACAAGGACCTCGGTTCAACGCCCGGGTCGTTAACAACTTTAAACACTCCTGGTGTATTCATTACTCCTTACAAGACGGCCTTCAGACACCCCTCCTGCTCCGAGGGTCTGACCGTGATACTTGAGAGTTATTTATGACTATGCGGGAACCCTCCCGTCTAGTCTAAGCTAGAGCTCTCTTTAATGCTTTTACAAACCGCTTTTCGTTCATTCTCAGTTCCTTGGGGAGACCTGGCATTCTACTCCTCGTTTAAATTCAACATTATTATTGGGCTCATAAACCACATTCGTAATCTTGGCATTTATTAATTATGAAAGGTCCTCATTGATTGGGGAAGAGTAATACACATTCTACGACGAATAATAAAGGGGCTTTCACAATAAGAGGATTCTGAGTTCGAATCTCTTCACATGCCTCGGGAACCATTCCCATATAGAGGACTATACAAAATGCGATTTAGGGTCAGCCTATAGCTTATAAGACCTACGCTCAATACAATACATTTGCTCCCTTTCAATATAACATACACAATGGCCTCGTGATACTACGTCACAAATAGAGGACTTACACCAATTCTCAATTCACTACAATCAACTACCTCTCATAAGTAATTTACCAAGTACATTAACTTTTACGCGTTCCTAGCGTGACATTTTATTTTAATTGCGCTCTTTTGCGCTATACTTTATTTTTAAGCCTAGCGTCATCCAAAGAACTGATAATGCCATATTAACAATTGATACACATCTCAATTTTTATATTATTCTTTTCCTTTGACAAATACTTTCTCTCTTTTTACGAACATGCATTTGAACATCATGTCTATACTTTTTATTAAGGCTTTAACGCTCTTATGTTCACATCAATTAATTTGATCTTTATTTAATATTTCCCTACTTGGTTATTATTATTATTATTTCATATCTTCATTCTTTACACAAGCTCAAAAGCTATTTCTTTCATATAACTCAAATTTACTTTTATTTAAATATCTTTCATGATAATTAATAATATTTCGCTTGCTCTTATGACATTCGTCAAATACACTGACATTTTATTCATATATTTCCTCTACTGGATTTATTCTTTTACATAATTATTTATAGTTTCTCAAATTTCTATTATTGTTCAGACCGCGTTTTCTTTATTCAGTATTTATTTATTTAAACACATCCCTTTGACTCAAAAACTCCGGTGGATTTGTACACAATCATTTCCCGACACCAAAATATAATGAAATTCATTACTCACATGTTTTTAAGGTCGTCTCATGACCTTTATCCTTGTGCGGTGTTTCATTTTGGCCCACTTTGAAACTTACTCCATATTGTAGAAATTCATCTCATGTACAAACACTTCTTGACACATATTCAATACACTTAACATTGACAACATTTTTAATACACTGGTGTATCCATTTAGAACACACAATAAACACAAAAAATATTATTTTAACACACACTCTTGATAGATTTACACTTCACAACTCTTGATCACTAGGCCGTATTTTCCTAGCCTATCACACGTGACCTCTTAATCTCCCGTTTCCAAGGGTGAAATTTATTCAATGTCGGCTTCCTATCCTGCAGAATACGAAAGTCTCGAAACATCTACTTTTCCCTGGAATCCTAATTCTTCGAATCCTATTCTGGATGACCGGCTATTTCTCTAGCTTGAACGGCTTCTTGTTTTAGATCTAGTTTGTCGATCCTAGTGAAAGTCTATTCGGATCGAGGTCCCCTCGATAACCTATCGATGATCGATGGATTTATTTTATAGCAGCTAGTACTTCTCGAGTCTAGTGCTTTAGAATAGTTCGTCTGCTTTCTGGAGATAATGTCTATAGTCTCCGTTCTTCTTTGTTTATTCGGTTCTCGCACTCCTACTTTTCTGAAATACGTTGCGAATCTTACTCTGTTTTTCCCTATTTGGGTTCTTTAAAATAGATGACTGTTTATCTTTCTATTACGGTACTTCCGTACGTTATGATATTTTCGGTCGTTTATTTAAAGACCTATCGCCTTAAGTCCAACGTTCGCATCCTGCTTTGACTATTTTTTACGAACTTTTCACTGTAAACTTGTGTACTGTCGGACCTAAAATCCAGTAACTAGGATTTTCCTAATTTTTCAACACGGCGATACTTTAATATTTCTTCTTTACAACTCCTTCTGGAGGCACGCAAGTTATTAATACTGCGACGCCTGTGGCTATCGGATATTAATTCGGCGGTGTAATACAGCGTTTCTCCCCTCAAGGAGTACTGGTAAACTGTCCTCGGTGTGAAGCAGAGTAACGCCCCACACGGCTGTCTGAATACTGATGCGTAGCAACGCCCCCCTCGGGCTGCTTGTACTGATGCTCCAGCGTCACGTCCCCTGGACTGTTTGAAACTGCATGTACTGATGCGTAGTAACACCCCCTCACGGGTTGTCAGAATAACTGCATGTTTGGCTTGGTGATGCCAGGAGCTTTATACTCTTTCGCTACAAAAAGATAAGACTCTAGCCCTTTCCGTGCCCAACTTTTAAAATAATGGTTGCACCATTATAAAATTTATACCTTCAAAAAGCTCGTCTTCTCAATGTTAAATAATCTCATTGCGCATAAGAATCGATCGTGCAATTCGGAGATATTAATTAATTTCTCGTCCTCAACTGTGTGGGTGTTGCTGTTCTTTTGCATTCTCCCCTCTCCACAGGCCTTGGTAAATCCCCGATGACGTCTACTTGCGTTTTGCAATTTTCTCCTGTGCAATTATTAAAGGGTTTTTCTTTACACAAAAATCTCTAATTCGAAATGATTCACCGTACTGTAATAGTTTACTTATTTTTATACTCGTAAACGGGTTAAATTTAATTATTCCTCTTCTGGCGCATAGGCGGTGTTGTCGTTTTTAAGCAAGCTCAGCTCGATTTCCGAGTCAGGCTTCCTTGTCTAACAGCCGAAATTTTCCACTCGGTTATTAATACTCATGACCAGCTCCTTCTGAATGTCAAGAGGCGTGATCTCATCTCTCGAACACCTGGCTCGCGCTGCTTGCACAATGTTAGGCTAGAATCCTGGCTTGATCTTTCTCTAAGTTACATTAGAAACTGTACGTTTCTTTCATTTCTTCCCCAAATACATGGATTCGACCTCCTTGGACCCTATGGCACATGGGTTCATATCTCCCCTCCTTAGGTAAATAAATTTTCGAAACATTTTGAGGAAATTTACTTCAATTAATCTTATCTTTCTTTATTCGTCGAAGCCATCATAACGTTGTTCGTATCTTCTGTTGTTTTTATTTCTTTAAAGTCGTATCCGGTGATTGTGTCGGTCGGGTATGCTCTGTCCCTACCCTTTCTTTCTCCTTTTTTTAAATTGAAATTTTCTTCTTCAATAATATCAATTATTTCTTTAAAGTTCCCTTCCTCTCTGGTTTATATTTGTATTGGGTCTTCTTAAAGGTCCCATTCATTCATTCCCCCTAGTAGACGTCTCCACTCAGGGTCATAAATTTCTTGTCACGTTCGGGTGTTTACAACTTCTACCCTCGTCTGGTGCGCGCTTCTCCAAACTCGAGTCAAACAGTTGGTTTCTTTTCTTCTTTTCATAAGACGGACTTCTTGTCGGTCTGTTTCTCTTTCCTCATTACATATTGTCAACTTAATGACCTTCTTTAAATTACCTTGCGGGTGCAACTGGCTTTACCCGTAACTTTCTTCATTACTGTTCTCAGACTTCAAGTCTGTAATATTTCATTTGATTTTAAGAGCTCGGTCTAACCTCACCTGACTCTTTCTGGTTTTCTTCCACCTTCCTCATCTCCTTCGAGATGGCATTTCGACAGAGTATTTCTTTTTTCGACTCTTCCAATTCTTTAGATCCTTCGGATCTCCCGTCTTTCTCTTCTTTTTATCCTTCCCTTTCTTTTTACGAAGTTTCCAGCTGAAATATGCCTGGGCATCCTCTTCCTCCAAGGCATTGTACATTGTCTCTCCTCTTTTCCTAGTTTCCATGGGGTATCTGTTTTCCTGTAAACCGACTACCAATTGCGGTTTTCCTCTTTCCTGATTTTCTTCAAAGGCATCTCCTTCCTTCTTTTCACTATCTCCAGCAATTTGCTCTTTTTCTTTTAGGTTTTCTTGGCTCTTGTTGGCATCTTTCTCCATTTCTCTCGTCTTTCTTTGGCAATCTTGACATTTGATCATTAATTCAAGGATCTGGGCTTTCAATTTTTCCTCTTCTTCTTTTAATGCCCTTTTATTTTCCTTGTCCTGCATTTCTTTTGGGTTTTCCTTTTCAATTTCCATGAACTCTTGAACCTCTGTTTCTATCGGTGCTTCGTTGATATTTTCTATTATTGTTTCATCTAATTTCTCTGTTTCTTCAGGAATTATTATTTCTGTTTCTTCAACTATCAATTCTTTTGTTATCTCCTGTTCCGAGATTATATCTTGATCTTCCAGCTCAACCTATTCATCAAAATGAGTCTCTTCACTTCGCAGCTCGTTTTCATCTTGGCTGTTCTCCTGGTCTGGACTTACTATTTCGTCTTGAATTTCCATTTGTTCTTCAGGAAGGATCTCAAAGTTTTCTTCAGTTTCCACTGGAGTCATTATAATTTCTACTTCTTGTTTTTCTTCTTTAATATCAATTTTGGGCTCCTCTGGCACCGTGACTTCTTTTTCTTCTTTAATTTTTACTGGCTTTTCAACTTCCGTCTGGACAACTGTTTCATTTATGACCGGGATAGCCATTTCTTTTGCTTTGAGGTCCTCTGCTAATATGTATTCATCATATTTCTTTTGAACGGTCTCTAATATTTCTTTGTATTCCTGAATCTTGACCTCTCTTACCTCGGCGAACTCCTGAATACTTATTATATCCTGGTCTTCATATATGCTCATTATAAACTGATGCATCTTACTCTTCTCCTTTCCTATCCAATCTTTCTGTTCTTGCACATAATTACCTTCATTTGGCTTTGGATAAAAGGTATTCCACCAAATATGATTCCATTTATCATGTATCTCCGACCATTGTCTCCTTATTTCCATAATTTCATCCCTGAAACTTTTTATCTGTTCCCACGAAACTAATTCCATCTTTCCTTCTTTCACCATACGTTCTGCAAATTTCTTCTTCGTTTCCCTTAATGACTCCTTCACATTAGGGATTTCTTTGTACAAGTCTTCTAATTCCTGTTTGGATATTTTATACCAATTTTTACTTGCCCTCTTATAGAGTTTGTCTATCTTCCCCATTTCTTCAGAGATCCTATCTCTTTGTTCCTCAATTCCTTCTTTTATTCTTAATTCGCGATCTTTTAATCCCCAAAGTTCCGTTCTCATCTTTTGATACTTATTATCCGTTTCCCGAATTATATTCAAGAATTTCTTTATTTCATCCCAAGTCGCCATTTCTACTTTCTCCTGATCCTGAGCGCAAGGACTATCATTCTTTTCCCCTGTACTTTCCGAGCCTACTTGAACCTGCATTACTACGTGAGACTTTGGATTACCTTCATCATTATCATTATCTGTATTAATTACATTCTCCCTTGGAATTGGTTTACATTTTTCTTTTTCCATTTCGAGCTCTAAAGGCTCAACTTTTACCCTTTTGTCTGCAGACATGTTACCTTCTCTTCGTGTAACTATGTCTCCAGGTGCACGCATGCTTTCTACAGAAACCTTTAAAATTTCATTATTTGGGTACTCTTTATCACCTGTAATTTTACATTTATCTGGACCCTCGGCCCTTACATTCTCTGAGAGCCTCCGCCTCTCTTCACTTAATGACATCTTATTAGAATATAGTGGGCCACTCATGCCACCACACTAGTACATGCTTGAGAGATGATACTCTGAATCATTGTGTCCCAATTTCTTTAAAAATTTTACTTTGGTACGAGTTTTTACTACAACGTACTCTTTTGATACTTTTATTCAATTTCATAAACCTTTATGGAAGTATTTAAAATTCAAAATTTCGAAAAACCATTTTTTTTCAAAAAAAATGAAAATTTTGATTTTTCGAGAAAACTCGGGTTTTCCCTAGGAAAACTCATCCCTGCGTACTGGGCGCCAAAATTAAAGATAATTAGGTGTATGATAAAATCATACAATCCCCACGTTGGAAAACGGTTAAACAATTAAATTACTGACCCATAATCATCTACTTGTTCCAAATGAACAAGGAATAACATAAGAATAAAACAAATATTGTATTAAAACATATGGTTTCCATATAAACCAACAATTCCTAATTATTTTTACTTCCATAAAGCATCAACTGTAAGTTTCATATAACTCCGAGCTCTTTTGGCTCAATGCTTTTCTGTAATAATGGTGTCATTCTTTGTACACCTCAAAAACTACTTTTTTATATTTTCTTAATCATCAAAACAAATGTATAATTACATTTAAAATTACATGTTAATTATCTAACTCAATATTTGGGCATTTCACCTGTGTTCAGCTTTTATCATCTCTCTCTAGTTTTACAAATATATCAAGGTAATCAGGAAATTACTTGTGTACTCCAGATTATGAAGATACTTGACACAGTCAAAAAACTATGGTCACTCCCGAAACCTAGTTGCCTTCAATTTACTCATGGCATCCTACTTCCATACAACATTACAATAGGGATTGTTATTCATCTCATATGTCTTTTAAGACCAGTATCACATAAGAAAAAAAAACTACGATCTGAACAGGCAAGCGGAAATATCAATCTACAAGGACCTCGGTTCAACGCCCGGGTCGTTAACAACTTTAAACACTCCTGGTGTATTCATTACTCCTTACAAGACGGCCTTCAGACACCCCTCCTGCTCCGAGGGTCTGACCGTGATACTTGAGAGTTATTTATGACTATGCGGGAACCCTCCCGTCTAGTCTAAGCTAGAGCTCTCTTTAATGCTTTTACAAACCGCTTTTCGTTCATTCTCAGTTCCTTGGGGAGACCTGGCATTCTACTCCTCGTTTAAATTCAACATTATTATTGGGCTCATAAACCACATTCGTAATCTTGGCATTTATTAATTATGAAAGGTCCTCATTGATTGGGGAAGAGTAATACACATTCTACGACGAATAATAAAGGGGCTTTCACAATAAGAGGATTCTGAGTTCGAATCTCTTCACATGCCTCGGGAACCATTCCCATATAGAGGACTATACAAAATGCGATTTAGGGTCAGCCTATAGCTTATAAGACCTACGCTCAATACAATACATTTGCTCCCTTTCAATATAACATACACAATGGCCTCGTGATACTACGTCACAAATAGAGGACTTACACCAATTCTCAATTCACTACAATCAACTACCTCTCATAAGTAATTTACCAAGTACATTAACTTTTACGCGTTCCTAGCGTGACATTTTATTTTAATTGCGCTCTTTTGCGCTATACTTTATTTTTAAGCCTAGCGTCATCCAAAGAACTGATAATGCCATATTAACAATTGATACACATCTCAATTTTTATATTATTCTTTTTCTTTGACAAATACTTTCTCTCTTTTTACGAACATGCATTTGAACATCATGTCTATACTTTTTATTAAGGCTTTAACGCTCTTATGTTCACATCAATTAATTTGATCTTTATTTAATATTTCCCTACTTGGTTATTATTATTATTATTTCATATCTTCATTCTTTACACAAGCTCAAAAGCTATTTCTTTCATATAACTCAAATTTACTTTTATTTAAATATCTTTCATGATAATTAATAATATTTCGCTTGCTCTTATGACATTCGTCAAATACACTGACATTTTATTCATATATTTCCTCTACTGGATTTATTCTTTTACATAATTATTTATAGTTTCTCAAATTTCTATTATTGTTCAGACCGCGTTTTCTTTATTCAGTATTTATTTATTTAAACACATCCCTTTGACTCAAAAACTCCGGTGGATTTGTACACAATCATTTCCCGACACCAAAATATAATGAAATTCATTACTCACATGTTTTTAAGGTCGTCTCATGACCTTTATCCTTGTGCGGTGTTTCATTTTGGCCCACTTTGAAACTTACTCCATATTGTAGAAATTCATCTCATGTACAAACACTTCTTGACACATATTCAATACACTTAACATTGACAACATTTTTAATACACTGGTGTATCCATTTAGAACACACACTAAACACTAAAAAATATTATTTTAACACACAATCTTGATAGATTTACACTTCACAACTCTTGATCACTAGGCCGTATTTTCCTAGCCTATCACACGTGACCTCTTAATCTCCCGTTTCCAAGGGTGAAATTTATTCAATGTCGGCTTCCTATCCTGCAGAATACGAAAGTCTCGAAACATCTACTTTTCCCTGGAATCCTAATTCTTCGAATCCTATTCTGGATGACCGGCTATTTCTCTAGCTTGAACGGCTTCTTTTTTTAGATCTAGTTTGTCGATCCTAGTGAAAGTCTATTCGGATCGAGGTCCCCTCGATAACCTATCGATGATCGATGGATTTATTTTATAGCAGCTAGTACTTCTCGAGTCTAGTGCTTTAGAATAGTTCGTCTGCTTTCTGGAGATAATGTCTATAGTCTCCGTTCTTCTTTGTTTATTCGGTTCTCGCACTCCTACTTTTCTGAAATACGTTGCGAACCTTACTCTGTTTTTCCCTATTTGGGTTCTTTAAATTAGATGACTGTTTATCTTTCTATTACGGTACTTCCGTACGTTATGATATTTTCGGTCGTTTATTTAAGGACCTATCGCCTTAAGTCCAACGTTCGCAGCCTGCTTTGACTATTTTTTACGAACTTTTCACTGTAAACTTGTGTACTGTCGGACCTAAAATCCAGTAACTAGGATTTCCTAATTTTTCAACACGGCGATACTTTAATATTTCTTCTTTACAACTCCTTCTGGAGGCACGCAAGTTATTAATACTGCGACGCCTGTGGCTATCGGATATTAATTCGGCGGTGTAATACCGCGTTTCTCCCCTCAAGGAGTACTGGTAAACTGTCCTCGGTGTGAAGCAGAGTAACGCCCCACACGGCTGTCTGAATACTGATGCGTAGCAACGCCCCCCTCGGGCTGCTTGTACTGATGCTCCAGCGTCACGTCCCCTGGACTGTTTGAAACTGCATGTACTGATGCGTAGTAACACCCCCTCACGGGTTGTCAGAATAACTGCATGTTTGGCTTGGTGATGCCAGGAGCTTTATACTCTTTCGCTACAAAAAGATAAGACTCTAGCCCTTTCCGTGCCCAACTTTTAAAATAATGGTTGCACCATTATAAAATTTATACCTTCAAAAAGCTCGTCTTCTCAATGTTAAATAATCTCATTGCGCATAAGAATCGATCGTGCAATTCGGAGATATTAATTAATTTCTCGTCCTCAACTGTGTGGGTGTTGCTGTTCTTTTGCATTCTCCCCTCTCCACAGGCCTTGGTAAATCCCCGATGACGTCTACTTGCGTTTGCAGTTTTCTCCTGTGCAATTATTAAAGTGTTTTTCTTTACACAAAAATCTCTAATTCGAAATGATTCACCGTGTTGTAATTGTTTACTTATTTTTATACTCGTAAACGGGTTAAATTTAATTATTCCTCTTCTGGCGCATAGGCGGTGTTGTCGTTTTTAAGCAAGCTCAGCTCGATTTACGAGTCAGGCTTCCTTGTCTAACAGCCGAAATTTTCCACTCGGTTATTAATACTCATGACCAGCTCCTTCTGAATGTCAAGAGGCGTGATCTCATCTCTCGAACACCTGGCTCGCGCTGCTTGCACAATGTTAGGCTAGAATCCTGGCTTGATCTTTCTCTAAGTTACATTAGAAACTGTACGTTTCTTTCATTTCTTCCCCAAATACATGGATTCGACCTCCTTGGACCCTATGGCACATGGGTTCATTACTATCAATATAAATAAGTTAATGCTGGTATGTTAAATTTACGACAGTGAAACTGGGGGAATGCACGCAAAAGTATTTGCAAATTCAATGTTTACACCTGACAAGCGCGTACCAATGCATTATTTTCAATTAACAGAAATTATCAGAAATTATCAGAGTAAGGCCATCGAGAACTAGGTAATAATGATCATTAAATTCACTATACTGTTTAGTTTTTGCGTTTGACAGATCTAAATTTGACTCGATGAGGTAACACTGTAAGCATGCACAGTGTTCAGATTTTAAGTTCTGCAGATCATCTTTGATATCAATAATTTTAGAGCTTCAGTGATACTCGTAAACTCAATATGCTCGTTTGTCGTACACAAATTTGAAAAGAAAATGCATTTGCCGGACCGTAATTTCATCGGTTTTACAGTATTTAACTTGGGGAACAAATTCACATTGAAAAAAGCTGTTTTCCATGAACTCGGAGACAGGTGGGTTCGAATTCTACCGTCAGTGATTCTAAGCTTTTCCATGATTCATCGTTTTAACCCTATAGCCAAAGGCTGTAGTTGCACCATCGTAGATTCATTTCCTCCCCAATTCTATCCCAAATTGATTAAAATATATTATTAACTTCAGATATAGACTGCCGGACAGAGATCTACACGCACAGTAAGTAGAAAGGAATGATGACCACGACGTCCTCAGACCCAAAAATTAATCAACAGGAAGTTCAGCTCACTGAACTGCATGTTAAAAGAGGTGGAAAGGGTATACTGTACACTGTGCAGTACTACGGCATCCGTGACGTATGACGTAATCACTTTTCATAATGAAAACATGATTTTTACACAAAGTCAAGACTTATTTTAAAATAGGTTTTACGTATAGTGTTTTTATGTTGACATTCTTAAAATTTGCTGCTCTTGAAGAGTCACACCCCTTACACTGGTAAGTGTTTTGGTTGAACGGCGATCACACATCTTTGTACATTAAACAAAGCAAAATACATTTTCATAATTAACCACAGGTATACAGTAGGCCTAGGCCCTTCATGGGCTGTAGTGCAAGTTTTTTTTATACAGTACTCATACATAAGTCAAGTAATTATGCGCTATCAGTAGATTGCAGCAGATCAGTGATTTGTTTTCACAAAAGAAGAAAATGTGAATTTGAACTATATTTTGTAATTTGCAGTCATTGGATTTTATATAATTTAATATTGCTTTGCAGTAAGCAAACCTAGAGCCAAGTTCTCCCAAAATCCTCCAACCTATCTATGACTGGTGACTATCAGAGGCGGATTTAAGCCAAGATTGTGGAGGAGTGGACACACAGGGGACCTGGAGCGGGAATATCACCAAGCTCCGGGTGGGCTCCGGGCATCCTCCTCCGGAAAATGTTGCAAAAATTAGGTCCAAATTATTGAGTTTTAGGCCATATGGGTGATTAGTTTTGTGATATTTTGGAGTAAAAATTTGGTGACCATTGAAATTTAGTGGCTATAGGAATGACTCTCCGATATTGAAGTAATAGCTCTCGCACCTCCAAGAAAGATCCCGCGGTGGAGCTCACCAACGACCGTGATGGGGGTCTACAGCAAGTCTTCAGATCGGATGTTCGAATCCCGGTGCTGACAGCGGCTATCCTGAGTGTGGTTCTTCCCTCCAGACAAATGCCGGGAAAGTCCCTTATTTAACTCCACAATTGGGAAGCCGAATCCTGCATTCCTGCCGCGGCTTCTAAGTCGTAGATAAAGAGAGCAACTCATTTAATATTTAACTGTATTGAGACGTTGAAGCGTATCACGAAATGGCTTGATTCGCAAGGGAAAGTATTCGCTTCCAGAAAAATAAGTGCTATGCAGATCGATGCTGCTCTTTGGAATAAATGACGTAGAGATGTCCAATAATAATAATAATAATAATAGCCATTGCAGCAGCTCAAAACAAAATTGTATTTATATTAATATTTGACAATACTTCATCGTAATTTTCTTCTAAATTAAGCATAGTTCAAATATTGGGTCTTAGGAAAATCTGCGCGGTTGCCTACATGCAATATATTAATTTCTCCATCGCCATGCACACCCCTGACGTTACTTATTGTTGTTATAAGGGGCGGAACAGATACGTCATCTGCCCGTACCACTGACGTTCCTTGAGAGGATGGAAAACAAAGTTCAGTGCCCTAGCTTAATTGTCATTTTCTCCTGGGTAATTAAACACACAGTCCAGATAAATACTCGAATGTTACCTTAGTTTCAGCCTTTGGATACATTTCGCATCTCTAGTACCAATAGTAATGTAGGTTTTCAATAAATCCCTTAATCGGAAATGATTTGAGCACGAACCCAAGTACCTAGGATTGTTGATCGTATTGAATGAACCAGTAATAATAATAATTATATTGCACCTAAACATACAGATTATTCAAATGTTATCATTGTTTTATCAATTCAGTATACGAGAAGATGAACAATTTCGCATGCATTTCTTCTATCTACGTTTGACAACAGAATCATCCCACCCTTTCGCAAGATATTTAGCCAGCAATGATAATTTTTCTCATAGTGCGAAAGTGAATTACTAGGGAACGATGATATCGCTGTTCCGCCCCTTAAATCAACAATAACTATAAAGTGAATTACTTTGTAGACGCTACTTCAAAGTTTATTTTACTTACCTGCCTGCACGGCATACGATACGTCCAGCTAGACAATATATTAATTTCAGACGCTATCACCTCTAAATATCTAAGCTAGACGTGACGCACCAAACTTCAATCTATTGAGCTACCTGACCTAACACACCAGGGCAGCCCAGGCTCTCGTGGCCTTGGCGAAATTAGTGAAGGGATGAGAAAGTTATTTGAAGGATTGGTGCATAAGCCGAATAAGCTAAATTTAGAATCTGACAACAATACATAGCGAAGCCGCATCGCCTAAGTTGACCGCTTTGAGACAGTTATTCCTCCCACAAGCTCTTTGTAAAGGATAATTGTCCACTTGAGAGAATACGTTTTTCAATCCTTGTAACTCTGTTCACAGACAGTTCATTGCATTCACTAAATGATTGCCAGGAGCAAATTCAAGTCACATAAAGGCAATAATAAATCAATGCCTGATCGGGCCCATCCTCCTAGGACGCCGGGCCCCCCTGGGAGGGTCGGGCCTGATCACAGGTACCATGCGAGGTAGCACATACACCTGAAACTTTCACATGTTCAAACCCCAAGCTAAACATCACCCGTTATCTACCATTATCTTGGAAGCTGTGCGGTAAGTTAAACCCTACCTCACGAGCATTACACGGCTGCGGTTCAAAAATTCGTTCTTGGTTTTCTGGATTAAGCGGGGTAATTGGGTTGATATTTAATCCCGGCACTATGACGCTGCATCTCCTCAGGAATCCCTGGCGTTAAGAACAAGTGGTCCAAGTCAGGGGCGTAAAACTCCTCGAATACATGGGTGGGGGGTCAAAATCATAAACTGTGGTTGCCTACAGGGATCTATGTTTTAGTTTAAGGCTTTAAAGCTTGAAATAACATGGTAATGTACTGTAGGCCTAACGCTCTATTTATAAAAATGATGATGATTTGTATGCATTATTTCTAATTATGGGCTGTTTTTTAAGTAAGGGCCGTTTTCTTTAAATTAACCGAATATTTTATTTTGAAACCAGGCGGCAGCACGCCGGCCTCTCACCGCTGGGTCCGTGGTTCAAATCCCGGTCACTCCATGTGAGATTTGTGCTGGACAAAGCGGAGGCAGACAGGTTTTTCTCCGGGTACTCCGGTTTTCCCTGTCACAATTTCATTCCAGCAACACTCTCCACTATGATTTCATTTCATCTGTCATTCATTTACTCATTGCCCCAGGGGAGTGCGACAGGCTTCGGCAGCCGGCACAGTTCATATCCTCACCGCTAGCTGGGGCCTTCATTCATTCCATTCCCTGACCCGGTCGGTGGACTGGAAGCAGGCTGTGGATTTTCATTCATTTATTTTTAGATTTTACATACCTTCCTCTATTTTTCTACATACAGTAGTTGACTTGTTTATTTAAGCACTTGTCATACCTTAAAACTAAGTTCTGAAATCCCTCTGCATAAAAGTTTGCCGCCTGCTCTGACAACCAAGAATTCACGGCTGTTTTCACTTCTTCATCGTCGGCGAAGCGCTTCCCACCAAGATGACGTTTCAGTTGCGAAAATAGGTGGAAATCGCCCGGAGCAAGGCCAGGGCTATACGGTGGGGAATCCAAAACTTCCCACCCAAAAGAGTCAATCAGTTCCCGAGTGTGGGCGACAGTGTGAGGTCTTGCGTTATCGTGAAGGAGCAAAAATCCCTTCGTCAGCTTGCTGCGTCTTTTGTTCTGAACTGCACGTCGGAGTTTGGTCAAAGTTGCGCAGTAGGCTTCTGCGTTGATCGTCGTTCCTCGTGGCATAAATTCCACCAGCAAAACACCATGCCTGTCCCAGAACACAGTTGCCATGATCTTGCGCTGTGACGGCGTTTGTTTGGGTTTGACCTTGAAAGGAGAGGTTGAGTGTTATCTTTCCATTGACTGTCGCTTGGTTTCAGGGGTGGAATAGGCCTACCGGGTGAGTTAGCTGTGGTCGTTACGGAATGACTGCTGGCAGTCGCTCACATCCGGGAGGCGAGGAGGTTCGAATCCCCCTCCGGCAACCTTGAAGATAGTCTTCTGTGGTTTCCCATCTTCCTTCCAGGCAAATGCCGGGGTTGGTCCCTAACTATAGGCCACAGCCGCTACCTTCCAACTCCTCGACCTTCCATTCCAACTTTCCTCCCCAACGGTACTTGTGTGGTGGACACAAAAACAAGAAACTCTTAGCACTACATTGTATTTGACAAAAGAAGTACGATAATAGAGAGTCAGTTGTTTAGTTTTTGGTGGTATCCAGTTTCATATTTCCTACTACGAAATGTATAAATAAATATACAAAATAGAAGTTAGTTGTTTAATGAAAATATAAAAATACAAAATATTACACTTGTAGCTCACCCATTGGGTTTCTGTCTCGAAGCAGCTACAAAACTGGCGAGCCAAACATGTCCTCGGACACTCCTGGCACTAAAAGCCATACGCTAAAAATAAAATGGGGTGGAATGGGATACCCATGTTACATCTCCTGTGATGATTCGACTCAACATGTCATCCCCTTGTTGGGCATAACGAGTCAAAAAATTGAGGGAACTGACCAATCTTTCGTTTGAGGTCTTCTGTGAGGAGTCTGGGTACCCATCGAGAGCACAATTTCCTGAACTTTAGGTTTTCAGACACAATTTTATGCAGTACAGACCTAGACACTTGAGGAAAATCCATTGATAGAGTGGTTATCGTGAATCTTCGGTCCTCGTGAATTTCTGTGTCAATTGCAGTCACCAAGTTATCTGTGATCACAGATGGTTGACCTGAGCGTTCATCGTCATGAACATATTCACGACCATTTTTGAACTCGCGTACCCATTTTCGCACTTTACTTTCCGTCATTGCATTATCACCTTACACCTCACAAAGCTGACGATGAATGTCTGCAGCCGACTTGTTTCTTGCACTCAGAGAACGTATCACAGATCGTACCTCACACGCGCCGGGCGAATCAATAATCTTGAACATTGTAAAGAAGCACAGTTCAGCGTACAGGTTAGCTACACAGCTGCAACTGACGCATGCTTGTTCGCAAAGGATGCCGGGAGGTAGCGCGCACGCTTGTTGCGGCGTGCGCCTAACTACGGGCTTTAAAAGGAAAACGAACCTTACTTAAAAACAGCCTTCGTACAAAATACAATCAGAATATGAATATAAAACATAAAATGATGAATTGCTGGAGCTTCACCGATTTGGGTATACACGTCACAAGCGTAGCACCAAATGTCAAGCTTCTGACGTCACGTGCATCACTGCTTTTCGAACTCGGTCAGCGCACGAAGGGCGCAAGCGCACGGTGTGCTAAAAACGCGAGATGTGTGAGAGAAGAGTCGTGATATTTTCCCGTGTTATTAAAAAACAAGATGTTCAGTAAAGAACATATAGCCTACTTTCTCCTAAATGCATGGGTATTGTTATAACTCTTTGTCCTTTTCAAGGAGTATAATTGAATGTTGGTTGTAGTAGCTTGTTGAAATACAACGTGCTATAGGGATATTAAACATGAATATGAGGTGCCCTTTGCTAGTGCTACCTCTGTAAAAAAATTCATTCAATTCGGTTTCACCGTGTTTGAATTGATCCGAGGAATGGATTTGCACACATACATGGCCGCTATTTGCAAACTATTGGGCTGATGACCTTGTAGTCAGTCATAAGATGCTTTCCACAAAAAGGCATGTTGTTGCAAAATCCGGTAGAGATCAAATTATTAGGATGGTCGAAATTTGATTTAAGCTTTTAACATTTGGGTGGCCGTCATTCCGTTTCCGTCAAGATGGCGGCGATATAAAACATGACACTGAGGTGCCCTTTGCTAGTGCTACCTCTGTACCAAATTTCGTTCAATTCGGTTTCACCGTGTTTGAATTGATAGGGGGAATCGATTTGCACACATACTTGGCCACCATCTGCAAACTATTGGGCTGATGATCTAGCAGTTTGGTCAGAATATGCTTCCCACATAAAGATTTGTTGTTGCAAAATTTGGTAGAGACTAGATTATTAGGTTGGTCGTAATTACATTTTAGCCTTTAACATTTGGGTGGCCGCGATTACGTTTCCGTCAAGATGGCGGTGATATAAAACATGACACTGAGGTGGCCTTTTCTAGTGCTACCTCAGTACCAAATTTCGTTCCATTCGGTTTCACCGTGTTCGAATTAATAGGGGGAATCGATTTTCACACAAAGATGACCGCCATCCGCAAAATATTAGGCTAATGCCCTATTAGATTTGTCAAAGGATGCTTCCTCCATAAAGGTATGTTGTTGCAAAATTTGGTAGAGATCGGATGATTAGGTTAGTCGTAATTTGATTTAAGCTTTGAACATTTGTGTGGCCGCCATTACGTTTCCGTCAAGATAGCAGTGATATAAAACATGACACTGAGGTGCCCTTTGCTAGTGCTACCTCTGTACCAAATTTCATTCCAATCGGGTTCACCGTGTTCGAATTAATAGGGGTAATCGATTTTGACACAAAGATGGCCGCCATCCGCAAACTATTTGGCTAATGACCTATTAGATTTGTCAAAGGATGCTCCCTTCATAAAGGTATGTTGTTGCAAAATTTGGTAGAGATCGGATGATTAGGTTAGTCGTAATTTGATTTAAGCTTTGATCATTTGGGTGGCCGCCATTACGTTTCCGTCAAGATGGCGGCGATATAAAACATGGCACTGAGGTGTCCTTTGCTAGTGCTACCTTTGTACCAAATTTCGTTCAATTTGCGCTCACCGTGTTCGAATTGATAGGGGGGACAGACATTCAGAGTACACACACACACACACACACATACACACACACACAGACAGACACACTTTTTTTTCGCCCTGTAGTGATCTCATAAGTCTACTTTTATTTTTTGCAAAAATCGAAAGTAGGCTAAAAAGCGCGCGTGCTGTTGTTTCCTGGCAGGAGTAATGGTTTTGTGTGTTGTGTGTCACGGTATCTTACCTCAGTTTTAAATCGGAGCTCACAAATATTAGTTCGAAATTGCAGCTATTCGGATCGTCGTTGTAGAGGGCAAAGTTCAAAGCACCGCGTCTCTTGGCTCAGTTAGCACCTCGGTGGGAAATGGGGGAGGGGGAAAGACAGACTGTTTGTTCAGTAGCATGAGGAAATTACGACTAAGTAAGGCAAATTGGTTTATCCGATTTTCCACCTAACGTAGTATTAAATCATTTATAGAGGTGTTCCGATTTATTTTACTATTATCTTTTAAGGGTACTTAACAATTTTGTCTTGCACCTAAAAATTGAGGAGAACAATGCCCTCCCTTGCCCTCCACCTGTTTTACCACACTGGTCCAAGTCTCTGCGAACAAGGATGCTCAATGTACGGTTCGTGAAGCCATTTTATCCGGCCTTCACGTCTGGGGTTGCAAGATTGGTTTCAGGAGAAACTAAACTGACAAGAATATCCCTCTGATTTATTCACACTTGGTCGGGTCGTGCCTAAGTTATTTCCAATTCCACGTTTATTTCAATGTTGCACTAACCCCGTGGCACTACAGCCTATGAAGAGCCTAAGCCTACCAAGCGACCGCAGTCCAGCCATTTGGCCTGCAGATATTAGGGTGACGCGTGATCAGCGCATCGGGTCCCCTCGGCCGTTAATCTTGGTTTTCGTGACCGAGGCGCTGCCTCACTGTCAGATAGCTACTCAATTGTCCTCACGAGGCTGAGTTCACCCCGTTCCAGCCCTCACGTCAGTTTCTAAAATCCCTGACAGAGCCGGGAATCGAACATGGGGCCTCCGGATGAGAGGCAGGCATTTCAATGTTACACACCCTCAGTAATGAGACAGAGTTTACACACACAGCGAGTACTGTACATCACTACTACAGACACCACAATGACATAGGTTAGCAGACAAATTCTACACACACCCAAGTACAAGGAGCTAAATGACTACGATAACCAAACCCCTCAAATGAAATAATAACATGAAAACACAGTGAGTACGGGGGGTTATTGTAACACGACCACTTCTTTTTGGGGAACAGTTTACCGTACACATAATATTTAAACTTCGTTAATTTAAAGACATTCCTCGCCCAGTTTCATTCATCTTCATTCATTAGCCTACTTTCGATTTTTGCAAAAAATGAAGGTAGTCTTATGAGATCTACACAGGGCCAAAAAATTGTGTGTCTGTGTGTGTGTGTGTGTGTGTGTATGGGGGGATTTGGTATGTCTGTCCCTCCCTATCAATTCAAACACGGTGAAACCGAATTGAACGAAATTTGGTACAGAGGAATCACTAGCAAAGGGCACCTCAGTATCATGTTTTATATTGGTGCCATGGAGCCACCCAAATTTTCAAAGCTTAAATCAAATTACGACTAGCCTAATCATCTGATCTCTACCAAATTTTGCAACAACATACCTTCATGTGGGAAGCGTCTTTCGACCAAACTACAAGGTCATCAATCCAATACTTTGAAGATGACGGCCATGTATGTGTGCAAATCGATACCCCTTATCAATTCAAACACAACAAAACCAAATCGAACCACCTTTAGTACAGAGGTAGTACTAGCATGGGACAACTCAGTGTCATGTTGTATATCGCCACCATCACAGCAGAAAATAAATGGCGCTCACCCAAATGTTCTGAGCTTAAATCAAATTACGACTAACCTAATCATCCGATCTCTACCAAATATTGCAATAATATACCTTAATGTGGGAAGCCTCTTTTGCGCAAACTACAAGGTCATCAGCCAAATAGTTTCAAGATTTCAGATGTATGAAGCAGGCAAGTATTATTTCTAACCGTAACTTACGCTTATACAAGGCCTGCCCTTACCAAATACGCTCATCGTACATAGGGAGGCTTAAACTGTCCTCAAGGAGGTGGCCGGCAGGATATTAGCATTTTTAAATAGATTATGTAACCTTAGTAGTGACCGTATCGCGCTTCTCCATGCCGTCCAGTTGTGTCATGGCGGCTATGATTTGCTCGTAAATCCATATATCTCGGTAACTTCGTAAGTTTATATCCTTTTAGGAATGTACTGAACAAAATAATACATATTCAGTATCAAATGGTTTGAACCATATTTGCTATCATTTTAGGCTATTATTAAGAGTGGGTCGCCACTCTCAAATGCATTTTATGATCTACTGCCAGGTATGAACTAGGCCTCTCCTAACATGGAAAACAGACGCCTTCTGTAGCCACTCCTCTGGAGTAGCCTACAGATGTTACGGGTGTCCATAATATGGACAAATATATTTTACTCTATTAACCAACAAAGCCTCCGTGGCTTAGGCGGCAGCACGCCGGCCTCTCACCGCTGGGTCCGGGGTTCAAATCTCGGTCACTCCATGTGAGATCTGTGCTGGACAAAACGGAGGCAGACAGGTTTTTCTCCGGGTACTCCGGTTTTCCCTGTCAAAATTTCATTCCAGCAACACTCTCCACTATCATTTCATTTCATCTGTCATTCATTTAATCATTGCCCCAGAGGAGTGCGTCAGGCCTCGGCAGCCGGCACAGTTCATATCCTCGCCGCTAGATGGGGGCTTCATTCATTCCATTCCTGACCCGGTCGGAGACTGGAAGCAGGCTGTGGATTTTCATTTCAACCCCGAACACTGGGTTGCCTCTTCCGCCAACTCTGCTGTACCCAAGGACTCCTTCACCACCGCAGGTGCCGTTGAGGTCTTCACTGATACCCTGAGCTGGACCCTCCATATTTATAACCCCTGGAGAGAGGGTATCCCACTCAATAAAAACAACATAGCAAATATGGTTCAGCCCCGGAAAATGCTAGGGCGTCTCCTGCAGGCGACGCGCAGTTCTTCAGATGCTGGGCGAGATGTGAGAAATGGGCGACCAGCATCCCAAAACATCCGAATAGGGACAGTTAGCATCTTAACCCTGACGGACAAGACTGAGGAGCTAGTGGACTTCATGATGGAGAAAGATATAGCCATCCTCGGTCTCAGTGAAACGAAATGGAAAGGAAAAGGGGAAAGAACAATAAAGGAAGAATTTAGGCTGTTTTAAAGTGGAGGACAGGAGGCAAAAATGGAGTAGGAATGATTATAAGAAAGGATGTCCTAAGAGTATGTGGAGGAGGTGAAGAAGATAAGTGACAGGATGATCATAGGATGGATACGGTTCCAGACAGGGACAAAAGATCTGGTTCATGTATATGCTCCACAAACGGGGAATAATGAAGAGAACTTAGAAGAATTCCTAGAAGATGTGGAAAAATATATAGAGGATGAGGAAATAATAGTAATGGGAGATTTGAATGCACAAGTGGGAAGAGACAGACAAGGAAGAGAGGAGATTTTGGGACCATATGGCTATGGCAGTAAGAATCCAGAAGGGGATTTCTTAATGGACTTCTGTCAGCGGATCCAATTATTTATAGGAAATACGTGGTTCAGAAAGAAAAATAGTCAGAAGATAACGAGGTATGGATGGGGAGATAGAAGAACGAAAACTCTGATAGACTATGTATTATTCGAAAAAGGACATCGGAAAGAGCTAATGGATGTCACAGCCATGCCAGAGGAAGCATTTGGAGGAGACCATAGGTCAGTGGTAGCAAAATTAAAAGTAGGAAAGGTTATGAGATTACCAGAAAAAGGGAAAGAAAGATTAAGGTCTGGAGACTATGGAGCTTATGAAAGAATTGCAAGAACAGATACCAAGGACGGATATTACCCATGTGGAAGAAATATGGGAAAAGTTCAAGAGTGCATTTGTAAACAGTGCAGAGAAAACATGTGGTGGAACATCACGAAAGGTACGGGAAAAGGCAACAAAATGGTGGAATGATAGAGTGAAAGAAATGGTTAAGGGAGAAGAAGAAAACTTGGAAGGAATGGAACACCAAAAAAGGCAGAAGGAAGTAGAGCAAAATATATAGAAGCAAACAGAGATTGCAAGAAAGTAATTGCAGAGGAAAAGAAGAAAAGCTGGGAAGAATTCACTGAGGAAATAAGGGAGGATATAAATTGTGGAAAGAAATTGCTGTTTGGAATTATAAAAAGTAGAAGAAATGAAAAGGTGAACACTGGGTTCGTGAAAAACAAAGAAGGTGAAATATTGACAAAACCAAAGGAGATAACGGACAGATGGAAAGAATATTTCAGTGAGCTGATGTATGTGAGACGCCAGGCATGCGGAGATGCGAAACGGTAGAGGAAGAAATAGAAGAAGAACCAGACATTACTATGGCAGAAGTGGAATGGGCAGTTAGGAAGATGAAGATGGGAAAGCTGCGGGAATCGACGAAGTGGCAACATAAATGATCAAGGCGGCAGGACCAGAGGGACTGCAGTGGACATACAGCCTTCTCAGGACTGTGTGTGGAGAGAGAAGAAAGTTCCTGAAGACTGGGAAAAGAGAATAATATTGCCAATATTCAAGAAAGGAGACAGGAAGGTGTGTGGTAACTACCGAGGAATCACCATCATCTCGCATGTTGCCAAAGTAATGGAAAGAATCCTAGAAAAAAGAATTAGAGTAAAGGTAGAAATCCAAATAGAGGAGGAGCAATTTGGATTTAGAGGGGACAGGTCAACAGTGGAACCCATTTTCATTCTGAGACAGAACATTGAAAAGAGTTGGGAATATGGGAAGGATATGGTAATGACTTTTATTGATCTAGAAAAGGCCTATGATAGCATCCCTTAACAAATAGGGGGATAGGCAAGGAACTGAGAGACATGATAAAAGGAATGGGCACGGAGTGCTACAGTAGTGTGAAGACTAGAGTCGGGACATCGGAATGGTTTAAAATTGACACTGGACTAAAGCAAGGAAGTGTGTTGTCACCATTATTGTCCTTAATGGTGATGGATGACATAATGAAGGCAGCAATGAAAGACTATAGTAGGGCAAAGATGAAGGTAATGCTGTTTGCAGACGATGTTGTGATCTGGGGCAAGGATAAGATGGAGGTACAAGAACAGTTAGACGTACTAAATGAAAAGATTGAGCATTGGGCATTGAAGATAAATCTGCAGAAGAGTAAAACAGTGGTGGTGAGTAGAGGTAATAAAGATGGAAAAGGAGTAATCAAAGTAGGAGATAAGGAATTGGAAGTGGTGAAACACTTCAGACACTTGGTAAGTGAACTGACTGAAGATGGAAGACTAGATTTGGAAATTAGCAGAAGATTACAACTCAGGAGTGCTTTCTACCAACAGGTACGGGGACTAGTATGGAACAAACATTTACCAATTAAGGCTAAAGAAGTTATGTACAAAGCATATTATGTTCCTATAATGACATATGCAGCAGTAACTTGGACAATGACTAAGAGGGATGAGAGCAGAGTACAGGCAGCTGAGATGAGATTCCTGAGAAGTATGGTCCAGAAAATGAGGAGAGACAGAGTGAGAAATGAAGATATACGGAAATAACTGGGAGTACAGAAACTAAATGACAAACGGGAGCAAATCAGATTAAGATGGTTTGGTCATGTCAAACGGATGAATGAAGTAAGTCTACCAAGACGAGCACTGGAACGACGGATGACAGAGAAGAGAGGACGAGGAAGACCAGGAATGCGTTAGATGGACTCGGTGAAGAATAGCATTAGTAAACGGAACCTGGATTTGAAACACCGTGTCGGAAGAGTAATGGTGGAACGACAGAACAAAGTGGAGAGGAACCATATTTTCCCCCACCCAGTGTCGACTGGAAAAGGGGAAATATGGAGATGATGTTGATGATGAGTATCAAATGGTTTAAAGAATCGCCAGAAAACGTTAATAAAATCGTTGATTTCAACACAAAACATGATACAATTGTACTAAAAAGGGTTGTTTACATAGATTTTCTTTTTGGAATAACCAAGGATTTTCAAATTTTGATTTTTGAAGAGGTGACCACTTCCATATGATGTTTTTTGTTTGTTGTTGAAACTAATTTATCAGACTGGTAGAATCAGACCTAACCCGGACTTGATAAAATATATAGCTTTGAGAAATTGAAACGGATCAATGTTCTCTCTTGAACTCTGCATGTGATCCAATGATGGAAGTGAGTTGTCCATCTATATCTCAAATATTGTTGGTAAATATGTGTACGATGGAGGATATGATAAAGTGTTTGGATGAACACTTTGAGAAGAATCAAGATTCTCAGCATAGGATGGAGAAAATGTTGGATGGCAAGTTGGTTGCTATGAAGGCAGATATGGCAGATAGTAGCGAAATATTTAAAGAGTTCCAAACATATATGAAGGCAGATATTGAAGATAGTAAGGAAATTATTCAGGCTGCACAACACAGAGCAGACAATAATGCTCTGGGGATGCAGGACAGTAAGAATAGCCAATTTCAGGAAGTGAAGGAGGATGCAAGAGCATCCCAAGCAGAGTGTAGGGAAAATTTTGAAAAGATGGAAAATAAGTTCTAGGGAAAATTTGAAGCCTTAAACGGTAAAATTCAGGAAAGTAAGGATAGTATAAATTAGTTAAAGGAGGAAGCAAAGACATTCCAAACTCACACTGAAGAAACAATGCATGATATGAAGGCCGATAATAAAGAACAATTTGACCTTACATTTATTGCCATGGATAGTAATTTTGAGACCATGGAAAATAAATTGGAAAGTAAGCTAGGCATTACATTTGAGGTCATGGATATTAAATGTAATGCCATGGACATTAAATTGGTTGATATGCGAACAGAGTGTAAGGATAATAATCAGGCTTTGGAGACTCGAATGGAGTCAATGCACGAATGATTAGATACCAAATTAAGGACAAATGTGGATTTGTGTAACCAAAATATTGTAAGTGAAATCCGTGAAATTCAGGCTAAATTAGATGTTAAATTAGAATCTAATACGAATATGTACAAAGAATACCATCAAGAAGCAATGAATGGTTTCGATAAAATAAATAAGAAATTCGATAAGTTAGAGAATAGTTTCGATAAGGTAAAATATAGTTCCGATGAGTTAAGGGAAGGTATTCAGGACCTTGAATAGCCGAAGCAGGCAGATTCCGAACAGACTGAGAAACAATTGGTAACCCTTGATCTACAAATAGATAGAAGGTTAGAAGGTAATCAGTCAAGATGGGAAGACAGATTGGATAGGTATGAGGAGAAAAGGGATGATAAGCACACGCAGCAAGAAGAAAATATCCATGAACAAGGAAAAGAAATAGGAAATATTAAATCAGATATTGAGGTTGCGCATGAGCAGGAGGGCAAGGGAGAACCAAAGGAAAAAATACCATGTCCAGATATAAGAAGTGACAAAAAGGAAATGGTTAAAAACTGGATCAAAATATGGAGATGGCAGAGCCTGCTAGTAAAACAAAGGAGGAACTCCGGAAACGGGTCGATAGAGACCTCATTAGAGAAATGTTGGCTCGACGCGACCCAGAAATGTTAGATATGAAACAAACGGGTAGGGCCAAGCCGAAACCGTTTGAGTGCTGGTAAAAGCGAAAGTAGGAAGGACAAGAAAAAGGAGAAGAAGAAAGAGATAATCTGCAACCGTTCCATAACTGGTAGGCGAGGAAAAAGTAAATAAGAGAAAGACCATGGAACCAGAGGCCTGATGTGAGGCAACAGTGTGACCAAAGGCCAGAAAGAAGAAGAGGATGAGGTGAGGAGAAGAAGAAGAAGAAGAAAGGATGAAAGGAGAGAAGAAGTGAGAGAGGTGTCTGAACGGGTAAGGCCCGAGCATACCCGGGAAGTCAGAAGAGAAATGAACTGCAGACTCTGTAGTTTTAAAGGAATGAATGAATGGAGAGGGATAAGGCTCCGCCGTTCAGAAAGGAAAAATAAATAATGTGACAACAACCCATTGAGCCAGACGAAGACCAGACCGCAGATGGAAGATTCTGATGACTACTGGGAACCCGGAAATGATTTGTAGCACACTACAGGAGACGTCAAGTAGGCAAGGCTGAGGTAACCAAGCAAGAGGAGCAAGCAGGCTGAGTTGAAAGCCGGTGTGAAAATAAACAAACCCAGAGAGATCGAGGGAGACCTTCTGAATGTAACTCGATTATGAGAGAAGGAACGATAGCCATGGTGTGATTTAAAGGTAAATAAATGTCCTCATCACGTCAGAAATTTATTTAAATTGACAGATTATTCTGTACCCATCCGAGGGAGGCTCGGAAGGATACGAGCCAAGGACCATGGATATCGTCAGTGAATGCAAGACCAAAAGAACTCAGAATTAGAGAAATGACAAGCGGAAAATGGGACGACATGTGAGGTCTTAAAGGAATACGGTAGTACCATGAATAAATGCCAGGTCAGTGGGCCTACATGGAAAGCAGAATTCTTAAGGTATTAGCCTTAAGCCAGGAATAATATTCATGTATATCATAAAAGGAGATGCAATGAGCTTATGAGTAATAAGATGATTCAGAAAGGTGGTGTAACACCGCAAGTGGGCCAGTGAAATCATATGCATGATTCATACTAGCCGATAAGCGGGGAACTATTTGCATGACGCAGAGTGAGCGTATAAGAGGGGGATTCACCGATCAAACCTGACTCTGCGATATTTTCGTTATATCATTAAGAGGCGGGGCTTGAGAGGTGACAAAAGTACCAGGATTTTGAGATTCACGCAAAATTATTAACATGTGAATATACCACAGTGGCGGATTATTGGAAAGAGTATTTTAGAAGAGACAAAATTCTGTAATATTTGAGTATTTAAAAAGTGATGACAGCGCATTACGTCATAGACCATTAGCGGATGAATCTGCGCAAGTTATAGGTAAAAAGGACCGCCCATACAGAACACGAAACACTTTTACGAATTTTTGGAGAACAACTGAGCGATCGATTTTGGATTTGAGAAGGATATTTGAAACCTATGGACTCTGTAGTACACAGGAGTAATTTTTTCAACGCGCTACTATCATTAGAACAGAAATTAAGTTTCAAGAAGATGAAATGGGCTATATTTTTAGCCAGATCAAATATATAGGCCGGGGAGGCAACGGAGAAGTATTCAGTTTTATGTGAACCCTAGTGAGAGGGTCACGCTGTTTCATCAGTTATTCATTCAGTCATTCGTCAAGTCTAGTTGGACCCGACAAGGGCCTAATAAGTAGCATCCAGTCATTCGTGGACCTAGGAAGGTTACGCTGGGTCAGTTCGTCGAGGCCGGAGTAGGTCATAACGCTAGTATGCACGTCGAAGCTTTGCCCGTGCTTGGGAAGCTTACGACAGACGTAGGTCCGAGTGGACATTATCAGAACAGTGATAGTTACATATCGCGAGTCGGAGTGAAAGTTCGAAGCCGAGTTAGGTTTTCAGAACAGACAATTATATCGTAATCCAGTGAGGGTTACCGTTATAGACAGTATTTTCGAACTTCAGTGAGGATTACAAGTCGCAACGTCAGTCGAAAAAACTATTAAGAACAAGGCACTAGTTCAAGACCAAGCAACGGTCTAAAATAACTTTAGAAAGTGAAATACTTCCAATGACAGAATACTTTCTATAGAACAAGAAAATAAGTATCGAGCCGAACATAATTACGCGCCAATAGAAACCAAGAGTAAAGACAATTGAGCATCGAATTCGCCGAGGTGAACAGGGAACCTTCGGACTTGGAATCGGGATTAAAGTTAGAGACTACCAATCTCCAAAGCTTATGTCTAGGGAAGTGAGTAGGAAAAGCAACACCTGCATTTCCCGGACGCGACACGTAAAGAAAGTAAACGGCGTGTGTAAATAAAGTATTAATAATCAGTGCATGAGGCTAGATAGAAGGAAGGCATCAAACAATGCCAGTAGTGAAATTTCTGTATATAGTGTTAATGTATGCTTTTGTTTTAGTATATTATTGTGTAGATTCAATGTAAACAGTTCTTTGAAAATGTGTATCGCTTATTGTAAAAGCGTGTATTGTTGTGAAATGTGTCGAATGAATTGCTAAATTCATTGAAAGATGGATGCAATGTTACATAATCATTGGCGAAGACCACCAAATAAGGAAGTATTAAGATTTTTACATTATGAGTGTTTACTGGGAGTCGTGCATTCTTATTAATTATATGTCACAAGTATGCGCGAAGTGAATGAAATATGAATATGAGTAATATGTTTGTGTAAAGATGTTGGATTGAATCAGGGTTTGGCAGGAATAATTGAATTTCAATTTCATATTGTGACATATTGAATGAAGCCCAATAGATTGTTGAAAGATTAGGACATTTATAGATAAATTTAATCAGTTGTTGAATGTGATAAGCCAAAGTAAATTCAGTTTTGGGAATATGAAGAACGGCCCAGAGAAGTGATATAATTCTTCATGAAAGGTTTTAATAGGTCTATACTGTACCCATGTGAATAATTTCCATGGAAAACATGCTTCTGCCTCCAGCTAGCATCAGTCCTCAGGCGTGTACCGTTCACCAACTGAGCAGTTGCATATTTTTGATCTGAGACTAAAAGGTATCAACTCTACAATAATATGGCACAACTCGATACTAAAGACTTTAATTGAGCTCTAAATCATGGCTTCACACAAACAAAAACACAATCCCAACAATAATATACAAAACAATGCAAAACGTATTCCTTCAATCCACTCTTATTCGCATTTTGTCCTCGCAAATCCAAATGATTATTGATTCATTTACCATGAGATTAACATGAAATGCATTCTCAAGTGCGCTGATGCACTGGTAAAATACACATACAACTGTACTTACAATCATACGTCACCTAGTGTGACCACTTTAATTTCACAATCTAGTTGTTTATTCTCAACACATCCTACTTTACATTATGCGTACATTTATGTTCTGTATTTCTCTTCCCACCAAAATGCTCTACCATGCATTTAACCAATTTATGAGTTGCACATCAGATTTACTTGCTACTCCACTGTTACTTGTAATTCTACCCCTTTATGCAGTTCCACTGTATGCCGTCATGAGTTCAATTTCAATGATTCCGTTACCGCTGTGTCGGGTGGGATTTTATGCTACCCTTGCGTGGGCATAGCATATGGCATCTGGTGTCCACTTTCGGAAATAGGTGACAAAGTCAGTATAAAAATGCAACTTTCAACATCTCATAAGTTTGCCAAGTATTAAGTTATCAGAATGATCCTTAATTATCAATGTGTTTCAAACCACACAAATTCATTATACAATACAACAATGATTCTTTTATTACAAACAGGGTTTCATAGTCTTTCCACTCTAAACGTCACCCTCTAAGGGTAGTTTAAAATCTCTTCCCCCTGGCCCTTCCTGTATACAATGGGTCTACGACGGGCTGTAACACAACACTTGCTACCTTCCTCTTGCCCTTCCTTTTCTTTTATTTCCAGGCAGTAGCACATGGCTTCAAATACAATGTGCCGTCTCAATGACCTGCACAACACAGATGATCTAACTGAACTGTATGCAAGACGGAATATGGAATTGTTTAAGCATTTATTCCTATCCTTAGGATATTAATAGCTGGCCTCAACAGGTCCATTTACATTCATATGAAGGAACGAGATTCATCAAACACATGTCGAATTGGGATAACCGGCATCTTTTTGTTAAAGAACATGGTCAGGTACAACTTCCTGCCGTCCAAATTCACTCCCAGGAGCTGAATTTATTCACACAATAGCTAGTTCTCGGTCGATATCAGGTGTCATGCTGAAGTGTCCATTGTTATCCTCCCATGCACCACTGGATTCGAACCCGGAACATTTCATAGCAATACTCAGAGCTAGGGTTTCCTTCACTAAATACGCTCTAGCAAATAATAATATCTCTGTATGCCCTTGGCTATACGAGATTTCACACGTCGATTAGACTACCTGGCTCCCATGACCATTGTGATATGATCCCGTCCTTTAATTAATAAGATAATCTCTATCAATTACTCTTATAAGCTTATTCATCAAGCTGCGATTCAATTCACTATTAAACCCTTCCAGTTCCTATATTCTTGCATATTTATTTCCATTATCATAATATACTCTGCTTAGCCCATCACGTATAATACTACTGCTTGGATACACAAGTATTCCAATTAGCATATATAATTTGCTTACAAACATTCTCCCTGATGTGTATTCATTTATTCTCACTATTATTATTATTATTATTACTGACATCAATTTTTCCCTATACCGACACAACGTAACCGTATTTATATAATCAATAACCGAACTTCCGTGTTCGTTACGTTAACTTTCTATTTAACTCAATTGCCATTTTTACATTAGTGGTAAGGATTTATCCACTCAATGATGTACAAAGACATCTCAACTTGACTAAAATCAACACAACATTAAAGTCTCGAGGTTCTACCTCCCAAAATTGACTCTTATTGGCATATTCTATAATTTTTGAAATCACTCAACATACAGTGGACTACATTTACTACAAAATCATGGTTTTGGGTACTTACATTGGCTAATCTGGCGGCTCCGACCAAACATTTTCTCCAGTAATGCCCGCCATCATTTGCAAATTAACAAGGCATTATCACACTTTTCACACACATTTTACATAATTTTTGCCTTACAAAACACACTGCACTTTGCTTCTCCATGTCGAAGCTTGTCGCTTCCTTTTCCACAAAACACGTTATATCAATTATTACACTGGTAATTTTACATATATTTAAATGACCATCACTAAAATCACACGATCACTATGTACATTTCTTAATGGTTGACCCTTCCTTGCAGAATTTCAGAACTGCAGGCATTGAAGATCTTTCCGACTATCCCGCATCTCGTTCGAAAGTCTCGATTCTCTGCCTAATGAATCCTAGCGGTCCCCCAATCTGTCTATCAATTTCTATCCTTAGATAATTTCCCGATATAGCATAGATATGCTTCCACATCGTCCTGAGCATTAATTACAGTGGTATCCCTGCGAAATTTCATCACTCGCATAACAAAGTTTATACCTGCGCAGTTCGACATCCTATTATATGTCTAACCAATAGCTTATATATTGCACTCGTCCATTGTACATTGTATTTGTACAATTACCACTTTCAATTGTCCTTCGGCCGAACTTACAGTCCCCCAGAATGATCTGCTTATAACAAAACATTGGACAGTTCCACGTACATTATTATGATACCACATAATATCTCCTCGTCATGAGGTACGATTTGCCTAATCTGACATTGTCTTAACTTGTACATCACACGGTACATTTACTGCGTACTCAATAGTAATCACTTGTAATGCCGACTATAAAAGTATGGCACGACTGTCCTTATTAATTGTTCTAATTAGTGCGTTATACTGCATGTTTAATATGTTGATGGACTTAAACCGTTAAAGTACGCGCGCCCCTCTCTCGACTCGGGCGGCGTGCGCTCTGCACTAGCATATGGTTCAACTGACTATATTAATCGTTCTTAATTAGTGCCTTACTGCATGGTTAATATGTTGATGAGCACTCAACATACTAAAGTGCGCGCGTCCCCTCCCGGACTCGGGCGACGTGCGCTTCGCACTAGGCTATGGTTCAACTGACCCCGACTGTTCGCTCCACTGACCTTATATCTGTTTGGAGACAAAAAGTAGGTCTAAAATTTCCTTGGAGCTTCATCTCCTCTCTCCGTACATTTCTGGTCTTGAAATAACGTTTTCCTGGTCCATTTTGCCTCGCTGATCACATATCCGTATGTGTGCTCGAGGATCGATCGGCCAATTAATTAATATTAATTGCCTTTGCCAGCGCGTCCCAACGCCGCGTCACTGGTTTTTCCCCGAAGACATGGTTAGATTATGGCGCTGGCCTCATTTCTCCAATGTCCTTGCGCGCTACATTAAATCTGCCTCGATTTCAATGTTTGACGGCTTGATAATTAGCCTCCTGGCCATTCATTCACATAGGTGCAATCCTCATATCTATGAGTTACTCCATTCACGAATAATCATTAAATTATTCTGGCATCTTCTCACCCCCCTGGACTTCTCCTTATGTAACGGGGATTCACTTGCCCATATATTACCGTCCTGCCTTGTCTCAGACAGCATAAATAGGTCATAGTGACTGGCATGGCTCCACGAAACCACGCCTCAATTCCAAGCTCATTTACAATCTGTCAAGAGTTCTCACTCTCTGCACTAAGTCCAGAATTGTATGCATCTTACTGCCCAATACTGCCGTATTCTGCTAATATTTTCTACATTATATTAACAAATAATGTCAGCATTCATTTATAACACAACAGTGATTTAATGTGTATTTTTTCTAGGGGTTTTATAGCTTAAACTCCCTCAAAAGATCTTGTGTTCGTTTCTTGCTGGTATCTCTAGTCTGTACTCATTTATCCCAGAGATCCAGGTTCGACACCAGTCAGCCTAACACCGTTGGGTTCAATACATTGATACCGCTGATATGAGTGAGGATTAAAATAAAATCAAGCGATTTTGCGATGATTAAAGAAGGAGGAATCTTTCGTGTTCGTAGTTGTCACGGCAATAGCCTATTATGACAGGTCCATTCGTCGTACGACTTGGGACGTTTTTGGGGAGCATATTTGTTTTATTTGCATAGAGGACTGAGGTATGTCCCGCTCTAGGTGCAAAATGTATTCCGCAAAGAGGTCTGTGATAGGTTCCGCTCTTGGAGGGTTAGTTGGTTTGTCCCACCTCCGCGATGTCTTCGTAAATCTCCCGTAGAAGAGGTGTGACCCTTGGGTTGGATTTTTAATTATGCCGTAGGTTGCATATATGGTGTCGAGGCCCCTGTAATTAAAGACCGCATATATTCCGGACAATGTTGATGGCCATAAATTGATCAACCTATCTGTGTGTGTTGAATGTTTGCTAGTGTGCAAGAAGTAATTGATAGCATTAGGAGCTTAAATGTTTTAAAACCTTTCATAGCGAAGAAATCTGTTGTGTGTGTAGTGGCCCCTTGACAGCCCAGCTGGTTTCATGGTCCTTCCAAAGAGAATTCCCTAATCTAACGCTTTTAAAACGAGACTAGGTCATGAATTGTAAGTGTCTAGCCGAGCCCCCTTGTGACGGTCGACCGACCGTCACGGCTTGTTTGAACAGACTGGTAATTAAAACTCTGATGTTTAAAATTATTGTTTGGCTATATTAAAGAATGCACGGATACTTTAATCCATTAGCATATGTCATAACGAATATCCCCTGCCAAATATTTCGTTCAAAAGTCAACTGTTTAGAGATATTACGATCCAAGATGTATTTACAAACTTTCCCATGAGTGACTGACATAATAAAAATGTAGAAAGTTCCTTTGATAAGAGCAACTACAGACGTGTCGGAGAGACGCGATCTAAATTAATTATTCAATATGTTCGAATTAAGGGAATGCACGATTACCTAACGTTATAGTACTTAACATATTGTATGTGTGTGAAAGAGAGAACACTTGATGGTCGTGAAAGAAAGTTAAGAACATTTGGAACCTAAATTAAATATTGGTAGTAACACATTTCAGAAATCCAAAGCTAAGATATGTTGTTATAATTGTAGTAGAAGGTCAAAGGACTATTTAGGGATTTTTACCATAATGACTTTCTAAGTTTATGTCGAATCAGTTGAAGATTCAGTAGAACATATAGTGTTTGCATGCCATATGGAAGTGAAAGCAGATATGTTATAAGCTTAATGGAGCCATATTAACATAGATCCAGACCACTTTGTGTATTGGATATCCCTAGTTTTGGATACAGGAATAAGTTGATTTACTTGTGGATTTTTATTTTTATTAATGTCATTTTTATTGGATTGTTTTATTGTAATCTGTGGAGTGCCATATTTTATAATTAAATATTGTTGTGAAATTTTGTTTTTTATTTGAGTGTTGACCTGTGTTGCTCATGATCCCAAAATATATGTGTCATATCGTGGGAAATGAACGTACCATCTCCGATATGATTGAGCTAGGCGAAGTATGACCATGTATTATTCCTACGGAAGGGTGCAGTAATAATGAGAGAAAAGAGTTGTGAAGAGCATCAGGTCGGAAATACAAAGTGCCCTGGTTTGAGTCCTGGAAGTGCCAAACATTTTAACTCTCTGGTGGTTCTCGGGCTGGGTCTATGGCAGAGTATCCACCTCCTGATTTCGAGATCGCCGAGTCATTCCCCGGATTTGGCGGATGGGCGGAAATAATCCACGGCACTTTGAGACGCACAATGTTGGCTCGTAAAAGACCCATCGTATCACGTTTGCTGAATACAATACAAAATTAATTAAATCTCAGCCACAAGTCCCCCAGTCGAGTTCTGGGTTTCACTTCCAGATGGCAGTGCTAAACAAAACGTCGAAATTGGAGAATAGATCACCCCAATGGCTCGAACTAAAGAAAAATGAAAGATCTACGCCACATTAGCTGTTGCCTCATGATATTGCTGAAAATAATAATAATAATAATAATAATAATAATAATAATAATAATAATAATAATAATAATGTTCACATTTTAAATACTCAGGAGAAATCATCCAACCTTCAGGCCTAAACATAATAGCAGTGAGAAAATTACAGAGAGCGTACAGACTTAGCTGGAATCAATAAAGAAAATCGATCTCAGTTAATGCAAAACTAAGACACTACAAAACAGTAGTTCTTCCTGAAGCACTTTATGCCGGAGAAACAACGCTCGTTTTAAAGAAATAGAAAAAGAAGAACGTAAAACCCTCCGAAACATTTTTGGACCAGTGAATAAAGAGGGAGTCTGGATTAAGCGACCATCATCAGAAATTTATAAAACCACCATATAAACTATCACCGGCACTTTCAGAAAGAGACGAGCTAAATGTTTTGGTCACATATACAGAATGGACCAGCACAGAATTACAAAACAAATTTTCAACTTCACCCTCTAGAGTAAAAACAAGTCCAAATGGATACAGGAAACTGAAGAAGACCTCTAGCAGCTAAACATCACGATGCACGACATGAATGATCAGGTTAAATTAATTTATAAAGACCATAAGGAAACATAAATTTCATAAAGAAGTGCTACCAAAGGTGCCAGGAAATAAGTGGACGGACGAACGGAAGAAAGACCCAAGTGCACGAATGACGAGGATTTGGGAAGAGAGTCGCCGCACGATTGGGTTGTCATGAACATTGTTCAAGTTCACACGTTCTCTTAATAGGATATGTACGATAGTAGTAGTAGTAATAGTGATGATGATCGTGTGGCCTCCGGAGAGGCCGAGTGCAGGTCTTTCTAGTTGACGCTCGTGGGCGACCAGCGCGTCGTAATGTGGATGAAGTGATGATGAAGGCGTCTCAAACACCCAGTCCCCGAGCCACGGGAATTAACACAAGGATATTAAAATACCTGATGGCTCGGCCGGGAATCGAACCCGGGGCACTCCGGCCAAAGCTTAGCGCACTAACCATTTAGCCACGGAGCCAGTAGTAAAAGTTATTTTGCATGATCCTCTAATGTCTGCAATATCCTGAACCAGAATTTTCTTTTGTCCAGCAATGTATGCTGTCGCTTACTTACTCGTTAGTACCACCAGAGATACACGTGTAGGTTACTTAATGGTTATACCAACGGACGTGAAGCAACGATAAAGATCTGAGTTTAATCACTGATCCCTGCAGTAAAACACCTGGCTTCAATTTGCCCAGAAAGGAATGGAAGTTAGGGTCCGCACAAATCACGGACGATGCAACTTCTGGCTGCATAAGTGGTGAAAAACTGAAAGCCGTTCTGCGACGATGCTGATGTACCTCAGACCAATCAGCATGTTGCCCTGGCCTAGAATGAACAAGGAGGAGATTTGAAGGAACCATCCAGTGCTACCGATTGTGCTGTCAACTGGTTTAATACCCTAGACATTGTGTTTTAAATGCCTACTGTTATAACTAAATAAATGCATGAAGGGTTAAGGCGGTCAAAAAGCACACGGCTCGTTGTTAAAATGAGCCACTATCTGTAGTGTCAGCCCGGTAATCTGCTAACGGCAGGTAACACTTATTGATAGCGACACAATCTGCTCCCACTTTGTGATGATGGAAATGAGTGGGTGATGACGTCAAGTGGAGCACTCGATACATCAGTGCCAGGTGTCAGATACCATACACGTGCATGTTGTAATGGGTTTACAGCAGTGGCAGACGGTTGCAACGTTGCACTTCGTGCAGATTTACTCAGCACTAAAAGCAGATTTTCGTGAATAAAAATTACGCATGTTATATAAGTTTTCATCTGATAAACTTAAATTTTCTTCGGCTTTTCCCAATTAATTGGGGTCGCTGGAGCCAGCCAGGCTAATTTTGGTTTCGGCCGGGGATTTAAGGCTAAATGCCCTTCCTGACGCCACGTGATTTTTCAGGTGAAAATTCCACCCCGCTGTCACCGGGATTCGAATCCTGACTGTCCGGGTGAAAGACGAACAACTAAGCCTCTGCGCCATCGCGCTCCCCAATATATGGGAATCGAACCCCCTCTACTCATTTGGAACACCCGAGGCTGAGTAGACCCTGTTCCAGTCCTCATACCACTTTTCAAATTTCGTGGCAGAGCCGGGAATCGAACCCTGGACCATGCTGACCGCTACGCTACGGAGGCGACACACCGTACTACATACATGTTATAAACCACTATCATTATTATTTTAGGGACAGATGATCTTGTCATATAGTCGCCTCCGTTGAGTAGTGGTCAGCATAATTAGCTGCCACCCCAGATGTCCGCGGTTCGATTCCTGGCTTTGCCACGAAATTTGAATAAATGGTATGAGGACCGGAACGGGGTCTACTCAGCATCGGTGATCCAAATGAGTAGAGGGGGTGATTCCTACCTCAGCCATCCACGAAGTGGTTTTCAGTGGTTTCCCACTTCATCTTCGGGCAAATGCCAGGATAGTACCTACCGTAAGGCGACGGCCGCCTCCTTTCCACTTCCTTGCCTAACCCTCCCACTCTTCCCATCCCTTCATCAGGCCCCTGCTCGCTTTGCAGGTGAAATCGCCTGGGCGTAGTGCTGGTCACATACCCCAGTTGTATCCCCGACTCAGAGTCTCAAGCGCCAGGACACTGCTCTCAGTGACGGTAGAGGTGGGATCCCTCGCTTAGTCCGTGGGAAAAGTCAACCCTGGAGGGTAAAACGATAGTAAAAGCGAAATGACCTTGTCATTCCCTAACCTAAAGCAATAATTAGCACCACTGCCAAACTGATTACTCAATCCCATTTTGGGGTGCAGTGGCTTGCATTCTTAGCTGCCAGTATGGAGATATGTGTTAGATTCCCGGCTCTGTCAAAAGAAAACTAATTCTGGTTGAGGACTCGAATGGGGTCCACTGACTACCCAGATTTGGTTTCTCGTCGTTTCTTACGTCTACTCCAAATACCCTAGGTGCTAGGATGGTTTCTAAATTAGGGCCACGGTGACCACCTACTCAAATCATACCCTACATTAGAAATACAAACGTTGGTACAGCAATCACAGTGGCATACGTTAAGATACAGAATCCACACTCACGCAAGCACATGGGGCTATCTGACCACGATGTCGAAATATCCCTAATTGAATCAACATCATCACTTTCCACCAAACTTATTTTGTGTCGCAGTGTCTTTCATTTGTCCATCTCCTAGTGTAACGGCTATCACTCTTGGCTGTCACCCTGGTGGTCTGGGTACGTTCCCCGGTTCTGCAGAGGAATTTAATTCTGTTGTTGATATTGACTCTTTTAGGGTCTTTGCAGCTTGCCTTGAGTGGTTATAGCGTGGAACTACCAACCCAAAGCTTGCAGGTTCGCTCCTGGCCATGGCAAGTGATTTTTGAAGGGCGACAAAAATCACGACACGCATGTCAAACGTTGTTGGCATGTTAAAGAACCCATTCGAATTGAGTAGGCCATGTTCATAACGGCAAAAATTAACTCGGGCTATTCCGCCAACACAAAAGTTCCTCCTTTCTCTACTAGAAAGCGCTATAGTGTCAAGGAGCATAGATATCTAACCTCCTTGACTTTCATAGTGCTCCAAGAAACAACAAAATTCGACATGCAAGCTGCCCTCTGGGTGTCAAATAACAAAGCTTGCACCCGGCACCCGAGGCCATACGATATTCTTATAGGAGCTTTGCGACATCGTGTTCATGTAGCACCGTGTATTTGGGTGTGTGTAGAATTTTGTCTGATAACCTGATTCACTGTGATGCCTGTACTACTGTATGTATTTGTAATTGATGTAGGAATTGGGTAGGAAGCGGCCGTGGCCTTAAGTTAGCTACCATCCCGGCATTTGCTTTGGGCAGAAGCGGGAAAGGACGGTAAATCACTTCCAGGATGGCTGAGGTAGGAATCGAACCAGCCTCCTCTCAGTTTTGTTTCACGAGGCTGAGTGTACCCCGGTCTAGACCTCAGACAAGAATTTTAAGTTTTGGCTGAGCCCGAAATCGAACCCGGGCTCCCGCAAGCAAAGAATGTCAGCCACTACGCAATGAGGCTGATGAATTTAATTCTGGTCTGAGGGATGAAACGGGGTACATTCAGCCTCATGAGGCAAAACTGAAACGAGGTGAGTTCGATTCCTACCTCATCCATCTTGGAAGTGGTATTCCGTGGTTACCCACATGTACTTCCGGCAAATTCCGGGATGGCTCCTAACTTAATGCCATGGCCGTCACCTTCCCAATCCACACCTGAATTACAAACATAATAATACCACACCACAATAACACAGGTTATCAGAAAAAATTACACTCACCCAAGTACACGAGGCTAAATGACCACGATGTCAAAGCTCCTGAAATAAAGCAACAGCAACAGCAGTGTCTTTCATAAATGAGTGATTCATGTTATATGCTGTAATTACCAGAGCTAGTAAAATTCACGACTGGCAACGTATCGAAATGTCAGACACAGTCGTCATAAGCCACACATCAGCGAGCTTCCCTCTGGTGACCCCGTTGTGTTTTACTATTGCCAACGAACCAATTAGCTACACACAGGGAATATGTGCGCTCCTATATCCGAGTGGATGCAATAACTCTGCTGAATATTTTCACTCAGTTTAGTGTGGAGAATTCCTGCGTTATTTGATGAAACGTTCAATGTATTTCTACCCTTTGTACCTCGTAACTGCAGGGTCATAGATGAGGTGATATGAGGTCTTTGGGGGCAAGAGTTTTATTGGCTGGACGCCTTTCCTAACGCAAACCTCATGACAGAAGTTAAGAAAAATGAAATCGAATTGTAATGTTTTTCAGTCAGTCAACATGATTGTACCCAATTGTAATGTGTGGTTCCCTATTCGTGAACAAAAGCATTTCTTGAGATTAATAAATACACTTGGATGACCAGTTTCGTTCTTCAAGCGATCATCATAAGATCCATTACACTTAGGCTATTAAATATGTACACTTATTTAGTTGCAGAAGTAGTTTAACTACTAACAACTAGTCAATATTTGATAGTTACATGTGATTTTTGTTAAGATACCGGTACTGAAAGTGGTGATTCACCTTCAAATTTGGTAAGGTATTTATTTATTTAGTGAGATAGTTATTTAGTGAGTTAGTTATTTAGTGAGTTTTAATTAGTTACATATTTAGTTAGTTTTTAATGAGTTATGTATTTATTTAGTTAGTTATTTAGTGATTTAGTTAGTTATTTAGTTATTTATCTATTTACTTAGTTATTTAGTGAGATAGTTATTTATTTAGTTGGTGATATATATAGTTAGTTATTTAGTGAGTTAGTATTTATTTAGTTAGTTATTTGGTGAGTTAGTTATTTAGTGAGTTATTTATTTATTTATTTATTTAGTGAGTTATTTATTTATTTATTTACTTAGAGAGTTAGTATTTATTTAGTTAGTTATTTAGTGAGTTATTTATTTATTTATTTAGTTATTTATTTATGTAGTTAGTTATTTAGTTATTTATGTATTTAATTAGTTATTTAGTAAATTATTTATTTATTTAGTTTGATATTTTGTTAGTTATTTAGTGAGAGAGTTATTTATTTAGTTGGTGATATATATAGTTAGTTATTTAGTGAGTTAGTATTTATTTAGTTAGTTATTTGGTGAGTTAGTTATTTAGTGAGTTATTTATTTATTTATTTAGTTAGTTATTTATGTAGTTAGTTATTTAGTTATTTATGTATTTAATTAGTTATTTAGTAAATTATTTATTTATTTAGTTTGATATTTTGTTAGTTATTTAGTGAGATAGTTATTTATTTAGTTGGTGATATATTTAGTTACTTATTTAGAGAGTTAATGTTTATTTAGTTAGTTATTTAGGGAGTTAGTTATTTAGTGAGTTATTTTTTTATTTTTTTATTTAGTGAGTTATTTATTTATTTATTTACTTAGAGAGTTAGTATTTATTTAGTTAGTTATTTAGTGAGTTATTTATTTATTTATTTATTTATTTAATTAGTTAGTTATTTATTTAGTTAGTTATTCACTGAATTATTTATTTATTTAGTTAGTTATTTAGTGAGTTATTTATTTATTTATTTATTTATTTAGTTATTTATTTAGTTAGTTATTCACTGTATTATTTATTTATTTAGTTAGTTATTTAGTGAGTTATTTATTGATTTATTTATTTAGTTTGTTATTTAGTGAGATAGTTATTTATTTAGTTAGTTATTTAATTAGTTAGTTATTTAGTGAGTTATTTATTTATTTAGTTAGTTAGTGAGTTTTTTGTTAGTTGTTTAGTTATTTATTTATCTAGTTAGTTATTTAGTGAGTTATTTATTTATTTATTTATCTAGTTAGTTATTTAGTGAGTCATTTATTTATTTATTTATCGAGTTAGTTATTTAGTGAGTTACTTATTTATTTAGTTAGTTAGTTGGTTAGTTAGTTATTAAGTGAGTTATTTATTTATTTATTCAGTGAGTTATTAGTTGGTTAGTCGGTTTGTTAGTTAGTTCATTATTTATTTATTATTTATTTAATATAGTTGGTTAATTGGCACCCTTCTTGATCTGGCACCAGGCCGCTTCCTCCGTCATATCTCTCTGAGTTACGCCACAGCATCACTCATTATGTCAGCGAGAGAGTTTAGAAACTTCGGGGCAGTCAGAGAAATGACGTCTATTCTGAATGAGTGATGCGGACGTAATCAATATTCCATCCGCTACGAGGCTCTGAGATTGAGGTCGAATAAATGTATCCTCAAGCTGTTCTGCAAGTGAAAGCTCTTTAGCCTGTCATCTACATCGACGCCTTCTCCTCCTTCCACGGCTTTACTTCATTGAATCTTTAAAAATGTCATCTGTCTCGAGATATCTCGGATGTTATTCCGGTCCATCTGTCACGAACAAGGCATAGAATGCTAAGGAAATATAAATACTGTCTCTAAAATTTTACAAAAATAAAAATGTTATATTTCTACTGCTGTAGATGTTAGAAGCTACTGGCTTGATATTTGTTACAGGCTATGTGCGACTATTACTCTGAACTAATTGGTTTAATACAGAGAGAACATATGATTTCAACATACCTTAAGAAAATTGAACGTATTGAACACAGTTGATTTAAATTATCAAAGCCCACGGAGTAGCCGAGCGCGTTAAATCCCGGAGATCAGATGTTGGAATCCAAGTTATGACACTTATGAGTATTCTGTGTATCAACCAACCGCCTCTTTTATTTAACTAAGTATATAAATAACTATCTCACTAACTATCTATCCATCTAACTAACTAACTAAATAACTCACTGAAAATGAAAATCCACAGCCTGCTTCCAGTCTCCGGCCGGGCCAGGAATGGAATGAATGAAACCCCCATCTAGCGGCTAGGATATGAACTGTGCCGGCTGCCCAGGCCTGACGCACTCCTCTGGGGAAATGATTAAATGAATGACAGATGAAATGAAATGATAATGGAGAGTGTTGCTGGAACGAAATTTTTGACAGGGAAAACCGGAGTACCCGGAGAAAAACCCGTCTGCCTCCGTTTTGTCCAGCACAGATCTCACATGGAGTGACCGGCATTTGAACCACGGACCCAGCGGTGAGAGGCTGGCGTGCTGCCGCCTAAGCCACGGAGGCTTAAATAAATAACTCACTAAATAACCAAATAAATAAATAAATTACTAAATAAATAACTAAATATCCAACTAACTCCCTAAATAATTAACTCACTAAATAAATAAATAACTGTTGTTGTTGTTGTTTGAATCTTCAGTCTTTTGACTGGTTTGATGCAGCCTTCCATGCCTCCCTGTCCTGAGCTAATCGTTTCATTTCTACATAGCTACCACACCCTACATCCGAGGCAATCTGTTTAACATATTCTAACCTTGGTCTACACCTACAGTTCTTGTCCTCGACCCTTCCTTCCATAACTAAGCTTGCTATACCTGGGTGTCTTAGAATGTGATCTCCTCTCTTCATTAGCAGTCGCCAGAAACATCTCTCATCTCCCACTCGTCTTAATATCTCTTCGTTTGTAACCCTATCCACCCATCTGATCTTCATCATTCTCCTGTAACACCACATTTCGAACGCTTCAATTCTCCTCTTTTCTGCTGCACCAATAGTCTCAGTTTCACTTCCATAGAGCGCCACGCTCCTAACAAAGGTCTTCAAAAATGACTTCCTAACACTTAAATTGATATTCGATGTCAACAGATTCCTTTTCTGTAGAAATGCTTTCCTTGCCAGAATTAACCTACTTTTTACATCCTCTTTGCTTCGTCCATCACTGGTTATTTTGCTTTCTAAGTAACAGAAGTCTCCTACTTCCTTTAGTTCTTCACCTGCCAATTTGATGTCCATTGAGGTTTCTGATTTATTTCGCCTGTATACCAATATTTTTGTTTTACATTTATTATGAAAACATCATGAATTCTTTCCTCAAGACGGAGTCCATACCATTCAAAAACTCAATCAAATCCTCAGGCGTGTCGGCCAAGATGACTATGTCATCGGCAAACTCAATAAATAACTATCTAACTAAATAACTCACTTAATATTTGAAGCTGATTCCATATTGAGTGTGGTTCTTTCACAGGTTTTATCACACTTCCTCCAGCCAAATGTGGACATCGTATACAATGTTTAGTCCCGAGACACCTACCCCATCCCCGACCCTATTATGTAGCCTAATTGTAGCTACACACACTATTATAGCCAGCAGGGAAACACAGGTTACCGGACAAATTCAAGAAGCACAGAAGTACAAGAGGTGGATGTCCAAAGATATTCCAAGCCCCTAATTAGAATTAATAATATCAATAACGACAATATAATGTTTCAAAACATTGTGACTGAACTGTATTATGTGATTCGATGGCCAAGAAATTAGGTCGTTATATTTTAACGTGTTGTTGATTCATTTGGGGGCTTTGCGACATCGAGTCCTATAGCCCCATGTAATCGGGTGTGTGAGGAATTTGTCTGATAACCTGTGTCATTATGATGGCTATATTCGTGTGTATACTTTTAACTGAGGCTAAGATTTCAAAGGAAGCCCATATCTTTAAGTTACGGGTCATCCCGGCATTTGTCTAGACTAGAAATGAGAAACCAGGGAAACACACCTTTGGGACAGTTGAGATGAGAATCGAAGCCATCTCTTCTCAGATTTGCGTCACGAAACAGAGTGTACCCATTTCCAGCTCTCAGGCCAGAATGAACTTTATAGGAGGAACCAAGAATCGAACTATAAAGTCAGAACAATAAATTGGAAACTGCTGGAAGTAACCAGTATCGCTTCTAGACTTGAAGTCAAGCTTAACGTCTAAAGAAAGCAATGCAATCATGTGAAGGCCATGCATTTTACAACAGTCGTCTTGTAGCAGAAGACCCATAAGGGCTGCAGAACTACAGGTTCTGTGTTGTTATTGAGAAGTGCTGTAATTGGGTTACAGGGACGATTAGCCTCGCAAGAATTAAGGAAGGGCGAGGCACGGACGAGGGGAGAGAGTCTGAAGAACCACAGAGTATGGCTTCAATTGAGTGTAACTGACTGACCTCGAATGCCTGATCGTACAACAACTTAAACAAGCATTTCTTGAATCAATAGTCATAATGAGGGCCTGGATAATTAAGTGCTTAACTTTTCAGGAATATGTGCTTAAAAGTGAAAAATGAGTGATTAAGTTTCCAAAATATGTTCTTAAATTTGTATCACATGTGTCTCTCACAGTTACTCAAAATATAGTTGAAACGTCCACCTGCTTCAATCTATACTCATATAATAAAGCTGAAGAGTTTGTTTGTGTGTTTAAACGCGCTAATCTCTGGTACTACCAGTCGGATTCCAAAAATTATTCTTGTATGTGATAGCCAGGTTCAAGAGGAATAGTTTAGGCAATGTAGCATTCGGCTACACCTCCCCTGCATTTAGGCCCTTTGGCACCAATATACACCGTTTCACCGATCTGAACCAAAATTTGTATACTTACCCTTTGAAATCCTGGGAGTAACACTGTCTGCATGAAATTTCGGACAGACCACTTCATTCCCTGCATATTGTCCCTTCGGCACAAATCTAAATCGTTTCACCGATCTGAAGCAATTTTTTTATACTTACCCTTTGGAAGCCGACGAGTAACACTGTTTACATGAAATTTCGGACAGACCACTCCATTCCCTGCATTTAGGCCCCTTGGCACCAATCTACACCGTTTCACCGATCTGAACCAAAATCTGTATACTTACCCTTTGGAACCCTGCGAGTAACACTGTCTGCATGGAATTTCGGACAGACCATTCCATTCCCTGTATATAGGCCCCTTGGCACAAATCTACACCGTTTCACCGATCTGAACCAAATTTTACATAGTTACCCTTTGGAACCAGACGAGTAACACTGTCTGCTTGAAATTTCGGACAGACCACTCCATTCCCTGCATTTAGGTTCTTTGGCACAAATCTACACTGTTTCACCGATCTGAACCAACATTTGTATACTTACACTTTACAACCCTGTGAGTAACTCTGTTTACATGAAATTTCGGACAGACCACTTCATTCCCTGCATTTAGGCCCTTTGGCACCAATCTACACAGTTTCACCGATCTGAACAAAAATTTGAATAATTACCCTTTGGAACCCTGCGAGTAACACTGTCTGCATGAAAATTCGGACAGACCACTCCATTCCCTGCATATAGGCCCTTTGGCACAAATCTACACCGTTTCAACGATCTGAACCAAATGTTACATACTTAACCTTTGGAAGCCGACGAGTAACATTGTCTGCTTGAAATTTCGGACAGACCACTCCATTCCTTGCATTTAGGTTCTTTGGCACAAATCTACACCGTTTCACCGATCTGAACCACTTTTTGTGTACTTACCCTTTGTAACCCCGCGGGTGACACTGTCCACTTTAATTTTCGGGTAGGCCACTCCATTCCCTGCATTTAGGCCCTTTATCACAAATCTACACCGTTTTACCTAATTGAAGCAAATTTTACACACACTTTGAAACCCTGTTGGTAGCACTGTCCACTTGATACTTTGGACAACGCCCTCCTTTCCCTACATTTAGAATAACATACAAAATGAACTTCAAAACCACGTATTAAGGCCCTAGAACCATTCATTTCCGTAGTAGTGTAACTGTAAGAGTATTTTAATGAGTCCATTGTTGACTGGCAATTCGGGCTGCATCACGTCGCCACTACCAGTGTTCTGGTGCAGAATTGCGATAATAGTTAGATCTTGCGCTAAATTGCAGTCACGGGGAGTAATTAGTGCAAAAAGATTTCTTAGGCCCCTTAAAGCAGTCATCATCATGATAATAGTATGCCTCTGTATAAGTGCAATGGTGTTGGCGCAGTACATTGAGCTTACCAACTGCAATAAGCGTTAGTGCTTTCAATTTACCTTCATTTATTCCGAAACTTGTCGTTGAGCGCTATGTGGCGATAAATTATACTATTGCTACCTCAGGAGCTCGGGACAGCCGAAGTTTTCCAATGTGTTCTGATTATTTTCCTACGGCGCTATGCGACAAAAGACTACACTATTGGTCTCTACATTTCTAACAGCCAATGAGATATAGGCCCTAGGCAGGGTCTTTTATTTCACTTACTCCTCTTACTAATCATTTTTTAGCCTACTTTCGATTTTTGCAAAAAATGAAAGTCGACTTATGAGATCAACACAGGGCGAAAAAAGTGTGTCTGTCTGTGTGTGTGCATGTGTGTGTGTGAGTCTGTGTGTGTGTGTGTGTATGTATGTGTGTGTGTGAGTCTGTGTGTGTGTGTCTGTGTGTGAGTGTGTGTACTCTGAATGTCTGTACCCCCCTATCAATTCGAACACGGTGAATGCGAATTGAACGAAATTTGGTACAAAAGTAGCACTAGCAAAGGACACCTCAGTGTCATGTTTTATATCGCCGCCATCTTGACGGAAACGTAATGGCGGCCACACAAATGTTCAAAGCTTAAATCAAATTACGACTAACCTAATCATCCGATCTCTACCAAATTTTGCAACAACATACGCTTATGGGGGGAGCATCCTTTGACCAAACCAATAGGTCACCAGCGTAATAGTTTGCGGGTGGCGGCCATCTTTGTGTGAATATTGATTCCCCCTATTAATTCGAACACGGTGCAACCGAATGGAACGAAATTTGGTACAGAGGTAGTACTAACAAAAGGCACCTCAGTGTCATGTTTTATATCGCCGCCATCTTGACGGAAACGTAATGGCGGCCACACAAATGTTCAAAGCTTAAATCAAATTACGATTAACCTAATCATCCGATCTCTACCAAATTTTGCAACAACATACCCTTATAGAGGAAGCATCCTTTGACCAAATGAATAGGTCATTAGCCTAATAGTTTGCGGATGGCGGCCATCTTTGTGTGAAAATCAATTCCCCCTATTAATTCAAACACGGTGAAACCGAATGGAACGAAATTTGGTACAGAGGTAGCACTAGCAAAGGGCATCTCAGTGTCATGTTTTATATCGCCGCCATATTGACAGAAACGTAATGGTGGCCACACAAATGTTCAAAGCTTAAGTTAAATTACGACTAACATAACCATCCGTTCTCTACCAAACTTTGCAACAACATACGTTTATGGAGGGCTCCTTTGACCAATCTAATAGGTTATTAGCCTAATAGTTTGCGGATGGCGGCCATCCTTATGTCACAATTGATTCCCCCTATTAATTCGAACACGGTGGAACCGAATGGAACGAAATTTGGTACAGAGGTAGCACTAGCAAAGGGCACCTCAGTGTCATGTTTTATATCGCCGCCATCTTGACTGAAACGTAATCGCGGCCACACGAATGTTCAAAGCTTAAATCAAATTACGATTAACCTAATCATCCGATCTCTACCAAATTTTGCAACTACATACCTTTATGGAGGGAGCATCCTTTGACCAAGCTTATAGGTCATTCACCTAATAGTTTGCGGATGGCGGCCATCTGTATGTCAAAATGGATTCCCACTATTAATTCGAACACGGTGAAACTGAATGGAACGAAATTTGGTACAGAGGTAGCACTAGCAAAGGGCACCTCAGTGTCATGTTTTATATCGCCGCCATCTTGACTGAAACGTAATGGCGGCCACACGAATGTTCAAAGCTTAAATCAAATTACGATTAACCTAATCATCCGATCTCTACCAAATTTTTCAACTACATACCTTTATGGAGGGAGCATCCTTTGACTAAATGAATAGGTCATTAGCCTAATAGTTTGCGGATGGCGGCCATCTTTATGTCAAAATTGATTCCCCCTATTAATTCGAACACGGTGGAACCGAATGGAACGAAATTTGGTACAGAGGTAGCACTAGCAAAGGGCACCTCAGTGTCATGTTTTATATCGCCGCCATCTTGACTGAAACGTAATCGCGGCCACACGAATGTCAAAGCTTAAATCAAATTACGATTAACCTAATCATCCGATCTCTACCAAATTTTGCAACTACATACCTTTATGGAGGGAGCATCCTTTGACCAATCTTATAGGTCATTCACCTGATAGTTTGCGGATGGCGGCCATCTTTATGTCAAAATTGATTCCCCCTATTAATTCGAACACGGTGAAACTGAATGGAACGAAATTTGGTACAGAGGTAGCACTAGCAAAGGGCACCTCAGTGTCATGTTTTATATCGCCGCCATCTTGACTGAAACGTAATGGCGGCCACACGAATGTTCAAAGCTTAAATCAAATTACGATTAACCTAATCATCCGATATCTACCAAATTTTGCAACTACATACCTTTATGGAGGGAGCATCCTTTGACCAAATGAATAGGTCATTAGCCTAATAGTTTGCGGATGGCGGCCATCTTTGTGTCAGAATCGATTCCCCCTATTAATTCAAACACGGTACAACCGAATGGAACGAAATTTGGTACAGAGGTAGTACTAACAAAATGCACCTCAGTGTCATGTTTTATATCGCCGCCATATTGACAGAAACGTAATGGCGGCCACACAAATGTTCAAAGCTTAAGTTAAATTACGACTAACATAACCATCCGATCTCTACCAAACTTTGCAACAACATTGCTTTATGGAGGGAGCATCCTTTGACCAATCTAATAGGTCATTAGCCTAATAGTTTGCGGATGGCGGCCATCTTTATGTCAAAATTGATTCCCTTGATTCCCCCTATTAATTCGAACACGGTGGAACCGAATGGAACGAAATTTGGTGCAGAGGTAGCACTAGCAAAGGGAACCTCAGTGTCATGTTTTATATCGCCGCCATCTTGACTGAAACGTAATGGCGGCCACACGAATGTTCAAAGCTTAAATCAAATTACGATTAACCTAATCATCCGATCTCTACCAAATTTTGCAACTACATACCTTTATGGAGGGAGCATCCTTTGACTAATCTAATAGGTCATTCACCTAATAGTTTGCGGATGGCGGCCATCTTTGTCTCAGAATCGATTCCCCCTATTAATTCAAACACGGTGAAACCGAATGGAACGAAATTTGGTACAGAGGTAGCACTAGCAATGGGCATCTCAGTGTCATGATTAATATCGCCGCCATATTGACAGAAACGTAATGGCGGCCACATAAATGTTTAAAGCTTAAATCAAATTACGACTAACATAACCATCCGATCTCTACCAAATTTTGCAACTACATCCCTTTATGGAGGGAGCATCCTTTGACCAATCTGATAGGTCATTCGCCTAATAGTTTGCGGATGGCGGCCATCTTTGTGTCAGAATCGATTCCCCCTATTAATTCAAACACGGTGAAACCGAATGGAACGAAATTTGGTACAGAGGTAGCGCTAGCAAAGGGCACCTCAGTTTCATGTTTTATATCTCCGCTATCATGACGGAAACGTAATCGCGGTCACCCAAATGTTAAAAGCTAAAATGTAATTACGACCAACCTAATAATCTAGTCTCTACCAAATTTTACAACACCATATCTTGATGTGGGAAACATATTCCGACCAAACTGCAAGAACATCAGCCCAATAGTTTGCGGATGGCGGCCATCTTTATGGCAAAATTGATTCCTCCTATTAATTCGAACACGGTGAAATCGAATTGAACGAAATTTGGTACAGAAGTAGCACTAGCAAAGGGCACCTCATATTCATGTTTAATATCCCCATAGCACGTTGTATTTCAACAAGCTACTACAATCAACATTCAATCATGCTCCTTGAAAAGGACAAAGAGTTATAACAATACCCATGCATTTAGGAGAAAGTAGGCTATATGTTCTTTACTGAACATCTTGTTTAAAATTTGTTTGTAAATTACATGTGTCAGTGCTGTAATTATTAGCCTAAATAGCCGTTTCCCTATTCATTATAATAATTATTATTATTATCATTACGGGAAAATGAGCTGAATATTACGTCAATTATACTGTACTACTTATCACCCCCCACTACAACCACCACCACCACCACAAAAAGTTATATTTTCAAAAAAAAAATCTGTTAGTTTAAGTACCATGTGCCAGTTCTGTAGTAGTATTCATTATCATCCATAAAACAAATAAATCCACCGGGTGAAGCCGGACACTGCTGCTAGTATTCCATAATCCTGTCTACAGTACAAATGTTCCTGCTTAATAGGTTGGGACTAGCCTCAGTTTCCGAATCCTACAATACTTACTGCAAATCCGCGTTTTCGAATTTCATTCTATAGAGCAGAAGAAAAGATCCCGTCAAAAACTTTCATAGCACTCTTGTCAATACCCACAAGTTTCGCAAACCACTAACATTTCAAGTAAAATTTCCTCTCAAAGTAAGGACTCTCGGATGCTTAATGAGACTGTTGACTTGAGCCCTACCCCCACCCTGCTCTACTTAATGACCGGGCAATTCCTGTCTTGAAATACTACTACAATAGAGAGACAAGGGTGCTTTCACGATATAGAGAAGCAAATTAATGGAATTGCCAAGTGTGGAAAATACGGGCAACAGTCATCTATAGGGTACAACATACCACCAAATATAGGAAATATGTACTTATGAATAAATACGCCAGAATATGTATTTATTTATAAATACGGCAAAATATGTAAATACTGTAAATAGAAATTATTTAGTTAAATAAAAATATTTAATAGTATATTATGCAACGAGCCTACAATGGCAATAATTAAGACACGAGTATGTTTATAAATCGAGCGAAGCGAGTTTTATAATTTCCATACGAGGCGAGTTGCATACGACTGTTTATGTTCGACGATAATTATAACTATTTTATGTTCGAACACAAATATTCATAAATATCTGTCGAGATTTCGCCAGTTTTATGTACTGAACAGAGCGCATGGGACGCAGAGAAAACCATGGCCTCCTGGAACACCCCACTATGACACTAGAAGCCACGCAGTGAAATTTAAAATAGAAGCCTGTGGATGTCAGCGCAGGTGCGATGCTATCCTTACCTAATTGGTCACACAACTGTTTCTTGAGATCCGATTGGTGGGAGAAACTGTTTCATAATGAAAAATAGTGTTATAATGACCCTCATTATGATACAGTTTTCTGACATATAATATATACATTTCGACATCGTCGACCATAAACACATAACTATCCGGGCCTTGGTAATAATGTTTTTGAAAAGTGAATATAGCAAATAGATCTTTCTTTTATTGCTTACTTTTAATGTTAAAAACATATTTTGAATGCCACTAAGACCACTCAGAATATAGGGGCCCAGTTGAGCAAACCCGTCAAGTTAAGCTATTTTGAAAATTGTGCCAAAAGTAGGCGTAGGGATGTGGCGGTCTCATCGCCCAGTGGGAAGCTACTGCAATCAGCCACCCGAGTATTGGTGGGAACACCATACCTGAGTGGGAAAGGAAGAAATGCCTGCCCAAACCCTGTCTCCAGGGGATTTTTTAATTTATCGTATGGCTTTTAGTGCCGGGAGTGTCCGAGGACATGTGTGGCTCGCCAGAGGCTGTAGCTGCTTCAAGTGGACATCCATAGGGTGAACTACAAAAACAGTTCAATTTCAAGTAGTTCCAACTTTCGCTACCAGATGTCACGGATACCTAGTGGTGAACGTTGGTACTTGGATAGAGCGTTCCGACGAAATCTACCTAGAAATTTAGCTTCACACAAGTTTAGTTGTGGAAGGATCTCTTACATGCCATACATCTATGACATCAGACCGCCGGTTTTACTTCCCCTCCGAAGGAAGGCATACTGAAGGATTTTAATGCTCTTAAAAAATCCGACAACTTTGGCCGGGTTTGAACCCGCTATATTGGGCACAGCAGTTCAGCATGCTACCAACTACGCCATCGAAGCCGATTCTCCAGGGGATAAATATGGAGGATGGGAAGGTAACCCAACAAACCACGCTACGTTGGGCTAATCACCCATGTGGAGGTAAAGTGATTCAGAGAACTACATGTAGCCTCGGATTGCACGGATATAAACGATGACCAGAGTGGAAACGGAACACAAGATTCGGAAAATCGAATATGAAGGCAACCGTTGGTAGGGAGGAACTTAACGAGGTAGACCCCGCATTACATGGGGGAATAGGATTGAGAGATTGGGACAAAACAAGGCGCAAAACTGTTGTGGAAATGAAGAAAATGTGCAGAAATATAGCGGAATAGCAGAAATGGCTCAAACGAGGCTACCCCGATGCTTGAAGGCACAAGGGAATTGATGAAGAAGAAGAAGAAGTGCCAAACGTAGAAAATGTAGAAGACCCGGAAAAGTGTAAACAGGTGTGTGTTGAAAAGCTCAATGATATTTCAAAATTAACTTTGGGCTTAAATTATATTTTGAAAATACATGCTATTACAGTAAACGCTTGTTTCAAAAATGAACTTATTTTACAGATTTAAATGAAATTAAAGTTTCATTGTTTACTCTATTCCTTGATTCTTTATCTTCAATTTGTGGGAAGCAGAATTTTGGATTTCTCAAAACGAAGTAGATATTTCGATTTTGATTTGACCCTGTATGGGTCAACAAATGCGCTCGTAGTGATGTATTTAGTGAACTACATACGATAAATGTTGTGGTCTAACGTTTGGTGTCCATGACTTGTGAGTTTGGTATGAGTCACTATGCCACCAAAATGTAAGAGGCGGTTGGTTAATACACAAAATACTCATAAGTGGAATAATAAAATTTAAAAGCAGAAAGTAGCAAGATTCACCGACGTATCTGGATTCTTTTATTTCTTGTTATCCTAAAATCTTAGTTCCCAATTCATGTTTTCAACATTAAGTTCCTAACATGAAGGGCTAGAACTGGGATTTTTTTCACGTCCATGGCATCATCGCCCCTTGTCTCAGTCAACGGTCATTGAATATCATTCGATTCTACCCGTCTCAAGTGAAGGAAACGGATGGTTGTAACTGTACAAACTTCATTTGGGGGGTGGTGGTATTTATTACCATAAGGGAAACACATTTCATAACCAAATATTTCTATTTGCAACAATATCTTCTAATCTTCTCAATTCATACATACAGTGCCTCTCACATATATCATTTTCATAGCCCAAGTAAACCAATAATCATCCATTACAGAACTAAGACTATCATATCTCTTGACAATCAGCTTCAGAAACACCTACATAACCAACTTTCACATCTAAAAAAGCAATTCAGAACCAAAAGAACATCAAAAATAGAAAATTTATACAGCTGTGCCACTGAAATGAACATGGCCCCCTCCTACCTTACTGCTGGACCATTGCAAGGAATCCCTTTAGGTCAGGCACTAATAGTTCTACGTTGATCACTGAACGTCGATATTTTAAGATCAGAAACACACCATACGGTGCTGTAATCTCTGCCACACATTCATAATGAATGCCTCGTCTTGTGAACTAACACCGCATTTTGCTATTTGTTCCAAATCTCGAGAAAAGAAAAGGATTTTGAACTGGAATGTACTTTGTAGTAGAATTTTCCGTACTTTGAAAGTGATTAATATAACTTATATGACGTGTGTAAATTAAGTAATGATACTGATTTTTACCTGGTTTTATTCCAGTACCAATGCAATGGGAGTGTTCTAGGCGAACTTCGAGTTGCCGCCACAGGAGTGCAGCAGGGACGGAAGGAGTAATAAGTAGGGACCGGACATTTATGCACTGAAAACGATTAAAATATGCACTAAAATGTAGAAAATATGCATTAAAAATTGAAAAATATGCACTTAACAATAAGCCAATACATGTATCAGAAAGAAAGCAGAAAGAAGCATCACAATAGATGATTGCAAGTTTTTCAATGTTTTTAGGAGACAAATTACGTCTATTTTAATCGTTTTCAGTGCATAGCCATCAGTTGAATAATCACTATTAGCTGACACCCACTTTCAGCTGCTCTTCTCTTAAGGCATTTTGAATAAAGGATATGCAGACTAAGAATAAAGTAACACTTTAACTGAAGAAACTCCTCACAAAACTGACCCCGGACTAATGGCTGTCGAGATGATGAATGGAATGTCCCACACCATTCTCTTCTTCTCATAGCCAGGCAGCATTGCGTAAAATATTAGTTATTAATCTGTTGCTCAGAAAGTTGCTTACAAGGGATGTCCAACACGCAGGCGAAACCTATTTTGTTCAATATGTTTTAATTTATACTTAATTTCAACTGTATATGCTAAAATATGCTGTTATGTTCAGAATATGCAAAATAAACCCTCAACATATGCATTTTCAAAAAATCCGGTCCGTAGTCAGAAGGAGCCCCAACGGACAGGAAGTGAAGCTACGAGTTACTCCCGCGCTAGTGCTCAAAACATTGCGTTAGTTCCATAAGAACACCATGCAAATAATGGCATATCAATTTTTAACACCCACGAGCAATAATCTAGAGCGTGTAACTGTCAAGTTGTCACCAGAGTGCAGCATGACTAGAACGGGTCCAATACGTGATATGGCTGTGGATAAGCAACGTCAAGGAATACAAAAGGAGCTTAATATTGCAGTTCTATGCAGCCAATAACCTAATTAATATGCACCTGGACCTCTTAGGTTCCTGCTGCATTCTGGTGACAACTTTTGACAGTTACACGCCCATTCCACGGCCGACTGAATGAGAGCTGTGCTTATAGAGCGCAGCTCGCATCCAGTCGGCCGTGCCCATTCAATACAATCCCGGTCAATGTAACTGCCTTCGGAAGCCACACAGCACTCGAGCCAGTTCTTCCATTCCTCATAGCAGTGCTGGAACTCAAATACTGGAACCGCCTTCAGGTGGCTGGTTACAGCCGTTTGAATTGTATCCAGTGCCTCTAAACTACGTTCATTGAGGTATGTTTTCAATCTCGGGAAAAGGGGAAAAAGTCACATGGACTCAAATCGGGCGAATAGGAAGGTGAGGAGTCAAAGGAATGTTCTTACTGACCAGATACTGGTTAACCGTAATCACTGTGTGACAAGGTGCATAGTCATGATGCAACATTCAGTTGGTCACACACTCATGACTCTTTAGCAAAATCTTTCAAAAACCTCTCATTCGTGTCTCTCACTGTCAGAACGCACAAGCAAAACCTACGTCACTAAAATAATCACTAGGGACAACCAACGTGACTCTAGCGAGGTCCAAATTTCACTGAAGACGTATCACATGTACACATGTCTCCCCTCCAAGTCCCGCGTCATCAGTGATGCCCGATCCCATACTACGCTACTAGTCTCATTACTAATTTACACACTACGAACGTTAGCCAAACTAGAGGTGCCAAGAAAAACTTACTAACATAACATGCCAGACACAAATGGAATGGGAAATCTCAGTCTAGCATTATATTGATTCAACACCACAGAGGATGTAAATATCAAACCCCGATAGACATGATGCACCTCGTAACGGAAGCGTTTCTTACGCAACGAAAATCAACTGACATATGAATACGGGTATCATTTAAGAAACACTTAGCAACTCATTCCGATACCGCAAAGGGATATATAACCTCGATGTTACGCCCCTCAAAACAACACTCATCATTATTATATTGATACCGCAAAGAGAGTTCGGACACAGGCGCAACATCTCTACTTAGTATAAAACGAAGTCCCCGATTCTTGGATGTCACGGGTAATCTCGGGAACCACTGGATGGATTTGGATGCGGATTTCACCATTCTGTAAAGGATATCTCGAGGAAGGTTTCCTTAGAATATAATTTATTTATGATCAAAGGAAGCCAAGCAGTAACGATTTCAGTGAAAATGTCGAAAGAAAAACCTGGCACCAGTGCGCTTTTTAAGCTTACGCTGGTCAAATCACTAAAAATATTTATATACTATGAGTGTAAGAATTGTTCAGCTTGAAAATTCCTACAAAAACGTCCGCGAGAGCATATCTCTATCTTCATACATCACCCACTATAGGCTAAGTGTTTTAACGTTTCCATTTCTTCCAACAATCTCCATTCAATTACTGAGGTGACAATTTGCGAACTAGCTATGGGCGAGCCTATCACCCTAGTTACAGCCTAGATAGCGGGCGAGCCTATTACCCCAGATACAGCCAGCAGCAAACTGTCTAGTCGTGTTGATTTAAGACTTCAGAGAAGTGTGGTTGTATTTGGAGTTTCCCTGAAAGTGCTACTTGGCTTTTCTTCATTTCGCCTGTGAACTTCTCGTTCTGAAAAATACACAGTCAAGTTAAGATTGGACGGAAGGGGGATTTGTGTTTCATGCACCTCACCATTCGGGGCTACATGACCGCGTTGTCGCAGCCCCTAAACTTAAGAACCAACCACCTCACCATTCTTAAATTACGTCTGACAAGAATTCGTTTCACATGCATTTCCATGATAATATAATTAATAGTCCAGTCAGAGCTTTTAACCCATCATGCCGAGACGTAAAACGGATATAGGTCGTAGTTCATTGACATCGAAAGAAAAAGCGCTTATCACGTAATGCATTCATAACTGTTCCCGGGCAAAGCCGGGACGAGTTACTAGTATGAACATAACATATGAACTCAGAAGGTCAAAGGGAAAGAACGGCTAGAAAAATACTGAGCTGACATCCAGGAATGGCTTGAAACTGCGAGGTGCTAAATGCCACTCATAGTTGAGACAAATTAGACTTATCATGTGACGGAAAATCTTGTTATAGTTAATCTATTTACCCCTTGGGTGAAAACCTAAAGGAAGTAGGAGACTTCTGTTACGTAGGAAGCAAAATAACCAGTGATGGACGAAGCAAAGAGGATATAAAAGTAAGTTAGCTTAGGCAAGGAAAGAATTTCAACAGAAAAGGAATCTGTTGACATCGAATATAGATTTAGGTATTAGGAAGTCATTTTTGAAGGCCTTGGTGTGGAGCGTGGCTCTCTATGGAAGTGAATCTTGGACTATTGGTGCTGCAGGAAAGAGGAGAATTGAAGCGTTTGAAATGTGGTGTTACAGGAGAATGATGAAGATCAGATGGGTAGATAGGGTTACAATCGAAGAGGTATTAAGACTAGTGGTAGAGGAGAGATGTTTTTGGCGACTGCTAATGAAGAGAACATATAGGTTGGTAGGACACATACTAAGATACCCTGGAATAGCAAGCTTAGGTATGGAAGGAAAGGTCGAGGTCAAGAACTGTAGGGGTAGACCAAGGTTAGAATATGTTAAACTGATTGCCTCGGACGTAGGGCGTGGTAGCTATGTAGAGATGAAAAGATTAGCTCAGGACAAGGAGGCATGGATCGCTGCATCAAACCAGTCAAAAGACTGAAGACTCAAACTACAACTTGGGAGTGTGTGGAATCTGTTTGATAACTTGTGTCGTTGTGATTGCTTACTAGCCTGTATATCTATAATTGGGACAAAGGTTTGAATAGGAGACCGTAGCTTTAGCAGGTCGGCTCAGGCAAGGAAAGCATTTCAACAGAAAATATATCTTTTGACATCAAATCTAGATTTAAGCATTAGGAAGTAATTTTTGAAAGCCTTTGTCTGGAGCGTGACATGTTATGGAAATGAAACTTGGACTGTTGGTGCAGCAGAAAAGAGGAGAATTGAAGCGTTTGAAATGTGGTGTTACAGGAGAATGATGAAGATCAGAAGGGCAGACAGAATAACAAATGGGAGAGGAGAGATGTTTCTACCAAATGCTATTGAAGAGAAGAGATAGGTTGGTAGGACACTTACTAATGGCCGAGTGCAAAACAATGGAAAATAAATGGAAATATGGTGCTATCGTGAGTGACCTGGCCATCTTGCTACTATATCTCTTATCATGAGGTTCGAATCGCTCACAGTTTGCACGTTTAGAGAGAAATAACCTTTCCTGTTTCTAAATACCTCCCCATTTTCACCTCCGGGAGACTTGTTCTTACATGAGTGCAGTCCAGCGCACCCAATACACCAGGGAACCCAGATATTCTGTGGAGGCTTTCCATAGCCTCTCTTTGTTCCCATTGGGTAAGTGGTAGTTTAATAAACTGTGGCGATAACGAGGCAACTACATTAGAAACCTTGTGTATTATGCGGCATGCTGTTGTTCTGTCAACATCACACACGTCACCGATCACTCCCTGAAATGTCCCAGTTGCATATAACCGCAGTGCTATACGAAGACGATTTCTAGGCGATATCGGATAGTTTCTCCCAGTAGGGAATTCCAATTGTTCACCAATTATGTCCAAATTATAACTTACTGTCTCCTTCCGTAATCGAAATCTTCTCTGGAATGAAGCATCGCTTAATTCTTCGAATAAATCTCGCCTCTCTCCTATAACCCTCCCTTCATTCCTTTCAAATCGATTAAGATACTGGAGATATAACCTGTAGCCTACTTGTTAAGCTCCATTTTGGAATCTTTACCACAGAATACAAATAAATAAAACTTTACCACGGTTTTCTTAGATAACCGCTCCCTCACGGGCGGTAAACATTTTACCGCGGTAAAACTCGAAACCGAGATTGGTGCAACAAAAATACGACTTGACCCCGGTAAACTAGGAAGTTTACCGCGGTATTCTCTTTACCGAGTTTGGTGCACTCGGGCATAAGACACCCAGGAATCGTAAACTTAGTTATGGAAGGGAGGGTCGAGGACGAGAACGGTAGGGGTAGACCAAGGTTAAAATATGTTAAACAGATTGCCTTGGATGTAGGGTGTGGTAGCTATGTAGAGATGAAACGATTAGCTCAGAACAGGGAGGCATGTACAGCTGCATCAAACCACTTGACTGAAGTCTCAAACAACAATAACAGACCTAGTACAAATACTAACCCGGTGTTCACCTGAAGTGGAAAACAGCAATCACAGAAAGAAACTTCGAATTTGGTTGAGGTAGGAATCGAACCCACGTCTTCTGAGTTTTGTACCACGAGGTTGAGTGAACCCTGTTCCAAGGGCCGGTAATCAAACTCAGACCTCCGAGTTGACAGCCAAGAATACTGGTCATTTCACAATGTGATTACCGATGGGAAATCTAGATATGTTATTCATAATAATAATAAAAATAATATCGTATGGGCTTGGGTGCCGGGTGCAAGCTTTGTTAATTGACGCCCAGAGAGCAACTTGCATGTCGAATTTTATCACTCCTTGAAGCGCTATGGAAATCAAGGAGGTTATATATCTAAGCTCCTTGACACTATAGCGCTTTCTAATAAAGAAATGAGGAATTTTGTGTTGGCGGAAAATCTCGAGATTAATTTTGCCATTATGAACACGACCTACTGATTTGAAATGGTTTTTTTTAACATGCCAACATCGTATGGCATGCGTATCGTGATTTCTGTCGCCTTTCAAAAATAACTTACTACGGCCAGGAGCGAACCTGCAAGCTTGGGGTTGACAGTCCGACACGATAACCACTCCCCCAGTATGTTGTTGAATAAATAAGATAAATGAGGTGGTGTGCAAATTACATCACTATCAATACTGAAATAATGCTACAGAATATTCACTTCTGTTTCATTTAACCTTTTGTGATTTAATTCTATGACACAAAAAGAGAGTTGGAGTGTTGCGACAGGGCTCTGAACACATGTATGATGTGCCGGAGAATTAACACGTCAGCACATGATTTTTCGTTTGTTTTCTGCCTGTGTGGGGAATTCGGTTGCGGCCTAAATATACAGTATAAAAAGAGGAAAAATCTTCCAGTATTTGTACAGCGATGCACTCTCCTAAATTCACATTATCCGATTACTGCGCAGTTATCAGAACAACCACAACCACAGAACTGTGGAGTTTAAAATCAGGAACATAAACAAATAATCTTCTAGCTTAAGCTCTTCCACTTTAGTACCATTAATCCAGAAATACCTCTATTATTACCGACTGCAATCTGCAAACTGCCACGAACATACATTGGATATGCTGGTCGCATGGCGCGTAAACGAAAAACACTAGATATGACTAGTATTTGTGTTCATTTTAACAATCCTACACAAAAGCTCGGAAATGTAAGATTGTTCAAGTGAAACTTAGAGAGATGTCCAGAACGAACATAGTATGTATTGGATAATATACACCGTAGCAACAACGGAAAACTTTGAAGGAGACTACAAATATTCACCTCCACTGTGCAGGCACCTGGTTGGTTGGTTCCTTAGTTTAGGGGCTGCGACAACGCGGTCATGTAGCCCCGTGTACTTTGGGTGTGTGTAGAATCTGTCTGATAACCGGTGTTAATTGTGATGACTGTATTAGTGTGGGTATCCGTTTTAATACAAGTAAGAACTGCAGACATTCAATTTTTCCAAATAGTTCCTACTTTTGCCGCCAAACGCCACCGTCAACAACCAACAAGTTCATAACATAGTTACCAGATGCCACCGCAGTCGGCTCTTGACGACGAACGTAGTAACCTAAGAACGTCAGTCAAATGTTTAACCTATATATAATTTAGCTTTACACAGGTGTAATTAGTGGAAGGTTCTTTAACATGCCATAAATCTATGAAATGGGACCGCCGGCTTTACATCCCCTCCGAAGGAATGCATACTGAGGGATTTTTTAACGTTCTTAAAAAATCCGACGACTTCGGCCGGTTTGAACCCGCGATCTTGGGCATAGAAGCTCAGCATGCTACCAACTACGCCTCCTGTCTCAATGCTAAACAAGTTGGCCTATACACTCCTCAATCTAGGTCGCTGGCTGTTGATGAAACCCCTCTTACACACCATCACGAACAGCTTCCGAAGTTACTTGTGCCAGACTCCTCTCAGTCGTCTTTCCTGTCGACCTCACTTGGTCAACTCTTGTTCTCTTCCGACCCTGTTGGTATTAGGGTAACCGAGGCCTAGGGAGTCTCTTCCTTTCCCTCCTTAATTGGCCCTTGTCTCATCTTTTCTGACACCCTCCTTCTGCGAGGGGTCAGCCTTCTCTTTCTTTTCATGTTATCTCCTGCCTTCTGCTCAAGGCCCTCAAGGAGGCAGGGTGTATGTAGCCCCACCACTTCTGGTGCTCCCTGGATATTGCTACACCCTCAGAGGCTCACGGCTGGTGAGTTTGGGAGTTGGCGACCCCGATGGATTCCTGAGCTGGGTCCGGTTTTTCCCCTTTCATCTATTACCTCTGGGGCGGACCCTCTCCTCTTTCACTTTCCTATCTGCCTTTCATGGCTCTCCTTCCTTTCAAGTCCCTCAATCCGCATTCTTCGAGGGCATTTCTTTTCCTCCTGTCCTTTATTTGCCTTATTCTCCTTTTGTTTTCCATTTCATCTTCTAGTATATAAGTTAGTAGTTAGTTTTAGTTATACAGTAGTTTACATTTCATTTACATCTTCTCGATCACCCGAACCATTAGGGGCCGATAACCTTGATGTTAGGCCCCTTAAAACAACAATTATCATCATCATCATCATCAGCTTCCGAAGTGACCTTTCTCAATCAAGCTGCATACCTGGAATCCCGCTGACGAAGAATTCAGCGGAATGTGAAATAAAGAACCAAAAGGTGAGGAGAAAACCTGGCAGTTGGTTGGAGGGTTGTAGGCCTATCTCAAACAAACCAGGGTCTGGGACCTCTAAGACAATGGGAGTGTGAATCGCACCCTGGATATTAAATAAGCAGGCAGCTAACTCAGATTATATCAGACTTAATCGACACACTCCCAAAAGTACACAAGGCTGATGACTACGATACCAAAGATCCTTCATGATATAACAAAAACTGCAATCAATCTCTTAAAGCAGAATTCTTTGTCTCTGAAGAGCATTAACGCTTATCGAGAACCTTTTTTCTGCAGTTAAACCCTTGTGCGTAATAGTGTGAACAGAATTATTAGCCTAAATTCTATGTTTCCTAAAAATGAAAGTAGACCTATGAGATCTACACGGGTCAAATGTGCGTGTGCTTGTGTGTCTATATCTGCCTCCTCCCCCCCCCCCCCCACCTTCCACCCCACTCCCTTACCCCCCCCCCCCCTATCCACTATCAATTCAAACAACTTTTGTACTGAGGTAGTTCTAGCAAAGGACACCTCAGTGTCATGTTTTCTATTTGGGAAATGTTGGAAAAACATACCTTAATGTGGGAAGTGTCTTGCGCTTAACTTATAAGGTCATCAGCCAACTAATTTCAAGATGACTGCCGTGTAAATCATGCAAGCATTATAATCCATAACTTACGATCCAATTAAACAATGATCACAGTATTTGGCAATCGGATAGTTGTATATAAGGACCCTCTGTTGTCAAGAGGCGTCAGTAGCGTTAGTGATAAAATTATCAAACTACGTAAATATTGCGCGCAGGGACAATCCTGAAAATTCATAATTTAAAAAGCGTTTACTTTCAATGTTTTAGAACTACAATAACCAAAATTAGTGATAAGGTAGAAAGCTATACGGAGTATCGTATGTCCAAGGGAAAATAACACTGACTTTAAATTTTCAAGATAGTGGACGGTCGTAATATTAAAGCAAAACAGAGAATCATTCAGAATGTATTTGCCTAAGTAGGCTATAACGAAACTCAGTAGGAAAGAAGTACTATATAACATACCTTCTTGAATAAAGGCATGTACACTGAATACTACGCGGAGCACCCATCTCCAAAATATACGATAGTGAATAACTGAAAGTATGGTAGGTTCCTCAGTTTAGGGGCTGCGACAACGTGGTCATGTAGCCCCGTGTACTTTGGTTGTGTGTAGAAACTGTCTGATAAGCAGTGTAAACTGTGTTGGCTGCGTAAGTGTGTGTTATCTGTAATTCAGGCAAGGACTGCAGACGATCAATTTCAAGTAGTTTCTACTTTCGCTACCAAATGCTTCCGTCAACGGCAGCTAGATGTGAACATGGCTACTAGATGCCACCGCAACCGACACCTGGCGGTGAACATTACAAATCAAATCCTACCTACAAATTTAGCATCACACAATTGTAGTTAGTGGAAGGTTCTTTTATATGCAATAAATCTATGACATGGCTCCACCGGCTTTACTTCCCCTTCGAAGGAAGGCATACAGTGAGATGCGTAAACATTGACCATTATGGCGGTTTTAATAAGTGAATACAGTGAGATTTTTAACGCTCTTAAAAATTTCGACGGCTTCAGCCGGGTTTGAACCTGCGATCTTGGGCATAGAAGCTCAGCATGTTACCAAGTACACCACAGGAGCCGCCCTAACTGAAAGTATATTTAGGACACAACAATAAAAATTAACAGTAATGTAGAACCTTGTAAGTGTCTTCCTATGGCCAAATCAAAGGAACTGCGACTTCATACATTAATTAGAGTGGCTGGGCAAATGTTTGAAACTTGAACATCGTTAAACTCATGTTATAATAGCACAATTAATATGATATTTTAATGAGAGAGGCGTACTACAGAAACGACCTTTCTACCATTATTCATAGTAATATGGCACGCATCAGCCAACTTAAAATTGTAAGATACACAAACAAATCATAGATAATTTAGAGATACAATATCTGAAGTTAGCAATAATGCAGAACCATATAATGGGCTTTGTATGCCAGAGGTAAAACAACACCCCCGCCAAATATTCAAGATGGTGGCTGAGCATGCTATTTAAACTTCAAAACCCAATAATTCAGGATCAAATTACGCAATTAACGCGAAATTTTGTAAGAGAGGATTAACAGATACATGATACGTTTCAATTTCAACTACGATACGGAAATACAATAAATTATGAAACCCTGACATCTACTGACTGATATGTGAAACTTGCACTGTGGGCTAGAGTCTAGACAATTATATCCTTGCACTTTTACTAGAGTAACCAACGAGGAAACAAGACAACTTAACTCGTAATTACCGAATGGAGAAAGGACAAAACATTGCGGCGTTCGTCATCTGACGGAGATTCGCTACCACCAACGAAAAGGACGGTGGAAGTATTCCTCGGGAGCTGAGTAGTATTTTATAAATTTAAATGACTTGAAGGCTCCCTGTGTTAAATAACCCGCCCTGGGTCGATTCTAAGTACGCGTTTTCTCCCTTGGCCAGTTGCCGTTTTATATTTATTGGCGTAGTCGGTAGCATGCTGAACTGCTATGCCCAAGATAGCGGGTTCAAACCCGGCCGAAGTCGTCGGATTTTTTAAGAGCGTTAAAAATCCTTCAGTATGCCTTCCTTCGGAGGGGAAGTAAAGCCGGCGGTCCCATGTCATAGATTTATGGCATGTTAAAGATCCTTTCACAGACTAAACTTGTGTAAAGCAAAATTTGTTAGGTTAGATTTCGTCAGAACGCTCTATCAAAGTTCCAACGTTCACCACTAGGTATCATTGATATCTGGTGGCGAAAGTTGGAACTACCTGAAATTGAACGGAACTTGTAGCTCACCCTTTAGGGTGTCCGCTGGAAGCAGCTACAGACTCAGGCGAGCCGAACATTTCCTCGGACACTCCCGGCACTAAAAGCCATACGATAAATAAATAAATAAATTTATTGATTTCAATGTAAATGTTCCACCTGGTATGCTCAGCTCCGAGAATGGTTATTATTCGAGTCAAAAGCACTACAACATACACAAGAGGGATGATACACGATATTACAAAGGAATAATACAGTAATATTTACAAGAATGTCTCGAATTAGATTTACATCGCCCAGAAACGGGCCACTGTCACACCCCTTTCATGACCTACCATTACCTCCTGCGTTGTGCAAGAGCACGGGCACAGTTCACAGGAACACACTGAGTTCTGATTCTTGTGGGTATCCCCATTTGTGGAGGTTAACTTTGCATCTCCCAACACCACTCCGAAGTCTGTTGAGTGACCGCCAAGTTTCGCAGTTGTTGTTGTGGCCTGCTGGAAGCCTTTCCTTGGCCTTCATCCAATCTGGTGGTATGGTGGATTGCTATAGCTGTATCCTGGCTACTTCGGGTTTTGTAGTAGGCATCTATGTTGTTTACAGAAAACTTTTCCTTGATTTTAGCCGCCTTCTTGGAGGCTGGTGACCAAAGAGAGGGTGAGCAGGGTCCTCTGCGGACTTTTTCGTTCCGTTTGTGCTATGACCTCACGGCGTACCTCAGGAGGGGCAATTCCTGCCAAGGAATGTAGTTTGTGGACAGGTGTAGGTTTCAGGCAACCAGTAATTATTCTGCAGGACTCGTTGAGAGCAACATCAACTGTATCGTCTGATATAGCTATTTGATCGGCATGAATCCAACAGATAAATTTAATAAAAAATCCTTCCTTTGTAGATCCTGTTTCTTCTGCTTTTCAAATCTTGATATGCCTTCATCATTTTCCGTTGCTGATTGCGTGTGCTCGTTTGATTCAAGCATCCCTTGTGCGTTGTGGAGGCGATATCCAGAGAAGGACTTGGCTTTTAAAAATTAAGGAGTGATCGCACTTAACGTGAATGCAAATTCAGTAATGTTAATGTTGTAATTCTGCTTGTTTTAAGTTATATCAGGGACCTGCCATTTTAAATATACACGCGGTAGGGGAGTCCGTAACGTTATTTATTAAGGGGATCATGCGTTCTTGGTTTATGTGTAATTGTGTTTCTTTGGTTAGTTGAACGCATTGTGCTCATTTTTATTTTCTGCGTGTATTTAACGTTTTGATGAGAGTCTAGAATTTGTATTCAATGTAAGATCCGTGCTTCTTAATTTGTTCATGTTATGATACGGTACGGTAGTTGTTTCGAGGTTAGACCACGTCGCATATGGCGAGTGAGTCAGTTGATTGTTTTGTTTTGTTGTGTGTGCTGGTGGCCAGCATTTTGTTTTAGGGTTAAGGGTGAATAAGGAGTACGTGTCCTGCCTTGCATACACATTCTAAGCTTATGTTTATATTTTTGCGGGATGGTAAATTTTATTATTGAGGGAATAGCTGATGAATAGGGATGTAGATTTATATTCTTCGGTAGATGTGTTTTTTTTTGTTGCTTATCAGCTGAGAGCGATTACGGAATTCTCTAACGTTATTAAATGAGGTATAGCAAGCTTTCTTTCATGGTTGGTTATATCGCATCGATTTCAGGGTTTCCGGAAACTGATCTCGGTGGTCATGTACCATCAATGTTAGTGGTTCTAACCTTGTACTTTCTCTCGAATAGAATGTTTGCCTTTAAGAATAATTGAAGTTCAGTTTTTTCCGGTTAGGTTTGTATTCTGTAATTTATGTTTCTTTAGGTGTGTCGTAATTCTGTTGAACCGGCCACTAGTAAAGCGTTTGTTTAAAGGAATAGTATGTCATGTGGCACTCTCTTGCCCTTGGGACAGGAAACTTTCCCTAAAGGTGGATGAACCACCCGTGGTCAACGGCATAGAAAGTCCTCAACGGCGGACCAGGCGTAAGGGCAATGAGTCCCTTCTTGGCTGGAATGGCGGATGAAGGCTGCATTGACTAGGATTTATTCAATCGTCTTGCATTTGCTTGCCATTGAACATCTTTCATAAGTCATCAAGGAATGTGCGTTTGTTGATGTGCAGCAACATTCGCACGTTAAAAGATTTCACGCACAGCAGTCTTCCAACAACTTTTGACTTTCTTCCAAGTCCTGCGGCGATCAAGAAGTTGCGACGGGGGCAGGATTGTGATGTCTGGGAGCCTCTAGTGATAACTTGCCACGTAGGCGGTAGATGTGTGATCGGTCGTCTTGCTTAGGGTTGTGGCTGTGGAGCAATTCGGCCGCCGCAACTACGACTGAGCAGTCCTATTTAGGGTCCACTCTGCTTACCCCACATGAGGAAGGGGCCAGAAAAGGTGCCCTAAACATAGTCAGCCACTTATACTACCGATTGGATAGCCGCGGCCAAAGGTGTCACTTCCATGCGGTCGAAAATGTATAAGTAACAAATTTTATTTTACAACCTGGAAAGTAAGAACCCTCACTGATGACCACGCAAATGAGAGACCTGAAAGGAGAACAGCTATTGTGGGTAGAGAGCTACGGAGATATGACATTGACATAGCAGCACTTCAGGAGACCCGTCTTGCTGAGGAAGGTCAGTTGAATGAGCAAGGGGCAGGGTACAGCTTCTTTTGGAAGGGTAAACGTGAGGACGAACACTGAATACATGGAGTTGGCTTTGCCATTAAGAGCAAGCTTCTCAAGGATCTGTCAGAGCTTCCAACTGGGTATAATGAACGCCTCATGACACTAAGACTTCGGTTATATAACAACTAGCATGCCACGGTGATCAGCGCATACGCCCCCACACTAGATGCTGATGATGACATTAAGGAAAGGTTCTATTCAGATCTGGATGCCGTCCTATCAAACATCAACCGTGAAGATAGGATCATCTTACTCGGAGATGTTAACGCTAGAGTGGGCAAGGACTACAATGTTTGGAATGGTGTCATTGGTAAGGAGGAAGTTGGGAGCGAAAACTCCAATGGTATCAGACTGCTCTCCAAATGGACTGAACATGAATTGGTAATCACCAATACCATCTTTCGCCAAAAGAATCGCTTTAAAACATCATGGCAGCACCCTAGATCGAAGCACTGGCATCTTATTGACTATGTGATTGCACGCAAGAAAGATTTACGAGATGTTCTTATCACCAAAGCTATGACAGGAGCCGATGGTTGTTGGACAGATCACCGGCTTATCAGATCAGTTATGCGTATACCATTATCCACACAGAGGAGGAAGCAACAGAAGAGCTGTAGGCATATTTTTGATACCGAGAAGTTTGGTAAGTCAGAGCATATCTCCCAATATAAAGAGTTGCTTAGCCAGACACTGCCACAGGAATACTATCCAGATGTAACACTGCACTGGGAGAGTCTGAAGACCACTATTCAGAATGCTTGCATGGAAACGCTGGGATATAAGACCAGGAAGCATCAAGACTGGTTTGATGAAAATGATGAAGAAATTGAAGCATTAATCTCAGAAAAGAGAAAAGCCTTGCAAACTTGGAGAAAAGATATGAACTCCCGTACTAAGAAAGAAGCATTTTGTCTTGCGAAGCCAAATGTCCAAAGAGGAACTCGTGCGCTCAGAAATGCATGGTGGACATCCAAAGCTAAAGAGCTGCAATATCTAGCAGACAATGATTCGCGACAGTTCTTCCAAGCCACAAAAGCAATTTATAAACCCTCCACGTTTTGTAGAAATCCACTTTGGTCCAGTGACAAAAGTACACTTCTAAAAGATCATTACTCCATCATGAATAGGTGGAAGGAGCATTTTGAAGACCTCTTGAACCAGGACTCGGTTATTGATGAGCAGGTGTATGATATATTAGAACAAGCACCCATCGAGGAAGAACTCGGTACCCTGCCAACACTAGATGAGGTTCAGTGTGCTGTTAATCAAGCAAAGCGACACAAAGCCACTGGATGTGATGGAATACCAGCGGAAGCTCTCAAAGAAGGAGGTGAGGAACTCATAACCCACATACATGATCTTATCATTAAAATTCGGAGAACTGAATAAATGCCTGCTGATTTCAGAGATAGTCTGATAGTTCCCATATTTAAGAATGGTGATCGTGCAGACTGCAACAACTATCGTGGTACATCATTGTTATCATGCCTTGGAAAGCTTATTGCTCGTATTTTGGCGAATCGTATTCTATCCCTGGTGGAGAAAATACTCCCAGAGAGCCAATGTGGTTTCAGGCCTTCTAGAGGAACTGCAGATATGATATTCACTGTTCGTCAGCTTCAGGAGAAATGTAGAGAGCAAAATATACCCCTTTATATTGCCTTTATAGACCTCAGTAAGGCATTTGACTCGGTCAACCGCTTTGTGGAAGATTTTAGCATTGTATGGTTTTACACTGAAATTTATTACCATCTTAAGAGTACTCTACACTGATATGAAGGCAAATGTCATTGGTACCGACTCTATTGGAGAACCATTTCATATAAATACCGGCGTTAAACAAGGCTGTGTGATTGCCCCTACATTGTTTTCTCTGTACGTTGCCACTGTCATGCAGTTAGTCAAAGATGATCTTCCTACAGGCATACAGATAACTTACAGGATGGATGGGAAGATCTTTAATTTGAACCGTCTAAAGGCAAGGACTCGAACATCTCCTGCTGCATTGGTTGAGTTATAGTACGCTGATGATAATGCAGTAGTAGCTCAATCAGAGGACGAACTTAGGAAAATCCTGAATGCTTTTTCTTCAGCATACAAAAAGATTGGGCTGAAACTTAACACCAGTAAAACCCAAGTCCTCTACCAACCAGCCCCTGGACAAGGGCAAAGAAACATCAATGTCACCATCGATGTAGCGAAGCTTCAAGATGTTAACACCTTTCCTTATCTTGGCAGCACCCTGTCATCAAGTGCAAATATAGATTCCGAAATCCAACACAGGATTAACCGTACTGGGGCATCCTTTGCAAGATTAAGGTCTAGAGTTTTTGACAACCATGATATCAATGCTGCAACGAAGATCCTTGTGTACAACTCAGTTGTAGTTCCCACCTTACTTTACGGATCTGAATCCTGGACATGCTACATACGTCATTTTAAAAAGCTGGAGCAATATAACCAGCGATGTTTGAGGAGAATTCTTCGTGTGACATGGCAAGACAAACGCACAAACACCAGCATTCTCGAAGAAGCACAGACTACCAGTGTTGAAGCCATGCTTTTAATACGTCAGCTGCGATGGACAGGACACGTAATCCGCATGCCCAATAATCGCATTCCCAAGCAAGTGTTTTGCTCTGAACTAACTGAGGGCAAGCGCTATGTGGGAGGTCCGAGGAAGCGATTCAAAGACGTACTAAAGGCTAATATGCAAATGTGCCATACTGATATCAACAACTGGGATACCTTAGCTCTTGATCGCTCATCCTGGAGATCAATTGTTCATCGTGGTGCGATACTTTTTGAAGAAAACCGCCGACGTATGATAGAAGATCGGAGGCAGCGCAGAAAGAACAGAGTGTTCATTAGAAGACAGGGAATGAATGCGGATGTCTCACCTGGACCTGATACTACCTGTCATCACTGCGGAAAACTGTGTGTCTCCCGCATTGGGCTTTTAGTCACCTCCGGACTCATCGATGAAGAGTCATTCGGCATTGGAAAGCCAACCTACTCGAGACGAGTGTTTGCTATCATCATCATGTCATGTGTAGTCCTGCGATGGAGTAACGTCAGGTTGGATTTGATTGGCAATTGTATGTTTGTCCGGTTTTACATATTGTTCTTTTGTTGGGTTTGTGAAGTGACATACTATTTATATAAAGATGGGTTTTGTTTCGGTGACTGTTCCAAGTTTGAAGTTCAAGGGTTGTATAAGGTAACCTTTCTAGCTGTGATCCTCGTAGTACCTAATTGGTGGGGAGAAATGTACTACGATGCTATTATCGTTAATGGCATTGTACCGGCAGGTACCCTGTTGAGTTAAAGTTGCGTTGCGATCATTCGATTTATAACAAGAAGAGGTAGGGCACTTTCCGTTTAATAGGGTTAAATCAAAATTATAGTTTCTTGTTTTGGTGCATTAAAAATGTAATTCCTTTCTGGTAGTCAACTGGTGAAATGTGGAATGTGTTCCATCGTTTGACTGATAAAGTTGTTACCCCTTTAGTGTAATTCATTTACGTCCTCAATTTCAATCACCCTTCACGTTCTCCCTCCCTGCTTGTAATTTATTCATCTTCGAGTATCGAAGTTTAATATTTATTATTTTTTGAAAATTTAATGGAAAACGATTTGTTTGTAAAATAATTTAAAAGTTTGTATCTTGGTTAACTTCGACGTTTTTAAATATATATATACTGTATGTTTACCATTTGGTTTTCGACCCTCTTATGAAATTTGTTGTCATTCCATAGTTCATTTTCATTTAGTCCACTATTTAAACAACATTAATTCGTTAATTGCATTCGTTCCTCGACCCTCTGATAGTGCCCGTTGGACTCTTGATTTGGGAACACCTCTGATCGAGGAATGTCGTTATCCGGCTGTCTTGTCCCTCATTCGGATTTCTTATCCGATTGCGTAAGTGGATTGTCTGACTGGCTCTTACGATACGAGGTCGTGGTTCATGTTCCGGACGTATGTGGGTCTGAGTGGGTTCACTGCCATTCTGAGTCTTCCCTTAAGGGCCTGCGTATCCTACAGAACCATCTTGTGCAAGGGTTCTCTGATGGAGAATATCGCTTGCATTTATCATAAGATTCACTGAAGGTAATACGTAACTGCCATCTTGAGTATATAAAACTTTAATATCAACTATTCTCTATTTATTACAGGTACAATGACGAAATGCAGCAAGTACGTGGTCTCGTATATAAAGCTTTACCTGTAGAAAGCGCAAGATAAACGATTCCATACATTGAAGATGGTGAATAGGCACACTTTTCTAAAGATTCAAGGTTGGTTCCTCAGTTAAGGGGCTGCGACAAAGTAGTCATGTAGCCCTGTGTACTTTGGGTGTGAGTAGAATCTACCTGATAATCGGTGTTAATTGTGATGGCTGTATTAGTGGGTGTTATCTGTAATTCAGTTAAGGACTGCAAACGATCAATTTCAAGTAGTTCCTACTTTTGCTACCAAATGCTACCGTCAACGACAGCTAGCTGTGAACTTGGCTACAAGATGCCACCGCAACTGGCACCTGGTGGCGATCGTTGCAACATGATAAAGCGTTAATCAAATCTAACTTACAAATTTAGCTTAACACAATTGTAGTTAGTGGAATGTTCTTTTACACGCCATAAATTTATGAAATGGGCCCACAGCCTTTACTTTCCCTCCGAAGAAAGACACTCTGAGGGATTTATAACGCTCTTAAAACATCCAACGACTTCAGCCGGGTTTGAACCCGCGATCTTGAGCATAGAAGCTCGGCATGCTACTAACTACGCCACCGAAGTTGTAATTTTTCAATTAATTCCTCAGGATGAAAACGTGAAATTAAAACGTAACTTAGTAATTTGGGGGACTTCTAGGATACAACACTTAACGTTCATCACAAGAACATTCATTTATACTCCTTGATGAGCACAAAGACTTATAACCCTACCTATAAATTTAGGAGAAAGTTGGCTCCACGTTCTTCACTGAATATCTGTTATTTTAGGAAACTGCTACCAAACCACTAGACTAATAATAATATTTTGGAAACCGATGTTCCTTAAACATTTCCGGTTCAAGTATATACAGCAATGTCTACGTGTTTAGGATAATTTTTAGGGTAGTCAATTACTTCACGGGGTGTAAGCCCCAAGTTAGTTTTGTGTTTGTATGGAAATCCTTATTAATACATAGAATTTAACATGTATTCATCGTTTAAATAGTTGCATGCCACCGTCATTTTGTACCCAAGTGAATTTGTTGGTGTAAGGAATCGCGTTCTCATGTACTACTTCCACATTTCCTATGTTCATTGTGGTGTTTGAAGCCATATTTTCAGTGTTGCCTTAGTAAACAAGAGTTTAGTGCTTTTCAGTCGGTCAACACGAATGTACCCAAAAGAGATGGGTTATGCCCTAATCCTGAATAAATTACATGAGATTAATAAAACACTAGGATGACCAGTTTCGATCGTCAAGCGATCATCATCAGCTCCATTACACTTAGGCTATAAAATCTATGTTAGAAATACAGGTGAAAATATTTACAATATGTACAATTATTTAGTTGCAGTATTGGTACTGCAACTGTCAGTGTATGCTAAATGCAGTATATATGATGTTAGGTGAAATGCTAAATGGTGATAGCTATACGGAGTTTGTACTTTGGAGAGCTCACCCCTCTTCACGCTACTAAACAAGAAGTTCCGTGACGAACTAAAGAGCCTACTTTTCTTAAAATTTAAGATTCATGCCAATTTTTTTTTAACGTATGGGTTTTAGTGCCGGGAGTGTCCGAGGACATGTTCGGCTCGCCAGTTTTGTAGCTGCTTCGAGACGGACACCCAATGGGTGAGCTACAAGTACCGTTGGGGAGCGAAGTTGGAATGTAAGGACGAGGAGTTGGAAGGTAGCGGCTGTGGCCTATAGTTAGGGACCAACCCCGGCATTTGCCTGGAAGGAAGATGGGAAACCACAGAAGACCATCTTCAAGGTTGCCGGCGGGGGGATTCGAACCTCCTCGCCTCCCGGATGTGAGCGACTGCCAGCAGTCATGCCGTAACGACCACGGCTAACTCACCCGGTATTCATGCCAATGATTAATCTATATGGATCTATCTAGAATAATGACGAAATTAAATTGGTTATATCGAAATTTCTAATTAGTTTGAAATACTGTATACTGTACTCCAGCCTCCGTGGCTTAGGCGGCAGCACGCCGGCCTCTCACCGCTGGGTCCGTGGTTCAAATCCCGGTCACTCCATGTGAGATCTGTGCTGGACAAATCGGAGGCAGACAGGTTTTTCTCCGGGTACTCCGGTTTTCCCTGTCAAAATTTCATTCCAGCAACACACTCCATTATCATTTCATTTCATCTGTCATTCATTTAATTATTTTATTTATCGTATGATGTTAACACAACACAATCACCTACATAAATACAGATTCATATAACACAGCAATAATACTAACAAATTATATAAATTATAAAGCAGATAAAATAATATATTATAAATCAACGTCCAACTCGTTGATCCATTTGACAGCCTCAGTTGTAGCAGAATGCAGGTCCTCCAGACTTCCTGGAAAAACTCGGAGAGGACATTCCAGTACTAAGTGCTCCATTGTCTGTGGAATGTCAGCGCAATCGCAATTCGGTGAGTCTTTCCAACCCCATTTGTGGAGAACAGAAGCACATCTTCCCAAGCCACATCTAATACGATTGAGTCTAGTCCAGGTATGTCTGGGCAGATTGAAGCCAGCAAGTTTTATGTGAGGATCCTCAACGTTCACGATGCCTGGTGGTGTAGATGTTGTCCACTCAACCCGCCAATTTTCATTAGGTTTAAAATTTCTGCTTGTTAAATCCAAGGCAGTTTTCCATGCAGGTTTACGGGATTTCAATCTAGATGGGCCAAGATGTTTCATGTCTTCATGTATTGGGAGGGCCTTGTTATTTTGCACTCTCGACCAAAGATGAACCAGATTTTTCTGCCTTCTGATATGAGGAGGTGCGATATTACTCAGCACTGGTAACCACTGGACTGGAGTAGGAAGTAGTGTTCCAGATACAATACGCATGCTCTGTCGGAGCTGAACATCCACCCGTTGAGTGTGGCAGCTATTAAGCCATACCCCAGAGCAAAACTCGGCTGAAGAATAGATTAGCGCAAGAGCAGTTGTTCTCAGAGTGTTGGCATCCGCTCCCCATGATGTTCCAGCCAGGCGCTGAAGGAGGTTATTGCGGCTCTTCAATTTCGCAGCAGATTTACACAGATGGGTTTTGTAGGTCAGAGATCTATCCAAAGTCATTCCCAGATATTTAGGGGTGCTATTATACTGTAATTCTTTACCTCTAAAATTGACTCTAGGATGGTAATTTGCATGCCTGTTGTCCAGATGGAAAGCAGTTATCTCACTTTTCTGAGGATTTGGTTGTAAGCGCCATTTTGTGAAAAAGTCATCCAGGACTTTGAGGTCTTGGGTGAGAACGGCCTCAGCTTCTGCGAAATTAGCATGTTGAACAGTGAGGTTGATATCGTCCGCATACATGAACTTGCGGGCTACTGTTTTCGGAAGATCATGGGTGTACAGATTAAAAAGAATGGGTGAGAGAACAGAACCTTGCGGCAGGCCATTATTCAGTTTACGGAATCGGCTTTTGTTCTGCTCAGAGTAGACTTGGAACAATCTGTTACTTAGCATGTTGTCTAACAAGTTCATAATCTTTAAACAAGGAACAGCCTTGATCAATTTCAATAGCAATCCCTCCTTCCAAACAGTATCATATGCTGCTGTGAGATCCAGAAAGGCTGATACGCTCTTCAGTTTCTTCTCAAACCCAGCTTCCACAAAAGTGGTCAGGGAAAGAACTTGGTCACTGCAATCACGGCCAGGTCGGAATCCTGCTTGTTCAATTGGGATCAGTGCCTCAATCGCTGGCGCTATTCTATTCAGGATCAATCTTTCCAGGAGCTTGAATGTCACAGATAGCAATGCTATTGGACGGTAACTTTGAGGTAAGTTCGGGTCTTTCCCTGGTTTTAAAAGGGCAATGATTTTGGTCTTCTTGAAGATTGCAGGTAACTTTCCTGATTCTAGTATACAGCTGAAAAACATAGCCAACCATCGTTTTGTAGCTGGACCACAGTTCTTTAATAATTCTGGATAAATCCCATCTAATCCTGCAGCTTTTCCATTTTGAAGAGAGATTAAACCTTCTTCCACTTCCTGTACAGAGAAGGGTCTCGAATATGTATCATGTGGCTGAGCTGAGCGTATGGCTTGCCTAAGCTTTGTTTTCACCAACCGGTTGAACTTCTTGTTCTTTGCTGTTCTAGAGGTTTGGACAATATGGTTAGCTATCGCATTTACATTAATAGATGTAGGTGTTTTCGATGGTATGGAAGCGGAATCTAGTTTCCGTATCAGAGACCACGCCTTCCTGCTGGAATGGGTGAAGTTTAAACCTTCAACAGTATTTATCCATCTCTCTCTTCTACCTCTGTCAAGTGATTGTAGAAGTTCAGTAGCTTTCTCCCTGCTGCTATTTTCATTATACTCTTCTTTCAGTCTGTTGGACTCCTCATTCCATCCTGGTATATACTCCTTCCTGAAGCCTCTCGGAATAGATCGTTTGGCTGCTGCTTTTATTAGACCTATGAACCTTAAGTAGTTTTCAGGTACCGCTTGAATCCATCTAATGTTGGCATCTGAGTATTTTGCATAGGTTTCCCAATCTGCCTTCAGAAAGTTCCAGCGAGGACGAGGTGTGGAATGAATAACAGGAATCTGTACTCCAATTTTGTATATTACTGGCCTATGCTGACTATGGGGAAAGTCTTGAAGCACTTGTCGCCGAATGCGAGGTACGGGAGTTGTAAGGCTATTGGAAACAAAGCATAAATCAGGTGAGTAATCTTGGTTCCATCGAGCTGAGTGAAATGTGCCTCTGTCTTTAGGGTCATACATCTGGGTAAGGTTATGTACTTCAGCCCATTCCGTCAGTTTAGTCCCATTTTCGTCATTCTGATAGTAGCCCCAAGATGTATGATGACTGTTGAAATCCCCTATGATAATATTTTCGTTAGTAGGGACTATAGATATAGGGTCAGGCCAGGATGTGGATGGAGGTTTATATATATTTGTGACCACAGTATTCTCTATTTGTACTGATGTGGAGAAGAAAGTGTGACAATCACTGATTGGATGGACAGTGTACTGGTATATATCGCTCTTAATGTAAGTGGCGATACCATACTGAGCATGGTGTTGCATTGCTATCGGTTTGTATCCAGGTATTCTTCCTCGAGCTAACAACTGTTCGTCATTTTCCGTGTGCGTTTCCTGCAATACTACAATGTCAACTGCGTTGTCATCTAAGATCTTAGCAAGGTATTCACTCTTAGCTCTACTGATGCCTTCGATGTTTAATTGGCATATTGTTAGTTGTGAGCCAATTGTCTGTGTTTGAAACTGTACGTCCTTAAAAGGACTATTAGGTGTTACGGAGTTGTGGCCGTGAGGCCCTGAAGGGCAGTACGGCGGCATCTGAATCACTGTTGCTTTCTTAGCACCACCCAGGGGACACGTGTAGGGTACTTTAAGGTTAAACCTACGGACGTGAAGCAACGCTAATCATTTAATCATTGCCCCAGAGGAGTGCGTCAGACCTCCGCAGCCGGCACAGTTCATAACCTCGCCGCTAGATTTGGGCTTCATTCATTCCATTCCTGACCTGGTCGGAGACTGGAAGCAGGCTGTGGATTTTCATTTCATATCTTGTACCCCGCCAATTCATTGGGCATGATCGTGTTGACCGACTGAAAAGCTACAAGAGACAATTTGCATAGGCAACACTAAAAACGACTGGCTTCTAATCTCTACATTACCATACGTATTTATGAGAATCCAAGGTTGTTATAGACTAACAGCGGTGTATTGTTTTCACCCAGATGAGATCAGTCTGCTCAGGACAGAGCCCTTCGCGAGTATATTGTTAATTAATCTGAACGAGACTCCAACACTTTGATAGTTTAAGCCTGCAGCCAGTCGCTTGAAAGTAATTTGTTTGGTGTCGCTATCGGCTCTGCACAGGCCCACATAAAGCCGGATATGGTCGCTCATCAGCCACGAAACAAGGCGCGGCCCATTACTGCTTAGAAGAGAACCTCTCCGTGTGCGTTAATGTGACCACACAACACACAGTGTGTCACTGCAGCGGGGTCGATAGCTTCATCATACGTTTGCCTCGGAATAGGAGAGGAAACTACTTTGCATTGAAAACTATTGACTGTTCAGTCTACTGAATTAATTGACCGATCGCCTTCTGTAGTCTCAGGTTCATATTGATGAAGCCCTGCGCGGATGTGATAAACCCGCGGATATCCGCAAAATGTTCGCCATGCGGATATAGTTTGCATGGCTGTGCGGATAGCGGATAAGCTGGGGATAATGTTTGGAATAAATTTGTGGATAGTTTTTTGAATACAATCCGAACTCGGTTGGTTGGTTGGTTCTTAAGTTTAGGGGCTGCGACAATGCCGTCATGTAGCCCTGTGTACTTTGGGTGTGTGTAGAATCTGTCTGATAACCGGTGTTAATTGTGATGAATGTATTAGTGTGTGTTATCTGTTTTTTAATTCAAGTGGGGACTGCAACTTAGAATATTTCAAATAGTTCCTACTTTTGCCGCCAAGCGCCACCGTCAACGACTACTAGGCCAAGTTCAGAACTTAGCTACTAGACGCCACCCCAGTCGGCTCTTGGTAACGAACGTAGATACTTAAGAGCGTTGTTTACATTCTTAACCTATCCAATTTAGCTTCACACAGGTGTAATTAGTGGAAGGTTCTTTAACATGCCATAAATCTATGACATGGGACCGCCGACTTTACTTCCCCTCCAAAGGAAGGCATGCTTAGGAATTTTTAACGCTGTTAAAAGATCCGTAGGCTTCGGCCATGTTTGAACCCGATAAATCCGAACTCGTTGATTATCATTACTAGGACCCAGATGTTTATGACATACATTTTTAGCCTACTTTTCACATTTTGCAAAAATGAGGAAAAAGTAGACTTATGAGATTGGGCAAATGTGTGTCTGTCTGTCTGTCTGTCTGTCTGTCTGTCATTCTGTCTGTCTGTCCTTCTGTCTGTCTGGCTGTGTGTGTGTGTCCCCCTATCAACTCCTAAATCGCTGGAGCAATCGAAACAAAATTTGGTAGGAGTAAATGTCTACACCCGAATATCTCACGGCCATATTTGAAAATGATGCCAGTGCTACCAACTGCTAAAAAATCGCAATTGAAATTTGAGCTCCATGTTGGATATCTTGGAAGGTATGAATGGGAGCTATTTCCAAATTGGCACACGTATAGATAATAATATTGCAGTTTAATTTCCAGGAGGCCATACATGGCAGTGTTGCCAAAATGATTATAAGCCTGCTGATTGGTCCAATTTTTAAATGCATATAACTTCTACACTATAATTGGAATTCAACCAAATTTCGTATGTTGTATGTGTACATAACCAGATACGACTGAGCGTATTCTTGAGACCCACCAGGGCTGCCAACTGTTAATAAATGCTCCTAATTTATTTTATCCAAATACCAATATATCAGAAAGTATGCAAGCCGACAGCTTTAAACTATGCACACGTATAGTACCTGACATTCTATATTAATTTGGAGTAACTTCACTAACATGATTCTAAGCCTGCTGACAGGTTCAACGTTAAATACTTGTAACTTCCATACTATCATTTGGATTTCAACCAAATTTCGTATGTGCTATGTGTACCATAACAGATATGACAATGCGTATTCTTAAGAGCAACCAGGGCTGCCAACTGTTAATATGTGCTGTCCCTATTTTTGTTACCCTAATATCAATATACAGTATCGGAAAGTATGAAAGCCAATAGCTCTAAACTTTGCACACGTATAGTACCTGGCATTCTAGATGAATTTGGAGTAACTAATATACGTCAGTGCTGCCAACATGATTCTAAGCCTGCTGATAGGTCCAATTTTAAAATGCATGTAACTTCTATACTATCTAATGGATTTAATTCAAAATTGGCACAACAATAGATTTCAGATTATTTCTGACCAATACATGCATGACATTGTTGCCAACATGATTTTACGCGCTGTTAGATCCAATGTTTAACTGCATGTAACGTCCATGCTATTCATTGGACTTCAACCAAATTTTGTATTCTGTACCTTAAGAGATGGAACTAAGAATATATTCAGTCATCAGGGCTGCCAACTGTAGTGCTCTATTAGGCTACATTATGCAAGGTATACAGTATTTCGAAATAATTAGAAATTTCGATATAAGCAACTTAATTTCTTCATTATTCTAGATAGGTTCATATACTGTAGAATAATCATTGGCATGAAAAGTAGGCTCTTTAGTTCGTCCCGGAACTTCTTGTTCCGTTATGTTCTTTCCATGACAGATGTAAGATGATGAATTAAGCTAATCTTATTCAAATTATGTCATTAAGCATAATAAATTAACACTCCGAACAGAAAAACGTTGCATTTTTGCTGAATAACAGTCATTTTAAACTTAGCACATGGCATACACAGCCTAGGGGAACGACTGTCTCCTCAAATGTGTAAATGTGTTGCTTTAATACTTCATGTTTTACCTAATAAATTAAACATATTATTGTAATGTCGGTAGATTCAGATAACAAACATGCAGATGCGGATAATAGCGGGGCGGATGCTGATAATAGTCGTGTGGATGCGGGGTGGGTGCGGATAACGTTTTGTGTATCCGCGCAGTGCTCTAGATATTGAGCCTCCAGATTCGAAGATCTTGGGTTCAATTTCTGGCTCTACCAAGATATTTTTGTAATCTGAGGATTGGAACGGAGCACAATCAGCCTTGTGAGGTAAAACTGAGAAGAGAAGGAAAAAATTGAAAGAGAAGAAACGATAAGAAAATAAATGAAGGAAAGTGAAGAGGAGAGAAGCATTGAGGTTTTTGAAAGCCATCTCAGCTGTTCTATGTAGAAGACGAGATTTTATGTAGTTTTCCACTTCTACTCCAGTCAAATGCCGGGATGATTCTAAATTCTACATTTTAAAAGAACAGCCAACTATGCTCACCAGGAACTGCTAATAAATTTTGATGTTAACAGTTTAATAAAACGAAGAAAATAGATGCTATGAAATCCCTTTTCAAAATTATAAACAATTCAATTGAAGATTCCGAATTCCTTTCTCTCTTAAATTTCCAGGTACCACGCATCAATTCAAGCAACAATATCACATTTGAAATTAAACGAACCAGGAGATCTGCCAAGAAAAATTCACCGCTGAACAGACTATGTAATATCCTCAACAATGTCGTTCTAAGAAATAATGCGATAGATTTTAGTACTTCCTTGACAGTATTTTTGATGGAATTTCTATCCACTCTCCAGAAATAATGTGTCAAACCTTGCAAATTGTAAATCATGAATTCTTACCACTGTGTTATTCTACCTAGCCAACCTTGTATTACATTTGAATTATTTTTACTATACTGTTTTAATTTCTCACCTATTTATTTTGAATAGTTTTATTTAGTTACTGTTTAGCCCTTTATAGGTCCTTGGCATACTATCTTCCCACCATGTATTTATAGAACGGTGTTAGGGAGAGAATCTCCCACCCCTTTCATTTCAAGCAGTCCCACATGCATCCACTAGCTAGATGCAGAGAAATATTGAAAACCCATTAATTTGATGTATGCTGTCAACAGAAACCAAAGGTGGGAAGCATCCCAGTAGTCTCCACAGTGCACGTGCTCGCCAGTTCGGTTGTGTTGAGTGAAAGAAATGCATTATTTTACAGAAGAAGGTGTTTTTATTGAAGACAAGCTGTAGCTGGCATGCGTTGCAATGCCAATCAAAGAAAGTGTTGGCGTTGAAATTCTATTTCTTGAAGTGCTTTTGGATACACAACATGTTTTTCAATTTCCGTTAACTGCCTCTAAGCTATCGTAAAATGGATTTTCTAATTTAGAACCATTCGTGGGAGCGTGCACAACAACTTTCAAAAGTTTCATCGCAATCGCATGAATGACATATGAACGTATACGGGATTTTGCTTGAACGATTCGTGCGCTGTCACTCATTTGTTGATTCTACTTGTACGCTACCTATTGAGGAATGGATTTACTAAGTCGAAACCCTACCCTGGCGAGTACACAATAACTCATCAAGGTTTCATCACAATCGAAGAAGGTTATATGAACGCATATGGGATTTTGTTGAAACGCTTCACGCGTCGTCACCCATTTGTTGCATATACTGGTGCGCTACCTATTGTGAAATGGATTTTTAAGTCGAAACCCTTCCCTGGCGTGTACACAATAACTCATCAATGTTTCATCGCAATCGGATGAATGGTATATGCACGTATACGGGGTTTTGTTTAAACGATTCGTGCGCTGTCACTCATTTGTTGAATCTACTCGTGCGCTACCTATTGAGAAATGTATTACTAAGTCAAAGCCCTTCCCTGGCGTGTACACAATAACTCATCAAGGTTTCATCGCAATCGAAGAAGGTTATATGAACGCAATAGGGGATTTTGTTGAAACGCTTCGCGCGTCGTCACCCATTTGTTGCATCTACTCTTGCGCTTCTTATTGTGAAATGGATTTACTAAGTCCCCTTCCCTGGCGGGTACAAAATAACTGATCAATGTTTCATCGCAATCGGATGAATAGTATATGAACGCATACCGGATTTTGTTTAGACGATTCGCGCCCCGTCACTCATTTGTTGAGTCTACTCGTGCGCTACCTACTGTAAAATGTATTTACTAAGTTAGAAACCGTCACGTAAGTGTCCAAAACATCTCACCCAAGTTTCATCGCTATCGGACTAATGGGATATGAAGACATAGGGGACTGTATTGAAATGCTCCGCGTGTCGTCGTTCATTTGTCGAATCTACTCGTGTGCTACCTACTGTGAAATGTATTTACTAAGCCAGAACCCTTCCTTGGAGTATCCACCATATTTCACCCAAGTTTCACCGCTAACGGCAGAATGGTATATGATCTTATACGGGACTTTGTTGAAACGCTTCGCGCGGCGTCTCTCATTTGTTGAATCTACTTGTGTGCTGCATATTGTATAGTGGATTTACTAAGCCAGAAACCTTCCATGACGTGTACACAACATCTCACCCAAGTTTCATAGCTATCGGACGAATGGTATATGAATGCATACGGGACTTTGTTGAAACGCTTTGCGTGTCGTCACTCATTTGTTGAATCTACTCGTGCGATATCTACTGTGAAATGTATTCACTAATTTTGAAACCTTCACGTAAGTGTACACAACATCTCACCCAAGTTTCATAGCTATCGGACGAATGGTATATGAACACATACGGGACTTTGTTGAAATGCATCGCGCATCGTCGCTCATTTGTTGAATCTACGCGTGCGCTACCTATTGTAAAATGGATTTACTAAGTCAGAAACCTTCCTTGGAGTGTACTCAACATCTCACCCAAGTTTCATCGCAATCGGACGAATGGTATATGAACGCATAGGAGACATACCCACAGACATACCCACAGACAAACTATCACGTTACATTGATTTATATATATATAGATATCCTGTTAAATAAACCTCATTATTCAGTGATAAACACAGTATAATCATAATTTGGAGGTGGGACATGATTACCCCATTGCTCATTTCAGAAAACATACTGTCGGGTATGGGCAGTGGGATAATAATTTCCCACCCCATATTTCATAAAATAGAATCCACACCCATACAATTGTTGCATATTCCTACTCATCTATCACCCCCAATTACAAATGTGCAAAAATAATTATACCCCCATTCTTTTGCCCTATAAAGGGTTGTTAGTATAAGTGTTAAGATAACACACTGTCTAATTTTTATGCCACAATAATTGGGATGACAATCCTGTTGTGCGCAAATAAATGACATGACGTGGAAAGCCTGAACAATAAACTTAAATGTCAATAGTCGGCAATAATACCATAAGACAAATACCATAAAACTAACAAAGCCTAAATATCTTCACACACATACTCGTAGATATCGATTTAAAAGCCTGAGTGTAGGGAATCTGATGACGATCACATTACAGCAATCAAACTGAAATTTCGTATGTTGATAGAGGCAATTAACATAAGTAGTATATATGAAAATAGGATGTGGTCTATAGTCCTTAATAAACCTATTTGTTTTTCAGGTATAGGGAATAACATCCATTACAATTGGGTACAATCATGTTGACTGACTGAAAAGCATTTTAAATGTCTTTTCTGTGGATGTCAATTGCAATGGGCTACTATAATTCAATAACTAACTTTGTATAGTTGAATAAATACACAGGTGTCTTAAAATTTGAATAATAATAATAACAATCATAATAATAATATCGTATGGCCTCGGGTGCAAGCTTTGTTATTTGACACCCAAAGGGTAGCTTGCATGTCGAATTTCGTTGTTCCTTGAAGCACAATGAAAGTCAAGGAGGTTAGATATCTAAGCTCCTTGAACACTATAGCGCTTTCTAGTAGAGAAATGAGGAAATTTGTGTTGGCGGAAAATTCCGAGACTAATTTTGCCATTATGAACACGGCCTACTGAATTCAAATGGGTTTTTTGACATGCCAACATCGTATAACATGGTGTCGTAATTTTTGCCGCCTTAAAAAAAACACTTACCACGGCCAGGAGCGAACCTGCAAGCTTGGGGTTAGTAGACCGACACGTTGACCACTCACCCACCGTAGCAAGCAAAAACAAATTGCATAAGCTGCCCACACCATTTGTGATTGTTGTTGTTGTAGTTATTTTGTTTTGCGACTTGATAATCGTGGTCATATCAGCCCAATGTGTATGTAGAATTTGACTGATGCTTGTGTTGATACAACCAATGTCAGGATTGTAAAAGAGGCGGCCGCGATCTAAGTTAGGAGTCATCCCAGCATTTGCCTTGAATAGATGTGGAAAACCAAGGAAAACAACTTCTCGGATGGTTGAAGAGGGAAGCGAACCCACCTCTTGTCGGTTTGCCACATGCCGTTGAGTGCACTCTACTTGGTTCTAGCCCTCAGACCAGAATTAAATTTATTGGCACAGCCACGTATCATACCCGTACCTAATGGGCGACACCGAAGAATGCTAGCCGTTACACCAAAACCAAAAAGCAACAGTTTTGTTTGTTTGTTTGTTTATTACGATATCATTGCACGATCTGATCGAGTTCATCTCAGTTGTTGAGAAACGCTGGATTCAATGTCTATAATTTTATTATTAGCCTACTTTCGATTTTTGCAAAAAATGAAATTAGACCTATAACGTCAACACAGGGCCAAATATTGTGTGTCTGTTTGTGTGTGTGTGTGAGTGTGTGTACTCTGAATGTGTGTCTCCCCCTAACAATTCGAACACGGTGAAACCGAATTGAACGAAATTTGGTATAGAGGTAGCACTGGCAAAGGACACCTCAGTGCCATGTTTTATATTGCCACCATCTTTACCAAAACTTAATGGCGGCCACTCAAATGGTCAAATCTTAATAATGCATTACGACCAAACTAATAATCGGATCTTTACCAAATTTGGTAACAACATACCTTCATATGGAATGTGTCTTGTGCCCAAACTACATGGTCATCAACAGTAGCATTTCAAGATGGCGGCCATGTGAATTATGCAAACTTTATAATCCATAACATGGGACCCAGCAGTTCCGATTATCGAACCAAGAATCGTTTAATCTTTTCTAAACGACGTGGCCCGTTTGAAATTAAAATTTATATTGTAATATTATAGTCAAGAAGTGACATTAAAAAGCTGAGTCGTCTCATTTATTTGACAAGATGGCGCTGATCTCTCGTTCTGACCTATATTTTACTATTTTCAGTAAGTTGCATGCAATATAGCCTAATGATAAAAATTATATGAACTTTATATGAAATGAACTCGGTTTGAAATACACTCCAGTGAAGAAATCGTTTAGTCCAAGTCATTATTTGGAAGGAAGGAACAGGAGTTATTTCATTCCCTGCCCCGCATTGTGAGACAGGGCGGGCACCCACCTCAACAGGGAGCTCTTGTGCCGAAGAAGAGGAAAGGGTTAGAGAATAACTTATATTTGAAAGAAGATATGCTAGGCATATGAATAGGAGGGACGGAGGAGGATGCAATGGCGCAGAAGATCACCGCGACCGCAAGGCGAACCCCCCAGACGAGCCCCCCCACCGCACTCGCCGGGGCATTATCCCACTAGCCCCGTTTATTCAAAAAATTACAAGATACAGAAAATGAATATTACCGTGGGTAAAATACAGAGTTAAATACAACAAATAGAAAAGTAAAGTCCCGAAAGAATGTCTATTGTTCGTATGGCTGGAAAAGATAAAGACACTGGAAAAGGCACAGAAAATGAATAAATTGCAATGTATTAAAGTTCAAAAGATTGTCGATTGTCCATGCTGAAAAAGAAACAAAAATATTTTATAAGCACACGCATCACTGGAAGCACTGGGGCGTAGCGGCAACAAGGCCGATAGATTTGAGGAGCACTGGGAGCACTGTGGGACGATGCGTGGAGCCATTCCGGAGAACGAAGTAGACACAATAAGGTTTAGTGGGGCAAAAATGAAATTTATATAACTGCGACAGGGGCGATGTGAATAAGAGAAAATTGAGCGAAAAGAAATAAACAATGAGAGGGCACTTGTGGTGCCGACAGTAACAAAGAGGCGGGGCTGACTATAGCCCCCCAAAACAAAGTAGCCTAGAACATGTGGAAAATGTGCACAGAACATAAGAAGGGGAGTGTGAGAGGGGGCTAGTCGATTAGTGGAGGGAAGAGATGACCGGTTTCCGGGGTGCGTGTGGAACTGAGGATAGCAGTGGCATAGGGGGAGAGCTCGAGAGCTTCGAGGGGTTGGGGGGGGGGGGGGCGTGGGAGCTGCGTGCGCGAGTAAGGTAGGAGAAACGAAGGGAGTGAATGTGGGCTAGTGCAGAAGGGAAAGTGAGCATACCAGTGAGGGTGGCGGAAGGGGTATCTAGTTTTCAATGATAGGCGATTCTGATAGCGTGGCGGTCAAGGGTAAGGAGACGGAAATAGAGGCGGGGGTGGGCGGTGAGCCAGGTAAGGGAGGCGTAGGTGAAAACAGGGCGGATAAAGGTCTTGTAAACGTTAAGGGTCTGAGGGGGCCGTAGGCCCCAGGTCCTACCGGTGAGGAGGCGGAGGATGCGGAAGCGGGAGAGGGAGCGTTTGTAGACTGAATCGAAGTGAAGGTTCCATTTGAGGTTATTTTGGAAGGTAATGCCGAGGTATTTAAGCTGATTAAGTTGAGGAATAAGAGAATCATTGAAGGTGAAATGGAGGCGCTGGGAAGGGCGGCGACGGGTGCGGGAGCGTTTGATATGGATGTATTGGGACTTCTGGGGGTTGACTTGAATGTGCCAGTGATTGCACCAGGTTTGGAGGGTATGAAGGTAACGTTGTACATGGAATTGGAGGGTGTGAGAACGAGGGAAGAGGGCGAGAATGGCAAGGTCGTCGGCTTATTGATACAAACGGAGCGGAGGAGAAGGGGTAGGGATGTCATGGGAGTAGAGGACATAGAGAAGGGGAGAAAGGGGGCTGCCTTGAGTGACTCCGGCGTGGATAGGGAAAGTGAAGGAAGAAGTACCTTGGATGAGGATTTGGGCCGTTCGATGATATAAGAAGTTTGCAATGAGGCGGACGTACGTGATGGGTAAGGGGAGGTGGAGGAGCTTGAAGAGGAGGCCATGGAACCAGGCTTTATCGAAAGCTTTTTCAATATCGAAACAGAGGAGAAGGGCGTGTTTGTTATTGGGGAGGCTAGGAAGGCTTCGATGGAGGCAGTGATATGAAAGAGGTGATCGTGGGTGGAGAAGTTAGGGCGGAAGCCAGCTTGATGAGCGGGGATGAGATGAAGGGAGTGAAGATAGGGATAGAGGCGTTTGGTGATGATAAGTTCAAAAAGTTTGGAAAGAACAGGGAGAAGGGAGATTGGACGGTAGGAATTGAGGTCCGAGGGAAGTTTGGAAGGTTTTAGAAAAAGAAGGATGTGGGCATTTCACCAGTGGTGGGGAAAATGTCCGGTGTAGAGGATAGTGTTGTAGATCTGGGCAAGGTAAAGGAGGAGGATGTCGGGGGCCTCGCCTTCGGATTTCAAGGGGGGTGATAGGGGAATTGAGAGGGTGTTGGTAATCAGTGTAGGGAAGGTGGGCAAAGGCGGGCGTGAGACGTGGGGAAGTTGGGTCGGTATAGGCATGAATGGTAGGTTCGTCGGGGTGGGAGAGGTGAGGGTCGATAGTGGGGAAGAAAACGTGGGAGTAATGCTGGGCAAACATATCGGCTTTTTCCTGATTAGAAACAACAGGAGAACCATTACGGAAGATAGGGTACGTGGGATGGGATTTGTGACGTTGGGAAAGGTGGGAGAAAGTTTTCCAGAAAAGGGCAGGGTCAGGGGTGTGGGAAAGGTAGGAACAGGCGTCATTCCATTGCTTGCGGCGGATGGCTTTGATAAAAGAGCGAGCGTGACGAAGAGTTTGACGGTGTTCGGTAAGGGTGACAGGGTCGCGGGTTCGACAGTAGGAGCGGTTAAGGTCATGGGCAGTACGAAGGAGACGGAGGGCGTGGGGGGGGGGATAGGAGGTTTCGAAGGGTGATAGGAGTGGCGGGGGATATGGCGCAGATCAGCGGTAATTAAGGCCTGTTCGACGCGATGGATGAGTCGTAAAAGAGCAGGGTGAGAGGTAGGGGGTGTAGGAGGAAAGGGAGTGAGGGAGGAAGTTAAGGAGGTACGGTAGGCGTTCCAATCTGTTTTAGAGTATTGACGGGCTGGAGGAGGCCGCGGAGGAGGTTGGAAAGGGGTAGGGAGGTAGTTATGCAGGGAAATGAGGGTTGGAAGGTGGTTACTACCGATAGTGGGGAGGACAGCAACAGTAGCAATATTGGCTAGATTAGGAGTAAGCATAAGAAAATCGGGAGTGGAATTGGAATAGGGAAGCGTGGGGGAGGGAAAAGGGACGGACATGCCCCGGCTAATGGACAGAAAGTCCTGAAAAAGACGGGCTTGGACAGGGGTGTAGAAGGTAACATTGATATCGGCGGCAAAGAAATAAGTAGGAAAAGTGGTTTCTAGGAAGCGGAAGAAATCGATGGGGGGAGGGGAGCGGAGTACCAGATACATAGTGACAAGGGTGAAAGTTTGGTTAGGAAAGATAAGGTCAAGAATGAGATATTCGGTAAGGCCGTCAGGGAAGTTGAAAAAGTGCTGGCGAGTGGGAATGGAGTTGCGAACAGCAACTGCATCCCCACCCGACCGCTGAAAGTGACGATCGGCACGAAAGAATTGGTAGCCGTTAAAGGGGGGAATTGCTTGGTAGGGTTTGAGGAAGGTTTCGTTAAAAATCATGACGTCCGGGGCATTTTGGGAGAGGGAGATGTCCAACAATGGTCGGTTGGAGAAGAGGGAGCGGATGTTGACGAAGTAGAGGGTTAGGTTAGGCATTTATCAATAGGTGGAGACGGTACTCAGTGGGAAAAATGCAAAGTGCATCTTATTCCCGCTATACGACATGTCGACATGCGTATTCAAAGTGAGACGGGCGGCGAGTTGGACTTGGGAAACAATGAGTGGACGGGCGAAGGGAAGGACGTTTTGGAGGACCATCGTCACGAAGCGGACGATGTTCTCCGTGGTAGGGGGAGGGGTAGGGGATGCGGAAGGAGGGGTGGGAAGATCCTGGGACGGGACGGGGACAACCTGTTCAGGCTTAGCAGGGTCGGGAAGAGGCCTGCCCCGGCATCGGTATGCGAAGGCGGGGTGGGCCTCACCGCAGGTTGCGCACTTCGGGTGCTCCCGGTTGACGTGACGAGTGGTAGGGTGTTCTTGAGCACAAATACCACATACCTGAGTGTTCGGGCAGATGGCTCCAGGGGGGTGGTCAAATTTCTGCCACCGGTCGCAGCGCGTAAGTTGAGGGGCGGGAGTCCGGGAGGGCTCCACGCGATGACGCTTACAATAGATGGTAGCACCGTTGCGCAGAAGGGCGTCGATGGAGGTGACGTTCTTGCAGAGCACCCTCACCAGGGTGGTGGGGCCATGAGCATTGTTGATCCGTACCACCTTGAAGACATCCAAGCCGGAGAGTTGGAGCTGAGCGGCAACCTCGTCGGCGGAATACGAACGCTCGACCCCATATATAACCGCTGACATGATGGGAGTAGCGCGGTGAGTGGGGGGAGGCTGGTGTGAAGGCTGTGCCATAGTGACATTATAAGCCCGACAGGAGGGGGAGAAATGGGCTGTACCGATGGAGTTAACAATGATGCTGTACAGAGGCTCGGTGGATTTGAGGTTATGACCCTCCTTGGTCCTCTGTATTTCGAGATTGTAGGTAGCAAGGTTGGGGATAAACTTGGAGAGGATTTGGTGGATATGGCGGGGGTGGTTGTGTTCGGGCATGAGTTTGATAAGACGGACAACATAGTAGGAGGGAGGTGGGATGAGGGAGGGAGCCGTGACACTACGCGTACGGACAGCAAAGGGTAGTGCAGGGTTCCGTGCTGCGTCGGCGTAGCTGCGGAGAAGTGGGCCGGGTACAATATTGGCCGGCATATAGACGTCGGAAGATTGAGACTGGTTCTGCTGTGGCGATCGAGGTGGGAAGTGAAATGGGGCAGCGATACGAGATGGTAAGAGACGGCGGACCGGAGAGTCTATCTCCAAAAGGCTCTTAATACCTAGCTCCTCCGAGGGCGTCACAGTAGTGCTAGTGGAACCATAACTCTGCCCTGGATAGCAGGGCTTCTTAGTACTGCCCCCGTAATTGAATTATGTAGAGACCACGGTGGCTATATTTGAAATTATAAGGAAAGTTATGGCTGTCATAGTTATGACGTGGGTAGTCATGACGTAAGCACGGATGACGTAAATGTTATGCCAGCAGGCTACTTGAGCTGAGATTCTCAGTGACGTCAGCATTTAGTCGAGAATGTTCCAAGATGTACGACGCAGTCGCAGGAAACGAGGAATTCTGCTGAGGAAGAAACTATGCTATTGGAGGAGAGGCATGAACCAATGAACGATAGTTTAAAGGAAGACGGAGATTGCTGAAACTATGGTATTTTTATTACTTTTGGAATGCAGAATTGTGGAAATCTATTTGCAGTAAAAGCATTGATTTGGAATTTTGGTGAAATTTATTTTCAGTTTTTGAATTTTGAAAATCCGTCATGTATTAACGAAGTTGGAACTTTTAGCGATGACGTAGTATCACGCTTTGGAAGGGATGGAAGCGCCCCTCGTGAAGTTAATAAAAGGGCTTGCGCAGAAGAGAGGAGCCTCTTTCGTTCTCTGATCATTCTGAGATCTCATTCTCAGATCATCGAAGTCTATTGTGAAAGTTCTTTTCTTATACATTCATTATAGTGAGACGTCGAAGTGAACAGCAGTGAAAAGAATCGTCTTTATAACGCGTGGCGAGGCCACTATATTAACGAGATCCAAGTCAAACTAGGTGAAGTTGAAACGGACCTTAGAAAGCTTCTACAAGTTTAGCTTCGAACAGTTAGCGGTCACCGATAAGCTAATTGTATTGTGCAGTGCTACATGCAGTTATAGAGAAAAGCTGAACAATTTCGACCGATTAGTTTAAAAGATATTAGCAGTTTTATACGACTGACAAAAGTGATTATCTCGCCACTAGAGAAGTACTTTTGTATAGCCAGAATCAACGCAAGGCTGACGCTGCGAGTGGAATAGAAAGACTTCAGATTGCTTGGTTACAGAACGATACAGTATAATGGAGCAATTGAATACGGCAGTTTGTTCTTCTAACACTACAACCGAAGAGCAGATGGAAGGCTAAAAGGGCTTATTGCAATTGGGACATACTTCAATGGAGTAAGATAGCGACATGGAACTTCGCTAATTGCTATTCCACACAAGCGAACATGCGGTGAATACCATCTACACCCATGTTTCGTAATTAAAGGCTGAATACCATCGAACAGCCATAGAAACAATTTCATACTCTGAATATGAATAATTTCTTCGGAAATTTCTACAAAACTTCATGACGATTGTCTACGGGAACTTCAGGGAATTTTTCAAGAGAGGTCAGGGATGTCCCGACTCACAAAGAAGATTATTGCCGGAAGGATGTCTATTCGTCTTCGAGGAGCAGAGCGATTCACGGAGAAGGAAGCAGTTCGATTCTCCGAGGGTGCTATTTCCTATTTCGAGGATGGAGCTCAACTTTAACGTGGTGAAATGGATCCATCAGCAGTCTTCTTTGGGGAATTTTCCTCTGGAACGTCAATCGGCAGATAAGGTAGTCGTGAACGTTTATTGTATTTGAGTTTACTAATGATGTTTGAGCAACCATTTTTCCCATATTTTTATCCTCATGTTTTTTGCCCTATTTTCTTGTTGAGATTCTTATTCTCAGTACACCTTGATGAGTTTTGCATTTTTCGACGATTTATTAAGACATTGTTATGTCATGGGCATAGTTAATGATTTTGAATCAGTTGAGACTGATATTTGGATTATTCAGTAATTCATATTTTTTGTAGTCACGATTTGACTGTAAGTTAATGATTTTTATGGCAGATTTAAATTCAGACAGCGTGTCATTTTATTAAAGTAATTCTACCCCAGTTTAATTACTTTGACCAATTTTCTGTCATCATCAAGAAGGAAGAACATTTAAATGATTTTAGAGCGTTAAAATCTCTTACGTTGTCGACGATCTTGGAAATACTAGTCGTTATTTGTATTGATTGCAACACAGACATTTATCGTCAGTTATGAATGAACATTGCATTATAGACACTTTTGTGAAAGAGTAACTTTAATAAGGAATTATTGAATGCATTAAAGTCAAGTACTTTTGTTAGAAGTTTTTCTCAATTAGAGATTTATAGAACGATGTTTGCATTCCCCAGTCTAATTGGATTCTATTCGACTACTTTGCATTTTAGTCGCACTTTATTTGAAGATAGTATTTTCATACTACAATTTCTTTTAAGATGTTAATCTTAAATTTTGATAGACCAGACAGGCGTATATAAGCGTATTCACTATTAAATTTGTTTGTGATTGGCAAGTTTTGACTTCATTTCGGTTCATGAATGAAATCCACGAAGGTTAAATAGAAAAACAGTTTTGAAACAATTAATGATTATAAAAATTTTTAAGTGGAACTATGAATGTATAATCGCTAGTGCAGCGCGTGTTGAAAGTCGCTGAGGTATAATGCCCTTGAATATGAAGGAGGTTCCCACAGGAATAAATGTTAAAGAATTATTTGTGGAAGTTTTGTAAGTTATGTGGAAGTTTTTAATGCCATATAGATTAATATATGATGATGTTGGGCATATTTTTAATGCAGTTGGTGCATTGACTTGTTAGCGAAGGATTTTCCGCTGGAGTAAGATTGTCATAGTTCGTTGAAAATTAATCAAGTGAGTTACTGTTATAATTAACACGAGTTTTGAAAGAATTTGAGATAAGATTTTGAATGAAGATTGCCGTCACAAATCATTATTAAAACCTTTATTAAACCAGATTGTGACACTAATATGTATAACTAACCTTCATTGGTCGATTATATTAATCACGATTATGAAAATTACCAACCGAATGAACATGTGGTTAATTTATTTCTTAAATTAATAATTTAAACAATTTAATGTTAATATTGTAAATAATTGCTGTAAATATTTTTGAAAATAATATGGAACGAGAGTGATGTTAAAGGCGTGCTTATAATATTTTTATTGTCTTTGACAAATATTATAAACAATTTCTAATTGTTATAAATAATTTATGTGATTTTGTTATAAACATTTAAGAGCTAATTAAACATTTGGATTGAAGTTAACAAGTTTAAGAAATTAACATAATGATCCAATAGGATGTGAGCAAAGTACTTGAAAGATTTGCGTAAATATAATGTGAGTTGTCTTATAGACATTTAAAAGTTTGAGAGAGCAAGCTGTACTCTTACGTAACTTAGCACGTGAGAAGGGAGTGCATTTGACCAGTATGCAACAGGCTGAAGGGTAGCCCGCAGCTGTGCCAACATCTGGTTCTCAGAGAGTGAGGTCGTCCACACTCTGGCCTTGCGACTATAAATACCATTCTCATGTTTATTAAAAGGGAACCAAATGCTCTATATATGTCACACCCTGACGTCCTTCTCCAATCCAATAGTGTTATGAATATTACGTTATTTGAAGCTCTTGGGAGCTAAAATGTTTTATATCATGTTGTATGATAATTTTTGCAAGTCCTACTGGAGGACGTAGTCAGATTGACTTGGGCTACTGATAGCCACGTTGATTTTGTTGTGTTAGTAAAATCATACCCTTTATTAGAAATAAAGCTTTTGTACAGTTCAAAGTTCTCGTCTTCGTCTTGGTTCATTTTTAAATGTCATGGTGGAGGTTATTGTGTGAACAGACTTTAGTGATCCTGTTGTCAACTCAAACCCCGAGATAATTAAGAGGTAAGTAACGGTAAGTATGAACCCCCGTCTATTTTGGTGTGTTCCACAATGATTTCCTGTGAACTTCTGTGCTCTTATCTCGATAGTATCTGTCAGTGCCATTTTCATTGATGTAACTGTGCCGGTGCGATTGATAATTGGCAATCCGATTGAGGGGGCGGATATCTGACAGCCTACTATCCAGGTAAACGGGGACAGAAAGATTGGCGCAGTCAACGTGTGGGGCATGTTCAACAACACTGGATCACCAGGTTGAACAATAGAAAGATTGGCGCACCTAAAACGTTGGGGCTCGATTCAACAAAACTGGATTACCAGGTTGAACGCCAGAAAGAGTGGCAAACCGAAAACGTAGGGTTCGATTAGACTCAAATAAAGAGGTTGATTCTTTGTTAGATGTCTAGGCCAATTGTAGAATTTAAGAGTGTGATTATATAGGAATTAAATGTTGTATTGTATTAGGAAAATTACACTCAGAAAAGATCAGATCTTATACAACTTGAGAAAGGTTAAATAGGCTGGAAACTTAGAAAAATCGCCTATAATCTGGAATCTTATTTTATTTGACCGGCTTATGACATTTCAGTCATATTAAAGATAAATTTAAATTATTTGGATTGTAAATGTAAATTATTTATGTTAGGATATTTTAAAATGAGCCAGGGAAATTTGAACATGTGCTTGAGTTTGTTTCAACATGAAGTATCGTCGAAGGTTAATTATAAGGTAGTTATAAGTTAGATTTAAGACAGAAAATTGATCAAAATTATATATGGTGAAAAGTGTTGCTCAAATGTTGTTATTTTGCTCTTTTGATGTATGTCCCTACAGCAATCCATTTTTGAATAATATTGTAATGGCAGATGAAAGTTTGAAGAAAATGTTAGAGGAGATGTCTGCTAACATGAATCGCAGTATGAAGCAGATGCTGAATGAAAGCATGAAGGAGAATAATAGTAATTTGAATGCAAGAATGGAGGAGAATGCTAGTAATTTGTCTGCTAATTTGAATGCAAGAATGGAGGAGAATGCTAGTAATTTGAAAGCTAGCATGGGTGAAAGTTTGAAGGTTCTTCAGACTAGTGCTGCTAATTTGGAGGATAATATGTCGCGTTTACAGATTAATACCCTAGGAATTGAGAATACTGTAACGGACATGCGTACAGACGTGTCTAATGTCCATAAAGATGTGTCTATTGTGCATAAAACTGTTGATGATGTTAAATTTGATGTGTCTAAGGTACAGAAAGACCTTACAATGTTAAATCTAGATGTAGCTAATGTCCGAGGGGATATTTCTTGTGCTAGAGCCGAAGTTGTTGTTGTCAAAAATGATGTAGCGACTGTCCAAGACAAGGTCGAGGAAGTCCAAAAAGAAATTCAAAAAGCTAGAACTGATGTATCCAATGTTCAGGTAGACATTAATAACATTCATGCGGATATAACTGAGGTGCAAAGTGACATAACTAAGATTCAGGTAGAGGTCAACACAGTTTTCGTAGATATCACTAAAGTCCAAACTGATGTAAATAAAGTCAGGGAAGAAATCGAAAACTCAAAAACTCTTTGTACGCGTAATATAACTGCATTAGCGACTAGGTTAGTCGATGAATCAGTTAGAACAACAACGTCTTTAGCAGAGTTGAAGTATGATGTAGAGGTCATGAGAACCCAGGTATTAGACCACAATAGAGTATTAAAAGAGGATATCGAAGTAGACATAGCCGAAATGTTAACAGCAAACGTAGCGGTATGGAAAGACGAGTGGAATAAGTCAAGTGGGGAACATGTAACCCAAATTCAGGAAAGGATTGAAAGAAAACTTGCCAGTACGCAGATAGAAATTAACAATGAAGTAGTACAGATTAGGAAAGATTTAAGCGTCAGGATAAATTCGTTATCCGAAAAACAAGTTGACGATAGAACACAACTAGATCAGGATATGCAAACTTTAAAATCTACATTAGAGGATCAAATTCATAAAGTTGTCTCGGATGTAAATGAAACGACGAGTAAACTGAAAAATTTGAAGTTTGGAGAGGCTAGTTTAATGCAGGACTACAAAGAAGAGATAATCAAGAAAGTCTTAACAGAAATCACCGACAAGGATACAGAAGACTTAGCTTGCGAATTGAATAGGAATTATACTAGAAGACATAACCTAGAGCCAGAAGAAAGAGACGTGACTCCTGAAGAACGTGTATCCGGATTCAGAGAGGAGGATGACGAGAGGAATATGGAACCTGAGTGGAATTATCGAGATAGTGGGAAAACTATCCGGATTCATATCCGAGGAACGTGACGGTCATCAGGAATTTCGAAGACAAACCACAAAAATTCAGTAACATTGATAGTTTGACACCTATAGAGTATGTAAGGAATCTCAAAGATTATTTCATCGAAGCTCACATTCCCAGAGAGAGAGAGATGAAGATAGTAGAGAGATATCTGATTGGAGGACCCCTTGAATGGTTTCGCGCATTTAGATACACATTCAGTAACTTTGACGAGTTTGCAGAGGCATTAATCAAACGATTTTGGTCCATAGAAGCGCAGAATTCGTTAAGAGCGGAGGTGTATTCAAGAAAATACTCAGGTACTCTTCCAAAGAGGTACGCTGATTTCTTTACGAGTCAGTTGTCCCGCTTGAGATTTTTGCAACCCCCATTGTCCACGGAGCAACTAATAGATGCGATTTCTCGTATGCTGCCAGTTGAGGTGAGGAGACTTATAATTTCGTCCAACATCAGGGATTTATCCAGCATGGATGAATTACTGAGAAGGTTAGACTACACAAGTCCAATGCCTAACGTAGTCCAGAAAGGTCAAAGGCAGGAGTTTAAAGAAATCAATACGGTATACATGGACCAAGTCCAACAAACTGACAAGCCAGAGCAGGAGAAAACTGACAATGTAGGTCCTCACAGGAATAATCAGTTTAGAAATTACAGATCACAAGGTTACCGACCGTATCAACAGAGAAGAGGTTGGAACTACAACCGAGGAAACTACAATGGAAGAGGCAAATATTACAATAATAATGGGTATAACCGTAACTATAATAGGAATAATCAAAACCAAAATAGAAACCAGAATACTCAAGGTCAGGTTATGACACCTGATCAGTATCAGCAAAGAGAGAAGGAAAGCCAGCAATACTTAAAAGAATTAAGGGATAAAGAAGCTGACAATCAAAAGAAAAGGCAGGATGTTGTAATCGATCCTGGACCTTCTACGAGCCAGCAGAACTTAGAAAATAGAAATACTGGTCAGAAGAGAAAGTAGAGAGGAAAGAATACATTAACCACACAACCCAGAGTAGAAGAAAAATTTATGATTAAGGAACATAGAGGAAATATCATACTAGAGTAAGCCAGTAATAATTCAATTTCGTGTTCAAGAGAGTTGAGATACTTGTAACATTGAGTTTAAAAACAATTTGCAACTGTTTTTAAAACGTGGTGAGAGGAGAATGCCCCCGTAATTGAATTATGTAGAGACCACGGTGGCTATATTTGAAATTATAAGGAAAGTTATGGCTGTCATAGTTATGACGTGGGTAGTCATGACGTAAGCACGGATGACGTAAATGTTATGCCAGCAGGCTACTTGAGCTGAGATTCTCAGTGACGTCAGCATTTAGTCGAGAATGTTCCAAGATGTACGACGCAGTCGCAGGAAACGAGGAATTCTGCTGAGGAAGAAACTATGCTATTGGAGGAGAGGCATGAACCAATGAACGATAGTTTAAAGGAAGACGGAGATTGCTGAAACTATGGTATTTTTATTACTTTTGGAATGCAGAATTGTGGAAATCTATTTGCAGTAAAAGCATTGATTTGGAATTTTGGTGAAATTTATTTTCAGTTTTTGAATTTTGAAAATCCGTCATGTATTAACGAAGTTGGAACTTTTAGCGATGACGTAGTATCACGCTTTGGAAGGGATGGAAGCGCCCCTCGTGAAGTTAATAAAAGGGCTTGCGCAGAAGAGAGGAGCCTCTTTCGTTCTCTGATCATTCTGAGATCTCATTCTCAGATCATCGAAGTCTATTGTGAAAGTTCTTTTCTTATACATTCATTATAGTGAGACGTCGAAGTGAACAGCAGTGAAAAGAATCGTCTTTATAACGCGTGGCGAGGCCACTATATTAACGAGATCCAAGTCAAACTAGGTGAAGTTGAAACGGACCTTAGAAAGCTTCTACAAGTTTAGCTTCGAACAGTTAGCGGTCACCGATAAGCTAATTGTATTGTGCAGTGCTACATGCAGTTATAGAGAAAAGCTGAACAATTTCGACCGATTAGTTTAAAAGATATTAGCAGTTTTATACGACTGACAAAAGTGATTATCTCGCCACTAGAGAAGTACTTTTGTATAGCCAGAATCAACGCAAGGCTGACGCTGCGAGTGGAATAGAAAGACTTCAGATTGCTTGGTTACAGAACGATACAGTATAATGGAGCAATTGAATACGGCAGTTTGTTCTTCTAACACTACAACCGAAGAGCAGATGGAAGGCTAAAAGGGCTTATTGCAATTAGGACATACTTCAATGAAGTAAGATAGCGACATGGAACTTCGCTAATTGCTATTCCACACAAGCGAACATGCGGTGAATACCATCTACACCCATGTTTCGTAATTAAAGGCTGAATACCATCGAACAGCCATAGAAACAATTTCATACTCTGAATATGAATAATTTCTTCGGAAATTTCTACAAAACTTCATGACGATTGTCTACGGGAACTTCAGGGAATTTTTCAAGAGAGGTCAGGGATGTCCCGACTCACAAAGAAGATTATTGCCGGAAGGATGTCTATTCGTCTTCGAGGAGCAGAGCGATTCACGGAGAAGGAAGCAGTTCGATTCTCCGAGGGTGCTATTTCCTATTTCGAGGATGGAGCTCAACTTTAACGTGGTGAAATGGATCCATCAGCAGTCTTCTTTGGGGAATTTTCCTCTGGAACGTCAATCCGCAGATAAGGTAGTCGTGAACGTTTATTGTATTTGAGTTTACTAATGATGTTTGAGCAACCATTTTTCCCATATTTTTATCCTCATGTTTTTTGCCCTATTTTCTTGTTGAGATTCTTATTCTCAGTACACCTTGATGAGTTTTGCATTTTTCGACGATTTATTAAGACATTGTTATATCATGGGCATAGTTAATGATTTTGAATCAGTTGAGACTGATATTTGGATTATTCAGTAATTCATATTTTTTGTAGTCACGATTTGACTGTAAGTTAATGATTTTTATGGCAGATTTAAATTCAGACAGCGTGTCATTTTATTAAAGTAATTCTACCCCAGTTTAATTACTTTGACCAATTTTCTGTCATCATCAAGAAGGAAGAACATTTAAATGATTTTAGAGCGTTAAAATCTCTTACGTTGTCGACGATCTTGGAAATACTAGTCGTTATTTGTATTGATTGCAACACAGACATTTATCGTCAGTTATGAATGAACATTGCATTATAGACACTTTTGTGAAAGAGTAACTTTAATAAGGAATTATTGAATGCATTAAAGTCAAGTACTTTTGTTAGAAGTTTTTCTCAATTAGAGATTTATAGAACGATGTTTGCATTCCCCAGTCTAATTGGATTCTATTCGACTACTTTGCATTTTAGTCGCACTTTATTTGAAGATAGTATTTTCATACTACAATTTCTTTTAAGATGTTAATCTTAAATTTTGATAGACCAGACAGGCGTATATAAGCGTATTCACTATTAAATTTGTTTGTGATTGGCAAGTTTTGACTTCATTTCGGTTCATGAATGAAATCCACGAAGGTTAAATAGAAAAACAGTTTTGAAACAATTAATGATTATAAAATTTTTTAAGTGGAACTATGAATGTATAATCGCTAGTGCAGCGCGTGTTGAAAGTCGCTGAGGTATAATGCCCTTGAATATGAAGGAGGTTCCCACAGGAATAAATGTTAAAGAATTATTTGTGGAAGTTTTGTAAGTTATGTGGAAGTTTTTAATGCCATATAGATTAATATATGATGATTTTGGGCATATTTTTAATGCAGTTGGTGCATTGACTTGTTAGCGAAGGATTTTCCGCTGGAGTAAGATTGTCATAGTTCGTTGAAAATTAATCAAGTGAGTTACTGTTATAATTAACACGAGTTTTGAAAGAATTTGAGATAAGATTTTGAATGAAGATTGCCGTCACAAATCATTATTAAAACCTTTATTAAACCAGATTGTGACACTAATATGTATAACTAACCTTCATTGGTCGATTATATTAATCACGATTATGAAAATTACCAACCGAATGAACATGTGGTTAATGTATTTCTTAAATTAATAATTTAAACAATTTAATGTTAATATTGTAAATAATTGCTGTAAATATTTTTGAAAATAATATGGAACGAGAGTGATGTTAAAGGCGTGCTTATAATATTTTTATTGTCTTTGACAAATATTATAAACAATTTCTAATTGTTATAAATAATTTATGTGATTTTGTTATAAACATTTAAGAGCTAATTAAACATTTGGATTGAAGTTAACAAGTTTAAGAAATTAACATAATGATCCAATAGGATGTGAGCAAAGTACTTGAAAGATTTGCGTAAATATAATGTGAGTTGTCTTATAGACATTTAAAAGTTTGAGAGAGCAAGCTGTACTCTTACGTAACTTAGCACGTGAGAAGGGAGTGCATTTGACCAGTATGCAACAGGCTGAAGGGTAGCCCGCAGCTGTGCCAACATCTGGTTCTCAGAGAGTGAGGTCGTCCACACTCGGGCCTTGCGACTATAAATACCATTCTCATGTTTATTAAAAGGAAACCAAATGCTCTATATATGTCACACCCTGACGTCCTTCTCCAATCCAATTGTGTTATGAATATTACGTTATTTGAAGCTCTTGGGAGCTAAAATGTTTTATATCATGTTGTATGATAATTTTTGCAAGTCCTACTGGAGGACGTAGTCAGATTGACTTGGGCTACTGATAGCCACGTTGATTTTGTTGTGTTAGTAAAATCATACACTTTATTAGAAATAAAGCTTTTGTACAGTTCAAAGTTCTCGTCTTCGTCTTGGTTCATTTTTAAATGTCATGGTGGAGGTTATTGTGTGAACAGACTTTAGTGATCCTGTTGTCAACTCAAACCCCGAGATAATTAAGAGGTAAGTAACGGTAAGTATGAACCCCCGTCTATTTTGGTGTGTTCCACAATGATTTCCTGTGAACTTCTGTGCTCTTATCTCGATAGTATCTGTCAGTGCCATTTTCATTGATGTAACTGTGCCGGTGCGATTGATAATTGGCAATCCGATTGAGGGGGCGGATATCTGACAGCCTACTATCCGGGTAAACGGGGACAGTACGCTCGATGGAAGGAGGCGTGCGGTCCTTGCGGGCCATTTTAATTTGCAGAGTTTCCATTTCACTATCACTCACCTAGGGTTGTTCGTGGTCCGAGTCCGAGTCCATTAGCAGCGACGGCATTGAAGGAGCTTGAGTAGAAGCTTGAGAAGAAGCGTGAGCTTGAGCAGAAGGCGGCATTGAAGCCGCATTAGACGGTGTTTTCACAATGACGCACACGTACACAAGCACTGAGAAGAAGACACTCGCTAGCACGGGCACACGCAGAAACTGGTGAGAACCGGTCGGAGCACTGAGTAGATTGATGAGTTTGGTAGTAATTTGAGTACACACGGTCAGAGTAACAGCTTCTTTGATACTGTAAAGAGAGTGTCATTATTTGCTAAAACGGTATATCTAAACTGGTTCCTAACGCTCGTTTAGTGTGTGCACGATTGGCTGATTTTTGAATTTTTAAATATTTATTGTTTCTTGAGTACTGAGACGTTTTAAAATAAAGCATTATAAGGTGCTTTTTGCAATGGGAAATATGTATTTAATTAAAACAACATTCTTCACTGGAGTGGCATCTAATAGTTATTAGTTGAACTATGTATGAGCTAACCACAGCCTTATAGATGCGAGCTGTGCTCTATACTGGCCAGTTAGTGAACCCAAGCCTACAGTATAATTGAAAAGTATCTAATTTTTGCCGTTAGAGCGCACATATCCCCAATATTAGGCGCGATTACTACGGCCAACGAGAATGACTGGCCCTGGTGCGTTATCGTGACGTCAGCAATGTAGTTCTGTTGCACCACTTCCTGTAGTCGACTCTATGTACAACCAGTCGACCATTTATCTTCAATCGTTGTAGTTGTTTACAAGATCATACTTTTCAGGAGAATATACAAAATGCACATAACGAATGTTATCTTTCCCTGGCGGCTGCTTGTTAATTATGTTGAATTACTTGACGGTTACAAAGTGTTCAGGAAGGTTATGAAAAGCTATGATTGACGCCGGACAATGTATGCATGTATAAGTCTTATAATTGAACGATATACCGTACATAAATGTATCTAACGTTTTTATAATTGAAATATATTTACGAACATAATATTGTATGGTCTTCGTTTTACTGCCGGTGTGGTACCTAGTCATCTTGTCTACATCATTGAACCTGTATAAACGTTGGTATCATTTATCACTTGTCTTCATAGAAGGTATTGATACAAGTAGTTAGTCGGAGGCGGGTGTATTCCGCCGATCTCTTCTATAAACGTATTAATTTATGTTCCGCCCCTTGAAACAACAATGATATCTATACTGTGCTGCAAAATTCTTTGATCTAATTATACTGATGTGCACATAATTTAACTCCCAACGAAGGTCACAGACTCTACAACTCAACTTACTGTAGCCTACTCGTTGCAGCTATTAAAGACACAACGAACCCTTGAATCCTAGTTCGCGTGGATTTTTGTAACGAGTAACTTCAACAGGCGTAGTTTTGCAAACCTATACAGTATAATTTATCGTGTTTTAAAACACACGGAACATCTAAACTGCGTGCATTTTATGAAGATCGATCTAAAATATTGCATTTCTGCTGCTTATGAATTGCTCTCGACTTAAACGTACAAGCACTTCAAGCAGTACATTGCCTACGTCACAGAAGGGTTTGGTTTACGCGCCATGGCCTGTCTTTCTCGTTACCCGTGCGCGATTTCAAATTAGCTGTGTAATAGGTACCGGTAGGCCTATATTAAATATCTTTCTCCCAGTGATACGTTTAGAGCAACGAGGTTTCAATTATTGTAAGTAGTCGGTGTTAATATACTGAATACCTACGTTGTTTGGAGTGTTTGCTGATGAAATTGCAAAATGCTGGGGTAAATTATAAACTAAGGTTTGAACGCCACTCCTAAAATCCAGTGTGCCAATTTGCACTCCGAATTGGAAGAAATTAGAAGGTGATAAAGACAAAGAGTTATAAATATACCCATACATTTAGGAGAAAGTAGGCTATATGTTCTTTCCTGAACAGCCAATGGGCATTATTATTATTATATATATATATATATATATATATATATATATATATATTTCAGGGAAGGGATTATGAAAGGAAATCGGCCGTGGACCTATTGAAAGGAACCGTCCCGGCATTTGCCTGGTTATGAAAATGGGGAATCACGAAAACCATTATCAGGACGGCCCAGGTGGGATTCGAACCCACGCTCTCCCGATGCCAGCGAGGCACGAGGTAGCACGTTAGTGCTCTGGGCCACCGCGGCCGGCCATTCTATGACTATGTCTACCCCTTATTTATCCCGTTTCAAACGGGGTTGGGGATGAAATGCTATGACATTCCACGTGGTTTATACAGCAGGATGCCCTTCCTGGCGCCAATCTCACGAGAGGAGTTAATGAGAGAAATGGAGATGAATGAAAGTTCAATTTCAAGTCGTTCCAAATTTGGCTACCAGGCGTCACTATCACCCAACGGTGAACGTTGGAAATTGATAGAGCGTTTCTAATCCAAATAACTTACAAATTCAGTTACACACTACCAATTGTAGTGGTAGGTTCTTTTTCATGCCATAAATCTATGACATGGGCCCGCTGGTTTTACTTCCCTTTCGAAGGATGGCAAACTGAAGGATTTTACGCTCTAAAAGATCCGTCGACTTTGGCTGGGTTTGAACCCGTGATCTTGGGAACAGCAGTTTCGCATGTAACCGACTACGCCACCGAAGCCCACTGATAAAAGCTGTATTGTGACATTAAAACACACCCCGTTAAGTTATAATTACTTATGCGATACCTACCATTCCTTTCATAATATCATCTTTGCAAGGTGAAATATCTCGTCCGGTGGTTCAAATTCCATTTAAGAAGGAGGTGCTGTGGCTTATGATAGCGTGATTGAATATCACTTAAAACTAGAAGCTTCCTTTTTCCTTCGAGGTAAGGCAAGTAGTGTCGCCTCCGTTGCGTAGTGGTCAGCGTGGTTTGCTGCCACCCCAAAGGTCCGCGGTTCGATTCCTGGCTTTGCCACGAAATTTGAAAAGTGATATGAGGACTGGTACGGGGTCTACTCAGCCTCGGGTAGTCCAAATGAGTAGAGGTTTTTTTATTCCCACCTCAGCCATCCTCGAAGTGATTTTCCGTGGTTTCCCACTTCGTCTTCGAGCAAATACCGGGAATGCCGGGATGGTACCTACTGTTAGGCCACGTCCGCCTCCTTCCCGCTTCCTTGCCTATCCATCCCAATCTTCCCCTCCCTTCCCATCCCTCATGAGACCCCTGTTCGCTTTGCAGGTGAGGCCGTCTGGGCGAGGTGCTGATCACACCTCCTGAGTTGTATCCACTCCTACCAGATGTTCCCAGCTTTAGGACACTGCCCGTAGAGGCGATAGTGGTGAGTTCCCTCGCTTAGTCCGTGGGTTCCACCAACCTGGAAGGTAAACTCGATAAAAAAAGTAATTCAAGTAAATAGGAAACAGTTGCATGAGGTGTTCCAGGCAGCAGGTACAGGCGCTATGGCAACAGCTGGCAGGTACTATATTAGCTCAGCCCACTTCATGAATAGTAGAGGTGTGGTCAGACACTTACCACCACCTGACACTGTGCAGCAACGATAATGCACTGTAAGCTTTGCTTAGGATCAATGGGAAGTTGCATAACCTTCTGAAATACATCGGCTATAATAATTACTAGATCTTTTCGAAATTCGAATGAAAATCATCTGAAATATCAGCGTATGGAAACGAGTTCATAATCACAAATTATAATAGCTGCCTTGTGAAACACTTAAAAAACGTTTAATATTTAAATCAATACGTACATGTTTCGGTATAGATTGAAATAATAAAAGAATCTACCAGAGAGAAAATGGATATCGTTTCAAAGAAAACATTAAAATTTAAATAAAATGAAGGTCACAAAGAAACAAGAAAAAAAAAACAAGACTAAAGTTAATATAAATCTACATTAATAGATTGTCTATATTATACTTCTTCATAAACGTTATACGTGGAAACAACAGCATTTTGCAATCAACAGGAGATTCGATTCATTATATTGAACCACAATAAAGAAGTATAATATAGACAATGGAAAGAAACAATATAAGAGAAGAAGATGCAATAGAGAGAGACATTTTTAGGAAAAACGTGTTTGGAATGGAAGGGTTCCAAGGAAGGAAGGAAAAGAAAAGAGGCTCAAAATTGTCCGAAGAGAGAAAGAAGATGCATAGTGTGAAGATGAAGGAGTCCTGGAGGAAGAAGAAAGAACACCAGAGGACTAAACATTGAAATTGGCTCGTGATCCTTAGAAGACCGTAACGGAGAAAGAAAGATATGTATTAAGGTAGATTTATATTAACTTTAGTCTTGTTTCTTTTATGTGACCTTTCATTTTATTTAAATTTTAATGTGTTCTTTGTAAGGATATCCATTTACACTTTGGTATTTGTTAACTTAGTAAGATTCTTTTATTATTTCTATCTACGCTGACGAAGGTATCATTGTACACCGAGACATGTACGTATTAATTTAAATATTAAACGTTTTTTTAAGTGTTTGACAAGGCGGCTATTGTAATTTGAGATTAATATCAGTCAACACGGATAATATTTCATACCATTCTCCATAATTTATGTGCATTTTAACGAGTTCATATCCTTGTCAGTCGGTTAGTCAGCAGTTTCGCTCAAAGTTACAATGAGTTAACCTGTTGATAGCTTGCCACGGTGGCTGAGTGATTATCGTGTCGGTCTACTAACCCCAAGCTTGCAGGTTCGCTCCTGGCCGCGGTAAGTGATTTTGGAATGGCGACAAAAATTACGACACACATGTCATACGATGTTGGCATGTCAAAGAACCCATTTGAATTCAGTAGGCCGTGTTCATAATGGCAAAATTAATCTCGGGAGTTTCCGCCAACACAAAGTTCCTCATTTCTCTACTAGAAAGCGCTATAGTGTTCAAGGAACAACGAAATTTGACATGCAAGCTACCGTCTGGGTGTCGATTAACAAAGCTTGCACCCGGCACCCAGGCCATATGAAATTATATTATTATTATTATTATTATTATTATTATTATTATTATTATTATTATTATTAGATGTTGGCGTAGTGGCTAGCATGATTGGCTGTCACCGAGGAGGTTCGGGTTTGATTCCTAACTCTGTCAAAGAATTTGATTCTGGTTTGAAGACTGGAACGGCGTACACTCAGACTTGTGAGACAAAATTGAGAGGAAATGTGTTCGATTTCCACATCAATCATCCTAGAAGTGGCTTCCTGTGGTTTCACCACTACTACTCCTGGTAAATGCAGGGATGGTACTTAAATTAAGACCACGGCTGGCTCCTACCCAAATCCTAACGTCAATTGAAAATACGCACATTAGCCTAATAGTCTACAGCCGACAGCCTCTCACCGCTGGGTCCGTGGTTCAAATCCCGATCACTCTATGTGAGATTTGTGCTGGACAAAGCGGACGCAGACAGGTTTCTCTCCGGGTATTCCGGTTTTCCATGTCACAATTTCAATCCAGCGTCACTCTCCACTATTATTTCATTTCATTTGTCATTCATTTAATCATTGCCCCAGGGGAGTGCGACAGGCTTCGACAGCCGGCACAGTTCATATCCTCGCCGCTAGATGGGGGCTTCATCCATTCCATTCCATGACCCGGTCGGTCGACTGAAAGAAGGCTGTGGATTTTCATTTTCAACAGTCTACGGCCATCACAATGTCACAGGTTGGATTTCGCACTTACCTAAGAATGTTGTTTTTTTCATTTGAGTCGCTGGGACATGGTAGTCATTTGGATCTGTGTACTTGGGGTATATAATTTCTCTGATAACCTGTGTTATTGTGGTATATGTATTAGAGTGTGTATTTGTAATTCAGGGGAGGGTTGGGAAGCAGATTGCTGTGACCTTAAGTTAGGAGCCATCCCGGCATTTGCCTGGAGTGGAAGTGGCATTTGCCTGGAGTGGAAGTGGGAATTCACGGATAAACCATTTCCGGGATAGGTGAGGTAGGAATCGACCCACATCTTCTCAGTTTTACCTCACGAGGCTGAGCGTAGTCCGTTCCAGCCCTCAGACCAGAATTAAAATTTGTTGGCAGAGCCGGGATTCGAACTCGGACCTCAGAGGTGACAGATAAGATAGGTAATCACTGCGTTACGAGGAGGTGTAACTACTAAATTATCTTCTATGGCCCTTTTCAAAGACATTGACCGGCGATTTTTGTGATTTAATTCCACCTACACTAATGAACATACGACTAAATTTAATTATGATAATTGATTAGAATACCTTCATCTATCGCCAGTGTAACGGACTTCACGTATATCAATTACAGTCTGTATATTAATAACAAGTAATGTTTCTCAGGTCACCTCCGTAGCGTAGCGGTCAGCATGGTTAGCTGCCACCCCGGAGGTCCTGGGTTCGAATCCCGGCTCTGCCACGAAATTTGAAAAGTGGTATGAGGACTGGAACGGGGTCAACTCAGCCTCGGGTGGTCCAAATGAGTAGATGGGGTTCGATCCCCAACTCAGGCATCCTCGAAGTGGTTTTCCGTGGTTTCCCACTTCGTCTCGGGCAAATGCCAGGATGGTCCCTACTGTAAGGCCACGGCCGCCTCCTTCCCTCTTCCTTGCCTATCGATCCCAATCTTCCCTTCCTTTCCCATCCCTCATGAGCCCCTGTTCGCTTAGCAGGTGAGGCCACCTGGGCGAAGTGCTGATCACATCTCCCCAGTTGTATCCAAAACGACCAAGGTGTTCCCAGCTCTAGGACACTGCCTGGACAGGCGGTAGTGGTGAGTTCCCTCGCTGAGTCCGTGGGAACCACCAATCTGGAGGGTAAAATTGACTAAATAAAAATAAAAAATGTTTTTCAGTTTTTTTTCACGTGTCCCATTAATTGGGATTGTGTTGACCAACTGAAAAGCTGCAATATCAATTGTCAATATGGCAACATAGGAAGAATGACTTCAACGTTATCTACAGGGAACAGAAATACAAACTGTTGCCATAATGGGCGAAAGTTTGTAGCGTCAATAAGCCTATTTGTGTCCAGCCTTAAAACTTAACGTTCATATATCTGAATTAGATGTCGGCACTTTTACGGGCTTTACTTGCTCTGTTACAAATATTACAAGTTATAGCCCACTAACTGTCCTAATCCATGGATTACTGGGAGCTAGGGAAATAAGTTTCTATTAGAAGGGCATTTTATTTGGCTATCGTAAATTAAGTAGGATATTTTTGCGGGGGGAAGTTTGCGCTGGAGTCATATTACACTGTTATGAGTTGAAATTTCAACGCATTATTTACTTCAAATACGATTGTTGAGCTTGAAATAAGTCACCTCATTTAACTGGGGGGCAGAAGACATTGTATTACCCCGCAGCGTAGCGATGCACGTTAAATCGTGCACAGCTGCAAAACGTTCTAAAATCATAGGTTTGATTTCCGGCTTTGACAGCGACTATTCTGAGTGTGGATTTTCCCCGATTTTTCCCCAACTCCATCCAGGCAAATGCCAGGATAGTACCTTACCCCATCCCTGTTGCTAATACAGATTCACAAACAAATACAATCTATGTCTACTCCTTCCCGTTTTCAACGGGGTCTGGGATGAGATGCAATGAAATTCCACGTGGCTGATGGTTTCTACGGCCGGATGCCCTTTCTGACGCCAACCTCACAAGAGGAGTTAATGAGAGATGACTTGAATGAAGATTAATGAAAGTTCAATTTCAAGTAGTTCCATCTTTGTCTACCAGACGCCACTGTCACCCAGCGGTGAACGTTGAAACTTGATAGAGCGTTTCTAAACCTACAAATTTAACTACACACTCCCAATTGTAGTGGTAGGTTCATTTTCATGCCATACATCTATGACCTGGACCAGCCAGCTTTACTTTCCCTCCGTAGGAAGGAATACTGAAGAATTTTATCACTCTTAAAAATGCGACGACTTTGGCCGGGTTTGAACCCGCGATCATGGCATAGCAGCCCAGCATGCTACCAACTACAACGCCGAAACCGTTCACAAACATTGCATACAGTGATCATATAAATACTGCAAAGACAGCCGAAACGTCGGGAAACAATCAGCGATACACGACGCGGCTCCATCCAATAAGCCTAGATCAGGCTGTTCCAGCCGAGCAGCTCGTCTGTGAGCTGCCGAGTACTCGCCGCCCTCCGTGAGTAAACCTGCAACAAGCAATACAGCTCTGCTGTTGGGGGTTGCCGCCACTGTTCGGTGTATACATCAAGATTGGCAGGAAGCGCATGGACTTGTACTATGACCTTCGCCCAGTGATGTATTGGCTATCACCCCCAGTCCCTCTCCAACCGTGCTCCGAGCATCACTGCTGAGTACTCGCGAGTACTCATACTCAAACTCGTGGATTTGGAACAGCCTGGCCTAGATGATAAACTAGACACCGGTCGCGAAAGCCTTTATTACGTTTGAATTGCAGACAATGGCCATAACGGGATATTTTAATTAAACGCCCGAAGGCTCCCCATCAAGACCAATTTCAGGTAGTTCCATATTTGGTTACCAGAGACCCCACTGTCACTGACACCTAGCGGAGAACGTTGGAACATGATAGAGTGTTTCCAACCAAATAACCTACAAATTTTGCTACACTCTACCAATTGTAGTGGTAGGTTATTTTACATGCCATAAATCTATGATAAGGGCCAGCATGCTTTACTTCCCCTTCGAAGGAAGGCATACTGGAGGATTTTAACGCTCTTGAAAATACGATCTAAACATATAAATACAGGTTATCAGATAAATTCAACACCCACCAAACTACACGGGACTGATGAACAAGATTCCCCAAGCCCCACAAGCACTTGAGCTTAATCTTGCCAAGTATCCAGTATTTTCAGGTATCATGTCTCTGAAGCGTTTGGTGTCAAGTTTCTACATTTCTTTAATACTGATACTGAGATTTTAGTACCCCTTACACTTCTTTAGTAAAAGAAGTACCTAGTGACTTAAAAGCTATTTCACTGCTGCCAACGCAACTTTTATAAACTAGTTTTGACTATCCTGTGCATCCTTCATGTCAACTCCCAAGACATAAAATGATCATATTTTGCTAATCTCAAAGGTTATTTATCATTTTGCCCAAGATCGCGGGTTCAAACCTGAATTACAGATAACACACACTAATTCAGCCATCACAATAATTGACACTGGTTATCAGACAGATTCTGCACACACCCAAAGTACACGGGGCTACATGATCGCATTGTTGCAGCTCCTAAACTGAGGAACCATCAACCAAAGGTTTTCTTTAGTTGAGTGAAACAGAATATTTTATTAAACCTAAGAGATCTGCTTTAAGAAGGCACACAGTGAAACCTTCATAATGGAACGATAGAAGAGGTCTTCGAAGTACAGATTTCTACAGAGTACGCCCCGCCCCCCTTGCTATTCAAAATCTGTAAACATGTAATTATTGATATACGGTACCTATTTGCGACCCTTGATTAACAGTGTATAAAACAGTATCCAGGAAGAAATCATAGGACGACGTGAGCCATAACCTATAACTCACACATTGTGGAGAATAGTAGTAAAATATGGAATGGCATTTCAAAAACTAGGAGAAATCACTGGTAAAATGAACTCTGTCTATTTATATAATGAAAAGTCCTTTTCAATGTTATTTATCTCGATCAAATACTAGAAATGAGTGGCCGACGTGATATTAACCAATATAAACATAACCTTACAACTCTCACGGATAAAAGGAATTGGTACAAATTCCATTACTTTTATTAGCACAACCAAATGAAACTACGAAATTATGTCTCCAAAATGATTGTTTTATCGGCCGTAATCTGTGATTGAGAGAACAACAGTCATTTTATAAATTAATTGTAGCTATTCTATTGTTTTGACGACATCGATTATAAGGTCGATATTTTCAACGCTTGGAAGTTGCGCATTTCAAAGAGCAGCGCGATGATTTGTAAGAAGAATAAATATTCACTGTTTGCGTAAATTGGACATTTATTGGATTTATGGGGGAAACTCGCAAGAAATCTTGGTTTTCGCACTTTGTTGCATATTCAGTTTTCAAAATTGTGGTTATACATTGTAATAGTATTCAAGAAATGGATGAAATATCGACAAAAGAGTAAAATTCACAATTATCACATTTGCGATTTTTTCCGTACCTCTGAAGATTTAGTACTGTAGTGTTCAATTAAAGAGAGATAAATGTTTCTATTCCTTTAAGAAGTAGTTACAACAATTGAATTACATTAAGTTCCGAAGTTTACATGTTGGTTTCGTCAAAGGTTATTCTGGGTCACCCCCCAGGGGATCACATCTAGTGGGACGTGGGTTGGCGACTACGGGGCCCCAACTGAGTCCGGCATTGCTTCCACTTACTTGTGCCGAGCTCCTCTCCGCCTTCTTTCCTGTCGACCTCCCTTGGTCAACTCTTGTTCTTTTCCGACCCGACGGTATTAGGGTATCCGAGGCCTAGGGTGTCTCTTCCTTTCCCACCTTAATTGGCCCTTGTCTCATCTTTCCTGATACTCTCCTTCTGCGAGGGGTCAGTCTTCTTTTTCTTTTTATGTTATCTCCTGCCTTCTGCACAAGGCCCTCAAGGATGCAGGGTGTGTGTAGCCCCACCACTTCTGTTGCACCCTGGATATTGCTACACCCTCAGGGGCTCACGGCTGGTGAGTTCGGGAGTTGGCGATCCCGAGGGATTCCTGAGCTGGGTCCGTTTTTCCTCTTTTTCCATTGACTTTTGGGCCGGGCCCTCTCCTCTTTCCCTTTCCTATCTGCCTTTCATGGCTCTCCTTCCTTCCAAGTCCCTCAATCCTCATTCTTCGAGGGTTGAGGACATTTCTTTTTTTCCTGTCCTTTATTTGCCTTATCCTTTATTTGTTTACCATTTTTTCTTGTAGTATGTAAGTTTGTAGTTAGTATTAGTTATAGTTTTCATTCTCATCTCATCTTTAACTATCACCCACACCATTAGGGGCCGATAACCTAGATGTTAGGCCCCTTAAAACAACAATTATCATCATCATCATCATCATCATCATCATCATCATCATCATTATATTCTGGGCCATCTGATAGAGTTGAGTGAAGAACGCTTGTGTTAAAATGAAGACTCCACCGTCTCCTTTTATGTTCGCAATCAAGACGATTCCTTTTGTCTGAGCGCGCGGCTCCATTGAAGTGTGATATTCATTATGATCTTGTAACTCGTTATGGAGTTAGTGAATTATTTAGCAGGGCGCTTTTTAACTCCACCGCTTGGGGTGCTTCCTTTTAGTCTCAGCCACTGTTCTCCCGCTTTATGCCTAGATCGGAACTTTCAAGAGGTCATGCCCGACTAAGTAGACCCTTCTCGGTGTGCAATGCAGATAAGAGGGGGTGTGCTGGTCTGAAAATTCTCTAGATTTATCCCCTTAGAGTACTCAAGTACACTCCGTGGTGATATTATTTAAATCCACACACCGTATTCTTCAGAAACAGCCACGTTATGAATTTACGCTAAAAAAACCCATCAAAAACCACTTCTAAACAGGCCGACAATAGTGTAAGAAACCATCAATCACTTTTCCTTTCAACAGTCTTCTTGAGGATGAGCAACCTCATATTAGAATTAAAATTTATGACAGAACCGGGAATCGAACCCAGATCAATTTCGTGGAAACCTATAAACCATTGCTAATTCATGCTGTTTATCTTTATTACATGAATATATTCCTTTCAACGAACTTCGGATTCGGTGACGTAGTTGGTAGCATCCTGAACTGCTGTTCCCAAGAAAGCGGGTTCAAACAGGGCCGAAGTCGTCAGATTTTTTAAGAGCTATAAAAACCTTCAGTATGCCTTCGGAGGGGGAAGCAAATACGGCGGTCCCATGTCATAGATTTATGGCATGTAAAAATCCTTCCACAGACTAAACGTGTGTGAAGCTAAATTTCTAGGTTAGATTTCGTTGGAATGCTCTATCAAAGTTCCAACGTTCATCACTAGGTATCAGTGACATCTGATAGCGAAAGTTGGAAAAACTTGAAATTGAACGGAACTTGTACGGTAGCTCACCCTATGGGTGTCCGCTTGAAGCAGCTACATGTCCTCGGACACTCCCGGCACTGAAAGTCATACAAAAAATAAATTAACGAACTCATGGTATTGATCAGCAGCGTCCAGAGTGTCTCACACTATGCAAAGTCACACAGCTGCACACTTGTGAATGCACAGTGCAGAGTCGCGGTAGGTGTGGTGTCTGGACGGTCACGGTAGACAACGGTGCGCACGCATTGTGGGAGGGACGTATCCTGCAATGCTACTCGTGTCTTTCATTAATAATTCGTGATCTGACCACTCCCTTGCACACCTGCTATTCCGAGACGCACACTCTCTGCACAGTGCGGCTCGACCTTGGACAGAGCTGGTGAAGGGGCTAGCATTGTTGGCCGGCACCCCAGGGGCTCGGGTTCAATTCCCGGCTATGCCAAGACATTTTTATTCTGGCGTGAGGGCTGTGAACGAGATATGCTGCACTCAGTTCCGTGAGGCTAAACTGAAAAGTGGAAGGTTCGATTCCCACCTCAGCCAACAAAAAGGTAGTTTTCCGTGGTTTCCCACTTCTACTCCAGACAAATGCCACGATGGTTCACAACTTAAGGCGATGGCCGCCTCCTTCCCAATCCTATCCCTCATTCACCAATAGGCTAAGCACATTATTACAGCCATTACAATAACACAGGTTATCACCCAAATTCTACACACACTCAAGCACATGGGGCTAGAAGACAACGATGTCAAAAAGAGCGTAAAATAAATAACAAACAACAACAACCACCATTCCTTACAAATCAATCGAACTTCAGAATTCTCTTTTGGAACCCATCATTCTGTGTCCATTGACATATAAATATTCTTCTCAATTTAAAAAATAATTAAATAAACAAAGCTATATTTTAAACTAAAGTAATGGTGAAGTAACGATGCGTTACTTTGACTATTTTTATTGTTTTTGTTGCTGTTAATTCATTTTAGGAGCTAGGGACATCTTGTTAATCAGCCCCGTGTTGTTAGATGTGTGTTGAATGTGCCTGAACTTGATAATGCTGTGTAATTGTATCAAGGACAGGAATGGGGAAGTTGCCCCGGGCCATGAAGTAAGGTACTACCCTAGCATTTGGCTGGAGGGAGTGTGGAAAAACTCAGGAATAAACCGCTGTCAGCGCCAAAATTCGAACCTACGATATCCAGACTTGCTGCAGCTGACCTCGCGAACGTGGGCATTTTAATGGAAACACAGTTATTTTTCGCAAGTCGTTACCTGATAAGTAACGCTGACTGTACTTTTGGTAAGTAACGCTGACTGTACTTTTGGTAAGTAACAGTGACTGTACTTTTGTTAAGTAACGCTGACTGTACTTTTGTTAAGTAACGCTGACTGTAACTCAGTTACTTTTAAGAAGGAACTACCCAATCCTGATTGCAACGCTCTTCCTCGGTGGAGGGGTTTGCTCATCACTCATCGATTAACCCAGTGGGAGTGTTGAAACATCCACATACACTAAAGAATAATATGTACGCGGCTGTCGACGCTTGCGGTGCGATGTGTTATTCTGGGGAAATGTAACAACTGACAAACAGACCAGGCTTTGCTGTGCAATTCGTCACTCTCACACGTCACGCCTCCCCACTCGATCAGTGGTACAGGAAGTAGCTTAATTCACAGGCAGTCTCGAGTGATGGAATGGACATCTTGGTCATTAGCTCCGTGTATAGTTCTCTAACTTCCTTCATTAACCACCGGCTTGCTCTTGAAACCAAGGTGGGCGGCCTTGTTTACATTCCATATTTGTGTGGAGCTAGAGATTCCCCAGCTCGAGGCACAGCGTTGTCAACTCTCCACTCTATCCACTGACGAGGGAAGTACCCCAGCTCGAACGGCTAAAACCGACTGGCAGTTCACTTAACTTGCGAAGATATGTCTGTTCTACTACCCATCACGGACATTTATCAGTAAAAGCCCGCATTAGTGTACAATCAATGTTTGGAAGTTACGGCGTCCAAAGATTGCAGAAACACAATTCTCAGCAGAAAATACTGTGCATCAGGCAATTCGGACCATTATAAAGAAACAGATGTGGTGCAGTATCATCTGGCAAAAGGTTGAACACTTGCTTGCAACAAGAAATCTTAACACATGCAGTACCGTGTTGACATAGTCATCTTTCCCACAATGGAAGATACTGTGTTGTCCTTCATTCGACGTCGAAGTGTAAATGCGGACTTGAAATGAAGTGATTAAAAACAGCGGAATGGAACAGTACGTACTGTACCCATGTGAGTAATCTCGATGGAAAATATGCTTCTGCCTCCAGCTAGCATCAGGACTCGAGCGTGTACCGTTCTCCCACTGAGCAGTTGCATACTTTGGATTTGAGGCTAAAAGGTATCAACTCTACAATGATAAGGCACAACTCTATTCTAAAACTTTAATTCTGTAATAAACTTCATGGCTTCCAACAAACAAAACAAATCCCACAACCACAAAACAAACAAACCAAAATTTATTTCCACAATCCACAAATATGAACATAATATTATCATAATAAAATCATATCATAACACAAACCTTTACCCTTATGTGAACTTTACAAAGTACTCTAGTGCGCTGATGCACATACAACTTCAGAAACAAACTGTACTTTAATTCTTCTGTCATCCAATGTGACTTCATTAACTCTACAAGATTAATTATTCCTTGAACCTTGTCTTAATTTGAGAATACTGTGTATCATGTGTGTGTTTTGATCTTTCTCTTCCCTCCAAATGCTTTACATGCATTAGCCTATTCTGGTGTTGCATAGCAGTCTACGTACAACTCCATAATTATGTAAGCTACCCCTACACTTCCTCTATTTATATAGTTCCACTGCATGCCGTGTGTAAATTCATATTAAAAACATTAGTTAACGCTGTGTCGGACGGTACTATTAAACTACCTTTTCGCGCGTAGCCTGTGGCATCTGGTAACCCACTTCAGAAAAAGATGTCAGTGACAGTACAATTGCAACGTCTAACCATTCGTTAGATAGCTAAAATCATGAACCATCAGGGTAATCTATAATTATCAATGTGTTCTTAAACCACATGACTTCATTACTCAATATAACAATATTTCATCTTATGTCATTAACAGGGTCTAAAATCTGCCCCTTTCAAACTGGCTTTCATGGTTCGCTCGACCGTCCAGACCCTCTTCCCGAGCGGCCGGTACACAATAGAAGTGGAGTGAGGTCCTACATTACCTCCCCCTCGCTTCCCTGTCTGAAGGCTTTCTCCCCAAGCAGTAAAAGATTTTACAAGACAAACACTGTGGTCCCAGTGACACACATATCTCAATGGATTTAAACTGAATATTATGCAAATAGGTTCTGGATGAGCTTTCACATTTACTCCTGCACTGAGGATAATAATAATTGGCTCCAAAATAGGCCCATTTCAACATGAAGGCACGAGATTCATAACACATTAGTCCATTAGGTAACCGGTATCTTTAATAAATATTGCGGCCAGCCCATGCTGCCGTCTGGTATTCGCTTCAACGAGCCGAATCACTCAACAAATAGTTCTCGGGGAATCAGATAGCGTGCAGAGGTGTCCAGTGTTTTCCTCCCACCTATCACGGGATTCGAACCCGGAACATTCCATATCCATCATCACAGCTAGGGTCCATTTTCACTATATACGCTCTGGCATAAAGTACATCTCTCATTACGCCCACGGCATACGAGATTTCATACGAAGAATAGATACCCTGGTCCCTCCTAATGCTATGATCTACGTCCTAGTATTACCAAGAGAAATCTATCAATTGCCCTATAAGCTTTTCACATAAGCTGCAAATTCAATTCACTAAAAGATCTTCCATTTCCTGGCATAATTATATTCCCATTAATACAATATTCTGATATCAAACTCTTTTCTTAATCCCGTAACGTAATCTTACTGAATAATCTTTCTGCTTGGATCGATAAGTCTTGCCCTTTAGCGTAAATATTTCTTGTTTGCAACATTTTGCCTGATGCATTCATTCATACCTTTATATTCATTATTATTATTATTATTATTATTCTCACTGACATAAATTTACCAAAATCCGACACAACTCCATCTTACAAATCGAACAACCATGTCCGTGACATTTACATTTACATAACCAATTTGCCATTATTAATTAATAGTGGTAACGATTAATCCACTCACTGATGCAAAATAACATCTCAAATCTATTAAAATCAACACAATAATGAGTAAACTTGGAGAGTCTATCTCCTACTCTGATTCTTACTGGCATCTTTATAATTCTGAAATCACACTACATGCAGTGGCCTATACCTCTACTTAAACATAATTTGTGGGGTACTTACATATCTTAAGGCTCGTCACGGTGGCTCCAACCACTCATATCCTTCCTGGTCGCCTGCCATATGCAGATTCTAGTGCGACATTTTCATCTTGAATACACACATTTTCTGACACATATTTTTCGTTAACCACACGACACTTTGCATTTCTATAAAGAAGCTATTGCTTCCAACACACATGACACTTTAAAACACTTATTAAACTATTAATTTAAAAGACATTTCACATATAATTTACATAACACACGTCACTCCGTACACTTTTCCTTGGTTGACATTCCCTAGCAAAGATATCAAAAATTGCAGGTGTCGATGGCATCTCCCGCGCTCCTACCAACTCCTGATTGAAAGTCTGGTTCGCTTGCCCTCGGAATTCACCAACATTTTATCCATACTCCTACGGTAAGCTTCCTGATTCGCATAAATATGCTAACTTCCGTCCTGAGCGTTATTATTTGGTATTCAAAGACATTACCAAATGCTTCGTAAGGTTTCTCCTAGCGCATTCCATCGTAATTAGACACGTACGATCCGTCAATATTTTATACATTGCGCTTAACACTGTGCATAACTTTACATAGATTATTATTTACAATAGTTCTGCAACTTATCTCACACGTTGCTTCCTAAGTGAACACACCATTGTTCGTTCTGCTGACAAAAACTGTGTAGCGACGACTGTTTGCGACTCTCTGTGACAAACTGTGTCCAACTGTGTAAACTGCGTTAATACTGGCTGCAACACTGGCGTGCGACTGCCGCAAGACTGCGTTCAAACTGGCTTCAGACTGGGTTAAGACTGGCGTGCTACTGGGTTAAGACTGGGCTAAAGACTGAGCTAAAGACTGAGGCTCTGCCAAGGGTCGACTCCCTTATATTGGATTCACACGAAAAGTAGAGCTAAATTTTCCCGCGCTATCTCGACTCCTCTCCCAGCACGATTCTGGTCTCGAAACCATGCTCATCGGGTTCCTTTTCCTTCACTGATCCCAGAACTGTCTGCGTGCTGAAGAATCGCTCGGCCAATTAATTAATATTAATTCCTTTCTCCATAGCGTGGGGACGCTATCTTACTGGGAATCCCTGGCAACCTCGTTAAAACCAAGCCGCGAACAACCATAGTCTCAGTTCTTCCGCACTTCATTAAATATGCGTCAATTTAGCAGATTAAAGGCTCTAAAATTAGCCTCCTGGCTAAAGATTCATCTGTGTGCCACTCTCATATCATTGCGTTACTCCAATCATGAGTAATCAATGATTTTCCTTGGGATCTTCCCATCCCATTCTTACATCCATTCTCAGTCGGGGAAAAACTGGGTCATTATTCAGGCCCCCAACCTCCTCCAGACGACATAACGAGGTCAGCAAGATGGACGTGGCTCCATGCTGCACCTCCCACAATTCTGGGCCAATTAGTTAAACGTCAAACTCTGCACTTTTCGTGCTCCAAGTCCAGTATAGCCTACTTCAAGTAGTCTAATAATGCTGTATTTCGCTCAATTTCCTGCATTATTCCAATAAATAATGTCATTATCAACTGGAATCACACCAGTGATTAAATATACACTTTTCTCTAGGGGTTTTTACACGGAAACTCCCTCCGCAGACCTCGGGTTCGTTCCCTGATGGAACCTTTATACTGAGATCACAGTCTCTGAGATCCACGTTCGATATCAGTCAGCATAACACCCTCGGGTTCAAATTCCCCTTGCAAAACTTATAGAAATCAATTTGCAAGTGATTTTCTGTAAGTAACCAGCTGACTGTCTACCACTGTCTGTGTTTACGTCTGGGGTCCTTCACCTCGTCTGGCTGCGAGTAGGTTAGTTCAGTTCCCCCTTCCACACTGCGCTCTCTCTAAGCTGTTTATTCTCTCGACGGAGGGCTGCATTTATGGCCTCGGCCTCCCTCGCCGCTTCAACCATTTCTTTGTAGAATTCTCGCAGACACTGGCATTCTTGTTGTTCGTCCCTTACACTGGGCAAGCTGTCTGCTTCTCGTTCCGTCTCGCTGCGTGAACGTTCAGGTCTGACTTCGCTATCCACGTTCAGTTGGGTGAGCGCTGTTAATACTTCTTCTTGTTCGTCGAATTCTTCTGGCGAATAATAAACTTTTAAATTGGCTGCATTCATAATGAGCTCGTTTCCAGTTTCTAAATGCTTTATCCTGTATGCATTGTTTTGAAGGTCTCTAATCACCTCGAAAGGGCCTTTTTCTAACTCATCCCACTTGTGCAGTATCTGGTTATACCATACATAATCTGTTGCCAATGCCTCTGCCTCTCTGTATATTGCAGTTCCCCTTGCTAAACGTCCCTCGAAGTAATCGATCATCATCTTCAAACACGGGTCTTCGCGTTGTAGGTTGGTAAGCTTCTTCAAATCATCCAACGTCTTCTGATCTCGATTCTCAATCTGGACAGCTATCGCTTCCTCTTCTCTAGGGTAACGGCTTAATATGTCCGGTATTACATTTTCTTTCCCTGGACAGTATTCTATTTCCACATTGAATTGCTGAATATACAGGGACCATCTTGTCAATCTCTGGCTAGACAAGTCTGTCTTTAACAGAAATGTTAAAGCTTTATGGTCTGTTCTGAGGACTATTTGAAAGCCGTACACGAGTTTATGCCATGTTTGCAACGCGTACAAAATTGCGAGCAACTCTATCTCTGTAATCGTGTAGTTTTTCTCATGGGCTTTCAGCCTCCTACTTATAAAGGCAATAAAAACTATCTTTTCAGGCTGGTCAACATTTTCCTGGAATAGCATCGCTCCAATCCCAATGAGTGATGCATCCGTCTGTATGATGAACTTCTGGGTATAATCCGGGTATCCCAGTTTCACATATTCCAAAAGCATTTGTTTTGACCTCACGAATGCTTCCTGACATTGCTCCGTCCACTTCCATCTGCCGCCTTTCTTCAATAGGTCCTGCAGGGGTGCTACTGTCGTAGTATAGTTTGGGCAGTGGTTCGAAAAGAATCCAATTACTCCCAAATACTGTCGGACGTGCTTAACCTTCGTGGGTCGAGGGAAATTTCGAATTACCTCCAATTTATCTGGAATAGGCTTAACTCCATTTGCATCAATAACATGCCCTAGGAATTTAACTTCCCTCTGACAGAAGTGCGATTTCTTGATATTAACCTTGAAGTTAGCTTCTCGAAGGTCATCTAGCAGCTTCTTCAGGTCTCTCATGTGCTCCTCCAGAGATTCTGACGTGAGTAGAATGTCGACTACATATCTGATGGTTCTCTCTTTCACATCATCTGATAGATTGCGATCTAACGCTCTTATCAGGGCTGAACCAGCTGTTTTCAAACAAAAGGTAGCCTTAAAAATGTATATGTGTGTTGATCAAACATAAATCCAGTCAACAGACTAGTTTTCTTCTCTAATTCAAGATGGTGGAAACTGGATGTGGTGTCCAAGTTTGTGAGTACAGTTTTCCCTTTGAACTTCCTGAGGATTTCTTTAATAGGTGGCACTTGGTCAAACTCCGGAATAACCTTCAAATTTAAATATCTCAGGTCCAGACATACCCTAACAGTCCCGTCTGTCTTCGGTACGATTACCAATGGTCTTACATAAGGCGTAGGTGTCTTCTCAATAACACCGGCCTCCAACATCACCTGAATTGCCTCTTTCACTTTGGCATAATGCTTTTCAGCTATAGGGTAGGGTTTCTGCCTAAATGGTGTCCAATCACTGACTTGGAAAGCATAAGTGAAGTTCTTTATACGACCAGGTCTCGAATCAAAGACTTCCTTCTGTTCCAGTAATAATTGCTTTAAATTTTCCTTCTCTTTTAGCCCAATTTTCGCTTCTTCTAGCTTTTCCGAAATATATTCTTCCAGTTCGGGTTCCAGATCTTTTTCCATGTCTGTGGCTAGTGTTTTCAGCTCTTCTTCTAACTGCTCCATAGCTAACACTTCTTCTCCAGCCACGTCTCTGTATGTATGCCATACTTGTTCATCTGACCCTGGTTCAATCTCATTGAGTGCGACCTCCAAGCCTTCGGCTTCCTCATTCACATGGAACATAAACCTGTCCTGTGCTAGGTCTATTATCACTCTGTATTCCCTTATAAATCCTCCCCCAATAAGTAGGTTATAAGGCAGTTTGTTTACTAATAGAAAACTCTGTGAGAAAATAGAGCCACCTATCTGTAAATCTTGGAATACCTGATATTTACATATCATCGTTCTGTCTGGAATTACCCCTTTTATTTTTACACTAGAGATCGGTGTTTTCAAAACATTCTCTCTCTGGGCTATTTCATTATATAAAGCTTGTGTCATAAGGCTCACTGTAGAACCGGTGTCTAACAGACTTCTTATTTTCAATCCTGCCACTCTTACTATGATAATAGGCAATTCTCTCATGACCATGACCAGTGATCCTCCTGTATCCTCGATTAGCTCTTCTGGTTTGGCTATCCAATTGATGATGTTAACAGACTTCCATCCATCAGTCTTGAACTCTTCTAATTTTGGCGTTTATTTTCTTCAGCGCCCGTCCCCTTGGAGTTTCTTCTCCCCTGTTCGCTGCGTTGTAGCTCCAAACTCTTAGCTCCATCTCCATATCTGTCTGGCGATGTCCTGTTCTGCATAACTTCTTGCCAGCGGACTTGTTGCTTCTGGGGCTCATCTCCCCTTTCCTGGAGGTATCGCAATGAAGCGTGATATCGTTCCTCTACCTCGTCATCGAAGTTACTTCTTCTTTCTTGGGGTCTCCAATTTCTATTGTTGCCTTCTTGGCCATTGTTACCTCCATTGTTTTGGTACGGTCTACCCCTGGTATTTTGCCTATTCCACGAATTTCGGCCTCTTCCTCCTCTAATAGCATTCCCTTTGTACTTTGGCTGCCATCTTCTGGGTTCCTGTTCCCATTGACGTCCGTTGGAATCTAGTGTTTCAGTGCTCGTAGCTTTGTTGTTCCTTGGAGCTTGATGTTGGTCAGTCTGCGTGTTGGTCACGTGTACCTGTTCCACGGTTCGACTCTGACGCATCGTATTTGCTGTTGTGAGGTCCAGTTGTCTAAGAACTGCCTCCATTTCTATAGCCGTTTTCGCATTCGCCGAGATTAGCAGTCTTTGGATCTCGTATGGAAGCTGTTTGGCGATAGCAATACATAATTCCAGCTCGCTCGGTTTTTGATCGAGTTCTTTGAAACGACACATCTGAGATATGAAAAACTCCGCGTACTTCGTTGGGTTGCTGGTACTGTATCTTTTGGAATACAAATCCAGTCTCAAATTTTGCTGTGTGGCTGGATCCCAGAACCGTTTCAAAAATGCCTCTCGAAACTCCTCAACAGTATCGAAAGTATACCGGAAACTTCGATACCATAATGCGCATTCTCCCTCTGTTAGTTTCTCAATGGCTCGTAGCCTGCGCTCTGGCGGTATCCGCGCATCATTCAGGTATTCAGACACTTCCTTCAACCAATATTTTGGTGTCATATTACAGTTGCTACCTGAGAATTTCCTTGGTTTTTCTTCGCTTGCCCTGATTATGTTTATCACCTGGGTGTGCGTAGCATTTTCATGTGGCGTTGATGCTGCAAGTGGTGCACCTGGCGTCATATAAGGACTTTCGCCTGGGCCTGTAGCATTCCCGATTATAGGTTGGGTTTCTAAGTCTGCCCACCTTGTTTTCCTCATATCTTCTATGCTGCCTTCACTTGACTTAGGACTTTTCATAAGGGTTTCCTCCTGTGCGATTATCCTAGTCTCCATTTGATTGTGGCGCATCTCCGCTCTTTCAAGTCGAGTAATTACCTCCTTCTCGATTCCGGTAAGTCTATCTCGATTTTCCTCAGCTACTTGGAATATTTTCTTCTTGTCTTCTTTCAGACTTTGTTTGATATGGGAGATTTCATCCTCTACATCTTCCTTAATTTGAGCAAGGGTCTTGTCGCTTGCCTCTGTCTTCTGGCCTTCTCTTATTTCGAGTTATTCTCTCAGCCCTTTAATTTCCTCTTGAATGTGTCCATTGACTTTTGACAATTCATTCCGGACCTTGATGATCTCACCTCTATTCTCCTCTTGCCTTTTGTTAACTACAACAATATCGCTTTGAACTTGGTCCAGTTCTTGAAGAACTTTGCCCATCTGACCTTTCACGTTGCTTACTAGCTCTTTACTTTCATTAGCGATAGCCTTAATCTCGCTTATTTCCTGACATTGATCTAATATGTTCTGATCCTGTTTCTTGAGGTCACCGTTAATTGTTCTAGCATAGCTTTTCAATTTCTGGTCCCATTTAGAGTCGTTCTCCTCTAACCTCTGATCTACCGTTCTCGTAAATTCTGAAAATTGTTTCGCTTGGCGTTCGAGATTCGCCTCATTTTGGATTTGAATATCCTTAATGTCATTAGACAGCGCATCTAACCTACTGTTGGTTTCATCCTGAGCATGCTTACACGCTTGTAAGTTACTTTCGAGCTTGGCTTCTATAGCCTCGAAACGTTTATCTGTTTTAACCTGCATTTCGGATACAATGCTTACAACAGTTTCTGTTACTTCGGTCTTAATTACCTCTTGCATTTGACCTAACTTATCATTTAATTCAACCTTATTTGCATCCAATCGGTTGTTTATTTCAACCTGATTGGCATCCAAACTGTTACTTAATTGAACCTGGTTATGATTCATTGCAACCTGATTTGCATTAATTGCCTCCTGATTGGCATCTAAACGAGTGTTTATTTCATTCTGGAAAGCCTTAGCTTCCAGCCTATTCTGTATATTAGCAGCGTCAAAATGCTGTTTCAACCCTGCAATCACTTGCAGGATCTCCTCTGTACCTGACATTTCTACAATAATATACTGTGAGATGCAGGCAGGCTTCCTGGAAATATGTGTGGATACGTTTTGAAGAGAAACATCAAACACTGTACACATATTGTAAAGTCGTACAAAACCTGTCAATATTATGATTAATTGTGGATCTGGTATGTAGCGCTCGTACCCTTTGGGTAATCCTCTTCTCAATAGAGAGATTCTGCGTTACATCAAAAGCCTACGGACCTCAAAAATCACTCAAACACAGTTTGAGGCAAAAAAAACAATTACTATGGTTTTCCCCATGAAATACCATAACAAATCTATGTGTTTTCCCTAAATCCCAAAGCTCCACGAACTCTGGGTGCCATGATAAATAAAAATGAGATGATGCTCATGCTTTGCCCACACACGGGTGACATGATAAATAAATGCAATGACCGGTTCGTGCAATGCCAAGATCGCTCATATTGCACTAACGCAGGCGGTTCCATAGTGAGTTAATACCGCTCCACGTTGCTTGGGCCATGATAAATTAAAGAGGAATCTATCAAAATTTATATTGTTCGTATCGGAGCTTAGCTTGAGATTAGGTGCGGTCATTCCCTACTTCATGTTAATTGTTACTTTAATAGAGTTGTGTGCATTAGATCTAGACCGACTTCAGTTGTACCTATAGCTCAAATCACTGTACAAGACATCAATTTCCATGTACTCATGTGAGTAATCTCGATGGAAAATATGCTTCTGCCTCCAGCTAGCATCAGGACTCGAGCGTGTACCGTTCTCCCACTGAGCAGTTGCATACTTTGGATTTGAGGCTAAAAGGTATCAACTCTACAATGATAAGGCACAACTCTATTCTAAAACTTTAATTCTGTAATAAACTTCATGTCTTCCAACAAACAAAACAAATCCCACAACCACAAAACAAACAAACCAAAATTTATTTCCACAATCCACAAATATGAACATAATATTATCATAATAAAATCATATCATAACACAAACCTTTACCCTTATGTGAACTTTACAAAGTACTCTAGTGCGCTGATGCACATACAACTTCAGAAACAAACTGTACTTTAATTCTTCTGTCATCCAATGTGACTTCATTAACTCTAAAAGATTAATTATTCCTTGAACCTTGTCTTAATTTGAGAATACTGTGTATCATGTGTGTGTTTTGATCTTTCTCTTCCCTCCAAATGCTTTACATGCATTAGCCTATTCTGGTGTTGCATAGCAGTCTACGTACAACTCCATAATTATGTAAGCTACCCCTACACTTCCTCTATTTATATAGTTCCACTGCATGCCGTGTGTAAATTCATATTAAAAACATTAGTTAACGCTGTGTCGGACGGTACTATTAAACTACCTTTTCGCGCGTAGCCTGTGGCATCTGGTAACCCACTTCAGAAAAAGATGTCAGTGACAGTACAATTGCAACGTCTAACCATTCGTTAGATAGCTAAAATCATGAACCATCAGGGTAATCTATAATTATCAATGTGTTCTTGAACCACATGACTTCATTACTCAATATAACAATATTTCATCTTATGTCATTAACAGGGTCTAAAATCTGCCCCTTTCAAACTGGCTTTCATGGTTCGCTCGACCGTCCAGACCCTCTTCCCGAGCGGCCGGTACACAATAGAAGTGGAGTGAGGTCCTACATTACCTCCCCCTCGCTTCCCTGTCTGAAGGCTTTCTCCCCAAGCAGTAAAAGATTTTACAAGACAAACACTGTGGTCCCAGTGACACACATATCTCAATGGATTTAAACTGAATATTATGCAAATAGGTTCTGGATGAGCTTTCACATTTACTCCTGCACTGAGGATAATAATAATTGGCTCCAAAATAGGCCCATTTCAACATGAAGGCACGAGATTCATAACACATTAGTCCATTAGGTAACCGGTATCTTTAATAAATATTGCGGCCAGCCCATGCTGCCGTCTGGGATTCGCTTCAACGAGCCGAATCACTCAACAAATAGTTCTCGGGGAATCAGATAGCGTGCAGAGGTGTCCATTGTTTTCCTCCCACCAATCACGGGATTCGAACCCGGAACATTCCATATCCATCATCAGAGCTAGGGTCCATTTTCACTATATACGCTCTGGCATAAAGTACATCTCTCATTACGCCCACGGCATACGAGATTTCATACGAAGAATAGATACCCTGGTCCCTCCTAATGCTATGATCTACATCCTATTATTACCAAGAGAAATCTATCAATTGCTCTATAAGCTTTTCACATAAGCTGCAAATTCAATTCACTAAAAGCTCTTCCATTTCCTGGCATAATTATATTCCCATTAATACAATATTCTGATATCAAACTCTTTTCTTAATCCCGTAACGTAATCTTACTGTATAATCTTACTGCTTAGATCGATAAGTCTTGCCCTTTAGCGTAAATATTTCTTGTTTACAACATTTTGCCTGATGCATTCATTCATACCTTTACATTCATTATTATTATTATTATTATTATTATTCTCACTGACATAAATTTACCAAAATCCGACACAACTCCATCTTACAAATCGAAGAACCATGTCCGTGACATTTACATTTACATAACCAATTTGCCATTATTAATTAATAGTGGTAACGATTAATCCACTCACTGATGCAAAATAACATCTCAAATCTATTAAAATCAACACAATAATGAGTAAACTTGGAGAGTCTATCTCCTACTCTGATTCTTACTGGCATCTTTATAATTCTGAAATCACACTACATGCAGTGGCCTATACCTCTACTTAAACATAATTTGTGGGGTACTTACATATCTTAAGGCTCGTCACGGTGGCTCCAACCACTCATATCCTTCCTGGTCGCCTGCCATATGCAGATTCTAGTGCGACATTTTCATCTTGAATACACACATTTTCTGACACATATTTTTCGTTAACCACACGACACTTTGCATTTCTATAAAGAAGCTATTGCTTCCAACACACATGACACTTTAAAACACTTATTAAACTATTAATTTAAAAGACATTTCACATATAATTTACATAACACACGTCACTCCGTACACTTTTCCTTGGTTGACATTCCCTAGCAAAGATATCAAAAATTGCAGGTGTCGATGGCATCTCCCGCGCTCCTACCAACTCCTGATTGAAAGTCTGGTTCGCTTGCCCTCGGAATTCACCAACAGTTTATCCATACTCCTACGGTAAGCTTCCTGATTCGCATAAATATGCTAACTTCCGTCCTGAGCGTTATTATTTGGTATTCAAAGACATTACCAAATGCTTCGTAAGGTTTCTCCTAGCGCATTCCATCGTAATTAGACACGTACGATCCGTCAATATTTTATACATTGCGCTTAACACTGTGCATAACTTTACATAGATTATTATTTACAATAGTTCTGCAACTTATCTCACACGTTGCTTCCTAAGTGAACACACCATTGTTCGTTCTGCTGACAAAAACTGTGTAGCGACGACTGTTTGCGACTCTCTGTGACAAACTGTGTCCAACTGTGTAAACTGCGTTAATACTGGCTGCAACACTGACGTGCGACTGCCGCAAGACCGCGTTCAAACTGGCTTCAGACTGGGTTAAGACTGGCGTGCTACTGGGTTAAGACTGGGCTAAAGACTGAGCTAAAGACTGAGGCTCTGCCAAGGGTCGACTCCCTTATATTGGATTCACACGAAAAGTAGAGCTAAATTTTCCCGCGCTATCTCGACTCCTCTCCCAGCACGATTCTGGTCTCGAAACCATGCTCATCGGGTTCCTTTTCCTTCACTGATCCCAGAACTGTCTGCGTGCTGAAGAATCGCTCGGCCAATTAATTAATATTAATTCCTTTCTCCATAGCGTGGGGACGCTATCTTACTGGGAATCCCTGGCAACCTCGTTAAAACCAAGCCGCGAACAACCATAGTCTCAGTTCTTCCGCACTTCATTAAATATGCGTCAATTTCGCAGATTAAAGGCTCTAAAATTAGCCTCCTGGCTAAAGATTCATCTGTGTGCCACTCTCATATCATTGCGTTACTCCAATCATGAGTAATCAATGATTTTCCTTGGGATCTTCCCATCCCATTCTTAAATACATTCTCAGTCGGGGAAAAACTGGGTCATTATTCAGGCCCCCAACCTCCTCCAGACGACATAACGAGGTCAGCAAGATGGACGTGGCTCCATGCTGCACCTCCCACAATTCTGGGCCAATTAGTTAAACGTCAAACTCTGCACTTTTCGTGCTCCAAGTCCAGTATAGCCTACTTCAAGTAGTCTAATAATGCTGTATTTCGCTCAATTTCCTGCATTATTCCAATAAATAATGTCATTATCAACTGGAATCACACCAGTGATTAAATATACACTTTTCTCTAGGGGTTTTTACACGGAAACTCCCTCCGCAGACCTCGGGTTCGTTCCCTGGTGGAACCTTTATACTGAGATCACAGTCTCTGAGGTCCACGTTCGATATCAGTCAGCATAACACCCTCGGGTTCAGTACACGTAACAAGGGCAACATGTAGACATACTCCATTATTTACAATGTCCCCGCAATGCAATAGTCCAAACTCAAATGCCACGGTGTTCACATTATCACATACTCAGATGGCGAGGGCGACCGAACACGTACTTTTACAGATGAATGGCATTGATAGCTATTGACATAGGTACAACTGTATACTTTAAACCCACTTTCAGTTGGTTTTCGTCGTTCGAACTGCAATACTTCCCTCGTGAGATCATGTAGTAAGACTGGAGAACTGCGCGCAAATGCACAACACTGGACACCTATCAAGCAAGTCGGCAGCATGGACTGTGACTCCACGTAGAGTCACAGAGCAGCTATTGGTCAACAGAAAACAACGGTTATTGTCGGTGTGAGCACCAGTGGCGAAGCTACATTCATGCAACTGGTTCTTCTTCTTCTTCTTCTACTACTACTTCTTCTTCTTCTTCTGCGCGAATGAGTCTACTAGGACCGCGCGGAATCAACACTTCTTGGCCTTGATGTTTGCCTAATAACTCTTCATGCGCAACTATTGAGCGAGTCATCGTTGCTGCGACCAGGCGTGTCTGGTAGGTTTTCCCTCTTCTCCCTCAAAACCCCGTGTATGAGTATTTTTCCTAATTTCCTCTCGATCCTTGAGATTGGGGAAACCTAATTCAGCCTAGTCCTTTTCTGCCTGTTTGTACCAATTGGACCTTGTTGCCTTTTTCTGCAAAAACGCATAGATTTTATTTGTTAACCTAATTGGGTCCATTCTGTCCAAATGCGCCATGAATTGGATCCTTCTCATACGGATTGTGTTTGTGATTTTAGTAATTTTTAAATAGACGTCAGCATTATGTTTCGTAAGGTGAATTCCATCTTTGATTCTTGGTCCCAAAATTTTTGGCATGATTTTGCGTTCCTTAATCTCCAATTGATTTCTCGGTGTTTTATGTTGTTGATTAAGTGTCTCGGCTGCATGAAGGCAAAATGTTGAATTTTACAATTCCAAGAGAGGTATTTTTTTGTTATAAACTTGTTTTGTCAAATGGAAAGCAGTTTCCATTTTCTGTAATTTTGCTTCTATAGATTTTCTTTCGTTGCCAGTTTAATTAATCCATTTACCTAAATACTTGAAGTCTTTCACTCGGCAGACCTTACTGGTTATTCTTAAGTTCATACTTTATAGTTATTGTTTTATCCCTTGGTTGGGGGTTGGGAAAAACACGGTAGTGTAGTTGTGCCAATTTTGAAGGTGCTTCCGGATGAGAGTAGCTTCCCGTGATTGGGAGAGACTACTAGTGTAGTGTGTTGGTGTGAATGCTTAATCTATTGGGGGCGTCCCAGAAGGATGCAATTATCTGTCAGGGGATGAATGTCTAAGTGCAGGCTGCTAAACTAGCCTGCCAGCTGAGTGGAATGAGCAATCCAATGAATGTGCCGAGTCAGTGACTCGACGCTCTGCTGTCGAGTCGCGTGCTCGAGCACAATGGAATCTGACGATGCAGTTATTGGCTTCTACGGTCACGGGCAATTATGACTAAGGTCAGGTTGGGTAGAAGGATGTAAAGTGGAGTGTAATCAGTAATAAGCGTGTAGTTTACTGACCATGTATTTATTGGCCAGTAGATGTAATGTGATGTCCCTCTTGGGGAGTTTAGACAAATGTGAAATACAATTTGTGAAGTGTACAAATGTTTGGGGTAGGTGTTTACAAGAATAAGGATTCTGAGCACCTGCTAGATCTCACCTGGTGAAGAGCTGGAACGGAACCTCGTCGGGCTGGGCCGCTGGCGGAGAACAGAACAGAACAGATAATCCCTCCTGTCCGGGTTCCATTCTTATATGTTTCGACGCTGCTTGGTCAGCATTGCATCAGTGTAGCTGCCCCAGATAGTTGATAGTGTAAATGTTTATGTGAGTTTTGCAAGCCGTTGGCTAACCTCCTAGGCTTAGGTGGTCGCCGCTTGCTGTGTAGAGATATGTTCTGGAATTATAATGTTTCCATTTGGGGTGGTTTTGGTAGAAGATGGCGGGGTGGCTCTCAGGGGGTACTGCCCCCCCCCCCCCGGGCTGTACATTATTTTCGATTAACTCCAGTCATCGTATTTTTCGCTCAGCAAAGATATCAATGATGCGTTCTTTGAAGATGTCATCCCTGGAAAGATAATTCACCAAACTCTTCTCAATAGCCAGAGTACCCAAATTGCTCAGTCTAGAATCTGACATGGATTTCCTTAAAAATGTCTTAACTGTCTCCAATGCACTCATACTTCGTTCACTTAAAGCAGTAGAAACAGGAAACGTAAGAATTAGTCTCATGAGGCGCACTGTGTTTCGATATATTTTTTCTAGGTCGTTGTTCAAAAAATAATCCCTTCATAGGACAACTTGATTTTAAATACACTAATAAGACACTACACTCATCCATGTAAGAAACTTGCACGCGCTGAGATACCGCCCGCGTCACGATTGCACTGCTTGGAGCCTAGGCTCTTGCTCACGAATTCAGATATCGACCTTCTGCTTGGCGCATGCCTTCTCTACCCACAGAGACTTGAGCCTGTCTAAAAGGAGACTCACTGGCTGCTCAGACCCGCACTGAGAAGCTGGCGTCCTTTCCACCGTGGATACAGAGAATAATATGGAATAATCGATTTAATTTGCCTTTTCCAATGGAAAATAGGAACATTTAAATGTGCATGTTCCTTGAGAATGAAATGAGTATTCTAAGGCTCTGGTGAGCACTCATGCTTCAAAGATCCTGACTAGAATAATTTACAAGAGGATGGAAAGACAGAAACTGAGATGGGTGAAGACCAATTTCGTTTCAGGAGAATCGTAGGAACAAAAGAAGATGGAGCCTACTAAGTCTTTGGCTGATCTTGCAAAGTAAAATAAGGAAAAACATGTAGTTCCGTGAAGAACTAAATAGCCTCTTAATTTATCCTACTAATATGAATTGCCTCTATCAACAATCAAATTGTCAGTTTGATTGCTGTAATAGATTAGTAGATATTGAGAATCGTCTAAATATTTTGGATGGTCACCATGTTGGATTTTTATATTATAGGCCTTAGATTTATGTACTATTACATGAAGATTATTGAGTAGGTGTTTAATTCAAACTTCAATAGCATGATTAGGACACAAGAAATAAAAGCGGGATTTTTAAATTTCGCTCAGCCGCCATCTTGTGGTTATGAAAATAATTTAATTCAATTAGACGCCAGTCGATTAAAATTTGTGTAAGCATATACCGTATCAAGTTTCACTGCGCTCGGATGGTTAAAACGCAAGAAACGTCCATTTGACTATTTAAATTTCGCGTCCCCGCCATGTTGGATTTGAGCTCGCCAAGTTATTAAACGTCCGATAGGTGAACGTATGCTTATAGCTTCTATACACTTGCAAAATTTCAGTTTGATTTCTGCAGTAGATTAATAGATATTGAGAACCGTCTAAATATTTCGTATGGTCGCCAAGTTGGATTTTAATATATGTAGGCCATAATGTTATGTACTATTAGATGATGATTATTGTGTACGTTCATTATGCAAACATTGATTTCGATCGCATGATTAGAACACAAGAAATAAAAACATAATTTTCGAAATTCGCACAGCCACCATCTTGAGGTTATATAAACAATTGGACTAAATTAGATGCCAGTGCATTACAATTTGTATAAACATTTGCTGTACCAAGTTTCATTGCGTTTGGACCATTAAATCGCGAGAGAAGTGTATTTAAAACTTTCAATTTCGCTTGGCCGCCATGTTCGTTTTGTAGCTAACCGGTTTTTGAGAGTCTCATAGATGTACTTCTAGGGAGTTCCTTTTATCACCGTACAAAATTCCAGGGTGATATCGGTAATAGTTTCGGAGATATTGAATGCTGGTGAAATATTTCGCACAGCCGCCATGTTGGATTGGTGAGACTTAAAAAAATTGAAGGGGACGGACGGGGTCACCTGGTGTTCCGTTCGCAGTTACGGCATCATGGATGCGCTTGGTGTCTTTGTGTCATGAGGCGTGAGTCACGGCACCTTGGATGCGTTTGGGGCCTTTTTGTATCGTGTAGCAGCAGGCCTGTGTGCTTGTGATACTGTGCCCGTTTAGACCGGAGTCCGCACGACCACATATGCATTTTACCAAGAATCAGTCAGCACGAGAGTCAAAATATCCCGGGGCGCCAGATGGGTTAAAGCAAATCGCAAAAACGACATCAAATGAAAAAAAATGCTTTACTGATTTTTGGCTCAATGCAACAATAAGGATAGAAGGAGATTCAATTGGGTATAACACATCCTGTAAAATTATCTCAGTTTATTTTGAATTTAAAATTTACTGCAAAAATGCTCAAAGCAGCATCACTCCCGTGTGGCGACCCACACTCCTATTTACACAATATACAGAAATTTTCCAAACACATTTGACAATTATTTTTTGGAAACACAAGTCTGATTAATAGTCCTGTAGACTGTGTTCCAAAATTATTTATGATTAAATCCAGTTCAAATTTAATTGTCTCTACTGGAAATATCGTAGTTCACTGTTTGAATTTTTACATAATATTAACACTCGTAGAATAAATGTTCATAGAATTTTTAACTTTCACTTAATTTTCCAGTTTCAAAAATATTGTCGAAAAATATTGTTATCATTGAAGCAACACAAATTATTTACACATATTAATAACATCTGAAAAGTATTTTACCTTGAGCATAGCATCGAAGAACTGTGCGAAGCACAACAAAAAAATTAATTGTTCTTCTGACAATAAACATTCGAGAAGTGACTCGATTATGAACTTCAAGTTCCTCACAAAATATATGATTTCTGAATCATCAACTTGATCAATAAATGGTTGAACCATTCAACTATTTGATTTTCCACTTGGAATCATTATTATGAAAAATATTTATATTCATGGCCATTTTAGCAATTTTCACAACTTGCAATTCTTCGACAGAATGCGGAAATAAGAATTATAGCTTCATAACAAATTCATTTAGTTCATGGCACTAGGATTGAAATTATCCTTCAAATTATTCGTGGTTAAAGAATTATTTTTCATTGGCAGTGGCCCATTCTATTATTTGTGTAAGAACACAATATTACAACAACAACGGCAAAGGTCTTCCTCTGAAGAAGAATAAACTACTATCATGACAAATCCGGGTTCTAGCAAAATCAAAGTCTAAATGGAATTCGTAAACAAGGTTGAAATAAGAACTGATGGTTTCTAAGAAATAACCTTCGGGTCATTCATACGACGAAATGTGTGGTTCCAATACTCCTACTATAAACCTGAGCCATAGAACCTGCTATTTGATTGATGCTCGAAAAAAACGTCCTCATTCCTGCGACTTAAACATGCGCACCTGGGAATGGCATTTCAACTACTCCACACATATAAATTTTCTTCCCAAAATGTATACAATAAATCAAGCCTCTGCTTGTTATCAACACTGGAAGATTAATAAACTTACAATTTTATTTTATTTTACCATTCAGTTCAACCCGTGCATTTACCATACTTATGAAAATCTTTATTTCACTTTCGAGTGTATTTACGTCATGATTTTATATAAATACAAAAATATCCTATTTGATACAAATATCATTTGCTTCCCGTTTCATGCCTCTCCGTGTTATCTGAAAAATATACTTTGTTCAATGCAAATATCAACTGTTCAACCAGAACTGAAATGTTGGTTGAATGCGGGCTTGCGCTAACCACTCTCCTTCGGAAAATCTCCTGTTCCAAACTAGAAATGATTAAACTACTTCATAGGCTCTTTCTCAATACATATGATTATTAGAAAATATAATATCCAAGAATTATTTAGAAAAGTTATAAAAAATATTATTATTATTATTAGTGGATTATTATTATTATTATTAGTTATATTATTTTAAATATGTTTAATTATCATCTCATTATGTGAGAATCCACATGTTCGAACCTTCGAATATGGAAAAAATATCCATTCCTCAACAAAAATAATTATTAACTTTTACAGTTACATCGGCTGATTACCGTGATTTCCCAAAAATATGAAATATTCAAATAAATGCTCGTTCTGCTCGGTCATCGATCCTAAACTGTTCTGAGTGCTGAAAATACTCAGAATAACTCTAATATGTCTTGCGTAAATCATTGCAAGATTTAAATACGAAGAAAAATAAATGTGTTGGTCATCTGCAGAAAAATAGTTTGTTCTAATTAACTAGGCATAATATAATTCAAATGTGGCTTACATTTCTTGATGGTCTTGAAGCGTAGTAAACCTGGTCTGTACCAGATTTATCCATAGACATGCCCTATCGGACAAGCATGTATAATCCTTGTATCGGCCGCCATTATATACCCACAATCCGTCTAGTCAGACATAGTGGTAGTATCTCTTGACGTTTGAATTAACTGTTGTTCCATTTTAATATGGGCTTCTATCAAAGCCATAACAGTTTGTTTAAATGGGGTCAGATCTAAGTGATCTATTCTTAGATATGTCAGTTGTAACATAACTCACGGTAATCTTATCAATACAAGAAGACACTGACAGTCTAACCAATCAACGGCGGTTCTGAAGATCGTTCCCTGGGCATGGCTTCTCGCCATCTACCATGCGCTAAGCAACCTGTAGTTTCCCTTGCGTAGACTAATGAACACCACCGTGATCGACTGGTCTTCAGTGTACTGATAGATCGAAGTGGTTAACAAGTTACCAATATGAAAACTGACTGAAATGGACTTAAACATCCAAGTATTAGGTCATTACTGGACTGTGACAAAGTACTAATTCTAGACAAAGTCTAGCATATGTCCATGTAGAAACATAAATATTTCCACTAATGTCTGTAGAAAAAAAATTCAATCACCTCAGTGATTCTCCTCGCCGGAAACTTACTAAGTTCCACTTCGTAGCGCAGCACGTTTTGTGACTATCACAACTTTGAAAATAACTTCTGCGTAGATCCGGCAACCATGTGCCTTGGCTCAGCGTAGCAGCAACTTGCTCTGCAAGTGCTTGTGTTGGAATGAGCTATCGATGCCTCGACCGGCCGGCTTTTATTCAAAACTGCCAGGGTCACGCGTCATCAGCTGATATCTGGAAATCCTCATATCTCTGGTATCCCTGGTCCGATTTACTTGATTTTAAGTGCATTCTCTTTCATTTGGCCGTGCCAGTAATCTGATCCAAGTCTCAAGTCTCTACTCCATGGCTAACTATTTAATCAATAAATAGCCTCGACCTCTGCTATTACTCGCTACGTCATTTGACATGCAAGTATCGGTAAATTCTTTCCAATTGCTTCGAGAAGCAATGTAGCGCGATATTCAAATATCTCAACTTTCAAAAGCGGCTGTAGCCTTTCCCTTGATATCTAGGTGTCTGAATCTTGGAATGCCCATTCCTAGAGTTGGGCACAATACAAACTCTCGACAATGTATATAATGGCTCTAGGATTAATACGAGTGGTACAATTACTGAATGTGTGTTTCATATGATTAAATGTTACATGTTTGATATGCATCAACATATGGCCTATACCGGACCGGATACGAAAACCAAAACTGTCCATGGAAATACAGTACCGTACTTAGAAGTCCACATTGATGACATCATCTGCCAGTTCCAGTATCGATGTTCCATCACCAGGGGTTAAGTAAGTAAGTAATTCGGTGAGTAAATACAAGTTGCTCAGGCCTCCTTTTCTTTACAATCATCCTATTAATAATGGATCTTGCCACGAAACAGAAGCTGATCAAGCAGAGGGCACGGCTAAGAGCTCAGCTTACGCGCATGCAGACCTTCGTAGAAAATCTTGGCGACCAGCAACGTTCTAATTTGCATGAAATTAAATTGAGATATGACGATATGGGTGCTATAATGTCCAAGTTTGACGATGTTCAGTCTGAACTAGAAGTAGGAGATACCGAAAATGTACATGAACAAGCTAGATTGGAATTTGAAACTAAATACTATAAGACTAAGGGTGACATGGGTAACATAATCACTAATATTGAAGAGGCATCACATCATTTAGAAAGCTCAGGCAGAACCCAAGCAGGCACTATGTCAGGGTTGAAACTTCCGTCAATCAATATTGCTAATTTTGATGGGAAGTATGAAAACTGGCTCTCATTTTCAGACAGTTTCAAGGTTATGGTGCATAACATTAACCAGGTACCGGTTGTTCAAAAGTTTCATTATCTCGTGTCAGTTCTCAGGGGGCCGGCTAGCCAATTAATACAATAACCAGGTACCGGTTGTTCAAAAGTTTCATTATCTCGTGTCAGTTCTCAAGGGGCCGGCTAGCCAATTAATACAAAACCTTGCTATAACTGTTGTGAACTATAAGATAGCCCGGAAAATGCAGCAGGACAGATTTGAGAATAAGAGGTGTATATCAGCCATGCATGTTAAGGAGCTCTTAAGCCTAAAACCAGTTGCTAGTGAAACTGCTAAAGAACTCGTAAGGTATTCAAATACATTCAACAGTCATTTAAACGCACTTATAGCCTTGGAACTTACCATTCCACTGCACGAAGTAATACTGATTCAAGTGTATGCTCGAGGGCTTGATATCAGTACTAGGCGAGACTGGGAATTATCGCATGTAGAGAATAATTCTCTGTCCCTCAATGACTTATTATCATTTGTGGAACATAAACGACAAGCACTAGAGAACTTACCAAGCACACAACACACCACTCTAGTGCCCAGACAGCAATTTGAGCGGAGTAAGGTCAAATCACAGGAAGACACTCAAGCACGTTATTCTTATGTCACGACCAGCCACATCAAATGTACCTACTGTCAGGACAATCATAGTATTCACAAGTGTGAAACATTTGCAGCTCTCAGCCTAGGGGAAACGTTTCAAATCGTTAAGGAAAGAGGTCTATGCTATAATTGTTTGCGCACTGAGCATTCATCCAGATACTGCAAATCACGTGGTTGTAAAATGTGCAACAAAAGTCACCTCGCATCATTACACAAACAAAATGAATGTACTCTGATGAATCTGGTAGATTTGTAGTTCGCTTGCCTCTTAAGCAAGAGCCTGAAGTATTAGGAGACTCATTTAGTCAGGCTACGTCAAGGTTAAATCAGCTAGAGCGGCGCTTTAGCAAACAGCCCGCACTAAAGCAAGACTACTGTAACTTTCTGCATGAATATGAAATGTTAGGGCACATGGTGAAAATAAATAACTCTTTGACGTTAGGTGATGACAGTGGATGCTATTACTTGCCACATCATCCTGTTTTAAGCCGTGTAGCACTACAACCAAAACTAGGGTTGTTTTTGACGCATCTGCAAAATCATCAAATGGTTTATCTCTCAATGACACACTATTGGTTGGACCCACAGTTCAAGAGGATCTGTACTCCATTATTCTCAGATTCAGAACACATTCTTTCGCCTTCATTGTCGATATTGCCAAGATGTATCGACAAGTCAAGGTGCATGTTGGTGACAGAAAGTTACAACGGATTATGTGGAGAGAATGTCCAGAGGAGCCACCTAGTTACTATGAACTAATTACCGTAACATATGGCACAGCTGCTGCACCTTTCCTCGCCACGAGATGCCTGCAATAACTCGCTGAAGTAGAGGAATCAAGGTTTCCTAGAGCAACACAAGTTCTCCGCAGGGATTTTTATGTTGATGACCTAGTTAGTGGTTGTAATGACCTTCAGGATGCTCTACAACTCCAGTCCGAAATCATAACATTGTTGGAGAGTGGAGGCTTCCCTCTCAGAAAATGGTGTGCCAATCACCCAGCACTACTGACAGCAGTTTCAGAAGAGAATAGAGAAACTCAGCTGCCTCTTAATCTAGACCAAGGTAGCAGTGTGAAATCTCTAGGCTTATTACGGCAAACATTATGAGATCAAGTCCTGATTTCTGGTAACCTGTGTTGCAGTTCGGATCGTGCTGATTCCATTGTCACAAAGCGCAAGATTTTGTCAGTCATTGCTTCTATTCTTGATCCCCTTGGTTTGGTCAGTCCAGTGGTGATATCCTATAAGATCTTCATGCAAAAATTATGGTTGGTCACACTAAATTGGGATGATGAACTCCCGTCTGAACAAGTTGTAGATTGGGAACGGCTTCATTCTCAACTCCCTGCAGTCAAGGAATTTAAGGTGAAACGATTAGTCACTTGTAAAGGACCCCCATCAGATGTTCAGATTCATGGATTTGCCGATGCCTCGGAACGAGCGTATGGGGCTTGTATTTATGTACGGTCTGTCGACAAGGAAGGGAGGACGTTTGTCAATTTGTTATGCTCCAAGTCCAGAGTAGCCCCTATAAAGAGACTGACGCTGCCTGGACTTGAACTGTGCGGAGCATTGTTGCTCGCACAACTGGTACATAACACACTGCCAGTATTGTCATTCCAAGTCAGCAAGGTGTTCCTGTGGACACACTCTACCAATGTTCTATCCTGGATTGCATCCCCTGCTATGCGGTGGAAGACGTTTGTGGCCATCAGGGTTTCTTCAATTCAAGAATATACTCACAAAGCAGAATGGAGATACATTCCAACCCATGACAACCCAGCAGACTTAATATCGAGAGGCGTTGCTCCAGGACGACTACAAGACATGAAGCTCTGGTGGAATGGTCCGATTTGGCTACCTGAATCCATTGAATTTTGGCCTGTGAAACGTATCTCCCATGTACAGAAGGATGAGTTACCTGAATCTTGAGATACCCATTCTGCGGTCATCCTATGAACTTTCAATCTATGTAATTTCTGTTGAATCAACTGATTCAACGGCGGGGAGCATGTTCCGTTCGCAGTCACGGCATCATGGATGCGCTTGGTGTCTTTGTGTCGTGAGGCGGGAGTCACGGCACCTTGGATGCGTCTGGGGCCTTTTTGTATCGTGTAGCAACAGGCTGTGGGCTTGTGATACAAACTCTCGACAATGTATATAATGGCTCTAGGATTAATACGAGTGGTACAATTTTAATGTTTGTTTCATTTGATGTGAAGGGTGAGTTTTTTTAATGATTAAATGTTAAATGTATGATATGCATCAACACCTAGAATAGTGCAATAAACTTACCGAGTTTCATTGAAATCGCTCCAGCCGTTAAGAAGTTATTAGGGGGGACACACAAAAATCCATCACACACACGCGCTCACACAGACAGACACACGGACAAAAGGTGATCTCATAAGCCTATTTTTTCATAAACGAAAATAGGCTAATAAGGGAACTTTCATGGCATTTGTAGACTTAGAAGAGGCGTTTGATAACGTTGATTGGAGTAAGTTGTTTGACATTTTGAAAAGGATTGGAATAAAGTATAGAGATAGAAGGGTGCTCTACAATCTATACAGAAACCAGACAGCCGTTATTCCAGTCGAAGGACATGAGAGAGAAGCTGGTATTCAGAACGGTAGAAGGCAAGTATGCAACTCATCACCCATACTTTTCAATATTTATATTGAACAAGTAATGGGGGAAATTACTGTAAGCATCAATTAGGAGTATGAAGATTCAAGGAGAAGTAATTTCAACTCTGAGATTTTCTGATGACGTCATCTAACAAGCCGATTCCCCAGAGGATTTGAACGAGCTTTAGCATGGTATGGATTCTGTCTCGAAGAAAGAATTCATGATGAAAATTAATAAATGTAAAACAAAATTAATGGATTGCAGCCGAAAAAGATCAATAACCCTCATTGATGTCAAATTGGCAGGTGAAATTCTAAAGGAAGTAGGAGACTTCTGCTACTTAGGAAGCAAAATAATCAGTGATGGACGAAGCAAAGAGGATATAAAATGTAGGTTGGTTTGGGCAAGGAAATCATTTTTACTGAAAAGAAATCCGCTGACACCAAATATAGATTTAAGTATTAGAAAGTCATTTTTGAAAGTCTTTGTCTGGACCGTCGCACTTTATAGAAGTGAAACTTGGAATGTTGGCGCAGCAGAAATGAGAGAAATAGAAGCGTTTGAATTGTGTGTTACAGGAGAAAGATAAAGATTAGATGGGTAGATAGAGTAACAAATGAAGAGGAAGACGAATGGGAGAGGAGATATGTTTCTGGCGACTGCTAATGAGGAGAAGATATAGGTTTGTAGGACACGTACTAAGACACCCAGGAATAACAAAACTTGGTTATGGAAGGAAAGTTTGAAAACAAGGTCTATAGGGGAAGGCCAAGATTAGAATATGTTATACAAATTGCCTCGGATGTAAGGTATGGTAGCTATGTAGAGATGGAACAATTAGTTCAGGACAGGGGAACATAGAGAACAGCATCACACCAGTCAAAAGACTAAAGACACACAAGTACGTGGAAACATACACTGCCAGGTTGTGTTTTGATTTCAAAAGTGAACCCTGAATCTCGTCACAATATGTTTCATGCACTCAAACTGTAATGTTATTGGTTTAACGTCCCTTTTAACTGCTGCGATTCTTAGAGACGCAGGGTTGCCGGAAGTTTGTCTCCAAGGGATTATTTATCGTGCCAGTAAATCTACTGACACGACTTTCTTACATTTGCGCAAGCTCAAATACCAACTGACGGGGCCAAAATTCGATCCTAGAACCTGCACCTAAATGTATTTATTTATTTATTTATTTTGATTTTATTGATTTTTAATTTGTCTTATTTCATTTTATTCTATTTACAGTACTTCTTTATTCACTTACTATTGATTCACTTACTCATTTATTTATTTGTTTATTTATTTATGTATTACGACCTACGCATTGAATGCTGATGAATCTCGGAACTTCCTCTGAAATTGACCGCGGTCGCCTTGAACCAGGGTGTCATCTCACTCCTCTGCTGTTGTGAGTGTGTTTACAATTAGTGCATTCGTGCCTCTACTACACGATAATTCCTATTATTAATGGTATCAGATGGCACAGTGACCCAAAGATGTTAATTGAGTTTCTTGATTTGGCAAAATTATAGGATGGCAGAGGTTGTCTCATAATGGTCGACTGGTGACATGTCTGGTGTTCAGACAGTCCAAGGAAGAGTGGAAGCCGGATGGAAGAATTCCAGAGAAAGCCATTTGGGTTTGATTATTATCCTTCTCGAAAAACCCCTTGGATGCTCTACCGAAAGGTTGGTTGGTTGGTTTCTCAGTTTAGGGGCTGCGACAACGCGGTCATGTAGCCCCGTGTACTTTGGGTGTGTCTGATAACCAGTGTTAATTGTGATGGCTGTAATAGTGTGTGTTATCTGTAATTCAGGTAAGGACTTCAGACGATCAATTTTCAAGTAGTTCCTACTTTTACTACCAAATGCTACTGTCAATGACACCTAGCTTTGAACTTGGTTACTAAATGCCACCGCAACCATCACCTGGCGCCGAACGTTGGAAGTAATAGAGCATTAATGAAATCTAACCTAGAAATTTAGCTTCACTCAATTGTAGTTAGTAGAAGGTTCTTTATCATGCCATAATCTATGACATGGGCCCACCGGCTTTACTTCCCCTCCGAATAGGGTTGCCAGCCGTTCCGTTTTACCCGGAATAATTCCCATTGTTCTTGTTTTGTTCCCCGTTCCGTGTGGATCTTTAACGGAATGCCAAATATTCCGTTCTTTGATTAATATATTAAATTTCGCACCAATTTTCAAATGTCCCGCTTGATTAATCCATGCTTGACGTGATTGGCGATTGTTGTTAGTGACGTCAATTAGCATCGGCACCGGCACGCAGGCCGCACTGCTTCACTTGACTGAGTGGTAGGGTACAGGTACAAGTTTGAAAGAGAAAATGATTTCTATGTCGGTGTCAGATAGATGGGTACATGTTAAAGATTTATTAGGGGCAACAACATTAAGGAATATCTTAGTCCTAGTGAAGTTCATGCTCAGCAATTCCCCCTCAAATGATTTTACGAAGAGTTTTTTTCTGTCATGAATATCGACTGGAGAGATGATAGAAACAGAATGTCCATTCTTACATTCTTACAATGTTGATAAAACAAGAATTGTTCACATTTCAACTATGACAAAAATGGTAGTGAATTTTATCAGAAGGTACTTACAAATAACAAATCCTTGCGAAGGGTCGTTCAAATGAAAAGCATTTGTAAGTTGCTGGTGTCATAGGCCTATATGATATGTCAGCAATATCTAGTTTTAATTTGGGTATTTGATTATGTATATTTAATATATATGTTTATTATTTATTACAACATTAAACAACCTTGATAAAAAGAAATATTTTGGGACGTAAGTTCCGTTTTTCCATTCTTGAAATATGGCAACCCTACCTCCGAAGGAAGGCATACCGGGGGATTTTTAGCGTTCTTAGGCCCGTTCTTACAATCTCCGGTTAAATCTTTACTGGCACTTTAATGGTAAGTTTACTGGAACTTGATTCTTACAATACCCGGTTAGCGACAAACTGACAGTAAAATAAGCCTTAGCCGGCAGTGAACTTTACCGGAGGATTTTCCTCCCCTAAACTGCTTACTGCCACATTTTCTATTATAATCTCAACGCCAGCTGATTACATACATCGTCAATTTGCCTAGACTTATGCGTAATTTCAAGGGTTTTGTAAATGCCGATGCTGTTCAAAGAAGGAGACGAAAAGTATATAAGAATCGAAGTGATTATTACGAGGAGTTAGATGATCAAGACGTTTTAGTCGATTCCGTTTGACGAAGCTTTTCCTCTTGAGGCCATTATTTGTCTCATTTAGAGATAATTGTCCTTACATATCTAATATTTCTCTTTATAATCGTAACGTAACAAACAGATTGCGCCAAGAACACAGATCAAGATGAAGGAATATAGAAGATATATTTATTATTTACTCCCTGACGCAGATCCACTCTTGACAACTATCAAGAAATATGCAAATCGAACCAGAATATGTACCAACTGTTAAAATAATGCGCAGATCTGCTAACCTACCGTAAACATTAACCGGAATATGGTAAGAAGTATCGAATGTTTACCGGGACTTTACTCGGACCGTAAAGCCAACTGTCAGTTAGAGTTTACTGTCACTTTACTGGAGACTATAAGAACGGGCCTTAGAAATTCCGACAACTTCGGTCGGGTTTAACCGCGCGATCTTGGGCATTGAAGCTGCCAACGCTCTACCGTGAGTGTACGCATATCGCTATGCTGTAAGTGTTGGTATAGCGACCCCTTGTCGTATTCGATGGTTTCACCTGATCTTTAAACCAGCAGTTGGTGTGGTGTGTCTCTCCACAATAGTTTTTCAGTAATACAGACAAGTAGCCTGGACGAGACTTTCTACCGGGAAACGGTGGGGGGATATTTTAAAGCATTTTCTCACGGTTTGTGGGCTCTATGAAGTTGTTCCCGCCAGAATAGGAGTCATTTGACAAAGAAAGGTTTAAGCCTCATAATACATTGCCTTAGAAAAACGTACAGTCGTCTCTGTAGCGTAGCGGTCAGCATGGTTAGCTGCCGCCCCAGAGGTCCTGGGTTCGATTCCCGGCTCTGCCACGAAATTTAAAAAGTGGTATGCGGACTGGAATGGGGTCTACTCAGCCTTGGGTGGCCCAAATGAGTAGAGGGGGTTCGATTGCCACCTCAGCCATCCTCGAAGTGGTTTTCCGTGGTTTCCCACTTCGTCTTCGGAAAAATGCCGGGATAATACCTACTGTAAGGCCACGGCCTCCTCCTTCCCGCTTCATTGCCTATCCATCCCAATCTTCCCCTCCCTTCCCATCCCTCATTAGGCCCCTGTTCGCTTTGCAGGCGAGGCCGCCTGGGCAATGTGCTGATCTCCTCAGTTGTATGCACTCCGACCAGATGTTCCCAGTTCTAGGACACTGCCCGTCGAGGGGGTAGTGGTGAGTTCCCTCGTTGAGTCCGTTGGTTCCACCAACCTGGAGGGTAAACTCGATTAAAAACAAGTAGTTCCGTGAAGAAATATACAGCCTAATTTCATATATCCTACTTATGTTAATTTCCACTATCAACATACAAAATTTCAGCCCGATTGCAGTAATAGATTCTTAGATATTGAGAACCGACTAAATATTTCGGATGGTTGCCATGTTGGATTTTATATATGTAGGTCCTAGAGTTATGTACTGTTGCATGAAGATTATTGTGTACGTGTAGCATTCAAACTTCAATCGCATAATTAGGACACAAGAAGTAACAACGAGATTTTAAAATTTCGCACAGCTGCCATTTTGTGGTTATGGAAACAATTGAAATAAATTACTGTAGATGCCAGTGGATTAACATTCGTATAAAGATTCACAGTACCAAGTTTCACTGCACTCGGATGCTTAAACAGCGAGAAACGTCCATGTGAATATTTATACTTCGCGTCGCCGCCATGTTGGATTTGTGATCACCAGGTTATTGAAAGTCCTATAGGTGAACTTATGTTCATAGCCCCTATGAACATAAAAAATTCAGTTTGATTGCTCTAATAGATTCGTAGATATTCAGAGCCGTCTAAATATTTCGGATGGTCGCCATGTTGTATTGTTAAATGTAAAGGCCATAGAGTCATGTACCATTAAAAGGAAAATTATTGCATAGGTTCATTACTCAAACATTAACTTCGATCGCATGATTACGACACAAGAAATAAAAACTTAATTTTAAAATTCGCACAGCCGCCATCATGAGGTTATGTAAACAATTGAACTAAATTAGATACCGGTGCATTACAATGTGTATAAACATTTCCTGTACCAAGTTTCATTGCGTTTGGAACATTAAATCGCGAGAAAGGTCTATTTAAAATTTTCAAATTCGCTTGGCCGCCATGTTCGTTTTGTAGTTAACGGGTTTTTGAAAGTCTTATAGATGAACGTCCAGTGGTGCCCTTTATCTCCGTACAAAATTTGAGGGTGATACTGCTAATAGTTTCAGAGATACAGAACGCCGGTGGAATATTTCGTACAGCCGCCATCTTGTGGTTATGTAAACAATTGAACGAAGTTAGATGTCGGTGCATTGCAATGTGTATAAACATATACTGTACCAAGTTTTGTGGTGTTTGGTTGGTTAAATCGCGAGAAACGTCTATTTAAATGTCGCAACTTCGCTTGGCCACCATGTTGGTTTGGTAGTTACCAGTTTTTCAAAAGTCACATATGAGAACTTTTAGTAGTTCCCTCTATCACCGTAAAAAATTCCAGGGTGATATCGGTAATAGTTTCGCAGATATTGAGAGCTGGTGAAATATTTTGTACAGCCGCCATGTTGGTTTGATGAGACGTAACAAAATTTGATGGGCACGGTCGGGATCTCCCGGAATAGTCCTATGAACTTACCAAGTTTCATTGATATCGCTCCAGCCATTTAGAAGTTATTAGGGGACACACACACACCATCACACACACACACGCACACCCACACGGACAAAAGGTGATCTGATAAGCCTATTTTTTTTCATAAATTGAAAATAGGCTAAAAACAAAACAAACAAACAAACAAACAAAAAAAACAGTTACTATTATTTTCTCAATTTTTTATGGCCTTAACCTAATAGTTTCATGGTCTAACCAAGGTACTGTTAGCCAAGAGTTCGGCAGTGGTTCGCAGCTACATATTATGCGTTAGCGGCTTCAGTGGCGTAGTTAGTAGGATGCTGAACTGCTGTTCCAAGATCGAGGGTTCAAACCCGGCCGAAGTCGTTGGATTTATGCCATAGATTTATGGCATGTAAAAGATCCTTCCACTAACTAAACTTGTGTGAAGCTTAATTTCTAGGTTAGATTTCGTTGTAACACTCTATGAAATTTCCAACGTTCACCACTAGGTGTCAGTGATATCTGGTAGCGAAAGTTGGAACTACTTGAAATTGAATGGAACTTGTAGCTCACCCTATATGTGGCCACTTGAAACAGCTACAGCCTCTGGCAAGCCGAACATCTCCTCGGACACTCCCGGCACTAAGAGCCATACGCTAAATAAATTATGCGTTACTAGGTGCACTTCTATTGATCTACATATTTAAGGACTATTGAGGCTACTCACTGTTAATCTCTTGAAGAAGTATACCACATTGAATATATTGGCCTATTGAAATAAATGTTTCAAAGTTGCAAAGTGAATATTTCTTAAGATTTGTATTTTGGCTTCAAATTAGTTTAAAAAAAGTTGAACAGTTTTCACATTTATGAAGAGAAAATAGTTGTTGCATAAAATTCCTCCTGGATGGTAGGCAACATATGCCCTGTTAATGGTACGAGACCACAGTAGTGTCAAAAAACTAAGTAACCAGCCTAAGTAGGTAATACCAGTATCGCTAAATTCCTTTCCCAGAAAACCAGGCCATCTGCCACACTGTGTGCCATAAAGATAAAATAAGTTGGTGAAAATAATAATGTCAATCTTTTAGCATGCATTATTAGATAGATAATGGTGTGAAATATTTGCCAAACTGGTTTGTAATGTTTACAGCTCGCATATATTTAGTGAAATAAATTGTATAAAGATTGAATAAAGTTATCTGTTGTGATTCTGTATCAATACAATAATTAATCACATAAATAAAACAAGAAGTTTCGTGACGAACTAAAGAGCCTACTTTTCATGCCAATTATTAATCTACAGTATATGAACCTATCTACAATAATGACGAAATTAAGTTGGTAATATCGAAATGTCTAATTACCTGGAAATATTCCTGGTATAATGTAGCCTAATAGAGCACTACAGTTGGCAGGCCTGGTGACTGAATATATTCTTTGTTCCATCTCTTAAGGTACAGAATACAAAATTTGGTTGAAGTCCAATGGACGTTACATGCAGTTAGACATTGGATTTATCGGCACGTGTAAAAGCTTGTTGGCAACAATGTCAAGCGTGTGCTGGTTAGAAATAATGTGAAATATTATGATATCTTGTTGTGCCAATTTTGGATGAAATCCATTTGTTAGTATAATTGGACCTATCAGCAAGCATAGAATCATGTTGGCAGCACTGCCTAGTATTAATTACTCCAAATTAATCTAGAATGTCAGGTGCTATACGTGTGCAAAGTATAGAGCTGTTGGCTTGCATACTTTCTGATATATTGATATTAGGGTAAAAAATATAGACAGCATTTATTAACAGTTGGCAGCCCTGATAGCTCTTAAGAATACTTATAGTCATATCTGTTATGTTACACATAGCACATACGAAATTTGGTTGAAATCCAACAGATAGTATTGAAGTTACATTTAATTAAATATTGGTCCTATCAGCAGGCTTAGAATCATGTAGGTAGCACTGACGTATATAAGTTACTCCAAATTAATCTAAAAAGTCAGGTAATATACGTGTGCATAGTCGGCTTGCATACTTTCTGCTATATTGGTATTTGGATTTTAAGAAAAGAGAGCAATTATTAACAGTAGGCAGCCCTGGTGGCTCTCAAGAATACGCTCAGTCATATCCGTTTATGTTCACATATGACATACACAATTTGGTTGAAATCCAATTGATAGTGTAGTAGTTATATGCATTTAAAAATTGGACCTATCAGAAGGCTTAACATTATTTTGGCAACACTGTCATGTAAGGCCTCCTGGAAATTAAACTGAAATAGTATTATCTACATGTGTGCCAATTTTGGAGTAGCTCCCATGCATACCTTCCAAGATATGCAAAATGGAGCTCAAATTTCTAGTGCGTTTTTTCAGCAGTAGGTAACACTGATATAATTTTCGAATATGGGCTTGAGATATTCCGATATACATCTTTACTCATACTAAATTTGGATTAGATTGCTGCAGCCGTTTAGGAGTTGATAGGGGGGGGGGACACACAGACACAGCCAGACAGACAGAAGGATAGACAGAGAGACAGACAGACACAAGCCCGACAGACAGACACACATTTTCCCGGATCGATCTCATAAGTCTACTTTTTCCTCATTTTTGCAAAATGTGAAAAGTAGGCTAATAATAGAAAAGTTACGATACTTATGTATACTAAACACGAAATTTAAACATCGTTTACGCCATTATTTATGGCAGGACAGAACATAGAAGAAACAAGTAGTTCCGTGAAGAACTATACAGCCTATTTTCATATATCATACTTAGGCTATGTTAATTGCCTCTATCTACGAGTACATACAACATTTCAGTTTGATTGCTGTAATACACTAGATTCGTAGATATTGAGAACCGACCAAATATTTCGGATGGTCGCCATGTTGGATTTCATATATGTAGGTCCTAGAGTTATGTACTGTTACATGAAGATTATTGTGTACGTGTAGCATTCAAACTTCAATCGCATGATTAGGACACAAGAAGTAACAACGAGATTTTAAAATTTCGCACAGCTTCCATCTTGTGGTTATGGAAACAATTGAAATAAATTAGATCCTAGTGGATTAACATTCGTATAAGGATTTACTGTACCAAGTTTCACTGCACTCGGATGGTTAAATTGCGAGAAACGTCCATGTGAATATTTATAGTTTTTGTCGCCGCCATGTTGGATTTGTGATCACCAGGTTATTTAAAGTCTTATAGGTGAACTTAAGTTCATAGCCCCTATGAACATAAAAAATTCAGTTTGATTGCTATAATAGATTCGTAGATATTCTGAGCCGTCTATATATTTCGGATGGTCACCAAGCTGGATTGTTAAAAGTGCAGGCCATAGAGTCATGTACCATTAAAGTAAAATTATCGCGTAGGTTCATTATTCAAACTTTCACTTTGATCGCATGATTACGACACAAGAAATAGAAACTTAATTTTAAAATTCGCACAGCCACCATCTTGAGGTTATGTAAACAATTGAACTAAATTAGATACCAGTGTATTGCAATGTGTATAAACATTTCCTGTACCAGATTTCATTGCAGTTGGAACATTAAATCGCGAGAAAGGTCTATTTAAAATTTTCAAATTCGCTTGGCCGCCATGTTGGTTTTGTAGTTAACCGGTTTTCGAAAGTCATATAGATGAACTTACAGTAGTGCCCTTTATCTCCGTACAAAATTTCAGGGTGATACCGCTAATAGTTTCAGAGATATAGAATGCCGGTGAAATATTTCGCACATCCACCATCTTGTGGTTATGTAAACAATTGAACGAAGTTAGATGTCGGTGCATTACAATGTGTATAAACATATACTGTGCCAAGTTTTATTGCGTTTGGTTGGTTAAATCGCGAGAAACGTCTATTTAAAAGTCGCAAATTCGCGTGGCGGCCATGTTGGTTTTGTAGTTAACAGTTCTTTAAAAGTCACATAGGTGAACTTCTAGTAGTTCCTTTTATTACCGTGAAAAATTACAGGGTGATATCGGGAATAGTTTCGGAGATATTGAATGCTGGTGAAATATTTCGCACAGCCGCCATGTAGGATTGGTGAGACGTAATAAAATTTCTCGATCGGGGTCGACCGGAATAGTGCTATGAACTTACCGAGTTTCGTTGAAATCGCTCCAGCCGTTTAGAATTTATTAGGGGGGACACACAAACACACTCCTCACACACACACACACACCCACACCCACACACACACACACACACACACACACACACACGCGCGCGCGCGCGCGCGCGCACACACACACGGACCAAAGGTGATCTCATAAGCCAATTTTTTCAAGATTGAAAATAGGCTAAAAAGACAAAAATTTAATATCTTAAGTATCTCTATGATAATTCATCGTACTTCAAGAAATAAAGAGACAAGATATCTAAATCTCAGCAATTTTTGGAAAATTGCTGAGTTTTAGTTCCTTGGCCTTGAAAGTCAATATAGGCCTACCATTTTTTAAGCCTTTATAGGGAGTTTTTTTTGTCGTGTAGCCTCCTGAGAGGCCGAGTGCAGGTCTTTCTAGTCGACGCCCGTGGGCGACCTGCGCGTCGGGATGAGAGATGAGATGAATGGATGAAAGTGGGCAAGGATGTGGAAGGAAGCGGCCGTGGCCTGTCAGAAGGTACTGTCCCAGCATTTGCCTGGTGTTGAAAATGGGAAACCACGGAAAACCATTTCAAGGACAGCCGACGGTGGGGCTCGAACCCACGCGTCTACTGAGTCACCAGAGAGCTTGGTCCCATGAACTAACGCCGCGCTTTAGCCAGCGTAGCCACTACTGTCGGTTATAGGGAGGTGAAAGGCTGCTTGGGCTTTTAGTGCAGGTGCACTTCATAAGAAGATTTCACTCCCCGCCATGGGGGTCCAGGCATGGACACCAAGGTGCCCGCTGATGAGCCTATCTTGGTGTTGCTAGGCGAAACCCCACACAGAACACGGCATAAACCTAGAAAAATTGCTGAGTTTTAATTCCTTGGCCGTGGCAGCCAATATACCAAAATATCTAAATCTTCGATCTATGACCAACATCCCATCGACCAAATGAAATGAAAATCCACAGCCTGCTTCCAGTCTCCGACCGGGTCAGGAATGGAATGAATGAAGCCCCCATCCAGCGGCGAGGATATGAACTGTGCCGGCTGCCGAGGCCTGACGCACTCCTCTGGGGCAATGATTAAATGAATGACAGATGAAATGAAATGATAGTGGAGAGTGTTGCTGGAATGAAATGTTGACAGGGAAAACCGGAGTACCCGGAGAAAAACCTGTCTGCCTCCGTTTTGTCCAGCACAGATCTCACATGGAGTGACCGGGATTTGAACCACGGGCCCAGCGGTGAGAGGCCGGCGTGCTACCGCCTTAGCCACGGAGGCTCCCCATCGACCAAATATAGAGAGATATTTTACATTTCATATTTCTAGCTTCCTATAAACTCCCACTTTCAGTTGAAATGATGAAGTAATTTATAACGCACTAGATGCCACTGCAACCAGCAACTTGCAACGAACGTTGGAACTTCCCCTCCAAAGGAAAGCACACTGAGGGTTATTTTACGCTCTTAGAAAATCTGACGACTTTGGACGGCTTTGAACCCGCGTCCTCGGGCATAGAAGTTCAGCATGCTACCAGTTACGTCACCGAAGCCGCTTCCCACAGAGTCAGATAGAAAACTGAATGTGATCTCGTGCAATGGCGTTGCCATGGCAACCTCTGATAACTCATCCCTCATCAATTTAGAAGCGTTGTCATGGTAACCTCTAATTGCTCTTGGAATTTTCTTATAATTCCGAAATAATTTTTCTCATCCCTTGGCGTAATGGTGGGTCATATCAAAAATTCTTTCAGACAAATGATTTAGGTAATTATTAGGGGAATATTGTCCATTTTGTACGGTTTTGATACTGTGCCTATTAAGAGAGATTTGATTAATGTTTCCCGAAAACCCCATTTTTTTTCACCCCTTTGGTCAATGGTTGGTGCTATCAAAAAGCTTTTTAAACATAAATTTTTGGCACTTATCCGACACATAGTATGAACTTCCTTTACGCCATCACAAAATTATATAATAGATCGAAATATTCCTTTCCCTAAACTTGAATCCATTTATTTCTCCGTTGATGAGGTCTGCAAGTTGTTGTCATCTATACCCCCCAATTCCGCTACTGGGCCTGATAATATACCCGCAAGAATACTCAAAACGTGTGCTCAGGCCCTCGCTCCATCCATCTGCTCAATATTTAACACCTATTTTCAATGTTGGAAATTACCATCTGATTGGAAAATCGCCAACGTTGTTCCTGTCCACAAAACTGGTAATAAAGAATCAGTAGCCAACTACCGCCCCATATCATTGACATCCATATTGTGTAAGGTAATGGAGCGCCTGCTATCGAGGGAGATGTTGCGTTTCCTGAAAGATACAGGTTCTCTTAACGAACACCAGCATGGGTTTCTACCTGGACGTTCCTGTACAACGCTACTCACATCAGCCGTGGACGACTGGCAACAAACTTTGGAAAGAATACCAGGCGGTCAAGTGGATCTCGTTACTCTCGATTGGACCAAGGCTTTTGATCAGGTTCCCCATTCACGTCTCCTTGATAAACTGTGCTCCTACAGTTTCGGTGGTAAACTAGTGGGGTGGTTGACTGACTTTTTTACAATCCGGCATCAGAGAGTAGTCTTCCAAGGCGCTCATTCCTCTACAGTTTTGGTCCCATCTGGTGCCCCTCAAGGATCTGTCCTTGGTCCTCTACTTTTCAACATATTCATGTTGGATCTTCCCCATGCAGTCTCCTCAAACATATACCAATATGCCGACGACACAACTCTCTATCGCAAGATCAAAGACAATAGTGACCTCACCGCCCTGCAGGAGGATCTAAATAACATCCGTGTCTGGTGCAAAATTAACGGCCTGGCTGTCAAATCTTCCAAATGTAATCTAATCTCCCTAACCCGTAATCGAATTCCAGCGGCCAACCCTTATCACTTTGAAAACACTCCGATTCCCCGTGTGCAGTGCGTCAAACTTCTTGGACTCAACATCACTTCCGACCTGAAATGGAACACCCACACCGACGCAGTGAGGAACCAAGCTGCACGCCAATTGGGTATGCTAAGCAGAAATCTACGTGGCTGCCGTACCAAAGTGAAGAGGGCCGCCTACCTGAGTCTAGTACGACCGCTGCTAATTCACGCGTGCCCTTCATGGAGCCCCGGTACCAAGGGAAATATTCTTAAGCTAGAACAGATACAAAATCGTGCCACTAAATTCATTCTTTCGAAAAATTCCGACGTAGGCTCTAAAATCAGACTTCAAAAATGTAGCCTTCCGTCTATTGAGAACCTATTTACCCAAATTGATTTGTTATACCTGCGAAAACATTTTAATAATACAGACTCATCTGCTATTTTAGATAAAATTTCCCTTGGCTACCGATCTGCTCAGAAGGACCACGGAGTTATGCTGAACGCCCCACTACCCAGGACTGAGTCGTACAAACTGGGTTTTGTAAATAGATCGGTCTCTGCATGGAACAGCCTACCGTGTTCCCTGAAGGCCAGCAACAATAATGCCGTTCAGTTCAAGAGGAAGCTGCGGCATTATATGTTCAACAAGTAGGTTGTTCCTCATAAATTATGCCCCGATTCTTTGTTGTGTTAGTGTTCCTTGTGTATCTCCATTTGCAATATGTATGTGATCTCTTCTCTTGTTGTCCTGCCTTATCCTATATAAATTTACCATTCCTCTAATGTATACTGTAAATAATTTATCATTGCTCGATTCTCACTAATTGCCATCTTGTGTGCATATGTAAATATAATCCAGTATATATGTGGTGGGGGCTCTGGCGCATCCCGAATGCGAAGTGGGGCTTTGCTCTTTTCAGAGACTCCCTTCAGTGTATTGTAAATATAGTGTAAGGAACTGATGAATAAATATGAAATGAAAATGAAATGAAACTTTGAATGGATTCGATATTTCACGTATTAAGAGAGTTATAGCGATATTTCACTTTTTAGAACAAAAGACCCCCATTTTCACCCCCATCGACCAATTTTGCCCATTAATTAACTCCATCGAGATTTTAAAGGGATCTTTTATGTAAAAAAAAAAAAAAAATCAAAGTGATTGGTGCAAAATTACGGCGGTTATTGTGTCCACAGTAAGCCTCCGTGGCTTAGGCGGCAGCAAGCCGGCATCTCACCGCTGGGTCCGTGGTTCAAATCCCGGTCACTCCATGTGAGATCTGTGCTGGACAAAGCGGAGGCAGACAGGTTTTTCTCCGGGTACTCCAGTTTTCCCTGTCAAAATTTCATTCCAGCAACACTCTCCACTATCATTTCATTTCATCTGTCATTCATTTAATCATTGCCCCAGAGGAGTGCGTCAGGCATCGGCAGCCGGCACAGTTCATATCCTCGCCGCTAGATGGGGGCTTCATTCATTCCATTCCTGACCCGGTCGGAGACTGGAAGCAGGCTGTGGATTTTCATTTTCATTGTGTCCACAAGAAACTGATATGTATTTACATGTACATATACAGTATACATATATATACATAAATTATGTATAAACTTTTGAACTTTTGACGTAGTTTTGGGGGTCTGGGGGATGAGAAACGCGAAGATATGTTTAAATTTTCCGGAAGTCGAAACATGGTACCCATTGCAATAGTTATCTTTCTAATGAAATCTACCTAAAACCTACTTCTGAGATCTGCACAGGGCCAAACCTTTGTGTGGCTGTCTGTGTGTCTGTGAGTGTGTGTACTCTGTATGTCTGCCCCCTCCCCCTATCAATTCAAACATGACGAAACCGAACTGAACCAAATTTGGTACATATGTAGCACTAACTAAGGGCACCTCAGTGTCATGTTTTACATTGCCGCCATCTTTACGAAAACTTAATGGCGGATACTCAAATGGTCAAAAATTAAAATTAAATTACGACCAAACTAATCATCGGATCATTACCAAATTTGGTAGAAACATACTTTCATATGGGAAGTGTCTTGTGCCCAATCTATAAGATCAACATTTGTACCATTTTAGGATGGCGGCCGTGTTAATCAGCAAACTTTATAATCCATAACATGGATCCCACCAGTTCCGATTATCGAACCGAGAATCGTTTAAACTGTTTTACTGGACGTGGCTCGTTCGAATTAAAAGTTTATTTTGTGATATTATAATGCAGAAGTGACTTTAAAAAGCTGAGCCGTCTAGGTTACAAGACAAGATGGCAGCAGATCTCTCGTTCTGACCTAATTTGAGTATGTTTCATGGAGTATGTTACATGCAATATAGCCTACTGATAGAAATAATATGAACTTTGTATGAAATGGGGTTTAATGGGTATATACTCCAGTGAAGAAATCGTTTAGTCAAATTCATTATTTGCTAAGACGTTGTATGTAAATCATTTGATACCGTGTTACTTGGGATGACATATTTGGCTCTGTAGTTAGAGCTTTGGTCTTTCACCTGGCCGACCGGGGTTCAAAACCTATCAGAGTTGCATATTTTTGCCTGTTTTTTATATTTATTGTTTTTGAGTACTGAGACGTTATAAAATTGAGCGTTATATTGTGCATTTTGCGATAGAAAATATATATTTAGTAAAAAAAAAAACTTTCTCCACCGTATCTGCATGAGTGACTTCTACTAGCAATCAGTTGAACTATGCGGGAACTAACCACGGCCAACCAGATGCGGCCAGTTAGTGAACCCATGCCTACGATGTTATTAAAAAAATCCTCTTATTGCCGATAGAGCGCACTCGCCCCCAAGGATAGGCGTGATTAAAGATTAGCCGTACAGTTTTTTTTTAGCGTATGGCTTTTAGTGCCGGGAGTGTCCGAGGACATGTTCGGCTCGCCAGTGTTGTAGCTGCTTCGAGACGGACACCCAATGGGTGAGCTACAAGTACCGTTGGGGAGGAAAGTTGGAAGGGAAGGGCGAGGAGTTGGAAGGTAGCGGCTGTGGCCTATAGTTAGGGACCAACCCCGGCATTTGCCTGGAAGGAAGATTGGAAACCACAGAAGGCCATCTTCAAGGTTGCCGGCGGGGGGATTCGAACCTCCTCGCCTCCCGGGTGTGAGCGACTGCCATTAGTCATGCCGTAACGACCACGGCTAACTCACCCGGTAGCTGTACAGTATGTACATTAAATGTGTTTCAGCCAGTGATACGTTTAGACCAACGAAGTTTCAATTATTGTAAGTAGTCGGAGTTAATATACCGGTACTGAATTCCTAAGTTGTTTGGAGTGTTTGCTGATGACATTGTGAAATGCTGGGGGTACATTATAAACTATGGTTTGAACGCCGCTGTTCAAATCCAGTGTGCTATTTTACACTTCGAATAAGAAGAAAATGGGAGGAGGACTAAGAGTTATAAATATACACACACATTTAGGAGAAAGCGGGCTATATGTTCTTTCCCGAATATCTTGTTTTTTTCTATCATTCGAATTACACTTCTTCTAGGATTAAAATCGTTGAGCAAAAACCTAGCAGCCTTCCTTTGTACCATCTCCAACTCATTGATGAGCCATACTTGATATGGGTCCCAAACGGTGAGCCCTATTCCAAGATTGGCCTCACCAGGATCAAATAACCTAATTCTTTGGTAGTGGAGCTTCTTCGATTTAATGACTTGTGAACTTTACTGAAAGTACATCGGTGGTGGAACACTACATCCCAGACGGAGGGATAGACAACCTTCTCAGAGCTCTCACGGGAAGGGAACTGCTTACCTCCCTTATAATTCACGAGACCACTGACCGTGTTGCTAAGATTCTTCGCAAGTACAAGATAAAAACAGTTTTTGGCACTGTGACAAAAATTGATCAACGTTTAGGATTAAACAAAGATAAATTGTTCCCCATACTACAGCCTGGGAAGTATGAAGTCCCTTGTACCTGCGGAAAAGTCTACATTGGACAAACAAAACGGTCCATTGCAACTCGCATCAAGGAGCATCAAAAGAACATCCGTCTAAACCAACCTGACAAATCAGCTATAGATGAACATGCCCTGTCTTCAGGGCACGATGTATGTTTCAAAGATGCTCATGCGCTTGCCCTTGTTAAGCACAACTGGTCTAGAATTATAAGGGAAGTAGTTGAAATTCGTGAAAACCCCAATAACTTTAACAGATATACTGTCTATCAGCTGACACTTGGCTGCCAGTTATTAAATCTCTGGGAAGATAGTTCCCGACTCAGTTTCTCTGTTTATTCACCTATTTCAAATTGTACGGTTTCCTCTATGGCTACAGGGACTTGATTTGATTTCCTTTGTACGTTACTGGAGTTGATTCTATCTGATTTCTCGCCGAGGCCTGTATGACGTTGGGTTCAGTAGAGATCCAATTCCCCTTTTGTTTCTGTTTCCTTATATCCATCCCTCCCTCCCCCTCACCGCTCCTTTCCCCTTTTTGGGCCATCCCCAGTCTTCGAGGAGTGTTAATTTTTCCCTCCGGCCCCTTTTCCTTCTCCTTCCCTACTACTCTTTCGCCGTTCTATTTAATATGGCGCGATTTTTCTACCAAGATCCATACTGTAGCTCTTGCTGCCATCTGGTAACGAATAGAGGAATTTATCTAGTTTTTTTAGCCTACTTTCGATTTTTGAAAAAATGAAAGTAGACTTTTGAGATCTACACAGGGCCAAAAATTGTGTGTCTGTCTGTGTGTCTGTGTGTGAGTGTGTGTGTGTTTGAGTATGTGTACTCTGAATGTCTTTTCCCCTAGCAATTCAAACACGGTGAAACCGAATTGAACGAATTTTGGTACAGAGGTAGAAATAGCAAAGGGCACCTCAGTGTCATGATTTATATCGCCGCCATCTGGACGGAAACGTAATGGCGGCCACCCAAATGTTCAAAGTTTAAATCAAATTACGACTAACCTAATCATTTGATCTCTACCAAATTTTGCAAAATCATATATTTATATATCTTTTGACTAAACTACAAGGTCATCGGCCCAATACGTTGCGAATGGAGGCCATGCATGTGTGCAAATCCATTCCCCCTATCTATTCAAACACGGTGAAACCGAATTGAACAAAATTTAGTACAGAGGTAGCACTAGCAAAGGGCACCTCAGGGTCATGTATTATATTGCCGCCATCATGACCGAAACGTAATGGCGGCCACTCAAATGTTAAAAGCTTAAATCAAATTACGACCATCCTAATAATCTTATCTCTACCATATTTTGCAACAACATACCATTTTGTGGGAAGCATCTTTTGACTAAACTACAAGGTCATCAGCCCAATAGTTTGCAGATAGCGGCCATGTATGTGTACAAATCGATTCCCTATATCAATTCAAACACGGTGAAACCGAATTGAGTGTATTTTTTTAACAGAGATAGCACTAGCAAAGGGCACCTCATATTCATGTTTAATATCCGTATAGCACGTTGTATTTAAACAAGCTACTACAACCAACCTTCAATTATACTCCTTGAAAAGGACAAGGAGTTATAACAATGCCCATGCATTTAGGAGAAAGTAGGCTATATGTTCTTTCCTGAACATCTTGTTTCTATGCTCATTGACACACATTCTTTAGCTACATTGTTTTAATTCTATCGAAAAAGGAGGCAAGGTTCCTCTCGAAACGTCTAGAATTTTAAATTTAATTTTTTCGCGGCAATATCCCAAAAAGCAGGAATAATTTTAATACTACTGTACATCCATAACGACACGACGCTGTATTTTGTTTAACGCGTTCTGTTTGATATTGATCAATGCGAGGATCACTCCCCATTGTGATGCCCACAGAATTAGGACTCAAACAGAATTCTGCCGCTAATACTTTTATTCGTCACCCTGCCACAGGGGTAGAGCATTGATTTAGTTCCTAGTGTTCTCGGATCCATTCCCTTTGTCCTAGTGAAATATAAATCACTGAAACAACCCGAGATGCGTGTTCCTCATGAATTCAGTACTGTGCCATTATTAGCGCGCAGTCCAAAACCTGTAGCGTGTTTATGTCTTTCGTGGGTTACACATCGGCAATGTTGCCGGACCCCGCTCTCCTGAATTCATGACCTTAAAGTTCAAAATCCACGTAATGACACTTAAATGCTTGACGTAATTCCTTTTCAAGTCCTGAAGCATAGCCTAAGGGATAATACTTACATCTGGTCCTAACTATAACTAACAAGTATTGACGAGTTGAACTATCACAACTAACACCGCAACTAAAAAAGTGTACATATTGTACATATTTTACCCATACTTTCAGACATAAACACATTTTGTAGCCTAAGTGTAATGGATCTGATGATGATCGCTTGGACGATGGAAACTGGTCATCCTAGTGTATTGAATGTATTTCTTTTCAGGATTAGGGAATAACCTAGCTCATTTGGGTACAATCGTGTTGACCGACTGAAAAGCATCAAACTCTCGTTATGAATACCATTTGTATCTCGTATTTTAAGGGCTGTGACTTCGTGGTCATATTAGCCCCGTGTATTTGGGTGTGTGTGGAGTTAGTGTGATACCCTGTATTTTTGTGATGGCTGTATTGGTGTGTATATTTGCAAATTGGGGATAGGATTGGGAAGGAAACGGCTGTAGCCATGAATTAGGAACCATCCCAGCATTTTCCTAGAGAAGAAGTGGGGAAACCACTTCCAGGATGGTTGAGTTGACATACAACTTCTCAGTTTTGCCTCACGAGGCTATGTGTAGCCCGTTCCAGCCCTCACACCAGAGTAATTTTTCTTTGTCAGAGCTGCGAATTCAACCCGGACTTCTAGGGCGACAGACAAGAACGCTTACGCTAGCTGCTACAACACGGTGTGGTCTAAGGCTCGTTATTAGCCTATTTTCAATTTATGAAGAAAAAAAAAAGCCATATGAGATCACATTTTGTCCGTGTGTGTGTGTGTGTGTGTGTGCGTATGTGTGTCTGTGTGTGTGTTGGTTGGTTCTTGAGTTTAGGGGCTGCGACAACTCGGTCATGTAGCCCCGTGTACTTTGGGTGTGTGTAGAATCTGTCTGATAACCGGTGTTAATTGTGATGACTGTAATAGTAACTTCTAAACGGTTGAAGCGATTTCAATAAAACTCGGTAAGGACATAGCACCATTTTGGCCGACTTCGACCGTGCCCTTCGAATCTTATTACGTCTCACCAATCCAACATGGTGGCTGTGCGAAATATTTCACCAGCATTCAATATCTTCGAAATCATTAAATATATCGCCATGAAATTTTCTACGCTGATAAAGGTCACTACTAGACGTTCACCTGTAGGACTTTCAAAGCCCTGGTAACTACAAAACTAAAATGGCGGCTAAGCGAATTTGAAACTTTTAAATAGACTTTTCTCGCGATTTAACTATCCAAACGCAATGAAACATAGTACAGCAAATGTTTATACACATTGTAATGCACCAGGTTCTAATTTAGTTCAATTGTTTACATAACCTCAAGATGGCGGCAGTGCGAAATATTTCACCAGCATTCTATATCACCGAAACTATTACGGATATCACTCTCAAATTTTATACGAAGAAGAAGGGTACTATTACAAGTTTACCTATGTAATTTTCAAACACCTGTAAAGTACAAAACGAACATGGCGGCCAAGCGATTTTGAAATATTTTAATAGACTATTTTCAGGGTTTAACCATCTGAGCGCAGTGAAATATGGTACAGCAAATGATTATACACATTGTAATGCACTGGCATCTAATTTAGTTCAATTGTTTACATGACCTCAAGATGGCGGCTGTGCGAATTTCTAAAATTAAGTTTGCATTTCCTTTGTCGTAATCATGCGAGTGTAGTGAAAGTTTGAACAATGAACCTACGCAATAATTTTTCTTTAATGGTACATAACTCTATGGCCTATACATATAACAATCCAACATGGCGACCATCCGAAATATTTAGACGGTTCTCAATATCTACGAATCTTTTACAGCAATCAAGCTGATTTTTTTATGTTCATAGAGGCTATGGACATAAGTTCACCTATAGGACTGTCAATAATCTGGTGAACACAAATCCAACATGGCGGCTGCTCGAATTATAAATATTCAAATAGACGTTTCTTGCGATTTAACCATCCGAGTGCAGTGAAACTTGGAATGGTAAATGCCTATACAAATGTTAATCCACTGGCATATAATTTATTTCAATTGTTTTCATAACCACAACATGGTAGCTATGCGAAATTTTAAAATCTTGTTTTGACTTCTACTGTCCTAATCATGCGATTGAAGTTTGAATACTACACGTAGGCCTGCACAATAATCTTCATGTAACAGTACATAACTCTAAGACCTACTGTACATATATAAAAATCGAACATGGCGACCAACCGAAATATTAGACGGTTCGCAATATATACGAATCTATCACTGCCATCAAACTGAAATTTTGTATGGTGATAGTGGCAATTAACATAAGTAGTATGAAAATAGACTTTAGTTCTTCACGGAACTACTTTTAATTAATACAAAAAACATGCCTCTAGCCGTGACACTTCTATACATAATTCCTCAGGTAATCTAGTACCACCGTCAGTGGTCTCGGCCCACGGGATATCTATTAAGGCTCCAATCTCAAATGTCTTGGCTTTGATTCTAAGCTCTGTCAATAAATTTATTTCTGGTCTGAAGGTTGGAACGGGTACACTTAACCTCGTATGACAGAAATGTCCTGGGAATGCTTTTTCGTGTTTTTCCACTACAGCTCCAGAAAAATGCTGCGATGGTGCCTAACTTAAGATCATGAACGCCTCCATTCCAATTCTCACCTCAATTAAAATAGCTTTCTAATGAAATCTACGTAATATACACTCTGAACTTACAACTTGACTTATTTCGTATAGTTCCCGTTGGAACATAGGGCATCCAAGAAGCCTCGCTAACTCACTCTGTTGACTTCACCTGTCTCCAGTCTGAAGGTTGGAACGGGGTACAGGGTACTTCCCCGTAGTCGACCTTCATTCTCTATTGTGCGTCTCCTTGCCTATTTAGGTCTTCCCCTTATCTTAATACCCAGTGGATTCCAATCAAGGGCTTGTTTTTCTATGTCTACATCTGATTTCCAGAGAGTATGTTCATTTCACTTCCATATTCTCCTCTTTATTTGGATTAGGATTTGGTCCTCCCAGGCTCGTACCCTCTGATCTTTATTGACGATTACTTCAGGCTAATTTATTGTATTATTAAACTCAAACACAAGGTAGCCCCATGATGTAAAGCCATTTGCAACTTTCAAATAAAATAAAGTTTCCTCGTAATTGGCCGTATCTGCAATTTTAAGTAAATTGCAAGTATCATTAATAATAAATGATAACATGCAACAACTTGACAAAAACTCTTCTTGATTCCCAGATGAGTGCAGTGGAAAAGCCTAAATCAAGACAGCGTTAGCATATCACTAAAGCGATGAGTCATGGGACATGCCTGTGCATCATTCGGAAAATATTACGAGCCTTACGGTAGTCGCATATGATTTTTAACATCTGACATAGAAGAAACCTCACGTGAAATTGTTGATACACCGGTATTTTATACTATTATTGGCACAAATATTAATCTATTTTAAAAGGGAGTGTTTTACAGATATTGTAGTTTATAATACGGAACTCATTTTATTAGATGATTTGTAGCTTCCACCAGCACTAGCCTAAATAAAGAATACGATATGGATCAACTAGATTAATAGACGCGACACCGCTCATAACCTTAAATTCCTTATAAATAGGCCAACTTGCGAGTAGGCCTAAATGCAGTAGATCATGAAAGGCTTGCCCATTTCCCGGACCTCTTGATTCACAGACCAACACGTAATTTCATATGGATTCTGTTAAAATGAGTCATATTGATATGATAAATGTCGTTTAAAATGGTACAGTAGTCACTTCATAATGCTATTCTTATGGGATACAACTTTGTTTTGCCCAACATCAGCTGATTTTATTTTGGCCCCACGGTCGGTAGAAGCATAGCGGGCGCACTCTCTATCCTATTGTATGCTCGAAGCATTCCACAGCAATAGTATGAAGGAGAATGTAATGGGAACTTACCAAAAAATACTAATATCAAAACAGTTCTGTAGGAATACTATGAAAGCTTTTAATACCTGGGATATTCCGGCGCTGACATACACATTTGTTCTACTTAGACGGACAAAGACAGTACCGAATGACACTGATATAAATACAAGAATAACAAAGAGCAAATGCTGAGTCTTTCGTCGGAAATCTACAATTGGGTCAGTGATATTTCCTCAATTTCAAGGAAGCAAAGGCTGGATCTAGATCACTCACCTCCATAATAAACAGGTCTCTATGTGTTTCAATCACTTGAAACCAGAGTTCGCATGAGCGTTTACCGTTCAGTATGTCATATACATTCCACATGGCCGAGAGTACGTCATGGTATCAATTTCCGACACCGGGCGCTCACTGTTTCCTCTTACCACTGACAGCTGGATCGATCGATCCAGCTGGCAGTGCGTGTTGCACACTTCCGTTCGATCCACCACTGCCAGCTGGATCCTTCCGATCCACTTCCGTCCCAATTTTCAAAACCACTCCCACAAAAATATCCAGCAACTGAGTGGAAAGATGTTACACATCAAAAATCAAACCTCTGCATTTTTCAACCAGAAATAACTCTTTTGCTCAAGATACATCCTGCCAGGCTCGATATACACTCTAACATTCGAAATCAGTAGAATGTAGAATCAGTAGGATGTTTCATAAGTAATGCCTTTTCTAAATTTGGTGTTTTAGAAGATAGAATCTGTTTTCCTTGTTTCTCCAATGCCATTTACAGGAGGCCATTACTAAAATTGCGTATATTGCGAGAATGTAGCATCAAACATCGCCAGATTAAGAAACTTGGAAAATCAAACAGAAGCTGTAGATCTGTTCCCCATGAATTGATCCCTCAATAGCCTCAACGAGGAGTGGATATCTGTTTTCAGCTCATCGCACAGTGGGTTAAAAATCGAAATCTAGGGGGACAAAATTATTTTTACGTTTTAATCATGAATTTAGAGTGAAAGCAACGTACATAATTTGTTTACTTCATAATAAACATCAGTTAAGCCCTCTTTTAAGCTACGTCTACCCATGCAAGAAATTGTCTATGACTAGGAGTTGGATAGAGCATTCTGTTATCTCTTCAGAACAATTTTCTACCCCTAATTTACTTTGAACAAAGTCACAAAGTTACACTTTTGACATAATCGTCGAACCCAGTGCTTCAAAGAGTTGTAAACGTGTGAGAACTGGTTGCGCGGTATCTTTTAAACGTAAAATAACTAAGTAAGTTGCAAAAAGATAAAAAATATTATAACAGGCGAAAACTACAAGACATTATCTACATTTCAACATTAAGTAGAAAGTGCCGCATAGTGACGCGACATACTAAAAATCGAAGTGAAAATATAATTTTTAAAATAATAGTTAAATATTATATAATGCAAATATAGCTAAAATTACGTAACAATTACGCCCATTAATAACTGAAATACGTTACATAGATCATACCTTCAGCTGCATGTTCCATCTTCACACTCTGATTCAGACTGCTCGAACAGTGGTAACAGATTTACACTAAGATGCGTTTATATCCCAGAATAGTGAGCGGCAATTACACACATCAAAAAAAGTTTTGCATCACCTCGGTTCCCAGATCTCCGGCATATAGACGTTGACTGTGTATATTGTATCCAAGATACAGTCCCTTTGACTGTTCATAGATGTCACTAAAACTGCTCAAAGATGTAAACAACCATGCATGAGCAGGGCCTATTAGACGGAGGGGGTACGACAGCCGATCAGTTCCAGTCATTCCACCAGGACGAAGGTACGCTGCTCATGTTGTCTGTAGTTCTACCATGCCTAGAAGGTCAATACCGCAGTTCGATCGCGTCCGCATTGTTACTTTGTGTCAAGAAGGGCTCTCAACAAGGGAAGTTTCCAGGCGTCTCAGAGTGAACCAAAGCGATGTTGTTCGGACATGGAGGAGGTACAGAGATACAGGAACTGTCGATGACAGGCCTCGCTCAGGCCGCCCAAGGGCTACTACTGTAGTGGATGACCGCTACTTACGGATTGCCGCTCGGAGGAACCCTGACAGCAATGCCACCATGTTGAATAATGCGTTTCGTTCAGCCACAGGACGTCGTGTTTCAACTCAAACTGTGCGCAATAGGCTGCATGATGCGCAACTTCACTCCCGACGTCCATGGCGAGGTCCAGCTTTGCAACCCCGACACCATGCAGCGCGGTACAGATGGGCCCGACAACATGCTGAATGGACCCCACGGAATTGGCATCACGTTCTCTTCACCGATGAGTGTCGCATATGCCTTCAACCAGACAATCGTCGGAGACGTGTTTGGAGGCACCCTGGTCAGGCTGAACGTCTTAGACACACTGTCCAGCGAGTGCAGCAAGGTGGTGGTTCCCTGATGTTTTGGGGTGGCATTATGTGGGGCCGACGTACGCCACTGGTGGTCATGGAAGGCTCCGAAACGGCTTTACGATACGGTACCTGAATGACATCCTCTGACCCATAGTGCAACCATATCGGCAGAATATTGGAGAGGCATTTGTCTTCATGGACGACAATTCTCGACCTCATCGTGCACATCTTGTGAATGCGTTCCTTCAAGATAACGACATCGCTCGACTACAGTGGCCAGCATGTTCGCCAGACATGAACCCTATCGAACATGCCTGGGATATGTTGAAAAGGGCTGTTTATGGACGTCTTGACCCACCAACCACTCTGAGAGATTTACGCCGAATTGTCGTTGAGGAGTGGGACAATTTGGACCAACAGTGTCTTGATGAACTTGTGGATAGTATGCCACGACGAATACAGGCATGCATCAATGCAAGAGGACGTGCTACTGGGTATTAGATGTAGTGGTGTGTACTGCAATCTGGACCACAAATGCTGAAAGTCTAGCTGTATGATGGTACAACATGCAATGTGTGGGTCTCATGAGCAATAAAACGAGCTGAAATGTTCTTTGTGTTGATCTCTATTCCCTTTGTATACGGTTCCGGAACTCTTGGAACCGAGGTGATGCAAAACTTTTTTTGATGTGTGTATATGAGAATGCTGTAGAAGTAATACATTTTGATTTTTAATTATGGAAATGAATAATTTTGTCCTCCTAGATTTCTTGACCCACTGTGCATCGGTCACCCCACGAATGATAGATTTTTCAGGAGAATTGTCACATTTGATGAAAAATGGGTCTATTACCGCAACGCTGACGCCTCGAAACAGTGCCTCAGTGCCCGTCAGTCTGTCCAAGTCAACGTTGAAAAGGATCGGTTCGCCCCAAACTGATGTGTGTCTCGTGGAATTATGAAGAAGTGATTCACTGGCAGTTTGTTCCAAACGGGCGTGCAGTCAATGCGGATCTTTATACTAAACAACTGGGACGAGTTCATGAAATTTTGAGATGGATACCCAGCATTAGTTAACTGAAATAGAGTTCTCTTGCAGCAGGGCAATGTGAAACCTCATACTGCACGAACAACCGTGGCAAAAAATCAGCAATTGGGAGGAATCGACCTGGTACCACATCCAGCATACAGCCCTGATCGTTCACATTACCATCTTTTTGATCCATGGCCCATTTCGTGCGTGGAAGAAATTTCGATAACATTAAAGCAGTGGAAGTTGGTCTCGCCGAATTCTTCGCATCAAAACCCTAAAATGGTACCGTCTTGGGATAGGGAACCTAGCTGAATGATGGCTTAAGACCATTGAATCTGATGGTCTCTCCTTTGAAGAATATCTTAATGTCTTGTCAGAAAACTTTTCAAATACATTTTCTTTAAAATACGACATTACATATGACACGAGACATCCCCTATAAAATATACTATACAACACAGAATTAAACCAAGCCTCACAATACCGTCAAACACACTTACACACTACCCCGGATTAAAATATGACCGTAATTAAATATAATAATAGTGATAATAATAATAATAATAATACAAATAATTGTAATAATGATAATATTGTCACTGCAACCACTGCGAACGGACCAATGTAATAGGACACGTTGCCAAGACGATATATATATTTGTCATGTGACCTCCTGAGAGGCCGAGTGCAGGTCTTTCTAGTCGACGCCCGTGGGCGACCTGCGTGTCGGGATGAGAGATGGAATGGATGAAGATGAATGAAACTGGGCAAGGATAGGGAAGGAATCGGCCGTGGCCTGTCAGAAGGTACCGTCCCAGCATTTGCCTGGTGTTGAAAATGGGAAACCACGGAAAATCATTTCAAGGACGGCCGACGGTGGGGCTCGAACCCACGCGTCTACCGAGTCAGCAGAGAGCTTGGCCCCATGGCCTAACGCTGCGCTTTAGCCAGCGTAGCCACTACTGTCGGTGATAAAATATTGATATACAATTAATGAACATAATTTTCTCTTTTTTGTCTTAGCGAATGGCTTTTAGTGTTCAGGGAGTGTCCGAAGGCATATTTGGCTCGCCAGAGTTTGTAGCTGCTTCTATGTGGACACCCATGGGGTGAGCTACAAGTACCGTCACGTGTGGAGTGTTGTCTGGGGAGGAAAGTGTGAATATAAGGACGAGGAATTGGATGGTAGCGGCTGTGGCCTACTGTATAGTTATGGACCAACCTCGGCATTTGCCTGGAAAGAAGATGGGAAACCACAGAATACCATTTTCAAGGTTGCCAGTGGGGGGATTTGAACTTCCTCGCCTCCCGGATGTGAGCAACTGCCTGCTGCCACGCCGTAACGACCACGGCTAACTCACCCGGTATGAACAGAAATAAATAATATCTATAACTTAGTCTAAATATAACTGTCTTGGTGGACTCCTGTTTATGAAAACCTATAGCCGATATGTAATACCACTGGTGACTTTTTATGATTCAGATCCATACAATAGGACTGATTTAACATTACTTTTTAAAATCTTCAGCTTAGTTCTTGTAGTTATAGTTTTACTCTTCCCAATTGGATAAATCTGCACGAAAGCTAGACCTACTACAGACAGCACGAAAACACAGGTTATCATATAAATTCTCCACACATACTCATGTACACTGGGCTGTATTTACCACAACGTCCAAGCCCCTAAATGAAACAAAGTAACAGTTAACTCTGTGTCGTAGGCGTAGACTACGGCTCAGCACGTGTTCATACAATCGAAAACACAGTACTAGAAAACAGCACTTACTTTAGTTATTGTTGCTTTAAGGTGCAGAACAACGAGGTCATCTGCCGCAAGACTTACTTTCTGAATACTCTACGTAGTTCAAGTTTGTTCATTGCACAGTACAGTAGTTATAGTGAATGCTATTTGCCAATTTAAAAGATTCATCCAATTGAAATTCAATTAGATGAATAATTTACAGAAAACATGTTTGTGAAAGGTTACATGTTCGACACGTGTGATTATGTAGCAATCAACTAGTATTTGTCTAGTGAGCTGTTTAAATAATGGCTTGACTAACGAGCTACGAGATGAGATGTACAAATAACCAGTGCCATGTTTGTGCTGCGCAATTAGTACCTCACTGAAGGGGAACATGGATATTGACGGCAGAAAGGACAGTACATTGTGTTTTTGAAAATAGCTCACACCAGAATTAAAACATTTCTTGGTAGGCCTAGGGATCGAACCCTGACCTCAGGGGCGACAACCGAGAACGCTAGCCACTACTTTACTAGATGGTCTTAATCTCTTATAATTAGTTACGGTAACGCACAATATTGCTTTCGCTTTCCGTAGTGTTTCATTTTATCCCGTATTTTGTCTTATTCAATTCAAAATATATTTCTACATGGAGATTGAGAATATTAATAACAACTCATTGACAGTATTACTCATAAGTTTAAACAAACAATGTGTAAAGGGGTTTACGAAGGCCGTGGCGTAACCCATTCTTGTACAGCTGACTGACTGACGTTGGTGTTCTGCGCCGCTAGCGCCGGCCAAGAGTGGGGCGCGCTTGAACTCAGTCAGTGATAACACTATGTACTCTATTCGTCATGATTCAGGTAAGGATTGGGAAGGAGGCGGCCGTGGCCTTAAGTTAGAAACCATCCTGGCATTTGGCTGTAGTAGAAGTGGGAAACCGTGCAAAACCACTTGCAGGATGACTGAGGTAGGAATCGAACCCACCTCCTCTCAGGTTTGCCTTACAACGTTGAGTGTACCCTGTTCCAACCCCCAGACCAAAATTACATTTTCTAGCATAGCCGGGAATCGAACCCGGACCTCGGGGGTGATAGCCAAGAATGATAGGCACTACCAGGAGGTGAACTCTAAGACTATCGACCTGTGTTGAGACCTGTACCAGACTTGCCGCTGTCTCAAGTTATGAGGCTGCTGATGTTGTCCTCTTTGTTATGTAGATGCGATAGGGTCGGGTCAAGGTATTTGATTAAGGAGTACAATGGCTGTCCCTACAGTGTAAGCTAATGTACTCTCCATTATGTTGCTAAATTATTAAATAGCTGACGTTAGTAAGGGCAATAAAGGGTCATAATGCGTAACTTCTTGAAGTAGCAAGGAGAGAAGAGATCGATAGCACACCACGTTCCACAAGTCCATTGAAATTGGAAGTACGCTAGTCGGCTTCGGTGGCGTAGTTGTAGCATGCTGAGCTTCTATCCCCAAGATAGCGGGTTCAAACCCGGCCGAAGCCGTCGGATTTTTTAAGAGCGTTAAAATCCCTCAGTAGGTCTATGCCTTCCTTCGGAGGGGGAGTAAATCCGGCGGTCACATGTCATAGATTTACGGCATGTTAAAGAACCTTCCACTAATTACACCTGTGTGAAGCTAAATTGTATAGGTTAGGAATGTAAACAACGCTCTTAGGTTTCCATGTTCGTTGCAAAATGCCGACTGTGGTGGCGTCTAGTAGCTAAGTTCTGAACTAGGCCTAGTAGTCGTTGATGGTAGCGTTTGGCGGCAAAAGCAGGAACTATTTGAAAGATTCCAAATTGCAGTCCTTACTTGAATTAAAAAACAGATACACACACTAATACAGCCATCACAATTAACACCGGTTATCAGACAGATTCTACACACACCCAAAGTACACGGGGCTACATGACCACGTTGTCGCAGCCCCTAAACTTAGAACCAACCAACCCAACCAACTGAAATTGGAAGTAAGATAATAACGCCGTCGTTTGGTACGCTATTCTAGCGCCGGCACCATCACTACATCGTGAAATCCAATAAGTTATGTCAACATTTTGGAACCTCTATAGCAGTCATGGGCAAAGTGAGGCCCTTGAGCAAATCAAATGCGGCCCCCGCCATGGTTTCCAATTATACTTCCTACAAACGACATATTTTCTTTTCCGTGCACCTAGAAGTGAAACACTGCTTCATTCTCATTGTATGTATGCGTTTTGTATAATAGAGTTGCAGCTAAAACTGATTGAGTTACAATGTCTCTGAATTAAAGCAACTATTCCTCAGCGTTTCGAAAAGTGAGTTCTACAAGGCCCTACCAAAATCAAGCTTCCCAAACTTGAAATCTCATGCACAGAAGATAACTGCCATGTTCGCATCTTCCTATATCTGTGAACAGGTGTTTTCTACAATGAAGCTTCGCAAAAATAGCGTGAGAATTAGATTGACCAACCACCATTTAGCTGCGTTACTAAGAATCAGCTCATCCCAGTTTCAACCAGATTATGAAAAACTTTCAGAAGCACAGTCACAGTTTCACATGTCACATACTCCTTCCTCTTCTAACAAATAATGAAGGTGTGTTCTTTTTTCCTAAATTTTCTCCCATTGTAGCCGATAAGTGTTGTTTGATTTAAAATTCAGAAACAAAAAGACACGTATAGTCAGTCTGAAAGACTGGACGTTATATCATTTTAAATGCTAGCAGCCGAGTACCAAGAAGGCAGTGCGAGAACAGAGTTTCAAGATTCCATTTTGTTTCTTCACTACCTACTTGAATGTTCTCGCACTGCCTTCTTGAAATTCTGTTCTCGCACTGCCTTCTTGGTACTCGGCTGCTACATCGTACTATGACGTCACACACCTCAGTGCATTCTAGGTACACTTCGTCGCGTCACCGTAACGTAACGCCAGACCTCAGCGTAACGACGAAGTCGACAGGATCATTTAAAATGATAAAAGATTGTTATCTATCTATGAACATGTTTTGTTTTCATTTCGGCCCGCATAGATTATTTTGTACTGCATCGGGCCCTGCCCCTAAATAGTTTGCCCATGTCTGCTCTATAGGGAGGAGAAATGCTGTTGGAACTCTTGGTTCCCACAACAAAGTAGCACAACGATATACTACACTTAAGTGACGTATTTCAAGATGAGCTTCCCTAGCGATGGTCCGGGCAGGATGGACTAAGAGCCTGCTGATGTGTCTGACTTAGTGCACCTTGGCAATACAAAGGGACAAACACTGCAGAAACCTAAATGTATTAAAGAAAGCTTTACAGTTGGTAAACACAATTGTGCTCAATTACAGTAGGTGGTAAAATAAGCATTTATACACCCTATCCTGAAACAAATATTACATCCGATATTTATGACAATATAAAACGGGTTCAAGTCACCTCCGTAGCGTAGCGGTCAGCGTGGTTAGCTGCCGCCCCGGAGGTCCTGGGTTCGATTCCCAGCTCTGCCACAAAATTTGAAAAAATGGTATGAGGAATGGAGCGGGGTCTACTCAGCCTGGGGTGGTCCAAATGAGTAGAGGGTGTTCGATTCCCACCTCAGCCATCCACGAAGTGGTTTTCCGCGGTTACATACTTCGACTTCGGGCAAATGCCAAGATGGTACTGTACCCGTATCCACATGGTATTACCTGTTGATATCCGATGGCAAAACTGGATGGTAGATACTTCTACCAACAAGGATCAAACTGGCATAAGGACATCTCAATATAAAATAATGTGATAAGCAAATGTCAGTGGTAAAAGAACATAAATGAAAAACTAGCTCAAAGTGAACTGGAAAATTCTTACAATTAATCTCGGGCATATGGCTAAACGTTGGAAAAAGATTGCCCACTGGTTCTCGTAGAACATCCTGTTTCTAATATAAATCACTAAATCATTTTGAAATTAGAATTAAATAATCAGTTTATTTACTGAAGGCGAAGAATCGTAGATCTAAACCTTTAAGCAAAATGTAGATTATTATCTACCGTAGCATATCTTATATATAAAAGTGAAAGTCTGTATGTATGTGGGTGAGTGGGTGGGTGGGTGGGTGGGTGGGTTCCGTATACAAATCTACACCGTTCCACCAATCTCAACCAAATTTTGCATACACATACTTTAGGACCCAGAAAGAATAGCTGGCTACATGAATTCTCGATAGTCTTTCTCATTCTTCTGATTTTAGCCCTTTTGCACTCAAGCGCAGGCTAATCAAATCATAAAATATACTCATGAATTAATGCCAAGGCAGATATTTTCCATGGCAACATAGCTCAAGTCGAGACACGGCCGTCAGGATGCCAGTTGCGCTCTGCACTACCGGTATAGAAAATGAGGATCTTTACTTGAAATCCCGTTAGTTACTCACCTACTCACACAGCACTGTCAAGTTTAGCATAACAAAGACTTGACACTATCTTCTACTATATATTTGTCAAATACCACTCACTCACTCACTCACTCACTCACTCATTCATTCATCACGAAATCTCAGAAACCACCGAACGGATTGGAATGAAATTTGGTATGCTGCTTCCCCAAGGGCCGCAAATGCCCACTAAGAGAGGATTTTTGTATATTCAGGTTCTAAAGGGGTGTTAAGGGGGAAGACCTGCATTTCTTTGAATAGCAATATCTCCCGATTGGTTTCATTGGGGGATGTCATACTCGGCACATACACTCATCATTAAAAATCAGAAGACACGAGTCTGAGGGTTTTTCGATGTGGCGTATATTATGAGGTGAAGGGGGTGAAAAGTGGGGATTGAAAGATTCCTAACGGAGCGTGTATCTCTTAAACGACATAGGCGAGGAGTTTGAAACTCAGGGAAAACAAGATGTTCAGTAAAGAACATATAGCCTACTTTTTCCTAAATGCATGGGTATTGTTATAACTCTTTGTCCTTTTCAAGGAGTATAATTGAATGTTGGTTGTAGTAGCTTGTTGAAATACAACGTGCTATTGGGATATTAAACATGAATATGAGGTGCCCTTTGCTAGTGCTACCTCTGTAAAAAAATTCATTCAATTCGGTTTCACCGTGTTTGAATTGATCTGGGGAATGGATTTGCACACATACATGGCCGCTATTTGCAAACTATTGGACTGATGACCTTGTAGTCAGTCATAAGATGCTTTCCACAAAAAGGCATGTTGTTGCAAAATCCGGTAGAAATCAAATTATTAGGATGGTCGAAATTTGATTTAAGCTTTTAACATTTGGGTGGCCGTCATTCCGTTTCCGTCAAGATGGCGGCGATATAAAACATGACACTGATGTGCCTTTTGCTAGTGCTACCTCTGCACCAAATTTCGTTCAATTCGGTTTCACCATGTTTGAATTGATAGGGGGAATCGATTTGCACACATACTTGGCCACCATCTGCAAACTATTGGGCTGATGATCTAGCAGTTTGGTCAGAATATGCTTCCCACATAAAGATTTGTTGTTGCAAAATTTGGTAGAGACTAGATTATTAGGTTGGTCGTAATTACATTTTAGCCTTTAACATTTGGGTGGCCGCGATTACGTTTCCGTCAAGATGGCGGTGATATAAAACATGACACTGAGGTGGCCTTTTCTAGTGCTACCTCTGTACCAAATTTCGTTCCATTCGTTTTCACCGTGTTCGAATTAATAGGGGGAATGGATTTTCACACAAAGATGGCCGCCATCCGCAAAATATTAGGCTAATGACCTATTAGTTTGGTCAAAGGATGCTCCCTCCATAATGGTATATTGATGCAAAATCTGGTAGAGATCGGATGATTAGGTTAATCGTAATTTGATTTAAGCATTGAATATTTGTGTGGCCGCCATTACGTTTCCGTCACGATGGCGGCGATATAAAACATGACACTGACCTGCCCTTTGCTAGTGCTACCTCTGTACCAAATTTCATTCCATTCGGTTTCACCGTGTTCGAATTAATAGGGGTAATCGATTTTGACACAAAGATGGCCGCCATCTGCAAACTATTAGGCTAATGACCTATTAGTTTGGTCAAAGGATGCTCCCTCCATAATGGTATATTGATGCAAAATCTGGTAGAGATCGGATGATTAGGTTAATCGTAATTTGATTTAAGCATTGAATATTTGTGTGGCCGCCATTACGTTTCCGTCACGATGGCGGCGATATAAAACATGACACTGACCTGCCCTTTGCTAGTGCTACCTCTGTACCAAATTTCATTCCATTCGGTTTCACCGTGTTCGAATTAATAGGGGTAATCGATTTTGACACAAAGATGGCCGCCATCTGCAAACTATTAGGCTAATGACCTATTAGTTTTGTCAAAGGATGCTCCCTCCATAATGGTATATTGATGCAAAATCTGGTAGAGATCGGATGATTAGGTTAATCGTAATTTGATTTAAGCATTGAATATTTGTGTGGCCGCCATTACGTTTCCGTCAAGATGGCGGCGATATAAAACATGACACTGACGTGCCCTTTGCTAGTGCTACCTCTGTACCAAATTTCGTTCCATTCGGTTTCACCGTGTTCGAATTAATAGGGGGAATGGATTTTCACACAAAGATGGCCGCCATCCGCAAAATATTAGGCTAATGACCTATTAGTTTGGTCAAAGGATGCTCCCTTCATAAAGGTATGTTGTTGCAAAATTTGATAGAGATCGGATGATTAGGTTAGTCGTAATTTGATTTAAGCATTGAACATTTGGGTGGCCGCCATTACGTTTACGTCAAGATGGTGGCAATATAAAACAAGACACTGGGGTGCCTCTTGCTAGTGCTACCTCTGTACCAAATTTCATTCCATTCGGTTTCACCGTGTTCGAATTAATAGGGGTAATCGATTTGGCACAAGGATGGCCGCCATCCGCAAACTATTAGGCTAATGACCGACTAGATTTGTCAAAGGATGCTCCCTCCATAAAGGTATGTTGTTGCAAAATTTGGTACAGATCGGATGATTAGGTTAGTCGTAATTTGATTTAAGCTTTGAACATTTGTGTGGCCGCCATTACGTTTCCGTCAAGATGGCGGCGATATAAAACATGACACTGGGGTGCCCTATGCTAGTACTACCTCTGTACCATATTTCATTCCATTCGGTTTCACCGTGTTCGAATTAATAGGGGCAATCGATTTTCACACAAAGATGGCCGCCATCCGCAAACTATTAGGCTGATGACCTATTAGTTTGGTCAAAGGATGCTGCCCCCATAAAGGTATGTTGTTGCAAAATTTGGTAGAGATCGGATGATTAGGTTAGTCGTAATTTGATTTAAGCTTTGAACATTTGTGTGGCCGCCATTACGTTTCCGTCAAGATGGAGGCGATATAAAACATGACACTGAGGTGTCCTTTGCTAGTGCTACCTTTGTACCAAATTTCGTTCAATTTGCGCTCACCGTGTTCGAATTGATAGGGGGGGACAGACATTCAGAGTACACTCACTCACTCACACACTCACACACACACACACACACACACACAGACTCACACACACACATACACACACACACACACACACACACACAGACAGACACACTTTTTCGCCCTGTAGTGATCTCATAAGTCTACTTTCATTTTTTTGCAAAAATCGAAAGTAGGCTAAAAATCAGCATAAAAAATAAGTAAATATGTGTTTGTCCGTTTTTTCATAAATCCAATTTAAGGGGCCCATGGGGAGGGGTGAAATTCGGGGGGGGGGGGGGGGGAACAGGAAAGAAAATGTCCTAACTGATTGACTGATTGACTCACTCATCAAACTCAGGGGGAAAACCGCTTTAAAGTAAGTAAATAGCTGTTCGACAGTTTTTTTATAAATCAAATTTAAGGGGTTCATGGGGAGGAGTGAAATTCTGAAAAAAGAAAATTGAAAGAAAATGTCCTGACTAACTCACTCACTCACTCACTCATCATCGCCCAGCCAAAATTATTGAAGTTAGAAACATGACAGTTTGGGGATATGTTCCTTGTATGTCAAAACCGTCTACTAAGGGAGGATTTTCGGATATTCAGGTTCTAAAGGGGTCTCATGGGGGTTAAACCTGTATTTCTTGGAATAACAATATCTCCCGATTGGTTTCATTGGGGGATGTGATACACGCCATATAAACTCATCATTATAGAGTAAGAAGACACGTTTCTGAGGGTTTTTCGATGTGGTGTATATTATGAGTTGAAAGGGGTGAAAAGTAGGGATTGAAAGATTCCTAACGGAGCGTGTATCTCTTAAACGACATAGGCGAGGAGTTTGAAACTCCGCGGAAAACATCAGCATAAAAAATAAGTAAATATGTGTTTTACCGTTTTTTCATAAATCCAATTTAAGGGGCCCATGGGGAGGGGTGAAATTCGGGGGGGGGGGGGGAACAGGAAAGAAAGTGTCCTAACTGATTGACTGACTGACTCACTCATCAAACTCAGGGGGAAAACAGCTTTAAAGTAAGTAAATAGCTATTCGACAGTTTTTTTATCAATCAAATTGAAGGGGTTCATCGGGAGGGGTGAAATTCTGAAGAAAAAAAATGAAAGAAAATGTCCTGACTCATTCACTCACTTATCATCGCCCAGCCAAAAATATTGAAGTTGGAAACATGGCATTTTGGGGATATGTTTGTTGTATGTCAAAACCGTACACTAAGGGAGGATTTTTGGATATTCAGGCTCTAAAGGGGTCTTAAGGGGGTTAAACCTGCATTTCATTGAATAACAATATCTCACGAGTGGTTTCATTTGTGGATGTGACACTCGGCATATAAACTAATCATTAAAAATAAGCAGACATGTGTCTAAGGGTTTTTCGATGTGGTGTATTATTATGAGGTGAAAGGGGTGAATAGTGGGGGTTGAAGGATTCCTAACGGAGCGTGTAGGCCTATCTCTTAAACGACATAGGCGAGAAATTTGAAACTCAGCGAAAAAAATCAGCTAAATAAATAAGTAAATCGGTGTTCGACCGTTTTTTCATAAATTTATTTAAGGGGCCCATGGGGAGGGGTGAAATTCTGGTAAAAATAATTGAAAGAAAATCTCCTGTCTGACTCACTCACTCATCACGCCCAGCGAAAACTATAAAAGTTGGAAAAATGAAATTTTGGGAATATGTTCGCAGTAGCCTATGTCGAAAACGTCAACTAAGGAATGTTTTTTGTTTATTCGGGTTTTAAAGAGATGTTAAGGGGGTAAACGTGCATTTCATTGAATAACGATATCTCAAGAGTTGTTTCTTTGGGGATGTGATATTCGGTATATAAACTAATCGTTAAAAATAATCAGACATATATCTAAGGGTTTATCGATGTGGTGTATATTATGAGTGAAAGGGATGAAAATTGGGGGTTGAGGGATTCTTAACGGAGCGTGTATCTCTTAAACGACATAGGCGAGTAGTTTGAAATTTGGCGGGAAAAACAGCTTAAAATACAAGTAAATAGGTGTTCGACCGTTTTTCCCTAAATCCAATTTAAGGGGCCCTTGGAGAGGGGTGACATTCTGGGGGGAAAAACAGGAAAGAAAGTGTCCTAACTGATTGACTCACTTACTCACTCATCAAACTCAGGGCGAAAACAGCTTTAAATAAGTAAATAGGTGTTCGACCGTTTGTTCCATAAATCCAATTTAAAGGGTTCATGGGGAGGGGTGAAATTATCAAAAATAAATGAAAGAAAATGTCCTGACTCACTCACTCACTCATCATCGCCAAGCCAAAATTATTGAAGTTAGAAACATGAAATTTTGGGGATATGTTCGTTGAATGTCGAAAACGTCCACTAAGGAAAGAGTTTTGAATATTCAGGTTCTAAATAGGTGTTAAGGAGGTAAACGTGCATTTCATTGAATAACAATATCTCACGAGTGGTTTCATTTGGGGATGTGATACTTGGCATATATACTAATAAATTAAAATAAGCTGACACATGTCTAATGGTTTTTCGATGTAGTGTATATTATGAGGTGAAAGGGATGAAAAGTGGGTGTTGAAAGATTCTTAACGGAGCGTGTATCTCTTAAACGACATAAGCGAGGAGTTTGAAACTCGGAGGAAATCAATCAGCTTAAAAATAAATAAAAAAATAAATAAAATAAATAGGTGTTCGAACGTTTTTTCATAAATCCAATTTAAGGAGCCTATGGGGAGGGGTGAAATTCTGAAAGAAAAACGTCCACTAAGGAAGGATTTTTGTATTTTTACTCTCATCGACCAACCCAAACTATTAATGTTAGCAGAATGATATTTTGGGGATATGTTTGTTGTGTCTCGAAAACGTCTACTAAGGAGGGATTTTTAGATATTCAGGTTCTAAAGGGGTGTTAACGGGGTTAAACCTGCATTTCATTGAATAACAATATGACACTACTATGCCGCGAGCGAAGGGAGGCTAAAAATGAGATGGTGTGTGTCTGTGTATTACTCAATCACGCAAGTACCACTGGTCCGATTTACATGAAATTTACAGGGAAGTAGCTGATTTACCTGGTTAACATATAGGTTACTTTTGATTTCAATATTTTGCACTATTTAAAGATGGCGACCATTTTAGTGACGTCACTACACCCTTTGGTTTTAAACTTTCATATTTCCATTTCAAATAAAAAGAGAACGCTATGAAATAGCAAACTTTTGATGGCATGTACGAGGTTTAAAATTACATTCTCTATCCGAAAGGTATCTCCAACCGTTAGCGAGTAAAACCTAAATTTGTGCTATAAAACACGGTCCATGCCGAGCGGTGTAGTTGGACAAAATATTCCATCCGTAAACTCCCTCTGCACAGTACCTCGCCTATCCCCTGTTTTAACTGTCACCTTCACATTTTATTTTATTTATGACGCGTAGCGAAGCACGGGTACTTCAGCTAGTCACAAATAAATATGAGAATCGCCTTAATCTTGGCGAGAATATACAGCATGAAATTGCATTATCAAGAGACGTTCAAATCATAAACACCTGATGAATGATAAACTATCTCACATATTATTTTATACAAGTACACTAAACATTTGTTAGTAATATATTATTTACATGAATATAAAATTTAATTCGTTTGCCGAATTTCGCCATGATTTTCTATCATTTTCCATTGACAAGTATTTAAACATTTCTTATAGTTATAGTTTGTCTTATTCGACGATCAATTAAGCTGATTGAAAGTATAGTTTCTCCAATTAATGTTTCAATTATTTCTCCAATATTTTACAAATTATTTTATGTTTTCAGATCATAGCTTCACACATGATATATGTTATTATTGGCAATCAGATCTAAATGAATTGTTTTCTTCTCAAACAATATTTAAATGGTGGGTTTATCTCAATACTTTCATTATAGTTTCGATGTTCGTGAACATCTCACGTTTAAATATACTTCATCACATTATAATTCAGCGAAAGGTCAATAGCTCGCACAATCCTCAAAATTCATCACAAATACGACAATCTCTCCACATATGAGATTCCTAATATCCACCATAAATTATTTCTGACCATCCATTGATGTCGAAATGTACTTCAAAAATATTGCACTAACACAACTGTTATTTTATCCAATACGAAAAGTAAATAATTTTTCACACCTTTATAAAATTCATGCATGTTTCAAACATATCATGGTTCATAATTAACACATGTATCAAAGTGTTAATCCATTTTCATATAAACTGTAATAATAATTGCATAATTACACGATCAAATCATTACATTTTAAATTCCCAAAAAATGTAATTCTGTTTCATGACGGAATATATTTGACACAAAATCGAGCTTTATATTTCACTTATACTTCATTTAATCAAAATCTCCATATTCACAAACATATCACACAAGATATTATAACTTACTATTGTTTGTAAATTAATTCAGATTCGCAAAAACAAATTCAAAAATGGGTCCTCCCCTTAAGAAAGTTGTATGAGTCTACACCATGGGAAAATGCCTAGTATGAGTAGAATACAAACAGACCATTAGAATCATACGGAATCAGAACAGGAGTATTCTGAAATGAATTATAAAAGTCGAAAACTGAACGAACTATGTCTCAACAAAAATATGTATACTCAAAACGTGATCCAAAAATTGGCTATAATTGCCTAATTCAAAAACTGCAATTGTTCACTTTAAATACGTTGATAGACTTCAAAGTCTATAATTAGCTTGACGTAAAATATACAGTCATCTAATATACAATGCTGTATGAACTGTCGAAGAAATTCTGTTTCGATGCTCAGTATTAAACATAATTAATGTAGAGAAATGTTCATATAATCGTTGTAGGACATCATCTTCCCATCTCCTATAGTTATATAATGATATCGTAGTCTTGGTCCTAAATTCTTCTTGAAATGTGGTTCTTCTCAACTAATTATAATGCTCGTAATTATTACCAAAATTGAAAAAGTAATGTTGCAAAAATAACACTACGTTAAATATTAACCACTGAAAAATTACTGTATAGGTGCATCCTTATTTGGATCAAAACCTAAAATAGACCATCGAACAGAAATGACAGAAACGTCAGGTCTAATTCTCAAGTCCATTTTCAAACTACTGAATACAAATTGGTGAAAAAGGGCATTCCATAGATATGGCATGATTCATACCGTCTACAGATAAAAAGATTTCCAGCTACCTTAGTCGTCTTGATGTACGTATAATGTATGTCAGCACCTACAACCCTTGGAGAGATCGAACTGTCATCCATAGCGTTGAGTAGTAGAAATATTGGTCAGTACTGCATGTACTCGAACCCATCTCCCCTCGGCTCGAAACAGCTGTCCGGAACGCAATGTTCATCTCTCGGTAACTGCCTAGGTTGCCTTAGTAGCGGAGAGATTAATGCCACCACCTCTCTTCTTTAGTTAGTTAGTTAGTTAGTTAGTTATTGTTGTTTTAAGGGGAGGAACTACGAGGTCATCTGCCCCCCTCTCTTCTTTGAAGATCCATATCATAGAGGTAATTATCTCACAGTCATGATATAAACTGCCTTTAGTGTCCGTTTAAATAGCCTTCTGCTTAAAAATTCCATAATTCAGCATTGATCATTTCCAGATGTTCAACTCTGCTTGAGTGCTGCATTCCTTTTCAGTATCTAGTAATTCATTGCTTCTCTCGTGTAATACTGGTTCATTCTTTCTTTCATAGCAGTACTAAAATTCATGTTGAAATGTAGAATGATCACTGGATAAAATTACAAGTCCTTTCGTAATTGCAAGTGTACTACAGAACAGTCTATGCGAAACACGAAGTTCAATCACGGCACTGTCATATCGCACTATGTTCATTCACTGGGTATACGGTCGTCCCAAGTGTCTCGCCCGTGTCTGCATGAAAGCACAGACGCACTTGTACCGTCCCGTACTGTCACAGATCGCACAAATATATTAATGACAAGCTGTACCCGGCATGCGTTGCAAAGCCAATCAAAGAAAGTGTTGGCGTTGAAATTCTGTTTCTTGAAGTGCTTTTGGATACACAACATGTTAACTGCCTCTAAGCTATCATAAAATGGATTTTCTAATTTAGAACCATTCGTGGGTGCGTGCACAACAACTTTCAAAAAGTTTCATCGCTGTCACTCATTTGTTGAATCTAATCGTACGCTACCTATTGTGAAATGGATTTACTAAGTCGAAACCCTTCCCTGGCGTGTACACAATGACTCATCGATGATTCATCGCAATCGGGTGAATGGTATATGCACGTATAGGGGTTTTTGTTTAAACGATTCGTGCGCTGTCACTCATTTGTTGAATCTACTCGTGCGCTACCTATTGAGAAATGTATTACTAAGTCGAAGCCCTTCCCTGGCGTGTACACAATAACTCATCAAGGTTTCATCGCAATCGAAGAATGTTATATGAACGCAATAGGGAATTTTGTTGAAACGCTTCGCGCGTCGTCACCCATTTGTTGCATCTACTCTTGCGCTACTTATTGTGAAATGGATTTACTAAGTCCCCTTCCCTGGCGGGTACAAAATAACTGATCAATGTTTCATCGCAATCGGATGAATAGTATATGAACGCATACCTGATTTTGTTTAAACGATTCGCACTCCGTCACTCATTTGTTGAATCTACTCGTGCGCTACCTACTGTAAAATGTATTTACCAAGTTAGAAACCGTCACGTAAGTGTCCACAACATCTCACCCAAGTTTCATCGCTATCGTCGTTCATTTGTCGAATCTACTCGTGTGCTACCTACTGTGAAATGTATTTACTAAGCCAGAAACCTTCCTTGGAGTGTCAACCATATTTCACCCAAGTTTCACCGCTAACGGCAGAATGGTATATGACCTTATACGGGACTTTGTTGAAACGCTTCGCGCGTCGTCCCTCATTTGTTGAATCAACTTGTGCGCCGCATATTGTATAGGGGATTTACTAAGCCAGAAATTTTCCATGACGTGTACACAACATCTCACCCAAGTTTCATAGGTACGGACGAATGGTACATGTATGCATACGGGACTTGGTTGAAACGCTTCGCGTGTCGTCGCTCATTTGTTGATTCTACTCTTGCGCTACATATTGTAATATGGGTGTACTCAGCCAGAAACCTTCCCTGGAGTGTACACAACATCTCACCCAAGTTTCATCGCAATCGGATGAATGGTATGTGAACGTATACGGGACGTTGTCGAAACGCTTCGCGCGTAGTCACTCATTTGTTGAACATAAACGTGCGCTTCGTATTGTAAAATGGATTTACTTAGCCAGAAACCTTTCCTGGAGTGTACACAACAATTCACCAAACATTTATCACTATCAGACGAATGGTATATGACTTTATACGGGACTTTGTTGAAACGCTTCGCGTGTCATCGCTCATTTGTTGAATCTACTGGTGCGCTACCTATTGTAAAATGTTTGTACGAAGCCAGAAACCTTCCCTGGAGTGTACACAGCATCTCACCCAAGTTTCATCGCTATCGGATGAATGGTATATGAAATTAAATGGGACTTTGTTGAAACGCTTCGCGCGCCGTTGATCATTTGTTGATTCTACTCGTGCTCTACCTATTTTTAAAGGGATTTACTAAGCTAGAAACCTTCCCTGGAGTGCACACAAAATCTCAGCCTAGTTTCATCGCTATCGGACGAATGGTATATGAACGCAAACGTGACTTTGTTGAAATGCTTCGCGCGTCGTAGCTCATTTGTTGAATCTAATCGTGCGCTGCCTATTGTAAAGTGGATGTACTAAGCCAGAAAATTTCCCTGCAGTGTACACAACATTTTACGCAAGTTTCATAGCTATCGGACGAATGGTATATGAATGCATACGGGACTTTGTTGAAATGCTTCGCGCATCGTCGCTCATTTGTTGAATCTACGCGTGCGCTACCTATTGTAAAATGGATTTACTAAGTCAGAAACCTTCCTTGGAGTGTACTCAACATCTCACCCAAGTTTCATCGCTATCGGACGAATGGTATATGAACACATACGGGACTTGTTTGAAACGCTTCGCGCATCGTCACTCATTTGTTGAATCTACGCGTGCGCTACCTATTGTAAAATGGATTTACTAAGTCAGAAACCTTCCGTAGAGTGTACTCAACATCTCACCCAAGTTTCATCGCAATCGGTTGAGTGGTATATGAATGCATAGGAGACATACACACACACCCACAGACAAACTATCACGTAAGATTGATTTTTTTTTACATAAACGTGCGCTTCGTATTGTAAAATGGATTTACTTAGCCAGATACCTTTCCTGGAGTGTACACAACAATTCACCAAACATTTATCACTATCAGACGAATGGTATATGACTTTATACGGGACTTTGTTGAAACGCTTCGCGTGTCATCGCTCATTTGTTGAATCTACTGGTGCGCTACCTATTGTAAAATGTTTGTACTAAGCCAGAAACCTTCCCTGGAGTGTACACAGCATCTCACCCAAGTTTCATCGCTATCGGATGAATGGTATATGAAATTAAATGCGACTTTGTTGAAACGCTTCGCGCGCCGTTGCTCATTTGTTGATTCTACTCGTGCTCTACCTATTTTTAAAGGGATCTACTCAGCTAGAAACCTTCCCTGGAGTGCACACAAAATCTCAGCCTAGTTTCATCGCTATCCGACGAATGGTATATGAACGCAAACGTGACTTTGTTGAAATGCTTCGCGCGTCGTAGCTCATTTGTTGAATCTAATCGTGCGCTGCCTATTGTAAAGTGGATGTACTAAGCCAGAAAATTTCCCTGCAGTGTACACAACATTTTACGCAAGTTTCATAGCTATCGGACGAATGGTATATGAATGCATACGGGACTTTGTTGAAATGCTTCGCGCATCGTCGCTCATTTGTTGAATCTACGCGTGCGCTACCTATTGTAAAATGGATTTACTAAGTCAGAAACCTTCCTTGGAGTGTACTCAACATCTCACCCAAGTTTCATCGCTATCGGACGAATGGTATATGAACACATACGGGACTTGTTTGAAACGCTTCGCGCATCGTCACTCATTTGTTGAATCTACGCGTGCGCTACCTATTGTAAAATGGATTTACTAAGTCAGAAACCTTCCTTAGAGTGTACTCAACATCTCACCCAAGTTTCATCGCAATCGGTTGAGTGGTATATGAATGCATAGGAGACATACACACCCACAGACAAACTATCACGTAAGATTGATTTTTATATATATAGATACTGGAGATTATTGCTCTGACCGAGCCAACAAGCAAGTGTCTGTCTCAAACCCGTGCTGCTTTCAGCTGGACTATTCTTACCCATAATACAACTCTGTCCGGTCGATATATGAATCGAAGTTGGCATACCATAATTGCGATAAACATCTGATAGCATTATAAAAGCATTGGTAATTCCAAAAATGTCTTCAAATCATTCCTTCTTATGTTTCATTGTACTTCCATATCGTCGATCCCCTTTGTAATCTCTGTAATGGTTAATCTTCTTCCCCTTCGGCGTTTCGCAATTAATTGGGGTCGCCGGAGCCAACCAGGCTCATTTTGGTTTTGGCCGGGGATTTAAGGCCGGATGCCCTTCCTGACACCACGTGATTTTCCAGGTGAAAATTCCACCCCGCGGTCACCGGGATTCGAACCCCGGCCGTCCGGGTGAAAGGCGAGAAGCTAAGCCACTGCGCCATCACGCTCCCCAATCTCTGTAATGGTTAATAATGGTATGTATCCATGCCATGATTATAAGGCAGCCATCTTGTGAACTAACTGTACCTCTCCAGAACATACAGTATGTTCTGCGATGAGTTGCACGGTTGCCTATCCATTTTCCCTAACCGCGCGTCTGCTTATTGTTATAACTCTTCACTGCAAGTTGGAATCTTGTCATAAAAATGCAAAATACGTTTCTTAAACATTCCAGTGTTCTGTTACTAACCATAATACTGGCACAGTAGCTCCTGTATGGCCACGGCCGCCTCCTTCCCTCTTTCTTACATATCCATCCTAACCTTCCAATCCCTTCCCTCATGAGGCCCCTGTTTGCTTTTCAGGTGAGGCCGCCTGGGCGAGGTGCTGAACCCACCTCACCAGTTGTATCCACTCCGACCAGATGTTCCCAGCTCTAGGACACTGCCTGAAGAGGAGGTAGGGGTGAGTTCCCTCGCCGAGTCCCTGGGAGCCACCACCCTGTAGGGTAAATTCAATAATTAAGAAAATACGGTTTTATGGACAAAATGGGACCGACTGTTGACCGACTGGAAAGCTTTCTGTAATAGAACTAGACAACACTGAAAAATGGATTCTAATACTTCAAACTAAATGTATTGCATGAGTATAATTATTATTAATGTCTATGAAAGAGGCTTCGGGGGCATGATGATAGCATGCTGAGCTTCTATACCAAAGATCGCGGGTTCAAACGCAGCCGAAGTCGTCTTTTTTAAGAGCGTTTAAAATGCAACAGTATGTCTTCCTTCGGAGGGGAAGTAAAGCCGGCGGGCCCATGTAGTACATTTATGGCATGAAAAAGAACCTTCCACTAACTACAATTATGTTCAGTTAAATTTGTAGGTTAGATTTGATTAATGCTCCATTAATTTCCAACGTTCGCCGCCAGGTGCCAGTTGCGGTGGCATCTAGTAGCCAAATTCACTGGTAGCAGCAGCAGGAACTACTTGAAATTGATCGTCTGTAGTCCTAACCTGAATTACAGATAAAACACACTTATACAACCATTACAATTAACACCGGTTATCAAACAGATTCTACACACACCCAAAGTACACGGGGCTACATGACCGCGTTGTCGCAGCCCCTAATCTGATGATCCAAACAACCAATGTCCTTGAAAGCTAATATGCCATCTCTTTGTAAACCTGTATGGGGAAGAGAAAAGTTGTGGAAGCTCTTGGTTTCCGCTATAAAGTGGCACAGCGGTATTCTATAAATATGGGGCGTAGTGTAGGATGTGCTATCCCAGCGGTGGTCCGGGTAGGCTCACCCAGTGCCCGCTGAAGAGCCTGACTTGGTGTACCTAGGTAAAATCTAAAAATTTGCAGGAGTATAACAATTGTAGTTAATTTTAAAAATTTTCCCTCGATCAGACCCTCGCTGTTTCCCACGCATCTCTAATGTTCATAGACATTTTTAGCCTACTTTCGAGTTTTGCATAACATGAAAGTAGACTTATGAGATCTACACAGGGTCAAAAATTGTGTGTCTGCCTGTGTGTCTATCTGTGTGTGTGTGTGTGTGAGTGTGTGTGTGTGAGTATGTGTACTCTGAATGTCTGTCCCCCTCCTATCAATTCAAACACGGTGAAACCAAATTGAACGAAATTTGGTACAGAGGTAAAACTAGCAAAGGGCACCTGTGTTTAGAGGGGCAGATGACCTCGTAGTTCCGCCCCTTAAAACAACAATAACTAACTAGTGTCATGTTTTATATCGCCGCCATCTTGACGGAATTGTAATGGCGGCCACCCAAAATCAAATTACGATTAACCTAACCATCTGATCTCTACCAAATTTTTCGACAACATATATTCATATGGCCAGTGTCTTTTGACTTAAGTACAAGGTCATCGGCCCAATAGTTTGCAGATGGTGACCATGTGTGTGTGCAAATCGATTCCTAAAACACGGTGAAACCGAATTGAATGAAATTTTTTACAGAGGTAGCACTAGCAAAGGGCACCTCGTATTCATGTTTAATATCCGTATAGCACGTTGTATTTCAACAAACTACTACAACCAACATTCAATTATACTCCCTGCAAGGCCAAAGGGTTATAACAATACCCATGGATTTAGGAGAAAATAGGCTATATGTTCTTTACTGAACATCTTGTTAATTCTGTCATTTTAAAAATCTATTAAACCACCAGCTACAAATTGAACCACACACAGACCAGTAACTTAGGGATTTAATTAGGCTTTCTATAATACTTCTTTAAATATATTCTTTATATTGTCCAGGATGAAATATGGTCCTGAAATTATTATCATTCACATATATACAAGGCGTCGTTCCATATAGACCACCACCTCGTGGTTTAGGGGCTGGCATTCTTGGTCAACGCTCCCCGGCTTCTCCCGGTATCCATAACGGTTTACCCAGCGTATGCTTAAAAGTCGCACGGATGGCAGGTTTTTCTTCAACTCGATTCACTGAAATCATTACTGCTTGGCTTCATTTGGTCGTAAATGAATGTTTTTCTACAGAAACCTTCCTCGTGATATCCTTTATAGTTTGGCGAAAACCGCATCGAAATCCATCCAGTGGTTCTTGAACTTAACCGTTACATCCAAGAATCGGGGACTTAGTTTTATACGATACAGAGATGAGGATTAGGAGACTAGCAAACAGCAAACCATCCTTGAACTATGGATCGAAATATCATTCTAAATTTTTTACACCGCACTAGAACAGAGAGACTCCCACATGATCTACATCAAAAGTCTTTCCAAGTCTCGTTATATATTTTATTTTTCCTGCAGTGTTATCGAGAAGTGACATGTCAAACAGAAATTGCAATTAAGCAGCTTACATGAAGCGTTGCTAATAGTGCATCCTCTTTGGGAGGACATGAGCAAAAAATAGCTCGCTCAAAGCAACTGAAACTGTTAATTGGCTCCACATCTACTTCAAGTTAACATGCAAATTTATTCACGGTGCTCAAACATAGTGTCGTTCGCTCTGAACAGTAGTTGCTCATTACTGACTTTAGTGCAATTTTCATCACGAATATAAACACATATGTCGTCAATTTACAGTGACTAGGAAACAGCATACCGTCCATCAACTGTGGATCGAAATTTCAGTCAGAGCTTTTTAATCCTAAACGGGTGCGGAGTTTGCTTCCCAACTGAAAACACTGGATATAATTCTAATTAGCGGCAGTGAGGAACAATCCCCATCTTCCAGGTGGCTCCCAAACGACTGATCCAGTTTTAAAACTGGTAAAGTTGTTGGTTCATTTAGGGGCTTTGTGACATCGTGATCACGTAACCCCGTGTACTCGAATGCGTGTGGAATAAGTCTGACAACCTATGCCATTTTGATGACTGTGGTTGTGTGTGTATTTGTAATTAGAGTTAGGGTTTCGAAAGAGATGGCCATGGACTTACTTAAGTACCATCCCGGCATTTTCCTGGAATTGAAGTGGGAAACCACGCTAAGACACTTCTAGAGCAGTTTTGCCAGCTAAAAGTATACACTAATACAAAATCCACTATAGCCTGGTACTGATGATCACGATGTCGTAAGTCCCTAATTGAATAAGTAAGACATAAAACAACATTATTGGCGGCCATTATTGTTAGGAGCAAGGCGTCTCTACTGGTCTTAACCTAGCTCTCATCCCTCAGTATGCCTTCCTTCGGAGGGGAAGTAAAGTCGGTGGTCCTATGACATAGATTTATGGCTTGTAAAAGAACCTTCCACTAATTACATTTGTGTGAAGCTAAATTATAGGTTAGTAGACTAATGCTTTTGGCTTCCAACGTTCATCGCCAGGATCCGACTGCGGTGGCATCTAGTAACCGAGTTCAGAACTAGTAGTCGTTGATGGTGGCGTTTGGTAACAAAAGTTGGAACTACTTGAAAACTGAATGTCTGCAGTCCTTACTTGGGAAACAGATAACACACACCAAATACAGTCATCAAAATTAACACCGGTCATCAGATTCTACACACACCCAAAGTACACGGGGCTACATGACCGTGTTGTCGCAGGCCCTAAGCTGAGGAAACACCATCCAACCAACCAACCTAGCTGTCAGCTAAGGAAGTACTTCCATTGATAAAGGTGGCAAGGCACTCAAGGATAGTCTCGTGCCCGAACGTTAAATGAGACTTTACGAACGCTAAATAGTACATGTAACTTACCAGGTTGCATAAAGAGCGTGACTGATGAGTGTAATGTCCGCCGGCCGGGAGTGGAGGAAAGCACTGAGGCTAAAAAAACTACCAAAACCCATTACCGATGTAAGAGTCACTGATGGCTTAAACCTTAAATAAACTCACGGGAACAGAACGGAGATTAGGAGTGATAGTGTTTGTAACATCTAGGTCCTATGCCCCTAATGTTATGTGTGGTAGTGAAAATGAGTTGTTGTTGTTGGTTCATTTAGGGACTATGACATCGTGATCATATATCATTGTGTATTTGGGTGTGTGTGGAATTTATGTGATAACCAGTGTTATTGTGATGGCTGTACTAGTTTGCGTATTTGTGAACTGGGGATAGGGTTGGGAAGGAGATGGCCGTAGCCTTAAGTTAGGAACCATCCCTTTCCTCAGACCATAATTAAATTACTTGGCAGAGCCGGGAATCGAACCAAAGTGGAGAAGTGGAAAAACCGCTTCGAGGATGGCTGAGGTGGGAATCAAGCCCTCCTCCACTCAGTGTTGCCTCACAAGGCCGAGTGTACCCTGTTTCAGCACTCACAACAGAATCAAAAGTTCTTGGCAGAGCCGGGAATTAACACGGACTTCCAGAGTAACAGCCAAGAATACCAGCCACTGCGCAAGACCAAGGCCCTAAAAACTAACACCAACAAAATTGACCCCTTTGTCTTCGGCGATTAACCTATAGAGAATGTGGATAGCTTTACTTACCTGGGCAGTGTGGTGACCAAAGATGGAGGAGTGGCAAAGGATGTCTTCCAACGTATCCGAAAAGCAAACGGCGCATTTGTGCGGCTCTATCCGGTGTGGAAGAACAGCAAAATATCCATGAAGACCAAACTTCGTATCTTCCGGAGTAATATCAGGTCCGTTCTGATATATGGGTCTGAGACTTGGAAGGTAACTAAGGAAATCACCTCCAGGCTGCAGACCTTTGTCAACCGCTGCTTAAGAAAAAATCCTAAACATCTACTGGCCAGAAGTAATCTCCAACCAAGAACTTTGGAGAAGGACGGGTGAAACTGAGATGGCCATACAAATAAAGCGATGGAAATGAAAATGGATCGGACATACCCTGAGGAAAGGACATGAAGCCATTGAGTGATAGGCACTGGATTGGAATCCACAGGGTACGAGGAGGAGAGGGAGACCCAAACTAACGTGGCGCAGATCTGTCCACTTGGAGGCTATAGAGGAGGGTAAGACCTGGAGCGAGGTGAAGAGGTTGTCTGCAAACAGGACCAGATGGAGATACTTCATTGATGCCCTATGTTCTAGACAACAGTCAAGTCCGGAGTAACAGCCAAGAATGTTAGACACTGCGCAACACTGTAACGGCTTCCCAGACGGGTGCTTACTTTTCACTACTATGTCTAAGATAGATTGATTGAATGGGCGCCAAGGTGCCAACTTCAAGTTGAAACCTAAATTTATATTTATCAACACCTAGCTAGCGTAGAACACATGTAAAACTCTTCACACTCAGACCGTGGTATGATGGAATCATTAACCCAGCTAACATTTGCATTGGGAGAAGGAAGTTGGTTCATATCTCATGCTACCTACTGGAATCAATGGTTGCATTTTGTACAAAATTAATTTAATACTCAAAAACAAGATAGTGGCAATATTAATAATATTAAAAATTATTGAGCTTAACGAATTGATCATTACCACGCGCAAAGTATTTGAAATGGAGGTAGGATGAATTGATTGAATTTACGTTTATTTCCAAGCTTGAATTTACAGAATTTACGGTGACAAACAAATTAAATAGAGAGAGTGCGTTTATATCATTTCCGCTCACCATTGGAGGACCTTTCTCTCACGTGCTAGGTGTTCCCGTCGAGAATGATGCGCAATGCAGATCGTCGCCATCGTCTTCGTTTCTTCTGCGTTGATACTTAATTGAAGTTGAAAATTCTGTTTTGTGGTGGAACTAATTCCGTGAGCCACAATACACGGCATGCCAAGACACAACAGCACGAGCAATCCCCATGACGATACAGTCAGTGGAGTATATCAGTTCGTAGATGTTCACCATGGAACGTAAATACAATTGTATGTCCGTTCGGTACCAAATTGTAACAAGAATGGTATCCCTCTTCACAGCGCGCTCTGACTATATCTCCGAGCCAAGCTACCCTCTCCAGCGTACTACTTCCAGACTCCTGCCCGGTCGGTTTGACCAATCAGCGTGCTTCTTCACAGTGTTGAATTCACCCGGCTATGGCCTGTTCTCCTTTTGATTGGCTGGGCGCCCCAAGCGCTTGTTCCCGCCAACAAAGTTCATTGCACTCGACCTGACTCTCCGTGCAGATTTCCGTTTTCTTCAAACTCGTAGTTCATACCACGTTTTCCTAGTTTGAAGTGTTCCCTCGCCGATTTCGACATCCCTTATTGTTCACAAGACTATTCCTGTAGCCGTAATTCCCGATGACGCACCGCTCTCATATGCCCTAAACGGAATAATAAAAAGTTCTAACTCTCCGCAATCAAATAATTTGCCGTGTAATGGATATCGGAATAATCCGATTGATAGTGTCTTCTAAAATTAGAAAACCTGTCTGTATTCGTAATAAAATTTTAAAAAAAGCTCCAAAATAAAATACGAAATTAATAATAATAATACAAAATAAATATAAATTGAATAAAATGAATTAAATTAACTAGGCCAAATAATTGCCGCGTTCACACAAACATTAATGATTCCCATCTGACTTATGTCAGTGGCGTAAAACCTTACGAAAAACATGTTACAACACGGCGGACTAGTTAAAATTACTAATCGAATGAAAAAACACGTCACTAAAAATGTCGTTATAAGCAAGCGTTACTTTTTGCGGTAACGAGGGGGTTAATAGAGTAACTGTAACTTTAAAGTAACGAAGTAACGAAAATGCTCGTTACTCTTTTAGGATGGAGCAATTTGGGGAATATCTTAATATAACGGCGTGCAAACACATTGTGTCAACGTTACATAAGCGTAACACTACTACAGTATAATTTTATTGCTCAGATTTTGTTCCACACCTAGGCACTTGTACATGTAACTTGCCGAACTATAATATTTATGACAAGAGGAAGACAACTCCTTCCTGTCGTCAAATCGTCCCCTTGTCCCTTCTCCCTCTGCCCTGTCAGCGTGTTCATCATTTTTTTCCGCAAGAGATATTGTGAAGCCGCGCCGCTATCCCTACCACACTTTTCAAACCAATCCCCAAACTAATACTGTCGATTCCATTCACCCGATTTTAATTCTGAAAAATGCATTGGAATCAGGAAATAAATCTCCGTTTTCGTATTACCAGGTTTTTTTTTCATATTTTAAGCAGAAATATAAAAAACTGTTAGTAACTTTTTTGTTTTTCACATTTTGGAAAATGAATCGAATTAATATCTAATCAATTGCACTCTAGTATACATAGTGGTTTTTAGATCGCAAATACGTGCTTCCGTTCAAGAGAAACCTGAAAAAAGAACTTGTATCACATTGGTGCTGACGTAGTGTCAGAATTACAAACTAAAAACGGGACATTTAGCCTTAAACGATGTTTGAGGAAGTTTTGGAAAGGAGAATTAGGACAAGGATAGAAGGAGGGATGAGGGAAGAACAACATGGCTTCAGAGCAGGAAGGTCCGCAGTGGATTTGATTTTTGCTGTAAGGCAGTTACAAGAACAGCACTATGAGTATGGAACAGATCTACTGATGGCCTTCCTGGACATTGAGAAAGCAAATGACAGTGTATGCAGAAACAAAGTATGGAAGTCCCTGGAGGATAGAGGAGTAGAAAAATGGACTATAAGGAGGATAAAGGAGATATACAAGGGAAGCGTGAGCAGTGTGAAAGTGGGAGGAGAGAGATCGGACTGGTTGGAACAGAGAAACGGCCTGAAACAAGGAAGTGCACTGTCACCGTTACTTTTCATTGTGGTGATGGATGACATAGGCTAATGGCCCGAGTGGCACAAGTAATTGGGGAAGGAAAGATGAAAGCAATGGTGTTTGCAGATGATTTGATTATTTGGGGAAACAAGGAGGAGGAGGTACAGGAACAGTTGGACGTGTGGGAAGGAATAATACAAGGGTATGGGATGAAATTTAGCATCAATAAGAGGGAGATTGTGATCACAACAAGGAAGAAGGAAAGAACCACAACAGGAATAACAATTTGTGGGGAACAGCTGATGAAAGTGGAGAGTTTCAAGTATCTGGGAAGCCTGATACAAGAGAATGGAAGAGACGATAGAGAAATAAATGAGCGGGGGAGACAGGCAGAAGCATTCCGAAGGAGTGTGAGAAGCATGTTATGGAGCAAGGATGTCCCTCAGAACAGCAAAAAGATCATATATCGGACGTACTATGTCCCTATCCTGACGTATGCCTCGGAGACCTGGGTTATGAAAGGAAGGGAGAAGAGCAAAATACAGGCCAGTGAGATGAGGTTCTTGAGAAGCAGTATTGGAGCTACAAAGAAGGACATAATAAGAAATGAGAGGACCAGAGAATTAATGAAGGAGGAACCATTACAGGATTGTATAGAGAAATCTAGACTGAGATGGTATGGACATGTAAAACGAATGGAGGAGAAGAGGATACCCAGGAGGACACACGAGACAAAGTGGGAAGGAAAGAGACCAAGAGGGAGACCGAGAGACAGGTGGCTTAAGGGGGTGGAAGAAAGGGTGAAGAAGAGAGGAGAAGACTGGACAAGGGTGGAGGCTGAGAGATGGTGGGAAGACAGAAGACGTTGGAGAGGCTTGTGTTCCGGCCAGTGGCTGGAAACTGTGCAAGATGATGATGATGATGATGATGACAGTGGCGTGCAGCCTATGCACGCTCGGCCTTTTAGCTATGCTACACCACACTCTGGCAGGCTAGCTCCTGCCTCTCTTGGCTGGAATGACTGCCGGCGCTGCGACAGCTCCTCGCCGAGTCTGACTGAGTCACATTGGGATCGCTAGCGCACCAAATGTAATGTAAACAAACAAACAAACACATTTTTCGTCCAAAGCGTTGGTTGTCCGACACATACGCATTGTGTTTCTCTGCATATCGGTATTTGGATATTACGTGTTTTGGGTAGATTATTGGCTAAGGAATAACCCACCCACCAAGGGAAGATGATTAAGAGAAGGAGGTAGATTTTGGACTGGAGAAAAAGGATAGGAAAATAGGAGGAGAGTCCCACAAAAGTTATAAATTTAACCTTAAATGCACTTAAAGGCGGTTGCCACCGCAAATCCTTTCTCAGATACCTAAAGTGGATACGAGCTTGGTCGAAGCTGACGGGAACCGCAGCTAAGACTTGGGCGGTTTGCCAGAGAAAGGCTTTAGTGTATTTCCTCCCAAGCACGCATAAGACTACTATAGGGAAGGGTGATAGTCTGGCAAGACAAATAGTAAAAGATTTATTGTGTGTTAACGAGAGCATGAACTGAGGAAGAGTTAGGAAAGCCAGGATCTTGCCTAACTGTAGTGTTTTCGAAATTATGAATCCAAAAACAAATATTTAATTTATTTAACAAGGCAAAAGAAGTTTAAGGAAATTAACAAGCATGTAATATCTTTTTGACAAATATAGATCATTTAAACTTTTTAACAAATGAGGTCGCAGACCTCCTAACATTTAAAGATTGCTCCAGGCAAATAACAATTTATGAGGTTTCAAACCCTATACATGCTCTAAAATCTTTATAAGATTTAAAAAAGACAAATGAAATGCTTAAAGTTTAACCAACAATTTGAGTACAAGGAGTATGCTTTAAGGAATTTACAAGTAATTATTTTGGAAAAAGTTACAACTTCGAAATAACAAAAAAAAGGGAAGAGAGTAAATGATGAAGAAGTTCCTATTACTTCTTATGTTTAAGTAGGAATCACGAGCTAAATGGGGCAGTTTCCAATTCGTGAGACCTAGAAATAACTCACTCAAGAGTTGAAAGTATTGTTTTCCCTGATTATGGGAAAAAAACAATGTAAGCTTAAACCGTGTATAAAACACGTAGTTATACAGTAATTAATTAATGATAAACCAACAAATTGGAAGGGCACTTCGTGAGTGACACCTTATAGAAAAGTTACAATTTTATTAATTTGGTTTGTTAGTAGAAGGTTGAGGAAAGATAATTGGGATTTAGGATCAATGTTCATGGCCTTATTTAATGTAACCGGACGATCGCGACGCGGTAGAAAAGTGGGACAAGCACCAGTTATCACTATAGTCTTTCAAATAGATGAAAAGTTCACTGTAGAGACTCGAAAGTTATTGTAATGATGAAAATAACTGGTTGCACTAGGTAGGCTAGAGTCTATTCCTTGAGAAAGTTGGGAATTACAATTAAATGCGCCATAGAACATTCCAGCGGTGGAAGAAAATTTGTTATTGCGGTAATTTATAAGGAAGATTTCTCATTTTAAATAGTATTCCCACAAGTGAGTGAAAAATACATGACGGCAGGACTTGTAGATAAAGTACAGGATCTGGAAGGTTCCAGAACGATCTTAATAGAAGTATGGGGCAAAGATGATCCAACGGAGGAACTGGCTTGGTGATTTTATATACAGCGGGTAATCAATAATCTCCCACGGTGTGAGCAGATTTCTCATTTGACAAGCATAAGAAATGCAGCCTTTCACAAAGATTGGCTTAAATGCAGAAGTCTAACATGGAAAATCCCACGAAGGATGATTTTCCCCAAAATATAGTAATTTCACACTGCCTATAAAATAATAGTTAAAAGCATGTAGAAGTTAAAACCATGAGGATGAGGTTAAAACTTGAAGTTTGTACTTAACTTGATTTCATGTCGAAGGTGAAGTTTTCCTTGACGATATCTAATGTGCCAACATGGCGTAGAACGTAGAGAGTGTCTCTTGGTTTGAGGAGACTAGCTCGAGTTGAGCCTTAACTGACCGAGTCAACTGCCGACTTAGAAGTGAGACCTGCTCAGCGAAGCACAGAGGGACCAGGAAGGGAAAAGAGTGGGGGTAGGAAACAAAAGGTATACATATAACCATGACCAACATAATAAAAATAAATGTTCTTCTTGATGAATAGTCTTCAAAGAGTTGATAACAGAAGATACTAGCGCAGCATGGTGAGTAAAAAAGTAGACGTAGTTCTCTTCCTCATGGAGATAACAGCTGGCGATGGCAGCAAGATCTGGTGGCCAGATGGAGAAGGAATTCCTCTTGCACGAGGAAGAGTTGAAGAGCTTTAGAGATTCGCTGATATATGACGCTAGGTGGGTCATGGAATATATATCTAGAACAGACTCATAAAAGATATAAGAGATTTGAACATCAAAGAGAAAATAGAAGATCACTGTTGGTGTTTGACAAAGAGGAAGGAATAAACATGCAAAAGCATTAAAAATTATATTCTCTCGTACCGTGTATTCCGAGAATACACCATACTGGGAGGAGAAAACACCAACAGAGAACAAGAAAAACAAGTAAACATTTAAAGGTAATAGAGCGATCAAAGAAAGTGGTCTTGTGATCGGACCGTTAGTGATCAAGATTTTGGCCACCCTGACTCTCCCATCTCTTCCAGGATAACACTCGGTCACTCTACCCGAGATCCAGACTAAGGGGGGAGAAACTTCCCTAATCAGGACCAAGTCCCCCACTTTAATGTCGGAACTGGAAAGAAACCACTTCTGTCTCCGTTGCAAGGAAGTTAAATGTTCCAAGTTCCACCTCTTCCAAAAAGAATTGCGGAGGGCTTCAAGTTTACGCCAAACAATAGGTAAATTAGAATTCCTGTAAGAATTGGGAAGAGGAGGAGGGGCAGAGAGAGAAGTGTCGATAAGGAAGTGACCAGGTGTAAGTGGAAGCAGGTCATCAGGGTCATTGGAAAGCGGAGTTAAAAAACAAGAATTAACGACACCTTCAATCACAAAATAGCTAGAAGCTGAGGGAAATAAAGCACTAGTAAAGATGGCGATACGATGCAAAAGGAGAATTAACAAGTTTGAACAAAGCGTATAGAAACAAGTACATCTATTCAGGATAAGAATATACCAAATAAACAAAGGAACTATGCGAGTAGAAGGCAAGAACGCCATAGGTAACAATCTTGTAGCCATAAACAATGACCTCAAGTCATAATGAGTATCAAAGGAGTTACTCAGAAAAATACTTAAGTCAGCGAGAAACGTGACATGGCAAGTATAAATACAAAAACACATCGAATGTGACGACGAGAAAAACAAGTTTGTTCATCAATGAACAATAAAAGTGCAAAATACGTAGGCAAGGAGCGATATATAAACGCGTGAAAAATACGCAACGATGTTGTGAAACAAGGATCGAAGCAGTTGTAGCATATGAGCGTGAGTAAGTGGGAGACGTAAGCATGAACGACCTTGACCCACATAGTACAACGAGATAAGGAATATAAATATCTGAAAGAGTCCTTAACCGGAACAAGTTTATTTTGGGAAGTAGGTGAGCGGCTTCCGAGCTTACAGAAGCAACTCGCAAGACGATGGTTGGCAGTCAGCCAGAGTTGAGATAAGAGAAACTTGCTTTGACCTTTGGCAAGCGTACAGGAAATAAACAACAACTTGGCGTTATCCAGGCTTGTATACAAGCAAGTTTGACAAACAAGCAGTTTGAAGTAACCAAACAACAATAGTTGAATCAGCTGTAACTTAAAGCGGAACGAGTAACACGACATACAGTCATTCGTGGCTTGGACGTGAAAAAACAATTTAAAGCCACATGAAATAAAGTAAGAAATCAATTTCGCATAATTTTGAGGATCACGGAATCCGACAATTTTCGAGAGAAAAAAGCTTGATTCTTCCGAAAAAGGAAGAGAAGCCGGAACATTGAGAAGGAGTTTATGCATAAGAATAGTTATTCTAAATGCTAGAGAATTCAGATTTTCAAGCGGTTTCAAAAGCGGCTTCCAATTGTGAGGAAGGAGGAGGGAGCCGGCCGTGGCCATCCTTCTAAATAGCGAAAGAAGTGAAACATAGCTTACAGCGAAGTGATGGTGACTGATAGCCATGGTTTTACACAAGGGGAAGATAGTTTTCGAGAGAGAGTTTAAGCAATTACCTGCTATAAAAATGACATGAGAAGGTACACGAAGTAACACAAGGCGAGGCGAACTTGAATTGCCATCTTGTGCGGGAAGAAGGCAAAACCATTTAAACAACTTACAAAGATGGCGTAGTTGTTCACGATAAGACATCGTTTCGGCAAGTGTTTTTCAAAAGTGTCGAGATCGAAAACATGAGCGTTCTCTTTATCGGAAATGGGATTTATGTCAGCTGTAACGAAATGACATTGCGCTTTAGTTTGAACACTGGGATGCTGGATTTCACCAGTAATAACCCAACCAAAATCAGTGTCTCTAGCGACCACGTTTGAAGATAACTTGCGAACCTGCTTACGGAGGCAATTCCAAAAAACGTTGGCACTGAAAAGTATCTCAATGGGACCTTGAGCATTAAACTGAGGATCAGCTAACCTTAAGTGCGAAGGAATCTTTAAACTGGAAGTATTAATAGAGCTGCTAGGAGTGTCCTTGCCAATACTGGTAAGAATGAGACAGTTTAAATTAAGATTGGTGTTTCTTTGGCAAACGTCTCTGATTTTCAATTTTGAAGACTGCAAGACTTGAGTTTTCAAATAGTCAATGCCGGTCACATTGATAGAAGTAGGCGATGACGAAAGACCTAGTTTTTTAATTAACGATTGCGAAACAAAGTTGTGCGTTGAAGCGGAATCGAGAAGACCGCGGGTTCGAAACCAATTTCCAAATTTATCTTGGATTTCGAATTGTACAGTGGACAAAAGAGCTTGCGCACTGTGAGAAGTTTCGGCGTTAGAAATGCAGGAAGAAGCATTAGTTTGTTCGGAGCTGCTCTGCATGGAGTTTGAAGAAGCGGGTGCTGATGACCTCGATTTATCATGAACGTGCAATAAAGAATGATGCGGTTTTTTACAATGAAAACAGAGATTGGAAGACGTGCAGTTTGAAGAAGAATGCTTAGGTGACAAGCAATTGAAACAATGTTTGCTATTGAAGACAAACTTCCTTCGATCATCGACCGACAATTCTTTAAAAGATTTGCACAAATACAATGTGTGAAGCTTTATACAGAGCATGCATTTTAAAGATTTGTTGAGCGGCCTGATATGTTCTCTTGCATGATTACAAGAAGCAGAACGGGTTTGCTTGTTCTCGACAGATGGGGGCTGATGACCCTTTGAAAAAGCAAGGTTTTTCTCAAAAATGTGACACTGATTACTCTTTTCGACATGTTCGCACTGAAATAAGAGTGCTGTAAGAACTTGGCATCGGCTGTTAAGAAACGAGATTAAGTGTTCAAACGAAAATTCCTCCTTGCGAGCGAGCTCGATTTCCCAAGCCTTTAAAGTTGAAAAATCGAATCTTGATGTAGCCAGATGAATAAGAATGGTGTCCCACGTTTAGACTGGTTGCTTGAGTTGATATAATGCTCTCACGTGCAATTGAATAGAGTCTAACAGGTCTCTTAAAGAGGTGACGTCATTAGGTTTGACGGCTGGCAGGTTGAATAGACAGCGGATATGACGAGCTATACACAAACGTAAATTGTCATATCTCTCTTTAAGGAGATTAAAGGCGATGTGGTACTTGTCTGCGCTTAAAGGCAGTGACTCCTCCAAGGCTAAGGCCTCGTTTTCCAAAGACGTGCGTAAGAAGTAGGATTTATGAATGTCGGGAATTTCAGTATTTTCATGAATTAGGGAGCAGTAAAGTTCATAAAAAGAATACCATTCACCTTCCTGGCCTGAGAAGTGAGGTAGGCTTATCTTAGGAAGTAACGTTTTCGGTTTGTTTTTGTGAACTGAAGCGGGTGCGAACTGGGCCGGATTGATGACCCTAGTGTCCGGTTCTGAGATACTGCGGATCAGTTGGTGGGCCTTGGCAATCCCTTCAAAGTACAAGGGTTCGACCTCGTCCCGATCCGATTGAATTTCTGGGCAAGCGAACTCAATCTCGGTTTGAGTTTGATCGTAATAATCATAGGACCGTTCATACAACTTAAGGCGTTGCGTCAGGATATCTAAATCACACTCGGCGGGATTTAATTTGTTGATGAAATTTCTGAATCTGGTGAGTTGCCCTTTATAGGAAGAACGTCTAGCAATGAGAGTTTCATCCCTTTCAGTAGGAGTCATGACAAGATAAATAAATTGAAATGTAACTCACGAAACTGTTAAACTTTGGAGATGCTGTCAAGCTTGCAGCAGCGAATAAGTAGAAAGAACGGGACACACCAAAGAAGACAGGATCGGCCTCTTTCCACAGCACAGGCTTTGCACGATGTAGTTATAGCTGAAAGATTCAAAGCAGATATTAATAATTTGCAAGGTGTTGTCAAATGACACATGACAAAAAATAGAAATGGCAAATGGACTCTCCCGGGTTTCGGCACCAAGTTTTGGGTAGAGTATTGGCTAAGGAATAACCCACCCACCAAGGGAATATGATTAAGAGAAGGAGGTAGATTTTGGACTGGAGAAAAAGGATAGGAAAATAGGAGGAGAGTCCCACAAATGTTATAAATTTAACCTTAAATGCACTTAAAGGCGGTTGCCACCGCAAATCCTTTCTCAGATACCTAAAGTGGATACGAGTTTGGCCGAAGCTGACGGGAACCGCAGCTAAGACTTGGGCGGTTTGCCAGAGAAAGGCTTTAGTGTATTTCCTCCCAAGCACGCATAAGACTACTATAGGGAAGGGTGATAGTCTGGCAAGACAAATAGTAAAAGATTTATTGTGTGTTAACGAGAGCATGAACTGAGGAAGAGTTAGGAAAGCCAGGATCTTGCCTAACTGTAGTGTTTTCGAAATTATGAATCCAAAAACAAATATTTAATTTATTTAACAAGGCAAAAGAAGTTTAAGGAAATTAACAAGCATGTAATATCTTTTTGACAAATATAGATCATTTAAACTTTTTAACAAATGAGGTCGCAGACCTCCTAATATTTAAAGATTGCTCCAGGCAAATAACAATTTATGAGGTTTCAAACCCTATACATGCTCTAAAATCTTTATAAGATTTAAAAAAGACAAATGAAATGCTTAAAGTTTAACCAACAATTTGAGTACAAGGAGTATGCTTTAAGGAATTTACAAGTAATTATTTTGGAAAAAGTTACAACTTCGAAATAACAAAAAAAAGGGAAGAGAGTAAATGATGAAGAAGTTCCTATTACTTCTTATGTTTAAGTAGGAATCACGAGCTAAATGGGGCAGTTTCCAATTCGTGAGACCTAGAAATAACTCACTCAAGAGTTGAAAGTATTGTTTTCCCTGATTATGGGGAAAAAACAATGTAAACTTAAACCGTGTATAAAACACGTAGTTATACAGTAATTAATTAATGATAAACCAACAAATTGGAAGGGCACTTCGTGAGTGACACCTTATAGAAAAGTTACAATTTTATTAATGTGGTTTGTTAGTAGAAGGTTGAGGAAAGATAATTGGGATTTAGGATCAATGTTCATGGCCTTATTTAATGTAACCGGACGATCGCGACGCGGTAGAAAAGTGGGACAAGCACCAGTTATCACTATAGTCTTTCAAATAGATGAAAAGTTCACTGTAGAGACTCGAAAGTTATTGTAATGATGAAAATAACTGGTTGCACTAGGTAGGCTAGAGTCTATTCCTTGAGAAAGTTGGGAATTACAATTAAATGCGCCATAGAACATTCCAGCGGTGGAAGAAAATTTGTTATTGCGGTAATTTATAAGGAAGATTTCTCATTTTAAATAGTATTCCCACAAGTGAGTGAAAAATACATGACGGCAGGACTTGTAGATAAAGTACAGGATCTGGAAGGTTCCAGAACGATCTTAATAGAAGTATGGGGCAAAGATGATCCAACGGAGGAACTGGCTTGGTGATTTTATATACAGCGGGTAATCAATAATCTCCCACGGTGTGAGCAGATTTCTCATTTGACAAGCATAAGAAATGCAGCCTTTCACAAAGATTGGCTTAAATGCAGAAGTCTAACATGGAAAATCCCACGAAGGACGATTTTCCCCAAAATATAGTAATTTCACACTGCCTATAAAATAATAGTTAAAAGCATGTAGAAGTTAAAACCATGAGGATGAGGTTAAAACTTGAAGTTTGTACTTAACTTGATTTCATGTCGAAGGTGAAGTTTTCCTTGACGATATCTAATGTGCCAACATGGCGTAGAACGTAGAGAGTGTCTCTTGGTTTGAGGAGACTAGCTCGAGTTGAGCCTTAACTGACCGAGTCAACTGCCGACTTAGAAGTGAGACCTGCTCAGCGAAGCACAGAGGGACCAGGAAGGGAAAAGAGTGGGGGTAGGAAACAAAAGGTATACATATAACCATGACCAACATAATAAAAATAAATGTTCTTCTTGATGAATAGTCTTCAAAGAGTTGATAACAGAAGATACTAGCGCAGCATGGTGAGTAAAAAAAGTAGACGTAGTTCTCTTCCTCATGGAGATAACAGCTGGCGATGGCAACAAGATCTGGTGGTCAGATGGAGAAGGAATTCCTCTTGCACGAGGAAGAGTTGAAGAGCTTTAGAGATTCGCTGATATATGACGCTAGGTGGGTCATGGAATATATATCTAGAACAGACTCATAAAAGATATAAGAGATTTGAACATCAAAGAGAAAATAGAAGATCACTGTTGGTGTTTGACAAAGAGGAAGGAATAAACATGCAAAAGCATTAAAAATTATATTCTCTCGTACCGTGTATTCCAAGAATACACCATGTTTAGCATTAAAACAGTCAGCAATACTGATATGATATCATGGAACTCATTTACGGCATTGCAACTTAGGTAACATTATTGTTTGTTTTTTCCTTTTGTTTTAGTTTTGTTTCAAAATGTGTGAGGGAAAGGCTCTAAGACTGTGGAAGGTAATGAGTTCCAATTATCAATACCACGATTAAAGAAAGAATATTTCCCATAATTTGTACGCTGCCGTCGGGCCTTAACTTTCTGGGTATGATCTGCCCTGCCGAGATAGGTGGGATTTCCTAGACGATTGCTTCGTTCTCCCCATGCTGACCGATTAGTGTAAGTGTTAAACATAGCGTATAGTCCGGATTTCATTCTTCTATCTTCCAGAGATTCCCACCCTAGTTTTTTCTATCATTTGAGTAACTACTTCTAAGATTAAAATCGTTGAACACAAACCTAGCAGCCTAACTACCATCTCCAGCTCATAGATGAGGTCTATTTGATGTGGGTTCCAAACCATTGAGTCATATTCCAAGATTGGCCTCACAAGGCTGAAATATCCTAATTATTTTGCAGTGGAACTACTGCCTTTTAATACCCTCATTACAAAATGAAGTTTTTTTTTGGTCATGTGCCTTCTGAGAGACCGAGTGCAGGTCTTTCTAGTCGACGCCCGTAGGCGACCTGCATGTCGGGATGAGAGATGGAATGGATGAAGATGAATGAAACTGGGCAAGGATGTGGAAGGAAGCGGCCGTGGTCTATCAGAAGGTACCGTCCCATCATTTGCCTGGTGTTGAAATGGTAAACCACGGAAAACCATTTCAAGGACGGACAACGGTGGGGCTCGAACCCACGCGTCTACCGAGTCAGCAGAGAGATTGGCCCCATGACCTAATGCTGCGCTTTAGCCAGCATAGCCACTGCTGTCGGTACAAAATGAAGTGATTTGTACGCATTGGAGACGACACAACCCACATGGGTACTCCGTTTCATATCATTCCGTACAATCCATGTATTTGCATGAGTCTTCTTCAACAAGATCTCCGAGCCGACATTATATTGATAATCATGCCTTTGCCCTCTCTCAACTCTCACGAGGCTACATTTACGCGTATTTATCTCCATTTTGTTGACCTGGTTGAGGTTTGCTTGTAACTGAGTGTTGTTTTATGAGGTACTAGCAGAAGTACCCGTTCTTCGAACGGTATTCGGTGTTAACACCAGACATAATAATAATAATAATAATAATAATAATAATAATAATAATAATAATAATAATAATAATAACAATGTTATTGGTGTTACATCCCTTATAAGTACTGTTGCTTTTAGAGACGCACCAGACATTATCAATTGAGCTACTGTTGCAATGGTTAGCGGCTTGTAATTCCTTCATAAGTTTATCAGAACGAAGTTAATTTTTTGGGAATATCACACACCCTGTTAATTTAAGGGCCTTATAATGTGGTTTTCGGAGATCCTTTATAGACTCGCGAATTTTTTGTCTCACATTGAGAAGTGCAACATGTGCTTTGGTCGTCCTTCTAGGATAATTTTTATATTTCGCCTATTTTAGCATGTATTTTGAGAAGTTTTTCCCTATATCCACCCTTCTACTGTATGAAAAGTACGGTGAAGAGTTTTATAAATGATTGGTGTATTGACTCATGTTTACCATACCTAATTTTACGATGCACCAAGCATCCGAACATGAGTTATAGGCGTACATAAGGATACACAGAAAGACAGACAGACAATTCTATTGTCTACAACATATCACCCTGAAATCCAAATATGGGTATATCTACCACACAGTATCAAAGAAAATCATCCTTACGATGAACCCGTATGTCGACAACAACAAAAAAAAGATTAGTTGAAATGTGCTCTCAAACTAAATTCACCTAACGTGTACTTCCTGACATGAAATAGAATTGAAAGTCTTGTAGATGAAACGCAATACACGTCACATAAAAACTGACCCTCTACGTTGTGTTGGGTCCCCATACACAGGAAGACCTCTATCATAAATTATAAAAGCTTGTGGTGCCTGAAAATTCAGGTTCTTTAGTCTCAAATGGCCCAAATTCCTAAAAGCCGCAAAAATGCTGATTCAATTCAGGAATTTTTGAAAATAATGTTGTTGCTTGGAGATATAATAGACCTTCTGTACTATATGTCGCACGTGAAAATTGCATGAAAAAATCCTAGATTACCCCTTGACCCCCTTAATTGCATTGGTGAATTATACAGTCTACGTTGGTTCCGTGATAACCTTATACTTGCAAACTTTCACAGAAATGTAATAAATGTAATCAATTGCTTCTTACTGAAATAGATGGAAAGTTGGATGCCACCCCTTGAGATAATGTTGTCATGGTTACGGATTTGCATTCCTTCATTAGTTTGTTAAATTAAATTTAATTAGTTTTCTGGGAATGTTTCAGAAACTGTTGGTTTAAGAGCCTTATAATGTAGTTTTCGAGGACCCTAGAGTTTTATTTCTGGCACCGAGGGGCTTTGTCTCGTCGTTGTACGCCATAATTTAATACTACTAATAATAATATAATATAGGGATAGGAATATAATAGACCTGCCATACCACACCCGCAGGTGTAAATCGCGTGAAAAAATTCTAGACTACCCCTTGACTCCCTTAAGCGCATTTTATATATTGATGAAATTTACAGCTTAATTTGGTTCCATAATAACCATCTAGCCGTTTGCAAACTTTCACACTAATGTAATTAATGGAATTGCATTGCGTCTCACAGCAATAGATGGACCTCTGAGAATCTGTTGCCATGGTTATCGGCTTGCATTCGTTCAGTAGTTTATTAAATTAAATTAGTTTTCTGGGAATATCTCAAAAACGGTTGGACGTAGGACCTTAAAATGTGTTTTTAGGGCCCCCGAATGTTATCTCTCACATTGAGGGGCTGAAAATGGGCTTTGTCTCGTCCTTCTACTCCTATTTCAGCATGTATTTTAAGGGGGTATGCCCCCTTTTATGATAGGTACAGAGAAGAGATACATCAATGATTAGTGTCGTGCCTCTGATGGATATCTGTACCAAATTTTGCGTTGATACACCCAGCCGTTCTCGATTTATAAGGGAACAAAGTTGTCCACAATCAATATATACTGCACGGCTCGGTGTTGACCGTGTTTTATTGCACAAATTTAGGATTTACTCGCTAACCGTTGGAGATACACGAAAAGTGTTAAGGAACTTTTGGATAGAAAATTGAATGTTAAAGCTCACGTATGCCATCAAAAGGTTGCTATTTCTTAGCGTTCTCTTTTTATTTGAAATGGAAATATCAAATTTTGAAACCAAAGGGTGTAGTGACGTCATAAATGTGGGTTTTACTCGCTAACCGTTGGAGATAAACGAAAAGTGAAGCTCGTATGTACCGTCAAAAGTTTGCTATTTCTTAGCGTTCTCTTTTTATTTGATAAGGAAATATAAAGTTTTGATTAAAGTGTGTAGTGACGTCACTAAAATGGTCGCCATTTTTAATAGTGCAAATTATCGAAATAAAATGTATCGTATATGTAAACCTGGTAAATCAGCTACATCCATGCAAAATTTCATTTAAATCGGACCAGTGGTTCTTGCGTTATTGAGTAGCACACAGACAGACAGAAAGACAGACACACACCATCTCATTTTTATATATTAGTATAGCAGAAGTACCCGTCCTTCGAACGGTGTTATATATTAACACCAGACATTATCAATTGAGCTTCTGTTGCAATGGTTAGCGGTTTTTCATTCCTTCATAAGTTTATCAGAACGAAGTTAGTTTTCAGGGAATACCACACACACTGTTAATTTAAGGGCCTTAAAATGTGGTTTTCGGAGACCCCTTATAGACTCGCGAATTTTGTGTCTCACATTGAGAAGCGCAACATATGCTTTGATCGTCCTTCTAGGATAATTTTTTATATTTCGCCTATTTTAGCATGTATTTTGAGAAGTTTTTCCCTATATCCACCCTTCTACTGTTTGAAAAGTACGGTGAGGAGTTTTATAAATGATTGGTGTATTGACTCATGTTTACCATACCTAATTTTACGATGCACCACGCCTACGAACACGATTTATAGTCGTACAGTAAGATACACAGAAAGACAGACATACAATTCTATTGTCTACAACATATCACCCAGATATCCAAATATGGGTATATCTGCCATACAGTACCAAACAAAATCATCCTTACGATGAACCCGTATGTCGACAAAAGAAAGATTCGTTAAAATTTGCTCTCAAACTAAATTCACCTAACTTGTACTTCTTGACGTGAAATAGAATTGAAAGACTTTTAGACGAAACGCAATACACCTCACATAAAAAATGATCCTCTACGTTGTGTTGGGTCCCCATACACAGGAAGAACTCTATCATAAATTATAAAAGCTTGTGGTGCATGAAAATTCAGGTTCTTTAGTCTCAAATGGCCCAAATTCCTAAAAGCCGAAAAAAATGCTGATTCAATTCAGGAATTTTTGAAAATAATGTTGCTGTTTGGAGATATAAAGGATGATTGTAGTTTTACGTGACCATTAATCGCGAGATCATAAGCCACGGGACCTCCATTTTACGTGGAATCTGAACCACAGGGCATGGCATTTCACTTTGCAAATGTTTGGAGATATAATAGTCCTTCTGTACTATATGTCGCACGTGAAAATTGCATGAAAAAAATCTAGGTTACCCCTTGACCCCCTTAATTGCATTGATGAATTATACAGTCTACGTTGGTTCCGTGATAACCGTATAGCCAATTGCAAACTTTCACAGAAATGTAATAAATAGAGTGACATTACTTCTTACAGAAATAGATGGAAAGTTGGATGCCACCCTTTGAGATAATGTTGTCATGGTTAGCGATTTCCATTCCTTCATTAGTTTGTTAAATTAAATTAGTTTTCTGGGAATATTTCAGATACTTTTGGTTTTAGGGCCTTATAATGTAGTTTTAGAGGACCCTTTAGGGCCCCCAAGTTTTGTTTCTGGCACCGAGGGGGCTTTGTCTCCTCGTTGTACGCCATATAATAATAATAATAATAATAATAATAATAATAATAATAATAATAATATAGGGATAGGAATATAATAGACCTGCCGTACCACACCCGGAGGTGTAAATCGCGTGAAAAAATTATACTGTACCCCTTGACCCCCTTAAGCGCATTATACGTATTGATGAATTCTACAGCTTAATTTGGTTCCGTGATAACCTTCTAGCCGTTTGCAAACTTTCACACCAATGTAATTAATGGAATTGCATTGCGTCTTACAGCAATAGATGGACCTCTGAGAATCTGTTGCCATGGTTACCGGCTTGTATTCGTTCATTAGTTTATTAAATGAAATTAGTTTTCTGGGAATATCTCAAAAACGGTTGGTTTTAGGGCCTTAAAATGTGGATTTCGGGGACCCTTCAGGGCCCCCGAGTTTTGTCTCTCACATCGAGGGGCTGAAAATGATTTTTGTCTCGTCCTTCTACTCCTATTTCAGCATGCATTTTAAGGGGGTAGGCCCCCTTTTATGAGAGGTACGGAGAAGTGTTACATCAATGGTTAGTGTCATGCCTCTGATGGATATCTGTACCAAATTTTACTTTGATACACCCAGCCGTTCTCGAGTTATAAGGGAACAAATTTGTCCACAGACAATCAAACAAACAGACAGACCAAAACATTATTTTCGCGCGCATCTATCATAAAACAGTCTGAAACGTGAAAATAACTCAAATTTCCGTAGAAATTCAGAAAAAAAACAGACAAATTTTCTTTTTATATATATAGAGATATACTGCACCGCTCGGTGTTGACCGTGTTTTATTGCACAAATTTAGGTTATACTCGCTAACCGTCGGAGATACACGAAAAGTGATAAGAACCTTTTGGATAGAAAATTAAATGTTAAAGCTCGTGTATATCATCAAAAGTTTGCTATTTCTTAGCGTTCTCTTTTTATTTGAAATGGAAATATGAAATTTTGAAACCAAAGGGTGTAGTGACGTCACAAAAGTAGGTTTTACTCGCTAACCGTTGGAGATACACGAAAAGTGATAAGGACCTTTCGGATAGGAAATTAAATTTCAAGGCTCGTATGTGCCATCACAAGTTTGCTATTTCCTACCGTTCTCTTTTTATTTGATATGGAAATATGAAATTTTGAAACCAAAGGGTGTAGTGACGTCACTAAAATGGTCGCCATTTCTTAATAGTGCAACATATCGAAATTAAAAGTATCCTATATGTAAACCTGGTATTGCAGCTACATCCATGCAAAATTTCATTTAAATCGGACCAGTGGTTCTTGCGTTATTAGGTAACAGACAGACAGACAGACAGACAGACAGAAAGACAGACACACACCATCTCATTTTTATATATTAGTATGATGAATTTTCGGTATATACTGTATGACACAATCATCCACAAACAATCGGCAGTCACTTCGAATCCCATTCGGTAAGTCGTTCGTAAGCGCCAGAAATAGCAGGGGCCCAATCACACTATCCTGAGGGATATCTGACTTTATCAAAATGGGTCCCTAGTAGTAGGAGTCTAAGATTGGGATAGATGAAGTCATGACATTAATTTAGTTCGAGAAACCTCAAAAAACCACTTCTAGGTTGGTCGAAATTAGAAGACAAACCCACAGCTCACTAGTCTTCTCAAGACGTGTCCTCTAGAGGCTGACCAAGATTAACATTCATGACAGTACCGGGAATCGAACCCAGGTCATCGTAGAAATCAGCCGATGCCAATTCATTGTTTATCCATATTACTGGAAGCACTATCGCGTTTGAGACAGATGACCTCGTAGTTCCGCCCCTTTAAACATCAATAACTAACTAACTAACCGTTCAAATCCAGGAAACTACGCATAATATTATTTTAGAGACTTGTTATTTAAATTAACTTGTAAGCTTCTACTCCAGTCAAATGCGGCGATGGTTCCTAACTTAAGACCACAGTCGCCTCCTTCCCACTCCTACAACGAAGTTACAAATACACACACTAACACAGCTATCAGAATAACACATGTTTTATAAGACAAATTCCACACACACTCAAGAACTCGGAGCTGCATGACCACAATGTCACAATGCCCTTAAAATAAGCAACAAGCTATTGTAGAGCCATTTTGTCTTGCAAATTTGGATCTGATGATGCTCACTGGACGAGTAGTCAACAACAAATCTTTAAATAGCCTATAGGCCAATAATTCTTCTCTACGTATGCCACTAAACTCCTCCTAAACGGCTGGACCGATTTTGATGATTTTTTTGCCTACTTTTCACATTTTGCAAAAATGAGGAAAAAGTAGTCTTATGAGATCGATCCGGGAAAATGTATGTCTGTCTGTCTGTCTGCCCGTCATTCTGTCTGTGTATACCCCCCCCCCTATCAACTCCTAAACGGCTGCAGCAATCGAAACCAAATTTGGTATGAGTAAAGATCAATACAGGGACATCTCAACGTCATTCTTGAAAATGATGTCAGTGCTACCAACTGCTGAAAAATCATAATTGAAATGTCAGCTCCATGTTGGATATCTTGGAATATATACATGGGAACTATTCCAAAATTGGCACATATATAGATACTAATACTTCAGTCTAATTTTCAGGAAGCCATACATGACTGTTGCCAAACTGATTCTAAGCCTATTCATAGGTCCAATGTTTAAATGCATATAACTCCTAAACTATCAACTGGATTTCAACCAAATTTCGTATGTACTATGTGTACATAAACTGATATCACTGATCGTATTCTTAAGAGCCACCAGGGCTGCCAACTGTCAATAAATGCTCTGTCTATTTTTTATCCAAATACCAATATGTCAGAAAGTATGCGAGCCAACAGCCTTAACCTTCGCACACGTATAGTGCCTGACATTCTAGATTAATTTGGAGCAACCAAGTATGTCAGTGCTACCAACATGATTCTAAGCCTGCTGCTAGGACCAATTTTAAAATACATGTAACTTCTATACTATCAATTGGATTTCAACCAAAGTTCGTATGTGCTATGTGTAGCATAACATATATGACTATGCGTATTGTTAAGAGCAATGAGGTCTGCCAACTGTTAATAAATGCTGTTTATATTTTTCTACCCTAATATCAATATAGGCTATCAGAAATTATGCAAGCCAACAGCTCTAAACATTGCGCACGTATAGTACCTGTCATTCTAGATTAATTTGGAGCTACTAATGTACGTCAGTGCTACCAACATCATTCTAAGCCTGCTGATAGGTCCAATTTTAAAATACCAGTAACTACTATACTAACAAATGTATTTCATCCAAAATTGGCACAACAATAGATGAAAATATTTCAAATTATTTCTCACCAACACATGCATGACATTATTGCCAACATCATTTTACGCACGCTGTATTAAGTCCAATGTTTAACTGCATGTAAAGGCCATGCTATCCATTGGACTTCAACTAAATTTTGTATTCTGTGCCTTAAGAGATGGAACTAAGAATATATTCAGTAACCAGGCCTGCCAACTGTAGTGCTTTATCAGGCTACATAATGCCAGGTATATTTCGAACTAATTAGACATTTCAATATTCCCAACTTTATTTCGTCTTTATTCTAGATAGCCTAGGTCCATATAGATTAATCATTGGCATAAATTTTAAATTTTAAGAAAAGTAGGCTCTTTAGTTCGTCATTGAACTTCTTGTTTAATATATGAATGAGTGGATCTCTGTATGGGTTAGATACAAAGTAGGGCCCTGTATGTGGCGTAGCGTCCAAAATGTAGGATGAACATACTTTTAGAACCACAAGATAAAATGAACAAAACAAAACCTGTCATCATGGCAACCGCTAGCCTTAGTGAAAACTCACGTCTCAGCTCAACAGGGTCTTCTTTCCTCACTAATTCTCCCAAAACCGTTCCCTTGGCAGTTCTTTCTACTGAAAAGCTCATGAATAATTGACTTTCTGAGAATAATTCATAGTGATGATTTTGTACCGCAGGTAGCAGTAACGTCGAATACTTCGTATTTGACGTATGCTTCAAAACTTGCACAAATCACTAGCATTGGCGTTGTTTTGACATTTCAATAACGGCTCATCAAATATACAGTAAACATGTAAGTTTGTTAGAGTGGGCCCCTGAATGGTTTAGATTCACAATTGGACCCGGTATGTGGCGTTTCGATCAGGTTCTATGTTCCCCTATCAGCAGTTAGCAATGCGGCCTCCTCTGCATCTACACCTATCACTTTGAAATTGTTCAACACTGAATCCTGCAATCGCCTCTTAAGTCTATCTTTTCTTATCTTACCCTCTTCCAACAAATACTCTGAAGTTCCTCCCCAGCTTACCTGCATTCTCAGTTTCACTGCCTCTCACACGAACATAGTTTTGGTACACGGTAAAAAAATATTCACTCATGCTCATACCTATACACCACACGGTACGCTACACTAACTCCTTCGTAGTTTCTACTGCACTAATGTGGAGCAACTTGCCGCGCTCTGTCAGAGGAGTAACCCTGTCCAACTTCAGGCAGCAATGCCAGCTGTTCATATCACAAAAGAAATGAAAGCTGAAATCAACACGTCAAATATTCGAATCCTTATGCTGAGTTATATTCGTGTTTCTAATTTACATTTTATTTATTTTCTGTTTTGATACCTAAAATATTTCTTACATCCTTTCAAATGAAATGAATGAAAATCCACAGCCTGCTTCCAGTCTCCGACCGGGTCAGGAATGGAATGAATGCAGCCCCCATCTAGCGGCGAGGATATGAACTGTGCCGGCTGCCGAGGCCTGACGCACTCCTCTGGGGCAACGATTAAATGAATGACAGATGAAATGAAATGATAGTGGAGAGTGTTGCTGGAATGAAATTTTGACAGGGAAAACCGGAGTACCCGGAGAAAAACCAGTCTGCCTCCGTTTTGTCCAGCACAGATGGAGTGACCGGGATTTGAACCCCGGACCCAGTGGTGAGAGGCCGGCGTGCTGCCGCCTAAGCCACGGAGGCTTGCTTCAAGAAAATGCGCATTGCAAAATCAATATTATAGTAATAACTCAGCCATGATGCTTATCAACATCATCATTAGTTTCTGTTTTATTAGTGTTTGTATTTCTCTATTAAATTCTTACTTTAGCAATAATTAATTAATTAACATAATTTTTCCTACGCCATGCTTGTCTGCCATTATATGTATTATCTTTGGATCTGAAATGTATTCCTGTTAGATTTAAGTACCACTGTTAAGTTCTGCTAATATTGTAATAATGTATTAATTGTAAAATCTGGTTAGATGGAAGAGAGGGCCCAATGGTCCTAATCTTGCCAGACAAAATAAAGCTATCCATCTATCTACACTAGAACTCATTAATTTTTTAGGTAATTTCTCCTCCCGTATTCTCATCACATCACCCCACAATCTCAGTCGGCTTATACGATCAGCTTCATCTAACGGGCTCATTTATAGCGGCTTCGGTGGCCTAGTTGGTAGCATGCTAAACTTCTATGCCCAAGATCGTTGGATCAAACCAGGTCGAAGTTGTCGGATTTTCTAAGAGTGTTAAAAATTCCTCAGTATGCCTTCCTTGGGAGGGGAAGTAAAGCTGGCAGTCCCATGTCATAGATTTATGGCATGTAAAAGAACCTTCCACTAACTACACTTGTGGAAGCTGAAATTTCTAGGTTAGGTTGATAACACTAAATTAGTTCCGACGTTCACTGCCGGGTGCTGACTGCGATGCCATTTAGCATCCACGTCGGCAGCTAGGTGTCATGGACGGTAGCATTTGGTAGAAAAATAGGAACTACTTGAAAAAAGTAATCGTCTCCAGTCCCTCTACCTGAATCATAGATAACACACACTAATACAGCCATCACAATTAACACCGATTATTTCAAAATAAAATGCCATGTCCTGTGGTTCGGATTCCACGAAAAATGGAGGTCCCGTGGCTTATGATCTCTGATTAACGGTCACGTAAAACTAAAATTTCCCTTCCTTAACACCGGTTATCAGACAAATTCTACACACAACCAAAGAACATGGGGCTACATGACCGCGTTGTCACAGCCCCTAAACTAAGGAACCAACCATCCAACCGTGTTCATTTCCAACTTAGCTTTTATCTCATTATTAGGACTATCTTCCTGCCATTGCTCCCATCTATTTGTTCCAGCAATCTTTCGTGCTACCCTCATATCAGTTTTTTTTAACATTCCTTTCTCTCCATGCGGAGCATAGAGCATCCAAGAATGATTTCCATCGGGCTCTGTTTGTTGCCAAGTTCTTCACTTCCTACAAGTCTTTCCCGCTTTTCTGGCCTCCTCTTTAATGGTGCGTCTCCAGGTGTTCCTTGGTCTTCCTCATCTCCGAGCCCCTTGAGGATTCCAGTCCAGAGCTCGCCTTTCTACTGCATCATTCTGTTTCCTCAGAGTATGACCAATCCAGCCCCATTTCCTCCGTTTAATTCGGACTTTTATAGGTTGTAGGTTAGCCCTTTGCCACAGCTCTTCGTTTGGGATTATATCTGGGCATCGTATAACCAGGATTCGGCGCAGACAACGATTGATGAATACTTGAAGTTGGTGGCTGATAGGATTGGTAACTTTCCAAGTTTCACATGCATACAATAGGACGGATTTCACATTGGTATTAAAATGCCTGATTTTCGTCTTCCTGGATATTTTACGGTTTCTCCAGACTGGATAGAGCTGTGCAAAAGCCCAATTTGCCTTTCGTATTCTGCTCTTGACGTCCTCTTCAGCCCCTCCATTTCTCGTTACCACACTTCCCAAGTAAACAAATGTATCAGTTACCTCTAGCTTAAGTATCAACTCTCACTTCCATACATGAATACTGAGCGATGTAGGGAGAGTTTCGTCGCTTCTTCTTTCTTCCAGAATACTGTCGATCGCAGCTGAGAACTCACTGCATTGGCTTTTGTACACCTCGATTCTATTGCCTTTCCCATACTACCATCCTGAGGGAATACACAGCGTATGTTTCACAATAATACGAAGTACGTCCAGAAAGTAAGTTCCGTTTGGTAATAACATGTGTACAGATACAGAAAAATTATTAATTGCCCAAAATTCTACAACCCTTAAACTACTTTTCCACATGACTGCCGAAATGTTACAGGCAAGGCTTCATAACTTAACATAACGAAAATGGTTGTTTGGGTAGATTATGTAACAAAATGGGTCTTGGTCACATTGTGGTCGTTACGTTTCATATCCGGACGTCATTTGTATCGCATGGTAACGCTATTGGGCCATATAACGTTATTCTGATATTGGTTATCGTAGAAACGAAATAGTATTGTCCGACAGAAATAACGTTTTTTGAATAAGTCTCTCGAAAAATATCCCCTAATACCGTTATTCGGACTAATAACGTTCTTCGGATATCGGTTATCGTAGAAACGAAATACTAGTGCCCACCTGAAATAACGTTATCGGAATACATATCTCGAAAAAAATCTCTTAATATCGTTATTTGGACTGATATCGTTATTCGAATATCAGTTAACGCAGGAACGAAATGGTAGTGCCCGCCTGAAATAACGTTATCGGAATACATATCTCGAAAAATATTCCCCCAATACCGTATTAAGACTAATAACGTTATTCGGATATTGGTTATCTCAGGAACGAAAAGGTAGTGCTCACAAGAAATAACGTTATTTGAATAAATCTCTCCCAAAAATTTCCCTCAATACCGTTATTCGGACTAATAACGTTATTCGGATATCGGTTCTCGCGGGAACGAAATGGTAGTGCTCACTATAAATAACGTTATTTGAATACATCTCTCGAAAATTATTCCCCCAATACCGTTATTCGGACTAATAACGTTATTCGGATATCGGTTATCGCAGGAACGAAATGGTAGTTCTCACTAGAAATAACGTTATTTGAATACATCTATCGAAAAATATTCCCCCAATACCGTTATTCGGACTAATAACGTTATTCGAATATCTTTTATATATTACAAACGGCATCATCGATTGAGAATGACACCATTTTGTTACATTTTGCGTTGGAGAACTCCATAGAGTAGAAAGAGTGGAAGTGTCACTTGCGACCTACGTCGTGTTAGATTCTGAGTTTAACCGCGAGGTTAATAAATACTCGGAAGTGCTTACCGTGAAAGGGTATTGTATTTTTAGCCTACTTTTCACATTTTGCAAAAATGAGGAAAAAGTAGACTTATGAGATCGATCTGGGCAAATGTCTGTCTGTCTGTCTGTCTGTCTGTGTGTGTATGCCTCCCTCCCCCTTATCAACTCCTAAACGGCTGAAGCAATCAAAACCAAATTTGGTATGAGTAAAGATATATACCTGAATATCTCAAGGCCATGAAAATGATGTCAGTGCTACCAACTGCTGAAAAAAATCAAATGAAATTTGAGCTCCATGTTGGATATCTTGGAAGGTATGCATGGGAGCTATTCCAAAATTGGCACATATATACTGTAGATAATAATATTTCAGTTTAATTTCCAGGAGGCCATTCATGAAAGTGTTGCCCAAATGATTCTAAGCATGCTGATAGGTCAAATATTTAAATTCATATAACTTCTACACTATCTATTGGATTTCAACCTAATTTCGTATGTACTATGTGTACATAAACCGATATGACTGAGCATATTCTTAAGAGCCACCAGGGCTGCCAACTGTTAATAAATGCTCTCTCTATATTTCTATCAAAATACTAATATACCAGAAAGTATGCAAGTCGACGCCTTTAAACTATGCACACGTAGAGTACCTAACATTGTAGATCAATTTGGAGTAACTAATAATACGTCAGTGCTACCAACGTGATTCTAAGACTGCTGATAGGACCAATTTTTAAATACATGTAACCTCTATACTATCAATTGGATTCCAACCAAATTTCGTATGTACTATGTGTACATAACCGGATATCACTATGCGTATTCTTAAGAGCAACCAGGGCTGCCAACTGTTGATAACTGCTGTCTCTACTTTTTACCCTTATATCAATATATCAGAAAGTATGCAAGCCAACAACTCTGAACTTTGCACACGTATAGCACCTGACATTCTAGATTAATTTGGAGTAACTAATAATATGCCAATGCCGCTAACATGATTCTAAGCCTGATGATAGGTTCAATTCTAAAATGCATGTGACTTCTATACAAACAAATGTATTTCATCCAAAATTGGCACAACAATAGATCATAGATTATTTCTGACCAAGACATGCATGACATTGCTACCAACATGATTTTACGCGCGCTGATAGATCCAGTATCTAACTGCATGTAACGTCCATGTTATCCATTGAACTTCAACCAAATTTTGTATTCTGTACCTTAAGAGATGGAACTAAGAATATATTAAGTCACCAGGGCTGCCAACTCTAGTGCAGGTATATTTCGAACTAATTAGAAATTTTGATATTACCAACTTAATTTCGTCATTAACTTAGATAGTTCCATATAGATTAATCATTGACATGAATCTTAAAGTTTAAGAAAAGTAGGCTCTTTAGTTTGCCACGGAACTGCTTGTTGAACTTGCGAAACTGGCGAATGTCCGGAAAAACACTCTTAAATGCGCTTTTGAAGAAAGGAACAACAGACCGACACCACTTGAAATACATAGGCCTAGGTGGGTAGCAAATGACCTGAAGCTTAATAGAGATCAAGTACTAGCGAATCAACTAGACAACGGGGAAAATTCAGTGTACATTAAATTAGTGTACACCTTACTTTATGAAAACATATTATCTCGACATGAAGGTGTGAATCCTTCCGGCTAGCTAGCGGTGAGACCACAAAGATAACTATCACTGCTTCAGACTCTTTGACAAAACGTGTGCGTGTCTGTTTAATCTCCTCCCGAAGTCAACAATGAAAGGCTCTCCCGCGTGCTTTCTACGCATGGAGTTTTCAAGGACATACGGAACGAGTGCTGGAATGAAGTATACGAATTTACTTCTGTAAGTAATGGCAAACGTATTGTAACAATTGAACTTAAATACCCTATTCCATCATATTTGACGGTTAATGATTATAAAGTTCTGTTAACAAATGAAGGACAAGCTAAGTATTGCTTTTATTGTAAAGAAACCTCCAACTTACAAATAGACTGTCCGAACAGAAGGAATCGCCCGGTACTTCATGTCAGACAACAAACCTACAGCACGGTGCTGGGTGAGTCTGATGGGAGTAGTAAGCTAAGCAACACTACGGACATGGAAACTGCAGTACATTCCCCTGAATATCCAGCCATATCAGAGGCCCTTCATAACAGCCCCATTCTATAAACACATATAGCATTGCGGAAGTAACTCAACCATCAGATAACGTAACTGAAACATCCCTGACTACTTTAGATAGCAATGAAGAGGGAACTGTGACGTCACGATCGGACAGCACCGCGAAGGGACACACCAGCAAGCAACACAGCAGTCTGTGCAGCAGCCAGATACTACTAAGGCTAAATGTCCCGATTTTTAGTTTGTAATTCTAACACCACGTAGCAGCACCAAAATGAGACAATTTCTTTTTTAAGTTTTCTCTTGAATGGAAGCTCGTATTTGCGATGTCATAACCACTATGTATACTAGAGTGCAATAGAATTTTCCAAAATGTGAAAAACAAAGACGTTACTAGCAGTTTTTTATATTTCTGCTTAAAATATGAAAAAAAACCTGGTAATACGAAAGCGGAGATTTATTTCCTGATTCCAATGCATTTTTCATAAATAAAATCGGGTGAATGGAATCGTCGACATTAGTTTGGGAATTTTTTTGAAATGGGTGGTAGGAGTAGAGGCGCGGTTACACAAGATCTCTTGCGCAAGGAAAATTATGAACACGCCGAGTTGACGAATATTGTAGTTCGGCGAGTTACATGTACAAGTGCCTATGCGTGGAACAATACCTGAGCAATAAAATTATAGTAATGTCACGCTTTTGTAACGTTGACACAATGTGTTTATACAGATATCTTTCTTACTTCCTGAAACATTCTTGTTGTTGTTGTTGTTGTTGATAATAATACATTGTAGGGGCTTGGGACATCTTGGTCATCAGTCCCATGTAGTTGACTATGTGTGTTACTGTATTAGAGTCAAGGGTGGGGCAGGTGCCCTGAGTCTTCAAGTAAGGTACTATCTCGGCATTTACCTGGAGGGAGTGTGGAAAACCCTGGGAAACACAATACACAACTGAACTTCAGGTGCAACCACAATGGTAGGTTGATTGACAGGTGTTGAACTAGTCAATGAGAGATGTTTGACTGATGACAGTTTCCTAGGAAAACAATCATAAAATAAGAAGGAATTTCTGAATGGCAATAAATATCTGATGTAAGAAACATTGTTTCAGTTCCTTACCTTTTATTTCGTTCAATACGCCAATACACAAGCTCTGCTGGGACTTTTCTTCGTTTTCTGTGAGCGTACAAAGGAAGTGGATATTTAAGCAGGACGCTTGCACCTAGAGAACATGGCGCTTGACTGTCGTCAGTTTTTATGGAGACCAATTTTCCATTTTCACAATGGCTACGTCTTACTTTTCCACACAACGCATTGTTTCCATTTGAATTCGAACTTGCTTCTCTGAAAAAAGTTGTCACTGAATAGTTCGCGGTGTTGTACTCTTACACTTATACAGGGTGTCCCACCTAACTCTGCGACCTCAACTATTATCGAAATGAAACAAGATGTGAAAAATCTACTTGCACAGGAATGTAGCCACGTCAGGGGGTCACACAATGGGGGGATATGCACAATCCAGGAAATTATAACAATACCACTTTTAACGCAAAGTTACCTTTTTTTTTAAATGGAACATACATGTTTTTTTCTAGCAAAATCAATAGTAAACATACAATTATTGATAACAGAATTGGTTTCACTTCTCTAAACCTCGTACCTTCTGAAATAACTAAAGTTGTAGGTTACTAACCAACGACAGTGGAGTATCAAAGGAAGCTTGTAGTTTAACGTGACCGTTAATCTTGAGATCATGAGCCACGGGACCTCCTTTTTACGTGGAATCCGAACCACAGGACATGGCATTTCACTTCGAAAATCTCACATGCATTGACCGGGAATCGAACCCGGACCGCCTTGGTGAGAGGCATACAGCTAGACCGCTGAGCCACCACGCCCCAGACAGTGGAGTATCAATGTTTGGTGCGGTATCACTGGCGACCGCATTGTAGGTCGCTATTTTTTTTATCAGGGAACACTAAACGAACAGCGATATGCATCATTTCATCAAGACACGTTACCCCTTCTCATGGAAGACGTGGGATTGGAAACTCGTGTATCAATGTGGTTCCAGCATGATGGGTGCCCCGCACATTTCGCACGTGTTGCCAGAGATGTAATGGATGAGAAGTTTCCAAATCGGTGGATAGGACGTGGTGGTCCTGTAAGATGGCCAGCACGGTCCCTCGACTTGACGCCATTAGACTACTTACTCTGGAGCGCATTGCAAGATAGTCTATCACGAAGTCCCAACTACAATAGCGAATATGCAACAGCGTATTACTTCGGCGTGTGCGGAAATATATGTGGAAACACTGGGATCAGTACAACGCTCTGTTGTTCACCGTCTACAGAAGTGCATTGATGCAAACGGTGGTCACATTGAACATCCGCTGAAGTAACACAGTTTCATCAGTTAAGATGTTACTGCTTACTTGTGAATGTCTCTTCCGTGCTGCATGTAATTTAAAAACATGACGTTTCTTTAAGCTATGGGCCACAAGTTTGTTTATGAAATCGGTAATTGTACATTTTGAACTATGTGTACAGTTCTACACATTTGTTAAACTTGACAAACAGTGTCTCCATTGCCATCCTCTACAACGTTAGTTATTTCAGAAGTTACGGGGTTTAGAGATGTGAAACCAATTCTGTTATCATTGTATGTTTACTCTTGATTTTGCTAGAAAAAACATGTATGTTCCATTTAAAAAAGGTAACTTTGCGTTGAAAGTGATATTGTTATAATTTCCTGGATTGTGCATATCTTCCCATTGTGTGACCCCCTGACGTGGCAACATTCCTGTGCAAGTAGATTTTTCAAATCTTGATTCATTTCGATAATATTTGAGGTCGCAAAGTTAGGTGGGACACCCTGTATATTAGAAGTTAAAAAAAGACAAAACCCGTGGCGGGACAGCCGTTGAAGGGCCTAGGTCTACCAAGCAACCGTTGTTCAGCCATGTAGCTTGCAGATTGTGGGGTGACGTTTAGTCATCCAACTTGTACAGATAAAATATAAGTGAAATCAAAACTGCTCGGTACTTTACACATTCTCTAATGCAAGCGTAAAGAAATATATGATTACAAATATAAACTAGGGGAAAAAATCTTATGTGGCTTCGTTTTATTGGTAGTCGCAATTCCCCCTGGGACTTAGTGGTATGCCCTTGAATCAGGGCTGGCATGTGAAACGAAATGTATGGCTGTGGGGGCGAATATATTTGAATTTCGCCGTGAGCGCGATACTTGGGAGCGAAATGATAATGATTGTCGGTGGGAAATTAAATCGAAGCGAAACTTAATTCGAAGCGAAATGACGTAGCGAAACAACGCGAAACTTAATAGAAACGCGAAATTACATTGTGCAATTTAATAAAATGTCACTCCCGGCGCGAAAAAAAATCGTTACAATCTTTTATTTTCGCTCCCGGCGCGAAATACAATTCATTACAGACTTTTAATTTCACTCGCGGCGCAAAATAAAATTCGATACAGACTTTCAATTTCGCTTCCGGTGCGAAATAAAATTCGTTGCAGTCTTTTAATTTCACTCCCGGCACGAAATACAATTCATTACAGACTTTTAATTTTGCTCGCGGCGCAAAATAAAGTTCAATACAGACTTTTAATTTCGCTTCCGGTGCGAAATAAAATTCGTTACAGACTTTTAATTTCGCACCCGGCGTGAAATAAAATTCCCAAACGGTATTTAGTTTCTCCCTCCGACGTGAATTTAAAATGAATGGAACATTTCATTTCGTTGTTGAAATTAAGATTTATTCGTTTCGAGAGTGAAATTATGTTCGGAGCGATGTTCAAAGTCCTGACGTTGGCAGCAGTAGCAGTCTTACCATACACTGCCTGCACAATCTGCTGGGCTGCAACAGCAACGTGAGTCATACAATGGTCATCACTCTAGTGTACGTGGCCGACGAGCCACGTCCAGTGTAGGAGAAAGTCAGTGCTATGGCTTCAACATCACCATCGTCGTTGACTGCATCTCGGACTCGTGGCTGGCCCTCCCTGACGTTCATAACGCAATACTTTGTGTACAATGGGGCAACAAGTACCTTTACTTGTTCCATAGCGAACAAAAAGACGAATGTGCTGTGCGGACAGACATTCAAGATAAGTGAAGAACTCCCATTACAATACAAATTGTCAGTTGTAACTCTTCAGTCAGTCAACACTAATTTGCCCAATAACTGGGCGGGGTACAATGTATATACAGTAATATGTAAATAAAACTCACGGAAAAACATTACATGTATTAGTTTGTGGTCACGATTATAATGCAGCAATTTTAGTGATTTTAAATCTAATACATGTTTTTTTTTTACCAGGAGTGTTACTTACATCTTATATACGTTGTACCCCACCCAGTTATCGGGCAAATTAGTGTTGACTGACTGAAGAGTTACAAATAACAGAAAATCGTCTGTGGTAGTACCAGCGGCGTATATTGAGTTCGGTTTCGGAGGGGGGTTACTCGAACAACAGGGGTGAGGGGTCATTCCTCTCATTTCTACATTCTTTGTTCTTACACTTCCGGAAATTTCGTGGAGGGGGGGGGGGGGGAATGCTTGGCATTCCTTACTACTTCCTTCTTACCCTCAGCACATTTATACTGACCATGGCACGAAAGCAAACCCATGTGCCAAGTACAGTATTTCGTTTCGCACTGCAATTAGTTTTGCGTCGCCTTTCACTATGTTATTGTGCTTTGAATTAAATTTTGCTTCCATTTTAATTTTCGCGCTTACAATCATTATCATTTCGCACCAGAATATCGGGCTCACGGCGAAATTAAAATGTTTACGTGTCCACAACCATTTTGTTTCGCATGCCAGACCAGATTTTATTTCAGTCATGAAATGATATGTTCCATGCATTTTAAATTCACGCCGGGGGCGGAACTAAATGCTGTTTGGGAATTTTGTGTCATTAAAATAAACCGATGCACTACAACCCATGAAGGGTCTAGGCCTACCAAGCGACCGCTGTCCAGCCATCTGCAGATATTGGTCAGCCATCGGGTTCCCTCGGCCGTTAATCTTGGTTTTCGTGACTTTCAGACAGCTACTCTCGAGACTGAGTGCACCCCGTTCTAACCCACACGTCCGTTTCTAAAATCACTAACGGAGCCGGGAATCGAATCCGGGGCCTCCAGGTGAGAGGCAGGCACTCTATCCCCAACACCGTCATACCACGAGCAAAATTAACAGTCGTTAAAAATGTTATTTTTCGCCGGGAGCAAAATTAAGAGACTGTAGCTGTTTACATTTCGTGCCAGGAGCGAAATGAAAAGTCTTATAACGAATTTTATTTCACTCCAGGAGCAAAGTTAAAAGTCTGTTAAGAATTCTGTTTGTAGCCGGGAGCGAAATTAAAAGTCTGTAACGGATCTTTTTCACGCCGGGAGCGAAATTTAAAGTATGGTACGAATTTTATTTCGCACCGGGAGCGAAATTAAAAGTTAGTAATGCATTTTATTTCGCGCCGGAAGCGAAATTAAGAGACTAATGAATTTTATTTCGCCCCTGCAGCGAAATTAAAATTCTGTTACTAATTTTATTTCGCGCCAGGAGTTAAATTATATTCCTTTGAACAATTTAATTTCGCGACGCTAATTTAAATTGATAATACATTTCGTTTTGCATGCCAGTCTTGCCTTGAATCGGTTTTGGTGGAGGCTCCATTTTTCACCTTAAATGTAAAACCAACTGCACTTGATGACCGTAATGCTCTCCATCAGTCGTACCTATATATACATCGTACATGTATATGATCTACCAGAGATACTGTCCAAAAATAAATTGCCGAAAATAGAACACCTAACGAACACTAAAAATAATACTGTTGCAGGTAAAATAAATTAAGTAAAAAGTAATTAAAGGGATCGATGAACTAAAAACAGGTAAAACGACATAGAAAATTAGAAGTCGTAAGTACAAACTGGTAAGATATCAAAGGATCACTCAGAAATATCCAGAACTGAACAATAATTCAGAACTAGCCATCACAGTCAGTCAATCGCAACATCGGACTACTACAGGAATCCCATACCGTCAGGTAAGGACATCGCTCTCTCACTTGACTTTGGCTCCCCTCTCCCTCCCCTCGCTCTCTCCGACATTGTTCTACGATAGGCTAACACGCCTTTTGTTCCAAGTACAGTTACACTCTTGTTCACAAAGTTCCTCAAGTGATCCCGACGAGTCTATTCTACCAATTTAGGTTTTCGATACGACTTTGGAATCAGTGAATAAAACTCAACTTTCTTATTACCCGCTTTTTAAAATTTGTAATCAGATTTTTAAAATAAAAACAGCAACTTTTCTGTTTTTGAAATTAAAAATTTAGCGATGAATTAATCTCAATTCTGCTACTAAGAGTACATAGTAGTTTTCAGATCGCAGATCGGAGCTCCCCTTCAAGAAAAAAATAATAAATAAATTCAGTTTCGTTTGTGCTGCCATCTGTTGGAATATTTTTTTACCAAAATGTCGGGACATTTAGCCTTAACGAACCTGTCACTACTGACGTACCCAAAACCCAATTTACGTGGTCAGAAGGCACGGAATTTCAGGATGCCATACAAGAAGAACGAGAACACTCACAAGTAATAGGCTTCCCAACAGTCTCAGTGCATTCGAAGCACCCTCCAGCTAACGATACCGTTCCCTCCTAATTACTTCACGCGCAAAGCACAGACATAGTTCAGGAAACCCTATCTACTACATTGGGGGCAGAGTTTACATCCACCTCTGATGCTGCAATCAGTGTCAGTAAAAAAAAAAAGTCACGGGCGTCAGTGGAAGTGCCCTACCTCCACAAACCGGAGCTAAACCCAAGGTCAAAGATAAAGCCAACATAAAGGACACCCATGCTCTTCACATAAAAACTGTCAACAAAAACACTGCGAGGGAAGAAGTTAAATCGTATTACACACAAACACGAAGCGCATCACGTAGTCGCCGTAAATCACTGGAAGTGCACACCAGTAAAACATCACTCCAATGATCCCCTCAAATAATTGCTCTTCGTCGTTTAAATGCACTCAAACATACTGATGCATGTAATCTTCATCCTTTTGTTTTTGCATATGAGAGTCTTGCGTTGTTTTGCCACATTAAATATCAATGGCATCATAAGTTTGACGACACGTTTTCTACTTCAGGATTTTTTCAGGATATGATATTGACATGTTATTGCTTCAGGGAGTAAATGATCTAAACTTGGACTGGTTGAGTGGGTACGAATACATAGCAAATGTTGGCGCATCCCTCCAAGGCACAGCTGTCGTTTACAGATCAGGGTTAGTTGTTTCGGAAGTGGAGTTACACCCGAGTGGCAGAATAATTGCTCTGCATTGTGAGGACACATTAATTGTTAATGTCTACGCCCCTTCTGGATCACAAGGTCGTCTGGCAAGAGAACATTTATTTGGAGATGACATCAGATACTTTCTCCAGGGCCCTATCAATACTATCATATTAGTAGGCAATTTTAGCTGTGTTTTAAACCCTCGAGATCAAACCGGCGCATTCAACAACTGCCGCAGACTCAAAAGTCTCGTAGATGGATTTAACCTTCATGATGTGTGGAAACTTAAACATGGAACCGACGTCCAATTTACTTTCTATCGTGCCGGATCAGCATCTAGAATAGACAGGGCATATATAGCATGAGGAATGAGAGATAGCCTGCATAGTTCCACAGTAGTGCCAGTATCTTTCAGTGACCATCATGCACTGTATTTTCGATATTTAACTACGTCACGACCACCTATATATGGACACGGGTATTGGAAACTAAACGCATCCCTCCTTCACGACCGTGATGTGCGAAACAAATTTTAAACCCTTTGGATGAAGCTGCGCAGTAAAAGGTCGCAATATCCATATAATATCACTTGGTGGATATAGGTTGTAAAACCTGCTATAAAAAGTTTTTCCAGCAAATTTTCAAACAGCGTGCCTGGGAGAGGAGAAGTACTTTAAACTTCTATTATGAGGTAGACTATTATTTGAACTTCAGCAAAAGCAAGCAAATGGCGACGATGTCCTTGGCGAAATGAAGGAGGTTAAGCATTCAATTTTAAATATTCAGATAAATTATTTAAACGGTGAATGTATTCGAGCAAAGATTCCCTCAGTCATAGAAGAAGAACGTTAATCACTGTTCCATATCTTAACAGAAAGGCGTAAAGGGCAGCGAAAAACCATTACTAAACTTCAGGACGAGCATGGCTGCACTCAGTCGAACATGGATGATATCCTTCAAATTGGTGCAAAGTATTTCACAACATTTTTCTCCGACGCCCAACAAAATATTGAGCAAACAGATGGGAGCTTACATCAAAATCTACCCAGACTGACCGCAGAGGAAGGATCAATGCTGGCAAGGGGTATTACCTTGGCGGAGATTTTTACAGCACTACGCCAATCTCAACGTAACCGCTTTCCTGGTCCTGATTGGATGCCATATGAATTTTATCAATTAATGTGGAATATACTAGGAGAAGATCTCCTTAAAATTTACCAGGAGATTATGGGAAACCCACAAATCATATTTGAAGAATTTACTGCTGGAATTAATATTTTAATTCCGAAGATCAGAAGACCACTTGGAATGGAGGTTTTCTCAATACAGATTGCAAAATCATTACAAAAATTATAGCATCCCAAATCAAACCGCAACTGCTACAAATTATAGGGCAGTGGCAATCCTGTGCGACTCCAGGAAAAAATATCATCTTGAACTTGTAGGTGTTAAGCAATATTATTATTGTACATGAGTAAACTTCACATTATCTTCCCCCTACGACACTCGTCAGTCTCGATTTTCAAAAGGCCTTTGATAGAAAAAAAACATTGATTTCTATGGTCCACAATGCGAACCTTCGGGTTTCCTATCGGGTTGATTAAATGCATTAGAGGACTGAACAGAACAGCACAATCTAGAGTAATCTTTAATGGACATCTCACATCGAAAATACCCATCCGTAAATCTGTTCGTCAAGGATGCCCACTTTCTATGATCCTGTTCATCATAGCACAGGAACCCTTCCTCCGGAGGATAAACCAGAATGTAACAGGTCTGATGATCAATGAGAAGAAAGTGGCAGTACGAGCATATGCCGATGATGTATGTATTGTTCTCACAGACGAAAACGATGAAGACCGCAAGCTGTCTATCATAAACGAGCTTCAGGAAACATCTGGATCCCAAGTCAATCCAACAAAGTCTGGAATGATGTTGCTTGGGCAACATCCGTTACCCACGCCTACTCGATCATTACCTATTGTGCAAAAGTTGAAGATTTTGGGAATTATTTTCCAGAACAAATTTCAAGATATGATTAGTGAAAACTGGGCGATGGTAATCAATAAAGCGAGGCATACCTTATTCCAGCAACATACCAGGTCCCTCAATCTCATACAGAAAGTATGGCACATTAATGTGTTTGCTTTATCCAAGATATGGTATCTCGTACAATTCTTACCTGCAACGAAACAAATTAGCCAACGCTTAGAATTGTCACTACCTTTGGAGTGGATCGCTGTACAGTGTCGCCTGTGATCAATATTGTACTTACCAAATCTCCAAGGAGACCTCAATCTAACCTGTGTCGGTATGAAATGTAAAGCCTTCTTAGGACGCACCATCCCCTGATCAATGTGAGGAACGCGGAGTCAAAGAGAACTGATTTTCTTCACCCACCAGCACTTATCAAGATAAGTGGGCGTCATAGACACATACACCAGCTTTTCGTGCCGTTATCAATGTAATAGACAGTTTACCTCAGGAGAGGAAAACTCAGGGGGAATTTAATTCAACGAAGAATCTATACACTTATTTGCTGAAGGGGCAACGGAAGCCGCTATCAATAGAACATAAATTCACCCAAAGACATTGGAGAACGATTGGGTTGAATGCCTCAAATACATACATCCCAACACTGAGGAGATCCACACTCTACTCTGTGATCAACGACATTGTGCCTACAGCGACTAAACGCATACGTCACAATATGGCTGAGGATGCTGAATATAGATGATGTGGAGATGTCGACACATTAGTGCATCGAGTGACATCCTGCCAAGAGGCTCGAACAGTTTGGACCTGGACGACTGCTATACTGCGGAGAATACATCCGGGGATAGACCACTTACCAGCGGAGTGCATAATGGTTTGCGATTTTGAACTTACTGGGATCTAAAACAAAACGCTGTAACCTGGGTTATAGCGGCAGCAGTGGATTGGAACATATAAGCGCACGAAAGTGGTGGAGGCACCTTAAGGGACTTTGTAAGTTCCATCAGAAGAATACGCTGGACAATGGTTCAAAGCAAAAGTGTACAGAAGTAGGTCAGCCCCTTAAGATGGCCTATAGGAAATTTGGACTCGTAAGCCCTCAATAAAAATTCTTTTGTAGATCTCCAATAAACAACTAGTCGTCTATTAGAAATTTAAAAGACGTCCATCCCTAGACGCCTAGACGTCTATTACAGATCTACGTTAGACGTCTATTAGACGTCTAGATGGCCACTTTTTGTCCCACTTTTAGACGTCTATATATATCGATTTTAGATGTATATAATAATTCCCACACGGCAAATAGATGTCTAACAGACGTAAAGTACTCGTCTCTTAATAGACGTTTAGAGCAATTAATGTTGGTCTAAATTTGGTGTAATCTATAGTCTAATAGACGCCTTAATGTCGCCTATTTTTTCGTCTAGTAGACGGTCTAGCATAGACGGCGTGCAGAGGGCCCCTTTCAACTAAACATTTAAACTAAATACAAATCATATTGTTTTAATCCCTTGGTTGGGGGTAGTTGGGATAAAACACGATTGTGTCAGTGTGCTAATTTGGAAGGCTATTTCTGGATGAGAGTAGCTTCCCGTGGTTGGGAGAGACTACTGGTGTAGTGTGTTGGTGTTAGTGTTTAATCTCTTGGGGGCGTCCCTGCAAGATGCAAGTATCTGCTAGGGGATGAATGTTTAAGTGCAAGCTACTAAACTGGCCTGCCAGCTGAGCGGAATGAGTAATTCAATAAATGTGCCGAGTCAGCGGCTCGACGCTCTGCAGTCAAGTCGCGTGCTGTGAGTGCAATGGAGTCAGACGAAGCAATTACTGACCGCTACGGTCAGGGGCACTTATGGCTAAGGTCAGGTGGGGTATGAGGACGTGAAGTGGAGTGTAATCAGTAATACAAGTGTAGCTTACTGACCAAGTATTTAATGGCCAGTTGATGTAATGGTATGTCCCTCTTGGGGAGTTTGAGCAAATATAAATGTAGTACAATTTGTAAAGTGTCAGGGTAGGTGTTTTACAAAATAAAGGAGTCTGAGCACAAGCTGAATCTCACCTGATGAAGAACGGACGTCGGGCAGAGCCGCTGGCGAAGAACACAACAGAACAGATAATTCCTCCTGTCCAGGTTCCACTCTTATACGTTTTGGTGCTGCTTGGTCAGCATTGCGTCAATGTAGCTGCCCCAGATAGTTGTTAGTGTAAATGTTTGTGTGTGTTTTGCAAGTAGTTGGCTAACCTCCTAGGCTTAGGTGGCCGCCGCTTGCTGTGTAGAGATATGTCCTGGAGTTATGGTGTTTCCAGTTGGGGTGGTTTTGGCGAAAGATGGCGGAGTGGCTCTCAGGGGGTACTGCCCCCCCGGGCTGTACAAGTCCCCCTCATCGATTAGTTCGCGTCCTCGCGAACGGGAAGTAGAGTAGGTGTGTCGTTGCGATGATTTTTTCGTCGTTTTCTGCTTGTACCTCTTCTTTTTTTCCTTCAGTGTCGGTGTCGTGTGGATGTAGCGATGTCGTGTCGTTCTGGTGTTGATGTGAGCCTAGCGTGTGCTCAGAAGGGGTGGGTTTTGGGTATACATAGTTAATTGTTTATCTAAAATTAATCATCATGAAATTCGACATTAAAAATAAAAAAAAATATAAAATACAGAGAAAATACATGTTTTTGAAGTTATATGCATGTTGGTATTATGCAGGAAGGAAAAAAACCATGGTTGGACAGGTGGTTGTGCCGTCCGACGCTGTGTGGAGAAAAAAAAATGCTCCCTGCAAAGTATTGTATAAAAGATGGAAGAAAATAGAAAAACAGGTGCCCCAGGGTATAAGTTAAAGGTATATCAGAATGGTTTATTGTTGGGATGAAACGGGACATCTTCACAAATTTTGGCGTTAGTAGAATAGAAAGGAAAGAGACAAAAGTGTGTAGAAATGTGTTTGGTGTTAGGATGTTGCAGTGCTTTATGTGTATTTTGCATATTCGACGGTTTTACAGTTGCTTACAATTTTTGGTTACAATTCTTACGTGCTATGTTTTAATTATCGTATTATTACCACTAAAGCTCAAGAGTATCTTTCTCCTGTGTATATAGCCATAGCGCTTTTCCTTCTTGGCCACCTTTATCTTGTGTCACTCATCTGTGGCTTTTGACCTGCCACTGTGGTTTAGTGGCTAAACCGTTCACCTGTTGTCGTGAATTTCCCTCCGTGGGTGGAAGAATTCACCTTGATGGCTAGATTTGGCACTTACAAGATTGTACCATTCCTGGCCATCGCATGTCGCTCATTATTTAAGCGGTTTCATATCTGTAATTGCGTCAGCATCGCTCGGTGCCCCACGGTCACCTTACGTTGCTGGCCGCGACGTCGTCACCTTTAGGGGTGCGACTGAAAAACGACGAAGATCAGTGGGTTTGTGTGTGAGAGATAAGTAGTATAATTCATTGTTGGAAATATATTTACAATAGACATGGTTATGCTCCTCGTCCTCTGTAAAATAAAATGCATTAATGGCCATTTCATATGTGGTTCTGTGCATGCCGTTGCTTCTTGGCTTTCCTGCATTCCTGAAAGTGGATTATGTTATTATGATTACAGTACATGTATATATATATCATTACCCTCGCTGCGCTTATTATATGGCTTAAATGTAACGCCCCTTAAGTCTAATTTAGTCTAGTTTAGCCTAATTTTTGTCTAGCTTAGCCTGAGTCGGCTGGATCTTACCATCCTGTCTGTATCTTTCCTCTTTTCTCCGTGTATTTGTGTGTGTAGCCCGCTATAGGGCGGTGTAGTGTATCAACTCTGTTGCGGCTGTGACCATGGTCTTTGACGATCTCTGCCGTATCGATGGAGCCCTTTCTGTGAAATTCAAATACATACTTTATGAAATGCCCTTGGCCATAAATCTTCTCTCGCACCGCTGTGGCCGGTCAGCTTTGGTTGCTGTGCCGAGCTGTCGCATATATCGCTTTTGTATGGGTCGGCTGGCTCCTGTGCCACCGCCCTTGGTGCGCCTATCGTGCTGCCGCCTATTTTCATTAGAATTATTCTTACTATTATTATCGCTCTATCGGACTTATCCTGGCAACGTCTAGCCGCCAGGTGCCGAACGCTGTGTGTCGCGTTCGCGTTGCATACGCGTTTTCGCTATATATTGTCGGTCTTACCCTGGTAACGGTTTTTAATTGCCAGGTGCCGAACGCTCTGTCTTAGCTAAAAAAAGTGCTTAGCCTAAAATATTAAAAGAAAAAATATATATATTGTATTTACAAGCCGAAATGGTCCTTAGTCTAGTGCCGAAATGTACTGTAGCTACTGTTTCACGATAGTGCTTATTAAATTTGCTTAAGTCTAAGTTGCCTTTTGAATGCAACTGTATCTTATATACTAGAATTTTGATCGGAGGCTCGTCCGGTCGATTTCTCTTCCGGGGGCCCTTGTAACCTATTGCCGGGACCGGAACCCAGCAATGGCTCGTAGTCCCCTCCCTTAATACTAATTGTCAACATCGCTCTCTTAATAATTAGTATAGACCTGGGCGACTGCGTTGCTAAAGAGCAAACGCCTCGATCGGATATCCTGTCCGCTGATCTTGTACGTGCCTGTATTGGCATTATTCGCCATTTGTCATTTATTTGTATATTTATGCTGGGTTTGCCCACCAAAACCCCTTTTGGCAGCCCGTTGCATACCTATTTAATATCTCTGGCCGCCCGGTGCGTGACCATTTAAGCTCTGGAGACTCGGTGTCATCCATTTATGTGGGCACGGGCCCGAATGATCGCATTCATTCCATATGCATTATTTATTATTCATTTGTTATTATTTATTAAATCGTCTTCACCTTGTCTTCCGGGACAAGGACTTGGCGGATCTAGGATTGGTCCCGCTGAATCCTGAGATCCTTCTTCACTTCCGCGAGTGGAAGACTAACTTCCCGCCATAGAAGCTCTACTTAGGTTACATGCTAACTAAAGTCTAGTCCTAGCGTGGTCGTCTTTAGGTTCGTCTCCTGAGTCTAGTGTGGAGCTGGCTAATTCTCCCACTAGCCGTCAAAATTCTCCCCTGCAGGTTTGGCTTCGATGACCGTGGCGCATAGTGGGTGTAACTGTCTCCGCCAAGGGGGTAGGCTAGACACACCCTAGGACTCGACGTTTGCCCGCGCTAAGTCATCGATGCTTCAACCTTACGTTATTTCGTCTTTAGTCTGGGTTAGGATCTGTTGGCGTCTTGCCCCGTCCCTGCCCTTCTGTGGAGCTTCTGCTCCCTCCGTTTATATCTCATCACCATCCAGTGTGGTATCAGACTCCTTCTTTTTTTAAATAAGTGTGATATGTAAATAAGTTTGTGTGTATCATATAATTATGTATTTTTTGTGTTCTGGGGTTGTAGGATCTTCTAAATGCATAGTCTACTTTAGGCTCGTAAGTGCCATGTCGGAATTCCAGCGGTAATGCCTTGGTAATTTCCTAGAGGTGTTAGTAGGTTTTTATGGCGTTGGGTCCCTTGTTATTAGGATCCGGGGGTGTTATCTGCTGAATGTGGATAAAGCGTGGTAGGAGGGGTCGTGCATCGTTGGACTCCATGTTTATGGTGGCCGGGAGCCGATGATGCTGCTAGGAGGTCTTTACAGTGAGTGAATGGGGTAGGTTTTTCCCAAGTGTGCAAAATTTTAAAAATGCCATGCAGGTGTAAAAATAATAAATCCCTGGTATGTGGATAGGATATTCCATGCATGGGGATGGATATGAGGCGTATCTGCTCTCAATTCGGGATAAGGCATGGGTCAAGGTATAATAAGTCTATGTCCCTTGCATGCGGGATTATTTAATAAAAATACTTGTTAATATAATTATGGCCTCATCTCTTTACACAGAGATGTGCATTGCGCTTAATATTGTTTCGGACTCACCCCTAATACTCGGGTGTAGGCGTTTAGGGCCAAGGTGTAGCATTCCTTGATTTATTAAACGCATGAAGTCTATCAACCCCGATGTATATTTTGAAATGTAGTCTTGCTGTTTTTGCGTGTCTGTATGTCTGTGTTGGATGGCGTTGTAAGTGACAGGGTATGTAGGGAGAGGGGTGTTGGAATGGTAGCCCGTAGTTGGTACCATAGTCATCCTGATGGCACTATCCATCTCTACTCCTGTCGTGGTGTGTCATCCTCTCTTAGTCACTATATATTCCCTATCCGCTCCTTGGGATGTTAAAGTGCAGTGACGCTGTGACGTCACGGCCTAATCTGGTCTCCTATTCATAACGTTAGGGTAGCAAGTGATTGTAAGTGTAAATGGTCATGGCCTGATCGCCTATAATGATTTTTTTAGAAATAAAATAAAACCAAGAAAATAAGTTATTAGGGGGGGGGGGTAGTTCCCTCATGGAATCTGTATGCCTCCGCCCCTAATTGTTGGGCGCGTGTGGGAAGTGAGTGTTCGTGGCTGTGACTAGCGCGGCTGCGTGTGTGAGGTCACGTACCGCTGCCGCACGCTGGCGCGTGGGACGTTTTCGGATAAGTCTTATCTTGTGTCGCGTGCTGAGTGTTATCACCCTTGTAGACATGTTCCTGTATTCGTGAGATGAATCTGGCCCATAGTATTTGTGTGTTAGTGGATGCAACGCCTATTGTAATGCCGCTGAATCCTGTGTCAACATCCTTGTCACTGTATGTTGTTATGTTATTGTTTTTGTGTGAGTGTCATCATGTCTGCGTGTCAGTGTCACGTCTGGCTATGATGAGAATGTCTACCGGCAATAGTATGTCGCAACTCGCTGGAATTTGCTTATTCGCAACGCAGTGCTTTTTCGTGTTTTTGTTTTTGTGTCCTTGTATACAGGAAGCTTCTAATGTTACGTGAAGGATAACGAAACGTGACTTTCGCTACCGTCTGCATGTTGACATGTGTTTTGCATTTTAGGAAGGCCAATGTGATAACCTGTGATACTTTCGGTCCCAAGCTTACTTGGACTTTGCTTCCGCAATACCTCTGCTTTATGTAATTATCTATGGTTTGTGTCTAGTCGCGCTGGCTGAGTTTTCTGACTTATCATGTCGAAAGATCTGTGTGCTATATGTAACTGATCTTTCGTCGGTCGACGATTCTTGTTTGTCACGGCGTCCGGTTTTACTGGGTATTCGGACCCGTGATCCCGTGTAGCGCTCCGTGTTTTATGTCTGCGTTGTCTGTTGGGATTTTGTGCGTCCCTAGTGTGGCCTCTGATTGTGTTGTCGCGCCAAAAATGCCGTTGGCTAGCTTCTTTTTTGGCACGTTTGTATCGTGTTTCTGTGTGTTGAGTGTATGAGGCCCAGGTGCATGCCTTATACCTTTCGGTAGCCTGGGCTGCTGGAGGCTGTAGCCTGTCTACTATGTATGTAATATGTTTGGTACAGGCATGCAGGCTTGACGCAACCCAAAAAGGTATGGTGTCCGTTCTGTGCGTCCGCACATGCCTTAGGCTAAGGCCTCGGTACCACAATTTCTGTGTTTTATGAACCATGGCGTGTATTGTATGTTTGAGACACGCGTATGAAAATATACGTTAGCGTGAGTGTTTTGTGTTACTCGGAACGACCCTCGTACCATAATTTCGGGAGTTATCCGGCTTTGAAAATGGCGTGAATGATTGTGTATATTACGCCGGAGCGGAAGCGCTCTTAGTCTGTCTGGCGCACGCGAAAGTCGCATGCTGATGTATATCTTATCGCTGACTAGCGATAGTGTCAAGTTTCAATTGTGTAGGAAGTATTTGCTTGCCTTCTGGCGGTCCGCTTACCACATGTGTCGAGACAATGTGCGTAGGTTTGCTGACGCGCCTTTCTAATGTCTGCATATACAGTGTGCCTTGGGTTCCTCGTAATGTAAAAGACCCTACCTCTGTTCATATATTGTGTCCCCAAATTTTGTGTTATTGTAAACCTGGGTTGAATATATTCGTCGGTGGTAGTTAGATGTCTTTATGTACGTGTATGTCCGGGCTTCTAGTCGCGTGTTTGGTGACTAGGTGTCGGAGGCGGTTTTATTATTATTTTATGTATATTAATTCCTGTTAGCGTGACTGTCCCTTATTGCTCTATCCTCCAATTGGATAGTTACCCGACGTTGCATTCCTGGTATTCAGAAGGTCGCGGGTTCGAGACCGTCTTTGTTCAGGATAATATTTCCTGGTACCTTTTGGGCCTGTGTCTCCGGGACAGTTTTGTCAGTGTTATCTACTGTTGGTATGGTATTTACGTTTAGTGTGTGCCCCCAAAAATAAATTATAGTATTTTCCCCTGGACCGTGAGTGTTATCCCATGATATTTACGCTTAGTTTGAGCGACATCATAGGGGACAAGAAAAATTCCTGCTATGGGCAGTGTAATAAATAACGTACACCTATGGATCAAATATATACAGTTCAACTTGGATAATTCGAACTTCAAGGAATTAGTAAAAAAAATCGAGTTATCCAAAAATTCGAATTAAGAATGTTCTTTGAAAAAAGTAGAGAAAATATATTGTATCACGTTTACATAATGATTTACGTTCACCAAAGCAGATTAACAGACGACGGTACCTTATAAAGATTGTATCGTGACTAATCTCAAAAGTTTCAAATGAAAAATAAAACCTAAATGTACTATTCACCTATTTAACGACGTTAGTAATACAGTAATCTAGTTAAGTCTCAGAGAAATCTACTGTTTTTCAAAATAGTTTGAGATTCTTAACTGTTTCCTACAATTAAGTCTCTCAACCATCACAAAAGAATCTAGCAAATTGTAGGAACAGAAAACAGAACAACTTAGTCATTTCTACTTAAAAAGACGCGCCTAAGCTCTGTGATGTGGTTTGTTGCTTAGGCTGCACTCGGAACAGTTCCTTCAGGAGCTGAGGCATATGATCCAACTGTTTGGCTTCCGATTGGCTTTTTACACTAAAAACTTTGAATTATCCAAAATATAATTCGAATTACCCACGATTATAAACCATTGATTGCCTATAAAATGCTAGGGCCCAAGAGAAAAATTCAATTAAAAAAAAGATTTCGGATTATATAATTTCGAATTAGCCACGTTCCACTGTATATACATGTAAAATGTGCAATTTTGTGCATGAGTTTTTGCGTATTTACCCTTTACAGGGGTAGAACCTGTCTTTTGTGTCAATTGTAGTGTACGCGCCCCCGTGAAGGTCTTGGGAACATTTATCCATGGGCTTGTGTGGACAGTGAATTTCATTATCGGGCGAACGCTCTCGCTCGTTGGGGTGAATTATTGCGCCCTGTTATGAAGGCATAGGCTTCAGGTTCCCATTGAGGCGCTTCTTTACTATCTTTCAGGGGTGTTTTAAGTAAAGCAGGCCTATGCCTACGTTCCCCGTAGTGCCTGTAAATAGGCGTAGGTATGCTGGCGCCTGAAGGGCTGTGTTGGGTCTGCGCTCCCCTATTAACGTCTGTGTGCGTGTAAGATCCTAATACATATGGGAGAAATTGCGTCTATGGGAGCCTATGGTTGTTATGTGGGCATGTGATTTATGTTGTTTATGAGGTGTCGTCCGTGGAATTGTCTATCACTGTGTCTACAGCCATGGCTTCAATTTTATTATGCCATGTGAGTTGCCTTTTTCCTAGGCCGCTTTCCATTACTGGAAGAGTGGATTTTTCATAGTGAAAGTTGTTATCCACGTCCGAGCGCCACTGCTCGAGAAGGTGAATACTTTCGCCCTGTCACTAAGGCATAGGCCCCTGATACCCATTGGGGTGCTTCTTTACTATTTTCTTAAGGGGTTTGTAGCAAAGTAAGTCTGGGTCTACGTTCACCGTAGTGCCTCGATATTGGCCTGAGTGTGCTTGTGCCTGGGGAGCTGATTGCGTGTCGCGCTACCCTGGCAGTGTCTATAGGGGTGTGTGTCCTTCTGTCTGCCTGGCCTCGTGGGGTAGGTAATAAAACCATTCTTATGCCCCGTGTATTGTGTGTTTGTGGCTGGTCAATGTTCAGGGGCGTGCGCATTTCACTCTGGGGCGTTGTAATTAACACCCTTCTGTTTATTTGTGCTGGGGATGCACATGTCAGTGTCTGCCTCCATTCCGGCCTAATAGTCTTCTGAACCGGTGCTATGAATTGTGTTGATGTATTCGAGTGCCCCTTAGGTGTGTTAGAGCCTAACCTGGCCGTTTTCTGAACTGTGGCCACGGCGAACTCCTTCCCCTGTGTTTTGCTAGGTGTAGAGATGGACATCCTCGCGAGTTGCTGAGTTAGCGTATCTACGTATATGTCCTCTCTTGACTGGGCTGGTGGCCCAGCCATGAACTCAAAGATGGCCCTGTTGGCCTGGAGTTTGCGGTAATCATCCCAAATTTGGGCATACTCCCTGTTAAGGCGTATGGCCTGTTCAGCGACCTTTGTCCCACAAGTCCCTATATATTTGTGTTGTTCCCTAAGTGCATTATACTGTTGGAACATTACGTCGTGTAAACAGTGTAGTCTCCAATGGGAGCGATTCAGTTGTCTGCGAAGGGTGGGAACTTTGGCTCTCATTTTCCTATTCTGAGCCGTGCTCCTTGGTCGGACAAGTGTCTTAATTACGCGAATGTACTGTGCGTGCAGGAGCTGTTGATATTTCTGCAGGTAATCCTGCCTTGTTGCGAAGACTTTGTGCCAGGCGATTAGGTCCTGGAACTCCGCAATGTTTCTTAGCATGGCCAAACGGTATAAGGGGGCCATTTTGATCTACGTGTGTTTGGCTGTTAGTGTAATAAATCTGAGGGTTCTTCCTAGGGAGGGTGGGTGGGTTTAATAATGTAAATCCCTGTCAAATGAAGGTAAAATGTGGGGCGTATTCTGAGAGAAAAAATCGTTATTTCGTTTGGCTGCTTGCGGTACGGATCGCTTCTACCACGAGGGCTGGTTGTTTGAGTCCCTACCCTTATTTTGCGTAGTAGTCGCGCCTCCACCAAATATGTTTTAATCCCTTGGTTGGGGGTAGTTGGGATAAAACACGGTTGTGCCAGTGTGCTAATTTGGAAGGCTATTTCTGGATGAGAGTAGCTTCCCGTGGTTGGGAGAGACTACTGGTGTAGTGTGTTGGTGTTTATGTTTAATCTCTTGGGGGCGTCCCTGCAAGATGCAAGTATCTGCTAGGGGATGAATGTTTAAGTGCAAGCTACCCAACTGGCCTGCCAGCTGAGCGGAATGAGTAATTCAATAAATGTGCCGAGTCAGCGGCTCGACGCTCTGCAGTCGATTCGTGTGCTGTGAGTACAATGGAGTCAGACGAAGCAATTACTGACCGCTACGGTCAGGGGCACTTATGGCTAAGGTCAGGTGGGGTATGAGGACGTGAAGTGGAGTGTAATCAGTAATACAAGTGTAGCTTACTGACCAAGTATTTAATGGCCAGTTGATGTAATGGTATGTCCCTCTTGGGGAGTTTGAGCAAATATAAATGTAGTACAATTTGTAAAGTGTCAGGGTAGGTGTTTTACCAAATAAAGGAGTCGGAGCATAAGCTGAATCTCACCTTATGAAGAACGGACGTCGGGCAGAGCCGTTGGCGAAAAACACAACAGGACAGATAATTCCTCCTGTCCAGGTTCCACTCTTATACGTTTTGGTGCTGCTTGGTCAGCATTGCGTCAATGTAGCTGCCCCAGATAGTTGTTACTGTAAATGTTTGTGTGTGTTTTGCAAGTAGTTGGCTAACCTCCTAGGCTTAGGTGGCCGCCGCTTGCTGTGTAGATATATGTCCTGGAGTTATGGTGTTTCCAGTTGGGGTGGTTTTGGCGAAAGATGGCGGAGTGGCTCTCAGGGGGTACTGCCCCCCAGGGCTGTACAATATCCACATTTCTCGTGCCTTTAGAGTCTCTTCCATCCACACAAGCCCTGGGCACGGCTTCAGACAATTTGAAACCTCAGGGTAAATTTCCATGTTGTAGTCACCGGGATTCGAACCTAGGACCTCCGACTTCGAAAGACGGCACGTTATCCACTAGACCACGGGCACGGGATACACGGTAAACTGCTTGTAGTACTCTTGTATCGCTAACTATTCAGGGAATTTTTACGTGATATAAGAAGTGCTATGGCCATGTGAAATGACTCAAACTACACTAACCACAACACTTTTAAATTCCTAAGTGGTCACATCGGATGAATACAGTATACTTAAAGCCTATCGATAGAAAGCATCCACAATTTAATAGAAGTATATTAGACGGCTGTCTGACTGCTTGAAATACTACTTAAGAAGTTTTGTGACTGTCTTAAATTTATAGATTACTGCATCAAATAGACGTCTATTAATTGTCTACTTACCTGATTACAATAGACTAACGCTGAAACATAGTGTCTATCTTATGTTTATGGCTACACAGAAATATTCTCTATATTACGTCATTTAATAGACGTCTAATAGATTACCCGTCTGATTGGAAAATTAAGCTGCTGACATTTTGTGTCTACTTTGAGTCTAGGAATAGACTCAACAGTTTGTCATATAATAGACGTCCAATAGACGCCTATCGTATATAGACGTCTATTTACTGAAAGTGTAATACATGCTGAAACTTTGTGTGTCTATCGATAGACGGATACAGACTGCACATGATCGCATATAATAGAGGTCTATTAGACATCCAATGGATGTTCTGATACAGAAAGTTTCACTGTGTCTAAAAAGCATCTATTTCGCATCTAATGCTAGAAGTACATTAGAGGACATTTGGATATTGTTAATCCATCTATTAAACGTCTATAGGCGTCTATTTGCCGTGGGAAGTTCTTTTAGATGTCGTTACGTTTTCTTCTATTTCTGATAACGGCTCTACTTTTTTACTGATGTTATCGACACGTCGAATTTACCTCTATGGAAGACGACATATAAACATTTTAGACGCGTATTGATAACTGTTCTAACCACTTTAATTAAACATGTATAAATCTTTTGGAAATACGCAGTGTATTTTTATCTGTTTTCATGGACGTGTCGAATTCACATCTAGGAAAGATGACATTTAGACGAATTTTGTACTGGTACCGGATACTGGTACCTGTTCGAACTCCTAAGACACTCAAAAATCTTTTGGAAATACGTATTTTTATAATTATGATTTCATGGACGCGTCGAATATATAGGAAAGACAACATTCCGAAAAATGTTGGACTAGTACCGGGTTCTGGTAGTCTACCTGTTCTAACCCCTAAGACATACGCATACATATTTTTGAAATACGCATATTTTAAAGAGTATTTTCTCTGATCTTACAGAGCGTCAAGTACGTCTATGGAAGACGACATTTCGACGATATTAATACGAATTTTAGACTGTATCAGGTACGACTGTTGTAAGCAATAACTGCAGCATTTCAAATGAAAACTGTTCAAAGTCGACCGTTAATGTCATTGAGAGCTATTCCATTGACATCTAGAGACAGACGTCTAGACGTCTATTAGACCTCAGTAGACGCGTCTATAGACGTCTATTTGTTTATTGGGGCACCGAAGCACGTGAACGTTTGGCAGGGTATTTTACAAGTTTTTATTAAGTTTCACTGCGCGTGCTCTCTTAAAATGTTTCAGGGATTTCTTTTCTGAAATCTTCAGTGAAATTATTTTTAACTGACCTTCGGTGGAAATACACTGGAATTCAGTGGTCTTGGGTCGGTCACTGAGACATCATTGCGTTAGTCGCTGATACTAAAGCGAAACTTTCCGTGAGACTATCAGTGATATTTTATGGTGCACTGAACATCATATGTGCTTATTGCCATATCCTTCACTGAGTTATCAACATTAGCTCAATGGAAACAATATGGTCTGCTTTCCAGTTCGATTCCATGAATCTACCCACAGATCAAAGTTCAAACTCTGCCTGGGACAACGTGAGGTACTTTTATTTTTTCCCAGTCTTATACTTAACCAAATTGATTATTAAGGCTTGTACATCTCGTTAAACATGGTTATTTATTACTATTATCGTTAGTTTACTGGAAAATCGGATAAATAATCCCGGGAAACGCGAGTAAACATTCACTGAAAACTTCAGTGGATTTTCACTGCTGGAAAAGTCAGTGGATAGTCACTGTAATTTTCAGTGAAGTCCCACTGAACGTCAGAACTGTGTACTTAAGTGATTTATATGGCCTTAAAGCCACTGATATAAACCGATATCTGAATAACGTTATTAGTACGCATTGCACGATTGAGGTGATCTTTTTTACGAGCGAAGATTTTAATTAACGTCCTTTCTGGTGGGCGCTACTTTGTTGTTCCTACCATAACCGATATCCGAATATTAGTCCAAGTTACGGTGTTAAGGGATATTTTTTGAGAGACTTATTCAAGTAACATTATTATTCAAACTTCAATCGCATGATTAGGACACAAGAATTAGTATTAAACAGATTTTAAAATTTCGTACAGCCACCATCTTGTGGTTCTCAAAACAATTGAAATAAATTAGATGCCAGTGGATTAAAATGTGTATAAGAATATACCGTACCAAGTTTTACTGTGCCGATGAATAAATCGCGAGAAACGCCCATTTAAATATTCAAATTTCGCGTCACCGCCAGGTTGGATTTGTGCTCACCAGGTTATTGAAAGTCCCAAAGGTGAACTTCTGTTTATAGCCCCTATCAACATGCAAAATTTCAGTTTGACTGCTGTCATAGATTTTGTGAACCGTCAAAATATTTCGGATGCTCGCCATGTTGGATTGCAATATACAGGGTCTTTCATATAAAGTAAGAACGGCTGGCGGTGGTTTTGTTATCCGCTGCTGCGGTGGCCTTGGCCGAGCTTGTCGCGCGCCACGGCCGCCTGCTTTAAGCGTGTGTACAATCCTGTATGAAATATTACCTTATAAAAGATGCTGGAAGTGTCGTCCTTCCTGGGTTATACAGGCATTGTATCCGGTAACCACATTTTGGCTCACGCGAGTGAGTTCTGCCACTGTAATGTTTCTGATTTTGTATTTTATGTTCTTTATTGAGCGCTGAGCCAGTAGTGTCAAACTTATTTACAATTAGGTGAATCTGTGCTAGTGAATGTGGCACTTCATCAGGAAATTGCTGAACAAATGCATCACGTTCCCGCCGGGCCGACTCGGACTTAAAATAAGTTTTACATACAAAAATACGATGTTGCAATGATAACTGTCTCAACATGTTAGCATCTGATGTTCAGACTGGCGACTGACAACACCTGCACGCTTATTGCAAGGTCAAGTTTGTACTATGCGCACGCTTTCAATACTACAGCAGGGGGCCGTGGCGCGCCACAAACTTGGCCAAGCCCGCTGCAGTCAAGGTTTGTAGGGTTCTGGTACGGACCTATTCAATTGATGTTTTTTGTCTCCTACAACCAGAAACAATTCATTGGCATTTACTGGAATGTCCACTCTGTGCACCAATACTTCATGAAACAAGTTTCTTGATCTTCTTATTCACTTTTCTCTCTTGATCACCCGAGTTTTGTCTTTTCAATATCGATGCTTCTCCTTTTTTCGTATTAAGATAGTTTATCCTGATAAATACTCGTTGGTGGCAGAAGCTTGCAACTAGTTTTCGCGGAATGCTAGCTATCTCCTTAAAAACAATATCAGCTGTAACTGCAATGATACGTTTTCGAAATCTGAACGTATCTCCATGAAACTTCTGATACATTTCCTCAATTTCTTCCACTTTTTTTTAAGCCAAATTGGTGAAGGTTGTATGAGACCACCGAAAGATAAACGTCTAACTCTGCTAATGGAAGTCATCTTTCTCGATCTTATGCGTGTGCTTGCCTAGATCAGGAAATTCTTCCTGATGCTTCTTTGCGAGGAAGCCAGCGATGTATTCTAGGCCATCTTTCTCTGAACAGAATTCTTGAGAAGGCATTACGTCATCAAAGGAACTTAAGAGGATGTCTTCTCTTTCCTTTTCTTCATCCGGAAGGTATTCACTTATTTTAGGCTCCTTTATTCCCGCCTCTCTCACGACACTTGCTAACAAGAATTCATTATTTTCTTCGTTCACATTCAAGGTATTGGTATTGTTGTGTACAATACCGGGGTTTTTCCCTAGCAGTATCATCCGCAACCTATAGAGTGCATTTATAGGTGAAGGGTGGTCATGGAGTCCTCCTCTTGTTCTTATCTGAGAAAAGAGATTCTCTAAGCAATCTTGATTTAATCGATGTGTCAAAATAAAGTCAATCGAGTAGTTCTCTCTCATTCTCACGTACATATCGCGCAGTGAATTTGAAGAAATTATGACGCCTTTCTGGAACAACTGCAATGCTTTCTTGGATGTACATCTCATCCCAAACATTGTGGCTATCATAGTAACTAAAATTTCTTATTGGGCCTCCAAATTCTTGCCATAGGGTGGAGCTAATGAAGACAGTGTGTAAGAATTCATTAACTGGAACCAACTATGCGCTAGACCAGTGTGGTCCAACCCGTGGCCCTCGGGCCGCATGCCGCCTGTTCATTTTTGTTGGCCCTTGCCCTTCTTACTGCCCTTCACTCTTCGACAGTTATAATCCGTGGCGTGCCCACTTTAATTTTCACTTTCATTCAATAATGTTACGAAGGAGCTAGGTGGGAAAGGAAAAATCCCGAAAAATACACAAGTAATCAGAATTGTCTTTCCACGAATACGTACGGCACGAGAAGCTGCCCCGCCTCCAGGCGACAACTGGTTGGTTGCCAGTGATTGGCTGCTGATAAGTTTGCGTTCGTTCGTGTGCTGCGGCAAATTTCCCTATAAAAGGAGTCCAGATCTGTTCGAAGAGGTTGTTTTTGACGAGAGAAGTTGTTCGAGAGATATAGTATGACCAGAGTTTGTTGTCATCGTTGTTACGAGAGTGGTACCTAATATGTCGGAACTTAATAAACGGCGAGTTGAAGATGAGAAACGACAATTTCAGTCGAAATGGCAGGAAAGTTACTTTTTTGTTGAACATAATGGAAAACCACAATGTGTTATCTGTTCTCAAGTCTTAGGTGTTTCGAAGGAGTATAACGTGAATAGACACTATACCAGCTTGCAAAAATCTAAATACGATCAATACCACGGAAGTGCCAGAAGTTGTGTGTTTAATGATTTGAAGCTGAAACTAACAAGACAGAAGAATATATTTCAGCAACCATCAAACACAGCCAGTTTAAAGGCATCTTATGAGGTATGTTTAGAGCTACCGAAGCTAAAAGTAAAAAGTATTTTAGGGATGGTGAGCTCATTAAGAAATATGTGCTTTAAAATGGCATCTTCATTTGGAGATGGTTAAACATTTTGAAACAGTTTCATTGTCTCATCAGACAGTTAGTAGAAGAATTAATGATATGGCTGGTGAAGTTTCAGGTTCTCTCAAGAGCATTTTGGAAAAATGTGAATTTTACTCTCTAGCTCTAGATGAGAGCACATATATAGCTGACATCGGCCAGCTCCTTATCTTTGTCAGAACAATACACGAAGAATTTGAAATTCATGAAGAACTGTTGGAATTAAGATCATTAGAAACCAGGAAAAAAGGCATTGACATATTCAACGCACTGGATGATGTCGCTTCTAAATATGGAGGTTTTGTGAAGTGCTCTGGCATTGCAACAGATGGAGCTAAAGCAATGGTTGGTCCAAACATTGGTTTAGTAGGACTGTGTAAAGAAAAAGGATTGAAATTTTTGTTTTTCCACTGGATTATCCACCAGAAGGCTCTCTGTGGAAAACTTATAAGGCTCAGTGAGCCTATGAAAACTGTTGTCAACACGGTAAATTTAATAAGGGGAGGCAATAAAGACTGTAGACACAGAGCATTTATTGCATTCCTGGACAATTTGGAAGCTGAATATGATGGCATTTCATTCTACTGTGAAGTGCGTTGGCTGTGTGCTGGAAATCACTTGCAACAGTTTTTTGGGTTGAGGAATGAAATTTTTGCTTTTCTCAAAAATGAAAACATTGGACATGAGTATCAAGAAAAACTGGAAGAAATCCAGTTTTTAAATAATCTCGCTTTTCTGACAGATTTAACATCCCATCTAAATGCTTTAAACCTGAAACTACAAGGCAGAAAACAAAATATCTCCCATCTTTATGGACATATTGAGGGCTTCCGCAAAAAAATGATGTAATGCAAATTGCATTGAAGGCAAATAAAATATGGCACACTTCCCATCTTGTGAGCAGTTGAAAGAATAAACAAGTGACATAAATTTTAGTAGCCTATGTTTCATGAAATAATAATAGATATCAAGAAAGAGTTCCAGAACAGATTCCAGGATATTGACTCCCTAAACCCAAAAGTTGCACTGTTCAACAGCCCCATGGATACTGAAGTGAGTGGGGGTGCCCTGAGACCTTCAAATGGAAATTTGTGATCTTCAGGCAGACCCATTCTACCAGACTAAAAAGTGTGATGTCCCAGAAAAATTCTGGAAACTGATTTTTAAAGAACGTTTTCCTAAACTGCTTAAATTCTCTCAGCAAGTGTTATCGCTGTTTGGCAGTACGTATCGGTGCGAAAGTGCTATTTCCGCTCTCAAACAAATTAAATCAAAAACGAGAAATCGAATTGAAAGTACTTCACTGGAATCGAGCCTGAGACTTTGCCTTACTGAACTTACAGTGGACATTGATACACGTATCAGGAAAGCAGTACCAATCACCACATTGATTTCTCGACTGTAAAATTAAGTGGTTTATTAAACTAGTAATATTAAAGTACTTTAATATAAATTTTAATAAATGTTTTTGAGTAAAATATGTAATACGTTTTCTTTTTGGAATGTCTCTGGCCCTCACATTCCTGCACTAAAGTTTGATTGGCCCTCGGGTAACTAAAGGTTGGACCACCCTGCACTAGACGAATGAAACTTGCAACATCTCTGGCTTGTTGTGGGTTACTTCCTAGTAAATACCGACCCAATGCAGTTGCTACAGGGTGGGAAAAAAGCTGAGCAGCTAGCGACACATTCTGTCTCTGAGTTCTTTCACAGTTTATATGTAGTGGTGTAATTTTATGGCATGAGTTAATTTCTGAAGATGTGCTTTCTATTAATTTAACTACCGGTTGTTTCTTGATAACGGTACCATCTTGAAGGCAGAATCCAGTGCCAATTAACCAGTTAGGAATTAATCGAAGCAAGTGAGGTGCGTCTGCGAAAAAGTAGAATTTTTCCTCTGTTATCGGATGCACGTAGTGTGTAGTTTCAATGGTAATACCGAGTTCTTTCCACGGTGCCATATTCCCCCTGCCACAGTCCGAAACACAAGCAACTACATCGTATTCAATATTATGTAGTGACGTAACCACTTCATTTATAATGTCTTCAGACATTTTCTTGTCGAAATTAATGTACACAGGTTGCTTCCAGTTCTGAAATAACCCTCTTGCCATTACAAATTGCATGTATGTATGTGGGCCCACGACTTCGTCTGCTTTAGCATCATATTCATAGAGTGATGACACTTTCATTTCGTCGAAAGAAAGAACAGTGACTCTCTCTCGACCATTCTTCTTTCGTCCACTAATTTTCATTACTTCTATTACGTTTTTCAATAAACCGTTTCGAAATTCATCATTGAATGCCCAGCGCTTCAAAGTTGATAATCCAGGCAATGGATATTTCAGTGTGTCTCTGGTATACTTGTATGCTCGGATGCTTAAATATCTTAATGCAAATGCCTTCGCTATTTCTTCGTTTGTCCATCTTGCCTTTGTTTTCTGTTTCCTTCAGTTTTTTGGTCCCTTCAAGTATTGCGTTGTATTTAATTAGTTGGTTGGCTCCTAAGTTTAGGGCCTGCGACAAGTATTTAATGAGAAGATCGTCATATTTTGTGTCAGTATCATTGACATTGACGTCATTGACGACGGCATCATTGTCACTGGAAAATGTCGAATCCAATATTTCGTTTAGTAAACGATTGTTTTCTTTTTTCTGGGAGCGTTCTGTACGTGAAGGTGTGTCTTGGCTCTGTGTTTGAGGCAGTAAATTTAAAGAAGGTATTGACGTTTTTTTAATAATCTAGGGTGAGTAGTCTATGTGTCAGTCGAGCTCGAATTTTGTCTTCAAAATCACTTGGTATGAAATGTTTGCTGCAAATCCGTGTGTTATTCGGATCGAATTTATCTTTCCTAAGGCATTTCTGCACCCAAGTTTTCCTACGATTAGCATCCTTTGGAAATCTGAAGAAAGATATTTTTTCTCCCGTTTTCTTAACAATTTCAGAATTACTTTTGCAGACTGCAACACTGCAAATTTTTCCCGGCATCTTAAACAACTGAAAGAAAAGAAAATCCAACGTAAAGAAACAACTTACCCATGGGCTAGAATATGCAAAGATAGATTCCATAGTAATCTGATGTAATTAATTTACTTTATATTCACCTGTTTATTAATGTATAATACACCACTTAACACATTTCATATCTTGAAGAAAAGAAATACTGTATTAACAAACAAGTAAATAACACACGTAGTTTCCTCTGTCCACTCTGTAAATGGTGACTGGGGCGACTCTTGCAGGCCCGATGACGCGTTACCCCCACCCTATTGCCAGCGGAAGACAAGTTACGAGCCAACCTCTCTTCTATTAACCTTGCGCTGCAGTAGCGAATAACAAAACCGCCGCTTGTCGTTCTTACTTAATATGAAAGACCCTGTATGTAGACCATAGAGTTATGTACTATTAGATGACTATTATTGCATAGGTTCATTATTCAAACGTTGACTTCTATCGCATAATTGGGACACAAGAAATAAAAAATAATTTTAAAATTTTGCACAGCTGCCATCTTGAGTGTATGCAAACAATTTAACAAAATTAGATGTCAGTTTATTACAATGTATATACACAATTCCTGTACCAAGTTTCACTGCGTTCGGATGGTTAAATCGCCAGAAAAGTCTATTTAAATGTTAAAATTCACTTGGCCGCCATGTTCGTTTTGTAGTTAACAGGTTTATGAAAGCCACTTAAGTGAACTTCTAGTAGTGACTTTTATCACCGTACAAAGTTTCAGGGTGATATCGGTGACAGTTTCGGAGATATAGAATGCCAGTGAGATATTTCGCACAGCCACCATGTTAATTTGGTGAAACATAATAAGATTTGAAGGGCACGATCGGGGTCGGCCAAAATAGTAGGCCTACTATGACCTTACCGAATTTCATTGAAATCGCTCCAGCCGCTTAGATTTTATTAGGTGGGGTGTGGAGGGAGAGGGGGGGGGGGGGTGCACACCAAGGCCCTGCGTAGGTGCGTGACGTCATGTCATGTCAGTAGGTAATCTGTGTCCTTGACTCTCCCCGCCTGCCGCTAGCTACGTGTGCGAGTGAGCTGTGTATAGTATGTCGTGGTACCCTGCAAGCCAGGCAAGTGGTTTTAGGGCCATATGACCCAGGCGCACACTGTCAGCACTGTCTACGCTGGAACTCGTCAGTTCAGGGGCGCGTGGCCAGCCTGTCGCGGCTGGATTTCTCGAAGCCGTTTTTCTCTTCTCTTCATATTATTATTATTATTATTATTATTAATATTATTATTATTATACTATTATTATTAGCAATAAAATGTTATTGGATACCAATAGACTACGTCTCATACTGTTCCCGAGTACATTGTAGATCAATTCTCTATTATTGAATGGATTCATTTGATAGCAAAATTATGCCATTTATACTTAAGGTAGGCATACCCAAACACGATAAGTTATTAAAAAAATATTGATGTTGTTTCTTTCCCTTATTCGAAACGTACCACAAGGTTCCAATTCTCCTTGAAGCCTATCGTTAGCTCTAAACGACCTGTCTTGTTATGCCGATGGTTACTTCACATCTGATGGTGGGGTCCAGCATAAATCTTGTATCCTTCTTACGGCCAATAACAATTATTATTCTATTGTACTTTTGCTTCTAACACAAGGAAGACACGAAAACATGGATCGCGTAACATTTCTGAAAGGTTACAGATGCATCTTAGATCTATGTGGGTGATTCCTAACGTTTGTAGTGAATCCCCTTCTTAATTTTGGTGTTTGAACGGAGCTAGTTTATCAGGCACTCCGCAGTGTTTGCAGCATACAGTCTCACACATGAGCAACCTTTGCCTCCACCTATTTGTGCTTGGCTACTCCCTTTCATGTGTACTTCTGGATAAGTTGTTCTCCATAAAATATGGTGATTAGACACATTCGCAATCAACCAGCAAGTTCATTTTGTTTTTTCCATACATCCGCTTCAGCCTTAATTCTCAAGTATTCCTTTGGTTCCTTACTAGTAAATCACCGTCTTCATCGTTACCACCATCTTCATCGTCATCACCGTAATGACAACCTCATTTGTTGTACAAACACTAATTACGCACCATGTCACCTTGCCTTCAAGCAATTCTTGCACTCTCTGTATATATGTGGCACGGTGTCCCTACATTATGATTACTATACTTTGGATGTTCATTCACTGAAAATTGCGAAATTAGTTTCGAGGTTTTCCTAAGCCCAGAACATAGAATGCTATGAAAATCAATTGTTCTTAAATACGATGTGTGGATTACATATAAATATGCAATTGGATTAACTCACGACGGCTACTTGTAGCATTGGCCTTAGCATATTTTACGGAAGCTATTCTAACAACTCTACGAGGTGAGTTTCTCTCAGAGTTCCCATATGAATGTTCGAATTGCGGAATAAGAATGTAGAAAAAAGGAAAACACGTGCTCACTGACCTGGTGCAAGTCCTCGAAATGAACACCCCATTGATGACTTACGTATCATCGATACCATTTCAGTACCTCAAATTTCTTGGCAGGGCAGGGAATCAAACCCGGACCACCGGGGCGACAGCCAAGAATGTTAGCCGCTACACCACAAGGTGTTCTCTTTCATTGTCAGCGCAATCTATTGCACGATGCCATGTAATTTCAGCACGAACTATATTAGCACACCTTTCTTCGTATTTTTGGCATTACATAGCCCCTAGTAAGTTAGAGAGATGGTTCGCATACCATAACCCAAGATCCGAACAGTTCCAAAAACCAACAAACAACCGAAAGTAATACCGACAAGCTGGTAGAAAGACAGACAACCTATTTTGTAATTTGCAGGGCAAAATTGTTTTACAATGAATTGCACTCTTGGTCTCCATACTGTTGAAATAATGAAAATTGTCCTAAAACTTCAAAAGATAGAAGGATTTCATGTCAACTTGCTTATTTTGCCGTATATCTTATGTGTAGGTAAATTAATTCCATGAGTTATTGTTTCAGGCGATGTTGAAAATACGAATAAAAGACATAAATTACCTCAGATTGCGACGGAATATTGTTCAGTTTAAAAACCTAATAAATTTACTAACGCACGTTTTTCGAATTCACATATCCCTGAACAGCATCAATCTAATCAGTTGGTGAATTCAGAATCTTGTTATTGAAATAGACTATAGCTTTAGTCCTAATGTAGTTTTTTTTATTCTACCCGTAATTATTTCGGTTGCTATGGGGTAGGGGATGTGGTGAGACAGTTTCCTTGTGGGAATGATATTACGGATAGATGCCCTTCATGACGTCAATCTCATGAGAGGATTTAATGACAAATAAAATTAATGAGGTAAGGTATGAAATGGTTGTGTGTGGTATTTCGAGTTCGGTGTAGTCTGACCATGCACGTTAGCGTGTGTTTCTACGTCGGCTGGTTTGTGATATTATGTCAACAAATTATAAAAGATATATTTTACCACTCCTGATTCCATACCGGCCCCTGTTATTGTTACATGCATGATTACCAATATGCTTGATTCCATTTTTAGGATTATTATATCTCGCTGCAACTGCTGTATCACCCAAAAAGTTGGGGCAGATGACCACGTAGTTTCGCCCCTTAAAACAACAATAACTACCCCAAAAAGTATGCAACTTCTTGTATCCTTGTTGCAGATCTGGTTCATGTACGTCCAAATATCATGTTTTATACGTCTTCAGTCTGTTTCTTTAAGGTGTGACTTTTCCATTGTGATATTTTTGTGCTCCCCATGCACAGAAGACGTTATGAGCACGGCAGACAACACGCATTTGACAAAATGTTGGCTCCAGTGCGCCTAGTGTCCAGGCTCTGCGCTCAGTACTAAACGTACTGCAGCACCCCGTCAAATGGACAGTGCTTGTGCGACTAAGCGCTGCAGTGCTAGTGTGATGTCGTGCTGCACTGCTCAGAAATGGGCAGGATAGGGCTGCGCTTCACCTGCTAGCACTGCTTCACCTTGCCCATTGCACGGCCCTGGTGCACACACAAGGACACAAGGTGATCTCATAAGCCTATTTTTTCATAAATGGAAATAGGCTAAATACGAGATTTTAAAATTTCGCACAGCCGCCATCTTGTGGTTATGAAAACAATTCAGTTTGATTGCTGTCATTGATTAGTTGACATTGAGAATCGTCTAAATATTTCGGATGGTCGTCATGTTGGATTTGTATTTACTTTGTAGACCATAGAGCTATGTACTATTAGATGACGATTATTGCGTACGGTAGGTTCATTGTTCAAACGTTGCCAACGATCGCATGATTAGGACACAAGGAATTAAAACTTCATTTTTAAATTTCACACAGGCACCTTCTTGAGGTTATGTAAATAATTGAGCTGAATAAGAAGTCATTGCATTACTAGGTGTATAACATTTGCTATACCATTTGACGGCGCTCGAATGGTTTAATCGCGAAAAAAAAGATCTATTTTAATGTAACAAACTTCGCTTGGCCCCCATGTTCGTTTGTTACTTAACAAGAATTTTGAGAGTCCCATCTAGTAGACTAGTTCATTTTATCACCGTACAAAATGTCAGGGTGATATCTGAAATAGTTTCGGAGATATGGAATACCAGAGAAATATTTCGCACAGTCGCCATATTGGATTGGTGAGCTGTAATAACATTTGAAGATCACCGTCGGGTCGGATAAAATAGTACTATGACCTTACCGAGTTTCATTGAAATCGCTCCAGCCGTTTATATTTTATTAGTGGGACACACACACACACATACGCACACACGGGGACTAAATGTGATGTCATAAGCCTATATTTTTATAAATGAAAATAATAAAGAAAGCTTTTCATTCGGTCTACACGAAATTCGTGTTGACCGACTGAATAGCTTTCTTAATTAGAAATAACCATCACTGAAAAATGGCTTCTATCATTACTAAATGAATATAGGATAGCAAGTAAACGAAAAGCAAGAACGGGAGGTTTCATTTAAGAAAGAAATACTGTTATTGGTCACAAAGGAGTGAAAGTTTGGTTTGTAGGTTACACTCTGCCTTATATGGCAACACTGCGAGAAGGTGAGTTCGATTCCCATCTTAGCCATCTTAGAGTGTTTTTCCGTGGTTTCCCACTTCCACTCCAGGAAAATGCGTGGATAGTTTCTAAGTCAAGGCAATTGCCAACTCCAAAAATAACAAAGTTTATCAGACTTCAACAACATGGGACTGATGAACAATAGGCTATGTTCCAAACCGCTATATGAAGCAACAATAAATATTTCGAATCAATGGGATCCATCGTATTGATTTTAGGAAACATGTTTCTAACGTAGGCTACAGTATGACCGCGATCGAAACGAGCAAGGTGCCTTGCCCTGTCTGACGGGGCACGCGCTCAGATTGAAATCACTATGTTGATTATTATTGATATTTCAAGAAGTAATTATGCTATGTTTGAATAAAGAATTGGCCTGGAATTACATATGGCCAAGCATCGTCAGTTCACGGTCACCTTCCATGCTTGTCCGGGTAGCGGGCAAATAGACACTTCCATAACGTTATTGACGAGATTCTTTTCTGAAATAACGGAATCAATTTCTCCGCTTAGAATAACGATACTGATGGCGTATAGCTGGTAAAATTCGCTCGTAAAGCGTTACTAGACTTATAACGTTATTGGTGGGTTCGCATTTCGAAATAACTGAATTAATTTTTCTGCCCTGAATAACATTATTGATAGCGTATATCTGGTAAAATTCACTCGTATACCGTTACTAGACGTATAACGTCATTGGTGGGTTCGCATTTCTAAATAACGGAATTATTTTTCTGCCATGAATAACGTTATTGACAGCGCAAAGCTCGTAAATATCGCTCGTATACCGTTACAAAGCTTATAACGTTATTGGTGGGTTCACATTTCTAAATAACGGAATTAATTTTTCTGCCCAGAATAACGTTATTTATAGCGTATAACTAGTAAAAATCTCTCGTATACGGTTACTAGGCTTATAACGTTATTAGTAGGTTTGCATTTTGAAATATCCGAATCGATCACTCTGCCTGAATAACGTTATTGATGGCGCGCAGCGAGTCAAAATCGCTGTCATACCGTTACTAGACTTATAACGTTATTAACGGGAGCGCATTTTAAAATAACGGAATCTTTTCCCTGTTGGTTGTAACGTTAATAGCACAAACCAGGAGAAATTATAACCCCTTATTTTGTTGCCACACTAAAAACGTTATTCATATACCATTTGTTTTGGGTACGGAAGCAGTAACGTAACAAAAATTAATTCGTTATTTTTGACAATTCTGTTACGTTATGAAGCCTTGGTTACAGGCATTTGTCGTAGCGTGGCACGAGTTTTTGTACACCTTCTTCATAGACGTGTGCCGCCTGTGTCTTCAACCAGTTGTACGTTCCGCTGCAGCGCAGTTCCGCATATGCGCGTTAGACGCTCTGTATCAAGGAGAAGAAACGTGCGCCATTTGGAGAGCGCTGTCAGCCACGTACGCGTTGTTGTGCATGTTTACTCGTACAATGTCGGTGTTGATTGAAAATCCCGCCGCTTGTGAAATCAGATCTGTGATTCGTTTTCTGAATGCTAGGAAAGTGAAACCAATTGAAAGTTATCGGCAAATTAGCGAAGTGTATGGACAGAATGCGATGCGTGATTCAATGGTGAGAAGATGGGTCCGACAGTTCAATGAAGGACGTAGTGAAGTGCACGATGAAGAACGAAGTGGGCGTCTATCTTTGGTTACAGAAGAACTGGTTCACGCGATTGATGACAAGATCCGGGAAAACCGCAGGTTTACAATTAGTGCTCTCGCTATGGAATTTCCCCAAATCTCACGATCACTAATTCATGAAATTGTTACCGAAAAACTGAACTTTCGTAAACTTTGCCGACGTTGGGTACCAAAGATTCTTACGGAGCAACACAAAACAAAACGGATGGGTAGTGCACTTCAGTTTTTGACCCGTTACAATGAAGGCGGCGAAGAATTTCTGACACAGATAGTCACAGGAGATGAAACTTGGGTTTCTTACGACACCCCTGAAAGTAAGCGGCAATCAATGGAATGGAGGCACACTTCATCCCCAGCAAAGGTTAAGCCGAAATAAATCTTGACACCTCGGAAAATGATGTGCACAGAGTTCTGGGGCTGGAAAGGCATCTTACTCATTGATTTCTTACCGCGTGGTCAAACAATCAACGCAGATGCTTACTGCGAGACACTTAGGAAATTGCGCCGCGCAATACAGTATAAGCGCCGAGGGTTGCTGTCAAAAGGTGTTGTTTTCCTTCACGACAACGCTCGACCACACACTGCAAATGTGACGAAAAACCTCCTACAGGGATTTGGCTGGGACGTGTTTGACCACCCTCCGTACAGCTCTGACCTCGCTCCAAGCGACTTTCATCTGTTCACACATCTCAAGTCTTTCCTTGGCGGTCAACACTTCAACAATGACGACGAGCTGAAAGAAGATGTTTTCAACTGGTTGAAGACACAGGCGGCAAACTTCTATGAAGAAGGTATCCAAAAACTTGTGCCACTCTATGACAAATGCCTGCAAAAGTTCGGCAGTTATGTGGAAAAGTAGTTTAAGAGGTGTAGAATGTTGTGCAATGAATAATTTTTCTGTATCTGTACGCAATTTAATTTTATTACCAAACGGAACTTACTTTCTAGACGTGCCTCGTATAATTGCAGGTTTTGTGGAACACACGCTGCTCTACTTTCTAATTGAAGTACACCTAATCTAATCCTCACACCTGCTGGTGAAAGGGAATGTGTGGATAATAGTATCTTACTTTGATTAATTCACTGCAAAAATTACCCTTTTAATTAAGTTCCTCTGAGCTATATTAATGACTGGTGCTCTTAGCTCGCACACCTGGGTAATATCATCCGTATTTATTACTCGCTAGCTCCCTCTGCTGCTTTCTATTCCAACTATGCTAAATACAAACTCCCTCGCGAATTTCGTCATTTCCTTTGTAGGTTATAGGTAAAACCCTGTGCGGATGCGGATATCCGTCGATAAACCCACGGAAATCCGCAAAACAATTCGCCACGCTGATATACACTAACCTGCAAAAAAAAAGTAATCACTTGACAAAATAAACATTACCGTACTTTCATTCAAATCATAAATATGAATGGTATAGACCTAGTACAGTAGTCTACATACACTGTTTATAGCATGGAAGTAAGGTTAATTGGTTTCCTGGACGCATTGTCATTCTTAATCTCATTGTTTCTCTTAACAATAGCGATTCATTGACATGATGCTGTTTCCCGCGGAAAGATGTGCGCGCCATCGCATTCGTCAACAATACAATGTTTTTTTAATCATTTTAAATGATCTTGTCGACTTCGTCGTTACGCTGAGGTCTGGCGTTACGTTGCGGCGACAGGAAGAAATGTACCAAGAATGCACTGAGGTGTGTGACGTCATAGTACAGCTTGGGCTTCCTCCTTTCCCCGCGCGCTCCGGTGAGCGTGATGTCATCCAGCAAGCTACCTCCTTTGACCTTGGTTTGCACTTGCTAATTGAATTTGAGTTCACGCAGTTCGCTGCATGATCATGAGGCTTTCACCCAGCATTTTTCAGCATTTGTAGCATTTTTTGTAGCATTTAAAATCATATAAAGTCTAGTCTTTCAGACTGACTATCACTCTATTTTTTGCCACTTCTTGGCATTGGAAAAGATCAATACAGCCATATTTTCAGTTGTTCTTGTGCAATTCAGAAACAAATATGCGCTTGAGGCCTGAATATGTTGTTAGGGCAGTGTCTCTGATCGAAAATGGTGGCGCACACATCTTTCCGCGGCAAACAGCATCATGTCAATGAATCGCCATTGTTAAGTGAAAAAATGACATTAAGAATGGCAATGCATCCAGGAAACCAATTAACCTTACTTCCATGCTATAAACGGTAACTTATATACTAGGACTAGAGCGTTCATATTTATGATTTAAATGTAAGTAATCGTGAATTTTTCAAATGATCGTTTTTGTTGTTGATGTGTAACATCTTTCCGCTCGGTTGCTGGATAGTTTTGTGGGAGTGATTTTGAAAATTGGGGACGGAAGTGGATCGGAACGATCGAGCTGGCAGTGGTGGATCCAACGGAAGTATGCACTGCCCGCTCGATCGATCAAACGGAAGTGTACTAGCTGGCAGTGGTGGACAACGGAAGTATGCACTGCCCGCTCGATCGATCAAACGGAAGTGTACTAGCTGGCAGTGGTGGACAAAGGAAGTATGCACTGCCCGCTCGATCAATCGGACGGAAGTGTACTAGCTGCCAGTGGTGGAAAACGGAAGTATGCACTGCCCGCTCGATCGATCGATCCAGCTACTAGATTATCATCTTAAACGATATATATATCATATCAATATGACTCATTTTAACAGAATCCATATGAAATTACGTGTTGGTCTGTGAATGAAGAGGACCTGTTTATAATGAATTTAAGGTTATGAGTGGTGTTGCGTCTATTAATCTAGTTGATCCATATCGTATTCTTTATTTAGGCTAGTGCTGGTGTAAGCTACAAATCATCTAATAAAATGAGTTCCGTATTATAAACTACAATATCTGTAAAACACTCCCTTTTACAATTGAAAATGTGTGTATTGGAAACAAGGCAGCGTGTGCTCTGTAGCGCGAGAATATTATGGTAATACAGTAGGCAGTGCATTTAGCAGGCACTGGTTTGACGAGCACAGTGGCAAATGTTTCACCGAATTTCATTTGTCATTGAGCAGTTTATGAAGCTTCACGTTCAAAGTTGAACATCACATGGGGTAAGACAAAGACGACAAATGACATTTAAGTAAGCGGCATTATTGTCAAGCTGTGGTTGAGTAGGCTAGTCAAATATTAAATGCATAACAGAATGTTGTTATATGAGTGAAATAAAAGCTGAGACTAGGTCATTTCATGATTGTAGGAAGGCATGTTTTGATTGTTTACGACGAATTGTATGAGAGTCTTGAGAATAATGAATGATATAGTTACTGAGGAGTGTGCTCACAGTATTTGAGAGTACAGTCGACGTTGTGTGTCTCTTTGTTATTATGAATTATTAAGGAAGGAAGGAAGCTTGTAGTTTTGCGTGACCGTTAATCTCACAATCATGATCCACGGTACCTCTTTTTACGTGGAATGCGAACCACAGGACATGGCATTTCAATTCGAAAATCTCACATGTATTGACCGGGAATCAAACCCGGTCTACCTTGGTGAGAGACTAACAGCTTGACCACTGCGCCACAAGTGTGACAGTAGCATATCTCCAGTTCAATCTAAACATTCATCATAGTACCAGTCTGAAAATGGAGCGTAAATTAACATTTTACGAATGTCCAAGCTGTGTAGTATACCAGTAGGATAACATTTCAGATGTTACACATCATATGTGACTACTGTAAGGCTCGTATCTTTTTTGTTGCTGGCCAGTGAAGTTTGCATGGCTTGGCAAATAGCGGATAAGCTGCGGATAATGTTTGGAGGAAATTTGCGGATAGTCTTCAGAATTCAATCCGAACTTGTTGAATATCATTCCTAAGACCTGGATGTTTATGATATAGGGCTATATTTTTTCCGTTACTTTTTTTTCATGACAAATGTAAGATGATCATTTAAGCTAATGTCATTTTTTTTGTCATTAAGCATCTTTGACACTCCGAACTGAAAAGGGTTGCAATTCTGGCTGTATAACATTCATTTTAATCATAGCACATGAAATAGTTTACATAACCTGCCGTAGGGGAACGACTTTGTCCTCAAATGTCTAAATGTGTTGCTTTAATAGACTACTTTACGCTTTAAGTAATGAATTAAAAATACTATTGTAATGTGAGTGGATTCGGATAGCAAATTTGTGGAAGCGGGGCGGATGCGGATAACAAACCTGTGGATGCGGGGCGGATGCGGATAACGTATTATTGATCCGCGCAGGGCTCTAGTTATAGAGGAGTTATTGAAACGTCATGCATTTGCTTTTCGTTATTCAACGTAAACAGCAATATGTATTGTGCCCAAATCCATTTGCCTAGATTGAAGGGTACAAGCCGTGAGCCTAGATTTGAGGGAACAGGCCACGATTCTAAGTTCGGATATGGATGTTTGAATAGCACGCTCCAAACATTCTTAGAAGCTTTTCGAAGGAATGTACAGCCAAGAAGTGGGCAAGTGACGTAGGAGGAGAGCCTCATAGTCGAGGCTATATGCCACTAAATATTTCTCGTTGAGATGGAAACATGAAACCTATATCAGATTACTGGCAAGAACAAGAGAAGAAGAATGAGCTTCGTTTCAAAGAAATTGATCGAACAGAAGCCGAGTTATGAGCTGTTTTAGTTCCAGCTTTGTCGCCGCACTGACCTCGAGCCAGCAAGCGGATGGGTATATAAGGCGAGCCTCGCAGGCAGAGGTAGGTTCACTTCGTCACAAGCACTCCGTTGACTTGGTCGAGCTAGGCTACGTAAGCGTTCTAGCCGCATGACTATCACCGAACTTCGAACATCGTTATTTTCGCCGAGCACATGGTCGCATTTAAACTTCATCTTACAGCACAAGCTGTGGACTTAGAATTTTCGACAGTACATGGTTACTGAAAGTGTTAAACTATTTCGAGTGAGTTTAGAACATTTCTTCGATTTCACAGAAGAGAAATAAGTCTGTGACACTTGGTAATTTTTACCGCTACAACTTGGACATATGGTAGACTATGTCTACAACTTATTCTTCAGTCCACATTCACTTATAGCTGGATTATTTATATCCAATAGTTGGACCAGCCAAGATAAGTCAGTAACTTCAAAACCAGTCTTGCATATTACGATTCGAAAGCCGAATGGGAATACAGGTTTAGCCTTGTGCGATCTGAAAAGTGAGAAGATTTGCCCAGCCAACTCGACAGAATTTGTAATTGTGCTGAAAAGATTGTAAGAGTATTGGGATACTGATTGTATCACAGTGGGTCTTGGTAATTATTTCATCATGGATCGCTTAGATCAGAGCCCTGTCAACTACACTTCAGCTCTTGAAGTTGCCAAAATTTTTCTGAAAGAAATTATAATCGCCACTATGTCTGCGTAAACAGCTTGTGGGTATAACATGGAAGCTGATACGAGAATATAAGTACGCGTCCTAATGGGACATACAACAGGAAGACTGAGTAGTCTGGTACACTCCAGATTTCTACCATCAAGACCTAAAAGAATGTAAGCTGCAATTTACATTATTTCTATGCGTAGTTAGTTGGATTTTCTCGTATTTTCTACAGTCTTGCCACATTTTTCCCCTATAGTCATCGATATGTTTATTTGCTTTCGCAAATATTTTCTTTCGAAACCTGAGCTAGGACCTGAGTTGATTTTTACTCAGATTTATACGATTCGATATTTATGGACGAGCAGACCGAGCATTTATTTTATTTCAATATTTTTTCCTTATTGCTGTCATTAGCCGTCATAATTTGAGATTTAAGAATTAATCTAAGTTGAGGAATGGATAGTTATCCATCATTATGAAGTCAAGGGTGATATTCCCCGAACAGTTTGATAACTTTAAACCTAGTTTTGAACATAATAATAATAATAGTAATAATAATGGGATTTAATAATAAAAATTATTTTTCTATTTTTCTGGAATAATAATAATAAACATTTGTGGTTTATAATAATCATTTTCTGGTTGTATGATTAATACAGTTGACATTTGAAGTCATACTCTAAATCGTATATTTGTTAATTCCGAAGGTTAGTTGTTAACACATGCCCACTTATAATGAACAGTTTAAATTCAGTGTAATTGTTTCACGTTTGCATTTCATATTTAAAGCTTTGATAAAAACACGGAAAGAAGTGAAATGGGAAGTTAAGCATGTATAAAGCAGGGTTTTTGCTAGAGTTTATATAAAATAAAATCATTATGACGCAGCGTCTTTAACAACGTTTGCTAATATTAACACTGTGTGGAATTTCTGATGGTGAAATTATATTGGATATTGTCGTAAACTCATTGGTGGGGTTTATTGATTTTTGAATCTTCCATTTGTCATAAAAAGGAAAGGCTAGAATATTTTGTATAATTTGGGATGATGTCATTGTGTGTGTGCAGATAATTATATTACGTTCTGAGTGCGCAATTTAAGTCGCAGGAATGAGGTTTTGTAAAATGGAGCACCAATCAAATTTTAGGTTGGATGTTTTTGATGTAGTAGGAGAGTCGTTTTCGCCACATTTTCGTCGTAATATAACCACAGGTTATTTTGTGAACCATCATTATTAAATTACTGTTGATCCACATGTTTGAAAATATTTCTAGTAATGGCTTACCCGGAAAATTATTATTCTACTAGTTCCTTTCATTCAGGGAAGCTTTACCGTTGTCTAAATGCTGATTTATAATTCTGTGATTTTTATCACGTGTCAATCATATTGGCCAATGCGGTTGTTTGAAATTTTTATAAGCTGAAAGTATTTTCAGATCCTATAAAAATAAATACACATTTTCTTTAATAAGTTGATGCTGAACATATTTGACATTTTGTCAAAATCACTTTGATGATAATTATAATAATACTTTGTTTCATTATAAAACATGTTAAATGATATTTCAAATTTCCTAATTAATGTTTTCAAGGAATAATTAATTAATTTGTTGACTGAATCCATATGGAATGGAAGTAATATTTGGGATAATTGTATTTTGATTAAGTAAAAATTATTTTGACAGACTTTGGATTGAGATCTATGTTTCAATAGATATTTTCTGTTTTTTCTAAACCACAGAAATGCTCAAGGTCCATGTAAATCATAGTGTATTTTACTTATTATGAACAACTTTGTATTTTACAAATCCTATTATTACTACTGTGTAAGAAGTGTTAGTCGAAATGCTACGATAATAATTTTGAGAAATTAACAGTGAAAGTGATTTTCCAACCAAAGGTAATTTTCTTATTGATCTTCAACGTGTGAATGCTAAATAATTTAGGAATCAGTATGGACGATTGACTTTGCGCTGATAAAACCCTACCCCTGTGCATAATTATGTTGAACGAAGTCAACAGGACTGATATTCTGACCTCTCGTTTCAACTTTGTTAGTGTTCATGTGTTGGCGATATTGTATATTGTGCAAATAACTTACTCTTTCTCTTATGCCATTTTTGGGCATATTTTCTTCACGTCATTTTAAAGTTTTAATAAAATGAGATAATTTTATGATATGCAATCACCGTTTTCATGAATCTCCTTCTATCCTTATTGTTGCGTCGAGCCGAAAATCAGTTAAGCATTTTTTGGTTGGGTCTTTGCATTCGACTTTAACCCATTTGGCGCCCCGGGATATTTTGATTCTCGTGCTGACTGATTTTTGGTGAAATGCATGTGTGGTCGTCCGGACTTCGGTCCAAACGGGCGCATAAAATTAGATAGAAGAGAGAAATGATTTCGAACGTGGGTCGCGATTTTTATACGGTTGGTTGTACGCCGATTTGATTTTGCAATAGATATTTTGGGAATAGGAAAATGTCTGGTTCGGACAAATAAATTCATAGGAAACCCAATTAGTGGGGAAACTTAATTTAAATTAAATATTCAAATAGTTAGAGAGGGACTTGTTTTGTTGTATGATGGATTTTCCATTAGGGTGTCAAATAAAATTTTAGTATAGGCTCGATGGTCAGAAAGATTGCATTACATTAGAATCCAGGTGGAGGATATTGACTTTGTATTATCCTGCTTTCGATTTTTGCAAAAAATGAAAGTAGACTTATGAGATCACTACAGGGCCAAAAATTGTGTGTCTGTCTGTGTGTGTGTATGTGTGTGTGTGAGTCTGTGTGTGTGTGTGTGTGTGTGTGAGTGTGTGTACTCTGAATGTCTGTCCTCCCCTATCAATTCGAACACGGTGAAACCGAATTGAACGAAATTTGGTACAGAGGTAGAACAAGCAAAGGGCACCTCATTGTCATGTTTTATATTGCCGCCATCTTTACCAAATCTGAATGGCGGCCACTCAAACATTTAAAACGTAAAATCAAATAGCGACTAACCAAATTATCCGATCTCTACCAAATTTGGTAATAACATACCTTCGTATAGGACGCGTCTTGTGACCAAACTACAAGGTCATCCGCCGTACCATTTCAGGATGGCGGCCGTGCGAATTATGCAAACTTTATAATCCATATCATGGGACCCACCAGTTCCGATTATCGAGCCGAGAATCGATTTAACTGTTCTAAAGGAAGAGGCACGTTCGAAATTAAAAGTTTATTTTGTAATACTATAGTGCAGAAGTGATTTTAAAAAGCTGAGCCGTCTCGGTAAGAAGACAAGATGGCAGCGGATATCTTGTGCCTGACTTATATTTCACTAATTTGAGTATTGCATGCAATATAGCGTACTGATACAAAATAAATAAACTTAGTATGAAATGCTTTATACATAAATAATATACTCCACTGATGAAATCGTTAGGTCTAAATCATTATTTGCCAGCAATTTCTATGTAAGTCATTTTATATAGATCAATGTTCGTTGGCACAAATGGCTTCGTGGTAAAGCGTTAGTCTGTCATTCATATGCCTATGGTTCAAACCCCATCAGAGTTTGGTTTTTTGCTTGAAATTTTACATATTTGTTGCTTTGTAATGACTCAGACATTTTAAAATTAAGCCTTATATTGTGCATATTACGGTGCAAAACATATATTTAATTAAAACATAATTCGCCAGCAGATTTGCTCGAGACATCTAGCAGCCAAAAAGGTAACTGCACGCCAGCCTACTTATTAACTTCCAGATTTTATTGAAAAGTTTCTTCTTATGGCCGCTAGAATGCACTCGCCCTGTTAGGACTATATTGTTCGATATTTCTCCACTAGATTTCACGACTGGTGTACATCGGACTCCATTGATAGTATACCATTGGCATTCTATGCGCATCGAATTTGAAGAATGACAGGATGATACTATGATACATTTTTACTTTTTATTTTAAGGGTTTGTTACAGCCTGTTGTGCGTTATTTGAAAATGTTATTTGAAGTAAAGAACAAAACGATTTCACATAGTAACTGAATTCTAGCCGCTGGTACTAGTTCAGGTTATTAATACTTTTATTTCAGGCAAATAGCAATCGAAAATATCCACATAGTTTGTATACACACGTCTCTGTAGGGACACGGAAAGATTTGTTAATTCAATTAGGGTTGTGAAAGCCATGCACAACCAGACGTGTAAAGACATGCCTCAACTCAAAGTTAAATGTTGCCCACGGCAGGTCGATTATGTAATAATAACAATAATAATAATGTTATTTGTTTTACGACCCTTTTAACTACTGCTGCTTTTAGATACGCCGGGGTGCCAGAATTTGGGCCCGAAGGGGATCTTTAACGTGCCAGTAAATCTACTGACACGGCTCCCTCGCATTTGTGCACCCTCAAATGCCAGCTGACTGCGCCAGGATACGAACCTGCAACCTAGGGCCCAGCAAGCGAGAACGTTACCGCAGAGCCACGCAGCCAGTCCGGTCGATTATGTCTCCAGATCCATAACATTCTTGAGATACTTCTTATCTACCTTTCTTCAATGATGGTAGTAGTTTTTTTCTAGGTTGTGGTGTTGGGTAGAGGTAAATAGTTTCTAAGGTCTTCAACCAAGAAATGATTCTATTATACTCTTTGATAATAACAACGAGTTATAACTATACTCATACATTTAGGAGAAAGTAGGCTATATGTTCTTTACTGAACATCTTGTTTTTTTGATATTGTTGTTAAATCTAACTGTTAATAGTAGAGAATTTTTTCCATGACGTCGATATTAGGGAATATCTCATTTTATTCTGAAAAATCCAAGTAGCTACGCATAATTCTTGTTTAAGTTTAAGCCTCTGTGTCTGCTTATATTTATACCCCTAATTTTGAATTGTATTCTGATAAATCATGGATGAGATCATGAGGATATTGAAACGTATGGAGGAAAGCTCCAAGAGCGCTGCACTGCAAGTGGCAGAAATTATTGACAAAACTGATCAAATGGAGGTTAAGCTTAAAGAAAACTCTGATTCTTTAAAGGAAAAATTAATGGAAAATTCCGATACCCTAGAAAATAGGTCAACCACTTCTTTAAAAATTAATCTAGAGAATTCAATGGAAAGTAAATTTCAAGAAAATGCTAATTCTTTAGAGACTAAATTAAGTTCTTTAGTAAGCAGATTAAAAGTAAATCTTGAAAAGTCACTAGAGGAAAACTCAGTAAATTTGAAAGCTAAAATGAGGGAAAATTCCGATGCATTAGGAGCTTCTTTAGAAACCAAAATATCTAAACTGTTCGAGAAAACTCATGAACTCGAAACTTCTTTAGCTTTATAATAAGAATTTATTGCAGCCGAAAGGCCAAAAGAAGAGAATTTACATCTTACTGTACTCAGTCAATGATAATGTTCTTTTGGAGCACTTTGATAGGTGGTACCTGTCACATTTCTTGTTGCACAGCTCACATACACAGCTTTCGCTTGGGTTATGGTACGATTTTGTTGCACACACTCTGTGATGAAAACCGTGGATGGCGTGTCTCGTCACGACATGTCTCAGTTCCTGGTTTTCCTTCATCCAGTTCCTGTCCACCATGGCGCTTGTAGCGTAGAAGTCCGGATCTATATCTTCGCTTTTGGCTTTCCTCCTCTCCAGATGTTTAGAGTAATGTTCTGTAGCTGGTAGAAGCAGTTGGGTCCTTAGGTCTTCTGCGTAGTAGGTCTCCTTTGTTAGTCTATAGACCATTCTTGTTGGTGCTGCTTTTCCCACTCTCAGTGCATTTTTGAGGAAGCGGGCTTTGATTCGTTCTATTTTTTCAAAGTCACTAAGTTTTAGACTTTCCCAGATCAGTTCTAATCCGTACGTTACTATAGGGGATATGGCGGCGTTAAAAAGTCTCATTGCTGTAACTAGGGACAGAGCTGGAAGGTTCTTTATGGCTGAGATTGCTCTTGTGGCAGCTGCAGTTCTCTCCTGAATATGGCATCTAAACGACTTTGTAGTAGTTTGCAAGGTAATTCCAAGATACCTAAATTGATTGACAATTTTCAGATGTTCTCCATTAAGAGTAAGTAAGTCACTACCTGCAATTTTTCCTCCTTTCCGGTATGTCATTTGGACTGTCTTCTCCAAATTAATGGTGAGGCGGTTTTCCAGTACCCATTTCTCCAGCTCTATTAGGGCTCGTTGCAGGTCATTTCTATTTGGTGATCCCAACACCATGTCATCCGCGTATACGATAAGTTTCGTATTCGATGTGCGCTGAAGGATGTCTGTAATGTCTGCTGTGGCGATGTTGAACAACAAGGGGCTCATTGGATCTCCCTGCAGGACTCCATTTGTTTGTTCGAACGTGTCTGATACGTCGACTGTATCCTCAATCTGTACAAAATTGACTTTTAAAATGTTCTCAATTGCTCTGACAAGAGGATGTGTTGTCCCAATCATGTCTTTCAACTTTGTCATCAGTATTTCCCTGTTTAGGAGGTCGAACGCCTTCGTATAGTCAATAAAGACAGCGTAGTATTTTCCGTTCGGATGTCTCAAAGCTTCTTCTATTTCTTCCAGGAGGTATCTGACTGCTTGTGTTGTGTTTCTACCTCGTATGAAACCAAACTGGCATTCAGGAATATTTGCTAATGTTTCCAGTTTTGACGCTAGGATTTTTGTATATATCTTAAAGATATTATTTTCCAGTGCGATTCCCCTGTATGAGTTAGGGTCGTTCGTATCTCCTTTCCCTTTGTATAGAGTCCTGATGGATGAAATTCTCCAACAGTCCGGGATCGTTCCAGACTTTAGGCATTCATTGAATAATTTTGTCCAAATTGGTACCAAGGTCTCTTGTGACTGTTTTAGGTGTTCCATGTGTATTTGATCTGGGCCTGATGCCTTTTTGTTTTTCGTTTGATGTATCGCCTGTGTTATTTCTGCTGTAGTTATTTGCATGGTTTGCTCCGTTTGTTCCTGGATGTCTTGTTTTTCTTGCTCTTTTGAGGATATCGCGCCCACTTTGAAGGCGCATGTTTTGTTCTCCTGGTTCAGTAGTTTTTTGAAGTGTGTCTCCCACCTGTCCATTGGAATTTCTTTCGGTATGGTTGCGATTTTCCTTCTGAGGGGCAGGAAGGGGTCTGATTTCGCGTCCTCCGCTAATTTTTGTGCCTCCGTTTCCATATAGTTGGATTTTTTCCGTATCAAGAGTTTTTTGTAGTCTTTCCTGTGCTTGGCGTATTCTTGTAGCTCACTTTTCGTGTCCTTTGACCTTGCCTCGTGTAACAACTTCAAGGTTTCCTTTCTTTTGTCGTAGCATTCACTGTCGAACCATGGCTGTGATTTTCTCTCCTTTGCTGGCATGATCGCCTCCCTAATTAGATCAGTAGCGATTTGAGTTGCTTCGTTTAATTGTCCTTCTAGAATTAGTTGTTCTGTTAAGGTGATCATTTCTTTTTGCTGTAATTTTCCAGTGTCCAATCTTCTTGATATTTTCTTCTCTCCGTATGTATGCTTGACATTTGATATGGCTGTCATAACTGTGAAGTCGGTCGCCACCGGTATGTGTTTCCTTATTGGAGCTGCACCTGAGTTCCAGAGGACTTCCTGCTTCTGTATGGTAATTGCTGTTCCTCTATAGAAGATTAGATCTATAGTACTAGATCCGTTGCCTGCGAAGTACGTTTTGTCTTCTTTCTTATTTACTAGGGTGAAGCCCTCTTCTGCTAGCATCTCTAGGATCAATTTTGACTTTTGGTTAGGTTTGTCAATTCTGCAATTGATGTCTCCTGCAATAATGACATTTGCATGATTGCTTACTTTCTCGATGGCTTTAAATAACAACTCTATCACGTCTTCTATCGAATTGTCTGGTTTGCTATATAGGCAGATTAGTGTTATTAATGACGTAGTAGCTATTACCATATTTCTTTCTTTGTTTGTTGCTTTCAACTTGCCTGCTGTTGCTTTCAGGAAGCATGAAACTCCTCCCTCCGGTCGTCCCGCTGTGGGTGTTGCGTATGTATGAATGCCATAGTATCCTGGTAGATCGAAGTCTTCAAGTATAAAAGTTTCTGTTGCTATCAATATATCTGTTTCTTTCATGATCATTTGAGGAATGTGAGGAAGTGCATTTTTCATTCCTTCTGTGTACCATAATAGTATCTTAATCGAGCTGGTCTTACTCGAGAGATGCTCCTTCGTGTCTTCTTTGTGAGAAGCGAAATCGAAATCTTCTCACTAGGACGTCTTTGGGCCAGAATTCTGGGTCCGCTGTAATCGTGAGGTATTTGTAAGGGATTCCTATTTTGAATGCCTTTCCTTGCCCTCTCGTTGAGAGTTCCTCGCACTCTGTTTGTCCTTGAATTCCATGTTTGTGAAGAAATGACTTCACTGTTTCTGTTGTCGTGCTTGCCTTTACCCTCCCTACATAAAGCCAGGCTCTTTTCTCTGCGGCTTGTAGTTCGTCTTCGTCCCTGAGCACGGCCTCTTCCGTTTTCTTTCCCATTATCACAAGATTTTTTGGTTCCTGTTTCTGTGTCCTTCCATTACGTGTTACCCTTGCCCATGTATCATCGTTGGTTGGGTTCTCTTCTGTTCCCTCTGCTTGGTCAGTGTTGAGGTTATTCTCTACTATTACTGTCGCATTGTTGTCTGTAGTTTTACTATTTTGTAAGCTTTTGGTTATTTTCTCGTCTATTAATACGCTCAGTTTATTTGTTAAGAAGTCCATTATGTTTTCTACTTTCTCCGTTAAGATATCTGTGTTTTCTCTTCCAGTCATTTTCTCTTCGGGTTTCGTATTCACGTTCAAAGACTCTCTGCAGTTATCGCAAATCCAACATAGTTTTCTGTTTCTTCTCTTGAGAATGTCGAATTCTCCTTGAGTTAGTCCAGTACATTCTTTGTGATATTTTTCTTTACAAGCGCCGTCACACTTCAGCGAGATTTCCTCGTCCTTCTTGATACCTCTGTTGCAAGAGCTGCATATCGTCGTGCTCTCCTGTGTAGTTGGCATGGTGGTAGTCTGTAGGTAGTTGCAATATTCTTTGCTTCGCCAGTGGTGGTCTCTCGCGGCGGAAGTTAGTAACTCACACGACGTAGGTCAACAGATGATACATGCACTCTCGGAGTTGTATATCTTACACTAACACTCTTTGCTTAATGAATTGCGTTGGCAGTACTGTTCTCGTTCTTGACTTACAAATGTTATTTTTGAAATTGTGCAAAGCAATTAAACATGCACACGTTTGTTACTGTAATATAAACACGATTACTTACATAGATTCTAATTACACTGGTCTATCATTCAAAATAGTCCTTCAAAGCATACCGCAATGTGGTTGTTAAACACTATTATTTACACATAGGCTAACTGCAGCGTGCCGATTCAACCGTTACACGTTCTTTAGCTTTAAATACTAGTAAAATGGAAGATAAATTTCGTAATGCCGACCAAAAATCTCAGTCATTAGCTGATAGGATCGGGCGAGGTATCAGGAATGTAGGAAAAGACATGGTAAACTTAGAAATTCGCGTTCAGAAAGAAAATACTGACATGGCAAATAACGTCATACAACGTTTAACTGAACAATTTCAAGAACTGGTAGTAGGAGATATTCAGCAGAGTGTAGTCAAGGAGTTGACAACTGAGATCAAGACAACATTTATCCAGGTGGTCAAAGACGCACTTAAGACGGAAATTCAAGACGGAATCAAAGAGATTAGGGAAACTTTGACATCACATGTCCAGGTCATTACGAAAGATATCCAGATAGCTCAGAAAGACATTGTGGATATGACAAGTTTACTGAAAAATCATGAAAAGATGATGAACCAAATTTCCAATAACTTGAAGGATAATTGTAAGGAAACAGAAGGAATCAAAAGGGATACCGAAGAGATCAGAAAGAAGTCTGAAGAAAATCAGAAGGAGATCGAGGACATCAAGAATCAAGTTAAAGAGAAAAGTCAGGGTGATTATTTTCATAGCAAGGATGATAGCGAGGAGATAAAGAGATTAGTAGTTGAAGAGAATGCCGAACTTAAGGAAACCATAAAAGCCCTTAATGACAAATTTTTGAATTATCAAAAACAAGCGAAGAGCATTGCAGAACCTCAGAGTAAAACTACAGCTACAAGTAGAGATAAACTCATTGAGGAAATAAATAGAGTAGGAAATCACCATAGACCAGAGGAGGTTAGGACGATGATGCAATCCACACCGATAACCATCTATAAAAATGTAGAAGATAAACCTTCAAAATTGTCTGGAACCGGAAGTATGACGCCTGTAGAATTTCTGAGAGAAGTAGGAGACTACCTTAAAGATTCCAAAATTGGGAAGGAAAGAGAGATTAGAGTGATAGGAAAATTTCTGGAAGGATCCTCCTTGACGTGGTTTAGGCTTTTAGATCTACTCTAACCAATTTCGAAGAATTTTCTAGAGGATTATTAAAGAAATTCTGGTTCCCGGAAACCCAACAGCAAGTGAGAGCCGAGTTGTACTCGAAAAGATATTCCACTTCACAACCTACTCGTTACTCAACTAATTTCTCAGGACAGTTGTCCAAACTCCAACATTTAGATCCGCCGATGCCCGACAATGAACTGATTACTGCTTTGATCAGGCAATTTCCTGCAGATGTCCAGAGAACACTGATAGCAGCGGACATATACAGCATGGAGCAATTCCACGAAATTTTACAGAGACTGGATCACACGAACGCCCAATTCTTTCATCAGAAGACTGGAAAGAACGACAACACGGTTTTTACGGTAATGGCCGACCGATATTCTCAGACACCTCGCGACGGAAGAGAAGAGAAAACGCCGAGGATGATCCAGGACAAGAAAGATGGAACCAGAGCAATTCTAGGTCATACGAAAATAGACCTTATGCAAGACCCAGAAACAACTACCGAAATCATTTGGGAAGACAAAGAGGAAATCAAGGGCGATATCAAGAGGAAAGATACTTTGGGAGAAGTAATGGATATTACCCAAGAAATGAAAATCCAAGAGAATCCAACGAAGAGTTCAAGCAGGAGGCAAGGAAGAACTTGGAAGAACGACACCAGGAAAACAAACAATACCTGGAACAATTGAGGCAGAGTGAACCCGGTACTTCAGGGACTTCACAAAATAAGTGTAAAGATGAAAACAAAACTCCAAATGTGCAGTAGCAAATGGCTTCACTAAGACTTTCACTTATAGAATTACCAAATGGCAGGTAGAGGACGAGGATTTAATACAAAATAATGATGAACGCAAGGAGATGGGAACAAGGATCAAATTGCCAATTATTGTATGTGAAGTATTCGGCAAGCCTGTCGATACACTGATTGACACTGGGGCGATGTTGTGCTTGATAAGTGAGAAATTGTATGCCTTATGGAAACTCACTGAGAATCTTGAAGAAATTCCTGTGTCCGGAATCAAGATCCAAGGAATCATTCCCAATAAGACATCCCTGTGTAAAACTCAGCTATACTTATGCATCAGGGTAGGAGGACATGATTTTCGACATGTATTTGTGATCTGATTATGAAGGACATGGCTTTCGACATGATCTTAGGGGCAGATTTCATCCAGAAATATAAAGCCGTGATTGATATGAGGTCAAAAACGGTAAGATTTCAAAATACCGAGGAAATAAACTTCGGGGGAAACGAAGAAGAAGACATCGAGGGAGATGCCCAATGGTCCTTGATATTTCGCGAGTCCTCAGAAGATAGCAAGTCAGAGAGATTGTCAGAGTTAGAAAATGTTCTTGACGAGTTCAAGGATATATTTGATATTCGACCTGGGGAAATTAAGGATTTCGAATACCAGTAACGAGTCACTGATGACGCACCTAACCACGCAAAATTGTGTCCTGTAGACGAGAAGCATCGAGACACGGTGAAGGTTCTGATCAAAGACATGGAAAATAACAAAGTTATTGAAAAATTCACAACTTCTTATGTGAATCCTTTGACAGTTGTGTCCAAACCAGATGGCAGTTTGCGGCTATGTTTAGACGCGAGGAATATGAATTTGAGATTATTACCTGAATACGACAGACCACCTATTATTAGGGAATTACTCCGAAAATTCCAAGGCAAGAGTTGGTTCTCAAATATTGATCTCACTTCGTCCTACCATCATATTAGGCTTAGTGAAGACTAAAAAAAATTTACAGGCTTTATGTTTGACCAACAAACCTATGTTTTTCGACGTCTACCATTTGGAATCAAAACGTCTGGATCTGTTTTGATTAGAGCTCTTGAACAGAATTTGAGTCCAGCAGTAAATGAAATAGCAGTCCGATATATAGATGATATTCTCATTGCATCTGAGAGCAAAGGAGAACATGTATTACATCTCCGAATGTTGTTCGAAGATTTGAGGAAGGCAAATTTAAAGGTCAACCTTCGAAAGTGTCAGTTCTTTCAGAAAGAGATCAAATTTCTGGGACACATATTGGATGGTGAGGGCTACCGCCCAAATGAGACGAAAATCTAAGCTATTGCGAATTTTCCCAGACCTACTAGAGTGAAGCATGTTCGAGTTTTCTAGGCACATGCCAATTCTTCGCAGGGCATTGTCCTAAGTACACTGAGACAGTCGCACCTCTCCAGGAATTGTTGAAAAAGGATAATAAATGGACATGGAATGAAGATTGTGAGCAGTCGTTTCAAGATGCCAAGAGTCTATTGGTAAATAGCATCAAGTTAGAGTATCCTGATTTCACGAAGAATTTTATTATAGAATCTGATGCGTCCACCGTAGGGATTGGAGCGATTCTTTTTCAAGAAGACGACGATCATAGAAGACATTATCTGGCTTTTATAAGTAGGAAACTCCATCCATCAGAGAGGAACTATTATACTACCGAGCTAGAAGCACTCTCATCATAGTTGCTTTGAAAACATGGAAGAAGATTTTGTTAGGACATTCGGTTATTGTTAGAACCGATCACCAAGCTCTAGAGTTTATTCTGAGAACAAACTTTGCAAGTGAAAGGATAACGAGATGGTCGCTCTTCCTACAGCAATTCAACTTAGTCATTGAACACACCCCAGGGAAGTTGAATATAGGAGCAGATTTACTGAGCAGAGCAGTGGAATCTACACCGAAAGTTTTGCAAGTAACTTTAACCTTGGAAGATGAAGAAACTTTGAGGAAGCTCAGACATTTGCCATTATCTCAAAGGAGAAATAGGCCACTTAGGAACATTTATCGTTTTCTTCATGGTGACATGGATCCAGCAGATGCTGATTTTGTTACAACGGAAAGAATTTCCAGGGATTTTTTGGAATTGGATGGCCTGATTTATAAGTTTGTGGATCCAGACCATACCAAGTTGAGAGTTGTTGTATCTCCACGCATGCAAGTCCCCATCATCTGGATGGCACATCGCATGTCAGGTCACGTTGGAGTAGACAAAACCATTAAAGTGATTCAAGGAAGATTTTCGTGGGAACTGATGAGAAAGTCTGTTACAAACACCATCCGTGAATGCGACTTATGCCAGAGAAGTAAGCATAATTCCAAATTGTTAAGGGAAGCCCTGAGGCCTATTATTCCTACAAAGCTTTGTGAAATCTTTGCTACCGATATTCATGGTCCCATTCCAAAAGCGAAGAGAGGATATCTATACATTCTTGTGACAATTCATGTTTTCACAAAGTACACATTATTGCATCCTATGCAGAAGGCGAATGCAAAAAATTGTGCAAACAGGATCAGGAATAACGTAATCCCGGAAGCAGGCAAACCGGAATTCCTTTTGTGAGACCATAGATCCCAATTTACATCTTTGGAATTCAGGATCGCCATGGATAATTTAGGCATCAAACAACTTCTATGTTCAATTAGACATCCAGAGAGCAAACCTGATGAACGCGTTATGGCTGAAATATACAAATTTTGCCGATTGTATTGTCCAAACGAGCATTGAAAATGGATGGATGTGATTCCTTTAGCAGCCGAATCCATAAATTATACAGTCCATGAGAGTACTGGACAGATACCCATGTTGCTTCACCATGGAATCATGCCAACGAGACTTTGGGATCAGATAATCTCAATTCCACCTGAGATCGAACCCGGTCGTCAAAGGAGGGAAATTTTAGCTTTAGACAGTTTGAGAAGCAGAGCTTTAAAGAGAGAGAGTGCAGAATCAGATGGAGACGATTCCGCAGAACCTTGCGTGTAGGAACCCTTGTTTTGGTGAGACGACCAGTACCCTCTGATGTCCAAAACCGCATCTTTTCCAAATTTGCGAGTTTATACTCCGGACCCTACCGAATTCATGAGTGTAACAACAACAGTAGTTACAGGATAGCCAATACACGAACTGGTATCATCGAGGGAACTTTTAATTCTGCAAGTTTGAAGATCTATCATTCAAGAACCAGATAGCTTGATGTGTGAATAAAAAAGTATTTCCAATTTCTTTTTGGCTATGTGTGGGGTGGATATGCCCAAATCCAGTAGCCTAGATTGAAGGGTACAAGCCGAGAGCCTAGATTTGAGGGAACAGACCACGATTCTAAGTTCGGATATGGATGTTTGAATAGCGCGCTCCAAACCTTCTTAGAAGCTTTTCGAAGGAATTTACAGCCAAGAAGTGGGCAAGTGACGTAGGAGGAGAGCGTCATAGTCGAGGCTATATGTCACTAAATATTTCCCGTTGAGATGGGAACATGAAACCTATATCAGATTACTGGCAAGAACAAGAGAAGAAGAATGAGCTTCGTTTCAAAGAAATTGATCGAACAGAAGGCGAGTTATGAGCTGTTTTAGTTCCAGCGTTTTCGCCGCAGTGACCTCGAGCCAGCAAGCGGATGGGTATATAAGGCGAGCCTCGCAGGCTTCGTCACAAGCACTCCGTTGACTTGGTCGTGCTACGCTACGTAAGCGCTCTAGCCGCTTGACTATCACCGAACTTCGAACATCGTTATTGTCGCCGAGCACATGGTTGCATTTAAACTTCAACTTACAGCACAAGCTGTGGACTTAGAATTTTCGACAGTACATGGTTACTGAAAGTGTTAAACTATTTCGAGTGAGTTTAGAACTTTTCTTCGATTTCACAGAAGTGAAATAAGTCTGTGGCCTTGGTAATTTTTACCGCTACAACTTGGACATATGGTAGACTATGTCAACAATTTTTTCTTCAGTCCACATTCACTTATAGCTGGATTATTTATATCCAATAGTTGGACCAGCCAAGATAAGTCAGTAACTTCAACACCAGTCTTGCATATTACGATTCGAAAGCCGAATGGGAATACAGGTTTAGCCTTGTGCGATCTGAAAAGTGAGAAGCTTTGCCCAGCCAATTCGACAAAATTTGTAATTGTGCTGAAAAGATTGTAAGAGTATTGAAATACTGATTGTATCACAGTGGGTCTTGGTAATTATTTCATCATGGATCGCTTAGATCAGACCCCTGTCAACTACTCTTCTGCTCTTGGAGTTGCCAACATTTTTCTGCAAGACATTATAATCGCCACTATGTCTGAGTAAACAGCTTGTGGGTATAACATGGAAGCTGATACGAGAATATAAGAACGCGTCCTAATGGGACAGACAACAGGAAGACTGAGTAGTCTGGTTCAGTCCAGATTTCTACCATCAAGACCTACAAGAATGTAAGCTGCAATTTACATTATTTCTATGCGTAGTTAGTTGGATTTTCTCGTATTTTCTACAGTCTTGCCAACACATGTTTTTTTCCCTATAGTCATCGATATGTTTATTTGCTTTCGCAAATATTTTCTTTCGAAACCTGAGCTAGGACCTGAGTTGATTTTTACTCAGATTTATACGATTCTATATTTATGGACGAGCAGACCGAGCATTTATTTTATTTCAATATTTTTTCCTTATTGCTGTCATTAGCCGTCATAATTTGAGATTTAAGAATTAATCTAAGTTGAGGAATGGATAGTTATCCATCATTATGAAGTCGAGGGTGATATTCCCCGAACAGTTTGATAACTTTAAACCTAGTTTTGAACATAATAATAATAATAGTAATAATAATGGGATTTAATAATAAAAATTATTTTTCTATTTTTCTGGAATAATAATAATAAACATTTGTGGTTTATAATAATCATTTTCTGGTTGTATGATTAATACAGTTGACATTTGAAGTCATACTCTAAATCGTATATTTGTTAATTCCGAAGGTTAGTGGTTAATGAACAGTTTAAATTCATTGATATTGTTTCACGTTTGCATTTCATATTTAAAGCTATGATAAAGACACGGAAAGAAGTGAAATGGGAAGCTATGCATGTATAAAGCAGTTTTTTTGCTTGAGTTTATATAAAATAAAATCATTATGACGCAGTGTCTTTCACAACGTTTGCTAATATTTACACTGTGTGGAATTTCTGATGGTGAAATTATATTGGATACTGTCGTAAACTCATTGGTGAGGTTTATTGATTTTTGAATCTTCCATTTGTCATAACAAGCAAAGGCTTGATTATGTTGTATTTATTTATTTATTTATTTATCGTATGACATACAGACAACAAGCATGCAAGATAAATATATACACACATAAACATTGATATATACATATTTACAGCGTCACATGACAAGGCAGGCTCATATCTTTAAATCTAAATTCTGTATCCATTGCAGTGCTGCAGGTTTTGCCAACAGGAAGTCAGACCGATCACCCTGATATGCTCTTCTATGGCATTCGTGAACAATGTGGTGAACTGACTGTGAAGGAGCACCGCAGTCACATTGGGGAGAAGGAATTTTACCCCATTTGAAGAGTGATTCAGCACAGACCCCGTGGTTAGTCCGGATCCTATTGAGGGCAGTCCACGTTCCTCTTGGCAGATCAAAACCGGGTGCAGCGCTATCTCCATTTAAGTCACTCCAAGCGTCAAGGTTGATGTTGGTGCTCCATTCATTTCTCTATTGGATATTCGGCTTAAAATTGTTGTCTGTGAGATCTCTAACATATTTGATGGGTGGATGTCTAGATTTCAGTCAGTTTCTATTCAGATCAGGCATGTCGCAGTGAATAGGAAGAGCTGGATTACTCATAATTTTCTTATACTCTCGGATCAGGGCAGCTTTCCTGCGTAGGTCAGGAGGCATGATGTTGCTGAGGACAGGAAGCCAATAAGTCGGCGTAGATCTAATAAGGCCACTGATCAGTCTCATGGTGTTATTGAGTTGGGTATTAATTATCTTTACATGGGGGCTGTTCAGCCAAATTGGAGCACAATATTCAGCAACGGAGAAGACAAGACCTAATGCAGAACACCTCAGAGTTGTAGCAGAAGCTCCCCAAGTAGTTCCACAAAGCTTCTGCAGGATATTATTCCGGCTTCTAATTTTGGCGGCTGTATTTTCAAGATGTTTTTTGAAAGATAATGTGCGATCCAGAGTGACACCTAAATATTTAGGGTGTTTATTAATCCTCAGCACAGAACCTTGAAGCGATACATGAACTGATCAGCCATTCTGTTGTTTAAGTGGAAACATGATACTTCAGTTTTTGTTGCACTTGGTTGGAGCCTCCATTTGTGAAAATAACTTTCAAGCCTAGCAACGTCATCATTGAGCACATTCTCCATGACACTGATGTCCTTGTGCCTTTTAGCCAATGCTATATCATCAGCATAACAAAACTTTCTGGACTGAGTATCTGGTAGATCAGAGAGATACAGATTGAAGAGAAGGGGAGACAGCACTGAACCTTGTGGGAGCCCGTTGTTCAGCTTTCTTTGTTTGCTCATTCTTTTTCCAAGAATGACTTGGAAAAGTCTGTTACTGAGCGTGTTACCAATAAGTTGCACGGTAGTTTTGCAAGGTATTATTCGAGACAGTTTATAGAGTAACCCCTCTCTCCATACTGTATCATAAGCGGCAGACAGATCGAGAAACACAACAGAAGTTTTCAGCTGGAGTTGAAAACCAGACTCGATATGTGATGTAAGATCAAGGACTTGATCACAACAACTGCGATTAGGTTTAAAGCCAGCCTGTTCCACAGGAATGTGTTCTAAGATAGTCGGACTGATCCTGTTATAAATCAGTGTTTCAAGAAGTTTGTAGCAACAGCTCAGCAATGCTATAGGCCTGTGGCTTTGGGGAGCGTCTTTTGGCTTACCAGGTTTCAAAACAGCTATAATTTTAGTTTTCTTGAACTGATTTGGGAGGATCCCTGTGTTTAGAATATCACTGAAAAACCGAGCAAGCCATTTTCGAGCATTTTGGCCCAGATTTAACAGAAACTCAGGATGAATGCCATCAAATCCGGGGGCTTTCCGATGTTTGATGTCTTTTATAGCCACATTGACTTCTTCAAGGGTGAATACTTCGGAGTAAGACGAAGTTGATGGAAGTGATGCTTTTATTTTTTTGAAGTTCCTTTTCAGCATTCGAGTATGGTCTTTATCTTGTGCAACCATAGAAGTCGAAACAATGTGGCTGGCAATCTTATGAGGCATAATGCTAGGTTGCTCTCTTTGACCTATAGAATTTCCTCAAAGCTTCCTTTGCAGACTCCAGGCTCTTCTGCTTGAGTGTTGAAAATTCTACTCCTCAACAGTCTCTGTCCATTTTTGCTTGCGTGTTGCATCCAAACTATGTAAGAGCTCATCAGCCACTACATGATTACCTGTTTTCATAAATTCATTATAAAGAGCATCACTCTGTTCATTCCAACCCGGAACGAATTCCTTTCTATACCCTCTCGGAATATATTTCTTGGCTATTGAAGTAACTAACCCAACAAACCTGTTGTAGCTCATGCTTCTCGTAGGAATCCATCTGGTGCATTTGTCTATGCCCCTGCATAGGTACTTGAACTCAATTTTCCAGTACTGAACTGATCATCAGCATTTGACAGCCAGACTCTCTTCTATAGATCTCCTGGCAAAATAAAATACAGCATGCAATACCATTATTTTGTATATTTTGGGAAGATGTCATTGTGTGCCGTTCTGAGTGCGCAATTTAAGTCGCAGGAATGAGGTTGTGTAAAATAGACCACCAATCAAATTGTAAGATGGATGTTTTTGAAGTAGTAGGAGAGTCGTTTTCGCCACATTTTCGTCGTAATATAACCACAGGTTATTTTGTGAACCATCATTATTAAATTACTGTTGATCCACGTGTTTGAAAATGTTTCTAGTAATGGCTTACCCGGAAAATTATTATTCTACTAGTTCCTTTCATTCAGGAAAGCTTTACCGTTGTCTAAATGCTGATTTATAATTCTGTGATTTTTATCACGTGTCAATCATATTGGCCAATGCGGTTGTTTGAAATTTTTACTTATTAACAACCACTATAAGCTGAAAGGATTTTCAGATCCTATAAAAATAAATACAAATTTTCTTTAATAAGTTGATGCTGAACATATTTGACATTTTGTCAAATTCACTTTGATGATAATAATAATAATAATAATTTGTTTCATTATAAAACATGTTAAATGATATTTCAAATTTCCTAATTAATGTTTTCAAGGAATAATTAATGAATTTGTTGACTGAATCCATATGGAATGGAAGTTATATTTGGGATAATTATATTTTGATTAAGTCAAAATTATTTTGACACACTTTGGATTGAGATCTATGTTTCAATAGATATTTTCTGTTTTTTTTTGAATCCACAAAAATGCTCAAGGTCCATGTAAATCATAGTGTATTTCACTTATTATGAACAACTTTGTATTTGACAAATCCTAATATTACTACTGCCTAAGAAGTGTTAGTCGAAATGCTACGATAATAGTTTTGAGAAATGAACAGTGAAAGTTATTTTCCAACCAGTGATAAATTTTCTTATTGATCTTCAACGTGTGAATGCTAAATAATTTGGAATCACTATGGACGATTGACTTTGCGCTGATAAAACCCTACCCCTGTGCATAATTATGTTGAACGAAGTCAACAGGACTGATATTCTGACCTCTCGTTTCAACTTCGTTAGTGTTCATGTGTTGGCGATATTGTATATTGTGTAAAAAACTTACTCTTTTCCAGTCATCTCTTATGCCATTTTTGGGCATATTTTCTTCATGTCATTTTAAAGTTGTAATAAAATGAGATAATTTTATGGTATGCAATCACCATTTTCATGAATCTCCTTCTATCCTTATTGTTGCGTCGAGCCGAAAATCAGTTAAGCATTCTTTTTTGTTGGGTCTTTGCATTCGACATTAACCCATCTGGCACCCCGGGATATTTTGATTCTCGTGCTGACTGATGTTTGGTGAAATGCATGTGTGGACATCCGGACTTCGGTCCAAACGGGCACAGTATTACCTGGTAAAATAATAGATTTTCAGTCGGTAAGCATGTAAATGTGGCCAGTTAAGTTGGGCGAGGAATAACACATTTACTCATTGCTGCTAACCTGCAAAAAATAAATGCTTTAATTAGATGCTTTACTAAAAATGTATAAATTGTTTCTGTAAGTTATAGGCAACACATTATTGTATATAGGAGCTTTATTCTGTGGACGCAGTTCATTGCCATTATGGGGAAGCCGGTATTTGTCTCAAATCCAGCAATGCGAACATACATGCCTCTGTTATCAGACAGCTGTATATTTTATAGAAGTTACATTTGACACTTCTGGTACTCAAAACATCAATAAGAGTATATTCATGATCAAGTCGATATTTCAAATGTTCGATTCTTGAACTGACTCCATTGCTACGGCGGTTTTAGAATAAGGTTTCAACGGCGTGCAGTGGCTGGGCTGAACTCCTTATATTCTACAACGTAGTTGCTCCCTTAATTCAAATTCCTACCGTGAACATCGCTGGGTAAAAATTCTACTGACCACCGCTTAGTTTAGCCGCTAGCAATCTTGGCTGTCGAACTGAAAGCCTGAGTTCCATTCCTGGCTAGCAATCCTGGAAATGGTTATCCGTTGTTTCCCGTTTTTACTCCCGGCAAATGCTGGGATGGTTGCTAACTGAATCCTTACCTGAATTAAAAATACACACACTAATGCAGTCTTCACAATAACACAGGTTATCAGTAGGGGGGTAAGGGGGGTTCTAACCAGTGTCATGGCCGCTGCGTGAGTGTAAGCCGATATCTCTCGAACGCATGGTCAGATTTTAACGAATGAGGTGTCGTAGGACTCGGTCTAAGGCCCCCTTTCCTATGGATGACTTGTTATATTTTAAAAAAATTTAAATTTTGTTATGTTTTTGAAAGTAGGCGATAGATTGAAAACGAAACATGATAGAAAGTTTTCCAATAGTTCAAAAGAATGGTCTCTGTGACTTTTATTTCTTTTATGATATATCTTAATTTTTTATGTTTTTGAAAACAGTCCAATTTCGAAATTTCTATATTTTGGAAACTAACAAGTTTCCAAATAAGTTTGTCTGACATTAATTAAAGGTCCCTACCCCCTCTACCCCCAAAATAAATTTCAAGTCGCTAGGATAAAAACTTGTAAGAGTAGTGGGATGGGGAGAGTTCTGCTTGCAGTCGCGTGCGTGCTTGAATACGTATGGCTATGTTGGAAAAAGGTTAGGTGGTGCGGGAGGACTAGGTTCGAGTGAGAGGTTGTTTAGATGGTATTTTTTCGCTCTATTTGATGGTGAGGTTATTTTTTAAAATGGGTGGAATTTGGAAACGCAATTTGAGGTAAACGTGCGTTTTTGACATTTTGGTGATATTTAATGAGCTTCTAAGGCTAGAACAATGTGTTCTTTAGGAACGGGGTAACGTCCTCTTTGCTAAGAATGTGGGCTGGTACTTTTTTTTTTTTTTTTTTGAAAATGTTTGTTTTTTGGATTGGTGCTATTTTGGAAACGGTGAATTTTGGAAAAAAGTTTGTTTGACGTTAATGAAAGGTGGCCATGCCCTCTAGGTGGGCAGCAAGTTTCTAGGGTGTAAGATGAAAAAAAAAGTTATCCTCTTTATCGCGAACATAGGCGATAATTCGCGAACGTCTGATCGGATTTTAACAAATGATGTGTCGTTGGACTCGAGCTGACGGGCGCTTTGCTCTGGATGACTTGTGCTATTTTTTTAATTATTTGTTTTGAAAGTAGACTATAGTTTGAAAACCAAACATGATAGAACAACTTTTCTTATTTTTGACATTTTTGAAAACAGTTTAATTTTTGAAATTCTTATATTTTGGAAACTAGGAATTTTACAAAAGAGTTTGTTTGACCTAAATGAAAGGTCCCTACCTCCTCTACCATGAAAATAAATGTCAAGTCTCTAGGACGAAAAATATGCATTTTCAATTTTTAAAAATTAATGAAACGTGCTCGTATACAGATAAAGACGGTACCGCTGGACATGTGTGTAACAACAAGGCTATCACTGGCCATGATGAATACAGAAAATGGCTATTTCGACGGGGCGACAAAACGATAGAACGAGGGGTCGCTTTCTGATATTTTCCTATGACAGATGAATGAAGGTGAATATTTCGAAAATTCCTCATGGCGATCTTCAAAACATGTTGGTAAACACGGACCAGCAACCTGAAAAATTCATAATGGTATCAGACGAATAATAGCAAGGCTTTTATAGTCGACAACAACAGACCTGTCTGACTGGCAGCCAGAATGGAAAATCAGAATATCTGCTCGAGAGGCCTGCTTGGAGCCTAGCTGGCTGGGTGACAGGATATGACATGTTATCGCGATTCAGGAATGTGAGCGGACAGCGCAACAGGCCAATGGAAAATTACAGTGACGTAGAGGTCACTTGGAGGTCGAAAAATATGACAACGGCGTTAGACATATAACTGTGTAAGCAACGACAACTATGCCCCCCTACAATTCCCACAGCCAATTGCCGGGTAAGAGCGGGGAGGGGGCGGGGTTAGAGGGTCGGGGAGAGGTGAGGTAAGACAGTATTGAGCTTGTCATTGCACATTGCGTGTCATTCCTGTTTTAACGTTACTGTGTTAACATATGCCAAGTGTCTTATCTGTATAAAAGTGATTGCATTCGTGTGCTTAACCTCAGTTGATAACTAAATTGGATACATTATATATATTTGAGGTAAGTGTGGGATTAACACTGTTTAGTTTATTTTAATGCTAATTAATGTTTAAATTATTATTGGTTTACCATTTCATTGATGGATTGCTATTTTTTGTTTTAGATAATCTGCATACCTGGTGTGGGAGACTGAAACCCCATTACACTCGAACTTGGGAGAAGGCAAACGCAGGGCTTTTTTTTTACAAAACCCAGGTAAGATTTCTTTAAATTATATATATATAACCTGTTTTATTTTTATTTTATTTTTGTTTATGAAAGATGCTATTTGGAATGGATATACTCATGGTGGTTTATTTTGTTCTTTTTAGTGTGTTGGAAAACGCTTGACCACTACATCCACTGCTGTGTGTTTGGGACCATTGTTTACCGAGCAGTCTACGGCTGAAAACTGTGGTGAGATTGTTCCTTTTATAAAAATCATGTCTTTTGCCACTGCTATGGATAAATTAACTTGGGAGCCCCTTGAGTCCTGTTTTAAAAAGCGTGTCTGCTCTGTTAGAGAGAGTTTAATCCCAAAAGACTTTATGGAATCATGTTTTGAAATTTTTAAAGAACAAATTTGTACAGCGCAAAGGTTGCATACGGCTTTAAAGGTCAATACACAACTTGTGTACGATTTCATATATAAAAACAAGGACGGTGAGCATAAAAACATTTTATATTGGCAGTAAAATACAAGAGCTTTTGATAGTCAATAATCTGAACGAGTGGTATCAAAGCCATGTCGTGAATGCCTTGCTATCAACATTTGATAAACTGCAACAAGGACCCAGTGGTTTAGCGTTAGACAAAATCCATTACCTACAAATCAACATTTGTCATTTCAACCCATTGAATGCTGAGTGTAGATTTATTAAAACACCACCAGCAATAGTTTCGAAAAAGGCTGTGGTCAATATAAAGAATCTTGACCATCAATGTTTCCTGTGGTCTGTGGCTGCATATTTGCAGTCGGTACAACATCATAGTTGTTGGCCAGGAAAGTACAAGGCCAAGTTAGATGAATTAAAACAAACATTAAATTTAACTAGAGTGTCGTTCCCTATGGACTTAACTGAGATCCATTGTTTCGAACAAGATAACCAGGACTTTTCGTTCATGGTGTATGGCCTTAATGGTAATGAGATTGTGGGTCCTCTTTATGGCACAAAATAACCGAAACGACATCACATTCATCTTTTATATTTATATGTGGGATAGGTAAATCACTATTGCTTTATTGAAAGATTAAGTAGATTGCTAAGCAGTCAAATGTCTAAGAAAAAGTGTACAAAACATATTTGTGATCGATGCTTGCAATATTTTACAACCCCTACGCTTTTGGAACGTCATAAGATAGATTGCGCTTCTCAGGAAGCGGTGAGATTGATATTGCCACGAGGGGAAAGGCTGTGTTGAAATTTAACAACATTCACAAGCGCGACACTGTTCCCTATGTGGTATATGCAGATTTCGAAGCACTTACTACACCCATGGCGGGATGTGAACCAGATCCCACCATTAGCTCAACCACACACATTCAAAAAATGAACCTTTTGCCATAGGATTTAATGGGGTGTGTGCCTATGACCCCACACAATCCGTTTACAAATACCGTGAGGGGCCAGATTGTGGCAGATGGTTCATGGATGAACTTGTAAAGTTAGCCGACCATGTACAGAGATTACTGTACCACCCAGTACCCATGAGCATAACTCGAGAACAGCAGCAGCAGTATGAGCATGCCACGACATGCCATATTTGTAAAAACCCACTGATCAATGCTGAAGACACTGTTCGAGATCACTCACACTTTACGGGAGAGTTTCGTGGAGGTGCGCACAGCAAATGCAATTTGAACTTTTCAGCTCCTCGTTTTATCAGTGTCTTTTTCCACAATCTGGTGAATTATGATATTCAGTTTTTGATTCGTGAATTGGGTCATGTCAACAAGGGCTCGTTTACCATTATTCCCCCAAAACCATGAGCGTTTTACAGCCCTGACATGGAGGTTGAGCGACTTGAGCATTCGATTTTTGGATTCCTTTAAGTTTATGTCATCCTCGCTAGACAGCCTTGTGAATGGCTTGAATGAGGAGGAATTTAAAAAATACCAGAATGCATTTTAATGATCCTAAGCAATTTCAATTGCGCATTCAGAAAGGTATATTCCCGTATGATTTCTGCAACAGCTGGGAAGTGTTAAAGCAAAGAAAACTCCCACCACAAGACACATTTTACTCGAAACTAAAGCGTAGTACCGTTTCCGATGAAGACTATGCACATGCATGTAAAGTTTGGCGAGTGTTTGATACCAAGACGCTAGGTGAATATGCTATGTATTATCTAAAACTGGATGTATTGCTGCTCACCTATGTGTTTCAAAAATTCCGTGAGTTGTGTCAACACATTTATGGTCTTGACCCGGCTACTATTATACAAGTCCTGGGCTCTCGTTTGATGCCGCTTTGAAATACACTCAAGTGGAATTGGATTTACTCCCTGATGTAGACATGGTTCTACTCTTTGAAAAGGGCATTCGCGGTGGCTTTTTGTCGCTTAACCAGCGCCATGCCGAAGCGAACAATGTCTACATGCCTGATTATTCACCAGACAAACCAGAATCGTACTTAATGTACTATGACGTGGATAATTTGTATGGCCACGCCATGAGACAGCCTTTGCCCTATGGGAAGTTTGCTTGGCTGACAGAGAAACAAGTGTCGAAATTTGATGTGAACATGGCTAGCCAAGAAACAGGTCGAGGATATGTCTTAGAAGTGGATATTGAATATCCCTCATCCTTGTATGATGAACATGAAGCCTCTGTGGCTTAGGCGGCAGCACGCCGGCCTCTCACCGCTGAGTCCGTGGTTCAAATCCCGGTCACTCCATGTGAGATCTGTGCTTGACAAAACGGAGGCAGACAGGTTTTTCTCCGGGTACTCCGGTTTTCCCTGTCAACATTTCATTCCAGCAGCACTCTCCACTTTCATTTCATTTCATTTGTCATTCATTTAATCATTGCCCCAGAGGAGTTCGTCAGGCCTCGGCAGCCGGCACAGTCCATATTCTCGCCGCTAGATGGGGGCTTCATTCATTCCATTCCTGACCCGGTCGGAGACTGGAAGCAGGCTGTGGATTTTCATTTCTTGTAAGAAGAACATGCCGATTTCCCATTCTGCCTAGATCAAATGCCCCCCTCCCCCCTGACAGTAAAGTAAAGATTGAAAAACTCATGGGCACACTTTACAACAAAAATCGGTATGTGCTACATATACAAATGTTGGTGCTATGCCTCGCCCAAGGCATGGTGTTGAACAAAATCCATAGGGGTATTTCTATTGCCCAAAAACCATAGCTCGAGCCATACATGCGACTCAACACAGAGCACCGACAAATGACAACACAGCAGTTTGAAATTATTTTTTTTAAATTAATGAACAACTGCATCTATGGCAAGTCCATGGAAAATGTCCACAAATACCGTGACATTAAATTGGTGAATGTCTGGGACGGGCGGTGGGGTGCCCGGGGGTACATTGCCAAGTCAAATTTTAAATCGATCAACATTATCGATGAGGATTTGGCCACCATTGAATTGAGTTAGACTAGCGTGACCATGGATTAGCCCATTTACTTGGGCCAAGTCATTGTAGACTCCTAATAGGGGCCGATAACCTAGGTGATAGGCCCCTTAAAGGAACAATTATCATCATCATTTTAGACTTTACTAAATCGGTCATGTATCGATTCTACTATGAGTTTTCCAAACGCTATTTTGAGAACGTCTCTCTTTTGTATATGGATACGGACACATTATTTTACCACATTCATCACTGCAACCCCTATGACGACATGAGGCAGCATAGTGTTGGTTCGACACCTCTTCCTATAGTGCTGGCAACGTGTTTCAGCTGCCCATAAAAAACAAGAAGGAAATGGGTGTTTTAAAAGATGAATGCGGTGATTCTGTCATGACGGAATTCGTAGGTTTGGCCTCGAAAATGTATGCTTATCGCACACTAGACTGTAAGGAAGCCAAAAGAGCAAAAGGTGTAGGTAGGGCAGTGGTAAAATCGCTACGCGCCATACACAGTACAGGATACAATCTAGCAACCATAATTTGTATCTTGTAGAACAGAGAAAACGCACCCTCGCCTCCATGGATAACAAACGTGTGTGGGCTGATGGCCTGCTCACCAGCCTGCCCTGGGGTTATGACTGCAAGGAGGAGGAGGAGGTGTGATTTTTCTGTTTAATCGTTTAGGGACATGGCTTTTTGTAACTCGTAGATTTAGTATTTTGTAAATATTGGATTTTGCCATTGTAAATAGCTAATTTTGTAAATAGTTTTTTTCATGTGTAAATAGTGGCAATTCTCTTAGGCCTTTTGCTCTTTTAACAAGGTTCTGTGCAACCTTATTTTTAAAAATTTTTCATTGGGTTAGGATTTTGAAAATCCCTCATGGTAAATCGTAAATAGCTTGAATTTTTTTAAAGCTGTACAAAAGTGTTATTTTTGTGTAAACATTTAATGATTAATAGTATTTTTAGTAACTTTAATGACTAGTATTTTAATTATTTTTTTGTAATGGTAAAATGTTAAATTTAAACTAAAAAGTTCTTTTGGGATGAGTGTGCATGTCGAGAATGTGCTTTCGGGAATAAATAAAGTGGTTGTGTTTGCCCCCAAAACATGAATGGTTGTGTGTAAATGTATGAGTATAGAGAGAAAACTGGTGAGTATGTATGACCAGAGCAAGCACGGTGAGGTAGAGTGGGTGGGTGGGGGGAAATTGTCACATATATCAAATGGTCAATAGTCATTTTGTTTTGAATAGTTTTGTTTTGTTTGAAATGTAGCGGTCAATTGACATCATTTTTTGTAAAAAATAAACACAAGCAGTCTTATCTGCAGTAGTCGTAGACCTCAACGTTTCTCAAAACACACATAAACACATTGCATTATCATGATGGTCAAGCACTCGCATCAAAATCATTGACAAATCTCAACTTTCAACTTACACCAAATGGAAAAATGTGTAAACAGCAAAATGGAAAATCCATGTTTTGATATCACCGAAAAACGCAAACCTTAAAACGGACATTTAAAAAAACTAGAAATGGCCATGTGTGAAATATGCAAATTCAGAAAAACTTCAAACGGACATTGTTAAAAAAGTGTAATCAACAGAATGGAAAATCCATATCATCAAAAAACACAAAACATGAAACAGACATTTTTAAAAACTGTAAATTGCAAATTGTGAAATAGCAATGTGTGAAAATGTGAAAATGTGAAAATGAAAAATCAGCCAATCAATATCATGATTTTTTAAAATAAAAAAACACATTGTGCTCTGGTAAACCTTTGTTTTTATTCCATAAGCATAGGGAATTGACAAAAGAAAAATAGAATACAATCACATCCCAATTCCTCACTCCTCATTTCCTTAATGTTCATGTCCACGCATCATCAACTTTCCTTTAATAGCACTCATAACAATCAGGGCTGCCATCCTCTCACCCACTGAAGCATCACAGGATATGAAACGTTGTTTAGCTTTTTCAATAACAATTTATCTGCCACATGTCTTAAACCATGATGACTATGGCAATAAGAGAGGTCATGTTCCTTGCATGCTTGATCCAAAAGATTAATGGGTAGATCACCACGCTGCACCTTTTCCGTCGATGGTGAAAAGGTTTGGTCTTCCTCCTCCTCTGTGGACGATGTTTGTGTTTGTTGTTGTTGTTGTTGCTTTTTCTCGCCATGACACCCGTGGAATGATTCAACAAAGTCTTTACACGGACTTGTATGACCGTGATACAGTTTCACTAGCTGACAAGTCGCGCACTGACGCATAGAGGGTATTATTGCCATGGCCACTTGCTTATGATGATCGTAATCCGTACAGGGTTGCAATTCACTCAACACAGGGTCTTGAGTCCATGATTTTGGTACATGTTGCCAGATTTCTTTCACTGCGTTGGCGGCCACATAATAAATGAACGACTTGGGCAGCGCTAGGAGTTCCTCTTTGGTAAAACTGTCTATTTTATTTTTTGCACACAAAGAACTTGCTGATGACTTTGTCCGTAGCATAGCCCTTCTCCATGGTATTACGTTGTGTAGATGTTTACACGTCGCTTGTATAAATCCCACTGGCGTCATTCACAGGTACATCTTGATTTTTAATTTTTTTCAACAACTCCCAACAGGCATGGGTGGTTAACAAATGAAAGAGATGCCACGCATGCGCTAGGGCTGTACGGGTAATGTTGCCACAGGAACAAGTATCCATGAGGGTTAACAGGGATGGGCATCCCAACTCCATGAGGTCCATACATTGACAGTACGACGCCAAAAATGGTTGCAACCATTCACGTTTTTCATTACCTTTCACAAATACCACATTGGCCGACGACAAGTGCGATTTCATGACCACGTCCGAATATTTATAGGAAATATTTCCTTGATTCCAGTCTAAATGCCTATGATTTTTTTCACGGGGTTTGTTTACGGTCTATTTCACACAACAAATCAAAAGCATGGGGCGGTTTAAATAGCAAATGAGTAGCTTGCGATATCCAAAAGGTGGTACAATCGATTATGGCCACTTGTTTAAATACAAATTGGTTGTCACCAATTTTAAACACTTGGCAATCCACAATGAGTGTGCGCAACATGTTGACGCTTGCCTGGACCGAGTTCAACTGACGACTGACTGACGATTGACCACTAAGGTATGCCCATATCATGGACTTACTTGCCATGCTAGTTTGAAAAAAAATGAGGTTAGGGTAGGACAGGGGGGACATGAGAAATAATATCAACAACCACTTAAGATTTTTTATTAGATCATTTTATTATCATAACACGTCTTACAAGCTTTTGTCATTTTGGGATAAGGACGATACCAACTGATACAACAATATAGTCTCTTGTGTTTGTAGCGTCCATAACACCGATTGTTGATGGTGAGCTGCTCACCGAAGCACCGTTGACACCATACAGTCCGCACGTATCGTAACTTGGTTTTCATCACCCAGAGGCACGAGTGAGGGGTAGCTTGAATGACAGGGTATATTTCCCACCTCCATTTTGCACAGGTAGGGGCAGGCAGGTGACCAGCGCTGATGTTCCTGCATGGGTTCATCGCTCTCTTGCCATTGGTCTATGATGATGGGACAGAAGGCACATTTCACTTCATCTCTTGTTTTTAAATAATAGAAGGCTTCAGGGTTTATGAAAGGCACCGGCCACGTTGTTAAAGTCTTGAAACGTTGTTCCTCAGACTTTAAATTCATGGATGTGACTTCTCTTGATGCTTTAAAGCAATACATGACTGAGCGGCTTAACGTGGGTTGACCTGTTATTTATACACTCGTCACTTGGTTGGACAGTGGATAATAGTTGACTTGTTTGTGATGAATAATCAAACAGTAGGCCGTTGTATTGGCTGGTACATCATCATGCGTTTCAAAATCTAGTCGAATGTCAATATTGGATGGCTTGACAGACTCTTCCAGGTAAGAACAGTCAAAGAAAATCAGTGGCGCTCATGCCTTAAACGCTTGGGGGTAGCAGCATGGGGCTGTTCTCTTTTTGATAATACGACCATCTAAATTTTGAACACAAGTCGTACAGGGGACCAAACTTATCTTTTGAAAAGTCCAAATCCAATCCATCATAGGGAAACACAGCTCCGTTGAGGAAAAGACGTGCATTTCTCAATGGCAGGTGATCAAATTGCGTGGCATCTTTGGTTTGTTGATACTTGCGATTGGTTTGAAAACCCACGATGATGTAGAGAGGTCTCTCTGTATAGCGGTCTGTTTTACAGACCAACTGTGTGTGTTGGTGGCGGACAATAGCGGATACTCATGGAGTGCCCAGCTTCTAAATTCCAAGGGTAGAGGCATATCTCTCTTTACCATCTTGAGTATGTCCAGTTTTTTTGCTATCGTCAAGGGTTGCATGGGACACTTTCCATAGCAAGCATTGTAGTTGAATATTTGAATCTATGGGGGCATTGTCGGCTCCCTTGAGTGCATTATTAACACTCCTGTCTCTCAACAGATAAAGTAGTTGCCTTGCGTTGTCCACAATGCGCTGGTGACCTTTGGCAAAGCCTAAAATCGTTTAAGAGGTAAATATCCAGTAAAGGTCCCATCGGTGTGTACCATCCAGTCATTGGTCGAGTCAGGGCACCAACCCGCCATGCAAAGTGTTTTACCTTCTTCCTCACTATAAGAGAGGTATAGTTTCATGACACTGCAAATACCTACATTTCGTGTGCTAGCCACCACGATATCGTTAATGACATACCGCACTTCAGAAAACAGAAAGGCAAAAGCATGGTTGGCCAACTTGGATGTGGTGGGTGTAGAGCCATCGGCTTTGGTGAGCCTACTTTCAATCTGAAAGACACTTTCATGCGGTAGGGTGTAAATATCTTGGTTGTTGATAACAAATTGAATTTCATCATTGTTATTGAGTCCAGGTGTTTGAGCTTGATAAGAATGGAGATCAATTATTACCACTCCTGGTTGCTCCTCGATGCGGTTCGCTATCTCTAGGATAGAATTCATCATCAGGGTTGACGTGGTAACCCAAATGCTGTAAAATCTGCTTGTCCTTAGATGTTAACGTGTATTCATGTGGCAAGCAACCAACACCATTCTTAGACGGTGTTGTTGCTTTATACACAAACTTCATATCAATGAGTTGTTGATCTCTATTGATCAGTCTTAATGTTAAATTACTAATACCATCGACAGCCACAGAATGAAAAAGCACCACTGGAGGGATGTCACAATAAAGTCATAAAGCGAATCCGATGGTTCTTGATTGGTGTACACTTGGCTAATAATATTACACGTCACCGACACATGATGGTCCTCAATGAATTTCACTTCATGGTCCGATTCATGTTTTTTGTTTGGCTCCAACATGCGTGGTTTAAATTCTAGTAATGGACCAATGGAATCGGGGCGTGTTTTAAAGTCAATGATGAATGTGGAGAAAATACTGCAACGATGAGTGTTGGTGTTTCCTACAAGTTCAAACTTGCGATTTCAATCGATAAATGACATTAAACCATATTGATTGATCAACACCACATAAATGTGTACATAAATGTCATCGATCGTGTATCCACCAGAGTTCAGGGTGAGCACAGAATCATCATAGTAAAACTTGTTGTTCACATTTTCACGTATGTTGTATATTCTGTTGTACGTTTCAAGTGAAAGAAGTCCTAAAACATAGTGTTTTTCACTAAATTCGATGGGCGGGTAAAAGTCTAGGCTGACTTCAGGTCCACGTCAATGCAGTGTAAACGTTTTACTTTCTGCCGACATACTGTTGGCGTTTTTGCTTATGCTGTGTCTTATATAAAAAAAATTAAACACAAACGTCCACACTGTTGGCTGTTAAACGTTTTCTCACGTTTCACATTATAATATATCTTGATCCTGTTTCCAAAATAGGTCACTAGTTCCATGGGCGGGGGCAAATTCCCAAAACTGACAAAGTACCATACGGTGGATCCCTCTTTGACATAAGCTACATAATGCGTTCCTGGTCCTCGGTGATCATCCACATTGACAACAGCACATTCCTGTTTCCAGGGTCGTGGGGGTAATTGGTTTCGCATAAACACACCTCGAAATGAGAAAGCTTTAGTTGTTTAGCATAGCTTTCCACTTGTTGATGCGTCAGGGCATGTCTTACTACGGCTGATGTTATTTTTTAAAATTTATATTTTGAAATGGTGAAATCCGAAATCCTTGTTGAAAAAAGGCTGGCTATAAATTGGCATTTCTAGCCCCCATAGCAATCGCTTCCATCGTTTCATTATGTCGCTGACTTTCTTTTAGTTGTTGCTTGCCCTGCTGTGTGGCTTTAATGGTTTTCGCCACTGCACTGGCACCACCCCAAAGTGAACCCAGAGCAGCCAAACCGGCAAATAATGCAGGTAAAAATCCCGCTCGTTTGGGGACGGGAATCACTCGTCCTTGGTTTGAACCCTGTCACTGACGTTTTGGAATAACATGTCTCTGTGCTGCTCGAAGGGCTTTTCTTATGTTCAATACGCTTTTTTTCTTTTTTCCTTTCGCAAGGGCTTGTCCACAAATGCCTTAATCCAATGCTTTGCCAAGGACAGAGTCTTATTTTTAGTCTTTTTAGTCTTTCTCACCACATATCTTTGTTTCACCATGATGATGACCAGCAACCTTTCACAAGAAAGTTTAAGTCACAACTGACGTCAGATGGTTATTTCTTCGCTGAATATTCCAATTCCACACAAAGTTGGAAATCGTTTATGGTTTTTCCCGCTTGCTTTTCATCCCATGTCAACAAGCTATGAAAGGATAATTCGTCACCTGCATTGACCATTTCATGGTTATGGACCAACATCCTTTGACCATTTATCTTTATTTGTAAATGGTTCTCATCGGGCATCGCGTATTTCATGTGAATGGTTCCATCATAGTGTAATCGATAGTGGTTTAAACCCGAAGCAAGCACATGACCTAAGTCCTGGTCATGGACTAGCGGTAAATGGTTTCTGTCATTCGCAGGTTTTTCATTTGTCAGATACACTAAACATACAGATGGGATACATTTATAAAGCCTTTTCATTTCATAGGTCACGTAACGCTTGGTACAGACATCGTCTTCGTCTTGCGGGTCTTCCACGAGAATAATCCGATGGTGATTAGCGCTATAGCCATTCACTGTAAGCTGAGGCACTTTATCATAAAACGCATACACCTTGTTATCCACTTCCTTTTTTGTAGTAATGTCTGTAGACACTTGAGGATGTTTTACATGGGTTATCCGCTTTCCCTTAAAGTCATAATCTCCCTGTTTTATGCGTGACACTACAGACCAATCCACATATTGTTTATTAGCTGGATATGTTCCTTGTTTAGGATCATGTATGGGGACAGACCTAGCTTTGGCTATCAACGCACATCCAAAGACATCCATCGTCAAACTGTAGTACGAGTCTACTGTTTCTATGACAAGGCTCGGTGTCCTGTATATAGACAGCCTGATAGCCTGGCTAAGCCTTAGTTGATATGAAGAATATTAAGCAGCAAGAGTCATTCCCCGTGGGGGACATGGTTTCCCATCTCTGTCCCACATCACGTGAACAACGCCATGGTTCATTGTTTCCATCTACCATTCGCTGCAGCATTGTGGGACCTTCCAACTGTGGAAAGACCAATCTTTTGCTAACGCTCATCACAGCGCCCAAAGGTCTGTGTTTTCAAAATATGTATATTTTTGCAATATCTCTCTACCAACCCCTCTACGCTTTTCTGTATCAAGTCATGTCTGGATTACAAAAATAGAATATGGGTTATTTCACATTTTCCACACAAGAAAATGTTATTTCACCGGATGAGGTAAAGCCTGATTCACTCATGATTTTCGATGACGTATCCACTGAACGTCAAGGCATCATTCAAAGCTATTTCAGCATGGGTCGACACAAACCTATCGATTGCTTCTGTCTTGGACAAACGTATTCTAAAATGTCCAAACAGTTGAATCCTGACAATGCCAAAGCCATTGATTTATTTCGCCAGGACGAGAGGAACAGTCGTCACATTTATAATGAACATGTGAATCCGGATATGACTTTTCAAATGTTTACTGAATTGTGTGCCAAGTGCTGGAACTCTCAACGCCATGCCTGTTTGGTCATTGACAAACAAAGTGAACTCAACCAGGGACGGTATCGCTTAGGGTTTGATCATTTTATAGCTATTTAAGGCACTGTCTCATTCCCTGTCAAGCCATTTGTCAAGACACCATGGCGTTAGCAGAGAGTCAATTGAAAAAACATATTATTAGAGCAAAAAATACTATTCGCCAAAAGTTTCGTCAGTTGAAACGATCACGTGCAGATCATGCTTTGTTTATTCAACAACATTTAGCACCTCCGCTAAAAGCCATGTTGAAACCCTATTTCAAGCCATCAGAAACCCTACCCACTGTTTCACAAGCCACTCAGACACATCAAGAGGACCCTGAGGAAGAGTAACAGGAACAGGAAGATTTAACTAGTGTTAGCGAGTTTGAGAATGACGAGGAACAAGCGTTTACACCTCAGAAGAAGGCCTCACCCCTTGCAGAGTTTTTAAGAAAAAAGAAATCCTTGCTTATGGACGAAACACCTTGCCCTTCCAGATCGTCTCCGTTTTCACAACTCTTGGCCACCCCTCAACATGAAACTCAACTGAAAAACATTTTAATAAAATATTATGGATCAACACTGGGACCCTATTTCCCCGATCTATTTATTGGAAACACAGATACCACGTATGGTGTTCGCTATGAGGATAATAGTTTTCAAATTGGAGATTCATCCATTAAATTTGCTCGTACTAAAGCTGTCATTAAGAACATCAATTATAAATTAACGCCAGGACTGTTAAAGCTGATCTTCTCTCGGAACCCCTCTTCCCATAATTATACGTTAGAGGACCTTGGCAAATATAAATCCATTTTATTGGACACCCATGCCCAAAAAAGACAGTATGATCCCGCTCAACAAATGAATGCCAATATATCTCAAAAATATAAAACCATAATTGCAAGAATGTTTCCCACCAGTCAAAGTGGTCGTCGTAAAGTGTCCGCTTCGGGAGTGACATTTAAACAATTAAAACCCCTTGTGGGTGTTACCTGGCACAATCCCAATAAGCTCGTCCAGCGGCTACAGTTGTTGCATGCTTCACGTCAAGCCGGACATACCGGTTACGATTGGGAAATTCAAGAAATTGAACAAGGACTTCGAAATGCCAAAATTATTGTTTAAGCCCTCACCCATTAAAATGGGTGTTGCTCGCGAGTTGCATCGTCCAGCTAGGCGTCACTATCCGCGACTCAACGTGATTTCACGAGGTGTGGATGAACTTTGGTAGGCTGACTTGGTTGAAATGATACCATATGCTAACGTTTACAACGGTGTACGCTATATGTTGACCGTCATTGATGTGCGTCGCAAATCTGGTCCACTAGTCACCAAGGCCTTTCAACATATTATTCAACAATTCAAACGTCAACCTCAGTTTCTACAAACCGACCAGGGAAAAGATTTTTTCAACAAGGATCTCTCCAGTTTTCTCAAATCTAAGGATATTCACCATTACACCACGTACAGCAATCTCAAAGCCAGCGTGGTCGAGCGTTTTAACCGAACATTGAAAACGCATATGTGGAAAGCGTTTACCGCTCAGGGCACTTATCGCTGGTTGGACATGTTACCAGAGCTAGTGTCACGTTACAATGACAGCAAACATAAAACCATTGTGACCAAGCCACGCCTCGTGACCAAAAATATTCTATGACTGGATAAACTGTTTAACCCCATAAAAACAGCAGACCCTAAACGTCACCGACTGAAAATTGGGGATTTTGTTCGTGTGAGCAAATTTAAGTCTGCCTTCAATAAGGGCTGCACACCTCAGTGGGGGACTGAACTATTTCGAATTCGTCAAGTCAACTTGGACAGCCCAGTCACCTATTTACTCCAGGACCTCATCCGTCATCCCATAAAAGGTAGATTTTATCTCCATTAACTTCAGAAAACACAGTTTCCTAAACATTATATTGTGGAAAATGTGTTGAAACAAAAAGGAAATAAACTATATGTAAAATGGTTAGGATTTAACTCTACCTTTAATTCTTGGATCAATAAAGTACATGTTGTGTGAACCTGTGCACTTATTTATTTATTTATTTATTTTATTTTATTGAATCATGTTGTACGAGAGCTCTGTGTACGGCGCTCCACACTTCGTGGATGTCCATAAATGTTTCTCTTTCTCTCTCCACACCCGCGTCTCACTCCTTCACTCCATGTTGACATACAACTCGTTCAGCTATTGGCTGTCATGGGTTCTCCACTCCTCCCCCACCTCTCCCCGCTCCTCTGGCCCCGCCCCCTCACCGCTCTGCAGTGGTCACGTGATTTCCTGTTGTATCTAGGTGTTCCCTCTTCTGCCCTCTCACCCGCTTCTGTTCTAGGCCTGACTGGCAGGATGTGAAATATTATCTCCATCACAGAGTTGCCACATTGTTGCAACTTGTTATCACCTAACACCAATGTTGTCAGCTCTCACCCACATTCCATTCTCTTAGCCGGCTGGCTAGGCTCCAAGCAGGACTCTCGATCAGATATTCTGTTTTTCCATTCTGGCTGCCAGTCAGACAGTTCTGTGGTTGTCGACTATAAAAGCCTTGCCAATATTCGTCTGATACCATTATGAATTTGTCAGGTTGCTGGTCAGTGTTTACTAACATGTTTTAAAGATCGCCATGAGGAATTTTCGAAATATTCACCTTCATTCATCTGTCATAGGAAAATATCAGAAGGCGACCCCTCGTTCTATCGTTTTGTCGCCCCGTCGAATTAGCCATTTTCTGTATTCATGATGGCCAGTGATAGCCTTGTTGTAACACACATGTCCAGCGGTACCGTCTTTATCCGTATACGAGCACGTTCCATTAATTTTTTAAAATTGAAAATGCATAGTTATTGTCCTAGAGACTTGACATTTATTTTCATGGTAGAGGGGGTAGGGACCTTTCATTTATGTCAAATAAACTCTTTTGTAAAATTCCTAATTTCCAAAATATAAGAATTTCAAAATTAAACTGTTTTCGAAAAATGTCAAAAATAAGAAAAGTTGTATGATAGAAATTAAAAAGACATAGAGACCATCCGTTTAAACCATGGGACAACGTTCTATCATGTTTGGTTTTCAAACTATAGTCTACTTTCAAATCCAAATTTTAAAAAATAAAATAAAAAATAGTACATGTCGTCCAGAGCAAAGCGCCCATCATCTCGAGTCCAACGACACCTCATTTGTTAAAATCCGATCAGGCGTTCGCGAATTGTCGCCAATGTTCGCGATAAAGAGGATAACTTTTTTTTTTTCATCTTACACCCTAGAAACTTGCAGCCCACCTAGAGGGCATGGCCACCTTTCATTAACGTCAAACATACTTTTTTCCAAAATTCACCGTTTCCAAAATAGCACCAATGCAAAAAACAAACATTTAAAAATAAAATACCAGCCCACATTCTTAGCAAAGAGGACGTTACCCCGTTCCTAAAGAACACATCGTTCTAGCCTTAGAAGCTCATTAAATATCACCAAAATGTCAAAAACGCACGTTTACTCAAATTGCGTTTCCAAATTCCACCCATTTTAAAAAATAACCTCACCATCAAATAGAGCGGAAAAATACCATCTAAACTACCCCTCACTCGACCCTAGTCCTCCCGCACCACCTAACCTTTTTCCAACATAGCCATACGTATTCAAGCACGCACGCGACTCCAAGCAGAACTCTCCACATCCCACTACTCTTACAAGTTTTTATCCTAACGACTTGAAATTTATTTTGGGGGTAGAGGGGGTAGGGACCTTTAATTAAAGTCAGACAAACTTAGTTGTAAACTTGTTAGTTTCCAAAATATAGAAATTTCAAAATTGAACTGTTAAAAAAAACATAAAAAATATATTTAAAAAAATATCATAGAGACCATTCGTTTGAACTATTGGACAACGTGCTATCATGTTTCGTTTTCAAACTATTGCCTAATTTCAAAAACAAAACAAAATTAAAAATATAACAAGTCATCCATAGGAAAGGGGGCCTCAGACCGAGTCCTACGACACCTCATTCGTTAAAATCCGACCATGCGATCGAGAAATATCGGCTTACACTCATGCGGCGGCCATGACACTGGTTAGAACCACCCTTTCCCCCTACTGTTATCACACAAAAATTCCACACTCACAAGTACATGGGGCTAAATGACCAGGATTTCCAAGCCCGTCAAATGAAACAACAACAGCCACAAAAATCCTATTAACTAATAAATCAGCTGTTTGCAGGCATGTGTGAACGTTATATTCTTTACCTAGTTATGGGGGTGTAACGTTTTGAAGCCATTCTTTCAGTGTTGCCTACACAAACTCTCAGTTGTAACTCTTCAGTCGGTCAACATGAATTTGCCCAATGACTGGGCGGGGTAAAATGTATAAATGTGGAGGTTATATCCAAAAGTCGACATCTGGAATTTCTTTACAAAGAATAGATTTTGTTGATTTCGTATTCCTCTTGGAGAAACTCATCAAATGGATGGTGTAAGATGTTCCAAAACACGATATTTGTAGTTAAAAATAAATATTAAAGTTTGACTTTATTTCCAAATAAAAAAAATCGCCTCAACGGTGGGATTCAGGAAATTTTATATTATTCTTGGTACAAACTACAGTATAACATAAACATAAAAAGTAGAATAACATAAAATTTCCTGTATTTTGGCGTTTAAGCGTTTTTTTTTCGTTTTTATCGATAACTTAGAAAATGCAGATATCGACTTTTGGTAATAGGCTCCTCTATATGAATAATAAGTACATAACACCCCTAGAAAATATTACATGTATTTGTTTATGATCACTATAGTAATTGGTCAATTTTTAGGATTACCCGTCTTGACCATCAAGCCGTCATCATCAGATCCTGATCACTGAGTTGAGGTTTCCATTTATATACAATGCTATCTAGCCACACAAGCTTTGTAGTGAGTTCAATTGGTGTTTATATTTTGATTCGGAATTTGAATCTCGTTATGCAAGATTAGTTTGTTTCTTTATATGGGTTCGTGCATTACGTGTGAATATTATGTACGTGTATGCAAATTTGAACAACACAATATAATAAATAAAATTAGAGCATGCACTCGAATTCTATTAGGTCTATGTGTATGATTACTTATCTCAGCGAAGCCGTTGGTTGTAACCAGGGCTGGATAACTTAACATAATGGCCTTGAATAACGAATTGTTTGGCGTTACGGTATACATCGCGTAACGTATAACAGAAAGTTTGTTGTAACGTTATTCATACGAAGAACGAATAAACGGATACTGTATATATACCGTTATTTTAAATATTTTATTATCATACCGGATAGCATTTTAGTTATCGCAGGAGACACAAGTCGAATAACGTTATTGGCGTTGTAACACAATCAAATGTACCCCATTCACTCAGTTGTTTTAAATAACGTTATTGACAAGACCGGATAGCATTGTGTTATGCTGCATGCCTCGCAGGTCGAATAACGTTATTCGTGCTGTAACACGTCGCGAACAACTACCACTCATTCCGAACTTCAAATAACGTTATTCACAAGACCGGATAGCATTGTGTTATGCTGCATGCCTCGCAGGTCGAATAACGTTATTAACGTCGTGTTCTGTTGTATGGGTCCCGGGTTGAATAATGATTTTAGCCTCGTACTAGGATCCAAATTTCAATAACGGTATTCTCCTAATAGTGTACGAATAGAAAGTTAACTATAAATGAATTCGAATTCGTAGTGCTGTCAGGTGACAAACATGTAGCTCCGAGACCGACTAAAAAGCTTAATTTTCCATAAAATTTAAGATTCAAGCCAACGATTAAGTTAATCTATTTACGATGGGCCTATCGAGAATAATGACGAACTTAGGTTGGTAATAATAAACATTTCTATTTCGATTGAAATATATCTGAAGTAATGTATTCCAATACAGCTCTACAGTTGGCAGCCTTGGTGACTCTGAATATATTCTTAGTTCCATATCTTAAGGTAAAGAATGCTCATGCAATATTTGGTAAAGTCCAATGGATAGTATGGACGTTGCATGCTGTGAAATATTGGATGTATCAGTGCGAGTAAAATCATATTGGCAACAACGTCAAGAAGGCGTTTTCAGAATTAATCTGAATTATTCCTATATTTTACAGTGCCAATTTTGGATAAAATCCATTTCTTAGTATAGAAGTTACATGCATTTAAAAATTGGCCCTATAAACAGGCTTAGAATTATATTGGCAGCACTGATGTGCATTAGTTGCTCCCAAATAATCTATAATTTCAGGAACTATTCGTGCGCAAAATTTAGAGCTGTTGGCTTGCATACTTTCTGATATATTGGCATTAGGATAAAGGGGTGAGCATTTATTAACAAATAATAATGTTATTGGTTTTACGTCCATTTCAACTACTCTGGCTTTTAGAGACTCCGGGGTGCCGTAATTTTGCCCAGAAGGGGATCTTCAACGTGCCAGTAAATCTACTGACACGGCTCTCTCGCATTTGCGCACCCTCAAATGCCATCTGACTGCGCCAGGATACGAACCTGCAACCTTGGGCCCAGAAAGGGAGAACGTTACCCCTGAGCCACGCAGCCAGCCGCATTTATTAACAGCTGGCAGCCCTAATGGCTCTCAAGTATAAGCATAGAAATATCTGTTAGAGTACACAAAGCACGTACGAAATTTGGTTAAAATCCAATTGATAGTATAGATGTTAGATGTACTTAAACATTGGACTTATCAGCAGGCTTAGAATCATCTTGGCAACACTGTCATATATGGGCTCCCTAAAATGTATCTGGAATGTTATTATCCCTGTGTGTGCTAATTTTGGAAAATTTCGAATGCATAACGACTGAGATATCCAACGTAGAGCTTAAAAGTGAATTGTGATTTTTAGCAGTTGGTAAATCTGGAATCATTTTCAAATATGTCCCTGAGATATTCAGATATCGATATTTCCTTAAACCAAATTTGGCTTCGATAACTGCAGTCTTTAAGGGGTTGATAGGGGGAGACACACAAAGACAGACAGACAGACATTTGCCTGGATCGATGTCATTAGTCTATCTCATCATCATTTAAAAAAAAGTGAAAAGTAAGCTAAAAATACCACGTAGAATATACGAGAGCTAATGTATAACATCCTACCATAGGTGCTTCGATACTGTGCTGACCAGTACCCTCTGCTTATGGACATTTCACATGTGTTGTACCGCAATCATTGGCCATCAGCGTACAGATGTTACAGATCGTAACGTAAAAGCTTGTATACAAGCACAATTCCGGTATAGGCTTCAATAACGTTATTCGTACCTGCATTACGAGTTCTTATTGGCTCAGCTGCAAGAAATCAAAGATGGAGGAAACTTGTTGATTGAGATTAATAGTTGCAGTTCATTGGCATTATTAATGCAAATCAGTCATTTAGTTCCGTTACTTTGAATACAGGAAAAGGCACTGACTGATTAAACGCATTTCTGACAGTATTTAAGATTTAACTGAAATCATTCGACAATTAGCCATATGGATGAAGCTGTGAATCTGCACAGTACATGAAATGTGTACGAGTGCTAAGGCGTAAACTTGGTACCTAAAGGGTCCTGGGTTCGAGACGCACCATGGTCAGAAATTTTATTCTTTTTGAATTATTTCGTTGTGTCAACACTACTGTGCGATGCAACATTTCAACTTCGATTTACTCGAATGATCTAGGGGGGCGATGTTAATAATGGATATTGGTAGGGAAAAATCATTCTATATTATCATTCGAATTTGTACTTCCCAATCAAAACCATGAATATTTGTACTATTCGTGAAACTAATATAATTTTCACAGCACTGATTACTCCACAGTAAAATAATAATAATAATAATAATAATAATAATAATATTAACAATAATATGAAGTAGTTCCGTGACGATCTAATGAACCTAATTTTCTTTATATTTATGATTCATGCCAATGATTAATCTACATAGAACTATCTAGAATAATGACGAGATTAAGTTGGTAATACTAACTTTTCTATTTAGATTGGAATATATCTGAAGTAATGTATTCCAGTACAGCTCTACACTTGGCAGCCTTGGTGACCCTAAATATATTCTTAATTCCATATCTTAAGGTACAGAATGCACATACAAAATTTGGTTGAAGTCCAATGGATAGTATGAACGTTGCATGCTGTGAAATATTGGATGTATCAGTGCGAGTAAAATCATATTGGCAACAACGTCAAGAAGGCGTGCTCAGAATTAATCTGAATTATTCCTATATTTTATAGTGCCAATTTTGGATAAAATCCATTTCTTAGTATAGAAGTTACATGCATTAAAAAATTGGCCCTATAAACAGGCTTAGAATTATGTTGGCAGCACTGATGTGCATTAGTTGCTCCCAAATAATCTAAAATTTCCGGAACTATTCGTGCGCAAAATTTAGAGCTGTGGCTTGCATACTTTCTTATATATTGGTATTAGGATAAAGAGAGTGAGCATTTAATAACAAATAATAATAATGTTATTGGTTTTACGTCCCTTTTAACTACTCTGGCTTTTAGAGACTCCGGGGTGCCGTAATTTTGTCCAGAAGGGGATCTTCAACGTGCCAGTAAATCTACTGACACGGCTCTCTCGCATTTGCGCACACTCAAATGCCAGCTGACTGCGCCAGGATACGAACCTGCAACCTTGGGCCCAGAAAGGGAGAACGTTACCCCTGAGCCACGCAGCCAGCCGTATTAATTAACAGTTGGCAGCCCTAATGGCTCTCAAGTATAAGCATAGTCATATCTGTTATAGTACACAAAGCACGTACGAAATTTGGATAAAATCCAATTGATAGTATAGGTGTTAGATGTACTTAAACATTGGACTTATCAGCAGGCTTAGAATCATCTTGGCAACACTGTCATATATGGGATCCTTAAAATGTATCTGGAATGTTATTATCCCTGTGTGTGCTAATTTTGGAAAATTTCGCATGCATAACGTCTGAGATATCCAACGTAGAGCTTAAAAGTGAATTGTGATTTTTAGCAGTTGGTAACTCTGAAATCATTTTCAATTATGTACCTGAGATATTCAGATATATATTTCCTTAAACCGAATTTGGTTTCGATAACTGCAATCTTTTAGGGGTTTATAGGGGGAGACACACAAAGACAGACAGACAGACATTTGCCTGGATCGATGCCATAAGTCTATCTCATCATCATTTAAAAAAAAGTGAAAAGTAAGCTAAAAATAGCAAGTAGAATATACGATAGCTAATGTATAACATCCTACCTTAGGTGCTTCGATACTGTGCTGACCAGTACCCTCTGCTTATGGACATTTCACATGTGTTGTACCGCAATCATTGGCTATCAGCGTACAGATGTTACAGATCGTAACGTAAAAGCTTGTATACAAGCACAATTCCGGTATAGGCTTCAATAACGTTATTCGTACCTGCATTACGAGTTCTTATTGGCTCAGCTGCAAGAAATCAAAGATGGAGGAAACTTGTTGATTGAGATTAATAGTTGCAGTTCATTGGCATTATTAATGCAAATCAGTCATTTAGTTCCGTTACTTTGAATACAGGAAAAGGCACTGACTGATTAAACGCATTTCTGTCAGTATTTAAGATTTAACTGAAATCATTCGGCATTTAGCCATATGGATGAAGCTGTGATTCTGCACAGTATGTGAAATGTGTACGAGTGCTAAGGCGTTAACTTGGTACTTAATGGGTCCTGGGTTCGAGACGCTCCATGGCCAGATTTTTTATTCTTTTTGAATTATTTCGTTGTGTCAACACTACTGTGTGATGCAACTTTTCAACTTCGATTTACTCGCATGATCTAGGGGGCGATGTTAATTATGGATATTGGTAGGGAAACATCTTTCTATTTTATCATTCGAATTTGAACTTTCCCAATCAAAACCATGAATATTTGTACTATTCTTGAAACTAATATAATTTTCACAGCACTGATTACTCCACAGTAAAATAATAATAATAATAATATTAACAATAATATGAAAGTAGTTCCGTGACGATCTAAAGAGCCTAATTTTCTTTATATTTAAGATTCATGCCAATGATTAATCTACATAGACCTATCTAGAATAATGACGAGATTAAGTTGGTAATACTAACTTTTCTATTTAGATTGGAATATATCTGAAGTAATGTATTCCAATACAGCTCTACAGTTGGCAGCCTTGGTGACTCTGAATATATTCTTAGTTCCATATTTTAAGGTACAGAATGCACATACAAAATTGGTTGAAGTCCAATGGATAGTATGGACGTTGCATGCTGTGAAATATTGGATGTATCAGTGCGAGTAAAATCATATTGGCAACATGTCAAGAAGGCGTTTTCAGAATTAATCTGATTTATTCCTATATTTTATAGTGCCAATTTTGGATAAAATCCATTTCTTAGTATAGAAGTTCAATTTCAACTATTTCCAACTGTGGCTACCAGATGCTTCTGTCACTAACACTGGCGGAGAACGTTGGAACTTGATAGAGCGTTTCTAACTCGCCAAATATAACCTAAAAACTTTTCTACACACTACCAATTGTAATGGTAGGTGCTTTTACGTGCCATAAATCTATGACATGGGAACGCCTGCTTTATTTCCCCTTCGAAGAAAGGCATACTGAAGGATTTTAACGCTCTTAACCAATCCGACGACTTCGGCCGGGTTTGAACACGCCATCTTGGGCTTAGCAGTTCAGCATGCTATCGACCACGCCACCGAAGCCCCTTATAGAAGTAATACAGGGTGAAGAAATATGCCGTACTTGGAGGTCGTCATGCGACTTCTCATCCAAATGCAAGACAAAAGTTTCTATAGCAAAATCGGAGCGGGTGTTATTTGAAAAGACGAGTATGAAAACGAGAAGCCGGCAACACTGTCGCATCCTGCGGCGGAATGTGTAACATATCACCGTACCAGCCGTCGTAGCTCACTGAGTAGGCTGCTGTATTATCCAAACCACAACCACCAACGAACTACGCTTCGAATCTACGTCAGGTCGTCGTTTTGTGTGACGTCAGTTCGTGGCTCTGTGAAGATAAGACTGAACTTCAAACGATTTTTCTTTCGTAGTCAGTTTACCCTCCAAGTAGGCTTTTCCCACGGACTCAGCGAGAGATCCCACCTTTACCTCCTCTACGGGCAGTGTCCTGGCGCTTGAGAGTGAGTCGGGGGATCCAACTGGGGAGGCGGGACTAGCACCTCACCCAATGCGGCCTCACCTGCAAAGCGAACAGGGGGCCTCATGTGGGATGGGACGGGATGGGAAGAATAGAAAGGATAGACAAGGAAGAGGGAAGGAGGCGGCCGTGGCCTGACGGTAGGGACCATCCCGGCTTTTGCCCGAAGACGAAGTGGGCAACCACGAAAAACCACTTCGAGGATGGATGTGGTGGGAATCGAACCCCATCTACTCATTTGGACCACCCGAGGCTTAGATCCCGTTCCAGTCCTCATACCACTTTTCAAATTTCGTGGCAGCGTACGGAATGGAATTATTGTGCGTATCATAATGGGCAATCTAGTGTATATCATTGGATGCAGACGATGTTACTGGCTTTATTTGTGCCATGGACGAAAGTAAGTGGTCGTTTACGTATGTAAGAGGCTCATGTTATGTTTTAATGTTTAAATGAAGGTAACAGAAGGAAATAATATAAGAGATGAAGACACTTTGGACAGAGAAGGTGTTATGTTTGGAAGTACGCCAGGGTAGAGTGGAAAGGAAACCTGGGGCGAAGTGGTCTGAGGACAGAAAGAAGCAACATAGTCTAAGAACGAAGAAATATTGGGAAGAAAACAACAAAGAGTGAAGAATTGAAATTGGTGCGTGGTCCGTAACGGGTCTCATCGAAATAAGAAAGAAGTAGAGAAGTAACAGCAATGGTAAGACACAGTACACAACATAATGTATTGATTGCATTGTGGAGGTGTACATTGGATACAATTTGAGACTTTAACTGAAGAACTCTTTGACGCGAACGCCATTGGACCATAACCGACCTTCACGGCATACCTTTTCGCACTGAGCTAATGAGACAGCACCGGCACAGCGCAGACTTCATGCGTGCTGTTCTCTTGGCCATGCTGCACGCAGTTACAGCGTTGCCAGAGCCTCGTTTCTTAACTCGCTTTTCTATTAAACGTATTGGCGGGACCAGGCCTTCCTAGATAAGCCTTTGCCATGAATTTCGACGAGGAACCGCATGCTGACCTCCAAGTACGGGATTTGTTCTTCATCCTGTATATAGTATATACAACATTATGTATAATATTTGACGCAATCAAAGTTTTTGATATTTCAGAGGAAACCTCTGGTTGGTTATGATAGGATTACTGGTATGCTACTGGTAGAGCGTATGTTAGTACAGTATATGATAATTAGTAAACAATATTTTAACTTCTTCTTCGACATAATTGATTTTTCAGTACGGTATGTTTAGGCTTTAGAGATCATATCAGCAACGGGTTGTGTATCATTCACAGCATTCCAATACGAAATAATTTTTCTTGTAACAATAAATGTACTGTGTGAAATGAAAGGGAACAAAGAGCAAATGCCATTATTCATTTAAAGACAAGACGGAAAAAGGCTAAGTTGCTCCAACGCGTAGCCCACTACTCCATGTTGTTTGATGTGGTGGACGTTTAAATTTACGCTGCGATTTGTCGTCAACGGTATGAATGGCATTATTTACTTTTAAACCAGAATTACACTGCTGTTAATGAATACGACAACCCACCCGGCACTTTCTACTGTTAAAGCGATAGAGAGACTTGAGGTGTCCCACCTGTTATGACGAGACTTCTTGAATTGAGTCATCTCATGAGCACGTTCTGTCCAAGCGGAGCCTCGCTCACAGTAGTGTTGTGCCCAGGTGCGGGAGTGATTAATCTGCCAATGGATTTCAATTTTAAATAAAGGGAGGAGGAAATAGAGAACAGCATTCATAAGAGAAATAGCAAATGGAAGGGGTGACACATACGTTTTAATATTGTATTAGACAAATGGGTTGTTGATTGTGTTCAATGTTAATAGTTAATTTTCAAGAGGAAGAGTACGTAGTATATGATTAGGCACAGATGTTCATGACCAGAAGGTGAAATTATATTGATGTATGTGTGACAAAATCATCGTAAAATCAGTGTGGAGGTATGTGTCCATGATATACGATCCATCTCCATTGCAAGTGTGAAAGAATTTCTGAGATATGGCCAAACATTTTTAAATATTTTTAAAAAATACAAAAATATATCTGTAGAAGCTCGACCCAAGTTGATGACAAATTGCTGAAATGGCAAGATAGAGACTAAACAGGAGGTGTTCAAGATTAGGACCGGACACATTGCATTAGCCTACTTACTATTTCAAATGCGGTTTACTCTCTAATAACTATATTTTACAGCTTATTCCAGGGGATAATTCACTACATTTATTCATGTTTATTAAAGAGGACGATTGGGAGTTCCACGGCAGTGACGTCTGAACATTATGATAAAGATCGGGAATGTAGACTAGTGATTAGAATTTTGTGTTGGAAGGTTCAAGAAGTATGTTGTTTAGAAAAGTGAGACTTGGCATTTGTTATGCCAATATAACATGAAGTAATCAGATATCATGTTTGAAACTGTAATCTCAGTATAACCCTTTCTTTTATCTGAGTGAAGATTTCTGCTGCCTTTCTTTTCACATCTGATAAACGAATCGTTTTTCAGTGGGTCAGCACATTAACGTGCGCAATTAAATGGGGTGGGGAATAACAAGTATGTATCCCACTTCACCGATGTGGCTCTATCCTGTAAGCCTAGATCAGGACCATCCAGTCATTGCGCTCTGAGAGCGCGGCCGCGCTCGGGGAGCACTGGGCAGTCAGACTAGCGCTCCTTCCCCTACCACCACTACACTGTGGCAGCGAGGAGATCTGAGACACACGGACTATGTTCGTACCGCAATAACTAGATACGTACGCACAGATGCAGGCGACGGCTTTTGTGGCATTGTTGACATCATATTGATAGGGCTGTTTTACCATAATAGGATATATACTGCCATAATATATATGTATACAAATCGAATGGTACTCCGATGCATGGAATGTGTAGGAAACGAACGCAAGTGTTAAGTAAAGAATATTGTGCTTTATTACAAAATGAAATGAGAACATATTAGAGAGGAAAATTCAACAACATTTTACCAATATGAACAGATAGTACAGGCCTTGAGTGACTCTTTCTCCGTCGTTTTTACGAATTTCTAGTTTTGGAGGAAACAATCTTCTCCAAATTGGGTACAATATTTCTGGACACAGCTATTCGTAAACAATTGCGCAAGTTTCTATCACTCATCGTTGCTCGATGTTTACTTTTGGTAAGCTTAAGAACTGAAGAGAAGCGCTCATAAATGTACGTTGAGTCGAACATTGACAGAACTTCACTTGCATGTCTTTACAAAAGGGGATATTCTCCTTGCGGAAAGCCACTGTAAAATTCTTCTAAACTTCGTGACATTAGAAAGCGGTCATTAAGACGAACATTGCATTGCAGTTTTCTTAACTTCGTGACATTTAGAAAGAGGTCTTTAAGACGAACATTGCATTGCAGTTCAATCAGCTCTAATTGAAATAGCTGTGGAACACTGTCTGCACTAATAGAAAATGGTCGAACAAATACATCTAACACCGCTTGGAGTTCTAATAATTCTGAAAATCGCTTGTCAAACTCTTCTTGTATTTGGCGAATTACCTGCAAGTACTCATCAAAGTCGACACCTTTCACTGTTTCAAACGATGGAAAATGTCCTGTGTTCCTTGCACGTAACTGGTTTTCCCGCAAAATCAATTTTCTTGTGAACGCTTCAATTTTTTCCACCAAATCGCAGATGTTGTGCTTTTCGCCCTGAAGCGAAGTGTTCAAATTATTCAGATGGGCAGTAATGTCACATAAAAATCCAAGTCCGCCACCCACTTAGGGTCACGCAAAAGAACTTCGGGCCGCCCTTTCATGTCACAGAATGTATGTATTGCGTTCCGCAAGAAAAACACACGATTCAGCACCTTCGCCTTGCTCAGCCATCTTACTTCTGCATGGTACGGGATATCCGGACACTCCGCTTCGATGTCATCCAAGAACTCTTTGAATTGACGGTGCGTGAGTTCATGGGAGTGAAGATAATTTACCATTAGCACAACTGTTCCCATTACATCTTTGCGCTTGGCGACTTTTGCACAGATTGCCTCCTGGTGTATGAAGCAATGGATCGCCACCATTAGGGTACTACTGTTCTCAGCCATTTTTAACTTTACATATCTGAGGAACCCCATGCGTACACATCGTAAAGCAGGAGCTCCATCCGTCGTTATACTCGTCAACCGCTCCCATTTTAATCCCATTGATTCAAAAGCACCCTCCACAGCTTGCAAAATATCGAAACCGGTAGTGGTGACTTTGAGTGTTACCAAGTCGAGGAAATTCTCGGTGACCCGAAGATCGTCATCCACCCCTCGAATAAAAATAACGAGCTATGCTATGTCCGCAATGTCGGTTGATTCGTCGAGGGCGATGGAAAATTATACAAATTTTGCTGCCTTCTCCATTAATTGCTGTTCCATATCAACGGACATATCGTCTATTCTGCGAGCCACAGTTTGAGGAGAAAGAGAGATGTTTTCAAATTTCTCAACTACCTCCGTAGGACAAATACATGCCGCCACGTCCATTAGGCACTCCTTGATGAAATTCCCTTCCGCGAAGGGCTTCCCAGCTTCGGCAATTCGCATCGAACATTTGTAGCTTGCTCGTAAAATCGGTCCACCAACCTCACTCTCCTCTATCTCCTGTCAGACAAAAATACGGCAAGTCACAATTTTAGTGTTCTTCAGATAATTAAATCATTTGTTCATTCCCATTTGTAAGCAAGCATTTTAAAATTAAGGTAATAATACTTACAGGAAAGTGCTGCTTGAAATTTTCTTTCAATTCTTCCAACTTCGATTGCCGACTGGTGTCTGTCAAGTCACCGTAATCATCCCTGTGGTTGGCACTGCAGTGCCGTTCCAAATTGTGTTTTTTTACTCTTTAAATCTCGGTGGCACACTAAACATTTGGCATGCCCTTTATAAGCTGTACAGAAAAATAATTTTTCCCATTCTGCTTTAAAGGCAGCTGCTTCACCACTCCTTATTAGCCTACTTTTCACATTTTGCAAAAATGAGGAAAAAGTACACTTATGAGATCGATCCGGGAGAATGTGAGTCTGTCTGTCCTTCTGTCAGGCTGTGTGTGTGTGCCCCCCCCCCCTCCCCCCTGTCAACTCCTAAACGGCTGCAGAAATCGAAACCAAATTTAGTATGAGTAAAGATGTATACCGGAATATCTCACGCCCATATTTGAAAATGATGTCAGTGCTACCAACTGCTAAAAATCACAATTTACTTTTAAGCTCTACGTTGGATATCTCAGACGTTATGCATGCGAAATTTTCCAAAATTAGCACACACAGGGATAATAACATTCCAGATACATTTTAAGGAGCCCATATATGACAGTGTTGCCAAGATGATTCTAAGCCTGCTGATAAGTCCAATGTTTAAGTACATCTAACATCTATACTATCAATTGGATTTTAACCAAATTTCGTACGTGCTTTGTGTACTGTAACAGATATGACTATGCTTATACTTGAGAGCCATTAGGGCTGCCAGCTGTTAATAAGTGCGGCTGGCTGCGTGGCTCAGGGGTAACGTTCTCGCTTGCTGGGCCCAAGGTTGCAGGTTCGTATCCTGGCGCAGTCAGATGGCATTTGATGGTTCGCAAATGCGAGAGAGCCGTGTCAGTAGATTTACTGGCACGTTTAAGATCCCCTTCTGGGCAAAATTACGGCACCCCGGAGTCTCTAAAAGCCAGAGTAGTTGAAATGGACGTAAAACCAATAACATTATTATTATTTGTTAATAAATGCTCACTCTCTTTATCCTAATACCAATATATCAGAAAGTATGCAAGCCAACAGCTCTAAATTTTGCGCACGAATAGTTCCTGAAATTTTAGATTATTTGGGAGCAAATAATGCACATCAGTGCTGCCAACATAATTCTAAGCCTGTTTATAGGGCCAATTTTTTAATGCATGTAACTTCTATACTAAGAAATGGATTTTATCCAAAATTGGCACTATAAAATATAGGAATAATTCAGATTAATTCTGAAAACGCCTTCTTGACGTTGTTGCCAATATGATTTTACTCGCACTGATACATCCAATATTTCACAGCATGCAACGTCCATACTATCCATTGGACTTAACCAAATTTAGCATGAGCATTCTTTACCTTAAGATATGGAACTAAGAATATATTCAGAGTCACCAAGGCTGCCAACTGTAGAGCTGTATTGGAATACATTACTTCAGATATATTCCAATCTAAATAGAAAAGTTAGTATTACCAACTTAATCTCGTCATTATTCTAGATAGGTCTATGTAGATTAATCATTGGCATGAATCTTAAGTATAAAGAAAATTAGGTCCTTTAGATCGTCACGGAACTACTTCATATTATTGTTAATATTATTATTATTATTATTATTTTACTGTGGAGTAATCAGTGCTGTGAAAATTATATTAGTTTCACTAATAGTATAAATATTCATGGTTTTGATTTGGAAAGTACAAATACGAATGATAAAATAGAATGATTTTTCCCTACCAATATCCATTATTAACATCGCCCCCCTAGAACATGCGAGTAAATCGAAGTTGAAAAGTTGCATCACACAGTAGTGTTGACACAACGAAATAATTCAAAAAGAATAAAAATTCTGGCCATGGAGCGTCTCGAACCCAGGACCCATTAAGTACCAAGTTAACGCCTTAGCACTCGTACACATTTCACATACTGTGCAGAATCACAGCTTCATCCATATGGCTAAATGTCGAATGATTTCAGTTAAATCTTAAATACTGTCAGAAATGCGTTTAATCAGTCAGTGCCTTTTCCTGTATTCAAAGTAACGGAACTAAATGACTGATTTGCATTAATAATGCCAATGAACTGCAACTATTAATCTGAATCCACAAGTTTCCTCCATCTTTGATTTCTTGCAGCTGAGCCAATAAGAACTCGTAATGCAGGTACGAATAACGTTATTGAAGCCTATACCGGAATTGTGCTTGTATACAAGCTTTTACGTTACGATCTGTAACATCTGAACGCTGATGGCCAATGATTGCGGTACAACACATGTGAAATATCCATAAGCTGAGGGTACTGGTCAGCACAGTATCGAAGCACCTAAGGTAGGATGTTATACATTAGCTATCGTATATTCTACGTGGTATTTTTAGCTTACTTTTCACTTTTTTTTTTAAATGATGATGAGATAGACTAATGACATCGATCCAGGCAAATGTCTGTCTGTCTGTCTTTGTGTGTCTCCCCCTATCAACCCCTAAAAGACTGCAGTTATCGAAACCAAATTCGGTTTAAGGAAATATCTAAATCTGAATATCTCAGGGACATAATTGTAAATGATTTCAGAGTTACCAACTGCTAAAAATCACAATTCACTTTTAAGCTCTACGTTGGATATCTCAGACGTTATGCATGCGAAATTTTCCAAAATTAGCACACACAGGGATAATAACATTCCAGATACATTTTAAGGATCCCATATATGACAGTGTTGCCAAGATGATTCTAAGCCTGCTGATAAGTCCAATGTTTAAGTACATCTAACATCTATACTATCAATTGGATTTTAACCAAATTTCGTACGTGCTTTGTGTACTATAACAGATATGACTATGCTTATACTTGAGAGCCATTAGGGCTGCCAACTGTTAATAAATGCGGCTGGCTGCGTGGCTCAGGGGTAACGTTCTCGCTTCCTGGGCCCAAGGTTGCAGGTTCGTATCCTGGCGCAATCAGCTGGCATTTGAGGGTTCGCAAATGCGAGAGAGCCGTGTCAGTAGATTTACTGGCACGTTTAAGATCCCCTTCTGGGCAAAATTACGGCACCCCGGAGTCTCTAAAAGCCAGAGTAGTTAAAAGGGACGTAAAACCAATAACATTAGTATTATTTGTTAATAAATGCTCACTCTCTTTATCCTAATACTAATATATCAGAAAATATGCAAGCCAACAGCTCTAAATTTTGCGCACGAATAGTTTCTGAAATTTTAGATTATTTGGGAGCAACTAATGCACATCAGTGCTGCCAACATAATTCTAAGCCTGTTTATAGGGCCAATTTTTAAATGCATGTAACTTCTATACTAAGAAATGGATTTTATCCAAAATTGGCACTATAAAATATAGGAATAATTCATATTAATTCTGAAAACGCCTTCTTGACGTTGTTGCCAATATGATTTTACTCGCACTGATACATCCAATATTTCACAGCATGCAACGTTCAGACTATCCATTGGACTTCAACCAAATTTTGTATGTGCATTCTGTACCTTAAGATATGGAATTAAGAATATATTTAGAGTCACCAAGGCTGCCAACTCTAGAGCTGTATTGGAATACATTACTTCAGATATATTCCAATCTAAAGAGAAAAGTTAGTATTACCAACTTAATCTCGACATTATTCTAGATAGGTCTATGTAGATTAATCATTGGCATGTATCATAAATATAAAGAAAATTTGGCTCTTTAGATCGTCAGGGAACTACTTGATATTATTGTTAATATTATTATTATTATTATTATTTTACTGTGGAGTAATCAGTGCTGTGAAAATTATATTAGTTTCACGAATAGTACAAATATTCATGGTTTTGATTGGGAAAGTACAAATTCGAATGATAAAATAGAATGATTTTCCCTTACCAATATCTATATATTTAAAACAGTAAGGTGATATTTGTTACCACGAGATTGAGAGAACGACTGAACCGATTTACTTCGTAGAGCACTCTAACGAAAGCTCTTGGCGTCTAGATTTGCAGAGTGTCTCTAAAATAAACAAATATATTACGGTATATTTTTGAATTAATATAGAAAATAGCAGAATTCTTGGCCCTCACGCATGCGCACAATCCGCCTGGGATCATGACAAAATGGCGGTGAGAAGTCTATTAAAATGTAAGTTATTTAATAAGCTTCCATGTAATTGAAAACATACATTAACAAATTTCTGACAGTAAAATATAATAACAGTATGAACGTATACGAATGTGCAACATTGATTTATTTGGAAAATGAAATGGATTATTTCCTTCAGACAGCGGCTTTTGAAGATAATGAACAGCTGCGTCTGTTGCTGAACAAGAGTGGCGAGTAGCTATGTGGTTAAGACGACTATCTGTGGTTCCAAGGTTCACCGGTTCGATCCCAGCCCTTGCCAATATTTTTTTTTTTACCACTGAAATATTGTTTAATCAAGGAGTATTAGTAAGGTTTTATGTCTGTTAAAGATGCATATTTCTACATTCCTTCTCAATACGTTTTATTTCCGTTTTACCATTGCATTATAGCATGTGATCAAAAGAGCAAACTGTTGTCCTCAGTACGCCGCACAGATTACCTACGGTACGCCGTTTAAATATCTGCAATCAGTTCCTATAACTGACAACAGATGGCAGTACATCGCCCATATAGTTCCAGTAACTGACAGCAGATGGCAGCACCATTGCATCGATATATTTAAAACACAAGACATGGCACGTTTTCACGTGACGGAGAATTATAAAGGAGGGGAATATTTAAGAAGGGAAATTTTGAGGAACATTAACCGACAGTTGAATGTGTAGGCTATGTTGTTTATGTACCTTAATATTACAATTTCTTCCCAATGCTTCGGTGGTCAAGTTATTAGTGTCCTAGACTAAAAGTTATAATTATGCATCGTCGATATACTCTTAAATTATTAAAGAAAAAAGTAGTTTTCCAGGCACTCGCGCGTGTCCACAATTGCTTTCGCCATGAGAGACACTTGGCAAACATAATTCGTTTGAAGGGCTCCGACATGGTGGTCACTCAGCCCCGTGTACTTGGGTGTGCATGTGAGAAATTTTCTCTCATAACCTGTGTTATTGTGATGGCTGCATTACTGTGTGTATTTGTAATTAAGGTGGTACATGGCAAGGAGACGGCCAAGGCCTTAAGTTGAAGTGGGAAACCACGGAAAACCACATCCAAGATTGTCGAGCTGGGAATTAAACCTTCCTCTTCTTAGTTATACCTCAAGAGACTGAATGTGGCCCGTTTTTGCCCTCAGACCAGAATTAAATTTCTTGGCAGAGCAGGAAATGTAACCCGGATCTCCAGGGCGATAGACAAGAATAGGTGGGCCTCCATGTGTTAATACGATTTTTGACATGCACGGGACATAGAATTCAAAAACTGCCTCCATTAGGGTGACTGCCGAAGTGAGTATTGAGTATAGGCCTATGGTCGTTCCAGTAGTTGGCGAAGAGATTCTATGTTCCCCTGCAAAATGTACTGCCATAACCTATAACAGGTGATGGAAATTGCTTATTTAGAGCAGTTTCGTACTGTTTATAACAAAATGAAGAACGTCATTCTGAGCTGCGTTTTCAAGCTATTGCAAAAGAATTCGCTAGCAGGAACAATTATAAGGAATTTATTAGAAGCGATCACTCTCATCGCATTCTCCTCACCAACCAACTTGAGTATGAAAGTCTCTGGACGGTCATGTTGAACTTCATTGTATAAGACAATTGTTTAATGATTATTTGTTTAGAGTACTGAGTCTAACTACGCAGTTGATTTCGGCAATGGAAGTATTATTTGCCATTTAATATTTAGCGGCTCCGTTATTGCAGGACACAATAGTGTTATCGAATAATACGAAGCCACATTTAAAATCCAATATAAATAGGCCATTTCAGAAACAATTCCAGATATTATGCAGTACAGTGTACTGTAAGGTCTTTGACGATCAAATGTAAACATTGTTCTACATTGTATTTCTCTTGCGTAAAATCTATGCGTGGTTACTTTGGTCTTTACTGTTGTGAGGGTAAAATTGATCTGCTGGAATATAACATATTTTCCAAGCTGCAACAATGTAATGATATTAATTTAAAAGTCATTGAACTTATATCCAGTAGTTCAAACTCATACATCAGCGTTAACAGATTGGATACTGAAGATGAAAGCCAGCTACTTCATTTCCCTATTATTGAATTTTTCAATTCCTTGGAATTAAGTAATTCGCCTCCACATACACCGAACGTTTGAGTCATAGTTATGCTCCTTAGAAATATGAACGTTTCCCAAGGACTCATATATGGTAATATATTAATTGTAAGAAATATGTAAGAAAATGCTTGGATTCGGATATAATAGGTGCAGTAATATTAGGCAGAGAGCTCAAATCCTACGACTTGATTTAACACCTCCCGATAAAACACTTGCAGGTACAGTACATTTTCTTTTAATAGGCAACAATGTCCTATTCGCTCGGCCTACTTTATCACAATCAATCAAGCTCAAGGAGAAACTCTTGAACGTATTGGGCTATTTACCTCATCACGTTTTAAGTCATGACCAGCAGGATAGTGAACGTACAAAAAAGGTCCTGTATGGGATGGTAAAGAATAAGAGGCAGAAGGATCCTACGGATTATGTTAGAATGGTGAACAAAAGGGGACAAGAGATAGAAAATAGGGAAGAACTGAAGAAAATGTGGAAAGAATATTTTGAAGAACTCCTGAACCCAAATGGAAACCACGGCGAGGAGGAAGAAATCGGGGAAGAGGTAGAGTAGATGAACTGCAAACAGAAAAGGACTTAACATGGAAAGAAGTGGAAGATGCAGTGAGGAAGATGAAAGGAGGGAAGGCACCGTGTGTGGATGAGTTCAGTGTGGAGATGGTGAGAGCAGCAGGAGAGGTGGGGATACAATAGTTGTACCGAGTGATGAAGACAGCATGGAAGGAAAGGAAGACCCCAGAGGACTGGAAAAAGGGAATAATTGTCCCGATCTTCAAGAAAGGTAGTAGAACAGAATGCAGAAACTATCGGGGAATAACACTGATGAGTCATTGTGCAAAGATGTTTGAGAAAGTTTTGGAAAGGAGACTTAGGACAAGGATAGAAGGAGGGATGAGGGAAGAACAACATGGCTTCAGAGCAGGAAGGTCCACAGTGGATTTGATTTTTGCTGTAAGGCAGTTACAAGAACAGCACTATGAGTATGGAACAGATCTACTGATGGCCTTCCTGGACATTGAGAAAGCATATGACAGTGTATGCAGAAACAAAGTATGGAAGTCCCTGGAGGATAGAGGAATAGAAAAATGGACTATAAGGAGGATAAAGGAGATATACAAGGGAAGCGTGAGCTGTGTGAAAGTGGGAGGAGAGAGATCGGACTGGTTGGAACAGAGAAACGGCCTGAAACAAGGAAGTGCACTGTCACCGTTACTTTTCATTGTGGTGATGGATGACATAATGACCCGAGTGGCACAAGTAATTGAGGAAGGCAAAATGAAAGCAATGGTGCTTGCAGATGATTTGATGATTTGGGGAAACAAGGAGGAGGACGTACAGGAACAGTTGGACGTGTGGGAAGGAGTAATACAAGGTTATGGGATGAAATTTAGCATAAATAAGAGTGAGATGGTGATCACAACAAGGAAGAAGGAAAGAACCACCACAGGAATAACAATTGGTGGGGAACAGCTGAAGAAAGTGGAGAGTTTCTAGTATCTGGGAAGCCTGATACAAGAGAATGGAAGAAACGATAGAGAAATAAATGAACTGGGGAGACAGGCAGAAACATTCCGGAGGTGTGTGAGAAGCATGTTATGGAGCAAGGATGTCCCTCAGAACAGCAAAAAGATCATATATCGGACGCACTATGTCCCTATCCTGACGTATGCCTCGGAGACCTGGGTTGTGAAAGGAAGGGAGAAGAGCAAAATACAGGCCAGTGAGATGAGGTTCTTGAGAAGCAGTATTGGAGCTACAAAGAGGGACAGAATAAGAAATGAGAGGACCAGAGAATTAATGAAGGAGGAACCATTACAGGATGGTATAGAGAAATCTAGACTTAGATGGTATAGACATGTAAAACGAATGGAGGAGAAGAGGATACCCAGGAGGATACACGAGACGAAGTGGGAAGGAAAGAGACCAAGAGGGAGACCGAGAGACAGGTGGCTGAAGGGGGTGGAAGAAAGCGTGAAGAAGAGAGGAGAAGACTGGACCAGGGTGGAGGCTGAGAGATGGTGGGAAGACAGAAGACGTTGGAGAGGCTTGTGTTCCAAACAGACCCGGCCAGTGGCTGGAAACTGTGCAAGATGATGGATGATGACCTCATCACGTTTTCAGTCATGACCAGCAATATGTTGCAATGCTGAGAGTGCTATCTTTTGACGCCCTTAAAGTTGCAATAGTGCAAAAAAATTATCGTACAAAGAATGTAAGTTATATAAGAAGCTTCTTCATTAAATTTGTTTTCCATTGTCCGTCATGTTTTGACGGGTTTCATCTAGTCCTTTATTAACATCGCTCCCCTAGATCATGCGAGTAAATCGAAGTTGAAAAGTTGCATCCTACAGTAGTGTTGACAAAACGAAATAATTCAAAAAGAATGAAAATTCTCACCATGGAGGGTTTCGAACGCAGGACCCATTGGATACCAAGGTAACGCTTTAGCACTCGTACACTGCTCACGTCCTATGCAAGTTAACAGCTTCATCAATATGGCTAAATGTCGAATGATTTCAGTTAAATCTTCAATACTGACGGAAATGCGTTTAATCAGTCAGTGCCTTTTCCTGTATTCAACGTAACGGAACTACATGACTGATTTGCATTAATAATGCCAATGAACTGAAAATATTACTCTCAATCCACAAGTTTCCTCCATCTTTGATTTCTTGCAGCTGAGCCAATAAGAACTCGTAATGCAGGTACGAATAACGTTATTGAAGCCTATACCGGAATTGTGCTTGTATACAAGCTTTTACGTTACGATCTGTAACATCTGTACGCTGATGGCCAATGATTGCGGTACAACATATGTGATATGTCCATAAGCAGAGGGTACTGGTCGGCACAGTATCAGAGCACCTAAGGTAGGATGTTATTCATTAGCTATCTTATACTCTACGTGCTATTTTTAGCTTACTTTTCACTTTTTTTAAAATAATGATGAGATAGACTAATGACATCGATCCAGGCAAATGTCTGTCTGTCTGTCTTTGTGTGTCTCCCCCTATCAACCCCTAAAAGACTGCAGTTATCGAAACCAAATTCGGTTTAAGGAAATATCTAAATCTGAATATCTCAGGGACATAATTGTAAATGATTTCAGAGTTACCAACTGCTAAAAATCACAATTCACTTTTAAGCTCTACGTTGGATATCTCAGACGTTATGCATGCGAAATTTTCCAAAATTAGCACACACAGGGATAATAACATTCCAGATACATTTTAAGGAGCCCATATATGACAGTGTTGCCAAGATGATTCTAAGCCTGCTGATAAGTCCAATGTTTAAGTACATCTAACATCTATACTATCAATTGGATTTTAACCGAATTTCGTACGTGCTTTGTGTACTATAACAGATATGACTATGCTTATACTTGATAGTCAGCAGGGCTGCCAACTGCTAATGAATGCTCATTCTCTTTCTTTATCCTAATACCAATAAATATATCAGAAAGTATGCTAGCCAACACCTCTGAATGTTGCACACGTATGGTACCTAAAATTTCAGATTAACTTCGAGTAACTAATGTACATCAGTGCTGCCAACATAATTCTTAGCCTGCTGAAAATGCATGTAACTTCTATACCAACAAATGGATGTTAACCAAAATTGGCACAATTAGATAAAGTATTATTTCAGATATCGCCTCCGTAGCGTAGCGGTCAGCATGGTTAGCTGCCGCCCCGGAGGTCCTGGGTTCGATTCCCGGCTCTGCCACGAAATTTGAAAAGTGGTACGAGGACTGGAACGGGATCTACTCAGCCTCGGGTGGCCCAAATGAGTAGAGGGTGTTCGATTCCCCTTCAGCCATCCTCGAAGTGGTTTTCCGTGGTTTCCCACTTCGTCTTCGGGAAAATGCCGGGATGGTACCTTCTTCAAGGCCACGGCTGCCTCCTTCCCTCTTCCTTGCCTATCCATCCTACCCATCCCTTACCATCCCTCATGAGGCCCCTGTTCGCTTTGCAGGTGAGGCCGCCTGGGCGAGGTGCCAATCCCACCTCACCAGTTGTATCCCTTCCGATTCGATGTTCCTAGCTCTAGGACACTGCCCATAGAGGCGGTAGTGGTGAGTTCCCTCACTGAGTCCGTGGATTCCACCAACCTGGAGGGTAAACGACTAAAAATAAAATAAAAATTGGCGTGAATCTTAAATATAAAGAAAAGTATGCTCTTTAGATCGTCACGAAACTATTTCTCCTTATTCTTAATATTATTATCTATTGTGGAGTAAACATAGACTATTATTGAGGTATGAAAATATTAGTATACTTTCACGAATAGTACAAATATTCATGGTTTTGTATGGGGAAGTACAAATTTGAATGATAGAATAGAATAATTTTCCCTTCCAATATCCATTATTAACATCATCTCCGTAGATTATGCGAATAAATCGTAGTTGGAAACTCACAAGGAATGTAGTGTGAATGCAACATAATAATTCAAAAAGAATAAAAAATTTGGCCCTAGTGCGTCTCGAACCCGAGACTCATTGGACACTAAGTTGCAGCTATAGCACCCGTACACTTCTCACTTTGTAGCCTAGCTCATAGTTACGTAACTTCAGGCGTATAGCTAAATGTCGAATTATTTCAGTTAAATCGTAAATACTGACAGGAATGCGTTCAATCAGTCAGTGCCCCTTCATGTATTCAACGTAACGCATCTTAATGACTGATTTGGATCAATAATGCCAATCAACTGCAAATATTACTCTCAATCCACAACTTTCCTCCATGTTTGATTTCTTGCAGCTTAGCCAATCGGAACACGGAATGCTGCTGCGAATAACGTTATTCAAGCCTATACCGGAATTGTGCCTGTATACAAGCTTTAACGTTATAATCTGTACCATTTGTATTCTGATGGTCAATGATTGCGGTACAACACATGTGATATGTCCATAAGCAGAGGGTACTGATCAGCACAGTATCGAAACACCTAAGGTTGGATGTTATACAGTAGCTATCGTATATTCTTCGTAATATTTTAGCCTACTTTTCACATTTTGTAAAAATGAGGGAAAAGTAGACTTATGGCATCGGTCCAGGCAAATGTCTGTCTGTCCCACCTAGACGGCTGCAGTTATTGAAACCCAATTTGGTATAAGTAAAGACATATATTTGAATATCTCACGGGCATTTTTGAAAATTATTTTAGTGCTAGCAACTGCTGAAAATTCACAATTCACTTTTGAGCTCTATGTTGGATTTATCAGACGTTATGCATGCGAACCCTTCCAAAATTAGTACAGATAGAGATAATAACATTCCAGATATATATTTTAGTTAGCGCATATATGACAGTGGTGCAAACATGATTTTAAGCCAGCGGATAAGTCCAATGTTTAAGTGCATCTAACTTCTAGCTATCAATTGGATTTTATCCGAATTTCGTATGCGCTATTGTTACTATAACACATATGACTATGCTCATACTTGAGAGCCAGCAGGGCTGCCAACTTCTAATGAATGCTCATTCTCTTTCTTTATCCTAATACATATATATAATAAAGTATGCAAGCCAACAGCTCTAAATTTTGCACACGTATGATACCTGAAATTTCAGATTAATTTCGAGTAACTAATGTACGTCAGTGCTGCCAACATAATTCTAAGCCTGCTGAAAATGCATGTAACTTCTATACCAACAAATGGATGTTATCCAAAATTGGCACTATAAAATATAGTATTATTTCAGATTAATTCTGAGCACACGTGCATGACTTTGTTGCCAATATGATTCTACATACACTGGTAGATCCAATATTTCATAACATGCAACGTCCATACTATCCATTGGACTTCAACCGAATGTTATATGTGCATTATGTACCTTAAGAGATGGAACTAAGGATATATTCAGAGTCACCTAGGCTACCAACTGTAGTGCTGTATTAGAATATTTCAGGTATATTCCAATCTAATTAGAAATGTTAGTAGGCCTATTACCTATTAAATTTTGTCATGGGAAAAGGCACCTACTTTATTATTGCAATGTGCTCAAATATTTCATATGACCCTTCTTTGTATAATGTGACTAATCCCACACAACGTCGCTCTTTCTACATCAAATTTAGTAACAACGTTATGGCCCTCTGTTCGAGCTGTTTCCTTAATAACGTTCTTGACGGAATATACATAATTTCTTGTCATTAAGATTGGATTTGATTAATAATAAACAAGAAATGGGAATAACATTAATTTGTAGAACTCAATTTTAGCCGTCTTTTAAACAACGTTATCGTCGGTAGTACTCACAATTTTGTTCCTTAAAGATTGGGTAAGACAAATAACGAAAACCGGCGAATAACGTTTTTATGAGGAACTTCCTTTACCCGCCTTTCGAATAACGTTATTGTCAGCAGTTCGTTCAATTTCGTTCTTCGACATCAGGTTGAACTAATAACGAAATGATGCCAATAACGTTATTCAGTTATTCACTATGTGAGCCACCCTCCCAATAACGTTATTGGTAGGGACCGGAATAATAGCGTTCTTCAATTCGGTTACTGAATTTAACGTTATTGTGATAGTATATGATAAATACGGTATTCTTGTGGAAACGAAGTAATTCGTTCTGTAACGCATTTACCTAAATGCACTCATGGAGTTTTCCGGTACATTCCCTAATTACGTTACGTTATGGTTACGGTTAAGTTATCTAGCCCTGGTTGTAACAGTTGTTACCTCCTCGCTTGCCTACTCCGGACTGATGAACCGTGATGCCAGAGCGTCTTAGTTTGAATAGCGTTAAGCGTGACATCTGTTGATGGAAGTTGTAACTAACTGAATTTAGAATGATTTATAAAAATGTGTATGTTATGGTTTCTGGAAAAATTCTCATTTGTCTTCTATTGCAGGCCATTTAAGACACCTGCCACAGCTTAGAAAACCTTCAATACATGCTTGCAACCGGTCCTTTAGGTGAAATAGGACCCTACGATACTGCCTAATTTCAGGTCTTGTTTTGTTAAGAAATAGCCCATGGTGCATCCTCCTCCCATAACATATTTCCCAAATTGTTCCTTCCCGTATGCATTTATTGCCTCATTTTATTTAGCAGCGCGAATAGTGATGACCTTTCTAACAGTTATGGAGAACTCTCCTCTCCAAAATGAACAACACTGTATATTTTAACTCTTCAGTTACAAATGTTCTCTTTGACATAGAATGGTTTATAAGCTGCAAATACTGGAAGAATGCTTTCTATATCTTTTTTTTATCGACGAGAGTTTATAATCACCACGTAGATTTGAAAAGATTTGTGCTGTGTTTAAGTATCAGGGTAAGGAGTCAATACATTCGTAAAATAGATTACTATGATCAGACAAGCGAATATAGATTTCATTTTAAAAATATCATCAAAAAGGTCAACAGCAATATATAGAATTGCACTTCTCATTTCACAAAGGATATCAAATGCTTTCAGAGTCTTTCCAATATCAACAAAGAGAAATAGCGGAACCAAATAGAATTTATAAAAACAACTAGAATTGAAAGAACGTTTCAGTATTTTCTGTCTTTCTCGCACAGAATATTGGAATTCTGTGGCACCATTGGGAGCTTTTATACCGTACTTAAGTCGGTGAAAACTGCAGAAATATCTTAGTGAATTCGTCAAAGGGAATTCTATCAATAAGAGTCGTCATTCGGAGTGAGCTTGCTGCCTGACCTACAGTACATTTCCTCAGCCCTATTACGCTACATGAATGGAAGATTGGTCTGCTGCATTCCCCACGTCAATTCGTCATATCTCGTTATATGGAACATGTTTTGGCGGGAAGAATGACCCTTCTCATGTTGTGTGGTTTTCGTTGGGGATTAGGCTACTCATTCTCGTCCGCTCCGATAACACTAGTCAGTGCTAAGTTGTTGTTCCATTTGAGGGTCTTGGACATAGTGGTAATTTAGCCTCATGCACTTGGATGTTTGTGTGATAACTGAGATGAGGTTGGTTCTATTCCTACCTCAGGCATCATAGAGATGATTTTCTGTGGTTTCTACTTCTACTTGAAGCAAATTACGAGATGGCATCTAAATTAAGACCACGGTGTTCCTATCCCTAGCCTCCATTACAAATACACACACCAGTACACCGATCATAATGACAGAAACGAGGTCATCGGACGGATTTCACACACATCTAAGTACATGGAACTACTAGCCTACATGATCACGATATAGTCAAGCTATATTGATTTCTTTTCTAGGCCGAGGGGTACAAGGAACTTTCTGCTATTAGCAATACAAAGTAACTAATGAAGAAATACGAAAATGAGCACACGCCCAAACTCACATGATGTCACAGATTAACGTCTTTACACAGCAATGACCGCAACGCTCACATAAACAGTCTGTGTCTGGGTGGTGAAACCGTTTTAATGCACACAGAGTTTATGATGAAAACCATGCACAGCAAAGCGCGTAACAACGTATATCAGCTCATAATCCTCCCCGTTCTCAATCGCAACAAGTCATTCCATTTGTGATGTAAAAGTCCCACCATATGTCTTTCTTCTTTAATTGAAGTTCCTCCTTGAGTAGCATGGTGTAGAAGGCAACAGTATTTGAAGACGTAGTTCTTCCGGGTAAAACAACTCGAGAGTTAATTCACAGACCAGCCTTCAAGTAAAACGCCCTCTGTACAAAATTCAAGGTGACAACAGAGGTATGCGATTCATTGGTTCATCGGACAGCAATTAATTTGGTCAAACCTGGAAGAATGAAAGCAAATCAACTTGATTGGTACAGGGCAAGAAGGATCAGAGTCACATTAAGCAAAGATTTCAGAAGAGCAAATTGAAAATTCGAAGACAAGCATGGAACAGACATTTAGAACTATAAAATTTGTGTCTTGATAATACCAAAGAGCTATGCTTGTAGGAATCATGCACCTTACTTTTCTGATTTTTTTTTCAGTAAATAATGCCACGAAATTTGTTAAAATTACTACATTGTACAATTAACCCTGATCGTTATTCCCATGAATTAAATACAAAATTGATGTGATAGAAGCCAGTTTTCTGTGTAGCCTAATTCTACTAAACAAATCTGTTAGGTCGTTCAACACAAATTTTACCCAATTACTTTAGGCGGGAAAACAAGTATTTACATACCCTAACCTGAAAGAAACGATATATATTATTACAAACCATTTAGGTACCCCATTTTGTACATAAAGGCGTGTTGGTTTGTAATAATATCTCGTTTCTTTCAGGTTAGGGTATGTAAATACTGGTTTTCCCGCCAAAAGTAATTGGGTACAATTTGTGTTGACCGACTGGAAAACTTTCTTTAATTAAATAAAAACACAAATTGTTGCCGTTATACGTGACCAAAGTATAACTGTTTTATTGCAAACATGTTATCTACAAAACACATCCTTAAATTATACTTGGTTATCAATAAATATTTAACACGTATTACTACAATTATAACATTATTGTTTAAATTACACTGATATTATTATTATTTCATTATTATTATTATTATTATTATTATTAATATTATTAACAAGGAGAGGAAGATTTTGAGTAAAATCTTCGGGCCTGTCGGGGTTAATGGTGAGTTTAGAAGACGGCATAACTAGGATTTATATGCACATGGGGGGAAAAATACTGACGCGAATCGAAAGAGGAGGATTACGTTTTATGGGCACATGACCCGAATGACGTTAGCACGATTAACCTATCGCATTTTTAGTCTACTTTTCACATTATGCAAAAATGAGGAAAAAGTAGACTTATGAGATCGATCCGGGAAAATGTGTGTCTGTCTGTCTGTCCTTCTGTCTGTCTGTCTGCCTGTCCTTCTGTCTGTCTGGCTGTGTGTGTCCCCTATCAACTCCTAAACGGCTGAAGAAATCGAAACCAAATTTAGTATGAGTGAAGATGTAAACCGGAATATCTCAAGCCCTTATTTCAAAATGATGTCAGTGCTACCAACTGCTGAAAAAACGCACTAGAAATTTGAGCTCCATGTTGGATATCATGGAAGGTATGCATGGGAGCTATTCCATAATTGGCACACATGTAGATAATACTATTTCAGTTTAATTTCCAGGAGACCATACATGTCAGTGTTACCAAAATAATTTTAAGCCTTCTGATAAGTCCACTTTTTAATTGCATATAACTTCTGCACTATTAATTGGATTTCAACGAAGTTTTGTATGTAATATGTATACATAAACAGATATGACTGAGTGTATTCTTAAGAGCCACCAGTGCTGCTAACTGTTAATAATTGCTCTCTCTATTTTCTTCATCCAAATACCAATATATCTGAAAGTACAGTATGCAAGCCGACAGCTTTAAACTATGCACACGTATAGTACCTGACATTTTAGATTAATTTGGAGTAACTTATATACTTCAGTTCTACCAACATGATTCTAAGCCTGCTGATAGGACCAATTTTTATATGCATGTAACTTCTATACTATCAGTTGGATTTCAACCAAATTTCGAATGTGCTATGTGTAATATAGCGGATATGACTATAAGTATTCTTAAGAGCAATCAGGGCTGCCAACTCTTAATGAATTCTGTGTATATAATTTTACCCTAATATCAATATATCAGAAAGTATGCAAGCCAACAGCTCTATACTTTGCACACGTATAGCACCCGACACTGTAGATTAATTTGGAGTAATTAATATAAGTCAGTGCTGCCAACATGATTCTATGCTTGCTGATAGGTCCAATTTTTAAATACATGTAACTTCTATACTAACAAATGGATTTCATCCAAAATTGGCACAACAATATATCATAATATTTCCGATTATTTATAACCAGCACACGCATGACATTGTTGCCAACATGCTTTTACGCGTGCTGATAGATCCAATGTCTAACTGCATGTAACGTCCATTGGACTTCAACCAAATTTTGTATTCTGTACCTTAAGAGATGGAACTAAGAATATATTCAGTCACCAGGGCTGCCAACTGTAGTGCTCTATTAGGCTACATTATACCAGGAATATTTCTAACTAATTAGACATTTCGATATTACCAACTTAATTTCGTCATTATTATAGATAGGTTCATATACTGTAGAATAATCATTGGCATGAAAAGTAGGCTCTTTAGTTTGTCACGGAACTTCTTGTTACTTTTATGCAAGAGAAAACGACAAAGGGAGTCTGGTTCAGTGTGATACAAACATAACTCTACGTGATTGAGTTCTCATGTGCGCGTGACTAGCTTAAGAGAAAACTCCTAGAACATCAGAGTTTCCAACCGAAGCCGATGCTGAAAACTGGAAAGACGTGGACGAAGGAGTGAAAGGAACAACACCGTCTACGAATGAAGGAATACTGCACTAATTTCAAAGCTAAAAGGAAACTGTTGAAATGACGTGGTTCTTAGTTGGCTGAAGAGAAGCAAGTAGGAAAAGAATGTTTGCTTCTTTCTTACAATTCAAAGTTAACGGGATATTTCATAAAATGACATAAAAATGACGATGAAAGCCCGATTACTTATTGTGGAAGTTTAATTGTAATATAATTTATATAACCAAAAGTAAATATAATATGTTGTACATTAAAACCGTACCGGCTTCAGTTACATTGTGATCTTCCTCAGCGTAATTGAGGACATGTAAATGTGCAAGAATGTACACTGATAACAATTTTGCCATAACAGAGGGTTCTAAAAATATTCTTGTTCCACAAGTTCACAAATTAAAATGTAAAAAACTGGATCTGTTAAAAAATGGGTTATGAAAAACATTAAAAAGTCTTGCTAAAAACAGCATGGAATAGAAGAGATGTGGATGTGAAGCTAGATAAGTTGAAATAGGTAGGTTATAACTGATATTTTGGTATGTATTTGCGAGGCAGAGATATAATGGAATGAAAACGTTGAATATAAGTGTTACGAGGTTATACTTCATGTTATAGGCTACGTTCCCTGAGTACTGAAAAGTACACACTTCTGGGGGTGGTGGTATTTTTTTTTTTTACGGGGTCCATGATTATTTCATACAACGCTGAAATATTAAGGGTGTGTTTCTCGGACGCTAGTCCCTAAATGCTTAATAAAATTTAACCCTAGAACGGTAGCACTAATTGCAACGTTGTTATCGGAATCGCTTCGCACCGGTGACGACTACGATTGTAGAAACTGTTAATAAATATTACTTACGTCAACTTTTATTTAACTCTCTCGGCTAGCAGAATGGAGACTGTTTTTGAATAATTTTGTTTGACTTTTGTTAATTTTTGGAGGGGAATTTGTCAGCTGGTTTGAACTAATATTGACTAATTGTGATTGTTTTCCTGTTGGATTTTGACTAATTTTGATTTTTTGTGTTTTTTGATTTTTTGAGTTTTTTGACTAATGTCGATTGTTTTTTGTATTTTGACTATTTCTTTATTCTATTTTAGATTTTATGGTAAGTATTTGTTTCGTTTCTTTACTTTTGGAGCTTAATTTTTGACAAATTTTGATTCTTTTTTCATTTTGACTAATTTGCTTTGTATTTTGGTACTGCCAAACACTTGTGAAGATTGGACAAAAGGGAAAAGTGGAGGAAGCAGATGTATATCCCATTTTCGTCGCGGAGACGAACACTACCATTCTAGGGTTAACATAATGACACACTGATACACTGGCATATTTGTTACGTACTGGTGGTAATATCACTTTTGGTGAACCTGACCTTTCTACCCCTTCATATTTATATGGTTAAATTAATTCGTTTATTCAGGTCATTTCACTGTTTAATAATCAGTCCAGCAGAGACCTACCGACAGTAGTGGCTACCGACAGTAGTGGCTGCGCGGGCTAAAGCGCTGCGTTAGGTCAAGGGGCCAAGCTCTCTGCTGACTCGGTAGACGCGTGGGTTCGAGCCCCACCGTCGGCTGTCCTTGAAATGGTTTTCCGTGGTTTCCCATTTTCAACACCAGGCAAATGCTGGGACAGTACCTTCTGACAGGCCACGGCCGCTTCCTTCCACATCCTTGCCCAGTTTCATTCATCTTCATCAATTCCATCTCTCATCCCGACGCGCAGGTCGCCCACGAGCGTCGACTAGAAAGACCTGCACTCGGCCTCTCAGGAGGCTACACGACAAAAAAAAAAGCAGAGACCTTAATTTACATCTAACAATTAGACTTCTGAGATGCTATGTCTTCTCCACCATTTTCTATGGAGTTGAGACCTGGACCATAAAGAAGAGAGAAATGGTCAGATTGGACGCATTTGAGCTATGGACGTACAGAAGTATACTGAGGCTGAGTTGGAAAGATAAGGTCACCAACGATGAGGTGATGAGGCGAATGGGAAAGAGAAACGAAATATTAAATACTGTCAAAATTAGAAAACTGCAGTATCTGGGTCATGTGATGAGAGGAGAGAAATATCATCTGCTGCAGCTGGTCATTCAAGGGAAGTTACAAGGCAAAAGAAGACCTGGAAGAAAACGCATTTTTTGGATCGATAATCTGAAAACTTGGTTCAATTGTTCCACTATTGAGCTGTTTCGTGCTGCATCATCTAAAGCAAGAGTCTCTAGGATGGTTGCCGACCTCCTGAGAGGAGATGACACTTAAAGAAGAAAAAAAATCAGTCCAGTGAAGGAATTTGATTCGGTAAGTAGCGTGCATTCAGTATAAAATAGAGCTTTCCTCACAGTAGTCACAAGAGGAAATGCCATATATGCTACAAACTGAAACCTTAATGTAGCCATTATAGATTTGATAATGCTGTTCTCCCAGTGAAAGTAATTGGGCACAATTTGTGTTGACCGACTGGAAAACTTTATATAATAAAATATTGCCTAAGTGGTGTCAATTTTCAACACCTATCGATCGCAGGCACGTGCGTGCTACACGAGTGTCCTTTATCTGAAATCTTTGATATCCAACGATTTATTCCGTTTATTTATTTATCGTATGGCTTTTAGCGCCGGGAGTGTCCGAGGACATGTTCGGCTCGCCCGAGTCTGTAGCTGCTTCCAGTGGACACCCAGAGAGTGAGCTACAAGTTCCGTTCAATTTCAAGTAATTCCAACTTTCGCTAATAGAAGTCAATGATACCTAGTGGTGAACGTTGGAACTTTGATAGAGCGTTCCAACGAAATCTAACCTAGAAATTTAGCTCCATACAAGTTTAGTCTGTGGAAGGATCTTTTACATGCCATAAATCTATGACATGGGACTGCCGGCTTTACTTCCCCTCCGAAGGACGGCATACTGTAGGATTTTAACGCTCTTAAAAATCCGACGACTTTGGCCGGGTTTGAACCCGTTATCTTGGGCACAGCAGTTCAGCATGCTACCAATTCTGTTGAATTCCTTTGACACCACAGAACGACAATGGAATACTTCGTTGTGGAACACGCAGAGCTGGATGGCGGGGTACAGTAGCCTATATTGAGAGCGCACCATGAGGGATGATAATGGTGTTTCAGGTGAACTAACCTCCCTAGAGGATAATAAAACTCCCTCGCGCGCGCACTCAGGAAGCTGTCGTGTCGCTCGGGATGAGGAGAGCGAACTGGGGTTAAAATAAAAACAAGCCAGGCGATAATGGACCTGCCTTGGTTACTTTCACAATGTGTAGGGCAGGTGCCTTTTCAAATTTTCAATGTATTCTCGCATGTTAAATTGTGCAAAAGATTGTAATTTTACACCCCTAGCATTCTTGGCTGTCACCGTAGAAGCCTGGGATTGATTCCCGGCTCAGCCAAGAAATTTAATTTTGGTACGGGGTACACTTAGCATCGTGAAACAAAACTGAGAAGAGGTGGGTTCGAATCCTACATCAGCAACCCAGAAGTGGCTTCCCGTGGTCTCCTCACTTCTACTACAGGGATATACTGGGGTGGTACAAACTTAAGGCCACGGCAGCTTCCTACCAAAATCCTACCTCAATTACATGCATTGGAAAATTTAAGGGTCGCTTAAAATGAGTTGGGTGTGTGTCGACCTTGTCTGATAATAACCTGTGTCACCTGTGTATTTGTAAATTGTTAAATCACACCCCAAGGAATTTTTTTGGCAACAATAATTTTAGATAGCCCTCTCCATTTCCTTCATTGGGGACCTTTGGCACAAATATACACAGTTTTACCGGGCTCAAATCTACACCATTTCACCGATCTGTACCAAATGGTACGTACTTACCATTTAGAACAAGACGAGTTGAACTTGAAGTTTCGGACAGCCCTCTCCATTCCCTTCATTTAGGCCCTTTGGCACAAATATACACAGTTTCACCGGACTCAAATCTACACCGTTTCACCGATCTGAACTAAATGGTACGTACTTACCATTTTGAACAAGACGAGTTGAACTTGAAGTTTCGGACCGCCCTCTCCATTCCCTTCATTTAGGCCCTTTGGCACAAATACTGAATGTGCATGCCTCACAAGATGTATAATGTTATTTAAGGGCGTCATCTTTGGGATAGGGACTCACAGCATTGGTGAGGATTCATTATTTTCCTAGCTTCTATGCATACTTTATTTGATCCTTTTTTGTTTTAGGGTTTTTCTATTAAGCTACGTGTGTTGCTTTCGTGTACGAGCGTTTAATTGTTGATTTCATTTAAAGGAGAGTCTTGGTAAATATAGCTTCAGAGTTGATTTGATATTACTCTTCTAATTTTTGTCGTCATATTTCGTCATCACATAGAGCCTGGGTCCTTTTGGTGTATGGTTTTCACCTCCAGATTTGGTCATCTGGGTGTTCTGAATAGGGTTAGTTTGTCTTGCGGCCGCAAGGTTTCTCAGCACTCCTATGAGTAGTTCTTATTTATGTGTGGGTGGACATATAGATTCTTAGATGATATTTAGTATGTATTTTTTCTTTTTTTGTATTCGTTACGTCCATAATCAAATGCATATATTATTATGAAGCTGGGATTCTAAGAGTTTAACTGCGGACTGCCATTATCAACTTGAAATGTTGCTGTTTGACAAAACACTCAAGGCTAATACAATTAAGAAAGATACATTCATTGGCCCTTAAAATGTAATAGTTAGGTTACTAATGCATACAAAGATTAAAATAGGGTCCTCAAATATTCAGTTATATTAGCAAAATGTATTATAAGCTACAGGCAGTATACAGCCCTCGTACCCAGCCACGTACCAACTTCAACATAATTTTTGATCAGATAAAAACACGTTCAAGGACTTTGAGTGGCAATAATATTGCTCATTATAACAACACCGACAGCAGTGGCTGCGCTCGCTAAAGCGCAGCGTTAGGTCATGGGGCCAAGCTCTCTGCTGACTCAGTAGACGCGTGGGTTCGAGCCCCACCGTCGTCAATCCTTGAAATGGTTTTCCGTGGTTTCCCATTTTCAACACAAGGCAAATGCTGGGACGGTTCCTACTGACAGGCCACGGCCACTTCCTTCCACATCCTTGCCCAATTTCATTCATCTTCATCAATTCCATCTCTCGTCCCGACGCGCAGGTCACCCACGGGCGTCTCCTAGAAAGACCTGCACTCGGCCTGTCAGGAGGCCACACGAAAAAAAAAGATATATATAACAACGACCTTCCTCCGGGTTGCACACATACGACACAGCGAGCAATGGTATGATCTCTTAATATCCTATAGTGATCCCGAGCAACGCCGGGCGTAACAGGTAGTACAGTAGGCCTATATATCATAATAATAACAATAATAGTAGTCTGATAACTTATGTTATTGTGGTGTCTGAAATAGTGCGTGTGTGTATTTTTGATGCAGGTGAGGATTTGGAAGGAGGCGGCCGTGGTCTTAAGTTAGGGACCGTCCTGTGATTTGCCTCGGATAGAAGTGGGAAACCATGGAAAACAACTTCCAAGGTGGCCGAAGTGGATATCGAACCCACCTCTTCTCAGTTTTGCCACGAGAGGCTGAGTGTAACCCATTTCAGCCATCAGACCAGAAATTCATTTCTTGGCAGAGCTGGGAATTGAACCCGGACCTCCAGGGCAACAGCAAAGAATGTTGGCCGCTACACCATGAAGTGTATTCTAATAGTGTATTTGCTTTAAATATTATACTCTAAGGTTGGGGAAGGTGCCCTGAGATTTAAAACAAACCCCCCTGAATAGCTGAGCGTGTTGAATTGCTCACCGCGAACGCGGTGGGGGAGGTGCAGCAAGTCCGAATATCAGTGGTTCGAATCCTGGTGCTATCAGCAGCTGCTCACAGTGTGTTTTTTCCTCGGGTATTCCCACATTCCCTATACGCAAATGCCAGAAATTTTATTTATTTATTTATTTATTTATTTACTCGTGTCGGAAGCCTACCTTTACAATGCACTCAGTTATACAGTATATAGGTACAGTATACATGTTTACAAAGCCTCCGTGGCTTTGGCGGTAGCACGCCGGCCTCTCACCACTGGGTCCGTGGATCAAATCCCGGTCACTCCATGTGAGATTTGTGCTGGACAAAGCGGGGGCAGACAGGTTTTTCTACGGGTACTCCGGCTTTCCCTATCACAACTTTCTTTCCAGCAACACTCTCCACTATCATTTCATTTCATCTGTCATCCATTTAATCATTGTCCCTGAGGAGTACGACAGGCTTCGGCAGCCGGCACAGTTCATATTCTCAGCGCTAGATAGGGGGACTTCATTCATTCCATCCCTGGCCCGGTCAGACGACTGGAACAGGCTGTGGATTTTCATTTCATACATATTTACAAGTCGCCTCCGTAGCGTAGTGGTCAACATGGTTAGCTGCCGCCCCGGAGGTCCTGGGTTCGATTCCCGGCTCTGCCACGACATTTGAAAAAGTGGTACGAGGACTGGAACGGGGTCTACTCAGCCTCGGGTGGCCCAAATGAGTAGAGGGGGTTCGATTCCCCCTCAGCCATCCTCGAAGTGGTTTTCCGTGGTTTCCCACTTCGTCTTCGGGCAAATGCCGGGATGGTACGTTCTTCAAGGCCCCGGCCGCCTCCTTCCCTCTTCCTTGTCCATCCATCCTAACCATCCCTTACCTTCCCTCATGATGCCCCTGTTCGCTTTGCAGGTGAGGTCACCTGGGCGAGGTGCCAATCTCACCTCACCAGTTGTATACTTCCGATTCGATGTTCCCAGCTCTAGGACACTGCCCGTAGAGGCGGTAGTGGTGAGTTCCCTCGCTGAGTCCATGGGTTCCACCAACCTGGAGGGTAAACGACTAAAAAAAACAACATATTTACAATAAACAAAATACACATTAAGAAATATGATTGACCAAAATTGCAAGCAGATGGCATTTGTCCAAAATTGAGCCACACGTATGGTACTAACGTTTGAAAGTATATGGTCCTGCGTTGAACAGGTAAATGAATGGTTGGTTGGATGGTCCCTCAGTTCAGAGGGCTGCGACAACGCGGTCATGTAGCCCCGTGTACTTTGGGTGTGTGTAGAATCTGCCTGATAACCGGTATTAATTGTGATGGCTGTATTAGAGTGTCTGTTTTAATTCAAGTGAGGACTGCAGACAATAATGTCTAGTAGTTCCTAGCTTGCGGACTTGGCTACTGGATGGCAACGCAGTCAGCACCTGGTGGTGAACGTTGGAACTAATAGAGCGTTATCAATTCTAACCTACGAAGTTTGGCTTCACACAAGTGTAGTTAGTGGAAGGTTCTTTTTAATGCCATAAATCTATGACATGGGCTCGCCGGCTTTACTTCCCCTCGGAAGGAAGGCATACTGAGGGATTTTTAACGCTCTTAAAAATTCCGACCCCTTTGGCAGGGTTTGAACCCGCGACCTTGGGCATAGAAGCTCAGCATGCTACCAACTACGCGCCTAGCCAGAAGTGATCATTCGCAATATCAACCTTATGTTTACGATTACCTCGTAGTTCCACCCCTTGAAGTAACAATCTCAACCACCACATAACAGCCAGGCCCGTGGAAAATTTTCCCGCCTGAGCACAGCTGCTAAACTGCTGACGGCGTGCTCTGGTGTTGATACTTGATACCAAAGCTGTTGAATATGCCCAATCTCTATCGGGTTCGAACAGGCAGCCCCGGAGACGGGCTAACAATGGTGGGCGGGGAAAATTGAATTACCTGTGCCCTCGCCCTAGCCGCCTATTGTGAGAGTCAGTTTACTCAGCGGAGCGCCTGAAGGACACTTTCAGCGGATCCATTGTACGTGTTGACACAAGAGCACATAGTGATTTCGCTACACCGTATGTGAAAATGGCAAAGAACAAAGTCTCTTGTTAAATGTACAAAGTCCAAGAACAGATTGTGGTTCTTGGTTTCGCCGTATTTAATTATTTAAGTTTGGATCTGATCTATTTTATAATAATAAAAACATATTTACAATAAACAAAATACACATTAAGAAATATGATTGACCAAAATTGCAAGCAGATGGCATTTGTCCAAAATTGAGCCACACGTGTCTCTGGGCAAATGGGAGTGAAATGCGTCGTTGCTAGTCATCTGCAACATTAATATATTGGATTCAGCAAGAGAATCCAACTAGCCTCTTTCACTCCAACTCCAGCACATAACCTACAAGAGGTGCCCATGTTAAACCGAGCAACCCAGTGGAAGGTTGGGTAACACAAACTAGCGAGAAACTGGGTCGGTGAGCCGATCAGTGCTGGGGCTCCAAGGCTCACAACCTTGGCAGTATCCTTGTCAGTGTGAAACATCACTGGCCTAAGTCAACAGTCTTTCAACTGTTAAAGGCATGGAGGAAAGTTCAGCAAATGCTACTACCCCAGGTGGTAACCAATCCACCGTCGCTTCGAGTGACGCATGCAAGCCTTCGGAATCTGGGGAGCTTGCACTGAAATGCTTGGAGGTATCGGAGACTCCACGAAAGATCAAGCATAGAGCCAAGAATTTCTTTGCTACCTTTAACACAAATTCTCTCCGGAAGGTTGGAAAATTAAAACAACTCACGGATGCTCTAACTGAACATCAGATCCAAATTGCGGCAGTTCAGGAAACATGATTTACTGATGAGCATGCCTTTGAATCAGAAGGCTACAGAATCTTCAAGGGTAAACCAGGTAAACGTGTTATAGAAACGGTTCCCCAACTCGGTACTGGATTTGTAGTCAACAAGAAGATTCTAGACTCCATCACAAATTTCACTTCTGTAAGCAGTCGAGTCTCGACCCTTTCCTATCGAAGTACAAACAAAATGTATACTATTGTGAACGTTCATGCACCGATCAACGTAGCGAACAAGATAGATCCGGAAGGAACTGATCGATTCTGGGAAGAACTTGAAGACATTTTATCGAAGATTCCAGACAAACATAATATCATTTTACTTGGGGATTTCAATGCCCAGGTAGGCAAAGAAAGAAAATTTCGAAACATTGTTGGAAATTACTCCGCTCATCACAGAACGAATCGTAATGGAGAACGGCTAATAGAGCTATGTAGGGCCTTCAACCTGGTAATGAAATCCACTGCTTTCAAACATCTGCCCAAGAAACAAAAGACCTGGAAATCCACAAATCCCAGTCTTGGCGAATTCCAGATTGATCACGTCGCAATTGCACGGAAAGCTCAAAGAGAAATTCAGAATGTGAAAGTTCTACGAAATGCAAAACTGAACTCGGATCATTATCTATCTAAAATTAAAATCAAACTCCTCCCGAGAAACACACGGAGGTTCCGAGCCAAAAAGACTGAAATATATGATGTTGAAAAACTGGCGTCCAGTAATGAGTTTACACGAAAGCTACAAACTGTGGATGCAGAGAACTGGGAACAACTGCGAGAGGCGCTGGTTGAGACAGCAAAAGAGACCGTCCTACTAACTAAAACGAGGAAGCATGCTTGGTGGAACAGTGAATGTGACGCAGTAATAAGGAAGAGACAGCATTCCTGGCAGAAATGGAATTCGCAACAAAATCAAGTCAACTGGACAGACTTCTTGAATGAGAGAACGAGTGCAGCAAAAACCATCCGCAATGCTAAACGTGCCTTTCATAAAAACCAGATGGATCAAATCGAACAGGATTTCCAGAAGAATAATATGCGCAACTTCTATAGAACATTTAAAAGCAACTTGAGGAAATATAGCCCTCCATGTCTTCAGTTCAGGGATTGCAATGGAAAACTAGTTTATAGCGACAAAGATAATTGTCAGGTGCTTGCAAAATATTTTGAGTCCTTTCTTAACTGTGGGGAAGCCTCCGTGGCTTAGGCGGCAGCACGCCGGCCTCTCACCGCTGGGTCCGTGGTTCAAATCCCGGTCATTCCATGTGAGATCTGTGCTGGACAAAACGGAGGCAGACAGGTTTTTCTCCGGGTACTCCGGTTTTCCCTGTAAAAATTTCATTCCAGCAACACTCTCCACTATCATTTCATTTCATCTGTCATTCATTTAATCATTGCCCCAGAGGAGTGCGTCAGGCCTCGGCAGCCGGCACAGTCCATATCCTCGCCGCTAGATGGGGGCTTCATTCATTCCATTCCTGACCCGGTCGGAGACTGGAAGCAGGCTGTGGATTTTTTCTTAACTGTGGGACTCCAAGTTCCATATTCACATTTAATGACCATGCGCAAGTCCACCCAGATTCCTCTTCACCCACGAAAGAGGAAGTCAAACAGATTATCCGATCTCTAAAGAACCATAAAGCTCCAGGTGAAGACTCGATAATCGCTGAACTGTGGAAGTTTGCTAGTGACAATACAGTGGATAAATTAACGGACATCATACATGAAATTTGGGATACCGAAAGACTTCCAAGTGATTGGACTTCTGCTTTAATCCACCCCCTTCATAAGAAAGGCGATAAAGCAGAACAACTATCGAAGCATCTCCCTCCTACTGATAACTTACAAAATCCTCTCAAAAGCTCTTCAAACTAGGGCTGAAGAACAGCTAGATACAGAACTGGGTGATTATCAAGGAGGTTTTAGGAAGGGACGGTCATGTGTGGAGCAAATCATGAATCTCAAATCTATCCTTTCATATCTGAAACTAAGGAGCAAGAAATTTGTAGTAAACTTCATAGATTTTAAGAAAGCTTATGACTCCATTGATCGGACTACCCTACTTAAGATTCTAAAGGAGTTTGGCCTAGACAACAAAACCAGAGCGATCATCCAACAGTCCCTCACCAACACCACTTCAAAAGTTAAGTTTAGAGGCGAGATTTCCAATGCCTTCGAGATAAGGACAGGAGTTCGACAGGGAGATGGTCTCTCGCCTCTACTATTCAACTGCGTTCTTGAGAAAGTTATCCGTGAGTGGCGCAAAACAATGAGTGATGAAGGAGTTGAAAATGGAATCAGACTTGGTCACAAGAATGAGAACCTATCAATTGACTGTCTAGCCTTTGCAGATGACCTTGCGGTTTTTGCAGATTCGTTGGATACGGCCGGGAAACAGATCAACCAGCTTCAAACACAAGCTGCAAAGGCGGGCCTCCTGATCTCTTTCAAGAAAACAGAATTTATTACTAACATCAAAACGGCTCCAAAACATATTGAAGTGAATCATGGGAAAATCAAGCGGGTTGTGAAATTTAAGTATCTTGGGGAATGGATAGACCCTACAATGTCTGAAAACGAGGCTTTTGCGTCACGCTTGAATAAAATTGAAATGGCTTACCATCTAACTAAGAATGTGTACAACAAAAGATCTATATCCCTCAATGCAAAACTGAAGCACTACTGCACGGTGATCCGGCCAGAAGCTTTGTATGAAGCGGAATGGCTCTCCATGAATAGAAAAGGCATCATGGAAAAACTGGAGACCAAGGAAAGGAAGATATTGAGGAAAATCCTGGGTCCAGTCAAAGAACACGGCGAGTTCCGGAGACGCCACAACCACGAGTTGTACACTCACGTAGAGAAAATAACGGACGTGATGAGGAAAAGGAGGATTTCTTTTTATGGACATATAACCCGAATGAAATCAACACGGCTATCCAACAGAATTTTTGCTTTTCTCCGTGAGAAAAAGACAAAGGGGGCCTGGTTCATTGAAGTAGAGAAAGATATGTTGGAGACTGGGATTACACGTGAAGATATCCAGGAGCGTGGCCCACTTAGGGATAAACTTCAGAAACATCGGAGTTTTCAACTTAAGCCGAAGCTAAAAACCGGGAAGGCGTGGACGACAGAGAGAAAGGTGCAACATCGGTTGCGAATGAAGGAGTACTGGGCCAACATTAAAATGCAGAAAAAACAGTTGACATGACGTAGTCCTTAGTTGGCTGTAACGAAGGAATAATAATAATAATAATAATAATAATAATAAAATAAACGAATTTTTGATAAAATATATAATCTGAAGAGCCAAGGGGGTTACACCAAACTGATGAAGGAAGAACTCCGGAGGCTAGGAATTACAGATGACAACAGACAAGACAGAACACAATTCAGGGAAATACTTTCCAACATAAAGGTTCTTGTGGGAGAAAAGAAAGAACGCAGCGGAGGAAGATGGACAGCAGAGAGAAAGGTGCAACACTCTGAAAGAATGAAGGAAGTGTGGTGGAAGAGAAAGGAAGAAAGAACTATGAGAAGGAAATAAAATGATATTTGCGTGGTACGGTACTTAGTTTGGACGGTTCGCATAATGTAATGTAATGTAATAATAAAATAAGACAGTCTTTCTCATAGTCAATGGAACCCGAGAAAACAAGGTACACTGGTTAGCAGATACCCATAAGGACCTCACTGAAATCAACATTGACCCACTAATAACGACACGGACTGCATATAGACAGAAAGTAAATTCATATAAGTTTCCAACAAGTTTCCTACGGGAAGGAATTTGAAACTCAAAGCTGCATGTAGGCCTAATCAAGAAAGAAGACAGGCACACAGCTAAAGGATGAGGATGTTTGGGGAAGAAGATCAAGAAGACCCATGCTAAATAATGGTTCTACATGCTCCTGAGAGGGTAAAACGCATGTATATAGTAATAATATTACCTTGGTAGTAATATTGTCGGTGTGAAACATCACTGGCCCCAATTTACAGTTTTTCAGCTGTTTAAAAGCATGGAGGAAAGTTCAGCAAATGCTACTACCCCAGGTGGTAATCAATCCACATTAACCTCGAGAGAGGTGCGCAGGCCTTCGGATCTGGGGAGCCTGCACCAACATGCTTGGAGGTATCGGAGACTCCCACAATCAAGATCAGACACAAACAGAGGAACTTCTTTGCAACCTTCAACGTTAACTCCCTACTGAAGGTTGGTAAGCTAAAACAACTGACAGACACCCTGTCACATAATGAAATCAAAATAGCGGCAATTCAGGAAACAAGGTTTACTGACGAACAAGCGTTTGAATCCGAAGGTTACTGGCAAACGCGTGATAAAATCTGTTCCACAACTTGGGACGGGTTTTATTGTCAGCAGGAAGGTATTGGAATCCATTATAGACTTCAGCTCTCCCCCCAGCAGAGTATCAATGCTTAGCTTCCGATGCACAAACAAAGTCTACACGATCGTAAACGTTCATGTGCCAATAAATCAGGCAAAAAGGAGATACGGAAGGAACTGATATATTCTGGGAAAACCTTGAAGATATCCTTTCAAAAAATCCCAAGAAACACACGGTCATTCTGCTTGGAGACGTCAATGCTCAGCTTGGCAAAGATACTAAAATACATGGGAGTACCAGAACATATCATAAACCTCATCCGGAACTTATACTCTCATCAAGAAGCTGCAGTGAGAACCATTTATGGAACAACTAAATGGGTTAAGATTCAAAAAGGAGTACGCAAGGCTGTATGTTGTCACCTTACCGTTTCAACCTGTATGCAGAACACATTATGAGGAATGTGGGGTTAGATGAAGAAGAAACAGGAATCAAAATAGCTGGGTTAAATATAAACAACCTGAGATATGCAGATGATACATGTACAATCCTGGTGGCTGAAACTGAAGAAGATTTAAACAAGAAGTTCCGTGACGAACTAAAGAGCCTACTTTTCTTAAAATGTAGGATTCATGCCGATCTATGTAGACCTATCTAGAAAAATAGCAATATTAAGTTGGTAATATCGAAATTTTTAATTAGTTCGAAATATACCTGAGGCCTATTAGAGCACTACAGCTGGCAGCTCTGGCGACTGAATATTTTGTTAGTACCATCTCTTAAGGTACAGAATACAATATTTGGTTGAAGTCCAATGGATAGTATGGACGTTACATGCAGTTAGACATTGGATTTATCAGCGTGCGTAAAATCATGTTGGCAAAAATGTCATGCATGCGTTGGTCTGAAATAATCTGAAATATTATGATCTATTGTTGCGCCAATTTTGGATGAAATCCATTTGTTAGTATAGAAGTTACATGTATTTGAAACTTGGACCTATCAGCAAGCTTAGAGTCATGTTGGCAGCACTGACGTATATTAGTTTCTCCTAATTAATCTAGAATGTTAGGTACCATACGTGTGCAAATTTTAAAGCTGTTGGCTTACATACTTTCTGATATATTAATATTTGGGTAAAAAATAGAGACAGCATTTAGTAACAGTTGGCAGCCTTGGTTGCTCTTAAGAATAAGCATAGTCATATCGGTTACGGTAGACATAGCACATACGAAATTTGGTTGAAATCCAATTGCTAGTATAGAAGTTACATCTATTTAAAAATTGGTCTTATCAGCAGGCTTAGAATCATGTTGGTAGCACTGACGTATATAAGTTACTCCAAATTAACCTAGAATGTCAGATACTATACTGTGCCCAATTCTAGGAATGGGTATTCCAAGATTCAGACACCTAGGTATCAAGGGAAAGGCTACAGCCGCTTTTGAAAGTTGAGATATTTGAATATCGCGCTCCTTTCCTTCTAGATTGAAATGGAAACTTTATGCAGCCAAGAAGATGTTAAGTGACGTGGCAAATAGTAGCAGAGGTCGAGACTATTTGGTGATTAAATACTTAGCCATGGAGTAGAGACTTGATACTTGGATCAGATTACTGGCACGGCCAAATGAAAGAGGATGCACTTAGTCTCAAGTGAATCAGACCAGAGACACCGGAGATATGAGGATTTACAGATTTCAGCGTGATCCAGCGTGGAACCGACTGTTTTGTATAAAAGCCGCTCGGCCCAAGCATAAGCAGCTCACTTCAAACCAAGCTCTTGTAGGACAAGGTGCTGCTGCTACGTCGAGCCAAGGCACATGGTTGCCGAATCTACGCAGAAGAAATCTTTGAATTGTGATAGTCACAAAAGTGCTACGATACGTGGGGAACGTAGTAAGTTTCCGGTAGAGGGAATCACTAAGGTGATTGTTATTTTCTACGGACATTGGTGAAACACTTTGTTTCTATATGGACATATGCTAGACTTTGTCTAGATATTATTCTGTCACAGTCCAGTAACAATAATTCAATACTTGGATATTTTAATCCAACTTGTCAGTTTCACAAATTGTAACTAAATAACCACTCAGATCTTTCAGTATATTGAAGGCCAGTCAATCACGGTGTTGTTCATTAGCCGACAAAGGGAAACTATATGTTGCTTCGCGCATGATAGATGGTGTGAAGCTATGCCCAGGGAACGATCTTCAGAACAGCCGTTGATTGTTTTAGACTATCAGTGTTTTCCTGTACTGAAAAGATTACCGTGAGTTATGTTACAACTGACGCTTTTGAGAAGAGATCATTTGGATCTGACCCCATTTAAGCGAACTGCTATGGATTTAATTGAAGTCAATATTAAAATGGATCAGCAGTTACTTCAAACTTCAAGAAATATTTCCACTATGTCGCGCTAGACAGATTGTGGGTATATAATGGCGGCCGATACAAGGATTAGACGTGCATGTCCAATAGGGCATGTATCTGGATAAATCTGGTACAGACCATGTTCACTACGCTTCAAGACCAACGAGAAATGTAAGCCACATTTGACTTTTATATTATGCCTAGCTAATTGGAACAAACTCATTTTCTGCAGATGACCAACACATTTATTTTTCTTCGTATTTAAATCTTGCATTGATTTACGCAAGACACATTATGGTTATTCTGAGTATTTTCAGCACTCAGAACAGTTTAGGATCGATGACCGAGCATACCGAGCATTTGTTTGAATGTTCATTTTGTTTGAGAATCACGGTAATCAGCCGATATAACTGTAGAAGTTAATATTTATTTTTGTTGAGGAATGGATATTTTGTCCATATTCGAAGAGTCGAACATGTGTTTTTTACATAAGGAAATAATAATTAAAGATATTTAAGGAAATAATAACAATAATAATTCAATAATAATAATAATAATTTTCATACTTTTTGTAAATAATTATTGTATCTTACATTTTCTAATAATCACATTCGTTGAGAGAGAGCTTAAGGATTAGTTTAGTCATTCCTAGTTTGGAACAGGTGATTTTCCGAAAGCTAGTGGATAGCGCAAGCCCGTATTCCACCAACATTATAGTTCTGGTTGAACAGTTAATATTTGCATTGAGCAAAGTGTATTTTTCAGATAACACGGAAAGGCATGAAACAGGAAGCCAATGATATTTGTATCAATTAGGATTTTTTTTGGTGTTTATATAAAATCATGACGTAGGCACACATTCGAAAGTGAAATAGAGAATATCACAAGTGTGGTAACTACACGGTTTGAACTGAATTGTAAAATAAAATAAACTTGTAAGTTTATAGATCTTCCAGTATTGATAACAAGCAGAGGCTTGATTTATTGTATACATTTTGGGAAGAAAATTTATGTGTGTGGAGTAGTTGAAATGCCATTCCCAGGTGCGCATGTTTAAGTCGCAGGAATGAGGAGGTTTTTTTTAGCATCAATAAAATAGCAGGTTCGATGGCTCAGGTTTATAGGAGGAGTATTGGAACCACACATTTCGTCGAATGAATGACCAAACCATCAGTAATTATTTCAAACTTGTTTACGTATTCCATTAATACTTTGGATTTGCTAGAACCCGGTTTTGTCATGATAACATTTTATTCTTCTTCAGAGGAAGACCTTTGCCTTTGTTGTTGGGATATTGTGTTCTTACACAAATAATTGAATGGGCCACTGCCAAATAAAAAAATAAAAATAATTCTGTATCCACGAATTACTTAAAGGATGTTTCCAATCCTATTGTCATGAACTAAATGAATTTATTATAAAGCTACAATTCTTATTTCCGCATTCTGTTCAAGAATTGCAAGTTGTGAAAGTTACTAAAATAGCAACAAATATAAATATTTTTCTTAATAATAATTCCAAGTGGAAAATCGAATAGTTGAATGGTTCAACAATGTTTTATGATCAAGATGACGATTCAGAAATCATATTTCTTTGGAATTTGAAGTTCGTAATCGAGTCACTTCTCGAAATGTTTAATTTTGGAAGAATAATAAATTTTGTTGTGCTTCGCACAATTCTTCGATGCTATGCTCAAGGGTCAAATACTTTTCTGATGTTGTTATTAATATGTGTACATAATTAGTGTTGCGTCTAATATAATATTTTTGACAATATTTTTGAAAATGGAAAAATAAGTGGAAGTTAAAAAATTCTATAAACAATTATAAACAGTGAGAATTTCTACGAGTGTTAATATCATGTTAGAAATTCAACCAGTGAACTACAATGTTTCCAGTAAAGACAATTAAATTTGAACTGGATTTCATCGTAAATAATTGATATAATTTTGGAACACAGTCTACAGGACTGATAATCAGACGTGTGTCTCCAAGGACAATTGTTCAATGTGTTGGAAAATTTCTGTACATTGTGTAAATAGTAGTGTGTTCCGTCGCACTGGAATGATGTTACCTTGAGCATCATTTTGCAGTAAATTTTAAAATTTAGAATAAAATGAGATAATTTTACATGTTGTGTTATGCCCAGTTGAATCTCCTTCTATCCTTATTGTTGCATTGAGCCAAAAATCAGTAAAATATTTTTTTTATTTTGATGTCGTTTTTTTGCGATTAGCTTTAACCCATCTGGCGCCCCGGGATATTTTGACTCTCGTGCTGACTGATTGTTGGTAAAATGCATATGTGGTCGTGCGGACTCCGGTCTAAACGGGCACAATACGTGTGCATAGTTTAAAGCTGTCGGCTTGCATACTTTCTGATATATTGGTATTTGGATAAAAGAATTGAGACAGCATTTATCAACAGTTGGCAGCCCTAGTGGCTCTTAAGAATACGCTTAGTCATATATGTTTATGTACACATATTACATACAAAATTTTGTTGAAATCCAATTGATAGTATAGAAGTTATATGCATTAAAAAATTGGACCTATCAGCAGGCTTAGAATCATTTTGGCAACACAATCATATATGACCTCCTGGAAATTAAACTGAAATATTATTATCTATACATGTGCCAATTTTGAAATAGCTCCCATGCATACCTTCCAAGATATCCAACATGGAGCTCAAATTTCAATTCTATTTTTCAGCAGTTGGTAGCACTGACATCATACAGACAGATAGGACAGACAGATAGACAGAAAATTGCCCGGATCGATCTCGTAAGTCTACTTTTCCCTCATTTTTGCAAAATGTGAAAAGTAGGCTAAAAATCTCTTACTGAAAGTGAAAGAGGAAAGTTCAAAGGCTGGACTAATGTTGAATGTCAAGAAAACAAAAATTATGACAACTACAACTGTCAATTTATGGCAAGTAGGAGGAGAAACAAGATGTTCAGTAAACAACATATAGCCTACTTTCTCCTAAATGTATGAGTATAGATAACTCGTTGTTTTTATCAAAGAGTATAATAGAATCATTTCTTGGTTGAAGACCTTAAAAACTATTTACCTCTACCAAACACCACAACCTCGAAAACAACTGCTACCATCATTGAAGAAAGAAAGAAAGAAAGATAAGAAGTATCTAAAGAATGTTATGGATCTGGTGACATAATCGACCGGACTGGCTGCGTGGCTCAGCGGTAACGTTCTCGCTTGCTGGGCCCTATGTTTCAGGATCGTATCCTGGCGTAGTCAGCTGGCATTTGAGGGTGCACAAATGCGATGGAGCCGTGTTAGCAGATTTACTGGCACGTTAAAGATCCCCTTCGGGGCAAAATTCCGGCACCCCGGCGTCTCTAAAAGCAACAGTAGTTAAAAGGGACGTAAAACCAATAACATTATTATTATTATTAACTGCAAAGAAAGAACAAAATCCCCCCAATAGTGGTAAAATTCAACTCTATATCCAAAAAGAATGAATTTTTACAGAAAAGAAAAGGACAAAATGTCCTCACTCATGGGAACACTAAATCTAGGTTTTTCATTAACGAAAATCTAACGTCATTCTACAGAGAGCTACTATGGAAAACTAAAAATCAGGCAAGAGAAAATAACTGGAAATTCATTTGGGTTAAAAACGGCAAAATCCTAGCGCGAAAAAACGACGAATCTGGTATATTGAGAATCTCCCGTGAGGAAGACATTAACAAAATTATGTAAGCCCCCCTGCCAAAAAAAACAATTATTATTGAATTATTATATTAATTGATATTATGAACAGTTGGGATAGCAATATAAATGCTTCTGGAATACAAAAGTAACTCACATTTCTCAATATACCCGATTTCATCGAAAATTGTAATAAGACTAGAAATAATGCTGAAATCAATATCCTTTCTCAAAATATTCAATCTATATAAAAAAAACTGGGATTATTTAACCATAACCTTAGGCAAGAAAATTAATGATCTGGATATTATTTGCTTAACAGAAATTAACATACTTGAATCTAATAATTACCTATTTACTTTGGATAATTGTAATGTTGTATTTTGTAATAGAACAAATCGTAAAGGAGGAGGCATAGCCATATATGTAAAGAACAACATGGCTATTAGAACACAAAATTCATACATTTCCAATACTCATGAATCAATGGTAATAGAAATACTTCACATGAACAAAAAGATTGGATTAACATGCATTTACAGACCACCGAGCACTAACATAAATGACTTTCTTGATGAACTGGAGACACATATAACACAACACACTAGTAAGTACAGGGAATACGCCATTTTAGGAGATATCAACATTGATACTTTATCTAATGACAGCAGTCTATCAGCTATCAAATATACAAATATTATGGCAACTCATGGTTTCCTACCACTTATCACTCAATGTACTCGTTATGATCCAAATTTAGACTCGAGAACATGTATTGATCACATATACTATCGTAGCAGACTAGATCAATATACTTCTGCAGTCATACAAGCAGACATCTCTGACCACAACATAACATATGCAGGTATTTGGCCAAAAAATGATAAGACACAATCACAAGATAATGAATCGACAATTACGCTAATGAACGATACTATAATACACACAAGCCTTAACAACACAGACTGGACAGATTGCCTTGAATTAAAAAATCCTAATGACATATATAACAATATAACAACCATATTTAAGGAAATCTACCAAAAAGCATCTTACATAACCACACGTAAACACAGAAAAAGCAAACAATGGTTCACTTATGACCTAAAAATACAATGTAAGGAAAGAGACAGACTTTACAAAACAATGCTCAGAAACAATGATAATCTATATATATAACAAGTAGTTCCGTGAAGAACTATACAGCCTATTTTCATATATCCTGCTCATGTTAATTGTCTCTATCAACATACAAAATTTCAGTTTAATTGCTGTAACAGATTCGTCGATATTGAGAACCGTCTAAATATTTCATATGGTCGCCAGGATGGATTTTTATTTTTGTACTATTACATTAAGATTATTGTGTACGTGTGGTATTCAAACTTCAATCGCATGATTAGAACACAAGAAGTAAAAACGAGATTTTAAAATTACGCACACCAGCCATCTTGTGATTATGCAAACAATTGAAATAAATTACATGCCAGTGGATCAACATTTGTATAAGCATTTAACGTGCAACGTTTCACGGCACTCGGATAGTTAATTCGCGAGAAACGTCCATTTAAATATTTATACTTCGCGTCGCCGCCATGTTGGATTTGTGCTCACCAGGTTACTGATAGTCCTATAGGTGAAGATATGTTCATAGTCTCTATGAACATAAAAAAAATCAGTTTGTTTGCTGTAAAAGATTCATAGATATTGAGAACCGTCTAAATATTTCGGAAGCTCGCCATTTAGGATTGTTGTATGTATAGGCCATAGAGTTATGTACCATTCAAGGACAATTATTGCCTAGCTTCATTATTCAAACTTTCACTTCGATCGCATGATTACGACACAAGAGATGAAAACTTAATTTTAAAATTTCGCACAGCCGCCATCTTGAGGTTATGTAAACAATTGAATTAAATTAGATGGCAGTGCATTACAATCTGCAAAATCATTTACTGTACAACATTTCACTGCGCTCAGAGAGTTAAATCACGAGAAAAGTCTATTAAAATATTTCAAATTCGCTTGGTCGCCATGTTCGTTTTGTACTTTACAGGTTTATGAAATATACATAGGTAAACTTGTATCAGTTCCCTTTATCACCGTACAAAATTGCATGATGATATCTGTAATAGTTTCGGAGATATAGAATGTCAGTGAAATATTTCGCACAGCCGCCATTTTGAGGTTATGTCAACAATTGAACTAAATTAGACTCAAGTGCATTACAATGGGTATAAACATTTGCTGTGCCAAGTTTCATTACGTTTGGATAGTTAAATCGCGAGAAATGTCTATTTAAAAGTCCCAATTGTGCTTGACCGCCATGTTAGTTTTGTAGTCACCAGGTTTTTGAAAGTCTCATAGGTGAACTTCTAGTAGTGCCCTTTATCACCGTACACAATTTCAGGGCGATATCGGTAATAGTTTCGGAGATATTGAATGCTAGTGAAATATTTCGCACAGCCGCCATGATGGATTGGTGAGACGTAACAAAATTTGAAGGGCGCGGTCGAGGTCGCCGGGAATAGTGCTATGAACTTACTGAGTTTCATTGAAATCGCTCCAGCCGTTTAGATTTAATTAGGGACACACACACACACACACACACACGCACACACACACGGACAAAAGGTGATCTCATAAGCCTATTTTTTTTTTCAAAATTGAAAATAGGCTAAAAATCAATGTAACGTGATAGTCTGTGGGTATGTCTGTGGGTATGTCTCCTATGCGTTCATATACCATTCGTCCGATTGCGATGAAACTTGGGTGAGATGTTGAGTACACTCCAAGGAAGGTTTCTGACTTAGTAAATCCATTTTACAATAGGTAGCGCACGCGAAGATTCAACAAATGAGCGACGATGCGCGAAGCATTTCAACAAAGTCCCGTATGTGTTCATATACCATTCGTCCGATTGCGATGAAACTAGGGTGAGATGTTGTGTACACTTACTTGAAGGTTTCAAAATTAGTGAATACATTTCACAGTAGATAGCGCACAAGTAGATTCAACAAATGAGCGACGACACGGAATGCGTTTCGAAAGTCCCGTATGCATTCATATACCATTCGTCCGATAGCTATGAAACTTGCGTAAAATGTTGTGTACACTGCAGGGAAATTTTCTGGCTTAGTACATCCACTTTACAATAGGCAGCGCACGAGTAGATTCAACAAATGAGCTACGACACGCGAAGCATTTCAACAAAGTCACGTTTGCGTTCATATACCATTCGTCCGATAGCGATGAAACTAGGCTGAGATTTTGTGTGCACTCCAGGGAAGGTTTCTAGCTTAGTAAATCCCTTTAAAAATAGGCAGAGCACGAGTAGAATCAACAAATGAGCAACGGCGCGCGAAGCGTTTCAACAAAGTCCCATATAATTTCATATACCATTCATCCGATAGCGATGAAACTTGGGTGAGATGTTGTGTACACTCCAGGGAAGGTTTCTGGCTTAGTACATACATTTTACAATAGGTATCGCACCAGTAGATTCAACAAATGAGCGATGACACGCGAAGCGTTTCAACAAAGTTCCGTATAAAGTCATATACCAGTCGTCTGATAGTGATAAATGTTTGGTGAAATGTTGTGTACACTCCAGGAAAGGTTTCTGACTAAGTAAATCCATTTTACAATACGAAGCGCACGTTTATATTCAACAAATGAGTGACTACGCGCGAAGCGTTTCGACAACGTCCCGTATACGTTCACATACCATTCATCCGATTGCGATGAAACTTGGGTGAGATTTTGTGTACACTCCAGGGAAGGTTTCTGGCTGAGTACATCCATATTACAATATGTAGCGCAAGAGTAGAATCAACAAATGAGCGACGACACGCGAAGCGTTTCAACCAAGTCCCGTATGCATTCATGTACCATCGTCCGTAGGTATGAAACTTGGGTGAGATGTTGTGTTCACGTCATTGATAATTTCTGGCTTAGTAAATCCACTATACAATATGCAGCGCACAAGTTGATTCAACAAATGAGGGACGACGCGCGAATCGTTTCAACAAAGTCCCGTATAAGGTCGTATACCATTCTGCCGTTAGCGGTGAAACTTGGGGAAATATGGTGGACACTCCAAGGAAGGTTTCTGGCTTAGTAAATACATTTCACAGTAGGTAGCACACGAGTAGATTCGACAAATGGACGACGACATGCGGAGCGTTTCAATACAGTCCCCTATGTCTTCATATCCCATTAGTCCGATAGCGATGAAACTTGGGTGAGATGTTGTGGACACTTACGTGACGGTTTCTAACTTAGTAAATACATTTTACAGTAGGTAGCGCACGAGTAGATTCAACATATGAGTGACGGAGCGCGAATCGTTTAAACAAAATCAGGTATGCGTTCATATACTATTCATCCGATTGCGATGAAACATAAATCAGTTATTGTGTACCCGCCAGGGAAGAGGACTTAGTAAATCCATTTCACAATAAGTAGCGCAAGAGTAGATGCAACAAATGGGTGACGACGCGCGAAGCGTTTCAACAAAATCCCCTATTGCGTTCATATAACATTCTTCGATTGCGATGAAACCTTGATGAGTTATTGTGTACACGCCAGGGAAGGGCTTCGACTTATTAATACATTTCTCAATAGGTAGCGCACGAGTAGATTCAGCAAATGAGTGACAGCGCACGAATCGTTTAAACAAAACCCCGTATACGTGCATATACAATTCATCCGATTGCGATGAATCATTGATGAGTTATTGTGTACACGCCAGGGAAGGGTTTCGACTTAGTAAATCCATTTCACAACAGGTAGCGTACGAGTAGATTCAACGAATGAGTGACAGCGATGAAACTTTTGAAAGGTGTTGTGCACACTTCCACGAATGGTTCTAAATTAGAAAATCCATTTTACGATAGCTTAGAGGCAGTTAACATGTTGTGTATCCAAAAGCACTTCAAGAAACAGAATTTCAACGCCAACACTTTCTTTGATTGGCATTGCAACGCATGCCGGGTACAGCTTGTATTACAATAAAAAATGAATACAAAGCTTTCACAAACAAATTAAATAAGCTAATAAACAAAACATCAATATTATAAAAATAAGATAAATAGTTCCAAAAACGATAATAAAGGAATGTGGAAAGTCATTAATGATATAACAGGTCGGAAAACACAAACTGTCAATGAAGTCATAAACAAACACTTAAGATTACATTATACTAACGAAGTGATAGTCAATAAATTCAACAATACCTTTAGTGAAGAAATAAACAGCCTAGCTCATAACTGTAGTATCAACATATGGCAATCAAATAGAAACACATTAATGAATTCCTTTACATTACTTGAAACTGATGAACATGAAATAGAAAACATAATTAAGGAATTAAAAACAGACAAATCGCCTGGGGCGGTCAATATACGCTTGAAAGACATAAAGGCAACATCCAAAAAAACTATACCAATCATAATACATCTCATAAACAAGATATTCGAATCAGGCATAATACCAAAATATATGAAATACACAATTATTAAACCAATATATAAAAATGGCGAACACTTAGACTTTGGCAACTACAGACCAATATGCATTTTATCAATCCTACACAAAATATTGGAAAAATGCTTGGATAAGAGATTGAAGAATTTCCTAAATAAATATGATATTTTAAAGGGACACCTATACGGTTTTAGGAAGGGAAAAAGTACTGAACTACTCCTGGCTGAATTTGCCAATGTAATAAATAATGCCTTAAATAAGAACAATCACATAATGGTACTTTTTCTTGACTTTTCTAAAGCATTTGACACAATAAACCACAATAAACTACTTGCTAAATTACACGATATTGGAATAAGAGGCACGACTTACAAACTATTTGAAAGCTATCTGAAAAACAGGGAAATGGCAGTTATGGTCAATAACACTATCAGTGACGCAGTAGAAGGAACACGGGGTATCCCTCAAGGCAGTATTATTTCACCTACACTATATAACCTGTTCGTAAACGACATGAATGAAACCATTAAACACAGTAAAATATTTATCTATGCTGATGACACCACTATATATACCATACATAAAGACTCTAAAACAGCTTTTGATAGACTTCAAGAAGACTTCAATAACATCACAAGATGGTGTCATGACAATAATTTGTATATAAATACAACCAAATCTAAAATAATGCACATCAGAGTTGATCACTTCACACAAGGAAAATACAAACTAACGCACCACAGCATATCATGCATACACCAAAACATCCTGGCAGGTTGCAAATGTAACACCTTCATAAATAGTACTTCGACACAAAAATACCTAGGAATTACCCTTGATGAACACTTTAAAATGAATACACACACAGTAAACATAATAAAAAACCTAAGAGCAAACCTCTACACCTTCTACAATCTCCGATTTTATGTAGATAGGAAAACTTACAAAACAATTTATAGTGCTCTGATTGAAAGCAAATTAAGATATGCTATAGCAGCTTGGGGAAATCAAAACACAACTTTAATTAATAATCTTCAAGATAGCCAAAACAGGTTCTTTAAATATTTCACTGATATCCCTTATTTTAATATTAAAGAGTTGTTCCAAATTACTGTACTGAATCTCTACTACCATGATCCAAGATTCAGGCATAAGGTCTCTCACAACATACAAACAAGAGCCATAACAAATACTAAATATGTAAAACCCTTATGTATAAATAGCTATGGTTTCAAGAGACTAGATTATATTATACCATCACTACTTAATGAACTACCACCTGGATTGACGAACATTAACAGCAAACAACTAGCTATAAGTCGCATTAAAAAATATTACTTAACCAAACATTAACTCATAACATAAATTTATTAATATAACTACTATAGTGTAACTTTTTGTGTCTTTAATTATTTACATTAATACTTTATCATTATCATAACAAAAAAATGCATGCACTCTTGTATTGAAATATAATCTATATATGTTGTAAATATTAATTAATATGTCTCACAGATAATCTGTACTGTCATCAGATTCGTGAGACATATCACACTAATGTAACATAAATAGTATTTAATAAATAAATTAAATTAAATTAAATTAAATTAAATTAAATTAAATTAAATTATTATTATTATTATTATTATTAAATAATCGTCCTGACACGGGGGCAACATCCAACTTTGAGTTGAGGCATGTCTTTACACGTCTGGCTGTGCTTGGCTTTCACAACCCTAATTGAATTAACAAATCTTTCCATGATCCTACAGAGACGTGTGTATACCAACTATGTGGATATTTTCGATTGCTATTTGGCTGCAATAAAAGTATTAATTAATATCCTGAACTAGCACCAACGGCTAGAGTTCAGATACTATGTGAAATCGTTTTGTTCTTTACTTCAATTAACATTTTCAAATAACGCACAATAGGCTGTTACAAACCCTTTAAAATAAAAAGTAAAAAATATGTATCGTAGTATCATCTTGTCATTCTTCAAATTCGATGCGCATAGAATGCCGATGGTATACTAATAAATGGAGTCCCATGTAGACCAGTCGTGACATCTAATGGAGAAATATCGTACAAGATAATCTTAACAGTGGGGAGTGCATTCTAGCGGCTATAAACACAAACTTTTCAATAAAATCTGTAAGTTAATCTGTTGGCCGGCGTGCAGTTCGCCATGATAATTCACATTTTTGTTCCTAGATGTCTCGTGCAAATCTGCTGGCGAATTTTGTTTTAATTATATATTTTCCATCGTACTATGCACAATATAACGATTAATTTTAAAACGTCTGAGTCATTACAAAACAATAAATATAAAGAAATTCAAGCAAAAAACCGAACTCGGATAGGGTTTGAACCATAGCCATAAGATTGCTAGGCTAACGCTTTACCACGGAGCCAAACTTGCGAACGGACATTAACCGATATCAAATGAGTTACATAGAACGTGTTAGCAATTAATGATTTACACTAAACGATTTCGTCAGTGGAGTATATTATTTATATATGAAGCATTTCATACAAAGTTTATTTATTTCGTATCAGTACGCTATATTGCATGCAATACTCAAATTAGTGAAATATAAGTCAGGCACAAGATATCCGCTACCATCTTGCCTTGTACTGAGACGGCTGTTTTTTAAAATCACTTCTGCACTATAGTATTACAAAATAAACTTTTAATTTCGAACGTGCCTCTTCCTTCAGAACAGTTAAAACGATTCTCGGCTCGATAATCGGAATGGATTATAATGTTTGCATAATTCGCATGGCTGCCATCCTGAAATGGTACGGCGGATGACCTCGTAGTTTGGTCTCAAGACGCGTCCTATATGAAGGTATGTTGTTACCAAATTTGGTAGAGATCGGATGATTTGTTTAGTCGTTATTTGATTTTACGTTTTGAAAGTTTGAGTGGCCGCCATTCAGTTTTGGTAAAGATGGCGGCGATATAAAACATGACACTGAGGTGCCCTTTGCTAGTTCTACCTATGTACCAAATTTTTTTTCAATTCGGTTTCACCGTGTTTGAATTGATAGGGGAGACAAACATTCAGAGTACACACACACTCACACACAGACTCACACACATACACACACACAGACAGACACACAATTTTTCGCCCTGTGTAGATCTCATAAGTCTACTTTCAGTTTTTGCAAAAATCGAAAGTAGGCTAAAAATGGAGATAGTCTCTGTTTTTAACTATCTTGGCTCACAGATTTCTGCCGATGGTGACTGCAGTCATGAGACAGGCATTTTCAAATCTGGACAATATCTTAAGGAGTAGAGACTTAACCTTAACAACAAAGAACCGTATGGTAAGGGCTATGGTTTTTCCAGTTGTGATGTACGGATGTGAGACCTGGACCATAAGAAAAGCTGAACGCCGTAGAATAGATTCCTTCGAATTATGGTGGTGGAGAAAAGTTCTTCGAGTTCCATGGACTGCGAAGAGAACCAATAAGTCAGTTTTACAGCAAATTAAACCAGTGTGTTCCTTGGAGGGCATAATCCTGAAACAAAAACTGGGCTACTTTGAACACATCATGAGAAGATATAATTCATTAGAGAAGACCTTAATGCTGGGGAAGGTAGAAGGCACAAGAAGAAGAGGGAGGCAAAGAATGAGATGGATGGATGGCATCACAGAAGCACTAAATTCCAGCTTGGAAAATCTTCTGCACTATAGTACTACAAAATAAACTTTTAATTTCGAACGTGCCTCTTCCTTCAGAACAGTTAAAACGATTCTCGGCTCGATAATCGGAACTGGTGGGTCCCATGATATGGATTATAATGTTTGCATAATTCGCACGGCTGCCATCCTGAAATGGTACGGCGGATGACCTCGTAGTTCATTAGAGAACAGAAAAAATTGGCGTAGTTTAGTACATGGGGTCACGGAGAGTCGGAATCGGCTAAACGAAGAGAGAGAGAGAGAGATAAAGTATTAAAATTAAAAATTAAGAATCAAAAACCATTAAAATTAAACATTAAAAATTAAGAAATAAAATTAAAAATTAAAAATTAAAAATTAAAAATTAAAAATTAAAAATTAAAAATTAAAAATTAAAAATTAAAAATTAAAAATTAAAAATTAAAAATTAAAAATTAAAAATTAAAAATTAAAAATTAAAAATTAAAAATTAAAAATTAAAAATTAAAAATTAAAAATTAAAAATTAAAAATTGAAACTTTTAACCATACGGGAATTAAGAAAGTCGGTTGTAGCCCTGTGTACTTTGGGTGTGTGTAGAATCTGTCTGATAACCGGTGTTAATCGTGGTGGCTGTATTAGTCTGTGCTATCTGTGATTCAGGTAGAAGGACTGCAGATGATTATTTTTTCAAGTAGTTCCTACTTTTGCCACCAAATGCTACCATCCACGACACCTAGCTGCAGACGCGGCTACTAAATGCCAACGCAGTCAGCACTCGGTGGTGAACGTTGGAAATAATAGAGCGTTATCAAACTAACCTACACATTTTTGCTTCCACAAGTGTAATTAGTGGAAGGTTCTTTTTCTTGCCATAAATCTATGACATGGGACCGCCGGCTTTACTTCCCCTCTGAAGGAAGGCATACTCAGGGATTTTTAACGCCCTTAAAAATTCTGACAACTTCGGCCGGGTTTGAACCCTCGATCTTGGGCATAGAAGCTCAGCATGCTACCAACTACGCCACCGAAGCCGCTAAGGAATTAAGAAAGAGAAAAAAATCCTACTTAATACGTTAAATAAACAAAAGTTTGTGAATTTGTTGTTGTGGGTTGGTCATAGTGGTTACTTAACTCCATGAACTTGGGTGAGTCTGGAATTTTGTCTGAAAGCCTGTTTTATTGTGATGTTCGTATTTTTGAGTTTATTTGTAATCCAGGTGAGGATTGGGAAGGAGACGGACGTGGCCTTAATTAGGAACCATCCCGGCATTCGCCTGGAGTAGGGGCAAGAAACCATACCCAAGATGGTTGAGGTGGGAGTCAAGGCCACCTCTTTTCAGTTCTGCCTCACAAGGCTGAGTGTACCCTGTTCCAACCCTCAGACCAGAATTAAATCTTGTCTACATTAAAACTCAGAAATTCTTCTAGGTTTGTGGCGTGTCTTGTGTGGGGTTTCGCCTAGGACAGCAAGCTGGCTCATCGGCGGGCTCTTGGTGTCCCCGCCCGGACCCCCACAGGAGTAACGAACTGCGCGCTACCTCCCTTTATATAGAGTGCGACTGCACTCCTCGACTGCGAGAACTAAAAGCTCAAGCAGCCTTAACCTCCCTATGAAGGCTTCCAAAAAGATGGTGTATTGGCTTTCACGGCCGGTGAATTAAATTGTCTACATTGTCTACATTGTTATCAAGAGCTTGCTGCAACAGGAGGACTGCTGGATGCGACCATGGAATGTTACACCTTTCAGCCGTCCAAAGTGCTTGAAAACGAGATGTACACACTGCACTAGGACAGAGCTGTCCTAACGGACCAGAAAATCTTGGCAAATCGACCCGATATCGTCTACCAACCTCCCGATACGCCTTCTAAAAGTTCACGAACGGTCGCGCGTATGTGAGAGAATATTACCTGGGTTTATTTCGCTGCCGGCCATAAAAACGGGAGGTCTAAGATGTCAGACTACATGTTTCTCCAAAACAATGGATTTAATGTTTTTAAAGTGTTACATGTTAATATTTTCAAGGGGGGAAATCATTATTACTACCAGAAGCAGATAACAGAGCAAATACAGACAAATGTTAGTTCCGCACCTTAAAACAACAATAACTAACTAACTGACAAATGTCTAAAAATCGTTATAGTTATCACTGCGATTATCCTAAATAAGGGAATCACTATTAATGAGCACCACCAATGATCACTGTTACAAATACTGCAATGGCAACAATGTGTAATTTCCTTCTAGTAACACAAAGCACAACACGTAGTTACGTGAATCACTATACAGCCTATTTTCATATATCTTACTTATGTTAATTGCCTCTATCAACATACAAAATTTCATTTTGATAGCTGTGATAGATTCGTAGATATTGAGAACCGACTAAATATTGTGGATGGACGCCATGTTGGAATTTTATATATTTAGGTCTTATAGTTATGTACTGTTACACGAAGATTATTGTGTACGTGTAATATTCAAGCTTCAATCTCATGATTAGGGCACAAGAACTAAAAACGAGATTTTAAAATTTCGCACAGTTGTCATCTTGTGGTTACGGAAACAATTGAAAAAAAATTAGATGCCAGTGGATTAACATTTGTAAAAGGATTTACTGTACCAAGTGTCACTGCACTCGGGTGGTAAAATTGCGAGAAACGTCCATGTGAATATTTATAATTCGCGTCGCCGCCATGTTGGATTTGTGATCACCAGGTTATTGAAAGTCCTATAGGTTAACTTATGTTCATAGCCCCTATGAACATTAAAAATTCAGTTTGATTGCTGTAATAGATTCGTAGATACTGAGATCCGTCTAAATATTTCGGATGGTCGCCTTGTTGGATTGTTATATGTATAGGCCATAGAGTCATGTACCATTAAAGGAAAATTATTGCGTAGGTTCATTATTCAAACTTTCACTTCGATCGCATGATTACGACACATGAATAAAAACTTAATTTTAAAATTCGCACAGCCGCCATCTTGATGTTACATAAATAATTGAACTAAATTAGATACCAGTGCATTACAATGTGTATAAACATATCCTGTACCAAGTATCATTGCGTTTGGATTATTAAATCGCGAGAAAAGTCTATTTAAAACTTTCAAATTCACTTGGCCGCCATGTTCTTTTTGTAGTTAACCGGTTTTTGAAAGTCTCATAGATGAACTTCCAGCAGTACCCTTTATCTCCGTACAAAATGTTAGGGTGATACCGGTAATAGTATCTCAGATATAGAATGCCGGTGAAATATTTTAAAGTTCGCACAGCCTCCATCTTGAGGTTATGTAAACAATTGAACGAAGTTAGATGTCGGTGCATTACAATGTGCATAGACATATACTGTACCAAGTTTCATTGCGTTTGTTTGGTTAAATCACGTCTATTTAAACGTCGCAACTTCGCTTGGCCGCCATGTTGGTTTCATAGTTACCATTTTTTCAAAAGTCACATAGGTGAACTTCTGGTAGATTCTTTATCACTATAAAAATTCCAGGGTGATATCGGTAATAGTTTCCGAGATATCGAATGCTGATGAAATATTTCGCACAGCCGCCATGTTGGATTGGTAAGACGTAACTAAATTTGAAGTGCACGGTCGGGGTCGTCCAAAATAGTGCTATGAACTTACCGAGTTTCATTGAAGTCGCTCCAGCTGTTTAGAAGTTATTAGGGGGGACACACAAAAATCAATTACACACACGCGCACACACAGAGTGACACACGGACAAAAGGTGATCTCATAAGCCTATTTTGTATACATGAAAATAGGCTAAAAAGAAGTTAAGTCACGCATATCTGCGTAAAAGTCTACCCGCAATGCGCAGTCGGCAGACGGTAGTGGGTAGTTGACAGTCCGTAGCTTCAGTCGGAAGTCGGTAGGTCACAACCTAGCCACCCACAATGCGCAGTCGTTAGAATGCTAAGAGTAAGTAAAAACTTGACTTTCATTTATTCCCTGAGAAAGTTGTCAATTCTCTTGTCGAAAAATTACATAATGAACGTTATTATTATATAAATGATCATACCTTTCCAACTCATTGCATCGGCAATGAGCCTCCACGTCTGATCTTTGAAGAGGTTGTCTTTATACTTGGGCTGACTCATGTCATAGAGCCAACGGCGTTCCCTCACAAGATCAATGAATATATCTTCTATCCTAAAGTCAGCACATTCAGTCATCATCTTTTTATATAATTAATATATAATATAACAAAGAACTTATGCGAACAATATACCGTGAATACAACTAGTGAACTACACAGCTGATGACGGGCGGGAAAACGACATAGTGAGGTTAGCTTAAGATTTTTTTTCTGATTTGCTCTTAAATACGCAGTTGGCAGTCAAATATAAAATTGGCGACAGCCGACTACACGCTGCCGATTGTCAACTATCAACTACCGACATACAACTACACATTGTGCATGACGCCATAAGAGAGCACGAGTCTGACTTCATCTGCCGACTGTCAACTACCCACTACCGTCTGCCGACTGCGCATTGTGGGTAGGCCTTAAAGGTTTTAGCGCTAACAGTGTGATCACTACATCCTTGAAAGTTTGAAACTGGACTCGTCCAGCGGAGAAGGGAGAATAGCCGAGCGTGGAGACTTCCACTGCCGTAGGTTTCCGGGGGACAGGTTATGAAAAATATTAGCCGTATCTCTTTCATACGCGCGCCTATCGGAAGGTCATACAAAACGAACCAAAACGTTTATTTAATAATATTGCGGTACCACTAAGCCAAAACCTTAAGACCTCACAGGCACAAAAAATCAATAGCAGAGGAGATCAGGAAGATGTGTCGAGTAAACACTATGGTTATGTCAGTAACGGGAATGGTACCATAGGCTCTAGTAACGTGCCTGGAGGAGCTTGATATAAAACAAATGATCGCCAGAATGCAGAAGGCAGTGTTGCTAGATACAATGTCACAAAGTCTGATTAATAGTGATATTAATTTTATCATATTTAAGAGCTTCAGTATTGACGTTTATTCTGATTAGTTTTATCGCAATAATAATTTTAAGGTAGGCTGCTTGATTGTCAAGTCCGCATCTTCTGTATTGTGTTTCGGGCTCCTGCTCCTGAGTAGCAGACTACCGACTAAAACTCCCCCGTTACTTCTGAACACTAGCCTGGAACCGTTTAGCACATTACTTTAGGCTAGAGTCATTTTATATTTGCCTGTAGGGCACTCTTCCGTAATGAATCATCTTCAGTGGCGATCCTGATCCGTCTTCTTTGTTCGGAGGATATCTTCAACAAAGCTTGCTACCAGTTTCCAGTTTTCCTCATTTTGTAACATCACTGCAACAATATTGTCCGGGGATATCTCAACATCAATGTGATCTTGAAGAGACAGCCTATTTTGGACCCACCGTCCACAAGAGAAGAAGGTGTGATTAGCATTATCTAATTCGTTGATACAGTAGATGCAATCTGATGAATCCACCTTCCCCATCTTCTTAAGATAGGAACAGAAGTACCCATGGCCAGTCAAGAACTGAGTGAGATAGTAACCAACCTCACCATGTTTCCTCTCTGTCCAAACCTGCACCTGAGGGATCATTCTCTTAGTCCATTGGCTTTGATCTCCTTGCTCCTATTTGATCTGCCAATTTTGAAAGGTTTGTACTCTTGCCGATCGTCTTGCATTTTGTAAACCCATATCAGATTTCCTCAAGGAAATGTTCTTGCGTTCTTTCGCAAGAAAAAAAAATCGGAATAATCCCGGCAATAACGAGAACTGCTTCCTCAGAGACCGTGCGATATGCAGATGCCACGCGCAAAGCCCCCCGCCTCTGCACTTGCGCCAGTGGCTTCCTATAAATTTCCTTATCCAGGGCATCCGCCCATATTTCCGTTCCATACAGCAGAACTGAATGGATGGCTGTCATCAATAGTCTTCTCTTACTAGGTAGGACAAATTCAAGTAGAGACGCAGCCAGCAGCAAAATACCTGGGCATCATGATCGACAGTAAAATGAATTTTGGAGAACAGATTAGACGGACTGCAGATAAGGCAGCCAGAGGATTAACGTCCCTCAGTCGGCTCATGGCCAATGTTGGTGGGCCAAAATCTAGTAATCCAATAGGGAATAACGATAATAATAATAATAATAATAATAATAATAATAATAATAATAATAACAGTTGAATGTCGTGGTCCTTAGATGGCCTATACGAAACAAGATTATTATTATTATTATTATTATTATTATTATTATTATTATTATTATTATTATTATTATTATTATTATTATTATTATTATAAATGGTTCCAAAGAAATGAGAAGAGCTAATGTAAATTGGCATTCTATAAACGAAAATCCACGCTAGAATATAATTTCAAGAACTGGTTAAAAGCTATCAGGATTTCAAAGTTAACCCTGGAGATGGAGAGGATTTCTGCCAGAAGCACGAAAGGAATGCACTAATCGATGGATGCAAGAAATACTGGGAGGATGTCAAAGCTGGTAGAAGAACAAGATCTTGACACAAATAAAATTGGTTGTTAAAATGCAGTCCATAGAGGCTCAATTCAAATGTAAAATAATAATAATATCAATAATAATAATACCATAGACTTATAATGACATGGGCAACGTCAGCAACAACCGAAGAAACCATCTCTGCCTTCGAGAGGAAGGTACTTCGCAAGATTTATGGGCCCGTTTCAATGCCATGGCAAGTGCCTTTCTTTTGAACAGGTCGTCGGCCGAGTTCTTTCCCAAAATCCCTTCCCTGACCCTTCCTTAATTACACACAAATTAGTGGCCGTCCGGGCGATCGGCCTGTCACCATCCCCAGTTGTATCTGCTGATAAAGTGTGTCCAATTCCCAGACACCGTCCTTGCGAGGGCAGAGGTATGATCCCCCGCAGAGTCCGTGGATGAAGCCAAGCATGGATGATAACCGATTTTGAAAAAAATATTGTTATTATTATTATTATTATTATTATTATTATTATTATTATTATTATTATTATTATTATTATTATTATTATACTATTTATCTGTTGACGACTGTCTGATGGCTGACCTTAAATGACCCTTCACAAAAAGTACCAGTACTTTTAATTAAAAAACATTCCAACCCTCCGATGAAAGTTCCATAAAGTAATCTAGAATATCGTAATATTCATCTGTAGCAGTATTTTAATTAACGGACACTGCGCCAGTAAATAAGAAGATTATAAATGTAGTAAAGTTCCAAGAAGAATGTGTTCACAAATTTTTCTTGTATCGTATTATTATTTTCCACTAATTCTTCTGAAGCAGCGGCAGTTATTACAAAAAGTAATAAAAAAAATGAACGCGGCTGCTCCCCCGAACAGTAATGAATCAAACAAAGCGAAAAAAAATAGAGAACGGCTATAACTTCTCTTCTTTCAAAAACTATCTGCAAGTAATTTGTCGATATTTCTCATTAAACTTCAGATATTGGAGACAACTCTATTTTTTATTTAGGAAGTCCTTGTGGTTAGAAACTAAAAATGGAAAACATCCCAACTTATCTAGAAGAGAAAGAAAGTATTTTCAAAGGACAAAACTAAATGTTTAAAGAATAGTCAAAGTTGAAATTGGCATGCCTGTTGTTTAGAGTAAATTAGGCCATCAGAAGTGTTTATGGTACAATTCAAAATTCACAAGAAGTGGAAAGGTTTAAATCACAATATACAATAAAAATTTGAAAACAATAAACTCTTTTTCACAAGGAAGGAATGAAGGAAAAAGGAAGGAAGGAATGAAGAAAGAAAGAAAGAAAGAAAGAAAGAACGGAAGGAAGGAATGAAACAAGAAAAAAGAAAGGAAGGGAGGTAGTAATGAATAAATTAAGGAATGACAAAGGAAGGAATTAAGGAAGGAAAAAGAAAGGATGACGGAAGGAAAAAGGAAGGAATGAAGGAAGGAAAAAGAAAGGATGACGGAAGAAAAAAGGGAGGAATGAAGGAAGGAAAAAGGAAGGGAGGAAGGAAGGATGGAATAAATAAATTAAGGAATGACAAAGGAAGGAATGAAGGAAGGAAAAAGAAAGGATGGCGGAAGGAAAAAGGAAGGAATGAAGGAAGGAGAAAGGAAGGAAGGGAAAAGGAAGGAAGGAAAAAGGAAGGAAGGGAGGAAGTAATAAATAAATGAAGGAATGACAACGGAAGGAATGATAAAAGGAAAAAGAAAGGATAACGGAAGGAAAAAGGAAGGAATGAAGGAAAAAGAAAGGATGACGGAAGGAAAAAGGGAGGAATGAAGGAAGGAAAAAGGAAGGAAGGGAGGAAGGAAGGAAGGAAGGAATAAATAAATTAAGGAATGACAAAGGAAGGAATGAAGGAAGGAAAAAGAAAGGATGACGGAAGGAAAAAGGAAGGAATGAAGGAAGGAAAAAGGAAGGATGACGGAAGGAAAAAGGAAGGAATGAAGGAAGGAAAAAGAAAGGATGACGGAAGAAAAAAGGCAGGAAAAAGGAAGGAAGGAAGGAAGGAAGGGAGGAAGTAATAAATAAATGAAGGAATGACAAAGGAAGGAATGAAGCAAGGAAAATAAAGGATGATGGAAAGAGAGAATTAATGAAGAATGGCAGGAATAAAGGAACGAAGGAAAGAAAAAGAAAGGTAAAAAGAAGGAATGACTGAAGGAAGAAGGCATGAATGAAGGAATGCAGAAAGGAAGGCTTAAAGATATGGAGAAAGGAAAGAAGGAATTATGGAATGAAGGAAGGAAAAAGGAACGAATGAAGTAAGGGAGCATTATTTTTACAATCTCCTGCCCCTTGAAAATTAGAGACATTGATATACTGTATTTGCAAGTCAAATTAGGTATCACAGTGTCACTCGATGCCTTTAGCCTCTTGTTCATTTTGAGAAGAAATTTCATGCGAATAAAGTGACTGTTGTGGAAGGGATTTGTACAAATCAAAAGCAGCTTCCTGAGGGACAGTAAATACAAATTCAAAGATCATCCTCCCAAACATAAAAGGGGTCATCTATTAAATACGTTCGCAATAATACCGTAATATGTAACCGTCTCCTCCCATTGTAACACGTTGTAACAACTATTAAAACCCCCCCTAAATGAACGTAAAAAATGAATTTCCCCCTCCCCTAGTTCAATGAATTGCGCAGCTCATCGCATCAAAAAAAAATCCACTTTACATAAAATATATTTCTGAAATCACGAGAATGCTACACAGGATAATGAAATTTTCCTCCCCCAAATCGACCAACAAAATAAGTGATATTTTCAAAAAAATACGAGAATGTAAAGTGCCAAAATGAAAGTTCATTTGTTTTTTGTAAATCGGGTATTAATGAAGTACAATCTGACGAACCTACGTACACCGGCGTTTAGCTCTGCACTTGACCTTGAGAGCTCAGTGGTAGGAGAGGGGTATAATTGGACACAATCACATTGGCCGACTGAAAAGCATTTTATTATATTAATTACTAGGCAATACTGAACAAGTAGATCTTAGAACAACTACATAGCCTATCTTCATATATTCTACTTATGTTAATAGCCTTTATCAACATACAAAATTTCAGTTTGATTGCTGTAATAGATTGGTAGATATTGAGAACCGTATAAATATTTCGGATGGTCGCCAAGTTTGATTTTTATATATGTAGGCCATGTACTATTAGATGACGTTTGTTGAGTAGGTTCATTATTCAAACGTTGACTTCGATCGCATGATTAGGACACAAGAATTAAAAAAATAATTTTAAAATTTCGCACTTCCACCATCTTGAGGTTATGTAAACAATTAACTAAATTAGATGTCGGTGCATTACAATGTGTATAGACATTTGCTGTACCAAGATTCACTGCGCTCGGATGGTTAAATCGTGAGAAACGTTTATTTAAATGTTTCAACTTTGTTTGGCCACCGTGTTCGTTTTATACTTAACAGGTTTTTGAAAGTCACATAGGTGGACTCTTAGCAGTGTCCTTTATCACCGTACAAAATTTCAGGGTGATATCAGGAATTGTTTCGGAGATATAGAATGCCGGTGAAATATTCCGCACAGCCACCATTTTGGATTGGTGAGATGCAGTCTAATAACGTTTGATGGGCACGGTCGGGGTTGGCCAAAATAGGACTATGACCTTACCAAGTTTCATTAAATTTGCTTCAGCCGTTTAGATTAGGGGACACATAGGCATACGCACACATACACACACACACTCACGCATACAAAAGATGATCTCATAAGCCTATTTTTTTTTTCATGAATGAAAATAGGCTAAAAATGTCTTCTAATAGTTCAATAATTTTTGCATGGTAAATATTCACTGTCTCAAGTATTTCAGGAATCTTATCTCAATAGGACTTCTGTGTGGTAGTCAATCCGAATCTTCGCTGTTGTGTGATATTCACCCCCAGTCCACACAGGCTGGGCTTCCTAAGGAGATACGTTCCGTATGTTAGGTATTCCCAATTGGAATCTCCACTTCCCCTGGTATTCGCGTCATAGTATGGGAGGCAATATGAATGGTCGACTGAGCTTATAGCAAATTCCAAATATATCTCTGAACTACCCCTCCAGTCCATGGAGTTTAGAAACTGTTCTAGAATTGCAATGTGGATGCTTTAGTTGATTCATTTAGGGGCTTTACGAAATTGTGGTCATGTAGCCCCGTGTACATGGGAGTGTGTGGAATTTGTCTGATAACTTATGTTATTGTGATGGCTGTATTAGTGTGTGTATCCGTAATTCAGATGAGGATTGGGGAGGGGGCATCCGTGGCCTTAAGTTAGGAACCATCCCGGCATCCGCCTGAGTAGAAGTGGGAAACCAAGGAAAACCACTTCCAGGATGGCTGTGGTAGGAATCGAACCTACCTCTTCTCAATTTTGCCCCCCAAGGATGAGTGTACCCCATTCCAGCACTCAGGCCAGGGTTATAGTTCATGGTTGTGCCTGGAATCAAACCCGGGCCTCTGTGTCGACAGCAAAGAATGTTAACCACTACCAGAGGCGGATCTAGGGGAGGGCGAGGAGGGCGACCGCCCAGGGCCCCGCGTCATGGATTTTTAGCCTACTTTCGATTTTTGCAAAAAATGAAAGTAGACTTATGAGATCAACACAGGGCGAAAAAAGTGTGTCTGTCTGTGTGTGTGTATGTGTGTGTGTGAGTCTGTGTGTGTGTGTGTCTGTGTGTGTGTGAGTGTGTGTACTCTGAATGTCTGTCCCCCCCTATCAATTCGAACACGGTGAATGCGAATTGAACGAAATTTGGTACAAAGGTAGCACTAGCAAAGGACACCTCAGTGTCATGTTTTATATCGCCGCCATCTTGACGGAAACGTAATGGCGGCCACACAAATGTTCAAAGCTTAAATCAAATTACGACTAACCTAATCATCCGATCTCTACCAAATTTTGCAACAACATACCTTTATGGGGGGAGCATTCTTTGACCAAACTAATAAGTCATCAGCGTAATAGTTTGCGGATGGCGGCCATCTTTGTGTGAAAATCGATTCCCCCATTAATTCGAACACGGTGCAACCGAATGGAACGAAATTTGGTACAGAGGTAGTACTAACAAAAGGCACCTCAGTGTCATGTTTTATATCGCCGCCATCTTGACGGAAACGTAATGGCGGCCACACAAATGTTCAAAGCTTAAATGAAATTACGATTAACCTAATCATCCGATCTCTACCAAATTTTGCAAAAACATACCTTTATAGAGGAAGCATCCTTTGACCAAATAACTAGGTCATTAGCCTAATAGTTTGCGGATGGCGGCCATCTTTGTGTGAAAATCAATTCCCCCTATTAATTAAAACACGGTGAAACCAAATGGAACGAAATTTGGTACAGAGGTAGCACTAGCAAAGGGCACCTCAGTATCATGTTTTATATCGCCGCCATCTTGACAGAAACGTAATGGCGGCCACACGAATGTTCAAAGCTTAAATCAAATTACGATTAACCTAATCATCCGATCTCTACCAAATTTTGCAACTACATACCATTATGGAGGGAGCATCCTTTGACCAATCTAATAGGTTATTAGCCTAATAGTTTGCGGGTGGCGGCCATCTTTAGGTCAAAATTGATTCCCCCTATTAATTCGAACACGGTGGAACCGAATGGAACGAAATTTGGTACAGAGGTAGCACTAGCAAAGGGCACCTCAGTGTCATGTTTTATATCGCCACCATCTTGACTGAAACGTAATAGTGGCCGCACGAATGTTCAAAGCTTAAATCAAATTACGATTAACCTAATCATCCGAACTCTACCAAATTTTGAAACTACATACCATTATGGAGGGAGCATCCTTTAGTGACTGTTCAGGTCACAATGTTCCCAAACCCTTATTTGGTTGACTGCAAGAGAAGTCAGGTTAGGGTAATTTGTTCATACCATTTCTTTTCTTGTTCATCATCATCATTTAGGTTGTAGGATTTCATTTTATTTAGTGTATATATATCTTGTGTATCTCTGGGACTCAGTCAGGAATATTTCATTTAATTTGTATGGGAGATGTCAGTATACAAGACAGCGGATTGTGTAGGCAAGCTACAAGATGTTGCAACAGCAGGAAACTATAGGCCAAATTTAGATTGGGCCGAGAATAACTTCCCTTGTCTTGAAGAAAGCTTTGTAGAAATTGTGTAAGATTCTGACGTCAGAGAAGAGTTTCGCGCCATGAGTCGTAAGAAATATACATGGGTTCGAGATTATTGGTGTATTTTGTATGGGTTGGAGGGTATCATGACCCTGGCGGAGAAAGACGAAAACATGCGTTGACAAGATGAGAGGGTTTTTTTTTCGTGTCAAGCGAGGCTTCACTTCTATTGTAGCGTCTGATTGGAAAGGTCGCGTTCTCGTAATTTGGCGTAGGCCTATTTGGAGAAACAGTTTTGTTGAAAGCATGGCTTTCGAAAGTACTCGAAACGGCTACATATCACAACGATGTTATCTCTGTTAGCACAATTCAAGTTGGGTACGGAAGCACATTCATTTCTCTCGCAGAGATGTGGCTATGTAAACCAGTAAACATCTCTAACCTCAAACCACGTGTGGAAAATCTTAGAAATGCTGGGGAGAACTGATCTATCGAGCATGTCTCGTAGATTATCTGCAAGACCGTCGATGAGTGAGTAACAAACATCTTATATTCCAACATTCATTTTGGGTCACATGTTTTCGTCATTGCCGAGGAGAATTGAAGATAGGAAACCATAGTCTGTTCGACGAGAGTCCCCGCCATATGTTTCAAGTTGATATTAATACATATATTTTGAAGGTTATAATTAGTTTTCTTTATAGGGAATTACACCTAATAGTTGAACGCCCAAATGATACCAGTTAGGTTGACCAAATGTGTGTCCAACACTCCACGACCCTGCCATTTCAATTGTGTGGTATATGATGAAGTACTTCCGATCAAAAATAGGAGGATGATTTTGGGAAGTTTTAAATCAGTCGCCCAAGGAGGGATAGTAATAAGTTACAACATAGCACCTCAACGTGGGGAAAGAGTAGGGAAACCTAGCAGGTATCATTAGGGCACATATGCACACAGCCGATAGACACCTTAGGAGTATTAGGGTTCACAGTAATTTGTTTTGTTTTAAGGGGTATGTCCACATCAGACAATTTAGAATTAAGGTCAAGGGTTGTGTGTAAATCAAACAGTAAAATGTCAGGGAATCAGGAAACTGGGGGAAGTGGCAGTGAGGAAGATGTGGAAAAGACAGTGGGAACATATGTTACCATTGTTACCACTGAGTCGCAGCTGATCGCTGAAGGTAGTAACTTAAATGTAAATGGGGGGGTTATGAACGATAGTTTGATCCAAATGCTACTGAGTGAAATAAAAGGAGAGATTAAGAAGCAAGGAGAGTCTATGAGTAAGGAAATTAAGGAGCAGGTAGGCTCTGTAAATGAGAAGGTAGAGTCAGTGACCAAACAGATAGTAGAAGTGAAGGAATTTGTAAGTAAGGAAATTCAGGAGAGCAACAGGGCCACGAACACAAGGATAGAGTGTCTTAGCAAAGAAATACAGGACCATAAGTCTGTTCTTAATAGTAGAATGGAGAGTATGAACCTGGAATTAAGTGGGAAAATTAGCAAGCAGGGAGAGGAAATCAGGGCAGAAATTCAGGGGAATCAGGCTGGGATCACAAGTAGGCTAGAAGGGATGGAAGGCCATCAGAATCAGCAAGATGTGGAAATAACGAAAATTAAGTCAGAGATAGCTAGTTCAAGGGCAGAAGTACAGAATGTAACGGGAAAGTGTGATGAGATATGCAACACTGTAAGTGGGAATAAGAGGGAATATTTAGATAGAGTAGGCGCCGTTGAAAATAAGTTGGGAGAGATTGAGGGTCTGAGAGGGAAGCAGGTGGCATTGACCGAGAAAAACGAAAAGCTGCAGGAAGAGCTGATAAAGGTCAGGAGAGAGTTGAAAGAGCGACCGATGAGTCAAAGGGTTGTGATGCCATCTAGTCTGCTACTCAGGGACCCTGGTCTGCCACAATTTAATTCAAGGCAGTTCAATCCTATGGAGTTTTTAAAAACCATTGAAAAGAAATTCAGCAAGGATCTAGGCGACGGGGTTGTCGAATGGGAAACAGTGTTGGAGATCTTGTCTAACTCATTTCAAGGGGATGTGAAAGCATGGTTCCAAATATACAGGCCTAACATGAATAGTTTAAGGGAATTCAGGGATAAATTCAAAGCTAAGTTCTGGGGGGAGGTGATACAGTCCAGGGAAAGGGAAAAATTAACTTTTGGGAAATATAAGGAGAGAGAAGGGGTATCCCTGACAGAATATTTTTTGGCACATGTACTTATTTGGAAGAATTTGGATGGGCTGACCTCTGACAGTGATGTGGTTAGGGTCATGTTGAAGCACTTCCCACCTAGAATTCAGGAGGTAGCTTGTATGCAGAAGGTTAGGACGGTAGAAGAGTTGGAAGAGCTTCTTACGAGCTTTGATGCTTTAGGCAAGCAGCATATGGAGAGGCCAGAGGTCAAACAGGAATTTAGGGGCAATAGGGGGAATAATCAGGAGTTTAATAGGGGTAGATTTAATCAGGAGCAAAGAGATTATCAGCAGAGGCAGGAAAACTATCAGAGAGGTGGGGGGCGTCAGGATAATTCACAGCGACAGGAAGGTAACTATCAGAGAGGTGGGGGGCGTCAGGAAGGTGGTAACGAAAGAGTACAGGTGAACCAGAGGAGACAAGAACAAGGTGGTCAAGGAGCTTTAAACTCCGAACGGGCTGTGCAGGGAGGTCAGTCAGGCAGTCCGTAAGAAATGAAGTCAAGCAGTGTGTTATTGTGGGTGAGGAGGATTTTATGCCTATGAGTCGGGAGGATCTGCTAGCTGACCAGCAGGAGTTCTCATGTATCGGGGAGAAGGAGGCTTTTATGTCAACTGTTGAGTTGAGCATACTAGGTAAGAGAGTGCAGGCATTGGTGGATTCGGGGAGTGAGAGAAGTGTCATCAGTAAGGGATTTTATGATACTTTAATCAAGGACGGTGGTAAGTTGGAAGAAATTCCAGTTAAGTCGACATATGTGGTAACTGCTGTTGGTAATAAATCCCAAAGAGTGGGAAAGCAGGTATTGTTGCCCATGAGGTTTGGTAATGAAGTTGACCACAAGACTTGCTTGGTAATTCCTAACCTAATTTATGAAATTATTTTGGGGATAGACTGGCTTAACGAGCATAGTGCTGTTATTGATTTTGACCGGGGTGTCATCAACTTTGTGAGGGGGAATATAAGCCAGGAGATGAGAATGAAATGCAAGAGTGTAGATAAGACAGTAAAGGCATGTGTTACTGAGGTCACTGTAGGGGATATGGCAGAAGGTAAGGCTGACGATGAGGAGGAAGTTGTGGATTTATGTCACATTGCTGTGGAGGGTGATAAGTGTGATCAACTCCAGCAGGCTGTGGATAAGAGTGGTTTAAGTGTTGAGGAGAGGGATAAGTTGTTAGAGGTTTTAGAGCTAAACCAAGAAGTTTTCAGTGACAAGCCAGGGCTAACACATGTCTATACGCATCAGTTCGAAATTGTAGATCATTCTCCATTTTCAGGACCCAAGTACCCGATACCTCACAAATTTGCTAATGCTGTGGAGAAAGAAATAGGCATTATGCTGAATCAGGGTATTATTGAGCCTTCAACTAGTGCATATCTGAATCCCTTAGTTGTGGTTGGGAAGAGTGATGGCTCGGTCAGGTTGTGTATTGATGCCAGGCAGCTCAATTGTAGGATATCTGGGGACCAACAGAGGCCAGAATGTGTTGAGGAACTGGTTCAGAAATTCAATGGTAAGCAATGGTTTTCCACTATGGATCTGAGTGCATCATTTTGGCAGGTACCGTTGAGAGAACAGGACAGGAAGTTGACTGCGTTTAGCTTTAAGAGTGGTTTGTACCAATTCAGGGTCGTTCCTTTCGGAACAAAGACCAGCAGTTCAGCGTTGATTAGGGCCTTAAATCTAGTGTTAGGGAGGGACACACACGAGTTTGTGACAATGTACATAGATGATTTAATTGTTGCATCTTACACATTAAAGGAACACCTGGATCACTTAGACATTGTTTTGGGGAAATTAAGGGACGGGGGATTTACAATTAAACTTAAGAAGTCTCTGTTTTGCACAACATCAATCACATTTTTAGGGCATACCATCACAACACAAGGGGTGTATCCCGAACAGTCACGATTAGACAAGATTCACAACACTGCTACACCACATAACGCCAAACAATTGAGGTCAATATTAGGGGTCTTCAATTATTTTCGTAGATTCGTAGTTAAATATTCCTGTCTTGTAGAACCGTTTAGGGAATTGCTGAAGCAGGGTACTAAGTGGGTATGGACCCAGGTGCACGATGAGGCTTTTAAGGAGTTGAAGAGAGGCTTTGTAGAGACTGTCATGCTTAGGTATCCTCGTCTGGATTGTCCCTACATTTTGATGACTGATGCGAGCATGCAAGGCATCTCAGGCATTTTGTGTCAGGAGGATAGTGAGGGCAATCTAGGGATTGTCTCATTAGCAAGCAGAGGGCTAAGCATGGCGGAGAAGAGATATACAATTACTGAAATAGAGATGTTAGCAATCGTATACTCTCTAGGGAAGTTTAGGAGTTATGTGTTGGGCAGTAAGTTGCAGATACTGACTGACCATCATGCATTACTTTTTATTGGATCCTGCAAGCTCACTTCGAACAGGATGTCACGGTGGATATTGGCTATAAGCGAATATAACTTTGAGGTAAGGCATATTAAGGGTACTGAGAACATTGTGGCTGACTTCATGAGTAGAAACATTGGGGGTGATGAGGGTCATCAGGTACTGGAGGTACAGGAAGGTGTTGTAATCTGCGTAACCAAGGTAAGCGAGTGTGATGATGAGATACGCTGCTTAAGGAATCTGCTTGTAGAGCAGGAGAAGGATGAGGTCTTAGGTGATATCTTGACTCAGTTGAGAGGTATGGATGTGGATAGTAGAATTAAGGTTGGAAAGTATTGGTACAAGTTGGAGTGTGGTTTCTTGGCTAGGCTGTGCCATGAAGGTGCCTGGAGAGTGTGTGTGCCAAGCTCATTGCAGGTAACGATGATTTGGTATCATCACAAGGCTTTAGGGCATTTTGGATCAAGCAAGGTTCTTTTTGCTGTTCAGCAGCATTTCATTTGGAAGAACATGGGAAGGCAGATTAGGAAAGTTCTGGCAAGTTGTGACTCGTGTCAACGGTGTAAATGCCCAACGAGGTTTCTTGAGGGACCTCGGCAAATGGTGATCACAGAAAAACCAAGGGATTTACTCTGTGTCGATCTGTATGGTCCATTGGTTAAAGCTCAGTTTGGATATCAGTATATCTTCGTGGTTGTTGACGCATTCAGTAAACTCGTCAAACTGTATCCCCTGAGAAAAGGGACCGGGAAGGGTTGTGTCCTACAGATCACTGATAAGTATGTACCTGAGTTTGGGGTGCCTCTCAGGATACTATCAGACCACGGTAGTCAATTCACCTCAAAGATCTGGAAAACCAAGTTGAGTGAATTGGGTATCAAGCACATATTCTCATCTATTCGATATCCTCAAGGGAATTTGTCCGAACGAGTTATGAGAGAATTAGGGAGAGTATTTCGCACCTATGTGAGCAATCGCCACAATGCGTGGTTCTCCAAGTTAGGAGATATTGAACGATGGTTCAATAGTACGTTCCATGAGAGTGTAAAATGCACTCCCTATGAAATTCAGTATGGTAGGAAGCCTACCAATGAGCTTGCTAGAATGCTAGGTTTGGTCACGGGAGAGGAGATTGGGAAGGATGTTTGTATCCAGCTGGCTAGGGACAACTTAATCAAGGCAGGGAATAAGCGTAGGCGCCAGCAGAAGCGGGTTAAGTTTGATTCTTTTGAAGTAGGCGATCAGGTGCTTCTGAGGGTTCCATATCCGTCTTCAGCTGTAGATAAGGAGATAGGGAAGTTTTTTCATCTATTTCAGGGGCCTTTTAAGGTGGTTAAACGTATTGGTGAGTGTGCCTATAGTTTAACGGACCAGGATGGTAAGTCTGTCAGTACACATAATATTAGGAATCTCCGTAGATATCACTCTGTAAAATAATATGGCATGGACTCTTAGAGAATTAGTCAACATAACGTGATGGCATGACAAAACTCAAGAGATGTGACGAAGAATGCTAACCAGCAAAGTGGCATCGAGTGTTAGATGGATAGATGGTATGATAAGGCCTGTGCAGGCAAATACCATGGCTTGTGAAGCGATAGGGTCTCATGATGAGACGAAGAAAATGAAGTGGTAGACCTAAGACACTTGAGAGAAATCAGTGAGGCTAGGAAATGGACACAATAAGACATTCGAGAGAGTGAGAATGTGTGAAAATTTGACAAGTGTGTGTGTATATGTCTTCCAGGGTTTATTTATGTAATAGTGTAATTAGCGTTGCTTCACGTCCGTAGGTTTAACCTTAAAGTACCCTACACGTGTCTCCTGGGTGGTGCTAAGAAAGCAACAGTGATTCAGATGCCGCCGTACTGCCCTTCAGGGCCTCACGGCCACAACTCCGTAACACCTAATAGTCCTTTTAAGGACGTACAGTTTCAAACACAGACAATTGGCTCACAACTAACAATATGCCAATTAAACATCGAAGGCATCAGTAGAGCTAAGAGTGAATACCTTGCTAAGATCTTAGAGGACAACGCAGTTGACATTGTAGTATTGCAGGAAACGCACACGGAAAATGACGAACAGTTGTTAGCTCGAGGAAGAATACCTGGATACAAACCGATAGTAATGCAACACCATGCTCAGTATGGTATCGCCACTTACATTAAGAGCGATATATACCAGTACACTGTCCATCCAATCAGTGATTGTCACACTTTCTTCTCCACATCAGTACAAATAGAGAATACTGTGGTCACAAATATATATAAACCTCCATCCACATCCTGGCCTGACCCTATATCTATAGTCCCTACTAACGAAAATATTATCATAGGGGATTTCAACAGTCATCATACATCTTGGGGCTACTGTCAGAATGACGAAAATGGGACTAAACTGACGGAATGGGCTGAAGTACATAACCTTACCCAGATGTATGACCCTAAAGACAGAGGCACATTTCACTCAGCTCGATGGAACCAATTTGTTTCCAATAGCCTTTCAACTCCCGTACCTCGCATTCGGCGACAAGTGCTTCAAGACTTTCCCCATAGTCAGCATAGGCCAGTAATATACAAAATTGGAGTACAGATTCCTGTTATTCATTCCACACCTCGTCCTCGCTGGAACTTTCTGAAGGCAGATTGGGAAACCTATGCAAAATACTCAGATGCCAACATTAGATGGATTCAAGCGGTACCTGAAAACTACTTAAGGTTCATAGGTCTAATAAAAGCAGCAGCCAAACGATCTATTCCGAGAGGCTTCAGGAAGGAGTATATACCAGGATGGAATGAGGAGTCCAACAGACTGAAAGAAGAGTATAATGAAAATAGCAGCAGGGAGAAAGCTACTGAACTTCTACAATCACTTGACAGAGGTAGAAGAGAGAGATGGATAAATACTGTTGAAGGTTTTAACTTCACGCATTCCAGCAGGAAGGCGTGGTCTCTGATACGGAAACTAGATTCCGCTTCCATACCATCGAAAACACCTACATCTATTAATGTAAATGCGATAGCTAACCATATTGTCCAAACCTCTAGAACAGCAAAGAACAAGAAGTTCAACCGGTTGGTGAAAACAAAGCTTAGGCAAGCCATACGCTCAGCTCAGCCACATGATACATATTCGAGACCCTTCTCTGTACAGGAAGTGGAAGAAGGTTTAATCTCTCTTCAAAATGGAAAAGCTGCAGGATTAGATGGGATTTATCCACAATTATTAAAGAACTGTGGTCCAGCTACAAAACGATGGTTGGCTATGTTTTTCAGCTGTATACTAGAATCAGGAAAGTTACCTGCAATCTTCAAGAAGACCAAAATCATTGCCCTTTTAAAACCAGGGAAAGACCCGAACTTACCTCAAAGTTACCGTCCAATAGCATTGCTATCTGTGACATTCAAGCTCTTGGAAAGATTGATCCTGAATAGAATAGCGCCAGCGATTGAGGCACTGATCCCAATTGAACAAGCAGGATTCCGACCTGGCCGTGATTGCAGTGACCAAGTTCTTTCCCTGACCACCTTTGTGGAAGCTGGGTTTGAGAAGAAACTGAAGAGCGTATCAGCCTTTCTGGATCTCACAGCAGCATATGATACTGTTTGGAAGGAGGGATTGCTATTGAAATTGATCAAGGCTGTTCCTTGTTTAAAGATTATGAACTTGTTAGACAACATGCTAAGTAACAGATTGTTCCAAGTCTACTCTGAGCAGAACAAAAGCCGATTCCGTAAACTGAATAATGGCCTGCCGCAAGGTTCTGTTCTCTCACCCATTCTTTTTAATCTGTACACCCATGATCTTCCGAAAACAGTAGCCCGCAAGTTCATGTATGCGGACGATATCAACCTCACTGTTCAACATGCTAATTTCGCAGAAGCTGAGGCCGTTCTCACCCAAGACCTCAAAGTCCTGGATGACTTTTTCAAAAAATGGCGCTTACAACCAAATCCTCAGAAAAGTGAGATAACTGCTTTCCATCTGGACAACAGGCATGCAAATTACCATCCTAGAGTCAATTTTAGAGGTAAAGAATTACAGTATAATAGCACCCCTAAATATCTGGGAATGACTTTGGATAGATCTCTGACCTACAAAACCCATCTGTGTAAATCTGCTGCGAAATTGAAGAGCCGCAATAACCTCCTTCAGCGCCTGGCTGGAACATCATGGGGAGCGGATGCCAACACTCTGAGAACAACTGCTCTTGCGCTAATCTATTCTTCAGCCGAGTTTTGCTCTGGGGTATGGCTTAATAGCTGCCACACTCAACGGGTGGATGTTCAGCTCCGACAGAGCATGCGTATTGTATCTGGAACACTACTTCCTACTCCAGTCCAGTGGTTACCAGTGCTGAGTAATATCGCACCTCCTCATATCAGAAGGCAGAAAAATCTGGTTCATCTTTGGTCGAGAGTGCAAAATAACAAGGCCCTCCCAATACATGAAGACATGAAACATCTTGGCCCATCTAGATTGAAATCCCGTAAACCTGCATGGAAAACTGCCTTGGATTTAACAAGCAGAAATTTTAAACCTAATGAAAATTGGCGGGTTGAGTGGACAACATCTACGCCACCAGGCATCGTGAACGTTGAGGATCCTCACATAAAACTTGCTGGCTTCAATCTGCCCAGACATACCTGGACTAGACTCAATCGTATTAGATGTGGCTTGGGTAGATGTGCTTCTGTTCTCCACAAATGGGGTTGGAAAGACTCACCGAATTGCGATTGCGCTGACATTCCACAGACAATGGAGCACTTAGTACTGGAATGTCCTCTCCGAGTTTTTCCAGGAAGTCTGGAGGACCTGCATTCTGCTACAACTGAGGCTGTCAAATGGATCAACGAGTTGGACGTTGATTTATAATAATTTTTTTTATCTGCTTTATAATTTATATAATTTGTTAGTATTATTGCTGTGTTATATGAATCTGTATTTATGTAGGTGATTGTGTTGTGTTAACATCATACGATAAATAAAAATAAAAAGTGTAATTTTTGTGTTTTCAGTGCGTTGCTTGTTTGAGTGTTTGTGATCCACACTTGTTTCACCCGTGTGAATCACATGGGGGCGTATTGTGACTGTTCCGGTCACAATGTTCCCAAACCCTTATTTGGTTGACTGCAAGAGAAGTCAGGTTAGGGTAATTTGTTCATACCATTTCTTTTCTTGTTCATCATCATCATTTAGGTTGTAGGATTTCATTTTATTTAGTGTATATATATCTTGTGTATCTCGGGGACTCAGTCAGGAATATTTCATTTAATTTGTATGGGAGATGTCAGTATACAAGACAGCGGATTGTGTAGGCAAGCTACAAGATGTTGCAACAGCAGGAAACTATAGGCCAAATTTAGATTGGGCCGAGAATAACTTCCCTTGTCTTGAAGAAAGCTTTGTAGAAATTGTGTAAGATTCTGACGTCAGAGAAGAGTTTCGCGCCATGAGTCGTAAGAAATATACATGGGTTCGAGATTATTGGTGTATTTTGTATGGGTTGGAGGGTATCATGACCCTGGCGGAGAAAGACGAAAACATGTGTTGACAAGATGAGAGGGGGGTTTTTTCGTGTCAAGCGAGGCTTCACTTCTATTGTAGCGTCTGATTGGAAAAGTCGCGTTCTCGTAATTTGGCGTAGGCCTATTTGGAGAAACAGTTTTGTTGAAAGCATGGCTTTCGAAAGTACTCGAAACGGCTACATATCACAACGATGTTATCTCTGTTAGCACAATTCAAGTTGGGTACGGAAGCACATTCATTTCTCTCGCAGAGATGTGGCTATGTAAACCAGTAAACATCTCTAACCTCAAACCACGTGTGGAAAATCTTAGAAATGCTGGGGAGAACTGATCTATCGAGCATGTCTCGTAGATTATCTGCAAGACCGTCGATGAGTGAGTAACAAACATCTTATATTCCAACATTCATTTTGGGTCACATGTTTTCGTCATTGCCGAGGAGAATTGAAGATAGGAAACCATAGTCTGTTCGACGAGAGTCCCCGCCATATGTTTCAAGTTGATATTAATACATATATTTTGAAGGTTATAATTAGTTTTCTTTATAGGGAATTACACCTAATAGTTGAACGCCCAAATGATACCAGTTAGGTTGACCAAATGTGTGTCCAACACTCCACGACCCTGCCATTTCAATTGTGTGGTATATGATGAAGTACTTCCGATCAAAAATAGGAGGATGATTTTGGGAAGTTTTAAATCAGTCGCCCAAGGAGGGATAGTAATAAGTTACACTTTGACCAATCTAATAGGTCATTCGCCTAATAGTTTGCGGATGGCGGCCATCTTTGTGTCAAAATAGATTCTCCCTATTAATTCAAACACGGTGAAACCGAATGGAACGAAATTTGGTACAGAGATAGCAATAGCAATGGGCATCTCAGTGTCATGATTTATATCCCCGCCATATTGACAGAAACGTAATGGCGGCCACACAAATGTTCAAAGCTTAAATCAAATTACGATTAGCCTAATCATCCAATCTCTAGCAAATTTAGCAACAACATACCTTTATGGAGGGAGCATCCTTTGACCAAACTAATAGGTCATCAGCCTAATATTTTGCGGATGGCGGCCATCTTTGTGTGAAAATCGTTTCCCCTTATCAATTCGAACACGGTGAAACCGAATGGAACGAAATTTGGTACAGAGGTAGCACTAGCAGAGGGCACCTCAGTGTCATGTTTTATATCACCGCTATCTTGACGGAAACGTAATCGCGGCCACCCAAATGTTAAAAGCTAAAATGTAATTACGACCAACCTAATAATCTAGTCTCTACCAAATTTTGCAACACCATATCTTTATGTGGGAAACATATTCAGACCAAACTGCAAGAACATCAGCCCAATAGTTTGCAGATGGTGGCCAAGTATGTGTGCAAATCTATTCCCCCTATCAATTCAAACACGGTGAAACCGAATTGAACAAAATTTGGTACAGAGGTAGCACTAGCAAAGGGCACCTCATATTCATGTTTAATATCCCTATAGCACGTTGTATTTCAACAAGCTACTACAACCAACATTCAATCATACTCCTTGAAAAGGACAAAGAGTTATAACAATACCCATGCATTTAGGAGAAAGTAGGCTATATGTTCTTTACTGAACATCTTGTTTAAAATTTAATTAATGAATTAATTATACTTTTCAAACGAATTTATAATTCTTTTTTTTTTCAGTGCAGCTATGACCTTCCTTGACCGTTTAGCAAGTTTAGATTTCAGTGAAATAATAGAAGACTTCAGCCGGAAAAAAGTGGCAAAGTAATATTTTAATATTGTATAATGTAGTTTACATAACCTTCTTCAAGGGGACTAAAAAGGTTTCTTTCATATTATTAAAAATGTACTGTAGTGTATTCAAAATATTGTAACTATTCTTTATTTTATTATTTTTATTACAGAACTACTTTCAATTTGATTGGATATTTCTTTATTTCCTATTGTTGTGGGCCCCAACTTATCATATCGCCCAGGGCCCCGCAAGACCTGGATCCGCTACTGACCACTATGCAACGAGGTGGACCAGATTTATAATAATAATGGGTTTATTTCACTTGAAAAACAAGTGATAGCCTACATTAAAAATAGTGCCTATGATTTCCATTTTACTTGACTCTGTAAGTGAGATCTTTCAATGTTGGCACCACGTTACATGATATCTTTCACACGCCGAGAGATATAAACTGCACATACAAATTTTGTCTGGTTCGTGAAAATGAATCTTGACGCTACTGTTGTGATGGTACCCATGTTCTGTCAACCGGGTCAGTCAGTACATGTTGGAGTTTCTGGTTGGGTCCCGTCCAGCCTCTGTCTGTCATTGCATCCTTAGAAAATAACTCTAGCCATAATGTTCTTTTCTTCAAGAAAGGCTACTAATTTGGGCAGGCGACCTCAATCTAATTCTTAATGCTTCCAAGACACAACTCATTCTTCTTTGAAATTCGAGACATTTGAACTCAGTTGATATGTCAGATATGCGTAATACCTCAATCGGTAATACCATTGGTCCAGCTGTCGGAATGTTGCCCCGAAGTGGATCTTAAACGTACCAGTAAATCAAATGGCTTGGCTCCATCGCATTTGCGCACCCTAAAATGCAAACTGACTGCACCATGATTCATCGCTGCAACCTTGGGCACAGCAGAGTACTAATGAGACAACTAAAAGACGGATTCGAAATGGTGGTCTCACTATTCCATGCGAGTGTACAGTTCACAGTTGTGCCATCGGCTGTATTCACTTCTTTCCTGAAGTGGACCTAAGATTTTATTGATGTGTAACATCTTTCCACTCGGTAGTATATATATATTTTTTTTGGGGGGGGGGGGGGATTTTGAAAAATGAAATGGAAATGGATGGGACGGAAACAATGAGCGCGCGCGGTGGCGGATATTGATAGCACGACGTACTCTCGGCCATGTGGCTATGTGAAATGTATATCGCTTACGGTTTACTAAGGTTTGGAGGCCCCATTAAAGGTATTCCTACAATAAATCATCATCAAATTTTCTTTCTTTGGTGTGAAAATATTCATTATTTCATATTTGCTGAATACAATTATGATTTATTAAATCTTCATATTTTGTTTGGTTGGTTCCTCAGTTTAGGGGCTGCGACAACGCGGTCATGTAGTCCCGTGTACTTTGGGTGTGTGCAGAATCTGTCTGATAACCGGTGTTAATTGTGTTGACTGAATTAGTGTGTGTTAACTGTTTTCAATTCAAGTAAGGATTGCAGACATTTAATTTTTTCAAGTAGTTCCTACTTTTGCTTTTGCTTACGCCACCATCAACGATCAACTAGTTCTTAACTTGATTACTAGATGCCACCGCAGTCGGTTCCTGGCGACGAATGTTGGAACCTAAGAGCGTCAGTGAAATCTAACCTATAATTTAGCTTCACACAAGTGTAAATAGATAAAGGTTCTTTATCATGCCATAAATCTATAACATGGGACCGCCGGCTTTACTTCCACTCCGAAGGAAGGCATACTCAGGGATTTTTAACACTCTTAAAAAATCCGACGACTTCGGCCGGGTTTGAACCCGCGATCTTGGGCATAGAAGTGGAGCATGCTACCAACTACGCCACCGAAGGCGCTCTTGTGGACTGTAACATCGCTGGAGTGATCGTTATGTGTTGTTGGTACTAGCTACTCTCGCTAATGCAAAGCTCTAAGACATGGGGTCAAGCTATCTGTTGACTTGGCTGACGAGTGGATTCGAACTCGTACGTCAGGCATCCATGAAATGGTTTTTCGTAGTTTCCCATTTTCAGCTTCAGGCAAATGTCAGGATGGTATCAAAGAATTGTTTGAATGTAACCTTGGAATACGGCATTTCATTCTTACATAATCTGAAAATATCTCAACAGATACCGTAACTGCTTTTATATAGGCTACTCAAATTAAAAGCGTTCCGAGTAATAGTTCATTACATAGTTATACTGTTGTTTACTACATTAAAAATGATTAGCGGAGCAGCCTGTTGACTTTCTACAATTCAGATAAGTCTCAACATCAGATCTTTCAACACATTAATAGTAAACAAATAGGTGGCGCTAGAGAGTATCTAAACCTTTCTATAAAAAATCTTAAGTACTGTACCCATTTGAACATAGGACCTTCAGGACAGGATTCTACTCTCGGGGGTGGTGCGTTCCTACTTGAAGCTAACAACTGTCCTGGGATGCATCATTTGGAAGATCAATAGGGCTGATTAATAAATCATCACACACAGGATTCAAAACCAAAGGAAAAACAACTTTATTAACACTGGTAAAAAAATACAAAAATGATCAAAGGAAAGTGAAAACCAAAAATATTAACTTAGGAAAATCAAAATTTAGAATAAGAAACTATTCAGAATTGAACCAATCCCAAAACAACTTAACGAATTACAAATTTTGAAATAAATCCAAAAGAAATCATAAATAACGAAAAAATGTTAAAACCAATGCAAAAGATTTAAAAATAAATAAAAAATAAAAAATTGTAAAAAACTCAAAAAAATGAATAATGAAATTCCAATTAAATTAATCAACCTCAATTAAATTAATTACATTTCAATTAATCAACAATAATTAAATTAATTACATTTTAATTAAATCAATCTCAATTAAATCAATTATCAATTCAAATAAATTAGCCTCAATTAAATTAATTATCAATTCAAATAAATTAGCCTCAATTAAATTAATCATCAATTCAAATAAATTAGTGAATCAAATAATATTCAAATTAAATCAATTAACGTTGATTGAAATGTGAATCCCATCATATATCAATGATCGATTGACAATCAATTAATCCAATCTCTCAATTAAACAAACAACTAATCATTGATCATATGCCAAGATGACAATCAATCTGATCTGACTATAATTAATAATCACTGTAATACATTCCACAACTCTGAATTCAATATTCAAAATACCATGGCAACTCGCCGTTGTGTGCCAATTAATTAATGCAACAAACATTAAGCCATTTGCATATCCACCATTAATTTAGGGCTTCCATAATTATAATATTCATGAGGTATCATTTTATAACATGATCTGGCAACATTGCCCATGTGATCCCGTTTGGTGGATTAAGACACTTTCACCAAATCACAATACTCATGTATCCATTATTCAAAACTACAAAATTCGCCCTCCGAATGAATATGAAATTTGGCACACCTATACCTTTGAGCTTTTAAGCATACATCAATGCGTACTTATTAATACCAACTGGCAAATTTACACTCATACGACCTCAATGGGATTAAAGTTTGAGATGTGCTACACTGATACCTAAAGTAAACACAAAATACCTTAGAAATATGATCATTCAAGGATTGAACTCAGGACTCGTAACAAAATGATCCGGGTCCCGGATTCAATACCGTCTGTCAAAGTCTTATGGGCGTGTTCTTAACTATACCACAAAAATACAACTCGAGATGCTTGCGAGTATCATGGCAAAACACAAAGCTTACCGTAAGGTAAAAAAATAATGAAACCAAAATGAATACCGACTGTATGCAGAAAATTTGCATATTCCAGATACATAAAAAAATCCTATGTTCACATACCGCACCGAGCGACTAAAATTAAACAACGGTGTGTGTATCTTGTCAACGATGCCTGCGACCCTGCAATAAACAACATGACACAAATATATATTTACTAGTTGAAACGCTAACAGGAAAAATATATACACTCGTAGGCTTCGAAGCAAGGACTCTCACCTACCTTTTTCAGAGCATTGCACGTTCACAGACGCTTGTCACTATCTGAGAGAGCAATTAACTTCACGAAAAGGAAAATCAATCACCAAACGAATTCCACTATAATAAAAGTCACCATTATTATTATTATTATTATTATCATTGCTATTAATGTCATCAATATTATTATTACCTTTAATTATTACCGCCGTAATGGAATCAACTATCCAAAGGTTACTGGGTACCTGCACCCTAAAATAAATTCAGTCTTGAAATCCATGAATTCTTCTTCTTTCTTTCTTTCTTTCTTTCTTTCTTTCTTTCTTTCTTTCTTCGATTCGGCCAACTAGGGACCACGTCAGTTCAACTGTCTCTTCTTCCGAGCTTTAACTACCGCCCAGTGTTCCCGCATTCGTCTCCAGTGTTGTTCTTTTCTCTCTTAGGACCACACCTTCCCTGTCTTCAGCTTCGGCTTTTCCTGGAAACATTTGTGCGTACGTAGTTTTTCCTGAAGTGGAACACGCTCCTGGATATCTTTAGGGGAAATTTCCATTTCACGTAGATCTTTCTCAACTTCCGTGAACCATGCCCCTTTGGTTTTCTTATCCTGAAAGTACGTCAATATCCGTTTTGATATCCTGTCTGGGCTCATTCGAGTCACGTGGCTATAAAAGGCAATCCTTCTTTTTCGAATCGTGTCACTGATCTTCTCCACGTGCTTGTATAATACGTGGTTGTGACGCCTTCTGTACTCGCTGTTTTCTTTGATAGGACCCAGGATTTTCCTCAAAATCTTCCTTTCTTTCGCCTCTAGTTTTTTCATTAGACCTTTCTTGTTCATTGTTAGAGTCTCTGCCGCATACGGAGCCTCTGGTCGAATAACAGTGCAGTAATGTCTAATTTTGGCGTTGAAGGATATCGATCTCTTATTGTAGATGTTTTTAGTCAGGTTGTATGCCATTTCCATTTTATTAATGCGTGACACGAAGGCTTCTTTCTCTGATAGGTTAGGCTCTATCCATTCACCGAGGTATTTAAACTTTTCTTCCTTCTGAACTTTTCCTAGTCCGACCTCCAGTTCCCTGAGCGCCGATTTTATGTTTGTCATGAATTGTGTCTTCTCAAAGGAGATTTGAAGCCCAGCCTTCAGGGCTTGATTTTTCAGTTGGTTAAGTTGTTCTTCTGCCGTATCAGTGGAATCTGAAAAGATCACTAGATCATCTGCAAAGGCTACACAGTCGATTGTAAGATTCATATACTTGTACCCTAGCCTTACCCCATTTTCTACCCTTGAATTTTTCATTTCCTTCCGCCATTCTCGGATGACCTTTTCTAAAACACAGTTGAAGAGTAGAGGTGAGAGTCCGTGTCCTTGCCTCACTCCTGTCCTGATTTCAAAGGCATCGGACATCTCTCCTCTGAACTTCACTTTGGAGGTGGTGTTGGTCAGGGTTTGCTGGATAATTGATTGTGTCTTGTTATCTAAGCCAAACTCTTCAAGGATTTGCAAAAGGGTGGTTCGATCAATTGAGTCGTACGCTTTTCTAAAATCAACAAAGGTCACCACGAATTCCCTGTTCCTGAGTTTCAGATATGAAAGGATGGACTTCAGATTCATAATCTGCTCAGCACATGACAGTCCCTTCCTGAAACCCCCTTGGTATTCCCCCAGTTGTGGATCGATTTGTTGTTCCGCCCTATTCTGTAGAGCTTTTGAGAGGATCTTGTAAGTTATTGACAGAAGAGAGATGCCACGGTAATTGTTCACATCGGTTTTCTCCCCTTTCTTATGTAGTGGATGAATTACGGCAGAGGTCCATCCACTTGGGAGTTTTTCGCTCTCCCAGATCTCTTGAATAATTGCAACAAGCTTGTCGATTGCCTTCTGCATGTTTCCACAGTTCAGCAATTATCAAATCTTCACCCGGTGCCTTGTTGTCCTTCAGCTCTTGGATTATCTTCGTGATCTCAGCCTTTGTAGGTGGGGACGAATCGGGGTGGATGTTTGGATTTATTTCATAAACGAAAGGGGTCACTGGAGCCTCACAGTTGAGGAGGTTTTCAAAATAACTTGCTAGAATCTAACAAGAGTTAGATTGTTACATTGCTAGAATCTGACAATTATCTTTATCATTTTGAGCCAATTTCCCGTTGGAATCTTTAAACTGTAGACTTGGGGGGTTGTATTTGTTCAGACTGTGCTTGAAGGTTTTATAGAAGTTACGTGTGTTATTTTTCTGGAAGTCTTGCTCAATCTGTACCAACTGTTCCCTATTAAACATACGTTTCACGCCACGGATGGTTTTTGATGCAGATTTTCTCGCGTTTAGAAAGTTGACCCTATTCTCTTCATTTTTGTGGCAATTCCATTTCTGCCACGCAACCTATTATTATTATTATTATTATTATTATTATTATTATTATTATTATTATTATTATTATTATTAAGATCCATCTGGTTATTAATCTATTTGAATAAAATCATCGCGGCAAAGCCAGGACACAAAAGGTTATTGGATTAAAGTACCCTTTACATAAGTTTATCCTCAACTCGATAACCGATTATTATTATTATTATTACAATTATTATCATAATTATTATTATAATTAATACCTCCATAATAGACTTGGATCACAAGGTTAGTGTATTACAGTACCATATGTAAATCTCATCATGGATTAATCTTGGGAATGAATCTGAATATTATACATGTTTCTCTGACTAGGAAGTCAGCTGTCTACATGACCGTCAAACTTAGCCTCTTTTGAACACAATGGATCCCGTTATGGAGAGGGGTGGGGAGTGTACGACCTTGGTGAGTGCCACTAAATGCTGTGGGCTCTCAAACTGCACTCTTAGTAAAATACACAGGCATAATGAAACACAAGGAGAAATTATCTCACCATCTAGATAGTCTTTGGTTCGACCCGAGTGGATCCTGGTTTTGGAGCAATATCATTATCGTGGTCCTATTTATCACACAAAACACTTGTAAGCATAGTTTAGTCTTACCTGTTCCATTGGGTATGCCCAATACACCTCACTTACCTTTCTCTTTCCTTTCAGTTGGCAGTCGAGTGACATATGGCTGTGTCACCTGCAACTTCTTATTCCTTTCAATACTATTATTACCATTTTATTTATTCATCGTTGAACCGCCGGGGCCTCACGGAACATCACGGTATCACATTGGCATACCATTTAAGCCGATGTTCAGCTTGCTCCCCCAATTACACTCAAATAGATACTCTAAATACTTCTACCACTCAATACCACACTTACCTGCGTTAATCTAAGAGAAAGGACGCGTCGAATCACCCCTGACACAGTTCAGAGTGCATCCGTATGAATAATTATCACCACATGTGTCGTAATAACGGCATTAACATTAAACTTCCTCCCCTTCTATCAGTACTTGATACTATTATTACTCTCGATATTGTTATTATTATCCCTACTTGACGTCATGCTTATTATTATTATTATTATTATTATTATTATGATTATCAATAACCTGCGTCATTAGTGCGTCTATAAATTTTACATTCTTTAAATCTCTCTCTCTCTCTCTTTCCAAATCTACGTGCCTTTGCTCTTTCCGGCAACTTCATCCTGGGGCTGAAATAATAATACAACATAATGGGGTGAACACATGCATTCCTATCAATATGTATAATTTGACGCGATTTGCGAACAAACATCATCGCTAAGCATCTCCTGAACTAAACAAATAGCGTTCCGTCGTCACGGATACACTTAACCTACCACAAATGATACTTAAACTTAAAAATCTAATTTTCTGTTTTCATAAAACAGAAAATTAGATTTTTAAGTTTAAACAAATCTAAGTTTAAGTTTAAGTTTAATGATACTTAAGTATGATACTTAATGATATTTAAGTTTAATGAAACTTAAACTTTAAAATCTAATATTACACTGAGACGAATATCTATTCCTGTATCAAACTAAACACGACCCATAAAACTATGACTTATAGATAATTAATGGAAATTAATACTCATCATATTTCCAACGTTGGCCATCATCCTCTCCAGCAATGTATGTCAGCAACCCCTAGCCATGTGCCTTTCACACCATACCGGCACTACACATATTCACATTCAATGCACTATTCCACTGAGTGATTGATAATCATGGTTAGAACTAAATTTCACCTTATTCTTACACAAAAAGTAACACTACTGGTACGGTTGTTGTACTCCAATACCTTATCCAACACGCGTACGTTACATCACAATACACTTTTCACATAAAAATCGGGCTAGGATTACGCAACACTCGTTAGATCATGTGCCAATTCTTCTGTTATTCCACTCTTCACACGCGCCGGACTGGCGACCTCGATGCGTTCTTTCTTCCCACTGTTCATTCACAGAACTGTCCTTGTTCCAGTGGCGAGGGTTCGAGTCTCGAGCGATCAACTGCGCACCTCCCAACTTCTGCGACTGACAGTACTGTTTCTACAGCTATACAGCTTGTGTTAACTTGTAACACTGCAAGCTCTCCCTGCACACATATGCTGTCTACTAAAGTTACTACTGCTTCTCTGAAATGTTCAACCTGCAGCCTTGAGTCGTACTGACCATTTACATACAACTGAGTGTCATTGTCTGTAGCGTGAAAACTGCACGACGACTGACTGTAAACTGACTTATCGTGAGTGCTTGTAACTGTTTATCGAAAATGTGTCGAACTGCACCATAGCACATTGCGAACACCCTAACAGTCTCGAGCGGGCTCGCGAAACTATGCATCAACTAACTGCGTGACAACCAAACTGCGGAAGACTAACGCCTCTCCGTGAGGACTGCTGGAGAACAACAGAACTCCTTTCCGTGTGGACTGCTGGAGACTAACCACTCTCCGTGTGAACTGCTGGAGACTAATCCCGTGGACTGCGCAGGGGTGCAATATATCTAAAACATGGCGACTGAGCACCTGAAGATTGTTCCACAAGTAAGAGCTCCGTACTCCAGCACATCTATTTCAATACACTGTGTACACATTATTTGTGATAGTAAGGTCAGTCGAATAATAGGATTATCATCGATAATCGATCGTAATTTTAGGGGATATCAATACTGCGTCCTCCGGACTACTTATGGCGAAATATACGCCATCCCCACTCTCACCCCAAAACTCTTCAACCCAGACGGATCCACGGAAGGATCTCAGTTCTGGACCACTGATTTATTAATTTCTTGATGACTTAATTATTCTGTTCATCTTCAAAAAATCTCAGGATTACTTCCGGCTTATTGTAGTCAATGGTTCGATCCTGGGTACTACCGTATCGTAGAAATAAATTATTTTCGCTACTTAGGGGCGTGGTGCAGCCAGAATACAACGTACAACAGAACTTTCCAGAACGTAATCTGATGCAAGCCCCAGGAAAGTCCTTGAGCGTACACCTGCGTGGTAAAATGCACGTTATAGAAGTATGTTCTCGACTAGCCTTTGTCTGCGAGTTCCGTGCGACGTACCTTTGGTTCGTCAAGTGGCCAGTTGCATGACTTGCCCTAATAACACTGCGGCAGGAGCTTAATATGATTAAAATGACGCAAAATCAGACTTCCTTTTCCCTGCAAATCGAGGCTCATTTAAACGCTGTTTTTAGCATGACTGAAAACCATGCGAACTTAGCCTATGATCGTAGGATAAGGGCGCAGTACTGAAATGAAGCAAATTACCTGAATTAATAGTCGGGAGAATATCTGGAGAAGATGTAGTATTATATGTTTACTTCTCCGCTGTCATAGACTCACCCAGCCATCCCAAATAGGATCTCGACTTATATAGTTGAAATTGCAGCTCTGACAGCCATCTTTGTCAAGGAGTCAATAATGCCAACCCAACGCATTCGGTACTTTATCGCATCCGGCAGACCAATGGTTTTCGCCTGGACCAATAATGGTTAGGTAGCGCGGCCCTGCGGTCCGCATTAGCTAATATAACAAGCTTTGTTATTCGACACCCAGAAGGTAGCTTGTATGTCGAATTTCGGGGTTAGTAGACCGACACGTTAACCAACCCACCGTGGCAAGCTTGTTGACCGACTGAAAGTTCCAATATCAACCTTGTAATAAGCCTCGGCCGCTTCCTTTCAACCCTTTATCCAGTTTAATTTACCTTCAATAGCTTGCCACGGAGGGTGAGTGGATAACGTGTCACTCTTCTAACCCCGAGCTTGCAGGTTCGCTCCTGGCCGTGGTAAGGGATTTTTGAAAGTCGGAAAAAATTACGACACGCATGTCATACGATGTTGACATGTCAAAAAACCCATTTGAATTCAGTAGGCCGTGTTCATAATGGCAAAATTAATCTCGGGAGTTTCCGCCAACACAAAGTTCCTCATTTCTCTACTAGAAAGCGCTATAGTGTTCAAGGAGCTTAGATATCTGACCTCCTTGACTTTCATCGTGCTTCAAGGAACAACTTAATTCGACATACAAGCTATCTTCTGGGTGTCGAATAACAAATCTTGCACCCGGCACCCGAGGCCATGCGATATTATTATTATTATTATTATTATTATTATTATTATTATTATTATTTACCTTCAATAACTTCATCTATCAATGTCCTCTTAGGAAGTTGGTGAGGGCATAGCCGTATAGAAACACTCACCAAGTAGAAATCCATCGTATGCCACCCTCAAATCCGTTGGAAAGGGAATAATGAGGGGTAGGCATTCATACATTTGCGATGTGTCGTGATTACTCTCACCATACTGAGGGATTAACATGTCAATGCATGTCCAACACGGAGCGGTGGTGATAATAGGCTGTCAGGCCCAGGAGGACACGACAATGGCATTATGTTTATGATAATGTAGGAGTCTAAGATTTAAGGCTGATTGTACTGCAATTCAGTGGCGACTGCTGATTTTTATAATGTGTAGGACGTAATATGATAGGCTTTACTTAGTTAATTATTATAGCTGGGCTAAATTTAGATATTAGACTCGGTCTAATATTAATTATTCAGTCGCACAGCACTATTACGAACATATCACACAATGCAATACAATTCAATACCACTACAAAGATGTGCACACGCTGAAAACTGATTATCCATTCGGACCGCGCGAAATCGTACTCAATAAGCCCATTGTGTTGGTTTAAATTCAACCAATAGCGAGATTTGAGGATCACAGTCGACGTCCTCAGTGCGCCAGTAAACAGACCAAACCTGCCCCTTCCACCTCAAGGACTCCCGTACATTTCTAAAGCTATAAACACGTGTTTTGAGGATGCAAGGCTTCCTTCCTCAGCTTCTTCTTCGGGCGGTGAAGGTCACACTTCACCCATCTAGGGGTGAAATGTAGAACTAGTTACAAGTACTGACAGTGACAGTGAGACAGAGGTTATCGAGAGGGCGCGCAAGGTTGCTCCAAATACTATTTTACAAAACATTCAATTTAATTTTTGAAAACAGTAACAGGTGAGAGCTGACTGTAGAATGATCCTCACGTCTTACATGGAAGAATCGCCACTATTGCAATTTTACGGGATCTTACAACAATTGATCATATATATGATATCATTAACTTCTTAAGTCTAATTGGTTTGCGAACTAAGCTTGACATTTTACATAACTCTTAACTACGAGAATCCAAGCCCTGGGACCTCCTTTCTACTGCCACCCGAACTATTGATTGTAGGATTCCAACACGGAATTTGCACACGAATTAACCCTCCAATGGTCGCGCTCGTTAATGTAACGCCAGTAGTCGCGTGGATACAGTCGTTGGCCAATTTTAAATGGGTATTCCGTTTGTTATTTTTTTACAATAATTGTGATCCACGCGACCAACCTAGAGGATGTGATTTTTGATTTTATAAGAAGGGTGGAGTGTGATATGTATACTGGTCATAGGCAAATACATGAAATCTCAAATATTTTGACACAGCATGAAAAATTATTTAATTTGAACTTTTGAAAGAAACTTCGAAATATTTCCATCAAACTGTCGAGTCGTGTCGAGTTAAAACTTCAGAGAAGAGTATGTGTTTGGAGTTTCACTGTTCACTTTGGATTTTCTGAATTGCGTCTGGGACCTGCCGTCTGTACGCTCTTTAAGCTAACGCTGGTTAATCCGTTAATGATACCGGGTGAAGCCGGTGTGGGTTGCTAGTATTATGTAAGTGCAAGTGTAGGATCCACGTTCATCACTTCCGAAGAATTACTCTTTTTTCTTGACTGCATAAGCCTTAAATTGTAAAATATTTGTTCTTGTTTAGCCTACTGCTGAATGGTATTTGATACTAGCATGACGCTACTAATTTATCGTATGGCTTTTAGTGCCGGGAGTGTTGGAGGACATGTTCGGCCCGCCTGAGTCTGTAGCTGCTTCCAGCGGACACCCTCATTAGGTTCAGCTACAAGTTCCGTTCAATTTCAAGTAGTTCCAACTTTCGTCACCAGATATCAATGATACCTAGTGGTGAACGTTGGAATTTTGATAGAGCGTTCCGACGAAATCTAACCTAACAATTTAGCTTTACACAAGTTTAGTCTGTGAAAGGATCTTTTACATGCCATAAATCTATGACATGGGACCGCCGGCTTTACTTCCCCTCCAAAGGTAGGCATACTGAAGGATTTTTAACGCTCTTAAAAAATCCGACGACTTCGGCTGAGTATGAACCCGCTATCTTGGGCACGCTGGGTGAGTGGTTAATGTGTAGGACTACCAACACCAAGCTTGCAGGTTCGCTCCTGGCCGCAGTAGGTGATTTTTGAAAGGTGGCAAAATTACGACACGCAAGTCATACGATGATGGCATGTCAAAGAACCGATTTGAATTCAGTAGGCCGTGTTCATAATGGCAAAATTAATCTCGGGAGATTCCGCCAACACAAAGTTCCTCAATTCTCTACTTGAAAGCGCTATAGTGTTCAAGGAGCTTGGATATCTAACCTCCTTGACTTTCATAGTGCTTCAAGAAACAACGAAATTCGACATGCAAGCTACCCTTTGGGTGTCAAATAACAAAGCGTGCACCCGGCACCAGAGGCCATACGATATTATTATTATCTTGGGCACAGCAGTTCAGCATGCTACGAACTACACCACCGAAGCCGCTATGACGCTACTAATATCGCGCAACTGATCAACTTCAATAAAACTGTTCTTTTTATCCCTCACTGTTAGATGAATTCTAATAAATATCAGAGGTACATCGAGCCATTAGATCCAGTACGATTCCTCAATGGCTCTGTTACATAACCACCAACATGTAGCCTCATTTAGAGCACCATTTTCAGCAATGTGTTGCACACTTCAAAATAACAGTGACCGCTAACACAGCCACACTACTCGTGCTGGTGACTCGACGTTGCTACTGTAATGGTCCAATATTACTAAATAACCCTGACGGTAATATTCTGTTCAACTCGTGGCTAGTTGGTTAGCAAGTTAGGCTTTGGTTCGAAAGGCCACGGGTTGAAGTCATGGTCGGATCATATTTTGATACCTGTGACTCGGGGCTAGGTGTTTGTGACGGCTTCATAATTTCTTTCGTTCGTCATGAAATAAGCCTGTAGTAAATTTTGATGTGCCCTCATTTTTATTTTTTATGTGTTTGTTTGTGTACAAATGCACAGTTGTAAATCTTGCCACTTAAGTTTCTTTGCCCTACTTGCAGAAACCACAGAAAACCACTTCTAGGGCAGCTGTTGTTTAGGTTTGAGATGTTCATTCAACTGCCCCTTCTATAGGTATGTATATTTGTGCCTCTGGGCCTGTGTTTATGTTGCTCTTATGTTAGGCCCCTTAAAACAACAATTATCATCATCATCATTTATGTTACTCCTTTTCTGTCGGAAAGAGTTTATTATCTCTGGTGTACTCAAATCGGCTCCTTCTCCATTCCTCAACTAGATGGCAGCACACTTCTTGTGTCTGACCCATGTATATAGGGGGCAGTGGACAAGGAGGCCGTTGATACATTATGTTTTAGTATTCAGAGAGAGGAAGAGTTGAATTGTTGGAATACGATTGTTTCTGAACGGCAAGAGAGACAATCTGTATAAGAAACCTGCTACGTACGCAGTAATTAGTTACCATTCTAACATATGGCTAACTCAGCATATTATCAGCCAGACGCTAAAAGGAGGTGCATAATATATGTATCTTCCTTCGTTTGACTAGATTACAGTCACACCAAATGTACAGCTCTACAGAACTACAAGCAATACAATAAGCTTCTAATGGCATCTCCAAGCCATTACAGAAATGTACCAGGTACAGTTGTAGACCTATGAACTATTCATAGGAATAATAAAATAGTGTTATTTTTAATATCTCTACATACAAGATATATGTGTTTTACAGTCCATTTATTAAATAAGTAAGAAATTATGATCATAAACTGACCAAACTTACAGTCCACTTATCAAGTAGCTACAACTAAGTTATTGAGCCAGAGAACAATTCGTCCAACACGAACAGCTGTAATTCATCTCTCCTCAATTCTGCCTCACGAGGCTGGGTGGACCCCGTTTTAACTCTCAAACCAGTGTTGGGTTATATTTCTTGGAATATCCGGAAATGAAACCCAACAGCTCTGGACCCGGAGTCTCAATACATACTCAGAGACCACTAAAGGCCGCTCTAAGTAAACTAATTATGACTGCAAAATGAAAGGAAGGTCTATAAATATTCCTTACCATAGTAAAAATTATGCTACCCAGCTTCCTTGTTTCTGGAGCTGTGAGACAAAACGCAGTTCACGGCTCATGTGTGAAATATACGGCATCCTTAGCGCGACGCTAATAAATCTTACACACAGTATTGTGTGTGTCTAGCGGAGGAAATGCATATTGTTTATATGGCGACAGAGTTATGAAGCACGACTTTTGTTGCGGTTGGCTCCAGGAATACAAAACAGAACAGTCCTATAGAGGGGGTGGACATTATTTCTAACTTGGTCATAGGTCTCGTAGATAACTGCAGGGTGGTTTTCAAAAGAACGTTGTGTACAAAAGAACGGCTTTCTCTGACGGCCTAAGTGACATTACCGGTAAGTATAATTTAGACTAGGCTACTTATTTTAGCAATGCAATGCGGTTAGTTATTTTCCAACAACGTTGCCTTAGACGAATTCTTGGAGTCTCCTATCGTCATCATGTCACAAATGAATACGTCTTAAGAAGATCAGACTCAGTATGCCTGTCAACGACTATAACTGAGCGTCGGATGCAACGTGCTGGCCACGTCCTCCGCATGCCCGAATACCGTCACCCACGAACTGTACTAAGACGGACACCACTGGGAGGGAAAAGGAAACAAGGCCGGCCTCGAAGAACTTGGCGTCAAACAATGAGAAAAGATCTCAGGACCATTGGCTTCACTTGGGATGATGCCGAAGCTGTTGAGATCGACCGACATCACTGGAGGAGACATGCTGCCCTATGTGCCTTGCACAGGACCCAATGATGATGATGATTGCGTCATTGGCAGTACCTGTCTCGGCCTTTCAAAAACAAAATACCAGAAAACCCGTCAGGAAAATTAGCAACCTAAGCGAGGTACTGATAAATAATAAAGCATTCTGTCTGTTAGGTAGCCAGCCCGGTGGCTGGTTGGATCCTCAAAAAGTACTGCCGCTAGGTTATGTGGGTAGAAACCCACAAAAACTCAAGGCAGCGCTATATTGAGGCGTACTAAGCATGATGAGGAGTGAGGGTGTTTGCCATTGCTTTCCTCACTGAGTCAGAACAGCAGTAGGCTACTCACCCTATGAATGGAAACTTTCACAGCATCCACAGGCACTGACTGTGTCCTGAATGTCATTACTAACCACCACCCATACCTCAGTAGCTTCCATATAATCACAGCCATGAGTGAGACTGAGACATCGGTGAAAAGCCACATTTTACTCTAGCCTGTGCCAACAGACAAATGCAAATGTGCTGCATTCATCAAGAGATGGCAAACAGGCCAAATAAAGCATTAACACCCGGAAAAGGAACTATTTATTTGATAGTGTGCGACAAACCATTGGAAGCCTGAAGGTCAAGGGGCCCTCCGCTCCGCTCTCCTCCACGCGCCTGGCGGTGTTGCCATGCTATTGCACGGTACCTTCAGTGGAGTGCTGGATGCGAGAACGTACATGACAACACCGCACCGACTACGCGTGACCTTCAGGCTTCCAATGGTTTGTCCCGCACTATAATGTTTCAAAACTTAGAAATGACTATCTGTGGATGTCACTGTAGGATTGGTAGTGTTATGTAGAGCTATTGGTCTTACATATTTGGATCTGATGATGCTCGCTTGGCGAGCAAAACATGTCACATCTTAGTTCTTTCTCCTGCTCCTCCTTCTCTTTCTCCTTCTCCTCCTTCTCCTCCTCCTTCTTCGTGTCCTTCTCCTCCTTATTCTCCTCCTTCTTCTCGTTCTCCTCCTCCTTCTCTCGCTTCTCCTCCTTCTTCGAGTCCTTCTCCTCCTTATTCTCCTCCTTCTTCTCGTTCTCCTCCTCGTTCTCCCCCTTCTCCTCCTTCTTCGTGTCCTTCTCCTCCTTATTCTCCTCCTTCTTCTCGTTCTCCTCCTCCATCTCCCCCTTCTCCTCCTTCTTCGTGTCCTTCTCCTCCTTATTCTCCTCCTTCTTCTCGTTCTCCTCCTCCTTCTCCCCCTTCTCCTCCTTCTTCTTGCCCTTCTCCTCCTTATTCTCCTCCTCGTTCTCCTCCTCCTTCTCCCCCTTCTCCTCCTTCTTCTTGCCCTTCTCCTCCTTATTCTCCTCCTTCTTCTTCTCCTCCTCCTTCTCCTCCTCCTTCTTCTTGTCCTTCTCTTCCTCATTCTCCTCCTTCTTCTCCTTCTTCTCGTTCTCCTCCTCATTCTCCTCCCTCTCCTTTTCTTCCTCAATAGTCTGTAACAATATACATGGATTGATTTTTAAGTAGTGGCAACTATTTTTTGTCTCCATACTTAACATTCTTACATTGTTCTATGTTTTATGTTTTACACCCCTAGCATTGTGTACAATCTGTTCCCAGCGATGAGGAAACCAATGGATCCCATTGGTACTGTCTTATCTGTTGATGGTGCGAATAAAGCAGTCAGTTGTCTGATGATCGTCTTCAAGTCTGAAGTAATTCCTACATCCTAGCGATTACATCGAAGTCGCAGGGACTTAAATCAGGAGAGTGTGGTGGATAGGAGATCACTTCCCAGCGGCAATGATTAAACAATTCAGACACTGCTCTTTCTGTATGAATCCTAGCAGCACTGTCAACCGCTCCATTCGAACCATCAACAGATTTGGCGGTGCCAACGGGGTCCAGCGACTTCCACATCGCGAGGAACACATTGTACGCAACGCTGGTGGTTACATCGAAGGCCTGCATAACGTAGAACCATGAAAGAATGTTAAGTATTGAGAAACAAAATAATTGCCACTACTTAAAATCAACCCTGTATATTAATGACATGTAATTATTTCAATTTTGTACTTAGTTCAGTTACTGGAATTATTTTTTTGTTCACCACCTGAAAACTACAATATTAATTTACCATGATAAGTAATAATCATTCTTCGGATTTCCCCAATATTAATTTGGGTCACCGGAGCCAACCAAACTCATTTTGGTTTTGGCCGGGGATTTTTAAGGCCGCGGGCCCTTCCTGGCGCCACGTAAATTTTCAGGTGAAAATTCCACCCTGCTGTCACCGGGATTCCAACCCCGGCCGTCCGATTGAAAGACGAGCAGGTAAGCCACTGCGCCATCACGTTCACCTTCCATGATAATTAGGCTAATGCAAGTTATTTTGCCGTATTGACTTATAGATTCCTCTTAAATATAATAGGCCTATCAATACAATTCATGAAATTAATATTAAATAAAATTTTAGTACATGTTTCGACCCTTCGATGGAGTCTTCTTCAGCTTTTTCTAAGGAAAAGAAATCTACGGTATTGTAATTAAAACTTGAAGAAAAAAGCTATATCCAGGTTCAAAATCAATTGTAAATGAATGGAACCCCTTACAAAACATTACATATAATAGTTGAATTGAAACACTATTATTTTGAATTATGTTAAAGATCTCAAAAGCTACTGAAATATTCTCAAAATGGCATGCAGCCAGTTATCAAGAAGTTTCCAGTATTGATTAAGAAATTAATTTGGGTGACTAGTTTCGGTCATCAAGCGATAATTATCAGATCCCTTACACTCAAGCTACTAAGTGTGCAAAATACCATCATATATCTGTATATACAGGGTGTAACATAAATGTACGGCGCAAATTACAGGACACATTCCTCACACGTAGACGAAGGAATTATGTTATATGAACATGGGTCCGGAAACGCTTTGTTTCCATGTTACACCTCATTGTCTCCAAATTATTTCGCACAGGAATCACACAAGAACAGAACGTTAGAATCGTGGGGAACATGCACTCTTGGTTACGTCTGGTTACGTTGCCATTATCGTAGGTGCACCGCCAGTGGTTTGTTTTACATGGCCCCGTTGCCATGCGACTTGGCAGATGTGCCTTTAGTTGTGCAACAAAACATACTTCATACTCGATAGAGCACCTCCTCATTTTAGTGCTAATGTCCGTCGGCATCTAAATAACAGATTTGGTGGCAAATGGATAGGTAGAGCTGGACCAATTGCCTGGCCTCCACGCTCTCCGGATCTAAAATCACTGAACTTTATTTGTGAGGGCATTTGAAAGTTTTTGTGTATCGAACCCCGGTACAAGATGTTCAGAGTCTCCGTGCCCGTATTATGGAAGGCTACAAAACCATATGCAGTACTCCAGGGATACAACAGCGCATCCGATATTCACTACGACGGTGGGTTGATGCATGTATCAATGCGCACGAAGGGAATATTGAACATTTCCTGTGTGAAAGAGTTGCGTGTGGAATGCTGGTACGTTCTGTTCTTGTATGTTTCCCATGATAAATGGGGATGTGTCCTGGATTTCCTGCCGTACATTTTTGTTACACCCTGTATATTGTATATATATATATATATGTGTGTATATATATTTGTTGTTATTTTATTTGAGGAGCTATATTTACAAATAAGAAACCAAGTGAGTACAGTTTTTAATGCAAGAACTACGGTATTTATTAAACATCGTTTCAAATGTTGTGTTGTATAGAATGATGATAATAACAATACAGGATTGGATACAATGAATGTCAAATATAAAACAATATTTAATATGAAACAACAATAATATCAACTGGCCCACCCCAAACATTTACTCAGGAACCGCCCTTGAGTATTGGATATGAGAGGATTTCCCAGAGACCTGCCATTATTCAATAGCTGTACCGGTATGTGGTTAGCGCGGTATTATACGGCTTCTTATTCGGTTCTTTTCGCTAATGCTCTATGTATTATTTACACATATTTTCACAAAGTGCTTCCAATAATCGAGAACTAAATCTAAAAGGCCTTTTATGTTTACTCAACACATTGAAAACATTTTGATCTTCACGAAACTTTGTGTTTATCGATATTCGCTACAATCATCTTCGTTTGGCAGTAACCTCATTCTGTCCAACTATGGCCCAGAGAACTGCAATGTTCTGACCAAAGGCAATATATCACCCGTGGGCGGCTTCCTCCCCATGGACAAGTTAAATGGATCCCTCGCTGAGTGCACACTTGCCCTTACAAGCAATCACCTCATCCTCTTCAGCTGCTTTCAGTAGAGATAACACAGTCGTCTTCACAGAATCAATACCATTCGTTTATTAGACTATTTTCCTTTATAACAAAAAAATTAAAATAGGCTTATGAGATCACCTTTAGTCCGTGTGTGTATGTGTGTGTATGCGTATGTGTGTGTCCCCCTAATAAAATCTAAACGGCTGGAGCGATCTCAATGGAACGCAGTGAGGTCATAGGACCATTTTGGCTGACCCCTACCGTGCCCTTCAAACTTTATTATGTCTCACCAATCCATGACGGCTGTGCGAAATATTTCACCGGCATTCTTTATCTCCGAAACTATTTTTTATATCACCCAGAAATTTTGTACGGTGATATGGATACTAACTACAAGTTCATCTGTGTAACTTTCTAACACTTGTTAACTACAAAACGAAAATGGCGGAGAAGCGAAGTTGAAACATTTTAATAGACTTTCCTCACGATTTAACCATCTGAGCGAAGTGAAATTTGGTGCAGTAAATGTATATACACATCGTAATGCAATTACATCTAATTTAGTTTAATTGCTTACCTAACAATTTTAAAAGTAAGTTTTTGTTTCAGGTGTACTAATCATGCGATCGAAGTCAACGTTTAAAAAATGAACCTACGCAATAATCGTCATCTAATAGTACATAACTCTATGGCCTACATATATAAAAATCCAACATGGCGACATCCAAAATATTTAGATGGTTCTCAATATCTATTAATCTATAACAGCAATCAAACTGTAATTTCAAATGGTGATAGAGGTTGTGAACATAAGTTCACCTATGGAACTTTCAATAACCTGGTGAGCACAAATCGAACATGGCGGCGACGCGAAATATAAATAGTTAAATGGACGTTTATCGCGATTTAATCATCCGAGCGCAGTGAAACTTGAGGTACGGTAAATGTTTTTACAAATTTTAATCCAGTGGCATCTAATTTTTCCAATTGTTTTCGTAACTACAAGATGGCAGCTCTGTGAAATTTCGAAATCTCGTTTTTATTTCTTTGTGTCCTAATCATGCGATTGACACAATAATCTTTATGTAATGGTACCGGTATATAACTTTAAGACCTGCATATTGTACCCATATGACGTCATGTGGAGAACATGGGTTCACATCCCGACTGGCTCTGTCCTTTCAGGGTGTGGCGCGTCTCCCCACAGTGCAAACACATATTCAGGATCCGAATACTACCAGGAACTACTCTACAAGAAAGGGTAAACAACTTCCTAAAAATACTATTTAAGTTTAAATCATGGCTTATCATACAACAATTACAACATCCAATTACATTTAAATTTCCCCACAAACAACAAAATACACTTTGGATCACACAGAAGATAATGGCAAAAGGGACAATGAATGCTATTCTACATCATTTGTGGTCCGCAGCTGAGATCATAATCCGACCTCACCAGGCATACTGCCACATCTCTTCTTGTGAGTCTATGAGTCTATCACTGGTGTCTCAATACACCCTACTTTGCACTTCACTAAATCTGTTCCTTTATGGTAATGCATTTTCTGTCATCTGACAAATGTTCATATTTTATGCACACTCTTAAACAATAAAAGTAATAATCAAAATTAATCAAATAAATATTACATCAATATTTTTACACAAATAGCACTTCCATATTAGTTACGTTACAGTAATTATTTGCTTGACTATCCATTTTGCATATGGAATATTTACTTTATTTCATGTGTCAACAATGCGTTAGCCATTGTTGCGATAGTTTACTTGTACAACAATGTACTTTCATTGCTGTGTATTGTGTCCTTCGTCCGCTTTCCCCACAAACGCTAACAACAGTACATTCCTAGTCTACATAAACAATGCCAGTTCGCTGTAACGATACAATACGTCTCTAAGTCGTTCAATATATAAGTCGATTTATAGTTAGTTTGCATCAAATCCACATTCACGGTACCCGTATGCAAATATGCATCTCAAACTGGGTTTTAAACTTCAAATAATGTGTCAGTCGCTTTTAGCGCAGTTAGTGTCCTGAACAGCTAATTTTGCTAAATATCACTTGATTTCAACAATTAAAAGACGGTTATGACTTCCTTATAATGCTACGAATTCATTTCTGTAGCCAAAATAAACAATTTCTTATTAATTAATATGCCAGACCATGATAGCGCAGTCTCCAGTACACTTTATTATAGGGTCAATCATAAACTTACCACCCTTAGTGAACACAATAGCTTAATGGCTCGGGTCGCTAGGGACCCCCTGCTGTGTGTCACGACCCTCGCCGTCCAGCCTCTTTCCCAGCTGTCTCATTACTTATTCACACACCAACCAGACTTCACAATTCTCACTCTGATTCTGTTTAGTTTAAGGCGAAACTATTCATCATATGAACTGGATATCCAAATATTTACTTCCTATCGATAGGGTAACATTAATTGGCTTCAATGTAGCTCAATAACATAGTATAGCAAAGGAATGGGTTATACTAGGCACAAAAGTCCTGGGGAACTGCATACGGCGTTTAATGGTGTGGTTTAGTGGTCTTACTGCTTGCCACTGTCAGACATGAAGTCTCGGTAAGGCGTCCACGACCCTTCCGTACAAATAGATTCTCGCATCACAGTGCGGATCATTACAATGGAGTAGCTAATTGAGTTGGCAAACGTTAATCCTCAATTGCCCTCATGAAGCTCGTATGGTAGCCCAGACACCTGTCCGTCTCCACCCGCTATCATTAATACAATGGTATGCCCTATGGCGATACATCAATACAAACCATCGTAGAATAGCCTGTATGGTCCTGACAGTGTCCTAGAAACGTTCCCTGCATTAATTAACTTAATCATCTTGATTTTACTCTTAAACTGCTCGCATATCAGCAGTACCAATACTAGCTCTGTTAGTATACCGCAGATCATATGACATTTCTAGTTTACCTTCTATATGGCGTGTTTACTGATTTTCTCTCATTACTTATCCTTACTGGTATTTGGTTTACTGGCATTACTACTGGCTTTACATTACAACAGTTTCACTTATTACCTTTATCATGTATAACTTTAATTGCTGACACATTATGATATCAATCTTACATATAATCTTTACTTTTTAATTACCTGGGATCTGATGCAACTTTTATCACTTCATGCAAACATGCTGAATATTTCCTTACTTCGACTCTCTTGCTTATAAAGTTATTGTTTAACTTTAATATTAGACTTACTTTGGTCTTACGCGAAACAGCTGTAAGCCAAATCATTCTCAAATGGCAAATACTTCTACATTAAATACGAGGAATGCTAGCTCGTATGAATATTACTTCAAAATGCCTATTTTTACATGATTTTTCGACTTAGACGTATCGTATCGCTAGCTTCTACATGATATCATTGGAATTTGTACTCACGTCATTCTGGTGGTCGACTCTTATGATGCCACTTTATGCCCACCATCGTGGGCCTTACAGATGCATCGTGATGGATATGTTATATACCTTTAGTTGACACAATACATTTTTCACTTCGGTAAGACACATTTTCAATTTACCGTATTTACACATCTTCCTGGTACATTTCATCACACAATACATTAGTTTTAACACTGACATACATTTATCTATATTACAGACACTTTTCACACGATTTGTTTCATACACTTCACAATTTCGTAATAACAGAGCTGCAGGTGACGCGATTTCCGGTACCAAACTTCACTGGAAGTCTCTATCAACCGCGACCCTGGCTACTCTTCCTTCAAAAGGCTGCTAGTGTGAATATTCCTCCCCCTTCTACTCAGTGTCTTTGTCTATAGTGGCAAAATATCACAATAACTGTGACCTGGTTCCCTTCCCATGATCTATATCAATGGATATAGTGTGACCATTGTTGATTACTAGATCATGACTTGCGCGCTTTACCGTATTACCCATGTGACGGTGTAATTTACTGTTCAATACCACTTTATTCTATACTGCGCGGCTTGATAACTCTCAGCTTTACTTGGCGTTTATTTTTATGGCGTCTATGCACTCGTAATCTCATCCAATCAGTCCAGTACTGACGAACATTTTCCTGACTGAAATACTTCTATAAACCTTACACATAAAATGTTCCTGTACGCACTTGTAAATTACTTATAACTGCGCGGTCTAATTCCTTCATGTTAACTTTGTATAATACTCTACACATGTAGTTGCGCGGTCTTTGTTTATATATCTGAGCAGACGGACAGCACCTCCCCCGTCGGAGTGCTCCAAGTCGACTGACTTCTTCATGGCTCCATGCTCTATTTAAGGCTTTCTTCTCGCAACATAGTTCTCTCAAATTCACGGACCGACCCTTCCTTTAAAACTGCAGCTCGCAGGGCTGTAAGTGCCTCCAGCTGGTACAATTTCTCACGGAGGTTCCATTTCCAGTCTCGTGCCTGTGATTTGATCGTTCAATTAATTAATATTAATTGATCTTGGCGATGGCGTGGGTACGCTACTCCCGGGATTCCCCTACTGCGTATTACTCCAATGGTCAAACATCCGCATTCATACGTTCTCCGTCCATAAAATGCTTAATCTGCTCCAATAAGCATACTTCTTGGGCTTATAATTATTCTCTCCGGATTTTATTCATGTTGATGTTGATCTCACCTCTCTGGGATGCCTGGTTTTGATGTAATCAATTTCATGGGGCGTTCTTCCCCTTCCATTCTTTCTTCCTTATGTCTTGGCGAATCCCATAGCAATTAGTCTCTGTCCTGGTTCCCCCTCGCCGACGTAAGTAGTCCATAGGCGCCATCTGACACGCCTCCTTTGACTCTGCTAATTTGTCAAATGTCAATCCTGCCTCGAAACTGTGCTTTCTAGTTCCATTACTGTATCTTACAGTGGTATGGAGATCTTTTATTTTACAATATTTGCTTATAATTCCAGTACACAATCTGGAATTAAGCTGAAATGTCATGACTAGTCTTATATCATGTGGTTCTTGGTTACCACGAGGTTTTTCCCCCTCAAAGACTTTTGGTTCGATACCCCGAAAAATCCTATACGTGATTTTTCTTCTCTGGAGCATCAGGTTCGACGCCAGTCAGAACAAGTACCATGGGTACAATATATAAAAATCCAACAAGGTGACTATCCGGAATATTTAGACTGTTCTCAATATCTACGAATCTATTTCAGGAATCAAACTGAAATTTCTTATGTTGATAGAGGCAATTAACTTATGTAGGATATATGAAAATAGGCTATCTAGTTCCTCACGGAACTACTTGTTTTTCTTAATCCCGTTCCACTGGTGTGCCTGGCCACTGTTTTAATTTGTTGTTTAATTTGAGGGGCTGTGACATCGCAGTCAGTTATCACCGTGTACTTGGGTTAGTGTGGAATTTTGTTATTGTGATTGCTGTATTAGTGTATCTATTTGTAATTAAGGTGAGGAATGTAAGTAGGCAGCTGTGACCTAATTTTAGGAACGATCCCGGTATTCGCCTGGAGTAGAAGTGAGAAACCATGGAAAACCACCTCCAGGATGGCTGAGGCGGCTCCTCACTTTTTCCTCAGAAAGCTGAGTGGACCCCTTTCCAGCCTTCAAACCAGATTTTTTTTTGGTGGAGCCGGGAATCAAGCCTGGACCACCGGGACGACAGCCAAGAACGCTAGCCTCTACACCAGGAAGTAGTCACTAATTTAATTTATGCTGGGGGTTACCACTCATTGTCAGTGGAGTGGCATTGGATACTCAAAACAAGTAGTTCCCTGAAGAACTAAATAGCCTATTGCCATATATCCCACTGGTCTCTTCCATTAAAACTCTCCTGACTATTACTAGGATTTTCCTTTTGATATACTAAATAGCTTTTGGTTCACGACCTTCTAAGAGATCTTAAAATTGGTGGCTGTGCTAAATTGTTAAAATCACGTGTATATTTATCATGTCTTCATCAACACAATTGCAATGAGAAATTACAGTATGTGCTAGAATATATAGCTTTCGATATCGGTGATAAAACTCCTCTCGCGAGATGGCATTTTTCTGTAACGAACCACAGGAATTATTTTTTCGGGAAGCCAAAGGCACGGCTTCTATGATTTATACTGATTGTTATCATAGCCCATCATACGAATCTTATTTTCAATCGCCTGAATACGATACGAGAAATGAAAATAATAAAGGTTTTTAAAATTTCAAACTGATGCATCTTGAATTTTTGAAAACAATTCCTTATCATTGGATGACTCTGCACTAATCTCTGAATAGAGATTCACTGTGCCAAGTTTCTTTGCATTCGGGTGATTAGATTGCCAGAATTTTTATTTCGACTATTTGAAAATTACTTCACCGTCATGATGTTTTTTTTGTTTCTCAGGATTTGGAAATTCACATGTTTGTCCTTACTTAATAGTCCTCTAACACCATACAAACGTTCTGTTCGATTGCTTCAATACTTTCGGAGATATTGAAAAATGTATCGTATGGATGCCATGTTGGACTGTTTTGTATACTATGCTATAGAATTATATGCCAGCAGATGAATATCATTTTCGTGGCTCTCTAGAAACCTACATTCCTATCTTTGGTTTAGGACATGAGAAATATACACGTGATTTTAAAAATGTAGCACAGCCACCATTTTTAAGATCTCTTAGAAATGAAATTAAAATCGCCATCAATGTATTAGGGCCTAAGCCTTGTATGAAGATTTACCTTGTCACGTTTCACAGCTCTCGGATAATTGTCTTCAATTTTACAAACGTCCTCAGGCTTATCATCCAGGACAAAAACTGCAGCGGTTAGAATATGTAAAACAGATTGCCTCGGTTGTAAGGTGTGGTAGCTATGTAGAGATGAAACGGTTAGCTCAGGGCAGGATGGCATTGTGAGCTACATCAAATCAGGCAATAGCCTAAGATTCAAACACACAATGCTCCTTTGCATTTGGAATCAGTAAGTGTGACGTTTCACGATGTGTGGTTTTACTTATTGCATCACCATTAATTACTTCGTAATTTTGTCTTTTACAGCTGTTTGATTCAGGTTATACAAGTCTAATCGTTGTCAAACATTGTAGACACATTGTTGCCTTGATAGTTTGACTTCTTCTCACATTTCTTCCAACAATATACAACTCTTTATTGTTGTCATTTGTTTTTACAATGAGGCCAGTGTTTATACAGTCATTTAGAGTTGAGACTTTGCAGTGAGGAGATGGGCAGGTCAGTTGAATTAACGCCGAAAAAGAAAGCTGCTATAGTTGCTTATTCATCTGTTGTTCTCAGCACGAGAGAGATAGACAGGTTTTAATCAGTCTACGATTTCAAGGTTACTGAAAAAATACAGGGAGGAAGGATAAATTGATCGAGAGAAAGGAAGAGGTCGAAGAAGGGCGTCTACTGCCAAACAGGACAGGATATTGAAAAGGCTTTCACTCAGAGATCGTCGCCTGTCATCAACTGAACTAAATCGAGACTGGGAAGAAATGTGCGACATCTCAGTAACCAGTAGAACTGTAAGAAATAGACTACTGAAAGCTGGATTCTCAGCCCGTCGTCCTAGAAAGAAGCCTTTATTGACCAAGAAAATGCGACAACAGTGTGTAAAATGGGCAAAAGCACATGCGACAAGGACACCAGAGATGTGGAACAGAGTAGTCTTTTCAGACCAGTCCAAATTTAATCTGCATGGCTCAGATGGAAAAGTGTTTGCGCGTCGAAGAAAAGGTGAAGAATTTTTACCATCATGTATAACACATACTGTCAAACACCCACAAGGACAGATGGTCTGGGGGTGCATTTCTAATCACAGAGTAGTTCGTCTGAACTTCATAAATGGCACTGTCAACGCGGATGTCTACATAAGCATCCTTGAAAGGAAGCTTATGCCCACAATAAGAGACCAGTCTGGAGGTGTTTCCAGGTGCATTTTTCAGGATGACTCCGCTCCTTGCCACAGAGCTTTGACGGTGATTCCTAAGATTAATAATTATACCAAGAACGAAGCTGATGCCATTCTTGGTTAATTATCACATATTTTTACATTTCAGGTAAAATCCTGCCTTAGACAAAATGGGGTTCAAGTGTTAGAATGGCCTGGAAACAGCCCTGATCTTAATCCTATTGAGAACTGTTGGAAGGTTATGGGTAATGCTATCACCAAAAAGATGCCTCAAAATAAATGGGAAATGATGGAGGCCCTTGTGTGTGGTTTCATGAACTGAGTGAGGAGTACTGTAAAAAGTTAATTCTTTCAACGCCTTCACGATGCTGAGAGGTGATTAAGGCACGTGATGGAGCAACAAAGAATTAAATGGCAACAGTGCATTCATATAAGGCAATTGTGTATTTACAAACACTAAAATTGATCAGTGTCATGTTACAACATTAATACGCAGGGTTTCTTCCAACAGTAGTAAATATATTTCAGAAGAGCTAACAGAAACGCTGACATAAAATCCACCTACATCCATTTTTCAAGAAAGTGTTAAATTATTTAAAAAAATACCTTTTATAGAAACAAAAATGAAGAATAAAATAAAATTGACAAACATTACTACGTATATTCATTTCTGATAGAAGTAGAGAGATTTCAGGCCAGTTTAGCTCAGTTTTCAATTATTATTTAAAAAATTGTCAATTTTAGAAGGTGATGCAATAAATATTTCCACCACTGTATATACACCACGGACAGGCCAACAAGGACCACGCAAATATCACTTCTTTATAGGTCTAGTTTCCTTCTTTCTCTTCCAGAAGTCTTTCATCCTGGTCGACTGCGCAGCTCTTCTTTCAGCAGTCCATTCTCCTTTGTTGAGATTCTTCTTCTCCCCGACAAGAATTTTGAGGCCAACATTTTTTTCTGTACTCTATTCGATTTAGACAATCTTCTTCAGTAATTTTGAATTTTTGAAGTTCTTCTTTCATTTGTTTTACATAGCCTCCTTGCCCTTTATAGTTCCAGATTTTATCAAAAATTTGTTTGTTTAACCTTGAGCAATCCATGCGGACCATATGTCCGTAGAACTGAAATCGCCGTTTTCTGATCATCACTTCAAGGTTGTCGATTTTACTATACATTTCTGCATTGGATCTCGGTCTATAACCTTCCTGTCTTTTCCTAGGACCATGGTCATGTATTATATAAAATTAAAATATAAATTACAATTCCAATCCGTTATACCCCCAAAACAATCACCCCAATTCTGCAACATGTAGGGCATTGACAAATGCTGATGACTGTTGCTTCTTCGTGGTATTTGACAGCTGCAGGCAGAAGAAGCAGTTTTGGTATAACATTATTTTTGATGGTATGTAATTCTTTTAAAATAATCGAATATTTTAGTGGAATTGAAATGAAGAATTTGGGCCCTAGTACATGATAGGGTTTGTTGGTTGTAGTGTGAAAAAGGAGAGATTTTGTCGAGACCTATATTAGGTGCTTGCTTTTGTAAAAATGAAATTTATATCAATAAAGTCAAGCTGCCTCAGCGCCATATTGGTGTGTTAAGAGTTTGTGCAATAAATACTTAAGAAAATTTTGTTAAACAAAACTTTGATGGTTTTCCGTCGGTCAGTAGCCTAGTTGGTCAATAGTCAATAGGTATTTAATAGTTGATTGTCCTAAATACAGTAACATACACCACATTAGAGAGACTAGACTTGGCAACTTACAGGTACATTTGTACGAGGAACACATAGCACTTAGGAATGTGAGAAGGGGAATAGACCGACGAGATAAGGGACCCTCAAACACAGGAAGTCCCCTTCAGTCGAGTGCAGAAAGTGACTGCTCTGAACAGGACCGCGCAAGACTTAACCAAATAAGTAGCCTGTATACAATCTCAAAAGACCATTTAAAACAACCACATATTCACTCCAAACAAGCAGATTCCGGAGGTCAATCACCACTTCCAGTATCTTAACATAACATCACATAGACCACAACTGACGAATATTGACGAGTTGCATTATCTCAACAAATACTGCAACTAAATAAGTGTATACATTATAAATATTTTCACCCATATTTTCTGACATAGATTGTATAGCCTAAGTGTAATGGATCTGATGATGATCACTTGACGATCGAAACTGGCCATCCAAGTGTATTTATTAATCTCATGTAATTTATTTCAGGATTAGGGAATAACCTAACTCATTTGGGTACAATCGTGTAGACCGACTGAAAAGCATCAAACTCTTGTTTACTAAGGCAACACTGAACAAGTAGTTCCGTGAAGAACTATACAGCCTATTTTCATATATCTTATTTTTGTTAATTGCCTCAATCAACATACACAATTTCAGTTTGATTGCTGTATTAGATTCGTAGATATTGAGAACCGACTAAATATTGCGGATGGTCGCCATGTTGGAATTTTATATTTGTAGGTCTTAGCGTTATGTACTGTTAAATGAAGATTATTGTGTGCGTGTAGTATTAAAACTTTAATCGCATGAATAGGACACAAGAAGTAAAAACGAGATTTTAAAATTTCGCACAGCTAAGATCTTGTGGTTATGGAAACAATTGATAAAAATAGATGGCAGTGGATTAACATTTGTATAAGGATTTACTGTATCAAGTGTCACTGCACTCTGATGGTTAAATTGCGAGAAACGACCATGTGAATATTTATACTGCGCATCGCCGCCATGTTGGATTTGTGATCATCAGGTTATTGAAAGTCCTATAGATGAACTTATGTTCATAGCCCCTATGAACATAAAAAAATCAGTTTGATTGCTGTAATAGATTCGTAGATATTGAGATCCATCTAAATATTTCGGATGGTCGCCATGTAGGATTGTTATATGTCTTGACCATAGAGTCATGTACCATTAAAGGAAAATTATTACGTAGGTTCATTATTCAAACTTTCACTTCGATCGCATGTTTACTGCAAAAGAAATAAAAACTTAATTTTAAAATTCGCACAGCCGCCGTCTTGAGGTTATGTAAACAATTGTACTAAATTAGATACCACTGCATTGCAATGTGTATAAACATTTCCTGTACCAAGGTTCATTGCGTTTGGATCATTAAATCGCGAGAATCCAACTTCACTTGGCCGCCATATTCGTTTTGTAGTTAACCGGTTTTTGAAAGTCTTATATATGAACTTTCGGTAGTGCTCTTTATATCCGTACACAATTTCAAGGTGATACCGCTAATAGTTTCAGAGATATAGAATGCCGGTGAAATATTTCGCAATAGATGCCATCTTGAGGTTATGTAAACAATTGAACAAAGTTAGATGTCGGTGCATTACTATGTGTAGGCCTATATACATATACTGTACCAAGTTTTATTGCGTTTGGTTGGTTAAATCGCGAGAAACGTCTATTTTAAAGTCGCAACTTCGCTTGGCCGCCATGTTTGTTTTGTAGTTACCAGGTTTTCAAATGTCACATAGGTGAACGTCCAGTAGTTCCCTTTATCACCGTAAAGTATTCCAGGGTGATACCGGTAATAGTTTCGGAGATATTGAATGCTGGTGAAATATTTCGCACAGCCGCCATGTTGGATTGGTGAGACGTAACAAAATTTTAAGGGCACGGTCGGGGTCGTCCGGAATAGTACTATGCACTTACTGAGTTTCATTGAAATCGCTCCAGCCGTTTAGAAGTTATTAAAGGGGGGGGGGCACACACACACACCATCACACACACACGCACACACAGACAGACACACGGACAAAAGGTGATCTCATAAGCCTATTTTTTCATAAATGAAAATAGGCTAAAAGTGGCTTCAAACACCATAAAATTATATTACGTATAAAATCCATTAATTTAAGAACTTACAAGATCTTCATCCAGAGCATAGGCTGACCAAAGTGTGTCAGTTTTCCGTAAACCAACCCGTCCTGAACGTATGCAGAAGTGTTCTCAACTTGGATGTTAAGAATTTTGCTGTGGGCGTGTCGAAGCAATGTGAGTGGAATTGAATGATTTAAAGGATTTGTTTCCTTGCGCGCTATCTCACGGGAGTTCCATGAATACTAAACTTGTAGGGATACTGTTGCTGCTCGTATCGACGTCGCATATAACTTCTCCAAGTAGCCAGAAAACTTTCGAGTAAATGAATGATGAAATCGTGCAGTTTACTTTCTGTCGTTACAAGGAGTGGTATCCTAAGGGCATGGTACCCTTTGAATATTTCATATTGTCTGTTTATAGCAGTCAAACATCATACACTGTAATGAAGCAACTTTCTACAGTTTATTGTCGGTAAAGTTTCCAGCTGCTCGCAATGTCACAACTACTAAACGCTAACAGGAGATATAAATAGAGAACATGAACAAATATATTGTTTTAGCCTGCTTTGATCATATGAAAGGTGTGCTTATGAGATTACTTTTCGTACGAGTGTTTGCGAATGTGTACATTTACTGCCTTTTGATTACAAATGAATACATACAGTGAGGGCCCTCCCTATAGAACGGAGCTTTGCAGAGGCCGTGCCGAAGACAAGTCGCAATGATTCACCGCCAGATCTATAGCAGGTACCGATTATAACAGCGGGTCGGGAAGCCCCAGCTGCTGTCACAGCATTTATTACATACGCAGCTGGAAAGATACCTTAGTTGTGATAATTAAGACTTTTGTGAAGTACTGTAGCCTATCTCGTATCCCGTGAACATGGTTAGGTATAGATCAAAACATCGAATTTTCCTAGTGGAATTTTATCTTCTCAAGAGGAAGTTTCCAGAAAATTTGTTCTTGAGGTTCAGTGCCGTGCGATTCTTACTTGTGGGGGAACCTGAAACAAAATGTATACAGAAACAATCCGCGTACTCTGGAGGCCCTCAGGATCGAAATAACTGCACATACTAAATATCAGTGAGGATGAATTACAGTGAGTTTACCAAAACTTCCTACGTCGGTGCAACGTGTGTTTAGAAATTGGAGTGTCGAAGGAATGTTCTCGATTGAGAAACATGTTGTTATGGTTCTGAGCTGTGATTATTCAACAAAATTATGCTAAATGGTCCGGCTAAGCTCAAATAATATACAGCGTTTCGCCCCAGTGTACCATTCGGCTCGTCAGTTGGTACGGTACACCTCACCAAGACGCTGAATAGTGCTCAATAAGCAGGCCAATGCAGGACACTGGTACACTGGGGCGAAACGCTGTACATTATTTGAGCTTAGCCGGATCATTTAACATCATTTTGTTGAATAATCACAGCTCAAAGGACCATAACGACATGTTTCTCATTCGAGAACATTATTTCGACATATCGATTACCAAGGTACGGTTTGCATTTACTATGGAAGGAAGACTATACTTCCTCTAGTGCTTTGGCATTGCTCGTGACGTCGATACTACATATTATAATGTGTATCAAGTGTCTTGCATTGGCCTGCTTTTTGAGCACTAAACTGCGTCTTGGTGAGGTGTACCGTACCAACTGGGGAGCCCAATGGTACACGGGGGTGAAACGCTGTATATTATTTGAGCTTAGCCAGACCATTTAACATAATTTTGTAGAAATTGGAGGACAACATTTCCAGCAACTACTCGGAAATTTATGTAATTATGATTATTAAACACGTTAGAAAGCGTAAATATGTTAAACTAGTTGGGCGCTACGCTGCTACTAGCACCAATGCCTTGATCAGCACGCTGCAATACACAGTGTCTGTGTCGTCACACGGCCTCTTCGAGGCTCCGTTCTATAGGGAAGGCCCTAACTGTAGTATCGACACAGTTCATCCAGTTTCAATGAGATAGGATCATTCCATAATGGGCTAAGGAAATTCTTATCTGTGGAACTGACATTTTTAGCATCAATACTTAACGATAATTTCACTTGAAAATTACATACAAGAATAAGTAAATCATAGCATCGGTTCATTATATGGCATGCAAAAGATCCTTCCATAGACTAAACTTGTGTGAAGCTCAATTGTTAGGTTAGATTTCGTCGGAACGCTCTATCAAAGTTCCAACGTTCACCACTAGGTATCATTGATATCTGGTGGCGACAGTTGGAACTACTTGAAATTGAACGGAACTTGTAGCTCACCCCAAGGGTGTCCGCTGGAAGCAGCTACTGACTCAGGCGAGCCAAACATGTCCTCGGACACTCCCGGCATTAAAAGTCATACGATAAATAAATTATATGCAGTTAACATAAGATCAGATTATTCCCTGTGTTGTTATAAGGGAATTCTATTATGGGAAATTTACATTCACATCATCTACAGTATAATTCTAAGAATCAAACTGAGCGTTATGTAGTCTACCAGGCGTTTAACGTATAGTAGGCCAAATTGTTTATGATACCAAATTTCATAGTTATTGTTGCAGTAGGTTCTTGTTTATTAATTAAGGGGCTTTGGCGACATCGTGGTCATGTTGCTCCGTGTACTTGTGTGTGTGTGGAATTCGTCTGATAACCAGTGTTACTGTAAGGAAGCTTTTAGCTTTACGTGACCGTTAATCATGTGATCATGAGCCACGGAACCTCCTTTTTACGTGGATTCCGAACCACAGGACATGGCATTTCATTTCGAAAATATCACATGCATTGACCGGTAATCGAACACGGTCCACCTTGGTGAGAGGCAAACAGCTAGACCGCTGCGCCACCACGCCCCTACCTGTGTTACTGTGATGGCTGTATTATGTATATTTGTAATTCAGATTGGCCATGGTCTTAAGCTAGGAAACATCCCGGTATTTTCCTGGACTAGAAGCGTTGCAGTAGAGTACGAGACAGACTTTGGTGTGTGTGGGGGGAGGGGGGGGGGGGAGAGGGCAACGGTCAAGCTGTTGGCCTCTCACCAAAGTGGACCAGGTTTGATACCCGGTCAATGCATGTGAGATTTACGAAGTGAAATGCAATGTCCTGTGATTTGGATTCCACGTAAAACGGAGGTCCCGTGGCTCATGATCGCTTGATTAATACTCACGTAAAACTAAAAGCTTCCTTTGAGTACGAGGCATTACAAATTATAATTTTCTTTAGAGAGTGCTACAATATTGAGTTTTTAGAAACTCGGAGATTTGGTGATGACATTGGCATCTTGATCGACACACCTGAGGATTTGAATGAGTTGTTAAATGGATGGACTCCGTCTTGAGGAAATAATTCACGATGAAAATCAATAAATCTAAAACAAAAATAATGGAATACAGCAGACATAAATCAGAAACCCCCTATTGATGTCAAATTGGCTGGTGAAAAGATCAAGGAATAAGGAGACTTCTGCTACTTAGGAAGCAAAATAACCAGTGATGGACGAAGCAAAGAGGATGTAAAATATAGGTTGGTTCAGGCAAGGAGGAGATTTCTACAGAAAAAAAAAGGAATCTGTTGATATCGAATATAGTGTTAGGTATTATGAAGTTTTCTTTTTTTGTCTGGAGCGTGGCAATCTATGGAAGTGAAACTTGGACTGTTGGCGCAGCAGAAAACAGGAGAGTAGGAGGGTTTGAAATCTGGTGTATACAGGAGGATGATGAAGGATAGAGCAACACATGAAGAAGTATTGAGACGAGTAGGCGAGGAGAGATGTTTCTGTCGACTGCTAATGAAGAGAAGAGATGGGTTGGTAGGACACTTACTACGACACACTAGAATAGAAAATTTAGTTATGATGATGATAATTTTTGTTTTAAGGGGCCTGACATCTAGGTTATCGGCTGATAGTGAATGATGAGATTACAATGAAAACAAACTAGGAATAAAGAAATGCCATCAACTCTCATAGAACGAGGAAGGAGGGCCATGAAAGGCAGATTGTAAAGGGAAAGAGGAGAGGGCCCGCACCGAGGTCAAAGTAAAAAGGGGAAAAAACGGACCCAGCTCAGGAATCTCTCGGGGTCGACAACTCCCAAGAGGTGTCGGCAAGAAATAAGACGGAGAGGAGCCTGGCACAAGTAAGTGGAAGCAATGCCGAAATCAGCTGAGGTCCCGTGGTCACCAACCCACGTCCCACTAGATGTGAGCCCCTGGGGGGAATTTAGTTATGGAAGGAAGGGTTGAGGACAAGAACTCTAAGGGTACACCAAACTTAGAATATGTTGAAGGAAGGGTTGAAGACAAGAACTCTAAGGATAAACCAAAGTTAGAATATGTTTAACAGATTGTCTTGGATGTAGACTATGTTAGCTATTTTAAGATCAAACGATTAGCTCAGAACAGGAAGATGGACTGCTGCATCAAATCAGTCAAAAGACAAGACTCAAACAATAACAACAACAGCTGTTTATCCTGGCGATGCATGGTCGCGTTTTAACATGTGAGAAAAAGAGATGTGTGTGTAGGCTTTTTTCTTCGCTACTAATTGGCGTAAGATCATAGCTCACCCCACTTCTGATGTTGCGCAAGGTAAGCGGAAGATTAATTTTTGAACAATACTCTACAGTTAAATAGCATAACACGCAATGGTTTGGAAAACAGAAGAATATCTGCAGTTCTTCAAGGCCCTGTACCAATAATAACACTACATTCGTGATTTTATGTGGTTTCGAAATAGGCTTCTTGCGTGTTAATTGAGGCGGCTTCGGTGGCGTAGTTGTTAGCATGCTAAGCTTCTATGCCCAAGATCGCGGGTTCAAACCCGGCCGAGGTCGTCGAATTTTAAGAGTGTTAAAATCCCTCAGTATGCCTTTCTTCGGAGGGGAATTAAAGCCGGCGGTCCCATGTCATAGATTTATGGCATGTTAAAGAACCTTCCACTAATTACACCTGTGTGAAGCTATATTATAATATAGGTTAAACATTCGACAAACTCTCTTTGGTTTCGACGTTCGTCGCCAGGGGCCGATTGCGGTGGCATCTGGTAATCAAGTTGAGAACTAGTAGTAGTTGACGGTGGCGTTTGTCGGCAAAAGTAGGAACTACAAGATAAAAAATCAATATCTGCAGTCCTCACTTGAATTGAAAACAGAAAAAACACACTAATACAGTCATCACAATTAACATCTAATCAAATTACTTTAAATTTTAACACTTGTTTTATAAAAATATTTTCCTTTTTATAAAGTGGTTATCAGACAGATTCTACACACACCCAAAGTACACGGGGCTACATGACCGCGTTGTCGCAGCTGAGGAACCAACCAACCAACCAACGTGTTAATTATTGATGTAAGTAAGTGCATTATTGTGTTTGCTGTTCAAAATAAAAGAGAAAGAAGAGTCGGCCTCCCACGGATTGAGGGTTGAGCTACGGCGTTTCCATGGTAACTAGAGCTGGTAATCGAATAATAATCGATTAATCGAATAGTTTGATATTAATCGATGAATCGACTGACCGTTTATTTGATTAATTGGTTATCGGAACAATAAATTAATCGGCTAACTGAAAAAATTGATTAGTAGACACGAGATAAGAACAGGAGTTTAAATGGGAGGTCATTGCTTACGTTGAGTTATGCTTATATTCGGAATGATGTATAGAAATTTATAAAATTACTTTATATACCGACAGTAGTGGCTACGCTGGCTAAAGCTCAGCATTAGGTCATGGGGCCAAGCTCTCTGCTGACTCGGTAGACGCGTGGGTTCGAGCCCCACCGTCGGCCGTCCTTGAAATGGTTTTCCGTGGTTTCCCCATTATCAACACCAGGCAAATGCTGGGACGGTACCTTCCGACAGGCCACGGCCGCTTCCTTCCAAATCCTTGCCCAGTTTCATTCACCATCATTCATTTCATCTCTCATTAACTCCTCTCATGAGGTTGGCGTCAGGAAGGGCATCCGGCCGTAAAAATCATCGCCACAAAGACTTCCATGGCATCTCATCCCCGACCCCGTTAGAAAAACGGGAATAATAAGGGGTAGACATACACACACTTTATATCTAAATATACAAAGTGTCCTTTCCTGTTTACATTAACAATAATTAAATAAGAGTCAGTGACAGAGGAAGGACAGACATCAATCAAATTGGGAAGGGGTTAGATAAAAGAAAACTAAGGGTTTTCAGCAATGTGTTTGAATCTTTGTTTAATGTTTGCAGGAAGGACAGGAATTTTTTTTTTTTACTCATGAGATCTACACAGGGCCAAAAATTGTGGGCCAGGCTGTGTGTAAGTCTGTGTGTGTGTGTGAGTGAGTGTGTGCACTCTGAATGTCTGTCCCCCCCCCCCCCCCCCCACTATCAATTCGAACACGGTGAAACCGAATTGATCGGAATTTGGTACAGAGGTAGAACTAGCAAAGGGAACCTCAGTGTCATGTTTTATAACGCCGCCATCTTGACGGAAACTTAATGGCGGCCACCCAAATGTTAAAATCTTAAATCAAATTACGACCAACCTAATCATCTGATCTCTACCAAATTTCGCCACAACATACCTTTATGGGCGAAGCGTTCTTTGGCCAAGCTAGAAGGTCATCAGTCCAATAGTTTGCATATGGCAGCCATGTATGTGTGCAAATCGATCCCCCCTATCAATTCAAACACGGTGAAACCGAATTGAATGACATTTTTTACAGAGGTTGCACTAGCAAAGGGCACCTCATATTCATGTTTAATATCCTTATAGAACGTTGTTTTTCAACAAGCTACTACAACGAAAATTCAATTATACTCCTTGAAAAGGACAAAGAGTTATAACAATACCCATGCATCTAGGAGAAAGTAGGCTATATGCTCTATCCTAAACATCTTGTTTTTACCCTAGTTTTCACAAAGAAGGAACCGTGTGAGTTAGCCGTGGTCGTTACGGCGTGGCTGCAGGCAGTCGCTCACATCCGGGAGGCGAGGAGGTTGGAATCCCCCCGCCGGCAACCTTGAAGATGGCCTTCTTTGGTTTCCCATCTTCCTTCCAGGCAAATGCCAGGGTTGGTCCCTAACTATAGGCCACAGCCGCTACCTTCCAATTCCTCGTCCTTACAATCACACTTTCCTTCCCAGACAACACTCCACACGCGACGGTACCTGTAGCTCACCCAATGGGTGTCCGCATAGAAGCAGCTACACACTCTGGCGAGCCGAACATGACCTTGGACACTCCCGGCACTAAAAGCCATACGCTAAAAATATTAAAAAAGAAACAAAGAATGAACATTATTTTAAATTATATGATATAATATGAAGAGAAAAGTACTTGGTCATTGGCTGCATTAATAAAATTATTATATATTTTAATTAATGAAATGTCTGGTTTCCTTCTGTGAAAACGTAGTGAAAGGAGTGAAGTACATTGATTAATTTGCAAAAGAATATATCAATTATTCATCCAATAACTAATGAAAATGTTCCCTTTAAAGCATGGCGCTCAATTTGCTGCACATGTCGGAGCCAGCCATAACGCGGTGTGGTTACTGTTATGCGGAATGTCCCGAGGGAACATGTTATTGCAAGCTTCTCCCGCACAGACAGAGCTCTGGTCAAATGAGCGTGACTAAAGAACACCTTGATGACAATCATAATGAATTAATGGCAAGGATTTTTGCATAATTAATATTATTCCATGACCAACACGGTAGATAAGCGAGATAAATCGGACTTCAAGTCATATTTTGACAGCTCTGCTTGTAGCCATTAGCCTAATGGTCTGATAACTGATTGAATCCATTCAGTATCTCAATTGACAAGATAGGGCTGTAATATGACCTTTATGCCCAAGGCAAGAGGGTAGCAATTCATATATTTAAGATGGCATATGGGTGAACTAATATAACATTAAAATTGACAAGAACGAATCTTAAACAATTCAATTTATGATTCTGAATTCCTTTCTCTCTTAAATTCCCATGTAGCACGTATCAATTCAAGGAACAGTATCACGTTTTATATACATTAAAAGAACCAGGACATCTGCCCACAAAAATTCACCGCTAAACAGACTATGTAATATTTTCAACAATGCTGCTCAAAGAAATACTGCCATAGATTTAATACTTCCTTGGCAGTATTTCTGATGGAATTTATAACCACTCTCCAGAAATAATCTCTCAAACCTTGCAATTTGTAAATCATGAATTCTTACCACTTTTTCATTCTACCTAGCCAACCTTGTATTAAACATGTATTATTTGTAATATACTGTTTTAATTTACACGGTGGTAAACTCATATAGGACTTTCCACTGCATTTGACACATATCATTGTATATCATTGTGAATATTATTAGACAAGACCATGAAAGGGCATGTCATGCGGCACGGCAGATTTCGAATTCTTACTCTTATTAATATAGCCTAGACCAAATTGTTGGGTATTACATGACTAAGTGTATGGTCTGTTTATGCCGTTAATATTTGACCACATAGTATGCTTTGTGATATGGTAATTAGCATTGTTGACCACCACCCAAAAAGCCCGGGTTCGATTCCAGTCTATGGCAACGTGTTTTAATTCTGGTTTAAGTTTTCGATAAGGTGGACTCAAGTGATGTGTGTTTCGAAGTCATGGACCAGACCGGTGGACTACGTGAGTTTACGTCTTTAGTTGGTCATGGTAATTCAACGAAATTATACTGCACGCTAAGGACAAGAGAGCCTAGCTATACCCACACATCCAAGAGAATGTAGGCTACATGTTCTTTACTGAACATACAGTAGTTGCTTTGTTCGCAATTCTATGTCCGACTTCATAGCGGCCTCTCGTTTGAGTCATTTCAATGAAACATGTCACATTATACTTGTCCATTTCATACTAATTCTCATAAAATAGGGTTTGTGATATCTGAAACATATGTTGGCCTGTATATTAGTGATAGAATAAACAAAAAGAAAATGACTTGAGAATGCTTCCCTCCAAATGATTTCACTATCAAGTAACAGTTTCGTACATTACTTTAAAAGTTTGCAACAAGCCTTCTTCGAAATTTTTACTGTCTTCTCTTGCAAGCTGCCTATGTATTGAGGGCCCCAGGTGTTTTCATCTATATGGGAAACATTGAAATGACATTGCATGCTCTTCACCGGAATGTGAGACAGAAATGGAATCCCTTTCACCCGCAGCTAAATGGTGGCTTTGCATGTGTAGCTACTTGGTAGAAATGATCGCCCACTCTCTCACGAGAAGTACGGCCTCTTCCAAGTCTCACAAACTCAGGAGGAATATTACTCCGATACCTCAGCTTATATACTACACAAAAAAGAGGGCTGACTCAGTTAAAAATGCATTCAATTTCATTCGAGACTGTTTGTCCTTTCACCGTCCAGTGTGCAAGCATCTGTATGCTAAATAGTTGCCTCCGTGATCACCTCTTAGCAATTGACACTGCGGCTTCTTCTGCTTTTATACCTATCGTCTTGAAATCGTTAAACACAGACAATAACCATCATCTCCCTGGTCTACCTTTGCTTCTCTTACCCTCTATATCCCATGGCGTCATCGTACGCGTTAAATCTCCCACCACGACCGCGATGGAGAGCTGTAGCAAATCCGGAGATCAGAGGTTCAAATTCCGGCGCTGATACCGGCTATTCGGAGCATGGCTTATTCCAGGGTTTTCCACACTTCCTCCAAGCAAATACCGGGATCGTACCTTACTGCAAGTTACGCGGAACATTCACTATACTAATGAAGATGATGATGATAGACTATCACGACATGGATGTCATACGTTGTTGGCATGTTAAAGAACCCATTTGAATTCAGTAGACCGTGTTCAATGGCAAAATTAATCTCGGGATTTTCCGCCAACACATAGTTCCTCCATTCTCTACTAGAAAGCGCTGTAGTGTCAAGGAGCTTAGATATATAACCTCCTTGACTTTCATAGCGTTCAAAGGAACGACGAAATTCGACATGCAAGCTGCCCTCGGGGTGTCAATTAACAAAGCTTGCACCCGGCATCCGAGGCCATATGATATTATTATTACTCGGTAACGAGTATGATGTCTTCTTTGAGACTACAATACTTCAATGTCTGTGGGTCCTGTGATGACTGTGTAGTCCAATTATGCAGCCGCAAACTCTTTCACAATGTTCACAAACATATATTTCACCCACAACTCGCTGAGGATTGTTCCTTTGGGCGGTCATTCGTTCTTTCCTTGCCTGTCGCATATCCATTGCATGACTTCGACGTCCGTGTTTGAAGTGGTGTGAACCTCTGAGAACAAGCCGACGCCATGCTTGTCGGTTAGGTGCTGTGGTCTCCTAGTTTTCGGTGTTGATCATACATTTCTGCATGTTAGATTTCAGGGCATGTTTGTACCTTTTGCGCTGTCCTAATAATTACAGTTACACATTCTACTACAGTCACCACAAAATCACGGACTATCAGCCAAATTGAACACCCACCCAAGTAAACGGGTATGATAACCCAGATGTACCAGAAATTACTTCCAACAATTCTCAGAACGTGCTCAAGAGGTATACACACATGCATGCATTATTAACAGCCACGTTGTTTCAAAATGTGGTATGAGAAGTAGCACGAAAGTGCCAAGTCGACTAAAGTTGATTTCCGCAGTAAAAGCAGTATCGATGTAAATCGACTAAAGTCGATTGCCGCATCGAAAGAGGAGGTCGGTTGGTTCCTCAGTTTAGGGGCTGCGACAACGCGGTCATGTAACCCCGTGTACTTTCGGTGTGTGTAGAATCTGTCTGATAACCGGTCCCTTAAACAACAACAAGACAGCTTCTTCCATGAATACTTCATGAGGTTATACAGTAGATGTTAGCTGCATTATAGCGATGGTTTATCATTTGGGGTGGAACGTTGCATTGGAATATTACTCTAGCATTTGATTACTCCGCACTAATAACGTTCAGAATGGGCAATGAGGGTGGTGCAACATTTCCACTTTGGGATATTAACAGGTATCTTAATACAAGGGAAGTAACACTTGTACATTGTAATTTATTACAGCTTATAGCTATGATAATTATAACATTTGGTATGAGTTCGTGTGTTTATGAGCATTCAATTAAGAGAAATGTCTGGAGCACTAAACATATTAATGCATTAATTTGCAGATGTTCGCACCAGCAGCATTACAGCTGCTAGGGAAGACATTTAATCAAATCTATTTATTCTGGTTTATGGCTTCTTCCTTTTTTTAGTTAGAAGGGTTTTAAATATTCGGTTATCAGGTATAACTCTTGCCACATTAAAGTCACACGCCCTCAAGGAGGGTGAGGTTTCTTTGTTGTGTGTATTTGAGAGCACTCCTCAAGTCCGGATTCACTTTCCGGCTCTGCCAGGAAATTCTTAATTTTGTTTTGAGGACTGGAAAGAGCTACACTTAACCTCATGAGGCAAAACTGAGAAGAGGTGGGTTTGACTCCCACCTCCGCTATTCAAGAAGTGATACCTAAATAAGGGTTCCGGCCACCTCGCACCCATATCTTAACCCCAGTCACAGATACAGCGATTGACCTTTTGAGTGATTAAAGCAGCGTAATCTTATGTTTATAATGAATTGAAATGATTATTCTTTACTTATTTTGTACAACCTTACGGTACGGTATCTGTGTTTTCTATATCCTCGAATGTCACGCTTGTCTTACATTTTTCTAGCTTCTGTACTTTATTCTCCCTTACATTCAGCGTATGTAGTACATATTTTCTGTGTCTCCAATTCGATTTGGATAGTTCTTAATTTCTATAAAGGATTTCTTTAATTTTTTCTTGAACTTTTGGGATTGAAAGAAAGAAAGATACACACATCAAAAAAAGTTTTGCATCACCTCGGTTCCAAGAGTTCCGGAACCGTTAAATACAAAGGGAATAGAGATCAACACAAACAACATTTCAGCTCGTTTTATTGCTCATGAGACCCACACATTGCATGTTGTACCATCGTACAGCTAGACTTTCAGCATTTGTGGTCCAGATTGCAGTACACACCACTACCTCTAATACCCAGTAGCACGTCCTCTTGCATTGATGCATGCCTGTATTCGCCGTGGCATACTATCCACAAGTTCATCAAGACACTGTTGGTCCAAATTGTCCCACTCCTCAACGACAATTCGGCGTAAATCTCTCAGAGTGGTTGGTGGGTCAAGACGTCCATAAACAGCCCTTTTCAACATATCCCAGGCATGTTCGATAGGGTTCATGTCTGGCGAACATGCTGGCCACTGTAGTCGAGCGATGTCGTTATCTTGAAGGAACGCATTCACAAGATGTGCACGATGAGGTCGAGAATTGTCGTCCATGAAGACAAATGCCTCTCCAATATTCTGCCGATATGGTTGCACTATGGGTCGGAGGATGTCATTCAGGTATCGTAAAGCCGTTTCGGAGCCTTCCATGACCACCAGTGGCGTACGTCGGCCCCACATAATGCCACCCCAAAACATCAGGGAACCACCACCTTGCTGCACTCGCTGGACAGTGTGTCTAAGACGTTCAGCCTGACCAGGGTGCCTCCAAACACGTCTCCGACGATTGTCTGGTTGAAGGCATATGCGACACTCATCGGTGAAGAGAACGTGATGCCAATTCCGTGGGGTCCATTCAGCATGTTGTTGGGCCCATCTGTACCGCGCTGCATGGTGTCGGGGTTGCAAAGCTGGACCTCGCCATGGACGTCGGGAGTGAAGTTGCGCATCATGCAGCCTATTGCGCACAGTTTGAGTTGAAACACGACGTCCTGTGGCTGAACGAAACGCATTATTCAACATGGTGGCATTGCTGTCAGGGTTCCTCCGAGCGGCAATCCGTAAGTAGCGGTCATCCACTACAGTAGTAGCCCTTGGGCGGCCTGAGCGAGGCCTGTCATCGACAGTTCCTGTATCTCTGTACCTCCTCCATGTCCGAACAACATCGCTTTGGTTCACTCTGAGACGCCTGGAAACTTCCCTTGTTGAGAGCCCTTCTTGACACAAAGTAACAATGCGGACGCGATCGAACTGCGGTATTGACCTTCTAGGCATGGTAGAACTACAGACAACATGAGCAGCGTACCTTCGTCCTGGTGGAATGACTGGAACTGATCGGCTGTCGTACCCCCTCCGTCTAATAGGCCCTGCTCATGCATGGTTGTTTACATCTTTGAGCAGTTTTAGTGACATCTATGAACAGTCAAAGGGACTGTATCTTGGATACAATATACACAGTCAACGTCTATATGCCGGAGATCTGGGAACCGAGGTGATGCAAAACTTTTTTTGATGTGTGTAGAAAGAAAGAAGGAATGAATGAATGAATGAATTAATTAATTAATGATTGAATGAATGATGTAATGAAAGAGTGTTTAGAATAAGTAATGAATGATTTATGGAATCAATGATTGAAATAATTAATTAATGAATGATTGAATTAATGAGTTAATGAATGAAAGAGTGAATGAAGAAATGAATGAATGGAATAATTAATGAATGATTTAATGAATGCATGAATGAATGAATTCATGAATGAAAGATTGAATGAATGTATGAATGAAAGAATAAATGATAGAATTAATTAATGAACAATTGATTGATTGTTTGATTGATTGAGTGATTGAATGAATGAATGCATGGATGAAATAATTAATTAATGAATGATTGATTGAATGAACGAGTTAAAGAATGAATGAATGAATAAGTGAGAAATGTAATTTACAGTATGTTTGTGGTTGTTGACATACAGTGTATTCCATATTTGTGTTCGTGTTATTTTCATTCGTGTTTTTCAAGTTCCGAGGCGCTTACCCTCTCTCCTACCCTACTAATTACAATTACCCACTTAAATACATTACCCACAGAAATACAGGTTATCAGACAAATTAAACGCACATCCAAGTACACAGGACAGATGCCCAAGTTGCTCCAAACACCTAAAAAGGAATTAACAACAATAACTCATTGTATTGCTACAAAGCAGCTTAATAAGATTTATTTTTTCGGTCAAGGTAAATTCCGCTCTTGTTCTTTCACTTCGGGGCTCTGCCTAAAAAAATTACATGTGGTTAATATTATCCATAGATAACAAGGATGACATGTTTCGTCAATCAAGCGAGTATCATCAGATCCAAGTACATCAAATCAATCATATACACAAGACAAATGTTTAGAACTGCCAAGCGCTACAAATAACAGTACTCACAATGTCACCCACAAATAGCTGTGGCTTACCACCACTAATTCACGAATGTGTGGCTACTATGGACGGTGTCATTGCAATACCTAGTATGTGACAATGCTATTCTTTTCCAAATAGTTTCCTTATGATTGGTCACTCCTCCCTGCCGTATGTGGAGGTGCCGTCCAAGAGAGAAATTCACCCTATGTTCATTTTCCTGTGGATAAACCTAAAGAAAAATGAACCTCAATTACACTGTACTGCAGCAGTGCATAACTACATGGAGATATACTTTTCTACAGTACAGTCCTCGCATTATATCTCTGCCGGTGAGGACCGTTGCATTTCTGAGAATTCGAGCCGTCAACTCCTCTACTCCTAGTCATAAGACATTAACCCACATTGTGGGGCTCGGGAGTTCTGGCGGCTGACTTAGCATAATGCACTCGGCACACTCATTAGTGCTTGCCACACTATTGTTGGTGTGAGAAATGTTTTTATTGTGGCCAGTACAGTCGGTATACCTTTCCTGGAAGTAATGACGTAGGTCACTGGCAGAGTTATAACGTGGGCACAGTAGGCCTACAATGAATGTATAGCTCATTTTTGCCTATTTTCATTTATGAAAAATATAGGCTTATGAGATCACTTATTGTCCGTGTGGGTGTGTGTGCGCGCTCGTATGTGTGTGTGCCCCCTAATAATATCTAAACGACTGGAGCGATTTCAATGAAACTCGGTAAGGACATAGTACTATTTTCTCCTACCCCGATCGTGCCCTTCGAATTTTATTACGTCATAGCAATCCAACATGGCGGCTGTGGGAAATGTTTCACTGGCATTCTATATCTCCGAAACTGTTACTGATATCAGCCTGAAATTTTGTACGGTGATAAAGGGCACTACTGGAAGTTCTCCTAGGTGACTTTCAAAACCCTGTTATGTGCAAAACGAACATGGCGGTCAAGCGAAGTTGAAACATATAAATAGACTATCCTCGCGAATGCAGCATCCGAGCGCAGTGAAACACGGTACGGCAAATGTTTAGGCACATTGCAATGCACTGACATCTAATTTTGTTTAACTGTTTACATGTGTAGAGAAATGAACACACGTTTTTAGGAAGATCACCACTCTTCCAGCTGTTAAAAAAAATAAACACCACATTAATAAAACGAAGCAATATATGGACTCCAACTGTCCACACCAAGCATCACTTGCGACCAACTATGGCAACATCTTGCAGGTCAAACCATTCCAGTACTTGGGTGAAATTATTGGTCATTCAGGCAGTGAAAAAGCAGCAAACAAAATTCGCGCAGAAAAATTATGCAGAGCATACACAATCACCTGTAACTTCTAGAATAAGAAATCCCTATCCACAAAAGCCAAACTCCGACACTACCACAGAGTTGTCCTACCAGAGGCACTCTGCACAACTGAGACATCGTCACTCACAGTTCACATCAAGGACATCGAGAAAATTGAACAGCAGATACTAAGGAAGATATTCGGGCCCAAGTGACAAGAGGGTATGTGGATGCGAAAAAGCTTGGAAGAACTATATGCATTAACTGAACGATTCTCTTCAGTCACACACAAACGGCGTATGAAATTTTATGGACATTGAACGCGAATGGATGATTCACGTCTGACTAAAAAAATATTTTTTATTATCAATGGGAACCCACAAACCAAAATTCACTGGCTAGTAGATACACAAATGGAACTTACTGAAATCGACATTGATCCAATGACTACAACAAGGTCTACATACAGACACAAGATCAACACCCACAAATTTGCACCCAAGAATCCATCCGAGAAAAGCTTGAAACTCCAAAACTCATGGACACAAGAAAGACGGCAGGCACAGAGTGAAAGAATGAAGAAATTTTGGGCGAATAAGAAGTTCAAGAAGATGAATTTAAGTGCTATTTAATGGTTCCACGTGCTCCTTAGGGGGCTGAACGAATAAAATAATAATAAAATGAGGCAAGGAATGCGAACGGGAAGGATAATAGGGAAATATGTTATAGGAAGAGGATGCACATTGTGTCTATTTTCGACAAACCAAGACCTGTATACAGGTAGTTTCGTAGCGTCCTATACCGTCAAAGAGACCGGGTGGCAAAAGATTGACAGGTGTCTAAGTTGTGGCAAGACGGCTGAAATGGCCTACGTACAATGTAAACAGTTCCTGAGTTCATAGCATACAATTTTCGTAATTCTTTCCAACCTCATTCTGTTGGTTCAGGTACAACGATAATTCATTCAAAACTTCAGTTAGCATTTCCGACAACAGATAGCGTGAACGATGACAAGTGAGCTAGGATAGATGCACGTCAATAAGTGAGCATCACTGTGAGGAGAACCATACCCTTCATACTATAGTCATCTAACGACGGGCTTTTGAACCACAGTAGTGAGAAATTAACCTTAACACAGTGATTAGGATTTGATTATGGCTACTTGAGGGTCTAAACGCGTAATCCTAAATTTGCCCATTTAAGTGTGATAATTGACTAATACATGCAATTTCTTCCAGGAGTGTGTTTACATATTTATAACATATACACCACCCAATTCCTTGGGAACAAGCGTGTTGACTGACTGAAAAGCTGCAGAAGACAATTGTTTACATAACCTCAAGATGGCAGCTGTGCGAAATTTTAAAATTATTATTATTTTTAGCCTATTTTCAATTTTGAAAAAATAGGCTTATGATATCACCTTTTGTCCGTGTGTGTGTGCGTGTGTGTGTGTGTGATTCGTGTGTGTGTCCCACCCTAATAAAATCTAAACGGCTGGAGCGATTTCAATGAAACTCGGAAAGTTCATAGCACTATTCCCGGCGACCTCGACCGTGCCCTTCAAATTTTGTTAGGACTCACCAATCCAACATGGCGGCTGTGCGAAATATTTCACCAGCATTCAATATCTCCGAAACTATTACCGATATTACCCTGACATTTTCTATGGTGATAGAGGGAACTACTATAAGTTCACTTATGGGACTTTTGAAAACCTGGTAATTACAAAACCAACATGGCGGCCAAGCGAATTTGCGACTTTTAAATAGACGTTTCTCGCGAATTGACCAACCAAACGCAATGAAACTTGGTACAGTATATGTTTATATACATTGTAATGCACCGACATCTATCTTCGTTCAATTGTTTACATAATCACAAGATGGCGGATGTGCGAAATATTTCACCGGCATTCTATATCTCTGAAACTATTAGCGGTAAAACCCTGAAATTTTGTACGGAGATAAAAGGCACTACTGGAAGTCCATCTATAAGACTTTCAAAAACCGGTTAACTACAAAACGAACATGGCGGCCAAGCGAATTTGAAAATTTTAAATAGACCTTTCTCGCGATTTAATGTTCCAAGCGCACTGAAACCTGGCACAGGAAATATTTATACACATTGTAATCCACTGGTATCTAATTTAGTTCAATTGTTTACATAACCTCAAGATGGCGGCAGTGCGAATTTAAAATTAAGATTTTATTTATTGTGATGTAGTCATGCGATCGAAGTGAAAGTTTGAATAATGAACATACGCAATAATTTTCCTTTAATGGTACAAGACTCTATGGCCTATACATTTAACAATCCAACATGGCGACCATCCGAAATATTTAGACGATACTGAATATCTACGAATCTATTTTAGTAATCAAACTGCATGTTTTAATGTTCATAGGGGCGATGAACTTAAGTTCACCTATAGGACTTTAAATAACCTGGTGATCACAAATCCAAAATGGCGGTGACGCGAATTATAAATATTCACATGGACGTTTCTCGCAATTTAACCATTCGCGTGCAGTGAATCTTGGTACAGTAAATCCTTATACGAATGTTAATCCACTGGCATCTAATTTATTTCAATTGTTTCCATAACCTCAAGATGGCAGCTGTGAAAAATTTTAAAATCTCCTTGTTTTTTCTTGTGTCATAAACATGCGATTGAAGTTTGAATACTACACGTTCACAATAATCTGCATGTAACAGTACATAACTCTAGGACCTACATATATAAAATTCAACATGGCGACCATCCGAAATATTTAGTCGGTTCTCAATATCTATGAATCTATTACAGCAATCAAACTGAAATTGTGTATGTTGATAGTGGCAATTAACATAAGTAGGATATATGAAAATAGGCTGTATAGTTCTTCACGGAACTACTTGTTATTTCTTGAGTTCTAATTAGTGGCTGCGCTGGCTAAAGCGCAGCATTAGGTCATGGGGCCAAGCTCTCTGCTGACTCGGTAGACGCGTGGGTTCGAGCCCCACCGTCGGCCGTCCTTGAAATGGTTTTCCGTGGTTTCCCATTTTCAACACCAGGCAAATGCTGGGACGGTACATTCTGACAGGCCACGGCCGCTTCCTTCCACATCCTTGCCCAGTTTCATTCACCATTATTCATTTCATCTCTCATTAACTCCTCTCATGAGGTTGGCGTCAGGAAGGGCATCCGGCCGTAAAAACCATCGCCACAAAGACTTCATCTCATCTCATCCCCGACCACGTTCGAAAACGGGAATAATAAGGGGTAGACATACATACATTTCTTGAGTTCTAATCATACGATTGAAGTTTGAATAATATACCTGCACAATAATCTTCAACTAATAGTACATAACACTCTGGCCTACATATATAAAAATCCAACATGGCGACCATCTGAAATATTTAGACGGCTGTCAATATCTACGAATATTACAGCATTCAAACTGAAATTTTGTATCTTGATAGAGGCAATTAACATAAGCAGGATATATGAAAATAGGCCATTTATTTCTTAACGGAACTACTTGTTCTTTTTGTTTCCCAACAAGGAAAGGAATCCAACGTGAATTGTTTTGTTGGACGGCGAATCCACATACGGTTGTAGGCGTGAACAATCATAATGGAAACGAAGAGCATTGTCTGATACGCATTGACAGCAGCGTACCACTGTTAACAATAAGCCACCACAACAGTACAGACACAAATAAATAATGTTATTGGTTTTACGTCCCTTTTAACTACCCTGGCTTTTAGAGACGCCAGGGTGCCGGAATTTTGCCCCGAAATGGATCGTTAACGTGCCAGTAAATGTACTAACACGGCTCCCTCGCATTTGCGCACTCTCAAATGCCAGCTGACTGCGCCAGGTTTCGAAACTGCAACCTTGGGCTCAGCAAGCGAGAACGTTACCCCTGAGCCACGCAGCCAGACAGAGACACAAATAACTGCAGTTGTCTACGAACACTGTGTTAATATTAACCGCGCCAGATAATTGGGCCCACGTCTACGTATTGACCAACTGAAAATATTTTAATGTTAGATTAATAATGATAATTCAATAACTTTCCTTATAGACGATTTAATCTAAATTAATACCATTTGGTATTAAATAAATTTACTACACCGTAGTCAATAATAATAATAATAATAATAATAATAATAATAAATAATAATGAATTAATATACATTAATAATTAACGAGGTCGCCTCCGTAGCGTAGCGGTCAGCATGATTAGCTGCCGCCCCGGAGGTCCTGGGTTCGATTCCCGGCTCTGCCACGAAATTTGAAAAGTGGTATGAGGACTGGAACGGGGTCTACTCAGACTCGGGTGGCCCAAATGAGTAGAGGGGGTTCGATTCCCACCTCAGCCATCCTCGAAGTGGTTTTCCGTGGTTTTCCACTTCGTCTTCGGGCAAATGCCGGGATGGTACTGCCCCCGTAAATTGAATTATACTGAGACCACGGTGGCTGTATTGGCATATGTGAATAAAGTTATGGCCGTCATAGTTGTGACGTGTATATTTATGAGGTAGGCACGGATGACGCAGACTTTATGCAAGTAGGCTGGATGAGCTGAGATTCTTGGTGACGTCATGACTTTGTTCGAGAAGGATCTGAGATTTACGACGCAGTCGCAGGGAAACAAGGAATTGTGCTGAGGAAGAAGTTACGCTATTGGAGGAGAGGCTCGAACCAATGAATGATAGTTTGGAGGGAGACGTAGATTACTGAAACTACCATATTTAATTACTTTTGGCATGCAGAATTATGGAAATCTATTTTCAGTTATGGCATTGATTTGGAATTTTGAAGAAATTAATTATGAGTTTTTGAAATTTGAAAATCCGTCAAGTATAGCCAAAGTTAGAACTTCTAGCAATGACGGAGGAACAAGCTATGGAAGGGATGGATACGCCCCTTAAGAAGTTGATAAAAGGCCTTGCACAGCAGAGAGGAGGCTCTCATAGCTCATGTCTCATGTCTCATGTCTCAAGGCTCAAGCTCTCATGGCTCTCATGGCTCTCATGGCTCAGTTTTCTGATTCTCACATTGTCAGACTTCGAGTTATTCAGTGAAGCAAGTCGTCATTAGCACGTGTGGTAGAGCCCACAGCATCGAACACGCACTGAGCGTGCAGCAGTGCAATTTTACGGTTACTAAAACTAGGCGAAGTTGGAGCGCACACATAAACGAGTCTACAAGATTATCTATCAAAAGTTAGCTACTGCATTTATGCTAATTCAATTGTGCATTACAATATTGAGGCGTGTACGAAAGTTGAACATTTTCACTATTATACTTTGGAAGATATTCGCATTTTAAGACTGCAGACAAAAGTGATTTTCTCGACACCTGAGAAGCACTTTTATAATACCACATTCTACGCTACGGCTGACACATGTATTGCAACCGTGATACTGAAGATTACATTTGGTGATACACTGCTACATTCTACAATGGAACTATATAATCTGGCAGTACTTTCGACTATTATTATAACGGAAGTGGAGATGGAAGACTAAAACTTTAATGCAATTGGGACATATATCAATGGAGTGAAATAGCAACATGGAGCTTCGTTAATCGTCATTCTACAGAAGCGAGCATGTAGTGAACATCCAACTACACTCATGCATCGTAATCCATCGCTGAATTACATCAAATGGCAGTGGAAATATCTTCATACTCCACAATTATGAACATTTCTGCGGAAATAATTGCAATAAACTTCATGGCGAATTTTTACCAGAACTTCAGGGAACTTTCAAGAGAGGCCAGGGTGGACCCGGCTCACACAGAAGAGTTTTTCCAGAAGGATGTCTATCGTCTACACGGAACAGTGCGATTTCCGGAGGAAGCAGTTCTATTCTCCGAGGGCGCAGGTTCCAGGTTCGAGGTCGGAGCACATCTTTACGGTGGTGAAATGGAACCAACAGCAGTCTTCTTTGGAAATTTTCCTCTAGAACTTCAATAAACAGATAAGGTAGTCGTGAACGTTTCTTGATTTATTTGAGCCATTTAGCGATATCCGAGCAACCATTTTTCCCATATTTTCTGTCCCATATATTTTGCCCCATATTCTTGCTTGATATTTCTGTACTCTGTACACTTTGCTGATTTATGCCTTTTTCTACGATTTATTGAGACATTATTATGTCATTGGCATATTTAAATAATTTTGGATCAGTTGAGAATGATATAGCCTATATATTCTTTCAGTAATTTGCATATTTTTGTAGTCACGATTTGACTGTAAAGTTAACGATTTTCTATGGCAAGTTTGAATTCAGACAGCGTGTCATTTTATTATAGTAATTCTATTCAGTAAATTACTTTGACCAATTTTCTGTCATCCTCAAGAAAGAAGAATGATTAAAAGATTTTAGAGCGTTAAAATCTACTACTTTATCGACGATCTTAGAAATACTAGTCGTTTTATGAACATGATTGCAACATAGACATTTATCGTCAATTCTAAAATACCATTGCATTATAGACAATTTTATGAAATATGAACTTTGAGTACGATTTATTGAGTACACTATAGTATTGAACATTTGATAGGAGTTTTTTCTCAATTCTAGATTGGAACAATAATGTTGGCAGTCCACAGTCTAATTGTATTCTATTCGACTATTTATGCAGTTTAGATGAACTTTGATTGAAGATAGTATTTTTATACTGCGATACTTTGATGATATTAATCTCAATTTTGATAGACCAGGGAGGCGTGTCTAATCGTATTTGCTATTAAATTTATTTGTGATTGGCAAATTTTTACTTCATATCGATTCAAGAATGAAACCCACGAAGGTTAAATATAATAAAAGTTTTTGATACAATTGATGAATATAAGAATTTTTAAAGAGGAACTATGGATGTATAATCGTTAGTTCAGTGGACGTGTAAAAGTCGCTGATGAATAATGCCCTTTAATAAGTGTAGGAGGTTCCCACAGTAATATTGATGATGATGATGAATGTATAAGTGGAGGTTTTTTGTGTGTATTGTGGAAGATTTTGATGCCATATATAATGAGATATATGATGAATTATGGGCCAAATTTGGTGCAATTTTGTGCGTTTTGAGCGAGGTATTTTTCCGCTGAGTGTATTGTTCAGGTCCATTGAAAATTATTCATGTGAAGTTACTGTTAAAATTAACAAGAGTGTTTAAATAATTTGAGATAAACGATTTTGAATGGAGGTTACCGTCACAAATAATAATAATTATTAAATCTTATTAAACCTGAATCTAAAATTTAAATATAACTAACCTTCATTGGTCGATTATATCACCACGATTTAAGTAATTATCAACCGGATAAACGTGTGGTTTAATGTATTTCTAATATAAATAATATAAATAATGTAAATAACTATGTAAATATCTTTAATAATAATTTGAAACGAACGGGATTAATAGAGGCGTGTATAAATTTTTCAATTGTCGTTTGACAATGTTATAAAGAATTTAAAATGTTATAAATAATTAATGAACATTTTGTTATAAACTTTAAGCGTTTTCGTTATTATACTCTAAACAACGCTAGTTAAACAATTGGATTATACAATTAAACAAGATTTGGGATTATTAGAGTAATCCATTGATATTGGAACGGAGCATTTAAAAGATTTGCGTGATAATATTTGAGTTGAGATGTGAACATTTAAAGTGTTTTGAAAAGGAGCTAGGCTCTGAGGTAACCAGCATATGCTAACATTGGATGGACAGGTGTGTCCATTTGACGAAGCAAGCATGCGACACGGTGCAGGGTGTATCGCAGGTGGCCAGATAACTGTATGATAGAGGCCAAGGTCATCTACATAGCAGCCTTGCGGTTATAAATAAAATGTGAAGTTCATGAACAAGGAAACAAATGCTTTATGTCTCGTCCCAGCTCCCCTATCCAATCCAAAGTGCATTATTGTTATTATTACGTTCTTTTGAGCTAGAGAAAGCTGAATTTTTGTATGTGAAGTCTACAAGTCCTACAGGAGGACATGATTGCATTGACAATGGCTTCTGATTGCCACGTATATTTTGTTGTTAAATTTTGTTAAATTTTATTCTTTATGTGAAATAAATTATTGTGCAGTTTAAATTTTCTTGTTTCCGACTTGGTTCATTTTAAATATCGTGGTGGAGGTTATTGTGAGGGCATACTATTAAGTGATCCAGTTGAAAACCCAGACCCGAGATTAATTTGAATAGGTAAGTAAAAGGTAAGTATGAACCCCCGTATATTTTGGTGTGTTCCACAATAATTTCATGTTAACTACTGTGCTCTAATCTCGGTAGTATCTGTCAGTGCCATTTTCATTGATGTAGCTGTGCCGGTGCGATTGATTATTGGCAATCCGATTGAGGGGGCGGATATCTGACAGCCTACTATCCGGATTATCGGGGACAGTAGGATTGGCACCACAATTTCGTGGGGCTCGACAAAACTGGATTACCAGGTTGAACGCCAGTAGGATTGGCACCGCAATTTCGTGGGGCTCGACAAAACTGGATTACCAGGTTGAACGCCAGTTGGATTGGTGCAATCAACGTGTGGAGTGTTCGAATAACATTGGATTACCAAGTTATCGATGTCAATGGGATTGTGAAGACTCAAATAAAGAGGTTGATTCTTTGTTAGATGTCTTGGCCAATTGTAGAATTTGAGAGTGTGATTATATAGGGATTAAATGTTGTGTTGTATTAGGAAAATTACACTCAGAAAAGATCAGATCTTATACAACCTGAGAGAGGTTAAATAGGCTGGAAACTTAGAAAAATCGCCTATGATCTGGAGTCGTATTTTATTTGACCGGCTTATGACATGTTTAGTCATATTAAAGATAAAATTAAACTATTTGGATTGTAAATGTAAATTATTTGTGTTAGGATATTTAGAATGAACCAAGGAAATTTGAACATGTGCTTGAGTTTGTTTCAACATGAAGTGTCTACGAAAGTTAATTATAAGGTAATTATAATTTAGATTTAAGACAGAAAATTGCTCAAACTTATATATGGTGAAAGATGTTGCTCAGATGTTGTTATCTTGCTCTGTTTGATGTATGTCCCTAAAGCAGTCTATTATTGAAATATTATTGAGATGGCAGATGAGAGTATTAGGAAGATGTTGGAGGAGATGTCCAACAGTTTGTCTGCTAATTTGAAAGCTAGCATGAATGAAAGTGTGAGGGAGATGGAAGCTAGGAATACTAGTCGAATGGAGGAGAATGCTAGTCGAATGGAGGAGAATATGAAAGTTCTTCAGACCAGTTCTGCAAACTTGGAAAATAATGTGTCGCGTTTACAGACCAGTACCCTGGGAATCCAGAATGCCGTGATTGACATTCACAAGGATGTCTCGGATGTTAAAGTAGATTTATCCAATGTCCATAAAGATGTCTCAGATGTTAAGATTGATGTTTCCAATGTACAGGGAAAAGTTGATTCAGTCCAGAAAGACCTTACTATGTTGAATCTTGATGTTGCTAATGTCCGGGGTGATATTTCATGTGCTAGAGCAGAAGTAATCGTTGTTAGGAATGATGTTGCTACTGTACAAGACAAGGTAGAAGAAGTTCAAAGAGAGGTTAGAAATGTTCGAACCGATGTGTCAAACGTTCAAGTAGACATAAATAATATTCATTCTGATGTTAATGATATGCAAAGCGATATCAATAAGATGCAAATAGAAGTTAATACAGTTTTTGTAGACATTGCCAAAGTTCAAACTGATGTTAATAAGGTTAGAGAAGAAATTGAAACCTCAAAAACGCTTTGTACTCGTAACATTAGTGCTTTAACAACTAGATTGGTTGACGAGTCTGTTAGGACAACAGCTTCTCTAGCTGGATTAAAACATGATGTAGAGGTCATGAGGACCCAAGTCTTAGATCATAATCGTTTACTTAAGGAAGACATTGAAGTAGATATTGCTGAAATGTTAACTGCAAATGTAACGGTTTGGAAAGATGAATGGAACAGGTCAAGTGGGGAACATGTCAATCAGATTCAGGAGCGAATTGAACGAAAACTTGCCAGTACACAAGTAGATATAAATAATGAGGTAGTTCAAATTAGAAAGGACTTGAATATAAGGATGGATTCGCTATCTGAAAAGCAGGTAGAGGATAGAACTCAAATAGGCCAGGACGTGCAAGCATTAAAAACCGCGTTAGAGGAACAAATTCATAAGGTTGTCTCTGATGTCAATGAAACTACGAGCAAACTTCAGAATTTGAAACTAGGAGAAGCTAGCATGATGGAAACGTATAAAGAAGAGTTGATTAGGAAAGTCATCACGGAAATCACAGATAAGGATCCAGAAGGGTTGACTTGTGAAGACAATAGGAATTACGTGAGAAGATGTAACCTCGCTACTGAAGAGAGAGATATTAGTCCTGAGGAACGTATATTCAGATTCCGGGAAGAAGAAGAGGATAGGAATATTGAACCTGAATGGAAATATCGTGATAGTGGGGAGAATTACATGGATTCATATCCAAGAAATGTGACAGTCATCCGAAACTTTGAGGACAAGCCTCAGAAATTTAGTAATACAGATAGTCTAACACCGATAGAGTATATCAGAAACCTGGAAGACTATTTTATTGAAGCCCATATTCCTAGAAAAAGAGAGATGAGAATCGTAGAAAGATTTCTAGCTGGAGGACCCCTTGAGTGGTTCAGGGCATTTCGGTACACTTTTAGTAATTTCGATGAATTTGCAGAGGCACTGATAAAACGATTCTGGTCAATAGACGCACAAAATTCATTAAGAGCTGAGGTATACTCGAGGAAGTATTCGGGTACTCTTCCAACACGGTACGCTGATTTCTTCACGAGCCAGTTATCGCGCTTGAGATTCTTACAACCCCCATTGTCGACAGAGCAGTTGATAGATGCTATTTCACGTATGCTGCCTGTGGAGGTAAGAAGGCTTATTATATCGTCAAATATCAGGGATTTGACCAGTATGGACGAACTATTGAGAAGGCTTGATTACACGAGTCCAATGCCAAATTTGGTTCAAAAAGGTCAGAGGCACGAATTCAAAGACATTAATACAGTCTACATGGATCAAGTTCAGCAAACTGATACGCCTGCTGAAGAGAAAACTGAAAATGTAGGTCCTCACAGGAACAATTATTTTCGCAACAACAGATCACAAGGTTACCGTCCATATCAGCAAAGACGAGGATGGAATAACAATAGAGGGAACTATAATAACGGAAGAGGTAGATATTATAATAACAATGGGTACAATAGGAACTACAACAGAAATAACCAGTACCAGAATCGGAATTAGAATTCTCAAGGTCAGGTTATGACACCGGACAAGTATCAAGAGAGAGAGAAAGAAAGTCAGCAGTATTTGAAGGAATTACGAGAGAAGGAAGCTGAAAACCAGAAGAAAAGACAGGATGTAGTGATCGATCCTGGTCCTTCTACAAGCCAGCAGAATTTGGAAAACAGGAATACAGGACAGAAGAGAAAGTAGAGAGGAGAGAATGCATTAGCCACACACAACCCAGAGAAGAAGAGACTTATGATTAAGGAACATAGAGGAAATATCATACAAGAGTAGAATTATAATTCAATTTCGTGTTCAAGTGAATTCAGATATTTATAACAGAGTTTAAAAACAATTTGCAACTGTTTTTAAAACGTGGTGAAGGAAGAATGCCCCCGTAAATTGAATTATACTGAGACCACGGTGGCTGTATTGGCATATGTGAATAAAGTTATGGCCGTCATAGTTGTGACGTGTATATTTATGACGTAGGCACGGATGACGCAGACTTTATGCAAGTAGGCTGGATGAGCTGAGATTCTTGGTGACGTCATGATTTTGTTCGAGAAGGATCTGAGATTAACGACGCAGTCGCAGGGAAACAAGGAATTGTGCTGAGGAAGAAGTTACGCTATTGGAGGAGAGGCTCGAACCAATGAATGATAGTTTGGAGGGAGACGTAGAGTACTGAAACTACCATATTTAATTACTTTTGGCATGCAGAATTATGGAAATCTATTTTCAGTTATGGCATTGATTTGGAATTTTGAAGAAATTAATTATGAGTTTTTGAAATTTGAAAATCCGTCAAGTATAGCCAATGTTAGAACTTCTAGCAATGACGGAGGAACAAGCTATGGAAGGGATGGATACGCCCCTTAAGAAGTTGATAAAAGGCCTTGCACAGCTGAGAGGAGGCTCTCAAAGCTCATGTCTCATGTCTCATGTCTCAGGGCTCAAGCTCTCATGGCTCTCATGGCTCTCATGGCTCACTTTTCTGATTCTCACATTGTCAGACTTCGAGTTATTCAGTGAAGCAAGTCGTCATTAGCACGTGTGGTAGAGCCCACAGCATCGAACAAGCACTGAGCGTGCAGCAGTACAATTTTACGGTTACTAAAACTAGGCGAAGTTGGAGCGCACACATAATCGAGTCTACAAGATTATCTATCAAAAGTTAGCTACTGCATTTATGCTAATTCAATTGTGCATTACAATATTGAGGCGTGTACGAAAGTTGAACATTTTCACTATTATACTTTGGAAGATATTCGCATTTTAAGACTGCAGACAAAAGTGACTTTCTCGACAACTGAGAAGCACTTTTATAATACCACATTCTACGCTACGGCTGACACATGTATTGCAACCGTGATACTGAAGATTACATTTGGTGATACACTGCTACATTCTACAATGGAACTATATAATCTGGCAGTACTTTCGACTATTATTATAACGGAAGTGGAGATGGAAGACTAAAACTTTAATGCAATTGGGACATATATCAATGGAGTGAAATAGCAACATGGAGCTTCGTTAATCGTCATTCTACAGAAGCGAGCATGTAGTGAACATCCAACTACACTCATGCATCGTAATCCATCGCTGAATTACATCAAATGGCAGTGAAAATATCTTCATACTCCACAATTATAAACATTTCTGCGGAAATAATTGCAATAAACTTCATGGCGAATTTTTACCAGAACTTCAGGGAACTTTCAAGAGAGGCCAGGGTGGACCCGGCTCACACAGAAGAGTTTTGCCAGAAGGATGTCTATCGTCTACACGGAGCAGTGCGTTTTCCGGAGGAAGCAGTTCTATTCTCCGAGGGCGCAGGTTCCAGGTTCGAGGTCAGAGCACATCTTTACGGTGGTGAAATGGAACCAACAGCAGTCTTCTTTGGAAATTTTCCTCTAGAACTTCAATCAACAGATAAGGTAGTCGTGAACGTTTCTTGATTTATTTGGGCCATTTAGCGATATCTGAGCAACCATTTTTCCCATATTTTCTGTCCCATATATTTTGCCCCATATTCTTGCTTGATATTTCTGTACTCTGTACACTTTGCTGATTTATGCCTTTTTCTACGATTTATTGAGACATTATTATGTCATTGGCATATTTAAATAATTTTGGATCAGTTGAGAATGATATAGCCTATATATTCTTTCAGTAATTTGCATATTTTTGTAGTCACGATTTGACTGTAAAGTTAACGATTTTCTATGGCAAGTTTGAATTCAGACAGCGTGTCATTTTATTATAGTAATTCTATTCAGTAAATTACTTTGACCAATTTTCTGTCATCCTCAAGAAAGAAGAATAATTAAAAGATTTTAGAGCGTTAAAATCTACTACTTTATCGACGATCTTAGAAATACTAGTCGTTTTATGAACATGATTGCAACATAGACATTTATCGTCAATTCTAAAATACCATTGCATTATAGACAATTTTATGAAATATGAACTTTGAGTACGATTTATTGAGTGCACTATAGTAATGAACATTTGATAGGAGTTTTTTCTCAATTCTAGATTGGAACAATAATGTTGGCAGTCCACAGTCTAATTGTATTCTATTCGACTATTTATGCAGTTTAGATGAACTTTGATTGAAGATAGTATTTTTATACTGCGATACTTTGATGATATTAATCTCAATTTTGATAGACCAGGGAGGCGTGTCTAATCGTATTTGCTATTAAATTTATTTGTGATTGGCAAATTTTTACTTCATATCGATGCATGAATGAAACCCACGAAGGTTAAATATAATAACAGTTTTTGATACAATTGATGAATATAAGAATTTTTAAAGAGGAACTATGGATGTATAATCGTTAGTTCAGTGGACGTGTAAAAGTCGCTGATGAATAATGCCCTTTAATAAGTGAAGGAGGTTCCCACAGTAATATTGATGATGATGATGAATGTATAAGTGGAGGTTTTTTGTGTGTATTGCGGAAGATTTTGATGCCATATATAATGAGATATATAATGAATTATGGGCCAAATTTGGTGCAATTTTGTGCGTTTTGAGCGAGGTATTTTTCCGCTGAGTGTATTGTTCAGGTCCATTGAAAATTATTCATGTGAAGTTACTGTTAAAATTAACAAGAGTGTTTAAATAATTTGAGATAAACGATTTTGAATGGAGGTTACCGTCACAAATAATAATAATTATTAAATCTTATTAAACCTGAATCTAAAATTTAAATATAACTAACCTTCATTGGTCGATTATATCACCACGATTTAAGTAATTATCAACCGGATAAACGTGTGGTTTAATGTATTTCTAATATAAATAATATAAATAATGTAAATAACTATGTAAATATCTTTAATAATAATTTGAAACGAACGGGATTAATAGAGGCGTGTATAAATTTTTCAATTGTCGTTTGACAATGTTATAAAGAATTTAAAATGTTATAAATAATTAATGAACATTTTGTTATAAACTTTAAGCGTTTTCGTTATTATACTCTAAACAACGCTAGTTAAACAATTGGATTATACAATTAAACAAGATTTGGGATTATTAGAGTAATCCATTGATATTGGAACGGAGCATTTAAAAGATTTGCGTGATAATATTTGAGTTGAGATGTGAACATTTAAAGTGTTTTGAAAAGGAGCTAGGCTCTGAGGTAACCAGCATATGCTAACATTGGATGGACAGGTGTGTCCATTTGACGAAGCAAGCATGCGACACGGTGCAGGGTGTATCGCAGGTGGCCAGATAACTGTATGATAGAGACCAAGGTCATCTACATAGCAGCCTTGCGGTTATAAATAAAATGTGAAGTTCATGAACAAGGAAACAAATGCTTTATGTCTCGTCCCAGCTCCCCTATCCAATCCAAAGTGCATTATTGTTATTATTACGTTCTTTTGAGCTAGAGAAAGCTGAATTTTTGTATGTGAAGTCTACAAGTCCTACAGGAGAACATGATTGCATTGACAATGGCTTCTGATTGCCACGTATATTTTGTTGTTAAATTTTGTTAAATTTTATTCTTTATGTGAAATAAATTATTGTGCAGTTTAAATTTTCTTGTTTCCGACTTGGTTCATTTTAAATATCGTGGTGGAGGTTATTGTGAGGGCATACTATTAAGTGATCCAGTTGAAAACCCAGACCCGAGATTAATTTGAATAGGTAAGTAAAAGGTAAGTATGAACCCCCGTATATTTTGGTGTGTTCCACAATAATTTCATGTTAACTACTGTGCTCTAATCTCGGTAGTATCTGTCAGTGCCATTTTCATTGATGTAGCTGTGCCGGTGCGATTGATTATTGGCAATCCGATTGAGGGGGCGGATATCTGACAGCCTACTATCCGGATTATCGGGGACAGTACCTACTGTAAGGCCACGGCCGCCTCCTTCCCTCTTCCTAGCCTATCCATCCCAATCTTCCATCCCTTCCCCTCCCTCATGAGGCCCCTGTTCGCTTTGCAGGTGAGGCCGCCTGGGCGAAGTGCTGATCACATCTCGCCAGTTGTATCGCTCCGTACCAGATGTTCCAAGCTCCAGGACACTGCCCATAGAGGCGGTAGTGGTGAGTTCCCTCGCTGCGTCCGTGGGAACCACCAACATAGAGGGTAAATTGACTAAATAAAAAAAATCATTCCAAAAACCAGACAAGTCAAAAAATTAAATTGCTCAGAAACTTGAAAATATCAGTATAGCTTCATTTGTGCTGAATGTAATAAAAATTGTTTTTAGACCTATTATAGTCTCACTACCAGCTTAACATTGGCACATAAAGGAAATACATGTTTTATGGGGATAGTTGAGAAAACCTAAAGATATCGTTGGACTAGTTGAATACAAAAATGAACATACTTTTAATCCTCAAATACGTTAATTAATTATGCAAATGCAAACAAAGCACAAATCATTATTGAATGTCAAACATTCAAGATAATTAATTATCTTGAAAAAGCATTGGACTTGTCTTATTTTTGTAGAATCCCCAATATTTCACACTGGTATAATAACCCGACATGTCTTCTTTTTTGGAGACAACAATAATATCTACAGGGTGAAGAAAAAATATCGTACTTGGAGATCGGCATGCGACTACTCATCCAAATGCAAGATAAAAGTTTCAATAGCAAAATTGGAGCGGGTGCATTTTGAAAACACAAGTATGAAAACGAAAAGCTGGCAACACTGTCACATCCTGCAGCGCATCAGAATTTACAGAGGAATGTGTATCACCCCGCACTACCGTACCAGCCGTCGTAGCTCACTGAGTAGACTGCTGTGATAACAAACCCACATCCACCATGGAGCTACTGTTCACAACTACTTCAGGTCGTTCCTTTTCTTTTTGTGTAGATGTCAGTTCACTAGTTCCCGTCGTTTATCTGCGTTAAAAGCAGGAAATCATTTTGTCACATGGCAGTGGTCGCGATGAGCATGTGTAATTGTACGTACCGGCTCTGCGAAGAGAAGACTGGACGTCAAACGTTTGTCATTTCTTTTTATTTTCTTAGTCGTTTACCCTCCAGGTTGGTGGAACCCACGAACTCAGCGAGGGAACTCACCACTACCACCTCTACGGGCAGTGTCCTAGAGCTGGGAACATCTAATCGGAGGGGATACAACTGGTGAGGTGTGATTGGCACCTCGCCCAGGCGGCCTCACCTTCAAAGCGAACAAGGGTCTCATGAGGGAAGGTAATGGAAGGTCAGGATGGATAGGCAAGGAAGAGGGAAGGAGGCGGCCGTGGCCTGGAAGAAGGTACCATCCTGGCATTTGCCCGAAGACGAAGTGGGAAACCACGGAAAACCACTTCAAGGATGGCTGAGGTGGGAATCTAACGCCCTCTACTCATTTGGAACACCCGAGGCTGAGTTGACCCCGTTCCAGTCCTCATACAACTTTTTCAAATTTCGTGGCAGAGCCGGGAATCGATCCCAGGACCTCCGGGGCGGCAGCTAACCATGCTGACCGCTACGCGTCAGAGGCGACGACGTCAAATGTACAGAATGGAATTATTGTGCGTAGCATAATGAGCAATCTAGTGTAGCCTACCTATTGTGTTTTGTGTACCTCATTGGGTAATGACGATGCTACTGCATCCACTATTATGTTCTATTGGCTTTATTTGTGCCATGGACGAAACAAAGTGGTTGTTGAAGTCTGTAAGAAGTTCATGTAAACACAGCACATAATGTATTTCATTCTGGAGGTGTACATTGAACAAAATTTGATACATTAACTAAAAAAAGAACAAGTAGTTCCGTGAAGAACTATACAGCCTATTTTCATATATCCTACTCATGTTAATTGCCACTATGAACATACAAAATTTCAGTGTAATTGCTGTAACAGATTCGTTGATATTGAGAACCGTCTGAATATTTCAGATTGTCGCCGGGTTGGATTTTTATTTTTGTACTATTACATTAATATTATTGTGTACGTGTGGTATTCAAACTTCAATCGCATGATTAGAACACAAGAAGAAAAAACGAGATTTTAAAATTACGCACAGCAGCCATATTGTGATTATGCAAACAATTGAAATAAATTAGATGCCAGTGGATCAACATTTGTATAAGCATTTAACGTGCAAAGTTTCACGGCACTCGGATAGTTATTTCGCGAGATACGTCCATTTAAATATTTATACTTCGCGTCGCCGCCATGTTGGATTTGTGCTCACCAGGTTACTGAAGTCCTATAGGTGAACATATGTTCATAGTCTCTATGAAAATAAAAAAATTCAGTTTGCTTGCTGTAAAAGATTCATAGATATTGAGAACCGTCTAAATATTTCGGAAGCTCGCCGTTTAGGATTGTTATATGTATAGGCCATAGAGTTATGTACCATTCAAGGACAATTATTGCCTAGGTTCATTATTCAAACTTTCACTTCGATCGCATGATTACGACACAGGAAATAAAAACTTAATTTTAAAATTTCGCACAGCCGCCATCTTGAGGTTATGTAAACAATTGAATTAAATTACATGGCAGTGCATTACAATCGGCAAAATCATTTACTGTACCACATTTCGCTGTGCTCAGAGAGTTAAATCGCGAGAAAAGTCTATTAAAATATTTCCAATTCGCTTGGTCGCCATGTTCGTTTTTTACTTTACAGGTTTATGAAATATACATAGATAAACTTGTATCTGTACCTTTTATCACCGTACGAAATTGTAGGGTGATATCTGTAATAGTTTCGGAGATATAGAATGTCAGTGAAATATTTCGCACAGCCGCCATTTTGAGGTTATGTAAACAATTGAACTAAATTAGACTCCAGTGCATTACAATGTGTATAAACATTTGCTGTACCAAATTTCATTACGTTTAGATAGTTAAATCGCGAAAAAAGTCTATTTAAAAGTCTCAACTTCGCTTGACCGCCATGTTGGATTTGTAGTCACCAGGTTTTTGAAGGTCTCATAGGTGAACTTCTAGTAGTGCCCTTTATCACCGTACACAATTTCTGGGCGATATCGGTAATAGTTTCGGAGATATTGAATGCTAGTGAAATATTTCGCACAGCCGCCATGTTGGATTGGTGAGACGTAACAAAATTTGAAGGGCTCGATCGAGGTCGCCGGGAATAGTGCTATGAACTCACCGAGTTTCATTGAAATCGCTCCAGTCGTTTAGATTTTATTAGGGGGACACACACACACACACACCTCACACACGCACACACACACGGACAAAAGGTGATCTCATAAGCCTATTTTTTCAAAATTGAAAATAGGCTAAAAACAGCGCGAACGCGACTCGACGATCGGCGAATCCGCTTAACCGGCATTCACGGCATTACCTCGTCCCGCTGAGGTTTTTTTTTATTAGCTCTTTACAGAATTACAGAATTTTCAGATATGATAAATACCCTACTAATACACTAATACATCACAAGAAATCCAGATAGTGTCCATATTTATCGTACAATTGTCCACTTTCACTAAGCTTCCAACGCTCTTTTTGCAGGTGATACCTGAGATCCAGGAAAGAGAAATGTTGATCATTGTCCATCACGAAGTGTACATATTGGCCCATTATCCACAGAATGGCAGTCTGTTTAATTTGGGGGAAGGCGGTCACCGACAAACGAACCAACTTCCTGTCATCAAGGTCATCCGTGGGCACATTTAATAGTTGACATACTTTTCCCTTACACCACAGCCACGTGGAGGCAACTCGCGTGCATGATGTGAAGTGGTGTATCGCCGTATCAGTTTGACCACATATAGTACACCATGGGTAAGCTTCAAGATGGATGGTATATCGCCGTAGAGCGGTTGGGATGAGATCGTTGAGGAAGATAAAAACCTGGGAGTGTACAGCAGAAGAAATGGTCATAGCCCCAAAATTTTTCCAAACAGTGGGCCAATGGACGTAGAGGGTGGTGGCCTCTATTCGCGGTTTGGAGTGTACCACTTGCCGCAACATGTTATAGATACTTTTCGTCGTTGGAACAATCCCTGAAGGCATTTGGCGAACAGTTTCCAGAAGGTGCTGTTGATGGTCCCTAAATATCTTCGGCAAAGCTCTATCACAACCACGGGCTGTGTTTCGAATATCTTTGTATAGCGCTTTCGTAAAAGTGTCATGTTGGGAAAGAATGGTGATATCGTTCTTGCAGAGGAGTGCACGGCATTTCATGCCATGAGCTGTTAGCCCTAGCCCGCCTTGCCGGGATGGGAGATACAACTGTTCCCGTTGTGCTCGGAACAAAAATCCTTGCCATATAAACCAACCTGTATATTTTGCCAATTGGCTCTCAAACATTTTGGGAAGTGGGAAAAGTTGTGCGACATACCATATTTTAGAGAGCGCAAACACGTTGAGTACCATGACCCGTTGCACTATATTGAGGTTTCTTTGACCAAATTGGATCAGGACTCCCCTAACTTTGGCAATGACCTTAGTCCAGTTTGCTTGCACTGTGTCCAGAAGCGATTGCTTCCAGGTAATGCCAAGAATTTTCACCTCATTTACTATCCGGAACCAGGGCTGTGGGGTAATCACTGAGTTAGTATTGAGCGGAAGAAAAGCAGTTTTCTGGGGGTTCGATTGTGCTCCAGAGGCGATATGGTAGAGCTGAAGGACGCTATCGATGTGGGAGATGTCTTCTTTATTGCGGATCAATATTGATACGTCATCAGCATAGGCGCACATTCCAAAAACATGTGTGGACAGTTTGTAACCCTGTAGCTTCACCTGGGTAGTCCGAATGAACGGTTCAAGGCCAATGACAAAAAGTAGCATAGAAAGGGGACATCCTTGCCTAACTGATCGTTGTATTGGAATCAGAGGGGAAAGAAAACCGCTGACGAGCACTCTAGACGTAGCATTACAATTTATCATACGAATGTAGTCAATAAGGATTTCAGGAAATTCGAAGTGTTGCAAGACCATGTACAAGTATTCATGACTAATGCGGTCGAAAGCTTTATCAAGATCTAAGGTGAGAAAACTCATTGGCTCAGTGGGGAGCATTTCGGCTTTTAGGTGTAGGTCCCGTAGTATCGCTAAGTTTGTTAACAGAGTTCTTCCAGGAATACTGCAACATTGTTCATCACCAATGATATCAGGTAGAACAGTCTTCAATCGGCATGCAAGTACTTTGGTAAGGACTTTATAGTCACTGCAGAGCAGAGTAACTGGTCGGAAGTCACCAACTGCCATGGGAGAGGATGTTTTTGGTATGAGGACTATGGTACCCTCGTGATGTGATTGACAAAGAGCACGACGTTGGAGAAAGGTACGCAGGACATGACAAAATTCTTTGCCAATGAGAGGCCAGAAGTGTTTATACATTTCATATGGCAGTCCATCAATGCCAGGTGAGCGGTTGTTTGGGAGTTGTTTAACCACAGAGTGAATCTCTTCATCCGTAATATCCGCGCTGAGCAGAGTTTTGTTGTCCGGAGATAGTTGGGTACTGCAAGATGACAGCAATAGGGTCACCTGCTGTGGATCAATGGGAGCCTTAGCGTAGATCCGTTGATAAAATAATGATATTTCACGACGTATAGCGTCAGGGGAGGTGACGACACTTCCAGTACTGGTGCGGAGGCGGTGGATATATTTACGTTGCCGCTCACGTTGTCCTTTGGCGATATGGTATACACTTGCACTTTCGTCCGGGAGCACTGTACGATCTTTTAAAGCCACGTTTATATGAGCGAGCGTTCGTTGCTGTAGAGACAGGAGCTTGGTTTTAACGTCCCGGATCTGGTCATATATACGCTCCCCAGCATCAGATCTTTGCTGGAGCTGGCGAAGAACTCGATAGTAAAATTCAACTGTATCCCGTCTTTCCCGACCTCGTTGGTAAGATATGTTCTTAAAGACGCGGCGGATCCCTGGTTTAACTAAAATATCCCACCAGTCTGTGCAGTCGCGAAATTTGCATTTTTGTTGGACCCATCGAGTCCAGTGTTGTCTGAAAATATCTTGGCATTCCTCCTCCAGTAACAGCGAGCAATTCAGCTTCCAATAACCTCTTCCTATGTGAAATATGGGATGGGGGTAAGAGATTGTACATACGACAGCATGATGGTTAGTGAAACTGGCAGGTATCACTTCATATCGTCTAGGCTGGATAAGTTCCTGTGAAAAGTAGATGCGGTCAAGTCGTGATGAGGAGTTGTGACTTATACAGGTGTAATGGGGCAGGGGCACCCTTAAACTATCCACAGCATCAATGAGGTGTAGGGAGGTAAGAAGGGTCCTGAGAGCCGGGTTGACAACTTGGTATGAGCTAGAGGAATCTTCTAGGCGTTGAATACATTTGAAATCCCCTGCAAGAATAAGTTTTTCCTTAACGTCGTGCAGATGAGGCAGTATACTCTGTTGAAAGAACATTTTCCGTTCCACACGTTTATTGGACCCGGATGGGGCATATACATTTATCAGGGTGGTATTGTTTATGTGTCCAGATATTATGCGTCCTGATGGATGACATAGCACACCTTCGAGTGGGATATCATGTCTTATGAGGAATCCGGTCCCTCTATTCGTATTACCGGTATTGATGTATTGTGTGTAGAAGGCAGATATGGCCAAACAGGGTAGAGCAACTTCTTGAATGAAGGCAATGTCAATGTCTGCATCTCGAAGGAATCTCTCCAACAGTTGAAATTTCAGAGGGCATTCTATTACATTGATATTCACAAAGGCCACAGTGAGAAATTGCGCCATTTAGAGAAGTATAAAATTTGTGCTAGACATACTGGAAGTTGGACTCGTGAAAAAAGATAAAAGAAAAAAAAAGACACAGGTGAGAAATATACTGGTGCACTATGTCAAATTAGGTTGAGATAGTTCCTTTTGACTGCCATTCATAGGCCGGCTGTCAGCGGTTGAGAGCGTTCGTGGGTCCCTAGATGACGTAGAATGAAGATTTTGTTTCTTTTTCACAGCTGCGGGAACGTTTGTAGAGCCAGTTTGATTCTTCGGGGCTGGTACGGCAATCGAGGCATTTGTTTTAATCTTCTTAGAGACGTTCTCGGATCCCCGATCAACATTCTTAAGTGAGTCGGTAGGGACCAGCGAAGGTGGGGGCAGTGAAGACAAAATTTCTGTGGCTGCCTGTATTGACGGCCTAGTTGGTTCTAAGGCTGCGATACAGGTTGCCGATAGCACAGGGGCACTCTGTGGCTCGCAGCTCTGGTCAGGGCAAGGTACCAGTTCTGCGTCAGATGTATCCGAGGTCACTTCTGGTGTTGTCCCAGCTGACTGATCAATAAGCATGTTTTCATATGACGTTTGCTGCGTCACAACTTCCGAGTATTGGACACGTCGTTGTTGTGTAGGAGTTATACCGAGGGGAATCATTTTCTTTGGGCAGTTAATACGTAGATGTATGGTAGCATTGCAAATTAAACAGGTCTGTTTCTGTCCATTATACGTTATATAGCCAGAATGGCCACCAAAAGTCTCAGTGGAGGGGATATCTTGCTTGATTTCCATAGTGACGGCACGTATTCCATTATACACCGGGAACTGATAAGCAGAAGACCATTGTTCTTTCCTGACGTCACTCACAGTGCCATATTTCGACAGGACGGATTTGAAAATTTCAGGGGGTACTTCGAGTGGGACATTAAATATACGCACTGTGGTAAAATTGGAATCCGCTGTGGAGAGCTTAACATTTGTCATTTCGCCTGAGTCATACTGAAATTTAATAGGATCTGCAAAAGTATTTAACAATTTCTGATAAATAGATATGCTGATTACCTTGATGTACATGGTTTTTTCGTGCGCATTTAACTGGATGGCTTCTACTTGGTCGACAGTCAACCGGAGGGTATCGCCAATCCAGCGGTGAATTTCTCCTGGTGAGGGGCGAGAACTCTGCCTGTCCCATTGGCAGCGTACGGTGTTTTTTCTCTGGTATCCGGACATGATTTTCAGCGGGGTTTTCTGGGTTTCTGGTTTTGTTGTCCTATCTGGAACACTACTTGAAAAAGTATTGTCCGAATGACACACGGAAGGTCAGTACACACGTGGAACTAAGGAAGCACCGGTATTAGGAACCGTAAACTCTTCCAATGCGGTCACACAGCGCGCACACACGTACCGCACTCGGCCACGACTAGTGACCAACTAGCTAATGAGACAGCTGCGGCACAGTACCGAGTTCATGCGATCTGTTTCTGGCCACGCTGCACGCAGTTACAGCGTTACTAGAGCCTCGTTTCATAACTCGCATTTCTATTAAACCAATTGGCGGGAGTAGGTTTTGCTATATAAACGTTTGTCGTGAATTTCGACGAGGATCCACATGTCAACTTCCAAGTGCGGCAATTTTTCTTCACCCTGTTTACGTAGTGATGGCTTTGAAGAGGAAGAATATGTATTTATCTCAAAAAGTCAATTATTGGACTTGTCTGGATTGTACTTCCATTTTGAATTCTTACACTTCAATGTCTTAAAGAAAGACACTGTTTCTGTGAAGGTATTAGTCCTTCTATTGAGAACCTATTTACCCAAATTGATTTGTTATGCCTGCGTAAACTATTTAAAAATCCAGACTCATCTGCTATTTTAGACAAAATTTCCCTTGGCTGTCGATCAGCTCAGAAGGGCCGCGGAATTACGCTGTACGCCCCACTACCCAGGAATGAATCGTCCAAACTGGGTTTTATAAATAGATCGGTTTGTGCATGTAACAGCCAGCAACGATAATGCCGTATAGTTCAAGAGGAAGCTGCGGCATTATTTGTTCAACAAGTAGGCTGTTCTTCGTAAATTATGTCCCGATTGTCTGTTGTGTCGCCTCCGTAGCGTAGCGGTCAGCATGGTTAGCTGCCGCCCCGGAGGTCCTGGGTTCGATTCCCGGCTCTGCCACGAAATTTGAAAAGTGGTATGAGGACTGGAACGGCGTCTACTTAGCCTTGGGTGGTCCAAATGAGTAGAGGGGGTTCGATTCCCACCTCAGTCATCCTCGAAGTGGTTTTCCGTGGTTTACCACTTCGTCTTCGGGCAAATGCCGAGATGGTACCTACTGTAAGGCCACGGCCGCCTCCTTCCCTCTTCCTAGCCTATCCATCCCTATCTTCTATCCCTTCCCATCCCTCAAAAGCCCCCTGTTCGCTTGGTAGGTGAGGCCTCCTGGGCGAAGTGCTGATCACACCTCCCCAGTTGTATCCATCCCGACCAGATGTTCCAAGCTCCAGGACACTGCCCATTGAGGCGGTAGTGGTGGGTTCCCTCGCTGAGTCCGTAGGTAACCACCAACCTAGAGGGTACATTGACTAAATAAAATTAAAAAAAAATGTTTGTTGTGCTAGTGTTTCCCGTGAATCTCTATTTGCAATATTTATATAATATCTTCTCTTGTTTATCCTCCCTTATCCTATGTAAATGTGCATTTACCATCCCCCTAATATATACTGTAAATAATGTAATCATTGATCGATTCTCACGAATTGCCATCTTAAGTGCATACGTAAATATAACCCAGTGTATATATACTGTATTGGGGGCTCTGACCCATAACGAATGCGAAGTGGGGCTTTGCTCTTTTCAGAGACTCCCTTCAGTGTACTGTAAATTTAGTGTAAGGCACTGATGAAATTAAAAATGAATTCTCTGTAAATCCAGCCAGTCCACACTTCGTGCGTTACATATAACTAATGTGATATTCGACATAGCATGTAATCTCAAACTAGTTCCACCATGATAAAACTATAAATTGAATTTAACATCTGATATTGACAGAGCTTCAATTAGAAGCTGTCAAATCCACAACTTCATATCTAGCGGAGTAGCAGTAGTATGTTCGGACTCCGATAATATCGTTAGAGCTTTTTGTCACAGTGGAGGAAAATAATCTTATATTTCTACAGATTTAAGTTGAAACTGCTTTTCACATAAGATTTTTTTGGGGTCAAAGGGTGTAGACTATTATGTTACGAGAGTGGCATAAGATATTATAGATCCAAAACGCTATTTAGTATTTTATAAGCGGCTACGGTGACGTAGTTGGTTGCATGCTGAGCTTCTATGCCCAAGATTGCGGGTTCGAACACGGCCGAAGTCGTCGGATATTTTAAGAGCGTTCAAAATCCTTTATTATGCCTTCCTTCGGAGGGGAACTAAAGCCGGCGGGCCCATGTCATAGATTTATGGCAAGAAAAAGAACCTTCCACTAACTACAATTGTGTGCTAAATTTGTAGGTTAGATTTGATTAACGCTCTATTATGTTCCAATGTTAGCCGCCAGGTGTCAGTTGCGGTGACATCTAGTAGCCAAGTTCACAGCTAAGTGTCGTTGACGGTAGCATTTGGTAGCAAAAGTGGGAACTACTTGAAATTGACCGTCTGTAGTCATTATCTGAATTACAAATAACACAAACTAATACAGCCATCACAATTAACACCGGTTATCAGACAGATTGTACACACACCCAAGTACACGGGGCTACATGCCCACGTTGTCGCAGCCCCTAAACTGAGGAACCAACCAATCATGGAATTATTCATATATTATATACATGGTATATGAGTCCAGTTATTGGGCTCATTCGTGTTGACCGACCGAAGAGTCACAACTAACATTCCTGGAGTATGAGTGGTTATCCACTTCTAGGATGGCTGAGGTGGGAATCGAACGAACTTTTCTCAGGTTTGCCTTGCAAGATTGAGAGTACCCCGTAGAAGCACTCAAACCAGATTTACAATTCTTGGCAGATCCAGGGATCGAACTCGGACCTCAGGGTTGACAGCCAAGAAAGCTAGCTACTGCGCTATGAGGTGGTCTGACTTTGAATGCCACATTACGCGGAAACAATGTCAGCTTGTTAAATAACAGTGGATGTTAACATGGTGACTGGTAACCAATCCGAAAGTGTAGGAGGAAAAAATCTAAGGAAATAGGAGAGGCCAGAAGTGAAATATTGGGGCTTTGTGAAGTGAGCGCCAGCCACTTACTGCCCGGGGAAAGCGTTACGATAAGCGGACTGGCCAGAGTACCATTTGTCATCCATCACCATCAGCTTTAGAATATGGAGTGACATTTCTCAAAGAAGGGTGAGCAATCCTCACTACTGACCGACTCGTATGGTAGCTTTTGCATCTTCGAGGAGTAGTTTTTACATATTTTATAACTTTTGTATAATTATATTGATCTACCTCAGTAAATAACTCATCAAGCGGTTTCAATTTCATCGTGTTACTTTTTTTGTAAGGTCATTCTAAGGTTTGTATTAGAAAATTGAGTTCTTCTCAGAGATAATTATCTATTACAGTGATGCCGTCAGTTTTGTGATAAATAATAAATACTATTTTTGGAAACACTCCGAGTGTATTCCAAATAATGAAATAGGCCTATATGAAATAGGGCAAGAGGTACTGTACCCATGTGAGTAATCTCGTTGGATAATATGCATCCGCCTCCAACTAGCATCAGCTCTCAGGCGTGTACGGTAACCCCAATTTAGCAGTGCATATTTTGGATTTGAGGCAAAAAGGTATCAACTCTACAATGATAAGGCACAACTCTATTCTAAAACTTTAATCCAGTAAAATAAATCATGGCTTCAAACACAAAACAATACCCAAAAAAAAGCATAAAATAAAGCAAACAAAATTTTTACTTCCACAATCCACAAGTAAACAAATATGAAATCACAACAAAGTCATACCTAGCCATAATGCTTTACCCTTCTGTGAACTTCACAAGGATATACTAGTGCGCTGATGCACCTACGACTTCCAAACAACTTTACATTAACATAACAGTCATACAATGTGACTTCTTTAAGATTACAACAAGGATTATTCCTTAAATCTCTTTATGTTAAACAATTATGTGTGCCGTGCGTGTTTTAATATTTTTCTTCTCACCAATGAAATGCTTTGCATGCATTACCTATTTGGACGTTGCACCAAAATCAACGTGCAACTCCATAATTATGTAAGCTACCCCCTACATATCCTTCAATTATATGGTTTCACCGCATGCTGTCTGTGATTCCTAGATAAAACGTTACGTTATAGCTTATGTCGGATTGTACGATAGACTGCCTCGCGCTCATGGCGATTGGCATCTAGTAACCAACTACATGACTTGGTTCCAGTGACAGTACAAATATATCATGTAACTATTCGTCAGATAGCTAAATTAATGAACCATCAGGATTAACTATAATTATCCATGTGTTCACAAACCACATGGCTATAATCCTCAACATAACAATCTCGCATTATATGTCCTTTTAACAAGGTCTAGAATCTCTTCCCTTTATAACTTGCCTGAGCGGTTCGGGTGGTTGGCACCGACCCTCGGCTAAGGAAATCGCTACACAATAGAAAGTGGGATGGGGCGTTCCACCAATTATCTCGACCTTTCTAAAAGTTTGAAAGCTTCCCTCTCTAAGCAGTGGAGATTTACAAGACAAATACTGTGTCCTAACCGGCACACATGTTCCCAAAGGATCTTAATTGACTATTATGCCAACAGGTATTGAATGAGCTTTTGTAATTATTCCTACGTCGAGGATAACGATTAATTAATGGCCTCACATGGGTCCATTCAACATGAAGGTTCGGGGTTCGTAATGCATGAGCCTGGCGGTGACCGATGTCTCAAGTATAATATAGGCGCACAAAACCACTGTCGCCATGAGTTTTCGCTGCCCACGAGCGTAAATAACTCATCATAAGTTCTCGGGAAATCATAGAGCTGCGAGGTGTCCTTGTTTCCTCGACTCTTACATAGGATTCCAACCCGGAACACATTTCAATCCTTTCTTCAGAGCTAGGGTCCATTCACTAAAACTCTGGCAAATAATGTCTCCAACAATGTCCACGACATAGGAGAATTCATACGTAGAATAGACTATCTGGCCCCTAATGCTCCATGCTACGACACACCGACCTATAATATTAAGAGAAATCTAACATTTACTCTATAAGCTTCTCAATTAAGCTGCAAATTCAATTCAATAAAAGCTCTTTCATTACTGGTATCATTACTGAATATATGCAATATTCTGATATACAACTTCTTTTCATAATTACTGAAATGTAATCTCACTGTAACATCCTCCTGCTTAGATTGATAAGTCTTGCAATTAGCGTTAATAATTCTCGCTTACAACAATTTATTTGTTTCCTGATGTGTTCATTCATACTCTTAATAACCATTATTATTATTATCATCATTTCTCACTGACATAAATGACCAAAATCATCCTTTATTATTATTACAAATCTCATTGACATAAATGACCAAAATCATTATTTATTATTATTCTCATATAAATTACCAAAATTTCCGACATAGCTAGACGTTTTAAACTCGAACAATCGCGTTCGTTACATTTACATAACTGATTGCCATTCTTAATTCATAGTGGGAAAAATTACTCCACTTAATGATGCAAATCATCATTCCAACTCTATAAAAATCAACTCAATACTGATTAAACATGGAGGATCAGCCTCCTAACTGACTTTTACTGGCATCTATAAGGAATTCACAATACCTTTACGGAATCACAGACATGCATCGGTCCATACTTCTACATAATTATAACCATAATTTGTGGGGTACTTACATCTCTATAGGCATCTAAGGTGGCTCCAACCAATCATATTCTTCCATGTCGCCCGCCATAATGGGTTTAACGCGACATATTTCTCTTGTTTACACACATTTGATTATACATAATTTCTATCACCAACACGACACGTTGCATACCTTTCAGGAAGTTATCACTCCCCAAACATGTGAAACACTTCATCAAACACTACTTTAAATGATATTTTTACACATACATTACACTGAACACTCGTCACTTTATACACACTTCAATGCTGAGATTCCCTAGCAGAGATCGAAATTGCAGGTGTCGACGGCATCTTACGTTATCAACTCCTGATTGAAAGTCTGGTTATCTGCTCTCGGAACTCTCCAACAGTTTTTGTGACGATCATTACTCCTACAGTAAGCGTTACCATCTGGTACTCTCATGGCAATACCAAACACTTAGTAAGGTTTCTTTAGCGCATTCTATCGTAGTTACACATATACGATTAGTTAATACTATACACACTGCGCTTAATAAAGTTCAACACTTTCACAAATAATTATATACAATAATGCTACCGTTAGTCTATACGGTGCTTCATAACTGAACACGTCATAGTTCGTGCGGCTGATCATGCCTGTATCACGACTATTATTCATACAAGCATGTTTACTGTTTCTTTTACACATACCAGTCTTTGTGCGGCGTCTCGATGAATAGATCCGTCATGCGTTATGCCTTGACGAACTTGCTTCACCCTGGCTGTAGCTGACTGAAGTTTCACTCGAAGACTGCACGTAGCTTATTTGAAGACTTCTGTCTGCGGCTTACACGCTGTCTCGTACTGCTGCATATTTGCTGCATACTGATTGCAACTTATTTCCATTGTGCTACAATTGACAATTGAGTAAGACAATAACTGGTTGTAACTGCGCTTGGCGGCATGTAGACTGCACTTGGCTGCGTCTCGACTGGCTTCAAGTGAGTTTCAACTGAGATTCTGAGAGCTCCTCCTGGGGTCTACTCCCTTATATCGGATTTCCACAGAAAGTAGAGCAACATCTTCCCGCGTAATCTTTGCTCCTCTCACAGCATGATTCAGGTCTTCAAACCATGATCATTGTGTTCCTCTCTCTTCACAGGTCCCAAAACTATATGTGTGCAAAGGAATCGCTCGTTCAATTAATTTATATTAATTCCTTTCTCCATGGCGTGGGACGCTACCTAACCGGGAACTCCCCGTCAACATCTTCACATCCCTCCGCGAACAATGGTCGCTTCACAGTCCTTACGCACATCACTAAATATGCACCAATTTCGCCTGTAAAAGACTCTAAAATTATCTTCTTGCCAAGATATTCACCTGTGTGCAACTCTCATCTCGATTCGTTACTCCAATCACGAGTAATCAATGATTTTTCTGGGCATTTCACCGCCCCTCCTCTACATCTATTCTCCGTCGGGGAATAACTGTGTCATTTTTCAGGCCTCTCCCCTGCTCCAGACGACATAATGGGGTGACAGAGATGGACGTGGCTCCACTGGGACCAACCCACAATTCTGGGCCGATTAGTAAATGTCAGCTCTGCCCTCTTCTCTGCTTCAAACTCCCAATAGCTTACACCAAATCGTCTTATAATGATATAATCTGCTCATTATTTCCTACATTATTCTAACAAATAATGCCATTTCATCAAAAATCACACCAGTGATTAAATATACATCTCTTTCGAGGGGTTTTTACCAAGAAACTCCCTGTACAGATCTCTGGTTCGCTTCCTGGCGGAACCTTTTTACTGAGATCACAGTCTCTGAGAACCAAGTTCGATTCCAGTCAGCATAACCCCATCGGGTTCAGTACCCAATTATCATAGGTGGAAGAGCCCATTGGCTGGTTTGTTTCTCTGACAATGGCTTAGCAGCTCCCACGATAGAGACCACATCGCAAAATTATATAATTCTTTGACAATGTTATGGATAATTATGCTATATAATATATTCGAAAAGAACATATCCTCTACTCTAGGGGCAGTTGACCTTGCTTTTTACCCCTTTAAAGAACAATAACTAACTATTGTGTGGTATGAAGCCATTTTTTTGTCAATCTAATTGCATCGGACAGAGTGGAAGACGAGTAGACACACGTTATAATGAACATAGGAATGCGATAAGATACGGAACACATTCAGCCGTATGCGAACATATGTGTGATGCGGGGAACAGTTTTACCAACATCGAGACGGACCTAAAATAATTCATCACGAAACGAAAGGCAGAGCTCTTGACATTAAGGAAGCAATCGAGATACACCTAGCCAAACGAAACAATCCCAACAACCTAAATGAACACACGTTCATGGAGAGCTCACCCCTCTTCACGCTACTAAAGAAACACACCCTGTCGGAAACAAGACACCACTTAGCGATACAGCCAAGCTAGATATAAAAGGAGGGGGGAATTAGGGGGTTTTAATAGGTAAATGTTATCTCGATTAGGTGTACGATGTAATTTTCTTCTGCAATAAACCAAGGCCCGTATTCGCGGCAGTATTAAAGGTGCCGGAACGTCCTCATAGACCAGGCAGCGCTTAGTTTGAAAGGCTTATGGTCCACGCGTGGCGGGGAACGTTCCACGGTCTTTGATAGTTGTGGACCCACCTCATTCAATAACATACATCTTATCTAGGTTGGCAACACCCCACATAAACACATCGCATTGACTCCGCACAGCACATAAGAACAGGGGGAAGAAAAGGGAAAAACCCGTGTCGTTGAGATAACAGACCATCTCAGTCGACCACACCTGGAGTTACAGTGAACACGAAAACTGCGCGCAGCTCCAGCAAGGAAGACTACCAGATAAAGTAATAGACTGTAATATTACATAGTTGATTTTTACAACCATATAATCACTCCAAATTACAAACTCCGGATATCTATCACTATTTAGCATTTCACCTAACATCATATATACTACATTTAGCATACACCGACAGTTGCAGTACCAATACTGCTACTAAATAATTGTATATATTGTTAATATTTTCACCTACCGACAGTAGTGGCTACGCTGGCTAAAGCGCAGCATTTGGTCATGGGGCCAAGCTCTCTGCTGACTCGGTAGACGCGTGGGTTCGAGCCCCACCGTCGGCTGTCTTTGAAATGGTTTTCCGTGGTTTCCCATTTTCAACACCAGGCAAATGCTGGGACGGTACTTTCTTACAGGCCACGGCCGCTTCCTTCCACATCCTTGCCCAGTTTCATTCACCATCATTCATTTCATCTCTCATTAACTCCTCTCGTGAGGTTGGCGTCAGGAAGGGCATCCGACCGTAAAAACCATCGCCACAAAGACTTCCATCGCATCTCATCCCCGACCCCGTTGGAAAACGGGAATAATAAGGGGTAGACATACAATACAATACATTGTAAATATTTTCACCTCTATTCTCAAACATAGATTTATAGCCTAAGTGTAATGGATCGGATGATGATCGCTTGACGATCGAAACTGGTCATCCCAGTGTATTTATTAATCTCATGTAATTTATTTCAGGATTAGGCATAACCCAGCTCCTTTGGGTCCATTCGTGTTGACCGACTGAAAAGCACTAAACTCTTGTTTAATACCTAACTAACTAACTAACTAACATAACCACTAGGCCTACTCCAATTAAGTTTCCATATTCAGCACGTCGTACCTTAGCCTCTAATATTTACCTACCATTTAAGGGATTAATTAAACCCATGATGACAATATATCCAGTTTACCCTACAGCCCGCAATCGAATACTCTAAAAGACAAACTCATCTGCAGCAATTTCGGTCATGTAATCAGAGTGAGTACTTGTTTAGTGCGGGTACAATAGAACAACGGGCTCCGGGCTGATTCTCACAGAGCCTGACATGTTAGAGAGGCTGGAAACAGACAAACTGGCAGATTGATTCATTGATTATTTAAGGATTACATACGTAGAACTAAAAGGTACCATTTGATGTTCACCGAGAGTGTGATGCATCTCATAAGCTCTCTATGATCAAACACAGTCTCACTCTCGTAGCACTCGAGACAGTATCACTCTCATACACTTGCACGTATAAGCGAAGCATACGACGCGATGCGACGTTCAGATCACCGAAATAGTGTACTGGCAAATCAATAACACATGTCATATAAAAACCGTTGTTCACACAGTGACTTAAAGCAAACCAATTTCGGAAATAATTTTGGAAGATAACCACCACGTCAAACAATACGAAAATAATTATTATATGCCACTCTTTATTATTATTAACAATAATAATAATGATAATAATAATAATAATAATAATAATAATAATAAATCATGAAATTATATTTATGTATTCCATGTAATTCAACCTATATGGCATATCACTTAGTTAAGTATAAGAGAGTGCCATAAGGCCAAACTTCGTCACTACAAAATACATTAAATATATAAATAAATACATAATTAAATAAATAATAAATAAGTAAATAAATAAACAAATGAATAAATAAATAAATTATAAATAATTACATAAGTTAATAAATAAATAAATAAATAGATAAATAAATACATAAAAAGTTAAAAATATGTATAAATAACAAAACAAGATGTTTAGTAAAGAACATATAGTCTACTTTCTCCTAAATGCATGGGTATTGTTATAACTCTTTGTTCTTTTCAAGGAGTAAAATTGAATGTCGGTTGTAGTAACTTGTTGAATTACAACGTGCTACAGGGATATTAAACGTGAATATGAGGTGCCCTTTGCTAGTGCTGCCTCTGTAAAAGAAATCGTTCAATTCGGTTTCACCGTGTGTGAATTCATTTGGGGAATCGATTTGCACACATACATGGCCACTATCTGCAAACTATTGGGCTGATGACCTTATAGTTCAGTCAAAAGATGCTTCCCACAAAAAGGTATGTTGTTGAAAAATTTGGTAGAGATCAAATGATTAGGTAGGTCGTGATTTGATTTAAGCTTTTAACATTTGGGTGGCCGCCATTCCATTTCCGTCAAGATGGCGGCGATATAAAACATGACACTGAGGTGCCCTTTGCTAGTGCTACCCCTGTACCAAATTTCGATCAATTCGGTTTTACCGTGTTTGAATTGATAGGGGGAATGGATTTGCACATATTACATGGCCGTATGCAAACTATTGGACTGATGACCTTGTAGCTTATTCAAATAACGCTTCTCACACAAATGTTGTTGCAAAATTTGGTAGAGATCAGATAATTAGTTTGGTGTAATTTGATTGAAGCTTTTTACATTTGGGTGGCCTCCATTACGTTTCCGTCAAGATGGCGGCAATATAAAACATGACACTGAGGTGCTCTTTGCTAGCGCTACCTTTGTACCAAATTTCGTTCAATTCGGTTTCACCGTGTTTGAAAAGATAGGGGGAATCGATTTGCACACATACATGGCCGCCATATGCAAACTATTGGGCTGATGATCTTGTAGTTTAGTCAAAATATGCTTCCCATATAAAGGTATGTTGTTGCAAAATTTGGTAGAGATCAGATTATTAGGTTGGTCGTAATGCGATTTAAGCGTTTAACACTTGGGTGGCCGACATTACGTTTCCGTCAAGATGGCGGCAATATAAAACATGACAGTAAGGTGGCCTTTGCTAGTGCTACCTCTGTACCAAATTTCGTTCAATTCGGTTCCACCGTGTTTGAATTGATTTGCACACATACATGGCCGCCATCCACAAAGTATTGGGCTGATGACCGTGTAATTTGGTCAAAAGATTATTCATACATAAAGGTATAACGTTGAAAAATTTGGTAGAGATCAGTTGATTAAGTTGGTCGTAATTTGATTAAGGCTTTGAGCATTTGGGTGGCCGCCATTACGTTTCCGTCAAGAAGGCGGCGATGTAAAACATGACACTGAGGTGCACATTGCTACTTCTACCTGTGTACCAAATGTCATTCAATTCGGTTTCACCGTGTTCGAATTGATAGGGGGGACTGACATTCAGAGTACACACACTCCCACACACACACACACACACAGACACACAATTTTTGGCCCTGTGTAGATCTCATAGCCTAAGTCTACTCTCATTTTTTGCAAAAATCGAAAGTAGGCTAATAAACATTATGGGGTTTGAAGCCATTTTTCAGTGTTGCCTTAGTAAACAAAAGTTTGGTGCTTTTCAGTCGGTCAATACGGATGTACCCTCGGTAAAATTTACTACATATAATTTTCATTTAAAAATACACTAAATATTTTTAACTTGAATATTTTATTAATTTGAATTAATGTTAATAAAAATAAATGATGTCAACAATTACCATTTATTTGGGTACCACCTGATATTCAAACTATATCATCCCTCCTTCCAACACTACCAAACTGTATTTGTCTTCGGGAATCTCAAGTACCACAAGCTATAGAAATTACTGATAAAATCAAATCAAGACAGACTCCCAGCTATCCGAATATTTCCATAAATATTTGGGAACAATAACATATAAAATGTAACAATACAAAGGGATTTTCATTATTGTCTCAATGACAATCTAATTATTCATGAAGTGCGGATCTATAATGCAACGGCATGGATAAATAATCATAGTAAAACTCGGTACAGATTACCGGTCCATTAAATGGTTTATTACAGCGGAGTGCAGACGGTGTCTGGCTCTGTTACTGGCCTACCCCAACAGTGGCCCTCATTAAGAAAACGTCGAGTCACTTCAGGCTTTAAATTTATGACGGCGAGGGCAAGTCAATGGTTCCTCCCTCCTGGACGGTACTTTACAACAGCTTTCAAACAAGCGTGACTTTTAAGACCATCATCAGGTCCATTACACTTAGAATCTCTCTATATATAAGAATGAAAGTTTGTCTGTTTTTTCTGAATTTCTACGGAAATTTGCGTTATTTACGCGTTTCAGACTGTTTTATGACGGATGCGCGCGAACATATTTTTTTTGTCTGTCTGTCTGTATGTCTGTCTGTTTGTCTGTCTGTCTGTCTGTGGACAAAGTGGTTGTTCCCTTATAACTCGAGAACGGCTGGGTGGATCAACGTAAAATTTGGTACAGATATCCTTCAGAGGCACGACACTAATCATTGATGTAACTCTTCTCTGTACCTCTCATAAAAGGGGGCCTACCCCCTTAAAATACTTGCTGAAATAGGCGTAGACGGGCGAGACAAAGCTCATTTTCAACCCCTCAATGTGAGAAACGAAACTCGGGGGCCCATAGGGCCCCCTAAAACCACATTTTAAGGCCCTAAAACCAACAGTTTTTGAGATATTTCCAGAAAACTAATTTCATTTAAGACAACAACGAAAGAATGCAAGCCGGTTACCATACCAACGGAATCTCACAGGTCCATCTATTGCTGTAAGACGCAATACAATTCCATTTATTACATAACTGAGATAGTTTGCAAACGGCTTAAGGTTATAACGGAACCAAATTAAGCTGTAAAATTCATCAGTGTCATATAATGCGCTTAAGGGGGTCAAGGTGTACTCTAGATTTTTAGCCTATTTTCAATTTTGAAAAAATAGGCTTATGAGATCACCTTTTGTCCGTGTGTGTGTGCGTGCGTGTGTGTGTGTGTGTGTGTGATTCGTGTGTGTGTCCCACCCTAATAAAATCTAAACGGCTGGAGCGATTTCAATGAAACTCGGAAAGTTCATAGCACTATTCCCGGCGACCTCGACCGTGCCCTTCAAATTTTGTTACGACTCACCAATCCAACATGGCGGCTGTGCGAAATATTTCACCAGCATTCAATATCTCCGAAACTATTACCGATATTACCCTGACATTTTCTATGGTGATAGAGGGAACTACTATAAGTTCACTTATGTGACTTTTGAAAACCTGATTACTACAAAACCAACATGGCGGCCAAGCGAATTTGCGACCTTTAAATAGACGTTTCTCGCGATTTAACCAACCAAACGCAATGAAACTTGGTACAGTATATGTTTATATACATTGTAATGCACCGACATCTAACTTCGTTCAATTGTTTACATAATCACAAGATGGCGGATGTGCGAAATATTTCACCGGCATTCTATATCTCTGAAACTATTAGCGGTAAACCCCTGAAATTTTGTACGGAGATAATGGGCACTACTGGAAGTCCATCTATAAGACTTTCAAAAACCGGTTAACTACAAAACGAACATGGCGGCCAAGCGAATTTGAAAATTTTAAATAGACCTTTCTCGCGATTTAATGTTCCAAGCGCACTGAAACCTGGCACAGGAAATATTTGTACACATTGTAATCCACTGGTATCTAATTTAGTTCAATTGTTTACATAACCTCAAGATGGCGGCAGTGCGAATTTTAAAATTAAGATTTTATTTCTTGTGATGTAGTCATGCGATCGAAGTGAAAGTTTGAATAATGAACCTACGCAATAATTTTCCTTTAATGGTACATGACTCTATGGCCTACACATTTAGCAATCCAACATGGCGACCATCCGAAATATTTAGACGATACTGAATATCTACGATTCTATTTTAGCAATCAAACTGCATTTTTTAATGTTCATAGGGGCTATGAACTTAAGTTCACCTATAGGACTTTAAATAACCTGGTGATCACAAATCCAACATGGCGGTGACGCGAATTATAAATATTCACATGGACGTTTCTCGCAATTTAACCATCCGCGTGCAGTGAAACTTGGTACAGTAAATCCTTTTACGAAGGTTAATCCACTGGCATCTAATTTATTTCAATTGTTTTCATAACCTCAAGATGGCAGCTGTGAAAAATTTTAAACTCTCCTTGTTTTTTTTTTTCATGTGTCCTAACTATGCGATTGAAGTTTGAATACTACACGTTCACAATAATCTGCATGTAACAGTACATAACTCTAGGACCTACATATATAAAATCCAACATGGCGACCATCCGAAATATTTAGTCGGTTCTCAATATCTGCGAATCTATTACAGCAATCAAACTGAAATTGTGTATGTTGATAGTGGCAATTAACATAAGTAGGATATATGAAAATAGGCTGTATAGTTCTTCACGGAACTACTTGTTTCACGCGATTTACACGTGCGGGTGTGGTACGGAAGGTCCATTATATCCCTATCCCTATATTGTCATATTATTATTAAACTACGGCCTACTACGACGAGACAAAGCTTATTTTCAGCCCCTTGGTGTCAGAAACAAAACTCGGTGCCCCTAAATAGCAGTAAAGGGTCCCCGAAAAGTACATTTTAAGGCTCTAAAACCAACAGTTTCTGAGATATTCCCAGAAAACTAATTTCATTTAATAAACTAATGAAGGAATGCAAGCCAGTAACCATGACAACAATATCTGAAAAGGTGACATCCAACTTTCCATCTACTTCTGCAAGAAGTAAAGCCACTCCATTTATAAAATTTCTGTGATTGTTTGCAAATGGCTATTAGGTTATTATGGAATCAACTCAAACTGTAAAATGCATCACTGCGCTTAAGGGGGTCAAGGGCTACCCTTGATTTTTTCACACGACTTAAATGTGCGTTATGTGGTACAGAAGGTCTATTATTTCTCCAAACAGAAGCAATATTTTCAAAAATTCCTGAACTGAAATACTGTAGTTTTTTTCTTTTTTTTTCTTTTAGGAATTTGGGCCATTGGAGTCTAAAAAAACTGAATTTTCATGCACCACAAGCCCTTATAAATTATTAAAGGGGTCTTCCTCTGGATGGGGACATGACACAACAGTGATGGTCTGTTTTATTTGACGTGTATTGCGTTTCGTCTACGAGGTTTTCCTTTTTTTTTTCACGACCGGAAGTACACGTTAGGTAAATTTAGTTTCAGAGCATATTTTAACTAATCATTTTTCTTTGTTGAGAAACAGGTTCCAAGTCTCTAACCATTGCAACAGTAGCTCAATTGATTACGTCTGGTTATTAATACCAAAGACCGTTCGAAGAATGGGTACTTCTGCTAGTCTCTATATAAGAATGAAAGTTTGTCTGTTTTTTATGAATTTCTAGGGAAATTTCCGTTATTTCCGCGTTTCAGACTGTTTTATGATGGATGCGCGCGAAAATATTTTTTTTGTATGTCTGTCTGTATGTCTGTCTGTTTGTCTGTCTGTCTGTGGACAAAGTGGTTGTTCCCTTATAACTCGAGAACGGCTGTGTGGATCAACGTAAAATTTGGTACAGATATCCTTCAGAGGCACGACACTAATCATTGATGTAACTCTTCTCTGTACCTCTCATAAAAGGGGGCCTACCCCCTTAAAATACTTGCTGAAATAGGCGTAGAAGGGCGAGACAAAGTTCATTTTCAGCCCCTCAATGTGAGAAGCAAAACTCGGGGGCCCTAGGGCCCCCGAAAACCACATTTTAAGGCCCTAAAACCAACAGTTTTTGAGATATTCCCAGAAAATCAATTTCATTTAATACAATAATGAAAGAAAGTAAGTCGGTAACCATGGCAACAGAAACTCACAGGTCCATCTATTGCTGTAAGACGCAATAAAATTCCATTTATTACGTTGGTTGGTTGGTTCTTAAGTTTAGGGGCTGCGACAACGCGGTCATGTAGCCCCGTGTACTTTGGGTGTGTGTAGAATCTGTCTGATAACCGGTGTTAATTGTGATGACTGTATTAGTGTGTGCTATCTGTCTTTTAAATTAAGTACTGCAACCACAGATTACCTACTACTACAGGCCGGACGTTTGTTTTAGACGATTGCCCTTGACCTTGAAGCCTGTGGGTGAGCCTGCACACAGTCACTCTCTCACCCTATCGCTTCACATTTGTCACCACCGATCTGATGTAATGGAATTCCAGACTTTAGCACGTGGCGACACTGACTTGCAGACAGTACAGTCAACGTCGAAGTATTGTGTGACGCGGAAGTACACGTTACGTATTTACGGACAGAACGTCATTATATTTGCCAATGACTGTACCCCTAGCAATAGTGTGAAAAAGCTTTGTCAATCATCGGACCGCCTGGGGCAGCTGATAACAACACAGGTACTGTAGTAACTCGCCTCCTGGCTTCCATTAAGATTTTTCACTCGTCTAAAACAAACGTCCCGCCTGTACAGATGGCCAACAGTCATTTTAATTCTTGGAACCTAAGACTTCAGCGCTGTCTGGTGGTTGACTAATGTACTAGCAACATGTCGACCGGTAGCGCCACCTATGAGCAGATCTCGTAAACACTAACCCTCCCGCCCCCTCCCTGCCCCTTCCCCTCGCTCCGCTAAATATCCTCGTCCTAAATGCTCTGCCCACTTCAATGTTCCGAAAATCACAATCTCCCAATACTTATGGCACGTTTTTAAGTGTGGAGATAATAAAATGATCTACAAGAAATAAATCACATTCAAAATACCAATAACAGAAAAAATTAATAAAAATAATAACAACGTGGGAAATTGTGAATTCCAGAACTTTGAAATGAACAATCACAGCATTTAGAACATAACCTCATCACTAATATACATGTTTAAATTTCTTTCAGTTGCAATTGGAGCATATTGCATTGGTGACAAAAATTAGGCTACTACAAGGCCTGCAGCATATTATTGCTCAGCTTAAAAAATGGCCCAAGTAGGCCTATAACCAATTAGTTATTAGAAAAAACTACAAAGGAAAAGTACTGGGAAGGGAGAAAATTCATATTTTAAAATGCTTGATGCTGTTAGCAATAACAGTAAAATTTTAAGAGAGAATGCTAAGGAATCAGGTGGTGTAACCAGATCCTCATCACACTAAAAGTGTTAGTAATTAGTGCCAAATACATTAGGGGACTGAAAAAGAATTGGATATCACAAAATTTCTATACAGTAGTTCATTTCATATGCCCTTTAAAATATATCCAGTTAAAAATTTTGAAGGGTGAAATGCAGTAAGTAGGCTACATCAAAAATTAACATCGCACACTAATACAGTACATTCCATGACGTGCTGTTAAGGGGAAAGGAGAAATAGGACTATCAATGAAAAACAAGAAAAACACTCAATACTGCTAGAATGCATCATGTTTTATTTAAAAAGTTGTCAATGAAGAGAAGATAACAGCAAGAGCCAAGATCAAACTTAGCAAAAATACAGTAATCAAATCTGGTCCTCCTAAAAGTATGTGTTGAGGCATGTTCCTTTCTTCTTTTTTGCCAAAGTATAACAGTAGGGTCCAGCACATAATAATGGACCTAGTTCCTCCTTGATGTAATGGCTGACACCGATGAACCGCAAATTCCTACAACACATACCAGTGTGTATGTTGAAACAGTAAACTTAATAAATGTGTAACTTAATGCTTGAAACGGGGAACTTGAATTTGCTGACATGTGTATGTTTGCACCTACTATAAGTTAACTACATTTTAAAATAATCATTGTGTTTTTGATATTAATTCATTTAGGGCTTTCGATAACATATTCATTTAGCCCCATGTATTTGGAAGTGTGTATGATTTGTTGATGATGGTATTTGTTGTTTTAACGGGCCTAACATCTTGGTTATCGGCCCCTAATGGTTTGGGTGATCCTGAAGATGAAAATCAAATGTAAACTATAACTGAAACTAACTACAAACTTATATAGGCTATTAGAAGAAGAAATGGAAAACAAAAGGAGAATAAGGCAAACAAAGGACAGGAGGAAAAGATATGCCCTAAAACCCTCGAAGAATGAGGATCGAGGGACTTGGAAAGAAGGAGAGCCACGAAAGGCCCCAGAGGCAATGAAAAAAAGGGGGAAAACCGGACCCAGCTCAGGAATCCCTCGGGGTTGCCATCTCCCGAACTCACCAGCCGTGAGCCCCTGAGGGTGTAGCAATATCCAGGGTGCACCAAAGGTGGTGGGGCTACATACACCCTGCCCCTTGAGGGCCTTGAGCAGAAGGCAGGAGATAACAAGAAAAGAAAAAGAAGGCTGACCCCTCGCAGGAGGAGGGCATTAGAAAAGATGAGACAAGGGACAATTAAGGCGGGAAAGGAATAGACTCCCTAGGCCTCGGATACCCTAATACCGTCGGGGTCGGAAGAGAACAAGAGTTGACCAAGTGAGGTCGACAGGAAAGAAGACAGAGAGGAGCCCGGCACAAGTAAGTGGAAGCAATGCGGGACTCAGCTGGGGCCCCGTGGTCGCCAACCCACGTCCCACTAGATGTGAGACCCTGGGGGAGTGTATGATTTGAATGATAATCTGTGTTATTGTGGCATCTGTAGTAGTGTGTATACTTCATGTAATTCAGGTGGGGACTGGAAAGGAGGCAGCCGTAGCCTTAAGTTGGGAACCATCCCAGCGTTAGCCTGGAGTGGAAGTGGGGAAACCTTGGAAAACCACTTCTTGGATGGCCGAGGTGAGAATCGAACCTACCTCTTCTCAGTTGTGCCTCACAAAGATGAGTGTGTGCCGTTCCAACAGTCAGACCAGAATTAAATTACTTAATCAAGCTTGGAAACTAGCCCAGGACCTCAGGAGTGGCAGCAACCACACCACAAGGTGGTCTTATTACAGAATCAATTGATGAAAAAATCCCTCCATGTAAGCTTAGACATTGGCATCCTACGTGTTGAAAAATATTGTAAATAACGTGTGGGAATAAAATACTACCTATAGGTATATCAACCATTGCATTGGCATACAATAAATCAATTATATTTGTCTTGTATCTATCTCGCTGTTACAGAATATCATCGACAGAACCTAACACTTATTAACTTACCAAGAGTATAAAATAAAAATTGGCATATAAGGGTGGGGTTATCGGGCCAATGGTTCCATGGTTTTATTGGATTTTCACGTTGGATTTAGTTCCACAGGACAAGAACACAATGTATATAATTAAACATTGGTAAGACTATAATATGATCCTAGGCCATGAAACCTATTAGTTCATGGGGGTGAATGTTAAGTTTTAATAATAACGTTTTATTGCGCACAAGTTGTGCAAAATTACAAATAACATGCAAGGAAAGATGCACTTCAGCCTATGCAGTGATCTATGATGGGTTTCCCTCTATTTCTGCAATGAAGAACGTGATAACGTTCACAGATTCCGTCACACAGCTCACAGACACAGGCCGGGTCCGGATCATGGAATGTCTTTGTCTTGCACATTCTATGGTGGAAACCGTGCACAGCCAAAGAGGTCACAAAGTGCCGCAAGTCCTGGTTCGGTTCCATCCATGCTCTGTTGATCATAGCCTCGGTCGAGTAGAATTCTTCCCAGATTTCACTTCTTTTCAACGTTCTTTCTGCTAGAACCCTCTTCCAGCAGGTCGTAGTAGGCAAAGCGAACTTGAATCTAAAATCCTCCATCAAGAAGGGTTCCCGAGTGAGCACATAAACTAATCTCGATCGCGTGTATTTGGATACTCCAAGGACAGCCTTCAAGTATCTAGCCTTTACCTGTTCCAATGTTTGGAGGTCTCCTATGCTTAACTTGTCCCAAATTATCTCTATGCCATACGTGAGGATTGGGACAATTTTTGCATCGAAGAGTGCAATGGCGGATCTCAAGGAAAGTCTTGTAATGGCTTTGACGTCAAATATAGCCTTGGTAGCTGCTGTCCCTCTTTGTTTTACGTGGATTTTGAACGAGTTCATTGTCGTTTGTAACGTTACACCCAGATATTTAAAGCTATTGACAGTATTCAGTGGTTTACTTTTGAAAAATATTCTCTGTTCTTGGGAAACACGTCCACCCTTCCTGAAAATCATATGCTCGGTCTTCTCTGCATTAACTTGCAATTCATTCTTATCTGCCCATTTCTCCAGAGCATGGGTTGCAATTTGGAGGTCCCTGATGTTCTGCGACCCCAAAACCATGTCGTCGGCGTAAAGGTATATCTTCGTTTCCTTTGAAACTTCTCTGACTGCATGAACAATATCGTGCGTGGCGACATTGAACAGCAGGGGACTGAGTGGATCTCCCTGAAGTACGCCGTTCGTTTGTATGATCTGTCTGGAAATGGTTACGTTGTCGGAGATTTTTATATTATTGCTCCTTAACATGTTATGAACCAGAATTGTGAGTGCTTTATTTTCTGTCGATATTGAATTTAGTTTCGTGGAGATGATGGTCCTGCTTAGATTGTCGAAGGCTTTCGAGAAATCAATAAATACTGCATGGAATTTTCCTTGAGGTGTTCTAAGGGTATTCTCTATGTCATCTTTTAGATTTCTAATTGCCTGAAGCGTGTTTCTCCCTCGTCTAAAACCAAATTGCTCTTCTGGTATTTTAACGTCGATTTCTTCAGTAAGTCTGTCCGTCATGAGCTTTGTAAGTATCTTTAATAAATTGCTTTCTAGGGCAATCCCTCTGTATGAGTTGGGGTCACACACATCTCCTTTTCCTTTGTGTAGTACCTTTATTGTAGAAGTTTTCCATGACAATGGTATGTCTCCTGATTGTAAGCATAGGTTCATTAGGTCTGTAATAGCTGGGAGTAATACCGTAACTGCTGTCTTGATATGCTCATTAAAGATACCGTCCGGTCCGGGTGCTTTTCCGTTTTTCAAAACAGACACAGCATTTCGAACCTCCTCTGTCGTGAACGAGCATATATTGAAGCCGTCAGGGTCGATTTCTTTCTTATGATAAGCTGTTGTGGATCCATTCTGGTTCAGAATAAGTGTAAAATGTTCCTCCCAGGCTGACATATCGATTTTTCCTGCAGCTTGTGTTTTCCGGGGTCTGAGAGCTAAGTAAGGGTTTTTCTTTGCTTCCTCCACCATCCTGTATGTTTCGAGTTCGATGAAGTCATTTCGAATTTTCTTGAGTAATTTCTTATATTCCTTTCTCAGGTGACTATACGTTGTTAGGTCTTCTTGCTTATTGCTAACCTTTGCTTTGTGAAGGGCATGCAATACTCTTTTCCTTTCTAAGTAGCAGGTTTTATTAAACCATTTTTGTGATTTTCGATCTGTTTTAGTGGTGGTTGAGGATTGAATTATATTCTCTAGCGCAATAGCAGCAGAATCAAGATCGTTCGCTTTTATTCTGTCATTAAAGTGGGTAAGTTTGTCTGTACATTGCAGGAGCACACTTTCATTCAACTTTCTGGAGATATTCTTTGTGATACATTTCTCATTCTGAACTTTAGCATTACCAGTAATTACGAAGCGTGCCACAACAGGACAATGTTTCTTAAGTGGTGCTTCTGCTCCTGAGGAACGAACTGTGTAGTCCAATAATTTCATCCCTACTCCCCTGAAGAAAATTAAATCTATTGTACTACTCCCATTGTTTGCGAAATACGTTTTGTCATCTTTTTTATTGACGAGGGTAAATCCTTCTTCTTCCATTAACAATAGTAATTCTTTGCTCCTGATGTTGTCAGTATCTAATCTGCAGTTGAAGTCACCAGCAATGATTACGTTGGTTTTAGGGTTTGCTTTCGTTAGTGCAGTCAGGACCGTTGTTATGACATCCTCTAAGGATGTTGAAGGTTCTATATAAAGGCCTATGAGTGTTAAGTTCTCTAATTTGATTATTATGGTCTCCTCGTCACTGTAGGCAGCTAGTAACTTTCCAATTGTGGGTTTGAAGTAACAGGAAATACCTCTCATAGGTCTTCCTCTTGGTCCTTGGGTAGCGAGGACATGCTCTGAGTAAAATCCGGTAATATGTATTGCCTTGGTCGCAAAAGTTTCAGTTAAGATGAGAATGTCTTGTTTATCAAATATATTTCTCGGGGATAGGTCGATGATGCTCTTCAATCCTTCCACATTCCAGATTAGTAGATTAATCCGTAAATCTTGCTCCTTGCCATTTGGAGCGAAAAAGACGATATCTTCTAATAAGAGCTCCTGTTGGCCAGAGTTCAGGGATGACAACTTTGTTGAGATCTGTAATGGGGATTCCAACTTTGAAGGATTTGAGTGTACCTTTGGATTGAAGTTCTTCACAATCATATATCTCGTCTACTTGCAGCTTCTTTAGATGGCTCACTATTTTATCAGTGGTCGCACTCGGAAGTAGTCGTCCAATGTACAGCCATGCTCGATGTGATACTGCTTGGAGTTCATCACATTGTCTTTCCTTTCCTTTTTCCACAGAATTATGTTTAGTCCCTATGATTGTTGGGGTATGAATTAACTGAAGGTTGCCCCTACGTCGTCGACCTACGGCCTCAGACCATTTTGTTTCGTCAGATGGTTGTTCTGGACTGTAAGGTAATCCTTCATCTCGTGAGGGATGGGCATCCGTTAATTCTTGACTAAGGGGAGCAATGGAATCCGTAACTTTTCGACTAAAATGAGCATATGATTCTGCTGGCAAATCTATTTTTTCTGTCATACGATTAGCATTGACTTCAGCTCTGGTGCCTTTCCTGGTCAACATATTACTTTTCTGAACCAACTCTTCCCTAGTGTTATGATAATTCTTCTTTACGGGTGTGCGGTGAGATTTCTCAGCATTACTTATTTCCGATAATGTGTCCTCCAGCTCTCCGTCGTTAGAACCTACGGCATTCTTGATTTCAGTTATAGTGATTTCATTATTTTTCCCGGTGGATCCTTTGGTTTTCTTGAATTCCTCACTAACAACTTTACGTATGTCTTCCCTTATTATTGTTTGGAATTTAGTAATCATATCATCAACAGTTTCATTCTGACGGTACGGCAACATCTCAATGAAGGAGTTGTTGTTTGCATTAATTTCAGATTCTACGTGATGTCCCTGAGTATCCTCATGTGCCTGAGATCCTAATTGGCACTGGATATTTATTTGACTTTGTTGAATTTTGTGAACTGGTTCACTAGAACTTCCTTCTACGGTAGCCTGATTTAGCTTATGAATTTCATTAGACAGACTATTTAATTTTGCATTGACGTCAACTTTAATCGATTCTAATTCATCCCGTAATCCCTTACTTACTTTGAATAGTTGAAAGTCCTGATCACATTTGTAGCACAACCATAGAAGTTTTGACTTCCTCTTGTTGGATGATTTAAGTGCATTGAACTGCCCCTGCTGTAGTTCTGTGCAGCTTAAGTGGTGCCATCTCTGGCATATACCATCACATGCGACGGCCAACTCATCTTCACATTTTCTTTCACAGATGGGGCATACATCTGTTAACTCATTGGATGTTGATACATGTTGAATGCTTACGTCAGGCATAATTATTATGGGGAAACCAAGAGGGCGGTGACAAAATGCCAAACTTGTATCCGATATCCAATAAAGAATTAAATTAGTCTTCTATTTTACGATTCTACAGGACTTCCCAAAAACAGTATTAGATCCTTACTTACTTACGTCTATCTTAATATTATTCACTGGTTTATAATCACACGATGTCGTCTGGTATTCCACGAAAATCGACTGCTTAAACGTCACTGATTGCATAGAGCCGCCATAGATTTTAAACCTCTGTTAAGTTAAGTTTTAATAACCTGTAATTACAGTCCTACATCAGTATTGCCATTACTACCGTACCAATTCGACCAACTGAACACCCAGCCCAAACACTGCATTCCTACCATAACATAAACCGTACAGCTTATTTTCCTGTGTATCTACAAAAATAAATACAAAGTGCCCATAGCATGAATATGCAAGGAAACACATCTACACATTTGTTTGTTCTTGGCTTATAAGAGGAGGACAAGCGCATTTGAATGGTATTTGGGTCGCAGAACATTACACGAGTCGACTACTTTAGCACCATGACTTAGCAAAAGTATATTCACGTTGGACTTCGTTCCACAGGACAAGAACACATGAACTTAATGTATATAGTTACACATTGGTAAGACTAATGATCCTAGGCCATTAAACCTATCAGACCATGGGGGTGAATGTTAAGTTTTAATAACCTGTAATTACAGTCCTACATCAGTATTGCCATTACTACCAATTCGACCAACTGGACACCCAGCCCAAACACTGCATTCCTACCATAACATAAACCGTACAGCTTATGTTCCTGTGTATCTAAAAAAAAATACAAAGTGCCCATAGCATGAATATGCAAGGAAACACATCTACACATTTGTTTGTTCATGGCTTATTAGAGGAGGACAGGTGCATTTGAATGGTATTTGGGTAGCAGAACATTACACGAGTCTACTACTTTAGCACCATGAATTAGCAAAAGTATATTCACGTTGGACTTCGTTCCACAGGACAAGAACACATTAACTTAATGTATATAGTTATACATTGGTAAGACTAATGATCCTAGGCCATTAAACCTATTAGACCATGGGGGTGAATGTTAAGTTTTAATAACCTGTAATTACAGTCCTACATCAGTATTGCCATTACTACCAATTCGACCAATTGAACACCCAGCCCAAACACTGCATTCCTACCATAACATAAACCGTACAGCTTATTTTCCTGTGTATCTACAAAAATAAATACAAAGTGCCCATAGCATGAATATGCAAGGAAACACATCTACACATTTGTTTGTTCTTGGCTTATTAGAGGAGGACAGGTGCATTTGAATGGTATTTGGGTCGCAGAACATTACAGTTCTACATCAGTAATGGCATTACTACCTATTCTACCAACTGAATAGGTACTTGCCACAGCACCAGTAGCTAACATGTACAAGAACTGATCTTTTTTGAATACGGTATCAATAATAATTTGAAATTCAAGGAAGGGGAAAATATTAAAGCTTCGACACGTTGTCAAGAATCATGACATTTTTAATCTACCGCAATGTAAAATGAATTATTAACACACCTCAAGAACTTGAGTACACATATGCAATAGGCTCATGGTACTGGACGTATCTCTGCAAGATGTAATCAAGTTGAAAACATTACGGAAACATAGACTCTTACCTGGTCATTTCTAAGGAGAGTAGGCCTAATTGCCACATTCCTCTGCTATTTCGAGAACAGCAATTTACGATTTGTTTGTTCCCAGAATTTGGTAGGCCTACCTGTGGGATAAATAATAGTGAAAGTTAATTAATATGTGAAGTGGAATGTCACCTGTACACTGCGTCTAATATAAATTCAAAACTAGGCTACGGTATATTTTGCACACGCAGAAATACGTTTTTACTTAAATTCTTAAAATAAGTGTACTTACTTGGCGTAGCAGAAGAAGAACTGTTCACTTCTCATTACCACGAAGACAATTTGATATAAGAAAGATGAGATAGAACACAACATTAGCTTATTTAGCTTATTTGTATACGGCCAATATTATTACATACAACACATAAACAGAGCCGCCATGGCATGGTCAGTGCCGCCAACCCAGTAGAAATAATGTTTATTTAATGATAAGAGCCGTAATTATCGTCTGTGAGCAAGATAATAGCAAGGAAATGTCAATTAGGAATTATGTGTATATTTATTGACTAAATATAGGGATATGTTTGCAACTTAATTACAACGTGTATCATGCATATGTTGGCAAGACGATATACAGCGCTCCATACGACTGGCGCGTGCTACTACACCGATGGTGCCAAATGATCCCTATCTGGTTGACACCCCCTGACTGCAACTTAGAATTTTTCAAATAGTTCCTACTTTTGCCGCCAAGCGCTTCCGTCAACGACTACTAGGCCAAGTTCACAACTTAGCTACTAGACGCCACCGTAGTCATTTATTACGTTACTGAGATAGTTTGCAAACGGCTATAAGGTTGTAACGGAACCAAATTAAGCAGTAAAATTCATCAATACATATAATGCGCTTAAGGGGGTCAAGGGGTACTCTAGAATTTTTTCACGCGATTTACACGTGCTGGTGTGGTACGGTAGGTCTATTATATCCCTATCACTACAGTATATTGTTATATTATTATTGTAATTATTATTATTATTATTATTATTATACTACGGCCTACAACGACGAGACAAAGCTTATTTTCAGCCCCTTGGTGTCAGAAAAAAAAAACTCGGGGCCCTTAAACAGCCGTAAAGGGTCCCCGAAAACTACATTTTAAGGCTCTAAAACCAAGAGTTTCCGAGATATTCCCAGAAAACTAATTTCATTTAATAAACTATTTCTGCAAGAAGTAATGCCACTCCATTTATTAAATTCCTGTGAAAGTTTGCAAATGGCTATAAGGTTATCACGGAACCAACAAAAACTGTAAAATTCATCAATGCGCTTAAGGGGGTCAAGGGGTAACCTAGATTTTTTCACAAGACTTAAACGTGCGATATGTCGTACAGAAGGTCTATTATATCTTCAAACAGCAACATTATTTTCAAAAATTCCTGGATTGAAATAATTTATTTTTTATTTTATTTTTTTGCTTTTAGGAATTTGGGCGATTGGAGGCAAAACAAGATGTTCAGTAAAGAACATATAGCCTACTTTCTCCTAAATGCATGGGTATTGTTATAACTCTTTGTCCTTTTCAAGGAGTATAATTGAATGTTGGTTGTAGTAGCTTGTTGAAATACAACGTGCAATAGGGATATTAAACATGAATATGAGGTGCCCATTGCTAGTGCTACCTCTGTAAAAAAATTCATTCAATTAGGTTTCACCGTGTTTGAATTGATCTGGGGAATGGATTTGCACACATACATGGCCGCTATTTGCAAACTATTGGGCTGATGACCTTGTAGTCAGTCATAAGATGCTTTCCACAAAAAGGCATGTTGTTGCAAAATCCGGTAGAGATCAAAGTATTAGGATGGTCGAAATTTGATTTAAGCTTTTAACATTTGGGTGGCCGTCATTCCGTTTCCGTCAAGATGGCGGCGATATAAAACATGACACTGAGGTGCCTTTTGCTAGTGCTACCTCTGTACCAAATTTCGTTCAATTCGGTTTCACCGTGTTTGAATTGATAGGGGGAATCGATTTGCACACATACTTGGCCACCATCTGCAAACTATTGGGCTGATGATCTAGCAGTTTGGTCAGAATATGCTTCCCACATGAAGATTTGTTGTTGCAAGGTTGGTCGTAATTACATTTTAGCCTTTAACATTTGGGTGGCCGCGATTACGTTTCCGTCAAGATGGCGGTGATATAAAACATGACACTGAGGTGGCCTTTTCTAGTGCTACCTCTGTACCAAATTTCGTTCCATTCGGATTCACCGTGTTCGAATTAATAGGGGGAATCGATTTTCACACAAAGATGGCCGCCATCCGCAAAATATTAGGCTAATGACCTATTAGTTTGGTCAAAGGATGCTCCCTCCATAATGGTATGTTGATGCAAAATTTGGTAGAGATCGGATGATTAGGTTAATCGTAATTTGATTTAAGCTTTGAATATTTGTGTGGCCGCCATTACGTTTCCGTCAAGATGGCGGGGATATAAAACATGACACTGAGGTGCCCTTTGCTAGTGCTACCTCTGTACCAAATTCCATTCCATTCGGTTTCACCGTGTTCGAATTAATAGGGGGAATCGATTATGACACAAAGATGGTCGCCATCCGCAAACTATTAGGCTAATGACCTATTAGATTTGTCAAAGGATGCTCCCTTCATAAAGGTATGTTGTTGCATAATTTGGTAGAGATCGGATGATTAGGTTAGTCGTAATTTGATTTAAGCTTTGAACATTTGGGTGGCCGCCATCACGTTTCCGTCAAGATGGCGGCGATATAAAACATGACACTAGGGTGCCCTTTGCTAGTGCTACCTCTGTACCAAATTTCATTCCATTCGGTTTCACCGTGTTCGAATTAATAGGGGTAATCGATTTTGACACAAAGATGGCCGCCATCCGCAAACTATTAGGCTAATGACCTATTAGATTTGTCAAAGGATGCTCCCTCCATAAATGTATGTTGTTGCAAAATTTGGTAGAGATCGGAAGATTAGATTAGTCGTAATTTGATTTAAGCTTTGAACATTTGTGTGGCCGCCATTACGTTTCCGTCAAGATGGCGGCGATATAAAACATGACACTGAGGTGGCCTTTGCTAGTGCTACCTTTGTACCAAATTTCGTTCAATTTGCGCTCACCGTGTTCGAATTGATAGGGGGGGACCGACATTCTGAGTACACAAACTCACACACATACAGACTCACACACACACATACACACACACACAGACAGACACACTTTTTTCGCCCTGTAGTGATCTCATAAGTCTACTTTAATTTTTTGCAAAAATCGAAAGTAGGCTAAAAACCCTGAATTTTCATGCACCACAAGCCTTTATAATTTATTAAAGGGGTCTTCTTCTGGATGCGGACTTGACACAACAGTGAGGGTCAGTTTTTATGTGACGTGTATAATTGCGTTTCGTCTACGAGGTTTTCAATTTTATTTTCACGTCAGGAAGTACACGTTAGGTAAATTACTTTCAGAGCATATTTCAACTAATCATATATCTTTGTCGACAAACAGGTTCCAAGCCCCTAACCATTGCAGCAGTAGCTCAATTGATTACGTCTGGTTATTAACACCGAAGACCGTTCGAAGAATGGGTACTTCTGCTAGTGTAAAATCTATGTTTGAAAATACAGGAGAAAATATTTACAGTCGACCGTCACTGGAGCAAGAGTGTAGTTGATACTACTCGCAGCTCCAGCGCGGAAGACATCTAACCAGATAAGTAATAGCCTGCACTATACAGTACAACCATAGTCGACTTTTACAACCATATAGTTACTCCAAACAGTCAAATTCCGGATTTCTATCAGCATTTTAGCATTTCACCTAACATCATATATACTACAACTAGCATACACTGACAAGTAGCATCACCAATACTGCAACTAAATTGTAAATATTTTCTCCTGTATTTTCAAACGTTGATTTTACAGCCTAAGTGTAATGGATCTGATGATGATCGCTTGACGATCGAAACTGATCATCCTAGTGTATTTATTAACTTCATGTATTTTTTCATGATTAGGATATAACCCAACTCTTTAAGGGTACATTCGTGTTGACCAACTGAAAAGCACCAAACTTTTCTCAACAAAATAAATTATTAAATAATTAAACAGTGAAATAAAATGTAAATTTCTACTTAACAAAGTCCCCGATTTGTGTTTGTTACGGAAGGAGGATTTGAGTTTCATTCACCTCGCCATTCCCTGGAAGTGCAACTCTTATTTCGCCTGTGAACTTTTCGTTCCGCAAAATTCACAGTCAAGTTAAGATTGGATGGAAGGGGGATTTGTGTTTCATGCACGTCGCCATTCTTAAATTACGTCTGACAAGAATTTCTTGCACATGCATCTCCATGATAATATAACTAATAGTCGAGTCAGTGATTTTAACCCACCATGCCGAGACGTAAAACGGATATTGGTCGTTGTTCATTGACACTGGAGAAAAAGAAAGCGCTTATCACGTAATGCATTCTCCCGGGCGAAGCCGGGTCGGGTTGCTAGTTAAATAAATAAACAAATAAATTTAATAAAATTAAACTAACGTTGCAGTCTACAGGCCGGGTTTGGGAATGAAGAGGCCCCTTCCATAGCTGTCTGTCCTTCCACTGTTTTCTCTTGGTAAGATTTGGTATGTTTGGTTTGAAATTTGACAGAGCACAGCGGAGATCACTTGTAACATTACCAGTGCTTTTGAATGATTGACTTGGCACGACCATCACTTGGAGAGATTCGAAAAATATTTAATATACAAAATTGTAACATTCGAGTTTAAAAGAAAACTCGGATGTAGCTTCAAGCCCCCCCCCCCCCCTCCCATAAATCCCTACTCCCCCCAGGTTGGAAACCCCCACTTTAGGTGGACTGACTCATTTCTAATTTTGTCTCGTCTGGTTTTCTGAATACTTGATCTTAGAAATTTCATCTCAATTGCTTGTATCCGCCTATTGTTCCGGGGAGTCATTGTAGCAGCTTCTAGACCATAGGTCAATATGGGAAGTAAGTAGGATTTGTACTATTGGAATGCAGCCGCAATAAATCAGAAACCTCTATGGATATCAAATTGGTAGGGGAGCAACTAAAGGAAGTAGGAGACTTCTGTACTTAGGAAGCAAAATAACCAGTGATGGACGAAGCAAAGAGGATATAAAAGTAGGTTGGTTCAGGCAAGGAAAGCATTTCTACAGAAAAGGAATCTGTTGACATCGAATATAGATTTAGGTATTAGGAAGACATTTTTAAAAACCTTTGTCTGGAGCGTCGCACTCTATGGAAGTGAAACTTGGACTCTTGGTGCAGCAGAAAGGAGGAGAATGGAAGCGTTTGAAATGTGGTGTTACAGGAGAATGATGAAGATCAGATGGGATAGTAGGGTTACAAACGAAGAGGTATTAAGACAAGTGGGAGAGGAGAGATGTTTTTGGCGAATGCTAATGAAGAGAAGAGATAGGTTGGTAGGACACATACTAAGACACCCAGGAATAGCAAGCTTAGTTATGGAAGGAAGGGTCGAGGACAAGAACTGTAGTGGTAGACGAAGGTTAGAATATGTTAAACAGATTGCCTCGGATTTAGGGTGTGGTAGCTATGTAGACATGAAACGATTAGCTCAGGACAGGGAGGCATGGAGGGCTGCATCAAACCAGTCAAAAGACTGAAGACTCAATCAACATTTTAGCTTCCTGAGGAAAGTTTTTGTCCCATAGAAGCTGTGAAACAGAGTTGTAAATATTCGCAGCTGCTTGAACCCTACTGCTGGTTTCTTGGGGTAACCTGTTATATTTAACTATCCACATAGCATATAGAAGAGAAAGTGACCTGACTTGTGGAGTTTGTATGGTCCAGCCGCTAGGTGGCTCTAGCGTCGGCTAGCGTTGAGTGAGGACGGTATCAATACAAGCAGTTGAATGTTACTTTTCAGTAACTGAATGTTATCAGCTTACACTACGTTGTATTAGACAAGATGATCCAAATATAAAATTCTCCGCACTGAGTATATACAACGCTAACGTCCGTTGTGTTAATTATGAAACATCAGATTGCGTGATAGGTTCATATAATAAGGAAATAAAACATTCTGACGGGGGTCAAAATGTAACTGAATGTGTGAAAATCGTAAAGCTACAGACCATTCACTACTGCACAAATAAAGTAAATATAATATAATATAATACAGTATAATGACAAACTCACCCATATAACTTATAGCTCTCAGTTGTCCGAAGCTTTGGACAGCTTACGCGATGATTTTCCAGACTTAGAAGTTGACTGCTCTTTCCGAATTTCTTTCGTACGAAAGAAAAAGCGCACTTCATGAAATGAAAAACGAGTTTTCCAATAAGGTCCAGTTTATGTTCCATACACCATCAAAAAATCACGGCCCTAAAACAATCTCATCAATGCTGTCCTAACACTCATAAAATATATCAACCCACAAATTTGAAAGGGAAGATAATTCCATTTCAACGACTACTTCGACCTGTAAAAGAATGTTGAAGACACTGTCAGACGGTTGAGTTAGGTAACTAAGGGCATTTATTGTGCCAAAGTCCTTTATATTAGTGAAAGTTGCAGCTGTTGTGTCTGACGGCCTTTTCACTTTGAAGGGTTGTTGCACACTTCACACAGCTGATCCCTTTCCTTAGTTGCTTGACAATATACCCGGCTAGATAGTGTGGGACTGCACCAGGCTTCAAACTCCATCTCATTCTCGCCATTTCGACTGTCTTTCCTTCTATAATGAAAGTGTCCGTTTTTATAAGGAAATTATCGGAGCAATGTTTGTTACATAGCCTGCATATGACTTACTTGACAATTTAATGTCTTTCCTCGGAATGGCCTTAGTCCATTTAAATAAATCATCTTCGGCTTTTGGAGGTCTAAAAAAGTGCCTACCTGTTGCAAATGACTTGTCGTATCCATATCGGTACCCGGGAACAAAACAACACGGCATATTCACTTACACAGTTTTGTTTGACGAATCTTACCAGGTTATAATTCACTCGACAGCACAAACGTAAAGAAATAAGTGTAAAGGCCTACAAATACTAAACACACCAGTGTCATAACGCATGTATTATTTCACTATTGCTTCTTGATCGCATACACTTTTCAACACCAAGAAATAAGGACTAAACACGGCAGCATTTCCATGTTTTCAAACTCGCGAGCGCTTAGAAAGTGTCTCCAGCCAGCCACAACCAACCGCTGCGCAGTCTACCGGCGGGCGCAGCAACTACCCATACTAAAGATACGGCAAACTCGGGAGTCGGCACACTTTCTCTTCTAAACGCTATGCTATCCATTTCCTGTCGCGTCGTTGAGTAGACTAGTGACTATCATTCTTGGCTGTCACTGCGGAGGACCGTGATAGATTTCCGGGTCTGGTAAGAAATTTAATTGTGATCTGAGGTCTGGAATTGGGTACACTCAGCCGCATGAGTCAAAACTGAGAAGAGATGGGTTCGATTCCCACCTCAGCCAACCTAGAAGTATTTCTCGGTGGTATCCCACTTCATCACTTGGCAAATAACGGGACGGTTCCTAAATCAAGGCCACTGAAGCCTCTTCCCTAATCTTCACCTGAATTAAAATTGCTAACACTTCTACAGACACCTCAACAACACAGGTTATCAGGCAATTATTGAATTATATATGTCTACATACCGTATATGTATACAAACACATCCAAGTATATGAGGTTGAACCTCCTGGTGTAGTGGCTAGCAGTCTTGGCTGTCGCCCCGGAGATCTGCGTTCGATTCCTGGTTATGCCAAGGAATTTAATTCTAGTCTGGGGGATGGAACGAGGTACACTCAGCCTCGTGAGTCAAAACTGAGAAGAGGTGGGTTCGATTTCCCACCTCAGCCACCCTGAAAGTATTTTTGGTGGTTTCCCCACTTCTTCTCCAGGCAAATTCTGGGATGGTTCTTATCTTACTTCTACGGCCGCCTCCTTTCTAATCCCCATCTGAATTAAAAATACACACTCCACAATAACACAGCTTAACTGAAGAATTCTATACACGGGGCTTAATGACCACGAAGTCCAAGCTCTCAAATAAAACAACAACCATAAACGAGATGCCATAACGTCAAGCAGGGCACTTCATCGTGGACGTATACTGTATTGCTACTGGTATCCTACATCTATCACACATTTGGCAATGGGAACAGCATATATAAGGTCTGTAGAGGTGTATTGATACTGGAATAATTTGTTTGGTATATTAGGCGCATGATACCACTTTCTCCTTTCACCAGCTCTCGTACAAGGCTGTAAATGTGACTTGAAGGTGTGAGCTCTTGGGAACTCGGCGCAGCTGCCACTAATGTTTGCCAGCCCGTACACCTTGTTCAAAGAGCCGAGCACTTTTAACTTAATGTTCTACGGGCAGCAGCGGTATGCCCCTACACCAAGCATTCTCAATCTGGTACTCACGTGCACAAGTTCCCCCTGAGATCTATTCCTTAATTCAAATTCTGTTCCACGAACCGAAATAATAGTGTTTTCATTACAACATTTGAGGCACATATTTTATCATTTTGTGAAATGGTATTTTAGTCTACTTTTCACATTTTGTAACAAGAAGTTCCGTGACGAACTTAAGAGCCTACCGTTCTTAAAATTTAAGATTCATACCAATGATTAATCTAAATGGATCTATATAGAATAATGACGAAATTAATTTGGTAATATCGAAATTTCTAATTAGTTCGAAATACAGTATATCTGGCTTAATGTAACCTAATGTAGAGCACTACAGTTGGCAGCCCTGGTGACTGAATATTTTCTTAGTTCCATCTCTTGAGGTACAGAATACAAAAAAAAAAAATAGTTGAAGTCCAATGGATAGCATGGACGTTACATGCAGTTAGACATTGGATCTAACAGCGCGCGTATAATCATGTTGGCAACAATGTCATGCATGTGTTGGTCAACAATGATCTGAAATAATATGATCTATTTTTGTGCCAATTTTGAACGAAATCCATTAGTTAGTATAGAAGTTACACGCATCACCTATCAGCAGGCTTAGAATCATGTTGGCAGCACTGACGTATATTAGTTACTCCAAATTAATCTAGAATACCAGGTACTAGCCTATACGTGTGCAAAGTTTAGAGCTATTGGCTTGCATACTTTCTGATATATTGATATTAGTGTAACAAAAATAGAGACAGCATTTATTAACAGTTGGCAGCCCAGGTTGCTCTTAAGAAGACGCATAGTCATATCTGGTATGGTACACATAGCACATACGAAATTTGGTTGAAATCCAAATGATAGTATAGAAGTTACATGTATTTAAAATTGGACCTATCATCAGGCTTAGAATCATGTTGGTAGCACTGACGTATATAAGGTACTCCAAATTCATCTAGAATGTCTGGTACTATACGTGTGCATAGTTTAAAGCTGTCCGCTTGCATACTTTCTGAAATATTGTTATTTTGATAAAATAAATTGAGAGCATTCATTAAGAGTTTGCAGCCCTGGTGGCTCTTAAGAATACGCTAAGTCATATCTGTTTATGCACACATAGTACCTACGAAGTTTGGTTGAATTCCAATCGAGAGTGTAGAAGTTAAATGCATTTAAAAATTGGACCTATTAGCAGACTTAGAATCATTTTGGCTACACTGTCATGTATGGCCTCCTGGAAATTAAACTGAAATATTATTATCTATTGTGCCCTTTTGTACAAGAAATATGCAAATCACTGTCCAACTGCTCAGTCTTATCTCTTTGGGGCATAGAACGTCCTCCCACTGAGTGATTCACATATTATAGGTTCAAGCTTAGGATAACACTTCAATGAAATTAAATTCTAAATCCTACTATAAAACTATTTAATTATCAAAATTAGGCGCTACAAAATACACAAACATAAACTGAATCAGCTTCACACTTGTTCTAATGAACAAGGAACAAATACACCATTAATCTATAAAAATCAATATTTGAGGTTCCACTGAATCCTAAACAAAATTATCAAAACTGCTCTCACATCCATTTAGCACCACTAAAAAAATCTTTCAAAACGAGCTCTAAAAGCCTCGGTAAAAGTTACTACATATAATTTTCATTTAAAAATACTCTAAATATTTTTAACTTGAATATTTTATTAATTTGAATTAATGTTAATAAAAATAAATGGTGTCAACAATTACCATTTATTTGGGTACCACCTGATATTCAAACTATATCATCCCTCCTTCCAACACTACCAAACTGTATTTGTCTTCGGGAATCTCAAGTACCACAAGCTATAGAAATTACTGATAAAATCAAATCAAGACAGACTCCCAGCTGTCCGAATATTTCCATAAATACTTGGGAACAATAACATATAAAATGTAACAATACAAAGGGATTTTCATTATTGTCTCAATGACAATCTAATTATTCATGAAGTGAGGATCTATAATGCAACGGCATGGATAAATAATCATAGTAAAACTCGGTACAGATTACCGGTCCATTAAATGGTTTATTACAGCAGAGTGCAGACGGTGTCTGGCTCTGTTACTGGCCTACCCCAAAAGTGGCCCTCATTAAGAAAACGTCGAGTCACTTCAGGCTTTAAATTTATGACGGCGAGGACAAGTCAATGCTTCCTCCCTCCTGGACGGTACTCTACAACAGCTTTCAATCAAGCGTGACTTTTAAGACTTGGAAAGGCGACACATCACATTCATTTAACAAACCAATCTGAGGCTCTAATGACCTATTTCTGTGGCTCACGTATAATTATAATTTCGGAGCTTTATCACTGGCAAGTAAGAACTCAATAAAACCAATAATAATTAAGGGGCTTCCGACGTGAGAGAATTCCGGTTCAATTCTCTGGCCAGCCTCTAGAATATTTCCATTTTTGAGGACTTAGGGCTAACCTTGGAGCGAGGGTATCTGAACACTCCTCCGAATAATAATAGCGACTTTTGGAAAAGGTATTCGCACACAATTCCGCGCTTGGCAGTGAACATTAGCACCCTTTAAAGTTTGTCATACAAAAACACACATAATCATTTACTTCTGTCCAGCTGATCCCCGCAATTATAACCTCCTGGCATTATTTACACCGCATTTATAGCGTGACCATTATTAATATAACGCTCAATGGCGACAATCAATATATTCGTGATGCCTCCCAAAGTCCAATATTTATTCCAATATAATTAATTTCTTCGTCCAAAAACAATAGTTTTGCCTTTAACGTAATCTTGACTTTCCATTAACAAAAACACAACTGGTTCAATAATTATCATTATCATTATTTGTATCATTATTTCAGCACACAACGACTCATACTTGAATACTATTTCAATAATTGGTTCATTCATTACATTATTCTTATTAATTTTAGCACATAACGGCTCATACTTGAATATTACTTCAATAATTTGTTCATTCATTACATTATTCTTTTCATTTTCGCACATAACGGCTCATATTTGAATATTATTTCAATACATTAATATTATTATTATTATCCTGCTTGCCTTTAAATAACATTATTCTTTTTCATTTACTGGTATTTCACTGAATACTATTTCTTTTGATTACACATTTACATTTAAGTAATTTTTACTTTAATTATTAAATCCCGCACTTCTCATTATCACACAGTTTTACATCCCTGATTTTCAATGTTGGAGAATACTTTCTCCATGGTTACTATTGTTACACGAGATTCCCGAATCCAAAACACATAATAAAATTTGGTGTTACTTACATGAATTATCCGGCCAAACTGTCCGGATCCCAGCGGAGCGACATTTGCCCACACTAAATTTCTCACTCCTTGATGACACACATATTATCACTAATTAAATTGTCCTCTAGTTTACACATATTTAAATTTATATGAGGGATTATGCACATTTTTCACAACAATAAAAAATCACTAAAATTAGAGATTTCACTAATAATTATACTTACACACAAAATTTCACTTTTGTGGCATCAAACACTGCCTGACACACGTGAATTCTTTTCGATCCAAATCCTAGGGGTGCAATTTTGACCGCTGCTGTCTACTTCCTATTTGGATATTGACAGTCTCGTACGAATTTCCCCTCCTTGGCTAAGAATCTTCTCCTAATTCTGGTGTTGACTTTATCGGCACTTACAGTACTGCACGATAATATTTCCCCTTCCGATTTGCAGTTGTCAGTATGGGAAACGGTCTATGGTTACGTTTATTCCTGGAGTCACTATACTGCGGTCGACAATTGTCTTTAGTACTTTGCGTCTGAACTGAATTCTGACGACTATTGTCTCTACATGGTGGAATACTTCCTTGTAACTCCACGTGGCTACTGGCGTCTATCTGTAGACTCCTAACTCTATCCCCACTCGTCACGCTAATCTCCTCAATTCAGGAAAATTAGGTGTTAGCTATATTTGACCCTACTGTGGTTATTTTAACGCACTGGGAAAAACGTTTAGAGTTTCAACTCTCTGCTGATGTCTCGTACACTTTCGAGATACTACGATGTCACTTCAAATACTAGTGTCTGGGCTTCGATTACCCTCGCCGGCTAACGTATTTTTGCTCAAAGTTTATAACTTGGCCTAAGTCTGTAGACTATTACTCACCGAAGTTTTGACGATACTTTCCCCTTTTGAAAGGGACTTCGATGTTTTTAAGGCCTGAAGAAAGCTGGACAGTACTTCTATTTAGAGTACTTCCGCGTCGTGATACAGGTTCGATTCCCCACGGACTGAATAAGACTGCCGGTGCTGATGAACAGCACGACCGTACGTGGTCTGATGAATTACTGCATGTACTGTTGAATACTTATCTAACAGTATGACCCTCCTGAGGTTCGTTGTAGACTGAATTGTTGTTAATCCAGCGTGCAGCGCTTCTGCGCTCACTGAGACTGAAACTGCCTGATGCAGCACCTCCGTTCGAGGTCTGTTGTAAACTGCGTGTACTTTGAAACAGTACCACGCCCTCTGGCGTCTTTGATAAACTGAACTTGATACAGCCTCACGCCCCACTGGGCTGAGGAAAACTGCATAATTTCCCTTGTGCTCACGGCCTATATATTTGATTCTGGTAAAAAAAAAAAAAAATCATCTTATCCATCACCAATTACCAAAATAATCGTTGTACGATGTTAAAAGAATATCTCTGAACAGCTGAGGTTTTAAACGTCTCAACAATATCTAAGTTTCCAAAAATCGATCGTACAGATCTTTAATATTAATTAAAATGATCTCCTCAGATGCGTGGGTAGTGGGTTTTGTTTTACCTCTCTGCCAGCTTCGGGCTCGGGGAATAACTATTCACGTAATGCTGATAACGCACTTCTTTCTTGTAGAATTATTATTGACTTTATCCACTCTAAAAATCTCTTTCCCTGGATAATTAACATTGATGGAGTCCTTTCTTTAGTTTAATGCCCGCAAATGGCTTAATTTCTATTATTTCTCTGATTTCATGACTCCTCCCTTGAAGCGGCGATGCCATTTTACTGTCTACTAAGGGCTATTTCCGAAACTCCATCTCTCTCACTCAATGGAATATTTTCAAATCTATATTTATCGAGTGCGTAACCAGCTCTCTGGTGACTGTTCATGACATCACCCTGCAGCTGTGTCCTGGCAATCTGTGGTTACACAACTTATCCATGCGTCACGCAATATGATGCAGTATTACTCTTCTCAATTAACTTCAGAACTCCGTTCTAAAGCCTGCATTAATTTTTTCCTTTCTGAAGTACAAGGATATGGGTTCGATACTGTAACTCTCCCATGGGTTCACTATACGTAAGCCTTTTTTGAAATAGCTCCCATGGATACCTTCCAAGATATCCAACATGGAGCTCAAATTTCAATTGTGATTTTTAAGCAGTTGGTACCATTGAAATCATTTTCAAATACGGCATTGAGATATTCCGGTATAGATTTTACTCATACCAAATTTGGTTTTGATTGCTGAAGCCGTTTAGGAGTTGGTCACCAGGTTTGCCAAAATGTGAAAAGTAGGCTAAACATGAGGAAAAAGTAGACTTATAAGACCTATCTGGGCAAATATGTGTCTGTCTATCTGTCTGTCTGTCTGTCTGTTCTTCTGTCTGTGTCCGCATATCAACTCCTAAACGGCTGCAGCTATTGAAACCAAATTTGGTATGAGCAAAGAGCTATGCCAGAATATCACATGTCCATATTTGAAATTGACGTCAGTGCTACTAACTGCTAAAAAAACACAATTGCAAATTGATATATCGGAAGAAATGCATTGGAATTGTACCAAAATTGACACACACATAGATAATATTACATCAGACTAATTTACAGGAGCCCATACATGAGAGTTTTTCCAACATGATTCTATGCGTGTTGATAGGATTAATGTTGAATCACATGTAACTTCCATAGTAATAAATGAAGTTCTTTCAAAATTGGCACATATATAGATCATAATATTTCATTTTAAGTTTGGGGTTTAAGCATCCAATTTATGGCAAAGTTGCGAACCTGATTTTACGCATACTGATAAATTCAATATTTAAATACATGCAACGCGCATACTATCTTTTGGATTTCAACCAAATTTTGCATGAGCATTGTGGACCTTGAGAGATGGAACCAAGAATATATTTAGAGTCGCCAGGTCTGCCAACTGTTGATATATGGTCTCTATAATGTGAAGGAAAGAAGGCTCTTTAGTTCTCACGGAACTACTTGTTAATCTACAGTAAAAATAATTGGACATCCCTGGTTTATGAGCAACACGAAAGATGCTGATTCAACTCGCCTGTCCACACGTGTACTTGTATCTTATCTGCATGGGAGAATTGAATTTGAATTGATTTTGAATTTATTGATAAAGAACTGCCACTGAGGCTTATGAGCCCCTTTATATAGCCTATACATTGTTCTTGCTTGAGGTACTTTAATAAGAAATGAAAAATAGCTTAACAAATATTAAAACAAAATATAAATGACACTTATAACTAAACAAGCCAATTAGCAAACATGTAATCATACTAATATATAAAAATGAGATGGTGTGTGTCTGTCTGTTACTCAATCACTCAAGAACCACTGGTCCGATTTAAATGAAATTTGGCATGGATGTAGCTGATTTACCAGGTTTAGATATAGGATACTTTTGATTTCGATATTTTGCATTATTTAAAAATGGCGACTATTTTCATATTTCCAATTCAAATAAAAAGTTAACGCTAAGAAATAGCAAACTTTTGATGGCGCTACGAGCTTTAGAATTTAATTTGGTATCCGAAAGGTCCTTATCACTTTTCGTGTATCTCCAACGGTTAGCGAGTAAAACCTAAATATGTCTTACAAAATACGGTCAACGCCGAGCGATGTTAGTATATGTTAGTCTCTACATGAGCTGCTTTATTTACAGAGGTAGTTTCTGGGGTCCGAAACGAGACGTGATTTTGAGTCTAATTTTATACTCGTTGTGCCGGTTATTGTATGTGAGTATTTGGATCTTTACGCTGTTTCACAATGTTATAGTGCTTTCTACTTTGCACGGTATGGTTTCATCCTTTTTATCGATTTGTTTTTCGTTAAATGAATATTACAGTTGGCCAATATGTATCTGATTTTTGTCGTTTTTTACCATGATCAGAAACCCAAATTCACAGACGAATGTGTCGAAGACTAACGACTGTCACATTAGTTTATTTAGTGTTCATATTGATCTTACTGCAGAACTGGGCAAATTTATTTCAATATAGTTGGTATTTTGCCTTTCACGGCCAATAAAAAACCGCACAAAACACGGCGTAAACCTAGAAAATTTGATGAGTTTTAATTGATTGGCCCTGAAATTCAATATACAATCATTTTGGAAGCTTTTATAGGGAGGTGATCTAAATAAGAATTGAGGTATCGCACAGTTTGCTACTCCTTTGGTAGTCCGCAAATAGACCACAAGAGCCCGCTGATGAACCATCTCGGAGTTACTAGGCGAAATCTCGCACAAGACACGGCATAAACTTAGAAAAATTGTCTGTGATTTATTTGTTTTTGTTATTATTACTTGGGACGATTGAAGTTTGTTCCGTTACTGTTACTCTTTATCATGACATGGTACGTACTTTCCGCAATATTACTCATTGCGGATATGATAATTGCTATCAAGTTTGATGTATTTTTAGCATAATGTTTATATGTTTAAATATAGTAAGAAGACGATAAACGATAGGTGTTCAATATTTAAGACAGTTCATTTAACTTTTACTACATAGAAGCTGATATTTATTTCCAATATATAAACGCACTGTCTCACCTACAAAGAGGAGGCAGACAGGCTTTTCTCCGAGTATTCCGGTTTTCCCTGTCACAATTTCATTCCAGCAACAATCTCCACTATCATTTCATTTCATCCGTCATTCATTTAATCATTGCCCTAGGGGAGTGCTACAGGATTCCGCAGCCGACACAGTTCATATCCTTGCTGCTAGATGGGGGTTTCATTCATTCTATTCCCTGATCCAGTCGGTCGACTGAAAGCAGGCTAAGGATTTTCACTTTCCTACCTCTGATTAATAATTTGGTGAGTGAAAATGCATGTAGTCTACACATGTATTTGGTAACATGGAAATAACATAACTACATTAGGAATGTGTGATTATATATATTAATGATTTAGGCCAGCAAGTTCTAAAAGCCGTTCGAAGAACGGGTACTTCAGCTAGTATACAAGATAAATAATACAAATTAGAACATAATATAAGGGATGTCTCATAAGTAATGCTGCCTTTTAAAGAACATTTTATTTGAAAAGTTTTCTGATAAGAAATTAAACTATTCTTCAAGGTAGAGGCCATCAGATTCTATGGTCTTGAGCCATCTTTTGCGAGGTTTCTTATCCCGCGATGATACCGGTCTCTGGGTTTTGATGCGAAGAATTCGGCGAGACCAACTTCCACAGCTTCAATGATTTCGAAATTTCTTCGACGCAAGAAATGGGCCATGGATCAAAAAGATTGTAATCTGAGGGCACAAGAACAGGGCTGTATGCTGGATGTGGTAGCAGTTTGACTCCTGCCAATTCCCGAATTTTTGCCATAATTATTCGTGAGTATGAGGTCTCGGATTGTCCTTCTGCAAGAGAACTCTTCCTCGGATAACTAATTCTGGGTATCTACGCCTCAGAATTTCATGAACTCGTTCTCTTTGTCACAAATAAAGATCCGCATTGACTGCACGCCCGTTTGGAACAAACTTCCAGTGAATCACTCCTTCAGATTTCCACCAGACACACATCACTTTGAGGCCGAACCGATCCTCTAACGATGACTTTGGCAGGTTGACGGGTACTTAACCATTGCTTCGAGGTGTCAGCGTTGCGATGATAGACCAAATTTTCATTATATGTGACAATTCTCATGATAAATCTATCGTCCATGGGGTTACCGATAATCTAACGACAGAAATCCACTGTACGTTGAGCCTGTTCAGGGGTCAATTCATGACGCTTCTGTTTGATTTACCAAATTTTTTAATCTGGCGAAGTATGGTATCTGTTGATGATACATTCGTGCAATGTACGGAATTTTAGTAACGGCCTACTGTAAATAGCATTGGTGAACCAAAGAAAACCAATTGTATCTAGTAAAACACCAAATGACAATACTTATTAGATATTCGAATAATTAAATAAATAACCTTCCCAATGTATTATTAAATCTATTTTAAAAACAAATTACAGTATGTTAAAATATACTACAATTTTTATATGAATCATGATGTGCTCTATTAGTAACACAAGTATATGACTGACATGATTACTCAAACTACTATATGAATTCCACGGAAGTTGTATCTTGGATACTAAAAATATTATAAAACAAGCTAGCACGGATATATTTTCAAATTAATGTTATTGTTTTACGTCCCTTTTAACTTCTCTGGCTTGTAGAGACACCGGGGTGCCAGAATTTTGCTCCGAAGGGGATCTTTAACGTGCCAGTATATCTACAGACACGGCTCCCTCGCATTTGTGCACCCTCAAATGCCAGTTGACTGCGCCAGGATACGAACCTGCAATCTTGGGCCCAGCAAGCGAGAGCGATACCGCTAAGCCACGCAGCCAGTTAGGATTTATAAAAAACAAGATGTTCAGTAAAGAACATATAGCCTACTTTCTCCTAAATGCATGGGTATTGTTATAACTCATTGTCCTTTTCAAGGAGTATAATTGAATGTTGGTTGTAGTAGCTTTTTGAAATACAACGTGCTATACGGACATTAAACATGAATATGAGGTGCTCTTAGCTAGTGCTACCTCTGTAAAAAATTTCATTCAATTCGGTTTCACCTCGTTTGAATTGATATGGGGAATCGATTTGCACACATATATGGTCGCAATCTGCAAACTATTAGGCTGATGACCTGGTAGTTCAGTCAAAAGATGCTTCCCACAAAAACGTATGCTGTTGCAAAATCTGGTGGAGATCAAATGATTAGGTTGGTCGTAATTTGATTTAAGATTTTAACATTTGGGTGGCCGCCATTCCGTTTCCGTCAAGATGGCGACGATATAAAACATGCCACTGAGGTGCCCTTTGCTAGTGCTACCTCTGTACCAAATTTCGTTCAATTCGGTTTCAACGTGTTTGAAAAGATAGGGGGAATCAATTTGCACACATTCATGGTCGCCATCCACAAATTATTGGGCTGATGACCTTTTAATTTGGTCGAAATATTTTTTATTCATAAAGGTATATTGTTGCAAAATTTGGTAGAGATCAGAAGATTAGGTTGGTAGTAATTTGAATCAAGCTTTTAACATTTGGGTGGCCGCCATTACGTTTTATTCAAGATGGCGGCGATATGAGACATGACACTGGAGTGCCTATTGCTAGTGCTACCTCTGTACCGAATTTCTTTCAATTTGGTTTCACCGTGTGTGAATTGATCGGGGGAATCGATTTGCACACATACATGGCCGCCATCTGCAAACTATTGGGCTCATAATCTTGTAGGTTAGTCAAAAGACGCTCGCCATATGAATATATATTGCTGAAAAATTTGGTAGAGATCGGATGATTAGGTTAGTCGTAATTAGACTTAAGCTTTGAACATTTGGGTGGACGCCATTACGTTTCCGTCAAGATGGCGTCAATATAAGCCATGACACTGAGGTGCTCTTTACTAGTGCTACCTCTGTACCTAATTTCGTTCAATTCGGTTTCATAGTGTTTGAATAGATGGGGGGAATCGATTTGCACACATACATGGCCGCCATCCGCGAAGTATTGGGCTGATGACCTTATAGTTTGGTAAAACGATTTTTCATACATAAAGGTATAATGTTGAAAAATTTAGTAGAGATCAGATGATAAGATTGGTCGTAATTTGATTTAAGCTTTTAGCATTTTGGTGGCCGCCATTACGTTTTCGTCAAGATGACGGCGATATAAAACATGACACTGAGGTGTCCTTTGCTAGTGCTACCTCTGTACCAAATATCGTTCAATTAGGTTTCACCATGATGAGTTGATAGGGGAATCTGTTTGCACACATACATGGTCGCCATCTGCAAACTATTGAGGTGATGACCTTGTAATTTAGACGCTCGCCATATAAATATATGTTGTTGATAAATTTGGTAGAGATCGGATGATTAGGTTAGTCGTAATTTGAGTTATGCTTTGAACATTCGGGTGGCCGCCATTACGTTTCCGTCAAGATGGTGGCGATATAAAACACGACACTGAGGTACCCTTTGCTAGTTCTACCTCTGTACCAAATTTCGTTCAATTCGGTTTCACACACACACACACACACACACACACTCACACACACACTCACACAGACAGACACACACTTTTTGGCCTTGTGTAGATCTCATAAGTCTACTTTCATTTTTTGTAAAAATCGAAACTAGGCTAATAATCGTATGAAGTATTTATATGTTTGATTGTAAGCTCATTCGTGGAATTTCATATTCCTTCAGGAATCTTGACATCAGGTATTTCTTGAGTTGTGCACAGAGATAGAAAAAAGGAAAGCGAGGCGCATGCATTTTGCATTACTATTTTTATTATTAGCATTGTTTTATCATTATTGAGCCGTGAAACTGCTCAAAACACTGGGAATGGACAATTGTAATGGATAAATGAGAATTAGTTTGCTGTGATTAATAATGTGACATTTTCATCTATATTCGTATCACGCACCCTAGAGGGTTGTGTCCCGTATTGGATGTTGCAGTTGCTACTAAAGGGGTGGATTACAGTACAATGCAGACTCCCGTAGCAGGCGTGCTCTAAAAGTGAAAATTTCGTGACGTGAAAAATTGACGTTTGTCATAGAATAAATGGACTGCCGCCTATTTTGAAAAGAAGGGTCGTGTGCACTATGGATTTTGTGTCATTGTTTAGCTGCCCGCCAATTGTTCTGATTGGTTAATTTAAAGAAGAGTGACGTTCGAAATTAAAACACTGCTAAATGTGGGAGCCATGTTGGACTAGAATTTATCGCTTTGAGCTTCGAAGAGGAGGAAGCATTCTGGTAGTGCATCGGGTGAGGCCATTCCGGCCTTATATCGAGGGTATTTTATTTGAAGAAACTATTCTTGATGATCGAAATGATTGCTAACGCTTGAGGAAACCGTGGATTAATTCCTGTTGTGTTGGCGTCTTGGATTCATCATGAAAAGTGATATGTTGGAGCATCATTTGTATCTTGGGAAGCAGGCATGGAAGACAGCAAGAATGCAAGTTTTTAACTGCATCACAGTATTAATTTCTGTATTATAGGGAAATTTGAAGGCATGTCCTTAATTTTTTCCTTTAATTTGTTTGGTTGTTTTAATTTATAAATTGTAGCGTGATGTTAACCTGCCATGGCACAGGATTTCAAATATTTCCTTAGGGGCTCCTACATTTTTGTGTTTTGTTAAAGTTACAAAACTATTTATGAGTTTGCATAAGCCTAACCAGTTTTAACGTAGTATTTTACTTGTTTTAAGATCCGTGTGGAGTCTATTTCGTCTCGATAACTTAATTTTAATTTTAAATAATACCGTTGTATCTGAGTATTCTGGTTATTGTATTGATATATACAGTGTGGTCCACCAGCCCCTTATTTTTTTGGCGGAAGGCAACCCAACTAACGCGTATATCACAGTCATCCTAAAAACATTAGTACCTGTTCCTTTACGTTCATTGTACAACTTTACCGTTGAGAACATCCTCGCAAATATAGTAGAAATCAATAGTGGCAGTGTTCTTTCAATGACCTCAAATATAATTGAAATATGATTGAAACGATCAGAGCTCCGAATGACACCTTCTTACATTTGGACAGGAAGTGTCTAGGAATAGACTCAATACGTGCCTGCAACAACCCATGGTTCTCAGTAGCTAAGGTGGCTAAATCAAGAAGTGCTTGAGTAGCGTCAACGAAGTTGCATTGTAGTAGGTTCGAACCTTGAACTAGTGCAATTTTTTCTTAATGTCGTTTATTGTGGATGTATTATGGACGCATACCTATCTGTTCCAACGAGTGATTTTTTTATTTGGTCCTCAAAAGGACCGTACTTATCCGATGGTACTCAGCCAGATTGGAAGACGACATAATGATCTGTAGAACGAAATCAAGGTATCCTGCATATTCAAGGTAGCAAGTGTTCGAAATTTTGACCACCTTTGTTTAAAGGAAAACTCAGACTCACTCAGACGACCCACATAACAAATAGATTTGTTATGTGGGTAGGCTCACGAATAAATACATCAGACAGAAACTATAATTTCCTTCAACGGCGTCTGTGCGAAAAGCGCTTGCTATACACTTACAGTAATAGTTAGTTAGTTAGTGAGGTTTTAAGGGGTGGAACTACGAGGTCATCTGCCCCAAACATACAGTAAATACAGATAATTATAACATTATTGGTTTTACGTCCCTTTTAATTGCTCTGGCTTTTAGATACGCCGGAGTGCCGGAATTTTGCTCCAAAGGGGATCTTCAACGTGCCAGTAAATCTACTGACACGGCTCCCTCGCATTTGCGCACCCTCAAATGTCAGCTGACTGCGCCAGGATACGAACCTTCAACCTTCGGCACAGTAAGCGAGAACGTTACCGCTGAGCCTCGTATCAAGGCAGTAATTACAGAACGTGTCATATTATGATTCTGGGATAAGTATTGAACTATTAAAATTCTAATTATCACGAATAGAGTCGCCTCCGTTGCGTAGTAGTCAGCGTGATTAGCTGCCACCCCGGACGTCCTGGGTTCGATTCCCGGCTCTGGCACGAAATTTGAAACGAGGTATGAGGACTGGGACGGGGTCTACTCAGGCTCGAGTGGTCCAAATGAGTAGAAGTGGTTCGATTCCCACCTCAGCCATCCTCGAAGTGGTTTTCCGTGGTTTCCCACTTCGTCTTCGGGCAAATGCCGGGATGGTACCTTCTTCAAGGCCACGGACGCCTCCTCCCCTCTTCCTTGTCTATCCATCCTAACCATCCCTTACCTTCCCTCATCAGGCCCCTGTTCGCTTTGCAGGTGAGGCCGCCTGGGCGAGGTGCCAATCCCACCTCACCAGTTGTATCCCTTCCGATTCGATGTTCCCAGCTCTAGGACACAGCCTGTAGAGGCGGTAGTGGTGAGTTCCCTCGCTGAGTCCGTGGGTTCCACCAACCTGGAGGGTAAACGACTAAAAAAAAAAAAAAAAAAACGAATAGTACGGTATCCATCCATGGTTTTGAACAGTATTCAGGGAAAATAACCATTTAAATGAGACAAGAAACTAGCTTTCCCTATCGTCTTCGTAGATAATGTGAACAAAACCAAGTTGAAATCTTGCTGTACGAGGTAGGGAGGGTAAAATAAAATAGTTAAAAAGAATTTAAAAATTCTGACGTTGGATCTTCAAAAGAGCGAGCGGGCGCTATAACACTTGCACACATTTCCAATACACTCTCGAAGTTTTTGTTGCGCTTCTTATTAACACGTAGGGTAATATATTCAATTATTACAGTTAGATCCTAAATATTGATTGGAATGCATTCATACAGTACCTGGCATGTTTTCTAATTTACTTAAAGCAAGTTTCGCGACCGCTTTGCGTTAATAAGGCGAAAGAACTGCAAATAATGCCCTCAAACGACAGCCCTTCGGTTTTATTTCATACAACTTAGCGTACAAAATGCTAGCGTGTGATACACTTCGGCCATACAAGCAGGTGTACTGACGAAGAGAACAGAATCATACAGGATTTTGTACCAGCGATCACAGCAGCTTCCTTGCCAGCGATTGTCGTGTGATACGGGCCTAAAGATATGCTAAGACTTTTTGTTAAAACTTAATAACAAAACAAGATGTCCGGTAAAACACGTATAGCCTACTTTCTCCTAAATGCATGGGTATTGTTATAACTCTTTGTCCTTTTCAAGGATTATAATTGATTGTTGGTTGTAGTATCTTCTTGAAATACTACGTGCTATACGGTTATTATACATGAATATGATGCGCCATTTGCTAGTGCTATCTCTGTAAAAATTTCATTCAATTCGGTTTCACCGTGTTTGAATTGATATGGGGAATCGATTTGCACACATACATGGCCGTTATCTGCAAACTATTGGGCTGATGACCTTGTAGTTCAGTCAAAAGATGCTTCCCACAAAAAGGTACGTTGTTGAAAAATTTTGAAGATATCAAATTATTAGGTTGGTCGAAATTTGATTTAAGCTTTTAACATTTGGGTGGCCGCCATTCCGTTTCCGTCAAGATGGCGGCGATATAAAACATGACACTGAGGTGGCCTTTGCTAGTGCTACCTCTGTACCAAACTTCGTTCCATTCGGTTTCACCGTGTTTTAAAAGATAGGGGGAATAGATTTGCATACATGGCCGCTATCCGTACATTATTGGCCTGATGACCTTGTAGTGTGGTCAAAAGAATCTCTATACATAACGGTATATTGTTGCAAAATTGGGTAGAGATCAGAATATTAGGTTGGTCGTAATTTGATTCAAGCTTTTAACATTAGAATGGCCGTCATTACGTTTTCATCAAGATGGCGGCGATATAAAACATGACACTGAAGTGCCCTTTGCTAGTGCTACCTCTCTACCAAATTTCGTTCAATTCGGTTTCACCGTGTTTGAATTGATAGGGGGAATCAATTTGCACACATACATGGCCGCCATCTGCAAACTAATGGGCTGATGACCTTGTAGTTCAGTCAAACGACGCTCGTCATACAAGTATATGTTGTTACAAAATTTGGTCGAGATCAAATGATTAAGTTAGTCGTAATTTGATTTAAGCTTGGAACATTTGGGTGGCCACCATTACGTTTCCGTCAAGATGGTGGCGATATAAAACATGACACTGACGTGTTCTACGCTAGTGCTACCTCTGTACCAAATCTCGTTCAATTCGGTTTCACCGTGTTTGAATTGATAGGGAATCGATTTGCACACATACACGGCCACCATATGCAAACTGTTGGGCTGTCGATCTTGTAGTTTGGTCAAAATATGCTTCCCAAATAAAGGTATGTTGTTGCAAAATTTGGTAGAGATCAGATTATTAGGTTGGTCGTAATTTATTTAAGCTTTTAACATTTGGGAGGCCCTCATTACGTTTTCATCAAGATGGCGGTGATATAAAACATGACACTGAGGTATCCTTTGCTAGTGCTACCTCTGTACCAAATATCGTTCAATTCGGTTTCACGGTGTTTGAAATGATGGGGGGAATCGATTTGCACACATACATGGCCGCCATCTGCAAACTATTGGGCTGATTTCCTTGTAGTTTAGTCAAAAGACGCTCGCCATATAAATATATGTTGTTGCAAAATTTGGTAGAGATCGGATGATTAGGTTATTCGTAATTGGATTTAAGCTTTGAACATTTGGGTAGCCGACATTACGTTTCCGTCAAAATGGCGGCAATATAAAACATGACACTGCCCTTTGCTAGTTCTACTTCTGTATCAAATATCGTTCAATTCGGTTTCACCGTGTTCGAATTGATAAGGGGGGGGGGGGGGGGGGCAGACATTCAGAGTACACACACTTACACACAGACACACAGTCACACAATTTTTGGCCCTGTGTAGATCTCATAAGTCTACTTTCATTTTTTGCAAAAATCGAAAGTATGCTAATAATGCCATGGGAATTTCTAAGGAATACGTATACTTCGATGCAAGCACTGTCGATCAGAATATCCTTCGATATGTTGTTGTTTTGTCTCATTTGAGGGGCTAGAATATCGCGGTCATTTAGCCCCGTTTACTTGGATGTGTGTGTAGAATTTGTCTGATAACCCGAGTTATTGCGGGCTTGTAATGATGTGTGTATTTGCAATTAAGGATTGGGAAGGAGGCGGCCGTTGCCTTAAGAGAGAATCCGTCCCGGAATTTGGCCGGAGTAGAAGAGGGAAACCACGGAAAACCATTTCCAGGGTGGCTGAGGTGGGAATCGAACCCACTTCTTCTCATATTTGCTTCACGAGGCTACGTGAACCCAATTTCAGCCCTCAGACAAGTATTACATTTCTTGGCAGAGCTGGGAAACGAACCCGGACCTCCGGAGCAACACTTCGATATGTTATGTTAATATTCATGCCAGTTTTTTTTCTGCCAATACAGGTCACGTGGCATAACGTACCAATTCGATCGTATTCTCTTTATAAATCATCAAAATTCAACGTAGGCCTACTCTTCACAAAAATACGTCGTAAGGCAATAAATGTGGCAATGTAGTTACATCCCGACTAAAATGGAATGTGGACTTTCGTTCAAAAAAGTATGCCTGCTACTGGATTCGATGCAGCATTCTACCCGATCGCGCCCACGTCATTCGATCAGGCTTTAACCCTCTCAGCCACAAACACATGGTAGGTACTGCACGCTAAACGTGCTTTAGTTACTGTAGCCGTCCCACCTCAAACGTTTAAGTCCATCTCAAAGTCTTCAATCACCGTTTATGGTGTTGATTTAACTTTCTACTATTACAGATCACGTGGCGTAAGCTATTAATTCGATCGTATTACGTGTATGTGTGTTATTTCAAGGAGCAGTAAGTCATATGTTAGTAGAATGGGCCATAGTATTTGGCGGGGAACAGTTTAAGGTCGGTTTTTCTTTGCTAGACCCATGACCCAATTACATTGCTGTCACACTGTCAGAGCGCAAAGCAATATCGACCATCGGGAGAAATGCGATGTTAGTTGGGTTTCATAAAACTAAATAATAAGGGGCGGGTGGACCACACGTATATTTTTGTTGTCCCACCGTAAATTCTTGTATTTTATTCAATTTTGTTATTCTCACTGAAGGACTTAAATTTATATTTCCTCAAACTACTGATTTCATTGGGAGGCTAATTGAATTTACGGTAAGCGCTTTGCTTTTGTTTTTGTATGCCATTGTCGTAATTGAAGGTAGTTTATTATGGGGATGGTAGTATGAAGGTCGGTTGTGTAGGTCGTTGGACCTCGTGTGGCGTTTTTGGAAAACTTAGGTGGTAATGTTGTTTAAAAATTGTGTTGTGAACTTGAAAGGCATTGTGTGCTGAATTGAGTATTTGTGATTTGTAAATTTTGTTTATTAAGTGAAACTAGAAGTTATTTTGGGACTCTTGCTCCTCGTGATTATTTGCCTCCGTCATTCCGTAATTCTTGTCTGTCGTCAACAGTAGTTCGTGTTCGAATCCCTCAATGTAATTTAATTGTGTTATAGTTAACGTCAGTTTACCCAAATAAGGGGAGTGTTACAATTTTCCTTACCTCTTAAAAGATTAAGGTAATGTTGATGTTGTTTTTTGGGTTGACCTTCAGTCCATCGTTGTTAGCCCTGAGTTGAGAAATAGTTTTATTTGTTTCGTTAAACAGTACGGATCAAATTTTAATTATTTTCTGGTTGGATAAAAATATTAATGAATTAAATTAATAATTTCTTTAAAACTGATTACTTTTCATTTCGTTGGATCTAAAAAGGGCCTGGTGGGACTGTTTAGTTATCAAACTTAAGGGATATCCCCTTTGTCCTCCTCCTCCTCCTTATTTTTCTTATTCTTCTTCTGGACATTAACAACTAGTGTTTGGATGACTACCGTGACAACACTTCAAGGACCTTATGCAACCCTGTATGAATGAACCACATGCAGCTCCGCATAGAATAGGTAAGACACGTCGAACAGGTACGTATTGGTAGCAGAGTTTAGGTGGCAACTGATCGATCGTTGTAGTAAATAAATTGTGTGATCTCCACTCCACTCCACCCCACCCAACCCCTACATAGCCTCACCAGGGTGGCCGCAATTATTATTACTATTATATTCCATTGAATTGTGCTTGGGTACTAGGATTGCCAACAGTCTCAAAATGGTTAAGAACACCTGGTCTACACGATTCGCAAGTTATCAACATTGGATTGCGAAGGTCCATGGAACACAAGCTCTGTGCAGGGGTAAATACAAAAGAGGCTCAGCTACTTTACTAATTTTTAATTGTAGATCCGTGTGAATCTTTCGCACTTCACGTTAAGGGCAATGAAACGTGAGCAAAATTATCATTCAAAAGAGGAAGTTTTATAGGAGACTTACCATGTTCGAGAAATCTCCCGATTTGAATACATATTGGAGCCAATCAGTGCTATTACATCCCGCAATTTGTCGAGGCGTCAACTCACTTACTTTACTCATTGTTCCATGTGTAGTATTGTATATAAATCTCTCAGTAATCTCAGAAACACACCATCATTATAGGCTACAGTTGTAAATAAACCAGGAGACCAACAGTCCTCGATGTTAATAACGCATTCACACTTCGAACACGTCAGTTCTTGCTGTTTTCAGGACTGGTACTTGTTCATCAATAATCAGCTCAAACAAGAGTGATACATCATAGCAATTGAGCTAATTTGTAAACCAATAAATAGCTATTTAGCAATATTCAACCCATTAAACAATAATTGGTGAGCCAATTTAAAATACACCCTTGTAGGGATTATCCCTGTGCTTTGTTGATGGTCATCGCAAATGCGAGTTGCACTGGAATCTGCATAGTTTGGAAACACATAAACTGCTACTAAACTGTATGAAATTCGCTCAGTTTTGAAACGACTCATGAGCTAGTTATTGTAAAACGGATTTGCTAATTCAGTAACCTTCACGGGCGTGCACAACAGCTGGCCAAAGTTCATTTGTTGAAACGATTCGCATGCCATCTATTGTAAAAGGGATTTTCTAATTTTCAGAAACCTTCGTGGGCGTGCGCATAACAAACCACCAACGTTCATTTATGGAAACAATAAGCGCGCCAACACTCATTTGTTGAAACGATTTCGTGCACCAGCTATTGTGAAAGGGATTAAGTAATTCTTCAACTTTCCCAGGCATGCACCTGACGACTAACCACAGTTCATTTGTTGTGAAATTATTCGTGCGCATACATCCATTTTTTGCAATGAATCTCTGGCCACCTATTGTAAAATGGATTTACTAATTCACAAACATTCCCGAGAGTTTGCACAACAGCTTATAAAAATTTCATCTCAATAGGGTGAATGGTAGTCTATATGCACGCATATGGGACTTTATTGAAACGATTCGCACGACGACACACATTTGATGAAACTACTCGTACGCCATCTATTGTAAATGGATTAATAATTCAGAAACCATTGAGGGAGTGTGCACAATAACTCGCAAAAGTTTCACCGTAATCGGATAAATGGTATGTGAAAACATACGGGACTTTGTTGAAACGACTTACGCGCTGTCTATTGTAAAATGGATTTACTAATTCACGAATCTTTGCGGGGAAAGTGCACAACAACTCACCAAAGTTCCATCGCAATGGGATAAAAGGTATATGAACGCATACGAGACAAGCTGACAAACTACCAAGAAACATTAAGCCTAATGTTCATTGTATGGAGATTTATTTATTTATTTATAGTCTTTTAATATGGTTAAAGTAATTATGTATACAAAGTCTCAATCTTCAGATTTTCTGATATGAATTGAGCAAAGGTTTGGCAACAATAACTGTCTTACGTATTTTACAATAAAAATCGGCTTCGGTGCGTAGTTCGTAGCATGCTGAACTGCTGTGGCCAAGATAGCGGGTTCAACCCGGCCGAAGTCGTCGGATTTTTTAAGAGCGTTAAAATCCTTCAGTATGCCTTCCTTCGGAGGGGAAGTAAAGCCGGCGGTCCCATGTCATAGATTCATGGCATGGAAAAGATCTTTCCACAGACTAAACTTGTGTGAAGCTAAATTGTTAGGTTAGATTTCGTCGGAACGCTCTATCAAAGTTCCAACGTTCACTACTAGGTATCATTGATATCTGGTAGCAAAAGTTGGAACTACATGAAATTGAACGGAACTTGCAGCTCACCCTAAGGGTATCCGCTGGAAGCAGCTTCAGACTCAGGCGAGCCGAACATGTCCTAGGACACTCCCGGCACTAAAAGCCATACGCTAAATAAATAAATAAATAAATAAATAAATAAATAAATAAATACAATAAAAATTCATTATCTCGGATTAAAGGGGATACTCTCATGGTAGACTACATACACTAAATAGTTGGTAAACATAAAAAAGAAAAATGGTAGTATTTAATACTCAGCAATTTTTCTAGGCTTGTGCCGTGTCTTGTGTTGGGTTTCGCCTAGGACATCAAGCTGGCTCATCAGCGGGCTCTGAAAAAGAACTAGAATTACATGAGTATACCCTATTCCTTTTGTGCCCTGTAAAACTGCGTTACTGAGGTATATGCCATTTTGGCGTTGCGTAGACGTGGTATTTACTGTTTAATTCACTTAAATTTCCTGAATTCTAAATTCGTTACGTTACATCTTCAAGTGAATCCAGTTACTGAAGATGCACGCAAGAGCGCCAGTGGCTATATACCAGTGCGCAAGCACCCGGCAGCTAGTCCTTGTTCGGCGCTTCTGCTGTGAGAGTCTGCTCAGTCGCTAGCCGACGTCACACCGCGCCAGCCGCGTAGCGCTTAGCGCCGTGTTTACCATCACCTATCGTCTACGTGAGCAAACACACTACGCACTGTCATTCGATAAGTGAAATAAAGGGATAAAACGTATTGAAATGACTAATTTTCCGATATAACAAAATTCACATAAGACATTATATTCGAGGTGCTCTTATGAAAAGAATAAAGAAAATTAGAAATTTTCGCCCACTTTTAAAAGAAATATACTGTACTACTGAACTCCCACTAATAAACAACTAAATACTGACAATACTTCACTAGCCATGATTAATCTTCAGTGTTGGTCAACTTAGAATTATCCACGCTATCAACTTTTAAATTTACTTAAAAAAGAACAGTGTTCATCTGAGATTGGCCATTTAATGTACTACTTAAAAAACGTTATCTTCGTTGTAAGTAAGAAACGTATGCGTGAAGTGGTTGATGATAGGCGGCAATATCACTGAAACGGAACGCTAGACATACAAAGTGAATTATTAATATAACTATCCTTCATTATTAAATAATGTAACAATATTTTAGTGATTAACGAACAAGGACTTGGATTGTCTCGCAAATTATATACCTTTTTACGTGTGATTTTGGTAAATTAAAGCATAATAAATTATTCCCCAAATGAATGAACATTGGTAAATAAAGAGTCGTTTGTTATTTTTGTCTCTTAGTGACTGAACCTTTGATATTGAGATATTTGATATTCATATGAACTGAGATCGTTTCAAGTTTTACATCTACTTAGTGAGTGTTGTATATTCGTGAATCATAAGATTGGTCCACAGATTGATCTGTGTACTGTGTCATGAACGCGTACGGCTACTGCTAATAACATTACTGAAGACAAAACGTCTCTACCACCCAGCGATCGACAATGATCTTCAGGAAGTGTCTTCGGTTCTTTCTCCTCGTGGCTCTCCTGGTTAAAGATTCCATCGTCATAGCAACCGTCCAAGGTAGGATCGGTGTTCAATGTTTTATAGGCTACATAATATTATCCTTTATACTTGGTATCACCTAGATAAGGGACTTCAAGTCTGCACATCCCTCTTGATCAAAAGATAACAATGACATATTTTGTTCTGAATGACCTTTAAAACAATGTTACACGATAATGTGTCACGGAGAAGACATGAGCCCTTCTTCCTGAACTAGCCTATTGGGAATTAAATACACTAGCGAACCCGTGCGAGAAATCTCGCATGTTCATAAACCACACTTTCCCCTATAGGTTTATAATGAGAGGAGGAGAAAGGTTGTTATAGTTTTATTTCAACAAAATGTCATTTGTATGCTGAGTCCATTGATTGACAGTGAACCTGTAAGTGAATTAACGTTTAATAGTTTGGACATGAAACAGGCGACCTACGGCCAAAATGCGAACTGAACAGCAATGATGTCGCGTATTTTCCTACAGCAACCGTATTTGCAAATCGCACACTTCTTACAAAAATGATATTTATGAAATTAGAATGCAATACGTCACTGCTAATGCCATTTGTGTGCTGAGTCCATTGATTGACAGCTTAGCCGTAACATTCCCCGGTTATTCGATATTTATGAAATTATACGATTTGAGTAGACTACTCATTCCTTTAAATTACTGTTTCTGAAATCCATGCAAAATGATAAAGAAAAGACATCAGAATGTTAAAATGACATGAAACAGGCGTCACAGCGGCCAAAATGTGAAGTGGACAGCAATTGTGGAGCGTATCTTCCTGCAGCAACAGTATCTGCAAAATCGCACACTTCGTACAGTTTTTTAAAAGTAATGTTTTCGAGAAATTATAGATATTTATGAAATTAGAGTGCAATTCGTCACTGCTAATGTCTATTCTCTTTCATTTGAATGCACAATTTTCGCGATCGGTCGCTTGTGAGCACCGCAGGAGGGATCTATACTACTGTAATAATATATATGATGAGAGAACAGTTAGAACTGTCTGCGCCTTATCACAATTAATTGGGGTCACCATAGTCAATCTAGCTCGGGTGGAGATATAATGCTGTATGCTCTTCCTGACGTCACGTGATTTTTTACGTAAAAATCCACCTCACTGTCACCGAGATCCAAACCCCGGCCGTCCAGGTGAAAGACGAGCGGTGAAGCCACTACGAAGCACGCACATGAGAGAACAGTCATCTAAAGATCTATATATTTTATTATTTAGCGTATGGCTTTTAGTGCCTGGGCTGGCTGAGTGGCTCAGCGGTAATGTTCTCGCTTGCTGGGTCCAAGATTGCAGGTTGGTAACCTGGCGCAGTCAGCTGGCATTTGATGGTGCGCAAATGCGAGGGAGCCGTGTCAGTAGATTTACTAGCACGTTAAAAATCCCCTTCAGGGCAAAATTCCGGCACCCGGCTTCTCTAAAAGCCAGAGTAGTTAAAAGGGACGTAAAACCAATAACATTATTATTATTATCATTATATATATATATATATAATTCGTTGAGGCCATCTAGGACCAGGTTAAGTCTTGCTACACTTGGCAATTTATTTCGCCTTCCTCTGAGCCCAGAATTCCCTCATTCTCTGTGAGTGGACCATCTTGCGCCCCGCTGTCCGGGTGGTACCGTGTCTTCTTTTCGGGTTCGATGTCTCGTCTCGGGTTATCCCATTAGTCAGTATCTTTTTGCGGAAGAGATCTCTATTGAAGGCGTCGTCGGGTTTTAGATGCAGTATTTTGAGGTCGACTTTGGTATTCATAAACCAGTTCTGTCCATTCGTTTGAGATGACCGTAATACCGTGCCCGCCTTTTACGGATCGATTCTGAAATTTTTTCTATTTCACTGTAGACTTCTTTGTTGGATTTTTTTTATAGTGGATACCATTCTTGTAATTTGATCCCATTATACCTCTGACGATTTTGCGCTCTTTTTTCTCCAGTTCTTCAAGGAGTCCTTTATTAGCATTTAGGGATAGGGTTTCGGCTGCATACATAACTACTGGTTTCAGAACAGTTTCATAATGACGTAGTTTAGTATTTTGGACAGGCAATTTTTGTTGTGTATTGAGCGCGATGTTTGATAGACTATTTCGAGTTTGCGTACTCGTTCCTTGAGTCCAGTCCACTTTTCATGATGATCTCTCCCAAGTACTTAAATTTTTCCACTCTGTTTATCTTCCCGTATTTTGTCTGCAGTTTTTCTGGGGCGTCTTTGATGTTAGTCGTTACTTCTGTTTTTTCGAATGATATCTGCAAGCCAGTTTGTTCAGCGATTTCTTTTAAAAGGTCGATTTGCATTCTAGCAGTTTCTACGTCGTTCGACAGAATGGCGATGTCATCAGCGAATGCTAGACAGTCGACTATGATCCCCTTGGATTTTGCTCCCATTCTCAGAGGGCTATACTCAGTTTCTAATAATTTTGTTCGCCAGGTCCGAATGACTTTTTCGAGAACGCAGTAGAAAAGCATTGGAGAGAGCCCGTCACATTGTCTGACTCCCGTTTTGACCTCAAAGGAATCCGACAGACATCCCAGGAACTTTATTTTGGATTTTGTTTCAGTTAGGGTGGCTCTAATTAATGCCAGCAGTTTGAGGTCAACCCCGAATTATTATTATTATATATATATAATTCGTTGAGGCCACCTAGGACCACGTTAAGTCTTGCTACACTTGGCAATTTGTTTCGCCTTCCTCTGAGCCCAGAATTCCCTCATTCTCTGTGAGTGGGCCATCTTGCGCTCCGCTGTCCAGGTGGTACCGTGTCTTCTTTTTGGGTTCGATGTCTCGTCTCGGGTTAGCCCATTAGTCAGTATCGTTTTGCGGAAGAGATCTCTATTGAAGGCGTCGTCGGGTTTTAGATGCAGTATTTTGAGGTCGACTTTGCTATTCATAAACCAGGGCATTGTGGTTTTGGGTTTGGAGTCAAAGAAATAAAAAAATGAAAAATTATTATTATTATTATTATTATTATTATTATTATTATTATTGTGCCTGGTGTGTCCGAAGACATGTTCGGCTTGCCAGAGTTTGTAGCGGCTTCTATGCGGACACCCATGGGGTGAGCTAAAAGTAACGTGGCGTGTGGATTAAATGAAGTAAAATAAGACGAATGAGTAAGTTCAATTTCAAGTAGTTCCAACTTTGGCTACCAGATGCCATTGGCACATAGCGACGAACTTTGGAACTTGATAGAGCGTTTCTAACGAAATATAGCCTACAAATTTAGCTACACACTACCGATATTGTAGTGGTAGGTTCATTTTCATGCCATAAATCTATGACATTCGCCGCCGGCTTTACACCCCCTCCGAAGGAGGGCATACTGGAGTAATTTAACGCTCTTAAAAAAACCAACGACTTGGATCGGGTTTGAACCCGCGATCTTGGGTAAAGCAGTTCAGCAGGCTACTGACTACGCCACCGAAGACGCTTCATCTAAAGAAGTAACCCTTTAAAATAGTGTGCATATGTAAGAAAATAATGATATGTGTATGGGAAAGCTCTCCCATATTCGTGCTGCCCATAAAATCAGATAGCAAAAAAAGTAATATTCTTCACTAATTCTATGATTTTAAAACCATGCATTTCATATAGAAAGCAAGTAACATAAGTGTAGCTCCTTCCCTGATATACTGTTTGTTTATCTATTATACTCCATTGCCCGGGCATGGTGGAACATTAATACCGAACCTCGAGACAATTAACAACATTGGTCCTCTATTCGGAGAAAAAGAAACAATTCCTCGTTCATTCGAAGACTTTTGAAGGAACTTTAGGTTGAGGAAAGACTTGATAGCCGACATTGTACTATCAACTTTAAAATACTCCTGTTGGAGCTGGAATTATTGCAGATGTTGCATTGGAAACTTCTTTAGGAATTAAAATTGTTTCCTACCCATTCCATTCCGACTATGGAGCCTCGGATGAGCTTGTCGTGCTGTTATTTTTCACCAGTTCCTTCCCGTGCAATTTTCGTGCCTGCTTTCTTCCTTTGGTAGGAGTTTGTTAGCTTTTCACCTCAAAATCAAACCCTGGTTTTTAGCGATAAACGGGTAGGCACTTTCCTACCAATAGCCTAGACACAATTACAAATACACACACTAACACAGACACCGCAATGACACAGGTTATTAAACAGATTACATTCAAACCTAAGTACATGACCACGATATCACAAAACCCCGATATCAACAACAACATGGTAGGTGCAGCATCTTCCATCAACTTATGATCAAGCTTAGATTTGAAAGATATGAGAGTCTGCCTCGTTGCGTAGTTGCTAGCATTATTGGCTGCCGCGCGAAGGGCCGGATTTGCTTCCCGACTCTGCCAATATATTTAATTCTGGTCTGAGGGCTGGAACGACGTACACTCGTTACCGTAAAAGTAACGGTTGCTAGTCAAAGCGTTACTTCCTCGTTACCGTAAATGGAACGGTTGCTAGTTAAAGCGTTACTCCCTTGTTACCGTAAAGGTACCGGTTGCTAGTTAAAGCGTTACTCCCTCGTTACCGGATAAGGAACGCTTGCTAGTTAAAGCGTTACTCCCTCGTTACCGTAAAAGTAACGGTTGCTAGTTAAAGCGTTATTCCCTCGTTACCGAAAATGGAATGGTTGTTAGTTAAAGCGTTACTCCCTCGTTACCGTAAAAGTAACGGTTGCTATTTAAAGCGTTACTCCCTCGTTACCGTAAAAGTAACAGTTGATAGTTAAAGCGTTACTCCGTCATTACCGTAAATGGAACGGTTGCTAGTTAAAGCATTACTCCCTCGTTACCGTAAAAGTAACGGTTGCTAGTTAAAGCGTTACTCCCTCGGAACCGTAATTGGAACAGTTGCTAGTTAAAGCGTTACTCACTCGTTACTGTCAAAGTAACGGTTGCTAGTTGAAGCGTTACTCCCTCGTTACCGTAAAAGAAACGGTTGCTAGTTAATGCGTTACTCCCTCGTTACCGTGAATGGAACGATTGATAGATAAAGCGTTACTCCCTCGTTACCATAAAAATAATGGTTGATAGTTAGAGCGTACTCCCTTGTTACCGTAAATGGAACGGTTGCTAGTTAAAGCGTTACTCCCTCGTTACGGTAAGAGTAACGGTTGCTAGTTATGATGTCACGAGTAACACACAAGCCCTACTTTGGTATTATTCTGTTGATGAAATTATATTCTTCTTTAGAAGAGTGATCTCAATTTCCTCAAATTCCTAGATGAATGTGGTGTCAGACGAACGATTTCGTAATTGTAATATGGAACGTTAGCGCTCTACCCTTATCAAAGTAAAATAATAACGTCACGTTGTGTTATGAACGTTTCCTGAAGTTGCAATGATTTTGCCTGTTTCGCTACCTTACTTTAAAACTATGAAGTTTGTGTTTATGGAGTGCAACTTCCAGGACACACCGTTTTGTTACTCTGACAAATTCATTTTTTTATAGCTTAAATCATATTGTTGTTGTAACCAAAACTTTACAATTTGTGTATTTATGCTTATTGCTTCCATCTTTGGAATGCAACTTCTAGGGTACTTACACCGTTTTATAAATTTTAACAAACTCCAAGTTTTTCGTAGCGTAGGATTAAATGTTGTTTAAGATCGGCCCACGAAGGGCCTAGGCCTACGAAGCGACCACTGTCCAGCCAATTGGCCTATAGATTATGGGGTGACGCGTGGTGAATGGATCAGATCCCCTCGACCGTAAATGTAGGTCTCCGTGACCGGGGCACTGCCTCACTGTCAGACAGCTACTCAATTGTCCTCATGAGGCTCAATGCACCCCGTTGCAGCTCTCACGTCAGTTTCTAAAATTCCTGATGGAGCCGGGAATCGAACCTTCGGGTGCGAGTTTGGGTGCAAGGCAAGCGCACTATCCTGAGACCACGGGCTGGCAGATTTATGAATAAAGGTGTGTTAAATTAAAGCGTATTTTGTTGTAGTTACATTTTACATGTCTTCTGTAAAATATGATTTTAGCCACTTACACCGTTTTCGTTTAGCGCCCATAATTTATATTGATGTGTATAGCGGAAAAGCCTTTTTAAACAGCTGAGACTTCAACAAGCTCCGCGTGCAATAATAATTTTCACGTAGAATGTGACGTCGCTGTAGTGTGTATTATACTAACTCCATTATTAAATTATAGCGAATCCTTTCACTCCCTGCATGAGCTGTAACACATTATTCGTCACTGTACCATTTGGGAGTGGGAGCAACTTAAAGGCAGCAGGCGCCATTTTATACCGTCGTCTCCCTTATCGAGCTCTGTATTTGGCTATAAAATAAGGCACACGTATTTTATAGTAAAGTGAAGTACATCGTAAATCCGATGATCCTGGAATAGAAACTGTTCTGGAAGGTTATCGTGGTAATTAAACCAGAGGAGCTCATCACAGCCTCTTCAAGGGAGCCGTTAAATACCACTAACACCTTTCCAGATCCAGTCCCTCAACATTGTAAGCACATTCACAATGTGGGGATCATCGAGGATGTGAATTATACTCACACATGACGGAATAATTTGTTGTTATGAGAATCATTAAGGCACTTCTTAGGCTACATCACATTATTATCCGTGTCACCCTCGAAGCATTTCGGTGGGATGAATGGCCTCGATGTGGCTTACCGAAATACCTCCCCTTCACACAGATCTTATAGCCTGTCCCAGCTGTTTTAGTAATAGTTTTTAAAGGGTAAGAATCTATGTAGCTGACGTGTTCACCATAAAGTTTTGAAAGTAAAAGAACGGATTTGGTATTTGAAGGCATTCTTCAGTTCGAAATTTCATGTTTTTTCAGTCAGTCAACAGTATCCTACCCAATTGTATTGGATGCTTCTCTAATCCTGAAAATAAAATATACACTTGGATGGCCAGTTTAGATTGTCAAGCGATCATCATCAGATCCATTGCACTTAGGCTATTAAATGTATGTCTACAAGCATGGGTGATAATGAACCTACGCATTAATTTTCCTTAAAAGGTACAAACTCTATGGACTATACATATAACAATCCAACATGGCGACCATCTGAAATATTTAGACGGTTCTCAATATCTACGAATCTTTTACAGCAATCAAACTGATTTTTTATGTTCACAGAGGCTATGAATGGCGGCGACACGAAGTATAAATATTTAAATGTACATTGCTCGCGATTTAACCACCCAAGTGCAGTGGGTCTTGATACGGTAAATGCTTATAAATGCTTATGGCATCTAATTCATTTCAATCGTTTTCATAGCCACAAGATGGCAGCTTGTGAAATTTTAAAATCTCGTTTTCACGTCTTGTGTCCTAATCATACGCTTGAAGTTTGAATACTACACGTACACAATAATCTTCATCTAATAGTACGTAACTCTAAGACCTTCATTTATATAAAAATACAACATGGCTACCAACCGAAATATTAGACGGATCTCAATATCGACGAATCTATTACAGCAATCAAACTGAAATTTTGTATGTAGATAGAGGCAATTAACATACATAAGTAAGATATATGAAAATAGGTTTTAGTTCTTCACGGAACTACTTGTTTGTTCAGAGAAAGAGGAGATTGACCTCCAAATTTGCTAGATTAGTGTATGATGTGATTGTTGTTAAATGGTCAGGTTTGAGTGGATTGTGCACTTAGCTGCCTGCACTGAACTGGGAGGATTACCTGTATGTTCTTCATCTCTTATCCTCCTAGGCTCCCCCCCCCCCTCCCCCTCCATCCCTCCCACTCCCCTTAATTCCTGACTGTTTGTGTTCTATCGAATATTGTATCATATGCGTGCTGCCAAGCCTAGAGCTTCCTAATGTGGTGAATGTTACTGCATACTGAACATCTTTAACTATTAAAAGAACGGTGTTCTAATAAAAGAAGCGATATCATGAAATAGATTTTGAATTGGATTTTATATTGATTACATTACAGAGGTGTATAAATTTTTACGAAGGTGGATCAAAAAGTTAGTTGCACTAACGCGCTGCAGCAAACGCGTGTTGCAAACGTGGGCACAGCGGAGAAAGGGACAGACACTGCCTACACGTCTATTAAGCAGGTCGCTGTGGTGTCTCGTCTTGTATGGTGTGAAGAGCGGCCAAATGCAATGGGGCGTCGACTGGTCGTTCACTTCAAATATGAGTTGTGTGAGACAATCTGATTCCTATGGGCCAAAAGGAAGAATTGCACGATTAAAGAGAAGCGCCGGGGGAAATTGAGCGCCGGTGTGATTTTGTGGCACGATAACGCAACACTTCACAAGAACCACCAAACGAGCGAACTGCTGCAGTGTTTCAAGTGGGAGGTATGGTAAAACCCGCCCTACATTCCCGACCTAGCGCTATATGACTTTCATCTGTTTGGTAAGCTCGAAACGGAGTTCGGTGGTCGACGTTTCCAGACCGATGAAGAGGTGAAGGCCTCTGTCTCCGTGTGGTTGCAGAACGCTGGAAGAACTTTCTATGCATCCGGCATCGACAAGTTTGTTGTGCGTTCGCAGAAATGTTTGGAGTCTCTTGGAAACTATGTGGAAAAGTGACGTTACATTGTATGTCGTTATAGGCGTGTTGCTGTTGTATAGGTGGTGTAGTAAATGGCCATAACTGGGAAGCGCAACTTAATTTTTGATCTGCCCTCGTAGATTCAAATTAAGAATTTAAATCAGTCCGAATGTTTTATTGAAAATCATTTAATTGGCCAACTGATGACATCTTTTATCACCCCACTTAGTAATGTTTTCTCCCTTGTAGACTTACAACTTCTCCCATTAGGAATTGCTTCTCGAAATTTTAAGTATTGGGTATTCCAAGCGACATCTGATCTGGGTCTGTTTCTCTTGCATCAGTAACTTTGGAATGTACCCTCTAAATTAGATGATTTCAGACCATGGTCCACGAATCCATGAATAGTTCAATAGTGGATGATCAATAAAAAGACTTTGAGTCCCACTGCTTTAAATACACACGAAAAGTACACGAGGATATTGACCAAGCTGTCAATGCCCCTAAAACGAATTAACAACAAGCAACATTGTTGTTGATTCTTGTAGGGGTTTTGCGATATCGTGGTCAATTAGACCCGTGTACTTGGGTGTGTGTAAAATTTGTCTGATAACCTGTGTCATTGAGCTATCTCTACTAGTGCATGTATTTTGTAATTGAGGTAGGATATGGGTGGGAAGTGGCCGTCGCCTTAAGTTAGGTATCATTGCGGCATTTGCCTGGGGTAGAAGTGGGGAAACCAAGGGAAACCCCTTTCAGGATGGCTGAGGTAGGAATCGAACCCACCTCTTTTCAGTTTTGCCTCAAGAGGCTGAGTGAACCCCATTAAAGTCCTCAGAATTACATTTCTTTGAGGTGAGAATGCAACCTGGACCTCAATGATGAAGAGGCAGATGACCTCGCTGTTCTGCCTCTTAAATCCTCAATATCTAACTAAATAACTAACTAACCTCAACGGTAACAGCCAAGAATGCTAGTCACTACGTCCGAGTTGGGCCATAGTAACTCAGAAGTGATACATAATAATAATACCGAACTACCCGTACACCGTCATTCCACAGTAACACCCCACTAATAGTGAACAATTTAATAGTTCTCATCAGAGACATCTCGTCCAAATAAATTTGTGGTTTCTGGGAGATCTGTTCTTTACAGTGCTAGAACACAGACAAGGTATAATGATCTTTCATACTTCAAAGGCGACCCTGCGATTCATTGCAAATGCAAGTATCTTCAACAATGCTAATATTGTATCATGTAGACGGGCCAATATTTAGAGCTCATGACGCCCCTGGGCAACGAACAAATTGCTGCCCCTGACTTGGAATAGCCTATATAGATTTATTAAAGTTTCCTTAACATAATGGGGCTGTTTCATTAGCTGTGAATTTAATTAGGACTGGAAAACACTATAAATATGCGTTTACTAATTTTACAAATAGAAAACAATATACCAAAAAAAAATACATGAAATTTTAACGGATATCTTGCACAACCAATGGCCAAAACACCAATATTATTTAAATTACTCCTTGCCTATTCATTTGCAAACACGTTTAACCCTTATAGTGCCAAGGAGCTTGTGATAAAAATGCCACAAATCGATCTGTCGTCCCCATTTATATAAAAGTTTTTTTAAATTATTTCCATCCAAGCTGTGCTATTAATGTTGTAACCAAGACAACGCGGGAATCATTCTCTCTGTTGATATATCGATGTGCTTATGTTCCGTGAATAAATAGATTAGTAATAAGTATTCTTTGGGCATGCTGCAATCATCTGACTTCCCGCGTGTGCGATCTTTTAAAGTTGTGTTTCTTTACGTACTTAATCGGAGCTAATTTAGATATTTGACGACAAAGTATCTAAACTCTTTAAATGAAGAGGAAATAAGTAACGCTTTAACGCTGTGTGAAGTGTATGCGACAGAGTTTTCGGCTAATGCAATGACTTGGAAAATTTAAAAAAAAAAAATATATATAAAAAAATTAATGAAATAAATAAAACTAAGATTGAATTATTTGGGATGTAACACTGAACGTTTAAATATATATTTACCTGCTAGCAAAAGATTTCACAATTCTAAAATATATAGGTAGGAGATAATTTTTATCAAATACTTTTTTAACATAACCACTCACAATAGCTCGGCATCGAAAGAGTTAGGATTTCTTCATTAGTACAATTTCATCTTGAAGTCAAATCCAGCAGTAAGAACACCAAGATGACTAAGACGATCCTTTTCTACGTCCTTAAGGGGGGATGTAACCGAAAATGCATAGCTAGATTTAAAAGTTCACTGAGTTCACAATATAAGACATAAAACATTGAAACGTTGTTCAGTTGTCTAATGGTGATTGATCTATTACGTGGCAAGCAACAACTATCTTGGGTGGCAAAATGACACCAGTACAGCCACAGCAAAAAGGTTGTTACATCCTCTTATTTAAGTACACTTTACAACATTACTATGAAAAATCCTGTCCTGAGCTTTTAACTAGTTTAAATATATGTCACTGTCTGTAACTTTATGTAGAATTATCCAAGTAATATGAATAGTTTTTTTGCTCGTATGGTCATTTGAAGTTTGGATTCTATAAACCTCAGTGAAAATATGAATGTAAATGCATGAAAATTCTATTAATGGTTAAAAAAGAAGCATAATCTATATATATAACAAGACGTTCCGTGACGAACTAAAGAGCCTACTTTTCATGCCAATGATTATTCTACAGTATATGAACCTATCTAGAATAATGAAGAAATTAAGTTGCTAATATCGAAATTTCTAATTATTTCGAAATACTGTATACCTTTCATAATGAAGCCTAATAGAGCACTACAGTTGGCAGCCTTGATGACTGAATATATTCTTAGTTCCATCTCATAAGGTACAGAATACAAAATTTGGTTGAAGTCCAATGAACAGCATGGACGTTACATGCAGTTAAACATTGGATCTAACAGCGTGCGTAAAATCATGTTGGCAACAATGTCATGCATGTATTGGTCAGAAATAATCTGAAATAATATGATCTATTGTTGTGCCAATTTTGAATGAAATCCATTAGTTAGTAAAGAAGTTACATGCATTTTTAAATTGGACCTATCAGCTGGCTTGAAATCATGTTGGCAGCACTGACGTATATTAGTTAGTCGAAATGCATCTAGAATGCCAGGTACTATACGTGTGCAAAGTTTAGAGCTATTGGCTTGCATACTTTCTGATATATTGGTATTTGGATAAAATAAATTAGGAGCATTTATTAAAAGTTGGCAGCCCTGGTGGGTCTTAAGAATACGCTCAGTCATATCTGGTTATGTATGTATACAACATACGATATTTGGTTGAATTCCAATTGATAGTGTAAAAGTTATGTGCATTTAAAAATTGGACCAATCAGCAGGCTTTAAATTATTTTGGCAACCCAGCGATGTATGGCCTCCTGGAAATTAAACTGTAATATTATTATTTATACGTATGCCAATTTTGAAATAGCTCCCATTCATACCTTCCAAGATATCCAACATGGAGCTCAAATTTCAATTGCGATTTTTTAGCAGTTGGTAGCACTGACATCATTTTCAAATAAGGCCGTGAGATATTCAGGTATAGACCTTTACTCCTACCAAATTTTGTTTTGATTGCTCCAGCCGTTTAGGAGTTGATAGGGGGGACACACTCACAGCCAGACAGACAGAAGGACAGACAGACAGACAGACACACATTTGCCCGATCTCATGAGACTACTTTTTCCTCATTTTTGCAAAATGTGAAAAGTAGGCTAAAAATCAATGTAACGTGATAGTTTGTCTGTGGGTATGTCTGTGGGTATGTCTCCTATGCGTTCATATACCATTCGTCCGATTGCGATGAAACTTGGGTGAGATGTTGAGTACACTCCAAGGAAGGTTTCTGACTTAGTAAATCCATTTTACAATAGGTAGCGCACGCGTAGATTCAACAAATGAGCGACGATGCGCGAAGCATTTCAACAAAGTCCCGTATGTGTTCATATACTATTCGTCCGATGGCGATGAAACTTGGGTGAGATGTTGTGTACACTTACGTGAAGGTTTCAAAATTAGTGAATACATTTCACAGTAGATAGCGCACAAGTAGATTCAACAAATGAGCGACGACACGCAATGCGTTTCAACAAAGTCCCGTATGCATTCTTCGTCCGATAGCTATGAAACTTGCGTAAAATGTTGTGTACACTGCAGGGAAATTTTCTGGCTTAGTACATCCACTTTACAATAGGCAGCGCACGAGTAGATTCAACAAATGAGCTACGACGCGCGAAGCATTTCAACAAAGTCACGTTTGCGTTCATATACCATTCGTCCGATAGCGAAGAAACTAGGCTGAGATTTTGTGTGCACTCCAGGGAAGGTTTCTAGCTTAGTAAATCCCTTTAAAAATAGGTAGAGCACGAGTAGAATCAACAAATGAGCAACGGCGCGCGAAGCGCTTCAACAAAGTCCCATATAATTTCATATACCATTCAACCAATAGCGATGAAACTTGGGTGAGATGTTGTGTACACTCCAGGGAAGGTTTCTGGCTTAGTACATACATTTTACAATAGGTATCGCACCAGTAGATTCAACAAATGAGCGATGACACGCGAAGCCTTTCAACAAAGACCCGTATAAGGTCGTATACCAGTCGTCTGATAGTGATAAATGTTTGGTGAATTGTTGTGTTCACTCCAGGAAAGGTTTCTGGCTAAGTAAATCCATTTTACAATACGAAGCGCACGTTTATATTCAACAAATGAGTGACTACGCGCGAAGCGTTTCGACAACGTCCCGTATACGTTCACATACCATTCATCCCATTGCGATGAAACTTGGGTGAGATGTTGTGTACACTCCAGGGAAGGTTTCTGGCTGAGTACATCCATATTACAATATGTAGCGCAAGAGTAGAATCAACAAATGAGCGACGACACGCGAAGCGTTTCAACCAAGTCCCGTATGCATTCATGTACCATTCGTCCGTAGCTATGAAACTTGGGTAAGATGTTGTGTACACGTCATGGAAATTTTCCGGCTTAGTAAATCCACTATACAATATGCAGCGCACAAGTTGATTCAACAAATGAGGGACGACGCGCGAAGCGTTTCAACAAAGTCCCGTATAAGGTCATATACCATTCTGCCGTTAGCGGTGAAACTTGGGTGAAATATGGTGGACACTCCAAGGAAGGTTTCTGGCTTAGTAAATACATTTCACAGTAGGTAGCACACGAGTAGATTCGACTAATGAACGACGACATGCGGAGCGTTTCAATACAGTCCCCTTGGTCTTCATATCCCATTAGTCCGATAGCGATGAAACTTGGGTGAGATGTTGTGGACACTTACGTGACGGTTTCTAACTTAGTAAATACATTTTACAGTAGGTAGCGCACGAGTAGATTCAACAAATGAGTGACGGAGCGCGAATCGTTTAAACAAAATCAGGTATGCGTTCATATACTATTCATCCGATTGCGATGAAACATTGATCAGTTATTGTGTACCCGCCAGGGAAGGAGAATTAGTAAATCCATTTCACAATAAGTAGCGCAAGAGTAGATGCAACAAATGGGTGACGACGCGCGAAGCGTTTCAACAAAATCCCCTATTGCGTTCATATAACATTCTTCGATTGCGATGAAACCTTGATGAGTTATTGTGTACACGCCAGGGTAGGGCATCGACTTAGTAATACATTTCTCAATAGGTAGAGCACGAGTAGATTCAACAAATGAGTGACAGCGCACGAATCGTTTAAACAAAACCCCGTATACGTGCATATACAATTCATCCGATTGCGATGAATCATTGATGAGTTATTGTGTACACGCCAGGGAAGGGTTTCGACTTAGTAAATCCATTTCACAACAGGTAGCGTACGAGTAGATTCAACAAATGAGTGACAGCGATGAAACTTTTGAAAGTTGTTGTGCACGCTTCCACGAATGGTTCTAAATTAGAAAATCCATTTTACGATAGCTTAGAGGCAGTTAACATGTTGTGTATCCAAAAGCACTTCAAGAAACAGAATTTCAACGCCAACACTTTCTTTGATTGGCATTGCAACGCATGCCGGGTACAGCTTGTCTATATATCTATCTATATATATATAAAAATCAATGTAACGTGATAGTTTGTGGGTATGTATGTCTCCTATGCGTTCATATACCATTCGTCCGATTGCGATGAAACTTGGGTGAGATGTTGAGTACACTCCAAGGAAGGTTTCTGACTTAGTAAATCCATTTTACAACAGGTAGCGCACGCGTAGATTCAACAAATGAGCGATGATGCGCGAAGCATTTCAACAAAGTCCCGTATGTGTTCATATACCATTCGTCCGATAGCGATGAAACTTGGGTTAGATGTTAAGTACACTCCAAGGAAGGTTTCTGAATAAGTAAATCCATTTTACAATAGGTCGTGCACGCGTAGATTCAAGAAATGAGCGACGATGCGCGAAGCATTTCAACAAAGTCCCGTATGTGTTCATATACCATTCGTCCGATAGCGATGAAACTTGGGCGAGATGTTGTGTACACTTACGTGAAGGTTTCAAAATTAGTGAATACATTTCACAGTAGATAGCGCACGAGCAGATTCAACAAATGAGCGACGATGCGCGAAGCATTTCAACAAAGTCCCATATAATTTCATATACCATTCATCCGATATCGATGAAACTTGGGTGAGAGGTTGTGTACACTCTAGGGAAGGTTTCTGGCTTAGTACATACATTTTACAATAGGTAGCGCACCAGTAGATTCAACAAATGAGCGATGACACGCGAAGCGTTTCAACAAAGTCCCGTATAATGTCATATACCCTTCGTCTGATAGTGATAAATGTTTGGTGAATTATTGTGTACACTCCAGGAAAGGTTTCTGGCTAAGTAAATCCATTTTACAATACGAAGCGCACGTTTACATTCAACAAATGAGTGACTACGCGCGAAGCGTTTCGACAACGTCTCGTATAAGTTCACATACCATTCATCCGATTGCGATGAAACTTGGGTGAGATGTTGTGTACACTCCAGGGAAGGTTTCTGGCTGAGTACAACCATATTACAATATGTAGCGCAAGAGTAGAATCAACAAATGAGCGACGACACGCGAAGCGTTTCAACCAAGTCCCGTATGCATTCATGTACCATTCGTCTGTAGCTATGAGACTTGGGTGAGATGTTGTGTACACGTCATGGAAAATTTCTGGCTTAGTAAATCCACTATACAATATGCAGCGCACAAGTTGATTCAACAAATGAGGGACGACGCGCGAAGCGTTTCAACAAAGTCCCGTATAAGGTCATATACCATTCTCCCGTTAGCGGTGAAACTTGGGTGAAACTTGGGTGAAATATGGTGGACACCCCAAGGAAGGTTTCTGGCTTAGTAAATACATTTCACAGTAGGTAGCACACGAGTAGATTCGACAAATGAACGACGACACGCGGAGCGTTTCAATACAATCCCCTATGTCTTCATATCCCATTAGTCCGATAGCGATGAAACTTGGGTGAGATGTTGTGGACACTTACGTGACGGTTTCTAACTTAGTAAATACATTTTACAGTAGGTAGCGCACGAGTAGATTCAACAAATGAGTGACGGAGCGCGAATCGTTTAACAAAATCAGATATGCGTTCATATACTATTCATCCGATTGCGATGAAACATTGATCAGTTATTGTGTACCCGCCAGGGACGGGGACTTAGTAAATCCATTTCACAATATGTAGCGCAAGAGTAGATGCAACAAATGGGTGACGACGCGCGAAGCGTTTCAACAAAATCCCCTATTGCGTTCATATAACATTCTTCGATTGCGATGAAACCTTGATGAGTTATTGTGTACACGCCAGGGAAGGGCTTCGACTTAGTAATACATTTCTCAATAGGTAGCGCACGAGTAAATTCAACAAATGAGTGACAGCGCACGAATCGTTTAAACAAAACCCCGTATACGTGCATATACCATTCATCCGATTGCGATGAATCATTTATGAGTTATTGTGTATACGCCAGGGAAGGGTTTCGACTTAGTAAATCCATTTCACAATAGGTAGCGCACGAGTATATGCAACAAATGGGTGACGACGCGCGAAGCGTTTTAACAAAATCCCCTATGCGTTCAAATAACCTTCTTCGATTGTGATGAAACCTTGATGAGTTATTGTGTACATGCCAGGGTAGGGTTTCGACTTAGTAAATCCATTTCTCAATAGGTAGCGTACGAGTAGATTCAACAAATGAGTGACAGCGCACGAATCGTTCAAACAAAATCCTGTATACGTTCATATGCCATTAATCCGATTGCGATGAAACTTTTGAAAATTGTTGTGCACGCTCCCACGAATGGTTCTAAATTAGAAAATCCATTTTACCATAGCTTAGAGGCAGTTAACGGAAATTGAAAAACATGTTGTGTATCCAAAAGCACTTCAAGAAACAGAATTTCAACGCCTACACTTTCTTTGATTGGCATTGCAACGCATGCCGGGTACAGCTTGTATATATATAAAAATCAATGTAACGTGATAGTTTGTCTGTGGGTATGTATGTCTCCTATGCGTTCATATACCATTCGTCCGAATGCGATGAAACTTGGATGAGATGTTGAGTACACTCCAAGGAAGGTTTCTGACTTAGTAAATCCATTTTACAATAGGTAGCGCACGCGTAGATTCAACAAATGAACGACGATGCGCGAAGCATTTCAGCCAAGTCCCGTATGTGTTCATATACCATTCGTCCGATAGCGATGAAACTTGGGTGAGTTGTTGTGTACACTTACGTGAAGGTTTCAAAATTAGTGAATATATTTCACAGTAGATAGCGCACAAGTAGATTCAACAAATGAGCGACGACACGCAATGCGTTTCAACAAAAACCCCTATGCATTCATATACCATTCGCCCGATAGCTATGAAACTTGCGTAAAATGTTGTGTACACTGCAGGGAAATTTTCTGGCTTAGTACATCCACTTTACAATAGGCAGCGCACGAGTAGATTCTACAAATGAGCAACGACACGCGAAGAATTTCAACAAAGTCACGTTTGCGTTCATATACCATTCGTCCGATAGCGATGAAACTAGGCTGAGATTTTGTGTGCACTCCAGGGAAGGTTTCTAGCTTAGTAAATCCCTTTAAAAATAGGTAGAGCACGAGTAGAATCAACAAATGAGCAACGGCGCGCGAAGCGTTCCAACAAAGTTCCATATAATTTCATATACCATTCATCCGATAGCGATGAAACTTGGGTGAGATGTTGTGTACACTCCAGGGAAGGTTTCTGGCTTAGTACATACATTTTACAATAGGTATCGCACCAGTAGATTCAACAAATGAGCGATGACACGCGAAGCGTTTCAACAAAGTCCCGTATAAAGTCATATACCAGTCGTCTGATAGTGATAAATGTTTGGTGAATTGTTGTGTACACTCCAGGAAAGGTTTCTGGCTAAGTAAATCCATTTTACAATACGAAGCGCACGTTTATATTCAACAAATAAGTGACTACGCGCGAAGCGTTTCGACAACGTCCCGTATACGTTCACATACCATTCATCCGATTGCGATGAAACTTGGGTGAGATGTTGTGTACACTCCAGGGAAGGTTTCTGGCTGAGTACATCCATATTACAATATGTAGCGCAAGAGTAGAATCAACAAATGAGCGACGACACGCGAAGCGTTTCAACCAAGTCCCGTATGCATTCATGTACCATTCGTCCGTAGCTATGAAACTTGGGTGAGATGTTGTGTACACGTCATGGAAAATTTCTGGCTTAGTAAATCCACTATACAATATGCAGCGCACAAGTTGATTCAACAAATGAGGGACGACGCGCGAAGCGTTTCAACAAAGTCCCGTATAAGGTCATATACCATTCTGCCGTTAGCGGTGAAACTTGGGTGAAATATGGTGGACACTCCAAGGAAGGTTTCTGGCTTAGTAAATACATTTCACAGTAGGTAGCACACGAGTAGATTCGACAAATGAACGACGACATGCGGAGCGTTTCAATACAGTCCCCTATGTCTTCATATCCCATTAGTCCGATAGCGATGAAACTTGGGTGAGATGTTGTGGACACTTACGTGACGGTTTCTAACTTAGTAAATACATTTTACAGTAGGTAGCGCACGAGTAGATTCAACAAATGAGTGACGGAGCGCGAATCGTTTAAACAAAATCAGGTATGCGTTCATATACTATTCATCCGATTGCGATGAAACATTGATCAGTTATTGTGTACCCGCCAGGGAAGGGGACTTAGTAAATCCATTTCACAATAAGTAGCGCAAGAGTAGATGCAACAAATGGGTGACGACGCGCGAAGCATTTCAACAAAATCCCCTATTGCGTTCATATAACATTCTTCGATTGCGATGAAACCTTGATGAGTTATTGTGTACACGCCAGGGAAGGGCTTCGACTTAGTAACACATTTCTCAATAGGTAGCGCACGAGTAGATTCAACAAATGAGTGACAGCGCACGAATCGTTTAAACAAAACCCCGTATTGTGCCCAACTCTAGGAATGGGTATTCCAAGTTTCAGACACCTAGATATCAAGGGAAAGGCTGTAGCAGCTTTTGAAAGTTCGGATATTTGAATATCGCGCTACATTGCTTCTCGAAGCCTTTCGAAGGAAATTACCGATAGTTGGATGGTAAATGACGTAGCGAGTAACAGCAGAGGTGGAGACTATTTATTGATTAAATAGTTAACTATGGAGCAGAGACTTGAGACTGGGATCAGATTACTGGCACGGCCAAATGAAAGAGGATGCAATTTGTATCAAGTAAATCGGACCAGGGATTCAAGAGATATGAGGATTTTTAGATATCAGGCGATGACGCGTGACCCTGACCGTTTTTGTATAAAAGCAAGCTGGAGCAGGCTTAGTTAGCTCAATTCATCACAAGCACTTGGCGAACAAGTTGCGTCTACGCTGAGCCAAGGCACATGGTTGCCGCCTCTACGAAGAAGTACTTTTCAAATCGTGATAGTCACGAGAAGTGCTGCGCAATCGAGTTGGAACTTAGTAAGTTTCTGGTGAGGAGAATCACTGAGGTGATTGTTTTTCTACAGACATTGGTGGAAATATTTATATTTCTTAAAGGACATATGCTAGACTTGGTCTAGAAAATAGTATTGTCACAGTCCAATAGTAAATTAATACTTGGATGTTTAAATCCATTTGAAAGTCAGTTTTCATATTTTGTAACTATTTAACCACTTCAATCCGTCAGTACATTGAAGAATAGTCTATAACGGTGGCGTTCATTAGTCTACGCAAGGGAAACTGCAAGTTGTCTAGCGCATGGCAGATGGTGATATACAAACCATGCCCAGGGAACGATCTTCAGAACAGCCGTTAACTGCTTAGACTGTCAACGTTTTTCTTGTACTGATGAGATTACAGTGAGTTAGGTTACAACTGACACATTTAAGAAGAGATCACTTAGATCTGACCCTTTTCAAACAAACTGTTATGGCTTTGTTAGAAGCCCATATTAATATGGAACCACAGTCATTTAAAACGTCGAAAGATACTACCACTATGTCTGACTAGACGATTTGTGGGTCTACAATGGCGGCCGATACAAGGATTATACGTGCTTGTCCGATAGGGCATGTCTACGGATAAATCTGGTACAGACCAGGTTTACTACACTTCAAGAACATCAAGAAATGTAAGCCACATTTGAATTATTTTATGCTTAGCTAATTGGAACAAACTATTTTTCTGCAGATGACCAACACATTTTTTTCGTCGTATTTAAAGCTTGTAATGATTTACGCAAGACTAGTTAGATTTATTCTGAGCATTTTCAGCACTCAGAACAGTTTAGGATCGATGACCGAGCATTTTGAGCATTTATTTGAATTTTTCATATTTTTGGGAAATCACGGTAATCAGCCGATGTAACTGTAAAAGTTAAATTTATTTTTGTTGAGGAATGGATATTTTTTCCATATTCAAAGGTTCGAACATGTGGATTCTCACATAATGAGATGATAATTCAACATATTTGAAATAATAATAATAATAATAATCCACTAATAATAATAATAATTTTCATAATTTTTCTAAATAATTCTTGGATATTATATTTTATAATAATCATATGTATTTAGAAAGAGCCTATGAAGTAGTTGAAACATTTCTAGTTTGGAACAGGAGATTTTACGAAGGAGAGTGGTTAGCGCAAGCCCGCATTCAACCTACATTTCAGTTCTGGTTGAACAGTTGATATTTGCAATGAGCAAAGTATATGTTTCATATAACACGGAGAGGCATGAAACGGGAAGCAAATGATATTTGTATCAAATAGGATATTTTTGTATTTATATAAAATCATGACGTAAATACACTCGAAAGTGAAATGAAGCTTTTCATAAGTATGGTAAATTCACGGGTTGAACTGAATGGTAAAATAAAATAAACTTGTAAGTTTATTAATCTTCCAGTGTTGATAACAAGCAGAGGCTTGATTTATTGTATAAATTTTGGGAAGATAATTTATGTGTCTGGAATAGTTGTAATGCCATTCCCAGGTGCGCATGTTAAGTCGCAGGAATGAAGGTTTTTTCGAGCATCAATCAAATAGCAGGTTCGATGGCTCAGGTTTATAGTAGGAGTAATGGAGCCACACATTTCGTCGTATGAATAACCCGAAGGTTATTTCTTTGAAACCATCAGTTCTTATTTCAACCTTGTTTACAAATTCCATTTAGAATTTGATTTTGCTAGAACCCGGATTTGTCATGATAGTAGTTTATTCTTCTTCAGAGGAAGACCTTTGCCGTTGTTGTTGTTGTTATAATATTGTGTCCTTACACAAATAGTAGAATGGGCCACTGCCAATTTAAAATAATTCTTTAACCACGAATAATTTGAAGGATATTTTCAATCCTAGTGCCATGAACTAAATGAATTCCTTATAAGACTACAATTCTAATTTCCGCATTCTGTCGAAGAATTGCAAGTTGTAAAAGTTGCTAGAAATGGCCATAAATATAAATATTTTTTTCATAATGATTCCAAGTGGAAAATCTAATAATTGAATGGTTCAACCATTTATTGATCAAGTTGATGATTCAGAAATCATATGTTTTGTTTGGAACTTGAAGTTCATAATCGAGTCACTTCTCGAATGTTTAATGTCAGAAGAACAATTAATTGTTGTTGTGCTTCGCACAGTTCTTCGATGCTATGCTCAATGGTCAAATACTTTTCAGATGTTGTTAATATGTGTTAATAATTTGTGTTGCTACGATGATAATAATAGTTTCAACGATATATTTTGGAAAACTGGAAAACAAATGAAAGTTTAAGAAATTCTATAAACATTTATTCTACGAGTGTTAATATCATGTAAATAGTCAAACAGTGATCTACGTTATTTCCAGTATGGACAATTCATTTTGCACTGGAGTTAAAATGTTAATAATTTTGGAACACAGTCCACAGGACTAACAATCGGACTTGTGTTTTCAAACAGATTGTCAAATGTGTTTGGAAGATTTCTGTATATTGTGTGTAAATAAGAGTGTGGATCGCCACACGTGGATGATGCTGCTTTGAGCATTATTCTTGCAGTCAGATTTTAACTTTAAATAAACTGAGATAATTTTACCAGATGTGTTTCACCCAATTAAATCTCCTTCTATCCTTATTGTTGCATTGAGCCAAAAATCAGCAAAGCATTTTTATAAATTTGATGTCGTTTTTGCGATTTGCTTTAACCCATCTGGCGCTCCGGGATATTTTGATTCTCGTGCTGACTGATTATTGGTAAAATGCATATGTGGTCGTGCGGACTCCGGTCTAAACGGGCACAGTATACGTGCATATACAATTCATCCGATTGCGATGAATCATTGATGAGTTATTGTGTACACGCCAGGGAAGGGTTTCGACTTAGTAAATCCATTTCACAACAGGTAGCGTACGAGTAGATTCAACAAATGAGTGACAGCGATGAAACTTTTGAAAGTTGTAGTGCACGCTTCCACGAATGGTTCTAAATTAGAAAATCCATTTTACGATAGCTTAGAGGCAGTTAACATGTTGTGCATCCAAAAGCACTTCAAGAAACAGAATTTCAACGCCAACACTTTCTTTGATTGGCATTGCAACGCATGCCGGGTACAGCTTGTCTATATATATAAAAATCAATGTAACGTGATAGTTTGTCTGTGGGTGGGTATGTATGTCTCCTATGCGTTCATATAATATTCGTCCGATTGCGATAAAACTTGGGTGAGATGTTGAGTACACTCCAAGGAAGGTTTCTGACTTAGTAAATCCATTTTACAATAGGTAGCGCACGCGTCGATTCAACAAATGAGCGACGATGCGCGAAGCATTTCAACAAAGTCCCGTATGTGTTCATATACCATTCGTCCGATAGCGATGAAACTTGGGTGAGATGTTGTGTACACTTACGTGAAGGTTTTAAAATTAGTGAATACATTTCACAGTAGATAGCGCACAAGTAGAATCAACAAATGAGCGATGACACGCGAAGCGTTTCAACAAAGTCCCGTATAATGTCATATACCCTTCGTCTGATAGTGATAAATGTTTGGTGAATTATTGTGTACACTCCAGGAAAGGTTTCTGGCTAAGTAAATCCATTTTACAATACGAAGCGCACGTTTACATTCAACAAATGAGTGACTACGCGCGAAGCGTTTCGACAACGTCTCGTATAAGTTCACATACCATTCATCCGATTGCGATGAAACTTGGGTGAGATGTTGTGTACACTCCAGGGAAGGTTTCTGGCTGAGTACAACCATATTACAATATGTAGCGCAAGAGTAGAATCAACAAATGAGCGACGACACGCGAAGCGTTTCAACCAAGTCCCGTATGCATTCATGTACCATTCGTCTGTAGCTATGAGACTTGGGTGAGATGTTGTGTACACGTCATGGAAAATTTCTGGCTTAGTAAATCCACTATACAATATGCAGCGCACAAGTTGATTCAACAAATGAGGGACGACGCGCGAAGCGTTTCAACAAAGTCCCGTATAAGGTCATATACCATTCTCCCGTTAGCGGTGAAACTTGGGTGAAACTTGGGTGAAATATGGTGGACACCCCAAGGAAGGTTTCTGGCTTAGTAAATACATTTCACAGTAGGTAGCACACGAGTAGATTCGACAAATGAACGACGACACGCGGAGCGTTTCAATACAATCCCCTATGTCTTCATATCCCATTAGTCCGATAGCGATGAAACTTGGGTGAGATGTTGTGGACACTTACGTGACGGTTTCTAACTTAGTAAATACATTTTACAGTAGGTAGCGCACGAGTAGATTCAACAAATGAGTGACGGAGCGCGAATCGTTTAACAAAATCAGATATGCGTTCATATACTATTCATCCGATTGCGATGAAACATTGATCAGTTATTGTGTACCCGCCAGGGAAGGGGACTTAGTAAATCCATTTCACAATATGTAGCGCAAGAGTAGATGCAACAAATGGGTGACGACGCGCGAAGCGTTTCAACAAAATCCCCTATTGCGTTCATATAACATTCTTCGATTGCGATGAAACCTTGATGAGTTATTGTGTACACGCCAGGGTAGGGCTTCGACTTAGTAATACATTTCTCAATAGGTAGCGCACGAGTAAATTCAACAAATGAGTGACAGCGCACGAATCGTTTAAACAAAACCCCGTATACGTGCATATACCATTCATCCGATTGCGATGAATCATTTATGAGTTATTGTGTATACGTCAGGGAAGGGTTTCGACTTAGTAAATCCATTTCACAATAGGTAGCGCACGAGTATATGCAACAAATGGGTGACGACGCGCGAAGCGTTTTAACAAAATCCCCTATGCGTTCAAATAACCTTCTTCGATTGTGATGAAACCTTGATGAGTTATTGTGTACATGCCAGGGTAGGGTTTCGACTTAGTAAATCCATTTCTCAATAGGTAGCGTACGAGTAGATTCAACAAATGAGTGACAGCGCACGAATCGTTCAAACAAAATCCTGTATACGTTCATATGCCATTAATCCGATTGCGATGAAACTTTTGAAAATTGTTGTGCACGCTCCCACGAATGGTTCTAAATTAGAAAATCCATTTTACCATAGCTTAGAGGCAGTTAACGGAAATTGAAAAACATGTTGTGTATCCAAAAGCACTTCAAGAAACAGAATTTCAACGCCTACACTTTCTTTGATTGGCATTGCAACGCATGCCGGGTACAGCTTGTATATATATAAAAATCAATGTAACGTGATAGTTTGTCTGTGGGTATGTATGTCTCCTATGCGTTCATATACCATTCGTCCGAATGCGATGAAACTTGGATGAGATGTTGAGTACACTCCAAGGAAGGTTTCTGACTTAGTAAATCCATTTTACAATAGGTAGCGCACGCGTAGATTCAACAAATGAACGACGATGCGCGAAGCATTTCAGCCAAGTCCCGTATGTGTTCATATACCATTCGTCCGATAGCGATGAAACTTGGGTGAGTTGTTGTGTACACTTACGTGAAGGTTTCAAAATTAGTGAATACATTTCACAGTAGATAGCGCACAAGTAGATTCAACATATGAGCGACGACACGCAATGCGTTTCAACAAAGTCCCGTATGCATTCATATACCATTCGTCCGATAGCTATGAAACTTGCGTAAAATGTTGTGTACACTGCAGGGAAATTTTCTGGCTTAGTACATCCACTTTACAATAGTCAGCGCACGAGTAGATTCTACAAATGAGCAACGACACGCGAAATAATTTCAACAAAGTCACGTTTGCGTTCATATACCATTCGTCCGATAGCGATGAAACTAGGCTGAGATTTTGTGTGCACTCCAGGGAAGGTTTCTAGCTTAGTAAATCCCTTTAAAAATAGGTAGAGCACGAGTAGAATCAACAAATGAGCAACGGCGCGCGAAGCGTTCCAACAAAGTTCCATATAATTTCATATACCATTCATCCGATAGCGATGAAACTTGGGTGAGATGTTGTGTACACTCCAGGGAAGGTTTCTGGCTTAGTACATACATTTTACAATAGGTATCGCACCAGTAGATTCAACAAATGAGCGATGACACGCGAAGCGTTTCAACAAAGTCCCGTATAAAGTCATATACCAGTCGTCTGATAGTGATAAATGTTTGGTGAATTGTTGTGTACACTCCAGGAAAGGTTTCTGGCTAAGTAAATCCATTTTACAATACGAAGCGCACGTTTATATTCAACAAATAAGTGACTACGCGCGAAGCGTTTCGACAACGTCCCGTATACGTTCACATACCATTCATCCGATTGCGATGAAACTTGGGTGAGATGTTGTGTACACTCCAGGGAAGGTTTCTGGCTGAGTACATCCATATTACAATATGTAGCGCAAGAGTAGAATCAACAAATGAGCGACGACACGCGAAGCGTTTCAACCAAGTCCCGTATGCATTCATGTACCATTCGTCCGTAGCTATGAAACTTGGGTGAGATGTTGTGTACACGTCATGGAAAATTTCTGGCTTAGTAAATCCACTATACAATATGCAGCGCACAAGTTGATTCAACAAATGAGGGACGACGCGCGAAGCGTTTCAACAAAGTCCCGTATAAGGTCATATACCATTCTGCCGTTAGCGGTGAAACTTGGGTGAAATATGGTGGACACTCCAAGGAAGGTTTCTGGCTTAGTAAATACATTTCACAGTAGGTAGCACACGAGTAGATTCGACAAATGAACGACGACATGCGGAGCGTTTCAATACAGTCCCCTATGTCTTCATATCCCATTAGTCCGATAGCGATGAAACTTGGGTGAGATGTTGTGGACACTTACGTGACGGTTTCTAACTTAGTAAATACATTTTACAGTAGGTAGCGCACGAGTAGATTCAACAAATGAGTGACGGAGCGCGAATCGTTTAAACAAAATCAGGTATGCGTTCATATACTATTCATCCGATTGCGATGAAACATTGATCAGTTATTGTGTACCTGCCAGGGAAGGGGACTTAGTAAATCCATTTCACAATAAGTAGCGCAAGAGTAGATGCAACAAATGGGTGACGACGCGCGAAGCATTTCAACAAAAACCCCTATTGCGTTCATATAACATTCTTCGATTGCGATGAAACCTTGATGAGTTATTGTGTACACGCCAGGGAAGGGCTTCGACTTAGTAACACATTTCTCAATAGGTAGCGCACGAGTAGATTCAACAAATGAGTGACAGCGCACGAATCGTTTAAACAAAACCCCGTATACGTGCATATACAATTCATCCGATTGCGATGAATCATTGATGAGTTATTGTGTACACGCCAGGGAAGGGTTTCGACTTAGTAAATCCATTTCACAACAGGTAGCGTACGAGTAGATTCAACAAATGAGTGACAGCGATGAAACTTTTGAAAGTTGTAGTGCACGCTTCCACGAATGGTTCTAAATTAGAAAATCCATTTTACGATAGCTTAGAGGCAGTTAACATGTTGTGCATCCAAAAGCACTTCAAGAAACAAAATTTCAACGCCAACACTTTCTTTGATTGGCATTGCAACGCATGCCGGGTACAGCTTGTCTATATATATAAAAATCAATGTAACGTGATAGTTTGTCTGTGGGTGGGTATGTATGTCTCCTATGCGTTCATATAATATTCGTCCGATTGCGATAAAACTTGGGTGAGATGTTGAGTACACTCCAAGGAAGGTTTCTGACTTAGTAAATCCATTTTACAATAGGTAGCGCACGCGTCGATTCAACAAATGAGCGACGATGCGCGAAGCATTTCAACAAAGTCCCGTATGTGTTCATATACCATTCGTCCGATAGCGATGAAACTTGGGTGAGATGTTGTGTACACTTACGTGAAGGTTTTAAAATTAGTGAATACATTTCACAGTAGATAGCGCACAAGTAGATTCAACAAATGAGCGACGACACGCAATGCGTTTCAACAAAGTCCCGTATGCTTTCATATACCATTCGTCCGATAGCTATGAAACTTGCGTAAAATGTTGTGTACACTGCAGGGAAATTTTCTGGCTTAGTACATCCACTTTACAATAGGCAGCGCACGAGTAGATTCAACAAATGGGCTACGACGCGCGAAGCATTTCAACAAAGTCACGTTTGCGTTCATATACCATTCGTCCGATAACGATGAAACTAGGCTGAGATCTTGTGTGCACTCCAGGGAAGGTTTCTAGCTTAGTAAATCCCTTTAAAAATAGGTAGAGCACGAGTAGAATCAACAAATGAGCAACGGCGCGCGAAGCGTTTCAACAAAGTCCCATATAATTTCATATACCATTCATCCGATAGCGATGAAACTTGGGTGAGATGTTGTGTACACTCCAGGGAAGGTTTCTGGCTTAGTACATACATTTTACAATAGGTATCGCACCAGTAGATTCAACAAATGAGCGATGACACGCGAAGCGTTTCAACAAAGTTCCGTATAAAGTCATATACCAGTCGTCTGATAGTGATAAATGTTTGGTGAATTGTTGTGTACACTCCAGGAAAGGTTTCTGGCTGAGTAAATCCATTTTACAATACGAAGCGCACGTTTATATTCAACAAATGAGTGACTACGCGCGAAGCGTTTCGACAACGTCCCGTATACGTTCACATACCATTCATCCGATTGCGATGAAACTTTGGTGAGATGTTGTGTACACTCCAGGGAAGGTTTCTGGCTGAGTACATCCATATTACAATATGTAGCGCAAGAGTAGAATCAACAAATGAGCGACGACACGCGAAGCGTTTCAACCAAGTCCCGTATGCATTCATGTACCATTCGTCCGTAGCAATGAAACTTGGGTGAGATGTTGTGTACACGTCATGGAAAATTTCTGGCTTAGTAAATCCACTATACAATATGCAGCGCACAAGTTGATTCAACAAATGAGGGACGACGCGCGAAGCGTTTCAACAAAGTCCCGTATAAGGTCATATACCATTCTGCCGTTAGCGGTGAAACTTGGATGAAATATGGTGGACACTCCAAGGAAGGTTTCTGGCTTAGTAAATACATTTCACAGTAGGTAGCACACGAGTTGATTCGACAAATGAACGACGACATGCGGAGCGTTTCTATACAGTCCCCTATGTCTTCATATCCCAATAGTCCGATAGCGATGAAACTTGGGTGAGATGTTGTGGACACTTACGTGACGGTTTCTAACTTAGTAAATACATTTTACAGTAGGTAGCGCACGAGTAGATTCAACAAATGAGTGACGGAGCGCGAATCGTTTAAACAAAATCAGGTATGCGTTCATATACTATTCATCCGATTGCGATGAAACATTGATCAGTTATTGTGTACCCGCCAGGGAAGGGGACTTAGTAAATCCATTTCACAATAAGTAGCGCAAGAGTAGATGCAACAAATGGGTGACGACGCGCGAAGCGTTTCAACAAAATCCCCTATTGCGTTCATATAACATTCTTCGATTGCGACGAAACCTTGATGAGTTATTGTGTACACGCCAGGGAAGGGCTTCGACTTAGTAACACATTTCTCAATAGGTAGCGCACGAGTAGATTCAACAAATGAGTGACAGCGCACGAATCGTTTAAACAAATCCCCGTATACGTGCATATACAATTCATCCGATTGCGATGAATCATTGATGAGTTATTGTGTACACGCCAGGGAAGGGTTTCGACTTAGTAAATCCATTTCACAACAGGTAGCGTACGAGTAGACTCAACAAATGAGTGACAGCGATGAAACTTTTGAAAGTTGTTGTGCACGCTTCCACGAATGGTTCTAAATTAGAAAATCCATTTTACGATAGCTTAGAGGCAGTTAACATGTTGTGTATCCAAAAGCACTTCAAGAAACAGAATTTCAACGCCAACACTTTCTTTGATTGGCATTGCAACGCATGCCGGGTACAGCTTGTATATATATAAAAATCAATGTACGAGATAGTTTGTATGTGGGTGGGTGGGTATGTCTCCAATGCGTTCACATACCATTCATTCGATTACGATGAAATTTGGTTGAGATGTTGAGTATACTCCAAGGAAGGTTTCTGGCTTAGTAAATCCATTTTACAATAGGTAGCGCACGTGTATATTCAACAAATGAATGACGATGCTCGAAGCGTTTCAATAAAGTCCCGTATATGTTCACACCATTCATTCGATTACGATGAAACTTGGGTGAGATGTTGAGTACGCCACTCCAAGGCAGGTTTCGGACTTAATAAATCCACGTTACAATAGGTAGCGCACAAGTAGATTCAACAAATGAGCGACGACGCGCGATGTGTTTCAATCAAGTCCCGTATGCGGTCATATACCATTCGTCCGATAGCGATGAAACTTGGGTTAGATGTTGTGTACACTTGAGGGAAGGTTTCTGGCTTAGTAAATCCACTTTACAATACGCAGCGCACGAGTAGATTCAACAAATGAGCGACGACGCGCGAAGCGTTTCAATCAAGTCCCGAATGCGTTCTCATAGTATTCATTCGATTGCGATGAAACTTGGGTGAGATACTGAGTACACCCTAAGGAAGGTTTCTGGATTAGTAATTCAATTTTAAAATAGGTAGCGCACGTGTAGATTCAACAAATGAGTGACGACGCGCGAAGCGTTTCAATAAATTACCGTATGCGTTCACATACCATTTATTCGATTTCGATGAAACTTGGGAGAGAAGTTGAGTACACTTCAAGGAAGGTTTCTAGCTTTGTAAATCCATTTTACAATAGGCAGCGCACGTGAAGATTCAACAAATAAGTGACGACGCGCGAAGCGTTTCAATAAAGTCCCATATGCGGTCATATACCATTCGTCCGATAGCGATGAAACTTGGGTTAGATGTTGTGTACACGCCAGGGAAGGTTTCTGGCTTAGTACATGCATTTTACAATAGGTAGCGCACAAGTAGATTCAACAAATGAGCGATGGCACGACAATTGTTTTAACTAAGTCAGGTATGCGTACATATACCAATCATCCCATTGCGATGAAGCTTTGGTGAATCTTTGAGTACACTCCAGGAAAGGGTTTTGATTTAGTAAATCCATTTCACAATAGGTAGCGCACGAGTAGATGCAACAAATGATTGACGACGCGCGAAGCGTTTCAACAAAATCCCGTATGTGATCTTATAACATTCAACGATTGGGAAGAAACTTTGGTGAGCTGTTGTGTACACTCATGTGAACGTTTCTAACGTAGTAAATCCATTTCACAATAGGTAGCACACGAGTAGATTCAACAAATGTGTGACAACGCACGAATCGTTTATACAATGTCCCGCATTGGTTCATATGCCATTCATCCGATTGCCATGAAACGTTAATGATTTGTTGTGTACAAGCCAGGGAAGGTTTTCGACTTAGTAAATCCATTTCTCAGTAGGTAGCGCACGCGTATATGCAGCAAATGAGTGACGACGTGCGAAGCGTTTGAACAAAATTGCGTATGCGTTCATATACCATTCATAGATTGCAATGAAACATTGATGAGTTGTTGTGTACATTTATGTGTAGGATTCTAACTTAGTAAATCCATATCACAATAGGTAGCGCACGAGTAGATTCAACACATGTGTGACAGCGCACGAGTCGTTTAAACAAAATCCCGTATGCGTTCATCTGCCATTCATCCGATTGCGATGAAACTTATGATGAGTTGTTGTGTACATGCCAGAGAAGGTTTTTGACTTAGTAAATCCATTTCACAATAGATGGCGCACGAGTAGATGAAACAAATGTGTGACGACGCGCTAAGCGTTACAACAAAATCCCGTATGCCATTCATCGATTGCGATGAAACTTTGGTGAATTGTTGTGCACGCTCCCACGAATGTTTCTAAATTAGTAAATCCATTTTACGATAGTTTAGAGGCAGTTAACTGAAATCGAAAACATATTGTGTATGCTAACGCACTTCAAAAACAAAATTAAAACGCCAGCGCTTTCCTTGATTGGCATTGCAACGCATGCCGGGTACAGCTTGTTCTACATAAATATGTGTATAATCACTCAATGAATAATTCCTGAAAACTTCAGTCATGTAGCATTTAAGGTTTTAAAGAAAAAGATACCTTTGTGGTGGAGAAATTGATATTGAGAAAACAACATTTGAAAGTTGGATATGCTATTTTGCTCATATTTAAGTAACTTTGTCTATTGGTTTGCAGATATAAATTATTTTAAAATATTTGAGTAATGAGCTTGAATGTTTTACACAAAGTATAAAAGAGGCCATACATACAAAAAACATATTTCTAAATTTTCATATTTTGACCCGTCATTGGGTACATCCCCCTTAAATAATCAGCATTGCCAATGTGCGACGATGTATATTCCGTTGTGGATAGGAGGGAGGTTTTGTTTTAGTAACTTGATGTGGTCAGTATATTAACCAGGACAATTTATGTTGCTAGTTAATTAGTTATTGTTGTTTCAACGGAGGGAACAGCGAGGTTATCTGCCCTAATTTATATTTCAAAGATGATGATTGTTGTATCTTTCAGCAATATTTCAGCGAATTTTCTTTAGAAGTGTTATATTTCTGAAACCAAATATTATTTCTTTATCTTCTTGTCCTAATATGTTTGATATTTTAAGAAAATTAAAAACACTTAATATTAAATGTAAAAAATATAATACAATAAAAATTAGTTTTATAAATAAATATACATGAAAGAATTAGTAACAAATATATTTTTAAAAGTAACAATTTTTATAATTTTAAAATTGAGATAATGGAAATAATATACAAATTAAAATTATAAAAACAAACATGAACATTAAAATGTTAAAAGAAATTAATAATAATCATAAAAATTAGGCTAAAATGATTAAACTAAATTTCAATAAATAGAAATAAAAAAGAGACTGATAGTCAGCCTGAAAGACTGGACTTTATATCATTTTAAATGCTAGCAGCCGAGTACCAAGAAGGCAGTGCGAGAACGATTTTCAAGATTCTATTTTGTTTCTTCACTGCCTACTTGATTGTTCTCGAGCTGCCTTCTTGAAACTCTGTTCTCGCACTGCCTTCTTGGTACTCGGCTGCTACATCGGACTATGACGTCACACACTTCAGTGCATTCTCGGTACATTTCGTCCCGTCACCGAAACATAACGCCAGACCTCAGCGTAACGACGAAGTCGACAAGATCATTTAAAATGATAATACCGAATCCTTAATACTATTCTGCCCTTTAAAGGGTTAATGCCCATGAGGTTTTCGTAGAGTTTTCCAGAAAAAATGCCGCCCCTAAAATCAGCCAACCTGGGCAGTTGCCCAATTTGTCTCCCCGTAAATACGGACCTGCATGGAGACGTCGAACCCCCAGTGATCCCTTAAATTAGGGAAACATTTGAAATTAAAATTTATAATCTGTAAGCGGTATAGAAGAGAGCACAATGGGGAGGGTTTTGATGCATGCATAAATGATGAGTGCAGAGCTGAATATTGGCACGGCATTTCATCCTTCAAAGGCGACAATTCATCAATTTAGTGGATGTGATTTACAGAAACATGATTGACTGACATGCCAGATTTGTTCCCAGTGAGTATCCAACCCAACTTTGAAGGGATAAGCTCCTGCGTGTCTGAGAGTCGAATCAGTGGACCATTTTCATCTATTTTCCAATATTGATCCCCACCTATGGGTAGATCACGTCCGTCGTCGGTAGGATTAGCTACCTGGAGTTTTCGCAATCGCAACAACGATTGAACGTCGGATGTTGGTGTGGGATGTGGCAAGTACTTGTTGGTACTTTCTAGGGCTGATATTGGTATAGTGATTGTTCCATTACTAATTTTGAACTGAATTAGTCTACGAGTTCTGGCCCTGGAGTGAGGCGATTCGAATCCTGAAACAACTAAATCTCTTTGTTCGATAACCTTCAGCTTAAGCTGTTTCACGAGATCTGCGCTAACAAAGCTTGATTGGCTACCGGCATCTAGCATGCAACGCGTCAGTTTACTCACACCAGTGGGACCGATAATGGTAGCGCGGGCAGTTTGAAGATGGGTGAACCCTCGTGCTCGTACGTCAATCTTCGGCATACTAACATGTATTTTCCCTACAGTTACTCCCACTTGTTCTTTACAGATAGAAATGTGATGTAGCGCAGGACACTTTGTCCTTCTTATAGCAGTTCTTAATAGTGTGACCTTTGTTTAGGCAAAGGAAGCATCTTTGAGAGTGTTTTAACTTCTCTACCCTGGCCTGAAGTGCGACTACTTTTGTGCACTCTTGTGCCCAATGACCTTTGTTTTCACAGAAGACACAGAATGGCGTGATCGCTGTCTTATTTCCTCTATTAATCCCTCGTGGCTTAGTACTAACTTGGAAAGAAGCTGCTGTTGGCGTAGAATGGGACGTAATAGCGATACTGGCATCTCTCTTGATTTTCTGAGTGTTAAGTGCTCCTTCCACCTCTTCAGGGAGGAATTCTATCAAGGACATCATATTGCCTTAGGAGATTTTGTTACGTTTTGCGTGAATCAGCCAACGTGTGCATGTCTGCTGGAAATGCTCGCAGAACTTTTGGGGCTATCACGCGTCCGAATACATTAATATCTTCCCCGAGTGCTTTGAGTGCCTGTACTCTTCGATGGCACTCCAAGTACTTTGTGTTTAAATCGTCAGGGCTCTCTGAGAAGGCGGGCTGTAAATTCTCCAGGTAGTTAAGGTGGGCCTGGATTATTTTATCCTTGTCGCCGTAGCGTTCTGTAAGTAATGCCTTTGTCTGGGCGTACGTATCTGCGGTAATTGCTATGCCGTCAATAAGTTGCTTTGGTTCCCCTTGTAAAAACCCTCGTAAGAGTACGAGCTTGCTAATGTCTGGAATGGTTGTATTATTATTGCGACACCTGGGTTGAGCTTGGGCCAACTTACCTTTCTTCAGAGGTCCGCATCGCTAACAGCAAAATCACCGCCGGATGACATGTCCCAACAGAAGAACACCTATAGGTGGAAGAAGGTGGAGAAGACGGAAACGCACAGGCTCGTCTACAGACACAGTCCGATATCCCACAGAACTGCCACCGACGAAATTATGCCACATCAGTTGCTTAATATTTAAAAGAATATTTACTCAGCAAACAAAGGGACAAGAAAAATATAATTTAACAAAATCATAAAAAGGAAACTCTATTGCCACAACAACCTCTCTCTGGTGATGCACATGGCTTAAGGCCAACATAATTAAATTTCATAAGTAGGCAAGAGACGGCTTAACATGCTTGCTTGCAAAGCAAAAACGAAAAGATTTAATTTAAAATTAAAATAATAAAGCCCAAAAGATAGAAAACCAGAATACAGGTATTACCGAATGAGAAAGGGCTTGATAATTTACTAAGGTACGCAATACCGACCCGACATGCAGACATCAAAGCCACGAGGAAAAACGAAAAGTAAACAAAATTTAATAAAATAAAATTAATTCACAAAACTAAAACTTTCATGACGAACGAAAACTCAGGAACACTCACAAAAAACACAAAGTTAAACCAATAAGATTAACAAAAAAACATACTGATCTACCAGCACAACACGTTTGAGTGTCCCGCTCGACGCCTAGAGAACTACACTCCACAGACCAGAATGCACTCGGGCAAAACAAAAAACAAACATGGCCACCAAATAGACGACCGCATGTCCGGTCGAATTACGGCAAACAATTACCTTTTTAAATTTAAACGACACCAGAGAGACCAGAAAGGGAGGAAAGAATTACTCCTTAACACTATTGACACGAGGCAATTTAGGCTGCAACGGATCGTAAATCAAAATAATAATAGAGCAATCCCAAAGATTAGCAAAAGAAAATAAACTTTTTTTTTTACCAGGTACGATAACTAGGTACGTGTCTCCGGAAGGCACAGGAAAAGGAAATATTTACATATCAGGTAACATTAACAAACAGAAATATTAGGCCTGGAAAACGAAATAAAATACAGAATAAAAACATAAATATATGGCCAATAACGGAGCTCCCATTACAATATATATTTATTAAATAATAACGTACCTTAAAATCCTTCCTAAATGGAGACACAAGGAAACAAAAAACTAACACATTTTAAATAATGTAAAAGATATGAACTGCCTCAATATGGCTGCGTTAGCACACACATCCCGCTTCGATCACCCACGAGGCTTTTCTTCTTGTAGCCCGTAAAATAAACAGATCACACGTCATCATCAAGGCAAGTTATGAAATTATAGCCTAGGAGCACAGGCATTTCCTTTTTTTTTTTTTTTAATATATCCATATTTCGTAGAGGCTAGGGGCCAAGTCCCCAGCAACGGCGACACCTTTCACGACCAACTCGCTTGTTGCTTTCTTGACGACAGACTGTGAAGATGCCAAGATGGCGGAGACTCCAAAGTCAAAGGCCGCAGCGCATTAATGTTAATTGTAATTGTCCAATCACAGATTGACACATCAAGTAACAATGTGCAGATTATATAATTATTTTGGCGGCATGATGTATATATAGTCTTTTGTTCAATGACGTAGAATACAATATCCTTCAAATATGTTTCGATTAGACGAGACCAGAAGACACCACTCACACACTCTAGCAGTCGAAGATACAACTCCGGCTAGAGGAGCCGATAGATGCTGCCACCTCGAGTTCATAAGCCCAACCAAGCCATCTAGGTGGGCGCTTTAAACGTAGGGAGTCCTAATATGTAGAGGAGATGCATAAATAAAAACGTTGGGCAATTATCAACTGATGCTTAAAATTGTTCCCAGAATCGAGACCAGGATTCTATGTCTCCTGAGAGTGGTTCTATACGTATTGTCGGTAGTTTGACGTCTGGGATACGTGTGGGCTGAATATGTTGGTTTGGGCTAACAGTGACCGTAGGTATATTGGTTTCTTCTCGTTTCATTGCGAGTATTTTTTGTGCCTTGTGGATGGCGCGTGTTGCACTGTCAATGTATTCTTCACAAGACCGGACATGTACGGCGTATTCAGTGTCATCTAGCAGGCTATGTATCAGATCGTCAGTAGAGAGCAATGATTCTAAAATTGTCTGGAGTCTTTTTAGGATGTGTTCTATTTCATCATGATCTGTTGCACTATCATTTTATTGTATAAAATTAACAAAGCGTGTGACATTGGAGCGCTGAGTCGTGCGTTTTCTTTTTAGAACGTTGAGTTGTTCCTTTTCAGTCATTCTGAAGGGATGAGTGAACTATCTTATTGGGGAACTAGATTAATGTCTTTGCAATGCAAAGTGTAGCAGAGAGTTACGTGAATGGTCTGTAGATGGCACCACTTCTGAGACAATCGTTCGTGGGTTAAGTTATGTAGGAGAATAAATAACCTCAACAAATCAATAGTAATATATATTCGTTTATAGGATGCTACTGAATTAGTTAGTCATATCACAGAATGAAAAACTGTAGTATTTATCGTGAGTCGTGAACTATCCTAAAGCCGTTGGGTTATGTGTGAACTAGTGGGATTGTCCAGTACGTTGTGAAACACTACTTACGTAATTTTTTTTTCTTCTGAGATGTTTTAAGCTCTTGGAAAATTGTAATTGCATTTAGCGTACCTGGAACAAATCGGTTGGTTTTCAGCACCAATATGTGGATTACACCAATAAATAAACCGTGACATAACCCGCCATGATCTCTCTATATATAAGAATGAAAGTTTGTCTGTTTTTTCTGATTTTTTACGGAAATTTGCGTTATTTACGCGTTTCAGACTGTTTTATGACGGATGCGCGCGAAAATACATTTTTTGTCTGTCTGTCTGTATGTCTGTCTGTTTGTCTGTCTGTCTGTCTGTGGACAAAGTGGTTGTTCCCTTATAACTCGAGAACGGCTGGGTGGATCAATGTAAAATTTGCTACAGATATCCTTCAGAGGCACGACACTAATCATTGATGTAACTCTTCTCTGTACCTCTCATAAAAGGGGGCCTACCCCCTTGAAATACTTGCTGAAATAGGCGTAGACGGGCGAGACAAAGCTTATTTTCAGCCCCTCAATGTGAGAAACGAAACTCGGAAAACCACATTTTAAGGCCCTAAAACCAACAGTTTTTGAGATATTTCCAGAAAACTAATTTCATTTAATACAATATAGAAAGAATGCAAGCCGGTTACCATGGCAACGGAATCTCACAGGTCCATCTATTTCTGTAAGACGCAATACAATTCCATTTATTACATTACTGAGATAGTTTGCAAACGGCAATAAGGTTATAACGGAACCAAATTAAGCTGTAAAATTCTTCAATGTCATATAATGCGCTTAAGGGGGTCAAGGGGTACTCTAGATTTTTTCACGCGATTTACACGTTCGTGTGTGGTACGGAAGGTCTATTATATCCCTATCCCTATATTGTCATATTATTATTATAACTATTATTATACTACGGCCTACAACGACGAGACAAAGCTTATTTTCGGCCCCTTGGTGTCAGAAACAAAACTCGGTGCCCCTAAATAGCAGTAAAGGGTCCCCAAAAAGTACATTTTAAGGCTCTAAAACCATCAGTTTCTGAGATATTCCCAGAAAACTAATTTCATTTAATAAACTAATGAAGGAATGCAAGCCAGTAACCATGACAACAATATCTGAAACGGTGACATACAACTTTCTATCTATTTCTGCAAGAAGTAAATCTACTCCATTTATGAAATTTCTGTGAATGTTTGCAAATGGCTATAAGGTTATTACGGAATCAACTAAAACTGTAAAATTCATCAATGCGCTTAAGGGGATCAAGGGGTACCCTAGATTTTTTTCACACGACTTAAATGTGTGTTATGTCGTACAGAAGGTCTATTATATCTCCAAACAGAAACATTATTTTCAAAAATTCCTGAATTGAAATACGGTAGGAGTCTAAAAATCTGAATTTTCTTGCACCACAAGCCTTTATAATTTATTAAAGGGGTCTTCCTCTGGATGGGGACTTGACACAACAGTGAAGGTCAGTTTTATTTCACGTGTATTGCGTTTCGTCTACGAGGTTTTCATTTTTTTCACGTCGGGAAGTACACGTTAGGTAAACTTAGTTTCAGAGCATATTTTAACTAATCATTTTTTTCTTTGTCGAGAAACAGGTTCCAAGTCTCTAACCATTGCAACAGTAGCTCAATTGATTACGTCTGGTTATTAATACCGATAGCGGCTTCGGTGGCGTAGTCGGTAGCATGCTGAACTGCTATGCCCAAGATAGCGGGTTCAAACCCGGTCGAAGTCGTCGGATATTTTAAGAGCGTTAAAAATCCTTCAGTATGCCTTCCTTCGGAGGGGAAGTAAAGCCGGCGGTCCCATGTCATAGATTTATGGCATGTAAAAGATCCTTTCACAGACTAAACTTGTGTAAAGCAAAATTTGTTAGGTTAGATTCCGTCAGAACGCTCTATCAAAGTTCAAACGTTCACCAGTAGGTATCATTGATATCTGGTGGCGAAAGTTGAAACTGCTTGAAATTGAACGGAACTTGTAGCTCACCCTTTAGGGTATCCGCTGGAAGCAGCTACAGACTCAGGCGAGCCGAACATGTCCTCGGACACTCCCGGCACTAAAAGCCATACGATAAATAAATAATAAATTAATACCGATGATCGTTCGAAGAATGGGTACTTCTGCTAGTATATATATATATATATATATATATATATTTGTAACTTATACAAAAGCGAATCGAAAAAGAATAAACAAGAAGCAAAGAGGGGCATATACACAGTACTCGCTACATCAGTTCTTCAGTTCCCCACAGATGCAGATATCCATGCCTCCCTGTCCTGTGCTTATAGTTTCATCTCTACGTAGCTACCACACTCTACATCCGAGGCAATCTGTTTAACATACTCTAACCTTGGTCTACCCCTACAGTTCTTGTCCTCGACCCTTCCTTCCATAACTAAGCTTGCTATTCCTGGGTGTCTTAGTATGTGTCCTACCATCTTATCTCTTCTCTTCATTAGCAGTCGCCAGAAATATCTCTCCTCTCCCACTCGTCTTAATACGTCTTCGTTCGTAACCCTATCTACCCATCTGATCTTCATCATTCTCCTGTAACACCACATTTCAAACGCTTCAATTCTCCTCTTTCCTGCTGCACCAATAGTCCAAGTTTCTCTTCCATAGAGTGCCACGCTCCACACAAAGGATTTCAAAAATGATTTCCTAATATCGAAATCTATAGTCGGGTTATTTAGCGTATGGCTTTTAGTGCCGGGAGTGTCTGAGGACATGCTCGGCTCGCCAAACACTGTAGCTGCTTCAAGTGGACACCCATGGGGTGAGCTACAAATTCTGACATTTAGTGGTGAACGTTGGAACTTTGATAGAACATTTCAACGAAATCTAACCTAGAAACTTAGCTTCACACAAGTTAATTTAGTGGAAGGATCTTTTACATGCCATAAATCTATGACATGGGACCGCCAGCTTTACTTCCCCTACGAAGGAAGGCATACTGAACGATTTTTAACGCTGTTAAAAATCCTACGACTTCGGCCTGGTTTGAACCCTCTATGTTGGGTACAGCAGTTCAGCATGCTACCAACTACGCCACCGAAGCCGCTATATATCTTTCGATAATGCTACAGCCTTGGAAATCCACGATGTGCATTGAACCATTAATGCCGTGTGATATCTCAGTACCAACAGGAAATAGGGTTCGAGTACAGGAGTTAACGGCAAAGGCACAAATGTAATCCACACAATGCAACTCGGTGTAAATTTGTTTTGCACTAGTACAAATGGAACACAAATCAATCAATTAACATCCAGGGCACCGTTTCCAAGCATTGAAACACTGTTCAATAACAGACACGGCCATGTCAGTTCGGGCAGACAAGGGGTGCCCACTTCGCGGCGAGTCGGCAGTTGCTTCGCCTCCATGTCGGGAAGCCTCCACCCAACGTGCAACTGTTCGGTAATCACCAACAGCTTCACATGACTCTGGGTAGCATTTCTACCACCGAGAAAAGCAATTTTCACGAATGATCGCTGTTCCAATCTGCTTACATCCATCTTGTAGCACGGCCAAGCTCAGAATGAACGTGCATGGTGCTGGAGTCATATTCCCCATCAAGTACAGAACCTAGGCCTATGTGCTCCAATGAGTTTGGCTTCTAAAATGTAATATTATTATAACTTTCTTCTCCTTGGTAACAAAGCCTGTTGACATACCATTTAAGAAAGAGCCTCGCCAAGCCATAAATTTAAAAGATGTACCTTGTAGTCCATCTCCTCCTTACAAGAGTTATCCATCTAAAAACAAGATATCTTAGATAGATAATCTGAAACAAGCTGTCTCCATTTAAAGACATGGAAACCGCCAGTAAACAGCTCTCTTTTCTTAAGAAAGCCTTGAGAGTTATTTACTACGGGGTTTTAGAACGAACCAGAAGGAATCTTTAGCTAACCTTCAACATTTACACATTATTGGTTCCCCACTCAGAGAGACAACTCCCTTTTAAAGAAGCAAGCTTCTGATTGGCTAAGTCCTTCAGGGAAGCTCATAACCCCCACCAGGTATTATCCAGTATTTAACTTGGTGCACGAGAGCAGATCGACCTCTTCTTCTTGATTGTAACTTTTGAGTTATGTAACTCTGCTTAACAGGACTGCCCAGAAGTCAGGCTACATGCCTTGTACATAACTAACAACTACTGTGAATGTATTATTTGTCGGTCGACCGAAAATAAATAACATTCTTTGGGAATCTTTGTGTTCAGTTATTCAAGATGTACTCAGACTCGAGGAGAACCTGTGTGGACCTTGTCGTAATTGCTGTCCCGCCTGGAAGCAGTGTACTTAAGTGGAGTCCCGTCCGGGATTCGGAAGGGATCTGCATATTTAATTGGAGACCCATCCGGGACAACAAACTTAATTCTGGTACCTAGCTACCTGCAGTTACAGTTTCCCTCTGTCGGGTTGAATTCTGTGCTGCTTGCCGCGGGGTTTCAAATGACTTCACAGGAAGAACTACCCTCATGCCATATATTCGAAACATATAACATAGTTGCCATGACTTATGTAATGACCCTCGTATATTTAAAGGTTTTGCGACATAGTGGTCATGTAGCCCTATATATGTACAAGGGTGAGTGTGGAAACTGTCTGATAACACGTGTCATTCAGATGGCTTCACTAGTACGTGGATTTGTAATAATTGAGGGGCTAGAATTTGAGTAGAAGGTGGTTGTGTCTATGGTTAAGCTACCAATCCAGCTCTCTGCCTCGAGTAGAATTGGAAAACCAAGGAAAGCCACTTACGGGATGACTCTGGTTGGAATTAAACGCTCATATTCTCAAATCTGCCTCAACAGTCTGAGCGAACCCCATTCCAACTCTCAGACCGGAAGTTACTTCTTTTTATCAGAACCGGGAATCGAATTTGAACATCCACAGGCGTTACCTAGATTTTTGACATTTGTGTGCAAGTCTGGCTTCTTTTCATATTTTTTATAATATAACGCTGAAGAAGGTCACAATTTGGCCGAAACCGGTACTGTGATTTATGTACAACTATTTATTGACTCAAGCTTTCAACTGAATATTTGAATATTTACTTTGTACGTTGTGTGACTTAATACAGTAGAAATGTTTTGCAAAGCGCTGAAATTATTTCAAATGTTTTATAAATAGTCTTCATAATTATTTTTTAAAGAATCTGACAGTAAACTATTATTTTACAGTTTCCACTAAAAGACGAGCCTTCTTAATACAGAATGCCACACGGTTAGTTTGATTGCTTTGTTCTGGTTTTCGTGTGAATTTAGGCCAGAGAGTTTGGAAGTATTTTATTACCGATTGTCCATTCTTGAACTAATCAAATATTCGTGAACAATGGATTGAAATCGCCTGTTTTATGGGATACATTCCAAAGTGAATAAAAAAAGAAAAACCGGACCCAGCTTACATGTCCTCAGAATCTCTAATTTCAAAAATTTCCAGATACAACTCCTTATGTGAAACGTTGTAAGTCCAAAGGGGAGAAAACATTACTAAGCAGGGTAATAAACATATTTTGAATAAAACATTGTGACTGATTTGAATTCTTTATTCGAGCCTAATCACTAGCCGACAAAACACAACTTTTTATTTGCTTCTTTTACAAAAATACTAGTGTTTTACTAAATGTGGGTCAGGAAAAACGAATACTACATTAGAATTTGTATATTAGCTCTAGTTTTTTAGATACACCACTTGTGATATATATACTTCTGTAGTAAAAAACAATATTATATTAATATGATATCTGCACACAACAGAAGTAACAATTGTTTTAATTCACTCTGTGTACAGGTAAATTACGTTTCATTCCCTAGGTCACAAAGTTTTCCTAGAAGGCCAGAACTTTCTGTTGTAATGTGAAAACCTATTCCTGCTGTCCCATAAGATGAAGAAAACAAAGGTTATTCACAAACAATAACAAAATATGGCTGACTATTACTTAGGATACCTGTACAAAGGATTGAATGAATATCCACAGCCTGCTTCCAGTCGACCGACTGGGTCAGGGAATGGAATGAATGAAGCCCCTATCTAGCGGCGAGGATATGAACTGTGCCGGCTGCCGAAGCCTGTCGCACTCCCCTGGGGCAATGTTTAAATGAATGACAGATGAAATGAAATGATAGTGGAGAGTGTTGCTGGAATGAAATTGTAACAGGGAAAACCGGAGTACCCGGAGAGAAACCTGTCTGCCTCCGCTCTGTCCAGCACGTGGCCGGGATTTGAACCATGGGCCCAGCGGTGAGAGGTCGGCGTTCTGCCGCCTAAGCAACGGATGCTGCTTATACTAAGGATTGACAACTTAAAATTTATTTAAATAAATAAATCCCTACTATTTTTCGAAAGTCTCTCAAATTCTCTAGCATTTAATGAAATATCGTTATAACTCAGAACATCGAGCTAACTCAGCATTTGAAGTGCCATATTCGTATTTCTCTTGCTCGAATAAACTAGAAATAACATTTTTTGTTTCGGAAGCATTTTCACTGTTGGTTAGTGTCATTTGCTTACCTCTGTAAGTTATGCTTTACCATGTTGTATTCCAGCAAAATTGATGTGCTGTAGTTTATTCCTACTAATGTCTAGGACCACGTCGGTCGTGGTGTAGTGGCATTGGAAGGCACAGCAGTAACCACTCACGAACAATCAAAGTACTTCACTCTGACACAGATCAAAGAAATGTCTAGAACTTGAAGTAGCAGCTGTGTCAGACAGAACAGTAATAGCGGGAGACCAACTTCACAATTTCTGGGAAGAGCAAACTTTCAGTGTGTGATGTTATCAAGAACTACACCAACACAGAGACTGACGTGTGGAATTACTTCAAATAGGTTTGTCTTTTAAAAGTCTGGTTAAAAGTTTAGAACTGTCGTTGTTTGAATCTTCAGTCTTTTGACTGGTTTGATGCAACTTTCCATACCTCCCTGTCCTGAGTTAATCGTTTCATCTCTACATAGCTACCACACCCTACATCCGAGGCAATCTGTTTAACATATTCTAACCTTGGTCTACCCCTACAGTTCTTGTCCTCGACCCTTCCTTCCATAACTAAGCTTGCTATTTCTGGGTGTCTTAGTATGTGTCCTACCAAACTATCTCTTCTCTTCATTAACAGTCGCCAGAAACATCTCTCCTCTCCCACTAGTCTTAATACCTCTTCGTTTGTAACCCTATCCACCCATCTGATCTTCATCATTCTCCTGTAACACCACATTTCAAACGCTTCAATTCTCCTCTTTTCTACTGCATCAATAGTCCAAATTTCACTTCCATAGAGTGCCACGCACCAAACAAAGGCTTTCAAAAATGACTTCCTAATACCTAATGCTATATTCGATGTCAACAGATTCCTGTTCTGTAGAAATGCTTTCCTTGCCTGAGCTAACCTACTTTTTATATCCTCTTTGCTTCGTCCATCACTGGTTATTTTGCTTCCTATGTAACAGAAGTCTCCTACTTCCTATAGTTTTTCACCTGCCAATTTGATGTCCATAGAGGTTTCTGATTTATTTCGGCTGCATTCCAGTATTTTTGTTTTATATTTCTTAATTTTCATCATGAATTCTTTCCTCAAGTCGGAGTCCATACCATTCAAAAACTCATTAAAATCCTCAGGCTTGTCGGCCAAGATGACTATGTCATCGGCAAATCTCGGAGTTGAAATTATTTCTCCTTGAATCTTCACTCCCACTTAAAATTTTTCTCCAATTTCCTTCGTTACTCGTTCAATGTAAAGATTGAAAAGTATGGATGATAAGTTGCAGCCTTACACCTTTCTGAATACCAACTTCTCTCTCATGTCCTTTAGATCTACATGCCTTATAATTGACATTATCCAGAGGATCTTGAGCAATTCAAGCTCATCGGACACGAATCAAGTATCAATTACTACAAAGAATGAATGAATGATTGCTAAAGTAACTCGGTTAGAACACAGCTCACCTCATACAAATAACTAGGTGATTAACATAATAATAATATGGAGATAAATAAATAATGTAATAATCTCTCTTCACCACAGGCTGATTTACAACTGTATTAGAATTCCAGCCAATGGCTACAGCAGGGTATTTGAAATGAACACCCGTAGGCTCCCCATCAAGTTCAATTTCAAGTAGTTCCAGCTTTGGCTACTGGCACCTAGTGGCGAACGTTGAAACTTGATAGCGCGTTTCTAACCAAATATCCTACACATTTATCTACACACTATCAATTGTAGTGGTAGGTTCTTTTACATGCCATAAATCTATGACATGGGCTCACTGGCTTAAATCCCCTCCGAAAGAAGGCACACTGAAAGATTTGAACGCTCTTAAAAATCCGACGACTTCGTCCGGGTTTGAACCCACGATCTTGGTCATAGCAGTTCAGCATGTTACCGACTACGCCACCCAAGCCACCATAAGCTGATTTCTCAGTTAGTTAGTTTGGGCCGGATCAGTGGGGTCATCTGTCGCTAGGCTGATTTGAAATAGATAAATCTAATTAGTAATAATCTTCTTTATTCGTGTGATATAAAAAGAAAAACCACAAAACAACATTTTTCATAGCAATCTAGATTTTAAGTCGGAGTTGAACACAGCCAGTACAGTATATCTTCCAATGATTTTTCTACCTACTTTCGCTTCACGACATTTAAACGGATCACCTAGCACGCTTTGTTGGCTAAGTTCACGCTGCACTCTTGCCAGTTTCCCCTTTCCATCGTCATCGACCGCAAAGCGTGGGTCATTGGTGGTTTGCGGGCATTCAGTTCCACAGGAGGAATACAAAGACGTGACATTAGTTTGATATCAACGGAAGATAGCAGGGTACGAGCTGAGACACCTAGTAACAAGATTTGCGATTCATGGGTTTCACCATCGCATCTGCACCAGGAATTCTTTCCATCAGGCCTGCCATGAGTGTACTGTATATGTGTACTATGCAATAATCAGTGTGGTACATACCACGCTATGGAGTGCGAAGAGAAACCGGTATCTCTGACTCAATTTTGTATAGATTAGGCATTGAACTAAGTGCAGATATTATTAGTGCATAGTGAATAGTGCGACACTATACTGCCTCAGTCTGGCATGGGAGGACAGATTCACCGGAAAAAACTTCTTAGATTTAAGGAATTCATCTCCTTTACGTGTGTGATTTTATTCCATGGCCATTGGCTGCATTAAATACTTTATTTATTTATTTATTTATTAGTTTGATATTTTGTCAATACATCTCTTCATAGTATAAAAGAAAGTCCCCGATTCTTGGATGTCACGGGTAATCTCTAGAACTACTGGATGGATTTTGATACGGTTTTCACCATTCTGTAAAGGATATCTCGAGGAAGGTTTCTGTTGATAATCCTTTATTTATGATCAAAGAAAGCCAATCAGTAACGAATTCTGTGAAAAAATCGATAAATCAACCTGGCATCCGTGCGCTAAGGTTACGCTCGGCAAACTGTTAAAAATATCAATATACTATGAGTGTAAGTATCGTTCAGCATGACAAGTTCTACAAAAGAGTCCGCGAGAGCATATCTCTTTCTTCAATACATCGCCCACTATAAGTGATTTTACGTTTTCATTTCTTCCAACAACCTCCATTCAATTACTGAGGCGACAGTTTACGAGCTAGCACTAATGCATTCACAACTGTTCCTGGGTGAAGCCGAGGCGGGTTGCTAATTATACTGTATATACATTATTCTCTCTGAGACCATCTCTTAATAAAATTAAATCTTGTAACTTCTACGGTCTGGCCTTCCTGTATTCCCATTCTCTCAATGACATGACACAAAAGGAAATAATTGAGAAGAAAAATAAAAGGAAAAGAGTCTCACCAAAGAGAGAAAGTCTGAAAATTAAAGATAAACCTCTTGGCTTAGGAAGGAGGCAGTAAGAGTCTGGAGTGCAGCCCACTGTGAATTTAAGTAATTACTGTAAGAAACAATTGCTTGGCGCCGGGATTACTGGAGAAGAACTGCTACTGTAGTTACCGAGCGAGATGGATGTGTACATAGTAGAAGAAGGGATTACCTCTGCACGTTAGACCAAAAGATAAGGGAATTCAACTGCATTGCTTCTTGAAAACACGAGCGGTCTAATTAACTGAGATTGTATACTCTGGATGACCGAGAAATTAAGAAGCGCACTTTTAATTTGAATAGAACCTTTAGGAAGAAGTTATTAGAGAATGGGAAAGGGACGTCAAAAGTGTGAACATCGAAAATTCGGGAAGCAAAGTCGAGGTGAAATATTTAGCATTTGCTGATGAAATCATTACTATGCCCAGAGATGAATCCAGATACGCCATAGAGAGACTACACAATATTGCATCAAGCGGACCTGTATTCCTTAACTAACAGGTTTACTGATGCCGTACGCAAAATACGTCTGAAATGCTATGGTCATATCTATAGAATGGACAGCGACAGACTAACAAACGATTATTTTAAATAATCAACTCAAAGAAGGAAAAAGAAGTGGTTCCGTGACGAACTAAGGAGCTTAAGTTTCTTAAATTTTAAGATTCATGCCAATCTATATAGACCTATCCAGAATAATGACGACATCAAGTTGGTAATACTAACATTTCTAAGTACTGCAGTTGGAAATACACCTGAAATAGTGTAGCCTAATAGAGTAACTTACTACAGTTGGCATCAATGGTGACTCTGAATATATTCTTAGTTCCATCTCTTAAGGTATAGAATTCACATACAAAATTTGGTTGAAGTCTAATGGATAGTATGGACGTTACATGCTGTTTGATATTGGATTTATCAGTGTGCGTAAAGTCATGTTGGGAAAAGTGTTATGTATGTGATGCTCAGAATTAATCTGAAATATTACGATCTATTATAGTGCCAATTTTGGATACAATCTATTTATTAGTATATAAGTTACATGTAATTAAAAATTGAAACTATCAGAAAGCTTAGAATCATGCTGGCAGCACTGAGTTATATTACTTATTCCAAACTAAGGTAGAATGTCAGGTACTACACGTGTACAACGTTTAGAGCTGTTGGTTTGCATAATGTCTGATATATTGATATTAGGGTTAAAACATAGAGAGAGCATTTATTAACAGTTCTCAACCCTGGTGGCTCTTTGGAATACGCACAGTCATATCAGTTGTGGTACACATAGTGTAGCCTATACGAAATTTGGTTGAAATCCAATCGGTAGTATAGAAGTTACATTCCTTTAGAAATTGGACCTATCGGCAGGCATATAATCATGTTGGCAAAACTGGCTTGTATGGACTTCTGAAAAATAATATGGAATGTCACTATCAATATTTGTGCCAATTTTAGAGTAGTTCGCATGCATAACTTCTGAGAGCTCACATTACATGTTCAATTTTTCAGCAGTTGGTAGCACTGACGTCAATTTCAAATAGGACCGTGGGATACTCAAGTATAGATCTTTATTATTACCAAATTTGGTTTCGATATCTGCAGCCGTTTAGGAGTTAATAGGGGGGGGGGAGGGACACACACAGACAGACAGACAGACACACATTTTCCCGGATCGATCTCATAAGCCTACTTTAAAATAGGCTAAAACTGTCTAGAAGAAACTAGGGCAAACCTCCAAGAAATGAATATCATAGACGACATCATAGAAAATCGTAGAGCCTTTAGTAGACTACAATAGTACGCAAGTAGAAATTCGTGGAGAAACCTAAAATTAAAACTGGTAGGAAGTGGTTCACAAGACACAAGATGCAACTAAGTACATTCATGAAGAGACTTTGGGAAGATAAGAAAGCGAAAACCATCAGGCCTATCAACAAATTAAAACGCGCGTTTAGTAGCTAGTAGCTTCTTTGGTAGCACCTCACATGCTTGGTGAGCGAGATTCTGAGGAGTTACATTATTCATTTCGCATCTACCGGGTGCCTCGAGTAAATAGTTGTCAGGCGTTTCTTCTCCGGCAACTATGAAGGCAATTTTAATTGACTTAGGAAGTTTTACCCGGCCCCGTGGTGTTCGGGTAGCGCGCCTGCCTCTCTCCCGGAGGCTCCGGGTTCGATTTCCAGTTCCGTCATGGATTTTAGAAACTGACGTGAGGGCTGGAACGGGGTGCACTTAGCCGCGTGAGGACAATTGAGTAGCTGTGACAGTGAGGCAGCGCGCCGGTCACGAGAACCAAGATTGACGGCAGAGGGGTCCCGATGCGCTGACCACACGTCACCCCAATATCTGCAGGCCAAATGGCTGGGCAGCGGGCGCTTGGTAGGCCTAGGCCCTTCAACGGCTGTAGTGCCAGGGGTTATTATTATTTTTAGCCTACTTTCGATTTTTGCAAAAAATGAAAGTAGACTTATGAGATCAACACAGGGCGAAAAAAGTGTGTCTGTCTGTGTGTGTGTATGTGTGTGTGTGAGTCTGTGTGTGTTTATGTGTGTGTGTGTGAGTCTGTGTGTGTGTGTGTGTGTGTCTGTGTGTGTGCGAGTGTGTGTACTCTGAATGTCTGTCCCCCCCTATCAATTCGAACACGGTGAATGCGAATTGAACGAAATTAGGTACAAAGGTAGCACTAGCAAAGGACACCTCAGTGTCATGTTTTATATCGCCGCCATCTTTACTAAAACTGAATGGCGGCCACTCAAACGTTCAAAACGTAAAATCAAATAACGACTAACCAAATCATCCGATCTCTACCAAATTTGATAACAACATACCTTCGTATAGGATGCGTCTTGTGACCAAACTACAAGGTCGTCCGCCATACCATTTCAGGATGGCGGCCGTGCGAATTATGCAAACTTTATAATCTATATCATGGGACCCACCAGTTCCGATTATCGAAGCTCGAGCCGAGAATCGTTTTAACTGTTCTAAAGGAAGAGGCACGTTCGAAATTAAAAGTTTATTTTGTAATACTATAGTGCAGACGTGATTTTAAAAAGCTGAGCTGATTCAGTAATAAGACAAGATGGCAGCGGATATCTTGTGCCTGACTTATATTTCACTAATTTGAGTATTGAATGCAATATAGCGTACTGATACAAAATAAATAAACTTTGTATGAAATGCTTTATATATAAATAATATACTCCAGTGATGAAATCGTTTAGTATAAATCATTATTTGCTAACAAGTTCTATGTAAGTCATTTTATATAGAACGATATTCGTTGACACAATTAGCTCAGTGGTAGAGCGTTAGCCTATCGCTCAACTGCCTATGGATCAAACCCGATCAGAGCTAGATTTTTTGCTTGAAATGTTATATGTTTATTGTTTTGTAATGACTCAGATGTTTTAAAATTAAGCGTTATATTGTGCATATTATGGTGTAAAATATATATTTAATTAAAATATAATTCGCCAGCAGATTTACTCGAGACATCTAGCTGCCAAAAAGGTAACTGCACGCCGACATACTTATTAACTTCCAGATTTTATTGAAAAGTTTCTTCTTCTGGCCGCTAGAATGCACTCGCTCTGTTAGGATTATATTGTTCGATATTTCACCACTAGAAGTCACGACTAGTCTACGTGGGGCTCCATTGATTAATATACCATTGGCATTCTATGAGCATCGAATTTGAAGAATGACAAGATGATACTACGATACATTTTTACTTTTTATTTTAAAGGGTTTGTAACAGCCTATTTTGCGTTACTTGAAAATGTTATTTGAAGTAAAGAACAAAACGATTTCACATAGTAACTGAGTTCAAGTAGAGCCGGCCATGGTTCAAGCCGTTGGTGTTAGTTCAGGTATTAATTACTACTTTTATTTCAGGCAAATAGCAATCGAAAATATCCACATAGTTTGTATACACACGTCTCTGTAGGGTCATGGAAAGATTTGTTAATTCAATTAGGGTTTTCGATTCCCGGTCAATGCATGTGAGATTTTTGAAGTGAAATGCCATGTCCTGTGGTTCGGATTCCACGTAAAAAGGAGGTCCCGTGGCTCATAATCACAAGATTCACGGCCACGTAAAACTACAATCTTCCTTCCTTTTTTTTCAATTAGGGTTGTGAAAGCCCTGCACAACCAGACGTGTAAAGACATGCCTCAACTCAAAGTTGGATGTTGCCCACGGCAGGTCGTATATGTAATAATAATAATAATAATAATAATAATAATAATAATAATATTTTTTTAAGGGCAAGAAATGCATTTACGCACAGAGTGTCGGGCTCCTGCTGCTGAGTAGCAGACTACCGACTAAAACTCCCCCTTTACTTCTGAACACTAGCCTGGAACCGTTTAGCACAGTAAAACAATAATAATAATAATAATAATAATAATGTTATTGGTTTTACATCCCTTTTAACTACTGCTGCTTTTAGAGACACCGGGGTGCCGGAATTTTGGCCCGATGGGGATCTTTAACGTGCCAGTAAATGTACTGACACGGCTCCCTCGCATTTGTGCACTCTCAAATGCCAGCTGACTGAGCCAGGATATGAACCTGCAACCTAGGGCCCAGCAAGCGAGAACGTTACCGCCGAGCCACGCAGCCAGTCCGGTCGATTATGTCTCCAGGTCCATAACATTCTTGAGATACTTCTTATCTTTCTTTCTTCAATGATGGTAGCAGTTTTTATCTAGATTGTGGTGTTTGGTAGAGGTAAATCGTTTCTATGGCCTTCAACAAAGAATAGTTCTATTATACTCTTTGATAATAACAACGAGTTATAACTATACTCATACATTTAGGAGAAAGTAGGCTATATGTTCTTTACTGAACATCTTGTTATTATTAGGAAGTTTTATGTTCATTTATTTATGGGCTTTGTGACATTGTGTTCTTGTAGCCACGTGTATTTGGGTGTGTGTGGTATCTGTCTGATTAAATAAACCTGTGCCATTATAATGGCTGTCCTAGTGTGTGTGTGTTTGCAATTAAGGCGGGCCTGGCTTTAATTTATGTACCATCCAAAAATTTGTCTAGAAGTGGAAAAGCAAGGAAAATCGCATTTTGGGATGGCTGAGTTAAGAATGAAACGCACCTCCTTTGTTTTTTTTAATCACGAGACTGAGTGAACATGATTTCAGCCCTCAGGCCAGAATTAATTATATTGGCAGAGGTGTGAATTGAATCCGAACCTCCACGGTGGCAGCCAAGAATGCTAACCACTACTCCAAGAGGTGGACACATGGGAGGGTAGTGAGTGCCAAAATGTCAACTTTTCAAATTCGTCATGGAGGCCAAGGCAAATAGCACAGAGAAGGTAGCTAGTCCGTAAATTATACTGAACACACTGAAAATGTTTTCTCTAGATACCTCTTGTGTTCAGTTGACGGCACTTGGCGAAGAGAAGGTAGTAACAAAAATACTGTGCTTAATATATTTTATTATGTAACATATTGAGGGATATTTTAAGTTTGATTTTCACCTTGCAAGTATTAGTGTAAAGTCAGTAAGATGATAACTACAAATTGTGTTTAGCTTCTCTGTAAAGGTTGCCTTTATTTCCCCATGTCAACTCTTTGATGTGTGCAAATAACCAGTGTTCATCCGCTGCGTCTAATAAAGTCCAGTTCAAACATGACATATCTTTCTGTATGCCATTAAAAGCAAAGCAAGTTTGTAGTTAGTAAGTCATCAAGAAATGCAGCATGTGGTCTACAGTGATTCTGTCTTCTGCCAAGTTGAGAGTTCGCATACATGGTGCAGGAACAGCATGTTTCCACTTTAGAGACGAATGTAAAACGACAAACATAAAAGGAGGACAAATTCAGTGCTGCTGAAGGTATTCTCATTCTCACATCCAAAATCTAGGCCTATGAAAAGTACCGCCTCTTAAAACTCCAATAACTAACTAACTAACCTCGCGATCTCAGATTTAGAGAGATATTACTCTACAAGACGTGGTATCGATTTTAGACTCGTTCCATTTATGCCAGAGATGGGCACAATTCGTCTCATTGAGCAGCGCTCCTGCTCAGGCGCTCTCACTGAAGTTAACCTTGTAGTTGCTTGTACAGCTTGCCGTTACACGCGGCGTATCACAACGGCATTATACTTGTACCCTGTTCGATGTCGGTGAACAGGTAATCCCACTCCGAACTGGGGTTGAAGGTTTAAGTGTAACGCAGACCGCTGCTTTACCGCATTGCTTTGACTAGCCATGTTACCTGCACAACGCACTGTACAAAACGGTGCTATTGTATTGCGTACCGGTACAGCCGTACACATAATATACTCAGCGCGGTGCAATGTTGTATCCAACCTATGCTTGCGCCTTGACTGCGCATATTGCCATCTAAAGCCATCATTACTTCCGACTTGACGTTTCAATGCTAGGCTAGAGTTTCTTTCGCTAAATCGCGACATCGTGAACGAAACTCAATTTGTCGTGATATATCGATTTGAATGGTTGCCTGTGATTGTCTGGTTAAAGTGATTTTCCTTTTGACCGCTAGATAACTCTAGGGTAACACTGAAACGTCAAGTCGGAAGTAATGATGGTTTTATAGTCGTTCCAGCACAAACTATTAGCGAGCAGTCAGCTGGTCCCGGCTCAGCTCGCGCTCATGAAGTTGGCTCCAGGAGCTGCGCTCTCTCATTGCCCACCTATGATTTATGCTATGAGAAAATTGATGAAGGGTTCATGTTCTGATACACAGCATTTTATGTGCGGTGGATCAGTGGTAGAGTGTTTACTTCACGATTCTACAGTAAGATCGCGGATCCTATTCCCGGCAGAGGAAGTCGTATTTTTGAAGGGTGGGAAAGATTCATGGCACAACAGGCCGTACGAAGTGGTCCCGTGACCGATCACTTGTATCCCATTTGGAGACAGTAGAATGGCTTCGACACAAAAGATGTACGATAGATAGCTGAGACCATGCGATTATTATTAGTATTATTATTTTTATTGCTATTCTTCTTCTTCTTCTTCTTTGTTCGATTTTGGCCTACTTTGGACCACGGGAAACAATTGACTTGCTGATTAGTCCTTTTTTCTGCTCCCAGAAACTCTTCATCCTTTCACTGTGGATTCTCTTCCTTTCTTCCGACCAGATATTCTTGGCTCTTCTCCTTTGCTTTTCCTGGAACCCCTTGAATGCATCAATCCTACCTCGAAACACCTCTCTATTCCAGATCTCATTTGGACTGACCCCAACTTCCTCCATATCCTTTCTTATTGCATCTACCCTTTTTGTAGTCGCTTTTATCTTGGTGATGTAATTAAAGATCTTCGTTAGTCGACTATCGCTCATTCTCGTAAGGTGTCCATAGAACTTCAATCTTCTCTTCCGTATGGTATCTGTGATTTTTTCTGCTTGTCCATAAAGATCTTTGTTTCGCCTCTTCCGCCATGCACCATCATTTCTATTTTCGGGTCCTAAGATCTTCCTCAAGATTTTTCTTTCTTTCTTCTCCAGTTCCTCTAATTCACCTTTCTTGTTCAGTACCAAACATTCTGAACTATACAATGCCTCAGGCTTGACAACCGTGGTATAGTGTCTTATCTTCGCTCCGTAAGATATTGTTATTTTGTTGTACCTATTCTGTACTAATTTAAAAGCTAATTCCATCTTTCTGATCCTCCCTTTGTTTGCTGCATTATCCAGTCAATTGGGCTGGATCCATTCACCAAGATATTTAAACTTATGCGACCTCTTGATCTTCCCATATTTTGTTTCTAAGTGATTTTCGTTATCATGTTTGTATTCCATGGATTCTGTTTTTCCATACGAAGTCCTGAGTCCCGTTTTACCTGCAATTTCGTGTTATTTTTCAAGCATTATTTTAATTTCTTCTTTATCTTCAGCTAGCAATGCCATATCATCCGCGAACGCTAAGCAATCAACCTTCACACCTTGCTTCTTTGTACCTAAACATATTCCTTCTATCCCTTCTTCTCTCATGGCATTCCTCCATGTTCTCATTATTTTTTCCAGGACAACGTTAAACAGAATTGGAGAAAGCCCATCTCCTTGTCTGACTCCTGTCCGAATTTTAAAGGGCTCCGAGATTTCCCCCTGAAATTTAGTTTTGGAATCAGTTTCTGTTAATGTTTGAATTATAATCGCCCTTGTTTTGCTATCAATTCCAAATTCTTCCAAAACATTGAATAGGGTTTTCCGGTCTATGGAGTCGTAGGCTTTCTTGAAGTCAACAAACGCAACTACCGTATTTCTACTTCGTAAAACTCTTACTCTCAAGATGCTTTTCAAACTAAAGATCTGTCCACACAAGATCTGCCCTTTCTAAGGCCTCCTTGATATTCGCCTATTTGATGGTCTACCTGAACTTCAACTATGTGTAATAGCGCCTTAGATAGTACTTTGTACGATATCGCCAGCAAGGAAAATCCTCTGTAGTTGTTTGGATCAGTTCGGTCACCTTTCTTATGGAGTGGATGTATTAGGGCGCTTTTCCAGTCATCTGGGATAATTTCATTTTCCCAGATATCACAAATGAGGCGATGTAAGTTCTCCACAGCCGTATCTCCTCCAATTTTTCACATTTCAGCTACTATGCCATCTTCCCCTGGTGATTTATTGTTTTTGAGATCCTTGATGATGTTTTTGATTTCTAAGAGGCTCGGTGGGTTGGACGGTGGATTTATACTCATTGGCTGCTCGAAATCCAGCCTTTCTCTTGGCTCCTCACAGTTTAGAAGCGTTTCAAAATAATTAGCCAAAATGTAACAATTCCCCTTGTTACTCACAGCCAATGTACCGTCTTTTCTTTTAAAACAAAGACTTGGAGGTTAGTATTGTTGTAATTCATCCCTAAATCTATATCTATATATATAAAAATCAATGTAACGTGATAGTTTGTCTGTGGGTATGTATGTCTCCTATGCGTTCATATACCATTCGTCCCATTGCGATGAAACTTGGGTGAGATGTTGAGTACACTCCAAGGAAGGTTTCTGACTTAGTAAATCCATTTTACAATAGGTAGCGCACGCGTAGATTCAACAAATGAGCGACGATGCGCGAAGCATTTCAAAAAAGTCCAGTGTGTGTTCTTATACCACTCGTCCGATAGCGATGAAACTTGGGTGAGATGTTGTGTACACTTACGTGAAGGTTTCAAAATTAGTGAATACATTTCACAGTAGATAGCGCACAAGTAGATTCAACAAATGAGCGACGACACGGAATGCGTTTCGAAAGTCCCGTATGCATTCATATACCATTCGTCCGATAGCTATGAAACTTGCGTAAAATGATGTGTACACTGCAGGAAAATTTTCTGGCTTAGTACATCCACTTTACAATAGGCAGCGCACGAGTAGATTCAACAAATGAGCTACGACGCGCGAAGCATTTCAACAAAGTCACGTTTGCGTTCATATACCATTCGTCCGATAGCGATGAAACTAGGCTGAGATTTTCTGTGCACTCCAGGGAAGGTTTCTAGCTTAGTAAATCCCTTTAAAAATAGGTAGAGCACGAGTAAAATCAACAAATGAGCAACAGCGCGCGAATCGTTTCAACAAAGTACCATATAATTTAATATAACATTCATCCGATAGCGATGAAACTTAAGTGAGATGTTGTGTAACTCCAGGGAAGGTTTCTGGCTTAGTACATACATTTTACAATAGGTATCGCACCAGTAGATTCAACAAATGAGCGATGACACGCGAAGCGTTTCAACAAAGTCCCGTATAAAGTCATATACCAGTCGTCTGACAGTGATAAATGTTTGGTGAATTGTTGTGTACGCTCCAGGAAAGGTTTCTGGCTAAGTAAATCCATTTTACAATACGAAGCGCACGTTTATATTCAACAAATGAGTGACTACGCGCGAAGCGTTTCGACAACGTCCCGTATACGTTCACATACCATTCATCCGATTGCAATGAAACTAGGGTGAGGTGTTGTGTACACTCCAGGGAAGGTTTCTGGCTGAGTACATCCATATTACAATATGTAGCGCAAGAGTAGAATCAACAAATGAGCGACGACACGCGAAGCGTATCAACCAAGTCCCGTATGCATTCATGTACCATTCGTCCGTAGCTATGAAACTTGGGTGAGATGTTGTGTACACGTCATGGAACATTTCTGGCTTAGTAAATCCACTATACAATATGCAGCGCACAAGTTGATTCAACAAATGAGGGACGACGCGCGAAGCGTTTCAACAAAGTCCCGTATAAGGTCATATACCATTCTGCCGTTAGCGGTGAAACTTGGGTGAAATATGGTGGACACTCCAAGGAAGGTTTCTGGCTTAGTAAATACATTTCACAGTAGGTAGCACACGAGTAGATTCGACAAATGAACGACGACATGCGGAGCGTTTCAATACAGTCCCCTATGTCTTCATATCCCATTAGTCCGATAGCGATGAAACTTGGGTGAGATGTTGTGGACACTTACGTGACGGTTTCTAACTTAGTAAATATATTTTACAGTAGGTAGCGCACGAGTAGATTCAACAAATGAGTGACGGAGCGCGAATCGTTTAAACAAAATCAGGTATGCGTTCATATACTATTCATCCGATTGCGATGAATCATTGATCAGTTATTGTGTACCCGCCAGGGAAGGGGACTTAGTAAATCCATTTCACAATAAGTAGCGCAAGAGTAGATGCAACAAATGGGTGACGACGCGCGAAGCGTTTCAACAAAATCCCCTATTGCGTTCATATAATATTCTTCGATTGCGATGAAACCTTGATGAGTTATTGTGTACACGCCAGGGAAGGGCTTCGACTTAGTAATACATTTCTCAATAGGTAGCGCACGAGTAGATTCAACAAATGAGTGACAGCGCACGAATCGTTTAAACAAAACCCCGTATACGTGCATATACAATTCATCCGATTGCGATGAATCATTGATGAGTTATTGTTTACACGCCAGGGAAGGGTTTCGACTTAGTAAATCCTTTTCACAACTGGTAGCGTACGAGTAGATTCAACAAATGAGTGACAGCGATGAAACTTTTGAAAGTTGTTGTGCACGCTTCCACGAATGGTTCTAAATTAGAAAATCCATTTTACGATAGCTTAGAGGCAGTTAACATGTTGTGTATCCAAATGCACTTCAAGAAACAGAATTTCAACGCCAACACTTTCTTTGATTGGCATTGCAACGCATGCCGGGTACAGCTTGTAGTCTATATAAAAATCAATGTTACTTGATAGTATGTATGTGGGTGTGTATGTCTCCTATGCGTTCATACACCACCCATCCGATTGCGCTGAAACTTGGGTGAGATGTTGATTACTCTCCAAGGAAGGTTTCTGGCTTAGTAAATCCATTTTACAATAGGCAGAGCACGAGTTGATTCAACAAATGAGCGACGACACGTGAAGCATTTCGACACAGTCCCGTATTTGTTCGTAAACCTTTCATCCGATTGCGATGAAACTTGGGTGAGAAGTTGTTTCCACTCCAGGGAAGGTTTCTAACTTAGTAAATCCATTTCACAGTAGATAGCGCACGAGTAGATTCAACAAATGAGTGACGACACGCAAAGCGTTACAACAAAGTCCCGTATGCATTCATATACCATTCATCCTATAGCTATGAAGCTTGGGTTAGATGTTGTGTACACTTGAGGGAAGGTTTCTGGCTTAGTAAATCCACTTTACAATAGGCAGCGCGCGAGTAGATTCAACAAATGAGCTACGAAGCGCGAAGCGTTTCAACAAAGTTCCGTATGCGTTCATATACCATTCGTCCGATAGCCATGAAACTTTGGTGAGATGTTGTGTACACTCCAGGGAAGGTTTCTGGCTTAGTAAATCCATTTAACAATTGATAGCGCATGAGTAGATTCAACAAATGAGCGACGACGCGTGAAGCGTTTCAACAAAGTCCCGTAAGCGTTCAAATACCATTCGGCCGATAGCGATGAAACATGGGTGAGATATTCAGTACATTCTAAGGAAGGATTCTGGCTTAGTACATCCAATTTACAATAGCTAGCGCACGAGTAGATGCAACAAATGAGCGACGACACGCGAAGCGTTTCAACAAAGTCCCGTATGTGTTCATATACCATTCGTACGATAGCAATGAAACTTGGGTGAGATATTGTGTACACTTACGTGAAGGTTTCTAACTTAGTAAATACATTTCACAGTAGATAGCGCACGAGTAGCTTCAACTAATGAGTGACGACACGCAAAGCGTTTCAAGAAAGTCCCGTTTGCATTCATATACCAATCGTCCGATAGCTATGAAACTTGTGTTAGATGTTGTGTACACTTCAAGGAAGGTTTCTGGCTTAGTAAATCCACTTTACAATAGGCAGCGCGCGAGTAGATTCAACAAATGAGCTACGACGTGCGAAGCGTTTCCACAAAGCCACGTATGCGTTCATATACCATTCGTCCGATAGCGATCAAACTAGGGTGAGATGTTGTGTACACTCCAGAGAGGATGTCTGGCTCAGTAAATCTACTTTACAATAGGCAGCGCACGAGTGGATTACACAAGTGAGTTGCGGCACGCGAATCGTTTCAACAAAGTCGCGTATAAGGTCATATAACATTTGTCCGATAGCAATGAAACTTGGGTGAGATATTGAGTACAATCTAAGGAAGGATTCTGGCTTAGTATATCCACTTTACAATTGGTAGCGCACGAGTAGATTCAACAAATGAGCGACGACGCGCACACCGTTTCAACAAAGTCCCGTATGTGTTCATATACCATTCGTCCGATAGCAATGAAACTTGGGTGAGTAAATACATTTACCAGTAGATAGTGCACGAGTAGATTCAACAAATGAGTGACGACACACAAAACGTTTCAAGAAAGTCCCGTATGCATTCATTAACCATTCGTCCGATAGCTATGAAACTTGGGTTAGATGTTGTCTACACTTTTGGGAAGGTTTCTGTCTGAGTAAATCCACTTTACAATAGGCAGCGCATGTGTACATTCAACAAATGAGCTACGACGCGCGAAGCGTTTCAACAAAGTCACGTATGCGTTCATATACCATTCATCAGATAGCGATGAAACTTGGGTGAGATATTAAGTACACTCCAAGTAAGGATTCTGGCTTAGCACATATACTTTACAATAGGAAGCGCACGAGTAGATTCAACAAATGAGCGACGACGCGCGAAGTATTTCAACAAAGTACCGTACGCGTTCATATAGGCCTACCATTCGTCCGATAGCGATGAAACTTGGTTGAGATGTGGTGTACAGTCCAGGGAAGGTTTTTTACTTAGAAAATCCATTGCACAATAGGCTGCGCACGAGTAGATTCAACTAATGAGCTAAGGCACGCGAATCGCAAAGTCCCTTATGCGTTCATATAGGCCTACTATTCATCCAATTGCGATGAAACTTGGGTGAGTTGTTGTGCACACTGCAGGGAACGTTTCTAATTTAGTAAGTCCATTGTATAATGGGTTGCGCACGAGTAGTTTCAACAAATGAGTGACGGCGCACAAACCATTTCAACCAAGTTCCTTCTGCGTTCATATACCATTCATCCGATTGTGATGAAACTAGGGTGAGTTGTTGTGCACACTGCAGGGAAGGTTTCTGACTTATGTTAGTAAATTCATTATACAATAGGTAGCGCGCGAGTTGATTCAACAAATGAGTGACGGCGCGCGAATCGTTTAAACAAAATCCCGTATGCGTTCATATGCCATTCATCCGATTGCGATGAAAGTTTGATGATTCGTTGTGTATACGCCAGGGAAGGTTTTCGACTTGGTAAATCCATTTTACAATAGGTAGCGCACGAGTAGATGCAACAAATGATTGACGACGCGTGAAGTGTTTCAGCAAATTTCCATCTGCGTTCATATACCATTCACCCGATTGCGATGAAACTTTGGTGAGTTGTTGCGCACGCTCCCACTGTACCCGTTCGTCCTGGGGATGCGATGACCCATCTGCTATAACATCGCATTCCTGGAGTTCCAGGACAGAGCGAGTTATATGAACCTCTAGTCAAATAAGGAATGTGTCGGAAATTCAGCTGAGTTATCGAAAAAGCAGTGGGTAACACGAGACAAAGTATCTCTAGGGTCGTTACGGGCTTAAGTTTAATAAAAAAATAAATGCAAATATAAATGGGCGCCATCAACTGAATTCCTAGCAAACCACCTCCTTTCCTGGTTAAGCCTTACTCACGACAAGGAAAGAAAAAGGAAAATCACACCATCATCAGATCACAACTAAGATAAAAACAAATTTATTTCACTTTGATAGTCAGACAGACATTTTAAATATACCTCCTACCTGAGAGTATGGTCGAATGCCAACGTTAAATTGTCATTGTCCAAAAATCGAACCATCTCTTTTCTAATCAAAAATATTTCATCCACATAAAACAGAAAAATCTCTAAAGTTCTCTTGGGTTCTCAGGATCACTGTAGCACTATGTCTTTCGTCACTGACATTTGTGAAACCTGAGACCTAATTTCTCTTTAATTTAACATCATAAATGTGGATTTGAAAAAGTTATTAATCTGTCTAAACATACACATATTATAATCACATATATTAAACATCACGTAATTTATGGCTTGCATGGCATAATTTAAATGTTGAACATGTTAGTCAAATGCTCCTAAACATCGAATAATTAATTTACACTATTTACATTGTCATTCATAATTACTTATTCGTGAATTACAGAAAATTCAATCCTCAATGGTCATCATTATCATCATCATCAAAATTAAATATTTCTCACATTAATTCTCATCTCAAAATTCAACTTATTCCTGTCAGAATCATTAACTCATCACCATTAAATCATTTAAATGAAAATTATTATCATCACTTCATTATGCTTTCTAATTATTCACACACTCTTATTTTATCATCTACTTCAGATTAAATCATCTTAAATCATCAATACAAATTGTTTAATTCCTCAACTCAAGTTGCAATTCCTCAAATTATATCTCGATTAAATTTATTTTAATTCCATATAAATTCATTAATCATCAGTTTCTTTAGTTAATTATCACCTTCTAATTCAGTTATTCATCATCTATCCAATCATCTATTAATTTATTTAAATCAGTTTATTTATTCAATCTTTAATTCATCCATCTATTTAATTCGTTGATTTATTCCAAAATTTAATTTATCAAATTATTTAAATTTCATTCTTCTGGTTATTTAGATTTTTATTATTTCATCTAGTCATTCTGATTTTTAGCCTACTTTCGATTTTTGCAAAAAATGAAAGTAGACTTATGAGATCAACACAGGGCGAAAAAAGTGTGTCTGTCAGTGTGTGTGTATGTGTGTGTGTGAGTCTGTGTGTGTGTGTCTGTGTGTGTGTGTGTGTGTGTGTGTGTGAGTGTGTGTACTCTGAATGTCTGTCCCCCCCTATCAATTCGAACACGGTGAATGCGAATTGAACGAAATTTGGATCAAAGGTAGCACTAGCAAAGGACACCTCAGTGTCATGTTTTATATCGCCGCCATCTTGACGGAAACGTAATGGCGGCCACACAAATGTTCAAAGCTTAAATCAAATTACGATTAACCAAATCATCCGATCTCTACCAAATTTTGCAACAACATACCTTTATAGGGGGAGCATCCTTTGACCAAACCAATAGGTCATCAGCGTAATAGTTTGCGGATGGCGGCCATCTTTGTGTGAAAATCGATTCCCCCTATTAATTCGAACACGGTGCAACCGAATGGAACGAAATTTGGTACAGAGGTAGTACTAACAAAAGGCACCTCAGTGTCATGTTTTATATCGCCGCCATCTTGACGGAAACGTAATGGCGGCCACACAAATGTTCAAAGCTTAAATCAAATTACGATTAACCTAATCATCCGATCTCTACCAAATTCAGCAACAACATACCTTTATGGGGGGAGCATCCTTTGACCAAACCAATAGGTCATCAGCGTAATAGTTTGCGGATGGCGGCCATCTTTGTGTGAAAATCGATTCCCCCTATTAATTCGAACACGGTGCAACCGAATGGAACGAAATTTGGTACAGAGGTAGTACTAACAAAAGGCACCTCAGTGTCATGTTTTATATCGCCGCCATCTTGACTGAAACGTAATGGCGGCCACACAAATGTTCAAAGCTTAAATCAAATTACGATTAACCTAATCATCCGATCTCTACCAAATTTTGCAACTACATACCTTTATGGAGGGAGCATCCTTTGACCAATCTAATAGGTCATTCACCTGATAGTTTGTGGATGGCGGCCATCTTTATATCAAAATTGATTCCCCCTATTAATTCGAACACGGTGGAACCGAATGGAACGAAATTTGGTACAGAGGTAGCACTAGCAAAGGGCACCTCAGTGTCATGTTTTATATCGCCGCCATCTTGACTGAAACGTAATGGCGGCCACACGAATGTTCAAAGCTTAAATCAAATTACGATTAACCTAATCATCCGATCTCTACCAAATTTTGCAACTACATACCTTTATGGAGGGAGCATCCTTTGACCAATCTAATAGGTCATTCACCTAATAGTTTGCGGATGGAGGCCATCTTTATGTCAATATTGATTCCCCCTATTAATTCGAACACGGTGGAACCGAATGGAACGAAATTTGGTACAGAGGTAGTACTAGCAAAGGGCACCTCGGTGTCATGTTTTATATCGCCGCCATCTTGACTGAAACGTAATGGTGGCCACACGAATGTTCAAAGCTTAAATCAAATTACGATTAACCTAATCTTCCGATCTCTACTAAATTTTGCAACTACATACCTTTATGGAGGGAGCATCCTTTGACCAATCTAATAGGTCATTCGCCTAATAGTTTGCGGATGGCGGCCATCTTTGTGTCAGAATCGATTCCCCCTATTAATTCAAACACGCTGAAACCAAATGGAACGAAATTTGGTATAGAGGTAGCACTAGCAAAGGGCACCTCAGTGTCATGTTTTATATCACCGCTATCTTGATGGAAACGTAATCGCGGCCACCCAAATGTTAAAAGCTAAAATGTAATTACGACCAACCTAATAATCTAGTCTCTACCTAATTTTGCAACACCATATCTTTATGTGGGAAACATATTCTGACCAAACTGCAAGAACATCAGCCCAATAGTTTGCAGATGGTGGCCAAGTATGTGTGCAAATCGATTCTCCCTATCAATTCAAACACGGTGAAACCGAATTGAACGAAATTTGGTACAGAAGTAGCACTAGCAAAGGGCACCTCATATTCATGTTTAATATCCCTATAGCACGTTGTATTTCAACAAGCTCCTACAACCAACATTCAATCATACTCCTTGAAAAGGACAAAGAGTTATAACAATACCCATGCATTTAGGAGAAAGTAGGCTATATGTTCTTTACTGAACATCTTGTTATTTCATTAGGTCAGATCGTTAATATGCTTAAATCTCAGATTATTATTTCAGTAATTATTATTCTCAGAAAATCTTGTATTATCAACTTTATTTATTTGTTTATTTTCCTAACAAATTGTTTAATATGGTTTATAGAACGTTGTCTTACAGTTTTATCACTTCCAAGTTATATTTCGTATTTAATTTTCATGCCAGAAAATATTATTGCCTTCACGACATCACGTTGGATCTAACTATCCATAACTACATTATATTTCCTCAATTCTTCAAATATCACATTTGAATACAACAATTATTCCACAAAAACTCCATAAATATTCAGCACATACAGCATGAATATCAATAATTACGCTAGACTGGGTACGACGACCTCATGTCTGCTTCAAAATACATTATCAACATTGCTACTATCACATGGCAACTTCTACAAAATGCCTATCACAAACTCCACTTAACCATGTTGCATGATCTACAAAAAATATATAACTGGCTTCAAATTATCAACGCACACAATCTCCAATAACTGTAATTACTCTGATCACATCTAGACAACTTCTTAAACAATTGGAAAAAATATTACCTTAGTAATTCAAGATCTGCTTTCAAATAGCATAAATTCTCTTACAATTCTCATAATTCACATCACAGAAAAACACCAATGTGCTATAATCTCTCATATCAAAATCTGCAATACTGATCTGCCTTAAAATAAATCTGACCATTAATGATTCATCTTACTGATTCAATTACTTTAAATCCTTCTCCAAGGTATCAAACACAATTATAAAAATCATCAAAAGCATCAGCTGTACCAGCTGTTAAACTGAAATTACTCTCAAAAGAGTATAGCAACAAAATATTGGATTGGCAAACAAGAATTACTAAACGCAATCCTGCTGACATTTATCGTTACTTTATTTAACAAAATTTCGACTGATATGTGACTAGTAGTTCCTTGTTTGATTCACTTACAATCTCATGTACACTCGGATGATAAAAATGAGTCCCTCTATGGCAAGTAAGATGTGTAACCACCGTACAGTCGTATAAATACGAAAGACCTCGCCTCGTCGACTAATCATGATAGTGCCCTGAGCGATGGGTAAGATGAGTAACCACCATACAATCGTATAAATACGAAAGACCCCATCTCGTAGACTATATGAGTGAATGTACCAGATAGGAATCAACAAGTCTCTAGTTGTCATATAAAAACGATGTTCATTCACTAAAGTGAATAACATCTTAATATCTCCAAACAATCCAATGGAAAAAATCCCTACTGATGAATAATACACACTCGCTAGTATGCAATGAACTGACGAAGTAATTTTAGATAATCAATTGCAGATCACGAGTTCGAAATACTCGTTACACAAAAAAAAACTATTCATGAAAAATATCCTTGCTGGAAAAATGTCTAAAAGACCAAACATCTGCTTAATAAAGCCAACCAATGGTGAGAATTTCGTATAATGATGCGTGCCATATCATATGGTCACGCCATATTCTAGCAAAAATTCGAAGCATATAAAGTCAAACCATGTCTAAATAATCGTATCACTCCTATTAGAAAAATATACATGTGTGCCCAGTATTCATGAAAATAATCGTATCAGGTAGATATAACTCTTACAGTACCTTTTCATAATCAGCTGTTATTAAATTTCAAAGATCGTCGATTTTCCCTATGTGATGAATTTCTCGAAAGATCGGCGTGAATATCATTCCATCCATGCAATGACGATTGCCTTCAAAATCCCAAGTGAATCAGCTGGTGGACCTCCTCTCGTCAGGAATCGAATCCATCGCTCTGCGGTGCCATCGCGTCTCTGTCTGCGTTTAGTCCGACATGATAAACTTCTGGTTATCCATAGCGGATATTGTCCAAATCCTCTCGAAAAAGTCCATGGAAACAGCGGACCCCCTATTCCTCTTCTACGTTACGCCACTGTTCCATTAAATGTTCAGTTTGAGTGTCGAAAGTTCAATCTCCCATAACTGGTAAGTCTCACTTTCGTAAAATAATTTTTTTATATGAGAGTGTCTAAGTTTATGAAACACCCTGTAGTTGTGTTCATACTCGGTAATTTGTAAAACTGCATAAGAAATAACTTCATTAATGCACGAGCTAATGTTCATCAGTGCATATGCTTACAACATTCCGTTTGCTTGAAATTGTTAATGTTACTTGGAATGCGTTATGAAATGCATTGTCGTAATGTTATTCAGAAAAACTGTGTTCAGACTGCGTTGAAATGCAGCTTAGAATAAAGTTCTCCAACTACTCGCAATGCTGTTTTAACATCCCGGCCGTCTATGCTTGCTTGCTCGGCAAGTCCGCCTGGATCAATGACCTGCTTGTCGTTCGCTGCTCGGTGATGTTGAAACTGTCGCCTACACTTTGCCGTGACAGTTTCGGTTCGCTACGCGACCTTCACCATGCGTTTGGCTTGCGCTACTGAGCTCGACCCTGCTTGCTCGGCTGACAGAGCTCCACTGAATGTGTCCGCACTGTCTTCTTCCTTATCTGCCTGGCGCAGACACGTGGCGTTCACCCCACCACTATGCTCTCGCGTCACAATTATAATCTCGAACCCTCATCATCTCGGCTATTCCGTTATAAAATAACTTAAGGGTTATCTAACTTCCTTAAAATTATTTCCACATACAATGCATGTTATATCTTCTCTTCTAAGATGTTTAAATACCATATTCCATACAGATCTTAATAAAGCTTCATAATTCCATTCATAAATCCATCTGCTTAACTGCGGTCAGCGCCTTCTAAATCCTAGACCTACTACGTCATCTTGACATTCCTCTTGACTCGATCTGAGCGCTATCTTTCCTTAACTCTTCTCAAAACCTCAACTACGGCTTAATGTCTGCTGGCGTAGCCGATAGCCTAAACTAGGTATCGGGTACATCTCTCCCGTTCATCTCCTTTTTTTAATCAGGATTGAGAAAAAAAATACACTCTCAGGCATTCTATATATAATACATGTACACGATAGCTCTACAATTCCCTTACTCAGCATGATGGTACTTTCTGACTCTCAATAATGATGATTGACTTCCAATGATTAACATCTTGATTCTGTATTGCTTTGACGTCTATTTCTTCCTTCACTACTCGTGCTTGCTCGATTGACATCTCTGACTGTCTCTTCGAGTGGTGCACTAGGCGGTCTATCTTCTTGCCTCGACCTCTCATATCCACGATTATCTCGTCTTTAGTTAGGATCGTTTCTTCGGCCATCCTGCCTGTCGTTCCCATTATACTGTTGACCTTGGCTCCAGTTATTTCTACCACGATATCTATTGTTGTATCGATTCCTGTCTTGATATCTGGAATTCTGGTTATAATTTCTATATCGGCTATCTCTTGCTTCCTGATCGTATGGCCTCTCATATGGTCCTCTATATCGATCATTTCCTCGAACGTTACGGATGTTTCCTCGATTTCCTTCGTTCCTTCTGTTTTCCCAGGGATCTCTTCTGTCCGTTTGAGCTGCGTTGTCAACGACTACCGCATTCACCTCTTGCGTGTTTCTATTGTCGTTTCTTGTATTTCTAGGCGTAACCTGATCGCTTGTATAGTCCAATCGCCGTAAAATGTCGTCATAGTGCTCAAGTGTGTTGGCTCCCGACGCTATGAGTGATCGCTGTACCTCAATCGGTAACTGTCTCGCTATAGCTTGCAAAAGCTCTTCTTCCGGCAATGGAGTAATCAGAAACTGTAATTTAGCCAGCTGTGACGTAAAATAATTGGCATAATGCGTCGGATGTGATGTAGAATAACGCTTCGAGTACATTTCCGCTCTTACGTTCAGTTGATCCTCGGCACTCCAAAATCTCCTCAAGAATGCGATTGCAAATTGCTCCATATTCGCAAAATTGCTTCTGAATGCTCTAAACCAAGTTAGCGCAGACCCGTCTAAGGCGCGTTCGACTATCCTTAGCACTCTTTCTTTGGCTACCCTATGTTCCGCCATGTAGTCTCGAATATCTCGCAGAAATTCGACTGGTGTGACCCCTGTATTTCCCGAAAACTTCCTCGGCTTGTCATCCAGATTTCTGATAATGGTAACTGGACCTGAGTATCGTTCGCTTGTACCCAACGTACTCCTATTCGAACTTGGATTATCCTGAGGGGTTGAACTTGCCCTTTCGAATGTTACATTCGGTTGCGTTTGACGGTCTTCTCCCATGCTAACTTCTTGATTACTCATACTGCGGTCTATCGCTGTCTGATTTATCAATGTTTCCCCTGATGTTATATTCTGACTGGTGAAACTGTTAATCATGGATTCTAGTTTAGTTATCCTATCTTCTGCCAATTTCTCCACGGTCTTGACCTGAGTCTTCAACTCATCTAGCGACGTAACATTCTGCGTTTTATTACTCTCGTCTAAATCGTTTTTCAACTTGTCAATCTTGTCTTCGCATGTATTCTTTACTGACGCGACTTCTTCCTTTAACAGATCAACATCTGTTCTAAATAGAGTTGAATCTATCTTCATCGCTTCCTTGTTCTCCGTAAACCTCGCTTCTAAGTTTGCCATACCTGCGATTAATTTCTCATCTAATCCTTCACGTTTCTCTTTTGCTTCGGCATCGACCTCACTATACCGTTCTTCCACGATTGCCCCGACTCTATTTTTGAATAAAGCTAAGTTTTCATTAACCTTTTGCTCTATATCGTCGTCCATCTTCCTAATATCTTTCTGCAATTGATTTTCTAATGATTTTAAATTAGAATTAACCTCTCCTAAGACTTCCTCTTTAATGGTCCCAATTACTGACTTTAAATCCTTAATCTCATTACCTAGATTCATTTCTAGACCTTTGATTTTAGTCTCGAAAGATACTTCGGTAGACCACTCTTGAATTTTGCCTACATCTGCCACTAAACCATCGATGTCGAATCACAACTTCGATACATCCGATTTAATGTCTTTCTGTATGGACATAACGTCTGTTCTTAAAGTAAAAATGTTTTCTTCTCCTCTACTTTCTAATTCAATAATATTCTTTCTTAATATTTGAACATTTTCCTCTCCTTTCATATTTACTGCAATTATATCAAATTGTAAAGTTTTAAGCATCTCATTATTCTTTAAAGTTAATCTGTTCTCTAATCTAGTTAACTTGTTTTCTAACTCAGTTGTTATTTTAGTTGTAACTACACATTATCTGGAACACTTTATTGAGATTCTAACATTTTCATAACCAACTTTTATTCACAAACGAATATGTTAACACCAATTCACAGAATAGTAAAAACCAAAGAGTTTTGTACATAGGAACGAAACGTTACCAACCTTAACATTTACAATTTTCTCAACATACTCCCACCTAATTTACAATTTTCTCAAAATTGGAAATTATCAAAGTGTCAAACAGGTGTACAATGTATGTCAACTGAATTCCTTCTCCTCTGTAACATGAAATCAAAGATCTAGTCTTTTAGGAGGGGCCACTTTTCTTCCTGCTCTTGTCCTCAATTCTTCAGGGGATTTGGACACATCCTTGTCATCATCGTCCATGAAGTGGGTTTTTTCTTGGTAACTCTCGGTGCAGGACTGGACCTCCAAGGGGTAGACTCTCTGTATAGGACGTACAACAGTACCACTGCTAGTCTTTAGTTGAACCACCCGGACTCTTCCATCTCGCCCTGGAATGAGCTGCTCAATTCTTGCCAAAGGCCAATCTATTCTCTTCCGATTGTCCGATCCTATTATAACCACCTCTCCCTGATAACTGCTCCTGATAAAGACAACAGCTGCATATGCGTTTTGACTTCCATCACAAAATACGTGTAGTGAGATGTCCTCCTCATTGCCAAGGTGACGTATCGCCTCAATTTCTCTTAAGTGAGGCAAGTCCTTTAGCCACTTCTCCAACCGCCGTCGAGTATCTTTGTCGATAGGCTCGTCCCATCCCAACTTTCTGGTCCATAACGCTTGAATTAACAGTTTCAGCCTAATTGTTACTGGAATGGTTAGTCCAATCGGATCGAAAATGCGGTGGATTATTGAAAGAATAGTCCTCTTCGTCAAATCTCCTATTTCACACGATCTCTCCCACCAATCCATATTGATCTTCAGAGTATCGTCTTGGCGATTCCACCTAATGCCAAGCAGTGAAGACTCCTGAGAAGATCCGTCTCCGGTTGACTCCCATCCCCGAAGGTCGAACCCGGCCCTCGCCATGATAGTCCTTGAAAGGTAAACGAATTCCTCAACTTCTTCTGCTCGATCGAGGCTTGTCACCAGATTGTCAACATAAAAATTGTTCTTCAATGATGATGCAATTTTAGCCTCCTTTGGATCAGTTGATTCCATATATTTTTCCAGGTGGTAGCCAATTACTGCTCCAAGAAGAAACGGGCTACTGGTAACACCGAACACCACTCTGGCATGACGAAGGACTTGTAGGTCTTTCTCACTATTATTACCATACCACAGGAACTTCAGGTAGTCTCTCTCCTCTGGGTGTACACTTATCTGTAAAAATGCCTTCTTGATATCAGCTGTGATGCCTATCTTTCGTTGCCGAAACCTCAAGAGTAGTTCGGGTATGATTTCAATAAGGTTAGGTCCTTCTTCAAGGCAGTCGTTCAGTGATGGCAAACCTCTCTCCTTCGCCGATGCGTCGAACACGGGACGCACTTTCTTAGTTGTACTATTTTCCTTCAGCACTGGACGGTGAGGAAGATAGTGTCCAGTAGATAGATCCCTCGCCATTTCCACAATGCCTTCTTTCACCCAATCTCGTAAAATAGTGTCATATTCTTCATAGAGACCAGGCTTTGCCTTTAATTTTCGGGTCATTCGAATCAATCTGCCTTCTGCAAACCCTCGATTGGTTGGAAGGTCTGGAGCATCTCTCCCCCATGGAAGACGTACCTCGTATCTGCCATCTACAAAAGCAACCGTATTTTTGAAATACCTCAGTGCTGACATCCTCTTCTCCTCCTTTGTGGTGTTCTCTACAGGATCGGTTATCCCAATGGTCTCCATTTTCCACAGATCAGATACGGGTAGCTGAGTAATACTGAGTGCAGTGACTGCATTCGCAATACTTGCATGCTTCGCTAGCTCCTTTTTTCCCACGGTGTCTACTACCTTCTTCTTCCCCGTTACCGTCCATCCTAAACAGGTTTCAATGGCTACCAGTCCAGAAGGTAGAGTCTTAATTTTACCTGTCCACAACTTTCCCGCAATGTCAGAACCTATCAAGATGTCAATAGGAGCTACAGAATCTCTGCACATCGGAATGTGTTCTCTTAGTAATTCTTCCCTCACTTCTTTCCTGACTTCTACTGATGGAATCGTAGCTGTAATTGTCCTTTGGTCTAACGCTACGAAATTGCATGCAAAGTCGTTATTTAAGCTGAGTAAGTGCACCTTGTAACATCGGTGCTTAACTACCCCTGTTGGCTTACCACCAAAAAGAGAGTGGATAATGCTCTCTTCCCCAATCGGAGAGTAGTTCATTTCTTCAGCCAAACTACTAGAAATATACGAACGTTGGGATCCACTGTCTATCAGTAACCTGGCCTTCCTGATTTTGTCACCATTCTTAACGTAAACTAGCAGAGTCTGGAGATAGACCTCCGTTTGCGAGCTAACTGACAAATTGCTGTCAATAGATGAAGTATTAAACAAGGAAACCTCTTCTCTTTTGATCTCAGAATTCTTCCCCTCAACACAACCTTTCTCTTCTGCTTGATACTTCTGAACAGCTGGACATAATAATGGTACATGTCGTCCACGACAAATAACACATCGTGCTCGACACTGCTGTGCAGAATGACCTGCTTTGGTACAAGAAAAACAGCGCTTATCTTTATACAGAACATCCTTTCGGTTTTCAAGGGACATTTTTTGTGCATGGAGACATTCTGTGGAACAATGATTCACCCCTTTACAAAATACACACTTCTGAGTGTCAGGTTCAATGCTCAGACTGGCAAGATCGATCGCAGAAGCAAAATTAACTTTGTCCATATCATGCGATTTTCCTGGACTCTTAGCCTGGTTGTAGGAAAGGGACTGATTATTTGCCATTCCAACTCTCTCCTCCCCTTCTACTTCTCTCTTCAAAAACAACATTAAATTATCCATCTGTTCCTTCAGTGTCCTATTGGGTTCATTGGAACGTTGCCACACCTTCAGTATGTCTGCGGGCAGACACGATTCTATTAGCGGAAACAATAATGCGGCATAATTATTCGAGAACACATTTAATGACTCTAGTGCCCGTAATTGAGTTTCTAGTTTGTCATACAAAATACTGATCTTGACCGTCTTCCTTTCCATACCTAAACTCAGTAGTTCCCGTACATAATACTCGATAAGGAGATCATTACGTCCAAATCTGTCCTTAAGTGTTTGAATGGCCTTTCCGTAATTTTCGCCTGAGGGAGGGAAACTCACAACAACCGCGCGTGCTCGAGAGTTCTCTTTCGTGGCTTGAATCAAGTACTGAAATTTTTCCTCCTTACTTAACGACTGACACTCGTCAATTTGTGAGAACTGTGACCAGAATGATATCCAACCGGCTATTTCCCCGTCATACTTATTCAATTCTAATTTCGGTAGGCGAAGAGATATTTCGTTTCCCGAACGATCGCCAACACAACTAGATGAAGTATGAGCAGCGCTATTCCTTGTTATCAGATCAGAGGCCTTACCTTTAATGCTGTGGTAACGTAAGGTATACTCCTCTGCTTTCTCCATTTCCGCCATCAGTACTTCTTCGATCTCCTCTTCCTTTGTTTCAGCACAGATGTTTTCACAAATCTGACTGTCCAGCTCCGATAACTCGTGTCTTCTTTCTTCGAGCACTAATAAACGCGCACTTATTAATTGTAAATCTGCATCTCTCTGCGTCAGTAGTTCGTCTAAAGCACTGCAAGCTTTCGTGAACAATGTGCGGATAACCGCTCTCCTCTTAGTTATTTGTGTACCCGCCATAATTACGGACTACGGATGTAAACAACAGGATACGGTATACTGGATTATACAGGCACAGTTATACTCGCTACTATCAAATTGTAATTCAACAAAGTTTATGCACGCTTGTTAAAGTCCTGTCACGGTCGCCATATGTTATTTTAGTTGTAACTACACATTATCTGGAACACTTTATTGAGATTCTAACATTTTCATAACCAACTTTTATTCACAAACGAATATGTTAACACCAATTCACAGAATAGTAAAAACCAAAGAGTTTTGTACATAGGAACGAAACGTTACCAACCTTAACATTTACAATTTTCTCAACATCAGTGTTAATTTCTTCACTACGAGCTTGTAATTTCTCTTCCAATGACTTAAAATTGTCCTCACTATTTGACTGTAATTTTTCTTCTAATGATTTAAAATTGTCTTCACTATTTCACTGTAATCTAGTCTCTAATAACACCAACTCATCTTTGCTATTTGACTGTAATCTTGTCTCTAATGACTTTAAGTTAACTTCACTATTTGACTGTAGCCTAGTCTCTAACGACTTTAAATTATCTTCACTAGTTGACTGTAATAATTTTACATTAGCTTCGTTACTAATCTGTAATGATTTTAAATTTTCTTCAGTACTAGTCTGTAATGCTTGCACATTTTCTTTACACCTAGCTTCTAATCTAGCTTCTGAATTATTTATCTGTTCTTTAACTTCCGTTTCCATTTTAGAAATAGTTTCTGCAATAGCAGACATACCCGTCTGTAACTCTCCTAACACCTTAGCTAAATCTTCCGGCAACATAATTATATTTTCAATATACGTTTTATTCAGAGACGTTAGACAACAACACATCACAATGTCTCAATTCCTGCATTCACTTGGGTATAGGAAAAAAAATGTCTTATAACTAACATGATATAATACTAATACGATTAACATGAACACTGGAATGGGCACACAAGTATATTGTCTGACTAAGTTTAATAAATTTTATAACACAATTAAATGAACTTGAGATCTATCTCTCAGTAATCAAAATCTGATGTGATTTCATAGAATAAACAAAATCGAAGCCCCACGAGTTGGATAAAGCCAATTCTCCCTCTCTCTCTGTACCCGTTCGTCCTGGGGATGCGATGACCCATCTGCTATTACATCGCATTCCTGGAGTTCCAGGACAGAGCGGAGTTATATGAACCTCTAGTCAAATAAGGAATGTGTCGGAAATTCAGCTGAGTTATCGAAAAAGCAGTGGGTAACACGAGACAAAGTATCTCTAGGGTCGTTACGGGCTTAAGTTTAATAAAAAAATAAATGCAAATATAAATGGGCGCCATCAACTGAATTCCTAGCAAACCACCTCCTTTCCTGGTTAAGCCTTACTCACGACAAGGAAAGAAAAAGGAAAATCACACCATCATCAGATCACAACTAAGATAAAAACAAATTTATTTCACTTTGATAGTCAGACAGACATTTTAAATATACCTCCTACCTGAGAGTATGGTCGAATGCCAACGTTAAATTGTCATTGTCCAAAAATCGAACCATCTCTTTTCTAATCAAAAATATTTCATCCACATAAAACAGAAAAATCTCTAAAGTTCTCTTGGGTTCTCAGGATCACTGTAGCACTATGTCTTTCGTCACTGACATTTGTGAAACCTGAGACCTAATTTCTCTTTAATTTAACATCATAAATGTGGATTTGAAAAAGTTATTAATCTGTCTAAACATACACATATTATAATCACATATATTAAACATCACGTAATTTATGGCTTGCATGGCATAATTTAAATGTTGAACATGTTAGTCAAATGCTCCTAAACATCGAATAATTAATTTACACTATTTACATTGTCATTCATAATTACTTATTCGTGAATTACAGAAAATTCAATCGTCAATGGTCATCATTATCATCATCATCAAAATTAAATATTTCTCACATTAATTCTCATCTCAAAATTCAACATATTCCTGTCAGAATCATTAACTCATCACCATTAAATCATTTAAATGAAAATTATTATCATCACTTCATTATGCTTTCTAATTATTCACACACTCTTATTTTATCATCTACTTCAGATTAAATCATCTTAAATCATCAATACAAATTGTTTAATTCCTCAACTCAAGTTGCAATTCCTCAAATTATATCTCGATTAAATTTATTTTAATTCCAAATAAATTCATTAATCATCAGCTTCTTTAGTTAATTATCACCTTCTAATTCAGTTATTCATCATCTATCCAATCATCTATTAATTTATTTAAATCAGTTTATTTATTCAATCTTTAATTCATCCATCTATTTAATTCGTTGATTTATTCCAAAATTTAATTTATCAAATTATTTAAATTTCATTCTTCTGGTTATTTAGATTTTTATTATTTCATCTAGTCATTCTGATTTTTATTTCATTAGGTCAGATCGTTAATATGCTTAAATCTCAGATTATTATTTCAGTAATTATTATTCTCAGAAAATCTTGTATTATCAACTTTATTTATTTGTTTATTTTCCTAACAAATTGTTTAATATGGTTTATAGAACGTTGTCTTACAGTTTTATCACTTCCAAGTTATATTTCGTATTTAATTTTCATGCCAAAAAATATTATTGCCTTCACGACATCACGTTGGATCTAACTATCCATAACTACATTATATGTCCTCAATTCTTCAAATATCACATTTGAATACACCAATTATTCCACAAAAACTCCATAAATATTCAGCACATACAGCATGAATCTCAATAATTACGCTAGACTGGGTACGACGACCTCATGTCTGCTTCAAAATACATTATCAACATTGCTACTATCACATGGCAACTTCTACAAAATGCCTATCACAAACTCCACTTAACCATGTTGCATGATCTACAAAAAATATATAACTGGCTTCAAATTATCAACGCACACAATCTCCAATAACTGTAATTACTCTGATCACATCTAGACAACTTCTTAAACAATTGGAAAAAATATTACCTTAGTAATTCAAGATCTGCTTTCAAATAGCATAAATTCTCTTACAATTCTCATAATTCACATCACAGAAAAACACCAATGTGCTATAATCTCTCATATCAAAATCTGCAATACTGATCTGCCTTAAAATAAATCTGACCATTAATGATTCATCTTACAAGATTCAATTACTTTAAATCCTTCTCCATGGTATCAAACACAATTATAAAAATCATCAAAAGCATCAGCTGTACCAGCTGTTAAACTGAAATTACTCTCAAAAGAGTATAGCAACAAAATATTGGATTGGCAAACAAGAATTAATAAACGCAATCCTGCTGACATTTATCGTTACTTTATTTAACAAAATTTCGACTGATATGTGACTAGTAGTTCCTTGTTTGATTCACTTACAATCTCATGTACACTCGGATGAGAAAAATGAGTCCCTCTATGGCAAGTAAGATGTGTAACCACCGTACAGTCGTATAAATACGAAAGACCTCGCCTCGTCGACTAATCATGATAGTGCCCTGAGCGATGGGTAAGATGAGTAACCACCATACAATCGTATAAATACGAAAGACCCTATCTCGTAGACTATATGAGTGAATGTATCAGATAGGAATCAACAAGTCTCTAGTTGTCATATAAAAGCGATGTTCATTCACTAAAGTGAATAACATCTTAATATCTCCAAACAATCCAATGGAAAAAATCCCTACTGATGAATAATACACACTCGCTAGTATGCAATGAACTGACGAAGTAATTTTAGATAATCAATTTCAGATCACGAGTTCGAAATAATCGTTACACAAAAAAAAACTATTCATGAAAAATATCCTTGCTGGAAAAATGTCTAAAAGACCAAACATCTGCTTAATAAAGCCAACCAATGGTAGAATTTCGTATAATGATGCGTGCCATATCATATGGTCACGCCATATTCTAGCAAAAATTCGAAGCATATAAAGTCAAACCATGTCTAAATAATCGTATCACTCCTATTAGAAAAATATACATGTGTGCCCAGTATTCATGAAAATAATCGTATCAGGTAGATATAACTCTTACAGTACCTTTTCATAATCAGCTGTTATTAAATTTCAAAGATCGTCGATTTTCCCTATGTGATGAATTTCTCGAAAGATCGGCGTGAATATCATTCCATCCATGCAATGACGATTGCCTTCAAAATCCCAAGTGAATCAGCTGGTGGACCTCCTCTCGTCAGGAATCGAATCCATCGCTCTGCGGTGCCATCGCGTCTCTGTCTGCGTTTAGTCCGACATGATAAACTTCTGGTTATCCATAGCGGATATTGTCCAAATCCTCTCGAAAAAGTCCATAGAAACAGCGGACCCCCTATTCCTCTTCTACGTTACGCCACTGTTCCATTAAATGTTCAGTTTGAGTGTCGAAAGTTCAATCTCCCATAACTGGTAAGTCTCACTTTCGTAAAATAATTTTTTTATATGAGAGTGTCTAAGTTTATGAAACACCCTGTAGTTGTGTTCATACTCGGTAATTTGTAAAACTGCATAAGAAATAACTTCATTAATGCACGAGCTAATGTTCATCAGTGCATATGCTTACAACATTCCGTTTGCTTGAAATTGTTAATGTTACTTGGAATGCGTTATGAAATGCATTGTCGTAATGTTATTCAGAAAAACTGTGTTCAGACTGCGTTGAAATGCAGCTTAGAATAAAGTTCTCCAACTACTCGCAATGCTGTTTTAACATCCCGGCCGTCTATGCTTGCTTGCTCGGCAAGTCCGCCTGGATCAATGACCTGCTTGTCGTTCGCTGCTCGGTGATGTTGAAACTGTCGCCTACACTTTGCCGTGACAGTTTCGGTTCGCTACGCGACCTTCACCATGCGTTTGGCTTGCGCTACTGAGCTCGACCCTGCTTGCTCGGCTGACAGAGCTCCACTGAATGTGTCCGCACTGTCTTCTTCCTTATCTGCCTGGCGCAGACACGTGGCGTTCACCCCACCACTATGCTCTCGCGTCACAATTATAATCTCGAACCCTCATCATCTCGGCTATTCCGTTATAAAATAACTTAAGGGTTATCTAACTTCCTTAAAATTATTTCCACATATAATGCATGTTATATCTTCTCTTCTAAGATGTTTAAATACCATATTCCATACAGATCTTAATAAAGCTTCATAATTCCATTCATAAATCCATCTGCTTAACTGCGGTCAGCGCCTTCTAAATCCTAGACCTACTACGTCATCTTGACATTCCTCTTGACTCGATCTGAGCGCTATCTTTCCTTAACTCTTCTCAAAACCTCAACTACGGCTTAATGTCTGCTGGCGAAGCCGATAGCCTAAACTAGGTATCGGGTACACCACAAATGTTTCAAAATTAGTAAATCCATTTTACGATAGCTTAGAGGCAGTTAACTGAAATTGAAGATAAAATTGTGTATCAAAAACACTTCAAGAAACCAAATTACAATGCCAACACTTTCTTTGATTGGCATTGCAACGCATGCCGGGTTCAGCTTGTATCTTATAAAATTCCCGGGTATTATTTTTCTAAAAATCTTCTTCTATATTTTCCAACCGGCTTCTTTCATACAGTCTCTTTTCTCCTCTGATGATCTTGGCAGTTGCTTTCCTTTGTTGCTTGAAGACATTCCAATGTTGTTCTGTGCGGTTGGAGTGCCATCTCTTCCACGCCTTCAGTCTCATATCAAGAGCATAATCGCATCTTTTGTTCCACCATCTGTGTTTCCTTTTTCGTTTCCGTTGCCCTAAGTTTTCAGCCGCTCTTGTTAACGATTCTTTCATTTCTTTCCAATTGTTCATCTGTAACTTGGAAAGATTTTCCTGATACATATTTTTGTTTTGCTGGAGAATTTCTGTGTCAATCCTAGTTTTCCTTTGACATATGCGTCGTTGTCGATTCGGTTGAAATTTTACTTCGATTTCCGACAAGAAATGGTCGGTGTCAATGTTACAACTTTTTCGTACTTTGACATTCAGAATCTCGCGACTGTTTCCAGTTGTAATTGCAACGTGATCAATTTGAAATTCGCCTAATAGAGGATTTGGGGAGATCCACGTCTTCTTTTTCTTAGGGAGAGCTTTGAAATATGTAGACATAAGTTTGAGATTGAATTGGTTCCAAAAAGCAATTAACCTTTCTCCATTTTTATTTGTTCTTTTATGGGCTGGGTAATCTCCAACAATCTTGTTGTATTTCTTTTCTTTTCCTATCTGGGCGTTGAAATCGCCCATCAAGATATTGAATTCTCACAGGGGATTTTAGAAGTTTCATTTTCAAGTGTTTCCCAGAAGTCTTCTACTTTCTCCTTGTTCCTTCTGTTGTCTTGGTTTATGGGAGCATGTGCATTGATGACCGTGTATAATTTGTTTCCAGATTTGAAGGATAAGAACGATATTCTCTCTGACGGTGAACTGAAGTTTACTATCGAATTCACTATAGTTCTGTTGACCACGAAAGCTGTTTCTAAGATTGGCAGTCTCCCTTTTGAAATCGTATGACCTGGTTTGCCTTTATATATTCTAAAACCAGCCGACACTATCGTATTTTCAACCAGATATCTTGTTTCTTGTACTGCCAGAATGAGTATGTTTCTTTTCTCCAAAATGGTAGTCAGTTGTTTCAACTTCCCTACTTGGCGGAGAGTATTGATGTTTAATGTTCCCAGCAGATGTTTTCGCTTATGTCTCATCTTCTGTAAGGAGGTTCCAGGAAGCTCCGACTCTTCCTTACATGACGTTCCAGGCTCTCCAGAATCCAAAGGCCTAGTTGCACCACTATTCGTGGTGAGGGATTTCCGTTTCCGGCTGCCCCCTGGAGTAGTTTCATTCGAAGATGGTTCCATCATGTCAACTGTTGAAGTCATTGGGAAAACAGGATATCCTGTTTTCGAGGGTAGAACTTAGGTTGTAAGCCCCAGAGCCCTTTTCTCTCGGGGCAGGTCCCCAAGCCTTTGAGAATCCCTTCTCTACTTACAAGGCAGTGGTTTGCCTACTCATACGAAACCCCTGAGTAGAGGGTTGCCTCTTCCGCCATCTACATCGTACCAATGTCCATCTTCTCCGCTGTAGATATCGTAGAGGTCTTCACCGTTACCCCGTCACGGGGCCCAGAACATGGTACTATCAGCCGGAGCCAGCTGACCCAAGTTTTTTTGAGAGGTGTTACTCCTCTAACACTCACCCTTGGTCCTGGCTTGTGACAGGCAGAGTCTGGCTTCCCTACATTGGGTCCAGGTTGGCGGGTTTTATTATTATTATTATTATTATTATTATTATTATTATTATTATTATTATTATTATTATTATTATTATTATATCTGTTTCTTTTCTCGGTTTACCCTCCAGGGTTGGTTTTTCCCTCGGACTCAGCGAGGGATTCCACCTTTACCACCTCCTGGGCAGTGTCCTGGTGCTTGAAACATCGGGTGGGGGGATACAACTGGGGAGGTGGGACGAGCACCTCGCCCAGGCGGCCTCACCTGCAAAGCGAACAGGGGCCTTATGAGGGATGGGAAGATTGGGAGGGATAGGCATAGAAGAGGAAAGGATGCGGCTGTGGCCTTACGTTAGGTACAATCTCGGCATTTGCCCGGAAGAGGTAAACAACGGAAAACCACTTCGAGGATGGCTGAGGTGGGAATCGAACCCTCTCTACCCATTTGACCACCTTAGCCTGAGTAGACCCCGTTCCAGTCCTCATACCGCTTTTCAAATTTCGTGGCAGAACCGGGAATCGAGCTTCGGACCTCCGGGGTGACAGCTAAGCACGCTGACCACTAACCCACGGAGGCTACTACTATTATTATTTTTAGCCTACTTTCGATTTTTGCAAAAAATGAAAGTAGACTTATGAGATCAACACAGGGCGAAAAAAGTGTGTCTGTCTGTGTGTGTGTATGTGTGTGTGTGAGTCTGTGTGTGTGTCTGTGTGTGTGTGTGTGAGTGTGTGTACTCTGAATGTCTGTCCCCCCCTATCAATTCGAACACGGTGAATGCGAATTGAACGAAATTTGGTACAAAGGTAGCACTAGCAAAGGACACCTCAGTGTCATGTTTTATATCGCCGCCATCTTGACGGAAACGTAATGGCGGCCACACAAATGTTCAAAGCTTAAATCAAATTACGACTAACCTAATCATCCGATCTCTACCAAATTTTGCAACAACATACCTTTATGGGGGGAGCATCCTTTGACCAAACTAATAAGTCATCAGCGTAATAGTTTGCGGATGGCGGCCATCTTTGTGTGAAAATCGATTCCCCCTATTAATTCAAACACGGTGCAACCGAATGGAACGAAAGTTGGTACAGAGGTAGCACTTGCAAAGGGCATCTCAGTGTCATGTCTTATATCGCCGCCATATTGACGGAAACGTAATGGCGGCCACACAAATGTTCAAAGCTTAAATCAAATTACGATTAACCAAATCATCCGATCTCTACCAAATTTTGCAACAACATACCTTTATAGGGGGAGCATCCTTTGACCAAACCAATAGGTCATCAGCGTAATAGTTTGCGGATAGCGGCCATCTTTATGTCAACATTGATTCCCCCTATTAATTCGAACACGGTGGAACCGAATGGAACGAAATTTGGTACAGAGGTAGCACTAGCAAAGGGCAACTCAGTGTCATGTTTTATATCGACGCCATCTTGACTGAAACGTAATGGCGGCCACACGAATGTTCAAAGCTTAAATCAAATTACGATTAACCTAATCATCCGATCTCTACCAAATTTTGCAACTACATACCTTTATGGAGGGAGCATCCTTTGACCAATCTAATAGGTTATTAGCCTAATAGTTTGCGGGTGGCGGCCATCTTTATGTCAAAATTGATTCCCCCTATTAATTCGAACACGGTGGAACCGAATGGAACGAAATTTGGTACAGAGGTAGCACTAGCAAAGGGCACCTCAGTGTCATGTTTTATATCGCCACCATCTTGACTGAAACGTAATGGCGGCCACACGAATGTTCAAAGCTTAAATCAAATTACGATTAACCTAATCATCCGATCTCTACCAAATTTTGCAACTACATACCTTTATGGAGGGAGCATCCTTTGACCAATCTAATAGGTCATTCGCCTAATAGTTTGCGGATGGCGGCCATCTTTGTGTCAAAATCGATTCTCCCTATTAATTCAAACACGGTGAAACCAAATGGAACGAAATTTGGTACAGAGATAGCACTAGCAAACGGCATCTCAGTGTCATGATTTATATCGCCGCCATATTGACAGAAACGTAATGGCGGCCACACAAATGTTCAAAGCTTAAATCAAATTACGATTAGCCTAATCATCCGATCTCTAGCAAATTTAGCAACAACATACCTTTATGGAGGGAGCATCCTTTGACCAAACTAATAGGTCATCAGCCTAATATTTTGCGGATGGCGGCCATCTTTCTGGGGAAAATCGATTCCCCTTATCAATTCGAACACGGTGAAACCGAATGGAACGAAATTTGGTACAGAGGTAGCACTAGCAAAGGGCACCTCAGTGTCATGTTTTATATCACCACTATCTTGACGGAAACGTTATCGCGGCCACCCAAATGTTAAAAGCTAAAATGTAATTACGACCAACCTAATAATCTAGTACCTACCAAATTTTTCAACACCATATCATTATGTGGGAAACATATTCAGACCAAACTGCAAGAACATCAGCCCAATAGTTTGCAGGTGGTGGCCAAGTATGTGGGCAAATCGATTCCCCCTATCATTTCAAACACGGTGAAACCGAATTGAACGAAATTTGGTACAGAGGTAGCACTATCCCTATAGCACGTTGTATTTCAACAAGCTACTACAACCAACATTCAATCATACTCCTTGAAAAGGACAAAGAGTTATAACAATACCCATGCATTTAGGAGAAAGTAGGCTATATGTTCTTTACTGAACATCTTGTTATTATATCGGCCACTGTGGCCAAGGGTGGCATTGGGAGAGCGTGGGATCGAATTCCACCTCAACCAACCTGAAAAATGGTTTTCGTGGTTTCCCAGTTTTGCTCCCTGAATTCCTTCCAAAATCCCTTCCTTAACCCTTCCTTATTTGGCCCAAGTTAGCGGTCTACTGCGCCTGTCACCATCTCCAGTTATATATTCTGTCGAAGTGTGTTCAGCTCCCAGATACTGCCCTTGCGACGGTAGAGGAATGATCCCTCGCAAAGTCCGTGTGTGAAGCCAAGTTGGGAGGATAAGCGATTAAATATATTATTATTACTATACTTATTATTATACTCTTTACATCGTTATGACCGTCTAAGGAGCGCGATTGAGCCTATCTAGCTGATCTTGCTTTTCTGAAAAATCCACAGCCTGCTTCCAGTCTCCGACCGGGTCAGGAATGGAGTGAATGAAGCCCCCATCTAGCGGCGATAATATGAACTGTGCCGGCTGCCGAGGCCTGACGCACTCCTCTGGGGCAATGATTAAATGAATGACAGATGAAATGAAATGATAGTGGAGAATGTTGCTGGAATGAAATTTTGACAGGGAAAACCGGAGTACCCGGAGAAAAACCTGTCTGTCTCCGTTTTGTCCAGCACAGATCTCACATGGAGTGACCGGGATTTGAACCACGGACCCAGTGGTGAGAGGCCGGCGTGCAGCCGCCTAAGCCATGGAGGCTTGATCTTGCTTTTCTATGCTCCCAAAATCTATTCATCTCGCTAATGCTCTTGTTATAATAATAATTATTATTATACCGGGAACATATTTACAAAAGAGTTAAAGACACCAATTCTGGTGTTTTCAATATAATATATTTATTATTAAACTATATAGATTTGATTCGCTGGCACAGAAACACTAAACTATCCTGTTTAACTGTATGGCTGTCTCTGACTAAGGCCACGGCCACGTCCTGCCCAACTCCTACCTCAATTAAGAATTCACACACCAGTACATACATCACAGTGACACAGGTTATCAGACAAATGATACACACACATGAGTACACGGGGCTACATGACCACGGTGTCGCAAATCCCCTAAAAGAATCAACAACAACATACATTTTATTCACGTACACACGTGAAAACTCAGTCAAAAATACACACATGGAGGGCAATATAAAGAAAATCTACAGCCTGCTTCCAGTCGACTAACCGGGTCAGGGAATGGAATGAAGGAATCCCCCATCTAGCGGCGATGATATGAACTGTGCCGGCTGACGAAGCCTGACGCACTCCACTGGGGTAATGATGAAATGAATGACAGATGAAATGAAATGAAAGTGGTGAGTGTTGCTGGCATGAAATTGTGACAGGGAAAACAGGAGTACCCGGAGAAAAACCTGTCTGTCTCCGCTTTGTCCAGCACAAATCACATATGGAGTGAACGGGATTTGAATCACGGGCCCAGCGGTGAGAGGCCGGCGTGCTGCCGCCTAAGCCACGGAGGTTAGAGACATAGAGGGCAATATGCATAGCGATAATAAGAAGTTTGACTGTACAGCCTACTGAGTCGGGAAGTTGCAATAGAGTTGGACAAAGAGATATGCAGTTCAACTCCAGGGGTCCCCATCCGTTTTTAACTAAGGGCCACATTGTAAATAGTTGGGGGACCTTGAGGGCCAATAACACTCCGGGGGGTTTGGGGGTTATGGATTTCTTTTTTTTTAAAGACAGGTGCAATATGGTGAGTTTTGTGGCTGTCTAAGCTTAGTTTCCTTAGTATTGTTGCAGTCTTCTATATTTATTAATAGTGAATTAAAAAATCAATACACAAATTTTTAAATATTTTTAATAAATCCCTTTAAAATAGAAGTATGATGATATTCAATACACTCATCCAGCATGAATGACAAAGAGTGAGTATTTATGTTCATTTGACACAATTATTAATCAAATTGAGCCTCCGTGGTTTGGGCGGCAGCATGCCGGCCTCTCACTGCTGGGTCCGTGGTTCAAATCCCGGTCACTCCATGTGAGATTTGTACTGGACGAAAGCGGAGGCAGGAAGGTTTTTCTCCGGGTAACCCGGTTTTCCCTGTCACAAATTTCATTCCAGCAACACTCTCCACTGTCATTTCATTTCATCTGTAATTCAATTAATCATTGCCCCAGGGAAGTGCGACAGGCTTCGGCAGCCGGCACAGTTATATACTCGCCGCTAGATGGAGGCTTCATTTATTCCATTCCCTGACCCGGTCGGTCGACTGAAAGCAGGCTGTGGATTTTCATTTATCAAACTATGAATTAAAGTTCATGATAATTTAGTTTAGTGCGACGACTGGGAAAGCTTTGTACCGGTACTTTCCTAGGGGTGGATGACATCGTAGATCCGCCCCTTGAAACCTCAATAACAAACTCATTTCTTTCCACTTAGGATGAAACTTAGTTGTACCAATCATTAATAAGAATTTTAAGAGTTCATACCGGGTGAGTTTGCCGAGATCGTTACGGCCTGACTGCTGGCAGTTGCACACATCCGGGAGGCGAGGTGGTTCGAATCCCCCAGCCGGCAACCTTGAAGATGGTCTTCTGTGGTTTCCCATCTTTGTTCCAGGCAAATGCCGGGGTTGGTCCCTAACTATAGGCCACAGCCACTACCTTTCAACTCCTTGTCCTTACATTCAAACTTTCCTCCCCAGACAACACTCTACACGCGACGGTACTTGTAGCTCACCCATTGGGTGTCCACCTCGAAGCAGCTACAAAAACTGGCGAGCCGAACATGTCCTCAGACACTCCCGGTACTAAAAGCCATACGCTAAAAAAAAAAAAAAAAAAAAAAAAAAAAAAAAAGTGTTCATCAGTGAGTCAATGACCTTGGGTAGGGGTGCGCGCTAGTTGTTTCAAAGTTTTGGCGGCACGGCGCGGTGCGGAGGCCGAGCGGCGGGCCGGACAGTTCTGAACTAACCAATAGTCACACGTATATACTGCAAACCGGTAGTACTGAACATGGTGGGGAACTTTATTGTTTGCGAAACAAAATATCTAATACATTCATCGCACTCACACACAGCGTCATAAACTGCAACAGATGGCGATACATCGAGACTTACTACGACACAACCACTATTGTTTGAGATGGTGTTTAAGGTATCGTGGCGCTTGAACTGGGCCCGGTCAACTTCAATTATACAGTGTGAGTCACCTTAAACGTGCACCACAAATATTTCAGAAATGGGAAGTGCTATTGATGTGCCGTTTTCACAGTCTGGAGTGGTAGTCGGGTGCTCATATATTTGGCCTCAAAACCAAAATCTTCCTTCGGGTTTTCCCAATTAATTGGGGTCACCGGAGCCAATCAGGCTCATTTTGTTTTTTGGCCGGGAAGTTAAGGCCGGATGCTCTTCCTGACGCCATGTGATTTTTCAGGTGTAAATTCCACCCCGCTGTCACCGAGATACCAACTCCGGCCGTCCGGGTGAAAGACGAGCAGCTAAGCCACTGCGCCATCACGCTCCCCATTTTTGGTAGCTAACCATGCTGACCGCTACGCTACGGAGGCGACGGTAAAATAATACATAATAATAATGTTTTACGTCCCTTTTAACTACTGCGGCATTAGAGACGCCATGCTGCCAGAATTTCGCCCCGAAGGGGATCTTTATCGTCCCAGTAAAACAACTGACACGGCTCCCTCGCATTTGCAAACCCTCAAATGCCAGCTGACTGCGCCAGAATTCGATCCTGAAACCTTGGGAACAGCAAGTGAGAACGTTACCGCTGAGCCACGCAGCCAGCCTGGTATGAGGTGGGCATTGTAGCATTTCAAGAAGAGAGTTAGATTGGTAACGGGAGAGTGGATATTAATTCGCAAAAGAATTAGGATATTTTACCCTGGTGAGGCCAATCATGGAATATGGCTCAGCGGTTTGGGATCCATATCAGGTACGGCTTATAAATGAGCTGGAGATGGTAAAAAGGAAGATTTCTAGGTTTGCGCTCAACGATTTTAATCCTTGAAGTAGTGGAACCTGAATTACAGAAAAACTACTGTGGGAACATCAGGAAAATAGGAGGACGAAATCCAGACTATACGCTATGTTTACCACTTTCACTAATCGGCCATCATGGGGAGAACTAAGCAAACGTCTGGGAAACTCCACCTAGCTGAGCAGGGCAGATCATCGGCATAAATTTAAGGGCCGACAGCAGCGCACAACTAATGTGAAATATTATTTCATTAATCGTAGTATTGATAATTGAATCTCATTATCTGCCTCAGTCTTAGAGCCTTTCCCCAAACATATTGATGTGTTTGGGAGAAGACTGAAATGTTGTGTAAATACTACGATGTAATTGCTATAGCTCCCAAATCGCAACTTGTGTACGTTAAGTCTTCTTCTCTTATTTGTTTTGCGTCCCTTTTAACTACTACGGCTTTTAGAGACGCCGGAGTGCAGGAATGTTGCCCCGAAGGGGATCTTTAACGTGCCAGTAAATCTACTGATAGGGCTTCCTCACATTTGTCTACCCTCAAATGCAGACTGACTGCGCCAGGATTCGTTCCTCCAACCTTGGGAACAGCAGGCAAGAAAGTTACCAGTGAGCCACGCAGCCCGTCGTACGTTAAGTGTGTTTGATAATTTTCTTGGTAATTTTCTTTGTACAATTTGTCACCGGGAAATCACTCTTATTTGCAAAAAGTATATAAATGAATGATAGCAATAAAAATAATAATAATGTTATTGTTTTTTAATTCCCTTTTAATTACTCTGGCTGTTAGAGACGCCGGGGTGCTAGTATTTAGCCCCGAAGGGGATCTTTATCGTGCCAGTAAATCTACTGACACGGCTCCCTCGCATTTGCGCACCCTCAAATGCCAGCTGACTGCGCCAGGATACGAACCTGTAACCTTGAGCCCAGCAAGCGTGTTACAGCTGAGCCACGCAGCAAGTCGTAATAACTAAATGGACTACTACATGCTTTGACACTGCTACATGGAGGTATGGAGGGAAGGAGACATGGAAGACCGAGGAGTAGAAGGATGCAAGACCTTGAGGAGGATCTGATGATTTTACGGGTTTGAAGATGATGGGAGAAAGTGTGTCGTGAGGAAGGCCAAAGCTCACCCTGGGCTGGAATGCCGAAATGAAAAGAAGACGACTTTGATAAATGGAAGGGAACCAATACAACTGATAACATTATTTAACAAGATGTTCAGTAAAGAACATATAGCCTACTTTCTCCTAAATGCATGGGTATTGTTATAACTCTTGTCCTTTTCAAGGAGTATAATTGAATGTTGGTTGTAGTAGCTTGTTGAAATACAACGTTCTATAGGGATATTGAACATGAGTAGTGTGGTAGTGACAGAGCTGCTTACAAAAGCAAGTGGTGAGCCCCTGCGACCTTGGAATGGAAGGAGCCATGCTAGGAGGGCGTGCTTGGATTCGTTTTTTTCGTCTCGTTGTGCTCTTTACGGGAATGTAGGTGTCAAAAAGGTGAAGTTAGGGTTTTGGGTCAAAAAATGCGTTTTTCACATTTTTGCCGATTTTTGGAAAACGGGCCATGCTAGGAGGGCGTGCTTGGATTTGTTTTTTTCGTCTCGTTATGCTCTTTACGGGAATGTAGGTGTCGAAAAGGTGAAGTTAGGGTTTTGGGTCAAAAAATACGTTTTTCACATTTTTGCCGATTTTTGGAAAACGGGCCATGCTAGGAGGGCGTGCTTGGATTCGTTTTTTTCGTCTCGTTATGCTCTTTACGGGAATGTCGGTGTCGAAAAGGTGAAGTTAGGGTTTTGGGTCAAAAAATACGTTTTTCACATTTTTGCCGATTTTTGGAAAACGGGCCATGCTAGGAGGGCATGCTTGGATTCGTTTATTTCGTTTCGTCGTGCTCTTTACGGGAATGTAGGTGTTGAAATGGTGAACTTAGGGTTTTGGGTCTAAAAATGCGTTTTTCACATTTTTGTCGATTTTTGGAAAATCGACAAAAATGTTAGCATGCTAGGAGGGCGTGCTTGGATTCGTTTTTTTCGTCTCGTTATGCTCTTTACGGGAATGTAGGTGTCGAAAAGGTGAACTTAGGGTTTTAGGTCTAAAAATGCGTTTTTCACATTTTGCCGATTTTTTGGAAAACTGAAAACGTGAGAATGACGTGTGCGATAGTATTTATTTCGTCTCTTTATTCTCTTTACGGGGATATAGATATGAAAAAGGCAAAAAGCTGGAAACATGGTTTTCTTATGGAAAAGGAGTTTTTTGTTCATTTTCGCGTTATTTGGGAAACGAATGAGGCGATTTTTATGATGGTCATGTCGATGTATTTGTGTCGTTGTTCTGTTTACGGGAATGTAGGTATGGAAAACCTAAAATGATGGTTTCCGTTATTTTTTTCGAGATCGTTGAGGAAAACGGGGAAAAAAGTAAGAAACCAGATTTGAAGTCACGTTATGTTATGCGCTATGATGTTAGTAAAACATTTATGCATTATTATTTTTATTATTATTTGTCTTGACTGGTCAGGGCTCACACGCAGAGAGAGAACTTGTTTAATAAAATGAGAATTGGAAGCATTGAAGCTAGCCCACGGCGATCCAGACAGACACAGGTCTTATCATCGTACGTGCCTCGCAGCAGAGAGAGATAACAGCCTGTTGTTCGCATGCAGGTGGCTGTTATCTGACCCAGACGTGTTACTCGATATCTCGATGAAGGACATACAGCTCTGTCGAAAAGCTGATCATTGCATTCCCACGCATACTCATGCAGAGATTGCAAAAGCTTGTGAGAATCGGTCTGACTTGTGCGCTCCATGACATCCTACTCGTAGGAACAAAAAAAAAGTAAAGTGTTAACTTTGCATCTTGTTGAGGAGACATATATGTTCTGAGGGTAAGAGAGACTCATCATTCTCGTGTTCATCTTTGAAGGTGACGGATGCAAGTGCCTTATGCTCTTTGTAAAATATTACGTGAACCGCGGCCATACTTGTGCTAAGGTAGGTTCATTATTGTTAATTATGGCATGATTGGTTTTATTGTTATTTTGTGTATGCATGAAAAGTAAGTTAGTGACTGATGGTATTTTTGGGGGATTTCGTTTGTTGCAGATTTTTAAAAACAACATCATTAAGTCTGGGAAAGCAGACAAAGAGAGACAGTGACAGTGGCAGTGGCGGCAAAGAGCACATTTGCTGAAAGTATTATAATTCATTATATGGTGAGTACATGTTGTTCCATTACTTTTATTGCTGTTGTTGTTGTTAAATGTATGTTATTTATTTCACGGAAATTTATATACTTATGGCGTGTATTTATTATTGTTTCAGAATGAAGATATATATGGAGTGAATAGGTTTTAACTACTTTGACGCTTTCGATATAAAAAAAAGAGGTGAGTCTTTGTAAATGACTTTGTTATTTTCGAGTGAGTGTCTTATTTATGTGTGCACACTTGAAACCTTTTGTTTTTAGTAAGTCTTATGAATGAATGAATGAATGAATGAATGGATGAATGAATGAATGAATGAATGCACATATTTAATGTATATAACCATGACTAATAACGGATTGTATTGGTTTGTTTTTCAGATAAATCATTGGAAACAAAAAACAAGATAAACCTTGTCGTTGATATTAAAACTATATCAACCTTGTTGGTGATCATTTCCTGCTGGGGGCCCAAATTGCTACAACCATTGTGTACCTGTGAACGAGATTGTGTGCCAGTCAGTAAAAATCGATAAGTGTGGTCGTTTGGAATTGCAGATTTTGGATTAACCTATTCTAAGGTAAGGGTTGCACGTTTATTTGTCCATTTTATAATTATGTCTATATCGGAGAGTGAAGTGTTAGTGTGGCAGCCTTTGGCCAAATGTTTCAAAACGCGAGTATGCTCAGGCCGAATTTACAATGCGATTCACTGTCTGTCGCCTAAAGATTTCGTGGAATTATGTTTTCCCATTTTTTTGAGTGAATGTGAACAAGGCTTAAGATTGCATTACGCTTTAAAAATAAACTTTGAACTACTATGTGAATTTACATTGATAAAAAATAATGTTGAAGAGAAACACACCTTCAACCTTTGTACAAAAATGGAGAAAGTACTGATAGCCGATAATTTGGAAACGTGGTATCAGGAGAAAGCTATTCAAGCGCTTATCTCTAAATTTGATAAGTTGCAACAGGGTCCCAGTGGCTTGGCCCTCAATAGCATTGCCTATTTGCAAATCAATATTTGTAAATACAATCCATTGAATGCAGGAAGTAGCTATATTGCCACACCAAGCTTTATCGCTTCGAGAAAGGCAGTGATCAACATACGCAACAAAGACGATTACTGCTTTTTGTGGAGTATAGTGAGCTGTCTGCAACCCTGTCAAGACAGAAATGGTCATTTGCCAGGGCAGTACAAAGAATTGTTTAACCACATGAAACAAACTCTCAATCTCGAGCGTGTTTCATTTCCCATGCCTCTAGATAAAATTCATTCATTTGAGAAAGATAATCCAAATTTCTCTTTCATGGTGTATGGCATCGACGGATCCAATATTGTGGGCCCCTTGTATGCCACCAAACAGGTAAAGCAACATCACATTCACCTGCTTTTCCTGTCTGATGGGGATAAAAGCCATTATTGTTGGATAAAGAATTTAGGAAAACTAGTAAGCAGCCAAGTGTCTAATCATGATGGTAAGAAACATATTTGTGAGCGCTGCCTTCAATATTTTACAACTCATGAACTTTTGAAACGTCATACGAAAGACTGTGAAGGGCAGACGGCAGTAAAGCTAGTCTTGCCCGAAGGGAATGACGCAGTCTTAAAATTTAAGGCCACTAATAAACAAGAGATGATACCATTTACTGTTTACGCTGATTTTGAGGCCCTTACTGTTCCCAATCAGGGATGTGAACCAAGCCCCCATACAAGCTCAACCTATCCAGTGCAGAAACATGAGCCTTTTGCTGTAGCCTATTATGTTGTCTGTCACTATGATAATTCACAATGTGAGTATGTAAGTCATAAAGGTCAGGATTGTGCGCGGTGGTTTGTTGATCAAATGGCGGCTTTAGCAGGCAAAGTAGAAACTATTTTGAACAACCCTGTACCAATTCAAATGAATGACGTACAGCAAAGAGAATATGATCAAGCCACCACCTGCCACATATGTGAAGAGCCAATCTTAGGCGGAGAAAAAAAAGTAAGAGACCACTGCCACAGGACAGGGCATTTTAGAGGTGCTGCCCATAACGAATGCAATTTGAAGTACTCTACACCTCGCTTCCTCCCTGTCTTCTTACACAATTTCTCCCGGTATGACCTTCACTTCATTGTAAAACAATTTGCTCATGTAGATAAGAGCAAATTCAGCATTTTGGCTAAGAACCATGAGAGCTTTACCTCACTTTCATGGAGAAAAGGAAGCATGAGCATTCGCTTTCTCGACTCATTCAAGTTTATGTCTAGTTCGCTGGATAGTCTTGTGAAAGGCTTAAGCGAAGATGAGTTGAAACATACCCATTCCCACTTTACGGATACAAATCAATTTAAATTGTGTGTTCGTAAAGGCCATTTTCCATACGATTATGTGGAAAGTTACGAGGTGCTTGAAGAAACGACTTTGCCGCCAAGAGAAAAATTCTTTTCTCAGTTAACACAAAGCACCATCAGTGAAGAAGACTATGCCCACGCACAGCATGTTTGGCGAGTGTTTGGCATAGAAACCATGGGCCAGTATGCTATGCACTATTTAAAATTAGATGTGTTGTTGTTGACAGACGTTTTTGAAACGTTTCGTCAGCTATGTCACACGATTTATGGCCTTGACCCCGCCCACTACTATACCAGTCCAGGGTTAAGTTGGGACGCCGCCCTCAAATTTACCCACATTGAGCTTGATTTACTGACGGATCCCGATATGGTACTCATGATGGAAAAAGGGATTCGTGGGGGATTCGTATCGCTCAATCAGCGACTTGCCAAGGCAAATAATCATTACATGCCTGATTATTGTCCCGAAGAACCTGAATCCTATCTAATGTATTTCGACGTAAACAATTTATACGGTCACGCTATGAGTCGACCACTGCCGTACAGAAACTTTGTCTGGCTGTCTGAGGATGAAATTAAAGATTTTAATGTGCATAGCGCTAGCAAGCAACAGGACGTAGGGTATGTTCTTGATGTCGACTTAGCTTATCCCCCCCATCTCAGACAGCGTCATGGTGATTTCCCCTTTTGCATAGAGAAAATGGTGCCGCCCGAGAGTAAGGGCAATCATAAGAAATTGATGGGTACCTTGTATGATAAAAATCACTATGTGTTGCATATTGACATGCTGGTAGAATGTTTAGCTCAGGGCTTAACCCTGAAAAAAATCCATAGAGGTATTTCTTTTTGTCAGAAACCGTGGTTGAAACCATACATGGATTTAAATACCAGTCACAGACAAAGTGCCACTCAGCCATTTCAAATCAATTTTTTTAAACTCATGAATAATTGTATCTATGGCAAGAGTTTGGAAAATGTACGGCAGTATAGGGACATTAAGTTGGTCAATACATGGCATGGCAGATGGGGGGCTCAAAAATATATTGCAAAACCAAATTTCGAATCTTTAAACATTATTGATCATGATCTACTGACTATTGAACTTGCCAAAACTAAAGTGGTCATGAATAAGCCTATCTATTTAGGCCAAGTCATATTAGATTTTTCAAAATTGCACATGTATAAATTCCATTATGGTTTTGCAATACAGCGATTTGGTACCATTTCCTTGTTATATACAGACACGGATAGTTTTATTTACCATATCCATGACTGTGATCCGTATGTCGTTATGAAACAAAACCCAAAATGGTTTGACACGTCCTCGTTTAGTGAGAAGAACGTGTTCGATATCCCCCGTCTGTACAAAAAAGAAATTGGTTTAATGAAAGATGAGTGTTCAGACACCATGATGACTGAGTTTGTAGGTCTCGCTCCGAAAATGTATAGTTTTCGACAGGTGGATCGATGCGAATCTATGCGAGCCAAAGGGATTAGCCAGCATGTGGTTAAACGTCTCTGTGTGGATGATTATTTACATGTCCTTCAGACCCACACAGCCATGGCACATAGTCAGTTTAGGATTCTCTCAAAAAATCATGATTTATTTTAATGAAGCAGCGAAAACAAACACTCGCTTTGTTGGACGACAAGAGACAGTGGTGTCAGGATATGATGACAAGCGTCCCATTTGGTTACAACCAGTAGTGGTTGTAGCTATTGTTGTTGTACAACACGGCAAGTGTTTGGTTTGGTTGCTATCAAATGCGAGATGCCATCTTGAGCCTCGGAATAAAAATAAAAAATTGTAGTGTATCATATAATTTTTGTTTTTTAACCTGTGTGCATGGGTGTATGCATGGATGTGTGAATGCCTGTAAATAGTTGTATATAAACTGTATGTCTTGTGCTATTTGCCTGTCAACGCATAAAGAGAGCCATGCATCAACGTTTGCATGGTTCACTGTGCACAGGCTAGATTAAAAACATGTTGACTTCTTTAGGTTAGGTTAGGAAAAAAAAACCAAGTAGCCACCCTCACTATTGTTGTCGCTTAGTAGGCCTCATGTTTCAGTAAAGTGACCATTCACCCTCAGTAGGCACAGATTAATAGGCCAACTAGGGTGTGGCTTAGTAGGGCTCATGCAAGAACAAAAGAATAATAATCTGCTGCTTTTTACTGTGCACAATCTCTCACTTTATGGCTAGAGTTATGAGTGGTGATATATTTGAAAAACAACACCAGTCCAATATCTGAACAGAAATTGTTTCTTTAACCTGTTGCATGTTATGTTTGCCGCCTACAGCTAAAGAAGTCAACAGACAGATGGTTATTTTTTATTTTATTTTTGCTATTGACTTAGGGGACAGACAGTGTATATAGTACATTGTAATGTTTTTATTTATTCACTTAGTAAACGGCAATGACTACTTTTCAGATTCAATCATGAGCCACGGTGAAGATTGTTTTATCGTCACAAAACACACCACGTTCAATGAATATGCCACGATGATGTCTCATAATCCTCAACGTGTGGCCTATCCTTCAGAATATAGAAACACGAAAGTACGCATTGATACCACGTTTTATGACAGCTTCGTTAATCGTGATGATAATGATGATGATTTGTTTCATGACCCAGGGCATCACTTTTGTAAATCCTGTATGCTAAATTTTGGCTTTGAAAATAATGTATCCACGCAAGTGATTCATAAAGCATGGTACGGTTTAACCATGAATCAAGTGATTGTTAAATTAGCTGACGAGGATCATTTTCCAGATTTCTGGTGTACAATATGTACAAAACCCCTGTTTAATGTTTATTTTCCAATAACCTCTCAAATGTTTTGTTTTTATTTTTATAAATTTCCTGCTGAGGAACCAATCACTTCGTATCGAGAACAAGCATTTCGCCAACTTTGTCTTGGCTTACCTATCAATCAATATTCGCCTCATAGAATGAGATTTGTTAGAAACTAACCACATCATATCATGATTATCGCTTTTTTTTTGTTTACATTCGGATTTCAGGTGCATACTTGACGTTTAGAATACATTTGGCTATTTTGTTTGTTTGTTTGTTTGTTTTAGTTTATCGTGTATTCACGTTGATGAACACATACACACTGGTTTAAATTTGTAGTTTTGAATTTTGTTTTGTTGGATGTAGACATGGTTATTAAATGCATAGCGTGTTAACTTTGCCTTTTTATAGGTTACCAAAAGCATTCAGATGTTTGCTCTTAGTATTTGTTGATACAATTTATTTAACAGAATGTTGTGTGAATTTGCACAACAACAGAGCAAACGAATACAAGTCATTCGACTAGGGAATGATAGGCTAATTCCCATTCACAACAGAGACATGCATTTACCTCCAAGAGAGATTCACACTTAATTTTGATAAAACATTTCCTATTAAATAATTTCCAAATGTATGTTTTGACTGAAAAAATGATACAAACATTATTATTATATTTTTATCCAATACTATCTATCTACAACTTCAGGTCATAAACACTCAGGATTTAAAAAAAACCAACAATACACTTTAATGTACAAAGTTATTGCTATTGTAATATAAGAACAAGAGTGTTAGAAAGTAACACTCTTTTCTTTGGTTATAGACAACCATGGACGCCTTGAACGCCATTGGTCAAGATTGTGGCTTTGCACGCAAGAAAATGAGTGAATTGCCTACGCAAACACCCTTTCACATACATAAAATTCAAAAACTGAAAACTAAATTTAGTGAACGAGCTCTTTGCATTTGTCAAGACTTTGAGACATTTCTTCCCACACGATTTAATAACCTACCTGATAATGTCATGGAAGATGTCAATTCCAGTATTCACCCTGTCTATTTAATTTATGAGGGTGAAAAAAATAATCGATGCATGGTTCGTTTTGTAAAAATTGAAAACGAATAATCATTGTACGCTAGCCGTAACTTTTTTGTTTATTCATGCCCAACTCTTTAATAACTATAATAAAATAAAATAATTTTTTGGGCTCAACAGTTTGACGTTTATTAATTGTTGCTCAACGTTTACCATGATAAATAATAATCAAAATAAATTTTCAAAACTTATGCTTAATGGTGGAATTTTTTTTTGTTTATAGGTTTAGTACAATTACCATGTATATAATTTTTTATAATAATGATGAAACTATTAGTTAAAATGATGTACTTTTGTCCTTTTTTATTGTTTGTGATTTAAAATAGCATTTATAGCAATTTTTATTATAATGATTATAATATATAATGATCAAATTCTAGTAACATGTTATTTTATTCAATAATAAGCGTTTAACAAAAACCTAGTTCTAGAGTAGATAAAGATTTCATGCTGTCATTCGTTCTGCTAGACTGGCATTTGAAGCTAATGAATAATGATGGACTTTTGTCCTTTTTTTGATTGTTTGTGATTTAAAAAAATAGGTTTAGTACAATTACCATGTATATATAATTTTTATAATAATAATGATCAAACTATTAGTTAAAATAATGGACTTTTGTCCTTTTTTATTGTTTGTGATTGAAAAATAGATTTACTACAATTAGTAATATTTTTAACAATGCACTGCTGTCCCCTTTTTTATTGTTTGTCATTTATAATTATAATAATGAAACTAAGAGTGAATAATAATAATGAAAAAAACACAACATGGACTCTTGTCTTTTTATTTATTTTTTGTCATGATAACAGTGATACTATACATTTTTAGCCTATTTTCAATTTTGAAAAAATAGGCTTATGAGATCACCTTTTGTCCGTGTGTGTGTGCGTGTGTGTGTGTGTGTGTGTGTGTGTGTGTGATTCGTGTGTGTCCCCCCCTAATAAAATCTAAACGGCAAGAGCGATTTCAATGAAACTCGGAATGTTCATAGCACTATTCCCGGCGACCTCGACCGTGCCCTTCAAATTTTGTTACGACTCACCAATCCAACATGGCGGCTGTGCGAAATATTTCACCAGCATTCAATATCTCCGAAACTATTACCGATATTACCCTGACATTTTCTATGGTGATAGAGGGAACTGCCATAAGTTCACTTATGTGACTTTTGTAAACCTGGTAACTACAAAACCAACATGGAGGCCAAGCGAATTTGCGACTTTTAAATAGACGTTTCTCGTAATTTGACCAACCAAACGCAATGAAACTTGGTACAGTATATGTTTATATACATTGTAATGCACCGACATCTAACTTCGTTCAATTGTTTACATAATCACAAGATGGCGGATGTGCGAAATATTTCACCGGCATTCTATATCTCTGAAACTATTAGCGGTATCTCCCTAAAATTTTGTACGGAGATAAAGGGTACTACTGGAAGTCCATATATAAGACTTTCAAAAACCGGATAACTACAAAACGAACATGGCGGCCAAGCGAATTTGAAAATTTTAAATAGACCTTTCTCGCGATTTAATGTTCCAAGCGCACTGAAACCTGGTACAGGAAATATTTATACACATTGTAATCCACTGCTATCTAATTTAGTTCAATTGTTCACATAACCTCAAGATGGCGGCAGTGCGAATTTTAAAATTAAGTTTTTATTTCTTGTGATGTAGTCATGCGATCGAAGTGAAAGTTTGAATAATGAACCTACGCAATAATTTTCCTTTAATGGTACATGACTCTATGGCCTATACATTTAACAATCCAACATGGCGACCATCCGTAATATTTAGACGATACTGAATATCTACGAATCTATTTTAGCAATCAAACTGCATTTTTTAATGTTCATAGGGGCTATGAACTTAAGTTCACCTATAGGACCTTAAATAACCTGGTGATCACAAATCCAACATGGCGGTGACGCGAATTATAAATATTCACATGGACGTTTCTCGGAATTTAACCATCCGAGTGCAGTGAAACTTGGTACAGTAAATCCTTATACGAATGTTAATCCACTGGCATCTAATTTATTTCAATTGTTTCCATAACCTCAAGATGGCAGCTGTGAAAAATTTTAAAATCTCCTTGTTTTTTCTTGTGTCCTAATTTTGCGATTGAAGTTTGAATACTACACGTTCACAATAATCTGCATGTAACAGTACATAACTCTAGGACCTACATATATAAAATCCAACATGGCGACCATCCGAAATATTTAGTCGGTTCTTAATATCTACGAATCTATTACAGCAACCAAACAGGAATTGTGTATGTTGATAGTGGCAATTAACATAAGTAGGATATATGAAAATAGGCTGTATAGTTCTTCACGGAACTACTTGTTTTAACATAAATTCATTACGTTAAAGTCCATTTCTAGATAAAAGTAATTTGCTCTTCATAGCACCAATCACTATAAATGCTGCCATTCGTTCTGCTAGACTGGCATCTGAAGCTGTTAATCGTTGCTTGGCAATGCTTAAAAAGACTTTGTCGGCAATGCGTCTTAGTGTGGGATCACTGTTTTCATAGGCTTTATCGTGATTAAGACATGCATGATCCAAAGCATTGATTCCCATATCCCTTCTCCTCAAACGATCTTCAAGACGAGTACCAGGGCCGCAAAAGCTGTAAGCAGGTAAGTGAGCTTCGAATGGTAAGTTTTTAATAATGTTATCAATAATTCCACGGCCAGTACACCTGGGACATAGAGGTTTCAATCGGTGAAAAACACTTTTTTTGTTGTTCTTCTTCTTCTTCTTGTTCTTGTTCTTGCTGCTGTTGTTGTTGTTGTTGTTTGTCGGCGGCTCCTGACGAGCATGGTAGGTGGTGGTTGTTTTCCGCATGACAGCCATGGAATGATGAAACAATGTCTTTACACTGAGTTTTATGACCATGATATAATTTCATTAATTGGCATGTGGCACACTGTCGAATGGAAGGTATTTTTGCCATGGTTAATTGCTTGTGATGGGAAAAATGACTGCATGGTTGTAGTTCACTCAATACAGAGTCGTTAGTCCACTCGGCAGGCGCCTTTTCCCAAATTTCTTTGACAGCGTTGGCAGCAACATAAAAAAGAAATGATTTAGGTAGTGCTAATAATTCATGTTGTGTAAAGTAATCAGTTTTTTCTTGCACACAAAGAACTTTCCAATAGCCTTGTCGATTGTAGTGGCGTCCATGTCTATAACGTTGATGTTTTCACCTCGCGTGTACACGTCTCACTGCTATCATTGGACGATACACTTTCAGTTTTAATTTTATTGAACAACTCCCAACATGCACTCGTGGTGAGCCAATGAAACAATTGCCATGCATGCGCTAAGGCTTTATTCTGAATATTGTCGCAAGGACAAGTGTCCATGAGCGTTTGCAGGGATGGACAACCCAGATCTAAAAGGTCAATACATTGACAGTGAGAGGGTAGAAATGGTTGAAGCCACTGGCATTTTTCACTCCCTTTAACAAATAAGACATTGGCCGAGGACAAATGGGCTTTCATGACAATGTCAAGATACTTGTAAGAAATATCACCCTGGTTCCATGCTAACTGCAAATGATTTTCAATCCATTGGCTCTGTTTTTTATCTTTTTCACTAAGCAACTCGAAAGCATAGGGAGGTTTAAACACCAAATGAATAGGGTTAGACACCCAAAACGTACTACAATCGATAAAAGCGACTTCCTTAAATGTAAATTTGTTGTCTGCAATTTTAAACCCCTGACAATCCACGATGAGTGTACGCATCATGCTTTGTTTTATTTTTACTTGTTACCTCATTGACGTCTAATCAACAACTAACCCATGCCATGGTTTAACATGGCAAAGTCAAAGGACTTTAGGGAAAAAAAAGGAACAAATGAATTGAACAACAGCTAAATATTTTTTTGAGGTTTTATTCATAACAAAAAAAACACTTACACTTTTATTACAAAAAGTTTGTTGGCTTAATTTGGAACAGCATTCAAATGAATAGTTTGCACATACGGTCCACAGGTATCTCCTAGTTTTGCAGGGTCTGGTACAATAACAGGATAATTCAAACTCCATGGAATATTGCCCACATCATAGCGATTGAGGTAAGGGCAGGATGGACTCCATCGCTGATGATCGCTAAAGGGTCGATCCCCTATTTCCCAGTTTCCAATTTCAATGTTGCAAAAAATACACTTGACCACATCCCCACGTTTTAAGTAATAAAATCCGCTCGCAGCCAATTCTCCACAATCCATAAAGGGAACTGTCCATGTTTCAAAAGTTTTCAAACGATTAAATTCACATTTTAAATTCCATGGTTTGTCTGTCACGTTGTTGTTGTTGTTGTTGCTGTTGCTTATTGAGGGACACATGATGTTTGTTGTTGTCGTATGTGCGCACAGTGCCAGAGCGCAACAGATACTGTGCATGAAGACGCTTATCATCAATCCTATGAATGATGATCTTTTTTTGTTTTCATTCGACCACAGATGGCTTACATGCTGGTGACATAATTGGACAAAGGATGATATTTCACTTGTCTAGCATGAATAATCAAACAGTAGGCACTGGTATGGTCTGGGACATTTCTTGTGTTTCAAAATCTATCCTTAAATCAATGGTGGTGATTTTCATAGATTCTTCTAGATACGAACAGTCGAAAACAATCAGTGGTGCTTTTGTTTAAACCCTTGTGGCGACAACATAGGACAATCCTGTTTTTCATAATAAGACGATTGAAATTTAGCGAACATGTCATAAAGGGGACCGAACTTATTTTTTGAAAAATTGAGTTCCAACCCCTCATAGGGAAAGCAAACATTATTTAAAAATAGTCGTATATTTCTAAAGTGAATGTGATCAAACAAGGTGACATCTTTGCTTTGTTGGTATTTTCTATTGGTTTGAAAACCAATAATAACATAGAGGGGTCTCTCGGTAGAGCGAGCCGATTTGACACTCCAACTATGAGTGTCAGTGGTAGGTAGCAAGGGGTATTCATGCAGACACCAACTTCGAAAGGCGATAGGCAAGGCTTTATCTTTTTGCACCAAATTTAACATGCTTAGCTTTTTACGATCCGATAGCGTCACATGGGGCACTTTCCATAGTAATCGAAGCAGTTGAATTTTTGAGTCTATTACTTGGTCAGAGGCTCCTTTCAGTGCATTATAATCACTGCGGTCTCTCACCAGATACAAACTTTGTCTTGCGTTTAAAATAATACGCTTGTGATCTTCGGCAAAGCCAAGGAGTAATTTTAAGGGTAGAAAGCCTGTAAAAGTGCCATCGGTATGAACTAGCCAGTTATTGCTACTGTTGGGACACCATCCTGCCAGAGAAAGCGTTTTACATTCCTCCTCGCTATAGGATGGATATAATTTCATAAGACTAGTCATGCCCACATTTCGAGTCATATCTATGACAATATCATTTATCACATAACGTACTTCAGAAAACAGAAAAGCCAAACCATGATTCGCCAACGCAGACGTTGTGGGCGTACTGCCATCTGCTTTCATCAATTTACCCTCAATTTGAAGGACACTTTCATGAGGTAGAGTAAAAATATCTTGATTGTTAATGATGAATTGAATCTCGTCATTGTTATTCAGTCCTGTTGCTTGAGGTTGATAGGAATGCATATCAATGCGCACGACGCCATCTTCCACTTGTATGGGATTTAACACTTGCAACAGCTCTTTGTTCATGATTGGGGTGTAGCGTATAACCAAGGCGTTGTAAGCGTTGTCGGTTTACTCGTGTCAACCGTTTCATACACGGCGGGCAACTAACCGACCTCGTAGACGTTGTTGTTGCTTTATAGATAAATTTCATAGCGTCTTTAAAACCAACTTGTAGGTCACAGGGGTGTTGGCGTCCAAAGCAATCAGTTGTTGGTTTCTATTCACTAAGCGTAAGGTAATATTACTAATATCACTGACACACACAGGATGATAGAGAACCACTGAAGGGTTTTCACGAATAATATAGCCGCAAGGAGAGGTGACAATAAAATCATACAGGGAATGGCTTTGTTCTTGATTCGTAAATACGTCTCTAATAATATTGCAAGTTACAGAAATGTGATGGTCCTCGATGAATTTCACTGGATAATCTGATTCATGGGGTTGCTGAGCTGCCAACACTCTTGGTTTAAATCCTAATAAAGGACCAATAGAATGAACTCGTGTTTCAAAGTCAATGTTAAACGTATAGAAAATACGACAGCGATGAGTTATTGTATTGGCTGTAAGTTCAAATTTGTGTGTCCCATCCGCAAATGGTTTGACACCAAATTGTTTTATCATCGACACGCTAATGGCCTCATGCACATCGTCTATGGTATAACCTCCAGGGGGTAGTGTCAACATATAATCATCATAATAAAATTTGTCATTAATATCCAGTTGAATATTGTAAATTCTGTTGTAACTTTCCAAAGAAATTAATCCTAGCACATAGGATTGTTCGGGATGCAATTCAATGGGAGGGAAAAAATCCAGGGACACTTCAGGCCCGCGACTGTGCACGGTAAAGGTCTTGGCGTTGACATTCATAATGATGAAACTGTTGGCTTAACGCGACCTCTTATACAAAAAATGTAAACTCAAACGGCCACACTCTTGACTGTCAAAGGTTTGTTGACGATTCACATTATAGAATATCTTTACCCAGTTTCTCAAATAACGTAGCAACTCGATCGGGGGTGGTAAATTTCCATAACTGTCAAAGTACCATACTGTGGAACCTTGTTTCACGTAGGCTACAAAATGGGTTCCTGGGCCTGCATCATCATCTATATTCATCATGGCTCGTTCTTCTTTCCACGGTGCTTTAGGTAATTCATTTCGCATAAATACACCTCGAAAATGAGAAATCTTTAGTTGTTTGGCATAGCTTTCCACTTCTTCATGGGTCATGGCATGACGAGGCAGTTGGCTTAAGCGCTTATCGATGATGGACATTTTTTTTTTCTTAGACGGTAGGCCACTACCTTGCGGATAAAAGACTGGCTTTAAAGGATTGCCATTTCTAGCTCCCATCGCAATGGCTTCTAACGTTTTATTGTGTCGCTCGCTTTCTTTGAGTTGTTGCTTGCCTTGCTCGACGGCTTTTATGGTTTTCGCTACAGCGCTGGCACCACACAAAAGGGACCCCAAAGCTGCCAACCCTGCAAATAAAGCCGGCAAAAAACCCCCACGCTTAGCAACAGGAATGACTCGTCCAAGTTTTTGCTTTCTTCCTTTTCTTTTTATCGATACATGATGCTGCGATTTCGGAGATGTAGACAATCGCACCGCTTGTAAAGCTTTTTCGATAGCCACTCTTTTTAGATTTTTTTTAGTTTTTTTAAGTTTTAACACTGGGTGTGAGGCAGATCGACTTGGTTCCCGACCTGGCTTTTTTCTCTTTTTGAGATTTGTTTTTTTCATGTTCATAGCATATCTTTTTTTCACCATGCTACTACTTGGTGAACCTTTCACAGCAAACATTCGATAACAACTAACGTAGAGAACCTTATTTCATAGCAGTATATTCCAATTCTATATAAGCGGGAAATCATTCACCGTTTTCCCAGCTTCCTTTTCCTCAAACGTAAGCATAAGATGAAAGGATAATTCATCTCCCACATTTACTCTTTGATGGTTGTGGGCCAACACTCTATCACCGTTTAGTTGTATTTTTAAATGTTTCTCATCAGGCATGGCATATTTAATATGAATGACACCATCATAATGCAGTCGATAACGACTTAAACCGGAAGCAAGCATATAGGTAAGATCATCATTCACCAGTGGTAGTGGTGGTGGGGAATGGTTTCTGTCATTGTCCAGTTTTTGATTTGACAGGTACACTAAAAATACAGATGGGACAAATTTATAAAGCCTTTTCATTTGATAGGTCACATAACGTTTCGTGCAGACATCATTTTCGTCTCGAGGCTCTTGCACATCAATAATACGATGATGATTGGCTGAAAAGCCCTCAGCGGTTAGTCTCGGGGCCATGTGATAGACACTTTGCACTTTGCGATCGACATAGCTTTTTGTTGCCACCTCTCGTGACTGTTTTGACAAAGAGGCGGTCGTGGCCATGGTTACACGAGCTCTCCCAAACACGTCCATGGTGATAGACGTTAACTAACCTATCCTACTCACCGCTTGCCTATATATATAAAACTTATACACACATGAAAAAACTCAGTCATCGACACAATGGAATTAATGAAACAACCCCATGCTTTGCCCGTCTCTGATTTGGTTTCAGAGCTATCACTGTCCGTGTACGAACCTAAACGTCATGGCACCCTATTCCCATCTACCGTTCGTTGTATTATGGTAGGGCCTTCGGGTTGTGGAATGACCAATGTTTTGTTGAACATTATTACCGCGCCTCATGGCCTACGATTTCAAAATATTTATATTTTTGCCAAATCCTTGTAACAGCCTCTGTACGTGTATCTGGAACAAATTATGTCTTCGTTAAATAAAGAAGCCATGGGCTATTTTACATTCACCTCACCTCAAGATGTCATTCAACCGGACCGCATTCAACCTGATTCCATTATAATTTTTGATGATATTGCCACTCAACGACAGGCCATTATTCAAGAGTATTTTAGTATGGGACGCCATAAACAGGTGGATTGTTTTTATCTGGCTCAGACCTATTCCAAAATCCCCAAACAGTTGATTCGTGACAATGCCAATCTCATCGTTCTCATCCGCCAAGACTCTAGAAATCTCTATCATATTTTTCAAGATCATGTGAATCCAGATATGTCCTTTACAGCTTTCATGCAATTGTGTGCTTCGTGTTGGAACCATCATCCCCATGCCTGTTTGGTTATAAATAAACAGAGTGAACGATGTGAGGGACGTTATCGCTTGGATTTTGATCATTTTATTTCTGTTTAAAAAGACCCAGGGTTGGACATTTCCTGTTAGTGTGTCTTTACCTTCACCATGGCGAACGCCATAGGGTACAAGAAACATGTTCAAATCATGCAGCGTATTATTGAGGCACGAAATACGATTCGACATAAATTTCGTGAATTGCAACGTTTAAAAAACGTCAATCCTTTACCCATGATAAAACATGCTCCATCATCGGTTGATCCCATGAGGTTCAAACCTAATGCTTCTGCTGCTACTACCTCTCAAACCAAACCCTTAACAAGTTCAAAATTTACTCAAACAGATTCCACACGACAGGTAAAATCCTCCTCCTCCTCCTCCTCCTCCTCCTCCTCCTCTAATGTTAGTGAACAAGAACATCAAGAACATGAAAAAGAAAAAGAAGAAGAACAACGTGAACAAAGTGAAAGTGAAAGCGAAAGCGTATTTAGTCCTGAAAGAAAAAAGAAATCATCACCCCTTCAACAGTTTCTAAAAACAAAACAAAAATCTTCCGTCATAGCGGCAACACCGTCTTCCTCCACATCGTCTCCGTTTTCACAAGTCTTGGCAACCCCTCAAAATAAAGCTCAACTCAAAAACATTTTAATCAAACATTATGGGGCAACCCTGGAACCATATCTGACCCTTTTATTTATTGGAAAGACAGATACCACGTATGGTGTTCGCTATGAGAATGACAGTTTTAAAATTGGGGATTCATCCATTAAATTTGCTCGTACGAAAGCTGTCATTAAAAAGATCAACTATAAATTAACACCAGGTCTGTTAAAGCTGCTATTTTCTCGCACCCCCTCGACACAAGATTTTATGTCCGAGGGCCTTGCTAAATATAAATCCATTTTATTAGACACCAACGCTCACAAAAGAAACTATAAATTCTCTCAGCAGGTCAATGCCAATATATCCCAAAAATATAAGACCATCATTGCAAACATCTTTGGTAAGCAAAAACATCACTCTGCCTCTGGTGTAAGGTTTAAGAAATTAAAACCCTACCTAGATATAACCTTTTGGAATAATCCCAATCAGTTAGTAGAGCGCTTATACTTGCTTCATGCATCAAAACAAGCTGGTCACACTGGACATGAGGCGGAAATCGCCCACATTGAACAACAACTCCGAGATGCTAAAATTATCATATAAGCCATCCCCCATCAAAGTGGGCATTGCTCATGAATTGCATAAACCAGCCCGACGCATTTATGAACGTCGTCGTGTCATTTCCAAAGGAATCGATGAACTTTGGCAGGCAGACCTGGTTGAAATGATACCTTATTCTAACGTTAACGACGGTGTACGCTATATGTTGACCGTCATTGATGTCTATTCCAAAATGGCTTTTGTTCAACCAGTAAAAAATAAAACTGGTGTCTTAGTCACAAAGGCCTTTCAACATATTATTGAACAATCAAAACGTCAACCTCACTTGTTACAAACCGACCAGGGGAAAGAATTTTTCAACAAGGATTTCTCCAGTTTTCTCAAATCTAAGGATATTCACCATTATACCACCTATAGCAATCTCAAAGCCAGTGTGGTCGAGCGGTTCAATCGAACATTAAAAAGTTATATGTGGAAAGAGTTTACAATACATGGTTCCTATCGATGGATAGACTGGTTACCTCAACTTGTGTCTCGCTACAACAACACCATTCATTCCACCATCGGCATGAAACCTCGCCTCGTCACCAAGAACCTACCCAGACTCAATAGACTGTTTAACCCTATAAAAAGGGTAGACCCAAGGCGACATCGCCTTAAAATTGGAGATTTTGTTCGCATTAGTAAACATAGAAGTGTGTTTTCAAAATCGTATACTCCACAATGGTCGACAGAAATTTTTAAAATTCGCCAAGTCAAGCTAGGTCAACCAGTGACGTATCTCTTAGAATATCAGAGCGGTCAACCCATTCAGGGACGATTCTATTATGAAGAAGTGCAAAAAACATTATATCCCAACGATTATCTCATTGAACGAGTAATTAAAGTTAAAGGTGCAAAATATTTTGTAAAGTGGTTAGGTTTTCCTTCCACGTATAATTCATGGGTCAATAAACATAATTTTTTGTAATAAAACCCTATTTAATTATTTTAAAGGAAAAAACCATTCCAAAAAAATGTATCATATGACCTTTCAATATTCCCACCCTTTTGTTTCTTACATGTCCAATAACCGCTTTGTTCAAGTCCTTGCCAATCTGTTATCATGATGTTATACACTCACTCATTGTTTCAAACTTTGCGTTGCATGATGAGTCCATAATGAACCTAGGCTATGACATACACAATATAAATCCGCACACTGTATAATGACACCTGCCTCTTATCTCTCTCTGCTGCGAGGCACGTACGATGATAAGACCTGTGTCTGTCTGGATCGCCGTGGGCTAGCTTCAATGCTTTCAATTCTCATTGCATTAAACAAGATCTCTCTCTGCGTGTGAGCCCTGACCAGTCAAGACAAATAATAATAATGCATAAATGTTTTACTAACATCATAGCGCATAACATAACGTGACTTCAAATCTGGTTTCTTACTTTTTTCCCCGTTTTCCTCAACGATCTCGAAAAAAATAACGGAAACCATCATTTTAGGTTTTCCATACCTACATTCCCGTAAACAGAACAACGACACAAATACATCGACATGACCATCATAAAAATCGCCTCATTCGTTTTCCAAATAACGCGAAAATGAACAAAAAACACCTTTTCCATAAGAAAACCATGTTTCCAGCTTTTTGCCTTTTTCATATCTATATCCCCGTAAAGAGAATAAAGAGACGAAATAAATACTATCGCACACGTCATTCTCACGTTTTCAGTTTTCCAAAAAATCGGCAAAATGTGAAAAACGCATTTTTAGACCTAAAACCATAAGTTCACCTTTTCGACACCTACATTCCCGTAAAGAGCATAACGAGACGAAAAAAACGAATCCAAGCACGCCCTCCTAGCATGGCCCGTTTTCCAAAAATCGACAAAAATGTGAAAAACGCATTTTTAGACCCAAAACCCTAAGTTCACCTTTTCAACACCTACATTCCCGTAAAGAGCACGACGAAACGAAATAAACGAATCCAAGCACGCTCTCCTAGCATGGCTCGTTTTCCAAAAATCGGCAAAAATGTGAAAAACGCATTTTTTGACCCAAAACCCTAACTCCACCTTTTCGACACCGACATTCCCGTAAAGAGCATAACGAGACGAAAAAAACGAATCCAAGCACGCCCTCCTAGCATGGCCCGTTTTCCAAAAATCGGCAAAAATGTGAAAAACGTATTTTTTGACCCAAAACCCTAACTTCACCTTTTCGACACCGACATTCCCGTAAAGAGCATAACGAGACGAAAAAAAAAAGAATCCAAGCACGCCCTCCTAGCATGGCCCGTTTTCCAAAAATCGGCAAAAATGTGAAAAACGCATTTTTTGACCCAAAACCCTAACTTCACCTTTTCGACACCTACATTCCCGTAAAGAGCATAACGAGACGAAAAAAACAAATCCAAGCACGCCCTCCTAGCATGGCCCGTTTTCCAAAAATCGGCAAAAATGTGAAAAACGCATTTTTTGACCCAAAACCCTAACTTCACCTTTTCAACACCTACACTCCCGTAAAGAGCACAACGAGACGAAAAAAAACGAATCCAAGCACGCCCTCCTAGCATGGCTCCTTCCATTCCAAGGTCGCAGGGGCTCACCACTTGCTTTTGTAAGCAGCTCTGTCTCTACCACACTACTAACATGAATATCAGGTGCCCTTTGCTAGTGCTACCTCTGTAATAAATTTCATTCAATTCGGTTTCACCGTGTTTGAATTGATATGGGAATGGATTTGATCACTTACATGGCCGCTATTTGCAAACTATTAGCCTGATGACCTTGTAGTCAGTCATAAGATGCTTTCCACAAAAAAGCATGTTGTTGCAAAATCTGGTAGAGATCAATTATTAGGATGGTCGTAATTTGATTTAAGCTTTTAACATTTGCGTGGCCGTCATTCCGTTTCCGTCAAGATGGCGGCGATATAAAACATGGCACTGAGGTGCCCGTTGCTAGTGCTACCTCTGTACCAAATTTCGTTCAATTCGGTTTCACAGTGTTTGAATTGATAGGGGGAATCGGATTGCACACATACTTGGCCACCATCTGCAAACTATTGGGCTGATGATCTTGCAGTTTGGTCAGAATATGCTTCCCACATAAAGATATGTTGTTGCAAAATTTAGTAGAGACTAGATTATTAGGTTGGTCGTAATTAAATTTTAGCTTTTAACATTTGGGTGGCAGCAATTACGTTTCCGTCAAGATAGCGGTGATATAAAACATGACACTGAGGTGCCCTTTGCTAGTGCTATCTCTGTACCAAATTTCGTTCCATTCGGTTTCACCATGTTCGAATTAATAGGGGGAATTGATTTTCAGACAAAGATGGCCGCCATCCTCAAAATATTAGGCTAATGACCTATTAGTTTGGTCAAAGGATGCTCCCTCCATAAAGGTATGTTGTTGCAAAATTTGGTAGAGATCGGATGATTAGGTTAATCGTAATTTGATTTAAGCTTTGAACATTTGTGTGGCCGCCTTTACGTTTCCGTCAAGATGGCGGCGATATAAAACATGACATTGAGGTGCCCTTTGCTAGTGCTACCTCTGTACCAAATTTCGTTCCATTAGGTTTCACCGTGTTCGAATTAATAGGGGAAATCGATTTTGACACAAAGATGGCCGCCATCCGCAAACTGTTAGGCTAATGACCTATGAGATTGGTCAAAGGATGCTCCCTTCATAAAGGTATGTTGTTGCAACATTTGGTAGAGATCGGATGATTATGTTAGTCGTAATTTGATTTAAGCTTTGAACATTTGTGTGGCCGCCATTACGTTTCTGTCAAGATGCGGCGATATAAAACATGACACTGAGGTGCCCTTTGCTAGTGCTACCTCTCTACCAAATTTCGTTCCATTCGGTTTCACCGTGTTCGTATTAATAGGGGGAATCGATTTTCACACCAAGATGGCCGCCATCTGCAAACTATTAGGCTGATGACCTATTAGTTTGGTCAAAGGATGCTCCCCCCATAAAGGTATGTTGTTGCAAAATTTGGTAGAGATCGGATGATTAGGTTGGTCGTAATGTGATTTAAGCTTTGAACATTTGTGTGGCCGCCATTACGTTTCCGTCAAGATGGCGGCGATATAAAACATGACACTGAGGTGTTCTTTGCTAGTGCTACCTTTGTACCAAATTTCGTTCCATTCGCGTTCACCGTGTTCGAATTGATAGTGGGGGGGGGGGGGGGGGACAGACATTCAGAGTACACACACTCACACACACACATACAGACAGACACACTTTTTTTCGCCCTGTGTTGATCTCATAAGTCTACTTTCATTTTGCAAAAATCGAAAGTAGGCTAAAAACACGTGTGTAGTTTTTTCCTACGGCGTGTGCTTGCCAATTCAATCTGGCTTCGTCTGGAGGTAACATGGTATATCGCAAATAAAAGTAAAACTGGCCGGTATCAATGTACTACCTACGTCTCTCTTGCATTGTGAATATGAGTTATTCAGAAGCCGCAGTCGGCCCAGCTCAATATCATGCGAGGGAAATAAATTGAAAGAGCGCAGGTGCGCCCACCTTTTGAATCCACGTTTTCATCGCGCTGAGTTTTCCTGGTCACTAGAATAATAATTAGCTCATTGAATTAAAATCTAATGCAATATTTAAGAGATTAATCCATTTATATAAAATTTCAATATTTAACCCAAACTTGATTGCGTAGTCAACAGTCAGGATACTAGTCGTTCGAGATTTGTTGAAAATGTGCTCTATAACTCGTTTAATTAATGATAAATTTACGGTAGAAATATGGATTGAAATGAATGAATAATTAACGAGCCTATCACGTCCCGTGAAGGGCAAATACCTACCTTGAGAGGGTAGCTCTTTCCCATTGTTCTCACATGATGAATTGATCCACGTGAGTTAGTTGTTTATGTCACTTTTGACAGTCATATTCCATTACTTGTTACGTTGTTGTGTCCCATTTGACGATCTTATTCTACTATTAATAGCTTAGTGCTTATTACAACACATAACGCTTCACTCGCGTGAGTTTCAGTGGCGTAACAAGGGTTTGTTTCAGGAGGGGGATGAGCTGAGCCAAACTTACATTGAGGGAGATGGGGGGGGGGGGGGGGACAAACCCACCTCACTGCCAACCCTCTGGCTGAGAAATAATCAATGAAAGCTGATATACTGTACTGTCCCGATAAAGAAACCTCTCATCTAAATGTTCTCGTGTTTGATTTCATTCGCAATGTTGATCTCTCTCTCTGTGTGTGGTTAACAGCCGTGAGGCTGGTTGGCAGCCGCTCGCCATTCTTCCCGTCTCTCCGCCTTCCTGTTCAGTTCGGACTCACAGTATGAGCCACAACTCATATCTTGCAGTATTTGACTCATGTACTCCAGTCTGGGTCTTCCTCTATAATTCTTGCCGTCTACTGTTCCTTCGATTATAAGCTTAAACAGTCATTTTGTGTCGCAGTATGTGGCCCACGAGGTGATTTCGTCTTCTTTTTAAATATTTAAGGAAACATTTTCTATCTCCCAATCTTCTAAAGACTTCCTCATTTGTGACCATTTCTTTCCAGATGATTTCCATAATCCTTGTATAGCACCAGGTTTCAAATGCTAGTAGTCTTTTCCTCTCTATCTCGCCTTTCTAAACAATCAATCAGCTTTAAACATCACTTACGTCTTTACCCACTAAAATCAGACTTACTTGCTTTCACCTTTCGCTCCCAGCCCAAACGTATCTTTCTTCTCCTACACAGGTTATTACTGTCAATGGTGAGTGTGAGCTATAGGCTACTGCATGACATAGATATTGTCATACAGATCAGGCAAAACAAAATTAACCCAGTTCACAGTTGATTTTATGGCTGCTAGCTCTCTCTCCGATAACAGACATTTAGTGGGATTAACCCCAATGGATGGTAATTATTATAAATAATTGTTCTTCAGCTGTCACCTGTAACCATCACTGTAATGTGTTCAGATTAGCATTTCCTGTCTAACCTTGCATCATGCAATGTGAATTCATTTTATGTTCTGTAAGTAGGCCTATATAGGGTACAAGCTGGAGACTAGCAGGCCTGCTTTAAACCTCATTCAACTTTAATTTAATTATATCCGTATTTCTTTTTTTTTTAATTCAACCTATCAAAAATGTCAAATTAAATGTATAGTCTATATAGCTATAACGTACACTATGTCTTGAGATATGAAACCTTAATGGCATTTTCAGAGTGTGATGGTTGGTGAGTGACAATTGACTTTAAACTATGCCTAGCTCAATTCTAGCCAGATCTGATGACATGACTGTGTAATTCCAAAATGTTACTGAAGATTGCAGTGTGTTTCACTGTGACATTATTTAACTCAAATATTTATGTGCCATCTGTCATAACTTAACTTTTTCTTTAGCTTCTAAATTGTGTTGTAGTTTGTGCTATTGTAGATTATGAATGACGACTTATAATGGTCACTGTACTAATTTCTCTTCTGAGTGACTAGGCAATGCCTTTCACTACTTTACATGATCTTTTTAACTTGTACCTATGGTTGTATCTGACCATAGTCTATCAGACATACTTTCCGCTATCAGCCTGAAAAACACAAACTGCCTAAAAATTGCTCATATCAATGCTAAATCATTAGTTGACTCCTCTCACTATTCTGAATTTTGTCACGTCTTTGGTGGTTCGTCTTTTGACATAATTGCAGTAAGTGAGTCCTTTTGCAAGCCCTCAATTCCAGATGCTGCTGTCTATCTCACTGGCTACAAACTCATTAGAAATGACAGATTAACCGTCGGTGGAGGTGGTGTTGCAGTTTACCTTAGGGATAACATAAAGTATAGCGTGCTAGGTCAGTCTCCTGGTGAATATAATAAGAGGCCTGAATACATTATACTTGACATTTCTCTTACCGAAACTAAAATTCTCTTTGCTTGTGTGTACCGTCCACCGAAAGCTGGCTACCTAGATATTTTTCTGAATGGCAAGTACAGGTTCATTCTTGATTATAAATATGTTTTTATTGTTGGGGACGTTAATGCTCGGTTTGGTAGCGGAGTTTTTGAAACTGAACAGGTATGTGATGTGCTCTTTTCCTGCAATGTTGAATGTTTACCATTCGATACTACATTTCACACAGCTACTTGTGACAGCTCTCTCGGTATTATATCTTCAAACTGTAATGACCTCGTTGTTGACTACGGACAAGAACCAGCTGCTGGATTCTCAGCCCATGATCTTCTGTATGCTGTGTTTTCTCTATCTATCCCGAAACTTCGACCAAAATCAATCTTTGTACGTGACTTCAGCAAATTTTATTTAAATGATTTTAAAACGGATGCAGAATTACTCCGTTGGCAGAATTTCTACCAATCCACTGACTTAGATGAGAAAGTGACTCTATTTAATGATTGTGTAAATAAACTCTATGATATGCATACACCGCAAAAGAAAGTGGATATAAAACATAACTCTGCTTCGTGGATCAGTAAAGAAATCAAAACGCTTTTAAAGAAACGTGATAAAGCACGTAGAGCATGTATTAAATTTAAACTTACCATTGACTATGAAGAGTACAGAATTCTGCGTAATAAGACAAAACAATCAGGAACACCAAAGTGAAATATATGTACAACCTCTTCAGTGACTGCAAAACCACCTCCGCCAGATGGCGTGCTGCAAAATCATTGGGAGTTGGTGCAAGTTCAGTCACTGATGTTGAAATGCCTGTCTCTACATCACAATTAAATGAACATTACTCAAATGTTGCCTCAACTGGTTATGTATTAAGCGTATCAGAGACCGTCATGAAATACACATTCATCCCTCCCCCTGCCCATGAAAAATTTTTCTTTATGTATGTTTACCCACACCAGATTGTGAAAGCCATAAAATCAATTCGTACAAAAGCAAGAGGCCCTGATATCCCAATTTCTCTTATTTCTAACTGTCTTGAAGTATTTCTACCCCCAATTATCCATCTATTTAATTTCTCTCTACAAAGTGGAGTATACCCGTCTCTTTGGAAGTGTGCTAACATACGTCCAGTGCCAAAAAATAAAAAACCCACTAGCTGTAGTGACTTTAGACCAATAAATATCCTTTTTGCCCTTAGTAAAGCGCTTGAGAAAACAGTTCATGAACAAGTATGTGAATACCTAACTAAATTTAATATCTTCAATCCTTACCAATCTGGGTTTAAAAAGGGTCATAGTACCACCACTGCATTGTTAAAGGTCAGCGATGATATACGCTCAGCTATGGACAAGCGTCAGCTTACAATCCTATGTCTTTTCGATTTCAGTAAGGCTTTTGACTGTGTGAATCACAATATACTTATTGCAAAGCTGAAATCTTTTGGCTTCTCTCAGAGTGCTCTTTCCTGGTTCAAATCCTCCCTTTCCATGCGTACACAGAGAGTGGTCCTCGCGGATGGCTCCTCCTCAGACTGGAAATCGGTAGAAAGTGGAGTACCTCTGGGATCTGTCTTAGGTCCACTATGCTTCTCGATATATATAAACGACGTGTCTAATGAATTCCGAAATAGTTCTGTTCATATATACGCTGATGACCTCGAAGCCTATTTTCACCTCACGCCTAACACTGCATGTGATCGTATAAATCTGTTTAATGAAGACATTGACAGGCTTTGTGAATGGGCCTTAAATCATAATCTTAACTTGAACATATCTAAAACACAACTTATATCCATTGGATATACAAAACTTCTAAAGTCAGTAGATTTTAATTCACTACCACCCATCAAGATACTAGATAATAATATTAAATATAGCAACACTGTCAATAATCTCGGAGTGATATTTGATAGAACACTGTCGTGGGCAGAGCATACGTCTAATGTGGTAAGGAAGGTTGTATCAAGCACGCATCTCCTGAAATGAACTGTTTCTTACACCCCACCTAACATACGTAAGCTCTTCGTCCAAACTCTCATTTTTCCAATCACTGATTATGGCTCTGCTGTATACAATGATTTACCAGAAACACAGAACATCAAATTACAAAGAGTCCAGAATGCATGTGTTCGGTACGTTCTGGATGTAAGGCGAGATGAACATATCACACCTTACTACGTGCAGCTGAAATGGCTGAAACTCCACGAGCGCAGTCAGTTATCAGTTGCCATTCTGACACATAAAATATTACATACCAAGACCCCTTCATATCTATACAGTGCCTTTACACCAATGCATTCAGTTCATAATCGAGAAAATAGATACACAAAATTAACACTCCAGATTCATATACACCGAACCATGGAGTTCAATAAATCTTTTGTTTGCACCGCCTCACGCCTCTTCAACACCTTCGATTTATATAAGTTCGTCAACATTGCAAGCACTGCAGCTTTCAAAAGACATCTTTCATCCTGCTTCTTGGAGCAGTATACCTCTCACATTTGATTACTGTATTATGCTAAAATACTTTTTTAAAAGTTCAATTATAACGCAAGGACAATAGCTGACAACCTGTCTACTTTAATAGCTTTTCTTGTACAGTATATGGTGTTTGTTTTTCGGGCTGATAGTCTGTATGCACTCTCACTCTTTTGTATATAATTTTTCCATGATCATTAGTATTATTATTATTATTGTATTGTTACTATCTTTTTGTTACTATAATTGTTAGACTATGATTATTTATATTGTGAATGTAAGTGAAATGTTTTTTATAAGCCCTAATCTTATTTTATGTAGGGCGCTACTGTAAAGGAGCTCTTAAGCTCCAAGGGTAGCCGTGAAAATAAAATCAATCAATCAATCAATCAATCAATCGTCCAAGATTCACCGTCATATAGCGCGACGCTCCATACATAGGTCTTCAACATTTTTGTTTCCTCACATCAAGACTTACGCTCTTTGAAGTGAATAAGTTCTTTTTTTATAGAAAGCGTTCTTGGCTTGGGCAATCCTACTTAATATCTCTCTGCTGCTTCTTCCATCATTCGTTATTTTACCTCCCAGATAATAAAACTCATTCACTTCTTGTATCGTTCGATTTCTTGACTCTATGGCAGTCTGGTTTTCGCCACTTCTACTGCAGACCCAATTTTTGTTTTGTTTGTATTTATTCTCATATTAAATTCTTCCCCGATTATTTTGTCCATCTTGCACGGGATCTTTTGTAAGTCTTCTTCATTTTCTGCAATTAGCGCTATGTCATCAGCAAACCTTATCATGTAAACTTTATCTCCATGAATAATTCAATATTTTGTTGATATAAAATTACCAAGTCCATTTTTCTTCGCGATATAATCTGCCCCTTTCTATTTCCCGACATTCTATAAATATTAATAAACTACAGTTTCCAGCTAAAGTTTAACTTAAAATAACAATAAAACTGAAATAAATATTATCCACTTTGCAAAATAACACTCACTATCGAATACTAACGGAATACCAACTGACAAGTGGTATATTTTGGAAAGGGATGAGGAACATACACATTTCACTGCCACCCCTCTGGCAAACTCAACACCTGACCATTCTGCTCATTCAGTAAGGATTAAGTCACGGTGACACTAAGAATTCTACACCACTGAAGAGAAAATATTTCAAACACAGTCCAATCATTTGTCATCAATCCGAAGATTTGTATTATTCAAAATGAACCCTTTATAGAGTAAACTATTTTTTTTTCTAATTTTTACTTTTCTTCTTATTTAAAATTTCATTTCAGCTCTAATATTTATTTTGATTTTAAATATTCAATATTTTTAGCCTACTTTTCACATTTTGCAAAAATGAGGAAAAAGTAGTCTTATGAGATCGATCCGGGAAAATGTGTGTCTGTCTGTCTGTCCTTCTGTCTGTCTGTCTGGCTGTGTGTCTGTCCCCCCCCTATCAACTCCTAAACGGCTGCAGCAATCAAAACCAAATTTAGTATGAGTAAAGATGTGCACCGGAATAGCTCACGTCCATATTTGAAAATGATGTCAGTGCTACCAACTGCTGAAAAAACGCACTATAAATTTGAGCTCCATGTTGGATATCTTGCAAGGTATGCATGGGAGCTATTCCAAAATTGGCACACATGTAGATAATACTATTTCAGTTTAATGTCCAGGAGGCCAACCATGACAGTGTTGCCAAAATAATTGTAAGCCTTCTGATAGGTCCAATGTTTAAATGCATATAACTTCTACACTATCAACTGGATTTCAACCAAATTTTGTATGTAATATCTGTACATAAACAGATATGACTGAGCTTATTATTAAGGCCACCAGAGCTGCCAACTGTTAATAATATAGTCATATCTGTTATGGTACACATAGCACATACGAAATTTGGTTGAAATCCAAATGATAGTATAGAAGTTACATCTTTTTAAAATTGGTTCTGTCAGCAGGCATAGAATCATGTTGGTAGCACAGATGTATATTAGTTACTCCAAATTAATCTAGAATGCCAGATACTGTACGCGTGCATAGCTTAAAGCTGTCGGCTTGCATACTTTATGATCTATTGGTAGTTAGATAAAAAAAATAGAGAGAGCAGTTATTAACACTTGGCAGCCCTGGTGGCTCTTAGGAATACGCTCAGTCATATCTATTTATGAACACATAGTACATACGAAATTTGGTTGAAATCCAATTGATAGTGTAGAAGTCTATGCATTTAAAAATTGAACTTATCATCAGGCTTAGAGTCATTTTGGTATCACTGTCCTATATGGCCTCCTGGAAATTAAACTGAAATATTATTATCAATATGTCTACCAATTTTGGAATAGCTCCCATGCATACCTTCCAAGATATCCAACATGGAGCTCAAATTTCAATTTCGGTTTTTCATCAGTTGGTAGAACTGACATCTTTTTCAGATATGGCCTTGAGATATTCAGGTATAGGTCTTTACTCACACAAAATCTGGTTTTTATTGCTGCAGCCGTTTAGGAGTTTATAGGGGCGGGGTGTACAGACAGACACACATTTGCCCTGATCGATCACATAAGTCTACTTTTTCATCATTTTTGCAAAATGTGAAAAGTAGGCTAAAACGGGGTCGATAGATCGGCCGACGGCATTTCTAGCAGAAGCTCCCTCGGCCGATACATTGGGCCCATGGCGCTATAGGCCTAAGCGTTAGTAATGAATGTTCAATTTCCCACAATGTGCATAATGATGCATTCTTTGGCTTCACAATTCAAATTTACAAGGTCTCAAAATGTATAGTTACAAGTTATTTGGTGTGTTTAACTGTTGTCAATTTGAAGATATCTGGGAGACGAGATTTTACTCCTACCTCATGCATCTTAGAAATGGTATTTCATGGTTTCACCATTTCTATTCCAGACTAATGGCGGAGTGGTATCCAAATTAAGGCCACGGCAACCTCCTACCAAAATCCCAGCCACTGTTGCAAATACGCACCTTAGTACAGCCATCACAATAACATAGGTTATCAGACAGTTTAAACACACACCAAAGTACACGGAAAGCTTCTGAATGAATCAGCAAACACACAAGAACATAATTTAATTTCTTGATTAAACAAAAGTCGAATCCAGGACGCCAGGAATGACAACCCAAAACGCTAACCACTTCAACACGAGGTGGTCACATTCAATATTAAGGATCAGCCTCGTGGTGTAGTAGCTAGGATAATTGGTTGTTATCTCTGGTGTCCGGGTTCGATTCCTGTATCTGCCAAGAAATTTATTCTGGTCTGAATACTGCAACGGCGTACGCTGCCTCGTGAGGTAAAACTCCTAAGAGGTGGATTCAATTCCCATCTCTGTCATCCTTGAAGTGGAATTCCATGGTTTCCCACATTTACTCCAGACAAATGCCGGGATGGGCACGGCCACCTCGTTTCCAATCTTTACGTGAACAAATTCACATACTATTACAGTCACCACAATTATATGGGCTATCAGACAAATTCTCCATCCTCGTCAAAACACCTCAAATGAAACAACAACAACAACTCTATCTTAAGGTTATCATTATTGTATTTGAGTCTTCAGTCTTTTGACTGGTTTGATGCAGCCCTGCAGGACTCCATGTCCTGAGCTAATCGTTTAATCTCTACATAGCTACCACACCCTACATCCGAGACAATCTGTTTAACATATTCTAGCCTTGGTCTACCCCTACAGTTCTTGTCCTTGACCCTTCCTTCCATAACTAAGTTTGCTATTCCTGGGTGTTTTAGTATGTGTCCTACCAACCTATCTCTTCTCTTCAATAGCGGCCGCCAGAAAAATATATTCTGTCCCACTCGTCTTAATACCTCTTCATTTGTTACTCTATCTACTCATCTGATTTTCATCATCCTCCTGTAACACCACATTTTAAACGCTTCTATCCTCCTCTTTTTTTTGCTGTGCCAACAGTCCAAGTTTTATTTCCATAGAGTGTCACGCTCCAGACAAAGGCTTTCAAAAATGACTTTCTAATACCTAAATCTATATTTGATGTCAACAAATTTCTTTTCTGTCAGTAGAAATGCTTTCCTTGACTGAGCCAACCTACTTTTTTTTAGCCTATTTTCAATTTTGAAAAAAAAAAAAACAAGATGTTCAGTAAAGAACATATAGCCTACTTTCTCCTAAATGCATGGGTATTGTTTTAACTCTTTGTCTTTTTCAAGGAGTATAATTGAATGTTGGTTGTAGTAGCTTGTTGAAATACAACGTGCTATAGGGATATTAAACATGAATATGAGGTGCCCTTTGCTAGTGCTACCTCTGTAAAAAAAATCATTCAATTCGGTTTCACCGTGTTTGAATTGATCTGGGGAATGGATTTGCACACATACATGGCCGCTATTTGCAAACTATTTGGCTGATGACCTTGTAGTCAGTCATAAGATGCTTTCCACAAAAAGGCATGTTGTTGCAAAATCCGGTAGAGATCACATTATTAGGATGGTCGAAACTTGATTTAAGCTTTTAACAATTGGGTGGCCGTCATTCCGTTTCCGTCAAGATGGCGGCGATATAAAACATGACACTGAGGTGCCTTTTGCTAGTGCTACCTCTGTACCAAATTTCGTTCAATTCGGTTTCACAGTGTTTGAATTGATAGGGGGAATCGATTTGCACACATACTTGGCCACCATCTGCAAACTTTTGGGCTGATGATCTAGCAGTTTGGTCAGAATATGCTTCCCACATAAAGATTTGTTGTTGCAAAATTTGGTAGAGACTAGATTATTAGGTTGGTCGTAATTACATTTTAGCCTTTAACATTTGGGTGGCCGCGATTACGTTTTCGTCAAGATGGCGGTGATATAAAACGTGACACTGAGGTGGCCTTTTCTAGTGCTACCTCTGTACCAAATTTCGTTCCATTCGGTTTCACCGTGTTCGAATTAATAGGGGGAATCGATCTTCACACAAAGATGGCCGCCATCCGCAAAATATTAGGCTAATGACCTATTAGTTTGGTCAAAGGATGCTCCCTCCATAATGGTATGTTGATGCAAAATTTGGTAGAGATCAGATGATTAGGTTAATCGTAATTTGATTTAAGCTTTGAATATTTGTGTGGCCGCCATTACGTTTCCGTCAATATGGCGGCGATATAAAACATGACACTGAGGTTCCCTTTGCTAGTGCTACCTCTGTACCAAATTTCATTCCATTCGGTTTCACCGTGTTCGAATTAATAGAGGTAATCGATTTTGATACAAAGATGGCCGCCATCCGCAAACTATTAGGCTAATGACCTATTAGATTAGTCAAAGGATGCTTCCTCCATAAAGGTATGTTGTTGCAAAATTTGGTAGAGATCGGATGATTAGGTTAGTCGTAATTTGATTTCAGCTTTGAACATTTGTGTGGCCGCCATTACGTTTCCGTCAAGATGGCGGTGATATAAAACATGACACTGAGGTGCCCTTTGCTAGTGCTACCTCTTTACCAAATTTCATTCCATTCGGTTTCACCGTTCGAATTAATAGGGGTAATCGATTTTGACACAAAGATGGCCGCCATCCGCAAACTATTAGGCTAATGACCTATTAGATTTGTCGAAGGATGCTCCCTTCATAAAGGTATGTTGTTGCAAAATTTGGTAGAGATCGGATGATTAGGTTAGTCGTAATTTGATTTAAGCTTTGAACATTTGGGTGGCCACCATTACGTTTCTGTCTAGATGGCGGCGATATAAAACATGACACTGGGGTGCCCTTTGCTAGTGCTACCTCTGTACCAAATTTCATTCCATTCGGTTTCACCGTGTTCGAATTAATAGGGGTAATCGATTTTGACGCAAAGATGGCCGCCTTCCGCAAACTATTAGGCTAATGACCTACTGGATTTGTCAGAGGTTGCTCCCTTCATAAAGGTATGTTGTTGCAAAATTTGGTAGAGATCGGATGATTAGGTTAGTCGTAATTTGATTTAAACTTTGAACATTTGGGTGGCCGCCATTACGTTTCCGTCAAGATGGCGGCGATATAAAACATAACACTGGGGTGCCCTTTGCTAGTACTACCTCTGTACCAAATTTTGTTCCATTCGGTTTCACCGTGTTCGAATTAATAGGGGCAATCGATTTTCACACAAAGATGGCCGCCATCCACAAACTATTAGGCTGATGACCTATTAGTTTCGTCAAAGGATGCTGCCCCCATAAAGGTATGTTGTTGCAAAATTTGGTAGAGATCGGATGATTAGGTTTGTCGTAATTTGATTTAAGCTTTGAACATTTGTGTGGCCGCCATTACGTTTCCGTCAAGATGGCGGCGATATAAAACATGACACTGAGGTGTCCTTTGCTAGTGCTACCTTTGTACCAAATTTCGTTCAATTTGCGCTCATCGTGTTCGAATTGATAGGGGGGGGGACAGACATTCAGAGTTCACACACTCACACACACACACACACACACACACAGACTCACACACAAGCACACACACAGACAGACACACTTTTTTTCGCCCTGTAGTGATCTCATAAGTCTACTTTCATTTTTTGCAAAAATCGAAAGTAGGCTAAAAATAGGCTTATGAGATCACCTTTTGTCCGTGTGTCTGTGTGTGCGTGTGTGTGTGTGTGTGTGTGTGAGGTGTGAGTGGGTCCTCCCCAAATAACTTCTATACGGCTGGAGCGATTTCAATGAAACTCGGTAAGGTCGTAGTACTACTCCGGGCGACCCCGACCGTGCCCTTCAAATTTTGTTACGTCTCACCAATCCAACATGGCGGCTGTACGAAATATTTCACCAGCATTCAATATCTCCGAAACTATTACCGATATCACCCTGGATTTTTTTACGGTGATAAAGGAAACTACTAGAAGTTCACCTATGTGACTAATGAAACACTGGAAACTACAAAACCAACGTGGCGGCCACGCGAATTTGCGAATTTCAAATAGACGTTTCTCGCGACTTAACCAACCAAACGCAATAAAACTTGGTACAGTATATATTTATACACATTGTAATGCACCGACATCAAACTTCATTCAATTGTTTACATAACCACAAGATGGCGGATGTGCGAAATATTTCACTGGCATTCTATATCTCTGAAACTATTAGCGGTATCACCCTGAAATTTTGTACGGAAATAAAGGGCACTACTGGAAGTTCATCTATAAGACTTTCAAAAACCGGTTAACTACAAAACGAACATGGCGACCAAGCGAATTAAAAATTTTAATAGACCTTTCTCGCGATTTAATGTTCCAAACGCAATAAAGTCTGGTACAGGAAATGTTTATACACATTATAATGCACTGGTATCCAATTTAGTTCAATTGTTTACATAACCTCAAAATGGCGGCTGTGCGAATTTTAAAATTACATTTTTATTTCTTGTGTCGTAATCATGCGATCGAAGTGAAAGTTTGAATAATGAACCTACGCAATAATTTTCCTTTAATGGTACATGACTCTATGGCCTATACCTTTAACAATCCAACTTGGCGACCATCCGAAATATTTAGACGGCTCTGCATATCTACGAATCTATTATAGCAATCAAACTGAATTTCCTTATGTTCATAGGGGCTATAAACATAAGTTCACCTTTAGGACTTTCAATAACCTGTTGATCACAAATCCAACATGGCGGCGACGCGAAGTATAAATATTCCCATGGATGTTTCTCGCAATTTAACCATCCTAGTGCAGTGAAACTTGGTACAGTAAATCCATATACGAATGTTCTTCCACTGGCATCTAATTTATTTCAATTGATTCCATAACCACAAGATGGCAGCTGTGCGAAATTTTAAAATCTTTTTGTTACTTCTTGTGTCCTAATCATGCGATTGAAATTTGAATGCTACACGTACACAATAATCTTCATGTAACAGTACATAACTCTAGGACCTACATATATAAAATCCAACATGGCGACCATCCGAAATATTTAGTCGGTTTTCAATATCTACGAATCTATTACAGCAATTAAACTGAAATTGTGTATGTTGATAGTGGCAGTTAACATAAGTAGGATATATGAAAATAGGCTGTATAGTTCTTCACGGAACCACTTGTATAATCTCTTTGGATCGTCCATCACTGGTTATTTGAATTGCTAAGTAGCAGAAATCTCTTACTTCCTTTAACTTTTCACCTGCCAATTTGAGGTCAATAGGAGTTTCTGATTTCTTTTGCCTGCATCCCATGTTTTTGTTTTATAAGGTGCGTTCAAAAAGTTACGAGCCGGACGCTGGATTGCGCAATCCGGTGTCGACATCGGCTAATCATGGCGTGTGTAGTGAGGTGTGGTTCCGACCAGAGCGTGGAAGGTCACAGCCCGTCGCTAGATGGCACGCTTGCACGTCACGTAACGATACAAAGCGAGCAGCAGCATGCATCAATCGTCCAACGCTGCCAGTCGCATTGCAAACAGTGACATGGAGGCGTCAAACAAAGAGCAAAGAGGTGTTTTTCGGTGTCTGACAGCGGAAGGAGTAGAGGGAACTGACATTCTTCGCCGAATGTCACAACTGTACGGCGAACATTGCATGTCCCTTTTAAGGGTCGAGGCGTGGCACAAGCGCTTCAGGGAATGACGGGTGTCGTTAGCCAATGATGCTCGGTCTGGGGCACCGTCGTGCATTACCGATGACAACGTCCAGCTGGTTGATGCACTCATTACCCAGGACCGCCGAGTGACAGTGAACGCCATAGGCGCCGTGGTCGGATTGAACGTCGCAGTGTGCACACCATCATGAAGGAACGACTGCACTTGCGCAAAATGGGTGCCCAATGGGTGCCCCACAGTCTACAAACACACCAGTAAGCATGTCGAATGGCCCACTGTCTTGGTCATCTGCAGCGCTATGTTAGGGAAGGGAATGGGTTCCTGGCACGAATGGTGGCTGGAGATGAGTCATGGTGTCATCACTTCAAACCAGAATCCAAACGACAAAGCCTCCAGTGGAAGCATCCAGGGTCACCACCACCCAAAAAAGGCAAGGCCATCCACACAAGTGCAGGATAGGTAATGCTGACGTTCTTCTTTGACCAAGATGGCACCCTGCTGATACAGTTCATGCCGCACGGAACATCAGTCAATGCCCAGTGTTACTCGCAAACCTTGACCACCCTTCGCCAAGCGATCAAAACAAAACGACCAGGCAATCTCACCCGTGGGGTCATTCTGCTCCACGACAATGCACGACATCATACGGCCAACACAGTCGCGGCACTCCTGTAGACATTCAAATGGGAGGTTCTCGGCCACCCTCCATACAGTCCAGACCTCTCTCCCTGTGATTACGCCTTGTTTGGTCCCCTGAAATGGGCTCTGCGGGGCCAACGATTCACCTCGGACGTCGACGTCCAGCTGGACGTGCGGAACTGGTTCACATCGCAGCCCAGGGAATTTTATGAGACAGCCATTCACCGCCTCGTGTCTCAGTGGGACAAGTGCCTCAACAGCCAGGGCCAATACTTCTAACATAAAGGTACTGGTTTCTGTAATTACGCCTCCGGCTCGTTACTTTTTGAACGCATCTTATACATTTATTTATTTATTTTCATCAAGTATTCTTTCCTCAAGACATAACGGAGGCAGACAGGTTTTTCTCCGGGTACTCCGGTTTTCCCTGTCAAAATTTCATTCCAGCAACACTCTCCACTATCATTTCATTTCATCTGTCATTCATTTAATCATTGCCCCAGAGGAGTGCGTCAGGCCTCGGCAGCCGGCACAGTTCATATCCTCGCCGCTAGTTGGGGGCTTCATTCATTCCATTCCTGACCCGGTCGGAGACTGGATGCAGGCTGTGGATTTTTTTTCCATTCTTTCCTCACGACGGAGTCCATACCATCCTCTGGTGAATCAGCTGTGTTGTCATTATACCTTCATAATACCATCCATAATGCCGAAGCTAAGTGATAACGGTGAACGTGCGGTCTTCTGCTCTCATTTCCCGTGGCACTGTGGTACGAGTGGGGACATCACGAGCTCTCGGCCCGAGCTGTCCTGGTGAAGAGAGGTCAGGCCAGGATTAATGGGGCTCGGTCACGATAAGTGGCTTGAAGAATGAGCCAATGACATTTCCACTCCAGGCCAAAGATCCTATTCGCATGGCTCATGTGCTACTGCGTCATTATGATTCCCTTCAACGAATTTATCGGGGTTAGGTAAGTTTTACTTCCTAGCAATAATTACGTTAGTTAGATAGTTAGTTAGTTATTGGAGTTTTAAGGGATGGAACAGCGAGGTCATCTACCCCAGTAACTATGTTACACTTGCCGTTGTATGAAAGCAATATCTAAGTTTCTATTACAGTTAATTTGTGTAACGCTGAATGAGACATCAGTTGTGCGATAAAAATGTTTAAAGTACTGAAATTTACCAAAATACCTTTTCTAGTGATGAAAAGGAAATCAGGAAATGATGTAGTAATAAGTGTTTACTGCTTTTCTCCTCCACTATCCATAACCCATCCACCTTCCCTTATTTAGATCACTATTTCTTTCTTTTCTTTAGCATTTGTACCACAAATGAGCAGGGTCTGCTTTTTTTTTTCTCTGTCGCCATATTACATGAATGTGTGCCGTGTCAGGATGAATTCGGGCAATTTTTAAATCGTGATGTAGTGTCAAGCTATGGCTGTCTGAGTCGTCCTATTGGTCTCTTCCCATCTATCCAGTGTGTACAACTGTTGTTTCTGCAGCCCGTATGACATGGCCATACCAGAGGAGATGGCTTTCCCGCATTCTTTCAGCAATTAATTGGTGCTACTACGTATCGCTTGCGAATGTCATTATTGCTGACATGATCATAGAGTGCCAAGCCAGATGCCCACCTGAGCATCTTTGTCTCCATCACACAAGTTGCCTTTCCAACTCCTTAGTTGAAGGCCAGCATTCTGCCCCATACAGAGCAACGAGACGGACCACAGAACAGAACAGACTTTGACCGATCTGGAATCTTCTTATTACATAAGACACCGGACAAAGAGCGCCACTTGAGCCATGCGCTGCTCACGCGAAGGGATATTTCAGGTCTGGGGGTTCCATCAGCAGTAACATTCAAGCCAAGATATTTAAACGACAAGGTCTTTGTAAGGTCAACACTATTAATTTGAATCGTAGTCGGATCATTTAGATCAGTTGTCAAATACTCAGTTTTCTTAATGTTGAGCCGTATTCCAAATTCTGCGAGGCAGTTGGTCCATGCCCGAACTTATAATTGCTGAGCAGTCTTATCCTCATAAGCACATCGTCAGCATATAGCAAGGTCCAAGGTACAGATTTATGCACAGTACATCCCTTGTGACAGCATCTATAACTGTAATCAAGGGGAGAGGTGAAAGTACAGATCCCTGATGGACGCCAACAGAAACTGAGAAATCTCTAGATAATCCAGCCACTGATTGTATTTGTCTCTTTGGGTTATCATATAGCAATTTGACCCAATCTATCAACACTTCAGGGACACCATGATCTTGGAGGGCATGCCAAATCAAGGCATGTGAAACACGATGAATTCCCTTTTCAAGGTCGAGGAATGCAAAGCGGAGAGGTCTTGATTTTTCAGGATGTTTTTCGATTAACAAGCGAGCAGCATGGATATCATCTAATTTACCACAGTTTTGCACAAAACTGCACTGGTTGATGGTGAGGTGGACAAGTTTTCTGATTCTCCGATCAATAATACGCTCAATAATCTTCATTGCGTGAGACAGGAGGCGTACTGGGTGATAATTGGAACATTCGGCTTGACTATCCTTCTGTTTCCAAATTGGGACTGTTATACTAGACATCCATTCGGCTAGTATCCGTCTCTCTTCAATTATCTGATTGAAGAAACATGCGAGCGATTGAGCTGAGTCCCAATAGTTTGATTTCCAGAGTTCGGCAGGTATATCATCCGGCCCAGTTGCCTTCCCACACTTCATCTTTCCAATCGCTTCAGCAACTTCTTCCCTGGTGATTGGGCTAACGGGTCCTTGTATTGGTGTGGAATGTGGTGTAGGAGCATGTGGGAACTCGACATTGCTAATTTCATTATAGTACTGCCTCCAGCGCTCTACAACTTTCTGCCGATCTGTGACAAGTTTACCCTCCTTATCGTTAATACAGAAAAACCTCTCAATATCAGTTGTTTGTCTGTGGCGTTGTATAGCAATGCGCTAAATTTCACGCTCACTATCTGATGTGTCAAGCCGTTGGTAAACTTCACTGAAGTAATCTGTTTTCGTTTAAGCAATGGTTTTCTTTGCTTCACTTCCATAAGCATTTCAATTTTCTGCGGTCTACTTCTATAGTAAAATTCCATCTGTGTCCGCTATTTTGCGCGTGAATTATCGCCAAAAGGTATTGCCACCCCGTGCTTATGGAACTACTGTGTATATAAACGCCCCTCTGTCATCAGTGTTTTTTTTGTTTGTTTTTTATTTGTTTCGAAAGTAAAATTAATGGTGCTTGAAGCCATTATCAGTGTTACCTTAGTAATCGAAATTTGATATTTTTCAGTCGGTCAACACGATTGTAGCCAACCAGGGAATTGTTACCGCTAGATGGAGAGCCCAGCTGTTGTGTATACATTACGTGATCTCGCCTCATTATGGCTGCAGCGAGCGGTTTGCGGGGCAAGAGAGGAACGCATGTACAGCCATACAATGAGAACACACCGCACAGCGCACGACCCAGCATGAATCATGTACACAAACGACACGCGATGAGATTTCGCTGGTGACAACTGCACGTCTATCGCAGGCGTGAGGCTGGGCGGAGCGCATTAGTTCCTATTTCCGCCACCGGTAAAAATTCGCTGGTAGGGTAGTACCCAATTGTGACGGGTTATTCCCTAAACCTGAAAATAATTTACATGAGATTAATAAATACACTTGGACGAGCAGTTTCGATCGTCAAGCGATCATCATCAGATCCATTACACTTAGCTATTAACTCAATGTCTACAAGTATGGGCGATAGTATTAACAATATGCACACTTATTTAGTTTTAGTAGTAGTTAAAATAGCACAACTAGTCAATATTTGTTTTCTTAAGATACTGAAGTGGTGATAGACCTCCAAATTTGCTTGGTTGGTTCCTCAGTTTAGGGGCTGTGACAACGCGGTCATGTACCCCCGTGTACTTTAGGTGTGTGTAGAATCTGTCTGATAACCGGTGTTAATTGTGATGGCTGTATTAGAGTGTGTATATGTTTTTTAATTCAAGTAAGGACTGCAACTTTGAAATTTTCAAAGAGTTCCTACTTTTGCCGCCAAACGCCACCGTCAACGACTACTAGGCCAAGTTCAGAACTTAGCTACTAGACGCCACCGCAGTTGGCTCTTGGCAACGAACGTAGGAACCTAAGAGCGTTGTTTACATTCGTAACCTATACAATTTAGCTTCACACAGGTGTACTTAGTGGAAGGGTCTTTAACATGCCATAAATCTATGACATGGGACCGCCAGCTTTACTTCCTTTCCGAAGGAAGGCATACTGAGGGATTTTAACGCTCTTAAAAAATCCGACGGCTTCGGCCCAAATTTGCTTGCTTAGTGTGAATATGTGATTGTTGTTAAATGACCAGTTCAGATTGTATTGCACATGCTACTTACCGGGTTGAGTCGTACGTGGTCAGCAGACAGTGTCGAAGGTAACTGCTCTCAACCGGACTCGAACCCACCTCCTCACAGTTTAGCCTCACGAGGCTGAGTGTATCCCTTTTCTGCCTTAAGACCAGAACTGAATTTCTTACCAGAGCCGGTGAGCTAATGAAGAGAAGAGATAGGTTGATAGGACGCATACTAAGACACCCAGGAATAGCAAACTTAGTTATGGAAGGAAGGGTCGAGGACAAGAGCTGTAGGGATAGACAAAGGTTGTACAGTAAGATATGGTAGCTATGTAGAGATGAATGGATTAGCTTAGGACAGGGAGGCCTAGAGAACTGCATCAAATCAGTCAAAAGACTGCAGACTCAAGCAACAACAACATCAAAATTTAGAACAAAATTGACGTTAATTAAAATTGTAGCTTTCAGTCGCTCAACACTGGAATATGTGAAAAATAACCTGACTTTAATTACAAGTGATTAAGATTTATATATTTTTACGGACTATTGAAGAAGAAGAAGAAGAAGAAGAAGAAGAAAAGTAAGGGATAACATGTTTCGCTCGTCAAGCGAGCATCATTAGATCCAAATATGTAAACAAATATCTCTACAAAACCTACAGTGACACCTACAGACAGTCCCTGCACTCCAAATACAAAATACAAGAAAACCCGACAGAAAACTTAGTAAGTGTTTCTTTACTTTTTCTTTTTGAAGTGTATATTTTTGTGGGGGTTATTTTGAAAAATGAAACGGAAATAGATGGGACGGAAACAAAGAGCGCGCGTGGTGGCGGAGATTGATACCACGACGTTCTGTCGGCCATGTGGCTATGTGGAATCTATATCGCATACAAAATTACTTCAAGGTTTGGAGGCCCCATTAAATATATTCTTCCTACAATAAATCATCTTCAAGTTATCGTTGTTTGGTGTGAAAATTTCATTATATCATATTAGCTGAAAACCGGTCAGCATTTGGCACCACAGTTTTACAAGTAGCTTTTTGAATGACCAACAGAGTTCACTGTTAACAAGGGATAACATGTTACACATCATTATGCGATTACTGTAAGGCTCGTTTTTTTTTTGCGTATGGCTTTTAGTACCGGGAATGTCCGAGGACATGTTTGGCTCGGCAGAGCTTGTAGCTGCTTCTATGCGGACACCCATGGGGTGAGCTACAAGTACCGTCACGTGTGGACTGTTGTCTGGAGAGGAAGGAGTGAATGTCAGAAGACGAGGATTTGGAAGGAAGCAGCTGTGGCCTATTGTTAGGGACCAACCCCGGCATTTGCCTGAAATGAAGATGGGAAACCACAGAAGACCATCTTCAAGGTTTCCTGCGCGGTGATTCCAACCTCCTCGCCTCCCGGATGTGAGCGACTGCCTGCAGCCACGCCGTAACCACCATGGCTAACTCACCCAGTATTAAGGCATTAAGCACCGAAAAACAAACTATTTATTTTAATGTTGTAAAACTGAGAAATGAGACGCCTCCATGGTGTAGTAGTCAGCATCATTAGCTGCCACCCCAGAGGTCCGAGGTTCGATTCCCGGCTCTGCCACGAAATATGAAAAGTGGTACGAGGAATGGAACGGGGTCTACTCAGCCTCAGGTGGTCCAAATGAGTAGAGGGGGTTTGATTGCCACCTCAGCCATCCTCGAAGTGGTTTTCCATTGTTTCCCACTTCGTCTTCGGGCAAATGCCGGGATGGTACCTGACGTGAGGCCACGGCCGCCTCCTTCCCTCTCCCTTGCCCATCCCTCCCACTCTCCCCATCCCTTCATAAGTCCCCTGTTCGCTTTGGAGGTGAGGACGCCTGGGCGAAGTGCTGGTCACACTCCCCAATTGTATCCCCCGACTCAGAGCCTCAAGCTCCAGGATAGAGCCCTCACTGGCGGTAGAGGTGGGATCCCTCGCTTAGTCCGTGGGTAAAGCCAACCCCGGAGGGTAAAACGATAGCGAAAAAAACAACTGAGAAATAACTATCCCATCAACAAGCACAATCTTCCTGCCCCAAACTATTTTATGAAGGTATAGCTACTAAAGCAGTAAGCCCTAAAACTACAGTAGAATGGTAAACATATATGCGGTAATGAATTACAAATAGGCTACTCTGTTGTGGTGCTTAAAAGCTATAACTCTTGTTGTTTGACTCTTCAGTCTTTTGACTGGTTTGATGCAGCACTCCACGCCTCCCTGTCCTGAGCTAATCGTTTCATCTCTACATACCACCACATCTTACTGTTCCCTTTCAGCTTGAAATATGCAAATCACAGTATGCCAGCAATGCTCAAATCGGGATTTTCGGGGTTATGGTATGTTCTCCCACTCTGTGACTTACACATTTTGGATTAAATAGAGGATACACTTCCAAAATAAATAAATAAACAAAATCAACTCCTACTATAAAACATTTAATTAACCAAATATATGGCGCTACAACAAATTAAACAAATAAAATACTGACCCATAATTCTAACTTGTTCAGAGTAAACAAGGAATACATAATAAAACAAAGGTTAAATCATAATAAATGGTTTCCATAAACCAACAAACTTACATTTCTTTTCACTTCCATATAGTGTCCTTCTAAAATTCCATAAAATCAAGAGCTCCAATAGGCTCGATACTTTTCAATATAAACTGTGTTATCCTTTTTTTTACAACACATCACTACCTATTATATGAGTATTTTATAATTAAAACAATATATAATTCTTATTAAAGTACTGTTACTCATCTACTTAAACTTTGGGCCTTCACACGTTCATGGGTTACCACCTCTCTCAAGTCAACAATTCACTACCGTAATTGGGAAACATTTGCGTACTCCCGAGCTACCGAAGACTACTTGAACACGTCAAAAATTAAGATCACTCCCGAAATCTAATTGTCTTCACTAAACTCGTGAATCACTACATCATAACATTACATTAGGGATTTATCATTATTTGTCTTAAAAGACCATCATATCAATAGAAAGCAGCGATCTGAACTTGCAAGCGGTAATCTTCATCTAAAAGAACCTCGGTTCGAAGACCGGGTTGTTACAACAAACTCTAAACACTCTGGTGTACTATAACTTCAAAACAGACGGCTATTCAGACCTACCACAACATCAATAGAAAGGGTCTGGCCTGGCCACTTAGCGTGATTTATTGCGGGGAGGGAGACTTCACGGTCTTCGCCCACACGGAACGAGCGACTCCTAGCTTCCTACAGCTGTTTCTTAAATGTATTTCTTTGAACAAGCAAGGCTTTCATTATTTTATTTTAACAACATATTGAGGTTCACAAAACCTATTCTCTTAAACTCGGCATGTATTAATTATGAAGTATCCTCATTGGTGGGTAAGAGTAATTCAATACAACAACAAATATTTAGGGGCTTCAACAATAGACGAATCTAGGTTCGACTCTTTCAACTGCCTCGGGAACCATATCCCATACTGGAGGACAATTGCGACTTAGGGTGGCCTTTGCCTTGAACCTGCGCTCATTATACAATAAATATTTCGCACCCTTTTAATACACACATGGCCTCGTGATCACATCAATATTTAGAGGACTTACCATAGCTCAATTACCACGACCAACTGCCCCTCATAATTAATTTACCAAGTATATTTAACGCATTCCTAGCATGACAAAATTCTTTAATGCGCTTCACAGCGCTTACATATCATTGAGCCAAGTTGCCTTCAATGAACTGTTAAATTCAAAAATCACCATTTGATTATACATCTCAATTTTATATTAATCCTCTCCCGTGCAATAATCGCTTTATCTTAAGAACATGTGTTCACAACATGTATTAATTCTTTTAAAGGAGCTCATAAGCAACTACTTGTCTATAATTCATCCTAATCTTTCTTCATTTATATCATTGTTATTATTATTATTATTACGCTTGCTTTCACATATTTAAATCATTTATCAAATACAATGATATTTTATTTCATACATTTACCCCAAGGGATTTATTTATTTCACATAATTATTTTATGCTTTCTCATTTCAAATCGTTCAAAGGAAGGAAGGAAGCTTGTAGTTTAACGTGACCGTTAATCGGTAGATCATGAGCCACGGGACCTCCTTTTTACGTGGAATCCGAACCACAGGACATGGCATTTCACTTCGAAAATCTCACATGCATTGACCGGGAATCGAACCCGGACCGCCTTGGTGAGAGGCATACAGCTAGACCGCTGAGCCACCACGCCCCCTCAAATCGTTCAGATCGCGCTATTATTCTGTTATTTGTTATTCAAAAACATCCCTATTATTTTCGTTCTCAGGTGGATTGTACGCAAATCTTCCCAACACCTAACATAATGAAATGGTTACTCACATGATATGTCGGTCACTGACCGAATTTTCCAGCGATGTTTCATTTTTGCCCACTCAATTTGTTTAAGCCATCTTCCCTAATTCCAATTCACACCCTGACACTTCTTGATACACATACACATTATTTACCTTCAACACTGGTAACATATTGAATACAATTTTGTATTCTTTTATCATACACAAATAAATTCACTAAAAATTATTACACTAACACAAAATTTACTATATTTATATTACACTGCTTTTAATCACTACTAAGGCTTTGCTTTTTGCCTTACACACGTGATTCCTTCTTTCCCGTTTCCAAGGGTTGACACTCTTAGACGTTGGCTCCCTATCTGGCAAGATGATGAAAGTCTCAATCAATCTACCCCTCCCTGGAACGGCAATTTCTTCACATCCGGTTTTCTGACTGTCGGCTTCTATTTTTCCTAGCTCGAAGTCGTTTCTTTCTAGACACTATTTAGTTTGTCTAGCTAAAGTCTATCCTGTTTACGGCCTCTCGAATACTTTATCGGTGACCTTCCTACTTCCCTAGCATTTACTGCTATTCTTTAGTTTCGTAACTTATTGCTTGTTACTGTTCGCTGGTCTCCTGTAGACAACGTTCGGTTTTAACTCCTCACTTCTTATTATTCGGCGCGCTAGCTCCTATCTTTTCAGTACACTAGGCGTTACTTATTTCGTCCGACCCTGATCGGGTTCCTTAACTTTGCTAGAAATGTTTGTTTCACTATTATTGGTACTTCAAAACGTTACGATACTCCGTCGTCTAACTGAACTGTTATTTGAAGACCTATCGCCTGTTATTGAAGTTCGCAGCCTACTTTGACTGTAATACTGAACTTTTCACTATAAAGACTGACGCTTGCTGAACTAAATCCTGTACTAGGATTTTCCTAAGTCTTCACACGGCGATACTATGATGATACTTCTCGTACTGTGATCTGGACACTGTGATGCAGCACCTCCCCACGAGGTCTGCTGTAAACTGCCTTCGATGTGATGTAGCGTCACGTCCCCTGGACGGAATAATACTGTATGATTAGCTTGGCTCTGTCAGGACTTTTATACTTTTTGGCTACAAAAAGATAAAATCCTCGCCTTTTTCATAACTAACTTTTGAAGCAATAGTCGCACACTATTTAAAATTATATCTCTGGAAAGCTCGTTTTCTAAACGTAAACTGACTTCTTTGCACATGCAAATCGATCGTACAATTCTGAGATATTAAATAATTTTTGTTCTTCAGATACGTGGGCGTTGAGTTTTATTTTTTAATCCCTACCACCTCGGGTCTCGGGGAACTTTTAATTACGTAATGCCGCATTTGCACTTCTTTCCTGGGCAATTATTATAACATATTTTCCCACACAAAAAATTCTATTCCAAAATGATTCACACTGATGTATTTCTTTGGTTAATTATATGCCCGCAAGTGGCTTAAATCTAATTATTCTTCTTCTTGCACAACTGCGAGGATGCCATTTTACTGCAGCGTAAGCTCAATTTCCGAAACCTTCTCTCGCTCACTCCGAACGGAAAGTTCCTCTCGTTCTAATTATAGCCATGATCGTTCCTTATCGGTGCGTCACGCGTGATATCATTTCCTGGCCACCTGGGCTCTTACTCTCGCACAACATTAAACCAGTCCTCTTGCATAAAATCTTTCCAAGTCATTCTAAGGACTGTATTTTTCCTCCCTTCTTTTACCAATAAATGATGGATTCGGCGCTTGAACCAACAGTACATGGGTCCATTACATCCAAGGCAATCTGTTTAACATAATCTAACCTTGGTGTACCTCTACAGTTCTTGTCATCGACCCTTTCTTCCATAACTAAGCTTGATATTCCTGGGTGTCTTAGTATGTGTCCTAACGACCTATCTCTTCTCTTCATTAGCAGTCGCCAGAAACATCTCTCCTCTCCCACTCGTCTTAATACCTCTTCGTTTGTAACCCTATCTACCCATCTGATCTTCTTCATTCTCCTGTAACACCACATTTCAAACGCTTCAATTCTCCTCATTTCTGCTGCACCAACAGTCCAAGTTTCACTTCCATAGAGTGCCACGCTCCAGACAAAGGCCTTCAAAAATGACTTCCTAATACCGAAATCTATATTCCATGTCAACAGATTCGTTTTCTGTAGAAATGCTTTCCTTGCCTGAGCTAACCTACTTTTTATATCCTCTTTGCTTCTTCCATCACTGTTTATTTTGCTTCCTAAGTAACAGAAGTCTCTTACTTCCTTTAGTTTTTTACCTGGCAATTTTATGTCCATAGAGGTTTCTGATTTATTTCGGCTGCATTCTAATAAGCTATAACTGTAACATAAAATTTTGTAAAATTGACGTACTAAAAATTTCTGAGTATCTTTTGAATAATGTTAGTATTCTGGGGTTAAAAATAAGCATGATGAGCGACGGTTCGTTTAATTTTGTTCATTTTTGTATGGTTGGCGTAGCAATACTACTGTAATATTTTGGCGACTAAAATTGGACTTCTGTAATGAATCATTAGTCCAGGAAATGCTTGTATACTAGTTACACAGCGAAATCAAAATACGTTATTTGGACAAGGGTGGTTAACACGATACTATATGACGAGTGCAAAAATAATTTGTTTTCAAATAACAGAGCGTGGAAAGTTCTCATTGAATATTCACTGCACATTTAATAGCAATTTGCCGTACTGTAGAGAGAGCCTCCCAATCACTTTTTATTTTTCATTTCAACGCGAATCTGAAAAGTTTGTAAAAGAGAGTTGAAAATTAGCTGGACGGGATTGGAATATGTTAGCAGTAATTGTCATCCATGATAGAGGTAACTGGCGGCTGTTGATGAGCGTGAGCACTGATTAGACAGGCTGGCAAATGGGCATTCAAGAGCTGTAGAGTTATCCAAGGCTGAACGATGTGAAGAGAGTATTTCATAGTATTCCTAAGTTCATTGTCAGTCTGTTAGGTGCTCAGCGGGTACGTTCTCGCTTGCTGGGCCCAAGGTTGCAGGTTCGTATCCTGGCGCAATCAGCTGGCATTTGAGGGTGCGCAAATGCGAGGGAGCGGGCAAAATTCCGGCACCCCGTCGTCTCTGAAAGCCAGTGTGGTTAAAACGGACGTAACACCAATAACATTTTATTTCTGTCTGTTAGATAGTCAGCCCGAAGGCTCGTTGGATCCTCAAAAGTACCGCCGTTACATTATGTGGGTAGATACCCACAAAAACTCAAGGTGTACTAGGCAAGACGAGGAGTGAGGTAGTTTGCAATTCCTTTCTTCACTGAGTCAGAACAGCAGTACTAACCCTATGAGTAGAACCTTTCACAGCATCCACAGGCACTGACTGTGCCCTGAATGGCATTACTAAGCCCCACCCATACCTGAGTAACTTCCATATAATCACATCCATGAGTGAGACTGAGACATCGGTGAAAAGCCACATTTTACTCTAGACTGTGCCAATAGGCAAATGTACAAGTACTGCATTCATCGAGACATGGCAGACAGGCGACCTAAGTTCATTATCCTGTAGAAAGCCAATTTTAGCCATTTTCATTTATGAAAAAAAAAAAGACTTATCACCTTTTATCCGTTTGTCTGTCTCTGTGGGCGTGTGTGATGGTGTGTGTGTGAGATGGAAAATTGTGTGTCCCCCTAATAACATCTAAACGGATGAAGCGATTTCAATGAAACTCGGTATGTTCATAGCAGTATTCCGGACGACCTCGACCGTGCCCTTCAAATTTTGTTATGTCTCCCCAATACAACATGGCGGCTGGGCGAAATATTTCACCAGCATTCAATATCTCCGAAATTATTACCGATATCACCTTGGAATTTTGTACGGTGATAAAGTGACCTACTAGAAGTTCATCTATGTGACTTTTGAAAACCTGATAACTACAAAACCAACATGGCGGTCAAGCGAAGTTGCGACTTTTAAATAGACGTTACTCGCGATTTAACAAACCAAACGTAATTAAATTTGGTACAGTATATGTTTATACACATTGTAGAGCACCGACATCTAACTTCGTTCAATTGTTTACATAACCTCAAGATGGTGGCTGTGCGAAATATTTCACCGGAATTCTATATCTCTTAAACTATTACCGGTATCACCATGTAATTTTGTACGGAGATAAAGGGCACTACTGGAAGTTCATCTATGCGACTTACAAAAACCAATAACTACAAAACGAACATGGCGGCCAAGCGAAGTTGAAAGTTTTAAATAGACTTTTCTCGCGATTCAATGATCAAAACGCAATGAAACTTGGTACTGAAAATCATTATACACATTGTAAACCACTGGCATCGAATTTAGTTCAATTGTTTATCTAACATCAAGATGGCGGCTGTGCAAATTTCGAAAATTAAGATTTTATTTCTTGTGTTCTAATCATGCGATCGAAATCAACATTTGCATAATGAACGTACACAATAATCATCATATAATAGTACGGTACATAACTCTATGGCCTACATATATTAAAATCCAACATGGCGACCATACGAAATATTTAGACGGTTCTCAATATATATTAATGTACAACAGCAATCAAACAGATATTTTGTAAGTGTATAGAGGCTATAAGCATAAGTTCACATATGGGACGTTCAATAACCTGGCGAGCACAAATCCAACATGGCGGCGACGTGAAATTTAAATATTCAAAAGGGCGTTTCTTGCGTTTTAACCATCCGAGCGCAGTGAAACTTGTTACGGTACATGCTTATAGAAATTTTAATCGACTGGCATCTAATTCATTTAAATTATTTTCATAACCACAAGATGGCGGCTGAGCGAAATTTTAAAATCCCGATTTTATTTCTTGTGTCCTAATCATGCGATTGAAGTTTGAATAAAACACCTACACAATAATCTTCATGTAATAGTGCATACATCTAAGGCGTACAATATAAAAATCCAACATGGTGACCATCCAAAATATTTAGACGGTTCTCAATATCTACGAATCTATTGCGGCAATCAAACTGACAATTTGTATGTTGATAGAGGCAATTGATATTAGTAGGATATATGAAAATAGGCCATTTAGTTCTTCACGGAACTACTTGTTCAGTGTTGCCATAGTAAACGAAGTTATGCTTTTCAGTCGGGCAACACGATTGCATTGAGTGTAATACCCTAATTCTGAAAATACCTAGCTAATTACACGACATTAATAAATTCACTGTCTGGCTCCATGGCTAATTTGTTAGCGTGCTAGGCTTTGGCCAGAAGGGTCCCCGGTTCGTTTCCCTGCTGACCAGTGGTCAGGGGACTGGGTGTATGGAACGTCTTCATCGTCACTTCATCGTCATTACGACGCGCAGGTTGTCCACGGGCGTCAACTAGAAACACCTACTCTCGGCTTCTCAGGAAGCCACAAAAAAAAAAGTTTTGATCGTCAAGCGTTCATCATCACATCCTTTACTCTCAGGCTATCATGCCTAAATCTATTCCTATGAATATACGGGTTAGTATATATACACTGTTTCGTTACAGAAATTTATTGTAACCTTCTCAATATTGTTAGTCTTGTATGCTATTTATGATATATGAATCGCAGCCAAAGGCAATAAGATGGTCATATTTTAACCCATTTTTATTTTAAAAAAATACGCCTTTGAGATCACCTTTTGTCCGTGTGTGTGTGTGTGGGTGTGTGTCCCCTCTAATAACGTAGAAACGGCTAGAGCGATATCAATGAAACTCTGTAAGGTCATAGCACCTTTCCGACTACCCCAACCGTGTCCTTTAAATTTTATTACGTCTCACCAATTCAACACTGCAACTGTGCGAAATATTTCACCAGCATTTAATATCTCCGAAACTATTACCGATATCACCCTGCATGTTTGTACGCTGATAAAAAGCACTACTAGAAGTTCACCAATGAGACTTTCAAACCCCTGGTAGCTACAAAACCAACCTGACGGGCAAGCGAAGTTGAGACTTTCAAATACGAAGTACGTCCAGAAAGTAAGATCCGTTTGGTGATAACATTAAATTGTGTACAGATACAGAAAAAATATTTCTTGCACAAAATTCTACAACCCTTAATCTACTTTTCCACATAACTGCCGAAATGTTGCAGGAATTTGTCGTAGCGTGGCATGAGTTTTGTATACCTCCTTCATAGACGTGTGCCGCCTGTGTCTTCTACTAGTTGTACGTTCCACTGCAGCGCAGTTCCGCATATGCGCGGTAGACGCACTGTATCAAGGAGAAGAAACGTGCGCCATTTGGAGAGCGCTGTCAGCCACGTACGCGTTGTTGTGCATGTTTACTCGTACAATGTCGGTGTTGATTGAAAATCCCGCCGCTTGTGAAATCAGATCTGTGATTCGTTTTCTGAATGCTAGGAAAGTGAAACCAATTGAAATTTATCGGCAAATTAGCGAAGTGTATGGATAAAATGCGATGAGTGATTTAATGGTGAGAAGATGGGTCCGACAGTTCAATGTTGGACGTAGTGAAGTGCACGATGAAGAACGAAGTGGGCGTACATCTTTGGTTACAGAAGAACAGGTTCATGCGAATGATGACAACATCCGGGAAAACCGCAGGTTTACAATTAGTGCTCTCGCTATGGAATTTCCCCAAATCTCACGATCACTAATTCATGAAATTGTTACCGAAAAACTGAACTTTCATAAACTTTGCCAAAGATTCTTACGGAGCAACACAAAACAAAACGGATGGGTAGTGCACTTCAGTTTTTGACCCGTTACAATGAAGGCGGCGAAGAATTTCTGACACAGATAGTCACAGGAGATGAAACTTGGGTTTCTTACGACACCCCTGAAAGTAAGCGGCAATCAATGGAATGGAGGCACACTTCATCCCCAGCAAAGGTTAAGCCGAAACAAATCTTGACACCTCGGAAAATGATGTGCACAGTGTTCTGGGACTGGAAAGGCATCTTACTCATTGATTTCTTACCGCGTGATGAAACAATCAACGCAGATGCTTACTGCGAGACACTTAGGAAATTGCGCCGCGCAATACAGAATAAGCGCCGAGGGTCACTGTCAAAAGGTGTTGTTTTTCTTCACGACAACGCACGACCACACACTGAAAATGTGACGAAAAACCTCCTACAGGGATTTGGTTGGGACGTGTTTGACCACCCTCCGTACAGCCCTGACCTCACTCCTAGCGACTTTCATCTGTTCACACATCTCAAGTTTTTCCTTGGCGGTCAACACTTCAACAATGACGACGAGCTGAAAGAAGATGTTTCCAACTGGTTGAAGACACAGGCGGTAAAACTTCTATGAAGAAGGTATCCAAAAACTTGTGCCACGCTATGAAAAATGCCTGCAAAAGTTCGGCAGTTATGTGGAAAAGTAGTTTAAGAGGTGTAGAATGTTTTGCAATAAATAATTTCTCTGTATCTGTACACAATTTAATTTTATTACCAAACGGAACTTACTTTCGGGACGTGCCTCGTATACTTTTCTCGCGATTAAACTGTCCAAACGCAATGAAACTTACTACAACGAATGTTCATGCACATTGTAGTGCACTAAGATCCAATTTAGTTCAATTGTTTATATAACCTCGAGATGGCGGCTGTGCAAAATATTTCACCGGCATTCTATATCTCCTAAACTATTACTGATATCACCCTGAAATTGTGTACGGTTAAAAAGGGCACTACTACAAGTCTATCTATGTAATTTTGAAAAAACTGTAAAGTACAAAATGAACAAGGCGGCCAAGCGAATTTGTCGTATTTTAATAGACTTTTCTCGCGATTTAACCATCTGAGCGAAGTGAAATATGGCACATAAAATGTTTATACATATTGTAATGTACTGACATCTAATTTAGTTTAATTGTTCACATGACATCAAGATAGCGGCTGTGCCAAATTTTAAAATTAAGTTTTCATTTCTTGTGTCGTAATCATGTGATGGAAGTGAAAGTTTGAACAATGAACCTACACATTAATTTTCCTTTAATGGTACATAACTCTGTGGCCTATACATATAACAATCCAATATGGCGACCATCCGAAATATTTAGACGGTTCTCAATATCTACGAATCTTTTACTGCAATCAAACTGAATTTTTTTATGTTCATTGCTGCTATGAACATAAGTTCACCTATAATACTTTCAATAACCTGCTGAGCACAAATCCAACATGGCGGCGACGTGAAGTATAAATATTTAAATAGACGTTTCTCGCGATTTACCCATCCGAGTATAGTGAATCTTGGTACGGTAAATGTATATACAAATGTTAATCCACTGGCATCTGATTTATTTCAATTGCTTTCATAACCACATGATGGGAGCTGTGCCAAATTTTAAAATCTCGTTTTTCTTCTTGTGTCTTAATCATGCGATTGAAATTTGAATACTACACCTACACAATAATCTTCTGATAATAGTACATAACTCTAAGACCTTCATTTATATAAAAATCCAACATTGCTACCAACCGAAATATTAGACCGTTCTCAATATATACGAATCTATTACAGCAATCAAACTGAAATGTTGTATGATGATAGAGACAATTAACGTAAGTAGGATATATGAAAATAGGCTTTAGTTCTTCACGGAACTACTTGTCATTGAATGCTCGAGGGCTCCCAACAAGTTGAATTTCAAGTAGCTCGAACTTTGACTACCATATGCTACTGTCACTAATTCTTGCAGCGAACGTTGGAACTTGATAGAACGTTTCCTCACCACCCAAATATAACCTAGACATTTTGCTACATACCACGAATTCCAGTGGTAGGTTCTTTTACATGCCATAATTCTATGACATCGGCGCACTGGCTTTACTTCCCCTCCGAACGAAGGCATACTGAAGAATTTTAACGCTCTTAAAATATCGGACGATTTTGGCCGTGTTTGAACCCTCCGTCTGGAACATAGCAGTTCAGCATGCAACAGGAGCCACTTTTTGTTGTGATATTGTTGCTGGCTGTTGACCTGCAGATTTGCAGGGAATTAAACGAGAGCCCATGACTAGATATATCTTGTACCCCGCCCATTCATTGGGCACAATCGTGTTGACCGACTGAAAAGCTACAAATGATAATCAAAATCTTCATTTAATAATATCAATTTTGAGAGAAAACTGGAAGAGCCTCCATGGCGAAGGCGGCAGCACGCCGGCCTCTCACCGCTGGGTCCTTGGTTCCAATCACGGTCACTCCATGTGTGATCTCTGCTGGACAAAGCGGAGGCAGACAGGTTTTTCTCCGGGTACTCCGGTTTTCCCTGTCAAAATTTCATTCCAGCAACACTCTCCTGTATAATTTCATTTCATCTGTCATGCATTTAATCATTTCCCCAGGGGAGTGCGACAGTCTTCGGCATCCGGTACAGTTCATATCCGCGCCGCTAGAGGGGGGCTTCATTCATTCCATTCCCTGACCCAGTCGGTCGACTGGAAGCAGGCTGTGGATTTTTTTTGAGAGAAAATTGGCATGATTTTTGTAATTTAATGACATATTGCTTGAGGTGTTGTCTACACCCGCATGCGACTAATTACGTTATAAAATGAGGTGTAACTGCCTAAGGTTTAATACATGAAATAGTCGCACTTGCGTTGCAAAACTTTGTATAAGCTTTTGTTTTGATATTACAAACATGTTGGTAGAGAAACTTAACTTTGTTTTATCTACACCGTGAGGTGGTTTGCTTCTCAGTGCTGTTTGGCGTGTGACGTCATGGCGTTGGCCTACACATGTGGTGCGAGTGGTCATCACTCTACTGTTGTGTGGATGATGTCTGGTTATCTGCATTAATTTTTCAAGCATATTAGGAACAATATTGATTTAACGAATTTTCTTCTTCAGATACAGCACTATGCGGCCTCCAGCCTTAAGCACTTTAGTGCTACAACACTGAAATGTATCCATGTTTGTGTGCCAGCAGTAATACGATATGTCAGTCAATCAAAACAAAAATGAAAGTCCACATTGCGCCTGACATGCACGCATGAACACGCCGCGTCATAGTTTGTCTGACACGTTCAAACACTCCAGGCACTGAATGTATCCGATGGCTGCCATTAATTTAGCTATGGAGAAAGCACAGACATCATCTAACGCGAAATGGGAGAGAGTAGAATAAATGATACATGACAAAACATAATTCCTCACTCCAAAATTAGTATGCCATATTTCCACCATTCAAAGTGATAGCACAGGAACGTAACTTCTCAACGATCAACATTTAATAGGGATGATATTGTCTTTATTGGGTAATATACTAGCCATGCTTCAATTATATCCCACATTTTAGGAACACGCTAATTATCAATTTGTGTACTAGTAAGGAGCAACAAGTATTATTTGGCTACTGATTTTAGGAAATTAATTCATTTTGGGTCCTGGCATGGAAATGATGCAAGTATGGGCACAAAAATGTCAATTTCGATTCGTCAAAATGAAAGTTAATGAACTGTAAACGTAGGATTTTGAATTTACATTTACATTAATCAATTCCCAAAACCAGTAAACCTTTTAAGTCCCCTTGATAAGTTAAAAAGTGTGACTTCAACATTTTCTTCTTAAATGCGAATGAAAAAACTCAGCAATGTGGCAGCAAATGGCTAACTCAGAACTAAAAAGGTTAAGCAACATCGCGACATCATAGTTGTGTAGTTCCATTTACTTAAATGACACTGTATCAGGCACTAGGTCTCGTGAGTGTATTTGCAATTGGGGATATGATTAGACAGGGGGAATCCTTGGCCTTAAATTTGGTACCATCCTGGTATTTGATTAAGGTAGGAGTGGTGAACAAGGATATCGTGTTCATAGTTGGAGATTGGAATGCTAAAGTGGGAAATCAAATAGTAGATTGTGTAACAGGACAGAGACTCCTAGAATTCTTCCTAGATAATTCACTGATTATTACCAACACACTATTCCAGTTACCCAAAAGACGTCTATACACTTGGACTTCACCAGATGGCCAATGCCGGAATCAAATTGATTACATAATTTGTAATAGTAGGTGGAAAAGTGCTATTCAATCTACTACAACAAGACCAGGCGCTGACTGCGGATCAGATCATGAATTATTAATTGCAAAATTACGGTTGAAGTTGAGGAAAACGGCTAGAACTGCCTCATCATACAGATTTGACCTGGGAAGAATACCTTGTGATTCTACAGTAGAAGTCAGGAACAGATTTAATACATTGCAGATTGGAGGCAAAACCCCTGAAGAGTTGTGGACAGAAGTATATGCTGCTGTAAAGCAGGAATCAGAAAAATGCATTCCCAAGGAAAGAATAAGAAGAAGGCCAAATGGTTATCGGATGAGGCACTGCAAATTGCAGAAGAACGAAGGAATGCAAAAATTAAAGGGGATAGATCAGCAATGTTTGAGTTTAATGCAGAGTTTAGAAGATTAGCTACAAGAGATAAGAATATTTTTATAACCAATCAATGTAAGGAAGTTGAGGAGAATAACAGAATGGGAAAGACGAGGGAAATTTACAAGAAAATTCGGGATATTAAAGGGAAACTTCAGGCAACATTTGGGATAGTAATAGATAAACAAGATGTTCAGTGAAGAACATATAGCCTACTTTCTCCTAAATGGCTGGGTATTGTTATAACTCTTTGTCCTTTTCAAGGAGTATACTTGAATGTTGGTTGTAGCAGCTTGTTGAAATGCAACGTGCTATACGGATATTAAACAAGAATATGAGGTGCCCTTTGATAGTGCTACCTCTGTACCAAATTTCGTTCAATTCGGTATCATCGTGTTTGAATAGATAGGAAGAATCAATTGGCACACATACATGGCCGCCATCCGCAAATTATTGGGCAGATGACCTCGTAGTTTGGTAAAATGATTCTCCATACATAAAGGTATAATGTTGCAAAATTTGGTTGAGATCAGATGATTATGTTGGTCATAATTTGAATTAAGCTTTGAACATTTGGGTGGCCGCCATTACGTTTTCGTCAAGACGGCGGCGATATACAACATGACACCGAGGTACACTTTGCTAGTGCTACCTTTGTACCAAATTTCGTTAAATTCTGTTTCACCGTGTAAAAAAGATAGGGGAAATCGATTTGCACACAAACATGGCCGCCATCCGCAAAATATTGGGCAGATGACCTCGTAGTTTAATCAAAAGATTCTTCATACATATTGGTATAAAGTTACAAAATTTGGTAGAGATGAGATGAATAGTTTGGTCGTAATTCGATTTAAGCTTGGAAAATTTGGGTGGCCGCCATTACGTTTTCGTCAAGATGGCGGCGATATAAAATATATGACTGAGGTGCCATTTGCTAGTGCTACCTCTGTACTAAATTTAGTTCAGTTCGGATTCAGCGTGTTTGAAAAGATAGGGGGAATCGATTTGCACACAAACATGGTAGTCATCCGCAAATTATTGGGCAGATGACCTCGTAGTTTGGTCAAAAGATTCTTCATACTGAAAGGTATAAAGTAACAAAATTTGGTAGAGATCAGATGAATAGGTTGGTCATAATTTGAATTAAGCTTTAAACATTTGGGTGGCCGCCATTACGTTTTCGTCAAGATGGCGGTGATATAAAACATATGACTGAGGTGCCATTTGCTGGTGCTACCTCTGTACTAAATTCCGTTCAGTTCGGATTCAGCGTGTTTGAAAAGATAGGGGGAATCGATTTGCACACAAACATGGGGGTCATCCGCAAATTATTGAGCAAATGACCTCGTAGTTTGGTCAAAAGATTCTTCATACTGAAAGGTATAAAGTTACAAAATTTGGTAGAGATCAGATGAATAGGTTGGTCATAATTTGAATTAAGCTTTGAACATTTGGGTGGCCACCATTACGTTTACGTCAAGATGGAGGCGATTTAAAACATGACACTGAGGTGCCCTTTGCTAGTGCTACCTCTGTGCCAAAAATCGTTCAATTCCGTTTCACCTTGTTTGAAAAGATAGGGGGAATCGATTTGCACACAAACATGGCCGCCATTCGAAATTATTGGGCAGATGACCTCGTAGATTGGTCAAAAGATTCTTCATACATAAAAGTATAACGTTACAAAATTTGGTAGAGATCAGATGAACAGGTTGGTCGTAATTTGATTTAAGCTTTGAACATTTGGGTGGCCGCCATTACGTTTACGTCAAGATGGCGGCGATATAAATCATGACACTGAGGTGCCCTTTGCTAGTGCTACCTCTGTACCGAATGTCGTTTAATTCGGTTTCACCGTGTTCGAATTTATAGGGGGGAGGGGGGGGGACAGACATTCAGAGTACACACACTCACACATTCACACACACACACACACACACACACACACAGACAGACACACAATTTTGGCCCTGTGTTGATCTCATAAGTCTACTTTCATTTTTTTCAAAAATCGAAAGTAGGCTAAAATGGCAAAGATCTAACAGAAGCAGAGGACATTAAGGAAAGAAGGGTGGAATATGTAGAAGATCTGCATAAGAAAGAACCATGTATTATGGATAATGAAGTTCATGTGCCCTTCGAACCAGCACCTGATATTTTGGAAACTGAAGTCAAATGGGCCGTAGAGAATATTGCTAAAAACAAAGCAAGTGGACATGATGGAATTCCAATTGAAATGTTCAAAGAAGTTGCAGGTAGTGCAGTGAACATTTTACGTTATATATGTCAGCAAATATGGAAAACCCAAGAATGGCCAAAAGACTAGAAAAGTTCAGTATTCATCCCAATTCCTAAGAAGGGAAATTCTAAAGAATGCACGAATCACCGAACAATAGAACTTATCTCACATGCTAGCAAAGTCATGCTTAAAATCCTACAAAATAGACTACGCCAGTATGTAGACCGACAGCTACCTGAAGAACAAGCTGGATTTCTTAAAGGAAGAGGGATCAGAGATCAAATCGCCAACGTACGATGGATTATGGAGAAGGCAAGAGAATTCCAGAAAGATGTATATTTTTGTTTTATTGATTATGCTAAAGCTTTTGACTGTGTTGATCATAATGAGTTATGGAAAGTACTAAAATACATGGGAGTACCAGAGCATATCATTAACCTCATCCGGAACTTATACTCTGATCAAGAAGCTTCAGTGAGAACCATATATGGAACAACTAAATGGGTTAAGATTCCAAAAGGCGGTACCGTACGGCAAGGCTGTATATTGTCACCTTACCTTTTCAATCTGCATGCAGAACACATTATGAGGAATGTGGGGTTGGATGAAGAAGAAACAGGAATCAAAATAGCTGGGTTAATTATAAACAACCTGAGATATGCAGATGATACAATCCTGATGGCTGAAACTGAAGAAGATTTAAACAAGAAGTTCCGTGAAGAACTATACAGCCTACTTTTCATGCCAATGATTATTCTACAGTATATGAACCTATCTAGAATAATGACGAAATTAAGTTGGTAATATCGAAATATCTAATTAGTTCAAAATATACCTGGTATAATGTAGCTTAATAGAGAACTACAATTGGCAGCCCTGGTGACTGAATATATTCTTAGTAGCACCTCTTAAGGTACAGAATACAAAATTTGGTTGAAGTCCATTGGACGTTACATGAAGTTAGACACTGGATCTATCAGCACGCGTAAAAGCATGTTGCCAACAATACCATGCGTGTGCTGGTCAGAAATAATCTGAATGATTATGATATCTTGTTGTGCCAATTTTGGATGAAATCCGTTTGTTAGTATAGAAGTTACATGTATTTTAAAATTGGACATATCAGCAGGCATAGAATCATGTTGGCAGCACTGCCTTGTATTAATTACTCCAAATTAATCTAGAATGCCAGGTGCTATACGTGTGCAAAGTATAGAGCTGTTGGCTTGCATACTTTCTGATATATTGATATTCGGGTAAAAAGAATATAGACAGCATTTATTAACAGTTGTCAGCCCTGATTGCTCTTAAAAATACGTACAGTCATATCTGTTATGGTACACATAGCACATACGAAATTTGGTTGAAATCCAACTGATAGTATAGAAGTTACATGTATTTAAAAATTGTTACTATCAGCAGGCTTATAATCATGTTGGTAGAACTGACGTATATAAGTTACTCCAAATTAATCTAAAATGTTAGGTACTATACGTGTGCATAGTTTAAAGCTGTTGGCTTGCATACTTTCTGATATATTGGTATTTGGATACAAAAAATATAGAAAGAGTAATTATTAACAGTTGGCAGCCCTGGTGGCTCTTAATAATACGCTCAGTCATATTTGTTTATGTACAGATATTACATACAAAATTTGGTTGAAATCCAATTGATAGTATAGAAGTTATATGCATTTAAACATTGGACCTATCAGAAGGCTTAAAATTATTTTGGCAACACTCTCATGGTTGGCCTCCTGGAAATTAAACTGAAATAGTATTATCTATATGTGTGCTAATTTTGGAATAGCTCCCTTGCATACCTTGCATGATATCCAACATGGAGCTCAAATTTCTAGTGCGTTTTTTCAGCAGTTGGTAGCACTGACATCATTTTCAAATATGGACGTGAGCTATTCCGGTGCACATCTTTACTCATACTAAATTTGGTTTTGATTGCTGCAGCCGTTTAGAAGTTGATAGGGGACACACACACACAGCCAGACAGAAGGACAGACAGACAGACAGACAGACACACATTTTCCCGGATCGATCTCATAAGTCTACTTTTTCCTCATTTTTGCAAAATGTGAAAAGTAGGCTAAAAATCTCTTACTGAAAGTGAAAGAGGAAAGTTCAAAGGCTGGACTAATGTTGAATGTCAAGAAAACAAAAATTATGACAACTACAACTCTCAATTTATGGCAAGTAGGAGGAGAAAAAATGGAGATAGTCTCTGTTTTTAACTATCTTGGCTCACAGATTTCTGCCGATGGTGACTGCAGTCATGAGTTCAAAAGACGATTGCTACTTGGTACACAGGCATTTTCAAATTTGGACAATATCTTAAGGAGTAGAGACCTAACCTTAACAACAAAGATCCGTATAGTAAGGGATATGGTTTTTCCAGTTGTGATGTACGGATATGAGACCTGGACCATAAGAAAAGCTGAACGCCGTAGAATAGATTCCTTCGAATTATGGTGTTGGAGAAAAGTTCTTAGAGTTCCATGGACTGCGAAGAGAACCAATAAGTCAGTTTTACAGCAAATTAAACGAGTGTGTTCCTTGGAGGGCTTAATCCTGAAACAAAAACTGGGCTACTTTGGACACATAATGAGAAGACTTAATTCATTAGAGAAGACCTTAATGCTGGGGAAGATAGAAGGCACAAGAAGAAGAGGGAGGCAAAGAATGAGATGGTTGGATGGCATCACAGAAGCACTAAATTCCAGCTTGGAAAATCTTCGAGGGGCAGTGCAGGATAGAAGAAATTGGCGTAGTTTAGTACATGGGGTCACGGAGAGTCGGAATCGGCTAAACGAATAGAGAAAGAGAGAGGTGAATGACGAGAAACCGCTTGTAGTATGGCTGTGCTGGCAATCAAATTCACCTCATGTCGCTTCTATCTCACGAGTCTTGAGTGTAAGTTTACACCCCGTTCCAGACGACAGACCAAAATTTAATCATGGCAGAGCATGGAATTGAACTTGGACCTCAAAGGTCACAACCAATAACGTTAGCCACTGCACCATAGGAGCGTTAGTACACTTTTGATGTGTAACATCTTTCCACTAGGTTGTATATTTCTTGTGGGGGTGATTTTGGAAAGAGGACGGAAATGTGACCGAAATGGGACAGAAACAATGAGCGCGCGCGGTGGCGGAGATTGGTACAACGACGTACTGTAAGCCACGTGGCTATGTGGAATGTAAATCGCATACGGTTTACTTCAAGGTTTGGAGACCCCATTAAAGATATTCCTACAATAAACCATCATCAAATTGTCGTTCTTTGGTGTGAAAAAATTAATTATATCATATTTGCGGAAAACAATTATGATTTATTAAATCTTCATACTTTTGCTGTATTCTCATTTAATGTAAACTTTCGAGGTACTGTCGGCCAAAATACAGCACTATGTGGAATGCATATCGCATACGGTTTACTTCAAGGCTTGGAGGCCCCCTTAAAGATATTCCTACAATAAATCTTCTTCAAGTTGTCTTTCCTTGGTGTGAAAATATTCATTATATCATATTTGCTAAAAGGATTTGGCACATAAGTTTTACAAGTAGCTATATCAATGACCAACAGAGTTCACTGTTAACAAGGGATTTGCGCACCCGGCAGACACATAGTAGGATAACATGTCACATGTTACACATCATATGCGACTACTGTAAGGCTCGTATTTTAAAAAATCTCTTTTCACTAATGAGGGCGAAACAACGGTTAACAAATAAATACATAAATAAATAATTCTCAGAAAGATACATGGCGCTGTTCTCCGAGTCGGAACTTGGATCAGACGACCTATAAAGGAACTCTGGAAACAGATACCATCACAGAGAAATTTAGGAAATGGCGCCTACAGTTCTATGGACACCTGTGGAGGATGGATGAAACCAGACTCACTAAGAAAATTTTCAACATCATTAAAACAAGTACATTAACAACCAGTTGGATGAAAGAAACACAGGAGGACCTGGAACGATTCAAAATCTCTGAAGACGATATTAAAGACATAAATCAATTCAGAAATAAAGTCAGAAACAAGAAATTTGAACAAGTCTCAAGAAAAGAAACAATCGGGAAAATATGGACAGAGGAAAGGAAGAAAAAACACAGTGGATTAATGAAGAGGGTTTGGGACGAAAAGAGAAGAGGAAAGGAAGTGAAGTTGTGATTGGCTCAAGTTCGCACGCTCTCCCAAAGGGGGTAAAATTGATAATAATAATAATAGTAATTAAATAATTGGCCCGTTATAATAGTGATTTTAACTAATACATGCAATTTTTTCCCTAAGCATGTATTTACTTATCCCTCCCTATATTATTCTGCTAAGGTACCATTCTAGTGTTGTACCGAAAATAAGGTCCCATTAACACCAACCTACAGGTTCAGCATAACCCAATGCGTAAGCGAAACGCACTCACTTACTCTTTACATGCCTCACAATTAATTAAATACCTTAAAACATGTATATTTGCAATGAAATTATCAAAGAATGCAGCACGGTAACCATGGTAACAGAATCTCACAGGTCCATCTATTTCTGTAAGACGCAATGCAATTCCAATTATGACATGTCTGTGAAAGTTTCCAGACGGTTATAAGGTTATCACGGAACCAAATTAAGCTGTAAAATTCATCAATACATACAGTATAATGCACTTAAGGGGATCAAGGGTCACTCTAGAATTTTTTCACGCAATTTTCACGTGTGATTGTGGTACGAAAGGTCTTTTTCACCCGACTATAAAGGGTCTCCGAAAACCACATTTAAAGGCCCTTAAATTAACAGTGTCTGTGATATTCCCAGAAAACTAACTTCGCTCTGATATACCTATGAAGGAATGACAAACCCCTAACCACTGCACCAGTAGCTGAATTGATCAAGTCTGATTATTCATACCAAGGATAAATATCTCATACCATTCATGGTTGAGATTTTGCTAAGTGTACTCTTTACAACTAGAATATTCACGGGCGAAGCTGCGACGGGTAATGCTAGTTTATTATTATTTATATTATAGGTATACTTCATATCCTGACCCAGTTATTTGGCAAATTCATATCGCCGACTGAAGAGTTACAACTAACAGTTTATTGGTCACTGCTGTTGGCAGTGAAGTGTTTTACACCTCATTTACGAACAAACACTGCTCAGTACTCGGTTAACTCTGTATTATATGCTAACACCTAAATGTGCAGCCATACCACCATCATTAACAATATTGAATATTGCGCTCATAAAATTAAGCAGAGTGCAGAGACGTGCGATATGGCAAGGTAGTAAATTATCTGTCATTAGGTTGAGGCTATTAAACTGTAAATTAGATATGAATTCAATTTCTCGTCCTATTTTGAACCCATTAAATTCATAGATATCATTACTCGTCTCTCAAGAAGCTGCAGTTTACGACGGCCGCCTGGAGCAGTTGCCAACTTACTCAAGTGTGATTGGAATTGAATGTAGGTTATCGATCCTCGAAGACGCCCCAGAGCCTTTCCTTTCTGTTGAGTGGAGGGTTACCAGAAAACGATACGTGATGACTCCAACCTGTTGCCATTTGGATACATTTTTGATAGCTTTTGTGTGGCTTTGGGGTACGTATTTTGATTTCGATCCTTAAGATCCTGGGTTCGATTCCCAGGTCTGACGGTTTAAAAAGGGCATACTTAGTCTCGTGAGGCAAATGTGCCCAGAGGTGGATTTGTTACCCACCTCAACCATCCCAACCCACCCCTTTCTTGGTGTAGCGGCTGGCATTCCTGGCCGTCACCTCCAAAGTCCGAGCTCGATTCCAGGCTCTGCCAAGATATTTAATTCTGGTCTGAGAGCTGTAGCGGAGCACACTCAGCCTCGTGAGCCTACCCAAACTGAGGAAAGGTGTGTTCTATTCCCTCCTCAGCCATACTGGAAGTGGTTTTCGGTGGTGTACCACTCCTACTCCAGGCAACTATAGGCCTCGGCTGCCTCCTTCACAATCCTCACCTGAATTACAAATACACACTACTACTACTACTACTACTACTACTACTACTAGTGTTACTACGACTACTACAGACATCTCAATAACACAGGTTTTCAGTAAAATTCTACACACACATCCAAGTACACGGGGCTGAGTGACCACGATGCCCAAGCCGCTCAAATGAACTGCTGTTTTAATTCAGTTAGCCCGTGTACTTGGGAGTGTGTAGAATTTGTCTGATAACCTGTATTATTGTGGTGTTTGTAGAAGTAATAGTAGTGTGAGTATATTTGAAATGAAGGTGAGAATTGGGAACGAGGCGGCCGTAGCTTTAAGTTAGGTACCATCCCGGCATTTGCCTGGAGTAGGTGAGAGGAACCATGGAAAACTACTTCCAGGATGGATGAGGTAGGAATCGAATACGCCTCTTGTCAGTTTTGCCCCACGAGGCTGAGTGTACCCCGACGCCTTCAGATCAGAATTTAATTTCTCGGCAGAGCCGAGAATCAAACCCGGTCTACGTGGTGACAGTCAAGAATGATAGCCACTACGCAACGAAGTGGCCCTCAAATTAAACAACAACTCAACCATCCTAGAAGTAGTTTTCCGTGGTTTCCGATTTCTTTTCCAGATAAACGTAACCCAGGCAACGGCAAACTCCTTCAAAGGCCTAGCCCCTAAAAGGAAAATGAACACTCAAATATGGCCATTGAAAAAACACAGGTTGTCAGGAAAATGTCTATATATACACACAACCATGTGCTCGAGATTAATGACCTCTAAAACAAGTCTCAAAATGAAACAACAGCAACAGATATAACTACATTAAACACCTCAATAATTCAGAACTTATTTAAATGACACGTATGTTTAAATTATTGTTTGCGATAATTCTGTGACTTCTTCTGGAACTTTATTATAAAGGAAGGGAAATAGAAAACACATTATCCATGACAAAAACTTAAAATAATATGAACAAATCATTTAGGAGAACTGAGAGTTGTGTGTAAAAATTGCTTACTTCCCAAAATAGTACGCTCTCCTCTCGTAGTCTTCGTAGCGTGTTTGCGTTGTCTTCTCTGAATTCATTATGCAGAGCAAGAAAGAGTTCGAATCCCACCTCGGGTATTTTTAGCCTACTTTCGATTTTTGCTAAATGAAAGTAGACTTGTGAGATCTACACAGGGTGAAAAATTGTGTGTCTGTCTGTGTGTGTGTCTGGGTGTCTGTCTGTGAGTGTGTACTCTGAATGTCAGTCCCCCCCTATCGATTCGAACACGGTGAAACCGAATTGAACGAAATTTGGTACAGAGGTAGCACTAGCAAAGGGCACCTCAGTGTCATGTTTTATATCACCGCCATCGTGACGAAAACGTAATGGCGGCCAGCCAAATATTCAAAGCTTAAATCAAATTACGACTAACCTAATCCTCCGGTCTCTACCACATTTTGCAAAATTATACCTTTATGTACGAATAATCTTTTGACCAAACTACAAGATCATCAACCCAATAATTTGCAGATGGCGGCCAAGTATGTGTGCAAATCGATTCTCCCTATCAATTCAAACACGGTGAAACAGCATTGAAAAAATATGGTACAGAGGTAGCACTAGCAAAGGGCACCTGAGTGTTATGTTTTAAATCGCCGCCATCTTGACGAAAACGTAATGGCGGCCACCCAAATGTTAAAATCTTATATCAAATTACAACCAACCTAATCATTTGATCTCTACCAAATTTTGCAACATTATACCTTTATGTATGAAGAATCGTTTGAGCAAACTACAAGGTCATCAACCCGATAATTTGCGAATGGCGGCCGTGTATATTTGCAAATCGATTCCACTCTCTAATCAAACATGGTGAAACAAATTTGAATGAAATCTCTAATAAATTTTGCAACAACATACCTTTAAGTAGTAGGCATCTTTTGACCAAACTACAAGGTCATCAGTCCAATAGTTTGTAGATAGCGGCCATTTAGTGTGTAAATCGATTCCCCCTATCAATTCAAACACGGTGAAACCGAATTGAACGTCATTTGGTACAGAGGTAGCACTAGCAAAAGGCAACTCAGTGTCATGTTTTATATCCTCGCCATCTTGACGGAAACGTAATGGCGGCCACCTAAATATTAGAAGCTTAAAACAAATTACGACCAACCTAATCATCTGATCACTACCAAATTTTGCAACCACATATCTTTACGTGGTAAACATATTTTGACCTAACTACAAGATTATCAACACAATAGTTTGCATATGGCGGCCATGTATGTGTGCAAATCGATTCCCCCTATCAATTCCAACACGGTGAAACCGAATTGAACGAAATTTGGCACAGAGGTAGCACTAGCAAAGGGCACCTCGTATTCATGTTTAATATCCGTATAGCACGTTGTATTTCACCAAGCTATTACGACCAACATTCAATTATACTCCTTGAAAAGGACAGAGAGTTATAACAATACCCATGCATTTAGAAGAAAGTAGGCTATATATTCTTTACTGAACATTTTGCTTCTGACTTTCCGTATTCATCTTCCTTGGTATTAGTAACATTTTGTATGATCTTATAATTCCGTTGTCATAATCATATTTTATACTCATATAAATGGAAGTTTGAGTGAAAACATTACTATCAAGTACATGAAAACTTGTTACTTACAGGTATATGATAGTGCACCTCAATGCCATGCTCTAACTTTCTTTACCTTATAGGGCAGCATTCCTTTTTATTCGATACCTTCTAGAGTTCTGAAACAGTAGCCTTCTATACACTGAAATACGTAGTTGGCTGTTTACTTCACAGTTACTAATTCCTCAGGTGGGATTCGAACTCCTTCCAGCTCAGTAAAATGAATTCAAAGCCTGCAACGCTACCACTTACACTACAAAAACAAGCAAGGCCATGCGCACTAATTTAGCTAACTAAAAGAACCTGGCAAGTAAAATTACCAAATCATAAAGTCGAAAGGATGAACCGGGATGTAATTTTATGGAATACAAAACAATAACGATTTTATATTAAAGCTCTGCCTATCATAAATCTTGTACAACAATTATATACATTTCCAAGGAAACACACACATCTTGCTATTAGAAGCAAAGTTTTAAACCCGGCCGAAGCCGTCGGATTTTTTAAGAGCGTTAAAAATCCCTCTGGTCGCCTCCGTAGCGTAGCGGTCAGCATGGTTAGCTGCCGCCCCGGAGGTCCTGGGTTCGATTCCCGGCTCTGCCACGAAATTTGAAAAGTTGTATGAGGACTGGAACGGGGTCTACTCAGCCTCGGGTGATCCAAATGAGTAGAGGGGGTTCGATTCCCACCTCAGCCATCCTCGAAGTGGTTTTCCGTGGTTTCCCACTTCGTCTTCGGGCAAATGCCGGGATGGTACCTCCTTCCCTCTTCCTAGCCTATCCATCCCTATCTTCCATCCCTTCCCCTCCCTCATTAGGCCCCTGTTCGCTTTGCAGGTGAGGCCGCCTGGGCGAAGTGCTGATCACACCTCCCCAGTTGTATCCATCCCGACCAGATGTTCCAAGCTCCAGAACACTGCCCATAGAGGCGGTAGTGGTGAGTTCCCTCGCTGAGTCCGTGGGAACCACCAACCTAGAGGGTAAATTGACTAAATAAAAAAAAAACTCAGTATGCCTTCCTTCGGAGGGGAAGTAAAGCCGGCGGCCCCATGTCATAGATTTATGGCATGTTAAAGAACTTTGCACTAATTACTCCTGTGTGAAACTAAATTGTATAGGTTAAGAATGTAAACAAAGTTCTTACTAGGTTGCTACGTTCGTTTGCAAGAAAAAAGGAAGATTGTAGTTTTACGAGACCGTGAATCTAGTGTTTATGAGCCACGGGACCTACTTTTTACGTGGAATCCGAACCACAGGACATGACATTTCACTTCGAAAATCTCACATGCATTGACCGGGAATCGAACCCGTGCCGCCTTGGTGAGAGGCATACAGCTAGACCGCTGAGCCACCCTCCCACCCCCTCGTTGCCAAGAGCTGACTGCGGTGGCGTTTAGTAGCTAAGTTCTGAACTAGGCCTACTAGTCGTTGACGGTGGCGTTTGGCGGCAAAAGTAGGAACTATTTTAAAAATTCAAAGTTGCAGTCCTTATTTGAATTTAAAAAAAACCAGATACACACACTAATACAGTCATCACAATTAACACGGGTTATCAGACAGATTCTACAGACACCCAAAGTACACGGGGCTACATGACCGCATTGTCGCAGCCCCTAAACTAAGGAACCAACCAACCACCAACCAAAAGTTTTAAATTTTCAAAATTCAAATCGCAACTTTCTTCTATTCATTTTTCAAAATTTGGTTTTTGCTTTGTGCTGACCTTCACCATGTCCCTCATATCGCTAATGTTGATAAGCATTTTGGACTTTTCATTCCTTTTAATTGGGTGTTAAACCTTCCGCTACAAAATTAATCTCACACATTTCCACATTACTAATTAAGCGTAATTATTTTATTTCTTTTGAGCAAACGTTTCATTGAATTACTATTTGGTTGGTAGGTTCCTCAGTTTAGGGGCTGCGACAACGCATTCATGTAGCCCATGTACTTTGTGTGTGTGTAGAATTTGTCTGATAACCGGTGTTAATTGTGATGGCTGTATTAGTGTGTGTATCTGTTTTTAATTCAAGTAAGGACTGCAGACATTCAATTTACATGTAGTTCCTACTTTTGCTACCAAACGCCACCGTCAACGAACAACTAGTTCTGAACTTTGTTACTAGATGCCACCGCAGTCAGCTCCTGGTGACGAACGTTGGAACCTAAGAGCGTTGGTCAATTTAGTTTCACACAAGTTTAGTTAGTGGAAGGTTCTTTTTCATACCATAAATTTATAAAGGTTTAACTCCCATTTTAAAAAGAGAATATTCTAAAAATTCTTATAAACATGGGAGATGTGAGGAAAACGGTGAAGATCAGCACAAAGCAATAGCCAAATTTTAACGAGTAGTTCCGTGAAGAACTATACAACCTATTTTCATATATCCTGCTCATGTTAATTGCCACTATGAACATACAAAATTTCAGTTTAATTGCTGTAACAGATTCGTAGATACTGAGAACCGTCTAAATATTTCAGATGGTCGCCAGGTTGGATTTTTGTTTTTGTACTATTACATTAAGATTATTGTGTACGTGTGGTATTCAAACTTCAATCGCATGATTAGAACACAAGAAGTAAAAACGAGATTTTAAAATTACGCACAGCAGCCATCTTGTGATTATGCAAACAATTGAAATAAATTAGATGCCAGTGGATCAACATTTGTATAAGCATTTAACGTGCTACGTTTCACGGCACTCGGATAGTTAATTCGCGAGAAACGTCCATTTAAATATTTATACTTCACGTCGCCGCATGTTGGATTTGTGCTCACCAGGTTACTGAAAGTCCTATAGGTGAAAATATGTTCATAGTCTCTGTGAACAAAAAAAAAAAAAAAAATTCAGTTTGATTGCTGTAAAAGATTCATAGATATTGAGAACCGTCTAAATATGTCGGAAGCTCGCCATTTAGGATTGTTATATGTATAGGCCATAGAGTAATGTACCATTCAAGGACAATTATTGCCTAGGTTCAGTATTCAAACTTTCACTTCGATCGCATGATTACGACACAAGAAATAAAAACGTAATTTAAAAATTTCGCACAGCCGCCATCTTGAGGTAATGTAAACAATTGAATTAAATTAGATGGCAGTGCATTACAATCTGCAAAATCATTTACTGTACCACATTTCACTGCGCTCAGAGAGTAAAATCACGAGAAAAGTATATTAAAATATTTCAAATTCGCTTGTTCGCCATGTTCGTTTTGTACTTTACAGGTTTATGAAATGTACATAGGTAAACTTGTATCAGTACCCTTTATCACCGTACAAAATTGCAGAGTGATATCTGTAACAGTTTCGGAAATATAGAATGTCGGTGAAATATTTCGCACAGCCGCCATTTTGAGGTTATATAAGCAATTGAACTAAATTAGACTCCAGTGCATTAATATGTGCATAAACATTTGCTTTACCAAGCTTCATTACGTTTGGATATTTAAATCGCGAGAAAAGTCTATTTAAATGTCTCAATTTCGCTTGGCCGCCATCTTGGTTTTGAAGTCACCAGGTTTTTGAAAGTCTCATAGGTGAACTTCTAGTAGTGTCCTTTATCACCGTACACAATTTCAGGGCGATATCGGTAATAGTTTCGGAGATATTGAATTCTAGTGAAATATTCGCACAGCCGCCATGTTGGATTGGTGAGACGTAACAAAATTTGAAGGGCAAGGTCGAGGTCGCCGGGAACAGTGCTATGAACTTACCGAGTTTCATTTAAATCGCTCCAGCCGTTTAGATTTTATTAGGGACACACACACACACACACGGACAAAAGGTGATCTCATAAGCCTATTTTTTCAATATTGAAAATAGGCTAAAAATGGATAAAAAATAGTTATAATTTGATTCTGAAAATTTAAAGCGTTGCTTCTAATTGCATGATGTTCGTTTTCCCTGGAAATGTATATACTTGTTGTGCAAGATTTATGACAGGCACTGTTATAATATCATATCGTTATTGTTTTGGCTCCTTAAGCTGTTTTAATACAGTAAAATCCATTTAGTTTTTAAAATATTATTGGACTTAATTTATTTCGCAACACAAATTTATAATTATAATTCAGACAGAAAATTAATAATTTGTACTACAAATCACAATCAGATGTTTTAATACTGGTCATAATTATGCTAAGGACAGATAGTATCGCAAGTACCCAGTACAAATATAAGGTAGACTTCTGACAGGTAAAATACTTTCTTCTTTACAAGTTTTAAATACACTTATCTGCAATTTGGTTGCTGCTTGGCATGTTTCTTCCTTGAGACACAAGGCATAAAGAAGGGAGTTCAAGAAGAGACCGCGGAACGTGTGCAGTAAATAAACAGTTCTTGTACTGTATAGCAAACGAATGAAGCGTGCAGCAGTTTGAAACTACTCCAGAACTAGAAGAATAATTCTCCAGTAAAAAAGGGTCAAGAGACAACTCTTGGTTCATATAGTTTAGGCACGTAATGAGAGTACTATTACCGGATTGCAGGTATACGTGAATCTCAAGTAATGCAAGGCTACAGTCGAACGCATACAGGGATATATTTCCTTCCCCAAGTGGTAGTAGCAGAGTCCTACTTCAGTGTAACACTATAGCGTAATGCACTCAAACCACATAATGTCCTTGAATTAACAAAATATTCGTAAGTTACCACTAAGGTTTGGAAGTTCATGCAAAATCATATTTTTGCATATTTATGCATATTTTGGTTATTTTGGCGCAATGCATCATATTTTTCTCCTGGTATCTAAGTTCGTTCAATTGTTTACATAACCTCAAGATGGCGGCTGTGTGAATTTAAAAATTCAGTTTTTATTTCTTGTGTCGTAATCATGCGATTGAAGTGAAAGTTTGAATAATGAACCTACGCAACAAATTTCCCTTAATGGTACATGGCATATATCAATCAAACATGGCGACCATTCGAAATATTTAAACGGTTCTCAATATCTACGAATCTATCAAAGCAATCAAACTGATTCACCTATAGAACTTTCAATAGCCTGGTGATCACAAATACAACATTGCGGCGACACGAAGTATAAATATTCACATGAACGTTTCTCTCCATTTAACCTTCCGAGTGCAGTGACACTTGGTACAGTACATCCTTATACAAATGTTAATCCACTAGCTTCTAATTTATTTCAATTGTTTCCATAACCACAAGATAACAGCTGTGCGAAATTTTAAAATCTCTTTTTTGCTTCTTGTGTCCTAATAATGCGATTGAAGTTTGAATACTACACCTACACAATAGTCTTCATGCAACTGTACATAACTCTAAGACCTACATATATAAAAATCCAACAGGGCGACCATCTGAAATATTTAGTCGGTTCTCAATCTACGAATCTATTACAGCAATCAAACTGAAATTTTGTATGTTGATAGAGGCAATTAACATAAGTAGGTTATATGAAATTAGGCTTTACTTCTTCATGGAGCTACTTGTTGTTACTTCATGTCCTTAAAGTCGTATATTTCGATTCGGACTCCAAGACTCACGTGGTTGGTTAATCAAGACCTGAACATTTCCTTGTTATTGAGAAAGTTGCTTTCCCTCCCTTAAATCGCCCAGAGTATTTGTATCATCTGCTAATTAGTAGCTTGCAATGTCTAGGAGGAAGAAACCCGATTCCTTGCACTTTACTACCTGTTCACAGTAGGGTTCAGCTCATGAATTTCCAGAAATATTATCTGGACCCATTATTTCAAATTTCTTAATTCCGACATTCAGTGAACTGCCAAGCTCCTTACCGTCAACCACAGCACGCACGGAGTTATGGCTCCATTAAAAGCTAACGGCGTTGTTAAGTTGCGAAATTTTGTGAAATAATTTGGAAGTGAAATTTTTCTACCAATGATAGTATCCTTTATTCCAAAATTTGTGAAACAAAAATAGGATGTTTCTAGAAAGTTTTCAGTGACTCAACATTTGGAAACCGCCAAACATAAGCGAAAGAAAGAAAGAAAGAAAGAAAGAAAGAAAGAAAGAAAGAAAGAAAGAACGAGAGAAAAAAGAAACAATTCAGCCCTTGTTAACAAATTCTATTCGTTGCCCTGCAACCAAACTCAGAGAATTTTCTCAAGACCTGTGTGAAGCAACATTCCATTGTTGAAACTGGTAGTTATATGTTCCTCAGTTCATATTTTCTTTGTATTCAAAATGGAAACGCTAAAGATTACGTAGAGTTCGAAATTGCCGTAGTTATTTCATAGTGCATATTTTTTCCCTACTTCGATTTTTGCAAAAAATGAAAGTAGACTCATGAGATCACTATAGGGCCAAAAATTGTGTGTCTGCCTTTGTGCGAGTGTGTGTGTGTGTGTACTCTGAATGTCTGTCCCCCCTATCAATTCGAACACGGTGAATCTGAATTGAACGATATTTGGTATAGAAGTAGCACTAGCAAAGGACACCTCAGCGTCATGTTTTATATCACCGCCATCATGAAAAAAAAAAAAACGTAATGGCGGACACCCAAATATTAAAAGCTTAAATCAAATTACGACCAACCTAATTATCTGATCTCTACCTAATTCTGCAACATAATACCTTTATGTCTGAAGAATTGTTTGACCAAACTACAAGGTCATCAGCACAAAACTTTGTGGATGGCGGAAATGTATGAGTGAAAATCGATTCCCCCTACCTATTCAAACACGGTAAAACCGAATTGAACAAAATTTGGTACAGAGGTAGCACTAGGAAAGGGCACACCTGTGTCTTGTTTTATATTGCCGCCATCATGACGGAAACGTAATGGCGGCCACCCAAATGTTAAAAGCTTAAATCAAATTACGACGAATCTAATGGTCTGATCTCAACCAAATCTTGCAACAACATACCTTTATGTGGGAAGCATACTTTGACCAAACTACAAGATCATCAGCACAATAGCTTGCAGATGGTGGCCATGTATGTGAACAAATCGATTCCCCCTATCAATCCAAACACGGTGAAAACGAATTGAACGAAATTTGGTACAGAGGTAGCACAAGCAAAGGGAACTCCAGTGTCATGATATATATCGCCGCCATCTTGACGGAAACGCATTGGCGGCCACCCAAATTTTCAAAGCTTAAATCACATTACGACTAACCTAATCTTCCGATCTCTACCAACTTTTGCAACAACATTTATTCATATGGCGAGCGTCCTTTGACTAACCTACAAGATCATCAGCCCAATAGTTTGCAGATGGCGGCCATGTATGTGTGCAAATCGATTCCCCCCTATCAACTCAAATACGGTGAAGCCGAATTGAACAAAATTTGGTACAGAGGTAGCACTAGCAAAGAGCACTCCTGTGTCATGTTTTGTATTGCCGCCATCTTGACGAAAACGTAATGGCGGCCACCCAAATGTTAAAAGCTTGAATCAAATTACGACCAATCTAATCAACTAATCTCTACTAAATTATACATTATACCTTTATGTATAGAGAATCTTTTGACCAAACTACAAGGTCATCAGCCCAATAATTTGCGGATGGTGGCCATGTATGTGTGCAAATCGATATCTACCGAATTTTGCAACAACATTTATTCATATGGCGAGCGTCTTTTGACTAACCTACAATATCATCAACCCAATAGTTTGCAGATGGCGGCCATGTATGTGTGCAAATCGATCCCCCCCCCCCCCCATCAATTCAAACACGGTGAACCCAAATTGTACGAAATTTGGTACAGAGGTAGCACTAGCAAAGACCACCTTAGTTTCATATTTTATATCGCCGCCATCTTGACGGAAACGGAATAGCGGCCACCCAAATGTTAAAAGTTTAAATCAAATTACGACCAAGCTGATCATCTGATCTCTACCAAATTTTTCAACAACATACCTTTATATGAGAAGCGTCCTTTGACCAAGCTACATGGTCATCAGTCGAACAGTTTGCATGTGGCGACCATGTATGTGTGCAAATGGATTCCCCCTATCAATTCAAACACGGTAAAACCGAATTGAACGAAATTTGGTACAGAGGTAGCATTGGCAAAGGGAACCTCAGTGTCATGTTTTGTATCGCCGCCATCTTGACGGAAACGGAATGGTGGCCATCCAAATGTTAAAAGTTTAAATCAAATTACGACCAACCTAATCATTTGATCTCTACCAAATTTTGCAACAACATACCTTTTTGAGGGAAACATTTTTTGACTGAACTAAAATGTCATCAGCCCAATAGTTTGCAGATAGTGGTCATGAATGTGTGCAAATCGATTCCCCATATCAATTCAAACACGGTGAAACCAAATTGAATGATTTTTTTTAAAGTGGTAGCACTAGCAAAGGGTACCTCATATTCATGTTTAATATCCGTACAGCACGTTGTATTTCAATAAACTACTACAATCAACATTCAATTATACTCCTTAAAATGACAATGAATTATAACAATACCCATGCATTTAAGAGGAAGTAGGCTATATGTTCGTTACTGAACATCTTGTTAGAAACGTGATGCCTATTTGACCAACAATCAGTGCTTATTTGCATGCATATTTAATCATTTAATAGTGCATGAACTTCCGGGCATTAGTTATCACATTGGTAGCCATTTTTCAGTGCTGACCTAGTATATAAAATTTTAAGATGCTTTTCAGTCGGTCTACATGAGTATACCCACAGGTTATACGGGAAATTTCTTGCACAACAAAGTACTGACCTCAGCCGTCATGAAAGTGGTTTTCCGTGGTTTCCCACCTCCACTCCAGGCAAATGGGGGTATGGTTCCTAAGCTAATTAAGTTAATGCCACGGCCACCTCCTTCCCAATCATCAACGGAATTTCAAATATGCATACTATAACAAACACCACAATAACACAAGTTATCAGACAGTTATCAGTTATTATCCACGTACGCCAGGTTAAATAACCACTATGTCCAAGCACCTCAAATGAAACAACTCAAACGTTGTTTTCTTCACAGAAACTAGAACTTGGGTATATTATGGTACAGGTCTTTGCAATTAAGTTGTTGTTGTTGATTATTTTATGGGCTTTGCGTCATCGTGTACTTAGGTGTGTGTAGAATTTATCTGATAACCTGTCTCACTGTGATGTCGGTATTAGTGTGTGTATTTGGAATTCAGGTAGGATTCGGTTAGGAAGCAGCCGTGGCTTTAAGTTACGCACCATCCCGCATTTACCTGTTGTACAAGTGGTAAACCACGGAAAACCACTTCCAGGTTGGGCGAGGTAGGAAACGAAACAGCCTCTTCTCAGTTTTTCTTCACGGGGCTGAGTTAACCCGTTCCAGCTCTCAGACCAGAATTGAATTTTTGGCAGAGCCAGGAATCGAACCCGGGCTTCCGTAGTGCCAGTCAAGAATGATAGCCACTACGCAACGAGGCGAACATTTGCAATTATAATACAGTACATTAAATTAGCAAAAGAGCTAATTTCATTATCATAACGGACGGCCAGATTCGATGAAGTATATAACTCACTCTGTTAGTTTTAAAAGTGCTTTCCACCAGGGTATACGTCTGTACATACCAAGGGACTTCAATTCTGTACGAAGTTCTTAAATATACTTTATTATATTAGCATTTGGAAAGAATTTCAGAGTTAAAAGTTATGTAATTCATTTTGCAAGGAAGGCCGCATTCCTCCTCCGAAAGTTAAGCAAAGTTGAACATTTAGTTTTCTCTATTGTAAATCAATACTGTAGAAGGCCGAAGTCCAAGTAACTGGTTATATAATTGTTCATAGGAAGTGAAGGTGCCATCTGGGAGGAAATTGATATCAATACAGTCTATCGGAAAGTTTCAAATTAACTTAGATGATGTGGATTGCTCAGTAAATTGGTGGTGAGGATTGTAGTTTTCACATCCTTCCCAGAGCAATAAGAAAGGCCCCGTGAATGTTATAGAGTTAGTTATTGTTGTTTAAAGGGGCTAAACTATGCGGTTGTTCGTTATTTTTTCTTATTGTTTATTGCTTTAATTGTACGTTATTTACCTCACCTCCTAAATCATGCTACATTCTTGTCCCTTATTGAACAACAACAACAACAAAATATCTTTTCAAAGAATATCTATTACCAATCAAAGAAAACAAAAGAATACGTATGTACAACATAACAGATTGAAACTCTTTACAACCCGATATATCTAAATTACACATTTAGAGCGTTCACTTTTCAGTATTTCCCACAAGGTCATCTGCCCCTTGAGTGTTATAGAACACGTTATCGTGTTGGAAGGTATTGTAGCCTATATTCATTTATGGAGAAAATAGGCTTTTTAGATCACATTTTGTGCATGTGTGTGTGAATGTGTGTGTATGTGTGTGTATGCCCTCCTCCCCCCCCCCCGTTATAAAATCTAAACGGTTGGAGCGATTTCAATCAAATATTCCACCGGCATTCTATATCTCTGAAACTATTATCTGATATCACCCTGAAATTTTGTACGGTGATAAAGGGCACTACTAGTATTCGTGGCAAACGCTTAAAATGGTATGAACAAAGTACAGGGCGCCAGGAAATGTTCTCCGAAGTGCCTACATGAGTCTGCGAGAGCTAGCATCAGTCGTTACGTTGGCAGCACTACTGTCGCTTGTATCAAAACAAACAAACAAACAGTAAACTTTGTACTCTCCACAGCCATTCATAGCAGATGCTGGAAATGCTGATGACATATAAGCTCGCTTATTGCAATACACACTGACGATTTCGACAGCCTACAACTCACACGTGTGGGATTCACCCTGTTAAGGACACCGTGCTGCCAATTAAACTGCTGATGCTAGCTCTGACAGAAGGTGGCAGTCACTGCGGAGAACATTTCCTGGCGCCCTGTATTTACGTAGGAGAACTGGCAGTTGTCTTTAATTTAGCTAAATAGGATACGTAGTCCCTTTCGACTTCACAGCGTAAGGAGTTGCGTTGTAGACTGTGAGTTCATTATGCAGAGCTGAAAAGGGTTCGATCCCACTTCAGATAAGATTTTTTATTTCCGTATTCTTCTTTCTTGGTATTAATCATTGATGATATATTATCATCTCATTGTCTTAAACATATCTTATATTCATATGAATGAAAGTTCGTGTTAAAGTCGGAAACAAACTGGCATTGAAGGAGGCGCGAGGTAGAGTTTGGCTGTTTCCCTCTGCTTTAACGATGATTTAGAGAGTTGCGTGGTCATATTTTGACATTTAACGTAATTCATTGGTAGTGGTAAGTTAACGAACGTTTCTGTTTGATGAAATACTCGTGCAAATTTAAATAACCTTTAAGGGTGAATTAAGAGGAAATTGACGTTGGTGAAAACGCCCTTAACCGGCTTTAATTTCCAACGCTCTTTAGTATTTTAGAACTGACGTAAGAGCAAGAGCGGCTCTACTTACCTCTTGAAGGCAATTGAGTAGCTATCTTATTCGTGAGACAATGAATCTGGTGAGGGAAGCCTAGTGAAACGACCGATGGGACCCGTCGCACTGACCACGCGTCCCCCCGCAACATGTAGGCCATATGGCTAAGGAATTGTTGCTTGGTTGGCCAAGGCCCTCAATTGGCTGTAGATCCATAGGTTAATTATCTCTATATACACCCTCTGTATGAAAAGTTCGGTGAATGGTTCTATACTGTACTACGAACGGATTGTTGGCTTACCTGAAACAGCCGTTACTATCCTTAGAAGTAATCCCCGTGGATGGTTATTCACTTCTTAGAACGGCTGTTCAAGTCCCGGCATAGTCTTCCTGAGGGATAGCCTTCAGTCGGGTCGTCACATTACGTTGGATGTCCGAAATGTCCGAAAACCTCTGGCCCTTCAGGGCTTTTCGGCGACCCTGGACCCCGATACTCCATACTTTGGCGCTTGCCTTCGAGGTCATACCTCAGGCACCAGGTCTCGTCACCCGTGACGATGGTTTTCAGGACCATTCCATTCCACGGAACATTCACCCTTCTCACTGCCACCCGTCGAACAGGTGTGCACGTTAGGTTCCATAAATTAACTCTTCTCACTGCCGCCCGTCTATCAGGTGTGCAAGGCAGGTTGCATAAATTCACGCTTCTCTCTTGCTTTCAATTTAGAGTTTTGACGACCCAAACTGAAGGCTATTCCCAAAGAAGACCATGCCAGGAGTTTCCAGGACTTGTTCAGTCGTTGTCAGAAGTGCATAATCATCCACGGGGATTACTTCGAAGGACAGTAACGGCTGTTTTAGGTAAGCCAACAATCCGTTCGTAATATAGCCCATTCACCGAACTTTTCAGATAGAGGGTGTATATACAATACGAAAGGTTCATCCGACCAAAAACTCAAGCTCCTGAATCAGAAAGAGTTAGAAGGTGCGTTTTGTACCAATATCTTCCAAATCGTCTCAATAGTACAGGAAACATCCTGCATTTCTTGAAAAGTCGTCGGAAATATATTTATTTGTTTATAAAGTGTGTTTAAACAAATAAACAAGACGATAGTCCCTGGCAGAACTGTGTCGCGGCAAGCCCGCATAGCACTAGATCCAGGCGGGTAGTCTATACACATGGGGTGCAAACAACCCATTGTTGAAAAGGATATTCAAACAGAATTATCCGCAGTAGTGACGAATTACACTCTGATTTGATAAATATTGACAACTTGTTTAAAAAGTGCGTTTAAACAAATAAACATATTTATAGAAGCCCACATAACAGTAAAGCCGGGCGGGGGGTTAGTGAACATGCGAGATTTCTCACACAGGTCAACTAGTTATTATTATTATTAGTATTAGTATTATTATAGCTCAGTTAATTGGTGAGGAAAGCAGACAACCGCAAACAGAGAACATCGATAAGTTGACTGCGCCCCGAGTGTATTTCATTAACGTGAGTGCCTGCTCTCTATCTTCCATAGTCTGAACCAATAGCCTGAAGTCAGACAAGGATGAACTCTCAGTAAATTAGAACCAACATATTTGTAGCCAATAACTCGACACTGGGACATATATTGAGCCGGACATTGGATTGCTGGTTCTGTATTTACTCACAGAGTGGGCAAGAACAACATCCATTGGGAAATGACAGATCATCCTGTAGCAAACAAAATCGTTAAAACACTTGTCTCTGCATATTGTTTAGGATTACTGATCTAATGATGTAGAATTCCAAACGAGTATACTTTGAAGGATCACTTAGTTGATTTGTAGGATCTTGGAAAGCAGCATAAATGAAATTTTGAAATTGATGGCCTTATGCGAAAGATCTTGTGTTTGTCTGTCTGTTTGTGTTTCTTTCACGCAATAACTATTTAACCAATTTAATCGGTCGGAGATGAAAAGCATTAAGTCAAAAATCGTAATTTTAAAATAATTAGTATTCTGAAGGGCCTTGGAACGGCATAGGAAATAATTAAGTCAGCCTTCTGTACATTTTCTTCAGGAGAAAAAGCACGGAAGCTCACTGGCATGGCAATATCTTTCACAAAGCAATTTGTTTTGAGTGTTTAAGCCAGAAACCACAGCTACATGTAGTGCGATCAGAGGAAAAGAGCAAGTCAATGACGTGCTGCCTTTCAGCGCAGTATTCCGTGCTTAATGTTGGCCGCACTGCAAGATTCCCGCGTGTTACAGTGCTAATGTAAATTACATTTGTACAGGGTTTAGGTGGTTTTTATGTTACAAATCTATTTTTGAATAAAATAACATGTGAAATATTCATTCTGGATGACTTCATTCCGCACTCAACTGACCACGGAGCTGAAAGGCATTAAGTCACGTTTGCAAAATTGATTAGAAACATATTTTTATTAAATTAAAATTGATATTCCGCTAACACAAACATAACCTGAATAGTTGCTTCACAATTAATATAGTGTGTCTGTTCAGTTCTTTTCTATCAATGACGCTTCATTTGTCTCCTGAAAATTGGTGAAAACTGACTGAATGCTATCCAGCTCCGGCCGATTGAATTGATCTAAAACTATACATACAGTAGGTATAACTTGTTATGGTCACCTAACACATAAGTCTATTCATATTTTGTTATAGTCGATCGTTTTTAAAACAATGGCCATTTAAATATAATTTCTTTATTAAACTTTCCTACCTAGTACCACAATAATGGGCACCCACTTAGTCTTATCACAAACTGCAGCCCACTGAATGTACTTGGAATTCAATTTTCCAAAGCCCCTTCGAGTTCTTAACAAAAATATAAGAAATATGCATTGCGGTACATTTCAGTTCATAGGCGACCGATACGAACGTGTTTTTACAAAACATTATTCCTTTTTTAGCCTATTTTCAATTTTGAAAAAATAGGCTTATCAGATCACCTTTTGTCCGTGTGTGTGTGTGTGTGTGTGTGTGTGTGATTCGTGTGTGTGTCCCCCCCTAATAAAATCTAAACGGTAGGAGCGAATTCAATGAAACTCGGAAAGTTCATAGTACTATTCCCGGCGACCTCGACCGTGCCCTTCAAATTTTGTTACGACTCACCAATCCAACATGGCAGCTGTGCGAAATATTTCACCAGCATTCAATATCTCCGAAACTATTACCGATAATACCCTGACATTTTCTATGGTGATAGAGGGAACTACTATAAGTTCACTTATGTGACTTTTGAAAACCTGGTAACTACAAAACCAACATGGCGGCCAAGCAAATTTGCGATTTTTAAATAGACGTTTCTCGCGATTTGACCAACCAAACGCAATGAAACTTGGTACAGTATATGTTTATATACATTGTAATGCACCGACATCTAACTTCGTTCAATTGTTTACATAATCACAAGATGGCGGATGTGCGAAATATTTCACCGGCATTCTCTATCTCTGAAACTATTAGCGGTATCTCCCTAAAATTTTGTACGGAGATAAAGGGCACTACTGGAAGTCCATCTATAAGATTTTCAAAAACCGGTTAACTACAAAACGAACATGGTGGCCAAGCGAATTTGAACATTTTAAATAGACCTTTCGCGCGATTTAATGTTCCAAGCGCACTGAAACCTGGTACAGGAAATATTTATACACATTGTAATCCACTGGTATCTAATTTAGTTCAATTGTTTACATAACCTCAAGATGGCGGCAGTGCGAATTTTAAAATTAAGTTTTTATTTCTTGTGATGTAGTCATGCGATCGAAGTGAAAGTTTGAATAATGAACCTACGCAATAATTTTCCTTTAATGGTACATGACTCTATGGCCTATACATTTAACAATCCAACATGGCGACCATCCGAAATATTTAGACGGTACTGAATATCTACGAATCTATTTTAGCAATCAAACTAAATTGTTTAATGTTCATAGGGGCTATGAACTTAAGTTCGCCTATAGGACTTTAAATAACCTGGTGATCACAAATCCAACATGGCGGTGACGCAAATTATAAATATTCACATGGACGTTTCTCGCAATTTAACCATCCGCGTGCAGTGGAACTTGGTACAGTAAATCTTTATCCGAATGTTAATCCACTGGCATCTAATTTATTTCAATTGTTTCCATAACCTCATGATGGCAGCTGTGAAAATTTTTTAAATCTCCTTTTTTTTTCTTGTGTCCTAATTATGCGATTGAAGTTTGAATACTACACGTTCACAATAATCTGCATGTAACAGTGCATAACTCTAGGACCTACATATATAAAATCCAACATGGCGACCATCCGAAATATTTAGTCGGTTCTCAATATCTACGAATCTATTACAGCAATCAAACTGAAATTGTGTATGTTGATAGTGGCAATTAACATAAGTAGGATATATGAAAATAGGCTGTATAGTTCTTCACGGAACTACTTGTTTTTTAGTCGTTTATCCTCCAGGTTGGTGGTTCCCACGGACTCAGCGAGGGAACTCACCACTACCGCCTCTACGGGCAGTGTCCTAGAGCTGGGAACATCCATCGAATCGGAAGGGATACAACTGGTGAGGTGGGATTGGCACCTCGCCCAGGCGGCCTCACCGGCAAAGCGAACAGGGGCCTCATGAGGGTAGGTAAGGAATGGTTAGGATGGATAGACAAGGAAGAGGGAAGGAGGCGGCCGTGGCCTTGAAGAAGGTACCATCCCGGCATTTGCCCGAAGACGAAATGGGAAACCACGGAAAACTTCTTCGAGGATGGCTGAGGGGGAATCGAACCCCCTCTACTCATTTGGGCCACCCGAGGCTGAGTAGACCCCATTCCAGTCCTCGTACCACTTTTCAAATTTCGTGGCAGAGCCGGGAATCGAACCCAGGACCTCCGGGGTGGCAGCTAACCATGCTGACCGCTACGCTACGGAGGCGACGTAACATTATTCCTAAAGGGTAAAATTAGTGGATGAAAGAAATAGGTTTCTTCTAAACTGGTTGACATGAGCGCCATACGATATTTTTATTATAAAAGACGTGTGTGAGAAATTTTTGATTTTATGCATTTCTAGGGATAATGGAGGTTGAAGTATTACTTACCGATGTGGATAAGGTAATCAGAGACAGGGTATGCACATAGTTCATAAGCGAAATATCAGATAAACGTATTTTTAATCTAAAAGCGGGCTTCTAATAGAAACGTTCCAAAATGTGGCTTGCAGGGAGAAATATTCTTTAAGAAAAAAGCACATGCAATTCACTGATGAGATAACTCAAGGCCTTGATGAAAAAACTAGGTAGTTTTATAGGCCTACTAGTTTATTTTGAGATAATCAAAGTAAACTAAATAGAACATCTAATTTTGTTTTAATTTACTTGAAATTTGAAATATTGTTAGAACTGGAGTAAGCGTCCTTTCCTCTGCCGAAAGTCAAACTCTATCACACTAAAACAACATGCACTGGTATATTTTAGTTGCTGGAGCCGCCTGATTATTTAAGCAAGCAATTATTTACAGAATCTCTGGTGTTTGATCACACAACAACGAACTGCTTTAATTATATGAAAGCATAATATTAAAGAATAATAAAAAAAGTCAACCCCTGGCACTATACAGCCCGTGACGGGCTAAGGCCAACCAAGCGACTGCTTCCCAGCCATTTGGCCTGCAGATATTGGGGTGACGCGTGATCAGCGCGTCGGGTCCCCTCGGCCATTAATCTTGGTATTCGTGATCGGGGCGCTGTCTCACTGTCAGACAGCTACTCAATTGTCCTCACGAGGCTGAGTGCACCCCGTTCCAACCCTCACGTCAGTTTTAAAATCCCTGAAGGAGCCGGGGATCGAACCCGGGGCTTCCGGGTGAGAGGCAGGCGCGCTACCCCAACACCACGGGGCCGGCATTAAACAAGAATGAACAAATCAAAACATAATAACGTAATAGACGTCTACAATGAAAGATAAACGAAAGATTTTCAGTTCAACATTCTTATATACGTAATCATAGCTTGTATCTGTTTCGCAGTCCCTTCTTCTTCTTCGCCTTCTCCTTCTACCAAATCCATGGCACAGGTAGCTAATTAACTCTCCAGCTGCTTGTTTGTTCTGTCGAATGGTATAGTTCTTACACCAAACGTAGGAAGATATTATTTTTTCCTGTCAGGATCTATCTGTAACTCATTTTGGTTCTATCACAAAGGCTTTCAATTATTCTAACAAAAGATGCGTATGCACGGACTAATCCATCACACATTGTACAATATCCTGCGTACGCCGCACCGGAAACATCGTGTGATGTAAATTTTAAGTTTTTTTTAACCGGATAGTTATGGGCAGATGACCTCGTAGTTCCGCCCCTTAAAACAACAATAACTAATTAAAAAACCGGATAGCCACACCTGAGGAAGGTGACTTACTTGGCTTATTTCCTGTAACTTCAAAGTGGCATATAGTCCAGGCAACGAAAAGGTATAGAGGGAAATGTTTGGAACACAATTTTTGACTTCGTAACTTTGTTTGGACTAGATAGGAGGTGAACATATCAAAAGTCCCCGCCTGTAGCCTTTGAGCCAGGGAGGAGGGTGTTGAAAGTCCCATGTTTCGGTTTTTTGCTTAAATCTCGGAAACTATGCGTCCTAGCGATATGACTACTGTACGCAACACAAAATGAAAGCGGATTAAATTTTCTACAAGTTTTACTCAGTCAAGATTTTCGATATTGGGTATAGTTTTCGCGTTATCCGCTCTTGAAAGTCTGTAATTTTGGAAAAAAATATTTTGCCTCAAATTGTTTTCTCTTTGTGACCGGATAACTCTTCAACTATGCACCCACAAAATAAATGCCGGCCAGAGGGTTGTAGAACATTACTATTCATTGGTATATAATATATTACTTTACTATTACATCTATTTTCCTTCAAATATTAAAGCAATTTCAGTGTTGAGCGCCAAATCTGAAGTTTTGCGACAACTGTCGACTAATGAATCTTTCAATTTCTCACCATTCCCAGTCAACGTATCGGCTAAAATATGCACCATTATAATACACATAGTGAGTACTGGACGTCTAAATAGCCCAAATACTCATTTTAGAATATATAATTGTGTGCCCGCTGACCAGGTTCCTCACACATAATTAAAGATGATCTAGACCATTTTAATGGGAAAATATGTTGCTATGACCATGTGTGTGCATATATCAGTGTCTATAAAGCATTGGAATAGTTTTATAAATCACAACCATTAAATTAAAACGAAGTTGATTGACGTAGAAAAGTGAATTAACATATAACATTACAACGGTAGGTACCATTGAGTCAATTTCTTGCTCCCTTGGGGTGGGAAGGACCTTCATCCTCGTCTTCGTTTTCATCTTCTTTTGCCCCAATATCTTCTCCATAGGACACATTTAGGGAAAGGGTCAGAGGATCCTCCTGTTCTTCTTCATCTTCGGAGCGAACTTGAGGGACACTATTCAGGCAGTTCCCCTGGAAAGATTGGCATGCTGATGAACATTTGAGGCTTGTTATTTTGCAGCCACACTTCTCGCTAGTACAGTCTTTCGTGCATCGGCAGAAAATGATTTTCAGGATATCCTCCGGTGCAGCTGCTAACTCACTGTGCACTGGGACCATGCAGTTGTTCTCAATCTTCAACCCATACATCTGAGGAGGCAGGTCATTTCCCAGCCACAGCTTAACTTGTTTGAATGTTCGAAGGGAATGCTGTTGTACAGCTCGCTCAGTGGGAGGAAGACAAGAGATATCAGACTTGAAGGTGGCCACTGATTTCAAGAATGACTTGTACCTGTAGGCATTGAGGGAGACCTCTTTCGCTGGAGCCCCATACCATCTAAAGATGCAAGTTTCACCTGCCTTTTGTACTTGGACGGTGGTGAAGGAAGGGTCTGAAAAGACCGCTGATGCTTTCTGGTTCTCTATCGACTTCAGATACAACTTCTCAAATGCGACCTTGCTATTTCGAAATGTGGAAGATGGTGTGTCGCATCCTGTAATGGCGTGCAAAAACAGCACATCCTAGAAACCTTGTTGCTGAAGCTCTTGGAACGAGAAGAAGGAATCCCTTATCTTTCCACGTCCAGGCTTCATGAAAATAATGTCCTTATGCGCATCAGCTTTAGCCATCAGAAGGACTATGAGGTCGACATCTTCACCCCCATTGCCTACAGCTGTTGTTTCGGACATTTCCACAGCCGTCCGCATCACTTTCTGCTTGAAGGGTCCGGATCCCATTGTCCTCAAGCTTCGCCTTAAGCATGTTGATGAGCCTGCTTTTGTTGAACTTGTTCGACAGGAAATCTTCTTGTTTGACGTTTATCTTAGTGTCTTCGGTGAAATGGATGTCAGCAGACTTGCTGAGTCGATAGCGCCTTTGCTGCTCTGCTACTTTCGTGCTTGAAGTTGATGAGGAATAGCCGTCAATGACTAAAGTACATCTCCTTCCGTGGTAGTTCTTCGTGATAAAGTGGATGTAGCTCTCGCAGATTGTCGAAATCTTGGCACCTCTTCGCCAAATTACTTTATGGAGGAGAATCCCTCCGTCAAATACGATGTATAACTGTGCAGCACGTACAAAAGGAAGGAAGATTGTAGTTTTACGTGACCGTGAATCTTGTGATTATGAGCCACGGGACCTCCTTTTTACGTGGAATCCGAACCACAGGACATGGCATTTCACATCGAAAATCTCACATGCATTGACCGGGAATCGAACCCGGACCGCCTTGGTGAGAGGCATACAGCTAGACCGCTGAGCCACCACGCCCCTCGCAGCACGTACATCCTTGGTCGCAGTGTTGAATAGTTTGTACAGTGCTGACTTAGTTGATTTCCTCATCCTACTCTCACTGAATAGGGCTAATGGGAACGGGGCTAATTCGTATCCCATGTACAGCTTTAAATCTTCGTCTGTATTCTGCTGATGGATATACGTCGGAATAGCAAGAATGGGTCCACAGGAATCTTTTCATCGTTTATTGTGATCGATGAGCTCACTGTCGACAGGGGAAGAGCTCGATCTTTTCGAGACAATTTGATGTTAGAAAATGGCGAATTGACCATTTTAGCGATTGCTTGTCTACCAACTGCAACAGCATTGTAGCAGGTGATAGTTGTATTTCCAACAACTCCTGTCGCGATGGATATGATATCACTAGTCTCAGGGAAGGGAGGAAATTTCCCAAACCAATATTGGTGAGCTAGCCAATGTCAGCTGTATTCTTGTTTTGGCGGGCTTGTCCCCGGCCGCCAATACGTAGCCAGCGCGTAAGTCTGTGCGAATGGGTTTTAACATTTGAAGGAAAACAGATAAAATGGTAAAGTAATATATATTATTGAAGGCAATTTAATGTTCTACAGCCCTCTAATGGGCATTTATTTTTTGGGTGCATAGTTGAATAGTTATCCGGTCAAAAAGAGCAAAACGTTTGAGGCAAAGTTTTTTTTCTGAAATTACAGACTTTCAAGAGTGGATAACGCGAAAACTATACAATATATCGAAAAACATGACTTTCTAAAACTTGTAGCAAATTTAATCAGCTTTCATTTTGTATGGAATAGTCATTTCGGTAGGACGCATAGTGTCCGAGATTTAAGCGAAAAACCCTAAAATTGGACCTTCAACCCCTCCCCCAGCTCAAAGGCTGCGGGCGGGGACTTTTGATATGTTCACCTCCTAACTAGTCCAAACAATGTTACGAAGTCAAAAATTGTGTTCCAAACATTTCCCTCTATACCCATTTTTGAGCATTCGTTGACTGGACTAATTAGGCATCGACGAATTTCTACCATCTGACTCGGTTCTGCACCAAGGTCTTGATTTTCGTCCAGGTCTTGCTACCATTCTCAATACCATCCAGGCTCCTTTTCCAGGTGGTTTTCGGTCTTGAATTTTATGCCTCTCACCAAGGTAGACCGGGTTCGATTTCCGGTCAATACATGTGAGATTTTTGTAGTGAAATGCCATGTCCTGTGGTTCGGATTCCACGTAAAGATGAGGTTCCGTGGCTCATAATCGCATGATTAACGGTCACGTAAAACTGCAAGCTTCCTTCCTTCCTATGGTTTTCAGTCAGCCTTATTGTCTTGTGCCTTTTGTGTTCAATTCCAGTGCTTGTCTGGTGATATTGTTTTTAAGGTAAAGATTGCTTTGAAGCTATTTTTCAGTGCTGCCTTACTGATATTTTATATTATGACTTTCAGTCGGTCAACGAAAAATAATTTCAATTAGGCTACTGGAATGAGAAATTTGTCTGATAACATGTGTTATTGTTGGTGTGTGTGTGTTAGGGTCTAGGAATGAGGTGTGCCTTGGAACTGTTGGTTGGTTCTTAATTTTAGGGGCTGCGACAACGCGGTCATGCAGCCCCGTGTACTTTGGGTGTGTGTAGAACCTGTCTGATAACCGGTGTTAATTGTGATGACTGTATTAGTGTGTGTATCTGTTTTAATTCAAGTAAGGACTGCAGACGATCAATTTTCAAGTAGTTCCTACTTTTGCCGCCAAACGCCACCGTCAACAACTACTAGTTCAGAACTTAGCTACCAGACGTCACCGCAGTCGGCTCTTGGCAATGAACGTAGGAACCTAAGAGCGTTGTTTACCTTCTTAACCTATACAATTTAGCTTCACACAGGTGTAATTAGTGGAAGGTTCTTTAACATGCCATAATTCTATGACATGGGACCACCGGCTTTACTTCCCCTCCGAAGGAAGGCATACTGAGGGATTTTTAACGCTCTTAAAAATCCGACGACTTCGGCCGGATTTGCCTTGAAACTACTTGAAATAGTGTACCTGGAGCGTGATAAACTCGGGGCCACACTCTAGATGGCTGTTGTCTGTTCGGGGATTCGAACCTCGGACCTCCGCACACTCATATATCCACTCCAGCGTTTGGGCATGTTTAGACCACTGTAGTGGGTTAACTAACATTCAGAACAATAATTCCTATGATACAATCGAAGGTTGAAGCAAAATTATACTTAAATTACGCCAACCACCACTGATTTAAAGTCTCATTTGTGTATGAAAATCGGGGGCACGTCGCTGTATACCATAATCCCTTGCAGCAATCACCTAGTGGCTAGAATTCTTGGTTGTCAGCCCTGAGGTTCAGGTTCGACGTTGGGCATTCAGCCTCGTGAGGCAGCACTGAGATGAGGCGGGTTCGATTCCACCTCAAGCATCTTGGGAGTGGTTTTCCATACTTTCCCCACTTCTACTCCTGGCATATCCCAGGTTGGTTCCTAATGCAAGGCCACGACTGCCTCCTTCCCTATTCTTACCTGAATTACAAATACACACAATACTACAGACACCAAAGTAACAAAGGTTATCAGAGAAACAGGGCTAAATGACCACGATGTCCATGCCCTGCAATTGGAAGAACAAGAACAACAACAACAACAATAATAATAATAATAATAATAATAATAATAATACCTAATAATAAGAAAAAGAGTAACAACAATAATAAATAGCGGACCCAGGCAAGAACTCTCGCATGTGTATAAACCACCCACCCAGCTTTATGAGTATGCGGGTCCAACACAACACCGGTCTCGCAGGGGCTATCGTCTTGTTAATTAGTTTAACTCAGCGACGAAAACGGGATACATTTCTGCTTCACCCACTTCTCCCTTATGTCCAATCCCCATCAGTGTTTGGCAGTTCTAAAATATAGAGCAAATTAGTCAAAATAAGAATAAAAAAATATAAAAATGTTAAAAACACAAAATCAAAAATAAGGTAGTCAAAACACACAACCCCCCCCCAAAAAAAACAATAAAAATAGTAAAAATTTGTAAAAAAAACTAAAATACTTCAAATCTAAAAAAACACAAAAATTAAAATTTGTCAAAATACAAAAAGTCCAAAGAAACACAAAATATCAAAATTAGTTAAAACCAAAAAGGAAACAATCACAATTAGTCAAAATTACTGAAAACCAGCTCAAAAATTCCAGCTCAATAAATAAAATAATTAAAAAATTACCGTAGACTAAGTCCAAAAAAAAATATTCAAAAAAAGTCTCCAATCTGCTAGCCTAAACAGTGAAATAAAAGTTGACATAGGTGGTATTTATTATCTGTTTATAGAATCGTAGTCGCCGGTAATAACGTTGCAATTAGCGCTACCGTTCTAGGGTTAACGCACTTTTTAAACAAATTGTCTATATTTACGAAAACTGAGTGCAATTCGTTACTGCTGCGGGTACAAACTCATTCTTTAGAATGCACATTTGTTGCGATCGGTTACTTGCATCTGAAGACGGGTGACAAATGGCGTAAGATTACATTTTACTAGCTTATTTAACATGGCACAGACTGCAATTTCCACCAACACGCGAGAGGGGAATAAAAGACCTGTTGTAAATATAATCTGTTAATTTCACTGGAATTCAACAAAAGTGCTTTTATTACATAAATGAGCCTCTGTGTTCAGATGACAATTATTGTGTTTATGTTGCTTTCCAATTAGCCAGGCACAGAACTCTAGGTTAGATTTGCCTATCTAAACCGCAGGGAATAAAAATTAACCTCCTTTGTAGCAATACTAATGGGCTATTTAATTTATCTCGCATGCTCCCTAGGCGGTAGCTAGAACACAGGCGCACTCAGAATAATGAAATGGATGATAAATATAGCCCTGTGTTATGTAATTGCTCTGATATGTTCAACAGAGCAAACTATATGGAATTGTGTTGCTTAAAATTTGTAACAGTTCTGGTTACTGTGCTCCAGGGAGAGGAAAATGAAGATGCATATATTAGGACTGCTTAAACGAAATATACCTAATATTTCGGCTGCAATATATTTCATACACATGCAATTTAAATGCAGTGTAATGTTTCCTGACACTCACTATTTTTCATCATCAATCCAATAGAGTTTTACGGTATTTTCTCAACGCGAAACAAGACCAGCATGTGCATGTTTGCCTTGCTTGTATGTACCAGCTCATGTGCTGCTAAACATCAGTGTGGGTAAGGAATTACTAGCCAGCCAGGGACATAATCATGATTCACCAGGTCAAGAACTGGAGAAAGACGTGAAAATAATGCAAGGAAGGAAGAAAGGAGGGAAGGAAGGAAGTAATAAAGAAAGGAAGGAAGAAAGGAAGGATGGAATAATGAAAGGAAGAAAGGAGGTAAGGAAGGAGGGAAGTAAGATAGGAAGGAAGTAATAAAGAAATGAGGAAAGGAAGGAAGAAAGGAAGGAAAGAAGGAAGAAAGGAAGAAAGGAAGAAAGGAAGTAACGAAGTAAGGAAGAAAGAAAGAAAGAAAAAAGGAAGGGAGGAAGAAAAGAAGGAAGTAAGGAAGGAGGGAAGGAAGGAAGGATAAAACGAAGAAAGGAAGGAAGTAAGGAAGGAGGGAGGGAAGGAAGGAAGTAAGGAAGGAAGTAAGGAAGGAGGGAGGGAAGGAAGGAAGTAAGGAAGAAAAGAAGGAAAAAAGGAAGGAAGAAAGACAGAAAGTAAGTAAGGAAGGAGGGAAGGAAGGAAGGAAGGAAGTATGGAAGATTAGAAGGAAGAAAGGAAAGAAAGGATTCTAGGAAAGAAGGAGGGAAGAAGGGAAGAAATGAAGAAAGAAAGGAAGAAAGGAAGTAAGGAAGAAAGAAAGGAAGAAGGGATGAAGGGAAGGAAAGAGGGAAGGATGGAAGTACGGAAGGAAGTAAGGAAGAAAATAAGGAAGAAAGGAAGGAAGATGGGAAGGAAGAAAGAAAAGAATTAAGGAAGGAAGTAAGGAAGGAAAGAAGTAAGGGAGAAAAGAAGGAACAAAGGAAGGAAGAAAGGAGGGAAAGGAGGAAGTAAGTAAGTAAGGAAGGAAGGAACTAAGGAAGGAAGGAAGGAAGGAAGTAAGTAAGAAACAATAGAAGGAAGAATGGAAAGAAGTATGAAAGAAAAGATTATAGGAAGGAAGGAGGGAAGGAAGGAAGAAAGCAAGGGAGGAAGGAGGGAAGGAAGGAAGAAAGGAAGGAAGGAGCTTGTAATTTAACGTGACTGTTAATCTCACGGTCATGATCCATTTTCTGTGGTATCCAAACCACAGGACGTGATATTTCACATCGAAAATCTGTCCGCCTCGTTGAGTAGTGGCTAGTACTCTTGGCTGTCATCGCAGAGGCCCGGGTTAGATTCCCGGCTTTGCCAAGAAATTCAATTGTGGGCTGAGGGTTGGAACGGGGTACACTCAGCCTCGTGAGACAAAACTGAGAAGAGGCGGGTTCAATTGCCATCTCGGTCATCCTGGATGTGGTTTTCGGTGGTTTCCCACTTCTACTCCAGGTTAATGTCGGTATGGTTCCGAACTTAAGACCGCCGCCACCTTCTTCCCAATCCTTACTTGCATTAAAAATACACACACCACTACAGACACCTCAATCACAAGGGTTATCAGACAAATTCTACACACACCCAAGTACATGGGGATAAATGATCACGATGTCGCAAAGGCCCTAAATTAATCAACAACATCGAAAATCGCACATGCATTGACAGGGAATCAAACTCGGTCCAACTTGGTGGCAGGTAAGCTGCTTGACCACTGCACCATTACGCCCACGAATAATAATGATAATAATAATAATATCAATAATATTTCACTTCCATTTTAACTACCGCAACTTTAAGAGACGCGGTGCTGCCAAAATTGTGCTTCGCAGGGATTCTCAAACTCACCATTATATCTACTGACACATCTGCATCGCATTTAAACACCCTCAAATGCCAAATAACTGCGCCTGGAATCAATCCCACAACATTGGGAACAGCAGGCAATAATGTTACCGCTGCACCACTTAGCCAACCGAAGGATGTGAGACACCTCGTGGTGTAATGGCTAGTATTCTTTGCTCACCCCGTAGGTCCAGGTTCGATTCCTAGCTCTGCCAAAATATTAATTCTGGTCTGAGTGCTGGGACGGAGTTAACTCAGCCTTGTGAGGCCAAACTGAGAAGAGGTGGATTGTATTCAGACCTGAGTCATCCTAGAAGTGGTTTTACGATATTTCCCACTTCAACTCTAAGCAAATGCTAGGATGGTTCTCAACTTAAGGACACAGCTGCCTCCCACCCAAATATTTATCCAAAATACGAATTCACAAGTTCTTTAATCAAAATTACACAGACTATTAAACAGATTCTACATACACACACAAGTACACAGGAAACAAGAAGTTCCGTGAAGAACTATACAGCCTACTTTTCATGCCAATGATTATTCTACAGTATATGAACCTATCTAGAATAATGACGAAATTAAGTTGGTAATATCGAAATATCTAATTAGTTCAAAATATACCTGGTATAATGTAGCCTAATAGAGCACTACAGTTGGCAGCCCTGGTGACTGAATATATTCTTAGTTCCATCTCTTAAGGTACAGAATGCAAAATTTGGTTGAAGTCCAATGGAAGTTACATGCAGTTAGACACTGGATCTATCCGCACGCGTAAAAGCATGTTGCCAACAATACCATGCGTGTGCTGGTCAGAAATAATCTGAATGATTATGATATCTTGTTGTGCCAATTTTGGATGAAATCCATTTGTTAGTATAGAAGTTACATGTATTTTAAAATTGGACATATCAGCAGGCATAGAATCATGTTGGCAGCACTGCCTTGTAGTAATTACTCCAAATTAATCTAGAATGTCAGGTGCTATACGTGTGCAAAGTATAGAGCTGTTGGCTTGCATACTTTCTGATATAATGATATTAGGGTAAAAAAATATAGACAACATTTATTAACAGTTGACAGCCCTGATTGCTCTTATCAATACTTATAGTCATATCTGTTATGGTACACATAGCACATACGAAATTTGGTTGAAATCCAACTGATAGTATAGAAGTTACATATATTTAATAATTGGTACTATCAGCAGGCTTATAATCATGTTGGTAGAACTGACGTATATAAGTTATTCCAAATTAATCTAAAATGTCAGAACATACGTGTGCATAGTTTAAAGCTGTTGGATGATATATTGGTATTTGGATAAAAAAAATAATAGAGAGAGAGAGAGCAATTATTAACAGTTGGCAGCCCTGGTGGCTCTTAGGAATACGCTCAGTCATATCTGTTTTTGTACAGATATTACATACAAAATTTGGTTGAAATCCAATTGATAGTGTAGAAGTTATGTGTATTTAAACATTGGACCTATCAGAAGGCTTAAAATTATTTTGGCAACACTGTCATAGTTGGCCTCCTGGAAATTAAACTGAAATAGTATTATCTACATGTGTGCCAATTTTGGAATAGCTCCCATGCATACCTTGCAAGATATCCAACATGGAGCTCAAATTTCTAATGCGTTTTTTCAGCAGTTGGTAGCACTGACATCATTTTCAAATATGGACGTGAGATATTCCGGTGCACATCTTTACTCATACTAAATTTGGTTTTGATTGCTGTAGCCGTTTAGGAGTTGTTAGGGGGACACACACACACACAGCCAGCCAGCCAGCCAGACAGATAGACAGAAGGACAGACAGACAGACAAAAGGACAGACAGACACACATTTTCCCGGAACGATCTCATAAGTCTACTTTTTCCTCATTTTTGCAAAATGTGAAAAGTAGGCTAAAAATGGCGACGATTTTCCAAAGTCCTTAATCCGCGAGGACTGGCGCATGGGTATTTTTGACCCGAGGCTTACATAATACTCTGTATTTTCGTTTTGGTCAGCCCTTATTACCTGTCACTTACTGTACTTTCCTCCTGGCCTTGAACTTCACCCTACAAAAGAAACATGTCCATAGCTTTTGGGACACTCAAGTAACTTCAATATTATATACGGTCGGGTCAGATTTACCCATGGCGCCAGTCCTTGCGTGACAATTTTCGTCTTACGTCAATCGGGACAATCTGTAAAAAATAAGGGGGAAAATATAACTATTTTGATGCAGCACAATATAGCCCAGGCAAATTAGACCAAAATAAGGCCGTGCATCCCGAAAATCGCCCAAAGCTGGAATGTGTTTTAATACAATTTTTGGGGTCCCAAATAAGAGTCATGTGAGTTTGCGACGGATTCTGAATTCTGCTTAGTTTTTGGGAGACAAAAAACCGCGAAATTTTCGCACTTTTTTCAGTCATTTGCTTATAACTTCTAAACGACGCATTCTACAGGAAGGTTTTCTCGTAACGGTTTTAAAGAACGTTAAATTCTGCGTCGAATCGTTCTGAGTGCGTCTAAATCAGCCCAGTCGTTTAGCTGCAATCGATTTCTGAATTTGGACCATTTTTACCAATTTGGTTAAAAAGTTGATTCTTTGTTTAAAAAGTCGATTCTTTGTTTTTGTTTTTCGCTTAAAACTCCCAAACAACGCATCGTATAGAAAATAGTATTTAAAGTGGTTTAAGAACATTAAATTCTGCGTCGATTGGTTTTTAGGTTGTCAAAATCAGTCCAGCCGTTTAGCCGCAATCGATTTTTTGAGTTTGGCCATTTATACCATCTCTCATATCTCATGTAATTTTCTTTTCCAATCGTGCAGTTTTCGAAGTGGCAAAGAAGCAAATCCGGGTTGGCCCGGTTCCCCCAGTCCCTATCAGTCCGGACATGATTTTCCACCACATTCCATTTCACATGAAATCCCAGCTTCAGCTTGAATCGTACATTGAATTCGAATTGGCCCTGTACCCACTCTCACTGTTTGAAGTTGATGGCATGATGCAGAAGAGTAGAAAATCAGAACTGTACAAGCTGTTCAGTCCAAACAAAGTAGATCTCACTGTGAATGCAGACTACGTAGTGGATGGTGGTTTCCTCCTGCACAGTGTTGTGTGGAACAGCGGAGAACAGTTTTCCAATATCATTCAGAAGTACGTAAATTACGTGAAATGCAACTACAAGTCTGACAGTATCACCGTAGTTTTCGATGGGTACCCGGTGGGTGTGGTCGAGAAGAGTATAAAGTCAGCTGAAAGAGCGCGAAGAGCCCGTGTTATGTCATCTACGTCGGTTATATTCCAGGAAAATACCAAGGCCACAATGCCCAAAGATCGTTTCTTGTTGAATGATCACAACAAGAAACGTCTCATACCGATGCTTACAAGCAAACTGATGGACGAAGGCATTCACGTGAAACAAGCCGTTAAAGATGCAGATTCTCTATTGTGAGCACAGCAATGAAGAGGTCTATGGAAGGAGGCAATGTTTTCATAGTGGGAGAGGACACCGATCTGTTGGTCATGCTCAATTGTCATGTTGCTGTCATTGAAGAGCCCATCTCCAACGTGTTCCTCATCAAACCCGGGAAACAGAACCAGGAAACTGTCGTTTACAGTCCGAGCAATTGCCAGCTGCCTGAACACATGAGGAAGCATAACCTGTTTCTCCATGCCTTCACGGGGTGCGACACCACATCTTCATTTTTCCGTCAGGGGAAAATAAAATTTATCGAGTAATTCATGGCAGACCAAAACCTCTTTCATCAGGCCTCTCTTTTCCTTGACCCGATCTCAAGCCCTGACCAAGTTGCAAATGCAGGTGTTCACATCATTAAACAAGTAGTTCCGTGAAGAACTATACAGCCTATTTTCATATATCCTGCTCATGTTAATTGCCTCTATCAACATACAAAATTTCAGTTTAATTGCTGTAACAGATTCGTAGATATTGAGAACCGTCTAAATATTTCAGATGGTCGCCAGGCTGGATTTTTAATTTTGTACTATTACATTAAGATTATTGTGTACGTGTGGTATTCAAACTTCAATCGCATGATTAGAACACAAGAAGTAAAAACGAGATTTTAAAATTTACGCACAGCAGCCATCTTGTGATTATGCAAACAATTGAAATAAATTAGATGCCAGTGGATCAACATTTGAATACGCATTTAACGTGCAACGTTTCATGGCACTCGGATAGTTAATTCGCGAGAAACGTCCATTTAAATATTTATACTTCGCGCTGCCGCCATGTTGGATTTGTGCTCACCAGGTTACTGAAAGTCCTATAGGTGAACATATGTTCATATTCTCTACGAACATAAAAAAATTCAGTTTGTTTGCTGTAAAAGATTCATAGATATTGAGAACCGTCTAAATAATTCGGAAGCTCGACATTTAGGACTGTTATATGTATAGGCCATAGAGTTATGTACCATTCAAGGACAATTATTGCCTAGGTTCATTATTCAAACTTTCACTTCGATCGCATGATTAAGACACAAGAAATAAAAACTTAATTTTAAATTTCGCACAGCCGCCATCTTGAGGTTATGTAAACAATTGAATTAAATTAGATGGCAGTGCATTACAATCTGCAAAATCATTTACTGTACCACATTTCACTGCGCTCAGAGAGTTAAATCACAAGAAAAGTCTATTAAAATATTTCAAATTCGCTTGGTCGCCATGTTCGTTTTGTACATTACAGGTTTATAAAAGTTACATAGTTAAACTTGTATCAGTACCTTTCATCACCGTACAAAATTTCAGGGTGATATCTGTAATAGTTTCGGAGATATAGAATGTCAGTTAAATATTTCGCACAACCGACATTTTGAGGTTATGTGAACAATTGAACTTACTTAGACTCGATTGCATTACAATGTGTATAAACATTTGCTGTACCAAGTTTCATTACGTTTGGATAGTTAAATCGCGAGAAAAGTCTATTTAAAAGTCTCAACTTCGCTTGGCCGCCATGTTGGTTTTATAGTCACCAGGTTTTTGAAAGTCTCATAGGTGAACTTCTAGTAGTGCCCTTTATCACCGTACACAATTTCAAGGCGATATCGGTAATAGTTTCGGAGATATTGAATGCTAGTGAAATATTTGGCACCGCCACCATGTTGGATTGGTGAGACGTAACAACATTTGAAGGACACGGTCGAGGTCGCCGGGAATAGTGCTATGAACTTACCGAGTTTCATTGAAATCGCTCCAGCCGTTTAGATTTTATTAGGGGGACACACACACACACCTCACACACACACACACACACACGCACACACACACGGACAAAAGGTGATCTCATAAGCCTATTTTTTCAAAATTGAAAATAGGCTAAAAAACTGTACACTGGTGGCAGCAGTAAGTCCCTCAATCAAGTGAGGTTTGACCTCTTACAGGGATCGCTTTCAAAAAAGAGTTTCAAACTGGCGTCCTTGCCTCCTACAGAAGCGGCTGCTCACCAACACTCCTTCAGAGCTTATTTACAGGTGCAGATATGGAGGAGTAATGTACTAAATTCAGAAAGATGGGGATGGAAATAACCACCAATGGCTTAACTCCCATCACGACTGGTCCACCGGCTCCACAAGAACTTCTCAACTCCATATCGTGCACATGTAAAAAAGGGTGCAAAGCAGCTTGTTCCTGTAGGAAGGCGGGGGGTAAAATGTACCACCATCTGCATGACCTGCTAAGGGCACACATGCCTCAATTCCATCTCTGAAGACAAGGATATTATATTGGATCCCACCCAGTGTGACGAGGAGATTGATATCAACGAAGAAGAGCAAGAAATGTATCCTCAATCTCAAGATTCCGAGGATGAGGAGCTAGATGACGTGATCGGCGAAGAGCCACCGATATCTCCTAAACGGCGAAAGAAATCGTCAACATGAGTACCTTGTACATCTTTTATATTATGATGTTTCATGCACACAACTAATACATATTTCTGTATATAATTTATATCGTTATCGTTTACGTAACCATCTTATGTAAATGTATTTTATCTTATGTATACATCTTTTGTTACTTTCAACAAAACATTATTCATAATAATGCCTTCTTATATTTTGAAACTACATAACATCATTTTGGAGTGTCTAGGTGCGGATCCAATAGCAGGGGGGAGGCACGAATCCTAGAATTTCTGAAACCCCAGAACAATTAATATATAATATTTTATTACAAATAAGGATTAGACTTGAAATTCCAAAGAGGGGCCGTGCCCCCCCCCCCCTTTTCCCCATTCTTCATCCGCCCAGATGATTTTAATTCAATAAAACATCATCAAATGATTCATAATATGATCCATTCAAAGTGCTGAATTAACTTTTTAGCCAAGTTGGTAAAACATGGCCCGACTTCAGAAATCGACTGCGGCTAAACTACTGGGCCGATTTAGACGAACTAAACACCATTCGACGTAGCATTTCATGTTCTTTAAAAACGTTATGAGGAAACGTTTCTGTATGTGCGTCATTTATATGTTATAAGCAAAACTGAAAAAAGTGCAACAATTTCGCGGTTTTTTGACTCCCAAAAAGCAAGCATAAGTCAGAACCCGTCGCAAACTCACAGGGCTCTTATTTGGGACCCCCAAAAGGTATTAAAACACATTCCAGCTTAGGACTATTTTTCGGGAATTTGCCTGGGCTAATAATAATGCTCACGTCTTGTTGATCCATGTTTAGGGTCAGGGGACACCTTGGTCATCAGCTGTTCTGTTCACTATCAAAGCCAATTATACTGTTAGGAAAATTACTGTCATTTTTCTGCATGTTAAATTTGAAAAATATAAATAAGCCACATTTTATATTGGGAATAGTTCATAGGAAGACACCAGGTGTAAAATTACGTCCTTAAAATCCGTACGACTACGACAAAAAGGGAGTGACACACTATGGGTCAAAATGACCCAGCGCCAGTCTTCGTGTTATATTTTTTCACGCCAGTTCTCAAGGGTTAAATGAATCTACATCTATCCTAACATCCAGCACGTGCATAAAAAGTGACATAAGTCATATGGGACTAAAGTTAGGTTATTTTATGGACTCCGGTGTGCAGTATTTGGAATGGTAGCATGGGTTGCAGGGTCCTTTACGCTCTTATGAGCCTGCTTGATCCAATTACAGAAGGTTCAAGGACCTTCATAAGCTGCTGAATAGATGACTAGGGAGACAAGGATGAAGAGCAGATGGATGAAATTAGGCCTCAGAGATGATGAAGAAGGTTCAGATTATGAATACTGCATTTATTTATTTATTTATTTAATTATTTAGCGTGGTATGGCTTTTATTGCCGGGAGTGACCGAGGACATGTTCGACTCGCCAGAGGCTGTAGCTGCTTCAATGCGGACACCCATGGGGTGAGCTACAAGTTCCTTTCAATTTCAAGTAGTCCCAACTTTCGCTACCAGATGGTGAACGCTGAAACTTTGATAGAGCGATTAAACGAAATATAAACTGAAAATTTAGCTTCGCACAAGTTTAATTAGTGGAAGGTTCTTTTACATGCAAAAAATCTGTGACATGGAACCGACGGCTTTACATCCCCTCCAATGGAAGGTATACTGAAGGATTTAAACGCTCTTAAAAATCCGATGACTTCGATCGGGTTTGAACCCACGATCTTGGACCTAGAAGCTCAGCGTGCTACCAACTACGCCACCGAAGCCGCTCATATTATGATAAGGGTGCTTTCATCAGCAAAGGAAATGTTGACTTGTCATGAAAATTAAGTTCAGTTTTTTAAATTTTAGGTTTATTGCACATTTGTCCTTCTTTTCTCAGAAACTAGGCGCAACAGGAGGATAATATTTTGACATTTTGCCTTTTCATGTAATCAGTACAGGAGATTGCTTAGCAGCCTCCTGTGACATGTTAGATTGTTTGTGGTTGTAGTTGGCATCTTCGGCATTTACCATCCTGTATATTTGCTTTAATTATATATTTAAGATAGTTTTTTGGTAGCCACAACTTGATCCTGGATTTCAACCATGAATCATTTGGTCTCAGTGAATAGGTCCATATGAGTCAACCATCTGTTTGATGCATCTATGTCGACATGTTTCTGGTTGAGATCATACGGATGAAGACCGTGCAGAGCTTTCGGCGTCCACAGCTGAAACTTGATAGCAGTACATTCATCATCGATGACTAACTGTACATCCTTTACGTGAAGAAGATCCAGGGGTGTGCACTTGTCATCTGCCTTGACAGCGGCTTGATGTATGGGAGAGTCATGTCTGCCCCGAAAGTATCTCCGAAGGTTCCTCACTTGCCTTGCATGTAACTGGATTACATGTCCGTAAGCCCTCGTCCAGCTCTTTCACTCGGGATTGTCAGTCGCTCAACAGCTGACTTAGAGTGGAGACATCTGTGTTTTGTTAAGATGGTACGTGTCCTAATTAGGATGTTCTCCAAGTTTGTCTGCGTCCACTTCATAATAACGAAAATATACAGTACGTCAGAGCAGGAATAGCATACTGTAGGTGTTAATAGCCCCAAAGGTGTTCTTTCCATTCAACTTTGATTACAAAATAGTCTCCTTCTTCTTATTATTATTATAATTATTTTAATAATAATAATAATAATTAGTATTATTACTCCATTCTTTGAACAGTTGAAAAACTGTAGATTGGGGTCAGTGATATTTCGCACTTACGTAAAATGGAAATTTCCCCTAAAGATATCCAGGAGCGTGTTCCTCTTCAGGAAAAACTACGTACGCACAAAGGTTTCCAGGAAAAGCCGAAGCTGAAGACAGGGAAGGCGTAGTCCCAAGAGAGAAAAGAACAACACCGGAGACGAATGCGGGAACACTGGGTGGTAGTTAGTGCTCAGAGGAAGAGACAGTTGAACTGACGTGGTCCCTAGTCCGGCGAATCGAAGAAAGAATTAGTATTATTACTATGTTATATCTATATGACAAGAACTCATGACATTGAGAAACAAGAACGGAACACTCTTAGAAATATACATGGCGCTATTCTCCGAGATGGAGCTTGGGATCAGACGACCTACAAAGGAACTCTATGAAAACACAGACACCATCACAGAGAAATTTAGGAAAAGTTGCCTACAGTTCTATGGACACCTGTGGAGGATGGATTTAAACAGACTAAGAAAATTTTTAACATCATTAATACAAGTAAATTAGGAGGCTTCGGTGGGCAAGTTGGTAGCATGCTGAGCTTCTATGCCCAATGTCACGGGTTCGAACACGGTCGAAGTAGTCGTTTTTTAAGAGCGTTAAATTTCCCTTAGTATGCCTTCCTTCGAAAGGGGAGTAAAGCTGGCGGTCCCATGTAATAGATTCATGGCATGAAAAAGAACCTTCCACTAACTACACTTGTGTGAAACCAAAATTTGTAGGTTAGATTATCTGATAACGCTATATTAGTTCCAAGGTTCACCACCAGGTGCTGGCTGCGATAGCATCTAGTAGCCAAGTCCGCGGGTAGGTGTCGTGGACGGTAGCATTTGGTAGCAAAAGTAGAACAAATTAAAAAAATGATCGTCTGCAGTTATTACCCGAATCACAGATAACACACACTAATACAGCCATCACAATAATCAACACCGGTTATCAGACAAATTCTACACACACCCAAAGTACACGGAGCTATATGACCGCGTTGTGGCAGCCCCTAAACTAATGAACCAATGAACCAACAAGTAAATTAAAGACCAGCTGGATAAGGGAAACACAGGAGGGCCCGGAACGATTCAAAATGTCTGAAGTCGATATTGGGGACAGAAATCAATTCAGAAGTAAAATAAGAAATAAGAAATTTAAACAAGTCTCAAGAAAATAAACAATAGGGAAAAAATGGACAGAGGAAAGGAAGAAAAAGCACAGTGAATTAATGAAGAGGTTTTGGGAAGAAAAGAGAAGAAGAACATGAAGTACAGCTATGATTGGCTCAAGTCCGCAAGCTCTCCCAAAGGAGAAAACTTAATAATAATAATAATAATAATAATAATATATAAGGAGAACGTAATGACATTACTAAGCTCCAGAAGGCCTACAGGCTAACGTGGGCCCATTACAACAAGAAATGCATTTCGACAAACGCCAAATTACGACATTATAAAACAGTTATTCTTCCAGAAGCAACATATGCGGCTGAAACAATAGTAATCGATGGTCATTCCAAGATTAGGGAACTGGAAAAGCATGAACGAAAAATTCTCCGGAAGATCTACGGAGCAATCAACAGAAACAGCATTTGGATGAAGAGACCTAGTACTGAACTCTATCAAAACACCATTACGATAACAGACGAAATTAGAAAACGCAGAGCCAAATTTTACACTCACATCCACAGGATGGCCACCTCCAGATTGCCCAAGAAACTACTCAGTATCATAACACAGAGCAAATGCGGCACAGAATGGCTTAAAGAGGTACAAAGAGACTTACAAATTATCAGTATACAAAATTTCGAAGACCGAACTGAGTGCCAGACGAAAATCAAGAATGTTAAGTTCAAACCAAGATCATTACGACAACCTGGAAAAAAGTGGACGGATGAGAGGAAGCGGGAACATTCCGCGAGAATGAAGAGATTTTGGGAGGAGCGGAGGAGACACGCCTCCAAATGACATCATGCGATCCAAGTTTAATCGCTCTCCTGTAGGAGAATTTTCGCTTAAATAAATAAGGAGAACGTAGAACCATTATTTAGCATTGGTCTTCTTGTTCTTCTTATCTTCCTAAAATGCCCTCATCCTTTAGCTATGTCTTTTTTTTTTGTCCCAATGCAGTTTTGAGATTCAAATTCCGTTCCGTAGGGAACTTGTGTGGAAACTTACATGAATTTACCCTCTGTCTACGGCAGGGCCATCCAGTCATTACGCTCTGGGAACGCGGCCGTGCTCGGCGAGCACAGGGCAGTCAAACTAGCGCTCCTTCCCCTACCACCGCTACACTGTGGATGTGAGGAGACCTGGGACAGACGGACGATATTCGGACCGCGCTGACTAGATACGTACGTATAGTCGTGCGGCCGACGGCTCTTGGACTCTTCATATATCGATAGGGCTGTTTTGCCATAACAAATATACCGCATATACAAATCGAATGGTACTCCAATGTATAGAACGTGCAGAAAACGAACGTAAGTGTTAAGTAAAGAATATTGTGATTTATTCCAAACTAAAATGTGAACATATTAGACAGGAAAATTCAACAACAAATTGTGTTTTTTTTAATCTCTGTGGCACACGAAGCATTTGGCATGCCCTTTATAAGCTGTACAGAAAAGTGACATTTCTCATTCTGCTGTAAAGGCTGCTGCTTCACCACTCGTTTCCTTTGTATGATGTTCAGTCATGACCACTGCGAAACTGATTTACTTACACGCTATCAACAAAGCGCATTGGACTAGACTAGCGACAGATAGATCGGCTGCTCACTTCGGCGCGGCGGGCAGACCGCGCGCTTAGCTAGCCAAGCTCCTCCCACCACTACCTATACTACCTTCCACCAAAGTTGATGATGATGATAATTGTTGTTTTAAGGGGCCTAACATCTGGGTTATCGGCCCCACCAAAGTGCTCGGAGCACTGGCTTAGAGCGCGGCCGGAGCGCTGTGTGGATAGCCCTGGTCTACGGTATATGCAGTCCGTGTCGTACTCAGTGGGTCAATGTTGATTTTAATGAGGTTCTAGGGGGTGTCTGCTAGCCAGAGTACTTTGCTTTGCTGGGTTCCATTGACTATGAGGAAGATTTTCTTGGTCAGTCGGGATTTGTCAATTCGAGCTATAGCCTATGTCCGTAGAATGTCATGTGTCTTTTCCATGCAAGTGAGGTGAATCGTTCAGTCAGTGATTACAGTTCTCCTGAGCTAATATTATTATTATTATTATTATTGATTTTTACGGTCACAATGGCGATTAAATGAAGGAGTAGAACATTCTGGAGGATCTGAGCAAAACATCATCAGACATTTAGCAGAGCAATTTAATAGGAGATGTAAACAAGTTCATTTGTTGAAACGCACGAGTCGAGTACTGAAATTCAGTTAGCAATGTTTCCTTTAATTTGTACTCGGAAAAGTAAAGTGAAGCTAAAGTAAATACGTCTTTGAGTAGCTTCAGAGAGCATGATATGAATTATAAACTCTACGACGTTTTTGTGCTCAAGTAGCGGAGAGCTGTAAAAGCCCTTCAAGTAAAAAGTAGCCGAGGAGAGAACAGTTCTTGCTCGTCCTACGACTGGCCAAGTTTAAACGAACTTCCTAGTATGACCTTTATACTCGAGGGAGTCGCTTTTACTCGTAGTTTTAATTATACGTAGACTTAATGGCCTGATTAGCGAGGGCCCGGATTTTAGAGTTTATTTAGCGCAAAGTGTACAATGTTAAATAACAGAAGATTGGAATTTATAATATTTACCAATCAATCTAGTCGCCTCCGTAGCGCAGCAGTAAGCATCGTTAGCTGGCAGCCCGGAGGTCCTGGGTTCGATTCCCGGCCCTGCCACGAACTTTAAAATGTGGTCTGAGGACTGGAACGGGGTCTACTCAGCCTCACGTGGTCCATATGAGTGGAGGGGGTTCGATTCCCACCTCAGCCATCCTCAAAGTGGTTTTACGTGGTTTCCCACTTCGTTTTCGTGCAAATGCCGGGATGGTACCTACTGTAAGGCCACGGCCGCCTCCTTCCCTCTTCCTTGCCTATCCATCCCAATCTTCCCCTCCCTTCACATCCCTCATGAGGCCTCTATTTGCTTTGCAGGTGAGGCCACCTGGGCGAAGTGCCGATCACACCTCCCCAGTTGTATTCACTCCGACCAAGAATTCCCAGCTCTAGGACACTGCCTGGAAAGGCGGTAGTGGTGAGTTCCCTCGCTGAGTCCGTTGGAAACACCAACCTGCACAGGCCACGGCCGCTTCCTTCCACATCCCTGCCCAGTTTCATTAATCTTAATCCATTCCACCTCTCATCCCGACGCGCAGGTCGCCCATGGGCGTCGACTAGAAAGACCTGCACTCGGCCTCTCAGGAGGTCACAGGACAAAAAAAAAACAACAACCTGGAGGGTCAAATTGACTAAATTTGACCAATCTATCTATGTCTATCCCTTATCGATCCCGTTTCCAACGGGGCGGGGGTTGAGATGCGATGAAATTCCATGTGGCTGATGGTTTCTACGTCCGGATGCCCTTCCTGACCCCAACCTCACGAGAGGAGTTAATGAGATATGAAATGAATGTAGAGGAATGAAAGTTCAATTTAGTGGCTTCGGTGGCGTAGTTGGTAGCATGCTGAGCTTCTATGCCCAAGATCGCGGGTTCAAACCCGGCTGAAGTCTTCGGATTTTTAGAGCGTTAAAAATCCCTCAGTATGCCTTTCTTTGGAGGGGAAGTAAAGCCGGTGGTCCCATGTCATAGATTTATGGCATGTTAAAGAACCTTCCACTTATTACACATGTGTGAAGCTAAATCATATGTTAGGTTAAACATTTGACAAACGCTCTTAGGTTCCAACGTTCGTCGCCAGTAGCCGACTGCGATGGCATCTGGTAACCAGTTCTGAACTAGTAGTCATTGACGGTGGCGTTTGGCGGCAAAAGTAGGAACTACATGAAAAAATTAATGTCTGCAGTCCCTACATGAATTGAAAACAGATAACACACACTAATACAGTCATCACAATTAACACCGGTTATCAGACAGATTCTACACACACCCAAAGTACACGGGGCTAGATGACCGTATTGTCGCAGCCCCTAAACTGAGGAACCAACCAAACATACCTGTATATACAAATCAATGGACCTTCAAATGTTAGTGTTTACACACTAAAATGGCGTCGTTCCTTACCTCGAAAATTAACACCATCGACCAATTTTTTTAAGATCTTACAAGATCCATTTTAATGAGTGTACCTAGCATATATGGAATTGAAACTCGGTCTGTTGACGCAGCAGGAAAGAGGAGATTAATAATGGTATTGGTTTTACGTCCCTTTTAACAACTGTGGCTTTTACAGACGCCAGGTTGCGGAATTTTGCCCCGAAGGGGATCTTTACCCTGCCAGTAAATCTACTGTCACGGCTCCCTCACATTTGCGCACCCTCAAATGCCAGCTGCCTGCGCCAGGATTCGATCCTGCAACCTTGGGATCAGCAAGCGAGAACGTTACCGCTGAACCACGCAGCTAACAGAAAAGAGGAGAATAGAAGGATTTGAAATGTAGTGTTACAGGAGAATGATGAAGATCAGATGGGTAGATAGAGTAACAAATTAAGAGGCATTAAGGCGAGTGGGAGAGGAGTTATGTTTCTGGCGACTGCTAATGAAGAGAAGAGATAGGTTGGTAGGACACAACTAAGACACCCAGGAATAGCAAAGTTAGTTATGAAAGGAACGAGCGATAACAAGAACTGTTTGGCTAGCCCAAGATTAGAATATGTTTACAAGATTGTATAAGATGTGGTAGCTATGTGGATATGAAACGATTAGCTCAGGACAGGGAAGCAGGAAGGGCTGCATCAAACCAGTCAATAGACTGAATACTCTCAAACAACAACAACAACGACGACGACGACAACAACAAGAACAAGAACAACTAGAAGTCACCCGAGGATGATTCTTCCCATGGACTGAACTAGAGCTGGCAATGAGCGTTTTTGATTAATCAAATGAAGGGCACAGGGAAAGGAGGGGCAAATTCACAATTTTAAAATGGTCAGTAAAAGCGTATAAGAGTTTAACTCTGTTTACCAAATTTATTTTCAAAAATAATAATCAGTTATATTTGTGTCCTATTTTTTATACCATTGTAACTTATATGTGGTGTAAAATAACCATTATATTGTTGGAAAGATAAACTTATGGACCTTTCGATCTCAGTACACTGTTTCTTGTTTTCCCGGGTTACTTGGATCCAAGTAATATTTTCCATAGCCACCGTGGGTATAGATTGGTTGGTTGGTTGGTTCCTTAGTTTAGGGGCTGCGACAACGCGGTCATGTAGCCCCGTGTACTTTGGGTGTGTGTAGAATCTGTCTGATAACCTGTGTTAATTGTGATGACTGTATTAGTGTGTGTATCTGTTTTTTAATTCAAGTAGAGACTGCAACTTTGAATTTTCAAATAGTTCCTACTTTTGCCGCCAAACGCCACCGTCAACGACTACTAGGCCTAGTTCAGAACTAGCTACTAGACGCCACCGCAGTCGGCTCTTGGCAACGAACGTAGCAACCTAAGAGCGTTGTTTACATTCTTAACCTATCCAATTTAGTTTCACACAGGTGTAATTAGTGGAAAGATCTTTAACATGCCATAAATCTATGACATGGGACCGCCGGCTTTACTTCCCCTCCGAAGGAAGGCATACTGAGGGATTTTTAACGCTCTTAAAAAATCCGACGGCTTCGGCCGGGTTGGGGTATAGATTAGGACCATGAAAAAACCGTTAATTCATACAATAAAATAAAACTGTTACCAAATTGACATTACCCTTTCGTTCCCTGTACCCTTCAATTATTAATCGATTAATCGAATAATTGAAAATTAATTGTAAACAATTATTTGATTAATCGACTGACCGTTCAATCGTTTAATCGACTGACCGAATAATGGAAGCGATTAATTGATTAGGTAGAAACAAGATAAGAAAATAAGTTTAAATGAGTGGTCATCGCTTAAGTTTGGTTATTTTTATTTTCAAAATGATGTATAGAAATCTACAATACTTTTGTCTAAATATAGTCTACAACGTGTCCTTCCTTGTTTAATGTTAACAATAACCAAGTAAGAGTCAGTGACAGTGGAAGGACAAACATCAATCAAATTGGAAAGGGTTTCGAAAAAAGAAAACGAAGGGTGTTCTGCAAAGATTTTGAATTCTTGTTCAATTTTTACAATAGAACAGGGAATTTTTTGTTTTACTTTGATTTAGCATAGTTTTCACAAAGAGGGTTCTTTATCTCTATATATATAAAAATGAAAGTTTGTCTTCTCTATCTTTATCTTTATATACAGTATATAAAAATGAAAGTTTGTCTGTTTTTTCTCAATTTCTACGGAAATTTGCGTTATTTACGCGTTTCAGACTGTTTTATGACGGATGTGCGCGAAAATAATTTTTTGTCTGTCTGTCTGTCTGTTTGTCTGTGGACAACTATGTTCCCTTATAACTCGAGAACGGCTGGGTGGATCAACGTAAAATTTGGTACAGATATCCTTCAGAGGCACGACACTAATCATTGATGTAACTCTTCTCTGTAGCTCTCATAAAAGGGGGCCTACCCCCTTAAAACACTTGCTGAAATAGGCGTAGAAGGGCGAGACAAAGCTCATTTTCAGCCCCTTATGTGAGAAATGAAACTCGGGGGCCCTAACACCTTTTTAGGCCCTAAAACCAACCGTTTTTGAGATATCCCCAGAAAACTAATTTCATTTAATACAATAATGAAAGAATGCAATCCAGTAACCATGGCAACAGAAACTCACAGGTCCATCTATTTCTGTAAGACGCAATACTATTCCATTTATTACATTACTGAGATAGTTTGCATACGGCTATATGGTTATAACGGAACCAAATCAAGCTGTAAAATTCATCAATACATATAATGTGCTTAAGGGGGTCAAGGGGTATTCTATAATTTTTTTACGCGATTTACACGTGCGGGTGTGGAGCGGAAGGTCTATTACGTCCCTATCTCTATATTGTTATATTATTTATTTATTTATTTAGTATGTTTCGACCCATACAGGATCACATAAAGCAAGTTATGATCTGTTGCTCTTATTTTTCTTGTTCTTCCAGAAATCTTTCATCATGTCGCTATGTTTAGCTCGACGTTCGTCAGTCCATTTTCCCCTAGGTCTGCTGGGCTTATCTTCTGATGCAGCTTCCCAGGTGTAGATCTTATGTCTGAAAGTTTTGTGGGGCTTCGATATCTGTGGGTGTGATGTTGGCGTTATTGAGATCAGTTTGGACTTGTTTAATCCAAACCGTTGTCTTCTTTAATTTTTGTGAGTACATCAATATTTTCTTTGTTAATCGGTTGTCATTTAGCCTCATAATGTGTCCATAAAATTTCAAGCGTCGTTTATGGAAATCGGTTTCAATATTTGAATATTTTTCTGTGATCTTGTGCGATTGTAAACGATATCCTTCATCTGTAAGTCTTGGGCCAAGAATTTTTCGGATGATTTTCCTTTCAGCTTTCTTGATGTTTTCAAGATTCCCTTTATAATTGAGGTTTAAGGTCTCACTGGCGTAGAGTGTTTCGGGTTTGATGACCGTCGCGTAATGTCGAATTTGAGTGTTATATTATTATTATTATTATTATTATTATTATTATACTACGGCCTACAACGACGATCCAAAGCTTATTTTCTGCCCCTTGGTGTCAGAAACAAAACTCGGGGACCCTAAATAGCCGTAAAGGGTTCCCGAAAACTACATTTGAAGGCTCTAATAACAACAGTTTCTGATATTTCCAGAAAACTAATTTCATTTAAGAAATTAATGAAGGAATGCACGCCATGACAAAAGCATCTCAAAAGGTGACATCCAACTTTCCATCTATTTCTGCAAGAAGTAATGCCACTCCATTTATTAAATTTCTGTGAACGTTTGCAAATGGCTATAAAGTAATCACGGAACCAACTAAAACTGTAAAATTCATCAATGCGCTTAAGGGGGTCAGGGGTTACCATAGATTTTTTTCACACGACTTAAACGTGCGATATGCCATACAGAAGGTCTATTATATCTCCAAACAGTAAAATTTTTCTCAAAAATTTCTGAAACAGTATTTTATTTCTTGCTTTTAGGAATTTGGGTAATTGGAGGCTAAAAAACCTGAATTTTCACGCACCACAAGCCTTTATAATCCTCTGGATGGGGACTAGACACAACAGTGAGGGTCAATTTTTATGTGACGTGTATTGCGTTTTGTCTACGAGGTTTTCAATTTTATTTTCACGTCAGGAAGTACACGTTAGGTAAATTTAGTTTCAGAGCATATTTTAACTAATCATACTTCTTTGTCGACAAACAGGTTCCAAGCCTCTAACCATTGCAACAGTAGCTCAATTGATTACGTCTGGCTATTAATACCAAAGACCGTTCTGCTATTTTAAATGTATATGATACAATATATCTTAATTAAATGTTTGTATTGGTTGTTTGAGAGCGTAGTGGAAGGAGCGAAGTACATCGATTATTCGAAAAACAATTAATCAATTATTCGACGAATCAATTGTTGATTAATTGATTAAATTCACAATTAAATAAGCCTTGCTTGTAGCAATTAACCCTCGGACACTCGCGCTAGTAATAGATAGAACGATACTCGTGTGGGTTTCATATGTAGCCCAAAGAGTTATTCAATCTGATGGACTCGCACACGTTATTTTCGGTGTTCAGTTTCAATAATATGATAAATAGTAGTATATATAAGTATTCTAAGCTAAATCTGAAGATTTTGTATAGGCATTTATCTTCATATGGAGAGAAAATGCGAAGTTAAGAAGAAAATTCTATTTTATCGCACATCTTTGGTAATACTGCAACAACAACAAAACTAATGGAACTAGAACTGTTAAATGATTTTTATGTAAACCAAAATACTTACATTAGTGCATATTTGGATTGGAATTAAACAAGAATAAAACTGGGTTAGATATTTTCCTTAGAAATCAGCACTTATTATGAACAATTTCAGTATTTTCATTTATTTTTTCTCGAAGTTTTGAAGTTTATTTCTCTCCTTTTGGCTACAATCTATATATAGCTCAGGAAATCCATAAGCATGTTCAAACAAATTTGTCACTCAAGCATTCTGTGCAAATGGACACAAGCATCCGAGAAGATCCTGATTGCACTTTGCGCATCTGTTCCTTGTTGATTTATCCCTTCCTCGTCCACACAAGAAGCAACAGCTTACGTTATTTCCATTACTTTCATCTAAACACTGATTGATTTGAAAGTCATCTACATTACCGCTTCTTGTGAGGCAACGTTTCCTTTGCACGTTCAATTCTGAAACAGGGATGCTCGCGCGGGCTAATATTGTAGTCCAGACGACTTCTAATGCATCTGGTGTCAGTTTGGTGCAATTGGTTAAGTTGGAATCACACCCGTCTGTTAAATACAGCATCAACTGGCAGCTACAGATAATCTCAATATTCCTAGCAAAAAATATACTCTGCGCTACAACAAAATAAATCACTGGGATACATCTGTAGCCTGCGTGAGTATCCGAGGGTTAATAAGTATGGTAATAAAATATGTCAGCAGGCCGTCAATAAAATAATTTATAACAAAAGAAATGTGAAGGATTTAAATTCTGGATTTTGCTGACGATCTGTGTCTCCTGTCTGAGGCACACGGTGAAATGCAAGCAAAGCTTGAAGACCTGGTTGTAGAAGGGAAAAGGGTGGGGCTAACGATAAACTCAAAAAAGACCAAGGCCCTAAGAACTAACACCAACAAAATTGACCCATTTGTCTTCGAGGATGAACCTATAGAGGATGTCGATAGCTTTACTTACTTGGGCAGTGTGGTGGCCAAAGATGGATTAGTGGCAAAGGATGTCACCCAACGTATCCAAAAAGCAAACGGCGCCTTTGTGAGGCTCTATCCGGTGTGGAAGAACAGCAAAATATACATGAAGACCAAACTTCACATCTTCCGGAGTAATGTCAGGTCCGTTCTGTTATATGGGTTTGAGACTTGGAAGGTAACTAAGGAAATCACCTCCAGGCTGCAGTCCTTTGTCAACTGCTGCTAAAGAAAGATCTACTGCCCGGAAGTAATCTCCAACCAAGAACTTTGGAGAAGTACGGGTGAAACGGAGTTGGCCATACAAATTAAGCGACGGAAATCGAAATGGATCGGACATACCCTGAGGAAAGGAAATTAAGCCATTGAGAGAGAGGCACTGGATTGGAACCCCCAGGGTACGAGGAGGAGAGGGAGACCCAAACTAACTTGGCGCAGATCTGTCCACTTGGAGGCTATAGAGGAGGGTAAGACCTGGAGCGAGATGAAGAGGTTGTCAGCAAACAGGACTAGATGGTCCAGTCCGGTCTGAACCGTGGCAGCGACTGGTTCGCTGCGCTTTGCTTCCTTGCGAGTGACGTTTCCGAGTGTCTAACTTTCAAGTCAGTTCACGTACAATAAAAATGGCAACCAACAGCATTAGGAAAAATACGATAAAATGTGCTTTCCCCGACAAGGCCAATAAATCATGACCAGCAGAAATACATGAGTTGATTCAGTACACCCTCAAACTCAACGTGGACCAATTAGAAGCCATTCAACTCGACAATCTGGAAACTGCTGTTTTCATCAAGTTCACCAGCAAACTACTGATGGAGAAGGTCCTCAACAGTACCAACGGAAAATCCCAGGTACGGAAATTTAATGGCTCTATATCTGAGGTAAATATAACTTGTGCGGATGTTGACAGCAAACTAATCCGAATTATGAACCTTCCCATTGAACTGCCGAATGAACGGATAATGTCGTACTTTAGTAAGTACGGGAAGGTTCGTGAAATTAGAAACGAGAGATGGTCCGCTACCTACCTATTCAATATTTTGAGTGGCATTCGGGCTATGCGGATTGAACTAAAAACTGCAATTCCACCCATTATTTCTATCGATGGCTACAAAGCACAGGTGGTCTAGGATGGACAACCTCGATCATGCTTCTATTGTAATGCTACAGACCACTTTCGACAGGAATGCCCAGTGAGGCGCGGTGAAACTGAAAACAAAACCGCCCTAAGCTTCTCAGTGAAATTGTAGCCAACAAGGAAAGTGACATTGCCTCGACTACCTTATCGGCACCTTGTTCATCTAACGTCAGCATTCCTCCCGAACAACTTGCCTCACTTGATACGTCAGCTGTAGCACAAGACACGATGGACGTGTCGCCATCTCACTCCACCGCCTTATCGCCGCAACCATCTGGGTCATTGCCCGCCATTAGTAAACAACAACATATTCCCACATTACAACTGGAACTCCACAGGCAGCCAGCGTTGCCACCTTCGTCTGATACTAGCCAATACACCAATGGCAGTCTAGGTAGGACGGCCACTTCTCTAGTTCCTAAAACTGACCAGAAACCTGACACCAGCACTGCCAGCCCTGAAGCGGTCACAGAAGGCGTGACCTCAGGAGAAAGTGCTACCCGTATGGAAGCCTCAAACCTGTCCATATTTAGTTGTGAACCACCGACCGCTGGTATAAAATGGTTGGATGAAATAAAAGATGACCCCTCCAGCCACATGGATACAGAAGAAACGGGGTCACGGGACCAGGGGATCATGGACAACAAGGAACTAACTCCTAAAGAACAGGCACCTTTGAAAACCTCCTCCAAAGCTAAAACAATCCGGGCGTCAAAAGTGGGAACGCACAAGCCTTATGCGGGTGTCAGGGAACCCCCCACTACAAGGCGGGAAGTCGAGCGACAAGCGTAAAAAACCACCCCATTTCCCTCTTGTTTCATTTTGGTAAGAAACATGTCTATCTAACTGATGATGTTGTTGACATATACTCTTATGACACTCATTGTAAACTGCATTCAAACTGAAAGTAAACAGTCGCTCTTACGCAACCTCATTCGAGACCAAGATGTGGATATTGTTCTGTTGCAAGAAGTGGCTACTGAAGACCTCCTTACCATTTCTGGCTACGATAAAATAGTTAATGTCAATGAGCACAAACGGGGTACAGCCATCTATATTAAGGATCATATACCATATGCGGCTCCAGTCCTGTTAGTCAACTCCCGCGGACTCAGTATCCGTATTCGAGATCTTTTGATTGTCAAGGTATATGCTCCCTCTGGTTCACAAGCCAGGATACAACGCCGGCTCTTTTATACTGCAGATATTCTCCCCCTTATTCATAATCATACAGGCAATATAATCCTAGGTGGGGATTTTAACGCAGTGTTATCGCCCAAAGACCAAAGTGGCCAATTTCAGGGCTGCCCTGCGTTATCTGCATTAATACAAGGGTTACGCTTAAAAGACACATGGGAACTGAAGCCATCGGGGTCAGCCGGATACACGCACTACTACCATAATGGTGCTTCTCGACTGGATAGGATATATGTCAGTGGGGAATTGAAAGAACACGTGAGGGAAACAGATGTTTGCCCGGTGGAGTTTTCCAACCATTGTGCGTATCTGTGCAAGATTCGCCAACCAGAATTGGGACCTCGGCGTGGGAGAGGATCATGGAGGTTAAATGATTCTATTCTGACACACTTGGACTTGAAAGATAGCTTTGCCACTGAATGGCATAACTGGAAACGCCACATTCACCGGTTTCAAGATACTCTTGAGTGGTGGCTGTAGTATGCGAAACCCAGATCTGTTAGGTTATTGAAGGCCTACATTGCCGAGAGAAGACGCCACATCCATCAGGCGACAGATTTCTACTATAAATGTTTACGACAGTTATACAATGAAGACCTTACCAACCCTAATACATATCGCAGAATAAAGAAAATCCGAGCGCAGCTCCTCACGCTGTAGCGCAAAGCAATGGAAGGACTCAAACTTCAAGCACAAGATCATCAAAATCTGGCTTCAGAGGCACCCTCCGTTTATCATTTTATACGGGCGTGCCGTAAAGGCCGTCAGAAATACATCAACCGCATTGCGACACCTGAGGGACAAATGGTGACTTGTCATACCTTAATCACAGAAACGGTAGAGAAATTCTTTCAGTCCTTGTATAAAGACGACTCCCATTCCCACTTCACTACCAGCATCCGTTCTTCGATGGTGTACGAGGGAGACTTTTGCACAGAGAACAAGAGTGCTTGACCCAGGACATCACCGCCGAAGAGATATATACCTCCATACTCCACAGTGCGCCGAACAAGAGTCCTGGTCCTGATGGCCTGGGGAGGGCTTTCTACATGACGTTTTGGACCACCATTCGCGACGAACTTACAGCAGTAGTGAATGATGCTTGTCGTCCTGAACGAAGCATAGACACCCTGAAAGAAGGCCTGGTGGTATTAGTCCCAAAAATTACACAACCAACACAGCTCAGTGACTTTCTCCCACTGACGCTTTTAACTTTGACTACAAGAGCTTCACGAAATGTATGAAATCGAGACTTCAGGCCTTTATGGAGGACGCCACATCTCGCCACCAATCGGGTGGGGTACCAGGCAGGTGCATTATCAACACTACCTGTTCTATTCGCGATGTCATTAGTGAGTCGCTGGTCAGTAATAATAAGAAACTGTTATTATCACTGGATTTTGACCATGCATTTGATAGAGTAAACCATAACTACATCCTTGCGATCCTTCAAGCTATTGGCTTCGATATGCGGTTTATTGCCCTCGTGGGTAAAATTCTCCGTGGTGGATCTTCTAAAGTGAACATAAATGGGTATTTCACACGACTTCTCCTTATTCATCGTGGAGTCAGGCAAGGGTGTCCGATATCCATACTTCTTTTTGTTCTATCCCTGGAAACTCTTCTTTGTAATCTCCACACATCTTTCAATGGCACGGAGATCAGTATTTTTGCATATGCGGATGATGTCACTCTTGTGGTGGATCGAACCGCTGACATGCAGCAATTGTTCACGGACCTTGATGTGTACGGGAGATATTCTGGTGCGCGGCTAAACCGACGAAAAACGAAGGCGATGTGGATTGGGAAATTGGACCGCGTCCAAGGTGTTCTCCCGGCGTGGGTAACAATAGCCTCAAAACTCAAAATATTGGGCATATCATTCTTGGATAGTGTGCACCAAATGATTGAAAAGAACTGGGACGTTGCCCTACATTCTGTGCGTGGTGTCTTGCAACAAGTGCGGCACCGCTCCTTCCTCTTAAACCAACGAACAATGTACGTGAATATGTTCAGCTTAAGTAAAATATGGTATCTCAGTCAAATTCTTCCCATGCCAAGGATGGTGGGTACACGTATTATTTCCGCCGTAGGATGGTTTATTTGGCAAGGAGCTCTGTTACGTCTTTCCCGCAGCACATTATCATTGCATAAATCCCAGGGAGGTCTGGGACTCATTGACGTTGAAAAGAAAGCTAGAACTTTATTCCTCAAACGAAATCTTCAACTGTTTACAGGCTTTGGGACCAATGAGTCACATAACTTCCTACGGACATGGTGTAGTCCCCATGACTGCTCGAACCCACCGGCTTATTATGATATCAACCATCATGCACCCCATGTCCGGTATCTGAGAGTTGAATTAAGCTACGTGCCACAATACGTCATCAGGTCTATCTCAACGAAAAAGCTGTATCGTTCTATCTTGGCACAACAGTATGTTGCCCCCAGAATTATGCAATCCGCATTGATCTTCAACTGGAATCGAGTCTGGAGGAATGTCTCCCATCGCATTCTTCCCAGCGCAGCGAAGGAAAGTTGGTATAAAGTAATCCATGGCCTTATACCAACAAACAGCAGACTCCATCGCATTCACATGGTGGAGACCGCCTTATGCACTTCATGTTCCCATCAGGATATAATCCTGCACTGATTTACGCAGTGTGATCCGATTCGATCGACCTGGAACCGCTTCACCCGGGTCCTGAATAGCTTCATGAACTGTCCTACTACCTACATCGCTCCTGAGTGGGTGATCCGCCCAACATTTAGTCTGCAACCACCTCAACTGAACTTTGCGGTAGTGTTACTTCTTGGTTGTTATGTGCACTGTGTGCTGAATACTAGGGTGCCCTATACAGAACTCGAAATGCTGTCCGAAGTAAGTGAGTGTGTCCTCACGAGCCTTCGCTGTACTACAAGAACTCGCTGGCTGGGGGACTATGCCCAGCAGCTCACCCGCATCATGTGAGTGTTTTGTGTTTGGTGATAGTGCAAAGTGTCCTTCCTGTAATTGACACTGACGATGAACATTACATATTAAGTAGCATAACTGTGACAAACTCATCAATATCCATGTTTGTTATTCATCTACCACCTCACAATCACCTGTGTACCTTAAATATATCAAGAAAAAAAAAGATGGAGATGCTTCATTGATGCCCTATGTTCCACGAGGGACAATAGGAACTAAGTCAAGTCAAGTAAGTCACATCTGTAGCCCACGCGAGTATCTGAGGGTTAATCGATTTTTAGCCTACTTTTCACACTTTTCAAAAATGAGGAAAAAGTAGATTTATGAGATCGATCCGGGAAAATTTATGTCTGTCCTTCTGTCTGTCTGTCTGTCTGTCTGTGTGTGTCCCCCATCAACTCCTAAATAGCTGCAGCAATCGAAACCAAATTTGGTATGAGTAAAGATATATACCGGGACATCTCAATGTCGCACATGAAAATTATGTCAATGCTACCAACTGCTGAAAAAACGCATTTGAAATTTGAGGTCCATGTTGGATATCTTGGAATGTATCCATGGGAACGATCCCAAAATTGGCACACATATAGATAATAATACTTCAGTTTAATTTTCAGGAGGCCATACATGGCAGTGTTGCCAAAATGATTCTAAGCCTACTGATAGGTCCCATTTTTAAATGCATATAACTTCTAAACTATCAATTGGATTTTAACCAAATTTTGCATGTTATATGCGTACATAAACAGATATGACTGAGCGTATTCTTAAGAGCCACCAGAGCTGCCAACTGTCAATAAATGTTCTCTCTGTTCTTTTATCCAAATACCAATATATCTGAAAGTATGCAAGCCGACAGGTTTAAACTATGCACACGTATAGTACCGGACATTCTACATTAATTTGGAGTAACTTATGTACGTCAGTGCTACCAATATGATTCTAAGCCTGCTGATAAGACCAAATTTAAATACATGTAACTTCTATACTATCGATTGGATTTCAACCAAATTTCGTATGTGCTATGTGTACCATAACAGATATGACTATGCTTATTCCTAAGAGCAACCAGGGCTGCCAATTGTTAATAATGGCTGTCTCTATTTTTTTACCCAAATATTAATATATCAGAAAATATGTAAGCCAACTGCTTTAAAATTTGCACACGTATAGTACCTAACATTCTAGATTAATTAGGAGAAACTAATATACGTCAGTGCTGCCAACATGACTCTAAGCCTGCTGATAGGTCCAATTTTAAAATACATGTAACTTCTATACTAACAACTGGATTTCATCCAAAATTGGCACTAAAAGAGATATAATATTTCTGATTATTTCTGACCAACGCATGCATGACATTGTTCCCAACATGATTTTAGGCGCGCTGATAGATCCAATGTCTAATTGCATGTAACGTCCATGATATCCGTTGGACTTCAACCAAATATTGTATTCTGTACCTTAATAGATGGAACTAACAATATATTCAGTCACCAGGGCTGCCAACTGTAGTGCTCTATTAGGCTACAGGTATATTTCGAAATAATTAGAAATGTTGATATTATCAACTTAATTTCGCTATTTTTCTAAATAGGTCTATATAGACTGGCAAGAATCTTAAATTTTAAGAAAAGTAGGCTCTTTAGTTCGTCAAGGAACTTCTTGTTATGTTTCGAGTTATCGATTATTCGATTACTGAATTTAATCGATTAATAGTACCAGCCCTAGACTGAGCTATAGGACTGATCAATTATTCAGTACAGCTTGTACCATGCAGCATAAAATATTAACTGCGGCAGCAATCAATATCAATAGAGTAAAACTGAAGGTCCAACACACACGTCAATAAAATCACATTTGCTGTAATTATCCACTGAGAATGTTATATCATTTTGCCCCTATTTCATTTTGATGGATTCAGGATGTTGTAAATTCCAGTGGACCGGTATGGCTATTAACTTTAAGTAGCACACATCAGTCAAATAAATCCATCTACAATCTAATGCATGTCCTTGTAACTGCTTTATATCAATCCCAGTGATAACGATTCGCCATCATATTATTTTGCTTCTGTGAAAGGCCGTCTGTCATAGGTGCTCGCAAAAGTGAGACAGATGGAGATATTTACTCCTAAATTACAAAGATTTATTCGTTTAAATTTCGGACAATTTCTTAGATTTTTTTCAGGTTTATTCCGGGGTTTCACCCTGGTGAACAGTGGCGGTTGTCAGCAGGCGTAACTTTCATCATGGTTGGTTGGACTCTCAGTTTAAGGGCTGCGACAACACGGTCACGTAGTTCCGTGTACTTTGGGTGTGTGCAGAATCCGTCTGATAACCGGTGTTAATCAACTTTCATCATACCGGGACACTTCTGGGATAGCAAACTGTGTGCTCAATCACAGGTTTATAACCTATTTTCATTTATGACAAAGTAGGCTTATGAGATCACCTTTTGTCCGTGTGTCTGCCTGTGTGTGTGTGTGATTCGTGTGTGAGTTCCCCCCTAATAAAATCTAAACGGCTAGAGAGATTTCAATGATACTCAGAAAGTTCATACCACTATTCCGGACGACCCCGACCGTGTCCTTAAAATTTTGTTACGACTCACCAATCCAACATGGCGGCTGTTCGAAATATTTAACCAGCATTCAATACCTCCGAAACTATTACCAATATCACCCTGAAATTTTGTACGGTGATAAAGGGAACTACTAGAAGTTCGTCTATGTGACTTCGAAAACCTTGTATCTACAAAACTAACATGGCGTCCAAGCGAATTTGCGACATTTAAATAGACGTTTCTCGCGATTTAACAAACCAAACGCATTTAAAATTGGTACAGTATATGTTTATAGACATTGTACTGCACCGGCATCTAACTTCGTTCAATGGTTTACTTAACCTCAAGATGGTGGCTGTGCGAAATATTTCACCGGCATTCTATATCTCTGAAACTATTACCCGTATCACCCTGAAATTTTGTACGGAGATAAAGGGGACTACTGGAGGTAGTCTATAAGACTTTCAAAAACCGGTTATTTACTGTACAAAACGAACATGGCGGCCAAGCGAAGTTGACAGTTTTAAATAGACTTTTCTCGCGATTTAATGATCCAAACGCAATGAAACTTGGTACAGCAAATGTTTATACACATTGTAATGCACGGGTATTTAATTTAGTTCAATTGCTTACATAACCTCAAGATGGTGGCTGTGCGAATTTTTAAATTAAGTTTTTATTTCTTGTGTCGTAATCATGCGATAACCACATTCTTATAGAGCAAGCAGGATTCAGGCCTGGAAGAAGTTGTAACGATCAGGTACTGTCTCTTACTACGTACATTGAAAATGGGTTTGAGAAGAAATATGTAAGTGTGGCTGCTTTTTTGGATCTATCAGCTGCCTATGATACTGTTTGGCGAGAAGTTCTCCTATTGAAATTCGTGAGTGTTATCCCATGTCGTATACTTACGGCCTTACTTAACAATATGCTAAATAATAGATACTTTCAGATCGACTCTGACAATGACAGAAATAGAGTGTTTAAACTAAAGGATGGTTTACCTCAAGGTTCTGTCTTGGATCCCCTCCTTTTCAGTCTGTACTTACACGACTTACCTGAAACATCTTCAAGAAAATTCATGTATGCTGATGACATTTATTTGGTGACTCAGTGCTCTGACATGGCGACCATTCGAAATATTTCGACTGTTCTCAATATCTACGAATCTATTACAGCAATCAAACTGTTTTTTTAATGCTCATAGGGCCTATGAACATAAGTTCACCTATAGGACTTTCAATAACATGGTGATCACATATCCAACATGGCGGTGACGCGAAATATAAATATTCACATGGTCGTTTCTCGAAATTTAACCATCCGAGTGCAGTGAACCGTGGTACATTAAATCATTATACAAATGTTAATCCACTGGCATCTAATTTATTTCAATTGTATCCATAACTACAACATGGATGCTGTGCGAAATTTTAAAATCTCGTTTTTACTTCTTGTGTCCTAATGATGCGTTTGAAGTTTGAATACTACACGTACACATTAATCTTCATGTAACAGTACATACCTCTAAGACCTACAAATATAAAAATCCAACATGGCGACCATCTGCGATATTTAGTCGGTTCTCAATATGTACGAATCTATTACAGCAATCAAACTGAAATTTTGTATGTTGATAGTGGCAATTAACATAAGTAGGATATATGAAAATAGGCTTTAGTTCTTCACGGAACTTCTTGTTAATTACATGACCGTCTAAACCTGCATATATCCTTAAGAGTCACTGAAGGAGTCAAAATAATAGTAAATCAAACTCTACACTACCAAAATATTTTTGGTTTAGGATCCACAAATGTACATAAGAATCAAAGTTCGTTAGGTTTTTTCTTGCTTTCTTTGCGAAGTTTCCTGAATTTTTGCACTTATTACGTGTTTCATGCTGTTTAAGAATAAAAGTGTTGTCTGGTCGTTTATAAGGTACCGTATATCTGTTTGCACGTTTATAACTTAAGGAATTCATAAAGGCTACGATTTAAGAAAATTTCTATAATTTTGAACCAATTTTTTAAAATTATCTCAGTTAACTTGAACGTAATAGAAGGCATTATATTTTCTTAAATAAAAAATGTGCGCTCAAGTGGAGCATTAATACAGAAGACAAATCTACAATCACATTTTTAGTCTTTGTAATAACGGCTTCGGTAGCGTAGTCGGTAGCATGCTGAACCGCTATGCCCAATTTCGTGGGTTCAAACCCGGCCGACGACTTCGAAGTCATCGAATTTTTAAGAGTGTTAAAATCCTTCAGCATGCGTTGCTTCGTAGGGTAAGCAAAGCCAGCGGGCCTATGTCAAAGATTTATGGCACGTAAAAGAACCTACAACCGAAATGTGTAGTGTGTATCACAACTTATTGGTTATATTTGGCTTAGAAACGCTCTATCAAGTTCCAACGTTCGCCGCTAGGTATTAGTGTCAGTAACATCTGGTAGTCAAAGTTGGAATTACTTGATATTGAACTTATTGGGAGCCTTCGAGCATTCAATCAAAAATATCCAGCTTATGGTTATTCGGTTACAATTCATATATGATAATAATAATAATAATAATAATAATAATAATAATAGTATGTTATAGATTTTGTTCTCTTTGCACATACTGGTAGGTTATTGTAATGTGCTATTGTCCACATATTTGTCCACATAGCGCACATGACATTCTATGGTCGTTTCATGGAATTTCTTGTTCATGCATATTTTCATTATTTTGTGATGGAATCCATGTATTGCGAGTGTTTTGGCACACTTTTTTCCAACTGTCATCCACCATGGCTGGTGTGGTGTAGAGATCCAGTCCTATTTCTCTTTTCATACGGTCTCGGATATTGATCAGTTCCTGATAGGGTTGTGCGGATGGTAACCAATGCTCAGCTTGACGCCTTCTATGAAATAGGTCTCCCTCATGAGCACGTATACGAGTCATGATGGCGTTGTTTTCCCAACTCCTGGTATTCTTTCCATGAACATCGTCTTGCCCTTTTCTTCTCTTTTCTTTTCTTTTCTTTTCTTTTCTTTTCTTTCCATGTCCCCTATCTTGAGTTTTTCCCGGATGATTTCTATGCCGTATGTTATAATTGGCGCCACTGGCGTTTTGAATAGTTACATTGCTGTGTTTGTCGATAGTTTGGTTATGTTTGGATTATTATATGAGGCTTTGATGGCATTTATGACATCAGAATGGTTAATTTACAATTTAAGGGGAGTTGAAAACTTTTTTGTAAAATAAATTGGCATTTTTTGAGACCCCCCAGCAACTACTACAATGAATTTTTTTTTCTTAAATTTACTCCACATAACTCTTAACATTAGTGTTTTTGATGTTTTCTTCTAAATGTATTAATTTATCACTATTATACCAAGAAATATTATATTCTTTATAAAATGCAAAATTTCAAAGATATTGCTTTCCCTTTTTGAATGGGGACATATTTCTTCTAAAGGTTAGTGCAGGACAATCCCAATTTAATGATTGTTAATTTTAGACCATATTGAGGTTGATAGGTGAATTATAACTTGACTTATTGACCTTGTGGGATGAACACACTTTATTTCCTGAATTACAAGAATAGGGGCAGATGACCTCGTAGTTCCGCCCCTTAAAACAACAATAACCACTACTACTAATTACAAGAATTACATGTACAATGAACAGATACCCTAACTTAATACCCGTTTGTCAACAACAAAAATTTTTCGTCATGGAACTGCTAGCATTAGTGAAGACTAGTCTTTGGATTGTTTGTCTCTGCACTTAGGCGGCACCTGGTGGCAAACTGTGTTACTACCGCCACACCATCACCCTTTGGCGTTGAGTGGGCTACGGTTGAAAACAGTCCGGAAATATCACACATCGACCGAAACGCGCTGTCGTTGCTGGCCTGATTTATTCCTTTTGCGTGTGAGGAGCGTTTATCGTGGTTTGCTTGCTTGGTTGGTTGTTTAGTTGCCTGCTAGCTTGGTTGGTTGGTTGCTTGGTTGATTTGTTCCTTTGTTGGTTGGTTGGTTGGTTGGTTACTTGGTTGGTGGGTTGGTATGCGGCATTGCAGCGTTCTTGGCGTTATTGATTGACATGGCAATAATGTATATACAACACTATTTACACTGCGCTGGTATCTTCGAGAGTCTTCGGGATCACCACTATGGTAATTTCACTGTGACTTTGTTTACATAGGTACTGACCTGTGAGGATGAATGCTGCTGAGGTGAGTAGATTCTGTGCCTGAGGCAGACGCAGTTGTTCTTCTAGCTCCTCCGTCGTGTTTTAAACACAACGGATCACGCCAGGGTCACTAAAATGTGGGGATGAACACACTTTTATTTCAAGACCACAAGATACAGTCACGTGTACATAGAACAGACAGCCTAATGCCCGGTTGTCAACGACCAAGAACTGTCGTCATGGTAACCACTAGAATTAGTGAAAACTAGAGTCTTTGGATTGTTTGTCTCTGCAGGTTGGTGACACCTGGTGGAAAACTGTGTTACTGCCGTGACAGCTTAGACTCTGCCCGTGGCGGTACCTGGTGGCAAATTGTGTTACTGCCGCCACAACCTTTTAAAAACCACCATTCTTAGTTGTTGAGTAAATAAGTTCAAAGTTATGCATTGCGATTAGGCACGTGCACCCTGGTCTACATAACCCTTGAGTGCATAAACGGGCCTCCGAAGCCCGTGGTGTGATTTATCACTCATTTATGGTAAATATGTTCGGACCTCGACTGTAGTGTGAGATTCCCAATATTCCTCTCACAGATAAGGAGAAAATACCAATCAACAATTATTGCTTTCAGTTGAGTAACAAGCTTTATGGTAATTTACCACACATTGCATGAGCCACCTCATGATTTAAAAATATTCAGTTACCGTACTTATTTAATTTATGATACATGATGTGTGGATGTTGACAGAAAACTTGACAAAAATCATAATTTGTTAATTTAGTAATACCTTAATGTGAGGACGTCATCGTTTCATGTTGTGTGATGGTGCTTTAAAATCACACTTTTGTATATATTTTCAAATTTGATTCAGTTATCTCCTCATTTCGATGCCTCTATCAACATAGAAATTATCAGTTTGATTGCTGTAACAGATTCGTAGATATTGAGAACCATCTAAATATTTTGGTTGGTCGCCATGTTGGTTTTTTATATTATAGGCCTTAGATTTATGTACTATTACATGAAGATTATTGTTTAGGTGTTTTATTCAAACTTCAATCGCATGATTAGGACACAAGAAATAAAAGCGGGATTTTAAAATTTCGCTCAGCCGCCATCTTGTGGTTATGAAAATAATTCAAATGAATTAGATGCCAGTCGATTAAAATTTGTGTAAGCATATACCGTATCAAGTTTTACTGCGCTTGGATGGTTAAAACGCATGAAACGTCCATTTGAATAATTAAATTTTGCGTTGACGCCAAGTTGGATTTGTGCTCGCCAGGTTATTGAATATCCCACAGGTGAGCTTATGCTTATAGCCTCTATACACTTACAAAGTTTCAGTTTGATTGCTGTAGTAGATTAATAGATATTGAGAACCGTCTGAATATTTCGGATGGTCGCCATGTTGGATTTTAATATATGTAGGCCATAGAGTTATGTACTATTAGATGATGATTATTGTGTACGTTCATTATGCAAACATTGATTTCGATCGCATGATTAGAACACAAGAAATAAAAACTTAATTTTCGAAATTCGCACAGCCGCCATCTTAAGGTTACGTAAAAAATTGAACAAAATTATATACAAGTGCATTACAATGTGTATAAACATTTGCTGTACGAAGTTTCATTGCGTTTGGATCATTAAATCGCGAGAAAAGTCTATTTAAAACTTTCAACTTCGCTTGGACGCTATGTTCGTTTTGTAGTTAACCGGTATTTGAAAGTCTCATAGATGAACTTCCAGTAGTGCCCTTTATCTCCGTACAAAATTTCAGGGTGATGCCGGTAATAGTTTCAGAGATATAGAATGCCGGTGAAATATTTCGCACAGCCGCCATCTTGAGGTTATATAAACAATTGAACGAAGCTAGATGTCGGTGCATTACAATGTGTATAAACATATATTGTACCAAGTCTCATTGCGTTTGGAAGAAACGTATATTTAATGTCGCAACTTCGCTTGGCGGCCATGATGGTTTTGTAGTTACCAGGTTTCCAAATGTCACATAAGTGAACTTGTAGTAGTTCCCTTTATCACCGTACAAAATTCCAGGGTGATATCGGTAATAGGTTCGGAGATATTGAATGCTGGGGAAATAATTCACATAGCCGCCATGTTGGATTGGTGAGATGTAACAAAATTTGAAGGGCACGGTCGGGGTCGCCCGGAATAGTGCTCTGAACGTACCGCATTTCTTTGAAATCGCTCTAGCCGTTTAGAAGTTATTAAGGGGGGCACACAAAAATCCTCTCACTCACACACACACACAGACACGGATAAAAGGTGATCTCATAACCCTATTTTTTCATAAATGAAAATAGGCTAAAAATTAAGTTTTCATCTGGAAACAGAAGGAACAAGTGAACATTCCATTCATTTACGCTATTTCAAACATATATGAATACCTTAAGGAGTTGGAAACGGCTGAGTGAATCGAGGAGAAATTCGTTTTTGTTTTATTTGCTGCCTTAGACATTGCGGTCATTTCACCGTGTGCAATATGTCTATAGCCTGAGGCTGAGGTGGGAATTGAACGTGCTTCATCAGTTTAGTCTTACGAGGATGAGTACATTCCGTTCCAGCCCTCAGACTAGAATTGAATTTCATAGTAGAGCCGTGAATCGACCAGTACCTTAGCGGTGACAGCCGAGAAAACTAGCCACAACAAGATTTGGTAACTGTGTCAATCACAGGCTTGATTCCCTATCACTGTTATAATATTTCACCGTATTACTCACACTCACTGAATATGTGGATTCCCCTTCTAAATGAACGTTATTATTTTAGCCTACTTTATGAAATATAGCCTCATATGATCATGTGTGGTGTCTGTAGAATGCTGTGCCACCCTACAGCACGTACATTCCGACAAAGTATCCGTGTTTAATGATTCCTTGTCAGAGTTAAGGACTGTATTCAAGTCGTCTAAGTCCCTTGTGTATATAGCACTTAGCTTCAGTTAACATTATGGTGTTGGAAACCATTTCTCAGTGTTGCCTTAGTAAACTACCTTACTACAGGTACATTTGCACGAGGAACACATAACACTTAGGAATGCGAGGGGGGGAATAGCCCAACGGGATACGGGACCCTCACACACAGGAATTTCCCGTCAGTCGAGTGCAAACAGTGACCAAGTGAACTGCTCTCAACAGGACTGCGCAGGACTCAACCGGATAAGTAGCCGGTACAATGCAATCTGAATTGATCATTTACAACAACCATATATTCACTCCAAATAAGAAAATTACGGAGGGTACTTCCAGTATCTCAACAAAACATCACATAGACTACAATTAACAAATATTGACGAGTTGCATTACTAATATTACAACTAAATAAGTGTATTTATTGTAAATATTTTCATCCATACTTTCAGACCTAGATTTTATAGCCTAAGTGTAATGGATCTGATGATGATCGCTTGTCGATCGAAACTGTTCATCCAAGTGTATTGAATACTCTCATGTTGTTTTTTTTTTGGTTTTTTTTAGGATCAGGGAATAACCCATCTCATTTGGGTACAATCGTGTTGGCCAACTGAAAAGCATCAAACATTTTTTCTTCTGTTAAACTACGCTCAATGACATTTCCATTGTGCCCATTGAAAGAGAGAATTTTCTGCATATTAATGAAGACTTGTATCTTGTTTTTCAGATCGCGAGTTCTGGTACGAGGCCGCTCGGTCAGCAATACGGCGCCGCCTGCAGGACTCTGCGGGCAGCAGAGAAGAGCAGTACCGAGCGAAGAACGTGATCCTGATGGTGGGGGATGGTATGGGGGTGGCTACAGTGACTGCGGCTCGTATACTGGGCGGGCAGAGGCTGGGCCGTGCCGGTGAGGATCACGAACTGGCCTGGGACAAGTTTCCTGCAGTGGCTCTTGCTAGGGTGAGAATATCACAATTTAGAATAATTTCTCATTTATAGATTTGAAAATCCACAGCCTGCTTCCAGCCCCCGACCGGGTCAGGAATGGAATGAATGAAGCCCCCATCGAGCGGCGAGGATATGAACTGTGCCGGCTGCCGAGGCCTGACGCACTCCTCTGGGGCAATGATTAAATGAATGACAGATGAAATGAAATGATAGTGGAGAGAGTTGCTGGAATGAAATTTTGACAGGGAAAACCGGAGTACCCGTAGAAAAACCTGTCTACCTCCGTTTTGTCCAGCACAGATCTCTCATGGAGTGACCGGGATTTGAACGACGGACCCAGCGGTGAGAGGCCGGCGTGCTGCCGCCTAAGCCACGGAGGCTTAAAGGAATGAGTAGACTACTCAAATCGTAGCCTATAATTGAAAGAAAATGTCTTGACTCACTCACTCACTCACTCATCATCGCCCAGCCAAAATTATTGAAGTTATAAACATGACATTTTGGGGAAATGTTCATTGTATGTCAAAACCGTCTAGTAAGGGAGGATTTTCGGATATTCAGGTTCTAAAGGGGTTTTAAGGGGGATAAACCTGCATTTCATTGAACAACAATATCTCCCGATTTGTTTCATTGGGGGATTTGATGCACGGCTAAACTCATCATTAAAACAAGTAGTTCCGTGAAGAACTATACAGCCTATTTTCATATATCCTATTTATAATAACTGCCACTTTCAACATACAAATTTCAGTTTGATTGCTGTAATAGATTCGTAGATATTGAGAACCGACTAAATATTTCGGATGGTCGCCATGTTGGATTTTATATATGTAGGTCCTAGAGTTATGTACTGTTACATGAAGATTATTGTGTACGTGTAGCATTCAAACTTCAATCGCATGATTAGGACACAAGAAGTAACAAGGAGATATTAAAATTTCCCACAGCTGCCATCTTGTGGTTATGGAAACAATTGAAATAAATTAGATGCCAGAGGATTAACATTTGTATAAGGATTTACTGTACCAAGTTTCACTGCACTCGGATGGTTAAATTGCGAGAAAAGTCCGTATGAATATTTATAATTCGCGTCACCGCCAAGTTGGATTTGTGATCCCCAGGTTATTTAAAGTCCTATAGGTGAACTTAAGTTCGTAGCCCCTATGAACATAGAAAAATTCAGTTTGATTGCTATAATAGATTCGTAGATATTCAGAGCCGTCTAAATATTTCGGATGGTCGCCATGTTGGATTGTTAAACGTATATGCCATAGAGTCATGAACAATTAAAAGAACATTATTGCGTAGGTTCATTATTCAAACTTTCACTTCGATCGCATGATTACGACACAAGAAATAAAGACTTAATTTTAAAATTCGCACAGCCGCCATCTTGAGGTTATGTAAACAATTGAAGTAAATTAGATACCAGTGCATTACAATGTGTATAAACATTTCCTGTTCCAGAATTCATTGCGTTTGGTACATTAAATCGCGAGAAAGGTCTATTTTAAAATTTCAAATTCGCTTAGCAGCCATGTTCGTTTTGTAGTTAACCGGTTTTTGAAAATCTTATAGATGAACTTCCAGTAGTGCCCTTTATCTCCGTACAAAATGTTAGGGTGATTTCGCAAATAGTTTCAGAGATATAGAATGCCGGTGAAATATTTTGCACATCCGCCATCTTGTGGTTATGTTAACAATTGAACGAAGTTAGATGTCGGTGCATTACAATGTGTATAAACGTACACTCTACCAAGTTTTATTGCGTTTGGTTGGTTAAATCGCGAGAAACGTCTATTTAAAAGTCGCAAATTCGTGTGTCCGCCATGTTGGTTTTGTAGTTACCAGTTTCTCAAACGTCACATAGGTGAACTTCTAGTAGTTCCCTTTATCACAGTAAAAAATTCCAGGGTGATATTGGGAATAGTTTCGGAGATATTGAATGCTGGTGAAATATTTCGCACAGCCGCCATGTTGGATTGGTGAGACGTAACAAAATTTGAAGGGCACGGTCGGGGTAGAACGGAATAGTGCTATGAACTTACCGAGTTTCATTGAAATAGCTCTGGCCGTTTAGAATTTATTAGGGGACACCCACACACACACCTCACACACACCCACACACACACACACACACACACACACACACACACACACGGACAAAAGGTGATCTCATAAGCCTATTTTTTCAAAATTGAAAATAGACTAAAAATAAGACGACATGTGTCTGAGGGTTTTTCGATGTGGTGTATATTATGAGGTGAAAGGGGTGAAAGATGGGGGTTTAAGGGTTCCTAACGGAGCGTGTATCTCTTTAACGACATAGGCGAGGAGTTTGAAACTCAGCGGAAAAAAATCAGCTTAAAAATAAGTAAATAGGTGTTCGACCGTTTTTTTTTCATAAATCCAATTTAAGGGGCCCATGTGGAGGGGTGAAATTCTGAGGGAAAAGAACAGGAAAGAAAGTGTCCTAACCGATTGACTCACTCACTCTTCAAACTCAGGGGGAAAAATTTCTTAAAATAAGTAAATATGTGTTCGACATTATTTTTTTGAAAAATCAAATCTAAGGGGTTCATCGGAAGTGGTGAAAACCTGAAGAAAAACAAGAAGTTCCGTGACGAACTAAAGAGCCTACTTTTCTTAAAATTGAAGATTCATGCGAATGATTAACCTATATGGATCTATCTAGAATAATGACGAAATTAAGTTTATTAATATCGAAATTTCTAATTAGTTCGAAATACTGTAGCCTATACCGGGCATAATGTAGCCTTATAGAGAACCACAGTTGGCAGCCCTGGTGACTGAATATATCTTAGTTCCATGTCTTAAGGTACAGAACAAAAATTTGTTTGAAGTCCAATGGACAGCATGAACGTTACACAGTTAAACATTGCATTTAACAGAGCGCGTAAAATCATGTTGGCAACAATGACATACATGAATTGGTCAGAAATATTCTGAAATAATATGATCTATTGTTGTGTCAATTTTGAATGAAATCCATTAGTTAGTATAGAAGTTACATGCATTTTCATTTTGGACCTATCAGCATGCTTAGAATCATGTTGGCAGCACTGGCGTAGGCCTATATTAGTTACTGCAAATTTATCTAGAATGCCAGGTACTATACGTGTGCAAAGTTTAGAGCTATTAGCTTGCATACTTTCTGATATATTGATATTAGGGTAACAAAAAGAGAGACAGTATTTATTAACAGTTGGCAGTCCTGGTTACTCTTAATAATCGGCATAGTCATATCTGTTATGGTACACATAGCACACACGAAATTTGGTTGAAATCCAATTGATAGTATAAAAGTTACATGTATTTAAAGTTGGACCTCTCAGCAGGCTTAGAAACATGCTGGTAGCACTGCCGTACATAAGTTACTCCAAATTAATATGCAATGTCAGGTACTATACGTGTGCATAGTTTAAAGCTGTCGGCTTGCATACTTTCTGATATATGGGTACTTGGATAAAAAACATTGAGAGCATTTTTTACAGTTGGCAGCCCTGGTGGCTCTTAAAAATTCGCTCAGTCATATCTGTTTATGTACACTTAGCACATACGAAATTAGGTTGAAATCCAATAGATAGTGTAGAAGTTATATGCATTTAATATTTGGACCTATCAGCAGGCTTATAATCATTCTGGCACCACTACCATGTATGGCCTCCTGGAAATTAAACTGCAATATTATTATCTATACGTGTGCCAATTTTGAAAAAGCTCCCATTCATACCATCCATGATATCCAACGTGGAGCTCAAATTTCAATTGCGATTTTTCAGCAGTTGGTAGCGCTGACATCATTTTCAAATATGGCCGTGAGATATTCAGGTATAGATGTTTACTTTTACCAAATTTTGTTTCGAATGCTGCAGCCGTTTAGGAGTTGATAGGGGGACACACACACACAGCCAGACAGACAGACAGACAGAAGGACAGACAGACAGACAGACACACATTTTCCCGATCTCATAAGTCTACTTTTTCCTCATTTTTGCAAAATGTGAAAAGTAGGCTAAAAATGAAAGAATATGTCCTGATTCACTCACTCGCTCATCATCGCCCAGCCAAAAATATTGAAGTTTGAAATATGCATATGTTCGTTGTATGTCAAAACCGTACACTAAGGGAGGATTTTTGGATATTCAGGTTCTGAAGGGGTCTGAAGGGACACTGGGATTGAAATTTTAGTGAAATTTGTGGAAAATGTCGATTTTCGTTTTTTTCCATATTAATACACCCCTATCCCCTGCGGATCATATAGCAGTGTTTTTATCCGAATTCCGCCATTTTTAAAGCCCTGGTGTAGCTTTAAAATGCACGGTGTGTCCATTAAACGCCCCAGCACAGTAAGTGTCCTGAAGGTTCTGAGTCTTGGTGTTTCTACAATCGAAGTATCGCAGCTGGTAAAACACCACAGAGTCATGACAAAATGGCTGTAGAACTTTAAGAACCCTTATTTGTCAAGATTATGCCTGTTTATCAAAGGCTGGCATCAGATGAGCTACTATCCAGATGCATCCGTGGTGCTACTGAAAATCAGAATGAGTCTCTGCATTCTGTTATCTGGAGGAAGTGCCCAAAAGAGATTTTTATTTCACGGAAGATACTTGAAATTGCTGTTAGTAATTCTGTAACAGAATTCAACATCGGGTGTAGTGCAACAACAAAGTTGAAATCAGGATTAAGACTAACTTCAGTATCTCATGTCACAGCACAAACACTTGAAAGATGTGACAGTCGCAGAAAGTATGTAAGTCCGCAGTCATAATTGGAGAAGCGAAAGGCTTGTCGAAGGAAGGGGAAACTGACAGAAATGAAGGAGGAGGCTGCAAAACAGAAGAAGGAGGGTGTCACCTATGCTGTAGGACAGTCCAAATGTCATTGGTAAGCTGAAACCTTGTAAATTGTCCATCATTTTAGAAAATTGCAGATATCTCGGATTCGCTTTTTCTGGCATTCAAAATGTTACTCGCGTCATAAATCTTATGATATTGCTTTCAAAATGGGAATTTATTATCTTCATTGCAATGACTATAAACCTGCGGATCGTTTTTTAGATTGCACTTTTGGTATGGCTGCAAAAAGTTTTCAAACTGGAAAAAATACGATTTTTTTGTAGAAAAAACTTGGATATGAAATAAAATTAATTTCTTGACACTCATTAATGCAATTCAAAATCGGATCCGTAGGTTTCTTCCAATTGTTATAGTGCAATAGAATATTACCTAAAAGTTACACTATCTTGCTTTTTTTTAACGCGGCTGACCTTTATAAAACTTGAATAATTAGCACAATAAATGTACAAAATAATTAATATCTGGAGAACTAATCAACTTATAATGCTCACGTTTCCCACAGTAGTTTATAATATGACTATTCATAACCATATAAAATTTCAAAGCTGTACCTCAGTTTATATAGAATTTGAAAATTTCAGTCCCAGTGTCCCTTAAGGGAGTTAAACCTGCAATTCATTGAATATCAATATCTCACGAGTGGTTTCATTTGTGGATGTGATACTCGGCATATAAACTAATCATTAGAAGTAAGCAGACATGTGTCTAAGGGTTTTTCGATGTGGTGTATTATTATGAGGTGAAAGGGGTGAAAAGGGGGGGGGGGGTTGAATGATTCCAAACGGAGCGTGTAGGCCTATCTCTTAAACGACATAGGCGAGAAATTTGAAACTCAGCGAAAAAACATCAGCTTAAAAATAAGTAAATCGGTGTTCAACCGTTTTTTTTTTCATAAATTAATTTATGGGGCCAATGGGGTGTGGTGAAATTATGGGGGAAAAAGGAGAGAAAGTGTCCTAACTGACTGACTGACTCACTCACTCATCAAACTCAGGGGAAAATTACAGCTTAAACAAGAAGTTCCGTGAAGAACTATACAGCCTACTTTTCATGCCAATGATTATTCTACAGTATATGAACCTATCTAGAATAATGACGAAATTAAGTTGGTAATATCGAAATATCTAATTAGTTCAAAATATATCTGGTATAATGTAGCCTAATAGAGCACTACAGTTGGCAGCCCTGGTGACTGAATATATTCTTAGTTCCACCTCTTAAGGAACAGAATACAACATTTGGTTGAAGTCCAATGGACGTTACATGCAGTTAGACACTGGATCTATCAGCACGCGTAAAAGCATGTTGCCAACAATTCCATGCGTGTGCTGGTCAGAAATAATCTGAAATATTACGATATCTTGTTGTGCCAATTTTGGATGAAATCCATTTGCTAGTTTAGAAGTTACATGCATTTAAAAATTGGACATATCAGCAGGCATAGAATCATGTTGGCAGCACTGCCTTGTATTAATTACTCCAAATTAATCTAGAATTTCAGTTGCTATACGTGTGCAAAGTATAGAGCTGTTGGTTTGCATACTTTCTGATATATTGATATTATGGTAAAAACATATAGACAGCATTTATTAACAGTTGGCAGCCCTGATTGCTCTTTACAATAGTTATTGTCATATATGTTATGCTACACATAGAACATACGAAATTTGGTTGAAATCCAACTGATAGTATAGAAGTTACATGTATTTAAAAATTGGTACTATCAGCAGGCTTATAATCATGTTGGTAGAACTGGCGTATATATCTTACTCCAAATTAATCTAAAATGTCAGAATATACGTGTGCATAGTTTAAAGCTGTTGGCTTGCATACTTTCTGATATAATGGTATTTTGATAAACAAAATAGAGAGAGCAATTATTAACAGTTGGCAGCCTTGGTGGCTCTTAAGAATACGCTCAGTCATATAGGTTTATGTACAGATATTACATACAAACTTTGGTTGAAATCCAATTGATAGTGTAGAAGTTATATGCATTTAAACATTGGACCTATCAGAAGGTTTAAAATTATTTTGGCAACACTGTCATGGTTGGCCTTCTGGAAATTAAACTGAAATAGTCTTATCTACATGTGTGCCAATTTTGGAATAGCTCTCATGAATACCTTGCAATATATCCAACATGGAGCTCAAATTTCTAGTGCGTTTTTTCAGCAGTTGGTAGCACTGACATCATTTTCAAATATGGACTTGAGATATTCCGGTGCACATATTTACCATACTAAATTTGGTTTTGATTGCTGCAGCCGTTTGGGAGTTGATAGGGGGGGGACACACTTACAGCCAGACAGACAGACACACATTTTCCCGGATCGATCTCATAAGACTACTTTTTCCTCATTTTTGCAAAATGTGAAAAGTAAGCTAAAAATAAGCTAATAGGTGTCCAAGCGTTTTTTCATCAATCCAATTTAAGGGGCCCATGGGGAGGGTTGAAATTCTGGTAAAAATAATTGAAAGAAAATGTCCTGTCTGACTCACTCACTCATCACGCCCAGAGAAAACTATTCAAGTTGGAAACATGAAATTTTGGGAATATGTTCGCTGTATCTCGAAAACGTCAACTAAGGAATGATTTTTGTTTATTCGAGTTTTAAACAGGTGTTAAGGGGGTAAACGTGCATTTCATTGAATAACGATATCTCATGAGTTGTGTCTTTGGGGATGTGATATTAGGTATATAAACTAATCATTAAAAATAATCAGACATGTCTAAGGGTTTATCGATGTGGTGTATATTATGAGGTGAAAGGGGTGAAAATTGGGGGTTGAGGGATGCTTAACGGAGCGTGTATCTCTTTAACGACATAGGCGAGAAGTTTGAAATTCGGCGGGGAAAAACAGCTCAAAAATAGGTAAATAGGTGTTCGACCGTTTTTTTTTTCATAAATCCAATTTAAGGGGTTCATGGGAGGGGTGAAATTCTGAAAAATAAATGATAGAAAATGTCCTGACTTACTCACTCACTCATTATCGCCCAGCCAAAATTATTGAAGTTAGAAACATGACATTTTGGGGCTATGTTCGTTGTATGTCGAAAACTTCCACTAAGGAAGGATTTTTGGATATTCAGATTCTAAAGGGGTATTGAGGGGGTAGACTTGCTTTTAATTGAATAACAATATCTCCCGATTGGTTTCCTTGGGGATGGGATACTCCACATATAAACTCATCATTAAGAATAAGCAGACATTATGTCTAAGGGTTTATCGATATGGTGTATATTATGAGGTGAAAGGGGTGAAAAGTGGTGGTTGAAAGATTCCTAACGGAGCGTGTATCTCTTCAACGACATATGCGAGGAGTTTGAAACTCGGAGGAAATCAATCAGCTTAAAAATAAATACATAAATAAATAATTAAAATAAATAGGTATTCGACCGTTTTTTCATTAATCAAATTGAAGGGGCCTATGGGGAGGGGTGAAATTCTGGAAGAAAAACGTCCACTAAGGAAGGTTTTTTGGATGTTCACTCTCATCGACCAACCATAACTATTAAAGTTAGAAGAATGATATTTTGGGGATATGTTTGTAGTATGTCGAAAACGTCTACTAAAGAGGATTTTTGGATCGTCAGGTTCTAAAGGCGTGTTAACGGGATTAAATCTGCATTTCATTGAATAACAATATGACACGACTATGGCGCGATCGAAGCGAGACTAAAAATGAGATGGTGTGTGTCTGTGTATTACTCAATCACGAAAGTACCACTGGTCCGATTTACATGAATTTTACATGGAAGTAGCTGATTTACCTGGTTAACATATAGGCTACTTTTGATTTCAATACTTTGCACTATTTAAAGATGGCGACCATTTTAGTGACGTCACTACACCCTTTGGTTTCAAACTTTCATAATTGCATTTCAAATAAAAAGAGAACGCTAAGAAATAGCAAACTTTTGATGGCATATACGAGGTTTTAAATTTCATTTTCTATCCGAAAGGTATCTCCAACGGTTAGCGAGTCGAACCTAAATTTGTGTTATAAAACACGGTCAACGCCGAGCGGTGTATTTGGACAAAATGTTCCAGCCTTAATCTCCCTCTGCGCAGCACCTCGCCTATCCCCTGTTTTAACCGTCACCTTCACATCTTAATTTATTTATGACGCGTAGCGAAGCACGGGTACTTAGCTAGTATATATATATATATATAAAAAGGAATGTCTGTGTGTTCGTCTTTTATGCGCTCATAAACCGTTCATCCGATTGCGATGAAATTTTGGTGAGTTGTTGTAAACACTTTCGGGATGATCATAGGCATAGTTAATCCATATCACAATAGATAGCGCGCGAGTAGTTTAAACAAATGCGTAATGCCGATGCGTTCATATACAATTCGTCCGATAGCAATCAAATTTTGGTGAGTTGTTGTGCACATTCCCAGAAAAGTAATAGGTGTAGTAAATCCAATTTACAATAGATGGCGCGCGAGTAGCTTCAACAAAATGGCGTGCGTTTGTTTCAAGAAAGTCCCACATGTGTTCATATACCATTCATCCCATTGCGTTGAAACTTGGGTGAGAGGTTGTGTACACTACAGGCTAGGTTTCTGGCTCAGTAAATCCATGTTATAATAGGTAGCGCACGAGTAGATTCAACAAATGAGCGACGACGCGCGAAGCGTTTCAACAAAGTCCCGTATGCGTTCATATACCATTCGTCTGATAGCGATGAAACTTGGGTGAGATGTTGTGTACACTACAGGGAAGGTTTCTGGCTTAGTAAATCCACTTAACAATAGGTTTCGCACAAGTAGATTCAACAAATGAGCGACGACGGGCGAAGCGTTTCAACAAATACCAGTATGCGTTCACATACCTTTCGTCCGATTGCGATGAAACTTGGGTGAGAGGTTGTGTACACTACATGCAAGGTTTCTGACTTAAAAAATCCATGTTATAATAGGTAGCGCACGAGTAGATTCAACAAATGAGCGACGACGCGCCTATGCGTTCATATACAATCGTCCGATAGAGATGAAACTTTCGTGAGTTGCTGTGTACACTCCAGGGAAGGTTTCTGATTTAGTAAATCCATTTTACAATAGGTAGCAAACGGGTAGATTTAACTAATAAGCGACAGCGCGTGAATCGTTTCAATCAAGTCCCGTATGTGATCATATACCATTCATCCGAGTGTGATAAAACTTTGGAGAGCTGAGTACAGTCCTGCAAAGGTTCATGAATTAGTAAGTCCGTTTTTAAATGGGTGGCGCACAAGAGATTCAACAAATGAGTGACCGCGCTAGTCGTTTAAACAAAATCCCGTATGCGTTCATATGCCATTCATCCGATTGCGATGAAACTTTGATGAGTTGTTGTGTACACGCCGGGAAAGATTTCCGAGTTAGTAAATCCATTTTACAATAGGTAGCGTACGAGTATATTCAACAAATGGGTGACGGCGCTCTAATCGTTTCAGCTGTCCCGTATGCGTTCATATACCATTCATTTCATTGCGATGTAACTTTCGTGAGTTGTTGATCACGCTCCCGTGAATTTTTCTGAGATAGTAAATTATTTTTTAGCCTATTTTCAATTTTGAAAAAATAGGCTTATAAGATCACCTTTTGTCCGTGTGTGTGTGCGTGTGTGTGTGTGTGCGTGTGTGTGTGTGTGTGTGTGAGGTGTGTGTGTGTGTGTCCCTAATAAAACCTAAACGGCTGGAGCGATTTCAATGAAACTCGGTAAGTTCATAGCGCTATTCCCGGCGACCTCGACCATGCCTTTCAAATTTAGTTACGTCTCACCAATCCAACATGGCGGCTGTGCGAAATATTTCACTAGCATTCAATATCTCCGAAACTATTACCGATATCGCCCTGAAATTGTTTACGGTGATAAATGGCACTACTAGAAGTTCACCTATGAGACTTTCAAAAACCTGGTGACTACAAAACCAACATGGCGGCCAAGCGAATTTGAGACTTTTAAATAGACTTTTCTCGCGATTTAACTATCCAAACATAATGAAACTTGGTACAGCAATTGTTTATGCACATTGAAATGCACTGGAGCCTAATTTAGTTCAATTGTTTACATAACCTCAAAATGGCGGCTGTGCGAAATATTTCACTGATTTTCTATATCTCTGAAACTATTACATATATCACCCTGAAATTTTGTACGGTGATAAAGGGTACTGATACACGTTTACCTATGTATATTTCATAAACCTGTAAAGTACAAAACGAACATGGTGACCAAGCGAATTTGAAATATTTTAATAGACTTTTCTCGTGTTATAACTCTCTGAGCGTCGTGAAATGTGGTACAGTAAATGATTTTGCAGATTGTAATGCACTGCCATCTAATTTAATTCAATTGTTTACATTACCTTAAGATGGCGGCTGTGCGAAATTTTAAAATGAAGTTTTCATTCTTGTGTCGTAATCATGCGATCGAAGTGAAAGTTTGAATAATGAACCTAGGCAATAATTGTCCTTGAATGGTACATAACTCTATGGCCTATACATATAACAATCCTAAATGGCGAGCTTCCGAAATATTTAGACGGTTTTCAATATCTATGAATCTTTTACAGCAACCAAACTGATATTTTTATGTTCATAGAGACTATGAACATATGTTCACCTATAGGACTTTCAGTAACCTGGTGAGCACAAATCCAACATGGCGGCGACGCTAATTATAAATATTTAAATGGACGTTTCTCGCGAATTAACTATCCGAGTGCCGTGAAACGTTGCACGTTAAATGCCTATACAAATGTTGATCCACTGGCATCTAGTTTATTTCAATTGTTTGCATAATCACAAGATGGCTGCTGTGCGTAATTTTAAAATCTCGTTTTTACTTCTTGTGTTCTAATCATGCGATTGAAGTTTGAATACCACACGTACACAATAATCTTAATGTAATAGTACAATAATAAAAATCCAACCTGGCGACCATCTGAAATATTTAGACGGTTCTCAATATCTACGAATCTGTTACAGCAATTAAATTGAAATTTTGTATTTTGATAGAGACAATTAACATGAGCAGGATATATGAAAATAGGCTGTATAGTTCTTCACGGAACTACTTGTTTAATAATAGTTTAGATTTGGTTAACGGAAAAAGAAGAAAATATTGGGAATCCAAAAGCACTGCAACTAACAAAGTCAAAACCCCAACACTTTCGTTGATTGGCATTGCAACGCATGCCGGGTACAGCTAGTAATTGATTAAAAAAGTTAAAATTCCACGAACATATCGAACAAGTAACACAAACATGTACTAATCTGATTCACGCATTGGCTAAATCAGCAAAATTAAACTGGGGACTTAGTCACAATGTAATGAGAATCATTAACAAAGTGCTATTTTACCAATTTTATCATACGGTGCTCCGGTCTGGATAGAAGGCATCAACAAAAACAAGATGTTCAGTAAAGAACATATAGCCTACTTTCTCCTAAATGTATGAGTATAGTTATAACTCGTTGTTATTATCAAAGAGTATAATAGAATCATTTCTTGGTTGAAGACATTAGAAACTATTTACCTCTACCAAACGCCACAACCTAGAAAAAAACTACTACCATCATTGAAGAAAGATAGATAAGAAATATCTCAAGAATGTTATGGATCTGGAGACATAATCGACCGGACTGGCTGCGTGGCTCTGCGGTAACGTTCTCGCTTGCTGGGCCCTAAGTTGCAGGTTTGTATCCTGGCGCAGTCAGTTGGCATTTGAGGGTGCACAAATGCGAGAGAGCCGTGTCAGTAGATTTACTGGCACGTTAAAGATTCCCTTCGGGCCAAAATTCTGGCACCCCGGCGTATCTAAAAGCAGTAGTAGTTAAAAGGTCTTAAAACAAATAACATTATTATTATTGTTATTATTACATATACGACCTGCCGTGGGCAACATCCAACTTTGAGTTGAGGCATGTCTTTACACGTCTGGTTGTGCATGGCTTTCACAACCCTAATTGAATTAACAAATCTTCCCGTGTCCCTACAAAGACGTGTGTATACAAACTATGTGGATATTTTCGATTGCTATTTGCCTGAAATGAAAGTATTAAGAACCTGAACTAGTACCAGCGACTAGAATTCAGTTACTATGTGAAATCGTTTTGTTCTTTACTTCAAATAACATTTTCAAATAACTCACAATAGGCTGTAACAAACCCTTTAAAATAATAAGTAAAAATGTATCATAGTATCATCCTGTCATTCTTCAAATTCGATGTGCATAGAATGCCAATGGTATACTATCAATGGAGTCCGATGTAGACCAGTCGTGAAATCTAGTGGAGAAATATCGAACAATATAATCCTAACAGGGCGAGTGCATTCTAGCGGCCATAAGAAGAAACTTTTCAATAAAATCTGGAAGTTAATAAGTAGGCCGGCGTGCAGTTACCTTTTTGGCTGCTAGATGTCTCGAGCAAATCTGCTGGCGAATTATGTTTTAATTAAATATATGTTTTGCACCGCAATATGCACAATATAAGGCTTAATTTTAAAATGTCTGAGTCATTACAAAGCAACAAATATGTAAAATTTCAAGCAAAAAACCAAACTCTGATGGGGTTTGAACCTTAGGCATATGAATGACAGACTAACGCTTTACCACGGAGCCATTTGTGCCAACGAACTTTGATCTATATCAAATGACTTACATAGAACTTGTTGGCAAATAATGATTTAGACCTAACGATTTGATCAAAGGAGTATATTATTTATGTATAAAGCATTTCATACTAAGTTTATTTATTTTGTATCAGTACGCTATATTGCATGCAATACTCAAATTAGTGAAATATAAGTCAGGCACAAGATATCCGCTGCCATCTTGTCTTCTTACCGAGACGGCTCAGCTTTTTAAAATCACTTCTGCACTATAATAGTACAAAATAAACTTTTAATTTCGAACGTGCCTCTTCCTTTAGAACAGTTAAATCGATTCCCGGCTCGATAATCGGAACTGGTGGGTCCCATGATATGGATTATAAAGTTTGCATAATTCGCACGGCCGCCATCCTGAAATGGTACGGCAGATGACCTTGTAGTTTGGTCACAAGACGCGTCCTATATGAAGGTATGTTATTACCAAATTTGGTAGAGATCGGATAATTCGGTTAGTCGCTATTTGATTTTACGTTTTGAACGTTTGAGTGGCCGCCATTCAGATTTGGTAAAGATGGCGGCGATATAAAACATGACACTGAGGTGCCCTTTGCTTGTTCTACCTCTGTACCAAATTTCGTTCAATTCGGTTTCACCGTGTTCGAATTGATAGGGGGGGACAGACATTCAGAGTACCCACACTCACACACACACACACACACACACACAGACTCACACACACAGACAGACACACAATTTTTGGCCCTGTAGAGATCCCATATGTTTACTTTCATTTTTTGCAAAAATCGAAAGTAGGCTAATACTGCAGAAAAACTTAAACGAGTACAGAGGTTAATCAACATTAAAATAAATAATTCATGCTTTTGGGCTAATGCCGTGTGTATTTTTAATTTAAAACCATACGTTTCGGAGAAACCTTGCCTCCTTTTTCAATGGAAATAAACAATGTGGCCAAAGAAAGTATATCAATGAGATTACAAAAAATATAGATAAATTCCTCTGTTCGTCACCAGAGAGCAGCTGCCAGAAATAACTGTATGGACCATGGTGGAACGGCGGACAGAGTAGTAAGTAACAAGAAGGTAAAGGGGGCGGTGTGAAAATATAGAAACTCCTCGAAGAATGAGGAGGGAGGGGGGAGGTGGGAGGGTTAGATGGATATAAGGAAACATAAACAAAAGGGAATAGTAGCTGAACGATACCTTACGTCATACAGTCAACGGCGAATAAACAGATGGAAACTCCTCCAGTGACGAACAAAGGAGATCAAATCCAGGCTCTGAGCCCTAGAGGTAAAATGTACAATTTTTAATATGTGAAGAACAGAGAGACTGAGAGGAACTATCTCCCTAGATCCTTAATAACTGGTAGCCAAGTGTCACTTAGCTGATATCCAGTGTCTCTGTTAAAATTATTGGGATTTTTACGAATTTCAACTGCCTCCCTTATAATTCTAGACCAGTTGTGCTTAACAAGGGCAAGCGCATGAGCATCCTTGAAACATACATCGTGCCCTGAAGACAGGGCATGTTCAGCTATAGCTGATTTGTCAGGTTGGTTTAGACGGATGTTCCTTTGATGCTCTTTGATGCGAGTGGCAATGGATCGTTTTGTTTGTCCAATGTAGACTTTTCCGCAACTACATGGGACTTCATACACCCCAGGTTGTAGTATTGGGGACAATTTATCTTTGTTTAATGCTAAACGTTGACCAATTTTCGTCATAGTGCCGAAAACTGTTTTTATCTTGTGCTTGCGGAGAATCTTAGCAACGCGGTCAGTGGTGTTGTGAATATAAGGGAGGTAAGCAGTTCCTCTCACGTCGGAGCTCTGAGAAGGTTGTCTATCCCTCCTTCTGGGATTTAGGGACCTATATATAGTGGATTCATTATAGCCATTACCCTTAAACATGGTTTGTAAGGCATGTAACTCTTCCTGAAGAGTTGATGCCTCACAAATACGTTCCGCTCTTTTGGCTAGAGTTGTTATAATTCCTTGTTTTTGTGCTGGGTGGTGGTGGGAGTCCGCATGTAAATAACGGTTAGTGTGAGTTGGCTTACGGTAGACGCTGTGCCCCATGGAGCCATCCGCTTTCCTCCTCACAAGAACATCCAAAAAAGGTAAGCATCCACCTGACTCTAGCTCCATTGTGAAGTGGATTGAAGGATGCAGCTGATTTATGTGGTTCAGAAAGTGGTTCAGTTTCTCAGAACCCTCCTCCCACACCACGAACGTATCATCCACATACCTCCACCAAATCACAGGTTTGAAAGACGCCGAAGATATAGCCCCCCCCCCTCAAAATGTTCCATGAAAAAATTTGCCACGACAGGCGAGAGTGGACTTCCCATGGCCACACCATCAGTCTGCTCGTAATATTTACCATCCCACAAGAAATAGCTGGAACACAAGCAGTGGTGGAATAATCGGGCAATGTCCTCAGGAAACAAATCCTTGATGAGTGACATGACCGAGTCCACCGGCACTCTGGTAAACAAGGACTCTACATCAAAACTCACCAAAATAGCATTTGGTTGAACGGCGATGGTTGACAATTTTTCGACGAAATGGGTTGAATCCCTAATGTAGGACTGAGTGCGCCCCAAGTGCGGCTGAAGCAACTTGCTGAGATATTGCGCAAGAGCATACGTTGGATACTGGATATCAGCTAAGTGACACTTGGCTACCAGTTATTAAGGATCTAGGGAGATAGTTCCTCTCAGTCTCTCTGTTCTTCACATATTAAAAATTGTACATTTTACCTCTAGGGCTCAGAGCCTGAATTTGATCTCCTTTGTTCGTCACTGGAGGAGTTTCCATCTGTTTATTCGCCGTTGACTGTATGACGTAAGGTATCGTTCAGCTACTATTCCCTTTTGTTTATGTTTCCTTATATCCATCTAACCCTCCCACCTCCCCCCTCCCTCCTCATTCTTCGAGGAGTTTCTATATTTTCACACCGCCCCCTTTACCTTCTTGTTACTTACTACTCTGTCCGCCGTTCCACCATGGTCCATACAGTTATTTCTGGCAGCTGCTCTCTGGTGACGAACAGAGGAATTTATCTATATTTTTTGTAATCTCATTGATATACTTTCTTTGGCCACATTGTTTATTTCCATTGAAAAAGGAGGCAAGGTTTCTCCGAAACGTATGGTTTTAAATTAAAAATACACACGGCATTAGCCCAAAAGCATGAATTATTTATATAATAATCCGGGCCGTGAAAGCCTTAATATGCAAACATTAAAATAGCAAAGGCATTCCGAACCACATCTACTGAAGCACTAAGTGTTCTAACCAAAAATACCCCTATAATATTAGAACTTCAAAAGTTAGTAACCTTCTTCGAAATCAAAAAAGGAAACCAGAAGGAAACAACAGTCGACCTCCCAATGCACTACCTGATGTGGCCACAGCCTGCAGATATATACACCATAAAACGAAAGCAAGAAAATATAAATTACAAACTCGACATATACACTGATGGCAGTAAAAGTGACACTGGAGTTGGAGCTGGGATAGCTATATACATCAACAAACAGCTTGTGCATCAGTTGAAATACAGGCTACAGGACTACTGTTCGAACAACCAAGAAGAACATTTAGCGATTGTAAAAGCACTTGAGTACTTAGAAACAGAAGATCAGCTACTCAATCACCAGAAAACAGCAGTACTTCACGCAGACAGTCAAATAACTTTACATTCACTTGAAAATCATGCCATCAAGCACAACCCGATAACATTAATTAGGGAACAAACTAGAAAATTAGAAACTCAGAACTGGATAATTCATTACACCTGGATTAATGCACACAATGGACATGCTGGTAACGAAAGAGCGGATAATCTAGCAAAACAAGCAGCAGAGTGTTATAACCGTAAACCAGCAAGCATTGTGTTAAGTGACCTGCAAGCAAAGACTATAAATAAGTGGGAAAACGAATGGAAGAATACTTTAAATGGTGCAGTGACAAAATCATTCATACCTACTGTCAAGGATAGGTTAAAAATAAACTTCCCACTAACTAGCAATGTAACTACTTTCTTAACAGGACATGGCAGGGTAAATTCGTATTTCTTTCGTTTCAAAATAAAAGACAGTCCATTGTGTGCGTGTGGCAATGAAGAACAAACAGTTGATCATTTGTTATTTACATGCGTGAAACTAGAAAAAGAAAGACAGTTGTTTAAGGACAATATGATATATAAACATGGGAAATGGACGTTTGAAAAAACTAAGCTAATGAAGTATTATGTAAAAGAATTAATTTTATATTTTAATTTAATAGAATTAGAAAAAATTCAAGTAGTTGAACGGATTCATATGTTATTAAAATTGTAAATATTTTGTAAACATAGCATGTAGTTTTATTTTCATTGTAATGGAACATGCTCTTAAAAATAAATTAAAAAAAAAGATCCGGAAATTAATTTCCGAACTAAAGTTCAATACTGCAGAAGGCGAAGATGGGATCATTGCAGAGCTCTGGAAGTATGCTGAAGGGGAGTCAATACAGACTATCCATTACATCATATCTAACTTCTGGTTGACAGAACAATTACCTAGTGACTGGACCTCATCCATCCACTGCACAATGATCTCAACAACTACAGAGGGACTTCCCTGGTATCAGTGACTTACAAGATACTCTCCAAAGTATTGCTCACGAGAGTAGAGGTTCAATTGGACTCCTGCATTGGAGAGTACCAAGCTGGGTTTCGAAAATCAAGGTCATGCGCCGAACAGATTATGAATCTCAAAACCATTCTTACTTACAAAAATCTAAGTGCCTCATCTCATCTTGAAATTTTCGTTGACTTCCAAAATGCCTACGACTCAGCAGATAAAGAGTCACTCTTTCAGACACTGAATTGGGACTAGAATAAAAGACCCTGAACCTTGTGAAAGCGACTCTCACCAACACCATAGTCAAAGTCAAATTCAGAGGGGAACTGTCCAAGAGCTTCGAGGTAAGAATTGGTGTTATTTTTTATTTTATTTTATTTATTGAATATCCAGTACAGCATGGAGCCCTATTTTACCTAAGTACATTAGGGCTGTAGTTAATAAGCATATTTTAAAAAAGAATGATTAATTGCTCAATTTGCTATAGATGTGCTGAATGAATGTTAAGAATTGCTTATAACAACAAGGTTTCTTGAAAACTTCACACAATGGTTTATAAAATTCTAGATCACTGAGATAACAACATGAATTTACCTGATTTGGATAAAACAGCTGCACGAATTCGCTCTCCAGGCACATAATTTCTTGTGGTATAAATGTGAAAAAATTGTCCAAAGCCTACTACTTTGTTATTTCTAAGATTGGGTTCTCGTATACAGTACATAAAATGGATCTTTCATTAAGATCGTAGTTTAAGAGAAGTTCCTGCGTTGGTACAATAGATTTATGCAAGTATTCTTGATAAATGCACAGATCAACCATAGTTAATTTTCGATTTGAAAATATCATATATTTTTCTGAATATCGGACAGGCAGTTGAAGTAGCATGATGTTGAGTATTTAGATTTTCCGGAAGGCATCTCACGATATTTCGCTGATTTTCTACTTTGCAATTAACACATTCAATTCTGGTTTTCGGACACTCACTGATATTATGAGCATCTGAACACTCGGAGCAGCACTGTTGTTTATCACAGCTAGATGAAAAATGACCAAACCATCGGATGACAGAAATGTATTCACTGAAGTTGCATCGCTTGTATCCTATGTAGAGCTTCACGCAGCTTTGCAAGGCCTGGAAGATGGCGGGAGTTACTTCTACAACTGCGTATTGCGCGCTGCCATCTCGTTTATTGAATAATTATTACATACAACCATGAAAAGGTCATTTTACACTAATATTTTAACAATTTCAAATAATATTAACAAAAACAACAACAACAATAACAGGTAACAATTGACCGTGATGGCAGCAAGGGACAAATCTCGGGAAGGACGCAGGGAATGATTGGGGTAGTGGGTGATTAGGAGGGTGAGGGGGTAGGAATTGAGGATGAAAGGGATCTTCTAAAGTTATGTTTGAATGTTCGATAGGGAGAGAATTTGTCAATATTTGGAAGGGAGTTGCTAAGGGTAGGTAGACGGTGGAAAATAGAGCGCTACTGTACTTAAAGACGTGGTCGAGGTATGTGGTGTAAATTGTTCTGACGTGTTGAACGGGAGCGAACATGGAGTGGGAAGTAGCTTAGTAGCATTTTGTGTAACCATTCATAATTTTATGAAGGAAACACAGGTCAGTAAATTGTAGACGGCTTCTCAGGTAGAGTAAATTGAGCTGATTTAGAATGTCGGATTTGGCAAAGTGCCTTAGTGAAGGATTGCGAGCTTTGACAATTGATATGAAGAAATTAAAGACACTGTTCAATTTAGAAATATTGGTTATAGCCGAAGTAGACCAAATTGGAGAAGAAAAACCTAGAATAGGGAGAACATATGTGGTGAAGTATAATTTAAATGCAGTGAGGTCTTTAATTTATGTGAATCTGTATAGAATGCCGAGACTGCGCATTGCGCGAGATTTGATTTGGTCAATGTGGGGAGAGAATGTCAGTTTATCATCGTGAATAATACCTAAATCTCTTACCTGAGAAACCGTATCCAATTTATTTCCACATATTTTATAGTCCGCCTGATTTCCAGATTTCCGTAGTTTTTTTTTTCGTGTAGCCTCCTGAGAGGCCGAGTGAAGGTCTTTCTATTCGACGCCCGTGGGCGACCTGCGCGTCGGGATGAGAGATGAGATGAATGGAATTTCAGTAGTGAGAAAGGCACATTTAAGCACTTTTTCGAATTTGGAGATAACTTCCATTTGTTGAACCAATTAGTACATGTATTCACTGCTTCTTGGAGGTCAGCGTGGTCGTCAGAACTGGAAATTTTTCTGAATATCTTGAGGTCATCAGCGTACAGAAGAAGGGAACACGGAGAATTTTGCACACATGTGTTTATATCGTCCATATACAGCACGAAGAGAAGGGGTCCCAGGATACTTCCCTGAGTTACTCGTGATAAGACTGGGAGCCACGACGATACAGACCCTGGAATCACTACCCGTTGTTGCCTATTGGACAGGAAGCTTTGTATTAGGGACAGGAAGTATCCATGTACGTTGTATCGTGAAGCAAGCTTGTGGAGGAGAAGGAAATGGTACACGGAATCAAATGCTTTGGCCAGGTCAACGTAGATTACATCTAGCTGAGATTGTTGATCTATTGCAGAAATTATGTGATGGTTCAGAACAGTCATATTTGTTAAACATGATTTTTCAGGGACGAAGCCATGTTGTTCTTCTGAGAGGTGTGGTTTGGTGAAAGTGAGGAGACGGCAATGTATTATTCTTTCGAAGACTGAAGAGAGTATAGGGACGATAGATATAGGTCTCTATGAGGAAATTTCATGCTTGCTGCCTGACTTAAAGACAAGTGTGACATCAGCTCTTTTCCATGAGTCAGGAAAAGTACCGGAAGTCATGCACCAGTTGAGTATTATTTATAAGGGGATGCTGAGAGATGAAGAGGTGTTTTTTCGGAATATAGCCAAGATGATGGCTTATCTCCGATCATCTCCACTTGCCTATTAGAAAAACTAATTCGTGAGTGGACAAAAGCTCTGAAGGTTGATTCTGGATTGAGAATAGGCTACAGGAAAGACAAGTTAACAGTCCTCTGTTTAGCCTTTGCAGACGACCTTGCACTCCTAGCGTCCAGTGTGGAGGAAGCTAACCATCAACTATCCTTTCTGAACTACATAGCAGTTAAATTAGGTTTAAAGATCGCCATTAATAAAACACAGTTTATCAGCAACATCAGAGATGCGCCTGAGGCAATCCCACTGGGGGGACAAAGTAGTACGAAGGACTAACTCCTTCAAATACCTTGGGGAATGGACAACCCCAGTCATCAATGAAGACCTGGCCATGAATGATAGATGCACCAAACAGGAGAGAGCCTACCACCTATTCAAGAATATGTACAAATCCAAATCCCTCTCAATGAATCTCCAACTCAGACATTACAGTACTGTAGTGAGACCATTAGTGCTATACAGTGTGCTTCATAATGCCTAAATATGGTCAGAAAAGGAGATGAAGGACCGGAAGATTCCGCGAAGAATCATGGTCCCTATTAATGAGGAAGGCAAGTATAGAATCAGGCACGACAATGAACTGTATGAACAGGTGGAGAGCATTACAACGGCTATTAGGAAGAGGAGGCTGATCTTCTATGGTCATTTAGTGAGAATGGATAATCAGAGGCTCACCTCCAGAATTTTGAACATTGTCTCTAGAGGGAAAGCAACTAACGCCAAGTGGACGAATCAATTGGATATTGACCCCAGTAACATCTACGACAGGAATAAATACAGAACTTTGATCAGAACATCAGACTCCCTCCAGGCATTAACAGCAAAGGCAGTGCGTCCAGGAGTAGGTGTGAAATGGATTCAGGAGCGGAAGGACATTCACAGTGCCAGGATGAGGGAATACTGGGCTAAGATGAAAGCTGCCAGATATAAGAACCACGTGGTCCACAGCCGGCCCAAACGGAACTAAAAAAGTAATAATATAATAATAAAACATGTAGTTCCGCGAAGAATTATACAGCCTATTTTCATATATCCTAATCATGTTAATTGCCTCTATCTACACAAAAAAATCAGTTTGAAAGTTGTGATAGATTCGTAAATATTGACAACCATCTAAATATTTCAGATGGTCGCCAGGTTCGATTTTGCTTTATGTACTATTACATGAAGATTATTGTGTACGTGTGGTATTCAAACTTCAATCGCATGATTAGAACACAAGAAGTAAAAACGAGATTTTAAAATTTCGCACAGCTGCCAACTTGTGGTTATGGAAACAATTGAAATAACTTAAATACCGGTGGATTAACATTTGTATAAGCATTTAACGTGCAAAGTTTCACTGCACTCGGATGGTTAACTCGCGAGATACGTCCATTTAAATATTTATAATATGCGTCGCCGCCATGTTGGATTTGTGATAACCAGGTTACTGAAAGTCCTATAGGTGAACATATGTTCATAGCTTATAAGAACATAAAAAAATTCAGTTCGATTGATGTAAAAGATTCGTAGATATTGAGAACTGTCAAAATATTTCGGATGCTCGCCATTTTGGATTGATATATGTATATGCCGTACAGTTATATATCATTAAAGGAAAATTATTGCGTAGCTTCATTATTCAAACTTTCACTTCGATCGCATGATTAGGACACAAGAAATAAATTAATTTTAAAATTTCGCACAGCCGCCAAGTTGAGGTTATGTAAATAATTGAATTAAATTAGATACCAGTGCATTAAAATATGTAAAATCATTTACTGTACCATATTTCACTGCGCTCAGAGAGTTAAATCACGAGAAAAGTATATTAAAATGCTTCAAATTCGCTTGGCCGCCATGTTCGTTTTGTACTTTACAGGTTTATGAATGTTACATATGAGGCGTTCAGATGCAAAAGGGACATTATCCACTTTTTGTGAAATTAGAGTTATTGATACTGCTATCTTGTGGAATTAAATATTCATCTTTTAGTAGTAGCATTTTACGTCAAAGCGGACATTATCCTGGTTAAGTTACACATTGAATATTGCGTCTTTCTGCATAAGGGATATTATCCTCTAATAAGAGACATGAATACGGAGTCACATGATGCTCCTCTTCTAAATATTTGAAGGTTTCTCTTAGATTCAGTTTTCAAATGCAAATTTTGTAATTGTAATAATAAAACTTATTTTTGAAATGCATATTATCCAATCCATCATTTCCAATCAAAAGGTACATTATCCATTTATAATACTTTTTTTGTTAACTTCTTATGATTTTTGTAACTGGAAATTGCAGACTTAAACTTTGTCATCAAATGTTAATGAGTTAGTGAATAGTAATCAAGAAATGCACAACTATATGAGTGACTATAAGTTTTTCCCTCTTCCTGCACATTTTTAAAAAGTGGATAATGTCCCTTTTGCATCTGAACGCCTCATATATTAACTTGTACCAGTGTCCTTTATCACCGTACAAAATTTCAGGGCACAGCCGTCATTTTGAGGTTATGTAAACAATTGAACTAACTTAGACGCCAGTGCATTACAATGTCTATAAACATTTGCTGTACGAAGTTTCATTACGTTTGGATGGTTAAATCGCGAGAAAAGTCTACTTAAAAGTCTCAAATTCGCTTGACCGCCATGTTGGTTTTGTAGTTACCAGGTTTTTGAATGTCTCATAGATGAACTTCTAGTAGTGTCCTTTATCACCGTACACAATTCCAGGGTGATATCGGTAATAGTTTCGGTGATACTGAATGCTGGTGAAATATTTTGTACAGCCGCCATGTTGGATTGGTGAGAGACAATTCAATTTGAAGGGCCCGGCCGGGGTCGGCCAGAATGGTGTTATGATCTTACCGAGTTTCATTGAATTCGCTCCAGCCGTTTAGAAGTTATAAGGGGACACACACACACACCATCACACACACACGCACACACAGGCACACGGACAAAAGGTGATCTCTTAAGCCTATTTTTTTTTTCATAAAATGAAAATAGGCTAAAAATGCTAATTACAAATATAGGTATATACCTTCGTAATAGTAGTAAAAATACTTGATAAGTTTATAAATAATTGGTAAAATATAGTATTCTTTTGGATGAATAATGTTGGGAACTTTTTGATGGCAGGGATTGTATTTAACGGCAAATGATCGAAACAACCCATTGTTAATTAACTGACTGTTTATATTTACAATTAGGCTACGATATAATTTGCGCGATTTTTATGTGTGTTTGTAATATCGCGTAGAAAGGCACTTTCAGTGTTGCCTTAGCAATCAAAATTTAATGTTTTTCAGCCAGTAATCACTATTTTACCCAATTGTAATGGGTAATTCCCTATACCTGAAAAATATTTTCCTGAAATTAGTCAATACACGTGTATTCAATAATTTCATTAAAATGTGGTACAATTGGGTGCAACATTGCTGACCGACTGAAAAACATAACATTTTGGCGTGTTTTTATGTTACGTTGTCAAAAGAATAAATGCCAATTACTGTACTGATATTTTGTTTCAGACGTACAATGCCGATGCCCAAGTTGGTGAATCCTCAGCCTGTGCTACAGCGCTACTGTGTGGAGTTAAAGCAAACTTGGAGACTGTGGGTTTGGACTCCAGAGGACGCTTCGAGCATTGTTTCTCCAGCTTTTCGTCACGGGTGCCTTCTCTCGTGGACTGGGCTCAGCAACAAGGTGAGCAGTACGCATTCATAAGAGGCAGGGTATAGCTATACTACCGTAGATGGTTCTGAGGGGTTGACTACTTTGATATTTTGTTCATCCAAATAATTCAAGCAATAACTATCGCCCCCAAAGTCACTTCATCGTCGAGGAAGATAGAGACTCATCTGTAGTAAACCCAATATGCGGAACAAGAAAACCGAGAGACGTTTCCGTTGCAGATATTGAGTAAATATTATTAAGTCGTCAAGTACCTTATTTTATAGACTAAAATAAATGCAATAACATACTGTGTGTCTTATTCAAAGTATGCTTTTTATGGTATTTGTGGTCTACACAAGAACACCTACTATTCAAAAACTTACAGATCACATCACACAATAACGCCAAAATGTCAGACGTATATGATAAACATCTATAATGATTAATTGTCCAATATGAAATGTTAAAATTGAACATGACTTCTTATTTATATTCAGGTTCTTTTTAGCCTATTGTCATTATATAAAAACAAGTTGTTCCGTAAAGAAATAGCCTATTTTAATACATTCTACTTGTGTTAATTGCCTCTATCAACTTATAAAATGTCAGTTTGATCACTGTAATAATAGATTCGTAGATATTGAGAACCGTCTTAATATTTCAGATGACCACCATGTCGCTCCAGCCGTTTAGATTTTATTAGGGACACACACAGAAAAGAGGTGATCTCATAAGCCTAATTTTAACCGACTTTCGATTTTTGCAAAAAAAAAAAAAAGTAGACTTATAAGATCTACATGGGCCAAAAGTTGTCAGTCTGTCTGTGTGTGAGTGTGTATATCTGCCCCCCCCCCCCCCTCCCCCTCATATCAATTCAAACTCGACGAAACCGAATAGAACGAAATTTGGTGCAGAGGTAGCACTAGCAATAGACACCTCAGTGTCATGTTTTATTTCGCCGCCATCATGACGGAAACGTAATGTCGGCCACCCAAATATTCAAAGCTTAAATCAAATTACGACTAACCTAATCATCTGATATCTACCAAATTTTGCAAAAATTTACCTCTAGGCTATGTGGGAAGCGTGTTTTGACCAAACTACAAGGTCATCAGGCAAATAGTTTGAATATGGTGGCAAAATGTGTGCAAAATGATCGCCTATATCAATTCAAACACAACGAAACCAAATTGAACCAACTTTGGTATAGATGTAGCACTAGCAAAGGAGAAGTCAGTGTCATGTTGTATATTGTTTTAGATCCCTTATTGGGGGGTTGTTGGATCTAAAACGGAAGAGTTATTGTGTTAATTTATAAGAAAGTGCCTAAAAGGGGGTAGCTTCCCGTAGTCGGGCAAGCTGACCAGTGTAGAGTGTTGTTTAGTGTTAGGAACTAAGGGGCGCTCCTATAAATGATGTAGGTGTATTTTAGGGGATGGAACTTAGCGTACAGGTCAACGCGCTGGTCTTAAAGCTGGCTGGCTGGCTGGTTATATAACCGATGTGCACGCATCAGCTTTATGGCGCGTGCTGCTCCTATCAGTCAGGCCTATACGGGAATACAATGATACTTGCGCTAGCAAGTGTCTGGCTACTGTGCGTCACGTCTAATCGTGACGGGGGATTCAGGAAGGGAGTTAGGACGTAAAGAAGCGTGTAAAACAGTAATACAGGTGTGTTGTACTGACCAAGTATTTATTGGTCAGTAATATGGAATTATGATCCCTTTTAAGGGATGTAGTAAATGTTACAGTGTACAAACTTGTGTATACAATTTGTGGGTAAAGGTTACAAAGTATAGGATTTCTGAACACTGCTGACTCACCTGATGATACCAGCGATAGCCTCCGGCCGCCGCACTGTAAGACTGGTAATTGAGAGAGCTTGACCTCTTTAAGGCTCCTTCTTATATTCTCCGGCGTTGCTTCGTCGACATTCCGATGGCATAGATGCCCCAGTTAATTGTGTGTCGCTGTTTGTGGTAGTGATGCAAGGATTGGGCCAGCTTTCCAGAATGGTTAGCTGTCCTTGCGGTGTTGATAGATGTTGGTCTGGGCTTACAAGATTTGCCAGTTAGGGGTGATTTAAATAGATGATGGGGGGATGGCCTCCAGGAGGTGCATACCCCTGGGGGACTGTACAAGCCTCTTCCCCTATTTAGTTCGCGTCCCCGCGAACGGGAACGGAACTTGAGGTTGGGATGTTGATGTAGTAGATATAGTTGATGTGGTTGTTCTTGAAGCCCCCTCGTATCTTCTCTTGGTGTCTTCCTCGTCGTCGTCGTGTGGTGATGTCGTGTCGATGTGTAGGCGTGAGATCAGCTCGTGTTCAGAGGGGCGGGTTATGGGATATACATATATATATAACATTGACATTGGCATAGACATTATAAAAATATTGCATGAAAAAAAATCGATATTGGCATATTGCAAGTTTGAAGGGGGAAAAAAATACATGGTGCTGATAGTTATTCGGTACATTGTTGTGCAGGGAGGAAAAAAACCCAGGGCTGAACGGATGATTGCGTCGTCCGCCCTATCTTAGGGAAAAAGTGCTCCCTGCAATGAGAAAGAGAGAAGAAATAGACAAAAATGGGTGTTCCAGGGTATAATTTAAGGGAAATATTCAAAATGCATTTATTGATTTGGGATAAAACGGAACACCCTGACAAATGGGGAAGTTAGAAGACAGAATAATGAAAGAAAACAAATCATAGACATTGTGTACATGTGATTTTAACAAACAAAAAAATATACCTTTTAATGTGCTATGTTGCGATGTTCATATGTTAACATTTAGGAATATTATTGATTTCTAGTGGAATAATTGCCCGTGGGCGCATGAGTTTGTATTAAGTTACCCTTTAAAATTATCAATTACAATGGTCTTATGTCTAACTTAAGCGCGCTAATCCCTTATAATTCTAGTTTTTGGTACCTCGCGTGCACGCTACTCGTTTGTACGCTTGCCGTCTCACGGCTAATCCTGTACGGCCACTTCCTGGTACGGTTTAGTGGTCGTACCGCTTGCAATGTATCCTTAATCCCTAATCTGTGAAGCATTCCCTGTGGGTGAATGCTTTCACACTTGACAATGAGAGTCGCCGCCACAGCCGGTTGCGCCCTCATTGCCGTAATTTTGCGCCGCATTTTTGACGCCTTATGTATTTTGTGTATGTTGATCTGCCAGCGAGCCTGATACCCCACAGGTATCAACCGTGCTGTGCAGATTTTTAAAGTGTAGGTGTAAAAATGTGGTGATCCTGTAAGTGAAGATGAATATTAAATATAAATTAGTGCGCACAGGTGTAATACAATAATGGGACGGCATTAATAGCATGCTGCCGCTATATGGCAGCAAAATCATAGTCACCAGTGCCATATTCCAGGTGACGATTGCCTGAAAAAAAAATGGAGAGGTTAGTAAAACATTTAAATATTGCCTATTTTCTATGACGCTCCCTGTGGCAGTGTATCCACAGTCTGAAGCTCTTTTGACCTGTGAGAAAAAAAAATGGCATGGTTAGTGTTAAGCGATGTGTGGCCGGGCGTACCCTATACGGTGCCGTAATGCCGTTTCTTAATATGTTGTCGGTCTTACCCCGGTAGCGGAATTTTTGTTACCGGGTGCCGATATATTCCACCTTAATTATACTTATTTTACTGTATTATCGTTACCCTATGTGTTATCGTTAACCTATGTGCTATCGTTAACCTATGTGCTATCGGGCTTACCCTGATGACGGATTTGCGTCGCCATCAGGTGCCGAGATATTCTACCTTAATTTAAAAAGAAATTTCCTTAATTTTAAACATTGCCTTAATTGTAAAACTATGCTGTATGTACAAGCCGAGTAGACCTTATTCTAAAGCCGAAATGTGCTGTGCCCAATTGTAGCAACAGCGATTGTTGAATTTGCTTACATCTAAGTGACCTTAAAAATGGCACTGTACTTAAATACTAAAATTTAGATGGAGGCTGTCCGTTCGATTTCTCTCGCGGTGGTTCCCTTGTAGTACATTGTTGATACCGGAACCCAACAATGCCTCGTAGTCCCCTCCGTCTTAATCCTAATTGTCGACGTTTATTCTAAATGATTATGAACTAGTATTAACCTAGTCACAGGCGGCTTACGGTGCCCCTAAGCAAACCGTTTCGCCCGCTGTATTTATCAGCTCTTTACCTTTGCCTTTGCGTATGTAGTCGTAGTTGGGTCTGCCCACTGTAACCCCTCTAGACAGCTCGTTGCATGTCTATTTAATGCCCTAGGCTGCCCGATGCGTCGCCATTTATGTGGGCATTGGACATTGTCCAATGGCATAATAATATCTTCGCCGTTATTGGCAACCGTAGTATGCTTTACGCAGTAGTAATATTCTCTTCGCCACTGTTGGCCGCAATTATATTCTCTTCGCCACTGTTGGCCGCAATTATATTCTCTTCGCCATTGTTGGCCGCAATAATATTCTCTTCGCCATTGTTGGCCGCAATAATGCTTCACTCCAGCGCACGGGAGTCTTGCTTCCCGCTGTAGAAGCCCTACTTACTTAAATTTAACTATAAGTCTAGTCATAATTTGGGTCGTCCCTAGGGTCATCTCCTGAGTCCGGCGCGGAGTGAGCTATTTCTCCCACCATCCTCAGAAAGTCTCCCCTGCATGTGTTGGCTTCGACGACCGTGGCACATAGTGGGTGTAACTGTCTCCGACAAGGGGGATAAGCTAGATGCACCCCTAGATCTTGACGTTTGCCCGTGCCAGATCACGAGTGCCTCGACCTTACGTGGTTCGTCTGTTCGGTCGGGTCAGTGATTTGTTGAGCCAACTGGGGTAAGGGTCATCATCACCTTCCCCAGCTCTGCTTCTGTATGGTGCCTTTTGCCTTCGGCTTATGCCGTTATCACCAATCAGAGTGTTTCAGATTCCTTTTCATGTAATAAAAAAAATATGGGCGTAACCCGTGTAAATAGTTTATTTTGTGTAAAATGTAAAATATTTCAAGTGTTGTGGGGTTGTAGAGCTTCTAAGTGCATAGACTACTTTAGGTCTACTACTGCTATGTCAGCTTTCCAGCGATAATGCTCTGTTACCCTTCATGGAGGTGTTAGTAGGGTCCATGACGTCAGGTGCCCTGTTATTAGGATCTGGGGGTAGTTATTCGTAGAGTGGGCTGAAAGCATGATAGGAAGAGGTTGCGCATCTTTGGGCTCAATAAATGGTGGCCTTGAGCCGGTAATGCTGGCAGGATTGCTCTTACAATGAGTGGACTGGGGCGGGTAATTCCCGGGATTGCAAAAATATAAAAATTCCATGCAGGTTTGATAGTAATAACCCTTGGTAAATGGATGGGATACTCATGCAGGTATCTGGATATGAGGCATCAGCACTTATGTAAGGATAGGTGTATGGTGAGGCGTAATAATAATATATCCCTGTCATGCGGGAGTATTTAATTTTAAAAAAATGGTTAATGACTGTGGCCTCATCTCTCATTTGGAGATGCGCATTATGCTTAATTGATGTTTGCCGACCCACCCCTAATACTCAGGTGGTAGCATCGAGGTCCAGGGCGTAGTATGCCCTCTCTTTAAACGCATGAAGTCTATCAACCCCTATGTATACTTTGTAATGTAGTGTAGCTGTTTTCATCGTGTTCACGTGTCTGCGTTGGTCAAGTTGGACGGTGGAAGGTTATTGGAGGGGAGTAAGGTGGTACGATGGTAGCCTGTGCTCCTGTCATCCTCCCTTTGTCCATGTCTGCTCGCTATCCGCTTCTTGGGATAGTAAAGCGTCGTGACGCTGTGACGTCACGACTTAATCTGGTCTGCCATTTGTAGTGTGAGTGTGGCCAGTGGTCGTAGTGCGACTGGCCATGTCCTAATCGCCTGGAATGATTTATTTTAGAAATATAATCGCGAAAGGAAGTTATTAGGGGGGAGGTCTTGTTTCCTCAGAGCCCCTGTCTGTGTTCGCCCTTGATTAGTGAGCGCGTGTGTGTGTGACTATGTCCCGTTACACCATACAGACGGTTGGTCTGTTATAGGCTAAGTCGTAATATGTATCGCGTGTATGGGCGGGAGGTGCCCGTGGCCTGTCGACGTCTTTGCGAACGTGCTCCTATGGGGCCAAGATAAGTTCCGGTCTGTCACGTCTGTCCATTGCTAAATGTCACGATTGTTTTTGCAGTGTTAAAAAAAATGTATGGCGTTGTGATTGCTTTGTGCTTGTAATTTCATGGTCAATGCCGATACAACAATAGTGTCTGTCACCAGCAGTATTGCTATGTGACGAAATCTGCAAGTCAGCGGTTTGTATGTGTAATGGCAGGCTCGGACGTTATGTATGTCAGCTGCCGGCACGTGCTTTCTTGCACGTTTGCTAGTGTTGTCATTGTTCTAGATTCCGGGAGGACTAGTGTAGCAATAGCTAGTACTGTTGTGTGGCCACTATTCCATAAGACCTTTGTCTTACGAAATTTCTATACCTGTGTCTGGGAAATCTATTTTCCATGTCAGGTGTAATTGAAATTTTATGCCTGGCTTTTGGCCGAAGGAAATGTGGTATTATCAGGTTCTGTAGTTGTATGGGCCAATTTCAGTGTGATTGAAAGCCTGGATAGTTGTTTTCCCTGGTGTCCAGTTTTCGCTGGGATTTGGACCCGTGATCTATGTAATTCTCTGTGTTGTATGTCTGCGTTGTGTTTGAGGGATTGAGGTGTCCTCAGTGTGGTTTTTGCTTGTGTCTCTCGTACCAAAATACCGTTGGTTAGTTAGTTTTTGGTACGAGTGTGGTGTGTGATCATGGGTTCGGACCCGGCTTAGTGTAAAGGCTTGTTACGACGCTATCTGTGCCGTATATATTATGGCACATGTACCGTGTATTTGAAATGCGCAGATGGGAATACGCATTCCTGTGAAGGGTTTGTGTGTTTTTGAATTCTCCTCGTAGTGTAATTTGGGGAGTTACGAGGTGTTTGTATCCGACGTGAATGATGGCGTCTTTCCTGTCCACTTGGAGCTGGCTTAGTTCGTCTGTATGCGTGAAGGTCGGCCAGTCATGCGGGCCTTATCGCTGACAGTGGTAGTGTAGAATTACAATGTCTTGCGCCCTCATTTGTTTATGTTCTGATCATGCTCTTGTTCACGGCACGTGTACGTGTGAACTTGATTGCTGTCTCTTGTGATTGTGGGCAGGATCTCCGCAATGCAAAAGAACCTCTCACTAACTACATTTGTGTCCCCAAGTTTTGTGTTAACTGTAGCGTGGGTCGACTATGACCGTATCCATTGTACGAAATGTCGTTATACACGAGTGTCGCCGGGCCGCTAGTCGCGTGTTTGGTGACTAGGTGCCGGAGGCGATTTTGTTGTTTTTCATTTATGAACGTCTGTTAGTGGAACTGTCCCAATCTGTTTTAGCTTCCTACTTTTCTATCCTAGAACTGGATAGCTACCCGACCTGACATTCCTGGTATTCAGAAGGTTGCGGGTTTTGAGACCGTCTTTACCCAGAGTAATTGTTTCTGGTGTCATTCTAGGTTGTGTCTCCGGGACAGTTCTGTCGAGTGTTAGGATCGTATCCCGGTGCGGTCAGTGAGGTCCGAAGGCTATTTCTTGGCCTTCTTTCCACGTCTGCCAGAGGGATCACCTCCTTTTCCTTTTGGTAGTGTTTTACTGTCATGTGGCAATGTAAATTGATTGTGTGACTTCCAAAAATATGTAGGGTTTCCCAAAGTCTGGGATTTTCACCCTATGGTGTGTTTGCGTTTTAGCTTGCGTGTTGTTATGGAGGGGAGAAAAAGTCGTGTTATAGGCAGTGTAACGTGTCACGTATGCCTATGGATGCAATATATACAGTTCAACTTGGCCAATTTTTCCTTCATCGGGCCTAATGACTGAGGCAGAGAAAAAAAATGAGCTATGCCCCGCTCCGTGTTAAGAGAGCACTTTGAAAAGGTATAAAAAATGCATTGTATCTCGCCTGCACCCTGCTTTATGCTGATTAAAGCGGGTTGCCCGACGGCGATAGTCTGTCAAAATTGTGTCGTAAACAATATGAAAAATGTTTAAAAATGGTAAGTAGGACCTGAGCGTACTATCCACCTAGTTGGTGACGTTAGTACCACAGTAATCTAGTTACGCCTCAGGGAAATCTACCACTTTTGAAAAATAGTTTGAGATTCTTAATTCTTGCTACAATCAGGGCTCTCGCCCGCCACAAGGGAATCTGTCAAACTGTGGGACCGGATCATAGAACATTTAGTCATTTCCACCTAGAAAGACCCGCTTAAGCTCTATGCTGTGATTTGATGCTTAAGCAGTGTTCGGAATATTTCTTTCCGGCCTTAAGCTGCGTGGCTCACCTGATGGGCTTCCACTTGGCTTTGCATATTAGAAACTTTACGTTATCCAAGTTATAATATGGACCAACCATGCTCAATAACCATGGATGGCTAGTGAAAAAAAAAATGCTAGGGGCTCAAAAAAATCAAGAAGAATTTAGACTTATACATCTTTGGTTTAGCCATGTTGCACTGCATATACATAAAAAAAATGTGCCGTTTACGTTAGTGAGTCTTTATGTGTTTATTGCCGTATTTCTCCCGTGTAAACGAGCTTATGTGTGTGTCCCTAATATAGGTGCAAGTGTTATTAGTTTATTTCTGTGTCCCCGGTGGGAGTCGTTATTCCCGTCCGAGCGTCCGTGCTCTGGAAGGTGAAGACTTCCGCCCTGTTACGAGGGTATAGGCCCTCGACACCCATTGGGGCGCTTCTTTGCCATTTTTCGGGGAAGTTTGTAGCAAAGTAAGCCTGGGCCTACTTCCACCGTGGCGCGTGTCTGTAGGTTTGAGTGTACCTGTATTCGAGGGCCTAATTGCGCTCTGCGCTACCCTAGTAGAGTTTACGGGGGGGGTGTGTATTTTTGACTGAGTGGTTTTGTGGGGTAGGTATTAACATCTTTCCTATACCCCGTGTACCGTGTGTGAGTGCGTGGTCACAATGTGCGTGCGTGTATCGTGCATCCTGAGGGACTGAATGCAACACCCTCTTATGCATTCGCACCTGGGGTACTAATGCCGGTGTTCGCCTCCGTTCTGGCAAACTTGCCCTTTGAACTGGCGGTAAAGGTCGCTTAATTGCCTGTCTCTGCCCTGGCAATGTGGTGGCGTGTAGCCTGACCGCTTTCTGGCCTGTGGCCACGGTAGACTCCTGCCATTGTGTTTGCCTATCTGTGTGGGTGTGTGTAGGCTCAATGTGCTGTAGGGCGGGCTCTACGTCCTCAGCCCATGACGTGGTTACCTCCCGTTGTCTCCCTGTCATACTATGTGTGTCTGAGGGTCCTGGCTTCAACTCCCTCTCGTTCGTCCGTTGCGAGGGGGTTGGCCTAGGGTCTGCTGCCCGGTTTGGCAAAATTGCCTTCCGAACCGGCGCTAAGGGATGTGTAGAGGTGAAAGCTTGTCCCCGCAGTGTATTGTAGTCTAACCTGGCCGTCTCCTGGACTGTGGCCATGGTGACCTCCTTCCCATGTGTGGCAGTACATGGCGAGAGGGACATCCTCGCAAATTGCCGAGTTAGCGTATCTACGCTTATGTCCTCTCTCGGCTGGGCTGGTGGCCCTGCCATGTACTCAAAAATGGCCTTGTTGTTCTGGAGTTCGCGGTACTCGTCCCAAATTTGGGTGTACTGCCTGTTGAGGCTCATGGCCTGCTCAGCGACTTTTGTGCCATTGGTCCCTATGCGTTGGTGTTCCCTGATGAGTGTTTCCCATTGCTGGAACATGAACTCGTGTCGGCAGTGTAATTGCCAGTGTGCTTTAATGATCTGTGTACGGAGGGTGGGGATTTTCGCCCGAATCTTGCGATTCTTAGCGCTGCGGATTGGCCGGACAAGGGCTCTTATGATCCGCATGTACTGGGCGTGCAGGAGCTGCTGAAACCTTCTGAGGTAGTCCTGTCTAGTTTCAAAGACTCTGTGCCAGGCAATTAATTCCTGGTACTCCCCAATGCTCCTCAGCACAGGTAGGCGGTATAGAGGGGCCATGCTAAATGAAGTGTATGCGCCTTTAAATTTAAAAAAAAACTGTGCGTGTTTGGCAGTGTATCCTGTAACTCTCTGATTCTTTCTGGGGGCTGGGGGGTTGGTTTGCTAAGACTTTCCCCTGTGTAAGTAGTACGGAGCAAAAATGATGCTCTCGGTCTGGGGAAAAAAAATCCCAAATTTGCTTGGCTGTTTGCGGTACGGAAGGGGTCATTTCTACTACGAGGGCTCGTTGCTTGAGTCCTATTTTACTGTGCGTAGTAGAGGCGCCTCCACCATCTGTTTTAGATCCCTTATTGGGGGGTGGTTGGATCTAAAACGGAAGAGTTATTGTGTTAATTTATAAGAATGTGCCTAAAAGGGGGTAGCTTCCCGTAGTCGGGCAAGCTGACCAGTGTAGAGTGTTGTTTAGTGTTAGGAACTAAGGGGCGCTCCTATAAATGATGTAGGTGTATTTTAGGGGATGGAACTTAGCGTACAGGTCAACGCGCTGGTCTTACAGCTGGCTGGCTGGCTGGTTATATAACCGATGTGCACGCGTCAGCTTTATGGCGCGTGCTGCTCCTATCAGTCAGGCCTATACGGGAATACAATGATACTTGCGCTAGCAAGTGTCTGGCTACTGTGCGTCACGTCTGATCGTGACGGGGGATTCAGGAAGGGAGTTAGGACGTAAAGAAGCGTGTAAAACTGTAATACAGGTGTGTTGTACTGACCAAGTATTTATTGGTCAGTAATATGGAATTATGAGTCCCTTTTAAGGGATGTAGTAAATGTTACAGTGTACAAACTTGTGTATACAATTTGTGGGTAAAGGTTACAAAGTATAGGACTTCTGACCACTGCTGACTCACCTGATGATACCAGCGATAGCCTCCGGCCGCCGCACTGTAAGACTGGTAATTGAGAGAGCTTGACCTCTTTAAGGCTCCTTCTTATATTCTCCAGCGTTGCTTCTTCGACATTCCGATGGCATAGATGCCCCAGTTAATTGTGTGTCGCTGTTTGTGGTAGTGATGCAAGGATTGGGCCAGCTTTCCAGAATGGTTAGCTATCCTTACGGTGTTGATAGATGTTGGTCTGGGCTTACAAGATTTGCCAGTTAGGGGTGATTTAAATAGATGATGGGGGGATGGCCTCCAGGGGGTGCATACCCCTGGGGGACTGTACAATATTGCCACCATCATAACAAAAAAGAAATGGCGCCCACCCAAATGTTCTAAGCTTAAATCACATTACGACTAACCTAATCACCCGATCTCTACAAAATTTTGCAATAATATACCTAAATGTGGGAAGCGTCTATTTCCCAAACTATTAGGCCATATGAATGATGCAAATATTATAGCCTAACCGTAACTTAGAATTCAACAAGGCCCAGCCTAACCAAATACGGTTATCGTACAGAGGGTGGTTTAAACTATCCTCGAGGAGGTGACAGGTAGGATAATTTCAACTTATATTAGAATATTACACCGCAGTAGTGACTGGAAATTCAGGCTGACCGTGCCGTATCTTGCTGAGATGTGCGGTCTGTTGGGTCAAAATAGAGGCCATTGTTTTCCTCGCGATTCCATATTCCAAGAGATTGATATCCTCTTACGAATGTACTGAACAAAATGGATACATTTACTATAAAATGGTTTATAAATACGGCAGAAAACGCTAATGAAATCGTTCATTGCAAGACAAAATATTCCAGGTAGTTATACAAACTGTTGTTAACAAAGTGTTAGCATAGGGTATGTGTGGCGTAGGGGTAGCGTCTCAGTCTCAATGCGTGGAGGTACGTGGTTCAAATCCTAGTGAGTTCATTATTTTTAGCCTACTTTCGATTTTTGCAAAAAATGAAAGTAGACTTATGAGATCAACACAGGGCGAAAAAAGTGTGTCTGTCTGTATGTGTGTGTGTGAGTCTGTGTGTGTGTGTGTGTGTGTTTGTGTGTGTGTGAGTCTGTGTGTGTGTGTGTCTGTGTGTGTGTGTGAGTGTGTGTACTCAGAATGTCTGTCCCCCCTATCAATTCGAACACGGTGAATGCGAATTGAACGAAATTTGGTACAAAGGTAGCACTAGCAAAGGACACCTCAGTGTCATGTTTTATATCGCCGCCATCTTGACGGAAACGTAATGGCGGCCACACAAATGTTCAAAGCTTAAATAAAATTACGACTAACCTAATCATCCGATCTCTACCAAATTTTGCAACAACATACCTTTATGGGGGGAGCATCCTTTGACCAAACCAATAGGCCATCAGCGTAATAGTTTGCGGATGGCGGCCATCTTTGTGTGAAAATCGATTCCCCCTATTAATTCGAACACGGTGCAACCGAATGGAACGAAATTTGGTACAGAGGTAGTACTAACAAAAGGGACCTCAGTGTCATGTTTTATATCGCCGCCATCTTGACGGAAACGTAATGGCGGCCACACAAATGTTCAAAGCTTAAATCAAATTACGACTAATCTAATCATCCGATCTCTACCAAATTTAGCAAGAACATACCCTTATGGGGGGAGCATCGTTTGACCGAAGTAATAGGTAATCAGCGTAATAGTTTACGGATGGCGGCCATCTTTGTGTGAAAATCGATTCCCCCTATTAATTCGAACACGGTGCAACCGAATGGAACGAAATTTGGTACAGAGGTAGTACTAACAAAAGGCACCTCAGTGTCATGTTTTATATTGCCGCCATCTTGACGGAAACGTAATGGCGGCCACACAAATGTTCAAAGCTTAAATCAAATTACGATTAACCTAATCATCCGATCTCTACCAACCTTCGCAACAACATTCCCTTATGGAGGGAGCATCCTTTGACCAAACTAATAGGTTATTAGCCTAATAGTTTGCGGGTGGCAGCCATCTTTATGTCAAAATTGATTCCCCCTATTAATTCGAACACGGTGGAACCGAATGGAACGAAGTTTGTTACAGAGGTAGCACTAGCAAAGGGCACCTCAGTGTCATGTTTTATATCGCCGCCATCTTGACTGAAACGTAATGGCGGCCACACGAATGTTCAAAGCTTAAATCAAATGACGATTAACCTAATCATCCGATCTCTACCAAATTTTGCAACTACATAACTTTATGGAGGGAGTATCCTTTGATTAATCTAATAGGTCATTCGCCTAATAGTTTGCGGATTGCGGCCATCTTTGTGTCAAAATCGATTCCCCCTATTAATTCAAACACGGTGAAACCGAATGGAACGAAATTTGGTACAGAGATAGCAATAGCAAAGGGCATCTCAGTGTCATGATTTATATCGCCGCCATGTTGACAGAAACGTAATGGCGGCCATACAAATGATTAAAGCTTAAATCAAATTACGACTAACATAACCATCCGATCTCTACCAAACGTTGCAACAACATACCTTTATGGAGGGAGCATCCTTTGACCAATCTAATGGGCCATTAGCCTAATAGTTTGCGGATGGCGGCCATCTTTGTGTCAAAATTGATTCCCCCTATTACTTCGAACACGGTGGAACCGAATGAAGGAAATTTGGTACAGAGGTAGCACTAGCAAAGGGCACCCCAGTGTCATGTTTTATATCGCCGCCATCTTGACGGAAACGTAATGGCGGCCACACAAATGTTCAAAGCTTAAATCAAATTACGATTAGCCTAATCATCCGATCTCTAGCAAATTTAGCAACAACATACCTTTATAGAGGGAGCATCCTTTGACCAAACTAATAGGTCATCAGCCTAATATTTTGCGGATGGCGGCCATCTTTGTGTGAAAATCGATTCCCCTTATAAATTCGAACACGCTGAAACCGAATGGAACGAAATTTGGTACAGAGGTAGCACTTCCAAAGGGCACCTCAGTGTCATGTTTTATATCACCGCTATCTTGACGGAAACGTAATCGCGGCCACCCAAATGTTAAAAGCTAAAATGTAATTACGACCAACCTAATAATCTAGTCTCTACCAAATTTTGCAACACCATATCTTTATGTGGGAAATATATTCAGACCAAACTGCAAGAACATCAGCCCAATAGTTTGCAGATGGTGGCCAAGTATGTGTGGAAATCGATTCCCCCTATCAATTCAAACACGGTGAAACCGAATTGAACGAAATTCGGTACAGAGGTAGCACTAGCAAAGGGCACCTCATATTCATGTTTAATATCCCTATAGCACGTTGTATTTCAACAAGCTACTACAACCAACATTCAATCATACTCCTTGAAAAGGACAAAGAGTTATAACAATATCCATGCATTTAGGAGAAAGTAGGCTATATGTTCTTTACTGAACATCTTGTTTCTTCATTTGATTTATACTAATTGATTTATAACTACTCACACGTTATAATGTTAAGCGTAGTGTGAATAAATCTATCTATCTATCTATCTATTTGTAATCTAAAATATTGTATGTACTTATAACACGACATATTTCAACATTCGACTACAGCTATTAAAATTCATTGTCATTTATCCGAGGTAGATTCTGTTGTTGTTGTTGTTGTTGATTTTTAAGGCGCTTAGCGGCATCATGGTCATGAAGCTCCGTGTACTTGTGTGTGCGTAGAAGGTTTCGGATAACCTATGTCACTGCGGTGTCTGTACTAGTGTGTGAACTTTTAAACGAGGGAGGATTTGGTTAGGAAGCTGTTGTTGTTTTATTTGAGAGGCTTGGACATCATGGTCATTTAGCCCCATGTACTTGGGCGAGTGTTGAATTTTGTCTGACAACCTGTGTTATTACGGAGGATGTATTAGTGTGTGTATTTATAATTCAGGGGAGGATTCAACCAATCCACGTATAATATAGCAGTTGTATTTCAACAAGCTACTACAACCAACATTCAATTATACTCCTTGAGAAGGACTATGAGTATAACTTTACCCAGGCATTTAGGAGAAAGTAGGCTATATGTTCTTTACTGAACATCTTGTTTCATAAATGAAAATAGGCTAATGAGATCACTTTTTTCGCGTGTGAGTGTGTGTTTGAGTATGTAAAATCAAAAACAGATGGAGCGATTTCGATGAAATTCAGTTAGGACATAGTACTATTTTGTCCGTCCCCGTGCCCTTCTAATATAAATACGTTTTATCAGTTTAACACGGCGGCCGCGATAAATACTTCACTGGCATTCTATATATTTGTGAAATTGTTATGAATCACCCTGACATTTTGTATGAAGATAGAGAATACTAAGTTACGTTCAGCTATGTAAAGCTTAAATATATGTTAAGTACAAGACTAACATGGCGGCCATGCGAAGTTAAAATATTTAAATGGCTTTTTCTAGAGATTTAATCAACCGAGCACAGTGAAACATTGCACAGAGCATGTATAAACAACATTTAATCTACTGACAACTAGGCCTACTTCAATTCGAATTTCTTATAAAAGCGAGATGGCAGCTGTGCGAAATTATAAAATTAAATTTTCATTGTTTGTCCTAAACATACGATGAAAGTGAAGGCTTGAATAATGAGCCTACGGAATAATATTTATCCAGTGGTACATAACTCTATGGGCTAGATTTAGAACAAACCAACATGGCGATCATCCGAAATTTTCAGATGGATCTCAATATCTGCGAATATGTCACAGCACTCATACTGACATTTTGTACGTTGATGGAGGCTATTAATGTAAGTTCACATGATATGTGCCTTTCAATAACCTGGTAAACACAAATCCAACATGATGGCGACACGAAATTTAAATATTTACCGGTATATGGATTTTTCTCAACACTTATTACCTGAGCGCAGTGAAACCTAATATGGTAAATCATCAAACAAGGCTTAATGTATTGGCGTCTGATTGAATATCATTTCTATAATAACTTAAAAATGGTGGCTGTGCTCAATTTTCAAAATCACGTTCATATTTATCGTGTGGTAAGCCCCAATTTATGTGAACGGAGAAACTGGAATATGTTGAAGTACATATATATATATATACCTATGTCGGCCAGAACATATCATTTTTAAGTCGTTCATAGAAAGAGGTAAAACGAAGAATAGGACAAGCATGGACGAGCTTTTAGTGCCTAATGTTTATACTGGCTAACAAGACCCAAAAACTCACTCTAAAGGCTGAAGTTCTAGAAAAATGCGTGATACCGGTGTAACTATATGGTTGCCAAACTTGGCATTAACATCGAAACAAAGACAAATGATCCAGAGATGTCAACGAAAAATGGAAAGGAAGATACTTCATGTCTCATTGAGAGATAGAATACGGAACGAAGATATTAGAAAGATGCTATGACATCAGCAGACCAGATGAAATGGAAATGGGGTGGACATGTAGCGAGTCTAGATCCGAACCGATCGACGTACAAAATGACGATGTGGGACCCAAGAACGGGAAGACGAACCGTAGGGAGTCAAATAATCAGACGGGCAGACTTGTTCGTAAAATGGGGAGGAAAACAATGGTGATGATAAAGATAATTGCTGTTTTAAGGGGCCTAACATCGAGGTTATCGGCCCCAGGTAACAATGGGCAAGAACAGCAAAGATGAGGCAGGAGTGGAAAGACCTAGGGAAACTAGCATGCAGAGACCACTAAATTAATATCAGCTACACATCTATATAGAAGGCCCAAACTGAAAGAATGATCCCGAATGCTCCTCAGGACTTGCTCATCTGATGAGTTAAAACTGAGCAATTCCCTGAAAAGCAGGAGGCCATAGCCCTTATGGGATTTTTAAGGCTATTTATTATTATTATTATTATTATTATTATTATAATTATTATTATTATTATTATAAACAAGGGATTGAAATGTATTTTAGTATAATAAGCCAAGATTATAATATTAATCTGCAGGTATTTAATTCTATAGCATATATAAACAAGAAGTTCCGTGACGAACTAAAGAGCCTACTTTTCTTAAAATTTAAGATTCATGCCAATCTATATGGACCTATCTAGAATGATGACGAAATTAAGTTGGTAATATCGAAATTTCTAATTAGTTCGAAATATACCTGGTATAATGTAGCCTAATAGAGCACTACAGTTGGCAGCCCTGGTGACTGAATATATTTGTTAGTTCCATCTCTTAAGGTACAGAATAAAAAATTTGTTTGAAGTCCAATGGATAGCATGGACGTTACATGCAGTTAGACATTGGATCTATCAGCACGCGTAAAATCATGTTGGCAACAATGTCATGCATGTGTTGGTGAGAAATAATCTGAAATATTATGATCTCTTGTTGTGCCAATTTTGGATGAAATCCATTTGTTAGTATAGAAGTTACATGTATTTTAAATTTGGACTTATCAGAAGACTTAGAGTCATGTTGGCAGCACCGACGTATATTAGTTTCTCCAAATCGATCTAGAACGTCGGGTACTATACGTGTGCAACTTTTAAAGCTGTTGACTTACATACTTTCTGATATATCAATATTAGAGTAAAAAATAGAGACAGCATTTATTAACAGTTGGCAGCCCTGGTTGCTCTTAAGAATAAGCATAATCATATCTGTTTTGGTGCACATAGCACATGCGAAATTTGGTTGAAATCCAATTGATAGTATAGAAGTTACATGTATTTAAAAATTGGTCCTATCAGCAGGCTTAGAATCATGTTGGTAGCACTGACGTACATAAGCTACTCCAAATTAATCTAGAATGTTAGGTAGGCCTACTATACGTGTGCAGAGTTTAAAGCTGTCGGCTAGTATACTTTCTGATATATTGGTAGGGCCTATTTGGATAAGAAAATAGAGAGCATTTATTAACAGTTGGTAGCCCTGGTGGCATTTAAGAATACGCTCTGTCATATTTGTTTATATACACATAGTACACACGAAATTTGGTTGAAATCCAATTGATAGTGTAGAAGTTATATGCATTAAAATATTGGACCTATCAGCAGGCTTAGAATCATTTTGGCAACACTACCATGCATGATCTCCTGGAAATTACTCTGAAATAGTATTGTCTATATGTGTGCCAATTTCGGAATAGCTCCCATGCGTAGCTTCCATGATATCCAACACGGAGCTCAAATTTCAATTGCGGTATTTCAGCAGTTGGTAGCTCTGACATCATTTTCAAATTTGGGCCTGAGATATTCAGGTATAGATCTTTACTCATACCCAATTTGGATTCGATTGTTGCAGCCGTTTAGGAGTTGATAGGGAGGGGGACACACACACACAGCCAGCCAGACAGACAGAAGGACAGACAGACAGACATTTGCCCGGATCGATCTCATAAGTCTAATTTTTCCTCATTTTTGCAAAATGTGAAAAGTAGGCTAAAAATAATCTAACATGGCGCCCACTCGATAAATGCCACCGGTTCTCAATATCTCCGAAACTATTTTAGCAATCATACAGAAATTGTATGGTGTTAGAAAAGTGTTAATTAAGGACAAATAGTCTATGTGACTTTCCAAACTCTGAGAAACACAAAAAAACATCATCGTGACCAAGTGATTTTCAATTAATTAAAATAATAGGCAGGGGATAGTTAATGGAAAAGGCCAGTGGGATATATGAACATACAGCAGACTCTTTAGTTCTTTACGAAACTACCTATTTTTAGCCTACTTTCGATTTTTGCAAAAAATGAAAGTAGACTTATGAGATCAACACAGGGCGAAAAAAGTGTGTCTGTCTGTGTGTGTGTATGTGTGTGTGTGAGTGTGTGTGTGTGTATGTGTGTGTGTGAGTCTGTGTGTGTGTGTGTCTGTGTGTGTGTGAGTGTGTGTACTCTGAATGTCTGTCCCCCCCTATCAATTCGAACACGGTGAATGCGAATTGAACGAAATTTGGTACAAAGGTAGCACTAGCAAAGGACACCTCAGTGTCATGTTTTATATCGCCGCCATCTTTACTAAAACTGAATGGCGGCCACTCAAACGTTCAAAACGTAAAATCAAATAACGACTAACCAAATCATCCGATCTCTACCAAATTTGGTAACAACATACCTTCGTACAGGATGCGTCTTGTGACCAAGCTACATGGTCGTCCGCCATACCATTTCAGGATGGCGGCCGTGCGAATTATGCAAACTTTATAATCCATATCATGGGACCCACCAGTTCCGATTATCGAGCCGAGAATCGTTTTAACTGTTCTAAAGGAAGAGGCACGTTCGAAATTAAAAGTTTATTTTGTAATACTATAGTGCAGACGTGATTTTAAAAAGCTGAGCCAATTCAGTAATAAGACAAGATGGCAGCGGATATCTTGTGCCTGACTTATATTTCACTAATTTGAGTATTGCATGCAATATAGCGTACTGATACTAAATAAATAAACTTTGTATGAAATGCTTTATATATAAATAATATACTCCAGTGATGAAATCGTTTAGTATAAATCAGTATTTGCTAACAACTTCTATGTTAGTCATTTTATATAGAACGATATTCGTTGACACAATTAGCTCAGTGGTAGAGCGTTAGCCTATCGCTCAAATGCCTACGGTTCAAACCCGATCAGAGCTAGGTTTTTTGCTTGTAATGTTATATGTTTATTGTTTTGTAATGACTCAGATGTTTTAAAATTAAGCGTTATATTGTGCATATTATGGTGTAAAATATATATTTAATTAAAACATAATTCGCCAGCAGATTTACTCGAGACATCTAGCTGCCAAAAAGGTAACTGCACGCCGACCTACTTATTAACTTCCAGATTTTATTGAAAAGTTTCTTCTTCTGGCCGCTAGAATGCACTCGCTCTGTTAGGATTATATTGTTCGATATTTCACCACTAGATGTCACGACTAGTCTACGTGGGGCTCCATTGATTACTATACCATTGGCATTCTATGCGCATCGAATTTGAAGAATGACAAGATGATACTACGATACATTTTTACTTTTTATTTTAAAGGGTTTGTAACAGCATATTTTGCGTTACTTGAAAATGTTAATTGAAGTAAAGAACAAAACGATTTCACATAGTAACTGAATTCAAGCCGTTGGTGTTAGTTCAGGTTATTAATTACTACTTTTATTTCAGGCAAATAGCAATCGAAAATATCCACATAGTTTGTATACACACGTCTCTGTAGGGTCATGGAAAGATTTGTTAATTCAATTAGGGTTGTGAAAGCCATGCACAACCAGACGTGTAAAGACATGCCTCAACTCAAAGTTGGATGTTGCCTACGGCAGGTCGTATATGTAATAATAATAATAATAATAATAATAATAATAATAATAATAATAATAATAATAATAATAATAATAATAATAATAATAATAATAATGTTATTGGTTTTACATCCCTTTTAACTACTGCTGCTTTTAGAGACACCGGGGTGCGGGAATTTTGGCCCGAAGGGGATCTTTAACGTGCCAGTAAATGTACTGACACGGCTCCCTCGCATTTGTGCACCCTCAAATGCCAGCTGACTGCGCCAGGATACGAACCTGCAACCTAGGGCCCAGCAAGCGAGAACGTTACCGCTGAGACACGCAGCCAGTCCGGTCGATTATGTCTCCAGATCCATAACATTCTTGATATACTTCTTATCTTTCTTTCTTCAATGATGGTAGCAGTTTTTATCTAGGTTGTGGCGTTTGGTAGAGGTAAATCGTTTCTAAGGTCTTCAACAAAGAATAGTTCTATTATACTCTTTGATAATAACAACGAGTTATAACTATACTCATACATTTAGGAGAAAGTAGGCTATATGTTCTTTCCTGAACATCTTGTTTATGTTTACGGTTTAATATGTTTAATATGTTTTCGTGAGACAACTTTTAAGTATATGTTAATGAAACATGGCAATAAAAGAGTTGTGTATATTAAGCATGTGGTCTGTCGCTCTTTATCGGAAGAGCTCAATCCTTCTCACGAAGTCTTACGGAGTCCGTTCCGTATGTACTGTAATACGACCAATATTTTCCTGGCACGACGATACACCTTGGCGCGTTCTAACCTGCTGCTTCTAAACGCGCTCGGTCAAGGCTGCCTCCGAACGGCCGGAGAGTCTGGACGTGCGTTCCCACGAACCACATTTTGAGGTTATGTAACATGGCGTGATGAATCGCTCTGTGGAACAAAGTTACGCTAGAAAATTTTGGGTTAAACTTGGGAAGTCCGCTGCCGAACAACATCAAGGACTCGTGGAAACTTCATCACTACAACGCGCCAAGCCAGAGTGCCTTCGTTGTCAACGATTTCCTGGCCAAAGCCCTATACCCTATCGCTTCCCCAGTCTCCCTACTGGACAGACCTGGCTTCCACAGATTTTTTTGTTTCTTCGCTTAAAAAGAGAGACGAAAGGGAATTATTGGGAAACAATTAAAAGTAACAAGGCTAATGTTACATCGGCTCTAAATGACATCAAGGAGAAGGCTTTCCAGGATGCCTTCCAGGCCTGGAATCATCGCCTCCAGAAGTGTAAAGACGCAGGAGGGTGCTATTTCGAAACTTTTTAACTCATTGTATGCATGTGTTCAATAATCGATTGTTTAAGAATTTTGTCGCATTACTAATTGAACGGTCCTGGTAGGCCTATATATCAACTGATTGATAAAAGAACGGAGACAATCGAGGACTGATCAGGTCCCGGATGCATTACATCGGGCATTACCGGGGCAATAGAGCAATGAATGGGTCCCCTACTCACCTGACCTAACATTTTCTATGTAGTCATATTTTCCCGTTTTAATTAAGGTAGTGATACTGTGAGCTGTAGTGGTTTGATAGTTTTGGAGCAAACCTTAAACGTGTGACGCTATGCTCGGTCAACTCAAGTGACGTAAGACGGCAGTGGGTTATACTTAAGAACAGTGGGTACATATGCGTATTGTTCGTTACGTGTTCAGAAAAGGTGACAGGGATCGTGACGACCACGAGGATAACCAACGCCACCCTCACAAAATTGTCCACTCATTGTATTGTTGGTTTCGTGTTCCAGGTAAAGCGACAGGGATCGTGACGACCACGAGAATCACCCACGCCATCCTCACAAAATTGTTCACTCATTGTATTGTTGGTTTCGTGTTCCAGGCAAAGCGACAGGGATCGTGACGACCACGAGGATAACCAACGCCACCCTCACAAAATTGTCCACTCATTGTATTGTTTGTTTCGTGTTCCATGTAAAGCGACAGGGATCGTGACGACCACGAGGATTACCAACGCCACCCTCACAAAATTGTCCACTCATTGTATTGTTTGTTTCGTGTTCCATGTAAAGCGACAGGGATCGTGACGACCACGAGGATTACCAACGCCACCCTCACAAAATTGTCCACTCATTGTATTGTTGGTTTCGTGTTCCAGGTAAAGCGACAGGGATCGTGACGACCACGAGAATCACCCACGCCATCCTCACAAAATTGTTCACTCATTGTATTGTTGGTTTCGTGTTCCAGGCAAAGCGACAGGGATCGTGACGACCACGAGGATAACCAACGCCACCCTCACAAAATTGTCCACTCATTGTATTGTTGGTTTCGTGTTCCAGGTAAAGCGACAGGGATCGTGACGACCACGAGAATCACCTATGCCATCCTCACAAAATTGTTCACTCATTGTATTGTTGGTTTTGTGTTCCAGGTAAAGCGACAGGGATCGTGACGACCACGAGAATCACCCACGAAATCCTCACAAAATTGTTCACTCATTGTAATGTTTGTTTCGTGTTCCAGGTAAAGCGACAGGGATCGTGCCGACCACGAGGATAACCAACGCCACCCTCACAAAATTGTCCACTCTTTGTATTGTTTGTTTCGAGTTCCAGGTAAAGCGACAGGGATCGTGACGACCACGAGAATCACCCACGCCACCCCCGCGGCATTGTACGCTCACTCCCCGAGCAGGTACTGGGAGGACGATAGCAAGGTGCCTCCAGCATCAAGAAAGCCCTGTAAAGACCTCGCCAGACAGCTCATGGAAGATGAGCCAGGCAGAAACATCAACGTAAGTACTATATACCTTGACTTCTCTTAGACTGACACGATGACATGCATTACCATCTACATAGATTTGACATTGTGTATATTGTTAAGGTTGTCATCCTCTCGGGTAGGTTGGTGATATTTGCCAAAGGGATGGCGATGCAATAGGGGCAGTAGCCGCACAAGGGGATGACGCGCCTAACGCGGTGTGTGAGTGAGGAAAGTGTGTGAATGTTGTGGAGCTAGGAAGGAGTGAGTGTAGGGGGGTTTGAAGTAACTTCAGGATGGGCACTTACCCCGGGGTTAGCACGCGTGTCATCCGCTGAGACAGTACGTGAGACCTTCGCTCCTCCAGCTGGCTGCATGCTGTATTAGCGGGTCGCCGAACGTAGCTTTGTTATAGAGCACGGAGTTGGGATTGCGATAGCCGGGTGATTGAAAAGAGAGATTGCTTATTTGTAATTAAGGGTTTAATATAATAAAGTAAGGGGGGGGGGGAGTGTAGTTAAAGGGGCAGAGATGGAATAAAAAGGATAGCCGACACACTCACCGTAGGGCGTCTGGTAGTCTAGGCGACGTCCATGTTGAGACGGCGTCGGGCGGCCGAGGGGGTCCGCCCTCCTGGATCCGTTGCCCTCCTCTTCGTGGAACCGTCTCACTGTCTGAATGAATGTCAGAATGTCCCCGGACGCAAAGGTGTCTTGAGTATTTGAGGGCTTAATTAGGTTACTACTCGTTTGCGGAATTCTGCTTGTATACCTGTTATTGTTGTTGTTAGGTAATACTGCAAGCTCGCGGTTACAGTGTTGTGGTCATAGGGCAATGTTTGTTGCTTCAGCTGTGTGTCCATATGTAGTTCCTTCCTTGTATTAATTGTTAATTATGGGTTTAGGTAGTCACAAACCTGCATTGGAGTTGGGGCTATAACAATATGGAGGCTGATTTATTTTAGTGTGGAGGATATTCAATTATTAGGATGTTTGATAAGTAATGTCGTTTTCTAAGTTTGGTGTTTTATAAGATAGAATCCAATGCTATTTACAGGAGGCCATGGTTAGAATAGTGTATATTGTGAGAATGTATCAGTCGTTAGTTTTTGATAAACAATCAAAAATGGAACTTACTAAGTTGGAGGTTAGGGTCTTTCTAAAGCACTACTGGAAACAAAATTACAAAGCTACTGCCGCGGCTCGAAGAATATGTGAGTGGAAGGAGCAGGTGTCGTTAGTGGGCGTGTGGTACAACGATGGTATCAACGTTTCAACACTGGAGAAGAAAAGACTACGGATTTACCGCGTTCTGGAAGACCTAAACTATGGGATATTGAGAATAGACGCAGAGTTTTGGAAAAAAATCGCAAAGAAGTACTGGTAGGCTGTCAGAAGAACTTGATGCATCAAAAGATACCATACATAGCAAGATTCACAAACTTGGAAAATCAAACCGAAGCTGTAGATCTGTACCTCATGAATCGACCCCTCAAATGGCTCAACTAGAGTGGATATCTGTCGTCAGCTTATCGGTAACCTCATGGATGATAGATTAATCAGGAGAATTGTCATATGTGTTCAAAAATGAATCTATTACCACAACGCTGCCGTCTAGAAACAGTGGCTCAGTCCCCGTCAACCTGCCGAAGTCATCGTTCGCCCCAAAGTGATGTTGTGTGTCTGGTGGAATTTTGAAGGAGTGATTCAACAGGATTTTGTTCCAAACGGGCGTGCAGTTAATGTGGACCTTTATTATCAACAACTGGAACGAGTTCATGAAATTTTGAGTCGGAGGTACTGCCCCCGAAAATTGAATTATTCTGGGACAAAATGAGAGTATGTCCGTCCCCATGATAAAATTTAACCAGCAAATATACATTCTGGAAGTGTGACTCAGGAGGGTAGTGTTACAAGCTCGAGGCCGTGGGAGAGCCCGATCACGTGACATATTGCAAAATAGACGCTTCTAGAAGGCTGAAATTGCCATAGCAACAGTGAGTTTGGAAATTAATATTATCAATACTAGAAGACCCGTGCTGCTCCGCAGCATTCACTTCAACAATCCTACAGCACTTCTGTCCATATGACATTTGCATGTCTTCATGCTAGTGACCCGAACAGACATTTACGGTACCGTCGCTTTTGGGTAAATGATGAAGTAGACTTATGAGATAAAATGTGTGGGTGTCTGCCTGTCCTCTGTGTGTGTGTCCCACTATTTACCCTGCGTAAGCTTAAAAGGCGCACGGACGTCAGGCTGAGGTGAACAGCTAACTCCAAATACATAAGCTATACTCTTCTCTGTAGAATTAACTCGACACGACTCGGCAGTTTGATGCTGGCTGAAGCTAGGGTGATAGGTCGCTCGCAAGCTCGTAAACTCACTCTGAAGCTAGTAATTTAAATTTCCACTGAATGGAGATTGCTGGAAGAAATGAAAACGTAAAAACACTTACAGTGGTCGATGTGGGAGCTGTCGCGGACTTTCTTGCAGAACTTTTCATGCAGAACAATTCTCAGAGAATATAGATTTTTTAAAAGACACATGGACGTTAGGTTTTTCTTCAACCCAATTCACTGAAATCGTAAATGCTCGGCTTCTTTTGGTCATAAATAAGTGTTTTCTACCTAATCCTTTATCGAGAAATCCTTTACAGAATAGTGAAAACCGCATCAAAATCCATCAAGTTGCTCTCGAGATTACCCGTTACATCCAAGAATTGGGAACTTTGTTTTATACTATACACAATTTAAGGCTACAGCGGTACAATTTGGTGTTTTGTCTACTTATGAACAATGGTATCAATTTAAATTAAAAGATGGGTCTCTTATATTTGAATTTAGAGATGTAACTCTTGGTTAACATATAGAGATGTGCAAATTAATAGAATTAAATAAATAATTTTAATTAGTCGTAATTACTTTTATTCAAAATCATTTTATTGACCAACTTCTTTTGTTGTCCTACTTAGTAGTGTTTTCTCTCCCGTGGAATTGCACCTTTTCCCATAAGGAATTGCGTCTGGAAACTTTCAGATTATTGGATTCCGAGGGATATCTGAGCTGGGTCCATTTTCAATTTTTCATTGACTTTAGAATTCAAGTCAGGTGATTTCAATGCATAGTTCATGAATCCTTGAATAGTTCAATAGCGTTCATCAGTTAAAAGACCCCAAATCCCTCTGCTCTAAATTCACACGTAGAGTGAAGTAATAAAAACGAAACGTGTGGCATTTTGAATTTGCAAGGCTCCTCTGTTAGTAGAAATTCAAAAATAATTTTAATTTGAGTTTTATAAATGAAAATATAATTAGGAGTCTTGGTTAAACATTTGAAGTAATTTCATCGCCTTGTAAATATACTTAGTGAATTAAACCGTGAGTAAAAATGCAATTTTGGAAAACTGACATCGAATCTAGTAATTTGCACGTCTCTGTAAAGACAGCTATCGCCTCCACCCCTACAGATAGAATAGTAAGTAAAGGCGATTGATGAGAAATGAAAAGATAACTCACACAGAAGGAATTAATATTTATTAAGCTGTAAATTTGATTGAGTATATCTTTGTTATAGAACTGAGGGAATGAAATAACAGGATGTAGGATAGTAATCACTGATGTAGGACAAAAGTATTTTTTTACCACTACCACAGGACAGTTATCGTATTAGGGATGCGGACGTCCTTGTATAATTGTTATTTAATCTGTGCCCCGTTTGCTGAGGTCTGTGCTCCTCCGCAACATTCGTTTCAAAATTCTAATAGTACTTCCTTCTATTCGACATTTGCTGTTCGCTTGCCTTTTGGTTCTATTTGAACTTTGACGTCATGAAAGGATTTTGCTCGTGATATTGCTGCATACCGTAAAGTTGTCCGTGGCTAAACACCGGTTGAGGTAAATAAATGCCTACACGATCTAGTGTTTGACCTTGAGCTTTATTGATAGTTATACAAAAAGCCAAACGTACTGGAAACTGCCTCCTTTTGAAGGAAAATGGCATAGAAGTATCTGATGGCGTAAGGTCAAAGCGAGGGAGTAGGACATTGTTTCCAACATTTACGCCAGTAATAATTTCCAGGTGTAAGCACTTGTCATGCATCTTCCAAACCAACAGTCTAGTACCGTTCAACAGACCTTGGGTAACATTAATATTTCTCAACAAAATCACAATTGAGTCTTCTTTTAGTCGAAGGATATGAGGTGGCAATCCATTTATGCCTATGCTGTCTAAAAATTATATTGGGAATTGTAGAGGTTCACTCTCATCTTCAGTAATCAATTTATTCACACTGATGTAAGTTCTCGAAGATCCTGGGATTAGGTCTAAAACTTTGTAATTGATTTCTTTATGTTCGACCCTCACTATTATGTGTCAGAAAACTGTATCATAATGACGGTCATTATAACACTCTTTTTCATTATGATACAGTTTCTCCAGCCAATCAGAGCTCGTTCATTGACCAATTAGGTAACGATACCTTCACGCGTGCGCTCAAAATCCAACATGTCGGACATAAACACAACATCGAACTATAATAAATTACCGACATGGAATACGCACCGTCCATATGTTCGCGTAAATAAACTGGCGAATATGAGACAACAAATAGCACTGTACCTTAATATAATTTCTACACAGCGCATTCATTGTCTTCAAACAACTCCAGTGACAATATTACTGAGGGGCGACAGATGTCAACATATGGCCTGCATATGGCATTGCAAGCACACAGAGGGCATGCGTCGGTCGTCCAGTGATCTTGAAAGACAGATATAACACCCAACGCTCGCTCTGCGATCACAACATTCAAGTAGCTGACTCTCAACAGATATTTATGAATATTTATGTTAAAACATATAATAAAGTTATAATTATCGTCAAACATAAACAGTCGTATGCAACTCGCCTATAATGGTAATTAAGACACTCGTATGGAAATTATTAATCTCGCATACGCTCGTTTTAGAAAAAATACTCGTGTCTTAATTATAGCCATTATTGGCTCGTTGCATAATGTACTATTACAATGTTCTTTTTTAGGTGCTAAAATCTCTATTTTTGGAAAGTGTGAAATATTTTTCAGCGTGGGACTAATTCTGAATTTTCTCCATCGACGTGAGGGTATTCACCGTTACCAATTTGTATGAAGAAGTTTGCAAAGTCACGTTGATCTGTATCCGCTCGCATATTTTTGTTGAGTTTAAAAATTTTGAATAATGGCCACAAAGGAGAGAACCGTACTGACATTTGGACTGATGCTGCTTTAGATGCGTGAGGCACAACAGGCAATACCTGCTTAAAATCTCCACCTAATATGATAATTTTTCCTCCGAAAGGCACGTCGTTATTCATAATGTCCTTGAGCAACCGATTTACATACATCAACGCGTGCTTATTAGCCATAGAGGCTTCATCCCGGATGATACGTTTTGCTGAACGAATATAAAAAGCTTCCTTGCTGTTAACTTTTATTCCTGATACAAAACTTTCAAATTGTAGAGGTAACTTGAACTGGCTGTGTATAGTAGTAACATTGCTGCAATACCAGTCCATGCAAAAGAAACTACATTTAACCCCAAATTTGTGCAACTGTGAATCAAGCATTGGTAAAGAAATGCTTTCCCGGTGCCCCCTGGACCGTCAATGATATATGCATTTCTCAACCTTTCATTGCTGTTTTGAACTAAGCCCAAAATTTCTGTAATTATAGCCGTTTGGTTTCCATTTGCTTGGTTTATCATCCGACTTAATTGATCCTCATTAAGTTTTGGATAATTCATTGGTAAATTTGTCTGAGGGAAATAATCAATAATAGCTGGCAATTCGAGAAAAGTTATGGGAAGATCATGGAGCTTTAATGTATTAGAAATATGTATAAGAGTGAACTGATATGCAATGTTCGGTTCATGAAACTGCAGATAATTTTCTGATAATGAATTTTCGAAAATGTCCCATAACTATCTTACATTTGAAGGGGTCTGAAATACATATGTAAGAAAACAGTTGTCGTGACTGAGAGGGCATCTGAAATTGTGACGCTTCTGCCAAACAACGCTGCCATTCAGAATCGTCAATCAGCTAACCTCGCTCCTTAGCTGTTTCTTTAAAAGTAGAATAGACAACTGCTTTGTATGTTCGCAGATCCTGCGAGCTGGTAGAACCTATGACGTGAAGCAATAACAGGCGTAAATAATACCTTTCTGTTTCTGTAGGCGAAACATTATACATTCTGCCTATAGTTTTTGAAACATTTTTTCTTTTTTGCCACTGGCAGTTGTTCTTATCCCAGACGTAATGTACTGGTGTTCCAGGATATATATACGGACTTCTGGCTTGCAAATCTTGATTTAACTTGGACCACGCTTGTAATTCCGTGTTGCGCAACTGTGCTTGAAGTAAAATATCAGGAGCGTTATCATTTAAAAAAAGATATTTTGCAAGTTTGGCAAGTGAACTGGTAACCGCACGATAGAATGTGACTGTTCATGCATGTCAAATGAAAATATCCTGAATGCGGCTTCTGTTGGACCAACAGGAAAGAAGTAATTTCATCGTAGTTCACCGTTTCGCCTTCAGGACATATTTTAACAATGCAGCAGTCATGACCTTTATACACATACTTGTGGATTGTAATATATAAGATATTTGTGGATGTATTTAACACTCCGAACACATGAGCATATTTCAAGATTAATATGAGCTTGCAAGTAAAGTAAAAGAAATGGATTGTAGGGAAAAATGAATCGACTATCGACTTCAATGTCAATGCCTGGAATTGTTTTTATAATAATCCGTCCATTATATCTTCTCCTATACGAAGGATAACCATGGGCATTATATTTGGTCTCTTCCTGAAACTGTTTAGGGAAATCATTCTTACATGTGCCATCTTTCATACAGACTGAAGCAGGATTCAAAGATCCGCGAGGACCATGTACCATATGACGCCTTACCAACTCGTATAGCGCTTCATCCTCGAGATCTCGTATTTCGGCTGACACCACACTGTCAATGTCAGAAATTTCTCGGAACTTACAATCTTCATTTAATGTTAAGAGTAAATGGATGTGCGGGAGACCTCGTTTTTGAAATTCCACTGTATATAGATATGCTTTAACCGAAAATTTCCTTAACATTAATCAATCGTAGCAATTCCTTTACTTTGCAATGGAAAACTCTCACCTCAATATCAGGTCTATTATTTGCCGTTTCCCAGAGATGAATGCTGTTAAGTATTTCTGGCCAGCCCGCATTATAGGTGAACGTAATGAATTAATCTGGCTTTCCAAACTTCCTCACTATCGCCATCGTATCCTGATAATTTTGCAATATTTTCCTTGAGCTACCTGTAAAAGAAGATGGCAAAACTACAATACGACCGATTCTGAGATTTTCATTTTCTGCTCGTACATGCAAGGCGTCTGCTAAACCGGCATATGTATCAACTCGTAACTTCGTTTGTTGATGACGTATATATTTTAACCGGTGACCTTCCATACGGCAGTAGTAATCCACGAATAAATATCCATTTTGCAAACTTGAGCTGCGACAACTAACTCAACAAGACCTCCATGGACACCATTCATAGACATATACATTTTGTAATCATCGCTCGTATTGATAGCAGTTTCGTACATATCGCTGTTGCCAACAATAAAGGAAGAATAATTATTCCACTTGTCTGTAACATGTTTTACAATTCGCTTCCTAACCTGTGTTAATAAACTCTGATTGTTGTACTCACAATATGCCAATGACCTGGAAAGACAATTACCGTCACCTTTAATCTTTATAACATTTGTAATTGAGTGTCGCCTCTCATTCATCAGAATATGTTTCATTGTATTGATTGAGCACACAACCTATAAGGACGAATGATGAAACGAAAAGAAGAGAGTGTGTAGCTGGCGAGACAAAAGACTATATAACAGAAAGATTGGATACACAATACAAAATGGCGCTTCCAACATTCGACTGTAGCGGCATCTTCGTGAAATTAGTTGTCTTTCGTATACAGTATTTGTTGTCATTCAAACAGATGTTGACATGACAGTGTCATTAGCAAAATGACTGCTGATTGTGCATGAGCATTTCAGTCTCAAAGTAATCCATTCTTTGAGAAGTTTTAATAAAATTATATGCACAGAATCCCCTTCTACTTATTGCATGGATACATGCGACATTGGCGCACGAGTGGAACAGGTAGAAGTTAACGCTATCATGTATGGATACATGCGACATTAGCGCATGAGTGGAGTAGGTAGAAGTTGACGAAATCATTACGTAATTAGGGAACTCTCTGTTAATATCAAGTTAGATTTATTATTGGGGCGGCGGTGAATATCATTATACTGTGTTAGTCGTTGTCGCCTAGCGACAATATGTCCGTCAAGTCATTCGATATTCCATTTTCATGAGACCTTGAAGGAAGTAATATTCGCTATTATTTTAATACTCGAATGATATAACCAAGTAAGGTGGGTATCAATCGACGGTGCTTGACGGGCATTACATTTTAAGACAACAAACGTCGTCGTAGCGCAAATACTTCCCGAGATATTTCAGTTTTAGTAAAGGGTGAAATTTTTTGAAAACTATTTTAATATATATAACCGGAATGGAGAATTTGCTCAAGATAGAAAGAAGAATTTTAAGAAGGATTTATGGTCCTAGGAAAACACAGGAAGGTTATAGACTGAGATCGAATGCAGAAATTTATAGTAAAATCGACAACCTTGAAGTGATGATCAGAAAACGGCGACTTCAGTTCTACGGACATATGGTCCGCATGGATTGCTCAAGGTTAAACAAACAAATTTTTGATAAAATCTGGAACTATAAAGGACAAGGAGGCTATGTAAAACAAATGAAAGAAGAACTTCAAAAATTCAAAATTACTGAAGAAGATTGTCTAAATCGAATAGAGTACAGAAAAAAAATTTTTGGTCTCAAAATTCTTGTCGGGGAGAAGAAAAATCTCAACAGAGGAGAATGGACTGCTGAAAGAAGAGCTGCACAGTCGACCAGGATGAAAGACTTCTGGAAGAGAAAGAAGGAAACTAGACCTATAAAGAAGTGATATTTGCGTGGTCCTTGTTGGCCTGTCCGCGGTGTATATATAAGATTGTTATAAATTATGCTATTGGATCCCAGCCCTGAGCCAATGAGAAGAGGTCTTATTGAAGACGGGATCAACGTCAACTACATAATTTGGTGAAATTATGCATTTAGGCCCTTAGAAGATTTTCTTATTTGGTAATGAAGAGAATAGTAAAAGAAATTATGTCTGATACTTTAAAAACCGCAGATCGGTTAATCTACGCAGTAATAAGCATTAGTAATCTACGCGCTAAAATTATGGTGGGAGATTGATATGGCCGCCAAAATTTCGACTTGGTGGGGGAGATCCAAGGATCGAGGTTCTTATTCCAGCAGTCTTTGAAGAGTGAGGAAGTGTTTTTACTGGGTTAACGGAGATCCCAAAGCTTTGTCCGAGTGCGACGACTGTCGACTTGTTGAGACGTTAGGATAGCTAGGTAGAACGTTGGAGATTACCGCACTACCATTTTAAGTGAAGTTGTGAGGAACATTGAAATTAGTATATCTCTTATATAATTGAGATTTGAGTTCAACTAAGTGAATATATATAAAGAACAGGTCGAATACTACATTCTGCTGAAAGTCGAGCGTTCTAAAATTTACCGTTTCGACAATATAAGCCTGTTAAGACAGATTTTCAAATGTGTTGGAAATAAAGATGAATATCATTTTAGATTGCAACGTGTGAAGTTGGCGAACGCAGTTCAAGTGAACAGTAGCGAAGAACTTATAACATTGGCGCAGCAAATAAACATTATCATAATGATTATTGAGACGTGCTCGGCCAGCGTGGATGGGCCAACTTACCTGTATTCAGAGGTCCGGGTCACTTCCGCAGCAAAATCACCTCCAGATGACATGTCCCAACAGAAGAGCTCCAAAGGAGTGGAAGGAAGATGGAGAAGGGTACAACACACACAGGCTATCGTACAAACACCCCCCAAAAACCAACGGAACTGCCGTCGGTGAAATAATGCCACAACAAAAGAATTAAAAATGGATAGTAAAAGGTTTAATATTAAAAATTTAAAGAAGACCTTCACCATAAACTGAACATGCATCAACCAACACAAATTTACAAGATGGCCAGATAGTGCCTAACATGCTTGCTTGCAAAGCCAAGAAGAGGAAAGACTTAATTTAAAATAAAAATGTTAAAGCCCAAAGGTTAAAATAAAAATTACATGCACAACCCAATGAGAAAGGGCTTGATAAATTGCAAGGAAATGCAATCACGATCCGACATGCAGATGTTGAGGCCACGCCAGAAAATAAGGATTGAAATTAAATTAAATTTTAATTAAAAAAACTAAATGGGACAGAAAATAAATAAATAAATGATATGCACGCCGGCGAAAAACACAAGGACATTTACCAAAAATCACAAAATTAACATTAACAAGATTACTTAAAAAAAAAAGGGATTAAGCTAACACACAACACGACAGTTTTTGAGACCCGCGCCAAACGACTGACTACGAGACCACAATGCATCACGGCAAACAGCAGACATGGCGACACAAAAACATGCCAGATCGAAATTACGGCAAACAATTAATAAAATAAATTTTATCATCAGCGTAAGGAAATGTACGGCGGAAAACAATTACATTTAAAAACTATTACAAGTGTAAAGGGCACGGATCATGAATAAATTAATTTGAATACAATATCAATCATAAGATTGGCAAACGAAAATAAATAATAATTTAAACGTGAAATAAACTAATAAATGTGTCTCCAGAAGGTAAACAAAAAATAAATAAGAAACTTAATATATATAAGGAAGCGTTATTAAAACGAAAAAGAAATTTTAGACCTACAAGCGAGAACATAACAGAAGATCAACATTCGTACAGGGCCAAACTAGGAGCTCCCAAAATAAAATAATTAGATAAATTAAATTTAAAAAAAAAAAGTACCTTACATCCTTCACAGAGGAGACACAATAATAATAAAGTAATTAATATACAATATAAATAAAAACTACGGCACTAATTGCCTTAAACATGGCTAACACGCCCATGTGCCGTTTCGATGTCACAAGCGAAGTACGCATCGAGATGCAATCACATTTCACACGTCTAAACGAAGAAATTCACAACCTGAAGACCACAGGCAATTTCCAAGTAGAAATGGCATTCATATCTTCTCTTGAATATATTTATATTTCGAAGAGGATGGGGGAGGCAACCGCCCCCCCATCAGCGGAGACACCTTTCACGACCAATCCTTCTTATTTCTCTTGGCGACCACTAATGGAGACTCCCAAAATGGCGGAGAATTATTTTTGCGTGTCATTTTCGAACTGTATTCCTGTAAATAATATTGTCCAATCACGGAGTGACACCTCAATACAACAATGTCATAAATAAGTTCATAATTTGGCGGTATCAAGAATACACACCGTTCTTTGTTTTATGACGTAGAATCATAATTGTTTTTCACTTATGTCACGAATTGGTAGAGTTTTAAAGGAAACACCAACGCACTCTATTGGTGAATAAGCAGGAACTACTTGGAGGAAGCCGAAGTCCGAGAGCAGGAGCCATCTCGCGTTGACCAACGGAACCACGACAACAGGCGGTCGGTTCAAATGTCATGAAGTATGATGCACCGGAATATACATGATTGAAAACGAAGAGACGTGCACTTGCACGTATCAATTATCATTATTCTTCAAGTGGTTTCATTTAACATAATTAACATTGTTGATATGATGAACTAAATAGTCATGCACCAGAGGCATATTCGATAACAGAAGTTAAGATACAACGATGGAACTTCGTTAGACAACGTATTCTTGAATACAGACGGAGTGTACGGTCCATCTTGTACATTTTCGTCGGTCTACGAACACTTATGTAACATCAATTAGCAATAGAAATATTGCATTCACCATTTATATGAATATTTCTATACCTTATTTTCAAATGATGAGGCTGATACATATTTGCGACTGAGAATGAAGATTCTACAGAAGAGATTTGTCAAGATGCTAGGGGTAGCCCAGCAACAAAAGAAGAATTTGCCAGAAGGATGTCGTTCGAGCCCAGGCGAATGTTGGTGAATTCCGGAGAGGGAACGTTTTTCCTATCCCCGAGGTCGCAGATCCGTTGTTCGAATGCAGATCCATCTCAGTATCTTGAACTGAGGAAACATCTAAAGTATTGTGTGAATACTTACATAGATCTTCAAGTTTTCGTCCAAATAAGGTAGCTGTGTCTCTTATTTTTAGTATAGAACATGATTAGTGACATCCTGAGCCAACGATCTTACTCCATATTTTCACATTGCATGTATTTCACTGTTCTCATGTATTTTACACTTCAGATGTGTGCTAAGATTTTTATGCTTCAAGATTATTTAGGAGATGATTGCCTTTCATCTATTTTTCAATTTTATTTTACGGACCAGTTGTTGAACGGACATTAAAAATTTTATTTGAGGAATCATATTGCCTCACAGAAGATTAGTCGTTTCGACTCTCGAATTTTAATAATTTGATTTAAACCAAGTATTCTAACATTGTGTCATAGCTTCAAATTAAATTCTTTTTAAATTTAATTTGAGCACTTTTAAGTAACAACATCATACTTCTAGAACAGAAGAAACATCGAATGATATTGTTATATCATTATTGTACATAAACTTTCGACGATCTAGGAAATACTAGTCGTTTGATAAGACCGAAGTCTTAATCCCTATAAACATTCTTTGTGTAGAGTGGAAAAACATTACGACATTGACAAACCTTTTTATTATTTGTAAAGCTGAGAGCTTTTAGGTAGATTTCATTAGAAAGCTAACTATTGAAATGGGTACCATGTTTCGACTTCCGGAATATTTCGACATATCTTCGCGTTTCACATCCCCCAGACCCCAAAACCACCGTCAGTTCAAAAGTTTATATATAATTTATGTATATATGTATATATATGTATCTATCTATCTATATATATATCAGTTTCTTGTGGACACGATAACTGCCGTAATTTTGTACCAATCACTTTGAATTTTTTACATAATATGTATCCCTATAAAATCTCGGTCGAGTTCGTTAATGGGCAAAATCGGTCGAAGGGGGTGAAAATGGGGGGGGGGCTTTTTTCGAAAAAGTGAAATTTCGCTATAACTCTCTTAATACGTGAAATATCGAATCCATTCAAAGTTCATAATATGTGTTGGATAAGTGCCAAAAATGTATGTCAAATACGTTTTTTGATAGCACCAACCATTGACCAAAGGGGTGGACAAAAGTGGGTTTTTCGGAAAACATTAATCACATCTCTCTTAATAGGCACAATATCAAAACCGTATAAAATGGAAAATATTCCCCTAATAATTACCTAAAACTTTTGTCTGAAAGAATTTTTGATATGACCCACCATTACGCCAAGGGATGAGAAAAATGATTTCGGAATTTAAGAAAATGTCAAGTGCCATCAGAGGTTACCAAAACAACACTTTTAAATTGATGAGGGATGACCTATCAGAGGTTGCCAAGACAACGCCATTGACGAGATCACATTCTTTTTTAGCCTACTTTTCACACTTTTCAAAAATGAGGAAAAAGTAGACTTATGAAATATATCCGGGAAAATGTGTCTGTCCTTCTGTCTGTCTGTCCTTCTGTCTGTCTGGCTGTGTGTGTGTGTGTGTCCATATCAACCCCTAAACGGCTTCAGTAATCGATACCAAATTTAGTATGAGTAAAGATGTATACCGGAATATCTCAGGCCCATATTTGAAAAAGATGCCAGTGCTACCAACTGCTAAAAAAACACACTAGAAAGTTGAGCTCCATGTTGGATATCCTGGAAGGTATACATGGGAGCTATTCTAAAATTGGCACATATGTAGATAATACTATTTCAGTTTAATTTCCAGGTGGCCATGCATGACAGCGTTGCCAAAATAATTTTAAGCCTTCCGATAAGTCCAATTTTTAAATGCATATAACTTCTACACTATAAATTGGATTTCAACCAAATTTTGTATGTAATATGTGTACATAAACAGATATGACTGAGTGTATTCTTAAGAGCCACCAGGGCTGCCAACTGTTAATAATTGCTCTCTATTTTGTATCCAAATATATCAGAAAGTATGCAAGCCGACAGCTTTAAACTATGCACACGTAAATTACCTGACATTTTACATTAATTTGGAGTAACTTATATACGTCAGTTCTACCAACATGATTCTAAGCCTGCTGATAGGACCAATTTTTAAATACATGTAACTTCTATACCAACAAATGGATTTTATCCAATATTGGCACAAAAAGATATAATATTTCAGATTATTTCTCACCAGCACTCGCATGACATTGTTGCCAACATGCTTTTACGTGTACTAATAGATCCAATGTCTAAATCCATGTAACGTCATTTGGAGTTCAACCACATTTTGTATTCTGTACCTTAGGAGATGGAAGTAACAATATATTCAGTCACCAGAGCTGCCAACTGTATTGCTCTATTAGGCTACATTATGCCTAGTATACCTTATTTCGAACTAAATAAGACATTTCGATATTACCCACTTAATTTCGTCATTATTCTAGATAGGTTCATATACTGTAGATTAATCTATGGCATGAATCTTAATTTTAAGAAAAGTAGGCTCTTTAGTTCGTCACGGAACTTCTTGTTCCATCTGACTATGAGGGAAGCGGCTAACTGGTAGCATGCTGAACTTCTATGCCCAAGGTCGCTGGTTCAAAGCCGGCCAAAGTCGCCGGATTTTCTAAGAGCGCTAAAAATCCGTCAGCATGCTTTCCTTCGGAGGGGAAGTTACAAAGTTCGTTGCAAGTTGCTGGTTGCGGTGGCATCTAGCATCCAAGTTCACAGCTAGGTGTCGTTGACGTTAGTATTTGGTACAAAATTAGGTACTACTACTTAAAATTGACCGTCTGCAGTCCTTACCTGAATTACAGACTAATACAGTCATCACAAATAACACCGTTTATCAGACAGATTCTACACTCACCCAATGTACACGGGGTTATATGACCACCTTGTCGCAGCCCCTAAACGGAGGAACCAACCAACATCTCTGCGGGAGATAAAATTTTGCGTGAAGAAGTAACAGACTGTTAGATAGTTACACATTAGTTCCAAACCTTGCATAAGGACAAAAAGGAAGCTTGTAGTTTAACGTGACCGTTAATCTTGAGATCATGAGCCAAGATCTCTGCGGGAGATAAAATTTTGCGTGAAGAAGTAACAGACTGTTAGATAGTTACACATTAGTTCCAAACCTTGCATAAGGACAAAAAGGAAGCTTGTAGTTTAACGTGTCCGTTAATCTTGAGATAATGAGCCACGGGACCTCCTTTTTACGTGGAATCCGAACCACAGGACATGGCATTTCATTTCGAAAATCTCACATGCATTGACCGGGAATCGAACCCTTGCCGCCTTGGTGAGAGGCATACAGCTAGACCGCTGAGCCACCACGCCCCCTTTGCATAAGGACAGTGTGATCACAAGTATGAAAATGAACCCCAAATGACAAGAAGGTTACCATCCCGATAAGACAGTAAAATGTTTATAATATGCATAGAAAGACGAAAAAAATGTTAACTAACCTCCAATTGTAAAATACTTTCTCGCAATAAATGAGGTCTGATCCTCCTACGAAAACCTGCATATTTTGCCTATTATAGCCTATCCCCTAGTTTGCCCGGTGAAATCTACCTCCGCCTTCCGGCGTGCCGAGAGGATTTTTTTTCATTTCATATGTTAGAGGAAATAGATCATTCAAATCTTTGGCTAGGAATTCAAAGCTAGTTTATCCCGGTCAAGATTGAATTCTATTTGACACTATAAATTACTTGTGTGTTATTTTACACTATTTGTGTAATATCACGTCATTATGTTGACTTGATATTACAACGATATACAATTTAAAGCTTGATAAGTGAAGTGAGCCAGGAGTATTATTTTATTACATGTATTTGCGACAGACGAGTTAACAGTTAATTATCTTTTTGTGTAGTAAACTTTAGGAGGTCAATCACGACAGTCTAATATCGTTCATTACGATTGGAAGTTTCGTTTGAAGAACTTAAGGATGTATAATTGTAGATCAGTATTCATGTGAAACGATACTGAGGGTCATGCCATTATTTGAGAAACGTTCCTACAGAAGAAATGTTAATAACAATTAATCTGTTTTGGTTATTGTTTAACATAGTGGATGATAATTGTTTATGCCATATATATTGTTATATGAGGATTTGTAGAGCTATGGAGTGCTCGTGCGAAGGAAGTTCCGCATTGTAAGGGAAGTCAATGAAATTATTGTTCTTTGATAAGAAAAGGCATGGATCATGATAAGAGTCGTTGTATACAATAGTCCAGTACATGAGAAGTAACGTTTTAGCTGTGTTAACAGAAGGGTTTTAGCGGAAATACTATTAGAGAACGATTGTCTACTCATGACAATGATACCATTATTATATTAATTAAACCTGAAGTTATGTAATTACGTACAGTTAACCGTTGTTAGTTGACTGTATTAGACCGACAATGTAATGAAACCTATGTAAGACGATGTGTGAGCAGTATATGGAAACTACGGAGTGTTAGAAAATGTTTAGGTGGAAAAATAGTGTAAATAATTAATTGAGAGTTGTTTTGTAACCGAGAATCCAGAATCTCGAAAGTAACGTCTTAGCAACGTTCAATAGTGTCTATTATTATGAACAAATTTCATGTAAATATTTTTCGGAAATGATATAATTAGTTAAATAATTTTGGTAGGATTTATTAATCGTATGTTTTGGAATAGTGTGTGTTTTGTGAGCGGATGACTTTGTATCAATGATTGCCCACTGTTAAGAGTAATTGTTGACCCGAATTGATCTAGAACAATACCGGGGTGCGAATGAAAGATTGTATGAAGATTTCAGAATGATTGTTAAAGGAACATAGAAGTTATGAGCATTTTTGTAAGATCTGAATGTTAATTTTATACGTGTATTTTAAACGCACACAAGGCAGTCTCAATGTAGGCCAGACAGAATGATTCACCGTTAAAAGCGGAGAGCTAGGTGTGACATAATGTGAACATGTGGCGACTCACAGCCTCGTATAAAATGTAAATAGTTCCGAGCTCAACGCTGTGCTATCGCTTATTGATGGAGCAAGCCAATGCATGTGCGTTTTCAGACGTGTGCCAATGAAGGTAACCTGTTCTCAGGAATGCCATGAATGTAAGAGCATCCCTTAAACGTTTTTTTTTTTTTTTTTGCGTAGCTTAGGCCTATACCTGCCAAGGATTTTATGCTCATATTTTTTACACAGCATTGTAGTAAGATGTGTTATAGAAAAGAAGTGTGAATGATTGTATGGTTTTATTTTCTTTTGTTGTTAGATTAGTTTATTTTTATTTTGTTTATATTAGGTTAGTTTACCATTGTTAATACATTTATTCAGTTCGTTATCTGTCGTTGTTGACGTGTGATTCATTTTAAATATAGGGATTATGGTATTGTGGATGTATTGTAGGCGAAGCAGTGTTGCCAATCCCCGAGAAACGTATGTAAAGGTAAGAGTGCCCCATGTAGCTTGTTGTTTATCAACAATATTCTTGTAACTGCTGTTTGTAAATCCCTAAAGACCATGTTGGAGCGATTTATAATGTAGTAATTTGCCGGTGCTGTTAGAAATAGGCGATCCAACTGGGGCAATGGATATTCCAAAAGGCTACTTTCCGGATTTACGGGTACAGTACCAAGCATCAGTTAACCAGATTAGAGTTCTCTTGCAGCAGGACAATGCAAGACCTCATACTGCACAAACAACCATGGCAAAAAAATCAGGAATTGGGTGAAGCCGAACTGCTACCATATCCAGCATACAGCCCTGTTCTTGTGCCATCAGATTACCATCTTTTTTGATCCATGGCCCTTTTCTTGCGTGGAAGAAATTTTGAAAACATTGAAGCTGTGGAAGTGGGTCTCGCCGAATTCTTCGCATCAAAACCCCAGAAACTGGTACCGACGTGGGATAAGAAACCTCCCTCAAAAATGGCTCATGACCATAGAATCGGATGGTCTCTACGTTGAAAAATAGTTTAATTTCTTGTCAGAAAACTTTCCAATAAAATTATCTTTAAGAAACGGCATTACTTATGAGACATCCCCTGTAAATTACCACCTATGGCAGTTCAGTATTCCACCAGTCATTGCAGTGTAGTTGTACCTTGAGTATATTATTCCACAGATTTTAAGAAGTTTTCCATTGTGTGTGTTACGGAATCCATCTTACGTGAAACAAGTAGTTACGTGAAGAACTATACCGCCTATTTTCATATATCCTACTTATGTTAATTGCCTCTATCAACATACAAAATTTCAGTTTGATTGCTGTAATACATTCGTTGATATTGAGAACCATCTAAATATTTCGGATGGTCGCCATGTTGGATATTTATATATGTAGGTCTTAGAGTTATGTAGGCTACTATTACATGAAGATTATTGTGTAGGTGTGGTATTCAAACATCAATCGCATGATTTGGACACAAGAAATGAAAAAATTAGAAATTTCATCTTAAAATGCGCACAGCCGCCATCTTGAGGATATGTGAACAATTGAACTAAATTTGACGCCAGTGCTTTACAATGTGTATACACATTTACTGTACCATATTTCACTGCGCTCGAAAGGTTAAACCACGAGAAACGTCTATTAAAATGTTTCACCTTCGCTTGGCCGCCATGTTCGTTTTGTATTTTACAGGTTTCTGAAAGTCTTACAGCTGAACCTCTAGTAGTGTCGTTTATCACCGTTAAAATTGCAGGGAGATATCAGTAATAGTTTCGGAGATATGGAATGCCGTTGAAATACTTCGCACAGCCACCATCTTGAGTTTATGTAAACAATTGAACTAAATTAGATGCCAGTGTATTGCGATGTGTTTAAGCATTTGCTCTACTAAGTTTCATTGCGTTTGGATGGTTAAATCACGAGAAAAGTCTATTTAAAAGTTTCAACTTCGCTTGGCCGCCATGTTTGTTGTGTAGTTCCAAGGTTTTTATATGTCCCATATGTGAATTTTTGGTAGTGCTCTTTATCACCGTACAAAATTTCAGGGTGATATCAGTAATAGTTTCGGAGATATGGAATGCCAGTGAAATATTTCGCACTGCCACCATGTTGGATTGGTGAGACCTAATAAAATTTGAAGGGCCTGGTCGGGGCCAACTAGGATGAAGCTATGACCTTACTGAGTTTCATTGAAATCGCTTCAGACAGACAAACACACATACGCACACACAGACGGACAAAAGGTGATCTCATAAGCCTATTTTTTAATTAAATGAAAATAGGCTCAAAGGAGGGGTGTTTCATGTCGCCAAAATCTCAGGTGTTCAATGCACTACAATCGGAATTCTTTAACATCATGGCATAGCAGGAATCCATCCTCAGTTTCCGTCTATCCGTCTGTATTATGCCAGCGATGTTTTGGCGTTAATTGTAGGCTTTTTTAATTCCTGTCAGCCACCTCATGGCGTTGTGGCTAGCATTCTTTTGTCTATTACCGAGGAGACCCGGATTCGATTTCCGACTCTGCTAAGCAATTTATTTCTGGTTTGAGGGTTGGAACGGGCCCCATTCATTCTCGTGTAGCTGAACTGAGAAGATATGAGGTCTATTTCTATCGTAGTCATCCTGGAAGTGGTTTTCCATGGTTTCTCACTTCTACTCCAGGCGAATGCCCGGATGGTTCCTAGATTAAGGCCACGGCCGCTTCCTACCCTAACCCCAGTCCCATTTCAAATAAGCCTACACACAACCATTACAATGACATATGTGATCAGACAAATTCTACTCACACCCAAGTACTCGGGGCTACATGACCACGATGTGGCAAAGCCCTTAAATGAAAATAATAATAACTCCTTGCTGCCCAGGTTGAATTTGAAACCTTTACCTCTATCCTAGTGCACAACTTTCAGTTGTATAGCCTCGTAAAAGGCACAGACAATTTGTGTTTGAGACACACAAAAACAATAGGCCAAGTAGGCTGTGTCGGACGATTTTCAGAGGCAGTAAACTTGCCTACTCCACGTAGCACTGGTGGCTACAGCTTCACTGAGGTTAAAAATCGAACGGTATTTTACCGTTGATACGGATAACACACTTCAGAGGACCTTGCATATCGTTGCATTATGGCACGTGCAATGGATCTTCCCATAGGCCTACTAATTAGATACTCCCGCTACCATTCAACTATGCTGGACTAACTGAACTTAACAACGGAGAGTATTACATGGTAGACGTTTAATATTCGAATTGCCATATAGGCACCGTGCGCGCACTTCTAGCGGCCGCTGAGTAGATAACTGTGGATTTCATATCGGCATGTTTGTACGAAGTCATAGCAAAAGAATTGTAGAAAATATGGATTACGCTGAGTAAATGAGAAGTTGTACGCTGTGTTTTGTTGTTGGGTGCTCAAATAGGTACAACATTACCACCGGTATAGTTCTTCTTATTCATTTCCGGCTAGAAACCGAAGCAGAGAGTCGACGTAAGAGGATTCAAGCATTGTGTGTCTACCCCTTATTATTCCCGTTCTCAACGGTGCTGGGTATGAGATGTGGTGAATGTCTATGTGGCAGATGATTTTTACGGCTCTCCTTGATGAGAGGCAAATAGCTTCACCGCAGTGACACCACGCTCCCTTATATGGTGGTTGTGTCACGCATGGTCCGTATCACTTCTGCTTTGAGGGGCAGGTGACCTCGTAGTTCCGCCCCTTAAAACAACAATAAGAAACTCACTTCTGCTGAGATACTGAATTTTCTTCTTATATTATCTCTCTTTAGTTCCTTCACATGATTAACATGTCCACTTAAGTTTTCACCTTTGGCTATCGTTGAGAGAGAAAATCTAGTACCCTTTATTGAAAAAAAGGCACATTAGAAGCTAAGATCCATTTTCTGCCTGTCTTTCAATAATGCTTTGAGGTCCACAATTAACTTGCAGATCAAGCGCCACTAGTGCATGTCCAGCGTGCATGCACGATGCCTATAGTACTTCCCTGGCTTAAGACTTCACACATATCGTGTTACATTGTTTTTAGGGTACTTTGTTTGATTTACATGTCCAAAATATCTTAAAACTGAAAAGTAACCAAAGCCTACTGATAATTATTTGTTAAATATCAGCATTTATTGCCGATATTGTTCTCGAGATTTTGGGCTGGCTATTATCCCCTACCAGTCTCCATAAACGTCGCCGAATAAGATGATTTAAAAGCGTTGTGTGAGGACCTTAAAATTGTGAAATAATATCTATTTCTTCGTTGAGCGGAACACTTCAACGCTCAATAGTTAATAGTCCTATTCATATATCGGATTAATCGTAACGGGAGGCGAGAAGGCAGCTGAACGTCACCTGGAAAGGACACAATCTGTAACATTGTGTTCATCCTAAATACTTAGAAGTTAAGCTGGATCGCGTCCTAACTTATAAACAGCATTGCATGGACACCAAACGGAAGGTATGCACCAGGAGCAACATCATACGGAAATCCACGAACATCACATGGGGAGCGCAGTCTAGTGTCCTGCGAACAACTGCCCTTGTTCTGATATTTTCTGCCGCAGAAGATGCTGTCCCAGTCTGGAGAAACTCTGATCATGCCAACCAAGTAGATGTTGCCCTCCATGAAGCAGGCCGCATTGTGACAGGCTGTCTACACCCAACTTCTGTCGATAAGATCTTTCCACTCATGGAAGTAGCACCTCCAGAAATTAGATGACTTGTAGCGGCAGAAGTTCAGAAGAAAACGCAAGAAACAGATCTACGACACCCAATGTATGGACTGGATGTCCATCCACCTAGGCTAAAGTCAAGAAAGAGCTTCCTCCAAACAACGATATCCATTCTTTCCTCAGCTGATGCTCGCCATATTGAACTTTGGAAAGCAAAATCACCGGGAGGTTCGTGAGAAATAAAGGAGAAGCCGACAGCAGGCTATCATTTACAATACGGATCTTGGAAGACGCTAAACAGACTGAGAACTGGTATAAGTCGGTGCACAAGCAATCTGAAGTCGTAGGGTTACAGTACTGAAGAACTTTGTAAATGTGGGGAAAACAGACCTTGAGCACCTTCAGAATTGCAGCATGATACCAAGACCATGTGATATGCAGGACTTGATAGAAGCTAATGACTGTGCCATTCTAACAGTTGAACACTGGAGAAATGAAATTTAGTGCAATTTATATGATTGTACAGGGCGCCAGGAAATGTTCTCCGCAGTGGCTCCGTGCAGCTGCGAGAGGTTGCGTCATCAGTTTAGTTGGCAGCACAGTGTCCTTGATAGGGTGAAGGCGGCATGTGTGGACTGTGGACTGTCGAAATCGTCAGTGCGTATAGGTAGATTATTGGAAGAGTGCTTGCCACGGTGTGTAAGTGATCAACGTGTCGGTCTACTAACCCCAAGCTTGCAGGTTCGCTCCTGGCCGTGGTAAGTGATTTTTGAAAGGCGGAGAAAATTACGACACCATGCCATACGATGTTGGCATGTCAAAGAGCCCATTTATTCAGTAGGCCATGTTCCTAATGGCGCAATTAATCTCGGGAGTTTCCGCCAACACAAAGTTCCTCATTTCTCTACTAGAAAGCGCTATAGTGTTCAAGGAGCTTCGATATCTAACCTACTTGACTTTCATAGTGCTCCAAGGAACAACGAAATTCGACATGCAAACTACCCTTTGGGTGTCAAATAACAAAGCCTGAACCCGGTATCCGAGGCCATAGGATATTAATATTATTACTATTATTGGAAGAGTGCAACAGTATGTTATGAATGGCTGTGGTGAGAATAAAGTGTACTGTTTGTTTGTTATGATACAAGCGATAGGCGTGCTGCCAACGTAACTGGTGACGTAATCTCTCGCAGCAGCTTGTAGGCACTGCGAACATTCTCTAGCGCCCTGTATATTTGTATGCGTTTAGGACCCTGATAAATAAATCGTGACGGTTCCTTGGGTTCTTTATAGACAACAGTGGCACAAATTACACATTCGATACTTCCAAATTCTCCTCCAGCTCCCCGCCTTCCACACTGTATGCAATCTTGAAGCCGGCGGCTTCGGTGGCGTAGTTGGTAGCATGATGAGCTTCAATTCCTAAGATTGCGGGTTCAAACCCGGTCGAAGTCGGCGGATGTTTTAAGAGCGTTAAAAACCCCACAATACTCATTCCTATGGAGGGGAAGTAAATCCGGCGGGACCATGTCATAGATTTATGGCATGTAAAAGAACCTTCCACTGACTACAATTGTGTGAAGCTTAATTTGTAGGTTAGATTTGATTAACGCTCTATTGAGTTCCAACGTTCACCACCAGGTGCCGGTTGCGGTGGCATCTGGTAGCCAAGTTAGCTGCTAGGTGTCGTTGGCGGTAGCATTTGGTATCAAAAGTAGAAACTGCTTGAAATTGATCGTCTGCAGTCCTCACCTAATACAGCCATCACAATTAACACCAGTTATCAGACAGATTCTACACACACCCAAAGTACACGAGGCTATATGGCCGCGTTGTCGTAGCTCCTAAACTGAGAAACCAACCAACCTTGAAGCCTCACTAGAGAATTGGATTTTCACGACTTCAATGAAGTCAAATGAAGTAGGCCTATTTAAGCTAGTCCTTCTTATCCAGCAATTCTTGGAGTTCACTAACGTGAATGCCTCACGCACAACAAGGATTTGAAATGTCGAAAAAGAAATAATGAGCAGTGAACGTGGAAGCATTGTCAATATCACTGTTTCTGTATATAAATACAGTGTGTCCGCAAAGTCTCTCCGAACGGCGTGTCTTGCCTTGCGGGACGTGTTGGGTAGGCAGTACATTCATGTTATGTCGTTACAAGGAAAACAATTACATTAAATTAAGTAATGCAATTATATATACGGTACTCACCACTATCACACTATGTTTCATATAGTTTCCACCAGTACGGGAAGCCTCTTCCACTAAAGACACACGCTCTTCAGTAGTAAGCATTCCCACTAGACTCGGCTTACACAAGAACACAATTTACAGCGTCAACACTGTCACGCTCAGGCACTCACTGTCGGCAATAATGAACCGGTATTCCCCACCATATCACTCCAGTTGAAGGTCAACACGGAACAAGTGCATGCTTATGCCAACCACTGCTGTGAGACTTTGCGTATACAGCGACATGAATGTGCTGCCAAACTAACACGTTCCGCAGGGCGAGACCCGCGTAGCTCGCCACTGCGGAGGGACTTTGAGTACCCAGCGATATGAATCTGCTGCCAACCTGACACCGCTGCGGAGGGACTTTGCGCATAGGGCGACATGAATGTGCTGCCAACCTAACACACGTCCCGCAAGGCTAGACCCGCGTAGCTCGCCGCTGTGGAGAGACTTTGAGTATAGAGCGACAATATGTGCTGCCAACCTAACACGTCCCGCGCGGCGAGACCCGCGTAGCTCGCCACTGTGGAGAGACTTTGCGTATACAGCGACATGAATCTGCTGCCAACCTAACACGTCCCGCGCGGCGAGACCCGCGTAGCTCGCCACTGCTGAGGGACTTTGCGTATAGAGCGACATGAATGTGCTGCCAACCTGACACGTCCCACAAGGTGAGACCCGCGTACCTAACCGCTGCGGAGGGACTTTGCGTATAGAGCAACATGAATATGCTACCAACCTAACACGTCCCGAAAGGCGAGACCCACGTAGCTCGCTGCTGCAGAGAGACTTTGAGGACGCTCTGTACTCTGTACTACCCCAAGCTTGCAGGTTCACTTCTGGCCATGGTAAGTTTTCGCTACCAGATATCAATGATACCTAGGTCTAGTGGTTCATGTTGGAAATTTGATAGAGCCTTCCGACGAAATCTAACCTAAAAATTTAGCTTCACACAAGTTTAGTCTGTGGAAGGATCTTTTACATACCATAAATCTATGACATAGGACCACCGGCTTTATTTCCCCTCCGAAGGAAGGCATACTGAAGGATTTTTTGCACTGTTGCAACTTTAAGGGCGTCAAAGGATTGCACTCTCGACATTGCAACAAACTGCTAGTCATGACTGAAAACTTGATGAGGTAAATACGTTTCCCCTTGAGCATTGTACTAATGTAAACCAAGGGAATTGGAAATTGCTGCCTCTTAAAAGAAAATGTACTGTAAGTGTTTTATCGGAAGGTGTTAAATCAAGTCGTAGGGTTAGACCTCTCTGCCTAATATTAACTGCACTTATATCCAAATTCATGCAATTTCTTACATATTTCTTACTACTAATATGGCTCCATGTAGGAACTCTTGGGATACGTTCCGATTTCTGAGGAACATAACTATGGCTCAAACGTCTGGAGTAGGTGGAGGCGAATTACTTAATTCCAAGCAAATGAGAAAATCTGTAGTAGGGAAATGAAGTAGCTGACTTTCATCTTCAGTATTTAATCTGTTAACGCTTATATATGTGTTTGAACTACTGGACAAAAGTTCAATTACTTAAATTAATGTCATTACATTGTTCACTTTTTTATGTAAGAATTCAAACTTTCGAGAAATGTATTATATCCTTCCCAGAAGTGAATGTTTCGCCGTACATCTGTCACGATACCCTCATGCATTGAGTCTATCTTGTAATTCAGTAACATTTTATTCCTCACAATCAACAAAGGAGTAGTCGTTTTTAACATGTAGCAAAACATTAGAAAATTTCATTTCATCTGGTTTCGATCGCGTGTTTTTATGTAAGCGGCGTATTTTGGAGAAGGGCCAGAGAGAAGAGTATTTGATACAATTAAGAATACTTGTTTGACGAGAAGCGTGCGGCAAAACAGGCAAACCCTACCTGAAGTCTCCTCCAAGAACTATAACTTTCCCACAAAGAGGAAAAATGTCGTTACGTATAATATCTTTTAGTAGTCAATTCACACGCCTTAATGAATGAATATTGCCATTTGGGGTTCATCCCATATTATGAGCCATGCTAATTGAATATCGTCAGCTGGACTGCAAATTAATTTAGAGGTATTTTGAATGTTGAATATTGTTTAAAATATTAAGTGTGCCTGATGAAAGAATTCATTTCATTCGCAGATCTGACTTGATTACCTTCCGATGAGTCTCTCTAATATATAAAACTGACCATAAAAACCGTCACTTATATTTCTGTTATGAAAATAATTGAATTGAATGAGATGTCAGTAGATTGAATCTTGTATAAACATTTATCGTACCAAGTTTTACTGCGCTCGGTTAGTAGGGGGGTAATAGGGGTTCTAGGCCGCTCTAGAACCCCGTTATTACCACTACTAAGCCTCAGTCATGTTAAATATTTCTCGAACCCATGGTCGGATTTTAACAAATGAGGTGTCGTTGGACTCGGGCTGACGTCCTCTTTGCTGCGGACTACTCGTTATATTTTTGAATTTTTTTTTGAAAATTTTTGTTTTCAAAAGTTGGTGATAGTTTGAAAACCAAAGATGATAGAACGTTATGCCATGGCCCAAACGAATGGTCTTTATGACCTTTATTTTCTGTAATGAAACTTTTTTACTTTTTATGTTTTTTTGAAAACACTCGAATTTTGAAAATCCTATATTTTGGAAACTAGGAACTCTACAAAAAAAATTGTTTGACATAAATGAAAGGTCCCTATGCCCTCTACCCCCCAAATAAATGTCAATTCTCTAGGATGAAAACCTGTAGTAGTGGGATGAGGGGGGAGCTGCGCCACTTCTTATTGAGCCACCCTCGTATTTGCCCCGAACCTGATATCTCGCTAACCAATGGTCGGATTTGAACATACAGGGTGTCCTAGCACTCGTAGTGACGCCCCCTACTTTCCTATAGCCTCTTTATTTAATTAAACGACCAAAACTAAGAGGTCATGTGCTTTTAATATCTCGCGAACCAATCATGCTAGAGGTGTGTTCGACAGGTCCAAAGACTCGGGCTGACGTCCTCTTTGCTATAGACCACTCGTTATAATTTTTAATAAAATTGGAAAACTCGATTTTGGGGTAAACACGTGTTTTTGTGATTTTGCCGATATCTCGCGAACCAATCATGCTAGAGGCATGAACGAGGGGTCCAAGGACTCGGGCTGACGTCCTCTTTGCTATGGACCACTCATTGTAATTTTAAAAAAATTGGGAAACTTGATTTTGGGGTAAACACGTGTTTTTTGTGATTTTGCCAATATCTCACGAAGCAATAACGCTAGAGGCGTGTACGAGGTGTCCTAGGACTCGGGCTAACGCCCCCCTTTCAAATGTGGTAGATATTTTTTTCCAAAAAATAATTCACAAAGGGCCTAACGCCGTACATGTTGAAAAAAAAATTCTTTACCGTTACCTGTTTATAATGTTTATGAAGCGTGGTGGTTGAGAGAGACGATACGGCTGGGTGTGTGTGTTTCAATGAACCTGTCGCTGACCACGGTGGCCGTGTTCAATAGATCAATTGATATTTCGACGGATCGGTGTATGACAGAGCGAGCGTGCGTTTTTCCTGATATTTTACCTTTAACGTGTAAACGGTGATGAGAACTTGATTCTATGTTGGTCGAAGCGAGTATCGAAAACAAACGAGCAGGAGGTGAAGGTCATTTGAGCTTATTGGAAGGCATTGATCTGACTTGACAACAGGTGACGCTTGAAGGTGAAATAATCTGACCATTGTGCTGGCAGGGGAGTGTGAAAGGCATGCACACACATGTGTGAAACCACAGCCACGCTAAACCAGTGACATCCTGTCTTGCTTCGTACGTGACAAAATGCAAGTCCATGTGAAATTTGATCTACCGCAGGTGTTCGCTTGGGACGTTATCTGTCCACGTGCATGATAACTCTTAACAAGTGACATCCTGTTTGCTTTGTACGTGACAAAATGCAAGTTCATGTGAAATTTGATCTACCGCAGGTGTTCGCCTGGGACGTTAGCTGTCCACGTGCACGATAAGAGAATGTTCAAAGCGTGGGAATCGCTGAATCAGTAAAAAGTATGATGCAACTTGTCGGAATGATGTCACAACCAATAGAGAGGCAAGAGCTGCAAACAGCAGTGGTGGGAGGTGAAGGGAGGGAGAGGGGAGGGGGTGATGTATGAGAGAACACAGGAGGAAAGGGAAAGACAAACATGTATGAACATGCATGAAGCGCGGAGCGCTGTATACATAGAGCTATAGGTGGTGTACAACATGTGTGAATAAATAAAAAGTACACAGGTTCACACAACATGTAATTTATTGATCCAAGAATTAAACGTAGAGTTAAACCCTAACCATTTGACGTAGAGTTTATTTCCTTTTTGTTTCAACACTTTTTCCACAAGATAATGCTGAGGAAATGCTGTTTTCTGAAGTTCATGGAGATAAAATCTACCTTTTATGGGTTGATGGTTGAGGTCCTCGAGTAAATAGGTGACTGGACTGTCCAAGTAGACTCGACGAATTCGAAATAGTTCAGTCCCCCACTGAGGCGTGTAGCCCTTATTGAAGGCAGACTTAAATTTGCTCACACGAACAAAATCCCCAATGTTCAGTCGGTGACGTTTAGGATCGGCTGTTTTTATGGGGTTAAACAGTTTATCCAATCGCTGAATATTTTTAGTTACGAGACATGGCTTGGTCCCAATCGTTCTATGGTTGGTGTCATTGTAACGTGACACTAGCTCAGGTAACATGTCCAACCAGCGATAACTGCCCTGAGCGGTAAACGCTTTCCACATATGGGTTTTCAATGTTCGGTTGAACCGCTCGACCACACTGGCTTTGAGATTGCTGTACGTGGTGTAATGGTGAATATCCTTAGATTTGAGAAAACTGGAGAAATCCTTGTTGAAAAATTCTTTCCCCTGGTCAGTTTGTAGCAACTGAGGTTGACGTTGGGAGTGTTGAATAATATGTTGAAAGGCCTTGGTAACTAGTAGACCAGACTTGCGACGCACAGGTTCAACAAAGGCCATTTTGGAATAGACATCAATGACGGTCAACATATAGCGTACACCATCGTTAACGCCAGCATAGGGTATCATTTCAACCAAGTCAGCCTGCCAAAGTTCATCCACACCTCGTGAAATCACCTTGAGTCGCGGATAGTGACGCCTAGCTGGGCGATGCAACTCGTGAGCAATACCCATTTTAATGGGTGAGGGCTTAAACAATAATTTTGGCATTTCGAAGTTCTTGTTCAATTTCTTGAATTTCCCAATCGTGACCGGTATGGCCAGCTTGACGTGAGGCATGCAACAACTGTAGCCGCTGGACGAGCTTATTGGGATTATGCCAGTAGGTAACATCCACAAGGGGTTTTAATGGTTTAAATGTCACTCCCGAAGCGGATGCTTTACGACGAGTACTTTGACTGGTGGGAAACATTTTTGCAATGATGGTTTTATATTTTTGAGATATATTGGCATTCACTTGTTGCGTGGGATCATACTGTCTTTTGTGGGCATGGGTATCCAATAAAATGGATTTATATTTGTCAAGATCCTCTGACGTATAATCATGGGAAGAGGGAGTCCGAGAAAAGAGCAGCTTTAACAGTCCTGGCGTTAATTTATAGTTGATGTTTTTAATGACAGCTTTAGTACGAGCAAATTTAATGGATGAATCGCCAATTTTAAAACTATCATCCTCATAGCGAACACCATACGTGGTATCTGTGTTTCCAATAAATAGATCGGTGAAATAGGGTTCCAATGTTGATCCATAATATTTTATTAAAATGGTTTTCAGTTGAGCTTTATGTTGAGGGGTGGCCAAGAGTTGTGAAAACGGAGACGATCTGGAAGGGCAAGGTGTTTCGACCATGGCCAAGGATTTCTTTTTTCTCAAAAACTCTGCAAGGGGCGCTGCCTTTTTTTGAGGCGTAAACACTTGTTCCTCCTCATCCTCAACTTCACTAACACTAGTCAAATCTTCCTGTTCCTCTTCCTCTTTCTTAGGGTCCTCGTGCAGCGTCTGCGTGGCTTGTGAAACGGTGGGTAGCGTTTCAGATGACTTGAAAGAGGGTTTCAACATGGCTTTTAGCGGAGGTGCTAAATGTTGTTGAATAAACAAAGCATGATTGGCACGTGATTGTTTCAATTGACGAAACTTTTGGCGAATAGTATTTTTTGCTCTAATAATATGCTTTTTCAATTGACTCTCTGCTAACGCCATGGTGTCTTGACAAATGACTTGATGGGGAATGAGACAGGGCCTTAAATAGCAATAAAATGATCAAACCCTAAGCGATAGCGTCCTTGGTTGAGTTCACGTTGTTTATCAATCACTAAACAGGCATGACGTTGAGTGTTCCAGCACTTGGCACACAATTCTGTAAACATTTGAAAGGTCATATCCGGATTCACATGTTCATTATAAATGTGACGACTGTTCCTCTCGTCCTGACGAAATAAAACAATGACATTGGCATTGTCACGAATCAACTGTTTGGACATTTTTGAATACGTTTGCCCAAGATAGAAGCAATCGATATGTTTGTGTCGACCCATGCTGAAATAGCTTTGAATGATGCCTTGACGTTCAGTGGATACATCATCGAAAATCATGAGTGAATCAGGCTTTACCTCATCCGGTGAAATCACATTTTCTTGCATGGAAAATGTAAAATAACCCATATTCTCTTTTTGTAATCCAGACATGACTTGATCCAGAAACACGTAGAGGGGTTGGTAGAGAGATTTTGCAAAAATATAAATATTTTGAAAACGCAGACCATTGGGCGCTGTAATGAGCGTTAGCAAAAGATTAGTCTTTCCACAGCCGGAAGGCCCCACAATGATGCAGCGAATGGAAGATGGAAACAGTGAACCATGGCGTTGTTCACGTGAAGTGGGACAGAGATGGGAAACCATGTCCCCCACGGGGAATGACTCTTGCTGCTTAATAATCTTCATTTCAACTAAGGCTTAGACAGGCTAGCAGGCTGTCTATATACAGGACACCGAACCTTGTCATAGAAACAGTAGACTGGTACTACAGGTTGACGATGGATGTCTTTGGACGTGCGTTGATGGCCAAAGCTAGGCCTGTCCTCATACATGATCCTAAACAGGAAACAGATCCTGCTAATAAACACTATGTGGATAGGTCAGTAGTGCCACGCACAAAACAGGGAGATTATGACTTTAAGGGAAAGCGGTTAACCCATGTAAAACATCCTCAAGTGTCTACAGACGTTACTACGAAAAAGTATGTGGATAACAAAGTGTATGAGTTTTATGACAAAGTGCCCCAGCTTATGGTGAATGGCTATAGCGCTAATCACCATCGGATTATTCACGTGGAAGACCCACAAGACGAAGACGATGTTTGTACCAAGCGTTACGTGACCCATGAAATGAAAAGGCTTTATAAATTTATCCCATCTGTGTTTTTAGTGTATCTGACAAATGAAAAACCTGTGAATGACAGAAACCATTTACCGCTAGTCCATGATCAGCACTTGACCTATGTGCTTGCTTCGGGTTTAAGCCACTATCGATTACACTATGATGGAACCATTCACATCAAATATGCCATACCTGATGAGAACCATTTACAAATAAAGATAAATGGTCATAGGATGTTGGTCCATGACCATGAAATGGTCAATGCAGGTGACGAATTATCCTTTTATCTCATGTTGACATGGGATGAAAAGCAAGCGGGAAAAACCATAAACGATTTCCCACTTTATGTGGAATTGGAATATACAGCCATGAAATAACCATCTGACGTTAGTTGTGATTTAAACTTTCGTGTGAAAGGTTGTTGGTCATTATCATCATGGTGAAACAAAGGTATGTGGTGAGAAAGACTAAAAAAAGGACATTGTCCTTGGCAAAGCCAGGGTTTTCAACATTCGAGGACAAGCCCTTGCGAAAGAAAAAAAGAAAAAATAATGTATTGACCATAAGGAAAGCCCTTCGAGCAGCACAGAGACAGGTTATTCCAAAACGTCGGCGACAAGTTTCAAACCAAGGGCGAGTGATTCCAGTCCCCAAACGAGCGGGATTTTTACCTGCATTATTTGCCGGGTTGGCTGCTCTGGGCTCACTTTTGGGCGGTGCCAGTGCAGTGGCGAAAACCATTAAAGCCGCGCAGCAGGGCAAGCAACAACTCAAAGAAAGTCAGCGACACAATGAAACGATGGAAGCGATTGCCATGGGGGCTAGAAATGCCAATTTAAAGCCAGCCTTTTATCAACAAGGATTTGGGATTTCACCATTTCGAAATATTAAAAAAAAAAAAATTTAACCTCTGCCATAGCGAGACATGCTCTGACGCATCAACAAGTGGAAAGCTATGCTAAACAACTAAAGCTTTCTCATTTTCGAGGTGTGTTTATGCGAAACCAATTACCCCCACGACCTTGGAAACAGGAATGTGCTGTTGTCAATTTGGATGATCACCGAGGACCAGGAACGCATTATGTAGCTTATGTCAAAGAGGGATCCACGGTATGGTACTTTGACAGTTTTGGGAATTTGCCCCCGCCCATGGAACTAGTGACCTATTTTGGAAACAGGATCAAGATATATTATAATGTGAAACGAGAGCAAACGTTTAACAGCCAAGAGTGTGGACGTTTGTGTTTAATTTTTTTATATAAGACGCAGCATAAGCAAAAACGCCACCAGCATGTCGGCAGAAAGTAAAACGTTTACAGTGCATGGACGTGGACCTGAAGTCAGCCTAGACTTCTACCCGCCTATCGAATTGAGTGAAAAACCCTATGGTTTAGGACTTGTTTCTCTTGAAACATACAATCGAATATACAACATACGTGAAAATGTGAACAACAAGTTTTACTATGATGATTCTGTGCTCACCTTGAACTCTGGTGGATACACGATCGATGATATTTATGAACACATTTATGAGGTGTTGATCAATCAATATGGTTTAAAGTCATTTCTTGACGGAACGCACAAGTTTGAACTTGTAGGCAATACTAACACTCATCGCTGCAGTATTTTCTCCTCATTCAACATTGACTTTAAAACACACCCCGATTCCATTGGTCCATTACTAGGATTTAAACCACGTGTGTTGGAGCCCAACAAAAAACATGAATCAGACCATGAAGTGAAATTCATTGAGGACCATCATGTGTCGGTGACGTGTAATATTATTAGCCAAGTGTACACCAATCAAGAACCATCGCATTCACTTTATGACTTTATTGTGACATCGCCCAATGGCTATATTATTCGTGAAAACCCTCCAGTGGTGCTTTTTCATGCTGTGGCTGTTGATAGTATTAGTAATATAACATTAAGACTGATCAATAGAGATCAACAACTCATTGATCTAGATTCTACCACACCAGTGACTTACAAGTTGGTGCTAAAGCCACTATGAAGTTTGTGTATAAAGCAACAACACCGTCTAGGAATGGTGTTAGTTGTTTGCCACGTGAATACACGTTAACATCTCAGAACAAGCAGATTTTACAGCATTTGGGTTACCACGTCAACCCTCATGATGAATTCTATCCTAGAGATAGCGAACCGCATCGAGGAGCAACCAGGAGTGGTAAGAATTGATCTCCATTCCTATCAAGCTCAAACACCTGGACTCAATAACAATGATGAAATTCAATTTGTTATCAACAACCAAGATATTTACACCCTACCGCATGAAAGTGTCATTCAGATTGAAGGTCGGCTCACCAAAGCCGATGGCTCTACACCTACCACATCCAAGTTGGCCAACCATGGTTTAGCCTTTCTGTTTTCTGAAGTGCGGTATGTCATTAACGATATCGTGGTGGATAGCACTCGAAATGTGGGCATTTCCAGTGTCATGAAACTATACCCCTCTTATAGTGAGGAAGAAGGTAAAACACTTTGCATGGCAGGTTGGTGTCCTGACTCGACCAATGACTGGATGGTACACACCGATGGAACCTTTACTGGATATTTACCTCTTAAACTGATTCTAGGCTTTGCCGAAGATCACCAACGCATTGTGGTCAACGCAAGGCAAGTGCTTTATCTGGTGAGAGACAGGAGTGATAATAATGCACTCAAGGGAGCTGACAATGCCCCCATCGATTCAAAAGTTCAACTACAACGCTTGCTATGGAAAGTGCCTCATGTGACCCTTAACGATAGCAAAAAAACTGGACATACTCAAAATGGTAAAGAGAGATATGCCTCTACCCATGGAATTTAGAAGCTGGGCACTCCATGAGTATCCGCTATTGCCCACCACCAACACACACAGTTGGTCTGTAAAAACAGCTCGCTATACAGAGAGACCTCTCTACCTGATTGTGGGTTTTCAAACGAATCGCAAGTATCAACAAACCAAAGATGCCACGCAATTTGATCACCTGCAATTGAGAAATGCACGTCTTTTCCTCAACGGAGCTGTGTTTCCCTATGAAGGACTGGATTTGGATTTTTCAAAAAATAAGTTTGGCCCCCTGTACGACTTGTTTTCTAAATTTCGATGGTCGTATTATCAAAAAGAGAACGGCCCCATGCTGCTACCCCAAGCGTTTAAGGCAAGAGCACCACTGATTGTCTTTGACTGTTCTTACCTGGAAGAGTCTGTCAAGCCATCCAATATCGACATTCGACTAGATTTTGAAACGCATGACAATGTACCAGCCAATACCACGGCCTACTGTTTGATTATTCATCACAAACAAGTCAACTATTATCCACTATCCAACCAAGTGACGAGTGTATAAATAACAGGTCATCCCACGTCAAGCCGCTCAGTCATGTCTTGCTTTAAAGCCTCAAGAGACGTCACATCCATGAATTTAAACTCTGAGGAACAACGTTTCAAGACTTTTGCCACATGGCCAGTGCCTTTCATAAACCCTCAAGCCTTGGCGGCCGCTGGATTCTACTATTTAAAAACAAGAGATGAAGTGAAATGTGCCTTTTGTCCCATCATCATAGACCAATGGCAGGAGGGCGATGAACCCATGCAGGAACATCAGCGCTGGTCACCCACCTGCCCCTACCTGTGTAGAATGAAAGTGGGAAATATATCCTGTCATTCAAGCTATCCCTCACTTGTGTCTCTGGGTGATGAAAAGAAAACAAGTTACGATACGTGTGGACCGTATGGTATCCATGGTGCTTCGGTGAGCAGCTCACCATCAAAAACGCCTAGTTTAGAGACATTGGGACATCATCGGTGTTATGGACGTTACAAACACAAGAGACTATATTGTTGTATCAGTTGCTATCGTCCTTATCCCAAAATGACAAAGGCCTGTAAGACGTGTTATGATAATAAAATGATGTAATTCTTAAATTCTTATTTTTGCATGTCCCCCCTGTCCTACCCTAACCTTAATTTGAAACTAGCATGGCAGGTAAGTCCATGCCATGATCACACCTGATCGTCAGTCAGTCGTCAGTTGAACTTGGTCCAGGCAAGCGTCAACATGTTGCGCACACTCATTGTGGATTGCCAAGGGTTTAAAATTGGTGACAACAAATTTATATTTAAACAAGTGGCCATGATCGATTGTACCACGTTTTGGATATCACAAGCTACGCATTTGCTATTTAAACCACCCCATGCTTTTGATTTGTTGTGTGAAAAAGACCGTAAACAAACCCAGTGGATTGAAAATCATAGGCAACTAGACTGGAATCAGGGAACCATTTCCTATAAATATTTGGACGTGGTCATGAAAGCACACTTGTCCTCGGCCAATGTGGTATTTGTGAAAGGTAATGAAAAACGTCAATGGTTGCAACCATTTTTGGCGTCTTACTGCCAATGTATCGACCTCATGGAGTTGGGCTGCCCCTCCCTGCAAACGCTCATGGATACTTGTTCCTGTGGCAACATTACCCATACAGCCCTATCGCATGCGTGGCATCTCTTTCATTGGTTAACCACTCATGCCTGCTGGGAGTTGTTGAACAAAATTATAACTCAAGATTTACCTGTGAATGACGTCAGTGAGATTTCTACAAGCGACGTGTAAACATCTACAGCACGTGATACCATGGAGAAAGGCAATGCTACGGACAAAGCCATCGGCAAGTTCTTTGTGTGCAAAAAGAAACTAGACAGTTTTACCAAAGAGGAACTCTTGGCGCTGCCCAAGTCGTTCATTTATTATGTGGCCGCCAATGCAGTGAAAGAAATCTGGCAACATGTACCAAAATCATGGACTCAAGACCCTGTGTTGAGTGAATTGCAACCCTGTACGGATTACGATCACCATAAGCAAGTGGCCATGGCAAAAATACCGTCTATGCGTCAGTGTGCGACTTGTCAGCTAGTGAAACTGTATCACGGTCATAAAAGTCCGTGTACAGACTTTGTTGAATCATTCCACGGGTGTCATGGCGAGAAAAAGCAACAACAACAACAACAAACACAAACATCGTCCACAGAGGAGAAGGAAGACCAAACCTTTCTACCATCAATGGAAAAGGATATGCCAGACCTGTACTGGCAATGGCGTCATTGACAAAGTGATTCAATACCTACCTTTCGAAATCCATCTTCCAGGTTATCGTTTTTGTGGCCCTGGAACTCGTCTCGAAAAACGTTTACAACGTGGTGATGTACCCATTAATCTTTTGGATCAAGCATGCAAGGAACATGACCTTTCTTATCGCCATAGTCATTCTGGTTTAAGACATGTGGCAGATAAATTGTTATTAAAGAAAGCTAAACAACGTTTCACATCCAGTGATGCCTCAGTAGGTGAAAGGATGGCAGCCCTAATTGTCATGAGTGCTATGAAAGGAAAGTTGATGATGCATGGACATAAACATTGAGGAGTGAGGAATTGGGATTTGTTTGTATTCTATTTTTCTTTTGTCAATTCACTATGACTATGAAATAAAAACAAAAGTTTTCCAGAGCACGATGTTTTGTTATTTTTAATTTTAAGAAATCGTGATGTTGATGGCTGATTTTTTCATTTTACACATTTCACACATGATGAATTCCACACACTGTCATTTATCATTTTGCAATTTACAGTTTTTGAAAACGTTCGTTTCAAGTTTAACGTTTTTGATGATATGGATTTTTCCATTTTGCTGATGACACATTTTAAACAATGTCCGTTTGAAGTTTTTGAATTTTCAAATTTCACACATGGCCATTTCCAGTTTTTAAAAATGTCCGTTTTAAGTTTTGCTGTTTTGGTGATATGGAAACATGGAATTTCCATTTTGCTGTTTTCATATTTTTTCCATTTGGTGTATGTCGAAAGTTGAGATTTGACAATGATGTTGATGCGAGTGCTTGACCTTGATAATACTGCAATGTGTTGATGTGTGTTTGGAGAAACGTCGAGGTCTACGACTACTGCAGGTAAGACTGTTTTTACAAAAATAATGTCTATTGACTGCCACATTTCAATGAAAAAACTAAACTATTTAAAACAAAATGAGTATATAAGTGACCATTTACCCCCCCTCCCCACCCACCCACCCTACCTCACCGTGTTTGCTCTGGTCAATCATACACACCAGTTTTCTCTCTCCACTCATACATTCACACCTGTCTTTGGGAACAAACACAACCACTTTATTTATTCCCAAAAGCACATTCTCGACATGCACACTCATCCCAAAAGAACTTTTTAGTTTATCATTTACATTACGAAAAATAATTAAATACTAGTTATTAAAGTTACTAAAAATCTTACTTATTTCATATTTACAAAAAAAAACTCAACTTTGTACAGCGTTAAAAGAATCACACTATTTACCAATCAAAAAAATTAAAAAAAATAAGGTTGCATAGAACTTTTAAAGAGCAAAAGGTCCAAGTGGGTTGTCACTATTTTACAAAATCTACTATTTACAATTGCAGAAACCAATATTTACAAAATTCTAAATCTACAAGTTACAAAAAAGCCATGTCCCATAAACGATTAAACAATGAAATCACACCTCCTCCTCGTTGCGATTATAACCCCAGGGCAGGCTGGTGAGCAGGTCATCAGCCCACACACGTTTGTTATCCATGGAGGCGAGGGTGCGTTTTCTCTGTTCCACAAGATACAGATGATGGTTGCTGGATTGTATCCTGCACTGTGTATGAGACATAGCTTTGCCAGTGCGTAAAACCGCTAAGTAATCGTCTACACGTAGCGATTTTACCACTGCCCTACCTACACCTTTTGCTCTTTTGGCTTCCTTACAGTTGAGTGTGCGGTAAGCATACATTTTTGAAGCCAAACCTACGAATTCCGTCATAATGGAATCACCGCATTCATCTTTTAAAACGCCCATTTTCTTTTTGTTTTTTATGGGCAGCTGAAACACGTTGTCAACACTATAGCAAGAGGTGTCGAACCAGTCACTATGTTGCCTCATGACGTCATAGGGGTTGCAGTGGCGAATGTGGTAAATGAATGAGTCCGTGTCCATATACAAAAGAGAGACGTCCTCAAAATGGCGTTTGGCAAACTCATAGTGGAATCGATACATGACCGATTTAGAAAAGTCTAAAATGACTTGACCCAAGTAAATGGGCTTATCCATGGTCACGCTGGTCTTACTCATTTCAATAGTAGCTAAATCCTCATCGATAATTTTGATCGATTTGAAATTTGGCTTGGCAATGTACCGCCGGGCACCCCACCGCCCCTCCCAGACATTCACCAATTTAATGTCACGGTATTTGCGGACATTCTCCATGGACTTGCCATAGATGCAGTTGTTCATTAATTTAAAAAAATTAATTTCAAACTGCTGTGTTGCCATTTGTCGGTGCTCTGTGTTGAGTCGCATGTATGGCTCAAGCCATGCTTTTTGAGCAAAAGAAATACCCCTGTGGATTTTCTTCAACACCAAGCCTTGGGCGAGGCATTGTACCAACATTTGGATATGTAGCACATACCGATTTTTGTTGTAAAGTGTGCCCATGAGTTTTTCAATTTTCACTTTACTGTCAGGGGGAACCATTTGCTCAAGGCAGAATGGGAAATCGGCATGTTCATCATACAAGGATGAGGGATATTCAATATCCACTTCTAGCACATATCCACGGCCTGTTTCTTGGCTAGCCATGTTCACATCAAATTCTGACACTTGTTTGTCTGTCAGCCAAGCAAACTTCCCATAGGGCAAAGGCTGACTCATGGCGTAACCGTACAAATTATTCACGTCATAGTACATTAAAAACGATTCTTGTTTTTCCGGTGAATAATCAGGCATGTAGACATTGTTCGCTTCGGCATGGCGTTGGTTAAGTGACACAAAGCCGCCACGAATGCCCTTTTCAAAAAATAGAACCATGTCTACGTCAGTGAGTAAATCCAATTCCACTTGAGTGTATTTCAAAGCGGCATCAAACGAGAGCCCAGGACTCGTGTAATAGTGAGCCGGGTCAAGACCGTAAATGTGTTGACACACGTTACGGAATTTTTCAAACACATCAGTGAGCAGCAATACATCCAGTTTTAGGTAATGCAAGGCATATTCACTTAGCGTGTTCATGCCAAACACTCGCCAAACTTGACATGCATGTGCATAGTCTTCATCGGAAACGGTACTGCGTGTTAGTTTAGAGTAAAATTTCTCTTGTGGTGGGAGTTTTCTTTGCTTTAACACGTCCCAGCTGTTGCAGAAATCATACGGGAATATACCTTTCCGAATGCACAATTGAAATTGCTCAGGATCATTAAAATGCATTCTAGTATTTTTTAATTCCTCCTCATTCAAGCCATTCACAAGGCTGTCTAGCGAGGACGCCATAAACTTAAAGGAATCCAAAAATCGAATGCTAAAGTCGCCCAACCTCCATGTCAGGGCTGTAAAACGCTCATGGTTTTGGGGAATAATGGTAAACGAGCCTTTGTTGACATGGCCCAATTCACGAATCAAAAACTGAATGTCATAATTCGCCAGATTGTGGAAAAAGACACTAATGAAACGAGGAGCTGGAAAGTTCAAGTTGCATTTACTATGCGCAGCTCCACGAAACTCCCCCGTAAAATGCGAGTGGTCTCTGACTTTTTCCTCTCTATTTAAAATAGGCTTTTCGCAAATATGGCATGTCGTGGCATGCTCATACTGCTGCTGCTGTTCTGGAGATAGGCTCATGGGTACTGGGTGGTCCAGTAATTCCTGTACATCATGAGCCAACTTGACAAGTTCATCCAAGAACCATTTGGCACAATCTGGCCCCTCGCGGTATTTGTAAACGGATTGTGTGGGGTCATGGGCACACACCATATTAAATCCAATGGCAAAGGGTTCATGTTTTTGAATGGGTGTGGTTGAGCTGATGGTGGGATCTGGTTCACATCCCGCCATGGGTGTGGTGAGAGCTTCGAAATCTGCGTATACCACATAGGGAACAGTGTCACGCTTGTGAATGTCCTTAAACTTTAACACAGCCTTGTCCCCTTGTGGCAATATCAGTCTCACTGCTTCCTGAGAAACACAATCTACCTTATGACGTTCCAAAAGCGTAGGGGTTGTAAAATATTGCAAGCAACGGTCACAAATATGTTTTTTACATTTATATTTAGACATTTGACTGCTTAGCAATCTACTCAGGCTTTTAATGAGGCAATAGTGATTCACCTCTCCTACAGATAAATATAAAAGATGAATGTGATGTCGTTTCGGTTCTTTTGTGGCATAAAGAGGACCCATAATCTCATCACCGTCAAGGCCATACACCATGAACGAAAAGTCCTGGTTATCTTGTTCAAACCTATGGATCTCGGTTAAGTCCATAGGGAACGATACTCGAGTTAAATTTAAAGTATGTTTCAATTCGACAAACTTGGCCTTGTACATTCCTGGTCTGTAACAATGCTGCTGTACTGGCTTCAAAAACGCAGCCACAGACCACAGAAAGCAATCATTGTCATGGTTCTCAATATTCACCACTGCCTTTTTCGAAACTATTGCTGGTGGTGTTTTAATATAGCTAGACCCTGCATTCAACGGGCTGAATTGACAAATGTTGATTTGTAGATGATAAATTTTGTCTAAGGCTAAACCACTGGGTCCTTGTTGCAGTTTATCAAATTTTGATAGCAAGGCATTCACCACATGGCTTTGATACCACTCGTTCAGATTATCGGCTATCAAAAGCTCTTGCATTTTACTGCAAATATAAAATGTCTCTTTATGCTCTACGTCCTTCTTTTTATATATGAAATCACACACCAGTTCTGTATTCACCTTTAAAGCCGTATGCAACCTTTGCGCTGTACAAATTTCAATTTTAAAAATTTCAAAACAAGATTCTAAAAATTCTTTGGGAATCAAACTTTTTCTAACATTCACTACGCGGCCAGAGCACACACGTGATTTGAAACAAGACTCAAGGGGCTCCCAAGTTAACGTATCCGCAGCAGTAAAAGACATTATTTTGAAAGAACACTCTCACCTGAGTTTTCAGCTGTAGACTGCTTGACAATGGTTCCACTCTAAAGCCACTTGGTTTTCAACTGTATAGCAGTGAACCCTTTTTTTTTCTTCCAAATATCTAAAAAGAAATAAAATAAACCACCATAAGTATATCCATTCCATATAGTTTATGCCTTTCATAAACAAAACAAAATCAAACAGGTTATATATATATATATATATATATATAAAACAAATCTCACCTTGACGTGTAATGCTTTGCTATATTCCCGTCTCGTGGGCTAGTGTGGAAATGGTTTCCCCTTCTATCGGTCTGTCTTTCTCTTTCTTTAATATATATTTCCCACAGACACACGACAGGTAGGCTATACACGTTATCTGCAAACAAATAAATAAATAAAAATCATTAATTACCTAATCAATAAATAATTGCATGTATTTATATAAAAATCAATAAATATATAAATAAATAAATATATACCTACCTCACAACAAGGATAAGTATTTTCCGCCAACACCAAAACTGATAAACAAGACTAGGTGTTTCTTGCAACGCAGTGTGTTCAAAGGTAGTCACCTAAGTGAGTGTGGAAATGATAACGACATGTCTTTATATATGCTACGTTGCATGTATAATCTTTTTTTTCTTTCCACGCTTTGAACATTCTCTTATCGTGCACGTGGACAGCTAACGTCCCAGGCGAACACCTGCGGTAGATCAAATTTCACATGAACTTGCATTTTGTCACGTACAAAGCAAACAGGATGTCACTTGTTAAGAGTTATCATGCACGTGGACAGATAACGTCCCAAGCGAACACCTGCGGTAGATCAAATTTCACATGGACTTGCATTTTGTCACGTACGAAGCAAGACAGGATGTCACTGGTTTAGCGTGGCTGTGGTTTCACACATGTGTGTGCATGCCTTTCACACTCCCCTGCCAGCACAATGGTCAGATTATTTCACCTTCAAGCGTCACCTGTTGTCAAGTCAGATCAATGCCTTCCAATAAGCTCAAATGACCTTCACCTCCTGCTCGTTTGTTTTCGATACTCGCTTCGACCAACATAGAATCAAGTTCTCATCACCGTTTACACGTTAAAGGTAAAATATCAGGAAAAACGCACGCTCGCTCTGTCATACACCGATCCGTCGAAATATCAATTGATCTATTGAACACGGCCACCGTGGTCAGCGACAGGTTCATTGAAACACACACACCCAGCCGTATCGTCTCTCTCAACCACCACGCTTCATAAACATTATAAACAGGTAACGGTAAAGAATTTTTTTTTCAACATGTACGGCGTTAGGCCCTTTGTGAATTATTTTTTGGAAAAAAATATCTACCACATTTGAAAGGGGGGCGTTAGCCCGAGTCCTAGGACACCTCGTACACGCCTCTAGCGTTATTGCTTCGTGAGATATTGGCAAAATCACAAAAAACACGTGTTTACCCCAAAATCAAGTTTCCCAAATTTTTTAAAATTACAATGAGTGGTCCATAGCAAAGAGGACGTCAGCCCGAGTCCTTGGACCCCTCGTTCATGCCTCTAGCATGATTGGTTCGCGAGATATCGGCAAAATCACAAAAACACGTGTTTACCCCAAAATCGAGTTTTCCAATTTTATTAAAAATTATAACGAGTGGTCTATAGCAAAGAGGACGTCAGCCCGAGTCTTTGGACCTGTCGAACACACCTCTAGCATGATTGGTTCGCGAGATATTAAAAGCACATGACCTTTTAGTTTTGGTCGTTTAATTAAATAAAGAGGCTATAGGAAAGTAGGGGGCGTCACTACGAGTGCTAGGACACCCTGTATGTTCAAATCCGACCATTGGTTAGCGAGATATCAGGTTCGGGGCAAATACGAGGGTGGCTCAATAAGAAGTGGCGCAGCTCCCCCCTCATCCCACTACTACAGGTTTTCATCCTAGAGAATTGACATTTATTTGGGGGGTAGAGGGCATAGGGACCTTTCATTTATGTCAAACAATTTTTTTTGTAGAGTTCCTAGTTTCCAAAATATAGGATTTTCAAAATTCGAGTGTTTTCAAAAAAACATAAAAAGTAAAAAAGTTTCATTACAGAAAATAAAGGTCATAAAGACCATTCGTTTGGGCCATGGCATAACGTTCTATCATCTTTGGTTTTCAAACTATCACCAACTTTTGAAAACAAAAATTTTCAAAAAAAAATTCAAAAATATAACGAGTAGTCCGCAGCAAAGAGGACGTCAGCCCGAGTCCAACGACACCTCATTTGTTAAAATCCGACCATGGGTTCGAGAAATATTTAACATGACTGAGGCTTAGTAGTGGTAATAACGGGGTTCTAGAGCGGCCTAGAACCCCTATTACCCCCCTACTTCGGTTGATTAAATCTCGTGAAAATGCCATTTCAATATTTTAATTTTGCTTGACCCTCATGTTGGATTTTTACTTACCACGATTTTAAGCATCACATAGCTGAACTTAGCTGAGTATTCTCTATTACCTTAAAATATGTCTGGGCGATATCAGTAGTAGTTTCGGAGATATAGAATGCCGGTGAAATATTTCGCACAGCCATGTAGGATTGGTGCGATGTATTTAAATTTGAAGGGCACGGTCGGAGTCAGACATTTATTTATTTAGCCTATGATGGCATTACACATGAAACACAAATAGGTGCAATAATAATAATAAAAAGTACATACAAGCACAGATATCGACCTAAAACCTTATATCCAGACAATTGATCCAGTCCAGGCTCGATGGTGTAGCACTGAATAAGTCGATAGGGTCACCTGGGTATGCTCTTATTTTGCAGTTTTCAACAATGTGCCTGAGGGTCTGATTCGATGAACCACAATCACAGCAGGGGTCTGGACGCTTCCCCCATTGTGCTGGTTGTACGGGTGCGGTTAATGATCTTCCTTATATGTCGCGGTTGTTTAAAGCACTTGATTTTCTTTACAGGATCAATGAGGTCACGAACTACGGGTGGGGCATTTCTAGTCCATGTATCACGCCATTTAGCTGCAATGTTGAAATTACTATCAGCAAGTTGTTGAGCCAGTCGCAGGGATGGATTCCTGGACCGGAGCCGGTTTATTGTCAGAGTGGGAATGTCGTCAAGGATTGGAAGTGCAGGGTTGTTAAATATTTTAGAATATTCCTTCCTCAGTGCATCTTATCTTCTTAACACCGGGGAGGGGGGGTCCATGTGGCTGAGTGTTGGGAGCCAGTGGAGTGGAGTAGTTCTCATACAAGGGGTCGGACAAAATCGTACTAAGTCCTTTTCATAAAGGAAAATTGGCTAAGAATGTTTAGTGGATTTCCTTACAAAATTCGGTTCTTTATTATTAGGTCCCGGATGTTGATGCCGTAAGAAAGTTTAAAAATTGCACTTAAAATTTTCAAAAATGACTGTAATAAATGTCATAAAAGTTTGAAAATTGCACTATAAAATGATCTTATAATAATAAAATCACCAATATTTCAAAAATTACATCTTGCTCAAACTGAAAAGTCAATCAAAATAGATTTCGAGCACTTTACAAAGGTTTATATTCACTTTAGTCTGAGTTGCACTGCACTACGCATGTCATTCTGATGTTGTCAAATGTAAATGATCTGCGATTATCAGCCATCAAATTTTTATATCTCGAAAAGCTGCGTTCAACATCAACTGATGTGATCGGAGCGTACTTGAAGTGAGGAAGGTAATTTGCTGCCAAATCCCCCTCAATCCCATCCGTGCAGTAGTTTTCACCAGAAAGAATGTCTGAGATTTGGCATTATGTTTTATACCCGGTGTTTTGTCCAGATTTTTTTTCAGTTTTGATACAATACCCGCAGCAATTTCGCCACGATTGTTGCTAAGACTATTTTCCACCCGGTTGATTAAGGAAATGGAATCAATATTTCAATATTTCAAATTATGTTGTACCAGCTACTTACTTCTTCTTAATTCTGAGAGACATAACTCCCTCATATAAAGCTGTGACATGACTAAATTGAAAAAAAAAATGACCTCAAAAGGCCGATTTCTCTAAAATAAGACCAAAAATATCTACCAAACTTTAAAAATGCTCTTAAAATGGAAAAATAGCAAAAAATGCAAAAAGATGCAAAATAAAAATGACGTATTTGAAGACGGGGTGGCCTGTCCGGAGTTTCTATGTACTTCAGCATTGTTTCAGACAGCTCAGTAAAGAGATGACATGTCATCAACATCCGGGCCCTATTTATTATTGATTAGCCTAAGTCGCATCATTCACGTGACTCAGTCCTAGATATCAATACGGATCCTGTGACATAACATTAGCGGTACTTATAATGATTAATTTAATCGCTTTCCAATAATTTTATTCCCATCTTCTCAAACATAAATTTTGAAATGACGTTAAAATAAACTGTGTGGATACGGCAATACGAGTTTCGTTCCTTCATTTACGGAATACTGGAAGCAGAAAATTAAATACTCTCCACTACAGAAAGCAGTGAAATATTTCAGGACTCGTGTAAAGGAATGGTAATCTAGCACGCAAAGGTGGAGATTAAATTCCGTGTAGTGGCAAACACTGAAAGGGGAATCCCGTAACAAGATTAGCTTAACGCTGCACAGCTTAAACTGAGACTCAAAGTGAATGCACACTAAACGAGCTCTCATTACAATACAAAAGCTGGGTTATGAATGCAAGGCTTTTGTTTTGCTGTTTACTTTCAGCATATTGAGAAGATACGAGAGGAACGCGAATCTACTGTGCAACACGACTCAATCTACAGCCGGGTTGGGCGTTATTCTGCTTGCACCAATTGCATTTTGAAGTGAACACGTCCTTACTTTTTAATTATTTTGAAAAAGTAACTAATAGTTATTTGATACAACCTAAAAAAGGTAATACTCTATAATGCATTCATTCATTTGACTAGCTGCGTTGCAAAGCGGTAACGTCTCCACGTGTTTCCAGGTGTCTTTCAAAGGGCATTGTAGCGACTTCTTTACAAGAGAAAGTTGTATGATCTCCTTTGCATCCTGCATTTAATTCCAAGAGTTGTGGAACATTCTTGGAAGCTGCCAATTCCTGAAGGTTACTCACAAAAGATAGTGCTTCTCCAAAAAGAGTGTTTTTTAGCTCCCTTTCGTTGCCTTATTCGTCATCGTCGTCCATTTCTTCCACGACTTCACATCTTCTGTTTTCGGCAGCAATATCAGCTGCACTTGGAATGCCTTCAGTCTTTTATGTTTCCTAGAACTTTGGTGCAACAACTGTCGCGCTGAAAATTTACTATTGTACATATCTTTGTATTATGGATAAGAAAATCCGTCTTAGTTCGGTTATTTACGCCTACAGTACCGGAATTTATTTCCGTTTGCACGATAGGCAGTTTTCCGGTTTGCAGTGTCATTTTACACAGGAAATACCTCCATTCCGAATTTTGTTTTTCGTTTTCCCAGGTTTCCGGTTTATAAAGGGTCCGGTTTAGGCAGGTGTTACTGTATATAATTTTGAATTATCCAACAACATTAGTTAGTAGACTTAGATATCACAATCATATATATATTATTTCAGTAGTATAGATCCCTCCTGCGGCGCTCACAAGAGACCGATCGTGAAAAATGAGCATTCAAATGAAAGAGTGACGCCTTGCACTCTAATTTCATAAATATCTATAATTTCTTTAAACAAGATGTTCAGTAAAGAACATATAGCCTACTTTCCCCTAAATGCATGGGTATTGTTATAACTCTTTGTCCTTTTCAGGAGTATAATTGAATGTTGGTTGTAGTAGCTTGTTGAAATACAACGTGCTATAGGGATATTAAACATGAATATGAGGTGCCCTTTGCTAGTGCTACCTCTGTAAAAAAATTCATTCAATTCGGTTTCACCGTGTTTGAATTGATCCGGGGAATGGATTTGCACACATACATGGCCGCTATTTGCAAACTATTGGGCTGATGACCTTGTAGTCAGTCATAAGATGCTTTTCACAAAAAGGCATGTTGTTGCAAAAGCCGGTAGAGATCAAATTATTAGGATGGTCGAAATTTGATTTAAGCTTTTAACATTTGGGTGGCCGTCATTCCGTTTCCGTCAAGATGGCGGCGATATAAAACATGACACTGAGGTGCCTTTTGCTAGTGCTACCTCTGTACAAAAATTCGTTCAGTTCGGTTTCACCGTGTTTGAATTGATAGGGGGAATCGATTTGCACACATACTTGGCCACCATCTGTAAACTATTGGGCTGATGATCTAGCAGTTTGTTCAGAATATGCTTCCCACATAAAGATTTGTTGTTGCAAAATTTGGTAGAGACTAGATTATTAGGTTGGTCGTAATTACATTTTAGCCTTTAACATTTGGGTGGCCGCGATTACGTTTCCGTCAAGATGGCGGTGATATAAAACATGACACTGAGGTGGCCTTTTCTAGTGCTACCTCTGTACCAAATTTCGTTCCATTCGGTTTCACCGTGTTCGAATTAATAGGGGGAATCGATTTTCACACAAAGATGGCCGCCATCCGCAAAATATTAGGCTAATGACCTATTAGTTTGGTCAAAGGATGCTCCCTCCATAATGGTATGTTGATGCAAAATTTGGTAGAGATCGGATGATTAGGTTAAACGTAATTTGATTTAAGCTTTGAATATTTGTGTGGCCGCCATTACGTTTCCGTCAAGATGGCGGCGATATAAAACATGACACTGAGGTGCCCTTTGCTAGTGCTACCTTGTGCCCGTTTAGACCGGAGTCCGCACGACCACATATGCATTTTACCAATAATCAGTCAGCACGAGAATCAAAATATCCCGGAGCGCCAGATGGGTTAAAGCAAATCGCAAAAACGACATCAAATTTATAAAAATGCTTTGCTGATTTTTGGCTCAATGCAACAATAAGGATAGAAGGAGATTTAATTGGGTGAAACACATCTGGTAAAATTATCTCAGTTTATTTAAAGTTAAAATCTGACTGCAAGAATAATGCTCAAAGCAGCATCATCCACGTGTGGCGATCCACACTCTTATTTACACACAATATACAGAAATCTTCCAAACACATTTGACAATCTTTTTGAAAACACAAGTCCGATTGTTAGTCCTGTGGACTGTGTTCCAAAATTATTAACATTTTATTCCAGTGCAAATTGAATTGTCCATACTGGAAATAACGTAGATCACTGTTTGACTATTTACAAGATATTAACACTCGTAGAATAAATGTTTATAGAATTTCTTAAGACTTTCATTTGTTTTCCAATTTTCCAAAAATATATCGTTGAAACTATTATTATCATCGTAGCAACACAAATTATTAACACATATTAACAACATCTGAAAAGTATTTGACCATTGAGCATAGCATCGAAGAACTGTGCGAAGCACAACAACAATTAATTGTTCTTCTGACATTAAACATTCGAGAAGTGACTCGATTATGAACTTCAAGTTCCAAACAAAACATATGATTTCTGAATCATCAACTTGATCAATAAATGGTTGAACCATTCAACTATTAGATTTTCCACTTGGAATTATTATGAAAAAAATATTTATATTTATGGCCATTTCTAGCAACTTTCACAACTTGCAATTCTTCGACAGAATGCGGAAATTAGAATTGTAGTTTTATAATGAATTCATTTAGTTCATGGCACTAGGATTGAAAATATCCTTCAAATTATTCGTGGTTAAAGAATTATTTTAAATTGGCAGTGGCCCATTCTACTATTTGTGTAAGGACACAATATTATAACAACAACAACAACGGCAAAGGTCTTCCTCTGAAGAAGAATAAACTACTATCATGACAAATCCGGGTTCTAGCAAAATCAAAGTCTAAATGGAATTCGTAAACAAGGTTGAAATAAGAACTGATGGTTTCAAAGGAATAACCTTCGGGTTATTCATACGACGAAATGTTTGGCTCCAATACTCCTACTATAAACCTGAGCCATCGAACCTGCTATTTGATTGATGCTCGAAAAAACCTTCATTCCTGCGACTTAACATGCGCACCTGGGAATGGCATTACAACTATTCCACACACATAAATTATCTTCCCAAAATTTATACAATAAATCAAGCCTCTGCTTGTTATCAACACTGGAAGATTAATAAACTTACAAGTTTATTTTATTTTACCATTCAGTTCAACCCGTGAATTTACCATACTCATGAAAAGCATCATTTCACTTTCGAAGTGTATTTACGTCATGATTTTATATAAATACAAAAATCCTATTTGATACAAATATCATTTGCTTCCCGTTTCATGCCTCTCCGTGTTATATGAAACATATACTTTGCTCATTGCAAATATCAACTGTTTAACCAGAACTGAAATGTTGGTTGAATGCGGGCTTGCGCTAACCACTCTCCTTCGTAAAATCTCCTGTTCCAAACTAGAAATGTTTCAACTACTTCATAGGCTCTTTCTCAATACATATGATTATTATAAAATATAATATCCAAGAATTATTTAGAAAAATTATGAAAATTATTATTATTATTATTAGTGGATTATTATTATTATTATTATTTCAAATATGTTTAATTATCATCTCATTATGTGAGAATCCACATGTTCGAACCTTCGAATATGGAAAAAATATCCATTCCTCAACAAAAATAAATTTAACTTTTACAGTTACATCGGCTGATTACCGTGATTTCCCAAAAATATGAAAAATTCAAATAAATGCTCAAAATGCTCGGTCATCGATCCTAAACTGTTCTGAGTGCTGAAAATGCTCAGAATAAATCTAACTAGTCTTGCGTAAATCATTACAAGCTTTAAATATGACGGAAAAAAAATGTGTTGGTCATCTGCAGAAAAATAGTTTGTTCCAATTAGCTAGGCATAAAATAATTCAAATGTGGCTTACATTTCTTGATGTTCTTGAAGTGTCGTAAACCTGGTCTATACCAGATTTATCCGTAGACATGCCCTAGCGGACAAGCATGTATAATCCTTGTATCGGCCGCCATTGTAGACCCACAAATCGTCTAGTCAGACATAGTGGTGGTATCTTTCGACGTTTTAAATGACTGTGGTTCCATTTTAATATGTGCTTCTAACAAAGCCATAACAGTTTGTTTGAAAAGGGTCAGATCTAAGCGATCTCTTCTTAAATGTGTCAGTTGTAACTTAACTCACTGTAATCTCATCAGTACAAGAAAAACGTTGATAGTCTAAGCAGTTAACGGCTGTTCTGAAGATCGTTCCCTGGGCATGGTTTGTATATCACCATCTGCCATGCGCTAGACAACTTGCAGTTTCCCTTGCGTAGACTAATGAACGCCACCGTTATAGACTATTCTTCAATGTACTGACGGATTGAGGTGGTTAAATAGTTACAAAATATGAAAACTGACTTTAAATGGATTTAAACATCCAAGTATTAATTTACTATTGGACTGTGACAAATACTATTTTCTAGACCAAGTCTAGCATATGTCCTTTTTGGAATATAAATATTTCCACCAATGTCTGTAGAAAAACAATCACCTCAGTGATTCTCCTCACCAGAAACTTACTAAGTTCCAACTCGTTTGTGCAGCACTTCTCGTGACTATCACGATTTGAAAAGTACTTCTTCGTAGACGTGGCAACCATGTGCCTTGGCTCAGCGTAGACGCAACTTGTTCGCCAAGTGCTTGTGATGAATTGAGCTAACTAAGCCTGCTCCAGCTTGCTTTTATACAAAAACGGTCAGGGTCACGCGTCATCGCCTGATATCTAAAAATCCTCATATCTCTTGAATCCCTGGTCCGATTTACTTGATACTAATTGCATTCTCTTTTATTTGGCCGTGCCAGTAATCTGATCCCAGTCTCAAGTCTCTGCTCCATAGTTAACTATTTAATCAATAAATAGTCTCCACCTCTGCGGTGACTCGCTACGTCATTTACCATCCAACTATCGGTAATTTCCTTCGAAAGGCTTCGAGAAGCAATGTAGCGCGATATTCAAATATCTGAACTTTCAAACGCTGCTACAGCCTTTCCCTTGATATCTAGGTGTCTGAAACTTGGAATACCCATTCCTAGATTTGGGCACATCCACCCCACACCTTGCAAAAAATAAAAATTGAAAAATTTTTATTTTTCCTATCTACACATTAAATTATCTGGTTCTTGAATAATAGATCTTCAAATTCGAAGCGTTATAAGTTCCCACGATGTTACCAGTTCGTGTATTAGCTACTTCATAACTTCCATTATTGTTTACTTCCACAATATTCAAAATCCTTAATTTTACCATTCCCCCGGGATTGTTGTGTTCCCGATGGACCTGGATCATTGGGCCTCTGCTCCACAAATTGTAAGTTATCTTGGTGTCTTGCTTCCAAGTTTTTCCTCGTCTCCTTGTTAAACTCTTCATTGGACTGACGAGTCTCTACATTCCCTCTGTTATTATAGTTATTACCATAGGATCTTCTTTCCTGGTACCTTCCTTGAGTATCTCGTGGTCTTCTCCATCGAGTGTTGTATCGATTACCACCATCCGGTCTTGCATATGGTTTGTAACTGTATCTGTTACGGTATTGGTTCCATCCTCTCGTATTGGAATCTTCCCTCGGCGATTTCTCTTCTCGCTCCTCTCGAATCTCTCGAGGTGTCTGAGAATAACTGTCAGCCATAACAGCATACACAGCGTTATTACTCTTTACTCCCTTCTGATGAAAGAATTGAGCGTTTGTATGATCCAGCTTTTGCAATACTTCATCAAACTGTTCCATATTGTAGATGTCAGCAGCGATCAAAGTCCTCTGGACGTCTGCTGGAAATTGTCGTATCAAAGCAGTAATCAACTCGTTATCTGGCATTGGCGGATCTAAATGTTGGAGTTTAGACAGCTGTCCAGAAAAGTATGTAGAGTATCGAGTAGGTTGTGACGTCGAGAATCTCTTCGAATACAACTCTGCTCTAACTTGCTGTTGGGTTTCAGGGGACCAAAACTTCTTCAATAACCCACGAGAAAACTCCTCAAAAGTATTTAGAGTGGATCTAAATGCTCTAAACCACAAAAGTGCGGGACCTTCCAAGAACTTCCCTATTACCCTGATCTGTCTTTCTTTAGGGATCTTAGAATCTTTCAGGTAATCACCTGCTTCTCTCAAAAATTCCACGGGTGTTACAGAATCTCGCCCTGAAAATTTAGAAGGCTTGTCTTCTATATTCTTAAATACAGTTATGGGGTTGGATTGAAATACTGTCCTGACCTCATCCTGTCTTTCAGTCTCTCTAGCTCCTCCTAGATTTATCTGTATCTGTTCCTTTCCTTTTACATTCGGCATTTTCAAAAGATGATCAGACTGTTTCTCATCCTTTATTTGAGTTTTCATAGCCTCGAGTTCCTTCTGGTTTTCTTCTGCCATCTTCTTGATTGCTTCAGTCTCTTTACAATTGTCTTTAACATCAATGGATATCTGGTTCATAACAGCCTCATGACTTTTCAATGACCCTGTCATATCTGATATGTCCTTCTGAGTTGCTTGAATATCCTTGGCAATTACTTCAATGTGGGATGACCAAGATTCCCTAATCTCCTTGATTCCCTCTTGATTCTCCAACTTGAGTGTGTCTTTAATTTCATTGACAACTGTGGTTTTAATCTCAGTTTGCAATTCATGAATCACTCCTTCTCTTATTTCTCCCATGACAAGTTCCTTGAATTGTTCCGTTAAACGCTGAACAACTAGAATTCCCATCTCGTTACTCTCCTTCTTCACTCTGACTTCCAGGTTGACCATGTCTTCACCAACTTTCCTAAGACCATGTTCTATCCTATCAGCTAAGCTTTGGGATCGAAGATCGGCATCGCGAAATTTATCGTCCATTATACTAGCGTTAGTAGCTAATGAAGTTTCGAGCTCATGTGTTTTTTCGCATAATTTATTCATTTTACTTTCAAGTGTCATTTTCAAAATTTCAGAATTCTCTTTAAATTTACTTTCCATTGAATTAAATTTACTGTTTAAATTTTCTTTCAAGTTATCTTTTAACCTGCTTTCTAACAAATCGGAATTTTCTTTGAGTTTATCCTCTAAACTTTCTTTCAAGTTATCTTTTAATTTATTTTCTAAAGAATCAGAATTTTCTTTAAGTTTATCATTCAAATTTTCTTTAAGTTTATTCTCTAAAGAATCAGAATTTTCTTTAAGTTTACTTTCTAAAGAATCAAAATTTTCTTTAAGTTTCTTTTCTAAAGCCTCTGTATTTTCTTTCATAATAGCGGCTACACGCCGTCCAGCCTCTTTCGAACTCTCCTCCAAACTCCTCATCATCCTCATCATTTCTTCCATACTTTCAATTAATATTCAAAACTTAGGGGTATACAACAGTGGCAAACACAAGCTTATAACTAGAACAAGAAATATGAATAGCTAATTGGAACACTATAATAAAATGAGATTTGTCCTAATATCGACGTGATGGAAAAACAAAATTCTCTACTTTTACGAATTACATTTACCATAATATCACAAGAAAAATATGCAAGTTCTCAAATATCCTCCACCTGGATTCTAATAATGTGTATCTCCAGTCATCGAACGTTTACTACTGAATTTACTTGACGCCCTAATGGTTAAGCCATTATCAAAAATAATCAAACCCATTCTAATTATTAACCAGTTAAATTTTTAATTTTCCCCACTAATTGGGTTTCCTACTAATTTATTCATCCAAACCAGACATCTCTCAACTCCCAAAATATTTCTATAAAAGTTATCACAATTTCAAATAGGCATGCGATTGACCATGTCTAAATCGGGACCCACGTTCGAAGCCATTTCTCTCTCTATCTTATTTTATGTGCCCGTTTAGACCGGAGTCCGCACGACCACATATGCATTTTACCAATAATCAGTCAGCACGAGAATCAAAATATCCCGGAGCGCCAGATGGGTTAAAGCAAATCGCAAAAACGACATCAAATTTATAAAAATGCTTTGCTGATTTTTGGCTCAATGCAACAATAAGGATAGAAGGAGATTTAATTGGGTGAAACACATCTGGTAAAATTATCTCAGTTTATTTAAAGTTAAAATCTGACTGCAAGAATAATGCTCAAAGCAGCATCATCCACGTGTGGCGATCCACACTCTTATTTACACACAATATACAGAAATCTTCCAAACACATTTGACAATCTTTTTGAAAACACAAGTCCGATTGTTAGTCCTGTGGACTGTGTTCCAAAATTATTAACATTTTATTCCAGTGCAAAATGAATTGTCCATACTGGAAATAACGTAGATCACTGTTTGACTATTTACAAGATATTAACACTCGTAGAATAAATGTTTATAGAATTTCTTAAGACTTTCATTTGTTTTCCAATTTTCCAAAAATATATCGTTGAAACTATTATTATCATCGTAGCAACACAAATTATTAACACATATTAACAACATCTGAAAAGTATTTGACCATTGAGCATAGCATCGAAGAACTGTGCGAAGCACAACAACAATTAATTGTTCTTCTGACATTAAACATTCGAGAAGTGACTCGATTATGAACTTCAAGTTCCAAACAAAACATATGATTTCTGAATCATCAACTTGATCAATAAATGGTTGAACCATTCAACTATTAGATTTTCCACTTGGAATTATTATGAAAAAAATATTTATATTTATGGCCATTTCTAGCAACTTTCACAACTTGCAATTCTTCGACAGAATGCGGAAATTAGAATTGTAGTTTTATAATGAATTCATTTAGTTCATGGCACTAGGATTGAAAATATCCTTCAAATTATTCGTGGTTAAAGAATTATTTTAAATTGGCAGTGGCCCATTCTACTATTTGTGTAAGGACACAATATTATAACAACAACAACAACGGCAAAGGTCTTCCTCTGAAGAAGAATAAACTACTATCATGACAAATCCGGGTTCTAGCAAAATCAAAGTCTAAATGGAATTCGTAAACAAGGTTGAAATAAGAACTGATGGTTTCAAAGGAATAACCTTCGGGTTATTCATACGACGAAATGTGTGGCTCCAATACTCCTACTATAAACCTGAGCCATCGAACCTGCTATTTGATTGATGCTCGAAAAAACCTTCATTCCTGCGACTTAACATGCGCACCTGGGAATGGCATTACAACTATTCCACACACATAAATTATCTTCCCAAAATTTATACAATAAATCAAGCCTCTGCTTGTTATCAACACTGGAAGATTAATAAACTTACAAGTTTATTTTATTTTACCATTCAGTTCAACCCGTGAATTTGCCATACTCATGAAAAGCATCATTTCACTTTCGAAGTGTATTTACGTCATGATTTTATATAAATACAAAAATCCTATTTGATACAAATATCATTTGCTTCCCGTTTCATGCCTCTCCGTGTTATATGAAACATATACTTTGCTCATTGCAAATATCAACTGTTCAACCAGAACTGAAATGTTGGTTGAATGCGGGCTTGCGCTAACCACTCTCCTTCGTAAAATCTCCTGTTCCAAACTAGAAATGTTTCAACTACTTCATAGGCTCTTTCTCAATACATATGATTATTATAAAATATAATATCCAAGAATTATTTAGAAAAATTATGAAAATTATTATTATTATTATTAGTGGATTATTATTATTATTATTATTTCAAATATGTTTAATTATCATCTCATTATGTGAGAATCCACATGTTCGAACCTTCGAATATGGAAAAAATATCCATTCCTCAACAAAAATAAATTTAACTTTTACAGTTACATCGGCTGATTACCGTGATTTCCCAAAAATATGAAAAATTCAAATAAATGCTCAAAATGCTCGGTCATCGATCCTAAACTGTTCTGAGTGCTGAAAATGCTCAGAATAAATCTAACTAGTCTTGCGTAAATCATTACAAGCTTTAAATATGACGAAAAAAAAAATGTGTTGGTCATCTGCAGAAAAATAGTTTGTTCCAATTAGCTAGGCATAAAATAATTCAAATGTGGCTTACATTTCTTGATGTTCTTGAAGTGTCGTAAACCTGGTCTATACCAGATTTATCCGTAGACATGCCCTAGCGGACAAGCATGTATAATCCTTGTATCGGCCGCCATTGTAGACCCACAAATCGTCTAGTCAGACATAGTGGTGGTATCTTTCGACGTTTTAAATGACTGTGGTTCCATTTTAATATGTGCTTCTAACAAAGCCATAACAGTTTGTTTGAAAAGGGTCAGATCTAAGCGATCTCTTCTTAAATGTGTCAGTTGTAACTTAACTCACTGTAATCTCATCAGTACAAGAAAAACGTTGATAGTCTAAGCAGTTAACGGCTGTTCTGAAGATCGTTCCCTGGGCATGGTTTGTATATCACCATCTGCCATGCGCTAGACAACTTGCAGTTTCCCTTGCGTAGACTAATGAACGCCACCGTTATAGACTATTCTTCAATGTACTGACGGATTGAGGTGGTTAAATAGTTACAAAATATGAAAACTGACTTTAAATGGATTTAAACATCCAAGTATTAATTTACTATTGGACTGTGACAAATACTATTTTCTAGACCAAGTCTAGCATATGTCCTTTTTGGAATATAAATATTTCCACCAATGTCTGTAGAAAAACAATCACCTCAGTGATTCTCCTCACCAGAAACTTACTAAGTTCCAACTCGTTTGTGCAGCACTTCTCGTGACTATCACGATTTGAAAAGTACTTCTTCGTAGACGTGGCAACCATGTGCCTTGGCTCAGCGTAGACGCAACTTGTTCGCCAAGTGCTTGTGATGAATTGAGCTAACTAAGCCTGCTCCAGCTTGCTTTTATACAAAAACGGTCAGGGTCACGCGTCATCGCCTGATATCTAAAAATCCTCATATCTCTTGAATCCCTGGTCCGATTTACTTGATACTAATTGCATTCTCTTTTATTTGGCCGTGCCAGTAATCTGATCCCAGTCTCAAGTCTCTGCTCCATAGTTAACTATTTAATTAATAAATAGTCTCCACCTCTGCGGTGACTCGCTACGTCATTTACCATCCAACTATCGGTAATTTCCTTCGAAAGGCTTCGAGAAGCAATGTAGCGCGATATTCAAATATCTGAACTTTCAAACGCTGCTACAGCCTTTCCCTTGATATCTAGGTGTCTGAAACTTGGAATACCCATTCCATTCGGTTTCACCGTTTTCGAATTAATAGGGGTAATCGATTTTGACACAAAGATGGCCGCCATCCGCAAACTATTAGGCTAATGACCTATTAGATTTGTCAAAGGATGCTTCCTCCATAAAGGTATGTTGTTGCAAAATTTGGTAGAGATCGGATGATTAGGTTAGTCGTAATTTGATTTAAGCTTTGAACATTTGTGTGGCCGCCATTACGTTTCCGTCAAGATGGCGGTGATATAAAACATGACACTGGGGGGCCCTTTGCCAGTACTACCTTTGTACCAAATTTCGTTCCATTCGGTTTCACCGTGTTCGAATTAATAGGGGCAATCGATTTTCACACAAAGATGGCCGCCATCCGCAAACTCTTAGGCTGATGACCTATTAGTTTGGTCAAAGGCTGCTGCCCCCATAAAGGTATGTTGTTGCAAAATTTGGTAGAGATCGGATGATTAGGTTAGTCGTAATTTGATTTAAGCTTTGAACATTTGTGTGGCCGCCATTACGTTTCCGTCAAGATGGCGGCGATATAAAACATGACAGTGAGGTGTCCTTTGCTAGTGCTACTTTTGTACCAAATTTCGTTCAATTTGCGCTCACCGTGTTCGAATTGATAGGGGGGGACAGACATTCAGAGTACGCACAATCACACACACATAGACTCACACACATACACACACACAGACAGACACCCTTTTTTTTTCGCCCTGTAGTGATCTCATAAGTCTACTTTCATTTTTTGCAAACATCGAAAGTAGGCTAAAAATGACTTTAAAAACTGTACGAAGTGTGCGATATGCAGATTTTAACATTCCGAGATCTTTCCTTCATCATTTTGCACGGGTTTCATAAACAGTAATTTAAAGGAATGTGTAGACTACTCAAATCGTAGCCTATAATTTCATAAATGTCGAATAACTGGTGAGGGTTACGGTTAAGCTGTCAATCAATGGAGTCAGCACACACAAATGACATTAGCAGTGACGAATTGCATTCTAATTTCATAAATATCAATTTTTGTAAGAAGTGTGCGATTTGCAAATACTGTTGGTGTAGGAGAATACGCGATATCATTGCTGTTCAGTTCGCATTTTGGCCGTAGGGACGCCTGAAACGTAAATAGTGTTCTATAATCATTTGGTTCAAATAAAAGCATAACAACTCTTCTTCTTTAGTCTCTTATTATAAAGCTATTGGGGTAAGTGTGGCTTATGAACATGGGAGATTTCTCGCACGGGTCCGCTAGTACTATTATAGTTACCGGTATATAAGGCGAGAATAAAAGTTTCCGTTTGACTGCCGTACAGTCTAGAATCAGTATGCCAATAAGGCAAAATCACCGTGAGCAGTGAGGCACTAATCACACCGACGCACCAGGTTAAAGATCCACGTGTGGTAAAACACCGTGTCCTGCTGTGTAGAATTCGGTAACCACATGCTCCACATCCTCGCCCGACAGGAATCGTCAACACTTTAAGGCCTGTTTAAAGGCCCGAAGGCGTGATAACCGCATGGGGAGAGATCGGGACTCTCGGGTGGATGCTTAAGTGTCTCCCACTAGAGTTGGCATACCTTCTGCCTTACAACCTTTTCGGTATGAGGACGTGCGTTATCATGAATCAGCAGCACCCCTTGTTGCAGTTTTCCTGGATGCTTCCCCTTAATTGCACGCCGTAATTTCTCCAGTGTTTCTCAGTACCGTTCCCAGACACCAGGTTCCTTGAAATCAATATGCAATGGGTCCCAGTAATCAAAGAACAGGGCGAGCATTACCTTTCCAGCGGATAGTTGGCTCTTGAACTTCTTGGGACGAGGGGGCGATTGATGACACCACTACATCGTTGATGCTTTCGATTCAAGTTCCCAGTGGTGGCACCAGCTTTCGGCAATCTGCAACAATGCACTCCACATTGAACATTGAAACGCATCATGTGCTGCAGGTAAACAGCCATCCGGTGTGTCATTTGTTCGGTATTGAACGTCCAGGATATCGCTGCCGCAACGCACTCAAAACGGAAACTTCATGATGTTGGCTGATGACCTCATTGTTAGGTTGAAACTTGTACTTTTGATAGATGAATTTCTTGTTCCTGTTCTTGTTCTTGTTCTTGTTCTTGTTCTTGTTCTTGTTCTTGTTCTTGTTCTTGTTCTTGTTCTTGTTCCTGTTCCTGTTCCTGTTCCTGTTCCAGTTCCTGTTCCTGTTCCTGTTCCTGTTCCTGTTCCTGTTCCTGTTCTTGTTCTTGTTCTTGTTCTTGTTCCTGTTCCTGTTCCTGTTCCTGTTCCTGTTCCTGTTCCTGTTCCTGTTCCTGTTCTTGTTCTTGTTCTTGTTTTTATAGGGGGCGTGGTGGCTCAGCGGTCTAGCTGTATGCCTCTCACCAAGGCGGTCCGGGTTCGATTCCCGGTCAATGCCATGTCCTGTGGTTTGGATTCCACGTAAAAAGGAGGTCCCGTGGCTCATAATCACAAGATTCACGGTCACGTAAAACTACAATCTTCCTTCCTTCCTTCTTTTCTTGTTTTTATTTTCATTTTTTATTTTTATTTTTATTTTCATTTTTATCGTTATTTTTAGTTTTATTGTTATTTTTATTTTTACTTTTATTTTTTATTTTTTATTTTTAATTTTTTATTTTTTATTTTTAAATTTTTAAATTTTTAAATTTTTAAATTTTAAATTTTTTTTTTATTTTTTTTATTTTTTTTTATTTTTATTTTTATTTTTATCAATTGGCGTATATTTAAGAAATTTTCTAAAATTTCATTATCTCATGTACACACGATTTTTGTACTAACAGTTTAAAGTACTCCTAGGGATTAACCAATCCTGGCTTTGTTAGTAGAATGACATCAAGTGGTTGGCGTCCAATACTAGTTACTGCATCTAAATGAAGTTCAGTAGTTTACTCCTGTAACTCTGCATAGCGCGTTCTGTGCACGTCTTTCATTTACCCCGACAATGGTTTGGAGGGTTGGGGAGGTTGAAGGACAGAAAGGGAAACACGCTGTTAGGGTCGAGCGATTCGCTCCCATGTCATTCGCATTTTACTGGTGTTTTAATTACAAAGTTCATTCCAGAGAAAGATAGCAGATAATATCTGTTCCATTCACAGATTCATTTACTGGACTTGATTAACGATTTAATAGAGTTACTAACAAAATAAAAGTTCATTCGTGGTATGTTTGATTTGTTTTCAATGTACTGTACACATATTGACAGTATCATATGAATAAAACAAGATGTTCAGTATAGTATTGGGGAACAAGTTAGATCTGAACCTTCCGATGCGCATGTCCGTCCAGTTGCATTACGTCATCCCCCTGCCTGGATTCTTTGTCAACCAGTGAGCACATACTTCATCACGCGCTGGTTAGATGTTGCCAAGTAGTCATTATTCCCAACACCTTGGCACGGTACATATGCTGTCAAGGCAAGCGAAGCACGACTGAGCAGCTCTGTTCTATGACAAGCACGGCAACAAGCTTGCTGTCAGGAGTGTGTGAAGTGGGCGGGCTCTCAGTTCATTACCACCAATACCAATGCTATGTCACTGAGAATGCTCCTATTCGATACTTTAGGCTTGCATAATATAACCACGACGAGCAGCGAGCAGCCCCAAACAGTTGTTGCACCAAAGAGGGGAAATCGCATTTGCGCCTAGTGATCCCACTACTTCCCCTCCTAGACGAGACTCCGCCATGACAGGCCAGGTCTAACTTGCCACGCTATACCAACAGCTTACTTTCTCCTTTAAAAGGAGAATAATCGAGTGTTGGTTGTAGTAGCTTGTTGAAATACTGTACAACGTGCTATACGATATTATACGTTGAGTGATTGAATCCTCACCTGAATTGTATATACTGCACCCTTCAATAAAGCATGGTTTTCTCAAGATTCATCTACGGGGTCGTGTTCAGTCCTGACTGCATTACACAGCAAAGTTCGCTTAAAAACAACATGCTCTAATGAATAGAAAGGTCCATGACAGAGGCTATACTAGAAATAAAATGAATAACAAGTAGAAAAAAAGATATTTAATGACTGAAAATTATGTGCATAATAATAATAATAATAATAATAAATAAAAATAAATCCCCCTGACTTTCACCCCCTTAAGAAATAAATATTACTGAGCGGTAAGACTCGCTCCACCAACAAAAACAATGTGAATACAGCTTCACACAAATGATAAATCATAACATAAAATTGAGCGGTAAGAACTCGCACGTCACAACATATGGATGCAAGTACATTTTTCCTGGTCAAGAAGTTATATAATGCGTGGTGTACTGCTCGTTAATAAGAAAATGAGTACTGATGCGAGTCCGTTTACAACTGAAACAGTCATGTTGCTCACGGAGTTGCATCTTTTAAATCACACTATGGCTATGGGACCCACCCTTAATTAACACACTATAATTACTACTGACACATGCAAGATCTAATAATACAAAAAGATGACGAATCTCCCTGAGATTCTAGCTGGTGCCAACGCACACAAAATAAAAAGAGCATGCCACAAATAGGCCAAAACGCTCGCATCCCAAAATTGGGAACCCAGCCTCGCGCATCCTAATGCCACACGGGGTCATTGAACGCGTAAAATAAACACACAAGAAATGAAGCAACAGCAACAAAATACAAGCCTAACGGCTGAAAACTATGTTTACATTTTTATAAAATGACAGACAAACAGGAGTTTCGGGAGCTACCTTACAACTATGGACAGCACCCATTTAATCAATCAAATACACATTATAACCGATCAGTATTTGTGAATTTTAAAACAACGTCTTAAATTGAAGTACAGGACCCAGGCCTGTTACTAATGACAAGTCGCGTTATCTGATTTGAGCGCGCCCCTCATGTATGAATCATCGCTGCCTCAACTATCTCTCTCAGTCCTTCAAGCAGGTGCTATTTCCATCTGGAAACGCAAACATATCTCACTCATCCACCTGGATGGCAAGAAAACACAAAATATATACCACGAGTCCAGCCTCGCGAGGTTATGAACTGGGCTGATGTGGAGCAAGTCAGAATAATCACAATGATATATTCTCGCTAAAAAATCATAAAATCACACTACGCACCATAAAGCTTGGACTGACTCACTCATAAACATACCACTGGGTCGGCTCAAAACAGATCAACCACTATTGCGTCCATAGACACATTAAAAAAATACACAACAAAAACTCGGGAGCAAAGTGCCATCCCGTTCAGATCTGCCGGAAAAGCAACTAAAAATAATCCTGATCCATCATAAAATTCTGCTCACAAATAATCTTTACCCTCCAAATTCTATCTTTAATCTCAAAATTAATTCAGTTCCATTTTTGTTATAAGGCATATCTCCGAATTATAATGCTTGACTGCGATTTACGCAAATGAATGCGAGCACGAGCTGCGCGTCGCCCCGTATAGTTGAACCAAACACAAATCACAATATTTACAAAATTCAAAGCGCTCGGCTTGTCCCATATTTAATGTGTCAGTAAACAAGAACTAAGAATCTACATTACCAAACAAGCAAACAAATATCTACAAAAATATGTCCCATAATACCATAGCTGATTTAATAAATAAATAAATAAATTCATTTGTACTCAATCCTTTAAAACAGCGTCAGGAAAACATCTGCCGCCATCACTCCTTTAAGATGCTTAGCTCGTCATCGACATCTTCTGGCAAATGTCCTGCTGGTTCCAAGATCCGGTCTCGTTCCTAGACGTCATCTCGTGCTGAATTAAATAAAGTTTGTCAGATACACTCACGATATATTTCCTATTAAATTCACCGATCAAGTACTAAATTCCTTGACAGTCTATTGGTGAATTATTTCGATGAACTGGTCCTATCTGGTAGTACTGGGACTACAAATAAATCACTGAAGTTACACTTATAACTTGACGAAAATGTTCCATGTTCAAATACATGAAAATATGCAGAGTATGCCTCGTGTCCTCGGACACCTGAATAAAAGACCTTACGTCCTCAAATGCTCAAATAAAAATCAACGTTCTGTCCTCAAACGCACAAATAAAAAAGTCAACGTTACGTCCTCAGACGCACAAATAAAAGTCATCTCGCGAAGCTTTCTGGATCATTATAAATGAAACTGGCTAGGGTAGGTGAGGAAGGGGATTTATGGAAAAATGTTCCATAATAATTATCAGACTAGCATGCGATCGGTATCATTGAGTTCGTAGCAATGTGGAGGTTACGATTATGCTGTAGCTGGCTCGAATCGATCGTGGAATTAATCCGTAGATAACTCCCGCGTTAATTAACCAGGGTGCGTAACCAAGCCGAGTTGCCGCTAAAACAGGGCGTCTTGATATTATTGGTTCAGACTCTTGTAGATCTTTGCGCGCTTTTACTTGTATTTCTGTCACAGGGAGTGGTTAACACGAAGATTGACCAATTACATCGTAGCATTCGATTTTCTTCTTAGCGCCAACACCCATAGCAACAAGCCATATAGTGCGTACCCAAGCCATCTCCGCGCTAAAAGTTGCACCTGTCCTATGTGTCATGAATATTATGCTACTTCCTAAAATACCACAGGTGCTTAAACCATTGTGTCCTCTCGGCCACTGATTTCTCAATATTTCCCAACACCGTCTGGCTCTCATATCTGCTGTCTGTAGAAATGTATCAAAAGATGATGAATAATTTATTAGAATCCTTTATACAGCCTGTGGATAAAGGGTTCAATACACACACTAAAACAGCCATCACAATAACACAGGTTGTCAGACAAAATTCAACCCTCACCCAAGTACTTGGGACTAAATGGCCATGATGTCCATGCATCTCAAATGAATCAACAACAACAGCTTCCTACCCAAATCCTTCCTCGTATAAAGGTATACACATTAGTAAGCCTACAGACATCAATGTCACACAGGTTATCAGACAACTTCTACACTCACCCAAGTTAACGGGACTACAAAACCATGATGCCGCAAAACCCCTAAGGAATCAACAACAAAACAACTACAACAATAAGCCCTACCATGGAACAAGGACAACGAATTCTAATCGCTGTATTCGATTGTTGAAATATGTGGTGTTATACGTATAGATAATACTAGCAGGTACCCGCGGCTTCGCCCGCGATCAAGACAATGGGGTCGATCCATTATTGCTGATAATTGGTCTATTCTATTACAGCAATCGCGGCTATAGGTGGGTCCATTCTAATTCTGAATATTCTGATACATACAGTATATTGATATGAGCAGCAAAGTGGGAATTTTATAGAGTTGTGAATGTCTGCAGGGTTCTATGTTACATTATGTTAACACATTTTAAAATTACGTTTATGGTTTTGCCATCTTCTGCTAAGACATAACGATTGTGTTGCCCGGGTGCTCGCGAGCACGCCACATACAGTTGCCCATGGGAAAAACGGTATTTGTCAAAATGTACACGTGCTACTGTTAAGTGTGTCTCATTGCGCTTTGTTAAAGAAATTGCGAATATTGTTTGAAGAGAGAACTGCACTCTTGCACACTGGAATGGCAAATCTATCGGAATATGGGGAATTAAAAGTATTCTTACTTAAGCTATTCTGGATGTAATTTGGCCACACTTATTGATGATTTGAACGTCAACATATCGCTATTAATAGACCTATAGTTAAATATCTCTCACCTTGGCCGGTGATGTACATTATGCAGTCTCTTCCAGTGTTACATCCCAGGGATTGAAATCTCCAACCACCCTTTTGCCTCACATGTCTCTCTAAGTAATTAAAATTCCTGATTGTTGTTGTTTGAGTCTTCAGGTTTTTAACTGGTTTGATGCACACCTCCATGTCTCCCTCTCCTGAGCTAATCGTTTCATCTCTACATAGCTACCACACCCTACATCCGAGGCAATCTGTTTAACCCTGGTTTACCCATACAGTTCTAGTCCGCGACCCTCCCATCCATAACTAAGCTTGCTATTCCTGGGTGTCTTAATATGTGTCCTACCCTCCTATCTTTTCTCTTCATTGGCAGTCGCCAGAAACATCTCTCCTCTCCCACTCGTCTTAATACCTCCTACTTTGTTACCCTATCTACCCATCTGATCATCATTCTCCTGTATCACCACATTTCAAAAGCTTCAATTCTCCTCTTTCCTGCTGCACCATTAGTACATTAGTCCAACTCAGCAACTTTTCCAGGTTTAAGCCGTGTCTTGCGGGGGGATTCAATGGCCGTGAAAGAAAAAATACCAACATTATTCCTCAGTGAGAGTAATTAAGAAAAAATAATAATTAACGTGTCAGCCGGTAGAATACGACATATTCGACTGTGAATATGGGTTGCTGATCACGGTAAAAAACGAAAAAGAGCAGATCAAAATTGGCAAACAAAAATATTCAGTTAACAAAAAACAAATTGATAAAGAAAATGAAAGCCTACCCTGCAAAATAGAAAGAATCTTAATATTGTAAATTAGAGTAAAGATCTGAAATTCGCTTACAGTACAATAACCAGCTCAAAGAGTATAAAATTAGACTCAAAATCACGATCGTATCCGACCCCAAAAGCCACCACTATAAATAAAATATATCTCATTTTACGCGTATCAATGCGAGGAGCAATGTTCGTGGTTAGAAGTGGGAACCGAACCCCGCGTTTTAAGGCCCTAAAACGAACGGTTTTCGAGATATTGCCAGAAAACTATCCCCGGTCTGGGAAATTTCAGCGGTTGCCATAGTAACGTTGATCTGTTTCTCAGAGGGAACACAGTTATTTGGGAATATCTCCGAAACCGTTCATTTTAGGAACTTAAAAAGTGTGTTTCGGGGTCCCTACAGGACCTCCGAGTATTGTTTCTCGTATCTGGCGGCTTAAAATGAGCTAAATCCGACCTTTGTACCGACTGTCCTTGCTCAGTGCCAAAGGGCCGAAAAAAGTCACTTACAAATTGCATTTTCAAAAACAGTTTCTTAGTGGGCCTCTACATACTCGGATCAACCAATATGCAAAATTTCAGCTTTCTAGGTCTAGTGGTGTGAGCCCTGCGTCGATGAGTCAATTTTGGATGGTCAATGACAAAGGGCCGAAAAAAGTCACTTACAAATTGCATTTTCAAAAACCGTTTCTTAGTGAGCCTCTACATACTCGGATCAACCAACATGCAAAATTTCGGCTTTGTAGGTCTAGTGGTTTGAGCCCTGCGGTGATGAGTCAATTTTTGGATTATATATACTAGATTTTCGATTGCACTAGTGTGTCCTTGATCCACGGTAGGGCTTGTTGTTGTAGTTGTTTTGGTTGATTCTTTAGGGGTTTTGCGGCATCATGGTCTTGTAGCCCCATTTACTTGGTTATGTGTTGAAGTTGTCTGATAACCTGTGCGACTGAGATTTCTGTAGGAAGGATTTGGATAGGAAGCTGTTGTTGTTGTTGTTGTTCACATTCGCAAAACAAAATTCATGGTTGTCAGCAAAGAAGTAATTGATACCACATTATCAGTTACTGATATACCCATCGAACGATTTCATTCGTATAAATATCTAGGGTGCTACCTGAATGACAAATGGGACTGTAGCCATGTAATCAAAGCTCGCATTGAGCAAGCCAGGGGTGTCTTCATCAAAATGAAGAATCCGATGTGTTACCGAGATCTTAGTCTGAGAACGAGACTACTTGCCCTCAAGTGATACATAATTCCCATACTAATGTATGGACACCAGGGGTGGACGTTAACTAAAACCTTGGAGAAGTGGTTGGACGCTTTTGAAATGTGGCTGTATCGTCGCATGCTTCGTATATCGTGGTCTGACAAGGTGATAAACACCGAGGTGCTGGATCTGATGGGCAAGGGGATGGAGGTGTTGTACAATATCAAGCGACAGAAGCTACAATATGTTGGCCACGTAATTCGAAATAACAAGTACCTACTCCAGCAGCTAATCATGGAAGGCAAGATTGAAGGACGGTGCAGACCAGGGAGGAGTGGGATCTCATGGCTCAAGAATTTGCGGGAGTGGTTTGAACTTGACTCAGCATCTCCGTTTCGAACGGCAACCTCGAGGGAAGGGATTGCAATGATGATCGCCAATCTTCGACGCGGAGACGGCACATAAAGAAGAAGATCGAGGTATAAAGGGGCGCAACTACGAGGTCAACTGCCCCTTCTCTTTAAGTTGTCCCGCCTCATTGCGTTGTGGCTAGCACTCTTGGCTGTCACCGCGGGGGCCCGGGTTCGATTCCCGGCTCTGCCAATACATTTTATTCTAGTCTGAGGGCTGTAACGGGGTACACTCAGCCTCATGAGGCAAAACAAGAGGTGGGATTGATTGCCACTTCATCCATGCTGGATGTGGTTTTCCGTGGTTTCCCACTTCTATTTCAGGCAAATTCCGGGATGGTTTCTGACTAAAGGCCATGGCCACCTCCTTCCCAATTCTCATCAGTATTACAACTACTCATACTAATACAGTCATCACAGCAACACTGGTTATCAGACTAATTCTACACACACGCAAGTACACGATGTTGCAAAGCCCCTAAAAGATTAAATAACAAGAATGCACACAGACACACAGGGGAATCTCACCTAATGAAGATACTCCTTTTTCATTTGTTTAAAATTCAAATATGAAGAAACAATTCTATAATGTAGAACTCATGGTATGGGTACAATATTCTGTATACGGAATTGCATTACGGAATGATAAAGAGCTGCCTTCGCTAAGTGGAGCAGCCTCTTAGAGATGTGTGAATGCTTAATGAGACCACTGTTAAGGTTCATTATATTATAGAGCAGTGCTGGCTGTTAATTGGTGGGATAATACTGTGGTGTTACTGAACTTTAGCCAATTCAAAGCCCCGGGCGATAGCAATGTCCGTGTTCTCGATTTGCTAATATGGCCAACAGTAATAACACAGTAGGTAATTAGAAGTAATTACCCACACTTATAGCTGTTCGACACATCTCTTTGTGATAGTCCGAGGTGAACTGTGTTTGCCTCCTATTCAATATCAGATATGCAATGACTAATGAAATTGAAGAAGTCATATGCAAAACAGCACACGTCCACTGAACACAATTTTGAGAAAATAGTTTTGTTTTCGTTATTTCATTATTAAATGTATACAGACTTGTGATTCCTTTGCCAGTGCTAGAAATGACTCCCAGAAAGGTTGTGTGAGGGTATTGGTTTCGAATGACTATTGACTTCTTCTAGATCAATATTTGAAATACATGGATGTATGTCATTTTGCAACTCGCTATATTATTAAGAAATATAATGACCTTTTGAAGCAACAAAACAAAGGATATGAGCAAAATACATTAAGAATATTGTTATTTAAGAACTTCTAATCACTGGGTAATCTTGGGTAGAAAGGAAAACAAATGAAGAAGTCCTCAACATCTTGAACAAGAAGAAAGAGCTTCTCACAGCCATCAAGGAGCGTAAGCTCAGCTACCTTGGATACATCATGAGAGGTGAACGATATGAACTTCTCCTGCTGATCATTCAAGGGAAGATTGATGGGAAAAGATCTGTGGGAATACGAAGAAATTCCTGGATGAAAGACTTGCGGCGGTGGTATGGACTTACGTCGATAGAAATCCTCCGTGCTGCCGTTTCGTGTGTAATCATACTCAATTGGATCGCAAACCCTCGGAGGGAGACGGCGTCATAAGAAAAAGAAGAATCACTGTCAGTGTCGCAAAGTTCACTGTCACTCTCTGTATTTTGACTATTAAGGGTTCTGTACTTCTTTACCGGCTCTTGATTCGATGACTTAAATCTCACTAGGGATACTATCTATATACTACATTATGTCTCTTGCCATTGGGACTTTCAGCGGTATTTCTGCCGTATAGACATTATTGGGACCATTCTTAGAAAGTTCAATGTTCCTGTACTAGAAAACTTGGGTGAATATATTGCTGGCCAGTGGTGATATAGTGATAATAGTACCTAAGCTGTATATTCTATTAACTTGTAAGCAGTTACAGACCACTTTCTTCTGTCATTGCAACTCGTATCAACAGGTTTGAGATCTATTTTGCCTAGGTACATTTTGTAACCCTTGATCATATGTTGATCAACTTTAACATACGTAGCTTTTGCTGAAGTACATGGCGATTACGCATTGCCTTGTGCTCTTCTGCTACTGACCTTGGTGTGCTTTGTCACTAGCAAAACATCTCAGATCTAGACCAGGTGCTGTTTTGCAACTGCCTTAATTTCCTTCCTACAATTCTCAGGACTTTCTCATGGAAACTTATGATGTTTCGCACTGTACATAATGCGTAGCCGTCAAAAGAACTCTATTCTGGTCTCAAATTGTTTATGGTCCAAAGTGTATTAGTGCAGTTTTTCATCTACCGTCTTTAATTAGGAAATACTGTACATGAAAATAAAGAAAACACGCAAACAAACTTTTGTTTAACAAGGCTTTACACCTCGATATTATAAACCACGAGTATTAGCCTACTTTCGATTTTCGCAAAAAAATGAAAGTTGACTTATGAGATCAACACAGGGCGAAAAAAGTGTGTCTGTCTGTGTGTGTGTATGTGTGTGTGTGAGTCTGTGTGTGTGTGTGTGTCTGTGTGTCTGTGTGTGTGTGTGTGTGTGTGTGTGTGAGTGTGTGTACTCTGAATGTCTGTCCACCCCTATCAATTCGAACACGGTGAATGCAAATTGAAACAAATTTGGTACAAAGGTAGCACTAGCAAAGGACACCTCAGTGTCATGTTTTATATCACCGCCATCTTGACGGAAACGTAATGGCGGCCACACAAATGTTCAAAGCTTAAATCAAATTACGACTAACCTAATCATCCGATCTCTACCAAATTTTGCAACAACATACCTTTATAGGAAGCATCCTTTGACCAAACTAATAAGTCATCAGCGTAATAGTTTGCGGATGGCGGCCATCTTTGTGTGAAAATCGATTCCCCCTATTAATTCGAACACGGTGCAACCGAATGGAACGAAATTTGGTACAGAGGTAGTACTAACAAAAGGCACCTCAGTGTCATGTTTTATATCGCTGCCATCTTGACGGAAACGTAATGGCGGCCACACAAATGTTCAAAGCTTAAATCAAATTACGATTAACCTAATCATCCGATCTCTACCAAATTTTGCAACAACATACCTTTATAGAGGATGCATCCTTTGACCAAATAACTAGGTCATTAGCCTAATAGTTTGCGGATGGCGGCCATCTTTGTGTGAAAATCAATTCCCCCTATTAATTCAAACACGGTGAAACCAAATGGAACGAAATTTGGTACAGAGGTAGCACTAGCAAAGGGCACCTCAGTGTCATGTTTTATATCGCCGCCATCTTGACAGAAACGTAATGGCGGCCACACGAATGTTCAAAGCTTAAATCAAATTACGATTAACCTAATCATCCGATCTCTACCAAATTTTGCAACTACATACCTTTATGGAGGGAGCATCCTTTGACCAATCTAATAGGTTATTAGCCTAATAGTTTGCGGATGGCGGCCATCTTTGTGTGAAAATCGATTCCCCCTATTAATTCGAACACGGTGGAACCAAATGGAACGAAATTTGGTACAGAGGTAGCACTAGCAAAGGGCACCTCAGTGTCATGTTTTATATCGCCACCATCTTGACTGAAACGTAATGGCGGCCACACGAATGTTCAAAGCTTAAATCAAATTACGATTAACCTAATCATCCGATCTCTACCAAATTTTGCAACTACATACCGTTATGGAGGGAGCATCCTTTGACCAATCTAATAGGTCATTCGCCTAATAGTTTGCGGATGGCGGCCATCTTTGTGTCAAAATCGATTCTCCCTATTAATTCAAACACGGTGAAACCGAATGGAACGAAATTTGGTACAGAGATAGCACTAGCAAAGGGCATCTCAGTGTCATGATTTATATCGCCGCCATTTGACAGAAACGTAATGGCGGCCACACAAATGTTCAAAGCTTAAATCAAATTATGATCAGCCTAATCATCCGATCTCTAGCAAATTTAGCAACAACATACCTTTATGGAGGGAGCATCCTTTGACCAAACTAATAGGTCATCAGCCTAATATTTTGCGGATGGCGGCCATCTTTGTGTGAAAATCGATTCCCCTTATCAATTCGAACACGGTGAAACCGAATGGAACGAAATTTGGTACAGAGGTAGCACTAGCAAAGGGCACCTCAGTGTCATGTTTTATATCACCGCTATCTTGACGGAAACGTAATCGCGGCCACCCAAATGTTAAAAGCTAAAATGTAATTACGACCAACCTAATAATCTAGTCTCTACCAAATTTTGCAACACCATATCTTTATGTGGGAAACATATTCAGACCAAACTGCAAGAACATCAGCTCAATAGTTTGCAGATGGTGGCCAAGTATGTGTGCAAATCGATTCCCCCTATCAATTCAAACACGGTGAAACCGAATTGAACGAAATTTGGTACAGAGGTAGCACTAGCAAAGGGCACCTCATATTCATGTTTAATATCCCTATAGCACGTTGTATTTCAACAAGCTACTACAACCAACATTCAATCATACTCCTTGAAAAGGACAAAGAGTTATAACAATACCCATGCATTTAGGAGAAAGTAGGCTATATGTTCTTTACTGAACATCTTGTTTTTATCTATGAAATCCCAACTAAATTATGTGATTTTGCATTTCGAAAATCACCTACAGTAGGTCTACGAGGTCTGCTATAAAAGTATATGACCTTGAACCTTCGTGCACATGCGTGGATTTATTTCCGCCTGTCAATAGCGTTTGTTGCTAGCAAGCAGCATTTGAGTGAGGCAGTGTAGTGCTCTCGTCGGATTTTAATTGCAAACTGAATCACATCCTTCTTGCTTTTTATTTTTCTATTTTTTTAGCGTATGGCTTTTAGTGCTGGGAGTGTCCGAGGACATGTTCGGCTCGCCAGAGTTTTGTAGCTGCTTCTATACGGACACCCATTGGGTGAGCTACAAGTACCGTCGCGTGTGGAGTGTTGCCAGGGGAGGAAAGTGTTAATGTAAGGACGAGGAATTGGAAGGTAGCGGCTGTGGCCTATAGTTTGGGACCAACCCCGGCATTTGCCTGGAGGAAGATGGGAAACCACAGAAAACCATCTTCAAGGTTGCCGGCGGGGGGATTCGAACCTCCTCGCCTCCCAGATGTGAGCGACTGCCTGCAGCCACGCCATAACGACCACAGCTAACTCACCCGGTATCATTCTTGCTGATTAGCAAGCATTTAGACCTCTACACTACCACCTTCGTTCGACTAATAAAATACTGATATTAAACACAGAGAAGTATCACAATTTGAAGATTTTGGGGATACGTATTTGGAAAATTAACACGCAAAACGGGGCACAATGAACTGCAAATGGACGATTTAATCGAACATAGATGAGATCAACAGTTGTTGTTTGAGTCTTCAGTCTTTTGACTAGTTTGATTCAGCTCTCCATGCCTCTCTGTCCTGAGATAATCGTTTCATTTCTACATAGCTACCACAACCTACATCCGAAGCAATCTGTTTAACATATTCTAACCTTGGTCTACCCCTACAGTTTTTGTTCTCGACCCTTCCTTCCATAACTAAGCTTGCTATTCCTAGGTGTCTTAGTATGTGTCCTACCAACCTATCTCTTCTCTTCATTAGCAGTCGCCAGAAAAATCTCTCCTCTCCCACTCGTCTTAATAACTCTTCATTTGTTACCCTATCTACCCATCTGATCTTCATCATTCTCCTGTTACACTACATTTCAAACGCTTCAATTCTCCTCTTTTCTGCTGCTCCAACAGTCCAAGTTTCATTTCCATATAGTGACACGCTCCAGACAAAGGCTTTCAAAAATGACTTCCTAATACCTAAATCTATATTCGATGTCAACAGATGCCTTTTCTGTAGAAATGCTTTCCTTGTCTGAGCCAATCTACTTTTTATATCCTTTTTGCTTCGTCCATCACTGGTTATTTTGCTTCCTAAGTAACAGAAGTCTCGTAGTTCCTTTAGCTTTTCATCTGTCAATTTGATGTCCATAGAGGTTTCTGATTTATTGCGGCTGCATTCCAATACTTTTGTTTTACATTTATTGATTTTCATCATGAATTCTTTCCTGTAAACGGAGTCCATACCATTCAAAGACTCACTCAAATCCTCTGGAGCAGTACATCCAACAAAATATCACAGGTTATCAGACAGATTTCACACACGCTCAAGTACATAGTGTTACGCGATCACGTTGCCGCAAAATCCCTAAATGAATCATTAACAACAACAATACTTCGTCTGCTACCTCAATTACAAATATGCTACACACAATACTACAGCCATCACAATAACACAGAATATCACACAAATACACGCGCTACATGACAACGATGTTGGAGCCCCTAGATTAACAATAACAACCAAAGAAAAGTAGTTTTAAAAGAAAATGAAGTTTTTGTTGTTGTTTATTTAGGGGCTTTGCGGTGATATTGTGTTCATATTGACCTACATATTACGGCGAGTGTAGAATTTGTCTGATAACCTGTATCAGTGTGATGTCTTTACTCGTGTGAATATTTGTAATTGAGGTAGGATTTTGATAGGAACCTGCCGTGGCTTTACGTTTGGTACCATCCCGGCATTTGCTTAGAGTAGAAGTGGGGAAACCCACGGAAAACTACTTACAGGATGTCTGAGGTAGGAATCGAACTTGCCTCTTCTTGGTTCTGTCTCTCGATGCTGAGGGTGTACCCCGTTCCGGCCCTCAGACCAGAAAGTCATTTCTTGGTAGAGCCGAAAATCCAATCTGGGGCCTCCACGGTGAGAGTCAAGAATGCTAGTCACTACGCAGACCGGCTATAGAGTGTAATAAGAGAAGCAGAAGTTGACCTTGAAAGCGATGGTCCGCCACAACTCCGGCGACCACTGGCTGCTCAGACTGGTGGCCGGGCGTTGTAGCACGAGGAGCTTATTACACTAGGCAGCCAGTGAGTCGCCACCACTACTAGATTAGTGCGTATCTGTTGTCTTGACGGCATTTGAACTGGCAATGGAAAACGCATAAAAGGTGGATTTTGACATTCGCAAGTAATTGCAAAACGTACTATCGTTTGCACAAAGCTCATCAAAAAGAATACGAGTATAGTACAACCCTTTAGATTGTTTTAAGGATAGAATAGCTTACAAATCCCTCCACTTTGTAATCAGGGTATTAAAAGGAAGTAGTATCTCTGCTAAAGAATTAGGATATTTGTCACTTGTAAGACCTATTCTGGAATACTCCTCGGCGGTTTGGGATCCATATCAAGTAGGGCTCGTCAATGAGTTGGAAATGGTACAGAGAAAGAGGCCACTAGATTTGTGCTCAGTGACTTTAATCCCAGGAGCAGTGTGAGCCGTATGTTTAAGGAACTTGGGTGGGAATCACTTGAGGCTAGGAGGATGAAATCTAGACTCTGCGCTATGTATAACACGTATACAAATCAACCAACATGGGGTGAGCTTAGCAAACGTATGGGAAAGCCCACTTACATGGATAGGAGCGATCAGCCTTTCAAAGTTAAGGGACGACCACAGCGAACAAATTATGGTAAATATTCTTTCGTAAACCGTGATAACTGGAACTCTCTACCTGCCGCAGTCTTAGAGCCTTTTCCCAAACATATAGGTGTGTTTAAGAAAAGACTGACGATTTGTGTAAATACCCCAGTTTAATTGTTATTGAATTGTTTTGTATAATTATTTATTTGTTATGCATATCTAATTTGCCACCTGGGGACACACTCCCAATTGAAAATGAATGAATGAATGAATGAATGAATGAATGAATGAATGAATGAACGTCGCAGAGGGAGGGAGGTAAAATGCTGACGTAGCCTACATTCATTTTTCTTTTCCTCCGAATGTTCCTTTTCAACAATAGCATAAGGAGAAGCATACACTGATCATTTATCTGAACTTAATCATAAATCCTCTCATGTACAAATTATCTCTTCCTCACTGGTCGCGGGGCGTGGTGGCTCAGCGGTCTAGCTGTATGCCTCTCACCAAGGCGGTCCGGGTTCGATTCCCGGTCAATGCATGTGAGATTTTCGAAGTGAAATGCCATGTCCTGTGGTTCGGATTCCACGTAAAAAGGAGGTCCCGTGGCTCATAATCACAAGATTCACGGTCACGTAAAACTACAATCTTCCTTTCCTTCTTCCTGACTGGTCGAACAGACACTGAGCTACATAGTGGTGACTGCCTGGCTGCCACACCGGCTGCTCGGCACGACACCGGTCGCACCACCAGTGGCGCAACCAGGCTGCCATGTGTAATAGGCCCTTAGATTAAGTGTTAACGATTACAATGCAAGGGGCATACAAATACAATGCTAATTGCTTATAGGGGACCATAGCCACTACTCGTTTGCAAATAGAGTCTTGTTGAAAGGCAAAGCAGTCTCAAACGAAGCGGCTTCGGTGGCGTAGTTGGTAGCATGCTGATCTTCTATGCCCAAGATCGCGGGTTCAAACCCGGCCAAATTAGTCGGATTTTTAAGGGTGTTAAAAATCCCTCAGTATGCCTTCCTTCGGAAGGGAAGTAAAGCCGGCGCTCCCATGTCATAGATTTATGGCATGTTAAAGAACCTTCCACTAATTACACCTGTGAGAAGATAAATTATAATATAGGTTAAACATTCGACAAACGCTCTTAGGTTGCGACGTTCGTCCCCAGGAGCCGACTGCAGTGGCAAACAAGTTCGGAACTAGAAGTCGTTGATGGTGGCGTTTGGCGGCAAAAGTAGGAACTACTTGAAATTCAATGTCTGCAGTCCTTACTTAAATTAAAAACAGATAACACACACTAATACAGTCATCAAAATTAACACCGGTTATCAGACAGATTCTACACACACCCAAAGTACACGGGGCTACATGACCGCGTTGTCGCAGCCCTTAAACTAAGGAACCAACCAACCAGTCTCAAACGAAAATGAACGAGAGAATATGTAGTTCATGGAAAATAATTATTTTGTTCTTGACATGCTATTTATCATTTCTGTATAATTGCTCGTTGAGAGGTCTAATATCCTCAATAATGGTGTGCTCCTAAAAATAACAGTCCTCACCAATGTGTCAGGTGGATTTAGCTGCCACTGACAGTCGCTCGTTATCATGACATCATCATCGTCGCGGATACATTAGCCTATTTTCCGAGTGCAGTATATCACACGACATGGAACTGGGCAGACAGGAGGAGTATTTGTGGCGGAGATTCACGCTAGATCCTGAACAGGATAATGGAAATGTTGAGTTTTATGCACTGCTACCAAATGGGGAACTTGCAGTAGATATTTATAATACAAGGCAACTCAAAGCGATTGTATCCACTGTTAGAGAGGTAAAATAGCAATATGAGTGGAGTGCATTACGTTTCGAATTTTTTAAAACGGTTCTTGTTGTTGTAGTTGATTCATATAGGGGAATCGTGACATCTTGGCAATGTAGCCCCATGTACTTGGATATGTGTGTGTGTGTGAAGAGGAGGGGGGATATGTCTGTTAACCTGTGTTATTGTGATGTCTGTATTAGTGTATATCGATTCAATTCTGAAGAGTATTCGAAAGGAAGTGGCCTTAATTTAGGATCCATCCCTGCATTCACCTGAAGTAGAAATGGGAAACCACGGAAAACCACTACCAGGGTGACTGAGATGGGATTCGAACCTGCAAGTTCTCAGAGTTTGCCTCACGAGGCTGAGTGTACCCCGTTTCAGCCCTCAGACCAGAATTACATTTCTTGACCGAGGCGGGAATCGAACCCGGGCCTCCACGGTGACAGCCAAGAGTGCTAGCCACAACGCAACGAGCAGGACTTATAAAAAGGTAGATTGGAGTTATACTTAGCCTTTAATCTCGCGATCAGTGGCCACGGGACCTCCATTTTTATGTGGAATTCGAACAACAGGACGTGTTATATCACTTCGATAATCTCACATGCATTGACCGGGAATTGAACCCTGTCCACCTTGGTGAGAGGCAAGCAGCTTGACCACTGCACCTCCACGTCCCCTTGAATTCTTTGAATTCCTATCGCTGTGAAAGGAATTATGTTTTCGAGGAAGACCCATTTTCTCGAGGTGTTAGACTTGGCGGTTGTTGTTCTCAAAGTATGATTGCAACTGTAATTCTTACACAATAATGTTATCTAAGCTAAGGGAATCTACGTGTATGTAATGAGCTAGCTGATTACCCGTGCTTCGCAACGGACTTAGTTTATATGAATTGGGGTATTTGACGAAGCCTCTTAATATTTTATTTGAGCTTAGCGCATAAAATAATTTAATCGGCCAGAGCTCAAAAGTATTCAGTCAGTTTTCACTACTTTTCAGGGGACATATAAAACGTTATCGGCAGACCAGAACTTAACAAACACACTATATTAGTCATCTATGTTGTGAAGCAACTATTCAGGCTATATTTGGGTTAGCGGAGTATCAATTTAAATTTAATAAACCTATTTTTTCAAATCAATTTTGGAAACGTGACTTAATGCCTTTCAGCTCTGTGGTCAGTTTTGTGCGGCATAAAGCCATCCAGAATGAATATTTCACATGATATTTTATTTAAAAATGGATTTGTAACATAAAAACCGCCTAAACCCTGTACAAATGTAATTGACAATAGCACTGTAACACGCGGGAATCTTGCAGTGCGGCCAACATAAAGTCGGAATACGGTGCTGAAAGGCAGCAAGTCATTGACTTGATCCTTTTCTCCCCTGATCGCACTACATGTAACAACGGTTTCTGGCTTAAACAGAAGGCTGACTTAATTCTTTCCTATGCCATCCCAAGGCCCTTGGGTCAATACTTCAAAAAACTAATTCTTTAAACAAGATGTTCAGTAAGGAACATATAGCCTACTTTCTCCTAAATGTATGGATATTGTTATAACTATTTGTCCCCTTCAAGGAGTATAATTGAATGTTGGTTGTAGTTGCTTGTTGAAATACGACGTGATTCTAACCCACCCATTGTATTTGTACCCGACTGTACATGTTAAAATAATGAATATCTCTCGAACGCATGGTCCGATTTTGACAAATGAGGTGTCGTTGGACTCGGGCTAACGCCCTCTTTCCAATGGACCTCTCATTTCAACCCCTAAATAAAACCTACCCCTACTAGGGGGTGAAATTGTAATTTTTTAGTGAAAGTCTCTTTTCAAATGCGACATGTATTAAGTGCGCTGCTAAAATGAACTTAAACGTTGTTGCTCATATCGCGCATGCGTTTTTCTGGCTGCCGATATGGATTAACATTTTTGTTTTTGTTTTGTACGCATGCGCACTTCTGATTTTTGTAAGAGGGCGAGCTCTTTGGAAAAAAATGATTGATAAGAAGGGGTTTTGGTGGAGAGGAGAGAGCCAGATAGTCGCCTACTTTCCTACGAAGTTTGCCGATATCTCTCGAACACAAGGTCAGATTTGGACGTGTGACGTGTCAAATCGCTTGTCTCAAAGCCCTATATATGTTATTAATAGGTTTAAGTTTTGAGAATGAGAGAAACAGGCTTTTTGGGGATAAAACCATGATTTTAGACTTTTTCCGATATCTCACGAATGCATGGTCGGATTTGGTCCTATGACGTGTCAAATGGCTTGTCTCGAAACCCTCTTTATTTTGGTAATAGGTTAAAGTTTTTGAGAATGAGGGAAACAGAATGTTTTGGTGTAAAACCGTGATTTTAGACTTTTTGCTATATTTCGCGAACCAATGATGCCAGAGGCGTGTACGACGGGTCCAAGGACTCGGGTTGACGTCCTCTTTGCTATGGACCACTCGCTATAATTTTAAAAAAATATTGGAAACTCGATTTAGGGGTAAACACGTGTTTTTCGTGATTTTTGCCGATATCTCACGAACCAATAACGCTAGAGACGTGTACGAGGTGTCCTAGGACTCGGGCTAACGCCCCCTTACGAGTGTGGTAGATATGTTTTCCAAAAAATAATTCACAAAGGGCCTAACGCCATACATGTTGATTTTTTTTTCTTTACCTGTTTATAATGTTCATGAAGCGTGGTGGTTGAGAGAGACGATACTGCTGGGTGTGTGTGTGTTTCAACGAACCTGTCGCTAACCACAAGGACCATGCTTAATAGAACAATCGCTATTTCGGCGGGTCGGTGTATGACAGAGCGAGGGTTCGTTTTCTGATATTTTACCTTTAACGTGTAAACGGTGATGAGAACTTGGTTCTATGTAGGTCGAAGCGAGTACAGAAAACAAACTTGCAGACGAGCAGGAGGTGAATGTCATTTGAGCTTATTGGAAGGCGCTGATCTGACTTGACAACAAGTGCAATGGAAAAATGACAATGACGCTTGAAGGTGTAATAATCTGACCATCGTGGTGGCAGGGAAGAGCGAAAGGCATGTGAACACATGTGAAACCACATGAGGGCTAAACCAGTTACATCCTGTTTTGCTTCGTACGTGACAAAATGCAAGTTCATGTGAAATTTGACCTGGCACAGGTGTTCGCCTGGGATGTTAGCTGTCCAAGTGCGCGATAACTGTTAACAAGTTACATTCTGTTTGCTTCGTACGTGACAAAATGCAAGTTGACGTGAAATTTGATCTGCCACAGGTGTTCACCTTGGACGTTAGCTGTCCACGTGCCTGATAACAGAATGATCAAAGCGTGGGAATCACTGAATCAGTAAAAAGTATGATGCAACTTGTGGGAAAGATGTCACAACCAATAGATAGGCAAGAGCTGCGAACAGCAGTGGTGGGAGGTGAAGGGAGGGAGAGGGGGAGGGGTAATGTATGAGAGAACACAGATGGAAAGAGAAAGAAATATGTGGAGCTGAGGACTGTACACATAGAGCTATAGGTGGTGTACAAAATGTGTGAATAAATAAACTAAAAATTGCATAGGTTCACACAACATGTAATTTATTGATCCAAGAATTAAACGTAGAGTTAAACCCTAACCATTTGACATATAGTTTATTTCCTTTTTGTTTCGCGTACGAACATGTGTGATGTTTACCATGTGTGATGAAACATAGCTAGGTAGAGAAAGAATTAGTGTAGGCTACATGTATGGTGACTGACAAGTCTTTTACCATTGAAACTTGTTTTTCAGATCAAACTGCAGTATAGAGAGAGTATAGGTTGCAGGTATGGGTTAATAAATGACGAACGGTGTACACAAACTCTGATTTATCGATTCAAGAATTAAGAGTAGACTATCTTTAATTGATTGGTTAAAGAGGATAGCTAAAACACACAAAAAATGCTCAGTGGTTACCGGGACAAGATGGTCGCTACACACAACAAGCTTTAAATACTTGAGGTTAATAATCTATACACACACACTCGCTTGTTCTAAACTAAACTGTGTTGCTGTCAGTGCTCAGACAGTAGGCTGATGACAAAATGCATTGCTAACGGAAATATAATCATTTCCGGTTGTATAATGTTACCAGCTATCCATTTTGTGTTGTAGTGTTAAGCACTTTTAGCTCTTGTTCTGGTGGTCATAACTCGATTTCCAGGTCTGAGGCCTAGAACGAGTCAAACTAAGAAACAAGGGCATGGTGGTGTAGTGGTTAAGCTGTTAGCCTTTTCACCAGGGTTCGATTTCAGGTTAATATGCATGTTATAAACATATTAAACAAAAGAAAACAGAGATAACGTTTAAAACTGATTACATTTGTGTCTTTTCAAATTATTACTTGGATTACAAATACAAAGGTGAACTGGGTTTGATATACAGTTAATGCTGTCTATCACACACTAGACTGTAAGAAAGCCAAATAGCAAAAGGCGTAGGTAGAGCAGTGGTAAAATTGCTATATGTAGAGAACTACCTAGCGGTTTTATGAACTGGCAAAGCTATATCGCATAAACAGTGCAGGATACAATCCAGCAATCAAATTTGTATCTTGTGGAACAGAGAAAATTCACTTTTACCTTGATGGATAGCAAATGAGTGCAGATGAATGACCTATGCATTAGCCTACCATAGGGTTATAACCACGAGGTGGAGGTGTGACTTCTATATTTTACTGTTTAGAGACATGGCTTTTTGTAACCAGTAGATTTAGTATTTTGTAAATATTCATTTTTGTAATTGTAAATAGTGGAAACATTTTTTGTAATAGTAAATGTTAAATGTATAACTAAAAGTTATTTGGGATAAGTGTGCATGTCAAGGATAAATAGCGTGGTTGTATTTGTTTTTCAAAGACAGGTATGGTTGTGTGAATGTATGACTATAGATAGAATGAGAGAGAGAGAGAATGCTTGTGTGTGTGTGTGTGTGTGTGTGTGTGTGGGTAGCATTAATTTTTCAATCAAAGCAAACACGGCAAGGTGGGATGGTGGGGTAATTAATGTATATAGCAAATGGTAAATAGTATACTGTATTTTTTTTAACACTTGTGTTTTTTTTAATGCAGCAGTAGATAGGTGTTATTTTGTAAAACAGTCTTACCTACAGTAGTAGTAGTAGTAGTAGTAGTAGTAGTAGGCCTATATGTTTTTGGAAACAAACAGAAAGAGAATGCACTATTGCCATGGCCAAGCACTTCCATTAAGGTGATTTCAAGAAAATTTAAATCAGCAAATGTGTGTTTTACAAAACTAAACTTTCAGCATGGACTAAATCATAAACGTGTCGTCTGTGATATGGAAAAAAATAGGAAATCCATGTTTCCATATCAACACAATTTTAAAACTTAAAACTGACATTTAAAAAATGTAAATGGGAAATTGACAAATGTGTAAACAACAAAATGGAAAATTCTTGTTTCCATATCATGAAATCCAAAAACTTTAAACTGACATTTTCAAATCGTGTACATGGAAAATTGACAAATGGCCATGTGTAAAATGGAAAAAGAAAAAAAATGAACAAATGGCTATCATTATTTAAAAAAATTAAAAACCGTCGTGTTCTATCGTTAAAGTGTGAATCAAACCACATGTACTTATTTGGATCACCCGAGACTGAGTAGACCTGTTTTTGTCCTAATATACTTTTAAAATTTTATGTTAAAGCTCAAATTGAACTCAAGAGCTTTAGAGTGCCAGCTAACTATTATAACCGTTACGTCACAAAGACAACTTTACACTACTCTTAATGAACAATAATAAGAAAAAAGAATAATAAATGTTGAATTATTTAAAGAATGAACATGGTGACACTGTTTCTGTTGCACAGTCTGCTAGCTACTAGCCAGCAGCTGGGGTCTTAGAAAACGATACAGTTGACATTTTGTAATGAGATGTGACATGTTTCAAAGTACAGTATTATGGGTTGCTGTTGAGTAAAAACTAATCCTGTACAAGGAAGCTTGGGTTCGAACCCCTTACCTAACATTACTATTGCCTGAACATGGCTTGACGACACTGTATTAATATGATACTCGGTACACAAACCATAGATAGAGTGTATTGTTTAAGATCACTTTCTTTCTGAACATAGGTGGAGACTGTTGATGGTTAACAATGGCATTAATATAGTAGGACGTGGGTATAGCAATTAAGAAAAAGCAGACAATCCCCATACAATATTTTTATTTATTTAATATAAGTACTCGTACAATAGTTATATTCAAAATGCATTTCTTTTTTCTCTATTACTATTTAGTCCTTTTGATTCTCTTGCATATGAAGGGTAGATAACCTTGTAGTTCAGCCCCTTAAAACAACTACACAACCTTTTGCATAGCCTGTGATGTTGACGACTCATGAGATGTGGAGGATGGATTAAACATAACTTTTACAGCAGGGTTTAAATGTTGCTCAATAAACACTGCACTATTTTGAGTAGCAACATTTTTTTCTTGTACTAGCTTTTTAGCATTGTCATGATTATTTGTTGACACCAACAGTATTTCATTTGGTACACGACATTGATGATCACTCACACTTAAAACCTTACCATTTCTACTTTTTAGATTGCCTCGACATTTTTTTGACCTCTCTTTTGAGCATCGCCAAAATATTATTCCTTTTACATTTTGACGATTATAGTTATAAGAGTAGCCTTTATAGAGTACACGTTGTTTACCTTTGTTAGTTGTAGTACGTTCCATAGTATGATTAGTATGATTTTCTCACTACAAAGGTTATAACTGTTCTAATAATGAAATCATTTAGCGTTGGCTTTTATATTTAATATGTACAGTTTGAAGTGAGAGCAAAAGTGAGAGCAAACTGGAAGCAGAGTGGTAGAAAATATAACATGTATTGTTAAGAAATAGTTTAAGCGGTAATGTGGATCCATTACATAATAATTTTAGCACGACGAAGCTCATTTTCTATATCCAATAGTTCTTCCTCATATTCAGTATAACCAGCCTGTTTATAGACATGCAGTTGCTGAAGCCGCCGGATTAGCTTACTTGGATTGTTCTAGTAGACAAATTTAACAAATGATTTTTAGGTGTATCCAAAGCATTACCATTATCATTATTATCTTCATCATCAACATCATCATCATCATAACCATTATCATTATCATCATCATCATGATCACTATAATCCTCATCAGTATTACTATATAGTCGTTTTTGATCCTTTTGCAATACCACATTTTGCACAGTCTGTGTTTCCTTTGATAATGTTGGGAGTTTTTCAGACATTGACAACTGTCCTAACACGACTTTCTGAGGAGATGATACATGCTTCTTAACAAACTATGCACTATCTTGAGCTGCAATATCTTTTTCTGGGACAAGTGTTTTAGCATTTTGAAGAGTTTTTTTAAACAGCAATGATGTTTTATCTGGTACACTACATTGATGATCACTCACACTTAAGACATCACTATTTTTACTTTTCAGCTCACCTCGACACTGTTTTGAACGATGTTTTGAACAACGCCAAATAACAGTTCCATTTTTATTGGTTCGTTTTACAATATATGTATATCCTTTATAGAATGCGTATGGCATACCATTGCTATTTGTTGATACTTCCATGTCAATTGTGCAGCATGAACTAATCTCTAGCAAAGTTCACTCGATAATATAAATAATAGTTTAAAGTGAGAGGAAAGGTGGGTGCAAGAGTGGGTGCAAAAGAGGGTGCAAAAGTGGGTGCAAAAGTGGCTGCAAAAGTGGGTGTAAAAGGGAGTGCAAAAGTGGGTGCAAAAGTGAATGCAAAAGTGAATGAAAAAATGGTGCAAATGTGGGTGCAAAAGTGGGTGCAAAAGTGAGTGCAAAAGTGGGTGCAAAAGTGGGTGCAAAAGTGAGTGCAAAAGTGGGTGCAAAAGTGGGTGCAAAAGTCATTCTAAAAGGGAGTGTAAAAGTGAGTGCAAAAGTGGGTGCAAAAGTGGGTGCAAAAGTGAGTGCAAAATTAGATGTTAATGTGGGTGCAAAAGTGGGTGCCGCTTATAGTAGGCATGAATTTTACTAGAATGTGATTTGAGTAAATGTAATTTCTAAACCCCAGTAGTGAATAGTCAGTTGGTTTTGATCTATGCAAGCGTAAACATGTCACATACACTGGTGCTGGATACTCAAGGCTTTAAGGTCAATGAAAACAAGTACAGTAGATATTTAAATAGGTGGCTATCATTGATTGCACAACATGCGGGTTACTATATCTTTTTTCCGACTAGTGTTTTAACATTTGAAGAGTTTTTTTAAACAGCAACGATGTCTTATCAGTCACACTACATTGATGATCACTCACACTTAAGACCTCACTATTTTTACTTTTTAACTCACTTTGACACTGTTTGGAACGATGTTTTGAACAACGTCAAATAACAGTTCCATTTTATTGGTTCGTTTTACAATACACGTATAACCTTTATAGTATGCATATGGCTTACCATAACTATTCGTTGATACTTTCATATCAATTTTCAAGCATGAAATAATCTCCAATAAATTTCGGTCGATAATAGAAATAATAGTTTAAAGTGGGTGCGAAGGTGGGTGCAAAAGTGGGTGCAAAAGTGAGTGTAAAAGTGGGTGCCAAAGTGGGTTCAAAAGTGAGTGCAAAAGTGAATGTAAAAGTGGTTGCAAAAGTGGGTGCAGTTTATAGTAGGCACCATTTTTAATAGAATGTGATTTGAGTAAATGTAATTTCTAAACCCAAGTAGTGAGTAGTCAGTTGGTTTTGATTTATGCAAGCGAAAACATGTCTCATACACTGATGATGGATACTCAAGGCTTCTTGGTCAACAAAAACAAGTATATAGTTAAAGAGGTAGCTATTATTGATTGCACAACACTGAATCTATTTTTGAAATTTTGACAAAGGTTCTAAGTGCACTTTTGTTAATATCTCGCTAACCAATAAGACTAGGGCATTGCATGAGGTATTGTTGGACTTTTTGCCGAAGACTGCTGGTAAACACCGAAGTTCCCACGACCTTTTTAAAGATGGCGGCTCACCGACGAGGGGTGATTAAAAAGTATTCCAAGCGGCGCTTGACGATACGCAAACCAATAATCAAAGGGGGGTTTGACAGAGCTTGAGGCGATAACCCCTTTTGATTGATACCTGTTGATTTGCCCCTTTGGACTGGTCCCCGTTGACTAGTCCCTCTGGACGGGTCCTTTTTGAAGGGAGTCATTTTTGACGGGCCCCTGCCGACGGGTCACTGTGGACGGATCCCTGTGGACGGGTCCCTGTTGACAGGTCCTTTTGACTAATCCCTTTGGACTGATCCCTATGGGTTGGCCCATGCATTTATCCAAATTATGTCAAATGGACGGGTTCAAAGGGATTAGTCAAAAGGACCTGTCAACAGGGACCCGTCCACAGGGATCCGTCCACAGTGATCCGTCAGCAGGGGCCCGTCATAAATGACTCCCCACAAAAAGGACCCGTCCAGAGGGACTAGTCAACGGGGACCAGTCCAAAGGGGCAAATCAACAGGTATCAATCAAAAGGGGTTATCGCCTCAAGCTCTGTCATACCCCCCTTTGATTATTGGATTGCTTATCGATAAGCGCCGCTTGGAATACTTTTTAATCACCCCTCGTCGGTCAGCCGCCATCTTTAAAAAGGTCGTGGGAACATAGGTGTTTACCAGCAGTCTTCGGCAAAAAGTCCAACAATGCCTCATGCAATGCCCTAGTCTTATTAGTTCGCGAGATACTAACAAAAGTGCACTTAGACCCTTTGTCAAAATTTCAAAAATAGATTCAGTGTTGTGCAATCAATAATAGCTACCTCTTTAACTATACAGTGTGGTCCACCAGCCCCTTATTTTTTTTTTTTTTTTGAGGAAGGCAACCCAACTAACGCGTATATCATAGTCGTCCTAAAAACATTAGTACTTGCTCCTTTACGGCCTAGTACAACTATACGGTTGAGTTCATGCTCGCGAATAAAGTCGAAATTATTGGCAGCAGTGTTATCTCAATGCCATCATTTATAACGAATGTGTAAATCGACAGATCCGAACAACACTGCCTTACGAAGGACATGAAGTGTCTATGAGGACTACAAATAGACTCAATACGTGAGACTATCCCACCACGGCTCACGGTAGCTAAGATGGTTAAATCGCGCTCATCTGCCGTAACGTCAGCCATGCTGCAATGTAGAAGTTTCGATCCCAGGGCAAGTAAGTTTTTTTTTTTTTGCTTAATGCCGTTTACAGTAGCTGCACTACGGACACATATCTACCTGTTCCAATGAATGAATTTTTATTTGGTCCTAAAAAGGTCCGTTTTTATTCGATTCTACGTATGCAGGTTAGGCGATGACATAATGGTATGTAGGAAGAAAGCTTGTAGTTTAGCGTGACCGTTAATCTCGCGATCATAAGCCACGGGATCTCTATTTTACGTGAATTCGAACCACAGGACATGGCGTTGGTGAGAGGCAAAGAGCTTGACCGCTGCGCCACCACACCCTCTTGTAGGAATAAAGCAAGGTACTCTGCATATTCAGTGTAGCAAGTGTTCGAAATGTTGACCACCTTGGTTGATGCAGATTTCAGCACGACGTATTACAGACAGTCTTGCACGCTGTAACATCTGTGGTGTAACAGCTTGGCATGCCTCGGTGATTAGTTGCCGAAGGTGGTCAGGATCTTCAGGCTCCTGTGCATATATTACCTGCTTTAAGTGTCCCCACAGGAAGAAGTCTAGTGGCGTAAGATCGGGTGATCTGGCAGGCCAGTGAACGGATCCTCCTTTTCCTATCCATTTATTTGGATATGTATCATGAAGATGGTTCCTGATGACTAATCATCCTTGAGGCGGTGCCCCATCCTGTTGCCACCACATTCGCAATCGCTCGCGCAGTGGCACGTTTTCCAGCAACTGTGGGAGTTCATTTTGCAGAAAATGAAGGTAGTGTGCTCCCGTAAGATGGCCGTCGTAGAAATATGGTCCGATTAGTTTGTCACCCAAGATCCCACACCATACATTTACACCCCACTGCACTTGAAATGCGCCCAGTCTTACCCAATGGGGATTATCCACGCTCCAATAGTGCATGTTATGCTGGTTGACGGGGCCTTTGTTGTGAAATCGTGATTTGTCTGAAAAGTGAACATTTAACAAAATGGCTGCATTATTGGTCATACTGCGTAACGCCCATTGAAAAAATGTTACTCTAGCATTGAAATCACGTTCGTGGAGTTGCTGGTGTAACTGAAGATGATATGGGTGAAATCTATTGTTATGGAATATTCGGATGAGAGATGACCGGCTGATGTTGGTCTGTTGTGCAAGTGTCCGTGTACTAATATGAGGATTATTAAGGACAGTGCCCTAAACAGCTTCTTCATTTGGACCAGATGTTATAAGAGCATCTCTAACAGGAGATACCCTTCCAAGTGTCCCAGTTGACGGCGCTCTTCGTTCAAGATTGCGAAACGAATTGGCAGTCGGTAGTCTTCTGTCAGGATAGCGCTCGTGATACAGGCGTTGAGACTGCAATGCGTTCTTCCTTGTTTCTCCATAAACGAGCATCATATCAACGTACTCGTCACTGGAATACATCATGAGTGAATGCGTGCTGTGATGTGACCTTGTACAAGTAGGTGTGTATTAGAGCCGGAAAAATTAGTTCCAGTTGCGTTTGATATCGTAAGCTGCCGTATGGCCAGTATCGTCCCCCACCAAGTGTACTCAAGGTCAGGTTCCTCCGCTGAGTGAGTCTCGATAATACTGGAACTAATTTTATGTTCGACGATGTCGAAATGTAAATATTATATGTCAGAAAACTGTACTATAATGAGTCTCATTATAGTACAAGTTTTCATTATGAAACAGTTTCTCCCACTAATCAGAGCTCAAGAAACAGTTGTTTGACAAATTAGGTAAGGATATCATCGCATCCGCACTGAGTTCCAAGGTTGTAATTTAAATTTCACTGCCTGGCCTAGTGTCATAGTGGGGTGTCGAGGAGGCCATCGTCGAATACAAGGCATTCTCTGCGTCACATGCGCTCTGTTCAGTACATAAAACTGGCGAAATCTCGACAGATATTTATGAATATTTATGTTGGAACATAAAATAGTGTCGCCTCCGTAGCGTAGCGGTCATCACGGTTAGCTGCCGCCCCGGAGGTCCTGGGTTCGATTCCCGGCTCTGCCACGAAATTTGAAAAGTAGTATGAGGCCTGGAACGGGGTCTACTCAGCCTCGGGTGGTCCAAATGAGTAGAGGGGGTTCGATTCCCACCTCAGCCATCCTCGAAGTGGTTTTCCGTGGTTTCCCACTTCGTCTTCGGGCAAATGCCGGGATGGTACTGTCCCCGTAAATCCGGATAGTAGGCTGTCAGATATCCGCCCCCTCAATCGGATTGCCAATAATCAAACGCACCGGCACAGCTACATCAATGAAAATGGCACTGACAGATACTACCGAGATTAGAGCACAGCAGTTAACAAGAAATTATTGTGGAACACACCAAAATATACGGGGGTTCATACTTACCTTTACTTACCTCTTCAAATTAATCTCGGGAATGGGTTGCCAGCTGGACCACTTAAAGTATGCCCACACAATAACCTCCACCAAGATATTTAAAATGAACCAAAACGAAGACAAGAAACTTTAAACTGTACAATAATTTATTTCACATAAAGGGAATGACTTTAACAAAAACTCAACAAAATACACGTGGCAATCAGAAGCCATTGTCAATATAATCATGTCCTCCTGTAGGACTGGTAGACGTTACATACAAAATTTTATCTTTCACTTTCTTATAAAGAACGTAATAATAGTAATACACTTGGAATGGATGAGGGAATTGGGACAAGACACGTAGCAATTGTTTTCCTCTTTCATAAACATCACACTTTATTTATAACGGCAAGCCTGTTATGTAATCGGCCTTGGCCTCTAACATACAGTTGTTAGGCCAGCTGCGATCCACCCTTCAACAAGTCGGATGCCCACGTCGTCAAACGGGCCCACCTGTGCGGCTAGTGCTAGCATATGCTCGTAACCTTCGAGCTTAGCTCCTTTTTCAAAGGCTTTAAATGTCCTCAACTCAACTCAAATATTAACACGCAAATCTTTTAAATGCTTCATTCACATGTTACTGGATTACTCTAATAATCCCAAAACTTGTTTAATTACATAATCCACTTGTATAATTAGCGTTCTTTAGAGTATATTAACAAAACTCTTAATGTTTATAACAAATGCTCATTAATTGTTTATAACAATTACAAATTGTTCATAATATTGTCAAATGACAATTGAAAAATCTATACACGCCTCTCTTAATTCCTTTCATTTCCAATTATTATTAAAGATAATTACATAATTTATTTACAATATTTATATTTATTTATATTAGAAATACATTAAACCACACGTTTATCCGGTTGATAATTACTCAAATCAGGTTAACATAATCGACCAATGAAGGTTAGTTATATTTAAGTGTTATAAATCCAGGTTTAATAAGTTTTAATAATTATTATTATTATTAGTGACGGTAACCTCCATTCAAAATCGTTATCTCAAATTATTTAACACTCTTGTTAATTTTAACAGTAATTTCACATGATTAATTTTCAAAGGACCTGGACAATAAACTCAGCGGAAAAATACTTCGCTCAAATGCACAAAATTGCATAAAATAGGCCCAGAATTCATCATATATTTCAATATATATGGCATAAAAATCTTCCATAATCCATACACAAAACCTCCACGTATAATCTCATCAACATCATTAATATTACTGTGGGAACCTCCTTCAATTATTCAAGGGCATTATTCATCAGCAACTTTTACATGTCCACTGAACTACCGATTATACATCCATAGTTCCACTTCAAAAATTCTTATATTCATTAATTGTTTCAAAACTGTTATTTTATTTAACCTTCGTGGGTTTCATTCATGAATCGATATGAAGTAAAAATTTGCCAATCACAAATAAATTTAATAGCAAATACGATTATACACGCCTCCCTGGTCTATCAAAATTGAGATTAATATCTCCTAAGTAACGTAGTATAAAAATACTATCTTCAAACAAAGTTCATCTAAACTGCAAAATAGACGGATAGAATACAATTAGACTGTGGAATGCAAACATTATTGTTCCAATCAAATATTGAGAAAAATTCCTATCAAATGTTCATTACTATAGTGTATTCAATAAATCGTAATCGATGTTCATATTTCATAAAATTGTCTGTAATGCAATGGTAATGACGATAACTGACGATAAATGTCTATGTTGCAATCATGTTCATTAAACGACTAGTATTTCCAAGATCGTCGATACAGAAATAGATTTGAACGCTCTAAAATCTTCTAATTATTCTTCTTTCTTGAGGATGACAGAAAATTGGTCAAAGTAATTTACTGAAAAGAATTACTTTAATAAAATGACACGCTGTCTGAATTCAAATCTGCCATAGAAAATCATTAACTTTACAGTCAAATCGTGACTACAAAATATGCAAATTACTGAAAGAATATATTATCAGTCTCAACTGATCCAAAATTATTTAAATCTGCCAATGACATAACAATGTCTTAATAAATCGTAGAAAAAGCATAAATCATCGAAGTGTACTGAGTACATAATAATCAAGCAAGAAAATGGGGCATAAAATATATGTAGGACAAAAATATGGGAAAAATGGTTGCTCAGACATCGCTAAATGGCTCAAATAAAACAAGAAACGTTCACGACTACCTTATCTGTTGATTGAAGTTCCAGAGGAAAATCTTCCAAAGAAGACTGGTGATGGTTCCATTTCACCAAAAAGATGTGCTCCGTCCTCGAACCTGGAATCAGTGCCCTCGGAGAATCGAACTGCTTCCTCCTCCGGAAATTGCACTGCTCCGTGTATACAATAGACATCCTTCTGGCAAAACTCTTCTGTGTGAGCCGGGTCCACCCTGACCTCTCTTGATAGTTCCTGAAGTTCTGGTAGTAATTCGCCATGAAGTTTATTGCAGTTATTTCCGCAGAAATATTCATATTTGTGGGGTATGAATATGTTTCCACTGCCATTTGAAATAATTCAGCGTTGGACAACGATGCATGAGTGTAGTTGGATGTTCACTACATGCTCGCTTTTGTAGAAAGACGATTAGCGAAGTTCCATGCTGTTAATTCACTCCATCGATATATGTCCCAATTGCATTAAAGTCTTTAGTCTTCCATCTCCACTTCCGTTATAATAGTTGAAAGAATTGCCATATTATATTGTTCCATGTTAGAATGCAGCGTTATAACACCAAAAGCAATATGAAGTAGCACGGTTGCAATACCAGTGTCAGCCGTAGCGTACAATGTGATATTTAAAAGTGCTTCTCAGGCGGCGAGAAAATCACTTTTGTCTGCCGTCTTAAAATGCCAATGTCTTTCGAATTATAATGTTGAGAATGTTCAACCTTTCTACACACTTTAATATAGTACTGCACAATCGAATTAGCTTAAAGGCATTAGTCAACTCTTGATATATTAACTTGTAGACTTGAAAATGAGTGCGTTTCAACTTCGCCTAGTTTCCAAACACCGTAAAATGGAACTGCGGCACGCTCGAAGCTCGTTCGATGCGGTTGGCTTTACCACACGCTAAAGACGACTTGTTTCACTTTATCACTCGAAAACGACTATAACATCAGTAATATATATGCGGTATCAGAACTGATATATGAGCTATGAGACCTCCTCTCTGCTGTGCAAGACCTTTTATCAACTTCTTAAGGGGCGTATCCATCCCTTCCATAGCTTGTTTCTCCGTCATCGCTCGAATTTCTAACTTTGGCTATACTTGACGGATTTTCAAATTTCAAAAACTCAAAAATAATTTCTTCAAAATTCCAAATCAATGCCATAACTGAAAATAGATTTCCACAATTCTGCATTCCAAAAGTAATTAAATATGATAGTTTCAGTAATCTCCGTCTCCCTCCTAACTATCGTTCATTGGTTCGAGTCTCTCCTCCAATCGCGTAACTTCTTCTTCAGCACAATTCCATGTTTCCATGTGACTGCGTCGTAAATCTCAGATCTTTCTCGAACAAAATCATGACGTCACCAAGAATCTCAGTTCAAGCAGCCTACTTGCATAAAGTCTGCGTCATCCGTGCTTACGTCATGAATATCCACGTCACAACTATGACAGCCATAACTTTCTTCACATTTTCCAATACAGCCACCGTGGTCTCAATATAATTCAAATTACGGGGGCAGTACCTACTGTAAGGCCACGGCCGCCTCTTCCTAGCCTATCCATCCCTATCTTCCATCCCTTCCCCTCCCTCATGAGGCCTTTGCAGGTGAGGCCGCCTGGGCGAAGTGCTGATCACACCTCCCCAGTTGTATCCATCCCGACCAGATGTTCCAAGCTCCAGGACACTGCCCTTAGAGGCGGTAGTGGTGAGTTCCCTCGCTGAGTCCACCAACCTAGAGGGTAAATTGACTAAATAAAAATAAAAAAACATAAAATAGTTATAATAAATATCGTCGAACATAAACAGTCTTATGCAACTCGCCTATAATGGTAATTAAGACACTCGACCATGCCGAGATATAAATATGATATGCTAGAAAACTGCATCTTAAAGAGGCTCATTATAGTTCAAGTTTCATTATGATAGAGGTTCTCCAAGCATCAGAGCTCAAGATTTTCATAACGATACATCTGTTTGACCAAGGATCGCATCGCACATGCACTGACTTCCAAGGCCTCCTATTTTAAATTTCACTGCCTGGGAAGTGTCATAGTTGCGTATTCGCGGAGGCCTTGTAAGATTACAAGCGTCCAATGCGCACTGTTCAGTAAACGAAACTCGACAGTTATTTATGAATATTTAATTTCCTGCTGAATTAACTCTCAGGTAGGATTATTTTTGTTCAAACAAAATAACGTGTTTCTTTTCATGCTTGTGGAATTGATTATCAAATCTTTATCATCTACTCGAGGCCAAGCTAAATCATCTAGGAAGTGGTTTCCCGTGGCATCCCACTTCTCACTTTCTATCCTTGTGGTGTATTCTGCACCACCTGTAGTGTAAGCATCCGTGGCTGAAAGGGTAACGCGTTGGACGACTGCGGATAGAAGAATTCGGGGTTTGATGCTTAGTAGAGGGGGAAGATTTATAATTTGTTTTCGGTACGTTTTATCGTCTGTGTCGACAACTTTACCAATGTCTTACGACTGAAATGATACAAGAGGTCACAGTTAATTATTGAGGATGGGGCACTAGTAATATAGCGAGCAGATGCATTTTCAGGTTGAATTCCATGAACGTTACGTAGTGTTTGAATTCGGTATTACACGAAACATCTTAATATGTACACGTCAAATAGTTTTCTTCTTCTTGCTAGTATGTAATGACAAAATATATTTTTTTAGTCGGTGTACCCTCCAGGGTTAGCTTTTGCCCCGGACTCACTGAGTGATCGCACCTTTGCCGCCTCCAGGGCAGAGTCCTGGAGCTTGAAACATCGGACTGGAATACAACTGGGGAGTGGGACGAACACCTCGACCAGGCAGCCTCACCTGCAAAGCGAACAGGGGTCTTATGAGGGATGGGGAGATTGGGAGGGATAGACAGGGAGGAGGGAAGGAGGCGGCCGTGGCCTTACGTTAGGTAGCATCTCGGCATTTGCCTGGAGACGAAGTGGGAAACCACGTAAAACCACTTTGGGGATGGCTGAAGGGGAAATCGAACCCTCTATGCTCATTTGGATCACCCGTGGCTAAGTAGACCCCGTTCAAAATAATACCACGGGGAATTTTAATGAATACGTTTACTTCGATTGAATTTCTTGGCAGAACTGGCGATCAGAATCTTGTTTCATTAGAGGGGCTATAACATCGCGGTCATTTTGCCCCGTGTACTTGGGTGTGTGTAGAATTCATCTGATAACCTGTCTATAGCGGTGTCTGTATAATGTATATATTAGCAATTAAGGTGAGGACGGGGAAGGAGGCGGCCGGGGCCTTAAGTTAGAAACCGTCCCGGCAATAGCCTGGAGCAGAAGTGGGAAACCGCAGAGAACCACTTCCAGGGTGGCTGAGGTGGGAATCTAACCCACCTCTTCTCAGATTTGCTTCACGAAGCTGAGTGTATCCAATTTCAGCCCTCAAACCAGTATTGAATTTCTTGGCAGAACTGAGAATCGTACCTGGACCTCCGGAGCGACACGTCGATATGTTATGTTAATGTGTTTTAATTTTCTGCCATTACAGGTCACGTGGAAAAAGCTATCAATTCGGTCGTATTCTCTTTATAAATCAGCAAAATTCAACCCACTCTTCACAAAAATACATCGTAAGGGAATGAATGTGGCTATGTAGTTACATCCCTACTAAAATAGAGCGTGGGCTTTCATTCAAAAAAGTATGCCTACTACTGGATTCGATGCATTATTCTACCCATTCTCGGCCGCCGTGTACGGCCGTGCCTTAACCGAATCAGCCACTAATGCATGTCAGACACGGCGCGCTGCACTTGCAGTTGTTACTGTAGCCGTCCCACTTCAAACGTTTAAGTCCATCTCAAAGTCTTAAATCATGGTTTATGGTGTTCATTTAACTTTCTACTATTACAGATCACGTGGCGTAAGCTATTAATTCGATCGTATTACGTGTATGTGTGTTATTTCAAGGAGCAATAAGTCATATGTTAGTAGAATGGGCCATAGTATTTGGCGGGTAAAAGTTTAAGGTCGGTTTTTCTTTGCTAGACCTATGACCCTATTACATTGCTGTCACACAGTCAGAGGGCAGAGCAATATCGACCATCGAGAGAAATGCAGTGTTAGTTGGGTTTTATAAAACTAAATAATAAGGGGCGGGTGGACCACACTGTATACTTGTTTTTGTTGACCAAGAAGCCTTGAGTATCCATCATCAGTGTATGAGACATGTTTACGCTCGCATAAATCAAAACAAACTGACTACTCACTACTTGGGTTTAGAAATTACATTTACTCAAATCACATTCTAGTAAAAATGGTGCCTACTATAAACTGCACCCACTTTTGCACCCACTTTTACAATCACTTTTGCACTCACTTTTCAACCCACTTTGGCACCCACTTTTACACTCACTTTTGCACCCACTTTTGCACCCACCTTCGCACCCACTTTAAACTATTATTTCTATTATCAAGCGAAATTTATTGGAGATTATTTCATGCTTGAAAATTGATATGGAAGTATCAACAAATAGTTATGGTAAGCCATATTCATACTATAAAGGTTATACGTATATTGTAAAACGAACCAATAAAATGGAACTGTTATTTGACGTTGTTCAAAATATCGTTCAAAACAGTGTCAAAGTGTGTTAAAAAGTAAATATAGTGAGGTCTTAAGTGTGAGTGATCATCAATGTAGTGTGACTGATAAGACATCGTTGCTGTTTAAAAAAACTCTTCAAATGTTAAAACACTAGTCCGAAAAAAAGATATGGTAATCCGCGTGTTGTGCAATCAATGATAGCCACCTATTTAAATATCTACTGTACTTGTTTTCATTGACCTTAAAGCATTGAGTATCCTTCACCAGTGTATGTGACATGTTTACGCTTGCATAGATCAGAACCAACTGACTATTCACTACTGGGGTTTAGAAATTACATTTACTCAAATCACATTCTAGTAAAATTCATGCCTACTATAAGCGGCACCCACTTTTGCACCCACATTTACATCTAATTTTGCACTCACTTTTGCACCCACTTTTGCACCCACTTTTGCACTCACTTTTACACTCCCTTTTACACTGACTTTTGCACCCACTTTTGCACCCACTTTTGCACTCACTTTTGCACCCACTTTTGCACTCACTATTGCACCCACTTTTGCACCCACATTTGCACCAGCTTTTTCATTCAATTTTGCATTCACTTTTACACTCACTTTTACACTCCCTTTTACACTGACTTTTGCACCCACTTTTGCACCCACTTTTGCACTCACTTTTGCACCCACTTTTGCACCCTCTTTTGCACTCACTTTTACACTCCCTTTTACACTGACTTTTGCACCCACTTTTCCACCCACTTTTGCACTCACTTTTGCACCCACTTTAGCACTCATCTTTGCACTCACTTTTGCACCCACTTTTGCACCCACTTTTGCACCCACTCTTGCACCCACTCTTGCACCAACTTTTGCACCCACTTTTGCACCCACTTTTCCTCTCACTTTAAACTATTATTTATATTATCGAGTGAACTTTGCTAGAGATTAGTTCAAGCTTGACAATTGCCATGGAAATATCAACAAATAGCAATGGTATGCCAAACGCATTCTATAAAGGATATACATATATTGTAAAACGAACCAATAAAAATGGAACTGTTATTTGGCGTTGTTCAAAACATCGTTCAAAACAGTGTCGAGGTGAGCTGAAAAGTAAAAATAGTGATGTCTTAAGTGTGAGTGATCATCAATGTAGTGTACCAGATAAAACATCATTGCTGTTTAAAAAACTCTTCAAAATGCTAAAACACTTGTCCCAGAAAAAGATATTGTAGCTCAAGATAGTGCATTGTTTGTTAAGAAGCATGTATCATCTCCTCAGAAAGTCGTGTTAGGACAGTTGTCAATGTCTGAAAAACTCCCAACATTATCAAAGGCAACACAGACTGTGCAAAATGTGGTATTGCAAAAGGATCAAAAACGACTATATAGTAATACTGATGAGGATTATAGTGATCATGATGATGATGATAATGATGATGATGATAATGATAATGGTTATGATGATGATGTTGATGTTGATGAAGATAATAATGATAATGGTAATGCTTTGGATACACCTAAAAATCATTTGTTAAATTTGTCTACTGGGACAATCCAAGTAAGCTAATCCGGCGGCTTCAGCAACTGCATGTCTATAAACAGGCTGGTTATACTGAATATGAGGAAGAACTATTGGATATAGAAAATGAGCTTCGTCGTGCTAAAATTATTATGTAATGGATCCACATAACCGCTTAAACTATTTCATAACAATACATGTTATATTTTCTACCACTCTGCTACCATTTTGCTCTCACTTTTGCTATCACTTCAAACTGTACATATTAAATATAAAAGCCAACGCTAAATGATTTTATTATCAGAACAGTTATAACCTTTGTAGTGAGCAAATCATACTAACAGGTTAGTTGCTACCATGGAACTCACTACAACTAACAAAGGTAAACAACGTGTACTCTATAAAGGCTACTCTTATAACTATAATCGTCAAAATGTAAAAGGATTAATATTTTGGCGATGCTCAAAAGAGAGGTCAAAAAATGTCGAGGCAATCTAAAAAGTAGAAATGGTAAGGTTTTAACTGTGAGTGATCATCAATGTGGTGTACCAAATGAAATACTGTTGGTGTCAACAAATAATCATGACAATGCTAAAAAGCTAGTACAAGAAAAAAATGTTGCTACTCAAAATAGTGCAGTGTTTATTGAGCAACATTTAAACCCTGCTGTAAAAGTTATGTTTAATCCATCTTCCACATCTCAAGAGTCGTCAACATCACAGACTATGCAAAAGGTTGTGTTGTTGTTGTTTTAAGGGGCTGAACTACAAGGTTATCTACCCTTCATATGCAAGAGAATCAAAAAGGACTAAATAGTAATAGAGAAAAAAGAAATGTATTTTGAATGTAACTATTGTACAAATACTTATATTAAATAAATAAAAATATTGTATGGGGATTGTCTGTTTTTTTAATTGCTATACCCACGTCCTACTATATTAATGCCATTGTTAACCATCAACAGTCTCCACCTATGTTCAGAAAGAAAGTGATCTTAAACAATACGCTCTATCTATGGTAGGTGTACCGAGTATCATATTAATACAGTGTCGTCAAGCCATGTTCAGGCAATAGTAATGTTAGGTAAGGGGTTCGAACCCAAGCTTCCTTGTACATGATTGGTGTTTACTCAACAGCATCCCATAATACTGTACTTTGAAACATGTCACATCTCATTACAAAATGTCAACTGTATCGTTTTCTAAGACCCCAGCTGCTGGCTAGTAGCTAGCAGACTGTGCAACAGAAACAGTGTCACCTTGTTCATCCTTAAAAAAAATTCAACATTTATTATTCTTTTTTCTTATTATTGTTCATTAAGAGTAGTGTAAAATTGTCTTTGTGACGTAACGGTTATAATAGTTAGCTGGCACTCTAAAGCTCTTGAGTTCAATTTGAGCTTTAACATAAAATTTTAAAAGTATATTAGGACTAAAACAGGTCTACTCAGTCTCGGGTGATCCAAATAAGTAGATGTGGTTTGATTCACACTTTAACGATAGAACACAACAGTTTTTAATTTTTTTAAATAATGATAGCCATTTGTTCATTTTTTTCATTTTCTCATTTTACACGTGGACATTTGTCAATTTTCCATGTACACGATTTGAAAATGTCAGTTTAAAGTTTTTGGATTTCATGATATGGATACAAGAATTTTCCATTTTGTTGTTTACACATTTGTCAATTTCCCATTTACATTTTTTAAATGTCAGTTTTAAGTTTTAAAATTGTGTTGATATGGAAGCATGGATTTCCTATTTTTTCCATATCACAGACGACACGTTTATGATTTAGTGCATGCTGAAAGTTAAGTTTTGTAAAGCACACATTTGCTGATTTAAATTTTCTTGAAATCACCTTAATGGAAGTGCTTGGCCATGGCAATAGTGCATTCTCTTTCTGTTTGTTTCCAAAAACTTATAGGCCTACTACTACTACTACTACTACTACTACTACTACTACTGTAGGTAAGACTGTTTTACAAAATAACACCTATCTACTACTGCATTAAAAAAAACACAAGTGTTAAAAAAATACAGTATACTATTTACCATTTGCTATATACATTAATTACCCCACCATCCTACCTTGCCGTGGTTGCTTTGATTGAAAAATTAATGCTACCCACACACACACACACACACACACACACACACAAGCATTCTCTCTCTCTCTCTCTTTCTATCTATAGTCATACATTCACACAACCATACCTGTCTTTGAAAAACAAATACAACCATGCTATTTATCCTTGACACGCACACTTATCCCCAATAACTTTTAGTTATACATTTAACATTTACTATTACAAAAAAATGTTTCCACTGTTTACAATTACAAAAATGAATATTTACAAAATACTGAATCTACTGGTTACAAAAAGCCACGTCTCTAAACAATAAAATATAGAAGTCACACCTCCACCTCGTGGTTATAACCCTATTGTAGGCTAATGCATAGGTCATTCAACTTCACTCATTTGCTATCCATCAAGATATAAGTGCATTTTCTCTGTTCCATAAGATACAAATTTGATTGCTAGATTGTATCCTGCACTGTTTATGCGATATAGCTTTGCCAGTTCATAAAACCGCTAGGTAGTTCTCTACATATAGCAATTTTACCACTGCTCTACCTACGCCTTTTGCTATTTGGCTTTCTTACAGTCTAGTGTGTGATAGACAGCATTAACTGTATATCAAACCCAGTTCACCTTTGTATTTGTAATCCAAGTAATAATTTGAAAAGACACAAATGCAATCAGTTTTAACCGTTAGCTCTGTTTTCTATTGTTTAATATGTTTATGACATGCATATTAACCTGAAATCGAACCCTGGTGAAAAGGCTAACAGCTTAACCACGACACCACCATGCCCTTGTTTCTTAGTTTGACTCGTTCTAGGCCTCAGACCTGGAAATCGAGTTAAGACCACCAGTACAAGAGCTAAAAGTGCTTAACACTACAACACAAAATGGATAGCTGGTAACATTATACAACCGGAAATGATTATATTTCCGTTAGCAATGCATTTTGTCATCAGCCTACTGTCTGAGCACTGACAGCAACACAGTTTAGTTTAGAACAAGCGAGTGTGTGTGTGTATAGATTATTAGCCTCAAATATTTAAAGCTTGTTGTGTGTAGCGACCATCTTGTCCCGGTAACCACTGAGCATTTTTTGTGTGTTTTAGTTATCCTCTTTAACCAATCAATTAAAGATAGTTTACTCTTAATTCTTGAATCGATAAATCAGAGTTTGTGTACACCGTTCGTCATTTATTAACCCATACCTGCAACCTATACTCTCTCTATACTGCAGTTTGATCTGAAAAACAAGTTTCAATGGTAAAAGACTTGTCAGTCACCATACATGTAGCCTACACTAATTCTTTCTCTACCTAGCTATGTTTCATCACACATGGTAAACATCACACATGTTCGTACGCGAAACAAAAAGGATATAAACTATATGTCAAATGGTTAGGGTTTGACTCTACGTTTAATTCTTGGATCAATAAATTACATGTTGTGTGAACCTATGCAATTTTTAGTTTATTTATTCACACATTTTGTACACCACCTATAGCTCTATGTGTACAGTCCTCAGCTCCATATATTTCTTTCTCTTTCCTTCTGTGTTCTCTCATACATTACCCCTCCCCCTCTTCCCTCCCCCCACCTCCCACCACTGCTGTTCGCAGCTCTTGCTTATCTATTGGTTGTGACATCATTCCCACAAGTTGCATCATACTTTTTACTGATTCAGCGATTCCCACGCTTTGAACATTCTGTTATCAGGCACGTGGACAGCTAACGTCCAAGGTGAACACCTGTGGCAGATCAAATTTCACGTCAACTTGCATTTTGTCACGTACGAAGCAAACAGAATGTAACTTGTTAACAGTTATCGCGCACGTGGACAGCTAACGTCCCAGGCGAACACCTGTACAAGGTCAAATTTCACGTGAACTTGCATTTTGTCACGTACGAAGCAAAACAGGATGTCACTGGTTTAGCCCTCATGTGGTTTCACATGTGTTCACATGCCTTTCGCTCTTCCCTGCCACCACGATGGTCAGATTATTTCACCTTCAAGCGTCATTGTCATTTTTTCCATTGCACTTGTTGTCAAGTCAGATCAGCGCCTTCCAATAAGCTCAAATGACATTCACCTCCTGCTCGTCTGCAAGTTTGTTTTCTGTACTCGCTTCGACCAACATAGAACCAAGTTCTCATCACCGTTTACACGTTAAAGGTAAAATATCAGAAAACGAACCCTCGCTCTTTCATACATCGACCCGCCGAAATAGCGATTGTTCTATTAAGCATGGTCCTTGTGGTTAGCGACAGGTTCGTTGAAACACACACACACCCAGCAGTATCGTCTCTCTCAACCACCACGCTTCATGAACATTATAAACAGGTAAAGAAAAAAAAAATCAACATGTATGGCGTTAGGCCCTTTGTGAATTATTTTTTGGAAAACATATCTACCACACTCGAAAGGGGGCGTTAGCCCGAGTCCTAGGACACCTCGTTCACGTCTCTAGCGTTATTGGTTCGTGAGATATCGGCAAAAATCTAAAAAAACAACGTGTTTACCCCAAAATCGAGTTTCCAATATTTTTTTAAAATTATAACGAGTGGTCCATAGCAAAGAGGACGTCACCCCGAGTCCTTGGACCCGTCGTACACGCCTCTGGCATCATTGGTTCGTGAAATATAGCAAAAAGTCTAAAATCACGGTTTTACACCAAAACATTCTGTTTCCCTCATTCTCAAAAACTTTAACCTATTACCAAAAAAAGAGGATTTCGAGACAAGCCATTTGACACGTCATAGGACCAAATCCGACCATGCATTCGTGAGATATCGGGAAAAGTCTAAAATCATGGTTTTATCCCCAAAAAGCCTGTTTCCCTCATTCTCAAAACTTAAACCTATTAATAACATATATAGGGCTTTGAGACAAGAGATTTGACACGTCACACGTCCAAATCCGACCTTGCGTTCGAGAGATATCGGCAAACTTCGTAGGAAAGTAGGCGACTATCTGGCTCTCTCCTCACCACCAAAACCCCTTCTTATCAATCATTTTTTTCAAAGAGCTCGCCCTCTTACAAAAATCCCAAGTGCGCATGCGTACAAAACAAAAACAAAAATGTTAATCCATATCGGCAGCCTGAAAAACGCATGCGCGATATGAGCAACAACGTTTAGTTCATTTTAGGAGCGCACTTTATACATGTCTCATTTGAAGAGTGACTTTCACAAAAAAATTACAATTTCACCCCCTAGTAGGGGTAGGTTTTATTTAGGGGTTGAAATGAATGCTCCATTGGAAAGAGGGCGTTAGCCCGAGTCCAACGACACCTCATTTGTCAAAATCGAACCATGCGTTCGAGAGATATTCTTTATTTTAACATGTACAGTCGGGAAATTAAACATGAATATGGGGTGCCCTTTGCTAGTGCTACCTCTGTACAAAATTTCATTCAATTCGATTTCACCGTGTTTGAATTGACATGGTGTATCGATTTGCACACATACATGGCCGCTATCTGCAAACTATTGGGTTGATGACCTAGTCCTTCGGTCAAAAGATGCTTCCCACATAAAGGTATGTTGCTGCAAAATTTAGTAGAGATCAGTTGATTAGGTTGGTCGTAATTTGATTTACGCTTTAAACATTTGGGTGGCCGCCATTACGTTTCCGTCAAGATGGCTGCAATATAAAACATGACACTGAGCTGCGCTTTGCTAGTGCTACCTCTGTATCAAATTTCGTTTAATTTGGTTTCACCGTGTTTGAATAGATAGGGGAATCGATTTGCACACATACATGGCCGCCATCCACAAATTATTTGGCTGATGACCATGTAGTTCGGTCAAAATATTCTTCAAACATAGAGGCATAACGTTGCAAAATTTGGTAGAGATCATATTATTAGGTTGGTCGTAATTTGATTTAAGTTTTTAACATTTGGGTGGCCGCCATTACGTTTTCGTCAAGATGGCGGCGATATAAAACATGACACTGAGGTGCCCTTTGCTAGTGCTACCTCTGTACTAAAATTCGTTCAGTTGGGGTTCACCGTGTTCGAATTGATAGGGGGGGGGGGTGCAGACATTCAGAGTACACACACTCACACCCACACAGACTCACACAGGCTCACACACAGACAGACACACATTTTTCGCCCCGTATTGATCTCATAAGTCTACTTTAATTTTTTGCAAAAATCGAAAATAAGCTAAAAATGACAATTTTTGACTTAATGCTTTTCAGCTCCGACCGATTCAATTAAAAGGGTGATTTTTCAGCTGGAGCGTGGCCAGTGGTCTGCTACTAGGCGCACGCATGCCTTCCGCGAGCCAACCGAAATCGTTCCGCAAATTGCGCGGAGGTAGAAACCGTTACAGAGTATATTTATTAATGATAAATTCACCCGAAAATCGTGAATAGAGGACTTACATTTCCACAGAAGATGCTGAAAATGTTCTCCTTCAGCTGACAGACAGGCATTGCACCGTGTAAATAAATTAGCGTTTACACGTTGTAATAATTCTCCTTCCGTAATGAGGGATATCTGCTGCCGTATATTGTTTCAGCATTTTCAGCATCTTCTGTGGAAAGGTAAGTTCTTTAATCATGACTTTCTGGTGAATTTACCATTAATTAATGTACTCTGTTACGGTTTCTTCCTCCGCGCAATGTGCGGTACGAGTTCGGTTAGCTAGCGGAAGGCTTGCACGTGCATGGTATCTGTCCACTGGCCCCAATCCAGCAAAAATAAATTTAAAAAATCACCCTGCACATACCAGTTCTAGTTAATGCACAGTGTAGTGACAACATATCCCCAATATTAGTGCTCAAAATCAAGCGTAATACTATGAATACTTCTCTGTCAATTGACAGAATTTTATTCTCATGCAGAGAAAGTTCTGTATTTATTATAATATTCATAATATGGATGCCCCTTAATGGTACCCGTTGCTATCAATAAGCTAATATGTCAGTATATCTTGATAAGTCATTATGCGAGCTTCAAATAAGTGACTGTGGATGAAATCTCGTATCATGGCAAACATCACCATGCGCTGAACGAAGAGGATTATCTCGCGGGTAAGGGAGTCGTCAGAGAAATGCGGCATGGTGGAGGACCAACTGAGCCATAGTCTCAATTTATTGTCTATGAAAACAATTGAGGAGACAAAATAAAGGAAGCACTGTCGGGAGAGTAGCTTTAGAATGTGGAAATTGAAATCTGGGCATTCAAACAGGCATTGTTATAGCGATCAAAATGTAAAATTTCATCATCCTAGCCCTGATGGTTACAGAGATGCGTTGATGAGTGAGTCAGTAATTTTGTTTTTTGGATTAATCGAGTAGCCTATATTGTATTAGTACGCCCGTGCGTAGCTTTCGCAGTTTACCGTAAGGAAAATTTAACGTGAGCAGAAAACTCATTCAAAAATAAAATAAAAAAGGCATTTAATTGAAATTGAACACAAAGGAAAACATAGTTAAGCCTATACACAAGGTATCTTTTAGTTTTACGTGACCGTTAATCTCGAGATCTTGGGACACGGGACCTACATTTTTACGTGGAATCAAACCGCAGGACGTGGCATTTCACTTCCAAAATCTCACATGCCTTGACCGGAAATCGGACCTAGTCCACCATGGTAAGAGGCAAGCAGCTTGAGCACTGTACCATCACGTCCCCTTCATATTTATATAGGTAGATTGAGAATCAGGTATGATTTACGGAATGTATGTGTATAGAATGATCGATGTTATAATGGAATCTGCTTGCAAACAAAAGTGAGTGTATCTATCGCTTTGGGAATTATGAATAAGCCATTTGATAGCCGGAGCGCAGTAGGCGGATGGAAGTGGAACCTTTATGGCACTGAATTGCCGATGTCCGAGGCCTTAACTGAAACAATATTTCCCTGCAGTGAACAAATGATGTGGCACACAAATTATTCCTTATATAGAAGCGTGTAAAGAAATTTGTATATATAATTCAATATGATGTAATGAAACACCAAACTTAAAAGAGAAACAAAAATTGGCCGGGAAATAATTTCCACTGACGGAGCATTCGAATCGCCTAAACTTGATTACTTCATAAAATGACAGACATGCTATCTCCTAGACCAGGGGTCTCCAAACTACGGCCCGAGGGCCACATCCGGCCCGCGGACAGATTTTGTCCGGCCCACGGAGAGCTAGCATACTTGAAAACTCCTTTTAGAGAACATATTTTTTTATAGCAAATTAAATTTAGTTTACTGAAGTATTCTAATTTTATGTTGAATAATTATTAATATGACATCTACATTGATATGGTCATGGGCTAACTACTCATAACATTGTTGTAGGCTTATTGTTATTGTTTTTGTGATAAGTTGGATAAAGAAACACAGAATTGTAATGAGTAAAGACATGTATAACATGCAGACATATGAAATACTAATGAGATTTTTGTAATTGAGATTTTCCACTGACAATAGTTTGTAGTTGTGGACTAATTTTACTTGTACCAATTATTAAAAGAGATTTAACATCCTCATCAGTTAATTTAGATCTGTAAATATTTTTTGTGTGCTTCATTTTGGAGAAGGTCTTCTCACACACATAAGTAGTACCAAAAACAGAAAACAGCCCACGAGCAAATTTATGCAAATTATCAAATTGTGTCAGTGGAAGACTCTTATAAAATTCCAACAAAGATGAGTTTTGATATTTGTTCTTAATTATATCACTGCACTGTAGTTCAATCATTTCCATTTGAAATTCCGGGGCTAGGGTTTCAATGTCAGTATCAAAAGGATCCTGAAAAATCTTAATTTGATTCGCAAAGGCATCGAAGTCCGAGAAACGAGTATCAAAATATATTTTCAAAGCACTCAAAGTTTCGATTGCAAAATCGATAGGAAACTCAGTCTCAGTGGTGTGGCTGAATATTTCACATGTTTTAAAATGTGAAAAACATTTACTTCGTAGTTGTGATTGAAACAGTATCAATTTCTTCCGGAATGATTTGATATTAGTGTATAAATCAGGAAGATGCTGGTTTTCTCCTTGCAATCTCAAATTCAGTTCGTTCACATGTTTTGTCAAATCAACATAGAATGCTAACTTCCACAGCCATGCGTTGTTTTGTAATTCAGTAAGAGGGCGATGCTTTTCATTCAAAAAAATTTCGATCACTGCTCGAAGTTCAAAAAAGCGCTGAAGGACTTTCCCACAACTAAGCCAACGTACGGCAGTATGATAAGGTAAGTCATTTTCTCCAATCTCTTCAATAAATTGTCGGAATTGTCGGTGATTCAGCCCAAAAGATCTCATAAAATTAACAGTTGATACGACTGGTTTCAGAACTTCAGACATATCCAAACATTTTCCGCACAAAGACTGTTGATGAATGATACAATTTAAGACTAATGGTTTTGAACCACCGTCATTTTCTACAGCCTTTGACACAAGAGCGACCACTCCTTTATCTTTCCCACTCATGTTTTTGCCTCCATCAGTTGTAATACATTTCAAGTTTTTCCATCGAAGGTTCTTTTGATTAATGGCCATTTCAACTCCTTTAAAAATATCTACCAGTAGTTGTGCCATGAATACTATACATATCAAGAAGTTCTTCATGCACTTCATAGCTTTTATCTACTCCTCGAATATAAATCAACACCTGAGCAGTATCTGACACATCCGTTGACTCATCCAAGGCCAAAGAAAACCACTCAACATCTCCATTTTTGTCGAACAGTTGAGAGGATATATTTTCAGCGATGTTTTCTACCCTTCGAGCCACAGTGTTTGCTGACATACTGACAGTTTTTAATAAATTTACCTTTTCAGGGCACATTTCTTCGGCTGCTGCAATTATGCATTCTTTGATCATTTCTCCATCGGTGAATGGTTTTCCACGTTTTGCAATTTCAAGAGCCACACGAAAGCTGGCACGAGTTGCAGCCTCTTGTTCGGGTTTGAGTTTTGTAAATGAAGATTGCTGCGATTTCAATCCGCGCTTCATAGCTTCGAATTTTTCTGTCCGCAAACTTCCTGTATATTTTGAGTAATTTTGAAAATGTTTTGTTTCATAATGACGTTTAATGTTATATTCCTTGAGAACGGCTATGCTTTCATTGCAAATCAAACATAGCACCTTGTTACTGGACTCAATTACGAAATACTGAATGTTCCACTCATCTTTGAATTTTCTGCATTCACTATCAATTTTTCGCTTCTTTTCCATACTACTAAATCACACACAAAAGCAACAATTCAAATCAAAATACTGTTACAAAGATGTCTTAAACTTAAACACGCACAAACACGTTTTAAGGAGGTACGCACTATTTTATTTCACAACAGTGTCATAGGAACTGACTTGTGGTTTCGCAACTAACCTTCTTATATATTCCAATTACTGCCATCTAGAAGTGAATGGAAGACACCAGAACTCTCTCGAACCAACGAGATTACTCTGTACGTGCTATTAGCGCCATCTGTTAGCGATAGAAGGTACTACCTATTTCCGCTTGTGTCCACCAGATGTCGTGTCACGTTACTCCTCATGGCTCGTACTCTACGACTAATCTAGAAATTACAGATAATGACAGGAAAATTAATAATATGCAGTGTTGCCGTTTTGCGGACTTTAGTCAGATTTGCAGCCTTTTTTCAACGTTGCGTACTTTTTCGGTTTTTTTTTTCATCAGTGGACTATTTCACTTTTTACCACCGGCAACAATGATAATATGGTTTTGGCCCTCGGAACTTACTGGAGTAATCAGTATGGCCCTAAGGCTGGAAAGTTTGGAGACCCCTGTCCTAGACCATTATCACACGGTGTAATATGGTCAATGTAACACAACTTCATAGCTTGTATAAGCTGGCGTAATGTCGCCGTTTGTCGTACTAAATCTGTCTGTAATAACTGAGCTGCCATTTAGATCATACATTCTTAGGATTATTTATGAGTAGTTCGCTGGAATAAGGAGATAGCCCCCTATTCCAATACTGCATCCTGGGTACCGCCTGGCGAATGGAAGTGGAACTTCGTTAACTTTCATTATGTCAATTTTATTAATACTTGCAGTCATGAGTTGTTGAATTAATAGTATTGCGGACACTTCTAATGAATGGTCGCTTTTGGCATTTCGTTACGTTACGAACCATCTTCAATCCTTAGTGAAATGTTATATGAAAGATATAAAGAAAGATTATTAATACAATCTCTATACAGTAATGTAATAAGCTTAATATCTGAACATTTTAAATTATCGACTGACACTTAGAATGCGTATCTTCGGAGGTTCTCGTTACCAGTTCCGGGTGAGAAAAATAACTACTATAGTCGATTTCTGGACACATAGCCTATTGTTTAATGATACACTAGATTTGATTTTGTTTTTTTTTCTCCGTGTTCTTCCTGTCTTATTTTCATTGTGTACTATCGTATTGTTATATTATGACACTACTCTGTTGTATTAAGATAATGCGTGCTACTGACACTAATAAAGAAGAACCTTATTCCCATTTCTGCGGGGTCGGGAATGAAATGCAATGCATTTAAATAAGTTAGATGAGTTGTATGGCCGGGTGCCCTTCCTGATTCCATGGTACAGCCTACTGCTGGGGGTGAATGTGTTTACAGCCAGTACTCACAGAGATATGGGCAGGATATAGACTGGTAGGGAGGATATCGTGAGTATGAGGGTGAGTTACACTAAGGACGCTACATCAAAGGGTCAGTCGATAGCGAGTCGACCGCACAGCCAACTTCAAGTCCACACACTAACTCAAACGTTTAAATCCAGCGAACTCTCCTCGTACAAAGCCATCGGAAACCTATTACCTTCGGGAATCGACTGACATGTTGAAAGCCCACTGCATGCGACCACAAGATGCGTCCAGAGGATAAACTGATCCAACTATTGCCTTCTCCTAGAGTTTATATCGAGCTGAGATACATTTCTATCGCGATGTTTCGATTATCCTCCCACATTCGAAGGATCCTTTGAATTTAAATGCGTTGTTTATTTCAAGTTAATATTTTTGGAAACCCACGCCACGCCGGCCGTAGCCCTATGAGTTGAAACACTCATATTTCTAACGCAGTCAGCTGGCATTTGAGGGTGCGGAAATGCAAGGGAGCAATGTCAGTAGATTTACTGGCACGTTATAGATCCCTCTCAAGGTAAAATTCCCGCACTCCGGTGTCTCTAAAAGCCGCAGTAATTAAAAGGGACGTAGAACCAATAAAATTAGTATTACTCTATCACCACGACCGTGATGGGGCTTGCAGCTTTTTCGGAGATCGAATTGAAGAGGTAATTTCCAGAGTGACGTAAATCCATGAAATGCAAAACTTCAGAGATCGCGTTTTTGTTTCTTTGTATAATTAAATTCAGATATGATTATTAATATTGTTACGTCCTCGGGGGTGTACCTGCGGGCTTGGTGTGGGATTGAGGAATTGCTGGCAGGACGCATCGTGTGAGTAAGTGTTAATGAACGAGTGCTGTGAGGACAGAAGCGACCTTGCCTTGGGAGCTGCTCGGAAGGTGCTGAGTGCGCGTATCGGTCAGACAATGTGATGATGATGATGATGATGATGATAATTGTTGTTTTAAGGGGCCTAACATCTAGGTTATCGGCCCCTAATGATCTGGGTGATAGCGAAAATGTTAATGAAATGGAAACCAGAACGAAAATAAAGTGAGACGGACAATACTTACAAAAAGGAACTCAGATTGAAACAACTCACAAAAAGTTCTTACAAAAGGGAATTTAGAACGAAAAGATTCACAAAAAGAATAGATTGAAAATTACCCACAAAATGTAGGCTAGGTTCAAAATACGTACAAAATACAATGTAGAGTCAAAATACTTACAAAATGCAATTGAAATTCAAAATACGTACAAAATGCAAATGAGATCGAAAATACGTACAAAATGCAATTGAGGTTCAAAATACTTACAAAATGCAATTGACATTGAAAATGCTTACAAAATGTACGGTAGATTCAAACGACTCATATGGATTCACAATACTTACAAAATGCAATTTAGATTGAAAATATTTGACAAATTGTAATTTAGATTCAAAATATCCACAAAATGCAATTGAGAATAAAAATATTTGCAGATTGCCCACCAAACAAAATTCAATTTATATTTAAAATTCTTGCGAAATGCGGTTTTGGTTGAAAATACTAACAAAATGCAATTGAAATTCAAAATACTCACTAAAATGCCCTGTACCAACATTGAAAGACTTAATAAAAAGCAATTTAGATTGTCAATCTTTACAAAATGCAATTGAGATTGAAAACAATCGCGAGAGGTAATTTAAATCGAAAAAACTTACAAAAGGCAACGTAGACTAAAAATACCTGCAAAAAATCGCTAAAGGGAATTTAGATACACGGGGAACCAAGTAACAAAAACAGTGCGGGAATCTTAAAGAGAAAAGGAAATATAATGAAAAGAAAACAAGAGGTCTGACCCCTCGAAGAAGGAGGGATCAGGAAAGATGAGACAAGGGCCAATTAAGGCGGGAAAGTGAAAGACACCCTAGGCCTCGGATACCCTAATACCGTCGGGGTCGGAAAAGAACAAGAGTTGGCCAAGGGAGGTCGACAGGAAAGAAGACAGAGAAGAGCCCGGCACAAGAAAGTGGAAGCAATGCCGGACTCAGCTGGGGTCCCGTGGTCACCAACTCACGTCCTACTATATGTGAGCCCCTGGGGGACTAAGTCTAAGTCTAGATATGTTTTTCGAAAGTAATGTTTTTTATTGTATGTGTCAAGCTAACTCTAAGATTTAATATGCAGGATACGTTTGAGTTACTGTGTGGAATTGGAATTGGCTGTGTGGTCGACTCGCTATCGACTGATCCTTTGATGTAGAGTCCTTAGTGTAACTCACCCTCATAATGACGTTATCCCCCCTTTATGTTAAGGTCACTGACATGACTGAATAATTTAACAAATGTAATAAAAAATTCAAAATTTTTATTTTTTATGACATGAAATAAGGCAGTTTTAGAAAGTCCATTATCTGTCACCCAGCACATTAATCGGTCTATACGGCGTCTGTAACCCTCAGATATCGAAACATCCTATACACCACTTGTTCATAGCTTCAAAATATTTTTACTTAATAGCCTTTTATTGCTGAAGAAAAGAAGCAACAACGAAGGAGAGAAAGGTGGAAAAATATATGAACAGAGGAGATGAAGAAGACATGTAATGGCCTCAGGAATGAAGATGTGGATTTTATTGTGAATTTATGCAACCAATTTTTCATTACAGATTTCTCGTCCTTTACATTTCTTGATATAAAATAATATGATGATATTTGCGCCTGTTTACCATTTCTTGATGAAAGCAGTACATATACATTTGTCGATTGGCACAGGCTAGAGTAAAATGTGGTTTTCCACAGATGACTCAGTCCCACCCATGGCTGTGATTATATGGGAGCTACTGAGGTATGAGTGGTGCTGAGTAATGGCACATCTAGTGTCCGTGTGTACTGTGAAAGGTTCTACTCATTGGGTTAGTACTATTGTTCTGACACAGTGAGGAAAGCAATGACAAACTACCTCACTCCTCATCTTGTCTAGTACGCCTCAATATAGCGCTTCTTTGGGTTTTTGTGGGTATCTACCCTCATATACTACGGCGGTTATTTTTGAGGATCCAACCAGCCTTGTGCTGACTACCTAACATTTGAAAATACTTGGTTATTAAGATAGACTAATGAAACATGGTACTCTAGTTAATTGATGTACGCTAAATAGATATTGCTCTGGATTTTATTATGTTTAGAATCATATCTTTTTCTTATTTAGGGTAGGACACAAGAAAATTACTCTCTTGATTGACGAAAGATGGAGGTTGTTGAAGAACATTTCAGAATCAAACATTCATCACATATTTGGTGTTGCTGATTTAGCTAGAGATTCGGGTTCGAATTCTGACTTAAGCAAGACATAAAATTTATATTATCAATATGTTGGCCCTTTGTGCCGCATCTCCTCTTCCCTCCTCCCATACTCAAGAGAATACCTTGCTACTCAGGGGTTAGATTTGTTTCTGTTGCCAAAAGCCAGGTTTGGTTACGGATATAGCCAAGACTAACGAGTACATTTCATGTTTTGATTTCATTTGCTTGTAGCTGTGGTCACAAGATAAGGTCAGGCTGCCATAAGACACGCCGCTATCGCAGTCACTATTCACGGTTCTCACAGACTGCAATCAGTGCGTGGGCGGTCTCTTCTTTGTACGTCGTGACCACCAACCACTCAATCACGTGGCTTGCCGCAAGCGACCAGTACTAGCTGCGGGGATGCTTCATGTACTCTCAGATGATCTCGAGTCATGGTCTCAAGAAATCAGGGGAATGATCGTGTTTCTAGAGATGATCTTTCTGTTGATCAGGAGCATAGTCATAAACCAGAAACGGGCTGCTACTAAAATGTAGTTATCCTTCTTTCCCAGGTCCGTGCTACCAAACGTGTACTGATTTTATTTTTTCTGAGTGGGACACAAGAAAATTACTGACATAATTGACGAAAGATGAAGATCGACCACGAACACGCGGGAAGCAGTCATTTATTAATTTATCTCACATTCGGTGTTATTGTTGATTTATTTAACCCCGTGTATTTGAGTGCGCGTGGAATCTTTCTGATAACCTATAACATTGTGATGGCTGTAATAGTGCAGTAGTAGCTGTATATTTAACTACGTTTAAGATTAAGAAGAAAATGGTCGTGGACTTAAATTAGACAACTTTTGTCTGGAGTAGAAGGGGGAAACCACGGAAAATTGCTTTTAGGAAAGCTGCGGTAGAATTCGAACTCTCTTTTCTTTGTATTTCTGTCACGACTTGGAGTGTACCCCGTTCAAAGTCTCAGACCAGAATTAACTATCTAGACAGAGCCAGGAATCGAACATAGAACGTTTGAATCTAGAGCTTCAATACGAACTCACAGAAGGCGGCTCATTTCGCATTCAAATGACGTCCTCCTTATAAACCGTCCCGTAATGAAGAGTGCGTTGCGATAGTGAATCCCATGTCGCCACCGATCGGATGTTCCATTAATGTTGATCAAGAAAGAAATATTTATGTAAGTCAGAGCTTCCAGCTAACATATTATCTACATACAGAACATTTCAAGTGGGGCATGATGGCGCAGCGGACAAGCTGCTTGCCTTCCACCAAGGCAGACTTGGTTCCCTTCCTAGTTATTGCGTGTGGGAATTTAGAGATGAAATGCCACATGTGGTGTTTTGGATTTCATACAAATAGGAGGTTTTGTGGCTTATGATCGCGTGGTTAATGGTCACCGAAAACTATAAGCTTCCTTCCTTTTAACGTTTCTGTCAAAAAAGAAAAAAAACAGACATCACATGTGTTAGGAATATTTCAAAATAATCCCTTGATGTTTTCTACGATACTGGGTGTGCACTCAGAGTTGCGCTATTGGTTATTTCCTTTTAATTTTGCTGTTTTCAGTTTTTTTTTTTCGTGAAGACGTCACAAACACCCAGTCCCTAAGCCTGTGAAATTAACCACATGAGATTAGAATCCCGATGGCTTGGCTGGGAAATGAACCCGGAATCCTTCAGGCCAAATATTAGCTTGCTAGACAATCAGTTACGGGTGCGGACTACCCCTTAGCCCCTCTTTGGCTACGTCCCTGCTGTTGATGTCCTCAACAGTAATTTCTCTTAACTATGGTTAATTTGATACAATATCAATCCATTCTATGGATCAACATCAACATTATTTTATCCAAATTAATATGGCATAATCACCCAAACATAAGATTGAAAACTTCGAAAAACCACCATTTTGTGGTTATATTCTCGACATTCCTTATCCCACTACGCAGTACCACGCCTTGCTTGAAAAAATCAGACTTCAGCCGCTGTTGAATTGTTGCCAGTAAACCTTTATTTATTTATTTATTTATTTATTTATTTATTTATTTATTTATTTATTTATTTATTTATTTATTTATTTATTTATTTATTTATTTAGCGTATGGTTTTTAGTGCCGGGAGTGTCCGAGGACATGAGGCTGTAGCTGCTTCAAGCGGATACCCATAAGATATTACAATCTGACACCGCGGACCTAGTGTGCTGCTTGTATACGAGGAGACTGTGACCGTTAATCTCGTGATTTCATGGAATTCGAACCTCTGGAGGTGATTTTCACCTTAAAAATTCCACATGCCTTAACTGGGCATCAAACACGGTCCTCCTAGAAAGCATCTCTGTCACTGCGCCATCACAATGTAGGCATGCGAGGTTGAAGCGACATGCTTGACGTTGCCCGACCTTGTTCCACACCACTTACCATGTTACGTTTGACGAACTGATAAATTCTGATGATGATGATTGTTGTTTTAAGGGGCCTAACATCTAGGTTATCGGCCCCTTGATAAATTCTGTCTGGTTCGTTTTTTCCACTGAGATGGAGTGTAAACAGTATTGCTACGGGTGTTCAGGCGGAAGTATGTAGCAGCCTGGCAAAACTTGCACGCGAGAAAGCCCTCTTCTTGCGAGTATATTATGTGAATATCATTTTCGTTAGTGAAATTCATCATTAAAACCCTGGATGGAATTAAACATGCTATAGTGTGTTTTACATAAAGATTGGCAATTAAATAAATTAGTATCATCATTAGCATCGTCCATGATTAATGAAGGACATCGATAGCGTTTAAGTAAGCAACAAAGCATATCTAAAAGAAGCCGCCGATTCCACCTGTGATCAAAGGGTTCTACCGATCTCTCGGGCTATGTGCAGTTATGAAGAGGCTATACTAAATCAGCATTCTCCATCAGCTGCAGTTATTGACGTGATGAAGCCCATTTTCAGAGATGTCATTTACCCGAGCTTGTTGTGTTCTTTAACTAGAGCTACGTTGATGTCACCGGCACATAAGCTATTATGGGAGGTGAGGACCAAGAGTTAACCATATCACAGAATTTGGAACATCTTGGACATCAAGGGCAGAAACCCCACAGGAATCCATTATTTTGTACTTTATTGAGCCACAGTCTTGTAGCTTTTAACCAAGGAGAAGATCCTCTTAGTAAGTCTATTGCTGTTCATTAGCAGAAGGTGCCCGTAGGACTTCAGCAACCTACGTCACATAACTTGTCTAGGCCGTTTCCAACCGTCAGTACAGTTCAGAGTTTGCTTTCAGTCGGTAGGTTCCATCTGGGATTAATCTCGGCCCGTGAATTTTCCTAGATATTAGTTAGTTATTGTTGTTGTTAAGGGAGGAACAGCGCGGTCATCAGACACATGAATTTTCCTGAAGATAATTCCTTCGACTTTCTCCACAGTATCCATGGTGCCTTTCCAGTTCATCAGGAGGGTCTGTGCTGCGTACAAAAACTGTAAACCAAATAGAACATTTTGTAATATAAAAAGAAGGTTTACTATTGCATTTATATAACTGCACCAGTGAATATCATCCTATAATTAAATCTCAGGCCGGCCCCGTGGTGTTGGGGTAGCGCGCCTGCCTCTCACCCGGAGGCTCCGGGTTCGATCCCCGGCTCCGTCAGGGATTTTAAAACTGACGTGAGGGTTGGAACGGGGTGCACTCAGCCTCGTGAGGATAATTGAGTAGCTGTCTGACAGTGAGACAGCGCCCCGATCACGAATACCAAGATTAACGGCCGAGGGGACCCGACGCGCTGATCACGCATCACCTCAATATCTGCAGGCCAAATGGCTGGGCAGCGGTCGCTTGGTCGGCCTTAGCCCGTCATGGGCTGGACAGTGCCAGGGGTTGACTTTTTTTTAAATTAAATCTCATGATACCGTGATGCTCGTATATTTTCTACTGAAACCGTTTGAGGATATTAGATTTGTTTTAAAAATAAAGCACAAAGCTTTGAATAGCAATATAAAACCATCACACCTTTGTTCTTGTTAAATAAAACGCCAAAGTCAAATGTAACAAGTAGTTCCTTGAAGAACTATACAGCCTATTTTCATATATCCTACTCATGTTAATTGCCACTATCAACATACTAAATTTCAGTTTAATTGCTGTAACAGATTCGTAGATATTGAGAACCGTCTAAATATTTCAGATTGTCGCCAGCTTGGATTTTAATTTTTGTACTATAACATTAATATTATTGTGTACGTGTGGCATTCAAACTTCAATCGCATGATTAGAACACAAGAAGTAAAAATGAGATTTTAAAATTACGCACAGCAGCCATCTTGTGATTATGCAAACAATTGAAATAAATTAGATGCCAGTGGATCAACATTTGTATAAGCATTTATCATGCAACGTTTCACGGCACTCGGATAGTTAATTCGCGAGAAACGTCCATTTAAATATTCATACTTCACGTCGCCGCCATGTTGGATTTGTGCTCACCAGGTTACAGGAGTCCTATAGGTGAACATATGTTCATAGTCTCTATGAACATAAAAAAAATCAGTTTGGTTGCTGTAAAAGATTCATAGATATTGAGAACCGTCTAAATATTTCGGAAGCTCGCCATTTAGGAGTGTAATATGTATAGGCCATAGAGTTATGTACCATTCAAGGACAATTATTGCCTAGGTTCATTATTCAAACTTTCACTTCGATCGCATGATTACGACACAAGAAATAAAAACTTAATTTTAAAATTTCGCACAGCCGCCATCTTGAGGTTATGTAAACAATTGAATTAAATTAGATGGCAGTGCATTACAATCTGCAAAATCATTTACTGTACCACATTTCACTGCGCTCATAGAGTTAAATCACGAGAAAAGTATATTAAAATATTTCAAATTCGCTTGGTCACCATGTTCGTTTTGTACTTTACAGGTCTATGAAATATACATAGGTATACTTGTATCAGTACCCTTTATCACCGTAAAAAATTGCAGGGTGATATCTGTAATAGTTTCGGAGATATAGAATGTCAGTGAAATATTTCGCACAGCCGCCATTTAGAGGTTATGTAAACAATTGAACTAAATTAGACTCCAGTGCAATACAATGTGCATAAACATTTGCTGTACCAAGTTTCATTACGTTTGGATAGTTAAATCGCGAGAAAAGTCTATTTAAAAGTCTCAACTTCGCTTGACCGCCATGTTGGTTTTGTAGTCACCAGGTTTTTGAAAGTCTCATAGGTGAACTTCTAGTAGTGCCCTATATCACTGTACACAATTTCAGGGCGATATCGGTAATAGTTTCTGAGATATTGATTGCTAGTGAAATATTTCGCACATCCGCCATGATGGATTGGTGAGACGTAACGAAATTTGAAGGGCACGGTCGAGGTCGCCGGGAATAGTTCTATGAACTTACCGAGTTTCATTGAAATCGCTGCAGCCGTTTAGATTTTATTAGGGGACACACACACACACCTCACACACACACACACACACACGCACACACACACACACACGGACAAAAGGTGATCTCATAAGCCTATTTTTTCAAAATTGAAAATAGGCTAAAAATGAGCAGAAATTCAAGAAGATCCTTCAATTTGTTGCATTAATACTGAATACTCTGTAAAATCCATGCTCGCTAGTGTATGTATGTCTAGCCCTTATTATTCCCGTTTGAAACGGGGCCAGGACTGAGATGCGATGAAAGTTTATGTGACTGTTGTATTTTTATGACCGGATGCCCTTCCACACGCCAACCTCATGAGAGGAGATAATGAGAGAAGAAATGAGTGAAGATGAATGAAACTGGTCAAGGCACGTGGCCTATTAGAAGGTACCGTCCCGGCATTTGCCTGGAGTTAAAATGGGAAGCCACGGAAAACCCTTTCAAGGATGATGAACCGTGAGGTTCGAACCCAAATCTACCGAGTCCGCGGATAGTTTGGCTCCATGAAATAGTGTTGCACCTTAGCAAGTGTAGCTACTGCCCCATAAAGTAGTACTTGGAGTTCTTTCCAAGGATGCCGAGAGACAACATTGTATAACGAAGAAATAAATGTTAAATTACAGCATTGTCTTCCCTCTAATGACGCGGCTTCGGTGGCGTAGTTGGTAGCATGCTGAGATTCTATGTCCAAGATCGCGGGCTAAAAGCCGGCAGAAGTTGTTGGATTATTTAGGAGCGTTAAAAATCCCTCAGTATGCCTCCCTTCGGTGGGGAAGTAAAGCCGGCGGTCCCATGTCATAGATTTATGGCATGAAAAAGAACCTTCCACTAATAACACTTGTGTGAAGCCAAAATTTGTTGGTTGGAATTGATAACACTCTATTAGTTCCAACGTTGGCCACCAGGTACTGACTGCGATGCCATCTAGTAGCCATGTCCGCTGACTAGGTGTCGCGAACGGTAGCATTTGGTGGCAATAGTAGGAACTACTTGAAATTACTGTCTGCAATCGTTACTTGAATTAAAGCACACTAATACAATCATCACAATTAACAACGGTTATCAGACAGATTCTACACACAGCCAAAGTACACGGGGCTACGTCACCGCGCTTTCGCAGCCCCTAAACTAAGGAACCAACCAATCAACCAACCATCTCTAATGGCAATGAAAATACAGTACTGGACTTAATTTGACAGGTGCTGTTGGGAGGTGGTAGACGTCACTGGCTACCCAAGGTGGCGCGCGACCCCGAGCTCGTCAATGAAGAGGGGCGACGTCTAGACGGGAGGAATCTAATTGACGACTGGGTGCGGGACAAGAAGAGACGAGGTCTGCGTTGTCAGTACGTGTGGAACAGGAGTCAGCTGGAGGAGGTGGATCCAGCGAGAATAGACCATCTACTAGGTAAGTGGGCTTCCTCTTCTCCTTCTTCCCCCAGGGGCTCACATCATGTGGGACGTGGGTTGGCGACCACCCCAGCTGAGTCCAGCATTGCTTCCACTTACTTGTCCCGGGCTCCTCTCCGTCTTCTTTCCTGACGACCTCACTAGGTCAACTCTAGTTCACTTCCGACCCCGAAGGTAATAGGGTATCCGAGGCCTAGGGAGTCTCTTCCGTTCCCTCCTTAATTGGACCTTGTCTCATCTTTTCAGATACCCTCCTTCAGCGAGGGGTCAGCCTTCTTTTTCTTTTCATCTTATCTCCTGCCTCCTGTTCAAGGCCCTCAAGGAGGCAGGGTGTATGTAGCCCCACCACTTCTGGTGCACTCTGGATATTGCGACACCCTCAAGGGCTCACGGCTGGTGAGTTCGGGAGTTAGCGACCCCGAGCGATTCCTGAACTGAGTCTGGTTTTCCCCCTTTTCTCCATTACCTCTGGGGCGGATCCTCTCCTCTTTCACTTTCCTATCTGCCTTTCATGGTTCTCTTTCCTTCCAAGTCCCTCAATACTCATTCTTCGAGGGTTTGAGGGCATTTCTTTTCCTCCTGTCCTTTATTTGCCTTATTCTCCTTTCGTTTTCCATTTCTTCTTCTAGTAAGTTATATAAGTTAGTAGTTAGTGTTAGTTTACATTTCATTTTCATCTTCACGATCACCCAAACCATTAGGAGCCGATAACCTAGATGTTAGGCCCCTCAAAACAACAATCATCATCATCATCATCATCATCATCATCATCATCATCTTCTTCTTCTCCTTCTACCTGTTTTCTCTTTTCGCTTACTCTCACCTGAACCATACCTCTTGTTAAAGTGATGATCCTGTTCTTCTTATCCCACAGGTCTGTTCGCCTACTCTCATCTGGACTTTGAGGCCGACAGAGACCCAAGCCCTACGGGAGACCCTTCTCTCGCCAACATGACTGTGGCTGCTCTCAAAATTCTTCTGCGGAATCCTAAAGGCTTCTTCCTCTTCGTTGAGGGTGAGCACATATTGATTCATATTCAACGAAATAGCTATTGTTGGTGGTGGTGAAATATTGCTTAATGGGGAGGAATATCGAGGTCATCCACCCTATCGTTACCAGCATTAATTAAATACATCTTATCATGTGCCTATCTGCCAACACAAAATTAATTATTTTCAATTTTTATTACCCTAGGAAAGGCATATTGAGGAGCCTACGACTTGATCTTAGGTAATATAAAATAAGCTACAATAATTTCCTTCTGTGGCGTAGTCGGAAGCGTGCTGAACTGCTTTGCTCAAGTTCAAACCCAACAGAAGTCGTCACATTCTTTAAGAACATTCAAACCCCTTTGTATGCCTTCCTCCGAAGCGGAAGTAAAGCCGGAGGGTCCAGGTCATAAATTTATGGCATGTAAAAGAATCTACCACTAAAATTGGTAGTGTGTAGCTAAATTTGTAAGTTATTTGGTTAGAAAAGCTCTTATCAAGTTCCAACATTCGGAACTAGGTGTCAGACAGTGATATCTCTGGTAGGCGAATTTGGAAATTGAACTTGATGGGGAGTCTTCAGACGTTCAATTAAAATACCCCACTATGGCCATTGGCTTCAATTCAAATATAATACTAGTAATTATTTCCTATCACTCCGAAATCATTTCTCGCTGTAAAACCCAACTATTAAACACAGAAATCGTAGTCAGTAGCATGCTGAGCTTCTATGCCCAAGATAGCGGGTTCAAACCCGGCCGAAGCCGTTGGATTTTTAAGAGCGTTAAAAATCCCTCAGTATGCCTTCCTTCGGAGGGGAAGTAAAGCCGGCGGTCCCATGTCATAGATTTATGGCATGTTAAAGAACCTTCCACTAATTGCACCTGTGTGAAGCTAAATTGGATAGGTTAAGATCGTAAACAACGCTCTTAGGTTTCTACGTTCGTTAGCAAGAGCCGACTGCGGTGGAGTCTAGTATAAGTTCTGAAGTTCTGAACTTGGCCTAGTAGTCGTTGACGGTGGCGCTTGGCGGCAAAAGTAGGAAATATTTGAAAAATTCTAAGTTGCAGTACTGAGACCGTCGATGGAGCTGCCAGGATAGCCAACAACCGCAATGACTTCCCTAACATCTCATCCGTCGGACATAATTGCCGAGAAGATCAGGTGAACTTCCAAATAGGCTAAAGCGGCACGAGAATCTGTAGTCCACAGGGATCGTGGTAAATGGTGACGATGGTCATAGACTGCCTAAGGAAAGGTTCACCTTAAAAACTAGACTGAGAAAATAAACATCCAGACTTATGTAAAACACCGTGAAAATTTATTGTTAAAATTCACAAGCCCCTAGCCTAGTTCGGAGGGTTTCAATCGGCTAATCCGCAAGCTAACAAACAAACAAAAATAAAGAGCAGGTCCCTACCTGAGAAGTCACGGAAAACCCTCGCGAAAGATCTATCTCACAATAACAAAGCAACAACAGCAACACTAGGAAAATGGTATGACGCAAATCCCTAGGTCAAGTTACAAGATCAAGCTAATATCAGAATTTACATTTAAGAGGGTAGCAAAACAAATCTAAGTTAGGATGATACCATCTCCACATTTACATTTAACGTTAATTCATCTAGCTAAGTCCTATCAGTTAATAACAAAATTTACGGCCCATGACGTCCGTAATAGAAAACAATTACATTCAAAGCTAAGTGAACAGCCATATAAAAAACATTTAATTATTCTTAGGAACAACGTGCTAACAGCACACAATAGGGTAACATGTAGGATTCATACATTTTAACATCATGAATAATTAATAAAAGACAACAGTTTTATTAAAATGTCTGCCTGCACCTTGGTTTACTCTTTGTAAGCCATAGTCATCTAATGTGTGTAGTTACGGTGACGACTGCGTAGTTAAGACGACGTCTAACATCGCATGGCCTGCGCTCCACAAGCTACGAACTCAAGGTTCGAGCAAGCTTCAGGTCGCTACAAAAGTGTCAGCTGTCTTAGTCATTTCCTCAAAAGGAAATACCTTCATTAGCACGGCCATGTCAGCAGGTTTCAGATGCAAAAGAACAAAGTTAGATAGAAAGAATTCGTTAGTTAGCTTTTGTTTTACCAAAATTATGCGTTTTATTATTAAGATGTCGGTTTAGGTTTATCGTTGGTTTATGGCGAATAAGACTGACAATAGCCTGGGCACGGAGTGTCTCCACTGAGATCAATCTCCACCAAAAGCCTCGACTCAAAAGTCGGAATACAATCATCGAGCAATAACAACTCGGACACACAATAACACAAGTTACCAGCGGCGCCAAGCTCGCGTTCAATAACTCTGGGATGGGCCTGCACACTCAGTCACCCTCCATAACATCTGGTCAACGGGAACAATCCCGGACAAGGTACACACAAATACCTTCACAATAAATATCTCCTTAAACAGGGTCGCCTACAACGTACTATAGAAAACCTGACTTAACTGTACACGTCAAACGACGGTACACGCAAAAGTGCGTTTAACTAACAAAGAACAATCTATAAAAACATGTGATCAGATACAAGGTTGGACACTGGGTTCCATGAGCTAAATTGCAATGAAAGGAAAAGCGAATACAACAAGCATTCTGTCCTTCGTCAAACTATGTCTGTCTCATAATACAAGCGTGCTCTCAAGGGCACTGGGTCACAAACCAGTTCGTGTTGCCGCAGGCTATAACATTCCTGCGCTCATCTGACACAACACACACTAACTATCAAGGCCGGCGATTTAAGCAAAATAAAACAGTACAACTGGCCTCCCAATAAAAACTTTACCATAGGTTATAAACCTCGAAGAATACGTGTATAAAAACACGCTATAAATCTGAATACAATAATATAATTCCGTCTTTCAAACCAAAGACATCTAAATGGTAGCAATGTCTCATTGCTGGAGCTCTTTGCTCTCAAAGATATAATACGTCAGTAGTTACTTGTACAACTTCAAATAAATACGTGTCTTCACATGACACTATCAAAATAATAATTGTGACGCAGATTCCACACTCTGGATCTGCTTAATGATACGTTGGGAACTGGGTTCGATGCTAGACAACGAAACATCCCTTTCACTTCTAAGGTCCACACTTGACCAGATGGCTTCTGAGCAACATCTCAAATGAAATATAATGCAGTTACAAAACTGGTAATTACAGTCGATTACCTAAATGATACGACTGCTCTAACGAAGTCAGGGGTGTAACAAAGACTGGCTGCAAAGAATGCAGTTAAAGAAATATAACCATGGCATCTGATTGCCATAACTAAAGTCAGCAAAGACTTGAAAAATCACCCCAAATAGGGTTAAACAAAGTAGCCTCAAATGACTACGGTCACGTTTAGCAAAAGATAGGCATTGACGTTCTACGACGTCCATCAAGCTGCACCAGGGTTGACCAAAATGTCTGACCCAAGGGTGTCTCACTCTAACTGAAATAAATGACATCTAATTAGACTAGTTACATTCCCTACCTATAAAAATGGCTGACACTGAGTTCGGTTGGTTCACAAACTACATTACACCTACTATACCACCAGAAACTAGAACGAGAAAGGGTGTACAAAAACTCACGAAATGGAGGAGCTCTCACTCAGCTCTCTGTTCAACGACAAGGGTTGAACAAATTCATCCCTGGTTTTCCGGGACGGCATCGTCCTCATCAGGACTCCCATCTGGACTCCTCCAAAGACCAGGGTTCGATCTGTCCCTGTCGATAACTTCGTGGATGTACTGGACATGCCTGGGAATGGCATCCTGGGTTCCTTCCTCCTCGTTCGCTGTTCTGGAAGCTCCACCATCATGCTGGTTCCAATAGATACATCACCCTCATACCATAGCGGTATTAGCCCATGATATCGGTCTCAAACATGGTGTAGAATACGTTGATCACGTGGGTGATGGAATAAATCGTGTAGTAGTTCATTCTTTCACTTCAAAAATCACAATGTTCGTTGAAAATGTTACAGGCTTTAATACAATTGATAACACAGCCTTTACTTCACAGATATTGAATTAATACGTGATCAAGCACTGTTCTGTGGTTCTTCACGTGTGCTGACGCCACTTTTACATCACGTAGCATCCGTGAAATGCGCGTCGTTTTGTAATCGAAAAATTCACTGTGGCAATTCAAATATACTGTACTTTCATAATCACAATTATATAAGGTAGTTATAACACGTTTACCTCTATATTTTTCTCCATGCTCTCGGCCCTCCGCAAACACGTGGGTACAAAAATGTGGTGTTACGGTAATGTTATAAAATTCACTATACTTGCCAATTATTTCACAATATGCTTCCTGTTGTTCACTGTGCATTAATAACAGTGATTTGCAGTATATTCGTGCACGATGGCACCTGATAATAACTTCCACGCTAAACAGCGGATATTTTCTACGTCTAACAAGACGGATGCAACTTCACGCCTACACGGGGAGGATTTTCCAGACTTAGTGCAAGGCACAGGGTTACACGAGGAAGTAGGTCATCAAAACGAAGTCGTTGAGCGACTACTTACATTCCTATTTGCGTATCTGCAAGGGTATTACCTTACCTTAAGCGAAAATAACATTCTCCAAAATGTTTTAATAATGCTGCATGACGAAATGGAATATTCTGGCTCTCGTGGAAAGATAAAATTAATTAATAAGACCTCAGATAATTAATTAGCAGACTTCACCAAAGTCAAAAGTGCGATTCACCGCTACTTCAAAGAGTATAGCGTGAGCTTTCAGCTCCACGTGGCTTTCTGGGTGTGTTCAAAGGTACTACATCCCATTAAAAATGTGCTGTTATTAAAAAAATATCACATGAACCTTAGCTCAGCGGGTTCATCTGCCTCTCCGTCGTTTCAAATAAAATGTTGGGACGACATTTTTATTTAACTTAAAGTTCATTCATATGTGATATTTTTTTAGATTAGCTGCATTGAAGGTTCCAATGCGCTCTCCTGTCCTAATGTCTTCTATCACATAACTTCCATTGTTCAAAGGCTGTCGGATACGACTAGGGCCATAATATAAAGACAGAAATTTCCCATATATGCGGTCTATAGGACTTGAAATTCCGGGTCTCCTTATAAGGACTAGGTCTCCCTCAACTAGTGGTTTTCTGAATCTCTGGCGTGTAGTTCTTCTCAAGCGTTTGGCAGCTTGTCTGTCCAAGGTGTCCCTCGCAGATAAAAGTCTGCTGGCATGTGATGGTTGTAAACAAGGTGGATTTACAATCACACGATTCCATATTCACATTGGCATCTGGTTCAAATGCAAAACCATAGGTATTTGACCAGTGCTCTCATGGACTGTTGAATTAATACATTTTGCCATAATAACTAGGAATTCAGTCCATCGCCGGTGTTCTTCCTGACAATATAATCGACAGAATTTTGCGATAATAGACATTACGCATTCTGCTGGGTTGCTCTCTGGATGGCGAATAGATGATAAAACATGACCTATTTCCAGCTCGTTCATAGCATAGGCAAATTCTGCGGAGGTGTACTGTGATCCGTGATCAGTCAACAGGAATTGTGGCTTTCCTGCCTCCGGTATCACTTGTCGTCTAATCCTCTGAATAATCTGATGTGCGGTGGCTTTCTGAATCGGATGAAGCATCGTACATTTCGTGAACACATCAATAGTAACAACGATGTAGCGATTCCCACGACGGGCCCTAGGTATTGGGCCATAAAGGTCCTGTGCATATACCTCTCTAGGTTGAGTTGGGAGTATTAGCCTAGGTGGTTCCTTCAACAAGTGTGACGTGTACTTGTTCCGCTGGCATGCGTCGCAAGCACGTAAACACTGTCTAACGGTGGTTCCTAGCCCTCTTCCAAGTAAAAGACTCCTTGATGGTTGCAATGGTCTTGTCTGTCCCACCATGTCCAATGGATAGATGAACCATAAGAATAACAGATTCTTGGTATCTCCTAGGAATAACTGCACGCAGTTGAGTGTGGTCCTCGTCCACAAACTTGTACAAGACACGATGATAAATCAAATAATCATCTGCAACAGCAGCAATCCTCGCATAATGAGTATCCTATGGATTCATTCTTCGTTCCAGGAAACGGATAATATGCCTGAGTTCCTCCTCACGTCGTTGTCCTTCAGGTAGATGACGAAGTCGGCGAATGTGTTCCTCGCATTCTCCCTCGATGTCTATGGCATTAACAGTAGCTTCAGGATTCCGGCTGAGAATGTCGGCCAACACATTCTCTCTGCCTGGTCGATAAACTATTTCCAAATCGAACTGTTGGAGAAACAGCGTCCAACGTGTGATCCTGTCGCTTGCCAGTCTTGTTCGTAATATGAAGGTCAGCGCATGGTGATCGGTCCTCACAATAATCCTCTGGCCTAACAAAAGTTTCTGCCAGTACTCAAGTGCGTAAACAATTGCAAGTGCTTCAATCTCAGTGGTAGAGTAGTGAGATTCATGTGCTCTCAAACATCGACTTAAGAAAGCGATGTAATGACGTTTCTTCTCATCATCCTCCTGCAGTAGGATGGCTCCTATTCCAATCGCAGATGCATCAGTCTCCAGAATAAAGTTCCGGGAATAGTCTGGATATTCTAACTGAATTGAGTCAACTAGCATCTGTTTAGCTTTCCTGAAAGCTATCTCGCACTCATCATTCCAGGCCCATCTGCAGTTCTTCTACAGGAAACCTTGCAGTGGTGCGACAGTCTCAGAGTACTTCTCACAATGAGCAGCAAAGAATTGGAGAATTCCTAAGAATTGTCTCACGGTTTCACACGGGTTGGCGTTGGAAATGCAGCAACAGTTCTGATCTTTGCCGGGTTCGGCCTGTATCCTTCTCCATTGATTATGTGTCCCACAAATTTCACTTCTCTCTGGAAGAATCGACACTTGTCAAATTTCACCTTAAAATTGGCTTGTCGAAGATTCTCAAAAACAAGGCGTAAGGTCTTTAAATGCTCTTCATCTGTTTCCGAAACTATGATGATGTCATCCACGTAACATATCACCTTCTGCTTCACTTCAGGAGTCAGCTTCGCATCAAGTGCTCTGATTAATGCAGCTCCGGCATTTTTCAATCCAAAGGGTAGTTTTCGAAAGACAAACAGAAACCCTGTATATTTCTGAGTATGCTCAGATAATCTGATATGGTAAAGACTGTACCAAGTCCAATGACGAAAATATTCTCGTTCCCTTGAACTTCCTGAGGATGTCCCTAATCTTGGGCAGTCTGTCATGCTCAGGAGCTAGGCGTTCATTTAAGGCTCTCGCATCGAGACAAAGTCTCAAGCTTCCATCCACCTTAACCACAGGTGTTATAGGATTCAAGAAAGAAGTCGGTGACTTCTTGATTGTGCCTGCTGCTTCCATCTCATGGATCTTCTTAGCAGCTTCTTCGCGGTGTTTTTCTGCGATAGGATAAATCTTCTTCTGGAATGGGGAATCATCCAGTAGTACTATATCGTACTCGTAGTCCAATATCTCACCAGGTGTGGTGTCGAATATATCCCTGTATTCGCTCAATATTGTATCAAGGTTCTCTCGTATGGGTGCTGATAATGGTTCTGCCTCTTCGTCGGCATCCTGTGTCTTCTCAATTTCCTTGCCATTAAATTTTTCGACAACGTCGACTTCGGATAGGAATTCCGGTTCTTCTTCAACTAAGTTCATCTGAATGGGTTCGTTCGGCTTAAACTCTACCGTATTACGTCCCATGTCAATGATTCCATCATACTTCCTAATGAAGTCTGCACCAAATATGGCATCATGATGCAAGCCTTTCATCACAAGAAATTCGTGCAAGTACACGTGGCTCGAAATCTTCAAAGTGCATAGAATCTGGATTGTGCACGTTACAACACGGTCAGGTATGACTCCTCTGACTCTTACTGCAGAAACTGGCAGCTCTGTCACCTCAGAGTTTGCTTTCAGTCTGGCATGGCAATCGGCGGAAATGACACTAATCATCGCCCCAGTATCGATGAGAATGACTACGTTGCATCCATTCAGGGTGACTTCAATCTTCGGTAGACGCGTCAATTCGTAGTTTTGGTTCGTCGTTCGTCGTTCGTCGTTCGTCTAAAAAGTCTTCCTGGATTGGCTCCCAGAGTAATATGGTGGCAGTTACTCTGTGCTCAACCGGGCAAGAATCTATTGATTTTTCGGCGTTTTTTTTTTCTGTCCTGGTGGGAAGTACTGGGCTGGTTTTGCTCCGTCTCCTGCGCCGAATTCCTTGTTTCCCTCGAAGTCGGGTCCTGTTCTCCCTCTTCTCGGATTTGGAGTTCTCTGAGTTGTTGAAGATACTCACGGCTCTCCCGTGCTCTTCCTCTCCAATCTCCATCTGGCTGGTTTCTAGGGTCTCGATCTCTGTTGTACCCTCTACTGTATCGGTAGTCCCTACGGATACTTCCGTGCTGTGGGTTTCGACCATTATTCCCTCGGCGGTTGTTTTCGTGACGACGGTCGTCGTTCGTCCCTCGGTCGAAGCGCCGGTTCCAGTGAGTACGACGGTCATCTCGCTGGTCTCTTGCATATGGAGTGGTGTTCCATTCTCTCCTACCATAGTTATAATTATTACGTTGTCCAGAGCTCTCTTGGGTTTGCGTCTGCTGTGGTGTCTGGCACACTTTGTCGACTGTAGTTAAGTTGACATGTCTCTCCTCACGCCTGTCAGCCTTCTGCTGACGGTGTGTCGGGAACTGTTCAGTGTTTGCATCCAACCGTCGCAGGATTTGGTCACACTGCTGAAAAGTGGATACCCCTGCAGCAATCAATACACGTTGCACGTCTGCAGGGTATTGCCAAACGATGGTGTTTACTGGGTCTTGTTCAGACAATGGGGGTTGAAGACAACGAAGTTTCGCAAGCTGGGTTGCGAAGTAGTTCGCATAACGCGTTGGAGTATTACAGCTGTATCGGGGAGTATTCATCTCAGCTCTGATGCTCTGCTGGATGTCGCTCGACCAGTAAGTTCTTAACAAGGCTTCTTTGAAATCCTGGTAGCCTTCAAACGAGTATCGGAATGCTCTAAATCAGGTGCTGACTTGCCCCTTAAGCAAACGCTCAATAACTCGGAGCACCCTCTCCGGAGTTACCATGGTGTCTCTCATGTAGCTTTCTACGTTGGCCAGAAATTCAACTGGAGTAATACCACTTCCAGTTCCTGAGAAGCGAGCTGGTTGCTCCTCTCTCGAACGGATAATAGTTACATTTCCCTGCGTATGCGCGGGTCTAAATGAATTCTGCATGTAGTTATGCGTAGGCGTATTCGTTTCATGACTAAGTCGATTGGGTGCTGGTTGAAAAGGATGGGCGTCAAAGTTCAAAATCTGACTTTGCGCTGAACCAGTGAATTGGGATGGTTGCGGTTCTATGGGTGCGCTGGGTTGGAAATGAGTAGACATCATCCCTGCGGATTGTGATACGGGTGTCGCCTGAGAGTCTCTCATCTGTGAGGGTAACTGTGTCTCTCTAGTCTGTCGAGACGTCTTTCTATAACCTCGAGTCCTGGGATGGTTCTAGCTGCGACTTTATTACCTAAGTCGTTAAGTTGTAGCTCGATCCTATCGACTTTCCCTTTGAGGTTCGTGTCAACTTCGCGTATTGCCGTCCTCAGGTTATAGCTAAGGTCTAACCTCTCGGTTACCGCGACTTCCTCGAATCGTTTCTGAAAGGAATCGATTTCTCCTTCGACTTTCGACACGTTGTCTTGGATCTTTCCAACATCATCTCTGACCTCGGCTACCTTAGCCTCCATTGTGGTCTTGTGTTCGTTGAGGTCACCCCTCAATAACATGAGATCGATTTTATGTTCCTCACGATGAACGTCAACTGTTTCACGTAAGCCTGCTACGGTTTCTGTCAACTCCGTAATATTCCTCCTATTGGTGTTTAATTCGTCCTTGACCTTTATCATGCCGTCGACGATCGTCTTGACGTTGTTATTCACGGCATTGGCTGCACCTCTCATCAAAATCAATCCAATATTCATGGTCGCCATGTCCTTTTTCACGGTGTCCATAAATCCATCGACGTGAGTCAATCGAGTCCCAAATTCTTCTCGAGTGTGCTCCAGGTCGGCTCTCATATCTATCTGGACTCTGTTTATGGTCGTTTGAATTTGAGCTGTGTGCTCCACCAATCGGGTCTGCACATCCTCCCTAGCTCTATTCATCTGGTCGGTTAAGCAATCTATACGCTGGTTAGCCTCCTGATGGTGTCGTATGACATCCACCCTAACAGCTGCTAAACCTGCCGTAAGATCATTCCTAGCTTCGACTCTATATGCGTCCATGTCGGCCCTGACCTGAGTTAAATCAGTCCTAACATTGTTAACTGACTGGGTGTTAACCTCTAAATCTTGTCTTACTTGGTCCACATGACCACTCACAATATTTATGGATCTGGTGTTAACCTCTAAATCTTGTCTGACTTGGTCCACATGACCACTCACATTGTTTATCGACTGGGTGTTAACTTCTAAGTCCTGTCTAACATTGTTAACAGCTTGGGTATTCTCACCTAAATCAGCAGTAATCTGCTGGAGATTAGCATTAACACCTGCCATCATCTACCCAAACACACGACGAATAGTTTCCTCATCCATTGACAAGAAATACATTTTGAGAAAGTGAGGGATCAATATCTAATGGAACTTACAGCTATGATTAGTTACTTGGTGATATAAAGCTTGTTTCATTTAAATAAATATCACGAATACAGCTGGAGTATGCAAACTAAGTGCTTCTACATTTACAAAGACAACGGCGAGCAAAGCAAAGTATTACATTTACTCAGGATGAGGCATCATCAAAGAAAATCCTATCCATCATTTATCTAACACAAGCTGTACCCGGCATGCGTTGCAATGCCAATCAAAGAAAGTGTTGGCGTTGAAATTCTGTTTTTTTGAAGTTCTTTTGGGTACACAACATGTTTTTCAATTTCCGTTAACTGCCCCGATGCTATCGTAAAATGGATTTTCTAATTTAGAATCAATCGTGGGAGCGTGCACAACAACTTTCAAAAGTTTCATCGCAATCGGATGAATGGTATATGAACGTATACGGGATTTTGTTTGAACGATTCGTGCGCTGTCACTCATTTGTTGATTCTACTCGTACGCTACCTATTGAGAAATGAATTTGCTAAGTCAATAACTCATCAAGGTTTCATCACAATCGAAGAAGGTTATATGAACGCATAGGGGATTTTGTTGAAACGCTTCGCGCGTCGTCACCCATTTGTTGCATATACTCGTGCGCTACCAATTGTGAAATGGATTAATTAAATCGAAACCCTTCCCAGGCGTGTACACAATAACTCATCAATGTTTCATCGCAATCGGATGAATGGTATATGCACGTATACGGGGTTTTGTTTAAACGATTCGTGCGCTGTCACTCATCTGTTGAATCTACTCGTGCGCTACCTATTGAGAAATGCATTACTTAGTCGAAGCCCTTCCCTGGCGTGTACACAATAACTCACCAAGGTTTCATCGCAATCGAAGAAGGTTATATGAACCCAATAGGGGATTTTGTTGAAACGCTTCGCGCGTCGGCACCCATTTGTTGCATCTACTCTTGCGCTACTTATTGTGAAATGGATTTACTAAGTCGAAACCCTTCCCTGGCGTGTACACAATAACTGATCAATGTTTCATCGCAATCGGATGAATAGTATATGAACGCATACCGAATTTTGTTTAAACGATTCGTGCCCCGTCACTCATTTGTTGAATCTACTCGTGCGCTACCTACTGTAAAATGTATTTACTAAGCCAGAAACCTTCCTTGGAGTGACCATCATATTTCACCCAAGTTTCACCGCTAACGGCAGAATGGTATATGACCTTATACGGGACTTTGTTGAAACGCTTCGCGCGTCGTCCCTCATTTGTTGAATCTACTTGTGCGCTGCCTGTTGTATAGTTGATTTACTAAGCCAGAAACCTTCCAAGAAGTGTACACAACATCTCACCCAAGTTTCATAGCTATCGGACGAATGGTATATGAATGCATACGGGACATGGTTGAAACGCTTCGCGTGTCGTCGCTCATTTGTTGATTCTACTCTTGCGCTACTTATTGTAATATGGATGTACTCAGCCATAAACCTTCCCTGGAGTGTACACAACATCTCACCCAAGTTGCATCGCAATCGGATGAATGGTATGTGAACGTATACGGGACGTTGTCGAAACGCCTCGCACGTAGTCACTCATTTGTTGAATCTAAACGTGCGCTTCGTATTGTAAAATGGATTAACTAAGCCAGACACCATTCCTGGAGTGTACACAACAATTCACCAAACATTTATCACTGTCAGACGAATAGTATATGACCTTATACGGGACTTTGTTGAAACGCTTCGCGTGTCATCGCTCATTTGTTGAATCTACTGCTGCGCTACCTATTGTAAAATGGATGTACTAAGCCAGAAACCTTCCCTGGAGTGTACACAGCAGCTCACCCAAGTTTCATCGCTATCGGATGAATGGTATATGACCTTATATGGGACTTTGTTGAAAAACTTCGCGCGTCGTCGCTCATTTGTTGATTCTGCTCCTGCTCTTCCTAATTTAAAGGGATTTACTAAGCCAGAAACCTTCCCTGGAGTGCACACTTCTCAGCCTAGTTTCATCGCTATCGGACGAATGGTATATGAACGCATACGTGACTTTGTTGAAATGCTTCGCACGTCGTAGCTCATTTGTTGAATCTACTTGTGCGCTGCCTATTGTAAAGTGGATTTACTAAGCCAGAAAATTTCCCTGAAGTGTACACAACATTTTACGCAAGATTCATAGCTATCGGACGAATGGTATATGAATGCATACGGGACTTTTTTGAAACACTTTGCGTGTCATCGCCCATTTGTTGAATCTACTCGTGCGCTATCTACTGTGAAATGTATTCACTAATTTTGACACCTTCACGTAAGTGTATACAACATCTCATCCAAATTTAATCGCTATCGGACGAATGGTATATGAACACATACGGGACTTTGTTGAAATGCTTCGCGCATCGTCGCTCATTTGTTGAATCTACGCGTGCGCTACCTATTGTAAAATGGATTTACTAAGTCAGAAACCTTCCTTGGAGTGTACTCAACATCTCACCCAAGTTTCATCGCAATCGGACGAATGGTTTATGAACGCATAGGAGACATACATACCCACAGACAAACTATCACGTTACGTTGATTTTTATATATATAGACTAAAGCCTCACCCCATGGACTTCTATCAAACATGAATGCCATGCGGTCAATTGATCTGCAGTACGACTTTCTAAGTTCGTCCCAGTCCTGTCAATTAACCATTAATCAATATTAAGATCCTCCTAAATAACATGGAACTGACGGTCACCACGTTAACGTCGGCACATGAGTTGGGCGCCATTTTATGAGACCGTCGGTGGAGCTGCCAGGATAGCCAACAACCGCAATGACTTCCCTAACATCTCATCCGTCGGACATAATTGCCGAGAAGATCAGGTGAACTTCCAAATAGGCTAAAACGGCACGAGAATCTGTAGTCCACAGGGATCGTGGTAAATGGTGACGATGGTCATAGACCGCCTAAGGAAATGTTCACCTTAAAAACTAGACTGAGAAAATAAACATCCAGACTTATGTAAAACACCGTGAAAATTTATTGTTAAAATTCACAAGCCCCCTAGCCTAGTTCGGAGGGTTTCAATCGGCTAATCCGCAAGCTAACAAACAAACAAAAATAAAGAGCAGGTCCCTACCTGAGAAGTCACGGAAAACCCTCGCGAAAGATCTATCTCACAATAACAAAGCAACAACAGCAACACTAGGAAAATGGTATGACGCAAATCCCTAGGTCAAGTTACAAGATCAAGCTAATATCAGAATCTATATATTTAAAACAGTAAGGTGATTTTTGTTACCACGAGATTGAGAGAACGACTGAACCGATTTACTTCGTAGAGCACTCTAACGAAAGCTCTTGGCCTCTAGATTTGCAGAGTGTCTCTAAAATAAACAAATATATTACGGTATATTTTTGAATTAATATAGAAAATAGCAGAATTCTTGCCCCTCACGCATGCGCACAATCCGCCTGGGATCATGACAAAATGGCGGTGAGAAGTCCATTAAAATGTAAGTTATTTAATAAGCTTCCATGTAATTGAAATCATACATTAACCAAGTTCTGACAATAAAATATAATAACAGTATGAACGTATACGAATGTGCAACATTGATTTATTTGGATAATGAAATGGATTATTTCCTTCAGACAGCGGCTTTTGAAGATAATGAACGGCTGCGTCTGCTGCTAAACAAGAGTGCTCGACTAGCTATGTGGTTAAGGCGACTGACTGTGGTTCCAAGGTACACCGGTTCGATCCCAGCCCTCGCCATTTTTTTTTTTTACCACTGAAATATTGTTTAATCAAGGAGTATTAGTACGGTTTTATGTCTGTTAAAGATACATATTTCTACATTCCCTCTCAATACGGTTTATTTCCGTTTTACCATTGCATTACAGCATGTGATCAAAAGAGCAAACTGTTGTCCTCAGTACGCCGTTTAAATATCTGCAATCAGTTCCTCTAACTGACAACATATGGCAGTACATCGCCCATATAGTTCCAATAACTGACAGCAGATGGCAGCACCATTGCATCGATATATTTAAAACACAAGACATGGCACGTTTTCACGTGATGGAGAATTATAAAGGAGGGGAATATTTAAGAAGGGAAATTTTGAGGAACATTAACCGACAGTTGAATGTGTAGACTATGTTGTTTATGTATCTTAATATTGCAATTTCTTCCCAATGCTTCGGTGGTCAAGTTATTAGCGTCCTAGACTAAAAGTTATAATTATGCATCGTCGATATACTCTTAAATTATTAAAGAAAAAAGTAGTTTTCCAGGCACTCGCGCGTGTCCACAATTGCTTTCGCCATGAGAGACACTTGGCAAACATAATTCGTTTGAAGGGCTCCGACATCGTGGTCACTCAGCCCCGTGTACTTGGGTGTGCATGTGTGAAATTTTCTCTCATAACCTGTGTTATTGCGATGGCTGCATTACTGTGTGTATTTGTAATTAAGGTGGTAAATGGCAAGGAGACGGCCAAGGCCTTAAGTTAGGAACCATCCCGGTATTTGCCTTAAGTGGAAGTGGGAAACCACGGAAAACCACATCAAAGATTGTCGAGCTGGGAATTAAACCTTCCTCTTCTTAGTAATACCTCAAGAGACTGAATGTGCCCCGTTTTTGCCCTCAGACCAGAATTAAATTTCTTGGCAGAGCAGGAAATGTAACTTAACCCGGGTGTCCGGGGCGATAGACAAGAATAGGTGGGCCTCCATGTGTTAATACGATTTTTGACATGCACGGGACATTGAATTCAAAAACTGCCTCCATTAGGGTGACTGCCGAAGTGAGTATTGAGTATAGGCCTATGGTCGTTCCAGTAGTTGGCGAAGTGATTCTATGTTCCCCTGCAAAATGTACTGCCATAACCTATAACAGGTGATGGAAATTGCTTATTTAGAGCAGTTTCGTACTGTTTATAACAAAATGAAGAACGTCATTCTCAGCTGCGTTTTCAAGCTATTGCAAAAAATTTCGCTGGCTGGAACAATTATAAGGAATTTATTAGAAGCGATCAGTCTCATCGCATTCTCCTCACCAACCAACTTGAGTATGAAAGTCTCTGGACGGTAATGTTGAACTTCATTGTATCAGACAATTGTTTAATGATTATTTGTTTAGAGTACTGAGTCTAACTACGCAGTTGATTTCGGCAATGGAAGTATTATTTGCCATTTAATATTTAGCGGCTCCGTTATTGCAGGACACTATAGTGTTATCGAATAATACGAAGCCACATTTAAAATCCAATATAAATAGGCCATTTCAGAAACAATTCCAGATATTATGCAGTACAGTGTACTGTAAGGTCTTTGACGATCAAATGTAAACATTGTTCTACATTGTATGTCTCTTGCGTAAAATCTATGCGTGGTTACTTTGGTATTTACTGTTGTGAGGGTAAAATTGATCTGCTGGAATATAACATATTTGCCAAGCTGCAACAATGTATATTAATTTAAAAGTCATTGAACTTATAACCAGTAGTTAAAACACATACATCAGCGTTAACAGATTGGATACTGAAGATGAAAGCCAGCTACTTCATTTCCCTATTATTGAATTTTTCAATTCCTTGGAATTAAGTGATTCGCCTCCACATACTCCGAACGTTTGAGTCATAGTTATGCTCCTTAGAAATCTGAACGTTTCCCAAGGACTCATATATGGTAATATATTAATTGTAAGAAATATGTAAGAAATTGCTTGGATTCGGATATAATAGGTGCAGTAATATTAGGCAGAGAGCTCAAATCCTACGACTTGATTTAACACCTTCCGATAAAACACTTGCAGGTACAGTACATTTTCTTTTAATAGGCAACAATGTCCTATTCGCTCGGCCTACTTTATCACAATCAATCAAGCTCAACTCTTGAACGTATTGGGCTATTTACCTCATCACGTTTTAAGTCATGACCAGCAGGATAGTGAAGGTACAAAAAAGGTCCTGTATGGGATGGTAAAGAATAAGAGGCGGTAGGATCCTGCGGATTATGTTAGAATGGTGAACAAAAGGGGACAAGAGATAGAGAACAGGGAAGAACTGAAGAAAATGTGGAAATAATATTTTGAAGAACTCCTGAACCCAAATGGAAACCACGGCGTGGAGGAAGAAATCGGGGAAGAGGTACAGTAGATGAACTGCAAACAGAAAAGGACTTAACATGGAAAGAAGTGGAAGATGCAGTGAGGAAGATGAAAGGAGGGAAGGCACCGGGTGTGGATGAGTTGAGTGTGGAGATGGTGAGAGCAGCAGGAGAGGTGGGGATACAATGGTTGTACCGAGTGATGAAGACGGCATGGAAGGAAAGGAAGACCCCAGAGGACTGGAAAAAGGGAATAATTGTCCCGATCTGCAAGAAAGGTAGTAGAACAGAATGCAGAAACTATCGGGGAATAACACTGATGAGTCATTGTGCAAAGATGTTTGAGAAAGTTTTGGAAAGGAGAATTAGGACAAGGATAGAAGGAGGGATGAGGGAAGAACAACATGGCTTCAGAGTAGGAAGGTCCACAGTGGATTTGATTTTTAGTGTAAGGCAGTTACAAGAACAGCACTATGAGTATGGAACAGATCTACTGATGGCCTTCCTGGACATTGAGAAAGCATATGGCAGTGTATGCAGAAACAAAGTATGGAAATCCCTGGAGGATAGAGGAATAGAAAAATGGACTACAAGGAGGATAAAGGAGATGTACAAGGGAAACGTGAGCTGTGTGAAAGTGGGAGGAGAGAGATCGGACTGGTTGGAACAGAGAAACGGCCTGAAACAAGGAAGTGCACTGTCACCGTTACTTTTCATTGTGGTGATGGATGACATAATGACCCGAGTGCCACAAGTAATTGGGGAAGGAATGGTGCTTGCAGATGATTTGATGATTTGGGGAAACAAGGAGGAGGAGGTACAGGAAAAGTTGGACGTGTGGGAAGGAGTGATACAAGGTTATGGGATGAAATTTAGCATAAATAAGAGTGAGATGGTGATCACAACAAGGAAGAAGGAAAGAATCACAACAGGAATAACAATTGGTGGGGAACAGCTGAAGAAAGTGGAGAGTTTCAAGTATCTGGGAAGCCTGATACAAGAGAATGGAAGAAACGATAGAGAAATAAATGAACGGGGGAGACAGGCAGAAGCATTCCGGAGGAGTGTAAGAAGCATGTTATGGAGCAAGGATGTCCCTCAGAACAGCAAAAAGATCATATATCGGACGTACTATGTCCCTATCCTGACGTATGCCTCGGAGACCTGGGTTATGAAAGGAAGGGAGAAGAGCAAAATACAGGCCAGTGAGATGAGGTTCTTGAGAAGCAGTATTGGAGCTACAAAGTGGGACAGAATAAGAAATGAGAGGACCAGAGAATTAATGAAGGAGGAACCATTACAGGATGGTATAGAGAAATCTAGACTTAGATGGTATGGACATGTAAAACGAATGGGGGAGAAGAGGATACCCAGGAGGATACACGAGACGAAGTGGGAAGGAAAGAGACCAAGAGGGAGACCGAGAGACAGGTGACTGAAGGGGGTGGAAGAAAGCGTGAAGAAGAGAGGAGAAGACTGGACAAGGGTGGAGGCTGAGAGGTGGTGGGAAGACAGAAGATGTAGGAGAGGCTTGTGTTCCAAACAGACCCGGCCAGTGGCTGGAAACTGTGCAAGATGATGATGACCTCATCACGTTTTCAGTCATGACCAGCAATATGTTGCAATGCTGAGAGTGCTATCTTTTGACGCCCTTAAAGTTGCAATAGTGCTAAAAAAGTAATCGTACAAAGAATGTAACTTATATAAGAAGCTTCTTCAGTAAATTTGTTTTCCATTGTCCGTCATGTTTTGACGGGTTTCATCTAGTTTACATTTAAGAGGGTAGCAAAACCAATCTAATTTAGGATGATACCATCTCCACATTTACATTTAACGTTAATTCATCTAGCTAAGTCCTATCAGTTAATAACAAAATTTACGGCCCATGACGTCCGTAATAGAAAACAATTACATTCAAAGCTAAGTGAACAGCCATATAAAAAAAACATTTAATTATTCTTAGGAACAACGTGCTAACAGCACACAATAGGGTAACATGTAGGATTCATACATTTTTACATCATGAATAATTAATAAAAGACAACAGTTTTATTAAAATGCCTGCCTGCACCTTGGTTTACTCTTTGTAAGCCATAGTCATCTAATGTGTGTAGTTACGGTGACGACTGCGTAGTTAAGACTACGTCTAACATCGCATGGCCTGCGCTCCACAAGCTACGAACTCAAGGTTCGAGCAAGCTTCAGGTCGCTACAAAAGTGTCAGCTGTCTTAGTCATTTCCTCAAAAGGAAATACCTTCATTAGCACGGCCATGTCAGCAGGTTTCAGATGCAAAAGAACAAAGTTAGATAGAAAGAATTCGTTAGTTAGCTTTTGTTTTACCAAAATTATGCGTTTTATTATTAAGATGTCGGTTTAGGTTTATCGTTGGTTTATGGCGAATAAGACTGACAATAGCCTGGGCACGGAGTGTCTCCACTGAGATCAATCTCCACCAAAAGCCTCGACTCAAAAGTCGGAATACAATCATCGAGCAATAACAACTCGGACACACAATAACACAAGTTACCAGCGGCGCCAAGCTCGCGTTCAATAACTCTGGGATGGGCCTGCACACTCAGTCACCCTCCATAACATCTGGTCAACGGGAACAATCCCGGACAAGGTACACACAAATACCTTCACAATAAATATCTCCTTAAACAGGGTCGCCTACAACGTACTATAGAAAACCTGACATAACTGTACACGTCAAACGACGGTACACGCAAAAGTGCGTTTAACTAACAAAAAACAATCTATAAAAACATGTGATCAGATACAAGGTTGGACACTGGGTTCCATGAGCTAAATTGCAATGAAAGGAAAAGCGAATACAACAAGCATTCAGCCCTTCGTCAAACTATGTCTGTCTCATAATACAAGCGTGCTCTCAAGGGCACTGGGTCACAAACCAGTTCGTGTTGCCGCAGGCTATAACATTCCTGTGCTCATCTGACACAACACACACTATCAAGGCCGGCGATTTAAGCAAAATAAAACAGTACAGCTGGCCTCCCAATAAAAACTTTACCATAGGTTATAAACCTCGAAGAATACGTGTATAAAAACACGCTATAAATCTGAATACAACAATATCATTCCGTCTTTCAAACCAAAGACATCTAAATGGTAGCAATGTCACATTGCTGGAGCTCTTTGCTCTCAAAGATATAATACGTCAGTAGTTACTTGTACAACTTCAAATATATACGTGTCTTCACATGACACTATCAAAATAATAATTGTGACGCAGATTCCACACTCTGGATCTGCTTAATGATACGTTGGGAACTGGGTTCGATGCTAGACAACGAAACATCCCTTTCACTTCTAAGGTCCACACTTGACCAGATGGCTTCTGAGCAACATCTCAAATGAAATATAATGCAGTTACAAAACTGGTAATTACAGTCGATTACCTAAATGATACGACTGCTCTAACAAAGTCAGGGGTGTAACAAAGACTGGCTGCAAAGAATGCAGTTAAAGAAATATAACCATGGCATCTGATTGCCATAACTTAAGTCAGCAAAGACTTGAAAAATCACCCCAAATAGGGTTAAACAAAGTAGCCTCAAATGACTACGGTCACGTTTAGAAAAAGATAGGCATTGACGTTCTACGACGTCCATCAAGCTGCACCAGGGTTGACCAAAATGTCTGACCCAAGGGTGTCTCACTCTAACTGAAATAAATGACATCTAATTAGACTAGTTACATTCCCTACCTATAAAAATGGCTGACACTGAGTTCGGTTGGTTCACAAACTACATTACACCTACTATACCACCAGAAACTAGAACGAGAAAGGGTGTACAAAAACTCACGAAATGGAGGAACTCTCACCCAGCTCTCTGTTCAACGACAAGGGTTGAACAAATTCATCCCTGGTTTTCCGGAACGGCATCGTCCTCATCAGGACTCCCATCTGGACTCCTCCAAAGACCAGGGTTCGATCTGTCCCTGTCGATAACTTCGTGGATGTACTGGACATGCCTGGGAATGGCATCCTGGGTTCCTTCCTCCTCGTTCGCTGTTCTGGAAGCTCCACCATCATGCTGGTTCCAATAGATACATCACCCTCATACCATAGCGGTATTAGCCCATGATGTCGGTCTCAAACATGGTGTAGAATACGTTGATCACGTGGGTGATGGAATAAATCGTGTAGTAGTTCATTCTTTCACTTCAAAAATCACAATGTTCGTTGAAAATGTTACAGGCTTTAATACAATTGATAACACAGCCTTTACATCACAGATATTGAATTAATACGTGATCAAGCACTGTTCTGTGGTTCTTCACGTGTGCTGACGCCACTTTTACATCACGTAGCATCCGTGAAATGTGCGTCGTTTTGTAATCGAAAAATTCACTGTGGCAATTCAAATATACTGTACTTTCATAATCACAATTATATAAAGTAGTTATAACACTTTTACCTCTATATTTCTCACCAGGCTCTCGGCCCTCCACAAACACGTGGGTACAAAAATGTGGTGTTACGGTAATGTTATAAAATTCACTATACTTGCCAATTATTTCACAATATGCTTCCTGTTGTTAACTGTGCATAAATAACAGTGATTTGCAGTATATTCGTGCACGATGGCACCTGATAATAACTTCCACGCTAAACAGCGGATATTTTCTACGTCTAACAAGACGGATGCAACTTCACGCCTACACGGGGCGGATTCTCCAGACGTAGTACAAGGCACAGGGTTACACGAGGAAGTAGGTCGTCAAAACAAAGTCGTTGAGCGACTACTTACATTCCTATTTGCGTATCTGCAAGGGTATTACCTTACCTTAAGCGAAAATAACATTCTACAAAATGTTTTAATAATGCTGCATGACGAAATGGAATATTCTGAGTCTCGTGGAAAGAAAAATTAATTAATAAGACATCAGATAATTAATTAGCAGACTTCACCAAAGTCAAAAGTGCGATTCACCGCTACTTCAAAGAGTATAGCGTGAGCTCTCAGCTCCACGTGTCTCTCTGGGTGTGTTCAAAGGTACGACATCCCATCATAAATGTGCTGTTATATAAAATATCACATGAACCTTAGCTCAGCGGGTTCAGTACTTAAATTAAAAAACAGATAACACACACTATTACAGTCATCACAATTAACACCGGTTATCCGACAGATTCTACACACACCTAAAGTACACGGGGCTACATGACCGTGTTGTCGCAGCCCCTAAACTTAAGAACCAACCAACCAAACACAGAAATCTTATCTGCCTAGGTATATAAGAGTTGAAAACTCCATAAGTTAATGCCTATTTCTTAAGTTCTATTAAACCAATATCATTTTTATATTGTTCAAAAACTCTTCCTGACTGGATATCACAAAAAACATTAAGTGGCAGTTCACTCGGAATAACCACCGTACAAGTGTAAAATCTTCTAAAACATGCCAGGCCGATTTTAGCAATGTATTGTCGTTCAAAAGCTAAAGCTGAATATTTACAGAATTTTTCCAACGTACATAGTCTGTCTGTACTGTATAAAAAGGCATACTAAGAAACTATAGTTGGTTACGTGTTGTAGGTTCATCTATGCATACTAGGTCAGTAGCGTCACCTATACTTTGCTATAAGAACACAAGATCTTATTGTAGTTGGGTATTGTTTGTTCATCTATGCATACTAGGTCAGTAGCGTCACCTATACTTTGCTATAAGAACACAATATCTTATTGTAGTTGGGTATTGTTTGTTCATCTAAGCATACTAGGTCAGTAGCGTCACCTATACTTTGCTATAAGAACACAAGATCTTATTGTAGTTGGGTATTGTTTGTTCATCTATGCATACTAGGTCAGTAGCGTCCCCTATACTTTGCTATAAGAACACAAGGTCTTATTGCAGTTGGGTATTGTTTGTTCATCTATGCATACTAGGTCAGTAGCGTCACCTATACTTTGCTATAAGAACACAAGATCTTACTGTAGTTGGGTATTGTTTGTTCATCTATGCATACTAGGTCAGTAGCGTCACCTATACTTTGCTATAAGAACACAAGATCTTACTGTAGTTGGGTATTGTTTGTTCATCTATGCATACTAGGGCAGAAAGTCATCTAAGCGTTGATATAGGAACTCAAGCTATTAAATATGTGTTGTTTGTTCATCTATGCATACTAGGTCAGTAGCGTCCCCTATACTTTGCTATAAGAACACAAGATCTTATTGTAGTTGGGTATTGTTTGTTCATCTATGCATACTAGGTCAGTAGCGTCACCTATGCTTTGCTATAAGAACACAAGATCTTACTGTAGTTGGGTATTGTTTGTTCATCTATGCATACTAGGTCAGTAGCGTCACCTATACTTTGCTATAAGAACACAAGATCTTACTGTAGTTGGGTATTGTTTGTTCATCTATGCATACTAGGTCAGTAGCGTCACCTATACTTTGCTATAAGAACACAAGATCTTACTGTAGTTGGGTATTGTTTGTTCATCTATGCATACTAGGTCAGTAGGGTCACCTATACTTCGCTATAAGAACAGAAGCTATTAGTTACGTGTTGTTTGTTCATCTATGCGTACTAGATCAGTAGGTCATCTATACGTATTTTTAAGACCACAAGCGGTCAGTTTCATATCTTAGTTTCGTTGCGAATTCTTTTGGTACAATATTTAACGCTGAAAAGTGTTACAATTATCTCGAATGGAAACATGCAGAGAAAGATGATAATGAGTTTCAAACGTTCTAATTCTCTACACGCCTTTCTCCTCTACAACTTCCGTTGCAGGAAAGTACAAAGGATTTCAAGGATTTATAGAAGCTCAGAAATGTTAAGTTCCCCAACATATCCACGATTCTATGCTTTTCCATGCAATAGAAAAATCTACAAGGTTTTAATACGGTATTTATTCACGTTCTATTTTTGTCATTAGTCCAAACGTTTTCAAGGGAACGAGGTCTTCAGCCCCAATATAATTACCCTTGCCTATGCCACACATACCGGGTGATTCAGCAGTCTCATCCAATGTCGTATGTTGCAACCCAGCTAACGTGTGATGGCAGGAAGGTTGGTATTTCTCTGCCTGCATCCCCTATGGTACTTATCAGTCACAATATTGTATTCAAAATTATTTCATTTTATTTTTATTACCCTACTTAGTAATATTTTCTTCCCTGTGAACTTACAACGTTTCCCATAAGAATTTGCAACTGGTATTTTTTTGAAATTAGAGATTCTGAGGTGACCTGAGCTGGGTCCGTGTTTTCTCTTTTTCATTGACTTTGGAATGTGTCCTCTGAATTAGGGGATTTCAATCCATTTCCCACGAGTAATTGAATAGTTAAATAGTGGACAATCAGTAATAAAAGGCTTCTAATCTCTCTGGTCTAAATTCACATGAAAACTAGAACAAAGTAATCAAAACCAAAAGTGTGATATTCTGCATTATAAAGGCTCCTCTGTTGGTGGAAACTGTAAAAAATTGTTTGTCAGTTTCTTAAAAATATTGTTACGTTTTTAGGGTTCGTAAAAATAGGTCAGGCTATAATGCACTAAATCTTTATTTACAATAGTGTTATTTACACTAGTTAACACTAAATCAAATTATTTACACAAATTAACACTAAAACAAATTATGCCTACTTACTCGCACACACACATTCACAGAATCTCACTTTATACAGCTACAAGTCACTATTTATGTACACTGATCTCTACAAGTCAGTCTCTCTTGCAGTCACTATTTATCTTCCACAGTCACTATTTACATTATTTATTTCCACATTTATCTTCACACCCCGTCTTCACTATTTACAGTCCTCCATTATTTATTTTCACTCATCGCGCTCGGCACGGCAAACTGCTTCAACTGACACTAACTCCGATCTCACACTCGCTCGCTCCCACGCAGAACTGCCTGCTCACCTGAGCTTGCTCGGTATATATGCAGTCAGCCCTCTGGTCTCGAAAGTCCTAGTCGTTGCTCCTTCCAGTAGCGTCGAGTATGTCCTCGTGGTTGGGTTCCAGAACTCTTTAGCTCCTCCCAGTATATTGTTCGGGACCTTCCTGTCGCATCCAGTAGTCTCTAGAAGCAGAATAGTCTGGAAGCCTTGCGTCAATAGTGTACCTGATTCGTAGAGTTATTGTATCTATTGGTGGTGGCCTTGGGGAGGGGCTACCCTAATTAGCCGGCCGGATTGGCTATTCTGCATTCTTCACACACCCCGCCCGCCTGTCTCGCCCACAGTGACTCGTTACACTTGGTATTTGTGGCGGCCTTGGGAGTAACTAAGAGGGGTGCGTACCTGAGAACGGTCTCTTTCGTTGGGAGATTCGTCGTACGGCCCCTCCCCCGAGAACTGTCTGTCCGGCTAGCGGCGACACGTTTCACTACCCCCGTCTTAAACACAACTCGCCTCGAGTTGTTCATCGTCAGGCTGTCCGTTGTCCGAGGAGGTGGCATTGACGGCGCTAACAAGCCCCTGTTTTGGCTGGCTCTCACTCGCTTCTCTAGCCGTGAAGTTGCTCCTTGCCGACAGCTGCTCATTAAATGGCCCCTTTTTCACCGTAGCCAACAGGTGACTTTTCTTCTGCAACGGCGTCCCGGTGATGGTTTACGTCGCTTTGGTGGAGGGTAGCCAACCTCCATCGCCTCTTCGTTTCCAGCGGCGTCACTCTTTTTCGGTGGCGTCACCCAAACTGTCCTCTTCTCCGCCATCATACCCAATACGATGTTTTTTGCCTGCCGCGGGTATCGCCTTCCACTGAGCATCGAATGCTGAGGTACCATGGCGTCGCGATGCTCATCCGCGAAGATGTATGCCGCCTCTTGTTGTACGTGCCCGGGAGGCAAGCGAGCTAGCGTGAATTCTTGAAGTGATTTACTCGCGCACCTGTCCTTATCTTCTAGCCGTAGCTGGTACATGGGCGGTAGCTGGTGGCCCACATGATGCTCCTCCAGCGTCGCGACGATCCCGTTTTAGCCGGTCCCCGACTGGATGTCGTGTAGCACCTCCGCCATGCGTTCCTGAAGTCCCGTGATGAGCTGAACTGTTCCGTCCTCTAGCGTGCACCCGGCATGGTTCGTCACAGTGTCGAACCCGGCCCCGCAGATCTGCCGTGACGTAGCTTCATCGACGTGCGGGGTCATCACACTTGTGACACTGCTCCTGTCGTCAGAGATGCTAAGCCTCAATCCGGTTTCCAGGCCTGTGATGCTTCCCAGTGGCTCGTCCCCATCTCGCTCAGCATTCCGACCTCCGGACTCCACGATGCGTTCGGCTTGGTCATCAGCACCCTTTGTAGTGTCACTTCCCATACCGCCTCCATGCTCGTTATGACTAGTTTCATGCTCACAATGCTCCACTTTATTTTCAGAATTGTCCCCAGTTTTCTTTTCCAAATTTTCGGGAAATGCCGCCATTTTCTTTCCAAGTTTTCCAAATGTTCTGCCATTTTATTTCCAAGGTTTTCGAAATGTTCCGTTATTCTCTTTTCAACATTTTCCAACACCTCCCACATGCTACAAGGAATCTCGAACAGAAATGTGTCAGGATCCTCGCCAGCGTCCAGCAGTAACTGACGTAACCGCACTTGTAGCGTAGACTTGGTTCCTGTTGCATCAGCATCCCTCTCTTCCAGTTCTTCACGCAATTCTGACACCTTCAGTTTTGAAAGTTTTACTTTCCTTGTCGCCATTTTATAGTCCAAAATGCGAGACACACGGACAGTCCGAACACGATTAACCAGGCTTCCAGATGGTACACACAAGACAGTCACTAATAATTAACTATCGTACACACTTCCTTAAAGTAGGCCTTTTCAAAAGTACGCACTGTTTCATACAGAAGCACTCACGTATAACCTGACCCCACACATCTGACACCAATTGTAACGTTTTTAGGGTTCGTTAAAATACTGGTCAGGCTATAATGCACTAAATCTTTATTTACAATAGTGTTATTTACACTAGTTAACACTAAATCAAATTATTTACACAAATTAACACTAAAACAAATTATGCCTACTTACTCGCACACACACATTCACAGAATCTCACTTTATACAGTTACAAGTCACTATTTATGTACACTGATCTCTACAAGTCAGTTTCTCTTGCAGTCACTATTTATCTTCCACAGTCACTATTTACATTATTTATTTCCACATTTATCTTCACACCCCGTCTTCACAATTTACAGTCCTCCATTATTTAATTTCACTCATCGCGCTCGGCACGGCAAACTGCTTCAACTGACACTGACTCCGATCTCACACTCGCTCGCTCCCACGCAGAACTGCCTGCTCACCTCAGCTTGCTCGGTATATATGCAGTCAGCCCTCTGGTCTCGAAAGTCCTAGTCGTTGCTCCTTCCAGTAGCGTCGAGTATGTCCTCGTGGTTGGGTTCCAGAACTCTTTAGCTCCTCCCAGTACATTGTTCGGGACCTTCCTGTCGCATCCAGTAGTCTCTAGAAGCAGAATAGTCTGGAAGCCTTGCGTCAATAGTGTACCTGATTCGTAGCGTTATTGTAATGGTGGTGGCCTTGGGGAGGGGCTACCCTAATTAGCCGGCCGGATTGGCTATTCTGCATTCTTCACACAACCCGCCCGCCTGTCTCGCCCACAGTGACTCGTTACACTTGGTATTTGTGGCGGCCTTGGGAGTAACTGAGAGGGGTGCGTACCTGAGAACGGTCTCTTTCGTTGGGAGATTCGTCGTACGGCCCCTCCCCCGAGAACTGTCTGTCCGGCTAGCGGCGACACGTTTCAATATATTATGTTCGACGATGTCGAAATGTAAACATTATGTGTCGGAAAACTGTATCATAATGAGGCTCATTATAACACTATTTTTCATTATAAAACAGTTTCTTCCACCAATCAGAACTCAAGAAACAGTTGTGTGACCAATAAGATAAGAATTCCTTCGCGCATGCCCTCAAAATCCAACATATTTCGGTGTTGTCAAGCAAAGTGAATGGTCTCTGCTTCCGGAGTGCCTTGACCACGCATGCGCTCTGTTCAGTCACCAAAGCCAAGCGCGCCATGTTCACTAATAACTGAATTAACTGAATCCCACAGATATTTATGAATATTTATGTTAAAACATATAATAAAGTTATAATTATCGTCGAACATAAACATTCGTATGCAACTCGCCTATAATGGTAATTAAGACACTCGTATGGAAATTATAAAACTCGCTTACGCTCGTTTTATAAAGATACTCGTGTCTTAATTATAGCCATTATAGGCTCGTTGCATAATGTACTATATTAACACTATTGATTAAACAGTTGAAATAATTTCAGTACCTTGCAAAACATTTCCACTGTATTAAGTCACATGTACAAAGTAAATGTTGGAAAACTGCCATCGAGTCTAATAATTTGTACACCTCTGAAAGTGCCCAAGATGGTAATTAACGCCTTTGTGGATGGACTGTGTTTCACAACATTGAGGAGGTCATTGAAAACTAAGGAGAAGTCTTGACTCATTGTCACATTCATTCTTCCTCACTGTAGCTCTTTCTGAATGACTATTTATATAGATTTTTAGAACACCATGGCCACTTTGATGATCGAGATATTATTACTTGGCCCCAGTACTCAACACCTGGCAAGTTCCACAATACCGCAAGATAACGCTCTTTTTGCAATGCTAATGGCCACGAAACTGCTATCTCCGACATGCGAGAGCAGTTAGTGGCGATAATAATATCCCTTTCGTGTTGCTATAAATGAGAGTCGACACGAGTTGTGAGGATGCTAATGGAGAGATGATGTAGATCCGTCTATTTGGATTTCTGTGAAATATGTTTGATAACCTGTGTCATTGTGATAGCTGAAATAATGTGTGTGTTTGCAATTAAGACTAGAATTTCGATAGGAGAGATTCGAGTCATTGGTTTAGGTACCATCTTGGCATTCGCCTGGAGTAAAAGTAGCAAACCACGAAAAGCGAGTTCTAGGAAGGCTAAGATGGGAAATGAACCTATATATTTTCATTGCTGCCTTTCAACGCTGAGTGAACCCATTTCGGCTCTCAGACCAGAACTAAATTTCTTACTAGAGCCGGGAATTGAACCCATACCTCCGCGGTGGCAACCAAGAACGCTAGCCACTATACCACGAGATGGTTAGAAAGAGAGGAGGACGAAATGTGTAAAGTAAGATCAAATTTTGAATATACTGCATTAGTTAAATTGCCAGAGACGTAAGGTAGGCTACAGGAGCTGTGTTGGCAAGACGGGTTTGCTTATGATAGAGATTCGTGGATTGTGCCTAATTCCACAAGGCAATTCTTACAATTAAGTGCTTCCCGCTTTTCTCTTTCTTTATACAGTAGTTTGGGCCTACTTAGGACCACGGGGCTCATATCCACTCTTCGGTAAAGTCGTTGCTTTCTTCTTAATCTTCTTCCAGTAGTTCCTCATTTTCTGACTATGAGTCAGTCTTCTTTCCTCTGTCCAATTAGCTCCTGTAGTCTTCTTACTTGTAAGGGACGTTGGGAAAACGCCCTGTCGGATGACCTGACGGAACATCAGACGGTCACGAATTTGTTCCAGTGGGATATCTAGTTGTCCATATCTGACTTAACTGACGCAATCCATTTGTTCTTAGAAGCCTTGCCTCTTCCTGTTACTGTGAATATCCTGTTGGTGAGTCTTTCAGAATCCAGACGTGCTAAGTGTCCATAAAAGGTCAGGCGTATTTTCCTTATAGACGTGATGATGTGATTCTGGTGTTCATACAATTCATCATTATGACAGATTCTGTAAATTCCTCCTTCCTCTCTAATTGGACATAATATCCTCCTCAGGATCTTCCTCTCGCTTAACTCCATTTTTCTGAGTGGACCCTTTCTGGTCATTACAAGGCACTCAGAAGCATGCAGAACAGATGGCTTGACGACGGAGTTGTAGTGTCTGAGTTTGAGCTTCCCGCTTTTAATTATTTTTTTTGCGTGTTATTTTGTGACAACACTATGCAATATTTATTTCAGGTTAGGGTGCTTGAATACTTGTTTTCCCGCCTAATGTAATTGGGCACAATTTGTGTTGACTGGGTGAAAAGCTTTCTTTAATATTACTAATGCTCGTCTAGTGCAAGTGAAGCCCTCGGTGAGGGCGCTGCAGGTGCGAGCGAGGGGGCGAGGAGGGAGAGCACGTGGTGGACGGCGGGAGAGAGTCACACCATTGGTAAATCATCCTCACGGGCGCCGCGCTACCCAGCGCCAGTTGGTTTCTCTACAAGTCACGCGGCAGCAAATAGCAGTAGATCCAGCAACATGATGACTAGAGGGCCAAGGGGAAGCCTAGTAGTTCAAATATTTTCCGGGCCTTCAGATGAACTTATCGCGCTGTGCATCAAACATGCTCTCATCAGAATCTATTAGATGCCACCATAGAAGCATGTGAATTGGCAAGATACTGGTCACCTTACATATAAATTTAATTTTTGGAGGTTTAGCCAAAAGAAATGTTGTACTTATAGTACCAATTATTGGTGTATTGGTGTATATTTGTAAATATCACATTGTTATAATTATGTATTCTGATACGATTAAATAAATAAACCAAACCGTTTACGGACACATGGCACATGCATTAAGTTGTTTCATTTAAGGCGAGATTTTAGTTCACCAGAAAATTTACCATCTAAATGTCACTAACAAGTAACAACTTACGGTCATCTGCACACAACACAACGTTTTAGATTTCCATCGCTAAACTTTATCGGCTTCATTGACATTTTGAATGAAACTGAACATATTATAATCTCGTTTGTGTCCGAGAACCTACAGTGGCATTTAGTAGCCACGTCCGCAACTAGGTGTCGTGGACGGTAGCATTTGGTAGCAAAAGAAGGAACTACTTGAAATTACTGTCTGCAGTCCTTACTTGAATTAAAACAGATAACACACACTAATACAGCCATCACAATGAACTCCGGTTATCAGACAGATTCTACACACAACCAAAGTACACGAGGCTATATGACCGCGTTGTCGCAGCCCCTAAACTAAGGAACCACCCAACCAAAAATTTGCCGGCTTCATTGACATTTTGAATGAAACTGAACATATCATAATCTCGTTTGTGTCCGAGAACCTACAGTAGGCTACTGTTGTGCGTCAATGATTTCAGAAAGGGTAGTATTCTGCAAGATCCAGGCACTGCCCCACTCCTTCTCCTATAGCTGAGCTCTCAAGGTCAAGTGCAAAGCTAGCCGCCTTTAGCACTAATTTGCTACCAATGGAGGCAGCAAACAAATATGCAATGACTAGCAGTAGTGCCCGGCTTCGTCCGGTGGATTTATTTGTTTTATGGATGATAATGAATACTACTACAGAACTGAAGCGCTCAAGGATAAGGATCGGAAAGCACCAACGCTTATTGCAGCTGATAACCTCAGTATACTGCACCAACACCATCGTCCTTATTCAGAGGCATACTATTGTCATGATGATAACTGTTTTAAGGGGCCTAATAAATCTTTTTGCACTAATTACTCCCTGTGACTGCAATTTATAAGCAGCTCGCATTTCTGGACCAAAACACTTGTAGGGGCGACGTGATGCAGCCCGCATTGCCAGGCAACAGGTATTATTGAAGCTCTTCGGGTGCGCTTGTTCTTCCGACTTACTGAACAAAAATCAATCTTTAAGATTACCTGAGAGGTGTAGCCTAATTGTACATAGCCTAAACTATTCCTCTTGAATCTGGCTATCATATACAAAATAATTTGTTGAATCCGACTGGTAGTTCCAGAGATTAGCGCTTTTAAGCACACAAACACACAAACTCTTCAGCTTTATCATATTAGTATAGGCTTTCACAACCTTCGTAATTAACTACGACCTATTCTTTAAGATGTACCTCGCAGCGTGCTCGTTAAATTGAGTACAACGACCACGATGGGCACCTGTACTAAGTCCAAAGATTGGAGGTTCAAATCCCAGCGCTGATAGCGGCTATCCTCAGTGAGGTTTTTCCATTTTTTCCACACTCCCTCCTAACAAACGGTGGGAAAATCCGTTATTTGAATTCCATGAACACCCACCCCATCGCTAACCTAACACAAATAAACATACTACTACAGACATCACAGACACCATGGCTTTCAACATACATCCGAGTACACGAGGCTGATGACCAAGATGATCCGAACCCTTAAATGAATTAACAACTATAACAACACCTAGGTAATAAACTGTGTTTGTATCGATTGAAATTGTCAGTCGATGATCGATACACCCTTCCTGGACCCCTTGTGGGATAACAACAATTTGCTATGTCAAACTAAAGTTGGTGACTTCGGTGGCGTAGTTGGTAGCTTGCTGAGCCTCTATGCTCAAGATCTTGGGTTCAAACCGAGCCGAAGTTGTTGCTGAGGGTTAAAAATCCGTCAGTAGGCCTACCATCGGATAGGAAGTAAAGCCGGCCGGTTCATGTCATAGACTTATGGAATGTAAAAGAACCTTCCACTAACTACAATTGTGTGAAGCTAAATTTGTAGGTTAGATTTGATCAACGCTTTATTAGGTCAAACGTTCGTTGCCAGGTGCCAGTCGTGGTGGCATCTAGTAGCCAAGTTCGTGGCTAGGTGTCGTTGACAAAAGTAGGAACTACTTGACAGTGATCGTCTGCAGTCCTTACCTGAATTACAGATAATAATAATAATAATATCGCATGGCCTCGGGTGCTGGGTGCAAGCTTTGTAATTTGACACCCAAAGGGTAGCTTGCATGTCGAATTTCGTTGTTCCTTGAAGCACTATGAAAGTAAAGGAGGTTAGATATGTAAGCTCATTGAGCACTATAGCGCTTTCTACTAGAGAAATGAGGAACTTTGTGTTGGCGGAAACTCCAGAGAATAATTATGCCATTATGAACACGGCGTACTGAATTCAAATGGGTTCTTTGACATGCCAACATCGTATGACATGGTGTCGCAATTTTTTCCGCCTTTCAAAAAAATCACTTACTACGGCCAGGAGCGAACCTGCAAGCTTGGGATTAGTAGACCGACACGTTGACCACTCACCCACTGTAGCAAGCAATTACAGATAACACACACTAATGCAGTCATCACACTTAACATCGGTTTTCAGACAGATTCTACACACACCCAAAGTACACGGGGCTACATGACCGCGTTGTCGCAGCCCCTAAACTAAGGAACCAACCAACCAAACTGCATATCTCTTCAAAATTCTAAATGCAAATTGTTTCACAAAAGAAACTGTATTTCTTGTTGCAGGTGGCCGTATTGACCACGCCCACCACTACAACAACGCGTACCGGGCACTGGACGAGACGTTATCTTTAGAGGCAGCGCTGTTGGCAGCCATGCAGATGGTGGACCTCTCAGAGACTCTGCTGGTATTGACTGCTGACCACTCCCACGTCCTGACCATGGGTGGGCTGGCCACGGCAAGAGGGAACCCAATACTCGGTGAGTGCTCTCTTCTGTGGTCTCTTGAGACACTGGATCTAGAGGTCCTGAGTTTGATTCCCGTCTCTACCATGAAATGAAATTCTGGTCTGAGGACTAGAATTGGATACTGGTAAATTCAAGCTCGTGAGGAAGAACTAAGAGCCATCCGGAGGTTGTTTTCTGTGGTTTATTTATTTATTTATTTATTTATTTATTTATCTTATGGCTTTTAGTGCCGGGAGTGTCCCAGGACATGTTCGGCTCGCCAGAGGCTGTTGCTGCTTCTAGCGGACACCCATAGGGTGAGCTACAAGTTCCGTTCAATTTCAAGTAATTCCATCATTCGCTACCAGATACCCAATGATACCTAGTGGTGAACGTTTGAACTTTGATAGAGCGTTCCAACGAAATATAACCTTGAAATTTAGCTTCACACAAGTTTAGTCTGTGGAAGGATCTTTTACATGCCATAAATCTATGACACGGGACCGCCGGCTTTACTTCCCCTCCGAAGGAAGGCATACTGAAGGATTTTAATGCTCTTAAAAAATCCGACGACTTTGGCCAGGTTTGAACCCGCTATCTTGGACACAGCAGTTCAGCATGCTACCAACTACGCCACCGAAGCCGTTTTCTGTGGTTATCCACGTCTACTCCAGGCAAATGCCGGGAGGATACTTAAATGAAGGCCACGGCCGCCTTTTACCCCAATTCTAGCCCCAACTGCAAATACATGAATTTCTACAACCATTACAAAAACACAGGTTATCAGACAGATCTTACACACATCTAAGTACACGAAGTCGCAAAGCCCCTAGATGAATCAACTTCAACAACCCAGTTCCAGGACAGCTTAGATAGGAATCTAAACAAACTCTACTCAGTTTTGTCTCACGATGCTGAGTGTATCCCCCCATTCTGAACCTCATACTTGAGTTAAAGTTCTTATCAGAGGCGGGAATTGAACCCAGAAGCTTGGAATCCGGAGTCTCAATGGGTTCTCGGAAACTACGGAAGGTGAATGTGTGAATTTGAAGATGTGCTGTTGCTAATAATTGTCCTAATGGGGGAAGTAGCAACGTCATCTGCTGGTGGCATCGGTGGCGTAGTCGGTAGCATGCTAAGCTTCTATGCCTAAGGTCGCGGGTTCAAACCCGGCTGAAGTCGTCAGATTTTTTAAGAACGTTAAAAATCCTTCAATATGCCTCCCTTTGGAGGGGAAGTAAAGCCGGAGGTCTCATGTCGTAGATTTATGGCATGAAAAAGAACCTTCCACTAACTACACTTGTGTAAAGCCAAAATTTGTTGGTTAGAATTAATAACGCTCTATTAGTTCCAACGTTCACCACCAGGTGCTGACTACGATGCCATCTAGTAGCCAAGTCCACATGATAGCTGTCGTGGATGGTAGCATTTGGTAGAGAAAGTTGGAACTACTGGAAATTATTGTCTGCAGTCCTTACTTGAATTAAAACAGGTAACACACACTAATACAGCCATCACAATTAACACCGGTTATCAGACAGATTCTACACACAACCAAAGTACACGGGGCTACACGACCGCGTTGTCGCAGCCCCTCAACTAAGGAACCAACCAACCAACGTCATCTGCTCTGCTGTTTATTGTTGTTTCTGCTTCGTATTGTGGGTAGAAAAATATGTTATGTACTTTGGGCAGTGTGTCCTCAAATTTATACTGTAGTAGCGAGTCTGATGCGCATTGTTTGTTGTTGACAGGCGTTGACACCAAGGTATCTGATGTGGATGGTTTTCCCTACAACACATTACTGTATGGTAATGGTCCAGGACACGCACAACCTCGCCCGTTCCCCAGTAACATCAGCAGCCAGGAGCAGAGAAACACTGTACACGCCTCAGCCGTTCCTCGCCAGTGGGCCACTCATGGTGGGGAGGATGTTCCAGTCTTCGCTCAAGGACCGCTCGCCACCAAGCTGTTCTCCGGCTCTGTAGACCAGAGTTACATCCCCCACGCCATCGCTTACATTGCCTGTCTGGGCGAGTACACCTCGAGGTGTGAGAACAGGACCGCCATGGTCGGAGCCTCAGCCGATGTTCACCAGGACTGTTCCAGTGCAGTATCGGCAAGTGATAGTGTGGTAGTGCCAGTAGTGAGCAGTGTCATGGCGGACGATGGTGCCAATAACAGGATGAAGGTTTCGTCTTCGTCAGAATCTCGAACTACATCTAGGAATTTTCAAATTCTCACCGTTCTTCCGACAGTCATATTGTGTCGCGCTAGGATGTGGAGTTAAATCTTAACAGTGAGATATTAATATACATTCTGCGAGAACTGGATACCAAAGACTTTGAAACCATTTTGAGTGTTACCTAATTTACAAACAATCGATAACTTTCAATTGGTCATGAAGTATTTATACCCTATTGTATTAGCCTGGAAAATATGACTCTCTTGTGTTTAAATCATGCGCCTTTAGGCTGGTCTGATGCAGCACTCCAAATCGTCCTGTCCTGAGCCAATAATTACATCTCTACATAGATACCACACCCTACATTCGAAGCCATCTGTTTAACATATTCTAACCTTGGCCTTTCACTACAGGTCTTGTCCTATCATACCCAAGTTTGCTTTCCATGATGTCTTAGTGTCTACCCCACTAACCTATATCTCTTCTATACATTAGCACTCACCTGAAAATATTTCTCCTCACCCCGCCCACTCGTCTTAATACCACTTCATATGGTACTCTATCTAGCTAACTAATATTCATCCTTCTCCTGTGTCACATCTCCATGTTTCACTTCCACAGAGCACCACGCTCGAGTAAAAGGCTTTCAAAAAGACTTTCTGATACCCAAATCTATATTATTTTCATGTGGTCTGATTCCGTTTCTGCTGAAAAGCTTGGCATAGCTGTGACCTTTTATATCCTCTTGCTTCATCTATCACTGCTTGTTTCGCGTCCCAAGTAGCAGAAGTATCCTACTTTCCTTTAGACTTTACCTGAAAGAATCTCATCTGAAGAATTTTTATTTACACAGATTATTATTATTATTATTTGAGACAGTCACCTATGGACTACAAATACACAACTACCGTTCAGGTTTTCTTCTTTAAGGTGTTTCTCCCTTGTCGTTTAGCTTCCTGCCAAAGATCTTTCAGACTCTTGACTCCTTCTCAATCGTTCTTCGGCGGAAAGCGTGGGTCTTTTTTTGTGGGGATCCTTCACACCTGCAATTTTGGTTCTGAATCCTGTCCTGTCGCAGACTTCGGCCGGTCCAATGTTTGCCCTTTTTAAGTCCCGATGTAATGTACTTCCTGAAACCATGGAGATTGCACCTTCCATTTCTCCTGATGGTTGAGAATTTTGTTAGCCAATGTCTCGGTCCGCAATCGTTTAATATGTCCATAGAACATCAACCTACTCTTTCTCATGCTGACAGAATATAATAATAATAATAATAATAATAATAATAATAATAATAATAATAATAATAATAATAATAATGTTTTCAGCTCGAGTCTTATATTTTCCTCCTAATAAAATTGGGCATAAGCACATGTTAGCCGACTGAAAAGATAACCATTAATAGAACTGGATGAGTCAGTTTGTTTCAGAAAGTGGACCAGACTTATCAGAGAGGTGCAGCAGACACTGGAAAGCATTATTTGAACAGTGCTTGGGCAAGTTGCATTGTTGGGCAGAGAGTGTGGTTTCCTCTTTGAAGTAAAGAAACTATTATGGAAGTACTGTATGTGTACGGTAATCTAAACCACAAGATTTATTGGGGATCTGTGAAGTTCTATTCTAGGTTATGTACTTGCGACAAGTACGAGTGTTATATTGTATTTATGAAATAAATATTACTTTCTGTACAAAGTGCCTGTGGAGATTTAATTTATTGGATATGTTATCCTCAACATTCCTCCCTTAAAGCAATACACACCATCCGCTTTGAACCTCGTAAGGATAGAACATTTTTAAAATGCATATTTTCAGCCATCATATAAGTTGTTTGAAGGATAGGATGATATATGCTGATGATGGTGATTGTTCCTGTTGTTGATTTTTAAGAGGCAGAACATCAAGGTCATTTGCCCCTTAAAACCAAGCATGTTCCCTATGATTAAGTCACTGTTAAAATATGTTTCCGTCCACGTGCAAAGTAATTTTAATACCTCTTCTTTATGACACATTTGTTGATCACTAACAGAAGTACAGGTGAACGTTTTGAACTAGGGCAGAGATGAAACAGGGCTGGGTGATAGCACTGATTCTCTTTTCAATATTTCTTTCAAAAGTCATTGTTGATTTTTAGAGATTTTGAGATTTTGTGGTCATGTAGCCCTTTTTACGTAGATGTGTGTGCTGGAATCTCTCTGGTAGCCTGTATCTGTGATGGGACGAGATATGACTTTTTTTTTTCAAAAATCAGAATCACCCCAAATCTGAAGAGAATCAGTCAAATGTTAGGTGTCCCTTGCAGTCGATAACCAATCTACCACACAACCATCTATTGCACAGGGAGGGCGGGAATTCCCCGTACCCCTGTAATTTCTTAGTATCAAATGTTATTTATGATATTGTTACGTGCCACCCCTTGTGACACTTTCGTCTACTGGATTACGGTGGGTAGAAGCACAAAACAATGGTCCTTTTTAAAGAAATAGTAATTTTATTACAGGTCTTAGCAAGTTACAGCACACCGCACGATAAACAGATACAAGCAATTAGTATCTCGCTCTAGTTTCTCTCTGACTGGGGACACTTCCCTTTCACTCTCTCGAGCAGCTGTCCGTTCACTAATTAGGCTGACCTGTGTCTAGCCAGTCTGTCACTCACCGAAATACCTGTACACTCCCTTGAGTACACAAACTACCGTTAGGCTACTTACGAGTCTGCTACACACTGCTCCGCTGTCCGCTGGCTAGAGAACAGCCCACGGCGTTTCGCAATTCACCACAGCACTTCACTGCATGCAATAGCCTCAGTAGGGTTTCGCAAGTCACGTCACCACACTACCGTCGCTCAGGTAAAAACATGCACTAGCTCAAAAACACTGTCCCTCCCTCGCTGATGAGGCCGCTTATATAGCAGGCTTGTGACTCTATGAATGCTTCTAGAATCGTCCAGGATTCACGGCTTCTTGAGATTTCCATCACTGGCTGGGTCACGAATATTCTGGACCATCCCTTTGTCCTCGCAGCCCGTTGCGTAAGGCGCAGGTAACACTCAGATGCAGAGCATAGCCCGGGGCAGCTGTGACTCACGCGGCGAGGCGACGAAACAAACTCACAGCCGTAACAATATGTTACTTACGTAATAAGTGTCCAATACATCTGTAGGCTTTGTTCCCCATCATGCTATGATCACAGTTCCATACGCCTCCATGTCCTTGTTGACATATTTCTGAACATGTCCGGTGTTCTAGTACGAAATGTATCCACAGCAGAATTGCGCAGTTCTTTGTTTGTAGCATTGGAGCAATTTGAATTCAAATCTAAAAACTACCATAAGGGAAGAAGAAGGATTGGGGAAAAGCGTTAGGAGCGAAAGAACAAGATTTGGTAAACAGGAACAGACCCCAGCAACAAATGTTTATTAACAAACAACAAGTGAGAAAAATAAAGATAATACTGAACAATCTAAAGGGAATTTTAAAGTTGGTAGTTGAACGAGCCAGACAAAGTAGTGCGATATAAAGGGAGCGCTCGTGTCACATTTACAAATTTTGATTATTATTATTATTATTATTATTATTATTATTATTATTATTATTATTATTATTATTATTATTATTATTATTATTATTATTATTATTATTATTATTATTATTATTATTAGTGATCACAATGATGATCAAGTGGTTTGCCCAGCAAACAAAAATATGTTACTCGTAAAGCATGCTAAGTAAAAAAAAAAAAAAAAGGGAATTGTAACAAAGTACTAGGAGCGAAAGGAAATAAGCAATAAAATCCACATGGCGCTTCAACCAATTGCAGCCGAGAGGAAATTGCCAATAGAGAAAGTATACTTAATTCTAATAATTACTTAAACGGGTTGAAAACCCTGAGTAAAACTCCAATACATCGAAGTAGGAATAGGAGGCACCCGTGGCCAAGAGGAAACAAGTTATAATGAGGAGTAATTGCAAAAAGGAAACAATTGTTGTGCTCAAAGGTACACTAAACTTTTCCCCAGCAGGGTGCTGATTAGAAGTTTAGCAAAAGAATGAACAAACCAAATCTTTATCAAGCAAAAACCATAATATAGAAGCATAAATTGAAATGGCAAGGTAATAATTACCTCAGGTAGGAAGTTTGCAGAGTGAACTAAACCTGCATTTAAAAATGTAAAGAGATTAGTAGGACAAGCTTTACAAAATCTTTGCCTTCAACACAACAAGTGAGGGAAATTATTTACACAATGAACTTAAGTCTTTGCGATTGCTTCAGTTAGTGAAAGAGGTAGCTTGAAAAAGTGGGGAAGGCATTGCCAATCATTAGAATGCTCTTCGAGTAAGGATAATGACCAAACAAAGTGAGATCCCCGCAGAAGGCGGCCGTGGCCCAAAGCTCAGAGATTATGTTTAACGCAAAAACCAAGCAATTTAATTGCTTTAAAATAATAATACATAAGGACAATGTGACTAGCTTGATTAAGGGTCAAAGACAAATAAAATCAAAACATCTATGTAAAAACCTTGCAAGATTTATTTTTCTTAGTTTTATCTTTTTACTAGTAGATTAAGTAACTTGTATCTTACTGACTAGAGTGTTTTCATATAGTATAGGCCATGAAAGAGACTTGAGGTAACTCTACAATTCGGGATTTTGTAATCCTGGGTACAGAAGGTGCTTAAGTAATAAATGAATACAATACCTGAACGGTAATGAAATGCTGAGACAAGCCCAAGAAGGCACTAAAATGATACTATGACGATGATTGAAAGATGGGTTAGAACCACCTGATAATTTTAGCTAAACTACGTTTATGACACATGTAAAAATAGGAAAGGGCGTCATTAGACGAGGCCTTGATTTAACCAAAAAACACACAGTAGGTTAGTTATTTTAAATTTGTTAGTAAATCGAAAGGGGGAAATATGATATTGGGATTTAATGTCTGGCCAATTTTTATTCACTCGTGACACGACCGTATTGAACGATTGAACGCACATATTTTTTGATTCACTGAAAGTTTATGAATAGCTCTATTTGTTAATTGTCACTGTTTTGAAGGTCAATATAGTTCGGTGTAGAGAGTATTAAAATGTTATGGTAGTTGAAGTAATTGCAGTTTCTAGTAATGCTTGCGTTATATGGAGGTCACCCATTAAGCGGTTCCACGATGACATCACAACATTGGAATCGAAGAAAATGTTTCTAGACCTTCCTGGATGGAATTTCTAGTTTACATTACTGTAAACTCTCGATTATCCGCGGGCGGTTTATCCGCTGTGCCTGTAGGAAAACATTTTTATTTTAAAAAGTGAGGTTTTGAAACCGAAAATTATTTCTCAAAAATTGAAATAAAGTTACTAAATACTTAAACGTAATAAAAATCGTAAATCGCAAATACAGTACAGTACACTTAATAATGTACAGTACAAAACGTGTACAGTAGTTCAGTATTACTGTACTGTACTGTACTGTATATCGGTATACACACTGTACGTCGTGTGTGCTTGAGCAGTTTTGGACGCGACCAGTGGCACTGCAGGTCGGAAGACAATGAGGAAACGCAGATGCAGAGGACCGTTACTCATGATGCAGCATTAGGACACTTTGACAGGTTTCTTCAATACCTTGAAGACCAAGACGACGCATCACTCTGTGACAAGATGGTGTTGAGAAAACTCAAATCACAAATAAAGAAAAAAGTGTTCACTACGAAAAATCAAAAGCAAATGACCGATTTTTTGTTAAACAGTAAACAAGACTTTTTAATAACACACATAACATCGACTGAGTTTTGTTATCATGTACTGTACGTCCTTTTATTGTATAATAAACTTATTTAAAGCACAAGTGTGTTGTTTTTAGTGCCTTCCACCTTTGTTTAACCATTACCAGCAATTTTGCGGCTTATCCACGAAATTCGATTATCCGCGGTATCCGCGCCAGTCAATTCCGCGGATAATCGGGAGTTTACTGTATATTGTAGTTTAGTTTGAATTTCACAAAGGCTAGGCTATTGTAGTTGATAGAAGTTTAATTTCCACGATGCCCAATTCAAATTTGCAGGTAACAAGCTTGCAAAAGATTCCCTCGTTGGCCGAACATAATTCACAACATTTAGAAGTTGTATATCACACGGTGGAAAATGATAGTAAAACAAATTAATGCTATGGCATTATCAGCAAAATTCGGTACATCTGGAAATGGTAAATGGCCAGCAGAATAAAATTGCGATGCGCATGTCTAAAACAGCTCCAAGCCGCATTAAAAGTGAAATTGAGTACTTATCTTTCACATGATGATTAGTAGCAGTTTCGTGAAGATGGATATCTGGCCATTACAAAATGTCGGGCTGAGAACGGCCTTGCGCGAAGAGTTCACTGGCAAGAGAGACTTCCTTGCACTAAAGTGTGACTGAAGAGAGTGAGCGGATAACAACGAGGTGGCAAGGGCAAGGGGTACAGGGGAGTAGAAGGGGGAATGACGTATTTTAGAAACACAAAAGTATCACTAGTACATAATTCATGTCTTGATGTGTTGTGAGAGAAAGGTGCATTTCCATGGAATAAGGGCGAGAAGGTTGTCCTCTGATGGAGATGAGCAGAACTTGTAAGAATTTCTTCATAAACTGCTGAGGAGCAGTAACTTCAGCGTTTTCGTGCAAGAAGTTCTGCAGAATGAAGCTGTAAATAGCAGGTAAACAAGGAGAATATATCTCGAACTCTGAAACACACTTTCAAAAAACATGAGAGACTGCAAAACAAGAGAGAAGAGCAAAATGTGGGTTAGTGGTTTGCACGGAAGAGAAAAATGATGGAAAGCAAATGATCGAAGAAACCCCAAGTGGGCGCAAGAATACTAATCAATTAAATGTATATTCAGAAGGAATATACCAAGCATAATGACGTGCAGATACATGTGGGCGTAATGGTTCTTCATAATGAGTTGTCAGGTGTGGTGAGGTCAGGACCTCTTGGTGGCTATTTCAAGCGAGCTGGTGTAGTGGGAGTACAGGCTGGGTAATAGTACTGATTTTCTTTTCAATATTTCTTTCAACGGTTATTGTTGATTTTTAGGGACTTTGAGATTTTGTGATCATGTAGCCTTGGAAAGTGTTCATTTGGAAACTCGAGCACTGCAAGAGCGTAATGAGCAGTCTTGCTGTAATCAGTAATAGTTTCGGAGATATAGAATGCCGGTGAATATTTCGCACTGCCGCCATCTTGAGGTTATGTAAACAATTGAACAAAGTTAGATGTCGGTGCATTATAATGTGTATAAACATATACTGTACCATGTGTCATTGCGTTTGGTTGGTTAAATCGCGTGAAATCTCTATTTAAAAGTCTCAAATTCACTTGGCCACCATGATGGTTTTGTAGATACCAGGTTTTTGAAAGTTACGTAGGTGAACTTCTAGTAGTTCCATTTATCACCGTACAAAATTTCGGGATGATATCGGTAATAGCTAGTTTTGTAGATACCAGGTTTTTGAAAGTCACGTAGGTGAACTTCTAGTAGTTCCATTTATCACCGTACAAAATTTCGGGATGATATCGGTAATAGCTTCGGAGATATTGAATGCTAGTGAAATATTTCGCTCAGCCTCCATGTGTGATTGGTGAGACGTAAAAAAAATTGAAGGGCACGGTCGGGTTTCGTTGAAATCGCTCCATCCGTTTAGAAGTTATTAGAGGGGACACTTCACACACACACACACACACATCTCATAAGCCTATTTTTTCATGAAATGAAAATAGGCTAAAAGTCCTGTTCATAGTTATAACTCTACATTTAGGAGAAAATAGGCTATGTGTTATTTACTGAACATCTTGTTGACTGTCATTAAAGTTTGGTTAGCTAATTAGAAGCTTTTCAGTTGGTAACAGTAAGTTACTGTAGATTCTGATTTTGTGGGAAGTGTTTTATTAAATGCGTAAATAAATCTTGTTGTTTATTTCAGGTACTAGGAAATTAATTGCGATACCCTGACCAATCTAATTGGGCACACACGTGTTAGTCGAGGGATAAGCTTCTAAGTCAATAGGTTATTTTGGCAAGACTGTAAAATGACTTCTAATACTGATAGTCCAATACCTTTAAAAGACTAACAGAGCACTACCGGGGTATAGTAAATCATTATCTTCAATGATGGAAAGATTACCACCCCAAATACTCTCTAAGCGTATATCAACACAGTCGGAGGATATTTTACCAGGAACACAATTTAGACTTAACAGTAACACAGCACAAATGATTTGAAGCAAAACTGTCGTGAACAGATAATACACCTAATAGATAGATAGATAGATAGATTAGCTTACGCGTGGCGAGAAAGTAAACTATCCTTTAATAATTAAAGAAGTCCATAATACAGTATCATACACACATTAGACTTGGCTACAATCATATGTTGCATTGCTTGACGAACGCAGGCAGTTAGGAATGCGGGAAAAGGCCAAGAAGGTTAAGAGATAACGTAACAAGACAAGAAATACCATTCATTTCAGTGCAGGCAGCGTGAAGTGGAAACGGACCACAAATCGCTCAAACAGTCCTTTGCACAATCCACAATAACCGCACCATTTAATAACAATCGCATAATCACATTAAGCAAGCAAACTTGAAGGCCCATCACCAGTATCAGTATCTCTACAGTAGATCACATATTTTTACTAGTTGTGCTAGTTTAATAATACTACTGCAACTAAATAAGTGGATATATTTTAAAAGCATAACCCATACTTGTAGACATAGATTTAATAGCCTAAGTGTAAAGGATCTGATGATGATCGATTGACGATCGAAACTTGTCATCCAAGTGTATTTTTTAATATCAGGATTATGGAACCTCCCATTATAATTGGATACAATGGTGTTGATCGACTGAAAAACCTACACATACAATAAAACCTGCCTTCAACTGAAACGGTCAGGACTCGCAAATTATTTCGTTAAACATAGGTTTCAGGTTAATGGCGTTAGGCCTGAGCTGAAATGATTAAACCATGGGAATGCATATAATGGACATACTGAGAAACTATAAAATGGTGCACATTCCATATTCAGTGTTCTATTTACATATTTCTACTACTAATGAATACAGTACTGTACATGCAAAACTTGCAATGAACAAAAGACAGGCATTTGTTGGTAGACAACTCATTAAAGCGAGCATTGAGAAAAGCTTGGGCAGCAGAACACCCTACCAGCGAATTGTTACCGGTGGCGAAAATCGGAACTAATGCGCTCCACCCAGCCACACGCCTGCGATATACGTGCAGTGGTCGCCAGCGAAACCTGATCGCATATCATTTGTGTGCATGATTCGTACTGGGTCGCGCACTGTGCGGTGTGTTCTCATTGTATGACTCTTCCCACTCTTGCCCCGCAACCGCGGCAGCCATAATGAAGCGAGCTGACGTAATGTATACACAACAGCTCTCCACGGCAAGCGGTAACAATTAAGGTAGTAATTAGCCGTACACTTTGCCGGTGGACTCGGTCATGTCCCTCATCAAGGATTTGTTTCCTGAGGACATTACCCGATTATTCCACCACTGCTTGTGTTCCAGTTATTTCTTGTGGGATGGTAAATTTTACGAGTAGACTGATGGTATGGCCATGGGAAGTCCACTCTCGCTTGTCGTGGCAAATTTTTTCATGGAACATTTTGAGGGGGAGGCTATATCTTCGGCGTCTTTCAAACCTGTGATTTGGTGGAGGTATGTTGATGATACGTTTGTGGTGTGGGAGGAGGGTTCTGAGAAACTGAACCACTTTCTGAACCACCTAAATCAGCTGCATCCTTCAATCCACTTCACAATGGAGCTAGAGTCGGGTGGATGTTTACCTTTTTTGGATGTTCTTGTGAGGAGGAAGGCGGATGGCTCCATTGGGCACAGCGTCTACCGTAAGCCAACTCACACTAACCGTTATCTACATGCAGACTCCCACCACCACCCAGCACAAAAACAAGGAATTATAACAACTCGAGCCAAAAGAGCGGAACGTATTTCTGAGGCATACATGCGTTACAAACCATGTTTAAGGGTAATGGCTAAAATGAATCCACTATATATAGGTCCCTACATCCCAGAAGGAGGGATAGACAACCTTCTCAGAGCTCCGACGTGAGGGGAACTGCTTACCTTCCTTATATTCACAACACCACTGACCGCGTTGCTAAGATTCTCCGCAAGCACAAGATAAAAACAAGTTTTCGGCACTATGACGAAAATTGGTCAACGTTTAGCATTAAACAAAGGTACATTGTCCCCAAGACTACAACCTGGGGTGTATGAAATCCCTTGTACTTGCGGAAAAGTCTACATTGGACAAACAAAACGGTCCATTGCAACTCGCATCAAAGAGCATCAAAGGAACATCCGTCTAAACCAACCTGACAAATCAGCTATAGCTGCACATGCCCTGTCTTCAGGGCACGATGTATGTTTCAAGGATGCTCATGCGCTTGCCCTTGTTAAGCACAACTGGCCTAGAATTATAAGGGAGGCAGTTGAAATTCGTAAAAATCCCAATAATTATAACAGAGACACTGGATATCAGCTAAGTGACACTTGGCTACTAGTTATTAAGGATCTAGGAAGATAGTTCCTCTCAGTCTCTCTGTTATTCACCTATTTCAAATTGCACTTTTTTCCTCTATGGCTACAGGGTCTGGATTTGATCTCCTTTGTTCGTCACTGGAGGAGTTTCCATCTGTTTTCTCGTCGTTGCCTGTATGATGTTAGGTATCGTTCAGATACACTTCCCTTTGTTTATGTTTCCTTATATCCATCTAACCCTCAACCCCCCTTTTTTTCTTTTTCTTTTCGACATCCTCATTCTTCGAGGAGTCTCTATATTTTCACCCCACCCCCTTTACCTTCTCCTTACTTACTACTCTGTCCGCCGTTCTACCATGGTCCATACAGTCATTTCTGGCAGCTGCTCTCTGTTGAAGAACAGAGGAATTTATCTATATTTTTTGTAACTTTTTGTAATCTCTAATTCTAATTTAAATACACACGGTATTAGCCCAACATACATCAATTATTTATATAAGATCCAGATTAGTTTATCTCCTGGCAAGAGAATCCTTCCTCATAGAAGATCTTAGGACACAAGTAGGCTACATCTACCTAACACAAATGCATCAGAGAACCTATTGGCAACACTCATCCTAAAGTGAGAAGACGTATATCCGGAGTTTTTTTTTGCATCTGGCACCATGATTGATCAGTCATGGACGAAAGCACACTTTGAAATGCGTCACGTCTATACAAGAATGGCAGTACACGGCTTCCATCACATCATTTGTCACAACAAAACGTATCATGAGCCATCAAATTCATACAATTGTCAACTATGTGGACATACACGCGATCACTATGACCTCTTGGAAATCTGTACAAAAAGAACAAGGACAATCAGTGATTATGCGAATCAAAAGAAACTAAGTTTATATAAATAGTATTTTTGTAAATCTATGGTGATTTGGCTGCATTAAATGTTTAATAGTGTGTTCTTTACATATAGAAAGTTGGAGATACAACTGAAATTAATTACTAATGCTCCAACTATAATTGATGAAATTTCTAATAAAATCCTCTAGCGTTTCTTCATCTTCCGTTCACGTGACTCCAACTTCCGTTTTAGATTATAAATTTTGGCCTGATTGCCGACTCGAACCTGGTTCATCACTGAATCTTATTGTTGGTGCATTTGTAATTAATTTTTGTTGTTTTCTCCACTTTTACAGACGTTTCTTACGAGGTGCCAGCATGATGACACGTGATGGACGGATGATTGGTCACCGGAAACTCAACCATGTCCGGTCGATGAGATTAGGAGTTTGCCTTTTCTACCACTAAGAACGCTAATGTGAGTCAATGAAACTCAACCATACCCAGTCAATTAGATTAGCAGTTAGTCTTTTCTGCCAATACAAGCGCTAGTGTGAGTCAATGCAGAGTTTTACGTAAGTCCTTATAACTATTTCCAGTGTGAAGATTTTACAAGATATGACAAGTAGTTCCGTGAAGAACTAAAAAGCATATTTTCATATATCCTACTAATATTAATTGCCTCTATCAACATACAAATTGTCAGTTTAATTGCTGTAATAGATTCGTAGATATTGAGAACCGTCTAAATATTTTGGATGGTCACCATGTTGGATTTTTAGCCTATTTTCAATTTTGAAAAAATAGGCTTATGAGATCATCTTTTGTCCGTGTGTGTGAGCGTGTGTGTGTGTGTGTGTGTGTGTGTGTGAGGTGTGTGCGTGTCCCCCCCTAATAAAATCTAAACGGCTGGAGCGATTTCAGTGAAACTCGGTAAGTTCATAGCACTATTCCCGGCGACCTCGACCGTGCCCTTCGAATTTTGTTACGTCTCACCAATCCAACATGGCGGCTGTGCGAAATATTTCACTAGCATTCAATATCTCCGAAACTATTACCGATATCGCCCTGAAATTGTGTACTGTGATAAAGGGCACTACTAGACGTTCACCTATGAGACTTTCAAAAACCTGGTGACTACAAAACCAACATAGCGGCCAATAGAAGTTTGGACTTTTAAATAAACTTTTCTCGCGATTTAACTATCCAAACGTAATGAAACTTGGTACAGCAAATGTTTATACACTTTGCAATGCACTGGAGTCTAATTCGGTTCAATTTTTTTTTACATAACCTCAAAATGGCGGCTGTGCGTAATATTTCACTGACATTCTATATCTCCGAAACTATTACAGATATCACCCTGCAATTTTGTACGGTGATAAAGGGTACTGATACAAGTTTACCTATGTATAATTCATAAACCTGTAAAGTACAAAACGAACATGGCGACTAAGCGAATTTGAAATATTTTAATAGACTTTTCTCGTGAGTTAACTCTTTGAGCGCAGTGAAATGTGGTAGAGTAAATGATTTTGCAGATTATAATGTACTGCCATCTAATTTCATTCAATTGTTTACATAACCTCAAGATTGCAGCTGTGCGAAATTTAAAAATTAAGTTTTTATTTCTTGTGTCGTAATCATGCAATCGAAGTGAAAGTTTGAATAATGAACCTAGGCAATAAGTGTGCTTGAATGGTACATAACTCTATGGCCTATACATGTAACAATCCTAAATGGCGAGCTTCCGAATTATTTAGACGGTTCTCAATATCTATGAATCTTTTACAGCAACCAAACTGAAATTTTTATGTTCATAGAGACTATGAACATATGTTCACCTATAGGACTTTCAGTAACCTGGTGAGCACGAATCCAACATGGCGGCGACGCGAAGTATAAATATTTAAATGGACGTTTCTCGCGAATTAACTATCCGAGTGCCGTGAAACGTTGCACGTTAAATGCTTACACAAATCTTGATCCATTGGCATCTAATTTATTTCAATTGTTTGCATAATCACAAGATGGCTGCTGTGCGTATTTTTAAAATCTCGTTTTTACTTCTTGTGTTCTAATCATGCGATTGAAGTTTGAATACCACACGTACACAAAAATCTTAATATAATAGTACAAAAATAAAAATCCAACCTGGCGACCATCTGAAATATTTAGACGGTTCTCAATATCTACGAATCTGTTACAGCAATTAAACTGAAATATTGTATGTTGATAGAGGCAATTAACATGAGCAGGATATATGAAAATAGGCTGTATAGTTCTTCACGGAACTACTTGTTATATTATAGGCCTTAGATATATGTACTATTACATGAAGATAATTGTGCAGGTGTTTTATTCAAACTTCAATCGCATGATTAGGACACAAGAAATAAAAGCGGGATTTTAAAATTTCTCTCAGCCGCCATCTAGTGGTTATGAAAATATTTTAAATGAATTAGATGCCAGTCGATTAAAATTTGTATAAGCATATACCGTATCAAGTTTCACTGTGCTCGGATGGTTAAAACACAAGAAACATCCATTTGAATATTTAAATTTCGCGTCGCCGCCATGTTGGATTTGTGCTCGCCCGGTTATTGAACGTCCCAAAGGTGAACTTTAATAGTTTCGGAGATATCGATTGCTGGTGAAATATTTCGCACAGCCGCCATGTTGGATTGGTGAGACGTAACGACATTTGAAGGGCACGGTCAGGGTCGTTCGGAATAGTGCTATGAACTTACCGAGTTTCATTGAAATTGCTCCAGCCATTTAGAAGTTATTAGGGGGGACACACACCATCACACACGCACACACAGACTCACAGACAAAAGGTGATCTCATAAGCCTATTTTCTTTTCATGAATGAAAATAGATTAAAAAATTGTCTGAGGTTATTGGACCAAGGAACACATTAAACAAAGAATTATGTAAATAAGTTAATTTGGTTAGGATTTCAATCTAAAAGGAAACAAGTACAGGAACAAGTAATTTTAGGCTGTTTTTTCGGAACTGTATTTTAAGACAGAAGTGATTTTCATTTTTTTCTTTCATTTTCATAGAGCTTTCCAAGACTCATAATTTGAAACATTTCTGGGCCCTTTATCCGTTCAACATTTGGCACAGTTGAGGAAATTGCTTAATTTTACGTTTTTGCTGAGATGGGGGACCCCTTAAAAAGTTTCAAGTGTACATCAATCAATACTTGACTTAAAACATAAGTTAACTAAAAATTATATGATAGGTATATGCTTTGACCTGACATTGAGGTCTTCCACAGTTCAATTAAGAATTAGGGGCCTATAGTACATTATGCAACGAGCCTATAATGGGAATAATTAAGACACGAGTATGTTTATAAAACGAGCGTATGCGAGTTTTATAATTTTCATACGAGTGTCTTAATTACCATTATAGGCGAGTTGCATACGACTGTTTATGTTCGACATTTATTATTATAAATATTTTATGTTCGAACAAAATATTCATAAATATCTGTCGAGATTTCGCCAGTTTTATATACTGAACAGAGCGCGAGACACAGAGATTGCCTTGTAGTTGACCATGGCCTCCTTGATTACCCTACTATGACACTAGGCCAGGCAGTGAAATTTAAATTAGAAGGCCGTGGAACTCAGCGCATCTAATTATCTAATTGGTCAAACAACTGTTTCTTGAGCTCTTATTGGTGGGAGAAACTATTTCATAATAAAAAATAGTGTCATAATGAGCCTCATTATAGTACAGTTTTCTGACGTATAATAGTCAGGGTCGAACCTAAATAAATTTATTATATATTTATTTCATATCAACTATTCATTATTTTAAGTCTAAGTATAACATTCTTGTCTTAATGTCAATGTCAGGTCGAAACATGTACCTATATACTATAATATATAATAGAGATGTTTTAATTCAAGTATTGATTGGCGTATACTTAAAACTTTTAGAATTCATCTTTATGGATACCAACAAACATTTTGCTATCATGGCAAATGTATTTGAATTTTATGAGGACCTCTACTTTGTCTGCTAAGAAAATGTTTACAGCGTTCAATAGATGAAAGATGCGACAAAAAATGCCACTTCGTCTAAAATCGAAGATATATCGGACAGTGGTACGGCCATTTGCGCTGTATGGAGTTGAATGTCGACCATCCGACAACATTTCAGAACGTCGCCTGCACGCCATGGAATTGAGAATGCTCCGTTGGACAATGGGCATCTCCCTTATTGTATTGATCATGTCAGAAACGACACAATCCGAGATCAAATGGGTGTCGCCCCAATTGTGGACAAGATGAGGGAGAGACGGCTCCGATGGTATGGCCATGCCTTGCGTACAGCGCCTGATACTGTTGCTAACACTGTCCTTCATTTTGAGGTAGAAAGCCTGCGCCCCAGAGGACGACCGATGCAGCGTTGGCAAGACACAATAAATGGTGACTTGAAGGTTACCGGCCTAAATCCAGCTGACGCACAAAACCGGACAAAATGGAGGTCAATGTCAAAAAAAGCGGACCCTGCACCAGCGGGACAACGCTAAGAAGAAGAAGAAGAAGATTCAATAGATGAAAGAGTGGTAACATGGTAGAAGCAACGTCGGACTAACAGGCATCCCGTAGTTGTTAACCTGCGCTCCACTAGGTGTGAGATCCTGTTTTAGAGAGGTAGGATGTTATGGTATCTGACAGGGAGTTTTATAGCTCTCACAAGGAGTCTCTGCAGAGATTTAATGTCCTCACTGTGCTTAGGAGTTGTCTATAAAAGAGGGTTGATGCGTCTTTTATAGGGAAGTTAAGTACGTCATAACTCCGGTGCTCCTGCAGTATCAATTGTTACGAAGCTTGATAACGAGAGAATGAGGAGGGAGGATTCCATAGAAAACCACTCCGAGGACTTCCTGCTATTCTAGACTGCTTCAAGCCTGGGGGATAAAGAAGACGTAATAAGCACCTTTTTTTATCGCAAGTAAGTTTTCAATGCACCAATAGTGCACAGTTCTAAAACGTTTCATCATTGTATGATTATTATATGTCAAATCATCTATTTTATTATTCAATGATCAGGATGGCACCGGTGCATCCTACTCCATTTCAGTGGGATACAAATTATATACTAACATGTATTCATACATAACAAGTAGTTCCGTGACAAATTAAAGAGCCTAATTTTCCTAAATTTTACATTTGATTTTTTAAGCGCGCGTAAAATCATGTTGGCAACAGTGTCAGGTATGTGTTGCTTAGAATTAATCAAAAATATTATGATCTATTATTTTCCCAATTTTGGATAAATTTCATTCATTAATATCGAAGTTACAAGTATTTAAAAATTGAACCTATCAGCAAGCTTAGAATCATGTTGGCAGCTCTGACATGTATCAGTTATTCCCAATTATTGTAGAATGTCAGGTACTATACGTGTGCAAAATTTAGAGATGGTGGCTTGCATACTTTCTGATATATTGGAATTAGGATAATAGAAACAGCACTAATTAACAGTTGGAAACCCTGATGGCTCTTAAGAATAAGTGAATTCATATCCGTTATGCTACACAAAGCATATACGAAAGTTGGTTGAAATCGATTTGTTACTATATATGTTACATACATTGAAAATTGAACCTATCAGCAGGCTTAAATTCATGTTGGCAGCATCGACGTATAACAGTTATTCTAATTTAGAATGTCAGGTTCTATACGTGTGCAGAGTTTAGAGCAGTTATCTTGCATACTTTCTGATATATTGGTATTATAAAAAATAGGGAGAGCATTTATTAACCGTTGACAGCTCTGCTGACTGTAAAAAAAATACGCATCTTCACATCTGTTATCGTACACAAAGCATATAGGAAATTTGGTTGAAATCCATTTGATAAGATACAAGTTACATGCTTTAAAATGTTGGGATTATCAGTAGGGTTAGAATCATGTTGGCAACACTGTTATATATGGGTTAGTTAAAATTAATCTGCTACGTCATTACCTCTGTGTGCTAATTTTGGAACAGCTCGCATGTTCTGAGATATCCAACACAGACCTCAGAATTCAATTGTGATTTTTCAGCAGTTGGTAGCACTGATATCATTTTCAAATATGTCCGTGAGATATTCAGGTATAGATCTTTACTCACACCAAATATTTTTTGATAGCTGCAGCTGTTTAGGAGATGATAGGGGGGGGGGGGGGCACAGAGATAGAAGGGCAGACTGAAGGACACACACACATTTGCCCGAATCGATCTGTTTCCTCATATTTAGCCTGTTTTCATTTATGAACAAGTAGTTCCGAGAAGAACTACAGCCTATTTCCATATATCCTACTTGTTAATTGCCTCTATCAACATACAACATTTCAGTTTGATTGCTGTAATAGATTCGTAGATATTGAGAACCGTCTAATAATTCGGACGGTCGCCATGTTGTATTTTTATATATGTAGGACTTAGATTTATGTACTGTTACATGAAGATTATTGTGTAGGTGTAGTATTAAAACTTCAATAGCATGATTAGGGCACAAGATGTAAAAACGAGATTTAAAAATGTCGCACATCTACCATATTGTAGTTATGAAAACAATTGAAATAAATTAGATGGCAGTGGATTAAAATTTGTATAAGAATTTACCGTACTAAGTTTCACTGCACTCGGATGGTTAAATCACGAGAAACGTCCAGTTAAATATTTATACTTCGCGTCACTGCCATGTTGGATTTGTGCTCACCAGGTTATTGAAAGTCCTATAGGTGAACATTCAGTTTGATTGCTGTAAAAGATTCGTAGACATTGAGAACCGTCAAAACATCTCGGATTGTCGGCATGTTTGATTTTTATATGAATAGGCCATAGACTTATGTACCATTAAAGGAAGATTATTGCATAGGTTCATTATTCAAACTCTCACTTCGATCGCATGATTACGACACAAGAAATAAAATCATAATTTTAAATTTCGCACAGCCGCCATCTTGAGGTTACGTAAACAGTTGAACTATATTACATGCCAGTGCATTACAATGTGTATAAACGTTTCCTGTACCATGTTTCACTGCGTCCAGATGGTTAAATCGCCAGAAAAGTCTATTAAAATATTTCAACTTCGCTTGGTCGCCATGTTGGTTTTGTAGTTACCAGATTTTTGAATGTTATATAGGTGAACTTCTAGTAGTGCCGTTTATCATCGTACAAAATTTCAGGGTGATATCGGTAATATTTTTGGAGACATTGAATGCTGGTGAAATATTTCGCACAACTGCCATGTTGGATTGGAGTGACGTAATAAAGTTTGAAGGGCATGGTCGTGGTCGTCCAAAATCGTGCTATGACCCTAACGAGTTTCATTGAAATCACTTCAGCCGTTTAGAAGTTATTAGAGGGACACCCACAGACACACAGACACACACACATACGCACTCGCATACACACACACGGACAAAAGGTGATCTCATAAGCCTATTTTTTCATAAAATGAAAATAGGCTAAAATATAGGCTTATGAGATCACCTTTGCCCGTGTGTGTGTATGTGCATGTGTGTGCGTATGTGTGTGTGTCCCCTAATAACTTCTAAACGGCTGGAGCCATTTCATAGAAACTCGGTAAGGTCATAGTACTACTTTGGCCGACCCCGACCGTGCCCTTGAAATTTTATTACGTCTCACCAATCCAAGATTGCGGCTGTACGAAATATTTCACCGGCATTTTATTATATCTCCGAAAATATTACTGATATCACCGCGAGATGTTGTACGGTCCTTTACTTTTCTCGCAATTTAACCATCCAAACGCAATGCAACTTGGTACAGCAAATGTTTGTACATATTGTAATCCATTCGCATCTAATTTAGAACAATTGTATACATTACCTCAAGATGACGGCTGTGCGAAATATTTCACCGGCATTCTATATCTCCGAAACTATTATTGATAACACCCTGAAATTTTGAACTGTGGTAAAGAGTACTGCTAGATGTTCAGCTATGATATTCCCCCCCCCCCAAAAAAAAAAACAAGAAGTTCAGGAAAGAACATATAGCATTTCTCCTAAATGTATGGGTATAGTAATAACTCTTTGTCCTTAACACCTCGTAATTTCTTCCAATTCGAAGTGCAAATTGGCACACTGGATTCGAAGAGTGGCGTTCAATCCATAGTTTATAATTTACCCCAGAATTTTGCAATTCATCAGCAAACACTCCAATCAACGTGAATTACGAGGTCCGGGAACTGGGCAAGCCTTTCATGACCTACTGTTGTGCACACTGCATTTACTCGCAAGTTGGCCTATTTATAGGGAATTTAAGGTTATGAGCGGTGTCGCGTCTATTAATCCAGTTGATCCATATCGTATTCTTTATTTAGGCTAGTACTGGTGCAAGGTACGAAACCTCTAATAAAATGAGTTCCGTATTATAATTTACAATATCTGTATAACACTCCCTTTTACAATAGATTAATATTTGTGCCAAAAATATTGTAAAATACCGGTGTATCAACAATTTGCCGTCCTTGAAATGGTTTTCCGTGGTTTCCCATTTCAACTCCAGGCAAATGCTGGGTCGGTACCTCCTGACAGGCCACGGCCGCTTCCTTCCACATCCTTACCCAGTTTCATTCAGCATTATTCATTTCATCTCTCATTAACTCCTCTCGTGAGGTTGGCGTCAGGAAGGGAATCTGGCAGTAAAAACCATCCACCACACAAATACTTCCATCGCATCTAATCCCCGACCCCGTAGGAAACCGGGACTAATAAGGGGTAGACACACAATACCGGTGTATCAACAATTTCATGTGAGGTTTCTTCTATGTCAGGTGTTACACTTCATGTGCGACTACTGTAAGGCTCGTAAAGTTTTTTTCTTTTTCTTATAGAGACTATAACTTAATAGTTTTTTAATTCTTTGATAAATTATTATTTTTCAAATAATAATTATTATTTCTCGTTAGCCGTGCGCCTTGATGTCTTGAACTTGCTAGACCGACTTCGAATGAATTTGGAAAAATCCGTCATCATTGTGCTGACTATATAAGTTACTGTATCTACTGATCTTGGTGTTCATCAAAGTCTATAAGTTTCTTCTCATAGTATTTAAGCTGGCATCATCTTGACTGTGTAAAAGCTTTCATAAGTTCCCACGAAGAAAATATTTTTGTGTGGAATGAGCATTCTGGAAATTTCATGTTCCCCAAATACCATTTGACTGTTCGCCACTGCTTTCTGAATGTTGCACATATTGTGAATCTTGATATTCAATTTTTTATATTAATTGTGATGTTGATATAACTGTGTTCTGCTCATTAATGTTAATTTGTAGGGTAATACTGTGGATGTTGCAGTACCGACAGTAGTGGCTACGCTGGCTAAAGCGCAGCATTAGGTCATGGGACCAAGCTCTCTGCTAACTCGGTAGAGGCGTGGGTTAAAGCCCCACCGTCGGCCGTCCTTGAAATGGTTTTCCGTGGTTTCCCATTTTCAACACCAGGCAAATGCTGGGACGGTACCTTCTGACAGGCCACGGCCGCTTCCTTCCACATCCTTGCCCAGTTTCTTTCACCATCATTCATTTCGTCTCTCTTTAACTCCTCTCATGAGGTTGGCGTCAGGAAGGGCATCCGGCCGTAAAAACCATCGCCACAATGACTACTATCGGATCTCATCCCCGACCCCGTTGGAAAACGGGAATAATAAGGGATAGACATACAATACTGTGGATGTTGCAGTAATAACGTCTTAATATGTCGAACCTAGGACTTCACTTTGTATGAGTGCGCTGATATATTGGTTTGTAGTGTTCAATATGGCTTTCATCATGAAGCTGTAATAGTTCCTTGTGGTTTGTGATAATGTAAGAAATTGTTCTACTCACATAAAACTCCGTTTCAATCACCCGAATATCACTGAATTTATCCCTGGTTTCAAACACTTGACTGTTCGAGCGTTTATTTCAATCCAACACATGTTCACTAAGCAAAATGCTTCCCGTGAGCGATTTGGAAAATCATAACCTCGGTTGATAATAGGCTATATGTTTCCTGCGTGAACTCTCACCGAATAAGAATGACAAGCAGTGCGCTGTACCAACAGGTGACAAGATATCCCCTTCTCTGCTCACGTGGGGTGGCCTGGGTGTGAATGGAACCTCCCTCTCTGTCTCACGTATTACAACGTAACTCAAGTGGCAGCATGACACAGGTGATATTTAATTAATACTCGGCTATTCGCTATAATATTCAGCCGTTAGTCGATTTATATCTTCTATTATAAATATCCGCCGATGCATGGAGGTACAGCTGTAATTAATTATGCGTTGTATATTAAGTATATTTCATATGTCAGAAAAACTGGCATCTCCTGGCTGTGTTCAACTAGGCTGTAGCTAGGCTAGAAGACTCGCTCCCACGTTCATTATGCACTGTCCAGTTACGAGCCTATGGTCCCGCTCTCTCTACCGCAGAAATGAGCTTAACTCAAGATACGATTTCGGTCTCAGTACATATTAAAAGGCAAACGTTTAGAAGACCGTGATGCGCCCAGCTGCAATGTCGCCCAATGACGAAAAAGCATGAGCAGGCACTCCATACAACAGAGATGAAGATGCTCCAATGGACTCTAGGAGTGACTCGATGTGACCACGTAAGGAATACAGATTTTCGACGGAGATTAAGCATCGCTCCGATCGTGGAGAAAGTGAGGAAAGCTTGGCTCTGCTGGTATGGACACGTACTGAGGAGTTAAGAGACCTCAGTCACTAAATCAGTTCTTCAAATTGACCCAGGTGGAATGTGACCGCGTGGAAGACAAGCAAAGCGGTAGACCGATAACATCAAGGTCGACATGCATGATATTGGCTTAAAACCGGAAGATGTCAATGACAGACTGAAGTAGAGGAGATGTAGCAAAGCAGTGGGCTCTGCACTGCGGGATGAACGCTAGGAGAGAGAGAGAGAGAATAAAGTGTAGTGTTACAATAGGTATTTCTGCAGTATGGAACACGTTGTGCCCGTTTAGACCGGAGTCCGCACGACCACATATGCATTTTACCAATAATCAGTCAGCACGAGAGTCAAAATATCCCGGAGCGCCAGATGGGTTAAAGCAAATCGCAAAAACGACATCAAATGAAAAAAATGCTTTACTGATTTTTGGCTCAATGCAACAATAAGGATAGAAGGAGATTCAACTGGGGATAACACATCACGTAAAATTATCTCATTTTATTTTGAATTTAAAATTGACTGCAAAAATGCTCAAAGCAGCATCACTCACGTGTGGCGACCCACACTCCTATTTACACAATATAAAGAAATTTTCCAAACACATTTGACAATTATTTTTTGGAAACACAAGTCTGATTGTTAGTCCTGTAGACTGTGTTCCAAAATTATTTATGATTAAATCCAGTTCAAATTTAATTGTCTCTACTGGAAATATCGTAGTTCACTGTTTGAATGTTTACATAATATTAACACTCGTAGAATAAATGTTCATAGAATTTTAAACTTTCACTTATTTTTCCAGTTTCAAAAATATATTGTCGAAAAATATTATTATTATTTCTGAATCAACACAAATTATTTACACATATTAATAACATCTGAAAAGTATTTGACCTTGAGCATAGCATCGAAGAACTGTGCGAAGCACAACAGAAATTAATTGTTCTTCCGACATTAAACATACGAGAAGTGACTCGATTATGAACTTCAAGTTCCTCACAAAATACATGATTTCTGAATCATCAACTTGATCAATAAATTGTTGAACCATTCAACTATTCAATTTTCCACTTGGAATCATTATTATGACAAGTAGTTCCGTGAAGAACTATACAGCCTATTTTCATATATCCTACTTATGTTAATTGCCACTATCAACATACACAATTTCAGTTTGATTGCTGCAATAGATTCGTAGATATTGAGAACCGACTAAATATTTCGGATGGTCGCCATGTTGGATTTTATATATGTAGGTCCTAGAGTTATGTACTGTTACATGCAGATTATTGTGAACGTGTAGTATTCAAACTTCAATCGCATAATTAGGACACAAGAAAAAACAAGGAGATTTAAAAAAATTTCACAGCTGCCATCTTGAGGTTATGGAAACAATAGAAATAAATTAGATGCCAGTGGATTAACATTCGGATAAAGATTTACTGTACCAAGTTTCACTGCACGCGGATGGTTAAATTGCGAGAAACGTCCGTGCGAATATTTATAATTCGCGTAACCGCCATGTTGGATTTGTGATCACCAGGTTATTTAAATTCCTATAGGTGAACTTAAGTTCATAGCCCCTATGAACATTAAAAAATGCAGATTGATTGCTAAAATAGATTCGTAGATATTCAGTATCGTCTAAATATTTCGGATGGTCGCCATGTTGGATTGTTAAATGTATAGGCCATAGAGTCATGTACCATTAAAGGAAAATTATTGCGTAGGTTCATTATTCAAACTTTCACTTCGATCGCATGACTACATGACAAGAAATAAAAACTTAATTTTAAAATTCGCACTGCCGCCATCTTGAGGTTATGTAAACAATTGAACTAAATTAGATACCAGTGGATTACAATGTGTATAAATATTTCCTGTACCAGGTTTCAGTGCGCTTGGAACATTAAATCGCGAGAAAGGTCTATTTAAAATGTTCAAATTCGCTTGGCCGCCATGTTCGTTTTGTAGTTAACCGATTTTTGAAAATCTTATAGATGGACTTCCAGTAGTGCCCTTTATTTCCGTACAAAATTTTAGGGAGATACCGCTAATAGTTTCAGAGATATAGAATGCCGGTGAAATATTTCGCACATTCGCCATCTTGTGATTATGTAAACAATTGAACGAAGTTAGATGTCGGTGCATTACAATGTATATAAACATATACTGTACCAAGTTTCATTGCGTTTGGTTGGTCAAATCGCAAGAAACGTCTATTTAAAAGTCGCAAATTCGCTTGGCCGCCATGTTAATTTTGTAGCTACCAGGTTTTCAGAAGTCACATAAGTGAACTTATAGTAGTTCCCTCTATCACCATAGAAAATGTCAGGGTAATATCGGTAATAGTTTCGGAGATATTGAATGCTGGTGAAATATTTCGCACAGCCGCCATGTTGGATTGGTGAGTCGTAACAAAATTTGAAGGGCACGGTCGAGGTCGCCGGGAATAGTGCTATGAACTTTCCGAGTTTCATTGAAATCGCTCCTGCCGTTTAGATTTTATTAGGGGGGGACACACACACGAATCACACACACACACACACGCACACACACACGGACAAAAGGTGATCTCATAAGCCTATTTTTTCAAAATTGAAAATGGGCTAAAAAATATTTATATTCATGGCCATTTTTAGTAATTTTCACAACTTGCAATTCTTCGACAGAATGCGGAAATAAGAATTGTAGCTTCATAATAAATTCATTTAGTTCATGGCACTAGGATTGAAAATATCCTTCAAATTATTCGTGGTTAAAGAAATATTTTAATTGGCAGTGGCCCATTCTATTATTTGTGTAAGAACACAATATTACAACAACAACGGCAAAGGTCTTCCTCTGAAGAAGAATAAACTACTATCATGACAAATCCGGGTTCTAGCAAAATCAAAGTCTAAATGGAATTCGTAAACAAGGTTGAAATAAGAACTGATGGTTTCAAGAAATAACCTTCGGGTCATTCATACGACGAAATGTGTAGTTCCAATACTCCTTCTATAAACCTGAGCCATCGAACCTGCTATTTGATTGATGCTCGAAAAAACCTCTTCATTCCTGCGACTTAAACATGCGCACCTGGGAATGGCATTTCAACTACTCCACACATATAAATTTTCTTCCCAAAATGTATACAATAAATCAAGCCTCTGCTTGTTATCAACACTGGAAGATTAATAAACTTACAAGTTTATTTAATTTTACCATTCAGTTCAACCCGTGAATTTACCATACTTATGAAAATCTTTATTTCACTTTCGAGTGTATTTACGTCATGATTTTATATAAATACAAAAATATCCTATTTGATACAAATATCAATTGCTTCCCGTTTCATGCCTCTCCGTGTTATCTGAAAAATATACTTTGCTCATTGCAAATATTAACTGTTCAACCAGAACTGAAATGTTGGTTGAATGCGGGCTTGCGCTAACCACTCTCCTTCGGAAAATCTCCTGTTCCAGACTAGAAATGATTAAACTACTTCATAGGCTCTCTCTCAATACATATTATTATTAGAAAATATAATATCCAAGAATTATTTAGAAAAATTATAAAAATTATTATTATTATTATCAGTGGATTATTATTATTATTATTTGTTATATTATTTTAAATATGTTTAATTATCATCTCATTATGTGAGAATCCACATGTTCGAACCTTCGAATATGGAAAAAGTATCCATTCCTCAACAAAAATAATTATTAACTTTTACAGTTACATCGGCTGATTACCGTGATTACCCAAAAATATGAAATATTCAAATAAATGCTCGATATGCTAAGTCATCGATCCTAAACTGTTCTGAGTGCTGAAAATACTCAGAATAACTCTCACAAGTCTTGCGTAAATCATTGCAAGATTTAAATACGAAGAAAAATAAATGTGTTGGTCATCTGCAGAAAAATAGTTTGTTCCAATTAGCTAGGCATAATATAATTCAAATGTGGCTTACATTTCTTGATGGTCTTGAAGCGTAGCTAACCTGGTCTGTACCAGATTTATCCATAGACATGCCCCATCGGACAAGCATGTATAATCCTTGTATCGGCCGCCATTATATACCCACAATCCGTCTAACAAGACATAGTGGTAGTATCTTTTGACGTTTGAAGTAACTGTTGATCCATTTTAATATTGGCTCCTACTAAAGCCATAACAGTTTGCTTAAATGGGGTCAGATCTAAGTGATCTATTCTTAGATATGTCAGTTGTAACATAACTCACGGTAATCTTTTCAATACAAGAAGACACTGACAATCTAACCAATCAACGGCTGTTCTGAAGATCGTTCCCTGGGCATGGCTTCACACCATCTACCATGCGCGAAGCAACATGTAGTTTCCCTTGCGTAGACTAATGAACACCACCGTGATAGACTGGTCTTCAGTGTACTGATAGATCGAAGTGGTTATTAAGTTACAAATATGAAAACTGACTGAAATGGACTTAAATATCCAAGTATTAGGTTATTACTGGTCTGTGACAAAGTACTAATTCTAGACAAAGTCTAGCATATGTCCATGTAGAAATAAAAATATTTCTCCAGTGTCTGTAGAAAAATTTCAATCACCTCAGTGATTCTCCTTGCCGGAAACTTACTAAGTTCCACTCGTAGCGCAGCACTTTTGTGACTATCACAACTTTGAAAATAACTTCTGCGTAGATCCGGCAACCATGTGCCTTGGCTCAGCGTAGCGGCACCTTTCTAGGCAAGTGCTTGTTTCGAAGTGAGCTAATGATGCCTGCGCCAGCCGGCTTTTATTCAAAACTGTCAGGGTCACGCTGCATCAGCTGATATCTGGAAATCCTCATATCTCTGGTATCCCTTGTCCGATTTACTTGATACTAATTGCATTCTCTTTCATTTGGCCGTGCCAGTAATCTGATCAAAGTCTCAAGTATCTACTCCATGGTTAACTATTTAATCAATAAATAGCCTCGACCTCTGCTATTACTCGCTACGTCACTTGACATGCTCTTAGCGGTATATTCTTTCCAATTCCTTCTCGAAGCAATGTAGGGCGATATTCAAATATCTCAACTTTCAAAAGCGGCTGTAGCCTTTCCCTTGATATCTAGGTGTCTGAATCTTGGAATACCCATTCCTAGAGTTGGGCACATCCACCCCACACCTAGCAAAAAATAAAAATTGATTTTTTTTTATTTTTCCTATCTACACATTAAATCATCTGGTTCTTGAATGATAAATCTTCAAATTCGATGCATTATAAGTTCCCACGATGTTACCAGTTGGTGTATTGGCTACTTCATAGCTTCCATTGTTGTTTATTTCCACAATGTTCAAAATCTTGAATTTCACCAGGTTTAATATCAAAAATATCGTGATATTCTTCCAAAATTTTCCCTAGCTCCGGGGACTCCTTCTTAGTGTAGACTTCTCTTCCTTCAGCTTCATGAAAAATCAGAGACCAGAGCATCTCCCTCGATGTCTTCCTCTTCTTTTCCCTCGAAGTTAATCTCTTCGGTATTCTTGAATCTGATCGTCTCTGTCTTCATGTCTATCACTGCTTGATATTTCTGAATGAAATCTGCTCCCAATATCATGTCAAAAGCCATGTCCTTCATTACTACAAACACATGTCGGAAATCATGTCCTCCAATCGTAATACATAAGTATAATTGTATTTTACACAGAGATATTTTATTGGGTATTATTCCTTGGATCTTAATTCCTGATACTGGAATCTCCTCTTAATTCTCTTTGAGCTTCCACAGAAAATAAAGCTTCTCACTCACCAGACAAAGCATAGCCCCAGTATCAATCAAAGTATCGACAGGCATACCGAATACTTCGCATGATATGATTGGCATTCTAATTCTTGTACCCATTTCTTTCCGTTCGTCATTCTGTTGAATTAAGTCATCATCCTCTGCTTGCCATTTAATAATTCTGGAAGTGAAAGTGTTCAAAATTCTATCTTCTACTGTGAATTCGAAGTTTTTTTTTTCGTTTCCATTCCCCCGGGATTGTTGTGTTCCCGATGGACCTGGTTCATTGGGCCTCTGCTCCAAAAACTGCAAGTTATCTTGGTGTCTTGCTTCCAAGTTCTTCCTCGTCTCCTTGTTGAACTCTTCATTGGACTGACGAGTATCCACATTCCCTCTGTTATTGTAGTTGTTTCTACCATAGTATCTTCTTTCCTGGTACCTTCCTTGATTATCCCGTGGCCTTCTCCATCGAGTATTATATCGATTTCCACCATCCGGTCTCGCATAAGGCTTGTAATTGTATCTGTTACTGTACTGATTCCATCCTCTTTTATTGGGATCTTCCCTCGGCGTTTCTTCTTCTCGCCCCTCTCGAATCTCTCGAGGTGTTTGAGAATAACTATCAGCCATAACAGCGTACACAGCGTTGTTATTCTTTCCTCCCTTCTGATGGAAGAATTGAGCGTTCGTATGATCCAGCTTCTGTAATACCTCGTCAAATTGCTCCATATTATAGATGTCAGCAGCGATCAAAGTCCTTTGGACGTCTGCGGGAAACTGACGTATCAATGCAGTAATTAATTCGTTATCTGGCATCGGCGGATCTAAATGTTGAAGTTTAGAAAGCTGTCCAGAAAAGTACGTAGAGTATCGAGTAGGTTGTGACGTCGAGAATCTCTTAGAATATAATTCTGCTCTGACTTGCTGTTGGATTTCCGGGGACCAAAACTTTTTCAATAACCCACGAGAAAACTCCTCAAAAGTGGTTAGAGTGGATCTAAAAGCTCTAAACCAAAGAAGTGCAGGACCTTCCAAAAATTTCCCTATCACTCGGATCTGTCTTTCTTTAGGGATCTTGAAATCTTTCAGGTAATCCCCTGCTTCTCTCAAAAATTCCACGGGTGTCACAGAATCTCGCCCTGAAAATTTAGAAGGCTTATCCTCTACATTCTTAAATACAGTTATGGGGTTGGATTGAAATACTGTCCTGACCTCATCCTGTCTTTGACTATCCGTTTCTCTAGCTGCTCCTAGATTTATCTGTATCTGTTCCTTTCCCCTTACACTTGGCATTTTCAACAGATGGTCAGACTGTTTCTCGTCCTTGATTTGAGTTTTCATAGCCTCAAGTTCCTTATGGTTTTCTTCTGCCATTTTCTTAATTGCTTCAGTTTCTTTACAATTCTCCTTGACATCAGTGGATATCTGGTCCATAACAGCCTCGTGACTTTTCAATGACCCTGTCATATCTGATATGTCCTTCTGAGTTGTTTGGATATCTTTGGAAATTACTTGAATATGGGATGACAAAGATTCCCTAATCTCCTTGATTCCCTCTTGGTTCTCCAGCTTGAGTGTGTCTTTAATTTCATTGACAACTGTGGTTTTAATTTCAGTTTGTAACTCATTAATCACACCTTCTCTTATTTCTCCCATTACAAGTTCTTTGAATTGTTCTGTCAACCGTTGAACAACTAGAATTCCCATCTCATTACTCTCCTTCTTCACTCTGACTTCTAGGTTGATCATGTCTTCACCAACTTTCCTAAGACCATGTTCTATCCTATCAGCTAAGCTTTGAGATCTAAGATCGGCATCGCGAAATTTATCGTCCATTAAACTTGCGCTAGTAGCTAATGAAGTTTCGAGCTCATGTGTTTTTTCGCATAATTTATTCATTTTACTCTCAAGTGACATTTTCAAAATTTCGGAATTCTCTTTAAATTTACTTTCCATAGAATTAAATTTACTATTTAAATTTTCTTTCAAGTTATCTTTTACCCTGCTCTCTAACAAATCAGAATTTTCCTTGAGTTTATCCTCTAAACTTTCTTTCAAGTTATCTTTTAAAGAATCAGAACTTTCTTTAAGTTTATCATTTAAACTTTCTTTAAGTTTATTTTCTAAAGACTCAGAATTTTCTTTAAGTTTATCATTCAAATTTTCTTTAAGTTTATTTTCTAATGAATCAGAATTTTCTTTAAGTTTATTTTCTAAAGAATCAGAATTTTCTTTAAGTTTATTTTCTAAAGAATCAGAATTTTCTTGAAGTTTCTTTTCTAAAGCCTCTGTATTTTCTTTCATAATGGCGGCTACACGCCGTCCAGCTTCTTTTAAACTCTCCTCCAAACTCCTCATCATCCTCATCATTTCTTCCATAATTTTCAATTATTATTCAAATATTAGGGGTATACAATATTGGCAAACACAAGCTTATAACTAGAACAAGAAATATGAATAGCTAATTGGAACACTCTAATAAAATGAGATTTGTCCTAATGTCTACGTGATGGAAAAACAAAATTCTCTACTTTTACGAATTACATTTACCACAATATCACAAGAAAAATATGCAAGTTCTCAAATATCCTCCACCTGGATTCTAATAATGCGTACGTCCAGTCATCGAACGTTTACTACTGAATTTACTTGACGCCCTAGTGGTTAAGCCATTATCAACAAGTAGTTCCGTGAAGAACTATACAGCCTATTTTCATATATCCTACTTATGTTAACTGCCACAATCAACATACAAAATTTCAGTTTAATTGCTAAAACAGATTCGTAGATATTGAGAACCGTCTAAATATTTCAGATGGTCGCCAGGTTGGATTTTTATTTTTGTACTATTACATTAAGATTATTGTGTACGTGTGGTATTCAAACTTCAATCGCATGATTAGAACACAAGAAGTAAAAACGAGATTTTAAAATTACGCACAGCAGCCATCTTGTGATAATGCAAACCATTGAAATAAATTAGAAGCCAGTGGATCAACATTTGTATAAGCATTTAACGTGCAACGTTTCACGGCACTCGGATAGTTAATTCGCGAGAAACGTCTATTTAAATATTTATACTTCGCGTCGCCGCCATGTTGGATTTGTGCTCACCAGGTTCCTGAAAGTCCTATAGGTGAACATATGTTCATAGTCTCTATGAACATTAAAAAATTCAGTTTGGTTGCTGCAAAAGATTCATAGATATTGAGAACCGTCTAAATATCTAGGGAGCTCACCATTTAGGAGTGTTATGTGTATAGGCCATAGAGTTATGTACCATTCAAGGACAATTATTGCCTAGGTTCATTATTCAAACTTTCACTTCGATCGCATGATTGCGACACAAGAAATTAAAACTTAATTTTAAAATTTCGCACAGCCGCCATCTTGAGGTTATGTAAGCAATTGAATTAAATTAGATGGCAGTGCATTACAATCTGCAAAATCAATTACTGTACTACATTTCACTGCGCTCAGAGAGTTAAATCACGAGAAAAGTCTATTAAAATATTTTAAATTCGCTTGGTCGCCATGTTCGTTTCGTACTTTACTGGTTTATGAAATATATATAGGTATACCTGTATCAGTACCCTTTAGCACCATACAAAATTGCAGGGTGATATCTGTAATAGTTTCGGAGATATAGAATGTCAGTGAAATATTTCGCACAGCCGCCATTTTGAGGTTATGTAAACAATTGAACTAAATTAGACTCCTGTGCATTACAATGTGTATAAACATTTGCTGTACCAAGTTTCATTACATTTAGATAGTTAAATCGCGAGAAAAGTCTATTTAAATATCTCAACTTCGCTTGGCCGCCATGTTGGTTTTGTAGTCACCAGGTTTTTAGAAGTCTCATAGGTGAACTTCTAGTAGTGCCCTTTATCACCGTACACAATTTCAGGGCGATATCGGTAATAGTTTCGGAGATATTGAATGCTAGTGAAATATTTCGCACAGCCGCCATGTTGGATTGGAGAGACATAACAAAATTTGAAGGGCACGGTCGAGGTCGCCGGGAATAGTGCTATGAACTTCCCGAGTTTCATTGAAATCGCTCCAGCCGTTTCGATTTTATTAGGGGGGGACACACACACGAATCACACACACACGCACACACACACACACACACACACACACACACACACACGCACACACACACGGACAAAAGGTGATCTCATAAGCCTATTTTTTCAAAATTGAAAATAGGCTAAAAATAATCAAAACCATTCTAATTATTAACCAAGTCAAATTTTTAATTTTCCCCACTAATTGGGTTTCCTACTAATTTATTCATCCAAACCAGACATCTCTCAACTCCCAAAATATTTATAAAAAATTATCACAATTTAAATCGGCATGCGATTAACCATGTCTAACTCGAGACCCACGTTCGAAGCCATTTCTCTCTCTATCTTATTTTATGTGCCCGTTTAGACCGGAGTCCGCACGACCACATATGCATTTTACCAATAATCAGTCAGCACGAGAGTCAAAATATCCCGGAGCGCCAGATGGGTTAAAGCAAATCGCAAAAACGACATCAAATGAAAAAAATGCTTTACTGATTTTTGGCTCAATGCAACAATAAGGATAGAAGGAGATTCAACTGGGGATAACACATCACGTAAAATTATCTCATTTTATTTTGAATTTAAAATTGACTGCAAAAATGCTCAAAGCAGCATCACTCACGTGTGGCGACCCACACTCCTATTTACACAATATACAGAAATTTTCCAAACACATTTGACAATTATTTTTTGGAAACACAAGTCTGATTGTTGGTCCTGTAGACTGTGTTCCAAAATTATTTATGATTAAATCCAGTTCAAATTTAATTGTCTCTACTGGAAATATCGTAGTTCACTGTTTGAATGTTTACATAATATTAACACTCGTAGAATAAATGTTCATAGAATTTTAAACTTTCACTTATTTTTCCAGTTTCAAAAATATATTGTCGAAAAATATTATTATTATTTCTGAATCAACACAAATTATTTACACATATTAATAACATCTGAAAAGTATTTGACCTTGAGCATAGCATCGAAGAACTGTGCGAGCACAACAGAAATTAATTGTTCTTCCGACATTAAATATTCGAGAAGTGACTCGATTATGAACTTCAAGTTCCACACAAAATACATGATTTCTGAATCATCAACTTGATCAATAAATTGTTGAACCATTCAACTATTCAATTTTCCGCTTGGAATCATTATTATGAAAAATATTTATATTCATGGCCATTTTTAGTAATTTTCTCAACTTGCAATTCTTCGACAGAATGCGGAAATAAGAATTGTAGCTTCATAATAAATTCATTTAGTTCATGGCACTAGGATTGAAAATATCCTTCAAATTATTCGTGGTTAAAGAAATATTTTTAATTGGCAGTGGCCCATTCTATTATTTGTGTAAGAACACAATATTACAACAACAACGGCAAAGGTCTTCCTCTGAAGAAGAATAAACTACTATCATGACAAATCCGGGTTCTAGCAAAATCAAAGTCTAAATGGAATTCGTAAACAAGGTTGAAATAAGAACTGATGGTTTCAAGAAATAACCTTCGGGTCATTCATACGACGAAATGTGTAGTTCCAATACTCCTTCTATAAACCTGAGCCATCGAACCTGCTATTTGATTGATGCTCGAAAAAACCTCTTCATTCCTGCGACTTAAACATGCGCACCTGGGAATGGCATTTCAACTACTCCACACATATAAATTTTCTTCCCAAAATGTATACAATAAATCAAGCCTCTGCTTGTTATCAACACTGGAAGATTAATAAACTTACAAGTTTATTTAATTTTACCATTCAGTTCAACCCGTGAATTTACCATACTTATGAAAATCTTTATTTCACTTTCGAGTGTATTTACGTCATGATTTTATATAAATACAAAAATATCCTATTTGATACAAATATCAATTGCTTCCCGTTTCATGCCTCTCCGTGTTATCTGAAAAATATACTTTGCTCATTGCAAATATTAACTGTTCAACCAGAACTGAAATGTTGGTTGAATGCGGGCTTGCGCTAACCACTCTCCTTCGGAAAATCTCCTGTTCCAGACTAGAAATGATTAAACTACTTCATAGGCTCTCTCTCAATACATATTATTATTAGAAAATATAATATCCAAGAATTATTTAGAAAAATTATAAAAATTATTATTATTATTATCAGTGGATTATTATTATTATTATTTGTTATATTATTTTAAATATGTTTAATTATCATCTCATTATGTGAGAATCCACATGTTCGAACCTTCGAATATGGAAAAAGTATCCATTCCTCAACAAAAATAATTATTAACTTTTACAGTTACATCGGCTGATTACCGTGATTTCCCAAAAATATGAAATATTCAAATAAATGCTCGATATGCTCGGTCATCGATCCTAAACTGTTCTGAGTGCTGAAAATACTCAGAATAACTCTCACAAGTCTTGCGTAAATCATTGCAAGATTTAAATACGAAGAAAAATAAATGTGTTGGTCATCTGCAGAAAAATAGTTTGCTCCAATTAGCTAGGCATAATATAATTCAAATGTGGCTTACATTTCTTGATGGTCTTGAAGCGTAGCTAACCTGGTCTGTACCAGATTTATCCATAGACATGCCCTATCGGACAAGCATGTATAATCCTTGTATCGGCCGCCATTATATACCCACAATCCGTCTAACAAAACATAGTGGTAGTATCTTTTGACGTTTGAAGTAACTGTTGATCCATTTTAATATTGGCTCCTACTAAAGCCATAACAGTTTGCTTAAATGGGGTCAGATCTAAGTGATCTATTCTTAGATATGTCAGTTGTAACATAACTCACGGTAATCTTTTCAATACAAGAAGACACTGACATTCTAACCAATCAACGGCTGTTCTGAAGATCGTTCCCTGGGCATGGCTTCACACCATCTACCATGCGCGAAGCAACATGTAGTTTCCCTTGCGTAGACTAATGAACACCACCGTGATAGACTGGTCTTCAGTGTACTGATAGATCGAAGTGGTTATTAAGTTACAAATATGAAAACTGACTGAAATGGACTTAAATATCCAAGTATTAGGTTATTACTGGTCTGTGACAAAGTACTAATTCTAGACAAAGTCTAGCATATGTCCATGTAGAAATAAAAATATTTCTCCAGTGTCTGTAGAAAAATTTCAATCACCTCAGTGATTCTCCTTGCCGGAAACTTACTAAGTTCCACTCGTAGCGCAGCACTTTTGTGACTATCACAACTTTGAAAATAACTTCTGCGTAGATCCGGCAACCATGTGCCTTGGCTCAGCGTAGCGGCACCTTTCTAGGCAAGTGCTTGTTTCGAAGTGAGCTAATGATGCCTGCGCCAGCCGGCTTTTATTCAAAACTGTCAGGGTCACGCTGCATCAGCTGATATCTGGAAATCCTCATATCTCTGGTATCCCTTGTCCGATTTACTTGATACTAATTGCATTCTCTTTCATTTGGCCGTGCCAGTAATCTGATCCAAGTCTCAAGTCTCTACTCCATGGTTAACTATTTAATCAATAAATAGCCTCGACCTCTGCTATTACTCGCTACGTCACTTGACATGCTCTTAGCGGTATATTCTTTCCAATTCCTTTTCGAAGCAATGTAGCGCGATATTCAAATATCTCAACTTTCAAAAGCGGCTGTAGCCTTTCCCTTCATATCTAGGTGTCTGAATCTTGGAATACCCATTCCTAGAGTTGGGCACAACGTATAGTTTATCAAACCCTACACACGCTGTTTATTGCGTTTGTTTTGCTTCCTGACATAGGTCTGTGTTTCATATCAACAACCCATTTGTTATAATTAATACAGCAGTCTTGATGTCGTTTCTGAGGTTTACATCTCGCATACGACCGCTGCACTCACTGAAATAATATTCCTTCTCAGTGTCCTACCAGCTTTCTTTCTCCAACGCTCTCATACCCTGAAGACAAAGAGCAGCTCATTTCAAATGAGGGTGATGTTACGTGTATGTTTAATAAAATGCTTGCTTCTTGCGAGAGCGTAGCCTTTTTGTCATTTCAGTAATTAGTTTTTGATGTTAACGGCTTGCATGTACCTAGTAGTCGCTTTGGGGAAGGAATTTTATCTTCCGTATTCATGACTCTTTGCATTTTTAAACAGCATAGAGCGTGATAAATCTCCAGAATGAGTAGAATGCAGAACTGGAGACATCACGGGTGGTTTAAAATTAATATTCTCAGGCTGGTACAGGCTGAGCTGTAAATAGTTTATATGTCTTATTCTTCTTTCACATAATACAGTCTGTGTTCCAGCAGAGCTAAACAAACTTAACTTTGATGTAGGCCTATTCATTCATATGAACTTTTCTTATGTTCAGTAACAAAGAAACTAAAATTGAATTTACAGAGATAACCCGTACGAAACAGAACAGCTCCAAGTGGGCGTGATGATGCAGTGACCAAACTGCTTACCTCTGTTTGAAAATTTCTATGAAACATTCTTTTTGAAAATCTATTTTGAGAATTTTCACATGAATACTTTGGGAAAATATAAAAAATATTTGTTAAAATATTGTTAATTGAAAATATTGAAATATTGTTAGAAAATTATTTAAGAATTGTTAGTAAAAATAATAAAACATTTCTTGATTTATTTTCAAAATGTTTTGAAATTTTTTTGATGATCTTTTTCAAAATTTTCAATTTTATGTTTCAAATATGGCGGGCAGATTCGATTCATGATTCATATACTGTAGGTCTATGTTAGCTTTTTCAAGAAAAATGTCACGCTTGTGATTCAGATAAAATATTAAAAACATTCGTTTTAGTATTGTTTTGAATTCATTAAAGTCTATGTTCGAAAATTACTGTAAAAATAATATTAAAGAAATAGAAATCTTTTATTTTTGAAATTAATATTTCTTCATTTTCATTTCAAAACGTTTTGAAATACTTTTGATGATTTTTTTTCAAATATGGGGGGCGGATTCGTTTCTTGATTCATATATGTTATCAATCTCAAAATTCACAAGAAATAGTTATGCCTATATCCTTGCGCAGGAAACTCTCTTCGTAGATGACATAAAAACACAGCTTCAATTTATCAGACACAAGCAAATGCAAATTTCATCAAAGAGAGGAGCAGCAATGCAAGACAGATCCCGGACGGGATAACAGACGCAATGACAACAGGCTCCTAGAAAGGCCCAAACTTCCAACTCCGAAACACGATTTGCAGTACACGGCTATCATGGAACGATTTGCACAGAAAGCGCCTACCACGATCCTAAGGACAGCTGCATCTGTAAGCTATGTAATGAACCATGTCCCATATATCACCTGAAGAAGTGTAAAAATAGGACTTTAACAATAATTGAACAAGCCAAAGATTGGAGAACTCACGACAATTGTCTAATGTTACTTACTTTTCATTCTTTCTTTACACATTGAGTATAATAATTATAATAATATACGTTAGATTTTTGAATAATAATGTCACGCTTGTGGTTCAGATAAAATATTAAAAACAGTTGTTTAATTATTGCTTTAAAATCATTATTGGTTGAAAATTATTTAAAAAAATGATATTTAAAAAAAATTCTTTAAAATTTCATTTTTTCAAAATATATTGAAATTTCATAGATTTTTTTTATTTTCAATTTTTTGTTTCAAATAAGGCGAGCGGATTCGATTTTTTATTCATATATGTTAGATTTTTCAAGAATAATGTCATGCTTGTGGTTCAGATAAAATATAAAAAAATATTAGTTTTAATATTGCCTTGAATTCTATTTTTGTTTGAAGGTTTAAAAAAAAAAAATTTCTTCATTTTTTCAAAAACGTTTTTATCATTTTTTGGTGTTCTTCTTTTTAATTTTCAAATTTTTCTTTCAATTATGGCGGGCCATTTCGATTCTTGATTCATTTACGTATGTAAGGTTTTTCAAGAGAAAGTTCAAGCTTGTGGTTCAGAAAAAACATTGAAACATTTGTTTAAATATTGTTTCGACGTCTTTCTTTTTTTGTTTGAAAATTATTAAAAGCAAGTAGTTCCGTGACGAACTAAAGAGCCTACTTTTCTTAAAATGTAAGATTCATGCCAATCTACATAGACCTATCTGGAATAATGACGAAATAAAGTTGGTAATACTAACATTTCTAAGTACGATACTGCAGTTTGAAATACACCTGAAATAGTGTACCCTAATAGAGTAACTTACTGCAGTTGGCAGCCCTGCTGACTCTGAATATATTCTTAGTTCCATCTCTTAAGGCATAGAATACACATCCAAAATTTGGTTGAAATCTAATGGATAGTAATGACGTTACATGCTGTTTGATATTGGATTTATCAGTGAGCGTAAAATCATGTTGGGAACAATGTCATGTATGTGATGATCGGAATTAATCTGAAATATTACGATCTATTATAGTGCCAATTTTGGATAAAATCCATGCGTTAGTATAGAAGATACGTGTAATTATAAATTGAAGCTATCAGAAAGCTTAGAATAATGTTGGCAGCGCTGAGGTATATTAGTTACTTCAAATTAATCTAGAATGTCAGGCACTATACGTGTGCAAAGTTTAGCGCTGATTGCTTTCATACTTTCTGATATATTGATATTAGGATTAAACAAATAGAGAGAGCATTTATTAACAGTTGGTAGCCCTACTGGTTCGTATGAACACACATAGTCATGACTGTTACGGTACACAAAGCACATACGAAATTTGGTTGAAATCCATTTGTTAGTATAGAAGTTATAAGCATTTATAAACTAGACTTATCAGCAGGCTTAGAATCGTGTTGGCAGCACGGATGTATATAACTTACACCAAACTAAGGTTGAATGTCAGGTAATATACGTGTGCAAAGTTTAGAGCTGTTGGCTTGGATATAAAATATAGAGAGAGCATTTATTAACAATTAGCAGCCCTGGTGGCTCTTTGGACTACGCACAGTCATATCTATTGTAGTACACATAGTACATACGAAATATGGTAGTAATCCAATCAATTGTATAGAAGTTAAATGCATTTAGAAATGGGACTTATCGGCAGGCTTAGAAAATTGTTTGCAACAATGGCATGTATGGCCTTCTGAAAATTAATCTGCTATGTTACTATCTATATGCGTGCCAAATTTTGAATAGTTCGCTTGCATAAGTTCTGAGATATCCAACATAGAGCTCAAATTTTAATTGCGATTTTTCAGCAGGTGGTAGCACTGAAGTCAATTTCATATATGGCAGTGAGATATTCTGGTATAGATCTTTACTCTTACCAAATTTGGTTTCGATAGCTGCAGCTGTTTAGGAGTTGATAGTGCGACACACACATATTTTCCCAGATCGATCTCATTAGCCTACTTTTTCCTAATTTTTAGCCTACTTTCGATTTTTGCAAAAAATGAAAATTGACTTATGAAATCTACACAGGGCCAAACAAGTAGCTCCGTGAAGAACTATACAGCCTATTTTCATATATCCTACTTATGTTAATTGCCATTATCAACATACAAAATTTCAGCTTGATTGCTGTGATAGATTCGTAGATATTGAGAACCGACTAAATATTTCGGATAGTCGCCATGTTGGATTTTATATATGTAGGTCCTAGAGTTATGTACTGTTACATGAAGATTATTGTGTACGTATATCATTCAAACTTCAATCGCATGATTAGGACACAAGAAGTAACAAGGAGATTTTAAAATTTCGCACAGCTGCCATATTGTGATTATGGAAATAATTGAAATAAATTAGATGCCAGTGGATTAATATTCGTATCAGGATTTACTGTACCAAGTTTCAGTACACTCGGATGGTTAAATTACGAGAAACGTCCATGTGAATATTTATATTTCGCGTCGCCGCCATGTTGGATTTGTGATCACCAGGTTATTGAAAGTCCTATAGGTGAACTTATGTTGATTGCTCTAATAGATTCGTAGATATTCAGAGCAGTCTAAATATTTCGGATGGTCACCATATTGGATTGTTAAATATATATGCCTTATAGTCATGTACCATTAAAGGAAAATTATTGCGTAGGTTCATTATTCAAACTTTCACTTCGATCGGATTGAAAGTACCCTTTATCTCCGTACAAAATTTCAGGGTGATACCGCTAATAGTTTCAGAGATATAGAATGCCGGTGAAATATTTCGCACAGCCGCCATCTTGTGGTTATGTAAACAATTGAACGAAGTTAGATGTTGTTGCATTACAATGTGTATAAACATATACTGTACCAAGTTGTATTCCGTTTGGTTGGTTAAATCGCGAGAAACGTCTATTTAAAAGTCGCAACTTCGCTTGGCCGCCATGTTGGTTTGGTAGTTACCAGATTTTCAAAGGTCACGTAGGGGAACATCTAGCAGATCCCTTTTTCAACGTAAAAAATTCCAGGGTGATATCGGTAATAATTTCGGAGATATTGAATGCCGGTGAAATATTTCGCACAGCCGCCATGTTGGATTGGTGAGACGTAACAATATTTGAAGGTCGGGGTCGTCCCGAATAGTGCTATGAACTTACCGAGTGTCATCGAAATCGCTCAAGTCGTTTAGAAGTTATTAGGGGGACACACAAACACACCATCACACACACACACACGGACAAAAGGTGATCTCATAAGCCTATTTTTCAAAATTCAAAATAGGCTAAAAATGTGTGTGAGTCCATGTTCGTGTGTGTGTGTGTGTGTGTGTGAGTGTGTGTACTCTGAATGTCTGAGTCGTCGTCGTGTCCCCCCCCCCACACCTTCCCCTCCCTCCCCTATCAATTCGAACACGGTGAAACCGAATTGAACGAAATTTGGTACAGAGGTAGAACAAGTAAAGGGCACCTCAGTGTAGTGTTTTATATCGCCGCCATCTTGACGAAAACGTAATGGCGGCCACTCAAATGTTAAAAGCTTAAATCAAATTACCACCAACCTTATCATTTGATCGCTACCAAATATTGCAACATTATACCGTTATGTATGAAAAACCTTTGACTAAACCGCAAGGTCATCAGCCCTATACATTGTGGATGGCGGCCGTGTATGAGTGAAAATCGAATCCCCCTATCTATTCAAACACGGTGAAACCGAATTGAACAAAATTTGATACAGAGGTAGTACTAGCAAAGGGCACCTCTGTGTGTTGTTTTATATTGGCGCCATCTTGACGGAAACGTAATGACTGCCACGCAAATGTTAAAAGCTTAAATCAAATTATGACCAACCTAATAATGTGACCGCAACGAAATTTTGCAACAACATACCTTTGAGTGGGAAGCATATTTTGACCAAAGTACAAAATCATCAGCCCAGTAGTTTGCAGATAGCGGCCATGTATGTGTGCATATCGATTCCCCCCATCAATTCAAATACAGTGAAACCGAATTGAACGAAATTTGGTTCAGATGTAGCACGGGCAATGAGCTCCTCAGTGTCATGTTTTATATCGCCGCCATCCTGACGGAAACGTATTGGCGGCCACTCAAATGATCAAAGCTTAAATCAAATTACGACAAACCTTATCATCCGCTCTCTACGAATTTTTGCAACAACATATATTCTGAAGGCTAGCGTCATTTTAATAAACTACAAGGTCATCAGACCAATAGGTTGCAGATGGCAGCCAATTATGTGTGCAAATAGATTCACCCTATCAATTCAAAGACGGTGAAAACGAATTGAACGAAATTTGGTACAGAGGTAGCTCTACCAATGGGCACTCCAGTGTCATGTTTTATATCACCGCCATCTTACAAAAACGTGATGGCGTCCACCTTAATATAAAAAGCTAAAATTAAATTACGACCAACGTAATCATCGGATCTCGACCACATTTTGCAACAGCATACCTTTATGTGAGAAGCGTTCTTTGAGCAAGCTACAAGGTCATCAGTCCAATAGTTTGCAGATGGCGGCCATGTATGTGTGCAAATCGATTCCCCCTATCAATTCAAACACGGTAAAATCGAATTGAACGAAATTTGGCACAGAGGTAGCACTAGCAAAGGGCACCTCAATGTCATGTTTTATATCGCCACTATCTTGACGGAAACGGAATGGCGGCCACACAAATGTTAAAAGCTTAAATCAAATTACGACCAACCTAATCATTTGATCTCTACCAAATTTTTCAACAACATACCTTTTTGTGGGAAGCATCTTTTGACTGAACTTCAAGGTCATCAGCCCAATGGTTTACTGATAGCGGCCATGCATGTGTGCAAATCGATTCCCTATATCAATTCAAACACAGTGAAAGCGAATTGAATGATTTTTTTTACAGAGCTAGCACTAGCAAAGGGCACCTTATATTCATGTTTAATATCCGTATAGCACGTGTTATTTCAACAAGCTAATACAACCAACATTCAATTATACTCCTTCAAAAGGACAACGAGCTTTAAAATACCCATGCATTTATGGGAAAGCAGGCTATATGTTATTTACTGAACATCTTGTTGAAATTGGGAACAGTAGGCTAAAAATGCATGTAAAAAGAATTAAAATCCTTTTATTTTTATTTTATTTTTCGATTTTCCCCCTATATTTTTGAAATATTCTTGATTCTTGATTCATATATGCTAGATTTTTTAAGGGAATTGTCACGCTTGTGGTCAGATACCACGTTAAAACGATCCCATGGCTCATAATCGCGAGATTATCGATCACGTAAAACTTCAAGTTTGCTTATTGTTTTAAAGCTCCAACGGTCTAAAGAACTGATCACAGCAGCAGAATATAACGTTGTTGTTTCATTTAGAATCTTCGAAATATTGGTTATCAGCACCATTAAGTTGGATGTCAACAGAATCTTTCTGATAACCTGTTTTATTGAGATCCTAAGGAGATCCTCCGCGATTTATAATCGAGCCACAGATTGAACATAAGGTCCACTTCCTTGTGTAGCGACTAGCATTCTTGGCTGTCGCCCCTGATATCCAGGTTCGATTCCTCGCTCTGTCAAGAAGTTTATTCTGGTCTGACGACTTGAACGGGGTACACTCAGGCTCGTGAGACAAAAATAGAAGAGGCGGGTTTCTTTTCCTACTTCAGTTATCCTGGAAGTCATTTCCCATGGTTTCCCAATTCTCATCCCGGCAAATGTCGGCATGGTACTGTACCCGTAAATACGTAAAGTAGCCTGTTGGAATATCCATTGCCCCAGCTGGATTGCCTATTTCTAACAGCTCCGGCTAATTACTACATTAGAAATCGCTCCAACATGGTCATTAGGGATTTACATACAGCATTTACAAGAATATTGTGCATAAACAACAAACTACACGGGGCACACTTACCTTTGCTTACGTTCCCGGGGACTGGGAACTCAGCTTCGCCTACAATACAGCCACAATACTCTAATCCTTATATTTAAAATGAATCACACGTCAACACCGACAGATAACGAACTGAATAAATTTATCAACAATGGTAAACTAACCTGATATCAACAAAATAACAATAAACTAACCTAACAACAAAAAAATAAAACCACACAATCATACAAACTTCCTTTCTACAACACATCTTATTACAATGCCGTGCAAAAATATCAGCTTAAAAGCCTTGGCAGGTTTAGGCCTACACTACATGTAAAAGAAAGACGTTAAGGGATGCTCTTACATTCATGGCATTCCTGGGAGCAGGTTACCTTCATTGGCACGCGTCTGAAAACGCACGTGCATTGGCTTGCTCCATGAATGAGCGATAGCACAGCGTTGAGCTCGGAATTATTTACATTTTATACAAGGCTGTGAATCGCCAACTGTTCACATTATGTCACACCAAGTCCTCCACTCCTAACGGTGAATCATTCTGTCTGGCCTGCATTGAGACTGCCTTGTGTGCGTTTAAAATACACGTAAAATTAACATTCAGATCTTACAAAAATGCTCATAACTTCTATGTTCCTTTAACAATCATTCTGGAATTTTCATACAATCTTTCATTCGCACCCCGAAATTGTTCTAGACCAATTCGGTTCAACAATTACTCTAAACCGTGGGCAATCATTCATAAAAGAACATCCACTCACAAAACACACGCTATTCCAAAACATTCGATTAATAAATCGTACTAATTTTTTTAACTAATTAAATCATTTCCGAAAAATATTTACATGTAATTTGTTCATAATAATAGACACTATTTAACGTTGTTAAGACGTTACAATCGAGATTATGGATTCTCGGTTACAATACAACTCTCAATTAATTATTTACACTGTTTTTCCACATAATCATTTTCTAACACTCAGTAGTTTCCATATACTGCTCACACATCGTCTTATATAGGGTTCGTTACATTGTCGGTCTAATACAGTCGACTGATAAAGGTTAACTACACGTAATTACATAACATCGGGTTTAATAAAACATAATAATGGTATCATTGACATGAGTAGACAATCGTTCTCTAATTGTATTTCCGCTAAAAACCCTTCTGTCAACACAGCTAAAACGTTACTTCACATGAACTGGACTACTTGTATACAATGACTCTTATCATGATCCATGCCTTCTCTTATCAAAGAACAATAATACTTCGAATTCCTTTAAAATGCGGAACTTCCTTCGCACGAGCATTCCATAGCTCTACAAATCCTCATATAACAATATATATGGCATAAACAATTATCATCCACTATGTTAAACAATAACCAAACACGGATTAATGGTTATTACCATTTCTTCTGTAGAAACTTTTCTCAAATAATGGCATGACCCTCAGTATCGTTTCACATGAATACTGATCTACAATTATACATCCTTAAGTTCTTCAAACGAAACTTCCAATCGTAATGAACGATATTAGACTGTCGGGATTGACCTCCTAAAATTTACTCCACAAAAGGATAATTAACTGTTAACTCATCTGTCGCAAACACATGTAATAAAAATAATACTCCTGTCTCATCTCACTTATCAAGCTTTAAATTGTATATCGTTGTAATATCAGGTCTACACAATGACGTGATATAACACAAATAGTGTAAAATAACACACATGTTATTTATAGTGTCAAATAGAAATCAATCTTGACCGGGATAAACTAGCTTTGAATTCCTAGCCAAAGATTTGAATAATCTTCTATCAAAAGATATTTCCTCTAACATATTAGATGAACAAAACTCTCAGCTTTACAAATAATAAAAAGGTTTGTCAATGTCGTAATATTTTCCACTTTACACAAATAATGTTTATATGGATTAAGACTTCGGTCTTATCAAACGACTAGTATTTCCTAGATCGTCGAAATATTATATACAATAATGATATAACAATATCATTCGATGTTTCTTCTGTTCTTGAAGTTTGATGTTGTTACTTAAAAGTGCTCAAATTAAATTTAAAAAGAATTTAATTTGAATCTATGACACAATGTCAGAATACTTGGTTTAAATCAAATTATTAAAATTCTAGAGTCGAAACGACTAGTCTTCTATGAGGCAATATGATTCCTCAAACATTTTTTTAAATATCAGTTCAACAACTGATCCGCAGAATAAAATTGAAAAATAGATTAAAGGCAATCATCTCCTCAATAATCTTGAAACATAAAAATCATAGCACACATCTGAAGTGTAAAATAAATGACAACACTGAAATACATGAAATGTGAAAATATGGAGTAAGATCGTTGGCTCAAGGTGTCACTAATCAAGCTCTATACTAAAAAATAAGAGACACTGCTACCTTATTTGGACGAAAACTTGCAGATCTATGTAAGTATTCACACAATACTTTAGATGTTTCCTCAGTTCAAGATACTGAATTGGATCTGCATTCGAACCTCGGATCTGCGACCTCAGAGACAGGAAAAACGTTCCCTTTCCGGAATTCACCAACATTCGCATGGGCGCGAACGACATCCTTCTGGCAAATTATTTTGTTGCTGGGCTACCCCTAGCATCTTGACAAATCTCTTCTGTAGAATCTTCATTCTCCGTCGCAAATATGTATCAGCCTCATCATTTGAAAATAATTTATAGAAATATTCATATAAATCGTGAATGAAATATTTCTATTGCTAATTGATGTTACATTAGTGTTCGTAGACTGACGAAAATGTACAAGATGGAACGTACACTCCGTCTGTATTCAAGAATACGTTGTCTAACGAAGTTCCATCGTTGTATCTTAACTTCTGTTATCGAATATGTCTCTGGCGTATGACTATTTAGTTCATCATATCAACAATGTTAATTATGTTAAATTAAACCACTTGAAGAGTAATGATAATCATTATGATAATGTTTATTTGCTGCGCCAATGTTATAAGTTCTTCGCTTCTGTTCACTTGAACTGCGTTTGCCAACTTCACACGTTGCTATCTAAAATGATATTCAGCTTTATTTCCAACACATTTGAAAATCTGTCTTAACATGCTTATATTGTCGAAACGGTAGATCTTAAAACGCTCGACTTTCAGCAGAATGTAGTATTCGACCTGTTCTTTCTCTATATTCACTTAGTTGAACTCAAATCTCAATTATATAAGAGATATACTATTTTCAATGTTCCTCACAACTTCATTTAAAATGGAAGGGCGGTAATCTCCAACGTTCTACCTAGCTATCCTAACGTCTCCACAAGTCGACAGTCGTCGCACTCGGACAAAGCTTTGGGATCTCCGTTAACCCAGTAAAAACACTTCCTCACTCTTCAAAGACTGCTGGAATAAGAACTTCGATCCTTGGATCTCCCCCTCCAAGTCGAAATTTTGGCGGCCGTATCAATCTCCCACCATAATTTTAGCGCGTAGATTAATAATGCGTATTACTGCGTAGATTAACCGATCTGCGGTTTTTAAAGTATCAGACATAATTTCTTTTACTAATTTCTTCATTACCAAATAAGAAAATCTTCTTCTAAGGGCCTAAATGCATAATTTCACCAAATTATGTAGTTGAAGTTGATCCCGTCTTCAATAAGACCTCTTCTCATTGGCTCTGGGCTGGGATCCAATAGCATAATTTATAACAATATTTATAATATTAATTTCCAAGCTCACTGTTGCTATGCCTATTTCAGCCTTCTAGAAGCGTCTATTGTTTAATATGTCACGTGATCGGGCTTTCCCACGGCCTCGAGCTTGTAACACTACCCTCCTGTGTCACACTTCCAGAATTTATATTTGCTGGTTAAATTTTATCATGGGGACGGAAAATACTCTCATTTTGTCCCAGAATAATTCAATTTTCGGGGGCAGTACCTAACTTAGGGTCACGGTCTCTTTCTAACCAAATCGTACCTTGATTACAAATACACACATTACTACAGACATCACAGTGACACAGGTTATCATGCAATTTCTACTCACACCCATGCACATGGATCTACATGACTACGATATTTCAAAATCCCTAAAGAAACAACAACGATAACGGTCAAATTATTTTTCTAAGATTTTCTGTTTACCATCTCTTGATGAATGCAGTGCATTTGCATTTATATATTGGCATAGGCCAGAGTAAAACGTGGCTTTCCACCGATGCCTCATTCATGGCTGTGATTATAAATGGAAGCTACTGAGGCATGGGTGGTGCTTAGCAATTACATTCAGGGCACAACTAGTGCCTGTGTGTACATAGAAAGGTTCTTTCTGCTCATAGGGTTAGTGCTGTTGTTCTGACTGTCAGTGAGGTAAACTACCTCACTACTCGTTTTGCCAAGTTTGCCTCATTCTAGTGCTGGTATGAGGTTTTGTGTGTATCTAACGACCTATGCTATGTTGGTACATTCTGAGGATCTAACCAGCCTCTGAGCTGACTACCTGACAGACAGACAGATTTTCTAAAATATCTTTAAATTTGCCTCCTGTAATGTTTGATACTTACCATTGCCTTAGCCCATGCCATTAAATTATGCGACGAATATACAGGCTGTCGCAAAATTACGTCGACAAATTGAAACCAGAGTTTCCGGCCCTTATCTGAAGCAACTTGTGATAAGACACTTATGGTCATAAACGAACCGTTAAAAATCTGTGCGACGTTAAATTTTTAACGAGGCAAATCGGCAACACCGCACCGAGAATATTCCGAACCAGACGCGGAGGAAAGTCGCCACTTCCCGTCTGGCGAACTAACTCAGTGGTATCGTGCACGACGTGGCGTGTTACTTGAAACGAGTCATTTGGTAGCGGTTCGAATCAGAGCCAACGCAAGTATTTTCCTATCATAATTATTCCATTTTTGGTCGTTCTGATTCCCTTTCTTAAGGACTGTTTCATTTTTATTTGTGTGTTATTTTTAGCCTACTTTTCATATTTTGCAAAAATTAGGAAAAAGTAGACTTATGAGATCGCCCCGGGAAAATGAGTGTCTGTCTGTCCTTCTGTCTGTCTGGCAGTGTGTGTCCCCCCCACTATCAACTCCTAAACGGCTGCAGCAATCGATACCAAATTTAGTATGAGTAAAGATGTATACAGGAATATCTCAAGACCATATTTGAAAATGATGTCAGTGCCACCAACTGCTGAAAAAACGCACTAGAAATTTGAGCTCCATGTTGGATATCATGGAAGGTATGCATGGGAGCTATTCCAAAATTGGCACACATGTAGATAATACTATATCAGTCTATTTTCCAAGAGGCCATACATGACAGTGTGGCCAAAATAATTTTAAGCCTTCTGATAAGTCCAATTTTTAAATGCATATAACGTATATACTATTAATTGGGATTCAACCAAATTTTGTATGTAATATGTGTACATAAACAGATATGACTGATGGTATTCTTAAGAGCCATCAGGGCTGCCAACTGTTATTAATTGCTCTCTCTATTTTCTTCTTCCAAATACAAATATATCTGAAAGTATGCAAGCCGACAACTTTAAAATATGCACACGTATAGTACGTGACATTTTAGATTAATTTGGAGTAACTTATATACTTCAGTTCTACCAACATGATTCTAAGGCTGCTGATAAGACCAATTTTTAAATACATGTAACTTCTATACTATCAGTTGGATTTCAACCAAATTTCGTATGTGCTATGTGTAACATAACAGATATGACTATAAGTATTCTTAAGAGCAATCAGGGCTGCCAACTGTTAATACATGCTGCCTATATTTGTTTTTACCCTAATATCAATATATCAGAAAGTATGCAAGCCAACAGCTCTATACATTGCTCATGTATAGCACCTGACACTCTAGATAATTTGGAGTATTACAAGTCAGTGCTGCCAACATGATTCTATGCTTGTTGATAGGTCCAATTTTAAAATACATGCAACTTCTTTACTAACAATTGGTTTCCTCATAATTGGCACAACAAGATATCATAATATTTCCGATTATTTCTAACCAGCACACGCATGACATTGTTGCCAACATGCTTTTACGCGTGCTGTTAGATCCAATATCTAACTACATGTAACGTCCATTGAACTTCAACCAAATTTTGTATTCTGTACCTTAAGAGATGGAACTAAAAATATATTCAGTCACCAGGACTGCCAACTGTAGTGGTCTATTAGGCTACATTATACCAGGGATATTTCCAACTTATTAGACATTTCGATATTACCAACTTAATTTCGTCATTATTCTAGATAAGTTCATATACTGTAGAATAATCATTGGCATGAAAAGTAGGCTCTTTAGTTCGTCACGGGACTTCTTGTTTGATTATTAAAAGTTTAATTATTTAATTAATTACTGTGTTCCGGAATATTTGAAAATCCCCCCATTTCTTGTTGTTAAGTGTGTCTACGTTGAAATAATGGAAAACAAGTAGTTCCGTGAAGAACTATAGGGCCTATTTTCATATAGCCTACTTATGTTATTTGCCACTATCAACCTACAAAATGTCAGTTTTATTGCTGTAATAGATTCGTAGATATTGAGAACCGACTAAATATTTCGGATGGTCGCCATGTTGGAGTTTATATATGTAGGTCATAGAGTTATGTACTGTAACATGAAGATTATTATGTACGTGTAGCATTCAGACTTCAATCGCATGATTAGGACACAAGAAGTAACAAGTAGATTTTAAAATTTCGCACAGCTGCCATATTGTGGTTATGGAAATGAAAATCCACAGCCTGCTTCCAGTCTCCGACCGGGTCAGGAATGGAATGAATGAAGCCCCCATCTAGCGGCGAGGATATGAACTGTGCCGGCTGCCGAGGCCTGACGCACTCCTCTGGGGCAATGATTAAATGAATGACAGATGAAATGAAATGATAGTGGAGAGTGTTGCAGGAATGAAATTTTGACAGGGAAAACCGGAGTACCCGGAGAAAAACCTGTCTGCTTCCGTTTTGTCCAGCACAGATCTCACATGGAGTGACCGGGATTTGAACCACGGACCCAGCGGTGAGAGGCCAGCGTGCTGCCGCCTAAGCCACGGAGGCTTTGTGGTTATGGAAACAATTGAAATAAATTAGATGCCAGTGGATTAACATTCGTATAAGGATTTACTGTACCAAGTTTTACAGCACTCGGATGGTTAAATTGCGAGAAACTTCCCTGTGAATATTTATATTTCGCGTCGCCGCCATGTTGGATTTGTGATCACCAGGTTAATTAAAGTCCTATAGGTGAACTATAGGACTAAATTAGATACCAGTGCATTACAATGTGCATTAACATTTCCTGTACCAGATTTCATTGCGTTTGGAACATTAAATCGCGAGAAAGGTCTATTTAAATTATTCAAATTCGCTTGGCCTCCATGTTCGTTTTGTAGTTAACCGGTTTTCGAAAAACTTATAGATGAACTTCCAGTGGTGCCCTTTAGGTTCGTACAAAATTTCAGGGTGATACCGCTAATAATTTCAGAGATATAGAATGCCGGTGAAATATTTCGCACATCCGCCATCTTGTGGTTATGTAAACAATTGAACGAAGTTAGATGTCGGTGCATTACAATGTGTATAAACATATACTGTACCAAGTTTTATTGCCTTTGGTTGGTTAAATCGCGAGAAACATCTATTTAAATGTCACAAATTCGCGTGGCCGCCATGTTGATTTTGTATTTACCAGTTTTTCAAAAGTCACGTAGATGAAGTTATGGTAGCTTTCTTTATCACCGTAAAAATTTTCAGGGTGATATCGGGAAGAGTTTCGGAGATATTGAATGCTGGTGAAATATTTCGCGCAGCCGCCATGTTGGATTGGTGAGACGTAACAAAATTTCAAGGGAACGGTCATGGTCGTCACGAATAGTGCTATGAACTTACCGAGTTTCATTGAAATCGCTCCAGTCGTTTAGAATTTCTTAGGGGGAACACACACACACCTCACACACACACACACGCACACACACACACGGACAAAAGGTGATCTCGTAAGCCTATTTTTTTTTTTTTTCAAAATTGAAAATAGGCTAAAAATTATAAAACCTAGAACTTTTCGCTCACTCCTTTTTTTTCCTCTCTTAATTTTTCTGGATTGCAAAGAGATTAAAGTGGGGAACCACTGAGCTAGTTCGCCAGACGGTAATTGGTGGCATTCCTCCGCGGCTGCTACGGAACGGAAATATTAGAAAGAGTCGCTCTTTCTCGGTGCGGTGTTGCCGATTTGCCACGTTAAAACTTTATCGTCGCACAGATTTGTAACAGTTCGTTTCCGCCCATAATTGTCCTATTTGAAATTGCCTCAGATAAGGGCCGGAACCTCTGGTTTCAGTTTGTCGACGTAATTTTGCGACATCCTGTATATGAGCCTGGTGCCAAGAAGTTCTAAAAACACGATAATGGAGTACGTGCATGATAACTGTAATGTGATGTGCAGGCAGTTGCCGGAGGGTCTGAGGTCACAATTAATTAGGGAACAAAATGCCACACTGGGTGCACACAGACTAGCGGATAGTTATGATAAATACCACGCGCATCCCATACGTATCAACGACCAGTAATTTAATTCTCGTTTGTGGCCGAGAGCTTTTAATTGCTAACATACCTTGCGTGCGTATGCATGCTCGAGTGTGTGTGAATTAAGATTTATTTAGTACACAGTTTATACATGTATTCTGCATTTCATACTGTTTAACTAGAATGATTCATATACTACACATACTGTAACTCTTAATCCTCAATTATGAACAACATGAAACATACATTAATTCGAAGTTGTTGATGTTGATTCATGTAGGGGTTTGCGACATCGTGGTTATGTAACCCCGTGTATATGTGTGTGAAATTATGTATGCAATTATAATTATTGAAATACAATTCGAGTGAGAGAGTTAACCTTTAAAGTGCTGATTTAGCTGTTTGCAATCTCAGTGCCGAATATTTTCATTCGTATTCAGGATATTTCTAAATTCCCATTACAGACTTTGAGGGGTATTAGTGGGGACCAAGGCGGTTTTATTTAGCATAGGAACGTCTGTCCGGAACCGTACCGCCTTCCCGCTACGCGCAAAGAAACCACCACAGCACACGTTCAAATCTCCCGCATTTTCGGCGCTACTAATTAGAGTACTGCTCGGGTCAAAGCTGCGTGAACATGAGAGGAATGTGGATCGCGGACTATGAGAAGTGATGGTGACGAGCGATGAGGTTTCTCGGTCCATGCGTAGTACAGAACCAATTACATTGGTCGGTGACTCACTCACTCATTCGTAACACCATGGTGGTTTGAGTAACAGCCCTATGTTAGCAGTATTGGAATAGAAAGGAATACCAGATATCACGGCGGGCTGTTGACAGTCCCATTTTTTCTCGCCTGACCCTTCCCTCCTCTTTCCCCTCACGCCGCAAGTTCACAGAGCTTGGACCCGAGCAGTGCGTAGGCCTAAGTCATTGAACGATCATTTGATGTCCCATATCCCCTACAGGTTTGTTGACATTCCATGCTATTCAGTTAAGTGTGTGATCCGCACGATGGCGCACCACCACATTTTCTACTTGCGGTCCGAGGTCATCTGCACCACAAATTAGGGCAACAGTGGTTAGGTCACGGTGGCCCGATTGCTTGGCTTGCACATTCACCTGACTTGACACCGCTGGACTACTACCTGTGGGGTCAAATGAAAACTTTGATTTACGAGATCCCTGTGGAATCCGAGGCGCGGGTTATGGCTGCGGTGGATGTTGAAGAACCAGGGATTGGTGATCGTGTGTACCGGAATATGGTATGGAGGTAGTGTGTCTGTGTTAGCGTCGGTGGTCTTCACATCGAGCCCCACCTGTAATTGGACCCAGACGACAAGCAACAGGAGTCGGACAAAGCGCAGAAAATGTGGGAGCCGTGAACGTGTGATGTGGTGGTTCTTTGCGGGTAGCGGGAAGAGGGTACGTTTCCGGACACAAGTTCCTATGGTATACTTAAGCGTCTTAGTCTCCAATACAGGCCACCAAAGTTTGTGATGGGAATTTAGAAACACCCTATATATAAAAATTTGTAGAGACCTTTGTTTTAAACTTATCAGGGAGGGGGTTCTTAAATTGTTTATATGCTTGGGATTTCTATGAATCAAAATGCAAATTCAAGATATCACGGTTCATTTATTTATTTATTTATAAGGTGCGTTTAAAAAGTAACGAGCCGGAGGCATAATAATACAGAAACCAGTACCTGTATGTTAGAAGTATTTGCCCTGGCTGTTGAGGCACTTGTCCCACTGTGGCACGAGGCGGTGAATGGCTGTCGCATAAAATTCCCTCGGCTGCGATGTGAACCAGTTCCGCACGTAGAGCTGGACGTTGGCGTCCGAGGTGAATCATTGGCCCCGCAGAGCCCTTTTCAGGGGACCAAACATGGCGTAATCACAGGGAGAGAGGTCTGGACTCTTTGGAGGGTGGCCGAGAACCTCCCATTTGAATTTCAGCAGGAGTGCCGCGACTGTGTTGGCCGTACGAGGTCGAGCATTGTCGTGGAGCGACCACGGCGGCTATGGCGTTCACTGTCACTCGGCGGTCCTGGGTATTGAGTGCATCAACCAGCTGGACGTTGTCATCGGTAATGCAGGGAGGTGCCGCAGACTGGGCATCATCGGCTAACGACACCCGTCCTTCCCTGAAGCGCTTGTGCCATGCCTTGACCCTTGCAAGGGACATGCAGTGTTCGCCGTACACTTGTGACATTCGCTGACGAATGTCCGTTCCCCCTACTCCTTCCACTGTGAGAAACCGAACAACTCATCTTTGCTCTTTGTTTGACGCCTCCATGTCACTGTTTGCAATGCGACTGGCAGCGTTGGACGATTGATGCATGCTGCTGCTCACTTTGTATCGTCACGTGAGGTGCACGCGTGTCCTCTAGTGACGGGCTGTGACCTTCCTCGCTCTGGTCGGAACCACACCTCGTTACACACGCCACGCTTAGTCGATGTAGTCACCGGATTGCGCATTCCAGCCTCCGGCTCATTACTTTTTGAACGCATCTTATATTTATTTATTTATTTATTTATTTATCGAATGATGGATATATATACAACTAGCTGAAGTACCCGTGCTTCGCTACGGGTCGTAAATAAATCAAAATGTGAAGGTGACAGTTAAAACAGGGGATAGGCGAGGTGCTGCGCAGAGGGAGATTAAGGATGGAACATTTTGTCCAACTACACCGCTCTGCCTTGACCGTGTTTTATAGCACACATTTAGGTTTTACTCGCTAACGGTTGGAGATACATTTCGGATAGAAAATGCAATTTTTAACCTCGTACATGCCATCAAAAGTTTGCTATTTCTTAGCGTTCTCTTTTTATTTGAAATGGAAATATGAAAGTTTAAAACCAAAGGGTAGAGTGACGTCACTAAAATGGTCGCCATATTTAAAAGTGCAAAGTATTGAAATCAAAAGTAACCTGTATGTTAACCAGGTAAATCTGCTACTTCCATGTAAAATTCATGTAAATCGGACCAGTGGTACTTGCGTGATTGAGTAATACACAGACACACACACACCATCTCATTTTTAGTCTCGCTTCGCTCGCGTCATAGTCGTGTCATATTGTTATTCAATGAAATGCAGGTTTAACCCCATTAACACCCCTTTAGAACCTGAATATCCAAAAATCCCTCCTTAGTAGATCTTTTCGACACACGACAAACATATCCTCAAAATATCACTCTTCTAACATTAATAGTTTTGGTTGGTCGATGAGAGCGAACATCCAAAAATCCTTCCTTAGTGGACGTTTTTCTTCCAGAATTTCACCCCTCCCCATAGGCCCCTTAAATTGGATTTTTGAAAAGACGGTCGAACACCTATTTATTTTATTTATTTATTTATTTATTTATTTATTTATTTATTTATTTATTTTTAAGCTGATTGATTTCCTCCGAGTTTCAAACTCCTCGCCTATGTCGTTTAAGAGATACACGCTCCATTAAGAATCTTTCAACCCCCACTTTTCATCCCTTTCACCTCATAATATACACTATATCGAAAAACCATTAGACATGTGTCAGCTTATTTTTAATGATTAGTATATATGCCAAGTATCAATCCCCAAATGAAACCACTCGTGAGATATTGTTATTCAATGAAATGCACGTTTACCCCCTTAACACCTATTTAGAACCTGAATATTCAAAACTCTTACCTTAGTGGATGTTTTCGACATAAAACGAACATATCCCCAAAATTTCATGTTTCCAACTTCAATAATTTTGGCTGGGCGATGATGAGTGAGTGAGTCAGTCAGGACATTTTATTTCATTTATATATGATAATTTCACCCCTCCACATGAACCCCTTAAATTGGATTTATGAAACAAATGGTCGAACACCTATTTACTTATTTAAAGCTGATTTCCCCCTGAGTTTGATGAGTGAGAAAGTGAGTCAATCAGTTAGGACACTTTCTTTCCTGTTTTATCACCCCAGAATTTCACCCCTCTCTAAGGGCCCCTTAAATTGGATTTATGAAAAAACGGTCGAACACATATTTACTTGTATTTTAAGCTGTTTTATCCCGCCGAATTTCAAACTTCTCGCCTATGTCGTTTAAGAGATACACGCTCCGTTAAGAATCCCTCAATCCCCAATTTTCACCCCTTTCACCTCATAATATACACGACATCGATAAACCTTTAGATATATGTCTGATTATTTTTAATGATTAGTTTATATACCGAATATCACATCCCCAAAGAAACAACTCATGAGATATCGTTATTCAATGAAATGCACGTTTACCCCCTTAACATCTCTTTAAAACCCGAATAAATAAAAATCATTCTTTAGTTGACGTTTTGACATACAGCGAACATATTCCCAAAATTTCATTTTTCCAACATTAATAGTTTTCGCTGGGCGCGATGAGTGAGTGAGTCAGACAGGACATTTTCTTTCAATTATTTTTACCAGAATTACACCCCTCCCCATGGGCCCCTTAAATTGGATTGATGAAAAAACGCTTGAACACCTATTAAGTTATTTTTTTAGCTGTCTGTTTCCCCTGAGTTTGATGAGTGAGTTAGTCAGTCAGTCAGGACACTTTCTCTCCTTTCCCCCCCCCCCCCAGAATTTCACCCCACCCCATTGGACCTTTAAATTAATTTATGAAAAAACGGTCGAACACCGATTTACCTAATTTTTTAGCTGATTTTTTTTCGCTGAGTTTCAAATTTCTCGCCTATGTCGTTTAAGAGATAGGCCTACACGCTCCGTTAGGAATCCTTCAACCCCCAATTTTCACCCCTTTCACCTCATAATAATACACCACATCGAAAAACCCTTAGACACATGTCTGCTTATTTTAATGATTAGTTTATATGCCGAGTATCACATCCACAGATGAAACCACTCGTGAGATATTGTTATTCAATGAAATGCAGGTTTAACCCCCTTAAGACCCCTTTAGAGCCTGAATATCCAAAAATCCTCCCTTAGTGTACGGTTTTGAGATACAACGAACATATCCCCAGAATGCCATGGTTCCAACTTCAATATTTTTGACTGGGCGATCATGAGTGAATGAGTCAGGACATTTTCTTTCATTTTTTCCTTCAGAATTTCATCCCTCCCGATGAACCCCTTCAATATGATTGATCAAAAAAACTGTCGAACAGCTATTAACTTACTTTAAAGCAGTTCCCCCTCCCCCCTGAGTTTGATGAGTGAGTCAGTCAGTCAATCAGTTAGGACACTTTATTTCCTGTTTCCCCCCCTCCCCCCAGAATTTCACCCCTCCCCATGGGCCCCTTAAATTGGATTTATGAAAAAACGGTCAAACACATATTTACTTTTTTTTTTTTTGCTGATTTTTTCCGCTGAGTTTCAAACTCCTCGCCTATGTCGTTTAAGAGATACACGCTCCGTTAGGAATCTTTCAATTCTTACTTTTCACCCCTTTCACCTTATAATATACACCACATTGAAAACCCCTCAGTGACGTGTCTTCTTCCTTTTTAATGATGAGTTTATATGTCGTGTATCATATCCCCCAATGAAACCAATCGGGAGATATTGTTATTCAATGGAATGCAGGTTTAACCCCCTTAAGACCCCTTCAGAACCTGAATATCCGAAAATCCTCCCTTAGTAGACGGTTTAGACATACAATGAACATATCCCCAAACTGTCATGTTTCTAACTTCAATAATTTTGGTTGGGCGATGATGAGTGTGTGAGTGAGTGAGTGAGTGAGTCAGGCAGGACATTATCTTTCAATTTTCTTTTTTCAGAATTTCACCCCTCCCCATGAACCCCTTAAATTTGATTTAATAAAAAAAAACTGTCGAACAGCTATTTACTTACTTTAAAGCAGTTTTCCCCCCCTGAGTTTGATGAGTGAGTGAGTCAGTCAATCAGTTAGGACACTTTCTTCCTGTCCCCCCCCCCCCAGAATTTCACCCCTCCCCATGGGCCCCTTAAATTGGATTTATGAATAAACGGTCAAACACATATTTACGTATTTTGTATGCTGATTGTTTTCCGCTGAGTTTCAAACTCCTCACCTATGTCGTTTAAGAGATACACGCTCCGTTAGGAATCTTTCCATCCCCACTTTTCACCCCTTTCACCTCATAATATACACCACATCGAAAAACCCTCAGACTCGTGTCTTCTTATTTTTAGCCTATTTTCAATTTTGAAAAAATAGGCTTATGAGATCACCTTTTGTCCATGTGTGTGTGTGTGTGTGTGTGTGTGTGATTCGTGTGTGTGTCCCCCCCTAATAAAATCTAAACGGCTGGAGCGATTTTAATGAAACTCGGTATGTTCATAGCACTATTCCCGGCGACCTCGACCGTGCCCTTCAAATTTTGTTACGTCTCACCAATGCAAAATGGCGGCTGTGCGAAATATTTCACTAGCATTCAATATCTCCGAAACTATTACAGATATCGCCCTGAAATTGTGTACGGTGCTAAAGGGTACTACTAGAAGTTCAACTATGAGACTTTCAAAAACCTGGTGACTACAAAACCAACATGGCGGTCAAGCGAAGTTGAGACTTTTAAATAGATTTTTCTCGCGATTTAACTATTCACACGTAATGAAACTTGGTACAGCAAATGTTTATACACATTGTAATGCACTGGAGTCTAATTTAGTTCAATTGTTTACATAACTTCAAAATGGCGGCTGTGCGAAATATTTCACTGATATTCTATATCTCCGAAACTATTACAGATATCACCCTGCAATTTAGTATAGTGATAAAGGGTACTGATACAAGTTTACCTATGTATATTTCATAAACTTGTAAAGTAGAAAACGAACATGGCGACCAAGCGAAGTTGAGACTTTTAAATAGACTTTTCTCACGATTTAACCATCCAAACGTAATGAAACTAGGTACAGCAAGTGTTTATACACATAGTAATGCACTGGAGTCTAATTTAGTTCAATTGTTTACATAACCTCAAAATGGCGGCTGTGCGAAATATTTCACTGACATTCTATATCTCCGAAACTATAACAGATATTATCCTGCAATTTTGTACGGTGATAAAGGGAACTGGTACAAGTTTATCTATGTATACTTCATAAACTTGTAAAGTAAAAAACGAACATGGCGACCAAGCGAATTTGAAATATTTTAATAGACTTTTCTCGTGATTTAACTCTCTGAGCGAAGTGAAATGTGGTACAGTAAATGATTTTGCAGATTGTAATGCTCTGCCATCTAATTTAAATCAATTGTTTACATAACCTCAATATGGCGGCTGTGCGAAATTTTTAAATTAAGTTTTTATTTCTTGTGTCGTAATCATGCGATCGAAGTGAAAGTTTGAATAATGAACCTAGGCAATAATTGTCCTTGATTGGTACATAATTCTATGGCCTATACATATAACAATCCTAAATGGCGAGCTTCCGAAATATTTAGACGGTTCTCAATATCTATGAATCTTTTACAGCAACCAAACTGAATTTTTTTATGTTCATAGAGACTATGAACATATGTTCACCTATAGGACTTTCATTAACCTGGTGAGCACAAATCCAACATGGCGGCGACGCGAAGTATAAATATTTAAATGGACGATTCTCGCGAATTAACTATCCGAGTGCTGTGAAACGTTGCACGTTAAATGCTTATACAAATGTTGATCCACTGGCATCTAATTTATTTCAATTGTTTGCATAATCACAAGATGGCTGCTGTGCGTAATTTTAAAATTTCGTTTTTACTTCTTGTGTTCTAATCATGCGAAGTTTGAATACCACACGTACACAATAATCTTAATGTAATAGTACAAAAATAAAAATCCAACCTGGCGACAATCTGAAATATTTAGACGGTTCTCAATATCTACGAATCTGTTACAGCAATTAAACTGAAATTTTGTATGTTGTTAGAAGAAATTAACATAAGCAGGATATATGAAAATAGGCTGTATAGTTCTTTACGGAACTACTTGTTAATGATGAGTTTACGTGCCGAGTATCACATCCCCCAATGAAACCAATCGGGAGATATTGAAATTCAATGAAATGCAGGTCAACCCCCTTAACACCCCTTTAGAACCTGAATATCCAAAAATCCTATCTTAGGGGGCATTTGCGGCCCTTTGGGAAACTGCATACCAAATTTCATTCCAATCCGTCGGTGGTTTCTGAGATTTCGTGATGAATGAATGAGTGAGTGGTATTTCACAAATATATATAGTAGATGATAGTGTCAAGTCTTTGTTATGCTAAACTCGGTTGACAGTGCTGTGTGAGTAGGTGAGTAACTAACGGGATTTCAAGTAAAGATCCTCTTTTTCTATACCGGTAGTGCAGAGCAGAACTGGCATCCAGTCGGCCGTGTCTCGACTTGAGCTATGTTGCCATGGAAACTATCTGGCTTGCCATTCCTTCATGAGTATATTTTATGATTTGATTAGCCTGTGCTTGAGTGCAAAAGGGCCGAAATCAGAAGAATGAGAAAGACTATCGAAAATTCATGTAGCCAGCGGTTCCTTCTGGATCCTAAACTATATGTATGCAAAATTTGGTTGAGATTGGTGGTACGGTGTAGATTTGTATACGGAACAGACCCACATACATACATACATACCCACATACAGACTTTCACTTTTATATATAAGAAGATATATACAAAACGATGTGCACACACAAGTTCATACACTCTCATATTTCAAGATCAAAATCTCTGACCCATTCAACCGCTGCAACTGATGCTTGATGGACATCCGTCAACGTTCCATGGGATGGGCGGAGAGGGCAGTCAGCGACAATGTGATGGATTGACTGTAAAGAGGCCCCACAGTCACAATCTTCAGAGTTAGACCAGCCCCATTTATGTAGTGAATACGCACATCTGCCTTGTCCTGTGCGTATCCGATTTAAGATCCTCCATTGGCGTCTTGAAAGATCAAATCCATGTACCCGTTCAAAAGGGTTCCCAACTAGGTGTTTGTTGGTTACTGAAGAATGATCCCACTGGATTTTCCAAGCGTTATTGACATTAAACGAGGATTCTTCAAGGTTAATTGCTGTGCGCCATGTTGGTTTCTTTGACTTTAAGCGTTGGTATACTATTTGTGTAATATCTTGATGAATGGACAAATTGAGATTCTGCTGGATTTTCTTCCATGTTTTTAAGAGTGCCTCTGATCTTCTCAAGGCTGGAGGAGGAATGTTGCAGAGGACAGGCAGCCAAAGTGTGTTCGTGCTCCGAATACATACTGTAATTATACGTATTGCTTGTTTAAGCTGGGCATCTATTTTCTTTGTGTGTGAGCTATTAATCCAGGTTGAACAGCAGTATTCAGCAACAGAATACGATAGGGCTAAAGCAGTGGTTCTTAGGATTTGAGCGTTAGCTCCCCATGATGTGACAGCAAGTTTCTGCAGGATATTATTTCTAGTTTTGATTTTAGCAGCCACATTTGAGACATGTTGTTTGAAAGTCAGGGATCTATCCAATGTTATTCCCAAATATTTAGGCGATCTACTGAATGGCAATAAGAGGCCTCTGACTCTGACTTCGGGTTTATAATTAGACTGCATGTTGAGTAGATGGAATGCCGATATGACTGTTTTCTGGGGATTTAAGTGGAGGCACCATTTCTCGAAGTATACGACCAAGGTTTCCAGGTCAGAGGATAAAATAGTTTCTGCGTCCCAAAAGGTAGAATGTTGAGATACCAAACAAATGTCATCAGCATAAATGAATCTCCTTGAAGATGTTTCCGGTATGTCATGAGTATGTAGATTGAAGAGGAGGGGAGCTAGGACAGATCCTTGTGGGAGACCATCATTTTGTGTAAATACTCGACTTTTGTCATTATCAGAGTAAATCTGAAAGTAGCTATTACTTAACATGTTGTTGAGTAAGGCTGTGAGCTTACGGCATGGAATGACATTAACAAATTTCAGTAGGAGTCCATCGCGCCAAACGGTATCATAGGCAGCTGATAGGTCCAAAAAGGCAGCCACGGTCACTAACTTCTTCTCGTACCCATTTTCAATGTGAGTAGTTAGAGAGAGCACTTGATCATCACAACTTCTACCGGATCTAAATCCTGCTTGATCTATAGGAATGTGGCTGTTTATTGTTTCAGAAATTCTATTATAGATCAATCTTTCATGTAGTTTGTATGTGACATTAAGAAGTGCTATAGGACGATAGTCTTCCACTTTTGTAGGATCCTTATTTGGTTTAGGTATAGCTATAATTTTAGTTCTCTTCATCAAAGGTGGGATGTTTCCAGTCTGCAGGATATTTTAGAAAAAATTGTTTAACCATTTAACTTTAGCAGGTCCAAAGTGAGCCAAAAATTCAGGATATATTCCGTCAAAACCTGCTGCTTTCCTAATTTTCACACTTTTGATAGCCTCCATAGTTTCTTCTACTTGAAATGGGATGGAGAAGTCAGAAGTCTGTGGGTTTACTCTTTTTTTGGAGTTCAACTGAAATTTGATTTCCCTTCTAATGTTCTTGTCTTTTGTGTTCTTAGAGACTGATATAAGTTGTTTTGCAAAATCATTCAGGTCAATTGCAGTTTTTGATATTTTAATTTCAGAACTTGATGAATCTAATTTCCTAATGATGAACCAGGCTTTCCTGCTAGAGTGGGTGTGATCAAAGGATTCCACCGTTTCATATCTTCCGTCGTCTCTCATCCTAAGATTGGAGGAGGCCAGTTGCATTGTCAGAATTAGGATATTCTACATATTCACGCAGTAAATCTTCACTTTCTGCGCTCCAACCAGGAATGCAACGTTTAGCTGCACCTTTGACAATCCCAACAAATCTGCTGTAGTTGTTGTATGTTGGTTTCATCCATCTGATGTTGGAGTCTGTTTGCTTTGCAAATTAAGACCAGTTGGCAGTCTTGAAGTTCGATCTTGGTTTAGGGTATGAACATATAACAGGAATAGACATTCCTATTTCCAAGATAATTGGTCTATGTTGACTATGTGGAAAATCATTGAGCACTGTTCGACGCACTTGACTATGTGAATTATTAAGTTGAGTTGTAAAGTGTAAGTCTGGAGTAAAGCCTCGAGACCAGCGAGCTGAGTGAAAAGTAGGCAGGTCTTTTGCATCATATACTAGCTTTAGGTTTTCAGTTTCCATCCAATCCTCGAGAACTTCACCGTTAGAGTCATTTTCATAGTACCCCCAGAGATGATGGTGACTGTTGAAGTCACCAAGGAATATTGCAGGGTGATGCTGAGATGATAGAGGGGGGTTAGGCCAATTAATGCCCAGGAGTTTGTACACATTAACTATCGTCAGGTTTTCAAATTAAACTGTGGTAGTATATATGCCATTTCCCGAGTTCTCTGCCAGCGTTTTATAGTTTGTTATGCGATCCCTGACGTAAGTTTGCAAGACCATAATTTTGATGGTTGTTAGAGGCTATCAATTTAAAGCCTGGTATTTTCCCTCTGCCCAGAAGCTGAAGTTCGTCTACTGTGTGTGTTTCTTGGAGCACAATGGTATCGACTGAATATTTATTTAAGAGTCTGAGAAGATATTCACATTTCGCTCGACTAATCCCTTCTATATTCAATTGACAAATGCGCAGAGATGGGCCAATTCTACGAACTTGAGGGTCCTCAACAGGACCGCACATTTCTTTCCTTTTCTTTCGTTGACCGAGAGGTCGTTTCCGACAGTTCGGTCTCATCTTCGCTGTTGCTTTCTTAGCACCACCCGGGGGACACGTGTAGGGTTATTCAAGGTTATACTTACGGACGTGAAGCCTATTGGCTTTCACGGCCAATGAAATAAACTCAGCAATTTTTCTAGGTTCGTGCCGTGTCTTGTGTGGGGTTTCGCCTAGGACACCAAGCTGGCTCATCAGCGGGCTCTTGGAAGCCTTCACAGGGAGGAGAGGACTGCTTGAACATTTAGCTCTCGCAGAGAAGAGGCGCAGGTGCGCTTCATATAAAGGAAGGTAGCGCGCAGTTCGCTACTTCTGTGGGGGTCTAGGCGGGGACACCAAGAGCCCGCTGATGAGCCAGCTTGCTCCTAGGCGAAACCCCACACAAGACGCGGCACAAACCTAGAAACATTGCTGAGTTTCAAGAGATTATGTTTGTTTTAGTTCTTATTTAGGCAAATCAAAATGTTTGTGCTGCAGATTCGTATCCTGGCGCAGTCAGCTTGCATTTGATGGTGAGCTAATGCGAGGAAGCCGTGTAAGTAGATTTACTGGCACGCTAATGATCCCCTTCGGAGCAAAATTCCGGCACCCCAGCGTCTCTAAAAACCAGAGTACTTAAAAGAGACGTAAAACCAATAAAATTATTATTACTAAATGTTTGTGCCGACGCTTGAATCATCTTCATATCAGGTAATGGGTCGAAAGTAAAATTATTACCTAGAATCAGTAGGCAAGTAAGTCGAACTTCGATATCTGGAAGTGCTTTCGGAAAAAAAACGATTACTTCGATTTATCAAAAGTTCGATATATAGAAGTTCGACTTATGGAAGTTCGACTGCATTACTTGTTGCTCCTTGAAAATCAAAATCCATAGCCTGCTTCCAGTCGACCGACCGGGTCAGGGAATGGAATTATTGAAGCCTCCATCTAGCGGCGAGGATATGAACTGCGCCGGCTGCCGAAGCCTGTCGCACTCCCCTGGGGCAATGATTCAATAAATGACAGATGAAATGAAATGATAGTGGAGAGTGTTGCTGGAATGAAATTGTGGCAGGGAAAACCGGAGTACCCGGAGAAAAACAAAAATTGCTGAGTTTTAATTCACTCGTCGTGATAGCCAATATACCATCTTCAAGTAGTACTATATAATGCCCAATAGATGGCAGAACAAGCCAGACTAAATACACACATTTATGTCATTTAGCAAATATTTTCAAAGTACCAGTGATGATGATGATGATTTTTTTTTTTTTTTTTTTACGAGGGAAGTGGCAAAATCTTGCATAAGACCTTGAGAAGGGTCCGCACTCCTCAAGAGTGTGGGATTCTTACCCACTAAAAAACCACACCCTGTCCTCTTGACGAAACCCATCCCGGGACCACTTTCGTATTACTTCAGGATGGAGTCATTTTCTTTGCTTCACAAGCACCATCTTACTTCTCCATTCACAGCCCGCGGAACGCAGACTCAATCGACTAAATCGAGCAAGTCCCCATCCGACTTCTTCTGACGAAGGACCACCTCAACAAAGAAAGCGACGGTATCCCAGCTGAGCTCATTTCTCAGCATAATGCCAACTATATTGTCCGGCGTTATTGGACCAACCTCAGCTTCAAGTTTTTGTTTTTCCGCTGCCCAACGATCGCAGACGAAAAACGTATGATAAACGTCATCTCGTTCGTTCTCGCAGTAAATACAAACTGGACTCCTTACTTTGGCCATACGATGAAGGTAACACCGAAAGTAGCCATGACCTGTCAACATCTGTGTCAGAAAGTAATTTATTTCTCCGTGTTTCCTACTCGTCCACTCGACCTGACTCGGTATCAGCCGAGCTGTCCATCTTCCTATGTGATCGTCATTCCACCTCTGCTGCCAAAATTCCATCTTGCGTGCTACGGCTTCCTTCCGGGCTTGAGCCTTGCCCAGTTCTACTCGTCGGAAGTATACGTCTTTACGTTCTTGCGCGAGTAAGTCTATTGGCGCAACACCTGAGACAACCAGAACTGCAGGTTCCGAAACTGTACGGTAAGCACACGCCACCCTCAGAGCTCCTCTCCTCTGAATTGCAGCTAGGCGTTTCCTATACTTCTCTATCCTCAGCGAATCAGACCAAATCTCAGCTCCATACAGGGGAATAGACTGCGCTGTGGACAAGAGTAGTCAACGTTTGCTTTCTCTAGGACCATGCACATTAGCCATGAGTCTACTAATGGCAGCTGTCACTACTTCCGCCTTGTCTGCTGCCTTCCGTATATGAGACCAGTATGTCAGTTTCGTGTCAAGAGTAAACCCTAAGTACTTCGCAGTGGCTCCAGTTCGAACGACCACCTCTCCAACTTTCATGGGAATTATAGTGTCCATTCTCCTCCTAGTTAACATGACTATTTCAGTTTTCGCCATAGCTAAATTCAGACCATGAGCGTTCATCCAACTACTCACCCCTCGCATTACCTGATTGAGTTTCCACTGAGCCAGAACCGCATCTCGGGCTACAATCACCGCTGCAATATCATCAGCGTACCCAACAAGGAATGTATCTTCGGGCATCTCCATGCGCAGTAAGCCGTCGTACAACATGTTCCACAAATCCGGGCCCAGGATAGATCCTTGCGCTGCTCCTGCCGTGACTTTTCTCCTCCTATGGCCGTCTGCAGTGTCATATAACAGGGTACGGTCCTTCAAATAATCTTTCATTATACGCAGGAGATATGCAGGCAACTGGAAGGTGAATTGAAGAGCGTCAACCATATCTATCCACCTAGCTGAGTTGAAGGCGTTCTTCACATCCAAGGTTACCAGAAGTGTTATTTTCCTAGAATAGTGGTTACCCTCCTGAGCTTGATTCGCAGCTTCAACTACTAGGCGTACTGCATCTATTGTACATCGCCCACGGCGGAAGCCAAATTGCCTGTCAGACAGATTTCCCGCGGCTTGCATAGACGACAGTATGCGAGGTTTTAATAGCTTCTCCAGCACTTTTCCCGCAATGTCTAAAATACATAGTGGTCTGAAGGACGATGGCGCGTTCCCGACTGCCTTTCCTTTATTAATCAGCACTAGTCGAGCCATTTTCCAACGGGCACTAATGATAATAATAATAATAATAATAATAATAATAATAATATCGTATGGCCTCGGATGCCGGGTGCAAGCTTTGTTATTTGACACCCAGAGGGTAGCTTGCATGTCGAATTTTGTTGTTCCCTGAAGCACTATGAAATTCAAGGAGATTAGATATCTGAACTCCTTGACACTATAGCACTTTCTAGTAGAGAAATGGCAAACTTTGTCTTGGCGGAAAATCCCGACAATAATTTTGCCATTATGAACACGGCCTGCTGACACAGTATATTATCCAAGTGCAAGCGTAAGAATGATTGTTCGGAGTGGATGTGAGTACTCAGTGTGCCCATCGACCTGTGCTGCTCTAGATGTCGCAAGTTTATGCAACCTTGTGCGTTATTGCTCTCCTCTGGTGCCAAATAGATTTGAAGCAGTACAGTATTACGATTGTTCGGAGTGGATGTAGGAACTCTGTGTGCACATCCACCTGTGCTTTTCTAGATCTCGCAAGTTATACAACCTTGCGCATTATTGTTGTTTGGTGATGGCTTAAATAGTCACCTACGGTATAGAAATATTATGGGCAAAGCTCACATTTAGCGACTTAACCGCAATTGAAATGGCGAAAGCATTTTTCATGAAGGCCGGCCCCGTGGGGTTGGGGTAGCGTGCCTGACTCGCACCCGGAGGCCCCGGGTTCGATTCCCGGCTCCGTCAGGTATTTTAGAAGCCGACGTGAGGGCTGGAACGGGGTGCACTCAGCCTCGTGAGGACAATTGAGTAGCTGTCTGACAGTGAGAAAGCGCCCCGATCACGAAAACCTAGAATAACGGCCGAGGGGACCCGATGCGCTGTTTACGCGTCACCCCAATATCTGCAGGCCAATTGGCTGGGCAGCGGTCGCTTGATAGTGCCAGGGGTTATATTTCACGAAGAGAGTACTGGGTGTGAGCAAGGAATCCCCATCCAGACTAGTATACGATCTTATGAGGAACCTTCTTCAAAGAGGACATACGACTAAAATACTCTCTGCAACCTACCGGATCATGCCAGAGACTGCAGAGGCTGTGCAAGGTGATGAGAAAAGGGATAGAAGAGGACTGTTACAACACGAGTGCCATATGTGAGAGAAACTGGACTAAAGAATGTCAAGAACAATTACATGTTGATACCAAGCTAGGCATACACTATTTGCAGGAATACCACCTTTCACAAACCAAACAATGAGTGTGCTTGTACTCTCGGTGATGAAACGTGTAGCCTATACCATATCACTGTGTCTTCGAAAAGAGAAAAGCCAATCAGTGAACACAGTAGGGAACAGTCACGAGTTAGAAACTGAGAACGAAATGTTAAATAGAGATTGTAAAATTCACTACGCCAATATAATGTGACATGAAAATGGCAATGTTAGCCCTGTTCCTTATTGATGAAGTATAATAAGTCCTGAAGATTAAAATCCTTAAATTAATATAAATTTGTACTTTTTATTTTAGGCCTACCGGTTTCGGACACATTGCGTCCATCCTCAGCGCCATATGAATAGAAAAGCAAGACTTACAGTACATGAGAAAGTTTACCTTAAAAGAAGGTCGTTCTGAAAACTATTTCTAAAACATTAATCGTCTAAAAGTTAAAACACACATACACTAAAATTTAAAAACACAGATCTGTTACAAAAATATGTTTATGTTCGACGATGTCGAAATGTAAATATTATATGTCAGAAAACTGTATCATAATGAGGGTCATTATAATACTATTGAAAGCCTCCGTGGCTTAGGCGGCAGCACGCCGGCCTCTCACCGCTGAGTCCGTGGTTCAAATCCCGGTCACTCCATGTGAGATCTGTGCTGGACAAAACGGAGGCAGACAGGTTTTTCTCCGGGTACTCCGGTTTTTCCTGTCAAAATTTCATTCCAGCAACACTCTCCACTATCATTTCATTTCATCTGTCATTCATTTAATCATTGCCCCAGAGGAGTGCGTCAGGCCTCGGCAGCCGGCACAGTCCATATCCTCGCCGCTAGATGGGGGCTTCATTCATTCCATTCCTGACCCGGTCGGAGACTGGAAGCAGGCTGTGGATTTTCATTTTCATAATACTATTCTGCATTATGAAACAGTTTCTCCAGCCAATCAGAGCTCATTCATTGACCAATTAGATAAGGATAGCTTCGCGCATGCGCTCAAAATCCAACATGACTTACCTGAATTGCATGATTAGAACTTCTATATAAATTATCGATATGGAAAGTGCACCGTCCCATATGTTCGCGTAAATAAACTGGTGAATATGAGACAAGAAATAGCACTGTACCTTAATATACCCAACTCCAATTTCTACACAGCGCATTGATTTCAAACAACTTCGGTGACAATAATAGTGAATGCTAGTTCTGATCGGCACTAGACATCATGCTGGCTGTAAACAATAGCATTGCCAAGCAAAGTAAATGGTCTCTGCTTTCGAAATTCTTTGACCCACGCATGCACTCTGTTCAGTCAGCAAACCACCCAGCGCGCTCTGTTCACTAAATTAAATTACTGAATCCTACAGATATTTATGAATATTAATGTTAAAACATACCCTTTTTCGAATTGATTGCCGGCCGTCGAGATGACAACTATTCTCTGTTTACTTGAGTTACACGTCAGCCTGCTTCGTTGACAGGTACAGTTGCCCAAGTAGGATATGACTCTACTCAAGAAGCCTCTGTCATCGTTTAACTGTCCGTGGTGACATGAGCTCCTATGACGCGCAATGCTGCTTGACTTATGAGCAGAATGCATTCTGTCATCGCTGTGTTCCCCGCTTCGCCCCGCGGGGCAGCTGCTACAATAAACAACAAACACTGGCGCAGCCACGCTCAGCGGCAATCAAATCTTAAATGGGTAATAATATAGCTATAATTATCGTCGGTCATCGTATGCAACTCGTCTATTATGGTAATTCTGGAAATTATAAAATTCGCTTCGCTCGTTTTATAAACATACTCGTGTCTTAATTATTGCCATTATAGGCTCGTTGCATAATGTACTATAAATGCGAAGGAAATAAATATTGATATAAAACCAGTGATGTGGATGTTATGTAGGTTTAGTGCTGAAAACACTCTATATTGCCCTATCTACGGACTGGGATATTTATCTCAACGATAGGCTATCATTCCACAGCTTCTTGACATCTGTAAATGATTATACCCATTCTGACAAATTCAATCTTAACGTAATTTTTTGTCCACGTAGCATCCACACCACTGTTTCTTCTTCAAGATTTATTTCTTTCGCATTTAATATATTTTTGTAACAGATCTGTTTTTTTTTTAAATTTTAGTGTATCTGTTTTTTAATCAAATATTCAGTGATATCGTGATATTACGTTTGCAATAACCCCTTATTAGCGCTGTATATCCAGCAGTAACGAGTAGTTATTAATATTTGAATGTACATAAAGTACAGACCTATCTTCTGAGGCAACAACTGCTGGAGAACAGATATATTTATCGTCATTAAAAGTGAATATAGAAGCTTCCAATTCATTACCGACCACCACGTCAGCTGCTTCTCCTGTTCCATTATTTCTTTTAATAACTCCAAACCGTTTATTAAAAAGTAATGAGAAAGGAATTACATGACGAAATTGAACGCTGAAGTTTATAATGCTGTGTTAGTTTTCAGAAATCACTTCATTTCCAGCCTCATTTTTCATTAACTCAGTATTCGTTCATTATTGCAAACGAGTCACAGCCAAAAGGAGAGATAATTATTGCGAGGGAAATTACTTGTCGAAACTTTATACTCAATCTACGAGAAGCGATTGATTGAACATACTTTACAGGAAAAGATCAAGGTGTATAGAAGGGTGTATTTTAACTATAACTCAAAATTACAACACTCATTGGATATCATATTCCATGAATTTTCAATGGGAAAATTATCTAGAGGTTCGGAAAGTGACGATGACTGGGTAGGTTGCTGTTCGTGGATCATTATAGAAGGAATCGTTCCGTGGAACTGCGATGTACGTTCAAACTCACGGCACCTCCCTGCGGCGTAGCCTTGCTGAATTGTGAACCACGTCCGTGAGAGCATCTCCAAAATTTTTCAGAGTTTGCAGGTTCAAATCCCGGCGCTGACAGAGACTATCCTGAGTGTGGTTCATCTCCAAGTTTTTTCACACTCCCTACAGTGAAATGCCGGGAGAATACAAACTTTACGTCCCAGAGCACCTACCTCATCCCTGTCGCTAATATAGTAACACACGCCACTGCAGTCATCACATAAATGCAAGTTATGAAACAAAGTTCAACACGCACCCAGCTATAACGAGCATACATCACAGCAGAACATCAGAGTAACATTATAGTTGGCATGCAATGAAATAATTAAAAACGAACTCAAGTTTGAGAATAAAAACACAGTAAATGTCTTAAAATGAAATTTTTAAGAGTTCTTTACTCTATTTAAACGGGTTGTAACCAAAATTAACTGCACTTATTGTCTGTTATCGGTGCCATAGGTTATAGACAGAGCCAGTTCGAAATACGTACAAGGGCTAACACATACAGCACATGCAGCTCAGTAAGTTGGACTGCCAATTATACACAGTGTGGCCGAAAGTCACGGGAAGGATAGTCCCATGAGAAAATATGTGGTGTATGACTCCTGAGCGTTGCGGCTAGCTGCGGTGGAGCAGAGCAGTCTGTCACAGGCACGAGTGTAGTGAAGTTGGCAATACGTCACGAGTTAACCGACTTTGAACGTAGGATGATCATCGGCGCATGGCACATGGGTCAAAACATTTCGGAATTTACACGAGAAATCGGCTTTCTGAGGTCAACATTACTCAGGGTTGAAATTCAATATCGCAGAGTTAATGTTACCATCCGCGTAAAAGCGCCACGTGGGACGACCGCAGGTATTTAAGGAACGGACATCACGTCGCCTCAGCAGAACCATACGGGGCGATCAAAGGGCTTCTATGAGTCAGATCACCGCCCAGTAGAATGTTGGGAGTCAGGAACCCATTTCTTGTCGAGTCAATGCCTCGCCGTATTGCTGCTGTTTTGAGGGCTCACGGAGGAGCAAATCGTTATTAACATATTATTCCGTGCCTTCCCATGACGTTTGTCCACTGAGTGATAATAGGAACTTCGGAAATACAGATTAACCAACTAAAACCCTGATGTGTTAGCAATTCTCTGACTTTGGTGTTCAGCGGGACAGTGTACTACACAGGCGATTTCATTTGAACCAAAGTTGAGAGAATGAGTGGGCTTCAAAAACAACGCAAGCACACAATATCTACTCCCTGGATCTTATTAGGAAGCATACCCGGTGAGTTAGCCGTGGTTGTTACAGCGTGGCAGCTGGCAGTCGCTCACATCCGGGAGGCGAGGAGGTTCGAATCCCCCCGCCTGCAACTTTGAAGATGGTCTTCTGTGGTTTCCCATCTTCCTCCCAGGCAAATGCCGTGGTTGGTCCCTAACTATAGGCCACAGCCGCTACCTTCCAACTCCTCGTCCTTACATTCAAACGTACCTCCCCAGACAACACTCCACACGTGACGGTACTTGTAGCTCACCCCATGGGTGCCCGCGTAGAAGCAGCTACAAACTGGCGAGCCGAACATGTCCTTGGACACTCCCGGCACTAAAAGCCATACGCTAAAAAGAAATGAAGCGGACGCAGCTTTGGTGGTGCCTCAATAGGCTTAGGAGTGGACATAGCTGTTGTAACTACTCTTGGCACAACTTAGACTGGAACATTTCATCGGACGATGCAACACCTGATCCAACGCCGCCCTCTCTATTCATATCCTGGGAACCCTGTCGACCTGTTGAGTGTCCCCTATAACGTTATCTGATTGTTGCAGAATTTAGACTTGATTGTTTATATGTTGTATACACCGGCCGTGGTGGCCAAGAGCGTTAACGTGCTACCTCGTGCTTCTCCGGCATCGGGAGAGAGTATGTTCGAATCCCGCCTTGGCCATCCGGAAAATTGTTTTCGTGATTTCCCATTGTCACCACCAGGAAAATGCCAGGACGGTTCCATTCAATAGGTCCACACCCTGAAAATAAAATAAATGGCCATTGGCTGCATTAAAAAATACGTTGTATGTATGTACATGACTGTGTATATTCAACGTTCCATTAAATACGAGTGTGGATGGAAGTGTCCTTCCCCCTTTTTTTTTGCCCAAAAGAAAACAGGTAATTACAAATATACGTACTATTCTACGTACCTTACACTATTTTCCCACAGAGTTTCCACATTTGTTCAGAAATTTGTGTCGTCGCAGCACTAAGTTTGAGATGCCCCTGTGGTAGAATTTAGCCGGCTGCCTGTGGAACCTTCGTCGAACTGCTGTCTTGGCGTCATCGTTGTACGAGAATCGCTGTACTGCCTGGAACTTCTTCAGTGGACCATGGCAAAGTGAGACCAGTTCTGGCAACCAGAACCACCAACAGCTCCGGTCATATCACTGGGAAAGTCTGGACCACCCACCATCAGTCCGGACCTCGTCCCTAGTGACTTCCACGTTTTTTGTCCACTGAAGAAGTTCCTGGCAGGACAGCGATTCACGTTCAACGATGACGCCAAGACAGCAGTCCGACGATGGTTCCACAGTCAGCCGGTTCAATTCTACCACAAGGGGATCTCAAATTTAGTGTTGCTATGGGAGGACAAATGTCTGAACAATTGTGGAGACTATGTGGGTAAATAGTGTAAGGTACGTAGAACAGTACCTGTATTAGTAATTACCTGTACGTAGCCACGGTGGGTGAGTGGTTACTGTGTCGGTCTATTAACCCCAAGCTTGCAAGTTCACTCCTGGCCGTGGTAAGTGATTTATGAAAGGCGGAAAAAATTTACGACACGCATGTCATACGTTGTTGGCATGTCAATGAAACCATTTGAATTCAGTAGGCTGTGTTCGTAATGGCAATATTAATCTCGGGGGTTTCCGCAAACACAAAGTTCCTCATTTCACTACTAGAAAGCGTTCAAGGAGCTTAGATATCTAACTTCCTTGACTTTCATAGTGCTTCAAGGAACAACAAAATTTGACTTGCAAGCTACCCTCTGGGTGTCAAAGGGCAACGCTTGCATCTGGCACCCGAGGCCATACGATTAAAAAAACAACTTGTACGTATTTTTGTCTGGCGAAAAGAAAATAGGGCAAAGACTTTATGATTCGCCCTCGTCCAATACAGGCGAAAGTTGCAGATATTACCACTCGAAGCTTTTACCTTTAGGCTCGATTATTTACATATTAATGTATGTTTAATGCAGAGAAGTTGCCTACACATCAGAGGTTTAGACTACAAATATGCTAATCCATTGCCCAACTTACTGATCTGTGCACAATGAGACAGACAGAGATGTTTTTTTTTTTTTTGTTAGATGATTTGCGGTTTGTTCTTCTGCACAATCGTAAAACGTCTTGGAAGATGCCTCACTTCCTTATGCTGTTCTTGGATTTCGTGACGCCAAACCTTAGTCCATTTAAGTACTGTAAAGTTTGCCTCATTTACGTAGCGAAACCAAGTGGAGTGCTTTTTTACTGCGTTACGAATAGCCATGGCTTCAAATTTCTCCATATAGAAGTTTGTAAGAAACTTTTCTTTATATCATTCATTTTTTTTTTGTTTACACAAACAGCTACGAACACTGATCACTGAATAGAATTCCCTCCTCAATGTAGTGTTCGAAGTTCACTGCAGTGAACATAAAACACAGATACAGAAACCAAACCCCAAGAATCAAAATAGCACAATTTATATAAAAAGTGCCAAAAGCACTGCTGATACACTTCCGCTGGACAAGTTTCCATCGTTCTTTCTGGAGGAGATCTAAAAAACCAGGCAGGGTAGTCACTAGGGGTGTTCGATAACCATTAAGGTTGTAGCGGATGGCTTCAGCTGAGCATCAGAATTAATGAACTTCCCAAGGCAATGTATCTACGTATTTGTTCAAAAACGTTTTTACTCTACTGAAAGTTGTGACACAGTGGTAAATATGTTGTTGCTGTTGATTCATTAACCCGCGAGGACTGGCACATTGGTAATTTTGACCCAAAGCAGAAATAATACTCTATATTTTCTTGTCGCTTACTGTACCTTCCTTTCTAGCCTTGAAATTCACCATTCAAGTTATTTCTATAATATTAACGGTCGGGTCAGATTTACCCATGGCGCCAGTCCTCGCGCGACAATTTTCGGCTAACTTTAGTCGGGATAATCTGTAAAATAATAAGGGGAAAATCCACCTAATTTGGTACAGCACAATCACATAGCCCACGTTCCTGTTGATCTATGTTTAGGGTTCGGGACACCTTGGTCATCAGCTACTTTGTTAAAATAATGAGATTACAGATTTGGCTCCACTATCAAGGCCAATGTTACTGTTACGAAAATTATTGTCATTTTTATGCATGTTAAATTTGAAAAATATAAATAAACTGCATATTTTCCTACTTTGTAGACAAGAAAACCATGGAACCATGGTTTTCTGAGATCGAAAAAGATCTTATAGAAGTAGGGATTTCGCTTGAGGACATTCAAGAACGTCTTCTTCTCCAGAAAAAACTTAGTGCACACCAGCGATTCCAAGAACAGCCAAAACTCAGAACAGGCAAGAAGTGGACGGCTGACAGAAAAGAGGTGCACAGGAAACGGATGAAGGACTACTGGGAAAAGATTAAAGCACAAAGACGGAAACAGTTTAAGTAACGTGGTCCATAGCTGGCCGAAACGAGGAGGAGGAAGAAGAAGAAGAAAGAACCTCATTTTTTGTTGGGAATAGTTCATAGGAAGACACCATGTGTAAACTTACTTCAATAAAATACCTACGACTACGACAAAAAGGGAATGATACATTATGGGTCAAAATGACCTGGCGCCAGTCTTCGTGTTATATGTTTTCACGCCTGTTCTCAAGGGTTAAGGGGCATTGCGATATTGTAGTCATGTATCCCCATGTACTTTGGTATGTGCAGAATTAGTCTGATAACCTGTGTGTGTCACTGTGATGGCTGTATTAGTTTGTGTGTTTGTAATTCAGATAAGGATTGGTAAGGAGGCAGCCATGGTCTTAATTTAGGAACCATCCCGACATTCGCCTGGAATGGAAGTGGTAAACCACAGAAATCCACTTCCAGGATGGCTTAGATGGGAATTGAACCAGCCTCTTCTCAGTTCTTCCGTACGACGCTGAGTGTACCCTGTTCCAGCCTTCTCACCTCATTTAAATTTCGTGGCAGAATCGAACACAGACCTCCGCGGTGACAGCCAAAGTGCTAGCCTCAACGAAACTAGGTGAACAGTGGTAAATAGAACGGTTACATGATCGCTTTAGTATGACTAATGTTTTATTTTAGTGGAACTTTATGAAGAGAATATTTTCAGTTTGGAGTTATTTACTTCATCTCCTTTATAAAATGGGTCGAACTTCTTATACGGTGAGTTATTTGTCCCTCATGTGGTTGCAAAAATGAAAATGGTTCTCGTATACTGCGCCTTTGGTAGTAAATGAGTCAAAACATGAAACTGAATTACTCGAAAGATTATTAACCTAGGTCTTTGGCTGAACATTACTGACATAGTCTAATTTCTATTCATTATTCTTGGGCCTACTTCATCTGTAAACGATATTCTGATATCACTATTAGAATCTCCGTAACTTGAACGGAAGTTCAACGTTTCGTGTTTATAGTGAAAAGCTACTATGCCACCATTAATATAGAACCCTGCGGTGCGTCGTAGCCGTGCTCGTTGAGTCGTCCACCACGACCGCGTGGGCAGTTGCAGCAAGTCCTGAGATCGTAGGTTCTATTCACAGTGCTGACAGCGGCTATCCTGAGTGTAGGTTTACCACCCTCCCTACAGGTAAATGCCGGGATAGTACCTTACTTGATTCCCGGGGCACCTACCCTATCCCTTTCCCCCAATACAACTACATACAATACTAAAGTCATAACATAAATTCCGGTTATCAGAGAAATTCAACACACACCCTACTACGTACACGGTGCTGTTGACCGAGATGTCCCAAGCCTAAAATGAATTATCAACCACATATTATTCTGTAACATGGCCGAACCTAGTTCAGGAACATTTATTTGGTTGATGGCAACCAACTTTAGTAGGTGTGTAGCCATAATTTTTAGGGTACGGTATAACAATAGAATATGGAGAGTTTTTGTTTTGTCATGTGGTCTCCTGAGAGGCCGAGTGCAGGTCTTTATAGTCGACGCCCGTGGGCGACCTTCGCGTCGGGATGAGAGATGGAATTGATGAAGATAAAAGAAACTGGGCAAGGATGTGGAAGGAAGCTGCCGTGGCCTGTCAGAAGGTACCGTCCCAGCATTTGGCTGGTGTTGAAAATGGAAAACCACGGCAAACCATTTCAAGGACGGCCGACTGCGGGGCTCGAACCCACGCGTCTAGCGAGTCAGCAGAGAGCTTGGCCCCTTGACCTAACGCTGCGCTTTAGCGAGCGTAGCCACTGCTGTCGGTATATGGAGAGTGAAATCATGGAATGGGTCAAACGCCAAATTTGAAACAAGTTCAGGGAGCCATCACGTAAAAGTGAGGATCATGCTACATCTTTCTGGGAAAATTTAAACTCGTTTTATCTTGTTGTTGGTGGTATTTCATAGCACACTCTCCAACAAAAATGATTGTGAATTTAGAAAGAAAAAGATTGATAGTCTGAAAGACTACACTTTATATCATTTTAAATGTTACAAATGCTGAAAAATGCTGGGTGAAAGCTCAAGCGGTACTATGACGTCACACAACTCAGTGCATTCTCGGTACACTTCGCCCCGTTGCCGTAACGTAACGCCAGACCTCAGCGTAAAAGGAAGGAAGGAAGCTTGTAGTTTAACGTGACCGTCAATCTCGAGATCGTGAGCCACGGGACCTCCTTTGAACGTGGAATCCGAACCACAGGACATGGCATTTCACATTGAAAATCTCACATGTATTGACCGGGAAACGAACCCGGTCCACATTGGTGAGAGGCCAACAGCTTCACCGCTGCGCCACCACGCCCCACCTCTGACCTCAGCGTAACGACGAAGTCGACAAGATCATTTAAAATGATAAAAACACTTGGTCCATTAAATTCGGATATCACACACTTTATTTGTAGCCAGGAACTTGGAATAAGATATCAAACAACAGTGAGACATGCAGAAGGCATAGTTCTAGCACGCACATAATTCTTATGAATACCTTGATAAATAAAATATTTTCTTAATCACGCGCTTACTTGGTCTTAATGAAGTGTTTTATTCATTTAAGTTCTCGTTAAATTTTCGGAAGAGTACAGTATTTAAATCTAACCATACTTATTTTAACTTGGTCGAGCAGATCTCATCTATTCCCTGCTGGACGAGCATCTACAGTATACCACGCTTATATTCATCGCAAGGTGTCCCTGGAGGAAATATCAACCAGCGAAGTGTGCCTGTGGTTGGAGGTCTCTATAGCCTACAGATGGGGAAAGAGCAATTAAAATTAATTTACAAAGCGAGAAGTTCCGCCAAGTTTCATAAGCTTTGTCTCTCATCTTGCAAATGGTAACTTATTCAAGGGAGATTGTTTATTTAACACATGGCATGAAATACATTTAATTACTTGTTGGTCATTATCTAGATATTGATATCGTTAATGCACTGCGGGGCTTTTTCAGTGGCCGGAGAAAACCAGTCCATCTTCCTGAAACTCCCTCAGCTTGCGCTCTTCTTTACAGGTTCCATTCTTTGTTGGGATCAAATTTATTGAATAAATTCAAATAAAGAAATCACTTCTTGGCTGTGAACGAATATTATTTGATCTGAAGATTTGAAATTCATTACATAAGAGTCTTTGACTTATATGATCATCTGAGACTACAGTTTGAGAGGTATTGCTGTCCTCATAAGAAAGCATCTGGGCCAAAGGTGAATTTCGTGGCAGTGTTGGGAATTGAACCCAGGGTTGGAGTCCCAATATGTACCCCGAGACCAGAGACGATATAGGCCAATAATACAAAAGCCACCTATTGAACATCTTACATTGTGGGATGAAAACAAGGTACATTTTCTCCACTACACAGAAAAGTATACACTTATGGATACATTTATGACTTCCTGATTTCTGAGCTTCTTTGATTCCTTGAAACTCTTTGTAAATTCTGCATCGGTAGTTGTAAAGGAAAAGGACGAATCGATAACAAATTTTTGAAACTCATTTTCTTCCTTCATTACATGTTTCTGTTTGCGACATTATTTACACCTCCCAGTGTTGTACAGTATACGAAACAAATGAATTCGTATCGAAACGAATAATATGTAACTAAGAGCTTGTGTTCTTATAGTAACTAATAGATAAAGCCACTGACTTAGTGTGAATAGATGAACATACAACACCTAACTAAGATCTTACGTTCTTAAATTAATTAATAGCTGACACCACTGACTTTGTATGCATAGATGAACATACAACGCCTAACTAACAGCATAATATGTTATTAATGTATTGAACAGATGACGCTACTGACCTGGTATACAAATATGACAAACACTGGTAACCTTGGTGTCCGGAAATAGTTGACATTAATGACATACAGTATAGACGCGCATTTTAAAAAAAATATCCATCTTAAACTCGAAAGTGAAACAGGTAGATTATTATCTGTGTTCGCAAGACTATGAATTCTTGGTATTAGTTGCGAGTAGGTTAAACCAGTCGCATGTATTCCACTTAATACTTTGTGAGAGCAAAGTCTAGACCTGTCGTTAAGAACTTCTATTGCCATTCAGTACAAGTAGAGGCAGTGATGTACTCGCTAAGTTGAGGAAACGTGATTACGAGATAAAGAAGTCACCGAGTGGAATTTATAACATGGAACACGTACTTTGAAAACTACTGTAGTTCTGCCAAGACATGCAAATGCAAGAGGTCTCCTTTACTGAGTTGACAACAGCTCATGTGATCTGGACGAAACTTTGTTCGACTTGGGAATATTAAACTTGGAAATAAGTGGTACATCACCCAGAAAGTACCAAGAGAACACTACCGATCGGCCACACAAAGTTTTAGTTTTCCTTCGAAAGTGCTATACTTCAACGGAAACATGTATTTTCGAATTACTTTGCGTGGCTTCATTTCGTCTGCTACATGATTATTAGTGCGAGTAATATTGGCCTGCTAATATTGTACTCCTCATACGCTGTTCACTATTTGATCATCATTAAAGCTTCGTTCTGTTCTCGTATAATATGTTGAATTGCCTTTTCCAGGGCTGCAACTGTTCCCATTCACATTTGATTTAGGTATTCGTCCATCGGTCTCCATATAGTAGTAAATAAAATGACAGCTGTAAATTATGTTGCGATAATTCGTACACCATTTCTGAGATGAGGAGCAGCAGCAAGTCAGGGAATAGAAGGTTCAAATCCCTGCGCTGACAGAGGCCATTCTGAGTCAGAATATTTCACATTCCCACCAAGAACATTCCAGGATGGTACCTTACTTCAAGTCCAGGGGATCTTACTCCAATTCTAGGTCCAAATAATTACAATTACACACACTGCTATAGTTATCACAATAACACAGGTTATGAGACAAATTCAACACACAACCAAATACAAGGGTGTACAAGCCCCTAATTTCAATCAACGAAGACAACATCGATTGATGGTAATTGTTGTATTAAAGGGCGTAACAACTAGGTATTTTGCCCCCAAACCAACATACTTCCGTAGCGGATGTATTGCTGTTTGGCACTCCATATCTATTAGAATAAAGTGATCCAGTGATAAAAATCCAGTTCTGGAAATACAACCTAAAATCGCTTGTATCTTTACTCGTTTTATTAGCCTATTTTCAATTTTGAAAAAATAGGCTTATGAGATCACCTTTTGTCCGTGTGTGTGTGTGCGTGTGCGTGTGTGTGTGTGTGTGATTCGTGTGTGTGTCGCCCCCTAATAAAATCTAAACGGCAGGAGCGATTTCAATGAAACTCGGAAAGTTCATAGCACTATTCCCGGCCACCTCGACCGTGCCCTTCAAATTTTGTTACGACTCACCAATCCAACATGGCGGCTGTGCGAAATATTTCACCAGCATTCAATATCTCCGAAACTATTACCGATATTACCCTGAGATATTCTATGGTGATAGAGGGATTTACTATAAGTTCACTTATGTGACTCTTGAAAACCTGGTAACTACAAAACCAACATGGAGGCCAAGCGAATTTGCGACTTTTAAATAGACGTTTCTCGTGATTTGACCAACCAAACGCAATGAACCTTGGTACAGTATATGTTTATATACATTGTAATGCACGGACATCTAACTTCGTTCAATTGTTTACATATAAACAAGATGGCGGATGTGCGAAATATTTCACCGGCATTTTATATCTCTGAAACTATTAGCGGTATCTCCCTATAATTTTGTACGGAGATAAAGGGCACTACTGGAAGTCCATCTATAAGACTTTCAAAAACCGGTTAACTACAAAACAAACATGGCGGCCAAGCGAATTTGAAAATTTTAAATAGACCTTTCTCGCGATTTAATGTTCCAAGCGCACTGAAACCTGGTACAGGAAATATTTATACACATTGTAATCCACTGGTATCTAATTTAGTTCAATTGTTTACATAACCTCAAGATGGCGGCAGTTTGAATTTTAAAATTAAGTTTTTATTTCTTGTGATGTAGTCATGCGATCGAAGTGAAAGTTTGAATAATGAACCTACGCAATAATTTTCCTTTAATGGTACATGACTCTATGGCCTATACATTTAACAATCCAACATGGCGACCATCCGAAATATTTAGACGATACTGAATATCTACGAATCTATTTTAGCAATCAAACTGCATTTTTTAATGTTCATAGGGGCTATGAACTTAAGTTCACCTATAAGACTTTAAATAACCTGGTGATCACAAATCCAACATGGCGGTGACGCGAATTATAAATATTCACATGGACATTTCTCGCAATTTAACCATCCGAGTGCAGTGAAACTTGGTACAGTAAATCCTTATACGAATGTTAATCCACTGCCATCTAATTTATTTCAATTGTTTCCATAACCTCAAGATGGCAGCTGTGAAAAATTTTAAAATCTCCTTGTTTTTTCTTGTGTCCTAATTATGCGATTGAAGTTTGAATACTACACGTTCACAATAATCTGCATGTAACAGTACATAACTCTAGGACCTACGTATATAAAATCCAACATGGCGACCATCCGAAATATTTAGTCGGTTCTTAATATCTACGAATCTATTACAGCAATCAAACAGAAATTGTTTATGTTGATAGTGGCAGTTAACATAAGTAGGATATATGAAAATAGGCTGTATAGTTCTTCACGGAACTACTTGTTTTTTATTCAAATCCTAGCTAATTTAACTTATTTACATTATTCTTTCTTTAATGTGTTCCTTAGTTCAATACCCTCAGGCGCTTCTTAATTTTTTGAAAAATCTTCTCACGAGAAGTAGTTATAAGGCCTTAAGTGAAACTCTGCATTGACTCACACTAGTGCTTGTAGTGGTAGAAAAGGCAAACTGCTATTCTAAACGAAAGGATATGGTTGAGTTACTTTGACTTACACTAGCACTCGTAGTGGTAGAAAAGGCAAACTGATAAACTAGTTCACCAGATATAGTTGTGTTTCTGGTTATTGATTTATTTATCGTATGGCTTTTAGTGCCGGGAGTGTCCGAGGACATGATCGGCTCACCAGAGGCTGTAGCTGCTTCTAGCGGACACCCATAGGGTGAGTTAAGAGTTCCGTTCAACGCTCTAAAAAAAATCCGAGCTCTTCGGCCGGGTTCGAACCCGCTATCTTCGGCACAGCAGTTCAGCATGCTACCAACTACGCCACCGAAGCAGTCAAGTAAGTAATTTCAACTAACAATAAGTTATGAGAGAAGCACTGTCTGACACTAGATGAGTCATTTCAATTTCAACCTGTATATTATGAACTTGACCTGAACGGCTACTGAATTAGGGTTCTAATGTGCTTCTCGTTTCTGCTGGTTTACCACCATTTCCTTCAGACAATTGTTTTAAGTCAACCTTTAGTGAAGTCACGAGATAATCTTCGCACTCTTGGTCAACCATGCGGACAAATGACGTAGGCGTCTAAAGAGGAGCAGTCATTATGCCTTGCAGCTTTGTCCTCATGGTGAATAATCATCAGTCTACCGCGTGTCATCATGCCGGCACCTCATAAGAAACGTTTAGTGTGGCACTTTCGTTTGGAAGAGTGGAGAAAACAACGGAAATTTATTACAAATGCACCAACAATATGATTCAGAGATTAACCTGGTTTGAGTCGGCAAGCAGACGAAAATGTAATAGATAACGAGATGGTAGTGTAATTACCAAGTCTATATCTCATACCTGTAATGCTTTCCACGGTGGGTGAGTGGTCAACGTGTCGGTCTACTAACCCCAAGCTTGCAGGTTCGCTGCTGGCCATGGTAAGTGATTTTTTAAGGGGGGCAAAAATTACGACACCATGTCATACGATGTTGGCATGTCAAAGAACCCATTTGAATTCAGTAGGCCGTGTTCATAATGGCAAAATTGATCTCGGGAGTTTCCGCCAAAACAAAGTTCCTCATTTCTCTACTAAAAAGCGCTATAGTGTTCAAGGAGGTTAGATATCTAACCGCCTTGATGTTCATAGTGCTTCAAGGAATAACGAAATCGGACACGCAAGCTACCCTTTGGGTGTCAAATAACAAAGCTTGCACCTGGCATCCGAGACCATACGATATTATTATTATACCTACAATGTACGTAAATTCCCAAATCCACACACCCTTAAGCAGTCATAAGCAAAGTACGGGCCAAGTGCGGCCCTGGAGCTAGTTTAATCCGGCGCGTGACATGGTTTCGAATTATATTATCTACAATTACCTATAGGTCATATTTCCAGTTCTGTGTACCTAGAAGTGAAAAACTGTATCAATCTCATTGTGTATATGCTCTTTGTGTAATATCGTTTTTTGCGAAAGATCTCCACGACGTATTTGAATGAAAAATTCAGAACTTCAAAGTTATTGAACAGTACTTGGACGTTTAGAGCACCCCATTTAATGTTGTCTGTGAAACAGTAAAATCAGAGTTGCAGCTAGAACTGATTGAGTTACAATGTAACAACGAATTAAAGCAACTATTCCTCAACGTTTCCAAAATTGAGTTCTAGAAGGCCCTACCAAAATCAAGCTTCCCAAACTTGAAATCTCATGCACAAAAGGTAACTGCCATGTTCACATCTTACTATATCTGTGAACAGGTGTATTCTACAAACAAGCTTCGCAAAATTAGCCAGAAATAGATTGAAAGACCACCATTTAGCTGTGCTACTAACAATCAGCTCATCCCAGACTCAACCAGATTATGACAAACGTTTAGACATCTTCACTTGACACATACTCCTTTCTATTCTAACAAATAATGGTGTGTTCTTTATCCTAAGTTTTGTACCATTTCTAGCCGATAAGTTTTGTTTGATTTGAAATTCAGAAATAAAAAGTGTATATTCTATCTCTAAACATGTGTTGTTTTTTCTTTCCTTCCGCCCGCCTGGATTATTTTGTATCGCATCTGGCCCTGCTCCTAAAACGTTTGCCCATGTCTGCCCTAAACGAATAGTGTCTAGTCTCTTTTAAATGGTATGGATTCTGTCTAGAGGAAAGAATTCATGATGAAAATTAATAAATTTAAAACAAAAATATTGGAATTCAGTATAAGTAAATCAGAAACCCCTATGGATGTTGAATTGTCAGGTGAAAAGCTAAAGGATGTAGGTGACTTCTGTTACTTAGGAAGCAAAATAACCAGTGATTGACGGAGCAGAGAAGATATAAAATGTAGGTTAGCACAGGCAAGGAAAGCATTTCTACAGAAAAAAGAATCTGTTGACATCGAATATAGATTTAGGTATTAGGAAGGCGTGTTTGAAGATCTTTGTATGGAGCGTTGCATTCTATCGAACTGAAACTTGGACTGTCGTATCAGCAGAAAAGAGGAGAATAGAAACGTTTGAAATGTGGTGTTACAGAAGAATGATGAAGATCAGATGGGTAGATAGGGTTACGAATGAAGAGGTATTGAGACGAGTGTGAGAGAAGAGATGTTTCTGGCGACTGCTAATTAACAGACGAGACACCCAGGAATAGCAAATTTAGTTATAGAAGGAAGGGTCGAGCATAAGAACTGTAGGGGTAGACCAAGATTAGAATATGTTAAACAGATAACCTCGGATGTAGGGTGTGGTAGCTATAGAGATGAAACGATTAGCTCAAGACAGGGAAGCATGGAGAGCTATATCTAACCAGTCAAAAGACTAAAGACTCAAACAACAAGTCCATGACATAATGTGACATGAAAATGACCATGTTATTCCTGTTCCATATTGGCACACGGATCATATCTGTCTATGATTACTATCTCCTCTAAACTGACTACAAGCTTCATTTTCTTCCTATCTTGGTTAACCCAAACACTCTATATTGCCCTATCTACAGATTGGAATATTTATCTCATCGATAGCCTATCATTCCATAGTAAGTATTTTGAAACTTTCACAATTTAATATTCGAGTACATTTATTTTGTAAGGGGGACTCACCGCAAAACTTCAATTTATTTCAAATAATTCTTATTGGCTATTACAGACCCTTGGAGTGTTTTATCTTATATCCCTGAAAGATTTGGTTAAATTCTAATTATAAACAAGTCTAAATAATATTTGATATATGGACTGCATGAGGGGGCGTGGCTCTCTGACAGCTGTCAACGATAGCATTTTATTGATGTTATCACCATCAAGCACGACCATCTTCTCACCAATCGGATAATCTTCCTTACACAGTTGGCTCTTTGCTTTTCCCTCAAGTGTAGCGATCCTGGTGATAAAAAGCTGCACTAGGGATTTCAACAAACATTTTGTTGACAGGTAAATGTTTATAAGTTTGATTTCTAACTTCAATACCAACTTTTTAATCCTAAATATTAACCAATCTCAGTTAATTTTTTGCAGGATGAAGTCATGAGGTATTTGCATACTTCTGTGCATTAATTTTAAATGATATGCAGTTTCAATGATTCTTTATGACATGTATGTACAAATTATTTAAAAAAAGAAATTTGAAAAATTAGTTAAGGGTAAATAAACAAACATTCCCATAAAATAAATGCACACAACTCTTAAACTATGTCCTGTTACTGTGTCTGAAGAAATTGAAATTAAAAAATTGATATCTCAGTGCCAAAAGTTGGTTTTCAAAAATGCCATTAAAAACCACATTAAAATCAATAATTCAAAACCCATTCAAGTTATGGCCTTCAAACCTTAGACATTGCTACATCATTACGTGATATATATGATCGAAAAATTAATTTGAAATCGATGCAGTACTACAGAAGTTAATTTTTTCAGTGGAGTCTCCCCTTAAATACATGTTATATTGTTTGTTTTTTCTCTTCACACAGGATTCTTGACATTTGTACATGGTTATACCCATTCTGACAAATTCAATCTTAATCTGAACGTTTTGTCTACATAACATCCACGTAAGTTTTCTAAGGTTTATATTTTTCCCTCTCCTTTATGACATTCTAGAATTTGTTTATCATTTCTATAATCTTCTTTCTAGATCACTGTTCCTTCTTCAAGCTGGTTTTATATCAAGATTTATTTCTTTGGCATTTAAAATATTTTTGTAACAGATCTGTTTTTTTCTTAATTTTAGTGTATGTGTTTTTTAGCATTTTGATGATTAGTTTTTTAGAAATAGTTTTGAGAATAACCTTCTTTTTTGGTAAAACTTTTCATGTACTGTAAGTCTTGCTTTTCTATTCGTATTATATGTGGCCGAAACCGGTACAATAAAAAGTACAAATTAATATTGACATAAGGTTTGTAATCATCAGGACCTATTTAGTTTATGACATTAAAGGATGTTTTCAACATTGAGTTGCTTGCCTGAAGGATATTTTCCTGCATTACTGTTCTTGTGGTCTAGTGTTTGGATTCCTTTGTCAAGAAGATGGATTGACGATGGATTTTGCTTTGAGGTCAATGTGTTAAAGATAATTCATATTCTTCCCTGGCATAATACACGACCACCCGCGCATCTCCGGGAAAACGAACTAGGCATATAGGTAGGGACCCTAATTTATCGTAATATAAAAGGTTTCAAAGTGGTCAAATAAAATATCCATAGTGGAGAAAAATAAAAATAAAGGTGTGAGTGAGTTTGATAACTATGTGTACGGTGCACGGATTTGGTTAAATAATGGGCACTATAGAAACATTAATTTGAAAGAATAGCAAACAATTTATTCTAGTTCTAGTTAATTTTTTTCTTTTTCTTTTTCTTTTTCGAAAGAACTAAATGTATGAATTATATTTACTGTGTTTACCGAGCCTTGTAGTATTACGAGGCACACAGGCAATTGAAATAGAACACACGTTTAATGTACTTGACATATACTAGAACAGAACTGAACGAACAAGGTGATACAAGATTCTTTTATACACACCAAAACAAAAACAAAAGAGAAACATATCTCTATGGAACAGGTTTACTGATTAACAGTGTGACCAACACGAACCACAGTCACATATTCCAACAAGCCTAACCCTTACCTCAATAAGTCTACTTTTTCCTCATTTTTGCAAAATGTGAAAAGTAGGCTAAAAATATTCTCCATGACTATCATAGTCACTAACTCGTGAAACTTATATTGTCCCCAAAGTATAAGCAGAGCATTGTTTCCATTATTTCAGGACTTCAACCAATCAAGCTCGAGAAGCGACTTCGTTATCCCATATCTTACGAAACATTTATATTTAAAATTTTTATTTTCTATTAAACGACAGATTGTGGAACTATTTAAATTAATTTTAAAGTAAAATATACCGGTATTTGATTAAAAATCTTATTACCAGTATTTCGTTGCTATTTGTTATTTTGGGGTAAAAATAACACATTTCGCAAAATAACTTTATTTCGCAACATTTCGGGGCTTCAATATCGAAAATAGTGACATGTTTAGGGTAAATATATCGTTGTGATAACATGTATATGTTTTCTTAAATATCTCGTGGATATCGTCAAAACAAAAAATCTGGGACTCTATTTATAGGCTTATCGACTTTTATTTGTGCGTGAGTATGAGGTCATAAGTGAATGACTTCAGTTGATCAAGCAGAAAACGAGTTTAATAGTCCTCCAATCACCGATTTTACTATTACCACTCCACAAACTGTAATCATCGCTTACGCCAAAATAAAACTACACTAGTGATGGGAAACTGGTTCAAAAGTTCCACTAAAAATCTCCAGAAATTAAAAATTACATCCGTGAAAATCAGTATGCTTACTGTCAGTCCAGATCATCTAAATTTAGGTTTTTGGAGAATTGCAGCTTGCCAACTCTCTTTTGAAACGTTGGTTAACTTACATTGTCACAGATATGAGTAATATGAATTTCTAGTGATATTTTGTAATTCAGTGTGTAATTTTGCCGAATTGAAATACACCTTTCTCTAGCATACATTTGTTTCACCAACCTGAGGATGTATTTCAGTTAGCGTGGCTACCGTACATCATACTCCCACTCTGCTTGGCGGTTTGTCAACTCACTTATTTGAATGATTCGAGACACAGGGAGAGCATATATATTTTCTAAACTAGAGCATACTTCAAAGCCAAAGCCTCAGGGGCCACTAACAATATTTCATGTACACAGAGCCCATATTGACAAATCTGACGCTGTTGTTACAGTATATATCGAATGAAGTGAGCTATATCAACTTTCTGTCGTGTGTTTTTTTATTTAGGGAACAAATCCTATTACTTACTGTAGGCTACATGTTTTTAAAATACGCAGATGAGAAATAAATCTTGTCTTAATTACGAAGTAGACCAGACAGCTGCCTAGAGATTGAAATGCAGCTCCCATTGTTGTGCTGGGCAACATAGGGCCTTTACTTTTAATCGATTCAATTCCGTTTTCGAATAATCGACTAATCGAAACACAAATAATCAGTTGGTAGAATAATAGATTGTTCAGTTGATTAATCGATATACTTCGGTCTTGTCACTACGCTTTCACAGAAGCAAAACAGACATTCAATTAATTAAAATATATTGTATCATATATTTTTAAATAATGTACCTTATTTTTGAAAACTAGGTCAAACCATATTAAAACAAAAATGTTCCTGTCCTTAATTGTAGTAAACATTGAAAGAAAAAAAAAACTTTGCTGGAAACTCTTCGGTTTCCTTTTTCAAAACCCTTCCCAATTTGATTGATGGTTTTCATTCCACTCTCACTGAAGGTTGGTTCTTAAATTTAGGGGCTGCGACAACGCGGTCATGTAGCCCCGTGTACTTTGGGTGTGTGTAGAATCTGTCTGATAACCGGTGTTAATCGTGATGACTGTGTTAGTGTGTTTTATCTGTTTTTTTAAATTCAAGTAAGGACTACAGATTTTTGAATTTTTCAAATAGTTCCCACTTTTGCCGCCAAACGCCACCATCAACGACTACTAGTTCAGAACATATCTAACAGACGCCACCGCAGTCGGCTCCTGGCAACGAACGTAGGAACCTCAGAGCGTTGTTTACATTCTTAACCTACACAATTTAGCTTCACACAGGTGTAATTAGTGGAGGGTTCTTTAACATGCCATAAATCTATGACATGGGACCACCGGCTTTACTTCCCCTCCGAAGGAAGGCATATGAGGGATTTTTAACGCTCTTAAAAATCCGACGACTGCGGTGGTTACTTTTAACATAAACAAGGAAGGACATTTTGTATATTTAGGCATAAAGTAACATTTATAAATTTCTATAAATCTTTCTGACAATAAGCGTAACTCAACTTAAGCTCTCATTTAAACGTCTAATCTTATCTCGTGTCTACTAACTAAGTAAATGAGCTTTGAACATCTGTTAATACGTAAAACGTATTTGTGAAAACTGGGTTAAAACAAAGTATGACGATGATGATCCTGTCCTAAATTGTAAACATTGAAGAAAATTGAAAACAATTAACAGAATATAAAAGCCTGAAATGACATTCAAGCAACGTTAACAATTTGTTTTCCCAGAGACATCGATAGTAACAATTCCTACAGAAGGACCTCTACACCACACAGTTCTTTTAAGATTACTTTAAAAAGGACATTTTAAATTCGCTTTAAGTAATTAAATTCACTTTGAACAACTGTTAATATTTAATATCGCGTGTACTGATCAATTAATTGATTCTCCGGTTAGCCGATTACTCTATTTATTGGTTAATCGGCTAATCGAATTAACGGGCAGTCGATTAGTGGGTTAATTGTTTTCGATTAATTTCAATCATCGCTTATTACTAGCTCTAGTACGAAATAGCAACTACCTTAAAAAGTTGAGTTGAAGGTTATTGCTATTTATTTATTTATTTCTTCTTCTTCGTTTGGGCCTACTGAGTACCACGGGGCTCGTATCTCCTCGTTGCTTTGTCTTTTCTCTTCTTCCAGTACTCTTTCATCATTTGACTATGAGCCAGCTTTCTTTCCTCCGTCCATGGTGGTCTGCTAACACCAGTGTTCTTCCTAGCTGTCAGTGATACAGAAAAAACTCCCTGTCGGATGGCTTGCCGGAATTGTTGGCGGTCCTGTATGGAATTAAGTGGGATCCCTAGGTAGTCTAAATCCGTCCTGACCGTAGAGATCCACTTGGACCTAGAGGCCATCCCTTTATTTATTTATTTATTTATTTAAGAAGAAGATATAATGGGTAGAGAGCGATTTAGACAACTGGTAAAGACGTTTACAGGTTTCCAGGACACATGGGAGTTGCAAGTGAGGAAAGGAAGATGTTACATGGAGGAACAGAAGAAGGACGTGGGAGAGAGGATAAAGAGATATTGCCAGAGAGTGAAGACAACAAATAATGTAAAAACTGTCAAACGTGTTCAATAGATGGCCGTAGCGAATAAATAAATAAATATATTTATTTATTTATTCTTATGACAAGGGAGTAATACAAAAAATAAGGGTACCTACACTAAGCCTTTTACAAATTTATACTTGGCTCCCTATACAGGCAATGCAATAAAGATTTGCATCCTGAAAGTCCACCACATTTTACTGGGAGGCACTCAAAGGACACTGTTTCACTATGTTGAAATATCTGTTTAGGGGCACCGTAGCTACAATTCGGGGAGGAAAGTTAGCCCCATTTATAAAGGAAGTCCACGCAATTGCCGTAGGTTTTCTGATCAGGTTGAGGGTTGACCATGTCTTGCAGGGTAGATCAACTCCCTGTTGTTGGTTTTTATTGCAGGTAAAGATCTGATACCCAAGAGGAGCTGTACTATACAGAAGGTCAGGTCAAGTCCTAAGGAAAATATCCCTCCGTGCATCTCCTCCCTCTCTGTTCCTTCCTGTCATTCCGGCATGGAAACTCTAGATTGTCATCCCACAACCTACTATATACTGTGCCCGTTTAGACCGGAGTCCGCACGACCACATATGCCTTTTACCAAGAATCAGTCAGCAGGAGAGTCAAAATATCCCGGGGCGCCAGATGGGTTAAAGCTAATCGCAAAAACGACATCAAATGAAAAAAATGCTTTACTGATTTTGGCTCAATGCAACAATAAGGATAGAAGGAGATTCAACTGGGCATAACACATCATGTAAAATTATCTCATTTTATTCTGAATTTAAAATTGACTGCAAAATAAGATACTCAAAGTAGCATCATTCACGTGTGGCGACCCACATTACTATTTACACAATGTACAGAAATTTTCCAACACATTGGACAATTATCTTTGGAAACACAAGTCTGATTATTAGTCCTGTAGACTGTGTTCCAAAACTATATCCATTATTTATGATTAAATCCAGTTCAAATTTAATTGTCTCTACTGGAAATATTGTAGTTCACTGGTTGAATTTTTACACAATATTAACACTCGTAGAATAATTGTTCATAGAATTTTTAACATTCACTTATTTTTCCAGTTTCAAAAAATATATTGTCAAAAAATATTATTATCTTTGAATCAACACACATTATGTACACATATTAATAACAACTTCTGAAAAGTATTTGACCTTGAGCATAGCATCGAAGAACTTGTGCGAAGCACAACAAAATTAATTGTTATTCTGACATTAAACATTTCGAGAAGTGACTCGATTATGAACTTCAAGTTCCTAACAAAATATATGATTTCTGAATCATCAACTTGATCAATAAATGTTGGACCATTCAACTATTCGATTCTCCACTTGGAATCATCATTAAGAAAAATATTTATATTTGTGGCCATTTTAGTAACTTTCACAACTTGCAATTCTTCGACAGAATGCAGAAATAAGAATTGTAGCTTCATAATAAATTCATTTAGTTCATGGCACTAGGATTGAAAACATCCTTCAAATTATTCGTGGTTATAGAATTATTTTTGATTGGCAGTGGCCCATTCTATTATTTGTGTAAGAACACAACATTCCAACAACAACGGCAAAGGTCTTCCTCTGAAGAAGAATAAAATACTATCATGACAAATCCGGGTTCTAGCAAAATCAAAGTCTAAATGGAATCCGTAAACAAGGTTGAAATAAGAACTGATGGTTTTTAAGAAATAACCTTTGGGTCATTCATACGACGCAATGTGTAATTCCAATACTCCTCCTTTAACACTGAGTCATCGAACCTGCTATTTGATTGATGCTCAAATAAAAACCTCCTCATTCCTGCGACTTAAACATGCGCACCTGGGAATGGCATTTCAACTACTCCACACACATAAATTTTCTTCCCAAAATTTATACAATAAATCAAGCCTCTGCTTGTTATCAACACTGGAAGATTAATAAACTTACAAGTTTATTTTATTTTACCATTCAGTTCAACCCGTGAATTTACCATACTTATGATAATCTTTATTTCACTTTCGAATGTGTATTTACGTCATGATTTTATATAAATACAAAAATATCCTAATTGATACAAATATCATTTGCTTCCCGTTTCATGCCTCTCCGTGTTATCTGAAAAATATACTTTACTCATTGCAAATATTAACTGTTCAACCAGAACTGTAATGTTGGTTGAATGCGGACTTGCGCTAACCACTCTCCTTCGGAAAATCACCTGTTCCAAACTAGAAATGATTAAACTACTTCATAGGCTCTCTCTCAATAAATGTGATTATTAGAAAATATAAGATCCAAGAATTATTTAGCAAAATTATGAAAATCATTATTAATATTATTAGTGGATTATTATTATTATTAGTTATATTATTTTAAATGTGTTTAATTATTATTTCATTATGTGAGAATCCACATGTTCGATTCTTCGAATATGGATAAAATATCCATCTCTCAACAAAAATAATTATTAACTTTACAGTTACATCGGCTGTTTTCCGTGATTACCCAAAAAATATGAAACATTCAAATAAATGCTCGTTCTGCTCGGTCATCGATCCTAAACTGTTCTGAGTGCTGAAAATACTCAGAATAACTCTAATATGTCTGGCGTAAATCATTGCAAGATTTAAATACGAAGAAAAAAAAAGTGTTGGTCATCTGCAGAAAAATAGTTTGTTCCAATTAGCTAGGCATAGTATAAAGTCAAAAGTGGCTTACATTTCTCGTTGGTCTTGAAGCGTAGTGAACCTGGTCTGTACCAGATTTATCCAGATATATGCCCTATCGGACACGCACGTCTAATCCTTGTATCGGCCGCCATTATATACCCACAATCTGTCTAACACGACATAGTGGAGATATTTCTTGAAGTTTGAAGTAACTGCTGATCCATTTTAATGTTGACTTCTGTTAAAGCCATAGCATTTCGCTTAAATGGGGTCAGATCTAAGTGATCTATTCTCAAATATGTCAGTTGTAACATAACTCACGGTAATCTTTTCAGTACAAGAAAACACTGACAGTCTAAACCAATCAACGGCTGTTCTGAAGATCGTTCCCTGGGCATGGCTTATCACCATCTATCATGCGCGAAGCAACATATAGTTTCCCTGCGTTGGCTAATGAACAACACCGTGATAGACTGGCCTTCAATATACTGAAAGATCGGAGTGGTTATCAAGTTACAATTATGAAACTGACTAAATTGGACTAAAATATCCAAGTATTGAATGATTATTTCTGGACTGTGACAAAGTACCTTCTAGACAAAGTCTAGCATATGTCCATGTAGAAATAAAATATTTCACCAGTGTCCGTAGAAAAATATCAATCACCTTAGTGATTCTCTCTTGCCGGAAACTTACTAAGTTCCACATGTAGCGCAGCACTTTTGTGACTATCACAATTTGAAAATAACTTCTGCGTAGATCCGGCAACCATGTGCCTTGGCTCAGCGTAGTAGCACCTTGCTATGCAAGCGCTTGGTTCGAAGTGAGCTGAAGTTGCTTGGGCCGGCCAATATTAGAAGTTTTGGTACTTACTGGTTTGTAGTCCTTTCTCACTTTACATAGCATTTAGCCTTGGAACTTTCCCCAAATTCATGGGTTGGTTAGCATATATTTATTTACCTTTGGGGATGTATTTGAATAGAATGGGGGAGATTATTTAACATCCGGCCGGTGCTTCATATTTTTCCACTCGGTGCTTTGGAGAAGTAACTTATTGCCAGATCACGCAATCTGTGGATCTTATATTCACATTTAATACACGCCGAAATCGCAAGTAATGATAGGGCATACTCTGGGTTAAACGGAACATGATATCTATGAACCTTACTTGCTGGCATACACAGCCCCAAACATTAGAAATATTATGGAATTAAAATCCGCATAAAAAGTCCTTATGTCAGAGCAAACTAAACGGATAATTTCACATTAAACGCCAAACTCTTCAGGACGATACCGTATTTCAAGGCACTCGTATTTGGGAAACATTCTCTTCACTCTACTCCTTAATTAAATGTACCAACTCTTTAGCATTCCTCAAAAGCAAAAGAAAATTTCAGGTCATAACACATCGCGACACCAACAGCCAAGAAAACTGACATTCTTCGCTTTTCACATTAACAATCTATTACTTCAAAGCTAAAACAAATTCGTCATGACAACGGCGATAACACAAAACTGCACAGAAAAGCATTAAAAGTCATAAGACTTCATAGGCAAAATACACACAAGAAAAGATATAATAACTGACAAGAAACCAAACCCTTCCTTTCAAACAATCACAGAAAATGTTTCCCGTATACGCCTCTGTTCAAATTTACATTCGGTCACAGGTAAGATTATGAGCTAGAAGGTGGCGAAGAAATATAATAAGAACCGCAAATCACAATAATGTTAAGGTCTCAGAATCTAAACTTCCTAACGGCACAAAATGTTTCTCGATTACGCCTTCCCGAGAGCCCGCCGGCTCCCCGGAAGCGGTAAGAGGGTATGTCTCTCACACTCTCACATTGTCGGCAACAGTCAGACGTTCACACCTCATTTTTTTCCTTATAAATCCCTTCATGGTACCAACATTGCAGGTCCGCGAACATCGCCGTCTACCAACTTGAAGATCCAAATCTCCATTCTTCTCGCCCGCCGACAGATAGGAAACTTCTAATAACATCGAGAGTAGTTTCATGGTGTTGTCCATAAACATACTGCTCGGTTTTTCAAACATGAAAGATCCGAACAAACAGAATTATTCACATATGAAATTAAGGTTTATGAGACATGTCTATACAGACATGTTCCGAATGGGTTTTAAAATATATCTGGGTGTGGTATTAATGACAAACATGTGACATGGTGACAGCAACTGTCACGTATATATATTTTATTGGTGATTCAAGCTTTACAGCTGCAGTTGTCTACTTGAGGAAGCCATGTTGAACTTTGTGCAATCATTTCAGTTTTGCGAACCTTGAGCTGAATTACTAGCGTGTTATTTCGCCTCTCAAACAATCTAGACAGCTTATGAAAACATAGGAACAAGTGCTGGAAAATGCTGTACCTCAAAAACAAGTAGAACAAGTGGGAATTACTGTAAACTTGCCTAATTTCGCAGTAAATTTGTTTCGACAAGCAACGATAACAGTTCTTGGTTGAGAAATTCCTCGTCAGATAGCACCATCAAACAGCGACGTTATAATAGCAGATATGCTGCCATATATTGTAAGATTGTTGAACTGCTTGAAATTACTGATCACAATTTCGTACCAAGAACGCAATATGCTATTGCGTAATTAGGGATAATGAGATATAAGGAAAGTGTCTTTATTTCCTGGAGGGATAGCCTCTTCACAGACCATAACATCAAAGGGACCAGTTAGGCCTTGAGGTGACTAGACGTATAGTCCATTCTTGTAACCCTGTAAGTTGTAAGATGAAGACTTGATTAATATTACTTTCATAGCCTACGTTATCGAACTGCGGTCAGCTGAAATCTGCAGATACGGAGTGCTGTCTGTATAAACAAACTTAAATGTGTCGATGGCTGTACAAGTTAACACACAGTTATAGCGTGTTCTAAACTGGAACTTTAGCAGCAGTCTGCCGCGGTGAATGACGAAACTTGTACTGTAGATCGCTTTGGGGTATAGCGCGACACCTCAGCGCAAAGCTTGTATGCCACACACACAGATCTCGCAAATACATAGCAGTTACTCAGTGGAAGTAGAGGGAGCAAAGTCGTGAAGTTAGACATTGCTTTAGAATAGCAATGAGGTAAGGCGTGTTTCATGTTTATATGAGATTCCCTACGCGTTGTATCATTCAATCACTTGTCCAGAACATTCCAAATCTCAATCCAATTTTTGTTATCATAGTGTACAGTCCCTGGCCAAATTCTTCGACTGACATACATTTAAAATGACGATAAACGTGAGCCTCCGTGGTTTAGGCGGCAGCACGCTGGCCTTCACCGCTGAGTCCTTGGTTCAAATCCCGGTCATTCCATGTGAGATTTGTGCTAGACAAACAGAAAGCAGACAGGTTTTTCTCCAGGAACTCCGGTTTTCCCTGTCACAATTACATTCCAGCAACACTCTCCACTATCATTCCAATTCATCTGTCATTCATTTACTCATTGTCCCAGGAGAGTGCGACAGGCTTCGGCAGCCGGCACAGTTGATATCCTCACCGCTAGATGGGGGCGTCATTCATTCCATTCCCTGACCCAGTCGGTCGACTGGAAGCAGGCCGTGGATTTTCTTTTCATTGACGATAAACCCAAGATTGAAAAGATGGTATATTGGCTTTCACGGCCCGTGAATTAAAACTCAGCAATTTTTCTAGGTAAATACTGTGTCTTGTGCGGAGTTTCGCCTAGGAATACAAAGATAGGCTCATCAGCAGGCTCTTGCTAGCCATTCCGAAACAAAATTGCTGAGTTTCTAATTCCTTGGCCGTCAAAGCCAATATACCATCTTTTTTGTATTCTTAGAGTTGAGTTTTATTAGCCTATATTCATTTACGAAAAAATAGGCTTATGAAATCACCATAATTATGTCTGTGTGTGTGTATGTGTATGCGTATGTGTGTGTGTGGCCCCCAAATAAAATCAAAACGGCTGGAGTGATTTCAATGAAACTCGGTAAGATCATAGTACTATTCTCTCCGACACCAACAGTGCCTTTTAAATTTTATTAGGATTCACCAACCCAATATGGCGGCTTTGCGAATTATTTCACCGGCATTCTATATCTCCGAAACTATTACTGTTAGCCCCCTGAAATTTTGTCCGGTGATAAAGTGCACTGCTAGAAGTTCAGGTGTGTGACTTTCAAACACCTGTTAAGTACAAAATGAACATGGCGGCCAAGCGAAGTTCAAATTTAAAATAGACTTTTCTCGCGATTTAGCTATCAAAGAGCAGTAAAATGGTACAGAAAATGTTTATACACATTGTAATGCACATACATCTAATTTATTTGAATTGTTTACTTAATTTAAACATGACGGCTGTGCGAAATTTTAAGATTAAGTCTTCATTTCTTGTGTCCTAATCATGCGATTGAGTCAACTTTTGAATAATGAACCCATGCAATAATCGTCTTGTAATAATACATAACTCTATGGCTTACATATTATAATATAAACATCCAATATGGTGAACATCCGAATTATTTAGACGGTTCTGAATATCTACTAATCTATGACAGCAATCAAACTGAAATGTTGTATGTTAATAAAAGTTATGAAAATAATTTCATGTATGATACTTTCAATAACCTGGTGACCACAAATCCAACATGGTGGCGACGTGAAATACAAATATTTAAATGGACATTTCTCGCGATCTAACGATCCAAGTGCAGTGAAACTTGTTACGGTAAATGCTTATACAAATTTTAGTCCACTGACATCTAATTTATATCAATTATTTCATAACCTCACGATGGCGGCTGTGCGAAATTTTAAAATCTCGTTTTTGTATCTTGTGTCTTAATCATGCGATTGAATAAACCTACGCAATAATCTTCATATAGTAGTACGTATGGCCTATATAAAAATCCAACATTCTTACTGTCCAAAATATTTAGATGGTTCTCTATCCACGAATCTCTTACATCAATCAAACTGAAATTTTGTATGTTGGTACAGGCAATTGACATAAACAGGATATCTGAAAATAGGTCATTTAGTTCTTCACGGAACTACTTGTTTATTATATTGTTTTTCATAAAACAAATTGGCCTATTTAGTGTAGAAGTAGGCTATGTTAAAGAAATGCTGATGAAGACGCCAATGCGGGGTTGAAGACATGTTTTAATAAACATTATATTATTAACAGGTGTCGCTCAGTAAATTCAACTAATAGTCTATATAATTTAATACGTCTATTAAACATATTATCCACTTTGGTGAATGATTTGTTTTGTTTCATATAGCCTAATAACGTTGGAAAAGGCAGTGGTTATAGTGGGGGGAGAAAAGCAGTTCCTTCCAAGCATACGCATCTCCTACTGCCTTATTGGATACTTACCAGTACGGTCGAATGTACGCCGTTTGACTTTCACCGTTCACAACCCACCCTCGTATTAGTTATTTGTCTCCTTTTTGGTAATGCACCCGTATCCACGTGGTCTTACCTGATGAAATCCAAAAGAAAAAGCAGGATCGTAGAATCTGGAAGCCCCGGCTGAAAATAACCCCCAAGACACCACCACCAAGGATAGATCATGGATAGGAATACCACAAAATTAAAAAGAATGTGATAAGAAGATGCCAGTGGTCTATATAAAAAATGAAAAATAGCCCAAAGTGAGCTACCAAGACTCTTAAAGATAATTAAATTAATCTAATCTCGGGCGCGTTAAAAAGCATCCTAGCTAATGACCCACTGGTTCTCGAAGCACATTCTAATTCGAATAGAAATCACTAAGCCATTAGTATGAATTTTAAAATTTAACAAAAGTTCATTAACTGAAACCGCAGTGTCGTGAAGTGAAAACTCCACTGAACAAAAGTTTATAACCTTATGCCTCTGCCGAAGCATGAAAAATGTTTAAGAAACAATCGCCTTAATTAGGCCACACAAACTGCCTATCGTCTCATCATCATAAACGAAGTTCCAAAAAATAAAAAAATTACACACCAAATATTCTGGTATTATCGCAAACCCTTTTTGATATATTTATAAAAATATTCTATTCAATCGTAGCAATAAATATATACATGAAAATGAAAATCCACAGCCTGCTTCCAGTCTACGACCGGGTCAGGAATGGAATGAATGAAGCCCCCATCTAGCGGCGAGGATATGAACTGTGCCGGCTGCCGAGGCCTGACGCACTCCTCTGGGGCAATGATGAAATGAATGATAGATGAAATGCAATGATAGTGGAGAGTGTTGCTGGAATGAAATTTTTGACAGGGAAAACCGGAGTACCCGGAGAAAAACCTGTCTGCCTCCGTTTCGTCCAGCACAGATCTCACATGGAGTGACCGGAATTTGAACCAAGGACCCAGCGGTGAGAGGCCGGCGTGCTGCCGCCTAAGCCACGGAGGCTTAATAAATATATACATATTTTACATAATTATATTTTATTTCTAAGATTTAGTTGCGCCTAGAATTATTCATCACGTTAACTTCATGTATTCATATAAGTTTATTTGGTTTCAATTTTCAAGTCTGTGCCGTCCTAAATGACAAACAATTAAGCTAATCGGACGTCGTATTGTTAATTATATTGATTATATTTCATTTCACTTTCTCACAGATATTTGATTTTCTATCACTCAATATTTTAGTTATAAATAGCTCAAGTTTATACAAGTATTAATGTTACAGTCTTTCCAATTAAACTCTATTCTAAAAACAATTGTTACTAAAACTTAACAAATATTAACGATGTTGTTACAATACTTGGTTTCTTAAATGTTGGATTCAAAATTGTATATTAGCTTTCCACTAGCTAAAATCGTGACTCAATTTCACGTTCAAAATAATACACTGTAGTGCACTCAGCAATAGCTCTAAAGGTAATTCAATGCTGGAAAAATTGATATTGACTATCCATATATGTCAAATATCTCCTAAATTGCAATCCAAATACGCATACAAAATTCCATTATTACCATATCATCGCTAAACAGCTCTTAATAAATTCCAAACATTACGAATATTAGACAAGATTTTATACAATCATGGATAAATATGTTGCTTCAAATTAGCCAAAAGTTAAAGTGTCGAGAATAATCTTTATCAGAACAATGATAAAATATTGTATTCACAAGTCCAAATAACTGTGTGAGAATTCGAAGTCTGTCACCTCGATTATGACTTACATATATTTTAAACATTTCTCTCATTATATTACATATCATTACTAATTACATTTTTTTAAACAAAGTATTTCTTTCGTATATCTCAACCGACCATTGTGAAAAGAACGATTCAGTTTTCGCATGATTGAGAATAATTCCACTGGAGATCCTCCTCAAAAGAAAACACGTCAAAACTACAGCATAGGAAAGAGCCTATCTTGAGAAGGTACAAATTAACCATTAGATTTGAACGCTAAACCAAGTTGGAGTTTCCCACAAGAATCCACAAAAATTTAAAAAACTGAACGAGCTCACAAAGGGAGTCAAAATTAAAAGAATTTCAAAAAATCTGGATTACCAGAAATAAAATCACACAATCGCAAAGAATCATACTAGAAATCACTATGTTTCATGTCTATGCTCAATCTGCCAAAAATATAGACCTGAATATCTATCTAATAACTTGCATGAGCTTTCAAAAATATATTTGAAGTCAAATTCAAAAAGTCCATAGAATTTGTTCAAAGTCGAATTCACGTATACGACGGATTATGGGACATCTGCTTGAGTAAGAATTATTCTTATATAATTTTAACGTCGTCTTCTCCCTATAATTTTTCTCATGTTGTCTTCCCAACAAACTATATTCTTCTATCTTATTCCCAAATTACATCTTAATGAAAGCAAGGTAATGTTCAAAGTAACACTACAATAACTACTAAATTGAACTACAAAGAAAATTCCATACTCGGACAGAAATGATTAAAGAATCACCCTAGCCCTCGTCTGTAATTCTTAACTACTCTAATCAAAATTGGTGAAAAGGAACATTCAAAAGCATGACAAATTCATACTGTCTACTCAAAGAAAACTTCCAGCTATCTTGTTGAAGTTCTAGTTGAATGAAGTGAGAATGTTATAACACATACTCCTGCCTGGGATCGAACCATATCTGCTCAGCTGTACCGATCACGGAACGACTGGATATCAAGTAGACCCGATTAACGTTCGTGAAACGAGACGAAACTAACAGATGTTCATTTGACAAAGTTCATAGTTCTTTCACTTGCTAGAGAACACGACAACATTGAGGTAGTAAGCCAAGCCAGTTTCATTATGTAGCAGTATAAATCGTCATTTAGACTTTCATAGTCTCTTCATTCTTCTCTTATAAAGTATCATACTATAGTTGCTCATATTGGAATCAAGTTATCATCCTGAGTATTCAACGCTGCTATGTGTTACATTTCTTGTCTGTGTTTAGCCCATATTCTGCATCTTCATAACGTAGCAAAATCTCTCTCTCTTTATATCATCTATAACAATCATGGCTAAAGCTGTTTATTCTGTACTGCAATGTAGAACACGATGTTGTACCATTGGCTTAATAAGAAGTTGTCATACGTGACTGCAAGTTCGCTGTGCTCGAATTGAAGGTTAACACTGTCTGAAACTATACTAATATCAGACGAAAATCCTATCACGTTATACTGTAACACGTATATATCGGTTCAACTCCACGATTACCGAACCAACACGTCTTCACGGCAACGCACGAACATGTCTTAGACCAGAGAGCTCTACGACCCTCCTCTCTGAAGTTGTATTCACTAATCAACTCTACGTTTGCTCTCGCAAATCATACTGTCTCCAGGTGATCCACAATGCACCTTGTTCTCTGATCGACAGCAACTATCGATACATATATCATTGCCGAGTTCGATAATCACATGTTATAATAATGTATGCATTTATACTCATATAAAAGTTCTCAGTTTTAGGACATCGTTTGAATTCTATTATTTCTATTTCTATTATTCTATCAGCAAACCTTCTTCAGAGAAGTTGTAAAAAATAAAGGAAATGATCTAATTGCGAGCAAAGCTGTGCAAATACAGTAATATTTTACTTGTGTTTTGTATGTTCCTTTATCCACAGGATGCGTTCCCCATTCTTTGTTTCATACTGCATTGTGTATATTGCTCTACCACGATGTTCAAAATAACGACAGTGGTGGTTAGGACATCGTTTGAATTCTATTATTTCTATTTCTATTATTCTATCAGCAAACCTTCTTCAGAGAAGTTGTAAAAAATAAAGGAAATGATCTAATTGCGAGCAAAGCTGTGCAAATACAGTAATATTTTACTTGTGTTTTGTATGAAAAAATTGTTAAAATCTGTTTTTAACTATTTTTATAAAATTGTTCTTAGAAAACTCAATTAAAATACTAGTAGTATCAATAAAGTTCTGCTCGTAATTATGGTGGGTTCTTTTCTTCATAACAGCATCGCTGAAGAAGGCCATCATATGGTCAAAACTGTTGCATTTTAGTAACTAATGCATATTCATTATTTTTTATAACACTGGTGTAAAAATATTATGCACCCATTGGTATTTTATTAATATTACACGCCAATAAGAAAAAAAATGTTAGAAACTAGCAGACCCGTGCGAGAACTCTCACATGTGTATAAACCACCCGCCTGGCATTACCGTTATGCGGGCTTCTATAAAATTGTTTATTTGTTTAAACGCACTTTTTAAACAAATTGTGGGTTGTGTGCGCCCCATGTGCACAGACTACATGCCTGGCCCTAGTGCTATGCGGGCTGAACGCCACACAGTTCTGCCAGGGGCTATCTTCTTGTTTATTTGTTTAGAAGCACTTTACAAACAAATAAATATATTTCCGTTGACTTTTCAAGAAATGCAAGATCTTTCCTGTACTATTGAGACGATTTGGAAGAATTTGTTACAAACCACACCTTCTAACTTCCTCTGGTTTAGGAGCTTGAGTTTTGTGAAACATAGACCTTAGCGTATTACATAAATGATTAAGTACATATCACTGCATAACATCTACATACGCGGAGAGAGGAGAAAGATGGTTGGCTATAAAATGTCTGAAAATAATAAGAAATGTCACATGTTACTTTCTAGCATACTTTCTATTTTTGCAGGAACTGAAAGTAGACTTATGATATCTACACGTGCCAAGAAAGTTGTCAGTCTGTCTGTTTGTGTGAATGCGTGTGTGAGTGTGTATTCTGCCCCTCCCCTATCAATTCAAAGACGACGAAACCGAATTGAACGAGCACTTCAGTGTCATGTTTTATATTACCGTCATCTTTACCAAAACTCAATGGCGGCCACTCTAATGGTCAAAACTAAAAATTATGTAACGACCAAACTAATCATCGGATCTTTACCAAATTTAGAAAAAACATACCTTCGTATGGGACACGTCCTGCGCCCGAACGCGACAAGGTCATCAACCATACCATATCAGAATGGCGGTCGTGGGAATTATGCAAGCTTTATAATCCATGACTTGGAACCACCAGTTCCGATTATCGAACCGAGAATGGTTTAAACTGTCCTAAAGGACGTAGCCCGTTCGAAATTAAAAGTTTAGGCTATATTGTAATATTATACTGCAGAAGTGACTTAAAAAAGCTGAGCCGTCTCGGTTACAAGACAAGATGGCAGCTGATCTCTCGTTCTGACATATATTTCACTAATTTGAGTAAGTTGCATGCAATATAGCCTACTGATGGAAATAATGTAAACTTTGTTTGAAATGAATTATAATGAATATATACTACAGTGAAGAAATCATTTAGTCCAAGTCATTTTTTAGATGTTGTATGTAAATCGTTTCATATCGCTTGCCCTGGCTGGGCACGTTTGGCTCTGTGGTTATAGCTTTGACCTTTCCCTCGGCCGGCCGGGGTTCAAAACCTCACAGAGTTGTATTTTTTGCTTGATTATTTTATATTTATTATCTTTTAAGTGCTGATACGTTATCGAATTGAGCGTTATGTTGCGCATTTTGCAATGGAAACTATTATATTTAATTAAAACAAAGTTTTCCACCGGATCTGCACGAGTGACATCTACTAGCAACCAGTTAAACTATGCGTTTGGTAACCATGGCCTACTAGATGCGAGCTGCGCTCTACACCGGCCTTGACTTTCCCAGTTAGTGATCCCTGGCATACGGTGTAATTGAGAAATTTCGTCTTGTTGCCGATAGATTGCACTCGCACACCCAAGGATAGGCGTGATTAAAAATTAGCTGTGTAGTAGGTTTATTACATGTGTTTCTCCCAGTGATAAGTTTAGACAAACGAAATTTTGTTTTAGTTTCAATTATTGTAAGTAGTCGGTGTTAATATACTGAAATCCTACGTTGTTTCGAGTGTTTGCTGATGAAATTGTAAAATGCTGGGGTATGTTATAAACTATGATTTGAACGCCGCTGCTCAAATCCAGTATGTCATACTGTTGTATGCCATTTTTCACTTCGAATAGGAAGAAAATAGGAGGTGATAAGAACAAAGAGTTATAACTATATCCATACATTTAGGAGGAAGTAGGCTATATCTTATTTCCTGATCATCTTGTTTGAAAATGCAATTCTGTATTCACTCTCAAGTGTAGGCCTATATATTCTAAAGACCACACCGTTAGCGTTTGCTTTTCTGTGCTCCAGTATAGTCGGAAGTTATTTTAGAAGAAGAATGACCTACTACCGTTTCGAAGTAGTAGCGGTAAAACTTGACCCGAAAATTTCTATATTGCTTGTGCGCGTGAAGAGCGAACGTAACTAATGTTATCAATCACAAATGATTTATTAATTCAACTCAACTACATTATTCAACTATATATATAAAGCACAAAGTTTGTCTGTCTGTCTGTCTGTCTGTCTGTCTGTCTGTTATGTATACAAATCTACACCGTTTCACCGATCTGAACCAAAATTTGTATACTTACCCTTTGGAACCCTGCGGGTAACCCTGTCAACATTAAATTTCGGACAGACCACCCCGTGCCCTGCATTTAGGCCCTTTTGCACAAATCTACACCGTTTCACCGATCTAAACCAAAAGTTGTATATTTAACCTTTGGAACCCTGCGAGTAACACTGTCCACTTGAAATTTCGGACAGACCACCCCATTCCCTGCATTTAGGCCCTTTGGTCCAAATCCACACCGTTTCACCGATCTCAACCAAAATTTGTATATTTGCCCTTTGGAACCCTGCGAGTAACACTGACCACTTAAAATTTCGGACAGACCACCCCATTCCCTGCATTTAGGCCCTTTGGTCCAAATCTACACCGTTTCACCGATCAGAACCAAAATTCGTATTCTTACCCTTTGGTACCCTGCGAGTAACACTGTCTGCTTGAAATTGCGGACAGACCACTCCATTCCCTGCATTTAGGCCCTTTGGCCCAAATCTACACCGTTTCACCGATCTCAACCAAAATTTGTATATTTACCCTATGGAACACTGCGACTAACACTGTCTGCTTGAAATTTCGGACAGACCACGCCATTCCCTGCATTTAGGCCCTTTTTGCACAAATCTACACCGTTTCACCGATCTGAACCAAAATGTATATACTTACCCTTTGGAACCCTGCGAGTAACACTGTCTGCTTGAAATTGCGGACAGACCACTCCATTCCCTGCATTTAGGCCCTTTGGCCCAAATCTACACCGTTCCACCGATCTCAACCAAAATTTGTATATTTACCCTTTGGAACGCTGCGACTAACACTGTCTGCTTGAAATTGCGGAGAGGCTACTCCATCCCCTGCATTTAGGCCCTTTGGCACAAATCTACACCGTTTCACCGATCTGAACCAAACGTTTTATACTTACCCTTTGGAACCCTGCGAGTAACACTGTCCACTTAAAATTTCAGACAGACCACCCCATTCCCTGCATTTAGGCACTTTGGCACAAATCTACACCGTTTCACCGATCAGAACCAATATTCGGAAACTTACCCTTTGGTACCCAGCAAGTAACACTGTCAGCTTGAAATTGCGGACAGACCACTCCATTCCCTGCATTTAGGCCCTTTGTCCCAAATCTACACCGTTTCACCGATCTCAACCAAAATTTGTATATTTACCCTTTGGAACACTGCGACTAACACTGTCTGCTTGAAATTGCGGCGAGGCCACTCCATCCCTTGCATTTAGGCTGTTTGGCACAAATCTACACCGTTTCACCGATCTGACCCCAATTTTATATACTTACCCGTAGAACCCGACAAGTAACACTGTTCACTTTAAATTTCGGACAGACCACACTATTCCCTGCCTTTTGGCCCTTTGTCAGAAAACTACACCGTTTCACCGATCTCAACCAGATTTTACATAATTACCCTTTGGAACTCGACGAGTAACACTGTCCACTCGAAATTTCGGACAGACCACTCCATTCCACGCATTTAGGCCCTTTGGCACAAATCTACATCGTTCTCAGATCGAAAACAAAATGTGTTTACTTACCCTTTGGAAACCGATGAGTAACACTGTCCACTTTAAAATTTGGACAGGCCACTCCATTCCCTGCATTTTGGCCCTTGGCACAAAACTACACCGTTTCACCGATCTCAACCAGAAATACATAATTACCGTGTGGAACTCGACGAGTAACACTGTCCACTCGAAATTTCGGACTGACCACTCCATTTCCCGCATTAAGGCCCTTTGGTACAAATCTACATCGTTCACCGATCGAAAACAAAGTGTGTATACTTACCCTTTGGAACCCGATGCGTAACACTGTCCACTTGAAATTTCTGACATACCACTTCATTCCCTGCAAGTAGCTCAGGAATTCCTCGGGGTTGCCAGCTTCCTAACTCACCAGTCATGAGCCCTTGAGGGTGTACCAGAAGTGGTGGGTCTACACAAACCCTGCCTCTTTGAGGGCCTTGAGCAGAAGACAGGAGATATTATGAAAAGGAAAAGAAGGCAGACCCCTCGAAGAATGAGAGTATCAGGAAAGATGAGACAAAGCCAATTAAGGCGGGAAATTGAAAGACTCCCTAGCCCTCGAATACCCTAATACAGTCTGGGTCGGAAGAGAACAAGAGTTGACCAAGGGAGGCCGACAGGAAAGAGAACTGAAATAAGCCCGGCACCAGAAAGTAGAAGCGATGCCAGACTCAGCTGGGGTTCCGTGGTCGCCAACCCACGTCCCACAAATTGTGAGACCCTGGGGGGGGGTCAGTTGTGAGAATAGCTTGCTGATTCATCGCGAGGTGACTTGAGAGTACTTTCCAGAGCCCGCCGTGTTATCTCCTGCTGTCTATGCTGATGCCAACACAGGGCCGTTGCGAAACAGTGAGTGATTCCCGGTCAATCTGTATAGGACGGGGAACCCCGAACGTGTGTCATCATATTTCGTCATCATCTGCGATCATCTCAGGTTCGTGCAGCTTGGACCTATATTCTTTGTCTTTGCCGAGCAGTACGCTCTATCACTAGACGCATCCAGTACAGGCCTAAGCCAGAAAATAAGGTTGAGACTTTGGAAGACATCGAAGCTAGACAACTGAATTACCTATATCAGTTTTAAAATAACACCATGTTCGTTTAGTAGTCATTTTTTCATTACCTTATTATTATCATCATAAGTGCAAATGACCTAGATGTTACGCACATCATACCAATAATCACCGCCGCATAAAGTCTTTCTCGACCGTGAGTTTTAAAATATTTATTTTTGGTTGGTTGGTTCTTAAGTTTAGGGGCTGTGACAACGCGGTCATGTAGCCCCGTGTACTTTGGGTGTGTGTAGAATCTGTCTGATAACCGGTGTTAAATGTGATGACTGTATTAGTGTGTGTTATCTGTTTTTTAATTTAAGTACAAACTGCAACTTAGAATTCTTCAAATAGTTCGTAATTTTGCCGCCAAGCGCCACCGTCAACGACTACTAGGCCAAGTTCGGAACTTAGCCACTAGACGCCACTGCAGTCGGCTCTTGGCAACGGACGTAGACATCTATGAGCGTTGTTTACCTATCCAATTTAGCTTCACACAGGTGTAATTAGTGGAAGGTTCTTTAACATGCCATAAATCTGACATGGGACCGCTGGCTTTACTTCCCCTCCGAAGAAAGGCATACTGACGGATTTTTAACGCTCTTAAAATATCCGACGGCTTCGGCTGGGTTTGAACCCACTATCTTGGGCATAGAAGCTCAGCATGCTACCAAATACGCCACCGAAGCCACCATATAGTTATTTTTATTACAGTACATTGTGTACATTATACGTTGAAGTGTCAATTCAATACCGGTAGTAGTTTCCCTTATCATCCTCATCATAAGAGCAAATGACCTACAGTAGATGTTACGCCCATTACACCATTAATCACCACACATCACCATCACCGATTCCTCGCCTGTGAATTTTGAAATATGTATTTCTATAACGGTAGTTTGTAAGTTTGACGTGTCAATTCAACAGTAGTTTTTATTATCATCCTTATCAAAAGGGCAAATGACCTAGATATTACTCCCTCATTGTCTTTGATTTTAAGTCCATTATATTTCTAAGGAGACCTTAAAACATTATCATCATTCCACCGGGCGAAGCCGGGTACTACTGCTAGTTCAATATAATATGATCAACAACCTTGTAGGCTACCGCCCGAGAAAAAGATTGAGTTGCACTTCAGAAGAGACGTAGAATTTCATTAGTTATAAGCAGATAGAGGTCAAGGGCGTAGCCTATAACGTGCGAGATGACATATTCTTTGTCAAGGGATGGAGAGGAAATGGGGAAGCCACAAGACCGCTCGGGGAATTGAATGTGGCAATCTCATCTCCGGTCCCGCTGCAAGCTCATTTTCACTTAGCCCGGGAGTCCTCACTAGCCATCGCACTTAAACCAACTGGAACGTCGCGTTAGCTTACCCTTGATGTTGAAGTGCAGCATCTGTCGTGTTCCACAAGTAAGAGCAAAGCGAACTGGAAGTTACTACTAGTGATTTACAGTGGGGCTGCTAATAAGTGATGTTTGGTTAAACAATTAATAATAGATTAATCTAAAACTTTGAGATTAATGGAACACGATTAAGCGATTACTCCAAGATTTGCCGATGACATAGTCATATTGGTCGACACGCCTGAGGATTTGAATGAGTTTTTGAATGGTATGGACTCCGTCTTGAGGAAAGAATTTATGATGAAAATTAATAAATGTAAAACAAAAATATTGGAATGCAGCCGAACTAAATCAGAATCCTCTATGAACATCAAATTGGCAGGTGAAAAAATAAAGGAAAAAGAAGCCTTCTGTTACTTAGAAAGCAAAATAACCAGTGATGGACGAAGCAAAGAGGATATAAAAAGTAGGTTAGCTCAGGCAAGGAAAGCATTTCTACAGAAAAGGAATCTGTTGACATCGAATATAGATTTAGGTGTTAGAAGTGTTTTTTGAAGGCATTTGTCTGGAGCGTGGCGCTATATGGAAGTGAAACTTGGAACTATTGGTGCATCAGAAAAGAGGAGAATTGAAGCAGTTGAAATGTGGTGTTACAGGAGAATGATGGAGATCAGATGGGTAGATAGGGTTACAAACGAAGAGGTATTAAGACTAGTGGGAGAGGAGAGATGTTTCTGGCGACTGCTAATGAAGAGAAGAGATAGGTTGGTAGGGCACATACTAAGACACCCAGGAATAGCAAGCTTAGTTAAGGAAGGAAGGGTCGAGGACAAGAAATGTAGGGGTAGGCCAAGGTTAGAATATGTTAAACAATTGCCTCGGACGTAGGGTGTGGTAGCTATGTATATACGAAACGATTAGCTCAGTACAGGGAGGCATGGAGCGCTGCATCAAACCAGTCAAAAGACTGAAGAATCGAACAACAACAACAACGAGTGGCCGTTAAACCGATTAATTTATTAGTATACACGAGATAAGAAGAGAATTTAAAATGAGAGATCACGCTTATCTTGAGTTAAGCTCAATTTCGGTATGATGTATAGAAATCTATAAAAGTTACCTTTTGCATAAATCTACAAAGTGTCCTTCCTTCCTTATGTTAACAACAACCAAAATTAAGAGCCAGTGACAGTGGAAACACTAACAACAATCAAATTGGGAAGGCTTTCGGAAAAAGAAAACTAAGAGTTGTCAGCAAAAATTTTGAATTCTTGTTCAATTTTACAATTTAGGAAACAACATATTTGTTTACCTTTATTTTAGCCTAATTTTCACAAAAAAGTACATTTTTTTAGTCGGTTTACCCTCCGGGTTGGCTTCTGCCTCGTACTCAGCGAGGGATCCCACCAGTACCGCCTCCAGGGCAGTGTCCTGAAGCTTGAAACATCCGGTCGGTGGATACAACTTATTTAATTAATCGTATGGTAATTTATACAATATACAATTATACATAACAAGGTAATATTCAAACTTTAAAGTCCATCCTTCTCAAGCATTCGGTTAAATCGGGTGTGAGAGCGAAAAAATCGTCAGGAATGCCAGGGTACGAATAAAGAGGACAGCGTTGGACCAGATGTTCGATCGTCTGTTCTTCCAGGTTACACTAACACATTGGTGAGCTGATCCAGCCCCACTTGTACCTGAAATAATTACAGCAACCATGTCCAGTCCTCAGCCTGTTGATGCGGCACCAGAGGTTCTGCGGTAGGGATACAACTGGGGAGGTGGGACGAGCACCTCGCTCAGGCGACCTCAGCTGCAAAGCGAACAGGAGCCTTATGAGAGATTGTAATGGATGGGAAGATTGGGAGGGATAGGAAAGGAAGAGGGAAGAATGCCGCTATGGCCTTACGTTCGCTAACATCCCGGCATTTGCCCGGAGATGAAGTGGGAAACCACGGAAAACCACTTCGAGGATGGCCGAGGTGGGAATCGAATCCACTCTACTCAATCCCGAAGCTGAGTAGACCCCGTTCCAGTCCTCATACCACTTTTGAAATTTCGTGGCAGAGCTGGGAATCGAACCTCGACCTCCGAGGTGGCAGCTAAGCACGCTGACCACTACACCATGGAAGCGGCTAAAACAATATATGATACAATATATTTTAATTAATTAAATGTTTGTTTTGCTTCTTTGAGAGCGTAGTTAAATGAGCGAAGTACATTGATCAATCGACAAAACAATCAAATATTAGACCAAACGATTAATCAAATAAACGGCCACTCGATTAATCGATTAATCGTTATTTACGATAACTGAAATTAATCGATTAAATGTACCAGCCCTAATTTTTCAGTATATCAAGGTTGGGCTACTTACACTGACATATGATCAACATTCTCTTCCCAAAACAATCTGAGATGAACCGTACCCAATTTCCCGTATCAGAAAGTTTTCCGTCGTTTCCTACTTTTGTTGTTGTTGTTGTTGTTGTTGTTGCTTATTTTAAGGGATGCGACATAATAGTGATATATCCCCGTATACTTGGGGTTGTGTGTGGATATTGTCTGATAAGCTGTGCTATTGTGATGGCTGTATTAGTGTGTGTATTTGTAAGTAAGATAAGAATTAAGAAGGATGCGGCCGTGGCCTTAAGTTAGGAACAATCCCGACATTTGGCTGGAGTAGTAGTGGGAAACCAAGGAAAACCACTTCCAGGAGTCTGAGATAAGAATACAATCCAGCTGTCCTCAGTTTTTCCTCACGAGGCAGAGTGTACCCTGTTCCAGCCCTCAGACAAGAATTACATTTCTTAGCAAAGCAGGGAATCTAATCCGAGCCTCTGCGGTGACAGCCAAGAATGCTATCCACTACTTAACCACTTCTACCCAAAGCAAATGCCAAGATGTTTCTTAGCTAAGGGCCACGGTCGCCTCCTTCCCAATCCTCACCTGAATAACAAATATAAACACTGATACAACCATCACAATAACACTGGTTATCAGAAAATATTACACTCACACATTGAAGTAATAATAATAATAATATCGTATGGCCTCGGTTGTCGGGTGCAAGCTTTGTTAATTGACGCCCAGAGGCAACTTGCATGTCGAATTTTATCGCTCCTTGAAGCACTATGAAAGTCAAGGAGGTTAGATATCTAAGCTCCTTGACACTACTGTATAGCGCTTTCTAGTGGAGAAATGAGGAACTTTGTGTCGGCAGAAATCCCCGATATTAATTTTGCCATTATGAACACGGCCTACTGAATTCAAGCGGGTTCTTTAACTTGCCAACAACGTATGCCAAGCGTATCGTGATTTTTGTCGTCCTTCAAAAATCACTTACCACGGCCAGGAGCGAACCTGCAAGCTTGAGGTTGACAGTCCGACACGATAACCACTCCCCCACCGTGGCAAGCTACACATTGAAGTAAGTTACATGGGGCTGAATTACCACGATGTCTTAGACTCTCACTTAAGCAAAAACAACTAGGTTACCTGAGAGAGGGGTTGGTAACTCGGGACTTGAAATAAGGTACTGTCCTGACATATTCCCTGAGAGACTGTGGAAAATCTCGGAGATAGGCCTAAATCTCACTATATGTCAACCCCTTATACGAGATGGGACACCTGATGACATGATTTGCGATAGACGGTTTTCATTCATCGTATATGTGCCAGGAAATCCTTTCATCAGGCCAACCAAGAGTATACATGTGTTTTGTGTAGAGAACAGTGCGATGCATATCACGTAATTGAGTACTAGAAGAGAATGGTTCAACTGATTCAATTTTGCTCTGATTCTTGTATTAAGTGTTATTTAGCCTGTGGTAGGTTTTTGCTGATAAGTTGAAAATGTTCACTGTTACAATGTATGTGATTTCGTAGAACAAAACAAAAGTTATTGCTGTTATGTAGAACACTTAGTTTAATTTGAGTTTGAATAAGTTTATTGCGTTGGAAAGTTTATGGGTTGCAGTTGAATGATGGGGTAAAGTTCCCACGGTGGAAAGCATATTAGGTTTTGACCAGCAGTTAATGTAACATGAATTCTTCGGTGAGGAAAAGTATTCCCTTGTTTGGAGTGGAAAATACTAGATTGCTTTACTGGTAGAAAGATTGGTTTATGTGGAAAGTTCCAGAGCCATGATGACAGTTAAATAGGGCAAGAGAGTTCCCACGGTGGAAAAAAGCTAATTTTACAGACAGTGGTTAATTTGAATTGAATCCCTCGTATTGGGAAGGTATTCCCATTGATTTCGTACAAGAAGTACTAAATTTCATGTTTTAAAGCCAGCTTAGATAGCTAAAGCATGACAAGAAAAATCCCTCGAAGACGGTTATTGCACAATAGTTAGCAATTCCACACACTGTCTATAAAATTGTATTAAAAGCATTTAGCCCTTTTATAATCCATAAAAACGTGTTTAAAACCATTGAAGTTTTGTACTTAGCTTTTTCGTGTAGAGCAGGCGATGGTTCGTTGTGACCGTTGACTTAAAATACAGACATGGCGTCTGGTTTTAAAATGTCTCATAAGGGCAGGAGACTGGCCATGAGAGGGCTCTGCACAGTATACTCGACGGCCGAACAAGGAGAAGTGAGAACGAGCGATTCCTCACACGACAGAGGTAGGTAGCCAAGGGGAAAGGGAAGGGGAAGCAAGGGAGACGGGGTAAGAGACAAGAGGGTATATATCATAATATACAACATGACAAAATGAAATTCTTATACAGGAAATATAATTCTTCTTGGAGCGGTGTCTTCAAGGAGATGTTAGCTGGCGACAAGGACGACGCTTGGTGGAAGTATGAGGAAGTTCTCTTGAGTTCAGAGAAATTGAAGAACTTCGGCAGTTAGCTGCTAGATGCCGCTAGGTTCTCCATGGAAGATACATATCTAGAACAGATTCAAGGAGAAAATAAATGCCTGCACAAGGAGAAAAAGAAGAAATACAAAAATGATCACTGTTGGTGTCTGCAAAGAAGGAATTAAATAAAATAGATAAATCAAAGAGCAGCAAAAGCTAACTCTGACTGAGCGTTTATTCAAAAGAATACACCAGCCTGATATAATGTACATCTTTTGAACATTGTGCGCAATAAATTTGTTATATTACCGTTTCCAACAGGGTCACGGATGAGATGTGATGTAAGTCTATGTGGTGGATGGTTCTTATGGCCTGATGCCCTTCCTGACGCCAACTTCAGGTGAGGAATTTTCTTTTTTTGTTTTCGTTATCGTTTTTCCCTCCAGGGTTGTCTTTTCCCTCTACTCAGCGAACGGAGTGTCCTGGAGCTTGAGACTCTGAGATGGGCGATACAACTGGGAAGTGTGACTAGCACTTCGCCCAGGCGACCTCACCTGCAAAGCGAACAAGGGCCTTATGAGGGGGATGGGAAGAGTGGGAGGGATAGACAAAAAATAAGGAAGGAGGTGGCCGTGGCCATCCCGGCATTTGCCCGAAGACGAAGGGGAAAACCACGGAAAACCACTTCGAGGATGTCCGAGATGGGAATCGAAGCCCCTCTACTTATTTGGACCTCCCGATGCTGAATTGACCCCGTTCCAGTCCTCATACCACTTTTCAAATTTCGTGGCAGACCCGGGAATCGAACCACGGAACTCCGGGGTGGCAGCTTAGTATACTGATTACTACACCACGGAGGCGTCATGGAGGAATTAATAATAACTCTCCTCGGCTTTTCCCAGTTTGTTGGGGTTGCCGGTGCCAACAAGGCTCATTTTGGTTTAAGCCGGGGATTTAAGACCGGATGCCCTGCTTGATGCCACGTGATTATGAGGTGAAAATTCCACCCCGCTGTCACTGAGATTCGAACCCCGGCCGTCCGGGTGAAAGACGTGTGGCTAAGCCACAGCGCCATCACGCTTGATGGAGGAATTAATGATAGATGAAATTAATGAGGATGAATGAAACTGGGCAAGATGTGGAAGGAAGAGGCTATGGCCTGTCAGAAGGTACCGTCCTAGCATTTGCCTGGAGTTGAAAATAGGAAACCATGGAAAACCATTTCAAGGACCGCCGACAGTGGAGCTCAAACCCACGTCTACTGAAACCACAGAGAGCTTGTCCCCACGGCTCAGCGCTGCGCATTCGCGAGCGGAGCTACCACTGCCGCTTTGAAAATAAATCTCATTGAGGTCTGCTGCTATTCGAACCTCTGATCCCCGGATTTACTGCTGCTCCACAACTCAGTGGTGATGTCCGATCTAACGCGCCCGTTATCCATCAATGGCTCGTGCCACGCTACTTAGAAGAAACTCGGGAAAGGAAACAAAGCTAGGCTATTTACGAAATGTCAGAGTTAAGTATCCTTTAATGACATTATACGCAAGTTTCCAGCTAATTAAATTCATTCGAGAACAAAAGAGGTCTTTGTTTACGACTTGAATGAAAGCAGACTCTCTTCAGTTGAGAAATGGCGCTGAATCCATATTCCCTTTGTATGAGAATATAATATGACTGGGAATCGTCTAGCAACGTAAAGTGATTACGGTACTCATTTGGGACATTTGACGTGGAAACGAAATGAGCTTACAGGTGGCTCGTGGCAAGACCGAAGATTTGTGCTGTATGCAAGGGTGAATTTGTGTTGCATTATTATAGTCTAGTAATTGATTCATTTAGGGGCTTTATGCCAACGTTGGTGTATAGCCCCATGTACTTTGGTGTGTGTGTAATATATCTGGCCTCAACGTGATGGCTCTAATAGTCATGTGTGTATTTGTAATTTTGACAAGGATTTGACAGTACGTGGTCTTGACCTTGAACCTCCATCGGGCGCACCTATGCGACTCCCGAGTTCGGACCCAGTTCGTCTGAAAGGCGCTTGTTGCAAAGACGTCATTAACACCCAATTAATGCAATTATTTTTAAATGAAAAGTGGTAGTCATTAGGATATACATAGGGAGTTTATTCAACATCAATGTTTTTAAAAACTTACTATAATTTATTGCTCACAATCAAACGTAAAAAAATAGCTCACATTTACAACCCACCGCCAAATTGCGTTCAGTTTTCATTAGAAAAATTCAACCAAACATTAAAGTTACCAACAAACCTTAAATAATGTTTTTATTACAAGATAAGGTACAGCACAATAGAGCCATTCTTACTTGGAATCAATTTCGGAATGATCAGCAGTAAAGATACAGTACATTGGACCAGTTAAGTGCAAAGTTGGCAAGTCATACTGTATCTCTATGGGGCAGGCAGATTGCATTCATTATTTGACATCCTTTTACCCGTTTATTCAACGAAATAACCACAATCTATGTATTTCATATTCATACAAGTAGTTCCGTGAAGAAATATACAGCCTATTTTCATATATACTACTTATGTTAATTGCCTGTCAACATACAAAATTTCGGTTTGATAGCTGTAATAGATTCGTATATATGAGAACCGACTACATATTGCGGATGGTCACCATGTGGATTTTTATATATGCAGGTCTTGGAGTTATGTACTGTTACATGAAGATTATTGTGTACGTGTAGTATGCAAACTTCAATCGCATGATTAGGACTCAAGAAGTAAAAACGAGATTTTAAAATTTCGCACAGCTGCCATGTGGTTATGGAAACAATTGAAAAAATAGATGCCAGTGGATTAACATTTATATACGGATTTACTGTACCAAGTGTCACTGCACTCGGATGGTTAAATTGCGAGAAACGTCCGTGTGAATATTTATAATTCGCGTCGCCGCCATGTTGGATTTGTGATCACCGGGTTATTGAATGTCCTATAGGTGAACTTATGTTCATAGCCCCTATGAACATTAAAACATTCATTTTGATTGCTGTAATAGATTCGTAGATATTGAGATCAATCTAAATATTTCGGATGGTCGCCATGTTGGATTGTTATATGTTTAGGCCATAGAGTCATGTACCATTAAAGGAAAATTATTGCGTAGGTTCATTATTCAAACTTTCACTTCGATCGCATGACTATGACACATGAAATAAAAATAATAATTTTAAAATTCGCACAGCCGCCATCTTGAGGTTATGTAAACAATTGAATTAAATTAGATACCAGTGCATTACACTGTGTATAAACAATTCCTGTTCCAAGGTTCATTGCGTTTGGATCATTAAATCTCTAGAAAGGTCTATTTAAACTTTTCAAATTCGCTTGGCCGCCATATTCGTTTTGTAGTTAACCGGTTTTTGAAAGTCTTATAGATGAACTTCCAGTAGTGCCCTTTTTCTCCGTACAACATTTCAGGGTTATAACGCTAATAGTTTCAGAGATTTAGAATGCCAGTGAAATATTTCGCACAGCCGCCATTTTGATGTTATGTAAACAATTGAACGAAGTTAGATGTCGGTGCATTACAATGTGCATAAACATATACTGTACCAAGCTTTATTGCGTTTGGTTCGTTAAATCGCGAGAAACGTTTATTTAAAAGTCGCAACTTCGCTTGGCCGCCATGTCGGTTTTGTAGTTACCAGGTTTTCAAAAGTCACATAGGTGAACTTCAAGTAGTTCCCTATATCACCGTACTAAATTCCAGGTGATATAGGTAATAGTTTCACAAGCCGCCATGTTGGATTGGTAACACGTAAAAAAAATTGAAGGGCACGGTCGGGGTCGTCCGGAATAGTGCTATGAACGTACCGAGTTTCATTGAAATCGGTCCAGCCGTTTAGAAGTTATTAGGCGGGGACTCACACCATCACACACACACGCACACACAGACAGACACGCGGACAAAAGGTGATCTCATAAGCCTATTTTTTTCATAAATGAAAATAGGCTAAAAATGAGTAAATTAAGCAATATTGCGATGGAATATTAGGGAAATACGAACCTTCCAAAGTCGAACGAAATCAGGCGCAACGCGCCCCACCGGCCAGGAGGATAGTGACTGCACTTAACGCAGGCGGCGGAAAAACTAACTGGGAGCATTTGGATCGGGACCTAGAGATAGGAAGGTACTAAAAGGCGCAGGCACATAGGCACCCTCGGGGAGGATGGGAGAGCAAGAAGAGATTTGCGGTGCCTGTCAGGCCAGCTGCATCCGACGGAGGGTTAAGGTGGAGCTAACTGAATTGGTGAATAAAACTGAAAAATGTATCAACATTTACCCTCTTAAGATAGGATAGTTAAGTTACTGAAATGGTTTGATCATACACTGATACCAAGATTACAATTAATGATTGTTTGAAAACAAAATACTTAGCAAATGGCACATTTATGACCTAACTATTGAAATTAAAGGGTTGAAACTAACATACACTCGAAGAGGATTTCATGGCTTGCAGTCTAAAATGGAACCATGATTCTGGTGCTTCCATCGTTTTATTTGTATTTTCTTCTTTGGTGGGTTTAAAAAGTTTTGAAGTAATGCAATGTTTCTCATGTTACATAGATATTGCAGTCATTATTGTAGGTTATATTAATGCACATGTGTACATAGACATACGGTGAAAATTTCAATTACATAGGTTGGTTTTTTAGTTTTGGCACCTTAGTTATAACTGGATTAATAACTCACTAATTTGATGGTTCCAAGTTTTACAGGCCCTCGATGTAGTCCCCACCGTTGCGTACAACGTGTTCCCAGCGATGCGGAAGTCGTTGGATCCCGTTGGCACTGCCCAATCTATTGATGGTACGAAGAGAGCGCTCGGCAGCCTGCTTAACGTCATTGTCATCTTCATCTTCGGCATGAGATCATAGTCGCAGGGAATGATGTCGGGAAAATATGGGGGGTGAGAGAGGACCTCCCAGCCTCAGCGATCCAACAATGCCGACACAACGCCTGCTGTGTGTGCCCTAGCATTGTCATGCAGAGCGATGGGCGGTGTAACCATGTGGTGGCGCCGTTTCCTTCTCATAGCCCCTCGGAGATGGTCTTGCAGAAACGAACAATAGTACGCCGCATTAACGGTTTGCCCTCGGGGAAGAGTATGGCAGCGCTTCCGTACCATTGAAGACGTTAAGCAGGCTGCCGAGCGCTCTCTTCGTACCATCAATAGATTGGGCAGTGCCATCGGGATCCAACGACTTCCGCATCGCTGGGAACACGTTGTACGCAACGGTGGTGACTACATCGAGGGCCTGTGAAACTTGGAACCATCTAAGTGAGTTATTAATCCAGTTATAACTAAGGTGCCAAAACTAAAAAAACAACCCATGTAGATAGGTGCATTAATTTCTCAGATAATGTGCCTTATTTGACTAAATATAAAAGTTGTAGGAAAAGGCTGTCAAACAAATGTCTGCAAAGGTAGATAAAATAATATATTTTGTAGATGTTTGCCAATGTCGACAAACTTCAAAAACCTTTATCTCGGAAACAGATGAACATTTTTGCTCCAAACTAACTTCCTATGATATTTCAATATGCAATTGCTATCTCTGGAGTAACTTAAAGCATAAAGTGTACAAGACAAATACAATCACCCTGGTAGAATTAGAACAAAATATCCGTCAGGAAATTCCGGGATTTTCTCAACGTGAACTTAAGGTTATATCATAAATGTGAGGAGGACATCGGTGACAATCAGTTTGGATTCAGGAGTGGTTTTGGAACTCGGGAGGCATTGCTCAGTCTTCAGGTGATAATTCAACGATATCGTGATGTTCGTGTCGATGTTTACTTGTGTTTCATCGATTACGAAAAAGTCTTTGACACTGTTCAACTCGATAAAATTATGAACATTTTATGTGACCTGGGGCTAGATGGACGTGAAGAAGAAGGCATGATGTTCTAAGGGGCGGAACTACGAGGTCATCTGCCGCTAGATGAACGTGACATCCGATTAATTAGAAATCTGTACTGGAATCAGCCAACGTGCTGTTGTACGTGTTGATAGTCAGCTGTCTGAAGAAGTATCGATTATGAAGGGAGTTCGCCAAGGTTGCATTCTTTCTCCACTCCTCTTCAACATCTATTCTGTAAAGATTTTCCAAGATGCTCTTGATGGAAATTCTCATGGAGTAGAGGTAAATGGATCGATCATTAATAACATCCGATACGCTGATGACACTGTCATCCTTGCAACAAGTATGGATGATCTACAAACACTACTGGATTCTATTTCTGAAGAGAGAAATGCCATGGGATTGCATTTAAATGTAATAAAAAACGAAGTGTATGGTTGTTAGTAGAAACAAAGATGAAATTCGAGGCATTCTTACACTTGGTAATGAAAGAATTGAAAAGGTTCATCATATAAATATTTAGGATGTCAAATCAATTATAACTGGGACTTAAGTCAAGACATTAGCTGTAGAATTGAGCAGGCCAGAAGTTCTTTCAAGAAAATGAGGAAAGTTTTGACCAGCCGTGATTTAAGTCTGTCATTACGCACCCGACTGCTTCGATGCTACGTTTTTAGTGTCCTGCTCTATGGAGTTGAATCATGGACACTTACCGAGGTTTTAAGTAAGAAACTGATAGCATTTGAAACGTGGACGTATCGCAGGATTTTAAGGACATGGACAGCTAAAGTCACAAATGTGGAAGTACTGCGGCGTATGGACAAAGACTCGGAAATTCTCAGTATCATCAAAAGGAGAAAACTAGAATACTTTGGTCATTTCATGCGCAACAACAAATACCACCTCTTGCAATTAATTATCCAAGGGAAGATTGATGGCATTAGGGGTCCAGGACGCAGACGAAGATCATGGCTAAAGAACTTAAGCCAGTGTTTGGACTTAGTACAGTGTCACTGTTTAGAACAGCTATGGACAAACAGCAGATCATGCCTGTGATCGACAAAGTTCTTGGAGGACGAGGCACTTGAATCAGGAGAAGAAGAAGAACTATGGCGAGTGATGGGTAGTTTCCCAAAGAGGTGCCAGAAATGTATGGACAATGACGGTGGCCGGTTTCAGCATCTCCTTTGATAAAGTTGGTAAGTTAACCCTTTGAAAGTAGTTTTAAACCTGTTGTATGGTTTCATCCGCGCCTTTCTATGATAGCGGCTGACGGCAACGAGTGCTGAGGACGCGGAAAGGCAAAACACCGCGCAGCCAGTTCGTACTCTTTTAGCTCACCCTGTAGTAAACTCATTGAGGTTTATACAATAACTTATTAACAAACTAAACATCAGACCTTCTGAAAACAATAACAATCGCAGTTAGATAACAATGAAACGGTACAAAAGCAAAGCGAACTCGTTTCTAAGTGTCCCTTTTGAAAACAAAAACATTGAAAATCTGTATCTCATGACGATCAGTACCAGTCTTTAGGAGTCCTCCCCGCACACGGAGGAGGCATGCTCTAAATGAGACCATCAAGTTTGTTGTTGTTTGAGTCTTCACCTTTGAGTGGTTTGATGCAGCCCCCCATGCCTCCCTGTTCTGAGCTAATCGTTTCATTTCTACATAGCTACCACACCTTACATCCAAGGCAATCTGTTTAACATATTCTAACCTTGGTCTATCCCTACAGTTCTTATCCTCGACCCTTCCTATCATAACTAAGCGTGCTATTCCTGGGTGTCTTAGTATGTGTGCTACCAACCTATCTCTTCTCTTCATTAGCAGTCGCCAGGAACATCTTTCCTCTCCCACTAGTCTTAATACCTCTTTGTTTGGAACCCTCTCCACTCATCTGATCTTCATCGTTCTCCTGTAACACCACATTTCAAACGCTTCAATTCTCATCTTTTCTGCTGCACCAATAGTCCCAGCTTCGCTTCATAGAGTGCCACGCTCCAGACAAAGACCATCAAAAATGACTTCCCAATACCTAAATCTATATTCGATGTCAACAGATTCCTTTTCTGTAGAAATGCTTTCCTTGCCTGAGCTAACCTACTTTTTATATCCTCTTTGCTTCGTCCATCACTAGTTATTTTGCTTCCTAAGTAACAGAAGTCTCCTACTTCCTTTAGTTTTTCACCTGCAAATTTGATGTCCATAGAGGTTTCTGATTTATTTCGGCTGCATTCCATCAAGTTTATCGCGGTGTAAGAGATCTCACCTCAATGGCAGCGTCAGCATACAATAGATGGCGGTAGTACAAACTTTTGTTGAGCAGTGTATTTTCCACGGCCCCGTGCCCTTTAGTTGAATATTATGTTCAGCTGAAGCTCTGTTCTCTGCAGCCCACGTGTGTGATATTTTAATGAATAGAAATGAAATATTACAATACGAATTCTTTAATTAACTTTATTCCAAACACAAAGCCACGTTGTTCACCTCAACAGTATAACATATCTGTCTTACGCGACACGAGTAATCATTAGGCTATACCTCCTCGTGGTAACATTCGCGCACAAATTAATATGAGAAAAGATTGGAAATCCACGATGTGCATTGAACCGTTATAGCCGTGTGATATCTGAATCCCTCCACCTCACTTAAGGAGGAAGCAAGCTCTAGTAAGGGAAGCTAAGAAAATCTTTGCTTCACCCTCTTTGCCATTGCACCAATAATTCTGCCATCCATCACAGCAACGACTGCAATCTGTAAGACCGGTAAGTGTCACTGCGGGCCAACTCATTGCTGCTGGATTTAACCTAAATGAAAGCTAGAAGCATGAACGGTCAACTGAAACATTGGGAACAAGTGCCCACCATCTTGATCTCACAAAGAAACCAAACGGCTTTGACTTACCGAGGAACTTCTGGTGCCGCATCAACAGGCTGGAACGTTGACATGGGGCAAAAAATAGTTTTCTATATTACCCATTCTAATAGTGATTAAAATTTGTCTTTTTATGTGAGAAGTTATTCTACAAAGTTTTATTATGATAGAACCACATCTTGAGGTGCCGCAAAAGCCTTGAACATATTTTTTGTCTTTAAATTTTCAAATTTTCTAGAGTTTTATTTTTTATTTTATTGATGGATTTTTATGTTTATTATTTCAATTTTATTAAAACTACGCCTAAAATAATGTAACAAATTAAAATTTGTTGTTCATCATCATTTTATAGGCCCACTTGGTAGGTATTCAAACATGAATAAATAATGGTTTTTCTTAAAATAATGTACTTTTTGGCTTTGTCGTAGTAAGATAGAGGTAGATATGATATTGTAATGATTTTTCTTTGACTAAATCTTATTTAAGGTATTTAGAATGTCTCCTTTCATTTTTATAATAAGGTGATAATATTGAACCAAATCAGACAGTAGAAAGGGTACATAACCTAAGCAATAAAGTCATAACCATTGAGATAAGAACACACATTTATTCGTAAAAATGCAAATAATAGACAAATAAAACATTATAACAAAGCTAAATCAATATTCAATGTTCAATGTTCTCAAATACATTTTAGGTAAAGTGTTTCTTTGTTTCAAATTTTGGCATCATCTTGTGTAAGCAATTCTGTCTTTGACAAATCTATTTCTTTCTTCGAGACCACAAACACAGAGTGATGATTCTGTTACAAGCTTGATTACTCTTTCCACTGCTTGTGTATGACAAGGAAAACGTCGAAAATCAATAGAATGCCTCAGGCCATCTTCTCTTGCTTCACTTATGTACTTGGCTAAGTCCTCATCAGTTACGTGCTTTGTCATAGTTGGATCTGTGATTGTTACATCAGCCCAATTGATCATGCCGATGTAATCTTCAGCTTTGAAGTTATGTGTAGGTCTCACAAACTTCCGTGCCTCATTCTTCTGTTCTGACCTTGCCTTCAAAGGTCGTCTGCTGCTACCCTGTCTGAAACCCCAGTTCTGTCACAGATAGAAGCTACTGTCGACCTGAGAAGAGGTGGAAGGCTTTGTATTATAAATTGATTCAGCCATAAACTCATCAACTGTATCATGATCTTCAGGTTGAAGGACATCAATTCCAGTCATATTGGACGATTCTACCGGCAACTCGTCATCCGAATCATCAGATTGAAACACCACGTCATTTTGTGTTGTATTAGCTGCCTCAGCATCCAAATGTTGTGTGTATTTAAGCTCTTGTCGAATCACCTTTAACTTTCGGTCCTCTCTCTGCCTCGAAATCTTAGTAACCGACTTATCAAGTATGCTGATACACATTTTCCTATCAGTACTTTCATCTACTAAAAACTTTTGTTCAAGCACAGGTACTTTTATTTGTCTTTTGTACACTTACACTCTGAGAGCAACTTGCACTTGCAAGATGCTATATCAAAAAGACGCTTACTTTCAATTAACAATTTGTCGACAGCTAAATCACAATTTTCTGTGCCTTTTCTTCCCTTTGATGTCAATATATTTCTATACTTGTCATGATATGCTTTTCCCATTTGCAACACACGGGTACGAGACACTGTAGGAATTGATGCTTTACCCAAACATTTTCAACTTTCTCCATTAAAATATCTAATATCTCATTCACCGTTAGTTATTTTTTGTTGATATATCTCGTTTCTACTCATGTCGAATATAAAGGTAATTCTTCATGACATCATCATAGGTTGGTAAATAAGTATCACTCAATACTTTAGAATGACCGAAAATGGGACATTCCCACTGAACTCTAGCCTGAACTCGCTTTGACAAAAAACTTGTCAGTATTATGCAAATACACTAAAGGTCTATTAACAAATTATTTACTGACACTACCAACACGATCAAAATTAATCATTCACAACTTGCACTTGACAACAACTACTTGTGTCTCACACCAACACTTGGACAGGACTGACCTCGGAGGCATAGAGAGACAAGTCGCGACATGAAATGGTACACTCCCCCTCCCACCTACTTGCTGCAGACAAGTAGCAACACACTCCCCCGTCCACTCTTCCCGTACATAGTATGTCGCCAACTATTATCACATTGATCAGCTGTTAGTGCATCTTAGTCACCTAAAACTGTCATTTTTAAGGAGAAATTTATATATACAACAATATTATTTGCCGATCCAAATGTATTGAAATATCGTAAATTTCACTAAAAAATAGCAATTTCTAGCCCTTTTCGGCACCTTTTACCCTACTCCAATCGTGTTCAAACTTTACATTTGATTTAATAATAGCAAAAGGCAACTTTTTATAACTATTACGTATTGAAATTGAAAACAATATTTTTTCGTTCCACCCTACTGGACATGGTTGCTGTAATTATTTCAGGTACAAGTGGGGCTGGATCAGCTCACCAATGAGTTAGTGTAACCTGGAAGAACTACAGACGATCGAACATCTGGTCCAACGCTGTTCTCTTTATTCGTATCCTGGCATTCCTGATGATTTATTCGCTCTCACACCCGATATAACCGAATGGTTGTGAAGGATGGACTTTAAAGTTTGATTATACCTTGTTACGTATAATTGTATATTGTATAAATTACCATACGATTAAATAAATAATAAATAAATAAGTAAATCTCAATGCCAACAGAAAATAGGGTTCGAGTAAAGGATTTAACGGCAAAGGTACAGTAATGTAAACCACACAATGGAACTCTGTGTAAAACTGTTTTGCACTCGTACAAATGGAACACAAATCAATCAATCAACATCCAGGGCACCGTTTCTAAGCTTTTGAACACTGTTCAATAACAGACACGGACATGCCAGTTCGGGCATACAAGAGGAGCCCTCTTCGCGGCGAGTCTGCAGTTGCTGCGCCTCCATGCCGGAAAGCCTCCACCCAACATGCAACTGTTCGGTAATCACCAACAGCTTCACATAGTGCTGCATGAGACTGCGTAGCATTTATGACACAGAGAAAAGCAATTTTCACGAATGGTCGATGTTCCAATCTGCTTACAGCCATCTTGTAGCACGGTCAAGCTCGTGTATGGCACTGGTACCTAGCCACAGGGGCGGATTTAGCGTTTTGACGCCCCTAGGCAACATAAAAAATTGCCTCCTCCCCTCATTTTTTAGGTTTGTGTGAAAATTGAGTGGTATTTAGTAAGGCAACCTATTAAAAATTCTAGTTAATTTTTTACACGTATAATTAAATGTTATATGTACAGTAGGTATACCATAAGATCTAGGTGTGCTAGCAAAGATCTTTCTCCGTGCCTTTTTTCAGCCAAAGTTTTGATAATATCGTCAAATTCCATATCTGATTTTAATTCTGCTTCAATTTCCAAAATCATTTGACGAACCAAACGGTCCTGGCTCGTGGTTGAGTTCAAATAGTCTTTTATGCGCTTTAAATATGAAAACTAGCGTTCGACACTGCAGTTTAACTGCTGTGCAGTTCAACAAGCAGTAGGCTATTTCAACATTTGGAAATACTCCTTGTAGATCATTCTGTCGAATAAATGTTAATATTTCTAAAGGCGAGTTTTTTTTTTTTTTTTCATGGCAATATTTTTGAAAGTGGCACAACTCATTTATAAATATTTGTTCTATATCTTTTGGAAAATATTATTGTAATGTTGCCGCATGTTTCCTTAATTCAGGTTCATTCAACGTACCAAATTCGATAAGCGCGAATAATTTTTGAAAAATTCTTTCATAATCGGCGCATATGTCCTTCAAATCTGTATAGAGTATATCCAAAATTATATTGAAAGTATTTACTCTGAAATTCTCTCTTCCATCTAGCTCAACACCATCTTCATACAATTCATCAGACATTAATTTTCTTCGTTTCTTCCTACGATCGTCTATTTTAAACTCCTGGGTGGTAGAAATTTTCCGTGCTGTTTCTTCATAAAGTTCAAAATTTTTCCGAGCATCTTATACAAAACCAACCAACAATTTGTACAAATCCAAAATATCTGAAATGCTGGTATCCATGGCTTGCAATTTATGACTTGTAGCATCGAATCGTTCAGGTAAAACTGACCAAATACTTAGCATAAATGCACTTTCTAGTCGTTCCATATTATTCCGAAGGCCTGTAGCTTTATTTCGCACTCTTGCTTTTTCGTTGGGATTCTCTTCAAAAGCTGATAAAGCATTTATTATTTCGTTCCAAAATTCAACCAGAACAGAAACCGCATCAGCACGTCAGACCAACGAGTTGTAGACAATGATTTTAGTTTCGCAAATTTTGAATTAACAAAATACTGCAAAACAGAGCATCTTTCTGTCGAATCTAAAACAAAATTATACAACTCCTGGACCAACTCAAAAAACTTACTCGCTTCTGTATAACTTTCTACAGCGTGTGTACCAACCAAATTCAACGAATGTGCAGTGCATGGTGTGTATTCTGCGAGAGGATTGTAGTTTTTATTCTAGCTTGAAGTCCCAAATATAAGCCCTTCATTTTGGCAGCATTATCGTAAGATTGCCCTCTCATATCAAGAATGTATATGCCACGAGATTTCAAAGTAGATGTGACTGCATCATATAAGTCTTCACCTCTGTGACCTGGATTGTCTAGTAAAGTTAAAAACTGCTCAGTAACATTGCCGTCTCGTTTTACATATCGTAAAATGAATGAAAGTTGGTCAATACGAGGGATGTCAGAGGTCGAATCCACAATGATAGAATAGTACTTCGCAGTTTTGAATTTTTCAACTATTTTGGACGTCACATTTTTAGCCATAATTTCGATGACTTATTCATAAATAGTTTTGGATAGGTGGCTTGTGCAACCACTGCCTTTATCTCCACAATTACGAATATGCTCATCTACTGTATAAATGGATCGAATTGTCTTAAATATTCTATGGACATCAGAAAATTTCCATTGTTAGGAACGCCGAAATGCTCATTGCTGCCTGTGCCCCTAAATGAGAGTCCACGACTTGCCGAGGTTTTGACAGTAACAACAACTCTTTTAAGAACTTCTTTCCAGTACGAAATTTCATCTTGAAGTTGTTGTACGAAACCATGATACACGGTACTCTTCCATGTATATTAGCTCTTTCAAACAATTTTAGGAAAGATTGCTTATGATGATCTGAATTTTCGTGGGCAGAATCCAAGTCATGGACATTTTTCCAATAATTGAATCCGTGGCAGAACGCAAATTGGTCAGTTGTGTCTCCAAAGAGCAAATACGGTGCACAAAAGACAGAACCTTTACTCTTGGAATAAACAAGCCACTTACGATCCCCTATTTCCCTGTTCTGAAGTTTTCTTTTAAACACTGAGTGGTTCAAGTACCTATTATATTCAGGGTACACTCGTTTGGATTCTTTAAAATCAGAATCTTTATTCTGATTGTAACCATTCAATGCAACGTACTCTTGATAAAATTCATTCGGAATCCAAGTAGCGGGATCACTGTTGAATACAAACACATTATTCTCAATTTCACTCGCCTCTGCTTTCTCATCAGAAAATGTAGGTAAATCTGAGTGAGCTGTATCTGGTACATTTTCTTCAACATCAATATTCTCAGGTACGGAGTCAGTAGCTATCAGAATGGCAGAAGTAGAGGAAGGGCAAGAAGGATGAACATCTGAAGATGGTTGTTGACCTATACATTTGCACATAAAAACGTCAGTTCATTGTATTTGAAATAGTGATTCCTTACACTTGTCGAATGTTTAAAAAAATTATAAATTTTTGGCGTTTTAGCCAAAACTTTTTCTTGTCTTTGCGCCTTTTCAGATGCTTGCTTTCTACATCGAGCACCACTTAATCTTTTACGCCCATCCATTTTCAATTTTTAAACGAAAAATGAATTTCGTTGTGACGCGCCAGATAATTCGAATTATAGACAGTTATCTGTAGTTCAATGATGAGCAATCTATTAGATAAATTGGCAAAAGAGATCAACATCGAAAAGACGTCACGAGACTTGCAACCACGGACAGGTGGATAATAGTTTACAAACAGGAAACAAAGACCAGTCTTCACAAAGAAGCAATTAACAACTCGAAAACTTGGATAACAATTTCTGTGAATGCCCTCGCACACATGAAGCACACATAGGAGTCCAGCTTCGTATGAAGCAAAACCATACCATAGAACAAGTTATGTGAACGCCATCGCCTAAAAGATGCATACATAGCAGTCTACTCCGTATGGAACATAACCCTACCGGACCGAACCCGGTTTCTGTTACAAACGTAACAAAGGTTTTACAAGCCTCACACGAAGTAAATCCACACTGGACTGAGACCAATCACCTGTTTTATCAAAAAGTCTGCCCCTTCCCTGTCACCGAGAATGCAGGAAAAGGACCCTACAGAGCTCTGCAGGAATTGCTAACACTGCACAGAATAAGGTGGGGACTCGGCTACATGCGAGGTATGCGAAAGAAGGGAACATAAGAAATGTGCGGGTCTGACGCAAGGCGAACTAGACACGCGTACGAGGGCTAACTGCAGAGTCACGTGGATATGCAAAGAATGCAAACCAATGCTCCGGAAAGCAGGGAAACAAGATGACCTCATACAAAGCCTATTATCTTATAGAATCCATGCTAACATCCATAGAGCAAATGAAACCGAACATGGTAACCACACTCATAGAAAGAGTACAAGAATCGGTAGCCAGGGAGATGGGAAAAACCTCTCTTCCCCCGGCAAGAACCAAAAACAGCAGCCACAATAAGCCAGACGACCGTAGAAAACAGGAGCCCTCCATGCAGACGCAACAAAAGAAATTAGCAAAGCTACCACGATTAAGTCACCTGCCACACAAAACATGGTAGAGGTACCAGCCACGCAAAACAACCACAGTGTCCCCAAGATAATCAGACCAGTCTCCATCTAAACGAGGCTTCGACAACCAACGCGCAGCACACAGAGAAGGAAACAGAAGACCCACTTTTTCTCAATGTTATATGTCACATGGCTGGTATTGGATTGGCTCTAAGGGGCGCTCATTACTCTTGTAGATGCATTAACATATTTAGATTTCAAATTTTATTTTTTAAATACAATATATATATTTTTTAAATTAAAATTTTGGTCAAAATATGCCGCCACCTAAAATCTGCCGCCTATACAGCCTATACGTAAATCCGCCCCTGCCTAGCCACCTGCACTTACAGCTGCCTTCTGTCGGGTGAATAATTCAGTGCTGTTTGCCGCGGGGTTTCTAATGTCTACACTGTAATTACTGTGATGCCATATGTTCGAAAGATATAGCATAGTTGCCATGACTTATGGAATGACCCTCGTAATGTTTCAGCCGGGAGTAGGCATAGGGGATATTTTCCCCCTAAAAGTCTGATTTGTGATCCCTAGCGAAATAACGTTTAGCTAGTCACTATAAAAGGCAGTCTTTACCTACATCTAGATCCACAATCCTCCCCGAAATTGTTTTCCGTGTACGCCCCTGATAGAAACTTATTTGAGTACGTGTGTGTAAGATATAACCCAAATATAATATGTAATATGTCGAACCAATAGGAGAAGGAGGAGTATGTTAAATGGTTTAGTTGCCTTGATAATAATATTAATAATAATAATAATAATAATAATAATAATAATTATAATAATAATAATAATAATAATAATATCGTATGGCCTCGGGTGCCGGGTGCAAGCTTTGTTATTTGGCGCTCAGAGGGCAGCTTGCATGTCGAATTTTGTTGTTCCTTTGAGCACTATGAAAGTCAAGCAGGTTAGTTAATAAAAAGCTCCTTGACACTATAGCGCATTCTAGTAAAGAAAGGAGGAACTTATGTGTTGGCGGAAAATTCTGACATTAATTTTGCCATTATGAACACGGTCTACTGCATTCGAAAGGATTCTTTAACATGCCAAAAATGTAGGGCATGCGTGCCGTGATATTTGTCGCCTTTCAAAAATCACCTGCGAGGGAGGCCAAGATATTTAATTCAGGTCTGTGGATTGGAAGTTTCCGTGGCTTAGGCGGCAGCACGCCGGCCTTTCACCGCTGAGTCCGTGGTTCAAATCCCGGGCACTCCATGTGAGATCTGTGCTGGACAAAACGGAGGCAGACAGGTTTTTCTCCGGATACTCAGGTTTTCCCTGTCAAAAAAAAAATTCATTCCAGCAACACTCTCCACTATCATTTCATTTCATCTGTCATTCATTTAATCATTGCCCCAGAGGAGTGCGTCAGGCCTCGGCAGCCGGCACAGTTCTTATCCTCGCCGCTAGATGGGGGCTTCATTCATTCCATTCCTGACCCGGTCGGAGACTGGAAGCAGGCTGTGGATTTTCATTTTCTGTGGATTGGAACGGGTTTCTCTCAGCCTTGTGAGGTAGAACATAGAATTGATGGGTTCGATTTCTACCTCAGCCGTCTTAGAAGCGGTTTCCCATGGTTTCACACTTCTGCTCAAGGTGAATGCCGGAATGGTAGCCTACATAATTAAGGCCACGGCCACATCCTATCCAAAATCCTTCCCCAGTTACAAATATACACACCAGTACAGCCATAAGAATAACACAAGCTATCAGACAGATTTCATACACAGCCAAGTACACGGGGATACATAGAGTATATAATAATAATAGAATAATAATAATATCGTATGGCCTCGGGTACCGGATGCAAGCTTTGTTAATTGACGCCCAGAGGGCAGCTTGCATGTCAAATTTTATCACTCCTTGGAGCTCTATGAAAGTCAAGGAGGTTAGATATCTAAGATCCTGGACATTATAGCGCTTTCTAGTAGAGAAAGAAGGAACTTTTTGAGTTGGCGGCAAATCCCGAGATTAATTTTGCCATTATGAACACGACCTACTGAATTCAAATGGGTTCTTTAACATGCCAACATCGTATGACATGCATAACCGTGATTTTTGTCGCCTTTCAAAAAAAAAAAAAACTTACCATGGCCAGGAGCGAACCTGCAAGCTTGGGGTTGGCAGTCCGACACGATAACCACTCACCCACCGTGGCAAGTTACGGGGTTACATGACGACGCTGTTTGCAAAGCCCCTAAATGAATCCACAACAGCAGAACATTGCATAAGAATTTACCACACTTCGTAGACACATTTCTTGGCAGAGCCGGGAATCGAAAGCGGATCTCCGCATGGACAACCAAGAATGCTAGTCACTACGCAACGAGGTGGACGGAATTAGTGCAATGGGTAGGCATGAAGTGGAATGAAATGTAATGTAATGAGTAGGCATGTAGTGGAATGTAATACACCGGCGGAAAAGAAATATCCCAACACCAACAAAGGGTTGTGCTAGATTAACGAACGTTGGTAGGCGTGTTTATACATCTGAAAGATTACGTTGATTAAAATTTACCGCAAATCACATTAGCGTGGCACTAGTAGTGGCCCCATGACGTTGCACATCAGGTTTGCTTTTAATACTGGCTGTACTGTGCGAGAGCATTAGTTACCTGTGAAGTTGGATGGAGTGACTGTGAGTAGGCCAAGAATGTCTTTACGATGACGAAGAGGCCAGTATCAACAGCCCACTGCGTTTCAACGAGGCCGTGTAATAGGGATACTTTAAGGTAGATTTTCCTTCCACGCTATTGCAAAACGACTGGGCAGAAATGTCTCCACTGTGCCTGTGTGCAGACAGCAGTTGTCACAAGAAGACCGGGATCTGGACGTCCCTGTGGGACCACCGAGAGGGAGGACCGCCATATTCGGCGTATGGCTTTGGCACATCGGACGGCGTCTGCAATAGCAAATCGAGAGGCAGTTGGCACCACAGTGACGCAACGAACTGTTAGAAATCGGTTACTTGAAGTCTTGAAGGACAGCTCCGAGCCAGACACCCTGCGGCGTGCATTCCACTTACCCCAAACCACCGCCGTCTGCGACTTCAGTGGTGTCAAGCGGGAGCTCATTGGAGGATGAAGTGAAGGTCCTGTGTGTTTTCCGATGAAAGCCGATTCTGCCTTGGTGCCAGTGATTGCCGTGTGTTGGTTAGAAGGAGGCCAGGTGAGCACCAGCATTCCACCTGTCTGCGGCGTCGACACCTACACCGTGCGTTCTGATCTGGGGAGCAATTTCCTATGTCAGCAGGAGCGCTCACGTGGTTATCCCACGCACCCTGACTGCAGATGTGTACGCCCGTCTGGTGATTCGACCTGTTGTGCTGCCATTGATGAACAGCATTACCGGGTGTGTTTGCCAACAGGATAACGCACGCCCCCATGCTGCTGTTTTAACCCAATGTGCTCTACAGGGTGGTGACATGCAGCCTTGGGCTGCTGGATCACACGATCTGTCCCCAATCGAGCACGTATGGGACATTATTGGGTGACAACTCCAGCGTTATCCACAACTGGCATTAACCGTCCCTGTATTGACCGACCAAGTGCAACAGGCATGGAACTCCATCCCGCAAGCTGACATCTGGCACCTGTACGACACAATGCATGCACGTTTGCATGCCTGCATTCAACAGTCTGATGATTATACTAGTTATTAATGGACCAGCATGGCACATTTGCGATGGCTTTTCTCGCGCGGACATTATTACGTAACGCGCTGGTGTCACGTAAACTCAGTGAATTAAACGTCCCCACGGGCTACTGGGAGTGGATAAAAGCACTGTGACCTCTGCGGGTGAAAAACAACTGAACTCCATTACCGGTGTAAAAAGTCGCGATGACTCGATCTGGCTGGCCCCAGTGTGTGTGTGTGTGTGTGTGTGTGTGTGTGTGTGTGTAAAAGAGATAGTGGCAGACAAGGAGGAGGGTGAAGACTGAATGAATAACACTAAACTCTAGTACCTGATGTGAGGACAAAGTGGATTTCAAGGATTTTGTAGAGTCTTCTGCCATGCTACTTTCGTATTAGATAATCATTATTCAAGAGAGAGGTATTGTTATGGTTTTATGGAACCTAAGACATTGTGATTATCGGTCCCAAGTACTGATGTGAGTTTATATAGTCTGTCTGATAACCTGTGTCATTGTGATGTCTGTCGTACCATGTGCCCCTGTAAGTGGGTCTGAATTAGAAAGAATATAGTCATAGCCTTCAATTAAAAGCACAATCCTGGCATCTTCCTGGATAAAAGTGGGATACCACAAAATGGCTAAGGAGGGAATAAAACCCAGCTCTTTATACTCATTTTCACACTATGCAGTGTAGAACGTAACATCACTCAGACTGGAATTGCTTTCGGTAGTGAAGCTGGGAATCAAACTCGAATGTGTTAGGACGGGAGCTATTGTTGTTGTTGTTGTTGTTGGTGGTGGTGGTGGTGGTGTATATCGGTATTACTGATTCCCTTCGTTATCATGATGTCTGTAGTAGTGTTTGCATTTGTATATGTTGGTATAATTGGGAAGTAGGCGGCTGTGGCCTAAGTTAAGAACCTGGAGTAGAAGTAGGATACCACGGAAAATCCATTCTAGGATGGCTGATGTGGGAATCGAACCCACTTCTTTACATGCTTAAGCATTTTTCAATCTGATTTATATCCTGAGGTGAAAAGGAGGGGTGGGTTGAAAGATTCATGATCTCTTAAATGACATAATTGGCAAGTGTAAAGCTCAGGGAAGGAACTCATCTTATAAAAAATGTAAATAGGTGTCAGACAGAGTTTTCGTAAGCCCTATTTAAGGGGCTCAGGATAGGGGGTGAATGTAAAATAAATTCTTATATAGGCTATATCTCCTAAGATTATTCTTGTGGTAATATTGGACATATCAAAACATTTAGGCACCATGTAGGGTCTTTTGTTTCTCTTCCTAACGGCTGGACCGATTTCAATAAAACTCGTTTAGTACATATTATTTTGTTCGACCCCGACCGTGCCCCTTAAATTTTATTTAAATACTATACAGTTCTAGAGGAGTGTTAAGTTGATTTTGTGTTTCGTCTTTAAGATAAATAATTTTCTTTAATATTTTATTGGCTTTTATGGACAGATTTTGCAATTAAATTTTGAAATACTACAGCTTTTACATTAGAGATATATTTTGGGCCACCGGATCTTCCTCTTCCATTTATTAAGTGAAGTGAATACAATGTAGATTCTACTTAGAAGGAAACTCTGGTATCGTCTACCCCCGATCGACATGTAATTGGCAGAGGATACTCTTGGAAGGTCACTCTGTGAGATGGTGGTAAAGATATAGATTCAAATTAAAATTAAGTCTCTATTTACATCAATTAAAGAGACGTGGAACAGAATGTTGGCGCGTGAAAGTGGAAGGCTGGTGGTTCTCTGGTCACTTCGACAAGGCAGCGTATGGACGGCTGCCTTCCACTTCCTCGCGCGGACTCCCTGTTCCGTGTCTTTTCAATCGATATATAAATAGAGACTTCATGTTAATTTGAGCCAATTCTTTCACCACCATCGTATAGAGCAGGGCTTCTTAACCTGTGAGGTGTGCTTCCCCTTGGGAGGTGCAAAGAGGTTAGTGGGGAGGTGTGACTGTCCTTTAAAATTTTATAATATTGCTTTTCATAATTTACACCAGTCTGAACGTAAATTAGAAAGTTATAAGAGTTTCGTTGTACATAGTATTTAGATCACAACAATAGAACTAATGAGATATAGTTTGAATAGCTAAAACAATGGATTTCTTCACGTAAGAATGCTTAGTAGAGTACCTGCAAGAAGAGCTTGCTGAAACTTAACGATGCGCAGAGACCAATATCAATCGGCGTAGTTCAATGCTCATTCTGGGGCTCCTGTGTGTCCCCCCAATGCTGATTACCGGGCTCAATACATTCTTCAACCATGAGGGCTAGCTGCGAGACGCGGTCTGCAGCTATAATTCAAGCGTAGAATGCAAGGAAGCAGCAAACAATATAGGCTAATTAGGGTATAGGTTACTGTGTCCTGGCTCAGATAAGGTATGCCTGTGTAAGGCATTACATACACGCGCTGAGATCTTATTTGGACCCCAGTCACAATATAGCATGGCAAGCCTCCGGCTGGGCAGACGGTCCGTTCATAACTGCTGCCAGTGACCTACTGAAGTGAAGTGGGGGTGTACTGCCACTACCGAGCCCACTCGAACATTGCCGAAGATCTGCGCAGGATCCTGTGGCAAGCCGTTCTTGCGCGTATTCTATATCTCTTCATTGATATGCACAATCTGCATGAGTGAAACAATGAATTTTTCAAGACCGTTTTTAATTCTTTAAATTTACTCAACAACAGTTTGTTTTTACTACTTAAAATACGAAGTTGTCTCAAAATTATATGTTACAGTGCTGTGTCTTAAGAAGAAATAGGCCAAAGAAAAGGAAGTACAGTGATGAATATGTTAAATATGGATTTACATGCAACCTTGGTCGGGATGGAATTGAAAACCCGCAGTGTTCCTTATGTGACGAAGTTCTTTGCAATGATAGTATGAGGCCTGCCAACCTCTAGGAATATTTCAGTAAAGTACACCCGGGGAGCTCTGGTGAGTCGCTGGAGTCACTTAGGTAGAAAAGAGCTCGATCCAATCACCAGGTACGTTACCGATGTTACATAATTGATCCATTATTAATTACTTTGTGAAAAGGGGGGAGGATGTGAATGTTTAAGTTTACTTTTAGGAGAGGCGTGAGAGTAAAAAGGTTAAGCCGCGAGGACTGGCGCATGGGTATTTTTGACCCGAGCCTTCAATAATGCTCTATATTTTCATTTTGGTTAGCCCTTATTTCCTGTCGCTTACTGTACCTTCTTTCCCAGCCTTGAACTTCAGCCTGCAAAAGTAACATGACCGTTATCTTCTGAACACCCAAGTTATTTCTATATTATTAACGGTCAGGTCAGATTTACCCAAGGCGCCAGTCCTCGCGTAACAATTTTCGGCTAACGATAGTCGGGGCTATCTGTAAAAAAAAAAACAAGTAGTTCCGTGAAGAACTATACAGCCTATTTTCATTTATCCTAATTATGTTAACTGCCACTATCAACATACAAAATTTCAGTTTGATTGCTGTAATAGATTCGTAGGTATTGAGAACCGACTAACGTATTTCGGATGGTCGCCATGTTGGATTTTATATATGAGGTGCCTAGAATCAAAACCCGCCAAATCCATTCCTTCACTTTTTCGGCAAAGTGGCAAAAACTGTCACAAACGAACCAATACCCAAAACGAAGTACTTTTTTCACTAAAAAATGAATGAATTATTTTTAAAAACAGTGACGAAGTACGAAGCTGATCCCCGATATAGTTAAAAATGTATGTAGAAAAATATAAAGCAATAATTCGGATTTGTCGGGGTTTGTTACTAAGATTTGGATTTGGCAGGTTTTGATACCAAAGAGCCCTAATACATTTGAAGTTGCGATGAGATTTTAGAAACTGCGTAAGCTTTATTCAGAAATTAATATTTAAATGAAAGTTAACTAAATATAGGTTATAAAATTTTAAAAAAATCGTATATTTTTTGTGTTTTGTTGTTGTTGTTATTGTTATTTAAAGGGACGGTTGTGTTTTATTAGAATAAACAGAAAAATAATAAAACTCATATTACCCATTCAAGATTTGATTGCCGCTGTGTGTGGCTGTGCCAGCGTTTATGTTTATTGTAGCATGAGCTCTGCGGGGCGAAGCGGAGGACACAGCGATGACAGAGTGCAATCTGCACATAGGTCACGCTGCATTGCGTCAGATAAGCGTCACAGGAGCTCATGTCACCATGGCCAGTTAAATCCAAAACTGGAGCTGTGACATATCCTACACGCGCAACTGTACCTGTCAACGAAGCAAGCTGACGTGTGACACAATTACATAAAGAGTAGTTCCCATCTCCACCGCCGGCAATCAATTCCTGAAAGGGTAATAATACTGTACAGTAAATAACCCCTGACACTACAGCCCGTGAAGGGCCTAATCCCCAACCATTTGACCTGCAGATATTGGGGTGCCGCATGACCAGCGAATCGGGTCCCCTCGGCCGTTAATCTTGGTTTTCGTGATCGGGGCGCTGCCTCACTGTCAGTTACTCAATTGTCCTCACGAGGCCGAGTGCACCCCGTTCCAGCCCTCACGTCAGTTTCTAAAATCCCTGACGGAGCCGGGAATCGAACCCTGGGCTTCCGGGTGAGAGGCAGACGCGCTACCCCAACACCACGGGGCCGGCAATACTGTAGCCTACAGTACTGAACAATAATAAGGAAAAGCGTCAAATTAAATTCATATTCAATTACTATGGTCCAGGCCCTTAGAGACAAAACTATCGTCATTCAACTATTAAATCACATTCTTTACTGGAAGTTATAGCTACACAATTTCTGTTTCTACCTCATCCTCAATAGTAGTTTCTCAATCATCATCATTCTCTTCGTGTTCGCCACGACTTTGCAGATTGCAATAAAACTGCAGCTCTACATTTTCCCTCCATCTTTCTCCAGAATGCTTCGAAAGCAGTCTCGAAACATCTTTCACTTCTTGTGCCTGAAGGACAATCCCTCTGTTTGTGGCTTCTGGCTTTACGTGAGTCATATCAAAATCAGGTTTCGTGACACGTTTATGTTCGCAAATGTTAGTTCTGTGGAAAACATCACCCAGACCAGAATGTTATTGTTCTTCTTGTTCTTTGTCAAAATTATCCAAAACAAATTATTATCAGAAAGTACAATAACATAAACCATTCTAATCACGTCAGGCAGGGGTACATTCTCCGACTAATGCACGTAGGTACACACTTGGCAAAGCATCATGGAAGGTAAGATGGCGGATCTGGGTGCTCCTATTGGCTGATGTGGATGTGGCGGGTTTTGTGACCAAAAATGGCGAAACTGTCGTTGGACTTGGCGGATATTGCAACTAAGCCTCAACTTTGACTTCGTATTAAAGTAGGATGTAGCGGGTTTTGTAACAAAATAATAGTTTTAATGAATTCAGCGCAGCAAAAGCTATATGAAACAATGCTTATCTCAATTTACATAAAATATGGATTTGGCGGGTTTTGATTCTAGGCGCCTCATATGTAGGTCCTAGAGTTGTGTACTGTTACATGAACATTATTTTATACGTGTAGCATTCAAACTTCAATCGCATGATTAGGACACAAGAAGTAACAAGGAGATTTTAAAATTTCACACAGCTGCCATCTTGTGGTTATGGAAACAATTGAAATAAATGATATGCCATTGGATTTACATTCGTACAAGGATTTACTGTACCATGTTTCACTGCACTCGGATGGTTAAATTGCGAGTAACGTCCATGTGAATATTTATAATTCGCGTCGCCGCCATGTTGGATTTGTGATCACCAGGTTATTTAAAGTCCTATAGATGAACTTAAGTTCATAGCCCCTATGAACTTAAAAAAATCAGTTTTATTGCTATAATAGATTCGTAGATATTCAGAGCCGTCTAAATATTTCGGATGGTCGCCATGTTGGATTGTTAAATGTATAGGCCATAGAGGCATGTACCATTAAAGGAAAATTATTGCGTAGGTTCATGATTCAAACTTTCACTTCGATCGCTTGATTACGTCACAAGAAATAAAAACTTAATTTTAATATTCGCACAGCCGCCATCTTGAGGTTATGTAAACAATTGAACTAAATTAGATACCAGTGCGAAGCCTCCGTGGCATAGGCGGCAGCACGACGGCTTCTCACCACTGGCTCCATGGTTCAAATCCCGGTCACTCCATGTGAGATCTGTGCTGGACAAAACGGAGGCAGACAGGTTTTTCTCCGGGTACTCCGGTTTTCCCTGTCAAAATTTCATTCCAGAAACACTCTCCACTATCATTTCATTTCATCTGTCATTCATTTAATCATTGCCCCAGAGGAGTGCGTCAGGCCTCGGCAGCCGGCACAGTTCATATCCTCGTCGCTAGATGGGGGCTTCATTCATTCCATTCCTGACCCGGTGGAGACTGGAAGCAGGCTGTGGATTTTCATTTTCAGATACCAGTGCATTACAATGTGTATAAACATTTCCTGTACCAGATTTAATTGCGTTGGGAACATTAAATCGCGAGAAAGGTCTATTTAAAATATTCAAATTCGCTTGGTCGCCATGTTCGTTTTGTAGTTAACCGGTTTTTGAAAGTATTATAGATGAACTTCTAGTAGTGCCCTTTATTTCCGTACAAAATTTCAGGGTGATATCGCTAATAGTTTCAGAGATATAGAATGCCTGTGAAATATTTCGCACATCCGCCATCTTGTGGTTATGTAAACAATTGAACGAAGTTAGATGTCGGTGCATTACAATATATATAAACATATACTGTACCAAGTTTTATTGCGTTTGGTTGGTTAAATCGCGAGAAAGTCTATTTAAAAGTCGCAACATCGCGTGGCCGCCATGTTGGTTTTGTAGTTACCAGTTTTTCAAAAGTCACATAGGTGAGCTTCTAGTAGTTTCCTTTATCACCGCAAGAAATTCCAGGGTGATATCGGGAATAGTTTCGGAGATATTGAATGCTGGTGAAATATTTCGCACAGCCGCCATGTTGGATTGGTGAGACGTAGCAAAATTTGAAGGGCACGGTCGGAGTCTTTCGGAATAGTGCTATGAACTTACCGAGTTTCATTGCAATCGCTCCAGCCGTTTTGATGTTATTAGAGGGGGGGGGGGACACACACACACCTCACACCTCACACACACACACACACACACACACGCGCGCACACACACACGAACAAAAGGTGATCTCATAAGCGTATTTTTTCAAAATTGAAAATAGGCTAATAAGGGAGAAAATCCACGTATTTGGTACAGCACAATCACATAGCTCATATTCCTGTTGATCTATGTTTAGGGTCTTGGGACACATTGGTCATCAGCTACTTGGTTAAAAAATTGAGATGACTGCTTTGCCACCACTATCAAGGACAATTATACTGTTATTTTTCAGCATGTTAAATTTGAAATATATAAATAAACCTTATTTTATGTTGGAAATAGTTCATAGGAAAACAACAGGTGTAAAATTACTTCAATAAAATACGTACGACTACGACAAAAAGGGAATGATTCACTATGGGTCAAAATGACCCAGCGCCAGCCTTCGTGTTATATTTCTTCACGCCAGTTCTCAACGGTTAAGAACCCCTGGTATAGAGTGACCTTCCAAGAGTATCATATGTCAATTAAGAACCCCTGGTATAGAGTGACCTTCCAAGAGTATCATATGCCAATTAAGAACCCCTGGTATAGAGTGACCTTCCAAGTGTATCATATGCCAATTAAGAACCCCTGGTATAGAGTGACCTTCCAAGAGTATCATATGCCAACTAAGAACCCCTGGTATAGAGTGACCTTCCAAGAGTATCATATGCCTATTAACAACCCCTGGTATAGAGTGACCTTCCAAGAGTATCATATGCCAATTAAGAACCCCTGGTATAGAGTGACCTTCCAAGAGTATCATATGCCAACTAAGAACCCCTGGTATAGAGTGACCTTCCAAGAGTATCATATGTGAATTAAGAACCCCTGGTATAGAGTGACCTTCCAAGAGTATCATATGCCAATTAAGAACCCCTGGTATAGAGTGACCTTCCAAGAGTATCATATGCCAATTAAGAACCCCTGGTATATAGTGACCTTCCAAGAGTATCATATGCCAACTAAGAACCCCTGGTATAGAGTGACCTTCCAAGAGTATCATATGCCAATTAAGAACCCCTGGTATAGAGTGAGCTTCCAAGAGTATCATATACCAACTAAGAACCCCTGGTATAGAGTGACCTTCCAAGAGTATCATATGTCAATTAAGAACCCCTGGTATAGAGTGACCTTCCAAGAGTATCATATGCCAATTAAGAACCCCTGGTATAGAGTGACCTTCCAAGAGTATCATATGCCAATTAAGAACCCCTGGTATAGAGTGACCTTCCAAGAGTATCATATGCCAATTAAGAACCCCTGGAAAAGAGTGACCTTCCAAGAGTATCATATGCCAATTAAGAACCCCTGGAAAAGAGTTACCTTCCAAGAGTATCATATGCCAATTAAGAACCCCTGGTATAGAGTGACCTTCCAAGAGTATCATATGCCAACTAGGAACCCCTGGTATAGAGTGACCTTCCAAGAGTATCATATGCCAATTAAGAACCCCTGGTATAGAGTGACCTTCCAAGAGTATCATATGCCAATTAAGAACCCCTTGTATAGAGTGACCTTCCAAGTGTATCATATGCCAATTAAGAACCCCTGGTATAGAGTGACCTTCCAAGAGTATCATATGCCAACTAAGAACCCCTGGTATAGAGTGACCTTCCAAGAGTATCATATGCCAATTAAGAACCCCTGGTATAGAGTGACCTTCCAAGAGTATCATATGCCAATTAAGAACCCCTGGTATAGAGTGACCTTCCAAGAGTATCATATGCCAACTAAGAACCCCTGGTATAGAGTGACATTCCAAGAGTATCATATGTGAATTAAGAACCCCTGGTATAGAGTGACCTTCCAAGAGTATCATATGCCAATTAAGAACCCCTGGTATAGAGTGACCTTCCAAGAGTATCATATGCCAATTAAGAACCCCTGGTATAGAGTGACCTTCCAAGAGTATCATATGCCAACTAAGAACCCCTGGTATAGAGTGACCTTCCAAGAGTATCATATGCCAATTAAGAACCCCTGGTATAGAGTGAGCTTCCAAGAGTATCATATACCAACTAAGAACCCCTGGTATAGAGTGACCTTCCAAGAGTATCATATGTCAATTAAGAACCCCTGGTATAGAGTGACCTTCCAAGAGTATCATATGCCAATTAAGAACCCCTGGTATAGAGTGACCTTCCAAGAGTATCATATGCCAATTAAGAACCCCTGGTATAGAGTGACCTTCCAAGAGTATCATATGCCAATTAAGAACCCCTGGAAAAGAGTGACCTTCCAAGAGTATCATATGCCAATTAAGAACCCCTGGAAAAGAGTTACCTTCCAAGAGTATCATATGCCAATTAAGAACCCCTGGAAAAGAGTGACCTTCCAAGAGTATCATATGCCAACTAAGAACCCCTGGTATAGAGTGACCTTCCAAGAGTATCATATGCCAATTAAGAACCCCTGGTATAGAGTGACCTTCCAAGGGTATCATATGCCAATTAAGAACCCCTGGTATAGAGTGACCTTCCAAGAGTATCATATGCCAACTAAGAACCCCTGGTATAGAGTGACCTTCCAAGAGTATCATATGCCAACTAAGAACCCCTGGTATAGAGTGACCTTCCAAGAGTATCATATGCCAATTAAGAACCCCTGGTATTGAGTGACCTTCCAAGAGTATCATATGCCAATTACAATCCGATCGGGGAGTAGGCGCTACAGGAGTTCCCTTATTAGTAGATTCTAGTCCAGTATAAATTCAAAGTTACACTCAAATATTCAAAATGTTCAGACAGAAAACCTATTTTATTTATATAGATTATCAGCCTTGTTTTATTTTAAGGATGCATTCCACTTCTATACAAGTATTCATACCTCTTACTCCAATAACATACCCTTAACAAACGATAACGTTGTTGTTGATTAATTGAGGGGCTTTGCGACATCGTGGTCATGTAGCCCCGTGTGCTTGTGTGTGTAATTTGTCTGATAACCTGTGTTACTGTGATGGCTATATTAGTGTGTATATTTGTAACTCAGATGACGATTGAGAAGGAGGCGACCATAGCCTTCAGTTAGGAACCATCCGGCATTTTCCTGGAGTATAAGTGGGAAACCACGGATAACCACTTCCAGGATGGCTGAGGTGGGAGTCGAACCCACCTCTTTTCAGTTTTGTCTCACGAGGCTGAGTGTACCCTGTTCCAGCCCTCAGACCAGAATTAAATTTCTTGGCAGAGCCGGGAATCGAACGCTGGCCCCCGCGGTGACTGCCAAGAGTGCTGGCCACTACGCAACGAGGCGGTTCAAACCATAAATAGGCAAACATTAAAGTGAGGGTACATTTGGTCATTCTACACCACATACGGTAAAAGTACCAAGTATTTATTTATTATCCTATGGCTTTTAGTGCCGGGAGTGTCCGAGGACATGTTCGGCTCATCAGAGGCTGTATCTGTTTCAAGCGGACACCCATGGGGTGAGCTACATGTTCCGTTCAATTTCAAGTAGTTCCAAATTTCGCAAGACGTCACTGACACCTAGTGGTGAACGTTGGAACTTTGATAGAGCGTTTCAACGAAATCTAACCTAGAAATTTAGCTTCAAACAAGTTTAGTTAGTGGAAGGATCTTTAACATGCCATAAATCTATGACATGGGACCTCCGGCTTCACTTCTCCCCCCCCCCCCCCGAAGGATGGCATACTGAATGATTTTAACGCTCTTAAAAAATATCCTACGAATTCGGCCGGCTTTGAACCCGCGATCTTGGGAACAGCAGTTCAGCATGGTACCAACTACGCCACCGAAGAGGCAAGTCTCAGCTGAATTTTTGAAATGTGAGGATAAAAATAGAGCCCTGCGCGGATAAACGAAACGTTATCCGGATCCGCCCCACATCCGCACGACTATTACCTGCATTCACACGTTTGTTATCCGAATCTACTGGCATGACAATAATATTTTTTAATTACATACAGTATAAAGCAACACATTTAGACATTTGAGCAGAAATTCTCTAGCAAGTGCTATGATTTAAATGAATCATATACAGCCAGAATTGCAACTCGATCCAGTTAGGAGTGTTAAATATGCTTTATGTTCGACCCTCACTATTACGTGTCAGAGAACTGTATCATAATGATGGTCATTATAACACTGTTTTCCATTATGATACAGTTTCTCCAGCCAATCAGAGCTCGTTCATTGACCAATTAGGTAACGATACCTTCGCGCATGCGCTCAAAATCCAACATGTCGGACATAAACACAACATCGAACTATAATAAATTACCGACATGGAATACGCACCGTCCATATGTTCGCGTAAATAAACTGGCGAATATGAGACAAGCAATAGCACTGTACCTTAAAATCACCAACGCTAATTTCTGCACAGCGCATTGTCTTCAAATGACACCGGTGACAATATTACTGAGGGACGGCTGATGTAAACATATGGCTGCATATGGCATTGCAAGCAGACAGAGCGCATGTGTCGGTCGTTCAAAGATCTTGAAAGACAGAGATATAACACCCAACGCTCGCTCTGCGATCACAAAATTCAAGTACCGTAGCTGACTCTCAACAGATATTTATGAATATTTATTTTAAAACATATAATAAAGTTATAATTATCGTCGAACATAAACAGTCGTATGCAACTCGCCTATAATGGTAATTAAGACACTCGTATGGAAATTATAAAACTCGCATACGCTCGTTTTATAAAAATACTCGTGTCTTAATTATAGCCATTATAGGCTCGTTGTATAATGTACTATTATGTTCGACGATGTCAAAATGTAAACATTATGGGTCAGAAAACTGTATCATAATGATGGTCATTATAACACTGTTTTCCATTATGATACAGTTTCTCCAGCCAATCAGAGCTCGTTCATTGACCAATTAGGTAACGATAACTTCGCGCATGCGCTCAAAATCCAACATGTCGGACATAAACACAGCATCTTTCTATATAAATTACCGAAATGGAATACGCACCGTCCATATGTTCACGTAAATAAACTGGCGTATATGAGACAAGAAATAGCACTGTACCTTAACCCAACTCCAATTTCTAGACAGCGAATTGCTTTCAAACGACTTCGGCGACAATATTAGTGAATGCTATAGAGCTGGACCGCAGGCTGTAAACATGTGGCCAGCATATGGCATTGCAAGCACACAGAGCGCATGCGTCGGTCGGTCGGAGAGCTTGAAAAACAGAGATATACCCAGAGCTTGCACTCCGATCACAAAATTCACGTGGCTGACTCTCAACAGATATTTATGAATATTTAAGTTAAAACATATAATAAAGTTATAATTATCGTCGAACATAAACAGTCGTATGCAACGAGCCTATAATGGCAATAATTGAACCCATGTACCATTGGTTCAAGGGGTCAAATCCATCATTTATTGCTGAAAGAAGGAAGGAAATATACAGTCTTCAGTGGAACAAAGAAAGATTTTATACAAGAGGGCGAGCATAATGTTGTGCAAGAAATGAGAGCCCAGGTGGCCAGGAAATGATATCACGCATGACGCACCGATAGGAGCCGATCATGGCTATAATTAGAACGAGTGGAACTTTCCGTTCGGAGTGACTGAGAGCATGTTTCGGAAATTGATCTTACGTTGCGGTAAATTGGCACCCTCGCAGTTGTGCAAGAAGAAGAATAATTAGATTTAAGCCACTTGCGAGCATAAAATTAACCAAAGAAATACATAATTGTGAATCATTTCGGAATAGAGATTTTTGTGTGGAGAAAAAGGTTTTAATAATTGCCTAGGAAAGAAGTGCAAACGTGGCCATACGTCATAAAAAGTTCCCCGAGACCCGAGATGGAGGGGATTAAAAATCAACCTCAACACCCACGTACCTCAAGAGTAAATTTCATTTAATATCTCGGAATTGTACGATCGATTTTCACGTACAAAGAAATCAGTTTACGTTTAGAAAACAAGCTTTCCAGAGATATAATTTGTAAAAGTGTGCGACCATTACTTCAAAAGTTGGTTATGAAAAAGACAAGGATTTTATCGTTTTGTCGCCGATTTGTATAAAAGCCCTGGCCGTGCCAGGCAATTCATGCAGTATCAGTCAGCCCAGGGGGGGGGGCGTGACGTTGGAGCATCGTATATGCAGTTTCAAACAGCCTGCGGGCGTGACACTGTGTCACTATCATCGTATATGCAGTTTACAGCAGACCTCGTGGGGAGGTGCTGCATCACAGTGTCCAGGTCATAGTACGAGAAGTATCATCATAGTATCGCCGTGTGAAGACTTAGGAGAATCCTAGTACAGGATTTAGTTCCGCCAGTATCAGTCTTATAGTGAAAGTTCCGTATTACAGTCAAAGTAGGCTGCGAACTTAAAGAACAGGCGATAGGTCTTCAAATAACAGTTTAGTAAAACGACTGAAAGTATCGTAACGCATGAAGTACCAACGATAGAGAAACGAACATTTCTATTAAAAGTTAAGGAACCCGATCAGGGTCGGACGAAATAAGTGCCGCCTAGTATTCTGAATAAAATAGGGACTAGAGCGAAGAATATTAAGAAGGGAAAATTTAATCCAAGATAGAGTCTCATTGGAGACAAACGAACAGTAAGAGCATTAAGCTTCGAAACTAAGGGAGAGCAGTAAATGCTAGAGAATCATAGGTCACCGAGAAAATATTCGAGAGACCGTATATAGGACAGACTGTATCTTGACCAACTAAATTAATGTCTAGAAAGAAACGACTTCGAGCTAGTAAAATATAAGCCGAATAGTCAGGAAACCGGATCTGAAGAATTACCGTTCCAGGGAGGGGTAGATTGATCGAGACTTTCAACTTCTTACCAGATAGGGAGCCGACAACTAAGAGATTCACCCTTGGAAACGGGAAGCAAGAAATCACGTGTGCAAGGCCTAATCAAAGCCTCAGTGATTAGAAGCAGTGTAATGTAAATATAGAAAATTTCTGTTAGTATAGTAATTTCCAGTGAATTTATTTGTGTATGATAGAAGAATACAGAATTGTATTCGAAATGTTACCAGTGTTTAAGGTATACGTTCTATCATGTGAGTAACCATTTCATTATGTTATGTGTTGGGGAATATTTGTGTACAATCCACCTGAGAATGAGAAATAGGGATGTTTTGAATAACAAATAACAGAATAATAGCGCGATCTGAACGATTAATATTGAGAAAGTATAAAATGATTATGTGAAATGAATAAATCCCTTAGGGGAAATGTATGAAATAAAATATCAGTGTATTTGATAAATGATTTAATGTTATGAAAGCAAGCGTAATAATAATAATAATAACAATTATATAAATGAAGATTAAGTTGAATATTATGAAAGTAGTAGCTTTTGAGCTCCTGTAAAAGAATATATATACATGTTGTGAATACATGGTCTTAAAGTATAGCGATTATTGTCACGGGAGAGGATTAATATAAAATTGAATGTAGAGCAAATGTTGATTTTGAATTTATCAGTTCTTTGGAAGACACTTGGCCGTAAAGTAATGTGTAGCGCAATGTAGCGCATTAAAGTAATTTGTCACGCTAGGAAGGCGTTGAACCTAAATATACTTGGTAAATTAATTGTGAGGGGCATTTGGTCGTGGTAATTGAGCTATGATAAGTCCTCTAAAATGTGATGTGATCACGAGGCCGTTGTGTGTATTTTATTATAAAGGGTGCTATTTATTGAAGTATGAGCGCGGGTATAAGGTAATAAGGGCTGCCGTAAGCCGCAAATGTATAAGTCCTCCAGTAAGGGTTGTGGTTCCCGAGGCAGTGAAAGAATCGAACCCAGGTTCGTCTGTGTGAAGCCCCTAAATATTTGTTGTTGTATTGAATTATTCTTACCCACCAATGAGGACACTTCATAATTAATAAATGCCAAGTTTACGAGAGTGGTCTATGAACCTAAATAATGTTGTTAAAATAAATGAATGAAAAGCCAGGTCTGTTCAAAGAACTGCGTGTATGAAATAGCTGTATAAGCAGAGAGTAGCCCGTCTCTGTGGGCGAGACTTGGGGTTCCTACTCCCGGATAATAAATCACGCTAAGTGGTACGGCCCGACCCTTACTATTAACGGAAGTGTGGTAGGTCTGGTAGCCGTCTGTCTGAAGTAAGAATACACCGCGAGTGTTTAGAGTTTGTTAATGACCCGGGATTCGAACCGAGGTTCTTGTAGATGTAATGTACCGCTTGCAAGTTCAGATCGTTGCTTTCTTATGAGATGATGGTCTTTTAAGACAAATAAATAAATCCCTAATGTAATGTTATATGATGTAGGAATTCACGAGTTCAGTGAAGACAATTAGATTTCGGGAGTGATCTTAATTTTTGACATGTTCAAGTAGTCTTCTATAACTCGGGAGTACACAAGTGTTTTCCCAATCACTGTAATGAATTGTTGACTGAGATAGATGGTAACATAAGAACATTGTGAAAAGCCCAAAAATTTAAGTAAAGGAGTAACAGTACTTTAATAAGAATTATATATTGTTTTGATTATAAGATACTCATATAATAAGAAGTGAGGTGTTGTATAAGAATAACACAGCATATATAAAAATTATCGAGCTATTGGAGCTCTTGATTTTATGAAATTTTAAAGGGATACTTTATGGAAGTGAAAAGAGATGTAAGTTTGTTGGTTTATAGGAAACCATTTATTATGATTTAACCTTTGTTTGTTTATGTATTCCTTGTTCACTCCGAACAAGTTAGAAGTATTGGTCAGTATTTTATTTGTTTATTTTGTTGTAGCGCCATATATTTGGTTAATTAAATGCTTTATAGTAGGAGTTGATTTTGTTTATTTATTTTGGAAGTGTATCCTCTATTTAATCCAAAATGTGTAATTCACAGAGTGGGAGAACATACCATAACCCCGAAAATCCCGATTTGAGCATTGCTGGCATACTGTGATTTGCATATTTCATGCTACATGGGCACATAATTAAGACACTCGTATGGAAATTATAAAGCTCGCTTACGCTCGAATTATAAACATACTCGTGTCTTAATTATTGCCATTATAGGTTCGTTGCATAACGTACTAATATGACATAATTTGAATGATATAAGCTTAAGTCATCATGTAATATTTGTCATTAAAAAACATAACGGAAAACTATGTGTCATAACATCTGGGTCCTTAATAAGTTCGGATTGTAATCCAAAAACTATCCACAGGTTTACTCCAAACACTATCAGCAGTTTATCCGCTATCCGCACACAGCCATGCAAACTATACCCGCATGGAGAAAACATTTGTGGATATCCGCATCCGCGCAGGGCTTTAGATAGAAAGCTTAATCCCTTGCCCCCCCCCTCCAGGGGCTCACATCTAGAGAGACGTGGGTTGGCGACCACGGGACCCCAGCTGAGTCCGGCATTGCTTCCACTTACTTTGCCGTGCTCCTCTCCGTCTTCTTTTCTGTCGAACTCTCTTGGTCACCTCTTGTTCTCTTCCGACCCCGACGGTATAGGGTATCCGCGGCCTAGGAAGTCTTTCACATTCCCGCCTTAATTGGCCCTTGTCTCATCTTTCCTGGTACCCTCATTCTTCGAGGGGTCAGCCTTCTTTTTCTTTTCATGTTATCTCCTGCCATCTGCACAAGGCCCTCAAGGCCCCGCCACTTCTGGTGTACCCTGGATAATACTACACCCTCAAGGGCTCACGGCTGGTGAGTTTGGGAGATGGCGATCCCGAGGGATTCCTGAGCTGGGTCCGGTTTGCCCTTGGGGCGGGCCCTCACCTTTCTCCCGTTTCCCGCCTTTCATGGCTCTCCTTCCTTCCAAGTCCCTCAATCCTCATTCTTCGAGGGTTGAAGGCATTTCTTTTCTTCCTGTCCTTTATTTGCCTTATCCATTATTTGTTTAGCATTTCTTCTTCTAGTATGTAAGTTTGCAGTTAGTATTAGTTATAGTTTTTGCTTTCTCATCTCATCTTTCACTATCACCCAACCCATTAGGGGCCGATAACCCAGGTGTTAGGCCCCTTAAAACAACAATTATCATCATCATCATCATTACTCCCTCGTAATAATACACACCTAGTGTAGGGCAGACTGGCAGGGAAGCAACCTGTGCACACTTGTAGGAAAGCGCAATAGTGAAGACCATAACAGGAAGTGTCATCGGCAGGAAGCAGCGCGGGAGAAATTGGATTTTCTTCTCTCACCTCACTCACCCTGGAGATTATTGTGTAAACTGTGTACACAGCAGAGTGGTGGTTCAAGCACTCGTGTCTCAAGATCGATTAAACCAGGGCAGAGTGGTCTCCCGTTCACTCAAACACAGCTGGCTCTAAAGTCTTCTCTCGCTGCTATTAATACTGCCTCATGGACAAAAGTTAAGCAATTTCTTCGTCTTCTGGTCGGGAAAGGATCGAATGACCTCAGGAGGTCTAAGGTAGAATGTGTTTCTTTAATAAGTCAATTCAAGGAATTAATTTTCCCCGGCTTACACACGTGGCCTCTATCACACATTCTCGTGATATGTAGATTCGAATCCTACCGTCTGCTGGCTATTATTAGCATTATTTCTTCGAATATAACTTTCAACTCTCCAGACGTTTATGGGTTTTATTTATTTACTAGCTGAAGAACCCATTCTTCGAAGGGCTTTTAGTACTTGCTGGCCTAAATCAATCATATAACTACACATTCGTAATGTAGTTATGTTATTTCCCTGTTACCAACTAAATCCATAACTTAACCAGCGGAACCGAAATAAATAGTATTAAAACAGCTCAATAGAAGTGATTTGATTGCTTTCCGTGACATTGATGAAGTAGAAAGTGAACAAGTTAGTCTTCGAAACTAAATAAAATTTGAACACTTTATGTCATCGATAACACAAGAAACAAAACTGAAATACCAGTTAAATTAAGCTCTTTGAAGTAACCAAATGGAAGGACTGAAATCAAACAATGAGTGACGCGTAAGTGCAATAACCAACACCTAGGACTATCCTATGAACAAAAGCTGAATATACTCCTTAGTATTACAACAGAGAACACCTCAGCTGAAATTGCCCGATATGTATTTACGAAGTCTTCGAACAGAGCAGATTATTAAAATGTACAGTTTGCCCCGTTAATGTACTGTGATCACTTATAGCATACCACTGAATGGAAGCGTGAGATTTTATGTGATCGTTAATGTGACGTCTTAAACAACGGGACATCTTTCTTACGTGGAGTCCGAACCACAAGATGTGCCATCTGAACTTTATTAATCCGAGAAAAGTACAGTGTTAACTTTGTGACCATAACGCAGCCGCAGTTTTCACGCCTTTAGCACTGATTGGCTTCTGCTTGATAATTCACAATGCCTCTACCTAATCCAAAATGAGTAAGAGATGTCTGACAGCCGCTGCACTGTACTGATTGGATCACTGTCAATTTGCAAGAATGGTGATGAAAGATGGTGAGTCATAGTGACTTCAAAACATACGAAATCCTAAATGAAGGCCACGGTTGCCTCATCCAATCCTTTCCTGAATTACAAATACTCACGCTAATACAGCCTTCACAATAATACAGGTTATCAGGCAAATTCCCCCCCCCCCACACCTAAGTAAACGGCGCTACATGACCACAATGTCGCAAAGCCTCAAATTAAATCATCAGCAGCAACAACAACATCATAAATAACAGCAACACGATAGCAAGTATCAAAGAACGGCAATAGAATTAGTCGTAAAACTTGCTTAAATGTCAGCATCTTCCTAAAATAAAGTGTCACCAAGAGTATAAAATTCGACTCAAAATCACGTTTGCTATGCGACCCCATAATCATACTAATATCTAACAAGATGTTCAGTAAAGAACATATAGCCTACTTTCTCCTAAATGCATGGGTATTGTTATAACTCTTTGTCCTTTTCAAGGAGTATAATTGAATGTTGGTTGTAGTAGCTTGTTGAAATACAACGTGCTATAGGGATATTAAACATGAATATGAGGTACCCTTTGCTAGTGCTACCTCTGTAAAAAAAAAGTCCTCTCGGCACGCCGGAAGGCGGAGGTAGATTTCACCGGACAAACTTGGGGATAGGCGAAAATAGGCAGAATATGCAGGTTTTCGTAGAAGGATCAGACCTCATTTATTGCGAGAAGGTATTTTATAATTGGAGCTTAATTAACATTGTTTTTCGTCATTTTATGCTTATTTTAAACATTTTATTGTCTTAGGGGAACGGTAACCTTCTTGTCATTTGGGGTCCATTTTTATACTTGTGGTCACACTGTCCTTATGCAAGGTTTCGACACTGATGTGTAACTATGTAACGGTCTGTTACTTCTTCACGCAAAATTATATCTCCCGCAGAGATTTTGGTTGGTTCCTCAGTTTAGGGGCTGCGACAACGCGGTCATGTAACCCCGTGTACTTAGGGATGGCTGTATTAGTCTGTAATTCAGGTAAGGACTGCAGACGGTCATTTTCAAGCAGTAGTTCCTAATGTTGCTACCAGGTACTACCGTCAACGACACCTAACTGTGAACTTGGCTACTAGATGCCACCGCAGCCAGCAACTCGCAACGAACGTTGGAACTTCCCCTCCAAAGGAAAGCATACTGAGGGATTTTTAGCGCTCTTAGAAAATCCGACGACTTCGGCCGGCTTTGAACTCGCGACCTTGGGCATAGACATTCAGCATGCTACCAGTTACGTCACCGAAGCCGCATCACACTAAGTCAGATGGAAATCTGAATATGATCTCGTGCAAGTGCGTTATCTTGGCAACGTCTGATGGCTCATCCCTCATCAATTTAGTAGTGTTGCCATGGCAACCACTGATAGCTCTTGGCATTTTCTTATAATTCCGAAATAATTTTTCTCATCCCCTGGCATAATGGTGGGTCATATCAAAAATTCTTTCAGACAAAAGTTTTAGGTAATTATCAGGGGAATATTGTCCATTTTGTACGGTTTTGATAATGTGCCTATTAAGAGAGATATGATTAATGATTCCCGAAAAACCCACTTTTTCCCACCCCTTTGGTCAATGGTTGGTGCTATAAAAAAACTCTTCAAACATAAATTTTTGGGATTTATCCGACACATAGTATGAACGTTGAACGGATTCGATATTTCACATATTAAGAGAGTTATAGCAATATTTCACTTTTTCGAAAAAAGCCCCCCCATTTTCACCCCCTTCGACCGATTTAGCCCAGTAACGAACTCGACCGAGATTTTATAGGTATACATATTCGATAAAAAATTCAAAGTGATTGGTGCAAAATTACGGCAGTTATCGTGTCCACAAGAAACTGATATACATACACATATATATATATATATATATATATATATATATATATACATACATAAATTATATATAAACTTTTGAACTGACGGTGGTTTTGGGGTCTGGGGGATATGAAACGCGAAGATATGTCGAAATTTTCCGGAAGTCGAAACATGGGACCCATTGCAATAGTTAGCTTTCTAATGAAATCTACCTAAAAATTCATTCAATTTGGTTTCACCGTGCTTGAATTGATCCGGGGAATGGATTTGCACACATACATGGCAGCTATTTGCAAACAATTGGGCTGATGACCTTGTAGTCAGTCATAAGATGCTTTCCACAAAAAGGCATGTTGTTGCAAAATCCGGTAGAGATCAAATTATTAGGATGGTCGAAATTTGATTGCCTTTTGCTAGTGCTACCTCTGTACCAAATTTCGTTCAATTCGGTTTCACCGTGTTTGAATTGATAGGGGGAATCGATTTGCACGCATACATGGCCACCATCTGCAAAATATTGGGCTGATGATCTAGCAGTTTAGTCAGAATATGCTTCCCACATAAAGATTTGTTTTTGCAAAATTTGGTAGAGACTAGATTAATAGGTTGGTCGTAATTACATTTTAGCCTTTAACATTTGGGTGGCCGCGATTACGTTTCCGTCAAGATAGCGGTGATATAAAAATGACACTGAGGTGGCCTTTTCTAGTGCTACCTCTGTACCAAATTTCGTTCCATTCGGTTTCACCGTGTTCAAATTAATAGGGGGAATCGATTTTCACACAAAGATGGCCGCCATCCGCAAAATATTAGGCTAATGACCTATTAGTTTGGTCAAAGGATGCTTCCTCCATAATGGTATGTTGAAGCAAAATTTGGTAGAGATCGGATGATTAGATTAATCGTAATTTGATTTAAGCTTGGAATATTTGTGTGGCCGCCATTACGTTTCCGTCAAGATGGCGGCGATATAAAACATGACACTGAGGTGCCCTTTGCTAGTGCTACCTCTGTACCAAATTTCATTCCATTCAGTTTCACCGTGTTCGAATTAATAGGGGGAATCGATTATGACACAAAGATGGTCGCCATCCGCAAACTATTAGGCTAATGACCTATTAGATTTGTCAAAGGATGCTCCCTTCATAAAGGTATGTTGTTGCAAAATTTGGTAGAGATCGGATGATTAGGTTAGTCGTAAATTGATATAAGCTTTGAGCATTTGGGTGGCCGCCATTACGTTTCCGTCAAGACGGCGGCAATATAAAACATGACACTGAGGTACCCTTTGCTAGTGCTACCTCTGTACCAAATTTCATTCCATTCGGTTTCACCGTGTTCGAATAATAGGGGTAATCGATTTTGACACAAAGATGGCCGCCATCCGCAAACTATTCGGCTAATGACCTATTAGATTTGTCAAAGGATGCTTCCTTCATAAAGGTATGTTCTTGCAAAATTTGGTAGAGATCGGATGATTAGGTTAGTCGTAATTTGATTTAAGCTTTGAACATTTGTGTGGCCGCCATTACGTTTCCGTCAAGATGGCGGCGATATAAAACATGACACTGAGGTGTCCTTTGCTAGTGCTACCTTTGTACCAAATTTCGTTCAATTTGCGCTCACCATGTTCGAATTGATAGGGGGGGGGGGACAGACATTCAGAGTACACACACTCACACACACACACATACTCACACACACACATACACACACACAGACAGACACACTTTTTTCGCCCTGTAGTGATCTCATAAGTCTACTTTCATTTTTTGCAAAAATCGAAAGTAGGCTAAAAATGAGATGGTGTGTGTCTGTCTGTCTGTCTGTCTGTCTGTCTGTCTGTTACTCAATAACACAAGAAACACTGGTCCGATTTAAATGAAATTCTGCATGGATGTAGCTGATTTACCAGGTTTACATATAGGATACTTTTTATTTCGAAATTTTGTACTATTAAAAATGGCGACCATTTTAGTGACGTCACTACACCCTTTGGTTTCAAAATTTCATATTTCCATGTCAAATAAAAAAAGAACGGTAGGAAATAGCATACTTTTGATGGCACATACGAGCTTTGAAATTCAATTTCCTATCCAAAAGGTCCTTATCACTTTTCGTGTATCTCCAACGGTTAGCGAGTAAAACCAACATTTGTGACGTCACTATACCCTTTGGTTTCAAAATTTCATATTTCCATGTCAAATAAAAAGAGAACGGTAAGAAATAGCAAACTTTTGATGGTACATACAAGCTTTAACTTTTAATTTTCTATCCGAAAGGTCCTTATCACTTTTCGTATATCTCCAACGGTTAGCGAGTGAAACCTAAATTTGTGCAATAAAACACGGTCAACACCGACAGGTGCAGTATATCTCTCTATATACAGTATAAAAATGAAAGTTTGTCTGTTTTTCTCTGAATTTCTACGGAAATTTGAGTTGTTTACACGTTTCAGACTGTTTTATGATGGATGCGCCCGTTTTTTTTTGTCTGTCTGTCTGTTTGTTTGTTAGTTCATCTGTGGACAACTTTGTTCCCTTATAACTCGAGATCGGCTGGGTGTATCAACGTAAAAGTTGGTACAGATATCCATCAGAGGCACGACACTTATCATTGATATAACTCTTCTCCGTAGCTCTCATAAAAGAGGGCCTACCCCCTTAAAATACATGCTGAAATAGGCGTAGAAGGACGAGACAAAGCTCATTTTCAGCCCCTCAATGTGAGAGATAAAACTCGGGTACCCGAAAACCATATTTTAAGGCCCTAAGACCAACCGTTTTTGAGATATTCCCAGAAAACTAATTTCATTTAATAAACTAATGAACAAATGCTAGCCAGTAACCATGGCAACAGATTCTCAGAGGTCCATCTATTGCTGTAAGACGCAACGCAATTCCATTAATTACATTAGTGTGAAAGTTTGCAAACGGCTAGAAGGTTATCACGGAACCAAATTAAGTCGTAAAATTCATCAATACGTTTAACGCGCTTAAGGGGATCAAGGGGTACTCTAGAATTTTTTCACGCGATTTACACCTGCGGGTGTGGTACGGCAGGTCTATTATATTCCTATCCCCATATTATTCATTCATTCATTTCATATAGGCCATCTATGGACCGCGTCATTCCCACTGTCTCCTACTGGCTTTGATGTTTGCCCACTACGCCCGCATTCGTTCTCGGTGGACTTCCTTCCGTTCCTGGGTCCAAATCTTTCCCGTTTTCAGCTTCGGTTTTTCTTGGAAACCTTTGCAAGCTTGAAGTTTCCTTTTGAGTGGAGCGCGCTCCTGAATGTCAATTGGTGTAATCCCCACTTCTTTCAGATCTTCATCCTGTTCTATGAACCAGGCCCATTTTGTTTTCCTCTCCTGAAAGTAAGTTATGTTGCGGTTGGACTGTCTCGCTGGGCTCATTCGTTTCACATGCCCAAAAAATGGTATCCATCTCTTCCGGATGACGTTACTTATCTTCTCCACATGAGTATATAGTTCATGGTTATGCCGTCTTCTGTATTCCCCATTGTCTTTGATGGAACCCAATATCTTTCTCAAAATTTTTCTTTCTTTGGCCTCCAGTTTCTCGACCAAGCCTATTTTTTGTTCATCGTGAGGCATTCGGAAGCATGCAAGACTTCCGGACGGATGACACTGCAGTAATGTTTTAGTTTTGCGTTGAAGGATATTGACCTTTTCTTATAGATGTCCTTAGTTAAATGGTAGGCCATTTCCATTTTGCTCATGCGTGATTGAATGCTTCTTTCTCTGATAATATCCCTTCCCTGACCCGTCCTGAGAAGAAAAGTACATGACCATTGGCTGCATTAATCATTTAAAAAATAGGCGTTATAATTTCTCCCTATATTATATTATTATTAGTATTATATTATGGCGGACAACGACTAGATAAATCCCCTCGGTGCCAGAAACAAAACTCGGTGGCCCTAAAGGGTCCTCGAAAACTACATTATAAGGCTCTAAATCCAACAGTTTCTGAAATATTCCCAGAAAACTAATTTAATTTAATTTTACAAACTAATGAAGGAATGCAAATAGGTAACCATGAGAACATTATATCAAGGGGTGGCTTACAACTTTCCTTCTATTTCTGTAAGAAGCAATGTCACTCCATTTATTACATTTCTGTGAAAGTTTGCAAATGGCTATAAGGTTATCACGGAACTAACGTAGACTGTACAATTCATTAATGCAATTAAGGGGGTCAAGGGGTAACCTAGAATTTTTTCATGCAATTTTCACGTTCGACATATAGTACAAAAGGTCTATTATATCTCCAAACAGCAACATTATTTTCAAAAATTCTTGAAATGAACCAGCATTTTTTTTGCGGCTTTTAGGAATTTGGGCAATTTGAGGCTAAAGAACCTGTATTTTCATGCACCACAAGCCTTTATAATTTATGAAAGGGGTCTTCCTGTGTATGAGCACCTAGCACAACGAAGAGGATCAGTTTTTATGTAACGTGTATTGCGTTTCGTCTACAAGGCTTTCAATTGTATTTCACGTCAGGAAATACACGTTAGGCGAATTTAGTCTGAGAGCACATTTTAACTTTTTTTTTGTCGATAAACGGGTTCATCGTAAGGATGATTTTGTTTGATACTGTGTGGTAGATATACCCTTATTTGGATATATCGGTAATATGTTCTAGACAATAGAATTGTCTGTCTGTCTTTCTTTGTATCTTTATGAAGCTTACACCTATAACTCGTGTTCGGATGCTTGGACCATCGTATAATTAGGTATGGTCACCATGAGAGTCAATACACCAATCATTTATAAAACTCTTCACCGCACTTTTCATACAGTAGAAAGGTGGATATAGAGAAAAACTTCTCATTACACGCTAAAATAGGCGAAATATAAAAATTATCCTAGAAGGACGACCGAAGCATATGTTGCGCTTCTCAATGTGAGACACAAAATTCGGGAATCTATAAAGGGTCTCCGAAAACTACATTTTAAGGGCCTTAAATTAACCATGTGTGTGATATTCCCAGAAAACTAACTTCGTTCTGATAAACTTGAAGGAATGACAAACCGCTAACCATTGCAACAGTAGCTCAATTGATAATGTCTGGTGTTAACAACGAACACCGTTCGAAGAACGGGTACTTCTGCTAGTAGCTTAATAATTATAAAAGCACAAAATATTATATTATTAAAAATATTAAAAAAGAGTGAATTTCCAAATGTCAATTCTAAGTGGGTGTTTCAGTGATGGAAAGAAAGCAAATTTCATATTTCATTATCAAGGGGTTTGTGCTTTTTTTGTTTTCTTTTTCTTAATTGTATTAGCCCTGCGTGTTTTGACGCACAGAAACATTTCAAAGGATAATGGTAGTCCGCAGATAAACGCATAGAATCCCAGCTTCTTAATCATACATGCATTTGATTAGGGAAATAACGAATACCCCAAAACAACATTAGGAAAATACCATTTAAGAATCGTGAGACAAACTAACTCGAATCACACACGATATCACCCGATATTGTTTCTTGCACAATTTTGAAAAAATAGGCTTATGAGATCACCTTTTGTCCGTGTGTGTGTGCGTGCGTGCGTGTGTGTGTGTGAGAGGTGTGTGTGTGTCCCCCTAATAACTTTTAAACGGCTGGAGCGATTTCAATGAAACTCGGTAAGTTCATAGCACTATTCCCGGCGACCTCGACCGTGCCCTTCAGCTTTTGTTACGTCTCACCAATCCAACATGGCGGCTGTGCGAAATATTTCACTAGCATTCAATATCTCCAAAACTATTACCGATATCGCCCTGAAATTGTGTACGGTGATAAAGGGCACTACTAGAAGTTCACTTATGAGACTTTGAAAATCCTGGTGACTACAATACCAACATGGCGGCCAAGCGAAATTGAGACTTTTAAATAGACTTTTCTCGCGATTTAACTATCCAAACGTAATGAAACTTGGTACAGCAAATGTTTATACACATTGTAATGCACTGAAGTCTAATTTAGTTCAATTGTTTACATAACCTCAAAATGGCGGCTGTGCGAAATATTTCACTGGCATTCTATATCTCCGAAACTATTACATATATCACCCTGCAATTTTGTACGTTGATAAAGGGTACTGCTACAAGTTTACCTATGTATATTTCATAAACCTGTAAAGTACAAAACGAACATGGCGACCAAGCGAAATTGAAACATTTTAATTGACTTTTCTCGTGATTTAACTCTCTGAGCGCAGTGAAATGTGGTACAGTAAATGATTTTGCAGATTGTAATGCACTGCCTTCTAATTTAATACAATTATTTACATAACCTCAAGATGGCGGCTGTGCGAAATTTTAAAATTAAGTTTTTATTTCTTGTGTCGTAATCATGCGATCGAAGTGAAAATTTGAATAATGAACCTAGGCAATAATTGTCCTTGAATGGCATATAACTCTATGGCATACAGTATACATATAACAATCCTAAATGGCGAGCTTCCGAAATATTTAGATGGTTCTCAATATCTATGAATGTTTTACAGCAACCAAACTGATTTTTTTTATGTTCATAGAGACTATGAACATATGTTCACATATAGGACTTTCAGTAACCTGGTGAGCACAAATCCAACATGGCGGCGACGCGAATTATAAATATTTAAGTGGACGTTTCACGCGAATTAACTATCCGAGTGCCATGAAACGTTGCACGTTAAATGCTTATACAAATGTTGATCCACTGGCATCTAATTTAATTCAATTGTTTGCATAATCACAAGATGGCTGCTGTGCGTAATTTTAAAATCTCGTTTTTACTTCTTGTGTTCTAATCATGCGATTGCAGTTTGAATACCACACGTACACAATAATCTAAATGTAATAGTACAAAAATAAAAATCCAACCTGGCGACCATCTGAAATATTTAGACTTTTCTCAATATCTACGAATCTGTTACAGCAATTAAACTGAAATTTTGTATGTTGATAGAGGCAATTAACATGAGATGGATATATGAAAATAGGCTGTATAGTTCTTCACGGAACTAGTTGTTAAAAATATGTCACACAACCTACAAATAATTTGAATGGCATTACATGTTGTAAACAATTATCTAAAACATTATTATTGGCTATTAATTATGTTCAACAAAATTCGTGAAGGGCCATGGCTTATCAAGCGACCACTGCCCAGCCATTCGGCCTGCAGATTGTGTTCTAACGTGTGGTCAGCGCTTTGGATCCCCTCGGCCGTTGATCTTGGCTTTCATGAACTGACTTTCAAACAAATATTCATTTGTCCTCACGAGGCTGAGTATACCACGTTTCAGCCCTCACGTTAGTTTCTAATATACCTGTCGGAGCAGGGAATTGAACCCGGGGCTCCACGGTGACAAGCAAGACTGCTAACCACAACGCAACGAGGTGTAGCCTACTCTGATTTGAAGTAAGTTGTAGGCCCTAAACAAATCACACGATGCCAATTAGTACAAGAAAGCCAACTATCCCTTATTAAAAGGAAAAGTATGGGCTTGATGAAATTGAGATTGTTGGACTGATGTTCGGAACCCGTGGTTCGATTTCTTCCCAATTCTTAAACGTCTCCGCGACGGAAACGGGATACACTTGTGCTTCCTTTTGTCCAATCCCCACCAGTGTTTGGTGGTCCTACTCAAAAAGCAATCAAAATTTGTCAAAAAACAAAACAAAACAAAAATACGGCAGGCCCAGTTTAAATCTGAAAAAAGAGTCAAAGTATAAAAAAACAATCAAAATTAGTCAAAAAAGCTCAAGAAGTCAACAAAAAAATCACAGTCAAAATAAGTGAAAAGCAGCTCAATAAATAATTAATTAAATAAATAATTAAATAAATAAATAAATAAATAAGTTAAATAAATAGTCAAAATAAATAGTACATTATGCAACAAGCCTATAATGGCTATGATTAAGACACGAGTATTTTTTATAAAACGAGCGTACGCGAGTTTTATAATTTCCATACGAGTGTCTTAATTACCATTATAGGCGAGTTGCATACGACTGTTTATGTTCGACGATAATTATAACTTTATTATATGTTTTAACATAAATATTCATAAATATCTGTTGAGAGTCAGCTACTGGAATTTTGTGATCGCAGAGCGAGCGTTGGGTGTTATATCTCTGCCTTTCAAGAGCTTTGAACGACCGACGCATGCGCTCTGTGTGTTTGCAATGCCATATGCAGCCATATGTTTACATCAGCCGTCCCTCAGTAATATTGTCACCGCAGTCATTTGAAGACAATGCGCTGTGTAGAAATTAGTGTTGGTGATTTTAAGGTACAGTGCTATTTCTTGTCTCATATTCGCCAGTTTATTTACGCGAACATATGGACGGTGGGTATTCCATGTCGGTAGTTTATTATAGTTCGATGTTGTGTTTATGTCCGACATGTTGGATTTTGAGCGCATGCGCGAAGTTATCGTTACCTAATTGGTCAATGAACGAGCTCTGATTGGCTGGAGAAACTGTATCATAATGGAAAACAGTGTTATAATGACCATCATTATGATACAGTTATCTGACACATAATAGTGAGGGTCGAACATAAAATAAATAACAAAATCAAACAAAATTATTCAAAAACAGTCTCCATTCTGCTGGCATAGAGAGTGAAATAAAAGTGGACGTAAGTGGCTACTGTATTATCAGCTTCTAGAATCGTAGTCATCGCCGATGCGAAGCGTTATTACCCATTCACGATTTGATTGCCGCTGAGCGTGGCTTCGCCAGCATTGTTGTTTATTGTAGCATGAGCCCTGCGGGGCAAGGCGGAAGACTCAGTGATGACATAGTACAGTCTGCGCATAAGTCAAGCAGTAATGCATCAGATATGCGTCACAGGAATTCATGTCACCACGGACAGTTAAACGATGACTGAGGCTACTGGAGCTGAATCATATCCTACTCGCACAACTGTACCTGTCAACGAAGCAGACTAACTTGTGACACAAGTAAACAAAGAATAGTTCCCATCTCGACCGCCGGCAATCAATTCGTGAAAGGGTAATACCGATAACAACGTTGCAATTAGAGCTGCCGTTGTAGGGTTAAGGCATATCTAGCCATGTTACCACCTCTACACCATTTAATTGTCACTGTGTATTTGTATTGAACTTGCTTGTCTATTTTGACAATTTCTGTTCACATCCATTTATTCTATATTCTGCGTTAAACTTTGACAAATTACCTGCCGTATAATAAAGGATGCAATAGCAAAATTGAGCACCTCGTGTTGTAGTGTCTGCTATTCTTGGCCATGGCCTCGGAGGTCCTGTTTCAATTCTCGGCTCTGTCAAGAAATTTAATTCTGATCTGATGGCTGGAACGGGATACGCTCAGCGTCGTGGGGCAAAACTGAGAAGAGGCGGGTTCGATTCCTACCTCACCCATCCTGGAAGTGATTTTCCAAGGTTTCCCAATTCTACTCATGACGAATGCCAGGATGTTTCCTATTTCTTCTTCCCAGTATTCAACTAAATTACAGAATTTATCACTAATACAGCCATTACAGCAACACAGATCATAAAAAACTCCCAACACACACCCAAGTACTTGGGGCTAAAAGATGACAATGTCCATTTGAAGGAATAACAACAAAAACAAAGCAATATAATGTTATTTGGTTTACGTCAATTAACTACTGCGACTTTTAGAGACGCCGGGGTGCCGGAATTTTGCCCCGAAGGGGGTCATTAACGTGCCAGTAAATCTACTGAAACGGCTCTCTTGCATTTGCGCACCCTCAAATGCCAGATGACTTCGCCAGGATTCGATCCTGCAACCTTGGCAAAAAATCTAAAAAGCAACAATCTGTTATTATGCCAACTCTTCTACATTGATACATGTTCATGGTAAAGATACCAAGGTATATTACTTTGTACAATTCTGCTGTCAATTTAGTGGTTGACAGCATACATGAAACATTCATATATCGACGAATTTAAGCATATCTAAAATGTATCCCTTCCTCACCCTGCTTCTCTAGCTTTGAGAATCGTATCATCAGGAATGTCATGGGTATACTACATATCCACGTCAGTGCCACAAGAAAGAAGATTCTCTGTTCGTATGAATTCCTTTAGTACGTCTGTCAAATGGAGATGGGGAAATTGTTTCCTCTGCTTTTATTCCATTACATAACAGTGACGGCTTCAAGTCCCCGGGGTCTGAAACCTTTCAGTAGGAGCTCAAGGGAAGAAAACACATCATCAATATAGTATAAATGAACTTGCATATTTTTGTATATAACTCTCACTTTAAATATCTTAATCATGTAGACTAACGGCTTAGGAGCTCTCTACGTTGTGCATATACGTTTTAAAAACGTATTTGGATGGAAATTTCTCTACTAGAAAGCGCTATAGTGTTCGAGGAGCTTAGATATCTAACCTCCTTGACTTTCATAGTGCTTCAAGGAACAATGAAATTCGACATGCCATTCCAACTTTCGGTACCAGATATCAATGATACCTAGTGGTGAACGTTAGAACTTTGATAGAGCGTTCCGACGAAATCTAACCTAACAATTTAACTTCACACAAGTTTAGCCTGTGGAAGGACCTTTTACATGACATAAAAGCATTAAAAATTATAAAATATATATTTATTGACCGCAGCCAATGGCCATACAAGAAAAGAATGTCTTAAAAATGAAAAGCTTCTTTTTGGTTACATAGTTGTCATTCTTTGCACACAATGTGCATTATTGTTTATCGTAATCACACAATGATTTTGATCGTTTTTGCAAAATTGCAAACATCACACAGTTTACACACACACGAATCACAAGGTTCGTGAAATCGCTTATTTGTGCAGACCGCATGATAGAATCCATGGCACGCAAACCTGGTAACAACATGTCTCAACTCGTAGTAAGTCTGAGTCCAGAGCCTATTCATCATCGCGTCAGAGATGTAAAGTTCCCACCATACGTCTGCTCTTTTTTGTTCTCGTCTGCGTATAGTGTCTTGGAAAGCGGTCGGTGATGGCAGAAACATTCATTTCTGATCTCTTGTATCAGATAGTCTTCCTTAGATATATATATATATATCTATATATATATACGAGTCTTGAACGAGTGAATTTCGAGACACCAAGCGTTCTCTTGAGGAAAGAGACCTTCATTTTCTCTAGAGTTTCTAGATCACTCACTTTCAATTGATCCCATATAACCTCAATTTCATACGTCAAACCCGGTATTATTTTTGCTCGAAAGAGTTTCATTGCGGTAGTCAGGTACAGTTTTACTGGTTTTGGAATGTCTTTCATAGCTCTAATTGCTGCTGTTGCTTTTTCTCTAACATGAAAAGATAAGGTGGTCCGTGTAGTTTGAAGGCAAATGCCTAGATATTTAAATTGATTCACAATGGCTAATTTGTTTCCTCCTAGGTACAATAGGTCTTTAGGGGCCGATAACCTAGACGTTAGCCCCTTAAAACAACAATTATCATCATCATCAACAATTGGTCTTGTAATGCATTTCTTCCTCCCGCCCGGAACGTCATCTGAACTGTCTTCTTGGTATTGATTGTAAACTTATTTTCCATCGCCCAATCCGAGAGTCTATCGATCGCATCTTGGACAAGAAAATAATGCTCCCCAATTTTTGCATTTAATTGTACGATACTGAAGAATGGTACAAGTTCATAATAGTCTACATTAATTTCACTTTCCGTGAGTAATATTTACTATTTTAGATAATGACTCAAAATCTTTAAATTCTCTCCTGAGAAAATCACTCTTTGACCTCTGGTAGTCTTCCTCCGGTGGTGCGATATGAAATAATTTTAAATATAATTGATTGTCAATATTCACTACTATTGAGCCATTAATTTCTGAGTAGTATTGCACCTTTGTTTACATGTTAGTCGTTTATACTCATTATCATAGTTTATAATATAACATGTGGGCTATCACATTGTGAATCCTTTATGTTTTCAGACAGCGTATTAATGGAAGTTAATAATTCTCTCTCGCGAACATACACAGCCCTTTGTTGGAATATTCATCAATGAAGGTCATAATCTATTGAATAATCAATTCAGTGCTGTAACGACAGTAATTGAGCGAGGTTGGTGTGGGTCATTCCATGGCTACAATTCAACAAGATGTACACATGAACACAACTTTTAATGTGTGTGATTAATTCACTACAGATTGGTCATCTTCCCTATGTACTTCGGTGTGTGATTCGTCTATCTGGAGACCATCTCGTGGTGTAGTTTCTAGCATTCTTGGCTGTTACCACGAAGATCCGTATTCGATTCCCGCCTCACACATCCTGGAAGCGGATTTCCAAGCTTTCCCACTTTTACTCCAGGCAAATTCCGGGATGATTCCTAATTTACGTTCACTGTCACCTCACTCCCAGTCCTCATCTAAATTACAAATGCACACACACTACAAGAGACACCACAAGAACATAAATTATCAGACAGATTCTACACGTACGGCAATGAATGACCAAAATGTCCAAGATCCTAAAATGAAACAACAACAACAACAAGATGTTCAGTAAAGAACATATAGCCTACTTTCTCCTAAATGCATGGGTATTGTTTTAGCACCTTCTCCTTTTCAAGGAGTATAATTGAATGTTGGTTGTAGTAGCTTGTTGTAATACAACTTGTTGTACGGATATTAAACATGAATATGAGGTGCCTTTTGCTAGTGCTACCTCTGTACAAAATGCCATTCAATTCGGTTTCACCGTGTTTGAATTGATATGGTGAATCGATTTGCACACATACATTGCCGCTATCTGCAAACTATTGGGCAGATGACCTTGTAGCTCAGTCAAAAGATGCTTCCCACAAATGGGTATGTTGTTGCAACATTTGGTAGAGATCAAATGATTAGGTTGGTCGTAATTTAATTTAAGCTTTTAACATTTGGGTGGCCACCATTACGTTTTCGTCAAGATGGTGGCGATATAAAACAAGACACTGAGGTGCCCTTTGCTAGTGCTACCTCTGTACCAAACTTCGTTAAATTCGGTTTCACCGTGTTTAAATAGATAGGGGGAATCGATTTGCACGCATACCTAGAAGGCCACCATCCGCAAATAATTGGGCTGATGACCTTGTAGTTTAGTCAAATGTTTCTTCATACATAAAGGTATAATGTTGCAAAAATTGGTAGAGATCAGATGATTAGGTTGGTCGTAATTCGATTTAAGCTTTTAACATTTGGGTGGTCGCCATTACGTTTTCGTCAAGATGCCAGCGATATAAAACTTGACACTGAGGTGCCCTTTGCCAGAGCAACCTCTGTACCATATTTCGTTCAATTCGGTTTCACCGTGTTCGAATTGATAGGGGGGGGGGCTAACATTCAGAGTACACACGCTCACAGACACGCAGACACACACACACAGACACACAATTTTTCGCCCTGTGTTGATCTCATAGTCTACTTTCATTTTTTGCAAAAATCGAAAGTAGTCTAACAAATGTGACCGTTGAAATCCGAACTATTTTCTTGAAGTAAATGCTGGGTTTTGGAAAAGCAAGTATCCAAAAATTTTGAAGGTGATAGAGTTAAAACAAGAAGCAAACATCTAATAGGCCGAGGTTCACAGAGCATATTTCCTGAGATCTGAATACTTGCTGATTGGAGACGAAGATTATCAGATAGCCATAGTTAGCACCCCTGGTATGGAATACTTATACGTCGCAATGGATAATGAATACAAATATTTGGTTGTGGATATGATTAAGTCCGTTTATTTATTTATTTATTTATTTATTTATTTATTTATTTATCGACTCTTTAGTGGTGAAATTAAGGTTTTCGGACCTCTCTTACACTTAACCACATATATGTTTGTGGATATTAATTTACCATGTAGAAATCTTAAAACATTAGCAAGTAAATTACACTACATATTTTTTGCACATACAAAATACAAATTTACATTAATAACTATTTCAATATCGAAATACAATTACACACTCATTCACACAAATCAGTCGGCAGTACTCATAAGCTTTTTAAATAAATTTTTATAGATTTGTATTTTTGATTTTTATAGTAATCCAGTGGCGGCTGGTATATACAATTTCGGGGTGTGTACTATTTTGGCGGGTGGAAGGGGGCGATGGTGTAAAAGATGACTTGAGATGCATGTGTTACACACCAATGATTTAACAGTCGTAGCTCATTCGTTACGAATGTCGCAGTCCTCGTATTCCAGGTAATAACGTTCCCCCGTTCTTTCCTTTCACTTAAACACGCATCCAGAATTCCTATTCCTGTGGGAGCTCAACACATACCGTATATGACCCAGCATGCAATTACAGAATATATCAGACTACGTTTTTTAAACTAAAGGTAAATCCATATTACCATCAAAATAATAGACTAAGGAACGACCGATTGCGTGGCGCAGCGGTAATGTTCACACGTGCTGTTCCCAAGGTTGCAGGATTGAATCCTGGCGCAGTCAGTTGGCATTTGAGGGTGACCAAATGTGAGGGAGCCGTGTCAGTATATTTACTGGCATGTTAAAGATCCCCTTTGGAGCAAAATTCCAGCACTCCGGCGTCTCTAAGAGCCGCAGTAGTTAAAAGGGACGCACAATCAATAGCATTATTATTATAACAAAGGAGCAAATAGATCTGTCTAGAGAATCCTTAATAATTAACAGCATTTTTTTACTAAGCCTGAGTACAAAATTACTTCAGTAAAATAATTCAAAATTAAGTATAATATCGAAATAATGATTCACTACAAATTATTTAAAATGTTAATGATTTTTTAAATGTTTGTTAATACAGGTCTACCCACACATTTCCGCACGTAAATTCAAGCTCACGACTTATCACTATTTGTTGAGTAGTAGACTGTTAGCTCATTCACTAAAAAACCGTGGCACTAGAGACATTAAAGCCTTGGCCTACCAAGCGACCGCTACTACCCTCATGAGGCTGTCCTTGACGGAGCCGGGAATCGAGCCCGGGGCCTCCGGGCGAGAGGCAGGTACGCTACCCTTACAACCTTATCTCATTCACTGCTCATAGGTTTATCAATCACCATATCCTTTGTGATCGTATGTAAGTGTAAATCATATACAAGCTGCGGTTCAAACGTAGCTTAGTATCGGCTGCTAGTTACCCTAATTATGATATTCACTAAACTTTATAAGTAACTTATTTTGCTTCATATTAATCAGCCTTTAAGAAAATACTACTTCAGTAGGGGCAGTTGTTTGCAAGGTTTGGTATTATTCTCGGAACTCTTCGTCAATGCAGCTTGCGTCTCATGACCAGAGCAGCCTCTGATGACGCAACGGGAGGTGACGACAAATCAACTCCTCACCACACGTCAACTAGAGGCAGATATCAGATGTGTTTAAACCAGTGTCGTAGCCAAGGTGGGGTAAGGGGGGGGGGGGTTTAGAACCCCCCCCCCCCATTGGAAAATCGGCAGGTCGTGAGTAAAGTTGTGTCTGAGGTGATGTACTGTTGTCGCCTTACGGCCCGAATCCTCATTTGTGGCTACACACGTCTTCATGACAACGTATACGCACAGTCTACCAACAGATCGCGAAGCTTGGCTCATATTTTTCTACCGCCAGACAATAAGGCTCTCTTGCAGCCAACAAGAATGTGCCGACTGCGCTATGTTGGTGTATGTTATTGTTGCTGGATTTACTGTATGTGAGCATTGTGAAAAGGTTATATCTTTAATTTAACATGTGCTTTACAAGAGGAGATGTGCAGTTCAATAAACAGATCTAATATTAGAAGAAATATTTCAGTGTTGCTAAATAACCTATATGATCGATTTTCAGTCGGTCAACACGAGTGTACAGTACCCAATTAGATTAGTTGGGCAGTGACAATTTATCTCCTAATGCCTGAAATCAAAATACATGAATTGTTTATACACTTAATAAAACACTTCTCACATAAAGTGGGGAGGAGGGTTGTATGAGAAGCGTTTTATTAAATGTATAAATAATTATTGTATTATGAATTACACAAGGAAATTAATTGTTTCTCCTCGCACAATCTAATTGGGTGTATTCGTGTTGATCGACTGGGAAGTCAGACTGTTCAAATAGCAAGACCACACCCGAGTTTCAAAGGACCCTAAAAGGTAAGATTTGATCTATGGATTTTAGGCTTTTCAAGGGGACCGTGATGGTGCAGTGGCTTAGCTGCTCGTCATCACCCGGACGGCCGGAGTTCCTTTCCCGGTGACAGTAGGGTGGAATTTTCACCTGAAAAATTACGTGGCGTCAAGAAGGACATCTGGCCTTAAATCCCTGGCCAAAACCAAAATGAGCCTGATTGGCTCCGGCGACCACAATTAATTGGGATATGCAGTAGAAAGTATTATAAAGCTTTTCAATCAAACAACGGAACTAGGTCTTTAACTGGTTATAAATCAATAATAATGTTATTGGTTTTAGGTCCCTTTTAACTACTGTGGCTTTTAGAGACACCGGTGTGCCGGAAGTTTGCCCTGAAGGGGATCGTTAACGTGCCAGTAAATCTACAGACACGGTTCCCTCGCATTTATGCGCCCTTAAATGCCAGCTGACTGCGCCAGGATTAGATCCTGCAACCTTGGGAGCAGCAGGCGAGAACGTTACCGCTGAGACACGGAGTCAGTCTGTTATAAATTAGAAGCATGTCTCGGTAGGATATCTATGCATGGCTTTGTTGGCGTAGTCGGTAGCATGCTGAACTGCTATGCCCAAGTTCGCGGGCTCAAACCCAGTCGAAGTCGTCGGGCCCATGTCATAGATTTATGGCACCTAAAGGAACTTACAACTACAATTGGTAGTGTGTAACCAAAATGTGTAGGCTATTGGGTTAGACACGCTCTATCAAGTTCAAACGTACGCCGTTGGGTCTCAGAGACAGTGGCGTCTCGTAACTTAAGTTGGAACTACTTGACATTGAATTTGGAAAACCTACGGGCATTCATGTGAAATGCCCTGCTATGGCCATTGGCTGAAAATCAAATATTAATATCTATGCATTTTGAAAATTAAGACATACGGTAGGCTATGTAAACGTAAAAGATGTCATCTCAAACGCGTGCCGACGCTTTAATTTTCAGATGTAGAAAATGTCTGTTTAATAGTCAGAGAGCTGATTTAATGAATAAAGATTTTGTACAATAATATAAACTTATTCTCGAATTATTTGAAAGCAAACCAATTTATGTCGTCAGGATAATGCTCACAAACTGTTTGTTAATTCTCTTATGAAGTCTCCCACATGGCTGCTGTTAAGGTACGGTACGCAAATGTTATTGCCGATATTTTGTAAAATTGGCATTGTATTAGTTTGTCAAATTCAGGAATGAAAGGTTTCATACCCACAGAAAAAATACGAAGTACCTACAATTGAGCCATTTAAGACCTTAAGATCCTTTTATACTTTTCGTTTCACAAATCACACTGCTATTTTTACTAATTAACTACAATGTTAACGGAATAACTAGCTTTTGATATGGTTAAGAATTTGATATATTATACCCATACTATCAACCCGCCCGGCTTCGCCTGGTATCTTAAAGGGGTCACTCAGTGTAAGCTTAAAAGGAGCACGGACGGTAGGTCTCAGACGCAATTCAGAAAAGCCGAGGTGAACAGCGAAACCCCAAACACTCATAGTCTACTCTTCTCTGAAGTCTTAACTCGACACGACTCGACAGTTAATGCTGGCCGAAGCTGGGGTGATGGGCTCGTTCGCTCGTAGACTCGCTCCGAAGCTAGTAATTTAAATTTCCACTGAATGGAGATTGTTGCAAAAAATTAAAACGTAAAATCACTTATAGCTGGCGATGTATTAAAGATAAAGATATGCTGTCGCGGACTTCTTTGTAGAACTTTTCATGCTGACCCATTCTTACACTCATAGTATATGGATATTATTTATTAATGGTTTACCCAGCTTAAGCTGAAAGGGTGCACGGACGGCAGTTTTTCCTTCGACACGATTCACTGAAATCGTTACTGCTCGGTTTCCTTTGGTCGTAAATGAATGTTTTCCTACAGAAACCTTCCGCGAGAAATTCTTTTCTGAATGGTGAAAACCGCATCAAAATCCATTCAGTGGATTTAGAGATTACCCGTTACATCCAGGAATCGTGGACTTGGTTTTATGTAGAGATGCCAGCAACTATCATTAAAACAAATACATGAATTTATAACTAGTATGGACTATGAATTCTACGTAAGACTCATTAAATACGTCATACAACTGTACCTAGGGATACTTATGAGGACTGAACTATTAAAAACAAAGTATTCTTTTATGTTTCTATGAATTAAAAGTGTACTGAATATCAACATTGTGGCTTTTTTCTGTAGTAGTTGGTGATTTAACGTGACTTATGTTTACAATGGAAATAATCACTCAGGTGTGTTAAAATTCAAAAAGCCCTTGCAAAAGTGAAATCATCTGTTCCGCAAATAACGTGCTCAAGGCAGTTGCCAGCTTGCTGGCCACTGCGAGCGCTAGTGTCTCTTCACCTACAAAGAGGAGGCAATTTCGTAGCGCAGCGAGCTTCGCGACTGTGTATTTTAGACTATGGTAATACAACTCCGTCCTCCCAGGGTTGCCAATCTAACTTTTCCCTCGCGAAATTACTTATAGCTTATTTCAAACTGAGGCTAGCGCCAAATAATTTTGAATCCCACACAGCGGGACAATATTACCTTTTTTCTTTTCTTGGCGGGAGAGAAGTTATATGTAAATTAATCTAGTTTTTATTAAAAATAACGCGCTTTTATAAAGACTTAGAAAATTCTATGGGTACATTAACACTAATTTTGGGATCATTATTAACATCTTGAGCATGAGATAAGCGTCAGCCGAGTTGATTCATATTACGTAAATATATGTCCAGCAATTCCTCGAATTACGGTTATCTTCCAGTTACGAATGAGTGAAATTTGTCGCCTGAGTAGTGTAAGCAATTAAACCTTTTTCCGGCTGCATGTAGCATTTGTAAGGTAAGAAGGACCTTGGTAGGTGACAAAAATCTTCGAAAATGAGGGCTAATTGCGATATAAATCACAGGATCTTGTTGGATAAACTGAATAAACATAAAAATGAGTACCGGTATTGAATTACTCATAAATCAACATGATACATCGTGAGAGGACATGGCCATTTTTGCTGAGACCTCTGTAAATAATTTCTCTTGTTGAGAGACACGCAGTCTTTAAGTTAGTAGCACAGATATATTTGAGTTTAATTTGTTCCTGTCAGGGGAACAGGAATGTTCTAGATTTATCATTGATGTGAGACAATTTAGTCAAAAATTAACTTAATTTTTTAAAAAACTGATTTGTTTTTGTCTTTTGAGCATATTGTATTACTCGAAAAATTCGGGATCAAAATACTTGAAACTTTTCTTGCGTAATAATATCTCATAGAGATCTCTCTTGTAGAGTTGTTAATTCATTTGAGGGGCTTGAGACACCTTGGCCATCAGACCCGTGTAGTTGGTAGTGTGTTGAAGCTGTCTGGTAACCTGTATTTCTGTGATGAATGTAGTTGTGTGTGTAAATGTATCTGGGACAGGGATGGAGTAGACGCTCCGGGGCTTGAGCAAGGTACTATGCCGGCAATGTCCTGTAGGGAGTGTGCCAATACCCGGGGAAAAACACTCAGATATCCGCTGTCAGCACCGGGATTCGAACCTACGATATCCGTACTTACCACAGATGCCCTCGCGGCCATGGTGCACGTTTGACGAGCGCGGCTAAGCCGTGGGACGAAATGCTTGTAGAATTTGGCTTGAGTACCTATAACCCCTCCCATTGGCCGATCCTGGCTACGCTACTGGTTTAAACGAGACCTTGGATATCATTCACGGACAAAACAAATGTGTCCAGCCAGGAGTGCTGTAGAGGTGATTGCTTGTCTTCAGAATTGAACAGCTAATCCATAGTATAAATATTTCTCCGCAAAAACTATAAAAGAAAATACTCAGACACTATAATGCAATATGCTTGCTCTTTCTCTCTCTCTCTCTCTCTCTCTCTCTCTGGAACGATGCAGACACGGGCATTCTCATTTAGACAGCAATTAATACCTGATGACGCAAACCTGTGCGAACTCGAGGGTGAGGAGAAGGAAGGTAGTGGAGGGGGTCACTGCCGCTGTGCTCTTGGGAGGCACTGAAGTCACACAATAAGCAATCAAATAAAATAAAAACATACTATACAAATAGAATTCAAACGTGACAGTTACAGTAGGAGCCGATAGTAACATTCCCTTAGCAATGATCGAAGTGAACGTCTCTCCCCTCTCTCTCCCGCTGCAGCACGTGGAATCGTCCGCATACGAAACTCTTTCCATACGTATGTGCCATCGGGTAATAATTGCGGTATACATCCATTTCCCTGATTGGAGGTCATGGAGCTGTAAGCCTTTATCAGGACGCCGCGTCGGTAATATGAGCCGTACGGGCGATATCGGAGAGTTCTGTGGGTTGTATAGAAAGCGAGAAAAGGCCTGAATTGGATAGAACCGGTGGACAACATTTCTTGGAAACAAGTCTATTTTCGATAGTGACGGCAGAAGCACAATAGCATAGAGGATCCGCTAACAGTCACAAAATAAGCAATCTTTTTTTTTTTAAATGTACGGTATTATATAAATATAATTCAAAGACAATCGACAATGTTAAGAATTGGTAACAATTAGTAATAATCTCTTACTCACATTATTTAAACAGGAAGTCCATTCTCCTGTCTTTTGTTGCAGCGAACTTGTCTATTACGCGCTGATTGAAGTCTGGAATTTCCATGATAAGGTCCTTTTCAATGGAGAGCATCGCCAATGCTGTCAATCTCTCTTGAGCCATGGAGTTTCTTAGGAATGTTTTATTCCTCTTTAATGTAGAGAAACATCTTTCAGCTTCCACTGACGTCATAGGCACAGTTAGAATCAATTTCAGTAGTCTCGATGATTCACTGAATGTATTCCCCGGGTGAGTTAGCCGAGGTCGTTACGGCATGACTGCTGGCAGTCGCTCACATCCGGGAGGCGCGGAGGTTCGAATCCCCCCGCCGGCAACCTTGAAGATGGTGTTCTGTGGTTTCCCATCTTCATTCCAGGCAAATGCCGGGGTTGGTCCCCAAGTATAGGCCACAGCCGCTACCTTCCAATTCCTAGCCCTTACATTCCAACTTCCCCCTCCCCCCCCCCCCCAACGGTACTTGTAGCTCACCCATTGGGTGTCCGTCTCGAAGCAGCTACAAAACTGGCGAGCCGAACATGTCCTCTGACACTCCCGGCACTAAAAGCCATACGCTAATAAAAAAACTGAATGTATTTTCCAAATTATTTCGCAGAACAAAATTTAATAAACTCACAGCCCCTGACACACATCTGAATTCTTCTGCCGAGTAGATAGGAAACAGTTCATGAAAAAGTATAATCCTGTCAAAAAAGTTATAAATCGTGCACACTGTTTTCACTGTTTCTTCTGGAAATTTTGATGCGTACTTTGTAAACAAATCTGGCGCAAACAAATGTCATGCAACAAGATGTTCTGAGAAAGAGAAGCGGGCTTTGGCTTCGCACACGATCACGTCACACACTTTTTTTTTCCTCCCTCTTCCATTCCTCCTTTTCGAAGAATTCGCGGTAGGTTCTGCGCTTGAATCAACATATATTTGTTCCCGAATGAGTTTTATGTTATCTTCGAACTGAGAAATTGCCCTCTGGGCAGAACAAGGATCAATTTCTCTTCTCTGGAGTTGACCAAATAACATTTCAACAAGTGGCATTATTTTGCTGAAAAAGGAGAGCCAAAAACTGAAATCATGACTGATTAGAATTTTCTTATGACCAGCAGCCTGATTTATTGTGCTGGAGTTCTTGATCTCGTCACTATCCAGAATCTCGTTCATACACTGAATAATATCTTTCTTATGGTCATAAACGGTATTTACACTTCTAGATACAAAGTTCAAACGAGTATTATTAGCTCGAGGTAACCGTATCTTCACCACTGAATCAAGTACCACAGTACGTTGGGGATTAACAGAAAAGAATGTACAAATACCCTGTAAATTTGAAAAGAAAATTCTCACGTTTCTATTGACAGAAGCAGCCTTACCCATTACCAGATCTACTTGGTGAGCATAACAATGCACGTATTCTGCATTTGTAAATGTGGTTTTCATTATAGCCTGTACACCTCCAGAAGAACCAGACATAACCGAACACCCATCGTAAGTCTGTGCAATTAATTTCCACGAATTTGCTGGAGAATCTAATTTATGTTTTCGCAATTCTTCAAGCTAACAAGAAGCTAATGTTTTGGCGTCATGGCGTTGAGGTGAAATAAAACCCCAAAATCTTTCCACCGGCTTACCCTTCACCACATAGGGATAAACAATGGCCATTTGAAAAATGTTTGACACATCACTGGTTTCATCAGCTATTACAGACAAGATATTTGCATCTTTCATTTGCCTTGCAATTTCTTCGTGGCACACATCTAGCATCACTAGAAGCAGATCATTCTGAATGGTTTTAGATGTTCCCTTAAAGACCGTGGCCTTCTTTAGACGAGAATTCAAAGCAACATCTAGTTCTGCACTAAAATTTATTAATCCCCTATAAATTCCTGGATTTGATGATGTTTGAGTTTCATCGTGACCTCTCAAAGCTAGCTCCAATACGCCACAAAATCTAACGCAATCTATTAGTATGTTCAGGACGTACCTATTGTACTTCACTTTCTCATTTTCTGCTGCTATTTTCCTCCTGTATGCACTGTTCAGCTGCGAAGCTACATTTACCTGGCCGAAGGGCGCTAGCTTCAGCACATTTCTTAAACGAATACCCGAGGACTCGTGTTTTTTAATGCTTGAACTCAAATGATTCAAATCAGTAACTCCCGATTTCGTCCACGCTTGTTCGCCGCCAAATAGTAAACATGGAAAACAAAACAATGCGTTCCTATCTTCACACCCACACAGCCAGTCATGATTGTTATATACATCTTTCTTAAAAATTCTCCTAAACTGCCTCTTCCCTGTTTGAACATTTTGGACAATTTTCAACTCTGCCAATGGTCTACCACGTTGTTTAATTTCAAGTTTCTCTTCATCAGTGCACTGAGAAAAAGTTTTAATTTGCAAACTACTTACACAATTGATCCTAGATTGAATACAAAACACTAATAACACAAAACACTAATTAAAATTACACGAGAACATCACATTCACCTCTGGATAAAACGGATGAAAAACGATATGAAACTTCACGAGAACAAATCAGCGTAACTTAACACACTAGGGTAATAAAGAACAGGAAGTATCTGACTCATGCGCCAATTACATTGCAAGACGGTCGTATCGGCAGTTCACGGAGCCACTCGGGTATCATCGCCCGCCCCACTCATTTCTGGTTGCAATGAGCGGGCAACGACCAGCCGAGTTAACTGTTGGGATAGGGCTTACCCGGCCTAGCATCTCTGCCATACCTTTCACTATTGAGATCTGGTCGGTGCTAGCGCGATGCAACGATCACACGTCCGGCGCTCCCACACTGTATGCGCGCTCTGCTTTTTCAATGCAGTTCACAGTACTATGATATTTCCTGAACTATTAAAGAACAAATTTATCAATTCCTATCCATGTAAGAGTAAAAAATATAAAATGCGTAATATTTTCCCTCCCAAAATTCTATATTTTGTCTCTATGAAGAATCTGGTCGTTGTGCAACACTGCAACCTTATTACCGGCCGCCACTTAGTAATACTAGCAGAAGTACCCGCCCTTCGAAAGGTCTTTGGTATTAATAACCAGACGCTATCAATTGAGCTACTGTTGCAATGGTTAGGGGCTTGTCATTCCTTCATAAGTTTACCAGAACGAAGTTTGTTTTCTGGGTATATCGCAGACACTGTTAAGTTAAGGGCCATAAAATGTGGTTTTCGGCGACTCTTTATAGACTCCCTAGTTTTGTGTCACACATTGAGAAGCGCAACGTATGCTTTGGTCGTCCTTCTAGGATAATTAGCCTATTTTCAATTTTGAAAAAATAGGCTTATGAGATCACCTTTTGTCCGTGTGTGTGTGTGTGTGCGTGTGTGTGTGTGTGTGTGTGAGAGAGAGAGAGAGGTGTGTGTGTGTGTCCCCTAATAAAATCTAAATGGCTGGAGCTATTTCAATGAAACTCGGTAAGTTCATAGCACTATTCCCGGCGACATCGACCGTGCCCTTCAAATTTTGTTACGTCTCACCAATCCAACATGGCGACTGTGCGAAATATTTCACTAGCATTCAATATCTCCGAAACTATTACGGATATCGCCCTGAAATTGTGTGTGGTGATAAAGGGCACTACTAGAAGTTCACCTATGTGACTTTCAAAACCCTGGTGACAACAGAACCAACATGGCGGTCAAGCGAATTTGAGACTTTTAAATACAATTTTCTCGCGATTTAACTATCCAAACGTAATGAAACTTGGTACAGAAAATGTTTATACACATTGTAATGCACTGAAGTCTAATTTAGTTCAATTGTTTACATAACCTCAAAATGGCGGCTGTGCGAAATATTTCACTGACATTCTATATCTCCGAAACTATTACAGATATCACCCTGCAATTTTGTTCGGTGATAAAGGGTACAGATACAGGTTTGCCTATGTATATTTTATAAACCTGTAAGGTACAAAACGAACATGGCGACCAAGCGAATTTGAAATATTTTAATAGACTTTTCTCGTGATGTAACTCTCTGAGCGCAGTGAAATGTGGTACAGTAAATGATTTTGCATATTTTAATGCACTGCCATCTAATTTAATTCAATTGTTTACATAACCTCAAGATGGCGGCTGTGCGAAATTTTAAAATTAAGTTTTTATTTCTTGTGTCGTAATCATGCGATCGAAGTGAAAGTTTGAATACTGAACCTAGGCAATAATTGTCCCTGAATGGTACATAACTCTATGGCCTATACATATAACAATCCTAAATGGCGAGCTTCCGAAATATTTAGGCGGTTCTCAATATCTATGAATCCTTTACAGCAACCAAACTGAATTTTTGTATGTTCATAGAGAATAAGAACATATGTTCACCTATAGGACTTCAGTAACCTGGTGAGCACAAATCCAACATGGCGGCAACGCGAAGTATAAATATTTTAATGGACGTTTCTCGAGAATTAACTATCCGAGTGCCGTGAAACGTTGCACGCTAAATGCTTATACAAATGTTGATCCGCTGGCATCTAATTTATTTCAATTGTTTGCATAATCACAAAATGGCTGCTGTGCGTAATTTTAAAATCTCGTTTTTACTTCTTGTGTTCTAATCATGCGATTGAAGTTTGAATACCACACGTACACAATAAGCTTAATGTAATAGTACAAAAATAAAAATCCAACCTGGCGACAATCTGAAATATTTAGACGGTTCTCAATATCTACGAATCTGTTACAGCAATTAAACTGAAATTTTGTATGTTGATAGAGGCAATTAACATGAGCAGGATATATGAAAATAGGCTGTATAGTTCTTCACGGAACTACTTGTTTTTATTTTTCTCCTATTTTAGCATGTAGTTTGAAAAGTTGTTCCTTATACCCACCCTTCTACGAGAAGTACGTTGAAGAGTTTTATAAATGACTAGCAGTAGTACCCGGCTTCGCCCGGTGGAATGATGATAATGTCTCAAAGTATCCTTAGAAATATAATGGATTTAAAATCTAGGTCAGTTTCCCCCAAAGACAATGAGGGCGTAATATCTAGGTCATTTGCCCTTTTGATCAGGATGATAATGAAAACTACTGTTGAATTGACACGTCAAACTTACAAACTACCGTAATGGAAATACACATTTCAAAATTCACAGGCGAGGAAGACTTACTGTGTGTGGTGATCAATGGTGTAATGGGCGCAACATCTAGGTCATTTTCCCTTATGATGAGGATGATGGGAAACTACTACCTATATTGAATTGACACTTCAACTAATAATGTACACAATGTACTGTAATAAAAATAAATATTTTAAAAATCACAGTCGAGAAAGACTTTATGCGGCGGTGATTAGTGGAATGATGCGCGTAATATCTAGGTCATTTGCACTTAAGATGACAATAATAAGGTATTGAAAAAATTACTACTAAACGAACATGGTGTAATTTTAAAACTGATATAGGTAATTCAGATGTCTAGCTTCCAAAGTCTCAACCTTATTTTCTGGCTTAGGCCTGTACTCGAAGCGTCTAGTGAAAGAGCTTATGGTGTTCTGCTCGGCAAAGAATATGGGTCCAAGGTGCACGAACCTGAGATGATCGCAGATGATGACGAAATATGATGACACACATTCGGGATTCCCCGCCGTATTTAGATTGGCCGGGGAATCACTCACTCTTTCGCAACACCACAGTGGCTTGAGCAACGGCCCTGTGCTGGCATCAGCATAGACAGCAGATAACACGGTGGGCTCTGGAAAGTCCTCTCATGTCACCTCGCGATGAATCAGTAAGCTATTCTCACAACTGGCCCCCCCTCCGGGTCTCACGACTTGTGGGACGTGGGTTGGCGACCACGGGATCCCAGCTGAGTCTGGCATCGCTTCTACTTCCTGATGCTGGGCTCCTTTCACTTCTCTTTCTTGTCGGCCTTCCTTCGTCAACTCTTGTTCTCTTCCGACTCCGACTGTATTAGGGTATCCGAGGGCTAGGGAGTCTTTCAATTTCCCGTCTTAATTGGCCGTTGTCTCATCTTTCCTGATGCCCTCATTCTTCGAGGGGTCTGCCTTCTTTTCCTTTTCATATTATCTCCTGTCTTCTGCTCAAGGCCTTCAAAGAGGCAGGGTGTGTGTAGCCCTACCACTTCTGGTACACCCTCAAGGGCTCATGGATGGTGAGTTAGGAAGCTGGCAACCCCGAGGGATTCCTGAGCTAAATGCAGGGAAATGGAGTGGTATGTCAGAAATTTCAAGTGGACAGTGTTACTCATCGGGTTCCAAATTTGGTTCAGATCGGTGAAACCGTGTAGATTTGTGCCAAAGGGCCTAAATGCAGGGAATAGATTGGTCTGTCCGAAATTTCATATTGACAGTGCTACTCGTCGGGTTCCAAAGGGTAATTATAAACAATTTGGTTCAGATCAGTGAAACCGTGTAGATTTGTCCCAAAGAGCCTAAATGCAGGGAAATGGGTGGTCTGTCCGAAATTTAAAGTGGACAGTGATACTCGTTGGGTTCCCAAGAGTGAGTATACAAATTTTGGTCCAGATTGGTGAAACGATGTAGATTTGTGGCAAAGGGTCTAAATACAGGGAATGGAGTGCTCTGTCCGAAAGTTCAAGCAGACAGTGTTACTCGTCGGGTTGCAAAGGGTAAGTAACTTACATAAAGATTGGTTTAGATGGGTGAATGTAAGTTGATTTCTGCCAAAGAACCTAAATGCAGTAAATGGAATGGTCTATCCGAAATTTCATTTAGATAGTGTTACACGTCGGGTACCAAAGGGTAAGTATACAAATTTAGGTTGAGATCGGTGAAACGATGTAGATATGTGCCAACAGGTCTAAATGCAGGGAATGGAGTTGTCTGTCCGAAATTTCAAGTGGACAGTGTTACTCATCGGGTTCCAAAGGGTAAGTATACACGTTTAGTTTTCAATCGGTGAACGTTGTAGATTTGTGCCAAAGGGCCTAAATGCGGGGAATGGAGTGGTCTGTCCAAAATTTCGAGTGGACAGTGTTACTCGTCGAGTTCCAAAGGGTAAGTATACACGTTTAGTTTTCAATCGGTGAAACGGTGTAGTTTTGTGCCAAAGGGCCAAAAAGCAGGGAATAGTGTGGTCTGTCCGAAATTTAAAGTGAACAGTTTTACTTGTCGGGTTCCAAAGGGTAAGTTTATAAAATTTGAGTCAGATCGGCGAAACGGTTCAGATTTGTGCCAAACGGCCTAAATGCAGGGGTTGGAGTGGCTCTCCGCAATTTCAAGCCAACAGTGTTAGTCGCAGTGTTCCAAAGGGTAAATATGCAATTTTTGGTTGAGATCGGAGAAGCAGTGTAGATTTGGGCAAAAGGGCCTAAATCCAGGGAATGGAGTGGTCTGTCCGCAATTTCAAGCAGACAGTGTTACTCACAGTGTTCCAAAGGGTAGGTATACAAATTTTGGTTCAGATCGGTGAAACGGTGTAGATTTGTGCCAAAGGGCCTAAATGAAGGGATTGGAGTGGTCTGTTCGCAATTTCAAGCAGATAGTGTTACTCGCAGGGTACCAAAGGCTAAGAATACGAATTTTGGTTCTGATCGGTTAAACAGTGTAGATTTGGACCAAAGGGCCTAAATGCAGGGATTGGGGTGGTCTGTCCAAAATGTTAAGTGGACAGTGTTACCCGCAGGGTTCCAAAGGGTAAGTATACAAATTTTGGTTCAGACCGGTGAAACGGTGTAGATTTTAGCAAAAGGGCCTAAATGCAGGGAAAGGGGTGGTCTGTCCGAAATTTAAAGTTGACAGGGTTACCCGCAGGGTTCCGAAGGGTAAGTATACAAATTTTGGTTCAGATCGGTGAAACGGTGTAGATTTGTATACATAACAGACAAACAGACAGACAGACAGACAGACAAACTTTGTGCTTTATATATATATAGATTGGTGTATTGACTCATTGTTAAAATACCTAATTTTACGATGCTCCAAGCACCCGAACATGAATTATAGGCGTACATAAACATCAAGATATATCAACCACACAGTATTAAACAAAATCATCTTTACGATGCTCCCGTTTGCCGACAAAAATATGATTAGTTAAAATGTGCTCTCAAAGTAAATTCACCTAATGTGTACTTCCTGACGTGAAAATAATATTGCATACGTCGTAGACGAAACGCAATATATGTCAAATTAAAACTGACCCTCACCGTTGTGGAAAGTCCCCATCCCCAGGAAGGCCCCTTTAATCTATATATATAAAAATCAATGTTACGTGATAGTTTGTCTGTCTGTGGGTATGTCTCCTATGCGTTCATATACCATTCGTCCGATTGCGATGAAACTTGGGTGAGATGTTGAGTACACTCCAAGGAAGGTTTCTGACTTAGTAAATCCATTTTACAATAGGTAGCGCACGCGTAGATTCAACAAATGAGCGACGATGCGCGAAGCATTTCAACAAAGTCCCGTATGCATTCATATACCATTCGTCCGATAGCTATGAAACTTGCGTAAAATGTTGTGTACACTGCAGGGAAATTTTCTGGCTTAGTACTTCCACTTTACAATAGGCAGCGCACGAGTAGATTCAACAAATGAGCTACGACGCGCGAAGCATTTCAACAAAGTCACGTTTGCATTCATATACCATTCGTCCGATAGCAATGAAACTAGGCTGAGATTTTGTGTGCACTCCAGGGAAGGTTTCTAGCTTAGTAAATCCCTTTAAAAATAGGTAGAGCACGAGTAGAATCAACAAATGAGCGACGACGCGCGAAGCGTTTCAACAAAGTCCCATATAATTTCACATACCATTCATCCGATAGCGATGAAACTTGGGTGAGATGTTGTGTACACTCCAGGGAAGGTTTCTGGCTTAGTACGTACATTTTACAATAGGTAGCGCACCAGTAGATTCAACAAATGAGCGATGACACGCGAAGCGTTTCAACAAAGTCCCGTATAAAGTCATATACCATTCGTCTGATAATGATAAATGTTTGGTGAATTGTTGTGTACACTCCAGGAAAGGTTTCTGGCTAAGTGAATCCATTTTACAATACGAAGCGCACGTTTATATTCAACAAATGAGTGACTACGCGCGAAGCGTTTCGACAACGTCCCGTATACGTTCACATACCATTCATCCGATTGCGATGAAACTTGGGTGAGATGTTGTGTACACTCCAGGGAAGTTTTCTGGCTGAGTACATCCATATTACAATATGTAGAGCAAGAGTAGAATCAACAAATGAGCGACGACACGCGAAGCGTTTCAACTAAGTCCCGTATGCATTCATGTACCATTCGTCCGTAGCTATGAAACTTGGGTGAGATGTTGTGTACACGTCATGGAAAATTTCTGGCTTAGTAAATCCACTATACAATATGCAGCGCACAAGTTGATTCAACAAACGAGGGACGACGCGCGAAGCGTTTCAACAAAGTCCCGTATTAGGTCATATACCATTCTGCCGTTAGCGGTGAAACTTGGGTGAAATATGGTGGACACTCCAAGGAAGGTTTCTGGTTTAGTAAATACATTTCACAGTAGGTAGCACACGAGTAGATTCGACAAATGAACGACGACACGCGGAGCGTTTCAATACAGTCCCCTATGTCTTCATATCCCATTAGTCCGATAGCGATGAAACTTGGGTGAGATGTTGTGGACACTTACGTGACGGTTTCTAACTTAGTAAATACATTTTACAGTAGGTAGCGCACGAGTAGATTCAACAAATGAGTGACGGAGCGCTAATCGTTTAAACGAAATCAGGTATGCGTTCATATACTATTCATCCGATTGCGATGAAACATTGATCAGTTATTGTGTACCCGCCAGGGAAGGGGACTTAGTAAATCCATTTCACAATAAGTAGCGCAAGAGTAGATGCCACAAATGGGTGACGACGCGCGAAGCGTTTCAACAAAATCCCCTATTGCGTTCATATAACATTCTTCGATTGCGATGAAACCTTGATGAGTTATTGTGTACTCGCCAGGGAAGGGCTTCGACTTAGTAATACATTTCTCAATAGGTAGCGCACGAGTAGATTCAACAAATGAGTGACAGCGCACGAATCGTTTAAACAAAACCCCGTATACGTGCATATACCATTCATCCGATTGCGATGAATCATTGATGAGTTATTGTGTACACGCCAGGGGAGGGTTTCGACTTAGTAAATCCATTTCACATTAGGTAGCGTACGAGTAGATTCAACAAATGAGTGACAGCGATGAAACTTTTGAAAGTTGTTGTGCACGCTCCCACGAATGGTTCTAAATTAGAAAATCCATTTTACGATAGCTTAGAGGCAGTTTACATGTTGTGTATCCAAAAGCACTTCAAGAAACAGAATTTCAACGCCAACACTTTCTTTGATTGGCATTGCAACGCATGCCGGGTACAGCTTGTCTATATATATAAAAATCAATGTTACGTGATAGTTTGTCTGTATGTCTGTGGGTATGTCTCCTATGCGTTCATATATCATTCGTCCGATTGCGATGAAACTTGGGTGAGATGTTGAGTACACTCCAAGGAAGGTTTCTGACTTAGTAAATCCATTTTACAATAGGTAGCGCACGCGTAGATTCAACAAATGAGCGACGATGCGCGAAGCATTTCAACAAAGTCCCGTATGCATTCATATACCATTCGTCCGATAGCTATGAAACTTGCGTAAAATGTTGTGTACACTGCAGGGAAATTTTCTGGCTTAGTACTTCCACTTTACAATAGGCAGCGCACGAGTAGATTCAACAAATGAGCTACGACGCGCGAAGCATTTCAACAAAGTCACGTTTGCATTCATATACCATTCGTCCGATAGCAATGAAACTAGGCTGAGATTTTGTGTGCACTCCAGGGAAGGTTTCTAGCTTAGTAAATCCCTTTAAAAATAGGTAGAGCACGAGTAGAATCAACAAATGAGCGACGACGCGCGAAGCGTTTCAACAAAGTCCCATATATAATTTCACATACCATTCATCCGATAGCGATGAAACTTGGGTGAGATGTTGTGTACACTCCAGGGAAGGTTTCTGGCTTAGTACGTACATTTTACAATAGGTAGCGCACCAGTAGATTCAACAAATGAGCGATGACACGCGAAGCGTTTCAACAAAGTCCCGTATAAAGTCATATACCATTCGTCTGATAATGATAAATGTTTGGTGAATTGTTGTGTACATTCCAGGAAAGGTTTCTGGCTAAGTGAATCCATTTTACAATACGAAGCGCACGTTTATATTCAACAAATGAGTGACTACGCGCGAAGCGTTTCGACAACGTCCCGTATACGTTCACATACCATTCATCCGATTGCGATGAAACTTGGGTGAGATGTTGTGTACACTCCAGGGAAGGTTTCTGGATGAGTACATCCATATTACAATATGTAGAGCAAGAGTAGAATCAACAAATGAGAGACGACACGCGAAGCGTTTCAACTAAGTCCCGTATGCATTCATGTACCATTCGTCCGTAGCTATGAAACTTGGGTGAGATGTTGTGTACACGTCATGGAAAATTTCTGGCTTAGTAAATCCACTATACAATATGCAGCGCACAAGTTGATTCAACAAACGAGGGACGACGCGCGAAGCGTTTCAACAAAGTCCCTTATAAGGTCATATACCATTCTGCCGTTAGCGATGAAACTTGGGTGAAATATGGTGGACACTCCAAGGAAGGTTTCTGGCTTAGTAAATACATTTCACAGTAGGTAGCACACGAGTAGATTCGACAAATGAACGACGACACGCGGAGCGTTTCAATACAGTCCCCTATGTCTTCATATCCCATTAGTCCGATAGCGATGAAACTTGGGTGAGATGTTGTGGACACTTACGTGACGGTTTCTAACTTAGTAAATACATTTTACAGTAGGTAGCGCACGAGTAGATTCAACAAATGAGTGACGGAGCGCTAATCGTTTAAACGAAATCAGGTATGCGTTCATATACTATTCATCCGATTGCGATGAAACATTGATCAGTTATTGTGTACCCGCCAGGGAAGGGGACTTAGTAAATCCATTTCACAATAAGTAGCGCAAGAGTAGATGCCACAAATGGATGACGACGCGCGAAGCGTTTCAACAAAATCCCCTATTGCGTTCATATAACATTCTTCGATTGCGATGAAACCTTGATGAGTTATTGTGTACACGCCAGGGAAAGGCTTCGACTTAGTAATACATTTCTCAATAGGTAGCGCACGAGTAGATTCAACAAATGAGTGACAGCGCACGAATCGTTTAAACAAAACCCCGTATACGTGCATATACCATTCATCCGATTGCGATGAATCATTGATGAGTTATTGTGTACACGCCAGGGGAGAGTTTCGACTTAGTAAATCCATTTCACAATAGGTAGCGTACGAGTAGATTCAACAAATGAGTGACAGCGATGAAACTTTTGAAAGTTGTTGTGCATGCTCCCACGAATGGTTCTAAATTAGAAAATCCATTTTACGATAGCTTAGGGGCAGTTAACATGTTGTGTATCCAAAAGCACTTCAAGAAACAGAATTTCAACGCCAACACTTTCTTTGATTGGCATTGCAACGCATGCCGGGTACAGCTTGTCTATATATATAAAAATCAATGTTACGTGATAGTTTGTCTGTATGTCTGTGGGTATGTCTCCTATGCGTTCATATATCATTCGTCCGATTGCGATGAAACTTGGGTGAGATGTTGAGTACACTCCAAGGAAGGTTTCTGACTTAGTAAATCCATTTTACAATAGGTAGCGCACGCGTAGACTCAACAAATGAGCGACGATGCGCGAAGCATTTCAACAAAGTCCCTTATGTGTTCATATACCATTCGTCCGATAGCGATGAAACTTGGGTGAGATGTTGTGTACACTTACGTGAAGGTTACAAAATTAGTGAATACATTTCACAGTAGATAGCGCACGAGTAGATCCAACAAATGAGCGACGACACGCAAAGCGTTTCAACAAAGTCCCGTATGCATTCATATACCATTCGTCCGATAGCTACGAAACTTGCGTAAAATGTTGTGTACACAGCAGGGAAATTTTCTGGCTTAGTACATCCACTTTACAATAGGCAGCGCACGAGTAGATTCAACAAATGAGCTATGACACGCGAAGCATTTCAACATAGTCACGTTTGCGTTCATATACCATTCGTCCGATAGCGATGAAACTAGGCTGAGATTATGTATGCACTCCAGGGAAGGTTTATAGCTTAGTAAATCCCTTTAAAAATAGGTAGAGCACGAGCAGAATCAACAATTGAGCGACGACGCGCGAAGCGTTTCAACAAAGTCCCATATAATTTCATATACCATTCATCCGATAGCGATGAAACTTGGGTGAGATGTTGTGTACACTCCAGGGAAGGTTTCTGTCTTTGTGCATACATTTTACAATAGGTAACGCAGCAGTAGATTCAACAAATGAGCGATGACACGCGAAGCGTTTCAACAAAGTCCCGTATAAAGTCATATACCATTCGTCTGATAGTGATAAATGTTTGGTGAATTGTTGTGTACACTCCAGGAAAGGTTTCTGGCTAAGTAAATCCATTTTACAATACGAAGCGCACGTTTATATTCAACAAATGAGTGACTACGCGCGAAGCGTTTCGACAACGTCCCGTATACGTTCACATACCATTCATCCGATTGCGATGAAACTTGGGTGAGATGTTGTGTACACTCCAGGGAAGTTTTCTGGCTGAGTACATCCATATTAAAATATGTAGTGCAAGAGTAGAATCAACAAATGAGCGACGACACGCGAAGCGTTTCAACCAGGTCCCGTATGCATTCATGTACCATTCGTCCGTAGCTATGAATCTTGGGTGAGATGTTGTGTACACGTCCTGGAAAATTTCTGGCTTAGTAAATCCACTATACAATATGCAGCGCACAAGTTGATTCAACAAATGAGGGACGACGCGCGAAGCGTTTCAACAAAGTCCCGTATAAGGTCATATACCATTCTGCCGTTAGCGGTGAAACTTGGGTGAAATATGGTGGACACTCCAAGGAAGGTTTCTGGCTTAGTAAATACATTTCACAGTAGGTAGCACACGAGTAGATTCGACAAATGAACGACGACACGCGGAGCGTTTCAATACAGTCCCCTATTCTTCATATCCCATTAGTCCGATAGCGATGAAACTTGGGTGAGATGTTATGGACACTTACGTGACGGTTTCTAACTTAGTAAATACATTTTACAGTAGGTAGCGCACGAGTACATTCAACAAATGAGTGACGGAGCGCGAATCGTTTAAATAAAATCAGGTATGCGTTCATATACTATTCATCCGATTGCGATGAAACATTGATCAGTTATTGTGTACTCGCCAGGGAAGGGGACTTAGTAAATCCATTTCACAATAAGTAGCGCAAGAGTAGATGCCACAAATGGGTGACGACGCACGAAGCGTTTCAACAAAATCCCCTATTGCGTTCATATAACATTCTTCGATTGCGATGAAATCTTGATGAGTTATTGTGTAAACGCCAGGGAAGGGCTTCGACTTAGTAATACATTTCTTAATAGGTAGCGCACGAGTAGATTCAACAAATGAGTGACAGCGCACGAATCGTTTAAACAAAACCCCGTATACGTGCATATACCATTCATCCGATTGCGATGAATCATTGATGAATTATTGTGTACACGCCAGGGAAGGGTTTCGACTTAGTAAATCCATTTCACAATAGGTAGCGCACGAGTATATGCAACAAATGGGTGACGACGCGCTAAGCGTTTTAACAAAATCCCCTATGCGTTCAAATAACCTTCTTCGATTGTGATGAAACCTTGATGAGTTATTGTGTACACGCCAGGGAAGGGCTTCGACTTAGTAATACATTTCTCAATAGGTAGCCTACGAGTAGATTCAACAAATGAGTGACAGCGCACGAATCGTTCAAACAAAATTCCCGTATACGTTCATATGCCATTCATCCGATTGCGATGAAACTTTTGCAAGTTGTTGTGCACGCTCCCACGAATGGTTCTAAATTAGAAAATCCATTTTACGATAGCTTAGAGGCAGTTAACGGAAATTGAAAAACATGTTGTGTATACAAAAGCACTTCAAGAAACAGAATTTCAACGCCAACACTTTCATTGATTGGCATTGCAACGCATGCCGGGTACAGCTTGTCTATATATAAAAAAAATCAATGTAACGTGATAGTTTGTCTGTGGGTATGTCTGTGGGTATGTCTCCTATGCGTTCATATACCATTCGTCCGTTTGCGATGAAATTTGGGTGAGATATTGAGTACACTCCAAGGAAGGTTTCTGACTTAGTAAATCCATTTTACAATAGGTAGCGCACGCGTAGATTCAACAAATGAGCGACGATGCGCGAAGCATTTCAACAAAGTCCCGTATGTGTTCATATACCATTCGTCCGATAGCGATGAAACTTGGGTGAGATGTTGTGTACACTTACGTGAAGGTTTCAAAATTAGTGAATACATTTCACAGTAGATAGCGCACAAGTAGATTCAACAAATGAGCGACGACACGCAATGCGTTTCAACAAAGTCCCGTATGCATTCATATACCTTTCGTCCGATAGCTATGAAACTTCCGTAAAAGGTTGTGTACACTGCTGGGAAATTTCTGGCTTAGTACATCCACTTTACAATAGGCAGCGCACGAGTAGATTCAACAAATGAGCTACGACGCGCGAAGCATTTCAACAAAGTCACGTTTGCGTTCATATACCATTCGTCCGATAGCGATGAAACTAGGCTGAGATTTTGTGTGCACTCCAGGGAAGGTTTCTAGCTTAGTAAATCCCTTTAAAAATAGGTAGAGCACGAGTAGAATCAACAAATGAGCAACGGCAAGCGAAGCGTTTCAACAAAGTCCCATATAATTTCATATACCATTCATCCGATAGCGATGAAACTTGGGTGAGATGTTGTGTACACTCCAGGGAAGGTTTCTGGCTTAGTACATACATTTTACAATAGGTATCGCTCCAGTAGATTCAACAAATGGGCGATGACACGCGAAGCGTTTCAACAAAGTTCCGTATAAAGTCATATACCAGTCGTCTGGTAGTGATAAATGTTTGGTGAATTGTTGTGTACACTCCAGGAAAGGTTTCTGGCTAAGTAAATCCGTTTTACAATACGAAGCGCACGTTTATATTCAACAAATGAGTGACTACACGCGAAGCGTTTCGACATCGTCTCGTATACGTTCACATACCATTCATCCGATTGCGATGAAACTTGGGTGAGATATTGTGTACACTCCAGGGAAGGTTTCTGGCTGAGTACATCCATATTGTACAGGCCCGGGGGGCTGCACCCCCTGAAAGCCACCCCCCATCATCTATTAAAACCACCCCTAACTGGCAAACATCATAAGTCCAGAACAGTACCTTTTACACAGCAAGGGCTGCCACCCAGCTCGGGAGGTTAGCCAACCACTTGCAACACACTCATAAACATTAACACTATAACTAACTGGGACAGCTATGTCAATGGAATGCTGACTGTGCAACGGCAGGACCTATAAGAAGTGAGGCCTTTTGGGAGCTGTATCGGTCATACAGTGTGTGTTGCCGAAGTCCTGCTCCAGCTACTATCATCAGGTGAGCATCAGCAAGTGTTCAGATATCCTTTACTTTGTAACACCCATCCACAAACTTGTACACTTAACTTGTACCATTATTTACACTCCCCTAAAAGGGACTTACAATTTCATACTCACTGACCAATAAAACACTTGGTCAGTAAACTACACATTGCATTCAAAATTACACGCCTCTTCACATCCTAATACCCTTCCTGACTCTCGTCACGATTGACCTTGACCATTGTAGCCAAGTAATTGCTGGCTCAGGTTTCATTGTGTTTCCCGCAGACGACTCACTGCATAGCAGCGAGCCGCTGACACAAGCACGTCTGTTATATAACTCATTCCAACCAGCTGGCAGGCCGGTGTAATAGCCTGCGTTTATAGGTCCATCCGCTAAGCGACACTTACGTCTTTGTAGGAGCACCCCCTAGCATCCAAACCCACAACACACTACACTGGTAAGCTCACCCAGCTACGGGAAGCTACCCTCTCCTAGAAACCACCTTCCAAATTAGTACAATAACACTAATGTTTAGATCCCTAAACTACCTCCCCCCCAACTAAGGGATCTAAAACATATTGGTGGAGACGCGGCTACTACGCACAGTAAGGGTAGGACTCATACAACGAGCCCTCGTAGTAGAAACGACCCCTACCGCACGCAGCCAAGCGAAAAAGTCAATTTTTTTTGATAGAAGGCATTATTTTTTTCCCTTACCATAGCTACACAAGGGAATTTTTTTTTCAAACCCACCCCCACCCCCTGGAAAGAATCAGAGATATAAGACATTGCGAAACACGCAGTTTTTTTAATATACATACACTTGATTCAGCATGCGCCCTCTATACCGCCTAGGTGTGCTGAGGAGCATTGGGGAGTACCAGGAGTTAATTGCCTGGCACAAGGTCTTTGAAACAAGGCAGGACTACCTCAGAAGGTTTCAACAGCTCCTGCATGCCCAGTATATGCGGATTATAAGGGCACATGCCCACCCTCCGTACACAAATCATTAAGGCACACTGGCAATTACACTGCCGACACGAATTTATGTTCCAGCAATGGGAAACACTCATAACAGAACACCAACGGATACGGACTAATGGCACCAACGTCGCCGAACAGGCCATGAGCCTCAATAGGCAATACGGCCAAATTTGGGACGAGTATAGGGAGCTCCAGGCCAACAAGGCCATTTTTGAGTTCATGGCAGGGCCGCCAGCCCAACCGAGAGAGGACATAAGCGTAGATACGCTAACTCGGCAATTTGCGAGGATGTCCCTCTCGACACGTACTGCCACACAAGGGCAGGAGTTCGCCGTGGCCACAGTTTGGAAAACGGCCAGGTTAGACTCCAACACATTACAGGGCCAAGATCACATGGACATACGTCCCTCAGCTCCGTTTCGGAAGGCAATTTTGCCCAACCGAGGAGCAGAACCTAGGCCAACCCCCTCAAAACGGACGAACGAGAGAGAGTTGACGCCAGGACTCTCGGGCACGCATAATTACACAGGGGGAAAACGGGAGGTAATCATGTCATGGGCTGAGGACGTAGAGCCCGTCCCACAGCACAATAAGACAACACAAGCCTACGCACATAGGCAAACACAAGGACAGGAGTCTACCGTGGCCATAGGCCAGAAATCGGTTAGACTACACCCCACTACATCGCTAGGGCAATCACAGGCAATTAAACGGCCTTTGCCGCTAGTTCAAAGGGCAATTTTGCCAGGACGAAAGCGGGCACTAGCATGTGTATCCCAGGTGCAAATGCATAAGAGGGTGTTGCCTATAGGCCCTCAGGGTGCACAACACACACCTGCGCACACTGACCAGCCACAAACACACAGTACACGGGGTATAAGAAAGGTCTTATTACCTACCCCACGAGGCCAGGCAGGCAGGAATACACACACCCCTATAAACACTGCTAGGGTAGCGTGGAGGGTAACCAGCCGCCCAGACACAACCACATTCAGGCCAACATCCAGACACTACAGTGAAAGTAGGCCCAGGCTTACTTTGCTACAAACTCCTCCAGAAAATAGCAAAGAAGCACCTCAGTGGGTTTCAAGGGCCTACACCTTAGTGACAGGGCGAAAGTATTCACTTTCTCGAGCAATGACGCTCGAACGAGGATAACGACTTTCACCACTAGTATAACACACACTGTCACCTGAATCACAAATATATATATACGGGCAGGGTCTTTTACACGTGAGAAACACGACAATGGATACGCAAAGGGCAGATTCCACCCCTGTGAACGGTAGATTTCACACGTATATACAGCAGAACGTGACCAACTCAAAATTATGTAGTTTGAAATTTTTCCTAATTTTTTTTCATGGCCCCTAGCATTTTTTTTAGGCCATCAAGGAATTATAATCGTGGTTAATTCAGGACATACTGTGGGCAATTCAAAGTTTTTAATATGTATAGCCAAGCGGAAGCCAATCAGTCGGGCCACGCGGCTCAGGGTCGGAAATAACTATTCCGAGCAGAGCCTAAGCAACAAACCACAGCATAGAGCTTAGGCGGGTCTTTCCAAGTAGAAATGACTATCTTGTTATATTTCGCATTCCTACAGTTGGATAGATTCTTTTGGGATGACTGAGAAACTTAATCGTAAGAAACAGTTAGGAATCTCAAACTATTTTCCAAAAATGATAGATTTCCCTGAGACGTAACTAGATTACTGTTTTACTAACGTCGCCGTATAGGCGAATGGTACAGTCAGGTCCTACCTTTCATTTGGAAACTTTTGAAATTATTTATGATACAATCTTTGCAAGGTACCGCCGTCTGGCAACCTGCTATAGTAAACATAAAGCATTATGTAAATGTCATACAATATATTTTCTCTATTTTTTTTTTCTCCTCCCAAAGAACTTTCTTAATTTGAATTTTGGATAGCTCATTTTTTGTTCTCCTCTTTCACTCATCCCGTGAAAGGCGAATTAGCCAAGGTGAACTGTATATATCTAATCCTAAGGTACACGTTACATATTAAACTGCTTATAACATGAATTTTTCTCATCCCCCATTACAGCGTGCAAACTAAACATAAACACCACAGGGTGAAAATCCCAGACTCACAGTGCCACATAACAGTTAATACACTAGCAAAATGTCCCGGAGACACGAGCCTAAAAGGCAACAGGAATAATTATCCTGGACAAAGACGGTCTCGAACCCGCAACCTCCTGGATACCAGGAGTGCAAGGTCGGGTAACTATCCAATGGGAGGATAGAATAATAAAGGACAGTTCCACTAACACATATACATACGCATAAAACAATAAAATCACCTCCGACACCTAGTCACCAAACACGCAACTAGCGGCCCAGTGACACACATGCATAATGACATCTGGTACCACTAACAAGAATATATTCGCCTACAATAACACAAGATTTGGGGACACGAACGTATTTAGTCGAAGGCTCTTTTCCATTACGGAAAGCCGTGCTCACAACAAGAAAGCGAACAATCAAGCTCACACACACACACGTGCCAGCAAGCATACACACATTGGCCTGGCACTTGGGCCAGACAGCTAGCCGGCAAAACACTTCCTTGTAATAGCCTACTGTAATCCAATCCTACCGCCGGGTCAGCGATAACACACCCGTGACTGCGCGACCTTCACTAGCTACGGACAAGCTAAGCGTACTCCAGGCCTGGCTGGAACACACACATTCATTCACGCCAGGTCCAAAACCCTATTACTCTCAAAATTACAATACGATGGGCATTCCAAAAGACCCAAACTTTTCACGCCAAAGCGTATTTTCATCTGCGTATCGCAAACTCACGATACACGTGCCATGGGACATACAATACGAAAAATCGTAACACCAGGACCAAAAACTAAGGCGGGTGCGAACTCACGACCACACAACACAGTAGTGCCAAAAACAAACTAACCAACGGTATTTTTGGCGCAAAAAACACAATCAAAAGCCACACAAGGGGCGCTCAAAGCCCAACAGACAACGCAGACATAAAACACGGAGAATTACATGGGATTGCGGGTCCGAATGCCCAGTAAAAATCGAACACCGTGGAAAACAACTATCCAGAATCCCAATTAGACTGAAATTGGCCCCAGACAAGCACATAAGCGGGTCAGATACATGTCTATAGTGACAGGAAGGTTCTTTTCCCATACATAATGGAGCATAGATTCGCCCCAGGGTACTCGCTACAACAGCCTACCTCGGCATTGGCGACCCAGGAATTCCCAACAAGAGGGCGCACAGAAAATTCTAGGCCTCCAAGGGGATCACAATAGACTTCCCAGACATGGATTACACGTCGTTACACAAGGCAGAGGTCTTGCTGAAAACAGTGTACACACAACATCGGTAGGCAAAAACGGGACAGATTAGCACACTGCCACTCCGGGAATCCCAAACAATGACAACATTCCGACATTCGCAAAAGTCACGTCCCGGCAGCCTACATACGTAACGTCAGAGCCTGCCATTACACAAGCAAAACACTGACTTGCGAATTCCAGGAGCATTGCAACACTGCGTCGCAGACACTATTGTTACAACAGGCATGACATTTAGCAATGTACAGACGTGATAGGCCGGATCCATCATAGGGCCATAGGAGCATGTTTACAAAGATGTTGACAAGCCGCACGCACCTCCTGCCCATGCACGCGACACACGATAGGACTTAGTCGATAACAGGCCACCCGCCCGCGTGATGTAGCGGAACATAGTCCCACACACGCGCTCACTAATCAGGGGCGAATACGGACAGATTCCCTGGGGGGAACAGACCTCCCCAATAACTACTTCTCTTTTTACTTTTAATCCCAAAACCATCATAGGCGATCAGGACATGACCAATCACACTACGATCACTTGCTACATTAACATTACAAATGAGAGACCAGATTAGGCCGTGACATCACAGCGTCACCATACTTTACTATCCCAAGGAGCGGATCGAAAGCAGATAATGACCAAGTGAGGATGACAGGAGCACAGGTGGATAGGGCTGCCAGATAGCCAATATACCACCTACAGGCTACCATTGTACCACCTTCCTCCTTCCATAACCTTCTCACTCACAACATTAGCCAATGCAAACACATAAACACATAAAAACAGCTAAACTACATGCCAAAATATACATCGGGGTTGATAGACTTCATGCGTTTAAAGAGAGGGCTCACTACGCCCTGGCTCTCAATGCTTACGCCCGAGTATTAGGGGCGTGTCGGAAAAACGACAATTAAGCGTAATGCGCATCTCTAAGCAAGAGATGAGGCCAAATTTACAATAACAATTCTTTTTTTAAGTAAATAATCCCGCATGAAAGGGACATAGTATTATTATACCTTGGCCTATACCTATCCTTAAATGAGAGCGGATACGCCCCATATCCATCCGCACGCATGGAATATCCCACCCACATACCTGGGTTATTATTATTGAACCTGCATGGCACTTTTTGTAAATTTTTGCAAACCCGGGAAATACCTATCCCCGTCCACTCATTGTAAAAGCATCCTGATAGCATCACCGGCCCCAGGCCACCATTAACATGGGGCCCAACGATGCGCAACCCCCTCCTACCATGCGTTAACCCTATTCAACAGATAACACCCCCGGATCCTAATAACAGGGAACCCAACGCCATAAAACCCTATTAACGCCTCCAAGAAAATTAACAAGGCATTACCGCTGGAAGTCCGACGTAGCTACAGAAGGCCTGAAGTAGTCCATGCATATAGAAGATTCTACAACCCCAGAACACTCAAAAATTTTACATTATTTACACAGTAAATTATTTACAGATCACACTATTTTTTATATAACACAAAAGGAATCTGATGACACGCTGAATGATGATGACAGCGTAAGCAGAAGGCCAGATGCACCACACAGGAGCAGAGCTGGGGAAGGCAATGATGAGCCCTACCCCAGTTGGCTCAATGACCCAGACCAAACAGACGAACTACGTAAGGTTGAGGCATTCATGGCCTGGCACGGGAAAACTTCGGCGCCCCGAGTGTACCTAGCCTGTCCTCGGGACAAAGAGATGTTACACCCACTATGTTCCACGGTCGTCGAAGCCAAGACCTGCTGGGGAGACTTTTGACGAACGGGGGGAGAAATAGCCAACTCCGCACCGGACTCAAGAGAGAACCAAGGGACGACCAAATTAGGACTAGACGCGTAGTTTAGTATGTAAGTAAGTAGAGCTTCTAGGGCGAAAAGCTAGTCTCCTATTCGCAGGAGTGAAGCAGGATCTTAGGGTTCAGCGGGATCAACCCTAGAGCCGACAAGGCCTTGCCCCGCGCGGCGAGGCGAAGAGGAGCCCGGACGCTAAAATCCCCGGATGTCATTATTATTGCCAATAAAGGCGAAGAGGAGCCCGGACCCTAAATTCCCGGATGTTATTATTACTGCCAATATGGGCGAAGAGGATCCCGGACGCTAAATTCCCGGATGACACTATTTTATCGGACGATGTCCAACGCCCACATAAACGGCTGACAACGGGTCGCCAGAGCTTAAATGGTGACGCATCGGGCAGCCAGAGATATTAAATGAGGAGCATAGCGAGCACTCACAGGGGTTACAGTGGGCAAACCCAACAATAATGAATACATCAATGACAACATGCAAATGCAACGGCAATGACAGGCAAGTACAACGGGCGATGCGGTTTGCTCTTTGGCACCGCAGTCGTCCGGAACTTTATTAATTACTAGTTAGTAAGCACTAGCATAAATGTCGACAACTAGTATTAAGGGGGCGGAATCCGGCGGTTCTAGAGACAACCGGTGTTTCTAGAATACGTGCGGGTGGTGATCTGAGGATGTAAATTGCCTCAGGCGATCGCCCTGGTCAAAATTTTAGTATGTAAGACAGTTGCATTTGACACGCAACTTAGAATTAAGCAAATTTAATAAGCGCTGTTGCTAACTAATTGCACAGCATATTTCGACAATAAACTAAGGCAAAACCATTCGGCTTATAGACATCAAATATTTTTTTTCTTCTCATTTATAATAATTTAGAATAAATATTTCGGCGCCTGATGACCAACAAACCCGTCATCAGGGTAAGCCCGACAATACGTGAGTAACTAAGATTAAGATAACGGGTTCGGCACCTGGCGACTCTAATTCGTTGCCAGGGTAAGCCCGATAACACAATAGGATATAATACATTAAGATAAGTAGGATTAAGGCCAAATATTTCGGCACCTGGCGGCTAGTCGTTGCCAGGATAAGCCCGATAAATCGATAAATCATCGATAAAGATATAACAGGGCGGAGGCACTGAAGCCATCCGACCCATCAGCGAGGTATACGGTACAGCCACTGGAGCTGACCGACCCCGATAATTCACGTGACGTCCGAAGAGGTCTCAAGGGCGGTGGCACCATCCAAGCCGACCCTTAAAACAGCGCTGCGCGATAGGTGCGCAATATATATATTTGGCCAAGGGCATATATACCACATATCTTTGTTTTTCAGCAAAGAGCTCCTTCACTGCAGCATCATGGGAATGATGACAACATGATTTACCAGGTAAAGGTGACGTCACACACACACTACACACAACTGGAGTACACTGAGGAGACATACAATTACACATGTACACAAAAGAGTAGAGTAAGTAGGCTAAGATAGGACTCTAGCCGGCATAGGTTAAGGTACAGTAATAAAGTGCCAAAGGCAAGCGATATCGGCATGCGCCTATAAATGGTATATATGACTGATATAATATTTCTATGCTCTATTACAGATCACCCGAGCGGCAATCCACTAATATACTTTGTCCACAGGTCCACAACGCAATAAACATGTCTTTTGTAAATATATTTCCAACACCAACTTGTACACACTCTCCTATGTCACAAACATATACACTCTCCAAGACTTTCAGTTGCACCCCTTAGCGGTGACAACACAGTGGTCAACGATGCACAGTAACCGTGGAATACTGAGTATCAATGAACACAAAAACACATTATGCACGTAAATGAAGCGTGGATTCAGTGTCTAAGGGCGGCACAACGCTTGTAAGCGCCGCGCCTTCGACGCTAAGGTGGAATTCCTAACCACGGTGGGAAAACCACTAGGGTATAAGAGAAAAGAAAATGAGACAGCGGTTTAACCACTGTACCCTAGCAGGAACGGCCACTTAAGGATGCTTCAGAAGCAAGGTAGAGAATTAACAGCGCAAGAGGTATAAAATAACTGGCCACTTAAAAGAGCTCTATAAGGTAATATATAATAGTTGTAAATTATTTTGTATTTTATAGTTATATCATGATAACGTTTCACACGTACATGTTCCACATGGATGGATAATATACCTATACATAGAGTACCAACATGGCAACCATCATTACAACTATGGTCATTATTATTATTATGTTTAGTATGTTTATTTATAAATTATAATAATATTATAAATGTCATGATTATTATTATTATTATCAGGTCATGCCTGTTATCATCATCATGATTACCAATGTCATTATGCAATGCTACCATTATTACCACAGGACTATCACCAGCCTGTATACGGCATCATTATTGCCATCATCGCCACGGCGAATATTGTTATATTTTTTTCCAATGCATATATATACACGCACACTGATTATGCTTTTGTTTCTTTCATTTTCTTTCTTCTAACGTCCAAATTTGTGAAGGTGTCCCGTTTTATCCCAACACAATAAACTATATTTTACATATTCCTTTAACTTATACCCTGGGACACCTATTTTTTTTCTATTTCTTCCATCTTTCACATTGCAGGGAGCAATTTTTTCCCCAACACAGCGCCGGACGGCACAACCACCCGTCCAGCGTGTTTTTTTTTCTCCCTGCACAATACCAATATATTATATAATGTCAAAGCCACGTATTTTTTTGTTGTTGAACTTTTTCACATTGCAAATGTCAATTTTTTTTAATGAACTATTTTAAATCATCATATGTATATCCCAAAACCTACCCCTCTGAACACAAGCTGATCTCACATCTACACGACATCGCTACATCAACACGACATCGCTACCTCTACACGACATCAACACAGAAGAAAAGAAGCAGAAGTACAAGGAGGATTCAGCAACGATCCATCACACCAACACCCCCACTCCACGTTCCGTTCCCGTCCGCGGGGACGCGAACTAATCAAAGGAGGAGACTTGTACAGGCCCGGGGGGCTGCACCCCCTGAAAGCCACCCCCCATCATCTATTAAAACCATCCCTAACTGGCAAACATCATAAGTCCAGAACAGTACCTTTTACACAGCAAGGGCGGCCACCCAGCTCGGGAGGTTAGCCAACCATTTGCAACACACTCATAAACATTAACACTATAACTAACTGGGACAGCTATGTCAATGGCAGGACCTATAAGAAGTGAGGCCTTTTGGGAGCTGTATCGGTCATACAGTGTGTGTTGCCGAAGGCCCTGCTCCAGCTACTATCATCAGGTGAGCATCAGCAAGTGTTCAGATATCCTTTACTTTGTAACACCCATCCTCAAACTTGTACACTTAACTTGTACCATTATTTACACTCCCCTAAAAGGGACTTACAATTTCATACTCACTGACCAATAAAACACTTGGTCAGTAAACTACACATTTCATTCATAATTACACGCCTCTTCACATCCTAATACCCTTCCTGACTCTCGTCACGATTGACCGTGACCATTGTAGCCAAGTAATTGCTGGCTCAGGTTTCATTGTGTTTCCCGCAGACGACTCACTGCATAGCAGCGAGCCGCTGACACAAGCACGTCTGTTATATAACTCATTCCAACCAGCTGGCAGGCCGGTGTAATAGCCTGCGTTTATAGGTCCATCCCCTAAGCGACACTTACGTCTTTGTAGGAGCACCCCCTAGCATCCAAACCCACAACACACTACACTGGTAAGCTCAACCAGCTACGGGAAGCTACCCTCTCCTAGAAACCACCTTCCAAATTAGTACAATAACACTAAAGTTTAGATCCCTAAACTACCCCCCCAACTAAGGATTCTAAAACAATATTACAATATGTAGCGCAAGAGTAGAATCAACAAATGAGCGACGACACGCGAAGCGTTTCAACCAAGTCCCGTATGCATTCATGTACCATTCGTCCGTAGCTATGAAACTTGGGTGAGATGTAGTGTACACGTCATGGAAAATTTCTGGCTTAGTAAATCCACTATACAATATGCAGTGCACAAGTAGATTCAACAATTGAGGGACGACGCGCGAACCGTTTGAACAAAGTCCCGTATAAGGTCATATACCATTCTGCCGTTAGCGGTGAAACTTGGGTGAAATATGGTGGACACTCCAAGGAAGGTTTCTGGCTTAGTAAATACATTTCACAGTAGCTAACACACGAGTAGATTCGACAAATGAACGACGACATGCGGAGCGTTTCAATACAGTCTTCTATGTCTTCATATCCCATTAGTCCGATAGCGATGAAACTTGGGTGAGATGTTGTGGACACTTACGTGACGGTTTATAACTTAGTAAATACATTTTACAGTAGGTAGCGCACGAGTACATTCAACAAATGAGTGACGGAGCGCGAATCGTTTAAATAAAATCAGGTATGCGTTCATATACTATTCATCCGATTGCGATGAAACATTGATCAGTTATTGTGTACCCGCCAGGGAAGGGGACTTAGTAAATCCATTTCACAATAAGTAGCGCAAGAGTAGATGCAACAAATGGGTGACGAAGCGCGAAGCGTTTCCACAAAATCCCCTATTGCGTTCATATAACATCCTTCGATTGCGATGAAACCTTGATGAGTTATTGTGTACACGCCAGGGAAGGGCTTCGACTTAGTAATACATTTCTCAATAGGTAGCGCACGAGTAGATTCAACAAATGAGTGACAGCGCACGAATCGTTTAAACAAAACCCCGTATACGTGCATATACAATTCATCCGATTGCGATGAATCATTGATGAGTTATTGTGTACACGCCAGGGAAGGGTTTCGACTTAGTAAATCCATTTCACAACAGGTAGCGTACGAGTAGATTCAACAAATGAGTGACAGCGATGAAACTTTTGAAAGTTGTTGTGCACGCTCCCACGAATGGTTCTAAATTAGAAAATCCATTTTACGATAGCTTAGAGGCAGTTAACATGTTGTGTATCCAAAAGCACTTCATGAAACGGAATTTCAACGCCAACACTTTCTTTGATTGGCATTGCAACGCATGCCGGGTACAGCTTGTAGTCTATATATATAAAAATCAATGTAACGTGATAGTTTGTCTGTGGGTATGTCTCCTATGCGTTCATATACCATTCATCCGATTGCGATGAAACTTGGGTGAGATGTTGAGTACACTCCACGGAAGGTTTCTGACTTAGTAAATCCATTTTACAATAGGTAGCGCACGCGTAGATTCAACAAATGTGTGACGATGCACAAAGCGTTTCAAACAAGTCCCGTATGTGTTCATATACCATTCGTCCGATAGCGATGAAACTTGGGTGAGATGTTGTATACACTTACGTGAAGGTTTCAAAATTAGTGAATACATTTCACAGTAGATAGAGCACGAGTAGATTCAACAAATGAGCGACGACATGCAAAGTGTTTCAAAAAAGTCCTGTATGCATTCATATACCATTCGTCCGATAGCTATGGAACTTGGGTAAAATGTTGTGTACACTTCAGGGAAATTTTCTGTGTACACTCCAGGGAAGGTTTCTGGCTTAGTACATCCATTTTACAATAGGTAGCGCAGCAGTAGATTCAACAAATGAGCGATGACACGCGAAGCGTTTCAACAAAGTCCCGTATAAGGTCATATACTATTCGTCTGACAGTGATAAATGTTTGGTGAATTGTTGTGTACACTGCAGGAAAGGTTTCTGGCTTAGTTAATCCATTTTACAATAAGAAGCGCACGTTTAGATTCAACAAATGAGTGACTACGCGCGAAGCGTTTCGACAACGTCCCGTATACGTTCACATACCATTCATCCGATTGCGATGAAACTTGGGTGAGATGTTGTGTACACTCCAGGGAAGGTTTCTGGATGAGTACATCCATATTACAATATGTAGCGCAAGAGTAGAATCAACAAATTAGCGACGACACGTGAAGCGTTTCAACCAAGTCCCGTATGCATTCATGTACCATTCGTCCGTAGCTATGAAACTTGGGTGAGATGTTGTGTACACGTCATGGAAAATTTCTGGCTTAGTAAATCCACTATACAATATGCAGCGCACAAGTAGATTCAACAAATGAGGGACGACGCGCGAAGCGTTTCAACAAAGCCCCGTATAAGGTCATATACCATTCTGCCGTTAGCGGTGAAACTTGGGTGAAATATGGTGGACACTCCAAGGAAGGTTTCTGGCTTAGTAAATACATTTCACAGTAGGTAGCACACGAGTAGATTCGACAAATGAACGACGACATGCGGAGCGTTTCAATACAGTCCCCTATGTCTTCATATCCCATTAGTCCGATAGCGATGAAACTTGGGTGAGATGTTGTGGACACTTAAGTGACGGTTTCTAAATTAGTAAATACATTTTACAGTAGGTAGCGTACGAGTACATTCAACAAATGAGTGACGGAGCGCGAATCGTTTAAACAAAATCAGGTATGCGTTCATATACTATTCATCCGATTGCGATGAAACATTGATCAGTTATTGTGTACCCACCAGGGAAGGGGACTTAGTAAATCCATTTCACAATAAGTAGCGCAAGAGTAGATGCAACAAATGGGTGACGACGTGCGAAGCGTTTCAACAAAATCCCCTATTGCTTTCATATAACATTCTTCGATTGCGATGAAACCTTGATGAGTTATTGTGTACACGCCAGGGAAGGACTTCGACTTAGTAATACATTTCTCAATAGGTAGCGCACGAGTAGATTCAACAAATGAGTGACAGCGCACGAATCGTTTAAACAAAACCCCGTATACGTGCATATACAATTCATCCGATTGCGATGAATCATTGATGAGTTATTCTGTACACGCCAGGGAAGGGTTTCGACTTAGTAAATCCATTTTACAATAGGTAGCGCACGCGTAGATTCAACAAATGTGTGACGATGCACAAAGCGTTTCAAACAAGTCCCGTATGTGTTCATATACCATTCGTCCGATAGCGATGAAACTTGGGTGAGATGTTGTATACACTTACGTGAAGGTTTCAAAATTAGTGAATACATTTCACAGTAGATAGAGCACGAGTAGATTCAACAAATGAGCGACGACATGCAAAGTGTTTCAAAAAAGTCCTGTATGCATTCATATACCATTCGTCCGATAGCTATGGAACTTGGGTAAAATGTTGTGTACACTTCAGGGAAATTTTCTGTGTACACTCCAGGGAAGGTTTCTGGCTTAGTACATCCATTTTACAATAGGTAGCGCAGCAGTAGATTCAACAAATGAGCGATGACACGCGAAGCGTTTCAACAAAGTCCCGTATAAGGTCATATACTATTCGTCTGACAGTGATAAATGTTTGGTGAATTGTTGTGTACACTGCAGGAAAGGTTTCTGGCTTAGTTAATCCATTTTACAATAAGAAGCGCACGTTTAGATTCAACAAATGAGTGACTACGCGCGAAGCGTTTCGACAACGTCCCGTATACGTTCACATACCATTCATCCGATTGCGTTGAAACTTGGGTGAGATGTTGTGTACACTCCAGGGAAGGTTTCTGGATGAGTACATCCATATTACAATATGTAGCGCAAGAGTAGAATCAACAAATTAGCGACGACACGTGAAGCGTTTCAACCAAGTCCCGTATGCATTCATGTACCATTCGTCCGTAGCTATGAAACTTGGGTGAGATGTTGTGTACACGTCATGGAAAATTTCTGGCTTAGTAAATCCACTATACAATATGCAGCGCACAAGTAGATTCAACAAATGAGGGACGACGCGCGAAGCGTTTCAACAAAGCCCCGTATAAGGTCATATACCATTCTGCCGTTAGCGGTGAAACTTGGGTGAAATATGGTGGACACTCCAAGGAAGGTTTCTGGCTTAGTAAATACATTTCACAGTAGGTAGCACACGAGTAGATTCGACAAATGAACGACGACATGCGGAGCGTTTCAATACAGTCCCCTATGTCTTCATATCCCATTAGTCCGATAGCGATGAAACTTGGGTGAGATGTTGTGGACACTTAAGTGACGGTTTCTAAATTAGTAAATACATTTTACAGTAGGTAGCGTACGAGTACATTCAACAAATGAGTGACGGAGCGCGAATCGTTTAAACAAAATCAGGTATGCGTTCATATACTATTCATCCGATTGCGATGAAACATTGATCAGTTATTGTGTACCCACCAGGGAAGGGGACTTAGTAAATCCATTTCACAATAAGTAGCGCAAGAGTAGATGCAACAAATGGGTGACGACGTGCGAAGCGTTTCAACAAAATCCCCTATTGCTTTCATATAACATTCTTCGATTGCGATGAAACCTTGATGAGTTATTGTGTACACGCCAGGGAAGGACTTCGACTTAGTAATACATTTCTCAATAGGTAGCGCACGAGTAGATTCAACAAATGAGTGACAGCGCACGAATCGTTTAAACAAAACCCCGTATACGTGCATATACAATTCATCCGATTGCGATGAATCATTGATGAGTTATTCTGTACACGCCAGGGAAGGGTTTCGACTTAGTAAATCCATTTCACAACAGGTAGCGTACGAGTAGATTCAACAAATGAGTGACAGCGATGAAACTTTTGAAAGTTGTTGTGCACGCTTCCACGAATGGTTCTAAATTAGAAAATCCATTTTACGATAGCATAGAGGCAGTTAACATGTTGTGTATCCAAAAGCACTTCAAGAAACGGAATTTCAACGCCAACACTTTCTTTGATTGGCATTGCAACGCATGCCGGGTACAGCTTGTAAATTATAAAGGCTTGTGGTGCGTGGAAATTCGGGATTTTTAGCCTCAAATGGCCCAAATTTCCAAAAGCTAAAAGAACACCTCAGTAGCTTCCATATAATCACAGCCATGAGTGAGACTGAGACATAGGTGATACTCTAGCCTGTGCCAACAGACACTGACTGTGCCCTGAATGTTATTACTAAGCACCACCCATACCTCAGTAGGTTCCATATAATCACAGCCATGAGTGAGACTGAGACATAGGTGATACTCTAGCCTGTGCCAACAGACACTGACTGTGCCCTGAATATCATTACTAAGCACCACCCATACCTCAGTATCTTCCATATGATCACAGCCATGAGTGAGACTGAGACAGAGGTGATACTCTAGCATGTGCCAACAGACACTGACTGTGCCCTTAATGTCATTACTAAGCATTGGGAAGGGTTTCGAAAAAAGAAAACGAAGAGTTTTCAGCTAAGATTTTGAATTCATTTTCAACTTATCACCCATACTTTTCAATCTTTACATTGAAAACCAAACATGATAGAATGTTGTGCAATAGCTTAATCGAACGGTCTCTATGTCCTTTATTTTTTATAATAAAACGTTTTTATTTTTTAAATTTTTTTGAAGAAGTTCAATTTTGAAATTTTTATATTTTGGAAACTAAATAGTTTACAAAAAATTTGTTTGACATAAATGAATGGCCCTGACCCCCTCTACCCGCAAAATAAATGTCAAGCCTCTAGGACTAAAACTGTGCATTAGTGTGGTAAGGGGCGTTCTGAGCCACCCCCTACTTTCATATAAACTTTACCGATATTTCCCGAACGCTTGGTCGGATTTTAATGAACAAGGTATTGTTGGCGTTGGGAGGACGTCCTCTTGGCTATGAATGTATGTTGGTATTTTCAGTGAGACAGCTCCAGGAACACCACTACGAATTTGGAGAGGATCTGTTGATGGCCTTCTAGGACATCGAAAAGGCCTATGATAGTGTGTGTAGGGAGAAGGTTTGGAAGGCAATGGAAAACATGGGAGTGGAAAAAGAGACTGTAGGCAGAGTGAAGGAGATGTATTGTGGAAGTGTGAGTTGTGTGAAAGTTGGTGGGGAAAGAACAGACTGGTTCAGACAAATGAGTGGCCTGAAACAGGGTAGTTCGCTGTCACCCCTTCTCTTTATTGTGGTTATGGACGAGGTAATGACACGGATAGCAGGAAAGATAGGAGAAGATAAGATGAAGGCAATGGTGTTTGCAGATGATCTCATGGTCTGGGGAAACAAGGAGGAGGAAATCCAGGAGCAACTGAAGCAACCTAGAACAAGGTGGATTGATTCAGTGAAGAACAGCGTAAGAAAAAGAAATCTGGACTGGGACAAGATCGTGGAAGAAGAATGGTGGAAGGAAAGAGGAAAGTGAAGAAGTGCCATAAATACCCCGACCCGGCAGGAGCTGGATAAGGGGAAATGATGATGATGATGATGATGTCTTCGTCCTATAGATGCAGCAAACCGTAACAAATGGAGAGCGAGGTGCAGAGTGGTGGACTCCAAAAAATAATTGGGAACAACGCCATGAAGAAGAAGACTCGATCGAGTTGTATTTCTTCCCTTGCAACCATTGCCCATATTGTAACTAATTCACATTTTAAATTTTAGGATTTTCTCTTGCGTAATATTGACAGTAATGCTGCTTAACATTATCAATTGTAACTCTTCAGTCGGTCAACACAAATTTGCCCCATATGATTGGGAGTACAGAACGATGACCGCTTGTCGGTCGAAACACATAATCCTATATTGTCGCTTACTTATCAGTGAATAATAACTAATACATGTAAACTTTTTTCAGGAGTGTTAATCAGGGTGGACTCGAGCTGACGTCCTCTTTCCTATGGACCACTCGTCATATTTTTGAAAAAATTTGAAAATTTTTGTTTTTGAAAGTAGGCGATAGTTTGAAATCCATACATGATAGAAAGTTGTGCCATAGTTGAAACGAATGGTCTCTATGACCTTTATTTTTGAAAACACTTAAATTTTGAATTTTTTATATTTTGGAAACTAAAGAGTTTACAAAAAGTTTTGTTTGACGTAAACGAATGGCCCTGACCCCCTCTACCCCCAAAATTAATTTCAAGTCTCTATCTTACAGTATTTATTAGTGGGATTTCACTATGATTACCAGTAAAATAATCTTGTACAGGTATAGTACGAAGTTGTAAGGTATATGACTATGGAAATTGTCCCAACTTTCGGACAAGTCGAGACTAGCTCATTGATGGACGGTGGCCTCGAACTTGGGAGCCGGAGTAGGAAATAGGTTACCTAAGGGTTTTCTTTGCTAACGATAAGGTGATTTTAAATTTTAACACAATAAGGTTAAAGTTCCTGTATTATTTGATCCCTTGCTTTGATTTGCACCCTCAAACAGTCCGGTGTATCACATACTTTAAAAACCAATTCCCGACTACACAATCCTCCTTCTTTACCTTAATACAGCCGAAATGAAACCATTTCTCACTTAGTGCAATTTTGCATACGTCCCCCTTAAATTGCATTTTGTGACAATTTTGAATCTAAATTACATTTTGTAAGTATTTTCTATCTAAATTGCATTTTGTAAATATTGTCAATTCAAATAACAGTACAGTAAGTATGTAGATAGTTTTAGTTGTAAGTAGGTAGTTAGTTTGTCTATTAGATATATGTCATAGTTCTATTAGACTGGGGTGTGTGAGTGTGTCTGGTAGCAGTTGCATTGTTTATTAGTTATAGTTCATTGTTTCAGTAGACTGTGATGTGTGAGGGTGCATGTGAGTGTGCCTGGTGACAGACTGTTTTAGTGGTAGTATTTGTTGTTGGTGGAACTTAAGTTTTTTGTTAGTAGAATTTTGGTATTTAATTGTTAGTACGGTAGAAGGTTAGTATTTTTGTTAGTAGAAATGCTCTTTACTTATTCTGAAAGGGAGTAGCAGCCTTTCAGAATAAATCAATTCTTTACTAGTCTTATAGACGGTTAAGATATTGATAATATAAGCCAAATAATGGCTACACTGCGTCCTGCTGCACGGCTGAAAGCAACGGGAAACTACAGCCGTATGCTATTCCCGAGGATATGCACCTCTCTATGCATAATTACATGTGATGATGGCCTCCTCCCTTGTAAAATTTCAATCCGGAGGTAAACTAGTCCCCCGTTCGGATCTCCGGGTGGGGACTACTCGAGAGGGGGTTAACATCACAGAAGTGACAAAGAGGAAATCTGACATTCTACGGATCGGAGCGTGGAATGTTAGAAGTCTGCTAGGAAGTGGAAGGTTAGAAAACTTAGAAAGGGAAATGGATAGGTTGAGGTTGGATTTGGTTGGGATTAGTGAAATGCGCGGGCAGGAAGAACAGGATTTTTGGTCAGGAGACTATAGGGTCATTAGCACTAAATCAAACAATGGCCAATCAGGGGTTGGCCTCATATTGAGTAGGAAACTTGGACAGCGGGTGGAATATTATGAGCAATATAGTGAACGGATTATTGTAGCAAAAATCAGTACTAAACCCACCTGCACCACAGTGGTACAAGTCTATATGCCTACCAGTCAAGCTGATGATGAGGATGTTGAAAAGGTCTATGAAGAAATAGACGAAATTCTGAGGTATATCAAGGGTGATGAAAATGTTATAGTAATGGGAGATTGGAATGCTGTGGTAGGAAAAGGGAGAGAAGGGAAGATAGTAGGAGATTTCGGATTAGGTGAAAGGAATGATCGAGGAAGCAGGCTGGTAGAATTCTGCACCGAGCATGAATTGGACATAGCTAACATCTTATTCAATAACCACAATAGAAGAATATACACATGGATGAGACCAGGAGATACAGGGCGTTACCAAATCGACTTCATTATGGTCAAGAAGAGGTTTCGAAACCAGATTTTGGATTGTAAAACATATCCTGGTGCTGACATAAACTCTGATCACAATCTGGTTGTAATGAAATGCAGATTAAAGTTGAAGAAACTGAAGAAAAGTCAAAAGCCAAAAAGGTGGTCAATAGACAGACTGAAAGAGAAGGATGTAAACGAAAGATTCAAGAAGAGTATAAAGGAAGGACTAATGAAAAACCCTAAACAAACTTCAATTGCAGACGAATGGGCACTTTTGAAGAATGAAATAACAAAATCCGCAGAAGAAAACATTGGTAGGAAAGAAAGAATAGGTAGAAAACCGTGGATCACTCAGGATATACTAGAATTGATGGATGAAAGGCGGAAACACAAGAATCTAAGAGATGAAAAGGGGAAAGCAGAATACAGACGTCTGAGAAATGAGGTTAACAAGAAGTGCAAGGAAGCGAAAGAAGAATGGTTGAAAGAGAAATGTGCAGGTATAGAAAATAGTCTGAAATTAGGAAAAGTAGACACAGCTAATCGAAGGATTAAGAATACTTTTCGGGAAAAGAAGACTAAGTGCTGTAATATTAAGGACACAAATGGAAAGCCTCTAACAGATAGGGCAGAAAAGGTTGAGAGATGGAAAGCTTACATAGAGAGTTTGTATAAGGGAAAGGAGATTGAGAATCATGTAATGGAAAGGGAGGAGGAAATTGATGAGGATGCGAAAGGAGATTTAATATTGAGGTCAGAATTTGATAGAGCTTTGGAAGACTTAAGCAGGAACAAAGCACCAGGCATAGATGATATACCGATTGAGTTGCTACGCTGCATAGGAGATGAAGGTCTGATCAGGTTATTTCACTTGGTGTGTAGGATTTATGAGACCGGTGTGGTACCCCCTGATTTCAAGAAGAATGTAATCATCCCTATACCAAAGAAAGTGGGAGCTGACAGATGTGAAGATTACCGTACAATCAGCTTGATTACTCATGCTTCAAAGATCCTGTCTAGAATAATTTACAAGAGGATTGAAAGCCAGATAGAAACGGAGTTGGGTGAAGACCAGTTTGGTTTCAGGAGAAATGTAGGAACAAGGGAAGCTGTACTAAGTCTTAGGCTGATTTTGGAAGGTAGAATAAGGAAAGATAAGAGAACGTTCATGGCTTTTGTAGACTTAGAAAAGGCTTTTGATAACGTTGATTGGACTAAATTGTTTGACATTTTGAAATCTATTGGAATAAAGTACAGGGATAGGAGGGTGATATACAATCTGTACAGAAACCAGACAGCAGTCATTCGAGTTGAAGGACATGAGAGAGAAGCTGGTATTCAGAAAGGTGTAAGGCAAGGCTGCAACTTATCACCCATACTTTTCAATCTTTACATTGAACAAGCAATGAAGGAAATTAGAGAAAAATTTAAAGTGGGAGTGAAGATTCAAGGAGAAATAATTTCAACTCTGAGATTTGCTGATGACATCGTCATCTTGGCCGACAAGCCTGAGGATTTGAATGAGTTTTTGAATGGTATGGACTCCGTCTTACGGAAAGAATTCATGATGAAAATAAATAAATGTAAAACAAAAATACTGGAATGCAGCCGAGATAAATCAGAAACCTCTATGGAGATCAAATTGGCAGATGAAAAGCTGAAGGAAGTAGGAGACTTCTGTTACTTAGGAAGCAGAATAACCAGTGATGGACGAAGCAAAGAGGATATTAAAAGTAGGTTGGCTCAGGCAAAGAAAGCATTTCTACAAAAGAGGAATCTGCTGACATCGAATATAGATTTAGGTATTAGGAAGTCATTTTTGAAAGCCTTTGTCTGGAGCGTGGCGTTCTATGGAAGTGAAACTTGGACTATTGGTGCAGCAGAAAAGAGGAGAATTGAAGCATTTGAAGTGTGGTGTTACAGGAGAATGATGAAGATCAGATGGGTAGATAGGGTTACAAACAAAGAGGTATTAAGACGAGTGGGAGAGGAGAGATGTTTCTGGCGACTGCTAATGAAGAGAAGAGATAGGTTGGTAGGACACATACTAAGACACCCAGGAATAGCAAGCTTAGTTATGGAAGGAATGGTCGAGGACAAAAACTGTAGGGGTAGACCAAGGTTAGAATATGTTAAACAGATTGCCTCGGATGTAGGGTGTCGGAGCTATGAAGAGATGAAACGATTAGCTCAGGACAGGGAGGCATGGAGGGCTGCATCAAACCAGTCAAAAGACTGAAGACTCAAACAACAACAAAAACACTATTCCAATCCAGGAATTTTTGAAAGTAATGTTGCTGTTTGGAGATATAATAGACCTTCTGTACAACATATCGCATATCGCACGTGTAAGTCACGTGTAAAAATTGTAGGGTACCCCTTGACCCCCTCAATCGCATTGTTGAATTTTACGGTCTATGTTTGATTCCACGATAACCTTATAGCCATTTGCAAACTTTCACAGAAATTTAATAAATTGAGTGGCATTGCTTCTGACAGAAATAGATGGAAAGTTGGAGGTCACCTCTTGTGATAGGCCTACTGTTGTCATGGTTACCGGCTTGCATTACTTCATTAGTTTCTTCTTGTTCCTCTTTCGGATGGGCCAGCTAAGGCCCACGACGTTCAACTTTTCAGCTTGGCGAGGGACTTGATGTTTGCCCAGTATTCGCGCATTCTCTGGCTATGTTGCTCCTTTCTGTCTTTTGTCCAGATGATGCCGGTTTTCTTGCAGGGTGGTCTGTCCTGAATACTCTTCTGTTTAAGTATCTTTCTGAGATGTGATCGGCTTCTAATATCACTTTTCATTATCTTCAGTTCTTGGATATCCTTGTTAACTACTGTTAGCGACGGTGTCACGCTCTTTCTATTCCCCCAGTAGTTGAGAAGCCGGTTGGTTAGTCTTGTTGGGTTTATCCATGAGACATGTCCGTAGAAAGCCAGACGTCTCTTCCTGGTCAAATATGTGATTTTCTCAGTATATCTAAATAGCTCCTGATTTGGTGTTCTTCTGTACTCGTCATCTATTTATTAGTTTATTAAATGAAATTAGTTTTCTGGGAATATCTCAGAAACGTGGTTTTAGAGCCTTAAAATATAGTAGCCACCGAGAGGCTGAAAATGAGTTTTGTCTCGTCCTTGTACGCCATAATATAATCATAATCTTAATAATAATTTAATAATATAGGGGTAGGGATATAATAGACCTTTAGTACCACACCCGCCCGTGTAAATCATGTGAAAAAAATCAAGAGTACCCCTTGACCCCCTTAAGCGCATTATATACGTATTGATGAATTTTACAGCTTAAGTTGGTTCCGAGGTAACCTTATAGCCGTTTGCGAACGTTCACAGTAATATAATTGCGTCTTACAGAAATAGAAGGACTTCTGAGATTGTGTTGCCATGGTTACCGGCTCGCATCATATCCATAGCTTAATGCATGAAATTAGTTTTCTGGGTATATCTCTAAAACTGTTGGTTTTAGGACCTTAAAATGTGGTTTTCGGGGCCCGTAGGGCCCCCGAGTTTTGTTTCTCACATTGATACGCTGAAAATGAGCTTTGTCTCGTCTTTCTACGCCCATTTCAGCCTGCATTTTAAGGTGGTAGGCCCTCTTTTATGAGAGGCAGGGAGAAGAGTTACATCAATGATTACTTTCGTGCCTCTGATGGACCTCTGTACCAAATTTTACGTTAATCCACTCAGTCGTTCTCGAGTGATGCGCGTGCAAAATTGTACACAGACAAACAAACAAACAAACAAACAAACAAACAAACAGACAGACAGACAAAAATTTTGTTTCTGCGCGCAACCGTCATAGACCAGTCTGAAATGCGTTAATAACTCAAATTTTCGTGGAAATTCAGAAAAAACAGACAAACTTTCATTTTTATATATAGAGAGATATCTAGTAATAATAGAGTTTTATTTTATTACTAGCAACCCGACCCCGCTTCGCCCGGGAACAGTCATGAATGCATTACGTGATGAGCGCTTTTTTTCCAATGTCAATGAACAACGACCAATATCCGTTTTACGTCTCGGCATGATGGGTTAAAATCACTGACTGGACTATTAATTATATTATCATGGAGATGCATGTGCAACAAATTCTTGTCAGACGTAATTTAAGAATGGCGAGGTGCATGAAACACAAATCCCCCTTCCGTCCAATCTTAACTTAACTCTGAATTTTGCGGAACGAAAAGTTCACAGGCGAAATGAAGAAAAGCCTAGTGGCACTTCCAGGGAAACTCCAAACACAAACACTCTTCTCTAAAGTTTTTAACTCAACACAACTCGACAGTTTGCTACTGGCTGTATCTGGGGCAATAAGCTCGTCCGCTAGCTAAGCTGTAACTGAGGCGATAGACTCGCCCCTAGCTAGCTCGTAAATTGTCACCTTAGTAACTGAATGGAGATTGTTGGAAGAAAAGAAAACGTGAAAACACTTAAGCCTATAGTAGACTAAGCGATGTATTCAAGATAGAGATATGCTCACCCGGGATTTTTTTGTAGAACTTTTCATGCAGAACAATTTTTACACTCATAGTATATAGATATGTTTTACGGTTTGCCCAGCGTAAGCTTAAAAAGCGCACTGACGCCAGTTCTTTTTCGACCTTTCACTGAAATCGTTAGCGCTTGACTTTCTTTGGTCATAAATATATTATTTTCTAAAGAAACCTTCCTCGAGATATCCTTTACAGAATGCTGAAAACCGCATCAAAATCCATTCAGTGGTTCTCGAGATTACCCGTGACATCCCAGAATCTGGGACTTAGTTTTATACTAAGTAGAGGTTTAGACCCCAATCAGTATAGTTTAATATAATATAATCCCCCTTCCGTCCAATCTTAACTTGACTGTGTTTCACAGGCGAAATGAAGAAAACCCGAGTTGCATTTCCAGGTAAACTCCATAAACACAACCCCCCTTCTCAGAAGTCTTAACTCAACACGACTCAACGGTTTGCTGCTGGCTGTATATGGGGTAATAGTTTCGCCCGCTAGCTAGGCTGTAACAGGGATGATAGACTCGCCCTTAGCTAGCTCGTAAACTGTCGCCTCAGTAGTTGAATGGACATGGTTGGAAGAAATTAAAACGTAAAAACACTTATAGTGGGCGATGTATTGAAGATAGACATATGCTCTCGCGGACTTTTTTGTAGAACTTTTCATGCTGAATAAATCTTACACTCATAGTATTTAGATATTTTTAACGGTTTGCCCAGCGTAAGCTTACAAAGCGCTCGGACGCCAGGGTTTTTTTCGACTTTTCCACTGAAATCGTTACTGCTCGACTTCCTTTGATCATAAATAAATTATTCTACAGAAATCGTCATCGAGATATCTTTTACAGAATGGTGAAAACCGCATCAAAATCCATCCAGTGGTTCTCGAGTTTACCCGTAACATCCAAGAATTGGGGACTTTGTTTTATACTAAGTAGAGATAAATGATATAGTTGTTTTTATTGGGTAAGACATTTTTAGTCAGATGGTCGTCGCATATTGTTTTGAATTTCTTCAGTTGGGTAACATTTCTGACATTGACTGGTAGGGGATTCCACAGTCTTGAACCCGTCGGTACAAGGATCATGTAATATAAGAGATTCGTCACTTTTGATTATAAAATTGCCGGGAGATCGCACCTCCTGGGCTATGTATTGCTCTACCAAGTCTGGCAACATAAAAAGTAAAAAGCCATATTAATTTCGCCTTTATTACACGTAATTGAACAGTATGATCAGCGAAGAGTTATTGATTATTGATGAAAATAATACCAACATAACTGCGCCTTTCGCTAGGTGCAGAAATATACATCCAGATAGTAAAATAATAAGTTTTGATATATACCAATGTGGGCAATAGATTTGTCCGAAGGACACAGTTATGCTGTTCTAGAGCATGATTCACCTTTAGGTTAATTAAAAATTGCTCTCCTACTCTACAGAATTGTTGGTATGTTGGATGAATATAAAGTAAACTGTCCAAATGCACACACTTTATTGCCATAACCTCACTTTTCGCCTATCATACCGCCTGCCATCCACCCCTCCCCCGTCACCCTATACCACGAATTTTATTGCAATGCAAAGGAGAATGGGTAAGAAAACAAACAAGAGATGAAATGCACACATATATTCTATATTTTTTTTAAATCACAATGAACAAAACATTTATTGGAGAGTAGTCCATGCTGCCCGCTAGTTTTACACATGGCCAACACCAGGTCAAGGTTAATTCACACACAAAATATTCCAAATACAGTGTGCAGTACATTCCTGTTTTATAGCCATTTATAGCCTTTTTCAAACATGTTGGTAAGTTAGTTCACATTGCATGTTATTTTGTCGCACAAATTTCACCGTTGGCTGTAACTCGTTTCCGAGTATAATGTCCTTCCTAATGGTTCCTTTCCATCAAATGTACGTACACAAATATAGAACACACACGCAATTTTGAAATATAATTTCAGTGTCATTCTTAAGACAAATGGAAGACATATTGGAGTAGGCCTACATATTGATAACAAGGCAATGTTCCTCTCAATTGCATCACGATACTCGTACACCTTTCCATTTCATTATAATTCTTACATCCCTGTGCTTGGCATTTCTTCCTCCCTTGCTGTGGCATGATTGATTCTCAATTCAATTCAAATAAATAAACAAAATACCGGCGAACAAAATATCCAACAACACGAGGAAATTAATCAAAACAGACCAACTACGGAGTGGCAACTACGGAACCTTAGTACTAAAATTAGTTCTTCATTGGTTGGCAGAACATCTGGAGCAGAGCTTTACCGCGACCCACGCGCTCCCTATGATCTGTCATCCTCCTGCGTCGGTATGCTGTCGCTCCATCAAACTGGTTGTAATAATATTACCATATAGTATGTGGTTCCAGTCGTGATGAGATGAGATGTTTCGATGTGGCAATATCCTTTTTCGGCTTGATGCCCTTCTTAGCGCCAGCATTGTGAGATAAGTTAGATAGAACTGAAATTAATGAAGATGAATGGAATAAGGCTAGGAGTTGGAAGGAAGGGTCCTGGGCCTGTTAAAGGTACTGTCTCAGCATTTGCCCACAGTTGAAAAAGAAAACTATTTCATGGATGAACGACGGTGCGGTTCGAACCCAATTATCTTGCAAGTCCAGAGGAAGACAAATCCCTGGTTAAAGTAGACATCCCACATACTCAGGGTGGCCATTGACAATATATATATAGTTTTATATAGTTTCCTACATTTAGTGTGTTATTAAGTTTGAGGTGTATCTGAACATATTTTTCGCTGCGGAGATTATTCTGGACACATAGCTGTGTGTAATATCTGGCTCCTCGGCTTTAAGCCCGAACCTCGGTCTGGCTCACATGAATAATGTATGTGGCGGCGTCGTGATCTGCTCAGTAATCTCATTTTTCTCGGAACCTATCATATGTTCTCCTCTCCTCCAACATATTATAAAGTTAATACTTCCTTTGTCATTGACTACAGGAAAGTTTCTGTGTTATTCCATATAATACGCAGTAGTAATATAGGGTCCAATTTCTTTTGTGCAGAGAGCTTCTTATGTTTACAACCACCGTCATTGGTCTAGAAGTACAGTAGCCTACGTATTGAGTTGTTGTTGGTTAATTTTTGGTGTTTGCAATATCGTGGTCATGTAGCCCTGTGTGTTATGTTGTATTCTGAATCTGGAGATAGCCTTACCCTTGGCAACTGCATTAATGTAAATATTATTAGGGTAGGTAAAGAATATTATTAAAATTATTATTATAACTGTCTTCTTCTTATTATTATTCTCCTTCTTCTTCTTCTTCTCTTCTTCTTTCGGACCACGTTTGTTCAACTGCTGGGTTCAGATTTTTTCCCAGTACAGACGCATCTTTTCCGGGTGAATTTCCTTACTTTCCTCCGACCAGGGGGTGCCTTTCCGTAAAGGTTTATCCTAAAAACTACGGACTTCCTTGAGAATAAGTCTCACAGTTAGGTAGATTTCTTTAGAAAGCTAACTATTGCAATGGGTCCATGTTTCGACTTCCGGAAAATTTCGACATATCTTCGCGTTTCACATCCCCCAGACCCCAAAACCACCGTCAGTTCAAAAGTTTATACATAATTTATGTATATATGTATATCAGTTTCTTGTGGACACGATAACTGCCGTAATTTTGCACCAATTACTTTGAATTCTTTACATAATATGTATCCCTATAAAATGTCGGTCGAGTTCGTTAATGGGCAAAATCGGTCGAAGGGGGTGAAAAAAGAGGGCTTTTTTCGAAAAATTGAAATTTCGCTATAACTCTCTTAATACGCGAAATATCGAATCCATTCAAAGTTCATAATATGTGTCGGATAAGTGCCAACAATTTATGTCAAATAAGCTTTTTGATAGCACCAATCATTGACCAAAGGGGTGGAAAAAAGTGGGTTTTTCGGGAAACATTAATCATATCTCTCTTAATATGTACAATATCAAAACCGTACAAAATGGACAATATTCCCCTAATAATTACCTAAAACTTTTGTCTGAAAGAATTTTTGATATGACCCACCATTACGCCAAGGGATGAGAAAAATGATTTCGGAATTATAAGAAAATGCCAAGAGCTATCAGAGGTTGCCATGGCAACACTACTAAATTGATGAGGGATGAGCCGTTGCCATGACAACGCACTTGCACGAGATCAGATTCAGTATTTCCATCTGACTAAGCCGGCCCCGTGGTGTTGGGGTCCCCGGGTTCGATCCCCGGCTCCGTCAGGGATTTTAAAACTGACGTGAGGGTTGGAACGGGGTGCACTCAGCCTCGTGAGGACAATTGAGTAGCTGTCTGACAGTGAGACAGCACCCCGATCACGAATACCAATATTAACGGCCGAGGGGACCCGACGCGCTGATCACGCGTCACCCCAATATCTGCAGGCCAAATGGCTGGGCAGCGGTCGCTTGGTCGTCCTTAGCCCGTCATGGGCTGGTTGGTGCCAGGGGTTGACATTGACATCTGACTAAGTGGGAAGCGGGTTCGGTGACGTAACTGGTAGCATGCAGAATGTCTATGCCCAAGGTCGTGGTTTCAAAGCCGGCCGAAGTCGTCGGATTTTCTAAGAGCGCTAAAAATCCCTCAGTATGCTTTCCTTTGGAGGGGAAGTTCCAACGTTCGTTACGAGTTGCTGGTTGGGGTGGCATCTAGTAGCCAAGTTCACAGCTAGGTGTCATTGACGGTAGTACCTGGTAGCAACATTAGGAACTACTGCTTGAAATTGACCGTCTGCAGTCCTTACCTGAATTACAGACTAATACATCCATTACAATTCGCACCGTTTATCAGACAGATTCTACACTCACCCAAAGTACACGGGGTTAGATGACCACGTTGTCGCAGCCCCTAATCTGAGGAACCAACCAGAGGTAGATTTCATTAGAAAGCTAACTATTGCAATGGGTAGGCTACCATGTTTCGACTTCCGGAAAATTTCGACATATCTTCGCGTTACACATCCCCCAGACCCCAAAACCACCGTCAGTTCAAAAGTATATATATATCAGTTTCTTGTGGACACGATAACTGCCGTAATTTTTCACCAATCACTTTTTACCGAATATGTATACCTATAAAATCTCGGTCGAGTTCGTTACTGGGCTAAACCGGTAGAAGGGGGTGAAAATGGGGGGCTTTTTTTTTCGAAAAAGTGAAATATTGCTATAACTCTCTTAATATATGAAATATCGAATCCGTTCAACGTTCATACTATGTGTCGGATAAAGCCCAAAAATTTATGTTTGAAGAATTTTTTTATATCACCAACCATTGACCAAAGGGGTGGGAAAAGTGGGATTTTCGGGAAACATTAATAATATCTCTCTTAATAGGCACAATATCAAAACCGTACGAAATGGACAATATTACCCTAATAATTACCTAAAACTTTTGTCTGAAAGAATTTTTGATATGACCCACCATTATGCCAAGGGATGAGAAAAATGATTTCGGAATTATAAGAAAATGCCAAGAGCTATCAGAGGTTGCCATGGCAACACTACTAAATTGATGAGGGATGAGCCATCAGACGTTGCCATGACAACGCACATGCACGAGATCACATTCAGTATTTTCATCTAAGTGGGAAGCGGCTTCGGTGACGTAACTAGTAGCATGCAGAATGTCTATGCCCAAGGTCGCGGTTTCAAAGCCGGCCGAAGTCATCGGATTTTCTAAGAGAGCTAAAATCCCTCAGTATGCTTTCCTTTGGAGGGGAAGTTCCAACGTTCGTTGCGAGTTGCTGGTTGCGGTGGCATCTAGTAGCCAAGTTCACAGCTAGGTGTCGTTGACGGTAGTACCTGGTAGCAACATTAGGAACTACTGCTTGAAATTGACCGTCTGCAGTCCTTACCTGAATTAAGACTACTACAGCCATTAAAATTCACACCGTTTATCAGACAGATTCTACACTCACCCAAAGTACACGGTGTTAGATGACCGCGTTGTCGCAGCCCCTAAACTGAGGAACCAACCAGAGGTAGATTTCATTAGAAAGATAACTATTGCAATGGGTACCATGTTTCGACTTCCGGAAAATTTCGACATATCTTCGCGTTTCACATCCCCCAGACCCCAAAACCACCGTCAGTTCAAAAGTTTATATATAATTTATGTATGTAAATGTGTATATATATATATATGCATATCAGTTTCTTGTGGACACGATAACTGCCGTAATTTTGCACCAATCACTTTGAATATTTTACCGAATATGTATTGTACCCATGTGAGTAATCTCGATGGAAAATATGCTTCTGCCTCCGGCTAGCGTCAGGACTCAGGCGTGTACCGTCTCCCCATTGAGCAGTTTCACATCCCCCAGACCCCAAAACCACCGTCAGTTCAAAAGTTTATATATAATTTATGTATGTAAATGTGTATATATATATATGCATATCAGTTTCTTGTGGACACGATAACTGCCGTAATTTTGCACCAATCACTTTGAATATTTTACCGAATATGTATTGTACCCATGTGAGTAATCTCGATGGAAAATATGCTTCTGCTTCCGGCTAGCGTCAGGACTCAGGCGTGTACCGTCTCCGCATTGAGCAGTTGCATATTTTGAATTTGAGGCTAAAAGGTATCAACTCTACAATGATAAGGCACAACTCTATTCTAAAACTTTAATTCAGTAATAAAATTCATGGCTTCAAACAAACAAAACAATCCCCATAAACATAAAACAAAAGCAAACAAAATTTTACTTCCACAATCCACTGATATGAACATAATATTATCACAATAACATCATACCATAACTCAAACCTTTACCCTTATATCAATTTCACAATAATACTTTAGTGCGCTGATGCACATACAACTTCAGAAACAAACTGTACTTTAATTCTTCTGTCATCCAATGTGACATCATTAATTCTACAAAATTATTTATTCCTTAAACCTTGTCTTAATTTGACAATAATGTGTACCGTGTGTGTTTTGATCTTTCTCTTCCCACCAAATGCTTTACATGCATTAGCCTATTCTGGTGTTGCACAGCAGTCAACGTGCAACTCCATAATTATGTAAGCTACCCCTACACTCCCTCTATTTATATAGTTCCACTGCATGCCGTTTGTGATGTCATCTTAAAAACGTTAGTTATTGCTGTGTCGGATGGTACAATTAAACTAGCCTTGCGCGCGTAGCCTGTGGCATCTAGTAACCAACTTCTGAAAAAGTTGTCAGTGACAGTACAAATACAACGTCTAACCATTCGTTAGAAAGCTAAAATCATGAACCATCAGGGTGATCTATAATTATCAATGTGTTCTTAAATCACATGGCTTCATTACTCAATATAACAATATGTCATTTCATGTCATTAACAGGGTCTAAAATCTGCCCGTATTAAACCTTCTTTCACGGTTCGCTTGACTGTCCCAGACCCTCTTCTGAGCGGCCTGCACACAATAGAAGTGGAGTGGGGTTCCAACATTACCTCGCCCCTCCCTTCCTGTCTCAAGGCTTTCTTCACCAAGCAGTATAAGATTTTACAAGACAAATACTGTGGTCCCAATGACACACATATCCCAATGGACTTTAATTGAATATTATGCAAATAGGTACTGAATGAGCTTTACATTTACTCCTACCCGGAGGATAATAATAACTGGCACCAAATAGGCCCATTTCAACATGAAGGTACGAGGTTCATAAAACATTGGTCTAGTAGGTAACCGGTGTCTTAAATAAATGCTGCGGTCAGCCCATGCTGCCGATATGAGGTTCGCTTCAACGAGCCGAATCACTCAACAATAAGTTCTCGGGGAATCAGATAGAGTGTAGAGGTGTCCATCGTTTGCCTCTCACCTATCACGGGATTCCAACCCGGAATATTCCATATCCATCATCAGAGTTAGGGTCCATATCACTAAATACACTCTGGTACAAAGCACCTCTCCAATTATGCCCACGGCATACGAGGTTTCATACGTCGAATAGACCACCTGGTTCCTGACCTAATGTTACGACCATCGTCCTATAATATTAAGAGAAATCTTTCAATTACTCTATGAGCTTTTCACATAAGCTGCAAATTCAATTCACTAAACGCTCTTCCATTTCCTGGCATAATTATATTCCCATTAATACAATATATTCTGATATTTAACTCTTTTCTTAATCCCGTAATGTAATCTTACTGTATAATCTTACTGCTTAGATCGATAAGTCTTGCAATTAGCGTAACTCTTTCTTGCTTACAACATTTTTTTACCTGATGCGTTCATTCATACCTTTATTATTCGTTATTATTATTATTATTATTCTCACTGACATAAATTACCAAAATCCGACACAACTATCTTAAAACTCGAACAACCGTGTTCGTAACATTTACATAACTGATTTGCCATTTTTAATCAATAGTGGTAACGATTAATCCACTCACTGATGCAAAAACATCTCAAATCTATTAAAATCAACACAAAAATGATTAAACCTGGAGAGTCTATCTCCTAATCTGATTCTTACTGGCATCTTTAACTCTGAAATCACATAACATGCAGTGGCCTATACCTCTACTTAAACATAATTTGTGGGGTACTTACATATCGGCTCATCATGGTGGTTCCACCCACTCATATCCTTCCGGGTCGCCTGCCATATGCAGATTTAGTGCGACATTTGCATCTTGAATACACACATTTTATGATACATATCTTCCGTTAACCACACGACACTTTGCATTTCTATAAAGAAGCTATTGCTTCCAAAACACATGACACTTTATAACACTTATTAAACCATTAATTTAAAAGATATTTCACATATGATTTATACATAACACACGTCACTCTGTACACTTTTCATTGGTTGAAATTCCCTAGCAAAGATATCAAAATTGCAGGTGTCGACGGCATCTCCCGTGCTCCTACCAACTCCTGATTGAAAGTCTGGTTCAATTGCCCTCGGAATTCACCAACAGTTTATCCATACTCCAATAGTAAGCTTCCTGATTTGCATAAATATGCTAACTTCCGTGCTGAGCGTTACTATTTGGTATTCTTAATACATTACCAAATGCTTCGTAAAGTTTCTCCCAGCGCATTCCAGCGTAATTAGTCATGTATGATCAGTCAATATTTTATACATTGCGCTTAACACTGTACATAACTTTACATAAATTATTATTTACAATAGTTCTGCAATTTATCTCACACGTTGCTTCCTAAGTGAACACACCATTGTTCGTACTGCCGACTACATATGCAGCGACGACTATCTGCGACTCTCCGTGACAAACTGTGTCCAACTGGGTAACCTGCGTAAGACTGGCGTTAAGACTGGGGTGCAACTGGCAACTGGCTGCTCTGCCAAGGGTCGACTCCCTTATATTGGATTCACACAAAAAGTAGAGCTAAATTTTCCCGCGTTATCTCGACTCCTCTCCCAGCATGATTCTGGTCTCGAAACCATGCTCATCGGGTTCCTTTTTGTTCACTGATCCCAGAACTATCTGCGTGCTGAAGAATCGCTCGGCCAATTAATTAATATTAATTCCTTTCTCCATAGCGTGGGGACGCTGTTCCACTGGAAATCCCTGGCGACCTCTTCAAACTCAGCCGCGAACAACCATAGTCTATCTTCTTCCGCACTTCATTAAATATGCGTCAATTTCGCAGATTAAAGGCTCTAAAATTAGCCTCCTGGCTAAAGATTCACCTGTGTGCCACTCTCATGTCATTGCGTTACTCCAATCACGAGTAATCAATGATATTCCTTGGGATCTCTCCCCACTCTTCTTCGTTCTATTCTCAGTCGGGGAAAAACTGTGTCATTATTCAAGCCCCCAACCTCTTCCAGATGACATAACGAGGTCAGCAAGATTGACGTGGCTCCAAGGAGCACCTCCACAATTCTGAGCCTATTAGTAAAACGTCAAACTTTGCACTTTCTGTGCTCCAAGCCCAGTATAGCCTACTCCAAGTAGTATAATAATGCTGTATTCTGCTCCTTTTCCCTGCATTATTTTAATAAATAATGTCATTATCAACTGAAATCACACCAGTGATTAAATATACACTTCTCTCTAGGGGTTTTTACCATGAAACTCCCTCAACAGCCCTCGGGTTCGTTCCCTGGTGGAACCTTTATACTGAGATCACAGTCCCTGAGATCCACGTTCGATATCAGTCAGCATAACCCCCTCGGGTTCAGTATACCTATAAAATCTCGGTCGAGGTCGTTAATGGGCTAAATCGGTCGAAGGGGGTGAAAATGGGGGGCTTTTTTTCGAAAAAGTGAAATATTGCTATAACTCTCTTAATATGTGAAATATCGAATGCGTTCAACGTTCATACTATGTGTCGGATAAAGCCCAAAAATTTATGTTTGAAGAGATTTTTTTATAGCACCAACCATTGACCAAAGGGGTGGGAAAAGTGGGTTTTTCGGGAAACATTAATCATATCTCTCTTAATAGGCACATTCTCAAAACCGTACAAAATGGACAATATTACCCTATTAATTACCTAAAATTTTTCTCTTAATGTGTTTTTGATATGACCCACCATTATGCCAAGGGATGAGAAAAATGATTTCGGAATTATAAGAAAATGCCAAGAGCTATCAGTGCTTGCCATGGCAACTCTACTAAATTGATGAGGGATGAGCCATCAGATGTTGCCAAGATAACGCACTTGCACGAGATCATATTCAGAATTCCATCTGACTAAGTGTGAAGCGGCTTCGGTGACGTAACTGGTAGCAAGCATGCTGAATGTCTATGCCCAAGGTCGCGAGTTCAAAGCCGGCCGAAGTCGTCGGATTTTCTAAGAGCGCTAAAAATCCCTCAGTATGCTTTCCTTTGGAGGGGAAATTCCAACGTTCGTTGCGAGTTGCTGGCTGCGGTGGCATCTAGTAGCCAAGTTCACAGGTAGGTGTCGTTGACGGTAGTACATGGTAGCAACATTAGGAACTACTGCTTGAAATTGACTGTCTGCAGTCCTTACCTGAATTACAGACTAATACAGCCATCCCTAAGTACACGGGGTCACATGACCGCGTTGTCGCAGCCCCTAAACTGAGAAACCAACCAAAATATCTGCGGGAGATATAATTTTGCGTGAAGAAGTAACAGACCGTTACATAGTTACACATCAGTGTCGAAACCTAGCATAAGGACAGTGTGACCACAAGTATAAAAATGGACCCCAAATGACAAGAAGGTTACCGTTCCCATAAGACAATAAAATGTTTAAAATAAGCATAAAATGACGAAAAACAAAGTTAATTAAGCTCCAATTATAAAATACCTTCTCGCAATAAATGAGGTCTGATCCTTCTACGAAAACCAGCATATTCTGCCTATTTTCGCCTATCCCCAAGTTTGTCCGGTGAAATCTACCTCCGCCTTCCGGCGTGCCGAGAGGACTTTTTTCTGTCTTGTAGGTCTGTTAGGCCCAGTTTTTTTATATCCTTCTCAACTTCAGTCAGCCATGTTTCTTGTTTCGCCAGAGGGTGAACAGCGGTTGGTCAGTCTGTTCGAAGGTAATCTTGCCACATGACCATACCTAGATAGAATGATACCCTTCTTTCCCTAGCACATTCAGAAAGCCCCATTCTATTTGTGCCTAGAGCTCTGAGTTGTGCTGTCTCCGATATTCTCCATCTTATAGAACTGGTCCTAAGATTTTTCTGAGAATTCCTCTCTCTTTCACCTCCAATTTATAAATTCTCTTTTGTTCATTGACAGACATTCTATGGCATACAGGGCTATCCTTTTACTGCTTGATGCACTTCCTAGCGTTAACATTGCGACAGTGAAACGTAAACTTAATGATAATGATTGCAATCATTAGGAGTAGCAGTAGGAAGAAAGTGGTTTATAACCAGGGCTAGGAATTGTATGTATTTACAGTACATATTTCTATTGAACCCATGTGCCATAGGGTCCAAGGAGGTCGAATCCATGTATTTGGGGAAGAAATGAAAGAAACGTACAGTTTCTAATGTAACTTAGAGAAAGATCAAGCCAGGATTCTAGCCTAACATTGTGCAAGCAGCGTGAGCCAGGTGTTCGAGAGATGATATCACCCCTCTTGACATTCAGAAGGAGCTGGTCATGAGTATTAATAACCGAGTGGAAAATTTCGACTGTTAGACAAGGAAGCCTGACTCGGAAATCGAGCTGAGCTTGCTTGAAAGCGACAACACCGCTTATGCGCCAGAAGAGGAATAATTAAATTTAACTCGTTTACGAGTATAAAAATAAGTAAACAATTACAGTACGGTGAATCATTTCGAATTAGAGATTTTTGTGTAAAGAAAAACCCTTTAATAATTGCACAGGAGAAAACTGCAAACGCAAGTAGACGTCATAGGGGATTTACCAAGGCCTGTGGAGAGGGTAGAATGCAAATGAACAGCAACACCCACACAGTTGAGGACGAGAAATTAATTAATATCTCCGAATTGCACGATCGATTCTTATGCGCAATGAGATTATTTAACATTGAGAAGACGAGCTTTTTGAAGGTATAATTTTTATAATGGTGCAACCATTATTTTAAAAGTTGGGCACGGAAAGGGCTAGAGTTTATCTTTCTGTAGCGAAAGAGTATAAAGCTCCTGGCATCACCAAGCCAAACATGCAGTTATTCTGACAGCCCGTGAGGGGGTGTTACTACGCATCATTACATGCAGTTTCAAACAGTCCAGGGGACGTGACGCTGGAGCATCAGTACAAGCAGTTCCAAACAGCCCGAGGGGGGCGTTGCTACGCATCAGTATTCAGACAGCCGTGTGGGGTGTTACTCTGCTTCACACCGAAGACAGTTTACCAGTACTCCTTGAGGGGAGAAACGCTGTATTACACCGCAGAATTAATATCTGATAGCCACAGGCGTCGCAGTATTAACAACTTGCGTGCCTCCATAAGGAGTTGTAAAGAAGAAATATTAAAGTATCGCCGTGTTGAAAATTTAGGAAAATCCTAGTTACTGGATTTTAGGTCCGACAGTACACAAGTTTACAGTGAAAAGTTCGTAAAATATAGTCAGAGCAGGCTGCGAACGTTGGACTTAAGGCGATAGGTCTTTAAATAGACGACCGAAAAATCATAACGTACGGAAGTACAGTAATAGAAAGATAAACAGTTATCTAATTTAAAGAACCCCAATAGGGAAAAACAGAGTAAGGTTCGCAACGTATTTCAGAAAAGTAGGAGTGCGAGAACCGAAGAAACAAAGAAGAACGGAGACTATAGACATTATCTCCAGAAAGCAGACGAACTATTCTAAAGCATTAGACTCGAGAAGTACTAGCTGCTATAAAAATAAATCCATCGATCATCGATAGGTTATCGAGGGGACCTCGATCCGAACAGACTTTCAATAGGATCGATAAACTAGATCTAAAAAGAAGCCGTTCAAGCTAGAGAAATAGCCGGTCATCTAGAAAAGGATTCGAAGAATTAGGATTCCAGGGAAAAGTAGATGTTTCGAGACTTTCGTATTCTGCAGGATAGGAAGCCGACATTGAATAAATTTCACCCTTGGAAACGGGAGATTAAGAGGTCACGTGTGATAGGCTAGAAAAATACGGCCTAGTGATCAAAAGTTGTGAAGTGTAAATCTATCAAGATTGTGTGTTAAAATAATATTTTTTAGTGTTTATTGTGTGTTCTAAATGGATACACCAGTGTATTAAAAATGTTGTCCATGTTAAGTGTATTGAATATGTGTCAAGAAGTGTTTGTACATGAGATGAATTTCTACAATATGGAGTAAGTTGAAAAGTGGGCCAAAATGAAACACCGCACAAGGATAAAGGTCATGAGACGACCTTAAAAACATGTGAGTAATGAATTTCATTATATATTGGTGTCGGGAAATGATTGTTTACAAATCCACCGGAGTTTTTGAGTAAAAGGGATGTGTTTAAATAATTAAATACTGAATAAAGAAAACGCGGTCTGAACAATAATAGAAATTTGAGAAACTATAAATAATTATGTAAAAGAATAAATCCAGTAGAGGAAATATATGAATAGAATGTCAGTGTATTTGACAAATGTCATAAGAGCAAGCGAAATATTAATAATTATCATGAAAGATATTTAAATAAAAGTAAATTTGAGTGATATGAAAGAAATATCTTTTGAGCTTGTGTAAAGAATGAAGATATGAAATAATAATAATAATAATAACCAAGTAAGGAAATATTAAATAAAGATCAAATTAATTGATGTGAACATAAGAGCGTTAGAGCCTTAATAAAAAGTATAGACATGATGTTCAAATGCATGTTCTTAAAAAGAGAGAAAATTATTGTCAAAGGAAAAGAATAATATAAAATTGAGATGTGTATCAATTGTTAATATGATATTATCAGTTCTTTGGATGACGCTAGGCTTAAAAATAAAGTACAGCGCAAAAAGAGCGCAATTAAAATAAAATGTCACGCTAGGAACGCGTAAAAGTTAATGTACTGGGTAAATTACTTATGAGAGGTAGTTGATTGTAATGAATTGAGAATTGGTGTAAGTCCTCTATTTGTGACGTAGTATCACGAGGCCATTGTGTATGTTGTATTGAAAGGGAGCAAATGTATGGTATTGAGCGTAGGTCTAATAATCTATAGGCTGACCCTAAATCGCATTTTGTATAGTCCACTATATGGGAATGGTTCCCGAGGCATGTGAAGAGATTCGAACTCAGAATCCTCTTATTGTGAAAGCCCCTTTATTATTCGTCGTAAAATGTGTATATCTCTTCCCCAATCAATGAGGACCTTTCATAATTAATAAATGCCAAGATTACGAATGTGGTTTATGAGCCCAATAATATTGTTGAATTTAAACGAGGAGTAGAATGCCAGGTCTCCCCAAAGAATTGAGAATGAACGAAAAGCTGTTTGTAAAAGCATTAAAGAGAGCTCTAGCTTAGACTAGACGGGAGGGTTCCCGCATAGTCATAAATAACCCTCAAGTTTCACGGTCAGACCCTTGGAGCAGGAGGGGTGTCTGAAGGCCGTCTTGTAAGGAGTAATGAATACACCAGGAGTGTTTAAAGTTGTTAACGACCCGGGCGTTGAACCGAGGTCCTTGTAGATTGATATTTACGCTTGCCTGTTCAGATCGTAGTTTTTTTTATGTGATAATGGTCTTATAAGACATATGAGATAAATAACAATCCCTGTTGTAATGTTGTATGGAAGTAGGATTCCATGAGTTAATTGAAGGCAACTAGGTTCCGGGAGTGACCATAGTTTTTTTTGACTGTGTCAAGTATCTTCACACTCTGGAGTACACAAGTAATTTCCTGATTACCTTAATGTATTTGTAAAACTAGAGAGAGAGATGATAACAGCTGAAAACATGTGAAAATGCCCAAATATTGAGTTAGATAATTAACATGTAATTTTAAATGTAATTATACATTTTTTTGATGATTAAGAAAATATAAAAAGTAGTATTGGAGGTGTAAAAAGAATGACACCATTATTATAGAAAGCATTGAGCCAGAAGAGCTCGGAGTTATATGAAACTTACAGTTGATGCTTTATGGAAGTAAAAATAATTAGGAATTGTTGGTTTATATGGAAACCATATGTTTTAATACAATATTTGTTTTATTCTTATGTTATTCCTTGTTCATTTGGAACAAGTAGATGATTATGGGTCAGTAATTTAATTATTTAATTGTTTGTAGCGCCATAATTTTTATTTATTAAATGTGTTAAAATAGGAGTTGATTTTGTTGTTATTTTTTGCAAGTGTATCCTCTAATTAATCCAAAATATGTGGGTCACAGAGTGGGTGAACTTACCGCTGCCCCGAAAATCCCGAATTGAGCTACGCTGGTATACTGTGATTGGCATATTTCTTGCTAAAAGGGCACATGGGGGGCATAGAAGTAATGTGCTGGATTAATAACTAGAGGAACATTTAAGACGGTCATAACATGTAAATTAAAGTAATGATAGGAATAGCTACAACGTAAAATATTAACTGACCGCAGGGGTCCCTGGAAACTCATACCGAGCAGCCCTGAATTATATCATAATTAACCCCCCTAGAAAAATCCTAGATTTTGGCGCCCAGTACGCAGGGATGAGTTTTCCTAGGGAAAACCCGAGTTTTTCTCGAAAAATCAAAATTTTCATTTTCTTTTTAAAAAAAAAAATGGTTTTTCGAAATTTTGAATTTTAAATACTTCCATAAAGGTTTATGAAATTGAATAAAAGTATCAAAAGGGTACGTTGTAGTAAATACCCGTACCAAAGTAAATTTTTTTGAAGAAATTGGGACACAATGGTTCAGTTTATCATCTCTCAAGCATGTACTAGTGTGGTGGCATGAGTGGCCCACTGTATTCTTATATTAGAAAAGATGGTGACGATGATGGAGTTAAAGGAGTGTTTGGATGAACATTTCCAAAAGAATAGGGACGAGATAGTAAAAATGAGTATCCATGGATGAACATGCTCATATCTTTCCTTGAGGGAAGCTTGATAAGGGGAACACCAGCGTACACGGAAGCTAATAAGATAGCTCAAGACTACACGTTTTATAATGGATTATTATATAAGTTTGTAGACTCTGACCATACCAAATTAAGGATTGTTGTACCTGCAATTTTGCAGAGGAAAGTAGTATGGTTAGCCCATAGATCGTTCGGACATATGGGAGTCGACAAAACAGTCTCGATGCTGAAAGAAGCATTTGTATGGCCGAGACTGAGAGAAACTGTAAGGGACACGTTAAAGACATGTGATTTATGTCAAAGGATCAAACCTAATGCATTTCTGATGAGACAGAAGCCTATACCATTGTTGCCCGAAAGGCCAGGTCAAATCATATCTATTGATAATTTTGGACCTTTGCCAAAGGCAAGAAGAGGAAATCGACACATAATGGTGGCTATGGATGTCTTCACTAAAATGGTTGTCCTTGCTCCCATACAGAAGACTAGTACCAAACAGGTGTTAAAACGACTAAAAGAAAAAGTGATACCGATTCTGGGAAAACCTGAGAATTTGTTGTCGGATCACGGCAGTTGTTTCACCAGTGTAGAGTTCAGACGAGAATTAGAAAGACTTGGAATACGTCAGATTTTGTCAAGTATTCGCCATCCTGAGGCAAATCCTGTAGAAAGAGTGATGAGGGAGACGGCCAAGTACTGTAGAATATACTGTGCCGAAGAAAATTGGAAGTGGATAGATATCTTGGATATTATCAAATTTTGTATAAATAATACAATCCATGAATCCACGGGAGAGATACCCATAACGTTACATCGGAATGAGCAACCAGAGAGACCTTGGAGTTTGGTAATTCCTAGGCCAGCAGACGCTCAGCCTGGAAGAGATGTACGTATCAGAAGAGCCTTTGAGCATCTAAAAGCTCAAGCCGACAGGAGGCAAAGAAGAAATAGGCATAAGAGGTATCATCGACCATTATTAGCAGGAGAAATGGTGTTAGTAAAAAGACCAGCCATTTCGGATCCAGGGAACCGTGTGTACAAGAAGTTCCAGAAAATGTACCACGGACCGTATCAAATAATCAGAGATTTGAGGAATAACGCATATAGAATTCGGCACTGTGAAACGGATCACGAAGTGACCATGAATTCAGCAAATTTGAAATTATATTACCCTCCCGAAGATTTTGATGAAGCAAATGAACAAGCCCTGGTTATGGAACAATTTAGAGATGAATCCGCTTTTGATATAAACAAGAATAAGGAAGAAATAGAAAATAGAGCTCAAGCATTCGAGTGCGAATGCGAATTGGAGAAATTGTATTGGGAAATCAAAGAAATAATTGAGTTTATTGAAGAAGAAAATTTCAATTTAAGAAAGGAGAATGATGAAATAAGGAAACGGGTAGGGATAGACCAAACCCGTAAGGAAGAATGAGGTTCTGGGGACTTAAAGCCCAGACGAATAAAGGAAAAAGAAAGAAAGGGTAGGGACAGAGCATACCCGACCTACACAATTACCGGATACGACTTTAAAGAAATAAAAACAACGGAAGGTACGGACAACGTTATGATGGCTTCGACGAATAAAGAAAGATAAGATTAATTGAAATAAATTTCCTCAAAATTTTTCGAAAATTTATTTACCTAAGGAGGGGAGAGATGAACCCATGTGCCATAGGGTCCAAGGAGGTCGAATCCATGTATTTGGGGAAGAAATGAAAGAAACGTACAGTTTCTAATGTAACTTAGAGAAAGATCAAGCCAGGATTCTAGCCTAACATTGTGCAAGCAGCGTGAGCCAGGTGTTCGAGAGATGAGATCACCCCTCTTGACATTCAGAAGGAGCTGGTCATGAGTATTAATAACCGAGTGGAAAATTTCGACTGTTAGACAAGGAAGCCTGACTCGGAAATCGAGCTGAGCTTGCTTGAAAGCGACAACACCGCTTATGCGCCAGAAGAGGAATAATTAAATTTAACCCGTTTACGAGTATAAAAATAAGTAAACAATTACAGTACGGTGAATAATTTCGAATTAGAGATTTTTGTGTAAAGAAAAACCCTTTAATAATTGCACAGGAGAAAACTGCAAACGCAAGTAGACGTCATAGGGGATTTACCAAGGCCTGTGGAGAGGGGAGAATGCAAATGAACAGCAACACCCACACAGTTGAGGACGAGAAATTAATTAATATCTCCGAATTGCACGATCGATTCTTATGCGCAATGAGATTATTTAACATTGAGAAGACGAGCTTTTTGAAGGTATAATTTTTATAATGGTGCAACCATTATTTTAAAAGTTGGGCACGGAAAGGGCTAGAGTCTTATCTTTTTGTAGCGAAAGAGTATAAAGCTCCTGGCATCACCAAGCCAAACATGCAGTTATTCTGACAGCCCGTGAGGGGGTGTTACTACGCATCAGTACATGCAGTTTCAAACAGTCCAGGGGACGAGACGCTGGAGCATCAGTACAAGCAGTTCCAAACAGCCCGAGGGGGGCGTTGCTACGCATCAGTATTCAGACAGCCGTGTGGGGTGTTACTCTGCTTCACACCGAAGACAGTTTACCAGTACTCCTTGAGGGGAGAAACGCTGTATTACACCGCAGAATTAATATCTGATAGCCACAGGCGTCGCAGTATTAACAACTTGCGTGCCTCCATAAGGAGTTGTAAAGAAGAAATATTAAAGTATCGCCGTGTTGAAAATTTAGAAAAATCCTAGTTACTGGATTTTAGGTCCGACAGTACACAAGTTTACAGTGAAAAGTTCGTAAAATATAGTCAGAGCAGGCTGCGAACGTTGGACTTAAGGCGATAGGTCTTTAAATAGACGACCGAAAAATCATAACGTACGGAAGTACCGTAATAGAAAGATAAACAGTTATCTAATTTTAGGAACCCCAATAGGGAAAAACAGAGTAAGGTTCGCAACGTATTTCAGAAAAGTAGGAGTGCGAGAACCGAAGAAACAAAGAAGAACGGAGACTATAGACATTATCTCCAGAAAGCAGACGAACTATTCTAAAGCATTAGACTCGAGAAGTACTAGCTGCTATAAAAATAAATCCATCGATCATCGATAGGTTATCGAGGGGACCTCGATCCGAACAGACTTTCAATAGGATCGATAAACTAGATCTAAAAAGAAGCCGTTCAAGCTAGAGAAATAGCCGGTCATCTAGAATAGGATTCGAAGAATTAGGATTCCAGAGAAAAGTAGATTTTTCGAGACTTTCGTATTCTGCAGGATAGGAAGCCGACATTGAATAAATTTCACCCTTGGAAACGGGAGATTAAGAGGTCACGTGTGATAGGCTAGAAAAATACGGCCTAGTGATCAAAAGTTGTGAAGTGTAAATCTATCAAGATTGTGTGTTAAAATAATATTTTTTAGTGTTTATTGTGTGTTCTAAATGGATACACCAGTGTATTAAAAATGTTGTCCATGTTAAGTGTATTGAATATGTGTCAAGAAGTGTTTGTACATGAGATGAATTTCTACAATATGGAGTAAGTTGAAAAGTGGGCCAAAATGAAACACCGCACAAGGATAAAGGTCATGAGACGACCTTAAAAACATGAGAGTAATGAATTTAATTATATTTTGGTGTCGGGAAATGATTGTGTACAAATCCACCGGAGTTTTTGAGTAAAAGGGATGTGTTTAAATAAATAAATACTGAATAAAGAAAACGCGGTCTGAACAATAATAGAAAATTGAGAAACTATAAATAATTATGTAAAAGAATAAATCCAGTAGAGGAAATATATGAATAGAATGTCAGTGTATTTGACGAATGTCATAAGAGCAAGCGAAATATTAATAATTATCATGAAAGATATTTAAATAAAAGTAAATTTGAGTGATATGAAAGAAATAGCTTTTGAGCTTGTGTAAAGAATGAAGATATGAAATAATAATAATAATAACCAAGTAAGGAAATATTAAATAAAGATCAAATTAATTGATGTGAACATAAGAGCGTTAGAGCCTTAATAAAAAGTATAGACATGATGTTCAAATGCATGTTCTTAAAAAGAGAGAAAATTATTGTCAAAGGAAAAGAATAATATAAAATTGAGATGTGTATCAATTTTTAATATGATATTATCAGTTCTTTGGATGACGCTAGGCTTAAAAATAAAGTACAGCGCAAAAAGAGCGCAATTAAAATAAAATGTCACGCTAGGAACGCGTAAAAGTTAATGTACTGGGTAAATTACTTATGAGAGGTAGTTGATTGTAATGAATTGAGAATTGGTGTAAGTCCTCTATTTGTGACGTAGTATCACGAGGCCATTGTGTATGTTGTATTGAAAGGGAGAAAATGTATGGTATTGAGCGTAGGTCTTACAAGCTATAGGCTGACCCTAAATCGCATTTTGTATAGTCCTCTATATGGGAATGGTTCCCGAGGCATGTGAAGAGATTCGAACTCAGAATCCTCCTATTGTGAAAGCCCCTTTATTATTCGTCGTAGAATGTGTATATCTCTTCCCCAATCAATGAGGACCTTTCATAATTAATAAATGCCAAGATTACGAATGTGGTTTATGAGCCCAATAATATTGTTGAATTTAAACGAGGAGTAGAATGCCAGGTCTCCCCAAAGAATTGAGAATGAACGAAAAGCTGTTTGTAAAAGCATTAAAGAGAGCTCTAGCTTAGACTAGACGGGAGGGTTCCCGCATAGTCATAAATAACTCTCAAGTTTCACGGTCAGACCCTTGGAGCAGGAGGGGTGTCTGAAGGCCGTCTTGTAAGGAGTAATGAATACACCAGGAGTGTTTAAAGTTGTTAACGACCCGGGCGTTGAACCGAGGTCCTTGTAGATTGATATTTACGCTTGCCTGTTCAGATCGTAGTTTTTTTTATGTGATAATGGTCTTATAAGACATATGAGATAAATAACAATCCCTATTGTAATGTTGTATGGAAGTAGGATTCCATGAGTTAATTGAAGGCAACTAGGTTCCGGGAGTGACCATAGTTTTTTTTGACTGTGTCAAGTATCTTCATACTCTGGAGTACACAAGTAATTTCCTGATTACCTTAATGTATTTGTAAAACTAGAGAGAGATGATAACAGCTGAAAACATGTGAAAATGCCCAAATATTGAGTTAGATAATTAACATGTAATTTTAAACGTAATTATACATTTTTTTTGATGATTAAGAAAATATAAAAAGTAGTATTGGAGGTGTACAAAGAATGACACCATTATTATAGAAAGCATTGAGCCAGAAGAGCTCGGAGTTATATGAAACTTACAGTTGATGCTTTATGGAAGTAAAAATAATTAGGAATTGTTGGTTTATATGGAAACCATATGTTTTAATACAATATTTGTTTTATTCTTATGTTATTCCTTGTTCATTTGGAACAAGTAGATGATTATGGGTCAGTAATTTAATTATTTAATTGTTTGTAGCGCCATAATTTTTATTAATTAAATGTGTTAAAATAGGAGTTGATTTTGTTGTTATTTTTTGCAAGTGTATCCTCTAATTAATCCAAAATATGTGGGTCACAGAGTGGGTGAACTTACCGCTGCCCCGAAAATCCCGAATTGAGCTACGCTGGTATACTGTGATTGGCATATTTCTTGCTAAAAGGGCACACTATATTACACAGATTAACATATTTTTTGAACTTATCTCCACCGATTATGTTGCCCTGTATTCAAATTTAAGAGATGTATTTTCCATATTTGTCCATATTTCTGACATTAGTACATAGGCCTATTTATGTGTAAAAATAAATATTTTTACATATTTAGTGATCTTGAATGCAATATTTGTATATATCATATTTTTAGGAGTAAAAATATAAAGAATTGTCGTTTTCAGTGACAGAAAAAGTGACAACACAGGACATGTTTACAGTTATGTGCATAAATTACTTTGGAGCAAAGAATGATTTCCAAAGTAATGATATCGCGTCAGGAGTTGGCAGTCGGGTTTGAACTGCATGGGTCTTCCCGCTCACTGCGTATCGCGCATTCCAAAAACATTCACTCAGCACATTCCTTCTTTCGGTGGCTGAGTGTCGCCTGCTGCAATGACAACCATTGGCATGCGGCAAGCCGATATATTTAACTTAGGAATATGCGGGCCGCGCATGCGTACTGTAAGACCCCCCGCACCCCGTCATAGCGTGTTCAACTGCCAACTCCTGCCGCGATGACAGTATGTGGCTGTAACAATACCAAGCATCCCTGAGTCAGGTACCAGTGCTTATAAAAATAGACATGGACCTTGAGATGTGCAAGCTTTCAAGAAATCCAAGTTTTGAGAAAATGTGTAATGTAAAACAAGAATCAGATATATGGTTGTTGGTTCCTCAGTTTAGGGGCTGCGACAACGCGGTCATGTAGACCATTGTACTTAGGGTGTGTGTAGAATCTGTCTGATAACCGGTGTTAATTGTGATGACTGTATTAGTGTGTGTAGCCTATCTGTTTTCAATTCAAATAAGGACTGCAGACATTTAATTTCTTCAAGTAGTTCCTACTTTTGACGCCATACGCCACCGTCAGCGACTACTAGTTCAGAACCTGGTTACCTGGTTACCTGGTTACCAGGCGCCACGACGAACGTCGGAACCTAAGAGCGTTAGTCAAATGTTTAACCTAACCTAATTTAGCTTCACACAGGTGTAATTAAATGGAAGGTTTTTTAACATGCCATAAATCAAAGACATGGGACCGCCAGTTTTACTTCCCCTCCGAAGGAAGGCATACTGAGGGATTTTAACACCCTTAAAAAATCCGACGACTTCGCCCGGGTTTTAACCCGCGATCTTGGGCATAGATGCTCAGCATGCTAATCAGATATATATTCTGCTGATACAGTGTACTTTAAATTTGCGCCAATCAACTCATGTATGGTTGAGGGAGCCTCCGTGGCTTAGGCGGCAGCACGCCGGCCTCTCACCGCTGGGTCCGTGGTTCAAATCCCGGTCACTCCATGTGAGATTTGTGCTGGACAAAGCGGAGGCAGACAGGTTTTTCTCCGGGTACTCCGGTTTTCCCTGCCCCAAATTTCATTCCAGCAACACTCTCCATTGTCATTTCATTTCATCTGTCATTCATTTAATCATTGCCCCAGGGGAGTGCGACAGGCTTCGGCAGCCGGCACAGTTCATATCCTCGCCGCTAGATGGGGGCTTCATTCATTCCTTCATTCATTCCATTCCCTGACCCTGTCGGTTGACTGGAAGCAGGCTGTGGATTTTCATTTTCATTTTTCATTTATGGTTGAGGGAAGCTCCAGCCAATACAAATCCCTTTTGCGAGACAAAAGGAGAAGCAAAAATTTGAAAAAATTAAAACAACATTTTGTGGCATACTGTTTTGGTGGCGGAAATAATTAATGAATGAATTAATAACAAATAAAAATAAGGAACTGAAAAAAAGAAACACGATAATTTGTTAATCCGGCATTTTAATATATTTGTGTAGGCTCTAAATGTAACAAAATGTAGTGTTTAGGGTTTAGTAATTTTACTGTCCATATTTTTCCAAATATATTTACGTACAGGGATTTTATTTTTGTCGTGTGGCCTCCTGCGAGGGTGAGTGCAGGTCTTTCTAGTTGACGCCCGTGAGCGACCTGCGCGTCGGGATGAGAGATGGAATGGATGAAGTTGAATGAAAATGGGCAATGATGTGGAAGGAAATGGGTGTGGCCTGTCAGAAGGTACCGTCCCAGCATTTTCCTGGTATTGAAATGGGGAAACCACGTAAAACCACTTCCAAGATGGCTGAGATAGCAATTGAACTCACCTCTTTTCAAATCTGCTTCACGAGGCTGAGTCTGTCCTACAACACTCCAGCTGTCATAGCATATAGTCACTACACCACGAGGCGGGGGATACATAACAATTCGTATTCCAAACGTCTAGACTTCGATCTTCTAAATAAAATTATGGTCTGAGGACCACGAGGGCTACGGGGAGCTGCAGGAATTCCGGAGATCTGAGGTTCGATCCCCGGTGATGACAGGGGTTATTCTGTGAGGGTGCTCAATGTCACAGAATCGAATCCCAGCGCTATCATTTGGCATTTGATGGTGCTTAAATGCAAGGGAGCCGTATCAGTAGTTTTACTGCCACGTTAAAGATTCCCTTCAGGGTGAAATTCTGGCCCTCCGGCGTCTCTAAAGGCCAAAATAGTTAAAAGGGACGTAAGCCATATATTATAACTATTATTAATTAGTGTATGAGCCGGCCCCATGGTGTTGGGGTAGCGCGCCTGTCTTTCACCCGGAGGCCCTGGGTTCGATTCCCGGCTCCGCCAGGGATTTTAAAAACTGACGTGAGAGCTGGAACGGAGTGCACTCAGCCTCGTGAGGACAATTGAGTAGCTGTCTGACAGTGAGGCAGCGCCACGGTCACGAAGACCAAGATTAACGGACGAGGGGACCCCACGCGCTGTCCACGCGTCAGCCCTATATCAGCAGGCCAAATGGCTGGGCAGCTTTCGCTTGGTAGACCTAGGCCCTCATGGGCTGTAGTGCCAGGGGTTTAATTAGTGTATGAATTAATCTCTACCTAATCCAAACTCTCTGCAAAATTCTACAAATATTTTAGGACTAGTTCCTCAAGCCCCTGTCAAAAACAATATAGTTCATTTTTATTTTTTCCTATTCATTTGATCCCTGAGTAATTAAGCACATGAGGTTAGCATCAAGAAAGACATTCGACCATAAAGACCACCCATCATACACTAATTTCATCGTTTGCCATCCACGACCAAGTTGAAACAGTAATAACAAAATCTATTTAAATTAAGAAATTATGAGACGTTACACCGGCCTCACTCACTCAAAACTATGAGCCTTACGTAAGATGACATTATATTTTGTTGGTGTTAAGGTATAGTGTACAGGAGACTCCTCAGGACTGTAAACAAGAATCAGAGCAGTATTCCATTGGGCATGCTAGCACGCGGCTGGGGGATATAAGGTGAGCTTCAATCCCCCACGGTAACTCTAGCACTTAAATCCAGGGAGCTCTACAGCGAAGCTACGGGGAACTTATTGTCTTCCAGTTCTCGTCTGACTTGCGCTAGCAGAAAGGTGGTAAGGGAACGTGGATACAATAACTCGAATATTTCCATCAATAACGCACTATCACTCCCACCGTTACAGAAATCGTCCATTTCGTGTAATAAATAGAATAGTTTTGATGTCGTGTTGATGCCTCGTCATGCTCCTTCTGTATTAGCAATTCATAAGATGTTGCCAACCTCAGCAAGAATTCATTAAGTCTAGTGATATTTATGTATGGAGGCAATATATCATGGAATTTAGATTCCAAGAATGGAATTTCTTTCACGACCAGAATGATGACAAATGAATTTTAATACTACTAGGTAGCACAGAGAGGACCACATTCTCAGGCTGGCACAGATCAGTGTCATACAGTAAAGGTCTCGTTGTTGTTGTTGTTGTTGTAGTAGTAGTTTCATTTGAGGGGCTTGATCATCGTGATCATTACTAGTCCCATGTACTTGGGTCAGACAAGTTTGGTTATTGTGGCGTCTATAGTAGTGTGTGCAAGCCTCCGTGGCTTAGGCGGCAGCACGCCGGCCTCTCACCGCTGGGTCCGTGGTTCAAATCCCGGTCACTCCATGTGAGATCTGTGCTGGACAAAACGGAGGCAGACAGGTTTTTCTCCGGGTACTCCGGTTTTCCCTGTCTAAATTTCATTCCAGCAACACTCTCCACTATCATTTCATTTCATCTGTCATTCATTTAATCATTGCCCCAGAGGAGTGCGTCAGGCCTCGGCATCCGGCACAGTTCATATCCTCGCCGCTAGATGGGGGCTTCATTCATTCCATTCCTGACCCGGTCGGAGACTGGAAGCAGGCTGTGGATTTTCATTTTCTTTAGTAGTGTGTGTGTGACATTGAGGCTAGGATTGGGAAGGAGGTAATCGTGGCCTTGGGTTGGAAACCTTCCCGCTATTTTGGTTGGTTGGTTCCTCAGTTTAGGGGCTGAGACAACCCGGTCATGAAGCCCCGTGTACTTCGGGTGTGTGTAGAATCTGTCTGATAACCAGTGTTAATTGTGAAGGCTGTATTAGAGTGTGCTATCGGTAATTCAAGTAAGGACTGCAGACGATCAATTTCAAGTAGTTCCCGTCAACGACACCTAGCTGTGAACTTGGCTACTAGATACCACTGCAACGGCCCCCTCGCTGTGAACGTTGGAACTAATATATCGTTGATCAAATCTAACCTACAAATTTAGCTTCACGCAAGTGTAATTAGTAGAAGTTTCTTTTATAAGCCATAATCTATTACATGGGTCGGCCGGCTACCCTCCGAAGGGAGTCATGCTGAGGGATTTTCACGCTCTTAAAAATCCGACGACTTCGGTCGAGTTTGAACCCGCGATCTTGGGCATACAAGCTCAGCATGCTACCAACTACGCCACCGGAGCCGCCTTCCGGCCATTTGACTGGAGTGGACGTGGGAAACAGCGGAAAAGCACTTCCAGGGTGGTTGTTGTGGGAATAGAACCCACCTCTTTTCAGTTTTGCTTCACAAGGCTGAGTGTACCCCGTACCATCCCTCCGATTAGAATTAAATTCAATTGCAGAGCCGGGAATAGAATCCGGACCTTTTTTTGGTGACAGCCAACAATGTTAGTGGCTACACCACGAGGTGGCCATAGAATAGAGGTATCATTGCCAAGTGATTAGCTTAGTGATCGGACAATGGGTGCATAGAATAGTCACGGTTATGGTCACGGGTTTAAACCCCGCATGGGTCGGTTATTTCAGTTCTCTACCTTCTATCTAAATAGCTCGTATTTTCTGTACAATATATAACCTTATGTTTGGGAGCTTCCATGTATCATTAATATGATCACAAATGTCCAATTATAGAATCCAAAGAGCCCACAGAGAGTTACTAACCCAGTGTTAGATAGTTTTAAAGGGCGGAACTACGAGGTCATCTGCCCCTCCTAACACAGTATGATTGTGCCAACCATTGACTGGCTTCACGTAGTTTAATGAGACTTTCGCCATTATGAATTAAGAAGTCTGCTTCATGAGCTCAGTGGTGTCCGGCTCCGTGGCTAATTGGTTAGCATGCTAGACTTTAGCGCGAAGAGTCCCGGGTTTGATCCCCTGCCGGGTCATGGAGAATTTAATCTCCTGTGGCTAAATCCTCTGGCTCGGGGAGAGGGTGTTTTTGACGTCTTAATGTACAAATAAACCAAAAAACAGGAAACCAATAGAATAAAGAGAAAAAGTAATAAAAGAGTGGTCACACTGACGACGTGCAAATTCGGAGGTCATGGGTTCGAGTCCATCGTTGGTCATATATTTCAATGCTCTTCCTATTATTATTATTATTATTATTATTATTATTATTGTTATTTCTATGCAGCTGAGCAGTGAGTCACGGTGGCAAAAAGAAACACAATAAGTATAGTAATTAAAGTTAAGTGAATTAAAATTTCATTACTTCCATAGCCTAAATCTTATAAATGTAATATAATATTAGTTACTAGTTGTTCATTCATTCATTCATTCATTCATTCATTCATTCATTCATTATCCTACTCTTAGATAGGCCTATACAGTATGTACATTCTTCGGAAAAGACTCAATAACTACTTCAGGAAGATTATTCCACTCATCTATTGTTCTATTTACAAACGAATGGCTTATGCTTTCTGTACAATACACGGTCTAATTGCAGAAAATCTTCACATGTCATCAAAACTGTCTTGACAAAACAAAATCTGAAAATATTACAAACATTATTCATAGAATGCAAATGTTCAAATTATCGACATCATACGAAAGATCATAAATAAATTTTGTGTACAGTAAATAGAAATAAGCAAGAATGTTATAACTATGGCTCGGATCTTTATGTAAATAAATATTTTAAACATTTTGTCTATAAATACATAAATTCCTGCTTTTCACTTATTAGCACATAAAAAGACAAAGGCCTAATATTTACATTTTTAAAATCAGTATGCTAGATCATTCAGTTTATTGCATTTTTGATTTGTGTTACTCCAACGGGGAAGAATCATTGAGCTATCTAATCATCATGCAGAGCGTATGTCAGCTTGCAGCCGTGTTTTTCTTATCTTGTCGCCCCGTCCTACTCACCGTGTGGAAGCCGAGGATTTCCTTGTACATAGCCATATTGCACCTCATGCTAGACCTTCACCCCAAGTACCTGGAACCAGTATCACTCACATGCAGTTCATTTATGGCACTGTTAAGTGTAAGGCAGTTCTACGATGTGTAAAGGAAAAGCAACAACAAGTTATCGTCTGCAGCAATATGATGCAGAATTTAAGGGTAATTTTACATCTGATGGGGGATTTCTGTTCTTCCAACCTTGTGGAAAAGCAATCAAGGCTGAACAGCGATCTTATGTTACACCACACCTCGAGGGCAAGAAACATGCTGCCGCAGTTTCGCGCCTTCAGAAGAAGTGCTTCTTGATAGTCGTCGGTCATTTGTGATGGACCACTATGAATATGTATCTCGTTGTGTATTGTAATTCTTCAGCAGTCAGTGAGGCATAGCATAAATTGCATTCGTGAATACAGCATATTGTTTATGTCGTCATTATTAAACTAAATTATAATTAAATATATGTACTATTTTGTCACATATTTCAGGTATATATATAATACATAAAAAATAAATATTTTCCCCGATATTTAGCACCTAAATATCCGAGCCCTAGTTATAACTTGGGACTGGATTCATAGGTTTTACCTATTTTTTCCCTTACTTCTAAATAAAAGAATACTTTAATACTTTTCCAAATTACACTCAAAAGAGTCATATTCGTAAATTCTGTAGTACCTAAAGAAACCTAAATGAAATGCGAGTACCTAAAATACCTAATTGCAGTTTTGTTCTATTTATTGTAGTACGGTATGTTTGAATTTCTAGTCCATAATCCCCCGTGTGGGTGCGGGATAGAATACACCCACGGTATGCCCTGCCTGTCGTAGGAGGCGACTAATAGGGCCGACATGGCCGAATAACTAGCCAGTTTTTTGATTTGTTCAGACCCCGTGTGGATGGGGTGGGCAGAATTCATCCACGGTATCCCCTGCCTGCCGTAAAAGGCGACTCAGAGTGGGCCTTATAAAGGTCGATTTTGGTTTCTGGTCCCAGCTCTGGTTTGGCCAATAGAAATAAACATGCATGTTGTTAGGGGAAGGGCCACCAGCTTGGCCATCTGGCTAGAAAGCCTAGACGGTATGCCCCATCCCGTCAGGTGGGTGCGCCATGTATCCTACAGTAGTATCCGTCTTACAACGAAGGTCCCTGCATGGCCGAATACTGGAGCTGCATAAATCACTGTCATGCCGAAGGGGAAGTGCCTGTTCGAAGCACTGGGACCCCGGACAATACTTGCTATGCCAGGTAGGTATTGCCTTGGCTGGGTGGCGCCCACGGTGATGGCCCTCGTTCGGAGTGGGCAGCATTCGGGGAGGATTTCGTCTGGGATGCCATCAAAGCGATCACGGACACCTGTACAGGGTGGCACCCTCAAAAAGCCGTCCCTTGAGTGTCGAGCTAATCCCAAGGTGTATACGCCTTGAGATGAAGCCTTTAATAGAAGATTCCCCGCTGACAAGTCTCCTCGCTACCTGGTAGCTACGAAGACTGACGGGGTGATTTTAAACTAGTAAAATCTAAAATATTTTTCTGAGGAAATCGAGGGGAAATTTGGAGACCTAAGCGGGATTTCCAAGCTCCGGAACGGTCAGCTGCTGCTACACATCGTTGATCGGAAGCAAACCGAAGCGTTGCTGGAATGCACGCAATTCGGCGAAATTCCCGTTAAGGTTTCAAAACACGAAACGCTTAATGAGCTCCGTGGAGTTATTTTCCATCGTGACCTTATTTTAAATAGCGATGCGGAATTGTTGCGGGATCTGGGGAAGTGAGGCGTCACCAAGATTAGGCGCATCACCCGAAAGATTGGAGAGAACAGCGTCGATACCGGCGCTTTTATTCTCCATTTTGAGGGTGATGTTGTACCTAAGCAGGTGAAGGTCACATCGTACCACTGCGATGCTCGACCGTACATCCCTCCACCTATGCGCTGCTATCAATGCCAGAAATTCGGACATGTTTCCGCCAGGTGCACTGCCAAGGCCGTGTGTAGAGAGTGTGGCAAGGGGACACATGAGGGTGAGAGGTGTACGCCTCTCCCGATTTGTCCTAACTGCCAAGGAAGTCACTCTCCACGATCGAAGCAGTGCCCTGAGTTCTGTAAGGAAGCAAACATTCAAGAAATAAGAACTCTTGATAGGGTTTCATATCACGACGCTCGCAAGTGGTACCGTGATATGAATGCCCCCAAATTTCGGGTATCGTTTGCAGGTGCAACGACGCACTCATTCACCCCTGCCGCATCTTTACCGAGTATAGTACCCTCGACGCCCGTATTTTCAGCAGTGTTAAAATCACCCCTCGCTGTACCAGCGAAAAATGTCAGCCCGAAGGAGGTACAACAACCTTCTTCAGCCCCGCAAAAGAAGGCGCCGGTTTTACCATCTAAACCGGCGCAATCGGAGAAGAAGTCATCTTCTTCTCCGAAACGGTCGGTGAATAAGTCTTCCCCAGCTAAAGGGGGAAAGAAGACTTTGCCGACCAGGGCTGGTCTTTCTTCCAGCCCACCTAATACGAAAAATATAGGGGAGAAGAGGAAGACGGTTCGTCGCCGTCTCTCTCGCCCTCCTGATGACGGGGTGGCTATTGTCTCAGCTGGCCTTTCCGCTCCCACGACCACCAAGGGAGCGAAGCCTGCTGAAGCCAAGCCCGTCCGTATGGAGGAACTCCCCTATAGAAAAGAAAATAGATCGACGGAGGAGAGGAGCGGGTCAGCGCCGTTTCTCTTCCTCTCCTAAAGGCAGGGCTGCTCACGTATCTGCTGGCCATCCCGCTCCCACCACTACCAGTGGAGCGGTGCCAGCAGGAGCGACCTTGTTTTATAAGGACCCGGCGTCTGTGGGGAAGGGACCATCTACTTCCCCAAACACACGTCGACGCCGATCCAAAAAGAAATCTCTTCGGGTCGTGTCGGGGACAGACACCCAGTCTTCGGACCGGGAGAAAGTCCCTCGACACCGCTCTCGCTCTTCCCCAAGAGCGAGACTCGTGAGGTCCGACGACGACCGCGCGCAACCAAGAGAGCGCCCGCTCCATTTTCTTCGTCTTCGGACGGAGATGTGAAGATTGAGGTGTGCTCTCCTGCCCCATCATCTCCAACTAGAGATGGGGAAGGGTGGCAAGCAGTCAAGCATAAGTAGAAGACCCACTTCTACTTAAGTCCACACCATGGCACTATTACAATGGAACTGTAATAGCTACTCTGTTCATCACGCTGAGTTACGTCAATTAATATCTTCGTTTTCGGTAACCATTGTCTGTCTTCAGAAATTCAGGTTTCGTCCTGGACATGAGACAACAATGCGTCACTTCAAAATCTTCTCTAAAGACCGGGTGGACGGAGCTGTGGCCGCTGGTGACGTCTGCACTCTCGTCCACTCTAGCCTCTTTAGTGAAGAGGTGCCGTTGCGTACTCAGCTAGAGGCAGTTGCAGGTCGTACTTCGTTGCCAGTAATGGCAACAGTATGTAACGTGTACATCCCACCTGATTCTCAACCGGATTACAACCAGCTGGTGGATCTAGTCTCTCAGCTCCCCCCTCCTTTTCTCCTTCTGGGAGATGTTAATGCCCACAACACCATCTGGGGCTCCGCTACCACTAGCGGTAAAGGGAGAGATTTTGAGAGGCTGATCAGGCGGCTGGACCTGTGTTTGTTGAACACAGGGGAACCTACGCACTTCTCTATTGCACACGGTACTTATTCAAGTATCGATATTACCTTGTGCGGTCGTGCGCTGGTTCCCCTGGTACAGTGGGGCGTACACGATGACCTTTGTAATAGTGACCATTTTCCAATTATCGTTACTCTTCCGAACCAGAGAGCCATCGAGTTACCAAGTCGATGGCTTCTCCGTCGGGCTGATTGGCCAACTTTCACGGCACGTGCGGTGTTTGCCGAAGATACCTTTGAGAGTGTCGACGATCATACCATTCACATAACGAATGGTATTTTGGCTGTTGCTGAGGAAACAATATCTTCCTCATCCGGCAACTCACGCCGGAAGCTTATTCCTTGGTGGACAGCCGAGATTGCAGCAGCCATTAAAGATCGTCGACGTGCTTTCAAATGCTATCGGAGGCAAAATACTATGGCCAACCTTATCACCTTCAGAAGGATGCGTGCTAGAGCCCGATATCTGATTCGGGAGAGTAAGAAAACGACGTGGGAAAAGTATATGTCGTCTATGACGGCGCATACTCCTTCATCTCAAGTGTGGACTAAGCTTCGTCGGATCTCCGGACTCCCGACATCACTGTCGATACCCGGAGTGTCCATCAATGGAGACATCATCACGGACCATCTTGCCATTGCCAACAGCATTGGGTCGCACTTCTCCTATGTATCCTGCTCCGGGAGTTACGATCCTACATTATTCTGACTCTGAAGTGGGGGGCAGAGACTCACCCCTTGTCCTTTGCCACAGCTGCTTCGGAATCCTATAATGTACCATTCTCTGAATGGGAACTGCGCAGTGCGCTTGCACTGTGCAGGGATACGGCTCCTGGACCGGATAACATACATAATCAAATGTTAAAACATCTGTGCGAATCCAGTTTAAACAAGTAGTTCCGTGAAGAACTATACAGCCTATTTTCATATATCCTACTTATGTTAACTGCCACTATCAACATACAAAATTTCAGTTTGATTGCTGTAATAGATTCGTAGATATTGAGAACCGACTAAATATTTCGGATGGTCCCCATGTTGGATTTTATATATGTAGGTCCTAGAGTTATGTACTGTTACATGAAGATTATTGTGTACGAGTAGCATTCAAACTTCAATCGCATGATTAGGACACAAGAAGAAACAAGGATATTTTAAAATTTCGCACAGCTGCCATATTGTGGTTATAGAAACAATTGAAATAAATTAGATGCCAGTGGATTAACATTCGTATCAGGATTTACTGTACCAAGTTTTACTGCACTCGGATGGTTAAATTGAGAGAAACGTCCATGTGAATATATATACTTCACGTCGCCGCCATGTTGGATTTGTGATCACCAGGTTATTTAAAATCCTATAGGTGAACTTAAGTTCATAGCTCCTATTAACATAAAAAAATGCAGTTTGATTCGTAGATATTCAGAGCCATCTAAATATTTCGGATGGTCGCCATGTTGGATTGTTAAATGTATAGGCCATAGAGTCACGTGCCGTTAAAGGAAAATTATTGCGTAGGTTCATTATTCAAACTTTCACTTCGATCGCATGAATACGACACAAGAAATAAAAACTTAATTTTAAAATTCGCACAGCCGCCATCTTGAGGTTATGTAAACAATTGAACTAAATTAGATACCAGTGCATTACAATGTGTATAAACATTTCCTGTACCAGATTTCATTGCGTTGGGAACATTAAATCGCGAGATAGGTCTATTTAAAATTTTCTAATTCGCTTGGCCACCATGTTCGTTTTGTAGTTATCCGGTTTTGAAAGTCTTATAGATGAACTTCCAGTAGTGCCCTTTATCTCCGTACAAAATTTCAAGGAGATACCGCTAATAGTTTCAGAGATATAGAATACCGGTGAAATATCTTGCACAGCCGCCATCATGTGGTTATGTAAACAATTGAACGAAGTTAGATGTCGGTGCATTACAATGTGTATAAACATATACTGTACCAAGTTTTATTGCGTTTGGTTGGTTAAATCGCGAGGAACGTCTATTTAAAAGTCACAAATTCGCGTGGCCGCTATGTTGGTTTTGTAGTTACCAGTTTTTCAAAAGTCACATAGGTGAACTTCTAGTAGTTCCCTTTATCTCCGTAATAAATTCCAGGGTGATATCGGGAATAGTTTTGGAGATATTGAATGCAGGTGAAATATTTCGCACAGCCGCCATGTTGGATTGGTGAGACGTAACAAAATTTGAAGGACACGGTCGGGGTCGCCCGGAATAGTGCTGTGAACTTACCGAGTTTCATTGAAATCGCTCCTGCCGTTTAGAATTTATTAGGGGGAAACACACACACACTTCACACACACGCACACACACACGGACAAAAGGTGATCTCATAAGCCTATTTTTTCAAAATTGAAAATAGGCTAAAAACTGTTGATCCTCTTGAATCGTTTATGGATTGAAGGGGAGTTTCCATCTCAATGGCGAGAGGGGATCGTGATACCGATTCCTAAGGCTGGAAAGGATCCCAAGTTTGTAAGCAGCTATAGGCCCATTTGTTTGACAAACGGTCTATGTAAGCTGCTCGAAAAGATGGTGAATAGTCGACTGGCGTGGTTCTTGGAGGAGAAAGGTCTCCTGCCTGAGTACCAATGTGGATTTCGCTCTCATAGGTCCACCACTGACCATCTGGTACGACTTGAGAGCGCCATACAGGAGGCATTTTTCCGAAAGCAGAACCTAGTCACGGTTTTCTTTGACCTCGAGAAAGCCTACGACACCACATGGCACTACGGGAATTCTTTCCACCCTTCACAAGCTGGGTCTCTGTGGTAACCTACCGACTTTCATTGCGAATTTCATCTCCGTCCGACTCTTCCGTGTAGGACATTATCGCAATACTTTACTCAAGAAAATGGAGCACCTGAGGGTTCAGTGCTGAGTGTCACTTTGTTCGCGATTGCCATAAATGGCATTGTTGCTGCCGCCGGGTCCGCGGTAGTTCCATCGCTGTATGTAGACGATTTAGCTCTGCATTACATCTCTGGAAGTATGGCAGTCGTGGAACGGCAATTGCAGCTAGCTATCAACCGGATCGACAGGTGGGCTCACGACCGGGGTTTTCGTTTTTCAGCAGCGTCCATTTTTGTCGGCTCCAGAGGCTACATGTACACCCTGAACTACATCTCAGGGATGCTGCGTTGCCGTTGGTTGACACTTATCGCTTCCTGGGGCTCCATTTTGATAGCAAATTAACGTGGCAGCCCCATATATGGCAATTAAAAATGACATGTCTCAGGAAACTGAACATGCTCAAGTTTCTTAGTGGCACTACGTGTGGGGCTGACCGTGCGGTGCTGCTACGGTTCTACCAAGCCCTCGTCCCGTCCCAGCTAGACTATGGTTCAGCGGCATACGGTTCAGCAAGGCCGGTAACCTTGAAAATGCCGGACAGTATCCACCATAGTGGCGTTAGGCTGGCTACCGGTGCCTTCCGGACCAGCCCGATACCCAGCCTACTCGCCGAATCGGGTGTTCCACCTTTAAATTATAGACGCCAACATATGCTTTTAGCATATGCTGCCAATGTGCGTCAAATGCCGCAACACCCGACCTATCAAGCTCTCTTCAGTATCCAAAACCACCAGGGGTACGCCAACCGGCCTCGTGCCACTCGGCCGGTTGGTATTAGACTTGATAGCTCGTGTACTGAAATAGGAGTGGCTGTAGGTCCCTGTATGATCCGGACTTCTAGCGAGGTGCCTCCGTGGCAAGTCCCGCGTCCAGAAATTCGGTTAGATCTTCACCAAGGTCCTAGGGTGAACACGGATGCCTCCGTTTACCGGAGGCAGTCCCACAGCATAGTTCGCCAATTTCCGGACGCTGGCATTCTCTACACGGATGGTTCGAAGGTGGACGAGAAAGTGGGTTGTGATTACGTTATTGATGGTGCAAATACCAAGATCTCTTTGCCTGAGGCCTGTAGTGTGTTTACTGCGGAGCTCGTTGCCATCAGTTCGCACTACAGGATGCATGAATCCACTTTCTCGTGTGTACCGACTCTTTGAGTTCGTTGCAGTCAATTGCTACATGTTTCCCGCAACACCCCCTAGTGCAGCGAATCCACGACCTACTAGCCGGGCTGTGCCACGCTGACACTCGAATCACCTTTCTGTGGCTTCCAAGCCACATGGGAATTGCGGGAAATGAGTTAGCTGATCAAGCTGCAAAAGAGGCGGTATCACTGCCACCTCGACCAATGGAGGTACCCGCTAGAGATATTCGCTCTCAGTTACGTCTACAAGTTCTGGCTTTTTGGGAGAGTCAGTGGCTAGCTGACCCACTGCCCTGTAAACTGAGAGCGATCAAGGGAACTACTCGCGTGTGGCGAAGCTCTTTCCGGTCACGGAGAGAGTCCGTCATTTTATGTAGGCTAAGGATAGGTCATACAAAATCCACCCACTCGTATCTGATGAGAAGGGACGACCCCCCCCCCCCCCCACTTTGTACCTGTGGAGCCGTTTTCACCGTGGCCCACATTTTCACCGAGTGTGTGGATCTTGCTGACTTACGAAGAAACCTTGGTTTGCAGATGACACTCAAACTTATATGAGCCGATGACGCGGTGGCTGCTGATCGCGTTATCAGCTTTATAGGTGAGAGTGCGTTAGGGCCAGCAAACTAAATTTTCCAGTAGAAATTGACTCAACGACTTGTTCGTTTTTGAATGATAATGATTTGTTTTTCCGTAATTTTTGTTTATATTTATAATTTTAATTTTTAGCCTACTTTCGATTTTTGCAAAAAATGAAAGTAGACTTATGAGATCAACACAGGGCGAAAAAAGTGTGTCTGTCTGTGTGTGTGTATGTGTGTGTGTGAGTCTGTGTGTGTGTGTGTGTCAGTGTGTGTGTGAGTGTGTGTACTCTGAATGTCTGTCCCCCCCTATCAATTCGAACACGGTGAATGCGAATTGAACGAAATTTGGTACAAAGGTAGCACAAGTAAAGGACGCCTCAGTGTCATGTTTTATATCGCCGCCATCTTGACGGAAACGTAATGGCGGCCACCCAAATGTTCAAAGCTTAAATCAAATTACGACTAACCTAATCATCCGACCTCTACCAAATTTTGCAACAACATACCTTTGTGGGGGGAGCATCCTTTGACCAAACCAATAGGCCATCAGCGTAATAGTTTGCGGATGGCGGCCATCTTTGTGTGAAAATCGATTCCCCCTATTAATTCGAACACGGTGCAACCGAATGGAACGAAATTTGGTACAGAGGTAGTACTAACAAAAGGCACCTCAGCGTCATGTTTTATATTGCCGCCATCTTGACGGAAACGTAATGGCGGCCACACAAATGTTCAAAGCTTAAATCAAATTACGACTAACCTAATCATCCGATCTCTACCAAATTTTGCAACAACATACCTTTATGGGGGGAGCATCCTTTGACCAAACTAATAGGTAATCAGCGTAATAGTTTGCGGATGGCGGCCATCTTTGTGTGAAAATCGATTCCCCCTATTAATTCGAACACGGTGAATGCGAATTGAACGAAATTTGGTACAGAGGTAGTACTAAAAAAAGGCACCTCAGAGTCATGTTTTATATCGCCGCCATCTTGACGGAAACGTAATGGCGGCCACCCAAATGTTCAAAGCTTAAATCAAATTACGACTAACCTAATCATCCGACCTCTACCAAATTTTGCAACAACATACCTTTGTGGGGGGAGCATCCTTTGATCAAACCAATAGGCCATCAGCGTAATAGTTTGCGGATGGCGGCCATCTTTGTGTGAAAATCGATTCCCCCTATTAATTCGAACACGGTGAAACCGAATGGAACGAAATTTGGTACAGAGGTAGTACTAACAAAAGGCACCTCAGTGTCATGTTTTATATTGCCGCCATCTTGACGGAAACGTAATGGCGGCCACACAAATGTTCAAAGCTTAAATCAAATTACGACTAACCTAATCATCCGATCTCTACCAAATTTTGCAACAACATACCTTTATGGGGGGAGCATCCTTTGACCAAACTAATAGGTAATCAGCGTAATAGTTTGCGGATGGCGGCCATCTTTGTGTGAAAATCGATTCCCCCTATTAATTCGAACACGGTGCAACCGAATGGAACGAAATTTGGTACAGAGGTAGTACTAACAAAAGGCACCTCAGTGTCATGTTTTATATCGCCGCCATCTTGACGGAAACGTAATGGCGGCCACACAAATGTTCAAAGCTTAAATCAAATTACGATTAACCTAATCATCCGATTTCTACCAAATTTTGCAACAACTTACCTTTATAGAGGAAGCATCCTTTGACCAAATGACTAGGTCATTAGCCTAATAGTTTGCGGATGGCGGCCATCTTTTGTGTAAAAATCAATTCCCCCTATTAATTCAAACACGGTGAAACCGAATGGAACGAAATTTGGTACAGAGGTAGCACTAGTGAAGGGCACCTCAGTGTCATGTTTTATATCGCCGCCATCTTGACAGAAACGTAATGGCGGCCACACAAATGTTCAAAGCTTAAGTTAAATTACGACTAACATAACCATCCGATCTCTACCAAACTTTGCAACAACATTCCTTTATGGAGGGAGCATCCTTTGACCAATCTAATAGGTTATTAGCCTAATATTTTGCGGGTGGTGGCCATCTTTATGTCAAAATTGATTACCCCTATTAATTCGAACACGGTGGAACCGAATGGAACGAAATTTGGTACAGAGGTAGCACTAGCAAAGGGCACCTCAGTGTCATGATTTATATCGCCGCCATCTTGACTGAAACGTAATGGCGGCCACACAAATGTTAAAACTTAAATCAAATTACGACTAACATAACCATCCGATCTCTACCAAACTTTGCAACAACATACCCTTATGGAGGGAGCATCCTTCGACCAATCTAATAGGCCATTAGCCTAATAGTTTGCGGATGGCGGCCATCTTTATGTCAAAATTGATTCCCCCTATTAATTCGAACACGGTGGAACCGAATGAACGAAATTTGGTACAGAGGTAGCACTAGCAAAGGGCACCGCAGTGTCATGTTTTATATCGCCGCCATCTTGACGGAAACGTAATGGCGGTCACACAAATGTTCAAAGCTTAAATCAAATTACGATTAGCCTAATCATCCGATCTCTAGCAAATTTAGCAACAACATACCTTAATGGAGGGAGCATCCTTTGACCAAACTAATAGGTCATCAGCCTAATATTTTGCGGATGGCGGCCATCTTTGTGTGAAAATCGATTCCCCTTATCAATTCGAACACGGTGAAACCGAATGGAACGAAATTTGGTACAGAGGTAGCACTAGCAAAGGGCACCTCAGTGTCATGTTTTATATCACCGCTATGTTGACGGAAACGTAATCGCGGCCACCCAAATGTTAAAAGCTAAAATGTAATTACGACCAACCTAATAATCTAGTCTCTACCAAATTTTGCAACACCATATCTTTATGTGGGAAACATATTCAGACCAAACTGCAAGAACATCAGCCCAATAGTTTGCAGATGGTGGCCAAGTATGTGTGCAAATCGATTCCCCCTATCAATTCAAACACGGTGAAACCGAATTGAACGAAATTTGGTACAGAGGTAGCACTAGCAATGGGCAACTCATATTCATGTTTAATATCCCAATAGCACGTTGTATTTCAACAAGCTACTACAACCAACATTCAATCATACTCGTTGAAAAGGACAAAGAGTTATAACAATACCCATGCATTTAGGAGAAAGTAGGCTATATGTTCTTTACTGAACATCTTGTTTATTTAATGTTTTTGTTTTATTAATTTTTTGGTCTTTTTAAATTTAGGCGTCCACCTCAATATTTTATATTCAATTCCAAATTTGTATTCATTAATCTGTGTTAAGAGGGGCAGATGACCTCGTAGTTCCGCCCCTTAAAACAACAATAACAACAACTAGTCCATAATTTTTAAAAGAAAACCTGGAGATAGTGTTTATTCCTAGCTCTAGTTTATTGAGAGAAATCCTAACTGCCAGAACATTCAAATATTTTCAGCACTTCTCTGCTTTTATCTTATTGTCTGGTAATCTACCGTCAGAAAAGTGGAAATAATTTCCAAGAATCCTACAGTATATTCAAATTAAGCAAAATTAATTAAACGGGTTAAGTGTGAAAATCTTCTCTGACAACCTTGTTTTTAATGATTTTGAATAATTAACATATTTAAGGAAAACAAAATAATATTGCCAGTAGGGGAGTGAGGCCGGTTCTGCTTCACCCATTTTATTTGTACCCGACTGTACATGTTAAAATAATTAATATCTCGCGAACCCATGGTCGGATATTGACAAATGAGGTGTCGTTGAACTCGCGCTGACGTCCTCGTTCCTATGGACCTTGTGTTATATTTTTCAAAAATTTTTTGAATGTTTTGTTTTCGAAAATAGGCGATAGTTTGAAAACCAAACACGGTAGAACGTTCTGCCATGGCTTAAACGAATGGTCTTTATGACCTTTATTTTTTGTAATAAAACTTTTTTATTTTTTATGTTTTTTTGAAAACACTCGAATTTTGAAAATTCTCTATTTTGGAAACTAGGAAGTTTACAAAACAGTTTGTTTGACATAAATGAAATGTCCCTATGCCCTCTACCCCCAAAATAAATTTCAAGTCTCTAGAGCAAAAATTTGTGTTTTGTAAGTTGTGGGATGGCGAGAGAGCTGCTTAAAAAAGCAAGTGGTGAGCCCCTGCGACCTTGGAATGGAAGGAGTCATGCTAGGAAGGCGTGCTTGGATTCGTTTTTTTCGTCTCGTTGCGCTCTTTACGGAGATGTAGGTGTCGAAAAGGTGAAAATCTGGAAACACGTTTTTTTTGGGAAAAAACGTGATTTTAAACTTTTTGCTATATCTCGCAAACCAATCATGCTAGAGGCGTATACGACGGGTCCAAGGACTCTGGGTGACGTCCTCTTTGCTATGGACCACCAGTTGTAATTTAAAAAAATGGAAACTCTATTTTGGGGTAAAAACGTGTTTTTTGTGATTTTTGCCGATATCTCACGAACCAATAACGCTAGAGACGTGTAGGAGGTGTCCTAGGACTCGGGCTAACGCCCCCTTTCAAATGTGGTAGAAATTTGTTTCCAGAAAGTAATTCACAAAGGGCCTAACGCCATACATGTTGAAAAAACCTTTAAATTTTTCTTTACCTGTTTATAATGTTTATGAAGCGTGGTGGTTGAGAGAGGCGATACGGCTGGGTGTGTGTGTTTCAACGAACCTGTCGCTAACCACAAGGACCATGCTTAATAGAACAATCGCTATTTCGGCGGGTCGGTGTATGACAGAGCGAGCGTGCGTTTTCTGATATTTTACCTTAAACGTGTAAATGGTGATGAGAACTTGGTTCTATGTTGGTCGAAGCGAGTACAGAAAACAAACTTGCCGAGGATCAAGAGGAGAATGTCATTTGAGCTTATTGGAAGGCGTTGATCTGACTTGACAACAGGTGCAATGGAAAAATGACCATGACGCTTGAAGGTGAAATAATCTGACCATCGTGGTGGCAGGGAAGAGCGAAATGCATGTGAACATATGTGAAACCACATGTAGGCTAAACAAGTTACATCCTGTCTTGCTTCGTACGTGACAAAATGCAAGTTGATGTGAAATTTGATCTACCACAGGTGTTCGCCTGGGACGTTAGCTGTCCACATGCACGATAACTGTTAACAAGTTAACAAGTTACATCCTGTTTTGCTTCGTACGTGACAAAATGCAAGTTAACGTGAAATTTGATCTGCCACAGGTGTTCACCTTGGACGTTAGCTGTCCACGTGCATGATAACAGAATCTTCAAAGCGTGGGAATCGCTGAATCAGTAAAAAGTATGATGCAATTTTTGGGAATGATGTCACAACCAATAGATAGGCAAGAGCTGCGAACAGCAGTGGTGGGAGGTGAAGGGGGGGGGGGAGAGGGGGGAGGGGTAATGTAAAAGAGAACACAGGTGGAAAGAAAAAGAAATATGTGGAGCTGAGGACTGTACACATAGAGCTATAGGTAGTGTACAACATGTGTGAATAAATAAAAATTGCACAGATTCACACAACATGTAATTTATTGATCCAAGAATTAAACGTAGAGTTAAACCCTAACCATTTGACATAGAGTTTATTTCCTTTTTGTTTCAACACTTTTTCCACAAGATAATGCTGAGGAAATGCTGTTTTCTGAAGTTCATGGAGATAAAATCTACCTTTTATGGGTTGACGGTTGAGGTCCTCGAGTAAATAGGTGACTGGAGTGTCCAAGTTGACTCGACGAATTCGAAATAGTTCAGTCCCCCACTGTGGCGTGTAGCCCTTATTGAAGGCAGACTTAAATTTGCTCACACGAACAAAATCCCCAATTTTCAGTCGGTGCCGTTTAGGATCGGGTGTTTTTATGGGGTCAAACAGTTTATCCAATCACTGAATATTTTTGGTCACGAGGCGTGGCTAGGTCCCAATCGCTCTATGTTTGGTGTCATTGTAACGTAATACTAGCTCTGGTAACATGTCCAACCAGCGATACGTGCCCTGAGCGGTGAACGCTTTCCACATATGGGTTTTCCATGTTCGGTTGAACCGTTCGACCACACTGGCTTTGAGATTGCTGTACGTGGTGTAATGGTGAATATCTTTAGATTTGAGAAAACTGGAGAAATCCTTGTTGAAAAATTCTTTCCCCTGGTCAGTTTGTAGCAGCTGAGGTTGACGTTTGGAGTGTTGAATAATATGTTGAAAGGCCTTGGTAACTAGTAGACCAGACTTGCGACGCACAGGTTCAACAAAGGCCATTTTGGAATAGACAACAATGACGGTCAACATATAGCGTACACCGTCGTTAACGCCAGCATAGGGTATCATTTTAACCAAGTCAGCCTGCCAAAGTTCATCCACACCTCGTGAAATCACCTTGAGTCGCGGATAGTGACGCCTAGCTGGGCGATGCAACTCGTGAGCAATACCCATTTTAATGGGTGAGGGCTTAAACAATAATTTTGGCATTTCGAAGTTCTTGTTCAATTTCTTGAATTTCCCAATCGTGACCGGTATGGCCAGCTTGACATGAAGCATGCAACAACTGTAGCCGCTGGACGAGCTTATTGGGATTGTGCCAGTAGGTAACATCCACAAGGGGTTTTAATGGTTTAAATGTCAATCCCGAAGCGGACGCTTTACGACGAGTACTTTGACTGGTGGGAAACATTTTTGCAATGATGGTTTTATATTTTTGAGATATATTGGCATTCACTTGTTGAGCGGGATCATACTGTTTTTGTGGGCATGGGTATCCAATAAAATGGATTTATATTTGTCAAGATCCTCTGGTGTATAATCATGGAAAGAGGGGGTCGAGAAAAGAGCAGCTTTAACAGTCCTGGAGTTAATTTATAGTTGATGTTTTTAATGACAGCTTTAGTACGAGCAAATTTAATGGATGAATCGCCAATTTTAAAACTATCATCCTCATAGCGAACACCATACGTGGTATCTGTGTTTCCAATAAATAGATCGGTGAAATAGGGTTCCAATGTTGATCCATAATATTTTATTAAAATGGTTTTCAGTTGAGCTTTATGTTGAGGGGTGGCCAAGAGTTGTGAAAATGGAGACGCTCTGGAAGGGCAAGGTGTATCAACCATGGCCAAGGATTTCTTTTTTCTCAAAAACTCTGCAAGGGGTGCGGCCTTTTTTTGAGGCGTAAACACTTGTTCCTCCTCATCCTCAACTTCGCTAACACTAGTCAAATCTTCCTGTTCCTCTTCCTCTTCCTCAGTGTCCTCGTTCAGCGTCTGCGTGGCTTGTGAAACGGTGGGTAGCGTTTCAGATGGCTTGAAAGAGGGTTTCAACATGGCTTTTAGTGGAGGTGCTAAATGTTGTTGAATAAACAAAGCATGATTTGCACGTGATTGTTTCAATTGACGAAACTTTTGACGAATAGTATTTTTTGCTCTAATAATATGCTTTTTCAATTGAATCTCTGCTAACGACATGGTGTCTTGACAAATGACTTGACGGAGAATGAGACAGGGTCTTAAATAGCAATAAAATGATCAAACCCTAAGCGATACCGTCCTTGGTTGAGTTCACTTTGTTTGTCAATCACTAAACAGGCATGACGTTGAGTGTTCCAGCACTTGGCACACAATTCAGTAAACATTTGAAAGGTCATATCCGGATTCACATGTTCATTATAAATGTGACGACTGTTCCTCTCGACCTGACGAAATAAAACAATGACATTGGCATTGCCACGAATCAACTGTTTGGACATTTTAGAATACGTTTGTCCAAGATAGAAGCAATCGATATGTTTGTGACGACCCATGCTGAAATAGCTTTGAATGATACCTTGACGTTCAGTGGATACATCATCGAAAATCATGAGTGAATCAGGCTTTACCTCATCCGGTGAAATCACATTTTCTTGCATGGAAAATGTAAAATAACCCATATGCTCTTTTTGTAATCCAGACATGACTTGATCCAGAAACACGTAGAGGGGTTGGTAGAGAGATTTTGCAAAAATATAAATATTTTGAAAAGGCAGACCATTGGGCGCTGTAATGAGCGTTAGCAAAAGATTTGTCTTTCCATAGCCGGAAGGCCCCACAATGATGCAGCGAATGGAAGATGGAAACAGTGAACCATGGCGTTGTTCGCGTGATGTGGGACAGAGATGGGAAACCATGTCCCCCACGGGGAATGACTCTTGCTGCTTAATAATCTTCATTTCAACTAAGGCTTAGACAGGCTAGCAGGCTGTCTATATACAGGACACCGAACCTTGTCATAGAAACAGTAGACTGGTACTACAGGTTGACGATGGATGTCTTTGGACGTGCGTTGATGGCCAAAGCTAGGCCTGTCCCCATACATGATCTTAAACAAGAAACAGATCCTGCTAATAAACACTATGTGGATAGGTCAGTAGTGCCACGCACAAAACAGGGAGATTATGATTTTAAGGGAAAGCGGTTAACCCATGTAAAACATCCTCAAGTGTCTACAGACGTTACTACGAAAAAGTATGTGGATAACAAAGTGTATGAGTTTTATGACAAAGTGCCCCAGCTTACGGTGAATGGCTATAGCGCTAATCACCATCGGATTATTCACGTAAAAGACCCACAAGATGAAGACGATGTTTGTATCAAGCGTTACATGACCTATGAAATGAAAAGGCTTTATAAATGTATCCCATCTGTATTTTTAGTGTATCTGACAAATGAAAAACCTGTGAATGACAGAAACCATTTACCGCCAGTCCATGATCAGCACTTGACCTATGTGCTTGCTTCGGGTTTAAGCCACAATCGATTACACTATAATGGAACCATTCACATCAAATATGTCATACCTGATGAGAACCATTTACAAATAAAGATAAATGGTCATAGGATGTTCGGTCATAACCATGAAATGGTCAATGCAGGTGACGAATTATCCTTTCATCTCATGTTGACATGGGATGAAAAGCAAGCGGGAAAAACCATAAACGATTTCCCACTTTATGTGGAATTGGAATATACAGCCATGAAATAACCATCTGATGTTAGTTGTGACTTAAACTTTCTTGTGAAAGGTTGTTGGTCATTATCATCATGGTGAAACAAAGGTATGCAGTGAGAAAGACTAAAAAAAGGACATTGTCCTTGGCAAAGCCTGGGCTTAAGACATTCGTGGACAAGCCCTTGCGAAAGAAAAAAAGAAAAAATAATGTATTGACCATAAGGAAAGCCTTTCGAGCAGCACAGAGACATGTTATTCCAAAACGTCGGCGACAGGTTTCAAACCAAGGGCGAGTGATTCCCGTCCCCAAACGAGCGGGATTTTTACCTGCATTATTTGCCGATTTGGCTGCTCTGGGTTCACTTTTGGGCGGTGCCAGTGCAGTGGCGAAAACCATTAAAGCCGCGCAGCAGGGCAAGCAACAACTCAAAGAAAGTCAGCGACACAATGAAACGATGGAAGCGATTGCCATGGGGGCTAGAAATGCCATTTTAAAGCCAGCCTTTTATCAACAAGGATTTGGGATTTCACCATTTCGAAATATTAAAAAAAAATAACCTCAGCCATAGCAAGACATGCCCTGACGCATCAACAAGTGGAAAGCTATGCTAAACAACTAAAGCTTTCTCATTTTCGAGGTGTGTTTATGCGAAACCAATTACCCCCACGACCCTGGAAACAGGAATGTGCTGTTGTCAATTTGGATGATCACCGAGGACCAGGAACGCATTATGTAGCTTATGTCAAAGAGGGATCCATCGTATGGTACTTTGACAGTTTAGGGAATTTGCCCCCGCCCATGGAACTAGTGACCTATTTTGGAAACAGGATCAAGATATATTATAATGTGAAACGTGAGCAAACGTTTAACAGCCAACAGTGTGGACGTTTGTGTTTATTTTTTTATATAAGACGCAGCATAAGCAAAAACGCTACCAGTATGTCGGCAGAAAGTAAAACGTTTACAGTACATGGACGTGGACCTGAAGTCTGCCTAGACTTTTACCCGCCTATTGAATTGAGTGAAAAACCCTATGGATTAGGACTTGTTTCTCTTGAAACGTACAATCGAATATACAACATACGTGAAAATGTGAACAACAAGTTTTACTATGACGATTCTGTGCTCACCCTGAACTCTGGTGGATACACGATCGATGACATTTATGAACACATTTATGTGGTGTTGATCAATCAATATGGTTTAAAGTCATTTCTCGATGGAACGCACAAGTTTGAACTTGTAGGCAATACCAACACTCATCGCTGCAGTATTTTCTCTACCTTTAACATTGACAATCAATCAGCATATTCCAGTCGAGCAGGCTGGATTCAGACCCGGACGTGGATGTGATGAACAAGTTTTAGCACTAGTTACCCATATTGAAAATGGCTTTGAGAACAAAATGGTAAGCACGGGTGTTTTCTTAGATCTGACAGCTGCATATGACACCGTGTGGCAAGATAAGCTCCTTCTTAAATTTATCAGTATCATCCCCTGCCTGAAACTCACCACATTACTCAGTAACATGCTGAGTAATAGGTACTTTCAGATATTTTCAGAAGACTCCAGGAGTAAAGTACATAGGATAAATGGTGGACTCCCTCAGGGCTCTGTATTGGCCCCTCTACTATTCAACCTGTACGCATATGATCTCCCAGCAACGAAATCAAAAAAATTCATCTATGCAGATGACATCGCATTGGTCGCCCAACACCATCGCTTCGATGAGCCTGAGTCGATGCTTACATCAGACTTGAAGATCCTAGACAGCTACTTTCGTCAGAACAACCTTAGACCAAACCCTCAGAAAACTGTTGTGTCTACCTTCCATTTGCGGAATAGAAGTTCTGGGTACAAACCAACCATACCATTCAGAGGAGAGAATCTACAATACTGCAGTAACCCCAAATACCTGGGAGTCACCCTGGACAGGTCGCTGACTTACAAGAATCACCTCTGCAATGTGTCAGCCAAGATCAAGACCAGGAATAACATCCTTCAAAAGCTGGCGGGTACATCCTGGGGTGCTAATGCTCAAGTATTGAGATCCACTGCTCTTGCACTTTCTTATTCCGTCGCTGAATATTGTTGCTCAACTTGGCTTAACAGTGCTCACATTGGACTAGTAGACACCCAGCTGAACCAGGCAATGCGTATCATTACAGGGTGCATCCGACCTACTAACACACACTGGCTTCCCACCCTAAGCCACATACCACCTCCATCCCTAAGAAGATCACAGTCACTGCTTAACTTATGGAAGAAAATAGAAAACAATCCTCACCTCCCTATTCATTCTGATATAGCAGATTCTCCAACCAAACGACTGAAATCCCGACACCCTTCTTGGCGTACTGCAATGATTCTACAGGACTCCTCCTTTAATATATCGGACGCCTGGAAAGAACAATGGCATCTGCAATCCTCGTTACCAAATCATCACATAATTGAGAACCCCTGCAAGTGCCCTGATGGATTTTCCCTTCCCAGACGACAGTGGAGGACGCTAAACCGTATTAGGACCGGCCAAGGTAGATGTGGAGCCACTCTCTTCAAATGGGGATGGAAGGCATCACCTCAATGTGACTGCGGAGAAGAGGAACAGACAGTGGTCCACATTACATTCGAGTGTCCTTTACGCGCATACAGAGGCTCTATAGAAGACTTACACTGTGTCTCAAGCGAAGCCCTTCTTTGGCTCTCAACTTTAAATGTGGAACTTTAGTTATGAACTTGTGATGGTAGTTGTACTGTATATATTGTATATAATATTGTATTCATCATACGCTAAATAAATAAATAAATAAATAAATAACATTGACTTTAAAACACGCCCCGATTCCATTGGCCCATTACTAGGATTTAAACCACGTGTGTTGGAGCCCAACAAAAAACATGATTCGAACCATGAAGTGAAATTCATTGAGGACCATCATGTGTCGGTGACATGTAATATTATTAGCCAAGTGTACACCAATCAAGAACCATCGCATTCGCTTTATGACTTTATTGTGACATCGCCCAATGAGTATATTATTCGTGAAAACCCTCCAGTGGTGCTTTTTCATTCTGTGGCTGTCAATAGTATTATTAATATAACATTAAGACTGATCAATAGAGATCAACAACTCATTGATCTAGATTCTACCACACCAGTGACTTACAAGTTGGTGCTAAAGCCACAATGAAGTTTGTGTATAAAGCAACAACACCGTCTAGGAATGGTGTTAGTTGTTTGCCACGTGAATACACGTTAACATCTCAAGACAAGCAGATTTTACAGCATTTGGGTTACCACGTCAACCCTCATATTGAATTCTATCCTAGAGATAGCGAACCGCATCGAGAAGCAACCAGGAGTGGTAGGAATTGATCTCCATTCCTATCAAGCTCAAACACCTGGTCTCAATAACAATGATGAAATTCAATTTGTTATCAACAACCAAGATATTTACACCCTACCGCATGAAAGTGTCATTCAGATTGAAGGTCGGCTCACCAAAGCCGATGGCTCTACACCCACCACATCCAAGTTGGCCATCCATGGTTTGGCCTGTCTGTTTTCTGAAGTGCGGTATGTCATTAACTATATCGTGGTGGATAGCACTCGAAATGTGGGCATTTCCACTGTCATGAAACTATACCCCTCTTATAGTGAGGAAGAAGGTAAAACACTTTGCATGTCAGGTTGGTGTCCTGACTCGACCAATGACTGGATGGTACACACTGATGGGACCTTTACTGGATATTTACCTCTTAAACTGATTTTAGGCTTTGCCGAAGATCACCAACGCATTGTGGTCAACACAAGGCAAGTGCTTTATCTAGTGAGAGACAGGAGTGATAATAATGCACTCAAGGGAGCCGACAATGCCCCCATAGATTCAAAAATTCAACTACAATGCTTGCTATGGAAAGTGCCTCATGTGACCCTTGAAGATAGCAAAAAACTGGACATACTCAAAATGGTAAAGAGAGATATGCCTCTACCCATGGAATTTAGAAGCTGGGCACTCCATGAGTATCCGCTATTGCCCACCACCAACACACACAGTTGGTCTGTAAAAACAGCTCGCTTAACAGAGAGACCTCTCTACCTGATCGTGGGTTTTCAAACGAATCGCAAGTATCAACAAACCAAAGATGCCACGCAATTTGATCACCTGCAATTGAGAAATGCACATCTTTTCCTCAACGGAGCTGTGTTTCCCTATGAAGGACTGGATTTGGATTTTTCAAAAAATAAGTTTGGCCCTCTGAACGACTTGTTTTCTAAATTTCGATGGTCGTATTATGAAAAAGAGAACGGCCCCATGCTACTACCCCAAGCGTTTAAGGCAAGAGCACCACTGATTGTCTTTGACTGTTCTTACCTGGAAGAGTCTGTCAAGCCATCCAATATCGACATTCGACTAGATTTTGAAACGCATGACAATGTACCAGCCAATACGACGGCCTACTGTTTGATTATTCATCACAAACAAGTCAACTATTATCCACTATCCAACCAAGTGACGAGAGTATAAATAACAGCTCAACCCACGTCAAGCCGCTCAGTCATGTCTTGCTTTAAAGCCTCAAGAGACGTCACATCCATGAATTTAAACTCAGAGGAACAACGTTTCAAGACTTTTGCCACGTGGCCAGTGCCTTTCATAAACCCTCAAGCCTTGGCGGCCGCTGGATTCTACAATTTAAAAACAAGAGATGAAGTAAAATGTGCCTTTTGTCCCATTATCATAGACCAATGGCAGGAGGGCGATGAACCCATGCAGGAACATCAGCGCTGGTCACCCACCTGCTCCTACCTGTGCAGAATGGAAGTGGGAAATATACCCTGACATTCAAGCTATCCCTCACTTGTGTCTCTGGGTAATGAAAAAAAACCAAGTTACGATACGTGTGGACCGTATGGTATCCATGGTGCTTCGGTGAGCAGATCACCATCAAAAACACCTAGTTTAGAGACATTGGGACATCATCGGTGTTATGGACGTTACAAACACAAGAGACTATATTGCTATTTAAACCACCCCATGCTTGTGATTTGTTGTGTGAAAAAGACCGTAAACAAACCCAGTGGATTGAAAATCATAGGCAACTAGACTGGAATCAGGGAACCATTTCCTATAAATATTTGGACGTGGTCATGAAAGCACACTTGTCCTCGGCTAATGTGGTATTTGTGAAAGGTAATGAAAAACGTCAATGGTTGCAACCATTTTTGGCGTCTTACTGCCAATGTATCGACCTCATGGAGTTGGGCTGCCCCTCCCTGCAAACGCTCATGCATACTTGTTCTTGTGACAACATTACCCATACAGCCCTATCGCATGCGTGGCATCTCTTTCATTGGTTAACCACCCATGCCTGCTGGGAGTTGTTGAACAAAATTATAACTCATGATTTACCTGTGAATGACGCCAGTGAGATTTCTACAAGCGACGTGTAAACATCTACAGCACGTGATACCATGGAGAAAGGCAATGCTACGGACAAAGCCATCGGCAAGTTCTTTGTGTGCAAAAAGAAACCAGACAGTTTTACCAAAGAGGAACTCTTGGCGCTGCCCAAGTCGTTCATTTATTATGTGGCCGCCAACGCGGTCAAAGAAATCTGGCAACATGTATCAAAATCATGGACTCAAGACCCTGTGTTGAGTGAGTTGCAACCCTGTACGGATTACGATCACCATAAGCAAGTGGCCATGGCAAAAATACCGTCTATGCGTCAGTGTGCGACTTGCCAGCTAGTGAAACTGTATCATGGTCATAAAAGTCCGTGTAAAGACTTAGTTGAATCATTCCACGGGTGTCATGGCGAGAAAAAACAACAACAACAACAACAACAACAACAAACACAAACATCGTCCACAGAGGAGGAGGAAGACCAAACCTTTTTACCATCAATGGAAAAGGATATGCCAGACCTGTACTGGCAATGGCGTCATTGACAAAGTGATTCAATACTTACCTTTCGAAATCCATCTTCCAGGTTATCGTTTTTGTGGCCCTGGAACTCGTCTCGAAAAACGTTTACAACGTGGTGATGTACCCATTAATCTTTTGGATCAAGCATGCAAGGAACATGACCTTTCTTATCGCCATAGTCATCCTGGTTTAAGACATGTGGCAGATACATTGTTATTGAAGAAAGCTAAACAACGTTTCACATTCAGTGATGCCTCAGTGGGTGAAAGGATGGCAGCCCTGATTGTCATGTGTGCTATGAAAGGAAAGTTGATGATGCATGGACATAAACATTGAGGAGTGAGGAATTGGGATGTGTTTGTATTCTATTTTTCATTTGTCAATTCCCTTATGGTTATGAAATAAAAACAAAGGTTTGCCAGAGCACAATGTTTTGTGTTTTTATTATTTTAAACAAGATGTTCAGTAAAGAACATATAGCCTACTTTCTCCTAAATGCATGGGTATTGTTATAACTCCTTGTCCTTTTCAAGGAGTATGATTGAATGTTGGTTGTAGTAGCTTGTTGAAATACAACGTGCTATACGGATATTAAACATGAATATGAGGTGCTCTTTGCTAGTGCTACCTCTGTACCAAATTTTGTTCATTTCGGTTTCACCGTGTTTGAATTGATAGGGGGAACTGATTTGCACACATACTTGGCCACCATCTGCAAACTATTGTGCTGATGTTCTTGCAGTTTGGTCAGAATATGTTTCCCACATAAAGATATGGTGTTGCAAAATTTGGTAGAGACTAGATTATTAGGTTGGTCGTAATTACATTTTAGCTTTTAATATTTGGGTGGCCGCGATTACGTTTCCGTCAAGATTGCGGTGATATAAAACATGACACTGAGGTGCCCTTTGCTAGTGCTACCTCTGTACCAAATTTCGTTCATTCGGTTCCACCGTGTTCGAATTAATAGGGGGTATCAATTTTGACATAAAGATGGCCGCCATCCGCAAACTATTAGGCTAATGACCTATTAGATTGGTCAAAGGATGCTCCCTCCATAAAGGTATGTTGTTGCAAAGTTTGGTAGAGATCGGATGGTTATGTTAGTCGTAATTTGATTTAAGCTTTAAACATTTGTGTGGCCGCCATTACGTTTCTGTCAATACGGCGGCGATATTAATCATGACACTGAGATGCCCTTTGCTAGTGCTAACTCTGTACCAAATTTCGTTCCATTCGGTTTCACCCTGTTTGAATTAATAGGGGGAATCGATTCTGACACAAAGATGGCCGCCATCCACAAACTATTAGGCGAATGACCTATTAGATTGGTCAAAGGATGCTCCCTCCATAAAGTATGTAGTTGCAAAATTTGGTAGAGATCGGATGATTAGGTTAATCGTAATTTGATTTAAGCTTTGAACATTTGTGTGGCCGCCATTACGTTTCCGTCAAGATGGCGGCGATATAAAACATGACACTGAGGTGCCTTTTGTTAGTACTACCTCTGTACCAAATTTCGTTCCATTCGGTTGCACCGTGTTCGAATTAATAGGGGAATCGATTTTCACACAAAGATGGCCGCCATCCGCAAACTATTACGCTGATGACCTATTAGATTGGTCAAAGGATGCTCCCTCCATAAAGGTATGTAGTTGCAAAATTTGGTAGAGATCGGATGATTAGGTTAATCGTAATTTGATTTAAGCTTTGAACATTCGTGTGGCCGCCATTACGTTTCAGTCAAGATGGCGGCGATATAAAACATGACATTGAAGTGCCCTTTGCTAGTGCTACCTCTGTACCAAATTTCGTTCCATTCGGTTCCACCGTGTTCGAATTAATAGGGGGAATCAATTTTGACATAAAGATGGCCGCCATCCGCAAACTATTAGGCTAATAACCTAGTAGATTGGTCAAAGGATGCTCCGTCCATAAAGGTATGTTGTTGCAAAGTTTGGTAGAGATCGTATGGTTATGTTAGTCGTAATTTAACTTAAGCTTTGAACATTTGTGTGGCCGTCATTACGTTTCTGTCAATATGGCGGCGATATAAAACATTACACTGAGATGCCCTTTGCTAGTGCTACCCCTGTACCAAATTTCGTTCCATTCGGTTGCACCGTGTTTGAATTATTAGGGGGAATTGATTTGCACACAAAGATGGCCGCCATCCGCAAACTATTAAGCTAATGACCTATTCATTTGGTCAAAGGATGCTTCCTCTACAAGGGTATGTTGTTGCAAAATTTGGTAGAGATCGGATGATTAGGTTAATCGTAATTTGATTTAAGCTTTGAACATTTGTGTGGCCGCCATTACGTTTCCGTCAAGATGGCGGCAATATAAAACATGACACTGAGGTGCCTTTTGTCAGTACTACCTCTGTACCAAATTTCGTTCCATTCGGTTGCACCGTGTTCGAATTAATAGGGGGAATCAATTTTCACACAAAGATGGCCGCCATCCGCACACTATTACGCTGATGACCTATTCGTTTGGTCACACGATGCTCCCCTCCATAAAGGTATGATGTTGCAAAATTTGGTAGAGATCGGATGATTAGGTTAGTCGTAATTTGATTTAAGCTTTGAACATTTGTGTGGCCGCCATTACGTTTCCGTCAAGATGGCGGCAATATAAAACATGACACTGAGGTGCTTTTTGTTAGTACTACCTCTGTACCAAATTTCGTTCCATTCGGTTGCACCGTGTTCGAATTAATAGGGGGAATCGATTTTCACTCAAAGATGGCCGCCATCCGCAAACTATTACGCTGATGACCTATTGGTTTGGTCAAAGGTTGCTCCCCCCATAAAGATATGTTGTTGCAAAATTTGGTAGAGATCGGATGATTAGGTTAGTCGTAATTTGATTTAAGCTTTGAACATTTGTGTGGCCGCCATTACGTTTCCGTCAAGATGGCGGCGATATAAAACATGACACTGAGGTGTCCTTTGCTAGTGCTACCTTTGTACCAAATTTCGTTCAATTCGCATTCACCGTGTTCGAATTGATAGGGGGGGACAGACACTCAGAGTACACACACTCACACACACAGACACACACACACACAGACTCACGCACACACACACACACACACACACACACACACAGACTCACACACACACATACACACACACAGACAGACACACTTTTTTCGCCCTGTGTTAATCTCATAAGTCTACTTTCATTTTTTGCAAAAATCGAAAGTAGGCTAAAAATCATGATGTTGATGGCTGATTTCTCATTTTCACATTTCACACATTGCCATTTTGCCAATTTGCAATTTACAGTTTTTGAAAACGTTCGTTTTAAGTTTTGCGTTTTTGATGACATAGATTTTTCCATTTTGCTGATGACACTTTTTAAACAATGTCCGTTTGAAGTTTTTTGAAATTTCAAATTTTACATATGGCCATTTCCAGTTTTTAAAAATGTCCGTTTTAAGTTTTGCGTTCTTTTGGTGATATGGAAACATGGAATTTCCATTTTGCTGTTTTCACATTTTCCATTTGGTGTATGTCGAAAGTAGAGATTTGACAATAATGTTAATGCAAGTGCTTGACCATGGCGATGCTGCAATGTGTTTATGGGTGTTTGGAGAAACGTCGAGGTCTACGACTACTGCAGGTATGACTGTTTTTACTAAAATAATGTCTATTGTCTGCCCCATTTCAAAGAAAACTAAACCATTGAAAACAAAATGAGTATATAAGTGACCATTTATCCCCTCCCCACCCTACCTCACCGTGTTTGCGCTGGTCATACATACACACCAGCTTTCTCTCTCTACTCATACATTCACACATGTGTTTGGGGACAAACACAACCACTTTATTTATTCCCAAAAGCACATTCTCGACATGCACACTCATCCCAAAATAACTTTTTAGTTTATAATTTACATTACAAAAAAATAATATAAAGTTACTAAAAAATACTATTACTCATTAAATATTTACAAAAAACTACAACTTTGTACAGCTTTAAAAGAATCAAACTATTTACCAGTCAATTTTAAAAAAATAAGGTTGCATAGAACTTTTTTAAAGAGCAAAAGGTCCAAGTGGGTTGCCACTATTTACAAAATCTACTATTTACAATGACAGAAACCAATATTTACAAAATACTAAATCTACAAGTTACATAATGCTATGTCCCATAAACGATTAAACAGTTAAATCACACCTCCTCCTCCTCCTTGCGATCATAACCCCAGGGCAGGCTGGTGAGCAGATCATCAGCCCACACACGTTTGTTATCCATGGAGGCGAGGGTGCGTTTTCTCTGTTCCACAAGATACAAATGATGGTTGCTGGATTGTATCTTGCACTGTGTATGAGACATAGCTTTGCCAGTGCGTAAAACCGCTAGATAGTCATCAACACGTAGCGATTTTACCACTGCCCTACCTACACCTTTTGCTCTTTTGGCTTCCTTACAGTCGATTGTGCGGTAAGCATACATTTTTGAGGCCAAACCTACGAATTCCGTCATAATGGAATCACCGCATTCATCTTTTAAAACGCCCATTTTCTTCTTGTTTTTTACGGCCAGCTGAAACACGTTGTCAGCGCTATAGCAAGAGATGTCGAACCAGTCACTATGCTGCCTCATGACGTCATAGGGGTTGCAGTGGCGAATGTAGTAAATGAATGTGTCCGTGTCCATATACAAAAGAGAGACGTCCTCAAAATGGCGTTTGGCAAACTCATAGTGGAATCGATACATGACCGATTTAGAAAAGTCTAAAATGACTTGGCCCAAGTAAATGGGTTTATTCATGGTCACGCTGGTCTTACTCATTTCAATAGTAGACAAATCCTCATCGATAATTTTGATCGATTTGAAATTTGGCTTGGCAATGTACCGCCGGGCACCCCACTGCCCCTCCCAGACATTCACCAATTTAATGTCACGGTATTTTCGGACATTCTCCATAGACTTGCCATAGATGCAGTTGTTCATTAATTTTAAAAAAATAATTTCAAACTGCTGTGTTGCCATTTGTCGGTGCTCTGTGTTGAGTCGCATGTATGGCTCAAGCCATGCTTTTTGAGCAAAAGAAATACCCCTGTGGATTTTCTTCAACACCAAGCCTTGGGCGAGGCATTGCACCAACATTTGGATATGTAGCACATACCGATTTTTGTTGTAAAGTCTGCCCATGAGTTTTTCAATTTTCACTTTACTGTCAGGGGGGACCATTTGCTCAAGGCAGAATGGGAAATCGGCATGTTCATCATACAAGGGAGGGATATTCAATATCCACTTCTAGCACATATCCACGGCCTGTTTCTTGGCTAGCCATGTTCACATCAAATTCTGACACTTGTTTGTCTGTCAGCCAAGCAAACTTCCCATAGGGCAAAGGCTGACTCATGGCGTAACCGTACAAATTATCTCGTCATAGTACATTAAGTACGATTCTGGTTTGTCTGGTGAATAATCAGGCATGTAGACATTGTTCGCTTCGGCATGGCGCTGGTTAAGTGACACAAAGCCGCCACGAATGCCCTTTTCAAAAAATAGAACCATGTCTACATCAGTGAGTAAATCCAATTCCACTTGAGTGTATTTTAAAGCGGCATCAAACGAGAGTCCAGGACTCGTATAATAGTGAGCCGGGTCAAGACCGTAAATGTGTTGACACAAGTTACGGAATTTTTCAAACACATCAGTGAGCAGCAATACATCCAGTTTTAGGTAATGCAAAGCATATTCACTTAGCGTGTTCATGCCAAACACTCGCCAAACTTGACATGCATGTGCATAGTCTTCATCGGAAACGGTACTGCGTGTTAATTTCGAGTAAAATTTCTCTTGTGGAGGGAGTTTTCTTTGCTTTAACACGTCCCAGCTATTGCAGAAATCATACGGGAATATACCTTTCCGAATGCACAATTGAAATTGCTCAGGATCATTAAAATGCATTCTAGTATTTTTTAATTCCTCCTCATTCAAGCCATTCACAAGGCTATCTAGCGAGGATGCCATAAACTTAAAGGAATCCAAAAATCGAATGCTAAAGTCGCCCTACCTCCATGTCAGGGCTGTAAAACACTCATGGTTTTGGGGAATAATGGTAAACGAGCCCTTGTTGACATGGCCCAATTCACGAATCAAAAACTGAATGTCATAATTTGCCAGATTGTGGAAAAAGACACTGATGAAACGAGGAGCTGGAAAGTTTAAATTGCATTTATTTTGCGCAGCTCCACGAAACTCCCCCGTAAAGTGCGAGTGGTCTCTGACTTTCTCCTCTCCACTTAAAATAGGCTTTTCACAAATATGGCATGTCGTGGCATGCTCATACCGCTGCTGCTGTTCTGGAGATAGGCTCATGGGTACTGGGTGGTCCAGTAATTCCTGTACATCATGAGTCAACTTGACAAGTTCATCCAAGAACCATTTGGCACAATCTGGCCCCTCGCGGTATTTGTAAACGGATTGTGTGGGGTCATAGGCACACACCACATTAAATCCTATGGCAAAGGGTTCTTTTTTTTGAATGGGTGTGGTTGAGCTGATGGTGGGATCTGGTTCACATCCCGCCATGGGTGTGGTGAGTGCTTCGAAATCTGCATATACCACATAGGGAACAGTGTCACGCTTATGAATGTCCTTAAACTTTAACACAGCCTTGTCCCCTTGTGGCAATATCAGTCTGACCGCTTCCTGAGAAACACAATCTACCCCATGACGTTCTAAGGGCGTGGGGGTTTTAAATTATTGCAAGCAACGGTCACAAGTATGTTTCTTATGTTGATCTCTGGATGCTTGACTGCTTAGCAATCTACTTAAGCTTTTAATGAGGCAATAGTGATTCACCTCTCCTACAGATAAATATAAAAGATGAATGTGATGTCGTTTCGGTTCTTTTGTGGCATAAAGAGGACCCACAATCACATTACCATCAAGGCCATACACCATGAACGAAAAGTCATGGTTGTCTTGTTCAAACCTATGGATCTCGGTTAAGTCCATAGGGAACGATACTCGAGTTAGATTTAAAGTTTTTTCAATTCATCAAACTTGGCCTTGTACTTTGCTGGTCTGTTAACATTACGATCTTGAGCAGGCTGTAAATACGCAGCCACAGCCCACAGAAAGCAATCATTGTCATGGTTCTCAATATTCACCACAGCCTTTTTCGAAGCTATTGCTGGTGGTGTTTCAATATAGCTAGACCCAGCATTCAACGGATTGAATTGAAAAATGTTGATTTGTAAATGATGAGTTTTGTCTAAGGCAAGGCCACTCGGTCCTTGTTGCAGTTTATCAAATTTTGATAGCAAGGCATTCACCACGTGGGTTTCATACCACTGTTCCAAATTATGGGCTATGAATAGCTCTTGCATTTTAATGCAAACATAAAATGTCTCTTTATGCTCTACGTCCTTCTTTTTATATATGAAATCGCACACCAGTTCTGTATTCAACCTTTGTTCTGTACAAATTTCAATTTTAAAATTTCAAAACAAGATTGTAAAAATTCTTTGGGAATCAAACTTTTTCTAACATTGATCACACGACCAGAGCACACACGCGATTTGAAACAACTGTTTAGGGGTTCCCATGTTAAGCTATCGGTAGCAGTGGCAAAAGACATTATTTTGAAAGTACACTCTCACCTGAGTTTAGAAATGTAGACTGTCTGACAATGGTCGCACATTAGAGCCTCTTGGATTTTAGCTGTATTTGCTATAGCGGTAAACCCTTTTTTTTCCAAATATCTAAAAAGAAATAAAATAAACCACCATAAGTATATCCATTCCATATAGTTTATGTATTTCATAAACAAAACAAAATCAAACAGGTTATATATAAAAAAACAAATCTCACCTTGACGTGTAATGCTTTGCTATATTACCGTCTCGTGGGCTAGTGTGGAAATGGATTCCTTCTCTAGCTGTCTTTCTCTTTCTTTAATATATTTCCCACAGACACACGACAGGTAGGCTATACACGTTATCTGCAAACAAATAAATAAAATCATTAATTACCTAATCAATAAATAATTGCATGTATTTATATAAAATAAATAAATAAATAAATATATATATATATATTGAACCCATGTACCATTGGCTCAAAGGGGGTCGAATCCATGTATTTTTGTAAGAGGAAGGAAGGAAATATACAGTCTTCAGAGAAACATAGAAAGATTTCAAGCAAGGATGCTAGCCTAACGTTGTGCAAGAAGTTAAACCAGGTGGCCAGGAAATGACATCATGCCTGACTCATTGATAAGGAGCCAGTCACGAGTATAAATAGACTGAGTGGAAAGTTTCGGCTGTATGACAGAGAAGCACGATTCGGAAATCAACCTTACTTTGCATTAAAACGGCAACACCGCAACTGTGCCAGAAGAAGAATAATTAAGTTTAACCCATTTGCAGGAATAAAAGTAAGTAAATAAATACAGCATTGTGAATCATTTCGGATTAGAGATTTTTGTGTAGAGAAAAAGCTTTTAATAATAGTCCAGGAAAGAAGTGCAAACGTAGCCATACGTCATAGGGGAATTACCGAAGCCCAAGGAGTGGGGAAATAAAAATCAACAGCAACACCCACACAGCTTAAGACTAAAAATTATTTAATATCTCGGAAATGCACGATCGATTTCCATGCGCTGTGAGGTCATTTGACGTTTGGAAGACGAGCTTTCTGGAGATATAATTTTTTATAATTGTGCGACAATTATTTCAAAAGTTGGTCACGAAAAGGACTAGGATTTTATTTATTTTTGACTAAATAGTATAAAAGTCCAGGCCAAGCCAGACTAGTCGTGCAGTTTCCGATAGCCCAGGGGGCGTTATAGTGCTACATCACGCCGAAGACTCTACAAGTATTCCTTGAGGGGAAACGCTGTATCACCGCATAGACATTATCCGACAGCCAAGAGCGTCGTGGTATCAATAACCAACGAGCATCCATAAGGAGTAGCCAAGAAGTATTAATACAGTATCGCCGTGTGGAGAATTAGGAAAATCCTAGTTACAGGATTTAGTTCCGACAGTATAAAGTTTACAGTGAAAAGTTCATAAATTACAGTCAAAGCAGGCTGCGAACTTAGAACTCAGGGCGATAGGTCTTTAAGTAAACGACCAAAAGTATCATAACGTATTGAAGTAACGTAACAGCGAGATAAACATTCATCAACTGTAAAGAACCCGTGTAGGGACGGACAGAACAAGGTTCGCAAGGTATTCCGGTAAGATAGGAATTCGAGAACCGAATAAGCGGAAAGGAGAAGGAAACTCTAGACATTGTTTCAAGGAAGCAGACGAACTATTCAAAAAGCACTAAGTTACGAGGAGTATTAGTCGCTAGAAATCAAGAGATCACCAATAGATTTTCTGGGGGACCGTGGACGGAATAGACTTTCGCTAGACCAACCAATAGGGTCTAAAAGGGAGCCGTTCGAGTCAGAGAAAATAGCAGATCGTCAGGAACGGGATTTGAAGGAGAATTATTCCAGGGAAGAAGCAGGTGGTTCGAGACTTTCACATTCTGACAGGATAGGAAGCCGACATTTACTAAATTTCACCCTTGGAGACGGGAGGTCAAGAAATCACGTGTGAAGGCTTAATAGCAGCCTTAGTGATTAGAATCTGTGAAGTGTAAATATATATATATAAATTTGTGTTAAAAAGTAATAATTTCAGTGTTTTTGTCGTGTATTCTAAACGAATACACCAGTGTATTTAAAAATGTTATCAGTGTTAAATATATACGAGTTAAGTACATGAAATGAATTTGTACAAAATGGAGTAATTTCAAAATAGTGGGCAAAAATGAAACATCGCAAGAAAAAGGAAGGTCAGGAAGACCTATAACATGTGAGTAAAGATTTTCATTATGTTTGTGTTGGGAAAGTATTTGTGTACAGTCCACCGGAGTTTGAGATAGAGGGATGCTTCTAATTAACGAATAACAGAATAAGAGCGCGGTCTGAACGAATAACATTTGAGAAATTATAAATAATTATGTGAAATCCTGTAGAGGAAATGTATGAAATAAAATGTCAGTGTATTTGACAAATACTGTAAAAGCAAGCGTAATAATAATAATCATAATGAAAGGTATATAAATTAAGATAAATTTGAATTATATGAAAGAAATAGCTTTTGAGCTTTTGTAAGGAATGAAGACATGATATGAATATATAAAAAATAATAATAATAATAATAATGAAAGAAATATAAATAAAGATTAAATTGAATGATATGAAAGTAAGAGTGTTTGAGCCTTAATAAAGGTATAAGACATGGTGTTAATGCATGTTCTTAAAATATAGTGATTATTGTCCAGGGGAGGGATTAATATAAAAATTGAGATATGGATCAATTGTTAATGTGGAATTTATCAGTTCTTTGGAAGACGCTAGGCTTAAAATAATGTAGAGCGCAATGTAGCGCATTAAAGTAAATTGTCACGCTAGGAATGCGTAGAATTTAAATGTACTTGGTAAATTACTTACGAGGGGTAGTTGGTTGCGGTAATTGAGCTATGTTGTAAGTCCTCCAATAGTGACGTAGATCACGAGGCTATGTGTGTTATGTTGTGTAATAGAGAGCAAATGTATGGTATTTTGTGCGCAGGGAATGTAGGCCACGGCCGACCCTATGTCGTATTTATATAAGTCCTCTAGTGTGGGAATGGTTCCCGAGGCATGTTAATGAGAGTCGAACCCAGACTCGTCAAGTTGTTGAAGCCCCTAAGTATTCGTCGTGTATGTGAATTACTCTTACCAATCAATGAGGACCCTTCGTAATTAATCAATGCCAAGGTTACGAAAGTGGTTTATGAACCTAATAATGATTGTTGAAAGTGAATGAAAGAACGCTAGGTCTCTCCAGAGAGCTGAAGAAAAGAAAGATCTGTTTTAAAAGCATTGAATAGAGCTGCCACGCTTGCACGGCAAGAGGGTCCCCTCTTAGTCATAAATCTCGCCCAAGTGATTACGGTCTACCCTTGTTATTGTAAGTGTCCTAGGTCGGGAAAAAGACCGTCTGAGAGAAGTAAATATACACCGTGAGTGTTTTAAAAAGTTGTAAATGACCCGGGATTTGAACCGAGGTCCTTGTAGATGAAAGTACCGCTTGCCTGTTCAGATCGTTAGCTTTCTTATGTGATAATGGTCTTATAAGACAAATAAATAAACAAATAAAAATCCCTAATGTAATGTTGTATGGATGTAGGATGCCATGAGTTTAATGAAGATAACTAGATTCCGGAAGTAATCATAGTTTTTGACTTTGTCAAGAAATCTTTTATAACTCTGGAGTACACAAGTATTTTCCCGATCACTGTAGTGAGTTTGTGAAACTTGAGAGAGGCGGTAATGTTGAGAATATTGTGGAATGCCCAAACATTTAAGTAGAGAAGTAATATGTACTTTAAATATGATAATATACTTGTTTGATGAAAAGAAACTCATAGTTAATGAGGTGTGTAAAAGAAGGACACCGTCATTATTGAATAGTATCGAGCCATTAGAGCTCGTAATTATATTGGACTTTAAGATAGATACGTTATGAAAGTGAAAATAATTTTGAGTTGTTGGTTTGAATGCAACCATTATTTTTAATATAATAATAGTTTGTTTTTGATATATTCCTTGTTCACTTTGAACAAGTAGAAGGAGTGGTCAATAGTTTATTTATTTTATTTGTTTGTAGCGACATAATTTTGGTTAATTAAATGTGTTAAAATAGGAGTTGAATTTGTTTTTATTTGAAAGTGTATCCTCTATTTAATCAAAAATGTGTAAGTCACAGAGTGGGAGAACATACCAAAACCCCGAAAATCCCGATTTGAGCTTGGCTGGCATACTGTGATTTGCATATTTCTTGCTGGAAGAGCACAATATATATATATATACCTTCCTCACAACAAGGTTAAGTATTTTCCACCAACACCAAAACTGTTAAACAAGACCAAGTGTTTCACGCAACGCAGTGTGTTCAAAGGTAGTCACCTAAGTGAGAATGGAAATGATAACGACATGTCTTTATATATGTTACGTTGCATGTATAATCTTTTTTTTCCACGCTTTAAACATTCTGTTATCAGGCACGTGGACAGCTAACGTCCAAGGTGAACACCTGTGGCAGATCAAATTTCACGTCAACTTGCATTTTGTCACGTACGAAGCAAAACAGGATGTATCTTGTTAACAGTTATCGCGCACGTGGACAGCTAACGTCCCAGGCGAACACATGTGGTAGATCAAATTTCACGTCAACTTGCATTTTGTCAAGTACGAAGCAAGACAGGATGTAACTTGTTTAGCCTACATGTGGTTTCACACATGTTCACATGCATTTCGCTCTTCCCTGCCACCACGGTGGTCAGATTATTTCACCTTCAAGTGTCATGGTCATTTTTCCATTGCACCTGTTGTCAAGTCAGATCAACGCCTTCCAATAAGCTCAAATGACATTCACCTCTTGCTCCTCGGCAAGTTTGTTTTCTGTACTCGCTTCGACCAACATAGAACCAAGTTCTCATCACCGTTTACACGTTAAAGGTAAAATATCAGAAAACGCACGCTCGCTCTGTCATACACCGACCCGCCGAAATAGCGATTGTTCTATTAAGCATGGTCCTTGTGGTTAGCGACAGGTTCGTTGAAACACACACACCCAGCCGTATCGTCTCTCTCAACCACCACGCTTCATAAACATTATAAACAGGCAAAGAAAAATAAAAAGTTTTTTCAACATGTATGGCGTTAGGCCCTTTGTGAATTATTTTTTGGAAAAAAATATCTACCGCATTTGAAAGGGAGCGTTAGCCCGAGTCCTAGGACACCTCGTACACGTCTCTAGCATGATTGGTTTGCGAGATATAGCAAAAAGTTTAAAATCACGTTTTTTCCCCCCAAAAAAACGTGTTTCCAGATTTTCACCTTTTCGACACCTACATTTCCGTAAAGAGCGCAACGAGACGAAAAAAACGAATCCAAGCACGCCTTCCTAGCATGACTCCTTCCATTCCAAGGTCGCAGGGGCTCACCACTTGCTTTTTTAAGCAGCTCTCTCACCATCCCACTACTTACAAAACACTATGGAGTAGAGGGCATAGGGACATTTCATTTATGTCATACAAACAGTTTTGTAAACTTCCTAGTTTCCAAAATATAGAATTTTCAAAATTCGAGTGTATTGAAAAAACATAAAAAATAAAAAAGTTTTATTACAAAAAACAAGATGTTCAGTAAAGAACATATAGCCAACTTTCTCCTAAATGCATGGGTATTGTTATAAATCTTTGTCCTTTTCAAGGAGTATGATTGAATGTTGGTTGTAGTAGCTTGTTGAAATACAACGTGCTATAGGGATATTAAACATGAATATGAGGTGCCCTTTGCTAGTGCTACCTCTGTACCAAATTTCGTTCCATTCGGTTTCACCGTGTTCGAATTGATAAGGGGAATCGATTTTCACACAAAGATGGCCGCCATCCGCAAAATATTAGGCTGATGACCTATTAGATTGTTCAAAGGATGCTCCCTCCTTAAAGGTATGTTGTTGCTAAATTTGCTAGAGATCGGATGATTAGGCTAATCATAATTTGATTTAAGCTTTGAACATTTGTGTGGCCGCCATTACGTTTCTGTCAAGATTGCGGCGATTTAAAACATGACACTGAGGTGCCTTTTGTTAGTACTACCTCTGTACCAAATTTCGTTCCATTCGGTTGCACCGTGTTCGAATTAATAGGGGGAATCGATTTTGACATAAAGATGGCCGCAATCCGCAAACTATTAGGCTAATGGCCTAGTAGATTGGTCAAAGGATGCTCCCTCCATAAAGGTATGTTGTTGCAAAGTTTGGTAGAGATCGAATGGTTATGTTAGTCGTAATTTGATTTAAGCTTTAAACATTTGTGTGGCCGCCATTACGTTTCTGTCAACATGGCGGCCATATAAATCATGACACTGAGATGCCCTTTGCCAGTGCTATCTCTGTACCTAACTTCGTTCCATTCGGTTTCACCGTGTTTGAATTAATAGGGGGAATCGATTTTGACACAAAGATGGCCGCCATCCGCAAACTATTAGGCGAATGACCTATTAGATTGGTCAAAAAATGCTCCCTCCATAAAGGTATGTAGTTGCAAAGTTTGGTAGAGATCGGATGATTAGGTTAATCGTAATTTGATTTAAGCTTTGAACATTCGTAAGGCCGCCATTACGTTTCAGTCAAGATGGCGGCGATATAAAACATGGCACTGAGATGCCCTTTGCTAGTGCTACCTCTGTACCAAATTTCGTTCCATTCGGTTTCACTGTGTTCGAAGTAATAGGGGGAATCAATTTTGACATAAAGATGGCCGCCACCCGCAAACTATTAGGCAAATAACCTATTAGATTGGTCAAAGAATGCTCCCTCCATAAAGGAATGTTGTTGCAAAGTTTGGTAGAGATCGGATGGTTATGTTAGTCGTAATTTAACTCAAGCTTTGAACATTTGTGTGGCCACCATTACGTTTCTGTCAAGATGGCCGCGATATAAAACATGACACTGAGGTGCCCTTTACTAGTGCTACCTCTGTACCAAATTTCGTTCATTCGGTTCCACTGTGTTCGGTTTAATATGGGGAATCAATTTTGACATAAAGATGGCCGCCATCCGCAAACTATTAGGCTAATAACCTATTATATTGGTCAGTGGATGCTCCCTCTATAAAGGTATATTGTTGCAAAGTTTGGTAGAGATCGGATGGTTATGTTAGTCGTAATTTAACTTAAGCTTTGAACATTTGTGTGGCCGCCATTACGTTTCTGTCAATATGGCGGCGATATAAAACATGACACTGAGGTGCCTTTTGATAGTACTACTTCTGTACCAAATTTCGTTCCATTCGGTTGCACCGTGTTCGAATTAATAGGGGGAATCAATTTTCACACAAAGATGGCCGCCATCCGCAAATTATTACGCTGATGGCATATTGGTTTGGTCAAAGGATGCTCCCCCCATAAAGGTATGTTGATGCAAAATTTGGTAGAGATCGGATGATTAGGTTAGTCGTAATTTGATTTAAGCTTTGAACATTTGTGTGGCCGCCATTACGTTTCCGTCAAGATGGCGGCGATATAAAACATGACACTGAAGTGTCCTTTGCTAGTGCTACCTTTGGACCAAATTTCGTTCCATTCGGTTTCACTGTGTTTGAATTAATAGGGGGAATCAATTTTGACATATAGATGGCCGCCACCCACAAACTATTAGGCAAATAACCTATTAGATTGGTCAAACAATGCTCCCTCCATAAAGGAATGTTGTTGCAAAGTTTGGTAGAGATCGGATGGTTATGTTAGTCGTAATTTGATTTACGCTTTAAACATTTGTGTGGCCGCCATTACGTTTCTGTCAACATGGCGGCCATATAAATCATGACACTGAGATGCCCTTTGCCAGTGCTATCTCTGTACCTAATTTCGTTCGATTCGGTTTCACCGTGTTTGAATTAATAGGGGGAATCGATTTTGACACAAAGATGGCCGCCATCCGCAAACTATTAGGCGAATGACCTATTAGATTGGTCAAAAAATGCTCCCTCCATAAAGGTATGTAGTTGCAAAATTTGGTAGAGATCGGATGATTAGGTTAATCGTAATTTGATTTAAGCTTTGAACATTCGTGTGGCCGCCATTACGTTTCAGTCAATATGGCGGCGATAAAAAACATGACACTGAGATGCCCTTTTCTAGTGCTACCTCTGTAGCAAATATCGTTCCATTCGGTTTCACCGCGTTTGAATTAATAGGGGGAATAGATTTTCACACAAAGATGGCCGCCATCCGCAAACTATTAGGCTAATTACCTAGTCATTTGGTCAAAGGATGCTTCCTCTATAAAGGTATGTTGTTGCAGAATTTGGTAGAGATCGGATGATTAGGTTAATCGTAATTTGATTTAAGCTTTGAACATTTGTGTGGCCGCCATTACGTTTCCGTCAAGATTGCGGCGATTTAAATATGACACTGAGGTGCCTTTTGTTAGTACTACCTCTGTACCAAATTTCGTTCCATTCGGTTGCACCGTGTTCGAATTAATAGGGGGAATCGATTTTGACATAAAGATGGCCGCAATCCGCAAACTATTAGGCTAATGGCCTATTAGATTGGTCAAAGGATGCTCCCTCCATAAAGGTATGTTGTTGCAAAGTTTGGTAGAGATCGGATGGTTATGTTAGTCGTAATTTGATTTAAGCTTTAAACATTTGTATGGCCGCCATTACGTTGCTGTCAATATGGCGGCCATATAAATCATGACACTGAGATGCCCTTTGCCAGTGCTATCTCTGTACCTAATTTCGTTCCATTCGGTTTCACCGTGTTTGAATTAATAGGGGGAATCGATTTTGCCCACAAAAATGGCCGCCATCCGCAAACTATTAGGCGAATGACCTATTAGATTGGTCAAAAAATGCTCCCTCCATAAAGGTATGTAGTTGCAAAATTTGGTAGAGATCGGTTGATTAGGTTAATCGTAATTTGATTTAAGCTTTGAACATTCGTGTGGCCGCCATTACGTTTCAGTCAAGATGGCGGCCATATAAAACATGACACTGAGATGCCCTTTGCTAGTGCTACCTCTGTACCAAATTTCGTTCCATTCGGTTTCACTGTGTTCGAATTAATAGGGGGAATCAATTTTGACATAAAGATGGCCGCCACCCGCAAACTATTAGGCAAATAACCTACTAGATTGGTCAAAGAATGCTCCCTCTATAAAGGAATGTTGTTGCAAAGTTTGGTAGAGATCGGATGGTTATGTTAGTCGTAATTTAACTCAAGCTTTGAACATTTGTGTGGCCGCCATTACGTTTCTGTCAAGATAGCGGCGATATAAAACATGACACTTAGGTGCCGTTTGCTAGTGCTACCTCTGCACCAAATTTCGTTCATTCGGTTCCACCGTGTTCGAATTAATAATGGGAATCAATTTTGACATAAAGATGGCCGCCATCCGCAAACTATTAGGCTAATAACCTATTATATTGGTCAATGGATGCTCCCTCTATAAAGGTATATTGTTGCAAAGTTTGGTAGAGATCGGATGGTTATGTTAGTCGTAATTTAACTTAAGCTTTGAACATTTGTGTGGCCGCCATTACGTTTCTGTCAATATGGCGGCGATATAAAACATGACACTGAGATGCCCTTTAATAGTGCTACCTCTGTAGCAAATTTCGTTCCATTCGGTTTCACCGCGTTTGAATTAATAGGGGGAATAGATTTTCACACAAAGATGGCCGCCATCCGCAAACTACACACATCAAAAAAAGTTTTGCATCACCTCGGTTCCCAGATCTCCGGCATATAGACGTTGACTGTGTATATTGTATCCAAGGTACAGTCCCTTTGACTGTTCATAGATGTCACTAAAACTGCTCAAAGATGTAAACAACCATGCATGAGCAGGGCCTATTAGACGGAGGGGGTACGACAGCCGATCAGTTCCAGTCATTCCACCAGGACGAAGGTACGCTGCTCATGTTGTCTGTAGTTCTACCATGCCTAGAAGGTCAATACCGCAGTTCGATCGCGTCCGCATTGTTACTTTGTGTCAAGAAGGGCTCTCAACAAGGGAAGTTTCCAGGCGTCTCAGAGTGAACCAAAGCGATGTTGTTCGGACATGGAGGAGGTACAGAGATACAGGAACTGTCGATGACAGGCCTCGCTCAGGCCGCCCAAGGGCTACTACTGTAGTGGATGACCGCTACTTACGGATTGCCGCTCGGAGGAACCCTGACAGCAATGCCACCATGTTGAACAATGCGTTTCGTTCAGCCACAGGACGTCGTGTTTCAACTCAAACTGTGCGCAATAGGCTGCATGATGCGCAACTTCACTCCCGACGTCCATGGCGAGGTCCAGCTTTGCAACCCCGACACCATGCAGCGCGGTACAGATGGGCCCAACAACATGCTGAATGGACCCCACGGAATTGGCATCACGTTCTCTTCACCGATGAGTGTCGCATATGCCTTCAACCAGACAATCGTCGGAGACGTGTTTGGAGGCACCCTGGTCAGGCTGAACGTCTTAGACACACTGTCCAGCGAGTGCAGCAAGGTGGTGGTTCCCTGATGTTTTGGGGTGGCATTATGTGGGGCCGACGTACGCCACTGGTGGTCATGGAAGGCTCCGAAACGGCTTTACGATACCTGAATGACATCCTCCGACCCATAGTGCAACCATATCGGCAGAATATTGGAGAGGCATTTGTCTTCATGGACGACAATTCTCGACCTCATCGTGCACATCTTGTGAATGCGTTCCTTCAAGATAACGACATCGCTCGACTACAGTGGCCAGCATGTTCGCCAGACATGAACCCTATCGAACATGCCTGGGATATGTTGAAAAGGGCTGTTTATGGACGTCTTGACCCACCAACCACTCTGAGAGATTTACGCCGAATTGTCGTTGAGGAGTGGGAAAATTTGGACCAACAGTGTCTTGATGAACTTGTGGATAGTATGCCACGGCGAATACAGGCATGCATCAATGCAAGAGGACGTGCTACTGGGTATTAGAGGTAGTGGTGTGTACTGCAATCTGGACCACAAATGCTGAAAGTCTAGCTGTATGATGGTACAACATGCAATGTGTGGGTCTCATGAGCAATAAAACGAGCTGAAATGTTGTTTGTGTTGATCTCTATTCCCTTTGTATTTAACGGTTCCGGAACTCTTGGAACCGAGGTGATGCAAAACTTTTTTTGATGTGTGTATTAGGCTAATTACCTAGTCCTTTGGTCAAAGGATGCTTCCTCTATAAAGGTATGTTGTTGCAGAATTTGGTAAAGATCGGAGGATTAGGTTAATCGTAATTTGATTTAAGCTTTGAACATTTGTGTGGCCGCCATTACGTTTCCGTCAAGATTGCGGTGATTTAACACATGACACTGAGGTGCCTTTTGTTAGTACTACCTCTGTACCAAATTTCGTTCCATTCGGTTGCACCGTGTTCGAATTAATAGGGGGAATCGATTTTCACACAAAGATGGCCGCCATCCGCAAACTATTACACTGATGACCTATTAGTTTGGTCAAAGGATGCTCCCCTCATAAAGGTATGTTGTTGCAAACTTTGGTAGAGATCAGATGATTAGGTTAGTCGTAATTTGATTTAAGCTTTGAACATTTGTGTGGCCGCCATTACGTTTCCGTCAAGATGGCGGCGATATAAAACATGACACTGAGGTGCCTTTTGATAGTACTACTTCTGTACCAAATTTCATTCCATTCGGTTGCACCGTGTTCGAATTAATAGGGGGAATCAATTTTCACACAAAGATGGCCGCCATCCGCAAACTATTACGCTGATGGCATATTGGTTTGGTCAAAGGATGCTCCCCCCATAAAGGTATGTTGATGCAAAATTTGGTAGAGATCGGATGATTAGGTTAGTCGTAATTTGATTTAAGCTTTGAACATTTGTGTGGCCGCCATGACGTTTCTGTCAACATGGCGGCCATATAAATCATGACACTGAGATGCCCTTTGCCAGTGCTATCTCTGTACCTAACTTCGTTCGATTCGGTTTCACCGTGTTTGAATTAATAGGGGGAATCGATTTTGACACAAAGATGGCCGCCATCCGCAAACTATTAGGCGAATGACCTATTAGATTGGTCAAAAAATGCTCCCTCCATAAAGGAATGTTGTTGCAAAGTTTGGTAGAGATCGGATGGTTATGTTAGTCGTAATTTGATTTAAGCTTTAAACATTTGTGTGGCCGCCATTACGTTTCTGTCAACATGGCGGCCATATAAATCATGACACTGAGATGCCCTTTGCCAGTGCTATCTCTGTACCTAACTTCGTTCGATTCGGTTTCACCGTGTTTGAATTAATAGGGGGAATCGATTTTGACACAAAGATGGCCGCCATCCGCAAACTATTAGGCGAATGACCTATTAGATTGGTCAAAAAATGCTCCCTCCATAAAGGTATGTAGTTGCAAAATTTGGTAGAGATCGGATGATTAGGTTAATCGTAATTTGATTTAAGCTTTGAACATTCGTGTGGCCGCCATTACGTTTCAGTCAAGATGGCGGCGATAAAAAACATGACACTGAGATGCCCTTTGCTAGTGCTACCTCTGTACCAAATTTCGTTCCATTCGGTTTCACTGTGTTCGAATTAATAGGGGGAATAGATTTTCACACAAAGATGGCCGCCTTCCGCAAACTATTACGCTGATGGCATATTGGTTTGGTCAAAGTATGCTCCCCTAATAAAGGTATGTTGATGCAAAATTTGGTAGAGATCGGATGATTAGGTTAGTCGTAATTTGATTTAAGCTTTGAACATTTGTGTGGCCGCCATTACGTTTCCGTCAAGATGGCGGCGATATAAAACATGACACTGAGGTGTCCTTTGCTAGTGCTACCTTTGGACCAAATTTCGTTCCATTCGGTTTCACTGTGTTCGAATTAATAGGGGGAATCAATTTTGACATATAGATGGCCGCCTCCCGCAAACTATTAGGCAAATAACCTATTAGATTGGTCAAACAATGCTCCCTCCATAAAGGAATGTTGTTGCAAAGTTTGGTAGAGATCGGATGGTTATGTTAGTCGTAATTTGATTTAAGCTTTAAACATTTGTGTGGCCGCCATTACGTTTCTGTCAACATGGCGGCCATATAAATCATGACAGTGAGATGCCCTTTGCCGGTGCTATCTCTGTACCTAATTTCGTTCGATTCGGTTTCACCGTGTTTGAATTAATAGGGGGAATCGATTTTGACACAAAGATGGCCGCCATCCGCAAACTATTAGGCGAATGACCTATTAGATTGGTCAAAAAATGCTCCCTCCATAAAGGCATGTAGTTGCAAAATTTGGTAGAGATCGGATGATTAGGTTAATCGTAATTTGATTTAAGCTTTGAACATTCGTGTGGCCGCCATTACGTTTCAGTCAAGATGGCGGCGATAAAAAACATGACACTGAGATGCCCTTTGCTAGTGCTACCTCTGTACCAAATTTCGTTCCATTCGGTTTCACTGTATTCGAATTAATACGGGGAATCAATTTTGACATAAAGATGGCCGCCACCCGCAAACTATTAGGCAAATAACCTATTAGATTGGTCAAACAATGCTCCCTCCATAAAGGAATGTTGTTGCAAAGTTTGGTAGAGATCGGATGGTTATGTTAGTCGTAATTTAACTCAAGCTTTGAACATTTGTGTGGCCGCCATTACGTTTCTGTCAAGATGGCGGCGATATAAAACATGACACTGAGGTACCCTTTGCTAGTGCTACCTCTGTACCAAATTTCGTTCATTCGGTTCCACCGTGTTCGAATTAATATGGGGAATCAATTTTGACATAAAGATGGCCGCCATCCGCAAACTATTAGGCTAATAACCTATTATATTGGTCAATGGATGCTCCCTCTATAAAGGTATATTGTTGCAAAGTTTGGTAGAGATCGGATGGTTTTGTTAGTCGTAATTTAACTTAAGCTTTGAACATTTGTGTGGCCGCCATAACGTTTCTGTCAATATGGCGGCGATATAAAACATGACACTGAGATGCCCTTTAATAGTGCTACCTCTGTAGCAAATTTCGTTCCATTCGGTTTCACCGCGTTTGAATTAATAGGGGGAATAGATTTTCACACAAAGATGGCCGCCATCCGCAAACTATTAGGCTAATTACCTAGTCATTTGGTCAAAGTATGCTTCCTCTATAAAGGTATGTTGTTGCAGAATTTGGTAGAGATCGGATGATTAGGTTAATCATAATTTGATTTAAACTTTGAACATTTGTGTGGCCGCCATTACGTTTCCGTCAAGATTGCGGCGATTTAAATATGACACTGAGGTGCCTTTTGTTAGTACTACCTCTGTACCAAATTTCGTTCCATTCGGTTGCACCGTGTTCGAATTAATAGGGGGAATCGATTTTGACATAAAGATGGCCGCAATCCGCAAACTATTAGGCTAATGGCCTATTAGATTGGTCAAAGGATGCTCCCTCCATAAAGGTATGTTGTTGCAAAGTTTGGTAGAGATCGGATGGTTATGTTAGTCGTAATTTGATTTAAGCTTTAAACATTTGTATGGCCGCCATTACGTTGCTGTCAATATGGCGGCCATATAAATCATGACACTGAGATGCCCTTTGCCAGTGCTATCTCTGTACCTAATTTCGTTCCATTCGGTTTCACCGTGTTTGAATTAATAGGGGGAATCGATTTTGACACAAAGATGGCCGCCATCCGCAAACTATTAGGCGAATGACCTATTAGATTGGTCAAAAAATGCTCCCTCCATAAAGGTATGTAGTTGCAAAATTTGGTAGAGATCGGTTGATTAGGTTAATCGTAATTTGATTTAAGCTTTGAACATTCGTGTGGCCGCCATTACGTTTCAGTCAAGCTGGCGGCCATATAAAACATGACACTGAGATGCCCTTTGCTAGTGCTACCTCTGTACCAAATTTCGTTCCATTCGGTTTCACTGTGTTCGAATTAATAGGGGGAATCAATTTTGACATAAAGATGGCCGCCACCCGCAAACTATTAGGCAAATAACCTACTAGATTGGTCAAAGAATGCTCCCTCTATAAAGGAATGTTGTTGCAAAGTTTGGTAGAGATCGGATGGTTATGTTAGTCGTAATTTAACTCAAGCTTTGAACATTTGTGTGGCAGCCATTACGTTTCTGTCAAGATGGCGGCGATATAAAACATGACACTTAGGTGCCGTTTGCTAGTGCTATCTCTGTACCAAATTTCGTTCATTCGGTTCCACCGTGTTCGAATTAATATGGGGAATCAATTTTGACATAAAGATGGCCGCCATCCGCAAACTATTAGGCTAATAACCTATTATATTGGTCAATGGATGCTCCCTCTATAAAGGTATATAGTTGCAAAGTTTGGTAGAGATCGGATGGTTATGTTAGTCGTAATTTAACTTAAGTTTTGAACATTTGTGTGGCCGCCATTACGTTTCTGTCAATATGGCGGCGATATAAAACATGACACTGAGATGCCCTTTAATAGTGCTACCTCTGTAGCAAATTTCGTTCCATTCGGTTTCACCGCGTTTGAATTAATAGGGGGAATTGATTTTCACACAAAGATGGCCGCCATCCGCAAACTATTAGGCTAATGACCTAGTCATTTGGTCAAAGGATGCTTCCTCTATAAAGGTATGTTGTTGCAGAATTTGGTAGAGATCGGATGATTAGGTTAATCGTAATTTGATTTAAGCTTTGAACATTTGTGTGGCCGCCATTACGTTTCCGTCAAGATTGCGGCGATTTAAAACATGACACTGAGGTGCCTTTTGTTAGTACTACCTCTGTACCAAATTTCGTTCCATTCGGTTGCACCATGTTCGAATTAATAGGGGGAATCGATTTTCACACAAAGATGGCCGCCATCCGCAAACTATTACACTGATGACTTATTAGTTTGGTCAAAGGATGCTCCCCTCATAAAGGTATGTTGTTGCAAAATTTGGTAGAGATCAGATGATTAGGTTAGTCGTAATTTGATTTAAGCTTTGAACATTTGTGTGGCCGCCATTACGTTTCCGTCAAGATGGCGGCGATATAAAACATGACACTGAGGTGCCTTTTGATAGTACTACCTCTGTACCAAATTTCGTTCCATTCGGTTGCACCTTGTTCGAATTAATAGGGGGAATCAATTTTCACACAAAGATGGCCGCCATCCGCAAACTATTAGGCTAATTACCTAGTCCTTTGGTCAAAGGATGCTCCCCCATAAAGGTATGTTGATGCAAAATTTGGTAGAGATCGGATGATTAGGTTAGTCGTAATTTGATTTAAGCTTTGAACATTTGTGTGACCGCCATTACGTTTCCGTCAAGATGGCGGCGATATAAAACATGACACTGAGGTGCCTTTTGATAGTACTACCTCTGTACCAAATTTCGTTCCATTCGGTTGCACCGTGTTCGAATTAATAGGGGGAATCGATTTTCACACAAAGATGGCCGCCATCCGCAAACTATTACACTGATGACCTACTAGTTTGGTCAAAGGATGCTCCCCTCATAAAGGTATGTTGTTGCAAACTTTGGTAGAGATCAGATGATTAGGTTAGTCGTAATTTGATTTAAGCTTTGAACATTTGTGTGGCCGCCATTACGTTTCCGTCAAGATGGCGGCGATATAAAACATAACACTGAGGTGCCTTTTGATAGTACTACATCTGTACCAAGTTTCATTCCATTCGGTTGCACCGTGTTCGAATTAATAGGGGGAATCAATTTTCACACAAAGATGGCCGCCATCCGCAAACTATTACGCTGATGGCATATTGGTTTGGTCAAAGGATGCTCCCCCCATAAAGGTATGTTGATGCAAAATTTGGTAGAGATCGGATGATTAGGTTAGTCGTAATTTGATTTAAGCTTTGAACATTTGTGTGGCCGCCATTACGTTTCCGTCAAGATGGCGGCGATATAAAACATGATACTGAGGTGTCCTTTGCTAGTGCTACCTTTGGACCAAATTTCGTTCCATTCGGTTTCACTGTGTTCGAATTAATAGGGGGAATCAATTTTGACATATAGATGGCCGCCACCCGCAAACTATTAGGCAAATAACCTATTAGATTGGTCAAACAATGCTCCCTCCATAAAGGAATGTTGTTGCAAAGTTTGGTAGAGATCGGATGGTTATGTTAGTCGTAATTTGATTTAAGCTTTAAACATTTGTGTGGCCGCCATTACGTTTCTGTCAACATGGCGGCCATATAAATCATGACATTGAGATGCCCTTTGCCAGTGCTATCTCTGTACCTAATTTCGTTCGATTCGGTTTCACCGTGTTTGAATTAATAGGGGGAATCGATTTTGACACAAAGATGGCCGCCATCCGCAAACTATTAGGCGAATGACCTATTAGATTGGTCAAAAAATGCTCCCTCCATAAAGGTATGTAGTTGCAAAATTTGGTAGAGATTGGATGATTAGGTTAATCGTAATTTGATTTAAGCTTTGAACATTCGTGTGGCCGCCATTACGTTTCAGTCAAGATGGCGGCGATAAAAAACATGACACTGAGATGCCCTTTGCTAGTGCTACCTCTGTAGCAAATTTCGTTCCATTCGGTTTCACTGTGTTCGAATTAATAGGGGGAATAGATTTTCACACAAAGATGGCCGCCATCCGCAAACTATTACGCTGATGGCATATTGGTTTGGTCAAAGTATGCTCCCCCAATAAAGGTATGTTGATGCAAAATTTGGTAGAGATCGGATGATTAGGTTAGTCGTAATTTGATTTAAGCTTTGAACATTTGTGTGACCGCCATTACGTTTCCGTCAAGATGGCGGCGATATAAAACATGACACTGAGGTGTCCTTTGCTAGTGCTACCTTTGGACCAAATTTCGTTCCATTCGGTTTCACTGTGTTCGAATTAATAGGGGGAATCAATTTTGACATATAGATGGCCGCCACCCGCAAACTATTAGGCAAATAACCTATTAGATTGGTCAAACAATGCTCCCTCCATAAAGGAATGTTGTTGCAAAGTTTGGTAGAGATCGGATGGTTATGTTAGTCGTAATTTGATTTAAGCTTTAAACATTTGTGTGGCCGCCATTACGTTTCTGTCAACATGGCGGCCATATAAATCATGACACTGAGATGCCCTTTGCCGGTGCTATCTCTGTACCTAATTTCGTTCGATTCGGTTTCACCGTGTTTGAATTAATAGGGGGAATCGATTTTGACACAAAGATGGCCGCCATCCGCAAACTATTAGGCGAATGACCTATTAGATTGGTCAAAAAATGCTCCCTCCATAAAGGTATGTAGTTGCAAAATTTGGTAGAGATCGGATGATTAGGTTAATCGTAATTTGATTTAAGCTTTGAACATTCGTGTGGCCGCCATTACGTTTCAGTCAAGATGGCGGCGATAAAAAACATGACACTGAGATGCCCTTTGCTAGTGCTACCTCTGTACCAAATTTCGTTCCATTCGGTTTCACTGTGTTCGAATTAATACGGGGAATCAATTTTGACATAAAGATGGCCGCCACCCGCAAACTATAAGGCAAATAACCTATTAGATTGGTCAAACAATGCTCCCTCCATAAAGGAATGTTGTTGCAAAGTTTGGTAGAGATCGGATGGTTATGTTAGTCGTAATTTAACTCAAGCTTTGAACATTTGTGTGGCCGCCATTACGTTTCTGTCAAGACGGCGGCGATATAAAACATGACACTGAGGTGCCCTTTGCTAGTGCTACCTCTGTACCAAATTTCGTTCATTCGGTTCCACCGTGTTCGAATTAATATGGGGAATCAATTTTGACATAAAGATGGCCGCCATCCGCAAACTATTAGGCTAATAACCTATTATATTGGTCAATGGATGCTCCCTCTATAAAGGTATATTGTTGCAAAGTTTGGTAGAGATCGGATGGTTATGTTAGTCGTAATTTAACTTAAGCTTTGAACATTTGTGTGGCCGCCATAACGTTTCTGTCAATATGGCGGCGATATAAAACATGACACTGAGATGCCCTTTAATAGTGCTACCTCTGTAGCAAATTTCGTTCCATTCGGTTTCACCGCGTTTGAATTAATAGGGGGAATAGATTTTCACACAAAGATGGCCGCCATCCGCAAACTATTAGGCTAATTACCTAGTCATTTGGTCAAAGGATGCTTCCTCTATAAAGGTATGTTGTTGCAGAATTTGGTAGAGATCGGATGATTAGGTTAATCGTAATTTGATTTAAGCTTTGAACATTTGTGTGGCCGCCATTACGTTTCCGTCAAGATTGCGGCGATTTAAATATGACACTGAGGTGCCTTTTGTTAGTACTACCTCTGTACCAAATTTCGTTCCATTCGGTTGCACCGTGTTCGAATTAATAGGGGGAATCGATTTTGACATAAAGATGGCCGCAATCCGCAAACTATTAGGCTAATGGCCTATTAGATTGGTCAAAGGATGCTCCCTCCACAAAGGTATGTTGTTGCAAAGTTTGGTAGAGATCGGATGGTTATGTTAGTCGTAATTTGATTTAAGCTTTAAACATTTGTATGGCCGCCATTACGTTGCTGTCAATATGGCGGCCATATAAATCATGACACTGAGATGCCCTTTGCCAGTGCTATCTCTGTACCTAATTTCGTTCCATTCGGTTTCACCGTGTTTGAATTAATAGGGGGAATCGATTTTGACACAAAGATGGCCGCCATCCGCAAACTATTAGGCGAATGACCTATTAGATTGGTCAAAAAATGCTCCCTCCATAAAGGTATGTAGTTGCAAAATTTGGTAGAGATCGGTTGATTAGGTTAATCGTAATTTGATTTAAGCTTTGAACATTCGTGTGGCCGCCATTACGTTTCAGTCAAGATGGCGGCCATATAAAACATGACACTGAGATGCCCTTTGCTAGTGCTACCTCTGTACCAAATTTCGTTCCATTCGGTTTCACTGTGTTCGAATTAATAGGGGGAATCAATTTTGACATAAGTTGGCCGCCACCCGCAAACTATTAGGCAAATAACCTACTAGATTGGTCAAAGAATGCTCCCTCTATAAAGGAATGTTGTTGCAAAGTTTGGTAGAGATCGGATGGTTATGTTAGTCGTAATTTAACTCAAGCTTTGAACATTTGTGTGGCAGCCATTACGTTTCTGTCAAGATGGCGGCGATATGAAACATGACACTTAGGTGCCGTTTGCTAGTGCTGCCTCTGTACCAAATTTCGTTCATTCGGTTCCACCGTGTTCGAATTAATATGGGGAATCAATTTTGACATAAAGATGGCCGCCATCCGCAAACTATTAGGCTAATAACCTATTATATTGGTCAATGGATGCTCCCTCTATAAAGGTATATTGTTGCAAAGTTTGGTAGAGATCGGATGGTTATGTTAGTCGTAATTTAACTTAAGTTTTGAACATTTGTGTGGCCGCCATTACGTTTCTGTCAATATGGCGGCGATATAAAACATGACACTGAGATGCCCTTTAATAGTGCTACCTCTGTAGCAAATTTCGTTCCATTCGGTTTCACCGCGTTTGAATTAATAGGGGGAATTGATTTTCACACAAAGATGGCCGCCATCCGCAAACTATTAGGCGAATGACCTAGTCATTTGGTCAAAGGATGCTTCCTCTATAAAGGTATGTTGTTGCAGAATTTGGTAGAGATCGGATGATTAGGTTAATCGTAATTTGATTTAAGCTTTGAACATTTGTGTGGCCGCCATTACGTTTCCGTCAAGATTGCGGCGATTTAAAACATGACACTGAGGTGCCTTTTGTTAGTACTACCTCTGTACCAAATTTCGTTCCATTCGGTTGCACCATGTTCGAATTAATAGGGGGAATCGATTTTCACACAATGATGGCCGCCATCCGCAAACTATTAGGCTAATTACCTAGTCCTTTGGTCAAAGGATGCTACCCCATAAAGGTATGTTGATGCAAAATTTGGTAGAGATCGGATGATTAGGTTAGTCGTAATTTGATTTAAGCTTTGAACATTTGTGTGGCCGCCATTACGTTTCCGTCAAGATGGCGGCGATATAAAACATGACACTGAGGTGTCCTTTGCCAGTGCTACCTTTGTACCAAATTTCGTTCAATTCGCATTCACCGTGTTCGAATTGATAGGGGGGGGGACAGACATTCAGAGTACACACACTCACACACACACAGACACACACACACACACACACAGACTCACACACACACATACACACACACACACACACAGACTCACACACACACATACACACACACAGACAGACACACTTTTTTCGCCCTGTGTTGATCTCATAAGTCTACTTTCATTTTTTGCAAAAATCGAAAGTAGGCTAATAAAGGTCATAAAGACCATTCGTTTAAGCCATGGCAGAACGTTCTACCGTGTTTGGTTTTCAAGCTATCGCCTATTTTCGACAACAAAAAAATTCAAAAAAATTTTGAAAAATATAATACATGGTCCATAGGAAAGAGGGCGTCAGCTCGAGTTTAACGACACCTCATTTGTCAACATCCGACCATGGGTTCGCGAGATATTAATTATTTTAACATGTACAGTCGGGTACAAATAAAATGGGTGAAGCAGAACCGGCCTCACTCCCCTACTATTGCCTAAAAGTGTGAAATTCTCAGTGATAATTTGATGACGTATCATTATGTAAAATATTTTCACTCTCGTTGTAATGAGACTTTCTACTAACTATTTGGCATTAATTTTGAGCTTTGCGGAATTTAAGTCAATTTTTGCTATACTTAAAGAAACAAAAACCTATTTAGAAACTTATTCTACCCAATAAAAAACTAAAAAGTAATTTTATGTTTTTGAAAACGTAAAATGACAATTCTAGGAACGTAAAAATCTGGTCCCTTGTAATAACCTATCTTAATTACTCTTTTCAAATTGATCACAGTGATGAAATATGACCATTTCTTTATTTTCAAACATCTTATTGTGTGGCTGTCTTTAATCTGTGTTAAGAGGGGCAGATGACCTGACAGCAAATATCCTTATGTACTAGCCAACAAACACAATCACGTACCAAGACGGAATTGTGGGAATTGTATGAAATCGACAATGCATGATTGTAACGTTGATGTATCTGGATTATTACAATATCAGAACACACTAACATTTGAATCGCGAAAAACTGGAGGCTCTAGTAACCTATTGGTTCACTTCCAGCTCGGGTACTGAATGTTAAATGCTTCCCCCCACAGACAGCAAGGGGTTCCCTGTGTGTTCTCCCCACAGACAGCAAGGGGTTCCCTATGTGATCTCACCAAGGAAGACCGGGTTCGATTCCCGGTCAATGCATGTGAGATTTTGGAAGTGAAATGCCATGTCCTGTGGTTCGTATTCCACGTAGAAAGGAGGTACCGTGGTTCATGATCGCGAGATTAATGATCACGTTAAACTACTAGCTTCTTTTTTCTTTTCCTATGTGATCTAACTCCACAGAATAAACACGAAGGACAGGTAGCCTGAAAAACCATTTAGCTATGACTAAACCTAATGTTATGATAGCAAAACGCTGGCAACAAGGTAGCTAACTGAACCAGGTTTCACCGCGAAAGTTTACGAAACAAAATTTCTAGAATTTTCTCCCAAATAGCGATAGTTAGTTAACGTTTAATGGAAGTCTCTATTAAATAGAAATGTGATGTTTTTCAGTTGGTCAACAGGTTTGTACCCATGGTTTTAGAAAGAGATTTAATAGCCTAAGTGTAATGGATACGATGATGATCACTTCGGCTTCGGTGGCGTAGTTGGTAGCATGCTAAACTGCTGTGCCTAAGATCGCGGGTTCAAACCCGGCAGAAGTCGTCGGGTTTTTTAAGAGCGTTAAAATCCTTCAGTATGCCTTTCTTCGGAGGGGAAGTAAAACCGGCGGTCCCATGTCATAGATTTATGGCATATATACGATCCTTCCACAGACTAAACTTGTGTGAAGCTAAATTGTTAGGTTAGATTTAGTCGGAACGCTCTATCAAAGTTCCAACGTTCATCACTAGGTATCACAAATATCTGGTAGTGAAAGTTGGAACTACTTGATATTGAACGGAACTTGTAGCTATCCCTAAGTGTGTCCGCTGGAAGCAGCTACAAACTCAGGCGAGCCGAACATGTCCTCGGACACTCCCTGCACTAAAAGGCATACGATAAATAAATAAAACTTGACGATCGAAACTGGTCATCCAAGTGTATTTATTAATCTCACGTACGGTACTTATTTTTCGAGACTAGGGTATAACCCATCACAATTGGGTAGAATCGTATCGATCGTCTGAAAAGCATCGAATTTCGACTACTAGGGCAACACCTAAAATTCCTTCTAACGCCATAATGTCTCTATAAAATATTCTTATTTTCCTAATTTTTATTTATTGTTCATTTATTTAATTATTAATTTATTTTTGCCATGTTTCACTGTTGCAGATTTATGAGTGTCCAGTTATCGATTTAAATATATCAAGTAAGTAAGATAGTTGATGCGCATTGCAGTATGTTCTATTACATTTTTTAGGTGCCAATTGGCTTGCATAATTGCAACACTTAAAATAGTGTATTGAACCCATGTGCCATAGGGTCCATGGAGGTCGAATCCATGTATTTGGGGAAGAAATGAAAGAAACGTACAGTTTCTAATGTAACTTAGAGAAAGATAAAGCTAGGATGCTAGCCTAACATTGTGCAAGAGGCGAGGACCAGGTGTTCGAAAGATGAGATCACCCCTCTTGACATTCAGAAGGGAGCTAGTCATGAGTATTAATAACCGAGTGGAAATTTCCCACTATTAGACAAGGAAGCCTGACTCGGAAATCGAGCTGAGCTTGCTAGAAAACGGCAACACCGCTTATGCGCCAGAAGAGGAATAATTAAAATTAACCCGTTTACGAGTATAAAAATAAGTAAACAAGTACAGTACAGTGAATCATTTCGAATTAGAGATTTTTGTGTAAAGAAAAACCCTTTAAAAATTGTACAGGAGAAAACTGCAAACGCAAGTAGACGTCATCGGGGAATTACCAAGGCTGGTGTAGAGGGGAGAGTACAAAAGAACAGCAACACCCACACAATTGAGGACGAGAAATTAATTAATATCTCCGAATTGCACGATCGATTCTTAGGCGCAATGAGATTATTTAACATTGAGAAGACGAGCTTTCGGAAGGTATAATTTTTATAATTGTGTAACCATTATTTTAGAAGTTGGCCACAGAAAGGGCTAGAGTCTTATCTTTTTGTAGCGAAAAGGTATAAAACTCCTGGCCTCACCAAGCCAATCATGCAGTTCCGAACAGCCCGAGGGGGTGTTACTACGCATCAGTACAAGCAGGTCCAAATAGCCCAAGGGGGCGTTGCTACGCATCAGTATTCAGACAGCCGTGTGGGGCGTCACTCTGCGTCACATCGAAGACAGTTACTAGTACTCCTTGAGGGGAGAAACGCTGTATTACACCGCAGAATTGATATCCGATAGCCATAGGCGTCGCAGTATTAACAACTTGCTTGCCTCCATAAGGAGTTGTAAAGAAGAAAATTTAAAGTATCGCCGTGTTGAAAGATTAGGAAAATCCTAGTTACAGGATTTAGGTCCGACAGTACACAAGTTACAGTGAAAATTTCGTAAAATATAGTCAGAGCAGGCTGCGAACGTTGGACTTAAGGCGATAGGTCTTTAAATAGACGAACGAATATATCATAACGTACGGAAGTACCGTAACAGAAAGATAAACAGTTATCTAAATTAAAGAACCCAAAAGGGAAGAACAGAGTAAGGTTCGTAACGTATTTCAGAAACGTAGGACTGCTAGAACCTATCAAATAAAGAAGAACGGAGACTATAGACAGTATCTCCAGAAAGCAGACGAACTATTCTAAAACACTAGACTCGAGAAGTACTAGATGCTATAAAATAAATCCATAGGTCACCGATAGGTTATCGAGGAGACCTCGATCCGAACAGACTTTCGCTAGGATCGATAAACCAGATCTACAAAGAAGCCGTTCAAGCTAGAGAAATAGCCGGTCATCCAGAATAGGATTCGAAGAATTAGGATTCCAGGGAAAAGTAGATGTTTCGAGACTTTCGTATTCTGCAGGATAGGAAGCCGACATTGAATAAATTTCACCCTTGGAAACGGGAAATTAAGAGGTCACGTGTGATAGGCTAAGAAATACGGCCTAGTGATCAAAAATTGTGAAGTGTAAATTTATCAAGATTGTGTGTTAAATTAATATTTTTTAGTGTTTATTGTGTGTTCTAAAGGGACACACCAGTGTATAAAAATGTCGTCAATGTTAAGTGTATTAAATATGTGTCAAGAAGTGTCTGTACATCAGATGAATTTCTATAATATGGAGTAAAATTTCAAAGTGGGCCCAAATGAAACACCGCACAAGAATAAAGGTCATGGGACGACCTTAAAAACATGTGAGTAATGAATTTCATTATATTTTGGTGTCAGGGAATGATTGTGTACAAATCCACCGGAGTTTTTGAGTAAAAGGGATGTGTTTTAATAAATAAATACTGAATAAACAAGAACGCGGTCTGAACAAAAATAGAAATTTGAGAAATTATAAATAATTATGTAAAGAATAAATCCCGTAGAGGAAATATGTGAATAAAATGTTAATGTATTTAACGACTGTCATAAGAGCAAGCGAAATATTAGTAATTATCATGAAAGATATTTAAATAAAAGTAAATTTGAGATATGAAAGAAATAGCTTTGAGCTTGTGTAAAGAATAAAGATATGAAATAATAATAATAATAACCAAGTAAGGAAATATTAAATGAAGATCAAATAAATTGATGTGAGCATAAGAGCGTTAGAGCCTTAATAAAAAGTATAGACATGATGTTAAAATACATGTTCTTGAAATAGAGAAAGTTATTGTCAAAGGAAAGAATAATATAAAAATTGAAATGTGTATCAATTGTTAATATGATATTATCAGTTCTTTGGACGACGCTAGGCTTAAAATGTATAGCGCAAAAGGAGCGCAATTAAAGTAAAATGTCACGCTAGGAACGCGTAAAAGTTAATGTACTTGGTAATTTATTTATGAGAGGTAGTTGATTGTAGCGAATTGAGATTTGGTATAAGTCCTCTATTTGTGACGTAGTATCACGAGGCATTGTGTATGTTATTGAAAGGGAGCAAATGTATGGTATTGAGCGTAGGTCTTATAGCTATTTGGCTGACCCTAAATCGCGTTTTGTATAGTCCTCTATAGGGAAAGGTTCCCGAGGCATGTGAAGAGATTCGAACTCAGAATCCTCTTATTTTGAAAGCCCCTTTATTATTCGTCGTTAATTACTCTTCCACAATCAATGAGGACCTTTCATAATTAATAAACGCCAAGATTACGAATGTGGTTTATGAGCCAAATAATATTGTTGTACGTACACGAAGAATAGAATGCCAGGTCTCCACAAAGAACTGAGAATGAAAAGTTTGTGTTTTGTGAAAGCATTTAAAGAGAGCTCTAGCTCGGGCTAGACGGGAAGGAGCCCGCATAGTCATAAATAACTATCCAGTTTCACGGCCAGACCCTCGGAGTAGGAGGGGTGTCTGGAGGCCGTCTTGTAAAGAGTAATGAATACACCAGGAGTGTTTAAAGTTGTTAACGACCCGGGCGTTGAACCGAGGTCCTTGTAGATTGATATTTCCGCTTGCCTGTTCAGATCGTACTTTTCTTATGTGATAATGGTCTTATAAGACGTAAGAGATAAATAACAATCCCTATTGTAATGTAGTATGGGAGTAGGATTCCACGAGTTAATTGAAGGCAACTAGGTTTCGGGAGTAACTATAGTTTTTTGACTGTGTCAAGTATCTTCATACTCTGGAGTACACAAGTAATTTCCTGATTACCTTAATGTATTTGTGAAACTAGAGAGAGATGATAACAGCTGAAAATGTGTGAACATGCCCAAAATATTGAGTTAGATAATTAACATGTAATTTTAAACGTAATTATACATTTGTTTTGAAGATTAAGAAAATATAAAAAGTAGAATTTGAGGTGTATAAAAAATGACACCATTATTACAGAAAGCATTGAGCCAAAAGAGATCGGAGTTATATGAAACTCACAGTTGATGCTTTATGGAAGTAAAAATAATTAGGAATTGTTGGTTTATATGGAAACCATATGTTTTAATACAATATTTGTTTTATTATATTGTGATTCCTTGTTCATTTGGAACAAGTAGATGATTATGGGTCAGTAATTTAATTGTTAAAGTGTTTCTAGCGCCATAATTTTTATTAATTAAATGTGTTAAAATAGGAGTTGATTTTGTTGTTATTTTTGCAAGTGTATCCTCTAATTAATCCAAAATATGTGAGTCACAGAGTGGGGGAACTTACCGCTGTCCCGAAAATTCCGAATTGAGCTACGCTGGTATACTGTGATTGGCATATTTCTTGCTAAAAGGGCACATGGGGGGCATATAAGTAATGTGCTGGATTAATAACTAGAGGAACACTTAAGACGGTCATAACATGTAAATTAAAGTAATGATAGGAGTAGCTACAACGTAAAATATTAACTGACCGCATGGATCCCTGGAAACTCATACCGAGCAGCCCTGAATTATATAAAAACCCCCTAGCAAACATTTCATGGCGCCCAGTACGCAGGGCTGAGTTTTCCTGGGGAAAACCCGAGTTTTCTCAAAAAATCAAAATTTTCATTTTTTGAAAAAAATGGTTTTTCGAAATTTTGAATTTTAAATACTTCCATAAAGGTTTATGAAATTAAATAAAAGTATCAAAAGGGTACGTTGTTGTAAATACCCGTACCAAAGTAAATTTTTAAAGAAATTGGGACACAATGATTCAGAGTATCATCTCTCAAGCATGTACTAGTGTGGTGGCATTAGTGGCCCACTATATTCTAATAAGATGGTATTGAGTGAGGAATTGCAGGGGCTTTTGGAGGCGATAAAAGCCGATAGTAGTGAAAAATTGGAGGCGATAAAAGCCGATAGCAATGAGAAGTTGGAGGCTATAAACAATACATTAGGCCTCCAAAAGGATGAAAATAACAAAGTGTTCGAATCCATAAATGAGAGTCTAGAGTCACTAAAAACTGATAGTGCTAATATGGGAAATAAATTAGAAGCTATCGAAGTTAAAAGTGATAACATGGGGATTAAATTAGAAGCTATCGAGGCCGACGGTATAAAAATGGATAAGGAACTGAAGGCCGAGATAGAAAAGATGAAAACAGAAAGTGGGAAAACCATTAAAGAACAGTTGGAAGTGATAAAAAAGGAGACGTTAGAGTCCCTGAAAGCCGACAGTAAAGAAAACAATGTAGTACTGAAGGCTGAAATAGAAAAGACAATGGATACTAAATTTAAAATTCTTGATGAAGGCTTTGACACTAAGTTTGGGGACAAGTTAACTGAGTTAAAAGGGGAAATCGCAAGTGAGATTAAAAAGGAAAATGAAGAATTTCATTCAGGATTGCAAGCCCAATTAGATACTATGAACACAAATATGGTAGATTCCCAAAATAAATGTCAAGATAATTTTAAAATTATAGAGGATAAAATTGATTCTATGGAAAAAGCCTGTAAAGATAATGTAGACGGATGTAGAAATGAACTTGTGAACCAGATCCAAGGGGTGTACAACGAATTAAAAACTCAGATAGAATCTAACAGCAATATTTGTGAAAAATCCCGGGAGGAGATAAAAGATAGTCTTGGTAGGCTAGAAGGCAGATTTACAGGGGTGGAGAAAAAAGTAGGAGACCTCGAGGGAAAAGTCGAGAAGGTCCAGGCAGAAATAATCGATGTTAAGAAGCAAAGTAAGGCCGATGCAAGTAAAAGGGAATTGCAATTTAACGTATTCACCGGACAGGTGGACGAATGGTTGAGGAAGCATGAGGGGGATATTACCACGAAGTTAGGTGAATACGAAGGGAATCTTAAGGGTGAAAGCATGCAACGAAAAAAGGATCGTGATGAACAACTCGTGAAAATAGAGAGGATAGATAAAGGGGTTACTGGAATACAGGAAACCGTAATAGGATTAACAAAACAAATGGGAGACACCAAGGGAGATATAGATAAGGTTATGACTGACATAACAATTATATTCGAGGAACAAGGAAAGTCTCGAGAGGATATGAACAAGATCCAGGACAAAGTCGATAAAGGACGAAAAGAAGTGGATAAGAAGATAAAGGAAATACGAGAAGACCTAGATACCAGAGGTGACGTTAAACCAGAAATTATAACAGAACAGGTCATGGCCATTAAGAAAGAGGTAGAAGACCAACTAAATGAATTCAGGGATAGCTTCAGGAACAACAAAAACCAAATCAAACAAGAACTGGAAACCAGTAAGAAAAATCAGGAAGGAATTCAGAATGAATTAAGATCCCGATTGGAGAGGACTGAACATAAGAATAGTCAAATGGAAATCCAACTCATGGCTAATGAAGAAAGTGCCCGAAGGGAAAGGAAGTTAGAATTTGAGAATCAGGAGGAGTTTCCAAAGACAGGATGGGTAGATTCCCGTGAACAAGGCACAGATACGGAGAGGGACTTAGGAGGGGAGAGCCCTTATAAGAACCCAGGATATCCGATGGCGATGTCAACCCCGTATATGAATCAGACAAATGGCCAGATAATAAACATTATTAAATCAAATGAGGACAGACCAGTAAAGTTTACGGGTAATAACATGTCAATTACTCCAAAATACTGGCTAAAGGAAGTTGCAGAGTATTTAAACGAAATGAAAGTTCCTCAGGATCGGAGACTGAGAGCTATTGAAAAGCTGTTGGCAGGGGATTGTCTCACCTGGTTCAGAAGCTTCAGGTACACCTTTGATACGGTGGAGGGCTTTAGGGAAGCATTTTAAAACGATATTGGGCAGCAGACGTCCAAGAGAATTTAAGGCTAGATCTGTACTCTAGGAAGTACAGCACCAATGCATCAACTAAATACTCGGAATTTTTCACCGCTCAGCTGTGTAAATTCCGCGAACTCGACATTGCTCCGGCAGAGAATGACCTGTGTGCCGCCATTGCAAGACAACTTCCGTATGAGATTCAGAGGCTGTTAATCTCATCCAAAGCCAGAAGTGCTGTGGAAGTGGAGAGTGTATTACGTCAATTAGATATGACGACTTCGCACGTAACTCCTAGGCATCAAAGACAGACTGAGCAAGTACATATGGCCAGCAGTCAGGAAACAAGAGAAAAACCAGCGACCAGGAATCAGTCCACCAGCACGGATACTCAGGGACTAGGTCGAGAGTATGGGCACCAGGAGCCTAGAGGAATACAGCCATATTACAGAGGAGGATATCGAGGAAGGAATCCTAGGAATACGGGTTATAGGCAACAAGAGAGCCGATCCTATAACAATAACCATCAAAGGCAAGAAAACAGAAAGAAATGGGAGAATTATCCCAGAAGGAATGTAAGGCCAGAGGATAGGGATGATGAATATCGGGCCGAAATAGAAGAAAGATATCAGGAAAGTCTTCGTTATATGAACGAACGACCAGATGAACCTGATAGGCAAAAAGTCCGTTGGAGTGAGGCAATTAAGAACCGGAAATCACCCGACCGACTAGACGGAGCTCAAAGCTTGGAACTACAAGCTCAGTTAAAGAATGAGGGAAAAGGGAGCCCTCAGGATAAAAAAAAACTCCAAATTTAAATTGTCAAAAGTGGAAACATACCAGGAGCTGGGAGGAGGTAGAAATTGTGAAGTGGATTGCCTGACCAGATGAGCTAATTAACGAGGATGTGGAAGGAATCCCACCTGTTAAAAGAGAACTACCTATAATTATGCTTAGGATAGAAGGATTACTGGTCAGAGCATTAATTGATACCGGATCCACAATAAGTTTAATTACACAAACCCTTCTAAATGAATTGGAAACAAGGGGCCGAGTATTAAAGATTCCCACATCAAGTGTAAAGATTAAGGGGATTATCCCTGAAAAATCTTTAACATGTAAATTTCAGGTATACATTGATCTGATCATGGGTAACGTTGAAATTTCGCAGTGCTTTTTGCTGGTAAATCAATTACCGTATAATGTCATATTAGGTATTGATTTTATCCGTGAGAACAAGGTCATTATAGACCTAGCGCAAAACTGCATTAGAGTTCAAAGAGAGGATGTGGATGAACAAAACATTAACCTACAGGAACAGGATGCGAAAATAGGAGAACAGGTATGGCATATGGAAGAAGTGATTGAGGAAGGTTATAAGGACATAGAAAAGATATTTGAAGTCCTCAACATAGAACTCGAAGATAATTTGGAAACTGAGTTCGAGATCAACCTGTCAGGAAAAGTAGAGGAAGCTAAAGTCAACCTCGAAAATAAGGAACAATTAAAGAAATTATTATTGAATTATAGGGAAGTATTTGATTCCAAGCCAGGGAAGATTGAAAATTTTAAATACGCGTTCCAAGTCAATGATTGGGCACCGTTTAAACAAAAACCATACCCGGTTGCGGAAAAACATTACCCACAAACTAAGAAAACACTGCAGGAGATGATGAATGCAGGTGTTATAGAAAAGATGGCGACACCATATGTTAGTCCATTAGTGATTGTGAGTAAACCGGATGGCTCAGTAAGGGTGTGTTTAGATGCCAGAAATTTAAATGCAAAAATCATACCAGAAAATGATTCGGCACCACCCATAAAAGAAATACTGAGGAAGTTCAAAGGCAAGAAGATTTTTACAAATATTGACATGACTTCTTAGTATCATCATCTCGAACTGGAAGAGAAAACCAGCTTGTTGACTGGATTTCAGTTCGAACAACAAACATATTGCTTTAAAAGATGTCCGTTTGGATTGAAGACCGCAGGATCTGCATTAATAAGAGCGCTTGATCGAAACCTGTCAGAGGAAGTGAAAGAGTGCACTATCCGGTACGTGGATGATATTTTGCTTACCTCGGAGAATATTGAGGAACATTTAGAAAAATTGAAGAAATTATTGGAAGATTTAAGAAGGGCAAATTATAAAATAAATTTAAAGAAGTCGAATTTTTGTCAAAGGCAAGTGACAATTTTAGGGCATGTGATTGACAAGGATGGTGTTAAACCAAATCCATGCAAATTGGAATCGATAAGGGATTTTCCGAGGCCTTTGAAGGTGAAGAACGTTCGCCAGTTTTGGGGGTTGATTGGGTTCTTCTCAGGACATTGTCCATCATACACCAAAACTGTTGCTCCACTACAGGACCTTCTGAAGAAGGGGGGCAAGTGGAAATGGACGGAGGAAACAGAAAAAGCATTCGTGGAGGCCAAGGAAATGCTCTTAAATTACGTGAAGCTAGGATATCCTGATTTTAATCAGAGATTTATCATTCAAACAGACGCATCCCAGATTGGAATAGGGGCAATGCTATATCAGGAAAACCCGGAAAACCCTGATAAGAAAAATTATCTAGCTTTCACAAGTAGGAGACTGAAACCACACGAGAAAAATTATACGATCAGCGAAATCGAGCTGTTAGCGATATTGCACGCGTTGCAATATTGGCGGAAGATCGTATATGGGTTTCAGGTCATTCTAAGAACGGATCATAAAGCCTTAACCTTTTTGATGAAGACTGATTTATCCAGTCAAAGGTTGATGCGTTGGGCTTTATATATTCAACAATTTGATGTCAAGATAGAGTACTGCCCAGGAAAGGAAAATATAGTTCCAGACTACTTAAGTAGACAGCCAGAGTCCATAGAAGAGGAAGTAATGGCTATAGATTTGGAAAACAGGGATCAGCGTACTCTTAATGAGTTAAGAAGCATTAGTCAAAGACAACGGGAGGATCCATGGATGAACATGCTCATATCTTTCCTTGAGGGAAGCTTGATAAGAGGAACACCAGCGTACACGGAAGCTAATAAGATAGCTCAAGACTACACGTTTTATAATGGATTATTATATAAGTTTGTGGACTCTGACCATACAAAATTAAGGATTGTTGTACCTGCAATTTTGCAGAGGAAAATAGTATGGTTAGCCCATAGATCGTTCGGACATATGGGAGTCGACAAAACAGTCTCGATGCTGAAAGAAGCATTTGTATGGCCGAGACTGAGAGAAACTGTAAGGGACACGCTAAAGACATGTGATCTATGTCAAAGGATCAAACCTAATGCATTTCTGATGAGACAGAAGCCTATACCATTGTTGCCCGAAAGGCCAGGTCAAATCATATCTATTGATAATTTTGGACCTTTGCCAAAGGCAAGAAGAGGAAATCGACACATAATGGTGGCTATGGATGTCTTCACTAAAATGGTTGTCCTTGCTCCCATACAGAAGACTAGTACCAAACAGGTGTTAAAACGACTCAAAGAAAAAGTGATACCGATTCTGGGAAAACCTGAGAATTTGTTGTCGGATCACGGCAGTTGTTTCACCAGAGTAGAGTTCAGACGAGAATTAGAAAGACTTGGAATACGTCAGATTTTGTCAAGTATTCGCCATCCTGAGGCAAATCCTGTAGAAAGAGTGATGAGGGAGACGGCCAAGTACTGTAGAATATACTGTGCCGAAGAAAATTGGAAGTGGATAGATATCTTGGATATTATCGAATTTTGTATAAATAATACAATCCATGAATCCACGGGAGAGATACCCATAAGGTTACATCGGAATGAGCAACCAGAAAGACCTTGGAGTCTGGTAATTCCTAGGCCAGCAGACGCTCAGCCTGGAAGAGATGTACGTATTAGAAGAGCCTTTGAGCATCTAAAAGCTCAAGCCGACAGGAGGCAAAGAAGAAATAGGCATAAGAGGTATCATCAACCATTATTAGCAGGAGAAATGGTGTTAGTAAAAAGACCAGCCATTTCGGATCCAGGGAACCGTGTGTACAAGAAGTTCCAGAAAATGTACCACGGACCATATCAAATAATCAGAGATTTGAGGAGTAACGCATATAGAATTCGGCACTGTGAAACGGATCACGATGTGACCATGAATTCAACAAATTTGAAATTATATTATCCTCCCGAAGATTTCGATGAAGCAAATGAACAAGCCCTGGTTATGGAAACATTTGGAGATGAATCCGCTTTTGACATAAACAAGAATAAGGAAGAAATAGAAAATAGAGCTCAAGCATTCGAGTGCGAATGCGAATTGGAGAAATTGTATTGGGAAATTAAAGAAATAATTGAGTTTATTGAAGAAGAAAATTTCAATTTAAGAAAGGAAAATGATGAAATAAGGAAACGGGTAGGGATAGACCAAACCCGTAAAGAAGAATGAGGTTCTGGAGATGTTATAGTCCAGACAAATAAAGAAGAAAGGAAGGGTAGGGATAGACCACACCCGTAAAGAAGAATGAGGTTCTGGGGACTTAAAGTCCAGACAAGTAAAGGAGAAAGAAAGGTTAGGGACAGAGCATACCCGACCTACACAATCACCGGATACGACTTTTAAGAAATAAAACAGCAGTAGATACGGACGACGTTATGCTGGCTTCAACGAATAAAGAAAGATAAGATTAATTGAAATAAATTTCCTCAAAAATTTTTCGAAAATTTATTTACCTAAGGAGGGGAGAGATGAACCCATGTGCCATAGGGTCCATGGAGGTCGAATCCATGTATTTGGGGAAGAAATGAAAGAAACGTACAGTTTCTAATGTAACGTAGAGAAAGATCAAGCTAGGATGCTAGCCTAACATTGTGCAAGAGGCGAGGACCAGGTGTTCGAGAGATGAGATCACCCCTCTTGACATTCAGAAGGGAGCTAGTCATGAGTATTAATAACCAAGTGGAAATTTCCCACTATTAGACAAGGAAGCCTGACTCGGAAATCGAGCTGAGCTTGCTAGAAAACGGCAACACCGCTTATGCGCCAGAAGAGGAATAATTAAAATTAACCCGTTTACGAGTATAAAAATAAGTAAACAAGTACAGTACAGTGAATCATTTCGAATTAGAGATTTTTGTGTAAAGAAAAACCCTTTAAAAATTGCACAGGAGAAAACTGCAAACGCAAGTAGACGTCATCGGGGAATTACCAAGGCTGGTGTAGAGGGGAGAGTACAAAAGAACAGCAACACCCACACAATTGAGGACGAGAAATTAATTAATATCTCCGAATTGCACGATCGATTCTTAGGCGCAATGAGATTATTTAACATTGAGAAGACGAGCTTTCGGAAGGTATAATTTTTATAATTGTGTAACCATTATTTTAGAAGTTGGCCACAGAAAGGGCTAGAGTCTTATCTTTTTGTAGCGAAAAGTTATAAAACTCCTGGCCTCACCAAGCCAATCATGCAGTTCCGAACAGCCCGAGGGGGTGTTACTACGCATCAGTACAAGCAGGTCCAAATAGCCCAAGGGGGCGTTGCTACGCATCAGTATTCAGACAGCCGTGTGGGGCGTCACTCTGCGTCACATCAAAGACAGTTACTAGTACTCCTTGAGGGGAGAAACGCTGTATTACACCGCAGAATTAATATCCGATAGCCATAGGCGTCGCAGTATTAACAACTTGCTTGCCTCCATAAGGAGTTGTAAAGAAGAAAATTTAAAGTGTCGCCGTGTTGAAAGATTAGGAAAATCCTAGTTACAGGATTTAGGTCCGACAGTACACAAGTTACAGTGAAAATTTCGTAAAATATAGTCAGAGGAGGCTGCGAACGTTGGACTTAAGGCGATAGGTCTTTAAATAGACGAACGAATATATCATAACGTACGGAAGTACCGTAACAGAAAGATAAACAGTTATCTAAATTAAAGAACCCAAAAGGGAAGAACAGAGTAAGGTTCGTAACGTATTTCAGAAACGTAGGACTGCTAGAACCTATCAAATAAAGAAGAACGGAGACTATAGACAGTATCTCCAGAAAGCAGACGAACTATTCTAAAACACTAGACTCGAGAAGTACTAGATGCTATAAAATAAATCCATAGGTCACCGATAGGTTATCGAGGAGACCTCGATCCGAACAGACTTTCGCTAGGATCGATAAACCAGATCTACAAAGAAGCCGTTCAAGCTAGAGAAATAGCCGGTCATCCAGAATAGGATTCGAAGAATTAGGATTCCAGGGAAAAGTAGATGTTTCGAGACTTTCGTATTCTGCAGGATAGGAAGCCGACATTGAATAAATTTCACCCTAGGAAACGGGAAATTAAGAGGTCACGTGTGATAGGCTAAGAAATACGGCCTAGTGATCAAAAATTGTGAAGTGTAAATTTATCAAGATTGTGTGTTAAATTAATATTTTTTAGTGTTTATTGTGTGTTCTAAAGGGACACACCAGTGTATAAAAATGTCGTCAATGTTATGTGTATTAAATATGTGTCAAGAAGTGTTTGTACATAAGATGAATTTCTATAATATGGAGTAAAATGTCAAAGTGGGCCAAAATGAAACACCGCACAAGAATAAAGGTCATGGGACGACCTTAAAAACATGTGAGTAATGAATTTAATTATATTTTCGTGTCAGGGAATGATTGTGTACAAATCCACCGGAGTTTTTGAGTAAAAGGGATGTGTTTTAATAAATAAATACTGAATAAACAAGAACGCGGTCTGAACAAAAATAGAAATTTGAGAAATTATAAATAATTATGTAAAGAATAAATCCCGTAGAGGAAATATGTGAATAAAATGTTAATGTATTTAACGACTGTCATAAGAGCAAGCGAAATATTAGTAATTATCATGAAAGATATTTAAATAAAAGTAAATTTGAGATATGAAAGAAATAGCTTTGAGCTTGTGTAAAGAATAAAGATATGAAATAATAATAATAATAACCAAGTAAGGAAATATTAAATGAAGATCAAATAAATTGATGTGAGCATAAGAGCGTTAGAGCCTTAATAAAAAGTATAGACATGATGTTAAAATACATGTTCTTGAAATAGAGAAAGTTATTGTCAAAGGAAAGAATAATATAAAAATTGAAATGTGTATCAATTGTTAATATGATATTATCAGTTCTTTGGACGACGCTAGGCTTAAAATGTATAGCGCAAAAGGAGCGCAATTAAAGTAAAATGTCACGCTAGGAACGCGTAAAAGTTAATGTACTTGGTAATTTATTTATGAGAGGTAGTTGATTGTAGCGAATTGAGATTTGGTATAAGTCCTCAATTTGTGACGTAGTATCACGAGGCATAGTGTATGTTATTGAAAGGGAGCAAATGCATGGTATTGAGCGTAGGTCTTATAGCTATTTGGCTGACCCTAAATCGCGTTCTGTATAGTCCTCTATAGGGAAAGGTTCCCGAGGCATGTGAAGAGATTCGAACTCAGAATCCTCTTATTTTGAAAGCCCCTTTATTATTCGTCGTTAATTACTCTTCCACAATCAATGAGGACCTTTCATAATTAATAAACGCCAAGATTACGAATGTGGTTTATGAGCCAAATAATATTGTTGTACGTACACGAAGAATAGAATGCCAGGTCTCCACAAAGAACTGAGAATGAAAAGTTTGTGTTTTGTGAAAGCATTTAAAGAGAGCTCTAGCTCGGGCTAGACGGGAAGGAGCCCGCATAGTCATAAATAACTATCCAGTTTCACGGCCAGACCCTCGGAGTAGGAGGGGTGTCTGGAGGCCGTCTTGTAAAGAGTAATGAATACACCAGGAGTGTTTAAAGTTGTTAACGACCCGGGCGTTGAACCGAGGTCCTTGTAGATTGATATTTCCGCTTGCCTGTTCAGATCGTACTTTTCTTATGTGATAATGGTCTTATAAGACGTAAGAGATAAATAACAATCCCTATTGTAATGTAGTATGGGAGTAGGATTCCACGAGTTAATTGAAGGCAACTAGGTTTCGGGAGTAACTATAGTTTTTTGACTGTGTCAAGTATCTTCATACTCTGGAGTACACAAGTAATTTCCTGATTACCTTAATGTATTTGTGAAACTAGAGAGAGATGATAACAGCTGAAAATGTGTGAACATGCCCAAAATATTGAGTTAGATAATTAACATGTAATTTTAAATGTAATTATACATTTGTTTTGAAGATTAAGAAAATATAAAAAGTAGAATTTGAGGTGTATAAAAAATGACACCATTATTACAGAAAGCATTGAGCCAAAAGAGATCGGAGTTATATGAAACTCACAGTTGATGCTTTATGGAAGTAAAAATAATTAGGAATTGTTGGTTTATATGGAAACCATATGTTTTAATACAATATTTGTTTTATTATATTGTGATTCCTTGTTCATTTGGAACAAGTAGATGATTATGGGTCAGTAATTTAATTGTTAAAGTGTTTGTAGCGCCATAATTTTTATTAATTAAATGTGTTAAAATAGGAGTTGATTTTGTTGTTATTGTTGCAAGTGTATCCTCTAAATAATCCAAAATATGTGAGTCACAGAGTGGGGGAACTTACCGCTGCCCCGAAAATTCCGAATTGAGCTACGCTGGTATACTGTGATTGGCATATTTCTTGCTAAAAGGGCACAGTATATTGACGAAATTCACGAAGACTGGATTATATTTTGCATCCACTTGAATAATCATACTAGAGCTTGCATAAAGGTTAAAAAGAAAGAACTGAACCTAGTCATTCAGGAATCGAGTATTTCATAACATATAATTTTAAAAAGAAGAGTCTTCCCTTATATTGAACTAATGCGCCGTTTGTTGTTTCCTGGCTTGCAGCAGAAGCCATGTCTCGGCTGTAACCTCACCTGGACCATTATCTGAGCTTCCCTTGTTTTTATTTATGTCCCACTCCTCCCTCTTCCCAGACGACAGCTTTCCGAGTGCGTGGGGTGGGTTTTATTATTCGCACGGGAGGTTGGCTGGCCTCGCACTACAGTACCATCCTTTAGATTGTCTCATTAATATTCCATGGAAGAGATTTGGTATGCAGTGAGGTACAAACATTAACAGCTTCTAAAGATCACCTCAATGACTGTCTCGGCGAGGTGATCCACACAGTACCTGAGCGAAACGAGGTAATAAACGTTACGTTTGGTGGCAGTGATGGTTGCTTTATGAGGTAAAACAGATAGGTCATTTTCCGACAGCGATTAGGTGATAATAACAAGTAGTTCCGTGAAGAACTATACAGCCTATTTTCATATATCCTACTTATGTTAATTGCCACTATCAACATACACAATTTCAGTTTGATTGCTGCAATAGATTCGTAGATATTGAGAACCGACTAAATATTTCGGATGGTCGCCATGTTGGATTTTATATATGTAGGTCCTAGAGTTATGTACTGTTACATGCAGATTATTGTGAACGTGTATTATTCAAACTTCAATCGCATAATTAGGACACAAGAAAAAACAAGGAGATTTAAAAATGTTTCACAGCTGCCATCTTGAGGTTATGGAAACAATAGAAATAAATTAGATGCCAGTGGATTAACATTCGGATAAAGATTTACTGTACCAAGTTTCACTGCACGCGGATGGTTAAATTGCGAGAAACGTCCATGTGCATATTTATAATTCGCGTAACCGCCATGTTGGATTTGTGATCACCAGGTTATTTAAAGTCCTATAGGTGAACTTAAGTTCATGGCCGCTATGAACATTAAAAATGCAGTTTGATTGCTAAAATAGATTCGTAGATATTCAGAATCGTCTAAATATTTCGGATGGTCGCCATGTTGGATTGTTAAATGTATTGGTCATAGAGTCATGTATCATTAAAGGAAAATTATTGCGTAGGTTCATTATTCAAACTTTCACTTCGATCGCACGACTACATCACAAGAAATAAAAACTTAATTTTAAAATTCGCACTGCCGCCATCTTGAGGTTATGTAAACAATTGAACTAAATTAGATACCAGTGGATTACAATGTGTATAAATATTTCCTGTACCAGGTTTCAGTGCGCTTGGAACATTAAATCGCGAGAGAGGTCTATTTAAAATGTTCAAATTCGCTTGGCCGCCATGTTCGTTTTGTAGTTAACCGGTTTTTGAAAATCTTATAGATGGACTTCCAGTAGTGCCCTTTATCTCCGTACAAAATTTTAGGGAGATACCGCTAATAGTTTCAGAGATATAGAATGCCGGTGAAATATTTCGCACATCCGCCATCTTGTGATTATGTAAACAATTGAACGAAGTTAGATGTCGGTGCATTACAATGTATATAAACATATACTGTACCAAGTTTCATTGCGTTTGGTTGGTCAAATCGCGAGAAACGTCTATTTAAAAGTCGCAAATTCGCTTGGCCGCCATGTTGGTTTTGTAGTTACCAGGTTTTTAAAAGTCACATAAGTGAACTTATAGTAGTTTCCTCTATCACCATAGAAAATATCAGGGTAATATCGGTAATAGTTTCGGAGATATTGAATGCTGGTGAAATATTTCGCACAGCCGCCATGTTGGATTGGTGAGTCGTAACAAAATTTGAAGGGCACGGTCGAGGTCGCCGGGCATAGTGCTATGAACTTTCCGAGTTTCATTGAAATCGCTCCTGCCGTTTAGATTTTATTAGGGGGGGGGGGGACACACACATGAATCACACACACACACACGCACACACACACGGACAAAAGGTGATCTCAGTAGCCTATTTTTTCAAAATTGAAAATAGGCTAAAAATGAGGATGAAATGATTACTACTTCTACTGCTGTTGTTCGCTACTGTTGATTCATTTATGGTCTCTGTGATATCTTGGCCATGTTGCCCCGTGTACTTGGGTATGTATCGAATCTGTCCGATAAACTGTGCCACTGTGATGGCTGTAGTAGTGCAATTTTGTAGTGAGGTTAGCATTGGGAGCGAGGTGTCTGTGACCTCAAGTTAGGAACCATCCCGGCATTTGCCTGGAGTAAAAGTAGGAAACCTCGAAAAACCATTTCTAGGACAGATGAGGAGGGTATCGAAGCTACTTTATCTCAATTCTACCTCACGAGACTGAATGTGCTCCGTTACAACATTCGGATCAGAATTAAATTTCTTGACAGAGTGAAAATCAAACGCAGAACCTTCATATCTGGGGACAAATACGTACACCAAGATCGCAGTAGGTGGCTAACCTGTTGGTATATAGATTTGATATTGTGATACAGTATAATAATACGTGTTATAGAAAATATAATAATAATAGTATTAACAATAGTCTAACAATAATAATAATAATAATAAGAAGAAGAAGAAGAAGAAGAAGAGGAATGACAGACTAAAAGAATTCTAAATCTACATCTCTCAAAGAAAGCTAAGAACAACGGGCTGCTTGAAGTTGAAACAGACCTTCAGGAAATAGATATCTCAAGTGATATGGTACTGGACAGATACAAATTCAGAGAATTACAGTAGTTGACAATGATCAATTTTCAGACCACCCAAATATTGCATCCAAAAGAGCCTGGAAGGGGGAGCGCAGAAATAGCCTTAGCGAGAAGATGAAAACATTTTGGGAAGACAAGAAAGCAAGATCAGCTAAATAGGTACAATCGCGCTTCTTAGACGGGCAGTACGACGTAAGAAATAATAATAATAATAATAATAATAATAATAATGAGACGATTGAAATTTTATGGACACATCTGCAGAATGGACAACACCAGATATACAAAGAACCTGCTTGATATAGACTAATTAATTCAAAGAAGGTCAAAATCATTTGGTTAGAAGAAATCAAACAGGAATTAAAAGAAATAAACATAACAGAATATATCATCATTAATCGCAAGACTTTTGGAACTTAAGTTACAAATCACTCTTTCACCGAAAAAGCTAAGAAGACCACTGGGAAAAAAATGGACGGAGGAACGTACGAATGGTTATAGTTAGTTCATGAGGAGATTTTGGGAGGAGATGAAGAGGAAAACACCATCAGCCAGAGTCAACAAGTTCAAACGCATTCCCTAAGTGGGCAAAAGGAAGAAAGAATGAAAGAAAGAAGTGATGATGATGATGATGCTATGGGTGTTCCATTACTTTAAAATACTGCTGCGTTTAGTGACGCTGGGATGCTGGACATTTTTCCAGAATGTAATCTTTAACGTGCCAATAAATCTTCTTACAGGACTGTCCCAAGCTAAATGACCCTCAAATGCGAATTACCTTCGCCGAGTTTTCATCTCGGATCATTGGGTACAGCAAGAAGGAAACTTATAGCTGCGTCCCGCTTCCAGCCATAGAGACGATACCACTGACTGTCTACTCCTTATTATTCCCTCTTCATCGGGGTCGGGGGGATGAGATGCGATGCCATTCTCTATGGTGAGGACTGCCCAATCTAAGGCCCGCGATACTATTTTGTGTCGCCAAAATTTTGAAACATATATAGCCAACTGGACAAAGCAGTGCCCGCGCACTCCTTCCCATGGTCATTGTCTCTCTGATGAACACATAAAATCCTTATTAATGATTGGTACAACTAAGTTCGAGAAATTTTAAGTACCGGTACAAAGCTTTTCCAGCCGTCACACTAAACTAAGTTATCGTGAACTTTATTTCATAATTTGATTAATAATGGTGTCAAATGAAAATAAATACTCACTCTTGTCATTCATGCTGTATGAGTGTATTGAATAGCATCGTACTTCTATTTTAAAGGGATTTATTAAACATATTTTTTAGTGTTTTATTTTCTTATCCACTATAAATAAATATAGAAAACGGCAACAATACTAAGAAAACTAAGATCCGACAGCTAAAAAACTCTCCATATTGCACCTATATTTTAAAATAAAATCCATACCCACAAACCCCCAGAGTGTTATTGGCCCGCAAGGTCCCTCAACTATTTACAATGTGGCCCTTAGTTAAAAAAGGTTGGGCACTCCTGCTCTATGGCGTGATTTTTACGGCTGGATGCCATTCCTGACGCTAATCTCATGAGATGAGTTAATAATGCCAATTAAGGTGAATGAAACTGGGCAAGAAGTTGGATGAAGTGTCCATGGCCTGTCAGAAGGCACCGTACTGGCATTTATCTTTAGTTGAAAATGGGAAACCACGGAAAACCATTTTAAGGATGACCGACGGTGGGGTTAAAAAATAACATTGTTGGCAGCTATTACTGTAATTATATTATTTCTTGCTGAAATTAGTACGGACAACTTATCCTAGACTATGTTTCACTGCACAAAAAGTTAAAGCTAACAGTGGGACATTTTCTTCCTTCCGTCAAATTGTGAGGATGTTTGAAAACGTAGACTAACTATAGTAAATTCAATTCCCTGGTAATCACTTGGAGATGATATCTTCTCACTGCTTGCCGCATCTCACGCATATGCTCACTAATGGTAACTGATACGGACTCGCTCTTGTTGCTCCACTGAGTACCAGCTAGCACTGGAGACGGACTCCCTCACGCAATCTGCCACTTACAGCTTAATCTTCTTTCTATTCGCGCTGCGCTCATTCCCATCATCATTAAGGGGACTGATGTGGCAAGTTGCCCTAGGCTGAGGGTTAGTCCAGTAATTGGAGATCAAGCTATTATCTTGCTTAGGGATCCACACCACGGACCTAGGTACTGTGGAGTTCAGTGTCTCTTTGAATTCTACTGACATCAGTAAGACTTCCAGCTTATTATTTCACTGAGCATGCAAGTCGACTTATCAATATTTCTTCTTCTTCTTCTTCGTCTTCATCATCATCATTTCCCGTTTCCAGTTCTCTGGGTTGGATTGCGAATCAAGGACCTCCACAATTGTCTATCTCTCCACCATTCATTTCCTTCTTTCAACACTTCTTTTTCTCCTCTTTTCTCTATGCTTTCCTTCACCGTATCTATCCACCTCTTTCAGGGCCTTCCTCGTGGTCTTCTTCCTGGTATTTTCTCCATAAGTATTCTTTTTGGTACTCTATATTCTTCCATTCTCATCATATGTCCGTACCACTTCAGCTTACTGGTCTCTATCTTGTCTTGCAGTTTTGGGAACCCAGTTCTCTCCCTAATGTCCACATTTCTGATTTTATCCCTCCGTGTCTTCCCAATTATTCCTCTAAGGAACTTCATCTCGGCTGCTTGGATTCGGCTTTCATCGCGTTTTGTTGTGGTCCAAGTACCTGCTGCATATGTCGAAATTGGTGTGTAATATATTGAGAATGGAACTCTCTTGCATTTCTTATCAGTACCTGTAATCAAAATGTTACGTCCTTTGAAAATTGTCATTTGTAGATCTTCAGTCGGTCAACACGACTATGCCCAATGAATGGGTGGGGTACGAGAAAGAAATATAAAAATACATTCCTGGAAAATAATTACATGTATTAGTTAAATGTCACAATTAAATGGGGCAATTTAGGATCACGCGTCTCGACCCTCAAGTGGCCATCATCCGATCTTGATCACTGTGTTGAAGTTTAAATTTTTAGTAATGTAAATGTGTAATTATTATTAAGGAATATAATAATATTTAACCGGGAGGGTGCCAGTTCATAAATGGGATACTATGAACGATATTTTGATAGAGAACACAAGAACACTTTCATCTCACGGGGTGGTGTGTTTTGAACACCAACCAGGACACCTCAGTGAACAAGGCAAGTTAATATATGCTATAACACAACTATAATTCATTGGAATGCCACTTACTATTTTGTAGAATAAAGGGATGATATTTTAGTCGTAACAGTAACCCTGTCATAATAAGATATAATAATTTACAATTTATAGCACCACTCGATTTCTCATTTATTCAAGTTTTACTTCTTTGGAGGAGCTATATAAGAATCTGTAGTAATACAACCAATACGACGTAGTACAGAAAACAGAATAAGTCAAATAATATCTTTCTTCACGATTATGTCTCATACCATATCTTTTTATATGACCAAATAACCTATAACCACTCCTTCCTTTTTTACATCCATTTGTTGCCTCTTCTATTGTCTCATCCATCTCTCTGGAATCCCAAGAGTTGACACTCCCGCTCGACTAGCTCCTCCTCAATTGAACACAAGACTAGAACTCCCACATACCAAGTACAAGACTCCACCACACAAGCGCTCCAAAGCACCCACACAGCTTCATGCAATGTTACAAATGCACTGCATTAGTACAGTAGTTAGTCGTTAGGTGATTATAATTTGTTTCGTAATTTGAATCTCGTTATACGATAGGACGACAAGTCAACACCACTGTGAGGAGTATTTCACTAACAGTAAGTTAAGTACACATTATGATTAGATTCTTCTAGTAAATGCTACATTTGTTAATTTATTTATTACTAGCAACCCTACCCAGCTTCGCCCGGGAACAGATATGAATGCATAACGTGATAAGCGCTTTTTATTTTCGATGTCAATGATCAACGACCTATATCCGTTATACGTCTCCGCATGATGGGTTAAAATCACTGACTGGACTATTAAGTATATTATCATGGAGAAGCATGTGCATCGAATTATTGTCAGTCGTATTCTAAGAATGGCGAGGAGCATGAGAAACAAATCCCCCTTCCGTCCAATCTTGACTTGTGTATTTTGCGGAACAAAAAGTTCACAGGCGAAATGAAGAAAAGCCGAGTTGCATTTCCAGGAAAACACCAAACACAACCACTCTTCTCTGAAATCTTAACTCAACACAGCTCGACAGTCTGCTGCTGGCTGTATCTGGGGTAATAGGTTCGCCAGCCAGTTAGGCTCGCCCCTAGCTAGCTCGAAAACTGTCGCCTCAGTAAATAATTCAATTGAGATTGTTGGAAGAAATGAAAACGTAAAAACACTTATAGTGGACGCTGTATTGAAGATAGAGATATGCTCTCGTGGACTTCTTTGTAGAACTTTCCACTCTGAACAATTCTTGCACTCATAGTATGTTGATATATTTAACGGTTTGCCCAGCGTAAGCTTAAAAAGAGCACGGACGCCAGGATTTTGGACCTTTTTACATAAATCATAGCTGCTTGTCTTCCTTTGAGCATAAATAAATCATTTTCTACAGAAACATTCCTCTAGATATCCTTTACAGAATGGTGAAAACCACATCAAAATCCATCCAGTGGTTTTGGAGATTACCCGTGACATCCAAAAATTAGGGACTTTGTTTTATACTAAGTAGAGATTAATACATTGCGTTATTCTAAATTGTATACACACGCATATACACCTTTACTCACGTAATTCACAAATCCTTAAAGACAAAACAAACCTAACATATAACGAGATTCAAATTGCGAATCGTTTTATAATCACCTAACTAATGATTACTGTACAATAGTAGTGATTTACATTAGTGAAAATTTAATCTTCAACACAATGTTCAGGATCTGATGATGGCCACTTGAGGGTCGAAAAGCGTAATCCTAAATTGCCCCATTTAATAGTGACTGGTAGGTTAAGCCTGAACTCAGACACTACAGTACCTAAGGGAACATGATTGAAAAAGAAAAGGGAAAAAAGGTTTAGGAGTGGAAGTAATCTTAGGCAGAGAGGAAGAGAATCCCAACAAAGTAATAAGTGATAAGGTAGTGAGACAAGTTATATATACTGCGCTAAACTTGTGGAAGCAACTTGAATAAGCGGGAGCCCGAGTGTGAGCAACGGAGAGAGCAGCGTGAGCTGAGGTTACCGGCGAGCTATCGCTAAGTGCTCTTTGGTGTATTCTTTGGAATAGCAATTGCTGCTCTTTGCTTGTTTCTTTCATCGACTCTTTCTTTCTTTCTTTCTTTCTTTCTTTCTTTCTTTACTTGCAGACACCAACAGCGACCGTCAGAATTCCATTTTTCACCAAACTTGTGCTTGATTGTTTCTAAGTTAGTTTCAGATGTGTATCATCTATGAAATCTACCTAGCAGCATCTCGCGGCAACCCGTCGAAGCCTTTGAACTCAGCAATTTCAAGATTGGATTCATTCTACTCAAACAGTGGTCATCGTTGTCGCCATCTGCCATTTCCCGAGCGGAGATTTAGGTACTATGGCGAAAGGTGGTGCGCTGGCGAGCAAAGGTATGCCAGAAAAAAATGATTTGTGTACTTTCCCTTCAAAAGGGTGATATTTTCTTGAGCAATCTGAAATGATACAAATATTTATATTAGCCGGAATGTTTTTATTACCCGACACTGTAGGATCCCCAACAGAAATGCCAAATGTCCTCAGAGTGGGCAGAGATAAAGCACCTTTTGGGCTTTTAGTAAGATTTTTATAATTATTAGTCGCAATCGTTAGAGAGAATCAATTGTTGCGTTTAAAGATGGATAAACTCTTACCCAGCAGGGTGCCGACTAAAAGTTTAGAAAGGATGAATAGACCCAATCCTAATTTGAACAAAACCAAAATTCTAGACAGTAAATCATAAGCCAGAGAGAAAATTTCTACAAGTAGGAAGCTGGCAGAGCAAGCTATACTTGTCTTAATAATTTACTAGAATTAGCTATGATTGCTAAAATAAACTTTTTAAAATGATGTTAGCAGAAGTTTTGCTCTAAACGCAACAAGTGATTGAGTTTGTAGTAAACTTATCATTCGGTAAATTGCTTTTTTTTGAATGTTGAATTAATCCAAAAGAAAAAATTGGGAAGGAAGTATCCTACCTAACAGCTCTTCTAGCAATAGAAGTAGAAAACAAATAATAAAGAGTTTATTTAACAAAGAGATTAAGTTGAAAAGCAATATCGATTTAGATCGCAGACCTGTTTTGAACTAAATAACATTTGTTTTTTGTTTTAAAACCATTTAAAGTTCTCAGACCTATTGCCAACACTAAAATCCTTACAAGGGTTTTCAAACTGTGCATAGAATTAAAAAAAAATTAAAGCTTATAATGATAATACTAAAGGACTTACAATTTGGTTTAATAATTCGTTAGATTGGTTGGGTAGAATGCCAATAGTTTGAGAATGCCTTTGTGATAAGCGAAAAAGTTATAAATCCCTGGGAACAGCAGGAGAAGAAAAAGGTGATTAATAAGTGGATTACAACCAACAATAATTATACAGAAATTAAGAGATGCTAAATTCGAAAAGGTCAGGTCACCTTCTGTGAAACCTGGATTACACAAATTAGATAAATGTTTAACAATTAGAAAAGTAGAACTTCTTGGACGCAACAAGAAAAAATACGTATTAAAATGTGGGTTTATAACCACATATATTTAAGCAGAATGAATAGATGTTAAGTTAAGCAAAAGTGGGAGGGCGCTTTTTATAAGCGAGGCATCATAGAACAAAAAGAACTAGTTTAAATATACCCTAAATTGTTAGTAAAGGGAATTAGGAGTATAGGAAATAGGGAGAGTCCTGGCTGATTTTGTTGATACGAGCGAATCGCGACGCGGAAGGAGCCACACATTCACTTTTGCAGCACTGAAAGTGTATATAACATTTGTAAAGATGCACTGAAGTGAACTTTAATCTGTTTCTGGCGTTAGAAAGTTTTAGGTTGAAAAATAGTTCCATTTAACTTAAGTTGACAGTAATTTGGACGGTGTTGAGTATAGTTCTTCACAGATTAGAGTCTGTTGCGAATGGAAATTTCCAGAGATGTAATGACGGTTGAATAGGGTAGCAGAAATCCCACGGAGGAAAAAAGTCAAGTTTTAGACAGCTACAAGTTTTAGCAGAATCCCACGTTGCGGGAAAGGTATTCCCTTATTTAGTACAAGAAATGCTAGATTTCATGACTTTAGTAGCAAGCCCAGTTGGCTATGTAAGACAATTCCCGCGGGGGGTAGTTTTTGCACAAGAGTGCAAAATCAAAATACTGCCCATAAAATCCATTAAAGCTTTCTTGATTAAGATTAAAACCCTTTTAAGAGATGGTTAAGATCATTGAAAGTAGTTACTTATCTTGCCATGATGGATGTGATGTTTGCTGCAGCCGTTAAACACAAGTATCAGACATGGCGTCGATTTAAATCACCTCATGGGAAAGGAGGTGGTCCTCCTTCAGAGAACTAAACTTTTCACGTGTCCAACTAGACTAGTAGTGGGCAAGACATTTTAACACACAGATGGCCAGAACGACGTAGGGGAGGGGGGAGGAAACAAGAGAAGCCAAACACTGTAGGAAACATTGGTGAAAAAAAAAAAGTTCGTTACAATGAGATTTTGATACATCAATTCAATCTTCATGTAGATGGTAGATGACGATGAGAGCGACATCTGCTTAAGCGGAACTTGCTGAATTAAAACCATCGACAGATTGCCACGTGGAGCGTCATTAAACGTAGCAGGGAGTACAAATATGAAACAAACTTACATAAAATAAATAGATGTTCAAAGAAAGGGGAATACAAAAAGAGGTCCCTGTTGGTTTCTGCGGTGGAAAATAAAGAAACCAATGGAAAAGGAAAAGCAAAGAGCAGCGGCTGCTAACTCTAACTAAACGTGTATGCCAAAGAATACACCAGTGGCAATTAACTAATACATGCATTTTTTTTTCCAGGAGTGTGTTATTACGAGGATCATTCCATAAGTAATGACAACTATGTTATATCTTTCAAACATATGGCATCACGGTAATTCCAATGTAGACATTTGAAACCCCGCGGCAAAAAGCACAGAATTCACCCGACAGAAGGCGACTGTAAGTGCAGGAGGCTAGATACCAGCGCCATACACGTTCATTCTGAGCTTGGCCGTGCTACGAGATGGATGTAAGCAGATTGGAACAGATTTATTTGTCGTGTGGCCTCCTAAGAGGCCGAGTTCAGGTCTATTTAGTCGACGCCCGTGGGCGACCTGCGCTTCGAGATGAGAGATGGAATGGATTAAGAAGAATGAAACTGGGCAAGGATGTGGAAGGAAGTGGCCGTGGCCTGTCAGAAGGTACCATCCTAGCATTTGCCTGGTGTTGAAAATGGGAAACCACGGAAAACCATTCCAAGGATGGCCGACGGGGGGGGGGGGGGGGGAGGGGGCTCGAATCCACACGTCTACCGAGACAGCAGAGAGCTTGGCCCCATGTCCTAACGCTGCGCTTTAGCCACTCCTGTCGGTTATTGGAACAGTGATCATTCGTGACAATTGCTTTTCTCGGTGGTAGAAATGCTACGCAGTGTCATGTGAAGCTGTTGGTGATTACCGAACAGTTGCACGTTGTGTGGAGTCTTTCCGACATGGACGCGCAGCAACTGCCGACTCGCCGCGAAGTGGGCGCCCCTTGTCTGCCCGAACTGACATGTCCATGTCTGTTATTGAACTGTGTTCCAATGCTTGGAATCGGTACCCTGGATGTTAATTGATTGATGTGTGTTCCATTTGTGCTAGTACAAAACAAATTTACACAGAGTCCCATTGTGTGCTTTTCCTTTGTACCTTTGCCGTTAACTCCTGTATTCGAACCCTATTTTCTGTTGGCATTGAGATATCACACGGCCTTAACGGTTCAATGCACATCGTGAATTTCCAAGGCTGTAGCATTATCGAAGGATATATAGCGGCTTCGGTGCGTAGTTGGTAGCATGCTGAACTGCTGAGCCCGAGATAGCGGGTTCAAACCCGGCCGAAGTCGTCAGATTATTTAAGAGCGTTAAAAATCGTTCAGTATGCCTTCCTCCGGAGGGGAAGTAAAGCTTGAAGCTTGAACCCTATTTTCTGTCGGTACTGAGATATCTCTCGGCCTTAACCGTTCAATGCACATCGTGGATTTCCAAGGCTGTAGTTTTATCGAAAGATATAACATAGTTGCCATGACTTGTTGAATGTTTTTACCTTGTGCACCGCCCAGTCATTGGGCACAATCGTGTTGACCGTCTGAAGAGCACACATGACAATTGTGTGTAGGCAACACTGAAAGAATGGCTTCAAATCTCTATCTTTTGAAAATACTACATCCTCAGCCAGAAACCGAACCCTCAATTTTGGAATTATGAGGTGAATACTCAGCCACCGTTCAACCCCAAAATGGCTATAGGATCGGTGAGGTGGCGATTCTACCCATATATTCTGAATATAGCTCCACAAGGATGAGTGTACCAGATTTCAACACTCAGATCAGTATTAAGTTTCTTGGCAGAGCTGGAAATCGAACCAGGACTTCAGGGCGACACACTAAATTGGTATCGACTACATCACGGAAGTGAGTTGGTCAGTCACCACGGGGGCCCGGGTTCGATACACGGCTCTGCCATGAAATTTAATTATGGTCTGATGGCTGGAACGGGGTCCACTCAGCCTCATGAGGCAAAACTAGGAAGAGGTCCGTTCAATTCCCATCTCAGCCATCCTGCAAGTGGATTTCCGTGGTTTCCCAGTTCTACTCCAGGCGAATGCCGAGATGGTTATTAGTTTAAGGCCACAGCCACATTCTTCCCAATTCTCACCTGCATTACAAACACACACATTAGTACAGACACCACTATATATACACACCCAAGTACACGGAGCTAAATGACCACGATGTCGCATAGCTACTGATTGAATTAACAACAACAAGTGGTTTGTTACCCATACGCAGGACTAGAACCTCCTACGTGAGTAAGAGTGATTTACAGTTCAAAGATTCATATTTGAATTGACTTTTTGTCAAAATCAGCTGTTCAGCTTTAATCACATAAGTGATGTTCTGCTTTAAAGAAGAATATCATTATGTTTTCTCTGGAGAGTAAGTGGCAGATGCTTGAGATATTTTTGTGTGCGAGATGACGGGATGCCATTAGCCCGACGTTATAAATGGATTGCTTACATTATTCTAAAAAATATATAAGTTACTAAATAATTCATCATAAAATTGGAACCGACATAATGTTACTTGAGATGACATCGACAATTTCTATGCATCATCCCTTATTAAACAATCCATCCGATGCATTCTGAAGACCGTAGAGTTTAATCCGCGGCACGGCCGAGCTACTACAAAAATAAAGGGTGGTTAGTTGTATAGTTATGAAATCTAGTATCCCTAAACTACTGTGGTGCACATCAGAAAACCGCAGCGCGCCAATATTCCGCTCTATGTTTTTCACATTTCCCGCTAGATGGCCCCAGTATCTACCCCGTCCCTCCCTTTCAAGACAAGTAATAAGGTGATCACTAACAAAAGTCAACACAAATGTTGAGACTGGGTTCTGTATGTCAGATTTTGATTTGTCATGCCTAAAGCTTTTCCTAGCTCCGTATTTTGTGTGGAGCGCGCTGCGAAATGCGCAGTCCGCAGTGCGGAGCCTACTGAATAACACGGAATCGGACGACATCGTTTTCCTACACTCCTCCGCAGTGCGCAGTGCACTCTGCGCAACTGGACGACTCCTTTGAGAGCAGTCAAGTGCGGACCGCGATACGCAAAATCCGAGTATTTGGGTTGTTTTTACCTGTGTACGGTAGATTTCTTTCTTTGCCACAAAATTCAAAAAGAACTAATTGAGCGTGTACAGAAGTTCTAATTGTAAGTTAAGTTCAGTAACATTGTCCAAAGAAAGTACATTTTTACCCATTTTATATTTTTTTAAATTTCACTATCGATGTTTATTAAATAAAGAAATATATTCTACAATGATTCACTATATTAACTATTTTTCATAGAAAGATACTTAATCGTCGAGCAAATGTGTGTGGATTAAAAGTTTAAACACTCCTTCTTGCTCTCCAGATGTGTACATGGAACTGACAGATTTCCGCACTTTATAAAGACGACCAACAATGAAGTAAATTTCTTCTTCGATATCTTCTTCCTCTTCTAATAAGATCAATAACGCTATTTTTTCTTGCTCATAGGACGAGAGTTCATGTTCACTCACTTCTCAAACAAATGAAAACTTGAAATAGACGCAGCGCATTTCTGAGCTAGGAAAACGCTACCGCGAAGCGCATTGGGATGTGCGGAGGGAGGTCCACAGTGCGCAGTGCGCTCCGCACAAAATGCGGAGCTAGGAAAACACTCCTTAACTAATGAAAGCCAAAATACTTTTACCTAATAAAGTTTGCTTTTGTAGCTACCACAACGAAAGTTCAAATTTCAAGGAAATTCTCGTTTTTTTAGTTCAAACGAATACAAACGTTAATTTACATATTTACATCGCGTTTATTTACAAATCATAGTTAACACTAATCTACAAATAAAGATGCAATACAAACAAGCTTTAACCCTCCATTGGGCGCATCGCATCCGAGACATGAGCGGGCGCAATGCATCTCTGTGAGATGTAAATTTTGATAAAGCTCGTGCGACATTGTACTTCAAATGTTGGTTTTGTTTTGTGTTATGCACTTTATTACTGATAAATTTACGTCATTTATTCACATGTTTGAAAATAATATACAGCGTTCATCAAGGACATACATATAATTAAAATATTGTGGAAGTCCTAAATGCGTATAAAACTTCAGTCGCTTTATAAAAACATGTATCGTACTGTGTCGAAAAGTAACATTTGATGAACTTCCACAACAACTTTTGGGTCATTCAAGTCCAAACCAGGCTCACTACTTGCCATACTTATGACAGAAACCACGCGGTACACTCAGGGCGCAATACATCTTAGAGATGAAATCGCTCACTGTAACACAGAACCGTACCCGATATCAATTAGCAACACATTGGCTGAGAGGGTGCAGGGAGATAGGAAGACAGAAGGACGACTGACTCGACCAGTTCCTCCACCTCCGACCAGTATAACAAAGCATTGCTTGTTCATCTCTCAGATGCAATGCGCCCAACGGTGGGTTAAAGGTCATATACCCTACTTTCTCCTAAATGCTTGGGTATTGTTATAACTCTTTGTCCTTTTCAAGGAGTATAATAGAATGATGGTTTTAGTAGCATAATGAAGCACTACTTTTGCTCATGGAGCCTTTCCATGGTGGGCTATTTGAACCAAGAGATCCTCATTCCGGAAGTTAAATGGTGATTTACATAAGCGGTGAGTCCACGAGTCATCACAACTGCAATATTACTGTATATTAGTACACGTTTCCGGTTCATAGCTCCCCTAATATCTCATCTAAAATTAATGTGCTCTCACTCCACTGCTCCCAGCATTCGTTCAATAACTAGTCTGAAATTCAGTTTTGTAGCCAACGAATTATTGACATCGTTCCGAGCTGATTACTAGGCTACGCTAAATAGAATTTTAAACAAGCAAACACATACCCATATTAATAAAATAATTGCAATATTGTGCTATACTCACTCAAAACCATGTGAATCAAACAGTGCATACGTCTCATATAGTGAGATTATATCACACACGTCTTCGCGTAATTCACGGTGGCGTAGTTGGTAGCATGCTGAACTGCTGTGCCCAAGATAGCGGGTTCAAACCCGGCCGAAGTCGTTGGATTTTTCAAGAGCATTAAAATCCTTCAGTATGCCTTCCGTCGGAGGGGAAGTAAAGCCGGCGGTCCCATGTCATAGATTTATGGAATGTAAAATATCCTTCCACAGACTAAACTTGTGTGAAGCTAAATTTCTAGGTTAGATTTCGTTGGAACGCTCTATCAAAGTTCCAACGTTCACCACTAGGTATCATTGACATCTGGTGGCGAAAGTTTGATTTTATTGATTTTATATTTTTTAGCCTATTTTCAATTTTGAAAAAATAGGCTTATGAGATCACCTTTTGTCCGTGTGTGTGTGCGTGTGTGTGTGTGTGTGTGTCCCCCTAATAAAATCTAAACGGCTGGAGCGATTTCAATGGAACTCGGTAAGTTCCTAGCACTATTCCCGGCGACCTCGACCGTGCCCTTCAAATTTCGTTACGTCTCACCAATCCAACATGGCGGCTGTGCGAAATATTTCACTAGCATTCAATATCTCCGAAACTATTACCGATATCGCCCTGAAATTGTGTACGGTGATAAAGGGCACTACTAGAAGTTCACCTATGAGACTTTCAAAAACCTGGTGACTACAAAACCAACATGGCGGCCAAGCGAAATTGAGACTTTTAAATAGACATTTCTCGCGATTTAACTATCCAAACGTAATGAAACTTGGTACAGCAAATGTATATACACATTGTAATGCACTGGAGTCTAATTTAGTTCAATTGTTTACATAACCTCAAAATGGCGGCTGTGCGAAATATGTCACTGACATTCTATAACTCCGAAACTATTACAGATATCATCATGCAATTTTGTACGGTGATAAAGGGTGCTAATACAAGTTTACCTATGTATATTTCATAAACCTGTAAAGTACAAAACGAACATGGCGACCAAGCGAATTTGAAATATTTTAATAGACTTTTCTCGTGATTTAACTCTCTGAGCGCAGTGAAATGTGGTACAGTAAATGATTTTACAGATTGTAATGCACTGCCATCTAATTTAGTTCAATTGTTTACATAACCTCAAGATGGCGGCTGTGCGAAATTTTAAAATTAAGTTTTTATTCTTGTGTCGTAATCATGCGATCGAAGTGAAAGTTTGAATAATGAAGCTAGGCAATAATTGTCCTTGAATGGTACATAACTCTATGGCCTATACATATAACAATCCTAAATGGCGAACTTCCGAAATATTTAGACGGTTCTCAAAATCTATGAATCTTTTACAGCAACCAGCCTGAATTTTTTAATGTTCATAGAGACTATGAACATATGTTCACCTATAGGACTTTCAGTAACCTGGTGAGCACAAATCCAACATGGCGGCGACGCGAAGTATAAATATTTAAATGGGCGTTTCTCGCGAATTAACTATCCGAGTGCCGTGAAACGTTGCACATTAAATGCTTATACAAATGTTGATCCACTGGCATGTAATTTATTTCAATTATTTGCATAATCACAAGATGGCTGGTGTGCGTACTTTTAAAATCTCGTTTTTACTTCTTGTGTTCTAATCATGCGATTGAAGTTTGAATACCACACGTACACAATAATCTTAATGTAATAGTACAAAAATAAACATCCATCCTGGCGACCACATGAAATATTTAGACGGTTCTCAATATCTACGAATCTGTTACAGCAATTAAACTGAAATTTTGTTTGTTGATAGAGACAATTAACATGAGCAGGATATATGAAAATAGGCTGTATAGTTCTTCACGGAACTACTTGTTATTTAGTCGATTTACCTTCTAGGTTGGTGGTTCCCACGGACTCAGCGAGGGAACTCACCACTACCGCCTCTACGGGCAGTGACCCACGGACTCAGCGAGGGAATTCACCACTACCGCCTTTACGGGCAGTGTCCTGGAGCTTGGAACATCTGGTCGGGTTGGATACAACTGGGGAGGTGTGATCAGCACTTCGCCCAGGCGGCCTCCCCTGCAAAGCGAACAGGGGCCTCATGAGGGATGGGAAGGGATGGAAGATTGGGATGGATAGGCTAGAAAAAAGGAAGGAGGCGGCCGTGGCCTTACAGGAGGTACCATCCCGGCATTTGCCCGAAGACGAAGTGAGAAACCACGGAAAACCACTTCGAGGATAGCTGAGGTGGGAATCAAACCCCCTCTACTCATTTGGACCACCCGAGGCTGAGTAGACCCCGGTGCAGTCCTCATACCCCTTTTAAAATTTCGTTGCAGAGCCGGGAATCGAACCCAGGACCTCCGGGGTGACAGCTAACCATGCTGGCCGCTATGCTACGGAGGCGACGGTGAAAGTTTGAACTACTTGAAATTGAATGGAACGTGTAGCTCACCCTCTGGGTGTCCACTGGAAGCAGCTACAGACTCTGGCGAACCGAACATGTCCTCGGACACTCCCGGCACTAAAAGCCATACGATAAATTAATAATTAATAATTAAAAAGAAAAAATCACTCTCGGCACGCCGGAAGGCGGAGGTAGATTTCACCGGGCAAAGAAAAATATTTCGAATTTACTAAATTTGCCAATTGTTGTATAGCTACGAACGTTGTACAAGTTTAGCGTACGAAAAGCCCATCATATAGGCATAGCGGCGCGCTCTCAAGCGACCGATCATGACAAATGAGGATTCGAATGAGAGATAATAGACATTAGCAGTTTTGAATTTATTGTACTCTAATTTCATACATATCTATAACTAGCTGTAGTACCCGGCTTCGCCCGGTGGATTTACTTGTTTTATGGATGATAATGAATATTACTACAGAACTGGTACATGACACTTAAACACGCAATGCTTAAACCACCAGAAAATAAATATTTTTTAAATATAACTTTTTGTGGTGGTTGTAGTGGGGTGATAAGCAGTAAGAGACGTAACATTTAAGTCATTTTCCCGTAATGATAATTATGAATAGGGAAACGGCTATTTACTTACTACAGCACTGACACATGTAATTTACAAATAAATTTCTAAAATAATAAGAAAGAGGTGTAAGTGAAATAAAAGACACTGTCTAGGGCCTATATCTCATTGTCTGTTAGAAATGTAGAGACCAATAGTGTAGTCTTTTGTCGCATAGCGCCGTAGGAAAATAATCAGAACACTTTGGAAAAATTTGGCTGTTCCGAGATCCTGAGGTAGCAATAGTATAAATTATCGCCACATAGCACTCAACGATAAGGTTCGGAATAAATGAAGGTAAATTTGAAAGCACCAACGCTTATTTCAGCTGACAAACTCAATGTACTGCACCAACACCATTACACTTATACAGAGGCATAAAATGTTCATTATGATAACTGTTTTAAGGGGCCTAAGAAATCTTTTTGCACTAATTACTCTCCGTGACTGCAATTTATAAGCAGCGCAAGTTTTAACTATTTTCGCAATTCTGCACCAGAACACTGGTAGGGGTGACGTGATGCAGCCCGAACTGCCCGTCAACAATAGACTTATTAAAATACTCTTACAGTTACACTACTATGGACATGAATGGTTCGAGGGCCTTAATACGTGGTCTTCAAGTTCAGTTTGTTTGCTATTCTAAATGTAGGGAATGGAGAGCGTAGTCCAAAATATCAAGTGTACAGTGTTAAAAGCAGGGTTTCAAAGTGTATGTAAAATTTGGTGCAATTAGGAGGAACGGTGTAGATTTGTGATATGGGGCTTAACTGCAGGGAATGGAGTGGTCTGTCCGAAATTTCATGCAGATTCGTCGGGTTCCAAAGGGTAAGTATGTGAAATTTGGTTCAGATCAGTGAAACTGTGTAGATTTGCGCGAAAGGGCCTAAATGCAGGGAATGGAGTGGTCTGTCCGAAATTTCATGCAGACAGTGTTACTCGCCAGGTTCCAAAGGGTAAGTATACACATTTTGGTTCAGATCGGTGAAACGGTGTAGATTTGTGCCAAAGGGCCTGTATGCAGGGAATGGAGTGGTCTGTCCGAAATGGCATGCAGACTGTGTTACTCGCAGGGCTCCAAAGGGTAAGTATACAAATTTTGGTTCAAATCGGTGAAACGGTGTAGATTTGTGCCAAAGGGCATAAATGCAGGGAATGGAGTGGTCTCTCCGAAATTTCATGTAAACAGTGTTACTCGCAGGGTTCCAATGGCTAAGTATACAAATTTTGGTTCAGATCGGTGAAAAGGTGTTGATTTGTGCCAAAGGGCCTAAATGCAGGGAACGGAGTGGTCTGTCCGAAATTTAACATAACCTAAACTATTTCCCCTGAATCTGGCTATCATATACAAAAATAATTTTTCGAATCCGACTGGTAGTTCCAGAGATTAGCGCGTTTAAACACATAAACACACAAACTCTTCAGCTTTATTATATTATTATAGATTTCTTTAAAATATGATTTTTTAAAAGAATTTTTGAAGTGTGCGATTTGCATATTATACTGTTGTTGTATATAGATAGACTTTTGAACTGACGGAAGTTTTGGGGTCTAGGGGATGTGAAAAGCGAAGATAGCCTATGTGAAAATTTTCCGGAAGTCGAAACATGGTACCCATTGCAATAGGTAGCTTTCTTATTAAATCCACCTAAAAGTGAAAGGTCCTCTAAAGGAACATGCAGATGGTGGATAATAATAATAATAATAATAATAATAATAATAATAATAATAATAATAATAATAATCATAAGAAGATATGAGTCGTGGTTAAATATTAAAGGAAGAGAAACGTAGGCCACAAACCACTATCGGTTAAAAGAAGGGTAGTTAAGTAAACTGATAATTATGGTATAGGTGTCTTTGATACTGGAAATTAATTTTAAGTTGCCTCAGAGGCGTTTAGTGCGGTGTAGGGAAATGTTTAATTTGTTTTTGGTAGGCGATGCACATTGTGTTTAATGCTTGATTGTGTGGTCCACAGATGATGGAGGGAAGAATGTCTATGTCTATGAAATTACTGATTGGTAATACTATACTCACAGTTAGCATTAGCCCCTGGCATGTATGGCGGGTGGTATGATCTGTCCCTGCGCTTTGTACTAACGTAAGCATGCATAACCCAGCTGTGCCCATACACAGTAGCACGTCCGTATTAGCGGCGTCCAGTCATTGCACGCTTGGCGTGCTAGCTATGCAGCGTATTGCGTTGGCAGGCTGGCTCATGCCTCCATTGGCCTCTGGCTGCCCTGACTAATGGCACTGCGACGGTTATTCGCCGCTTCTCACCGAGTCAAGTTGGGATCGCTAGCTCACCAGACGTAATGTAAACAAACAAACAAACAAACTCATCCTCCAACGCGTTGGTTGTCTGACACATCTACATTGTTTCGCGCGTGTCTTCACGTACCTGTACTTGCAGATTACGGGCTTAGCATTAAACAAGTCAGAAATACTGATCATGAAACTCATTTAAGGCATTGCAATTTAGGTCAAATTATTGTTTTTTCCCTCGTTTTAGTTTTGTTTCTATTTGTTTTCATGTTTACAACATATTGAATACCGTTTGACGTTCGATCAATCAACACAACATAGCGAGGGCAGTACGGGAGGGAGTGAGATAGGAAGGCGAGTGAGACGGACAAACATAATATAGATTTTCCCCCAACATCGCTGCAAGACTGTCTGCACCAGAAGTAAGCAATGCTGGCGTGCAGCCGGCGTAGCAGTGTGCCCGGCGTGCTATATGTCGTATTTTTGTCGTAAGCAATTTCTTCTTACAATCAATCCTTACGGAAATAAAGACGTAAATCCAAAATTAGTCCCCCTAACCCCACTTCACCGTTGTATTATAACGATTGTTTCTTGTGTATATTCGTGCAATACTGACCTTGGACGTAAATAAAATAATTTATAAAATTGCATGCAGCCTTTCGCATATTACGCGCGTGATACACGCAGACAAAAATTGAACCAGCACAATCCTCAACCTTCATTTGGCAGGATTTCAAATAGTTCTATTTGATCTTGTCCTCTTCCACAGATTCCTGTATCCATATTCCAAGAAAACATAACATATCTTGACTTTAAACAATGCACAGTCAAAACCCAATTCACGCAGGATTGAGAATGCAGTCTAAAAATGAACTGTCGAGTATTACTGAGTGAACGACATTAAGCTCTCTATTTAGACAGCTAAATGTATCTTCTTCACTCAGCTGGGGTCAATAAAGACTAACTAGTGATAGCAATAGCAATATAGCAATAAACTGGGTAGAATTTGGAATGAAGCTCAGCAATTAACAGTGGAGTATTGCTGACTAGGTGACATTATGCTCTCAATTTTGACTGCTAAATGTCTCCTCACTCAGCCGGGGTCAATAAGAACCGGCTTGTGATATTGCCCGGACAGAGTCAATGGTGCTTGTAATGCAGAGAGCTGGCCACGGCGCTAATTTAGTAGCGTCACCAAGATAAACACCTGCAGTAAAAGGGAATTACTACCACCCACAGTGCACAGTGTGGCCTGGATCTCTCAGATACAGTCCTCACACATCACCTCGCTCAAACAGCAAGGGTGATAAACTATTTAAAAGAGAGTATTATTGATCCATGTACTGTGTTTATTCAGTTATCAGACCTCCCAATTAAAGAAAGAGTGCCATCTAAATTTATCATTATTTCTTCTTCGCTATTTCACATGCATTTTATTATTCTCTCTGTTTTTCTCTAGATTTCTCTGTAGATTGTTTATCGTTCTCTATTACACAATAAACATAAGGAACATATATCAATAAAACAAAACGACTGTTGTGGTGTCACAGCGTACCTCGTCCTTAACCCTGACCCCTCGTCAGTCGGGCAAGCCCCGACGTCCTCTACTGCATGAATTATTAGCCTACTTTTCACATTTTGCAAAAATGAGGAAAAAGTAGACTTATGAGATCGGGCAAATGTGTGTCTGTCTGTCTGTCCTTCTGTCTGTTTGTCTGTCTGTCCTTCTGTCTGTCTGTCTGGCTGTGTGTGTGTCCTCCCCTATCAACTCCTAAACGGCTGGAGCAATCAAAACAAAATTTGGTAGGAGTAAAGATCTATACCTGAATATCTCACGGCCATATTTGAAAATGATGTCAGTGCTACCAACTGCTGAAAAATCGCAATTGAAATTTGAGCTCCATGTTGGTTATCTTGGAAGGTATGAATGGGAGCTATTTCAAAATTGGCACACGTATATATAATAATATTGCAGTTTAATTTCCAGGAGGCCATGCATGGCAGTGTTGCCAAAATGATTATAAGCCTGCTGATAGGTCCAATATTTAAATGCATATAACTTCTACACTATCAATTGGAATTTAACCAAATTTCGTATGTGCTATGTGTACATAAACGGATATGACTGAGCGTATTCTTAAGACCCTCCAGGGCTGCCAACTGTTAATAAATACTCTCATTTAAAAAAAAAATCCAAAAACCCGTATATCAGAAAGTATGCAAGCCGACAGCTTTAAACTACGCACACATATAGTACCTGACATTCTATATTAATTTGGGGTAACTGATAGATGTCAGTGCTACCAACATGATTCTAAGCCTGCTGATATGTCCAACTTTAAATACATGTAACTTCTATACTATCATTTGGATTTGAACCAAATTTCGTGTGTGCTATGTGTACCATAACAGATATGACTATGTCGACACTTAAGAGTAACGAGGGCTGCCAACTGTTAATAAATACTCTCATTTTAAAAAAATCCAAAAACCCATATATCAGAAAGTATGCAAGCCAATAGCTCTAAACTTTGCACACGTGTAGTACCTAGCATTCTAGATTAATTTGGAGTAACTAATATAGGCCTACGCCAGTGCTGCCAACATGATTCTAAGCCTGCTGATAGGTCGAATTTTAAAATGCATGTAACTTCTGTACTAATTAATGGATTTCATTCAAAATTGACACAACAATAGATCAGATTATTTCAGATGATTTCTGACCAATACATGTATGTCATTGTTGCCAACATGATTTTACGCGCGCTGTTAAATCCAATGTTTAACTGCATGTAACGTCCATGCTATCCATTTGACTTCAACCAAATTTTGTATTCTGTACCTTAAGAGATGGAACTAAGAATATATTCAGTCACCAGGGCCGCCAACTGTAGTTCTCTATTAGGCTACAAATTGCCAGGTATTCAGTATTTCGAACTAATTAGAAATTTCGATATTACCAACATAATTTCGTCATTATTCTAGATAGATCCATATAGATTAATCATTGGCATGTATCTTAAATTTTAAGAAAAGTAGGCTGTTTAGTTCGTCACGGAACTTCTTGTTTTTCATTTGCGTTTGGTGTACAACATTTCAAGCTTCAATATTCAATTGGCGTTTAGTGTCTTAGATTTACCAACAATTTTTGATTGGCGCTAATACCTTAACACTCGTATGTGATGCCATAATGGAATATATATATATATATATATATATATATATATATATATATATATATATATATTCTTTTGCGATTCCTAGGCTAAGCTTTTAACTCTCGAAGACCGAACATTACTGCCTGTTCGCTTTCGCGAATGTTTTTTTTTGTAGGCTATGTTTCCCGCACGGTTTGAAACACACGTTCAATTATTCTGCTCCATTATTTTTTTTCGTTAAAATTGCAGTTTGAACGCGGTGTTCTGATTATTTATTTAACTTACGTTTCATTTGAATTGTTGTTCTTTATTATTCTTGTACTCACCTTTTTTCTGAAGTGTCTTTCTAGACGCACCATACTGTCACACTGTTTCATGAGGTACTGTGTTCGCCTCAGCGGCAACCCTCGCAACGTGCATGGGGCTGTGCGTTGATTGGCTGTTTGACACCCCTCCTTCATTCTGGAATGTTCGGCTGCTGTCGTCATTTCCACTATATATTCTCCGCCTCGCCGTCCTGCGGCCTGTCTTCACCTGCCCACAGCTGTCTGACCACTTCAGTGCAGCCTGCTCGGCGCACTGTTTACCAACACTGTTTGACCTGAAGCTTTCTACGCGGCATGCTTCACTGCTTAGACTTTGTCGGACTGAGCAGTCCGGGGTCAACAACCTTCATCTAGGCGACAGCTTCGTCACTTAATTTCTCTACAACTCGGCACGATGGAATTGTAACTGCTTGCACCTGCTAAACCAGGTCATTCCCAAGAGGCCTGGCACTGCTGGTTATGTTTCGCTGGAGGAATTATCATCTATCTTCTTTGGAAGCCACATCACGGCTTCTTAGAGAACAACTTCACTGGACTTCACGACCCACTCTACGCGGGCCAGCCAATTCTTGGTCTACACTCTGACCTTGGATTCTAGATGAACTAACTTGTCCTGCCTGGACAATCATCATCGCTTCCCGCTATTGTCAGCGGGGTCTCAGCAGGATTACTTATGGAAGATACTCCCTGTATCAAGTATCGAACTGGTGGTAACCAATCACTCATTTTACATAATACAAGGCCAAGCCTTTACTATTTCTAACTTTGTTGTCATGGATTTTTCTCTATCAACTTTTTTATCGAGTTGCCTGTTATTAGTCTTTCTTCATTCATTTTTTTCTAGTCAATGCTACTTACAAGTTGTTTTTTGAGTTTCCTGGAGAGACGGGCATTTTTGAATTGCCTCCTTTAAATAATCATTTTAATGCAAATAATTGTCACTATTTATCCAAATGTTTATAACAATCAAATAAATGTATCAACAGTCAAGTAACTTTTGGTCTCTTCCATATAGTCCTATTATAGTCCACTGTGTGCCCTAAACCTAATCCAATGCTATTTCCCAGTTGGGGTGATATCTTAACATAAACCCCTTTCCATGGTACCTCAACCCCGGATCGAACCCAGAACCTCCATTCTGAGACCACAAATTCTATTCTAAAAAAAAACTTGTGCAATCTAATATTTGTCTTATACATTTCAGTTATCGTGGCTAGCGCAGGAGATCTGCGGGAAAGCGGAAGCAATCCCAGCATAATACACAACTGGTTTTTTTCTGGAAAGCAGGTCTGTCTGGTGCCGCAAGCAGCTTTGGTAAGTGAGTCATTCCAACTTCCCAGCCATGCCAGTAATTATAGATGATAAACTGTTAAACTCTCGGGCGGCCTACAAAGGTCAACTCACCCGTTTTCAAAAATATTTAGCTACTCTACCGAAAGAGGAACAAAACCTTGATATTATATCTCAGCGTTTAAAAGCTTTTGAACAGGCGTACGAGAAATATGATCTCGTGCAACTTGAAATTGAAATCAAAAGTCCAGAACATCAATCAGATAGGGAAGAAGTAGAGAGTAATTACTTTTATACACACGCTCAGGCTGTGGCATTAGTTAGAACTTTGACCCTGGCGTTGAAGGTAGAGGAAACTCAAGGAAGAATTAGCGACCATGGGAATGGTATCAAACCATTGCTACCTAAAATTGAAATTCCGCATTTTTCAGGAAAGGAAGAGATGTGGCAATCATTCTTTGAATTGTTCAGTTCATTAGTACATGATAATGCCACACTTCCAGAAATTCAGAAATTTCATTATTTAAAATCCATTTTGCAGGGACCACCCCTTCAACTTATAAGAGAACTCCCCTTAACAGGAGAAAACTATAACATTGCTATAGAGCTTCTTAAAGGCCGTTATGGCAACGAAAAATTATGCCTACAGAGGCATATTCAAGCCTTATTTAACCTGCCCGCATTGCGAGCTGACAGCTTGTCAACACTGCGAGCCTTAAGTGACACGGTCCAACTACACGTCAGAGCATTGGCACGGTTGAATCAACCGGTCTAGCATTGGGATCTATTCTTAGTTCACTTGGTTACTTCTAAATTTGATTCATCAACCTTAAAGGCATGGGAGAGGGAACTAACAAATGACACTTCATATACCTATGGCTCATTGCTTACGTTTATAAATAATAGATGTCAGGTTTTATCAGCCGTAGCCTGTCATATGTCAGGAAGTGCAGATAACAAATCTAATGTTGTGAAGCCAGTCGGTACAAAAATAAACAAATCTGCTGTCTTTACTGCTCAACATAATTCAACAGATTGTATTCTCTGTAAAGCGCCTCACAGGTTATATTCCTGCGTTGCCTTTAAAGCCCTTTCTACCGACGAAAGACGCAAATTAATAGCTCAAAAAAGATATTGCTACAACTGTCTGTCAACCAGGCATATGGTGCCTGATTGCGTATCTAAAAATACTTGCTCCCATTGCAAGGCTCAACATCATACCTTGCTTCATAGGTTTGAAAAGCCACGTCAGGCTCCTTCCCCTGGATGTTCTAAAGATACATCCCCAGGAGCCAATGCGCAATCTTATACTCAGAGCTCTAGCTCTATTCGTAGTTCCCAGGTGCTACTATCAACCGTGTTATTAAAAGTTCAAGATTCCTCTGGTAGATGGCTTGAAGCACGTGCCTTATTGGATAATGCCGCCACCCATGACATCATAAGTGAGCGTCTCATTAAGAAACTTGGTCTTCCCAAGCAACCTACATTAATTCAGGTTACCGGTATTAACAATAGCAATGTTAAATCTTTGCATTTTGTTCGTGTTCACATCAAAGATGCTGTTAATTGTACCACAACATTTCAGTTGAATTGTCTTGCCATTGATACTATTGGCAGTAATACCCCTAGTACATCTTTTGAAATTAGAAATTGGCAATTTCCTCATAACATTCAGTTGGCAGATCCAACATTTAATACGAGCGCTCCAGTAGACATACTTCTCAGTGCCCAAGTATTTTGGCAATGTCTCCTTAGCTCTAAGGTTAAAATATCACCAGGAGTGTTTGTTCATCATACCAAGCTAGGTTGGTTAGTAACGGGTCAGGTCCCTCGTAAGTCGTTCCAGAATTTCTCACAATGTCATTTTGTCAATACAAGTCTCGATTACAACTTAGAAAGATTTTGGAAAATCGAAACTATAGATTCAGTTTCACCTTCCTCAGTTGAAAATGAAATGTGTGAAAAACTGTTTCGCGAAACAACCAAACGCAATTCAGAGGGTAGATTTGTCGTAACAATGCCCCGAGTGGATAATCCACCTCTTTTATTTGAAACACACCCTAGGGCTCTTAGAGCACTCTATGCTGTGGAAAGCAAATTTAAACGTGACCCTGTTGTTAAAGCTCAATACTCCACATTTATGGAGGAATATGAGGCACTCGATCACATGGAGGTTGTTACCAAGAAAGATGATGCTTCTTATACCCCATCTGAAGTCATTTACCTCAATCATCATCCTGTTTGGAAGAATGAAATTTTAATGGAAAACATAAGAGTGGTCTTTAATGGCTCTGCTTTGGATGCCAATGGAACTTCTCTGAATGACACATTATTATCAGGCCCTCCTATTCAATCTGACATTTCTTCTGTTTTAATGAATTTTCGCTTGTTCCCTATCGCAGTGATATCTGATATCAAGCAGATGTATAGACAGATATTGGTCGATCAACAACAGCGCGACCTTCAGAGAATTCTTTGGCGCGACGAGCCTACTAAACCCGTCAAGATTTTTCGGCTAAAAACATTAACCTATGGACTAAAGCCTTCTGCTTTTTTAGCCATACGTACGTTGAAATTACTTGCTGAACAGGATGGCCCGTTGTATTCTCCTAAGGCTTCTGAAGTGTTAAAATCATCATTTTACGTTGACGATTTTCTTCATTCATTTGAGTCAGTATCTGAAGCACTGCAAGTCTCTAAGGATTTGACAGCTTTGATTTTGGGAGGCGGATTTTCCTTGTGCAAGTGGAACTCTAATTCGGAAGAATTTCTTTCTAAATTTCCATTAACTTCAGTATATAACGACTCAGTAGAGCTTCTTCATGAAAGTAATTCTATCAAAACTCTAGGCATCTATTGGAGTCCTCAAAAGGATTTTTTCTTTTTCAAAATTAATCTCAGTGACATCAAACCGCAAACTAAGCGGCAAATTTTGTCTGAGATTTCAAAGATATTTGATCCTCTCCAATTTTTGGCGCCAATCATCGTCACAGCAAAGCTTTTCATGCAAGACCTTTGGTCCTTGAAAACTGGTTGGGATGAACCAGTTCCTTCCGAGTTGCAAAAAAATTGGATTTCTTATAGAAATAGTTTGGAAGATCTTTCTAATGTTATTATCCCGCGAGTGATTATTCCCTTTCCCTCCTGTGGAGGATATGAACTTCACATCTTTGCCGATAGCTCATTGAAAGCTTATGGATGTTGTGCGTACATTGTTTGCCGTAATTTTGTCCAGTCATATTTCTTTTCCAATTTAATTTGCGCCAAGTCGAAGGTGGCCCCTCTTAAATCTTTATCCTTGCCACGACTGGAACTTTGTGCTGCTCTTCTGGCGGTTGAATTATCGGTCAAAATCCGTCAATCTTTGAAAATCCGATTTATTAAAACTTACTTTTGGAGTGACTCAGCCATCACGTTGGCATGGATTGCCAAACCTCCCTCGCATTGGCAGGTGTTTGTAGCTAATAGAGTGTCCAAAATTCAACAATTGTCTAATCTTGAACAATGGCATCATGTATCTGGCAAGGAGAACCCTGCAGATGTCATTTCTCGGGGATGTTCCCCTCTTATGTTGGCTAACCTGACATTATACTGGCACGGTCCCCGTTGGCTTCTGCAAGAACCTTCCGCTTGGCCAAATTTTCCTCTTCCGGAGTTATCAGACTTGCCGGATTCTGGTAAGATTACTGGATCTTCTCTTCTCGTTTCCGACTCTCCCCTTCTCTTGCAGCGATATTCCTCTTTCCATAAATTGGTGAGGGTTATGGCTTATCTCCTTCGATGGAAATATTTTGTGGTAGAACAACCTCTTTTTCCTAAGCCATATTTAACCCTTTCTGAATTAGGTTTAGCCACTACAAAAATCTTATGGCTTACTCAACAAGAAATATTCTCTGAAGAATGCCAGGTGTTGTCCCAAGGTCAATCCCTTAAGAAATCGAGTAGGCTTTCCTCACTCGCCCCCTTTTTGGATACTGATGGTTTATTAAGAGTAGGAGGACGTTTATCTTTGGCTGATCTTTCTGAGGATAAAAAACATCCAATTATTCTTCCCTCAAAGCATCATGTCACTTCCTTAACCATTCGTCAGTATCATTACCAGCATCTTCATGCTGGTACTCGTACATTACTTTCTATCATTCGTGAAAGGTATTGGCCCATAAACGGAGTCCATGAAGTTACCTCTGTTATCCGGAAGTGCATTCCATGTTTTAAATCCAACCCTAAAGTTACCGCTCAGCTCATGGGTGATCTTCCCAATTTTAGATCCGCGCCTGCTAGACCCTTTACCTTTACGGGGGTGGATTATTCCGGGCCTTTTGTTTCCAGAAGAAATTCTCCTGAGGCCAAAAAATGTATTTCTGGAAAACTCTATATTTCGCTGTTTGTATGTATGGTCACCGGAGCAGTTCACTTAGAACTAGTTACCAACGCCTCTACTGCTTACTTTTTGGCAGCTTTTGCCAGATTTTCTGCTCGCAGAGGTCTTCCTTCAGAAGTATTCTCAGACAATGCTAAAAATTTTATCGGAGCTTCTGAGCAAATTAAGAGAGCTCTTACTCAAAATTCAGCGCTGGAAAGGATTACTGATTATGCTCACCAGAGAAATTTCAAGTGGCACTTCATCCCCCCTTATGCACCTCATCAAGGTGGGCGGTGGGAGTCTTGTGTGAAACTCACCAAGAAGCACCTTAGACGTGTTTGTGGCCACACCCCCCTTTCTCATGAAGAGTTTAATTCCTTAATCATTTTTATTGAGGGCATAATTAATTCTCGTCCTTTATCACCCTTATCTAATGATCCTTTATATCTTCTGCCATTAACGCCAGGCCATTTTCTTATCGGTGGTCCTTTGACTGCCTCTCCCCCTTTGTTATATTCTAATTCTCAATCTTCTTTAGCCATTTCTTGGCGCAAAATTGAAAGTTTGCGCAACAATTTTTGGCGCCGCTGGAGGTTGGAATACCTAGGTTTGCTTCAGCAGCGTGGTAAATGGCGTGTTTCCTGCTCTAACCTTCAGATTGGGGACTTGGTCCTTTTGAAAGACCCTAGTCCCCCTCTTGTCTGGAATTTGGGTAGGGTTGTTGAGTGCTTTCCTGGCAGAGATGGTAGGATTCGCGTGGTAAAACTGCAGTCTTCTGCTGGCAATTTTCTCAGGCCAATCACTATGATTGCTCCTTTGCCACGCGAGGCCTAACTTCTGCGCTTTCTTACTGCAATTTTTTCTCGCCCCTCCCAGCATGTTCGCTTTCGCGAATGTTTTTTTTTTTTTGTAGGCTATGTTTCCCGCACGGTTTGAAACACACGTTCAATTATTCTGCTCCATTATTTTTTTTCGTTATAATTGCAGTATGAACGCGGTGTTCTGATTATTTATTTAACTTACGTTTCATTTGAATTGTTGTTCTTTATTATTCTTGTACTCACCTTTTTTCTGAAGTGTCTTTCTAGACGCACCATACTGTCACACTGTTTCATGAGGTACTGTGTTCGCCTCAGAGGCAACCCTCGCAACGTGCATGGGGCTGTGCGTTGATTGGCTGTTTGACACCCCTCCTTCATTCTGGAATGTTCGGCTGCTGTCGTCATTTCCACTATATATTCTCCGCCTCGCCGTCCTGCGGCCTGTCTTCACCTGCCCACAGCTGTCTGACCACTTCAGTGCAGCCTGCTCGGCGCACTGTTTACCAACACTGTTTGACCTGAAGCTTTCTACGCGGCATGCTTCACTGCTTAGACTTTGTCGGACTGAGCAGTCCGGGGTCAACAACCTTCATCTAGGCGACAGCTTCGTCACTTAATTTCTCTACAACTCGGCACGATGGAATTGTAACTGCTTGCACCTGCTAAACCAGGTCATTCCCAAGAGGCCTGGCACTGCTGGTTATGTTTCGCTGGAGGAATTATCATCTATCTTCTTTGGAAGCCACATCACGGCTTCTTAGAGAACAACTTCACTGGACTTCACGACCCACTCTACGCGGGCCAGCCAATTCTTGGTCTACACTCTGACCTTGGATTCTAGATGAACTAACTTGTCCTGCCTGGACAATCATCATCGCTTCCCGCTATTGTCAGCGGGGTCTCCGCAGGATTACTTATGGAAGATACTCCCTGTATCAAGTATCGAACTGGTGGTAACCAATCACTCATTTTACATAATACAAGGCCAAGCCTTTACTATTTCTAACTTTGTTGTCATGGATTTTTCTCTATCAACTTTTTTATCGAGTTGCCTGTTATTAGTCTTTCTTCATTCATTTTTTTCTAGTCAATGCTACTTACAAGTTGTTTTTTGAGTTTCCTGGAGAGACGGGCATTTTTGAATTGCCTCCTTTAAATAATCATTTTAATGCAAATAATTGTCACTATTTATCCAAATGTTTATAACAATCAAATAAATGTATCAACAGTCAAGTAACTTTTGGTCTCTTCCATATAGTCCTATTATAGTCCACTGTGTGCCCTAAACCTAATCCAATGCTATTTCCCAGTTGGGGTGATATCTTAACATAAACCCCTTTCCACTGCCCACTGGCCATGGGTACGTATTGCAATGCGCAAGTACATCGTAGGTCGGTAATATCTTTGAGGTTGAGCCAAAGGTTCTCCAGAAGCCTGTGGTAACTGGATGGGGAGCGCCCACGGAAAGTAAACGGTGTTTGGTACGCGTAGATGTTGACGGGGTGGAAGGAGTACCTTTGGTTGTCGGGCTGTTTTGTCGTATGTTATGTAAAAAAAAAACCAAGGCATCACTGGTATGTGTGTTTGAATGAGTGCACAATTGAATGGACGTTGATGGTTTGCCGTAAAACTTACTACACTATGCAGTAAAGGGTTAAATACCAGCTGAAGGGAGAGCCAAGAGAATTTTAAATCGAGGGGTAAGGGTTAAACCAAAGCTGTCACCGTTTCCTCAGCGAGCGGGAAACCCTTTAATTCGAGTTTCTCACTAAAATGCATGTATTTCTATAACAATTACCTTTTACCAGAACATTTTATGATCCAAAGCTCTAAGTTATAGAAGTAATTCTACCTTGGATGTGTCATATTTTAAAAGAGCCGTTTTTTCTAAATTTACTTTAGTTTTATTTTGCTAGATGGAAATGTTTACGAAAACGTTGTTAATATTACGACATTTAGGTATATTTCACTAGAAATCTAACTATTGCAATGGATACCATGTTGCGACTTCCAGAAAATGTCGACATATCTTCACGTTTTACATGTCCCAAACCTCAGAACCACCGTCAGTTCAAACGTTATAATAATAATAATAATAATAATAATAATAATAATAATAATAATAATAATAATATATATGGCCGGGTGCAAGCTTTGTTTTTTGACACCCAGAGGATAGCTTGCATGTCGAATTTCGTTGTTCCTTGAATCACTATGAAAGTCAAGGAGGTTGGATATCTAAGCCCCTTGAACACGATAGCACTTTCTAGTAGAGAAATGAGGAACTTTGTGTTGGTGGAAACTCCCGAGATTAATTTTGCCAGTATGAACACGGCCTACTGAATTCAAATGGGTTCTTTGACATGCCAATATCGTATGACATGCGTGTCGTATTTTTTTCGCCTTTCAAAAATCACTTACCACGGCCAGGAGCGAGCCTGCAATCTTGGGGTTAGTAGACCGACACGCTATCCACTCAACCACCGTAGAAAGCTAGTTCATATTTAATATATATATATATATTTGGACACGATAACTACCGTCATATTGCACCAATCACGTTTACGTTTATACATAAAATATAACCATTCAAAATCTTGGTTGAGTTCGTTAAAGGGCAAAATCGCAACCAGAGGGGTGGAAATGGGGGCCTTTCTCGAAAAAGTGAAATATTGCTATAACATTCCTAGGATGTGAAAACTCGAATCCATTCAAAGTTCGTACTACAGTAATCTTTGGATGGACTACTGTAAGAGCCAAATACTTATCTCCGTAAAGTTTATCGATATCATCAACCATCGACCAAAGAGTTGGGGAAATTGAGTATTGAGAGGGAATAAAATCATACCTCCCTTAATGGGCACAATATCAAAACAGCTAAAATAGGTCAACAGTCTTCTAAAAAGGTACTTAAATTTTTGTCTGAAAGAATTTATGATATCACGCTTACGTCAAGAGCAAAATATTTTCTGAATTACATGAAGATGGGGGTTCCTGTATTCTAAACATGTAGAACATGAGAAGTATACAACAATTTGATATATTTTTCTTTGCTTGGTGAAATCTATCTCCGCCTTGCGGCGTACCGAGAGGGATTTCTTTACAAAGAATACTCGAAAATTCTAAAATACATTTATTTTAAAATACCGTGTGTTAAAGTAAGATGAGAGCTTCAGGGAACATCCCAGAAAAATCACTAGATCCTGTTAATAACTTTTGAAATAAAATATAAATGAAGAGTTGAATATTAACAAGGTCAGTATGGGACATTCCGGAGTCCTTGAAGTGTGCATTCTTCCCTTCGTATTTTCACATGGCTTTGTGTTTATTCATTAACAGAGTACAAATAAAGAAAGACTGAAAGATTGCACTGTGTGGCTGTAGCAGGTAGTGACCGACATGATGTGTTTGGAATGCGCGGAAAATCATCTGTTGTTCACACCCAGCGGACGTCTCCTGGCTTGCAGACAACACTGATTTGCAACCACTCTGCTACAGAAAAACTGTTTCTATATATCAATTTTCCCCCTATGGGTAGTTAGCCCATATGTAGTTTCGTTTCATCACGTCCATTTTTTTAACAACTTTTTTTTTAAATTCATTAAAATGTCTAAATTGTGAAATTATTATATTTACATCTATTATACTATTATTACTGCACTAAAGCTGGTTATTTACACAAAATTGAATCACTAAAAACATGAAAAAAACTGAAATAAAAAATATGAACGAAGTACCCCTATAATTATTTCTTCTTGCTTAATATTGTAAGGAAACCCGTAAGAAATAATTCAATGAATTCCTGCATTTTTATGAATCCCATTCCATGAAACTGGTAGGCTTACGCCTTAATTGAGTATTCATTTCGTATGCCATATACCCAGCGCTGTAAATAGATAGTGTTCAGAAAATACTTTATGTTGTTCTTTTGTAGTGGATCTAAGGATCTACTTATAGTGTCAAAAATTATCTCCTGTTTAACAGCACATTTCAACCGACTAATTGAACATCTGAATGGCTGTAGCCTAAGTACTTGGTATTTATATAATTCAAGGTTTAATAATTAAAAATCAGCAATTCCTCTAGGTTTGTGCCGTGTGTTGTGTGGGGTTTCGCCTAGGACACCAAGCTGGCTCATCGGTGGGCTCTTGGTGTCCCCGCCCGGATTCCCACTGGAGTAGCGAACTGCGCGCCACCTCCCTTTATATAGAGTGAAAATGCACTACCCGACTGCGAGAACTAAAAGCTCAAGCAGCCTCAACCTCCCTATGAAGGCTTCCAAAAAGCCAGCTTGGTGTCCTAGGCGAAACCCCACACAACACACGGCACAAACCTAGAAGAATTGCTGAGTTTTAATTCACCGGCCGTGAAAGCCAATATACCATCTTTTAATAATTAACTTTATGTACTCGAATTTCATATTTCGGTGTTAAAGCACGCATTTAAAAATAATATACCTAACTTGACGTTAATGAAATTCTTGTTTAAATTTGAAGGATTTCGTTCGTATTTCCAAAAATTACATATAACGGAGCACGATAGAGAAAATCTGAATACAGACATGGATTCTACGTAAGCAGTCATTTCAGGTATATTGTTTTATCAACATAACTTATGTGTATTTTCTATAATGATAAACTTTGCCAATTTCGATATTTTTTCGATTTTCATTTCAAAATTACAAAAGACAGAAAAACCTGACATGATTCAGATAATCTGAAATCAGATATGGAATCAGTAATATTTTCCCTTGCAGCAGAAATAAAATTGAAATGCATAATACCTCATTACCATGCGCTCTTGTATGACGTAACAAACATCACACATCATTAACCTGTCCTCGGCTGTCTTAATCACTTGAAATGTATTCACATGTGGAATTCCATGAAATATGAGGACACATTTGAACTTAAACAATCTGCCCGAATTCGTGCGCCACTTCATGAAAAGACTCGCCAGATAGTGTATTTAACCGTTAATATGCTATTTGCCGGTGTTACATGAAATTATTTGGATTTTTATGAAGTTACTGATATCACTGTCAGCCTTGAATATTATATTCAATTGTCCATCTCGTGGCAAAGCGGCTACCAATCTTAGTTGTCGGGGATGGTACCTAAATTAAGGGGATACGGAATCGCCTATCTTACCGATGTTAAATTTGTTTATTTCATGTTCCTTGTCCTCAGAAACTAATAAATGTATGATAATGAAATGTATGTCACATTTCAATCAAACCTTACTTGACATTTGAATTGAGCGTTTTTTATATTGGACTTCAGGAGACTCAGAATGTTTTTTCAACTGTCTACACATATAATTACTTTTTTACAGAAACATACAAAACCCAAACAGTTTTACGTTAAACAAGGAAACTTCTCCGAAATATTAACCACGATGTGACAAATGTATATTGTAATTTTTACAGCTCTGTGATAAATAGACGCCTAGAAAAGGAACATACATTTAAAAGATAATGAAACTGAGAAAAGCGCATTTAAAGCATTCCACACATGATGATTATGTAAGGGTAAACTCAAATTATGGCAATTTCTGATGATTAAACTATAATGTATTTCACACCATTTTGAAGGGCAGACTATAGAGATTCATAAAATATAAGAAAATAAAAAAATGTTCATTTTGAGAAATTTAACCGTTCCGTATCCTTTTAAGGTCACGGCCGCCTTTTTTCCGAATGATATGCCTAATTACAAATATACGCACTAGTACAGCCTTTACAATGACACAGGTTAAGAGACTCAGTAACGTCCTAAATTGCTCATGTTAATTTCCAATTTTTATTTACTTTTTTTCAGAAAGTATTATCAGGAACTAACCCTTTCTTTCAGGGTTAGTCTTCAGGACTCTCTCCCTAATTTTGCACAGGATTTTGAAAATAAATAAGTTTTGAAATTTCATAAATATTCTTAAAATTGCTTTATTTCAACATCACTCTCGTGAAGATTTCCATGTGGCAAAATTAAACTTAAGTATGTTTTGAAGATTTCCATCTGGTAAAATTAAACTCAAGTACAGTTTGAACAACAGACGTGATAAAACATAACACTCTTAAAAAGGATTACATCTAAAACATTCATTTCTGCATTTTGAAAAGTTCCGAAGAAAGAAAGGAAATTTTATATTCAGGAATACATCATTGCGAGAAATTGGATTTAAAGAATTGTCTAGTTTTTACAACATGTCACTACGCTACCTCCATGAGAAGCACTAGTATCCAGTTTGTTGATGTTCCACGTTCCTTTGCCCTTGCTTCTAACGCAGCCTCTTTCTTAAACGCGTTTTTGTATCTACCGTCTATTACTTTGGTGGATTCAATGGCTATTTGGCTGCAATAAAAGTAGTATTATTACTTTCTTGGGTTTATTATTAAGATGTACAATGTGCGAAAATATACAGTAAATATAAATATAAACAATGGCGTGATGCACGGAAGCAGATCACTATCTTGGAAGAACAAGCAGCAAAAATAGGGCTTCATATATCTTATTATAAAACTAAATGTATGACTAACATAAAAACTGCTCCACATGAAATTAATATCAACGGTAACAAAATTGCTAGAGTAAAGGAATTTAAATACTTAGGCGAATGGGTAACAGAAAATGGCAATGAAAATAAATCTGTAACATAAAGAATCCAGAAAATGGAGGTTGATTTTCAGTACCCAAAAAATGTTTATAATAAGCAATGCTTGTCACGGAATAGTAAAATTCGCCATTAATAACAGTGAATACACCGGAAGCTCTTTATGCTTCAGAAACGCTCAATTTACAACTCAAATCATTAAAGGAACAATTATAGATTAAGGAAACGAAAATTATGCAAAATATCTTAGGGCCCAGAATTAACAAGTAGTTCCGTGAAGAACTATACAGCCTATTTTCATATATCCTACTTATGATAATTGCGTCTATCAACATACAATATTTCAGTTTGATTGCTGTAATAGATTAGATATTGAGAACCGACTAAATATTTCCGATGGTCGCCATGTTGGACTTTATATAATTATGTAGGTCCTAGAGTTATGTACTGTTACATGAAGATTATTCTGTACGTGTAGCATTCAAACTTCAATCGCATGATTAGGACACAAGAAGTAACAACGAGATTTTAAAATTTCGCACAGCTGCCATCTTGTGGTTATGGAAACAATTGAAATAAATTAGATGCCAGTGGATTAATATTCGTATATTGATTTACTGTACCAAGTTTCACTGCACTCGGATGGTTAAATTGCGAGAAACGTCCATGTGAATATTTATACTTCGCGACGCTGCCATGTTGGAGCGAGAAACGTCCATGTGAATATTTATACTTCGCGTCGCCGCCATGTTGGATTTATGATCACCAGGTTATTGAAAGTCCTAGAGGTGAACTTATGTTCATAGCCCCTATGAACATAAAAATATTCAGTTTGATTGCTATAATAGATTCGTAGATATTGTTTTAATCCCTTGGTTGGGGGGGTAGTTGGGATAAAACACGGTTGTGTTACTGTGTTAATTTAGAAGACTGTACCTGGGTGAGAGTACCATCCCGTAGCTGGGAGAGCTTACTAGTGTAGTGTGTTGGTGTTTGGTGTCTAATCTATTGGGGGTGTCCCTGCAAGATGCAAGTATTTGCTAGGGGATGGATCTCTAAATACAGGCTACTATACTGGCCTGCCAGCTGGGTGGAATGAGTAATACAATAGGCGTGCTAAGTCAGCGGCTCGACGCTATGCAGTCGAATCGCGTGCTGTGAGTACGATGTAGTCTGACAAAGCAATTACTCGCTACTACGGTCACGGGCAATTGTGACGAAGGTCAGGTGGGATATGAGGATGTGAAGTAGAGTGTAATTAGTAATGCAAGTGTAGCTTACTGACCATGTATTTATTGGTCAGTAGATGTAGATTGGTATGTCCCTCTTGGGAAATTTAAACAAGTATAAAATACAATTTGTGTGTACAAGTTTGGGGTAGGTGTTCACAAGAATCAAAGGAGTCTGAGCACGGCTGAATCTCGCCTGGTGATAAAACTGGAACAGACGTCGGACAGGGCCGCCGGCGAAGCACAGAGTAGAACAGATAATGGCTCCAGTTTGGACTCCATTCTTATACCTTTCGGCGCTGCGTGGTCAGCATTGCGTAAATGTAGCTGCCCCAGATAGTTGTTAGTGTGAATGTTTGTGTATGTTTTGCAAGTAGTTGGCTAACCTCCCAGGCTGGGTGGCCGCCGCGTGCTGTGTATAGATAATGTTCTGGTCTTATGGTGTTGCCAGTTGGGGTGGTTTTGGTAAAAGATGGGGGGTGGCTCTCAGGGGGTACTGCCCCCCCCCCCCGGGCTGTAGAAGTCACCCTCATCGATTAGTTCGCGTCCCCGCGAACGGGAACGGGAAGAAGAGTGGACGTGTCGATGTGATGTTTTCTTCTTGGTTTCTCCTCGTACCTCTTCTTCTTTGTCTTCCGTGTCGGTGTCGTGTAGGTGTAGCGATGTCGTGGTGATGTGAGTCCAGCGTGTGCTCAGAGGGGTAGGTTTTGGGTGTACATAGTTAATCTAGGATTGCTCATTTTTAAAAGTTGACATTTGAAATAGTAATAATAATAATAATACAAAAAATACATGATTTTGACATTATATATATATGTTGGTGTTATCCAGGGAGGAAAAAATACCATGGCTGGGCGGGTGGTTGTGCCGTCCGGCGCTGTGTTGGAGAAAAAATTGCTCCCTGCAGTGTATTGTGTAAAAGATGGAAGAAAATAGCAAAAATAAGTTCCCCAGGGTATAAGTTAAAGGAATATATATTAATGGTTTATTATGTTGGGGTGAAACGGGACACCTTCACAATGTGTCGTTAAAGAGAGTGGAAAAGAAAAGTACATGTGTTTTAAATCTGTAAGCAACTGTATACAATATATATAATAATTCATGTGTGTGTACAATAGTAGCAATGACAATGGTGAAGACATAATAATGTGGTACTCTAGCCCATTCTGGCATAGTAATATTTGCATGCTAATAGTAAAGATAATTGTGTTATTACTGGTAATCATACTAACTGTGTTCGTAGACGTGGTTCTAATACATCTGTTATAACAATCGTTACAATAATCATTACAACAACCATTTGTACAATAATACTGCTAATAATACTGATCATAACCGGTAATACTCATGAGTCTGGTACCTTTCATTTCGTAGAACTCTTTACCTGGCCTTGGTATAACATTCGCTGATTCCTCTCTGGCCATTTTCTACTTGGCCGTTTTACCGTAGTTTAGTGGCTAGGCCACTAATTCTTTTTCCATTGAGCTTATGTACTAGTGGTTTTCCCGCCGTGGGTTGGGAAATTCCACCCTGGCGTCGAAGGTTCGGCCCTTACAATACTTGTGCCGCCCTTAGATGCTGAAGTCACGCCTTATTTGCGTGTCATCTTGTTTTTCTGCGTTCAGCGATGCCCAGTATCCCACGGATACCGTGCCTCGGTGGCCGCTACGCTGTCACCTTTAGGAGGTGCAAATGAAATTGACAAAGAGTGCATGTGTCTGTACAAGAGGGAGAGAGTGTGGTATTTCTGTGTTAGGAAATATATTTACAATAGGTTTGTGTACGATCCTCGTCATCTGCGAAACAAAATGTGTTAATGGCCATTCATCTGGAGACATGTACATTCTGTCGCTTCCTTGCTTTCCTGAAAATAGAGTATATTAATACATATAGCATTTCCATCGCTGCGCATAGTATAAAAAATCAATTATGGCGCCACTTAAATCTAAATTAATCTAGGTTAGCCTATGTTAGTCTAGTTTAGCCTAAGTATTGTCGGGCTTACCCTGGTAACGGATTTTAGTTACCAGGTGCCGATCGTGCTATCTTAATACTATTTATTCTATGTATTGTCGGGCTTACCCTGGTAACGGATTTTAGTTACCAGGTGCCGAGCGCTGTTATCTTAATTTAAAAAGAAGTTTGCCTTAAACTATCTTAATTAATACTAAATGAAAAAAAATATCCTGTATATACATGCCGAGGTGAACCATAACCTAATGCCGAAATGTGGTATAGCTACTGTTTTGTAACAGTGCTTATTAAATTTGCTTAAATCTAAGTTGCCTTTGAAATGGCACTGTAACTTATACGCTAGAATTTTGATGGAGGCTCGTCCTGTCGATTTCTCTCCCGGGGGCCCTTGTAGTCCATTGCTGAGACCGGAACCCAACAATGGCTCGTAGTCCCCTCCGTCTTAATACTAATTGTCGACATTACCTTATGAGTAATTAATAAATTAATAGTAATTAATAAAGTCCTGGGCTCCTGCGCTGCTAAAGAACAAACGCCTCGCCCGGCTATCCTGTTTGTCGCTGTTATACTTGCCTCTGTCGGCATTATCCTTCATTTATCATGTGTTTATATTTATTGCTGGGTTTCCCACGAGACCCGCTGTGAGAGCTCGCCGCATTCCTTATTTACATCTCTGGCCGCCCGGTGCGTGACCATTTAATCTCTGGAGACCCGGTGTCATCCATTTATGTGGGCACGGGTCCGAATGATCGCATTCATTCCATACGCATTATTCATTATTCATTTATTATCATTTGTTTGTTAGATCACCTTCACCTCGCCTCGCGGGGCAAGGACCTGGCGAATCTAGGATTGGTCACGCTGAATCCTGAGATCCTTCTTCACTTCACGCGAATGGAAGACTAACTTCCCGCCATGGAAGCTCTACTTAAGTTACATACTAACTAGAAGTCTAGTCCTAGTGTGGTCGTCTCTAGGTTTGTCTCCTGAGTCTAGTGTGGAGCTGGCTAATTCTCCCACCAGCCGTCAAAAGTCTTCCCTGCAGGTTTTGCCTTCGAGGACCGTGGCGCATAGTGGGTATAACTGTCTCCGCCAAGGGGGGTAGGTTAGACGCACCCCTAGACCTTGACGTTTGCCCGTGCCAAGTCATCGATGATTCAACCTTACGTTTGTCAGTCATTCGGTCATCTGGGTCAGGTCTCATCATCGCCTTCTCCAGCTCTGTTCCTGTGTGGCACCTCTGCCTTCCATTTAAACTCTCATAACCATCCAGTGTGATGTCAGACTCCTTTAATTTTAAAATAAAAAGTGTGATTTGTAAAATAAGTGTGTGTGTATCATGTAATTATGTAAGATTTTAAGTGTTCTGGGGTTGTAGAATCTTCTAAATGCATAGTCTACTTTAGGCCTGTAATTGCACTGTCGGATTTCCAGCGGTAATGCCTTGGTAATTTCCTGGAGGCGTTAGTAGGTTTTTATGGCGTTGGGTCCCTTGTTATTGGGATCCGGGGGTGTTATATGCTGAATGGGCTTAAATCGTGGTAGGAAAGGGTCGTACATCGTTGGTCTCCATGTTATGGTGGCCGGGAGCCGATGATGCTGCTAGGATGTCTTTACAGTGAGGGGGATGGGGTAGGTTTTTCCCAAGTGTGCAAAAAAATTAAAAAGTGCCATGCAGGTGTAGTAGCAATAAACCCTGGTATGTGGTTGGGATATTCCATGCATGGGGATGGATATGAGGCGTATCCGCTCTCAATTGAGGATAAGGTATGGGTCGAGGTGTAATAATTCTATGTCCCTTGCATGCGGGATTATTTAGTAAGAAAATATTTGTTAGTGTAAATGCGGCCTCATCTCTTTACATAGAGATGTGCATTAGCTTGATATTGTTTCCGACTCACCCCTGATACTCGGGTGTAGGCTTTAGGGACCAGGGTGTAGCATACCCGAATTTTGGGTAGATGCATGAAGTCTATCAACCCCGATGTGTATTTTGGAATGTAGTCTAGCTGTTTTTATGTGTTTATGTGTTTGTGTTGGATAGTGTTGTAAGTGACAGGTTATGTAGGGAGAGGGGTGCTAGGATGGTATCCCGTAGTTAGTATCTTGGCCATCCTGATGGCACTATCCATCTCTGCTCCTGTCATTCTCACTTGGTCACTATTTGTTTTCTATCCGCTCCTTGGGATGTGCATTGGTGAAATTGGGATGCCATAAAGCATCTACTATATTGTAGAATACCAGTCTGTAAAATGCCTGTGAGTCTGTGATGCCCATGTTGTGTATAAATGTTTGTGTCTGTGGGCGTCGCCTTCGGGCTGCCCTTTGGGATGGTTAAGTGCGGTGACGCTGTGACGTCACGGCCTAATGTGGTCTCCTATTCATACCGTTAGGGTAGCAAGTGATTGTAAGTATGGATTGTCGTGTCCTGCTCGCCTATAATGGTTTTTAAAGATAAAAAAAACAAGAAAAGAAGTTATGAGGGGGGGGGGGGGGGTTGCTCCCTCAGGGAATCTGTCTGTATCCGCCCCTGATTGGTGGGCGCGTGTAGGCAGGAGGTGCCCGTGGCTGTGATTAGCGCGGCTGCGTGTGTGTGGTCGCGTACCGCTGCAGCACGCTGGCGCGTGGGCCGTTATCGGATAAGTCTTATCGTGTGTCGTGTGGCTAATTGTCAGGTGGCGCGTGTAGCTTGTTAACATCCTTGTATACATGCTCATGTGTTCCTAAGATGAATCCTGCCTATAGTGTTTGTACATTACTTGATGCTATACCTATTGTACTAGCGCTGAATCCTGTGTCAACTGTATGCTATTATTATTGTTTGTTTTGTATGCTAGTATCATCATGGTCGCGTGTCATTGTCACGTCTGGCTATGCTGGGAATGTCTACCGGTGATAGTGCTGCAATGCACTGGAATTCGCAACTCAGTGTTTTGTTGTGTTTGTTTTTGCGTCCTTGTATACGGGAAGTCTCTGATGTTATGTGTGGCGGCAGACGGAACGTGACTTTTGCCATTGTTCGTGTGTTGACATTGTTTTGCATTCTGGGAGGGCCAATGTGTTAATCTGTCCTGTTTTTGCTACCGATGTTGTGTGTACATTTCTACCGCAAGACCTTTGCCTTGTGTAATTATCTATAATTTGTGTTTAGGAAGTCTATTTCCTATGTTCGGGGTAATCCAAATTTGGTATGATTTCTGGCCGTAGAAATGTGGTGTTACCTGTTTTGTGTCTGTGAGAGTGGCGTTCCCCGTATCTAGGTTTCGGGCGCTATGGTTCAAAGGAAAGTATCTTGTGGTCCCCGTAGGGGCCTAGCATTCTCGGTACGCCCTCTATTGGGACTCCCGGAGTCGCTAATGCCTAGGTAGGCTCTTGTAACGAGTACCTTGGAACGAATCTATGCTCCTGTATGTATGTTAAAGGACCTTCCTGTGTTTATAATTGTGTGGCTCAACCGTTCATGTGCTTGTGTACGGCACTATTGTAATGCATTTGCCACCTCTAGTGTATGTTTAAAGCGTGTACTCTGTGATAACATGCCATTTGTATATGCATGATTTAAACATTCTAATGCCTATTTCCACTCTTGGCTCCACTCTAAGGGGCACAGTGTCTGTATGGGACCCTATGGTTTTTTCTGTAGGGGATGGTGTATGCATGCTATTTGTGAGATACTGCCCGTGTAATTTGTCTGTTCCCGCGTCCATATTCCTGGTTTTAATTTGGACGTAACTGCGGTTTGCCTTAATTTTGGCCAATTTCCGTCTAAGTAGGAATGAATTTTCCCCTGTGAATGGGTCTGTCTGGTGTTTGGCCGCGCTGGCTGAGTTTTCTGACTTGTCATGATGAAAAACCCGTGTTTTGTATGTAAGTGATCTTTCGTCGGTCGACAATTCTTGTTTTCCACGGCGTCCGCTTTTATTGGGCATTCGGACCCGTGATCCCGTGTAATGCTCCGTGTTTTATGTCTGCGTTGTCTGTTGGGATTTGAGCGTCCCTAGTGTGGCCTCTGATTGTGTTGCCGTGCCAAAAATGCCATTGGCTAGCGTCCTTTTTGGCACGTTTGTATTGTGTTTCTGTGTGTTCGCCCATGCCTTGGTCTAAGGCCTCGGTACTACAATTTTTGCGTTTTATGTACCATGTATTGTGTGTTTGCGACACACGTATGAAAATATACGTTAGTGTGAGTATTTTATGCCATTCGGGACGACCCTCGTACCCTAATTTCGGGAGTTATCGGGCTTTGAAAATGGCGTGAATGATTGTGTTTGTCACAGCCGTAGTGAAAGCACTCCTTGCCCGTTGGGTACTGGCGAAGGTCGCAAGCTCATGTATGTGTTATCGCTGACCTGGCGATAGTATTAGGTTTCAAGTGCTTGCTTCCTTGTCTGGCGGCCCGCTTGCCACATGTGCCGAGACAATGTGTGTAGGTTTGCTGACGTGCCTTTCTAATGTCTGCATATACAGCGTACCTTGGGTTCCCCGTAATGGAAAAGAACCTACCTCTGTGTTCATATATTGTGTCCCCAAATTTTGTGTTGTTGTAAGCGTGGGGCGAATATATTCCTGTTAGTGGTAGTTAGATGTCTTTATATACGTGTGTCTTTGGGCCTCTAGTCGCGTGTTTGGTGACTAGGTGTCGGAGGTGGTTTTATTAATTTGTGCGTATTAATTCTTGTTAGTGTGACTGTCCCTTGTTGCTCTATCCTCCAATTGGATAGTTACCCGACCTTGCATTCCTGGTATTCAGAAGGTCGCGGGTTCGAGACCGTCTTTGTCCAGGGTAATCATTCCTGTTGCCTTTTGGGCCTGTGTCTCCGGGACAGATTTGTCAGTGTTAGGTTTGTATCCCGGTGAGGTCATCGGGGTTCGAAGGCTATTTTTGGCTTTCTTTTCACGTCTGCCAGTGAAATCATTTCCCTTCCTTTTGACAGTGTTCCCGCCTTTACGTGTAGGTGTTGTTTTTCGGGTGTGATATGCCTTCATACGGCGGGCGTGTATAGTGTCCTTGATGAGTTTGCGTCCGTGGCGCACGTTTACTATGTAGTTTAGGTCAGATACCTTCCTACAGACTTTGAAGGGACTTGACCAACGTGGCAGGAGGAACTCGGACACATTTTTCTTACGGGCAGAATTGGAAACCATAACCAATTGCCCGGGTGTGTATTCCACGGTCTTCCTTTGTCCCAAAAAAGCAGGCTCGCGTGGTCAGTCACTACCGTGAACTGGATACCATAGAGGTATACCCAAAGATTGTTCACTCCCCATGAAAATGCCAGCATTTCCCGCTCTGTGGCAGAGTATCTAGTTTCGACGGCCTTAATTTTCTGCTAGCGTAAGCTATGGGCCGTATGCGCCCTTCTGCATCTTCCTGTAATAGGGCCGCTCCCAGCCCGTACTGGCTTGCGTCCACGTGTAAAAATGTGGGCCTATCACTAAGGAAGTGTTGCAGTAATGGTGGTGTGGTCAATAGTTGCTTCAGTGTGTTGAAGGCATCTATATGTTGCTTCCCTGCGTGACATTTGTGTTGGAAAGGCATGGAGCTGGCCGCTTAATGTACTTGGCACGTTTAGCCTCTCGGCTTACTTCCTGGCTCGAGATCTTTGTCTCGGTCAGCGAAATGTGTCCATTCAGTGCACTGCCTGCTCTCTTCATTGCCCACGCTGTGAAAATACAGGGATTCTGGCGAACATTTAATGTGTTGACAGTTCCCAGTTTTTGTGTAGGTGTGTTGTTCCTTTCTCCCTCCTGGGGGGGGGGGGGGGTCTGCAAACCTAACTCTACGTTTGCACTTGTGACCTCGTTTTTTGTTCCAGGTGGTCGCGAACTCGACTCCTGTTGCTGGTTCCCCTATGCCAAGTGAGCTCGCGTCCTGCGCCTTTGTGGGGTCACTTCCCGCCCCGTGTTGTGGTGTAAGGGGTATGGTTTCCCTGTAGAGGGTGTGGGTTTGCCTTTGGTTTGTTCGCGCGTGATTGTGAGGGGTGTATAGTGTCCCGCCCTAGGGTTCCCCGTGAATAGTATGTACAGGTCCCTGTCAAATCCCGCGGTCGTGAATAGCGGGGGCGAGTGCACGTCAGTGTATACGTGTATGTTTGTTTCAAGTACCTTGCCGAGAGAGGTCACCTCTACGGCGCCGGCATACGTACCGTCCCTACCCATATATTTATGGTAGTCCGCCCCGGTCTGGAATGGGTTTTCCCTCTCGTCCGATACAAAATCCCGGTACTCTTTCCATTTGGCCAGGATATGTTGGACCGTTTTCTGTCTGTATTCCCTGTGATGATCCTCGGTGTGCCGGACTAAGAAGTTAATGGCCCTGAACAGACGCCGTCTCCTTGTACGGGGTGTGTTTGGAAACGGTCCGGGGGCGGATCGTCAGCCTTGGCTTTAGTTGGCTGCTTCTTCCCCTTGCTCTTACGAGTCTGTTTAAGTGAGGGGCCTCTCTGGTGTTGTGTTAGGGGAGGAACCTCTGCCGCTTTTTCAGCTGGCCGAACTCCCCGTCTAAGCGTTTTTTGGAAACGTGGGCGTTCTGTGCTGTATGTACGCCCCCCCCCCTCGGGGTGGCTGCGCCAACGCCCCACTTGCTGTGGGTAACTAGGTGTGGGAAGTATAGCCCCCCTGTCTGCCCGGCGGGGTGCCTCATCCCTAAATTCCCTCGGGTGTTCGTCGGGGAGGGGATAGTGCTCTGGGCCCTTTGTGTATGTGTCTCTGGTTTACCGTCCTTTTTGTGGGTTTTTTGTCTTGCGGTTATTGCCCGGCGGTCCGTTTTCTTGTCTCCGCCAGGGTGGGGTGTACGTCTGCTGCTGCGGGGGCGGGTTTTCCCGGCGATTCTCCTTTTCCCTATACTGGGAGGGTGCATATCCTTGTCTGCCTGGGGGTGGGTTCTCCTGGTACTCCCCGTTTCCCTGTGTTGTGGGGAGGCATACTCTTGTCTGATTGGGGGTGGGTTTCCCCGATAGTCCCCATTTCCCCTATATTGTGGGGATGCATAGCCTTGCCTGCGTGGGGGCGGGTTCTCCCGATAGTCCCCATTTCCCCTAAACTGTGGGGCTGCATAGCCTTGCCTGCTTGGGGGCGGGTTGTCCCGATACTCTTCGTTTCCCCTGTATTGTGGGGCAGCATAGCCGTGTCTGCTCGGTGGCGGGCTGCTTCGCCGGGGATGCTGTGGTCGTACTCTTCAGGGTAGTACTCCGGTGTGTACGGGGATGATGGTCGCCGTGAGGGGTATGTCGGCTCTACGTCCGCGTATGAGACCGGTGAGTACCGCGGAGGGTAGTGTGGCCTGTTCTGTGTATGTGGTGTTGTTGGCCGCTGTGGAGGGTAGTGTGTTTTCTCCCTCTCGTAGTGTCTCCTTTCCGTGTACCCCCCGTCCCTTTCGGGATAATAGAGTTCTCCCGTGTCCGTGTGTTCATCCCTAAACGGTCTTCCGCCTGCTTGGATGGCAGCTATCGTTAGCTTCTCCATTCTGTTCACTAATTCATCCATCTTCTGGTTGGTATCGTCCTTTTGTGGATGAAAATGCTGATTCACGGCTTTCTCCGTAGCTTTTTCCGTGATCTTTTTTCCTGCCTCAATTGTTTTAATATTGTTTAACATGTGTTGGACCGTGGGGTTATTCATGATGCATAACTTGTCCACGATGGATGGCCTAAGGCCCTGCATTAGCAGCTTAACTTTTTGCTTATTCGTCATAGCTGCGTTATATTTGTCGCACATCAGCAGTTTTGCGTTTACGTATGATTGTGCGCTCTCTTTAGGTCCCTGTGACCTCTGTCGAATTTGGTCATACAGGTCCTCATCATCTGGTATGTGCTGGAATTCACTTTTCATCAACAAAGTGATTTCCTCCCATGTGGCATCTTCTAAAGTGTCCTCATGGAGCTCGTACCATGTCATGGCCGCCTTCGTGAGGTATGCAGGGAGGAGCCGTTTCCTGACTTCATTGCTCCAGCCATTGATCCGAGCCGTTCTATTGAAGGCCTTGAGGTATTCCTCGGGATCCTGGCCTTCCCCAGTGAACTTTGTGGGGTGGATCATGGGGTATTCTGTGTGCCTGTTCATTTCCTGTTCGTCTGTCTCTCGTTGGCCGTGTAAGGATTCTAATCTGTTTACACTGTTCGCACTGCTATCGTGTGACAAGGTGTTTGTGTTGTTCTGAGGGGAATTAGCCTCACTCCCCGTGTATGACACGTGTGTTACGTTACCAGGTGGCTCGTCACCTGATATATCGTCACTGATTGATGGTGTGTTGTCGTGCTGTGTGGACTTGACTACTTCCACTGTCCTGTCTAGATCCTGTTTCACTGTTTCCAAAATAGTGTGTATATCGAGGACTGCCTCTGTCGTGTGATTGTCTGCCTTAACAGTGTCTGTATCCAATAGCTGTGTGATGCGCGCTAGCAGATTATTAGTCTTCTGCTCTGTGATTTGCAGTTGCTGCAACAATAGGGGGTGGAGTGTTGGTAGGCAATCTACTTCACTAGCGCTGGATATTGGTGATTCTTGTCTGTGTGCACTGGTCTGGGCCTGGGATCGTGTAAAATGTGTGACTTGTGCTGCCGCTGCAGGGTGTTGAGCGCGGATTTCTAATGCCTTTAATTCAAGTTCCTGAAGGAGTTGTACCGCAGTCTGTTCAGTTATCAAGTCGCTGTTCTTAATTCGTAACTTCGGCCGGAGTGGAGTTGTGCTGGCTGACACATGGTGCGCAAAGTCCCTTAGTGTGGATCTAAACGTGGTCATTTAATTTCCACCGACCTTGCACTATGGGGAGGGTGGGGGGTGGGTGTAATAATACAAATCCCCTTGTGATAAAAGGGGTAGATAAAAAGAAAAAGTGTGGGACGTATTTTGGGGGAAAAAAATTAGTCTCGCTTGGCTGCTTGTGGTACGGCTCCTTCTACCACGAGGGCTCGTTGTTTGAGTCCTACCCTTATTGTGCGTGGTAGTAGCGCCTCCACCAAATATGTTTTAATCCCTTGGTTGGGGGGTAGTTGGGATAAAACACGGTTGTGTTACTGTGTTAATTTAGAAGACTGTACCTGGGTGAGAGTAGCTTCCCGTAGCTGGGGGAGCTTACTAGTGTAGTGTGTTGGTGTTTGGTGTCTAATCTATTGGGGGTGTCCCTGCAAGATGCAAGTATTTGCTAGGGGATGGATCTCTAAATACAGGCTACTATACAGGCCTGCCAGCTGGGCTGAATGAGTAATACAATAGGCGTGCTAAGTCAGCGGCTCGATGCTATGCAGTGAGTCGCGTGCTGTGAGTACGATGTAGTCTGACAAAGCAATTACTCGCTACTACGGTCACGGGCAATTATGACGAATGTCAGGTGGGGTATGAGGATGTGAAGTGGAGTGTAATTAGTAATGCAAGTGTAGCTTACTGACCATGTATTTATTGGTCAGTAGATGTAGATTGGTATGTCCCTCTTGGGGAATTTAAACAAGTATAAAATACAATTTGTGTGTACAAGTTTGGGGTAGGTATTCACAAGAATCAAAGGAGTCTGAGCACGGCTGAATCTCACCTGGTGATAAAACTGGAACAGACGTCAGACAGGGCCGCCGGCGAAGCACAGAGTAGAACAGATAATGGCTCCAGTTTGGACTCCATTCTTATACCTTTCGGCGCTGCGTGGTCAGCATTGCGTAAATGTAGCTGCCCCAGATAGTTGTTAGTGTGAATGTTTGTGTATGTTTTGCAAGTAGTTGGCTAACCTCCCAGGCTGGGTGGCCGCCGCTTGCTGTGTATAGATAATGTTCTGGTCTTATGGTGCTGCCAGTTGGGGTGGTTTTGGTAAAAGATGTGGGGGGTGGCTCTCAGGGGGTACTGCCCCCCGGGCTGTACAATATTCAGAGCCGTCTAAATATTTCGGATGGTCGCCATGTTGGATTATTAAATGTACAGGCCATAGAGTCATGTACCATTAAAGGAAAATTAGTGCATAGGTTCATTATTCAAACTTTCACTTCGATCGCATGATTACGAGACAAGAAATAAAAACTTAATTTAAAAAATTCGCACAGCCACCATATTGGGGTTATGTAAACAATTGAAATAAATTAGATACCAGAGCATTACAATGAGTATACACATTTCCTGTACAATGTTTCATTGCGTTTGGAACATTAAATCGCAAGAAAGGTCTATTTAAATTTTCAAATTCGCTTCGCCGCCATGTTCGTTTTATAGTTAACCGGTTTTTGAAAATCTTATAGATAATAATAATAATAATATCGTATGGCCTCGGGTGCCTGGTGCAAGCTTTGTTAATTGACACCCAGAGGGTAGCTTGCATGTCGAATTTCGTCGTTCCATTGAACGCTATGAAAGTCAAGGAGGTTAGATATCTAAACTCCTTGACACTACAGCGCTTTCAAGTAGAGAATGGAGGAACTTTGTGTTGGCGGAAATTCCCGAGATTAATTTTGCCATTGAACACGGCCTACTGAATTCAAATGGGTTCTTTAACATGCCAACAACGTATGACATGAGTATCGTGATTTTTGTCGCCTTCAAAAATCACTTACCATGGCCAGGGGCGAACCTGCAATCTTGGGGTTGGTAGTCCGACACTATAACCACTCATCTTATAGATGAACTTTCAGTAGTGCCCTTTATCTCCGTACAAAATTTTAAGGTGATACCGCTAATAGTTTCAGAGATATAGAATGCCGGTGAAATATTTCGCACAGCCGCCATCTTGTGGTTATGTAATCAATTGAACAAATTTACATGTCGGTGCGTTATAATGTGTATGAACATACTGTACCAAGTTTTATTGCGTTTGGTTGGTTAAATCGCGAGAAACGTGTATTTAAACGTCGAAACTTCGCTTGGCCGCCATGTTGGTTTTGTAGTTACCAGTATTTCAAGAGTCACATACGTGAACTTCTAGTAGTTCTCTTTATCACCATAAAAAATCCAGGGTGATATCGGTAATAGTTTCGGAGAGATTGAATGCTGGTGTAATATTTCGCACAGCCGCCATTTTGGATTGGTGAGACGTAACAAAATTTGAAGGACACGGTCGGGGTCGCCCGGAATAGTGCTATAAACTTACCGAGTTTCATTTAAATTGCTCCAGCTGTTTAGAATTTATTAGGGGGACACACACACACACCTCACACACACACACACGCACACACACACGGACAAAAGGTGATCTCATAAGTCTATTTTTTTTCAAAATTGAAAATAGGTTAAAAATGGCATACACTATCCCAAACCCAACTCAGAAATATATATATGAAAATTTCTGAACTTACCGATACCTACCATGAGAATGAGACGAATTAAATTTTCGGGCCATTTGGAAAGAATGAATCATACGAGACTTACTTACCGAATCCACAAATTTCTGCAGAACAAACGTACAAGTCCAAAGTGGTACAGACAGGTTGAGAGAGACATAGTGGAGATGGGATCGCCAGATCTGATGAATAGAAATACTATCAGGAATATTGTTCACACAAGGGGATTTGAGGAAGATCGGAAGAAACCAACACGAGGAGCTATTGGGCAAGGAGGAAGGCTCAACATTCGTTGATCCCGCGTGGTCCTAAGTGACCCATCCGCGAGAAGAAGAAGACTGGCGTGAACACTCTTTCAAAGTTAAGGGGCGACCACAGCGTACAAATTATGGTAAATATTATATCGTAAACCGTGCCATTAACAACTGGAACTCTCTACCTGCCGCAGTCTTAGAGCCGTTTCCCAAACATATAGGTGTTTAAAAAAGGCTGATGATTTGTGTAAATACTCAAGTTTATTTGTTATTGAACTGTAATGTATAATTGAATCGGTCGGAGCTGAAAAGCATTAAGTCAAAATGGTCATTTTTTTTTTTGGAATTAGATTTCTGAAGTATTGACCCAAGGGCCTTGGAACGGAATAGGAAACAAGATGTTCAGTAAAGAACATATAGCCTACTTTCTCCTAAATGCATGGGTATTGTTATAATTCTTTGTCCTTTTCAAGGAGTATGATTGAATGTTGGTTGTAGTAGCTTGTTGAAATACAACGTGCTATAGGGATATTAAACATGAATATGAGGTGCCCTTTGCTAGTGCTACCTCTGTACCAAATTTCGTTCAATTCGGTTTCACCGTGTTTGAATTGATAGGGGGAATCGATTTGCACACATACTTGGCCACCATCTGCAAACTATTGGGCTGATGTTCTTGCAGTTTGGTTTGAATATGTTTCCCACATAAAGATATGGTGTTGCAAAATTTGGTAGAGACTAGATTATTAGTTTGGTCGTAATTACATTTTAGCTTTTAACATTTGGGTGGCCGCCATTACGTTTCCGTCAAGATAGCGGTGATATAAAACATGACACTGAGGTGCCCTTTGCTAGTGCTACCTCTGTACCAAATTTCGTTCCATTCGGTTTCACAGTGTTCGAATTGATACGGGGAATCGATTTTCACACAAAGATGGCCGCCATCCGCAAACTATTAGGCTGATGATCTATTAGTTTGGTCAAAGGATGCTCCCTCCATAAAGGTATGTTGTTGCTAAATTTGCTAGAGATCGGATGATAAGGCTAATCGTAATTTGATTTAAGCTTTGAACATTTGTGTGGCCGCCATTACGTTTCCGTCAAGATGGCGGCGATATAAAACATGACACTGAGGTGCCCTTTGCTAATGCTACCTCTGTACCAAATTTCGTTCATTCGGTTCCACCGTGTTCGAATTAATAGGGGGAATCAATTTTGACACAAAGATGGCCGCCATCCGCAAACTATTAGGCTAATGGCCTATTAGATTGGTCAAAGGATGCTCCCTCCATAAAGGTATGTTGATGCAAAGTTTGGTAGAGATCGGATGGTTATGTTAGTCGTAATTTGATTTAAGCTTTAAACATTTGTGTGGCCGCCATTACGTTTCTGTCAATATGGCGGCGATATAAATCATGACACTGAGATGCCCTTTGCTAGTGCTATCTCTGTACCAAATTTCGTTCCATTCCGTTTCACCGTGTTTGAATTAATTGGGGGAATCGATTTTGACACAAAGATGGCCGCCATCCGCAAACTATTAGGCGAATGACCTATTAGATTGGTCAAAGGATGCTCCCTCCATAAAGGTATGTAGTTGCAAAATTTGGTAGAGATCAGATGATTAGGCTAATCGTAATTTGATTTAAGCTTTGAACATTCGTGTGGCCGCCATTACGTTTCAGTCAAGATGGCGGTGATATAAAACATGACACTGGGATGCCCTTTGCTAGTGCTACCTCTGTACCAAATTTCGTTCCATTCGGTTTCACCGTGTTTGAATTAATAGGGGGAATTGATTTTCACACAAAGATGGCCGCCATCCGCAAACTATTAGGCTAATGACCTAGTCATTTGGTCAAAGGATGCTTCCTCTATAAAGGTATGTTGTTGCAAAATTTGGTAGAGATCGGATGATTAGGTTAATCGTAATTTGATTTAAGCTTTGAACATTTGTGTGGCCGCCATTACGTTTCCGTCAAGATGGCGGCGATATAAAACATGACACTGAGGTGCCTTTTGTTAGTACTACCTCTGTACTAAATTTCGTTCCATTCGGTTGCACCGTGTTCGAATTAATAGGGGGAATCGATTTTCACACAAAGATGGCCGCCATCCGCAAACTATTACGCTGATGACCTATTAGTTTGGTCAAACGATGTTCCCCCCATAAAGGTATGTTGTTGCAAATTTGGTAGAGATCGGATGATTAGGTTAGTCGTAATTTGATTTAAGCTTTGAACATTTGTGTGGCCGCCATTACGTTTCCGTCAAGATGGCGGCGATATAAAACTAGACACTGAGGTGCCTTTTGTTAGTACTACCTCTGTACCAAATTTCGTTCCATTCGGTTGCACCGTGTTCGAATTAATAGGGGGAATCGATTTTCACACAAATATGGCCGCCATCCGCAAACTATTAAGCTGATGGCCTATTGGTTTGGTCAAAGGATGCTCCCCCCATAAAGGTATGTTGTTGCTAAATTGGGTAGAGATCGGATGATTAGGTTAGTCGTAATTTGATTTAAGCTTTGTACATTTGTGTGGCCGCCATTATGTTTCCGTCAAGATGGCGGCGATATAAAACATGACACTGAGGTGTCCTTTGCTAGTGCTACCTTTGTACCAAATTTCGTTCAATTCGCATTCACCGTGTTCGAATTGATAGGGGGGGACAGACATTCAGAGTACACACACTCACACACACAGACACACACACACACACACACACAGACTCACACACACACATACACACACACAGACTCACACACACACATACACACACACAGACAGACACACTTTTTTCGCCCTGTGTTGATCTCATAAGTCTACTTTCATTTTTTGCAAAAATCGAAAGTAGGCTAAACAAGATGTTCAGCAAAGAACATATAGCCTACTTTCTCCTAAATGTATGGGTATCTTTATGACTCTTTGTCCTCATCCCTCAAACAATCACCCCAACCACAATGTATTGTTTGTTTTCTTTTATATTGATAATAAGCCAGTAAGTGTCAAGATCAATATTATATACTTTATGATGATTGAATAACAAAACTACTAACTTATTGTAATGCATTCACGCCCGTTAATCTCTATATTAAGCCAGCCTGCAAAATTAAGAATCTTCCGCCCCAATCACAGTAGGTGGTGCTGCGACCTATCAGTGAATTAATCTTTATCTTGTACGCCTATGCACTGCCATCGTAATGTACTACGATGGCAGTGTTCTATGGGTGTTGAATGAGTAGGCAGTTTAAAGTAGCCAGGAGGGAGGCGATCCAGCTGGCAGTGTTTAAAGGTATTCGGAGCGCGATCGTGGCTAATAGTTGAACTACCAGTATTACAAAATTGCCATACTTCAGGAGGCCAGCTCAGGCATTTACACAGCGTTATGTTTGGAACAATATTACCCACATAACCCACAAGAGGACAGCACCGTACAGAGCCATTAAGAAGGCTGTGGTTAATGACAACGTGTATCTAGTTCTTCTATTCTCCTTTTTCTAATGTCTTCTGTTTATGTGCGATGCTGGGACTGTGATTTTATTAATATACGAGTGTATACTTTATCCTCTCCTTTGAGCTAAATGACATTTTATTCAGTATCTGTGGAAAAAGCTCGTGCACATCATTTGTAAAAGAATTCAAGAAAAAAAAACCTAACTGTAGCAGTACTCGATCCCCAGTCAACTGCGTGTCAGACTAACATGCTAGCCCTGAGCTAAGCGTATCCATGACGTCAGTTGTTCTTAACTGACATATTAGATACAAACTGTTGGCAAATAATGACTTTAAATAAACGATTTCTTCACTGCAGTACATCTTCATTAAAGATCATTTCATACAAAGTTTATATTATTGTATCAGTATGGTATATCACATACAACATACTAAAACTACTGAAATATAAGACAGGCACATGAGGACAGCTGCCATCTTGTGTGTGACACAAACGGCTCAGCTCTTTTAAGCCACTCATACTGTATAATATTATAATATTAAATTATAATAAATAACGGATCACGACCTTCAGGATAGCTTAAACCCCCCTAGGCTCGATAATCGGAATTGGTGGGTCTTAAGCTATTTATTAAAATGGTTGCATAATTCACACGGCCGCCATCCTGAAATGGCATGGCCGATGACCTTGAATATTGGGTGAAAGACGCGTCCTATATAAAGGTATGTTGTCACCAAATTTGGTAGAGATCGGATGATTAGTTTAGCCGTAATTTGATTTTACGTTTTGAACATTTGAGTGGCCGCCATTCTGTTTTGGTAAAGATGGCGGCGATATAAAGTATGACACTGAGGTGTCCTTTACTAGTGCTACCTCTGTACCAAATTTCGTTCAATTCGGTTTCACCGTGTTCGAATTGATAGGGGGGGACAGACATTCAGAGTACACACACTCACACACACACAGACACACACACACACACAGACTCACACACACACATACACACACACACACACACAGACTCACACACACACATACACACACACAGACAGACACACTTTTTTCGCCCTGTGTTGATCTCATAAGTCTACTTTCATTTTTTGCAAAAATCGAAAGTAGGCTAAAAATAAGTCAGCCTTCTGTTTAAGCTGCACACAAAACATTTTCATCTTACCAGCAGGAGAAAAGGCACGGAAGCTCACTGGCAAGGCAAAATCCATCACAAAGCAATTTGCTTTGTGGGTTTAAGCCAGAAACCACTGTTACATGTAGTGTGATCAGAGGAGAAAAGCATTATGTCAATGACTGTATTCCATACTTAATGTTGGCCGCACAGCAAGATTTCCACGAGTTACAATGCTATTGTATATTGCATTAGTATAGGGTTTAGGTCGTTTCAAAGTTACAAATCTATTTTAAAATAGAATATCATGTGAAATATTAATTCTGGTTAGCTTTATGCCGCACTAAACTGACCACGGAGCTGAAAGACATTAAGTCACGTTTGCAAAATTGATTAGAAACATATGTTTATTAAATTAAAATGAATATTTCGCTAACAAATATATAACCTGAATAGTGTCTTCACAACATAGATGACTAATACAGTGAGTCTGTTAAGTTAAGTTCTGTCAATGAAGTTTTATCTGTCTCGTGAAAAGTAATACTAACGATCGTGTGGCCTCCTTAGAGGCCGTGTGCAGCTCTTTCTAGTTGACACGTCGTAATGTGGAGGAAGTGATCATGAAGACGTCACATACACCCAGTCCCGGAGCCACGTGAATCAACATCAGGAGATTAAAATCCCCGATGGCCCGGCCAGGAATCGAACCCGGGAAACGGCGGGCCAAAGGCTAGCACGCTAACCATTTAGCCACGGAGCCGAGAGTGAAAAGTAGTGAAAACTGACTTAAAGCTTTTCAGCACCGATCGATTCAATTGTTTATTTGTTATGTATACCCAATTTGCCACCGGGGGACACATCCCTAATTGCGAATAAATGAATGAATGAATAAGAAAAAGCCTCGGGTATGAGATAATATGAAAAACAAATATGTACATTTAGAAAGCTTATGTTTGAATATTCTCTCTAAATGAGTTAAAATAAATAACCGTTTCTTTGACTCATTTTTATGCTGAGCTTTTATGCTGAAGATCGCGGGTTCAAACCCGGCCGAAGTCGTCAGATTTTTTAAGACCGTTAAAATTCCTGAGTATGCCTTCCTTCGGAGGGGGTAGCCATTGCTTATATTCTTCCGTCTGCTCCGACGTCCTTGGAATTCAACCAAGTAAGTCTGTTTTCCATGAAAGTAGCAATCATCTTGGTTATCTTGATGTCTCCGACTATTCTATAGAGCTTGTACAGAAGTGTTCGATGATAAAGCCAGCGGGCCCATGTCATAGATTTATGGCATGTAGAACTTTCCACTAACTTCAATCGTGTGAAGCTAAATTTGTAGGTTTTATTTGAGTAACGCTCTATTAAATTCCATCGTTCGTCGCCAAGTGCCAGTTGCGGTGGTATCTAGTAACCAAGTTCACAGCTAGGTGCCGTGATGGTAGCATTTGGTAGCAAAAGTAGGAACTTCTTGAAATTGATCGCAGTTCTTACCTGAATTACGGATAACACACACTAATAGCGCCATGATAATTAACACCGGTTATCAGACAGATTCTACACACACCCAAAGTACACGGGGCTACATGACCGCGTTGTCGCAGCCCCTAAACTGAGGAACCAACCGACTAATATTCACAATTTTTCTTGCAGAAATTCTTTCATATTTTCCCTGTGGTCTTATCTAAATGTGCCAAGGTTAATTAAGATTGAAGAGTTCAATTTCTCGACGTTCCATTGTTACCTGAGTCAGTTAACCATACGCTCTCAGACGAAGAAGTGTTTTGTACGCTAATGGGAGGAGCAGAAGGCAAATATTCTGATATAACCACACACAATAGCTCGCAACTAATCATCACAGCTCATTGTACAGAATAATGAACCCCTAGTCCATTATATGTGTCCATACGCGTTGGTAAAAACGGAAGTGTAGATTAATCCCTGTGGAACTTCACTTAACAATAGGTAGCTTTTGTTTTCGTCAGTTTCGTTATTACATTCCTATCACCGCCAGACGTGAATAGATATTAGGGCTCAAATCTATTGGAAAATGTGTTTCAAATATGGAAATATTCATTACTATGTGTCTCAGCAGGCAAAGTTATCACTGATGAACGAGAATTCAATTACTGTAACTCATTCTATACACATTTTGAAATCCTATATCGTATCTCTTCATCACAATTAAAAATGAGATAACTCCGTCGTTTTGAAAGAGATAATAGAAACGAGGTCTCATTAGATATATAGCGGCTTCGGTGACATAGTTGCCCAAGATCGCGGGTTCAAACCCAGTCGAAGTCATCGGATTTGTTAAGAGCGTTAAAAATCCCTCAGTTGCCTTCCTTCGGAGGGCAAGTAAAACCGGCGGGCCCATGTCATAAATTTATGGCATGTAAAATAACCTTCCACTAACTACAATTGTGTGAAGCAAATTTTTTTTAAAAGTTAGATTTGATTTACGCGATATTAAATTGCAAACGTTCGACGCCAGGTGCTGGTTGAGGTGGCATCTAGTAGCCAAGTTCGCAGCTAGGTGTCGTTGACGGGGGCATTTTGTAGCAAAAGTAGGAACTACTAGAAATTGATCCTCTGGAGTTTTTATCTGAATTACAGATAACACACACTAATAGAGCCATGATAATTAACACCGGCTATCAGACAGATTCTGCATACACCCAAAGTACACGGCACTACATGACCGCGTTGTTGCATCCCCTAAACTGAGGAACCAACCATCCATCCAACCAGATACATATCCAGTTAAAAGGACAGACTCACCTCAAGTTAGAGTCAAATCCAGCTGATCGGTGAGTCAAGTCATAATTTAAATTCTAATCTCAAAAGTCCTTGTGTCACGATTGAATTGGCGTGCTGGGTGTTTCGAGTTGGTGTAATCGAATGTCGGCACTGATAGCAGTGATCCTGTTTTCGCAGGGCTTTTCTCACTCTCTGCAGGTAAAACATGAGGATGGTACCTTATTAATTTGCCACCACAAGTTGTCTGGGGGTGCGAATTTAGACGTTATTCTAGACTCTATTCCCAAGAAATGTAAAACCAGCCTCAGGGTTGGAGCGGGATACAATCAGCTTCGTGAGGCGAGATTGAGAATAGATTGATTGATTACCACCTCAGCTGTCCTGCTCGTGATCTATCGTCGAAAATATGTGCTTCTCATCAGGTTGCTTGACCCCGTGATGTTGGGGTAGCGTGCCAGCCACACACCCGGAGGCCCTGGGTTCGATTCCCGGCTCCGTCAGGGAATGTATAAACGGACGTGAAGTTGGAACTGGGTGCACTCAACCTTTGAGTAGCTATCTGATAGTGAGGCAGAATCCTGGTCACGGAGACCAACATTAACGGCCAAGGGGTCCCGACACGCTGACCACGCATCACCCCATAATCTGCAGGCCAAATGACTGAGCAGTGGTCGCTTGATAGGCCTAGGCGATTCATGGACTGCAGCGCGACGGGCTTTGGTTTCTTTTAAATGCGTTTGTGCGTGTTAACTTAGGGGACAAGAGAACGGTGCAAAGACGGACAACGAATATGCCTAAGAAAATAACATATTCATGAGGTATATTCAAGTTAAAACAATGTTGAGGGGGGATTCTGATATTTTGCTGGTCCTTCTTAAAGGCGAATTCCGAATCTTGAAGTTAATGGCCCGTGCTTTTGAATATAACCTATTGAATGTCAGCACGCACAGTCGGCGACAATGATTATTCACCATCCCTTTCGGAGGCTCACCCGCTGGCTACGATATCGCAAGCCAGGATCGTGGGGAGTGGGGTCGCACCCTGAGATTTTGATTCTAGAGCCTCTCTCATTTTGTTTCTCTCTATGACTTCTAGCAAATTAAACGTGATCCATTAGTACCCTCAGAAAATAGCAGTGTGGAATACTGTACATTAAGAACTCGTCAATTCTTTGCTTGCAAACTGTTCTATCCTCTTCCCGCATATTTGAATTAAATGCGCTCTCCTTGTGGGTAAATTTGAGACTGGTTCTCATAAAACTGTCGCTTACAGTGACTTCGGACAAGAGTGTAATGTCTCAAAAATTAATCGCCACTTAAGTGGAAAAAGCAGCGCATCAGGAGGGAGAATTATCTGTAATTATATTCATAATGTCTAGAGAATTGCAACGATTAAATATTGAAGAGAGCTGTTCCTCTGAACAGGCTACTCTCATCAACTATTAAAGATGGGAAACATTTGGGAATAAGTTTATCTTTGCCGATGAGAAGCTTAAAGAAAAATGCAATTTAAAACGTGTTGAATCTTTTCCAAGTAGGATTGGAAATAGTACATTATGTAACGAGCCTATAATGGCGATAATTAAGATGCGAGTATGTTTATAAAACGAGCGTAGCGAGTTTTATAATTTCCATACCATTATAGGCGAGTTGCATACGACTGTTTAGGTTCGACGATAATTATAACTTTATTATATGTTTTAACATAAATATTCATAAATATCTGAGGGACTCAGTAACTTCAGTTAGTGAACAGAGTGCGCTGGGTAGTTTCCTGACTGAACAGAGCGCATACGTGGGTCAAGGAATTTCGAAAGCAGATACCATTTACATTGCTTGGCAATGCTATTGTTTACAGCCTGCATGATGTCTAGTGCCGATCAGAACTAGCGTTTACTAATATTGTCACCGAACACGTTTGAAAGCAATGCGCTGTGTAGAAATTGGAGTTGGGGACATTAAGGTACAGTGCTATTTCTTGCCTCATATTCGCCAGTTTGTTTATGCAAACATTAGGGACGGTGAACACTTTTCATGTCGGTAATGGCTACAAGGATGGTGTTGCAAATTTCTGGACGTAGATTCCTAAATTTCTTGCATATTTCATAGTATTTTTCTGTTATCGTAAAGGTTCGTTCTGATTTTGTATTTGTGTTTGGCATCGTAACTACAATGGTTGATCCAATATAGGCTACACTGTCAATTCATATCATGTAATTCATGTCCGACATGTTGGATTTTGAGCGCATGCACGAAGGTATCCTTACCTAATTGGTCAATGAATGAGCTCTGATTGACTGGAGAAACTGTCTCATAATGAAAAACAGTTCTATAATGACCATCATTTTGATACAGTTTTCTGACGTATAATATTTACATTTCGACATCGTCGAACATAAAATCTGTTTATAAGGAGTATGGGTTGTGTGCCATGAATTTGCTCATCCCTTAAGGAAGAAAGAAGAATTTAATATGTGACTGTTATTTTCAGAACTATTGTATATTTGAAGCTAGCGCTCTGTTCAAAAACTTGCCGCTTGGGTTCACCTTGTCTCCGCCAGATTGCAGTAACATGCAGAGCGGGGTGTATAGAGTGCTTTGGATTTGAAAAATCTTATGACGTACTAATAACAGTTGCAAGAAAACTTATTGCCCGCGTAACTCTGTGTCGTGATGTAGTGTGCCTGCTGAGAGGTCCAACTTTAAATACATGTAACTTCCATACTATCATTTGGATTTCAACCAAATTTCGTATGTGCTATGTGTACCTTAACAGCTATGACTATGCGTATTCTTAAGAGCAACCAGGGCTGCCAACTGTTAATAAATGCTGTCTCTATTTTTGTTACCCAAATATCAATATATCAGAAAGAATGCAAGCCAATAGCTCTAAACTTTGCACACGTATAGTACCTGGCATTCTAGATTACTTTGGAGTAACTAATATACGTCACTGCTGCCAACATGATTCTAAGCCTACTGATAGATCCAATTTTAAAATGCATGTAACTTCTATACTAACTAATGGATTTCATTGAAAATTGACACAACAATAGATCATAATATTTCAGATTATTTCTGACCAATACATGTATGCCATTGTTGCCAACATGATTTTATTCGCGCTGTTAGATCCAATGTTTAACTGCATGTAACGTCCATGCTATCCATTGGACTTCAACCAAATTTTGTATTCTGTACCTTAAGAGATGGAACTAAGAATATATTCAGTCACCAGGGCTGCCAACTGTAGTTCTCTATTAGGCTACATTATGCCAGGTATACAGTATTTCGAACTAATTAGAAATTTCGATATTACCAACTTCATTTCGTCATTATTCTAGATAGATCCATATAGATTAATCATTGGCATGAATCTTATATTTTAAGAAAAGTAGGCTCTTTAGTTCGTCACGGAACTTCTTGTTATTATTATTTATTGTAATCGTTCTTCCCCTGGTTTATATTATATATTTTCTTCTTTAGTGGTAGAAACGCTTCTCCGTCTCGCTTGGCCTTGCTGTAAATTAATGTTCTTGGATTTAGTTTTTGGCCTATTTTCAATTTTGAAAAAATAGGCTTATGAGATCACCTTTTGTCCGTGTGTGTGTGTGCGTGTGTGTGTGTGATTCGTGTGTGTGTCCCCCCCCCCCCCCTAATAAAATCTAAACGGCAGGATCGATTTCAATGAAACTCGGTGAGTTCATAGCACTATTCCCGGCGACCTCGACCGTGCCCTTCAAATTTTGTTACGACTCACCAATCCAACATGGCGGCTGTGCGAAATATTTCACCAGCATTCAATATCTCCGAAACTATTACCGATATTACCCTGACATTTTCTATGGTGATAGAGGGAACTACTATAAGTTCACTTATGTGACTTTTGAAAACCTGGTAACTACAAAACCAACATGGCGGCCAAACGAATTTGCGACTTTTAAATAGTCGTTTCTCGCGATTTGACCAACCAAACGCAATGAAACTTGGTACAGTATATGTTTATATACATTGTAATGCACCGACATCTAACTTAATTCAATTGTATACAAAATCACAAGATGGCGGATGTGCGAAATATTTCACCGGCATTCTATATCTCTGAAACTATTAGCGGTATCTCCCTAAAATTTTGTACGGAGATAAAGGGCACTACTGGAAGTCCATCTATAAGATTTTCAAAAACCGGTTAACTACAAAACGAACATGGCGGCCAAGCGAATTTGAACATTTTAAATAGACCTTTCTCGCGATTTAATGTTCCAAGCGCACTGAAACCTGGTACAGGAAATATTTATACACATTGTAATCCACTGGTATCGAATTTAGTTCAATTGTTTACATAACCTCAAGATGGCGGCAGTGCGAATTTTAAAATTAAGTTTTTATTTCTTGTGTCGTAATCAAGCGATCGAAGTGAAAGTTTGAATCATGAACCTACGCAATACTTTTCCTTTAATGGTACATGACTCTATGGCCTATACATTTAACAATCCAACATGGCGACCATCCGAAATATTTAGACGATACTGAATATCTACGAATCTATTTTAGCAATCAAACTGCATTTTTTAATGTTCATAGGGGCTATGAACTTAAGTTCACCTATAGGACTTTAAATAACCTGGTGAACACAAATCCAACATGGCGGTGACGCGAATTATAAATATTCACATGGACGTTTCTCGTAATTTAACCATCCGCGTGCAGTGAAACTTGGTACAGTAAATCTTTAGCCGAATGTTAATCCACTGGCATCTAATTTATTTCAATTGTTTCCATAACCTCAAGATGGCAGCTGTGAAAATTTTTTAAATCTCCTTGTTTTTTCTTGTGTCCTAATTATGCGATTGAAGTTTGAATACTACACGTTCACAATAATCTGCATGTAACAGTACATAACTCTAGGACCTACATATATAAAATCCAACATGGCGACCATCCGAAATATTTAGTCGGTTCTCAATATCTACGAATCTATTACAGCAATCAAACTGAAATTGTGTATGTTGATAGTGGCAATTAACATAAGTAGGATATATGAAAATAGGCTGTATAGTTCTTCACGGAACTACTTGTTTTTGAAGCGTTAATTGTTTGTTGATGGACATCAAAATACCATGTCTTTTGTTTTCCTGATTTCTTTTGTTTTTGTGATGTGATTGTTGGACGCGGCGTCTATGGTTGTCAGTGAATAGGATAACACGCGTTTTTTGTGCAGACAGTTTTAATTTAAACTTTTATCTTGATTTTTTTTGGGTAGGGGGGGGGGGGAGGGGAAGGGTGTAGAAGGCAATTTATTACCTAACCTTCTTAGTGCTGACTTCGGTTGTCCTAAGTAATGTAATCTGTTTCTTGGATATGTGATCCATTTATCACATCGTTTAATTTCTATTATTGGTTGTGATTTTATTTTTCTCGTTATTTTAACATTTTGTTTTATTTTGGATTTGAAATAATGTTGGTTCATGTTCATGTTATTTCATATTTCGTGTAAAAGTCCATGTTTACTTGAGTTTGTCATCAGCTCTGGGTTTGCCTAGTGAGATCGTAGGTAAATTAGGAATAGGCCTAAATCCTATTATTTTCGTTTTGATTGCTTAAGTAGAAGCACACCTTATCATCATATTTTTAGCCTACTTTTCACATTTTGCAAAAATGAGGAAAAAGTAGACTTATGAGATCGGTTAAATGTGTGTCTGTCTGTCTGTCCTTCTGTCTGTCTGTCTGGCTCTCTGTGTGTGTGTCCCCCTATCAACTCCTAAACGGCTGCAGCAATCGAAACAAAATTTGGTAGGAGTAAAGATCTATACCAGAATATCTCACGGCCATATTTGAAAATAATGTCAGTAATACCAACTGCTGAAAAATCACAATTGAAATTTGAGCTCCATGTTGGATATCATGGAAGGTATGAATGGGAGCTATTTCAAAATTGGCACACGTATAGATAATAATATTGCAGTTTAATTTACAGGAGGCCATGCATTTCAGTGTTGCCAAAATGATTATAAGCCTGCTGATAAGTCCAAATTTTAAATGCATATAACTTCTACACTATCAATTGAATTTCAACCAAATTTCGTATGTGCTATGTGTACACAAACAGATATGACTGAGCGTATTCTTAAGAACCACCAGGGCTGCCAACTGTTAATAAATGCTCTCAATTGTTTTAAATCCAAATACCCATATATCAGAAAGTATGCAAGCCGACAGCTTTAAACTCTGCACACGCATAGTACCTGACATTCTATATTAATTTGGAGTAACTTACAGTACATACGTTAGTGCTACCAACATGATTCTAAACCTGCTGAGTGATCCAACTTTAAATACATGTAACTTCTATACTATCATTTGGATTTCAAACAAATTTCATGTGTGCTATGTGCACCATAACAGATATGACTATGCCAATTCTTAAGAGTAACCAGGGCTGCCAACTGTTAATAAATACTGTCTCTATTTTTGTTACCCTAATATCAATATATCAGAGAAGTATGCAAGCCAATAGCTCTAAACTTTGCACACGTATAGTACCTGGCATTCTAGATTAATTTGGAGTAACTAATATAGGCCTACGCCTGTGCTGCCAACATGATTTTAAGCCTGCTGATAGGTTCAATTTTAAAATGCATGTAACTTCTATACTAACTAATGGATTTCATTCAAAATTGTCACAACAATAGATCATATTATTTCAGATTATTTCTGTCCAATACATGTATGCTATTGTTGCCAACATGATTTTACGCGCTCTGTTAGATCCAATGTTTAACTGCATGTAACGTCCATGCTATCTATTGGACTTCAACCAAATTTTGTATTCTGTACCATAAGATATGGAACTAAGAATATATTGATTCACCAGGGCTGCCAACTGTAGTTCTCTATTAAGCTACTTTATGCCAGGTAACTTATTCAGTATTTCGAACTAATTAGAGATTTCGATATTACCAACTTAATTTCGTCATTATTCTAGACAGATCCATATAGATTAATGATTGGCATGAATCTGAAATTTAAAAAAAGTAGGCTCTTTAGTTCGTCACGGAACTGCTTGTTATTTATGTAAAGCAAACGTTAGGGTCAGTTTAAATAAATACATTTTATTTTAAATCCACCTGTGTTGCTATTCTTTGGCTAGTTTTATCAGGGCACGGAAGGTAACAAGTTGCAGACTATTGTGAGTAAATCCTTTTCCCCCTCTTCCTTTTTGGGGCTTTTACATCTTTTCTTAGGATTGGCTTTCCTGCAATACTATATCGTGGACCTCTAAATAAAGGTAGCAGTGCCCAGCACGTCTGTCCACGTGAGGAGAAGTCCGCTGGAAGGGTGAGTTTGGGATGGTGAGTATCTGGTTGGTGGCTGCCCTCCTGAGGTCCTATTGTTTCCTGCCTCTCTTTGTTTGTTCTTCTTGAGGGTATGCTAGGTATTTTTAGCCTACTTTTCACATTTTGCAAAAATGAGGAAAAAGTAGACCTATGAGATCGATCCGGGAAAATGTGTGTGTGTCTGTCTGTCTGTCTGTCTGTCTGGCTGTGTGTGTGTCCCCCCCTATCAACTCCTAAATGGCTGCAGCAATCAAAACCAAATTTAGTATGAGTAAAGATGTGCACCGGAATAGCTCACGTCCATATTTGAAAATGGTGTCAGTGCTACCAACTGCTGAAAAACGCACTAGAAATTTGAGATCCATGTTGGATATCTTGCAAGGTATGCATGGGAGCTATTCCAAAATTGGCACACATGTAGATAACACTATTTCAGTTTAATTTCCAGGAGGCCAACCATGACAGTGTTGCCAAAATAATTTTAAGCCTTCTGATAGGTCCAATGTTTAAATGCATATAACTTCTACACTATAAATTGGATTTCAACCAAATTTTGTATGTAATATCTGTACATAAACAGATATGACTGAGCGTATTCTTAAGAGCCACCAGGGCTGCCAACTGTTAATAATTGCTCTATTTTTTTATCCAAATACCAATAGATCAGAAAGTATGCAAGCCAACAGCTTTAAACTATGCACACGTATATTATGACATTTTAGATTAATTTGGAGTAACTTATATACGTCAGTTCTACCAACATGATTATAAGCCTGCTGATAGTACCAATTTTTAAATACATGTAACTTCTATACTATCAGTTGGATTTCAACCAAATTTCGTATGTGATATGTGTACCATAACAGATATGACTATAAGTATTGTTAAGAGCAATCAGGGCTGCCAACTGTTAATAAATGCTGTATATATGTTTTTACCCTAATATCAATATATCAGAAAGTATGCAAGCCAACAGCTCTGTACTTTGCACACGTATTGCACCTGACACTCTAGATTAATTTGAAGTAATTAATAGAAGTCAGTGCTGCCAACATGATTCTATGCTTGCTGATAGGTCCTATTTTAAAATACATGTAACTTCTATACTAACAAATGGATTTCATCCAAAATTGGCACAACAAGATATCATAATAATTCAGATTATTTCTGACCAGCACACGCATGGTATTGTTGGCAACATGCTTTTACGCGTGCTGATAGATCCAGTATCTAACTGCATGTCACGTCCATTGGACTTCAACCAAATTTGGTATTCTGTGCCTTAAGAGGTGGAACTAAGAATATATTCAGTCACCAGGGCTGCCAACTGTAGTGCTCTATTAGGCTACATTATACCAGGTATATTTTGAACTAATTAGATATTTCGATATTACCAACTTAATTTCGTCATTATTCTAGATAGGTTCATATACTGTAGAATAATCATTGGCATGAAAAGTAGGCTGTATAGTTCTTCACGGAACTTCTTGTTTTATACTATCGTGGCCCACCTACACCTTTTCCCCTACCCCCCACCCGGTGTCACAGGTTACAATATTTTCAATACAATTTTTAGTAGCAGTAGTACTTAAACTAGCAAAACTAGTCCACATATGTGATTATTATTTGTAGAGATACTGATACTGGTGATTGACCCTCAAGTTTGCTTGCTTAGTGTGATTATGTGACTGTTATTAAATGGTCAGGTTATTGTGGATTGTGCACTTAGCTGTTTGAGTGATGTGTGCTCCGTTTCCACGCAGCTGCCACCTCACGCTGCCTGCACTGAACGAAGCAAGCAAAAAGAAGTCCTCTTAGGGCGGTTAAGGCTTCTTTATCTTTAGTTCTCGTAAGTAAGAGCTGCAGTTGCACTCTATATAAAGAGAGGTAGTGTGTAGTTCGCTACTCCAGTGGGGTCCGGGCGGGGACACCAAGTGCCCGCGGATGAGCCAGCATGGTGTCCTAGGTGAAACCCCACACAAGACACGGCACAAACCTAGAAGAATTGCTGAGTTTTAAGCAAGCAAAATTGAAGGTAAATCACCATTATTAGTATCGCCAAGGCGATGGATTATCCCAAATTTTGTTTAACCTAGTACTGGATAAGGTCATTAAGACATGGGGGAAAGAAGTACCCGGAATAAACATGGGAACGGAAGGTAAACGGATTAACATTAAATGCCTTACCTTTGCTGACGATCTAGCAATAATTACCTGAACTCCCGAGGAAGCCAGGCACGCCATTGAGATGCTTCACGAGTTTGCCATCAAAACTGGTCTCCACATCTCCTACGACAAAACGCAATATATGGACTCCAAGTGTCCTCACCAAGCATCACTTGCGACTAACTATGTCAACATCTTGCAGGTCAAACAATTCCAGTACTTGGGTGAAATTATTGGTCATTCAGGCACTGACAAACCAGCAAACAAAATGCGCGCAGAAAAATTACGCAGAGCATAGGCTACACAATCACCTGGAACTTCTACAACAAGAAATTCCTATTCACAAGAGCCAAACTCCAACACTACCACACAGTTGTCCTACCAGAGGCACTCTACGCAACTGAGACATCGTCACTCACAATTCACATCAAGGACATACAGAAAATTGAACGACAGATACTAAGGAAGATATTCGGGCCAAAGTTTCAAGAGGGTATATGGATGCGGAAAAGCTCGGCAGAACTATTTGCATTAACTGGACGATTCTCTTCAGTCGCACGCAAACGGCGTATGAAATTTTATGGACATCTAGTGTAACACGAATGGACGATTCACGTCTGACTAAGAAAATATTTCTTATTTTCAATGGGAATCGACAAACCAAAATTCGCTGGCTAGTAGATATACAAATGGACCTTACTGAAGTCGACATTGATCCAATGGCTACAACAAGGGCTACATACAGACAAAGGATCGATACCCACAAATTTGCACCCTAGAATCCATCCGAGAAAAGCTTGAAACTCCAAAACTCATTGACACAAGAAAGACGGCAAGTCCAGAGTGAAAGAAAATATAAATTTTGGTCGAATAAGAAGTTCAAAAAGATGAATTTCAGTGCTATTTAATGGTTTTACGTGCTCCTTAGGGGGCTGAACGAATATAATAATGATTAGTATCTCAACAAAAAGAAAATCTTGACTAGTTGTGCTTACTACTGCAACTAAATAAGTGTATATCTCTACATAATATAAAACTAAGTCCCCTATTCTTGGATGTAACGGGTAATCTCGAGAACCACTGGATGGATTTAGATTCGGTTTTCACCGTTCTGTAAAGGATTTCTCGAAGAAGCTTTCTAGCGGATAACATTCATTTATGACCAAAGGAAGCCTAGCAGTAACTATTTCAGTGAATTGACTATAAGGAAAACCCGCCATCTATGCGCCTTTTAAGTTTACGCTGGGTAAATAGCTAAATTTATTTTATTTAGCGTATGGCAACACATTGTAAAACACAACAATATTCAGAATACATACCAGCAAAAATACTAGGACATTATTACAATAAAAGCAAAACAGAGAATATTAGTGTAACCTACAGTCAAAATTGGCACTTATAATGTAAAATTTAAATTGTCTATCCATTTAACAGCATCTGGAGTCAACACGAGAAAATGCTTTAAATTCCCTGAGTATGACGTAATACTACACTGCTGCACAATGTGTTGTATGGTCTGGGAAGTCATGCAGGATCGGGAATTTTGTTCCACTTGTAGAGCAAGTCCTTACACACTCCATGGTTTGTGCGAATCCTGTTGGTAGTCTTACACGTACGTTGAGGCAAATCGAATCCCTCTGGTTTGTTGTGAGTATTTATACTGATTATTACTTCTGCTGGTGCATACTGGAACCATTTTTGTTTCCATCTATAGCTTATATCAAATCCCTTGTTAAAAAGTTCCACAGCAGATTTTATTGCAGGTTGACTGCATTTTAACCTGTAGGATATTGCACTTGGGATGAAGTCATGAATGGGAAGGTCAGGATAGCCCAAAATTTTCTTATATTCACGTACCATAGCATCCTGTCTTCTGAGTTCAGGTGGTTGAATGTGACTTAAAGTTGGGAGCCAAAATGTAGGAGTAGTTTTTAGACATCCTGTAATCGTGCGTATAGTTGTATAGAGTTGGGTGTCGAGTTTGTTGGTATGATTGCTATTTACGAATTCAGGAGCTCAATATTTTCTGTGCTATAGACTAGTTCCAGTGAAGAACAGCGAAGTCTTGTAGCTGTTGATCCCCATGTAGTACCACACAGCTTGTGAAAGATGTTGTTCCTGGTACGTACCTTGGCTGTAGTATTAGACAGATGTTTTCGGTAGGTTAAGGATCTGTCGAATGTGACACCCAAATACTTCGGTTTAGGATTGTATTTAACAAAGTTCCCATTAAAACAGATTTTCAGTTGACGGTTAGCCTGTCTATTGGGAAGATGAAAGCAAGGAGATTCTGTTTTACTTGAGCTAGGTGTGAGTCGCCACTTATGGTAATACTGCCACAGGATTGAAAGATCATCTGTCAATATCCTTTCAGTTTCCCCTATGCACTTTCTACTGACGCCAATGGCTAGATCATCTTCATAAGCAATTTCCTACTTTCAGTATGAAGAATTGTAACATTTTTAATGAGTCGTTTAACGTGGTGACAACTGTAAAGGTTCTATTTAACAAACATGATAAGAATATATAAATACACTGTGGTGTGACCTTACCTGTGATAGTATAAAAATAAGTTGTTGAGCGCCAGATTCCTATTTAAGACAGTGAATCGAAATTTATGTATTAACCTCGGCTATCAGCAGTAGAGTCGAGACCACTTACCCGGGCCGTAGTGTAACTTAGTTGACTAACCATTCAGTATTTATTTATAAGGAGTAGTTAATTTGCCTATAGTATTTACTAACCACTATGAAAGAAATAGGCATTACGTTAAAGAAAATAAATTTATTGACTCAAGAACAAAATACTAATAGTTACAAAAAAGAATTTAATTTACCAACTGCGGTTTAATTATTTAAAAGAAAATGAACATTTAAATTACTTGAATAAAAAAAGCTTGATTATAAATTGCAAATAGAGACGGAAGTAATAATTGTTTGTGCTCACCAACTTGCAGCTTTGTCATATTGAACGTTATAACAGATAACCTTAATGTTCCTTCTCATATTCAAAAAAATATTGTAGTATGTCAGTAGATATGGTATACCATACTCAATTACGTTGCAATCTGTGTTAAGACCGTTGAGTAGTGATATAATCCACTATCGGCGGATATGGATATTGGCAAGACATCGTTCAGTGTCGAATCAGTATACTCAGTTCGATGCTATACCAGGAAGCCAGGTTATTGCTTCCTCCCTTCATTGAGAGCTATTGATGAATGAATGTCTTGTCGAGGGTGCAGGTACTAATAACTTCCTTGTCACGTGGTGTCACAGCCCCCACTCTAGAAGCAAGCTACCCTCTCTCTTCAGTCTTGACGCGTACGTACAGTAGAAAATGGCGTGTTGTTGCACCATGCGTGAAATATCAAGCTTCTATTCCTTCCAGAAGGAACTCGATTGTGCGCACGTGATGGTTACTCATGACAGTGACGCTTAGCCGTGGTGAAATAATACTGCGTCATTCTGGGGTTTTTAAGATCCCGGGACAATGGCTACCGGCCGTTGTGAAATTACTACTGCGGCGTTCTGTTTGTGACGCATAGGGTTAGTCCATATCGCCAATCTTGTTGCAATATATCATACTTCGTCTCTTTACAAGTAATTGTTAATAAAAATCTGTCTGACTATAATAATAAAAACCGCTTACAAGTATCTGATATAAAAATCATCTCATCGATGTACTAATTAATAATAATAATAACATGATAAATGAATAACCCTTTAAATATAACAGCTATGGGATCGAATCGTTACAATCGCCCCTAAGATAAATAATTTAAATGACATTTAACATTATTTCTCTTACCACATCCAACATAAAAAAAACTATAAATATAAATATTATAACCCCCAAAAAGACAACATACAGTATACTCTTCATCAATACACAAAAATATACAAGAAATATATTCTTCACAAAAATTCACATTTTAACTTTCATTTATCTCATTCTTCCAAATGTTCATAATGTTCATTCTTCTTTATATTTATGCTGTAAAAATATACATAAATGCCCTTCACTTTTAATTTTGACATTTATGTCAACGCTGCACTCGTTTATAATGGTGGTGATTGTATGCTTGACATACAATTTTGGTTTCTTATCTAGTGAACGTAGTTTTCGTCAGTCTGGTGTAGAATTACATTGTTGTAGTACCAGCTGATTAACACTTTAAAACTATCATAGCACACGATATGCACACAACACAATATTCCTTTCGTCTCTATAAAGGTATTACTCAAATGCAGTAAAATTTCAATAATTGAAGAAAAAAATAACTTAGCAAGATACCTAAGGCAATTCCAATTTCAGTGCATATGTCATACATGTAAATATTTCCCCAAATACATAATGACATCGAAATACCTTAAAGCAGTTATTAAACATTTCACTTATACATCCAAGTTACTACTCACCTGCCTTCGTGGCTTAATTCTTTCTTAGGCCACGGCCGCCTCCTTTCAAATTAATACTTCCTAAGTCTCCACGACTTCTTAACCTCTCATAAAACCACAATTCCTCTTTATTACTTCTCAAAAACAATAACTTGAATTTTCAAAATCAAAAATAAACATAAAATCTGACTTCTCGTTCATCTTATAAAATTTAACTTAGCGTCAAGATATCTTTACTGTATCGTCATTCCTTACTTACCATAACAAAATGATTAAGACTTGGACAAAATACTACTCAATAAACCTGAATTACGTATATCACTAAACTATTTCACAAAAACACATGACAAACTCCTCGGAATAAATATTTCGTTCCACAAAATATTAATGCTCTTATACTTCAAACTTAGTCTATACATGATTTGACTTCTCACTGAATACCTAAAAAAACTTAGTTTTCTCTCAAAACTTATTGTGACATTACACGTCAACACTTCCTTACTTGATTCGATCGCCTGGACTATAGCTCACTCTTGCTATACCAGAATCTCTCAAAACTCATCGTGACATCACACGTCACATACAAAAAAAACTCCCCTATTCGTGGTATAATCCCACATCTTCTTACTGTTACAGGTCACCTCTTACTGACCAATAACACATTAAATTTCAGCTAAAAAAATCTTACATGCTTCGACTAATTCCTTGGAATAATAACATCACACTTTGTTTTCCTAACTATTGTCTTCCTAAAATAATGACAGTGTTCCAGTTGACAGTCAATAACACCGACACTCATAATTGGCAAATATTCTCCCATAATCACTTCATAAAGCAAGTTCTGAGTTCTAACACAGTTACTCTCTGCTCTACCAAATTAAATGCGTAAATTACACCTGCCTTTAATTGAAACTTCATTATTACCCCTTAGGTATACACTTATCTTACAAACTTACTCTTGTCTTCAAAATATTAAACTTCTCTTTACTAACTCCGTATGACATAAATAAAACTTTAATTTCCTGTCTACTAAAAAAAAATGATTTATCTTTAAATCCTGAAAACTTCGAATTATAATAAATTCCTTTCAATATTAGTAAATATTATGTCAACCTTTTAATTATAATTATTATCTTTACTTTTACCTGTGTAGGACAACAATCTACCACATCATTAATTCGTTATTAACTTTTTACTACAAAGTGGTTTAGCTCGATAACAAGCCTTGTAATATCTTTAAAACCTGCGTAAATGTAACTCAAACTTGGACCATATTACCTTTGTAATCTCTTATTATCTTGTGTGCATACAACCATATATACTTAAAAAAAACTCCCAACATTAACTTCACGTAGTCCCGTAGACACCATAAAAAAACTCATTGCTCAACGGAATATACCTCGCTGACCTACTTCATCTTACCAAAAACTTCCTCCAACCTACTTCATTTGCCATCTTACCAAAAACTTCCTCAAAAAACAACTTCATTTGGCATCTTACCAAAACTTAAAACCACATTGCTCAACGGCATTACCTTCGTTGGCCTACTACTTCAAACTCACGTCCATTTACGTGAAAATACACACATACACACACACATATCTGTCACCAAGTAAGTTACCAGATGTCCTAATTAGTTACTACTTCCTTATTTCAACCCGATGTTGGTTAATTCATACAACGCATTACCATTAACAATTCTAAACCACTTATAAATTTCTCAAAATATATCCACTGATAACCTCGCTGTCCTCAACTGAAACTTCTTTATTAAATCAATACTTAATTCTTCAACTCACTAGTTTTATTACCACTGTATCATCTTATCTCCACTCACTTTTGAATTAAATCTTTATTACCATTATATTCATAATTATGATTGCCATAATAATTATTACTACTTTCTTTCGATTACTTACCTATGTAATAACCTTCCTACTTTTTAAATTTAATTCTCACTTCATCCAACTTACCTGCAGTTTAAGGACCCACATTCAACTTACCTGAATTGCTCAATAGCACGACAACCTTTGTCTTCCAAATTAAATGATTTTAGTCAATCTAAATCAATAAGCGTAGGCACTACGCGCCCCTTACCATCCTAACTTCACGACTGAATTAAAATTACACACAGCAGGTTCCTTATCTACCTCTGTTAAATCCTATAAAACTTCATTACTTAATATTTAAGTCATACGGAAGAGTAACTATCGTTAATATAAATTTACATCACTATTTTCTCTGGCATTTCACAGTTCTTACCACATTCATCTTCAATTCTAACTTTCTCTAGGATTCCACTTTCCTCCTTCCTTATAACATTAATTTCTACCTCTTTCGGACTACATTCATCAATAGTAACATTATACTTCGGCTTTCCCCCTCTCACTTCTCCATGTCTAGCTAATTCAGTACGACACTGCACGTCATATGCTTTCTTTCTCTCCTTCATCTTTCTTTCTTTTCCCTCTATCAACTCAATTCTCTTTTCTTTCATTTTACTTCTAAAATATCTACCTTAAGGTTTCATTTTCATTTCTCCGTTACTATCACTTAATGCTCTCTTTAGCCGTGGACTATTGCTTCTGCTCTTATCTATCTCTCTCCTCCTCTTAACCTGTTTACTAATTATGTTCTTCTGACTATGACTTAACGCACGCTTCTCTGCCTCTAATAATTTCATATTAACTTCCTCTATCTCAGGACTAAATTCTTCCCTAGTTTGCCTATCTAATTTATCTATGATTGTCTGCATCTTAATCTCTTGGGTGCTTAGTACTTTCTTTATCTTACCTACTTCTATCCCTATCTTTACTTTCATCTTCTCTTCTTTTTCACTACGTTCTATAGTCTCTTCTACAGCTATCCTGCGTTCATCTATCATCTCCGCTGACTGCTGTTCCTTACCTAAGCTACTTTCATCTAAAATCTCCTCTACTTCCAATCTGCTTTCACCTAAAATCTCGTCTGACTCTAATCTGATTTCACCTAAAATCTCGTCTGACTCTAATCTGATTTCACCTAAAATCTCCGCTATTTGCCGTTCCTCACCTAAGATCTCCTCCGATTCCAATCTGCTTTCACCTACAATCTCCTCCAACTCTATTATGCTTTCTTCTACTATCTCCTCTGACTCCAATCTGCTTTCAATTACAGTCTCCTTACAGGCTGTCTTCACTGATTCTACTGCAGTATCCCCTAAATCTACTCTCACCTGCCTAGTTTCCGCTTCTACCAATTTGCTAAAACTTTCACCTTGAGTTGCTATTTTCTCTTCAATCACAGTTACTATTCTTTCCTGAATCCTACTTTCTGCTGCTTCTAATTTCTTATCTACTGTCTTAATAATATCTTTAGCCTTCATCTCTACCTCCTCCTTAATTTCACCTCTGATTTCCTGTTTCACCCCCTGAATACTCTCCTGTAGCATATCATACTTCATACTTAATTCTCTATTCATCGTTTCCACAATATCTAGTTTTACATTATTCTCTTCCAATTTCAGATTTATTTTACTCATATCCTCTCTCATCTCTTGATTACTTTTATCTAATTTCTCACCTAAATCTCTACCCAATTCCTTCCTACTTTCCAAATTATCTTTCTTACTCTCTTCCATATTTTGATTTAGCCTACCCATATCTTTATCTAATTTCTCAAATTTATCATTGAATTCCAAATAACTTCTTTTATTCTCTTCACTATTTTTATTCATATCTTTATCTAATTTCTCAAATTTATCATTGAATTCCTTCCTACTTTCCCTACTATTTTTATCTAGCTTCATATTCATATATTTACTATTTCTATTCATCTCCCTCATGATGTCAGCTAATGAAAATTCAGGGACCTCTATGAACTTTTCAGTATCCTGACTACCACTAGTCTCAGGATGTACCTCTGTATTCTTGTCAGGGTTAACCTCAGGATTATTCTCACGATTTACCTCCGACATCTTGGTATTATTCTCTACGCTTTCAACATCGCTACTGCTATCAACCTCCTTATAATTAACTTTCTCGAACTTATTCCTACTTCTCAACTGCCTCTGTTCCTCTTCCGACATCTCGAAGTACACCGTATAACAATTGCCCTTCCAAAATTTCACTTCACTTCACTGTCCCCCAAAAGCACTGACAATTTGCACTGAAATTATACACTCCCCTCCTAAATACCGAATGGATTTCGTGTCCGACTTTGTGGCGCCAAATGTAACATTTTTAATGTTACATTTAACGTGGTGACAACTGTAAAGGTTCTATTTAACAAACATGATAAGAATATATAAATACACTGTGGTGGGACCTTACCTGTGATAGTAAGTTCCAACGTTCACCACTAGGTATCATTGATATCTGGTGGCGAAAGTTGGAACTACTAGAAATTGAACGGAACTTGTAGCTCACCCTTTAGGGTATCCGCTGGAAGCAGCTACAGACTCAGGCGAGCCGAACATGTCCTCGGACACTCCCGGCACTAAAAGCCATACGATAAATAAATAAATAAACCTGTGATAGTATAATAATAAGTTGTTGAGCGCCAGATTCCTATTTAAGACAGTGAATCGAAATTTATGTATTAACCTCGGCTATCAGCAGTAGAGTCGAGACCACTTACCCGGGCCATAGTGTAACTTAGTTGAATAACCATTCAGTATTTATTTATAAGGAGTAGTTAATTTGCCTATAGTATTTACTAACCACTGTGAAAGAAATAGGCATTACGTTAAAGAAAATGAATTTATTGACTCAAGAACAAAATACTAATAGTTACAAAAAAGAATTTAATTTACCAACTGCGGTTTAATTATTTAAAAGAAAATGAACATTTAAATTACTTGAATAAAAAAAGCTTGATTCTAAATTGCAAATAGAGACGGAAGTAATAATTGTTTATGCTCACAAACTTGCAGCTTTGTCATATTGAACGTTATAACAGATAACCTTAATGTTCCTTCTCATATTCAAAAAAATGTTGTAGTATGTCAGTAGATATGGTATACCATACTCAATTACGTTGCCATCTGTGTTAAGACCGTTGAGTAGTGATATAATCCACTATCGGCGGATATGGATATTGGCAAGACATCGTTCAGTGTCGAATCAGTATACTCAGTTCGATGCTATACCAGGAAGCCAGGTTATTGCTTCCTCCCTTCATTGAGAGCTATTGATGAATGAATGTCTTGTCGAGGGTGCAGGTACTGTGCCCGTTTAGACCGGAGTCCGCACGACCACATATGCATTTTACCAATAATCAGTCAGCACGAGAATCAAAATATCCCGGAGCGCCAGATGGGTTAAAGCAAATCGCAAAAACGACATCAAATTTAAAAAAATGCTTTACTGATTTTTGGCTCAATGCAACAATAAGGATAGAAGGAGATTTAATTGGGTAAGACACATCTGGTAAAAATATCTCAGTTTATTTAGAAGTTAAGACCTGACTGCAAGGATGCTCAAAGCAGCATCATCCACGTGTGGCGATCCACACACTTAATTACACACAATATACAGAAATTTTCCAAACACATTTGACAATCTTTTTGGAAACACAAGTCCGATTAATAGTCCTGTGGACTGTGTTCCAAAATTATTAATATTTAATTCCAGTTCAAAGTTAATTGTCCATACTGGAAATAACGTAGATCACTGTTTGAATATTTACATGATATTAACACTCGTAGAATAAATGTTTATAGAATTTTTAAACTTTCACTTGTTTTCCAGTTTCAAAAATACATCGTCGAAAAATATTATCATCATTGAAGCAATACAAATTATTAACACATATTAATAACATCTGAAAAGTATTTGACCATTGAGCATAGCATCGAAGAACTGTGCGAAGCACAACAACAATTAATTGTTCTTCTGACATTAAACAGTTCGAGAAGTGACTCGATTATGAACTTCAAGTTCCAAACAAAATACATGATTTCTGAATCATCAACTTGATCAATAAATGGTTGAACCATTCAACTATTCAATTATCCACTTGGAATCATTATGAAAAAAATATTTATATTCATGGCCATTCTTAGTAACTTTCACAACTTGCAATTCTTCGACAGAATGCGGAAATAAGAATTGTAGTTTTATAATGAATTCATTTAGTTCATGGCACTAGGATTGAAAATATCCTTCAAATTATTCGTGGTTAAAGAATTATTTTTAACTGGCAGTGGCCCATTCTATTATTTGTGTAAGAACACAATATTACAACAACAACGGCAAAGGTCTTCCTCTGAAGAAGAATAAACTACTATCATGACAAATCCGGGTTCTAGCAAAATCAAAGTCTAAATGGAATTCGTAAACAAGGTTGAAATAAGAACTGATGGTTTTAAAGAAATAACCTTCGGGTCATTCATCCGACGAAATGTGTGGCTCCAATACTCCTACTATAAACCTGAGCCATCGAACCTGCTATTTGATCGATGCTCGAAAAAACCTTCATTCCTGCGACTTAACATGCGCACCTGGGAATGGCATTTCAACTACTCCACACACATAAATTATCTTCCCAAAATTTATACAATAAATCAAGCCTCTGCTTGTTATCAACACTGGAAGATTAATAAACTGACAAGTTTATTTTATTTTACCATTCAGTTCAACCCGTGAATTTACCATACTTATGAAAATCTATATTTCACTTTCGAGTGTATTTACGTCATGATTTTATATAAATACAAAAATATCCTATTTGATACAATTATCAATTGCTTCCCGTTTCATGCCTATCCGTGTTATCTGAAAAATATACTTTGCTCATTGCAAATATCAACTGTTCAACCAGAACTGAAATGTTGGTTGAATGCGGGCTTGCGCTAACCACTCTCCTTCGGAAAATCTCCTGTTCCAAACTAGAAATGATTAAACTACTTCATAGGCTCTTTCTCAATACATAGGATTATTAGAAAATATAATATCCCAGAATTATTTAGAAAAATTATGAAAATTATTATTATTATTTTATTAGTGGATTATTATTATTATTTGTATTATTTTAAATATGTTTAATTATCATCTCATTATGTGAGAATCCACATGTTCGAACCTTCGAATATGGAAAAAAATATCCATTCCTCAACAAAAATAAATTTAACTCTTACAGTTACATCGGGGTTTTCCGTGGTTTCCTTAAAATATGAAAAATTCAAATAAATGCTCGAAATGCTCGGTCATCGATCCTAAACTGTTCTGAGTGTTGAAAATACTCAGAATAACTCTAATAAGTCTTGCGTAAATCATTGCAAGCTTTAAATACGACGAAAAAAATGTGTTGGTCATCTGCAGAAAAATAGTTTGTTCCAATTAGCTAGGCATAATATAATTCAAATGTGGCTTACATTTCTTGATGGTCTTGAAGTGTAGTAAACCTGGTCTGTACCAGATTTATCCATAGACATGCCCTATCGGACAAGCATGTATAATCCTTGTATCCGCCGCCATCATATACCCACAATTCGTCTAGTCAGACATAGTGGTAGTATCTTTCGACGTTTGAATTAACTGTGGTTCCATTTTAATATGGGCTTCTATCAAAGCCATAACAGTTTGTTTAAATAGGGTCAGATCTAAGTGATCTCTTCTTAAATGTGTCAGTTGTAACATAACTCACTGTAATCTCATCAGTACAAGAAAAACATTGACAGTCTAAGCAATTAACGGCTGTTCTGAAGATCGTTCCCTGGGCATGGTTTATTAATATCACCATCTGCCATGCGCTAAGCAACCTGCAGTTTCCCTTGCGTAGACTAATGAACGCCACCGTTATAGACTAGTCTTCAGTGTACTGACAGATCGAAGTGGTTAACTAGTTACAAAACTGAAAACTGACTTGAAATGGATTTAAACATCCAAGTATTAAGTTACTACTGGACTGTGACAAAATACTATTTTCTAGACAAAGTCTAGCATATGTCCTTTTAGAAATATAAATATTTCCACCAATGTCTGTAGAAAATCAATCACCTCAGTGATTCTCCTCACCAGAAACTTACTAAGTCCCAACTCGTAGCGCAGCACTTTTCGTGACTATCACGACTTGAAAAGAACGTCTGCGTAGATCTGGCAACCATGTGCCTTGGCTCAGCGTAGACGCAACTTGCTCGCCAAGTGCTTGTGTTAGAATGAGCTAACCATGCCTGCTCCAGCTGGCTTTTATTCAAAACGGTCAGGGTCACGCGTCATCACCTGATATCTAGAAATCCTCATATCTCTTGAATCCCTGGTCCGATTTACTTGATACTAATTGCATTCTCTTTCATTTGGCCGTGCCAGTAATCTGATCCCATTCTCAAGTCTCTGCTCCATAGTTAACTATTAAATCAATAAATAGCCTCCACCTCTGCTATTACTCGCTACGTCACTTGACATCCAACTATCGGTAAATTCTTTCTAAATGCTTCTCGAAGCAATGTAGCGCGATATTCAAATATCTCAACTTTCAAAAGCGGCTACAGCCTTTCCCTTGATATCTAGGTGTGTGAAACTTGGAATACCCATTCCTAGAGTTGGGCACATCCACCCCACACCTAGCAAAAAATAAAAATTGAAAAATTTTTATTTTTCCTATCTACACATTAAATTATCTGGTTCTTGAATAATAGATCTTCAAATTCTATGCATTGTAAGTTCCCACGATGTTACCAGTTCGTGTATTAGCTACTTCATAGCTTCCATTATTGTTTACTTCCACAATATTCAAAATCTTCAATTTCTCCAGGCTTAATATCAAAAATATCGTGATACTCTTCCAAAATCTTCCCTAGCTCTGGGGACTCCTTCTCAGTGTAGACTTCTCTTCCTTCAGCTTCATGAACAATCAGAGACCATTGAGCATCTCCCTCGATGTCTTCCTCTTCTTTTCCCTCGAAGTTAATCTCTTCGGTATTCTTGAATCTGATCGTCTCTGTCTTCATATCTATCACTGCTTGATATTTCTGAATGAAATCTGCTCCCAATATCATGTCAAAAGCCATGTCCTTCATTACAACAAATACATGTCGGAAATCATGTCCTCCAATCGTAATACATAAGTATAATTGTGTTTTACACAGAGATATTTTATTGGGTATTATTCCTTGGATCTTAATTCCTGATACTGGAATTTCCTCTAAATTCTCCTTGAGCTTCCACAGAATATAAAGCTTCTCACTCACCAGACAAAGCATAGCCCCAGTATCGATCAAAGTATCGACAGGCATACCGAATACTTCGCATGATATGATTGGCATTCTAATTCTTGTACCCATTTCTCTTCGTTCGTCATTCTGTTGAATTAAGTCATCATCCTCTGCTTGCCATTTAATAATTCTGGAAGTGAAAGTATTCAAAATTCTATCTTCTACTGTGAATTCGAAGTTTTTTTTTTCATTACCATTCCCCCGGGATTGTTGTGTTCCCGATGGACCTGGTTCGTTGGGCCTCTGCTCCAAAAATTGCAAGTTATCTTGGTGTCTTGCTTCCAAATTTTTCCTCGTCTCCTTGTTAAACTCTTCATTGGACTGACGAGTATCTACATTCCCTCTGTTATTGTAGTTGTTTCTACCATAATATCTTCTTTCCTGGTACCTTCCTTGACTATCTCGTGGCCTTCTCCATCGAGTATTGTATCGATTACCACCATCCGGTCTTGCATATGGCTTGTAACTGTATCTGTTACTGTACTGGTTCCATCCTCTCTTATTGGAATCTTCCCTCGGCGTTTTCTCTTCTCGCTCCTCTCGAATCTCTCGAGGTGTCTGAGAATAACTATCAGCCATAACAGCATACACAGCGTTGTTACTCTTTCCTCCCTTCTGATGAAAGAATTGAGCGTTTGTATGATCCAGCTTCTGTAATACTTCATCAAATTGTTCCATATTATAGATATCAGCAGCGATCAAAGTCCTCTGGACGTCTGCTGGAAACTGACGTATCAATGCAGTAATCAACTCGTTATCTGGCATCGGCGGATCTAAATGTTGGAGTTTAGACAGCTGTCCAGAAAAGTACGTAGAGTATCGAGTAGGTTGTGACGTCGAGAATCTCTTCGAATATAACTCTGCTCTGACTTGCTGTTGGGTTTCCGGGGACCAAAACTTCTTCAATAGCCCACGAGAAAACTCCTCAAAAGTGGTTAGAGTGGATCTAAATGCTCTAAACCAAAGAAGTGCCGGACCTTCCAAGAACTTCCCTATCACTCGGATCTGTCTTTCTTTAGGGATCTTAGAATCTTTCAGGTAATCACCTGCTTCTCTCAAAAATTCCACGGGTGTTACAGAATCTCGCCCTGAAAATTTAGAAGGCTTGTCTTCTATATTCTTAAATACAGTTATGGGGTTGGATTGAAATACTGTCCTGACCTCATCCTGTCTATCAGTCTCTCTAGCTGCTCCTAGATTTATCTGTATCTGTTCCTTTCCCCTTACATTTGGCATTTTCAACAGATGATCAGACTGTTTCTCATCCTTTATTTGAGTTTTCATAGCCTCAAGTTCCTTCTGGTTTTCTTCTGCCATCTTCTTAATTGCTTCAGTTTCTTTTGTCCTTGACATCAGTGGATATCTGGTTCATAACAGCTTCATGACTTTTCAATGACCCTGTCATATCTGATATGTCCTTCTGAGTTGCTTGGATATCTTTGGCAATTACTTCAATATGGGATGACAAAGATTCCCTAATCTCCTTGATTCCCTCTTGATTCTCCTGCTTGAGTGTGTCTTTAATTTCATTGACAACTGTGGTTTTGATTTCAGTTTGCAACTCACTAATCACACCTTCTCTTATTTCTCCCATGACAAGTTCTTTGAATTGTTCCGTCAAACGTTGAACAACTAGAATTCCCATCTCGTTACTCTCCTTCTTCACTCTGACTTCTAGGTTAACCATGTCTTCACCAACTTTCCTAAGACCATGTTATATCCTATCAGCTAAGCTTTGGGATCGAAGATCGGCATCGCGAAATTTATCGTCCATTAAACTTGCGTTAGTAGCTAATGAAGTTTCGAGCTCATGTGTTTTGTCGCATAATTTATTCATTTTACTCTCAAGTGTCATTTTCAAAATTTCAGAATTCTCTTTAAATTTACCTTCCATTGAATTAAATTTACTGTTTAAATTTTCTTTCAAGTTCCCTTTTAACCTGCTTTCTAAAGAATCAGAATTTTCTTTAAGTTTATCATTCAAATTTTCTCTAAGTTTATTTTCTAAAGAATCAGAATTTTCTTTAAGTTTATTTTCTAAAGAATCAGAATTTTCCTTAAGTGTATTTTCTAAAGAATCAGAATTTTCTTTAAGTTTTTCATCTAAACTTTCTTTCAAGTTATCTTTTAACCTACTTTCTAAAGAATCAGAATTTTCTTTAAGTTTCTTTTCCAAAGCCTCAGTATTTTCTTTCATAATGGCTGCTACACGCAGTCCAGCCTCTTTTGAACTCTCCTCGAAACTCCTCATCATCCTCATCATTTCTTCCATAATTTCAATTATTATTCAAAACTTAGGGGTATACAACAGTGGCAAACACAAGCTTATAACTAGAACAAGAAATATGAATAGCTAATTGGAACACTATAATAAAATGAGATTTGTCCTAATATCGACGTGATGGAAAAACAAAATTCTCTACTTTTACGAATTACATTGACCATAATATCACAAGAAAAATATGCAAGTTCTCAAATATCCTCCACCTGGATTCTAATAATGTGTATATCCAGTCATCGAACGTTTACTACTGAATTTACTTGACGCCCTAATGGTTAAGCCATTATCAAAAATAATCAAACCCATTCTAATTATTAACCAAGTTAAATTTTTAATTTTCCCCACTAATTGGGTTTCCTACTAATTTATTCATCCAAACCAGACATCTCTCAACTCCCAAAATATTTCTATAAAAATTATCACAATTTAAATCGGCATGCGATTGACCATGTCTAAATCGATCCCCACGTTGGGCGCCATTTCTCTCTCTATCTTATTTTATGTGCCCGTTTAGACCGGAGTCCGCACGACCACATATGCATTTTACCAATAATCAGTCAGCACGAGAATCAAAATATCCCGGAGCGCCAGATGGGTTAAGCTAATCGCAAAAACGACATCAAATTTAAAAAAATGCTTTACTGATTTTTGGCTCAATGCAACAATAAGGATAGAAGGAGATTTAATTGGGTAAGACACATCTCGTAAAATTATCTCAATTTATTTAGAAGTTAAAACCTTACTGCAAGGATGCTCAAAGCAGCATCATCCACGTGTGGCGATCCACACACTTAATTACACACAATATACAGAAATTTTCCAAACACATTTGACAATCTTTTTGGAAACACAAGTCCGATTAATAGTCCTGTGGACTGTGTTCCAAAATTATTAATATTTAATTCCAGTTCAAAGTTAATTGTCCATACTGGAAATAACGTAGATCACTGTTTGAATATTTACTCGTAGAATAAATGTTTATAGAAATTTTAAACTTTCACTTGTTTTCCAGTTTCAAAAATACATCGTCGAAAAATATTATCATCATTGAAGCAATACAAATTATTAACACATATTAATAACATCTGAAAAGTATTTGACCATTGAGCATAGCATCGAAGAACTGTGCGAAGCACAACAACAATTAATTGTTCTTCTGACATTAAACAGTTCGAGAAGTGACTCGATTATGAACTTCAAGTTCCAAACAAAATACATGATTTCTGAATCATCAACTTGATCAATAAATGGTTGAACCATTCAACTATTCAATTATCCACTTGGAATCATTATGAAAAAAATGTTTATATTCATGGCCATTCTTAGTAACTTTCACAACTTGCAATTCTTCGACAGAATGCGGAAATAAGAATTGTAGTTTTATAATGAATTCATTTAGTTCATGGCACTAGGATTGAAAATATCCTTCAAATTATTCGTGGTTAAAGAATTATTTTTAACTGGCAGTGGCCCATTCTATTATTTGTGTAAGAACACAATTTTACAACAACAACGGCAAAGGTCTTCCTCTGAAGAAGAATAAACTACTATCATGACAAATCCGGGTTCTAGCAAAATCAAAGTCTAAATGGAATTCGTAAAAAAGGTTGAAATAAGAACTGATGGTTTTAAAGAAATAACCTTCGGGTCATTCATCCGACGAAATGTGTGGCTCCAATACTCCTACTATAAACCTGAGCCATCGAACCTGCTATTTGATCGATGCTCGAAAAAACCTTCATTCCTGCGACTTAACATGCGCACCTGGGAATGGCATTTCAACTACTCCACACACATAAATTATCTTCCCAAAATTTATACAATAAATCAAGCCTCTGCTTGTTATCAACACTGGAAGATTAATAAACTGACAAGTTTATTTTATTTTACCATTCAGTTCAACCCGTGAATTTACCATACTTATGAAAATCTATATTTCACTTTCGAGTGTATTTACGTCATGATTTTATATAAATACAAAAATATCCTATTTGATACAATTATCAATTGCTTCCCGTTTCATGCCTATCCGTGTTATCTGAAAAATATACTTTGCTCATTGCAAATATCAACTGTTCAACCAGAACTGAAATGTTGGTTGAATGCGGGCTTGCGCTAACCACTCTCCTTCGGAAAATCTCCTGTTCCAAACTAGAAATGATTAAACTACTTCATAGGCTCTTTCTCAATACATAGGATTATTAGAAAATATAATATCCCAGAATTATTTAGAAAAATTATGAAAATTATTATTATTATTATTAGTGGATTATTATTATTATTTGTATTATTTTAAATATGTTTAATTATCATCTCATTATGTGAGAATCCACATGTTCGAACCTTCGAATATGGAAAAAAATATCCATTCCTCAACAAAAATAAATTTAACTCTTACAGTTACATCGGGGTTTTCCGTGGTTTCCTTAAAATATGAAAAATTCAAATAAATGCTCGAAATGCTCGGTCATCGATCCTAAACTGTTCTGAGTGTTGAAAATACTCAGAATAACTCTAATAAGTCTTGCGTAAATCATTGCAAGCTTTAAATACGACGACAAAAATGTGTTGGTCATCTACAGAAAAATAGTTTGTTCCAATTAGCTAGGCATAATATAATTCAAATGTGGCTTACATTTCTTGATGGTCTTGAAGTGTAGTAAACCTGGTCTGTACCAGATTTATCCATAGACATGCCCTATCGGACAAGCATGTATAATCCTTGTATCCGCCGCCATCATATACCCACAATTCGTCTAGTCAGACATAGTGGTAGTATCTTTCGACGTTTGAATTAACTGTGGTTCCATTTTAATATGGGCTTCTATCAAAGCCATAACAGTTTGTTTAAATAGGGTCAGATCTAAGTGATCTCTTCTTAAATGTGTCAGTTGTAACATAACTCACTGTAATCTCATCAGTACAAGAAAAACATTGACAGTCTAAGCAATTAACGGCTGTTCTGAAGATCGTTCCCTGGGCATGGTTTATTAATATCACAATCTGCCATGCGCTAAGCAACCTGCAGTTTCCCTTGCGTAGACTAATGAACGCCACCGTTATAGACTAGTCTTCAGTGTACTGACAGATCGAAGTGGTTAACTAGTTACAAAAATGAAAACTGACTTGAAATGGATTTAAACATCCAAGTATTAAGTTACTACTGGACTGTGACAAAATACTATTTTCTAGACAAAGTCTAGCATATGTCCTTTTAGAAATATAAATATTTCCACCAATGTCTGTAGAAAATTAATCACCTCAGTGATTCTCCTCACCAGAAACTTACTAAGTCCCAACTCGTAGCGCAGCACTTTTCGTGACTATCACGACTTGAAAAGAACTTCTGCGTAGATCTGGCAACCATGTGCCTTGGCTCAGCGTAGACGCAACTTGCTCGCCAAGTGCTTGTGTTAGAATGAGCTAACCATGCCTGCTCCATCTGGCTTTTATTCAAAACGGTCAGGGTCACGCGTCATCACCTGATATCTAGAAATCCTCATATCTCTTGAATCCCTGGTCCGATTTAGTTGATACTAATTGCATTCTCTTTCATTTGGCCGTGCCAGTAATCTGATCCCATTCTCAAGTCTCTGCTCCATAGTTAACTATTTAATCAATAAATAGCCTCCACCTCTGCTATTACTCGCTACGTCACTTGACATCCAACTATCGGTAAATTCTTTCTAAATGCTTCTCGAAGCAATGTAGCGCGATATTCAAATATCTCAACTTTCAAAAGCGGCTACAGCCTTTCCCTTGATATCTAGGTGTCTGAAACTTGGAATACCCATTCCTAGAGTTGGGCACAGTACTAAGAACTTCCTTGTCACGTGGTGTCACAGCCCCCACTCTAGAAGCAAGCTACCCTCTCTCTTCAGTCTTGACGCGTACGTACAGTAGAAAATGGCGTGTTGTTGCACCATGCGTGAAATATCAAGCTTCTATTCCTTCCAGAAGGAACTCGATTGTGCGCACGTGATGGTTACTCATGACAGTGACGCTTAGCAGTGGTGAAATAATACTGCGTCATTCTGGGGTTTTTAAGATCCCGGGACAATGGCTACCGGCCGTTGTGAAATTACTACTGCGACGTTCTGTTTGTGACGCATAGGGTTAGTCCATATCGCCAATCTTGTTGCAATATATCATACTTCGTCTCTTTACAAGTAATTGTTAATAAAAATCTGTCTGACTATAATAATAAAAACCGCTTACAAGTATCTGATATAAAAATCATCTCATCGATGTACTAATTAATAATAATAATAACATGATAAATGAATAACCCTTTAAATATAACAGCTATGGGATCGAATCGTTACAGAATGTTCGGAATGTATAGATTGAAAAGGATTGGTGCGAGCACAGAGCCCTGTAGAAGACCGTTTTTCAGAGTTCTTCGATTGCTGATGTCCTGGCCCAGGATAATTTGGAAATATCTATCACATAACATATTGTCTAATAACTGGGCTAGTATTCTGAAGAGGATCACTCTTAAGAATTTTAAAAGGAGTCCCTCTCTCCATACAGTACCATAGGCTGCTGTCAGATCAACTAATACTACAAACGTTTTCATACCTTCTTGAAAGCATGCCTCAATAAAAGTTGTAAGACTAAGGATTTGATCTGTACAGCTTCTACCTGTTCGGAAACCAGCTTGTTGATGTGGGATATGTTCTATAATTTTGCTACCGATTCAATTTAGAATCATTTTTTCCAGAAGTTTATAGCAGGCACTAAGAAGAGCTTTAGGGCAGTAGTTTTCTGCCTTATTTGTTTCCTTTCCCGGTTTAGGAATCGCTATTATTTTTGTTTCCTTTAGCTCTTTAGGAATGCGGCCAGTCTTAAGATTATCACTAAAGAACCTTGCTAATCATAGTTTGGCATGCGGACCAGTATTCAATAGGAATTCATTGTGTATACCATCAAATCCACATGCTTTACCAGCTTTTATGTAGTTAAATGCTATACTAACATCCTCCTGCGTAAATGGTCGTGAATATTCTGAATGTATTTGACAGTTAGCTTTGATTCTTCTGAGTTCCTGCATTACAATTTTTGTGTGCACTTTATCTCTAGCTGATCTTGATAAACAGACGATCCGATAAGCAACTTCGTTAGCCGTTACCAAGTTTTTCCTTCCTCTGGACGGGTGGACCAGTTCCAAGCTTCTTCAATAAGTTCCAAGCTTTTATACTGGAATGTTTGAAGTCAAGAGTTTTTGTAGTTTGCATCCATTTCTCACGACGAGCTACATCAAGTGATCTGAGCAATTCTTCTCCAATATCATTATCACCACTTCTGAGATATTCTTCATAAACAACCTCAGCTTCTTTATTCCAACCAGGAACATACTTCCTTCGATAACCTCCCGGGATATGCTTTTTAGCTGTTGACAGAACAGCACCGACAAACCGTTTATAATTATAGGTGGTATCCATCTCAAACATTTGTCAAGATCTATGGCAAAATTCTGCCAGTCAGCTTTCTGGAAGTTCCATCTTGGTCTAGGACAAGATGTAATGACTGCAATCTGGATTCCAAGTTCAAGGAGAACGGGGAAATCTTGAAGTGCCTTTCTGTTGGCATGAAGAGGTTGATTTGTAGAATCCTTGGAGACAAAAGTAAGAGCAGGATTGAAATCTTTATTCCAAGCAGCTGATCTGATAGTGGATGTATCTTTTGCATCAAAAAATAGTTGAAGGTTGTTTTCATCTGCCCAGTTTGTCAGATGTTCTCCGTTTTTATAATTCGTTTTGTATTGCCTGTCAGCGTGATGACTGTTAAAATCTCCACAGTAGACTGTTGGAGGTTGATGAACTTCCAAGGCATGCGATGGCCAAAGAACTGGAGGAGGCTTGTGTACATTTACAATTGTTAGATCTCCAACTTTTATTGTAATTGTATGGACGTCATCATCTGTTGATGTTGTTAATATATAGACTTCTTCGATGTCACTGCGAGCGTATGCTATATTTCCATGATGACTATAATAGGATATCCCTATCACATCATATCCAAGAATTCTTGCTCTCTTTCAGGCGGGGGCGTGGTGGCTCAGCGGTCTATCTGTATGCCTCTCACCAAGGCGGTCCGGGTTCGATTCCCGGTCAATGCATGTGAGATTTTCGAAGTGAAATGCCATGTCCTGTGGTTCGGATTCCACGTAAAAAGGAGGTCCCGTGGCTCATGATCTCGAGATTAACGGTCACGTTAAACTACAAGCTTGCTTTTTTCTCTTTCAGGCCTGACCTTCGTTCTCTATGTGAGATTCTTGGACAAGCAGTACGTCTACTTTATATTTTTGCAGGAGCCTTGTGATTTATTGGCACTTAGATGTACTGATACCCTCTACATTTAGCTGGCATATACTGATGTTCTGTCCTAGTTTCATTGACTGGTGGTCCTCAAAAGGACCCTTATCTTCTTCTGGTGAATTATCCATGTGTATTGTGGCCAGGAGTGTACGAATTGTTCAGCATGAAAAGTTCTACAAAAAGTCCGGGATGGCATATCTCTATCTTTAATATAACACCCACTATAAGTGCTTTTACGTTTTCTTTTCTTCCAACAATCTCCATTCATTGGAAATTTAAATTAAGAGCCTCGGAGTGAGTTTACGAGCTAGCGATTGAGCATATTACCCCAGCTTTGACCAGTTTCAAATTGTCGAGTCTTGTCGAGTTAAGATATCAGAGATGAGTGCATGTTTTGGAGTTTCGCTGTTCACCTCGTCTTTTCTGAATTGCGTCTGAGACCTGCCGTCCATGCGCCTTTTAAGCTTACGCTGGGTAAACCATTTAAGATACCGGCCGAAGCCGGGGCGGGTTGCTGGTAAGTGCATATAATTATATCTAACAGCTGTTTAATTGTCTTTATATTATAATATGTATTGTGATGTGTTTTGTACCATACGATAAATAAAAATAATAATAAATATATCTAACAATTTGAAAGTTACTGCGAAATGTGGCTGGTAAATTTAGTAGTAAATTTTCTTATAGCTTGTTGGGTTGGTTTGGTTATGGAAATGACATAGATGTTGTTTGAGCTACTGTATACTATTAACTCTCTACCATATCTCATCAATTAACTAAGCCAATCAGGCAAATACACACAAATACATCTGTGATGAAATCTGCCAAAAACATTTTGTCATTCATATCTTCCTGAATGTACTCTTTAGTGTGGTCCATATTTCTTCATGAAATCAAGAGATACAGGAGTCTTAATCTGTTGTATTTGTATCCCAGTCACAGATCTGATCTCAAATAATGCTGAGTAAGGGAAGGATAGATACGGAACTACAACGAGTTGCTGGGAAGGACATAAAGTATATTGGCAAAGAGAATCTCTATAAACTGATTTAATTTCAAGTTGCGTCATGTGGAGTGATTGGATTGCATCTGAAGACTGTCCGCCTGTGAGGATGTGCTCTCAAGTCTCGTAAGAGGTACAGGGAGATGAAATGCCCATAGTAACTCGTTTATGACAGTACAGGATGTGGTAAAAATATCTCCCAAAAATAAACTCAAACAACAAAGTAATCCTTAAAGCGATTCAAAAGTTATTTTGAATAATCCATTCATGTAGTTTACTTCACATACTTCATGGCTTACAGTGTTAGACTTGAGGGGCATCATGAACCCCCGCAGTTGCTACTGCCGTGTTTGAGGCGTAATGTGTGCAGTGGTGTGGTAGCTTTGCGTTGAACCGCCAGCGTGAAATACAGGGTGTATCGAAATGAATATCGGGGGGCGTGGTGGCTCAGCGGTCTTGCTGTATGCCTCTCACCAAGGTGGTCCGGGTTCGTTTCCCGGTCAATGCATGTGAGATTTTCGAAGTGAAATGCCATGTCCTGTGGTTCGGATTACACGTAAAAAGGAGGTCCTGTGGTTCATGATCTCGAGATTAACGGTCACGTTAAACTACAAGCTTCCTTCCTTCCATCAAAATGAATATCGGGGTTTTAGGGCTTTGTAGTATTTATTACAGTTTACGGACGATTAAAAATAATGCATAAAATGAAAGAACAACCCAAACAGTTGTCCTAAAAGTGTTCGAACTTGTGCGCATGCGCATTAACTGGTTCCTCCGTCTTCCGTTAGGAGCGGTAGTAGCCAAGATGGTGATTAGGGAGCGGAAATTTCTTTGTGTTTTACAGTTGTTTGCAAGAATTGAATCTGTAGTTACAGTGCAACGTGCGCTCCGTATTACGTTCCAGATGACATAGGTTGTTTCGTATGGCCTCCACGTTCACCCGATCTGACGCCATGCGAGTTTTACCTTTGGGTTCTCGTAAAGGATCATGTGTATGTGCCTCCGCTACCAGCTCATCTAACCGACTTAGGTAACAGGATTGAAGCAGTTGTTGCAACAATTAATCGAGACACACTGAGCAAGGTTTGGAACGAACTCCGTTATCGACTAGATGTATGCTGTGTGACGAATGGCGCTCACATTGCACATTTGTAGGACAACTGTTTGAGTTGCTCTTTCATTTGATGTATTATTTATAATAGTAAGGTAACTGTAATAAATACTACAAAGCCTTAAGACGCCGATATTCATTTTGATACACCTGTATTTCAGGGTCACCTGATCTCCTTACGAGATGACATTCTTTCGCCAAACATTACCCAGAATTCAAAACTTTCGATTTCTATTCTGCCGTTGTCTTTTACTTGAGGGACTTGGTGATCGTGGTCATATAGCCCCGCGTACTTAGGTCTATGTAAAATTTGGTCTGATAACCTGTGTTATTGCGATATCTGGAGAAGTGTGTGTATTTATAATTCAGGTGAGAATCGGGGTGGAGGCGGCCGTGGCCTGAAAATAGGAACCATCCCGGCATTTGCCTGGAGAAGTGTGACCCCACGAAAAATCACTTCCAGGATGGTGACGTAGGAATTCAACCCACTTATCAGTTTTTCCTCACTGGGCTAAGTGTACCCCGTTCCAGCCCTCTGACCAGAATTAAATTTGTGGTACAGCCGGGACTTGAACTCAGGCCTTCACGGCGACAGCCAAGAATAATAACCAGTACATTACGATGTGGACAAGAATTGTATCATTATTATTAATTGAAGGAATAACAGCATGCCTTTCCGTACATATACTGCTCAAAAAAATTAAAGCACCACTTTTTTCAAAAGCAACCGATTTTGTAAAGTTGACTCCACAAGCTCGAAATCTCAGTATGACGTTTGTCCTGACGCCTACCAAGCATATGCTTCAGCACAACTCCCCAAATTGAGTAGTTTCGGGGTAGCGCCCCGAAAACCAGCCCATTTTCGAAAATCGCAAATTTAAGTTTGCGAAAAACGCTGTAGGACTTGTCGCAGGTTGCCAATGCAGTCAAAAATGAATGAGTCTTGCTCTTAAAGGTTCCGCAAACACGTTGAAATCGTTACATTTGACGTTTGAGTATTTTCAACCCCCTTATCATCCCCTAAACATGGGCTACCATTGGGGCGTCTGAGAATGTACCGGGTGTGTTTAACCAGCTGAAAACCTACACACCATCCTCAGTTGCTGATTGCAGTAAGTTCTTAAGGCCTCCGACATTGTTCACCCCCCCCTAACACCCTCAACTGGCACGGGATGAAACCACCCCCTCTCGATTCACCCGTAAGGAAGGTTTTAATCGAGATATTTATCAGTGCTGTGAATAGGGGGGTTTTCCCCGAACGTTTCAAAAAAGGAACTGTGCCTGTGTCACCACCCCTTCGCCTGCTACCCCCGTTTGTATGATTTTTCGAATCAGGCTTTTTTTAAGGGCTGAAACGAGGTCTTATTCGCTGAAAGGGCTGCAAAGGTCCTTAGAGGTAGTGGTGACACGAAATTAACCCCTTCCGATCGTTGATTGACATTCCGTCCCCCAAAGTTGAAATTTTTGCACCCCCAACCCTCCCTGTCTGGACGCGTAACGCGTCATGGCAGAGTTTTCAGAATTGGATCAAAATGAAGCTTATGACCTGAAATCGAGCCCAAAACAGCAAGTTGAATGGAAATTCATCGGTAGGGTGAGAAACGGGACCAAAAATTTTTCAAAAAAGTTAACAGCCTCTAGTAAGTACACCCATGCATAGGCAACCCACATCACGTCATTTTTCTTCCATTTCCACCCTTGTATTCTATTGCCGATTATAGGCAACCCGCACGCAAGGACGTGATGTGGGTTGCCTATGCATGGGCGTACTTACTATAGACTTAACTTTTTTGAAAACCTTTTGGTCCCGTTTCCCACCCTACCGATGAATTTCCATCCAACCTGCTGTCTTGGGCTCGATTGCAGGCCATAAGCTTTATTTTCATCCAACTCTGAAAACTCTGCCATGACGCGTTACGCGTCCAGGGAGGGAGGGTTGGGGGTGAAAAAATTTCAAGTTTGGGGGACGGAATGTCAATCAACGATCGCAAGGGGTTGATTTCGTGTCACCACTACTTCTAAGGACCTTTACAGCCCTTTCAGTGATTAAGACCTCGTTTCAGCCCTTAAAAAGGGCCTGATTCGAAAAATCATACAAACGGGGGTAGCAGGGGAAGGGGTGGTGACACAGGCACAGCTCCTTTTTTGAAACGTTAGGGGAAGACACCCCATTCACAACACTGATAAACATCTCGATTAAAACCTTCCTTAGGGGTGAATCAAGAGGGGGTGGTTTGGTCCCATGCCAGTTGAGGGTGTTAGGGGGCGTGAACTTTGTCGGAGGCCTAAAGAACTTACTGCAATCAGCAACTGAGGACGGTGTGGAGGCTTTGAGGTGGTTAAACACACCCGGTACCATCTCAGACACCCCAATGGTAGTCCATGTTTAGGGGATGATGAAGGGGGTTGAAAATACTCAAACGTCAAATGTAACGATTTCATCGTGTTTGTGGAACCTTCAAGAGCAAGACTCATTCATTTTTGACTGCTTTGGCAACCTGCGAGAAGTCCTACAGCGTTTTTCGCAAACTTCAATTTGCGGTATTCGAAAAAGGGGCTGGTTTTCGGGGCGCTACCCCGAAACTACTCAAGTTGGGGAATTGTGCTGAAGCATATGCTTGGTAGGCGTCAGGACAAACGTCATACTGAGATTTCGAGCTTGTGCGGTCAACATTTCAAAATTTGGTGGCCTATGAAAAAAGTGGTGCTTTAATTTTTTTGAGCAGTATATTTTGGTTGGTTGGGGCTGCGCCAACACGGCCATGTAGTCCCATGTACTTCGTGTGTGTGTAGAATCTGTCTGATAACCGGTGTTAATTGTGATGGCTGTATTAGTGTGTGTCATCTGTAATTCAGGTCAGGACTACAGATAATCATTTTCAAGTAGTTCCTACATTTGCTACCAAATGTTACTGTCAACGACACCTAACTGTCAACTTGGATACTAGATGCCACCACAACCAGCACCTAGCGGCGGACGTTGGAACATAGTAGAGCGTTAATCAAATCTAACCAACAAATTTAGCTTCACACAATATTGTAATTAGTGAAAGGTTCCTTTCCATGCCACACGTCTATGACATGGGCCCGCCGGTTTTAGTTCCCCTCCAAAGGAAGGTATAATGAGGAATTTTTAACGCTCTTTAAAAACTTCAACGGCTTCGGCCGGATTTGAACCCGCGATCTTGGGCATAGAAGTTCAGCATGCTACCAACTACGCCACCGAGGCCACTCTTAAATATTTTCAAGGACATTTTTATGGAATCGGCATCACCAACAAGCCAGATACTCTTTATGTAGCCCGTAGGTTAAATGAGATTGGGAACTTCCTTAACTACATTCATTGTTTGCACAGAGTAATCTCAGATGGGTCATTGAGAGGCTCTAGTCTCTCAAGTAAAACAGGATTCCGGAGCCCATTTTCGTCTACAAAGTTAAGTGGAAGTTGGTAATTTGATGGCATTGCCCCAGTGTTTATCTGCGAGTGTTGGAAAGCGGCGCCGGCAAGACAAACTTACTAGCTTCTACTAACTAATTCATTAGCAGCTGATAAGAACTGTGACACTTAATCCCATTGTCACAAACATGGGACAATCACATTTTGTCTTCCTTCCCTACAACGGACATATACGATATACGAGTTAAATATTTAGTGGAATATCCGGTCTGTGCTGAGAAAGTACAGAAAACATACATACATTTATTTAATATTATTAACAGTGATGAAGGCAGCTTCTCGGAGAAATTGTGGATTATTTTATAGAAATAAATACAGTTTGGAACTACAAGTGGTATCTATTTAAATTAATTGATTTCTCGATCTAATCATGTATTTATATACGGAATTTGATTAATAATGTATTTATTCATGTGTTTGTTTATTTGTTTAGTAGCAACCCATCCCGGCTTCGGCCAGTATCTTTAACGGTTTACCCAACGTAAACTTAAAAGGCGTACGGACGACAGGTCCCAGACGCAATTCAGAATAGTCCAGGTGAACAGCGAAACTCCAAACACATATTATAGGCCTACTTTTCTCTGAAGTCTTAACTCGACACGACTCGACTGTTAGACGCTGGCCGAAGCTGGGGTGATAGCCCTGCTCCGAAGCTAGTACAGTAATTTAAATTTCCACTGAATGGAGATTGTTGGAAGAAATTAACACGTAAAAACACTTTATGATGTATTAAAGATAGAAATATGCATAGTAGACTTTTTTGAAGTACTTTTCATGCTGAAGTATACTCATAGGGTAAATATATATTTAACGGTTTACCCAGCGTAAGCTTAAAAGGCGCACGGACGGCAGGTTTTTCTTCGACTCGATTCACTGAAATCGTTACTGTTCGGCTTCCTTTGGTCATAAATGAATGTTTTTCTATAGAAACCTTCTTCGAGAAATCTTTTACAGTATGGGGAAAACCGCATCAAAATCATCCAGTGGTTCTCGAGATTACTCGTTACATCCAAGAATCGGGGGCTTTGTTTTATACTAAACTAGCTGACCCGGCAGACGTTGTCCTGCCAACCAAAAAAAGTGTTGTAACTTTGTTTCTTGAAGTGCTTTTGGATACACAATATTTTTTTCAATTTCTGTTAACTGCCTCTAAACTATCGTGAAATGAATTAACAAATCTAGAAACATTCGTGGGAGCGTGCACATCAATTCTCCAACGTTTCATCGCAATCGGATAAATGACATATAACGCATACGGGATTTTGTTTAAATGATTCCTACGCTGTCACTCATTTGTTGAATCTACTCGTGCTCCACCAACTGTGAAATGGATTTACTAAGTTAGAAAGCTTCATGTAAGTGTACACAACAACCCTTCAAAGTTTCATCGCAATCGATGAGTAGTATATGAACGCATACGGGATTTTATTGGAACGCTTCGCGCGTCGTCACTCATTTGTTACATCTACTCCTGCGCTACCAATATTGTAAAATGGATTTACCAAGTTGAACACCTTCCCTGGCGTGTACACAACAACTCATCAGAGTTTCATCGGAATCGGATGAATGACATATGAATGCATACGGGATTTTCTTTAAACGATTCGCGTGCCGTCACTCATTTGTTGAATCTACTCATGCGCTACCTATTTTAAAATAGATTCATTAAGCCTGAAACCTTCTCTGGAGTGTACTCAATGATTCACCAAGGTTTCATCGCAATCGGATGGATGATATATGACCGCATACGGGACATTGTGGAAACGATTCGCGCGCCATCGCTCATTTGTTGAATCTACTCGTGCGCTACTTGTTAAAAACTGGATTTACTAAGCCATAAACCTATCCTGGAGTGTACACAACAATTCACCAAAGTTTCATCGCAATCGGATAAATGGTATATGGACGCATACGGTACTTTGTTGAAATGATTCGCGTGCCGTCACTAATATGTTGAATCTACTCGTGCGCTACCTATTGTAAAATGGATTTATTAAGCCAGAAACCTTCCGTAGGGTGTACTTATCATCTCACCCAAGTTTCATAGTCATCGGACGAATGGTATTTGAACGTATACGGGACCTTACTGAAACGCTTCGCGCGCCGTCGCTCATTTGTTGAATCTACTCGTGCGCAACCTCCTGTGAAATGGATTTACTAACTTAGAAACCCTCACGTGAGTGTACACAACATCTCACCCAAGTTTCATTGCAATCGGATGAATGGTATATGAACGCATACGGGACTTTGTTTAAAAGTTCGTGCGTCGTTGCTCATTTGTTGAATCTACTCGTGCTCTACCTATTGTAAAATGGATTTACAAATCCAGAAGCCTCCCCTGGAGTGTACACAACATCTCACCCACGTTTCATCGCTATCGGACGAATGGCATTTGAACGCATACGGGACCTTGTTGAAACGCTTCGCACGTCGTCGCTCATTTGTTGAATCTACTCGTGCGCAACCGCCTGTGAAATGGATTTACTATGTTAGAAACCTTCACGTAATTGTACACAACAACTCATCAAAGTTTCATCTCGATCGATGAATGGTATATGGATTCTGTTGAAACGCTTCGCGCGTCGTCACTCATTTGTTGAATCTAGTCGTGCGCTACCTATTGTAAAATTGATTTACTAAGCCAGAAGCCTTCCCTGGAGTGTACACAACATTTCACTCAAGTTTCATCGCTATCGGACGAATGGTATTTGAACGCATACGGGACCTTATTGAAACGCTTCGCGCGTCGTCGCTCATTTGTTGAATCTACTCGTGCTTAACCTCCTGTGAAATGGATTTACTAAGTTAGAAACCTTCACGTAAGTGTACATAACATCTCATCAAAGTTTCATCGCAATCGATGAATGGTATATAAACGTATACGGGATTTTGTTGAAACGTTTCGCGCGTCGTCGCTCATTTGTTGAATCTTCTCGTGCGCTACCAATTGTAAAATGAATTTACTAAGCCAGAAGCCTTCCCTGGAGTGTACACAACATCTCACTCAAGTTTCATCGCTATCGGACGAATGGTATTTGAACGCATACGGGACCTTTTTGAAACGCTTCGCGCGTTGTCGCTCATTTGTTGAATCTAGTCGTGCGCTATCTATTGTAAAATGGATTTACTAAGCCAAACACCTTCCCTGGAGTGCACTCAACATCTCACCCAAGATTCATAACACTCGGATGAATGGTATATGAACGCACACGGGACTTTGAAACGCTCTAACGTGCAGAGACGAACAGTAGAATTCGACATCACTGCCACCTTTGGTATAAAACACAACTTTCCGCCACGGGCGGAGTGTATGTTATGCCGGTAGTTGCACAGGATGCGACCAGGTGACTCTAACGTGCGGAGACTAACAGTCCAAAAGCATCACTGTTTACTAAGGCTAGCGGTTTCCATGACGACTGTTTATGACTGTATATTGTGGTTCTAAAATTGTGTGTAAATAGTGGTTCTAAAAATCTAAAATTCCACCTACCTGGTCAAATTGTGAATCTAAACCATACATGGACCCACCCTAACATACATACAAAATTTCATCGAAATCGGCCCAGCCATTTAGGAGGAGTTCAGTCACATACACACGTGTCGAAGAATTATATATATAAAGATAGAGATTAGTTTGATTCTTTCTTTTTTCTTTCTTTCCTTATTTGTTTATTTGTGTATTTATTCATTCCTTCATTCATTTTAAACATTTATTTATTCATTAGTTAATTAATTAATTATTTTTTAATTCTGTTTATTTACTTTTTGTTTATTGTTTTTTTATTTGCATATTTAGTTATTTATTTATTCATGTTTCTATTTAGCTATTTATTGACTTATTGTTTTATTTATGTATTTGTTTACTTGTTTATATGCTCATTTATTTAAATGTTTATTTACTTAGTTAGTTAGTTAGTTATGTTTCATTCATTGATGAAAATCCACAACCTGCTTCCAGTCTCCGACCGGGTCAGGAATGTAATGAATGAAGCCCCCATCTAGCGGCGAGGATATGAACTGTGCCGGCTGCCGAGGCCTGACGCACTCCTCCGGGCAATGAATAATTGAATGTCAAATGAAATGAAATGATAGTGAAGAATGTTTCTGGAATGAAATTTTGACAGGGAAAACCGGAGTACCCGGAGAAAAACCTGTCTGCCCCCGTTTTGTCCAGCACAGATCTCACATGGAGTGACCGGGATTTGAACCACGGACCCTGCTGTGAGTGGCTGGCGTGCTGCCGCCTAAGCCACGGAGGCTTTGTTTATTCATTTGTTGATTAACTTGTTAATACATTAATTATTTTATTTACATGAATACGTCTACGTAAGAGCCATATTTCTAAGGAGGGAAGGAAGTAAGAAAGGTAGGAAGGAAGGAGGAAAGGAAGAAAAGAAGCTTGTAGATTCACATTTTCTTTAATCTCTTGATCAATGGTCACGGGACCTTCTTTTGAACGTGGAATCAAAACCACAGGACGTGATATTTAACTTGAAAATTCTCACATTAATTGACCGGGAATTGAACCCTGTTCACAGTAGTGAGAGACAAGTAGCTTGACCACTGCACCATTGGGCTTTCCTGCTACCTAAGAGTGGGGGTTGTAGTAATAAGGATGTTGGATTTACTTCCCTTTTACAGTTGTGGCTTTTATTAATTATCTTTAGTGAGTTTGTCTGTTGACCTGCTTTTCTTTGATGATCGTAGTAATGTGTGTAGCTGTATGAGGGACTACGATGTGATAGGTCCTCGGGACTTTAAATAACATATCATCTCTCCATTTTCCCGGAGGGAGGAAAAATGGGGGGGGCCAAGTCACTCAGGAGCAATTCACCACAGAAACCTTTTCAGAAAGAAAATTGCGGGTATACCACTAAGTATATTAATATTAAATTAGCGGTTCACAATACAAAGTCACATTTATACCGCATAACGGCACACTAAATAAATTCATATTTCTAAAATTTCGAATGTTTGCCGTTTTCAATTCCTTTTAACTGTTGAATTTTGACCAGTGGCAATACTGCATACTAGCCTTGAATAAAAAAGAATCACTATGCCAAAGGAGGAAATCCTGAAAAACTGCTAAACTGAAGAACATTAGAGGAAGAACGACATAGGAAGACAAATATCTGGCCAGAATATAAATACCCCAAGGGGGTAAGTCTAAGATCTAGGAAAGATCTATAGCGTGTGTATCTGAAGCCCATATGTGGCTGTATCACTTATATTGTGATTTAATAATAATAATAATAATAATTTATTATTATTTTTATTTCCTAACGACCCTTTTGACTGTTGTGGCTTTGAAGATGCTGGGATGCCGGAATATTTCACTAGCAGGGAATTTTTACCATGAAATGTGTTTGCCGATGTCAACTATACGACATGCTGGCATGAGATCCAACAACGCCGCGTGGTCATGTGTGAAGATGAAGACGTGATAAGGCTGAATAAGCATCGTGATTTGGGAGTCATACTCATTGAAAGACCACAGAACCATGAATTTATGTTAATAATTATATTTAATATTCTGGTCCATTTAAGAATATTATGATTCGATTTAATGAGTAACAATGTGACTAAATTTCAGGAATTATCACTGTCATGAAAGTAGTCGACAATTCAAAGGAAGAATAATAATTCAGGAGTTAAGTATAATGCCTATAGATGGCACTGATTAAAGCGGGCGAAATCAACGTGGCAAGATGATGGAGTCGAGGAGCTCACTCTTACTCAATACACCACGCAGCTAAGATATCTTTGTTAGTGCGGATGCAGGGTGGAGGAACCACGCGTGCCGCCAGTGAGGACTTACAGCTGGTGCAGAGTAAAGGTCCTATAACACGCTAAGGTAAGGATCTTAGTTTCTTGTTACTAGTAAGTCTGTTAGGTAGTCAGCCCGAAGGCTGGTTGGATCCTCAAAAGGCACCGCCGTTAGGTTATGTGGGTAGATACCCACAAAAACCCAAGGCAGTGCTATATTGAGGCGTACTAGGCAAAAAGAGGAGTGAGGTAGTTTGCCATTGCTTTCCTCACTGAGTCAGTACAACAGTACTAACCCTATGAGTAGAACCCTTCACAGCATCCACAGGCACGGACTGTGCCCTGAATGTCATTACTAAGCACCACCCATACCTCAGTAGCCTCCATATAATCACAGCCATGAGTGAGACTGAGACATCGGTGAAAAACCACATTTTACTCTAGCCTGTGCCAACAGACAAATGCAAATGTGCTGCATTCATCAAGAGACGGCAAACAGGCCCTACTAGTAAGTAATTACTCAAATTTTAATATGTTACATATAAACCAGAGAAGCTATTCAAGAGGCAGAATTTCAAGAAAGTGAAGAAACAAACAACTTGCAGAAAGTGGACTCAAGAGGAGAAAGATCGTCATTCTAGAAGTATGAAATAAATTTGGAAACAAGGGAAATTGAATACAATGGACAACAGCCAACGTTGATTCATCGTGCCCTCCAAATGGGTTATTCTAAAGAAGAAGAATACAAATTTTATCGTTCGATGGTCTCGGATAGATCGAAAGCATTTGATCGACAAATGGGCCGATAAGATAAAAAGATCAAGATTAAAAAGTTTAAATACATGGGAAATATCACGAAGCTGATCACGGGGTCATGTTTCTCGGTACCAATCTTGCGACACTTTTCGGTATCCCAACACATCAAGGAGCATTTGATGGGCCCGGGCATGACCAATACGCAGAGTGGACGCCACGTCTGCAACCATTATGCGCTTGTTCACTAACACCATGTCATGTACTCGAGCAATGTTGTTTTCATTCGTAGATGTGGAGTGACGTTCACTTCGATCTTCATCCTCCACACACTGCCGTCCTTCACTGAACATGCAACAACAGCGACCAACCATTTGACGAGACATACCGTTTCACCATACACGGTCTGTGGGCGTTCATGGATGACTAACACACTAGTCCCCCGTGCCCATTCATAGCGGATAACAGCACGCACTTCCACTGTCGACCACTTTGTCAGTACACGTCTGTCTGCCATCGTGAGTTGTACTCGAATGATATCGGGCACACCGGTCTGCTGCTCCTCTCTCTTCGTCGGTGCTCTCCGCATGCGTCATTCCCCCTCCACTGGCACTCCTTCCGTCGATATACCGGCCACGGATGTGGATCCTTATGGCAATGGTTTGTGTCACATGGTGTACCATCTGTTCGGGCAATATAATGACGGAACATACTTTCGGAAGGGGCGGATGACCGTACTTTCCCACCCCTTAAAACTCCAATAACTAACTTACTTTCGGTACTTCCCTCGTAGTAAGATGTGACATACCATGGCTTGAGATATTGGTGATGTGATTTGGGAATGTTATTTTGTGAGCACAGAAGTGGCCAAAAATATGTCTGAATTCTATTGTACATAAGAGCGTTAGTAATTGTGTTCTCTGGCTGAATAAATGTCACGAATGTGAACTCGCTACTCCAGTGGGAGACATAACACGTCGCGCTAAATAATACTGTACGAGAGAAACTCAAAAACAATGTACGACTTCAGATAGAGAGAACATCTAAAAGTTACTTTCAATGAAATGTATGCAAATGAGGCAATTCTGTTGCAAATAACAGGGGATGCGTAGCGGCGGGACAAGGAGGAACGCGACAAAGCATCATTTCTATACAACTGAAAATTCATATCGAACTTTACGTTTCGCCTCTAGACTAATAATTTTAGAAAAGTGAATTTACAGTACGTGTATTTTTTGTGACTTACCATTTCATTCTATATATGTCAATTTGTTTAGAGCGCTCATGCTGTTTCGGACTAGGAATAAAAGTGGATTTGAACCCCACTGTAGGCTGTCCTTGGAATGGTTTTCCATGGTTTCCCATTTCCAAACCCACGCAAATGCCGGGATGGTACATTCTAATATGCTCCGGTTGCTTCCTTCCAACATCTTTCCAAATTTCATCCATTCCATTAAATGAACATCTGTTATGAGGTTGGCATCAGAAAGAGTATCCGCATGCATGTTAGAAAGCCTTCCTCAATTCGACTCTCCGAAACCACTCCGGAGGCTAGCCTACCAGGCCAATTTTCATAATTTTCATTGGCCCAGGTTTCGTGTGCGACAACAACGTTGGTTGGTACAGCTTTATCGGGGAAGTAAAGCCGGCGGTCCCATGTCATACATTTACTACATGTAAAAGCTCCTTCCGCAGACTAAACTTGTGTGAAGCTAAATTTCTATGTTAGATATCGTTGGAACGCTCAATCAAAGTTCCAACGTTCACCCCTAGGAATTATTGATACCTGGTGGCGAAAGTTGGAACTACTTAAAATTGAACGGAACTTGTAGCTCACCCTAATAAGGGTGTCCGCTAGAAGCAGCTACAGCCTCTGGCGAGCCGAACATGTCCTCGGACACTCCCGGCACGAAAAGCCATACGATAAATAAATAAGTACCGTAAATAATATATTTTATTCACTGTTAATATTTTAAATCTATTGCATGATTAATAAGTACTGTACTGTATATTCCTGTAGGGAAAGCTGTTCAATATGGAGTATTGACAGGGAAGAGGATTCTTCTTCGTCTATTAGAAATAGAAAAAACAACAACCCCTGGCACTATACAGCTCATGACGGGCTAAGGCCGACCAAGCGACCGCTGCCCAGCCATTTGGCCTGCAGATATTGGGGTGACGCGTGATCAGTGCGTCGGGTCCCCTCGGCCGTAATTCTTGGTATTCGTGACCGGGGCGCTGTCTCACTGTCAGACAGCTACTCAATTGTCCTCACGAGGCTGAGTGCACCCCGTTCCAACCCTCACGTCAGTTTTAAAATCCCTGACGGAGCCGGGGATCGAACCCGGGGCCTCCGGGTGAGAGGCAGGCGCGCTACCCCCAACACCACGGGGCCGGCTTTAGAAATAGAAAAGCAACTAAAATTAAAAGCGTGACATTTTACCTTATGCCTGATTTCATGTAATATCAGGTAATATTAAAACAAGTAGTTCCGTGAAGAACTATACAGCCTATTTTCATATATCCTGCTCATGTTAATTGTCTCTATCAACATACAACATTTCAGTTTAATTGCTGTAACAGATTCGTAGATATTGAGAACCGTCTAAATATTTCAGATGGTCGCCAGGATGGATTTTTATTTTTGTACTATTACATTAATATTATTGTGTACGTGTGGTATTCAAACGTCAATCGCATGATTAGAACACAAGAAGTAAAAACGAGATTTTAAAAGTACGCACACCAGCCATCTTAAGATTATGCAAACAATTGAAATAAATTGCATGCCAGTGGATCAACATTTGTATAAGCATTTAACGTGCAACGTTTCACGGCACTCGGATAGTTAATTCGCGAGAAACGTCCATTTAAATATTTATACTTCGCGTCGCCGCCATGTTGAATTTGTGCTCACCAGGTTACTGAAAGTCCTATAGGTGAACATATGTTCATAGTCTCTATGAACATTTAAAAAAAATCAGTTTGGTTGCTGTAAGAGATTCATAGATATTGAGAACCGTCTAAATATTTCGGAAGCTCGCCATTTAGGATTGCTATATGTATAGGCCATAGAGTTATGTACCATTCAAGGACAATTATTGCCTAGCTTCATTATTCAAACTTTCACTTCGATCGCATGATTACGACACGAGAATAAAAACTTAATTTTAAAATTTCGCACAGCCGCCATCTTGAGGTTATGTAAACAATTGAATTAAATTAGATGGCAGTGCATTACAATCTGCAAAATCATTTACTCTACCACATTTCACTGCGGTCCGAGAGTTAAATCACGAAAAAAGTCTATTAAAATATTTCAAATTCGCTTGGTCGCCATGTTCGTTTTGTACTTGACAGGTTTATGAAATATACATAGGTAAATTTGTATCAGTACCCATTATCACCGTACAAAATTGCATGATGATATCTGTAATAGTTTCGGAGATATTGAATGTCAGTGAAATAATTCGAACAGCCGCCATTTTGAGGTTATGTAACCAATGAACTAAATTAGACTCCAGTGCATTACAATGTGTATAAACATTTGCTGTACCAAGTTTCATTACGTTTGGATAGTTAATCGCGAGAAATGTCTATTTAAAAGTGTCAATTTCGCTTGACCGCCATGATTGTTTTGTAGTCACCAGGTTTTTGAAAGTCTCATAAGTGAACTTCTAGTAGTGCCCTTTATCACCTTACACAATTTCAGGGCGATATCGGTAATAGTTTCGGAGATAGCCTATTGAATGCTAGTGAAATATTTCGCACAGCCGCCATGTTGGATTGGTGAGACGTAACAAAATTTGAAGGGCACCGTCGAGGTCGCCGGGAATAGTGCTATGAACTTACTGAGTTTCATTGAAATCGCTCCAGCCGTTTAGATTTTATTAGGGACACACACACACACACCTCACACACACACACACACACACACACAAACACACACGCACACACACACGGACAAAAGGTGATCTCATAAGCCTATTTTTTCGAAATTGAAAATTGGCTAAAAAATCATGCAGAGTTTGTTGGTGGTGAATGAGTGCATGTGAGCTTCTTAATAAGAAAGAGAACGACAATTTCAAGAGAGATAGTGAGTTGTACTTCCATTGAGAAGTCGATAGATGAGTGTACATACCTGGGTATGTGCAGATTTCGTTGTTGTTCGAGTTTTAACCAGGAAAGTTGAGCATAAAATATGGACACGTGTGAGGAAAATTTCAAGGAGAAAATAAACCTAATGCAGGAATTTGAAGTTATCTGAAGTTTCTTGTTTTGTTCTCCGGTAGCATCCACTAATACAACTTCACTGTAGTTTAGGCACGTTAGCCTTCTCTCAGCGGCTTCGGTGTCGTAGTCGCTAGCATGCTGAGCTTCTCTGCCCAAGATAGCGGGTTCAATCCCGGCCGAAGCCGTCGGGTTTTTTAAGCGCGTTAAAAATCCCTCAGTATGCCTTCCTTCGGAGGGGAAGTAAAGCCGGCGGTCCCATGTCATAGATTTATGGCATGTTAAAGAACATTGCACTAATTACACCTGTGTGAAGCTAAATTGTATAGGGTAAGAAAGTAAACAACGCTATTAACATCCTACGTTCGTTGCCAAGAGCCGACTGCAGTGGCGTCTAGTAGCTAAGTTCTGAACTAGGCCTAGTAGTCGCTGATGGTGGCGTTTGGCGGCAAAAGTAGGAACTGTTTTAAAAATTCAAAGTTGCAGTCCTTACTTGAATTAAACAAGAAGTTCCGTGAAGAACTATACAGCCTACTTTTCATGCCAATGATTATTCTACAGAATATGAACCTATCTAGAATAATGACGAAATTAAGGTGGTAATATCGAAATAGCTAATTAGTTCAAAATATACCTGGTATAATGTAGCCTAATAGAGCACTACAGTTGGCAGCCCTGGTGACTGAATATATTCTTAGTTCCATATTCATTTTCTTAGTCTTAAGGTACAGAATACAAAATTTGGTTGAAGTCCAATGGACGTTACATGCAGTTAGACATTGGATCTATCAGCACGCGTAAAAGCATGCTGCCAACAATGTCATGCGTGTGCTGGTCAGAAATAATCTGAAATATTATGATATCTTGTTGTGCCAATTTTGGATGAAATACATTTGTTAGTATAGAAGTTACATGTATTTTAAAATTGGACATATCAGCAGGCATAGAATCATGTTGGCAGCACTGCCTTGTATTCATTACTCCAAATTAATCTAGAATGTCAGGTGCTATACGTGTGCAAAGTATAGAGCTGTTGGCTTGCATACTTTCTGATATATTGATATTAGGTTAAAAAAATATAGACAGCATTTATTAACAGTTGGCAGCCCTGATTACTCTTAACAATACTAATAGTAATATCTGTTATGGTACACATAGCACATACGAAATTTGGTTGAAATCCAACTGATAGTATAGAAGTTGTGTGTATTTAAAAATTGGTACTATCAGCAGGTTTATAATCATGTTGGTAGAACTGACGTATATAAGTTACTCCAAATTAATCTAAAATGTCAGAATATACGTGTGCGTAGTTTAAAGCTTTTGGCTTGCATACTTTCTGATATATAGGTATTTGGATGAAAAATAGAGATAGCAATTATTAACAGTTGGCAGCCCTGGTGGCCTTAAGAATATGCTCAGTCATATCTGTTTATGTACAGATATTACATACAAAATTTGGTTGAAATCCAATTGATAGTGTAGAAGTTATATGCATTTAAACATTGGACTTATCAGAAGGCTTAAAATTAGTTTGGCAACACTGTCATGGTTGGCCTCCTGGAAATTAAACTGAAATAGTCTTATCTACATGTGTGCCAATTTTGGAATAGCTCCCATGCATACCTTGCAAGATATCCAACATGGAGCTCAAATTTCTAGTGCGTTTTTTCAGCAGTTGGTAGCACTGACATAATTTTTAAATATGGACGTGAGATATTCCGGTGCACATCTTTACTCATACTAAATTTGGTTTTGATTGCTGCAGCCGTTTAGGAGTTGATAGGGGGGACACACACACAGCCAGACAGACAGACAGAAGGACAGACAGACAGACAGACAGACGGACAGACAGACAGACAGACAGACAGACAGACAGACACACATTTTCCCGGATCGATCTCATAAGTCTACTTTTTCCTCATTTTTGCAAAATGTGAAAAGTAGGCTAAAAACAGATACACACACTAATACAGCAATCACAATTAACACCGGATATCAGACAGATTCTACACACACCCAAAGTATACGGGGCTACATGACCGCTTTGTCGCAGCCCCTAAACTGAAGAAACAACCAACCACCAGCCTTCTCACAGACCAGAACATCACAAAGACCGCTTAGATCTTGAGGTGGTTACCAGTATAGGATGCTGTTTGTTGATACAGCACAGTCTAAAATATTATTGGGCAATACCTTAACGTAGGTGAGATTGCAGTAATATAAATACAGATTAAATGTTTCCATTTTATTTGAACATACAATACTCGCGGTGGCTGATATTATCGCCCCCGTTCACTTAGAGACCATTTCCGTAGAATAGAGCCATTTTAATAATTCAGCGGAATATAAATACACTGCCTCGTATTGCGTAATTCTATCGTAACACAAGAAACACAAGCGTATTGTGTTGCACAACTTAATGTGATACTACGAAAAAGACGAGGTTGATACCATTATTGGAGAAATAATAGAATACAATGGCGTATTTGCCATTCAATAGCTGTTTTACGATAAAAGAGTATAATACACACCGAGTACATGAGGACACTTCTATTATTGGTAAACAGCTCAGCAGTGGGTCTCATATACAGTAAAACTTGCCTTCAATGCGATAAAACGGCTTCTTATATATTGAATTGTTCTTGTGAATAACTTCAGTTGTGATGTTGAAGTGAATTACAGGCTACTGCCTGTAAATAAGTTTGACGCGTTACACATGTTTTTACAAATTTATGCAATCTAAACATTGTATATACTAGTGTTTAAGTGTAATTCATAACATTATGGGGTTAGAAGCCATTTTTCAGTGTTGCCTTAGTAAACAAAAGTTTGGTGCTTTTCAGTCGGTCAACACGAATGTACCCAAAAGACTTGGGTTATACCCTAATCCTGAAAAATATTACATGAGATTAATAAATACCTACCATCTCATGTAATTTTTAGCCTACTTTTCACATTTTGCAAAAATGAGGAAAAAGTAGACTTATGAGATCGGGCAAATGTCTGTCCTTCTGTCTGTCTGTCTGTCTGTCTGTCTGTCTACCTGTGTGTGTGTGTCCCCTATCAACTCCTAAACGGCTGGAGCAATCGAAACATAATTTAGTAGGAGTAAAGATCTATACCTGAATATCTCACGGCCATACTTGAAAATAATGTCATTGCTACCAACTGCTAAAAAATCACAATTGAAATTTTAGCTCCATTTTGGATATCATGGAAGGTATAAATGGGAGCTATTTCAAAATTGGCACACGTATAGATAATAATATTGCAGATTAATTTCCAGGAGGCCATACATGGCAGTGTTGCCAAAATGATTATAAGCCTGCTGATAGGTCCAATTTTTAATGCATATAACTTCTACACTATCAGTTGGAATTCAACCAAATTTCGTATGTGCTATGTGTATATAAACAGATATGAATGAGCGTATTCTTAAGAGCCTCCAGGGCTGACAACTGTTACTAAATGCTCTCAATATGTTTAATCCAAATACCCATATATCAGAAAGTAAGCAAGCCGACAGCTTTAAACTATGCACACGTATAGTACCTGACATTCCATATTAATTTGGAGTAACTTATATACATCAGTGCTACCAAAATGATTCTAAGCCTGCTGAGAGGTCCAAATTGAAATACATGTAACTTCTATACTATCACTTGGATTTCAACCAAATTTCGTGTGTGCTATGTGTACCATAACAGATATGACTATGCCGATTCTTAAGAGTAACCAGGGCTGCCAACTGTTAATAAATGCTGTCTCTATTTTTGTTGCCCTAATATCAATATATCAGAAAGTATGCAAGCCAATAGCTCTAGACTTTGCACACGTAAAGTACCTGGCGTTCTAGATTAATTTGGAGTAACTAATATAGGCCTACACCAGTACTGCCAACATGATTCTAAGCCTGCTGATTGGTCCAATTTTAAAGTGCATGTAACTTCTATACTAAATAATGGATTTCATTCAAAATTGACACAACAATAGATCATATTATTTCAGATTATTTCTGACCAATACAGGTATGTCATTGTTCCCAACATGTTTTTACGTGCGCTGTTAGATCCAGTGTTTAACTGCATGTAACGTCCATGCTATCCATTGGACTTCAACCACATTTTGTATTCTGTACCTTAAGAGATGGAACTAAGAATATATTCAGTCACCAGGGCTGCCTACTGTAGTTCTCTATTAGGGTACATTATGCCAGTTATACAGTATTTCGAACTAATTAGAAATTTCGATATTGAAAATGAAAATCCACAGCCTGCTTCCAGTCTCCGACCGGGTCAGGAATGGAATGAATGAAGCCCCATCTAGCGGCGAGGATATGAACTGTGCCGGCTGCCGAGGCCTGACGCACTCCTTTGGGGCAATGATTAAATGAATGACAGATGAAATGAAATGATAGTGGAGAGTGTTGCTGGAATGAAATTTTGACAGGGAAAACCGGAGCACCCGGAGAAAAACCTGCCTGCCTCCGTTTTGTCCAGCACAGATCTCGCATGGAGTGACCGGGATTTGAACCACGGACCCAGCTGTGAGAGGCCGGCGTGCTGCCGCCTGAGCCACGGAGGCTTTAAAATTTCGATATTACCAACTTAATTTCGTTATTATTCTCGATAGATCCACATAGATTAATCATTGGCATGAATCTTAAATTTTAAGAAAAGTAGGCTCTTTAGTTCGTATTACCCAATTCTTTTGGTTACATTCGTGTTGAGCGGCTTAAAAGCACCAAACGTTTGTAATTCATAAACATACTATGTAAGCCTAAGTGAACAGGATCTGAAGATAAACGCTTGACGTTCCAAACATGTCATCTAATTTAGTACCAAATTTTGTACAATCATAAAAGTGTGTTGGTTAATAATAATATCTCGTTTTCAAGTTACGTTATAGACTATAAATACTTGTTTCCCGTCTAATGTAATTGGGCACAATTTGTGTTGACCGACTGGAAAGCAGTCTATAATATACGAGGCACGTCCAGAAAGTAAGCTCCGTTTGGTAATAAAATTAAATTGTGTACAGATACAGAAACAAGTAGTTCAGTGAAGAACTATACAGCCTATTTTCATATATCCTACTTATGTTAACTGCCACAATCAACATACAAAATTTCAGTTTAATTGCTGTAACAGATTCGTAGATATTGAGAACCGTCTAAATATTTCAGATGGTCGCCAGGTTGGATTTTTATTTTTGTACTATTACATTAAGATTATTGTGTATGTGTGGTATTCAAACTTCAATCGCATGATTAGACAACAAGAAGTAAAAACGAGATTTTAAAATTACGTACAGCAGCCATCTTGTGATAATGCAAACCATTGAAATAAATTAGATGCCAGTGGATCAACATTTGTATAAGCATTTAACGTGCAACGTTTCACGGCACTCGGATAGTTAATTCGCGAGAAACGTCCATTTAAATATTTATACTTCGCGTCGCCGCCATGTTGGATTTGTGCTCACCAGGTTCCTGAAAGTCCTATAGGTGAACATATGTTCATAGTCTCTATGAACATTAAACAATTCAGTTTGGTTGCTGTAAAAGATTCATAGATATTGAGAACCGTCTAAATATTTCGGGAGCTCACCATTTAGGAGTGTTATGTGTATAGGCCATAGAGTTATGTACCATTCAAGGACAATTATTGCCTAGGTTCATTATTCAAACTTTCGCTTCGATCGCATGATTACGACACAAGAAATTAAAACTTAATTTTAAAATTTCGCACAGCCGCCATCTTGAGGTTATGTAAGCAATTGAATTAAATTAGATGGCAGTGCATTACAATCTGCAAAATCAATTACTGTACCACATTTCACTGCGCTCAGAGAGTTACATCACGAGAAAAGTCTATTAAAATATTTTAAATTCGCTTGGTCGCCATGTTCGTTTCGTACTTGACAGGTTTATGAAATATACATAGGTATACCTGTATCAGTACCCTTTATCACCGTACAAAATTGCAGGGTGATATCTGTAATAGTTTCGGAGATATAGAATGTCAGTGAAATATTTCGCACAGCCGCCATTTTGAGGTTATGTAAACAATTGAACTAAATTAGACTCCAGTGCATTACAATGTGTATAAACATTTGCTGTACCAAGTTTCATTACATTTAGATAGTTAAATCGCGAGAAAAGTCTATTTAAATATCTCAACTTCGCTTGGCCGCCATGTTGGTTTTGTAGTCACCAGGTTTTTGAAAGTCTCATAGGTGAACTTCTAGTAGTGCCCTTTATCACCGTACACAATTTCAGGGCGATATCGATAATAGTTTCGGAGATATTGAATGCTAGTGAAATATTTCGCACAGCCGCCATGTTGGATTGGAGAGACGTAACAAAATTTGAAGGGCACGGTCGAGGTCGCCGGGAATAGTGCTATGAACTTCCCGAGTTTAATTGAAATCGCTCTAGCCGTTTCGATTTTATTAGGGGGGGACACACACACGAATCACACACACACGCACACACACACACACACACACACACACACACACACACGGACAAAAGGTGATCTCATAAGCCTATTTTTTCAAAATTGAAAATAGGCTAAAAATATTTATTGCACAACATTCTACACCTCTTAAACTACTTTTCCACATAACTGCCGAACTTTTGCAGGCATTTCTCATAGCGTGGCACGAGTTTTGGATACCTTCTTCATAGAAATTTGCCGCCGACCCGTAAACGAGAGTGAAGACTCCCCTGTAAGATATCCTACTGTTTGGCAACTACTGTTAGGCAAATTGCGTGCTTTCCAGGAGAACTGCGTATGTTTAGGAGTTCTCCTGGAAAGCACCCAATTTGCCTAACAGTAGTTGCCAAACAGTAGGATATCTTACAGGGGAGTCTTCACTCTCGTTTACGGGTCGGCGGCAAATTTCTATGAAGAAGGTATCCAAAACTCGTGCCACGCTATGAGAAATGCCTGCAAAAGTTCGGCAGTTATGTGGAAAAGTAGTTTAAGAGGTGTAGAATGTTGTGCAATAAATATTTTTTCTGTATCTGTACACAATTTAATTTTATTACCAAACGGAGCTTACTTTCTGGACGTGCCTCGTAATTACACAACACTGATAAAAGGATTCTATCGCTTTAATGGTTGTATTTTGTCATGTATTCACCTAGGTGCTACAGCAAATATTTTACGAAACAACAATATATGCATTTACTCATTTCATTTCTCATTTAACTTGAAAGCCTTTTATCTTATTTCATTTTCTATTATAACACACAAAAGAAGTAGTTCCGTGAAGAACTATACAGTCTATATTCATATATCCTACTTATGTTAATTGCCTCTATCAACATTCAAATTTATTTATTACTAGCAAAAGTACCCGTTCGATGTTAACACCAGACATTATCAATTGAGCTACTGTTGCAATGGTTAGCGGTTTGTTATTCCTTCATAAGTTTAACAGAACGAAGTTAGTTTTCTGGGAATATCACACACACTGTTAATTTAAGGGCCTTAAAATGTGCTTTCGGACACCCTATATAGACTCCCGAATTTTGTGTCTCACATTGAGAAGCGCAACATATGCTCTGGTCGTCATTCTAGGATAATTTTTATATTTCGATTATTTTAGTATGTATATTGAGAAGTTTTTCCCTATATCCACCATTCAACTGTATGAAAAATACGGTGAAGAATTTTATAAAAGATTGGTGTATTGACTCTCATGCATGCCATATCTATTTTTACGATGCACCAAGCACCCGAACACGAGTTATAGGCGTACATAAAGATACACAGAAAGACAGACAGATAATTCTATGGGTAGGCTATATCTACCACACAGTATCAAACAAAATCATCCTTACGATGAACCCGTATGTCGACAAAAAATAAATAAAAATAAATGATGAGTTAAAATGTGTTCTCAAACTAAATTCACCTAACGGGTACTTCTTGACGTGAAATAGAATTGAAAGCCTTGTAGACGGAACGCAATACACGTCACATAAAAACTGACCCCCTACGTTGTGTTAGGCCCCATACACAGGAAGACCCCTTTCAAAAATTATATAGGCTTATGGTGCATGAAAATTCAGGTTCTTTGGCCTCAAATGGCCCAAATTCCTAAAAGCCGCAAAAAATGCTGATTAATTCAGGAATTTTTGAAAATAGTGTTGCAGTTTGGAGATATAATAGACACTCTGTATTATATGTCGACGTGAAAATTACATGAAGAAATTCTAGGTTACCCCTTGAACCCCTTAATTGCATTGATGAACTATATAGTCTACGTTGGTTCCGTGATAACCTTATAGCCATTTGCAAACTTTCACAGAAATGTAATAAATGGAGTGACATTGCTTCTTACACAAATAGATGGAAAGTTGGATCCCATCCCTTGAGATAATGTTGTCATGGTTACCGATTTGCATTCCTTCATTCTTTGGTTAAATTAAATTAAATTAGTTTTCTGGGCATATTTCAGAAATTGTTGTATTTAGAGCCTTTTAATGTAGATTTCGAGGACCCTTTAGGGCCCCCGAGTTTTGTTTCTGGCACCGAGGGGCTTTGTCTCGTCGTTGTACGCCATAATATAATACTAATAATATGATATAATATAGGGATATGGATATAATAGACCTGCCGTACCACACCCGCAGGTGTAAATTGCGTGAAAAATTCTAAAGTACCCCCTGACCTCCTTAAACGCAATATACGTATTGGTGAATTTTACGGCTTAATTTGGTTCCGTGATAACCTTCTAGCCGTTTGCAAACTTTCACACTAATGTAATTAATGGAATTGCATTGCGTCTTACAGCAATAGGTGGACCTCTGAGAATCTGTTGCCATGGTTACCGGCTTGCATTCGTTCATTAGTTTATTAAATGAAATTAGTTTCCTGGGAATATCTGAAAAACGGTTGGTTTAAGGGCCTTAAAATGTGGTTTTCGGGGACGGGTCCCCGAGTTTAGTCTCTCACATCGAGGGGCTGAAAATGAGCTTTGTCTCGTCCTTCTACGCCTATTTCAGCATGTATTTTACGGGGTAGGCCCCCTTTTATGAGAGGTACGGAGAAGAGTTACATCAATGATTAGTGTCGTGCCTCTGATGGATAACTCTACCAAATTTTACGTTGATACACCCAGCCGTTCTCGAGTTATAAGGGAACAAAGTTGTCCACAGACAAACAAACAAACAAACAGACATTAAAATTATTTTCGCGCGCATCCATCATACAACAGTTTGAAACGCGTAAAAACTCAAATTTCCGTAGAAATTCAGAAAGAAACAGACAAACTTTCATTTTTATATAGAGAGATATACTGCACCGCTCGGTGTTGACCGTGTTTTATTGCACAAATTTAGGTTTTACTCGCTAACCGTTGGAGATACACGAAAAGTGATAAGGACCCGTCGGATAGAAAATTAAATGGTAAAGCTCATGTATGCCATCAAAAGTTTTCTATATCCTAGCGTTCTCTTTTTATTTGATATGGAAATATGAAATTTTGAAATCAAAGGGTGTAGTGACGTCACTAAAATGGTCGCCATTTTTAATAGTGCAAAATTTCGAAATCAAAAGTATCCTATATGTAAACCTGGTAAATCAGATACATTCATGCAAAATTTCGTTTAAATCGGACCAGTGGTTCTTGCGTTATTGAGTAACACACAGACAGACAGACACACACCATCTCATTTTTTATATATTAGTATGATGTATCGTATGGTTTTTAGTGCCGGGAGTGTCCGAGGACATGTTCGGCTCACCAGGGCCTATAGCTGCTTTAAGCGGACATTCATAGGGTGAGCTACAAATTCCGTTCAATTTCAAGTAGTTCCAACTTCCGCTACCAGATATCACTGACACCTAGTGGTGAATGATGGAACTTTGATAAAGCGTTACAACGAAATCTAACCTAGAGATTTAGCTTCACAAAAGTTTAGTTAGCCAAGTGGAAGGATCTTTTACATGCCATAAATATATGACATGGGCCCGCCGGCTTTATTTCCCCTCCAAAGGAAGGCATAATGAAGGATTTGAACGCTCTTTAAAAAATCCGACGACTTCGGCCGGCTTTGAACCCACAATTTTTGGGCACAGCATTTCAGCATGCTACCTACTACGCCACATACAAAATTTCAGTTTAACAGCTGTAATACGTTCGTAGATATTGAGAAACGTCTACATATTTCGGATGGTCGCCATGTAGGATTTTAATATACGTAGGTCTTAGAATTATGTACTATTACATGAAGATTATTGTGTAAGTGTAGTATTCAAACTTCAATCGCATGATTAGGACACAAGAAATGAAAACCAGATTTTAAAATTTCACACAGGTGCCATCTTGTGGTTATGAAAACAATTGGAATACATTAGATGCCAGTGGATTAAAACTTTCTATAAGCATTTACCGTACCAAGTTTTATTGCGCTCGGAGGGTTTAATCGCGAGAAACGTCCATTTAAATATTTATATTTCGCGTCGCCGCCATGTTGGATTCGTGCTAACCAGGTTATTGAAAGTCCCATAGGTGAACTTATGTTCATTGCCTCTATCAACGTACAAAATTTCAGTTTGATTGCTATCATAGATTAATAAATATCGAGTACCGTCTAAATATTTCGGACGGTCGCCATGTTGGATTTTTATATTTGTAGGTCATAGAGTTATGTACTATTAAATGCCGATTTTTGCGTAGGTACAATATTCAAACGTTCACTTTGATTGAATGGGGAAAGGAGATGTGATTCCCGCGGGACATCGCACAACACTACTGCACATAGGATACAGAAGTTGTATCCAGCGGACGTAGTCTTCAGAAACACAATGTGAACGGAATGCATACCAAATCAGTTCATGTGGAACCCGATCAAATGCCTTCTCGAGATCTAAATAGGTGATATGAATAGATCTGTTCTTCTAACGGTATCTCTCAGTGAGTAACCGAGCAGCTTGAATGGCATCGCTTGTTCCACATCCTTTCACGAAGCCACACTGGTGCTAGTGATCTGGGCAATGTCACGCAGTCGACTGTCAAGGATTCGCTCAAAAATCCTCATCGTGTGGCAGAGGAGGTGAATAGGTCTATAGGTGCCACATTCACTGATCGGGATATCATTTGTAAGCATGTTCCTTGATGTAACAGCTATCTTTTGTTTTTTTATTAGTGCTCTTTGTATGTATTCTTTGGAAGAGTAGTATTCTCTGTAATCCATGATGGAAGCATGTAAACTATCATAAATTTTCTTGCACTTAAAACTGTTTAATTTTGATAAGAAAAGAACCTGAGAACGCCGGGTAGGCTTTAGAAACAATATATGGCGACCGGGACAGGATTATTGTGTTAAATTGTGGGTTGCATATTAGGGCGACATATATCGGGAAGTGTTTTATCCAGTTTGTGAACACGTAGTCAATTGGTCATGGATACATTGAAGAAGAAACGTACAGTAGTGCGGGCGGCATTTACTCGCGTTTATAACAACTTGGAAGAAAGAAGAAACTCAAGAGTGAACACAGAAAAGCAAGATGATGTGGAGATTATGGCGGATCTGGACTTGCTACGCGAGAAATTCGAGGAGATGGCGCGTTTAGATGCAGAAATTTTTGATTTGCTACTTCAAAATACGGCTACCAAATCACAGGATTTGGATACCGAGGTACAGACCGCTGATGAATACTCAGGCAAGTAAAAAAGAATAAGTATTTACTTGCAAAGGAGCCTAAATGCTGTTGATGAAAGTATGTCTATTTCAAACATAACGAAGATAAAATTTAAACTACCTGCTCTTGAGTTAAATAAATTTCGAGGGGAAATCAAGGACTGGTTAAACTTCTGGGGTCAATTCAAAAAAATTAATGACAATTCTGACATAGATGATTCTGACAAATTTCAGTATTTGTTACAAGCTATGGAGCCAAACACTAGAGCTAGGGAAGTGGTGGAAAGTTTTCCCCGCACAGGCAGTAACTATAGCAAGGCTATTGAATGCTTGAAAGCTAGGTTTGGTCGCGAAGACATTTTGGAAGAATTCTATGTCAGGGAATTGCTCAAGCTGACTCTAGCGATGAATTCGAAGCACAATCAAGTCAGTCTTTCCTCCCCATATGATAAATTCGAGACCCAGTTAAGGGCTTTGGAAACTTTGGGAGTAGCTACTGATAAATATGCTGCAATGCTCTTTCCACTTGTTGAGTCATGTCTTACTGAAGAAGTTTTGAGAGTTTGGCAGAGAAGCTACAACAACAGTTCGGCTCAAACTGATGATAAAACCAGACTGGATAGCCTCATGAATTTCTTGAAATGCGAGGATGAAAATGAGGAGTGAATTTGTATGGCAGTCCAAGGCTTCAAGATAGGAAACCACTCCAAGGGTGGCATGAAAACATTAGGAGCAGAATCAAACCGTCATAATACCGGTACTAATGTTCCAACAGCAGCTGGCCTTGACATTTTTAAGCCAAACCAAAAAGTGTGCGTGTTTTGTGAAGGTAATCACTCAAGTGATGCTTGTTTTAAGGCCCAGAAAATGGAGCTGGATGACAAGAGGAACATTTTAAATAGAAGGAACTGTTGCTTTTCTTGTCTTAAGATTGGTCACATTAGCAGAAAATGTAAAACACTGTTAAAATGTATTATTTTTTAGGGTAAGCATGTCCCAGTTATGTGTACCAGAAACAGGCAGCAAACTCCAAAAGAAGGGGGAACTGTTGAGAATTCTCTATCAAATGTGAACTGTAGTCAGATATTTTTACAAACACTCATGGTGACTATTAGAGGAGAGCAGGAAAATCAAGTCCGTGTCCTCTTGGACCCAGGCTCATAACGTTCCTATATTAGGAAGGACACTGCTCAGTGTATGGTATATGAGCCCATCAGTGAGGAGACACTGATCCATGGTTTGTTTGGGGGTAAGGTGATTAATCCAAAACCACATCTTTGTTACAAGGTTAGGTTAAAAAGTCTCAAGGGGACCTGTGCTTGTAATTTCGAAGCACTGGATGAAGAAAACATTTGTTCTCGCATCCCTGTCATTGAGCCTGTGCCATGGTTGAATGAAACCACTGAAAGAGGTATACAGCTCTTCGATGAAGACAAGCCAATTGAAGTTTTGGTGGGAGCAGATATATATGGAAAACTTCTTACTGGCAAAAGGGAGAATTTACAATGTGGGCTTGTTGCAATTGAGACTTATCTGGGATGGATTGTCACAGGAAAGATAAAGAGGCCCAAATCTTCCAATTTTATGACAGCACTTTCAATGTTTGTTCACACGGAATCTGTATGCAAACTATGGGAGCTGGATGCACTCGGTATTCAAGATCCAGGTGAAAGGAAGTATAGAGAAGAGAGGGAACAGGCAACATATGATTACTTTATGGATACTATTTGGACAAATGAAGAGGGACGCTATGAAGTGAGGTTGCCATGGATTGAAGGACACCCACCAGTTCCTAAAAATTTCAATTTGGGGAAAGAAGAATGGAACACACTATCAAGAAGCTGAAAGAAAGTGATTCAAAAGAAATATATGATGAAGTCCTGAAGGACTGGATACAAGAAGGGATCATTGAAGAAGTACCTGTGTCACAGTGGGATGAAAGGCACTATTTACCTCATCGACCCATTTTTAAAGAAAACAGTACAAAGCGAGTTCGACCTGTTTTCGATGCTTCGTCTAGAGAGCGTGGCTCTCCATCGCTGAATCAGTGTTTAGAGAAGGGCATTAATCTAATTGAAATTATACCTACATTACTTCTTCGTTTTAGGCTCTACCAAATTGGAGTAATAGCAGACATCAAGAAAGCATTCTTGCAAATCAGCTTATGTGAAGAGGACCGGGACTTCCTCAGGTTTTTGTGGGTTGACCTGCGGGAGAGTTGAAAATATTCCGCCATACACGTGTTGTGTTAGGAGTGACTAGCAGCCCGTTCTTGTTGGGTGCAGTGATCAATTTACATTTTAAACGTCTTGAATGTATGGGAGGTTTTCTACAGAAACCATCGAGAAGCTTAAAAGGAGTCTTTATGTGGATAACTGTGTAACCAGTTTACAATCTACTGAGGACTTGCACCGTTTTCAAGAAGAAGAAATAAGCATACTGGCAGAAGCTAAATTTGACTTGAGAGGTTGGGAATATTCAGATTCTAACCTAGAAAATAAGACAGCTTCTCCTATTCTAGGCCTCATTTGGGACAGAAAATTAGATACTCTAGCTGTGAGTGGCTACAAGCCTATGGACATTAAGGCGATCACTCGAAGAACTATATTGTCAATAGCACAGAGAGTGTTTGATCCTATTGGCTTCACGTGCCCTGTTTCGCTATGTCCAATGCTTTTGTTACAGCAATGTCGGGCCGTGAAAGGGGGATGGGATGAAGAAGTTCCAGATAGTGTGAGAAATGCATTCTTATTATGGTTACAAGAACTTCCTGCACTTGAAGATGTGAAGATACCACGCTGTGAAGATACCACGCTATGTCATGGGAGTTAGCGATACGGTAATAAGGTGCTAGGTACATACCTTTTGTGATGCCAGTAAGCTTGCATATGCTGCAACAGTGTTCTTACGCTTGGAATACAATTCTTGTGTACATGTACAGCTGATACAGGCAAAGTCTAAAGTGTCACAACTCAAAGGAATGACTATTCGAAGGCTAGAATTGTTAGCTGCAACCATTGCAGCTAGGTTAATGGCATACTGTATTTGAAGAAAGAATTTGAAGAACTACATCCAGATTTCTTCTTATGGACTGACTCGACTACTGTCCTCACATGGATACAGCGGGAAGATCATTGGGGAGTCTTTGTATGGAACAGGGTTCAAGAGATCAAGCGTCTGACAGCGAAGGAAGCTTGGAGGCACGTACCAGGCAATATGAATCCTGCTGATCTTTCTAGTTGTGGATGCTCTGCTGAACAATTGCTGGAGTCTAAATGGTGGGAGGTGGGAGGGGCCACCATGGCTGAAGCTGCCACAGGGAGAGTGGCCTTCAGAAGCACCAGAACCGGATAAAGAAATGGACAGTAGGAAAGCTATCACCTCGGCACTTCTATGCAACAATAGTGATGTGGTTCAGTTCTACAATTTCTCCAATGATTATGAGAAAGTTTTAAGGGTCATTGGTTGGATGCTGCGGTTCAGTAATTCATGTAGAAAGAAAAATGTGGCGGGTCAAAGAGAGCTACAACAAAAAGAATTCAACGTAGCAGAGAAGTATCTCATACGATTGGTGCAAAGGGAGACTTTTAGTGGAGTCAGAGATGAGAAACTTTCTACGTTGTGCCCCTTTATGTATGTCGATGGAGTCATTCGATTGAAGACGAGGATCACCAAAAGAAGTGACTTGGAGTACTTCAGGATGGCTGCAGTGTTACCTTCCAAACATCCTGTAGTTGAGAAGTTAGTGCTCGGAGCACATGTCAAATCTTGCCTTGTAGGAGTGCAAGGTCTCCTAAGCCATTTGAGGGAAAAAATTTGGACTCTTAAGGGAAGAAAAGCTATTCGAGCCATTTTGACTAATTGCATTATCTGTCAGAGGTATGAGGCGAGAGGTATATCCGCAAATACACCAGCTCTGCCCGAACCACGAGTGCGGGATGCAGTTGCTTTCAAGACCACAGGTATCGATTTGTAATTTAGAGACAATCACAAACTATGGATATGTCTATATACGTGTGCAGTTTACCGCGCAGTTCATCTGGAGTTGACCTAATCGTTGTCCATGGATTCATTTCTACGAACTTTCAGAAGATTTGTGGCTCGGTGGGGTAGACCTTCAATTGTATATACAGACAATGGTGGAAATTTTGTTGGGACAAAAAATGCCTTCAGTCAGCTAGACTAGGACAAGATCTCAAAATATAGTACTGTTCATCAAATTGACTGGCGATTCAATCCTCCCACAGCAGCATGGTGGGGAGGATGGTAGGAGCGCCTGATAAGGCTCCTGAAGCAACTGTTAAGGAAAACTCTTGGTAAAGCTTCACTGACCTATGAGGAGTTGGAGACAGTCGTATGTGACTGCAAAGTTGTGATGAACTCTATACCGCTGACATATGTGTCAGAAGATAGTACCAAAAAAAGGAAGCTTGTAGTTTAACGTGACCGTTAATCTGTAGATCATGAGACACGGGACCTCCTTTTTACGTGGAGTCCGAATCACAGGACATGGTATTTCACTTCGAAAATCTCACATGCATTGACCGGGAATCGAACCCAGACCGCCTTGGTGAGAGGCATACAGGTAGACCGCTGAGCCACCACGCCCCCCAAGATAGTACCGACTTAGCCCCTATCACACCCAATATGTTCCTGTTAAATACCAAAGAAATGGGTGTACCAGACTGTGATGTGTTGAATTCTGACAACCTTAACAGACGGAGAAGAAATCGTCAGAGGTTAAGAGACAGCTTTCGCCAACGATTTAGGAATTAGTATCTAGGTCAGTTGGCCTTAGCTGCCCAAAAGAAGAGTCGCAAGTTGTTACTGGGAGAAGTTGTTCTTGTTGGAGCCGACAACCAGAAACGAATCGATTGACCTTTAGCTGTGGTGAAACAGCTTATTCCAGGACGCGATGGAGAGGTTCGGTTGGTGAAATTGAAGAGAGCTTCAGGAGTCCTCTTCCGACCAGTTCAAAGACTATATCCTTTGGAAATCTGTGCAGAAGAGATTCAAACAGGCAGTGAACTTGTCATGAGTCGTGGAACTGAGACAACTGTCCAAAAGAGTGTGGAAGATAGTGAGGAGGTAGTTGGACGTGTGCAAACTAGATGTGGACGAAAAGTACAGCTGCCAGCTAGATTCCAAAAGTGATTGTGACTTCTTTTGACTGACTGATTGTTAATTTTTTAGCCTATTTTCAATTTTGAAAAAATAGGCTTATGAGATCACCTTTTGTCCGTGTGTGTGTGTGTGTGTGTGTGTGTGAGGTGTGTGTGTGAGTGTGTGTCCCTAATAAAATCTAAACGGCTGGAGCGATTTCAATGAAACTCGGTAAGTTTATAGCACTATTCCCGGCAACCTAGACCGTGCCCTTCAAATTTTGTTACGTCTCACCAATCCAACATGGCGGCTGAGCGAAATATTTCACTAGCACTCAATATCTCCGAAGCTATTACCGATATCGCCCTGAAATTGTGTACGGTGATAAAGGGCACTACTAGAAGTTCACCTATGAGATTTTCAAAAACCTGGTGACTACAAAACCAACATGGCGGTCAAGCAAAGTTGAGACTTTTAAATAGACTTTTCTCGCGATTTAACTATCCAAACGTAATGAAACATGGTACAGCAAATGCTTATACACACTGTAATGCACTGGAGTCTAATTTAGTTCAATTGTTTAAATAACCTCAAAATGGCGGCTGTGCGAAATATTTCACTGACATTCTATATCTCCGAAACTATTACAGATATCACCCTGCAATTTTGTACGGTGATAAAGGGTACTGATACAAGATTACCTATGTATATTTCTTAAACCTGTAAAGTACATAACGAACATGGCGACCAAGCGAATTTGAAATATTTTAATAGACTTTTCTCGTGATTTAGCTCTCTGAGCGCAGTGAAGTGAGGTACAGTAAATGATTTTGCAGATTGTAATGCACTGCCATCTAATTTAATTCAATTGTTTACATAACCTCAAGATGGCGGCTGTGCGAAATTTTAAAATTAAGTTTTTATTTCTTGTGTCGTAATCATGCGATCGAGGTGAAAGTTTGAATAATGAACCTAGGCAATAATTGTCCTTGAATGGTACATAACTCTATGGCCTACACACATAACAATCCTAAATGGCGAGCTTCCGAAATATTTAGACAGTTCTCAATATCTATGAATCTTTTACAGCAACCAAACTGATTTTTTTTATGTTCATAGAGACTATGAATATATGTTCACCTAAAGGACTTTCAGTAACCTGGTGAGCACAAATCCAACATGGCGGTGACGCGAAGTATAAATATTTAAATGGACGTTTCTCGCGAATTAACTATCCGAGTGCCGTGGAACGTTGCACGTTAAATGCTTATACAAATGTTGATCCACTGGCATCTAATTTATTTCAATTGTTTGCATAATCACAAGATGGCTGCTGTGCGTAATTTTAAAATCTCGTTTTTACTTCTTGTTTTCTAATCATGCGATTGAAGTTTGAATACCACACATACACAATAATATTAATGTAATAGTACAAAAATAAAAATCCAACCTGGCGACCATCTGAAATATTTAGACGGTTCTCAATATCTACGAATCTGTTACAGCAATTAAACTGAAATTTTGTATGTTGATAGAGGCAATTAACTTTTGCAGGATATATGAAAATAGGCTGTATAGTTCTTCACGGAACTACTTGTTTAATATTGTTTTTCATGTACTGTGTTATGAATTGTTGTTTTAGTTCGAATCGTTGAGAATTTAGTCTTGACTCGAAGGTGGGAGTATGTTGGATATCGGGATATCTTTTTTAAGTATGTTCCTTGATGTAACAGCTATCTTTTTTATTGTTAGTGCTCTTTGTATATAATCTTTGGAAGAGTATTATTCTCTGTAATCAATGATGGAAGCATGTAAACTATCATGAATTTTCTTGCACTTAAAACTGTTTAATTATGATAAAAAGAATCTGAGAACACCGGGTAGGCTTTAGAAACAACAATCTGGACAATGTCACGCAGTCGACTGTCAAGGATTCGCTCAAAAGTCCTCATCGTATGGCACAGGAGGCGAATAGGTCTATAGGTGTCACATTCACTGACATCGCCCTTGCCTTTCCAAATAGGCACCGGGGCACTCGTGGTCCAAATTTGAGGCACTACACCTTCTTCAAAAAGCTGGTTGAACAGAGATTTCAGTAGTTCAATACCATGCTGACCAATTAATTTCCACAGTTCGGCTGGAATGTCATCAGGACCTGTAGCCTTCCCGTTCTTCATATTTCTGACTGCCTGTGCAACCTCTGCCATAGTTATTAGCGGTACTGGTCCAAGGACATATACCGCACTGTGGATAGGTGGATGAGGGAAGTCTTCGTTACTTATTACTGAGAAGTGTCTTTCCCAACGACTCAGAATAGCAGATGGATCTATGAGAATTTGGAGGTCTTCATCTTTGATGTGCATAACGTGACCAATGTCTTGCGAGGACCTATGACGTACGTTTGCAAGCCAGAATATCTTGTTGGCTCCTTCAGGTGAGCCCAGCTGGTTGTACACATCTCCATAATGTTGGGCCTTAGCTGCTGCAACAGCTCGCTTTTCTGCAGACTTGAGGGTCTTATATTACTGATGATTGCTGTTAAGGTGCGAGGTCTGCCAAGTCTTGAATGCAAGCCATTTCTTTTTAATCACGGTCTGCACATCCTCATTCCTCCCCTATACTTGTTTGTCGAGGAAACGCCTTCCAGATTTCGATTTTCCCAACGTTTCTGTTGAAGGCAGTCGACTATCCTAGTCCAGTTGATCTCAATTGGTTGGCTTGGGTCGAACGTGAGTGATCCAAGGGCATTCACCAATTCGTTCTTATGTTCTGGTAGCTTCCACCACTTAAAGCGTTCAGGTCCCGTTGTTCGAGGTCTTTTCGTGGGTACGGTGTCAACCTTGAGATCTCGTACAAGGAGGCGGTGTCATCTGACGGGATGACTTTGGCATTTGTTACCAACTCGAAATCATTCACCCTGAGAAGCCCTTGTTCTATTTGAGATGTTCGACCACCGCTGTAATAGGTGATCAGGCGAGTAGGCCGTTTCTTAAAATAGGTGTTAGCCACAGCAAGATCGTGTGCTTCTGCGCATTCAAGGATACGACATCCCTCTTCATTCCTGGTCCCGAAACCTCGCCCACCATGGCAATGAGGATAGCCATCTTTGTCTGACCCAACACGGCAATTAAGATCTCCGCCAATGAAAGCATATTCATCCTCTGCGAATGACCTAGGATGAGTATCAACACTCCCCCAAATTTCATCTTTCTCATTCCCTGAGCAGCCCACTTGAAGAGCGTAGCATGAGACGACACGAATAGTTGAGTTGTTGTAGTCAAGCTTCACATAAAGCAGTGTGTCTGCGTTAGCTTAGTTGACGTCCAAGACTGATCTGGTTAGGATGTCACAAAAACACTTTCTCCTAATTAGGGTACAGGAACTCTACACAATGATAAAGATTCTGTGAGCCAATTAGCAACAAGGAATTCGGTTACATTTGGCTGTATAAGATGTTAAAGTGTACGCCAATAGTAGAGATGCTATGGGGGTTCTGCTTCAAATACCGTTATTTATGCAAATGAGGGGGGCGTGGCAAGGTCAATGACCTTGAGGTAGGTCATGGTCAATGACCTTGAGGTAGGTCATTGACCCCAAGGTCGCCGGGACCCCGGAAGGTAAACAAACCTTGGAGGGTCCAGGAACCGGTTTGAGGGGGTGTGGGTGGAGGGGGAGGAGTGGGGGTGGGGAGGGAGGGTGGGGGTGGGGGAGGGAAGGGTGGGGTGGGAGACGAGGGGGGAAGGATGGAAGAGGCTCTGCACGAGACCCTCCTCGACCCAGTCTCTCTCTTGGACTGAGCGCCTTCTCTGATATTATCCTGGGCTATATAGCTTTGCTTTGAGCACGATGAGATCCGAGTGTTGCCGAAGGTTTCCGAATCTTTGTCGGTGAATGAATCGTCAGAGAATTGAACGGTCAACTGGTGTGTGTATGTGTGACGTCACAGCAGATTACGGGATGTGAGGTAGGTCATGGACGGGAGTGTTTTGAATGGAAAACATGAATGGCGGTGTCTGGAGTAGTGAATGGAATTGAGAGAGAGAGAGAGAGGGGGAATAAACTGGTTGTTGAATGTGCTCAATGGTAAACAAACGTCAAGGAATCTGGAGTAGTATTTCCTGTAAATGGTAGGGTGGGGGTAGGATACAAATCGCATGGCATGTTGAGTCGGCCAGCTCGACATGAAATAAAAACAAGAAGGTGTACACCAGATCTGATTTATTAATCCATGAATTATATGTGGCATTAAAACCTAGACACTTAACAAAAAGTTTATTGCCACGTTTTTGTACAATTTTTTCAACAAGATAATGCTTGGGATATTGCGTCCTTTGCAGTTCCTCCATGTAGAATCCTCCTTGGATTGGCTGCTTGTTGAGGTCATCAAGTAAATAAACAACTGGATTAGAAAGTTTTACCTTGCGAATACGAAATATTTCTGTGCTCCAGTTTGGTGTGTATCCTTTGGCGAAGATTGTTTTATGTTTACTGATGCGCACATAATCACCAATACGTAATTGATGACGTCGTGGATCTACTGTTTTGATTTTGTGATGAATGCGATCCAATTGCGCAATGTTCTTGGTTACAAGGCGTGGTTTCATTTTGATGGTTCTATGTTTAGTGTTGTTGTAACGTGTCACCAGGTCGCCTACAAGTTCAAGCCAGCGATAGGATCCTCTTGCTGTAAATTGTTCCCACATGCGCGTCTTGAGTGTGCGGTTGAAACGTTCTACAACACTTGCCTTTAGATTGCTAAAAGTGGAATAGTGATGGATGTCAAGTGATTTGAGATAAGCGGAAAAAGTCTTGTTGAAAAATTCTTTGCCTTGATCTGTTTGAAGCAAACGAGGTTGTCGTCTTGACCGCTGAACGATGGTCTTGAATGCAGCGGTGACCAGTTGTGCAGATTTATTCCGAACAGGTTCAACAAAGGCCATTTTGGAATAAACGTCGATGACGGTGAGCAGATAGTTGACCCCGTTGTTAGCTTTGGCATAGGGAATCATTTCAACCAGATCAGCTTGCCAAAGATCGTCAACGCCCCGTGTGATGACATGACGACGATGGTAGAGACGACGAGCTGGTCTATGCAACTCGCGAGCAATGCCAGCCTTAACAGGCGAGGGTGTATGAACACGTTGACTCATTAGACAATAATTCCAGCATGACGAAGCTCCTCTTCTATTTCTAAAACTTCCGCCTCGTGTCCGGTATGACCAGCCTGTTCTGATGCACGCAACAGTTGCAGACGTTTAATCAACTTATTTTGATTGTTCCAATAGGCGAAATCGATGAATGGTTTCAAAGTATTAAACGTGATACCGGACGCTGAATTTGCACGGCGAACACTTGCATAGGCGGGAAACAATTTTGATATGATGGTTTTATATTTGAAGCTCTTATTAGCATTTACTGCTTCAGAACGTTTATAATTACGTCTAAAACCATTTGTAGCCATCAAGATGTCTTTATACTTTTCAAGATCTTCTTTATCATACTCCTCGGTAGAAGGTGTACGTGAAAATAAAAGTTCTAAAAGACCTGGCGTCAATTTATAACGAACTGTTTTAACAATCAAAACATTGTCACTTATCTTGATTGGTGAATCACCAATTCGAAATCTATTGTTTTCATAGCGAACACCATAGGTAGTATCAGTTTTCTTAGTAAAAAGATCTTCAAGGAAGGGAGTAACCAACGCACCATAATTTTGTAGTAAAATGGATTTTAACCGCACATATTGTTCGGGCGTATTTAATATTTCTTTAAGAGTAGGCTGCTTTTCTTTGGCTCTAGTGGGTGTTTCAGCAATTATTGATGTTTTCAAAAACTGGGGCAGCGGTGATTCTTTGGAGCTAGAAGACGGAAGCAATGGAGAAAAAACATCCTCAGGTTCTTCATCATTTTCTTCCTCCTCTTCAATTGTTTGTGTTTCTTTTGAGCGTGTACTAGGTTTTGATGTTCCTTTCAACACAGCTTCCAGAGGTGATTTCAAATGTTTTTCGACAAACAATTCACTGTCGGCATGTGCACGTTTTAGATAGCGAAACTTTTGTCGAATGCTATTTCGCGCACGGATTATGTGCTTTTTTAATTGACTCCCTGTTGTCGCCATGACATCCGAACTAATGATGTTTAGAAAAGCGATGCAGCTACTTAAATACGAATGAAATGATCAAATCCCATGCGGTAGCGTCCATTGTTGATGTTGCTCTGCTTATCAATAACAAGACAACTGTGGTGATGAGCGTTCCAACACATGGCACACAACTGTGTAAAGGCTTGAAAGGTCATGTCTGGGTTCACGTGATCATCGTAGACGTGATGCATGTTGCGCTCATCCTGACGGAAGAGAACAATCACGTTGGCATTGTCACGAATCAACTGTTTTGGTATTCGCGAATAGGTTTGAGCGAGATAAAAACAATCAATATATTTATGACGTCCCATGCTAAAGTAAGCCTGAATAATGCCCTGTCGTTCTGTGGCCACATCGTCAAAAATCATAAGCGAATGGGGGCGAACATTGTCTGGAGAAATGACATCTTCGTGCGCTGCGAATGTGAAGTAGCCCATGTTGCGCAGACCTGACATGACCTGTTCCAAGAACACATACAGCGGTTGATACAGCGATTTGGCAAAAATATAGATATTTTGAAAGCGAACTCCGTTTAAGGAGGTGATGAGGGTAAGCAGAAGATTGGTTTTTCCACATCCCGACGGGCCGGCGATGAGACAGCGAATGGAGGATGGGAAGAGTGATCCATGACGTTGTTCGGACGATGATGAGAAGAGGTGTGAAACCAAGTCTCCCACCGGAAGTGAATGTTGTTGCTTAATAATCTGCATATCAACTAAATGTGAAAGGGGAAGAGCTGGTCTCTATATACATGAGGCAAACGGGTGTTTCAGTTCCAGTGTAACCATGGACGCCTTTGGAAGAACTCTCAAAACAAATGAACGATTTGCTTTGACAAACGATCCAAAACATGATACAGATCCGGCTACTAAACGATATGTCGATGCTAATGTATTGTCACGCACTACAGATAGCAATTACGACTTCAATGGAAAGCGATTGACCAATATAACAGAACCCGTATTACCCTCGGACGCATGTTCAAAAAAGTATGTAGATTATTATCGATTACGACGTATCAAAGGAGATTATGAGGCTCAGAATAAACGTATTACAGGCGTTGCAGATCCTGTGAACGATCAAGATGTGTGCACCAAAGCCTATGTGTTAACCAATGCTGTGGTGTTAACAGAAGCAAAGGACTATGACGTACACCAACGTCGAATCACTCAGCTGGCTCTTCCAACAAACAACACGGACGCTGCTCGAAAGGACTATGTAGATAACAAGGTGAAACAGGTGCTCAGTATTGTGCCCACCCTAACTGTAAAGGGCTATACAGCAAATAATGCACGCCTTGTGCATGTGGCCGATCCTGAAGATGATCAAGATGTTTGTACAAAACGGTTTTTAAACTCTGAAATGGAAAAGGTGTGGGAAATTAAGGAGAACGCTCTACAGATGAAGCGAAGACGAATAGCCGAAGTTGCTGATCCTGTGCAACCTCACGACGTGACGACCAAACGATTTTTGGAACAACGGTTATCGCTTTTTATTAAATCAATACCCTCTATATTTCTGCTTCACATTGTAAACCAACAACCGGTAAAAGATCCCAATAACCTCGCCTACATACTACGTTCGGGGTATGACAATTACCGTTTAATGTATGATGGTGCCATTCGTGTAATTGAGTATGCACCAGATTTGAAACATTTAGAGGTACGATTAAACGGTAGTGTTCAACCACTTATTGATCAACCGGTGAAAGCCGGAGACAAATTATTCTTTCACTTGAAACTCTCGTCTGAAGAAAAAGAGGCGGGGAAAACGATGAACGATTTTCCTCTGTATATAGAACTTGAATATACAGCCACCATTGAATAAATAACTACAGGTTCCCTTCCTGAGGAGTGTTAGTTGCGTTCTATACTTTGCGGTGTGAGGTTGTCTTGTTCTTTGGTCGCGATGGTGAAACAGAGATATGTGGTGAAGAAGAGGAAGAAGTTGTCAAGAAAGGGAGGCTTTAAAGCTATTCTTCATGCGGCACGTCAAGCTTCGCGCGGAGAAACAAATAGTGAGTTGGCTATTAAGAAAGCACTCCGAGCAGCACGATTGCATGCGAATCCCAAAAGTAAACTACGTTTTAGAAAACGTGCCCGAGTTATTCCTGTGCCGAAACGTGGTGGATTTTTACCTGCACTGTTTGCTGGACTAGCAGCCCTGGGTTCACTTCTTGGAGGAGCAAGTGCGGTAGCACGAACGGTGAAAGCTGTTGAGGAGGCGAAGCAACAGTTGAAGGAAAGTGAAAGGCATAATAAAACTATGGAGGCCATAGCACTGCGCGGTAAAGGTGTGAACATGAAGCTAGCACCCTACAAGAAAGGACTCGGCATTTACATGTCGCCAAAAAACGGTTAATCGATGCACTGCCACGACGAGCCATGACGCATGAGGAAGTTATAAGATATGCAAAACAGCTTAAGATCTCCCACTTTCGAGGCGTGTTTATGCGCAACCAACTACCGTCTCGACCACGGAGCCATGAAAGTGCAGTTGTCAATTTGGATGACAGTCATGGACCGGGAACGCATTATGTGGCCTACATAAAGCATGGTCGAACCGTGTGGTACTTTGACAGTTTTGGAAATCTTCCTCCTCCGACAGAGCTTGTTCGCTATTTTGGAAGCAGTGCAACAATACACTATAATGTGGAACGAGTGCAAAATTTTAACACGCAACAGTGCGGTCGTCTATGTTTGACTTTTCTATATAAGACCGAGCACGGCGGGTGACGTGGTCATTATGACAACAGAAAGTAGAACGTTTACAGTGCACGGACAAGGTGCGGAAGTAACTGTTGACTTTTATCCTCCTATTGAATTGGGACGACGACCCTACGTGCTGGGACTTGTTTCGTTTGAAGGCTATAATAGAATCTGCAACATAATTGAAGACGTCAATGATAAGTTCTACTACGATGACTATGTGTTAACTCTACCGTCTGGCAGCTACACCGTAGATGATATTCACGATCACATCTACACAACTCTCACCAAAGAATTTAGTCTAAAAGCATTTCTGGACGGGACACGCAAGTTTGAACTCATAGCCAACAACGTGACACATCGCTGCAGTATTCTTTCTTCTTTTAGGATTGATTTTAAATCTCAACCAGATTCGATTGGGTCATTGTTGGGCTATTCACCACAAGTGTTAGTACCAAACGTGATACACAAGTCTGACCAACCGGTGAAAATAATTGAAGATCATCACGTATCTGTCACGTGTAATATTATTACAGACGTCTACACCAATCAAGATCCCTCGCATTCGCTTTATGATTTTATTGTTACTTCACCTGGTGGTTATATCATCCGCGAAAACCCGTCGGTGGTGCTCTATCATCCTGTGAGTGTGACCAACATCAGGAATATTACCTTAAGACTGGTGAATAGAAACCAACGTCTCATCCGATTAGACCCTCATACACCTGTGACCTACAAACTGTATTTGAAACCAGCATGAAACAAGTGTATAAAGCGGCAACGCTGTCAAGAGCAGGTGTTAGTTGTGGTCAACGCGTGTACAGGTTAACACGTGTCAACAAGCAGATCCTACAACAACTTGGTTACATCTTACGTCATGAATTCGATTCTAGACGTGACAAACCCTGTCGAAGTTCAGGAGGGTATTGTAAGAATTGAACACCATTCCTACCAACCGTATACTCAGGGACTAAATAATAATGATGAGATTCGAATTACTATTAACCAACAAGATATCTACACGCTTCCACATGAAAGTTACATCCAGATTGAAGGGCAACTCACCAAATTGGATGGTACCATTCCAACAACGTCAAAGTTGGCCAACAATGCTTTGGCCTTTTTGTTTTCTGAGGTTCGCTACGTGATCAACGGTATTGAAGTGGATACTACTCGAAATGTTGGCATAACAAGTGTCATGAAACTTTATCCCTCGTACGGAAGCGAAGAGAGTAAAGCTTTTTGTATGGCTGGTTGGTGTCCCAACTCATCCAACGACTGGATGATTAACGATGATGGTACATTTACTGGTCATTTACCTCTAAAATTAATACTAGGCTTTGCAGAGGATCATAAGCGCATTGTTGTGAACGCAAGACAGGATTTGATTCTTGTACGAGACAGGAGTGATTATAATGCGCTAAAGGGAGCTGATACAGCGCCAATAGATACACAAATTCTACTGCAACGAATTCTATGGAAAGTACCGCACGTTACTCTATCAGATCAGAAAAAATTGAGTCTGCTCAAGATTGTGGAGAAGGATACAGCTTTACCCATTCAATTTAGAAGCTGGGAGCTGCATGAATACCCGGTATTACCACTCTCCGATACACATACTTGGTCTATAAAAACCTCTCGGTATACAGAGCGGCCACTCTACGTCCTGGTTGGATTTCAAACAGATCGCAAATATCAACAGAATAAAGATGCATCAAAATTTGACCACATCCAATTATGAAATATACGTCTCTTTTTGAACGGAGTTACCTTTCCCTATGAGGGAATGGATTTAAACTTTAACAAGAACAAATATGGTAAGCTCTATGACATGTTTGTAAACTTTCAGTCTTCCTATTATCAGAAAGAGGCATGTCCGCTATTATCACCACAAGACTTGAAGTCCAAGGCGCCTCTGGTGGTGATGGACTGTTCGTATTTGGAGGAGTCGATGAAGGAAACAACAATTGATATCAGACTAGAATTTGAAACATCTACAGTTATTCCAGAAAAAACAACAGCCTATTGCCTTATTGTTCACGAGGCGCAAGTGTTTTATCAACCGCTGTCCAATATGGTGACCAGAGTATAAATAGCATGTCTTCCTCCATTGTCCTTCACAGTCATGGAAAGCTACGATGAAGTCACAACCCCCTCTGCGAGGTGGGTCTGCAAATGTGAAAGTGATTCACCAGGTTCAGATGAAGATTCAAGGTTTACCATTTATCGCGCCCTAGTGAGTGAAGCTATAACTGCCTATCACAAGAATCATACTGTGCTTAGAATGCCGCCGCATCTGGTTCACTATTTACCAGATGGATTCATGTCTACGTTTGGTATTCATGACAGGGGCTACAACAACAAGCCCATCGCTAATCAAACAAATAATGTGGACGATGGCGTTGCCAAAGCTTCATCTTGTCATGTTGGAGAGCGGGTAGATTGTATGGACTGCAAATGCGATCGTTGCTCAACAAGTCGAGACGCTGATGCAGCATTTGAGATTTATCGCACCCTGGTGAGCTTAGCAATACGCGCCTACCATAAAGCACAATTTCTTCGTGAAATGCCGCAGCATCTGATTGCCTATTTACCAGCCGGATTTCTGACCGCGTACGGTGCACACGACATTGACCTTAATTGGGATAAGCTACCATTACACCTCCGTATGTCGGCGGATGTTGCAGCCTGTCGTCCTTGTCGTAGACACTTTATGCATCGAGGAGATTCTCACTGTGATTGGGATGGTCCAAATCCTATGATAAAAAATTGTAAGCGATGTACTGATAACTTTATGAATAAAATTGTGTAATTGATTCTTTGTGTGTATATCATTTTCCCGCTCCTATCCAATCAGTTAGTTGTTAAGAAGCAGCGGTGGTGGAAGGTCTGATATCCGTCGCCATGCCGAAAACATTGATTGTCGACGTGCAGGGTTTCAAGGTGAACGGAAACAAGTTTGTATTTAAAGAAGTAGGAATTATTGACTGTACAACCATGTGGGTACCAAGAGTAACCAGTTTTGTCTTTGAACCACCGTTTCCATTGCATTTGCAGTCAGACGAGGACAGAAGACAAACAGAGTGGTTGCAACGCAATTTGGGACTAGTCTGGAAAGAAGGCGACATTCCTTACCAGCATCTATCACTTGTTCTGAAAGCTCACTTGTTTGGTGCTGACCTTGTATTTGTAAAGGGAAGTGAAAAAAAGGAATGGTTGCGTCAGTATGTTAATTCAACATGTCAACTTGTTGACCTTCATGATCTGGGATGTCCTGCACTGTACAACCTGTCCGTGCCTGATGAACCTCTACAAAATAAAACACTTCAAAATGTTTGGAAGCTTTTTGATTGGCTAGCTCGCAGAGCATGTCAAAACTTGCATGTTGAGTGCAAAGCGTCGTAACGTCAGCTTTAGTGTGAGACATACCAGTGATCAGTGTGGACGTGTAGTAATATGGCAGCAATTGAAGGTTTGGACTCAAACCCCACAGAGCGAGCTATTGTCAAGTTTTTTGCCTGTAAAAAAAAGCTTGACAGTTTCACAGATGAGGAATTGAACGCTTTACCCAAGGCGTTCCTTTTTTATGTTGCTTCAAACGCGGTGAAAAATATTTGGCACAGTGTACCTAGTGAGTGGAGCAGAGATCCTGGTCTGCGTGAACTACAACCATGCACTGACTTTAGTCATCACCAGCAAGTGTCTATTACTAAAATGCCATCCATTAGACAGTGTGGAACGTGTCAGCTCATCAAATTGTACCACGGCCATACAAATATACCGTCCTGTAAAGACTTTGCTTCATCATTCCATGGTTGCGATGAAGAAGAGGAAGAAGAGACAGCAGCGGCAGTATCGCCAGCACCAAAAAGTAAGACAACGCTTGAAAAAGATATGCCAGACCTTTGCTGGTCATGGTCTAGTTAACAAGACCATTGATCTACTTCCCATTGAACTGCATATTCCTGGCTATCAATTTTGTGGACCTGGAACTAAACTAAGCCAACGTCTAGCACAAGGGAACTCTGGAATCAACATATTGGATGCAGCGTGTAGAGATCATGACATTGCTTACAACAACAAGAATATAGAAGTACGTCGAGTTGCAGACCGCATTCTTCTAAGAAAGGCCATGCAGCGTGTGATGTCATCTACTGCTTCTATTGGTGAGAAGATTGCAGCCTTGATTGTAGCAGGAGCGATGAAGTCAAAGCTATTGATTGGTGGTGGATTAGTGAGGAAAAGGACAAAGTAATAAACATGAATCAAATATTGTGAAGTATTTATTTGAGAGACAGTCCACCAGTTCATAGTATACACAAAATATGGTTTAGTTTTCTTCTTGTAAAAAACATACAATTTTAATAAAAAGAATTGAAAATGAAAGTGTGTTCTTTTTTTACAAGGTGTGGAAATGTCCATAAGGCAAGCTATTTACACCATCCCACAGACGTTTATTGTCATATGCTGTCAGCGATGTTTTATTTTGATTTACTGTAAAAATATTATGGTTCTTTGAAAGAATGCGTGTTTGCTGGTATAAGCGAGAGGTGTTTGCGTAGAGTACACATCGATATTCCTCAACATTGAGGAATTGTGTGACGCTACGAAGAACACCCTTCGCTTTGCATTGACCTTTATTCTTTTGTGTTGAAAATGCGTACATTTTCGGCGCCAAAGCCACAAATTCTGTCATAACATCACCGGCGCACTCATCCTTAAATAGACCTATTTTTTTTTATTCATGGGAATTATGCCAAACATATTGTTAACCTCATAGTTTGAGGTATCAAAGTAATTTGGATGTTCTCTCATCACTGAGTAAACATCTATCGTATTGGTTTGATAAATAAGACTGTCTGTATCCATATACAGTAATTTTACATCTCCAAACTTTTGTTTGGCAAACTCATAATGAAATTGATACATTACAAATTTTGAAAAGTCAAGTATCACCATTCCCAAGTAAATTGGTTTGTTATACATGATTTCTGTCTTTGACAATTCAATGGTTACTAAATCAGTTTCAATAACTCGTACAGAATGGAAATTAGGCATAGCTATATATTTTCGTGCGCCATATCGACCGTCCCAGTGGTTTACCAAATGAATAGTTCTATGCTTTCGAATATTTTCCATTGATTTACCGTAGCACGCATTGTTCATTAATTTATAAAAATTTGATTCAAATGTGGTCTTGGCGTGCTGCCGATGATGAGTATTCAATTGCATGTACGGTTGTAACCATGGTTTTTGGTCAAAGCAAATAATGCGGTGAATGAATTGCAGTTTCAAACCATGTTTCAAACATTGCATTAAATTTTCAATGTGTATGACGTACCGATTTTTTGAATTTAACGTTGCCAGCAACTTTTTATTGTTGGAACGTGAACTGGGAGGTTGTAATTTTTCAACACAAAATGGTAGATCAGAATGATCATTGTGTATCTCACAGGGATATAATAAGTCGACCTCTAGAACGTAGCCACGCGTGTCATTGATCAACACATCTTTTAAATTAAAATTTGAAACTTCATCTGAAGTCAACCATCGAAAATTTTGATATGGAAGAGGTTTTTCCATAGCATATCCGTATAAATTGTTACAATCTAGGTAGGTGAGGTATGTTGTAGGTTGGTTTGGTTTGTATGTATCCATATATGGATTATTTGCTTTGGCGTGCTTTTGCACAAGCGAAACAAGACCACCACGTATTCCACGTTCAAAAAAAGAGTAACATGTCGATGTCTGTTAATAGTTCCAGTTCTATGTCAGTCACCTTCAACATACAGTCCCAACTATATCCGGCAAGGGTGTAGTAATGGGCTGGATCTAGATTGTAGATTTCAAGACACAGTTTGCGAAAGTGTTCAAACACGTCTGTCAAAAGTAGTGTATCAATTTTGAGGTATAAATCAGCATACTCGCCCAAAGTTGATATCTTGAACACGTCCCATACTTTTTGGGCGTGTAAATAGTCTTCTTCAGAAATATGACTTTTTGTTAAGTCATTGTAAAATTTGTCCTTTGAAGGGAGTGCAGTTTCCTGTAAACATGCCCAATTGTTTACATAATTATAGGGAAACACTCCTTTTCGAATGCATAATTCAAATTGTTTGGCATCAGTAAAGTGTTGACGTACAAAATGCAAATTGTTTGGGTGAAGCCCTTGAACAAGCGCATCCAATGATGATGCGAGGAATCTATACGAATCTAAAAATCGTATACTGATTCCATTTCGCCATTTCGAAAACGAAATAAAATTTTCATGATTTTGTGGAATTAAAGAAAACTTTTGGTTTTCAAGGTTAACAAATTCCTTAATAATTAGATGACTGTCATACCGAGACATGTTGTGCAAGAAACAAGAAATATAGCGTGCTCTTTTATAGGCCAAATTACATGCACTATGAGCCGCTCCTCTAAATTTGCCAGTGTACCGATTATGGTCTCTCACTGGCGTGTCACAAGTTGCTATTGGTTTTTGACAAATGTGGCAAGTGGTTGCTGTTGCAAAAGCCACCTCGTCTGCATCCAACATTTGAAGCGGAATTGGGTTTTCCAGGATATTGTACACCCGATCTGCCAAGGCATCCAATTCATTTAAAAACCAAGCAGCAGCATTTGCATCGCGATAAGATTTGAAGTATGAAAGTGAAGGGTCATATGAACAAATCACGTTTAGAGCACAACTGAATGGCACATGTTGCTGTACTTGTTGAGTGTACGGGCGTGCTGGATCCGGGTTACATGTGTCAATGGGTGTGGTTAAACATTCAAAATCTGCATATACTGTAAATGGAAGCGGTTCTTGACGAGACACATTTTGAAATTTCATACTGGCTTTATCCTTTTCTGGGAATGTAATTTTTACAGCTGGTTGTGTAATGCAATCAATAGTATGGGCTGTCAACTTTTGATTGCTAGTAAAATATTGCAAACAGCGATCACATATATATACCCTATTTTTACTCTTTGTAACTTGTGAACGAACTAGTCTGGAAAGATCTTTGATATAACAATAATGGTTGCACAGTTCCCCTTCAATGTACAATAAATTAAAATGCTTTTCTTTTTTTTCCTTTGTCACATAGAGTGGCCCAATAACTTTGTCCCCTTCAACTCCGTATACATTAATGGAGTAAAGCAGATTTTTAGATTCAAAACGAGAAATGGCGTTGAGGTCCATTGGGAATTCTATGTCTGCTAAATTTAGACTGATCATTAATTCCATAAATTTCTGGTGATATTTTCCCATTCTGTGAACATTTTCAGTTGCAGGACTTAACCCAGCAGCCAGGGACCACACAAAGCAAAAAACGTCATTATTATCCACATTGATGACTGCGTGATGTTTTTCCAACTGTTTAGGCAAATTAACATGAGATGAACCACTGTTCATGGGATCAAAGGTGCATACATTAATTTTAAGATGATTGATAGCTTCCAGCGATTTGCCACTTTCCAATTCTTGAAACTCGGCAAAGCGCGTCATGAGCTTATCGACAATGTTTTTACTATACCAACTGTGTATATTATCAGTGCGGTACAATTCACACATTTTTGTATGTAAATAAATCGGTTTGGTTATTTCAACACCTTGTTTTAAAATAACAAAATCACATAATAACTCAGCGTTAATCTTTAACGCTACATGTTCTCTTAAACAGTCTTGCATTTTATTTTGAAAAATGTTGTAGCTAGCGTTTAAAAATTCATTTGGGTCTAAAATTTAGCATCATTATTAATTTTAAAGCTACATAACTTATTATTGAAACAACTATCCACGTTCTGCCAACTAAGTTCTGGTGCTGACGTCATGACACTTACAGTAATTACATTTACTACAAAAACAGCAAATCACTGAACAGTTTGCAGAGAATGAAAACAAACAAAGTTTATTGTCTCTGCAAATTCTGTTTTAACATTAACAAATTTTAAATTTTATTTGATTCTTCAATAAATTCTACCAAACATCTTTTGTTTTCTAGTCCCAAATATTTTAGGTAGATGGTTCCTTTGTTGAGGTCATTTACAGCTTCGTCGTTGAGTTCCATGAACCTCGCAGGTAAGAAGACAGCGAAATCTTCTAGTTCACAAACTATTCTTTCCCCATATTTCGTGCTTACCCTGCGAACAGCTCTCACCAAATAGGACTCGTTAACTGGCAGGTCCTGTAATCGTTTAGTCTCCAGACCTGTTGCTCTACCAATGAGATTCGCAACTGTTATAGCAGACATATTGGTTCTGAAAGATAATTATAATGTGTTTAGGTAAACTATTAAAAATGTTCAGGTACCCTCCACCTTTATTTATTAGCACATTAACTCAAACCCTGATCTATAGACTAAACCATCAAATGTGTATACAAAACTTATTTGCGAAGACGAGGAGTGTCCTAACAGCGCTCAGTCCCAGTAAATCAGTCGGATAGAGCGAGATAAGATAATATCTCTTTTGACTGACGTCAAGCCTGGTAATGACTGTTAGTTGCAATAATAGTTTCATATATCCACTTGAGTAGTGTATCCTGCATCCCCATCCAAACCTCTAGACTAAACCATCAAATGTGTATACAAAACTTATTTGCGAAGACGAGGAGTGTCCTAACAGCGCTCAGTCCCAGTAAATCAGTCGGATAGAGCGAGATAAGATAATATCTCTTTTGACTGACGTCAAGCCAGGTAATGACTGTTAGTTGCAATAATAGTTTCATATATCCACTTGAGTAGTGTGTCCCGCATCCCCATCCAAACCTCTAGACTAAACCATCAAATGTGTATACAAAACTTATTTGCGAAGACGAGGAGTGTCCTAACAGCGCTCAGTCCCAGTAAATCAGTCGGATAGAGCGAGATAAGATAATATCTCTTTTGACTGACGTCAAGCCTGGTAATGACTGTTAGTTGCAATAATAGTTTCATATATCCACTTGAGTAGTGTGTCCTGCATCCCCATCCAAACCTCTAGACTAAACCATCAAATGTGTATACAAAACTTATTTGCGAAGACGAGGAGTGTCCTAACAGCGCTCAGTCCCAGTAAATCAGTCGGATAGAGCGAGATAAGATAATATCTCTTTTGACTGACGTCAAGCCTGGTAATGACTGTTAGTTGCAATAATAGTTTTATATACCCATTTGATATTATTATTATCCACTTGGTAAATATTTAAGGTCAACTGTATAACCATCGACAGATAGAGAAACTAAAAGTACTGTGTTCAATATTACCTGATAGAAGATCTTTGCAGCAAAGCGATGTGTATACCACCAACTCGTGGACTTCTCTGGCTAGCAACAATAATGTCAGGGCTTATATACCCTTACAATCAGAGGCAACACACCGGTTTGCCCGCTTTCTCAGTAACTGGATGACCTCCATATTTAGTGTCCGCTTTCTCAGTAACTGGATGACCTCCATATTTAGTATAAATGAACCTGCTACTTTACAAAGAATTGTCATTCACTGCTGCTATGTCCGATAATGAAAACAGCCATCATGAAGAAGAAGAAGAATCCGCAAATTGGGATTCATCTTTAGACATTTTCATGTAAGTAATATTCATTTTTTTTAAATTGATACCAGGCAAAAAAAAATAATTCAAAGCCTAGAACGCTAACCAATTAACCATGGGACCGGAATATATTTTTAATTAAGACAATACAAACACCCAGTCCCCAAGCCAGGGGAATTAATCACCAGAAAATACAATCCCCACAGACCTCCCAAAAGTCTAACCCAGGACCCTCCAGTTCAGAGGCTAACAGCAGCCAAGAACAGTATAGTTGAGTCACACAGCTAAACACATAGTTGTATCTTGTCTCGCAATAAGCAGTCAAGTTAATTATTACACTATTGATTAAATGCAATGTCAAGCTTGGCTAACACTATTGCTGTTATGGTTAATAGCGTTTGTCAAATTGTGGTCAAGTAGCTTTGAACACTTAGATAGGTGTTAAGGTTTTATATACTTAGCCGGGTGTAGCCCAAGGACGGCCGACGGTGGGGCTCGAACCCACGCGTCTACCGAGTCCGTCCTGACAACCTTTTAATTGAATTTCATAGCTAGTTTTTTTTTTGTCGTGTGACCTACTCAGAGGCCAAGTGCAGGTCTTTCTATTCGACGTCGGTATGGAGTGGAAGATGAAACTGGGCAAGGATGTGGAAGGAATCGGCCGTGGCCTATCAGAAGGTACCGTCCCAGCATTTGCATGTGGAAGGAATCGGCCGTGGCCTATCAGAAGGTACCGTCCCAGCATTTGCCTGGTGTTGAAAATGGGAAACCACGGAAAACCATTTCAAGGACGGCCGACGGTGGGAAAAGCCTAGAACGCTAACCAATTAACCATGGGACCGGAATATATTTTTAATTAAGACAATACAAACACCCAGTCCCCAAGCCAGGGGAATTAATCACCAGAAAATACAATCCCCACAGACCTCCCAAAAGTCTAACCCAGGACCCTCCAGTTTAGAGGCTAACAGCAGCCAAGAACAGTATAGTTGAGTCACACAGCTAAACACATAGTTGTATCTTGTCTCGCAATAAACAGTCAAGTTAATTATTACACTATTGTTTAAATGCAATGTCAAGCTTGGCTAACATTATTGCTGTTAATGTTAGTAGCGTTTGTCAAATTGTGGTCAAGTAGCTTTGAACACTTAGATAGGTGTTAAGGTTTTATATACTTAGCCGGGTGTAGCCCAAGGACGGCCGACGGTGGGGCTCGAACCCACGCGTCTACCGGGTCAGCAGAGAGCTTGGACCGTGACCTAATGTTGCGCTACAGACTAGTTGGAAGAAGATGAAACTGGGCAAGGATGTGGAAGGAATCGGCCGTGGCCTATCAGAAGGTACCGTCCCAGCATTTGCATGTGGAAGGAATCGGCCGTGGCCTATCAGAAGGTACCGTCCCAGCATTTGCCTGGTGTTGAAAATGGGAAACCACGGAAAACCATTTCAAGGACGGCCGACGGTGGGACTCGAACCCACGCGTCTACCGGGTTAGCAGAGAGCTTGGACCGTGACCTAATGTTGCGCTACAGACTAGTTGGAAGAAGATGAAACTGGGCAAGGATGTGGAAGGAATCGGCCGTGGCCTATCAGAAGGTACCGTACCAGCATTTGCATGTGGAAGGAATCGGCCGTGGCCTATCAGAAGGTACCGTACCAGCATTTGCATGTGGAAGGAATCGGCCGTGGCCTATCAGAAGGTACCGTCCCAGCATTTGCCTGGTGTTGAAAATGGGAAACCACGGAAAACCATTTCAAGGACGGCTGACGGTGGGACTCGAACCCACGCGTCTACCGGGTCAGCAGAGAGCTTGGACCGTGACCTAATGTTGCGCTACAGACTAGTTGGAAGAAGATGAAACTGGGCAAGGATGTGGAAGGAATCGGCCGTGGCCTATCAGAAGGTACCGTACCAGCATTTGCATGTGGAAGGAATCGGCCGTGGCCTATCAGAAGGTACCGTACCAGCATTTGCATGTGGAAGGAATCGGCCGTGGCCTATCAGAAGGTACCGTCCCAGCATTTGCCTGGTGTTGAAAATGGGAAACCACGGAAAACCATTTCAAGGACGGCTGACGGTGGGACTCGAACCCACGCGTCTACCGGGTCAGCAGAGAGCTTGGACCGTGACCTAATGTTGCGCTACAGACTAGTTGGAAAAAAACTTTCTTTTTTTTTTTTTCTCCCAGTCCCACTTAAGAAACATGACTAATTTATTGTAATTTAATGCAAATTGTATTACCGGTTGAAGACCTGTTAAATTTATTGCCAAGACATACTGCTTTAACAAAAATAAAAGTTAATAGCCTACATCCTCAATCTTGATACCAGTCTAATGTCAAACAGGCTTTCAATATCTTAGAATTGTGACAGTATCATTAAAATTGTGTTGGGCTGTTATGTAAATTAGCAGTAGTATACCGGCTCTCACCGCTTATCTGCAGTTTAAATCTCACTTACTTCATGTGAGATCTGTGTATGGTACCGCAAAAGTTGAATTGTTGTTGTTGTTTGAGTCTTCAGTCTTTTGACTGGTTTGATGCAGCTCTCCATGTCTCCCTGTCCTGAGCTAATCGTTTCATCTCTACATAGCTCCAACATCGCTACATCGGAGGCAATCTGTTTAACATATTCTAACCTTGGTCTACCCCTACAGTTCTTGTCCTCGACCCTTCCTTCCATAACTAAGCTTGCTATTCCTGGGTGTCTTAGTATGTGTCCTACCAACCTATCTCTTCTCTTCATTAGCAGTCACCAGAAACATCTCTCCTCTCCCACTCGTCTTAATACCTCTTTGTTTGTAACCCTATCTACCCATCTGATCTTCATCATTCTCCTGTAACACCACATTTCAAATGCTTCTATTCTCCTCTTTTCTGCTGCACCAATAGTCCAAGTTTCACTTCCATAGAGCGCCACGCTCCAGACAAAGGCTTTCAAAAATGACTTCCTAATACCTAAATCTATATTCGATGTCAGCAGATTCCTTTTTTTTTTGTTGAAATGCTTTCTTTGTCTGAGCCAACCTACTTGCTTCGTCCATCACTGGTTATTCTGCTTCCTAAGTAACAGAAGTCTCCTACTTCCTTCAGCTTTTCACCTGTCAATTTGATCTCCATAGAGGTTTCTGATTTATGATTTCAAAATGTCAAACAATTTAGTCCAATCAACTTTATCAAAAGCATTTTCTAAATCTACAAAAGCCATGAACGTTCTCTTGTCTTTCCTTATTCTATCTTCTAAAATCAGCCTAAGACTTAGTACAGCTTCCCTTGTTCCTACATTTCTCCTGAAACCAAACTGATCTTCACCCAACTCTGTTTCTATTTGGCTTTCAATCCTCTTGTAAATCATTCTGGACAGGATCTTTGAAGCATGAGTAATCAAGAAGGTTGAATTAAGGATAACAAAATTAACAGTATTATTCTCTTCTTGCAAAACATTTTTTAAACTCAGCTTCCAAAAGCTTACATATAGCAGAACGCGGATTTTACAACTACAGAGGCGACAGCCGAGTTCAGCATTGCTTCCACTTACTTGTGTCAAGCTCCTCTCTGTCTTCTTTCCTATCAACCTCGCTTGGTCAACTCTTGTTCTCTTCCAACTCCAACAGTATTAGAGTATCCAAGGCCCTTGCCACATCTTTTCTGATTCCCTCCTTCTGCAAGAGGCCAGTCTTCTTTTCCCATTATTTCCTACCTTCTGCCTGTCATTTAATCATTGATGCAGAGAAGTGCAAGGAGTATGCCTCCATAACTTAGGAGGTTTTCTGCTGTGTACTTTAATTTTCCCTGACACAAACATCAAGACAGTTTATATCCTCGCCGCTAGATTGGGTATTCTAATGACATTGATAGACATTTTTTCTATTTTATAGTTTTTCGAATGACCGCGTCATCGCAGAGTTTTTTATGCAGATGATGTTAATGATGGAGGCCAATAATGACACGGAGGAGGAGGAGGACGATGATAGTGAAGAGGAAGGAGAAGAAGAAGAAGCTTCCGAAAATAAACAATAAATGTAAGAAAACAATAATAATAAAAATATTCTTGTTTTGATTGATTTATTTGTCTATCATTCCCACTTTTTTTTTATATGAAGCTGAGCGAGTCAACATGTCAGGTGTCAATCTCAGAAATTCACTCCTGTGACATCACACATCGGTTGACCGTTCAAATCAGATTATTCATTCTAACACCCATCCATGTCCATTAACCATCTAGCACGCCTTCCATATCCTCAGCTCCATAACACATAAATTCAAATCTCCCAAGTCAGCATAAATAAAAAAATCCTTCGGCTGCACTAGGTCTCTGTGATTATGCCTCCATGGCTTAGGGAGAAGCATGCCAACCTCTCACCGCTGTGTCTGTGGTTCAAATCCCAGTTACTCCATGTAAAATCTGTGCTGGACAAAACAGAAGCAGACTGGTTTTTCTCCGGGTACTCTAGTTTTCCAGACAAACTTTTATTCCACCAACACTCTCCACCATCATTTAATTTTATCAGTCATTTATTCAATCGCTGGCTCAGAGGAGTGTGATAGGCTTCGACAGTCGGCACAGTTCATATCTTCACAACTAGATGGAATATTCCAATGTCATCAATAGACATTACACCATCTTGTTTTTATTTCATGTCGAGCTGGCTGAACCGACATGCCATGCGTTTTGTATCCCCCACCCATTAACAATTTGTTTACCGTTAAGTATTAGAAAAAACAATCCCATCCATGTCCTACACTACATTCTGCCTGTGACGTCACAACCTCCATTCACAGTTCCATCTTCATTCACGTTTGTTTACCCGCCAACCTAGCACGTCAGGGATCAACAACCACCATCCATCTCCATTCATGTTTCCCATTAAAACACTCTCATCCATGACCTGTGCTACATTCCGTAATCTGCTGTGACGTCGCAACCTCCATTCACGGTGCCATCTTCATTCACGTTTATTTACCCGCAAACCTAGCACGCCAGGGTTTAACAACCACCACCCACCACCATTCATGTTTTCCATTCAAAACACTCGCGTCCATGACCTACCCCAAATCCCGTAATATACTATGACGTCACACACACGCCAGTTGACCGTTCAATTCTCTGACGATTCATTCACCGACAAAGATTCGGAAACCTTCGGCAACACTCGGTTCTCATCGTGCTCAAAGCAAAGCTATATAGCCCAGGATAATATCAGAGAAGGCGCTCAGTCCAAGAGAGAGACTGGGTCGAGGAGGGTCTCATGCAGAGCCTCTTCCATCCTTCCCCCCTCGTCTCCCACCCCACCCTTCCCTCCCCCACCCCCACCCTCCCCCCACCCCTCCCCTCCACCCACACCCCCTCAAACCGGTTCCTGGACCCTCCGAAAGGTTTGTTTACCTTCCGGGGTCCCGGCGACCTTGGGGTCAATGACCTACCTCAAGGTCATTGACCATGACCTACCTCAAGGTCATTGACCTTGCCACGCCCCCCTCATTTGCATAAATAACGGTATTTGAAGCAGAACCCCCATAGCATCTCTACTGCCAATCAATACTCATTAAAACATAGGTATATTTTAAGTATTAATAATGACACATGTTTCATTCAACCTACCTTGAGGTCTTCTTCAGTCAGTAATAAAAATACAAGATTGTTAAGAAACTATATTTTAATATGAATGTTGGGTGAGGAAAACTATATAACAAATTGGTAATAGAAATGAATAAGTTAATTGAAATGGATATCCTTGCAGACAGAAATAAAAATTATTTTTTGATCAATTATACTATTGTGTTTCACAGTAAAATCCTCACAATTTGTCAATAGAATAAACAAGGAATGTAAAATATCAGATATAGTATATACAGGATGTCATTTATGTACTTGAGTACCCTTAAGGGGCGTGTAGGGGATGGATATAGGATCAATTTGAGATAGGGAACCTGGGGTCGTACCGGCCTCCTAACCCCAGAAAACAGGGTTGTTTCAGGCCCTCCGCCCATGTAAAGTAAGCAAGCGCGCCATTTTTTACTCTGAGATCAGTCACTCTTTCGCTGTCATCGGTCTTGGCGCGACCACCGCTCAACGCTGCATTAGGTGAGAGGATAGCGGCGAGGCACGGTGCCCCGGTGGGCCCGGGTTATTTTTTCCTGGGGTGCCATGTCTACATTATTTCTTTACGTTTTAGAGGGGAAGGAGGGAGCGTAGTCACACTGCGTGTTCATTCTGTGTTGATTTTTAGCCTTTTTTCAATTTTGAAAAAATAGGCTTATGAGATCACCTTTTGTCCGTGTGTGTGTGTGTGTGCGTGTGTGTGTGTGTGTGTGAGGTGTGTGTGTGTCCCCCCCTAATAAAATCTAAACGGCTGGAGCGATTTCAATGAAACTCGGTAAGTTCATAGCACTATTCCCGGCTACCTCGACCGTGCCCTTCAAATTTTGTTATGTCTCGCCAATCCAACATGGCGGCTGTGCGAAATATTTCACTAGCATTCAATATCTCCGAAACTATTACCGATATCGCCCTGAAATTATGTACGGTGATAAAGGGCACTACTGAAAGTTCACCTATGAGACTTTCAAAAACCTGGTGACTAAAGAACCAACATGGCGGTCAAGCGAACTTGAGACTTTTAAATAGACTTTTCTCGCGATTTAAATATCCAAATATAATGAAACTTGGTACAGAAAATGTTTAAACACATTGTAAAGCACTGGAGTATAATTTAGTTCAATTGTTTACATAACCTCAAAATGGCGGCTGTACGAAATATTTCACTGACATTCTATATCTCCGAAACTATTACAGATATCACCCTGAAATTTTGTACGGTGATAAAGGGTACTGATACAAGTTTACCTATGTATATTTCATAAACCTGTAAAGTACAAAACGAACATGGCGGTCATGCGAATTTGAAATATTTTAATAGACTTTTGTCGTGATTTAACTCTCTGAGTGCAGTGAAATGTGGTACAGTAAATGATTTTGCAGATTGCAATGCACTGCCATCTAATTTAATTGAATTGTTTACATAAGAAGATGGCGGCTGTGCGAAATTTTAATATTAAGTTTTTATTTCTTGTGTCGTAATCATGCGATCGAAGTGAAAGTTTGAATGATGAACCTAGGCAATAATTGTCCTTGAATGGTACATAACTCTATAGCCTATACATATAACAATCCTAACTGGCGAGCTTCCGAAATATTTAAACGGTTCTCAATATCTATGAATCTTTTACAGCAACCAAACTGAATTTGTTTTATGTTCATAGAGACTATGAGCATATGTTCACCTATAGGACTTTCAGTAACCTGGGGAGCACAAATCCAACATGGCGGCGACGCGAAGTATAGATATTTAAATGGACGTTTCTCGCGAATTAACTATCCGAGTGCCGTGAAACGTTGCACGTTAAATGCTTATACAAATGTTGATCCACTGGCATCTAATTTATTTCAATTGTTTGCATAATCACAAGATGGCTGCTGTGCGTAATTTTAAAATCTCGTTTTTACTTCTTGTGTTCTAATCATGCGATTGAAGTTTGAATACCACACGTACACAATAATCTTAATGTAATAGTACAAAAATAAAAATCCAACCTGGCGACCATCTGAAATATTTAGACGGTTCTCAATATCTACGAATCTGTTACAGCAATTGAACTGAAATTTTGTATGTTGATAGTGGCAAATAACATGAGCAGGATATATGAAAATAGGCTGTAGAGTTCTTCACGGAACTACTTGTTTAAACTATCGTTGATTCTGTAAATTAATTGCCTTTTGATTCTTAGTATCAATAAGTTACGTATGTTTCTGTAGTAGTTACAGACGACGGAACCCGGGACCATTGGGGTACCACGCCTCACCGCTATCCTCTCCGCTAACGCAGCGTTGAGCGGTGGTCGCGCCAAGACCGTTGACAGCGAAATAGTGCCTGACCTCAGAGTAACACATGGCGCGCTTGCCTACTTTACATGGGCGGAGGGCCTGAAACAACCCTGTTTTCTGGGGTTAGGAGGCCGGTACGACCCCAGGTTCCCTATCTCAAATTGGTCCTATACCTATCCCCTACACGCCCCTTACGTGTACTCAAGTACATAAATGACACCCTGTGTGTACGTTAAAAATCTTGAAGCTGAAGCAGTATGTTGCGTGATGACAATTGGTGCGTTATATCACCTTGAATATGTTTAAAGTCTATTAATTAAAAAGAAATGTGTAATGGAGCTTCCTTGTTTTCAAGATGTGAAGCTGCAATCGTAAATGGAGTGCAGAATGTTCTATGGATTGCATCCTTTGAAGTTACTGCCAGGTATCGTGGGCATATGCAGTTATCAATCAACGTAGAATGAAGTTGAGAAGCAAAAATTGATTTGAACAAACAGTGTTATTTCTCTTGAGACTTATGCCGACTTATATAGTTTGGAATTTATTATTTTTGTTAGTATTGACAATGTTAATATGCGTATGGTGTTCTACCTTGCTATATCTTATATCTTTATGAAGAGGTGTGGTATAAATAGTTTATTCAAATCGATTTTTTAATCTGTTATTTGTCTTTTTACTTGGTAAGAAGATTCCATACGGTTCAATCTTATTTAGCTTTACTATAACAATTTGTCCACGCGTGTACAATGAAGCCAAGCAGTTAGGAGCACCACTAAATAGATGTTGACTGTTATCGAGCCATCAATTGGTTGGTTCTCACTCCGCTGGTCTGGGCTCAATTCCCCGTCATGCGAAGATATTTAATTGTGATCTAAGGGTTAGAACGAGGTACACTCAGACTCATAACGCAGAACTGAGAAGAAGTGGATTTGATTTTCTCCTCAGTCAACCTGAGGTGGTTTTCCGTGGTTACCCAATTTGATTCTTGGAAAATAACGGGACGGTTCCTAACTTAACACCACGGCTATTTCCTTCCGAAACCTAGTCTTAATTACGAATGAGCACTCTCCTACAGGCACCACACACTAACACAGGTGGTTTGCCAGAAGTTAAGTCCAATACAAAAAGCTCCAACCTACGAAAATCTCCTCTGCATCATAAGCTCCCTTCTACGAAAAGGTCCTGTCACGAAGAATATCCACGAACAAGATGTGCAAACCAAATTGTTCTTTAATGTCAATTATTCAAAATGAAGGAGGCCTCCGTGGCTTAGGCGGCAGCACGCCGGCCTCTCACCACTGGGTCCGTGGTTCAAATCCCGGTCACTCCATGTGAGATCTGTGCTGGACAAAACGGAGGCAGACAGGTTTTTCTCCGGGTACTCCGGCTTTCCCTGTCAAAATTTCATTCCAGCAACACTCTCCACTATCATTTCATTTCATCTGTTATTCATTTAATCATTGCCCCAGAGGAGTGCGTCAGGCCTCGGCAGCCGGCACAGTTAATATCCTCGCCGCTAGATGGGGGCTTCATTCATTCCATTCCTGACCCGGTCGGAGACTTGAAGCAGGCTGTGGATTTTCATTTTCATTCAAAATGTAAAATGGTCCAGGATGGTATTTAACAAGATCCGTTGATTAAAATATCCTATTGTTTCAATGACTTTAAGGTACGGTACTGGGGGTGTATAAGAAAATAGAATATAAATCATCATTTAATTCATTCAGCGTAACACAAACATTTTTAAAGCCCACCATTATTAGCCTACTTTCGATTTTTGCAAAATATGAAAGTAGACTTATGAGATCAACACAGGGCGAAAGAAAGTGTGTCTGGCTGTGTGTGTGTGTGTGTGTGTATGTGTGTGTGTGTGAGTGTGTGTGTGTGTGTGAGTGTGTGTACTCTGAATGTCCGTCCCCTCCTATCAATTCAAACACGGTGAACGCGAATTGAACGAAATTTGGTACAAAGGTAGCACTAGCAAAGGACACCTCAGTGTCATGTTTTATATCGCCGTCATCTTGACGGAAACGTAATGGCGGCCACACAAATGTTCAAAGCTTAAATCAAATTACGACTAACCTTATCATCCGATCTCTACTAAATTTTGCAACAACATACCGTTATGGGGGGAGCATCCTTTGACCAAACAAATAGGTCATCAGCCTAATAGTTTGCGGATGGCGGCCATCTTCGTGTGAAAATATATTCCCCCTATTAATTCGAACACGGTGAAACCGAATGGAACGACATTTGGTACAGAGGTAGTACTAGCAAAGGGCACCTCAGTGTCATGTTTTATATCGCCGCCATCTTGACGGAAATGTAATGGCGGCCACACAAATGTTCAAAGCTTAAATCAAATTACGACTAACATAATCCTCCGATCTCTACCAAATTTTGCAACAACGTACCTTTATGGAGGCAGCATCCTTTGACCAATCTAATAGGTCATGAGCCTAATAGTTTGCGGATGGCGGCCATCATTGTGTCAAAATCGATTCCCCCTAATAATTCGAACACGGTGAAACCGAATGGAACGAAATTTGGAACATAGGTAGCACTAGCAAAGGGCACCTCAGTGTCATGTTTTTTATCGCCGCCATCTTGACGGAAACGTAATGGCGGCCACACAAATGTTCAAAGCTTAAATCAAATTACGATTAAGCTAATCATCCGATCTCTACCAAGTTTTGCAACAACATACCTTTATGGAGGGAGCATCCTTTGACCTAACTAATAGGTCATTAGCCTAATATTTTGCGGATGGCGGCCATCTTTGTGTGAAAATCGATTCCCCCTATCAATTCGAACACGGTGAAACCGAAAGGAACGAAATTTGGTACAGAGGTAGCACTAGCAAAGGGCACCTCCGTGTCATGTTTTATATCACCGCCATCTTAACGGAAACTTAATCGCGGCCACCCAAATGTTAAAAGCTAAAATGTAATCACGACCAACCTAATAATCTAGTCTCTTCCAAATTTTGCAACAACATATCTTTATGTGGGGAGCATATTCTGACCAAACTGCAAGATTATCAGCCCAATAGTTTGGAGATGGTGGCCAAGTATGTGTGCAAATCGATTCACACTATCAATTCAAACACGGTGAAACCAAATTAAATGAAACTTGGTACAGAGGTAGCACTAGCAAAGGGCACCTCAGTGTCATATTTTATATCGCCGCCATCTTAACGGAAACGGAATGACGGCCACCCAAATTTTAAAAGCTTAAATCAAATTACGACGATTCTAATAATTTCATCTCTTCCAGATTTTGCAACAACATGCCTTTTTGTGGAAAGCATCTTATGACTGACTACAAGGTCATCAGCCCAATAGTTTGCAAATAGCGGCCATGTATGTGTGCAAATCCATTCCCCATATCAATTCAAACACGGTGAAACCGAATTGAATGATATTTTCTACAGAGGTAGCACTAGCAAAGGGCACCTCATATTCATGTTTAATATCCCTATAGCACGCTGTATTTCAACAAGCTACTACAACCAACATTCAATTATACTCCTTGAAAAGGACAAAGAGTTATAACAATACCCATGCATTTAGGAGAAAGTAGGCTATATGTTCTTTACTGAACATCTTGTTTTTCCAAACTAGATTACTGCGAAATTTTTAAAGCTAGGAGATTGTTTTTCAACACCAAATCTATGTGCATATAATTTCTATTTAATCATCATTCTGCAATCCGCGTATCTGGATAGCTTAGTTTACGGTGATACTGGTAAGAGATTGGCCTAAAACACCGGAGGATATAGTTTTCGTTGTCATACTCCTTATATTTTACAAAAAATTAGGGCACGGTACTCTTTGTTGATTTACTCTAAGGTTTTAATAATAATGTTATTTGTTTTACGTCCCTTTTAACTACTACGGCTTTTGGAGACGCCGGGGTTCCAGAATTTTTCCCGAAGGGGATCTTTAACGTGCCAGTAAATCTACTGACACGGCTTTCTCGAATTTGCGCACCCTCAAATGCCAGCCGACTGTCCGAGGATTCTACCCTGCATCCTTGGTCACAGCAAGCGAGAACGTTACCGCTGAGCCACGCAGCCAACTCTTATCCTTTAACGGTGGTTTTTAGATAGATGTGCCAAGTCAAGACTCGAACAACCATTATTTCATTTTTTCTTGCTGGAAATATAATGAACCTTCTTACTCGAAGCATTAGATATATGAGAATAGATATTTGAAGTTTTTGCGGAGTGATTTTTAACAAATACTGAACATATTAAAACATAGGATAATTTGTCGTTGGACATTACTAAAGTTACTAAAGATTTTTCCTCTCCAGTCCAAAGTTAATACACATACGTGTTCGAACATTTTGAGACGAACCTTTCTATACATGAAGCATTCCCATTGGACCAAACCTCTGGCAAGCACACAGGTTATCACTCAAATTCTACATTCGCGCAAACACATGAGGCTGAATGACTAGGATGTCCCACCCCTAAATAAAATAACAAGAACATATTGTAAATGCTCACAAATTAAAAGAAGAACAAACGAGGAATTTTTTAAGTCCATGACAACAGCAAAAAGATTGCAGATGAAAAGATAGAATCAAAATGATAATGATAATAATAATGATTACTCAATTTAGAAAAATCCCTTGCGTAAATAGTTTCAAATCCTGAGGAGAAATCATACAATCAATTGGATTAAGTCGTGAAGCAAACAAAGACAGATTCTCTAAATTACAAAATGCTTAGGCCTATAGAATTACCTGTAACAGATAAAACAAAAAATCAATATCTCGGAACCCAAGATTAAAACACTATAGCACGGTAATTCAACCTGAATCATTATACGCATCAGAAACCCTGATCATTGGAGAGCAGATCACTAAATAAAAATTTAGAAAAACAAGAAAGGAAATTGCTCAGGAAAATCTTTGGCCAAGTGTGCATAGAGGGACTGTGGATGAAAAGGAGGTCTCACAAATTCTACCAACATTTAGAGAAAATATCACACACTATTAGAAAAAGACGGTTAAAATTGTATGAACATATTCAAATAATGGACTATTACTTACTAAAAGGATATTTAATCATGCCTCAAGAAATACTGGGAAATTGAAAATGACCTTCAAGGAATCAAGACAACAGACGAAATTATTTATTTATTTATTTATGAAAGTACACAGGTCATAAACCCAATTAAGTACTTAATTGACACAAATACAAGGTAGATAATTGTAAATCTAAATAATTTAAGAAACGACAAGCAAGAAACAAGAATTAAACTCAAACCGACAAATTAAAATAAAAATCTTAAAATACATAATTAGTAGCTAATGCTTCGTTATGAATTAGTTGATTAGTTGATTCGGATCGTTGGTGAACAAACATCACAACTTAAAATCCAACAATTCGGTAAAAGAAATTGAAGAGATTGTGAGATTACTGAGGGTCGTTCTCACCCAAAACGTGTTTCAATTCGACAATAAAATATACACACAGAGAGAAGGCCTAGCAATGGGATCGCCACTAAGTGGGTTAATCGCTGACATCTTCATCAATGCACTAGAAAATGCGTTCTTAGAAAAGACTTCAACAAAGGGAATAGTAATATGGAAAAGATACGTAGATGATGTAATTTGCATCTACGATACTGAACTAACAAGCGAAGAAACAATTCTCCAATCCATTAATAGCCTTCACCATTCTATCAAATTCACTAAGGAATCCGAAATAGACCGGAAAATAAATTATCTCGATATAACTATTGAACGTAAAGACAACGACCTTTCATATTCCATATTCCGGAAAGCAACACAAACCTCGCATGCAATCGACAATCAGTCTAATCACCCCAGTACGCACAAACTAGCGGGTTTCAATTCAATGGTGCACAGGGCTTTAAACATACCCATGTCAAAAGACAACTATAATAAGGAAATAAGAACTATTATGCAAATAGCAAAGGAAAACAACTTCTCGCCAAGCAAAATAAATCAAATTATAGCCAAACATAAAAATAAAGATAAAACGATTCCCAAACCGGACAGTAATGAGAAAAAATTTGCGCGTTTCAACTATGTGAATGCGAATACATATAAAATCACTAACCTATTCAAAAAGCAAGGCATAAAGATAGCTTTCACGACGAAAAACACAACCGCTAGGCACCTCCTAAATAGTAATCTAAATAAACGTGACCCGTATTCAAGGTCAGGGGTATATTCTATAACGTGCCAAGACACCGATTGTCAAGCTAATTACATCGGGCAGAGTGGAAGGCGAGTAGACACACGTTATAATGAACATAGAAATGCGATAAGATACGGAACACATTCAGCCGTGTGCGAACATATGTGTGACGCAGGGCATAGCTTTACCAACATAGAGTCGGACCTTAAAATAATCCATCACGAATCGAAAGGCAGAGCTCTTGACATAAAGGAAGCAATCGAGATACACCTAGCCAAACGAAACAATCCCAACAATCTAAATGAACACACGTTCATGGAGAGCTCACCCCTCTTCACGCTACTAAAAAACACACCCTGTCGGAAACAAAACACAATTTAGCGACACAGCCAAGCTAGATAAAAAAAGGGGGGAAATTAGGGGTTTTTAATAGGTAAATGTTATCTGGATCAGGTGTACGATGTACCTTTCTTCTGCAATAAACCAAGGCCCATATTAGAGGCAGTATTAAAGGTGCCGGGACGTCCTCATAAGACCGTCAACGCTTAGTTCGAATGGGTTATGCTCCACGCGTGGCGAGGACTAATCCACGGTCTTTAATAGTTGTAGATCCACCTCATTCAATAACATACATCTTATCTAGGTTGGCAACACCTCACATAAACACATCGCGATCACTCCCCACAGCACGTAGGGACAGGGGGGGAAGGCAGGGAAAAACCAGTCGTTAAGATAACCACCGCAGTCGTCCGCACAGCGAGTTCAAGTGAGCACGGAAACTGCGAATAGCTGTAGTACGGAAGACAATCAGATAAGTAGTTAGCCTAAAATTTTTATAGTTTAACCATAGTTTACAACCATATAATCTCTCTAAAGTACAATCTCCGGATAGCCATCACCATTTAGCATTTCACCTAACATATATACTGCATTTAGCATACACTGACAGTTGCAGTACCAATACTGCAACTAAATAATTGTACATATTGTAAATATTTTCACCTGTATTTCAAACATAGATTTTATAGCCTAAGTGTATTGGATCTGATGATGATCGCTTGACGATCGAAACTGGTCATCCTAGTGTTTTATTAATCTCATGTAATTTATTTCAGGATTAGGGCATAACCCATCTCTTTTGGGTACATTCGTGTTGACCGACTGAAAAGCACTAAACTCTTGTTTACTAAGGCAACACTGAAAATATGGCTTCAAACACCACAATCACTTAGCTGCAAACCCCCGAATGAGAGCCACCATTGCATAGAAAGCATAAAGAAATAACATTTATAGTGAGAGGATAAATGGATTTTGTGAATAGAAGAAAGCTAATTCAAATTCGTTTGTGAAATAGGTTCAATCGCGCTGCTTAGTTTTGCATAACGTCGTAAATAATAATAATAATAATAATAAGGCTTATGACTCTATCGATCGACCCACCCTATTTGAAATACTGAAAGAACTGGGACTGGACAACAAAACAAGAGCAATTATTCAGAAAACCTTAACCAACACTGCTTCCAAAGTGAAATTCAGGGGAGAAATTTCAGAGCCCTTCGAAATCAAGACTGGTGTAAGACACGGAGATGGACTATCACCTTTGCTCTTCAACTGTGTGCTCGAAAAAGTCATCCGGCAGTGGCGAAAAGTAATGAAAACTAACAAGTCTGAAAATGGAGTCAGATTGGGCTACAAAAAACAGAACCTGATAGTTGACTGCCTAGCATTCGCAGATGACCTCGCAATTTTTTCAGATTCGCTCGATGCAGCCGCAGCGCAAATTAATGAACTTCAGATTCAAGCAGCAAAAACGGGCCTTAAGATCTCCATTGAAAACACAGAATTCATCACTAATATCAAGCTAGCGCCAAAAGAGCTGGATGTATGACAGGGGAAAATCAAGCAAACGAAAGCTTTCAAATATTTGGGTGAGTGGATAGTCCCCAATCTCTCCGAGAAAGCAACTTTCGAGTCACGAATCAGGAAAATGGAAATGGCATATAATCTAACAAAGGCCATTTACAACAAGAAATCCATATCAACAAATGCCAAGTAAAGACACTACCAAACAGTCATCCGTCCAGAGGCTTTGTATGCTGCAGAGTGCCTTGCAATGCATCGCTAGGGACTAACAGAGAATCTGGAAGTGAAAGAAAGAAAAATTCTAAGAAAATTCTTGGGTCCTGTAACAGAAAATGGGGAATAGAGGAGACGACACAACCACGAACTTTACACCCATGTGGAAAAAATAACTGATACCATGAGGAAACGGAGAATTGCCGTTTACTGTCATATAACAAGAATGAACCCAGCACGATTGACAAATAGAATTTTCACCTACTTCCTCAAAAAGAAAACCAAGGGAGCTCGGTTCACTGAGGTGGACAAAGATTTACAAGAAGTGGGAATTACAGGCAACGATATTTGGGAACGTGCCACCCTTAAATAAAAACTAACAGCACACCGATGTTTCCAAGAAAAGCCAAAGCTTCCAACAGGCAAGAAGTGGACTGCAGAAAGGAAACAACAGCATCGAGAACTAATGCGAAAGTACTGGGAGGATGTTAAAGCTCGATGCAACAAGAAACAGTTGAAATGATGTGGTCCTTAGATGGACGAATTGAAATAATAATAATAATAATAATAATAATGTTATTGGTTTTACGTCCGTTTCAATTCTGTGACTTTATGAGACTGCGGGGTGCCAGAACGTTGCTCCTAAGGGCATCTGCAACGTGTCAGTAAATCTACTGGCATTGCCAATATTCGATCCTGCAATCTTGGAAACACCAGGCGAGAATGTTACCGTTGTCCCTCGCAGCCTGTCAAACACAGAATCAACAATTTGAGACTGTCACTAGTCGTGCAGACGCTGCAATGCTTAACAAAAGTTCACAGGCAATAGATGCATGTCATCACTAGGGCTCGGATTTTTAGGTAAATAAATATTTTTTTATGTAAATATATATTTTAATCATATTTTCTGTAAATACATAAATTCCTGCTCTTCAATTATTAGCACATAAAAAGACATAATATTTACATTTTTTAAAACAGTATGCTATATCTTTCAGTTTATAGAATTTTTGTTCTGTTTTACTTCAACGGGGAAGAACGTATCTTCCTGCAGAGAGTATGTGTTATTCTTAACTTGTCGCCCCGTGCCACTCACTGTGGAAGTCGGGGATTTCCTTGTCCATAGCCATATTGCACCACGTGCAAGACCCCTCCCCCCAGCTACCAAGAACCAGTGTCACTCTCATGCAGTTCATTTCTGGCACTGTCAAGTGCAAGGCAGTTCTACGATGCCTAAAGTAAAAACAACTACACATTATCGTCTCTTGCAGAATTTAAAGATAACTTTAATTCTGATGGGGGCGTTCTGTTCTGCCAACCATTTGGGAAAGCAATCAAGGCTGAACAGCGATCTCAAATTACACAACACCTCAAGGGCAAGAAGCATATCGCCGCAGTTTCGCGCCTTCAGAAGAAGTGTTTCGCGATAATCGTCGGTCATTTGCCATAGAGAACCTGTGTATTGTGTAGTGTAATGCTTCAGCAGTCAGTGGGACATAACATAAATTGCATTCGTGAGTACTGCATATTGTTTATATTCACGTTAATAAACTAAATTATAATTAAATATTTTTTGCTTTTTTGTCACATATTTCAGGTATTTTTAATACATAAAAAATAAATATTTCCCCGATTTTTAGTACCTAAAAATCCGAGCCCTCCTGCAAAATCTCCAGTGATACGGACTCCGATACTAGTAAACCCGATTAAATTTCATTCAAGATCACTTATTGACACATGCTAGAAGTTATTCGGTGTTGGTATTTGTGAAATTGGCATAATTTTGCTTAGCATGATGACTGTAAGCCTGTTAGCCGCACAGGAAACAACTAAGTTATAAACGTAGCCTCGCTTCACAGAGGGATTAAAGCTCGACACCCCGGAGTTGGAACTAAGCTGCAGAATTGTTTACCGTGGCCTCTTAGTTTGCAGAACAGACCTCGTAAATGCATTTCTAGGATAGTCTACAGCATTTTCTCATATACTCTAGGCCAAGCTTTCTGAAAGGGTGTGTCATGCTACAGTAGTGTGCGCCAATTCATGTCTGTGGTACGATTTATTTATTTAGCGTATGGCTTTTAGTGCCGGAAGTGTCCGAGGACATGTTCAGCTCGCCAGAGACTGTATCTGCTTCAATGCAGACACCCATTGGGTGAGCTACAAGATCCTTTCAATTTCAAGTAGTTCCAACTTTAGCCACCATATGTCACTGACACCTAGTGGTGAACGTTGGAACTTTGATAGAGCTTTTCAACGAAATCTAACCTGCAAATTCAGCTTTCACACAAGTTTAATTAGTGGGAGGTTCTTTTCTTCTTCTTTTGCTTTAGCGTTTGTCCCACCTCGTGGCAGGGTCCGCTATTTGAATCCGCTGTCTCCACTTGACTCGGTCATGGGCCATGTCCGGATTTAGGTTGACGCTTTTCAGATCCCTGTGCAGTGTATTGGCCCAACGTTGTCTCGGTCGCCCCTTTGGTCTTTTCCCGGCGACCTCCAGTGTGTAGCCCTGTTTTGCAATGGTGTCCGCTCCTGACCGTAGCACATGCCCAAACCATCGCAGACGATCCTCACGCATTTTGTTGTTGATTGGCGCGACACCAAATCGTTCCCTTATTCTTTGATAGGGGATGCGATCCAACCTAGCAATGGCAGCTGTCCATATAAGCATCTTGGTCTCTGACACTTAGCCGACGTTCTGCTTCCTTCGTGGTCGGCCGACATTCGGTACTATAAAGCGCTACGGGACGAATGACAGTGCAGTAAATCTTCGATTTTAGGTGGTCTTTCATCTGGCGATTGCACGTGACACCTGTCGTTGTTCGCCACTTCATCCAAGCAGCATTAATTCTTATGTTAACCTCCTCGGTGAGACGACCTTCAGCAGTTATCGTAGAGCCATGATACTTAAATTTTGTCGTTCGAGGCAGATCGCCGTCGACTTGGATTGTTCCGATTTCTCCAGCATCCGTTGTCATATATTATTTTTTAACTTTGTTAAGCCGCAGGCCATATTGACTTAAACGTTCACTGCATTCCTGGACTTGATGTTGGAGATCCAGCTTGTTTCGAGCGGCCAACATAACGTCATCAGCGTACAGAATGGTCCAAGATAACGGTTGTTGTAGATCTGCAGTAACCGTGACCATGACCATAATAAACAGCAATGGTGACAGGGCCGAACCTTGATGAACACCAACTGTTACATGGAAGTTTTCCGACGCTCCTGCGGCTGCTTGGACGTAACTTCTTGGCTCCGCGTAGAGCAACTGTACCCAGTTAGCAAGGTACTCTGAGATGCCATGTTGTCGGAGAGTCAACCAGATCGAGTCGTGCGGCACCCGATCAAAAGCCTTTTCGAGATCTAAGAAAGCCAGGTGCAACGGCTTATTCTTTTCACGATGCTTTTCAACTAAAAGCCGTGTGGCATCTGTTGTGCTGCAATTTTTCACAAATCCAGCTTGGTTTTTGGTCAGCTGGGTGATTGCACGTATCCCCTTATCAAGAATGCGCTCGAAGACCTTCATGGTGTGACAGAGGAGTCGAATTGGTCTGTAATTAACACACTCGGCTGGACTTCCCTTCTTTTTGAAGATGGGTATCGTGATGCTATGTTGCCAATCAAGTGGCGTTCGTCCTTCTTTGACAATTGGTTGAAGAGGCTTGCCAACCAATCCGCTGGATCCCACTTCTGAGAGCACCATGTCATCTGGACCAGTTGCCTTCCCTGGTTTCATTTGTTTCAAGGCACCTGCAACCTCTAAGACATCAATAGGCTTGATAGGACCTTCGACAGCAGTAGCGACAGGTATCTGGTTGTGCTGGAATTCCTCTGTTGAGACCTTCTCAAAGTAATTTCGCCAACGTTCTCCGCCTTCTTCCAGTCGACTAGCAAAACGCCCTTATCATCATTGATGCCATAGAAGCGTTGGATATCTTGTGATTTATGGTGCATGGATTTGACGAGGCGATAGATGTCCCGCTCTCCCTTGCGTGTGTCCAGCTTCGCGTAGAGGTCTGCTTACCGAGCCGATTTTGTCGTAGCAACAGTCTTCTTCGCTTCCCTGCGTGCTATTTAGTAAGCATTCCAACGAGAAGGTGTTTTGTCTTCCAGAAACTCGTGGTAAAGCTGTTTCTTCTTGTGTACCGCGGTTTTGACTGCGTCATTCCAAAGCCATGTGTCCTTATTAATCCGACGTCTTCCTGGCTTCGTAAGTCCAAGAATGGCATGCGTGGCTTCGTGAACAGCTTTCTTCATTTTTGTCCACTTTCTTCAACGGTTGTAATCGGCGGCAGCGTAAGACGTCTAATGACTTCTTCTTCATTCTTTTTAAATTGCCACCATCTGATTCTCGCCGGTCCTTTTCGTGCCTGTATGACCATTGGCGGCTTTGCACGGAGCTTGCACTTAAGTGGTCGGTGTTGGGTCGCAACTGTTTCGTAAGGGACGACTTTAGTGTCCAACACGTCTTTAAGGTCTTTGCGCCTTACCAGAATGTAGTCTATTTGTGTTGTATTTGTGCCGCTGTAGTAAGTGATTAGATGTGAATCCATGCTATGGGACCGCCGGCTTTACTTCCCCTCCGAAGGAAGGCATACTGAAGGATTTTAACGCTCTTAAAAAATCCGATGACTTCGGCCGGGTTTGAACCCGCGATCTTGGGCATAGAAGCTCAGCATGCTACCGACTTCTTCTTCTTCTCCTTCTCCTCCTCCTCTTCTTCTTCTACTTCTGCTTATCTTCTTCTTCGTCTTCTTCTTCTTCTTCATGTGCCGTCTCCTGTAAGAAGGTTGGCGATCATCACAGTTTTTGGATCTAGCAGCACTGAAAAATTCACTGGAACTACACTTGATCAATTTTTTTAGGTTGTCCAACCAAGTGATCCTTCTTCTTCCTTGACTCCTTCTGCCCTCAACCTTCCCTTGAATAATTTCTTGTAGAAGACGATACCTGTCTCCTCTCATTATATGACCCAAGTAGCCTATTGTAACTTCCTAATTTTGACACTGGTAATTGTCTCCTTATCTTTACCTATCCTACGCAATATCTCAAGATTTTTTGATCCTATCCATCCAGCTTACTCGTAAGATCCTTCGATATGTCCAAATCTCAAACGCCTATAGTCTGTTAATCATAGCGACTACGCCACCGATAATTAATTGATGATTTAAGGGGCCAGATTATCTACCCCTAATGGTTTGGGTGATTGTGATAATTAAATATACAACTTCAACTAATTGTTATTACTACATTTTAGTAAGCCAATACAAAGTAATCCCAATTACGGGTTCATGCCTAAAATAACCTGACAAGTATTACATAATGTGATTCATACACCTGCACGCATGCTAGAGCAGAAGCACCTTGTTGAATTAGCTTAGTGCTGACTGCGCGGAGTCGTCATGCCCCTGTCTTGCATTGCATAGAATAGAATAGGGCCATTTAAGTCTATATCTACCCCTTATTTTTCAACGAATGTGATCCATATGGCAATCAGACTCTATAAGTATGTCCACAAAGAATCGGCTATATTCCTCTATCATCTTACCGATCGCCATATATGCATGTGAGACCTGGAAAATATCAGCACTCAAGCTCAAAGTTTTTCAACGATGCATGAGGCGAATTTTGAAAATTAGTTATCGTGACCACATAACAAATGATGAAGTACTGAGAAGAACTGGTCTACGCAGCCTGCACAAAATCGTTGCTCAAAGAAGAATGAAGTTCGCGGGACATGTTCTACGTACGAATGACAGAAGGATACCCAAATCAGCACTGTTGTGAAAACCAAGGGAAGGATACCGAAGTAGAGGAAGACCTCGTAACATCTGGAAACGAACTCTTGCAAAGGATCTTGAACGCATGGATATGAACTGGGAGGAAGCTGAATACCTGGCAGCTGATCGAGTTCGCTGGAGGAAACTTGTTGCCCGATATGCTACCTAGCATTGGAGGAACTAAGTAAGTAAGTCTACCCCTTATTAAACCCGTTTCCAACCGGGTCTGGGATCAGATGCGATGAAATTCCACGCGGCTGATAGTTTCTACGGCCGGATACCCTTCCTAACGCCAACCTCACGAGAGGAGTTAATGAGAGATGAAATGAATGAAGATCAATGAAAGTTAAATTTCCAATAGTTCCAACCTTGGCTACTAGACGCCACTGCCACTGTCACCGAGCGGTGATCGGTGGAAATTGATAGAGAGTTTCTAAACCATATAACCTACAAATTTAGCTACACGCTACCAATTATAGTGGTAGGTTCATTTACATGCCATAAATCTATGACATGCGCCCACTGGCTTTACTTGCCCTCCGAAGGAAGGCACGCTGAAGGATTTTAACGCTCTTAAAAATTCGACGACTTTGGCTGGGTTTGAACCCGTGAACTTGAGCATAGCAGTTCAGAATGCTACCGACTACGCCACCGAAGCCGTTAGAATAGAGCCAATTTAATAATTCAGCTTCATACTGTACCCGTAATTACCTACCTTTACCTACTGCATCCCACGAAGACTGCCGGATCGTAGAACCTGAAAATCCCCGGCTATAAAAACCCCCAGGTCCTACTCACAGATGAATGGGATAATAGGGTACCAATACAACTAACAAGGGGGCATTACGAAAGACCATGGCCGCAAGAGCAAACTAGAGTCAGAGAGCAAGAAATTCCTATGAAGGAATATCTCGGAGGCGTGGAATACCCCGAAATACCCAGCGATGGTCTTCCTAATACACCCTTCCCTCATCTCTCCAACACTGCAAATCCGCTCTCCGATACCTAAGTGGGTAGGGACCTGGGCGAAGCTAACGGGAAACGCAGCTGGAACTTGGGCTGTTCGCAAGAAAGCTGCTGTTGTGTATTCCCTCTCAAGCATGCATATACCTACTTTGGGGAAGGGTGGTGGTCTGGCAAGACAAAGAGTAACAGATTTATTGTGTATCTGTTCAAAGGAGTTTGTTTCTAAACAAGTAATTTGAAGAGTGCAAATAATTTGGATCAGCTTTGATATTTTAGATTTGAAATTGTAGAATTTCTAAAGAGCGACCAAATGCTTCCAAGAAGGATAGGGATAAAGCAATTATAACCTTGGGAATAAGTTTGGTAAGTGTACCAATAGTTGCATTTAGAAATGACTAAGCTTTTACCCAGCAAGGCGCCGACTAAAAGTTTAGACAATGAGAAACACTTATATTTTGAAAAAACAACCATAAGTGTTAGAGAGAATCTCCACAAGCAGGAAGCTGGCGTAGCGAGCTATGCTTGCCTTACTGGCCAGTTAGAATTAGCTATTGAAGCTAAGAGAGACTGTATTAAGTTAATAACTAAGAGTTCTTGCTCTAATGCAACAAGTGGTGAAAACCCTATCAATAGATTTATTTTTATTAAATAGGAAGAGTCAAGGAAGAGAGGATCTTGCCTAAATGTTATGTTAGAGAAATAATAAAGCAAAGAACAAATCTTTAATTTATTTAACAATGTAAAAGGAAGTAGTTTTTGTAACAAATATATAATTTTGATTTTTATAAACAATTGGGGTCGCAGACCTCCGAAAACATCTAAAGCTTGCGCCAGGCAATTGATAATTCTTTTGGTTTTAAACCTTTTATATGCTTTAAAATCTTCGTAAGATTTTGAAATGGCTAAGCTGAATAAATGAAAAAGTTAAAGATAACTGACGTAATTAAAGTTAAACAATAAATCAAGTACAAGGTGTGTACTTTAAGGATTCCTAGATAAGTATCTTAGAAATATGAACAACTTAGAAAGTAACAACAACAAAAAACAGGAAGAAATGAAATAGAAGTTTCTATAACTTCTTGTATTAAAACTGAACTACGTGGTTAAATTATACAAATAGGGCAGGTCACTTATTGTGAAACCTGAAGAGAACAATTGAAAGGAAGTTTCTAAAACTCCTGTGTTTAAGTAGGGATCACGAGAAAAATGGGGCAAGTTTCCCTTTCGTGAAACCTAGAGATAACTCACTTATGAGTTGAAAGAATTGGATTCCCTCATTAGAAGGGAGAAACAATATAATTTAAGGCGTGTACTAGACACGAAGTTTTACAGACATTAATTCGTTATACATGGAGCAAATAAGGGAGGGCACTTATGTAGAGTGACACCTCATTGAAAATAGACCTAAAGTAACAATTTTTTTATTTTGGTTTGTTAGTAAAGGGTTTGGGAAAGATCAAATGGGATTGTGGAAAAGTGTTCATGGCCGTATTTATTGTACTCGGACGAGCGCGACGCGGATGAAAAGTTGAACAGGCAGTGTTTTCACTATAGTCTGTTGATATAGATGAAGAGTTCACTGTAGTAGCACAAAAAGTTGATGGCAAAGAAAGTTATTGCAATGGTTGAAAATAACTAGTTACACTAGATTTTCGAGAGTCTATTGCTTGAAAAACTTGTAGGTTATAGTTGAATGCACCAGAAAAATCCCAACGGAGGAAGAAAAAAATAGATATTGATTAGCAGTTCATAAGGAAGATTCCTTAGTTTGAAAAAGTATTCCCATATGTGAGTGGAAAATACATGGCAGTATAACTGGTAGATGGAGTGCAGGTTCTGGAAGGTTCCAGAGCAATGATGACTTGTTTAAATTGGGTAGAGAATCCCTCGGCGGAAAACTAGATTATATAGACAGTGGGTGTTTTGGAAATATCCTTCGATGTGAGATAGCATCTCAGAAAATCTTTCATATTGAAAGTTAGACTTGATAGTTTAAGTTTGATCAAGAAGATCTCTTGATAGCAGTTATTATCACATAGCAACTTTCACTGTCTATAAAATCCAAGTAAAAGCATTGAGCCTTTTAAAAGCGATGAGAATGAGTTTAAAACATGAAGTCGGTACTTATATTTGCTTCATGATGGAGGCGATGTTGCTGTTGACGGTTGGTTCTAAAATTCGAACATGGCGTCGAATTTAAAAGTTTGCCTCTTGAGGAGAGGAGGCGAGCTTTAGTTAAGCTCCAACTGACTGGATTGACTTCCGACGTACAAGTGAGACACGCTCAACGGAGCGCGGAAGGACCAGGGAAGGGAAAAAGAGTGGGGGTAGGAGACAAAAGGAATACATATAAGAATAGCCAACTTTACAGTGATAAAAATCTTATTGATGAAATGGTCTTCAAAGAGTTGATAGTAGGAGTCACTAGTGCAGCCTGGAGGGGGAAAAAGTAGACGAAGTTCTCTTGATCACGGAGATGATAGCTGGCGATTGCGACGAGATCTGGTGGCTAGATTGATAAGGAAGTCCTCTTGTACTGGGAAGAATTGAGGAACTTCAGAGATTCGCTGCTAGATGACGCTAGGTGGGTCATGGAAGATATATATCTAGAACAGACTTACAGGTAGTATGAGAGACATATACCAACAAAGAGAAATCAGGAGATCACTGTTGGTGTTTGAGAAAAAAGGAAGGGATGAACTAAAGCAAAGAGAAGCAAAAGCTTACTCTATCTTACCGTGTATCCCAAAGAATACACCAAGCTGGGAGGGGAAAAAAACACCAACAGAGAACAAAGACAAAAAATTAAAAGTTTAAAGGTAAAGGAGCAATTAAAGACAGTGGTCTTATGATATGCCCATTAGGGGACAAGATCTTGGCTACCCTAACTCTCCCATCCCTTCCAGGGTAACACTCGGCCACTCTACCAGAAATCCAGACCAAGGGAGGAGAAACATCCCTAACCAGGACCAAGTCCCCCACTTTAATGTCGGGATTGAAAAAAAAACACTTCTGTCTCCGTCGCAAGGAAGTTAAGTATTCCAAATTCCACCTCTTCCAGAAAGAATTACGGAGGGCTTCAAGTTTACGCCAAACAATAGGTAAATTAGAATCCCTGTAAAAGTTGGGAAGGGGAGGAGGGGCAGAAAGAGAAGTGCCTATAAGGAAGTGACCAGGTGTGAGTGGAAGCGGGTCATCAGGGTCATTGGAAAGCGGAGTTAAAGGGCGAGATTTAACAACACCTTCAATCAGAACAGACAGCGAATTAAATTCTTCATAATTCGGAATGCGATTACCTAAATCTTTTCTTAAGTGACGTTTAGTGAGCGTTACGCAGGATTCCCACCTACCATCATGATGAGGAGCGTAGGAAGGTATAAAACGCCATTTGAAACCCTTTGAGTAGGAAAAATTAGAAATCTGTTCCATGGCAGGAGAAGATGTGAGAGCTTTCTTCCACAAGGAAGCTGCGCCTTGAAAAGTGGAAGCGTTATCAGAGAACATCTCCGAAGGAACACCACGCCTAGCAGCGAAGCGAGAGACAGCTGATAAAAAGTAAGAAGTAGAGGCATTCGGTACTAGTTCCAAATGGATCGCGCCAGTAACCATGCAAACAAAGAGAGAAACATAGAGTTTACCAAACAATTTGCGTTTAGCTTCAGGGGAGTTGCGTTGATATTGGAACGGACCCATATAGTCCACACCAGTTAGAGCAAATGGACGTATAGGAGAAGAGCGAAAGGAGGGTAGATCGCTCATTAATTGAGTATTGACTTTAGGTGTCGCTTTGAAGCAAGGAATGCACTTTTGAATTACAGAGGAAACTTCATGAATTACATTTATAATCCAGTACTTTTCCCTTAAGAGGCAAAGCAGTGTGCGTGTACCAACATGCAGATTACGATAATGAAAGTCACGTATAATTAAGGAAGTTACGTGACGTTTAGAAGGCAAAATAACAGGATGCTTTTTCTCCTCAGAAAGCAAAGATTGCGAGAGCCTACCACCTACCCTGAGTAACCTATTGTCATCAAGGAACGGGGCTAAGGCACGAAGACGACTGGATTTGGGAAGATCCCTTTTAGAAGAAAGTAAGGACAATTCAGAAGAAAAGGTTTCTTGCTGTGTTAGTTGCAAAACCTTAATTGTAGCGAGATTCAATTCATGATTCGTAAGGTGTGGTTTGGGGAGAAGGGGTTGGGCAACCACAAGATATTTCCATCTGAGAAGATAGGCAACAATTCGAATTAATTTGTGAAAGGAAGAATAGCGGGACAACAAGGGATGAGAAACGTTGGAAACAAGACACGAAGCAGTAGATTTAGATACTTTAGCGTCAGGCAAGTTGAAGTTTGTAGCTGGAGGTTTAGAAGGCCAACAAGAAGAGTCTCCGATTAACCACGAGGGCGCATGCCAGTACAACTGAGAAGCTGCCAATTGAGAGGGTAAACATCCACGAGAAATGATGTCGGCAGGGTTGTCAGCGCTGGGCACATGCCTCCATTGACATCCCGAAGAAAGAGTTTGAATTTTGGAAACCCTGTTTGCAACAAAAGTTTGCCAATGAGCGGGGTTCTTGGCGATCCAAGAAAGGGTGATCATGGAATCGCTCCAGAGGTAGGTTTGCGAGAGTTCGACTTTTAAGACTTCCCGTAATTTCTTAACAAGTTCTGCGGCCATGAGTGCAGCACACAATTCAAGCCTAGGCAAAGTGATAGTTTTAAGAGGAGCCACCTTCGATTTGGCACAAACAAGGTTGGAAACTGAAGATCCATTTCATTAACCGCGATAAACCAAATATGCACAGCAACCGTAAGCTTTTTCGGAACTGTCCGCAAACACATGAAAGAAAAAAGATGCATTACGATGAGCGTTAATTAAATTCCTGGGAATTTCAATAAGGGTAAGATCAAGCAAATTGCTGCGAAAAGAGAGCCATCTGTTAAGAAAGAAAAGGGGAACAGTGTCATCCCATTCACATTTGAGTGACCATAGCTCTTGCATGAAAAGTTTGGCTATAACAATAACCGGGGCAAGGATTTGAAGCGGATCAAAAATTTTTGCAATTTCAGAGAGAATTTGTCTTTTTGTGTTCGGGAGCTCTTCAGCAAGCGAAACTTTATAGATGAGAGTGTCAGTGCTAGTGCATCAATGATCTCCAAGAGTTTTTATGGATTCGGACTTTCCACAAATTTCGACGGAGGAGGGGTCTACATCTTCAATAGGAAACTGGACGAGAAACTCATGGGAGTTGGAATTCCACTTATGAAGTGGGAATCCTCCATTATTTAGCAATGCTTGAAGTTCTAGTGACACGAAAGAAGCTTCCTCCAGAGTGGGGAAGGACTGCAAGTAATCGTCAACATAGAATGATGTAGTTAGTGCTTCGGAAGATTTAGAATCAAATAAATGACCATCTTGAGAGGTTAACAAGTGTAGGGATCGGATAGCAAGGAAAGCGGAAGGTTTTAAGCCATATGTAACCGTCTTTAAGCGAAATACCTTAATGGGCTTGCTGATTTCGTCGCGCCACAAGATTCTTTGGAGATCTCGCTGTTCAGGCTGAATTAAAACCTGACGGTACATCTGTTTTATATCCGCTATAACAGCTATGGGAAATAATCGAAAGTTTAAGAGTATAGCAGATAAATCTGACCGAATAGCAGGACCAGAGTAAAGAGTATCGTTAAGACTGTTGCCATTAACGTCAGGTGATGAACCATTGAAAACGACTCGGATTTTATCCTTTACAAGAGGGTTTTTCCACACGGGAAGATGATTTAAGAAAACCGTTTCAATTGGGGGGTACAATCCGTCATCAGATTTGCAAACAACTTCCATATGATCTAAGCTTTCATACTCATCCATGAAATCAGCATACTGCTGTTTAACGAGAGGTTCTTTCTTGAATTTGCTCTCGATAGCAAAGAGAGCTTTTCGAGCTTTTGGCTGAGGATTAGTAAGTTTAGGGGGATTATGTAATCTTGGCATCTGAACAATGAACCGGCCATCAGAAGAACGAGTGGTGGTGTTCAGAAAATGTTGCTTACAGAATTCGTTTTCTGAAGAGGTCACGTTAGGAGAATCAGCGCTTTCAAGCCTCCAGAACTGTTCCAAGTCAGTATTAGCGAAATAACATTGCGATGCGGGTTGGGGAGAATAATGAGGAAGTTGACCGGGGACGATCCATCCAAAATTAGAGTCTCTGGCAACCACGTTTGAGGTTAACTTGCGAACCTGTTTACGAAGGCAATTCCAGAAAACATTGGCACTAAAGAGTATGTCAATGGGGTTTTGTACATTGAACAGAGGATCGGCTAGCCTTAAATGCGAGGGAATGTTTAAACCTGAAATATCCACAGAGTGACTTGGAGTATCTTCTCCTATGCTATTGAGAATGGGACAATTCAGTTTGAGAATGTTGTTTCTGTGACAAATGTCTCTTATGGTTAGCTTTGAAAACTGTAAGCTTGCGATTTTGAGCTGTTAATGCCCGATACGTTAATAGAAGTGGGGTTTACAGGTAGGCCTAGTTTTCTAATCAAAGAATTAGACAAAAAATCATGAGTTGCCGCTGAATCAAGAAGACCGCGTGCATGGACCCAGTTGCGAAAGTTATCCTGAACTTCGATTTCGACAGTGGACAATAGTACTTGGGCACTACGTATGGACTTGGCATTTTGAATGTAAGATGAAGCATTGGAACTGTTAGCATTGTCACTTTTCTGAGAAGAAGATGCGGTCGATGACCTTGCTTGATCATGACGATGTAGTAAAATGTGATGAGCTTTTTCACAATGGAAGCAAAGTCTGGTGGACTTGCAATTTGAAGCAGAATGCGTGGGTGCTAGGCAGTTGAAGCAATGTTTATTCTGGGAAACTAATTTTCTTCAGTCGTCGACTGACAGTTCTTCAAAAGATTTACATAGATATAAGGCGTGGGAATCTTTACAAAGTATGCACTTTAATGGTTCATTTAAACTCTTACGGGGTTCGCTTTGAGTGTTTAAAACGAGAGAAATAGCAATACGGCGTTCACTAGACCTAGTTGTCTAACCAGTGGCGTTTGACTTGAATTTAGATGAGCTGGACCCAGGTTTTTGGGTACTAGACGCTATGCGTTCGCTTTTAGGTTTAAGAGACATTGATTCAAATTTAGAACTAGGGGATGAGGGTTCACTTTGATTGGCTAAAGCAGTTAAGAGTTGGCATCTAGCATTTATGAAAGTGACTAAATGCTCGTAAGAGTAATCGTCTTCTCTGGAAAGTTCAATCTCCCAAGCTTTGAGGGTAGCAACATCGACTTTAGAAACCACTAAATGTATTAAGAAAGTGTCCCAGTGTTCAGTGGGTTGATCCAATTTGGACAGAGCTTTAACGTGAAGTTGTGTTGTATCAATGAGAGTACGCAAACTAGTGACGTCATTGTGCTGTGACGCAGGTAAGTTAAATAGAGCCTTGATATGGCGTTGAATACGTAAACGTGAATTACCGTATCTTTCTTTCAACAAGTTAAAGGCAATGGGGTAGTTTTCGGCGCTTCATGGGAGTGCTTCAACTAACTGCAGAGCTTGACCTCGGAGGATAGTTCTCAAATAATGAAACTTGTAGATGACTTGAATGTCTTCATTGTCATGAACAAGAGAACAAAATAGTTCATAAAAAGAATCCCAAGTAGATTCGTCTCCCGAGAAGTGGGGTAAATCAATCTTAGGTAGAATTGGTTTGGGCTTGAGAGTGCCCTCGCGAGGAGAGGTTTGTTGTTCGAGAAGGGAACCAAGAACAGAACCGTCTTTTTTCTGTTCTTCTTCGAGTTGGCGTTTTATTTCAAAAGCAGAACCTATACCTTCGTAATATTGGTTTTCTACTTCGACTCGATCTTCAGTTTGATTCAGCATACAAGTTTCGATTTCAGTTTGGATGTTACAATAATTTTCATATGAACGTTCAAAAACCTTTACACGATGTTTTAACAAATCCAATTGAGCTTCTGAGGGATCTAGCTCTTTGATGTATTTTCTAAATCGGGTAATTTGCCCTTTATAGGATGCTCGTTTAGAAGTAAATTTTTCATCCTTATCATTTTCTGTAGGAGCCATGACAAAATAGGTAAATTAAAGTATAACTTACGAAACTGTGGAACCTTGGAAATGCTGTCAGACTGGCAGCAACAAATACGTTGAAAGAAAGGGACACACCAAAGGAGACAGGAGCGACCTCTTTCTTCTTCACAGCCTTTGCACGGTGAACCTATAGCTGATAAATTCAAAGAAGATATTAATGATTTGCAAAATATTGTCAAATAAGCCTTGACAAAATAAAAATGTCATAAATGGACCCTCCCGGGTTTCTGGGACCAAATTTTGGGTAGATTATTAGCTTGGGAATAACCTAACCCCCAAGGGAAGATGATGAAGAAAAAGAAGTGGGTTTCGGACTGGAGAAAAAGGATGGAGAAATAGGACGAGAATCCAACAGAAGTTATAATTTTAACTTTAAGTATACTCAAAGGCAGCTGCCACTGCAAATCCACTCTCCGATACCTAAAGTGGGTAGGGACCTGGGCGAAGCTAACGGGAAACGCAGCTGGAACTTGGGCTGTTCGCAAGAAAGCTGCTGTTGTGTATTCCCTCTCAAGCATGCATTTACCTACTATGGGGAAGGGTGGTGGTCTGGCAAGACAAAGAGTAACAGATTTATTGTGTATCTGTTCAAAGGAGCTTGTTTCTAAACAAGTAATTTGAAGAGTGCAAATAATTTAGATCAGCTTTGATATTTTAGTTTTTGAAATTGTAGAATTTCTAAAGGGCGACCAAATGCTTCCAAGAAGGATAGGGATAAAGCAATTATAACCTTGGGAATAAGTTTGGTAAGTGTACCAATAGTTGCATTTAGAAATGACTAAGCTTTTACCCAGAAAGGCGCCGACTAAAAGTTTAGGCAATGAGAAACACTTATATTTTGAAAAAACAACCATAAGTGTTAGAGAGAATCTCCACAAGCAGGAAGCTGGCGTAGCGAGCTATGCTTGCCTTACTGGCCAGTTAGAATTAGCTATTAAAGCTAAGAGAGACTGTACTAAGTTAATAACTAAGAGTTCTTGCTCAAATGCAACAAGTGGTGAAAACCCTATCAATAGATTTATTTTTATTAAATAGGAAGAATCAAGGAAGACAGGATCTTGCCTAACTGTTATGTTAGAGAAATAATAAAGCAAAGAACAAATCTTTAATTTATTTAACAATGTAAAAGGAAGTAGTTTTTGTAACAAATATATAATTTTGATTTTTATAAACAATTGGGGTCGCAGACCTCCGAAAACATCTAAAGCTTGCGCCAGGCAATTGATAATTCTTTTGGTTTTAAACCCTTTATATGCTTTAAAATCTTCGTAAGATTTTGAAATGGCTAAGCTGAATAAATGAAAAATTGAAAGATAACTGACGTAATTAAAGTTAAACAATAAATCAAGTACAAGGTGTGTACTTTAAGGATTTCTAGATAAGTATCTTGGAAATATGAACAACTTAGAAAGTAACAACAACAAAAAAACATGAAGAAATGAAATAGAAGTTTCTTAGCCCAGTCAATAAAGGTTTAGTGTCGCAACTAATTAGAGGTAAGCTGATTTTTTTCAGGATGTTAGTATATAAAGTATTAAGTAAAAAAACACAAAGTCCCGACCCCACCCCCTTTCTCCCCCCCCCCCCCCCCCCCCCACCCCCTCCCCAACCTTACAAGAGGAGTACTCTGGTTTAATGCTTACAGTTAAAGAACTAATGAAGTTACAAACGCGATTTTTAATAATCTTACGCCTAACATTATTCTAAACAAATTATGCCATATAAACTTTTTATGTAGATAGCGTAATTTCACCGTAATACTCCAATATATGCAAAAAACTGCCACTACAAAACACAAAAAGTAACTTTAACCTATTGTACCTTTTTATCCTTCCGTCATACAATGGAATGTTTTGCACAAAACTTATAGACAATTTAATTAGCTATAAAAATATGTGTCTACTATAATGCTTACCGGTACCGTTCAAATGATGGCTTCAAAGAGAGCTATGAACAGTAATGGCCACCGCGTCATCGCGCCAGACGAAGCAGCGCCGCGCCGTTGTCACTCGATGCTGAAGGGCACCGCTGTATGTACTCATATCCATAATCTTGAATAGTCATTGAGTTTATGATGATGAAATATAAGAAATTTAACTTCAACTTTTCATTACCAAAATCCTGTACGTAGTACACTTTTATAGCTGACAAATAATAAAGTTTCATTGTATAGTATTTTTGATAACTTATTAATTCCTGCACAACTAACACGGTCTAATAATAAACAACGTTTATGTTTTTCCTTTTTTTAGTATAATGGATCATTTTCTAATGTTTCATCGGTTTGGTCTGAAGAATTTTTTCAATACATTCCACTGCAGTTCCCTCATATAGATGTGCAATCGAACCCAGCTTTACGACAACTACAGTTTGTAACACGCAATGTTTTGCAATTACAAGATATCAGTAGAAGAAGTTCACTTGGAGCAGCAGGAATCGTCATGGGCTTAGGTATCAGTCTGTTATTTGATGTATACTGCCAACCCCATTCTTCTGCCGGAATGTTACAACCTAACCAAGTTTGAATCTGGTGATAAACCCTCAAAATATGTTGATGAGCAGCATCTGAAGTTGGTGGAAGTTTTGCTAAATCAAAATTAGACTTGAGAGACATTTTGCGGTTAATTGCTTGAACTTAAAGTACCTGGCTTCATTGAGGGTTTTGAACTTTGATAAGTTGTACATGCTTAGGATAAACTGTTCTCCACTTTCTAGAAGGATATCTTTTGTAATGTCTTGTTTTGTGAAAAGCTCAGCCTGAGATCTAGCTTCAGTTGATTTACGTATCATGTCGGCTGGTTTTAACTTCCCTAGCCCATAGAAAGCAGACGTCGTATCACAACCAGTCATTGAATGAGAAAAAAGCAGTAAAGTTTGCTGCCTGACATGTTGATTTATAATAAAATCGACAGAGTACATTTTGGACATTGACGACGAAGGTTTTAAGAAGAAAAGTTTGGCGTCTTGCTGGGGAGCAAATGCTACGAGTAAAACCAAGAGATCTGTATCAGTTCCCACGACAACAACTGTAGTATTATTAGTTTGCACATATTTAATTGCCTGGTCGACAATGATAGTGCCAATGTTTCAGGAATCAAATCATTTGATTCAGTACTCACTTCCTTTTCACTTGCGTAGTCATAATTCATTTTTTGTATATCTTCCCTAACGATTTCTGCTGCTGTTCTAACTATTCTTTTACGTTCGTCTTCAGTAGTTGTTTCTCTTTTTTTGTACCAATAATCTAATACCTTGTGACTAGTATGTGACATACATAAAATACTTCTCTTTCCAGATAAATTATGTACAACTAGCCGATCTATGAAAAAATCTACAAGTTTTGACTTGAGATAATAATCACTATATTCTATATCAGAACCACATAACTCCACTACTATCTCTCTTAATTCTTTTAGTGAATACTGGCACTCATTGTCACTCTCAAGGTAATTAGTAAGCAAATTAAATTTATCTACACACTCGGCTAATAATGGACGTCCTACCTTTTGTTCATGAGGTTTAGGTTTACAAAAGTCCTTATAACATTGCCCATGATAACGGGCTTCGGCCGCCACTAAATCAATCACATCTAAAAGCCTGGACTTAACTTTACCGGCCCAATCATCATTCCTATTATCACAAGCATTAAGGAGAGTTTGCTTTATTTCAATTGTTGAAACCTCATGAATTTGGGTTCGGTATTGAGAAGGAAGTTTTGGGTCAAACACAGCATTTTTTTTCACATAACAAACAGTCATGCCTGAAATCAAATTTGGTGTCTAATTCCCTGAGAAGGCGCTGCGAGGCGGAAGATTCCGAATTTTGAGCTTTTAATGCTGCTTTAATATTGCTAGGTTTGGTATAATTTTGCCTGCATACAGTATGTACTTTTATTACATCGACGTTAACAAGTTACCTATGGATTTCGTCTTTTCTCTCAATACTACATTTTATTAAAGTGTTTATACCTTTAGTGATTGTTACCCAGCATATTTCACTGCCTCATTACATATTACGCATATATTGGTAAAATCAGTCATTATTGAAAACTATTGATAATAAAGAGCGCCTAGCTGTAAAGTTTATGGGTAACAGTTCAGATTTAACAAGTTTTTACTATTTTTAAGGGTTACCTTTTATCTTGCTTATCTCGCTCAACAATACATAACAATAGCAAAACTATCAGCATTTCACTGCACTTGGCACAACACAACAACTTGTATTTCTGTACAAAAAGTAAAACTATCACGAAACACAAAATGCAACGAACCGCACAATGCCATGGTTAACCGAACACTAAACAGGCAAGGCCCACTAATAACGAAAAGGACTCAATAAGCAGCGCAGTAGAGATAAGAGGGCAGTAAACAAACAAGTTGCAACGTGCAGTCAGACACTTGCAGACAGCCAAGCGGCCGAGTCACCACACCACGTTATACGCGGCTGCCCGGCGGGATGCGCGGTGTCCGCTACTGTTCATCGCTCTGTGAAGCCATCATGTTAACAAATATATTTTGTAGACCCGTTAAAGATAATAACAGTAGCTAAACATTTTAATCGAACATATTTTTTCTACGACATAAGGGTAAATAGTTATAATTAGTATAAATTACTTTTTGTTTTTTGCAATGACAGTTTTCTGCATATATTAATGTATTATGGCGATAATAGGTTGTCTACATAAAAATTTATTCTTAAATAAATTGTTAAAACTATTGTAGGGAGTAAAATAAAAAAAACAATCACGTCTGTAGCTTTATTAGTTTTCGAGCTGTAAGCATTTAACCATAGTACTGCTCTAGCAAGGTATAGGAGGGGGTGGGGGGGAAATCAAGAGGGGTGGGGGTCGGGACTTTGTAATTTTTGGCTATTTACTTTGTATACTAACATCCTGCAAAAATTCAGCTTTCCTCTAATTAGTTGCGGTAAACGTATATTTTTACCTTTATTGACTGGGCTATCTATAACTTCTTGTATTAATACTGAACTACGTGGTTAAACAAATAGGGCAGGTCACTTATTGTGAAACCTGAAGAGAACAATTGAAAGGAAGTTTCTAGAACTCCTATGTTTAAGTAGGGATCACGAGAAAAATGGGGCAAGTTTCCCTTTCGTGAAACCTAGAGATAACTCACTTATGGGTTGAAAGAATTGGATTCCCTCATTAGAAGGGAGAAACAATATAATTTAAGGCGTGTACTAGACACGAAGTTTTACAGACATTAATTCGTTATACATGGAGCAAATAAGGGAGGGCACTTATGTAGAGTGACACCTCATTGAAAATAGACCTAAAGTAACAATTTTTTTTATTTTGGTTTGTTAGTAAAGGGTTTGGGAAAGATCAAATGGGATTGTGGAAAAGTGTTCATGGCCGTATTTATTGTACTCGGACGAGCGCGACGCGGATGAAAAGTTGAACAGGCAGTGTTTTCACTATAGTCTGTTGATATAGTTGAAGAGTTCACTCTAGAAGCACAAAAAGTTGATGGCAAAGAAAGTTATTGCAATGGTGGAAAATAACTAGTTACACTAGATTTGCGAGAGAATATTGCTTGAAAAACTTGTAGGTTATAGTTGAATGCACCAGAAAAATTCCAACGGAGGAAGAAAAATTAGATATTGATTAGCAGTTCATAAGGAAGATTGCTTAGTTTGAAAAAGTATTCCCATATGTGAGTGGAAAATACATGACAGTATAACTGGTAGATGGAGTGCAGGTTCTGGAAGGTTCCAGGGCAATGATGACTTGCTTAAATTGGGTAGAGAATCCCTCGGCGGAAAACTAGATTATATAGACAGTGGGTATTTTGGAAATACCCCTCGATGTGAGATAGCATCTCAGAAAATCTTTCATATTGAAAGTTAGACTTGATAGTTTAAGTTTGATCAAGAAGATCTCTTGAAAGCAGTTATTATCACATAGCAACTTTCACTGTCTATAAAATCCAAGTAAAAGCATTGATCCTTTTAAAAGCGATGAGAATGAGTTTAAAACATGAAGTCGGTACTTATCTTTGCTTCATGAAGGAGGCGATGTTGCTGTTGACGGTTGGTTCTAAAATTCGAACATGGCGTCGAATTTAAAAGTTTGCCTCTTGAGGAGAGGAGGCGAGCCTTAGTTAAGCTCCAACTGACTGGATTGACTTCCGACGTACAAGTGAGACACGCTCAACGGAGTGCGGAGGGACCAGGGAAGGGAAAAAGAGTGGGGGTAGGAGACAAAAGGAATACATATAAGAATAGCCAACTTTACAGTGATAAAAATTTTCTTGATGAAATGGTCTTCAAAGAGTTGATAGTAGGAGTCACTAGCGCAGCCTGGAGGGTGAAAAAGTAGACGAAGTTCTCTTGATCACGGAGATGATAGCTGGCGATGGCGACGAGATCTGGTAGCTAGATTGATAAGGAAGTCCTCTTGTGCAGGGAAGAATTGAGGAACTTCAGAGATTCGCTGCCAGATGACGCTAGGTGGGTCATGGAAGATATATATCTAGAACAGACTTACAGGTAGTATGAGAGACATATACCAGCAAAGAGAAATCAGATCACTGTTGGTGTTTGAGAAAAAAGGAAGGGATGAACTAAAGCAAAGAGAAGCAAAAGCTTACTCTATCTTACCGTGTATTCCAAAGAATACACCAGGTGCTCAAAACGAAGTATTTACAACAGAAACTCGTGTCCAGAGTGACACATAAACAAAAAATCCCCCCCATTTTCACCCCCTTCGACCGATTTAGCCCGGTAACGAACACGACCGAAATTTTATAGGTATACATATTCGGTAAAAAATTCAAAGTGATTGGTACAAAATTACGGCAGTTATCGTGTCCAAAAGAAACTGATATACATATATATATACATACTAGCAGGTACCCGCGGCTTCGCCCGCGATCAAGACAATGGGGACGATGCATTATTGCTGATAATTGGTCTATTCTATTACAGCAATCGCGGCTATAGGTGGGGGTCCATTCTAATTATGAATATTCTAAAACATACAGTATATTGATATGAGTAGCAAAGTGGGAATTTTATAGAGTTGTGAAAGTCAGCAGGGTTCGATGTTACATTATGTTAACACATTTAAAATTACGTTTTCGGTTTTGCCATGTTCTGCTGAGACATAACGATTTTGTTGTCCGGATACTAGCGAGCACGCCACATACAGTTGCCCATGGGAAAAAATTGTTTTGTCTAAATGTACACGTGCTACTGTTAAGTGTGTGTCATTGCGCTTTGTTAAAGAAATAGCGAATATTGTTTGAAGAGGGAACTGCACTCTTGCACACTGGAATGGCAAATCTATCGGAATATGGGGAATTAAAAGTATTCTTACTTAAGCTATTCTGGATTTAATTTGGCCATACTTATTGATTATTTGAACGTCAACATATCGCTATTATTGGACCTATAGTTAAATATCTCTCACCTTGGCCGCTGATGTACATTATGCAGCCTCTCCCAGTGTTACATCCCAGGGATTGAAATTCTCCAACCACCCTTTTGCCTCACATGCCTTTCTAAGTAATTAACATTCCTGATTGTTGTTTGAGTCTTCAGATTTTTAACTGGTTGGATGCAGCCCTCCATGTCTCCCTCTTCTGAGCTAATCGTTTCATTTCTACATAGCTACCACACCCTACATCCGAGGCATCTGTTTACCCCTGGTTTACCCCTACAGTTCTAGTCCGCGACCCTCCCATCCATAACTAAGCTTGCTATTCTTGGGTGTCTTAATATGTGTCCTACCCACCTATCTCTTCTCTTCATTAGCAGTCACCAGAAACATCTGTCCTCTCCCACTCATCTTAATACCTCTTCATTTGTTACCATATCTACCCATCTGATCATCATTCTCCTGTATCACCACATTTCAAAAGCTTCGATTCTCCTCTTTTCTGCTGCACCATTAGTCCATTAGTCCAACTCAGCAACATTTCTAGGTTTAAGCAGTGCCTTGTGCGGGGATCCAATGCGCGTGAAAGACAAAATACCAACTTCATAGAAATAAGTTTGCCCAATTCCTCAGTAAGAGTAATTAAGAAAAAATAATAATTAACGTGACAGCCGGTAGAATACGACACATTCGACTGTGAATATGAGTTGCTGATCATGGTAAAGAAAACGAAAAAGAGCAGATCAAAATTGGCAAACAAAAATATTCATTTAACAAAAAACAAATTTATAAAGAAAATGAAAGCATACCGTGCAAAATAGAAAGCATCTTAACATTGTAAATTAGAGTATAGATCTCAAAGCTCGCTTACAATAACCAGCTCAAAGAGTATAAAATTAGACTCAAAATCACGATCGTATCCGACCCCAAAAGCCACCTCTATAAATAAAATATATCTCATTTTACGCGTATCAATGCGAGGAGCAATGTTCGTGGTTAGATGTGGGAACCGAACCCCGCGTTTTAAGGCCCTAAAACGAACGGTTTTTGAGATAATGCCAGAAAACTATCCCCGGTCTGCGAAATTTCAGTGGTTGCCATAGTAACGTTGATCTGTTTCTCAGAGGGAACACAGTTATTTGGGAATATCTCCGAAACTGTTCATTTTAGGAACTTAAAAATTGTGTTTCGGGGTCCCTACAGGACCTCCGAGTATTGTTTCTCGTATCTGGCGGCTTAAAATGAGCTAAATCCAAACTTTGTACCGACTGTCCTTGCTCAGTGCCAAAGGGCCGAAAAAAGTCACTTACAAATTGAATTTTCAAAAACAGTTTCTTAGTGGGCCTCTACATACTCGGATCAACCAACATGCAAACTTTCAGCATTCTAGGTCTAGTGGTTTGAGCCCTGCGTCGATGAGTCAATTTTGGATGTTCAATGACAAAGGGCCGAAAAAAGTCACTTACAAATTGAATTTTCAAAAACCGTTTCTTAGTGAGCCTCTACATACTCGGATCAACCAACATGCAAAATTTCAGCTTTCTAGGTCTTGTGGTTTGAGCCCTGCGGTGATGAGTCAATTTTGGATTATATATAATAGATACACATAAATTATATATAAACTTTTGAACTGACGGTGGTTTTGGGGTCTGAGGGATGTGAAACGCGAAGATATGTCGACATTTTCCGGAAGTCGAAACATGGTACCCATTGCAATAGTTAGCTTTCTAATGAAATCTACCTAAAAGTCCTCTCGGCACGCCGGAAGGCGTAGGTAGATTTTACCGGACAAACTTGGGGATAGGCGAAAATAGGCAGAATATGCAGGTTTTCGTAGAAGGATCAGACCTCATTTATTGCGAGAAAGTATTTTATAATTTGAGCTTAATTAACTTTGGTTTTCGTCATTTTATGCATATTTTAAACATTTTATTGTCTTATGGGGACGGTAACCTTCTTGTCATTAGGGGTCCATTTTTATACTTTTGGTCACACTGTCCTTATGCAAGGTTTCGACACTGATGTGTAACTATGTAACGGTCTGTTACTTCTTCACGCAAAATTATATCTCCCGCAAAGATTTTGGTTGGTTCCTCAGTTTAGGGGCTGCGACATCGCGGTCATGTAACCTCGTGTACTTTGGGTGAGTGTAGAAACTGTCTGATAAACGGTGTGAATTGTGATGGCTGTATTAGTCCGTAATTCAGGTAAGGGCTGCAGACGGTCAATTTCAAGCAGTAGTTCCTAATGTTGCTACCAGATACTACCGTCAACGACACCTAGCTGTGAACTTCTTTACTAGATGCCACCGCAACCAGCAACTCGCAACGAACGTTGGAACTTCCCCTCCAAAGGAAAGCATACCGATGGATTTTTAGCGCTCTTAGAAAATCCGACGACTTCGGCCGGCTTTGAACCCGCGACCTTGGGCATAGAAGTTCAGCATGCTACCAGTTACGTCACCGAAGCCGCTTCACACTTAGTTAGATGGAAATCAGAATCTGATCTCGTGCAAGTGCATTGTCATGGCAACGTCTGGTGGCTCATCCCTCATCAATCTAGTAGTGTTGCCATGGCAACCTCTGATAGCTCTTGGCATTTTCTTATAATTCCGAAATCATTTTTCTCATCCCTTGGCGTAATGGTGGGTCATATCAAAAATTCTTTCAGACAAAAGTTTTAGGTAATCATCAGGGTTATATTGTCCATTTTGTACGGTTTTGATATTGCGCCTATTAAGAGAGATATGATTAATTTTTCCCGAAAAACCCACTTTTTCCCACCCCTTTGGTCAATGGTTGGTGCTATAAAAAAACTCTTCAAACATACATTTTTGGGCCTTATCCGACAGATTATGAACTTTGAAGGGATTCGATATTTCACATATTAAGAGAGTTATAGCAATATTTCACTTTTCCGAAAAAAAGCCCCCCATTTTGACCCCCTTCGACCGATTTAGCCCAGTAACGAACTCGACCGATATATTACTGGTATACATAATTGGTAAAACATTCAAAGTGATTGGTACAAAATTACACCAGTTATCGTGTCCACAAGAAACTGATATACATATCTTTATCTTTATATATATAATTCTTCGACACGTGTGTATGTGACTGAACTCCTCCTAAACGACTGAACCGATTTTGATGAAATTTGGTATGTATATTAGGGTGGGTCCATGTATGGTTTAGATTCACTATCTGACCCGGTAGGTGGAATGAACACAATTTTAGAACCACAATTTACACACAATTTTAGACCCACAATATACAGTCAAAAACAGTCGTCATGGAAACCACTAGCCTTGGCCTTCGGGGAAGCTGATGTCTTTGGACGGTTTGCCTCTGCACGTTAGAGCCACCTGGTCGCAACCTGTGCAACTACCGCCATTACATACACTCCGCCCGTGGCGAAAAGTTGTGTTTTATACCAAAGGTGGCAGTGATGTCGAATTCTACTGTTTGTCTCTGCACGTTAGAGCGTTTCAAAGTCCCGTATGCGTTCATATACCATTCATCCGATTGCCATGAAACTTGGGTGATATGTTGAGTGAGCTCCAGGGAAGGTGTGTGGCTTAGTAAATCCATTTTACAATAGATAGCGCACGAATAGATTCAACAAATGAGCGACGACGCGCGAAGCGTTTCAAAAAGGTCCCGTATGCGTTCAAATACCATTCGTCCGATAGCGATGAAACTTGGGTGAGATGCTGTGTACACTCCAGGGAAGGCCTCTGGCTTAGTAAATCAATTTCACATTAGGTAGCGCACGACTAGATTCAAAAAATGAGTGACGACGCGCGAAGTGTTTCAACAAAATCCCGTATAAGTTCATATTCCATTCATAGATAGAGATGAAACTTTGATGAGTTGTTGTGTACACTTAAGTGAAGGCTTCTAACTTAGTAATACATTTCACAGGAGGTTGCGCACGAGTAGATTCAACAAATGAGCGGCGAAGTGCGAAGCGTTTCAACAAAGTCCCGTATGCGTTCATATACCATTCATCCGATTGCAATTAAACTTGGGTGAGATGTTGTGTACACTTACGTGAGGGTTTCTTACTTAGTAAATCCATTTCACAGGAGGTTTCGCACGAGTAGATTCAACAAATAAGCGACGACGCGCGAAGCGTTTCAATAAGGTCCCGTATGCGTTCAAATACCATTCGTCCGATTACGATGAAACTTGGGTGAGTTGTTGTGCACACTCCAACGAATGTTTCTAAATTAGTTAATTCAATTCACGATAGTTTATAGGCAGTGAACAGAAATCAAAAAAAAATATTGTGTATCCAAAAGCAATTCAAGAAACAAAGTTACAACACTTTCTTTGATTGGCAGGACAACGTCTGCCGGGTCAGCTTGTATATATAAACTTTTGAACTGACGGTGGTTTTAGGGGTCTGGGGGATGTGAAAGGCAAAGATATGTCGAAATTTACCGGAAGTCGATACATGGTACCCATTGCAATAGTTAGATTCCTAATGAAATCTACCTAAATATATTGGATTTGTCGTACACTCTAGCGTATTTTAACTCAATCGCCAAAGTGTAAGATATATAGATTTACAACATATTAATTATTTTAAGTTCCAGCTATATTACAACACTAATAATTTTCATAAATGCATCTCGTATGCATTTTTCATCATAATAACTATGTGTAAAGCCCGAAAAACTTGTATTTCATTATGTGTAAACATTTTCAATTCAATGTTTTCTTGGACCAAAGTATTATCCAATAATTTGTTTTCGTTTCTTTTAACTTGGCTTAATGCAACCTAACCATTCGATTTAAAATTCATATTTTGGTGTTTTACATGTGTCATAATCACATTTAAATTCAACGAGCGATGAAGCTAATTGAAAGTTTCAAAGTAATCCTTACAGTTAAATTAATTAATGATGTAAGCATATATTAATCTCAATCGCAGATACATTACCCATTTGAAATAGTTTCAACATAGTCAATTACTTCGAATGAGTATGGTAGTGGTGTATTACATGGCTGAACACACAGCTGATCCAACATCCTATCGCAAGAATCTATCCAACAATGACTCGATAACGTGGATTTTCAGGAAGAAAATCTCAAATACAAGGCTTTCAAAAGCTCAATACCAACAAGTAAAATCACCATGAAACGAATTCATGTCTAATATCTATCATGATAATCTTGACAATACCCACAGGTATGAAGATTCATATAGTACACCAAAATGGCGATCTCCTACTCAAAATATAAATTAATAATCTATCGGCCTCGCATGTATACTGCACATACTGAAATTCACCCTCACTATTGAATTGTAGTTCATTAACTTTGCTGAAACATACTCGGAATGGTATAAAAATAACTCTCCTGCATTAAAGTCTTGCCTCAAAATATTTTATTACATGATCTTTACCATTACTTTTTATGTAGATTTTCTTAATGTCGCTTCTGAGAAATTGTGTATAAAAATATTTGTTGCTCATCAGAATATCTTTAATCAACTGAGAAATTTATACTGGTAATTAATCTATTATTAAGTCTTAAGTTACGATACTGCACACTAAATATGTGACTTACTCAATAAGAAAAGTTATCTAATCCAAAATATAGTTCAACACTCATTCTGATGGACTCAACATGCCTAACAATGTCCTCTACGCCATGAATCTTGGATAACACAATTAAGTTAAATCCAAATGAATCATTAGGGCACACTGCAAACATATCTTGCCTCTCGGAAATTAAATGAAGTCCCTATTTGAATATTTAAACAAAATCTTCATAATACCTGCTCTTCTAAACACCCTGTATCTATAACGATCGAAGAAAATTCTTTAATGGTGCACTCATTCAAATACTGAATCATTTCAATGTCAGCACAGAGTGTATGAAAGTATATCACTCTATTGAATTACATAAAAAAATTATAGTCCAGTCATGCACGCTTAACCAAGACGCGTAAACACACAAAATATTTCCAAAGAAAAAAATTGGAAATAAACAACTATCTTCCCCTATGTATTCCATTTCTCGACAATGATAGTAAGCACAAATAACTACAAATAAATCCAAAATTTAATTATCATGGCATTTAAACAACTGGATGCATTAATTAAATATAAATCAAAATCCGGGTAGGCCAAAGTCAAAATTGCCAAAATGTCGAATTTAGGCTTCTATCTTACCATACTATCTAATGCAACTAACCATGATAATGATAATGGTTAATAGGAAATACTTCTATTCCACTACAAAACAAACTGGATGGCATCTACCTTGAGTCACGTTCTGATGAAATAATAAAAAAGGATACATCCATATGCTGAGGTAACGACCCAAGAACTCCTCCCAAGCACAAACTCCAACTTCAGTGGACTCGGGACTCGATCCAGGACCATGAATATATCCATGTCCCCTCATGCTATCTCGAGCACACGCCACTGTCGAGCAATAGGAATCCACTCCACGAAAACGTGCACGCGACTTTAGGTTGAAGAACAGCAGTATGCAGCAGAATGAGAGCATTTGCTTCGAACCATTTGTAATTACCCATCTCAATCGGATATTGGTAATACATTTTCACACTATGAACTAGCCTGGCACATAAATATGTGTCTTCAGATCCTCAGTTGTGATACGGTTTACTTTCGAAGTTCCTACTGCATTGCGAATGCAGTGCAAGTGTCACCGGCCAAGCCTGACATGGCAAACACATATTACAGTCTTTAAATGTTCCCCCCAAGTCTGAGAATGCAACATCGTAAACGGGAAAAATGTACCTCCTGCCACAGAGCTAAGCAAGTCTTACTGCTCGTGATAATGACCCACCTTACACGAGTACAATGAGACACAGTTCACGATCAAGCGGGTTATACACACTCGCTGCGATCGTCACAAGTTATAATGCAGCTCCAAGGAACCTTTCATTTGTAGATAAAATTGTGAACTGTTCTGTCTCCCTTTTATATATCGGAGCCTTGCGAGAAATATGTCCTTGCTCGGTCCCCATGTTCGTGTGCTTTACGGTACACACTTCGCCTTTGTGCAGCTATCCCGGAATCCGATACTTTTATAATTACACACGGGACTATCACATTTAGTTCCACATTGAATTCACATATCAATCTGCCCTTTTCGTAATTGCTGCAACACGCGAGCGCTCCTCCTACCCCCTCCAAGCGGGTATCTGAGTTGGACTTAATTCTCCGCTAGGGCGCTGTATAAACGTTTTTTCCAAAAATACAAGCTTCTTAATACTTTCATACATGTATATAAACATTCCAGCATTCTACCATGTTATTTAAGACTTGATTTTATAACACAATGCTCCACTTAGCCTTAATGTTATAATTCATGTTCTTTATACAGATGTAGAGAGTTCTTTGACGTCACAGACATCACCTGTTGTCTTTCAATGACTCCATTTTCCTCCTCTACGATCTTCGATGAGACTCGCGCATCCTCGTCAACATTCGGCAGCAAGCACTCCCGAACGGTAAATACCACATGTTCGTAATCCGAGTACTGCTCTATGTTTGTCACCTAGTGGAGCGCGAGCCATGAAATAAATGGTACATCTTCCCCCTTGATGTCTCAAATAAAAATCGACTTAGTTTTTATTTGTATCACTACTCGATATTCTGACATATATATAATTATTTTATAGATCCTCTATACAATCCTTTTTACGAATTTCTTTCAATTCTTTGAGTTGAAACGCCCAATGATCTCATTCCCTTGCAAATTTTCAACTTCATAGCAATTGTTACCGAAAACTTGGGCAATTTTGAAGGGGCCAGAGTACACTGGTGAGAACTTTGTATATATCTTTCTCATAACGTTAGCCTTAGTGGGCTTTTTAATGAGAACTTGCTCATTAATTCTAAAAGGTGGACGGAAACGCCTATTCTTAATTCGCTTTTGCCGTTTCTCGGCCGCATCCATAAGGCTCTCTTTCGCGGCTTCAATTCTATCCTCGCTGGAAATTTCAGCATCATTAGGCAAAAATTCTATGATTCTCTTCCATGCCCTCTCAGGCTTTCTACCAAGATGGACGCACATGGGAACGTCTGAAATACTCTCATGGAAAGAGGAGTTCATGCATTTCTCCATGAAGGGTACAAATTTAACCCAGCTTTGGTAATCCTCTGGACAGTAAATTCTTGCGAATTTACTAATCTCAGCCATTATTCTTTCAGAAACATTAGATTCTGGGTATCTGACACTTGAGAACACATGCTTAATACCTAATCTGGTCATGGCGTTACCAAATTCCTGAGAAGTGAACTGTGTTCCATGATCTGAGAGAAAGAGCTCAGGGGTCCCGACCTTCGGGAATACACTATTCTCAAGTCGGCTTAATACTTGAGCTGAGGTGGCCATCTGCATCGGACGAGCGTCACGTATTTTGAGAATACATCGACCGTCACTAGGAGAAACTGGTTTCCCCTAGCGCCTTTCGGACACGGGCCAAAGATGTCGCAGGCCATGAGCTCTCTCGGCCTATACGGAATCATGGCCCGAGGTTTTTCCTTAGTTAAAGCGGAGGGGTGTTTCCCTCGTTGGCACTCCTGGTATGACCTGATTATAGCTGCAATGGAGCCCCGCATCCTTGTACAAGTGAATGCTTCCGATAGCGTTCGAAACGTCTTGTCCACACCCCCATGGCCAATGGTACAATGGGCTAACCATATTAGACTATTAATCAGGTTTGGAGGAACAATTCGAATGTTCGTCCTCTCCCGGTCGATGTATCTACAAACCGTGTCGATACACAACAGATATCTCCCAGAGCGTCTCATAACCTGCTCGTAGCTAGGATCGGTGTTATCCATGGTCCCTCTCTAAAATCTGTACATTTGCCTAGTTGGGGCGTGTCTCTTCTGTGACACTGCTATCTTCTTAAGCTTGCCCAGGGTAAGATGGTGTTCCCTATCCAACTGTACAGTATTTATCTGGATACTCTTTACTGGATTCCTTGAGAGGGCATCCGCGAGCAAGTTATCCTTTCCAGGCTGGTGTTGGATGGTGGCATTGAACTGTTGAAGGAACAATGTCCACCTCGTCAACCTGTCACTGGAAAGATCAGTTCTTAACATGAATTGAAGCGCTCTGTGATCTGTGATGATAACCACTTGGTGCCCAATGAGAATCTTTTTCCTCTTCTGAAGAGCAGACACGAAGGCTAGTGCTTCCAATTCCGTGGTAAAATAATTATTTTCTGCATTCTTCAGTTTCCTACTGTGGAAATCAATGTAGTGCTTTCTCCCGTCCTCGTCCTTCTGATAGAGGACAGCACTTGTCCCTATATGAGACGCGTCAGATTCAATAAAGAATATGCGTTAAAACTCAGGATACTCTAGTTTGACACAATTCTGAAGCATGAGTTTGGCCTGCTCAAAAGCCTGATTCGTTTCCTCAGTCCACTTCCATTTGTTGTTCTTCTTTAAAACCTCATAAAGCGGAGCCATCGTGATAGAATATCCTGGGCAGTGGCTGCTCAAGAATTGAGACATTCCTAAGAATTCACGTAATTGCTTAATCTTGACTGGACGTGGGAAATTCGAGATGGCCTCAATCTTCTTCATGTTTGGATGGTATCAAAACTGGTCAATGGTGTGACCCAAAAACCGTATGCGCTCATGCATAACTTGGCATTTTTCGATGTTAGTCTTAATGTTGGCTTCCCTCAAATTGTCGAATAAGCGCTTCAAGTGAACCAAGTGCTCTTTGACGTCAGAATATGAAATTATAAGATCATCAACATAGCAAATGACATTGCGTTTAACTTCCTCCGACAGTTTTCTATCAAGAGCCCTGATAAGAGCCAGACCACTGTTTACCATCCCGAACGGGACGCTACAGAAGACATACGTGGTCTGGTCAAACAGGAACCCTGTAAACTGTCGGCTTTCTTCTTCCAATTCTACTTGGTAAAATTATGTGGTCAAATCAAGCACACTGAAACAAGCCTTGCCTTTGAAACTTTTTAAAAGTTCTCTGAGTTTTGGTGGTCTATCTGTTTCCAACATAATCTTTGTATTGATTTTTCTGGCGTCTAGACACAATCTGAGCTGACCATTGGCTTTCTTGACGACTGTGATGGGGTTTAAATACGAGGATGCCTGGTTTTGAATAATACCATCCTTCTCCATTTTCCTGATAATTTCACTTACGTTCTCATAATATTTTTCCGGAATAGGATAAAGATTAGCTTGAGAGGGTGACGTATCTGTCAACCTTATCTGGTACTTGAAGTCTTTAATCAGGCCGGGCTTATCATCGAAAATATCCCAATACTGGCGAATCAGCTCGTCAAATTCGTCCTTTATATCTTCGAATCCCTCGGCTTTTAAGGCACATTGCTCCCTTTCTTGCTCGATTTCTTCTATGACGTTTTCCAGGATTTCCATTATGGGGAGTTCCTCGTGAATCTTTACTTCATTCTTCCTTATAGTCACCTCACCGTCTGAGATTTTTTGTTGAAAGTAATGACCCTACGGTCCATGTCGATGATAGCTCGAGCTGATGTTATAAAGTCAACACCCAAAATCAGATAAAAGCTAATATTTTTCACGACGATGAAAATATGTTCATACTGTTTGGAATAGATGGAAAATTTCATAAAGACTTGGACTGTGCATTTCAAGCTCTTGTCTTTGAAAATCCCTCTATTCTTCGTTGGAGAAGCAGGTAAAATTGTAAATTGACTCTTATCTTTGACTCTATCAAAACAGTCCTCATTGATGATGGAAATCTTTGCCCCAGTATCCATTAATGCTCTCCATTCTTGATTACCCATTTGAACAGCTATGATAGGTAGTTCTGGTGTACTTCTTCTAGGTTGCATTTGTTCCTCAAAAAGCAGGTCCTCATCTGTGGTTCCAAATATCTCGTATATAATTACTTCGAATGTAGGTGCATTACGGCAAGTTTTTATTGTTGCCTCGAAATCGGCGTTTTTTTTCTTCGACAAGTGTTCGCTCAGAATCACTATCCTGTCGACTACTTCCAGGTTGCGCCTTATCGTCTTCTTTCTTTCATTCTTTAGACTTCCTTCGTCCATTTTCGTCGGACTTTTCACGCTCTCTCTTGAGCCTTTCCTGTTCCTTTCTTCTATTGAATTCCTCATTCCTGTATGCTAGTTCTTATAACGTGAATATCCCTGATTCTGTCTGTTGTTTTGGTTGTAGGGTTCTTCTCTATAGTAATTCCTACGATTATTGTAGCCTCTACGATACACATATCGTTCGTCATATCTACGGTTTTCGGGTCTTTCACTGTATTCGCTATACTGATTATTGTATCTTTGCTGCCTTTGGTATTGGTTCCTCGTTGTACCCATTCGATTATCCATTTTCCTCTGCTCAAGCCCATCAGTCTCCTGTGTCCTATCCATACATACAGTATTGACTGTTCTAGCATCCTGTCTGGTATTCCTCATGACTGTAGGTGTTGTTGCGGCATTGATGTGATCTAATCTACGTAATAGGTCCTCCATCGGTGCTAAATCTGTAGTTCCCGATGAAATGATCAATCTCCTGACATCTACAGGTAACTGCCGTGATATATTTTCAACAAGCTCTCCTTGAGTTAACGGGGGTTGCAAAAACGGAGTTTTGCAAGTTGCATTGCAAAGAATTCAGCATAGTTAGTGGATCCAGTGCTTGAGTATTTTCTAGAATACACCTCTGACTGGATACTTTGTTGTACTTCCACGGACCAAAATCTTTGAATAAATGCTTCAGAGAATTGTTCGAAATCGTCGAACGTGCATCTGAAGGCGCAATACCATTTCAAAGGTGCATCCGTCAAATAGCGCTCCACGACTCGTAATTCTCGATCCCGAGGGGTGCGAGATTCATAAAAGTAATCGCGTAATCCACGGATGAATTCTATCGGAGTTGTACCGTCAATGTTGTAAAATTTACGAGGTTTATCTCCATAATTCCTTATGATCGTCACGTTAGATGTCCTATCTGATGGTTGAAGATTGTAAATCCCAGAACCAGGATTATATATTAGGGTAACTAGTTTCCTCCCTTCTCTGCAGTGTCGCATTTGACTGTCCCTGTGGACTTGGTTGAATTGTCACCTCAGGACTAATATAATCTTGACCTATAAGATCCCTAACATGTGGCGGTTGCAATTCAGTTTGACAAGTAGTGGCCATCAAATCGGCATTCAATAAGCCTCTCAACTGTTCCTTTAAGTTATCTATATTTATGTGATCCGCTAAATTGATGTTATCCAATCTCTGTCCGAGCTCACCAATTTCAGAAGTTTTCTTTTCTCTGACCTCTGTCAGCTCCAATCTACCCCGATCTACTTTTGATTCAATGCCTTGAATGCGTTCCTCTAGCCCTGATATGTTATTGATTTGAGAATTTTGAAGAGCATCTATTCTTTTATCCGCATTTTCCCTTACATGTGTGATCTCTTGATTAGTCTTAGCTAATTGACTGGCAAGCTTTTTCTCAATACCCTGTTTAGCTTCATCGAAACTATCTTCATTTATTTTCATAATGCCTTTCTTAAGAATAATTATATTATCTTTGATAATTGTTTTGAGGTCTACATCGAAATCATCTCTGATAAGCTTAGTATGATCTCTAACCTGGGCTTGTAGTGTACCCATGTCACCCTTCAGTTTTTCAAGACTAGCCTGAGTCTGAGTTGTGTCATTAGTAAACTGTAGCCTTAAAGAATCTAAGTTATCCTGATTTTCCTTTTTACAATTGTTCAATTCTAACTTAATTTCTATCTGAAAATCAGAATTAGATTTATCCAAGTCAGTCAACTTTGTTTCCATTTTCTTTTGACTTCCTTCAATTAAAGTTACCTCAGTTCGAACATCATTTATTGTAGCTTTCAAAATTCTAACCTCAGTTTGAACATCTTTGACATTATCTTTAATTTCATGCTTGCCAGTTTCAATTTTATTTACATTATCTTTAATTTCATTCTGACTAGTTTCAATTTTATTTTCATTATCTTTAATTTCATTCTGACTAGTTTCAATTTTATTTACATTATCTTTAATTTCATTCTGACTAGTTTCCATTTTATTTTGACTAGTTTCATTTTTTTTTCATCTAGCTCCATTTTATTTTGACTACCCTCCATTTTCCTGACATCATCTTGTGTGTGCTCAACCATTGATTCTACCTTGTTAACTTTAATCTCCACTCTTTTGGAGCCTTCTTTAATATCTTTTAACGACTTCTGCATGAGGTCTAGTTCGCGTCGAATGCTATCTGCAACAGCATCCTTAATTATTCCCTTGCTTCTGGCAACAGATTCATGTATATTATCACAACTAACCTTTACATATTCTATAATATTCTTTATGTCTTGATTCAAGTTTTGGACTATTTCGAACATCTTCCGAAAGTCTCCCGTGGTAATAGTTTCTCCGTCACCCATAATGACACAAAAACACAATTCAAAACGACAACAGCACTACATTATACAATACAGTAGAAACATCCCAAAGCAACCATATCACACCATGGTTTGCTTACTTTCATTGTTTGGCATTAAACTTAATCTATTCATAACCTTAGATGTGAAAATCCAAATAATTCATTTGGTCACCTAAAATAAAGGACGTGGTAATTTACATCAGTGGTGATTTACAGACTATCATAACCAATTTAATTTTAAGAAAATGCTTCTACATTACTGACGACCTCAATATCATTAACCGGTAACAAAGAAATAGATAACTTACAGTATATGTAGCACAAACACGAACTCCATTATGTATCCCACTTGACTAAGTAAGTCAACGGAGGTTGAAGTGAATATCTCCCATTGAACCTGCCCTAGTCAGTAATAATTTTACTAGAGCATGTGGCACCACTTCTATACCATAAATATCTAATAATGGCTGAAATTTTACCCTTACTTCAGGTAAATCGAGTATCCTCGTCATTGCTTCATTCAAAAGGAATTCCAACATTTTGTGCCAAAAATATTGTTTTACCATTATTCCCTTGGGCTTACTCACAAAGAATACAACACTCCTGTGACGAATAACTGGTCACTATACTGGTATTCCAGTTTTGTTCGACCCTAGATGGTGGGCACCAAGATATCTGTACCCGTAATTACCTACCTTTACCTGCTGAATCCCACAAAGAATGCCGGATCGTAGAACCTGAAAATCCACGGCTATAAAAATCCCCAGGTCCTACTCACAGATGAATGGGATAATAGGGTACAAATACAACTAACAAGGGGGCATTACGAAAGACCATGGCCGCAAGAGCAAACTAGAGTCAGAGAGCAAGAAATTCCTATGAAGGAATATCTCAGAGGCGTGGAATACCCCGAAATACCCAGCGATGGTCTTCCTAATACACCCTTCACTCACCTCTCCAAAAGACCACGCCTATATACAGTTAACTAAAAATATAATTTATTCAGAAAAATGTGAACAAACAAGAAAGTTTCAACCCTAGAAAGAATCTCACAAAAAACCTAAGGGTGCTCAAAACGAAGTATTTACAACAGAAACTCGTGTCCAGAGTGACACATAAACAAAACAAAATATTGGATTTGTCGTACACTCTAGCGTATTATAACTCAATCGCCAAAGTGTAAGATATATAGATTTACAACATATTAATTCTTATAAGTTCCAGCTATATTACAACACTAATAATTTTCATAAATGCATCTCGTATGCATTTTTCATCATAATAACTATGTGTAAAGACCGAAAAACTTGTATTTCATTATGTGTAAACATTTTCAATTCAATGTTTTCTTGGACCAAAGTATTTTCCAATAATTTGTTTTCGTTTCTTTTAACTTGGCTTAATGCAACCTAACCATTCGATTTAAAATTCATATTATGGTGTTTTACATGTGTCATAATCATATTTAAATTCAACGAGCGATGAAGCTAATTGAAAGTTTCAAAGTAATCCTTACAGTTAAATTAATTAATGATGTAAGCATATATTAATCTCAATCGCAGATAAATTACCCATTTGAAATAGTTTCAACATAGTCAATTACTTCGAATGAGTATGGTAGTGGTGTATTACATGGCTGAACACACAGCTGATCCAACATCCTATCGCAAGAATCTATTCAACAAAGACTCGACAACGTGGATTTTTAGAAAGAAAATCTCAAATAAAAGGCTTTCAAAAGCTCAATACCAACAAGTAAAATCACCATGAAACGAATTCATGCATAATATCTTTCATGATAATCTTGACAATACCCACAGGTATAAATATTCATATAGTACACCAAAATGGCGATCTCCTACTCAAAATATAAATCAATAATCTCTCAGCCTCGCATGTATACCGCACATACTGAAATTCACTCTCACTATTGAATTGGAGTTCATTAACTTTGCTGAAACATACTCGGAATGGTATAAAAATATCTCTCCTGCATTAAAGTCTTGCCTCAAAATATTTTATTACATGATCTTTACCATTACTTTTTATGTAGATTTTCTTAATGTCACTTCTGAGAAATTGTGTATAAAAATATTTGTTGCTCATCAGAATATCTTTAATCAACTGAGAAATTTATACTGGTAATTACTCTATTATTAAGTCTTAAGTTACGATACTGCACACTAAATATGTGACTTACTCAATAAGAAAAGTTATCTAATCCAAAATATAGTTCAACACTCATTCTGATGGACTCAACATGCCTAACAATGTCCCCTACGCCATGAATCTTTGTTAACACAATTAAGTTAAATCCAAATGAATCATTAGGGCACACTGCAAACATATCTTGCCTCTCGGAAAAAGTGAAGTCCCTATTTGCATATTTAAACAAAATCTTCATAATACCTGATTTTCTAAACATCCTGTATCTATAACGATCGAAGAAAATTCTTTAATGGTGCACTCATTCATATACTGAATCATTTCAATGTCAGCACAGAGTGTATGAAAATATATCACTCTATTGAATTACATAAAAAAATAATTTATAGTCCAGTCACGCACGCTTAACCAAGACACGTAAACACACAAAATATTTCCAAAGAAAAAAAATTGGAAATAAACAACTATCTTCCCCTGTGTATTCCACTTCCCGACAATGAAAGTAAGCAAAAACAACTTCAAATAAATCCAAAATTTAATTATCATGGCATTTAAACAACTGGATGAATTTATTTAATATAAATCAAAATCCGGGTAGTCCAAAGTCAAAATTGACATAATGTCGAATTTAGGCTTCTGTCTTACCATACTATCTAATGCAACTAACGATGATAATTGATACGTGCAAGGGCACGTCCCTACGCTTTCAAACATGTATTTACTCATTTGAAATGACCGCTTCGTCGCTCAGTACCACCTGTGACCACAAGATGGTAGCTGCAGTCGGACTTTGAAAGATTTCAAATAGTTCCTGTTTCTCCCCAATAGGTTGTGTGGGCTGCGCTTTATAAAACTCTATATACGCATGACATAATTGAAAGACAATCATATTCTTCGTCGTAAAACAAATGCCGGCGTATTCATGATACCGCCAAATTATGTACTTATTTATGACATTGTTGTTTTGAGGTGTCACTCCGTGATTGGACAATATTATTTACATGTATACAGTTCGAAAAATACACGCAAAAATTCTCCGCCATTTTGGTAGGCCATTAGCTGTCGCCAAGAGAAACAAGAAGGACTGGTCGTGAAAGGTGTCTCCGCTGATGGGGGGGGGGGGGGGCGGTTGCCTCCCCCATCCTCTTCGAAATATAAATATATTCAAGAGAAGATATGAATGCCAATTCTACTTGGAAATTGTCTGTGCTCTTCAGGTTGTGAGTTTCATCGTTTAGACGTGTGAAATGTGATTGCATCTCGATGCGTAACTTCGCATGTGACCTAAACGAAGCATGTGCTGGGCGGGCTTCTTCAGGGCAATCTAGTGCCATATTTTATTTTATTTAAAACGTGTTAGTTTTTTTGTTTTCATTGTGTCTCCGCAGTGAAGTTTTAAGGTACGTTTTTTTATTTAATTTATCTAATTATTTTATTTTGGGAGCTCCAATTTTAGACCTCGTATGAATGTTTGATCTTCTGTTTTGTTTTATTGGCTTAATTTTATTTCTGTTTTAATTATGTGTCCTGATTTATTTGAACCTTGTTATCTTTTCGTCGTACCTCCTGGAGACACATTTCTAGTTTATTTCACGTTTAAATTATTATTTATTTTCCTTTGGCAAGCTTGGGATTGTCATTTTTTTTTAAATCTATGTAAGATCCGTCCAGTTTTAAAACGACTTGCATTAATAGTTTTTAGATGTAATTGTTTTTTTTTCCGCCGTTCATTTCCTTCTACTAATGTTTAAATTTAATCTTATTAATTGTTTGCCGTATTTTCGATCTGGCATGTTTTTGGTGTGGCCATGTCTATTGTTTACCGTGATGCATTGTAGTCTCGTTGTCAGTCCATTGGCGCGGGTCTCCAAAAGCAAACGTGTTATGTGTTAGCTTAATATTTTTTTTTAAATGTAATCTTGTTGATGTTAATTTTGTGATTTTTGGTAAATGTCCTTGTGTTTTTCGCCGGCGTGCATATCATTTATTTATTTATTTTCTATCCCATTTAATTTTTTTAAAATTTAATTTAATGTCAATCCTTTCTTTTTCGGCGTGGCCTGAACTTCTGCATGTCGGATCGCTATTGCATTCCATTGCAAATTGTCAAGCCCGTTCTCAGTATGTTATGCATGTAATATTTATTTTAACCTTTGGGCTGTTTAATATTTTATTTTTATTTTAAATTAAGTCTTTCCTCTTCTGGGCTTTGCAAGCAAGCATGTTAGGCGCTATCTGGCCTTCTTGTAAATTTGTGTTGGTTGATGCATGTTCAGTATGGTGAAGGTCTTCTTTAAATTTTTAATATTAAACCTTTTATTATTTTTTTTAAACTTTTGTTGTGGCATTATTTCACCGACGGCAGTTCCATTGTTTTTTGGGGGGTGTTTGTACGATAGCCTGTGTGTGTTGTCCCCTTCTCCATCTTCCTTCCACTCCTTTGGAGCTCTTCTGTTGGGACATGTCATCTGGAGGTGTTTTTGCTGCGGAAGTGACCCGGACCCCTGAATACAGGTAAGTTGGCCCATCCACGCTCCCGGAACCCGTATCATTCTGGTAAGCAAAGCGTTGGTTATCGAGAAGCCGACGTGCTGCAGGCCAGGGCTGTCCAATGTAGGGGGTTGCAGTTTGGTAGCAGAGCGTGGTTATCGAGAAGCCGACGTGCTGCTGGCCAGTGCCGTCCAATGTGGGGGTTGTCATTCTGGTAGCAGACCGAGCTCATGTTCACTTCCGTAACTATCCCCTCCCCGGTACCCGCAGGCTGTTTTATGGACCCCTCTGGTGCGGATGGGACGGTTGTTGGTGGGATTTTGGCAGGCCAGTGCACTTGATGTTGTGTAAAGCTAATCCTCGTCGTTTGTTTTGTTTCATGGTTGCCTCTGGATATCCATGTGGTATGCTGTATGTAACCTGTTCTAAACGAGGCGTTTACTCCTGTATTTTACCCTGTTGGTGTGCAACATCCCCAATGAAGATGCAGCTCGGTGAGTGACTGACATGTGTTCTTGGCATGGGAAATGGGATTTCTTAATGTTCTGATAGCCTATATGCTGCGTGTGAAGGCATCCTGGAGCCCCGTCGGAAGCTGGTAGCCTGATGTTTTGTGCCTATTTTGGTAATTTAGCTCCCTGTTCTCGAGCCAAGCAGGTGGTGACGTGTGCAGTTCTGGACAGCATGGTGCATGATTTGGTGTAGTAGGGTGGCTGTGTTTGAGTGTCAGCCTGATCTTTGGTGATGGTAATTGCTGGTTGTGGTACTGTTGTGAAAGTGTAAACTGTCCTTGTAATTCCTGAAATTTTGTTTCTTTCTATATTGGTTGTCTGCATTCTGTGTTTTCCAAAATGGCCGACAACAATAGTGTTTTCAATTTAATTGACTTAAGCGATAACCTTGTGAATTTGAAGAGTTCTTCTGGGGTTGAACGTGAATCACCTCTGTTTACTAGGTCTGAGGTTTTGGGATCGATTACCAGTAGTAGTTTGCCTGCCCCTCTGTTGCCTAGCGCTGGCTCGTCCATACCACTTAATCCTTCATACGGTCATTCTTCTCGTGTTAGGTCACCTAGTGATTTCCTGGGTCCTGCCGACCCATTGCATCCCAGTTCTTTCTCTAGTAATATAAATGTTTTGTCGCCTGTAGAGGGTGTGCGAGCGGGCTACCCTGGTAACAATGTCTCTATTCCTAATGCTACGTTCTCACCTACCGTTAATTATGGGTCGATTCCTCAACCTATTTCTGGTTTCTTAACTAAATTAAAGCATTTCAACCTTGATGACGTTACCCAAGTGGTACAATTTTTAAAGCAAGTGGTCGAGTTGGGTAACCATGCCTCGATTTTTGGGATGTCGGAAGTTCAGATTTTCCAACTTTTGTATCCAGTTGCATCCGGTATGCTGCGCGATAAGCTTGTTGAAGCTATTCACCTCCGCATGTCCTTAGCCATGTTTATTAGGGAAGTGTTGTGGTTTTTTGTCCCTGCGAGCGCCCTAAGTGCTCTCGAGCATAAGTTCCTTTATCGTGTCCAAAGGCTGGACGAGTCCCTTAGCGACTATGTCAGCGACATTAAGGTGTATGCCCAGGTTTTTGCATCCCCTTTAAATGAGCGACAGTTGGTGTCATCAATTGTGAATGGGTTTCCGCCTCAATATAGGTCATACATGACTATGTGTACCAGGCCTTCATCATTCGTCGAGCTGAAACAGGTCGTTATAGAGGCTATGGCTGTGAAGCATGCAGATTCCCTTCGTGTAGCTAATGTTTCTCCTCCTTCCTTGATGTATTGTCCTCCTCCTTCCTTGATGTCTCGTCCCCCGCCTAAGGTTATGTTTCATCCTCGACCTAATATTAAGTGCCACTCGTGCGGTGGAGTGGGACATGTCAAGAAGGTGTGTCCGAGTAACCAGGCTGTGTATCGCCAATGACGGAACGTTGAGGAGACCAATTCGGGTGTTACTTCCAAGGATATTTCTGTGTGTAAGAATTTGGGAAAAACCTGTGAAGTTTCTGGTCGCCCTACCAATGATAGTCTTGATAACTCTATGAAAGCTAATTCATCATGTGCTAATTCTGCTTATGTCGCTGGCCTACCTAACCTGTCGGTGAGCAATGTCGTGGCAAGTCAGCCTAATTCTAAACGTTGTGTGAAACCTGTGGTGCGGGTGTCCTCGTCACCTACTTGTAATCGTGTTAGAGTGAGTAATGATTTTGGAATTTCTCCTGTGGCTAAAGGAATATCCCCGTTTATTGAAATTTGTGTTAATGACGAGCCCGTTTCTGCATTGCTTGATTCTGGTAGTGTCGCATCCTTTATAAGCGAGGACTGGTTTTTATCTATGAAGAGTGTTTGCAAATTTCCTGAGTTAGAGCCTAACAATGAATCTTTTATTTCGGCAAATTGTTCAAACTTAAGTATTTTGGGTAGTATGACAGTCAAAATTCATATTCTAAATTTTTCTTGGAAATCGAAATTTTTGCTTGCCAGAAATCTTTCTTGTGCTGTGGTCATTGGAGCTAATTTCATGTCACACGTTGGTATGCTTCTTGATTTTGGTGCTCGCAGCTTATGGTTTAAGTTTAATCCACAGAGTAAATTATCTTTTAACCCGGTTTTATCTTCTCCTGCTGTCAATTCTGTTAGTGAACCTATGACTATTGAGGTTCTCGATCTGGAAAATTTAACGAGTCTTCAAAAGGATGCCATTAAGGGGTTATGTCAGGAGTATGGCGATGTATTTACTGACAAGCTGGGTGTAACCCATTTGATGGAGAACAAGATTGAGCTAACCGATTCTGTGCCGGTGCGTTCCAGCCCGTATCGCCTTGCCCCGCCCAAGATGGCTGAACTTCGTAAGATTATCGATAAGATGTTAGAAGAAGGTGTAATCCAACCCTCTATCTCTGCCTACTCATCCCCTGTATTTCTTGTGCCAAAACCTAACGGTGGTTTTCGGCCGGTGGTCGACTATAGGGCTCTTAATCAAAAAGTTGTTTTGCAGTCCATTCCTTTGCCGGACCTTCACACATGTTTTAGTTGGTTTCGCAACGCGAAGGTGTTCACGATCCTCGATTTAAATTCTTCCTACTTCCAAATTCCCCTCTCTCCTGAATCCAGGCATGTTACTGCTTTTTCCACTGACTGGGACCAGTTTGAGTATGCCCGTGTCCCGTTTGGCCTATCCACCGGAGCCGCTGTGTTGAGCAGACTTCTGGACAAGGTATTTTCAGAAATTAAATTCAAGTTTGTGTACCACTATCTTGACGATGTGGTGATCTATTCCGAGTCCTTCGAGGAACACGTTGATCATCTGAAAATTGTACTTGATCGGTTGCGTGACGCTGGACTTACCGTCAAATTGTCCAAGGTTTCCTTTGCCAAGCCCAAAATTTCCTTCTTGGGTCATATTGTTTCTGAATCTGGTATCTCAGTGGACCAGTCTCTTACGCAGGCCATCAGAGATTTTAAACCACCCAAGAACGCCAAGGGTGTTGCTCGTTACATTGGAATGGTCAACTTCTTCCGTAAGTTTATCAGTAACTTTGCCGACCGTGCTGCTCCTCTAAATCAATTACGCAAAAAGGCTGTGAAGTTCGAGTGGGGTCCCTCTCAGCAAGCAGCCTTCGAAGATCTTAAGCTTGCGCTCTCTAACGCCCCTGTGTTAGCCATTCCGGATTTTGGGAAGCAGTTCATTGTGCAGACTGATGCGTCTGGTCGTGGTGTTGGTTGTGTTCTACTGCAGGAATCTGATCTGGGTAGGCAACCCATTGCATACGCTTCTCGTACCTTAACGGACGCAGAGAGGAGGTATTCCATTTACGAACTTGAGGGTTTAGCTGTGTTGTTCGCTCTAGAAAAATTCCGTATGTATCTTGAGCACACCAAGTTTCTCCTTGAGACCGATAACCAAGCCTTGAGCTGGGTCTTAGGGAAACCCCGCAAAACTGGTAGAATTGCTAGGTGGGCAACTAGGATTCTGTCGTTCCAGTTCACTGTCCAACATATTCGTGGGTCCGAAAATGCGGTAGCTGATTCTTTAAGCCGCATGTACGAGGAAACAGCTGAAGAGGATGTTCAGGAATGTGAACCTGTAAACCTTGTATCTGCTGTAAATTGTGTCAATGCCGTTCTTAGCAATTCCCCTGTGCTTTTTGAGGATGTGAGACGATTCCAGAAAGAAGACCCCTCCTTATCTAGCCTTATTGACCGAATCAATTCTGGTGAAGTGATCACGCCCTACTCTCTGAAGGACGGTGTATTGTGTTGTTCGTCTCGTCATGACCGCCTACCTAAAATAGTGCTCCCGTCAATCCTCATTCCGGAAATCTTTCGTTACTATCATGAATCTCCTATTGGTGGCCACCTAGGAGTATTCAAGACCCGAGCTAAAATCAGACAGTTTTTCATTTGGCAAGGTATGGATGGCGACATCAGGAGGCTCATTAGGAATTGTGCTGCATGCAGTATTAGCAAACCTCCGGTTTCTACTAAGGTTGGCCAGTTGTCATCTGAACCAGCATCTAGACCCATGGAGAGGCTTTTTATCGACCATGTTGGACCGTTCCCTCGCTCTGGTCGGGGAAACCAATTTGCGCTTGTTTGCACTGACGGTTTCTCCCGGTTTAGTTGGATTTTCCCCACCAGACAGGCTACGACCAGTTCCGTCATAAAGTGTCTTAATTCTATCTTCTCGTCTTTTGGGCCGTGTCAGTATCTGGTGTCAGATAATGCCAAGTGCTTTGTATCTCATCAGTTCCGTCAATTCTTGTTTGATTATGCTATTTCGCACGTAACCACCACTCCCTATTTTCCTAACCCGTCTCTTGCTGAGCGAGTCAATCGTAATCTCCGTTCTGCTCTGATTGCTTTCCACCACGACGACCATTCCAAGTGGGATTCTAATTTGCATTGGCTCAATTTTGCTTTCAACACCACCGTGCATGAGAGCACGCAAGCTACCCCTTTTTCGTTAATGTTTTCCTTTATGGCTAATTCTCCGTTGTCCAACCTGTGGAACCTGCACGATCTCCTTCCTGACAGTTTCACGCCCGAGGATATGAGGGCGAAATTCGACAAGGCTAGAGAGAATATTAAGGTATCCCATGACCAACTTGCCAGGCGACACAATGCCTGTCGCAAGCCGGCTGATTTGGAAATTGGTGATGTTGTGTACGTCCGCAATTTCGAGCCCAAGGGCGTCAGTAATCTTGTCTCAAGCAAGTTAACCCCTCGTTTTAAAGGCCCATGTTATGTAGAGGCATTCTTGACTCCTGTTACTCTTCTTGTTCGAAACCCTAAGGCCAACAAAATTTCTAGAGTGCATCTATCACACATTAAGCGAGGTGGAGAGGTGTCTAATGAGGAAATGCTACCGTAAATTTTGTAAAACAAATTTTGTATAATGTAGAGTATCCCTAACCTTCATTGAAGCCTTCAAGCTTCTGTTCCTTGTGGAATTTTGAATTTAATTGGATTTGAAAACTCTGATGGGATACAAACTGTATTGTTGGGAAGTTCCCATTGTAATGGTAAATTGTAAAAGTGTACCTAATTTTGATGTTTCATAGGCGATGATAACATGTAAGTTGGGCTCGGTGGGAGACCTAACTCATGGTAACCTTGTATTCCTGTTCCCTTTGGGAATTGTAGTGGTCATTCCTCTACCGTAGTTGCTTCTAAATGTATAGTCGTCTAACACATGTAATCTTGTAATGTACTTCGAATCTGTAAAAAGGTAAACTTGTTAATGAAAATTTGTAAGCACGGATCTAGGGCATGGTCAAAAATTTTCTTCATTTAAATTCAAACTTGTTTCTCTTTGTAAAATGTAGTAAGAAATTGTAAATTCTGTAAACCTTTTTTGAAATTAGATTAACTTCTATTTTTGTAAATGGCTGCCCACGCGTCGAATCATATCTTGCTCTTTGCTTCATCCTACTTCGTCTAAAACGACCTACATTGGACTTGTTGAAAATTTTCCTAACGTGTCTCGGACTCTGAAAGCACTGCTGGTGCTGGTGTACTGCGTTTCTGAAGATTTTTGGACACAGTGATGCTGTTGACTAAGTGGTTTGCGAGGTGATCAATTATCCCATCACTGATAATCTGACCCTGCATTCTTCCTAACCAAAACGATGCGGTTTCATCCATCAATTGGAGTTAACAGGTGAACATTATCTTCGGGAAACATCTCTGGTGAATCGACAAGTTAAGGAGTACTGTCTATGCCTTGGCATATTCGTGAACGGTGTTCACGCTTAAGGGAGGGAGACTGATACGTGCAAGGGCACGTCCCTACGCTTTCAAACATGTATTTACTCATTTGAAATGACCGCTTCGTCGCTCAGTACCACCTGTGACCACAAGATGGTAGCTGCAGTCGGACTTTGAAAGATTTCAAATAGTTCCTGTTTCTCCCCAATAGGTTGTGTGGGCTGCGCTTTATGAAACTCTATATACGCATGACATAATTGAAAGACAATCATATTCTTCGTCGTAAAACAAATGCCGGCGTATTCATGATACCGCCAAATTATGTACTTATTTATGACATTGTTGTTTTGAGGTGTCACTCCGTGATTGGACAATATTATTTACATGTATACAGTTCGAAAAAGACACGCAAAAATTCTCCGCCATTTTGGTAGGCCATTAGCTGTCGCCAAGAGAAACAAGAAGGACTGGTCGTGAAAGGTGTCTCCGCTGATGGGGGGGCGGTTGCCTCCCCCATCCTCTTCGAAATATAAATATATTCAAGAGAAGATATGAATGCCAATTCTACTTGGAAATTGTCTGTGCTCTTCAGGTTGTGAGTTTCATCGTTTAGACGTGTGAAATGTGATTGCATCCCGATGCGTAACTTCGCTTGTGACCTAAACGAAGCATGTGCTGGGCGGGCTTCTTCAGGGCAATCTAGTGCCATATTTTATTTTATTTAAAACGTGTTAGTTGTTTTTGTTTTCATTGTGTCTCCGCTGTGAAGTTTTAAGGTACGTTTTTTTATTTAATTTATCTAATTATTTTATTTTGGGAGCTCCAATTTTGGACCTCGTATGAATGTTTGATTTTCTGTTTTGTTTTATTGGCTTAATTTTATTTCTGTTTTAATTACGTGTCCTGATTTATTTGAACCTTGTTATCTTTTCGTCGTACCTCCTGGAGACACATTTCTAGTTTATTTCACGTTTAAATTATTATTTATTTTCCTTTGGCAAGCTTGGGATTGTCATTTTTTTAAATCTATGTAAGATCCGTCCAGTTTTAAAACGACTTGCATTAATAGTTTTTAGATGTAATTGTTGTTTTTTTCCGCCGTTCATTTCCTTCTACTAATGTTTAAATTTAATCTTATTAATTGTTTGCCGTAATTTCGATCTGGCATGTTTTTGGTGTGGCCATGTCTATTGTTTACCGTGATGCATTGTGGTCTCATTGTCAGTCCATTGGCGCGGGTCTCCAAAAGCAAACGTGTTATGTGTTAGCTTAATATTTTTTTTAAAATGTAATCTTGTTGATGTTAATTTTGTGATTTTTGGTAAATGTCCTTGTGTTTTTCGCCGGCGTGCATATCATTTATTTATTTATTTTCTATCCCATTTAATTTTTTTAAATTTAATTTAATGTCAATCCTTTCTTTTTCGGCGTGGCCTGAACTTCTGCATGTCGGATCGCTATTGCATTCCATTGCAAATTGTCAAGCCCGTTCTTAGTATGTTATGCATGTAATATTTATTTTAACCTTTGGGCTGTTTAATATTTTATTTTTATTTTAAATTAAGTTTTTCCTCTTCTGGGCTTTGCAAGCAAGCATGTTAGGCGCTATCTGGCCTTCTTGTAAATTTGTGTTGGTTGATGCATGTTCAGTATGGTGAAGGTCTTCTTTAAATTTTTAATATTAAACCTTTTATTATTTTTTTTAAACTTTTGTTGTGGCATTATTTCACCGACGGCAGTTCCATTGTTTTTTTGGGGGTGTTTGTACGATAGCCTGTGTGTGTTGTCCCCTTCTCCATCTTCCTTCCACTCCTTTGGAGCTCTTCTGTTGGGACATGTCATCTGGAGGTGATTTTGCTGCTGAAGTGACCCGGACACCTGAATACAGGTAAGTTGGCCCATCCACGCTCCCAGTACCCGTATCATTCTGGTAAGCAAAGCGTTGGTTATCGAGAAGCCGACGTGCTGCTGGCCAGGGCTGTCCAATGTAGGGGGTTGCAATAATGATAATGGTTACTATGAAATAATTCTACTCCACTACAAAACAAACTGGATGGCATCTACCGTGAGTCACGTTCTGATGAAGTAATAAAAAAGGATATTTCCAAGAACTCCTCCCAAGCACAAACTCCAACTTCATTGGACTCGGGACTCGAACCAGGACCATGAATATGTCCATGTCCCCTCATGCTATCTCGAGCATACGCCACTGTCGAGTAATAGGAATCCACTCCACGAAAACGTGCACGCGACTTTAGGTTGAAGATCAGCAGTATGCAGCAGAATGAGAGCATTTGCTTCGAACCATGTTTAATACCCATCTCAATCGGATATTGGTAATACATTTTCACACTATGAACTAGCCTGGCACATAAATATGTCTTCAGATCCTCAGTTGTGATACGGTTTACTTTCGAAGTTCCTACTGCAAATGTCACCGGCCTAGCCTGACATGTCTAACCACATATTTCAGTCTTTAAATGTTCCCCCCGATGTCTGAGAATGCAACATCGTAAACGGGAATAATGTTCCTCTTGCCACAAAGTTAAGAAAGTCTTACTGCTCGTGATAATAACCCACCTTACGCGAGTACAATGAGACACAGTTCACGCTCAAGCGTGTTATACACACTCGCTGCGATCGACACAAGTTATAATGCAGCTACAAGGAACCTTTCATTTGTAGATAAAATTGTGAACTGTTCTGTCTCCCTTTTATAACGGAGCCTTGCGAGAAATATGTCCTTGCTCGGTCCCCATGTTCGTGTGCTTTACGGTACACACTTCACCTTTGTGCAGCTATCCCGGAATCCGATACTTTTATAATTACTCACGGGACTATCACCTTTAGTTCCGAATTGAATTCACATATCAATCTGCGCTTTTCGTAATTGCTTCAACACGCGAGCGCTCCTCCTACCCCCTCCAAGCGGATATCTGAGTTGGACTTAATTCTCCGCTAGGGCGCAGTATAAAGGTTTTTTCCAAAAATACAAGCTTCTTAATACTTTCATACATGTATATAAGCATTCCAGCATTCTACCATGTTATTTAAGACTTGATTTTATATCACAATGCTCCACTTAGCCTTAATGTTATAATTCATGTTCTTTATACAGATGTAGAGAGTTCTTTGACGTCACAAACATCACCTGTTGTCTTTCAATGACTCCATTTTCCTCCTCTACGATCTTCGATGAGACTCGCGCATCCTCGTCAACCTTCGGCAGCAAGCACTCCCGAACGGTAAATACCACATGTTCGTAATCCGAGTACTGCTGTAGGTTTGTCACCTAGTGGCGCGCGAGCCATGAAATAAATGGTACAATACTAATACACTGACTCATATTGACTAATTCTATCGTAACACAAGAAACAGAAGCGTGTTGCGTTGCACAACTTAATGTGATACTAGTACATTATGCAACGAGCCTATAATGGCAATAATTAAGACACGAGTATGTTTATAAAACAAGCATAGCGAGTTTTATGTTCGACCCGGACTACTATGTGTCTGAAAACTGTATCATAATGATGGTCATTATAACACTATTATTCATTATTAAACAGTTTCTCCCACCAATCACAGCTCAAGAAACAGTTGTTTGACCAATTAGATAAGGATACCTTCGCGCATGCTCTCAACATCCAACATGTCTATATAAATTACCGAAAGTGCACCGTCCATATTGTAATGGTTTCCTTACATTGGGTGACAAATGTAATTGTTTTCTATTAGCCTCACTACTGCGTGACAAATGTAACGCTTTTACTAGCCCTCCCTTGCAATATTTACTCTGACTAAGATATGTTGTATTAATGGGCGCCAAGACCTCAACGCTATGCTGAAATCTAAATTTATATTTAACAACACCTAGCTCTGGTAGAACACCTTCAAGAATCTTTTCACTCAGATCGTGGTATGATTTGATCATTAACCCAACTAACAATGTATCAGGATAAGGAATTTGGTTTATATCTAATGCTACCTACTGAAAGCAAAGATTGCATGGTTTAAAATGAATTGATTATATAAAACAAGTATGGCAAAATTAATAATAATAATACAGATCTGTTCTAATTATTAGACTCGACACACAAATTTCCACCATTTTGAAATATATTTCAACATAGCTGTTTATGAACAGGGACTTTCTTGTCAAATTGTTGGTATAGGCCTAATGCTCAATAACCGATCTCACTCGATTTATGGATTCAGACTAGATGTTGGCAACTCTGCTATGATATTCAGTTGTGTCGTTTTGAAGGGACAGTCACTCACTGCTCTGTGACAGAAAAATACACCTTAAGACAACAATGAAAATTTGAGGTTATGGTTATTTTTGATGAAATATATTGTTAATTGGAAGTTGCTATGGAAGTGTTGCTAGTTAGTTAGTTATTGCTGTTTTAATGGGAGAAACAGCGAGGTCATCTTCTCCAAAGTGTAACTATTTGGCACCGTGAATTCCAAAATGTTATTATACAATATAATTGAATCGTTGATTCCTTCCATTATTTAGCGCCGTGCACAGTAAAATCGGACTGTGTTTGGATAATGGTGAAAAAGCTAATACATTTCTTTACGTAAAGTTACAGTTTTTGATGCTCTGCTGGATGAAGAGAGATTTAATAAAAACAAGTGCTTGAGTCTAATAATTTGAACTGATCTGTAATAAGTATAAATTTAAATTGGAGCCTTGCGATTTGAATATTACCGCTAGAAAATTACGTGAAAACGTAGTCGGATGAATTACTGATTTTACTATTATTCCCAAGCTAAGAAGTTACTGAAATACTGAATATGAAACAAAGAAACGAGAGATTACGTAGTTCTGAGTCATTCGCGCTTACCATTGGAAATTGCCGTAGCATTTCCCTCGTACTGGATGTTGTAGAGAGCTTCCCACAGCTTTCTGGACGTCGTCATCTTCTTCGTTAGTTGAAGAGATACTTGTAGATATGATAATTTATGGTCCGATCACATCGGAGCCAACCACACGTGCAACCACAACGGTCAAGTTTTACAAAGATTATCGCCTTGCCTCCACGGCACGCAAACCATATATGCACTCGTCGCCTCCCCTCTCCGGAGCCGTCTTCTTCTCGCCCGCTCTCCACTGATTGGCTGAGCCACCACGCGCTACTCCCCTCCTCAGGGTCAATACACTCGGCTCGACGAAGATGTCGATTACCGGTCCAGGCCATTTCGCCTTTTCTTGAAGCAGCAACCCCGCTTGCGTCACGCTTCACGACAAGAATCTGCCTGTAGCTGAATTCCCAGTGACTCATCTCTCTCACAATACCCTAACTGACAAAACTCCGTAAAATTCCGTAATCATATAATTTTCCGCGATAATGTTGTTCATAATAATTCGCTTGATAGTGTTTTCTATAACATTGAAAACTTATCTGTATATTTATAATCTTATAAAAAAATGCTCCAAAACAAATACCTTAATAATAATAATAAGTTAATAATAATAATAAGTTACATGAAATCTTCTCTTGACTGAACAATTTGCCGCGTAAATAAATATAGAATGGCTTCCTACTGACTTATGTCAGTGGCGTAAAATACCCTCGAAACACACGTTACATATTCGCCTCGGATCATCGGATGATTTACCGTGACGACGGTCCATCATGCGATTATTCCATACACGTTAATAAAAACCCCATCCAAAATACATATTACATAAATTAAATCACCCTAAATTACATATATATATGCACTCATAATTTTCTTTACGCACATTGCATCAAAGTTTGTTGTCACTATGGATTGCACTGTGCAACCAGTCCAATGTTTCTCATTTAGATTAATGTTCCACGGATATTTCCGCCTCTCAAAAATCTCTATGTTGGGAAAGAAATACATCAATAATGTGTGAGCACTGTGTATATATGATGTCACATCACACGCTTCAACGGTGTTCTGATATATTTATATCACCACAGAACTTCCTAATTTCACTGGAGGTCGCTTCGTTCTGGTGAAACTTAATCTCACTGATGTCACTGAGCACACGATCACACTATTGTGGCAGCGCATCGTGACCATAATACTTAATCTCTCTGTATATTAGACGAAATTAATATCGACTTCTGAAAAAAAAAACAGTAAGTGCGCATTACATATAACACCAAATATTTCTGTGCCGTAATCGCCCTGTCTTCTTAAGTTCCCGTAGACCATATTCTACTAAATACTAGTTCACAACTCAGACCAGTTCTCCTCACTCAAATAATACCTTTGTACTAATTGCCTAAAATTACACACTTACAATTCTTAAGTGGCGAGGCCGTAAGCAGAAATCACGTGTGCTCTTATGTATGAGTTTCATGAAGGACTGTCTCGCCTTCTGGTGGCCCATCTTTTGTCTCGTGGACGCCTTAAGCAAAAATACCCTGTTCAAGCGCTCACCCATCTCTAGGGGACAAATGGGAATTCACCAGCGCTACCAAATTCTGGCCTAGGTGTATCGAGACATTTTAGTGCTCAAGAGCATCCGACAATCCCGTCATATTTCCCTGTACCTTAAAAACTCTCAATTACTTACATACTACCCCCCTGTGTGACTTCTGATACGCCTGACTGGAAGACCAGATCTTCCACGCACCTAATAGCACATTTACTCATTTGATAGGCTGGCTCGCCAGCTAAACACACTTACTTTATGACACATACTTTCATAGACTATGTATATTATACGTCCCGTATAATCTGTTTCCCTTACTATCCTCCAGCACGTATGCTGTTTTGCCAATACGTTTGGAAACTATAAATGGGCCCTCGAAGAGATAAAAGAACTTGGACATGACTTTCTCTAGCTTATTTGACTGTTTCGGCACTCTAAGTAAGACTCTGTCTCCCGGCTCGAATAGGTCAAATTTAGTTTCTTTTTGTTGGCGAATTCTCTTTTGTGCTGACTTAGATAAATTCTGTTTCGCCAACTGGACAATGTAATCCATCCCCGGTTGCTTACCCTCATTTAATCCCAACACCCTCGCTAGTTCATTTTGTGGTCTCTTTCCAAAGTGAACTTCGTATGGCGTCAATTTCGTGCTCTCATGCTGGACAGAATTCAGCCAAGACTCGACTTTGGGAAGATGTCCAACCCAGGCCGAATGCTTGTCATGCACTAGAGTCCGAAAAAGACGAGCCACTTCCCTTAATGGACGCTCTGCAGAATTACCCTGAGGGTACCTTACAGAGGAATGAACGTGTGAAATACCAGCTTCCTGCATACTGGTTCTCCATTTCTTTGCAGTAAACTGTGGTCCACTCTCAGATAGTATCCTGAGAGGAAGGCCATACTCAGGTACATACTTATTAATGATCAGACGGCTACACGCTAGTCCCGTGGATTACTTAGCGGATATAGCTTGACATACTTACTAAAAGCGTCAATAACTATAAAAATGTACTCGTAGCCGTACTGTGCCCGTTTAGACCGGAGTCCGCACAGCCACATATGCATTTTACCAATAATCAGTCAGCACGAGAATCAAAATATCCCGGAGCGCCAGATGGGTTAAAGCAAATCGCAAAAACGACATCAAATTTATAAAATGCTTTGCTGATTTTTGGCTCAATGCAACAATAAGGATAGAAGGAGATTTAATTGGGTGAAACACATCTGGTAAAATTATCTCAGTTTATTTAAAGTTAATATCTGACTGCAAGAATGCTCAAAGCAGCATCACTCCACGTGTGGCGATCCACACTCTTATTTACACACAATATACAGAAATCTTCCAAACACATTTGACAATCTTTTTGAAAACACAAGTCCGATTGTTAGTCCTGTGGACTGTGTTCCAAAATTATTAACATTTAATTCCAGTGCAAAATGAATTGTCCATACTGGAAATAACGTAGATCACTGTTTGACTATTTACATGATATTAACACTGGTAGAATAAATGTTTATAGAATTTCTTAACTTTCACTTGTTTTCCAGTTTTCAAAAATATATCGTTGAAAATATTATCATCATTGAAGCAACACAAATCATTAAAACATATTAATAACATTTGAAAAGTATTTGACCATTTGAGCATAGCATCGAAGAACTGTGCGAAGCACAACAACAATTAATGGTTCTTCTAACATTAAACATTCGAGAAGTGACTCGATTATGAACTTCAAGTTCCAAACAAAACATATGATTTCTGAATCATCAACTTGATCAACAAATGGTTGAACCATTCAACTATTAGATTATCCATTTGGAATCAATATCATAAAAATATTTATATTTATGGCCATTTTTAGCAACTTTTACAACTTGCAATTCTTCGACAGAATGCGGAAATTAGAATTGTAGTTTTATAATGAATTCATTTAGTTCATGGCACTAGGATTGAAAATATCCTTCAAATTATTCGTGGTTAAAGAATTATTTTAATTGGCAGTGGCCCATTCTACTATTTGTGTAAGAACACAATATTACAATAACAACAACGGCAAAGGTCTTCCTCTGAAGAAGAATAAACTTCTATCATGACAAATCCGGGTTCTAGCAAAATCAAAGTCTAAATGGAATTCGTGAACAAGGTTGAAATAAGAACTGATGGTTTCAAAGAAATAACCTTCGGGTTATTCATACGACGAAATGTGTGGCTCCAATACTCCTACTATAAACCTGAGTCATCGAACCTGCTATTTGATTGATGCTCGAAAAAACCTTCATTCCTGCGACTTAAACATGCGCACCTGGGAATGGCATTTCAACTACTACACACACATAAATTTTCTTCCCAAAATTTATACAATAAATCAAGCCTCTGCTTGTTATCAACACTGGAAGATTAATAAACTTACAAGTTTATTTTATTTTACCATTCAGTTCAACCCGTGAATTTAACCATACTTATGAAAAGCTTCATTTCACTTTCGAAGTGTATTTACGTCATGATTTTATATAAATACAAAAATATCCTATTTGATACAAATATCAATTGCTTCCCGTTTCATGCCTCTCCGTGTTATATGAAACATATACTTTGCTCATAGCAAATATCAACTGTTCAACCAGAACTGAAATGTTGGTTGAATGCGGGCTTGCGCTAACCACTCTCCTTCGGAAAATCTCCTGTTCCAGACTAGAAATGTTTCAACTACTTCATAGGCTCTTTTTCAATACATATGATTATTAAAAAATATAATCTCCAAGAATTATTTAGAAAAATTCTAAAAATTATTATTATTATTATTAGTGGATTATTATTATTATTATTATTATTTCAAATATGTTTAATTATCATCTCATTATGTGAGAATCCACATGTTCGAACCTTCGAATATGGAAAAAATATCCATTCCTCAACAAAAATAAATTTAACTTTTACAGTTACATCGGCTGATTACCGTGATTTCCCAAAAATATGAAAAATTCAAATAAATGCTCAAAATGCTCGGTCATCGATCCTAAACTGTTCTGAGTGCTGAAAATGCTCAGAATAACTCTAATAAGTCTTGCGTAAATCATTACAAGCTTTAAATACGACGAAAAAAATGTGTTGGTCATCTGCAGAAAAATAGTTTGTTCCAATTAGCTAGGCATAATATAATTCAAATGTGGCTTACATTTCTTGATGTTCTTGAAGTGTAGTAAACCTGGTCTGTACCAGATTTATCCATAGACATGCCCTATCGGACAAGCACGTATAATCCTTGTATCGGCCGCCATTGTAGACCCACAAATCGTCTAGTCAGACATAGTGGTAGTATCTTTCGACGTTTGAATAAACTGTGGCTCCATTTTAATATGAGCTTCTAACAAAACCATGACAGTTTGTAGAAAAAGGGTCAGATCTAAGTGATCTCTTCTTAAATGTGTCAGTTGTAACATAACTCACTGTAATCTCATCAGTACAAGAAAAACATTGACAGTCTAAGCAATTAACGGCTGTTCTGAAGATCGTTCCCTGGGCATGGTTTATTAATATCACCATCTGCCATGCGCTAGACAACTTGCAGTTTCCCTTGCGTAGACTAATGAACGCCACCGTTATAGACTAGTTTTCAGTGTACTGACGGATCGAAGTGGTCAACTAGTTACAAAATATGAAAACTGACTTAAAAATGGATTTTAAACATCCAAGTATTAAGTTACTTTTGGACTGTGACAATACTATTTTCTAGACAGAGTCTAGCATATGTCCTTTTAGAAATATAAATATTTCCACCAATGTCCGTAGAAAAACAATCACCTCAGTGATTCTCCTCACCAGAAACTTACTAAGTTCCAACTCGTTTGCGCAGCACTTCTCGTGACTATCACGATTTGAAAAGTACTTCTGCGTAGATGCGGCAACCATGTGTCTTGGCTCAGCGTAGACGCAACTTGCGCTGCAAGTGCTTGTGATGAAGTGAGCTAACCATGCCTTCTCCAGCTGGCTTTTATACAAAACGGTCAGGGTCACGCGTCATCGCCTGATATCTAGAAATCCTCATATCTCTTGAATCCCTGGTCCGATTTACTTGATACTAATTGCATTCTCTTTCATTTGGCCGTGCCAGTAATCTGATCCCAGTCACAAGTCTCTGCTCCTTAGTTAACTATTTAATCAATAAATAGCCTCCACCTCTGCTATGACTCGCTTCGTCATTTACCATCCAACTATCGGTAAAATCCTTCGAAAAGCTTCGAGAAGCAATGTAGTGCGATATTCAAATATCTGAACTTTCAAAAGCTGCTACAGCCTTTCCCTTGATATCTAGGTGTCTGAAACTTGGAATACCCATTCCTAGATTTGGGCACAGTACTGTCCTTTAACGATCGGGCCAAATAAATCCACACACAGTAGTTCGCCGGGACTACTGGTGAGAACTGCAGATCTCTCCCCCACTAAGTATTTAACTGGATATTTGCTCCTTTGACAGGTGTCACACTTAGCTAAAATCCTCCTAACATCCCTTCCCATTTTACTCCAAATGAAGTCACGACCAATTTCATAGAAGACCTTGGCAGCACCAAAGTGTCGTAATTCCCTATGAATGAACCAAATTAGCTCCTCCCGCAAAGTGGCAGGAACACATATACCCCACCGATTATTCCTACATTTCCGTGCAAGAAGCCCATCCTGCATCTTGTACGTGAACCGTCCTACTTTCACATACTCTTCTTCACCTATTTCAAACCTAGCCAGTGGCTCCTTTAACTTAACGTCATCACGTTGCTCCACTAGCATATTTCTCAGTGTCTGTAACGATGCCCTGTTGCTACTGTCCACACATGCACATAATAAAATACCGTCCTCTGCTTTAACCACAGGATAATCCCTACATAAATTAGTGTCCCTTGATAGCATGTCTGCAAGAATGTTATCTTTACCCTTAATATATTTTACTGTGAATTCGTATTCCTGCAGAGCAAGAATCCACCTACTAACTCTGTTAGAACTGGGTTTACAAGTCCTCATATACAGTAATGCATGGTGATCTGTATGGATCTCAAATTTTCCCCCTACTAAATACATTCTAAATTTCCCCAAACTGAAAACAATACCTAAAAGCTCTAACTCAGTAACCGTGTATCTTTTCTCTGCTGCTGTCAGTCCTCGCGAGGCTAAAGATACAATGCACAGATTACCCTCATCATCTTTCTGACATAATACTCCAGCAATGCCTATATGTGAAGCATCTGTCATAACCACATATTCCTTATCTGTCAAAGGATATTTCAGCACTACAGCTTTCTCAAAACCTTCCTTCAGCGCTCTAAAAGCCTGATCATGCTTGGACTCCCATCTCCATCGAGTCCCACTTTTAAGCAATTCCCTGAATGGTTCAACCAACCCTGAGTATTTAAGAACGAACCTCCTGAAAAAGTTGCAAATTCCCAGGTATGTTTTTAACTGTTTAACATTCTGTGGCACCTCTGCGTTAAGTATCTTATTAACCCTACTTTCTTCTGGTGTTACACCTCTACTAGACACTCTATGACCCAAAAATGTCACTTCTGACTGACAGAATGACGACTTAGACAGCTTCAAAGTGAACCCTGCCTGATCTAACTTCTGAAAAACTATATCTAAATGACGTAGATGCTCCTCAAAACTGCGTGAACTAATTACCATATCATCAATGTAAATGGTTGCAAACTCTCCTGTGTCATCCCCTAATGCGATGTTTAAAGCCCTAATTAAAGCTGCTGAACTACTCTTTAACCCATAAGGTGTTCTACAAAATTGATAAAGGTTATATTTATGACTAAAAGCTGTAAATGGTCTATCTTCGTACATAAGTGGCACTTGCCAAAAACTGGAACTCAAATCTACACAAGTGAAATACTTCTTCCCCTCAAATGTTTGCATTAATTCCTCTATTGACATAGATTTCAGCTGATATGAACTAATTCTACTGTTAACCAAACGAGCGTCTAAACAAATACGAACTGTGCCGTCGGCCTTGGGTACCGTGATCAAAGAATTAACATATGGACTGTTAGAGTGTTCAACAATCCCATCTTCAAGCATCTGGTTAATTTGTGCCTCAACTGCACTCTGATAAGCGAAAGGTACAGGATATCTATGTCCTGTGAATACTGACCTATCAATAACGTTCAATGAATGTGTATAGCAATTGTCCATACCAATGTGATCCTCAAAAACTCTCCTATTACACAATAATACATCATAGAGCCGAACACACTGTTCCACCTCTATATTTCCCTGAAATGCAGCATCACATAACGAGTCCTCTAGACTGCCGTTCGTAATCACACTGCCCACAAAACATGGAGAACCCCGCTCTACGGCTGGCGATATCTAATTTAAAGTACAAATCACACCAACAACACTACTCTGAATATGGTCATTGAACGCTACTTCTACTTCAGAATAACCCCATTTAAATTTCAAACTCCCTACATCATAACATAAGTTACCAGACACTCTACTTAGCCACTCTGAACCCAAGATAACACTGAATACTAAATTTGGAATTACAAGACAAATCTGCTTTTCTACATGATTATTAATTTTAATGTCTACTAAAACTTGCTTAGAAATTACTTTAGACCTCTTCCCAACAGCTGTGATAACAAAAGTGCTTTTAATTGGCATCTCCTCAAAATTTACTCCAGTTCCTTTCATTTTATCATAAAATGCACTCTTTATGCAACTCTTCATACAACCACTATCAATTAAAACATATGTGTACGCCTCGGACACGTTAAATTTGACTATGGGGCTCTTACTAACCACCTCCTGAATAATACCTTCATCATTTAGTTCACGCAATAATTCATTTCTTACATTTAGGTCATAGGGTTCCTGTATAAGTGTATGGACAGGGCATGTTACAGACTGAGATTCTGACCTTACATCGCAGCCTGGTTCATGTTTAGAGCATTGCTACCGCTTGGTGTAGTACTACTCACTACTGCACTGGTCTGGTTGTTCTGGGTTGTGTTAACGGTATCTCTCTGCCCGTTATTACCATTGGGCTGATTCCCTCCTTGACCCCTGTTCTGGTTATAATTATTATTGTTATTATACCTCCCTTGGTTACCCCTAAAATCATTATTTCTACCTTGATTTCCCCTGAAATCATTATTTCTACCTTGGTAGTTCGTACCATTCCCATTTCCTCTGTACTGGATTTGCGGATTATTATTATTATTATTTTGGTTCCCCCTATTTTGGACGCTGGCCCATTCGCCACTGTTCCCTTGAACTTCCTGATTCCTAATCCCATTAGGCCTGTTATTATGTTTACCTTGGTTCCTACCGAAATTCTCCTCGTAACCACCTCTTCCCAGAGCATCGAATGTACTTAATAAATTTTAACATTTTGGATACAGGCAGCTTCTTTGATTCTATATGGAAAATGTCTTAGTAATAGCCTGACTACATTACCTTCCTCCTTCAAACCATCCAGATATTTACATGTCAATACCTGTCCTAAAAAGTACTCGGTCATAGTGTAGTTTCCTCTCGGGTTATATTTCCCACACACAATTCCCTCACGATGCTGAGATTGAATGACCTCATTCCAAAATTTCTCATAAAATTTAACTTTAAAATCTGAAATATTCTCGAAATTGTCTCTGTAGACAGCAAACCAGTTTCTTGTCTCTCCTACAAACGCTTGCTCTAAAATCTCAACTACCTGGCACCACTCAATACTACCATCTTCCAACCTCTCCCCGAATTTATTTTCTATTGTATTCATGAACTCCATTGGACAACCCTGCCGATTACTAAATTTGCCTAGTTCTATTTCCCTGTGTGTGCTATTCACATAAACTGGCCTACTCTGACTATTTTCCTGCCTAATTCTAGCTTTCAACTTCTGTTCTAATTCAGCAATTTTCTCCTCAGCTTTTCTTTCAATATTAGTTACAGTTAACCTAATGCTCCCTTACGATGCTTCAACTTTACCACTTAAGTGAGCTTGTTTCTCATTAATCTCATTAATGCTTTCCTTATTCCTCTCCCTTAAAGTATTAACTTCAGTGATTATTTCTGCATGTACTTTATCAATTCTTCCCCCCAGCTGTTCTTTAACCTCTTTAGTTGCTACCTGAATTTTGTCAATTTTTCCCCCCAATTGCTTCTTGACCTGCTGTGTTTCAAGTTGCACTAGTTCTTTTAAATTTTCAGCCTGTGTACTGATTCTACTTTTTAACTTCTCCTGTACTTTTCCTAATTTTCTGTCTACATCTGCAATAATCTCTTTAGCCTTCTCTTCCATCACCCCTCTGATCTCACCTCTAATCAGTTCGAATTTATCACTAATTTCCCTACTGTTTTGTTCATGTTTAGCATTATTTTGTTCGAGTTTAGCATTTAAAGCGTCTGTACTTATTTTATTTTGTTGCATAAACTGAAGAAGCAAACTCTCTAACCCTGCTTGACTGTTTTGATTACCCCCCTCAGTATCGGGATTTACCTCCGACATCCCTGTACTGCTTTCATTTCCAAGACTAGCCATACTGCTCGTATCTTCACTATCCAACTAGTGACCACTACGCGACTTCATCTCTTCCTCAACACTACCCATGCTGATACACACCGATAAATGAAAAACCCCCAAAATACAGGCACAGAAATATATTCCCTTCTCCTTCCACAAATGTTATTAGGTTTTCGTCCCCACGTTGGGCGCCAAATTTAATGGTTTCCTTACGTTGGGTGACAAATATAATTGTTTTCTATTAGCCTCACTGTTGCGTGACATGTGTAATGCTTTTACTAGCCCTCCCTTGCACTTTGAAATATTTACTCTGACTAAGATATGTTGTATTAATGGGCGCCAAGACCTCAACGCTATGTTGAAATCTAAATTTATATTTAACAACACCTAGCTCTGGTAGCACACCTTCAAGAATCTTTTCACTCAGATCGTGGTATGATTTGATCATTAACCCAACTAACAATTGTATCAGGAGAAGGAATTTGGTCTATATCTAATGCTACCTACTGAAAGCAAAGATTGCATGGTTAAAAGAAATGAATTGATTATATGAAACAAGTATGGCGAAATTATTAATAATAATAATAATAATAATAAGTTTAAATTTAAATTGGAGCGTTGCGATTTGAATATTACCGCTAGAAAATTACGTGAAAACGGAGTCGGATGAATTACTGATTTTACTATAATTCCCAAGCTAAGGAGTTACTGAAATACTGAATATGAAACAAAGAAACGAGAGATTACGTAGTTCTAAGTCATTCGCGCTTACCATTGGAAATTGCCGTAGCATTTCCCTCGTACTGGATGTTGTAGAGAGCTTCCCAAAGCCTTCTGGACGTCGTCATCTTCTTCGTTAGTTGAAGAGATACTTGTAGATATAATAATTTATGGTCCGATCACATCGGAGCCAACCCCACGTGCAACCACAACGGTGAAGTTTTACAAAGCTTATCGCCTTGCCTCCACGGCGCGCAAACTATATATGCACTCGTCGCCTCCCCTCTCCGGAGCCGTCTTCTTCTCGCCCGCTCTCCACTGATTGGCTGAGCCACCACGCGCTACTCCCCTCCTCAGGGTCAATACACTCGGCTCGACGAAGATGTCGATTACCGGTCCAGGCCTTTTCGCCTTTTCTTGATGCAGCAACCCCACTTGCATCACGCTTCACGACAAGAATCTGCCATTAGCCGAATTCCCAGTGACTCATCTCTCTCACAATACCCTAACTGACAAAACTCCGTAAAATTCCGTAATCATATAATTTTCCGCGATAATGTTGTTCGTAATAATTCGCTTGATAGTGTTTTCTATAACATCGAAAACCTATCTGTATATTTATAATCTTATAAAAGAATGCTCCAAAACAAATAACTTAATAATAATAATAATAAGTTAATAATAATAATAATAATGTTACATGAAATCTTCTCATGGCTGAACAATTTGCCGCGTAAATAAATATAGAATTGCTTCCTACTGACTTATGTCAGTGGTGTAAAATACCCTCGAAAAACACGTTACAATATGTTTGCGTAAATAAACTGGTGAATATGAGACAAGAAATAGCACTGTACCTTAATATACCTAAATCCAATTTCTACTCAGTGCGTTGATTTCAAACGACTACGGTGACAGTTTTGCTGAATACTGGTTCACGATCTGCACATCTGGCATTGAAGCACACAGAGCGCATGCGTCGGTCGGCCAGAGAGCTTGGAACACGGAGATATGCTACCTAGCGCACCACCCGATCACAAAATTCTAGTTACTGAACAGATATTTATGAATATTTATGTTAAAACATGTAATAAAGTTATAAAATATCGTCGAACATAAACAGTCGTATGCAACTCGCCTATAATGGTAATTAAGACACTCGTATGGAAATTATAAAAATCGCTAAAGCTCGTTTTATAAACACACTCGTGTCTTAATTATAGCCATTATAGGCTCGTTGCATAATGTACTGTTATAATTTTCATACGAGTGTCTTAATTACCATTATAGGCGAGTTGCATACGACTGTTTATGTTCGACGATAATAAATATTCCTAAATATCTGTCGAGACTTCACCAGTTTTAGCCTATATACTGAACAGAGCACATGCGACGCAGATAATACTTTGCATTTGACTATGGCCTCCTGGAACACCTCACTATGACACTCACCCCGCAGTGAAATTTAAAATAGAGGGCCATGGAAGTGAGCGCAGGTGCGATGCTATCCTCTCCTAATTGGTCACACAACTGTTTCTTGAGCTCTGATTGGTGGGAGAAACTGTATCATAATGAAAACTTGTAGTATAATGAGCCTCATTATAGTAGAGTTTTCTGACATATAATATTTACATTTCGCCAGAGTCGATCATAAAATAAAATAGAGGCGGTTGAAACCATTATTGGAGAACAATAAAATTCAATGGCGTTTTGCCATGCAAATGATGTTTTGAGTTTTTTAATTTTTCTATTAGATACAAGTGTGTAATAAGTGCCGAGCACATGAGGGAACTTAATTTTTGGTTTGCTACGCATTACGTTTATCATATCTTGCGGCTATTGCTCACCTGGATAATAATATGTTACCAGTTAACTAGTGATATAAAACCCCTTCCCTCCTGCATAAGTTTGCAGTTCACATAACAATTTTGTTTTCGTCGCACAGATAAGTAACATTGGGGCACACTTTTAGGCCACCGCACAACTTCCAGAGCCCTTGGCGTAGAGTATATGTGAGTATAGGGTATCTCCCAACAAGAGCTATATTTCCGAGGCATAGTCTACAAATTAAACGGCAGCTTTAAACAATTATGCAGCTTAGTTTCAACTCCAGGGTGTTGAGCTTTAATACCACTGTGAGGCGGGGCTACATTATCACATATTTGCCTCCTGTGTTGCTAACACGCGTACAGTCAACACCATGCCAAACAAAATGATGACAAATTATTTCATTATTACCTCCTGAAGTAGCAGAATATGATCGATATTTTCAAGCATAAATGAGATGTAATTAAGTCTAAGGTAACAAGGCCGAGATGGTTCAAGGAATGCGAAAATGATCTCAGGCAAATTGGTATTCTAGACCGATACATTCCTGACAGGAACACATTTAAAAGATTGGTGAACAACTACCAAGGTTTTAAAATGGTATCAACTACCGGAAGATGGAGAGAATCTTTGTCCGAAGAACATAAACAGGCATTCGTCGCTGGGGTCAGAAGATAGTGGCAGGAAGTCAAAGCCGGAACAAGAACATGACCTAGACACTAACGAGAAGTTTGTTGTTACCACGCAGTCCTTAGAGATTCAACTCGCTGTATATATAAAAAAGGTCGTTATTTTAAACCAGGAGAAAGAGTATCTATTATTCTGGGAAGATCTAGATAACGAAGACGTATTTGAATTGTGGTTGGCCAAGCTATTTTAGCAGGACACCTAGCAAATCTGTGACATATATGAGACATCAACTACATCATCGTCACTCTTCAGTATAAGAGTCGTAATTATTACACTTTTCAGTTCACAGTCCAGAGTTTGGCATTCTAACAGAGGCGATCTTGTGCTCTTTCTTGGTCAGGTTGAAATTTACACGCGACGTTGGTGCGAGAGTATTGAACCTTTATCCACAGGGTGTATAAAGGATTCTAATAATTATTCATCAACTTTTGATACATTTCTACAGACAGCGGATATGAGAGCCAGACGGCGTTGGGAAATATTGAGAAATCAGTGGCCGAGAGGACACAATGGTTTAAGCTCCTGTGGTATTTTAGGAAGAAGCATAATATTCTTGACACATAGGACAGGTGCAACTTTTAGCGCGGAGACGGCTTGGGCACGCACATTAAGGCCTGTTGCTATGAAGGTTGGCGCCAAGAAGAAAATCGAATGCTATAAGGCAATTGGTCTATCATCATGTTAACCACTCCCTACGGCAGAAATAAATGTAAAAGCGCGCAAAGACATACAAGAGTCTGGGCCAATAATATCAAAACGCCTTGTTTTAGCGGAAACTCGGCTTGATAACGCATCCTGGTAAATTAACGCGGGAGTTATCTACAGATTAATTCCACGATCGATTCGAGCCAGCTACATCATAATCGTAACCTCCACATCGCTACGAACTCAATGATACTGATCGCATGCTGGTCTGATAATTATTATGGAATATTTTCTCATAAATCCCCTTTCACACCTACCCTAGTCAGTTTCATTTATAAGGATCCAGGATGCTTCGAGAGATCACTTATTTTTGTGGATCTGAGGACGTAACGTTCACACTCTTTAATTTGTGCGTCTGAGGACGTGACGTTGATTTTTATTTGAACATGGAACAGTTTCGTCAAGTTATAAGTGTAACTTCAGTGCTTTATTTGTAGTCCCAGCACTATCAGTAGGACCAGTTCATCGAAATAATTCACCAAATAGACTGTCAAGGAATTTAGTACTTGATAGGTGAATGTAGTAGGAAATATATCGTGTGTGTATCTGACAAAACTTTATTAAATGCTGCACGAGATGACGTCTAGGAAGGAGCCCGGATCTTGGAACCAGCAGGACATTTGCCAGAAGATGTCGATGACGAGATAAATATCTTAAAGGAGATGGCTGCAGACGTTTCCTTGACGCTATTTTTAAAGGATTGAGTACAAATGAATTTATTTATTTATTAAATCAGCTATGGTATTATGGGATATATTTTGAAGATATTTGTTTGCTTGTTTGGTAATGTAGATATTAGTTCTTGTTTTACTGACACATTAAATATGGGACAAGCCGAGCGTTGTGTAATTTGTAAATATTGTGATTTGTGTTTGTTCAACTTTGCGGGGCGACGCGCAGCAGTGCTCGCGTTCGCTTGCGTAAATCGCGGTCACGCATTATTATTCGGAGGTATGCCTTATAACAAAAATGGAACTGAATTAATTTTGAGATTAAAAATAGAATTTGGAGGGTAAAGATTATTTTGTGAGTATAATTTTATGACGGATAAGGATTATTTTGATAGTTACTTTCCAGCAGATCTGAACGGGATGGCACTTTGCACCCGAGTTTTTGTGGTGTATTTTTTTAATGTGTCAATGGACGCAATTTTGTTGATCTGTTTTGAGCCGACCCGGTGGTGAGTGTATGAGAGTCAGTCCAAGCTTTTGGTGCGTAGTGTGATTTTTATGATGTGCTAGCGAGAATATATCATGGTGATTATTCTGACTTGCTCCACGTCAGCCCAGTTCATGAACTCGCGAGGCTGGACTTGTGGTATATATTTGTGTTTTCCTGCCATCCAGGGGATGAGTGAGATATGTTTGCGTTTCCAGACAGAAACTGCACCTGGCTTGAGCGACTGAGAGAGATAATTGAGGCAGCATGACTCATACAAGAAGGGCGCGCTCAAATCAGATAACGTGACTTGTCAATAGTAACAGGCTTGGTTCCTGTGCTTCAACTTAAGACGTTGTTTAAATTCACAAAACCTGATCGGTTATAATGAGTATTGATTGATTAAATGGGTGCTGTCCATAGTTGTAAGGTAGCTTCCGAGACTCCTGTTTGTCTGGCGTTTTATAAAAATGTAAACATAGTTTTTCAGCCGTTAGGCTTGTATTTTGTTGTTGATTCAATTTTTGTGTGCTTATTTTACGCGTTCAATGACCCGTGTCAAGTTAGGGTGCGCGAGGCTATGTTCCCTTGTCGTGATGAGAGCGTTTTGGCCTATTTCTGGCATGCTCTTCTTGTTCATGTATGTGCTCTGGCACCAGTAGAATCTCAGGGAGATTCTTCATCTTTTTGTAGTATTAGATCTTGCATGTGTCAGTAGTAATTATAGTGTATTAATTAAGGGTGGGTCCCATAGCCGTAGTGTGATTTAAAGGATGCATCTCCGTAAGCAACATGACTGTTTCAGTTGTAAACGGACTCGCATCAGTACTCAGTTTCTTATTAACGAGCAGTACACCACACATTATATAACTTCTTGACCAGGAAAAATGGACTTGTATCCATATGTTGTGACGAGCGAGTTCCTACCGCTCAGTGTTATATTTATTTTATTACGGGTTGAAAGTCAGGGAGGATTTCTTTCATTTATTATTATTATTATGCACATAATTTTCAGTCATTAAATATCTTTTATTCTACATGTTATTCATTAGCCTACATTCGATTTTTGCAAAAAATGAAAGTAGACTTATGAGATCAACACAGGGCGAAAAAAGTGTGTCTGTCTGTGTGTGTGTATGTGTGTGTGTGAGTCTGTGTGTGTGTGTATGTATGTGTGTGTGTGAGTCTGTGTGTGTGTGTATCTGTGTGTGTGTGAGTGTGTGTACTCTGAATGTCGGTCCCCCCCTATCAATTCGAACACGGTGAATGCGAATTGAACGAAATTTGGTACAAAGGTAGCACTAGCAATGAATACCTCAGTGTCATGTTTTATATCGCCGCCTTCTTGACGGAAACGTAATGGCGGCCACACAAATGTTCAAAGCTTAAATCAAAATACGACTAACCTAACCATCCCATCTCTACCAAATTTTGCAACAACATACCTTTATGGGGGGAGCATCCTTTGACCAAACCAATAGGTCATCAGCGTTATAGTTTGCGGATGGCGGCCATCTTTGTGTGGAAATCGATTCCCCCTATTAATTAGAACACGGTGCAACCGAATGGAACGAAATTTGGTACAGAGGTAGTACTATCAAAAGGCACCTCAGTGTCATGTTTTATATCGCCGCCATCTTGACGGAAACGTAATGGCGGCCACACAAATGTTCAAAGCTTAAATCAAATTACGACTAACCTAATCATCCGATCTCTACCAAATTTTGCAACAACATACCTTTATGGGGGGAGCATCCTTTGACTAAATTAATAGGTCATCAGCGTAATAGTTTGCAGATTGCGGCCATCTTTATGTCAAAATTGATTCCCCCTATTAATTCGAACACGGTGGAACCGAATGGAACGAAATTTGGTACAGAGGTAGCACTAGCAACGGGCACCTCAGTGTCATGTTTTATATCGCCGCCATCTTTACTGAAACGTAATGGCGGCCACACGAATGTTCAAAGCTTAAATCAAATTACGATTAAGCTAATCATCCGATCTCTACCAAATTTTGCAACTACATACCTTTATGGAGGGAGCATCCTTTGACCAATCTAATAGGTCATTCGCCTAATAGTTTGCGGATGGCGGCCATCTTTGTGTCAGATTCAATTCCCCTATTAATTCAAACACAGTGAAACCGAATGGAACGAAATTTGGTACAGAGATAGCACTAGCAAAGGGCATCTCAGTGTCATGATTAATATCGCCGCCGTGTTGACAGAAACGTAATGGCGGCCACACAAATATTTAAAGCTTAAATCAAATTACGACTAACATAACCATCCGATCTCTACCAAACTTTGCAAAAACATACCTTTATGGTGGGAGCATCCTTTGACCTATCTAATACGTCATTAGCCTCATAGTTTGCGGATGGCGGCCATCCTTATGGCAAAATGGATTCCCCCTATTAATTCGAACACGGTGGAACCGAAAGAACGAAGTTTGGTACAGAGGTAGCATTATTAAAGGGCACCTCAGTGTCATGTTTTATATCACCGCTATCTTGACGGAAACGTAATCGCGGCCACCCAAATGTTAAAAGCTAAAATGTAATTACGACCAACCTAATAATCTAGTCTCTACCAAATTTTGCAACACACTATCTTTATGTGGGAAATTTATTCTGACCAAACTGCAAGAACATCATCCCAACAGTTTGCAGTTGGTGGCCAAGTATGTGTGCTAATCGATTCCCCCTTTCAATTCAAACACGGTGAAACGGAATTGAACAAAATTTGGTACAGAGGTAGCACTAGCAAAGGGCACCTCATATTCATGTTCAATATCCCTATAGCACGTTGTATTTCAACAAGCTACTACAACCAACATTCAATCATACTCCTTGAAAAGGACAAAGCGTTATAACAATACCCATGCATTTAGGAGAAAGTAGGCTATATGTTCTTACTGAACATCTTGTTTTATTTCTAGTATAGCCTCTGTCATGGACGTTTCTATTCATTAGAGCATGTGTTTTGAAGCGAACTTTGCTGTGTAACGCAGTCTGGACTGAACACGACCCCGTAGATGAATCTTGAGAAAACCATGTTTTATTGAAGGGTGCATAAACAAGCTGGCGCAGCCTACGTGGGGAGTTTCGCTGTTTTGGGCTTTTTAGCGTATCATAGGCAAGCTGTTACCCTACATGTGGTATTTCGCTGTTTTTGGACTGTTTGAAATCACCGGAAGTGATATTTTGTTAACGTAAATACGGCGAATAGAAATACCGCCAAGAAATTGGAATATACAGTAGAATCACGAGTTTGCAAGTTAAAATACGATTCACGTTTTTTTATTGATGTAATTAGTAAAGTAATGTACGTGAAATCGGGCGCCCATTGATTAAATATAAAATTAGATTTGTTGAGAAAGTCAAACTCATGAATATGTTAGGAGGCTGGTAGCCTTTGTTAATTAGTCAGTGTTAACATCAGATCTGGATAGTAATTTATGACTGAATATGTGCGGGGTTAAAAATTTATTAAGTAAAGTTAGAACCATCCAGTGATGATTGATTTGCGGGAGTAAAGGGAATAAGTTTAAATGAACTGAAAATGGTCAAATAAAGTAAATGTATGTCAAGAATTATATATGTGTGTGTCAGGGAGACATTTGCATGCCTTCCTCCTGTTTTCTCAATGATATATATTTTTGTGTGTGATAATGGCAACAGTAGCGGAAATTCAGGCGATCATTGATAGTGCCACGGCACGAACCCAGAAAATATTAAAGGAACAGAGTGAAAAATTAGACATTAAATTATCTGAACAGAATGCACAATTATCCGAACAGAACGAGTTATTCCAGACTCAAATGAATGACACTATAAAGACACAATTAGCTGAACCGAATGAGTCATTCCAGACTCAAGTGAATGACACTATAGAAACACAACTTGCTGAACAGAGTGAGAAATTAGACACTAAGATATCTGAACAGAATGCACAATTATCTGAACAGAGTGAGTCATTGGAAATTAAATTATTTGAACAGGGTAATTCATTACAAGCGCAAGTAAATGATAATATAAACAAACAATTAGAAGCGCAAGAGAATAGAAATATGAGTCAGTTAGCCGCATTATCTGCAGAGATGAAAGAGTACACTACACAGCAGATGGTTCAATTCGCGCTTCATATAAGTAAGAATAACGACAAACAGCTAGGTCAAATACAAAAATTAGAGGACACCATTAAATGATTTGGGCGAAATTGTATTAGCAAAACTAGCTCAGATAGAATTAGCATGCACGGTAAATAACAGTGAGGTTAAAACGGCACAGGATGGTCTTGAAAAGCGATTTGATAAAATGGAGGAGGATTCTACGTTTATCCAGGGACAATTGTCAGCAGTAAATGAAAGTATTACGGGCCTGATAACGGACGTGGATAAATTAGAAATACAATCAGCAGAGCGATGGCGAAACATAGAATCGGACCAGTATAGTTTGAAGAGTACGATAGATGAGAATAATCTACGTCTAGAAGACAGGCTTGAGAAGATAGAATCGAATCAGGAGGACACGAAACAGCAGATGGAAGAAAAACTGGGAGCGATTAAATATAGCATCAGAAAGGATTGGCGTAAGATGAGCAGCGACTCTAAAGAAGAACGGTTAACAATCATAATGACCGTAGGTGATAACCATACACGCATTAAAGCACTTGAGGATTAAATCAAGAGTAAAATGAAAGAACAGTCGGACAGAATCATAAAAGCAGAGTTGCGTTCACTAGGACAGAACACGTTATTTCAGACAGAGCACGCTAATGATACGGAAGTTGACTCAACAAGCCAGGGGGCAATTAGCGCGGAGAGTGGCCACGGACTGACAGGCAGCCCATTAACGACTAACACTGAAGGATTTCACAACAACGTTGGTGGAACCTCTAATCCTCAACATGGCTATCAGCACCCTCAAGTCATACAAGTAATTCGATCAAATGAATTTAAACCTAATAAATTCACAGAAAATTCTGGTGTCACACCGAAGGCGTATCATAAAGAGACGGATCACTATTTTAATGATAATAATATACCGCCCGCGAGTCGTTTAAGACTGATGGAACGATTTCTTTCGGGAAATGTACTTACGTGGTTCTTGAGCTTCAAGTATACTTTCGGAGGGATGGACGAGTTCAAGAACGCGTTCCTTAAAAAGTATTGGTCGGCTTCTCTAGAACAAAGCCTTAGAATGGAACTTTATTCGAGAAAATATCAGTCAAATCAGCAGACGAAATTCTCAGATTTCTTTTCGCTACAATTGTTGAAATTTCGGGATCTTGATCACCCTTTAGAAGAATCGGACCTGGTTATGACGATTGCACGGCAGTTGCCAGTAAATGTTCACCAGTTGTTAGTAGCAGCAAACATGGACACAGCGGTTCGAGCCGAACCAATTTTACGTCAGATTGACGAGACAACATCTCACTTGCAGCAGAGAGGGGGACGACAGCTGGAACTTGTAAACACAACGGAGGTGGTTAAACCTGCTCAAGTACAGACCAGGTCGCAGGCCACAAATACAAGTGTGTCAACAACACCGAGACGAGGTCAGGAGGGTGAAGAAAATAGGTCACACCAGCGTAATGAAAATAATAATGATAGGCGGAACCAGGGCAACAATAGGTATCAGCAGCGAGGATACCAACAATGGAGAAATAATAGGAGAAATGAGGGACCCTACAGACGTTACGAAAATAACAATAATGAGAATCGACAGTGGCGTAAAAGAAGATATCAGAACCAGGGGGACTATCAAAATTATAGGAATGAATGGAACGATAGGCACGGCGAATCGCAGCGGTATCTGGAAGAATTACACGCTAATGGAGGGGACAAACAAAGACACTGGGAACATGCAATTAATAGGAGGTCAAATCCAGACACTCACATTGAGGGGGCCAAGAGTTTATTGAAACAGGAAGAACGCCAGGGAAATACGCGACAGAAGGATGATGGTAGTCGCGGGGGTTGTAAAAAATCTCAATAATTGCAAAAGGACTCACCCTGAGAGAGCAACGGCCAGATTGTGAAGAAGGATGGGTCGTGGCACACATACAAGAGTGGATAGCTTTGCCGGAAGATTGCCTGGAGGAGATTGTAAAACCACGGAACGATGATATCAAACAAGTACCTATTATTTATGCCAAGATTGGTGGAATTAACGTGAGATGCTTAGTTGACACGGGCTCACAAATCAGTCTTGTATCGGAGGCTTTGGTTTGAGAGTTGGGACGGAGTTAGAATATTCCTGTGATTCCAGTACCGCAACTCAAGGTGAGGGGCGTCATTTCTGAACGCACCGTCACTTGCAAACGTGAGGCATTTATAGAATTGGATATATTAGACCGCTTATTTGGACATACTTTCATCATAATGGCTAAAATGAATTTTAAAATTATTCTGGGTGCAAATTTCATTTTTGATCACCAGGCAGTCATAGATTTGCATAATAATACAGTCAGTTTTAAGGAGTTTGATAAACTGAAGGATGTGGGCTTACACATGGATGAAATCACTACAGGGAAGGACGTGAGTTCATGGGCGTTGGAGGCAATAGCAGAGGAGACAGAAGAGGAGATACGAAAGACGGAAGATGACCTTATAGATGTGGCTGTTGTGGAATTTAATGAAGAGAGTGACTCTCAGGAGACATGGGCCTTACTAGCAGAAGGAGACGACAGCGGTACTCAATTTGAAGAACTATTACAGGAGCGGCTCAGTGACATTCAACTAGGGGTTGAATATAGGAAGAAACTTGAGGAGATCTTAAGTAGACACAAGGCAGTGATTGACACAGTTCCAGGGAAGATAATACACTTTCAGTATTCTATGCAGGTTGAGGATTGGTCCCCATTTCGAAGCAAATTGTACCCTATACCAGAAAAACATCGGGAGCAGGTCAAAAGGATTATAGATGATATGTAGCAAGCTGGAGTGATTAAGAAGACTCCTACACCTTATTTAAATGCGATTTTGGCAGTAACAAAACCAAATGGATCCATTAGACTTTGTCTAGACGCCAGAAATCTAAACATGCGCCTTATTTTACCCGAGTATGACCGAGCAGCATTCATCAGAGACGTCTTAAAAGGATTTAAGGACAAGAGTATCTATTCATCAGTAGATCTGACGAGTTCGTTTCACTGGCTTCTTGTTCGATAATCAGACATATTGCTTCGTACGCATGCCCTTCGGCGTTAAAACTGCTGGATGCGCATTAATTCGAGCCTTGGATCGGAACCTGACTGAAGAAGTGAAGGAAATGACGGTACGATATATTGACGATATACTCTTGGCTTCAGATAACATCGAGACACATATGGAAAATTTAGATAAGCTTTTGGACAAACTTAGAACTGCAAATTTTAAAGTCAACTTGAAGAAATCCCATTTTTTCAAGAAGGAGATTTTATACTTGGGGCACATCATTGACCAGGAGGGAGTGAGATCAAACCCTGCGAAGATAGAGGCGATAAAGAATTTCCCTACACCAACGAGAGTGAAACATATCAGAGCTTTCCTTGGCGTGACGGGCTTCTTTAAGGAAAACTGCCCAGGATATACTGAAACCGTACCACCTATGCAGGAGATGCTGAAGAAGAACAACAAATGGCTTTGGAACGCTGAGTGTGAGAAATTATTTCAAGAGACTAAATTATTACTGGAAAATTGTATCAAACTAGGTTATCCAGATTTTCAACGGAAATTTATTATCCAAGCGGATGCTTCCATGGTTGGTATAGGAGCGATGTTATACCAAGAAGATCCAGCTAACCTTCAAACATCGTGATTATTTAGCATTTGAGAGCCGCAGATTGCGTAAACACGAGCGCAACTATACGGTCACGGAACTCGAATTGTTGGCAATACTTCATGCTTTACAACAATGGAAACGAATTTTATATGGTTACCCCATTGTTATTAGAACAGACCACAAGGCACTAACGTTTTATTCAAGACATCTATGGCTAGCGAGCGTGTGACACGGTGGTCCATCTACATACAACAATTTAACATTGAAATTGAACACTGCCCAGGAAAAATGAACGTAATTCCGGATGTATTAAGCAGGAACCCCGAGCCTGATACCGAAGAAACAGCGATAGTACAGCATATTGAGTTAACAGCCAAGGACCATGCATTCTTGGAGGAATTACGGGAGATACGACGAGAGCAGGAAGCAGAACCGTGGATGTATCAAATAATCCAGTATTTTATGAAGGAATTACCAGCAAGAACCCCAGCCTACAGAGAAGCAAAAGCCAGAGAAGGAAGATATGTCTACCTCAATAATTTACTGCATAAATGGATAGATGAAGAACACACCAAATTACGTATCAAGGTACCTGCATCATTACAAAGAGGACTTGCTTGGCACATACATGAAAGCTTCGGTCACGTGGGATTGGACAAGGCACAGGCGACTATAGGAGAAACGTTTACATGGCCGCGAATGAGGACGACCATCTGTGACGTAATAAAGACTTGCGATCCTTGTCAGAGGACGAAGCCGAATAATGACTTGATGAGGCAGTATCCTAGACCATTGCTTCCTCAGAAACCCTGCGAGCTTGTGGCCCTGGACTGTTTCGGTCCAATCCCGAAAGGTAGGCGAGGTTGCCGTCACTTGCTAGTGAGTATTGATGTGTTTTCTAAGTTTGTTGTATTGTGCCCCATTCAGAAAACTACATCGAAACAAGTACTCAGTCGTATTCGAAAGAGAGTTATTCCAATCCTTGGAAAACCAGAGTTTATATTGTCGGACCATGGAAGCTATTTTACGAGCGCCGAATTCAAGAAAGGTATGGAGGACTTGGATGTAAAACACATGTTTAGTAGCATTCGCCACCCTCAAGCTAATCCTAGCGAACGCGCAATAAAATGTGTTACTAAATACTTAAGGATCTTTATTCCCAATGAACATCACAAGTTGGTAGACAGGATCAAAGACGTAGAGACCCGTATGAATACAACTAGGCATGAGTCGACAGGACAGATTCCCGTGGTCTTGCACATGAACGATTATCCAGTAAGATCGTGGAGCAACATCATCAATTGCCCACAAGATCCCATGGTTGGTCATGAGTTGAGCATTGAGAGAACGAGAGTCCATATGAGAAACCAGGCGGATCGCAGATTACGTCGTGTCAGAAATAAGAGGTATCACAGAGAACTATTAGTCAACGAGCTTGTATTAGTACGGAAGCCAGCGACATCTGATCCAGAGAAGAAGGTATTTAACAAGTTCAGTCCAAAATGTATCGGACCCTTCTGTATTGTACGTTATCTTGGTAACAACGCATACAGAGTGAAAGAATTGAGTACAGGTACAATGTCTGTCTACAATGCGGCGAATTTAAAATTGTATTTTTCAAGCGAACCTTGGGAACGCAGAAATAATGTTGCAAATTAAATATATACTAGTTGAAACCCGTCAAAAATGACGGTCAATAGAAAAATATTTACTGAAGAATTTTCTTATGTAGGCCTACTGTATATTCTTTGTACGATTAATTTTTGGCTCTATTGAAACTATAAGGGCGTCAAAAGATTGCACTCTCAACATTGCAAAATACTGCTGGCCATGACTGAAAAATTGATGCGGCAAATTGAGACCTATACGTTCCAGAGTTTTCCCTTGAGCTTCATTGATTGTGACAGAGTAGGCCTATGCCAAATAAATTGGAAAATATTGCCTCTTAAAACAAAATGATAGTGTTTTATCGGATGCTGTTAAATCAAGTAGAAGGATTAGACCTCTCTGCCTAATTTTAACTGCACTTATTATTTCCAAATCCAAGCAATATAGTTGCATTTAGGAGCCCTTGGGAAACGTTCAGATTTCTAAGCAGCATAACGGTTCAAGCGTTTGGAATATGTGGAGGCAAGTCATTTAGTTCCAAGGAATTCAAGAACTCTGAGGAGTCTAATAAAACTGGCCGCAAACCGTCACATATAATTTTGGAATATAACGAAGAAATGCGATGATGTGCACCTCCATACATCTTAAAACAATGTGGACCGTATGGGTGTGGCACAGTAACATTGGCACCAAATGAAACGAAGGACATAGCATTGTACTGCCGATTAGTCTCTCTGAAATTCCTTGAGATATCATCTCCAGTGAAAAATAATTGTTGCAGCATGTCAAATATTTTATATTTAGTCAGATTAATTTTACCATTACAACAGCAAAGGTCAAAGTAACCAAGTGTAGATTTCTCTCAAGAGAAATACAGTGCAGAACAATGTTTACATTTGTTCGTCAAGGACCCTACACTGTAACGGTGTTGTATCTGGAATTGTATCTGAAATGCCGTATTCATATTGGAGTTTAAAATTGGCTTCGTATTTTTCTCCGATTTCCCACTTGTTTGCGGCTAATGTTCTATTTCGTAAAATGGGTTTATTTATAGCAGCATTTCTCCCCAAATTAACGTCATATAAAATAATACTATAGTGGCCTGCATCAACGCAGCCAAATATTAAATAGCAAATAATAACTTACTTCCATTGCCAAAATCAACTGCGTGGTTAGACTCATTGTTATGTACTCTAAAAAAATAATCAATAAACAATAATATTCACTTAGACTTCCATTCTCAAGTTGGTTGCTGATGAGAATGCGATGAGACTGATCGCCGTAAATAAAATCCTTGCAATTTTTGCAATTTGCTTACAAACGCAACTCAGGATGACGAACTTCATTTTGAAATAAACAGAATGAAACTGCTCTAAATAATCAATTTCCAACACCTGTTGAAGGTACAATACTTTGCATTTCCATGACAGTAAATTATGCAAGGGAGCATAGAATCACTTCGCCACTACTGGAATGAGCATGGACTCACTACGCCAGCCACCGTAATGGAGGGAGTTTTAGAATTATATGTTCAGTGTTTTTCAAAGATCGTATTAACACAGGGAAGCCCAGTGTTAAGGCTACATTCTGAGCTATCGCCCCAGATTCCAGGTTCGATCCCTGCTCTGCCAAGAAATTTAATTCTGGTCTGAGGGCTGGAACGGGGCGCACTCTTGAGGCAAACCTAAGAAGAGCAAAATTTGATTCCCATCTCAACAATCTTGGATGTGGTTTTCCGTGGTTTCCCACTTCCACTCCAGGCAAATTCCGGGATAGTTCCTAACTTAAAGCCTCAGTCGTCAACTCTCCATTCCCCATACTAATTACAAATGCACACATCAATACAGCCATCACATTAACACAGGTTATCAGAGAAAGGTTTACACTCACACACCAAAGTAGACGGCGCTGAGTGACCACGATGTCTGAGTCCATCAAATGAATTATGTTCGACAATTTTCTCTCAAGGCGAAGCGATTGTGCGGATTTTTATTTAATAATTTAAAAGTATCTGGCAACGTAAATCATGGAGAATTCCTTACCTTACGGGAATAATAAACGTAACATATGTTTAGACAATGTAATACCAATTGCAAGATAGAATAATTGGGAAATAAAATTACATGTCTGTGGGAATCAAACTCCTCCGACGATGCATAATCAATTTCGTTGTCCACAATGTTAGCCGCTGAGCCACCCAGACAACGAAATTAGAGTGCAATATTAAGTGACGTAAACAACAAACGCACTCAACTGCCAGTTATAGTTCATCAATATTTCCCTTATTTCATGATTCTATTCCAGTATATATCGGGATACAACTTAAGCGATATTTCCCTTTTCAATTCTCATAAACAAAGATCACACTACGATACGGTGGATCGTTTATCCACCATTTCTCTCATGAAGAAACGCCATTGTGGCAACGCGCAATAGCCACATATATTACATTTTTCTTTAAACATATAAAAATATACCGTAACATATATTTTCCTTTTAAAGACACAGTGCAAATCTGCATGCCAAGAGCTTTCGTTAGAATGCCATACGAAGCCAATCGGTTAAGTCGTTTTCAAAATCTCGTGTGTGCAAAAAATACCTTAGTGTTTTAAATATATATGGCAACAGAGAATTCGTTACTTTACGGGAATGATAAAAGTGAAATATATTTCTACAATGTAATACCAATCGTATGAAGGAAGAAAACAAAAAAAAACATATCCGAGGTGGGAATCGAACCCTCTCGACCATGCAAAGGATGGCAACAGAGAATTCGTTACTTTACGGGAATGAAAAAAGTGAAATATGTCTCTACAATGTAATACCAATCGTAGGAAGGAAGAAAATGAAAATAAAAGAACGTATCCGAGGTGGGAATCGAACCCTCTCGAACATGCAAAGGATGACAACAGAGAATTCGTTACTTTACGGGAATGATAAAAGTGAAATATGTTTCTACAATGTAATACCAATCGTAGGAAGGAAGAAAACGAAAATAAAAAAAACATAACCGAGGTGGGAATCGAACCCTCTCGACCATGCAAAGGATGGCAACAGAGAATTCGTTACTTGACGGGAATGATAAAAGTGAAATATGTTTCTACAATGCAATACCAATCGTAGGAAGGCAGAAAACGAAAATAAAAAAACATATCCGAGGAGGGAATCGAACCCTCTCGATCATGCATAATACATATTTCTAGAGAGTAACCTTATCCCCTTGGCCATCCAGACAACTATGGGACACTTCAGTATTAAGCTATCTAAGCAGTATACACACTCAACCTGCAGTTTAAGTCCTTCAATTCGTGGTTTATTTAATATAATTCTATTTCAATGCATATTGTAAAAACATAATTTACATTATTGGAGACCCTTTTTAATTCTCATAAACAAAGATCTCAGTTAGACGCGACCGGAATCGCCATTTTCCTTGTTGAGAAAGGCCATTGTGCGCATGCGCGGGAGTGTCAAATATTACATATTTCTTTAATCATTTAAAAATATACCGTAACATATATTTTCCTTTTAAAGAAACTCTGCAAATCTGCATGCCAAGAGCTTTCGTTAGAATGTCTTACGAAGCCAATCGGTTAAGTCGTTTTCACAATCTCGTGTGTACAAAAAACAGCTTAGTGTTTTAAATATATAGATGGAAGTACTTTTGCACATCCAACTATACGTGGGTCAGTGAGTACGTCAGTTGAACGAGGAAGTTGGGAGTAGCCTGCCGTGGTCAAACACTAATGAGCTCTGACGATGACGACACACCGAGAAAACGAGCGAGAGAGATAAGGGTACTGGAAAGGGGAGGTACTACCCATAGGCGATCAGACAAGCAGCCAGGCTTGGGAATGTCTGAATGAATGAGGAAGCTGGAAGTAAACACGAGTGCGTGTTGACACTCCAACGACAGTGGCGGCTAGACTAGACTGATGACAGGGAGATTTCTCTAGGATTGGCAGAAATGGATTACAGATGTTATGTCTTTCTTTAAAAAAAAAAATCGACTATTTGCTATGTTCGATTTTTTCCTTGCAGGAGGATTGTGAACCCTTTATCCACAGGCTGTATAAAGGATTCTAATAATTATTCATCATCTTTTGATACATTTCTACAGACAGCAGATATGAGAGTCTGACGGCGTTGGGAAATATTGAGAAATCAGTGTCCGAGAGGACACAATGGTTTAAGCTCCTGTGGTATTTTAGGAAGAAGCATAATATTCGTGACACATAGGACAGGTGCAACTTTTAGCGTGGAGACGGCTTGGGCACGCACATTATGGCCTGTTGCTATGAAGGTTGGCGCCAAGAAGAAAACCGAATACTACAAGGCAATTGGTCAATCATCATGTTAACCACTCCCTACGGCAGAAATACATGTAAAAGCGCGCAAAGACATACAAGAGTCTGGGCCAATAATATCAAGACGCCTCGTTTTAGCGGAAACTCGGCTTGATAACGCATCCTGGTAAATTAACGCGGGAATTATCTACAGATTAATTCCTCGATCGATTCGAGCCAGCTACAGCATAATCGTAACCTCCACATCGCTACGAACTCAATGATACCGATCGCATGCTAGTCTGATAATTATTATGGAATATTTTCTCATAAATCCCCTTTCACACCTACCCTAGTCAGTTTCATTTATAAGGATCCAGGATGCTTCGAGAGATCACTTATTTTTGTGCGTCTGAGGACGTAACGTCATACACTTAATTTTGTGCGTCTGAGGACGTAACGTTCACACTCTTTAATTTGTGCATCTGAGGACGTGACGTTGATTTTTATTTGAACATGGAACAGTTTCGTCAAGTTATAAGTGTAACTTCAGTGCTTTATTTGTAGTCCCAGCACTATCAGTAGGACCAGTTCATCGAAATAATTCACCAAATAGACTGTCAAGGAATTTAGTACTTGATAGGTGAATGTAGTAGGAAATATATCGTGTGTGTATCTGACAAAACTTTATTTAATTCAGCACGAGATGACGTCTAGGAAGAAGACCGGATCTTGGAACCAGCAGGACATTTGCCAGAAGATGTCGATGACGAGATAAATATCTTAAAGGAGATGGCTGCAGACGTTTCCTTGACGCTGTTTTTAAAGGATTGAGTACAAATGAATTTATTTATTTATTAAATCAGCTATGGTATTAAGGGACATATTTTGTAGATATTTGTTTGCTTGTTTTGTAATGTAGATATTAGTTCTTGTTTTACTGACACATTGAATATGGGACAAGCCGAGCGTTGTGTAATTTGTAAATATTGTGATTTGTGTTTGTTCAACTTTACGGGGCGACGCGCAGCCCGTCCTCGCGTTCGCTTGCGTAAATCGCGGTCAAGCATTATTATTCGGAGGTATGTCTTATAACAAAAATGGAACTGAATCAATTTTGAGATTAAAAATAGAATTTGAGGGTAAAGATTATTTTGTGAGTAGAATTTTATGACGGATCAGGATTATTTTGATAGTTACTTTCCAGCAGATCTGAACGGGATGGCACTTTGCACCCGAGTTTTTGTTGTGTATTTTTTTAATGTGTCAATGGACGCAATTTTGTTGATCTGTTTTGAGCCGACCCGGTGGTAAGTGTATGAGAGTCAGTCCAAGCTTTTGGTGCGTAGTGTGATTTTTATGATGTGCTGGCGAGAATATATCATGGTGATTATTCTGACTTGCTCCACGTCAGCCCAGTTCATGAACTCGCGAGGCTGGACTTGTGGTATATATTTGTGTTTTCTTGCCATCCAGGGGATGAGTGAGATATGTTTGCGTTTCCAGACAGAAACTGCACCTGGCTTGAGCGACTGAGAGAGATAATTGAGGCAGCATGACTCATACAAGAAGGGCGCGCTCAAATCAGATAACGTGACTTGTCATTAGTAACAGGCTTGGTTTCTGTGCTTCAATTTAAGACGTTGTTTAAATTCACAAAACCTGATCGGTTATAATGAGTATTGATTGATTAAATGGGTGCTGTCCATAGTTGTAAGGTAGCTTCCGAGACTCCTGTTTGTCTGGCGTTTTATAAAAATGTAAACATAGTTTTCAGCCGTTAGGCTTGTATTTTGTTGTTGTTGATTCAATTTTTGTGTGTTTATTTTACGCGTTCAATGACCCGTGTCAAGTTAGGGTGCGCGAGGCTATGTTTCCTTGTCGTGATGAGAGCGTTTTGGCCTATTTCTGGCATGCTCTTTTTGTTCATTTACGTGCTCTGGCACCAGTAGAATCTCAGGGAGATTCTTCATCTTTTTGTAGTATTAGATCTTGCATGTGTCAGTAGTAATTATAGTGTATTAATTAAGGGTGGGTCCCATAGCCGTAGTGTGATTTAAAAGATGCAACTACGTAAGCAACATGACTGTTTCAGTTGTGAACGGACTCGCATCAGTACTCAGTTTCTTATTGACGAGCAGTACACCACACATTATATAACTTCTTGACCAGGAAATATGGACTTGTATCCATATGTTGTGACGAGCGAGTTTCTACCGCTCAATGTTATATTTATTTTATTAGGAGGTGAAAGTCAGGGAGGATTTCTTTTATTTATTATTATTATGCACATAATTTTCAGTCATTAAATATCTTTTATTCTACTTGTTATTCATTTTATTTCTAGCATAGCCTCTCTCATGGACCTTTCTATTCATTAGAGCATGTGTTTTGAAGCGAACTTTGCTGTGTAACGCAGTCTGGACTGAACACGAACCCGTAGATGAATCTTGAGAAAACCATATTTTATTGAAGGGTGCAGTATAACGACATGTTTTCATAATTTGAAAATAAAAATACTTGCTTTGTGCGCGATTCGCCTAGTGAAAGTATAATTAAGTACGTGAATTCTGGAGACGGATGTTAATGGATATAAAAAATCATTGTAGTTTGCGAGAAGTACATTTTGCAAAGTTCGGGAACTGATGGTGCTTCGTGAAAACCGAGTTTGACTAGTAGTTTGTGTGAGGGATCAATACGACCAGCTATTGAGAATAGTATGGCTAGTGATGAAAGTCAACGAATAATTTCGATATTTCTAGTTGCGAGTAGACATTAGCCTAAGTGAAGGAAATAAATTGTGTGTCTAAAAATTATTGTGCTACATACAAAATGAAGGAGGGTGAAATCTCAGATCTTCAGTTAAACATGGATGAACCTGTTACAATTGATGTGACAATTCACTAAATTCCATGGAGGAGGATCTAAGGCCACATCAAGTTTGGAATATCTGGGGAATAATTGACCCTGGAGCCATGAAAGAGAACAGTTGTCTAAGTCTACAAATGCCATGAGCGTTCCCTTATCATTCCTTATTCTATCATCCAAGATCAGCCTATGACTGTGTACAGCTTCCCTTGTTCCTAAGGGGCGTGGTGGCGCAGCGGTCATGCTGATGGCCTCTCACCACGGCAGTCCGGGTTCGATACCCAGTCAATGCATGTGAGATTTTCAAAGTGAAATGCCATTTCCTGTGGTTTGGATTCCACGTAAAAATAGGTCCCGTGGCTTATGATCTCGAGATTAACGGTCACTTAAAACTACAATCTGTCTGCCTGCCTGCCTTGTTCCTAAGTTTCTCCTGAATCCAAATTGGTCTTCACCCAACTCTGTTTCTATCCGTCTTTCCATCCTCTTGTAAATTAATCTAGCCAGGATATTTGAATCATGAGTGATAAAGCTGATTGTACGGCAATCTTCACATCTGTCAGCTCCTACGTCCTTCGGTATAGGGATGATAACAATCTTCTTGAAGTCATGGGGTACCTCACCAGCCTCATGAATGCTACATTGACTTTTTGTCGCTCTTCAGTCGGTCAACACGATTGTGCCCAATGAATGGGCGGGGTACAAGATACACACATATATATTATTTAATATTCACAATTAAATGAGGAATTTAGAATTACGCGTTTCGACCCTCAAGTGGCCCTTTAAATTTTCACTAATGTAAAATCACTATTGTAGCACAATATTGTCGCTAGCTTACCACGTCAGTAGCGGTGTGGAGGGCACTAAGTCAATATCGTAGGGAGGATTACCAACACCAAAATAAGTGAATATTATAATTATATTTTTCTATTGCATGCCAAAACTTGTTAATTACTCTATTATTGTTACAGTGTATTACAGTGTGTAGCTTGCCACGGTGAGTGAGTGGTCAACGTGTCGGTCTACTAACCCCAAGATTTCAGGTTCGCTCCTGGCCGTGGTAAGTGATTTTTTGAAAGGCGGCCGAAATTACGACACCATGTCATACCATATTGGCATGTCTCATAACCCATTTGAATTCAGTAGGCCGTGTTCATAATGGCAAAATTAATTTCGGGATTTTTCGCCAAAACTAAGATCTTCATTTCTCTACTAGAAAGTGCTATAATGTTCAAGGAGCTTAGATATCTAACCTCCTTGACTTTCATAGAGCTTCTGGGAACAAAGACATTCGACATGCAAGCTACCCTTTGGGTGTCAAATAACAAAGCTTGCACCCGGCAACCGAGGCCATACGATTAAAAAAAATCACTGTGTTATTCTAAATTGTATACATGTGCATATACACCGCTACTCACGTAATTCACAGAAAATCCAACGTACGACGAGATTCAAGTGAGTCATATTATAATTCACATAACGGTTGTGCTACAATAGTGAATTCACATTAGTGAAAAATTAAATTTGAACACAGTGATCTGGATCTGATGATGGCCACTTGAGGGTTGAAACGTGTAATTCTCAATTGGCCCATTTAATTGTGAATATTAACTAAACCATGTAATTTTTCATAGAGTGAATATAATATTTGGCCTTTTAAAGCAGCAAGACGCCAAAACTTCTAGTTGAAGGTTATACTTGTTGGAGTGCCCTTGTGTGAATTGATGATCCTTAAATATAAATTTAAGCAATACATGTATGATTGCTTTGTTGCTTTAAAATGTGTAAAACCAAATTAATAGCATAACTTGGAATACTTTGTTAGTTGTTGAAAAAGGGGAAATTCAAAAGAGATGTTTGCAAGGATATGCTATTGTGTATACTGTACTGTTTATTCTGTGGAAAATTACATATTGTATCTGTAAAGCCATACGCTAGATATATAAATAAATAAATCGTGTTGACCGACTGAAAAGCTACAACAAGTCAATTTGTATACACAACACTGAAAAAAAGAATGGCTTCAAATCTCTAAACATAAATGCTACATTTCAAGATCAGACATCCATCACATATGCAGCGTAGATTCTCAGTCGGTATATCATATATGCTTGGTGCTTTGTTCCAACTTAAGTCAGAATTTTTAACTGATATTGCAGATTTCCACGGAAACGTACAGAGATATTAAGCAAGGAGGAAGGACTTAACCCCATCAAAACACAGTTTTATCTGCAGTGAATACTTTTCCGCCCCGATTGGTTCATATAGAAACAAACCACTTTTTAAGGATGATCCAGTACCTGAAATGTTTAATTTTCTACATGATCTGCTGCAAGAATAAAACTCATGAAGAATAATCAGGCTGGAATATATGTTCATGACGTTCTATGTTGCTAGCCATTTTCAGCATAATTTACTATTAGTGTTTTAAAATATATAGGCTACTAGCTGAAGTACCCGTGCTTCGCTACGCGTCATAAATAATTAAAATGTGAAGGTGACAATTAAAACAGGGGATAAGCGAATTGCTACGCAGAGGGAGATAAAGGAATGAACATTTTGTCCAACTACACCGCTCGGCGTTGACCGTGTTTTATAGCACAAATTTAGGTTTTACTCGCTAATCGTTGGAGATACCTTTCGGATAGAAAATGTAATTTTAAACCTCGTATATGCCATCAAAAGTTTGCTATTTCTTAGCGTTCTCTTTTTATTTGAAATGGAAATATGAAAGTTTGAAACCAAAGGGTGTAGTGACGTCACTAAAATGGTCGCAATCTTTAAATAGTGCAAAGTATTGAAATCAAAAGTAACCTATATGTTAACCAGGTAAATCAGCTACTTCCTTGTAAAATTCGTGTAAATCGGACCAGTGGTACTTGCGTGATTGAGTAATACACAGACACACACCATCTCATTTTTAGCCTCGCTTCGCTCGCGTCATAGTCGTGTCATATTGTTATTCAATGAAACTCAGGTTTAACCCCGTTAACACCCCTTTAGAACCTGAATACCCAAAAATCCCACCTTAGTAGACGTTTTCGACACACAACAAACATATCCAAAAATATCATTCTTCTAACTTTAATAGTTTTGGTTGGTCGATGAGAGTGAACATCCAAAAATCCTTCCTTAGTGGACGTGTTTCTTCCAGAATTTCACCCCTCCCCATAGGCCCCTTAAATTGCATTTATGAAAAAACGGTCGAACACCTATTTATTTATTTATTTATTTATTTATTTATTTATTTATTTATTTATTTATTTATTTATTTATTTATTTATTTATTTATTTTTAAGCTGATTGATTTCCTACGAGTTTCAAACACCTCGCCTATGTCTTTAAAGAGATACACGCTCCGTTAGTAATCTTTCAACCCCCACTTTTCATCCCTTTCACCTCATAATATACACTACATCGAAAAACCATTAGACATATGTCAGCTTATTTTTAATGATTAGTATATGTGCCAAGTATCACATCCCCAAATGAAACCACTCGTGAGATATTGTTATTCAATGAAATGCACGTTTACCCCCTTAACACCTCTTTAGAATCTGAAAACTCTTTCCTTAGTGGACGTTTTCGACATACAACGAACATATCCCCAAAATTTCATGTTTCTAACTTCAATAATTTTGGCTGGGCGATGATGAGTGAGTGAGTCAGTCCGGACATTTTCTTTCATTTATTTTTGATAATTTCACCCCTCCCCATGAACCCCTTAAATTGGATTTATGAAACAAACGGTCAAACACCTATTTACTTGAGTTTGATGAGTGAGTAAGTGAGTCAATCAGTTAGGAAACTTCCTTTCCTGTTTTGTTTTTTTCCCAGAATGTCACCCCTCTCCAAGGGGCCCCTTAAATTGGAGTTATGAAAAAAACGGACGAACACCTATTTACTTGTATTTTAAGCTGTTTTTCCCCGCCGAATTTCAAACTTCTCGCCTATGTCGTTTCAGAGATACACGCTCCGTTAAGAATCCCTCAACCCCCAATTTTCACCCCTTTCACCTCATAATATACACCACATCGATAAACCATATGTCTGATTATTTTTAATGATTAGTTTGTATACCGAATATCACATCCCAAAGAAACAACTCATGAGATATCGTTATTCAATGAAATGTACGTTTACCCCCTTAACACCTCTTTAAAACCCGAATAAACAGAAATCATTCCTTAGTTGACGTTTTCGACATACAGCGAGCATATTCCCAAAATTCCATGTTTCCAACTTTAATAGTTTTCGCTGGACGTGATGAGTGAGTGAGTCAGACAGGACATTTTCTTTCAATTATTTTTACCAGAATTTCACCCCTCCCCATGGGCCCCTTAAATTGGATTGATGAAAAAACGCTTGAACACCTATTAACTTATATTTTAAGCTGTCTTTTTCCCCTGAGTTTGATGAGTGAGTGAGTTAGTCAGTTAGGACACTTTCTCTCCTTTTTTCCCCCAGAATTTCATCCCACCCCACTGGCCCCTTAAATTAATTTATGAAAAAACAGTAGAACACTGATTTACTTACTTTTTAAGCTGATTTTTTTTCGCTGAGTTTCAAATTTCTCGCCTATGTCGTTTAAGAGATAGGCCTACACGCTCCATTAGGAATCCTTCAACAACCACTTTTCACCCTTTCACCTCATAATAATACACCACATCGAAAAACCCTTAGACACATGTCTGCTTATTTTTAATGATTAGTTTATATGCCGAGTATCACATCCACAAATGAAACCATTTGTGAGATATTGTTATTCAATGAAATGTAGGTTTAACCCCCTTAAGACACCTTTAGAACCTGAATATCCAAAAAACCTCCCTTAGTGTACGGTTTTAACATACAACGAACATATCCCAGAAATGTCATGTTTTCAACTTCAATATTTTTGGCTGGGCGATCATGAGTGAGTGAATGAGTCAGGACATTTTCTTTCATGTTTTTTTCTTGAGAATTTCACCCCTCCCGATGAACCCCTACAATTTGATTGAAAAAAAAACCTGTCGAAAAGCTATTTACTTACTTTAAAGCAGTTTTTTCCCCCTGAGTTTGATGAGTGAGTCAGTCAGTCAATCAGTTAAGACACTTTCTGTCCTGTCCCCCCCCCCCCCAGAATTTCAACCCTCCCCATAGGCCCCTTAAATTGGAATTGTGAAAAAACGGTCAAACACATATTTACTTATTTTTATGTTGATTTTTTCCGCTGAGTTCCAAACTCCTCGCCTATGTCGTTTAAGAGATACACGCTCCGTTAGGAATCTTTCAATCCCCACTTTTCACCCCTTTCACCTCATAATATACACCACATCGAAAAACCCTCAGACACGCGTCTTCTTAATTTTAATGATGAGTTTATATGCCGACTATCACATCCCCCAATGAAACCAATCGGGAGATATTGCTATTCAATGAAATGCAGGTCTACCCACTTAACACCCTTTTAGAACCTGAATATCCAAAAATCCTCTCTTAGTGGGCATTTGCGGCCCTTGAGGAAGCGGCATACCAGATTTCATTCCAATCCGTTCGTGGTTTCTGAGATTTCGTGATGAATAAATGAATGTGTGAGTGAGTAAGTGGTATTTGACAAATATATAGTAGAAAGAAGATAGTGTCAATTCTTTGTTATGCTAAACTCGGTTGACAGTGCTGTGTGAGCAGTTGAGAAACTAACGGGATTTCAAGTAAAGATCCTCATTTTCTATGCCGGTAATGCAGAGCGCAATTGGCATCTAGTCGGCCGTGTCTCGACTTGAGCTATGTTGCCATGGAAACTATCTGCCTTGCCATTCCTTCATGAGTATATTTTATGATTTGATTAGCCTGTGCTTGAGTGCAAAAGGGCCGAAATCAGAAGAATGAGAAAGACTATCGAAAATTCATGTAGCCAGCGGTTCCTTCTGGGTCCTAAACTATGTGTATGCAAAATATGGATGAGATTGGTAGAACGGTGTAGATTTGTATACGGAACCAACCCACATACATACATACATACATACATACAGACTTTCACTTTTATATATTAGATTTCAGCTTAAGTTCCGTTTAGTTCACAAGGGACCTTTCGTCTAAATGTATTCTTTTACTTGTATTTCGCCGTATGTCAAAGAAGCCCGTATGCTGTACATCACCAGGCGAAACTAGTCGCACGGGAAACCGCACTTCGCCCAATATTAATGTCGACCTAAATATTATTTGCACTCGAGTTTGAAGGTTGTTTGTGAAGTAAACAATAGACCTACATAAAATCCAATAACATCATCATTTTCGTCATTCTAGTCTACGTTAGTTCATGTAGGTTTGGAATTTTTAGTTTATATTTTAATATTTTTTATCGCAGTTGAAACAAAAAAGTGCACGTTTTTAAGCGTGTTTCAACCATGCGTCACATTTAAGAAAATTATTATCTCACAAACCCATCATCAGCTCTAATCCAAATGTTAACACAATATACATTGGAATGTTGGATATCTGGTTCATTAATTTCAAAATTTTGTGTGTTCAGGAACGAAAGTTGTTATCATTTTTGTAAGGTAACTTTTTCTCGGCTCGGGGTCGTTGGGAAATGTAGTTCTTGGTTGCGTTGTAATCCTTATAGATCAAAAAGTTATGCTGTATGACTGTGAAATACGTAAATTAATTCACTTATTTTATATTGGTTTGTATTTGTACGGGGAATTATGACATTGTTCACCAGCTAGCCACACCGGAAAATGCTGTACAGCGTTGCTGATATGGAGCCCATCACTTCCGAGCGAGGCGCGCCATGACGCATGATGGAGCCCATCTTGGCAACGCTGTACAGCTTTCACCGGAGCGGCTAACTGGTGAACCATGTCTTAATTCCCCGTACAAATATAAACCGATATAAAATAAGTGAATTAATTTACGTATTTCACAATCATACAGCATACCTATTTGATGTATAAGGATTACAACGCGACCAAGAACAACATTTTCCAACCAACCCGAGCCAAGAAAAAGTTATCTTACAAAAATGATAACAACATTGTTTCTTGGACACACACAATTTTGAAATTAATACACCAGTTATAAACCATTCTAATGTATATTGTGTTAAAATTTGTATTCGATCTGATGACGTGTTTGCGAGATAATAATTCTTAAATGTGACGAATGGTTGAAAGACGCTTAAAAACAAGCACTTTTTGTGTTCCAACTGCGATAAAAAATATATATAAATTAAATATTCCAAACCTACATGAACTAACGTAAAACAGAACGACGAAAATGATGATGTTATTGGATTTTATTTAGGTCTATTGGTTACTTCACAAACAACCTTCAAACTCGAGTACACATAATATTTTGGTCGACAGTAGTTTGCGTTCCAGTATGTCGACTTATGAGATCATGTTCTTTATTTTCTTTAGTCAATTTTACCCTCCAGGTTGGTGTTTACCACGGACTCCGCAAGGGAACTCGTCACTGCCGCCTTTCCAGGCAGTGTCCTAGAGCTGGGGACACTTGGTCGGATTGGATACAACTGGGGAGGTGTGATCAGCATTTCGCCCAGGCGGCCTCACCTCCAAAGGGCCTCATGACGGATGGGAAGGGAGGGTAAGATTGGGATGGATAGGCAAGGAAGAGGGAAGTAGGCGGCCGTGGCCTTACAGTAGTTACCATCCAGCATTTGCCCGAAGACGAAGTGAGAAACCACGGAAAACCACTTCGAGGATGGCTGAGGTGGGAATTGAACCCCCTCTACTCATTTGGACCACCCGAGGCTGAGTAGACCCCGTTCCAGTCCTCATACCACGTTTCAAATTTCGTGGCAGAGCCGGGAATCGAACCCAGGACCTCCGGGGCGGCAGCTAACCATGCTGACTGCGACGCTTAGGAGGTGATTTATGAGATCTACAGTGGCAAAATATCCGTGTATGTGTATGTGTGTGTATGTGTGTATGTCTCCCCTCCCCCCACCCTCCCTATCAATTCAAACACGAAGGAACCGAATTGAACCAAATTTTGTACAGAGCTAGCAATAGCAAAGGACACCCCATTGTCTTGTTTTATATCACCGCCATCTTTCCAAAAACTAAATGGCGTCCACCCAAATGTACAAAGCTCAAATCAAATTATGACTAAGCAAATCATCTGATCTCTACCACGTTTTGGAATAATATACCTTTATGCTGGAAGTGTCTGGCATCTAAACTACAAGGTCATCGGCCAAACATTTACAGCATTGCAGAGGTACGTATCATGCAAGCATTTTAATCCATAATTTATGACCCAAGGACTCAATGTGCAGAGTTCCTTTAATAGGGACTTGATACGTATTTGAGAATACATGTTGCGCGAAGTTGTCATCTTGAAAATATAAAACATAAAACATAAAAATATATAACATTCAACATTTAAGAGCTACGATAACGAAACTTAGTGACAAGATAAGTCTGTAAATGTGGCCCTGTATGACCAAAAGCAAACGTACAGACTCTCAATGCATTTAATCTGGTGGTTGTGAGAACGATTAGAACAATAGAATTGACAACTCAGAACGAAACAGGGTGATTAAGATGAATCTTGCCGAGTATAATATAATATAACTTACGTTAGTCAAAAGACTATCATAAAATTCGTATATGTTAACAATTTTAAATTGGTAACAGTGTTTTCGGTATTGACTAATGGCAACATGGAATTGTGTATTCCGCCTTGTCAATACTATGAAATGATGTTTAATACATATATTAAACGTACATGTTTCGATATGGCAATGATATCTCCATCAGCATTGATAGTTTACTAGTTTTACATGATAAAGTGAAAAGGATATCCTTACAACATGTTGATATAAAATACAGTGAAAAGGTCACATACAAAAAAAAATTTACACACTAGAAAGAAGTTGTTACTAAAAATGAAGTCACAATTTATTAATACTAGTGAAATGTATGAATGAAACATTTTTATCAATCTACCTTACGAAACTGCCCAAGTCACACTCCTTTAATTTGGTTTATTAACGTAGTAGTAGAAGACACAGCTTCCAGATGAATAATGAGGTGAAAAACGTAAATCATTGATGGCTATAGAGCCTTCAAACCTCGATATATGTCAGTCAAGCACCACTTATCAGCGCACTCTTGCTGCATCAGCTGTTCACGGGGTTATACAATGTATGGATCAGTTCTCTAACCCATCAACAAAGCATATATATGCCCATGCCACCTGAACCACTCAGAATGTTGGATTCAAGATCTGATGCCTCCCTGTCTTGAGCTAATCGTTTCATTTCTACATAGCTACCACACCCTACATCCGAGACAATCTGTTTAACCTCGGTCTTCCCCTACAGTTCTCGTCATTGACCCTTCTCAGTCACCATGTCATTGGATAATATAAGATATCCTGCAGACGAAGTTTACTTCGTAGATCACCATGATTCACACCCTCGGTTAAAATGTGGGCCACGATGAATACGGCACCACAGGTATAAATTGGGGAGTCTTCACTTCTCATCACGTACGCATGGGTGGACCTGGGATGACCTATCTGCATAAAACGACGGACTCCCTTCGTGCCCGGAAGTAGCTCTGCTATCAGTTAATTGCGTCTTTGATCAGGTAGCCACTGAGTTTCCCAGAAAGCTAATAATTTTAGGCATAACTGAGAGCAATTATCTCTAGCTGGTATATCCATTCGTCGAGATGGTAGTGATATCGCTTCTTTTTCAGCTTGATCGCTAACTGATTTAGCACACTTCACCTGAGCTTTGGTAGCCGTAACTTCTCTTAATTTTGAGGTTCAAAGTTTGAACAACCAGAACTTTATCTTGCTCATCTTCCCCTTCTAATGGTACCTATTTTGTGTTCTTTGCAATAGCGGAAAAGTTGCAGTGAATTCCGAAAAACAGAAAGAACTTCTAAGATCAGATGGAATTGATATCAGTATTATCAGAGTTGCTTCTATATTATGAATGTGCCGTTATAACACGCACGGCACGTGTCGCGACAAAAATAATTTGAAAATCCCTGACTAGAAATGTAAGTAGCTTAGTTTCATAATCCATTTTAATTTTGCTTCAGAGCTGAGAGCTCCTGTAGCTTAACTCCTCCCGAAAACTTACAAAAGAAACTGGAAATCTGAATTTTGTAGCCAACTAATTAAACACCAACACTTCTAGGTATGATGATGAGTTATCGTTCTACAATGTACTATAGTTATGGGATGTAATGCCTGGACTACTATCACAGAAAAATCCAAGCCTGGTGTACCAAAATCCCACTGATTAGCCTGGATTGTTGCACCTATTTGAAACCCCGAATCAAACACGGTAAAATCCTAGAGAAATAGCTGGAATGTAATTACCTTTCCTTGAAAGACAATTTTCCATCAATATGTCATTTGATCAAAATATAAATGTGACGATGACCACCGTTATATAAAGTCCCCTGAGCCAAGGATAAAATTCAAGATTTAAAAACAGTATAATTCATGTATACTCGTATTATTTATCCGTCTAATGAAATTGTCTATAGACGTTAGTATAGACAGAAGTTCTTAATCAATTTATATGGTCGGTCCTTGAGCCAAGCAAGATTTAATCTCGAGAACACATCGTAGGCAACGGTTGTAATGATAACTGCACCTAGCTACTGCATTGTTACCGCAAAATAGTCCTGTGGCAGAAATGCTTTCCAAAGATAATTTCCACCGTGAAAGCTATTATTGAAATGCTTGCTCCAAATAATAATAGAGCAAATGCCCCTCCTAAATGTTCTAAAGTAAATATTACACTGCGTTTCCGTTCCATTCTCTCTCGTTTTCTGATTTCCTGAAAACTCAACTGCTTGTTTACAATCGACCACCATTTGGATAAAATACCTGACTCTTTTATTCTTGTTACTACGGTATTCAATTTATCTCTATACGGACTATTACTTCTAAGATAAAATGACACATGGAACGAGATCTCTCCACTTGTCAAAGGCACGAAAACACTGCGTTCTCCTTTTATGGATTTGAAATATCTGATAATAGCAGTACGGGGACTAAATACTGCGAAGTTGTCTTCTTTCACAAATCTGGCCAAGCAATGCTCTATATCCTCACAAACCTCCGTGTGTGTATACGCATCACTATGAACTCCATCATCGTCGTACATCAAATTCTTAAAGAACCATTGGGCACCCAGATGCAGTTTAGAATTCAGCATGTCATCTAGACTTAGAACCTGCTTTTCATGACTAGGGTAAGTAAGAACACCAACAAGAACGGATTGGTACGCTGAAATCACGATCAGACTGTAGTACATCCAGATTGCAAAGAAAATCCGAGATCTTGTGATTTTTGGGAGGAATTTCAATGAGATACCTATCAACACAGACCACGTCTTGAGAGAAGAGATAGTGATGCTATCCTTAGCAGATAACAAAAAATTGACGGCTGATACCAATACATATGAAATAATAAGCAGTATCCATATTTCAGAATTAAAAATGGTCATGCACGCTTTCCACTTAGACATCTGTTTTGCTCTTGGCACGTACCATAAAACACTATCCCTAACATGTGGGACACTCATATCTAATACTGCCCATCGCGTCACGTCCGGATAGAAGCCATCAAATGTTAAATCAGCTCGATTATTAACCACATCACCCAAGCACCCTACCCACGTTCCATTGGGAAGAATACCACCCCAATCTTCGAGAAATGTGTTTGCAAGGGTTGGATCCACAAAACGTACTTGAAGTCTGTAGAAATCTGTCATTGCAAATAAAATGTCAATCTCTATGCCACTTCCAAACCAATTGTCCTTTGATTCATCTTTAATGACGAAAGGATTCCATTCAAATGTTACCACAGTAATGGGACAATTATTGAATGATTGGGGCACTGTCATAGGAAATAGTTCCGTGTTGCTTTTGCAGTGATGTTCTTGCTCTATTTTCCACTCTTCTACAACAGTCACACCCTTGAAATTACTTCCACAATTCCCCGGTTCACTGAAAGGAAACCACATGTACAGCTTTATAAAATGGGCCAAGGTATCGGTTCCTTGTGACAAGACGAGCACGATGAAGTTGAGCACGTACATCTTCCACATCACCTCCACGATACGGCCAACTGCTTCCAATTCGTCCTTCTCCTGCACAGGATTCATGATAACAATAATAAATCGAGCACTAGAATTCCAAATGTAAGTTTGGTCCAATATTCCAATTCGCCAAAGAAATGAATTCTTCTCTTCACTATTTTTCAAGAGTATTAGTAGATTATCTACATGATATCTCTCATGTTTCTCTAACTTTACGTCCCTACAGTATGAGACTGCACCAGTATTTGAGTGATAGTTTTGAAGGAATGGATCAAGAAATGATGATTCTTGGGTATCCATACAAATTAGGAGAGCTTTATCTTGGATGAAGGACCTGTCAATGACGTTCTGAAGACATTCATTAAGGTAATTAGCTTCATAAAGTGGTGCAAGTTGGGGTAATCTAGAACATTCTCTAGCTAACAGTAGCGATAACAGGATGAAAGTGGTGCAGTGGCTTCGCATCTTATAGCGGTGTTCACCAGTACCTAAAGTAGTTTCATCGTGTTAAATAAGATCATGTAGAAAATTGTCCACTGTTGTCTTGAGGGATCCCCGTAGGCCAGTAACACTGAAATGAAAAGAAGAATATGACAGTTAGAATTACCAGTACAACGTAAATCTACACTAATCATTGTTGAGGTAGACTTGAAAATGTGACCACAGTTGCATTTCGAACACGAATCACCTGTTATCTCATAGGGGGCATTTGGCCACTTATACGAATGTGGCTACTTTCCAAACAAAATTATTTTTAAGTATGAGGTGGAGAGGCGCAGTTGAGTAGGTTTCTGGAATGACGTGCAGATGTCCTCCATCCACTGACATACACTGAGCCTCCTATGGGCCAAAGTCTGAACTCAAATGGCCGCTTTAAGGGGAGCTACGTCCAATGTTCAAAATTCCCAGTTCAAGATTTGGTGCACAGGTTGCCCAGTTTGTGTCGTCTGGAGGTCACTGACATTGTCACGTTATTCCATAAACAGCCGTAACAGTTCCTCTTCATTGTAGACTCGAAAATGAACCACAGATGGGGCAGTGCCGCAATTGAATATTAACGCCGATGTCCAGGTTTGTTTCTTGGCTGTGTCATAGAATTTTATTATGATCTGAAGGCATGAACGAGGTACAATTTGCCTCTTGAGGCAGAATTAACAAGAGGTGGGTGTGATTATATCCTCAGCTAACCTAGACGTTGTTTTCTGTAGTTCCCAACGTCTACGTCTGCCAAATACTGCGATGGTACCTACATTAAGGCCGTGGTCGCCTCTTACCCAAATCATAGTCCAAATTATAAATACCCACATTAGTACTGCCATGGAAAACACAATGCCCTCCCTTCGCTCAGAAAATGTGTGTATCTTCAGCTCACCACAGCTATCATCTTTAGTCATAATGGCAGTATCTAAATCTGAAGACCTTACATGGAAAAAATCTTATATCTGTTGAGCTCATCTTTCACGAAATTATTTTTTCTTCCAATGTGTTTCTTTCATGAATTCACTTTTGGATTGGTAACCCTATCGGAAACTGATTGACTGTCCGTATTTACCCTGATTGGACGTTTTACAATCTCAATTTGCCTCAGATTATTTATTTACATTTTAACAAAATTCGTAAGTAGGCCAATTTTCATCTGTGTCACATATCTGAGAGCTAGGGTTCTTAAAATCAACGTGTAGGCGACAAACTGGCCTACAGTAATAATCATAGGTGACGAATATTGGTTGCCATCGTTACCATGTTTCCTCGCTAATTCCAGTTATAACCCTGCTTATCCATGTAGAAACTGATCGAAATGTATATCAAAATACCTGACAAATTGATGACTAACAATTGTGATGAACTCCGCGTAGAGCTGTGGATAGATAATATGCGCCCTTTGGAAGAAATAAACTGAGAACTGAAGTCAAGGTTCAGCACTGACATTAACAAAACTTAACATAACTGCACTCACATCAGGCTATTGCTATACACTAATGCTGTGTTTTAACGTAAAATACCGCTCAATATAAATAAAAGGGTAGTTACGTGCACGAAGGATACCATTTGTCGGTGTAGATTTCAACATTTAGATGTTAGCGTCCAGTCGTCTATCATGGAAAATGTAAGGTGCGGTTTAGAACAACACGCATCTGATGACCGAATTGATTATTTCAGTGATATTAATACAGTAATTAGTTCATTTAGAAAGGGGCTATGGACAACTTTGTCATCGGCTCCGCATAGGTGAGAGCTCGAGTAGGGGAGTAGGGGGTCTGCAGCCACTCCCGAAATAATCCGAAATCCAAGTACATTAATTTATATCTCTAGGAGCACAAATAAAGAAGTAACTCTTCGTAATGTAGAGTGACAGAGAAAAGCACCCAAGTATGCCGGCTGAGCACAAATAAACTAGAAGTGTAAACAAAAACTTTAGCCATGGTAACCAAGCGGAAGCCGTCCTGGTTTGTGCGTGGCGGCCATGTTGGAATTTGAGTACTAGCATTCTTTGAGAGTGACTTTCTCGTAGATTTCCTCTAAATTCCCCGAATTTGGAATTTTGTTCTATGAGATAATCAAGGATGCCAGGGTGTGAAAAATACCTAAATTCCCAAGACTTGTATTTTGGCGAGAGATTTGAACTTTTGAAGTTCTTATAATAAAACTAAAAAATAGACATTGGCAGCCAGGTAATTCCTGTCACCTGACCAAGTTCTTCGACAGTGTAAACCTGAAGGTCCTGTGACGTCATAAGTGGAATTATTATCAGGGATGACCAACCTCGTCGAGAACAAAATTCCATAATCTGCTAGATTTTACTCTGAAAATCCCGCATATTTAACTTTGGCACTAGAATAAACAAAGATGAGTGACCATCGAAACTTAGGGATATCCCATGAGGAATTCGTATGAGGGATGACCAACCCAGGGGTATGAATAATCCCTAAATCCCCTAGATTCTACCCCATATTTAAATTTCGGTGCTAGAATAAAACAAAAAAGAGTAGTCATGGAGACTTAGTGACATACCGCGACGAGTTCTCATCAAAGGAAGCCATCCTAGAGGTGTTAAAATCCCTAAATCCCTTAAATTTTAAATTATGTTGTGAGATTTAAATGTTTGGTCCATGAAATAAACAACACGAGACTCAATGATGGGGGATATCAAACTGTTGGTCATAAAATTCCTCACTATTTGCTTTTTATTGCTGTTAGATTTGTCCACTGGCCACGCATACTGACAGTATTCATGTGAAAACTTGAATCTTATTTTGAGACAGTGTATGAGGCCACACTCTGACACGTGACAAGACGAGAATGAAAAGAGAGACCACGGGGCTAAATTAATCTTGTTTTTAATCAGCCTATGACGTCATGCTGTGAGATGTGACAAGGTGTATCATATGGCAAAGAGAGAGATAACCGCATGACAAGTTACGGAATATGACGTCACCTGTTAAACTCTATAAGGGGAGGCCACACGACAAGTTGAATCTTGATTTCAAATGACAGAGTGGATTCGTGTCTCTATCACGATTGGAAGTGATTGATCATCTTAGTTCTTAGTGTTCTACAACAATGGTTTGAGTATGCAATGCCGTTGTTAACACGAACATACCGTTTAAACACAAACAAACCATTTAATACGATCAATGTCTTGAGTCTGCTAAGTGGACAATCATCTTGGTTCTAAATGCTAGACAGCAATGTCCCTAGTCCACATTTTCTTTTAGCCCAGTCAAATTAGAATTTTTCGAGGAATTAATTTCCAGAAAGCTGGAATTCGTGTTAATACCTTCGTTAGGTCCTAAATGTGTTTAGTCCGAGTTTGCAGCATCCCAGGAGGTGTGCATACCTTTTGGGACCCACATAACCTCAAAATTTTCCCTCTTTTTTCATTTTTTTGCTTGTAGTTCGAGAACGGTACGTCGGACGGAAAATATCAATCAGTTCAATATTAAAGAAGATTAAATTACGCGTCGAATGAACATCTAAAACTTGACATTAGGTTCATTTGTACAGTCATAAGCAAACGTTCAAACCTGGGAAAATTTCTCATTTAGGTGCAAACTTACATTTTGTGACTTTCCAAGACCACATATCTTTGAAACAGAGTCTCCTGTTGAAAAACGCATATAATAAAAGTGGTAGAGTTTTAGAGAATAAAATTTCACGTTATATATACAATTTTGATAAGTCCTTTTAATTTTAAATGACCAGTTAACTAATCACTACTATAATAATATTTAATTCAATTTCAAAAATAGCGACTCTTTCCGAAAAAAAAGTCCTCTCGGCACGCCGGAAGGCGGAGGTAGATTTCACCGGACAAACTTGGGGATAGGCGAAAATAGGCAGAATATGCAGATTTTCGTAGAAGGATCAGACCTCATTTAATGCGAGAAGGTATTTTATAATTGGAGCTTAATTAACTTTGTTTTTCGTCATTTTATGCTTATTTTAAACATTTTATTGTCTTATGGGAACGGTAACCTTCTTGTCATTTGGGGTCCATTTTTATACTTGTGGTCACACTGTCCTTATGATAGGTTTCGACACTGATGTGCAACTATGTAACGGTCTGTTACTTCTTCACGCAAAATTATATCTACTGCAGAGATTTTGGTTGGTTCCTCAGTTTAGGGGCTGCGACAACGCGGTCATGTAACCCCGTGTACTTTGGGATGGCTGTATTAGTCTGTAATTCAGGTAAGGACTGCAGACGGTCAATTTCAAGCAGTAGTTACTAATGTTGCTACCAGGTACTACCGTCAACGACACCTACCTGCGAACTTGGCTACTAGATGCCACCGCAACCAGCAACTCGCAACGAACGTTGGAACTTCCCCTCCAAAGGAAAGCATACTGAGGGATTTTTGGCGCTCTTAGAAAATCCGACGACTTCGGCCGGCTTTGAACTCGCGACCTTGGGCATAAACATTCAGCATGCTACCAGTTACGTCACCGAAGCCGCTTCACACTTAGATGGAAATCTGAATCTGATCTCGTGCAAGTGCGTTATCTTGGCAACGTCTGATGGCTCATCCCTCATCAATTTAGTAGTGTTGCCATGGCAACCACTGATAGCTCTTGGCATTTTCTTATAATTCCGAAATTATTTTTCTCATCCCTTGGCATAATGGTGGGTTATATCAAAAATTCTTTCAGACAAAAGTTTTAGGTAATTATTATGGGAATATTGTCCATTTTGTACGGTTTTGATATTGTGCCTATTAAGAGAGATATGATTAATGTTTCCCGAAAAACCCACTTTTTCCCACCCCTTTGGTCAATGGTTGGTGCTATAAAAGAACTCTTCAAACATACATTTTTGGGCTTTATCCGACACATAGTATGAATGTTGAACGGATTCGATATTTCACATATTAAGAGAGTTATAGCAATATTTCACTTTTTCGAAAAAAAAGCCCCCCATTTTCACCCCCCAACGACCGATTTAGCCCAGTAACGAACTCGACCGAGATTTTATAGGTATACGTATTCGGTAAAAAATTCAAAGTGATTGGTACAAAATTACGGCAGTTATCGTGTCCACAATAAACTGATATACATATACATACATAAATTATATATAACTTTTGAACTGACGGTGGTTTTGGGGCCTGGGGATGTGAAACGCGAAGATATGTCGAAATTTTCCGGAAGTCGAAACATGGTACCCATTGCAATAGTTAGCTTTCTAACGAAATCTACCTCTGGTTGGTTCCTCAGTTTAGGGGCTGCGACAACGCGGTCATCTAACCCCGTGTACTTTGGGTGAGTGTAGAATCTGTCTGATACACGGTGTGAATTGTAATGGCTGTATTAGTCTTAATTCATGTAAGTACTGCAGACGGTCAATTTCAAGCAGTAGTTCCTAATGTTGCTACCAGGTACAACCGTCAACGACACCTAGCTGTGAACTTGGCTACTAGATGCCACCCCAACCATCAACTCGCAACGAACGTTGGAACTTCCCCTCCAAAGGAAAGCATACTGAGGGATTCTAGTGCTCTTAGAAAATCCGACGACTTCGGCCGGCTTTGAAACCGCGACATTGGGCATAGACATTCAGCATGCTACCAGTTACGTCACCGAAGCCGCTTCCCACTTTATCAGGCGGCTTTGGTGGCGTAGTCGGTAACATGCTGAGCTTCTATGCCCAAGATACCGGGTTCAAACCCGGCCGAAGCCGTCGGATTTTTTAAGAGCGTTAAATATCCCTCAGTATGCCTTCCTTCGGAGGGGAAGTAAAGCCGGCGGTCCCATGTCATAGATTTATGGCATGTTAAAGATCCTTCCACTAATTGCACCTGTGTGAAGCTAAATTGGATAGGTTAAGAATGTATACAACGCTCTTAGGTTTCTATGTTCGTTGCCAAGAGCCGACTGCGGCGGCGTCTAGTAGCTCAGTTCTGAACTTGGCCTCGTAGTCGTTGACAGTGGCGCTTGGCGGCAAAAGTAGGAACTATCTGAAAAATTGTTAGTTGCAGTACTTAAATTAACAAACAGATAACACACACTAATACAGTCATCACAATTAACACCGGTTATCAGACAGATTCTACACACACCCAAAGTACACGGGGCTACATGACCGCGTTGTCGCAGCCCCTAAACTTAAGAACCAACCAACCAACCACTTAATCAGATGGAAATACTGAATCTGATCTCGTGCAAGTGCGTTGTCATGGCAACGTCTGATGGTCCATGCCTCATCAATTTAGTAGTGTTGCCATGGCAACCACTGATAGCTCTTGGCATTTTCTTATAATTCCGAAATCATTTTTCTCGTCCCTTGGCGTAATGGTGGGTCATATCAAAAATTCTTTCAGACAAAAGTTTTAGGTAATTATTAGGGGAATATTGTCCATTTTGTACGGTTTTGATATTGTGCCTATTAAGAGAGATATGATTAATGTTTCCCGAAAAACCCACTTTTTTCCACCCCTTTGGTCAATGGTTGGTGCTATCAAAAATCTTATTTGACATAAATTTTTGGCACTTATCCGACACATATTATGAACTTTGAATGGATTCGATATTGCACGTATTAAGAGAGTTATAGCGAAATTTCACTTTATCGAAAAAAGCCCCCCATTTTCACCCCCTTCGACCGATTTAGCCCAGTAACGAACTCGACCGAGATTTTATAGGTATACATCTTCGGTAAAAAATTCGAAGTAATTGGTGCAAAATTACGGCAGTTATCGTGTCCACAAGAAACTGATATACATATATATATACATATATATATATATATATATATATATATAAACTTTTGAACTGACGGTGGTTTTGGGGTCTGGGGGATGTGAAACGCGAAGATATGTCGAAATTTTCCGGAAGTCGAAACATGGGACCCATTGCAATAGTTAGCTTTCTAATGAAATCTACCTAAAAAAAGGCATGCTCATGTTATGACATAATGATGTAAGTACGAAAAATCAATCTACCTACTCTGATCACTGCTAAGAACATTTCAATTTAAATTTCTAAGATTCACGCAAATCAGATAACTAGTTATATAAATTTACACGCTCTGAATAGTGATTCGGAGTAGTACGATTGAAAAACATTTTAATTAGAGCGAAGTTGTATATTAACATTCTTTAATTAGTAACCAATATTAATATTAATTAATAAAGTAATAGGAACAATTAAAATTGGCATTAAATTGATAAAATGTGATTAAAAACATGTTATAGAAAGCAATAGTCATGCAGCATAAAATAAGGCATCATTCATGCTCGCATTTTCTTAGATGTCGATGTCTACAAAGTCTCAAGCTGGGATGGCATGTCAAGCCCCTGTTCATCGAGATCATCTTCAAAGGGACTGTCCTCGCCTATTTATGCTTCTGCGGCGATCGGCATGTGAAACACACTCATCCTCGAATGGTGCTGAATTCGAGCAGGACTGGCCGTGGCAGTTGAGGCAAATTGTTGAACATTTCATACCAACTTTCCGGCAGCTGCAATTCCCTGCACACCCCTTCTTACATCCGCAGGACACTGTGTTGAGGATTTCCTTGAGCTGGATCCTTGGTGTTCATGTTGGAGAGCAGGCCAAGGTCCGTACTCTTCCAACCCCAACTGAGAGGATCTTTTGGTCTATCATACCAGCCCTGGATTTGGTGGTAGACACGCTGAATATGTTGGGTGTCGGCTGCGTTTGTTGGGGGTAGAGAGGCCAGATTGAAAGTTGGCTTTTGAGAATATCTCGTGGCGGATTTGGTCCAAGGAGGTCTCATTGGTCTTAGATGAATATAGGAATAGTTGACCTGCTGAAATGAGGTCCTCTGGATCAGCATCTGCATGGTGAAAAACCTTGACAGCCTCCTGTAAAGCCGTGTTGTTTTCAAGGAGTTTGACAAACTTCAACTTCACTTGGCGATAGAATGCAGAGGTTGTATCACACCCACTGATTGCATGTGGGAACAGAAGGTTCTGTTTGACAGCAGACGAGAAGTTGAAGTACCCTGAGAGGTCCCCTTTCCAGGTTTCATGACGTAAATATTTGAATTTGGTGTGTTAGCGGTTAATAGGATCAATAGATCGGTGTCCTCTCCGTTTATTATGACCGTCGCAAAGTTCTCTGCCGCTTGAATGGCGGTATTGATGATGAGAGTGTCAGCATCCTCAAGAGCTTGCCTCACTTTAAACCCCTGCTGTACTAATTTCTCACCCAGCATGGAGAAAAGCCGTTCTTTGTTGCTGTCGTTGGACAAAAATTGTTCTTTCGGCATGGTTGCAGTCATCGTTCCAGGGAACACTACTTTAGAATAAGAGTACTTGCTTTTACGGCGAAGACGCTCAGCTGATTTTGTACTCTTTACTGATGCATGATCAGGGTAACCATCGAAAACTATAAATGTACTGGCAGGGTTGTAGTATTGCTTAACGTTGTCAACATATTAGGAGAGAATTGTTGAAAATTTTTCATTGGATTCCCAAACCACTCGATGTAGAAGGAACCCCCCCCCCCCCATTAATTACAATGGCACTACCTGCAAGAGCTGGCAGATCAGCAACTGGTGAAAATAAATTGTAGAACACAGCTTTCTTTGTATTCCGCATTCCTGTTTCATCAAAGATAGAAAGGGGACAAGGAGCTAACTCAAACAAATAATAATGTTTGATGTTTTTTTAAGAAGTGTTATGTGTCGGAAAAGTGTATCTAGATGTACTAGTATATATCCGCCATGAATCCAGTCGTTCGTGCTGAAAGCATTAAGAGGAACCACTCTGTTTTTTCGTTGAAACTTGACATTACTGAAGTCGTTGCCAATAATCTTAGCAATACAATGAATCCCTTTTTCAAACGCTTCATAGCAGTCAATTTTTACATCGCCAGTTACTCCTGTGCTAATGGACATCACAAATTGTCCAGTTGGGATGGGATATTGAGATGAATACCAGTCAAGGAGGATCGCAACGTCTGCATCGTCCCTCTGTACCCTTGAAAACCAAGCGTCGACGTGCTGCTCTGAATTACCATACTTCACACCACAAAAGTCTTCCACTTGTACCCGTATTGTGGCAACCAAAGTCACCCGAGTACTGTCCGTTACGTCTCGTCCATGGGTCATCCCACCTTGGGCTTTCAGAGACCTCATTACCACTTTCTCAATCGTATGATCAGTGAATACACCAGACCAAAACATGTCAGACCTTCTGATGAAAATTCAGCTGTTCGTACATTTTGGTCGAGTAGCTATAACAACGTTGTATGAAACAGCTGATTTTATTTTCACGATTTCAGAGTTCAATAGGAGAACTTATTCTGAAGATATGTGGTCTTGGAAAGTCGAAAAATGTAATTTAGCACCTAAATGAGGCATTTTCCCAGTTTTGAACTTTTGATTATGACTGTACCAATGAACCAAATTTCAAGTTTTAGATGTTCATTGATCGCAGAATTTAATCGTCTTTAATATTGAACAGACTGATATTTTCCGTCCGACGTACCGTTCTCGAACTACAAGAAAGAAACTGGAAAAAGAAGAAAAATTTTGAGGTTATGTGGGTCCCAAAAGTTATGCACACCTCCTGGGATAGTGAAAACACGGATTACACGCATTTAGGACCTAATGAAGGTATTAAAACGATTTCCAGCTTTCTGGGAATTAATTCCTCAAAACATTTTTTTTGGATCTAATTTGACTGGCCTAGGCTATTTGTTAACATGAACAAATCGTTTAACACAAACGAACTATTTATTACAACCAGTGTCTTGTGTCTGATAACTGGACAATCATCTTGGGTCTAAATGCTAGACAGCAATGTCTCTAGTCCGCATTTCCTTTGTCAACATGAACAAAACGTTTAACACAAAAAATTTATTAAAAACAATGTCTTGAGTCTGCCAAGTGGCCAATCATCTTGGTTCTAAATGCTAGACAGCAATGTCTCTAGTCCGCATTTCCTTTGTCAACATGAACAAATCGTTTAACACAAACGATTTATTAAAATCAATGTCTTGTGTCTGCTAAGTGGACAATCATCTTGGGTCTAAATGCTAGACAGCAATGTCTCTAGTCCGCATTTCCTTTGTCAACATGAACAAATCGTTTATCACAAACGATTTATTAAAAACAATGTCTTGTGTCTGCTAAGTGGACAATCATCTTGGTTCTAAATGCTAGACAGCAATGTCTCTAGTCCGCATTTCCTTTGTCAACAAGAACAAATCGTTTAACACAAAGAAACCATTTAATGCAAGCAATGTCTTGAGTCTTCCAAGTGGACTATCGTCTTGGTTCTAAATGCTCGACATCATTATCTCGAATCTGCATTGCCTTTGTTAACATGAACAAATCGTTTAACGCAAACAAACCATTTATTAGAAACAATGTCTTGCGTCTGCCAAGTGGACAATCATCTTGGTTCTAAAAGCTAGACAGCAATGTCTCTAATCTGCATTGACTTTGTCTACATGAACAATAAAATTGACACAAACAACTGGTTAATATGAACACACCGTTTAACATGAACAAATAAACAGTTTAATACAATCAATTTCATGAGTCTTCGCTACGGTAAATGAACAGTTCAGTTAACACAGTTGACTATGCTAATTCCAGGTATTCCAATTGCATATCCATGTTAAAACTGCTGTAAATGTATGTCAAAATACCTGACAATAATAAAGTATGGCCGACAAGGGTGGCAAACTCTACGTAGAGATGTAGGTACAGAGGCGTGCAAATTATTAGACTCAAAAATGAATTTAAATCAGTAACAATTTTTTATTAATTTTTTATGTGTAAAATCTTTCCACTCGGTTGCTGTATATTTATTGTGGGGGTGATTCTGAAAAATGAAACGGAAATGGGACGATGAAATGTAAATGGGACACCAATGCAACGGAAACAATGTGCGCGCGGTTGCGGAGATTGGAAATGGGACGGAAATGTGTAAGAGGAAACATCGCATACGGTTTACCTCAAGGTTCGGAAGTCCCATTATAGAGATTCCTACAATAAATCATCTTCAAGTTGTCGTTCTTTGGTGTAAAAATATTCATTAAATTATATTCGCTGAAAACAGTTATGATTTATTAAATCTTCATACTTTTGCCGTATTCTGTTTTAATGTAAGCACTCGAGGTACTGTCGGCGATGTGACTATGTGGAATCTATATCGCATACAAAATTACTTCAAGGTTTGGAGGCCCCATTAAAGATATTCTTCATACAATAAATCATCTTCAAGTTGTCGTTGTTTGTTGTGAAAATATTCATTATATCATATTTGCTGAAAACCGGTCAGGATTTGGCACTGCAGTTTTACAAGTAGTTATTTCAATAACCAACAAAGTTCACTGTTAACACCGGATAGCATGTCACATGTTACACATCATATGCGACTTCTGTAAGGCTAGTATTTTTTTATTTCTATTACCTTGGTAGCTATGTAGAGATGAAACGATTAGCTCAGGACAGGTAAGCATGGAGAGCTGCTGCTAATCAGTCAAAAGACTAAAGACTCAAACTACAACATACCCTAATTAGTAATGATTTCTCCCATGTGGACTTACAATTTTTCCCACAAGGAATTGCATCTGGATATTTTCGAAATTGGAGATTCTGAGAGACACCTGATCTGAGTCCGTGTTATTCTTTTTTCATTGACTTTGGAAAGTATTCTCCAGATCAGGTGATTACAATCCATTGCCCATGAATCTTTGAATAGTTCAAGAGTGGACAATTAGTAATAAATGACTTCCAATCTCTCTGTTCTTAAAGTAATCAAAACAAAACGAATGGCATTCTACTAGGTACATAAACAAGGCTCCTCTTTCAGTGGAAACTGTAAAAAATTAGTTTACTGTTAGATTAAACAAATATTGTTAAGACTATTGATTAAACATTTGAAATGATTTCAGCGTCTTTCTGCTGTAATAAGTCACTAAACGGACGAATTAAATGTTGGAAAACTGCCATGGAGTATATTAATTTGCACACATCTTTAGTATGCGCCTTCGGAAGCAATGAACTGAGAACTGAAGTCAAGGTTCAGCAGTACTCTGATTAACAAAACATATCCTAACATACCGGCATTCACATCAGGCTATTGGTATTTACTTATGATGTGTTATAACGTCCGCTCCTACTCGATATATCACGAAACAGTAGTTACCTGCACGAGGATATCACGGTGTAGATTACAACTATTAGATGGTAGCATCCAGTCGCCTGTCATGGTAAATAAATAGTGTGCTTCAGAACGACAACACGCTTCAAGTGACTGATCTGATTAGTTCAGTGTCATTAGGGTAATACGGGGTGTAACTAAATATGTGGGAAAGCTCCGAGAATTCGATAGAGAACCGGACAACAAGTAAAACCTGTCATGTCATGGTTATCATGGTAAGGTTCATCTGTTTCTCAGAGGGAATACAGTTTTTTAGAAGTATCTCTGAAACCGTTCATTTTAGGACCTTTAAGAGTGTGTTTCGGGGTCCCTACCGGGCCTACGAGTATTGTTTATCATATCTAGCGGCTTGAAATGAGCAATCTCCGGTCTTTGTACCTTTTGTCCATGCTCAGTGCCAAGAAGCCAAAAGACTCACTTAGAAATAGAATTTTCTAAAACCGCTTCTTAGTGAGCTCCTACAACCTAGGATCAACCAACTTGCAAAACTTCAGCTCTCTACGTCTAGTGGTTTGAGCGCTGCGATGATGAGTCAATTTTGGATTATATATGAAAATGAAAATCCACAGCCTGCTTCCAGTCTCCGACCGGGTCAGGAATGGAATGAATGAAGCCCCCATCTAGCGGCGAGGATATTAACTGTGCCGGCTGCCGAGGCCTGACGCACTCCTCTGGGGCAATGATTAAATGAATGACAGATGAAATGAAATGATAGTGGAGAGTGTTGCTGGAATGAAATTTTGACAGGGAAAACCGGAGTACCCGGAGAAAAACCTGTCTGCCTCCGTTTTGTCCAGCACAGATCTCACATGGAGTGACCGGGATTTGAACCACGGATCCAGCGGTGAGAGGCCGGCGTGCTGCCGCCTAAGCCACGGAGGCTTCCGGATTATATATAATATATTTTATTATTATAATTATTTTTCGTTTGATTTAATTTATATTAATTTTATTTTATTTCGAAACTTTGCTTAGGACCAATGCCTTATGCCCACATAGCCCGTAGGGAGAAAGGAATTCATTTAATTATTCACTAACTACGAAACTACCTTGTTGTGGAAAATTATCTAGCAATTCTTCTACGTCTTTGGCGTGTTTTTCGCGGAATTTCATCTAGATGCACCATGCCAGGAAACTACCACAATCCCAGTTAAATCGAATATCACTTGTAACCTTCGCGGCAAGAAGCAAAATATAATTCCGTAATCATTGTTCCGTGGTCAATGATCAATCTTTTATATTATATTTTGTCTCAAAAATAAAAGCTAATGTTTTAAAATACTCGACGCGAAATGTGGCAGCTGTATCATTAGCAGTATCTACAGCCCATTTAAACCACGTATAAACGTTAAAGGAGCCTCTTGTCCAGAGAAAGGAAGCCGACACCGAACCCTCATAACTAGAGTAGTTTAATTTATTTATTGGTTATTCACATATACATAACACACAAAACAATTCAGAAAAAATGCAACACACCCTGAACAAGTCACGTAACGAGAGATAGTCTGTCACAAACGAGGACACACACATTGGAAATCCCAAAGTTAGAGCACAGGGATGTTTCATTCTCTATGAACACAAAATACACCTTCTTATATCAGCACCAGATCATGTAATGATGTTTATCAAAAGCCATAGCCAAGCACTTGCTGCAGATATATTCCCAGCGTTCTCTTCTGATAGCTGGAGAACTGAAGGACAGACATTTGAGTGGAGTGTTCTCCGTTGTGGAGAATATACAGGGTCTTTCATATAAAATAAGAACGGCAAGGGGTAGTTTTGTTATTCGCTGTTACGGCGGCTTTGGCCGAGCTTGTGGCGCACCATGGCTCCCTGCTCTACTATTGAAAGCGCACGCATGGTACATACGACGGTTGTTTTTTTTGTGTGTGTGTGTTTTTTTATCAAGTCCCGATGGATTGTATAAAAATAACAGATTGTCATACCAAACTGATTTTACTACTTAATGTTTGATTGTTCTATTCTTATGTCTCAACATAATCGCCAAAACGATTGAAATATTTGTCGTATCGTTACACCAGCTTTCAAATGCCCTCGGCAAAATAATCTGCCGCCACTGAGGTGGGTACGTCTGGAGAGTCTCCTGAAGTTTTTCCTTTTTGGCGAGGCGTTGCACCCCAACCATACCTTCAATTCAAAAAAGGAGGAAATCATTCACGACCACACTGTACCAACGTTACGATAGACTTTTACAAAGAATTCAAGTGTGAATTTTTGGACCATCTACCGTTTAGTCTAAACCAGCACTGAATGATTTTCACCTTTTTCGAGAATTGAAGGTATGGTTGGGGTGCAACGCCTCGCCAAAAAGGAAAAACTTCAGGAGACTCTCCAGACGTATCCACCTCAGTGGCGGCAGAATATTTTGCCGAGGGCATTGGAAAGCTGGTGTAACGATACTACAAATGTTTCAATCGTTTTGGCGATTATGTTGAGACATACGGATAAAACAAGCAAATTTTTAGTAGTAAAATTAGTTTGGTATGTCAATCTGTTATTTTTATACATCGGAACTCGAAAAAAACAAGTAGTTCCGTGAAGAACTATACAGCCTATTTTCATATATCCTGCTCATGTTAATTGCCTCTATCAACATACAAAATTTCAGTTTAATTGCTGTAACAGATTCGTAGATATTGAGAACCGTCTAAATATTTCAGATGGTTGCCAGGTTGGATTTTTATTTTTGTACTATTACATTAAGATTATTGTGTACGTGTGGTATTCAAACTCCAATCGCATGATTAGAACACAAGAAGTAAAAACGAGATTTTAAAATTACCCACAATAGCCATCTTGTGATTATGCAAACAATTGAAATAAATTAGATGCCAGTGGATCAACATTTGTATAAGCATTTAACGTGCAACGTTTCACGGCACTCGGATAGTTAATTCGCGAGAAACGTTCATTTAAATATTTATACTTCGCGTCGCCGCCATGTTGGATTTGTGCTCACCAGGTTACTGAAAGTCCTTTAGGTGAACACTTATGTTCATAGTCTCTATGAACATAAAAAAAATCAGTTTGGTTGCTGTAAAAGATTCATAGATATTGAGAACCGTCTAAATATTTCGGAAGCTCGCCATTTAGGATTGTTATATGTATAGGCCATAGAGTTATGTACCATTCAAGGACAATTATTGCCTAGGTTCATTATGCAAACTTTCACTTCGATCGCATGATTACGACACATGAAATAACAACTTAATTTTAAAATTTCGCACAGCCGCCATCTTGAGGTTATGTAAAAAATTGAATTAAATTAGATGGCAGTGCATTACAATCTGCAAAATCATTTACTGTACCTCATTTCACTGCGCTCAGAGAGTTAAATCACGAGAAAAGTCTATTAAAACATTTCAAATTCGCTTGGTCGCCATGTTCTTTTTGTACTTTACAGGTTTATGAAATATACATAGGTAAACTGGTATCAGTACCCTTTATCACCGTACAAAATTGCAGGGTGATATCTGTAATAGTTTCGGAGATACAGAATGTCAGTGAAATATTTCGCACAGCCGCCATTTTGAGGTTATGTAAACAATTGAACTAAATTAGACTCCATTGCATTACAATGTGTATAAACATTTGCTGTACCAAGTTTCATTACGTTTGGATAGTTAAATCGCGAGAAAAGTCTATTTAAAAGTCTCAACTTTGCTTGACCGCCATGTTGGTTTTGTAGTCACCAGATATTTGAAAGTCTCATAGGTGAACTTCTAGTAGTGCCCTTTATCACCGTACACAATTCCAGGGCGATATCGGTAATAGTTTCGGAGATATTGAATGCTAGTGAAATATTTCGCACAGCCGCTATGTTGGATTGGTGAGACCTAACAAAATTTGAAGGGCACGGTCGAGGTCGCCGGGAATATTGCTATGAACTTACCGAGTTTCATTGAAATCGCTCCAGCCGTTTAGATTTTATTAGGGGGACACACACACACACACACATCACACACACACACGCACACACACACGGACAAAAGGTGATCTCATAAGCCTATTTTTTCAAAATTGAAAATAGGCTAAAAACCCAGCCCTCATATGTACTATGCGCGCGCTTTCAATAGTATAGCAGTGGGATATGGCGTGCCACAAGCTCGGCCAAGGTCGCCGTAGCAGCGAATAACAAGACTGCCGCTTGCCGTTCTTATTTTATATGAAAGACCCTGTAGTAGATGGTGGCAGCCGTTATCCAAGGAGGTAAATTGTTGACCATAACAGGAATTAAGATATAGTCAAAGTAAGGATATTGTCTTGTAACAGAAAGGTGGGGGTAATGTGTAGAATGCGGGGCCATACATCAGTTAGACAATCATTTTGACGCAATGAAATTTAAGAAATAGAAAACAGGCAATATTTTGACAACAATAGATCATACTGTGTGAAATAAATTGTGTAATCTAAAAGCGTTTTATACAGTCATGTAATATTTTGTTCGTGTGGAGGACCATGCATTAAATGCTTTTAAACTTCCATATACCACGCCATATTTGTCGGTAACCTCCTTATCGCACATGTGTAGAGGGTTTGCAGTATCCTCATGCGTTATCAGCAGTTGAAAAGTGAGGAAGTAGCATATGAACCTATGAGATGTAGCCGAATGTTTTATTATACTTCAACTGATCTATTAAACGACACAACGTCATACACGTAGTCTCAAGTCACGCTAATGTTGCCACCTGGCAAACCCGTGATATTCCACTCCAAAATGGCGATCATTTTGTGGCAGAGTGTGATGTAATTTATTCAATGTTAATGTTGCTTGAACCTGGTTCATCCTTGATCTTGTATACCGTGTAGACCTATTAGTTCCTTAATTATGTATTATAATTTTAAAGTTACTAAGATTTTCCATTGTAAATACGGAATTGCTGCCTTACTAAAACCCTGCAGTGCTGTAAGCACTTTAAGGGGAGATGTATGGCAAAACGCATGTCTTGAAACTGAGATCTATAACTCATATAGTTTAGTTAGTTATTGTTGTTTTAAGGGGCGGAACTACGAGGTCATCTGCCCCTTCATATAGTTTTAAAGACAGTAAATATTGAAATTTTATTCCGATACTTACATTATAACATGACTATGCATAGTTGCATTTAATTTCCTTGATTTTCACTAATATATCAAGAACGTCTTACATCACATCGAGTGGTTGTGGTACGAAACTTCCTCCAGGTGTCCGCCATTGCACAAATGGAATGGCTTGCGATGTCGCCGGGCATGAACTGTATCGAACTTGTCTGGGTTATGGTGAAGCGTGCTATTGTTCTGCGTCCACGCCCTCCCATAACCCGCCAAGAGATCATGGAGGCCGTCGTTGAAGAGTGGGATTGCCTGCCTCAAGAGGATCTGGACAACTTGATCTGTGGTATGCCACGGCGACTAAGAGCCCTGCTGGACGCCCGTGGTGGCCATGTTCCTCATTGAAACGTCACAGGATGGCAAGATCACAACACATATCAGTCCCTGTTTGTTGTTTGAGTCTTCAGTCTTTTGACTGGTTTGATGCAGCCCTCCATGCCTCCCTGTCCTGAGCTAATCGTTTCATCTCTACATAGCTACCACACCCTACATCCGAGGCAATCTGTTTAACATATTCTAACCTTGGTCTACCCCTACAGTTCTTGTCCTCGACCCTTCCTTCCATAACTAAGCTTGCTATTCCTGGGTGTCTTAGTATGTGTCCTACCAACCTATCTCTTCTCTTCATTAGCAGTCGCCAGAAACATTTCTCCTCTCCCACTCGTCTTAATACCTCTTTGTTTGTAACCCTATCTACCCATCTGATCTTCATCATTCTCCTGTAACACCACATTTCAAATGCTTCAATTCTCCTCTTTTCTGCTGCACCAATAGTCCAAGTTTCACTTCCATAGAGCGCCACGCTCCAGACAAAGGCTTTCAAAAATGACTTCCTAATACCTAAATCTATATTCGATGTCAGCAGATTCCTTTTTTGTAGAAATGCTTTTCTTGCCTGAGCCAACCTACTTTTTATATCCTATTTGCTTCGTCCATCACTGGTTATTCTGCTTCCTAAGTAACAGAAATCTCCTACTTCCTTCAGCTTTTCACCTGCCAATTTGATCTCCATAGAGGTTTCTGATTTATTTCGGCTGCATTCCAGTATTTTTGTTTTACATTTATTTATTTTCATCATGAATTCTCTCCGTAAGACGGAGTCCATACCATTCAAAAACTCATTCAAATCCTCAGGCTTGTTGGCCAAGATGACGATGTCATCAGCAAATCTCAGAGTTGAAATTATTTCTCCTTGAATCTTCACTCCCACTTTAAATTTTTCTCTAATTTCCTTCATTGCTTGTTGAATGTAAAGATTGAAAAGTATGGGTGATAAGTTGCAGCCTTGCCTTACACCTTTCTGAATACCAGCTTCTCTCTCATGTCCTTCAACTCGAATGACTGCTGTCTGGTTTCTGTATAGATTGTATATCACCCTCCTATCCCTGTACTTTATTCCAATCGATTTCAAAATGTCAAACAATTTAGTCCAATCAACGTTATCAAAAGCCTTTTCTAAGTCTACAAAAGCCATGAACGTTCTCTTATCTTTCCTTATTCTACCTTCCAAAATCAGCCTAAGACTTAGTACAGCTTCCCTTGTTCCTACATTTCTCCTGAAACCAAACTGGTCTTCACCCAACTCCGTTTCTATCTGGCTCTCAATCCTCTTGAAAATTATTCTAGACAGGATCTTTGAAGCATGAGTAATCAAGCTGATTGTACGGTAATCTTCACATCTGTCAGCTCCCACTTTCTTTGGTATACGGATGATTACATTCTTCTTGAAATCAGGGGGTACCTCACCTGTCTCATAAATCCTACACACCAAGTGAAATAACCTGATCAGACCTTCCTCTCCTATGCAGCGTAGCAACTCAATCGGTATATCATCTATGCCTGGTGCTTTGTTCCTGCTTAAGTCTTCCAAAGCTCTATCAAATTCTGATCTCAATATTAAATCTCCTTTCGCATCCTCATCAATTTCCTCCTCCCTTTCCATTACATGATTCTCAATCTCCTTTCCCTTATACAAACTCTCTATGTAAGCTTTCCATCTCTCAACCTTTTCTTCCCTATCTGTTAGAGGCTTTCCATTTGTGTCCTTAATATTACAGCACTTAGTCTTCTTTTCCCCAAAAGTATTCTTAATCCTTCGATAAGCTGTGTCTACTTTTCCTAATTTCAGACAATTTTCTATACCAGCACATTTCTCTTTCAACCATTCTTCTTTCGCTTCCTTGCACTTCTTGTTAACCTCATTTCTCAGACGTCTGTATTCTGCTTTCCCCTTTTCATCTCTTACATTCTTGTGCTTCCGCCTTTCATCCATCAATTCGAGTATATCCTGAGTGATCCACGGTTTTCTACCTATTCTCTCTTTCCTACCAATGTTTTCTTCTGCGGATTTTGTTATTTCATTCCTCAAAAGTGCCCATTCGTCTGCAATTGAAGTTTGTTTAGGGTTTTTCATTAGTCCTTCCTTTATACTCTTCTTGAATCTTTCGTTTACATCCTTCTCTTTCAGTCTGTCTATTGCCCACCTTTTTGGCCTTTGACTTTTCTTCAGTTTCTTCAACTTTAATCTGCATTTCATTACAACCAGATTGTGGTCAGAGTTTATGTCAGCACCAGGATATGTTTTACAATGTTTTACAGTCCCTGTTTAACAGGTCAAATGTCGGAATTCCGTCTCTTTTGTAATAACCTCGCCCACAATCCAACATACGCTCTGCATCATGGCAAACCAGTATTATGCAAAACTTTTTTGATGAAAATAAATAAAATCTCTTTTTGATGTCAATACATTTTGGAGCTAGGTAGATCTTGGTCATCAGCCCCGTAAATAAGTCCAACACTCAACATACTGTTACGTGCCACCCCCTAGTGGCACCTTTGTTAACTGGATTACGGTGGGTATAAAGCACAACACCAATTACTGCTTAAATAAATAATTAATTTTATTGCAGCCAGAAAAATACACTACTCAACAGCAATTATTACCTTACTCCAGTTTCCTCACGTCGAGAATACTTTCCCTTTCACTTGTCAACAGACAACAGTTAATCCTCTTCGCTAATGAGTCCGGTCCCGTACGCTAGCTCGAAATAGCTGCTCTAGGTCTCTCACTGTACTATACACTGTTTCACAAGCACCACAATCACTTCCTCGGTGTCAAGAGAATCAGCTTCACTAGGGGTTTCGCAAGTCACCACACTTCTGTCGCTCAGAATAATCGCTCACACTAGCTCGTAAAACACAACAACAACACTGCGTGACAGGTCGCACTTATATAGCAGGCCGGTGACTCAATAAATGCTTCTAGATCCATCCAGGGTTCACGGCTTCTCGAGGTTTCCATCGCTGGTCCAGTCACGAATATTCTGGACTATCCCTTTGTCCTAGTAGCCCTGTTGCATAAGGCGCACGCAATACGGGAGGTAGGCCACAGCCCAGCCCAGGGGCAGTTGTGACTCATGCGGCGAGCGATGACACAAACTCACAGCCGTAACACCACCCCCTTCCTAAAAAGGCTGATCGTCCCGATCAATCATTGGTCCGTCTGTGTCCCTCCGTAGGCTGCCAGGCGATCTCGATGCACGATCTTCATCTTCGCCCTCGGGCTCCGCTGGATCCTGTAGACAACATCGTTGATCCGTTTCACGACTCGGTACGGGCCCTCCCAGGACTTCTGATGTTTGGGTGACAGGCCTTTCTTCCGTAATGGGTTGAAGAGCCAGACCAGGTCGTCCTCGTGGAATCCGCCGGCATCCGTCTGCTGGTCGTATCGGGTCTTCATTCGGTCGGTCTCGATACGCAGTTTCCTCCTCGCGAACGCGTGTACGTCCTCCAGTTGGTCGACCAGTTCTTGACAATACTGGCTTACCGGGACCGGATCATTCCCAGGTCGGCCGAAGGCAAGATCGACTGGTAGACGGAGTTCCCTCCCAAACATGGCCCTCGCTGGTGTGCACCCGGTGGCTTCATGCACGGCGGCGCGGTAGGCCAGGAGAAATGGAGAAAGATGTCTGTCCCAATCCCTCTGGTGCTCGCTGACGACTATTCGGAGATGGTTCTCGATGGTGAGATTGAATCGCTCTACCATCCCGTCAGACTGAGGGTGTAGCGGCGTCGTCCTTGTCTTCCGGATTCCTAGCAGCTGGCATAGGTTCTGGAACACCTGCGACTCGAAGTTCCTCCCTTGGTCGGAGTGCAGCTCCAGGGGTACTCCGTACCGGCTGACGAATTCCTTCACCAGGGTCTCTGCAATCGTCGCGGCTTCTTGGTTAGGGAGCGCATACGCCTCCGGCCATTTGGTAAAGTAGTCGCTGACGACTAATATGTAGCGGTTCCCTGCCTCGCTTAACGGGAATGGCCCAGCAACATCGATGGCCACTCTCTCCATGGGGCCGCCCACGTTGTACGTCTCCAGTGGACCCCGCCGTCTTCGTCCTGGGCCCTTGCTGGCTGCGCAATCGTAGCACCTCGCGCAGTGGTTCTCCACGTCGGTTCGGCATCCGATCCAGTAGAACCGCTCTCTCAGCTTCTCCAGGGTCTTCTTTATCCCTAGGTGTCCACCAGATGATCCTCCATGGACTTCCTTCAGGACTTCCTCCGTCATAGCCTTTGGAACGACGACTTGTTCCCGAGATGTCTTCCCGTCGGTGCTCTCCCAGGCGCGGCAGATGAGGCCATCCCTTACAATCAGCGAGTCCCACTGCGCCCAGTAGGACTTAAACTTTGGGCTGCAGTCACTCACAATGTTCCACCCGGGTCTGGGGACACAGGCCCTCTTCCATTCGGCTATCAGTCCCAGGTCATCATCTTCTGCTTGTGCCCGCGTGAAAGATTCGCGGCTCCAGTTCCCTTGAAGTTCCACAGTAGTCCGTCGGCACTGTATCCCGGTGTTCTCCTCCCTTCGGGCACAGAAGGCGCAGTCTTTGGGGCACGGTCTTCGTGACAGGGCGTCGGCGTTAGAATGCAGTTGACCTTTCCTGTGCTGAATCTCAAAGTTGTACTGTTGAAGCCTCTCTAACCACCGCGCGAGTTGACCCTCGGGCTGCTTGAAGTTCAGGAGCCACCGCAGGGATGCATGGTCGGTCCTGATGAGAAATTCTTGCCCGTACAGGTACTTGTGGAAGTGTTCAATGGTCTTCACGATGGCGAGCAGCGCCTTCCTGGTGATGCAGTAGTTCCTTTCTGGCTTTGACAGGGCCTTACTGAAGTAGGCCACTACTCTCTCCTCGCCGCTCACTACTTGCGACAGGATCCCCCCTATGCCAAAGTCGCTGGCATCGGTATCGACGATGAACCTTGTTCCAGGTCTGGGGTAGACCAGAATAGGCGCGGTGCACAGAGCCTGCTTGAGTTGTTCGAAGGCACTGTGGCATTCTGCTGTCCACGTGAAGAGTAGGTCCTTCTCAGTCAGTCGATGTAAAGGTTTGGCGATGTCGGCGACTCCTCTCACGAAGCGACGGTAATAAGTGCAGAGTCCCCGGAAGCTTCGTAGTTGGGACTTGTCCTTCGGAACTGGCCACTCCCTCACAGCTTCGGTCTTCTCTGGGTCGGTGCGCACCCCTTCTTCGGAGACGATATGCCCAAGGTACTGGACCTGCTTCTGGAAGAGATGACACTTCTTGGGGCTCAACTTCAGCTGGGCAGCCCGTAGCTTTATCAAGATCTCCTTCAGGTTGCAGTAGTGCTCCTCGAAGCTTTTTCCCAGAACGATGACGTCGTCTAGGTAGACCAAGCAGGTCTTCCAGTGTAGTCCCCTCAGAATGGACTCCATTAGCCTTTCGAAGGTCGCAGGGGTGTTGCACAGACCGAATGGCATGACGGTGAACTGCCAGAGCCCGCTGCCCAATGAGAACGCCGTTTTCTCGCGGTCCATAGGGTGGACCTCCACCTGCCAGTAGCCACTCTTCAAATCCAAGGTGGAGAACCATCTTGACCCTGATATGGTGTCCAGCGTGTCGTCGATCCGGGTAGAGGGTAGCTGTCCTTCTTCGTGACGTCGTTCACCCGCCTGTAGTCCACGCAGAACCTGGTGGAACCGTCCTTCTTCTTCACAAGCACGACCGGAGAACTCCAAGGACTATGTGATGGCTCGATCACCCCTTGCTCCTTCATCTCTTCTACCATCCGGTCGACTTCGGCTTGCTTGGCAAGCGGGACACGTCGGAATGGGGCCCTAATCGGTGCGCTGTCCCCAACGTCGATTCTGTGCTGGACCAAGCTTGTCCTGCCGAAGTCTCTGCTCCCCACGGAGAAGACATCCTGGAATTCGCGTAGCAGGTCCTGAAGTTGGCGTGATTGTTCCTCGTCTAAATGGTCCTGGGATCCTTGGTACAGCTTCTGTAGTTCTTCTGGCAGTGTGCGTCTTCTTCGGTTGTCCGTCTGCAGGTGTCCGTCTGTCGTATCTGTGATGCGGGCAATCCAGGTAACGGGCTCGCAGACTCCTAGGTTGGTGTCCCGGTGAACCGTAATGTCGTAGTCGTTCAGATTGGACAGGCGGACGTACGGCCGAGACGTCGTGTTGATGAGTGTCTTGGCAACTAGCAATCCTTTAGTCTGGATGTCCTCATATTTTGGCTCGATGACAGCCGCCACTCCCTCAGCAGTTCCGTCGACAATTACGGCAGCGCTGACCTCCGTTCTGGCGGGAACGATGACGTCTTCTCTCAGCCTTACTCGTCGTGCGGTGATGGACTCGTGCGCAGGTTGCAAAGCAAGTTCCTCACCTCCGAAGTGCAGAGTGTTGGTACTCAGATCCAAGATGATGATGTTCTGGTCCAGGAAGTCCAGTCCAATGATCACTTCATTTGATACGTCGGCCACAAGCACTGGATGCTTTATCGCCCGTCGACCAATGACGAACTCCAGTGATGCTTCGCCATGTACCGGTGCGGTCTCTCCGGTCGCGGTTATTAGCTGGAGGTTCCTTTGTGTGGGTTGAACTCTCCACTTTGGGATCACGGTGGGGCTGACGATGGTCCTCGATGCTCCCGTGTCGATTAGCATGGGCCAGCTCTCTCCGTTGACGACTCCGTCGACCATCAGGCTGCTATTATCCCTCCGTAACTGCGTCACACGATCTTGAACTGCCGGGACTTGACGACTGCCACAAGCCAACCTTTGCCCCCCTAGGCTGGCTGATACTTGTTTTCCTGGGCCGCGCGGTTTCCCTACGACTGACTGTCCCGACGGAAACACTTGGCGGCGGCGATCACCGCAGTCCTTGCTCTGGTGGCCTCTCTTACGGCAGGTCCAGCAGGTCGGTAGTCCTCTTCCGGGCCGCCTCTCCGGATGTCCTTCGGCTACGTTTTTGCTGGTGGTACCGCGACTATCGAAGAAACGGCTTAGCGCCTCCATTAATTCGTCGGCCAGGGGCTTGGTCTCGTTGGTTTTTACTGGTTCGTCGACGTCCACTTGACGCACCCGCGCGTGCATTCTGGATGCCTGTTTTGCCGTCTCGAACCCAAGTGCGTGGCTCAGCGCATCTGCCAGGGTCTTATTGCGCGCGAGACGCAGCGCCTGTTGAGTGTCCGAGTCCCGTAGCCCGTCGGTGAAGGTCTGCGTCGCAATCTGTTCCAGAAAGTCGGCCGGCGCAGTTGGATAGGCGAGCCTTACGAGGCGTGCGATGTCCATCTCGAACTCCTGCAGGGTTTCCGCGTTCTTCTGTACCCGGGTCCGGAGCTGCATCTGGTAGGCCTGCCGAAGATGGCTATCTCCATATCGGGACTCCATATGGGTGATCAGTGAAGCGTAGTCCTGGGATCCAGTCGGGATGGCCTGAAGGACGTTAAGGGCGTCACCTCTCAGCGCTACAATGAGAGCTGTAGCCTTTTCTGTGTTGTTCCAGTTATTTATGGAACAGGCCGCCTCGAACTGACGTAAGTAGGTGCTCCACGGGACCTTTCCGTCGAAGGTTGGGGGGCGTCACTCTGCTCTGTCCCGTTCCTGATGTCCCCGGTGTACATGTGGGCGGGCGTCGGCGCAGCTCGGCAACTTCCTCTTGAAGAGCGTTGACTCTCTCATCCACCCCGGTCGACGGGCGTCGGCGCAGCTCGGTGACTTCCTCTTGTAGGGCTTTGAATCTATCTTCCATCCCTGTCGGCGGGTGTCGGCGCAGCTCAGCAAATTCCTTTTGTAGAGCGTTGAATCTCTCTTCCACCCCCATCAGCGGGCGTTGGCGCAGCTCGGCAACTTCCACTTGTAAGGCGTCGAACTTCTTTTCCACTGCTGCGACTTCCTCACGTAGGCCCTGTTCTAATTTCCTTTGGCTCTCCTCTAATTTCGTCAGCTGACACTCTTCCAGATTTTTCTGGCCATCCAGAAACTTGGCGGTTAGGTCCTCTGCTAACTTATTCTGGCCGTCCTTCAGGTCCTCTGCTAGCTTATTCTGACCGTCTTCTAATTTGGAAGTTAGGTCCTCGGCTAAACTTTTCTGGCTGTCTTCTAGTTTGGCAGTTAGGTCCTCGGCTAACTTCTTCTGGCCGTCCTCCATCTTCTTCTGGCCGTCTTCCATCTACTTTAGGTCATCCTTCAGGTCCTTGGCTAATTTCTTCTGGCCGTCTTCCATGCCAGTTAACTTTTCTAGCAATGCTGCCAATTTCTCCTCCATTTTAGTTGTTTGTCTTGTAAAGGGCATGCACTCACAGGAAAATTAGAGAAAATGACCTGCTCGGGTTTTGAAACCAGGACCGTCAGGTGTTGTGCTTGAGTTCGTAATCCGGCTTCTGACACCAGTTGTTACGTGCCACCCCCTAGTGGCACCTTTGTTAACTGGATTACGGTGGGTATAAAGCACAACACCAATTACTGCTTAAATAAATAATTAATTTTATTGCAGCCAGAAAAATACACTACTCAACAGCAATTATTACCTTACTCCAGTTTCCTCACGTCGAGAATACTTTCCCTTTCACTTGTCAACAGACCACAGTTAATCCTCTTCGCTAATGAGTCCGGTCCCGTACGCTAGCTCGAAATAGCTGCTCTAGGTCTGTCACTGTACTATACACTGTTTCACAAGCACCACAATCACTTCCTCGGTGTCAAGAGAATCAGCTTCACTAGGGGTTTCGCAAGTCACCACACTTCTGTCGCTCAGAATAATCGCTCACACTAGCTCGTAAAACACAACAACAACACTGCGTGACAGGTCGCACTTATATAGCAGGCCGGTGACTCAATAAATGCTTCTAGATCCATCCAGGGTTCACGGCTTCTCGAGGTTTCCATCGCTGGTCCAGTCACGAATATTCTGGACTACCCCTTTGTCCTAGTAGCCCTGTTGCATAAGGCGCACGCAATACAGGAGGCAGGGCACAGCCCAGCCCAGGGGCAGTTGTGACTCATGCGGCGAGCGATGACACGAACTCACAGCCGTAACAATACTTTAATATAATGTAAACATACATAATACAGGGTTTAACAAAAATTTACGGCACAAAAAGCAGGACACATTCCTCACACGTAGACGAAGAAATTATGTTATATGAGCAAGGGTCCGGAAACGCTTTGTTTCCATGTTACACCTCATTGTCTCCAACTCATTAATCATGGGAAACACACAAGAACAGAACGTCAGAATCATGGGGAATATGCACTCTTGGTTACGTTGTCATTAACGTAGGTGCACCGCCAATGGTTTGTTTTTCATGGCCCTGTTGCCATATGACTTACGGCATTGCTTGATTACAGTTGTTCGACAAAAAATGCACTTCATGCATGATGGAGCATCTCCTCATTTTAATGTTAATGTCCGTCGGTTTCTAAATAACAGATTCGGTGACAGATGGATAAGTAGAGGTAGACCATTGCCCGGCCTGCATGCTCCTTGGACCTAAACCCACTGGCGTTTTGTTTGTGGGGGTATTTTAAAGCTCTTGTGTATCGAACCCCAGTACAAGATGTTCAGATTTTCCGTACCCGTATTATGGAAGGATTCTAAACCATGCGCAATTTTCCAGGGATACATCTGTGCATCCGAGATGCACTACGACGGTGGGTTGATGCATGTGTCAATGCACATGGAGGGCATATTGAACATCTCCTGTGAGCAAGAGTTGCATGTGGTATGCTGATACGTTCTGTTCTTTTGTGTTTTCCATGATTAATGAGCTGGAGACAATGAGGTGTAACAGGGAAACAAGGCGATTCTGGACCCATGTTCTTATAACATAAGTTCTTCGTCTACGTGTGAGGAATGTGTCCTGCATTTTGTGCCGTACAGTTTTGTTACATCCTGAATATCCAGCTTATGCGGGGATAATCCGTTAAGACCATTAACGCAGTAAGCTGTAGGTGTGTAGACGGGAGCTAGCTGAGGAAACTGGTGACGGCTTAGGGTTTAGGACGGGGTACGTTCGGACACCATAACACCTATTGTCCTTAAATAGTTCATAATGTCTAGTGTCTAATTGTTTAATAGTACATTATGCAACGAACCTATAATGACAATAATTAAGACACGAGTATGTATATAAAACGAGCGTATGCGAGTTTTATAATTTCCATACGAGTGTCTTAATTACAATTATAGGCGAGCTGCATACGACTGTTTATGTTCGACGATAATTATTATAACTATTTTATGTTGGAGCATAAATATTCATAAATAGCTGTCGAGATTTCGCCAGTTTTATGTACTGAACAGAGCGCATGAGACGCAGAGAATGCCTTGTATTTGACCATGGCTTCCTCGATTACCCTATTATGACACTAGGCCAGGCAGTGAAATTTAAATTAGAAGGCCGTGGAACATAGCGCATCTAATTATCTAATTGGTCAAACAACTGTTTCTTGAGCTCTGATTGGTGGGAGAAACTGTTTCATAATGAAAAAAACTCCTCTCGGAACAGCGGAAGGCGGAGGTAGATTTCACCGGACAAACTTGGGGATAGGCGAAATTAGGCAGAAATGCAGGTTTTCGTAGAAGGATCAGACCTCATTTATTGCGAGAAAGTATTTTATAATTGGAGCTCAATTAACTTTGTTTTTCGTCATTTTATGCATATTTTAAACATTTTATTGTCTTATGAGGACGGTAACTTTCTTGTCATTTGGGGTCCATTTTTATACTTGTGGTCACACTGTCCTTATGCAAGGTTTCGACACTGATGTGTAACTATGTAACGGTCTGTTACTTCTTCACGCAAAATTATATCTCCCGCAGATATTTTGGTTGGTTCCTCAGTTTAGGAGCTGCGACAACGCGGTCATGTAACCACGTGTACTTTGGGTGAGTGTAGAATCTGTCTGATAAACGGTGTGAATTGTGATGGCTGTATTAGTCTGTAATTCAGGTAAGGACTGCAGACGGTCAATTTCAAGCAGTAGTTCCTAATGTTGCTACCAGATACTACCGTCAACGACACCTAGCTGTGGACTTATAAAAAAGAGTAAGGTGACAATCATTTAAGAAGAGTAGCAATGAAGATATAACAGGAAATGTAGGAGTAAGAAGGATTGAAGAAAGATTTATAGGACGTTGAAAACCTAAATTGTGTAATGTATGTAAAAAAGTCCTTCGTTGGGTTTCATAAAGTGAACATTGATTGTTCCAATTTCCTGTTTACAATAACAAACGGGTGAACTACGGAGATTACTATGAGATGAGCCATGTACAGTATACTGGAGTTAGGGCATAAGTGAAGCGTAGACGTATGATGGTTATGATGTGTCGGCGATTGTATTTACCTGTAAAAAAACAGATTGGATGGAATAATATTTCGCTTTCAAACTCTGAATACTCTTGCCATCGTCATGTCCAGTCGCCTTGAGTTGGGTTTTAATGATAGGTAGAAAATCTGTGAAAGGTATTATGATATTCATGGCTGGACCAGGACATGAAGCAGCTCCCTTAGCAGGTCTATCAACACATTCATTACCTGGAATATGAGAGTGACCCGGTACCCAAGAAAAAAAGTCCTCTCGGCACGCCGGAAGGCGGAGGTAGATTTCACCGGACAAACTTGGGGATAGGCGAAAATAGGCAGAATATGCAGGTTTTCGTAGAAGGATCAGACCTCATTTATTGCGACAAGGTATTTTATAATTGGAGCTTAATTAACTTTGTTTTTCGTCATTTTATGCTTATTTTAAACATTTTATTGTCTTATGGGAACGGTAACCTTCTTGTAATTTGGGGTCCATTTTTATACTTGTGGTCACACTGTCCTTATGCAAGGTTTCGACACTGATGTGTAACTATGTAACGTTCTGTTACTTCTTCACGCAAAATTATATCTCCCGCAGAGATTTTGGTTGGTTCCTCAGTTTAAGGGCTGCGACAACGCGGTCATGTAACCCCGTGTACTTAGGGATGGCTGTATTAGTCTGTAATTCAGGTAAGGACTGCAGACGGTCAATTTCAAGCAGTAGTTCCTAATGTTGCTACCAGGTACTACCGTCAACGACACCTACCTGTGAACTTGGCTACTAGATGCCACCGCAGCCAGCAACTCGCAACGAACGTTGGAATTTCCCCTCCAAAGGAAAGCATACTGAGGGATTTATAGCGCTCTTAGAAAATCCGACGACTTCGGCCGGCTTTGAACTCGCGACCTTGGGCATAGACATTCAGCATGCTTGCTACCAGTTACGTCACCGAAGCCGCTTCACACTTAGTCAGATGGAATTCTGAATATGATATCGTGCAAGTGCGTTATCTTGGCAACGTCTGATGGCTCATCCCTCATCAATTTAGTAGAGTTGCCATGGCAAGCACTGATAGCTCTTGGCATTTTCTTATAATTCCGAAATCATTTTTCACATCCCTTGGCATAATGGTGGGTCATATCAAAAATTCTTTAAGACAAAATTTTAGGTAATTATTAGGGGAATATTGTCCATTTTGTACGGTTTTGAAATTGTGCCTATTAAGAGAGATATGATTAATGTTTCCCGAAAAACCCACTTTTTCCCACCCCTTTGGTCAATGGATGGTGCTATAAAAAAACTCTTCAAACATAAATTTTTGGGCTTTATCCGACACATAGTAAGAACGTTGAACGGATTCGATATTTCACATATTAAGAGAGTTATAGCAATATTTCACTTCTTCGAAAAAAGCCCCCCATTTTCACCCCCTTCTACCGATTTAGCCCAGTAACGAACTCGACCGAGATTTTATAGGTATACATATTCGGTAAAAAGTGATTGGTGAAAAATTACGGCAGTTATCGTGTCCACAAGAAACTGATATATATATACTTTTGAACTGACGGTGGTTTTGGGGTCTGGGGGATGTGAAACGCGAAGATATGTCGAAATTTTCCGGAAGTCGAAACATGGTAGCCTACCCATTGCAATAGTTAGCTTTCTAATGAAATCTACCTCTTTTTGGTTCCTCAGTTTAGGGGCTGCGACAACGTGGTCATCTAACCCCGTGTACTTTGGGTGAGTGTAGAATCTGTCTGATAAACGGTGTGAATTGTAATAGATGTATTAGTCTGTAATTCAGGTAAGGACTGCAGACGGTCAATTTCAAGCAGTAGTTCCTAATGTTGCTACCAGGTACTACCGTCAATGACACCTAGCTGTGAACTTGGCTACTAGATGCCACCCCAACCAGCAACTCGTAACGAACGTTGGAACTTCCCCTCCAAAGGAAAGCATACTGAGGGATTTTAGCGCTCTTAGAAAATCCGACGACTTCGGCCGGCTTTGAAACCGCGACCTTGGGCATAGACATTCTGCATGCTACCAGTTACGTCACCGAAGCCGTTTCCCACTTAGTCAGATGTCAAAGTCAACCCCTGGCACCATCCAGCCCATGACGGGCTAAGGCCGACCAAGCGACCGCTGCCCAGCCATTTGGCCTGCAGATATTGGGGTGACGCGTGATCAGCGCGTCGGGTCCCCTCGGCCGTTAATATTGGTATTCGTGATCGGGGTGCTGTCTCACTGTCAGACAGCTACTCAATTGTCCTCACGAGGCTGAGTGCACCCCGTTCCAACCCTCACGTCAGTTTTAAAATTCTTGACGGAGCCGGGGATCGAACCCGGGGACTCCGGGTGAGAGGCAGGCGCGCTACCCCAACACCACGGGACCGGCTTAGTCAGATGGAAATACTGAATCTGATCTCGTGCAAGTGCGTTGTCATGGCAACGGCTCATCCCTCATCAATTTAGTAGTGTTGCCATGGCAACCTCTAATAGCTCTTGGCATTTTCTTATAATTCCGAAATCATTTTTCTCATCCCTTGGCGTAATGGTGGGTCATATCAAAAATTCTTTCAGACAAAAGTTTTAGGTAATTATTAGGGAAATATTGTCCATTTTGTACGGTTTTGATATTGTGCCTATTAAGAGAGATATGATTAATGTTTCCCGAAAACCCCACTTTTTTCCACCCCTTTGGTCAATGGTTGGTGCTATCAAAAAACTTATTTGACATAAATTGTTGGCACTTATCCCACACATATTATGAACTTTGAATGGATTCGATATTTCACGTATTAAGAGAGTTATAGCGAAATTTCCATTTTTTGAAAAAAGCCCCCCATTTTCACCCCCTTCGACCGATTTTGCCCATTAACGAACTCGACAGAGATTTTATAGGGATACATATTATGTAAAAAATTCAAAGTGATTGGTGCAAAATTACGGCAGTTATCGTTTCCACAAGAAACTGATATATATATATACATACATAAATTATGTATAAACTTTTGAACTGACGGTGGTTTTGGGGTCTGGGGGATGTGAAACGCGAAGATATGTCGAAATTTTCCGGAAGTCGAAACATGGGACCCATTGCAATAGTTAGCTTTCTAATGAAATCTACCTAAAGCAATCTAAGATCCGAATTGTGTCAATTATACTCGAAATATACCAATTGTCAATGCGAACGATGTTTTGTAAAGCCTGTAATATACTTTGAGAATCAGTAACAATAAGTGTGCGAGGAATACTTTGCCCTCGCAACGAACGTTGGAACTTCCCTCCAAAGGAAAGCATACTGATGGATTTTTTACGCTCTTAGAAAATCCAACGACTTCGGCCGGCTTTGAACCCGCGACCTTGGGCATAGAAGCTCAGCATGCTACCAGTTACGTCACCGAAGCCGCTTCACACTTAGTCAGATGGAAATCTGAATCTGATATCGTGCAAGTACGTTGTCATGGCAACGTCTGATGGCTCATCCCTCATCAATTTAGTAGTGTTGCCATGGCAACCTCTGATAGCTCTTGGCATTTTCTTATAATTCCGAAATCATTTTTAGCTTATTTTCAATTTTGAAAAAAAAAATAGGCTTATGAGATCATCTTTTGTCCGTGTGTGTGTGCGTGTGTGTGTGTGTGTGTGTGTCCCTAATAAATACTAAACGGTTGGAACGATTTCAATGAAACTCGGTAAGTTCATAGCACTATTCCGGGCGATCCCAACCGTGCCCTTCAAATTTTGTTACGTCTCACCAATCCAAAATGGCGGCTGTGAGAAATATTTCACCGGCATTCAATATCTCCGAAACTATTCCCAATATCACCCTGGAATTTTTTTCGGTCATAAAGGGAACTACTAGAAGTTCACCTATGCGTCTTTTGAAAAACTGGTAACTACAAAATCAACATGGCGGCCACGCGAATTTGGGACTTTTAAATAGACGTTTCTCGCGATTTAACCAACCAAACGCAACAAAACTTGGTGCAGTATATGTTTGTACACTTTGTAATGCACCGACATCTAACTTCGTTCAATTGTTTACATAACCACAAGATGGCGGAAATGCGAAATATTTCACCGCCATTCTATATCTCTGAAACTATTAGCGGTATCACCCTGAAATTTTGTACGGAGATAAACAGCACTACTGAAAGTTCATCTATAAGACCTTCAAAAACCGGTTAACTACAAAACGAACATGGCGGCCAAGCGAATTTGAAAATTTTAAATAGACCTTTCTCGCGATTTAATGTTCCAAACGCAATGAAATCTGGTACAGGAAATGTTTATACACATTGCAATGCACTGGTATCTAATTTAGTTCAATTGTTTACATAACCTCAAGATGGCGGCTGTGCGAATTTTAAAATTATTATTTTTATTTCTTGTGTCGTAATCATGCGATCGAAGTGAAAGTTTGAATAATGAACCTACGCAATAATTTTCCTTTAATGTTACATGCCTCTATGGCCTATACATTTAACAATCCAACATGGCGACCATCCGAAATATTTAGACGGCTCTGAATATCTACGAATCTATTATAGCAATCAAACTGAATTACTTTTATGTTCATAGGGGCTGTGAACTTAAGTTCACCTATAGGACCTTCAATAACCTGGTGATCAGAATTCCAACATGGCGGCGACGCGAAATATAAATATTCACATGGACGTTTCTCGCAATTTAACCATCCGAGTGTAGTGAAACTTGGTACAGTAAATACTTATACGAATGTTAATCCACTGACATCTAATTTATTTCAATTGTTTCCATAACCACAAGATGGCAGCTGTGCGAAATTTTAAAATCTCGTTGTTACTTCTTGAGTCCTAATCATGCGATTGAAATTTGAATGCTACACGTACACAATTATCTTCATGTAACAGTACATAACTCTAGGAACTACATATATAAAATCCAACATGGCGACCCTCCGAAATATTTAGTCGGTTCTCAATGTCTACGAATCTATTACAGCAATCAAACTGAAATTTTGTATGTTGATAGTGGCAGTTAACATAAGTAGGATATATGAAAATAGGCTGTATAGTTCTTCAAGGAACTACTTGTTCTCATCTCTTGGCGTAATGGTGGGTCATATCAAAAATTCTTTCAGACAAAAGTTTTAGGTAATTATTAGGGGAATATTGCCCATTTTGTACGGTTTTAATATTGTGCCTATTAAGTGAGATATGATTAATGTTTACCGAAAAACCCACTTTTTCCCACCCCTTTGGTGAATGGTTGGTGCTATAAAAAAACTCTTCAAATATAAATTTTTTAGTATGAACTTAGAACGGATTCTATATTTCACATATTAAGAGAGTTATAGTAATATTTCACTTTTTCGAAAAAAGCCCCCCACTTTCACCCCCTTCGACCGATTTGGCCCAGTAACGAACCTGACCGAGATTTTATAGGTATACATATTCGGTAAAAAAATTCAAAGTGATTGGCGCAAAATTACGGCAGGCGGCTTCGGTGGCGTAGTTGGTAGCATGCTGAGCTTCTATGCCCAAGATAGCGGGTTCAAACCCGGCCGAAGCCGTCGGATTTTTTAAGAGCGTTAAAAATCCCTCAGTATGCCTTCCTTCGGAGGGGAAGTAAAGCCGGCGGTCCCATGTCATAGATTTATGGCATGTTAAAGATCTTTCCACTAATTACACCTGTGTGAAACTAAATTGGATAGGTTAAGGATGTAAACAACGCTCTTAGGTTGCTACGTTCGTTGCCAAGAGCCGACTGCGGTGGCGTCTAGTAGCTAGTTCTGAACTAGGCCTAGTAGTCGTTGACGGTGGCGTTTGGCGGCAAAAGTAGGAACTATTTGAAAATTCAAAGTTGCAGTCTCTACTTGAATTAAAAAACAGATACACACACTAATACAGTCATCACAATTAACACCGGTTATCAGACAGATTCTACACACACCCAAAGTACACGGGGCTACATGACCGCGTTGTCGCAGCCCCTAAACTAAGGAACCAACCAACCAACCAACCAAAATTACGGCAGTTATCGTGTCCACAAGAAACTGATATACATATATATACATAAATTATGTATAAACTTTTGAACTGACGGTGGTTTTGGGGTCTGGGGGATGTGAAACGCGAAGATATGTCGAAATTTTCCGGAACTCGAAACATGGTACCCATTGCAATAGTTAGCTTTCTAATGAAATCTACCTAAAATAGTGTTATAATTAGCCTCATTATAGTACAGTTTTCGGACATATAATAGTCAGGGTCGAACATAATAGTACATTATGCAACGAGCCTATACTGGCTATAATTAAGACACGAGTATTTTTATAAAACGAGCGTATGCGAGTTTTATAATTGCCATACGAGTGTCTTAATTACCATTATAGGCGAGTTGCATACGACTGTTTATGTTCGACGATAATTATAACTTTATTATTTGTTTTAATATAAATATTCATAAATATCTGTTGAGAGTCAGCTACTTGAATTTTGTGATCGCAGAGCGAGCGTTGGGTGTTATATCTCTGTCTTTCAAGATCTTTGGACGACCGACGCATGCGCTCTGTGTGTTTGCAATGCCATATGCAGCCCATATGTTTACATCTGCCACCCCTCAGTAATATTGTCACTGGAGTTGTTTGAAGACAATGAATGCGCTGTGTAGAAATTATATTAAGGTACAGTGCTATTTGTTGTCTCATATTCGCCAGTTTATTTACGCGAACATATGGACGGTGCCGGTAATCTATTATAGTTCGATGTTGTGTTTATGTCCGACATGTTGGATTTTGAGCGCACGCGTGAAGGTATCGTTACCTAATTGGTCAATAAACGAGCTCTGATTGGCTGGAGAAACTGTATCATAATGAAAAAGTGTGTTATAATGACCATCATTATGATACAGTTTTCTGGCACATAATAGTGAGGGTCGAACATAAAATAACATTTAAAGGAATGAATGATCAGATATGAACCGATAACTTTTCAGCTGTTTGGTAGAGCGTGGGGCCATTACGTTACGAAGTTAAAAGTTAGTTACCTAAAACTGTGCACCATTTTTCAAGCAAAATATAATATTTTTTGTGAAAAGTTCTTTGAAATCCCCCCTAACTTCTACTCTCAACTCAGACACATTGCATGAGCTCGCAAATACGTCATGCTATGTATTACTAATACCAGACATTCCACGCAAAAATAGGCAAATTCAAGTAGTGGTGCGATAAGCGGCTTGGTCTCATATCGGTTCATCTGGTTTGGCCAGAAACTTACCTTTTGTGTAAAGGTCTCTCCATGTAGATTCACACTGTTCCTAATTCCCTCCATCCTCCGCTTCGACTCTGAGAAGAAGTAAGCCAATCAGTAACAAACAGGACGACCAAGGTCACACTACAACGCAAAGGGAAACTCTAATGGATAATCCTAACACTTGACTTCTTGCTGTTTGCACGGTTTGCCTTGTATCGTTGACACAGAAATGAAACACACAAAATCAGGCAATCTTCATTATGACATCGCGTGTTCTCCGACTTCATGTAACATGCATAAATAATATGCACTTTGTTCGTGCAAACCTTGGTCCAATAAGCTACGTAATTTGTGAGTTCAAGGAAAAGATAAGTGATAAGTCGGTACCCATGTTTGCGTAGAGTTAGGAACAGAAGACACAATTGATTATTTCCTGGTAGTGATTTCGTTTCTGCAATTTTTGTCCAAATTACGAGATCTTCAATGGTACAGTCCTCGTATTATACTGTATATCCGCCGGTGAGCGACCGTTGCATTTCTGAGAATTTGAGCCGTGACTTCCTCTACTCCTATTCACGTGACGTTCAGACGGCCGACTGAGCTTAATGCACTCGGCACACTATCGTCAGTGTGTGTAGTTGTGACGATTTGCGAAATGTTTTTTCTGAGGCGAGTACAGTCGATATACGAGGGGTGATCAGAAACTCAGATTACAAAGGCTGCAGTGAATCGAGTACTTTTTATTTCATGCAACCAATACAGCCTACTGATAGTACATTCATTAGGTCATTTTTCGACATAGTCTCCATATCGGCGTAGGAACTTATTGCCTCGTGGTATGAGTTTAATTATTTTTATATATAATACTAATGGGCCCGTGCGAGCTTTCGCAACGTGAATGTAGGTTTATGGGGTAGTAGGGAGGAGTGTGGGAGAACGAAGATTTAAATATTGAAGAAATGTATTTATTGTTATTAAACGGCATACGTACATGAGAAGAACACAAAGAATTAGGCACAACAGTGTTTTGTACTTGTCACAGCACCTCTTTGTAGTCAATATTCGATGTTACAACGAATTCATCGGTTATTGTTTGCTCGGGAGTTTCTTCTACAGCAATTTTTACATTTGCAAAGGATTGAACCTTAGAGAAAGTCTTGGCGTGACCACACCGGAGCCATCTGCTGAGAGACTCCTCAGCTAGCAGTACGGCGCGCTACCGCCAGATGGATACCGCCGCCGCGCTGCCCTGCGCTATAGCGGCAGGCTCGCCTAGCAATACGCCGCACTCCGTCAAGATGGCTGCCGCCGCCACGCCTCCCTGCGCTCTAGCGGCAGGCTCGCCAGGTTAAGGTGCTCCCATTGTAAATGTATATTTGTTTAGGGATTTATTTAATTGTGAGGCATTTAAAGAGGAAGTGAGTGCGTTTCGGGCACGCATGGGGTTATGCGGAACCTGTAGGTACCTCATAAGTGTAGGTTGGTGTTAACAGGGCCTTATTTTCGGTACAAAACCCGAATGGGACCTTAGCAGAATAATATAGGGAGGATTTGCAAATCAGAGTAATTCCCCAGTGGCAAATTGTACAAAATAATACAGAAAATTACCAACTATAACATCAAACACAATATACACAATTCGCGATTTAGGAACTATAGTAATTACATCGTAGTATTTACACAAAATGTCAACCTTGTCTTGAATACATGAATATGTTTGGGGAAAGGCTCTAATACTGAGGCAGGTAATGAGTTCCAATTATGAATACCAAGATTAATGAAAGAATATTTCCCATAATTTGTACGCTGTGGTCGGACCTTAAATTTATGTGGATGATCTGCCCTGCTCAGGTAGGTGGGATTTCCTGGACGTTTGCTTAGTTCTCTCCATGCAGGCCGATTAGTGTAAGTGTTAAATATTGCGTATAGTCTGGATTTCGTCCTTCTATCTTCCAGAGATTCCCACCCGAGTTTTTCTATCATTCGAGTTACACTACTTTTAGGATTAAAATCGTTAAGCACAAACCTAGCAGCCTTCCTTTGTACCATCTCCAGCTCAATGGTGAGCCCTATCTGATATGGGTCCCAAACCGCTGAGCCGTATTCCAAGATTGGCCTTACCAGGGTCAAATATTCTAATTCTTTTACGGTGGAGCTGCTGCCTTTAATTACTCGCTTTACATAATGAAGTGAATTGTACGCTTTGCAGACGACACAACCCACATGAGTACTCCATTTCATACCATTCCTTACATGGATGCCCAAGTATTTGTACGAGTCTTCTTCTACAAGTATTTCCGAGTCAATATTATATTGAAAATCAGGCCTTCGCCCTCTCCCTATTCTCATGAGACTACATTTACTCGTATTTAGCTTAATTCTGCTGTCAACCACCCATTTATGAACCAGGTTGAGGTCAGTTTGCAACTGAGCGTTGTCTTGTGATGTTTTAATATACCTGTATATTACACAATCAACCGCAAACATTCGGCAGTCACTTTGAATCTCATTCGGTAGGTCGTTAATAAGTGCCAGAAATAACAGTGGCCCAATCACATATCCTGAGGGATTCCTGACGTTATCAAAATATGATCCGAGATTATATTACCCATTTTAACCATTTGCGAGTGACCAGTCAAGAACTCTTGAATCCATAAAATTACTCGATTACCAATCTTCGTTGCCGTTAATTTACGGAGTAGTATGTCATGTGGGACGACATCAAATGCCTTCGCAAAATCTATAATTACAGCGTCAACTTGCAACACACAGTCTAGCGAGTCATTAATATCCTGAAAGAGCGATAACATTCGGCTCTCACGTGAGCACCCTTGTCTAAATCCGTGTTGCCTCCCATTAAGCCATGATAACATTCGGCTCTCACGTGAGTACCCGTTTCTAAATCCGTGTTGCCTCCCATTAAGCCATGATAACTTTCCCCACTGTTCCCTTAAGACGTAATCAGAAATAAGGTGCTCCATCAGTTTACATGTGATGGATGTGAGGCTAACAGGCCTATAGTTTCCCATTACCAATCTGTTCCCTCCCTTGAATTTTGGAATTATTGTAGCTCTTTTCCAGTCTTTGGGTATTTATGTGTTATTAATTGATGCTTGATCAGCACCCGCAAGTATCGCCCAATGGCTGTACCTCCCAGTTTCAGCACAGTCCACAAATATTTTCTGGGCCTTTCGATATATTTTTACGTATGGTTTCCTGGAGACCGTTACAAATACATCCATGCTGCAATACAAATCCTGTCCGACTCTGAGTTTTTCCCCAATTTCCTTCATTACTTGTTCAAAGTATTGATTGAAAAGTAAGGGTGATAAGTAGCAGCCTTATCTTATACCTTTCTGAAAACCAGATTTTTTTCTCATGTCCTTCAGCTCGAATGTCTTCAGTCTTGTTTCTGTATAGATTGCAGAGCACCCTTCTATCCCTGCACTTGATTCCAATCAACGTTGTTAAAAGCCTTTTCTAAGTCTACAGATGCCATGAATGTTCTCTTATCCTTCCTTATTCTAGCTTCCAAAATCAGCCTAAGATTTAGTACAGCTTCTCTTGTTCCTACGTTTCTCGTGAAGCCAAACTGGTTTTGATCTAACTCTTCTTCTATCTGACTTTCCATAGATTATTGATTATCTTAGCTTTACTTAACACCATTTCATTCAATTGGACTGTTTTATGTTTTGCTATCAGACATGTTAACGTCAAGGTTGTTGACGTTTAACATTGTTCCGTATTGACGAGATTATATAACTAGAAAAAATAATTATTCTTGTAAATATGGGTCCGCCCAGTCAATACCTTTAATTATAATCTAATCAAAGATCACATCTATTTATACATTACTGGGCATGTTTCGGGATCCCATTTATCCTGATCCTTTCATCAGCTTATATAAGATTGGCTCAACAAATTAAGATAGAGCACTCCTTTGTACAATCATAGTTAAAACAGGGTGATAAAATGAAAATGGAATGTATGGTGCGTGAAAACATATGGACAAGATATGGCAGACAATAAAACCTAATACACTCGATAAAACATGGTTAAAACACAAAGTTAATGACATTAAAGATAAAAACACTGAAAGCTAAAATTGCAAGTCCCAATTCGTTAAAATGCATAAAATTCACCATATTTTTTTTTTTAGGGGATTCACCACTGAAAATAGTGAAAAATCATGAAATTTTCAAAATTTTCAAAATTTCATGATTTTTCACTATTTTCAGTGGTGAATCCCCCTAATATGCTGAATTTTATGCATTTTAACGAATTGGGATTTGCTATTTTAGCTTTCAGTGTTTTTATCTTTAATGTCATATTAACTTTGTGTTTTAACCATGTTTCATCGAGTGTATTAGGTTTTAGTGTCTGCCATATCCTGTCCATATGTTTTCACGCACCATACATTCCATTTTCATTTTATCACCCTGTTTTAACTATGTTTGTACAAAGGAGTGCTCTATCTTAATTCGTTGGGCCAATCTTATATAAGCTGATGAAGGGATCAGGATAAATGGGATCCAGAAACATGTCCTGTAATGTATAAATAGATGTGATCTTTGATTAGATTATAATTAAAGGTATTGACTGGGCGGACCCATATTTACAAGAATAATTATTTTATTCTAGTTATATTATGTTTTGCTACCAGATAGGGCCTACTCGTTTTCAAACATGCTTTTCGTCTTCCTCTCTGTCTCTTATGAAGAATTTTAAAGGCGATTAAAATGAAGCCAGATATTGAAAATTTGAGATATCAAGTTTTCTATAAATATTAACTGCAAATGTCAAACTTATACCTCTCTCTACGATAAAATAACCCAATGGCTTTCAATACAATATTCCATTTCTATCTTGCATGTAACATTAATTTGCAAGGTTCACAATGCGAATGACCGCCCTTGACTTGATTGTCATTCTGCTGAAATCTTATCGAAAGATCTAATAAACAACTCCTGTTTGATACATTATATTGCGTGATGTCCAGGGGGGAATGACATAAGTCTTGTGACATGAGCTACGTTATTGTGCTGCACCAAATAGTTGGATTTTCCCCCTTATTGTTTGCAGATTATCCGGATTAACGTAAGAGGAAAATTGTCACGTGCCATGGGTAAATGTGATCCGACCGTAAATAATATAGAAATAAAACTCAGCACTTTTCTAGGTTTATGCCGTGTGTTGTGTGGGGGTTCGCCCAGGAACACAAAGCTGGCTCATCAGCGGGCTCTTGGTGTTACGCGCCCGAAACTTGAGTGTTCCAAAAGCTATGGACATGTTTCTTTTGTAGGGTGAAGTTGAAGGCTAGGAAGGAAGCTACAGTGAGCGACATGAAATTAGGGCTGGCTAAAACGAAAATATATGGAGCATTATTTAAGCCTCGGGTCAAAAATACCCAGGTGCCAGTCCTCGCGGGTTAATGAATGAACCACGACATAACATAAAACCTTTTTATTTTTCTTGAATGAAAGCGTTAAATCTTAAATTTAAATCAAACATCGAAACTGAAAAATGGATGCACTCATTATCCGAATCAAAATCCGATTGAAGATGAGTCCAGTCATGGCAGACATCATACCTGCACCCCACCTCAATCATGCTACTCAGAAAGAATGGCAAGCAAGGTTACATTAGAATGTCTTAACTTTGCTACTACTAGTAAGATTGACTTGCTTCTACCTCTGGCAACTCTCGAAGACGGCATATAAAGGATATACATGCCCAGGTATCAGATTCCATCAAATACTGAGGTACAGTATGGTTTATCCAGGCTTCCGCGACTCGAACTAGGGAACCTCTCTCGTTCCCCTGGCTCCGAACTGGTAACTGGATTACCCCACCGCAGTAGAAATGGTCTCCACCATCCAATCGTAAGCTCCGACTCGCCCGCGCGAAGTTCGTCATCTCTCAATAGCGCCTCGACACTCGAATGATACCATGGAATAAGTCCATCAACTCCGTGGTTATAAGGAAACTAAGTTTCATGTCCGAAATGGACTCAGCTCCTTCGTAAGCACTACCAAAATATGTAGGATGCAGTGGTGATTACTTACGAAGTGTTCATTGCTAATGCTCGGTTAGTAGTGTTCATGCGTCCGGATGGGAACCTTTAAATGTCAGCCGGCCTCGGCAATACCGCTAGGCACGATATCAGCTGCATGTGACATAACGTGAGACTGGTTGCCTCGCTCCTCGCCGAGTTGATATGCAGCGCTGAAAATGTACCGAACTCAGGACTATGGCATAACGGTACAGTACCTAACGTAAGACCACGGCCGCCTCCTTCCCTCTTCCTTGCCTATCCCTCTCAATTATCCCCTCGCTTCCCATCCCTCAAAAAGCCTCAGGCCGCCTAGGTGAGGTGCTTGTCCCACCTCCCCAGTTGTATCCCCGGACTCGAGGTTTCAAGCACCAGGACACTGCCCTGGAGGCGGTAAAGATGGTACCCCTTGCTGAGTCCGAGAGAAAAGCCAACTCTGGCAGGTAAAAGACTAAGAAAAAGGAAGAAAAATATTGCGATGAAAAGTTGTAACTACAACATAAGATATTGTTTGTCTGCTACTCATGTGTACAGATGCTGATACCTATCTGAAGTTGTGGAATGTCTACAGGCTGCTCAGACAATCAGTTTTCGTGTAGGCTTTAGCAAAATGTTTGAATAATAAATCTGAATTCTTTGAATTTGAGTAGCATTCATAAAAGTATGCATCTCTTGGAAAGATTTCAGATTTTGTAAGTTTTTTTACAAATTTAACAGTCCTTAATCATCATATATATTATTTCAGTAGTATAGATCCCTCGTGTGGCGCTCACAAGCGACCGAACGTGACAAAAGCGCATTCAAATGAAAGAGAATAGACATTGGCAGTGACTTAATGCACTCTAATTACATACATATCTATAACTAGCAAGTACCCACGGCTTCGCTCGCGTCATAGTCGTGTTATATTGTTATTCAATGAAATGCAGGTTTAAACCCGTTAACACCCATTTAGAACCTGAATATCCAAAAATCCCTCCTTAGTAGACGTTTTCGACACACAACAAACATATCCACAAAATAACATATTTCAAACTTTAATAGTTTTGGTTGGTCGATGAGAGTCAACATCCAAAACTCCTTCCTTATTGGATGTCTTTCTTCCAGAATTTCACCCCTCCCTATAGGCCCCTTAAATTGGATTTATGAAAAAACGATCGAACACCTATTTATATTAATTACTAGCAGGTACCCGCGGCTTCGCTCGCGATCAAGACAATGGGGACGATGCATTATTGCTGATAATTGGTTTATTCTATTACAGCAATCGCGGCTACAGGTGGGTCGATTCTAATTCTGAAAATTCTGATACATACAGTATATTGATATGAGCAGCTAAAGTGGGAATTTTATAGAGTTGTGAAAGTCTGCAGGGTACGATGTTACGTTATGTGAACACATTTGAAAATTTTGGTTTTGGTTTTGCCATCTTCTGCTGAGACATGACGATTTTGTTGTCCGGATACTCACCAGCACGCCACATGAGAAACAAGAAGTTCCGTTAAGAACTATACAGCCTACTTTTCATGCCAATGATTATTCTACAGAATATGAACCTATCTAGAATAATGACGAAATTAAGTTGCTAATATCGAAATTTCCAATTAGTTCGAAATACTGTATACCTGGCATAATGTATCCTAATAGAGCACTACAGTTGGCAGCCCTGTTGACTGAATATATTCTTAGTTCCATCTCTTAAGGTACAAAATACAAAATTTGGTTGAAGTCCAATGAATCGCATGGATGTTACATGCAGTTAAACATTGGATCTAACAGCGCGCGTAAAATCATGTTGGCAACAATGTCATGCATGTATTGGTCAGAAATAATCTGAAATAATATGATCTATTGTTGTGCCAATTTTGAATGAAATCCATTAGTTAGTATAGAAGTTACATGCATTTTAAAATTGGACCTATCAACAGGCTTAGAATCATGTTAGCAGCACTGACGTATATTAGTTACTCCAAATTCGTCTAGAATGCCAGGTACTATACGTGTGCAAATTTTAGAGCTATTGGCTTGCATACTTTCTGATATATTGATATTAGGGAAACAAAAATAGGGACAGCACATATTAACAGTTGGCATCCCTGGTTGCTCCTTAGAATACGCATAGTCATATCTGTTATGGTACACATAACACATACGAAATTTGGTTGAAATCCAAATGATAGTATGGAAGTTGCATGTATTTAAAGTTGGACCTGTCAGCAGGCTTAGAATCATGTTGGTAGCACTGACGTATATAAGTTACTCCAAATTAATATAGAATGTCAGGTACTATACGTGTGCATAGTTTAAAGCTGACGGCTTGCATACTTTCTGATATATTGGTATTTGGATAAAATAAATTAGGAGCATTTATTAACAGTTGGTAGCCCTGGTAGGTCTTAAGAATACGCTCAGTCATATCTGGTTATGTACACATACAACATACGAAATTTGGTTGAATTCCAATTGATAGTGTAGAAGTTATATGCATTTAAAAATTGGACCTATCAGGAGGCTTATAATCATTTTGGCAACACTGCCATGTTTGGCCTCCTGGAAATTAAACTGAAATATTATGGTCTGTACGTGTGCCAATTTTGAAATAGCTCCCATTCATACTTTCCAAGATATCCAACATGGAGCTCAAATTTCAATTGCGATTTTTTAGCAGTTGGTAGCACTGACATCATTTTCAAATATGGCCGTGAGATATTCAGGTGTAGATCTTTACTCCTACCAAATTTTGTTTCGATTGCTGCAGCCGTTTAGGAGTTGATAGGGGGACACACACACACAGCCAGCCAGACAGACAGGCAGAAGGACAGACAGACAGACAGACAGACACACATTTGCCCGATCTCATAAGTCTACTTTTTTCTCATTTTTGCAAAATGTGAAAAGTAGGCTAAAAATGGTTTTGTCTAAACGTACACCTGGAATGGGAAATCTATCGGAATATGGGGAATTAAAAGTATCTATATATTTAAAACAGTAAGGTGATTTTTGTTATCACGAGATAGAGAGAACGACAGAACCAATTTACTTCGTAGAGCACTCTAACGAAAGCTCTTGGCCTGTAGATTTGCAGAGTGTCTCTAAAATAAACAAATATATTACGGTATATTTTTAAATAAATATAGAAAATAGCAGAATTCAGCCCCTCGCGCATGCGCACAATCCGCCTGGGCTCATGACAAAATGGCGGTGAGAAGTCCATTAAAATGTAAGTTATTTAATAAGCTTCCATGTAATTGAAAACATACATTAACCAAGTTCTGACAATACAATATAATAACAGTATGAACATATACGAATGTATATTGATTTTATTGATAATGAATTGGATTATTTTCTTCAGATAGCGGCTTTTGAAGATAGTGAATGGTTGCGTCTGCATCTAAGTCTGAGTGCGCGAGTAGCTATTTGGTTAAGGCGATTGACTGTGGATCCAAGGATCGCAGGTTCGATCCCAACTCTCGCCAGTATTTTTTATTTTTTTGCCACTGAAATATTGTTTTATCAAGGAGTATTAGTAAGGTTTTATGTCGGTTAAAGATACATATTTCTACACATTTTCTCAACACGTTTTATTTCCGTTTTACCATTGCATTACAGCATGTCCTCAATACGTCGTTTGAATATCTGCAATCAGTTCCAGTAACTGACGACAGATGGCAGTACCTCGCCAATATAGTTCCAGTAACTGAGAGCAGATTGCGTCGATATATTTAAAACACAAGGCATGGCCTTGATGGCGAGTCTTCGCGTGATAGTTAAATATTGTTTTATCAAGGATTATTAGTAACGTTTTATGTCAGTTAAAGATTCCTACATTCCCTCTCAATAAGTTTTATTTCCGTTTTACCATTGCATTACAGCATGTGGTCAAAAGAGCTAATATCTGCCATCAATTGCAGTAACTGACAACAGATGGCAGTACCTCGCCCATATAGTTTCAGTAACTAACAACAGATGGCAGCACCATTGCATCGATATATTTAAAACACAAAACATGGCGCGTTTTCAAGTGATGGAGAGTTATAGGCTAGAGGGGAATTTTTAAGAAGGGAAACGTTGAAGAACATTAACTGACAGTTGAGTGTGTAGGCTATGTTGTTTATGTACTTTAATATTGCAATTTCTTCCCAATGCTTCGGTGGTCAAGTTGGTAGCATCCTAGACTAAAAGTTATAAATTATGCATCGTCGATATACTCTTAAATTATTAGTGAAAAGGTAGTTTTCCAGGCCCTGGCGCGTGTCCACAATTGCTTTCGCCATGAGAGACACTTGGCAAACATAATTCGTTTGAAGGGCTCCGACATCGTTGTCACTCAGCCCCATGTACTTTGGTGTGTAAGTGTAAAATTTTCTCTGATAACCCGTATTATTGTGATAGCTGCATTACTTTGTGTATTTGTAATTAAGGTGGGAAATGGCAAGGTGACGGCCGAGGCCTTAAGTTAGGAACCATCCCGGTATTTGCCTTGAGTGGAAGTGGGAAACCACGGAAAACCACATCTAAGATTGTCGAGGTGGGAATCAAATCTTCCTCTTCTTAGTTATACCTCTAGAGACTGAATGTGCCCCGTTTTTGCCCTCAGACCAGAATTAAATTTCTTGGCAGAGCAGGAAATGTAACCCGGGTCTCCGAGGCGATAGCCAAGAATGGGTGGGCTTCCATGTGTTAATACGATTTTTGACATGCACGGGACATAGAATTCTAAAACAGCCTCCATTAGGGTGACTGCCGAAGTGAGTATTGAGTATATGCCTAAGCTCATTCCAGTAGTTGGCGAAGTTATTCTATGTTCCCCTGCAAAATGTACTGCCATAAACTATAACAGGTGATGGAAATAGCTTATTTAGAGCAGTTTTGTACTGTTTATATCAAAATGAAGAACGTCATTCTGCGCTGCGTTTTCAAGCTATTGCCAAACATTTCGCTGGCAGGAACAATTATAAGGAATTTATTGTAAGCGATCAGTCTCATCGCATTCTCCTCACCAACCAACTTGAGTATGAGAGTCTCTGGACGGTCATGTTGAACTTCATTGTATAAGACAGTTGTTTAATGATTATTTGTTTAGAGTACTGAATCTAACTACGCAGTTGATTTCGGCAATGGAAGTATTTTTTGCCATTTAATATTTAGCGGCTCCGATATTGCAGGTCACTATAGTGTTATCGAATAATACGAAGCCACATTTAAAATCCAATATAAATAGGCCATTTCAGAAACAATTCCAGATGTTATGCAGTACAGTGAAAGGTCTTTGACGATCAAATGTAAACATTGTTCTACATTGTATTTCTCTTGCGTAAAATCTACGCGCGGTTACTTTGGCCTTTACTGTTGTGATGGTAAAATTGATCTGCTGAAATATAAAATATTTGCCAAGCTGCAACAATGCAATGATATTAATTTTAAAGTCATTGAACTTATATCCAGTAGTTCAAACACATACATCAGCGTTAACATATTGGCGAACATAATTCATTTGATGGACTCAGACATCGTCGTCACTCAGCCCCGTCTATTTTGGTGTGCGAGTGTAAACTTTTCTCTGATAACCTGTGTTAATGTGATGGCTGTGTTGATGTGTGCATTTGTAATTAATGCGGGGAATGGGGAGTTAACGACCGAGGCTTTAAGTTAGGAACTATCCCGGTATTTGCCTGGAGTGGAAAACTCGGAAAACCAAATCCAAGATTGTTGAGATGGGAATCAAACTTTGCTCTTCTTAGTTTTGCCTCACGAGTGCGGCCCGTTCCAGTCCTCAGACCAGAATTAAATTTCTTGGCAGAGCGGGGATCGAACCTGGAATCCGGGGCAATAGCTCAGAATGTAGCCTTAAGAATGGGCTTACCTGTGTTAATACGATCTTTGACAAGCACTGAACATATAATTCTAAAACTCCCTCCATTACTGTGGCTGGCGAAGTGAGTCTATGCTCATTCCAGTAGTGGCGAAGTGATTCTATGCTCCCTTGCATAATTTACTGTCATGGAAATACAAAGTATTGTACCTTCAACAGGTGATGGAAATTCATTATTTACAGCAATTTCATTCTGTTTATTTCAAAATGAAAATCGTCATCCTGAGTTGCGTTTGCAAGCAAATTGCAAAAATTGCAAGGATTTTATTATTGGCGATCAATCTCATCGCATTCTCATCAGCAACCAACTTGAGAATGGAAGTATTCATTGTATATGTGAATATTATTGTTTATTGATTATTTGTTTAGAGTGCATAACAATGGGTCTAACCACGCAGTTGATTTTGGCAATGGAAGTAAGTTATTATTTGCCATTTAATATTTGGCGGCTACGTTGATGCAGGCCACTATAGTGTTATATAAAATGACGTTAATTTGGGCAGAAATGCTGCTATAAATAAACCCATTTGACGAAATAGAACATTAGCCGCAAAAAAGTGGGAAATCGGAGAAAAATACGAAGCCACTTTTAAAATCCAATATAAATATGGCATTTCAGAAACAATTCCAGATACTATGCCGTTACAGTTTAGGGTCCTTGACGAACAAATGTAAACATTGTTCTGCACTGTATTTCTCTTGCGAGAAATCTACACTTGGTTACTTTGACCTTTGCTGTTGTAATGGTAAAATTAATCTGAATAAATATAAAATATTTGACAGGCTTTAACAATTATTTTTCACTGGAGATGATATCTCAAGGAATTCCAGAGGGACTAATCGGCAGTACAATGCTATGTCCTTCGTTTCATGGCGCAGCGGTCAAGCTGTATGCCTCTCACCAAGGCGGATCGGGTTCGATTCCCGGTCAATGCATGTGAGATTTTTGATGTGAAATGCCATGTCCTGTGGTTCGGATTCCACGTTAAACGGAGGTCCCGTGGCTTATGATCGCGAGATTAACGGTCACGTTAAACTGCAAGCTTCCTTCCTTCGTTTCATTTGGTGCCAATGTTACTGTGCCACACGCACACGGTCCACATTGTTTTAAAATGTATGGAATTGCACATCATCGCATTTCTTCGTTATATTCCAAAAATATAAGCGATGGTTTGCGGCCAGTTGTATTAGACTCATCAGAGTTCTTGAATTCCTTGGAACTAAACGACTGGCCGCCACATACTCCAAACGCTTGGCCCGTTATGCTGCTTAGAAATCTGAACGGTTCCCAAGGACTCCTAAATGCAACCATATTGCTTGGATTTGGAAATAATAGGTGCAGTTAAAATTAGGCAGAGATGTCTAATCCTTCGACTTAATTTAACACCATCCGATAAAACGCTATCATTTTCTTTTAAGAGGCAATATTTTCCAATTCATTTGGCATACTTTATCACAATCAATAAAGCTCAAGGGGAAACTCTGGAACGTATAGGCCTCAATATGCCCCAACAATTTTTCAGTCATGGCCAGCAGTATTTTGCAATGTTGAGAGTGCAATCTTTTGACGCCCTCATAGTTTCAATAGAGTCAAAAAATAATCGTACAAAGAATGTACAGTAGGCGTATATAAGAAAATTCTTCAGTAAATATTTTTCTATTGACCGTCATGTTTTGACGGGTTTCAACTAGTCTATATATTTAAAACACTAAGGTGATTTTTGTTACATCGAGAATGAGATAACGTCTTAACCGATTGACTTCGTAATGCATTCTAACGAGAGCTCTTGGCATGTAGATTTGCAGTGTGTCTTTAAAATAAACAAATATGTTACAGAATATTTTTAAATTAATAAACAAAAATTCAGAAATCTTGCCAATCGCGCATGCGCACTATCGCCTTGCCTCATGACAGTCATGGCGCGTACAAGTCCACCGTGTTTTAATTTCATAGTTATGTATAAGAATTATAATGGAACGGAACATTGTTTATGACGTTTCCATGATATACACTGGAATATAATTATACCAGACAGAAAATGTTGAAAAAACGTAAACTGACATCAAATTTGAGTGTGAATGTTGTTTAACTACCTTAATATTGTGCGCTAGTACCACTGGTTCGGTAGCTCAGGTGGCTCCGCCGTAGTCTCATAATTTATGCATCGCCCAATGTAAGTGGTTCGAATCCCCCCTCCGGCATGTTTTTTTATTTCCGTATTTTCCTTTCTTGCAATTGCTATTATATTGTCAAAACATATCTATCTATATATTTAAAACACTAAGGCGATTTTTGTTACATCGAGAATGAGATAACGTCTTAACCGATTGACTTCGTAATGCATTCTAACGAGAGCTCTTGGCATGTAGATTTGCAGAGTGTCTTTAAAATAAACAAATATGATACAGAATATTTTTAAATTAATAAACAAAAATTCAGAACTGACAGTAGTGGCTACGCTGGCTAAAGCGCAGCATTAGGTCATGGGGCCAAGCTCTCTGCTGACTCGGTAGACGCGTGCGTTCGAGCCCCACAGTCGGCCGTCCTTGAAATGGTTTTCCGTGGTTTCCCCATTTTCAACACCAGGCAAATGCTGGGACGGTACCTTCTGACAGGCCACGGCCGCTTCCTTCCACATCCTTGCCCAGTTTCATTCACCATCATTCATTTCATCTCTCACCGCGTACAAGTCCACCGTGTTTTAATTTCATAGTTATGTATAATAATTATAATGGAAGGGAACATTGTTTATGACGTTTCCATGATATACACTGGAATATAATTATACCAGACAGAAAATGTTGAAAAAACGTAAACTGACATCAAATTTGAGTGTGAATGCTGTTTCTATTTCTATTTCTCTCATGAGGTTGGCGTCAGGAAGAGCATCCGACCGTAAAAACCATCGCCACAAAGACTTCCATCGCATCTCATCCCCGACCCCGGTGGAAAACGGGAATAATAAGGTGTAGACATACAAATAAACAAAAATTCAGAAATCTTGCCAATCGCACATGCGCACAATCATCTTGCCTCATGACAGTCATGGCGCGTACAAGTCCGTGTTTTAATTTCATAGTTATGTGTAAGAATTATAATGGAAGGGAACATTGTTTATGACGTTTCCATGATATACACTGGAATATAAGGCTCTCGTGTAGTATACATTGCCCGTTTCGAAAGTGCGTTATTTTACTTAGTAGCGCTCTGAAAATGGTTTTTAATTACTCTGCCACGGTATTAAAGCCATTTGCCACTAACAAACACCACGTAAACACTTCCAAAATAAGGAAATTGTCAACATTAACTTTCAAGTAATAAACTTATCAAAAAGCACGTCGCCATGTTTGATTACGTAATGCTGCCAACTTACTGATTGTACTACCAGGCAAAACCATTGACCTGGATAAAGATTATTGATGCGTGACTTCCCCCACTGTGCGTGACCAAAACCAGGGGTGTTTATATTAACTTAATGCGACCCACAGGGCCGCGATACCTAACCTTTATTGACCTACACGAAAGCCATTGGTCTGGATGAAAATATTAGTCTGGAAACAATAATGTTGGCACTCTGAAAAAATACAGTAACACTCGCTAGCGATAAAATATTCTACTCCTGTATATTATTAACGTTGGCCATTTCTATAGAAAATTTTTCGGATTTTAATGGCGCCGGGCACGTATACTACACGAGTTCCGAATATAATTATACCAGACAGAAAATGTTGAAAAACGTAAACTGACATCAAATTTTGAGTGTGAATAATGTTTAACTACCGTAATATTGCGCACCAGTACCAGTGGTTCGGTAGCTCAGGTGGCTCCGCCATAGTCTCATAATTTATGCATCGCCCAATGTAAGTGGTTCGAATCCCCCCTCCGTCATGTTTTTTTATTTCCGTATTTTCCTTTCTTGCAATTGCTATTATATTGTCAAAACATATTTAACTTTTGGCATTCCCGTAAACTAAGGAATTCTACGTTCCCATCTCAATTTAAAAGGCTATGGTAATTTCATTGAAACGCTTTATAAGTTCCAACATTCGACAGATTACATTTGCAATAACGGTAGGCTATTTATCTTTATTGCTACAGAAGTTTTGGCATATTGTTGCACATGGGATAACTGTTAAGCCGACTGTGAATCAAGGATTGTACGAATTCCAACACATTACGAAGAATATATGCAGTGAATCCACCCGCCTGGGCGACTTACTTCCGAGTGTCTTCAAATCGCGCCATGTGCTACGGTACTCATTTGTTTTCTTCAGTTCTTTCTTTGCCTTATAAACATGCAAGGCATGTCCAAAATGTTTTTACATGAAATTCCACTAATGAACTGTACCTTTACCAGTTATACGGCAATAATATACAGTAGGCCCACGTTGAAATTCTGATATTACAAATGTAGGCCTATTTTTGATTCCATTGTTTTCCAAATTAACTTCTATATTTATGTAGCAGATGCCGCTGCAGTCGAATGTTGGAACCGCCATTTGTATTGTGTTTCCAATCTTTCTGTTATATAGTCTTTGGTGGTCAGTCCAGGTCAGTCGTTGTCTGTCGAGAATACATATCGCAGCTTCTACGAATTGTTAAACCTTCATTGTATAAGCCAATTGTTTATTGATTTTATTTGTTTAGAGTACATAACAATGAGTCTAACCACACTGTTGTATTTGCAATGGGAGTATTATTTGCCATTTAATATTTAGCGGCTCCATTGATGCAGGGCACTATAGTGTTATCGAATAAGACGTTAATTTTGGGAGAAATACTACTATAAAACCCCGTTCGACGAAAAGGAACATTGTCCGGTCGTATGTAAACTACAAATTGACGCAATAAAGAGAGATATCGGACAAAATACGAAGCCACTTTAAAAATCCAATATAAATATGCCATAAAAATACTCCCATTTTCTTTTAAGAGCCACCAATTTCCAATCTCTTGGCATAATTTATCACAATCAATAAAGCTCAATGGGAAACTATGGAACGTGTAGGTCACTATTGCCTCATCAGGTTTTCAGTCATGGACAGTTATATGTTGCAAAGTCGATCTTTCTCTGTAATCATACAAAGAATGCATATAAGAAAATCCTTCCGTAAATATTTTCCCAAATGACCGTCATGTTTTGACGGGTTTCAACTAGTTTTTTCTTAAGCTATTCTGGGTATAATTTTGCCACACTTACTGATGATTTGAACGTCAACTTGTCGCTATTAATAGACCTATAGTAAAATATCTCTCACCTGGGCCGCTGATGTACAATATGCAGTCTCTTCCCGTGTTACATCCCAGGGATTGAAATTCTCCAACAACCCTTTTGCCTCACATGCCTGTCTAAGTAATTAAAATTTCCGTTTGTTGTTGTTTGAGTCTTCAGTTTTTTGACTGGTTTGATGCAGCCCTCCATGCCTCACTCTCCTGAGCTAATCGTTTCATCTCTACATAGCTACCGCACCCTACATCTGAGGCAATCTGTATAACCCTGGTCTACCCCTACAGTTCTTGTCCTTGACCGTCCCATTCATAACTAAGCTTGCTATTCCTGGGTGTCTTAATATGTGTCGTACCAACCTATCTCTTCTCTTCATTAGCAGTCGCCAGAAACATCTCTCCTCTCCCACTCGTCTTAATAGCTCTTCATTTGTTACCCTATCTACCCATCTGATCTTCATCATTCTCCCGTAACACCACATTTCAAACGCTTCAATTCTCCTCTTTTCTGCAGCACCATTAGTCCAAGTTTTACTTCCTTATAGTGTCACGCTCCAGACAAAAGCTTTCAAAAATGACATCCTAATACCTAAATGTATATTCGATGTCAACAGATTCCTTTTTCTGTAGAAATGCTTTCCTTGCCTGAGCCAACCTGCTTTTTATATCCTCTTTGCTTCGTCCATTACTGGTTATTTTGCTTCCTAAGTACCGGTAACAGAAGTCTCCTACTTCCCGTAGCATTTCACCTGCCAATTTGATGTCCATAGAGGTTTCTGATTTATTTCGGCTGCATTCCAATAATTTTGTTTTACATTTATTGATTTTCATCATGAATTCATTCGTCAAGACGGAGTCCATACCATTCAAAAACTCGTTCAAATCTTCTGGCGTATTGGCCAAGATGACGATGTCATCAGCAAATCTCAGAGATGAAATTATTTCTCCTTTAGTCTTCACTACGACTTTAAATTGTTCTCCAATTTCCTGATTATAGTGTTTTTAGAGATCTTTGAAATGCGTTGCCCTCACACATGGTGCAGATGCATTGTCAAAGGAAAACATTCCATGTTACGAACATGGGCCGCATAACCTGTACCGAAAGCCTATTCTGGACAGCAGTTCCTTGAACTCAGATTTGCCAACATTTCATTGTATCTTTCCATTTGGTATGTCTCTGTACCTCAACATACCGAGAGTGCTTTAAAAATCATGTCTTGTGTAATTTTTTTGAAAAGGTAGTGAGTGTGGTTTTTGCCGGAGTGGATACTCGCTAGTAGAAATTCTTTTCAGTAAAATAGACTGGTTCACAATTTGGTAAGTGCACACTGAGGTAGGCTATATGACGGCGGGATGCCTTAAGTGTTAAGGCCTCAGAGCTTCGTTGCTACTGAAATAATGACCAGACTGATATTTGTACCCACCTATACGGGATTTGTGACCCCAGTGTTTATGAAATTGAACGTAGCTATATCGCTACCTTTATTTAATAGCCGCTACTGTAGTGTTTAAAAATTAAAGGTGGTATTAGAAGGCGCTTCCCCTAATTTTTTTACCCCTGGCACTACAGCCCATGAAGGGCCTAGGCCTATCATGCGACCGCTTCCTAGCGATTTGGCCTGCAGATATTGTGGTGAAGCGTGGTCAGTGCATAGTGTCCCCTCAGCCGTTAATCTTGTTCTTCGTGACCGGGGCGCTGCCACACAGCAACTCAATTGTCGTCACGAATCTGAGTGCAGCCCGTTGCGGCCCTCACGTCAGTGTCTAAAATCTCTGACGGAGCCGGGAATCGAACCCGGGGCCTCCGGACGAGAGGCAGGCGCGCTACACTGTTCTTATTGTGTTTATATATATCTTGAAAAAGATAATAAATGGATTTGCATTGCCTCCTACAGGGATATATAGAAAATCGGATGTCATACCTTGAGGTATTGTTGCCATGGAAACGAACTTGCGATTAGTTCATCAATCAGAGCGAAGATAGTTTTCTGCGAATATCTTTGAAACTGTTGGTTTTAGGGCCTTAAAATGTAGTTTTCGGTGTCCCGTAGGGACATACCGAGTATTGTTTCATGCATCGAGGGGAGTAAAATGAGCTTTGTCCGGTCTTTATGCGACAACTTCGATATTTTGTCCTGGTTGAGTAATTTTGGTGACTTTTCAGTTATGTTGCCCGTTCCACGGGAACAATGATTTATTTCCGGACGAAAGGCAGCCTATATGTTATCCCATGGTATAAGCTGTCTCCATTTAAAATTTCATCCAAATCCGTCCAGCCGTTTTAGTGTCAAGAGATAACAAACTAACACACACACACACACACACACACACGGACACACAGATTTTCACAATTATAATATATATAGGGATTTATTTAATTATTTATTTATTTATTTATTTATTTATTTATTTTAAGCTGATTGATTTCCTACGAGTTTCATACTCCTCGCCTATGTCGTTTAAGAGATACACGCTCCGTTAGGAATCTTTCAACCCCCACTTTTCATCCCTTTCACTTCATAATATATACCACATCGAAAAACCATTAGACATGTGTCAGCTTATTTTTAATGATTGGTATATATGCCAAGTATCACATCCCCAAATGAAACCACTCGTGAGATATTGTTATTCAATGAAATGCACGTTTACCCCTTAACACCTCTTCAGAACCTGAATATCCAAAACTCTTTCCTTAGTGGGCGTTTTCGACATACAACGAACATATCCCCAAAATTTCATGTTTCTAACTTCAATAATTTTGGCTGGGCGATGAGTGAGTGAGTCAGTCAGGACATTTTCTTTCATTTATTTTTGAGAATTTCACCCCTCCCCATGAACCCCTTAAATTGGATTTATGAAAAGAACGGTCAAACACCTATTTACTTATTTAAAGCTGTTTTTCCAGCTTAGTTTCATGAGTGAGTAAGTGAGTCAATAGTAAATCAGGATACTTTCTTTCCTGTTTTGTTCCCCAGAATTTCAACCCCCCCCCCCATGGGCCCCTTAAATTGGATTTATGAAGAAACTGTCGAATACCTATTTACTTATTTTTTAAGCTGCTTTTTCTGCTGAATTTCAAACTTATTGCTCATGTCGAAAATGAGACACATGCTCCGTTAAGAATCCTTGAACCCCCAATTTTCTCCCCTTTCGCCTAATAATATACACCATATCAATAAACCCTTAGACATATGTCTGCATATTTTTAATGATTAGTTTATATGCCAAATAACACAACCCCAAATGAAACAACTCGTGAGATATTGTTATTCAATGAAATGCAAGTTTACCCCCTTAACACCCCTTCAGAACACGAATAACCAAAAATCCATCCTTAGTGGACTTTTTTGACATACAACGAACATATCCCCAAAATTTCAAGTTTCTAACTGCAATAGGTTTGCTTGGGGATGATGAGTGAATATCCAAAAATCATTCCTTAGTGGCCTTCTTTCCCCAGAATGTCACCCCTCCGCATGGGCCCCTTAAATTGGATTTATGAAAAAACGATCGAACATCTATTTACTACATTTTCAAGCTGATTTTTCTCCCTGAGATTCATACTTTTCGCGTCTGTCTTTTAAGTGATACTTTTTCCGTTAGGAATCCTTCAACCCCCTCTTTTCACACATACACCTCATAATATACACCACATCGAAAAACCCTCAGATATGTGTCTACTTATTGTTAATGATGAGTTTATATGCCGAGTATCCCATCCCCAAGGAAACCAATCGGGAGTTATTGTTATTCAATTAAATGCAAGTCTACCCCCCTTAACACCCCTTTAGAACCTGAAAATCCAAAAATCCTTCCTTAGTGGACGTTTTCGACATACAGCGAACATAACTCCAAAATTTCATGTTTCTAACTTCAATAATTTTGGCTGGGCGATGATGAGTGGATGAGTAAGTCAGGCCATTTTCTTTCATTTATTTTTCAGAATCTCACCCCTCTCATGAACCCTTTAAATTGGATTTATGAAAAAAAAAACGGTCGACACCTATTTACTTATTTTTGAGCTGTCCTTCCCCATGAGTTTGATGAGTGAGTTAGGACACTTTCTTTCCTTTTTTCCTCCCAGAATTTCACCCCTCTCCAAGGGCCCCTTAAATTGGATTTATCAAAAAACGGTCGAACACATATTTACTCATATTTTAAGCTGCTTTTTCCCCGCTGAATTTCAAACTTCTTGCCTACGTCGTTTAAGAGATACACGATCCGTTAAGAATCCCTAAACCCCCAATTTTCCCCCTTTCACCTCATAATATACACCCCATCGATAAACCCTTAGAGATATGTCTGATTATTTTTAATGATTAGTTTATATACCGAATATCACATTCCCAAAGAAACAACTCATGAGATATTGTTATTCAATGAAATGCACGTTTACGTTTTAAAACCCGAATAAACAAAAATCATCCCTTAGTTGACGTTTTCGACATACAGCGAACATATTCCCAAAATGTCATGTTTCCAACTTTAATCGTTTTCGCTGGGCGTAATGAGTGAATGAGTCAGTCACGACATTTTCTTTCAATTATTTTTACCAGTATTTCACCCCTCCCCATGGGCCCCTTAAATTGGATTTATGAAAAAATGCTTTAACACCTATTAAATTATTTCGTAAGCTGTCTTTTTCCCCTGAGTTTGATGAGTGAGTGAGTTAGTCAGTCAGTTAGGACACTTTCCCTCCTTTTCCCCCCAGAATTTCACCCCACCCCATTGGCCCCTTACATTGAATTTATGAAAAAACGGTCGAACACCGATTTATTTACTTTTTTAAGCTGATTTTATCCGCCGAGTTTCAAATTTCTCGCCTACCGGTATGTCGTTTAAAAGATAGGCCTACACGCTCCGTTAGGAATCCTTCAACCCCCACTTTTCACCCCTTTCACCTCATAATACACATCGAAAAATCCTTAGACATATGTCTGCTTATATTCAATGATTAGTTTATATGCCGAGTATCACATCCATAATTGAAACCACTCGTGCGATATTGTTATTCAATGAAATGCAGGTTTGACCCCATTAAGACCCCTTTAGAACCTGAATATCCAAAAATCCTCCCTTAGTGTACGGTTTTGATATACAACGAACATATCCCCAAAATGCCATGTTTCCACCTTCAATATTTTTGGCTGGGCGATGATGAGTGAGTGAGTAAGTCAGGATTTTTTTTTTTTTTTTTTGAATTTCACCCCTACCGATGAACCTCTTAAATTTTATTTATAAAAAAAACAACCTGGCGAACACATATTTACTTATTTTAAGCGTTCTTCCCCCCTTAGTTGAATAGTGAGTGAGTCAATCGGTTAGGACACTTCCTTTCCTGTTTTTTTCTCCAGAATTTCACCCCTCCCCCCCCCCCGCATGGGCCCCGTAAATTGGATTTATGGAAAGAAAACGGTCGAACACCTATTTACTTATTTTTAAGCTGATTTATTTCCACTGAGTTTCAAACTCCTCGCCTATGTCGTTAAAGAGATACACGCTCCGTTAGGAATCCTTCAACCCCCACCTTTCACTCCTTTCACCTCCTAACATACACCACTTCGAAAAACTCTCAGACACGTGTCTTCTTATTTTTAGCCTACTTTTCACATTTTGCAAAAATGAGGATAAAGTAGACTTATGAGATCGAGCAAATGTGTGTGTGTGTGTCTGTATGTCTGTCCTTCTGTCTGTCTGTCTGTCTGTCTGTCCTTCTGTCCGTCTGTCTGGCTGTCTGGCTGTGTGTGTGTGTCCCCATATCAACTCCTAAACGGCTGGAGCAATCGAAACAAAATTTGGTAGGAGTAAAGATCTATACCTGAATATCTCACGGCTATTTTTGAAAATGATGTCAGTGCTACCAACTGCTAAAAAATCGCAATTGACATTTGAGCTCTATGTTGCATATCTTGGAAGGTATGAATGGGAGCTATTTCAAAATTGTCACACGTATAGACAATAACATTGCAGTTTAATTTCCAGGAGGCCACACATGGCAGTGTTGCCAAAATGATTATAAGCCTGCTGATAGGTCCAATTTTCAAATGCATATAACTTCTACACTATTAATCGGAATTCAACCAAATGTCGTATGTTGTATGTGTACATAACCAGATATGACTGAGCGTATTCTTAAGACCCACCAGGGCTGCCAACTGTTAATAAATGCTCTTAATTTCTATTATCCAAATACCAATATATCAGAAAGTATGCAAGCCGACAGCTTTAAACTATGCACACGTATAGTACCTGACATTCTATATTAATTTGGAGTAACTTATATACGTCAGTGCTACCAACATGATTCTAAGCCCGCTGAGAGGTTCAACTTTAAATACATGTAACTTCCATACTATCATTTGGATTTCAACCAAATTTCGTATGTGCTATGTGTACCATAATAGATATGACTATGCGTATTCTTAAGAGCAACCAGGGCTGCCAACTGTTAATAAGTGCTGTCTCTATTTTTGTTACCCTAATATCAATATATCAGAAAGTATGCAAGCCAATAGCTCTAAACTTTGCACACGTATTGTACCTGGCGTTCTAGATGAATTTGGAGTAACTAATATACGTCAGTGCTGCCAACATGATTCTAAGCCTGCTGATAGGTCCAATTTTAAAATGCGTGTAACTTCTATACTAACTAATGGATTTCATTCAAAATTGGCACAACAATACATATTATTTCAGATTATTTCTGACCAATACATGCATGACATTGTTGCCAACATGATCTTACGCGCGCTGTTAGATCCAATGTTTTACTGCATGTAACGTCCATGCTATTCATTGGACTTCGACCAAATTTCGTATTCTGTACCTTAAGAGATGGAACTAAGAATGTATTCAGTCACCAGGGCTGCAAACTGCAGTGCTCTATTAGGCTACATTATGCCAGGTATACAGTATTTCGAACTAATAAGAAATTTCGATATTTGCAACTTAATTTCGTCATTATTCTAGATAGATCCATATAGATTAATCATTGACATGAATCTTAAATTTTAAGGAAAGTAGGATCTTTAGTTCATCACGGAACTTCTTGTTTAATGATGAGTTTACATGCTGTGTATCACATCCTCCAATGAAACCAATCGGGAGATATTGTTATTCAATGAAGTGCAGGTTTAACCCCCTTAAGATCACATTAAACCTGAATATCCGAAAATTCTCCCTTAGTAGACGGTTTTGACATACAATGAACATATCCCCAAACAGTCATGTTTCTAACTTCAATAATTATTGCTGGGCGATGATGAGTGAGCAAGTGAGTCAGGACATTTTCTTTCCTGTTTTTCCCCCCAGAATTTCATTTTTTTCATAATTTCACCCCTCCCCATGAACCCCTTAAATTTGATTTATGAAAAAAACAGTCCTCTCGGCACGCCGGAAGGCGGAGGTAGATTTCACCGGACAAACTTGGGGATAGGCGAAAATAGGCAGAATATGCAGGTTTTCGTAGAAGGATCAGACCTCATTTATTGCGAGAAGGTATTTTATAATTGGAGCTTAATTAACTTTGTATTTCGTCATTTTATGCTTATTTTAAACATTTTATTGTCTTATGGGAACGGTAACCTTCTTGTCATTTGGGGTCCAAGTAGGTAATATAAGCCGAAGCTGGCGCAGGGGCTAATGGGCAAGATGGCCGCCGCGCGCAACCAGCCCTATGTTATTCTTATGGAGAGGACAGTCATAGCTGGCGCAAGGGCTAATGGGCAAGATGGCCGCCACTCCCCGAGACCGTGGGTGACGTCACAGGGGGAGGTCGGCCGTGTAGTTGCTAAATGGAATATTTATTATTATTATTATCATTATTATTATTATTATTATTATTATTATTAGGTAATTATTGATTGATCATGTACAATCTAGACCAACCTTATATTGTACACCTCGTGGTGTAGCGGCTAGTAATCTTGAATGACACTGCGGAGACCCGTGTTCGATTCCTGGCTCTGTCAAGAAATTTAATTCTGGGCTGAGGGCTGGAAGGGGGTACACTCATTCTTGTGAGGCAAAAAACTGAGAGGAGCAGGGTTTGATTCCTACCTCAGTCATTCTGGACGTAGTTTTTTGTGGTTTCCCAATTTAACTCCAGGCAAATGGCAAGAGGTACCGTAACTGAAGGCCATGACAGCCTCCTTTCCAATCCTCATTTAAATTACAAGTGCACACACTAATACAGCCATACAATAGCACAGGTTATTAGACAACCCACACCCCCAAGTACAGTATACAGGGCTACATGACCATGATATCACAAAACCCCTAAAGAATCAACAACAACAACTGATATTCATGAAACATCTCTTGGTGTAGTGCCTAGCATTCTTGACTGTCACTGCTTAGGCATGGGTTCGATTCCTGGCTCTGCTAAGAAATTTAATTTTGGTCTGAGGACTGGAATGGGGTACACTCAGCCTCGTGAGGCAAAACTGGGAAGAGGTGGGCTTGATTCCTACCTCAGCCATTCTAAGAGTTTTTTCTGTGGTTTCCCACTCACACACTCTAGGCAAATGCTAGGATATATCTTAAGTTAAAGCCACGACCACCTCCTTTCCAATCCTTATCTGAATTACTAATACAGCCATTACAATAACACAGGTTATCAGACAAAACACACCCCAAGTACAGTATACAGGGCTACATGACCATGATATCACAAAACCCCTAAAGAATCAACAACAACAACTGATATTCATGAAACATCTCTTGGTGTCGTGGCTAGCATTCTTGACTGTCACTGCTTAGGCATGGGTTCGATTCCAGTCACTGCTAATGATTTTAATTTTGGTCTGAGGACTGGAATGGGGTACACTCAGCCTCGTGAGGCAGAACTGGGAAGAGGTGGGCTTGATTCCTACCTCAGCCATTCTAAGAGTTTTTTCTGTGGTTTCCCATTCACACACTAGAGGCAAATGCTAGGATATATCTTAAGTTAAGGCCACGACCACCTCCTTTCCAATCCTTATCTGAATTACTAATACAGCCATTGCAACAACACAGTTTATCAGACAACACACACCCCAAGTACAGTATACAGGGCTACATGACCATGATATCACAAAACCCCTAAAGAATCAACAACAACAACAACAACAACCAACAACAACAACAACAACAACAACAACTGATATTCATGAAACATCTCTTGGTGTAGTGGCTAGCATTCTTGACTGTCACTGCTTATGCACGGGTTTGATTCCTGGCTCTGCTAAGAAATTTAATTTTGGTCTGAGGACTGGAATGGGGTACACTCAGCCCCGTGAGGCAAAACTGGGAAGGGATGGGCTTGATCCCTACCTCAGCCATTCTAAGAGTTTTTTCTGTGGTTTCCTACTAACACACTCTAGGCAAATGCTAGGATATATCTTAAGTTAAGGCCACGACCACTTCCTTTCCAATCCTTATCTGAATTACTAATACAGCCAGTACAATAACACAGGTTATCAGACAACACACACCCCAAATACAGTAAACTGTGCTACATGACCATGATATCGCAAAACCCCTAAAGAATCAACAACAACAAACAACAACGGCAACAACAACAACAACAACAACAACTGATATTCATGAAACACCTCTTGGTGTAGTGGCTAGCATTCTTGACTGTCACTGCTTAGGCACGGGTTCGATTCCTGGCTCTGCTAAGAAATTTAATTTTGGTCTGAGGACTGGAATGGGGTACACTCAGCCTCGTGAGGCAAAACTGGGAAGGGATGGGCTTGATTCCTACCTCAGCCATTCTAAGAGTTTTTTCTGTGGTTTCCTACTAACACACTCTAGGCAAATGCTAGGATATATCTTAAGTTAAGGCCACGACCACCTCCTTTCCAATCCTTATCTGAATTACTAATACAGCCATTACAATAACACAGGTTATCAGACAACACACACCCCAAATACAGTAAACTGTGCTACATGACCATGATATCGCAAAACCCCTAAAGAATCAACAACAACAAACAACAACAGCAACAACAACAACAACAACAACTGATATTCATGAAACACCTCTTGGTGTCGTGGCTAGCATTCTTGACTGTCACTGCTTAGGCATGGGTTCGATTCCAGGCTCGGCTAAGAAATTTAATTTTGGTCTGAGGACTGGAATGGGGTACACTCAGCCTCGTGAGGCAAAACTGGGAAGAGATGGGCTTGATTCCTACCTCAGCCATTCTAAGAGTTTTTTCTGTGGTTTCCCACTCACACACTCTAGGCAAATGCTAGGATATATCTTAAGTTAAGGTCACGACCACCTCCTTTCCAATCCTTATCTGAATTATTAATACAGCCATTGCAACAACACAGGTTATCAGACAACACACACCCCAAGTACAGTATACAGGGCTACATGACCATGATATCACAAAACCCCTAAAGAATAAACAACAACAACCAACAACAACTGATATTCATGAAACACCTCTTGGTGTAGTGCCTAGCATTCTTGACTGTCACTGCTTAGGCATGGGTTCGATTCCAGGCTCGGCTAAGAAATTTAATTTTGGTCTGAGGACTGGAATGGGGTACACTCAGCCTCGTGAGGCAAAACTGGGAAGAGATGGGCTTGATTCCTACCTCAGCCATTCTAAGAGTTTTTTCTGTGGTTTCCCACTCACACACTCTAGGCAAATGCTAGGATATATCTTAAGTTATGGCCACGACCACCTCCTTTCCAATCCTTATCTGAATTACTAATACAGCCATTACAAGAACACAGGTTATCAGACAACACACACCCCAAATACAATATACTGTGCTACATGACCATGATATCACAAAACCCCTAAAGAATCAACAACAACCAACAACAACAACTGATATTCATGAAACACCTCTTGGTGTCGTGGCTAGCATTCTTGACTGTCACTGCTTAGGCATGGGTTCGATTCCAGGCTCGGCTAAGAAATTTAATTTTGGTCTGAGGACTGGAATGGGGTGCACTCAGCCTCGTGAGGCAAAACTGGGAAGAGGTGGGCTTGATTCATACCTCAGCCATTCTAAGAGTGTTTTCTGTGGTTTCCCACTCTTACATTCTTAAGCAAATGCCGGGATGGTACCTAACTTAAGGCTACAGCTGCTTGCTACCCAATACCTACCTCTATTACAAATACATACAGTAGTACAGACACAGGTTATCAGACAGCTTTTACATACACTCAAGTTCATAGGGTTACAAACGAAGAGGTATTAAGACTAGTGGGAGAGAAGAAATGTTTCTGGCGACTGTTAATGAAGAGAAGAGATAGTTTGGTAGGACACATACTAAGACACCCAGGATTAGCAGGCTTAGTTATGAAATAAAGGGTTGAAGACAAGAACTGTAGGGGTAGACCAAGGTAAGAATATTTTAAATAGATTTCCTTGAATGTACTGTAGGTTGTTGTGGTAGCTATATAGAAATGGAACGATTAGCTCAAGACAGTGATGGATAAACAATTGTTTCAAACCAGACAAAAAAGAAAAAACTAAAAGCACAACAAAAAATAGCAAAGTCTGTAAAAAATACATCATTAGCTTACCTCTTATTACACACTGGTCAATCCGCTTGGGAATATCACTGTTTTACACACACAGTCATTGTAACTTAGCCAAAATATAATTATTATATGAAAATACTCTTAAGGCGTATAAAATTTACAACTCACACACTCAAGCACACGGGGCTGGTGACTGAAAATGCACTAAAAATACACACTGTTTAATAATATCGTAATGTTCGCTAGCAACTCAGTACCTCCAGTGACCAGCTAGTCTGGGAGAGCTAACAGAGATTGCTGTGACAGTTGAAATGTTATCCTGTATGATAACGCGAAGCACGTACACATCTGAAAGACTCTTTTTTTATAGAGATCTAGCTACAGAGTATGGATATTTAGATTACTTTAAATGTTGTAAAATTTTCATTTTATTATCGTTTGATGTATTTCCCAACTCTGGGGACTGAATCGGAGCACTGTATAGAAATATAGAGCTTGATGGCGTAGTGGTTAAGCAGTTTAAATTTCACTGCGAAGACCAGGGTTCGATCCCCAACTCTGCCAAGAAATGTAATTCTGGTTTGAGAGCTGGAACGGGGTACACTTAGCCATGTGAGGCAAAACTGAAAAGAAGTGGGTTCGAGTCCTACCTCAGACATCCTGGAAGTGGTTTTCTATGGTTTTCCACTTGTACTTCAGGTGAATACCGGGATGATGCGTAATTTAAATGTACGCCTGCATCCTTCCCAATCCTCATCTAATTACAAATACACACACTACTTCAGTCATTACAATAACACAGGCTATCACAAAATCGTATACACCAAGACGTCTAAACCCTCAAACGAAATGCATATGTACTTTGAATTGGCAGGTGAAAAGCTAAAGGAAGTAGGAGACTTTTTGCTACTTAGAAAGCAAAATAATAGTAATGGACGAAGCAAAGAGGATATACTATGAATTGCAGCCAATGGCCATAGCTGTGCATTTTTTATTTGACGCCTGAGGTCTCCCAACAAGTTCAATTTCATGTACGTCTAACTTTGGTTATCAAATGCTACTGTCACTAACTCTAAGTGGCGAACGTTGGAACTTATTAGAGCGTTACTAATTAACCAAATATAGCCTATAAAGTTTACCACACACTACCAATTGCAGTGCTAGGTTCTTTTACGTGGAACAAATGTATGACATGGGACCGCAGGCTTTACTCCCACCCCCCCCCCCCCCCTCCGAAGGAATGCATACTGAAGGAATTAGTGCTTTCAAAAATCCGACGACTTTGGCCGGGTTTGAACCAGTTATATTGAGCCCAGCTGTTAACTACACCACAGAAGCCGTTACATTGACATAGGCAATCACGCATATTCCAGAAACATTATGTACATGGGTTTTAAATAGCCACAATAAAGGATAAGCCCTAAAGTGTGACCCTGAGGCTAATTGGTTAGCATGGTAGACTTTGACCTTATGGGATTTAGCTTTCACTCCTAGGATTTTAATGTGTTATGGAAATAGGAAACATAATTATGGAAAGAAAGGTTTAGGCTAAGAACTGCAGTGTTGTTCAAGGTTCGAATATGCTAAACAGATTGTCTTGGATGTAGCTTTATTTAGCATGAGCAGGGAGTAACTACCAACCTTGTAAAGAAAACTGAGACGTGATAAACTCATTTCTACCTCAGTCATATTGTTTCATGGTTTTACCACTTTTATTTATGGCAAATGCATGGATGATTCTTAACTTAAGGTTATGACTGCCTCCTTCCCAATCCTCACTTAAGTTTAAAAATCTGTACACCAATAACTATGCGGGAATCATTTATCTATTGGTTCTTTGTTATTGGAGTCGTTGCTCACAATTTGACGCACACGACTAGTTCATGTTATAACTACATAGGGTTACAAACGAAGAGGTATTACGACTAGTGAAAGAGGAGAGATGTTTCTGGCGACTGCTAATCAAGAGAAGAGATAGGTTGGTAGGACACAAACTAAGACACACAGGAATAGCAAGCTTAGTTATGGAAGGGAGGGTCGAGGGCAAGAACTGTAGGGGTAGACCAAGGTTGGAATATGTTAAACAGATTGCCTCAGATGTAGGGTGTGGTAGCTATGTAGAGATGAAACGATTAACTCAGGACAGGGAAGCATGGAGAGCTGCATTAAACCAGTCAAAAGACTGAAGACTCAAACAACAACGTGTTTTTGATTTAGTCAATGTCAAAAGTTCATGATTGCGAAACACGATTTTATCATTACATATACCTTATCCCAAAGCATATGTATTTACATTCAATTGTATACAACCTCATAAACTACACTAATTTACACTTAACCTAATCAGGAAATAGTTTTTTTTATTTTCATTTTTATATTTCACACAATTGCAATTTTACAATTTTCCATTTTCAGTTTTTAAAAATGTCAGTTTTACGTTTTTGAACTCTGTCAATATGGAAACATGGATTTTCCAATTTGTTATTTACACATTTGTCAATTTTACAATTTTCCATTTACAGTTTTTAAAAAAGTCAGTTTAATTTTTTTTTTGAATTTCATAATATGGAAACATGGATTTTCCAATTTGTTATTTGTCAATTACACAATTTTCCATTTACATTTTTTTAAATTCAGTTTATAGTTTTTCAATTTTTGTCAATATGGAAACATGGATTTTCCAATTTTGTGTTTTACATGTTTTTCATTTTTGGTCCTTGTACAAAAGTTCATATTTGCATTAGGAGTGGGAGGTGGGTAGTAATTAAAATGTATAAGCAGTGTCCATACAATATTTCGTTATTAATTCAAATACATTTACAATATGTACACATATTACATTTGTTATTTTTGTTTTTTCTATGTTTTATTTCTTTTTAAGTATGAATACCATTTTCCCCCATTGCATGTTATAGTAAAAAAAAGTCGTAGATCTTTTTTCCATGGTGAACAATAGGCATGAAAACGTCATTATCAACATCATCATTATCAGCATGATCATAAGCAGCATCATTATCATAATCTTTATCACTAACATTATAATCACCATGATCATTCTCAAAATCACTAGATCTGTCCAATTACTCTTGTTCCTCTTTCACAGGGTCCTCGTGTAGAGTTGGTGTTGCTTTTGATAGTGATAAGGGGTTGAACGTTGAACTATCTTGAGCAGCAATATTGTTTTCTCGAACTTGCTTTTTAGTATTTTCATGATTGTTTGTAAACAGTAACCGTGGTTTGCTTGGCTATCAAAAGCAACACCAACTCTACACGAGGACCCTGTGAAAGAGGAACAAGAGTAATTGGACAGATCTAGTGATGTTGAGAATGATCATGGTGATTATAATGTTAGTGATAAAGATTATGATAATGATGCTGCTTATGATCATGCTGATAATGATGATGTTGATAATGACGTTTTCATGCCTATTGTTCACCATGGAAAAAAGATCTACGACTTTTTTTTACTATAACATGCAATGGGGGAAAATGGTATTCATACTTAAAAATAAATAAAACATAGAAAAAACAAAAATAACAAATGTAATATGTGTACATATTGAAAATGTATTTGAATTAATAACGAAATATTGTATGGACACTGCTTATACATTTTAATTACTACCCACCTCCCACTCCTAATGCAAATATGAACTTTTGTACAAGGACCAAAAATGAAAAACATGTAAAACACAAAATTGGAAAATCCATGTTTCCATATTGACAAAAATTGAAAAACTATAAACTGAATTTAAAAAAATGTAAATGGAAAATTGTGTAATTGACAAATAACAAATTGGAAAATCCATGTTTCCATATTATGAAATTCAAAAAAAAAAAAACTGACTTTTTAAAAAACTGTAAATGGAAAATTGTAAAATTGACAAATGTGTAAATAACAAATTGGAAAATCCATGTTTCCATATTGACAGAGTTCAAAAACGTAAAACTGACATTTTCAAAAACTGAAAATGGAAAATTGTAAAATTGCAATTGTGTGAAATATAAAAATGAAAATAAAAAAAACTATTTCCTGATTAGGTTAAGTGTAAATTAGTGTAGTTTATGAGGTTGTATACAATTGAATGTAAATACATATGCTTTGGGATAAGGTATATGTAATGATAAAATCGTGTTTCGCAATCATGAACTTTTGACATTGACTAAATCAAAAACACGTTGTTGTTTGAGTCTTCAGTCTTTTGACTGGTTTAATGCAGCTCTCCATGCTTCCCTGTCCTGAGTTAATCGTTTCATCTCTACATAGCTACCACACCCTACATCTGAGGCAATCTGTTTAACATATTCCAACCTTGGTCTACCCCTACAGTTCTTGCCCTCGACCCTCCCTTCCATAACTAAGCTTGCTATTCCTGTGTGTCTTAGTTTGTGTCCTACCAACCTATCTCTTCTCTTGATTAGCAGTCGCCAGAAACATCTCTCCTCTTTCACTAGTCGTAATACCTCTTCGTTTGTAACCCTATGTAGTTATAACATGAACTAGTCGTGTGCGTCAAATTGTGAGCAACGACTCCAATAACAAAGAACCAATAGATAAATGATTCCCGCATAGTTATTGGTGTACAGATTTTTAAACTTAAGTGAGGATTGGGAAGGAGGCAGTCATAACCTTAAGTTAAGAATCATCCATGCATTTGCCATAAATAAAAGTGGTAAAACCATGAAACAATATGACTGAGGTAGAAATGAGTTTATCACGTCTCAGTTTTCTTTACAAGGTTGGTAGTTACTCCCTGCTCATGCTAAATAAAGCTACATCCAAGACAATCTGTTTAGCATATTCGAACCTTGAACAACACTGCAGTTCTTAGCCTCAACCTTTCTTTCCATAATTATGTTTCCTATTTCCATAACACATTAAAATCCTAGGAGTGAAAGCTAAATCCCATAAGGTCAAAGTCTACCATGCTAACCAATTAGCCTCAGGGTCACACTTTAGGGCTTATCCTTTATTGTGGCTATTTAAAACCCATGTACATAATGTTTCTGGAATATGCGTGATTGCCTATGTCAATGTAACGGCTTCTGTGGTGTAGTTAACAGCTGGGCTCAATATAACTGGTTCAAACCCGGCCAAAGTCGTCGGATTTTTGAAAGCACTAATTCCTTCAGTACGCATTCCTTCGGAGGGGGGGGGGGGGGGAGTAAAGCCTGCGGTCCCATGTCATACATTTGTTCCACGTAAAAGAACCTAGCACTGCAATTGGTAGTGTGTGGTAAACTTTATAGGCTATATTTGGTTAATTAGTAACGCTCTAATAAGTTCCAACGTTCGCCACTTAGAGTTAGTGACAGTAGCATTTGATAACCAAAGTTAGACGTACATGAAATTGAACTTGTTGGGAGACCTCAGGCGTCAAATAAAAAATGCACAGCTATGGCCATTGGCTGCAATTTATAGTATATCCTCTTTGCTTCGTCCATTACTATTATTTTGCTTTCTAAGTAGCAAAAAGTCTCCTACTTCCTTTAGCTTTTCACTTGCCAATTCAAAGTACATATGCATTTCGTTTGAGGGTTTAGACGTCTTGGTGTATACGATTTTGTGATAGCCTGTGTTATTGTAATGACTGAAGTAGTGTGTGTATTTGTAATTAGATGAGGATTGGGAAGGATGCAGGCGTACATTTAAATTACGCATCATCCCGGTATTCACCTGAAGTACAAGTGGGAAACCACGGAAAACCTCTCCAGGATAGGTGAGCTGGAAGTTGAACCCCCACCTCTTTTCGGTTTTTCCTTACAAAGCCTAGTATAGACCAAAGTTAAATTTCTTGGCAGAGCCGGAAATCAAACTTAGGCCTCCAAGGTGACGACCTAGAATGCTAGCCACTTCACAACGAAGTGGACTCTTATGATAGTCTACCTTGTACAGTCTCATGTTACGTTGTTGTCGTTGTTGCTTTGAAGGGCTTAGACATCGCAATCATTTAGTCCTGCGTATTTAGGTGTGTGTGTGTTGAATTTGTCTGATAACCTGTGTTATTGTGAAGGCTGCAGTAGTGTGTGTATCTGTAATTAGATGAAGATTGGGAAGGATGCAGGCGCACACTTAAATTAGGAATCATCCCGGTATTCACCTGAAGTACAAGTGGAAAACCATAGAAAACCACTTCCAGGATGTCTGAGGTAGGACTCGAACCCACTTCTTTTCAGTTTTGCCTCACATGGCTAAGTGTACCCCGTTCCAGCTCTCAAACCAGAATTACATTTCTTGGCAGAGTTGGGGATCGAACCCTGGTCTTCGCAGTGAAAGTTAAACTGCTTAACCACTACGCCATCAAGCTCTATATTTCTATACAGTGCTCCGATTCAGTCCCCAGAGTTGGGAAATACATCAAACGATAATAAAATGAAAATTTTACAACATTTAAAGTAATCTAAATATCCATACTCTGTAGCTAGATCTCTATAAAAAAAGAGTCTTTCAGATGTGTACGTGCTTCGCGTTATCATACAGGGTAACATTTCAACTGTCACAGCAATCTCTGTTAGCTCTCCCAGACTAGCTGGTCACTGGAGGTACTGAGTTGCTAGCGAACATTACGATATTATTAAACAGTGTGTATTTTTAGTGCATTTTCAGTCACCAGCCCCGTGTGCTTGAGTGTGTGAGTTGTAAATTTTATACGCCTTAAGAGTATTTTCGTATAATAATTATATTTTGGCTAAGTTACAATGACTGTGTGTGTAAAACAGTGATATTCCCAAGCGGATTGACCAGTGTGTAATAAGAGGTAAGCTAATGATGTATTTTTTACAGACTTTGCTATTTTTTGTTGTGCTTTTAGTTTTTTCTTTTTTGTCTGGTTTGAAACAATTGTTTATCCATCACTGTCTTGAGCTAATCGTTCCATTTCTATATAGCTACCACAACAACCTACAGTACATTCAAGGAAATCTATTTAAAATATTCTTACCTTGGTCTACCCCTACAGTTCTTGTCTTCAACCCTTTATTTCATAACTAAGCCTGCTAATCCTGGGTGTCTTAGTATGTGTCCTACCAAACTATCTCTTCTCTTCATTAACAGTCGCCAGAAACATTTCTTCTCTCCCACTAGTCTTAATACCTCTTCGTTTGTAACCCTATGAACTTGAGTGTATGTAAAAGCTGTCTGATAACCTGTGTCTGTACTACTGTATGTATTTGTAATAGAGGTAGGTATTGGGTAGCAAGCAGCTGTAGCCTTAAGTTAGGTACCATCCCGGCATTTGCTTAAGAATGTAAGAGTGGGAAACCACAGAAAACACTCTTAGAATGGCTGAGGTATGAATCAAGCCCACCTCTTCCCAGTTTTGCCTCACGAGGCTGAGTGCACCCCATTCCAGTCCTCAGACCAAAATTAAATTTCTTAGCCGAGCCTGGAATCGAACCCATGCCTAAGCAGTGACAGTCAAGAATGCTAGCCACGACACCAAGAGGTGTTTCATGAATATCAGTTGTTGTTGTTGGTTGTTGTTGATTCTTTAGGGGTTTTGTGATATCATGGTCATGTAGCACAGTATATTGTATTTGGGGTGTGTGTTGTCTGATAACCTGTGTTCTTGTAATGGCTGTATTAGTAATTCAGATAAGGATTGGAAAGGAGGTGGTCGTGGCCATAACTTAAGATATATCCTAGCATTTGCCTAGAGTGTGTGAGTGGGAAACCACAGAAAAAACTCTTAGAATGGCTGAGGTAGGAATCAAGCCCATCTCTTCCCAGTTTTGCCTCACGAGGCTGAGTGTACCCCATTCCAGTCCTCAGACCAAAATTAAATTTCTTAGCCGAGCCTGGAATCGAACCCATGCCTAAGCAGTGACAGTCAAGAATGCTAGGCACTACACCAAGAGGTGTTTCATGAATATCAGTTGTTGTTGGTTGTTGTTGTTTATTCTTTAGGGGTTTTGTGATATCATGGTCATGTAGCCCTGTATACTGTACTTGGGGTGTGTGTTGTCTGATAACCTGTGTTGTTGCAATGGCTGTATTAATAATTCAGATAAGGATTGGAAAGGAGGTGGTCGTGACCTTAACTTAAGATATATCCTAGCATTTGCCTAGAGTGTGTGAGTGGGAAACCACAGAAAAAACTCTTAGAATGGCTGAGGTAGGAATCAAGCCCATCTCTTCCCAGTTTTGCCTCACGAGGCTGAGTGTACCCCATTCCAGTCCTCAGACCAAAATTAAATTTCTTAGCCGAGCCTGGAATCGAACCCATGCCTAAGCAGTGACAGTCAAGAATGCTAGCCACGACACCAAGAGGTGTTTCATGAATATCAGTTGTTGTTGTTGTTGTTGTTGCTGTTGTTGTTTGTTGTTGTTGATTCTTTAGGGGTTTTGCGATATCATGGTCATGTAGCACAGTTTACTGTATTTGGGGTGTGTGTTGTCTGATAACCTGTGTTATTGTAATGGCTGTATTAGTAATTCAGATAAGGATTGGAAAGGAGGTGGTCGTGGCCTTAACTTAAGATATATCCTAGCATTTGCCTAGAGTGTGTTAGTAGGAAACCACAGAAAAAACTCTTAGAATGGCTGAGGTAGGAATCAAGCCCATCCCTTCCCAGTTTTGCCTCACGAGGCTGAGTGTACCCCATTCCAGTCCTCAGACCAAAATTAAATTTCTTAGCAGAGCCAGGAATCGAACCCGTGCCTAAGCAGTGACAGTCAAGAATGCTAGCCACTACACCAAGAGGTGTTTCATGAATATCAGTTGTTGTTGTTGTTGTTGTTGTTGTTGCTGTTGTTGTTTGTTGTTGTTGATTCTTTAGGGGTTTTGCGATATCATGGTCATGTAGCACAGTTTACTGTATTTGGGGTGTGTGTTGTCTGATAACCTGTGTTATTGTAATGGCTGTATTAGTAATTCAGATAAGGATTGGAAAGGAAGTGGTCGTGGCCTTAACTTAAGATATATCCTAGCATTTGCCTAGAGTGTGTTAGTAGGAAACCACAGAAAAAACTCTTAGAATGGCTGAGGTAGGGATCAAGCCCATCCCTTCCCAGTTTTGCCTCACGGGGCTGAGTGTACCCCATTCCAGTCCTCAGACCAAAATTAAATTTCTTAGCAGAGCCAGGAATCAAACCCGTGCATAAGCAGTGACAGTCAAGAATGCTAGCCACTACACCAAGATATGTTTCATGAATATCAGTTGTTGTTGTTGTTGTTGTTGTTGTTGGTTGTTGTTGTTGTTGTTGATTCTTTAGGGGTTTTGTGATATCATGGTCATGTAGCCCTGTATACTGTACTTGGGGTGTGTGTTGTCTGATAAACTGTGTTGTTGCAATGGCTGTATTAGTAATTCAGATAAGGATTGGAAAGGAGGTGGTCGTGGCCTTAACTTAAGATATATCCTAGCATTTGCCTCTAGTGTGTGAATGGGAAACCACAGAAAAAACTCTTAGAATGGCTGAGGTAGGAATCAAGCCCACCTCTTCCCAGTTTTGCCTCACGAGGCTGAGTGTACCCCATTCCAGTCCTCAGACCAAAATTAAAATCATTAGCAGAGACTGGAATCGAACCCATGCCTAAGCAGTGACAGTCAAGAATGCTAGGCACTACACCAAGAGATGTTTCATGAATATCAGTTGTTGTTGTTGATTCTTTAGGGGTTTTGTGATATCATGGTCATGTAGCCCTGTATACTGTACTTGGGGTGTGTTTTGTCTGATAACCTGTGTTATTGTAATGGCTGTATTGGTAATTCAGATAAGGATTGGAAAGGAGGTGGTCGTGGCTTTAACTTAAGATATATCCTAGCATTTGCCTAGAGTGTGTGAGTGGGAAACCACAGAAAAAACTCTTAGAATGGCTGAGGTAGGAATCAAGCCCACCTCTTCCCAGTTTTGCCTCACGAGGCTGAGTGTACCCCATTCCAGTCCTCAGACCAAAATTAAATTTCTTAGCAGAGCCAGGAATCGAACCCATGCCTAAGCAGTGACAGTCAAGAATGCTAGGCACTACACCAAGAGATGTTTCATGAATATCAGTTGTTGTTGTTGATTCTTTAGGGGTTTTGTGATATCATGGTCATGTAGCCCTGTATACTGTACTTGGGGGTGTGGGTTGTCTAATAACCTGTGCTATTGTATGGCTGTATTAGTGTGTGCACTTGTAATTTAAATGAGGATTGGAAAGGAGGCTTTCATGGCCTTCAGTTACGGTACCTCTTGCCATTTGCCTGGAGTTAAATTGGGAAACCACAAAAAACTACGTCCAGAATGACTGAGGTAGGAATCAAACCCTGCTCCTCTCAGTTTTTTGCCTCACAAGAATGAGTGTACCCCCTTCCAGCCCTCAGCCCAGAATTAAATTTCTTGACAGAGCCAGGAATCGAACACGGGTCTCCGCAGTGTCATTCAAGATTACTAGCCGCTACACCACGAGGTGTACAATATAAGTTTGGTCTAGATTGTACATGATCAATCAATAATTACCTAATAATAATAATAATAATAATAATAATGATAATAATAATAATAAATATTCCATTTAGCAACTACACGGCCGACCTCCCCCTGTGACGTCACCCACGGTCTCGGGGAGTGGCGGCCATCTTGCCCATTAGCCCTTGCGCCAGCTATGACTGTCCTCTCCATAAGAATAACATAGGGCTGGTTGCGCGCGGCGGCCATCTTGCCCATTAGCCCCTGCGCCAGCTTCGGCTTATATTACCTACTGGTCCATTTTTATACTTGTGGTCACACTGTCCTTATGCAAGGTTTCGACACTGATGAGTAACTATGTAACGGTCTGTTACTTCTTCACGCAAAATTATATCTCCCGCTGAGATTTTGGTTGGTTCCTCAGTTTAGGGGCTGCGACAACGCGGTCATGTAACCCCGTGTACTTAGGGATGGCTGTATTAGTCTGCAATTCAGGTAAGGACTGCAGACGGTCAATTTCAAGCAGTAGTTCCTAATGTTGCTACCAGGTACTACCGTCAACGACACCTACCTGTGAACTTGGCTACTAGATGCCACCGCAACCAGCAACTCGCAACGAACGTTGGAATTTCCCCTCCAAAGGAAAGCATACTGAGGGATTTTTAGCGTTCTTAGAAAATCCGACGACTTCGGCCGGCTTTGAACTCGCGACCTTGGGCATAGACATTCAGCATGCTTGCTACCAGTTACGTCACCGAAGCCGCTTCACACTTAGTCAGATGGAATTCTGAATATGATCTCGTGCAAGTGCGTTATCTTGGCAACGTCTGATGGCTCATCCCTCATCAATTTAGTAGAGTTGCCATGGCAAGCACTGATAGCTCTTGGCATTTTCTTATAATTCCGAAATCATTTTTCTCATCCCTTGGCATAATGGTGGGTCATATCAAAAATTCTTTAAGACAAAATTTTAGGTAATTATTAGGGGAATATTGTCCATTTTGTACGGTTTTGAGATTGTGCCTATTAAGAGAGATATGATTAATGTTTCCCGAAAAACCCACCTTTTCCCACCCCTTTGGTCAATGGTTGGTGCTATAAAAAAAACTCTCCAAACATAAATTTTTGGGCTTTATCCGACACATAGTATGAACGTTGAACGGATTCGAGATTTAACATATTAAGAGAGTTAGAGCAATATATCACTTTTTCGAAAAAAGCCCCCCATTTTCACCCCCTTCGACCGATTTAGCCCGGTAACGAACTTGACCGAGATTTTATAGGTATACATATTCGGTAAAAAATTCAAAGTGATTGGTGCAAAATTACAACAGTTATCGTGTCCACAATAAACTGATATACATACATAAATTATATATAACTTTTGAACTGACGGTGGTTTTGGTGTCTGGGGGATGTGAAACGCGAAGATATGTCGAAATTTTCCGGAAGTGGAAACATGGTACCCATTGCAATAGTTAGCTTTCTAATGAAATCTACCTCTGGTTGGTTCCTCAGTTTAGGGGCTGCGACAACGCGGTCATCTAACCCCGTGTACTTTGGGTGAGTGTAGAATCTGTCTGATAAACCGTGTGCATTGTAATGGCTGTAGTAGTCTTAATTCAGGTAGGGACGGCAGACGGTCAATTTCAAGCAGTAGTTCCTAATGTTGCTACCAGGTACTACCGTCAACGACACCTAGCTGTGAACTTGGCTACTAGATGCCACCCTAACCAGCAACTCGCAACGAACGTTGGAACTTCCCCTCCAAAGGAAAGCATACTGAGGGATTTTAGCTCTCTTAGAAAATCCGACGACTTCGGCCGGCTTTGAAATCGCGACCTTGGGCATAGACATTCTGCATGCTACCAGTTACGTCACCGAAGCCGCTTCCCACTTCGTCAGATGCCAAAGTCAACCCCTAGCACCATCCAGCCCATGACGGGCTAAGGCCGACCAAGCGACCGCTGCCCAGCCATTTGGCCTGCAGATATTGGGGTGACGCGTGATCAGCGCGTCGGGTCCCCTCGGCCGTTAATATTGGTATTCGTGATCGGGGTGCTGTCTCACTGTCAGACAGCTACTCAATTGTCCTCACGAGGCTGAGTGCATCCCGTTCCAACCCTCACGTCAGTTTTACAATCCCTGACGGAGCCGGGGATCGAACCCGGGGACTCCGGGTGAGAGGCAGGCGCGCTACCCCAACACCAGGGGGCCGGCTTAGTCAGATGGAAATACTGAATCTGATCTCGTGCAAGTGCGTTGTCATGGCAACGGCTCATCCCTCATCAATTTAGTAGTGTTGCCATGGCAACCTCTGATAGCTCTTGGCATTTTCTTATAATTCCGAAATCTTTTTTCTCATCCCTTGGCATAATGGTGGGTCATATCAAAAATTCTTTCAGACAAAAGTTTTAGGTAATTATTAGGGGAATATTGTCCATTTTGTACGGTTTTGATATTGTGCCTATTAAGAGAGATATGATTAATGTTTCCCGAAAACCCACTTTTTCCCACCCCTTTGGTCAATGGCTGGTGATATAAAAAAAACCCTTCAAACATAAATTTTTGGGCTTTATCCGACACATAGTATGAACGTTGAACGGATTCGATATTTCATATATTAAGAGAGTTATAGCAATATTTCACTTTTTCGAAAAAAGCCCCCCATTTTCACCCCCTTCAACCGATTTAGCCCAGTAACGAACTCGACCGAGATTTTATAGGTATACATATTCGGTAAAAAGTGATTGGTGAAAAATTACGGCAGTTATCGTGTCCACAAGAAACTGATATATATATATTCTTTTGAACTGACGGTGGTTTTGGCATCTGGGGGATGTGAAACGCGAAGATATGTCGAAATTTTCCGGAAGTCGAAACATGGTACCCATTGCAATAGTTAGCTTTCTAATGAAATCTACCTCTGGTTGGTTCCTCAGTTTAGGGGCTGCGACAACGCGGTCATCTAACACCGTGTACTTGGGGTGAGTGTAGAATCTGTCTGATAAACGGTGTGAATTGTAATGGATGTATTAGTCTGTAATTCAGGTAAGGACTGCAGACGGTCAATTTCAAGCAGTAGTTCCCAATGTTGCTACCAGGTCCTACATTCAACGACACCTAGCCGTGAACTTGGTTACTAGATGCCACCCCAACCAGCAACTCGTAACGAACGTTGGAACTTCCCCTCCAAAGGAAAGCATACTGAGGGATTTTAGCGCTCTTAGAAAATCCGACGACTTCGGCCGGCTTTGAAACCGCGACCTTGGGCATAGACATTCTGCATGCTACCAGTTACGTCACCGAAGCCGCTTCCCACTTCGTCAGATGTCAAAGTCAACCCCTGGCACCATCCAGCCCATGACGGGCTAAGGCCGACCAAGCGACCGCTGCCCAGCCATTTGGCCTGCAGATATTGGGGTGACGCGTGATCAGCGCGTCGGGTCCCCTCGGCCGTTAATATTGGTATTCGTGATCGGGGTGCTGTCTCACTGTCAGACAGCTACTCAATTGTCCTCACGAGGCTGAGTGCATCCCGTTCCAACCCTCACGTCAGTTTTAAAATCCCTGACGGAGCCGGGGATCGAACCCGGGGACTCCGGGTGAGAGGCAGGCGCGCTACCCCAACACCAGGGGGCCGGCTTAGTCAGATGGAAATACTGAATCTGATCTCGTGCAAGTGCGTTGTCATGGCAACGGCTCATCCCTCATCAATTTAGTAGTGTTGCCATGGCAACCTCTGATAGCTCTTGGCATTTTCTTATAATTCCGAAATCATTTTTCTCATCCCTTGGCGTAATGGTGGGTCATGTCAAAAATTCTTTCAGACAAAAGTTTTAGGTAATTATTAGGGGAATATTGTCCATTTTGTACGGTTTTGATATTGTGCCTATTAAGAGAGATATGGTTAATGTTTCCCGAAAAACCCACTTTTTTCCACCCCTTTGGTCAATGGTTGGTGCTATCAAAAAACGTATTTGACATAAATTGTTGGCACGTATCCGACACATATTATGAACTTTGAATGGATTCAATATTTCACGTATTAAGAGAGTTATAGCGAAATTTCAATTTTTCGAAAAACGCCCCCCATTTTCACCCCCTTCGACCGATTTTGCCCATTAACGAACTCGACCGAGATTTTATAGGGATACATATTATGTAAAAAATTCAAAGTGATTGGTGCAAAATTACGGCAGTTATCGTGTCCACAAGAAACTGATATACATATATACATATATATATACATAGATAAATTATATATAAACTTTTGAACTGACGGTGGTTTTGGGGTCTGGGGGATGTGAAACGCGAAGATATGTCGAAATTTTCCGGAAGTCGAAACATGGGACCCATTGCAATAGTTAGCTTTCTAATGAAATATACGTAAAACTGTCGAACAGCTAGCTATTTTTGTCATTTAGACTTTCACGGCCCGTGTTATTATTCATAATGTTGTTATTTTGGGCTTATGCCGTGTTTTATTATACTAATATTCGACGCGTTTCGAAAGAAACCATGTCTTTCATCGTCAGGAATAATCTGGAATACGACAATGTTGCTAAGAGAAAGCAACGAAGAACATATAGAAGGTGCCCAAAGATGGACGCCATTATAGCCCCATGTTAGGGACAACGGAAAGCAGCAGTGAATTACTTTCTCAGGGTTCTGATAATAGGTAGCCAGGATTCACTGAGATTGTAGCCGGTGTCGCGGTTGAAATTATCTGGGTGTTTACGTATTTCAACCGCCTCCCTGATGATTCTGGGACGATATTGCTTTATACGGGCAAGAACATCCACTCCTTGGAACATGACATCATGGCCAGGTGTTAAAGCATGATCGGCAACAGCTGATTTATCAGGTTGAATGAGCCTGATACATCTATTATGTTCCTTAATGCGAGTGCATATTGTTCTCGAAGTCTGCCCGATGTAAACCTTGCCACAAGTACAGGGAACTCTGTAGATACCCGGTTGTTGCAATTTAGGCAAACTGTCCTTTGTTGGTCGCAGGAGTTGCCTAATCTTAACAGAAGTTCCAAATACAGTCCGTATGTTGTACCGACGTAGGATTTTAGCAATACGATCCGTTGTGTTATGTATGTACGGAAGGTAAGCAGTTCCTCTTACATCTCTTTTCTCAACTGACGTCCTATTATTATTTGTTGGTTTCAGAACCGTAGAAATCAAAGCCTTGCTATAACCGTTGCTCTCAAAGGTGGTTCGCAGGGTGTTAATTTCTTCTTGTAAAGAAGACACTTCACAAATCCTCCTAGCCCTGGTAGTTAGAGTTGTAAGGATACCATGTTTCTGGGCAGGGTGATGGTGAGAACTTGCGTGGAGATATCTATTGGTGTGTGTTGGCTTACGAAAAACGCTGTGTCCTAAAGATCCATCCTCTTTCTTGGTGACGAGAACATCTAAAAAAGGTATTTTGCCGTCAGATTCCTTTTCCATGGTGAAACAAATAGAAGGGTGCTGGAGATTAAGGTGATCCAGGAAATGGCTAAGATTTTCCTCACCTTCCGTCCAAACAACGAACGTGTCATTCACATAACGCCACCAGATCTTTGGTTTGAAAGGAGCCGACGACAAAGCTTTCTCTTCAAAGTTCTCCATGAAGAAATTAGCCACAACAGGAGAGAGAGGACTACCCATGGCCACACCATCAGTCTGCTCATAAAAATTCCCATTCCATAGAAAGTAGGAGGAGGTCATGCAGTGATAAAAAAGTCTTGTGATGTCTTCAGGAAAAAAGCCATTAATGAGAGACATAACACCATCAATAGGTACTCTCGTAAACAGAGACACCACGTCGAGACTCACTAGAATATCACCCGGCTGAAGTGTTATAGCTTTTAACTTTTTCACGAAGTGTGTGGAATCCTTAATGTATGAAGGCGTGTTACCCAGAAGCGGCTGAAGTAGTCTACTAAGTATTTGGAAAGGGCATATGTAGGAGAACCAATCGTACTAACAATAGGTCTAAGAGGAACATCTTACTTGTGTATTTTAGGAAGACCATAGAGTCTCGGAGGAATAGCATCCCCTGGAAGGAGAGTCTTCGCTGCATCCGCTGGAATAGATGATTGCTTGATCAATTTGACGGTGACATTTGAGTAGCGAGTAGTAGTAGTAGGTCACCGTCAAATTGATCAAGCAAACATCTATTCCAGCGGATGCAGCGAAGACTCTCCCAAAACCACCGTCAGTTCAAATGTTTATATATAATTTATGTAATATATGTATATATGTATATCAGTTTCTTGTGGACACGATAACTGCCGTAATTATGCACCAATCACTTTGAATTTTTTACCGAATATGTATACCCATAAAATCTCGGACGAGTTCGTTACTGGGCTAAATCGGTCGAAGGGGATGAAAATGGGGGACTTTTTTTTTCGAAAAAATTAAATATTGCTATAACTCTCTTAATATGTGAAATATCGAATCCGTTCAAAGTTCATACTATGTGTCGGATAAAGCTCAGAAATTTATGTTTGAAACGTTTTTTGATAGCTCCAACCATTGACCTAAGGGGTGGGAAAAAGTGTTTTTTTCGGGAAACATTAATCATATCTCTGTTAATAGGCACAATATCAAAACCGTACAAAATGGACAATATTCCCCTAATAATTACCTAAAACGTTTGTCTGAAAGAATTTTTGATATGAGCCACCATTGCGCCAAGGGATGAGAAAATTGATTTCGGAATTATAAGAAAATGCCAAGAGCTATCAGTGGTTGACATGGCAACACTACTAAACTGATGAGGGATGAGCCATCAGACGTTGCCATGACAACGCGCGAGATCAGATTCAGATTTCCATCTGACTAAGTGTGAAGCGGCTTCGGTGACGTAACTGGTAGCATGCTGAACTTCTATGCCCAAGGTCGCGGGTTCAAAGCCGGCCAAAGTCGTCGGATTTTCTAAGAGCGCTAAAAATCCCTCAGTAAGCTTTCCTTTGGAGGGGAAGTTCCAACGTTCGTTGCGAGTTGCTGATTGAGGTGGCATCTAGTAGCCATGTTCATAGCTAGGTGGCGTTGACGTTAGTATCTGGTAGAAACATTAGGAACTACTGCTTGAAATTTAGCGTCTGCATTCCTTACCTGAATTACAGACTAATACAGCCATCACAATTCACACCGTTTATCAGACAGATTCTACACTCACCCAAAGTACACGGGGTTATAAGACCGCGTTGTCGCAGCCCCTAAACTGAGGAACCAACCAACATCTCTGCGGGAGATATAATTTTGAGTGAAGAAGTAACAGACAGTTACATAGTTACACATCAGTGTCGAAACCTTGCATAAGGACAGTGTGACCACAAGTATAACAAGTAGTTCCGTGAAGAACTGTGCAGCCTATTTTCATATATCCTACTTATGTTAACTGCCACAATCAACATACAAAATTTCAGTTTAATTGCTGTAACAGATTCGTAGATATTGAGAACCGTCTAAATATTTCAGATGGTCGCCAGGTTGGATTTTTATTTTTTTTACTATTATATTAAGATTATTGTGTACGTGTGGTATTCAAACTTCAATCGCATGATTAGAACACAAGAAGTAAAAACGAGATTTTAAAATTAGGCACAGCAGCCATCTTGTGATTATGCAAACAATTGAAATAAATTAGATGCCAGTGGATCAACATTTGTGTAAGCATTTAACGTGCAACGTTTCATGGCACTCGGATAGTTAATTCGCGAGAAACGTCCATTTAAATATTTATACTTCGCGTCGCCGCCATGTTGGATTCTTGCTCACCAGGTTACTGAAAGTCCTATAGGTGAACATATGTTCATAGTCTCTATGAACATAAAATTTCAGTTTGGTTGCTGTAAAAGATTCATAGATATTGAGAACCGTCTAAATATTACGGAAGCTTGCCATTTAGGATTGTTAGATGTATAGGCCATAGAGTTATGTACCATTCAAGGACACTTATTGCCTAGGTTCATTATTCAAACTTTCACTTCGATCGCATGATTACGACACAAGAAATAAAAACTTAATTTTAAAATTTCGCACAGCCGCCATCTTGAGGTTATGTAAACAATTGAATTAAATTAGATGGCAGTACATTATAATCTGCAAAATCATTTACTGTACCACATTTCACTGCGCTCAGAGAGTTAACTCACGAGAAAAGTCTATTAAAATATTTCAAATTCGCTTGGTCGCCATGTTCGTTTTTTACTTTGCAGGTTTATGAATTATACATAGGTAAACTTGTATCAGTACCCTTTATCACCGTACAAAATTTCAGGGTGATATCTGTAATAGTTTCGGGGATATAGAATGCCAGTGAAATATTTCGCACAGCCGCCATTTTGAGGTTATGTAAACAATTGAACTAAATTAGACTCCAGTGCATTGCAATGTGTATAAATATTTGCTGTACCAAGTTTCATTACGTTTGGATAGTTAAATCGCGAGAAAGGTCTATTTAAAAGTCTCCACTTCGCTTGGCCACCATGTTGGTTATGTAGTAACAAGGTTTTTGAAAGTCTCATAGGTGAACTTCTAGTAGTACCCTTTATCACCGTACACAATTTCAGGGCGATATCCGTTATAGTTTCGGAGATACTGAATGCTAGTGAAATATTTCGCACAGCCGCCATGTTGGATTGGTGAGACGTAACAAAATTCGATGGGCACGGTCGAGGTCGCCGGGAATAGTGCTATGAACTTACCGAGTTTCACTGAAATCGCTCCAGCCGTTTAGATTTTATTAGGGGGACACACACACACACCTCACACACACACACACACACACGCACACACACACGGAAAAAAGGTGATCTCATAAGCCTATTTTTTCAAAATTGAAAATAGGCTAAAAATGGACTCCAAATGACAAGAATGTTACCGTCCCCATAAGACAATAACATGTTTAAAATATGTTTAAAATGAAGAAAAAATAATAATCTCCAATTATAAAATACTTTCACGCGATAAATGAGGTCTGATCCTTCTACGAAAACCTGCATATTCTGCCTATTTTCGCCTATCTCCAAGTTTGTCCGGTGAAATCTACCTCCGCCTTCCGGCGTGCCGAGAGGACTTTTTTTTATGCTGATTTTTAGCCTACATTCGTTTTTTGCAATAACTGAAAGTAGACTTCAGAGATCTACACAGGGTGAAAATTGTGTGTCTGTCTCTGTGTGTGTGTGTGAGAGAGAGAGTCTGTGTGTGTGAGTGTGTGTACTCTGAATGTCTGGCCTCCCCCCCCCCCCTCCCCCCCATATCAATTCAAACACGGTGAAAACGAATTGAACGAGATTTGGTACAGAGGTAGAACTAGGAAAGGGCACCTCAGTGTCATGTTTTATATCGCCGCCATCTTTACCAAAACTGAATGGCGGCCACTCAAACGTTCAAAACATAAAATCAAATAACGACTAACCAAATCATCTGATCTCTACCAAATTTGGTAACAACATACCATCATATAGGACGCGTCTTGTCAGCAATCTACAAGGTCATCCGCCGTACGATTTTAGGATGGCGGCCGTGCGAATTATGCAAACATAATAATCCATAACATGGGACACACCAGTTCCGATTATCGAGCCGAGAATCGTTTTAGCTGTTCGAAAGGAAGAGGCACGTTCGAAATTAAAATTCTATTTTGTAATACTATAGTGCAGAAGTGATTTTAAACAAGATGTTCAGGAAAGAACATATAGCCTACTTTCTCCTAAATGCATGGGTATTGTTATAACTCTTTGTCCTTTTCAAGGAGTATGATTGAATGTTGGTTGTAGTAGTTTGTGGAAATACAACGTGCTATAGGGATATTAAACATGAATATGAGGTGCCCTTTGCTAGTGCTACCTCTGTACCAAATTTCGTTCAATTCGGTTTCACCGTGTTTGAATTGATAGGGGGAATCGATTTGCACACAGACTTGGCCACCATTTGCAAACTATTGTGCTGATGTTCTTGCAGTTTGGTCAGAATATGTTTCCCACATAAAGATATGGTGTTGCAAAATTTGGTAGAGTCTAGATTATTAGGTTGGTCGTAATTACATTTTAGCTTTTAACATTTGGGTGGCCGCGATTACGTTTCCGTCAAGATAGCGGTGATATAAAACATGACACTGAGGTGCCCTTTGCTAGTGCTACCTCTGTACCAAATTTCGTACCATTCGGTTTCACCGTGTTCGAATTGATAAGGGGAATCAATTTTCACACAAAGATGGCCGCCATCCGCAAAATATTAGGCTAATGACCTATTAGTTTGGTCAAAGGATGCTCCCTCCATAAAGGTATGTTGTTGCTAAATTCGCTAGATATCGGATGATTAGGCTAATCGTAATTTGATTTAAGGTTTGAACATTTGTGTGGCCGCCATTACGTTTCCGTCAAGATGGCAGCGATATAAAACATGACACTGAGGTGCCCTTTGCTAGTGCTACCTATGTACCAAATTTCGTTCATTCGGTTCCACCGTGTTCGAATTAATAGGGGGAATCAATTTTGACATAAAGATGGCCGCCATCCGCAAACTATTAGGCTAATGACCTATTAGATTGGTCAAAGGATTCTCCCTCCATAAAGGTACGTTGTTGCAAAGTTTGGCAGCGATCGGATGGTTATGTTAGTCGTAATTTTTAAGCCTTTAACATTTGTGTGGCCGCCATTACGTTTCTGTCAATATGGCGGCGATATAAATCATGACACTGAGATGCCCTTTGCTAGTGCTATATCTGTACCAAATTTCGTTCCATTCGGTTTCACCGTATTTGAATTAATAGGGGTAATCGATTTTGACACAAAGATGGCCGCCATCCGCAAACTATTAGGCGAATGACCTATTAGATTGGTCAAAGGATGCTCCCTCCATTAAGGTATGCAGTTGCAAAATTTGGTAGAGATCGGTTGATTAGGTTAATCGAATTTGATTTAAGCTTTGAACATTCGTGTAGCCGCCATTACGTTTCAGTCAAGATGGCGGCGATATAAAACATGACACTGAGGTGCCCTTTGCTAGTGCTACCTCTGTACCAAATTTCGTTGCATTCGGTTCTACCGTGTTCGGATTAATAGGGGAATCAATTTTGACATAAAGATGGCCGCCATCCGCAAACTATTAGGCTAAGAACCTATTAGATTGGTCAAAGGATGCTCCCTCCATAAAGGTATGTTGTTGCAAAGTTTGGTAGAGATCGGATGGTTATGTTAGTCGTAATTTTTAAGCTTTTAACATTTGTGTGGCCGCCATTACGTTTCTGTCAATATGGCGGCGATATAAATCATGACACTGAGATGCCCTTTGCTAGTGCTATATCTGTACCAAATTTCGTTCCATTCGGTTTCACCGTGTTTGAATTAATAGGGGGAATTGATTTTCACACAAAGATGGCCACCATCCGCAAACTATTCGGCTAATGACCTATTCATTTGGTCAAAGGATGCTTCCTCTATAAAGGTATGTTGTTGCAAAATTTGGTAGAGATCGGATGATTTGGTTAATCGTAATTTGATTTAAGCTTTGAACATTTTTGTGACCGCCATTACGTTTCTGTCAAGATGGCAGCGATATAAAATATGACACTGAGGTGCCTTTTGTTAGTACTACTTCTGTACCAAATTTCGTTCCATTCGGTTGTACCGTGTTCGAATTAATAGAGGGAATCGATTTTCACACAAAGATGGCCGCCATCCGCAAACTATTACGCTGATGACCTATTAGTTTGGTAAAAGGATGCTCCCTCCATGAAGGTATGTTGTTTCAATATTTGGTAGAGATCGGATGATTAGGTTAGTCGTAATTTGATTTAAGCTTTGAACATTTGTGTGGCCGCCATTACGTTTCCGTCAAGATGGCGGCGATATAAAACATGACACTGAGGTGTCCTTTGCTAGTGCTACCTTTGTACCAAATTTCGTTCAATTCGCATTCACCGTGTTCGAATTGATAGGGGGGGACCGACATTCAGAGTACACACACTCACACACACACACAGACTCACACACAGACTCACACACACACACATACACACACACAGACACACTTTTTTCGCCCTGTGTTAATCTCATAAGTATACTTTCATTTTTTGCAAAAATCGAAAGTAGGCTAAAAACGGAGCCGTCTCAGTACAAGGCAAGATGGCAGCGGATATCTTGTGCCTGACTTATATGTCACTAATTTGAGTATTGCATGCAATATAGCGTACTGATACAAAATAAATAAACTTTGTATGGAATGCTTCATATATAAATAATATACTCTACTGATGAAATCGTCTAGTCTAAATCATTAATTGCTAACACGTTGTATGTAACTTATTTGATATCAGTCAATGTCCGTTCGCACGATTGGCTCCGTGGTAAAGCGTTAGCCTATCAATCTCATGGCTATGGTTCAAACCCCATCAGAGTTAGGTTTTCTTGCTTGAATTTCTTAATATTTATTTTTTTGTAATGACTCAGGCGTTTTCAAATTAATCGTTATATTGTGCATAGTACGATGGGGAATATATAATTAAAACAAAATTCGCCAGCAGATTTGCCCGAGACATCTAGGAACAAAAAAGTGAATTATCATGGCGAACTGCACTCCGGCCAACAGATTAACTTACAGATTTTATTGAAAAGCTTATGTTTATGGCCGCTAGAATGCACTCCCCCTGTAAGGATTATGTTGTTCGATACTTCTCCATTAGATGTCACGACTAGTCTACATGGGACTCTATTTATTAGTATACCATTGGCATTCTATGTGCGTCGAATTTGAAGAATGACAAGATGATACTACGACACATTTTTACTTTTTATTTTAAATGGTTTGTAACAGCCTATTGTGCGTTATTTGAAAATGTTAATTGAAGTAAATAACAAAACGATTTCACATAGTATCTGAACTCTAGCCGTTGGTGCTAGTTCAGGATATTAATTAATACTTTTATTGCAGCCAAATAACAATCGAAAATATCCACATAGTTGGTATACACACGTCTCTGTAGGGTCATGGAGAGATTTGTTAATTCAATTAGGGTTGTGAAAGCCATGCACAGCCAGACGTGTAAAGACATGCCCCCAACTAAAAGTTGGCTGTTGCCCGCGTCAGGCCGATTATGTTATAATAATAATAATAATAATAATGTTATTGGTTTTACGTCCCTTTTAACTAGTGTTGCTTTTAGAGACGCCGGGGTGCCGGAATTTTGCTCCGAAGGGGATCGTTCACGTGCCAGTAAATCTACTGACACGGCTCCCTCGCATTTGTGCACCCTCAAATGCCAGCTGACTGCGCCAGGATACGAACCTGCAACATAGGGCCCAGCAAGCGAGAACGTTACCGCTGAGCCACGCAGCCAGCCCGGTCGATTATATCTCCAGATCCATAACATTCTTTAGATACTTCTTATCTCTCTTTCTTCAATGATGGTAGCAGTTGTTTTCGAGGTTGTGGTGTTTGGTAGAGGTAAATAGTTTCTAAGGTCTTCAACCAAGAAATGATTCTATTATACTCTTTGATAAAAACAACGAGTTAAAACTATACTCACACATTTAGGAGAAAGTAGGCTATATGTTCTTTACTGAACATCTTGTTTTTAGCCTACTTTCGATTATTGCGAAAAATGAAAGTAGACTTCTGAGATCCACACAAGGCCAAAAAATTTGTGTGTATCTGTCTGTGTGTGTGTGTGTATGTGTATGTGTGTGTGAGACTGTGTGTGTGTGAGTGGGTGTACCCTGAATGTCTGTATCAATTTATCAATTCAAACACCGTGAAACCGAATAGAACGAAATTTGGTACAGAGGTAGAACTAGCAATGGGCACCTCAGTGTCATGTTTTATATCGCCGCCGTCTTTACCAAAACTGAATGGCGGCCACTCAAACGTTCAAAACGTAAAATCAAAAAACGACTAACCAAATCATCCGAGCTCTACCAAATTTGGTAAAAACATACCTTCATATAGGACGCGTCTTGTGACCAAACTACAAGGTCATCCCTCATACCATTTCAGGATGGCGGCCGTACGAATTATGCAAACTTTATAATCCATATCATGGGACCCACCAGTTCCGATTATCGAACCGAGAATCGTTTTAACTGTTCTAAAGGAATAGGCACGTTCGAAATTAAAAGTTTATTTTGTAATACTATAGTGCAGAAGTGTTTTTAAAAAGCTGAGCCGTCTCAGTTACAAGTCAAGGTGGCAGTGGATATCTTGTGCCTGACTTATATTTCACTATTTTTAGTTTTGCATGCAATATAGCGTACTGATGCAAAATAAATAAACTTCGTATGAAATGTTTTATATATACCGTAAATAATATACTCCACTGATGAAATCGTTTAGTCTCAATCATTATTTGCTAACATTTTCTATGTAACTCAGCTACAATCGAACAATGTTCGTTGGCACGTTTGGCTCCGTGGCAAAGCGTTGGCCTAGTACTGTTATTGCTATGATTCAAACCTCATCAGAGTTAGGTTTTTACTTGAAATTTTTTATATTTATTGTTTTGTAATGACTCAGACGTTTAAAATGAAGCGTTATATTGTGCATATTACAATGGGAAATATATATTTAATTAAAACAAAATCCGCCATCAGCTTTGTACGAGACATCTAGCAGCAAAAAATTTGAATTAGCATGGCCAACTGGAGGCGAACTGCACGCCGGCCTACAGATTAACTTACAGATTTTATTGAAAAGTTTATTCTTATGGCCGCTAGAATGCACTCGCCCTGTTAGGATTATCTTGTTCGATACTTCTCCACTAGATGTCACGACTGGTCTACGTGGGACTCCATTAATTAGCATACCATTGGCATTCTATACGCATCGAATGTGAAGAATGACAAGATGATACTACGATACATTTTTACTTTTTATTTTATAGGGTTTGTAACAGCCTATTGTGCGTTATTTGAAAATGTTATTTGAAGTAAAGAACAAAACGATTTCACATAGTGCCTGAACTCTAGCCGTAGGTGCTAGTTCAGGATATTAATTAATATTTTTATTGCAGCCAAATAGCAATCGAAAATATCCACATAGTTGGTATACACACGTCTCTGCAGGGTCATGGAGAGATTTGTTAATTCAATTAGGGATGTGAAAGCCATGCATAGCCAGACGTGTAAACACATGCATCAACTCAAAGTTGGATGTTGCCCACGTCAGGTCGATTATATAATAATAATAATAATAATAATAATAATAATAATAATGAAATGAAAATCCACAGCCTGCTTCCAGTCTCCGACCGGGTCAGGAATGGAATGAATGGAGCCCCGATCTAGCGGCGAGGATATGAACTGTGCCGGCTGCCGAGGCCTGACGCACTCCCCTGGGACAATGATTAAATGAATGACAGATGAAATGAAATGATAATGGAGAGTGTTGCTGGAATGAAATTTTGACAGGGAAAACCGGAGTACCCGGAGAAAAACCTGTCTGCCTCCGTTTTGTCCAGCACAGATCTCACATGGAGTGACCGGGATTTGAACCACGGACCCAGCGGTGAGAGGCCGGCGTGCTGCCGCCTAAGCCACGGAGGCTTCAATAACAATAATAATAATAATAATAATAATAATAATAATGTTATTGGTTTTACGTCCCTTTTAACTACTGTTGCTTTTAAAGACGCCGAGGTGCCGGAATTTTGCCCCGAAGGGGATCTTTAATTAGCCAGTAAATCTACTGACACGGCACCCTCACATTTGTGCACCCTCAAGTGCCAGCTGACTGCGCCAGGATACGAACCTGCAACCTAGGGCCCAGCAAGCGAGAACGTTACCGCTGAGCCACGCAGCCACTCCAGTCGATTATGTCTCCAGATCCATAACATTCTTGAGATATTTCATATCCTTCTTTCTTCATTGATGGTAGCAGGTTTTTTTCGAGGTTATGGTGTTTGGTAGAGGTAATAGTTTCTAAGGTCTTCAACCAATAAATGATTCTATTATACTCTTTGATAAAAACAACGACTTATAACAATACTCATACATTTAGGAGAAAGTAGGTTATATGTTCTTTACTGAACATCTTGTCTCCGCTGATTTTCAAACTCCTCGCCTATGTCTTTTGAGAGATACACGCTCCCTTTGGAATCCTTCAACCCCCACTTTTCACCCCTTTCACCTCATAATATACACCACATCGAAAAACCCTCAGACACATGTCTTCTTATTTTTAATGATATGTTTATATGCCGAGTATCACATCCCCAATTATACCAATCGGGAGATATTGCTATACAATGAAATGCAGGTCTATCCCCTTAACACCCCTTTAGAACCAGAATATCCAAAAATACTTCCTTAGTGGGCGTATGCGGCCCTTGAGAAGCTGCATACCAAATTTCATTCCATTTTGCCTGGACGATGATGAGTGAGTGAGTCAGTCAGGACATTTTCTTTCAATTTTCTTGTTTCAGAATTTCACCCCTCCCCAGGAAGCCCTTAAATATGATTCATGAAAAAAACTCTCGAACCGCTATTTACTTATTTTTAAGCAGTTTGTTCCCCCTGAGTTAGATGAGTGAGTCAGTCAGTCAATCAGTTAGGACACTTTCTTTCCTATTCACCCCCCCCCCAGAATTTCACCCCTCCCCATGGGCCCCTTAAATTGGTTTTATGAGAAAACGGTCAAACACCCCTTTACTTATTTTTTATGCTGATTTGTTTCCACTGAATTTCAAACTCCTCCCCTATGTCATTTAAGAGATACACGCTCCGTTAAGAATCCTTCAACCCCCACTTTTCACCCCTTTCACCTCATAATATACACCACATCGAAAAACCCTCAGACACGTGTCTTCTTATTTTAATGATGAGTTTATATGCCGAGTATCACATCCCCCAATGAAACCAATCGGGAGATATTGCTATTCAATGAAATGCAGGTCTACCCCCTTAACACCCCTTTAGAACCTGAATATCCAAAAATCCTTCTTAGTGGGCGTTTGCGGCCCTTGAGGAAGCTGCATACCAAATTTCATTCCAATCCGTTCGGTGGTTTCTGAGATATCATGATGAATGAATGAGTGGGTGAGTGAGTGGTATTTGAAATATATAAAGTAGATTTCTTTAAATAATGACTATTTAAAAAAATCCTCTCCGCACGCCGGAAGGGGGAGGTAGATTTCACCGGGGAAACTAGGGGATAGGCTATAATAGGCCGAATATGCAGGTTTTCGTAGGAGTATCAGACGTCATTTATTGCAAGAAAGTATTTTACAATTGGAGATTAATTAATTTTGTTTTGTTTTTGTATGCATATTTTTATCATTTTATTGTCTTATTGGGATGGAAACCTTCTTGTAATTCGGGGTTCACTTTTATACTTGTGATCACAATGTCCTTATGCAAGGTTTGGATCTGATGTGTAACTACCTAACAGTCTGTTATTTCTTCATGCAAAATTTTATCTCCCGCAGAGATGATGGTTGGTTCCTCAGTTTAGGGGCTGTGACAACGTGGTCATGTAACCCAGTGTACATTGTGTGTGTGTGTAGAATCTGTCTGATAAACGGTGTTAATTGTGATGACTGTATTAATCTGTAATTCGGGTAAGGTCTGCAGACGGTCAATTTTAAGTAGTAGTTCCTAATTTTGTACCATATACTAACGTCAACGACACCTAGTTCTGAAATTGGCTACTAGATGTCACCGCAACCAGCAACTTGCAACGAACGTTGGAACTTCCCCTCCAAAGGAAAGCATGCTGAGGGTTTATTAGCGCTCTAGGAAAATCCGACGACTTTGGCCGGCTTTGAACCAGCGACCTTGGGCTTAGAAGTTCAGCATACTACCAGTTCCGATACCGAAGTCGCTTCCCACAGACAGATGGAAAACTGAATGTGATCTCGTGCAGTGGCGTTGTCATAGCAACTGCTGATGGTCCTCTCATGGCACTTGGCATTTTCTTATAATTTAAATCATTTTGCTCACCCCGTGGCGTAATGGTGGGTCATATGAAAACTTCTTTCTGACAAAAGTTTTAGGTAATTATTGGAGGAATATTGTCCATTTTGTACGGTTTTGATATTGTGTCTATTAACAGAGATATGGTTAATGTTTCCCGAAAAACCCACTTTGTCCCACCCCCTTGGACAATGGTTGGTGCTATCAAAAAACTTTTCAAACATAAATTTTAGTGCCTTATCCGGCACATAGTATGAACTTTGAATGCATTCAATATTTCAGATAATGAGCGAATTATAGCGTTATTTCACTTTTTCGAAAAAAGCCTCCCATTCTCACCCCCCTTTGACCGATTTCGTCCATTAATGAACTCAACTGAGATTTTAAGGGGATACATATCATGTAAAAAATTCAGTGTGATTGGTGCAAAATTACGGCAGTTATCGTGTCCACAAGAAACTGATATCTATACATATATACAGATATATTGAGCCCGAAATCAGATCTGCCATGTGACCTCTGGCTCATGAGGAATTTACCATCCTTGAGTGAAGCCGAGACTTCCAAGGAGAAGGCATGAGTAGCGCTCATTTGATTTAAATGAGTTGCCGCTCCGTGGATGAATATTATTTTAGGTAGATTTCATTAGAAAGCTAACTATTGCAATGGGTCCCATGTTTCGACTTCCGGAAAATTTCGACATATCTTCGCGTTTCACATCCCCCTTACCCCAAAACCACCGTCAGTTCAAAACTTTGTATATTATTTATGTATATATATATATCAGTTTCTTGTGGACACGATAACTGCCGTAATTTTGCGCCAATCACTTTGAATTTTTTACATAATATGTATCCCCTTAAAATTTCGGTCTAGTTCGTTAATGGGCAAAAACGGTCAGAGAGGATGACAATGGGAGGCTTTTATTCGAAAAAGTGAATTATCGCTATAACTCTCTTAATATCTGAAATATTGAATCCATTCAAAATTCATACTATGTGTCGGACAAGGCCCTAAAATTTATGTTTGAAAAGTTTTTTGATAGCACCAACCATTGACCAAAGGGGAGGGAAAAAGTGGGTTTTTCGGGAAACATTAGGCATAATCATATCTCTGTTAATAGGCACAATATCAAAACCGTACAAAATGGACAATATTCCTCCAATAATTACCTAAACCTTTTGTCTGAAAGAATTTTTGATATGACCCACCATTACGCCACGGGATGAGCAAAATGATTTAAATTATAAGAAAAAGCCAAGTGCCAAGAGAGGCTGCCATGACAACTTTACTTTTAATTGATAAGGGATGAGCCATCAGCAGTTGCTATGACAACGCCACTGCACGAGATCACATTCAGTTTTCCATCTGTCTGTGGGAAGCGACTTCGGTATCGGAACTGGTAGCATGCTGAACTTCTATGCCCAAGGTCGCGGGTTCAAACCCGGCTGAAGTCGTCGGATTTACTAAGAGCGCTAAAAAACCTGAGTTTGCTTTCCTTCGGAGGGGAAGTTCCAACGTCCATTGCGAGTTGATGGTTCCGGAGGCATCTAGTAGCCAAGTTCACAGCTGGGTGTCGTTGATGGTAGTATTTTAATTATGTAGCCTATTTTAGGTAGATTTCATCAGAAAGCTAACCATTGCAATTTAGGTAGATATCATCAGAAAGCTAACTATTGCAACGGTGCCATGTTTCGACTTCCTGAAAATTTCTACATATCTTTGCGTTTCACATCCCCCTGACCCCCAAACCACCGTCAGTTCAAAAGTTTATATATATTTGTTTGTGTATATATATGCATATATATCAGTTTCTTGTGGACACGATAACTGCCGTAATTTTGCACCAATCACTTTGAATGTTTTACATAATATGTATCCCCTTAAAATCTCGGTCGAGTTCGTTAATGGGCAAAATCGGTTGAAGGGGAGGGGAGTGGGGCTTTTTTTTTCGAAGAAGAGAAATATCGCTATAAGTGTCTTAATACGTGAAATATCGAATCCATTCAAAGTTCATAATATGTGTCGGATAAGAGCCAAAAAATTTATGTTTGAAAAGTTTTTGATAGCACCAAACATTGACCAAAGGCGTGGAAAATAGTGAGTTTTTCGGGAAACATTAATCATATCTCTCTTAATAGGCACAATATCAAAACCGTACCAAATGGAAAATATTCCCCTAAAAATTACCTAAAACTTTGTCTGAAAGAATATTTGATCTGATCTACCATTACGCCAAGGGATGAGAAAAATGATTTCGGAATTAAAGAAAATGCCAAGTGCCATCAGAGGTTACCATGACAACGCTTCTTAATTGATGAGGGATGAGCTATCAGAGGTTGCCAAGACAACGCCATCGCACGAGATCACATTCATTTTTCCATCTGACTCTGTGGTAAGCGGCTAGCAGGTTGCATGCTGAACTTATAAGCCCAAGGTCGCTGGTTCAAAGCCGGCCAAAGTCGTCGGATTTTCTAAGAGCGCTAAAAATCCCTCAGCATGCTTTCCTTTGGAGGGCAAGTTACAACGTTCGTTGCAATTTGCTGGTTGCGGTGGCATCTAGTAGCCAAGTTCACAGCTAGGTGTCGTTGACGTTAGTATATGGTACAAAATTAGGAACTACTACTTAAAATTGACCGTCTGCAGACCTTACCTAAATTACAGACCAATACAGTCATCACAATTAACACCGTTTATCAGATTCTACACACACCCAGTGTACAAGGGGTTACGTGACCACGTTGTCGCAGCCCCTAAACTGAGGAACCAACAAAAATCTCTGCGGAGATAAAATTTTGCGTGAACAAGTAACAGACTGTCAGATAGTTACACATCAGTTCCAAACCTTGCACAAGGACAGTGTGATCACAAGTATAAAAATGAACCCCAAATGACAAGAAGGTTACCATCACCATAAGACAATAAAATGATAAAAATATGCATACAAAAACGAAAAAAAAAAGTTAATTAACCTCCAAATGTAAAATACTTTCTTGCAATCAATGAGGTCTGATCCTCCTACGAAAACCTGCATATTTTGCCTATTGTAGCCTATCCCCTAGTTTGCCCGGTGAAATCTACCTCCGCCTTCCGGCCTGCCGAGAGGAATTTTAGTGTATTTCATAAGAATGCATTTTATTAACCACTATTGTACATACAGTATTTTTATGCACCTGAGAGTGATTTGATTTATTATGTAATGGAAACATGAATGTTAAAACCCGCAGAGAATGCCATAAATATTTCACAGTCGCACATTTGACTGATGGCTTGATAGTGCATCCGGCTTCCTGCTGAGTGACTCTCTTACAGCAAGCATGGTCTTGATATGACGTACGACTCATTCTGCAGGCATGGTCCTGTGACAACGTAGAAAATCGTGCTCGTCAAAATCGACTAATATCTGTGGAAGCTAACTTAATCCGACGAACTGTGATACGCTTTTGCGTGCAGCAAATCTGTTAAGTGGAATTGAAGTAATCAGTGAAGGCAAATTTTGAATATTTGTGATATTGTAATAACTTTTTCCACGCTGGCATCGAACACACCGCCAACCACGTTTTACTAAAGTGCTACGATATTACCAGGTACAGTGCAATACGGTAATGAAAAAAATTATACGAGCCTTACAGTATTCGCATATGATGTGTAACATGTGACATGTTATCCTACTACGTGCGTCCCGAGGAGCAAATCCCTTGTTGACAGTGAACTCTGTTGGTCATTGAAATAACTACTTGTATAACTCCAGTGCCAAATCCTGACCGCAATGAATCATAATTGTTATTTTCCGTGGCGGAAGCAATCCACTGCCTACTTGATGCGAGCTGCGCTCTATACCGGCCAGTTAGTGAACCCATGCCAGCGATGTTATTGAAAATGGCCTCGTTTAGCCGATAGAGCGCACTGCTAACTATAGGTGCGATTAAAAATTTGGTGTGCGGAATGTATATTAAATGTGTTTCTCCCAGTGATATGTTTAGACCAACGAAGTTTCAATTATTGTTAGTAGTCGGCGTTAATATACTGAATTCCTACGTTGTTTGGAATGTTTGTTGATGCGATTTTTTTTAGCGTATGGCTTTTAGTGCCGGGAGAGTCCGAGGACATGTTCGGCTCGCCTAGTTTTGTAGCTGCTTCGAGACGGACACCCAATGGGTGAGCTACAAGTACTGTTGGGGAGGAAAGTGGGAATATAAGGTCGAGGAGTTGGAAGGTAGCGGCTGTGGCCTATAGTTAGGGACCAACCCCGGCATTTGCCTGGAAGGAAGATGGGAAACCACAGAAGACCATCTTCAAGGTTGCCGGCGGGGGGATTCGAACCTCCTCGCCTCCCGGATGTGAGCGACTGCCAGCAGTCATGCCGTAACGACCTCGGCTAACTCACCAGGTGTTGAGTCCACACAGCCACATGGCCGACAGTACATCAAGTGCTTACATTAAATAAGAATACAGCAAAAGTATGAAGATATAATAAATCGTAATTGTTTTCAGCAAATATTATAAAATGAATATTTTCACACCAAAGAACGACAACTTGAAGATGATTTATTGTGGGAATATCTTAAATGGGGTCTCCAAACCTTGAACTAAACTGTATGCGATATACATTCCGCATAGCCACAGGACCTAGAGTACGTCGTTGTACCGATCTCCGCCACCACGTGCGCTTATTGTTTCCTTCCCATGCACTTCCGACCCATCCATTTCCGTCCCTTTCACAAAATCACTCCCACAAACACGCCCAGCTACCGAGCGCCACAAAAAAATACAATTACTGAGTGGAAAGATGTTGTTGTTGTTGTTGTTTGAGTCTTCAGTCTTTTGACTGGTTTGATGCAGCTCTCCATGCCTCCCTGTCCTGAGCTAATCGTTTCATCTCAACATAGCTACCACACCCTACATCCGAGGCAATCTGTTTAACATATTCTAACCTTGGTCTACCCCTACAGTTCTTGTCCTCGACCCTTCCTTCCATAACTAAGCTTGCTATTCCTGGGTGTCTTAGTATGTGTCCTACCAACCTATCTCTTCTCTTCATTAGCAGTCGCCAGAAACATCTCTCCTCTCCCACTCGTCTTAATACCTCTTTGTTTGTAACCCTATCTACCCATCTGATCTTCATCATTCTCCTGTAACACCACATTTCAAATGCTTCAATTCTCCTCTTTTCTGCTGCACCAATAGTCCAAGTTTCACTTCCATAGAGTGCCACGCTCCAGACAAAGGCTTTCAAAAATGACTTCCTAATACCTAAATCTATATTCGATGTCAGCAGATTCCTTTTTTGTAGAAATGCTTTTCTTGCCTGAGCCAACCTACTTTTTATATCCTCTTTGCTTCGTCCATCACTGGTTATTCTGCTTCCTAAGTAACAGAAATCTCCTACATCCTTCAGCTTTTCACCTGCCAATTTGATCTCCATAGAGGTTTCTGATTTATTTCGGCTGCATTCCAGTATTTTTGTTTTACATTTATTTATTTTCATCATGAATTCTTTCCGTAAGACGGAGTCCATACCATTCAAAAACTCATTCAAATCCTCAGGCTTGTTGGCCAAGATGACGATGTCATCAGCAAATCTCAGAGTTGAAATTATTTCTCCTTGAATCTTCACTCCCACTTTAAATTTTTCTCTAATTTCCTTCATTGCTTGTTCAATGTAAAGATTGAAAAGTATGGGTGATAAGTTGCAGCCTTGCCTTACACCTTTCTGAATACCAGCTTCTCTCTCATGTCCTTCAACTCGAATGACTGCTGTCTGGTTTCTGTATAGATTGTATATCACCCTCCTATCCCTGTACTTTATTCCAATCGATTTCAAAATGTCAAACAATTTAGTCCAATCAACGTTATCAAAAGCCTTTTCTAAGTCTACAAAAGCCATGAACGTTCTCTTATCTTTCCTTATTCTACCTTCCAAAATCAGCCTAAGACTTAGTACAGCTTCCCTTGTTCCTACATTTCTCCTGAAACCAAACTGGTCTTCACCCAACTCCGTTTCTATCTGGCTCTCAATCCTCTTGTAAATTATTCTAGACAGGATCTTTGAAGCATGAGTAATCAAGCTGATTGTACGGTAATCTTCACATCTGTCAGCTCCCACTTTCTTTGGTATAGGGATGATTACATTCTTCTTGAAATCAGGGGGTACCTCACCTGTCTCATAAATCCTACACACCAAGTGAAATAACCTGATCAGACCTACCTCTCCTATGCAGCGTAGCAACTCAATCGGTATATCATCTATGCCTGGTGCTTTGTTCCTGCTTAAGTCTTCCAAAGCTCTATCAAATTCTGATCTCAATATTAAATCTCCTTTCGCATCCTCATCAATTTCCTCCTCCCTTTCCATTACATGATTCTCAATCTCCTTTCCCTTATACAAACTCTCTATGTAAGCTTTCCATCTCTCAACATTTTCTTCCCTATCTGTTAGAGGCTTTCCATTTGTGTCCTTAATATTACAGCACTTAGTCTTCTTTTCCCCAAAAGTATTCTTAATCCTTCGATAAGCTGTGTCTACTTTTCCTAATTTCAGACAATTTTCTATACCAGCACATTTCTCTTTCAACCATTCTTCTTTCGCTTCCTTGCACTTCTTGTTAACCTCATTTCTCAGACGTCTGTATTCTGCTTTCCCCTTTTCATCTCTTACATTCTTGTGCTTCCGCCTTTCATCCATCAATTCGAGTATATCCTGAGAGATCCACGGTTTTCTACCTATTCTCTCTTTCCTACCAATGTTTTCTTCTGCGGATTTTGTTATTTCATTCCTCAAAAGTGCCCATTCGTTTGCAATTGAAGTTTGTTTAGGGTTTTTCATTAGTCCTTCCTTTATACTCTTCTTGAATCTTTCGTTTACATCCTTCTCTTTCAGTCTGTCTATTGCCCACCTTTTTGGCTTTTGACTTTTCTTCAGTTTCTTCAACTTTAATCTGCATTTCATTACAACCAGATTGTGGTCAGAGTTTATGTCAGCACCAGGATATGTTTTACAATCCAAAATCTGGTTTCGAAACCTCTGCTTGACCATAATGAAGTCGATTTGGTAACGCCCTGTATCTCCTGGTCTCATCCATGTGTATATTCTTCTATTGTGGTTATTGAATAAGGTGTTAGCTATGACCAACTCATGCTCAGTGCAGAGTTCTACCAGCCTGCTTCCTCGATCATTCCTTTCACCTAATCCGAAATCTCCTACTATCTTCCCTTCTCTCCCTTTTCCTACCACAGCATTCCAATCTCCCATTACTATAACATTTTCATCACCCTTGATATACCTCAGAATTTCGTCTATTTCTTCGTAGACCTTTTCAACATCCTCATCATCAGCTTGACTGGTAGGCATATAGACTTGTACCACTGTGGTGCAGGTAGGTTTAGTATTTATTTTTGCTACAATAATCCGTTCACTATATTGCTCATAATATTCCACCCGCTGTCCAAGTTTCCTACTCAATATGAGGCCAACCCCTGCTTGGCCATTGTTTGATTTAGTGCTAATGACCCTATAGTCTCCTGACCAAAAGTCCTGTTCTTCCTGCCAGCGCATTTCACTAATCCCAACCAAATCCAACCTCAACCTATCCATTTCCCTTTCTAAGTTTTCTAACCTTCCATTTCCTAGCAGACTTCTAACATTCCACGCTCCGATCCGTAGAATGTCAGAGTTCCTCTTTGTCACTTCTGTGATGTTAACCCCCTCTCGAGTTGTCCCCACCCGGAGATCCGAACGGGGGACTAGTTTACCTCCGGATTGAAATTTTACAAGGGAGGAGGCCATCATCACATGCATTTATGCATAGAGAGGTGCATATCCTCGGGAATAGCAAAGGGCTGTAGTTTCCCCTTGCTTTCAGCCGTGCAGCAGGACGCAGTGTAGCCATTATTTGGCTTATATTATCAATATCTTAACCGTCTATAAGACTAGTAAAGAATTGATTTATTCTGAAAGGCTGCTACTCCCTTTCAGAATAAGTAAAGAGCAATTCTACTAACAAAAATACTAAACTTCTACTGTACTAACAATTAAATACCAAAATTCTACTAACGAAAAAAAAAGAAAAAATAGATGTTACACATCAACAAATCACTGTGATTTAATTCATCAAGTTTTTAGTGTGCACAGTAGCACAAGCTGCTGAGATTAAAATCTGTGAGCGGAGAAAATCCATGGACATTATTTGCTTACCCGCTGATACAACTGTTGCTTCAGTGTGAAATTACTAATTATAATTAAATGATAAATTCAGTGAAAAACTACGAACACCACGTCATCAAGGCATTAATCACACACATTCTACAAGCCGAAGTAATGCCAATTATTCCTTTTATAATGGAATTGGGAATGGAGTAGAAATCCCAGGATGGCGGAGTTCAGTGATGGTTGGTTTACACTATGAAGGAAGGCACGTGTATCGTAGGCATCTTACCATCATGCCTTACTTGCTACCTAAACCAGGCAAGTCATTTCACTGAGGAAATGTGAAGCACGCACGTGAGTCTGGCTGAAAGCCGAAACATCTTTTTTATGTAGGATGTCGTAATGGGGATTAGTTTAGTAGGACCTTACGCCGCCACATCCTTAGGTAGGATTAATTATTAACATATTTTCCTAGTGGTGAAATAACCACAAGTTATGTCGCATCATTTGCAATAGCTTGGGACAAACGCTTTTGCCAACGTTTTTGCAAATAAACATTTTCTAGTTCGACAGTGCATCGAACCCACACTCTTTAACGTGTAGGATTTTTATTATCTAATTATTTCTGAATAACTGCATTTTTACTGGGACAGTGGACCCAGCGACCACCTGTTGGCTGTGAAACAAGTCAATGTCACAATTTTCTTTTATTTATTGACCTTGTAAATGCGACTACAGCGCACTCTTTTCCTAAATAAATTATTTAGAAGGCTGTAAGTGGAGTGAACACTAGACATTATTGCATCAAAATCTGTTTACGAGATGTGGAGAAGTGAAAGAGTAACTTTATAAAATTCGACATTCAGATGACTACCAAACAAGCTATGATCTGTAATTTTGTAAGGTGAGCTGAGCAGGCTATCATGAGTTCGAAGTATGGCGTCATTTTAGGACTGTAAACAAAAGTCCCAGGTTTGTTAACACAAGTTTTCCCAGACTTTAGATGTCTGATATAAGAGCAAATAATGCATCTTTTATAAGTTCAGAATGCACAGCTGTCATTACAGCAGAGTTAAATCTTGTCCTCAAGCTTGGATTGTATAAATTTAGTAAAACCCATGTTATGTTAAAACGCACTACAGAGGTAGGATATGATTACCCCTAGTTGCCTATTACAAGTTGTGGTACTATATGAGCTGATAACGTGAACGACTTTTGTCTCTTTATTGCAACAGATGATCAATGGATCAGTGGTGTTGATCAGCACACAGAGATGCTATTTGATGTTTGGAATTGCTATTTCTTCCAATGACGAGTTAGATATTGGATGATTTGTTACACCAATTTTTCACACATTACGAAATTAACATGGTCACAATGAAACTGATAGGAGTGAACTAATCTGATAAATAAGAAAGCAATAATCAAATATCAGGATTTTCCATTTAAAAATGAACATAAACAAAGGACTAGGAAGTCTAATAAAACGTAAACAAGCCTATAAACTTAAATGAACCTTGATGACCATTACTTAAACTTGATTCTTCGACACACTTGAATACAAATATAGCTATCCCTACTGAGAGACGACAATCAGTTAGTTACGTTTATAAACGCGGTAGCTAACCTGATAATACGACGTTAGACATGTTTTACTCATGCAGTCGCCGACCTAACTTTTCTCTCCCTACACGAATCATGAATCAACTTCTCAAACAGTGAATTTGCGATGTAGGTAGGCAGGATGAGTGGCGCCCATTGCGCAGTAATTTAAAGGGTTACATGTTACTCATTTGTGTTGTTAACTAGAATAGATTTCCATGCGTTCTGTTAGGTTCAGAATGTGCATAGCTTTGGCTTGGAAATAAATTTAGGATAAAACGCTTCTCGTTTACATCATTGTTATTATTAACGTACTAAGCGGCTTCGGTGGCGTAGTCGGTAGCATGCTGAACTGCTATGCCCAAGATAGCGGGTTCAAACCCGGCCGAAGTCGTCGGATTTTTTAAGAGCGTTAAAAATCATTCAGTATGCCTTCCTTCGGAGGGGAAGTGAATCCGGCGGTCCCATGTCATAGATTTATGGCATGTAAAAGATCCTTTCACAGACTAAACTTGTGTAAAGCAAAATTGTTAGGTTAGATTTCGTCAGAACGCTCTATCAAAGTTCCAACGTTCACCTCTAGGTATCATTGATATCTGGTAGCGAATGTTGGAACTACTTGAAATTGAACGGAACTCGTAGCTCACCCTTTAGGGTGTCCGCTGGAAGCAGCTACAGACTCAGGCGAGCCGAACATGTTCTCGGACACTCCGGGCACTAAAAGCCATACGATAAAGAAATAAATAATTAACGTACTGCGCCCGAATTCCTCTAGAGCACAGTCCCAAATCCGCGCAGATGGTAAATGGATCGTGGGAATGTTAACACCCAGCTAAGAGCTGAACAACTCCCACCGGACTAATGACTGAGGAACCCTAGGAACACACATAGACATCTCTAACTATACTACTAACTAGATGCATAGAGTACAGAAAAAGAAATAAATAAAGGTAGAGCACTAACGAGCAACTCGGCTCTCGGGCGTTAAGATAAATTGTCGATCAGCTGTCTGCAACTAGCTAGCGGTATCGTTTAGTGTAATTAAGCGTTGAATCAAGAATCAGTACTAAAAAACTTGGCAAGAATAAAAATATTCTTGCCATTTATTGACAATAAAAACAACATAACAAATTATGTTCCCTTCACCACGAATAGAAATAAAATATTTATGCCTCACTTAGGCTAGATGTGCTTAATGAGTGTCTTTCTTGCATCCTTACACTTATATGAAATGTATCTCTTGCTCTAAGATGTTTAAATAAACACATTGTTTAAACTTATGACAGTAATATCTGTCCTATTTGTTCACTGAAGTTTTGCTTTAACGTTCAACATAACAAACACACTCCCTACTTAATACAATCGTTTAAGTCTTCTAACTAAAATCTCATGCTTTTAAATTCAATAAAAGAAATGGTTAATAATAAAGATAATAAAGTATTTACATTTTATACATAATCGCGACCCTCACGATATCATAAAAACTGTCTCTAACGTATTAGAGTTCATTCCACTACTTTCCTCCTGTCTCACCATCTTTCTACGTTTATCACCATATTTCTTCGTATTTCGCACAATAAAACTGGTCAAAATAGGTATTTATGTGTCAATTCCACGTCAATCATGAATACAAACAATTAAGTTAATATCTCATCACTAAAGTGTACAACTCCAGTTTTTCATAGATTAATAATAAACAAACTTACAATGCACGACTGTTCAAATAAGCTCTCCAACCAAATATCGAGTGTGTGTGGCATTTACCCTCACGTCTCACACCCCCATCCTCTCCAAATACAAATACGACTTCTCTTAATCACTACAAAATATCACAAAACCTTTCTACATAAACTCACGTTGCATATCATCGCGTTACTCTTACGCCTTCATAATACAAATGCATTTCATTAACATTTCTTCCCTTAGCACATTCACAAAACTTCTACCGTTCCATATCAACTACTTTCATCAAAGTATGATATTTAGTATTCCTACTAGAAATCACAAATGCAATAACGTTCACGAATACACTATACCTCCTCCTACAAAATCCTCTATCGATTATACATTCTGTGCTATGTTCAAATACTTTCCTTGTTACAATTTCTCACTTAATTCTGAATTTCAAGTCTGCTTGTGCCTGTTATAAAATAACAATAATTTTCCCTCACGTTTCTGTTCACATTAAATGCTAATATCCTTCCTTCCATCTCACAGTATCATTTATGATAAATATACATTCATAACATTTTATAATATCGTTTCTTATTCAGTTATGCCTTCAATTATCGCATACTGTTCTTCTCCGTACAATAAAATTCTGGGTTTTACAATATCATTACTTTCTTTCATACCGGAGTTCCTTCAATGCCAATATTGAATACTCCTGTCAACAACTTCATTTTATACATAATATTTCGTTTCTGAGATGAATAAACTCTTTACTTATAGAATTTTCTGTCCTTCCTTTCTCTACTTCAAATTATAACTTACTTGCTTTCGTCAAACACATACTCTATCTCTGTTACATTATTTATTTATTTATCACAAAGTTATGCTTCATTTCTCATTTTTCAATACATGTATATAATCGTTCTTCGATATTACTACAAATCTACGGAATTCTCCGATGTTACAACAAATCTACGGAATATACGTTCGCAATCGCAACGAAATCGTTCGAAGTAAAATTTTAACGCTCTAAAATGACAATGAAAAATACTAACGATGTCTAAGATCATCGATCAAGCCTTCAAAATACGTCTAAGTAACGTATGAAAATAACTATCGCAATTGCTAGAAACTTACTAAAACTTTCAAGACAATACAATAACATCGGTTATAAATGCAAATATGTTGGTCAACATTTTGGAATAACGTGTACAAGATCTAACTACAGATGTGTGAAAAATTCACTGGTCTACCTTCTCTTTGAGATCGCTGGTGACAGACCTGATGAGCCTGTGTCCTCGGAATCTCGCCATGTGGTTTCTGGAATGCAGCGTGCTCCTTCAAACTGGCTGCATTATGTCATCTCTGCTATGACTGGACTGCAATGAAGGTGAACGGCCTGGGTCGATGTTACCAAACAGGTTTCCAGCTGGGTCCTCGCCTGCCGACCGACTTCCCTCGTTCATGACGGTGACACGTACTCGCCACAGCCCTGGTTGCCTTGCATCCTACAGTCCCTGGTTCCTCGCTGTCTCCATTACGAATCCGCTCGTATTCTTCTTCTCAGATCTAGATGTTCTTTGAAGTCGGTAGTTTGCAGTGTGCCTTCCATGACAAGAGATCACCTCCATGTCGTGAATTTCTCTCGTAGTAGCTTGTAACGTTATATGAGCGAAAACTGCGGTGTTCTGCAGCTCGCTGTTCATACTGCTATGTCATCTGGTCATTTCTGGATCTCACCGGTTTAGCATAATTCTACTTTCCCAACATGATGAATTTAAAACATCATTCTCACTACGAAATAATGTGTAGTCGTAGTTCTTCCCGTCCGACCGGAAGTTTTATCCATTCTTGTGTAGATTAATGAATTCTTAATAGTCTAAGTCTCACTTCTTCAGACTTCCTTCCTGCGTAGTTACGTGTTCGATGTTCAGTTTGTAACTTTCCAAAATTCTATCTCGTCGTAGATTTCTTCCATAAATGCAGTGAATAACTTCTTTCTTAATACTGTTGACTTATAATGATTAATTTTGCGTTTCCATGACGTTGCTTCATCTCGAAGTCTCGGGTTCACAAAGACCTTTGCCTATACTTTTCGAAGAGTGAATATAATTACGTCTGTCTCCTCGACGGTATAAATAGAAAGAGCCTCGACTCCTAGCGTCTCCTAGCCTCCTCGATCAGATTTCCCCCGCAAATCTGGTCAACTAGCCTCCAACCTCTATGCATATTGACAAATTCATACATAACTTCTCTCTCAGTCATTAAATTTAAAATCCGTTTTGCCAATTAAATTTCTTTTTCTCTGCTGGTGAATTCAATATGTAGCACTCTTATAAAATATTAAAATAAAGATTTTAATATGTATTCCTTCCTTAGTATTCAAACTATTTTCTTATTGGTCCTCGCCTAAAAGTGGCACGCTTCTGACACGCGTTTGTTCTCCCACTCTTGATAGTGGCGTTTGCCTGACCTCAAGTCAACCTTGCTCTCTCCCCCTGGATCAAAAACTGGTTTCTCGCAGCGAACCTCGCTAAAAGTGTCACTTTCCAGGACAATACTTCTTTCATTTACTATTGGTTAAAAATTACCAGATCATAAAATCTCCATTATTTCTTGAAATAAAAATATTTCTTCAGGCGAATTTTTTTCCAAATGCTTATATAAACATACTCTTCCATCCAGACTGTAAATTTAGAGAAAAATTCCAAATTTAAAATATGCCATTTTTCTGAGTTGGTCGTCGGTTCGTACCTCGTCCTGACTCATTCTCTCTACTAGACATGATTTCGAGCACAGTACGATAGGTATTAGATTAAATGACTGTAACGTTAAATGTTGGAGATGACACCATCATAGCGTAGCTTCAAACTTATTATGCTGTAAATGCAACTGATACCTTGCATTGTAAACAAGTAAGTAACTTTCTTTGCTGTAGAGTCATGCTTGTATTATCATTATTGCAACACCACCTGCAAAGACAGAACACCGCCGCTTGGCCAGCAGCACGTCGGTAACTCGATAACCAACGCTTTGCTTCACCACTGCGACACCTGAAATGCGCGGGGCCCAACTTACCTTTGTTTGAGAGGTCCGGGTCACCTCCGCAGCAACATCACCTCCAGATGACGTGTCCCAACAGAAGAGCTCCAAAGGAGTGGAAGGAAGATGGAGAAGGGGACAACACACACAGGCTATCGTACAGACACCCCCCAATAACCAACGGAACTGCCGTCGGCGAAATAATGCCACAACAAAAGATTAAAAAAATTGATAAATAAAAGGTTTAATATAAAAAATATAAAGGAGCACCTTCACCAGAAACAGAACATGCTTGCTTGCAAACAAAGGACAAGGAAAGACTTAAATTAAAATTAAAAATGTTAAACAGCCCAAAGGTTAAAATAAAAATTACGTGCATAACACAATGAGAAAGGGCTTGATAATTTGCAAGGGAATGCAATAGCGATCCGGCATGCGTAGATCCATGTTAAAATATAAAGGTGCACCTTCACCAGAAACAGAAATAAAAGTTAAATTAACGAAATTAAATTGAATCAGAAAACAAATCATTAATATGCATGATGGAGATAAACACAGGAACAATTACCAAAAACAGAATGTAACCGACAAGGTTAAATAAAAAAATCTTAAGTTAACACAACACGTTTGAGCTTCGCGGTGGACGCCTAGAGACTGACCTTGAGACCATAATGCATCTCTTCATAACATGGCCACAAAACACAAGGAAACCGCATGCCTGATCGAAACTACGGCAAACAATTAATAAAATAAATATTAACATCAGCGTAAGGAAATGAACGGCGGAAAACAATTAAGTCTAAATGCTGTTACAATAGTGAAAAACACGGCTCATGAATAAATTAATTTGAATACTATATCAATCATAAGATTGGCAAAAGAAACTAAATAATAATTTAAACGTGAAATAAACTAGAAATGTGTCTCCAGGAGGTACGAAGAAAAGATAACAAAGTTCAAATAAATCAGGAAACGTAATTAAAACAGAAATAAAATTAGGCCTATCAAACAAATGAGGAACAGAAATAAAATATTACTACAAGATGATATCGGAGCTCCATAACAATAATAAACATCAAGAAAAATAATGTAACGTACCTTACATCCTTCTCAGTGGAGACACAATAAAAAATTTAAAAAACTAACACATTTTAAATACAATAAAAGTGCGGCACTATATTGCCTTGAAAATGCCCACACGGCACATGCCTCGTGTAGATGACAGCACTCGTTCGCATCCAGTTGCGATTAAATTTGCATATTTCCTCTTCACGGCGGAACGATGACATTAAACCTTATGTAGCACAGGCGTTCCCTTTTTCTTGAATAAGTATTCACATTTTGAAAAAGCTAGGGGCAAGGCCCCTAGCGCAACGGATAGATACTCTTGGACCAGCAGCCGGCTTGTTGTTTTCTTGACGACAGCTAATGGACTCCACACAATGGCGGAGAATTTTTGCGTGTCAAATGCAGAACTGCCTTCATGTAAATTTTATTGTCCAATCAGAGATTGACACATCAAACAACAATGTCATAAATAGGAAATTAATTTGGCGGTATCATGAATACACCGGCATTTGTTTCATGACGAAGAATGTAATTGTCTTTCAATTATGGCATGCGTATAAAGAGTTTTATAAGGCGCAGCACACACTACCTAGCGGAGCTGCAGGAACTACTTGACGTCTTTCCAAAATCCGACAGCAGCTACCATCTCGTGGTCACAGGCGGAACTGAGCGACGAAGCGGACGATTCAAAATGTCAAGAATTGCATCAGGGGAATTTACATGTTTGAAATGTTGGGACGGGCACTTGCACGTAACAGTCTCCCTCCCTTAAGTGTGAACACGGTTCACGAATATGCCTAGGCATAGACAGTACTCCTTAACTTGTCGATTCACCAGAGATGTTTCCCGAAGATAATGTTCACCAGTTAACTCCAATTGATGGATGAAACCGCATCTTTTTGGTTAGGAAGAATGCAGGGTCAGATTATCAGTGATGGGATAATTGATCACCTCGCAAACCACTTAGTCAACAGCATCACTGTGTCCAAAAATCTTCAGAAATGCAGTACACCAGCACCAGCAGTGCTTTCAGAGTCCGAGACACGTTAGATTCATTTTCAATAAGTCCAATTTAGTTCGCTTTAGACGAAATAGGTGGAAGCAATGTGCAAGATATTATTCGACGCGTGGGCAGCCATTTACAAAAATATAAGTTAATCTAATTCCAAAAAAGGTTTACAGAATTACTAATTCTTACTACATTTTACAAAGAGAAACAAGGTTGAATTAAAATGAAGAAAATATTTCTGACCATGCCCTAGATCCGTGCTTACAAAATTTCATTAACAAGTTTACCTTTTTACAGATTCGAAGTACATTACAAGATTACATGAGTTAGACGACTATACATTTAGAAGGAACTACGGTAGAGGAATGACCACTAAAATTCCCAAAGGGAACAGGAATACAAGGTTACCATGAGTTAGGTCTCCCACCGAGCCCACTTTACATGTTAGCATCTTCAATGAAACATCAAAATTAGGTACACTTTCACAATTTACCATTACAATGGGAACTTCCCAACATTTACATTTTGTATCCCATCAGAGTTTGCATATCCAGTTCAAAATTCCAGAAGGAACAGAAGCCTGAAGGCTTCAATGAAGGTTAGGGATACTCTAGATTATACAAAATTTGTTTTACAATATTTACGGTAGCATTTCCTCATTAGACACCTCTCCACCTCGCTTAATGTGCGACAGATGCACTCTTGAAATTGTGTTTGCCTTGGGGTTTAGAAAAGGAAAATTAATTAATCTGACATGTGTGCCTCTACATAGTTGGTTCGTGACCGCACACATTACTTGGCATGGGAACACCGAGGAATTCAAACGCAGTTACAGTAACGACAAAAACGAAGAGGAAATGGCAGCGCAGAAAACCAAACACCAATACACTCACACAAGGAACGAAATTGAGGTTTGACACCCGATGAGAATACAGCCGACATCCGCCTGGGTGAGAAAAATCCAACATAAAAAGAACAAAGTTCAACAGTACACGAAGTACAAATGAGGTTTCCTCGTTCAGGTTAAAGACACGAACACGTACAACCAAAGGATGCCTAACATGGCCCGAAAATACGGTTAGATGAGAAACAAGCCGCTCTTGTCGAAAGACGAGGCTAACAGAGAACACTTACGCACCATTCCAAACGATAAAGCTGAAAAATTTAGGATTATAAATCAAAAGCAGAAAATTTACTCAAACTACAGTGGCTGATGACCGAGATTGCCATAGCATGAACTAAAACAGAAGGCCTATGTAATTTACGGTTAGCATGAGGCAACAGGTGACCCTGATTTCCAGCAACAAGATATTACTGGCTTTAAAAGTAAAACAAGCTGACTTACAGAACCTGATGACCATAATGTCCAACAGAAATTTAACCCCAGTAAATTTTGAAGACCCTATATTAATTAATTAAGCAGGAAAGCACATTACATTATGGCTGTTCACGAACTGAGATCTCATATTCACAACAACATATTCATCGCACAACATACTCCAATAATAGCGATACATAATTTTTACCACCCACAAAAATAATTCCCATTAATACTCAAATATGCAAGTTATGTAGTCGTAGAGATATCATAACACAAACAAATACAATTAAAAACACAATACCCTTACAATTACATTACACTACACATACTTGCATTTCATCGAACAGACCAGTCCCATACCAAGCCAGTTCGGATCGTGCAAGTCCTATATACAACCTGCCCAGGGATCAAACCAAGAAAGAATCCCATACTTCTAACCTAGCTAACCCCAGACAGTAGATATCTCCACGTAAAACACTCCTACATATTCGCTTTAGTTCAAAATTACAAGGAAAGCAACTAATAAAAATACGATCCTAACCTTACTTTTGCAAACAAAACAACGCCTGAATTACCCCACCCTACAAATCTAAATCAAATCTACGTTAACACATACATACAGACATGATTTGCACAACATATACGCTTATCCCAGATCGATTGCAGTATAATGTAAGTTTTAGAACAAAAATTACAGATCGCACACTGCGATAAAAACACTTCAACACAAACACTTACCTTGAATGAATTTGGGAAGAATTCCTAGCCAAAAATAGTGACATGCATGTTAAATGTGCCTTCTGGCACCACAATAGGGACATAGGGCGAGCAGATTTCCATAGGTTAGCCCTTTTAATCGGACTACACTTTGCCATAACACCAATAGGCGTGATAGTAGCATAATAAAAATATCACGAGAACAGTATATCAGCACAGAATATCATGCAAGAAACATACAGGAACACAACAGTCTTCTTAAACACCGACACTGCCCCGACACCTGAAATTTCGACAAATAACATCATGCACAATGCTGCCCAGAACTGCATACGTCACCGCCTGCTTGGCTCGGGAACTGGGAGCCAAATTACAAAAATTGGCACAAAACATCAGGCTACCAGCTTCCGACGGGGCTCCAGGACTCCTTCACACGCAGCCTAGGCTATCAGAACATTAAGAAATCCCATTTCCCATGCCAAGAACACATGTCAGTCACTCACCGGGCTGCTTCTTCAGTTGGAATGTTGCACACAAACAGGGAAAAATGCAACAGCAAACGCCTCGCTTAGAACAGGACACTTACAGCCGTACCACATGGATATCCAGAGGCAAACATGAAATAAACAAACGACAAGGATTAGCTTTACACAACATCAAGTGCACTGGCCTGACAAAATCCCACCAACAACTGACCCATCAGCATTAGAGGGGTCCATAAAACAGCCTGTGGGTACTGGGGAGGGGATAGTTACGGAAGTGAACATGAGCTCGGTCTGCTACCACTGCAACACCCCCAGATGACAGAACACCGCCGCTTGGCCAGCAGCACGTCGGTAACTCGATAACCAACGCTTTGCTTCACCACTGCGACACCTGAAATGCGCGGGGCCCAACTTACCTTTGTTTGAGAGGTCCGGGTCACCTCCGCAGCAACATCACCTCCAGATGACGTGTCCCAACAGAAGAGCTCCAAAGGAGTGGAAGGAAGATGGAGAAGGGACAACACACACAGGCTATCGTACAGACACCCCCCAAAAACCAACGAAACTGCCGTCGGCGAAATAATGCCACAACAAAAGATTTAAAAAATTGATAAATAAAAGGTTTAATATAAAAATATAAAGGAGCACCTTCACCAGAAACAGAACATGCTTGCTTGCAAACAAAGGACAAGGAAAGACTTAAATTAAAATTAAAAATGGTAAACAGCCCAAAGGTTAAAATAAGAATTACATGCATAACACAATGAGAAAGGGCTTGATAATTTGCAAGGGAATGCAATAGCGATCCGGCATGCGTAGATCCATGTTAAAATATAAAGGTGCACCTTCACCAGAAACAGAAATAAAAGTTAAATTAACGAAATTAAATTGAATCAGAAAACAAATCATTAATATGCATGATGGAGATAAACACAGGAACAATTACCAAAAACAGAATGTTAAACCGACAAGGTTAAATAAAAAAAAAAATCTTAAGTTAACACAACACGTTTGAGCTTCGCGGTGGACGCCTAGAGACTGACCTTGAGACCATAATGCATCTCTTCATAACATGGCCACAAAACACAAGGAAACCGCATGCCTGATCGAAACTACGGCAAACAATTAATAAAATAAGTATTAACATCAGCGTAAGGAAATGAACGGCGGAAAACAATTAAGTCTAAATGCTATTACAATAGTGAAAAACACGGCTCATGAATAAATTAATTTGAATACTATATCAATCATAAGATTGGCAAAAGAAACTAAATAATAATTTAAACGTGAAATAAACTAGAAATGTGTCTCCAGGAGGTACGAAGAAAAGATAACAAAGTTCAAATAAATCAGGAAACGTAATTAAAACAGAAATAAAATTAGGCCTATCAAACAAATGAGGAACAGAATTAAAATATTACTACAAGATGATATCGGAGCTCCATAACAATAATAAACATCAAGAAAAATAATGTAACGTACCTTACATCCTTCTCAGTGGAGACACAATAAAAAATTTAAAAAAACTAACACATTTTAAATACAATAAAAGTGCGGCACTATATTGCCTTGAAAATGCCCACACGGCACATGCCTCGTGTAGATGACAGCACTCGTTCGCATCCAGTTGCGATTAAATTTGCATATTTCCTCTTCACGGCGGAACGATGAAATTAAACCTTATGTAGCACAGGCGTTCCCTTTTTCTTGAATAAGTATTAAAATTTGGAAAAGCTAGGGGCAAGGCCCCTAGCGCAACGGATAGATACTCTTGGACCAGCAGCCGGCTTGTTGTTTTCTTGACGACAGCTAATGGACTCCACACAATGGCGGAGAATTTTTGCGTGTCAAATGCAGAACTGCCTTCATGTAAATTTTATTGTCCAATCAGAGATTGACACATCAAACAACAATGTCATAAATAGGAAATTAATTTGGCGGTATCATGAATACACCGGCATTTGTTTCATGACGAAGAATGTAATTGTCTTTCAATTATGGCATGCGTATAAAGAGTTTTATAAGGCGCAGCACACACTACCTAGCGGAGCTGCAGGAACTACTTGACGTCTTTCCAAAATCCGACAGCAGCTACCATCTCGTGGTCACAGGCGGAACTGAGCGACGAAGCGGACGATTCAAAATGTCAAGAATTGCATCTGGGGAATTTACATGTTTGAAATGTTGGGACGGGCACTTGCACGTAACAATTATTATTGAATCTCCGAAGTAATTGTATAGGGAAGAACTAAGTGTCGTTCTCTTAGATTGCATTCTTTAATTTTCGATTTTTGCGTAGGACTTCGAGAGGATTAAGTTATTAGGATTTTCGCACGGAGACGAGTTACATTATTATCAACATTGTTTAGCACGGATTAGCCATTTTTACCTCTCTGAAGTAGTTAGGGGTCTGCCACTTTTTTGAATGAACTGAGTGCGATCTAAATGTAAGCCTTGCCTCTTTATTGTATGTGTTGTGTTTGTATTCCTCTGGACTGGTAGTGTTACCTCTTATTACACCCGACACCCCCGAGTACAGATTCTTGAGTGCTTTCCCAGTCCAGGAATGCATTTCTTCCCGTCCAATATGTCTTCCTGGGAGATTTGGGTTTCGGAAGGGTCATTTAAGGTCTATGGCTCCCCGAAATTCTCGACAAACGGGCCCAATATCTCTATATATATAAACATGAAAGATTGTTTGTTTTTTCTGAATTGCCGCGGAAATTTGCGATATTTGCGCGTTTCAGACTGTTTTATGATGGATACGCGCAAACATAACTTTTTGGTCTGTCTGTCTGCATGTATGTCTGTTTGTCTGTGGACAATTTTTGTGTCTTTATAACTCGAGAACGGCTGAGTGGATCAACGTAAAATTTGATACAGATACCCTTCAGAGGCACGACACTAATCATCGATGTAATTCTTCTCCGTACCTCTTATAAAAGGGGCCCTACCCCCTTAAAATACATGCTGAAATAGGCGAAGAAGGGTGAAACAAAGCTCATTTTCAGCCCCTCAATGTGAGAAACGAAACTCGGGGGCCCTAAGGCCCCCGAAAACCACATTTTAAGGCTCTAAAACCAACAGTTTTTGAGATATTCCCAGAAAACTAATTTCACTTAATAAATTAATGAAAGAATGCTTGCCGGTAACCATGGCAACTGAATCTCAGAGGTACATCTATTTCTGTAAGACGCAATGCAATTCCATTTATTACATTACTGTGAAAGTTTGCAAATGGCTATAAGGTTATAACGGATCCAAATTAAGCTGAAATATTCATCAATACATACAATGCGCTTAAGGTGTCAAGGGGTACTCTAGAATTTTTTCACGCGGTTTACTCGTGCGGGTGTGGTACCGAAGGTCTATTATATCCCTTCTCTATTATATAAAAATGAATGTTTGTCTTTTTTTCTGCATTTCCATGGAAATTTGACATATTTGCCCGTTTCAGACTGTTTTGTGACGGATGCAAGCAAAAATATTATTTTTGTCTGTCTGTCAATTTGTCTGTGAACAATTTTTTGTGTCCTTATAACTCGAGAACGGCTGGGTGGATTAACGTAAAATTTGGTACAGATATCCATCAGAGGCACGACACTAATCATTGATGTAACTCTTCTCCGTACCTCTCATAACAGGGGGTCTACCCCCTTAAAATACATGCTGAAATAAGCTCATTTTCAGCCCCTCAATGTGAGAAACGAAACTCGGGGGCCCTAAAAGGACCCCGAAAACCACATTTTACGTCCCTAAAACCAACAGTTTTTGAGATATTCCCAGAAAACTAATTTCACTTAATAAATTAATTAAGGAATGCATGCCGGTAACAATGGCAACAGAATCTCAGAGGTCCATCTATTTCTGTAGACGCAATGCAATTCCATTTATTACATTACTGTGAAAGTTTGCAAACAGCAATAAGGTTATAACGGATCCACATTAAGCTGAAATATTCATCAATACATATAATGCGCTTAAGGGGTCGAGGGGTACTCTAGAATTTTTTAACGCGATTTACAAGTGCGTGTATGGTACGGAAGGTCTATTATATCCCTATCCCTATATTGTTATATTATTATTACTATTATTTTAATTATTATCATTACTATGGCGTACAACGACGAGACAAAGCTCATTTTCAAACCCGTGGTGTCAGAAACAAAACTCGGGGCCCCTCAAGAGCCGTAAAGGGTCCCCGAAAACTATATTTTAAGGCTCTAAACCCAACAGTTTCTTAGATAGTCCCAGAAAACTAATTTCATTTAATAAACTAAAGAAGGAATGCAAGCCACTAACCATGACAACAGTATCTCAAGAGGTGGCATCCAACTTTCCATCTATTTCTGGAATAAGTAATGCCACTCCATTTATTACATTTCTGTGAAAGGTTGCAAATGGCTATAAGGTTATCATGGAACCAACTAAAACTGTAAAATTCATCAAAGCTCTTAAGGGGTTCAAGGAGTACCCTAGATATTTTTCACACAACTTACACGTGCGATATGTCGTACAGAAGGTCTATTATATCTCCAAACAGCAACATTTTTTTCAAAAATTCATGATTTGAAATAGTAGACAGTTTTTTGCTGATTTTAGGATTTTGGGCCATTGGAGGCTAAAAAAACTGAATTATCATTCACCACAAGCCTTTATTATTTATAAAAGGGGTCTTCCTGTAGTTGGGCACTTGACACAACGGTTAGGGTGAGTTCGTATGTGATGTGTATTGCGATTTGTCTACGAGGTTTTCAATTTTATTTTGACGCCAGGAAGAACACGTTAGGTAAATTTAGTTTGAGAGCACATTTTAACTAATAATTTTTATTTGCCAACAAACAGGTTCCAAGCCCCCAAACATTGCAACAGTAGCTCAATTGATAACATCTGGTTATTAATACCGAAGACCGTTCGAAGAATGGGTACTTCTGCTAGTATACATATATATATATATATATATATATATATATATACATACTGTACCCGATACCTAGTTGAGGCTATCGGCTACGCCAGCAGACATTAAGCCGTAGTTGAGGTTTTGAGAAGAGTTAAGGAAAGATAGCGCTCAGTTCGAGTCAAGAGGAATGTCAAGATGACGTAGTAGGTCTAGGATTTAGAAGGCACTGACATCAGTTAAGCAGATGGAATTATGGATGGAAATATAAAGCTTTATTAAGATCTATATGGAACATGGTATTTAAACATCTTAGAAGAGGAGATATAACATGCATTATATGTGGTAATAATTTGAAGGAAGTCAGATAACCCTTAAGTTATTTTATAAGTGAATAGCCGAGATGATGGGGGTTCGAGATTGTATTTGTGACGCAAGACCACGGTAGTGGGGAGGACGTCACGTGACCGCACCAGGCAGGTAAGGGTCGAGAGAGTGCAGAAACTGTCAGTCGGGCTCTGTGAGCCAAGCAAGGGAGTCGAGCTGAGTAGCACACGCCAAGCCCATGGTACAGATCGCGTCGCGAACAGAAACTGTCACGGGAAGTGCAGGCGACAGTTTCGGCTTCTCCGAGCGGCGAGCGACAAGTAGGTCAGTGGGCCGGTCGAACACCCGCAGCAAACAAGTATAGGAGGCCGGGGTTTCTTAAAACAGCATTGCGAGTAGTTGGAGAACTTTATTACAAGTTGCATTTCAACGCAGAACGGCATAGTATAGCGACATGGCGAGGCCAGCTTTATGCGGAGATGATTATAGCATTGCAGTAGAACCGTGCGGGTTAATTCCCATTATTATACGCAAGCATTATAACAGATGCTGAACTTCACTACTACATTGAGTTGGAACGTTTACTCAGCATTTGAATTATACAAAATAGTTACGAGATACTGCAACTTAGAACTTCGAATGAACATAGTTTTTCTTAATGACATTACGACTATGCATTTCATAGCGCATTCCAAGGAACATTAACAATTTCTAAGCAAACGGAATGTTGTAAGCATATGCACTTAGGAACATTAGCTCGTGCATTAATGCAAGTCATTCTTAAGAAGTGTTATGAATTACCGAGTATAAACACAGATACAGGGTGTTTCATAAACTTAGACACTCTGATGAAACAATTTTATTTTCTACAAGTAAAACTTAACCGCTGTGGAAATTGAACTTTCAACACTTAAAGCGAACATTGTATAGAACAGTGGCGTAACGTAGAAGAGGAATAGGGGTCCGCTGTTTCTATGAACTTTTTCGTGAGCATTTGGACAATATCCGCTATGGATAACCAGAAGTTTATCATGTCGGAGTAAACGCAGACAGAGACACGATGGCACCACTGAGCGATGGATTCGATTCCTGACGAGAAGGAGGTCCACCAGCTGAGTCACTTGGGAATTCGAAGGCAATCGTCATTGCATGGATGGAATGATATTCACGCCGATCTTTCGAGAAATTCATTACATAGGGAAAATCGACGATCTTTGAAATTTAATAACAGCTGATTATGAGAAGGTACTGTAAGAGTTATAACTTTCTGATACGATTATTTTCATGAATACTGGGCACACATGTATATTTTTCTAATAGGAGTGATACGATTGTTTAAGACATGGCTTTGACTTTATATGCTTCGAAATTTTGCTAGAATATGGCGTGACCATATGATATGGCAGGCATCATTATACGAAATTCTCACCATTGGTTGGCTTTATTAAGCAGATGTTTGGTCTTTTAGACATTTTTCCAGCAAGGATATTTTTCATGAATAGTTTTTTTGTGTAACGAGTATTTCGAACTCGTGATCTGCAATTGATTATCTAAATTACTTCGTCAGTTCATTGCATAATAGCGAGTGTGTATTATTCATCAATAGGGATTTTTTCCATTGGATTGTTTGGAGATATTAAGATGTTATTCACTTTAGTGAATGAATATCGCTTTTATATGACAACCAGAGACTTGTTGATTCCTATCTGGTACATTCACTCATTTTAGTCGTCGAGATGGGGTCTTTCGTATTTATACGATTGTATGGTGGTTACTCATCTTACCCATCGTTTAGGGCACTATCATGTTAGTCGACGGGGCAAGGTCTTTCGTATTTATACGATTGTACGGTGGTTACTCATCTTACTTGCCATTGAGGGACTCATTTTTATCATCCGAGTGTACATGAGATTGTAAGTGAATCAAACAAGGAACTACTAGTCACATATCAGTCGAAATTTTATTAAATAAAGTAAAGATAAATGTCATCAGGGTTACATTTGTAATTCTTGTTTGCCAATCCAATATTTTGTTGCTATACTCTTTTCAGAGTAATTTCAGTTTAACAGCTGGTACAGCTGATGCTTTTGATGATTTTTTATAATTGTGTTTGATACCTTTGAGAAGGATTTAAAGTAATTTAATCTTGTAAGATGAATCATTAATGGTCAGATTTATTTTAAGGCAGATCAGTATTGCAGATTTTGATATGAGAGATTATAGCACATTGGTGTTTTTTTCTGTGATGTGAATTATGAGAATTGTAAGAGAATTTATGCTATTTGAAAGGAAATCTTGGATTACTAAGGTAATATTTTTCCAATTGTTTAAGAAGTTGTCTAGATGTGATCAGATTAATTACAGTTATTGGAGATTGTGTGCGTTGATAATTTGAAGCCAGTTATATATTTTTTGTAGATCATGCAACATGGTTAAGTGAAGTTTGTGATAGGCATTTTGTGGAAGTTGCCAAGTGATAGTTGCAATGTTGCTAATGCATTTTGAAGCAGACATGAGGTTGTCGAACCCAGTCTAGCGTAATTGTTGAGATTCAGGCTGTGTGCTGAATATTTATGGAGTTTTGTGGAATAATTGTTGTATTCAAATGTGATATTTGAAGAATTGAGGATATATAATGTCGTTGTGGATAGTCAGATCCAACGTGATGTCGTGAAGGCAATAATATTTTTGGCATGAAAATTAAATACGAGATATAACTTGGAAGTAATAAAACTGTAAGACCGTTCTATAAACCATATTAAACAATTTGTTAGAAAATTAAACAAATAAATAAAGTTGATAAGACAAGATTTTCTGAGAATAATAATTAATGAAATAATAATCTGAAAATTAAGCATATTAATGATCTGACCTAATGAAATAAAAATCAGAATGACTAGATGAAATAATAAGAATCTAAATAACCAGATGAATAAAATTTAAATAAATTGATAAATTAAATTTTGGAATAAATCAATGAATTAAATAAATGGATGAATTAAAGATTGGATGAATAAACTGATTTAAATAAATTAATAGATGATTGGATAGATGATGAATAACTGAATTAGAAGGTGATAATTAACTAAAGAAGCTGATGATTAATGAATTTATATGGAATTAAAATAAATTTAATTGAGATATAATTTGAGGAATTGCAACTTGAGTTGAGGAATTAAACAATTTGTATTGATGATTTAAGACGATTTAATCTGAAGTAGATGATAAAATAAGATTGTGTGAATAATGAGATAGCATAATGAAGTAATGATAATAATTTTCATTTAAATGATTTAATGGTGATGAGTTAATGATTCTGACAGGAATATGTTGAATTTTGAAATGAGAATTAATGTGAGAAATAATTTAATTTTGATGATGATGATAATGATGACCAATAAGAAGTGAATTTTCTGTAATTCACAAACAAGTAATTATGAATGACAATGCAAATAGTGTAAATTAATTATTCAATGTTTAGGAGCATTTGACTAACATGTTCAACATTTAAATTATGCCATGCAAAACATAAAATACGTGATATTTAAAATATGTGATTATAATATGTGTATGTTTAGACAGATTAATAACTTTTTCAAATCCACATTTATGTTGTTAAATTAAAGAGAAATTAGGTCTCAGGTTTCACAAATGTCAGTGACGAAAGACATAGTGCTACAGAGATCCTGAGAACCCAAGAGAACTTTAGAGATTTTTCTGTTTTATGTGGATGAAATCTTTTTGATTAGAAAGGAGATGGTTCGATTTTTGGACAATGACAATTTAACGTTGGCATTCGACCATACTCTCAGGTAGGAGGTATATTTAAAAATGTCTGTCTGACTATGAAAGTGAAATAAATTTGTTTTTATCTTAGTTGTGATCTGATGATGGTGTGATTTTCCTTTTTCTTTCCTTGTCTTGAGTAAGGCTTAACCAGGAAAGGAGGTGGTTTGCTAGGAATTCAGTTGATGGCGCCCATTTATATTTGCATTTATTTTTATTAAACTTAGCCCGTAACGACCCTAGAGATACTTTGTCTCGTGTTACCCACTGCTTTTTCGATAACTCAGCTGAATTTCCGACACATTCCTTATTTGACTAGAGGTTCATTTAACTCCGCTCTGTCCTGGAACTCCAGGAATGCGATGTAATAGCAGATGGGTCATCGCATCCCCAGGACGAACGGGTACAGAGAGAGAGGGAGAATTGGCTTTACCCACCTGTGGGGCTTCGATTTTGTTTATTCTATGGAATCACATCAGATTTAAATTACTGAGAGATTGATCTCAAGTTCATTTAATGGTGTTATAAAATTTATTAAACTTAGTCAGACAATATACTTGTGTGCCCATTCCAGTGTTCATGTTAATCGTATTAGTATTATATCATGTTAGTTATAAGTCATTTTTCCTATACCCAATTGAATGCAGGAATTGAGACATTGTGATGTGTTGTTGTCTAACGTCTCTGAATAAAACGTATATTGAAAATATAATTATGTTGCCGGAAGATTTAGCTAAGGTGTTAGGAGAGTTGCAGAGTGGTATGTCTGGTATTGCAGAAACTATTTCTAAAATGGAAACGGAAGTTAAAGAACAGATCAATAGTTCAGAAGCTAGATGTAGAGAAAATGTGCAAGCATTACAGGCTAGTAACGAAGGCAATCTGAACGACAGTTTAAAGTCATTAGAGACCAGATTACAGTCAACTAGTGAGGATAATTTAAAGTCATTAGAGACCAGATTACAGTCAAATAGTAAAGATGAGTTGATGTCATTGGAGACTAGATTACAGACTAGTACTGAAGCTAACTTGAAGGATAGTTTTAAATCATTAGAAGAAAGATTACAGTCAAATGGTGAAGCTAACTTTAAGGATAGTTTTAAATCATTGGAAGAGAAATTACAAGCTAGTAGTGAAGAAACTAACGCAGAGTTAGAAAACAAGTTAACTAGGTTAGAGAATAGATTAACTTTAAAGAATATTGAAATGCTTAAGACTTTACAATTAGATATATTTGCAGTAAATATGAAAGGAGAGGAAAATGTTCAAATATTAAGAAAGAATATTATTGAATTAGAAAGTAGGGGAGAAGAAAATATTCTTACTTTAAGAACAGACGTTATGTCCATACAGAAAGACATTAAATCGGATGTATCGAAGTTGAGATTCGACATCGATGGTTTAGTGGCAGATGTAAGCAAGATTCAAGAGTGGTCTACGGAAGTATCTTTCGAGACTAAAATCAAAGGTCTAGAAATGAATCTAGGTAATGAGATTAAGGATTTAAAATCAGTAATTGGGACCATTAAAGAGGATGTCTTAGGAGAGTTCAATTCTAATTTAAAATCATTAGAGAATCAATTGCAGAAAGATATTAGGAAGATGGATGATGATATAGAGCAAAAGGTTAATGAAAACTTAGCTTTATTCAAAAATAGAGTCGGTGCAATCGTGGAAGAACGGTATAGTGAGGTCGATGCCGAAGCAAAAGAAAAACGTGCAGGATTAGACGAGTAATTAATCGCAGGTATGGCGAACTTAGAAGCGAGATTTACGGAGAACAAGGAAGCGATGAAGATAGATTCAACTCTATTTAGGACAGATGTTGATCTGTTAAAGGGTGGTGGCTCAGCGGTCTAGCTGTATGCCTCTCACCAAGGCGGTCCGGGTTCGATTCCCGGTCAATGCATGTGAGATTTTCGAAGTGAAATGCCATGTCCTGTGGTTCGGATTCCACGTAAAAAGGAGGTCCCGTGGCTCATAATCTACAGATTAACGGTCACGTTAAACTACAAGCTTCCTTCCTTTTTTTGATCTGTTAAAGGAACAAGTCGCGTCAGTAAAGAATACATGCGAAGACAAGATTGACAAGTTGAAAAACGATTTAGACGAGAGTAACAAAACGCAGAATGTTACATCGCTAGATGAGTTGAAGACTCAGGTCAAGACCGCAGAGAAATTGGCAGAAGATAGGATAACTAAACTAGAATCGATGATTAACAGTTTCACCAGTCAAAATACTACATCAGGGGAAATATCGATGAATCAGACAGCGATAGACCGCAGTATGGGTAATCAAGAATTTAGCATAGGAGAAGACCGTCAAACGCAACCGAATGTGACATTCGAAAGGGCAAGTTCAACCCCTCAGGATAATCCAAGTTTGAATAGGAGTACGTTGGGTACAAGCGAACGATACTCAGGTCCAGTTACCATTATCAGAAATCTGGATGACAAGCCGAGGAAGTTTTCTGGAAATACGGGGGTCACACCAGTCGAATTTCTGCGAGATATTCGAGACTACATGGCGGAACATAGAGTAGCCAAGGAAAGAGAGCTAAGGATAGTCGAACGCGCCTTAGACGGGTCTGCGCTTACTTGGTTTAGAGCATTCAGAAGCAATTTTGCGAATATGGAGCAATTTGCCAAAGCATTCTTGAGGAGATTTTGGAGTGCAGAGGATCAACTGAACGTAAGAGCAGAAATGTACTCGAAGCGTTATTCCACGTCACATCCGACGCATTATGCCAATTATTTTACGTCACAGTTGGCTAAATTGCAATTTCTGATTCCTCCATTGCCAGAAGAAGAGCTTTTGCAAGCTATAGCGAGACAGTTACCGATTGAGGTACAGCAATCACTCATAGCGTCGGGAGCAAACACACTAGAGCACTATGACGACATTTTACGGCGATTGGACTATACAAGCAATCAAGTTACGCCTAGAAATACAAGAAACGACAATAGAAACACGCAAGAGGTGAATGCGGTAGTCGTTGATAACGCAGCTCAAACGGACAGAAGAGATTCCTGGGAAAACAGAAGGAACGAAGGAAATCGAGGAAACATCCGTAACGTTCGTGGAAATGATCGGTATAGAGGACCATATGAGAGGCCATACGATCAGGAAGCAAGAGATAGCCGATATAGAAATTATAACCAGAATTCCAGATATCAAGATAGGAATCGATACAACAATAGATATCGTGGAAGAAATAACTGGAGCCAAGGTCAACAGTATAATCGGAACGACAGGCAGGATGGCCGAAGAAACGATCCTAATGAAGGACGAGATAATCGTGAATACGAGAGATCGAGGCCAGAAAATAGACAGCCTAGTGCACCACTCGAGGAGACAGTCAGAGATGTCAATCGAGCAAGCACGAATGAAGGAAGCAACAGACATCAACGTAATACAGAATCAAGATGCTAATCATTGGAAGTCAATCATCATTGTTGAGAGTCAGAAAGTACCATCATGCTGATTAAGAGAATTGTAGAGCTATCGTGTACATGTGTTATATATATAGAATGCCTGAGAGTGTATTTTTTTTCTCAATCCTGATAAAAAAGGAGATGTACGGGAGAGATGTACCCGATACCTAGTTGAGGCTATCGGCTATGCCAGCAGACATTAAGCCGTAGTTGAGGTTTTGAGAAGAGTTAAGGAAAGATAGCGCTCAGATCGAGTCAAGAGGAATGTCAGGATGACGTAGTAGGTCTAGGATTTAGAAGGCACTGACATCTGTAAGCAGATGGAATTATGGATGGAAATATGAAGCTTTATTAAGATCTATATGGAACATGGTATTTAAACATCTTAGAAGAGGAGATATAACATGCATTATATGTGGTAATAATTTGAAGGAAGTCAGATAACCCTTAAGTTATTTTATAACTTAATAGCCGAGATGATGGGGGTTCGAGATTGTATTTGTGACGCAAGACCACGGTAGTGGGGAGGACGTCACGTGACCGCACCAGGCAGGTAAGGGTCGAGAGAGTGCAGAAACTGTCAGTCGGGCTCTGTGAGCCAAGCAAGGGAGTCGAGCTGAGTAGCACACGCCAAGCGCATGGTACAGATCGCGTCGCGAACAGAAACTGTCACGGGAAGTGCAGGCGACAGTTTCGGCTTCTCCGAGCGGCGAGCGACAATTAGGTCAGGGGGCCGGTCGAACACCCGCAGCAAACAAGTATAGGAGGCCGGGGTTTCTTAAAATAGCATTGCGAGTAGTTGGAGAACTTTATTCCAAGTTGCATTTCAACGCAGAACGGCATAGTATAGCGACATGGCGAGGCCAGCTTTATGCGGAGATGATTATAGCATTGCAGTAGAACCGTGCGGATTAATTCCCATTATTATACGCAAGCATTATAACAGAAGCTGAACTTCACTACGACATTGAGTTGGAACGTTTATTCAGCATTTGAATTATACAAAATAGTTACGAGTACTGCAACTTAGAACTTCGAATGAACATAGTTTTTCTTAATGACATTACGACTATGCATTTCATAGCGCATTCCAAGGAACATTAACAATTTCTAAGCAAACGGAATGTTGTAAGCATATGCACTTAGGAACATTAGCTCGTGCATTAATGCAAGTCATTCTTAAGAAGTGTTATGAATTACCGAGTATAAACACAGATACAGGGTGTTTCATAAACTTAGACACTCTGATGAAATAATTTTATTTTCTACAAGTAAAACTTAACCGCTGTGGAAATTGAACTTTCAACACTTAAAGCGAACATTGTATAGAACAGTGGCGTAACGTAGAAGAGGAATAGGGGGTCCGCTGTTTCTATGAACTTTTTCGTGAGGATTTGGACAATATCCGCTATGGATAACCAGAAGTTTATCATGTCGGAGTAAACGCAGACAGAGACGCGATGGCACCACAGAGCGATGGATTCGATTCCTGACGAGAAGGAGGTCCACCAGCTGAGTCACTTGGGAATTCGAAGGCAATAGTCATTGCATGGATGGAATGATATTCACGCCGATCTTTCGAGAAATTCATTACATAGGGAAAATCGACGATCTTTGAAATTTAATAACAGCTGATTATGAGAAGGTACTGTAAGAGTTATAACTTTCTGATACGATTATTTTCATGAATACTGGGCACACATGTATATTTTTCTAATAGGAGTGATACGATTGTTTAAGACATGGCTTTGACTTTATATGCTTCGAAATTTTGCTAGAATATGGCGTGACCATATGATATGGCAGGCATCATTATACGAAATTCTCACCATTGGTTGGCTTTATTAAGCAGATGTTTGGTCTTTTAGACATTTTTCCAGCAAGGATATTTTACATGAATAGTTTTTTTGTGTAACGAGTATTTCGAACTCGTGATCTGCAATTGATTATCTAAATTACTTCGTCAGTTCATTGCATACTAGCGAGTGTGTATTATTCATCAGTAGGGATTTTTTCCATTGGATTGTTTGGAGATATTAAGATGTTATTCACTTTAGTGAATGAATATCGCTTTTATATGACAACTAGAGACTTGTTGATTCCTATCTGGTACATTCACTCATTTTAGTCGTCGAGATGGGGTCTTTCGTATTTATACGATTGTATGGTGGTTACTCATCTTACCCATCGTTTAGGGCACTATCATGTTAGTCGGCGGGGCAAGGTCTTTCGTATTTATACGATTGTACGGTGGTTACTCATCTTACTTGCCATTGAGGGACTCATTTTTATCATCCGAGTGTACATGAGATTGTAAGTGAATCAAACAAGGAACTACTAGTCACATATCAGTCGAAATTTTATTAAATAAAGTAAAGATAAATGTCATCAGGGTTACATTTGTAATTCGTGTTTGCCAATCCAATATTTTGTTGCTATACTCTTTTGAGAGTAATTTCAGTTTAACAGCTGGTACAGCTGATGCTTTTGATGATTTTTTATAATTGTGTTTGATACCTTTGAGAAGGATTTAAAGTAATTTAATCTTGTAAGATGAATCATTAATGGTCAGATTTATTTTAAGGCAGATCAGTATTGCAGATTTTGATATGAGAGATTATAGCACATTGGTGTTTTTTTCTGTGATGTGAATTATGAGAATTGTAAGAGAATTTATGCTATTTGAAAGCAAATCTTGGATTACTAAGGTAATATTTTTCCAATTGTTTAAGAAGTTGTCTAGATGTGATCAGATTAATTACAGTTATTGGAGATTGTGTGCGTTGATATTTTGAAGCCAGTTATATATTTTTTGTAGATCATGCAACATGGTTAAGTGAAGTTTGTGATAGGCATTTTGTGGAAGTTGCCAAGTGATAGTTGCAATGTTGCTAATGCATTTTGAAGCAGACATGAGGTTGTCGAACCCAGTCTAGCGTAATTGTTGAGATTCAGGCTGTGTGCTGAATATTTATGGAGTTTTGTGGAATAATTGTTGTATTCAAATGTGATATTTGAAGAATTGAGGATATATAATGTCGTTGAGGATAGTCAGAACCAACGTGATGTCGTGAAGGCAATAATATTTTTTTGGTATGAAAATTAAATACGAGATATAACTTGGAAGTAATAAAACTGTAAGACAACGTTCTATAAACCATATTAAACAGTTTGTTAGGAAATTAAACAAATAAATAAAGTTGATAAGACAAGATTTTCTGAGAATAATAACTAATGAAATAATAATCTGAAAATTAAGCATATTAATGATCTGACCTAATGAAATAAAAATCAGAATGACTAGGTGAAATAATAAGAATCTAAATAACCAGATGAATAAAATTTAAATAAATTGATAAATTAAATTTTGGAATAAATCAATGAATTAAATAAATGGATGAATTAAAGATTGGATGAATAAACTGATTTAAATAAATTAATAGATGATTGGATAGATGATGAATAACTGAATTAGAAGGTGATAATTAACTAAAGAAGCTGATGATTAATGAATTTATATGGAATTAAATACATTTAATTGAGATATAATTTGAGCATTGCAACTTGAGTTGAGGAATTAAACAATTTGTATTGATGATTTAAGCCGATTTAATCTGATGTAGATGATAAAATAAGATTGTGTGAATAATGAGAAAGCATAATGAAGTAATGATAATAATTTTCATTTAAATGATTTAATGGTGATGAGTTAATGATTCTGACAGGAATATGTTGAATTTTGAAATGAGAATTAATGTGAGAAATAATTTAATTTTGATGATGATGATAATGATGACCAATGAGAAGTGAATTTTCTGTAATTCACAAACAAGTAATTATGAATGACAATGTAAATAGTGTAAATTAATTATTCAATGTTTAGGAGCATTTGACTAACATGTTCAACATTTAAATTATGCAATGCAAAACATAAAATACGTGATATTTAAAATATGTGATTATAATATGTGTATGTTTAGACAGATTAATAACTTTTTCAAATCCACATTTATGATGTTAAATTAAAGAGAAATTAGGTCTCAGGTTTCACAAATGTCAGTGACGAAAGACTTAGTGCTACAGTGATCCTGAGAACCCAAGAGAACTTTAGAGATTTTTCTGTTTTATGTGGATGAAATCTTTTTGATTAGAAAGGAGATGGTTCGATTTTTGGACAATGACAATTTAACGTTGGCATTCGACCATACTCTCAGGTAGGAGGTATATTTAAAAATGTCTGTCTGACTATGAAAGTGAAATAAATTTGTTTTTATCTTAGTTGTGATCTGATGATGGTGTGATTTTCCTTTTTCTTTCCTTGTCTTGAGTAAGGCTTAACCAGGAAAGGAGGTGGTTTGCTAGGAATTCAGTTGATGGCGCCCATTTATATTTGCATTTATTTTTATTAAACTTAAGCCCGTAAAGACCCTAGAGATACTTTGTCTCTTGTTACCCACTGCTTTTTCGATAACTCAGCTGAATTTCCGACACATTCCTTATTTGACTAGAGGTTCATTTAACTCCGCTCTGTCCTGGAACTCCAGGAATGCGATGTAATAGCAGATGGGTCATCGCATCCCCAATATGAACGGGTACAATACATACATACATAAATTATATATAAACTTTTGAACTGACGGTGGTTTTCGGGTTTGGGGGATGTGAAACGCGAAGATATGTCGAAATTTTCCGGAAGTCGAAACATGGTACTGCACCCGAATTCACCAATCAGTACCTATATCCGCTGCACTGTAAAGAATTGCAGACATGTAAATACCCAGCTCACAAACTTACCATTGTCTGCTAAGTAAAAATTGGGAATTTCAGGAACACATGGGGTAGACATTATTTGTAAGAAAATTGTACTACCACCCTAGGTACAAATTTCTACTATCATTTACATTTAGAGCAAATCGAGAAACTCCAATCTCGAGGGGTGATAAGGTTTAATCTATAGTGAGCGCCTGTATCTATACCTAGCAGTACTATTTTCAGCGATGACGACAATGAAAACGATGTCAGCTAAGATAAAAATTGACTGAATCGCTAAGGAGCGCCAGCCGTTTATTGTGCTAAAACAAGTACAATAAAACTGACTTCCTTTCTGAGAATAGTGTCTCCCTGACACTGCAATAAAAATAATCTCCAAAAATAAACGGCACGTGGCACTGATGTACTACGAAAATTGTGAAACGGCGTGATATTAAGCATTACCCTATTTTATACAAATCCGTTTAATCTCTGAACCGTAGTTCCATATCTAAGAAAAATTATTCAACATTAACTATATTCATATTTACACTAATTCATGGTTCGCACAAATCTACACTCTATTGTGTCGAAAGATTAAATTGTCTATCTTTCAAATGAGTCTTTACCATTCAACTTCCGTAACAATCAAACAAACACACACCGCAACTCTATCGGTTGAAAGTATAAATACTTGTCTATATCTATAGAACATAAGTGACAAACATTTAAGCTAAGCACTGTTCTGACTTTGTCTTTTCCCATTTGATTATACAATCTGAAACATTCCTGAAATTCTTTACTCTGTTAATAATTCTCTGATAAACGTGAATACTAGAAGTGCATGGCATTTGACCTTCATTTCACACTCCTCTTCTAAAATTATACAACAATCACATGATTTCTTAAACACCTTGTGCAGAACTTTCCTTTAATACTCTCAAATAACTTCAAAATCGCTGCGATCAATACTAGAAAAACTTGAGACTCCTCAGCCTCCTTTCGTAAAGATACGTAACTCATTTACGTCTACATATCCTTTCTTGCACGGTATTTAAAATCTAAACTCCCATTTCAATGCATTTACTTACAAACTTTAACACTCTTCTCTATCCTTATACAACTTCGCCTCGTGCTTATAATTCCACTTCTGCAATAATTTTCTGTACATTTACTTTTAGATCACCCTGTGATTTAACTTTCTTAACTCTTTCTTTTTCCACGTGTTTAAATTCAGTTTTACATTATTACAACCTTTAAAGAATTATCAGTAAGAATTCATATTTTTAACAAATGATATAAGTTTATCTTCCTTCCGTGAAAATAGTTGTTTAACAAATTTATCTAGGCTCTTTAATGCTCTAAATTTTCATTGGACATATGTATATAAAAGTTCTTGTAATACTTTCGTTACTAGAAAATGTGGTTCATCACGTTACAGCATAGATCTACATATCTATCTGTCTCATTACTGTGAATCTAATATTCATTAGTTTAATCATCTATCAAGCATTTTATTAATTTTTTATCAGACTCTGTGTCGTGTAACAATTCAATTTCGTTCACAATTAGTTGAAAATAAATTTCTGACACTCGAATCAACATCATGAGTTGTCGAAATATTTGACACTTCGTGACATAACTTTTTAAATATGCGGTACTTAAATTTGGTTCAATATACTTCCTTTAATTCATTCACAATTATACTCCTTCCTTAGTTTGTTCAATATTATACTCCTTTTAAATAGTTCATCATACATTCCATCGCTGCCCATAAAACAGATTTAATTAGTTTAAATCTAACGCAAATATCGAAAAATTCTAAACGATTTTACTCTGAAATGACTTTAACGTTAATAACAGCGCTATGCAAAATTTCGTCCAAGTGACTGAAATTTTTAAAAACAAGAAAAAAATGACTAAAGAAAATACGAAAAATATACTACAAAATCTTCATAATTTAATTACACTGACAAAATTATACGGTTGGTCAATTAGGATAAACACAGAACATAACTACAACTCTACGTAATATAAAGCAATCTCTTCTCTACCTTGAGTTGAATCTGGTCTTGGGAATACCTTCTCTTGCCTGCCAAACCAAGCGTGTCCGCGCGCATCGCCCACGGCTATGTAGACCGGTTGTGTCGGAACCAGCTGGCCTCTTTCTCCCAGTGGAACAAGGTCGGTGACATGCTCGGGTGAGCGACCTTGCCGTGAAACAGCCTGCTCCGTCCGCTCCTTTTCTCTCGTTCACTGCAAGTCGTCTGGCTCTTCCTTCGATTCCCCATCTCTGCATTTCCATCTCTTCTCAAGGTTGAAAATCGTCGTTTATACAAGCGTTTGCGAGTATACCAGATGTATAAGAACTCTTGTTGAAAAGTAGAGGTTCGTTCTGTGATTTTGCGCATCACGTGGATGTTCTGCTGCGCCTTCCATAATTGTGAATTCAGGAATTCAACTGTTCATCTTTGTAGTCCCCACTTCCCTATGATGTAGCTTAGCACATGGTTATTCTCATTTCACTGATGATACTTTTCTGACTTCCCCGTTGCTGATTTCTAAATTGCATTTTTGTAATGTTCAAGTATGAGTTCAAACGTAATAATAGTGAATCTCTTCTTGTAGAAATGTAATGTTTTTATGCGATGTATAGCAGCTTTGTTTAAAACACTGTAATATCAAGCTATATGCTGTGCTGTTCTGCGTGATAATCTAGCTTGCTCCGCAAGTTACAGTCTACTGTACTGCACTCGTCTTTTCTTCCAACTTTCATAAAGCGTGGCACTATTGTAACAAATACTAGCTTCTCCTCGAGGTCTTAACTCGATGAAATCTCAAATTGGAAAGAACTCCTCTGTCCGGTTCTCTGCGTTCGGCAAGTTAGTCACTCTGCCTCCCCTCTCGTTGTGTGACGTAACTTCTACCACCTCTCCGCTCTCAGTCCGTAGTTCGACCTTCGTCCCTTCTCCCTCCTTCATGACGTAACTCTCGCTCCATGTGGCGTGATGTCTCTCACAATGTAGACCTCCCCACATTCATATCATGAATATATATCCATATTTAAATCATTCCTTCTTTCTTTGTATAATTATATAAGATGTATAGTATTTCACTAATTTCCACACAGATTTTCCCATATCTCACGAATTTTAAAGAATAAAAGATTTTAATCCACTCTTTTATTTTTCCTGGGTCTTAGTTCATATCCAGATTGGTTCTTAGGCAATGGCCTTAAATAAATTCTGGCGCAGTACCCATTGCAATAGTTAGCTTTCTAATGAAATCTATCTAAAATGTACGAAGTGTGCGATTTGCAGATACTGCTGCTGTAGGAAGATACGCTCCATAATTGTTGTCCACTTCACATTGTGGCCACTGTGACGCCTGTTTCGTGTCATTTTAACATTCTGAGGTCGATTCTTTATCATTTAGTATGGATTTCAGAAACAGTAAATCAAAGGAATGAGTACTCAAATCGTATAATTTCATACATATCGAATAACCGGTGAAGGGTATGATGATCCAATTTTCAGTGATTGCCTTCTTAAGTTAGGGAACGTAGAACTTGAAATTCGAACTGAAATGTAAATAGTGTTCTATAATCATTTGCTTGAAATAAAAACATAATAGCCTTTCTCCTTAAGTGTCTCTTTATAAACATATTGGGGAAAGTGTGGTTTATGAACATGCGAGATATCTCGCACGGTTCCGCTAGTATATATTATTTCAGTCGTATAGATCCCTCCTGCGGTGCTCACAAATGACCGATCGTGACAAATGAGCATTCAAATGAAAGAGAATAGACATTAGCAGTGACGAATAGCACTCTAGTATCATCAATATCTATAATTTCTTTAAAAAATTACTATTAAAAATGTACGAAGTGTGCGATTTACAGATACTGCTTCTGTAGGAAAATATGCTTCATAATTGCTGTCCACTTCAAATTTTGGCCGCTGTGACGCCTGTTAGGAAAATACGCGAAATCATTCCTGTTCAGTTGGCATTTTGGCTGTTGGGACGCCGGGGATATTGTGGTTTATGAACATATTTCTCACACGGGTCTGCTATATATCTTTATATATATAATTCTTCGACACGTGTGTATGTGACTGAACTCCTCCTAAACGACTGAACCGATTTTGATGGAATTTGGTATGTATATTAGGGTGGGTCCATGTATGGTTTAGATTCGCTATCTGACCCGGTAGGTGAAATAAACACAATTTTAGAACCACAATTTACACTCAATTTTAGAACCACAATATACAGTAAAAAACAGTCGTCATGGAAACCACTAGCCTTGGCCTTCGTGAAAGCTGGTGTCTTTGGACGGTTTGTCTCTGCACGTTAGAGCCACCTGGTCGCAACCTGTGCAACTACCGCCATTACATACACTCCGTCCGTGGCGAAAAGTTGTGTTTTATACCAAAGATGGCAGTGATGTCGAATTCTACTGTTTGTCTCTGCACTTCAGAGTATTGTTCATTCATCCGATTGCCATGAAACTTGGGTGATATTTTGAGGGAGCTCCAGGGAAGGTGTTTGGCTTAGTAAATCCTCTTTACAATAGATAGCGCACGAATAAATTCAACAAATGTGCGACGACACGCGAAGCGTTTCAAAAAGGTCCCGTATGCGTTCAAATACCATTCGTCTGATAGCGATGAAACTTGGGTGAGAGGTTGTGTACACTCCAGGGAAGGCTTCTGGCTCAGTAAATCAATTTCACATTAGGTAGCGCACGACTAGATTCAACAAATGAGTGACGACGCGCGAAGCGTTTCAACAAAATCCCGTATAAGTTTATATTCCATTCATAGATTGAGATGAAACTTTGGCGAGATGTTGTGCACACTTAAGTGAAGGCTTCTAACTTAGTAATCCATTTCACAGGAGGTTGCGCACGAGTAGATTCAACAAATGAGCGGCGATGTGCGAAGCGTTTCAAAAAGTCCCGTATGCGTTCAAATACCATTTGTCCGATTGCGATGAAACTTGGGTGAGATGTTGTGTACACTAACGTGAGGGTTTCTAACTTAGTAAATCCATTTTACAATTGGTAGCTCACGAGTAGATTCAACAAATGAGCAACGACGCGCGAACTTTTAATCAAAGTCCCGTATGCGTTCATATACCATTCATCCGATTGCAATGAAACTTGGGTGAGATGTTGTGTACACTTACGTGAGGGTTTCTAACTTAGTAAATCCATTTCACAGGAGGTTTCGCACGAGTAGATTCAACAAATGAGCGACGACGCGCGAAGCGTTTCAATAAGGTCCCGTATGCGTTCAAATACCATTCGTCCGATTACGATGAAACTTGGGTGAGATGTTGTGTACACCCTACGGAAGGTTTCAGGCTTAATAAATCCATTTTACAATAGGTAACGCACGAGTAGATTCAACAAATGTGTGACGGCACGTGAATCATTTCAACAAAGTACCGTATGTGTCCATATACCATTTATCCGATTGCGATGAAACTTTGGTGAATTGTTGTGTACACTCCAGGAAATGTTTCTGTCTTAGTAAATCCAGTTTTTAATACGTAGCGCACGAGTAGATTCAACAAATGAGCAACGGCGCGCGAATCGTTTCCACAATGTCAAGTATGCGGTCATATATCATTCATCCGATTGCTATCAAACCTTGGTGAATCATTGAGTACAGGCCAGAAAAGGTTTCAGGCTTAGTAAATCTATTTTACAATAGGTAGCGCATGAGTAGATTCAACAAATGAGTGACGGCACGCGAATCGTTTAAAGAAAAACACTTATGCGTTCATATGTCATTCATCCGATTCCGATGAAACTTTGATGAGTTGTTGTGTACACGCCAGGGAAGGTGTTCAACTTGGTAAATCCATTTTACAATATTGGTAGCGCACGAGTAGATGTAACAAATGAGTGACGACGCGCGAAGCGTTCCAACAAAATCCTGTAAGCGTTCATATACTATTCATCGATTGCGATGAAACTTTGATGAGTTGTTGTGTACACTTCCGTGAAGCTTTCTAACTTAGTAAACCCATTTCACAGTTGGTAGAGCACGAGTAGATTCAACAAATGAGTGACAGCGCACGAATCATTTAAACCAAATCCCGTATGCGTTAAATGCCATTTATCTGTTTGCGATGAGACTTTGGAGAGTTGTTGTGCACGCTCCAACGAATGTTTCTAAATTAGTTAATTCAATTCAGGATAGTTTAGAGGCAGTTAACAGAAATTGAAAAAAATATTGTGTATCCAAAAGCACTTCAAGAAACAAAGTTACAACACTTTCTTTGATTGGCAGGACAACGTCTGCCGGGTCAGCTTGTATATATATAATTCTTCATGTATAATTTCAGGTTATCGTTCACATACTCCAGTAATTGGAATGATTTTGTGTTGACCCATTGATAGCTACAATATTAATTGTTTGCCTGTGTAGGCTATGTGTAATCTAGGATATTCAGGCTATTCTGACCAGTCTTCTGGGCACCTCTAGACTGTTGTAAGTCTCAGTGGGGTTCCTCGAATGTGCCATTGGAGCCGTGGGCTGCTCTTAGCAGAATGAGTCACCGCCTTCTAACCCCCTATTAGGGCATTGTAACCTATGTTGGGAGCCATTTAAGATTGCAAAATCCTTATACCATCAATATCCCCCCCCCCCCGAATTGTATGGAGGCCCCTTTCAGTATTCAAGGGTCATCTTACATTTTGTCTGGAGCGTGGCACCACATGGACGTGTAACTTGGACTGTTGGTGCAGCAGAAAAGAGGAGATGCGCTTGAAATGTGTTGTTACAGTAGAATGATGAATATCAGTTGGGGAGATAGAGTAACAAATGAAGAAGTATTAAGATGAGTGGGAGAGGAAAGATGTTTCTTGCGAATGATAATGAAGATAAGAGTTAGGTTAGTAGGACAAATACAAAGACACCCAGGAATAGCAAATCTGGCTGTGGAAGGAAGGGTTGAGGTCAGGAACTCGAGGGGTAGATCGAGGTTAGAATATGTTAAACAGATTGTCTCGAATGTAAGGTGTGCTAGCTATGTAAAGATTAGCTCAGGATAGGGGCAGGAGGGGGGACATGGAAAACTGCATCAAACCAGTCAAAAGACTGAAGACTCAAACATGATGATGATGATAATTGTTGTTTTAAGGGGCCTAACATCTAGGTTATCGGCCCAGACTCAAACAACAACAACAATAACTTACAAGTACAAGCTCTACATAAGGTGAATCTCCGTAGATGTCTGGGGCCTCTTATAGATTTTGAGCCCCAATAATATTATGTTAAAGGCACTTGTAAGCTTAGAGACGCCCTTCTCTTCACTTGTTTGGAGGGCTTTTTATGTAAGATGCCGTTGGGGCCCTCATGTGATATTAGCTCTAGGGAGACCCACATTGTAGTATTCCATGTGTACTTCCAATCAGCTTTTAATGCCTTCTTACAAGTTAGTTAGTTCTTAGGGGGATTCCATTACAGCCTATCGGTAACCAACTGAGGGCACTCGCATTTTGTTGCCAACCTGAACCGTAACTCTTCTTAGTTCCAGAAAGTGGAATATTGGCTTTCACCTTCAAGTAACTAAACTCCACCCAGAAAGTTAAACCACTACTCACTTGGAATGTTAAAAAAACAGAAACTGATATTAAACGATGAGCTTAATAATCATTTATTAAATGAAATAATGACACTTGCTGATTTATTTATTTATTTATTTATTTTACGTGTCTAGGAAATATTACAAAATAAAGAGAACAATACAAACAAACTTACAACTGACATGAAATCAAATGGAATGCAAAGACCAGAATTTGGCAGTCTTCATGGCAAGTCTCAGGTAGGTTTCTGCTCATCAGAAAATGTTGTGGGTCCTGCAGTTCCCCACATTCACAAAGTCCGTCTTCAGTGTAGCTCCATGTCTTGAGAGTAGCTCTGCATCGAGATACTCCGGTTCTCAGCCTGTTGATTGCCTTCCAGATGACATACGGTTGAAAAAAAACCGCAGCTGGTTCTTCCTTAACATTGTTCCAATGAGTTTCGGACAGTGAATCCCGCCATAACTATAATCGGCGAGTTCCAGGTGATGATGGGATCGCTACAGTTGACTGAAGGAAGCTCTTTCTTTACCTAAGCCTTGTGGGGTGATGTATATGTCCAAATAACTGGTGTCTAGGATCAGTTTCCTGCTTCTTCTTCTCTACTTCTGCAGCGGATGAATCAATAATCCTTGCTGTGTGGGAAATCGGTGGGCCTATGCTTGTGAATTGTATCTGTATCACTAAATCACTGTACTGTAGTGATGTACTGTTGTCCCCTTTCGGCTCGGTTCCTCATTGAGGCTACACGAGTCATCATGGCAACGTCATTCAGAGCGCAGCAGACAGTTCAACATCTTTGTGCCCATCAACATGTACAATCATTTCACTTACGGAATAAAGAAGCTCGACGTAAATAGGACGTAACAAGGCAAGGTAAACGACTTCAGCATTGTACAACACCTGTGTATCAGGGTGTTAGGTACCCTTGATCGTACACTGACCTTCAGGAAACATTGCCATAACACCAGGTTGAAGGTCAGTGCAAGGAACAATATTTTGAGGAAGCTCACAGCCACCACCTGGGGAGCTAGTCCTCACGTACTGAGAACTTCTGCTCTTGATTTGTGTATGTCAGCTGCTGAGTACGCCTCACCTGTGTGGAGTAGAAGTTTGACACTACAGTCAATGAGACTTTCCAAGTCTGTCAGGATGCATGAAGCCAACATCAGTCGACAAACTCTACCCAATTGTTGGAATAGCTCCTCCCACTGTCAGAAGGGCCGTTGGTGCCGATACGGAGAGGGTGAAGCAGATCATTGATCACCGTCACCCACTGCATGATCATCAAGCTGTAGTTTGTCGTCGGAAATCCAGAAAGAGCTTCATCTCTAGAACTCAACCACAGGTGGGAACACCAGATGGAAGACTAAGCTGCCGTTGGATATCCCTGCAAAGGAAGGGATAGCACCAGGAAACGATGTTCCCTACCCTGTTTGGAGATCACTCAATCGTCTTAGTGTGGACGTCCCCAGTTGCCAGACCAACATGCAAAAATGGGGCATCCTTTCAGCTGACGGAGACGTGTCCTGCTAGTGCGGAGCAACACATGGTCCGGCCCACTGGACCAACTTGACCAACCTTGCACAATGCAGGACTTGATCGAGGACAATAATAAGGCTATCGGAGTTGCTGTGTTCTGGAAATGTTGACCGGACATGGAAATTATTGAATGAACATGTACAATGGAAGATTTGAATTTAGCTTCAACAAATGCTGCTGACTCCACCCACTTCTGGGCAAAGAATATTTAATTATTAGACTTTGGCTTTTAGTTATACACAAATTTCTGTTATCTTGGCTTAAGTTCTTAACTCTATATTAAACTATTATAATAATGTTATTGGTTTGACGTCCCTTTTAGCAACTGCGGCTTTTAGAGACGCCGGGGTGCCGGAATTTCGCCCCCAAGGGGATCTTTACCGTGCCAGTAAATTTACTGACATGTCTCCGTCGCATTTGCACGCCAACTGGCTGCGCCAGGATTCTATCCTGCAACCTTGGGTACAGCTGGCGAGAACATTACAGCTGAGCTACGCAGCCAGCCTATACCGTATATTAAACTATAGGTACGGTACTAGTGACACAAATAATGAACGAAACAAACAATGAAGAGTGTCCTTGTAAAGATAATCAAGCATTCGTGCGCCATGCATTATTTCGAAACTACGAGGGTCACTTACTAAGTCAAGGCAACTATTTTATTTTACACTAATGCGTTCTTACACAAACATTTCATTACACACTCACGAAAATATTTTTCCAACCGTTACGTGAGTTTCTCAGTATGCATTAAAGGCAAGGGATGGTTTGTTGATTCCTTAGTGTAGGGGCTGAGACAACGTGGTCATGTAGCCCCGTGTACTTTGGCTGTGTGTAGAATTTGTCAGATAACCAGTGTCAATTGTGATGGCTCTATTAGTGTGTGTTATCTGTGATTCAGGTAGAAGGACTGCAGACGATTAATTTATTCAAGTATTTCCTACTTTTTCTACCAAATGCTACAGTCCACGACACCTAACTGTGGACTTGGCTACTAGATGCCATCGCAGCCAACACCTGGCGACGAACGTTCGAGATAACATAGTGTTATCAAACTGAAGTACACATTTTAACTTCCACAAGTGTAGATAATGGAAAGTTCTTTTTCATGCTATAAATCTATGACATGGGACCGCCGACTTTACTTCACCTCCGAAGGAAGGCATACTGAGGGATATTTAACGCTCTTAAAAAGTCCGACTATCTCGGTCGGGTTTGAATCCACGATTTGGGCATAGAAGCTCAGCAACTAGGCCACCCAAGCCGCCATAGGCATGGGAGAAGAGTGAAACTAAGAAAATGTTATCGCATGTCATAATATTGAGAATACTAAATTCCACTCACAAGAACACATGAATACATTAACATCCTTTGAGGTATTCTCCAAGGCAATACCTTCGCTGCCAACGATGAGGAAGAGACCAATACCATCGGCTGCTCCATTGTTCAATGTGACAAACTCGCGTCACATTGCGTTGGCTATGTCTTCTCGTGTATGGAAGCGTCTCCATCGAAATGGAGCTTTCAATTTCGGTATCAATTCAAAATCGCATGGTGACAGATCAGGCGAGTAGGGAGGATGCTCTAGTGCGTCCCTTCCCCAGCGCCGTAAATGGGTAAGAATCATGTTTGCCGTATGACCTGTAGCATTATTGTGCAATGTTAACGTATGCACGTTGTTTTAGTCCAGTCACATCCATACTTGACAAACTACAAACATCAAAAATTCACCGACTGACTTGCGCGTGCATCCCTCTTCTTCTGTGTAGCGCATGTATAGATACTATATATCCTACTGTAAATGTTGCACATCAAAACATGTGAATTGCGGTCTGGGATTCTGTGGAAGAAAATATTTGCCATGACTCATAGTGAGTGGCCCTTGTATAACCCCTCCCATTGGTCAATCTTGGTTACGCTACTGACCCCACCAATTCCTCTCGGATTTTGCTGTGACTGATACTGTATTTTGGCGTACTATGTGCTACAAGTGTATCACCTAGTTCAAGGTTCGCGACTCCATCGGGATGCAAGCAGGTGTAACTAGAAGTAAACGTCGTGTACCTGGGATAAACAGACACGCAGGGGAGTATATACATTTTTTTGGGCGGGAGGAGGTCTGACTATCCTGGAAAATTGTGAGTATTGTCAGGGAATTGTCACCGCAAAATACCCAGAAATATCAACCAATATCTTTGAGCATATAACTTTCTGTAATTATTTTAGATAAGATTCAAAGTGTACATAGCCTACAATTATTACTGGCAATACACAAAAGTTGTAAAATAAAACAACACACAAATAAAATGTAATACTTAATGATCTATGGTGGCGCAGCGGTCAAGCTGTTGGCCTCTCACCAAGGTTGACCGGGTTCGATTCCCGGTCAATGCATGTGAGATTTTGGATGTGAAGTGCCAAGTCGTGTGGTTCGTATTCCACGTTAAAAGGAGGTCCCGTGGCTCATGATCTCAAGATTAACGGTCACGTTAAACTACAAGCTTCCTTCCTTTTTAATATGAATGGCAAATATTTAAATATTTGTCAGTTTACAATGCAGAAAGGTAAAACTTTTTTTTTTACAAGTTGATAATTTATTTCTCAAAAGTACCGTAAGTTACTGTGGAATTCACAGTTTTGTCTGACAAGGCTGAGTGTACCCCGTTCCAGCCCTCAGGCTAGAATTAAAATTTCTTGGCAGACCCGGGAATCGAATTCGGGCCTCCGGGGCGGCAGCCAAGAATGCCAGTCATTACACCACGAGTTAGTATAATTTCAATCTTAATATTGTTTTTAACTTAGCCGATAAGTTAAGATTACGGTACAACCAAATTTACTATTATTAATGCTCTTACCAAAGCAACACTTTCTTATTTTTTATTGGCTTTTTTCGGTGGGGGGGGGGGGCTGGAGCCTCCTCAGCACCCCCCTTATATACGCCCCTGTAGACACGGAGAAAACCTAGAATTCCTGGTTTATAATTACTAGGCCAAGAAAGACAATAATCAATCAAAATATATTTTGATCATAACAGAAATGCGAGGGTGACCAATGATTTTATTGGTTCCTGAGCCAAAAGTAAAACGTTAACGGGGATCACAACACAAAAACACACATTTCGTTATTTATTGCTAAATATGTAGCATGGAGATTTAATAACAATGCCGTTAATCTGGTGCCTCTACATACAACCGTTCTCAACATAGGTGCATGAGTAGTAACTGCTCATGACGTCACATCGCTATCGAGTTTACATAGCAGCCTTGTTGCTGTGCATAAGTTCGGGCCGTCTTTTCCCGCACTCCATCTGCTTCTGTCGTTTTCTTCTGTTGCCATTGTTAGTGTTAGTCAAAAAACTTACATTGGATGTCAATAACATTCGTCCGTATCAGTTTGTGCCAGAACGAGCGACATTTGCTGATGTCCATTCAGATAGCGATCACGACATGGATATAGTTAACACTAAAGGCCGAGCCGGCATGCAAAATTGGTGTAAGTGTAATGAGTGTACCATCATGGACACGAATTAAGAAAGTGTATGCGGTTGTGAATTAGACAATGTAAAATCAGTGAAATTGGTAGAATGTATGTGTATAACAAGAAATCCCTAGTTTACAAGCCTTATTTTAGACCGGGAAGTGTTGAAAATGGCAAGATATAACATGAGCTTAAAAACAATGAACAGGGCAAAGAAACGTTTACTGACAGCTTTAAATCCAACAAATAGAACTTGGGTAAATTCATGGACTGCAATTGGTAAAAGTAACAGAATTGTCGTACCACCACGTGTTGTCAACATCATAAGAAACACATTTCCGGAACCCAATGGCACCTATGCGTGCTTCAAGCTGTAAATTCAAACAAAGGATGGTAGATTGTAGTTTTACGTGACCGTGAATCGTGTGAATATGAGCCACGGGACCTCCTTTTTACGTGGATTCCGAACCACAGCACATGGCATTTCACTTCGATAATCTCACATGCTTTGACCGGGGATGAAACCTTGCTGAGAGGTCAACAGCTTGACCGCTGCGCCACCACGGCCTCCGTAAATTAGAACAGTAGAATTATATAAGAGTGTTCTAAGAATGTTTAATTTACAATAAATATAGACATATTATTTTGATATACAGTGCGGTGCATCATTTATTTTTGCATGTGAAATCGTGAGAAGTACTTCTTCACCAGGTCGTCCTTGGAAGGTCGAGGTACTGGAGCGATGTTCTTAGGCAGTGATAGATCCATTGCTTCAGCTTCAGGTAAAGCTCTACTATAGTCAGTTTGTAAGAGGTTAATTTTGTTCATTATTGCCTTCTTCCATCCATCGTTTGACGGTTCGTATTTCTGTTTTATCACCCAGGCTCCTGTTAATTTTGAGTACGGAGTTTTGGTACCGACTTTCAATTTATTTATGTTCTATTTATAGTCCAGTGCAGCAATCATTGATCTGGGCTTGAAGCCACTGTACGAGAAATGAACTCTTTTAGGAGCGTATTTCAAACGAAGACTGTGATAACTTTCTAGCTTTCCGGTGTGAACGTAGTGTTTTATAATATGTTCCACATCTTTTAAGAATGATTTATCTGTAATTATTTTCTTCAGGGCTACATATGCACTTGAATTTCCAATAATCCACATCTTCTTCCTCTCTTCTTCCTCTGTTAATGTATCGTGCTCACAGGATTTCCATTCACCGTTTTCTAACCACTTATGCTCAATTTTTACGTGGTGCAAAATTGACGTAAATTTAGCAATTATCACAGATCTGTTTCCTTTACATGTTTGTGCCGCCCACCATAAATGATTATTTATACTGGCCTTCCACGCCTGAACTTCTGTATGCTTTTTATCGACTGCTCTCATATTTTTCATTAAACTTTTTGATACGTGCCAAACGTCAAATTGTTGTTCGATATTGGGATACTGCGTTCTCAGTAAATACCTTACTCCTTTGTGTCCAGCGGAAAGAAAGAGTTCTATATTACAATTTTCCTCCTGTACAATCTTTGTTAACGCGGTTTCACACGCAGCCGCTTCACGATCACCTTTCACCATCACTTTCTGAACAAGTTCCAAATGAGCAGTACAGTCTGTATTGATATCCATGAGCGAATACACTAAATATTTGGCTGAAAAGCCGGGAAAATCCTACTGGCCATCTCCAGCTAACCAAATGGGTAAGGCACTGCTTTTCAAACAATCAATAACCTTAGTTCTTTCTTGATTCCAAGAATACTCCAATATAGGACCAGTTACTCTATGAATAATTCTATCATACACAGTTCGTGACTTCATATGTAAATTAATGGATTTGCAGATGACCAAAAGGGTTTAAACAGTATGCCTGACAACAATAATGCTGATGCTATTAGGACATTTCCTTCCGATTTTTATCCTTCCATAGGTTGAGAATACAACCCAATTCATTACCACAAACGCTTAGTGTTTTTACGGACAATATAGTCCACATAATGTAAAGTGAAATGTTTTTCACTTTACTTTTACAACTGTAGCAAATTTCAAAGAGTGTGAGTAAAATTGTCCACGCAACACAGAACTATGAACCTGTAATATGCGCATCGTCCTGTGTGGGTTCGTAATCAGTATTACTAATATCTCTTTTACTGTCACTTTCATCATTTTCATCTGCTCATAGAAACTGTCGTTTAATTATTCTTCCATTACGTCACTGTTCAGGGCTGGGCAGGAAGTTGCAATGTCTAAGTATGTTCTATATATTTCTCTTCCTAACCCGCACTGTTTCTAAACTACATACGTGCCCTTCTGATAACATAATTTCAATCACATCATTCTGTGCATCATTATCGTTATCACTTTTCCTTAATACTGTGTCAAGAAACTCCATTTGTATTTTAGTCTCATACTTTTCCATCCTGCTCTGCTCAGTTCCTGACGAGTAATCTCACATTGTACTTTGTGAAGCGGCTTGCGTATGAATTATCATTCCTGCATGAGAAGTATATCCATCTGTCGGCGACGGACACCTTATTGAAGGAACAGCTCCTGCTTTCAATTTTGGACCTTGTAGCTTTTCCGTAGGCATCAACTTCATTTTCAAAACTTACGTTACATCATAGTCTGTCTTTTTAAAATGCATTGAACACACAGTAGTCCCATTACCGGGAGAAAAATGTTTCCTCTTGCAAAATTGTACCCAACTGCTAAATCTACGTGGCGACTTACTTCGACTTCGAAATCTATGGAAATGTACTGCTTTTTCACTAGAGTTTAGGTTTTTACTCGTTGTGTTGTTACAACCGTATACACTACACGAAAGCATTTTGACAACTAGCTATCATACTCGATTATAATAAACAACACTAATTAACGGAAGAGTGGCAGCGCGCGTATTGCAACAATCAACCGAATGGAGCGGGTACCTCACTCACCTCTTATATCGCAGTGACGTCACAGCTACTCATGTTTCCTTCGCTTACCGGCCTGCGGAGCGGCGTAGAGCATAAGAAAATATATACTGTAGTTGAACACTGCCTGATACATACTTTGATTTTGAGGGCAAGTTGACTTTTGTGGTTTGGTCTCCTTTAAACATTCATAATACAACTAAAATGAAATGTAATAGTTAGTTTATTCATGAAAGTTGTCTAAAGACAATATTCTAGCACTAAGTTAACTTCCATCGTGTACTATGGTCATCCTTATAATCAAACAAGTTTTTATATCTTTGAGAAATCAGTGTAGTAAACGGTTGTGATGATAATATTACAATATGCTACAATATCCTACCGAAAAATAGCCATGTGACACAAATGCTTTCCATGGATGATTTCCACCATGAATGCTATTATTGAAATGCTTGCTCCGAACAGTAATATTGCAAATGCTCCTTCTAAATGTTCTAAAGTAAATACTACCATTTGTTTCCTTTCTATTTTTTCCCGTCTCCTTATATCTCGAAAATTCAGCTCCTTATTTACAACAGAGAACCATTTAGACAAAATTCCTGACTCTTTTATACTTGTTATTATGGTATTCACTTTATCTGTATATGGACTATTCCTTCTAAGATAAAATGAAATATGATACGAGATCTCTGCACTTGTCAAAGGAACGTAAACTTTGCGTTCTCCGTTTATGGATTTGAAGAAGCTGATAATTGAAGTACGGGGACTAAATACAGCGAAATTGTCTTCCTCCACAAATCTGTTGAAACATTGTTCTACCACGTCGCAAAATTCTGTGCTTTTATGGATCTCACTAAGAGCTCCTTCACCGTCGTACATCAAGTTCATAAAGAACGATTCGGCTCCCCGATGTAGTTTAGAATTCATCAAGTCTTCAAGACTTAGGACTTGCTTTTCATGGCCAGGGTAAGTAAGAACACCAACGAGGAAAGATTGGTACCCTGAATTCAGGACTAGACTGTAGTATACCCAAATCGCAAAGAATATCCGTGATCTTGAAAGTTTTGGGATGTTATTTAATGAGATACCTATCAAGACAGACCACGTGTTGAGAGCAGAGACAGTCATGCTATCCTTAGCAGATAGTAAGTAATCGACGACTGATACCAATACGTATGAAATAATAAGTACAACCCAAACCTCAGAACTGAAAATGGGCAATAACGCTTTCCAGTTAGATAACTTTTTAGCTCTTGGGACGTACCATAACACTCCCTCCCTAACATGTGGGACACTCATGTCCAATTCTGCCCATCGAGTCACGTCTGGATAGAATCCAGCAAATGATAAATCAGCTCTTCCATTTACTACGTCACCCAAGCACCCTACCCACGTTCCATTGGGAAGAACACCACCCCATTCATCGAGAAAAGTGTTTGTAAGAGTTGGATGAACAAAACGTACTTGAAGTTTATAGAAATCAGTCATTGCAAAAAATATCTTAATCTCGACGCCACTTTCAAACCAATTATCCCTTGATTCATCTTTAATGACGTAAGGTTTAGTATCAAATGTTACCACAGTAATGGGACAGTTATTGCATGTTTGAGGCACTGTTATTGGAAATAGTTCCGTGTTGCTTTTGCAGTGCTGTTCTTGCTCTATCATCCACTCTTCTATAACAGTCACTTCCTTGAAATTATTTCCACAATTCCCCTGTTCACTGAAAGGAAACCACGTGTACATCTTTAGCAAATTGGCTAAATCATCAGTTCCCTGTGTTAAGACGAGCACGATGAAGTTGAGCACGTACATCTTCCACATCACCTCCACGATACGGCTAACTACTTCCAGTTCGTCCTTCTCCCGCACAGGATCCATGACAACAATAATAAACCGAGCACTAGAGTTCCAAATGTAAGTTTGGTCCAAATTTTCAATTTGCCTAAAAAATAGATTCTTCTCATCACTATCATGCAAGAGTATTAGTACGTTATCTACATGATGTCTCTCATGTTTCTCTAACTTTACGTTCGTACAATATGAGACTGCACCAGCATTTGAGTAATAGTTTTGAATGAATGGATCAATAAATAATGATACTGGGGGATCTATACAAATTAGAATAGCTTCCTCTTGAATTAAGGTCCTGTCAATGACGTTCTGAAGACAGGTATTAATGTAGTTTACTTCATTAAGTGCAGCATGTTGGAGTAAGGTTGAACATTTTGTAGCTAACAGTAGAGAAAACAGGATGGAAGTGCTGCAGTGCATCTTAGAGCGGTGTTCACCAATACCTACAGTAGTTTGATCGGTGTTGAATTAGACCACGTAAATAATAGTCCACAGCTGTATTGCCACAGGTCCGGAACACTGAAATGAAAGGAATATTGTGAAAATAAATACAGGGCGCCCGAAAATATTCTCCGCAGTGGTTATGTGCAGCTGTGAGTGGTTGCCTCATCGGTTTAGTTGGGCTGTAGCCTGTCGAAATCGTCAGTGTGTAATGCAATTAACGAGCGTATGTGTCATCAGCACTTCCAGTATCTGTTATGAATGGCTGTGGTGAGTACAAAGTTTACTCTTTGCTTGTTATTAGGGAATACAGCGATAACAGAATGCATTCTGCACATAAGTCAAGCAGTATTGCGCGTCATAGGAGCTCATGTCACCTCGGACAGTTAAACGATGACAGAGGCTACTTGAGCTGAGTCATATCCTACTCGCGCAACTGAAACCTGTCAACGAAGCAGGCTGACGTGTGGCAGAAGTAAACAATTAATAGTTCCCATCTCGACCGCCGGCAATCATTTCCTGAAAGGCTGATATGATATAAGCGGCAGCCGTGCTGCCAACCTAACTTCTATAGCTAGCTCTCGCAGACGCATGTAAGCGCTGCGGAGAAAATTCCCGGACTCACTGTATTATCAGTAGAATGCTCATCTACTTTAATCAGACTTGAGTAGGACTTGAAAATGTGACTCCAGTCGGAATTCAAGCCCGAAATTCCTGCTGTCCGATAGGGACGTTTTGGCCATTTATACTAATGCGCTCACGTTCCCACCAACATTTATATTCAACTTTTATGTGGAGAGAGGCTATTGCGTCGATTACTGGAAATACGAGACGATGTCCATAATCCCCCGACACACACTCAGAGCCACCTGTGGGCCAAATTCTGAACTCAACATAGAGGACCGCTTTAAGGGGAGTTAAGCAATAAAGCTCTTTCTATATGTTAAAGTCCCAGCTCAGACATTTGTGCAGAGTGCCAATGGATATCACTGACATCGCTACATACTAAATCCCACACACATACACACTCACAGACACACAGACAGACACAGAATTTTTTGGCCCTGTGTAGATCTCTTAAGTCTACTTTATTATTTTTTGCAAAAAATCGAAAGTAGGTTAAAAATAAGGAAACCATCGATAGGCCTATGTAATTACAACATTGTGTTCTTAGAGCAAGAAAAGAGATGCTACTGACCCAGTATGGATAGATGGACAAAAAAACACGTAATAATGAGCATGCGTTCTTACAGCATTGTATAGATGACACTAGGACGTAGGACATTCTAAATAAATACCTAGGAGTTACGATACAGACAACTATAACTTCCTTCAGCATGCACATCCAGGAGAGAGCAGCAGCAGTTGCTATCAGAGTCTCTTACAATATTCCGAACTTAACAGTATTATCGACGAACACAGCGATGCAGTTATTTAAAACGATAGTGGCGCCAGTCGTAACATATGGCATTGCATTAGTTTGGGAAAAACTCAAGATAGGCGGCTTGAAAATAATTGAAAAAAATTAATTACGAGCCTTACAGTAGTCGCGTATGGTGTGTAACATCTGACATAGATAAAACCTCACGTGAAATTGTTTATACAGTGGTATTTTATAGTATTATTGGCACAAATATTAATCTATTGTAAAAGGGAGTGTCTTACAGATATTGTAGTTTATAATACGGAACTCATTTTATTAGATGATTTGTAGCTTCCACCAGCACTAGCCTAAATAAAGAATACGATATGGATCAACTCGATTAATAGACGCGACACCGCTCATAACCTTAAATTTCTTATAAACAGGTCCACTTGATTCACAGACCAACACGTAATGTCATTTGGATTCTGTTAAAATGAGTCATATTGATGTGAGAAATATCGTTTAAAGTGATAATCTGGTAGCAAAAATATCCACCCCGCCCAGGATTCGAACCCAAGATCTCAACATTCACAGTCATACGCAATAACCCCACGGCTATTTCGACTACGCAAATATTTTGCACAAGATGGTGACTTATTTCCACGTTCCAATAATACTGCATTACGGAATTAAGTTCCATTTATATTTTGCTTGTTTCGATAATGTTCCTGAGTGACATTGAGTTTAAAATGCCTTATGCCAATGCAATGCCGACTACAGTACTTACAATGTTTGATATCAAGGCATTTTACCATTTAAATACTGATACAAAGACTTCGAACATGTACCATGTCATTTGTTTAAATCACTTGACACCAGAGTTCGGATGAGCGTTTTCCGTTCACTATGTCATATACATTCCACATGGCCGAGAGTGCGTCATGGTATCAATTTTCGACACCGCGCGTTGACTGTTTCTCTTACCAGTACCAGCTGGATCGATCGATCGAGTTGGCAGTGCGTCTTATACTTCCGTTCGATCCACCACCGCCAGCTAGGGCACACTTCCATTCGATCGATCGAGCGGGCAGTGCATACTTCCGTTGTCCACCACTGCCAGCTAGTACACTTCCGTTTGATCGATCGAGCGGGCAGTGCATACTTCCGTTGTCCTCCACTGCCAGCTAGTACACTTCGGTTTGATCAATCGAGCGGGCAGTGCATACTTCCGTTTGATCCACCACTGCCAGCTCGATCGTTCCGATCCACTTCCGTCCCCTATTTTCAAAATCACTCCCACAAAACTATCCAGCAACCGAGTGAAAAGATGTTACACATCAAGACATTATTCATGAAACGAATATTAGGAGTCGCAGAAACAGCACCATCACGACTAGTTTATGAACTAATGAGGGAGACCTACTTCATAGAGGATGTTAGACTACACCACTGGCTGCCATCTAGGACCCTACGGGGATCTGGTTAACAATCGAGAAAAAAGAAAATGGAGATATAATTGGAGTTCTACACCACCTAAGAAATGATGGATGACGGATGGAAGAAGGAATGCCAGTCCCAGAGACATGTTATCAGAAGAACTGCAATTCACGGATTCCATCACAAGATATGCAATATCAAAAAATACCATAAACCGACTGAATATTCAATGTGTGCTGTGCGGGCAGACCTGTGACAAATATCACATATTGACATGCGTACAGAGGACAACATCGCTTACAGAATATAGCTAAGAATAATCTGTTCTTTTAGATGTGCTTCTATTGTGTAAATTAATGCTCAACTTGAGCGCACTTTTCTTGTTAATAAATAAAATAATAGATGACACTAGTGATCAATTGTATACTGTACATAGCACTGGTTGCTATGGTAACAACGGCTTTTGAAAATTGTTGACGCTAACTCCAAGGAGGCCCCAAGCCCAAAAATATAGTTTTTATAACAAGAATTGAAATGTACATCAAAATACCTCTCAGCTGATTATCAACAAAGGTAGCCAACTCCGTGAAGTGCATGTACTTTTGAATACACTAAACTGAGAACTGAAGTCAAAGTTGAATGCTTTTATGAACAAAACAGGGCAGAGGGCACTTGTCATTAATGGTGTATCATTATATACACAGCTACTCAATATATCACGAGACAGTAGTTATGTGTACCAAAGATACCAATTGCCGGTGTAAACAATTATGATTAGATGATAATGCCCAATCGTCTGTCATGATAAATAAAGGGTTCGGTTTACAACCTCAATAAGCTTCTGGTGGCAGATATCATAGATTGAGTGATATTCATATCTAGCTGCCATATCCATATTAGTTAATTTAGTTAGGGGCTAGAGACAACTTAGTCATCAGCTCCGTATAGATACAGGCTATAGCGCGGGGGCTTTAGCCACTCCCGAAATATCAGTCCAGTTGTTGTTGTCTATACGGCGCAGAACTCGAAACAGAGCATGTCATGCGATCTTCCTAATGTTGTTGTTGCTCCGTGTGATTGGATGTGTCTGATAACACAGATAAAGAATTAAATACTCCTTTCATAAAACTGAGTGATCTTTATGTATTCAGATGTGCTGATAACGAATATCGCATCCAATTTCTGTATCACCTAGTTTATAGTTTTATGGTTTCAGGTCTCCGGCTTAACGGTTGGTTCCTAGTAAACGGACGAGACCCATTTATTTATTAATTACAAATGCTCACAAATTGACAAACTAGCCATTTTAAGTTTGAGTTAATTGCAAAATCATTTTAATTTCGATTTAATTTTCAAATTCAGTAGGCTAATAAGATACTTCACCATCCCCTCTACACCTCCCCATCCATAAGAATTGTCCAATGTGTTGTTGATCAAATTATACATGTCAAGGCTTTCCACATCATTGTTCACATTAACAAGCAGTGGTCTCTTAAGCCGTTAGCACCTCCTTCTACTCCCTGGACATTGCGACGTTTTATAATCACTTACTCACTTTTAGTTTGAATTGCTCGGAAAGACCTTCGCAGATGTTAAACAAGTTGCTCGCTCTTGGAGTTAAAGTGATACCGCCCCTTTTGCAGCTAGAAAATTCTCCTGTGGCTTGGAAGACATAAGTGTGTACGTTCTCTTAATTTAAGCTTCAATGTTTGATCAGCGAGAAGTTCATCCTGCTCTTCTTCCTCTTCTAATGGTAGATATTTTGTGTTCATAGCAGTAACGATAAAGTCGCAGTGTATCCTCAAAATCAGGAAGAACTTCTACGATCAGACTCAATGTAATGTCATTGTTAGCAAAGTTGCCTCTACGTTCTCGATGTACAGTTACAGTATATTACACACGGTGAAAAGCGTGCCATAACCAAAATACGAAGTAGTTCGAGAATTACTGATCTAGGCATATAAGTAAACTAGTTTCTACATGAGATTAATAAATACACTAGGTTGACCAGTTTCGATCGTCAAGAGATCATCATCAGATCCATTACACTTCGGCTATAAAATCTATGTTTGAAAATACAGGTCAATATATTTACAATATGTACAATTATTTAGCTGCAGTATTGGTAATGCAACTTGTCGGCGTATGCTAATTGCAGTATATATGATGTTAGGTGAAATGCTAAAATGGTGATAGAAAACAGGATTTTGTCTGTTTGAAGTGACTAGATGATTGTAAAAAGTCAACTATCTTGTACTGTATAGTACAGGCTACTACTTACCTGGTTGGGTGTCTTCCGCGCTGTAGCTGCGAGCAGTGTCAACTTCACTCTTGGATCAGTGACTGTCGACTGAATTGGAATGTTATCTCACTGAACTCCCCCGTCCCGTATTCCTATGTGCTGTCTGTAGTCAGTGTATGTGTACTTCTGGCGTGTTGAGAAGTCTAGATAAGAAGTAAGCTATTGAAATCAGGACGGTCTTCAACTATTAAAGACCGTGGATCAGTCCTCGCCACGCCTAGGCTAGATAATGTTAAGAAAGTTTGTAGTTTTACTTGAATGTTAATCTCGTGATCATGAGCCAAAGGACCTTATTTTATCCAAACAACAGGACATGGCATTTATCTTTAAAAATTTTCAATGCATTAACATGCAATGAGAGTGAAAACTAATTTATTATAATCCGCCCTTTCAGTACAATTTACATTCCTATTTCTACAGGTACATGTTTCGAGATGCAATCATCCCTTCTTCCGCCTGCCTAAATAACTTTAAAAACACTTTCTTATTATAAAAACATGATAAAAACACGAAGAAATGAACACACTCCTATATGCTATTACATTGTGTTGAACCATTCTAACATATTATATTTACATGCATATATATGGTGGTTATTTAAAAAACATTTATACATAAAAACATTGGAAAATATCATTATGGGTGGCTCTGAGTTGGCCTCTTTCTGGAATCCATCATTATTGCTTCGATGGGACTATTGTTCCCTGACCTTACAATGTATAACAAGAAGTTCCGTGACGAACTAAAGAGCCTACTTTTCTTAAAATTTAAGATTCATGCCAATGATTAATCTATATGCATTTGTCTAGAATAATGACGAAATTAAGTTGGAAATATCGAAATTTCTAATTAGTTAGAATACTGTATACCTGGCATCATGTAGCCTAATAGAGAACTACAGTTGGCAGCCTTGGTCACTGAATATATTCTTAGTTCCATCTCTTAAGGTACAGAATACAAAATTTGGTTGAAGTCCAATAGATAGCATGGACGTTACATGCAGTTAAACATTGGATCAAACAGCGAACGTAATATCATGTTGGCAACAATGACATACATGTATTGGTCGGAAATAATCTGAAATAATATGATCTATTGTTGTGTCAGTTTTGAATGAAATCCATTAGTTAGTATAGAAGTTACATGAATTTTAAAATTGGACTTATAAGCAGGCTTAGAATCATGTTGGCAGCACTGGCGTGGGCCTATATTAGTTATTCCAAATTAATCTAGAATGCCAGGTACTATAAGTGTGAAAAGTTTAGAGCTATTGGCTTGCATAATTTCTGATATATTGATATTAGGGTAACAACATTAGAGACAGCATTTATTAACAGTTGGCAGCCCTGGTTACTGTTAAGAATCGGCATAGTCATGTCTGTTATGGCACACGTAGCACTCAGGAAATTTGGTTGAAATCCAAATGATGGTATAGAAGTTACATGTATTTAATGTTGGACTTCTCAGCAGGCTTAGAACCATGTTGGTAGCACTGACGTTTATAAGTTACTCCAAATTAATATAGAATGTCAGGTACTATACGTGTGCAAAGTTTAAAGCTGTCGGCTTGCATACTTTCTGATATATGGGTATTTGGACATACAAATTGAGATCATTTATTAACAGTTCGCAGCCCTGTAGGTTCTTAAGAACACGCTCAATCATATCTGTGTGTGTACACATAGCACATACGAAATTTGGTTGAATTCCAATTGATAGTGTAGAAGTTATATGCATTTAAAACTTGGAATTATCAGCAGACTTATAATCAATTTGGCAACACTGCCATGTATGGCCTCATGGAAATTAAACTGCAATATTATTATCTATTCGAGTGCTCATTTTGAAATAGCTCCCATTCATACCTTCCAAGATATCCAACATTGAGCTCAAATTTCAATTGCGATTTTTCAGCAGTTGGTAGCACTGACATCATTTTCAAATATGGCCGTGAGATATTCAGGTATAGATCTTTACTCCTACCAAATTTTGTTTCGATTGTTCCAGCCGTTTAGGAGTTGATAGGGACAATCACACACACACAGCCAGACAGATAGACAGACAGACAGACAGAAAGACAGACAGACAGACAGACACACATTTGCCCGATCTCATAAGTCTACTTTTTCCTCATTTTTGCAAAATGTGAAAAGTGGGCTGAAAATGAAAAATTTACGGTTAAAATCCTTGACTGATAAGAATCGGATTATTGACTATTTTCTAAATGAAATAGCTTGTTGAAAACATGTGTCTTGAGTTGCATTGATATTTGTAGATCCTGTTATTATGAATGTTATTTCTACAGATGTCTCGAGCTTGGCGTATTTTGTTGTGATATGCGACCCATTTCTTTCCTTCGGCTAGGGCGGATGAATAGAAATTGCTGTTTCAACTTGTGCAAAACCGGTTTCTCCAATAGTTAGCAAGTGGGTGACAAATTCTTATGGTTCTGGAAAGATTGAAAAACTGTTATAGGAAGTTATCTCTTGAAAAACTGCAGGAAAATGAAACCACCTGTAATTAATAGTGTGTGTATTAACTCAATATTTGAGTAAACATGTAGTTCCGTGAAGAACTATATAGCTTATTTTCATATAACCTACTTATGTTAATTGCCACTATCAACATACAACATTTCAGTTTGATTGCTGTAATAGCATCGTATCGCATGGATCAAAAATATTGACTAAAATAATTTACAGACGAATAAAAAACAAAATAGAGCAAAATCTGAATGAAGATCAATTTGGCTTTAGGTAGAACAGAGGAACAAGGGAAGCCATATTACTAATTCGAGAAATAATTGATAAAATGATGGATATAAGGAAACCACTTTACATGCTATTGTGGACCTTGAAAAAGCATTCGATAAAGTGAATTGGAATATTCTCATGGAAATTATGACTAATATTGGCTTGGATTACAGAGATAAGGCGGATAATCTATGAACTTTATAAAAACCAAAAAGGCATTGTGGACATATGCGGAGTAGTGTAAGAAGTTTGTATTCACAAAGGAGTTAGACAGGGATGCAGCTTATCGCCTGCACTTTTCAACTTATATATTGAGAAAGGCAATCAGGAATGTGAGACAGTTATGAGAGGAGTTAAGATCAACGGAGTACCAGTCAAGACAATAAGGTTTGCAGACGACATAGCAGTCCTGGAAACCAGTGAAGAGAAACTGCAACATGCACTCACGGAAATGAACAGGATTCTACATGAAAAATATAATATGAAAATCATTATTAAAAAGACGGAAATAATGGTATGCGCTAGAGAACAACTTAATGCAGCTATTCACATAGCTGGTGCTCCACTTAAGCAAGTTAACACTTTCACCTATCTAGGGATTAAATTACTTCCACTGGAAAAAGTTCAACTGATATTCAAGCTAGAATTGCCAAAGCCAAAATTGCATTTAACACCAAAAAATCCCTTCTGACTTCAAAGAATATATTTATAAAATGTTATGTGTGGAGTGTCGCCTTGTATGGCTCAGAAGCCTGGACAATGGGATGTGCTGATAAAAGAAGACTTGCAGCTTTTGAAATGTGGTGTTGGCGGCGGATGGGAAAAATTCCATTGACCGCAAGAGTGACGAAAAACGAAGTGCTCAAAAACATTAACGAAAAGAGAGCATTTCTCAAAACAGTACGGAAAAGACGAGACCAACTGATAGGACATCTCTATCGCCACAATGACTTTATGGTAACTGTGTTAGATGGCAAAATTCGGGGCAAGAGGGGAAGAGGGCGACCGAGACTGCAATACATCAAGCAGATCATAACAGATGTTAATGTCCATTCATACAGAGACATGAAGAGACTGACTGGCGACAGGGAAAAATGGAAGAGGAGGATTGCTGCCGACCAATCTACGGATTGAGAACATGAATGAATGCTGTAATAGATTGGTAGATATTGAGAAACAACTAAATATTTCGGATGTTCACCATGTTGGATTTTTATTTAAGTAGGTCCTAGAGCAGGGGTCTCCAAACTACGGCCCGAGGGCCACATCCGGCCCGCGGACAGATTTTGTCCGGCCCGCGGAGACATCTACATTGATATGGTCATGGGCTAACTACTCATAACATTGTTGTAGGCTTATTGTTATTGTTTTTGTGATAAGTTGGATAAAGAAACATAGAATTGTAATGAGTAAAGACATGTATAACATGCAGACATATGAAATACTAATGAGATTTATGTAATTGAGATTTTCCACTGACAATAGTTTGTAGTTGTGGACTAATTTTACTTGTACCAATTATTAAAAGAGATTTAAGATGCTCATCAGTTAATTTAGATCTGTAAACATTTTTTGTGTACTTCATTTTGGAGAAGGTCTTCTCACACAAATAAGTAGTACCAAAAACAGAAAACAGCCCACGAGCAAATTTATGCAAATTATCAAATTGTGTCAGTGGAAGACTCTTATAAAATTCCAACAAAGATGAGTTTTGATATTTGTTCTTAATTATATCACTGCACTGTAGTTCAATCATTTCCATTTGAAGTTCCGGGGCTAGGGTTTCAATGTCAGTTTCAAAAGGATCCTGAAAAATCTTAATTTGATTCGCAAAGGCATCGAAGTCCGAGAAACGAGTATCAAAATTTATTTTCAAAGCACTCAAAGTTTCGATTGCAAAATCGATAGGAAACTCAGTCTCAGTGGTGTGGCTGAATATTTCACATGTTTTAAAATGTGAAAAACATTTACTTCGTAGTTGTGATTGAAACAGTATCAATTTCTTCAGGAATGATTTGATATTAGTGTATAAATCAGGAAGATGCTGGTTTTCTCCTTGCAATCTCAAATTCAGTTCGTTCACATGTTTTGTCAAATCAACATAGAATGCTAACTTCCACAGCCATGCGTTGTTTTGTAATTCAGTAAGAGGGCGATGCTTTTCATTTAAAAAATTTCGATCACTGCTCGAAGTTCAAAAAAAGCGCTGAAGGACTTTCCCACAACTAAGCCAACGTACGGCAGTATGATAAGGTAAGTCATTTTCTCCAATATCTTCAATAAATTGTCGGAATTGTCGGTGATTCAGCCCAAAAGATCTCATAAAATTAACAGTTGATATGACTGGTTTCAGAACTTCAGACATATCCAAACAATTTCCGCACAAAGACTGTTGATGAATGATACAATGTAAGACTAATGGTTTTGAACCACCGTCATTTTCTACAGCCTTTGACACAAGAGCGACCACTCCTTTATCTTTCCCACTCATGTTTTTGCCTCCATCAGTTGTAATACATTTCAAGTTTTTCCATCGAAGGTTCTTTTGATTAATGGCCATTTCAACTCCTTTAAAAATATCTGTACCAGTAGTTGTGCCATGAATACTATACATATCAAGAAGTTCTTCATGCACTTCATAGCTTTTATCTACTCCTCGAATATAAATCAACACCTGAGCAGTATCTGACACATCCGTTGACTCATCCAAGGCCAAAGAAAACCACTCAACATCTCCATTTTTGTCGAACAGTTGAGAGGATATATTTTCAGCGATGTTTTCTACCCTTCGAGCCACAGTGTTTGCTGACATACTGACAGTTTTTAATAAATTTACCTTTTCAGGGCACATTTCTTCGGCTGCTGCAATTATGAATTCTTTCATCATTTCTCCATCGGTGAATGGTTTTCCACGTTTTGCAATTTCAAGAGCCACACGAAAGCTGGCACGAGTTGCAGCCTCTTGTTCGGTTTTGAGTTTTGTAAATGAAGATTGCTGCGATTTCAATCCGCGCTTCATAGCTTCGAATTTTTCTGTCCGCAAACTTCCTGTATATTTTGAGTAATTTTGAAAATGTTTTGTTTCATAATGACGTTTAATGTTATATTCCTTGAGAACGGCTATGCTTTCATTGCAAATCAAACATAGCGCCTTGTTACTGGACTCAATTACGAAATACTGAATGTTCCACTCATCTTTGAATTTTCTGCATTCACTATCAATTTTTCGCTTCTTTTCCATACTACTAAATCACACACAAAAGCAACAATTCAAATCAAAATACTGTTACAAAGATGTCTTAAACTTAAACACGCACAAACACGTTTTAAGGAGGTACGCACTATTTTATTTCACAACAGTGTCATAGGAACTGACTTGTGGTTGCGCAACTAGCCTTATTATATATTCCAATTACTGCCATCTAGAAGTGAGTGGAAGACACCAGAACTCTCTCGAACCAACGAGATTACTCTGTACGTGCCGCTAGAATGCACTCGCCCTGTTAGGATTATATTGTTCGATATTTCTCCACTAGATTTTACGACTGGTCTACATTGATAGTATACCATTGGCATTCTATGCGCATCGAATTTGAAGAATGACAAGATGATACTATGATACATTTTTACTTCTTATTTTAAAGGGTTTGTAACAGCCTATTGTGCGTTATTTGAAAATGTTATTTGAAGTAAAGGACAAAACGATTTCACATAGTAACTGAATTCTAGCCGCTGGTGTTAGTTCAGGTTATTAACCCTACGCTGGTCAAGGGTCACAGCTGGACGTCGTTGGTCGACGGGCGAGCACAGCGCTCACTTGTATCTTTTACACTTATTATGCGTGATAGTTTACTTATTTGTACAATTTAAAACATTGAAAACACTTTTGTTTTTATAATCTTTATTTTGCAAAGAAAAATGTTTCACAATTGAGCTGTATTGCTTAAAAACACGTATCAAGACTTCATAAAAATTACTACAATTTTAAGATATAACGAATGTTCTTAACTTAAAATGAAAAATTGTTAGTAAATTAGTTATTTCTAAGAGCAACTACCTGAAGAAAAAAGTATTTGTATAAAAAGAAGTAATTGGCTAAATTTCACAAATATATTACCTAAGTTCTGATCCATAATCTAGTCTGAGTCCGATCCTGTTTCAACATTGTTTGTTCCGCATTGAGTGCAGAGTGTTATTGTGAGTTCCCCACAAATCGCTACTACACATGTTGCACATCTGGTGTCGTCAGTCTGTTTTTCTTCTTAGGGCAGAAGCCACACTTTACCCGTTCATTGCTTCGTACTGGCTGTGGCCAGGGTCTTCCCACATCTATCCCAAGGCATTTTCTGATTTGCAGGCGTAGAACATTTTGCAGTCCATTACCTGAAGCTCTCAGAGCCAAATGTGTCTTGACGAGATCAAGTGCCAAAGCTTTGATCAGCTTTCTTCTTATAAACTGTTATCCTGTGTTTCCATTTAGGATGATTTGAGCATTAATTGCCCCTATGTCAATAAGAGAAAAGAATATACGAAGAGGCCACCGAAATGAATCTCTTGCAACAGTATACTCTCCTTTCATACTATCCACCAAATCGACTCCTCCCTTAGTGCTGTTGTAAAACGTCACAACTGCAGGTTTCGTCAAGTCTCCTGTGTTCTCATCAATATCATCGGAGTCATGCATACTCGAGATCAATATCACATTACGGTATTTTCTTGGAACATATGATACAAGCATTGATTGTTCACCGAATGCAAAGAGACTACCGTTGACAGGTCTGGGCCTTGTATTTACTGTTTCTGGAGGCAACTCTCTTTTGTTGTTCTTTAATGTGCCAACAACTGTCAGTTTGTTTTGAGAAACTATTTCATTTACTACAGGAACGGACGAAAACCAATTATCCATGGTTACGTTACGCCCAAAACCGTGAATTGGTGCAGTTAATCTTTTCACAACTGCATGAGGTCTATTGTCGAGTGAAAATGGTCCTTCTGGCTGGGTACTACAGTATAATTCTAGATTACATGTATACATCATCTTAGAATCGACCAAAGCAAACATCTTCAAACCATATTTCGCCAGTTTCTTGGGCATATATTGTCTGAACGAACACCTTCCTCTGTACGACTGAAGCATTTCGTCCAACGTTACATACTCCGCTGACACTTATTTTTCAAGCATCGGTCCACGAAACCATCAAACACGTTCCTTATGGGGGCTATCTTATCCATAGCTCTTCTTGTTTGTCTTGTTGCTTCATCATCAAAACGAAGTGCGCGTACCAATAAATAAAAGCGCCTGCAGGTCATTACCATTTGAAATACTTCAGGAGCAGTCAAATCAGTCGCCCACAAGTCCAATACGTTCAGGTAGGAGATTTTAACACTCCTGCCAAGTAGAGTATTCCAATAAGAGCCTTAATTTCTTCAACGTTCGTATCTATAACATCAGACTCTCGGCTGTAATTTTGCCTATTTTTCCTTAGACGAATAATTGTGTGTTTAGTTATCTCCTCAATAACTACATCGGGAAAGAAAAGACTCCATGATTCTAATATTGTTGTTGCATTCCGAGCTTCACCTTTTTCTCCTGGAAGATGCAAAACAAGATTTCTTGCTAACCTGCATCTGCGTTGAGAGGGCGCATGCTTATTCCACAACGTAACTTTGTAATTGCCAATGTAGGTTGGCCCAGTAGAGACAGTAACACCTGCCTCTTCTTCTTCTTCAACTGAATGTTCACTGGCAGAGTCGTGGTCACTATTATTTATAATATCATCTTCTTGATCAGAAGATAAATAATCATCTGCAACAGTGTCCTCTCCTTCACACTCTTCCTGCAGCCACTGCACAATTCGTTGCTTTTCACTCATAATAAGGGATTCAGTAGCAAACTACATGCAATTTAAAATATGCTTGAAATCACAAATAATCGCCTAGAATAAAACTAACTTTTGTAAAAACAATTGTAACACAGGTGGTCGACGGGTGAGCGCCGCGCTCACTCGCGTGCAGTTCTGTGAAGTTAGGTGTCAAGGACACGACTGTAGATAACGTACCTGCTCGGCCGGCCACCTCCCCACACCCCACATTCCAGACGACAGCTATTATTAGTTTCAGACCGGAACTGCCAACCTGCGCTGAATTAAAGCAAAATAAAATTAAAAGTGAGCGTCGCGCTCACCCGTCGACCAACGTAGGGTTAATACTTTTATTTCAGGCAAATAGCAATCGAAAATATCCACATAGTTTGTATACACACGTCTCTGTAGGGAAATGGAAAGATTTGTTAATTCAATTAGGGTTGTGAAAGCCATGCACAACCAGACGTGTAAAGACATGCCTCAACTCAAAGTTGGATGTTGCCCACGGCAGGTCGATTATGTAATAATAACAATAATAATAATAATGTTATTTGTTTTACGTCCCTTTTAACTACTGCTGCTTTTAGATACGCCGGGGTGCCGGAATTTTGGCCCGAAGGGGATCTTGAACGTGCCAGTAAATCTACTGACACGGCTCCCTCGCATTTGTGCACCCTCAAATGCCAGCTGACTGCGCCAGGATACGAACCTGCAACCTAGGGCCCAGCAAGCGAGAAAGTTACCGCTGAGCCACGCAGCCAGTCCGGTCGATTATGTCTCCAGATCCATAACATTCTTGAGATACTTCTTATCTATCTTTCTTCAATGATGGTAGTAGTTTTTTTTCTAGGTTGTGGCGTTTGGTAGAGGTAAATAGTTTCTAAGGTCTTCAACCAAGAAATGATTCTATTATACTCTTTGATAATAACAACGAGTTATAACTATACTCATGCATTTAGGAGAAAGTAGGCTATATGTTCTTTACTGAACATCTTGTTTAGCCTACTTTTCACATTTTGCAAAAATGAGGAAAAAGTAGACTTATGAGATCGATCCGGAAAAATGTGTGTTTGTCTGTCTGTCTAGCTGTGTGTGTATGTCCCTCCCCCTATCAACTCCTAAACGGCTGCAGCAATCGAAACCAAATTTAGTATGAATAAAGATGTATACCAGAATATCTCGAACCCATATTTGAAAATGATGTCAGTGCTACCAACTGCAGGAAAAAACGCACTAGAAATTTGAGCTCCATGTTGGATATCATGGAAGGTATGCATGGGAGCTATTCCAAAATTGGAACACCTGTAGATAATACTATTTCAGTTTAATTTCCAGGAGGCCATACATGACAGTGTAGCAAAAAAAAATATTAAGTCTTCTGATAAGTCCAATTTTTAATGCATAACTCCTACACTATCAATTGGAGTTCAACCAAATTTGGTATGTAATATGTGTACATAAACAGATGTGACTGAGCGTATTTTTAAGAGCCACCAGTGCTGCCAACTGTTAATAATTGCTCTCACTCTATGTTTTAATCCAAATACCAATATATCAGAAAGTATGCAAGCCGACATCTTTAAACTATGCACACGTGTAGTACCTGACATTTTAGATTAATTTGGAGTAACTTATATACGTCAGTTCTACCAACATGATTCTAAACCTGCTGATAGGACTAATTTTTAAATACATGTAACTTCTATACTATCAGTTGGATTTCAACCAAATTTCGTATGTGCTATGTGTTACATAACAGGTGTGACTATAATTATTCTTAAGAGCAATCAGGGCTGCCAACTGTTAATAAATTATGTCTATATTTTTTACCCTAATATCAATATATCAGAAAGTATGCAAGCCAACAGCTCTATACTTTGCACACGTATAGCACCTGACATTTCAGATTAATTTGGAGTAATTAATATAACTCAGTGCTGCCAACATGAGTCTATGCCTGCTGATAGGTCCAATTTTAAATACATGTAACTTCTATACTAACAAATGAATTTCATCCAAAATAGGCACAACAAGATATCACAATATTTCTGATTATTTCTGACCAGCACACATATGACAATGTTGCCAACATGCTTTTACGCGTGCTGGTAGATGCAATGTCTAACTGCATGTAACATCCATTGGACTTCATCCAAATTTTGTATTCTGTACCTTAAGAGATGGAACTAAGAATATATTCAGTCACCAGGGGTGCCAACTGTAGTGCTCTATTAGGCTTCTTTATACCAGGCATATTTCGAACTAATTAGACATTTCTTTATTTCCAACTTAATTTCGTCATCATTCTAGATAGGTCCATATAGTGTAGATTAATCATTGGCATGAATCGTAATTTTAAGAAAAGTAGGCTCTTAAGTTCGTCACGGAACTTCTTGTTTCATGAGTGATTTGGTGCCTTCCAATCAGCTGAAGTAATAGAAAAATCAGATGGGATTGTTGAATCTATATGGAGAAAAATCGAAAAAACGAGAGTTTTCAAATTATTTAGGCAGGCGGAAGAAGGAATGATTGCATCTCGAAACATGTACCTGTAGAAATAAGAATTTAAATTGAATGGAAGGGCAGATTATAATAAACTAGCTAAAGTACCCGTTCTTCCAACGGCTTTTGGTACTTGCTGGCCTTATCATCTCTCTCTCTATATAAAAATGAAAGTTTGTCTGTTTTTTCTGAATTTCTACGGAAATTTGCGTTATTTACGCCTTTCAGACTATTTTATGACGGATGAACGCGAAAATATTTTTTTTGTCTGTCTGTCTGTATGTATATCGGTCTGTTTGTCTGTCTGTCTGTCTGTGGACAAAGTTGTTCCCTTATAACTCGAGAACGCCTGGGTGGATCAACGTAAAATTTGGTACAGATATCCTTCAGAGGCACGACACTAATCATTGATGTAACTCTTCTCAGTCCCTCTCATAAAAGGGGGCCTACTCCCTTAAAATACTTGATGAAATAGGCATAGACGGGTGAGACAAAGCTCATTTTCAGCCCCTCAATGTGAGAAACGAAACTCGGGGCCCCCGAAAAGCACATTTTAAGGCCCTTAAACCAACAGTTTTTGAGATATTTCCAGAATACTAATTTAATTTAGTACAATAACGAAAGAATGCAAGCCGTTTACCATGGCAACGGAATCTCACAGGTCCATCTATTGCTGTAGAACGTAATGAAGGTCCATTTATTACATTACTGAGATAGTTTGCAAACGACTATAAGGTTATAACGGAACCAAATTAAGCTGTAAAATTCATCAATGTCATATAATGCGCTTAAGGGGGTCAAGGGGTACCCTAGATTTTTTCACACAACTTAAATGTGTGTAATGTCGTACAGAAGGTCTATTATATCTTCAAACAGAAACATTATTTTCAAAAATTGCTGAATTGAAATACGGTAGGTTTTTTTTTTTGCTTTTAGGAATTTGGGCCATTGGAGTCTAAAAACTCTGAATTTTCATGCACCACAAGCCTATATAGTTTATTAAAGGGTCTTCTCCTGGATGAGGACTTGACACAACAGTGAAGGTCAGTTTTATTTGACGTGTATTGCGTTTCGTCTACGTGGTTTTCATTTTTTTTTTCACGTCAGGAAGTACACGCTAGGTAAATTTAGTTTCAGAGCATATTTTAACTATACATTTTTCTTTGTCGACAATCAGGGCCAAGTCTCTAACCATTGCAACAGTAGCTCAATTGATTACGTCTGGTTATTAATACCGAAGACCGTTGGAAGAATGGGTACTTCTGCTAGTCTCTATATATAAAGTCAATTGAATTTCAACCAAATTCCGTATGTACTATGTATACTATAACAGATATGACTGTACGTATTCTAATGAGCCGCCAGGGCTGGCGACTGTTGATAATGGGTCTCTATAAATTTTAACATTAATATCAATATATCAGAAAGTATGCAAGCCAATGGCTCTAAACTTTGCACACGTATAGTATCTAAAATTCTACCTTAGTTTGGCGTAACTTATATACATCAGTGCTGCCAATACGATTCTATGCCTGTTCATAGGTCCAGTCTTTAAATGCATATAACTTCTATACTAACAAATTGATTTCAACCAAATTTCGTATGTGCCTTGTGTACCATAACATTTATTACTGTACGTATTCGTAAAAACCAGGAGGACTGCCAACTGTTAGTAAATGCCCTCTCTAATTGTTCAATCCTAATATCAATATATCAGAAAGTATGCAAGCCATCAGCTCTAAACTTTGAACAGTTATGGTACCTGACATTCTAGATTAATTTCGAGTAACTAATATACCTCAGTGCTGCCGACATGATTCTAAGCTTTCTGATAGTTTAAATTTTAATTTCATGTTACTTCTGTACTAAAAATGGATTTATTCAAAATTGGCACTATATTAGATCGTAATATTTTCATTTAATTCTGAGCATCACATACATGACATTGTTCCCAACATGATTTTACGCGCACTGATGGATCCAATATCACACAGCATGTAACGTCCATACTATCCGTTAGACTCCAACTAAATGTTGTATGTGCATTCTATACCTTAAGAGATGGAACTAAGTATATGTTCAGAGTCACCGGGGCTGCCAACTGTAGTAAGTTACTCTATTAGGCTTCAACTATTTCAGGTGTATTTCAAACTGTAGTACTTATAAATGTTAGTATTACCAACTTGAATTCGTCATTATTCTAGATAGGTCTATATAGATTGGCATGAATTTTAATATTTAAGAAAAGTAGTCTCTCTTGTTCGTCACGGAACTACTTTAAAAAAATCATATTAGGACGTTAATCGAGCTGCATATTTAGAGGGGCATATTTAGAGGTGCTCAATATTGTAGATAATTAATTTACATTCTACCACATATAAACTGATATTCAATATATGTACGTATTTTTAGCCTACTTTTCACATTTTGCAAAAATGAGGAAAAGGTAGACTTATGAGATCGATCCGGACAAATGTGTGTCTGTCTGTCTGTCTGTCTGGCTGGCTGTGCGTGTGTCCACCCCATCAACTCCTAAATGGCTGCAGAAATCGAAACAAAATTTGGTAGGAGTAAAGATCTATACATGAATATCTCAGTGCCGTATTTGATAATGATGTCAGTGCTACCAACTGCTGAAAAATCACAATTGAAATTTGAGCTCCATGTTGGATACCTTGAAAGATATGTATCGGAGCTATTTTAAAATTGGCACACGAATAGATAATAATATTTCAGTTTAATTTCTAGGAGGACATACATGGCAGTGTTGCCAAAGTGATTATAAGCGTGCTGATAAGTCCAATTTTTAAATGCATATATCTTCCACACTATCAATTGGAATTCAACAACATTTCGTATGTGCTATGTGTACATAAACATATATGACTGAGCGTATTCTTAAGGGCCACCAGGGCTGCCAACTGTTAATAAATGCTCACAATTTATTTTATCCAAATACCAATATATCAGAAAGTATGCAAGCCGACAGATTTAAATTATGCACACGTATAGTACCTGACATTCTATATTAATTTGGAGTGACTTACATACGTCACTGCTACCAACATGATTCTAAGCCTGCTGAGAGGTCCAAATTTAAATACATGTAACTTCTATACTATCAATTGGATTTCAACCAAATTTCGTAAGTTTTATATACCATAACGCATATGACTATGCGTATTCTTAAGAGCAACCAAGGCTGCCAACTGTTAATAAATGCAGTTTCTATTTTTGTTACCCTAATATCAATAAATCAGAAAGTATGCAAGCCAATAGCTCTAAACTTTCCACACGTATAGTGCCTTTCATTCTAGATTAATTTGGAGTAACTAATATAATTCAGTGCTGCCAACTTGATTCTAAGCCTGCTGATAGGTCCAAGTTTAAAATGTATGTAACTTCTAAACTAACTAATGGATTTAATTCAAAATTGGCACAACAATAGATCATATTATTTCAGATTATTTCTGACCAATACATGCAGGACATTGTTGCCAACATGATTTAACGCACGCTGTTATATCCAATGTTTAACTGCATGTAACGTCCATGCTATCCATTGGTCTTGAACCAAATTTTGTATTCTGCACCTTAAGAGATGGAACTAAGAATATATTCAGTCAAAAGGGCTGCCAACTGTAGTGCACTATTAGACTACATTATGCCATGTATACAGTATTTCTAACTAATTAGAAATTGCGATATTTCCAACTTAATTTCGTCATTATTCTAGTCAAATGCATATAGATTTATCATTGGCATGAATCTTAAATTTTAAGAAAAGTAGGCACTTTAATTCGTCACGGAACTTCTTGTTCTTCCTGTGATTAATAATCGGGTGAGTAAATACCCATATAGTCTACACATCATATTAGTGAAAATGGAAGGAAGTTTGTAATTTGACATGACCGTCAATCTCTTGAACATGAGGCACGGGACCTCCTCTTTTTGTGTGGATTCCCAACCACAGCACTTGATATTTCAGATGGCAAATCTCACATGCATTCGATGAGAATTGAACCCAGTCAGCCTTGGTAAGAGACAAGAGTCATGACTTCAGCATCACCACGTCACCTTCATAATAATAATAATGATAATAATATTATTAATCGGAATGGAAAGTCGAATGTTATTTCCAAACACATATAGAACTGAATGGGGAAAAAATCTATATTTACAAATATGCGTAATGTTGTAAACTAATTACTGGAGGGTCTGCGTTCGTGTACGTTTCTTAGTTCCATGAAATTTACAGTTTCTGTGATATGTTAATGGGTTAATATATTACATGTTCTGAACAGCAGCGCATCGGCATTTTGGAAACTGTTAGCCACACCACACAATCTAAAACTGACTGTTTTGCTAGGGGACCTGCTTTATCAAATCTTCCCGCCAAGATATACAGTAACTGGCAGTAGGCTAAATAAATATTCAAAATTTGTGAATTTAGGAATACTTTCATTCGATTTATTAGGTCTTTTTAGGTCGAGAACCGTAATGTTATTTTGCATCATTTCCTAATTTTTATTTTGGTTTCGGGTGATAGAATTTTTCAAGTAGGATCTGAAGCCTCCTTCTATATATAAAAAAAATTCCTCTCTGCACGCCGGAAGGCGGAGGTAGATTTCACCGGGCAAACTTGGGGATAGGCTATAATCGGCAAAATATGCAGGTTTTCGTAGGAGGATCACCCTCATTGATTGCAAGAAAGTATTTTACAATTGGAGGTTAATTAACTTTTTTTTCGTTCTTGTATGCATATTTTTATCACTTTATTGTCTTATGTGGATGGTAACCTTCTTGTCATTTGGGGTTAAGTTTTATACTTGTGATCACAATGTCCTTATGCAAGGTTTGGAACTGATGTGTAACTATCTAACAGTCTGTTACTTCTTCACGCAACATTTTATCTCCCGCAGAGATGTTGGTTGGTTCCTCAGGTTAGGGCCTGTGACAATGTGGTCATGTAACCCCGTGTACATTGGGTGTGTGTAGAATCTGTCTGATAAACGGTGATAATTGTGATGACTGTATTAGTCTGTGATTCAGGTAAGGTCTGCAGACGGTCAATTTTTAGTAGTAGTTCTTAATTTTGTACCATATACTAACGTCAACGACACCTGGCTGTGAACTTGGCTACTAGATGCCACCGCATCCAGCAACTTGCAACGAACGTTGGAACTTCCCCTCCAAAGGAAACCATGCTGAGGGATTTTTAGCGCTCTTAGAAAATCCGACGACTTCGGCCGGCTTTGAACCCGCGACCTTGGGCATAGACGTTCATCATGCTACCAGTTAGCCGCTTTCCACAGTTCCGATACCGAAGTCGCTTCCCACAGACAGATGGAAAAACTGAATGTGATCTCGTGCAGTGGCGTTGTCATAGCAACTGCTGATGGCTCATCCCTTATCAATTTAGTAAAAGTCCTCTCGGCACGCCGGAAGGCGGATGTAGATTTCACCGGGCAAACTTGGGGATAGGCGAAAATAGGCAGAATATGCAGGTTTTCGTAGAAGGATCCGACCTCATTGATTGCGAGGAAGTTCTTTTAAAAATTGGAGCTTAATTAACTTTCTTTTTCGTCATTTTATGCATATTTTAAACATTTTATTGTCTTATGGGGACGGTAACCTTCTTGTCATTAGGGGTCCATTTTTATACTTGTGGTCACACTGTCCTTATGCAAGGTTTCGACACTGATGTGTAACTATCTAACGGTCCGTTACGTCTTCACGAAAATTTTAATCTCCCGCATAGATCTTGGTAGGTTCCTCAGTTTAGGGGCTGCGACAACGCGGTCATGTAACCCCGTGTACATTGGGTGAGTGTAGAATCTGTCTGATAAACGGTGTGAATTGTGATGGCTGTATTAGTCTGTAATTCAGGTAAGGACTGCAGACGGTCAATTTCAAGCAATAGTTCCTAATGTTGCTACCAGATACTACCGTCAACGACACCTAGCTGTGAACTTGGCTACTAGATGCAACCGCAACCAGCAACTCGCAACGAACGTTGGAACTTCCCCTCCAAAGGAAAGCATACTGACGGAGTTTTAGCGCTCTTAGAAAATCCGACGACTTCGACCGGCTTTGAACCCGCGACCTTGGGCATAGTGGTTCAGCATGCTACCAGTTACGTCACCGAAACCGCTTCACACTTAGTCAGATGGAAATCTGAATCTGATCTCGTGCAAGTGCGCTGTCATGGCAACGTCTGATGGCTCATCCCTCATAAATTTAGTAGTGTTGCCATGGCAACCTCTGATAGCTCTTGGCATTTTCTTATAATTCCGAAATCATTTTTCTCATCCCTTGGCGTAATGGTGGGTCATATCAAAAATTCTTTCAGACAAAAGTTTTAGGTAATTATTAGGGGAATATTGTCCATTTTGTACGGTTTTGATATTGTGCCTATTAAGAGAGATATGACTAATGTTTCCCGAAAAACCCACTTTTTCCCACCCCTTTGGTCAATGGTTGGTGCTATAAAAAACTCTTCAAACATACATTTTTGGGCTTCATTCGACACATAGTATGAACTTTGAACGCATTCGATATTTCACATATTAAGAGAGTTATAGCAATATTTCACTTTTTCGATGAAAGCCCCCATTTTCACCCCCTTCGACCGATTTAGCCCAGTAACGAACTCAACCGAGATTTTATTGGTATACATATTCGGTAAAAAAATTCAAAGTGATTGGTGCTAAATTGCGGAAGTTATCGTGTCCACAAGAAGCTGATATACCTATATATACGTAAATCTCTCTATATATAAGAATGAAAGTTTGTCTGTTTTTTCTGAATTTCTACGGAAATTTGCGTTATTTACGCGTTTTAGACTGTTTTATGAAGGATGCGCGCGAAAATAAAAATTTTGTCTGTCTGTCTGTCTGTCTGTCTGTTTGTCTGTGGACATTTTTGTGTCCTTATAACTCGAGAACGGCTGAGTGGATCAACGTAAAATTTGGTACAGATATCCTTCAGAGGCACAACACCAATCATTGATGTAACTCTTCTCTGTACCTCTCATAAAAGGGGGCCTACCCCCTTAAAATACTTGCTGAAATAAGCGTAGAAGGGCGAGACAAAGCTCATTTTCAGCCCCTCAGTGTGAGAAACGAAACTCGGGGGCCCTAAAGGGACCCCGAAAACCACATTTTAAGGCCCTAAAACCAACAGTTTTTGAGATATTCCCAGAAAATTAATTTCATTTAATACAATAATTAAAGGAAGCTAGCTGGTAACCATGGCAACAGAAATTCACAGGTCCATCTATTGCGGTAATATAAAACGCAATACAATTCCAATTATTGCATTACTGAGATAGTTTGCAAACGGCTAGAAGGTTATAACGGAACCAAACTAAGCTGTAAAATTCATCAATACATAAAATGCGCTTAAGGGGGTCAAGGGGTACTCTAGAATTTTTTCACGCGATTTACACGTGCTGGTGTGCTACGGAAGGTCAATTATATCCCTATCCCTATATTGTTATATTATTATTATAATAATAATTATTATTATTACACTACGGAAAGGAAGACCCCAGAGGACCGGAAAAAGGGAATAATTGTCCCGATGTTCAAGAAAGGTAGTAGAACAGAATAAAGAAACTATCGGGGAATAAAACTGATGAGTCATTGTGCAAAGATGTTTGAGAAAGTTTTGGAAAGGAGAATTAGTACAAGGATAGAATGAGGGATGAGGGAAGAACAACATGGCTTCAGAGCAGGAAGGTCCACAGTGGATTTGATTTTTGCTGTAAGGCAGTTACAAGAACAGCACTGTGAGTATGGAACAGATCTACTGATGGCCTTCCTGGACATTGAGAAAGCATATGACAGTGTATGCAGAAACAAAGTATGGAAGTCCCTGGAGGATAGAGGAGTAGAAAAATGGACTATAAGGAGGATAAAGGAGATGTACAAGGGAAGCGTGAGCTGTGTGAAAGTGGGAGGAGAGAGATCGGACTGGGTGGAACAGAGAAACGGCCTGAATCAAGGAAGTGCACTGGCACCGTTACTTTTCATTGTGGTGATGGATGACATAATGACCCGAGTGGCACAAGTAATTGGGGAAGGAAAGATGAAAGCAATGGTGTTAGCGGATGATTTGGGGAAACAAGGAGGAGGAGGTACAGGAACAGCTGGACGTGTGGGAAGGAATAATACAAGGATATGGGGTGAAATTTAGCATAAATAAGAGTGAGATGGTGATCACAACAAGGAAGAAGGAAAGAACCACAACGGGAATAACAATTGGTGGGGAACAGCTGAAGAAAGTGGAGAGTTTCAGGTATCTGGGAAGCCTGATACAAGATAATGGAAGAAACTATAGAGAAAGAATGAGCGGGGGAGACAGGCAGAAGCATTCCGGAGGAGTGTGAGAAGCATGTTATGGAGCAAGGATGTCCCTCAGAACAGAAAAATGATCATATATCGGACGTACTATGCCCCTATCCTGATGTATGCCTCGGAGACCTGGGCTATGAAAGGAAGGGAGAAGAGCAAAATACAGGCCAGTGAGATGAGGTTCTTGAGAAGCAGTATTGGAGCTACAAAGATGGACAGAATAAGAAATGAGAGGACTAGAGAATTAATAAAGGTGGAACCAGTACGGGATGGTATAGATAAATCTAGACCTAGATGGCATGGACATGTAAAACGAATGGAGGATAAGAGGATACCCAGGAGGATACACGAGACGAAGTGGGAAGGAAAGAGACCGAGAGGAAGACCGAGAGGAAGACCGAGAGGAAGACCGAGAGACAGGTGGCTGAAAGGGATGGAAGAAAGCGTGAAGAAGAGAGGAGAAGACTGGACAGGGGTGGAAGCTGAGAGATGGTGGGAAGACAGAAGACGTTGGAGTGGCCTGTGTTCCAAACAGACCCGGCCAACGGCTGGAAACTATGCAAGAGGATGATGATGATGATGATGATACTACGGCCTACAACGACGAGACAAAGCTCATTTTCAGCCCCTTGGTGTCAGAAAAAAAACCTCGGGGCCCCTAAACAGTCGTAAAGGGTCCCCGAAAACTACATTTTAATGCTCTAAAACCAAGAGTTTCTGAGATATTCCCAGAAAACTAATTTCATTTAATAAACTAATGTAGGAATGCAAGCCAGTAACCATGACAACAGTGTCTCAGAAAGGTACATCCAACATTCCATCTATTTCTGCAAGAAGTAATGCCACTCCATTTATTAAATTTCTGTGAAAGTTTGCAAATGGCAATAAGGTTATCACGGAACCAACAAAAACTGTAAAATTCATCAATGCACGTAAGGGGGTCAAGAGGTACCCTCGATTTTTTCACAAGACTTAAACGTGCGATGTGTCGTACAGAAGTCTATTATATCTTCAAACAACAAAATTATTTTCAAAAATTCCTGAATTGAAATAGTTTATTTTTTCTTTCCTTTTTTTTCTTTTAGAAATTTGGGCCAGTGGAGGCTAAAAAACTGAATTTTCATGCACCAAAAGCCTTTATCATTTATTAAAAGGGTCTTCCTCTGGATGCGCACTTGACACAACAGTGAGGGTCAGTTTTTATGTGACGTGAATTGCATTTCGTCTACGAGGTTTTCAATTTTATTTTCACGTCAGGAAGTACACGTTAGGTAAATTAGTTTCAGAGCATATTTCAACTAATCATTTATCTTTGTCAACAAACAGGTTCCAAGCCCCTAACCATTGCAACAGTAGCTTAATTGATTACGTCTGGTTATTAATACCGACGACCGTTCGAAGAATGGGTACTTCTGCTAGTTATATATAAACGTTTGAACTGACGGTGGTTTTGGGGTCTGGGGGATGTGAAACGCGAAGATATGTCGAAATTTTCCGGAAGTCGAAACATGGTACCCATTGCAATAGTTAGCTTTCTAAGGAAATCTACCTAAAAGCCACATGTACACATCATAATGAGAATCAAAATTCTAATGGTATTCCCGAACAAGTAAAAACCTGACGGTGGACGGTAGGTAGCAACCGAAGGGAAAATTCCGATATGTCAACATTTTGCATTTGGGAATATATTAAAGGGGCTCAAAATAGCAAAACAAATTTCAACATTTACATTTTAAGACCTAGGATCTTGATATGCATTATTTACCTGCATTGTGAGGTTCTGATTAATAATCACTTGACAGAATGGAGCTATTTTATTGCATACGGGAGAAATTTACGATTTCTCGCCGAAATTTTTCTAAGTTTTTCGACCTGTTTGAGCCGAATAAATTTTCAAAATTTGTGACCTTAGGTCGATAACCGTAATGTTAATTTGCCTTTTTTGTATTTTGGATTCCTTCCAGTATGATCTGATTATTTTTTGTATTATTTATAAAGGAGTTTTGAGGGGTCGGAAACAATTTGTGATTTTGACAATTTGTGATTTTGAGTCTATTTTTATACTCTTCGTGCTGTCCGTATAATGTGAGCTACTGTATCTGTAGGCCTTCTTAAGAAAGTAATGTACCTAATATTTTCCGCGGTGTGCTTTAATTCTGTTAACGGGTTTTATTTTTCGTCAATTGAATATTTCCGTTTGCCTGTACTAAACAGCTCTTAGCCGTTTTTGAACGGAACAGCAACTTGAATTCTTAGATTAATGTGACGAATCCTACCGACTTTCAGAGTATTAATTTTTATTTTTCTGTATTAACTTTACGGTTGTAATGCACAGACGTATTAATATAACTGGTTTGCTATTATAGCTTAGATTGATTAAAGATGGTTTTGTTTATGTAACTCTAAATCATGACATGATTTATTTGACGTACTTTCCTTAATAATATTCACTGCGGATATGCAAATTACTACCTCATTTCATTTATTTTAGCATATTCTTTAATTAATCGGAGGGAAAATTTTGAATTGCTCAATATTGTAGAAATGTATTTATATTTTACCATAAAGAAACTGATATTCAAAATATAGACGCATTTTTAGCCTATTTTCAATTAAGAAAACATAGGCTTATGGGCTTTTGAGTGTGCGTGTGTGTTCGTGTCCCCCCTAATAAACTCTAAACGGCTGGAGCAATTTCAATGAAACTCGGTAAGTTCATAGCACTATTCCAGACGACCCCGACCGAGCCCTGCAAATCTTGTTACGTCTCACCAATCCAACATGGCGGCTTGCGAAATATTTCACCAGCATACAATATCTCCGAAAATATTGCCGATATCACCCTGGAAATTTGTACGGTGATAAAGGGAACTACTAGAAGTTCACGCACGTGACGTTTGAAAACCTGGTAACTACAAAACCAACATGGCGGCTAAGCGAAGTTGCAACATTTAAATATACCTTTCTCGCGATTTAACCAATCCATCGCAATGAATAATAATAATAATAATGTTATTGGTTTTACGTCCCTTTTAACTACCCTGGCTTTTAGAGACGCCGGGGTGCCGGAATTTTGCCCCGAAGGGGATCTTTAAAGTGCCAGTAAATCTACTGACACGGCTCCCTCGCATTGGCGCACCCTCAAATGCCAGCTGACTGCGCCAGGTTTCGAACCTGCAACCTTGGGCTCAGCAAGCGAGAACGTTACCCCTGAGCCACACAACCAGACTCCATCGCAATGAAACTTGGTACAGAATAGCATTTTGCACATTGTAATGCACCGGCATCTACCTTCGTTCAATTGTTTGCATAACGTCAAGATGGCGGCTGTGCGAAATATTTCGCTGGCATTTTATATCTCTGAAACTATTTCTGGTATCACCATGAAATGTTGTACGGAGATAAAGGGCACTACTTCAAGTTCATCTATGAGACTTTCAAAAACCGGTTAACTAAAAAGCGAACATGGCGGCCATGCGAATTTGAAAGTTTTAAATAGACTTTCCTCGCGATTTAATGATCCAAATGCAATGAAACTTGGTACAACAAATGTTTATACACATTGTAATGCCTGGTATCTAATTTAGTTTAATTGTTTACATAACCTCAAGATGGCGGCTGGGCGAATTTTAAAATTATTTTTTTATTTCTTGTGTCGTAATCATGCGATCGAAGTGAAAGTTTGAATAATGAACCTACGCAATAATTTGCCTTTAATGGTACATGACTCTTTGGCCTATACATATAACAATCCAACATGGCGACCATCCGAAATATTTTGACGGTTCTCAATATCTACGAATCTGTATTACAGCAATGAAACTGATTTTTAATGTTCATAGGGGCTATGAACATAAGTTCACCTATAGGACTTTCAATAATCGGGAGAACACAAATCCAACATGGCAGCAACGCGAAGTATGAATATTCACATGATCGTTTCTCGCCATTTAACCATCCGGGTGCAGTGAAACTTGGTACAGTAAATCTTTATACAAATTTTAATCCACTAGCATCTAATTTATTTCAATTGTTTCCATAACCACAATATAGCAGCTGTGCGAAATTTCAAAGTCTCGTTTTTACTTCATGTGTCCTAGACATGCGACTGAAGTTTGAATACCACACGTACACAATAATCTTCATGTAACAGTACATAGCTCTAAGACCTACATTTATAAAAATCCATCATGGCGACCATCCGCAGTAATTAGTCGGTTCTCAATATCTACGAATCTATTACAGCAACCACACTTAAATTTTGTATGTTGATAGAGGAAATTATCATAAGTAGGATATATGAAAATAGGCTATATAGTTCTTCACGGAACAACTTGTTCTTCCTGTGATTAATAATCGGATGAGTAAAGACCCATATAGTCTACACATCATATTAGTGAACGTGACCGTTAATCTCTTGAACATGAGGCACGGTACCACCTTATTTTGTGAGGAATCCCAACCACAGCACTTGATATTTTTGTTGGTAAATCTCACATGCGTCGATGAGAATTAAAACCAGTCATCCTTGGTAAGAGACAAGAGGCGTGACTTGAGAACCACCACGTAGCCTTCATAATAATAATAATTGTCTGTTAGGTAGTCAGCCTGAAGGCTGGTTGGATCCTCAAATAGTACCGCCATTAGGTTATGTGGGTAGATACCCACATAAATCCCAGGCAGAGCTATATTGAGGCGTACTAGGCCAGATGAGGAGTGAGGTAGTTTGCCATTGCTTTCCTCACTGAGTCAGAACAGCGGTACTAACCCTATGAGTAAAACCTTGCACAGCATCCACAGGCACTGACTGTGCCCTGAATGTCATTACTAAGCACCACCCATACCTCAGTAGCTTCCATATAATCACAGCCATGAGTGAGACTGAGACATCGGTGGAAAGCCACATTTTACTCTAGCCTGTGCCAACATACAAATGCAAATGTACTGCATTCGTCAAGAGATGGCAAACAGGCTAAATGAAAAAAATGAAAATCCACAGCCTGCTTCCAGTCTCCGACCGGGTCAGGAATGGAATGAATGAAGCCCCCATCTAGCGGCGAGGATATTAACTGTGCCGGCTGCCGAGGCCTGACGCACTCCTCTGGGGCAATGATTAAATGAATGACAGATGAAATGAAATGATAGTGGAGAGTGTTGCTGGAATGAAATTTTGACAGGGAAAACCGGAGTACCCGGAGAAAAACCTGTCTGCCTCCGTTTTGTCCAGCTAAAATGTTAAAGCCCAAAGATTAAAAAAAGAAAATACAGGCATAATTAAATGAGAACGGGCTTGATAATTTACAAGGGAATGCAATACCGATCCGACATGTAGAGATCCAGGCCACGTCATAAAACGAAAAATTTAAAATTAAATTAATAAAATAAAATTGGATCAGAAAATAAATCCATAATTTGCATGACGGAGAAAAAACACAGGAACATTTACCAAAAACACAAAGTTAAACCAACAAAGATTAAATAAAAAAGAAATTCAGCTAACACTACAACACGTTTGAGTTTACCGCTTGACGCCAAGAGACTGACCTCGAGACCAGAATGCATTTCGGCAAAACAAAAACAAACATGGCCACTAAAAACAGGAGACCGCATGTCAAATCGAAATTATGGCAAACAATTAGCATTAAATTAATTTAGAATCACAAGAGAGGAATGAAAGGAGGAAAACAATTACATCTAAAAACTATTAACACTAGTCGGTTTATGTTGCTGCGGATCTTACAACAGATTAATAATATGCCAATCCCAAGATTGCCAAAAGAAAATACATAATAATTTAAAACGTAAGATAAACTAGAAATGTGTCTCCAGAAGGTACGAAGAAAAAAATAACAAAATTAATATATATATGGAAACATTATTAGAACATAACAAAATTTTAGGCCTACCAGGCGAAACAAACACAAGATCAAACATTCATACAAGGCCCATATTGGAGCTCCCAAAATAAAATAAATGAAAAACGTACCTTAAAACTTCACAGTGGAGACACAATAAAAATAAAATAATTCACACACAAACCAAATAACGTAATACGGCACTATATTGCCTGAAAATGGCCCACCCAGCACATGCTTCGTTTTGGTATCACAAGCACTGGTCTGTATCGAGATGCGTTTTTCATTTCGTACTTCTTCACTGCGAAACGATGAAATAATAGCCTGAAGAGCACAGGCAATTTCTTAGTAGAATTGGTATTCATATTTAGTAAAAGCTGGGGGCCAAGGCCCCCCCCCCCAGCCCACGAAGAGATACTCTGTCACACCAACTGGCTAGTTGCTTCTTCCACGACCGACAATGAATATCACAAGATGGATGAGAATCCCGCGTCAAAACCAGCATTGCATACATGTTAATTTAATTGTTCAATCACAGCTTGACACATCAATCAACAATGTGATTATTAAGTAATTAATTTGGCGGTATCATGAATACACAGTCCTTTGTTTCATGACGTAGAATATAATAAATGTCTTCAAATATGACACGAATAGGATTAGTTTAAAAGGCACCCCAACACACTCTAATGGTGAAGAAGGAACCACGTCAAGAAACACCGAAGTCCGACAGCAGCTGCCATCTCGTGTTCACAAACGGAACCAAGCGACCAGGCGGTCGTTTCAAAATGTCATGAAATCACATCCAAGGAAGATACATATTTGAAAACGATGGGACGGGCTCTTGCACGTAACAGTCTCCCTCTCTTAAGCTTGAACACCGTTCACGAATATGCCTAGGCATAGGCAGTACTCCAAAACTAGTCGATTCACCAAGCATGTTTTCAGAAGATAATGTTCACCAGTTAACTCCAATTGATGGACGAAACCGCATCGTTTTGGTTAGGAAGAGTGCAGGGTCAGATTATCAGTGAAGGGATAATTGATCACCTCGCAAACCACTTAGTTAACAGCTTCACTGTGTTCATAAGTCTTCAGAAACGCAGAACACCAGCACCAGCAGTGCTTTCATAGTCCGAGACACGTTAGGTAAATTTTCAATAAGTCCAATGTAGTTCGCTTTAAACGAAGTAGGTGGAAGCAATGTGCCAGATATCATTCGAAGCGTGGGCAGCCATTTACAAAACAGAAGTAAATCTTATTTCAAAAAAAGTTTACAGAAATTACAATTTCTTACTACATTTTACAAAAGAGAAACAAAGATGAATTTAAATGAAGAAAATATTTCTGACCATGCCCTAGATCCGTGCTTACGAAATTTCATTTACAAATTTACCTTTCTACAGACTAGAAGTACTGCCCCCGTAAATTGAATTATATTGAGACCACGATGGTTGTATTGGCATATGTGAGTAAAGTTATGGCTGTCATAGTTGTGACGTGTATATTCATGACGTAGGCACGGATGACGTAGACTTCATGCAAGTAGGCTGGTTGAGCTGAGATTCTTGGTGACGTCATGATTTTGTTCGAGAAAGATCTGAGATTTACGACGCAGTCGCAGGAAACAAGGTATTGTGCTAAGGAAGAAGTTACGCTATTGGAGGAAAGGCTCGAACCAATGAACGATTGTTTGGAAGGAAGACGGAGATTACTGAAACTACGATATTTAATTACTTTTGGCATGCAGATTTGTGGAAATCTATTTTCAGTTATGGAATTGATTTGGAATTTTGAAGAAATTAATTTTGAGTTTTTGAAATTTGAAAATCCGTCAAGTATAGCCAAAGTTAAAACTTCTAGCAATGACGGAGCAACAGGCTATGGAAGGGATGGATACGCCCCTTAAGAAGTTGATAAAAGGTCGTGCACAGGAGAGAGGAGCTCTCATACCGCTCATACCTCATATCTGATATCTCATACCGCATATATATTTCTGATGTCATATAGTCATTTTCGAGTGAATAAGTGAAGCAAGTCGTCTTTAGCGTGTGGTTAAAGCCCGGCGTATCGAACGAACACGGAGCAGTTCCATTTTACGGTGTTTGAAACTAGGCGAAGTTGAAACGCACACATTAACGTTTCTACCAGATAATATATCAAGAGTTGGCTTCTGCCTTTATTATAATTCAATTGGGCAGTACAACATTGAGGTGTGTAGAAGATTTGAACAATTTCACGGTTATAATTTGAAAGAAATTGGCATTTTAAGACTGCAGACAAAAGTGATTTTCTCGCCACCTGATAAGCACTTTTAAAATACCACATTATACACTACGGCTGACACGTGTATTGCAACCGTGATATTGAAGAATACGTCTGGTGATACAACGATACATTCTACTATGGAACATTATAATCTGGCAGTGCTTTCAATGATTATAACGGAAGTTGAGATGGAAGGCTAAGGCTTTAATGCAATTGGGACCTATATCGATGGAGTGAAATAACAGCATGGAACTTCGTTAATCGTCACTCTACAAAAGCGAGCATGTAGTGAACATCCAACTACACTCATGCATCGTGAATCCATCGCTGAATTATATCAAATGGCAGTGGAAATATTATCATACTCCACAACTATGAATATTTCTGCGGAAATAACTGCAATAAACTTCATGGCGAATTGCGACCAGAACTTCAGGGAACTGTCAAGAGAGGCCAGGGTGGACCCGGCTCACAAATAAGAGTTTTGCCAGAAGGATGTCTTTCGTATACACGGAGCAGTGCAATTTCCGGAGGAGGAAGCAGTTCGATTCTCCGAGGGCGCTGATTCCAGGTTCGAGGTCGGAGCACATCGTTACGCTGGTGAAATGGAACCAACAGCAGTTTTCTTTGGAAACTTTCCTCTAGAACTTCAATCAACAGATAAGGTAGTCGTGAACGTTTCTTGTATTATTTGAGTCATGTAGCGATATCTGAGCAACCATTTTCCCCATATTTTCTGTCCCATATCTTGTGCCCCATTTTCTTGCTTGATATTTCTGTACTCAGTACACTTCGATGATTTATGCCTTTTTCTACGATTTATTGAGCCATTGTTATGTCAGTGGCATACTTAAATAATTTTGGATCAGTTGAGTCTGATATTATATTCTTTCAGTAATTTGCATATTTTTGTAGTGACGATTTAACTGTAAAGTTAATGATTTGCTATGGCAAATTTGAATTCAGACAGCGTGTCATTTTATTAAAGTAATTCTATTCAGTAAATTACTTTGACCAATTTTCTGTCATCCTCAAGAAAGAAGAATAATTAAATGATTTTAGAGCGTTAAAATCTATTACGTTATCGACGATCTTTGAAATACTAGTCGTAGTATGAACATGATTGCAACATAGACATTTATCGTCAGCATTATAGACAATTTTATGAAATATGAACTTTGATTACGATTTATTGAGTACAATATAGTAATGAACATTTGATAGGAATTTTCCCAATTATAGATTGGAACAATAATGTTTGCATTCCACAATCTAATTGTATTCTATTCGACTATTTATGCAGTTTAGATGAACTTTGATTGAAGATAGTATTTTTATACTGCGTTACTTTGAAGATATTAATCTCAATTTTGATAGACCAGGGAGGAGTGTCTAATCGTATTTGCTATTAAATTTATTTGTGATTGGCAAATTTTTACTTCATATCGATTCATGAATGGAACCCACGAAGGTTAAATAATAACAGTCATTAATACAATTGATGAATATAAGAATTTTTAAAGAGGAACAATGGATGTATAATCGTTAGTTCAGTGGACGTGTAAAAGTCGCTGATGAATAATGCCCTTGAATAGTGAAGGAGGTTCCCACAGTAAGATGGATGATGTTGTTGAATTTATAAGTGGAGGTTTTTGTATGTAGTGTGGAAGATTTTGATGCCATATATATGAAGATATATGATGAATTCTGGGCCTATTTTGTGCAATTTTGTGCGTTTTGAGCGAAGTATTTTTCCGCTGAATGTATTGTCCTGGTTCTTTGAAAGTTATTCATATGAAGTTACTGTTAAAATTAAGAAGAGTGTTAAATAATTTGAGATGAAGATTTTGAATGGAGGTTACCGCCACAAATAATAATAAAAATTATTAAACCTTATTAAACCTGAATCTGATATTTAAATATAACTAACCTTCATTGGTTGATTATATCAACACGATTTAAGTAATTATCAACCGGATAAACGTGTGGTTTAATGTATTTCTTATATAAATAATGTATATAATTATGTAAATATCTTTGATAATAATTTGAAATGAAAGGGATTAATAGAGGCGTGTATAAATTTTTCAATTGTCATTTGACATTGTTATAAACAATTTATTATTGTTATAAATAATTAATGAACTTTTGTTATAAACATTAAGAGTTTTGTTATTATACTCTAAACAACGCTAGTTAAGCAATTGGGTTGAACAATTAAACATGATTTGGGATTATTAGAGTAATCCATTGGTGTTTGAATGGAGCATTTAAAAGATTTGCGTGGTAATATTTCAGTTGAGAAGTGGACATTTAACGTGTTTTGAAAGGGAGCCAGGCTCTGATGTAACTCGCATATGCTAGGGTCAAATTGACGGTGCAGGTGTATCGCAGCTGGCCAGGAAACTGTATGATAGAGGCCAAGGACGTCTCCATAATAGCCTTGTGGCTATAAATAAAATGTGATGTGTATAAACACGCAAAACAATTGATATATGTCTCGTCCCAAATCCCGTTTCCATTCCAAGTGCATTATTATTTTTACGTTACTTTGAGCTTGAGAAAGCTGAAACGTTGTATGTAGAGTATACAAGTCCTACAGGAGGACATGGTTATGTGGACAATGGCTTCTGATTGCCACGTGTATTTTGTTGTTTTATTTTTGTTAAATTCATTCTTTATGTGAAATAAATTATTGTGCAGTTTAAGATTTCTTGTCTTCGTTGTGGTTCATTTTAAATATCATGGTGGAGGTTATTGTGAGGGCATACTTTAAGTGATCCAGTTGACAACCCATCCCCGAGATAAATTTAAAAGGTAAGTAAAAGGTAAGTATGAACCCCCGTATATTTTGGTGTGTTCCACAATAATTTCTTGTTAACTACTGTGTTCTAATCTCGATAGTATCTGTCAGTGCCATTTTCATTGATGTAGCTGTGCCGGTGCGTTTGATTATTGGCAATCCGATTGAGGGGGCGGATATCTGACAGCCTACTATCCGGATATCGGGTACAGTACGTTCAAGATTACATGAGTTAAATGACTATACATTTAGCAAGAGCTGCGGTAGAGGAATGACCACTCAAATTCCCAAGGGAACATGTATACAAGATATCATCAGTTAGGTCTCCCACCGAGTCCAACTTACATGTTAGCATCTTCAATGACAACATCAAAATTTAGTTTCAATTTTACAATTTACCATAAAATGGGAATTACCCAACAGTTACAGTTTGTATCCCAGCAGAGTTTTCATATCCGGTTCAAAATTCCAGATGGAACGGATGCCTGAAGGCTTCAATGAAGGTTAGGGATACTCTACATGATACAAAAACAGTTTACAAAATTTATGGTAGCATTTTCTCATTAGAATCCTCTCCACCTCGTTTAATGTGCGACAGATGCACTCTGGAAATTTTGTTGGCCTTAGGGTTTCTAATAAGCAGAGTAACGGGAGTCAGGAATGCCTCTACATAACACGGGCCTTTAAAACGAGGGGTCAACTTGCTTGAAACTAGATTACTGACGCCCTTGGGCTCGAAATTGCGAACGTACACAACATCACCAATTTCCAAATCAGTTGGCTTGCGACAGGCATTGTGTCGCTTGACAAGTTGGTCATGTGATACTTTAATAGTCTCTGTATCCTTGTCGAATTTCGCCCTCATATCCTCGGGCGTAAAACTGTCTGGAAGGAGATCGTGCAGGTTCCACAGATTAGACAACGGAGAATTAGCCATAAAGGAAAACATTAACGAAAAAGGGGTGGCTTGCGTGCTCTCATGAACGGCGGTGTTGAAAGCAAAATTGAGCCAATGCAAATTAGAATCCCACTTGGAATGGTCCTCGTGGTGGAAAGCAATCAGAGCAGAACGGAGAATACGATTAACTCGCTCAGCGAAAGACGGGTTAGGAAAATAGGGAGTGGTGGTTACATGAGAAATAGCATAATCAAACAAGAATTGACGGAACTGATGAGATACAAAGCACTTGGCATTATCTGACACCAGGTACTGACATGGCCCAAAAGATGAAAAGATGGAATTAAGACACTTTATGACGGAACTGGTCGTAGCCTGTCAGGAGGGTGAAACCGTCAGTGCAAACAAGCGCAAATTGGTTTCCCCGACCAGAGCGAGGGAACGGCCCAACATGGTCGATAAAAAGCCTCTCCATGGGTCTAGATGCCGGTTCAGATGACAACAGGGCAACCTTAGTAGAAACCGGAGGTTTGCTAATACTATATGCAGCAGAATTTCTAATGAGCCTCCAGATGTCGCCATCCATACTTTGCCAAATGAAAAACTGTCTGATCTTAGCACGGGTCTTGAATACTCCTAGGTGGCCACCAATAGGAGATTCGTGATAGCAACGAAAGATTTCCGGAATGAGGACCGACGGGAGCACAATTTTAGGTAGACGGTCATGACGAGACGAACAACACAATACACCATCCTTTAGAGAGTAGGGCTTGATCACTTCACCAGAATTGATTCGGTCAATTAGGCTAGATAAGGAGGGATCTTCTTTCTGGAATCGTCTCACATCTTCAAAAAGCCCAGGGGAATTGCTTAGAACGACATTGACACAATTTACAGGTGATACAAGGTTTACTGGTTCACATCCTTGAATGTCCTCTTCGGCAGTTTCCTCATACATGCGGCTTAATGAATCAGCTACCGCATTTTCGGACCCACGAATATGTTGGACTGTGAACTGGAATGACAGAATCCTAGTTGCCCATCTGGCAATCCTACCAGTTTTACGGGGTTTCCCTAACACCCAGCTCAAGGCTTGGTTATCGGTCTCAAGGAGAAACTTAGTGTGCTCAAGATACATACGGAATTTTTCTAGAGCGAACAACACAGCTAAACCCTCAAGTTCGTATATGGAATACTTCCTCTCTGCGTCCGTTAAGGTACGAGAAGCGTATGCAATGGGTTGCCTACCCAGATCAGACTCTTGCAGTAGGACACAACCAACACCACGACCAGACGCATCAGTCTGCACATTGAACTGCTTCCCAAAATCCGGAATGGCTAACACATGGGCGTTAGAGAGCGCAAGCTTAAGATCTTCGAAGGCTGCCTGCTGAGAGGGACCCCACTCAAACTTCACAGCCTTTTTGCGTAATTGATTTAGAGGAGCAGCACGGTCGGCAAAGTTACTGATGAACTTACGGAAGAAGTTCACCATACCAATATAACGAGCAACACCCTTGGCGTTCTTGGGTGGTTTAAAATCTCTGATGGCCTGAGTACGTGATTGGTCCACGGAGATACCAGATTATAATAATGTTATTGGTTTTACGTCCCTTTTAACTACACTGGCTTTTAGAGACGCAGACCAGATTCGGAAACAATATGACCCAAGAAGGAAATTTTGGGCTTGGCAAAGGAAACTTTGGACAATTTGACAGTAAGGCCAGCGTCACGCAACCGATCAAGTACAACCTTCAGATGATCAACGTGTTCCTCGAAGGACTCAGAATAGATCACCACATCGTCAAGATAGTGGTACACAAACTTGAATTTAATTTCTGAAAATACCTTGTCCAGAAGTCTGCTCAACACAGCGGCTCCGGTGGATAGGCCAAACGGGACACGGGCATACTCAAACAGGTTCCAGTCAGTGGAAAAAGCAGTAACATGCTTGGATTCCGGGGAGAGGGGAATTTGGAAGTAAGAAGAATTTAAATCGAGGATCGTGAACACCTTCGCGTTGCGAAACCAACTAAAACAAGTATGAAGGTCCGGCAAAGGGATGGATTGTTAAACAACCTTTTGATTAAGAGCCCTATAGTCGACCACCGGCCGAAAACCACCGTTAGGTTTTGGCACAAGGAATACAGGGGACGAGTAGACAGAGATAGAAGGTTGGATTACACCTTCTTCCAACATCTTATCGATAATCTTACGAAGTTCAGCCATCTTGGGCGGGGCAAGTCGATACGGGCTGGAACGCACCGGCACAGAATCGGTTAGCTCAATCTTGTACTCCATCAAATGGGTTACACCCAACTTGTCCGTAAATACATCACTATACTCCTGACATAACCTCTTAATGGCATCCTTTTGAAGACTCGTTAAATTTTCCAGATCGAGATCCTCAATAGTCATAGGTTCACTAACTGAATTGACAGCAGGAGAAGATAAAACCGGGTTGAACGATAATTTACTCTGCGGATTAAACTTAAACCATAAGTTGCGAGCACCAAAATCAAGAAGCATACCAACGTGTGACATGAAATTAGCTCCAATGACCACAGAACAGGAAAGATTTCAGGCAACAAAAAATTTAAACTTCCAAGAAAAATTTAGAATATGAATTTTGACTGTCATACTACCGAAAATATTTAAGTTTGAACAATTTGCCGAAATAAAAGATTCATTGTTAGGCTCTAACTCAGGAAATTTGCAAACGCTCGTCATAGATAAAAACCAGTCCTCGCTTATAACGGATGCGACACTACCAGAATCAAGCAATGCAGAAACGGGCTCGTCATTAACACAAATTTCAATAAACGGGGATATTCCTTTAGCCACAGGAGAAATTCCAAAATCATTATTCACTTTAAAACGATTACAATTAGATGACGAGGACACCCTCACCACAGGTTTCACATTATGTTTAGAATTAGGCTGACTTGCCACGACATTGCTCACCGACAGGTTAGGTAGGTCAGCGACATAAGCAGAATTAGCACGTGAAGATTTAGTTTTCAACGAGTTATCAAGATTTTCATTAGTAGGGCGGCCAGAAACTTCACAGGGTTTTCCCAAATTCACATGCACAGAAATATCCTTAGAAGTAACACCCGAATTGGTCTCCACAATATTCCGTCATTGGCGATACACAACCTGGTTACTCGGACACACCTTCTTAACATGTCCCACGCCACCGCACGTGTGGCACTTAATATTGGGTCTTGGGTGGAACATAACCTTAGGCGGGGGACGAGACATCAAGGAAGGAGGGGGACGAGACATCAAGGAAGGAGGAGGGAAATTAGCTACATGAAGGGAGTCTGCATGTTTCACAGCCATAGCCTCTATAATGACCTGTTTTAGCTCTACAAATGACGAAGGCCTGGTACACATAGTCATGTATGACCTATATTGAGGCGAAAACCCATTTACAATAGACGACACCAACTGTCGTTCAGTTAAGGGGCATGCAAATAACTGGGCATACACCTCAATGTCACTGACATAGTCGCTAAGTGACTCGTCCAACCTTTGGACACGATATAAAAACCTTTGCTCAAGAGTGCTAAGGGCACTCGCGGGGACAAAAAACCACAACACTTCCCTAATAAACATGGCTAAGGACATGCGGAGGTGGATAGCTTCAATCAGCTTATCGCGCAGCATACCGGATGCAACAGGATACAAAAGTTGGAAAACCTGAATTTCCGACATCCCAAAAATCGAGGCATGGTTACCCAATTCGACCACTTGTTTTAAAAATAGGACCACTTGGGTAACGTCATCTAGGTTGAAACTCTTTAACTTAGTTAAGAAACCAGGCATAGGATGAGGAATCGACCCATAATTTACGGTAGGGGAGAATGTAGCATTTGGAAAAGAGACATTGTTACCAGGGTAGCCCGCTCGCACACCCTCTACAGGAGACAAAACATTTACATTGCTAGAGAAAGAACTGGGATGCAATGGGTCGGCAGTACCCAAGAAATCATTAGGTGACCTAACATGAGAAGAATGACCGTATGCAGGGTTAAGTGGTATGGAAGATCCAGAACCAGACAACAGAGGGGCAGGCAAACCACTACTAGTAATCGATCCCAAAACCTCAGACCTAGTAAACAGAGGTGATTCACGTTCAACCCCAGAAGAAGTCTCCAAATTCACAAGGTTATCTCTTAAGTCAATTAAATCGAAAACACTATTATTATCGGCCATTTAAAAAAAACACAGAATGCAGACAAACAATACAGAAGGAAACAAATTTTAGGAATTAGGAGGACAGTTTACACTTTCACAACAATACCATAACTACCAATTACCAACACCATAGATTAGGCTGACACTCGGACACCGCCACCATACTACACAAGATCATGCACAATGCTGCCCAGAACTGCATACGTCACCGCCTGCTTGGCTCGAGAACAGGAAGCTAAAATTACAAAAATTTCCACAAAGCACATGGCGAACAGCTACAGACAGGGCTCCAGGATGTCTTCACTCGTAGCATGTAGGCTATCAGAATATTACCAAATCCACATTTCTCATGCCAAGAACACATGCCAGCCACTTACCGAGCATCTTTTTCAGTGGGAATGTTGCATACAAACAGGATAATATACAGCAGCAAACACCTCGCTTTGAACAGGACACTTACATCTCATCACATGGATATTCAGAGGCCAACATGAAATTAAACAAACGACAAGGATTAGCTTTACATAACATCAAGTGCACTGGCATGACAGATTCCACCAACAACCGCCCCATCAGCACTAGAAGGGTCCATAAAACGAGCCTGCGGGTATTGAGGAGGGGATAGTTACGGAAGCGAACTCGAGCTCGGTCTGCTATCAAAATGCCACCTGGATGGCCAGGGTGAATGGGCCAACTTACCTTTTATTTAGAGGTCCGCCTCGCTTCAGCAACAAAATCACCTCCAGAAGACATGTCCCAACAGAAGAACACCAAAAGGGGTGGAAGGAAAGTGGAGAAGGGGAACGCACAGGCTATTCTAAAGACACCCCCCAATAACCAACAGAACTGCTGCCGACGAAATAATGCCACAACAGTTGCTTAAAAATATAAAATAAAAATTTAATGTTAAAGTTAAAAGAGCACCTCCACCAGAAAACAGAACATGCATCAGCCAGCATTAAATTACAAAAATAGGCAAGAGACGGCTTAACATGCTTGCTTGCAAGGCAAACAAAAAGAAAAGAATTAAATTAAAATTAAAATGTTAAAGCCCAAAGATTAAAAAAAGAAAATACAGGCATAATTAAATGAGAACGGGCTTGATAATTTACAAGGGAATGCAATACCGATCCGACGTGTAGAGATCCAGGCCACGTCATAAAACGAAAAATTTAAAATTAAATTAATAAAATAAAATTGGATCAGAAAATAAATCCATAATTTGCATGACGGAGAAAAAACACAGGAACATTTACCAAAAACACAAAGTTAAACCAACAAAGATTAAATAAAAACGAAATTCAGCTAACACTACAACACGTTTGAGTTTACCGCTTGACGCCAAGAGACTGACCTCGAGACCAGAATGCATTTCGGCAAAACAAAAACAAACATGGCCACTAAAAACAGGAGACCGCATGTCAAATCGAAATTACGGCAAACAATTAGCATTAAATTAATTTAGAATCACAAGAGAGGAATGAAAGGAGGAAAACAATTACATCTAAAAACTATTAACACTAGTCGGTTTATGTTGCTACGGATCTTACATCAGATTAATAATATGCCAATCCCAAGAATGCCAAAAGAAAATAAATAATAATTTAAAACGTAAGATAAACTAGAAATGTGTCTCCAGAAGGTACGAAGAAAAAAATAACAACATTAATATATATATGGAAATATTATTAAAACATAACAAAATTTTAGGCCTACCAGGCGAAACAAAACACAAGATCAAACATTCATACAAGGCCCATATTGGAGCTCCCAAAATAAAATAAATAAAAAACGTACCTTAAAACTTCACAGTGGAGACACAATAAAAATAAAATAATTCACACTCAAACCAAATAACGTAATACGGCACTATATTGCCTGAAAATGGCCCACCCAGCACATGCTTCGTTTTGGTATCACAAGCACTGGTCTGTATCGAGATGCATTTTTCATTTCGTACTTCTTCACTGCGAAACGATGAAATAATAGCCTGAAGAGCACAGGCAATTTCTTAGTAGAATTGGTATTCATATTTAGTAAAAGCTGGGGGCCAAGGCCCCCCCCCCCCCAGCCCACGAAGAGATACTCTGTCACACCAACTGGCTAGTTGCTTCTTCCACGACCAACAATGAATATCACAAGATGGCGGAGAATCCCGCGTCAAAACCAGCATTGCATACATGTTAATTTAATTGTTCAATCACAGCTTGACACATCAATCAACAATGTGATTATTAAGTAATTAATATGGCGGTATCATGAATACACAGTCCTTTGTTTCATGACGTAGAATATAATAAATGTCTTCAAATATGACACGAATAGGATTAGTTTAAAAGGCACCCCAACACACTCTAGTGGTCAAGAAGGAACCACGTCAAGAAACCCCGAAGTCCGACAGCAGCTGCCATCTCGTGTTCACAAACGGAACCAAGCGACCAGGCGGTCGTTTCAAAATGTCATGAAGTCACATCCAAGGAAGATACATATTTGAAAACGTTGGGACGGGCTCTTGCACGTAACAATAATGAGAATATTAATCGGAATAGAAACTCAAATGTTATTGCCAACCACATAAAGAACTGAATTGGGAAAAGAATCTATCTTTGTAAATATGCGTAATGTTGTAAACTAATTACTGGAGGTTATGCGTTCGTGTACGTTTCTTAGTTCCAAGAAACTTACAGTTTCTGGGATTTGTTACAGGGTTATTATATTGCATGTTCTGAACAGCAGCGCATCGGCATTTCGGAACCCGTTAGCCACACTACACAATCTAAAACAGACTGTTTTGCTAGGGTCCTGCTTTACCAAGTCTTCCCGCCATGATATAACTGGCAGTAGGCTAAAAGGCCTTTCATAAAAAATCTCCTGAAATCGGTATTACTGGCAGCTAGGAGACCTGCGTTAACGAAATTTACTGTCATGATATAACTGGCATTGGGCTAGGAGACATGCCTTGGCATAACTCCAAACCTTATTATTATAACTAGAAGTATACTAGAGGAGCAGCCATGTCCTAACAGACTTAAAACATAGCAGTGCGCACATTCCTTCTTCAATTGGAAATAAATTTAATTAGAGGGAAAAGAGATGTCAAAAAGATGCATTGACACTATAGAGAATTAAAATTTGGATTCTTAACCATATATTATCAGATAATAGGTACTGTATTTTTGGACTTGAGGGCACGTGCAAAAAAATCAGAAAATTTGACAAGCAACAAATGTGTGGGACTTCGCACACCGAAGACACTACAAACTTCTGGAAGAATTATAACAGAGCAAAACTAAAATTTTATTCAGACCATAAGCATAATTTATTTTGTTAGGTGACATGCACGAATCAACTAAAAAATTGACATAAAAGGAAAATCTGCATGCAACATATTCGTCTTTATTTGTATTACAAAGTCACAGCAAACATAAAAGCCTTACAATCAGAACGATATGTTAAAACTCTTCAATCCATTACTTTCTCTAAATGTACAAGGTTCGTTAAACGCACCGGGGGCTTGGGGGCGGAGCCCCCAACGAGCAAAGCGAGTATATATATATAAAAAGGAATGTCTGTCTGTTCGTCTTTTATGCGTTCATAAACCATTTATCCGATTGCGATCAAATTTTGGTGAGTTGTTGTACACACTTCCGGGAGGTTTATAGGCATAGTTAATCCATTTCACAATAGATAGCGCGCAAGTATTTTAAACAAGTGATTGATGGCGATGCGTTCATATACAATTCATCAGATTGTGTTCATATTTTGGTGGGTTGTAGTGCACACTCCCGAAAAATTAATAGGCGTAGTAAATCCAATTTACAATCCATGGTGCGCGAGTAGCTTCAACAAAGTGGCGTGCGATTCGATTCAACAAAGTCCCACATGCATTCATATATCATTCATCTGATTGCGATGAAACTTGGGTGAGATGTTGTGTACACTTCAGGAAAGATTTCTGGCTTAGTAAATCCAATTTACAATAGGTAGCGCAAGAGTAGATTCAACAAATGAGCCACGACGCGCGAAGCGTTTCAACATCGTCCCGTACGCGTTCATATACCATTCGTACGATAGCGATGAAACTTGGGTGAGATGTTGTGTACACTCCAGGGATTCTTTCTAGCTCAGTGTATCCATTTTAAAATAGGTAGCGCATGAGCAGATTCAACAAATGAGCGACGATGTGTGAAGCGATTCAATAAAATCCCGTATGCGTACAAATACCATTCGTCCTATAGCAATGAAACTTGGGTGAGATGTTATGTACACTTCATGGAAGGTTTCTGGCTTAGTAAATCCATTTTACGAAAGGTAGGGCAAGAGTAGATACAACAAATGGGGCGACGACGCGCGAAGCGTTTCAGCGAAGTCCCATATTCGTTCATATACCATTCGTCCGATACCGATGAAACTTGGATGATATATTATGTACACTCCTGGCAAGGTTTCAAGTTTAGTAAATCCATTTTACAATAGGTAGCGCACGAGTAGATTCATCCCATGAGCAAAGAGGCGGGAAGCGTTTCAAAAAGACCCGTATGCATTCATGTACTATTCTTCCGATAGCGATGAAACCTGGGTAAGATGTTGTGTACACTCCAGGGAAGGTATCTGGCTTAGTACATGCATTTTAACGTAGGTAGCGCATGAGTAGATTCATCTTATGAGCGACGGCACGCGAATCGTTTGAACAAAGTCCCGTATGCGTTCATATGCCATTCTGAGATTGCGATGAAACTTTGATAAGTTATTATGTACACGCCAGGGAAGGTTTCCGACTTAGCAACTCCATTTTTTGATATTTTGCCCACAAGTAGATGCAACAAATGAGTGACGACGCGTGAAGCGTTTCAACAAAATCCAGTATTCGTTCATACACCAGTCATCGATTGCGATGGAACCTTGATGAGTTGTTACGCACACTCCCGGGATATTTATAGGCGTAGTTAATCCAATTTACAATCGATAGCGCGCGAGTATCTTAATCCAGTGGGTGATGGCGTTGCGTTCATACACAGTTCATCCGATTGCGATCAAATTTTGGTGAGTCGCTGTGCACACTCCCGTGAACGTTATAGGCATAGTAACCCCAATTTACAAGAGATAGCGCACGAGTAGCTTCAACAAAATTGAGTGCGATTCGTTTCAAAAAAATCCCACATGCTTCCATATACCATTCATCCGATTGCTATGAAACTTTGGTGAAACTTTGAGTACACTCCAGGGAAGGATTCAGGCTTAGTAAGTCTGTTTTACAATACGTAGCGCATGAGTAGATTCAACAAACGCGTGACGGCACGCGAATCGTTTAAACAAAATCCTCTATGCGTTTATATGCCATTCATCCGATTGATATGAAACTTTGATTGTTTGTTGTGTACACGCCAGGGAAGGTTTCAGGCTTAGTAAATCCATTTTACAATAGGTAGCGTACGAGTAGATTCAACAAATGAGTGACAGCACACGAAGCGTATTAATGAAATTCCGTATGTATTCATTTGCCATTCATCCGTTTGCAATGAAACTTTGGTGAATTATTGTGGACGTTCCCACGAATGTTTATAAATTAGTTAATCCATTCTACGATAGTTTGGAGGCAGTTATCGGAAATTGAAAAAAATAATTGTGTTTCCAAAAGCACTTCAAAAACAAAATTACAACGCCAATACTTTCTTTGGTTGGCGTTGCAATGCATGCCGGGTTCAGCTAGTTGGAAATAAATATCAGTTTCTATGTAGTAAAAGTTAAATAACCTGTCTTAAATATTGAACACCTATCGTTTAACGTCTTCATACTATATTTCAACATATACACATTATGCTAAAAATACATCAAACTTGGTAGCAATTATCATATCCGCAATATACTAAGTACCATGTCATGATAAAGAGTAACAGTAACGGAACAAACTTCAATCGTCCCAAGTAATAAAAACAAAAACAAATTAATCACAGAAACATTTTCTAAGTTTATATCGTGTCTTGTGCGAGATTACGCCTAGCCTAGTAACTCCGAGATGGTTCATCAGTGGGCTCTTGTGGTCTATTTGCGGACTGCTAAATGAGTAGCAAACTGCGCGATACCTCAATTCTTATTCAGAACACCTCCGCAACTTTACTGCGAGTGCTAAGCGCTAAAACAGTCCTTCACCTCACTATAAAGGCTTCCGAAATGATTGTATATTAAATTCCAGGGCCAAACAATTAAAACTAAGCAACTTTTCTACGTTCCGTGTTTTGTGCGTTTTTTTTTATTGGCCGTGAAAGGCAAAACACCAACTTTATTGAAATAAATTTGCCCAGTTCTGCAGTAAAATTAATATGAACACTAAATAAACTATGTGACAGTCGGTAGTCTTCGACACATTCGTCTGTGAATTTGGGTTTCTGATCATGGTAAAAAACGACAAAATGCAGATAAATATTGGCCAACAGAAATATTCAGTTAACAAAAAACAAAGCGATAAGAAGGATGAAAGCATACCGTGCAAAGTAGAAAGCACTATAACATTGTGAAACAGCGTCAAGATCCAAATACTCACATACAATAACCGGCACAAAGAGTATAAAATTAAACTCAACATCATGTTTCGTTTCGGACCCCACAAACTACCTCTATAAATAAAACAGTTCATGTAGAGACTAACATAGACTAACAACGCTCGGCGTTGACCGAGTTGTATAGCACATATTTAGGTTTTACTCGCTAACCGTTGGAGATACACGCACGAAAAGTGGTAAGCACCTTTCGGATAGAAAATTACATTTTAAAGCTTGTATATGCCATCAAAAGTTTGCTATTTCTTAGCGTTCTCTTTTTATTTGAAATAGAAATATGAATATTTGAAACCAAAGGGTGTAGTGACGTCACTAAAACGGTCGCCATTTTTAAATAGTGCAAAATATCGAAATCAAAAGGAGCCTATGTGTATTCCTGGTAAATCAGCTACATCCATGCAAAATTTCTTTTCAATCGGACCAGCAGTGGTTCTTGCGCGATTGAGTAACAGGACGACAGACAGAGAGACAAACACCATCTCAATTTTAGCCTATTTTCAATTTTGAAAAAATAGGCTTATGAGATCACCTTTTGTCCGCGTGTGTGTGCGCGCGTGTGTGTGTGTGAGGTGAGTGTGTGTCCCCTAATAAATTCTAAACGGCTGGAGCCATTTCAATGAAACTCGGTAAGTTCATAGCACTATTCCGGGCGACCCCGACCGTGCCCTTCAAATTTTGTTACGTCTCACCAATCCAAAATGGCGACTGTGCGAAATATTTCACCAGCATTCAATATCTCCGAAACTATTCCCGATATCACCCTGGAATATTTTACGGTGATAATGGAACTACTAGAAGTTCACCTGTGTGACTTTTGAAAAACTGATAACTACAAAACCAACATGGCGGCCACGCGAATTTGCGACTTTTAAATAGACGTTTCTCGCTATTTAACCAACCAAACGCTATAAAACTTGGCACTGTATATGTTTATACACATTGTAATGCACCGACATCTAACTTGGTTCAATTGTTTACATAACCACAAGATGGCGGATTCGCGAAATATTTCACCGGCATTCTATATCTCTGAAACTATTAGCGGTATCACCCTGAAATTTTGTGCGGAGATAAAGGGCACTACTGGAAGTTCTTCTATAAGACTTTCAAAAACCGGTTAACTACAAAATGAACATGGCCGCCAAGCGAATTTGAAAATTTTAAATAGACCTTTCTCACGATTTAATTTTCCAAACGCAATGAAATCTGGTACAGGAAATGTTTATACACATTGTAATGCACTGGTATCTAATTTAGTTCAATTGTTTACATAACCTCAAGATGGTGGCTGTGCGAATTTTAAATTACGTTTTTATTTCTTGTGTCGTAATCGTGTGATCGAAGTGAAAGTTTGAATAATGAACCTACGCAATAATTTGCCTTTAATGAAACATGACACTATGGCCTTTACATTTAACAATCCAACATGGCGACCATACAACATATTTAGACGGCTCTGAATATCTACGAATCTCTTATAGCAATCGAACTTATTTGTTTATGTTCATAGGGGCTATGAACTTATGTTCACCTATAGGACTTGAAATAATCTGGTGAACACAAATCCAACATGGCGGCGACGCGAAGTATAAATATTTAAGTGGCCGTTTCTAGCAATTTAACCATCCGAGTGCAGTGAAACTTGGTACAGTAAATCCTTATACGAATGTTAATCCACTGGCATCTAATTTATTTCAATTGTTTCCATAACCACAAGATGGCAGCTGTGCGAAATTTTAAAATCTACTTGTTACCTATTGTGTCCTAATCATGCGATTGAAGTTTGAATGCTACACGTACACAATAATCTTCATGTAACAATACATTACTCTAGGACCTACATAGGCTATATAAAATCCAACATGGCGACCATCCGAAATATTTAGTCGGTTCTCAATATCTACGAATCTATTACAGCAATCAAACTGAAATGTTGTATGTTGATAGTGGCAATTAACATAAGTAGGATATATGAAAATAGGCTGTATAGTTCTTCCCGGAACTACTTGTTATATATTAGTACTAGCAGAAGTACCCTTTCTTCGAACGGTGTTCGGTGTTAACACCAGACATTGTCAATTGAGCTACTGTTGCAATGGTTAGCGGTTTGTCATTCCTTCATAAGTTTATCAGAACGAAGTTAGTTTTCTGGGAATATCACACACACTGTTAATTTAAGGGCCTTAAAATGTGGTTTTCGGACACCCTATATAGACCCCCGAATTTTGTGTCTCACAATGAGAAGCGACACATATGCTCTGGTCGTCCTTCTAGGATAATTTTTATATTTCGATTATTTTAGTATGTATTTTGATAAGTTTTTCCCTATATCCACCCTTCAACTGTATGAAAAATACGGTGAAGAATTTTATAAAAGATTGGTGTATTGACTCTCATGGATGCCATATCTATTTTTACGATGCACCAAGCATCCGAAACACGGGTTATAGGCGTACATAAAGATACACAGAAAGACAGACAGACAGACAGACAATTCTATTGTTTACAACATACCCAGATATCCATATATGGGTAGGCTATATCTACCACACAGTATCAAACAAAATCATCCTTACGATGAACCGTATGTCGACAAAAAATAAATAAAAATATAAATGATGAGTTAAAATGTGCTCTCAGACTAAATTCAACTAACGTGTACTTCATGACGTGAAATAGAATTGAAAGCCTTGTAGACGGAACGCAATACACGTCACATAAAAACTGACCCCCTACGTTGTGTTAGGTCCCCATACACAGGAAGACCCCTTTCATAAATTATAAAGGCTTGTGGTGCATGAAAATGCAGGTTCTATAGCCTCAATTGGCCAAAATTCCTAAAAACCGCTAAATATGCTGATTCAATTCAAGAATTTTTGAAAATTATGTTGCTGTTTGGAGATATAATAGACGTTCTGTACTATATGTCGCACGTGAAAATTGCGTGAAAAAAATCTAGGTTACACCTTGTCCCCCTTAATTGAATTGATCAATTATACTGTCTAAGTTGGTTCCGTGATAACCTAATAGCCATTTGCAAACTTTCACAGAAATGTAATAAATGGAGTGACATTGCTTCTTACAGAAATAGATGGAAAGTTGGATGCAACCCCTTGAGATAATGTTGTCATGGTTACCGATTTGCATTCCTTCATTAGTTTGATAAACTAAGTTTAAATTAGTTTTCTATGAATACTTCAGCAACTGTTGGTTTTAGAGCCTTATAATGTAGTTTTCGAGGAACCTTTAGGGCCCCCGAGTTCTGTTTCTGGCACCGAGGGGCTTTGTCTCGTCGTTGTACGCCATAATATAATACTAATATAATAATATAATATAGGGATAAGAATATAATTGACCTGCCAGCCCTCACCCGCAGGTGTAAATCGCGCGAAAACATTCTAGAGTACCCCTTGACCCATTTAAGCGCATTATACGTATTGATGAATTTTACAGCTAAATTTGGTTCCGTGATAACCTTCTAGCCGTTTGCAAACTTTCACACTAATGTAATTAATGGAATTGCAATAGATGGACCTCTGAGAATCTGTTGCCATGGTTACCGGCTTGCATTCGTTCATCTTATCTTATCTTATCTTCTTATATATAAAAGTGAAAGTCTGTATGTATATATGTATATATGTATGTATGTATGTGTGTATGTATGTATGTATTGTGCCCTTTCAGCAAGAAATATGCAAATCACAGTATGCCAGCATTTCTCAATTCTGGATTTTCGGGGTTGCAGTAAGTTCTCCCACTCTGTGACTTACACATTTTGGATTAAATAGAGAATACACTTGCAAAAATAACAACAAAATCCACTCCTATTTTAACACATTTAATTAGTCAAAATTATGGCGCTACAAACAATAAAACAAATAAACTACTGACCAATATCTTTCTACTTGATCAAAGTGAACCAGGAATACCATAATAATTAAACAAATATTCTATTAAAACACGTGGTTTCCTTTAAAACCAACCATTCATAATTATTTTTACTTCCATAAAGTACCTATCTTAAAGTTCCATATAACTACGAGCTCCTCTGGCTCGATACTTTCCAATAATAATGGTGTCATACTTTGTACACCTCAATAACTATTTTTATATTTTCTTATTATCAACACAAATATATAATTACTGTTAAAGTACATGTTAATTCTTTACTTAAATATTTGGGCACTTCACATGTTCTCAGCATTTACCATCTCTCTCAAGTTTTACAAATTCTTCACGGTGATCGGGAAAATACTTGTGCACTCCCGAGTTATAAAGATTACTTGACAAAGTCAAAAACTATGATTACTCCCGGAACCTAGTTATCTTCATTTAACTCGTGGAATCCTGCTTCCATACAACATTACAATAGGGATTGTTATTTATTTTATTTGTCTTATAAGACCATTATCCCATAAGAAAACTACGATCTGAACTGGCAAGCGGTAATATCAATCTACAAGGACCTCGGTTCAACGCCCGGGTCATTAACAACTTTTAAACACTCACGGTGTAATATTTACTTCTTGCAGACGGCCTTCACCCACCCCTCCTGCTCCTAGGGTCTGACCGTAATACTTGAGCGTGATTTATGACTGTGCGAGAAACTTCCCGTTTTAGTCTGCGGGTGGAGCTCTCCTCAATGCTTTTAAACAAACCTTCCTTTCACGTCAGTTCTTTGGGGAGACTTGGCATTCTACTTCTCGTTTTACTTTCAACAATATTATTGGGCTCATAAACCACTTTCGTAATCTTGGCATTTATTAATTATGAAGGGTCCTCGTTGATAGGGAAGAGTAATACACATTCTACGACGAATAATTAGGGGCTTCAACAACAAGAGGATTCTAGGTTCGAATCTCTTAACATGCCTCGGGAACCATTCCCATATTGGAGGACTTATACAAAATGCGATTTAGGTTGGCCGTGGCCTACATGACCTACGCTCAATAATACCATACATTTGCTCCCTTTTAATAACACACACATGGCCTCGTGATCTACGTCACACTCAGAGGACTTACAACATATCTCAATTCACTGCAATCAACTACCCCTCATAAGTAATTTACCAAGTACATTTAACTTCTACGCCTTCCTAGCGTGACTTTTTATTTTAATTGCGTTCCATTGCGCTATACAGTATTTTACGGCCTTGCGTCTTCCAAAGAACGGATAAATTCCATAGTAACAATTGATACATATCTCAATTTTTATATTAATCTTTTCCCTTGACTATAAATCGCTCTATTTTTAAGAACATGCATTAACATCATGTCTTATACTTTTATTAAGGCTCCAACGCTCTTATGTTCATATCATTCAATTTGATCTTGATTTATATTTCTTTATCTTGTTATTATTATTATTATTATTCATATCATATCTTCATTCCTTACAAAAGCTCAAAAGCTATTTCTTTTATATAATTCAAATTTACCTTTATTTATATATCTTTCATGATAATTATTATTATTACGCTTGCTCTTATAACATTCGTCAAATACACTGACCTTTTATTCATACATTTCCTCTACAGGATTTATTCTTTTACATAATTATTTAGAATTTTTCAAACTTTATTTTTGTTCAGACCGCGTTCTTATTTGGTTATTATTTATTTAGAAACATCCCTTTTACTCAAACTCCGGTGGATTTGTACACAATCATTTCCCCCGACACCAAAACATAATTAAAATCTTTACTCACATGTTTTTAGGTCTTTTCCTGACCTTTCTCCTCGTGCGATGCGTCATTCTGCCCACTTTTTAACTTACTCCATCTTGTACAAATTCATTGCATGTACAGACATCTCTTGACACATATTTAACACGTATACATTTAACACTGACAACATTTAAATACACTGGTGTATCCGTTTAGAACACACAATAAAACACTGAAAATATATTACTTTTAACACTAAATCTTGATATATTTACACTTCACAATTTCTGATCACTAGGCCGCCTTTTTTAGCCTATCACACGTGACCTCTTGACCTCCCGTCTCCAAGGGTGAAATTTAGTAATGTCGGCTTCCTATCCTCTCCGAATATGAAAGTCTCGAATTATCTACTTCCTCCCTGCAATAGCACTTCTTCGAATCCCGTTCCTGACGATCTGCTATTTCTCCGACTCGACGGCTCCCCTTTTAGGTCCTATTTATTGATCTTATCGAAAGTCAGTTCTGTTCGCGGTCCCCACGATAATCTATCAGTGACCTATAAATTATTTAGCAATTAATACTTCTCGAGTCTTAATGCTTTTGAATAGTTCGTCTGCTTTCTTGAAACAATGTCTATAGTTTCCTTTCTTCTTTGCTTATTCGGTTCTCGCACTTCTAATTGTTCTAGACTACATTGCGAATCTTAGTCTGTTTTTCCCTGCTCGGGTTCTTTAAATCGGATAAAATATTTATCTCGATGTTCCGGTACTTCCGTACGTTATGATACTTTTGGTCGTTTTACTTAAAGACCTATCGCCCTGAATCCTAAGTTCGCAGCCTGCTTTGACTATATTTTATGAACTTTTACGGTGAACTTTGTACTGTCGGACCTAAATCCTGTAACTAGGATTTTCCTAATTTTCAACACGGCGATACTTTAATATTTCTTCTTTGCAACTCCTTACGGAGGCCCGCAAGTTATTGATACTGCGACGCCCGTGGCTATCGGTTATTAACTCTGCGATGTGATACAGCGTTTTCCCCTCAAGGAAAGCGTGTATACTGCCTTTGGTGCGATGTAACTTCACGTCCCCTGGACTATCGGATGTAACACCTCCCCTCAAGGAGTACTGGTAAACTGCCTTCGATGTCTGATACAGCGTGACGCCCCTTCTCGGACTGTCGGAATGACTGCATGAACTGATACAGCGTAACGCCCCCTGGGCTATCGGAAACTGCATGATTGGCTTGGTGAGGCCAGGAGTTTTATATTCTTTAGTCACAAAAAGATAAAATCCTAGTCCTTTTCGTGACCCACTTTTGAACTAATTGTCGCACAATTATAAAAATTATATCTCCAGAAAGCTCGTCTTCTCAATGTCAAATGATCTCATTGCGCATAAGAATCGATCGTGCATTTTGGAGATATTAATTAATTTTTAGTCTTCAGCTGTGTGGGTGTTGCTGTTCATTTTTAATTTCCCCACTCCTCTTGTATCAGTGAATCCCCAATGACGTCTGCTGCATTTGCACTTTTCTCTTGTGCAATTATTAAAAGGTTTTTCTTAACACAAAAATCTCTAATCCGAAATGATTCACAGTCCAGTAATTATTTACTTATTTTTATTCCTGCAAATGGTTAAAATTTAATTATTCTTCTACTGGCACAGCGGCGATGTTGCCGTTTTAATGCAAGCTAAGCTGGATTTCCGAGTCACGCTTCCTTGTCTAACAGTCGAAACTTTCCACTCGTCCTATTAATATCCATGACTGGCTCTTTCTCAATGTCAAGAGGCATGATCTCATCTTTTGAACACCTGGTCCCAGCGGCTTGCACAACGTTAGGCTAGAACCCTTGCTTGAAATCTCTCTCCGTTCCCTTAGAAACTGTATGTTTCTTTCATTCCTTTCTCAAAATATATGGATTCGACCCCTTTTGAGCCTATGGTACATGGGTTCAGTATATTGGTTCCGTATACAAATCTACACCATTCCACCAATCTCAACCAAAATTTGCATACACATAGTTTAGGACCGAGTAGGAACGGCTGCCTACATGCATTTTCGATAGTCTTTCTCATTCTTCTGATTTCGGCCCTTTTGCACTCGAGCAAAGGCTAATAAATTCATAAAAGATACTCATGAAGGAATGGCAAGGCAGTTCGTTTCCATGGCAACATAGCTCAAGTCGGGACACGGCCGACTGGATGCCAGTTACGCTCTTCACTACCAGTATACAAAATGAGGTAATTTACATCAAATCTCGTTAGTTACTCAAATGCTGACACAGCACTGTCAACCCAGTATAGCCTAACGAAAACTTCACATCATTTGTAAATATAATTTCTGCAATATCAAAATGCAAATTATATCCCAAAATAATATAATAATAATAACCACTGGCACTACAGCCCATGAAGGACCTAGGCCTACCAAGCCACTGCTGCCCAGCTATTTACCTTCAGATATTGGGGTGATGCGTGATCAGCGCATCTGGTTCCCTCGGCCATTAATCTTGGTTTTCGTAATTGGGGCGTTTCCTCACTGTCAGACAGCTACTCAATTGTCCTCACGAGGCTAAGTGCACCCCGTTCCAGCCCTCACGTCAATTTCAAAAATCCTTGACGGATCCGGGAATCGAACACGGGACCTCTGGGTGAGAGGTAGGCACGCTACCCCATTACCACGTGGCCGGCCACAAAATACAATAGCGTGATAATAAATGACAGAAACTAAACATACCTTTGCACCTTATTAAAATAGAATTCTATTAGGTTCACTCGATTTATATAAAACTTAATGAACTTTCCTGCTGAGTGGTTAGTACAGAAGTTATTTGGGAGCAACCGATAGTTCGGCTTCCGCAATAGTTTTCGTAATCGGTGATACCAATTTCTCTGCAATGACGCTGGGAAGACCGCTGCTGCGGTCAGGCTAATGAGTGGAGGGGATTAGAGTTATGCGAAATGCAATCCAAACATTTCATGCAATACATTCTTTCCACTGTGAATACAAATTAAAGCAGACTTTCAGTTTTCATTGTCGAAAAAGGTATTGCTGAAATTGTAATTTGATGATGATAGTTGATGTTAAAAGGCCTAACATGGAGGCTATAGGCATCTTAATTCTTTGGGATGAAAATGAAGAATGATGATAAAATGAAAACTAGAACTAAAAACAAGAAGTTCCGTGACGAACTAAAGAGCCTACTTTTCATGCCAATGATTATTCTATAGTATATGAACCTATCTAGAATAATGACGAAATTAAGTTGGTAATATCGAAATATCTAATTAGTTCAAAATATACCTGGTATAATGTAGCCTCATAGAGCACTACAGTTGGCAGCCCTGGTGACCGAATATATTCTTAGTTCCATCTCTTAAAGTACAGAATACAAAATTTGGTTGAAGTCCAAAGGACGTTACATGTAGTTAGACACTGGATCTATCAACAAGCGTAAAAGCATGTTGTCAACAATACCATGCGTGTGCTGGTCAGAAATAATCTGAAATATTATGATATCTTGTTGTGTCAATTTTGGATGAAATCCATTTGTTAGTATAGAAGTTACATGTATTTTAAAATTGGACATATCAGCAGGCATAGAATCATGTTGGCAGCACTGCCTTGTATTAATTACTCCAAATTAATCTAGAATGTCAGGTGCTATACGTGTGCAAAGTATAGAGCTGTTGGCTTGCAAACTTTCTGATATATTGATATTAGGGTAAAAAAATATAGACAGCATTTATTAACAGTTGGCAGCCCTGATTGCTCTTAACAATACTTATAGTCATATCTGTTAAGGTACACATAGCACATAAGAAATTTGGTTGAAATCCAACTGATAGTATAGAAGTTAGATGTATTTAAAAAAAGGTATTATCAGCAGGCTTATAATCATGTTGGTAGAACTGACGTATATAAGTTACTCCAAATAAATCTAAAATGTCAGAATATACGTGTGCATAGTTTAAAGCTTTTGGCTTGCATACTTTCTAATATATTGGTATTTGGATAAAACAAATATAGATAGCAATTATTAACAGTTGGCAGCCCTGGTGGCTGTTAAGAATACGCTCAGTCATATCTGTTTATGTACATATATTACGTACAAAATGTGGTTGAAATCCAATTGATAGTGTAGAAGTTATATGCATTTAACATTGGACCTATCAGAAGGCTTAAAATTATTTTGGCAACACTGTCATGGTTGGCCTCCTGGAAATTAAACTGAAGTAGTATTATGTACATGTGTGCCAATTTTGGAATTGCTCCCATGCATACCTTGCAAGATATCCAACATGGAGCTCAAATTTCTAGTGCGTTTTTTCAGAAGTTGGTAGCACTGACATCATTTTCAAATATGGACGTGAGATATTCCGGTGCACATCTTTACTCATACTAAATTTGGTTTTGATTGCTGTAGCCGTTTAGGAGTTGATAGGGGGGACACACACACACAGCCAGCCAGCCAGACAGACAGACAGACAGACAGACACACACACATTTTCACGGATCGATCTCATAAGTCTACTTTTTCCTCATTTTTGCAAAATGTGAAAAGTAGGCTAAGAACTACAACTTACGACCGAATTATGGATTAGGAGAGCAAAAGGACAAAAAGGAAGGAATTAGGGAAATAAAGTGCGGGTAAATGAAATGCTCTCAACTCTCAAAAAATGAGAATTGACGGATTTGGTAAGGTGTGCCATGAAAGGCAGATAGGAAGGGAAATAGGATAGAGACCGCCCTAGAATCACTGGAAAAAGTGAAAAAACAAATCCAGCTCAGGTATTCTCCCAAACTCAACAGACGTGAGCCATTGAGGGTTTAGCACCTTCAGTGGTGGGGCTACACACACCCTGCCTCCTTTATGACCTCGTGCAGAAGGGAGGAGATATGATGAAAAGATGCACCGGACGGTTGTTTCCGTAGTTAATTGGATGTCATCGTAGATATCAGCGGCAAAGAAGTCCCTATCATGTGCGTTACTAACATTGGTCAACTACTACCCCGGCATTTGCCTGGACAGAGTGTAGAAAAACCACACTCAGGATAGGTTCAAACCTACCTTGTCTGGACTTGCTACAGCTGTCCTCGCAACCGTGGTGCACGATTAAACGATCACAACTAAGGTGCGGGACTCTCAACATGACGACTACACACAACAGACGAAGGAGTGTTTGTGTCCGGAACAATGTTATCGCCGGAAATCACGTAAGAGAATCATCTCACCTAACTCTGTCTCACGTAAACTCGGGAAATGAAAGCACACCTCCTGTGGGGGACCAAGAGTAGTGTTGAATGCGACATGTACCATCGGTACTTGCAACTGGCATATGTAATGCCATTGTAGATATATTTTGTTCTCTTTGATAATAGCTTTAAACTGCCTGTTCATTTAACACACGACAAGATAGGTTGCAGCACCATTTTCACTGCCAGCTGGATCGCATCCCTCCTGGCTGCTTTAAACTGCCTGCCTATTCAACACACAGACGCGTACAGGAGCTTTTCACAGTAGCGCTTCATTCCTATTTACGTTCCTTTTCCAGAACTAGCACTGACGTTATTTCATTTCTTACTACCGTCTATTTGAGTTGTTGGACTTTGCTACACCCATAAAATATTAAACAATAGACAAATCATTTTCTAAATGAAATATTGTGTTAACCTGAAGTAAGTCATCGCATTTATTAAATTTATATTCATTCAATGTCATTTAAATTAGAATTGCATAATGATTTTAATACATTTGTAATCTTAGTCACATTGTAATTATATTTGTTTTTTCCATTGCTTTATTTTTAGACACCATATAATTTGAGCTAACTTCTTTACTTTCCACTACGTCGTGTTATTTGAAGCCGCTTCGATTAGAAAAGGCTTATGGATCTTTATGCATACAGTCTCGTTATTAATTATACACGGATTGGTGAAGTATTGCTATTCCATGTCTGCCATTTCAAGCTTTTGACCTATCTGACGAATTACTTTAGGGGTTAAAGAATAAGCGCAATGTGTTCTCAATCAATGCATCTCATTTGATATTATACTGGGATTATACGTTGCTGCATTGCACAGACCAAGGATCATGTAATATGGGGCAAGCACTGGTCGGTGGGTAGGTGGGATCCGGGTCTCGATCGCGATTTGTGGTGAAAGCCGGTGGAAACCACGCACCGTTGGTCTATTTATTTAACTTCTCATCTGACAGTGTTTGTGGTATTATGATGTATTTATTCCAGATGCACTTTCTTGCGCAATTATTCCATCAATTAATTTACTTCAACAAGGTGAGATAGATTATTTGGTTCCTCTGTTTAGGGGCTGCGACCTCGCGGTCATGCAACCCCGTGTACTTTGGATGTGTGTAGAATCTGCCTGATAACCGGTGTTAATTGTGATAGCTGTATTATTGTGTGTTATATGTATTTCAGGTAAGGACTACAGACAGTCAGTTTTAAGTAGTTCCTACTTTTTCTACCAAATGCTACCGTCAACGACACCTAGCTACAAACTTGGCTATTAGATACTCCCGCAACCAGACGGTGATCTTTGGAACATAAAGCGTTAGTCAAATTTTACTTTCACACGAGTGTAGATAGTGGAACGTACTTTTACATCACATAAATCTATGTCGTATGACATGGGCTCACCGGCTTTACCCCCCCCCCCCCCGAAGGAAGGCATACTGAGGGATTTTTAACGCTCTTCAAAACTCCGATGACTTCGGCCGGGTTTGAACCCGCGACCTTGGGCTTTGAAGCTCAGAATGCTACCAAATACGCCACCAAAGCCGCCAATATGAGATAATATACATGTAAATACAGCAAAACTATTCTCTAATATGCAGCTATAGTAGACTACACACTACCTTACGTACATGAGTAAGCAAGCCTTTTCTCATTAATCACACCATTTGTGCGGGGTTAAAAATCGTAAGTGTATTTGACTCCAGAATGATGACTTTATATTCCAAATATTGAATAATTTAAATATTGTTTCCTTTCAAAAAGGCAGATGCAACACTTTAAAACTGAAAGAGAACTATGTGAACAAGACGTCTAAATTACACCCATTACAAAAACAAACAAAAAAAACAAAAAAAAGACTATCAGGAAAGTACTGTAATTGTGAGAATAGGTCCTTGAGAAATGTGCATATACAGCCCTTTTTTTTATTGATGCCTGCTCTACTACGTTATTGTACTGCACAGTACCTTTCGCCTAGATTTACAGTGAGTAAATATTGCACTTGATTAACTTCAGAGCCCAGGAGAACTATGTTTTAAACTCGCCTAGGGGCAAAGTGAATATACCTTGCGTAATATATTGGCATGTATCTTTCTATAATATGTAAATACACCTCACGTGCAACGCCAGGTAAAATAGCTAGTCTATCTATCTATATATATAACAAGAAGTTCCGTGAAGAACTATACAGCCTACTTTTCCATGCCAATGATTATTCTATAGTATTTGAACCTATCTAGAATAATGACGAAATTAAGTTGGTAATATCGAAATATCTAATTAGTTCAAAATATACCTGGCTTAATGTAGCCTAATAGAGCACTACAGTTGGCAGCCCTGGTGACTGAATATATTCTTAGTTCCATCTCTTAAGGTACAGAATACAAAATTTGGTTGAAGTCCAATTGGGTAGATTATTGGCTGAGGAATAACCTAACCACCAAGGGAAGATGATAAAGAAAAGGAGGTGGGTTTCGGACTGGAGAAAAAGGATAGAAAAATAGGAAGAGAGTCCCACAAAAGTTATGAATTTAACTTTAAATTCACTTAGAGGCGGTTGCCACTGCAAATCTGTTCTCTGATACCTAAAGTGGGTAAGGACCTGGTCGAAGCTGACGGGAACCGCAACTAGGACTTGGGCGGTTTGCCAGAGAATGGCTTTAGTGTATTCCCTCTCAAGCATGCATATGCCTACTATGGGGAAGAGTGATGGTCTGACAAGACAAATAGTAACAGATTTATTGCGTATTAATGAGGGCATGAACCTAGGAAGAGTTAGGAAAGCCAGGATCTTGCCTAACTGTAGTATTTGCGAAATGATAAATCCAAAAACAAATATTTAATTTATTTAACAATTCAAAGGAAGTTGATAACTTTAACAAATATATATTTTTAATTTGGTTAACAATTTTGGGGTCACAGACCTTAGAAAACATTAAACGTTTGCGCCAGGCAATTAACAATTTATTAGGTTTCAAACCTTTATAAAATCCTAGCAAGGATTTAAAATAGCGAAGATAAAAATTCAAAATTTAAAGACAATTAGGGTGATTAAAGTTAACAATAAATAGAGTACAAGGTGTGTACTATAAGAAATCTCTGCGTACCTATCTTAGAAAAAGTTACAACTTCAAAATAACAAAGAAAGAGAACAGGTAGAATAAAAGAGAAGTTCCTATAACTTCTTATATTTATGCAGAATTACTTCTATGATAGCTATGCAAAATAGAACAGGTCACTTTCTGTGAAACCTGAAGAGAAAGTCAAAAGGAAGGTTCTAGACTTCCTATGTTCAAGTAGGAATCACGAGACAAATGGGGCAGTTTCCCTTTCGTTAGACCTAGAAATAATTCACTCATGAGTTGAAAGAATTGTTTTCCCTGATTATAAGGGAGAAACAATGTAAGCTTGAACCGTGTATAAAACACGTGGTTATGCAGAAATTAATTGATGATAAACAAGCAAGATGGAAGGGCACTTCGTTAGAGTGACACCTCATTGAAAATGAACTAGAGTTAAAATTTTTAGCCTACTTTCGATTTTTGCAAAAAATGAAAGTAGACTTATGAGATCAACACAGGGCGAAAAAAGTGTGTCTGTCTGTGAGTATGTGTGTGTGTGAGTCTGTGTGTGTGTGTGTCTGTGTGTCTGTGTGTGTGTGTGTGAGTTTGTGTACTCTGAATGTCTGTCCCCCCCTATCAATTCGAACACGGTGAATGCGAATTGAACGAAATTTGGTACAAAGGTAGCACTAGCAAAGGACACCTCAGTGTCATGTTTTATATCGCCGCCATCTTGACGGAAACGTAATGGCGGCCACACAAATGTTCAAAGCTTAAATCAAATTACGATTAACCTAATCATCCGATCTCTACCAAATTTTGCAACAATATACCTTTATGGGGGGAGCATCCTTTGACCAAACCAATAGGTCATCAGCGTAATAGTTTGAGGATGGCGGCCATCTTTGGGTGAAAATCGATTCCCCCTATTAATTCGAACACGGTGCAACCGAATGGAACGAAATTTGGTACAGAGGTAGAACTAACAAAAGGCACCTCAGTGTCATGTTTTATATCGCCGCCATCTTGACGGAAACGTAATGGCGGCGACACAAATGTTCAAAGCTTAAATCAAATTACGATTAACCTAATCATCCGATCTCTACCAAATTTTGCAACTACATACCTTTATGGAGGGAGCATCCTTTGACCAATCTAATAGGTCATTCACCTGATAGTTTGCGGATGGCAGCCATCTTTATGTCAAAATTGATTCCCCCTATTAATTCGAACACGGTGGAACCGAATGGAACGAAATTTGGTACAGAGGTAGCACTAGCAAAGGGCACCTCAGTGTCATGTTTTATATCGTCGCCATCTTGACTGAAACGTAATGGCGGCCACACGAATGTTCAAAGCTTAAATCAAATTACGATTAACCTAATCATCCGATCTCTACCAAATTTTGCAACTACATACCTTTATGGAGGGAGCATCCTTTGACCAATCTTATAGGTCATTCGCCTAATAGTTTGCGGATGGAGGCCATCTTTATGTCAAAATTGATTCCCCTATTAATTCGAACACGCTGGAACCGAATGGAACGAAATTTGGTACAGAGGTGGTACTAGCAAAGGGCACCTCATTGTCATGTTTTATATCGCCGTCATTTTGACTGAAACGTAATGGCGGCCACACGAATGTTCAAAGCTTAAATCAAATTACGATTAACCTAATCATCCGATCTCTACCAAATTTTGCAACTACATACCTTTATGGAGGGAGCATTCTTTGACCAATCTAATAGGTCATTCGCCTAATAGTTTCCGGATGGCGGCCATCTTTGTGGCAGAATCGATTCCCACTATTAATTCAAACACGCTGAAACCAAATGGAACGAAATTTGGTATAGAGGTAGCACTAGCAAAGGGCACCTCAGTGTCATGTTTTATATCACCGCTATCTTGATGGAAACGTAATCGCGGCCACCCAAATGTTAAAAGCTAAAATGTAATTACGACCAACCTAATAATCTAGTCTCTACCTAATTTTGCAACACCATATCTTTATGTGGGAAACATATTCTGACCAAACTGCAAGAACATCAGCCCAATAGTTTGAAGATGGTGGCCAAGTATGTGTGCAAATCGATTCCCCCTATCAATTCAAACATGGTGAAACCGAATTGAACGAAATTTGGTACAGAGGTAGCACTAGCAAAGGGCACCTCATATTCATGTTTAATATCCCTATAGCACGTTGTATTTCAACAAGCTCCTACAACCAACATTCAATCATACTCCTTGAAAAGGACAAAGAGTTATAACAATACCCATGCATTTAGGAGAAAGTAGGTTATATGATCTTTACTGAACATCTTGTTTAATATGGTTTGTTAGTAGAAGGTTTAGGAAAGATCAATTGGGATTTAGGATCAATGTTCATGGCCTTATTTAAGGTAAACGGACGATCGCGACGCGGTAGAAAAGTTGAACAAGCACTAGTTATCACTATAGTCTGTTAAATGGATGAAAAGTTCACTGTAGTAACACGAAAGTTTATGGCAACGAAAGTTATTGAAATGATGAAAAAGAACTGGTAGCACTAGATAGGCGAAAGTCTATTGCTTGAGAAAGTTGTGTATTACAATTAAATGCGCCATAGAACATTCCAACGGTGGAAGAAAATTAGCTATTGAGCTTTAATTCAGAAGGAAGATTCTTCAATTTTCAATAGTATTCTCACAAGTGAGTGAAAAATACATGACGGCAAGACTTGTAGATAAAGTACAGGATCTGGAAGGTTCACAGAACGATCCTAATAGAAGAATGGAGCCAAAGTTAATCCAGCGGAGGAACTAGCTTGGTATTTTATAGACAGCGGGTATTAGATAATATCCCACGTGGTGAGAAGATTTCTCATTTAAATAGCTTAAGATAAGCTACTTTTTATTAAGGTTGGCATAGACAGACAAGAGCCCAACATAGCAAATCCCGCGAAGGATGATTTTTGCCCCAAATAAGTAATCTCACACTGCCTATAAAATGATCATTGAAGTATGTAAAATTAAAACCGATGAAGATGAGGTTAAAACCAGAAGTTTGTACTTATCTTTGTTGCATGGCGAAGATGAAGTTCCCTTTGATGGATACCTAATGTGCCAACATGGCGTAGAATGTAGAGAGTGCCTCTTGGTTTGAGGAGACTGGCTCTGGTTGAGCCTTGACTGACCAAGTCAACTGCCGACTTACAAGTGAGACCCACTCAGCGAAGCGCGGAGGGTCCAAGGAAGGGAAAAGAGCGGGGGTAGGAGACAAAAGGAATACATATAAGCATGACCAATATTGTAAACTTAAATTCTCTTTAGGAAATGGTCTTCAAAGAGTTGATAGCAGGCGATACTAGCACAGCCTGGAGGCTGAAAGAGTAGACGAAGTTCTCTTGATCACAGAGATAATAGCTGGCGATGGCAACGAGAAATGGTGGCCAGATGGATAAGGAAGTCCTCTTGCACCAGGAAGAATTGAGGAGCTTCTGAGATTCACTGCTAGATGACTCTAGGTGGGTCATGGAAGATATATATCTAGAACAGACTCACAAAGAACATAAGAGACATGACCAACGAAGAGATAAAAAAGGAAGAAATGAACAAGAAAAGAGCATTAAACTTTTATATTCTCTCGTACCGTGTATTCCAAGAATACACCATACTGGGAGGGTATAAACACCAACAGAGAACAAATAAGCAGTTAAACATTTAAAGGTAATGGAGCGATCAAAGACAGTGGTCTTGTGATCGGACCATTAGTGGTCAAGACTCTGACCACCCTGACTCTCCCATCCCTTCCAGGATAACACTCGGTCACTCTACCAGAAATCCAGACCAGGGGAGGAGAAACATCCCTAACCAAGACCAAGTCCCCCACTTTATTGTCGGGACTGGAAAGAAACCACTTCTGTCTCCGTTGCAGGGAAGTTAAATATTCCAAGTTCCACCTCTTCCAAAAGGAATTGCGGAGGGCTTCAAGTTTACGCCAAACAATGGGTAGATTAGAATGCCTGTAAGAATTGGGAAAAGAAGGAGGGGCAGAAAGAGAAGTGCCGATAAGGAAGTGACCAGGTGTAAGTGGAAGCAGGTCATCAGGGTCATTGGAGAGCGGAGTTAAAGAACGAGAATTAACAACACCTTCAATCACAAAATAGCCAGAAGCTGCGAGAAGTATAGCTCTAGTAAAGATTGCGATAAGATGAGAAAGAAGAATTAACAAGTTTAAACAAAGCGTATAGAAACAAGTACATCTATTAAGGATAATAATATACCAAATAAGCAAAGGAACTATGAGAGTAGGAGGCAAGAACGCCATAGGTAACAACAATCTAGTAGCCATAAACAATAACCTTAAGTTATAATAAGTATAAAAGGGGTTAATCAGAAAAATACTTAAGTCATCGAGAAACGTGACATGACAAGCATAAATACAAAAACACATCGAATGAAACGACAAGAAAAAACAAGTTTGTTCATCAATGAACAATAAGATTGCAAAATACGTAAGCAAGGAGCAATACATGAGCGCGTGAAAAATACGCAACGATGTTATGAAACAAGAATCGAAGCAGTTGTAGGATACGAGCGTAAGCAAGTGGGAGAGACAGGCATGAACGACCTTGACCCACATAGTACAGCGAGATAAGAAATATAAATAGCTGAAAGAGTCCTTAACCGGAACAAGTTGATTTTGGTAATGAGGTGAACGGCTTCTGAGATTACGGGAGCAACTCGCAAGACAATGGTTGGCAATCAGCCAGAGTTGAGATAAGGGAAACTTGCTCTGACCTTTGGCAAGCATACAGGAAATAATCAGCAGCTTGGCGTTATCCGAGCTTGTATAAAACAAGATTGAAAAACAAGCAGTTCGAAAAAAACAAACAACACAAGTGAAATCAGTTGAGACTTAAAGCGGATATTCAGGTTAGACGGCATGCAGTCATTCGTGGCTTGGACGTGAAAAACCAATTTAGAGACATATGAAATAAAGTAGGAAATCAATTTCGCATAATTTTGAGGATTACGGAATCCGACAATTTTCAACAGAAAAAAGCTTAATTCTTCCGAAAAAGGAAGAGAAGCTGGGACATTGAGAAGGAGTATATGCGTAAGAATAGATATTCTAGATGCTAGAGAATTCAGATTTTCAAGCGGTTTCAAAAGCGGCTTCCAATATGAGGAAGGGGGAAGGAACCGGCCGTGGCCATCCTACTAAATAGCGAAAGAAGTGAAACATAGCTTACAGCGAAGTGATGGAGACTGATAGCCATGGTTTTACACAAGGGGAAGATAGTTTTCGATAAAGAGTTTAAGCAATTACCTGCTATAATAATGACATGAGACGGTAAACGAAGTACCACAAGGCAAGGCGAACTTGAATTGCCATCTTGTGCGGGAAGAAGGCAAAACCATTTAAACAACTTACAAAGGTGGCGTAGTTGTTTACGATGAGACATCGTTTCGGCAAGTGTTTTTCAAATATATCGAGATCGTAAACATAGGTGTTCTCTTTTTCAGAAAGGGGATTTATATCAGCAGTAACGAAATGACTTTGCGATTTGGTTTGAAGACTGGGATGTTGGATTTCACCAGTAATAACCCAACCAAAATCCGTGTCTCTGGCTACTACGTTTGAGGATAACTTGCGAACCTGTTTACGGAGGCAATTCCAAAAAACATTGGCACTGAAAAGTACATCAATGGGACTTTGAGCATTAAACTGAGGATCAGCTAACCTTAAGTGCGAAGGAATCTTTAAACCGGAAGCATTAATAGAGCTGCTAGGAGTGTCCTTGCCAATACTGGTAAGAATGAGACAGTCTAAGTTAAGATTGGTGTTTCTTTGACAAATGTCTCTGTTTTTCAATTTTGAAGACTGCATGGCTTGAGTTTTCAAATTGTCAATGCCGGATACATTGATAGAAGTAGGCGATGACGAAAGACCTAGTTTTTTAATTAACGATCGCGAAACAAAGTTGTGAGTTGAAGCGGAATCGAGAAGACCGCGGGTTCGAAACCAATTTCCAAATTTATCTTGGATTTCGAATTGTACAGTGGACAAAAGGGCTTGCGCACTGTGAGAAGTTTCGGCGTTAGAAATGCAGGAAGAAGCATTAGTTTGTTCGGAGCTGCTCTGCATGGAGTTTCAAGAAGCGGGTACTGGTGACCTCGATTTATCATGAACATGCAATAAGAATGGTGCGGTTTTTTACAATGGAAACAGAGTTTGGAAGACGTACAGTTGGAAGGAGAATGCTTAGGTGACAAGCAGTTGAAGCAATGTTTGCTATTGAAGACAAACTTCCTTCGGTCTTCAACAGACAATTATTTAAAGGATTTGCACAAGTATAAAGAGTGCAACTTTTTGCAGAGCATGCATTTTAAAAATTTGTCGAGCGGCCTGATATGTTCTCTTGGATGGTTGAAAGAAGCAGAACGGGTTTGCTTGTTCTCGACAGATGGGGGCTGATGACCATTTGAAGAGACAAGTTTTTTCTAAAAAATGTGACACTTATGACTCGTTTCGACATTTTCGCACTGAAATGAAAGTGCTGTAAGGACTTGGCACCGGCTGTTGAGAAACGAGATGAGGTGATCATACGAATATTCCTCGTTGCGAGTGAGTTCGATCTCCCAAGCCTTTAATGTCGAAAAATTGAATCTTGATGTAGCTAGATGAATAAGAATAGTGTCCCATGTTTGGACTGGTTTGCTTGAGTTGATATAACGCTCTCACGTGAAATTGAATAGAGTCTAACAGTTCTCTTAAAGAGGTGACGTCATTAGGTTTGACGACTGGCAGGTTGAACAGACAGCGCATGTGGCGAGCCACACACAAACGTAACTTGCCGTATCTTTCTTTTAATAAGTTAAAGGCAATGGGGTAATTTTCGGCGCTTAAAGGGAGTGCTTCAACTAACTGCAGAGCTTGACCTCGGACGATAGATCTCAAGTAATGAAACTTGTAAATGACTTCAATGTCTTCATTGTCATGAACAAGGGAGCAAAATAATTCATAGAAAGAATCCCAAGTAGATTCATCTCCAGAGAAGTGGGGTAAATCAATTTTAGGTAAAATTGGTTTGGGCTTGTAAGTACCATCACGGAAAGAAGTTTGTGGTTCGTGAAGGGAACCAAGAACAGAAGTGTCCTTTTTCTGCCCCTCATTGAGTTGGCGTATTATTTTAAAAGCAGAACCTATGCCTTCGTAATATTGGTTTTCTACTTTGATTCGATCTTCGGTTTGATTGAGCATACAAGTTTCTATTTCAGTTTGGATGTTGCAAAAATTTTCATAAGAACGTTCAAAATCCCTTACACGATGTTTCAACAAGTCTAATTGAGCTTCGGAGGGATCTAACTCTTTTATGTACTTTCTGAATCGGGTAATTTGCCCCTTATATGATGATCGTTTAGAAGTAAGTTTTTCATCCTTATCCTTTTCAGTAGGAGCCATGTCGAAGAAAATAGATTGAAATGTAACTCACGAAACTGTGGAACCTTGGAAATCCTGTCAAGCTGGCAGCAGCGAATAAGTTGAAAGAAAGGGACACACCAAAGGAGACAGGAGCGGCCTCTTTCCCCTTCACAGGCTTTGCACAATGTAGTTATAGCTGAAATATTCAAAGCATGTATTGATAATTTGCAAGGTATTGTCAAATAATCTTTTAAACAGAAAAAAATGACAAATGGACCCTCCCGGGTTTCTAGTACCAAATTGTGGGTAGATTATTGGCTGAGGAATAACCTAACCACCAAGGGAGATGATAAAGAAAAGGAGGTGGGTTTCGGACTGGAGAAAAAGGATAGAAAAATAGGAGGAGAGTCCCACAAAAGTTATGAATTTAACTTTAAATGCACTTAGAGGCGGTTGCCACTGCAAATCCGTTCTGTGATACCTAAAGTGGGTAAGGACCTGGTCGAAGCTGACGGGAACCGCAGCTAGGACTTGGGCGGTTTGCCAGAGAATGGCTTTAGTGTATTCCCTCTCAAGCATGCATATGCCTACTATGGGGAAGGGTGATGGTCTGACAAGACAAATAGTAACAGATTTATTGCGTATTGACGAGGGCATGAACCTAGGAAGAGTGAGGAAAGCCAGGATCTTGCCTAACTGTAGTATTTGCGAAATGATAAATCCAAAAACAAATATTTAATTTATTTAACAATTCAAAGGAAGTTGATAACTTTAACAAATATATATTTTCAATTTGGTTAACAATTTTGGGGTCACAGACCTTAGAAAACATTAAACGTTTGCGCCAGGCAATTAACAATTTATTAGGTTTCAAACCTTTATAAAATCCTAGCAAGGATTTAAAATAGTGAAGATAAAAATTCAAAATTTAAAGACAATTAGGGTGATTAAAGTTTAACAATAAATAGAGTACAAGGTGTGTACTATAAGAAATCTCTGCGTACCTATCTTAGAAAAAGTTACAACTTCAAAATAACAAAGAAAGAGAACAGGTAGAATAAAAGAGAAGTTCCTATAACTTCTTATATTTATGCAGAATTACTTTTATGATAGGTATGCAAAATAGAGCAGGTCACTTACTGTGAAACCTGAAGAGAAAGTCAAAAGGAAGGTTCTAGACTTCCTATGTTCAAGTAGGAATCACGAGACAAATGGGGCAGTTTCCCTTTCGTTAGACCTAGAAATAATTCACTCATGAGTTGAAAGAATTGTTTTCCCTGATTATAAGGGAGAAACAATGTAAGATTGAACCGTGTATAAAACACGTGGTTATGCAGAAATTAATTGTTGATAAACAAGCAAGATGGAAGGGCACTTCGTTAGAGTGACACCTCATTGAAAATGAACTAGAGTTAAAATTTTTAGCCTACTTTCGATTTTTGCAAAAAATGAAAGTAGACTTATGAGATCAACACAGGGCGAAAAAAAGTGTGTCTGTCTGTGAGTATGTGTGTGTGTGAGTCTGTGTGTGTGTGTGTCTGTGTGTCTGTGTGTGTGTGTGTGAGTTTGTGTACTCTGAATGTCTGTCCCCCCCCTATCAATTCGAACACGGTGAATGCGAATTGAACGAAATTTGGTACAAAGGTAGCACTAGCAAAGGACACCTCAGTGTCATGTTTTATATCGCCGCCATCTTGACGGAAACGTAATGGCGGCCACACAAATGTTCAAAGCTTAAATCAAATTACGATTAACCTAATCATCCGATCTCTACCAAATTTTGCAACAATATACCCTTATGGGAGGAGCATCCTTTGACCAAGCCAACAGGTCATCAGCGTAATAGTTTGCGGATGGCGGCCATCTTTGGGTGAAAATCGATTCCCCCTATTAATTCGAACACGGTGCAACCGAATGGAACGAAATTTGGTACAGAGGTAGTACTAACAAAAGGCACCTCAGTGTCATGTTTTATATCGCCGCCATCTTGACGGAAACGTAATGGCGGCGACACAAATGTTCAAAGCTTAAATCAAATTACGATTAACCTAATCATCCGATCTCTACCAAATTTTGCAACTACATACCTTTATGGAGGGAGCATCCTTTGACCAATCTAATAGGTCATTCACCTGATAGTTTGCGGATGGCGGCCATCTTTATGTCAAAATTGATTCCCCCTATTAATTCGAACACGGTGGAACCGAATGGAACGAAATTTGGTACAGAGGTAGCACTAGCAAAGGGCACCTCAGTGTCATGTTTTATATCGTCGCCATCTTGACTGAAACGTAATGGCGGCCACACGAATGTTCAAAGCTTAAATCAAATTACGATTAACCTAATCATCCGATCTCTACCAAATTTTGCAACTACATACCTTTATGGAGGGAGCATTCTTTGACCAATCTAATAGGTCATTCGCCTAATAGTTTCGGGATGGCGGCCATCTTTGTGGCAGAATCGATTCCCACTATTAATTCAAACACGCTGAAACCAAATGGAACGAAATTTGGTATAGAGGTAGCACTAGCAAAGGGCACCTCAGTGTCATGTTTTATATCACCGCTATCTTGATGGAAACGTAATCGCGGCCACCCAAATGTTAAAAGCTAAAATGTAATTACGACCAACCTAATAATCTAGTCTCTACCTAATTTTGCAACACCATATCTTTATGTGGGAAACATATTCTGACCAAACTGCAAGAACATCAGCCCAATAGTTTGCAGATGGTGGCCAAGTATGTGTGCAAATCGATTCCCCCTATCAATTCAAACATGGTGAAACAGAACTGAACGAAGTTTGGTACAGAGGTAGCACTAGCAAAGGGCACCTCATATTCATGTTTAATATCCCTATAGCACGTTGTATTTCAACAAGCTCCTACAACCAAAATTCAATCATACTCCTTGAAAAGGACAAAGAGTTATAACAATACCCATGCATTTAGAAGAAAGTAGGTTATATGTTCTTTACTGAACATCTTGTTTAATATGGTTTGTTAGTAGAAGGTTTAGGAAAGATCAATTGGGATTTAGGATCAATGTTCATGGCCTTATTTAAGGTAAACGGACGATCGCGACGCGGTAGAAAAGTTGAACAAGCACTAGTTATCACTATAGTCTGTTAAATGGATGAAAAGTTCACTGTAGTAACACGAAAGTTTATGGCAAAGAAAGTTATTGAAATGATGAAAAAGAACTGGTAGCACTAGATAGGCGAAAGTCTATTGCTTGAGAAAGTTGTGTATTACAATTAAATGCGCCATAGAACATTCCAACGGTTGAAGAAAATTAGCTATTGAGCTTTAATTCAGAAGGAAGATTCTTCAATTTTCAATAGTATTCTCACAAGTGAGTGAAAAATACATGACGGCAAGACTTGTAGATAAAGTACAGGATCTGGAAGGTTCACAGAACGATCCTAATAGAAGAATGGAGCCAAAGTTAATCCAGCGGAGGAACTAGCTTGGTATTTTATAGACAGCGGGTATTAGATAATATCCCACGTGGTGAGAAGATTTCTCATTTAAATAGCTTAAGAAAAGCTACTTTTTATTAAGGTTGGCATAGACAGACAAGAGCCCAACATAGCAAATCCCGCGAAGGATGATTTTTGCCCCAAATAAGTAATCTCACACTGCCTATAAAATGATCATTGAAGTATGTAAAATTAAAACCGATGAAGATGAGGTTAAAACCAGAAGTTTGTACTTATCTTTGTTGCATGGCGAAGATGAAGTTCCCTTTGATGGATACCTAATGTGCCAACATGGCGTAGAATGTAGAGAGTGCCTCTTGGTTTGAGGAGACTGGCTCTGGTTGAGCCTTGACTGACCAAGTCAACTGCCGACTTACAAGTGAGACCCACTCAGCGAAGCGCGGAGGGTCCAAGGAAGGGAAAAGAGCGGGGGTAGGAGACAAAAGGAATACATATAAGCATGACCAATATTGTAAACTTAAATTCTCTTTAGGAAATGGTCTTCAAAGAGTTGATAGCAGGCGATACTAGCACAGCCTGGAGGCTGAAAGAGTAGACGAAGTTCTCTTGATCACAGAGATAATAGCTGGCGATGGCAACGAGAAATGGTGGCCAGATGGATAAGGAAGTCCTCTTGCACCAGGAAGAATTGAGGAGCTTCTGAGATTCACTGCTAGATGACTCTAGGTGGGTCATGGAAGATATATATCTAGAACAGACTCACAAAGAACATAAGAGACATGACCAACGAAGAGAAAATAGAAGATCACTGTTGGTGTTTGATAAAAAAGGAAGAAATGAACAAGAAAAGAGCATTAAACTTTTATATTCTCTCGTACCGTGTATTCCAAGAATACACCATACTGGGAGGGTATAAACACCAACAGAGAACAAATAAGCAGTTAAACATTTAAAGGTAATGGAGCGATCAAAGACAGTGGTCTTGTGATCGGACCATTAGTGGTCAAGACTCTGACCACCCTGACTCTCCCATCCCTTCCAGGATAACACTCGGTAACTCTACCAGAAATCCAGACCAGGGGAGGAGAAACATCCCTAACCAAGACCAAGTCCCCCACTTTATTGTCGGGACTGGAAAGAAACCACTTCTGTCTCCGTTGCAGGGAAGTTAAATATTCCAAGTTCCACCTCTTCCAAAAGGAATTGCGGAGGGCTTCAAGTTTACGCCAAACAATGGGTAGATTAGAATGCCTGTAAGAATTGGGAAAAGAAGGAGGGGCAGAAAGAGAAGTGCCGATAAGGAAGTGACCAGGTGTAAGTGGAAGCAGGTCATCAGGGTCATTGGAGAGCGGAGTTAAAAAACGAGAATTAACAACACCTTCAATCACAAAATAGCCAGAAGCTGCGAGAAGTATAGCTCTAGTAAAGATTGCGATAAGATGAGAAAGAAGAATTAACAAGTTTAAACAAAGCGTATAGAAACAAGTACATCTATTAAGGATAATAATATACCAAATAAGCAAAGGAACTATGAGAGTAGGAGGCAAGAACGCCATAGGTAACAACAATCTAGTAGCCATAAACAATAACCTTAAGTTATAATAAGTATAAAAGGGGTTAATCAGAAAAATACTTAAGTCATCGAGAAACGTGACATGACAAGCATAAATACAAAAACACATCGAATGAAACGACAAGAAAAAACAAGTTTGTTCATCAATGAACAATAAGATTGCAAAATACGTAAGCAAGGAGCAATACATGAGCGCGTGAAAAATACGCAACGATGTTATGAAACAAGAATCGAAGCAGTTGTAGGATACGAGCGTAAGCAAGTGGGAGAGACAGGCATGAACGACCTTGACCCACATAGTACAGCGAGATAAGAAATATAAATAGCTGAAAGAGTCCTTAACCGGAACAAGTTGATTTTGGTAATGAGGTGAACGGCTTCTGAGATTACGGGAGCAACTCGCAAGACAATGGTTGGCAATCAGCCAGAGTTGAGATAAGGGAAACTTGCTCTGACCTTTGGCAAGCATACAGGAAATAATCAGCAGCTTGGCGTTATCCGAGCTTGTATAAAACAAGATTGAAAAACAAGCAGTTCGAAAAAAACAAACAACACAAGTGAAATCAGTTGAGACTTAAAGCGGATATTCAGGTTAGACGGCATGCAGTCATTCGTGGCTTGGACGTGAAAAACCAATTTAGAGACATATGAAATAAAGTAGGAAATCAATTTCGCATAATTTTGAGGATTACGGAATCCGACAATTTTCAACAGAAAAAAGCTTAATTCTTCCGAAAAAGGAAGAGAAGCTGGTACATTGAGAAGGAGTTTATGCGTAAGAATAGTTATTCTAGATGCTAGAGAATTCAGATTTTCAAGCGGTTTCAAAAGCGGCTTCCAATATGAGGAAGGGGGAAGGAACCGGCTGTGGCCATCCTACTAAATAGCGAAAGAAGTGAAACATAGCTTACAGCGAAGTGATGGAGACTGATAGCCATGGTTTTACACAAGGGGAAGATAGTTTTCGATAAAGAGTTTAAGCAATTACCTGCTATAATAATGACATGAGAAGGTAAACGAAGTACCACAAGGCGAGGCGAACTTGAATTGCCATCTTGTGCGGGAAGAAGGCAAAACCATTTAAACAACTTACAAAGGTGGCGTAGTTGTTTACGATGAGACATCGTTTCGGCAAGTGTTTTTCAAATATATCGAGATCGTAAACATAGGTGTTCTCTTTTTCAGAAAGGGGATTTATATCAGCAGTAACGAAATGACTTTGCGATTTGGTTTGAAGACTGGGATGTTGGATTTCACCAGTAATAACCCAACCAAAATCCGTGTCTCTGGCTACTACGTTTGAGGATAACTTGCGAACCTGTTTACGGAGGCAATTCCAAAAAACATTGGCACTGAAAAGTACATCAATGGGACCTTGAGCAATAAACTGAGGATCAGCTAACCTTAAGTGCGAAGGAATCTTTAAACCGGAAGCATTAATAGAGCTGCTAGGAGTGTCCTTGCCAATACTGGTAAGAATGAGACAGTTTAAGTTAAGATTGGTGTTTCTTTGACAAATGTCTCTGTTTTTCAATTTTGAAGACTGCAAGGCTTGAGTTTTCAAATTGTCAATGCCGGATACATTGATAGAAGTAGGCGATGACGAAAGACCTAGTTTTTTAATTAACGATCGCGAAACAAAGTTGTGAGTTGAAGCGGAATCGAGAAGACCGCGGGTTCGAAACCAATTTCCAAATTTATCTTGGATTTCGAATTGTACAGTGGACAAAAGGGCTTGCGCACTGTGAGAAGTTTCGGCGTTAGAAATGCAGGAAGAAACATTAGTTTGTTCGGAGCTGCTCTGCATGGAGTTTCAAGAAGCGGGTACTGGTGACCTCGATTTATCATGAACATGCAATAAGAATGGTGCGGTTTTTTACAATGGAAACAGAGTTTGGAAGACGTACAGTTAGAAGGAGAATGCTTAGGTGACAAGCAGTTGAAGCAATGTTTGCTATTGAAGACAAACTTCCTTCGGTCTTCAACAGACAATTATTTAAAGGATTTGCACAAGTATAAAGAGTGCAACTTTTTGCAGAGCATGCATTTTAAAAATTTGTCGAGCGGCCTGATATGTTCTCTTGGATGGTTGAAAGAAGCAGAACGGGTTTGCTTGTTCTCGACAGATGGGGGCTGATGACCATTTGAAGAAACAAGTTTTTTCTAAAAAATGTGACACTTATGACTCGTTTCGACATTTTCGCACTGAAATGAAAGTGCTGTAAGGACTTGGCACCGGCTGTTGAGAAACGAGATGAGGTGATCATACGAATATTCCTCGTTGCGAGTGAGTTCGATCTCCCAAGCCTTTAATGTCGAAAAATCGAATCTTGATGTAGCTAGATGAATAAGAATAGTGTCCCATGTTTGGACTGGTTTGCTTGAGTTGATATAACGCTCTCACGTGCAATTGAATAGAGTCTAACAGTTCTCTTAAAGAGGTGACGTCATTAGGTTTGACGACTGGCAGGTTGAACAGACAGCGCATGTGGCGAGCCACACACAAACGTAACTTGCCGTATCTTTCTTTTAATAAGTTAAAGGCAATGGGGTAATTTTCGGCGCTTAAAGGGAGTGCTTCAACTAACTGCAGAGCTTGACCTCGGACGATAGATCTCAAGTAATGAAACTTGTAAATGACTTCAATGTCTTCATTGTCATGAACAAGGGAGCAAAATAATTCATAGAAAGAATCCCAAGTAGATTCATCTCCAGAGAAGTGGGGTAAATCAATTTTAGGTAAAATTGGTTTGGGCTTGTAAGTACCATCACGGAAAGAAGTTTGTGGTTCGTGAAGGGAACCAAGAACAGAAGTGTCCTTTTTCTGCCCCTCTTCGAGTTGGCGTATTATTTTAAAAGCAGAACCTATGCCTTCGTAATATTGGTTTTCTACTTTGACTCGATCTTCGGTTTGATTGAGCATACAAGTTTCTATTTCAGTTTGGATGTTGCAATAATTTTCATAAGAACGTTCAAAATCCCTTACACGATGTTTCAACAAGTCTAATTGAGCTTCGGAGGGATCTAACTCTTTTATGTACTTTCTGAATCGGGTAATTTGCCCCTTATAGGATGATCGTTTAGAAGTAAGTTTTTCATCCTTATCCTTTTCAGTAGGAGCCATGTCGAAGAAAATAGATTGAAATGTAACTCACGAAACTTTGGAACCTTGGAAATCCTGTCAAGCTGGCAGCAGCGAATAAGTTGAAAGAAAGGGACACACCAAAGGAGACAGGAGCGGCCTCTTTCCCCTTCACAGGCTTTGCACAATGTAGTTATAGCTGAAATATTCAAAGCATGTATTGATAATTTGCAAGGTATTGTCAAATAATCTTTTAAACAGAAAAAAATGACAAATGGACTCTCCCGGGTTTCTAGTACCAAATTGTGGGTAGATTATTGGCTGAGGAATAACCTAACTACCAAGAGAGATGATAAAGAAAAGGAGGTGGGTTTCGGACTGGAGAAAAAGGATAGAAAAATAGGAGGAGAGTCCCACAAAAGTTATGAATTTAACTTTAAATGCACTTAGAGGCGGTTGCCACTGAAAATCCGTTCTGTGATACCTAAAGTGGGTAAGGACCTGGTCGAAGCTGACGGGAACCGCAGCTAGGACTTGGGCGGTTTGCCAGAGAATGGCTTTAGTGTATTCCCTCTCAAGCATGCATATGCCTACTATGGGGAAGGGTGTTGGTCTGACAAGACAAATAGTAACAGATTTATTGCGTTTTGACGAGGGCATGAACCTAGGAAGAGTGAGGAAAGCCAGGATCTTGCCTAACTGTAGTATTTGCGAAATGATAAATCCAAAAACAAATATTTAATTTATTTAACAATTCAAAGGAAGTTGATAACTTTAACAAATATATATTTTCAATTTGGTTAACAATTTTGGGGTCACAGACCTTAGAAAACATTAAATGTTTGCGCCAGGCAATTAACAATTTATTAGGTTTCAAACCTTTATAAAATCCTAGCAAGGATTTAAAATAGTGAAGATAAAAATTCAAAATTTAAAGACAATTAGGGTGATTAAAGTTTAACAATAAATAGAGTACAAGGTGTGTACTATAAGAAATCTCTGCGTACCTATCTTAGAAAAAGTTACAACTTCAAAATAACAAAGAAAGAGAACAGGTAGAATAAAAGAGAAGTTCCTATAACTTCTTATATTTATGCAGAATTACTTTTATGATAGGTATGCAAAATAGAGCAGGTCACTTACTGTGAAACCTGAAGAGAAAGTCAAAAGGAAGGTTCTAGACTTCCTATGTTCAAGTAGGAATCACGAGACAAATGGGGCAGTTTCCCTTTCGTTAGACCTAGAAATAATTCACTCATGAGTTGAAAGAATTGTTTTCCCTGATTATAAGGGAGAAACAATGTAAGATTGAACCGTGTATAAAACACGTGGTTATGCAGAAATTAATTGATGATAAACAAGCAAGATGGAAGGGCACTTCGTTAGAGTGACACCTCATTGAAAATGATCTCGAGTTACAATTTTTTTAATATGGTTTGTTAGTAGAAGTTTTAGGAAAGATCAATTGGGATTTAGGATCAATGTTCATGGCCTTATTTAAGGTAAACGGACGATCGCGACGCGGTAGAAAAGTTGAACAAGCACTAGTTATCACTATAGTCTGTTAAATGGATGAAAAGTTCACTGTAGTAACACGAAAGTTTATGGCAAAGAAAGATATTGCAATGATGAAAAAGAACTGGTAGCACTAGATAGGCGAAAGTCTATTGCTTGAGAAAGTTGTGTATTACAATTAAATGCGCCATAGAACATTCCAACGGTGGAAGAAAATTAGCTATTGAGCTTTAATTCAGAAGGAAGATTCTTCAATTTTCAATAGTATTCTCACAAGTGAGTGAAAAATACATGACGGCAAGACTTGTAGATAAAGTACAGGATCTGGAAGGTTCCAGAACGATCCTAATAGAAGAATGGAGTCAAAGTTAATCCAGCGGAGGAACTAGCTTGGTATTTATAGACAGCGGGTATTAGATAATATCCCACGTGGTGAGAAGATTTCTCATTTAAATAGCTTAAGAAAAGCTACTTTTTATTAAGGTTGGCTTAGACAGACAAGAGCCCAACATAGCAAATCCCGCGAAGGATGATTTTTGCCCCAAATAAGTAATCTCACACTGCCTATAAAATGATCATTGAAGTATGTAGAAATAAAACCGATGAAGATGAGGTTAAAACCAGAAGTTTGTACTTATCTTTGTTGCATGGCGAAGATGAAGTTCCCTTTGATGGATACCTAATGTGCCAACATGGCGTAGAATGTAGACAGTGCCTCTTGGTTTGAGGAGACTGGCTCTGGTTGAGCCTTGAATGACCATGTCAACTGCCGACATACAAGTGAGACCCACTCAGCGAAGCGCGGAGGGTCCAAGGAAGGGAAAAGAGTGGGGATAGGAGACAAAAGGAATACATATAAGCATGACCAATATTGTAAACTTAAATTCTATTGAGGAAATGGTCTTCAAAGAGTTGATAGCAGGCGAAACTAGCACAGCCTGGTGGGTGAAAGAGTAGACGAAGTTCTCTTGATCACGGAGATAATAGCTGGCGATGGCAACGAGAACTGGTGGACAGATGGATAAGGAAGTCCTCTTGCACCAGGAAGAATTGAGGAGCTTCTGAGATTCGCTGCTAGATGACGCTAGGTGGGTCATGGAAGACATATATCTAGAACAGACTCACAAAGAACATAAGAGACATGACAAACGAAGAGAAAATAGAAGATCACTGTTGGTGTTTGATAAAAAGGAAGAAATTAACAAGAAAAGAGCATTAAACTTTTATATTCTCTCGTACCGTGAATTCCAAGAATACACCACCAAAGGACGTTACATGCAGTTAGACACTGGATCTATCAGCACGCGTAAAAGCATGTTGCCAACAATACCATGCGTGTGCTGGTCAGAAATAATCTGAAATATTATGATATCTTGTTGTGTCAATTTTGGATGAAATCCATTTGTTAGTATAGAAGTTACATGTATTTTAAAATTGGACTTATCAGCAGGCATAGAATTATGTTGGCAGCACTGCCTTGTATTAATTACTCCAAATTAATCTAGAATGTCAGGTGCTATACGTGTGCAAAGTATAGAGCTGTTGGCTTGCATACTTTCTGATACATTGATATTAGGGTAAAAATATAGACAGCATTTATTAACAGTTGGCAGCACTGATTGCTCTTAACAATACTTATAGTCATATCTGTTATGGTACACATAGCACATACGAAATTTGGTTGAAATCCAACTGATAGTATAGAAGTTACATGTATTTAAAATTGGTACTATCAGCAGGCTTATAATCATGTTGGTAGAACTGACGTATATAAGTTACTCCAAATTAATCTAAAATGTCAGAATATACGTGTGCATAGTTTAAAGCTGTTGGCTTGCATCCTTTCTGATATATTGGTATTTGGATTTAAAACAAGATGTTCAGTAAAGACCATATAGCCTACTTTCTCCTAAATGCATGGGTATTGTTATAACTCTTTGTCCTTTTCAAGGAGTATAATTGAATGTTGGTTGTAGTAGCTTGTTGAAATACAACGTGCTATAGGGATATTAAACATGAATATGAGGTGCCCTTTGCTAGTGCTACCTCTGTAAAAAAAAACATTCAATTCGGTTTCACCGTGGTTGAATTGATCTGGGGAATGGATTTGCACACATACATGGCCGCTATTTACAAACTATTGGGCTGATGACCTTGTAGTCAGTCATAAGATGCTTTCCACAAAAAGGCATGTTGTTGCAAAATCCGGTAGAGATCAAATTATTAGGATGGTCGATATTTGATTTAAGCTTTTAACATTTGGGTGGCCGTCATTCCATTTCCATCAAGATGGCGGCGATATAAAACATGACACTGAGGTTCCTTTTGCTAGTGATACCTCTGTACCAAATTTCGTTCAATTCGGTTTCACCGTGTTTGAATTGATAGGGGAATCGATTTGCACACATACTTGGCCACCATCTGCAAACTATTGGGCTGATGATCTAGCAGTTTGGTCAGAATATGCTTCCCACATAAAGATTTGTTGTTGCAAAATTTGGTAGAGACTAGATTATTAGGTTGGTCGTAATTACATTTTAGTCTTTAACATTTGGGTGGCCGCGATTACGTTTCCGTCAAGATGGCGGTTATGTAAAACATGACACTGATGTGGCCTTTTCTAGTGCTACCTCTGTACCAAATTTCGTTCCATTCGGTTTCACCGTGTTCGAATTGATAGGGGGAATCGATTTTCACACAAAGATGGCCGCCATCCGCAAAATATTAGGCCTATGACCTATTAGTTTGGTCAAAGGATGCTCCCTCCATAATGGCATTGCGCCCGAAGAAACCCATCAGTACTTATATCCTCAGCTCGAAAAAGGATTGCAGACATGTAAGTTACCCAGCTCACAAACTTACCATGTCTGCTAAGTAAAATTGGGAATTTCAGGAACATACAGGATAAATATTATTTGTAAAGAAAATAGTACTACCAGACAAGGTACAAATTTCTACTATCATTTACATTTAGAGCAAATCGAGAAACTCCAATCTCGAGGGGTAATAAGGTTTAATCTATAGTGAGCGCCTGTATCTATACCTCGTAGTACTATTTTCGACGATGACGACAATGAAAACGGTATCAGTTTAGATAAAAGTTGACTAAGTCGCTAAAAAGCGCCAGCCGTTTATTAAGCTAATAAAACAAGTATAAAAACTGGCTTCCTTCCTGAAATTGTGTCTCCCTGACACTTCAACAAAAATAACTGAAAAAATAAATTTGCACGTGGCAATTATGTAGTTAGAAAATGTGAAACGGCGTGTTACTAAGTATTGCCCTATTTTATACAGGTCCGCTTCAACTATGAACCGTAGTTCCATATCTAAATCAAAATTATTCATGAACTATGTGCATATATACATTCTTTAAGAATCTCTCAAATTTTACACTTCATAATATCGAATATTAAATTTTCTTCCTCCAATAAGTCTTTCATCTACTCAATTTTCTTAAACATCAAATCCAAACATACACCGCAACTATCGTGTCGAAAGTATTAAATACTCGTCATAATCAATTGAACATAAGTGACAAACATTTAAGCTAAGCACTGTTCCTTTTTTACCTTTATCTATATATCATGAAACTGAAATAAGTTCTGATATTCTTTACTGAGTTAACAATCTCCTGATAAACGTGAATACTGGACGTGCACGGCATTAACCTTCGTTTCCACACTCCTCTTTCAATATTATACAACAATTACTTTCTCTCTTAAAGACCCTGTATAGAATCTTCCTTTAATACACTCACATAACTTCACTATTATTGCAATCAATACTAGAAAAACTTAGAGACTCCTCAGCCTCCCTTCGTAGAATTACGTAACTCCTTTACGTTCATATCTCCTTAATCTGCACGGTAATTCAACTATAAACTTCCACTTCAATACATATACTTCCTTTACTTTAACATTTCTCCTCTATACTGATATAACATCGCCTCGTGCTTATAATTCCATTTCTGCAATAAATCGTTGTACTTTCACTTTCTGATCACCCTGTGATTTAACGTTATTAACTTCCTTTTTCACGTGTTTAAATTCAGCTTTACATTTTATTACAACTTTTCAAGAAATATCAGTAAATATTCATATTCTTAACAAAAGATATAACATTGACTTCTTTCCATTAATATTTTTGTTTAACAACTTCAGCTATGCTTTTTAACGCTCTAAATCTCATTAGACATATGTGTATAAGCTTTTCGTAATACTTCCGTTCATAATAAATTTCTGACACTCGAATCAACATCATGAGTTGTCGAAATATTCTTTACACTTCGTGACGGTACTTCTTAAATATGCTGTACTTTCATTTGCTCCAATAAACTTCATTTTATTTCAATTACAATCTTACTCCTTCTTTACTTCGTTCAACGTTCTATTCCTTTTAAATAGTTCACTCTACATTTTTTAAATCATTAGCTTCATATTCCTATAAACAATTTATTCATATTCCTTTTTAACGCTCTAAATTCCTTTAATACAATTCCTTTATATTCCTTTCAATAATTTGTTTTAAGTTCCTCTGAACAATTCATTTATATTCCTTTCAATAATTCGTTTTTAGTTCCTCTGAACAATTCATTTATATTCCATTTCTGCGATAAAACAGATTTAATTAAATTAAATCTAACGCAAATATGAAAAATATTACACGATTTTACTTTAATATAACTGTACTGTTAATAGCATCAACATGCCAAACTTTCGTCCAAGTGACTGAAATTTTCAAGAACAAGGCAAATAACTCCGTAGAAAAATACGAAAATTCACTATAACAAGATCTACACAAGTTTAATTACTTTGACAAAATTATACGTTTTAAATAATGCAGTTGAAAAATTACTGTTGAAAAATACTGTTAAAAATGAGGTTGAAAAATATGCGGTTGGTCAATTGTATAATCACAGAACATAACTACAATTCTACATGATAAAAGACAATTTCTTCGCTACCTTGTGTGTTGGCTTCTGGACTGTTGAAAATACCTGCATCTCTCCTTCCAAACCAAACTTGTCGTGATTCATAGCATCGCCCACAGCTATGAAGACCGGTTTGTGACTGAACCCAGTTGGACTCGTTGTGAATGACCTCCCCGTGAACAGCCTTGCCAGCGCTCCGTCCTCCCGTTCACTGCAAGTATGCCGGCTTCGAATCTCCATCTCTTCAGAATAGACATCTGGGTTTCTTCAGAATAGACATCGGTTTCTTCAGAATAGACATCGGGTTTCTTCAGAATAGACATCACGGTGGAATATTGTCGTTTATGCAAGCGTTTTCGTATCTCAAGATGTGTTGAAACTCTCGTAGAAATGTATAAGTTTTGCTCGGTGATATTGCGCTTTGCGTAGATATTTGTAGCGCCTTTCATGTTAGTGAATCTGGAATTCAACTGACATCCTTGTAATCTTTACTTCCCTATGCTTTTTGCTTAGCACATGGTAATATTCATATTTCTGATAATGTAACTAAGACCTCCCCGTCGCTGACTTTCAACTAGCATTTCCAATACAATGTTCAAATAAGCTTTTACACGTAGAAATATTGATTAGCTTCTTGTCGAAATGTGGAACAACTTTGCATAAGCACTGCAATATATGGTTGTACTGTTCCGTTATGCTTTATAGGAATAACTTGCTCCTAAGTTACTGTAAGTTCTGGAATTACACTCCTCCTTGCTTCCAACTATTATGAACTGTAGCACTATTATAACAAAACTCGTTTCTGCTCGAGGTCTTGTCTCGTTCAAATCTCAAATTGGAAAGAACTCTCCCGTCCTGTTCTCCGCAGTCCTCAAGTTCCCGTCTCTCAGCCCCTTCTCGTGGTGTGACGTAACTCTTACCACCTCTCCTCGCTTCAGTCCGCCGTTCGACCTTCGTAACTTCCCCTCTCTCATGACGTAACTCTCGCTTCAAGTGGCGTGATATTTCTCGTAAGATGGACCTCCCACATTCATATAATGGAATACATGTTCATCTTTAAATCATTCCTACTTCCTTGCCTTTTATAAATGCATAAGATCTATAGTATTTCACTCATTTCCATACAGTTTTTCCCATATTTCTCAAATTTTTCATAAATACATTTTTTTATCCATTCATTTATTTTCTGGGGTCTTGGTTCATCTCCAGATCAGTTCTTGAGTAACGACCTTCAATAAATTCTGGCGCAGTATGTTGATGCAAAATTTGGTAGAGATCGGATGATTAGGTTAATCGTAATTTGATTTAAGCTTTGAATATTTGTGTTGCCGCCATTACGTTTCCGTCAAGATGGCGGCAATATAAAGCATGACAGTGAGGTGCCCTTTGCTAGTACTACCTCTGTACCAAATTTCATTCCATTCGGTTTCACCGTGTTCGAATTAATAGGGGGAATCGATTTTCACACAAAGATGGGCCCCATCCGCAAATTATTTGACTAATGACCTAATAGATTTGTCACAGGATGCTCCCTTCATACATGTATGTTGTTGCAAAATTTGGTAGAGATCGGATGATTACGTTAGTCGTAATTTGATTTAAGCTTTGAACATTTGGGTGGCCGCCATTACGTTTCCGTCAAGATGGCGGCGATATTAAACATGACACTGGGGTGCCCTTTGCTATTGCTACCTCTGTACCAAATTTCATTCCATTCGGTTTCACCGTGTTCGAATTAATAGGGGAAATCGATTTTCACACAAAGATGGCCGCCATCCGCAAAATATTAGGCTAATGACCTATTAGTTTGGTCAAAGGATTCTCCCTCCATAATAATATGTTGATGCGAAATTTGGTAGAGATCGGATGATTAGGTTAATCGTAATTTGATTTAAGCTTTGAATATTTGTGTGGCCGCCATTCCGTTTATGTCAAGATGGCGGCAATATAAAACATGACACTGAGGAGCGCTTTGCTAGTGCTACCTCTGTACCAAATTTCATTCCATTCGGTTTCACCGTGTTCGAATTAATAGGGGAAATCGATTTTGACACAAGGATGGCCGCCATCCGCAAACTATTAACCTAATGACCCATTAGATTTGTGAAAGGATGCCTCCTCCATAAAGGTATGTTGTTGCAAAATTTGATCGGATGATTAGGTTATTCGTAATTTGATTTAAGCTTTGAACATTTGTGTGGCCGCCATTACGTTTCTGTCAAGATGGCGGTGATATAAAACATGACACTGAGGTGCCCTTTGCCAGTGCTACCTCTGTACCAAATTTCATTCCATTCGGTTTCACCGTGTTCGAATTAATAGGGGGAATCGATTTTCACACAAAGATGGCCCCCATCCGCAAACTATTAGCCTAATGACCTATTCGATTTGTCAAAGGATGCTCCCTTCATAAAGGTATGTTGTTGCAAATTTTGGTAGAGATCGGATGATTAGGTTAGTCGTAATTTGATTTAAGCTTTGAACATTTGGGTGGCCTCCATTACGTTTCCGTCAAGATGGCGGCTATATAAAGCATGACACTGGGGTGCCCTTTGCTAGTGCTACCGCTGTACCAAATTTCATTCCATTCGGTTAAACCGTGTTCGAATTAATAGGGGAAATCGATTTTGACACAAAGATGGCCGCCATCCGCATACTATTAAGCTAATGACCTATTAGATTTGTCAAAGAATGCTCCCTTCATAACGGTATGTTGTTGCAAAATTTGGTAGAGATCCGATGATTAGGTTAGTCGTAATTTGATTTAGGCTTTGAACATTTGTGTGGCCGCCATTACGTTTCCGTCAAGATGGCGGCGATATAGAACATGACACTGGGGTGCCCTTTGCTAGTACTACCTCCGTACCAAATTTCGTTCCATTCGGTTTCACCGTGTTCGAATTAATAGGGGCAATCCATTTTCACCCAAAGATGGCCGCCATCCGCAAACTATTAGGCTGATGACCTATTAGTTTGGTCAAAGGATGCTGCCCCCATAAAGGTATGTTGTTGCAAAATTTGGTAGAGATCGGATGATTAGGTTAGTCGTAATTTGATTTAAGCTTTGAACATTTGTGTGGCCGCCATTACGTGTCCGTCAAGATGACGGCGATATAAAACATGACACTGAGGTGTCTTTTGCTAGTGCTACCTTTGTACTAAATTTCGTTCTATTTGCGCTCACCGTGTTCGAATTGATAGGAGGGGGGCTGACATTCTGAGTACACACACTCACACACACACACACACATATACCCACACACACACATACACACACACAGACAGATTCACTTTTTTCGCCCTGTAGTGATCTCATAAGTCTACTTTAATTTTTTGCAAAAATCGAAAGTAGGCTAAAAATAGAGAGAGCAATTTTTAACAGTTGGCAACCCTGGTGGCTCTTAAGAATACGCTCAGTCATATCTGTTTATGTACAGATATCTCAACCAAAATTTGGTTGAAATCCAATTGACAGTGTAGAAGTTATATGCATTTAAACATTGGAACTATCAGAAGGCTTAAAATTATTTTGGGAACACTGTCATGGTTGGCCTCCTGGAAATTAAACTGATGTAGTATTATGTACATGTGTGCCAATTTTGAAATTGCTCCCATGCATACCTTGCAAGACATCCAACATGGAGCTCAAATTTCTAGTGCGTTTTTTCAGAAGTTGGTAGCACTGACATCATTTTCAAATATGGACGTGAGATATTCCGGTGCACATCTTGACTCATACTAAATTTGGTTTTGATTGCTGCAGCCGTTTAGGAGTTGATAGGGGGGGGGGACACACACACAGCCGGACAGACAGACAGACAGAGGGACAGACAGACAGACAGACATACACACATTTTCCCGGATCTATCACATAAGTCTACTTTTTCCTCATTTTTGCAAAATTTGAAAAGTAGGCTAAAAGTCAATGTTACGTGATAGTTTGTCTCTCTGTGGGTGTGTATGTCTCTTATGCGTTCATATACCATTCATCCGATTACGATGAAACTTGGGTGAAATGTTGAGTACACTCCAAGGAAGGTTTCTGGCTCAGTAAATCCATCTTACAATAGGTAGCGCATGAGTAGATTCAACAAATGAGCGACGGCGCGCGGTGCGTTTCAACAAAGTCCCGTATGCGTTCATATAGCATTCGTCCGACAGCGATGGAACTTGGATGAGATATTGAGTACACGCCAAGGAAGGATTCTGGCTTAGTAAATCCACTATACAATAGGTAGCGCACGAGTAAATTCAACAAATGGGTGACGAAGCGTTTCAAAAAAGACCCGAATGCGTTCATATACCATCCATCAGATAGCGTTGAAAATTGGGTGGGATGTTGAGTACACTCCAAGGAAGGTTTCTGGCTTAGTAAGTACACTTTACATTAGAAAGCGCACGAGTAGAATCAACAAATGAGCGACGACGCGCGAAGCGCTTCTAAAAAGTCCCGTATGCGTTCATATACCATTCGTCCGATAGCGATGAAACCTGGGTGAGATATTGAGTACACTCCATGGAAGGATTCTGGCTTTGTAAATCCACGATACAATAGGTAGCGCATGAGTAAATTCAACAAATGAGCGGCAACGCACCAAGCGTTTCAACAAAGACCCGTATGCGTTCATATACCATCCGTCAGATGATGACAATTGTTTGAGATGTTGAGTACACTCCAAGGGAGGTTTCAAGCTTAGTAAATCCATTTTATAATAGGCAGCGCACGAGTAGATTCAGCAAATGAATGACGTCACGCGTATCGTATAAGTAAAATGCCGTATGCGTTCATATACCACTCATCCGATTGCAATGCAACTTGGGTGAGTTGTTGTGCACACTGCAGGGAAGGTTTCTGACTTAGTAAATCCATTGATCAATAGGAAGCACACGGGTGGATTCAATAAATGTCGGCGAGCTAATCGTGTAAATAAAATCCCGTATTTGTTCGTAAACCTTTCATCCGATTGCGATGAAACTTGGGTGAGAAGTTGTTTCCACTCCATAGAAGGTTTCTAACTTAGTAAATACATTTCACAGTGGATAGCGCACGAGTAGATTCAACAAATGAGTGACGACACGCAAAGCGTTTCAACAAAGTCCCGTATGCATTCATATACCATGCGTCCGATAGCTATGAAACTTGGGTTAGATGTTGTGTACACTCCAGGGAAGGTTTCTGGCTTAGTAAATCCATTTAACAATTGATAGCGCACGAGAAGATTCAACAAATGAGCGACGACGCGCGAAGCGTTTCAACAAAGTCCCGTATGCGTTCATATACCATTCGGCCGATAGCGATGAAACTTGGGTGAGATATTGAGTACATTCTAAGGAAAGATTCTGGCTTAGTATATCCACTTTACAATAGGTAGCGCACGAGTAGATGCAACAAATGAGCGACGACGCGCGAAGCGTTTCAACAAAGTCCCGTATGTGTTCATATACCATTCGTCGGATATCACTGAAATTTGGGTGAGATATTGAGTACACTCTATGGAAGGATTCTGGCTTAGTATATCCACTTTACAATAGGTAGCGCACGAGTAGATTCAACAAATGAGCGATGACGTGCACACCGTTTCAACAAAGTCCCGTATGTGTTCGTACACCATTCGTCCGATAGTAATGAAACATGGGTGAGTAAATACATTTCACAGAACATAGCGCACGAGTAGATTCAACAAATGAGTGACGACACGCAAAACGTTTCAATAAAGTCCCGTATACATTCATATACCATTCTTCCGATAGCTATGAAACTTGGGTTAGATGTTGTGTACACTTTTGGGAAGGTTTCCGGCTGATTAAATCCACATTACAATAGGCAGCGCACGTGTAGATTCAACAAATGAGCTACGACGCGCGAAGCGTTTCAACAAAGTCACGTATGCGTTCATATACCACCGATTGCGATGAAGCTTGGGTGAGATATTGAGTACACTCTAAGGAAGGATTCTGGCTTAGCAAATTTACTTTACAATAGGTAGCGCACAGGTAGATTCAACAAATGAACGACGACACGCGAAGCGTTTCAACAAAGAACCGTACGCGTTCATATAGGCCTACAATTCGTCCGATAACGATGAAACTTGGCTGAGATGTGGTGCACAGTCCAGGGAAGGTTTCAGTCTTATAAAATCCATTGCACAATAGGTAGCGCACAAGTAGATTCAACTAAAGAGCGAAGGAACGCGAATCGCTTCAACAAAGTCCCGTATGCGTTCATATAGGATTACTATTCATCCAATTGCGATGAAACATCGGTGAGTTTTGGTGCACACTGCAGGGAACGTTTCTAATTTAGTAAGTCCATTGTATAATGGGTTGCGCACGAGTAGTTTCAACAAATGAGTGACGGCGCACAAACCGTTTCAACAAAGTTCCATCTGCGTTCATATACCATTCATCCGAATGTGATGAAACTAGGGTGAGTTGTTGTGCACACTGCAGGGAAGGTTTCTGACTTAGTAAATCCATTGTACAATAGTAGCGCGCGAGTTGATTCAACAAATAAGTGACGGCGCGCGAAACGTTTAAAAAAATCCCGTAAGCGTTCATATGCCATTCATCCGATTGCGATGAAACTTTGATGATTTGTTGTGTATACGCCAGGGAAGGTTTTCGACTTAGTAAATCCATTTTACAATATGTAGCGCATGAGTAGATGCAACAAATGAGTGACGACGCTTGAAGAGTTTCAGCAAAGTTCCATCTGCGTTCATATACCATTCATCCGATTGCGATGAAACTTTGGTGAGTTGTTGCGCACTCTCCCACAAATGTTTCAAAATTAGTAAATCCATTTTACGATAGCTTAGAAGCAGTTAACGGAAATTGAAGAAAAAATTATGTATCCAAAAGCACTTCAAGAAACCAAATTACAATGCCAATACTTTCTTTGATTGGCATTGCAACGCATGCTGGGTACAGCTTGTATATATATAAAAAGGAATGTCTGTCTGTTCGTCTTTTATGCGCTCATAAACCATTCATCCGATTGCGATCAAATTTTGGTGATTTATTGTACACACTTTCGGGATGTTCATAGGCAAAGTTAATCCATTCCACAATGGATAGCGCGCGAGTAGTTTAAACAAATGCGTATTGGCGATGCGTTCAAATACAATTCATCCGATTGCTATCATATTTTGGTGAGTATTAGAGCACATTCCCGAGAAATTTATAGGCGTAATAAATCCAATTTACAATAGAAGGCGCGCGAGTAGCATCAACTAAATGGCGTGCGATTCGTTTCAACACAGTCCCACATGCATTCATATATCATTCATCCTATTGCGATGAAACTTGGGTGAAATGTTGTGTACACTTCAGGGAAGGTGTTTGGCTTAGTAAATCCAATTTACAATAGGTAGCGCACGAGTTTATTCAACATATGAGCCACGACGCGCGAAGCGTTTCAACAACGTCCCGTATGCTTTCATATACCATTCGTACGATAGCGATGAAACTTGGGTGAGATGTTGTGTACACTCCAGGGAAGGTTTCTAGCTCAGTGAATCCATTTTACAATAGGTAGCGCACGAGTAGACTCAACAAATGAGCGACGACGTGCGAAGCGTTTCAAAAAATTCCCGTATGCGTTCATATACCATTCATCCGATAGCAATGAAACTTGGCTAAGATGTTTTGTACACTTCATGGAAGGTTTCTGGCTGAATAAATCCTTTTTACGATAGGTAGGGCACGAGTAGATACAAAAAATGAGCGACGACGCGCGATGCGTTCCAACGAAGTCCCATATGCGTTCGTATGCCGTTCGTCCGATACCGATGAAACTCGGATGAGATATTATGTACACTCCAGGGAAGTTTTCAGGCTCAGTCAATCCATTTTACAATAGGTAGCGCACGATTAGATTCAACAAATGGATGACGACGCGTGAAGCGTTTCAACAACGTCCCGTATGAGTTCATATGCCATCCATCACATTGCGATGAAACTTTGACGAGTTTTTGTGTACCCACCAGGGAAAGTTTTCGACTTAGTAACTCCATTTTTTTATATTTTGCGCGCAAGTAGATGCAACAAATGTGTGACAACACGTGAAGTATTTCAACAAAATCCTGTATGCGTTCATATACCATTCATCGATTGCGATGAAACTTTGATGAGTTGTTGTGCACCCTCCCGGGATATTTATAGGCGTAGTTGATCCAATTTACAATAGATAGCGTGCGAGTAGTTTAAACAACTGAGTAATGGCATTGCGTTCATTCACAATCCGTCCGATTACGATCAAATTTTGGTGAGTTGTTGTGCACACTCACGGGAACGTTATAGGCATAGTAAACCCAATTTACAATAGATAGCGCGCGAGTGGCTTCAACAACATTGCGTGTGATTCGTTTCAAAAAATTCCCACATGCGTGCATGTACCATTCATCCGATTGCGATGAAACTTTGGTGAATCGTTGAGTACACTCCAGGGAAGGTTTCAGGCTTAGTAAATCTTTTTTACAATAGGTAGCGCATGAGTAGATTGAACAAATGAGTGATGGCACGCGAATCGTTTAAACAAAATCCCGTATGCGTTTATATTCCATTCATCCGAATGCGATGAAACTTTGATTTGTTGTTGTGTGCAGGCCAGGAAGGTCTTCAACTTAGAAAATCTATTTTACAATATTGGTAGAGCACGAGTAGATTCAACAAATGAGCGACGACGTGCGAAGCGTTTCATCAAAGGCCTGTATGCGTTCATATACCATTCGTCCGATAGCGATGAAACTTGGGTTTGATGTTGTGTACACTCCAGGGAAGGTTTCTGGCCTAGTACATGCATTTTACAATAGGTAGCGCACGAGTGGATTCATCTAATGGGCGACGGCACGTGAATCGTTTCAACAAAATCCCGTATGCGTTTATATAACATGGATCCGATTGCGATGAAACTTTGAAGACATTTTGTGTACACTCCAGGAAGGGTTCCTGGCTTAGTACATGCACTTTACAATAGGTAGCGCAAGAGTAGATTCATCTTATGAGCGACGGCACGCGAATCGTTTCATCAAAGTCCCGTATGCGTTCATATAACATGCAACCGATTGCGATGAAACTTTGAAGAATTGTTGAGTAAACTCCAGGAAGGGTTTCTGGCTTAGTACATGCACTTTACAATAGAAAGCGCATGAGTAGATTCATCTTATGAGCGACGGCACGCGAATCGTTTCAACAAAGTCCCGTATGCGTTCCAATACCATCATCCGACTGCGTTGAAACTTTGGTGGATCGGTGAGTAGCCTACACTCCAGGGAGGGTTTCAGGCTTAGTAAATCCATTTTACAATATGTAGCGCACGAGAAGATGCAACAAATGAGTGACGACTGGTGTATTTTTGCAAATACACGGAAAGAAAGAATTAGATTTTGCTGTTCATTACTTTATATCAGTCCATTTATTTAAATTTCTTTCCCGCACACACCAACATCGAACCGTTAACTCACGTTTGACCGGTGCATTTGTTCATTTTTCCTGTCAGTTTTTTACAGAAACGCATATTCTGCTGAACCAGCCTGACAGCGTCCCATCGCTGCCTTCCGAACTTCCATTGCTTCAAACAATGAAGACTTCTACACTAATCCGCAGGGCGTCGTGTTCTTCACCAACCAACTATTCCATGAAGACACCGCTCCAAGAATTTTATATTTGTAAAGATTTTTCATGTTTATGTGCAACATCTTTGTTCCTCCCCTCACTCGCCCGCTTCCCCCTCTTCTCCCCTCCTCCTACTGCTCTCTCCTCCGCGCGCGCAGCTAGCCCGCTCGGTCACTTCACGTTCTACACTTCAGTTCTAGACCTCTCCGCGTCGTGAGCAATCGCTCACTCACTCTCTTAAGTGCACTCAACTTCTTGTTGGTCATGCCGTCTAGGCTAGTGCTTTCCCTGCGTCTAGCAGCCTTCACTTGTACGTCGGAAGTTGACTCGGTCAGTTAGAGCTCAACTAGGGCTCGCCTCCTCAAGTTGAGAGACCAACTTTCAAATTCTACGACATGTTAGAATTTTAATATCAACCGTCAAAAGGATCATCGCCTTCTACATGAAGCAAAGATAAGTATTGACTTCAGGTTTTAACCTCATTCTCATCGTCTGGTAATAGCTCAATGGTTATATTTTTATTTTATAGACAGTGAAAGTTGCTATGTGAAAATAACTGCTTTCAAGAGATCTTCTTGATCTTATTTAAACTATCAGGTTTAACTTTCAACCTGAAAGATTTTCTGAGATGCTATCTCAAATCGAGGGATATTTCCAAAATACCCACTGTCTATAGAATCTAGCTTTCCGCCGAGGGATTTTCTACCCAATTAAACCAAGTCATCATGAGTCTGGAACCTTCCAGAACTTGCACTCTATCTACCAGTTATACTGTCATGTATTTTCCACTCACATGAGGGAATACTTTTTCAAACTAAGGAACCGTCCTTATGAACTACTAATCAATAGCTATTTTTTCTTCCTCCATTGGGATTTTCTCTGGCGCATTCAACTACAATCTACAACTTTCTCAAGCAATAGACTCTCGCATATCTAGTGTAACTAGTTATTTTCCATCATTGCAATAACTTTCTTTGCCATAAACTTTTTGTGCTACTACAGTGAACTTTCCATCTATTTCAACAGACCATAGTGAAAAACAGTGTTTGTTCAACATTTCATCCGCGTCGCGTTCGTCCGAATACTATAAATACGGCCATGAACACTTATCCTCAATCCCATTTGATCTTTTCCAAACCCTTTACTAACAAACCAAAATAATAAAAATTGTTGCTTTAGGTCTTTTTTCAATGAGGTGTCACTCTCAATATCTGCCCTCCCTCTCTTGCTTATGTAAAACAAATTAATGTCTGTAAATCGTCGTGTCTAGTACACGCCTTAAGTTATATTGTCTCTTCCTTCTAATGAGGGAATACAATCCTTTCAACTCATGAGTGAGTTATCTCTAGGTTTTACGAAAGAGAAACTTGCCCCATTTGTCTCGTTATCCCTATTTAAACATAGGAATTCTAGAAACTTCATTTCGCTTGTTCTCTTCAGGTTTCACAATAAGTAACCTGCCCTATTTGTATAAACTTCTATTTTATTCTTCCTGCTTTTTGTTGTTGTTACTTTCGAAGTTGTTACTCCTTCTAAGATATTTACCTAGAAATTCTTAAAGTACACACCTTGTACGTGATTTATTGTCTAACTTTAATCACTTCAATTATCTTAAAATTTTTCATTTTATCTTCACCATTTCAAAATCTTGCGAAGATTTTAAAGTATATAAAAGGTTTGAAACTAAAAGAATTGTTAATTGCCTGGCGCAAGCTTTAGATGTTTTCGGAGGTCTGCGACCCCATTTGTTACAAAATCAAAATTATATATTTGCTACCAAACTACTATATTAACAAATTCACAATGAAATTTGATAAAATGGTCCGGTTAACTCAAAAAAGTTGCCAGCGTTTCGCCCCAGTGTACCATTGGGCTCTTCAGTTGGAATTGGTACACCTCTCCAAGACGTGTGGCTAGTACATACTGAGAAGGCCGCTGCAAGGCACAAATGTCACCACGAGCAGCGCCAATGTACTACGGAAGTCAAAACTTCCTTTCAAAAATAATGTTAGCTTACCTTGCTAATCCAAATTGGAAATATCTGTTCTCGAAAGAAACAGGATGTCAATTGTCCGATTGAGTTATGTATATTAACAAATTCACAACTAGTCTCACGCATATACTCCTTCTCAATGTCTCAGCTTCTCTTCTTTGTTCAGAAGAATTAAGCTTTTTTCTGTTGAAAATTGTCGGATTCCGTGATCCTCAAAATTATGTGAAATGAATTACTTGCTTTGTTTCATATGTCTTTAAATTGGTTTTTCACGTCCAAGCTGCGGATGACTGCATGACGTGTTACTGGAAGTTCTACTTTAAGTCTCGGTTGATTGCACTTGTTTTGTTTGTTTATTTTGAACTGCTTGTTTGTCAACCTTGTTTGTATACAAGCTCGGGTAAGGCCAAGCTGCCGTTTACTACCTCTATGCTTGACAAAGGTCAGAGCAAGTTTTCCTTATCTCAACTTTGGCTGACTGCCAACCATTGTCTTGCGAGTTGCTCCCGTAATTTCAGAAGCTGCTCACCTCCTTCTCAAAATAAACTTGTTCTGGTCAAGGACTCTTTCAGATATTTGTATTCGTTATCTCGCTGTACTATGAGGGTCAAGGTCGATCTTACCTATCTCTCCCACTTGCTCACATTCGTGTCCTATAGCTGTTTCTATCCTTGTTATATAACATCGTTGTATATTTTTTACGCGCTCATGTATTGCACCCTGCTTACATATTTTGCACTTTTATTGTTCATTGTTAAACAAACTTGTTTTCTCTCGTCGTTACACTCGATGTGTTTTTGCATTTATGCTTGTTACGTCACGTTTCTTGATGACAAGCATTTTTCTGATTAATCCTTTTGATACTTATTATAACTTAAGGTCATTGTTTATGGCTATTAGATTGTTGTTACCTATGGCGTTCTTGCCTTCTACTCGCATAGTTCCCTTGTTTATGTGGTATATTCTTATCCTTAATCGATGTACTTGTTTCTATACGCTTTGTTTAAATTTGTTAACTCTCCTTTCGGATCTTGTCGCGATCTTCCCTAGAGCTTTATTTCTCGCAGGTTCTAGCTACTTTGTGACTGAGAGCGTTCTTAATTCGCGCCCGTCGCCCCCGCATTCTAATATCCCTGATAAATTGCTTCCACTTATACCTGGTCAGCTCCTCATAAATGCCACCCCTTTTTCCTCTCTCTTTAGCACAGATCATTGGCGTAATGACCAATTGTTACCCAGGAGGGAAGGGAAGAGTCAGAGAAAGAATGATCTCAACTACCCAAATGTTTATTATAAGATCTCTTTCATATTGTGTCCTTGTTCTTTGCTGGTGTTTGCTGTTTCCCCACAACATGGTGTATTTTTGCAAATACACGGAAAGAAAGAATTAGCTTTTGCTGTTCATTACTTTATATCAGTCCATTTATTTAAATTTCTTTCCCACAAACACCAACATCGAACCGTTACCTCCCGTTTGCCCCGTGCATTTGTTAATTTTTTAACATTTTTTTTACAGAAACGCATATTCTTCTGAACCAGCCTGACAGCGTCCCATCGCTGCCTTCCGAACTTCCATTGCTTCAAACCATGAAGACTTCTATACTAATCCGCTGGGCGTCGTGTTCTTCATCAACCAACTACTCCATGAAGACACCGCTCCAAGAATTTTATTTTTGTAAAGATTTTTCATGTTTATGTGCAACAACTTTGTTCCTCCCCTCACTCGCCCGCTTCCCCCTCTTCTCCCCTCCTCCTACTGCTCTCTTCTCCGCGCGCGCAGCTAGCCCGCTCGGTCACTTCACTTTCTACACTTCAGTTTTACACTTCTTCGCGTCGTGAGCAACCGCACACTCACTCTCTTAAGTGCACTCAACTTCTTGTTGGTCATGCCGTCTAGGCTAGTGCTTTCTGTGCGTCTAGCAGCCTTCACTTGTACGTCGGAAGTTGACTCAGTCAGTTTGAGCTCAACTAGAAGTCGCCTCCTAAACTTGAGAGGCAATCTTTCAAATTCTACGACATGTTAGAATTTTAATATCAACCGTCAAAAGGATCATCGCCTTCTACATGAAGCAAAGATAAGTACAGACTTCAGGTTTTAACCTCATTTGTATCGTCTGTTAATAGCTCAATGGTTTTATTTTGATTTTATAGACAGTGAAAGTTCCTATGTGAAAATAACTGCTTTCAAGATATCTTCTTGATCTTATTTAAACTATCAGGTTTAACTTTCAACATGAAAGATTTTCTGAGATGCTATCTCACATCGAGGGATATTCCCAAAATACCCACTGTCTATAGAATCTAGCTTTCCGCCGAGGGATTCTCTACCCAATTTAACCAAGTCATCATTGCTCTGGAACCTTCCAGAACTTGCACTCTATCTACGAGTTATACTGTCATGTATTTTCCACTCACATGAGGGAATACATTTTCAAACTAAGGAACCTTCCTTATGAACTAGTAATCAATAGCTAATTTTTCTTCCTCCGTTGGGATTTTCTCTGGCGCATTCAACTACAATCTACAACTTTCTCAAGCAATAGACTCTCGCATATCTAGTGTAACTAGTTATTTTCCATCATTGCAATAACTTTCTTTGCCATACACATTTTGTGCTACTACAGCAAACTTTTCATCTATTTCGACAGACCATAGTGAAAAACGGTGTTTGTTCAACATTTCATCCGCGTCGCGTTCGTCCGAATACTATAAATACGGCCAAGAACACTTATCCTCAATCCCATTTGATCCTTTCCAAACTCTTTACTAACAAACCAAAATAATAAAAATTGTTGCTTTAGGTCTTTTTTCCAATGAGGTGTCACTCCCAATATGTGCCCTCCCTCTCTTGCTTATGTAAAACAAATTAATGTCTGTAAAACTTCGTGTCTAGTACACGCATTAAGTTATATTGTCTCTTCCTTCTAATGGGGGAATACAATCCTTTCAACTCATGAGTGAGTTATCTCTAGGTTTCACGAAAGGGAAACTTGCCCCATTTGTCTCGTTATCCCTATTTAAACATAGGAATTCTAGAAACTTCCTTTCGATTGTTCTCTACAGGTTTCACAATAAGTAACCTGCCCTATTTGTATAAACTTCTATTTTATTCTTCCTGCTTTTTGTTGTTGTTACTTTGGAAGTTGTTACTCCTTCTAAGATATTTACCTAGAAATTCTTAAAGTACACACCATGTACTTGATTTATTGTCTAACTTTAATCACTTCAATTATCTTTAAATTTTTCATTTTATCTTCGCCATTTCAAAATCTTGCAAAGATTTTAAAGTACATAAAAGGTTTGAAACTAAAAGAATTGTTAATTGCCTGGCGCAAGCTTAAGATATTTTCGGAGGTCTGCGACCTCATTTGTTACAAAATCAAAATTATATATTTGTTACCAAACTACTACCCAACATTGTTAAATAAATTAATATTTGTTCTTTTGATTTATCATTTCTCTAACATAACGATTAGGCAAGATCCTGTCTTCCTTGACTCTTCCCACTTAATGCAAATAAATCTATTGATAGGGTTTTCACCACTTGTTGCATTTGAACAAGAACTCTTAGTCATAACTTATGTCAAACTCTCTTCCTATTTCTCCCTCCTTTTTCTCCGGTCCGAAACCCACTTCCTTTTTTTTCATCATCTTCCCTTGGGGGTTAGGTTATTCCCAAGCTAATAATCTACCCAAAATTTGGTGCCGAAACCTGGGAGAGTCCATTTCTCAGAGCCTATTTATGAGAATCCATTCGTTATTTATTGCTCAAAGTCCATTTGACAATATTTTGCAAATCATTAATATATTCTTTGAATTTTTCAGCTATAACACCGCAGTGCAAAGCTGGTGAAGGTGATAGAGGTCGTTCCTCTCTTCTTCAGCCTGTCTTACTTGCAACCTGTCTTCTGCTGCCAACCTGACAGCATTTTCAAAATGTCGCTACAGTTTCGTAAGTTGTACTTCAATTTACCTATTTTCAACATGTCAACTGAAAAGGATGAAACTCTCATTGCCAGACATTCTTCCTACAAAGGGCAAATCACCAGATTTAGAAATTTCGTTAATAAAATAAATCCCGCCGATTGTGATCTAGACGTCTTGACACAACGCCTTAAGTTGAACTAACGGTCCTATGATTACTATGATCAAATTCAAACCGACATTGAATCCGCTTGCCCAGAACGTCAATCGGATCGGGACGAGGTTGAACCCTTGTATTTTGAAGGGATTTCCAAGGCCCAACAACTGATCCGCAGTATCTTAGAACCGGACACTAGGGTCATCAATCCGGCCCAGTTCGCACCCGCTTCAGTTCATAAGGACAAACCGAAACCGTTACTTCCTAAGATAACTCTACCTCACTTCTCAGGCCAGGAAGGAGAAAGAGAATACTTATGTTTCTGATCTCAATACATTTGAAAAACACTTGCCGAAACGATGTCTCATTGTAAACAACTACGTCACCTTTGTAAGTTGATTAAATGGTTTTGCCTTATTTCTGCACAAAATGGCAATTCAAGTTCGCCTCGCCTTGGGTCACTTCGTTTGCCTTCTCATGTCATTATTTATAGAAGGTAATTGTTTAAACTTTCTATCGAAAACTATCTTCCCCTTGTGTAAAACCATGGCTAAGTTCTCTAGCATCTAGAATAACTAGTCTCAAGCATATACTCCTTCTCAATGTCCCAGCTTCTCTTCTTTGTTCAGAAGAATTAAGCTTTTTTCTGTTGAAAATTGTCGGATTCCGTGATCCTCAAAATTATGTGAAATGAATTACTTGCTTTGTTTCATATGTCTTTAAATTGGTTTTTCACGTCCAAGCTGCGGATGACTGCATGACGTGTTACTGGAAGTTCTACTTTAAGTCTCGGTTGATTGCACTTGTTTTGTTTGTTTATTTTGAACTGCTTGTTTGTCAACCTTGTTTGTATACAAGCTCGGGTAAGGCCAAGCTGCCGTTTACTACCTCTATGCTTGACAAAGGTCAGAGCAAGTTTTCCTTATCTCAACTTTGGCTGACTGCCAACCATTGTCTTGCGAGTTGCTCCCGTAATTTCAGAAGCTGCTCACCTCCTTCCCAAAATAAACTTGTTCTGGTCAAGGACTCTTTCAGATATTTGTATTCGTTATCTCGCTGTACTATGTGGGTCAAGGTCGATCTTACCTATCTCTCCCACTTGCTCACATTCGTATCCTATAGCTGTTTCTATCCTTGTTATATAACATCGTTGTATATTTTTACGCGCTCATGTATTGCACCCTGCTTACATATTTTGCACTTTTATTGTTCATTATTAAACAAACTTGTTTTCTCTCGTCGTTACACTCGATGTGTTTTTGCATTTATGCTTGTTACGTCACGTTTCTTGATGACAAGCATTTTTCTGATTAATCCTTTTGATACTTATTATAACTTAAGGTCATTGTTTATGGCTATTAGCTTGTTGTTACCTATGGCGTTCTTGCCTTCTACTCGCATAGTTCCCTTGTTTATGTGGTATATTCTTATCCTTAATCGATGTACTTGTTTCTATACGCTTTGTTTAAATTTGTTAACTCTCCTTTCGGATCTTGTCGCGATCTCCCCTAGAGCTTTATTTCTCGCAGGTTCTAGCTACTTTGTGACTGACAGCGTTCTTAATTCGCGCCCGTCGCCCCCGCATTCTAATAACCCTGATAAATTGCTTCCACTTATACCTGGTCAGCTCCTCATAAATGCCACCCCTTTTTCCTCTCTCTCTTTAGCATAGATCATTGGCGTAATGACCGATTGTTACCCAGGAGGGAAGGGAAGAGTCAGAGAAAGAATGATCTCAACTACCCAAAGGTTTATTATAAGATCTCTTTCATATTGTGTCCTTGTTCTTTGCTGGTGTTTGCTGTTTCCCCCCAACATGGTGTATTTTTGCAAATACACGGAAAGAAAGAATTAGCTTTTGCTGTTCATTACTTTATATCAGTCCATTTATTTAAATTTCTTTCCAAAAAACACCAACATCGAACCGTTACCTCCCGTTTGCCCCGTGCATTTGTTAATTTTTTAACATTTTTTATTAGAGAAACGCATATTCTTCTGAACCAGCCTGACAGCGTCCCATCGCTGCCTTCCGAACTTCCATTGCTTCAAACCATGAAGACTTCTACACTAATCCGCTGGGCGTCGTGTTCTTCATCAACCAACTACTCCATGAAGACACCGCTCCAAGAATTTTATTTTTGTAAAGATTTTTCATGTTTATGTGCAACATCTTTGTTCCTCCCCTCACTCGCCCGCTTCCCCCTCTTCTCCCCTCCTCCTACTGCTCTCTTCTCCGCGCGCGCAGCTAGCCCGCTCGGTCACTTTATTTTCTACACTTCAGTTTTACACTTCTTCGCGTCGTGAGCAACCGCACACTCACTCTCTTAAGTGCACTCAACTTCTTGTTGGTCATGCCGTCTTGGCTAGTGCTTTCTGTGAGTCTAGCAGCCTTCACTTGTACGTCGGAAGTTGACTCAGTCAGTTTGAGCTCAACTAGAAGTCGCCTCCTAAACTTGAGAGGCAATCTTTCAAATTCTACGACATGTTAGAATTTTAATATCAACCGTCAAAAGGATCATCGCCTTCTACATGAAGCAAAGATAAGTACCGACTTCAGGTTTTAACCTCATTCTCATCGTCTGTTAATAGCTCAATGGTTTTATTTTGATTTTATAGACAGTGAAAGTTCCTATGTGAAAATAACTGCTTTCAAGATATCTTCTTGATCTTATTTAAACTATCAGGTTTAACTTTCAACATGAAAGATTTTCTGAGATGCTATCTCACATCGAGGGATATTTCCAAAATACCCACTGTCTATAGAATCTAGCTTTCCGCCGAGGGATTCTCTACCCAATATAGCCAAGTCATCATTGCTCTGGAACCTTCCAGAATTTGCAGTCTATCTACGAGTTATACTGTCATGTATTTTCCACTCACATGAGGGAATACTTTTTCAAACTAAGGAACCTTCCTTATGAACTAGTAATCAATAGCTAATTTTTCTTCCTCCGTTGGGATTTTCTCTGGCGCATTCAACTACAATCTACAACTTTCTCAAGCGATCGACTCTCGCATATCTAGTGTAATTAGTTATTTTCCATCATTGCAATAACTTTCTTTGCCATAAACATTTTGTGTTACTACAGTGAACTTTTCATCTATTTCGACAGACCATAGTGAAAAACGGTGTTTGTTCAACATTTCATCCGCGTCGCGTTCGTCCGAATACTATAAATACGGCCAAGAACACTTATCCTCAATCCCATTTGATCTTTTCCAAACCCTTTACTAACAAAACAAAATCATAAATACTGTTGCTTTAGGTCTTTTTTCAATGAGGTGTCACACCCAATATATGCCCTCCCTCTCTTGCTTATGTAAAACAAATTAATGTCTGTAAAACTTCGTGTCTAGTACACGCATTAAGTTATATTGGCTCTTCCTTCTAATGGGGGAATACAATCCTTTCAACTCATGAGTGAGTTATCTCTAGGTTTCACGAAAGGGAAACTTGCCCCATTTGTCTCGTTATCCCTATTTAAACATAGGAATTCTAGAAACTTCCTTTCGATTGTTCTCTACAGGTTTCACAATAAGTAACCTGCCCTATTTGTATAAACTTCTATTTTATTCTTCCTGCTTTTTGTTGTTGTTACTTTGGAAGTTGTTACTCCTTCTAAGATATTTACCTAGAAATTCTTAAAGTACACACCTTGTACTTGATTTATTGTCTAACTTTAATCACTTCAATTATCTTTAAATTTTTCATTTTATCTTCGCCATTTCAAAATCTTGCAAAGATTTTAAAGTAAATAAAAGGTTTGAAACTAAAAGAATTGTTAATTGCCTGGCGCAAGCTTAAGATATTTTCGGAGGTCTGCGACCTCATTTGTTACAAAATCAAAATTATATATTTGTTACCAAACTACTACCCAACATTGTTAAATAAATTAATATTGGTTCTTTTGATTTATCATTTCACTAACATAACGATTAGGCAAAATCCTGTCTTCCTTGACTCTTCCCACTTAATGCAAATAAATCTATTGATAGGGTTTTCACCACTTGTTGCATTTGAACAAGAATTCTTGGTCATAACTTATGTCAAACTCTCTTCCTATTTCTCCATCCTTTTTCTCCGGTCCGAAACCCACTTCCTTTTTTTTCATCATCTTCCCTTGGGGGTTAGGTTATTCCCAAGCTAATAATCTACCCAAAATTTGGTACCGAAAACTGGGAAAGTCCATTTCTCAGAGTCTATTTATGAGAATCCATTCGTTATTTATTGCTCAAAGTCCATTTGACAATATTTTGCAAATGATTAATATCTTCTTTGAATTTTTCAGCTATAACACCGCAGTGCAAAGCTGGTGAAGGTGATAGAGGTCGTTCCTGTCTTCTTCAGCCTGTCTTACTTGCAACCTGTCTTCTGCTGCCAACCTGACAGCATTTTCAAAATGTCGCTACAGTTTCGTAAGTTGTACTTCAATTTACCTATTTTCAACATGTCAACTGAAAAGGATGAAACTCTCATTGCCAGACGTTCTTCCTACAAAGGGCAAATCACCAGATTTAGAAATTTCGTTAATAAAATAAATCCCGCCGATTGTGATCTAGACGTCTTGACACAACGCCTTAAGTTGAACTAACGGTCCTATGATTACTATGATCAAATTCAAACCGACATTGAATCCGCTTGCCCAGAACGTCAATCGGATCGGGACGAGGTTGAACCCTTGTATTTTGAAGGGATTTCCAAGGCCCAACAACTGATCCTCAGTATCTTAGAACCAGACACTAGGGTCATCAATCCAGCCCAGTTCGCACCCGCTTCAGTTCATCAGGACAAACCGAAACCGTTACTTCCCAAGATAACTCTACCTCACTTCTCAGGCCAGGAAGGTGAATGGTATTCCTTTTACGTACTTTTCTGCTCCCTTATTCTTGAAAACAATGACATTCTCGATATGCAAAAGTTTTTTTTCCTGCGTTCGTCCTTGGAGGGCCAGGCCTTGGCCTTGGTTGAGTCACTGCCTTTAAGCGCAGATAACTACCACATCGCCTTTAATCTCCTTAAAGAGATATATGGTAATTTACGTTTGTGTGTTGCTCGCCACATTCGCTGCCTGTTCAACTTGCCAGTTAAGAAACAAAATGACGTTACCTCTTTAAGAGACCTGTTAGACTCCATTCAATTGCACGTGAGAGCGTTAAATCAACTCCAGCAGCCAGTCCAAACTTGGGACACCATCCATATTTTTCTAGCTACATCCAGATTCGATTTTTCGACATTAAAGGCTTGGGAAATCGAACTCACTCGCAAGGAGGAATATTCGTTCGAACACCTCATCTCGTTTCTCAACAGCCGGTGCCATGTCCTTACAGCACTCTCATTTCAGTGCGAAAATGTCGAAACGACTTCTCAGTGTCACATTCTGGATAAAGAACCTGTCTCTTCAAATGGTCATCAGCAGCCATCTGCCGAGAACAAGCAAACTCGTTCTGCTTCTTTCAACCATCCAAGAGAACATATTAGGCCGCTCAACACATCTTAAAAATGCACTTTCTGTAAAAAGTTGCACACTTTGTATTCCTGCAAATCCTTTAAAGAATTGTCTGTTGAAGACAGAAGGAAGTTTGTCTTCAACAATAAACATTGCTTCAACTGCTTGTCACCTAAGCATTCTTCTTCTAATTGTACGTCTTCCAACCTCTGTTTTCATTGCAAAAGACCGCATCATTCTTTATTGCACTTTCATGATCAATCGAGGTCACTAGTACCTGCTTCTTCAATCTCCATGCAGAGCAGCTCCGAACAAACTAATGCATCTTCCTGCATTTCTAACGCCCAAACTTCTCACAGTGCGCAAGTCCGTTTGTCCACTGTACAATTCGAAATCCAAGATAAATTTGGAAATTGGTTTCGAACCCGTGGTCTTCTCGACTCTGCTTCAACTCACAACTTTGTTTCGCAATCGTTAATTAAAAAACTAGGTCTTTCTTCATCACCTACTTCCATCAATGTATCCGGCATTGACAATTTGCAAACTCTTCAAAATTGAAAATCAGAGATATTTGTCAAAGAAACACCAATCTTAACTTAAACTGTCTCATTCTTACCAGTATTGGCAAGGACACTCCTAGCAGCTCTATTAATACATCCGGTTTAAAGATTCCTTCGCATTTAAGGTTACCTGATCCTCAGTTTAATGCTCAAGGCCCCATTGATATACTTTTCAGTGCCAATATTTTCTGGAATTGCCTTCGTAAACAAACTCGTAGGCTATCTTCAAACGTGGTCGCCAAAGACACCAATTTTGGTTGGGTCATTACTGGTCAAATCCAACATCCCAGTCTTCAAACCAAATCGCAATGTCATTTTGCTACTGCCGATTCGAATCCCCTTTCTGAAAAAGAGAATACTTATGTTTCTGATCTCAATACATTTGAAAAACACTTGCCGAAACGATGTCTCATTGTAAACAACTACGTCACCTTTGTAAGTTGTTTAAATGGTTTTGCCTTATTTCTGCACAAAATGGCAATTCAAGTTCGCCTCGCCTTGGGTCACTTCGTTTGCCTTCTCATGTCATTTTTTATAGCAGGTAATTGTTTAAACTTTCTATCGAAAACTATCTTCCCCTTGTGTAAAACCATGGCTACCAGTCACCATCATTTTGCTGTAAGCTATGTTTCACTTCTTTCGCTATTTATTAGGATGGCCACGGCCGCCTCCTTCCCCCTTCCTCACACTCGGAAGCCGCTTTTGAAACCGTTTGAAAATCTAAGTTCTCTAGCATCTAGAATAACTTGTCTCACGCATATACTCGTTCTCAATGTCCCAGGTTCTCTTCTTTGTTCAGAAGAATTAAGCTTTTTTCTGTTGAAAATTGTCGGATTCCGTGATCCTCAAAATTATGTGAAATTAATAAAATCAGCACCCACCTGTCGAGAACAAGCAAACTCGTTCTGCTTCTTTCAACCATCCAAGAGAACATATTAGGCCGCTCCACAAATCTTTAAAATGCACGCTCTGTAAAAAGTTGCACACTTTGTATTCCTGCAAATCCTTTAAAGAATTGTCTGTTGAAGGCAGAAGGAAGTTTGTTTTCAACAATAAACATTGCTTCAACTGCTTGTCACCTAAGCATTCTTCTTCTAATTGTACGTCTTCCAACCTCTGTTTTCATTGCAAAAGACCGCATCATTCTTTTTTGCATTTTCATGATCAATCGAGGTCACTAGTACCTGCTTCTTCAATCTCCATGCAGAGCAGCTCCGAACAAACTGATGCTTCTTCCTGCATTTCTAACGCCCAAACTTCTCACAGTGCGCAAGTCCGTTTGTCCACTGTACAATTCGAAATCCAAGATAAATTTGGAAATTGGTTTCGAACCCGCGGTCTTCTCGACTCTGCTTCAACTCACAACTTTGTTTCGCAATCGTTAATTAAAAAACTAGGTCTTTCATCATCACCTACTTCCATCAATGTATCCGGCATTGACAATTTGAAAACTCAAGCCTTGCAATCTTCAAAAATGAAAATCAGAGATATTTGTCAAAGAAACACCAATCTTAACTTAAACTGTCTCATTCTTACCAGTATTGGCAAGGACACTCCTAGCAGCTCTATTAATACTTCCGGTTTAAAGATTCCTTCGCATTTAAGGATTGCTGATCCTCAGTTTAATGCTCAAGGCCCCATTGATATACTTTTCAGCGCCAATATTTTCTGGAAGTGCCTTCGTAAACAAACTCGTAGGCTCTCTTCAAACGTGGTCGCCAGAGACACCGATTTTGGTTGGGTCATTACTGGTCTAATCCAACATCCCAGTCTTCAAACCAAATCGCAATGTCATTTTGCTACTGCCGATTCAAATCCTTTTTCTGAAAAAGAGAATACTTATGTTTCTGTTCTCAATACATTTGAAAAACACTTGCCGAAACGATGTCTCATTGTGAACAACTACGTCACCTTTGTAAGTTGTTTAAATGGTTTTGCCTTATTTCTGCACAAAATGGCAATTCAAGTTCGCCTCGCCTTGGGTCACTTCGTTTGCCTTCTCATGTCATTTTAGCCTATTTTAAATTTTGAAAAAAAAAAATAGGCTTATGAGATCACCTTTTGTCCGTGTGTGTGTGCGTGTGTGTGTGTGTGTGTGTGTGAGGCGTGTGTGTGTGTCCCCCTAATAAAATCTAAACGGCTGGAGCGATTTCAATGAAACTCGGTAAGTTCATTGCGCTGTTCCCGGCGACCTCGACCATGCCCTTCAAATCTTGTTACGTCTCACCAATCCAACATGGCAGCTGTGCGAAATATTTCACTAGCATTCAATATCTCCGAAACTATTACCGATATCGCCCTGAAATTGTGTAATGTGATAAAGGGCACTACTAGAAGTTAACCTATGAGATTTTCAAAAACGTGGTGACTTCAAAACCAACATGGCGGCCAAGTGAAGTTGAGACTTCTAAATAGACTTTTCTCGCTATTTAGCCATCCAAACGTAATGAAACTTTGTACAAAAATTGTTTATACCCATTGTAATGCACTGGAGTCTAATTTAGTTCAATTGTTTACATAAGCTAAAAATGGCGGCTGTGCGAAATATTTCACTGACATCCTATATCTCCGAAACTGTTACAGATATCACCCTGCAATTTTGTACGGTGATAAAGGGTACTGATACAAGTTTGCCTATGTATATTTCATAAACCTGTAAAGCACAAAACGAACATGGCGACCAAGCGAATTTGAAATATTTTAATAGACTTTTCTCGTGATTTAACTCTTTGAGCGCAGTGAAATGTGGCACAGTAAATGATTTTGCACATTGTAATACACTGCCATCTAATTTAATTCAATTGTTTACATAACATCAAGATGGCGGCTGTGCAAAATTTTAAAATTAAGTTTTTATTTCTTGTGTCATAATCATGCGATCGAAATGAAAGTTTCAATAATGAACCTAGGCAATAATTGTCCTTGAATGGTACATAACTCTAGCCTAAACATATAACAATCCTAAATGGCGAGCTTCTGAAATATTTAAACGTTTCTCATTATCTATGAATCATCTACAGCAACCAAACTGATTTTTTTTATGTTCATAGAGACTATGAACATATGTTCACCCATAGGACTTTCAGTAACCTGGTGAGCACAAATCCAACATGGCGGCGACGCGAAATATAAATATTTAAATGGACGTTTCTCGCGAATTAACTATCCGAATGCCGTGAAACATTGCAAGTTAAATGCTTATACAAATGTTGATCCACTGGCATCTAATTTATTTCAATTGTTTGCATAACCACAAGATAGCTGCTGTGCGTAATTGTAAAATCTCGTTTTTACTTCATGTGTTCTAATCATGCGATTGAAGTGTGAATACCACACGTACACAATAATCTTAATGTAATAGTACAAAAATAAAAATCCAACCTGGCGACCACCTGAAATATTTAGACGGTTCTCAATATCTACGGATCTGTTACAGCAATTAAACTGAAATTTTGTATGTTGATAGAGGCAATTAACATGAGCAGGATATATGAAAATAGGCTGTATAGTTCTTCACGGAACTACTTGTTCATCGGGTAATTTTTAAACTTTCTATCGAAAACTATCTTCCCCTTGTGTAAAACCATGGATATCAGTCACCATCATTTTGCTGTAAGCTATGTTTCACTTCTTTCGCTATTTATTAGGATGGCCACGGCCGCCTCCTTCCCCCTTCCTCACACTCGGAAGCCGCATTTGAAACCGCTTGAAAATCTAAGTTCTCTAGCATCTAGAATAACTAGTCTCACGCATATACTCCTTCTCAATGTCCCAGCTTCTCTTCTTTGTTCAGAAGAATTAAGCTTTTTTCTGTTGAAAATTGTCGGATTCCGTGATCCTCAAAATTATGCGAAATTAATTACTTGCTTTGTTTCATATGTCTTTAAATTGGTTTTTCACGTCCAAGCTACGGATGACTGCATGACGTGTTACTGGAAGTTCTACTTTAAGTCTCGGTTGATTTGACTTGTTTTGTTTGTTTATTTTGAACTGCTTGTTTGTCAACCTTGTTTGTATACAAGCTGGGGTAAGGCCAAGCTGCCGTTTACTACCTCTATGCTTGACAAAGGTCAGAGCAAGTTTTCCTTATCTCAACTTTGGCTGACTGCCAACCATTGTCTTGCGAGTTGCTCCCGTAATTTCAGAAGCTGCTCACCTCCTTCCCAAAATAAACTTGTTCTGGTCAAGGACTCTTTCAGATATTTGTATTCGTTATCTCGCTGTACTATGTGGGTCAAGGTCGATCTTACCTATCTCTCCCACTTGCTCACATTCGTATCCTATAGCTGTTTCTATCCTTGTTACATAACATCGTTGTATATATTTTACGCGCTCATGTATTGCACCCTGCTTACATATTTTGCACTTTTATTGTTCATTGTTAAACAAACTTGTTTTCTCTCGTCGTTACACTCGATGTGTTTTTGCATTTATGCTTGTTACGTCACGTTTCTTGATGACTAAAGCATTTTTCTGATTAATCTTTTTGATACTTATTAAAACATAAGGTCATTGTTTATGGCTACTAGATTGTTGTTACCTATGGCGTTCTTGCCTTCTTCTCGCATATTTCCCTTGTTTATATGGTATATTCTTATCCTTAATCGATGTACTTGTTTCTATACGCTTTGTTTAAATTTTTCAACTCTCCTTTCGCATCTTGTCGCGATCTTCCCTAGAGCTTTATTTCTCGCAGCTTCTAGCTACATTGTGATTGACAGCGTTGTTAATTCGCGCCCGTCGCCCCTGCATTCTAATAACCCTGATAACTTGCTTCCACTTATACCTGGTCAGCTCCTCATAAATGCCACCCCTTTTCCCTCTCTCCCATTAGCATAGATCTTTGGCGTAATGAACGATTGTTACCCAGGAGGGAAGGGATGAGTCAGAGAAAGAATGATCTCAACTACCCAAATGTTTATTATAAGATCTCTTTCATATTGTGTTCTTGTTCTTTGCTGGTGTTTGCTTTTGCCCCCCATCATGGTGTATTTTTGCAAATACACGGAAAGAATGAATTAGCTCTTGCTGTTCATTACTTTATATCAGTCCATTTATTTAAATTTCTTTCCCGCACACACCAACATCGAACCGTTAACTCACGTTTGCCCCGTGTATTTGTTCAATTTTTCCGTCGTTTTTTACAGAAACGCATATTCTTCTGAACCAGCCTGACAGCGTCCCATCGCTGCCTTCCGAACTTCCGTTGCTTCAAACCATGAAGACTTCTTTACTAATCCGCTGGGCGTCGTGTTCTTCATCAACCAACTACTCCATGAAGACACCGCTCCAAGAATTTTATTTTTGTAAAGATTTTTCATGTTTATGTGCAACATCTTTGTTCCTCCCCTCACTCGCCCGCTTCCCCCTCTTCTCCCCTCCTCCTACTGCTCTCTCCTCCGCGCACGCAGCTAGCCCGCTCGGTCACTTCACGTTCTACACTTCAGTTCTACACTTCTCCGCGTCGTGAGCAACCGCTCACTCACTCTCTTAAGTGCACTCAACATCTTGATGGTCATGTTGTCTAGGCTAGTGCTTTCTCTGCGTCTAGCAGCCTTCACTTGTACGTCGGAAGTTGACTCAGTCAGTTAAAGCTCAGCTAGAGGTCGCCTCCACATCTTGAGGGGCAAACTTTCAAATTCTACGACATGTTAGAATTTTAATATCAACCGTCAAAAGGATCATCGCCTTCTACATGAAGCAAAGATAAGTACCGACTTCAGGTTTTAACCTCATTCTCATCGTCTGTTAATAGCTCAATGGTTTTATTTAGATTTTATAGACAGTGAAAGTTGCTATGTGAAAATAACTGATTTCAAGAGATCTTCTTGATCTTATTTAAACTATCAGGTTTAACTTTCAACATGAAAGATTTTCTGAGATGCTATCTCACATCGAGGGTTATTTCCAAAATACCCACTGTCTATAGAATCTAGCTTTCCGCCGAGGGATTCTCTACCCAATTTAACCAAGTCATCATTGCTCTGGAACCTTCCAGAACTTGCACTCTATCTACCAGTTATACTGTCATGTATTTTCCACTCACATGAGGGAATACTTTTTCAAACTAAGGAACCTTCCTTATGAACTAGTAATCAATAGCTAATTTTTCTTCCTCCGTTGGGATTTTCTCTGGCGCATTCAACTACAATCTACAACTTTTTCAAGCAATAGAATCTCGCATATCTAGTGTAACTAGTTATTTTCCATCATTGCAATAACTTTCTTTGCCATAAACGTTTTGTGCTACTACAGTGAACTTTTCATCTATGTCGACAGACCATAGTGAAATACAGTGTTTGTTCAACATTTCATCCGCGTCGCGTTCGTCTGAATACGGCCATGAACACTTATCCTCAATCCGATTTGATATTTTCCAAAGCCTTTACTAACAAACCAAAATAATAAAAATTGTTGCTTTAGGTCTTTTTTCAATGAGGTGTCACTCTCAATATGTCCTCTCCCTCTCTTGCTTATGTAAAACAAATTAATGTCTGTAAAACATCGTGTCTAGTACACGCCTTAAGTTATATTGTCTCTTCCTTCTAATGAGGGAATACAATCCTTTCAACTCATGAGTGAGTTATCTCTAGGTTTCACGAAAGGGAAACTTGCCCCATTTGCCTCGTGATCCCTATTTAAACATAGGAATTCTAGAAACTTCCTTTCGCTTGTTCTCTTCAGGTTTCACAATAAGTAACCTGCCCTATTTGTATAAACTTCTATTTTATTCTTCCTGCTTTTTGTTGTTGTTACTTTCGAAGTTGTTACTCCTTCTAAGATATTTACCTAGACATTCATAAAGTAAACACCTTGTACGTGATTTATTGTCTAACTTTAATCACTTCAATTATCTTAAAATCTTTCATTTTATCTTCACCATTTCAAAATGTTGCGAAGATTTTAAAGTATATAAAAGGTTTGAAACCAAAAGAATTGTTAATTGCTTGGCGCAAGCTTTAGATGTTTTCGGAGGTCTGCGACCCCATTTGTTACAAAATCAAAATTATATATTTGTTACCCAACTGCTACCCAACATTGTTAAATAAATTAATATTTGTTCTTTTGATTTATCATTTCTCTAATATAACGGTTAGGCAAGATCCTGTCTTCCTTGACTCTTCCTACTTAATGCAAATAAATCTATTGATAGGGTTTTCACCACTTGTTGCATTAGAACAAGAACTCTTAGTCATAACTTATGTCAAACTCTCTTCCTATTTCTCCATCCTTTTTCTCCGGTCCGAAACCCATTTCCTTTTTTTTCATCATCTTCCCTTGGGGGTTAGGTTATTCCCAAGCTAATAATCTACCCAAAATTTGGTGCCGAAACCCGGGAGAGTCCATTTCTCAAAATCTATTTATGAAAATCCATTCGCTATTTATTGATCAAAGTCCATTTGACAATATTTTGCAAAACATTAATATCTTCTTTGAATTTTTCAGCTATAACTCCGTAGTGCAAAGCTGGTGAAGGTGATAGAGATCGTTCCTGTCTTCTTCAGCCTATCTTACTTGCAACCTGTCTTTTGCTGCCAACCTGACAGCATTTTCAAAATGTCGCTACAGTTTCTTTAGTTGTACTTCAATTTACCTATTTTCAACATGTCAACTGAAAAGGATGAAACTCTCATTGCCAGACGTTTTTCCTACAAAGGGCAACTCACCAGATTTAGAAATTTCGTTAATAAAATAAATCCCGCCGATTGTGATCTAGATGTCTTGACACAACGCCTTAAGTTGTACGAACGGTCCTATGATTACTATGATCAAATTCAAACCGACATTGAATCCGCTTGCCCAGAACTTCAATCGGATCGGGACGAGGTTGAACCCTTGTAATTTGAAGGGATTGCCAAGGCCCACCAACTGATCCGCAGTATCTCAGAACTGGACACTAGGGTCATCAATCCGGTCCAGTTCGCACCCGCTTCAGTTCATAAGGACAAACCGAAACCGTTACTTCCTAAGATAACTCTATCTCACTTCTCAGGCCAGGAAGGAGAATGGTATTCCTTTTACGAACTTTACTGCTCCCTTATTCATGAAAACAATGACATTCTCGATATACACAAGTTTTATTTCCTGCGTTCGTCCTTGGAAGGCCAGGCCTTGGTTGAGTCACTGCCTTTAAGCGCAGATAACTAAAACATCGCCTTTAATCTCCTTAAAGAGAGATATGGTAATTTACGTTTGTGTTTTGCTCGGCACATTCGCAACCTGTTCAACTTGCCAGTAATGAAACATAATGACGTCACCTCTTTAAGAGACCTGTTAGACTCCATTCAATTCCACGTGAGAGCGTTATATTAACTCAAGCAGCCAGTCCAAACTTGGGACACCATCCTTATTTATCTAGCTACATCCAGATTTGATTTTTCGATATTAATGGCTTGGGAAATCGAACTCACTCGCAAGGAGGAATATTCGTTCGAACACCTCAGCTCGTTTCTCAACAGCCGGTGCCAAGTCCTTACAGCTTATAAATTAAGATCATTGTTTATGGCTACTAGATTGTTGTTACCTATGGCGTTCTTGCCTTCTACTCGCATAGTTCCCTTGTTTATGTGGTATATTCTTATCCTTAATCGATGTACTTGTTTCTATACGCTTTGTTTAAATTTGTTAACTCTCCTTTCGGATCTTGTCGCGATCTTCCCTAGAGCTTTATTTCTCGCAGCTTCTAGCTACTTTGTGATTGACAGCGTTCTTAATTCGCGCCCGTCGCCCCCGCATTCTAATAACCCTGATAACTTGCTTCCACTTATACCTGGTCAGCTCCTCATAAATGCCACCCCTTTTTCCTCTCTCCCTTTGGCATAGATCTTTGGCGTAATGACCGATTGTTACCCAGGAGGGAAGAGACGAGTCAGAGAAAGAATGATCTCAACTACCCAAATGTTTATTATAAGATCTCTTTCATATTGTGTTCTTGTTCTTTGCTGGTATTTGCTGTTGCCCCCCAACATGGTGTATTTTTGCAAATACTTGGAAAGAAAGAATTAGTTTTGCTGTTCATTACTTTATATCAGTCCATTTATTTAAATTTCTTTCCCGCACACACCAACATCGAACAGTTACCTCCCGTTTGCCCCGTGCATTTGTTCATTTTTTCTGTCAGTTTTTTACAGAAACGCATATTCTTCTGAACCAGCCTGACAGCGTCCCATCGCTGCCTTCCGAACTTCCATTGCTTCAAACCATGAAGACGTCTACACTAATCCGCTAGGCGTCGTGTTCTTCACCGACCAACTACTCCATGAAGACACCGGTCCAAGAATTTTATTTTTGTAAAGATTATTCATGTTTATGTGCAACACCTTTGTTCCTCCCCTCACTCGCCCGCTTCCCCCTCTTTTCCTCTCCTCCTACTGCTCTCTCCTCCGCGCGCGCAGCCAGCCCGCTCGGTCACTTTACGTTCTACACTTCAGTTTTACACTTCTCCGCGTCGTGAGCAACCGCTCACTCACTCTCTTAAGTGCACTCAACTTCTTGTTGGTCATGCCGTCTAGGCTAGTGCTTTCTCTACGTCTAGCAGCCTTCACTTGTACGTCGGAAGTTGACTCAGTCAGTTAGAGCTCAACTAGAGGTCGCCTCCTCAACTTGAGAGGCAAACTTTCAAATTCTACGACATGTTAGAATTTTAATGTCAACCGTCAAAAGGATCATCGCCTTCTACATGAAGCAAAGATAAGTACCGACTTCAGGTTTTAACCTCATTGTCATCGTCTGTTAATAGCTCAATGGTTTTATTTAGATTTTATAGACAGTGAAAGTTGCTATGTGAAAATAACTGATTTCAAGAGATCTTCTTGATCTTATTTAAACTATCAGGTTTAACTTTCAACATGAAAGATTTTCTGAGATGCTATCTCACATCGAGTGATATTTCCAAAATACCCACTGTCTATAGAATCTAGCTTTCCGCCGAGGGATTCTCTACCCAATTTAACCAAGTCATCATTGCTCTGGAACCTTCCAGAACTTTCACTCTACCAGTTATACTGTCATGTATTTTCCACTCACATGAGGGAAAACTTTTTCAAACTAAGGAACCTTCCTTATGAACTATTAATCAATAGCTAATTTTTCTTCCTCCATTGGGATTTTCTCTGGCGCATTCAACTACAATCTACAACTTTCTCAAGCAATAGACTCTCGCATATCTAGTGTAACTAGTTATTTTCCATCATTGCAATAACTTTCTTTGCCATAAACTTTTTGTGCTACTACAGTGAACTTTTCATCTATGTCGACAGACCATAGTGAAATACAGTGTTTGTTCAACATTTCATCCGCGTCGCGTTCGTCTGAATACTATAAATACGGCCTTGAACACTTATCCTCAATCCCATTTGATATTTTCCAAACCCTTTACTAACAAACCAAAATAATAAAAATTGTTGCTTTAGGTCTTTTGTCAATGAGGTGTCACTCTCAATATGTGCCCTCCCTCTCTTGCTTATGTAAAACAAATTAATGTCTGTAAAACTTCGTGTCTAGTACACGCCTTAAGTTATATTGTCTCTTCCTTCTAATGAGGGAATACAATCCTTTCAACTCATGAGTGAGTTATCTCTAGGTTTCACGAAAGGGAAACTTGCCCCATTTGCCTCGTGATCCCTATTTAAACATAGGAATTCTAGAAACTTCCTTTCGCTTGTTCTCTTCAGGTTTCACGATAAGTAACCTGCCCTATTTGTATAAACTTCTATTTTATTCTTCCTGCTTTTTGTTGCTGTTACTTTTGAAGTTGTTACTCCTTCTAAGATATTTACCTAGACATTCGTAAAGTACACACATTGTACGTGATTTATTGTCTAACTTTAATCACTTCAATTATCTTAAAAATTTTCATTTTATCTTCGCCATTTCAAAATGTTGCGAAGATTTTAAAGTATATAAAAGGTTTGAAACCAAAAGAATTGTTAATTGCTTGGCGCAAGCTTTAGATGTTTTCGGAGGTCTGCGACACCATTTGTTACAAAATCAAAATTATATATTTGTTACCCAACTGCTACCCAACATTGTTAAATAAATTAATATTTGTTATTTTGATTTATCATTTCTCTAATATAACGGTTAGGCAAGATCCTGTCTTCCTTGACTCTTCCCACTTAATGCAAATAAATCTATTGATAGGGTTTTCACCACTTGTTGCATTAGAACAAGAACTCTTAGTCATAACTTATGTCAAACTCTCTTCCTATTTCTCCATCCTTTTTCTCCGGTCCGAAACCCATTTCCTTTTTTTTCATCATCTTCCCTTGGGGGTTAGGTTATTCCCAAGCTAATAATCTACCCAAAATTTGGTGCCGAAACCCGGGAGAGTCCATTTCTCACAGTCTATTTATGAAAATCCATTCGTTATTTATTGCTCAAAGTCCATTTGACAATATTTTGCAAAACATTAATATCTTCTTTGAATTTTTGAGCTATAACTCCGGAGTGCAAAGCTGGTGAAGGTGATAGAGGTCGTTCCTGTCTTCTTCAGCCTATCTTACTTGCAACCTGTCTTCTGCTGCCAACCTGACAGCATTTTCAAAATGTCGCTACAGTTTCTTAAGTTGTACTTCAATTTACCTATTTTCAACATGTCAACTGAAAAGGATGAAACTCTCATTGCCAGACGTTCTTCCTACAAAGGGCAACTCACCAGATTTAGAAATTTCGTTAATAAAATAAATCCCGCCGATTGTGATCTAGACGTCTTGACACAACGCCTTAGGTTGTACGAACGGTCCTATGATTACTATGATCAAATTCAAACCGACATTGAATCCGCTTGCCCAGAACTTCAATCGGATCGGGACGAGGTTGAACCCTTGTAATTTGAAGGGATTGCCAAGGCCCACCAACTGATCCGCAGTATCTCAGAAGTGGACACTAGGGTCATCAATCCGGCCCAGTTCGCACCCGCTTCAGTTCATAAGGACAAACCGAAACTGTTACTTCCTAAGATAATTCTACCTCAATTCTCAGGCCAGGAAGGAGAATGGTATTCCTTTTACGAACTTTACTGCTCCCTTATTCATGAAAAATATGACATTCTCGATATACACAAGTTTTATTTCCTGCGTTCGTCCTTGGAAGGCCAGGCCTTGGCCTTGGTTGAGTCACTGCCTTTAAGCGCAGATAACTACCACATCGCCTTTAATCTCCTTAAAGAGAGATATGGTAATTTACGTTTGTGTGTTGCTCGGCACATTCGCTGCCTGTTCAACTTGCCAGTCGTGAAACATAATGACGTCACCTCTTTAAGAGACCTGTTAGACTCCATTCAATTGCACGTTAGAGCGTTATATTAATTCAAGCAGCCAGTCCAAACTTGGGACACCATCCTTATTTATCTAGCTACATCCAGATTCGATTTTTCGATATTAATGGCTTGGGAATTCGAACTCACTCGCAAGGAGGAATATTCATTCGAACACCTCAGCTCGTTTCTCAACAGCCGGTGCCAAGTCCTTACAGCACTCTCATTTCAGTGCGGAAATGTCGAAACGACTTCTCAGTGTCACATTCTGGATAAAAAAAACTTGTCTCTTCAAATGGTCATCAGCACCCTTCTGTTGAGAACAAGCAAACTCGTTCTGCTTCTTTCAACCATCCAAGAGAACATATTAGACCGCTCAACTAATCTTTAAAATGCACGCTCTGTAAAAAGTTGCACACTTTGTATTCCTGCAAATCCTTGAAAGAATTGTCTGTTGAAGACAGAAGGAAGTTTGTCTTCAACAATAAACATTGCTTCAACAGCTTGTCACCTAAGCATTCTTCTTCTAATTGTACGTCTTCCAACCTCTGTTTTCATTGCAAAAGACCGCATCATTCTTTATTGCACTTTCATGATCAATCGAGGTCACTAGTACCTGCTTCTTCAATCTCCATGCAGAGCAGCTCCGAACAAACTAATGCTTCTTCCTGCATTTCTAACGCCCAAACTTCTCACTGTGCGCAAGTCCGTTTGTCCACTGTACAATTCGAAATCCAAGATAAATTTGGAAATAGGTTTCGAACCCGCGGTCTTCTCGACTCTGCTTCAACTCACAACTTTGTTTCGCAATCGCTAATTAAAAAACTAGGTCTTTCTTCATCACCTACTTCCATCAATGTATCCGGCATTGACAATTTGAAAACTCTTCAAAATTGAAAATCAGAGATATTTGTCAAAGAAACACCAATCTTAACTTAAATTGTCTCATTCTTACCAGTATTGGCAAGGACACTCCTAGCAGCTCTATTAATACTTCCGGTTTAAAGATTCCTTCGCATGTAAGGTTACTTGATCCTCAGTTTAATGCTCAAGGCCCCATTGATATAATTTTCAGTGCCAATATTTTCTGGAATTGCCTTCGTAAACAAACTCGTAGGCTATCTTCAAACGTGGTCGCCAGAGACACCGATTTTGGTTGGGTCATTACTGGTCAAATCCAACATCCCAGTCTTCAAACCAAATCGCAATGTCATTTTGCTACTGCCGATTCAAATCCCTTTTCTGAAAAAGAGAATACATATGTTTCTGATCTCAATTCATTTGAAAAACACTTGCCGAAACAATGTCTCATTGTAAACAACTACGTCACATTTGTAAGTTGTTTAAATGGTTTTGCCTTATTTCTGCACAAAATGGCAATTCAAGTTCGCCTTGCCTTGGGTCACTTCGTTTGCCTTCTCATGTCATTTTTTATAGCAGGTAATTGTTTAAACTTTCTATCGAAAACTATCTTCCCCTTGTGTAAAATCATGGCTAACAGTCACCATCATTTTGCTGTAAGCTATGTTTCACTTCTTTCGCTATTTATTAGGATGGCCACGGCCGCCTCCTTCCCCCTTCCTCACAATCGGAAGCCGCATTTGAAACCGCTTGAAAATCTAAGTTCTCTAGCATCTAGAATAACTAGTCTCACGCATATACTCGTTCTCAATGTCCCAGCTTCTCTTCTTTGTTCAGAAGAATTAAGCTTTTTTCTGTTGAAAATTGAGCCTCCGTGGCTTAGGCGGCAGCACGTCGGCCTCTCACCGCTGGGTCCGTGGTTCAAATCCCGGTCACTCCATGTGAGATCTGTGCTGGACAAAACGGAGGCAGACAGGTTTTTCTCCGTGTACTCCGGTTTTCCCTGTCAAAATTTCATTCCAGCAACACTCTCCACTATCATTTCATTTCATCTGTCATTCATTTAATCATTGCCCCAGGGGAGTGCGTCAGGCCTCGGCAGCCGGCACAATTCATATCCTCGCCGCTAGATGGGGGCTTCATTCATTCCATTCCTGACCCGGTCGGAGACTGGAAACAGGCTGTGGATTTTCATTTCTGTTGAAAATTGTCGGATTCCGTGATCCTCAAAATTATGCGAAATTAATTACTTGCTTTGTTTCATATGTCTTTAAATTGGTTTTTCACGTCCAAGCTACGGATGACTGCATGACGTGTTACTGGAAGTTCTACTTTAAGTCTCGGTTGATTGCACTTGTTTTGTTTGTTTATTTTGAACTGCTTGTTTGTCAACCTTGTTTGTATACAAGCTCGGGTAAGGCCAAGCTGCCGTGTTTACCTCTATGCTTGACAAAGGTCAGAGCAAGTTTTCCTTATCTCAACTTTGGCTGACTGCCAACCATTGCCTTGCGAGTTACTCCCGTAATTTCAGAAGCTGCTCACCTCCTTCCCAAAATAAACTTGTTCTGGTCAAGGACTCTTTCAGATATTTGTATTCGTTATCTCGCTGTACTATGTGGGTCAAGGTCGATCTTACCTATCTCTCCCACTTGCTCACATTCGTATCCTATAGCTGTTTCTATCCTTGTTACATAACATCGTTGTATATTTTTTACGCGCTCATATATTGCACCCTGCTTACATATTTTGCACTTTTATTGTTCATTGTTAAACAAACTTGTTTTCTCTCGTCGTTACACTCGATGTGTTTTTGCATTTATGCTTGTTACGTCACGTTTCTTGATGACAAGCATTTTTCTGATTAATCCTTTTGATACTTATTATAACTTAAGGTCATTGTTTATGGCTACTAGATTGTTGTTACCTATGGCGTTCTTGCCTTCTTCTCGCATAGTTCCCTTGTTTATGTGGTATATTCTTATCCTTAATCGATGTACTTGTTTCTATACGCTTTGTTTAAATTTGTTAACTCTCCTTTCGCATCTTGTCGCGATCTTCACTAGAGCTTTATTTCTCGCAGCTTCTAGCTACTTTGTGATTGACAGCGTTCTTAATTCGCGCCCGGCGCCCCCGCATTCTAATAACCCTGATAACTTGCTTCCACTTATACCTGGTCAGCTCCTCATAAATGCCACCCAATTTTCCTCTCTCCCTTTAGCATAGATCTTTGGCGTAATGACCGATTGTTACCCAGGAGGGAAGAGAAGAGTCAGAGAAAGAATGATCTCAACTACCCAAATGTTTATTATAAGATCTCTTTCATATTGTGTTCTTGTTCTTTGCTGGTGTTTGCTGTTGCCCCCCAACATGGTGTATTTTTGCAAATACTTGGAAAGAAAGAATAGCTTTTGCTGTTCATTACTTTATATCAGTCCATTTATTTAAATTACTTTTCCGCACACACCAACATCGAACAGTTACCTCCCGTTTACCCCGTGCATTTGTTCATTTTTTCTGTCAGTTTTTTACAGAAACGCATATTCTTATGAACCAGCCTGACAGCGTCCCATCGCTGCCTTCCGAACTTCCATTGCTTCAAACCATGAGGACGTCTACACTAATCCGCTAGGCGTCGTGTTCTTCACCGACCAACTACTCCATGAAGACACAGCTCCAAGAATTTTATTTTTGTAAAGATTATTCATGTTTATGTGCAACATCTTTGTTCCTCCCCTCACTCGCCCGCTTCCCCTCTTCTCCCCTCCTCCTACTGCTCTCTCCTCCGCGCGCGAAGCTAGCCCGCTCGGTCACTTTACGTTCTGCACTTCAGTTTTACACTAATCCGCGTCGTGAGCAACCGCTCACTCACTCTCTTAAGTGCACTCAACTTCTTGTTGGTCATGCCGTCTAGGCTAGTGCTTTCTCTACGTCTAGCAGCCTTCACTTGTATGTCGGAAGTTGACTCAGTCAGTTAGAGCTCAACTAGAGGTCGCCTCCTCAACTTGAGAGGCAAACTTTCAAATTCTACGACATGTTAGAATTTTAATGTCAACCGTCAAAAGGATCATCGCCTTCTACATGAAGCAAAGATAAGTACCGACTTCAGGTTTTAACCTCATTGTCATCGTCTGTTAATAGCTCAATGGTTTTATTTAGATTTTATAGACAGTGAAAGTTGCTATGTGAAAATAACTGATTTCAAGAGATCTTCTTGATCTTATTTAAACTATCAGGTTTAACTTTCAACATGAAAGATTTTCTGAGATGCTATCTCACATCGAGGGATATTTCCAAAATACCCACTGTCTATAGAATCTAGCTTTCCGCCGAGGGATTCTCTACCCAATTTAACCAAGTCATCATTGCTCTGGAACCTTCCAGAACTTGCACTCTATCTACCAGTTATACTGTCATGTATTTTCCACTCACATGAGGGAATACTTTTTCAAACTAAGGAACCTTCCTTATAAACTACTAATCAATAGCTAATTTTTCTTCCTCCGTTGGTATTTTCTCTGGCGCATTCAACTACAATCTACAACTTTCTCAAGCAATAGACTCTCGCATATCTAGTGTAACTAGTTATTTTCCATCATTGCAATAACTTTCTTTGCCATAAACTTTTTGTGCTACTACAGTGAACTTTTCATCTATTTCAACATACCATAGTGAAAAACAGTGTTTGTTCAACATTTCATCCGCGTCGCGTTCGTCCGAATACTATAAATACGGCCATGGACACTTATCCTCAATCACATTTGATCTTTTCCAAACCCTTTACTAACAAACCAAAATCATAAAAATTGTTGCTTTAGGTCTTTTTTCAATGAGGTGTCACTCTCAATATGTGCCCTCCCTCTCTTGCTTATGTAAAACAAATTAATGTCAGTAACACTTCGTGTCTAGTACACGCCTTAAGTTAAATTGTCTCTTCCTTCTAATGAGGGAATACAATCCTTTCAACTCATGAGTGAGTTATCTCTAGGTTTCACGAAAGGGAAACTTGCCCCATTTGTCTCGTGATCCCTATTTAAACTTAGGAATTCTAGAAACTTCCTTTCGCTTGTTCTCTTCAGGTTTCACAATAAGTAACCTGCCCTATTTGTATAAACTTCTATTTTATTCTTCCTGCTTTTTGTTGTTGTTACTTTCGAAGTTGTTACTCCTTCTAAGATATTTACCTAGAAATTCTTAAAGTACACACCTTGTACTTGATTTATTGTCTAACTTTAATCACTTCAATTATCTTTAAATTTTTCATTTTATTTTCGCCATTTCAAAATCTTGCGAAGATTTTAAAGTATATAAAAGGTTTGAAACCAAAAGAATTGTTAATTGCTTGGCGCAAGCTTTAGATATTTTCGGAGGTCTGCGACCCCATTTGTTACAAAATGAAAATTATATATTTGTTACCAAACTACTACCCAACATTGTTAAATAAATTAATATTTGATCTTTTGATTTATCATTTCTCTAACATAACGGTTAGGCAAGATCCTGTGTTCCTTGACTCTTCCAACTTAATGCAAATAAATCTATTGATAGGGTTTTCGCCACTTGTTGCATTTGAACAAGAACTCTTAGTCATAACTTATGTCAAACTCTCTTCCTATTTCTCCATCCTTTTCCTCCGGTCCGAAACCCACTTCCTTTTTTTTCATCATCTTCCCTTGGGGGTTAGGTTATTCCCAAGCTAATAATCTACACAACGACGCTTGAAGCGTTTCAACAAAATTCTGTATGCGTTTATATACCATTCATCGATTGTGATGGAACTTGGATGAGTAGTTGTGAACGTTCCCACGAATGTTTTTAAATTAGTTCATCCATTTTACGATAGTTTGGGGGCAGTTAGCGGAAATTGAAAAAAGAATTGTTTATCCAAAAGCACTTCAAAAACAAAATTACAACGTCAACACTTTCTATGATTGGCATTGCAACGCATGCCGGGTACAGCTAGTTAGTTTATAAAATGAAATTAGTTTTCTGGGAATATCTCAAAAACTTTTGGTTTAGGGCCTTAAAATGTGGTTTTCGCGAACCTCTAGGGCCCCCGAGTTTTGTCTTTCACATTGAGGGACTGAAAATGAGTTTTGTCACGTCCATCTACGCCTATTTCAGCATGTATTTTAAGGGGGTAAGCCCCCTTTTATGAGAGGTACGGAGACGAGTTACATCAATGATTAGTGCCGTGCTTCTGATGGATATCTGTACCATATATACGTTGATACACCCAGCCGTTCTCGAGTTATAAGGGAACAAATTTGTCCGCAGACAAACAAACAGACAGACAGACAGACAAAAAATTCGCATGCGTCCATCATAAAACAAGCTGACACGCGTAAATGACTCAAATTTCCGTAGAAATTCCGAAAAAGTCAATCTTTCATTTTTATATATTGAGAGATAGACTTCACCGCTCGGTGTTGACCGTGTTTTATTGCACAAATTTAGGTTTTACTCGCTAACCATTGGAGATACACGAAAAGTGATAAGGACCTTTCGGATAGGAAATTAATTGCTAAAGCTCGTGTATGCCATTAAAAGTTTGTTATTTCTTAGCGTTCTCTTTTTATTTGAAATGGAAATATGAAATTTTGAAACCAAAGGGTGTAGTGACGTCACTTAAATGGTCGCCATTTTTAAATAGTGCAAGCTATCGAAATCAAAAGTATCCTATGTGTAACTCTGGTAAATCAGATACATCCATGCAAAATTTCATTTCAAACGGACCAGTGGTAAGTTACTTGCGTGATTGAGTAACAGACAGGACGACAAACACCATCTCATTTTTAGCCTACCTTCGATTTTTGCAAAAAATTAACGTAGACTTATGAGATCAACACAGGTCGAAAAATTGTGTGTCTGTCTGTGTATGTGAGTCTGTGTGTGTGCGGGTTTGTGAGTGTGTGTACTCTGAATGTCTGTCCCCCCCCCCCTCCCTATCAATTCGAACACGGTGAAACCGAATTGAACGACATTTGGTAGAGAAGTAGCACTAGCAAAGGGCACCTCAAAGTCATGTTTTATATCGCCGCTATCTTGACGGAAACGTAATGGCGGCCACCCAAATGTTCAAAGCTTAAATCAAATTACGACTAACCTAATCATTCGATCTCTACCTAATTTTTCAACATCATACCTTTATGTAGGGAACATCCTTTGACCAAATTACAAGGTCATCAGCCTAAAAGTTTGCGGATGGCGGCCATGTTTGTGTGAAAATAGATTCCCCCCATTAATTCGAACACAGTGAAACCGAATGGAACGTTATTTGGTACAGAGGTAGCAATAGCAAAGGGCACCTCAGTGTCATGTTTATATCGCTGCCATCTTGACTGAAACGTAATGGCGGCCACCCAAATGTTCAAAGCTTAAATCAAATTACGACTAACCTAATCATCCGATCTCTACCAAATTTTGCAAAAACATACCTTTATGTGCGGAGCATCCTTTGACGAAACTATAAGGTCATCAGCCCAATAGTTTGCGGATGGCCGCCATGTTTGTGTGCAAATCGATTCCCCCTAATAATTCAAACACGGTGAAACCCAATGGAACGAAATTTGGTACAGAGGTAGCACTAGCAATGGGCTCCTCAGTGTCAGCTTTTATATTGCGGCCATCTTGAGGAAAACGTAATGGCGGCCACCCAAATCTTAAAGGCTTAAATCAAATTACGACTGAACTAATCATCTGATCTCAACCGTTTATTGCAACATTATACCTTTATGTATGTAGAATCGTTTGACCAAATTAAAAGGCCTTCAGCCCAATAATTTGCGGATGTCGGCCATGTATGTGAGCAAATCGGTTCCCCCTATCCATTCACACATGGTGAAACCGAATTGGACGAAATTTGGTACAGATGTAACACTAGCAAATCTTGCAATAACATACTTTTATCTGAAAGGCGTTCTTTGACCAAGCTACAATGTCGTCAGTCCAATAGTTTGCATATGGCGGCCATATATGTATGCAAATCGATTCCCCTGTCAATTCAAACACGGTAAAACCGAATTGAACGAAATTTGGTACGTAGATAGCACTAGCAAAGGGCACCTCAGGGTCATGTTTTATATTGCCGCCATCTTTACGGAAATGGAAAGGCGGCCACCCAAATGTTAAAAGCTTAAATAAAATTACGACCAACGTGATTATTTGATCTCTACCAAATTTTTCAACAACATACCTTTTTGTGGGAAGCTTGTTTTCTGACTGAACTACAAGGTCATTAGTTTGCGGATGGCGGCAATGTATGTGTGCAAATCGATTCACCATATCAATTTTAAGACGATGAAATCTAAGTGAATGAAATTGTATACAGATGTAGCATTAGCAAAGGGCACCTCATATTCATTTTTAGCCTATTTTCAATTTTGAAAAAAATAGGGTTATGAGATCACCTTTTGTCCGTGTGTGTGTGCGTGTGTGTGTGTGTCCCCCCCTAATAAAATCTAAACGGCTGGAGCGATTTCAGTGAAACTCGGTAAGTTTATAGCACTATTCCCGGCGACCTCGACCGTGCCCTTCAAATTGTGTTACTTCTCACCAATTCAACATGGCGGCTGTGCGAATTATTTCACTTGCATTCAATATCTCCGAAACTATTACCGATATCGCCCTGAAATTGTGCACGGTGATAAAGGGCACTACTAGAAGTTCACCTATGAGACTTTCAAAAGCCTGGTGACTACAAAACCAACATGGTGGTCAAGCGAAATTGAGACTTTTAAATAGACATTTCTCGCGATTTTACTATCCAAACGTAATGAAACTTGGTACAGCAAATGTTTATACACATTGTAATGCACTGGAGTCTAATTTAGTTCAATTGTTTACATAACCTCAAAATGGCGGCTGACGAAATATTTCACTGTCATTCTATATCCCCGAAACTATTACAGATATCACCCTGCAATTTTGTACGGTACTGATACAAGTTTACCTATGCATATTTCATAAACCTGTAAAGTACAAAACGAACATGGCGACCAAGCGAATTTGAAATATTTTAATAGACTTTTCTCGTGATTTAACTCTCTGAACGCAGTGAAATGTGGTACAGTAAATGATTTTGCAGATTGTAATGCACTGCCATCTAATTTAATTAAATTCTTTACATAACCTCAAGATGGCGGCTGTGCGAAATTTTAAAATTAAGTTTTGATTTCTTGTGTCGTAATCATGCGATCGAAGTGAAAGTTTGAATAATGAACCTAGGCAATAATTGTCCTTGAATGGTACATAACTCTATGGCCTATACATATAATAATTCTAAATGACGAGCTTTCGAAATATTTAGACGGTTCTCAATATCTATGAATCTTTTACAGCAACCAAACTGAATTTTTTAATGTTCTTAGAGATTATGAACATATGTTCACCTATAGGACTTTCAATAACCTGGTGAGCACAAATCCAACTTGGCGGCGACGCGAATTATAAATATTTAAATGGACGTTTCTGGCGAATTAACTATCCGAGTGTCGTGAAACGTTGCACATTAAATGCTTATACAAATGTTGATCCACTGACATCTAATTTATTTCAATTGTTTGCATAATCACAAGATGGCTGCTGTGCGTAATTTTAAAATCTCGTTTTTACTTCTTGTGTTCTGATCATGCGATTGAAGATTGAAAACCACCCGTACACAATAATCTTAATGTAATAGTACAAAATTAAAAATCCAACCTGGCGACCATCTGAAATATTTAGACGGTTCTCAATATCTACGAATCTGTTACAGCAATTAAACTGAAATTTTGTATGTTGATAGAGGCAATTAACATGAACAGGATATATGAAAATAGGCTGTATAGTTCTTCACGGAACTACTTGTTAATATCCGTATAACATGTTGTATTTCTACTGCAACCAACATTCAATTATACTCCTTAAAATGGACAAAGAGTTATAACAATACCCATGGATTTAGGAGAAAGTAGGCTATATGATCTTTACTGAACATCTTGTTATATATTAGTATGATTAGTTTTCACTGCTTGCCACGGTGGGTGAGTGGATAGCGTGTCGGGCTACTAACCCCAAGAATGCAGGTTCGACCCTGGCCGTGGTAAGTGATTTTTTGGAAGGCAGCAAAAATACGATACGCATGTCATACGATGTTGGCATGTCAAAGAACTCATTTGAATTCAGTAGGTCGAGTTCATAATGGCAAAATTAATCTTGGGAGTTTCCGCAAACACAAAGTTCCTCATTTCTCTACTAGAAAGCGCTATAGTGTTCAAGGAGATTAGATATCTAACATCTAACCTCCTTGACTTTCATAGTCAAGGAACAACGAAATTCGACATGCAAGCTACCCTCAGGGTGTCAAATAACAAAGCTTGCACCCGGCATCCGAGGGCATACGATATTATTGTTATTATTAGTTTTCACTGGATTAATTTGTGTCAATACGGAACCAATATCAGAGATATGATGAATGCACTGAGAGGCCCGCAGATTAACCGCTGCACCACCACATCCCTCTAATATACAGCTTTATTAATACGTATTGGTATGAACTTAATCATATCTAATAGGTTTCCTTATTGACGATTTAGTCCAATTGGTATTTAGTAAATGTATTACACTTTAGTCAATAGTAATTAGATGAATATAAAATAGCAGACCCGTTTGAGTAATCTCGATGTTCATAAGCTACACTTTCCCCAATAGATTTATAATAAGAGACTTAAGGAGAAAGGTTGTTACGTTTTATTTGAACCAAATGATTATAGATTATGTTTCAGGCGTCCCTACGGCCAAAATGCGAACTGAACAGCAATGATGTCACGTATTTTCCTACACCAAGAGTATTCGCAAATCGCATACTTCTAACAAAAATTGATATTTATGAAATTAGAAAGCCATTCGTCACTGTTAAGGCCATTTCTGTGCTGAGTCCATTGATTGACAGCTTAGTCGTAACCGTCACCAGTTTTTCGATATTTATGTAATTATACGATTTGAGTATTCATTTTTTGCATAATTTCGATTTTTTCAAAAAATGAAAGTAGATTTATGAGATCAACACCGGGCGAAAAATTGTGTGTCTGTCTGTGTGTGTGTGTGTGTGAGAGAGAGACAGTCTGAGTGTGAGTGTGTGTACTCTGAATGTTTGTCCCCCCTATCAAATCGAACACGGTGGAACCGAATTGAACGAAATTTGGTACAGAGGTAGCACTAGCGAAGGGCTCCTCAGTGCCATGATTTATATTGCCACCAACTTGACAGAAACGTAATGGCGGCCACCCAAATGTTCAAATCTTAAATCAAATTACGACTAAGCTAATCATCCGATCTCTACCAAATTTTGCAACAACATATACTTGTAAGGCGAGCGACGTTTGACTAAACTACAATGTCATCAGCTCAATAGTTTGCAAATGGCGGCCATGCATGTGTGCAAATGGATCCCCCCTATCAATTCAAACACTGTGAAACCGAATTGAACTAAATTTGGTACAGAGGTAGCACTAGCAAAGGCACCGCAGTGTCATGTTTTATATCCCCGCCATCTTGACGGAAACGTAATGGCAGCCACCCAAATGTTAAAAGCTTAAATCAAATTAAGACCATCCTAATTATCTGATCTCTATCAAATTTTGAAACATTATACCTTTATGTATGAAGAATCTTGTGACCGAACTACTAGGTCATCTGCCAATAATTTGCGGATGGCGGCCATGTATTTGTGCAAATCGATTCCCCTATCTATTCAAACACGGTGAAACCGAATTGAACGAAATTTGGAACAGAGGTAGCACTAGCAAAGGGCACTTCAGTTTCATGTTTCATATCACTTCCATCTTGACGGAAACTAAATTGCGGCCACCCAAATGTTCAAAGCTTAAATAAAATTACGACTAACCTAATCAACCGATCTCTACCAAATTTTGCAATAACATATATTTAGATGCCAAGCGTTTTTGACTATACTACAAGGTCATCATCCCAATAGTTTGCAGATGGCGACCATGTATGTGTGTAAATCGACTCCCCCTCTCAATTCAAACACGGTGAAACCAAATTGAACGAAATTTGGTACAGAGGTAGCACTTGCAAAAGGCAACTCAGTGTCTTGTTTATTTCGTCGCCATCTTGACGGAAACGTAATGGCGCCCACCCAAATGTAAGAAGCTTAAATCAAATTACGACCAACCTAATCATTTGATTTCTACCAAATTTTTCAACAACATACCTGTATGTGAGAAGCATTATTTGATCAAGCAAAAATTTCATTAATACAATAGTTTGCATATGTATGCAAATCTATTCCCCCTATCAATTCATAGCCTCTGTGAATATAATGAATTTCAGTTTGATTGATGTAAAAGATCCATAGATATTGAGAACCGTCTAAATATTTGGGATGGTCGCCTTGTTGGAGTTTTATATGTATAGGCCATAGAGTTATGTACCATTAAAGAAAATGATTGCGTTGGTTCAGTATTCAAACTTTCACTTCCATCGCATGAATACGAAACAAGAAATAAAAAAATTAATTTTAAAATTTCGAACTGCCGCCATCTGGAGGTTGTGTAAACAATTGAACTAAATTATTTGCCAGTGCATTACAATAAGTATAAGCATTTAATGTACCATATTTCACTCTGCTCAGATGGTTAAATCGCGAGAAAGGTCTATGAAAATGTTTCAACTTCGCTTGGGCGCCATGTTCGTTTTGAACTTTACAGGTTATTGAATCCTACAAATATAAACTTGTAGTAGAGCCTTGTATCGGCGTACAAAATTTCAGGGTGATATCAGAAATAGTTTCGGAGATATGGAATGCCAGTAAAATATTTCGCACAGCCGCCATCTTGAGATAATGTAAACAACTGAACTAAATTAGATATCAGTGCATTATAATGTGTATAAACGTTTGCTGTACCAAGTTTAATTGCTTTTGGAAGGTTAAATCGCGAGAAAAGTCTATTTAAATGTCTCAAGTTCGCCTGGCCGCCATGTTGTTTTTTTGTTACCAGGTTTTTAAAAGTCTCATAGGTGAACGCGTAGTAGTGCCATTTATCACCGTACAAAGTTTCAGGGTGATATCTGTAATAGTTTCGGAGATATTGAATACTGGTGAAATATTTCGCACAGCCGCCATGTTGGATCGGTGAGACGTAATATAATTTGAAGGGCATGGTCGGAGTCGGCCAAAATGGTGGTATGACCTTTCCGAGTTTCATAGAAATCGCCCCAGCCGTTTAATAGTTCTTAGGGGGGCGGGCACACACACACACACGGAAGCCTTTTTTTTTTCATAAAATGAAAATAGACTAAAAACGAGGTCGCTGGTACAACAGACTCTCTCAGGCACTGTGTCAAAACTTAAATTTTGTGGAGAAATATCTGCCCCCATTGTGATCCGGACAGCAGTCCGACAAGGTGATGGTATATCACCAATTTTATTTGACATCATCCTGGAGATAATAATGAGGACTTGGAAAAAAGCAATAAAAGACGAAGGGATAGACGGAATCTACCTAGGCACTAAAAAGCAAAGTTTGGGAGCGGAGTGCTTTGCATTTGCCGAGGATCTGGCTGTGTTAGCGGCAGATATTAATGATGCGAAAATTATGATTGAGAAATTGCATGAAATTGCGGCAATAACAGGCCTCCAGATCTCTTATGAGATAACTGAATACATTGAATCCAAACATGGCAATGAGAAATATTTGGAAACAACGTTTGGAAATATCAAAAGGACAGAAAAATGCAAATATATTGACGGAGTCAACCTAGTGGCCTTGATAAGGAAGCCAATAAGGCCAGAGCTCGTAAGATGGAAACTGCAAATCGATTAACGCAGAATAGATATAACAATAAAGCCATATCCTTCAGAGAAAAGTTACGATATTATGCCACTGTGATTAAACTGGAAGCTCCTTATAGTTCTGAATGCCTTACTTTAAACAAAAAAGGAGAAACAAAGGAGTTAGAAAAGAAAGAACGAAGAATCCTAAGGAAAATATTGAGGCCAGTACAGAGAGCAGATGGCTTATGCAGGTAACGGAGGAATAGTGGCTTGTACAACCAGGCGGAGAACCTTACAGACACGATGCGTAAGAGAAGGATTAAATTTTATGGCCACCTCACACTAATGAGCGACAATAGGTTAACCAAAAGGATATTCACTTACATTAGCAAGTTAAAGTTCACTACAAAATGGGTTGAGGAAACACGAGCAGATCTCAAAGAAGTTGGCATCACTGAAGAATATATTCTCATCAAATCACTGTTTCGAAGGATGGTTGATAAATTTAAAGGGTTTCAGGAAAAAACCTGGCTCTAAAACCAAGTTCATCTGGTGTGAAGAAAGGAGGATACTCAGCGAACGCATGAAGAAATTCTGGGAGGAGTAGAAGGGCTTGACAAGTTGGCCGATTGTTCAACGCAGTCCATAGTGGGCCAGAATGGACAGAGGAAGAAGAAGAAGAAATAGTTGGTATTTATTAATCCTATAAATAAATCTAAATAGGTCTTTAAAAATACTTTGGAATTCATCATGTCGAAAATTTTAGTGTTATGTTCATATGCATTACTATCTTGAGATATTTAACATGGTGTGTTCTCTACGTGAATAAAGGCTCTTAATGGAATAGAGCAACGGTTGAACTATGACTGTATGTTCTTGCTCCAATGGAAATTTTGAAGAAATCCATAATGAAAACAAGATGTTCAGTAAAGAACGTATAGCCTAATTTCTCCTAAATGTATGGGTATTGTTATAACTCTTTGTACTTTTCAAGGAGTATAATTGAATGTTGGGGTTAGTAGCTTGTTGAAATACAACGTGCCGTACAGATATTAAACATGAATATGAGGTGCCCTTTGCTTGTGCTACCTCTGTACCAAATTTTGTACAATTCGGTTTCACCGTGTTTGAATTGATAGGGGGAATCGATTTGCACACATACTTGACCGCCATCCGCAAATTATTGGGCTGATAACCTTGTAGTTTATTCAAAAGATTCTATATACATAAAGATAAAATGTTACAAAATTCGGTAGAGATCAGATGATTAGGTTGGCCATAATTTGATTCATGCTTTTAACATTTGGGTGGCTGGAGTCTCCTTTGCTAGTGCTACCCCTGTACCAAATTTCGTTCAATTCGGTTTCACCGTGTTTGAATTGATAGGGGGAATCGATTTTCACACATACATGGCCGCCATCTGCAAACAATTGGGCTTATGATCTTGTAATTTAGTCAGAAGACGCTCGCCATATGAATATATGTTGTTGCAAAAATTGGTAGAGATCGGATGATTAGGTTAGTCGTAATTTGATTTAAGCTTTGAACATTTGGGTGGCTGGCATTACGTTTCCGTCAAGATGGTGGCGATATAAAACATGACACTGAGGTGCCCTTTGCTCGTTCTACCTCTGTACCAAATTACGTTCAATTCGGTTTCACCGTGTTCGAATTGATAGGGGGGACAGACATTCAGAGTACACACACTCACACACAGACTCACACACACACACACACACACAGATAGACACACAATTTTTCGCCCTGTGTTGATCTCATAAGTCTACTTTCATTTTTTGCAAAAATCGAGAGTAGGCAAAAATCTCTTTGACAAATAATTGGTGTGTCGTAACCGATGGTAGTTTTCTTTTCGAAAATATAAGTTGGATATCGTCATATGTTATGAATCTTATATATTAAAATAGTTTTCACTTTCGGGGGAACCTGTAACCTCTAGAGAGTGCGTCCCCAGGTGGCGGATAGGGGGCCCCTACAGTTTGTAGGGTTGGTTCAAATACCCCCCAATAGAACCCGCGGACCAACAGGTAGCCCAACTCCTGGGGGCTTTATAATGCTGGGACACCCTCTCTCCAGGGGTTACAAATATGGACGGCCAAAGCTCGGGGTTAGTAGTGAAGACCTCAACGGCGAATACGGTGGAGAAGCTGGATTTCAGTGCAGCATATGAGGCGGAGGAGGTACCACAGTGCTCGGGGTTGATAAGAGTAAAAGGTATATGGATGTCCATATATCCAACTCACTAGTGTCTGTTCTGGCATCCAGCGGCTAGTGAGCAGCGTTTGTTCACCTAGTTGGTGCGACTGTTCGAAGTACGGCTTAATCTCAACAATTAAGTCTTAAAATCTTTTGATCTCCATCGGAGGTCACCACAAACAATCTTCAACTTGAAGCAACCATGGCAGATCGACAGGAAAAGATTCCACTACCCCAGGCCACAGTCAATAGATTGGATCCCTGTTCTGGTCATAGGATTCTGGGGGACCAGACATGTCATGTAGAGAAGGATAGGAGCTTCTCAAAACCTCTTCGACCTAAACGAAAGTGTTTCATAGGTACACTTAATGTGAACACTTTGTTTCAACATGGGAAACTCAAACATCTAAGGAATACGCTTGATAAATTCAGCATCAAAATTTTGACATTGCAGGAAACACGATTTACAGATGAAAATCACTTTGATTCTGAGAATTACAGGCTCTATAAAGGAAAACCTGCACTGCAGATCAACACAGGACCAAGACAATTTGGCACAGGATTTGCGGTTAGCAAGTCCGTCACAGATTCAGTAATTGATTTTACTTCACCACCAGAAAGACTCTCAACACTCTCAATATAATCGGGAAACAAGGTATACACACTGATTAACATGCATGCACCAACGAATGACTACAACAGGAAGGACCCTCAGGTAATAGAAGACTTCTGGGAACTTCTGGAGGAAATCACGAACAAAATTCCCAAACATCATGCCAAGATTCTACAGGGGGATTTTAATGGGCAGATAGGAAAAGAAAAGAAATATAGGAGAATTTCAGGACCATACACTGCTCATAGCAGAACCAATAAAATGGTAAACACCTTATAAGCTTCTGTCAAAATTTCAATCTTCAAATTATGTCAACACAATTCCAGAACCCTACGCGTAAATTTACAACATGGATATCCCCCAAGGAAACACTTGGAGAATTCCAGATTTACCATGTTGCTATCTCTAGAAGGAACGCTAAAGAAGTCCTTAATGTGGAAACCAGGAGAGGATTCTTTGACACAGATCATCATTTACTACAAATCAAGGTAAAATTTCAACCCAACAGACAAAGGACATGGGGAACCCAGCTTTTCCGAACTAATCCAGAATACCTTGAATTCAACAAGATGAACATCATTGAAGAAATCCGTCAAATGGATACCACGAGCTGGTCTGAACTTGTAGAGAAAATGAAACAAGCAATAAAATTCGGTCAACCTCCGAGAAAGAGAAAACATAGGTGGTGGAACATCACATGCGATCATGCAATTGAATATAGGTTTAAAGCATGGAATAATTTCAATAGTCATATAAAAACAGAAAATGGCAAGAATCTGTGCAGGTTCGGAAAAACACTCTTAAAATTATTCGCCGAGAAAAGCACAATTATGATAATAATAGGCTAAATTAAATAAAACTGGACTTCACTAATAACAACACCATAAATTTTTACAAGACATTTAGAGAAAATATAGCGGGCTTTCAACCTCCAGTTTATGCTTCCAATGACCTGATGGATCTCTGGAAACTAATACGAGCAATAATTGTCAAATTCTAGCTGAATATTTCAGTACACTCCTTAATTGCGAAGCACCTTCTGAACAACTTCAATTTGCAAAGCCAGTGCCCAAACTTGATTCACTTTCTTCATCACATGAAGAAATAGTTGACATAATCAAGTCATTAAACAAGATGTTCAGTAAAGAACATATAGCCTACTTTCTCCTAAATGTATGAGTATAGTTATAACTCGTTGTTATTATCAAAGAGTATAATAGAACTATTCTTTGTTGAAGGCCAGAGAAACGATTTTCCTCTACCAAACGCCACAATCTAGATAAAAACTGCTACCATCATTGAAGAAAGAAATATAAGAAGTATCTCAAGAATGTTATGGATCTGGAGACATAATCGACCGGACTGGCTGCGTGGCTCGGCGGTAACGTTCTCGCTTGCTGGGCCCTAGGTTGCAGGTTCGTATCCTGGCGCAGTCAGCTGGCATTTGAGGGTGCACAAATGCGAGGGAGCCGTGTCAGTACATTTACTGGCACGTTAAAGATCCCCTTCGGGCCAAAATTCCGGCACCCCGGTGTCTCTAAAATCAGCAGTAGTTAAAAGGGATGTAAAACCAATAACATTATTATTATTACGACCTGCCGTGGGCAACATCCAACTTTGAGTTGAGGCATGTCTTTACACGTCTGGTTGTGCATGGCATTCACAACCCTAATTGAATTAACAAATCTTTCCATGACCCCACAGAGACGTGTGTATACAAACTATGTGGATATTTTCGATAATATAATCCTAACAGAGCGAGTGCATTCTAGCGGCCAGAAGAAGAAACTTTTCAATAAAATCTGGAAGTTACCTTTTTGGCAGCTAGATGTCTCGAGTAAATCTGCTGGCGAATTATGTTTTAATTAAATATATATTTTACACCATAATGTGCACAATATAACGCTTAATAACATTTTCAAGTAACGCAAAATAGGCTGTTACAAACCCTTTAAAATAAAAAGTTAAAATGTATCGTAGTATCATCTTGTCATTCTTCAAATTCGATGCGCATAGAATGATAATGGTATAGTAATCAATGGATCCCCACGTAGACTAGTCGTGACATCTATTGGTGAAATATTGAACAATATAATCCTAACAGAGCGAGTGCATTCTAGCGGCCAGAAGAAGAAACTTTTCAATAAAATCTGGAAGTTACCTTTTTGGCAGCTAGATGTCCCGAGTAAATCTGCTGGCGAATTATGTTTTAATTAAATATATATTTTACACCATAATGTGCACAATATAACGCTTAATTTTAAAACATCTGAGTCATTACAAAACAATAAACATATAACATTTCAAGCAAAAAACCTAGCTCTGATCGGGTTTGAACCATAGGCATTTGAGCGATAGTCTAACGCTCTACCACTGAGCTAATTGTGTCAACGAATATCGTTTTATTTAAAATGACTTACATAGAACTTGTTAGCAAATAATGATTTATACTAAACGATTTCATCACTGGAGTATATTATTTATATATAAAGCATTTCATACAAAGTTTATTTATTTTTTATCACTACGCTATATTGCATGCAATACTCAAATTAGTGAAATATAAGTCCGGCACAAGATATCCGCTGCCATCTTGTCTTATTACTGAATCAGTTCAGCTTTTTAAAATCACGTCTGCACTATAGTATTACAAAATAAACTTTTAATTTCGAACGTGCCTCTTCCTTTAGAACAGTTAAAACGATTCTCGGCTCGATAATCGGAACTGGTGGGTCCCATGATATGGATTATAAAGTTTGCATAATTCGCACGGCCGCCATCCTGAAATGGTATGGCGGACGACCTTGTAATTTGGTCACAAGACGCATCCTATACGAAGGTATGTTGTTACCAAATTTGGTAGAGATCGGATGATTTGGTTAGTCGTTATTTGATTTTACGTTTTGAACGTTTGAGTGGCCGCCATTCAGTTTTAGTAAAGATGGCGGCGATATAAAACATGACACTGAGGTGTCCTTTGCTAGTGCTAGCTTTGTACCAAATTTCGTTCAATTTGCATTCACCGTGTTCGAATTGATAGGGGGGGACAGACATTCAGAGTACACACACTCACACACACACAGACACACACACACACAGACTCACACACACACATACACACACACAGACTCACACACACACATACACACACACAGACAGACACACTTTTTTCGCCCTGTGTTGATCTCATAAGTCTACTTTCATTTTTTGCAAAAATCGAAAGTAGGCTAAAAACAATAGAGCCCCTGGTGAAGATGGACTTATTGCAGAAGTTTGGAAATTGGATCATGAACACATAACACCAAAAATTCACAGAATAATATCAGATGTCTGGAAAACAGAGAAAATCCCAAAAGAATGGAAGAGTGCTTTGATACGCCCACTCCATAAGAAGGGAAGCAAAACTGATCCGAAAAATTATAGAGTAATTTCGATTGTTCCAGTCGCTTATAAAATTCTCTCTAAAGCTTTGCTGAATCGACTCGAGCCATAGGTGGACCACCATATTGGAGAATATCAGGCAGGTTTCAGGAAGGGAAGGTCCTGAATTGAGCAGATCTGGAACCTCAAGACAATACTGCACATTTGACGATGCAGGAACACTACAGTCACATTTGTGGATTTCAAAAAGGCGTACGATTCGGTTGAGAGACAACCTTGTTTAACAGACTAGAAGAATTAGGAGTTGACAGGAAGACTAGAGCCATTATCCAGGAGACATTATTGGGAACTACCTCAAAAGTGAAATTCATGGGAGAAATCTCTAACTCTTTTGCAATTCATACTGGAGTTCGACAAGGGGATGGTTTATCACCACTCTTGTTCAACATCGTACTGGACAAAATCATCACAGAATAGGAAGAGCATGTGAAAGGTATCCAAATTGGAAAGGAGAAAGCGAAAAGAGTCACTGTGAAATGCATGGAATTTGCAGATGATCTGGCCATCTTAACAAACAACAAGGATGAAGCCATATTAGTGCTAGAGAAACGACATAAAATCTCCAGTAAAACGGGACTTGATATTTCCTATGAAGAAACCACAGTATATGGATACCACATCAACAGGAAACATCACCTTGCGAACGCAACATGGAAAAATCTCGCAGGTCACTCACTTCAAATATATAGGAGAAACCATCCAACCCACAGGATTGAACACAATTTCTAATGCAGATAGAATAGTAAAATTGCAGAAGGCGTACAAGTTGACATGGAATCATTATAACAAAACAGCAGTATCTCGCAATGCAAAACTGCACCATTATAACACAGTTGTCTTGCCTGAAGCCTTGTACGTGGCAAAAGCCCTCGTCATTAGAGGAATGACAAGAATTCATGATATTGAGAAACAGGAACGGAAAATTCTTAGGAAAATCCATGGCGCTGTTTTCCGTAATGGAATTTGGGTCAGGAGACCAACAAAGGAACTTTATGAAAATACAGACACCATTATAGATACATTTAGGAAGAGACGTCTGCAGTTCTATGGACACATAATGATAGATGAGAACAGACTCACTAAGAAGATTTTCAATATCGTGAATGCAAGTAAATTAAAGACCAGTTGGATAAAATAAGTACATGGAGACATGGAATTACTTAAAATCTCTAAAGACGACATTAAGGACAGAGAACAATTTAGAAATAAAATCAGAAACTCGAAAATTTTACAAGTTCCAAGGAAAGACACATCAGGGAAAAAAATTGACAGAGGAAAGGAAGAAAAAGCACAGTGAACTAATGAAGAGGTTTTGGGAAGAATAGAAGAGAGGAAAAGGAAGTGAAGCTGTGATTGGCTCAAGTTCTCACGCTCTCATGAAGGGGAATAATCGGAAATAATAATAAAATAGTTTTCAGAAAATTTCACCCTTTACTAAAACTGAAATACCTCGGGAAGTATTTGCGCTACGACGACGTTTGTTGTCTTAAAATGTAATGCCCGTCACGCATTATCGATTGATATCTACCTTACTTGATTATATCATCTGTGTGTTAAAATAATTGCGAATAATACATCCGTCAAGGCGGCCACTCCAGGTGAGATTTGTGCTGGACAAAGCGGAGACAGACAGGTTTTTCTCCGGGTACTCCGGTTTTCCCTGTCGCAATTCATTCCAGCAACACTCTCCAATATCTTTTAATTTCATCTGTCATTCGTTTAATCATTGCCCCAGAGGAGTGCGACAGGCTTCGGCAGACGGCACAGTTCATATCCTCGCCACTCGATGGGGGCTTCATTCATTCCATTCCCTGACCCGGTCAGTCGACTGGAGGCAGGCTGTGGATTTTCACATCCTTCAAGGTCGCACGGAAATAGAATTGAATGACTTGACGGACATATTGTCGCTAGGCGACAACGACTAACACCGTATCATAATATTCAACGCCGTCCCAATAATAAATCTAACTTGATGGCACTTCTACCTGCTCCACTCTGGCGCTAATGTCACATGTATCCATACATGATATCATTAACTTCTACCTGCTCCACTCGGGTGCTAATGTCGCGTGTATCCATACAATAAGCAGAACGGGATTCGCAAGCCAGAAGTCCGTATATACATGTATATCCTGAAACACCAGTATATTACATCTGGGATAAGAGCAACTGCCAGTGGCAAAAAAGAAAAACTGTTTCAAAAACTATAGGCCGAAGGTATAATGTTTCGCCTACAGAAACAGAAATGTATTATTTACGCCTGTTATTGCTTCACGTCATAAGTGCTACCAGCTTCCAGGATCTACGAACATACAAAGCCGTTGTCTATTCTACTTTTAATGAAACAGCTAAGGAGCGAGGTTTGCTAATTGATTATTGTGAATGGCAGCGTTGTTTGGCAGAAGCGTCACAATTTCAGATGCCTTCTCAGTTACGGCAACTGTATCTTACATATGTGTCTTTCAGATCCCTTCAAATGTAAGACAGTTATGGGCCATTTTCAAGAATTCATTATCAGAAGATTATCTGCAGTTTCACGAACCTAACATTGCATATCAGTTCACTCTTATACATATTTCGAATACATTAAAGCTCAATGGTCTTCCCATTATTTCTCTCAAATTGCCAGCTAGTATTGATAATTTCCCACAGACAAATTTTCCAATGAATTATCCGAAACATATTGAGGATCAAATAAGTCGGATGATAAACCAAGCAAATGAAAACCAAACGGCTATAATTACAGAAATTTTGGCGTTAGTACTGTACCCGAAATTTAATTGTGGCTATCGGTTACGCTAGCTTGAGTTGGAATTTATTGCTTGGATATTAAAGATTGCGCTGAGATCGAGCCGGTGAGGACATGGGAAGTGACGTAGGAGGATAAGGGAGAAGAGAGCATTACCCCTCTAACGCGTGGCATCAAGGGAAGAATGCAAGAAATTTATGGAATTAACTTAGAAATGAAGCCGTATTTAATATCAGAAACGAAAGGAATAATGTTGAATATTTATTATAATAATAATTGAGAAGGTGGACAACCCCTTAATAGAGAATAATGGCTCTATTACAGCAGATATTGGTCATGGTTGAATAGCTGACGTAAGTAGTACAGCGACAAGCATTCTACCCTTCCATAATCAGGGGAAAGAGAAGTCACGTGTTCAGCGAGGTGGACAGTTGCAGCACGGTGTGGAGAGGATTTTATTCTAGTGTATTCTGTTACAGTATGCACTTCAGAACAGTGCGTATTGCCTGACCAACAGAGTAAATGCTAGCGAAGTTAACATTGTGTGACCAAATAGCGCGACGAAGTCAAGTAGTATGTGGGAAGCAGGATCGCTACCACGATGGATAGAACGGACACAGCCGGTGATGTGAAGCACATTAGTTTCGCAGTGAAGTTGCTTCAGTACACTTTAATCTACAATACTTTCACAGTTTATAACTTGTAACGCAGGCAAGCGATATGTTTCACTTGGTGAAAGTGGACTTTAGACTTTACGATGAATATTATTGTTCAGCATTGGTTGAATGAGGCTAGTAAATCACTTCATGATTATCTGCATATGGCGAGGCCAGAATTTTTATGCAGTCGTCTTACGGGACATTGCAGCTGACATTCTTATTTCACTGATAGTTGGACATATACTTTCAATGATCCAAATACTTGCTACAATTCACAGCTTATGCATTTTCAATGTGAATGCTTGCGACCCGATGAACTTTAAAATATTTTCACCAGCATAATGGATAGCAAAGCTGATGTGTATTAATATAGCACATGCTAGGCGACCATGGGGTCTTTCATCTATAACTCGAATGTTCAAATGGAACAATGGACTTCACATATTTTCTGGAACGGTGAAGTGTTCGATAAATGACTTGGATTTATGAACAGTTATGGACATGCTTATCATATCACGTTCAGATACAGGATGTCTGACAAACTTGCATACAATTTAAACTTTTTTATTCGTCAATGCAGATCAACAGTACTTAGCAAGAACGTTATTAGTGTGTGTCCATCGGCATTTTTCTCACGGAACAGTGGCGAAGTATAGCCAAGGACTGAATGGGGTACCCATTTGAGTGAAACATTTCGATGGATTATTGGACAATATCCGTGGAGGATATCTTCTATTTTACGATGTGTGGCTAGGCACAACGAGATACGGGATGGCGGAACCTAGTGACGGGGTTCGATTCCTACCGAGGCGAATGACTACATCGTGACATGCATTACCATGGGGAAAATGCATTCCAAATGTCACAGGACGAAGATTTCGCCGATCTTTCGAGAAATCAATCGTAAATACTTGGATTATCGCCAATCTTGGAATATATATTTTTTAAACATCTGGAATATTGAAGGTAATGTGAGTGTTTATGGATTTTCTGATATGATTTTGATATGACCCTGGGCATACTTGTATATCAATAGGAGTGTTATTTGAGACATTGCTTGATATTTTCTACATTTCATTCTGATGAATTCGCTAAGATATGGTGGATTCCATGTGAGATGGCAGGCGCATTTTACCGATCTTTGCTATTTACCGACGTTATTAGGCAGGGTTTTCGATCATGTTTTTCTTGAGTAATAGTGCATTCTGAGCACAATAGTTTTTTCTATCAAGTATTTCGAGACTCGAGACTTGCAGTCGGGTATTTTTTGACAGCTTATAGCATACTAGCGAGTATGTGGGATTTATTATCAGGGATTTTTGTTTTATTGGATCTGTTTTGAGCTATGGAATTTAATTAGCTCTAGCGAAGCAGTATCACTTTTATCCGACAGTATATTAATTGTTGATTCCAGTCATGTGCATTCAATCATTAGCCGTTGAAGACAGGGCCTTTTGCTATACGCAATTGTGTGGTGTTAAACGCTTTCCCTGTCGTCTAGGGACTAATCATCTGAGCCGTCGAAGATGGGGCCTTTTGCTCTGAGCAATCGTGTGGTGTTAAACGCTATTCCCATCCGTAGGAAATATCATCTTATCATCTGAATGCAATGGTGACTGTTAGCGAAACAAGCAATAATTTACTGGTCATTTATTAGTTGATCTTCATTAAGTAATTTAAAGATAAATGTCAAAAGGATTACATTTAGTGATTCTTGTGTGGTAGATCCAATAGTTTTTGTTGCATTGTTCTATTTAAGGGTACAGTAATTTAATATCTGTTATAATTTTTGGTGAGTTGATGTAAACCTTGGACAAGGATTTTGGGGGATTGATTCTTTTAAGACGAGTTCTTCCTTTTTATGAATTTATCACAGGCAGATTATGAACAGCAACGATGATTATTATTAAATATGACACAGTTGGTGTTCTATTGAAATAAATTTCAATGATCTTTATAGAGCGGTCTAGGAGGTTGATTAAAACTTGGATTGGATTAGAATTACTTCAGTAATTTTTCATGGTATTTGAGAAGTTGTCTAAATATGATAATAGTGACCACAGTTCTCATGGGTCAAATTTATGAATATCTAAAGCTAGTCTAATAATAAATTTGTTGATTATTAAATACGATGAGTTGAGTTATTTTTGCCAAACGTTATGTGTTATTGCCAAGTTTTGTGATATTACCACTTTGATATTAATGATGCAGACTAGAGGTCGTCGAACCCAGTCTTATATTTTCAAATTCATGCTGTGCGCTGAATATTTGTGATGAAATGTGGTGAAATAATAGTGTTCAAATGTGATATTTGATGAATTGATTTATGTGGTGTTTGAATCAAGTGGTTAATTGTGGATGATAACGTCCAATGTGGTGTAGTGGAAGCAATGAAATTTTTTGGCAGGGCAATCGAGTATAGTAAACGTTTATTATGACCTGTAACATGTGTGATTAAGTCTGGCTTTATAATTTCACTGAAATGATAGATTTTGATGGCAACTTTCTTTAACCATATTTTCTAGAAATTATCCAAGTTTCTCTAATAATAATTTTTGGAATTCTAATCTATAATTTAAATAAATTAAATGATAATAAATCTAATAATAAAATTAAATGATCTGACCTGATAATAATAAATAAAATAATAAATTAAATGAACTGATAATTAATATAATAAGTTAAATGAGCTGATAAGTAGTCTGATAATAATTTAAATGAAGTGATGGTGAATATAATAATAAATTAACTGGAACTGCTGATTTTAGCTGAGTGGAATATAATGATTTGAGCAGACAGCTGATTTTAGCTGAGTGGAATGTAATGATTTGAGTAGACAGCTGATTTAATAACAGCCGATGTGGTAACATTTAATGTTTTTTATATGCATTATGAGCATTATACGAGATAATTATAACGATAGAGACTTCGACAGGATGAATGTAAATAGTTTGTATAAATTTGTTGTTAGTTAAGTTATATAAGTGGTAATAATTATTCCAACATTTGGAATATGAACATTCAGTGAAATTACGAATGGTTGAATATGTTATTGATATGAATTTAATTGTTGTTGTGTGTTAGATCAGTGTAAAATTTAACTAGTTCACGTGCCATGATGTTATATTTAATGAGGATAGGTCTCAAGGCTCACAAAGAAATCAGTGACGACTGACAAAGTGCTACGGTGACCCTGAGAGCACAAGAGAACTTTTAGTTTATTTTCTTTTCACGTGAACAAATTTCTTTGAGCTAGTGCGGAGATGGTATGACTTGAATGAACAGTTAGAACCTAATAGTCGTACTCTACCAAACTCCTAGGCAGGAATTTTTGATTTATTTGTCTTGTCATTCAACTTGAATAAATCTTCTTTTGATTTTAATTTATATGACCTCACGGCAGTTTATTTTCCCAGTCCTTTCCTGTGTCATAATTAAGGATTCACCAGGAAGGATGTGGTTTGCTAGGAATTCAGTTGATGGCGCCCTTTTATTAGCTATTTAATTAAATTTGAACCCGTCAATGACCCAGAGATACTTTGTCTCGTGTTACCCACTGCTTTTGTGCTATTTTTCAACTGAATCTCCGACACATTCCTTGTTTTATTTTGTGTTTACTTCAATCCGGTCTGGCCTAGGATGCCGGGTATGCGGTGTTATGGCAGTTGGGTCATCGCATACCTCGGACGAACGGGTGCAGTACAAAACAACAATGATAGGATGAGTAATGCATATTTCATTGATGGTCCAGGGGACACCGGGAAAACATTTCTTTACCAATGCTTGATTCACAGTTGCACAAATTTGTGGTTATATGCAGTTTCTGTTGCATGGACTGGTATTGCAGCAATGTTACTACCTCAGGGGCACACTGTACACAGCCAGTTCAAGTTATCTCTAAATCTACATGACAGTTCTGTATCAGGAATAAACGTTAACACCAAGGAGGCTTTTTATATTCGTTCAACAAAACTTATCATCTGGGATGAAGCCCACTATGGCTAATAAGCACGCGTTGATGTGTGTAAATCGGCTGCTCAAGGACATCATGAATAACGACGTGCCTTTCGGAGGAAAGATTATCATTTTAGGCGGAGATTTTAGGCAGGTATTACCTGTTGTGCCTCATGCATCTACAGCAGCTTCAGTCCAAATGTCACTAAGGTTTTCTCCTTTGTGGCCATTATTCAAAAATTTTAAACTCATCAAAAATATGCGAGCGGATACAGATCAACGTGACTTTCCAAACTTCTTGATACAAATTGGTAATGGTGAATACCCTCAAATGTTGGAAACAATTTCCTACTTCCTCGCCTTGACCTTACGCCATCAGATACTTCTATGCATTTTTCCTTCAAAAGGAGGCAGTTTTCAGTACGTTTGGTTTTTTTATAACTATCAATAAAGCTTAAGGTCAAACACTAGATCAAGTAGGCATTTATTTACCTCAACCGGTGTTGAGCCACGGACAACTGTATGTCGAACTATCGGGAGCAAGATCTTTCATGACGTCAAATTTCATATAGAACCAAAAGGCAAGCGAAAAGCAAATGCCGTGTGGAGGGAAGTACTATTAGTTTGTTGAAACGAATGTTGCAGAGGAGCACAGGCCTCAGCAAACGGGACAGAGATTAAATAACAATTATACAAGGACGTCCGCATCCCTAATAAGATAACTGTCCTGTGGTAATGGTAAAAAAAAGTGCTACTGACCTACTGTGCCCGTGTGTACACCTGGAGTGACAGACAACCACATGTGAGGTAGCAGTAAATACAGTGTTAGCATGAGATCTCTCTCGGGGCGTTCTGGGCTTGGACTGTAATTACTAGACACTGAATTCGTGCTCCCTGTGAAGGAATACGAAAGACGTCACGACATATAACAAGAGAATTAAAAACATATTTCAAAATAAACCAATTCACCAAAGAAAATTTATTCCGTAAATATCTGCCGACTGGCAGAAGCTAAAAAATAGCACACGCATTCCCTATTGCATTTTATGTCTCTCAAATAAAAATAAACTACAGTCTCATTTAAGTTTGTCCGATGGGCTAGACTATGTTCATGAATTACACTTTCATTTGTTAATCTATACACTTTAGAAACAACATAAAATTAATTTCACTTTACCGTATAAAGTTGTATTGTTCAATCATTCTATTCACTTATTTACAATTCACTTATTTACAATCCTGACACTAGCATGGATTATTTTCACATTCAAAGTTTCACATTTTGATTCCAGATTTCCTTAGGAAACGACACAATTCTTAACGAAATTAAATACACATCATAGTGATTATTACTGGGCACAGCAATTAAATCTTTACAAAAGAAATTTTATAACAATAATAATAATCAAGTTTGGTTACTTTGAAGTTAGATTGGAATATCCTTTTATAATTTTCAGGATTTAATTCACTGGACATGAATTCAGATGGCCATAGTAACAATTGGCAAGACAACATTGCTTGTAATAATTAATCATTGGAGCTGATACTATCATAGGGGAAATCTTTAGGATTTGAAACATATTGAAGCTTATGGGACAGGATCTGACTCCCGAAATTTCCCATTTTATTTCATATTAACAAGCATACAACTTTCTGTGGATCTCAGGATATGACTCCCGTTACGTCCACTACACACGAGGCTCAAAGCCTCTTTTACTCTTTCGCAAAGTGTATTGGCACAACATAACATCAATTCAGCTTCATTTAACAATACCCTAGACAATAACTAATCGTAAGCTCTCAATTTTTACATTAACAATTAATTGTTTAATCATATTCAACACTTTTATCATAGTCTTTCATATGTATCATTCTGATGGAATATTAATTCCATAGCTGTTCATATAATCAGTATTTATCAATATTTATTCATAGACATATATTATTATTATCATTATTATTATTATTATTATTATTGGAAACATATATTCTGTCATGCAGATGGAATATTATTAATTCGTAAGCTGTGTCGTAAATCTGCTGCGTTCTGAATGGGGTAAGGCTTCCCATCTTATTACGGCAATATCAAAATGAAATATTGAGGATGCACCTCTGCTACAAGTCTACTTGACTGCAAGGAAAAGTTACTCCTAAAAATGTACAATCATTTAACTATAAATGCGCTCCTTAATAATAGAGAAAGTGAATTGGTTTTATCGGGAAGCCTCCGTGGCTTAGGCGGCAGCACGTCGGCCTCTCACCGCTGGGTCCGTGGTTCAAATCCCGGTCACTCCATGTGAGATCTGTGCTGGACAAAACGGAGGCAGACAGGTTTTTCTCCGGGTACTCCGGTTTTCCCTGTCAAAATTTCATTCCAGCAACACTCTCCACCATCATTTCATTCCATCTGTCATTCATTTAATCATTGCCCCAGAGGAGTGCGTCAGGCCTCGGCAGCCGGCACAGTTCATATCCTCGCCGCTAGATGGGGGCTTCATTCATTCCATTCCTGACCCGGTCGGAGACTGGAAGCAGGCTGTGGATTTTTCAATTGGTTTTATCGGAACGGAGGAAAATTCATGGCTTTAGAAATTATTTAGCCTTTTCGGAAGTCTACGGTATCATAATTTCTGTGGCGAGTTGACCTCCCTCGGTGCAGATCGAATCCAAGCACCATGGATCTGAGAAGTCTAAAATGCTGGACATGGGACATGTTAAACATTCAACTCCCTCTGTGCAGATCGAATCCGGGCACCACGGATCCGAGAATTCTACACGATGGGCATGGGTCATGCTTATAGCGCTCCGCTCTCCTGTCATCCACAGAAATATGCCGCAGGTGTCCCTGCTCCTCGTTCCTAATGGGTCATCCTGGCATGATCTTCTCACATCCCGCCGCCTTAGCTGCTAACCATATTTACTAACCGGGGCAGTGAAATTGTTCTATCATGGGGCTGTTCTTCATGTATACAAGGCATGTTACTAGCTTGGCCCATTGCCGATAATGAAGTCCACTTATATAATCCAGTGGTCTGACTGGACAAATAAATAGGTAACAGTTCCTGGTGATAATGTCTTCTATAAATCAAGGGTGGAATCTGGCCTGATAATTCCCCGTAAGAATGTGAGTCGCAAATGTTCAATGTGGTCCCAGTTCCTTCTTTCGGTTTAAGTGGTGGGAATAGCACAAGACAAAGTCATATACTTGTGTAACAAGTCACTCACATACCTTGAAATTTGTTGAAGTGTTCAACCTTCAAATATTATAAGTTTTGAAGCACTGTTATGTTACCACAAACGTAGCACAAAGTCTATGTCCACTCGGCATAGTTGCGTTGTATAAGTTGCCTAGCTCCTAAGAGCGCTCGTTCAGTATAACGGCGTATTCTACTGTCGAGGACACACACACACACGTGGACTATTATGACGACTCGATGACTGCGTCAGTGGGAGATACCTGACCTCTACCAGGGCTGGCTTATATACTGTCCCCAAGACACATATCGATTTGTCAACTCGCATTACGTAATGTTGGATCTTATGTTTCTTTGGCTATATCCATATAAGGATCCAGAAGTTTGGTAAATTCCAATAAAACAACAGGAATAAGCTGGTGAATTACTCCTTACTTCATTCTGAAGTGCTGATATAACCTTCTTCCATAACAAAAGCTTAATAAGTATAACAGCTTTCAACATCCGTTGGCTACTCGTGAAACGGGCGATGGGTTCAAACTCTGGTGGGCCGACAGCTTGGAACCTGCTAGCTGACGTAATAGCGCGCCCCCTTCGTATTCGCGCTAGAACACATCATCGTAAATGGGCCGATACGCCACCTACCTCTTCAAAAATAATATTCTTCATTTTTTTTCATTTCGCTCGATGTTTCCTCTTCTTATTTGGCGTGATACAATCTCAAGCTGGCTGCATTAAAAATGTGCTCTGAACTTCCTCATTTCGTGTGATTCCTCCTTCGGTTCTAATATGGCGTCCTTCGCCCTGTCATCTCCTTCTTCTTCGATGATGTCGTTCCATCTAATTTCTTCCTCCATCAAATCCTCTTCAGTGGTCTTCCCTAAGATAATCGGTGTGAAGCATCCTGCTTGCTCTATGTCAATCTGCCGTAAAGCGGTGCTTTTTCCTTTCCTTTGCCTTCCGTAGAAGTTCCAGGTTTAGGCTCTTCCTTCTCGTTCATCTGGGTAAGCTCTCCTTAGTATTTCATACTTTCTTTATGTCTCTCTTCTAAGTACTGGCGATCGTTGGCATCCCTGGAGTTTTGGTTTTTCTGATTCTGGACTCTTGGATTATTCCTATCATCCACGTTCCTCCAATTCGGGTTTTTCCTTCGATAGTCGTACTGTCTCCCACGGCGATATCTCCCTCTTCTCTCATATTGTGGATATTGTCCTTGGTATTTCCCGCCATAGGATTCCTGTCGTGGTCTTCCCTCACGATTGTCACGTGGTTGGTAATTCCTCTCAGTATCACCACTCGGCGTTTGGCACTGTCGGTCCGTCGTTACCAGGTTAATGGTTCGAGGATTTGACCTGACGTTCCTCTCCCGAAAATGTTGGTTGCTGACGTGATCTTATCGTTGAAGAACTTCATCAAGATCTTCCAAATTTTCGGCTCCAGCAGCTATTAAAGTTCTCTGGACCTCTAACGGGAACTGACGTGTCAATGCCGTAATCAATTCAGACTCGGGCATTGGAGGTTGCAAAAATTTCAGTTTCGACAACTGGCTTGCGAAGTAACTTGAATACTGCGTAGGTTGGGTGTTTGAAAACTTTTTCGAATAGGCCTCAGAACGAATGTCCTGCTGGATTTCTGCAGACCAAAATTTCTTTAAGAGATTTCCAGAGAAATCTTCGAAATCTGTCATGGTGTACCTGAAAACTCGATAACATAAAAGTGCGGGATCCTCAAGCAGTTTGCCTATCACTTTCACCTCCCTAGCTGGTGAAACTCTCATTTCCGATAGATAATCCTGGACTTCTTTAAGAAATTCTACCGGGGTAATGGTACCTACACCACTAAATTTGGCTGGTGTTTCATCCTTGCTCTTAATGACTGCCATCACTGAATCACGACCAGGTGTTTGACTGAAGTGAGAATAAGGTGTCTTGGCATTTGTCATGTTGGAATCTTTGCATCTTTTTCCTGATTGGTATTCCATTTCCATAGACCTCATTTTGTTTTCTAATGCAGAAACAGCTGTTTGAAGATCATTTGAGTGCGTTTTCACGCTTTCTATCTTCCTATAATCCTTGCTGTCGGATGTTAATCATTCAGATGAAAATTTGGAAATATCTACCCTTAACCGTTTCAAAATTTTGGCTTTCAAGCGGTCCGGCTGAATTTCCGTTTACGATTGTTCCTGCTGAATTTTAGAGACCTCTACTTTGATTTGCTCTTTCATTTCGGTCTTTAACAGTTCAGGTTGAAATTTAGAAATTTCCTCACTGATTTGGGATATTTCTGGCTGAAATTTAGAAATTTCCACCCTAACTTGGGATATTTCAGTGTTCGACCGTTCAGATGGTGTTTCTACAATTCCGGCCTTCAGCTGTTCTACCAGTTCAGATTTCATTTGCTGATGAGCAGTCTGTAACTCCAGGGTTGTAACTGTTTTGGTTTCGATTTTCGTTTTTATTTGATTAAAATCATCCTGAAAACCCTGGTTATAGGTTTCTATGCGACTAAAGATTTTCTCGGAATCTGACACTCTTTTCGTCAAATCCTACGTGACTATTTTTCCGATTTTGGCTACATTTTTTAAATTACGTCCACGTCCTTTCTAAAGTGGTAAACGCATGTTCTGATGGCTTTATGAACATCTTTCTAATCGTGTTCTACTTCTTCAGCTACGCCTGTCAGTATCTGTTTCTGCATATTTTCATAAATAGAATTTTTGAAGTCTACAGAAATCTAGACTGTATCTGGTTTACAACACTATCCGTGACAGCATTAATATTTTCTTCTTATCTCTCTTCCATACAGCTAGCCTCATCTTCTAATTTTGCAACGTATCATGGGGCTTTCTTAAGAACCGCCTCCTCTAATTGCTCTATCTCTTCATGAGTTTTCCTCTAGCTTAAAACATTTTTCAAGAACCCGACTCTCCACCGATCCGATATGAGCTTCTAAAGTACCAGAATTTTCCTGAATTTTCTTTTCAATATAATGAATTTCTTTTTCATAACCTAAGTAGTCACTTTTGACCCTATTCTCTACCAAGGTGAGTGCAGCTGAATTATCAATAATCTGACATTCTAAATTTGTTTCTACTAACTTAATTTGTTTTTCAATAGATTCAGAATTCTCAAAAATTATATTTTCTATCAAATTAGAGATACTGTCAATTTTACCTTCAAGTTCTTTGGCGCTACTTTGAATTTCACCTTCAAGTTCTTTGGAGCTACTTTGAATTTTACCTTCGAGGGATTCAGGCTTTTCATCAATTTTATTTGCAAGTTCCTTTGAACTACTTTAAAGGGATTCAGAAAATTTAGTTTCAAGGGATTCAGTATGTTCGTCCATTTTAACCTCATGTAATTCGGTACAATTTTTAATCATGTCCTCTAATATTTTCGTATTGGTTTTAACATTTTCATTTGCTTCTGATATAGGATCAGAAGTTTCTTTTTGTTTGCAGGGCATCTAAAATTATAAAGTTCTCTGCCATTTTGTCGTTTAGAGACATTAGTAAAGTTATCAATTCTATACCAGACATAATCACACAATATAATCAATGGCAATTAGTGAGAAGAACCATCACCAGACACTCAAGGAACTTAGAGGTAATAGTAGGTTGTGTAGTATTTCAGAGCCTTGAATTTCCTTTCGAAAAATAAAATTATTATACTTAAACGACAACGATAACAAAAAATGTAATTTACCTCTGTTATATGTCACCAAAACAAAAATCTAACTAAAAAACTGGATCAAAATCCAAAAACAACCAAACTCAAACAAGTGTGCTATATTACTCCTAACGAGTCCTACCGAAGCCTATCGAAGCCTATCGAAGCCCCATTGGTTGGCCGACATATCTTTCTCTTCTTTATGTGCCTGTCTGTACACCTGGAGTGACAGACAACCACATGCGAGGTGGCAGTAAATACAGTGTTAGCATGAGATCTCTCTCGGGGCGTTCTGGGCTTAGGCTGTAATTACTAGACACTGCATTCGTGCTCCTCGTAAAGGAAAATAAAAAGACGTCACGACATATAACAAAAGAATTTAAAACATATTTCAAAATAAACCAATTCACCTAAGAAAATTTATTCCGTAAATATCTGCCGACTGGAAGAAGGAAAAAAATAGCACACGCATTCCCTATTGCATTTTATGTCTCTCAGATAAAAATAAACTATAGTCTCATTTAAGGTTGTCGGATGGGCTATACTATGTTCATGAATTACACTTTCATTTGTTAATCTATACACTTTAGAGACAACATAAAATTATATTTAACTTTACCGTATAAAGTTGTATTGTTCAATCATCCTATTCACTTATTTACAATTCACTTATTTACAATCCTGACACTAGCATGGATTATTTTCACACTCGAAGTTTCACATTTTGATTCTAGATTTCCTTTGGAAACGACACAATTCTCAACGCAGTTAAATAACATCATAGTGACTATTATTGGGAACAGCAGTTAAATCTTTACATCAGACATTTTATAACAATAATAATAATCAAGTTTGGTTACTTTGAAGTTAGCTTGGAATATCCTTTTATAATTTGCAGGATTTAATTCACTGGACTTGAATTCAGATGGCCATAATAACAATTGGCAAGACAACATTGCTTGTAATAATTAATCATTGGAGCTGATAATATCATACGGGAAATCTTTAGGATTTGAAACATATTAAAGCTTATGGGACAGGATCTGACTCCCGAAATCTCCCATTTTATTTCCTATTAACAATCATACAGCTTTCCGTGGATCTCAGGTTATGACTCCCGTTACGTCCACTACACACGAGGATCATAACCTCTTTTACGCTTTCACAAAGTGCATTGGCACAACATAACATCAATTCAGCTTCATTTATCAATACCCTAGACAATAACAAATCGTATGCTCTCAATTTTTACATTAACAAATAATTGTTTAATCATATTCAACACCTGTATCATAGTCTTTCATATTTATCATTCTGATGGAATATTACTTTCATAGCTGATCATATAACTCAGTATTTATCAATATTAATTCATAGACATTCATTATTATTATTATTATTATTATTATTGGAAAAATATATTCTGTCATGCAGAAGAAAAATTATTATTTCATAAACTGTGTCGAAAATCTGCTGCGTTCTGAATGGGGTAAGATTTGCCATCTTATTACTGCAATATCAAAATGAAATATTGAGGATGCACCTCAGCTACAAGTCTACTTGACTGCAAGGAAAATGTACTCCTAAAAATGTACAATCATTTAACTATAAATGCGCTCCTTAATAATAGAGAAAGTGAATTGGTTTTATTGGAACGGCGGAAAATTCATGGCTCTAGAAATTATTTAGGCTTTACGGAAGTCTACGGTATCATGATTTCTGTGCCGAGTTGACCTCCCTCGGTGCAGATCGAATCCTAGCACCAAGGATCTGAGAAGTCTAAAATGATTGACATGGGACATGTTATAGCATTCAACTCCCTCTGTGCAGATCGAATCCGGGCACCCACGCTGGGCATGGGACATGCTTATAGCGCTCCGCTCTCCTGTTATCCACAGAAATATGCCGCAGGTGTCCCTGCTCCTCGTTCCTAATGGGTCATCCTGGCATGATCTTCTCACATCCCGCCGCCTTAGCTGCTAACCATATTCACTAACTGGGACAGTGAAATTGTTCTATCATGGGGCTGTTCTTCATGTATACAAGGCATGTTACTAGCGTGGCCCATTGCCAATAATGAAGTCCACTTCTGTAATCCAGTGGTCTGACTGGACAAGTAAATAGGTAACAGTTCCTGGTGACAATGTCATCTATAAATCAAGGGCGGAATCTGGCCTGATAATTCCCCGTAAAAATGTAAGTTGCAAATGTTCCATGTGGTCCCAGTTCTTACGTTCGATTTAAGTGGTGGGAATAGCACAAGACAAAGTCATATACTTGTGTAACAAGTCACTCACATACCTTGGAATTTTTTGAAGTGTTCAACCAGCAAATATTAGAAGTTTTGAAGCACTGTTATGTTACCACAAACGTAGCACAAAGTCTATGTCCAGTCGGGCATAGTAGCGTTGTATAAGTTGCCTAGCTCCAAAGAGCGCTCGTTCAGAATAACGGCGTATTCTACTGTCGTGGACACACACACACACGTGTACTATTATGACGATTCGATGACTGTGTCGGTGTGAGTTACCTGACCTCTACCAGGGCTGGCTTATATACTGTCCCCAGGACACATATCGATCTGTCAACTCGCATTACGTAATGTTGGTTCTTACGTTTCATCGGCTATATCCATATAAGTATCCAGAAGGTTGGTAAATTCCAATAAAACAACAGGAATAAGCTGGTGAATTACTCCTAACTTCATTCTGAACAGCTTATATCACCTTCTTCCATAACAATAGCTTTATAAGAATAACAGTTTTCAACATCCTTTGGCTACACGTGAAACACGAGGTGGGTTCAAACTCTGGTGGGCCGACAGCTTGGAACCTGCTCGCTGACGTCATAGCGCCTCCCTTCGAAATCGCGCTAGAACACATCATCGTAAATGGGCACACTGCATCGGTGATTACTATCCTACATCCTGTTCTATAACTAAGATATACTCAATCAAATTTACAGCTTAATAAATATTAATTCCTTCTGTGCGAATTATCTTTTCATTTCTCATCAATCGCCTTTACTTACTATTATATCTGTAGTGGTGGAGGCGATAGCTTTCTTTACAGAGGAGTGCAAATTATTAGATTCGATGTCAGTTTTCCAAAATTCCATTTTTACTTTTCACGGTTTAATGCACTAAGTATGTTTACAAGGCGATGAAATTACTTCAAAACGTCTTCGGTTGCATTGTTGGTAGCATGCTGAGTTTCTATGCCCAAGATAGTGGGTTCAAACCCGGCCGAAGCCGTCGGATTTTTTAAGAGCGTTATAAATCCCTCAGTATGCCTTCCTTCGGAGGGGAAGTAAATCCGGCGGTCCCATGTCATAGATTTATGGCATGTTAAAGAACCTTCCACTAATTACACCTGTGTGAAGCTAAATTGTATAAGTTAAGAATGTAAACATCGCTCTTAGGTTTCTACGTTCGTTGCCAAGAACCGACTGCGGTGGCGTCTAGTAGCTAAGTTTGAACTGGGCCTATTTGGCGTTGACGGCGGCGTTTGGCGGCAAAAGTAAGAATTATTTGAAAAAATTCAAAGTTGCAGTCCTCACTTGAATTTAAAAAATATATACACACACTAATACAGTCATCACAATTAACATAAATGTTTAACCAAGACTCCTAATTATATTTTCATTTAAGAAACTCAAATTTAGAATTTCCACTAACAGAGGAGCCTTGCAAATGCAAAATGCCACACGTTACGTTTTTATTACTTCACCCTACTTTACGTGTGAATTTAGAGCAGAGGGATTTGGGGTCTTTTAACTGATGAAAGCTATCGAACTAATCAAAGATTCATGAACTATGTATTGAAATCACCTGACTTAAATTCTAAAGTCAATGAAAAATTGAAAACGGATGCAGCTCAGATAACCCTCGGAATCCAATAATCTGAAAGTTTCCAGACGCAATTCCTTATGGGAAAAGTTGTAATTCCACGGGAGAGGAAACACTACTAAGTAGGACAACAAAAGAAGTTGGTCAATAAAATGATTTAGAATAAAAGAAATTATGACTAATTAAAATTATTTAATTTAATCTATTCATTTGCACACCACTATATGTTACCCAAGAATTACATCTCTAAATTCAAATATAAGCGACCCATCTTTTATTTTAAATTTATACCATAGGTATCATAAGTAGTCAGAACACCAAATTGTTCCGCTGTAGCCTTAAATTGTGTGTATATCTCTATCTACTTAGTATAAAACAAAGTTCCCAATTCTTGGAAGTAACGGGTAATCTCGAGAGCAACTTGATGGATTTTGATGCGATTTTCACCATTCTGTAAAGAATTTCTCGATGAAGGATTAGATAGGAAAACATTTATTTATGACCAAAAGAAGCCGAGCAGTTCCGATTTCAGTGAAACGCGTTGAAGAAAAACCTAACGTCCATGTGTCTTTTAAGCCTAAGCTGGGTAAACCGTTAAAAATATCGATATACTCTACTGTTCAGCACGAAAAGTTCTGCAATAAAATCCGCAACAACTCCCACATCGACCACTGTAAGTATTTTTACGTTTTCATTTCTTCAAGCAATCTCCATTCAGTGGAAATTTAAATTACTAGCTTCAGAGTGAGGTAACGAGCTTGCGAGCGACCTATACCCTAGCTTCAGCCAGCATCAAACTGTCGAGTCGTGTCGAGTTAATATTTCAGAGAAGAGTATAGCTTATGTGATTGGAGTTAGCTGTTCACCTCGGCTTTTCAGTATTGCGTCTGGAGCCTGACGTCCATGCGCCTTTTAAGCTTACGCTGGGTAAATAGTGGGACACACACACACACAGAAGACAGGCAGACACCCACACATTTGAACTCATAAGTCTACTTCATCATTTACCCAAAAGCGACGGTACCGTAAATGTCTGTTCAGGTCACTAGCATGAAGACATGCAAATGTTATATGGACAGAAGAGCTGTAGGATTGTTGAAGTTGTAGTTACTTTTTAATTGTAGTTCTCTTTTAGCTAGAGACAATGTCATCAAGGGCGACTGGTACGCCATAGTCGGTGAAGGTTCTGAAAAACCATGTCTTGGACAATTTGGGTTAGGAAGAAGGAATGAAAGAGGCCAGAGGCTAATTGATTTCTGCAAACAATAAGGATATGTAATAACGAACACCTTCTTTAAAGCCCCACCAAGACGCCTATATACGTGGAAGAGCCCAGGAGATCATTTTCGATGCCAAATAGATTTCATACTGGTGAAACATCGTTACAGAAATCAATCAAAAAGTCTATGACACAGCCTGGAGCTGATGCCAACACAGATCCTGATATTTTAAGAATCAAATTGTGGTTAAGGTGGAAAATGTTGAGGAAGACCAATAACAGACCGAAGTGGAATACCAGCTCTTTATGTGTTGAACTTAAGCGTAGAGAATTCAGGGAAGCTATAACTAGGAAGCTTGGAGAAGACGATGCTTTGGAAACAGGCACATCGTCACAGGATGTCGATACCAAATGGTTGACAATAAAGAACTCTATCACAGAGGCTGCAGAAGAAATACTGTACTGGGAAATCCATCAGTCACTCCCAGACAACCGTGGATAACACAGGATATTCTTTTGAAGATCAAAGAAGGGAGGACACTGAAACATGTCAATACAAGTGAAGGGAGAAAAGCATACAGAAGGCTTCAAAATAAAATAGATCGAGAATGTAGAAATGCTAAAGAAAAATGGCTTCATCAAAAATGCGAAGAAATCGAAGAACTTGAAAGACATGGAAAGGGCAGCTTGGCACTAAAAACAGCAAGGATAATATGCCACTAACCAAAAAGAACTCTAACCTCAGCACTGCGTGACAACCAAGGTTCAGTCACCACTGATGAAACACTATAAGGAACCACTGGGAAATATACCTTACGACTCTGTACAATGAAGAATTAGAGTACGTACATACAAAGGAGTCACATACAAGTTTAGTTGCAACTTTATCTGTGACTAAAAGTGAATTTGAGTTGGCAATGAGGTCATTCCAAATGAGAAAGCTCCTTACATCGATAACATCCCTAGTGAACTAATCAAGTCTGCTGGTGATATAATTAATGAAAAACTGTATGACCTAACGCAATCAATCTACGAAAAGGGTATTTGGCCATCTGAATTTTGAAACTCCATCATGGTCCCTTTACCAAAGAAAGCAAATGCGACCAACTGCAGTATGTACAGAACAATTAGTTTGGTTCCTCATGCATCCAAAATTATGATCCAAATCATAAATAAAAGAGTAGAAGGGGCAGTCTATGGCTACATCCAAGAAACACAGTTTGGTTTCCGTTGAGGTGTTGGTACCCGAGATGCCATTGGCATTCTTAGAGTCTTCGGAGAACGTATGATGAGCAGGAGCCGAAATCTGTATATATGCTTCATTGACTATGAAAAGACATTTGATAGAGTTTTCTGCTGTCGACACCTCATCAGTTATCTGTAGTACGTTTTGTCTCAGAATATTTTGTAATAGCCGATATCAGTACCAATCATGTCCCTAAGTTTTTGCATTAGTTTTTCTCTATGTATATAGTCGAAGGCTTTTTCATAATCTATCAAATGGTGTAGTACTTTCCTTTTGGTTTGTTAAGATCTTCCTCAGTGCCACGTAGGAGTGCTGTCACTGCCTGTAGTGTGTATTTCCCTTTTCTAAAACCAAACTGATATTCAGGTATATGCTGATTAGTGAGATCTGTTAGTTTTTTAGTAATTACCTTAATGTACAATATTTATGGGTTATGTTCTCTAGTGCCAGCCCTCTGTATGAGTTCAAATCATCTGCTCTATCTTTCCCTTTATATATTATCTTCAGGGTCGCTTTTTTTTTTCATTTTTCAGTAATGATGTTTAAAGTCAGACATTTGTTGAAAATTTTTGTCCATGTGATTTAAGTGTATAAGCTGTGTCTTTGAGTTGTTCTTACGCAACTTGGTCTGGTCCGGTTATTTCTTATTTTTTGTTTCTCGGATGCATAGGTCTACTTCGTCTTTTGTTATTTCATTTTTTCATTTGCACTATATTTTCATCCTGTATGTCTATTGCACAGGTTTCAGACTGGTTTCTTTTGTTCGATATTCGCGAGAAATGCTTCTCCCATTTGTCTATTGGAACCCCTTTCACGTTGTGGTATGCTGTCCTGTTTACGGGTAAGAAAGTATTTTTTTCCGCTTCTTCTGCTTTCAGTTTGGGTTCCTTTTCCATGTAATTTCCTCTTGCTGTTTCGATGAGTGTTTTGTAGTGTCTTCCTTGTCTCGCGTAGTCCTCTATAACTCCTATTCGTTTTGTAGTTTTTTCTATGCCTAGAGCGTTCAGAGTGATTCTTCTTTCTTCAAATTAAGTCCTATCAAACCATGGCTGTGCACGTCTCTTTCTTTCTGGTCGGGAGACACTTTTTATTAGATCAGTCAACATATCCAATGCTGATGCCACATGCCCGTCTGCAATTTTTCCCTTCACTTCTTCTATGACATCCGTAATTTGATTTATTTTTTGCTGGCCTATGAATCTGGATAGTCTTCTTTGAGGTTCCATCATTTGTTTGTGTGGAAGCCCTTTGCTATTTCCATCGTCGTTACTATTGGCACATGTTTTCTAATATGTGAAATACCCGAATCCCATAGCCCCATTTGTTCTATCAACGTTATATTTCTTCCTCTATACAGGGAAAACTAAGTACTCACCTCAGTATCCGCCGTTAGGTCTTTGAATCCTGTCCACACAAAGAAATACTCATGCCTGTGATGAGGTCGTTAATGCGGTCATTTCAGCTTTCAACATGAAACATTGGGATCACCTGCTCCTCTGTGATGAAGTGATCCAACCAAATAAGTGACTTATCTCCCTATCGCTCGATCATTTTTAACACTGCAGCCATAAAACTCAAAGCAAACTGACAATGTGTCTACAAAATTGGTGCCCGCTTGGGCGCTGGATGTCAACGTGCATCCAAATCACTGAATGGACGTGATTTTATTTTATAGGATCTTGGCAAATTAAGTTGCCTTAAAAGTATCTACCTTTCTTGGATTAGCTATGAACGTAAGCTGTCGCATCCGGTGACCTTTGGTTACACATTTAGAAACCGGATCCGAAAACCCTCAGTTGGATTCCCAGCATGGCCATGATATTTAATTCAAATTTGAGGGTTCGAATAGTGTAAACGTGGCCTCGTGAGGCAAAACTGAGAAGAGATGGGTTCGATTCCTATCTTAACCATCATAGAATTGGTTTTCCGTGATATCCAACTTCCACTCGAGGAAAATGCTAGGATGGTTCCTGACGTTCCTCCTCCTTCTAAATCCTAGTTTCTATTATAAACACACGCGCTACAACAGCCATTACAATGACACAAATTATCAGACTCCATCCACACCAAAGTGCACGAGGCTGCATGACCATGATTTAGCAAAGTTCCTAAATGAATGAACAAAAGCAGAACATAAGTTATCTTTCTTTTTTCTTGAATGAAAGGGTTCGTAGAAGACACTAGAGGTAAATTATTTTCTTTCTTGGCCGTTCCCTTATCATTTTATTGGGAATGGGATCTAATTGGTTGATGCCGGCCTTCCATTTAAACATTGAGTTCTTCAAGGAGCTTAGACAGCGTTCTTATTCTTTGGTGACACCGCAGAGCACAAGATAAATAGTGTTCTGTCCCAGTGTTAGGGGGAGGGACGAACAAGAGTGTGTTAATGTCCAATTTAGGGGTGGTTTCCAAAGGGGTGCAAGTATCCGCTAAATTGGGGGAAACTGCAAGTGTATGTGTTTGTAGAATGATATAATGAAATAGGGGTGCAATTCTATGGGGGTGCAATTACTTACCAAGGGATGTGCGATTATGAGGGAGCTATTAATTAAGAGTAGCGATCAATTATGAGCGAGTAGGAGCGAGCCTGTTTGCAGAGTCGGCAGTTCGGCCGCTGGCTGGCTTACTACCGTGTGAGCACAACGGAATACCTGGCGTTGCACTTCCTAGTATTCACGGTCAGGGACAATTAGGAAAGAACAGGTTGGGCGTACAGGTGTAAAGTCAGTGTGAAATGATGTACAGAGTGTAGGTTACTGATCAAGTATTTATTTGACCAGTTATTGTAAAATGTAGTGTCCCTTTCACTGAGGGACAGTGTAACACAATTTAGTACAATTATAATGTAAGTGTGGGCGTGAATGAAGGAGTATAAGGAAATCTGAGCACACTCTCACCTGGTGATGACGATGCGTCGGAGCTGGAACTAGATGCACAGAGCCTAGGGCCGCGACAGACAATACCTCCAATCCGGGCTCCATTCTTATATGTTTCGGCGCTGCTTAGTCAGCATTGCATCAGTGTAGGTGCCCTAGATATTCCTTAGTGAAAATGTTTATGTGAGTTATGCAAGCTGTTGGCTAACCTCCTAGGCTTAGGTGGTCGCCGCTTGCTGTGTAGAGATATGTTCTGGAATTATAGTATTTACGTTGGGATGGTTTTTGGGGCAGAAGAGGGTGTTTAGTAGTGGGATCGGTGGGGTAGTCTTGTAGAGTATTTGAAGGTGTATTTGTAGGTCCAGTGGCGTAGGTCCCCTCTCCATTTTAGGGTCTTAGGGTCCTGAGTCCTAAGGGCTCGGCCCTTAACAAGACCTCCTCGGCCTTTAGTTCGTGGCCTCACGAACGGGAAATAGTGTAGGTGCTGCTGTGTCGTAGTCCTTCTTCTTCTTCTCTGATCCTGTGTAGATGTGGATGTCGTGTGGTCGTCCTGTCTGCTTGGCGATGTGTGGGTAGAGTGTGCTCATAGGGGTTGGGATTTGGGTGTGGAACATTGTTTTTTTCTTGATCTTGATGTTGAATATTACAAAGCAAAAATGACATATATATATATATATATATTGGTGTTCCATACAGGAAGGAAAAAACCATGGTTGGACGGGTGGTTGTGCCGTCCGTGTGCTGTCTGGAAAAAAATTCTCCCTGTATATACATCGTGTTTATAAAGTATGAGTGCATAATTGTATAATGTATAAATGTATAAAAGATTGAAGATGATAGAAAAATAGGTGCCCCGGGTGTAAAGTTAAGGGATTATATCAAAATAGATTAATTGTGTGGGGGTAAATTGGACACCTTTACAAATGTTAACGTTAGTAGAAAGAAATGAAAGAAACAAAAGCGTAATCAGTGTGCGTGTGTATATATATATGCATTGGTGAATGCGGAGTTACAATGTGAGCTGTAGTGACATTTTCCAAAATTATAACAGTAATATTGACAATGATAATGATTACAATTGTGGTGGTGTTCATTAGAATGGCCATAGTAATAGTCGTTTCACTTATGATAATTATAATAATACTGATAATGATAATAGTGATAACCATAGACATAATAAAATATAACCATGTTTTGGGATTCAAAATATGTTTGTCCCGTGGCGTTCTTCATCTGCTATACCTTTCTCTGTTTATCTGTATTCTATTTACATATATTATCTTATGCGGCCGCTATGATCTATAATCTACTTATGTACTATTTCGGCCGTTTTCCGCTGCGGTTTAGTGGTTATTCTGTTAGTCTATACTCTAATGGTCTTCCTGCCGTAAGTAGGAATTCCATCCTGATGAAGAGGCATGGCACTTACAAAATCTGTGCCGCCCCTGGTCATCGTATTATCGCTCCTTTCCTCGAGCGTTTTTGTGTTAGAGTCAACGGCTTTCAGCATCTCACGGCTGCTGACCGCCATTGGGCTCTGGCGTCATCACTTTACTAGTGTGACTAAGCCGATGAGTATCGTGTATTTCTGTGCTAGAATGACAGAGTGTGTTACATTTGTGTTGGAAAATATATATACAAAAGACGTGTGTACAATATGTTTTCCCCTGTGGAACAAAATTCGTTAGTGGATATGCTGATGTCCCCGTTGATTTTTCGTAATTTTGAGAGAGAACTTTTTATCATTATTACATCGATGGTACATTGTTGCCATCGTACATTCATATACCTTTAGATCGCCATTGGTGCATGTAAATACTAATCTCCCTTTTTGCGCCTTATTCTATTCTTAGCCTATGCCGGCTATAACCTTATCTTAGCTTACTTATGTCTATTGTGTTCTTTTGTGTATTTGTGTGTCTCCTCAGTGTATACAGGTGTATAAGTGTGTGTGTATGACGTCGGTGGTCCACCGTACCTTGTAGATCATGATTACTTGGATTCCATTCCTTGGTGCAGTATTGGAGCTCTTTGCTGGAATATAAAAACATGTTAGTAATACCCTTGGTCAAATATATATATAATGCGCACCTATCGCAGCGCTGTTTTAAGGTTGGCATCAGTTGTGCCACCCTAGAGACCTCTTCGGCGTCTCGCGTATCGGTGAGGTCGGTCAGCTCCGGTGGCTGTACCGTTTATTTCGCTAGTGGGTCGGATGGCTTCAGCGCCTCCGCCCTGTTCATATGTCTACCTGTCGCTTATCGCTCGTGTGCGATTTATGGCTTATCGGCGATTTGTTGCTTTTTTTAATCGAATTGTCGGACTTACCCTGGTGACGCCTAGTCACCAAGTGCCGATCGCCCTGTATCGCGTTCGCCTTGCAAATGCCGTTGCCTGTTGTCCGGTCTTATTCCTAGACGGTGCCGAATTATTATATATGAGTTTAAAAGTGTACTTAGCCTAGGTGTCTATCGATTAATGCCCCCCAAAAATGTTCCAGAATGGTCCTTAATCTAGTGCCGAAATATGCGTTGTAAGCTACTGTCTTGCAACAGTGCTTACTAAATTTGCTTAAATCTAAGTTGCCTTCCAAATGCAACTGTCTTACGTACTAGAATTTTGATCGAGGGTCTTTGGTCATGTGCATACTCTGCCGTGGGCCGAACCCAACGGAGTACGCCAGACTGAGTCCTTGCATCCCTCGCCTCCTTATATACTTATTTGAGGATTTGTTCGGTCGGCGAACCTCCCAAACGCCGTCGCATGCCATCTACCAGGACCGGCATCCTGGTAGGGGTCCTTCTCCCCTCCTAAATCTATGGGCCCTTATAAACTAATATGTTCGTGTGTGAAGGCCTGAGTATTTGAGTTGCTAAAAATAGCAAACACTTCGCGCGGATATCCATTTTCGTCTGCATGTACCGGAATAATTCATTTATATATATATATATGGCTTATAGCCGCCTTATTGGTCATCCATACTTATTAATGGGTTGCCCAGGCCCCAGTGGGGGGTCGCGCCCCTCCATGTACACCTCTGGGGGCTCGCTGTACTTCCCATTTAAGCTCTGGAGGCTCGCTACCCTCCATTTACTTGGGCTGGAACATAAACATATAATATCATTCATTTGTTGTTCCTTATTCAGTGTGTGTGTGTGTATTCTTCGCCGCACATCCGAGTGAGGGCTCTGTTGCTTCACTCCCTGCCAACGGAAGACTACCCTCTACGCCTCCGAGGGTTTACTTAACGCTATAATTACCTAAGAGTCAAGTCCAAATTGGTCGTCAGGGCCTGTTCCAACGTTCCTGGCTCTGCCTTTCTGTGGCGTTCCGACTTTCGCCGATGTGCATATTTGTCACCACCTAGTGTGACTTCAGATTCCTTTTATTGGGGGAAGTATAATTTTGTATGGTGTAGTATGCTAGTGTAATTTTGTGAAATTTTTGTGTTCTGGGATTGTAGAACATTCTAATCGCAGTGCCTGCTTTTGTCCTTCCATTGCTTTATCGGATCTCCAGCGCTGATGTTTTGATATGTTTCTGGACATGTTAGTAGGTTTATGGAATGTAGGGTCCTTTGTTAGTAAGGTCCGATAGAGGTTATTTGTTAAGTAAGGGTTGAAACGTGGTAGGGAAGGGTTATAGCATCATTGGACTCTATATTTATGGTGGCCGAGATTCGGTAATGCTATGGGGATGGTTTCACTGTGAGTGGATGGGGTGGATTTTCCACAGGTGTCCAAAATTCAATATGTGTCATGCAGGTGTCATAAAAATACAACCCTTGGTGTTTGGGTGGGATGTCCCATGCATGCAGATGAATTTGAGCGCATGTCTGCCACTCAAGTGAAGGGAAGGGGTGTGTCTGGGTATAATAAGTTTATATCTTCTGCATGCGGGATTATTTAATGAAATATTTGGTAGTGTATTAATGTGGCCTCATCTATGTATATAGATGCCCATACAGCGCTTATTATTGGTGTCCGAACCACCTCTAATATTCGGGTGGAGGCAGTATTGCACAGGGTGCAGTGGACCCGGTTTTCAAAAACATGAATATCTACCAACCCCTGTGTATAATTGCAGTGTAGTGTATGTGTTTTTAGCCTACTTTTCACATTTTGCAAAAATGAGGAATAAGTAGACTTATGAGATCGATCCGGGAAAATGTGTGTCTGTCTGTCTGTCTGTCTGTCCGTCTGTCCTTCTGTCTGTCTGTCCTTCTGTCTGTCTGCCTGGCTGTGTGTGTGTCCCCCCCTATCAACTCCTAAACGGCTGCAACAATCAAAACCAAATTTAGTATGAGTAAAGATGTGCACCGGAGTAGCTCACGTCCATATTTGAAAATGATGTCAGTGCTCCTTTTATGGTGTGCCGTCCTCTCTTGGCTGTGCTACGTTTTCCTCCGCTCTCTGATGGTGTTTAAATTCGCGGTCGCTGAGCGTTTATGTACCGTTCAGATGCCTCATAGCACCTAGTATCTACCGATATACCATTCTGTATAATGCCCGTGAGACTATCATCCCTTTCGTCCTCTAAAATATTTATAATGTCCTAGTGGACGCCCTCTGGCTGTCCCTGTTCACTCTAGGTATGGTGACGGCTGTACCGTTCACGGTTTAACCCTTTTTATTTCATAATACCACAGAGGTGTATATGTGCCCTTTAAAAACATGTCTGTGTACCAGGTGTATAAAACGTACGCGCTTGCGCCCTGTGGACGGCCTATCTGCTCTGTGTTCAGCCGTGACCTTTATCTATATGTATGTATATCGTCCTCTACAGTTTCTGTGTATAGAAAAAAATGTGTGTTTACCCTATTGTGGTGGTCAATTTATTGTTTTGCGCCTGGGCTAGGGCCTTGGTCAGCTCTGCAATGGCTGTGGTCCCGTCCTGCGTTTTATGCTAAAGCCTCCTGAGAAAAAAATGGGGTGTGTCGCATATATGCTGACCCTATGTCGCTATACTGTTCATGTGTCTTGTGATAATAGTAAGATGTGGCATAATTGTCTTTGTAATCTCAAAAAAAAAAATTAGGGGGAGGGGGTAGATTGTTCCTCTACGGGTTCTGTGTTTACCCGCCATTAGTTTTAATTGTCAGTGTGTGTGAATTTGCGTTGCCTGCCCTAAGGGTTGAGCGCCTATGGCAGGGGACGGCCGTGGTCTCAGTCTGCAGCGCGCTTTGTGCACGAGGCTGCCTGCCGGCTGGTCTCTTGCCTGCGCGTGCCCTGTCATCTGAGTGGCTTATCTGTGGCGTGTGGGCTGGTGTGTACTACACGTAGTTCCAGTGTTCATTACCACAGTTGTATGTTGTTCGAGCTTATCAATGGTCGCCCTGAAATAGTGTAGCCTCCAAAATTAAGTTTGGCCTTTCATACATTTGGGGATACTTTTAGGGAGAGCATAACGTAATACCGTTATCCCCTTCCTATGTAAACATCCAGTGTTGCAAGTGTATTGCTTCCGCTATTGTATGTCGCTGTTGTCAGCATGTTTATGTGATGTTGAACCGGGTCGCTGTTGCAAAATTTCTTCCGCATACGCTAGGTGTCGTCACGAAAGAATTCGCTGCATGTGTCGCGCGCGATTTCCGGTGTTTTGATTTACAGCCTTGTGTTGTTTGGTTTCCTCAGCCTCGTGTGGAAATGATAACAAAACGTGCTGTCGAACCACTGTCTGTGTGTCGCCATATGTTTGTTTAAAAGAAGCAATGTTCAATGTGTAGAATTTTTATTACTAGGCCTCTTTTGGAATCTGCCTTCCGTAATTTCTGTGTCCTATGACAATTATCCATTATCTACTCCTGCCGAGCCTACTCGGCCTATGTCCGGGGTAATTTTACTGCCCCGTACTGAATGTCCATAAAATTCAGTCTGTGAGATGTGGTGTTCCCACATTTTGTGTTAGTGTATGTCTGGTTCCCTGATATTCCCCGTGTTCATGGAATACGTCTGTATATGTGTATTTTTGTGTGACAAAGTGTGTTTTTGCCCCCTGATGTCTATTTCTGGGCTATTTTCGGAATCTGTCCTTCCTAATCTGTTTGCCCTGTGGCAATTTGCCTATTGTCTACTCCTGCAGAGCCTATCTCGGCCTATTTCTGGGGTTTATCTGACTGTTCCGCATTAATTACTCGCAGCTGTTTAATGTTGAAATGTGGTAATTCCACCTTTTGTGTTAATGCATGTTTGGTTCGTTTATAGTCCCAGTGTTCCTAAAATGTGTTCATGTTTGCGTGTTTTCGGGTGTTCTTTCTCATTTCTAATGTGACGTCGCTCCATTGGACAGCGGTGGTGTTAGTGTGGAATTCCAGTCCTGTGCATGTCTATCTTTGTGACGGCTGTTTGTGTGAATGTACGATTTTGCTGTCCTGTGACCTGTGTACCTGATTTGGTTGATCTTCAGTCGGTCAACCTCTTTCCCTGTTATCTGTTGGTCCGCCCGTCCTTAGCTATAATGCGGACCGTTGATTATGTATACCTACTGTGTGTCACTGTATGGCCTTTGGTAGCGTAGTTCGCAACTAGTTGTCATTGGCTAACATTTTACTAGTTACGCTTACTCTATCAGAGGTTGTAGATTATCTACTATGTTTGCGTTGTGTAACTGTGTATTTCCCAGACATGTGGCCTTGACGCGACCCGCCAATGTATGGTATGGATCTCTGTGCGTTCGCTAATGCCCTAACTCAGCTATCACAGCGATTATCATGAAACAGGCATGTGTACGTAAAAATATGCTCTGTGTATAGTGTTTGCGAGTATTTTGGTTATCCATGATTTTGATTTGTGGGCGTAGTGCGGTGTTGAATCTGTCATGAATGAGTTTCTAGTGACCGTAATGTTACTATGATCGTGCTACGGTCTTGGTGCTGGCTGCCTTTTACAGCGTCACAGCGCGTGTTCGCGCTGACCTTGCAACAGTGTCGTGTTACTTATGCGATAACACAGGCTGGATAGCAGACTGCTTCCTGGCCGTCTGTTGACACTTCAAATGTAAAGTACTCATGTTGTGACTTTGCCTGAGTGGCTCTACCAGTCGTCTAACACTAATTGTAATAAGTTTTTGCCCCGTGTACTTTGTTTATGTACCATCCCTTGTCGTGGCTACGTAATGACGCTACGTGTACGGTGAGAGTTGTGTGCTTTGTTCCAAACAATCTCCCGAATGCCTTGTAAAAGATCCTGTGCCTGTTTACAATTACCGCGGTCTCAATTTTTGTGTTCTACTGTGTTTAATGAGAGTCTGCCCCTTGATTATGATATCTCGGTCTGTCGAGCTCATGCGTCTGTGTACTTGTACCTCAGGGCCTCCAGTCACATGTCTGGCAACTAGGTGTGGGTGACAGTTTTGTTATTATGTCGTATTTGGATGCGGTCCTCGCGGTCCGAGTCTTAGATTTGGCTTTCTTGCCCTTTCTGTGAGTAGAGCTATTCCCTTTTCTCTTTATGGCTTATCCGGCTTTATTTGCTAGTGTTGTTGTTCTTGTATGGTATGCTTTCATTCGGCGGGCGTGGTTTGTTTCCTTGATAAATTTTTGCCCATGCCGAACGTTCACTATGTAATTTAGGTCAGATATCCTCCTGGAAACCTTGAAGGGACCTGTCCAATGTGGTAGCAGGAATTCGGACATGTTCTTCATGCGGGCTGGACTCGAAATCATGACCAATTGGCCTGCTGTGTACTCCTCATTTCTGTGTTGCTTGTCGTGCCGCTCTTTTTGCCTTTTCTGTGCTGTGGCAATGTTTTCTCTCGCGTTCATTCGCGCTATCTGTAAAGTTTCTAGCCGGGCCGTATTGTCTGTGAGGATGTCCTGGGGAATGCATATATTGTCTATTGGGCTTCTGGGTGTAGAGCCATGTAATAGGAAGTGTGGAGAGTATTTCGTGGCAGTGGATATTGATGTGTTGTAAGTGAATGTGATGGGCTGCAGGTAATCATCCCAGTCTGTCCTCGTGTCCCCCGTGAATTTTTCTAGAGCTGTTCCTATTATTTTATTCATAGCTACAGTTAACCCATTTGTTTGGGGGTGAGAAGCTCGTTGTGGTGTATGCTCTTATTCTCAATATCTCAAGAAACTGCCGGAGTACTCTTGAGGTGAAAATGGTGCCTCTATCGGACAATAAGGTTTGGAATAGGCCATATCGTGTAACTATTTCGAATAGGAATTCCGCTATGCTATTCGTGTCTGCTTTGGATATGGTCTTCGTGATCATGTACCGGGTAAGATACTCCGTAGCTACAAGTATGTATTTATTACCCTTTTCGAGTGGTGATGGGGCCTTTGACATCTATTCCTACCCTGAGGAATAGTTCTCCTACTGGAATAGGGTTTAGTAACCCATGCGGCTTGCCAGGTCTTGCATTAAATCGCTGGCAGGTGTGACTTGTTTTTAGGAAGTTGTCTATGTCTGCCTTCATGTTTGACTTACTTGACTTAAGTCCTGTTGTTCGCATCGCTGGAACATAGGGCTTCAACGAAGCATCGCCATCGGACTCAGTTGCGCGCCATTGCCTTCACTTCTCCCCACGTTCTCCCCCTTCTGCAGTTTCCCTCTCCACTGTCCGCCTTCATGTTTACCCAGTAATATTTGTTTCGGATTCTGTGATACGTCTTATGCGTACCCAAGTGCGCCCCTGCCATTGGTGTATTATTATGTCCGCTCTTGATATTCTCTTCCAATGAGTCCGGCACCGCTATAGGTGCAGTGTCGTGCATGGCTGTGAGCTTAAATTTCATGACCCCGTCTTTGTCTAGGAAAAATCGCCTAGACAGCCGTGCTGTCTTGGAATCTACCTTGACCAAGTTTTCTAGCGCCATGAGTATCTGTTTCAAGTGTGGATCATGTTTTTGCTCCTGCTTCATGTCTACCAGCGTTAGGGCAAAAGTGGGCATGCTATCCCACTCGTGATCCTTACTATCATCCGGAGGGTCTGCTACTGGCAGCCTAGATAATCCATCTGCATCTAAGTGTGTGGCGCCCTTCTTGTGTTTGACCACGAACTTATAATCGTAAAGACGAATATAAAGCTGTCGAGGCGCGAATTTGGGTTTATGAACTTATCCCAAAAAACAGACTGGCGTGGTCCATTATTACTGTAAAGTAGATACCGTAGAGGTATACTAGGAAATAGTTTACTCCCCATGAGAATGCTAACATCTCACGTTCTGTGGCGGAGTGTCTGGTCTCGACAGCCGTTAGTTTTCTGCTGGCGTAAGTCACTGGCCGTTTGCGCCCTTCAGTGTCTTCCTGTAATAGGGCGGCTCCTAGCCCTTATTGGCTTGCGTCAACGTGTAGAAATGTGGGTCTATCGCTCTGAAAGTGTTGTAGTAATGGCGGGGTGGTCAATAATAGCTTAAGTGTATTAAGGGCATCTATGTGTTCTTGTGTAATATGGAAGGGCGTGTTTTCGCGAGTTAGCTCTGTTAGGGGGTGGGCGATATGTGCAAACCTATAAATATACTTCTGGTAATAGGATGCCAGCCCCATGAAGCTACGCAATTGTTTTAAATTTGTGGGCATCTGGATACCCGTTATTGCGTCTGTCTTCGCTGGGTCGGGGATAATCCCTTCTCTGTTTACAATATGCCCCAGGATATTAATTTGCTGTCGGGCAAATTGAAATTTCGCAGGTTTAACCCTTAATTTGGCCTCTCTGATCCTTGCGAATGCTTCCTCCAAGTGTACGAGATGCTCATCAAAGGTCTGGGAGTAAACTGTTATGTCGTCTATATAGTCGAGTATCGACCGCCACTTCAGGCCTGAAAACGCCTTATCCACCAATTTTTGAAATGTCTGGCTGGCGTTACCGAGCCCCATGGGTAACGTTCTGTACGTATAAAGGCCGTTCTCCGTAACGAATGCCAGTTTATGTCTGTCCGGGTCATAAATAGGGATTGAATAAAATCCCGAGAAAGTATCCATTGAGCTATACCAGTCGGCCCCAATGAAGGCATCCACATAGGTGTCGGCACGTGGCAGTGGGTAGCTGTCATTCTCTATTAACTTATTGAGCCTGCGGTAATCAGTGCAAAACCGATGGGAACCATTCTTCTTCTTGGTCAGCAAGACCGGAGCACTACAGTTTGAAATTGTGGGCACTATGATCCCTGCCTCGAGTATCTCCTGAATTTGAGTGTCGATAGTATGTCTTTCCTTCTGGCTCACCCTGAAGGGGGGCTGGTGGATTGGCCGGTCACTGGTGAGTGTGACATGGTGTTCAATGAGGTCGGTTACCGCTAGATCTTTGAGCGAGTTGGCGAAGATATCCCTATTATTTTCTAGGAGTTCCATGATTTTTCTATCTTGTTCCGGTGTCAATTCTCGTAAGGGCGTGTTAAGAGGTGGCGTTTCTGTGTTTGCGTCCGTGTGTGTGTTGATTGTGTTCAATGTAGAGGCCTGGTGCTCGCGGGTTTCTCGCTCCGCTCGACTAGTGTCGGTGTTTTAGGCGTATACCATGGGGTGTGTGGTAATCTTTTGGTCATGCATTAATTGCAACCTCCCACAAGCAACATTTATGCTTGTCTCGTACTTTGCGAGGAAATCAGTCCCAATTATAGCGGCCGTGGAAAGATGTTCTATTACGAACATGGGGTGTGTTGCTGCCAAGCTGCCCATTTTATTGTATGTGTTTGCTACCCCTGTGTTCTCAAGTATTTGCGAATTGGCTGCTACAAGCCGGACATTGCCAGTCAATTTGTGTGTCTGCCCTTTAGCAATGTACTTGCTATCCACACAACTGACTGCTGCCCCCGTGTCAATAAGGACTTGTACCCTATATCCGTTTATGTTAGCGTACATTGTAAGTGCCGCTATGTTGTTCTCCTCCCATAGTACCGACGTGTTGTAAAGCGTGTATGTGGTAAGTATTGTTGTTGCTTTAGTGTCCTTCTCCCCGTGTGTGTCATTGTTTACTTCCTGTGTCACATTTTTGCTGAAGAGGCATGGAGCTTGTCGACCATCGTACCTGATACGCTTGGCCGCTCGACTCATCTCCTGGCTCAGCTTTTCTGTCTCTCTCAGCGAAATGTACTCAAGCCCTGCATGGCATCCTCTCTTCATTGTGTTTCTCAGTGTAGTGTTTGCTTTCTGCTTTTGCCTTGCCGTGGGTTTGAAGGCAGTACATTGTGTAGGCACGGTAATCTTTTCCTTCCCGCTGTTATGTGTGGAAATTTTTACGTTCGCGAATTCCTGTGCCAGCTGTTCAAGCCTGTCTGTGAGGTGTGATTGTACCGTAGGCGTGAATTCGCGAGTAGTATTGTTTTCTTGTTTTTCTACAGAGCCCCGCCATAGGTCAGCGTCTTTTTCGCTGAGTTCCTTGGCTTGGCCATTTACCCAAGTATGCCTTGTACCAACTCGGAGGTACTTTTTGTTTCTGGCCTGGTTTGAAAGGAAGATTGTAGTTTTACGTGACCGTGAATCTTGTGATTATGAGCCACGGGACCTACTTTTTACGTGGAATCCGAACCGCAGGACATGGCATTTCACTTCGAAAATCTCACATGCATTGACCGGGAATCGAACCCGGACCGCCTTGGTGAGAGGCATACAGCTAGACCGCTGAGCCACCATGCCCCTCTGGCCTGGTTTGGCAGAATACCTGTTTGTTTGTGACTATCTAGTGTGGGTTCGATCCCCTGTTCCTGTCCTATCCGAATGCTTTCCCCTTTGTCTTGTGAGGGTGTGTCTTGGAATCTTTCCCTTCGTCTGCCTTTTCCGACCCGTTTCTCAGTCCCCGAGGGTGCGGGTTCAGTGTTCTTCCCTTGTTTTGGTTTAGGGATTGTGTTCGTGTCCGGCGATGATGTAGGCCCCTTAATGTCTTTGTGTTGTTAGGTAGGGCGGATCCCCTTGCCTACTGATGGTAGGGGTTCAATCCCTGTGGTGTGTCGCTGTGTAGGAGCTGCGTTTGCATCCCGTCCCAATGTGGGTTTGCTTTCTGTGCCTCGTTTCCCCGGGACCGTCAGAGGAGTGTAATGTCCGAATCTAGGGTCCCCTGTGAACAGTAGGTGTAGGACCCTGTGAAATCCTGTGGTGGTGAGAAATGGTGGTGACCGCACGCTAGTGTGTACGTGTATGTTACACTCTACGACCTTACCAAGAGCGATTACTTCTACAGCTCCGGCGTAGGTCCCGTCCCGATTCATGTATTCCCTGTATTGTTCCTTTGTTCTGGATGGATTGTCACCCTCGTCCGCCAGGAAATCCCGGTATTCGTTCCCATTGTCCAGAATGTGTTTAACTGTTTCCAGCCTGTACCCTCTATGGTGGTTTTCATCATGGCGGAGCAGAAAACTGATGGCTCTGAATAAACAGTTGCCATCCCCTCTAACGGGGTGTGTCTGGAAAAGGTTCAGGGGTGGACCTTCAGCCATTTTTCAATTTGGCTGCTCCTTCCCCCTGCGTTTGCGTGTCTTTGTATTCATCGGGGAGCGGATATTGTTCCGGCCCCTTTGTGTATTTATTAGGAACATCCCGCTTATGCTGTGGGGCTGTTTTGCTGTGTCGCGCGTCGTGTGTCCTATTCTGTGGCCCGCTTTCCTTTCTTCGATGGGGAGGGGTGTACGCCTGTTTCTGCGGGGGCGGGTTTTCTCGGCGATTCCTGTTTCCCCTGTACTGTGGGGAAGCATAAGCCTGTGTGCCTGAGTGTGGGATTCCCGGTAATCCCCGTTTCCCCTGTACTGTGGGGAAGCATAAGCCTGTCTGCTTGGGGGTGTTTTTTCCCAGTAATCCCCGTTTCCCCTGTACTGTGGGGAAGCATAGGCCTGTCTGCTTTGGGGTGGGTCTTTCCGGTATTCCCCGTTTCCCCTGTAGTGTGGGGAAGCAGAGGCCTGTCTGCTTGGGGGTGGGTCTTTCCGGTATTCCCCGTTTCCCTGTAGTGTGGGGAAGCATAGGCCTTTCTGCTTGGGGGAGGGTCTTCCCGGTGGGGAATCTCGTTCACGTATACCGGAGGGTAGTCCTCCTTTGTATATGGGGAGGTGAGTACCGTGCAGGGTAGTATTGCCTGTCCTGTGCACAGGGGGATGGTGAGTATCATGTAGGGTATGTCTGCCTTTCTGGTACGTAACTTTGATCCCTTGTGTACCTGTCTTCCCTGTCGCGGTATTGTGTCCACACTGTGCTGTCCCTATTATCCCTTTGTGTATTCTCACTCGGCTGGACTACAGAAATTCTAAGCTGCTCCAATTGCCGTATCATGTCGTCCATTTTATGGTTTATATCCACTTTGGGTGGATCGACATCTTGGTCAATGGCCTTTTCTGTCGTCTTCTCGGTAATTTTTCTCCCCGCCTCAATTATTTTTATATTTTCCAACATATGTTACACTGTTGGATTGTTCATGATGCAGAGTTTGTCAACTAACGCAGGGCTAAGCCCCTGCATTAAAAGTTTAATTTTCCGTTTATTGGGCATCGCATTATTATATTTATCGCAAATCAGCAATTTCGCGTTGATATACGCTTGTGCCGACTCTGCTGGACCCTGAGTTCTTCCGCGGATTTTGTCGTATAAATCGTCCTCACCCGGTGTGAGCTGAAATTCGTGGTTTAATAGGAAGGCGACTTGCTCCCATGTGGCGTTTTCTAAGATAGCCTCATGCAGTTCGTACCACGTTAGGGCCGTTTCCGCTAAATAGGCGGGTAAAAGGCGTCTCTTGGCCTCGTCCCCCCAACCATTTACCCTGGCCGTCCGGTTGAATGCCTTTAAATATTTCTCCGGATCCTGCCCGTTTCCCAGGAACTTTTCAGGCTAAATCATGGGGTATTTTGTTGGCAGTTCCATTATGAGTTTAATTACTTCCCCTTGCCTGTGTAGAGGTTCGTGATCGTCAACGCTATCCGCCTCGCTACTGTGTGATGAGACGGCTGAATTTGTGTTATTTCGGAGGGGATTGTCTACACTCCCCGTGTACGAAACGTGTGTTATGTTACCCGGGTGTTCGTCCCCTGATATGTCCTCGCTGACGGGGGGTGTGATATCGTATTCTGTAGCCCTTATTACCGAAACCGTCCTATCTATGTCCTGTTTTATTGACTCTAGGTTAGTCTGTATGTCTAGGACCGCTTCCGTTGTGTGGGTGTCTCCCTTAATGGTGTTCGATTCTAATATTTGTGTAATGCTTGAAAGCAGGCTATCGGTCTTTTGTTCCGTTAGTTGGAGTTGCTGTAATAATAGGGGAGGGAGTGTCAGTGGTGGATCCGCTGAACTAGCACTGGATACCGGTGACTGCTGTTCCTGCGAACTGGTCTGGGCCTGGAACCGTGAAAAGTATATAGTTTGTGCTGACTCTGCAGGGTATTTAGCGCAGATCTCTAATGCTTGCGCTTCGAACTCCTGGAGCAGGCGTGGCGCAGTAACCTCTGTTATTAGATCTTTATTCCTGATTTTTAGCTATGGTAGGAGTGGTGTTGCACTGGCGGACAAGTGGTGTGCGAAATCCCTTAGTGTAGTTCTGAACGTTGCCATATGATTTTTACAGACCTTGCGCTATGGGGTGGGTGGGATGTCTAATGTAAAAAATAATATACGCCCTACGTAAAGGAAAAAATATGCGGCGTGATCTAGAAAAAAAATCCGTGCTCTCGCTTGGCTGTCTCTAGGTACTTCTACCGATCTACCACGAGGGCTCGTTGTATGGGTCCCTACCCTTAAATTGCCTGGTACCTGGCTTCGACCAATTTGTTCTGTCCAGGTGTTAGGGGGTGGGACGAACAAGAGTGTGTTAATGTCCAATTTAGTGGTGGTTTCCAAAAGGGTGCATTTTTCCGCTAAATTGGGGGAAACTGCAAGTGTATGTGTTTGTAAAAGGATGTAATGAAATGGGGGTGCAATTCTATGGGGGTGCAATTACTTGCCAAGGGATGTGCGATTATGAGGAGCTATTAATTAAGAGTAGTGATCAATTATGAGCGAGTAGGAGCGAGCCTGTTTGCAGAGTCGGCAGTTCGGCCGCTGGCTGGCTTACTACCGTGTGAGCACAATGGAATACCTGGCGTTGCACTTCCAAGTATTCACGGTCAGGGACAATTAGGAAAGAACAGGTTGGGCGTACAGGTGTAAAGTCAGTGTGAAATGATGTAAAGAGTGTAGGTTGCTGATCAAATATTTATTTGACCAGTTATTGTAAAATGTAGTGTCCCTTTCAGTGAGGGACAGTGTAACACAATTTAGTACAATTATAATGTAAGTGTGGGCGTGAATGAAGGAATATAAGGAAATCCGAGCACACTCTCACCTGGTGATGACGATGCGTCGGAGCTGGAACTAGATGCACAGAGCCTAGGGCGTGACAGACCATCCCTCCAATCCGGGTTCCATTCTTATGTTTCGGCTCTGCTTAGTCAGCATTGCATCAGTGTAGGTGCCCCAGATAGTTCTTAGTGTAAATGTTTATGTGAGTTCTGCAAGCTGATGGCTAACCTCCTAGGCTTAGGTGGTCGCCGCTTGCTGTGTAGGGATATGTTCTGGAATTATAGTGTTTCCAATTGGGGTGGTTTTGGGGGCAGAAGAGGGTGTTTAGTAGTGGGGTCGGTGTGGTAGTCTTGTAGAGTATTTGAAGGTGTATTTGTAGGTCCAGTGACGTAGGTCCCCTCTCCCTTTTAGGGTCGTAGGGTCCTGAGTCCTAAGGGTTCGGCCCTTAACAACAGCAAAGCGGTAGAACTGCGATCTATCCTCTGACGATCACACATCGCTCCCGTCGTCATTCACAACTTCATCCATGCAGTACCAACATCAGTTAATATACAGCCAAAATACGTCGTCGTTCAAGACTGTATTATTCGTATTTCTGACACTATATTCCATTTTATATTAAATCTCAGATCACATATAACATCTCGAATAAATCTAAAAACATGACGTTTGTCCACAATTAAATTTTACGATGTATTTTGGAGAAATTGAAAACCTCAAGTTTTGCACATTTTAACACTGAAATTCATTATATTAGTGATATTGATTTTTGATTTAGTATGGATTTCGTTCTATTCTTGGGGCAGATGACCTCGTAGTCCAGCCCCTTAAAACTTCAAAACCTGACTAACTTACTATTCGATTCTTCGCATTAAAATCAGATATTAGAATCCTCGAGCTAATTTATTTATTTAATTTCACAGAATGGTTTACTTGAATTTCGGTTTCAACATCGTGATACGATTTTATTTGCATATACCGGCTCCTTTTCAAAAAAGTACTCAAGAAAATATTAATTTTAATGTTCTAGGCTTCCTCTTCTGCACCAAGTTGGACTCTTCAGCAGGTTTTGTTACACCCTAGCCTGATCCCACTGGAACACTGGCCCTTGCACCATGTCCTAAATGTGTAGCACTTGATAGTGCTATTCTTCCGCGGGTCCCGAGAGATCCCTTAGCTTATATCCTACATGTAGACATACCAGAAAGAGGAACATCGGCTTGCCTTCACGTAATTAAACTCCACCGATTCCTCTTGGTATTTGATGTGACTAATGTGGTATTTCGCATAAGTATGTGCTACAAATATATCATGAAGTACAATGTTTACTATCCCAACGGGGGGCAAGCAGGATGTACCAAGAGCATATTGTATGCCCAACTTCGTACACCTGGGATGAACAGACACGGTGAAAACCTACAAGAATTGTTCTTGGACTTTATATACTATACCCAGCCCACGGAAGATAATAATCAAAACAGAAATGCGATGATGATCAATGTTGTTATTGGTCCCTGATCAAAAATTAAAACATTAAAATCAATAATAAAATAGTACATTATGCAACGAGTCTATAATGGCTATAATTAAGACACGAGTATTTTTATAAACGAGCGTATGCGAGTTTTATAATTTCCATACGAGTGTCTTAATTACCATTATAGGCGAGTTGCATACGACTGTTTATGTTCGACGATAATTATAACTTTATTATATGTTTTAACATAAATATTCATAAATATCTGTTGAGAGTCAGCTACTGGAATTTTGTGATCGCAGAGCGAGCATTGGGTGTTATATCTCTGCCTTTCAAGAGCTTTGAACGACGCATGCGCTCTGTGTATTTGCAATGCCATATGCAAACCATATGTTTACATCTGCCGTCCCTCAGTAATATTGTCACCGGTGTCAGTTGAAGACAATGCGCTGTGTAGAAATTAGTGTTGGTGATTTTAAGGTACAGTGCTATTTCTTGTCTCTTATTCGCCAGTTTATTTACGCGAACATATGGACGGTGGGTATTCCATGTCGGTAATTTATTACAGTTCGATGTTGTGTTTATGTCCGACATGTTGGATTTTGAGCGCATGCGCGAAGTTATCGTTACCTAATTGGTCAATGAACGAGCTCTGATTGGCTGGAGAAACTGTATCATAATGGAAAACAGTGTTATAATGACCATCATTATGATACAGTTATCTGACACATAATAGTGAGGGTCGAACATAAAAATATTTCAATTATTTCTGATATAGTTCAAGTAAAATGTTCAGAGACGTTATTCTAGCTGGACGTTAACGTTCATCGAGTACTATGGTTATCCCTCATCTCAAAAATGATATTATCTCTTCGAGAAATCAGTGTAGTAAACGGTTGTGATGATGATTAAAACTTGCTGCTACATTCCTATCGCAAAATAGTCCTTGGACAGAAACGCTTTCCACAGATATTTCCACCATGAAGGCTAGTATTGAAATGCTTGCTCCGAACAATAGGACGGCAAATGCTCCTTCTAAATGTTCTAAAGTAAATACTACAATTTGTTTCCTTTCTATTCTCTCTCGTTTCCTAATCTCCTGAAAATGCAGCTCCTTATTTTCAACAGAGAACCATTTAGACAAAATTCCTGACTCTGTTATCCTTGTTACTACAGTATTCACTTTATCTGTATATGGACTATTCCTTCTAAGATAAAATGAAATAGGAAATGAGACCTCTCCACTTGTCAAAGGAACGTAAACTTTATGTTCTCCTTTTATGGATTTGAAATATCTGATAATTGAAGTGCGGGCACTAAACACAGCGAAATTGTCTTCCTCCACAAATCTGGTGAAACATTCTTCTATCACGTCGCATGATTCTGTGCTTTTATGCATCTCACTATGAGTTCCTTCATCGTCGTATAACAAGGTCATAAAGAACGATTCGGCTCCCCGATGTAGTTTAGAATTTAGCAAGTCTTCAAGACCTAGGATTTGCTTTTCATGGCCAGGGTAAGTAAGGACACCAACGAGAATCGATTGGTACGCTGAATTCACGATCAGACTGTAGTAAGTCACAATCGCAAAGAATATCCGTGATCTTGAGAGTTCTGGGAGGTTATTTAATGAGATACCTATCAACACAGACCACGTATTGAGAGCGGAGACAGTCATGATATCCTTAGCAGATAGCAGGTTATCGACGACTGATACCAATACGTATGAAGTAATGAGCAGAATCCAAACCTCAGAGCTGAAAATGGTCATGAAGGCTTCCCAGTTAGATATCCTTTTTGCTCTTGGGACGTACCATAACACTCCATCCCTAACATGTGGGACACTCATATCCAATGCTGCCCATCGCGTCACGTCTGGATAGAATCCAGCAAATGATAAATCAGCTCTTCCATTTACTACGTCACCCAAGCTCCCTACCCACGTTCCATTGGGAAGAACACCACCCCATTCATCGAGAAAAGTGTTTGTAAGAGTTGGATGAACAAAACGTACTTGAAGTTTGTAGAACTCAGTCATTGCAAAAAATATCTTAATCTCGATGCCACTTTCAAACCAATTATCCATCGATTCATCTTTAATAACGTAAGGTTTATTATCAAATGTTACCACAGTAATGGGAAAATTATTGAATGTTTGAGGCACTGTTTTTGGAAATAGTTCTCTGTTTTCTTTGCAGTGATGATTTTGTTCCATCATCCACTCTTCTATAACAGTCACATCCTTGAAATTACTTCCACAATTTCCAGATTCACTGAAAGGAAACCACATGTACATCTTTAGAAAGAGGGTCATGCTATCAGTTCCCTGTGACAAGACGAGCACGATGAAGTTGAGCACGTACATCTTCCACATCACCTCCACGATACGGCCAACTGTTTCCAGTTCGTCCTTCTCCTTCACAGGGTACAGGACAACAATTATAAATCGAGCACTAGAATTCCAAATGTAAGTTTGGTCCAAAGTTTCAATTTGCCTTAGAAATGCATTCCTCTCTTCAGTATTATGCAAGAGTATTAGTAGATTATTTACTTTATATCTCTCATGTTTCTCTAACTTTACGTCCGTACAATATGAGACTGCACCAGTAATTGAGTAAGAGTTTTGGATGAATTGATCGAGAAATGATGATTCGGAAGGATCCATACAAATTAGAAGAGTTTCCACTTGAATCAAGTACCTGTCGATGATGTTATGAAGACATTCATTAAGGTAGTTTACGTCATAATTTGCAGCAAGTTGGAGTAATCTTGAACATTCTGTAGGCAATAGTGAGAATAACACGATGAAATCGCTGAGGTGGCTTCGCATCTTAGAGCGGTGATTACCAATGCCTACAGTAATTTGGTCAGTGTTGAATTAGCTCATGCAGAGAATTGTCCACAACCGTCTTGCTGGATTACCGCTGGCCAGTGACACTGAAATGAAAGGAATATCATTTAAAGAAGTATTATCAGTAGAATTCTAAACCAAAATTTAAATCTCAGTTGAATAGAGCTTGAAAATGTGACAACCGGAATTAAAACTCGAATTTTATACTGCCCTATAGGGACGTATAATCATATATGCCAATGCGGACATGTCCCCTCCGAAATAAATATTGATGTCTTAGGTGGAGAGGAGCTGATGCATCTTGTATCGCAAGATAAAACCAGCAAACCTGTATATATATATGCAGGGCTAGATTTGTGACGGTACGCACCGGTACACCGTACCGATACCTCGGATCGGGGGGAAAGTCGAATATATAACATGATTTTTAGAACTGTGGAACGTTAGTTGTAAGTCAAGGTCAACTTGGTATTTGACTGGATAATTATTTCAAAAAACTGCAAAGACAAAATTATAAAACAATAATCAAAGATTGTTGGTGAACATGTGTGTATTTTGAAGCCGAATGAATTTAATTTGTTTAATTACGTAAAAAAATGAAAATAATGTACATTGTTTGAATGGTAGCCTGGTTGGCTTACATTAAAATTTAATATAGGCCAACGGCTATGGTACGAAAAATGTTGCTACAGCAGCCTCAATTTAATTTCAAATTGCAATCAAAATTAGATTGCTATGTTGTCCGCTGATTAATTTTTAAAGGTGTTCAGAAAAGCGTAAAAATATCGTTTTTAGAACTCTATATTTCAATATTCTATAACCCTCCCCCTTCCACTCCCACCACCACCCGGTAGCCCACAGTACCGGAACCTCTTTCTTTACAAATCAAGCACTGTATATATATATATATATATACACACTTTATTTTTAATACATGCATACACATTGTTGAGTAGAATGAAATAAAATATAAAATATGTTAATCTTTTAGTAGTTCGTTTCTACTGAGGATTTCCCTCATTAGATAGCACGCACAACTAACGCAGCTAATGTCTGGTATGTACAAGAGTAAGGTAGATGGTTGCACTGGATATTTTACTAGTGGCCTAAGGGCTGCCCATTCAGCTATGCGCGGCCGCAGGAATGAAATAACATAATTGATGATGTTCTTTTTTACCAGCGTACCGTATTGTTTCAGTGGAAAGGAACGACTTTTCTTAATTTTTATGATTCTTCTTAGTCTCATGTCATTGGTGTAGTTAGTGACAGAGGGGCGCAGAAACTTCTGCAATACGGTATTATCCTGATCAGTTCCTCGGGATGATCGCTTACTCCACAATATAGAATATGATTTTTAGCAACATGTGGCAACAGTGTTCAAGTTGAGGTTTGTGCTACACTCGGACTGTCCAGCGTAACCGATAGCAATTCGCCCGTCTCTTCTTTTATCGAAACAAAACCTAGCTTACGATACCGGAGACAACCTCTGTCTTTGAATCTGGAGATGGACACTGGATACCGAGGGGCAGTTGACCTCGCTGTTCCGCCCCTTAAACAATAACTAACACTGGATACTACTAATTGTATCAACCTTTATGATATGAAAATTATATACTACTAGCTATGGTACCCGGCGTTGCCCGGGAGGTGTCTTTATATGTTATAGAAAGATACATGCCAATATATTTCGCAGTGTGTATTCGTTTTGCCCTTAAGTGAGTTTAGAACATTGATTTCATCGATTCTAATGTTACTCAAGTTCAATATTAACTCATTGTAAATAGATGGTATATTGGCTTTCACGGCCGGTGAATTAAAACTCAGCAATTCATCTAGGTTTGTGCCGTGTCTTGTGTGGGGTTTCGCCTAGGACACCAAGCTGGCTAATCGGCGGGCTCTTGTAATGCCCGCCCGGACCCCCACAGGAGTGACGAACTGCGCGCCACCTCCCTTTATATTAGGTGCAACTGCACCACTCGACTGCAAGAACTAAAACTCAAGCAGCCTTAACCTCCCTATGAAGGCTTCCAAAAAGATGGTATATTGGCTTTCACGGCCGGTGAATTAAAACCCAGCAATTCTTTTAGGTTTGTGCCGTGTCTTGTGTGGGGTTTCGCCTAGGACACCAAGCTGGCTCATCAGCGGGCTCTAGGTGTCCCCGGACTGTAAATAGTCGAAAGGTACAGTACTGTGGAGTACAATAACGTAGCGGAGAATGCAACAATAGTAAAAAGAGATGTATATACACAATTCCTCGAGAACTCAGTCTCACAATTACTGTCCTGATAGTGTTTATTTTTGATTTAATGGGGTCCGCTATTCTTATGGCAAAGTATCATTACTTACTGATTGGTTCTTGTAGAAAATTATCGCATAATCTCTTTCTCTTATATATAATCCAAAATTGACTCATCACCGCAGGGCTCAAACCACTAGACCTAGAAAGCTGAAATTTTGCATGTTGGTTGATCCGAGTATGTAAAGGCTCACTAAGAAACGGTTTTTGAAAATTCAATTTGTAAGTGACTTTTTTCGGCCCTTTGGCATTGACAATCCAAAATTGACTCATCGTCGCAGGGCTCAAACCACTAGACCTAGAAAGCTGAAATTTTGCATGTTGGTTGATCCGAGTATGTAGAGGCCCACTGAGAAACGGTTTTTGAAAATTCAATGTGTAAGTGACTTTTCTCGGCCCTTTGGCACTGAGCAAGGACAGTCGGTACAAAGTTCGGATTTAGCTCATTTTAAGCCGCCAGATACGAGAAACAATACTCGGAGGTCCTGTAGGGACCCCGAAACACAATTTTTAAGTTCCTAAAATGAATGGTTTCGGAGATATTCCCAAATAACTGTGTTCCCTCTGAGAAACATATCAACGTTACTATGGCAACCGCTGAAATTTCGCAGACCGGGGATAGTTTTCTGGCAATATCTCGAAAACCGTTCGTTTTAGGGCCTTAAAACGCGGGGTTTGGTTCCCACTTCTAACCAGGAACATTGCTCCTCGCATTGATACGCGTAACATGGGATATATTTTATTTATAGAGGTGGCTTTTGGGGTCGGATACGATCGTGATTTTGAGTCTAATTTTATACTTCTTTGGCTGGTTATTTTAAGCGAGTTTTCAGATCTTTACTCTAATTTACAATGTAAAGATGCTCTCTATTTTGCACGATATGCTTTCATTTTCTTTATACATTTGTTTTTTGTTAACTGAATTATTTTTTTTGCCAATTTTGTTCTGCCCTTTTTCGTTTTTACCATGATCAGCAACCCATATTCACATTCGAATGTGTCGTATTCTACCGGCTGTCACGTTAATTATTATTTTTTCTTAATTACTCTTGCTGAGGAATTGGGCAAACTTATTTCAATAAAGTTGGTATTTTGTCTTTCACGGCCATTGAATCCCCGCACAAGGCACGGCTTAAACCTAGAAAAGTTGTTGAGTTGGACTAATGGACCAATGGTGCAGCAGAAAAGAGGAGAATTGAAGCTTTTGAAATATGGTGATACAGGAGAATGATGATCAGATGGGTCGATAGGGTAAAAATGAAGAGGTATTAAGACGAGTGGTAGAGGAGAGATGTTTCTGGCGACTGCTAATGAAGAGAAGAGATAGGAGTGTAGGACACATATTAAGACACCCAGGAATAACAAACTTAGTTATAGATGTACAAGTACCGTTGGGGAGGAAAGTTGGAAGGGAAGTGCGTGGAGTTGGAAGGTAGCGGCTGTGCCCTATAGTTAGGGACCAACCCCGGCATTGGCCTGGAAGGAAGATGGGAAACCAGAGAAGACCATATTCAAGGTTGCCGGCGGGGGGATTCGAATCTCCTCGCCTCCCGGATGTGAGCGACTGCCATTATTCATGCCGTAACGACCACGGCTAACTCCCCGGTACTGTAGTGGTAAACCAGGGTTAAACAGATTGCCTCGGATGAAGGGTGTGGTAGCTATGTAGAGATGAAACGATTAGCTCAGGAGAGGGAGACATGGAGGGGTGCATCAAACCAGTTAAAAAACTGAAGACTCAAACAACAACAATCAGGAATTTTAATTACTTTGAGAGGCATGTTAGGCAAAAGGGTCGTTGGAGAATTTCAATCCCTGGGATGTAACACTGGAATTGACTGCATAATGCACATCAGCGGCCAAGGTGAGAGATATTTAACTATAGGTCTATTAATAGCGATATGTTGAGTTCAAATCATCAATAAGTATGGCCACATTACATCCAGAGTAGCTTAAGTAAGAATACTTTTAATTCCCCATATTCCGATAGATTTGCCATTCCAGTGTGCAAGAGTGTAGTTCCCTCTTCAAACAACATTCTCAATTTCTTTAACAAAGCGCAATGAGACACACTTAACAATAGCACGTGTACATTTAGACAAAACCATTTTTTCCCATGGGCAACTGTATGTGGCGTGCTCGCGAGCATCCGGACAACAAAATCGTTATGTCTCAGCAGAAGATGGCAAAACCAAAAACGTAAATTTAAAATGTGTTAACATAATGTAACATCGAACCCTGCAGACTTTCACAACTCGATAAAATTCCCACTTTCCTGCTCATATCAATATACTGTATGTATCAGAATATTCAGAATTAGAACGGACCCACCTATAGCCGCGATTGCTGTAATAGAATAGACCAATTATCAGCAATAATGCATCGTCCCCATTGTCTTGATCGCGGGCGAAGCCGCGGGTACCTGCTAGTAATATTATATATTCGTAGATTAATTACCGCATGTTATTGACATGATATCAACTAAATTCATATTTAACATCCGATTGCCTTAAATATTAGCGTAGACATAGAGAAGGATAATTACCAATTACAATATAACCCGAATAACAGAATGAAATATTATTCATAGACCAATCTGCATTATCACGCAAAAATTACTGTATTTCTGATTTGTAATGCAAAAGACAGCTGGTAGAGGTGTCACATAAGTTTCTGTGACCTAAAGACTAAAGGTTGAATAAAGTTGTGCTTAAAAGGCAAAAATTATTTAGACGACCACGTGTATTAGCGGCTAACATTTTCGGCTTTTGCCTTGGAGGTCTGAGTTTGAATCCCGGATCCGTCAAGAAATTTTAATTCTGGTGTGAGAGCCGGAATGGGCTACACTGCACATCCCGAGGCAAAAATTGGAAATTGTTTTCCGTGGTTTTCCACTTCTACTCGAAGCAAATACCGTGATAGCTCCTAACTGAAGGCCACAGCAACCTTCATTCCAATCCTGATTTGAATTTCAAATACACTCACTACTACAGCCATCACAGTAGCAAATGTTAACAGAAAAATTCCATACACACTCAAGTTCATGGGGCTATATGATCATGATGAAGCAAAGTCTCTAAATTAATGAACAACAGAATCATTTATGCTCATTTAATCTTAATACTAAGTTTCGTGATGATATCTACAGCTGTTGTAAACGTTACGCCACATACAGGGTTAGCCAATGTATATCTTTTTTTAAATTTCAATTCCCTGCAATGACCCCTGTTAATAACATTTAAAAAGAATACGTATTCAGTTTTTTATGGCGTTCTGATTCTTAATAGGAAATGCCTTCAAACCCCACAAAGAAAATGGAGTGCCATGGCCTCTTACAGAGATAGATGGAAAACTGGTGGTCATAGCATGAACTACTGTTGCCGTTGAGAAAATGGAATGGCATGGCCTCTTACAGAGATGATGGAAACTTGGTGGTCATAGCATGAACTACTGTTGCCGTTGAGAAAATGGAGTGGCATGGCCTCTTACAGAGATAGATGGAAAACTGGTGGTCATAGCATGAACTACTGTTGCCGTTGGGAAAATGGAGAGGCATGGCCTCTTACAGAGATGATGGAAACTTGGTGGTCATAGCATGAACTACTCTTGCCGTTGAGAAAATGGAGTGCCATGGCCTCTTACAGAGATAGATGGAAAACTGGTGGTCATAGCATGAACTACTGTTGCCGTTGAGAAAATGGAGTGGCATGGCCTCTTACAGAGATGAAGGAAACTTGGTGGTCTCGTCCACAGCTGACTAGATGCGAGCTGCGCTCTATACCGATCTTGCCATTCCCTCCCAGTTAGAACCCATGCATAACGTGTAAATGAAAATATTCCCCTAGTTGCCGATAGAATGCACTCCCACCCAAGAATAGGCGCGATTAGTAAACAGCTGTTCAATAGGTTTATTAAATGTGTTTCTCACAGTGTAACGTTTAGAACAACGAAGTTTTGTTTCTGTTTGAATTAATGTAAGTAGTCGGTATTAATATACTGAATTCCCACGTTGTTTGGAATGTTTGCTGATGAAATTGTAAAATGCTGGGGTAAATGATAAACTATGGTTTGAACGCTGCTGCTCAAATCCAGTATGTCATACTGTTGTTTGTCGTTTTTCACATTAAATAGGAAGGACATAACCAGCAGTGGGGGCTGCGTTTGCTAAAGCGCAGCGTGTGGTCATGGGGCAAAGCTCTCTGCTAACTCGGTAGACGCGTGGGTTTCGAGTCTCACCGTCGCGTCGGCCGTCCTTGAAATTGTTTTCCATGGTTTCCCCATTTTCAACTCCAGGCAAATGCTGGGACGGTACCTTCTGACACGCCACGGCCGCTTTCTTCCACATCCTTGCCCATTTTCATTCACCACCATTCATTTCATCTCTCATTAACTCCTCTCACAAGGTTGGCATCAGGAAGGGCATCGGTCCGTAAAAACCATCCGCCACAAAGTCTTCCATCGCATCTCATCCCCGACCCCGTTGGAGAACATAAGGGGTAGACATACAAATAGGGATAACATAGGAGGTGTGCTTTCATTTCCCGAGTCTACGCGAGACAGAGATACAATAGGTGTGACGATTGCCTTAACCTGATTTCCCGCGATAACTTTGTTCCGGACACAAACTCTCCTTCGTCTGGTGTGTGTAGTCGTCATTTTGAGAGTCTCGCGCTGTAGTTGTGATCGCTTCATCGTGCACCACGGCTGCGAGGGCAGCTGTAGCAAGTCCAGGCATCGTAGGTTCGGAACCCAACACCGATAAACTATCCTGATTGTGGCTTTTCTACACTCTTTCCAGGTAAATGCCGGGATAGTACTTGACCACTGCTAGTAACGCACATAATAGGGACTTCTTTGCCTCTGAGACCTACGATGATATCCAATTAACTATGGAATCAACCGTCCAGTGCATACCCATAATTTATCTTCTGAAAAATGGGTATCATAATGTTTTCTTGCGATGTTGTTGAGTCATTCTTCAGTACATCCCCCAGGGACTCACGACTAATGGGATGTGGGTTTGGTGACTGCGTGCGGTATTGTTTTCACTTACTTGTGCCGGGCTCCCTTCTGTCATATTTCCTGTCGACCACCCTTGGTCACTTCTCGTTGACATACGACATTACGACACTCCCCCTCCTTCAGGAGCTTACAACTTGTAGGACGCTGGTGAGCGATCAGGGGGCCACCGCTGAGTTCGCGATTGCTTCCACTTAATTGTGCCGGGGTCCTCTCTGGCATATTTACTGTCGGCCTCGCTTGATCAACTCTTGTTCGCTTTCGACCCTGACAGTATTAGGATATCTGAGGTCTAAGGAGTATTTTAAATTCCCGCCTTAATTGGTCCTTGTTTCATATTTCCTGATACCCTCATTCTTCAAAGGGTCAGATCTCTTGTTTTTCTTTTCATCATATCTCCTGCCTTCTGCACAAGGTTATAAAGGAGGCATGGTGTGTGTAGCCCCACCACTGGAGGTGCTACACCCTCAAGGACTCACGGCTGTTGAGTTTGGGATGATACCTGAGCTGGATTTGTTTTGTCCCTTTTTCCAGTGATCGGAATCTCTCATATTTCCCTTCATATCTGCCTTTCATGCCACACCTTTCCAAATCTCTCAATTCTCATTTTTTGAGGGTTGAGAGCATTTCTTTACCTGTATTTTATGTCCCTTATTCCTTACTTTTTGTCCCTTTCTTCTCCTAATCCGTAATTTGTTTTTAAGTTGTAGTTATTATTAGTTCTAGTGTTCATTGTATCATAATTTTTCATTTTCACCCCAAAGAATTGGTGGCCTTTAACATCAACTATCATCACATTACTATTTCAGCAATATCTTTTCGGACAATGAAAACTGAAAGTCTGGTTTATGTTGTATGTACACTGGAAAGAATTTCTTGTATGAAAAGTTTGAATTGCATTTCTCAGAACTCTAATCCTCTCCACTCATTAACCTGACCGCAGCAGCGGTCTTGCCAGCGTCATTGCAGAGAAATTGGTATCACCGATTACGAATATTATTTCGGAAGCCGAAATACCGGTTGCTTCCAAATAACTCATGTACCAGCCACTCAGCAGGAACGTTTATGAAGTTTTATAAAAATCGAGTGAACCTAATGATTTTATAACAAGGTGCGAAGGTATGTTCAGGTTCTCTCATTTAATATAACGCTATTGTATTTTGTGATATAATTTGCATTTTGATATTGCGGAAATTATATTGACAAATTGTATCAATATACTGCGTGACAGTGCTGTCTGAGCAGTTGAGTAACTAACGGGAGAGAGCAACTCGCATCCAGTCGGCCGTGACTCGTCTTGAGCTACTGTTGCCATGGAAACGATCTGCCTTGCAATTCCTTCAATAGTTTATTTTATGACTTAATTACTTTTGCTGTAGTGCAAAAAGGCTGTAATCACAATAATGAGGAAGACTATCTAAAATTCATGTAGCCAGCTGTTTCCTCTGGGTCCTAAACTATGTGTATGCAAAATTTGGTTGAGAATAGTGGAACGGTGTAGATAGGTATACGGAACAAATATACATACATACATACATACATACATACATACAGACTTTCCCTTTTATATATTAGATGGTTCTCAACAGCTCGTTGTTGTTGTTCCTTTAGGAGCGTTGCAACATCGTAGTCATGTAGCCCCGTGTATTTGGGTGTGTGCAGAATTTGTCTGATAACCTCTGTCACTGTTTTGTCTGTGATAGTGTGTGTATTTGTAATTGAGGTAAGATTTGGGTAGGAAGTGGCCGTGGCCTTAAGTTAGGTACCATCACAGCATTTGCCTTGAGTAGGAGTGGGGAAACCACGGAAAACCACTTCCAGAATAGCTGAAGTAAGAATTGAACCCTTCTCTTCACAGTTTTGCTGCGTCTCTATAAGCCAGAGTAGTTAAAAGGGACGTAAAACCAATAACATTTTTATTGTGATTAGTTTTGCCTCATGAGGCTGAGTGTACCCCATTCCATCGCTCGAACCCGGACCTCCGCAGTGACAGCCAAGAAAGCTAGCCACTACGCAAGGAGACGGACTCGATATCTCGTACCAAATACCCTCCAATATAGGCCATTGCAGCACTCTTCATAGAAATGTGGTCATTTAGCCTCGTGTCTGCTACCATATGCCATTACGACGTATGCATTTGTAGTTCCGGAGAAGATTCGGAAAGAGGTGTACTTAAGTTACGAACCATCCTGACATTTCCCTGGAGTTTTAGGGAAACTACAATAAACCATTTCCAGGTTGGATGGGATGGGAATCTAACCCACCTCTTCTCAATTTTACCTCATGAAGCTGAATGTACCCCGTTCCAGCCTTCAGACTAGAATTAAATATCTTGGCAGAACCTGTATTCGAACATGGATCTCTAGGGGCGACAACCAAGATTGCTAGCCACTACACGACAAGGTGGTCAGGAGATTATTATCATCATAAGAACTGGTCACATAATTATCAGTCGCATGGTCAGCGTAGGCTACGTACCTTGTTTGTTAATTGCTTTAATCCATAATTTCCTAGTTAGCTCTAAACAAGGAAATTCATAAAAACTAATTCCAGGAAGTATATTTCTAGAGCCTTGTTAGCAAAACCGCACGCAACAGTATTCTATCGTAATATAATGGTCTTATTTCAACAACATGACTTGTTTCGTGACTGCACAATGTGTATAAATACCGCCAGCTGAAATGATGAATTGAGGCGCCTCTAGCGGCAAACATAGCATCTGCATGGCGGGCATTTTCCAGAGGCTATTGGGCAGGCTTCTTATTATTGGAGGCTAAGATCTAACATACACTCTTTGAAATCTTGCCATATGTAGACTATGTGTTTGTGGTTAACTTCGAGTGACTGACTTCTTTATAAATAAAAGCCCTGTCACTACAGCCCACAAAGGGGCCAGGGCTACCAAGCGGTCGCTGCCCTGCCATTTGGCCTGCAGATATTGAGAAGACACGTGGTCAGCGCATCTGGATCCCTCGGCCGTTAATCTTGGTTTTCGCGACGAGGGCACTGCCTCACTGTCAGACAGCTACCCTATTGTCCTCAAGAGGCTGAGTACACCTCCCTCGTTCCAGCCCTCGCGTGAGTTTCTAAAGTCTCTGACGGAGCCGGAAATTGAATCCGGGGCCTCCGAGTGAGAGGCAGGCGTACTACCCCAACAATGGGCTTCTTTAACTTGGGCAATAATGGGTTGTAGTAAACATAGTGGCTATGAACGAAAGCGCTGTTTTCATGTAAATAAATACCCACCGAATGAAAAATGAAAATCCACAGCCTGCTTCCAGTCTCCGACGGGGTCAGAAATGGAATGAATGAAGCCCCCATCTAGCGGCGAGGATATGAACTGTGCCGGCTGCTGAGGCCTGACGTACTCCTCAGGGGCAATGATTACATGAATGACAGATGAAATGAAATGATAGTGGAGAGTGTTGCTGGAATGAAATCTGACAGGGAAAACCGGAGTACCCGGAGAAAAACCTGTCTGCCTCCGTTTTGTCCAGCACAAATCTCACATGGAGTGACCGGGAATTTAACCACGGGCCCAGCGGTGAGAGGCCGGCGTGCTGCCGCCTGAGCCACGGATGATTCCTACCCACCGAATAAGGCAAAATAATATTATTGAGACAGTAGGTACAAATGAGAAAGATAGAAATGCTTTTCCCAATGTGAGTAATGCATCTGAATCTAAACTTTGTACTTCGATTGTTGACAGTACCGTAATTGTGGCGATTCGTAAAGGCAGTTACAACATTATGTTTAGTATGGAATGTGTAGAAAAACTTATCTTTGCCCGTTTGTCCTGCCTGTATGAATTCAGGGTCAATATCGCTGAAGAACCCTGATAGAAAAAGGTAGGTTGGGCTTTTAGTACTAGTTTAGTGTATCGTCAGGAGAAACACAGAAAGTGACATTCTCTATGAGGGAAAATCGTACCACCAGTAACCAGTCCAAACGTACCACTCAAATCGATAAATCGATCCCCATTGTCATTTCGAACACCCTTAACTTGTCTTCCCATAATTTGTTCCATGCTGGAGAAAGGTTCTGCCCTAAAACTTCCCCATACGGGAGAACGCATCAGGCGAGAGCCTGGACAAAATAACTACAATTGGTCAAGAAAATTAGACTGAAGCGGTGCGGGGTAGTGGGCATGAAATACATCACTAGAAAACCAATGTAGGTAACCATACATTAACAATGTTTATTTCTAATAATAAATTTATAACCAATAAACAAATTGCACTTAAGTGCTTATCACAGAAATGAATAATTATAAATGGAACAAAGTGTGAGGGTCTGATGACAGAAACCCAGACTAAGGAAATGCCAATGAAACAAGCTTGCTTAATTCGAGAGAAGTTGAGCTTAACATAATAAAATGCACCTTATAAAAAAGAACCATAAAACTGATTAAGAGTGTAAGATAACTAGTATGATTTAAATTCTTCATAAAATTGAACTTATCTTCTCAAAGGGTTGAAGAGCCAGCTCCTTAAAAGTTCCAGCTAGCATAAGCGTTGATTGAGAAGTCCTCACAGTTTCTTCTGAAGGAGGCGTACATGGCCTAGAGGTAAGTACACAATTGATAAAAAGGTCAACTCTCTCTTCTTCTCTTGCGAAGGAATGACACTTATAGCGTCCAAGTGGTGATCCAGTAGTATTTTGAAAATTCGTTGGCGGCCGAAAGGACTGCAGCTACTTCGAAAGACTTATCAAAGTACCCCATCTAAGGTACGGCTTGAAGAGTACGACAGCTGGCAATTATTCTTGCCATCTTGAGCAATACGTCAGGGTGCAGATCTCGTGACGTAACTGCTAGGTAGCGTAGAGACTAGCGATGGTGTCATGAGATGCAGTAGCGGTGACCAGCAGGTTGAAGTGATCAGAAGTGATGATTGATCAGAAGTGGTGAAGAACGCCAGCAAGTGGCGTCTTAAATAGTGATCATGGAACAATCTCGAAGCTGGAGATTACCCGACCAGACAAAGACCTGCCATTGGTCGAACGAAAGTCAGGGTGACGTCAGTCGACCCTGCTCAGCAGACAGCAGATCAACCAGTAGATGCCCTGTATGTCGGGAGTGAGGACGCTTGAGGTAGCGAGCGACTTGAACACTCGAGGTGAGAACTATAATATCTATGAATAGGTGATTGATAACAAGATTATGCATATGGTTTAAGCAATTAATACATTTACAAAGAAATAATTACCATTCGGGGATCTCGGTAACAAGAAACAAAATTTGACCGACAAATGGGCCAAGCTAAACATTGAAAGTATCACGAAAGTGATCACATGCCATGGTTTTCACTTCCAATTTTTGCGTTTAGGTCTCCCATCAACATAACGATATCTCTTTTCCGTACTCTTCTTAATGTTGCATGCGGATTACTATAATACCTCTTAGGAATGTCTTAGGAACATCTTAAGTAGGGGGGTAGTGATGGTTCTGCCCCACTTGACACTCCTGTGCCCAACAAACCAACATGGCCGCCGCGCGAAGTTGAAATAATTAATATCTCTCAAACGCATGGTCCGATTTTGACAAATGAGGTGTCGTTGGACTCGGGCTGACGCCCTCTTTCCAATGGACCGTTCATTTCAATCCCTAAATAAAACCTACCCCTACTAGGGGGTGAAATTGTAATTTTTATTGAAAGTCTGTTTTCAAATGCGACATGTATAAGGTGCGCTGCTAAAATGAACTTAAACGTTGTTGTCCATATAGCGCATGCGTTTTACGATATGCCGCTATGGATGAACATTTTTGTTTTTGTTTTTTACGCATGCGCACTTGGGATTTTTGTAAGAGGGCGAGCTCTTTGAAAAAAATGATTGATAAGAAGAGGTTTTGGTGGTGAGGTGAGAGCCAGATAGTCGTCTACTTTCCTACGAAGTTTCCCGATATCTCTCGAACGCAAGGTCGGATTTGGACGTGTGACGTGTCAAATCGCTTGTCTCGAAGCCCTATACATGTTATTAATAGGTTAAAGTTTTGAGAATTAGGGAAACAGGCTTTTTGGGGATAAAACCATGATTTTAGACTTTTTCCGATATCTCACGAATGCATGGTCGGATTTGGTCCTATGACGTGTCAAATGGCTTGTCTTGAAACCCACTTTATTTTGGTAATAGGTTGAAGTTTTTGAGAATGAGGGAAACATAATTTTTTGGTGTAAAACTGTGATTTTAGACTTTTTGTTATATCTCATAAACCAATAACGCCAGAGACGTATACGAGGGGTCGTAGGACTCGGGGTGACGCCCCTCCCCTCCCCCCCCCCCTTTCGAATATAGTATTTATGTTTTTTTAAAAATGCGAAAGGGTCTAATGACACTTTTGTTGAAAACATTTTAGTTTTTAAAACTTTTTTAAAAAATCTGTCTAAAATGTTCATGAAGAGTGGTTGTAGATAGAAAGAGACGGTACCACTGGGCACGTGTTTCAACGAGGCTATTACTGGCCACGGTGGTGATATACCAATACAGTATTCGCCATTTCGATGAGACGGCGGGTCGAGGGTTCGTTTTCCGATTTTTCCTATGATGGAATTCCTAAACCCCCTGAAGGGGGTCTTTAACATGTAAACGATTATGAGTGACATGACAAATGATAATTCCTTGATCAGATGAAGTTGGCTTTAGATAGAACAAACAGAACTTGGTTATATGTTGCTTGAAGTGAGTATAGAAAACAAACTTGCTGGGGCAGACTGACAGGATGTGAATGTTATTTGAGCTTATTGGAATGCATTGACTTGACTTTTCAACAGGGCAATGAAAAAAGCAGAGAGATGCTGAGGATACTTGAAGGTCAAACGATATGGCAACCATGGTGGGAGGGGGAAGCGAGGATGATGTCGCCGATCATGTTCAATGTTCAATGGATGAATTTATATTTTGCGAAGCATTTTTCGGAGAGGGTCATGTGACGACTTGTTTTAAGAGTATTTATTTCTCCGATCTTTGCTATGGTGGACTCATTGATTGAAATAATCCAAAATTGCTAGGGCATGGCCTTGAGATTTTATAAACCGATAATGGGATTTTGAAATACAAGATCCCCCCAGAACTTGACATGATGTCAAACTTTTTATGGCTTATGAATTTACCCAAAAGAGACCCAAAACAACAAGATCATGGACTTTTGCTTTTCTTAATATATTGTAAACCCATAATGTAAGATGTTTACTGTGAGTGACGAAACCTAGCTAGGTAAAGAAAGAATTATTGTTGGCTACATGTATGGTGACTGACACGCCTTTGACCATTGGAACTTGTTTCCAGATCTGACTGTAGTACATAGGGAGTATAGGTTGTAGGCATGGCTTGACAAACGGTGTACACAAAATTCAATTTATCGATTCAAGAATTAAGAGTAGACTATCATTAATTAATTGATTAAAGAGTGTAGCTAAAAATATAAAAAATGGTGACTACATTAAACTAAACTGAACCAAGTCGAATCAAACCCAACTGAACCAAACCAAGCCTAAAGCAAACCAAACCTAATCATGAACAAGCCAAGGGCTTAAGTGTAAAACTTGCGGGGGAATGCAGTCATTGGCAATGTCCAAAAAAAAGGGATAACGCTCCACCTCTAGAGGGTAAGGTAAAGCTAGCGCATGGTGCTAATGCATATTCCCAAGTACATGAACCACACTCACACACAACTATCCTATGCTGTTTTTTATGAGTTGACTGTTAAAACTTACTCAGTGGTTACTGAGCAAGATGGTCGCTACACACAACAAGCTTTAAATGCTTGAGGCTAATAATCTATACACACACACACACACTCGCTGGTTCTAAACCAAACTGTCTTGCTGGCAGTGCTCACACAGTAGGCAAATGACAGAAATGCTTGGCTAACAGGAATACAATCATTTTCGGTTGTCTAATGTTACCAGCTAACCATTATATGCTATAGTGGTGAGCACATGTACCTCTTGCACTGGAGATCGTAACTCGATTTCTAGCTCTAAGGCCTAGAACGAATCAAACTAAGAAAGAAGGGTATGGTGACGCAGTGGTTAAACTGTTAGCCTTTCACTAAGGTAGACAAGGTTTGATTTTAGGTTAATATACATGTCATAAACAAACAAACAAACAAACAAACAAAAAAAGCAGAGATAATGTTTAAAACTGATTACACTCGTCTCTTTTCAAATTATTACTTAGATTACAAATACAAAGGTAGAGCAGTGGTAAAATCGCTATGTGTAGAGAAATACCTAACGGTTTTATGAACTGGCAAAGGTATGTCGCATAAACAGTGCAGGATACAATCCAGCAACCATAATTTTTATCTCAGGGACAAGAGAAAACATATATATATAGAGAGATAGAAAGCTTGTGTGTGTGTGTGTGGGTAGCATTGGTTGTTTGACCAGAGAAAATACGATGAGGTAGGGTGGGGAGAGGGAGAATTAGCACTTATATATGAATGGAAAATAGATTTTTTTCAATCGTTTTGTTTTTCAAATGTAGTGGTAGATAGTCGTTTTTTGTAAAACATTCTTACTTGCAGTAGTAATAAGCCTCTATGGTTCCGCTAACATATAGATAGACTGTATTATTGCCATGGTCAAGCACTCACATTAAGATCATTTACAAAATCATAAAATGAAAAATAAAAATCTTGTTTTGGAAATATCGTTTTTCAACATACACACAAAATAAATATATAAAAAATTTGTAAACAGCAAATTGGAAAATCCATGTTTCCATATAGACAAAATTTAAAAACCTTAAACGGACATTTAAGAAAATATATGCAAATGGGAAATTGACAAATGTGTAAATATGAAAATGGAAAAATCCATGTTTCCATATCATGAAATTGAAAAACATCAAACTGTCATTTAAAAAAATGCAAATGGAAAATTGACAAATTGCAATGTGTGAAATGTGAAATTGAACAAATGACTATCATTATATAAAAAAAGAACATGGTGCTCTATGGTTGAGGTGTGAATCAAACCCTCTCTACTTATTTGGACCACCCGAGACTGAGTAGACTAGTTTTTGTTGTCATACCACTTTTAAAAGTTTGTGTTAAATCTAGGAATTGAACCCAAGAGCTTGTAGGGGGGATCCAAGGTTATAATATGTTAAACAGATAGCCTTGAATGTAGGGTGTGGTAGTTATATAGAGATGAGACGTTTCGCTCGGGGCAGGGAGGCATGGAGATCTGCATCAAACCAGTCAAAAGACTGACGACTCAAACAACAACATGTAGAGCTCACCAAAATAATGTTGTGTAACGGTAAATGTTAGTCAACGAACAGTAATGCATTACTAAAACCCATGACACGATACCTAAGAGCTTTTCTAAAATTATTTTAAAATGCCTTTAACCCTATATTAAACACCCAGTTCACAAGACTCATAACTGTAATGTTATGGTCAAACAAAACAAAATCTATATTTCAAAACAAACAAGTGGTTTAGTCAATGTATACTGGAAAAAGTTTTATAAACACTCAAGTCCACAAAAATAATTAAATTAGTAACTGTCAGGTTGACCGAGTGGTTATGGTGTTTGACTTAAGTTCAAATTTTCTGTACAAGAAAGCAAGGGTTCGAATACCTTACCTGATATAACTATTGCCTCAACATGACTTGACCACACTGTATTATTGTGTACTCGGTACACAAACCATTGATAGAGTGTATTGTTTAAGGTCACTCTCTTTGCGAACATAGTCAGAGACTGTTGATGGTTAACAATTGCATTAATAGTGGGACATAGGGATAGCAATTAAGAAAAACAGGCAATACCCATACACTTTTTTATTTATTTAATGTAAGTACTTGTACAATAGTTATATACAAACTACAACTCTCTTTTGTCTATTACTATCTAGTCCTTTTCGATCCACTTGCATAACAAGGCAGATGACTTTGTAGTTCAGCCCCTTAAAACAACAACAACAACACTACCTCTTGCATAGTCTGTGATGTTGATGACTCTTGAGGCGTGGAAGATGGATACAACATAACTTTTACAACAGGGGTTAAACGTTGCTCAACAATCAATGCACTATTTTGAGTAGCAACATCTTTCTCTTGTACTAACTTATTAGCATTCTGATGATTTTTTGCCAACACTAAGAGTGTTTTGTCTGGAGCACTACATTGATGATCACTCACACTTAAAACCACACCATTTCTACTTTTCATATTGCCTCGACATCTTGTTGACCTCTGTTTTGAGCATCGCCAGAATATTATTCCTTTTACATTTTGTCGTCTATAGTTATAAGAGTAGCCTTTATAGAGTACACGTTGTTTACCTCGGTTAGTTGTAGTAAGTTCCATAGTAGTAACTAACCTGTTAGTATGATTTGCACACTACAAAGGTTATCTCTGTTCTGGTAATAGAATTATTTAGCGTTGGCTTTTATATTTAATATGTACAGTTAAAAGTGATAGAAAAGTGGTAGAAACGTGGTAGCAAAGTGGTAGACAAGTGGTAGACAATTGGTAACATAGTGGTAGAAAAGTGGTAGCAAAGTGGTAGCAAAGTGGTAGAAAAGTGGTAGAAAAGTAGTAGAAAAGTGGTAGCAAAGTGGTAGAAAAGTGGTAGCAAAGTGGTAGCAAAGTGGTAGAAAAGTAGTAGCAAACTAGAAAAGTGGTAGAAAAGTGGTAGAAAAGTAGTAGAAAAGTGGTAGCAAAGTGGTCGAAAATTGGTAGCAAACTAGAAAAGTGGTAGCAAAGTGGTAGAAAATATTACATGTATTGTTAAGAAATAGTTTAAGCGGTTACATGGATTCATTACACTATAATTTTAGCATCGCGAAGCTCATTTTCTATATCCAAAAGTTCTTCCTCATATTTAGTATGACCAGCCTGTATACAGGTATGCAAGTACTGAAGCCGCTGGATTAGCTTATTGGGATTGTTCCAGTAAACAAATTTAACAAATGATTTTTTGGGTGTAAACCATTATCATCCTCATCATCATCATCATCATCATAATCATCATCATCATCATGGTTATCATCATCAATATAATTATCATCAATATAATCATCATCACTATTACTATCTAAACCTTTTTGTTCATCTTGCAATGCAACAACCTTTGGCATAGTTTGTGTTGTCTTTGATAGTGTTAGAGGTTTCTTATACGTTAACGACTGTCCTAACATGTCTTTTTCAGGAGATAATAAATGCTCTTTAACAAACAAAGCACTAACTTGAGCCACACTATTTTTTTCTTGGTCTTGCTTTTTTACCTTGGTTAGAGTATTTTGTCCATTTAAATGAGTATTATTTTGAGATTTACAATGATGATCGATTGAAATAAGTATGTTGGAGCCTTTTGTTTTAATCATTCCTCGACACTTTTTAGATCGTTGTTTCGAACAGCACCAAATAACAGTTCCATTTTTATTAGTTCGTTTTACAATATGTGCATATCCTTTATAGTAAGCACATGGCTTACCATAGCTAGTCGTTGATACTTCCATGTCGACTGTTGAGCGTTAACTAATCTCTAGTAAAGTTAACTCGATAATAAAAATGATAGTTTGTAGTATGTGCAGTTTAAAGTAAGAGCAAAAGTGAGAGTCAAATGGTAGAAAAGTGTTAACAAAGTGGTGGAAGAGTGGTAGCAGTTTATAGTAGTCATGATCTTTTTTTTTTACCAGAATGTGATTTGAGTAAATGTAATTTCTAAACCTTAGCAGTGAGTAGTCAGTTAGTCTTGGTTCAGACAAGCGTAAACAGTTCTCCAATGAATCAGAGATCAAGATTTTCATTATGAAACAGTTGTGTGTAACAAATTAGGTATCGGTACTTGATAGCTTCACACATGAACAAAAATTCCAACATATCTGACATCAGATTTTCATTATGAAACAGTTGTGTGTAACCAATTAGGTATCGGTACTTGATAGCTTCACACATGAACAAAAATTCCAACATATCTGACATGAAATACATGATTTGAAAGTTGACAAAGAATGTCCAATCAATCATTGTAGTTGCAATGTCAAACACAAAGACAAAATCAGCATGAACTTTTAAGTTACAGGAAAATTCTATGAAATAGACTATGCATGAAATTTGGAAATACACATTAGAAGTTTGCAACACCATCCTTCTAGCCTATATAAATTATCGACATGGAAAGTGTGCACTGCCCCTAACATTAAACCAATTTATCAATAACGCAAGTCAACAATCAAAACATTTTGTCTTGAGTCTATCATTTAATGCATATATTCTGTCTACATTGAACAGTAACAAAAAACGCCAATCATAATTAATTAAGTTTGCTTTAATTCGTTATGTAATGATAAATACATATTTAAAGTTTTGGCTGACTGTTCAGAGTGAATCGCCTTTGAACACATAAGAGAGGGAATATTTTAAGACTTAACCTCTGCTCACCTAACATAACCTAAATTTACCTAACCTAACTTTGTCATATAGGTAAGAAACGGGTCAAGCTATGCTTTCGACTACCGAGTTTCAGCTACTTTTCAAGGTTACTCTCCCGAACATTGCCGGAGACTGCTGATAAACACCTATGTTCCCACGGCGGCGGCGCGCAACGACTTACATGATGCGCTTCCCCCTTTTCATTGATCCCTGTTGATTTGTCCCTTTGGACTGGTCCCTGTTGACTAGCCCCTTTGGAAGGGCCCTTTTTGAATGGAGTCATTTTTGACGGGTCCCTGTGGACAGGTCCTTTTGGCTGATCCCTTTGGACTGGCCCATGCAATTATCCAAATTATGTCAAAGGTCCGGTCCAAAGGGATCAGCCTAAAGGACCTGTCCACAGGGACCCGTCAAAAATGACTCCATTCAAAAAGGGCCCTTCCAAAGGGGCTAGTCAACAGGGACCAGTCCAAAGGGACAAATCAACAGGGATCAATGAAAAGGGGGCAGCGCATCATGTAAGTCGTTGCGCGCCGCCGCCGTGGGAACATAAGTGTTTATCAGCAGTCTCCGGCAATGTTCGGGAGAGTAACCTTGAAAAGTAGCTGAAACTCGGTAGTCGAAAGCATAGCTTGACCCGTTTCTTACCTATATGACAAGGTTAGGTTAGGTAAATTTAGGTTATGTTAGGTGAGCAGAGGTTAAGTCTTAAAATATTCCCTCTCTTATGTGTTCAAAGGCGATTCACTCTGAACAGTCAGCCAAAACTTTAAATATGTATTTATCATTACATAACGAATTAAAGCAAACTTAATTAATTATGATTGGCGTTTTTTGTTACTGTTCAATGTAGACAGAATATATGCATTAAATGATAGACTCAAGACAAAATGTTTTGATTGTTGACTTGCGTTATTGATAAATTGGTTTAATGTTAGGGGCAGTGCACACTTTCCATGTCGATAATTTATATAGGCTAGAAGGATGGTGTTGCAAACTTCTAATGTGTATTACCAAATTTCATGCGTAGTCTATTTCATAGAATTTTCCTGTAACTTAAAAGTTCATGCTGATTTTGTCTTTGTGTTTGACATTGCAACTACAATGGTTGATTGGATATTCTTTGTCAACTTTCAAATCATGTATTTCATGTCAGATATGTTGGAATTTTTGTTCATGTGTGAAGCTATCAAGTACCGATACCTAATTGGTTACACACAAATGTTTCATAATGAAACTCTGATGTCAGATATGTTGGAATTTTTGTTCATGTGTGAAGCTATCAAGTACCGATACCTAATTGGTTACACACAACTGTTTCATAATGAAAATCTTGATCTCTGATTCATTGGAGAACTGTTTACGCTTGTCTGAACCAAGACTAACTGACTACTCACTGCTAAGGTTTAGAAATTACATTTACTCAAATCACATTCTGGTAAAAAAAAAAGATCATGACTACTATAAACTGCTACCACTCTTCCACCATTTTGTTAACACTTTTCTACCATTTGACTCTCACTTTTGCTCTTACTTTAAACTGCACATACTACAAACTATCATTTTTATTATCGAGTTAACTTTACTAGAGATTAGTTAACGCTCAACAGTCGACATGGAAGTATCAACGACTAGCTATGGTAAGCCATGTGCTTACTATAAAGGATATGCACATATTGTAAAACGAACTAATAAAAATGGAACTGTTATTTGGTGCTGTTCGAAACAACGATCTAAAAAGTGTCGAGGAATGATTCAAACAAAAGGCTCCAACATACTTATTTCAATCGATCATCATTGTAAATCTCAAAATAATACTCATTTAAATGGACAAAATACTCTAACCAAGGTAAAAAAGCAAGACCAAGAAAAAAATAGTGTGGCTCAAGTTAGTGCTTTGTTTGTTAAAGAGCATTTATTATCTCCTGAAAAAGACATGTTAGGACAGTCGTTAACGTATAAGAAACCTCTAACACTATCAAAGACAACACAAACTATGCCAAAGGTTGTTGCATTACAAGATGAACAAAAAGGATTAGATAGTAATAGTGATGATGATTATATTGATGATAATTATATTGATGATGATAACCATGATGATGATGATGATTATGATGATGATGATGATGAGGATGATAATGGTTTACACCCAAAAAAATCATTTGTTAAATTTGTTTACTGGAACAATCCCAATAAGCTAATCCAGCGGCTTCAGTACTTGCATACCTGTATACAGGCTGGTCATACTAAATATGAGGAAGAACTTTTGGATATAGAAAATGAGCTTCGCGATGCTAAAATTATAGTGTAATGAATCCATGTAACCGCTTAAACTATTTCTTAACAATACATGTAATATTTTCTACCACTTTGCTACCACTTTTCTAGTTTGCTACCACTTTTCGACCACTTTGCTACCACTTTTCTACTACTTTTCTACCACTTTTCTACCACTTTTCTAGTTTGCTACCACTTTTCTACCACTTTGCTACCACTTTGCTACCACTTTTCTACCACTTTTCTACTACTTTTCTACCACTTTTCTACCACTTTGCTACCACTTTGCTACCACTTTTCTACCACTATGTTACCAATTGTCTACCACTTGTCTACCACTTTGCTACCACGTTTCTACCACTTTTCTATCACTTTTAACTGTACATATTAAATATAAAAGCCAACGCTAAATAATTCTATTACCAGAACAGAGATAACCTTTGTAGTGTGCAAATCATACTAACAGGTTAGTTACTACTATGGAACTTACTACAACTAACCGAGGTAAACAACGTGTACTCTATAAAGGCTACTCTTATAACTATAGACGACAAAATGTAAAAGGAATAATATTCTGGCGATGCTCATTACAGAGGTCAACAAGATGTCGAGGCAATATGAAAAGTAGAAATGGTGTGGTTTTAAGTGTGAGTGATCATCAATGTAGTGCTCCAGACAAAACACTCTTAGTGTTGCCAAAAAATCATCAGAATGCTAATAAGTTAGTACAAGAGAAAGATGTTGCTACTCAAAATAGTGCATTGATTGTTGAGCAACGTTTAACCCCTGTTGTAAAAGTTATGTTGTATCCATCTTCCACGCCTCAAGAGTCATCAACATCACAGACTATGCAAGAGGTAGTGTTGTTGTTGTTTTAAGGGGCTGAACTACAAAGTCATCTGCCTTGTTATGCAAGTGGATCGAAAAGGACTAGATAGTAATAGACAAAAGAGAGTTGTAGTTTGTATATAACTATTGTACAAGTACTTACATTAAATAAATAAAAAAGTGTATGGGTATTGCCTGTTTTTCTTAATTGCTATCCCTATGTCCCACTATTAATGCAATTGTTAACCATCAACAGTCTCTGACTATGTTCGCAAAGAGAGTGACCTTAAACAATACACTCTATCAATGGTTTGTGTACCGAGTACACAATAATACAGTGTGGTCAAGTCATGTTGAGGCAATAGTTATATCAGGTAAGGTATTCGAACCCTTGCTTTCTTGTACAGAAAATTTGAACTCAAGTCAAACACCATAACCACTCGGTCAACCTGACAGTTACTAATTTAATTATTTTTGTGGACTTGAGTGTTTATAAAACTTTTTCCAGTATACATTGACTAAACCACTTGTTTGTTTTGAAATATAGATTTTGTTTTGTTTGACCATAACATTACAGTTATGAGTCTTGTGAACTGGGTGTTTAATATAGGGTTAAAGGCATTTTAAAATAATTTTAGAAAAGCTCTTAGGTATCGTGTCATGGGTTTTAGTAATGCATTACTGTTCGTTGACTAACATTTACCGTTACACAACATTATTTTGGTGAGCTCTACATGTTGTTGTTTGAGTCGTCAGTCTTTTGACTGGTTTGATGCAGATCTCCATGCCTCCCTGCCCCGAGCGAAACGTCTCATCTCTATATAACTACCACACCCTACATTCAAGGCTATCTGTTTAACATATTATAACCTTGGATCCCCCCTACAAGCTCTTGGGTTCAATTCCTAGATTTAACACAAACTTTTAAAAGTGGTATGACAACAAAAACTAGTCTACTCAGTCTCGGGTGGTCCAAATAAGTAGAGAGGGTTTGATTCACACCTCAACCATAGAGCACCATGTTCTTTTTTTATATAATGATAGTCATTTGTTCAATTTCACATTTCACACATTGCAATTTGTCAATTTTCCATTTGCATTTTTTTTAAATGACAGTTTGATGTTTTTCAATTTCATGATATGGAAACATGGATTTTTCCATTTTCATATTTACACATTTGTCAATTTCCCATTTGCATATATTTTCTTAAATGTCCGTTTAAGGTTTTTAAATTTTGTCTATATGGAAACATGGATTTTCCAATTTGCTGTTTACAAATTTTTTATATATTTATTTTGTGTGTATGTTGAAAAACGATATTTCCAAAACAAGATTTTTATTTTTCATTTTATGATTTTGTAAATGATCTTAATGTGAGTGCTTGACCATGGCAATAATACAGTCTATCTATATGTTAGCGGAACCATAGAGGCTTATTACTACTGCAAGTAAGAATGTTTTACAAAAAACGACTATCTACCACTACATTTGAAAAACAAAACGATTGAAAAAATCTATTTTCCATTCATATATAAGTGCTAATTCTCCCTCTCCCCACCCTAACTCACCGTATTTTCTCTGGTCAAACAACCAATGCTACCCACACACACACACACACGCAAGCTTTCTATCTCTCTCTATATATATGTTTTCTCTTGTCCACGAGATAAAAATTATGGTTGCTGGATTGTATCCTGCACTGTTTATGCGACATACCTTTGCCAGTTCATAAAACCGTAAGGTATTTCTCTACACATAGCGATTTTACCACTGCTCTACCTTTGTATTTGTAATCTAAGTAATAATTTGAAAAGAGACAAGTGTAATCAGTTTTAAACATTATCTCTGCTTTTTTTGTTTGTTTGTTTGTTTTTTTGTTTATGACATGTATATTAACCTAAAATCAAACCTTGTCTACCTTAGTGAAAGGCTAACAGTTTAACCACTGCGTCACCATACCCTTCTTTCTTAGTTTGATTCGTTCTAGGCCTTAGAGCTAGAAATCGAGTTACGATCTCCAGTGCAAGAGGTACATGTGCTCACCACTATAGCATATAATGGTTAGCTGGTAACATTAGACAACCGAAAATGATTGTATTCCTGTTAGCCAAGCATTTCTGTCATTTGCCTACTGTGTGAGCACTGCCAGCAAGACAGTTTGGTTTAGAACCAGCGAGTGTGTGTGTGTGTGTATAGATTATTAGCCTCAAGCATTTAAAGCTTGTTGTGTGTAGCGACCATCTTGCTCAGTAACCACTGAGTAAGTTTTAACAGTCAACTCATAAAAAACAGCATAGGATAGTTGTGTGTGAGTGTGGTTCATGTACATGGGAATATGCATTAGCACCATGCGCTAGCTTTACCTTACCCTCTAGAGGTGGAGCGTTATCCCTTTTTTTTTTTGGACATTGCCAATGACTGCATTCCCCCGCAAGTTTTACACTTAAGCCCTTGGCTTGTTCATGATTAGGTTTGGTTTGCTTTAGGCTTGGTTTGGTTCAGTTGGGTTTGATTCGACTTGGTTCAGTTTAGTTTAATGTAGTCACCATTTTTTATATTTTTAGCTACACTCTTTAATCAATTAATTAATGATAGTCTACTCTTAATTCTTGAATCGATAAATTGAATTTTGTGTACACCGTTTGTCAAGCCATGCCTACAACCTATACTCCCTATGTACTACAGTCAGATCTGGAAACAAGTTCCAATGGTCAAAGGCGTGTCAGTCACCATACATGTAGTCTACAATAATTCTTTCTTTACCTAGCTAGGTTTCGTCACTCACAGTAAACATCTTACATTATGGGTTTACAATATATTAAGAAAAGCAAAAGTCCATGATCTTGTTGTTTTGGGTCTTTTTTGGGTAAATTCATAAGCCATAAAAAGAATGACATCATGTCAAGTTCTGGGGGGATCTTGTATTTCAAAATCCCATTATCGGTTTATAAAATCTCAAGGCCATGCCCTAGCAATTTTGGATTATTTCAATCAATGAGTCCACCATAGCAAAGATCGGAGAAATAAATACTCTTAAAACAAGTCGTCACATGACCCTCTCCGAAAAATGCTTCGCAAAATATAAATTAATCCATTGAACATTGAACATGATCGGCGACATCATCCTCGCTTCCCCCTCCCACCATGGTTGCCATATCGTTTGACCTTCAAGTATCCTCAGCATCTCTCTGCTTTTTTCATTGCCCTGTTGAAAAGTCAAGTCAATGCATTCCAATAAGCTCAAATAACATTCACATCCTGTCAGTCTGCCCCAGCAAGTTTGTTTTCTATACTCACTTCAAGCAACATATAACCAAGTTCTGTTTGTTCTATCTAAAGCCAACTTCATCTGATCAAGGAATTATCATTTGTCATGTCACTCATAATCGTTTACATGTTAAAGACCCCCTTCAGGGGGTTTAGGAATTCCATCATAGGAAAAATCGGAAAACGAACCCTCGACCCGCCGTCTCGTCGAAATAGCGAATACTGTATTGGTATATCACTACCGTGGCCAGTAATAGCCTCGTTGAAACACGTGCCCAGTGGTACCGTCTCTTTCTATCTACAACCACTCTTCATGAACATTTTAGACAGATTTTTTAAAAAAGTTTTAAAAACTAAAATGTTTTCAACAAAAGTGTCATTAGACCCTTTCGCATTTTTTAAAAAACATAAATACTATATTCGAAAGGGGGGGAGGGGAAGGGCGTCACCCCGAGTCCTACGACCCCTCGTATACGTCTCTGGCGTTATTGGTTTATGAGATATAACAAAAAGTCTAAAATCACAGTTTTACACCAAAAAATTCTGTTTCACTCATTCGCAAAAACTTTAACCTATTACCAAAATAAAGAGGGTTTCAAGACAAGCCATTTGACACGTCATAGGACCAAATCCGACCATGCATTCGTGAGATATCGGAAAAAGTCTAAAATCATGGTTTTATCCCCAAAAAGCCTGTTTCCCTAATTCTCAAAACTTTAACCTATTAATAACATGTATAGGGCTTCGAGACAAGCGATTTGACACGTCACACGTCCAAATCCGACCTTGCGTTCGAGAGATATCGGGAAACTTCGTAGGAAAGTAGACGACTATCTGGCTCTCACCTCACCACCAAAACCTCTTCTTATCAATCATTTTTTTCAAAGAGCTCGCCCTCTTACAAAAATCCCAAGTGCGCATGCGTAAAAAACAAAAACAAAAATGTTCATCCATAGCGGCATCTCGTAAAACGCATGCGCTATATGGACAACAACGTTTAAGTTCATTTTAGCAGCGCACCTTATACATGTCGCATTTGAAAACAGACTTTCAATACAAATTACAATTTCACCCCCTAGTAGGGGTAGGTTTTATTTAGGGATTGAAATGAATGGTCCATTGGAAAGAGGGCGTCAGCCCGAGTCCAACGACACCTCATTTGTCAAAATCGGACCATGCGTTTGAGAGATATTAATTATTTCAACTTCGCGCGGCGGCCATGTTGGTTTGTTGGGCACAGGAGTGTCAAGTGGGGCAGAACCATCACTACCCCCCTACTATCTTAGGAATACACTGGTCAGATGTGGTGTCAAATGAGAAATCCTGGATGAGGACAGATCAATTGCCGGTCGAACAGCTGATCAAGAGAAGAAAGTGGCAATGGATTCTCCATACACTGCGCAGATCTGAGGACTGCATTGCTAAACAAGCCATGGAGTGGAATCCTCAGATCCAAAGGAGAAGAGGAAGACATAGAATGACTTGGAGGAGATCAGTGGAGGAAGAGAGCTAGCAGCTTGGATACTCGTGGGGAAAGATAAAATCCACAGCACGCAACAGAACCAGATGGCGAACCCTTGTTTCTGCCATATGCTCCTCAACAGGAGTTGAAGGAATTAAGTCATGTTAGTGTATCGTAATTTAAGTCAGACCCTCAGTGCACTCAAAGGAAATTGGTCAGATGCCTGAAATCAATAGAAGACGTGTGTATGGAATGCGACTTATTGGTTGTGGGCGTAGTGAAGCAAGGGCATTATCCTACATATGAATTTACCTCTACCACCTACATCTGCTGGTGATGCTGAGAACTTCAAGATTCTAGCAACAGTACCACTGAAGCTGCTGAAGAAGTTATGAAATATGCTGCAGAGGAGATAACGACAGAATAATGAATGCGGGGTAACTGTGGAAGGGACTTGGCACAGAAGAGGTCATTTTTCACTCTCAGGTGTATATCCAGCGATGCCTGTTGACACAGATATAGTCATTGACGATGAAGTAATGTCTAAGTAGCGTAGGATGACAAAGTATCTCTTTCCTACCTCGCTTGGCAAGCAGACCACACAATAGTTTGCACGAAAAAAGCTTTAGTGGATCATCACCAGAGATGGAACCAAAGGGTGCCAACATTTTTGTTCGCTCAGTCGAAATTTAAAGCCTGGAGTACGTTGACTTTTATGGAGATGACAATCAAAAAAGCTATAAAGCTGTGGTAGAGACTGATCCTTGCAATGGGAAGCAAATAAAGAAACTGGGATATGCCAGAAATTATCAGAAAAGGTAATATCGCTGAAAATATAGATAAACAAAGGTTAGGTTGGGCTTTTAGGGTTAGTTTAGTGTATAGTAACTGTGGACAGCACTGTGAAAGTTGACACGGGAGGAAATGCTAGGTGGAAGGAAAACTATCAGGATCCCTTTGCAAAACTTATTTCGCATTGTACGTCGTAGCAATACTTCCAGCATACAAGCAGTGTACAGTGTACAGGCGAACGCATCCCAGTTGTCCTGAAGGAAGTGAAAGTTGGTGCAGCAAGCTAAGGGTAATGACGAACGCAACAGCAAGCAGTACAAACCTGGTACCGTATATCCTGGGATGTTCTTCAAGAAGTGAAGTTCATTTATGAAAGACTCATCAACAGGGAGATCATGGGAATGTCTTCATGGATTGACAAAAACCTGCACTGGGTCATTCAATTCCATAATATGGCGTTGATGCCCAAAATACATGTTATGTGGAATTGATAACTTTAAGATTAAGAGTAATGGATGCTGTTATCCATTATCATTGTGGCAGTTTGAGTGAATTGCAAGTGCTACATAAGACCAACATCACTCAAAGAAGATATGATGCAGCTGGCACGAAGGGAGCAGATGAAACACGACACTGCAAGGCCAAGAAGCAGAACACATCCGAGCAGAAACTACGAAGAAGGTGCTTCAGAGGTAGGAAAAGAATCAAGGAAGAAAACAAAAGTAACATAGGGCACATACGTATGCATCAAGAAGATTCTAGTTGGTCAAAGTACGCAATTACCTTTATGAAATTAGCATTCAGTTGAAATTTATTTTACAAAATAGTTAAATTATCCTCAATCCTTATTTTTCCAAAACTCACAGCTTCCTAGGTTTTAAAGCCATAATTCATTCATGAGTCAATATAAAGCTGATAAAGAGTAGAATGGCGTGAACTAGAAAAACTATAAACAGGAGTAAGATGGAAAGGTACCATGTGAACAAAAGAATAGAAGAATTCTACAATTTCAAATTAGATGAAAAACGTTCCCAAAAATTATCACATCTGTTAATTCTTACCATCTGTATATTATCGTGTTGGAAGCCATTTTCAGTGTTGCATCAGTATTCAAAATTTAATGTTCTTCAGTCGGTCAACACGATTGTACCCAATTGTATTGGATGGTTCCCTAACCCTGAAAAGAATTTACATGAGATTAATAAATACACTTGGATGACCAGTTTCGATCGTCAAGCGATCATCATGAGATCCTGTACACTAAGGCTATTAAATCTATATTTTTAGCCTATTTTCGTTTATGAAAAAAATAGGCTTATGAGATCACCTTTTGTCCGTGTGTCTGTGTGTGCGTGTGTGATTCGTGCCAGTGTGTCCCTAATAAAATCTAAACGGCTGGAGCGATTTCAATGAAACTCGGTAAGTACATAGCACTATTCCGGACGACCCCGACCGTGCCCTTGAAATTCTGTTATGTCTGACCAATCCAACATGGCGGCTGTGCGAAATATTTCGCCAGCATTCAATATCTCCGAAACTGTTAACGATATCACCCTGGGATTTTGTACGGTGATAAAGGGAACTACTAGAAGTTCACCTATGTGACTTTTGAAAACCTGGTAACTAAAAGCCAACATGGCGGCCAAGCGATGTTGCGACTTTTAAATAGACGTTTCTCGCGAGTTAACGAAGCAAACGCAATGAAACTTGCTACAGTATATGTTTATACATATTGTAATCCACCGACATCTAACTTCGTTCAATTGTTTTCATAACCTCAAGATGGCGGCTGTGCGAAATATTTCACCGGCATTCTATATCTATGAAACTATCACCAGCATCACCCTGAAATTTTGTACGACGATAAAGGGCACTACTGGATGTTCATCTATGAGATTTTCAAAAGCCGGTTAACAACAAGTAAATCATGGCGGCCAAGCGAAATTGAAAGTTTTAAATATAATTTTTTCGCGATTTAATAAATCAAACGTAATGAAACTTGGTACAAAAATGTTTATACACATTGTAATGCACTGGTATCTAATTTAGTTCGATTGTGCGAATTTTAAAATTAAGTTTTTATTTATTGTGTCGTAATCATGCGATCGAAGTGAAAGTTTGAATAATGAACCTACGCAACAATTTTCCTTTAATGGTACATGACTCTATGGCCTACACATGTAACAATCCAACATGGCGACCATCTGAAATATTTAGACGGTTCTCAATATCTAAGAATCTATTACAATAATCAAACTTAATTTTTAATGTTCATAGGGGCTATGAACATAAGTTCACCTATACGAGTTTCAATAACCTGGTGATCACAAATCCATCATGGCGGCGACGGGAAATATAAATATTCACATGTACGATTCTAGTAATTTAACGATCCGAGTGCAGTGAAACTTGGTACCGTAAATCCGTAGACAAATGTAAATCCATTGGCATCTAATTTATTTCAATTGTTTCCATAACCACAAAATGGCAGTTGTGCAAAATTTTATAATCTAGTTTTTACTTGTTGTGTACTAATCATGCGATTGAAATTTGCATACTACACGTACAAAATAATCTTCATGTAACAGCACATAACTCTTAGACATGCATAAAAATCCAACATGGCAAGCATTCGCAAAATTTAATCGGTTCTCTATATTTACGAATCTATTACAGCAATCAAACTGAAATTTTGTATGTTGATAATGGCAATTAACATAAGTAGGATACATGAAAACAGGCTGTATAGTTCTTCACGGAACTACTTGTTAAGTATGGGTTATGGTATTTACAGTATACTGTGTACACTTATTTAGTTGCAATAGTGATTAAACTAGCACAACTAGGGAAGATTTGTTGGTTATAGGTGATATTTTGTTGAGATACTGATGGTGGTGATTGACCTTCAAGTTTGCTTGCTTAATGTGATTATATGATTATTATTAAATATTCATGTTATTGTGGATTGTGCACTTAGCTGTTCGAGCGAAATGTGGCCTGTTTTCGTGCAGCTGTCGTCTCCCACTGCCGGTACTGATGATGTTCGCTTGACGATCGAAACTGGTCATCCAAGTGTATATAGTAATCTCATTTCATTTTTGTGAGGATTAGGGAACCACCCATTACAATTGGGTACAGACGTGTTGAATGACAGAAAAACATTAAATGTTGATTACTTTCTGGTTACCTTAACCCATTCTAAGGACTCGAGGGAATAATTTTAAACAATTTTCCATAAGAATACGATCTTTGGAAATACAGCATATACCACAAAATTTCGAAGAATTTTTTCCATCACTCTAAAAGTAGTTGACTTTATGCGAACTTTCTATAGTTAACGCCATGCGGATATAGTTTGCATGACTGTGAGGATAGCGGATTAGCTACGGATAATGTTTAGAGTAAATTTGCGGATAGTTTCTGGAATTCAATCTTGAACTGGATTCTTTTTAAATAATTTTAGTTTTTACTAAGATCTGCGACTTTCATGTTTCTTGTTATTTCCATATTTGCTTTCGCTTGGATTGTATGAGAATAATGGAAAAGTGAGAGAAGCCAGTCATGGAAATACCCTCAATTATTGTTGACTTCTTCCCCAAAAATCCTTTATACTTGCGCTTGCCTGCGTGGGTATATCCAACGACTAAGTAAGAGCTATAACTATCCACCGCTGTTTCACTTGCCGTTACTCAGAGGGACAAAACTCAGTACTTGGTCTTGCGATTCACACAGCCTAGGGTAACGAATATTTCCTCAAATATCTAAATGTGTTGCTTTAATACTTTATCTAATAAATTAAAAATATAATTTTATTATCAGTTGATATGGATAACAAACGTGCGAGTGGTGGGGGGGGGGGCGGATGTGGATAATAGTCGTGTGGATGCGGGACGGATGCGGATAAGAGTCGTGCGGATGAGGGGTCGATGCGGTTAACGTTTGGTTTATCTGCGCGTGGCTCTATCTACCTAGCAAGGAATAATAACATTACAGGACCTATTCCTACCTGACTTCTTCTCCTCAAAAGCACACACTGTTTGCCAGCCAGGGAAATAATAAGTAGGGTAGCCGAGAACACAAGCCTCGTCCACGATAACCTAAATTCAAAGAAACCTCGTGTATTTTTCCACTACATAGAAAAGCATAGAATCAAGGACATGTTTAGGCTTTCTGACTTCTGAAACGCTTTGAATTCTTTCTTAATTGGTTGCTGTAGAAGGAAATGGCGTGTGGAGTATTAAAATTTTCAAAACTCATTATCTTCCTTCGCAGCATGTTCCTGTTCGTGATTATTGTTACACTTTACAACGTTCAAACAAAACAATTAGTAACGAAACCAAAAATACGCAATTACAAATCTTATATTATTATAGCAAGTATAGGAGATGCTAATGACCTAGCAGAGATAGGTGGACAAACAACACGTAACTAAGAGCATGCCTTCGTACAGCAACGTATAGATAGTGTTAAAGTATTCATAGATGACAAGCACAGGTTCCTATTCAAAGTTTAAATTACACGCCAATCAGTACTTACACAAATATATCTATTCTATGATGTACATGTTTCGACCTGACATTGAGGTCTTCTTCAGCTCAATTAAATTGCAATCAATTAAGAATAAAATAAAATAGATATTCTTACGTCTAATGTATTTTTATGTGAAAAATGTTTATAAGATCAATTGTAATAAAAAGAATGAAACAAAATAATAACAAGATGTTCAGCAAAGAACATATAGCCTACTTTCTCCTAAATGTATGGGTATATTTACGACTCTTTGTCCTCATCCCTAACACAATCACCTCTACCACAATGTATTGTTTGTTTTCTTTTATATTGATAATTAGCCAGTAAGTGTCAAAATCAATATTGTATACTTTATGATGATTGAATAACAAAACTACTAACTTATTGTAATGCATTCAAGTCCGTTAATCTCTATATTAAGCCAGCCTGCTAAGTTAAGAATCTACCGTTTTGGGTATCTTCCCCTTTAAAAATCCACGCCGATCACAGTAGGTTGGTGCTGCGACCTATCGGTGAATTAATCTTTATGTTGTACGCCTATGCACTGCCATCGTAATGTACTACGATGGCAGTGGCCTAAGGGTGTTGAATGAGTAGACAGTTTAAAGTAGCCAAGAGGGAGGCGATCCAGCTGGCAGTGTTTAAAGGTAATCGGAGCGCAATCGTGGCTAATAGTTGAACTACCAGTATTACAAAATTGCCATACTTCAGGAGGCCAGGTATTTACACAGCGGCAAGTTTGGAACAATATTACCCACATAACCCACAAGAGGACAGCACCGTACAGAGGCATTAAGAAGGCTGTGGTTAATGACAACGTGTAGCTAGTTCTTCTGTTCTCCTTTTCCTAATGACTTCTGTTTATTTGCGATGCTGGGGCTGTGATTTTAATAATAAACGAGTGTATACATTAGCCTCTCCTTTTAGCTAAATGACATCTTATTCAGTATCTGTGGAAACAGCTCGTGCACATCATTTGTAAAAGAATTCAAGAAAAAAAAGTTAACTGCAACAGTACTCGATCCCCAGTCGACTGCGTGACAGACTAACACGCTAGCCCAGAGCTAATCCTATCCTTAGCATCATGGTGTTCTTAACTGACATTAGTTACAACCTGTTGGCAAATAATGACTTTAAATAAACGATTTCTTCACAGCAGTACATCTTCATTAAAGATAATTTCATACCAAGTTTATATTATTGTATCAGTAGGGTATATCACATACAACATACTAAAACTATTGAAATATAAGACAGGCACATGAGGACAGCTGCCATCTTGTCGTGTGACACAGACAGCTCAGCTCTTTTAAGCCACTCATAAGTATAATATTATAATATTAAATTATAATAAATAACGGATCACGACCTTCAGGATAGCTTAAACCACCCTAGTCTCGATAATCGGAATTGGTGGGTCTTAAGCCATTGATTAAAATGGTTGAATAATTCACACGGCCGCCATCCTGAAATGGTAAGGCCGATGACCTTGAATGTTGGACGAAAGACGCGTCCTATATAAAGGTATGTTGTCACCAAATTTGGTAGAGATCGGATGATTAGTTTAGCCGTAATTTGATTTTACGTTTTGAACGTTTGAGTGGCCGCCATTCTGTTTTGGTAAAGATGGCGGCGATATAAAGTATGACACTGAGGGGCCCTTTGCTAATGCTACCTCTGTACCAAATTTCGTTCAATTCGGTTTCACCGTGTTCGAATTGATAGAGGGGGGGGGACAGACATTCAGAGTACACACACTCACACACACACACACACACACACACACAAACTCACGCACATACACACACACAGACAGACACACTTTTTTCCTCCCTGTAGTGATCTCATAAGTCTACTTTCATTTTTTGCAAAAATCGAAAGTAGGCTAAAAATGGATATCCATACAATGTAATATTAATTGTAAATAGATAAAATATAATACAGTATGTTGGGCTTTATATTAAATTTTGAAAATATAGTTAGAAAAACAAGATGTTCAGTAAAGAACATATAGCCTACTTTCTCCTAAATGCATGGGTTTTGTTATAACTCTTTGTCCCTTTCAAGGAGTAGACAATTGATTGTTGGTTGTAGTAGCTTGTTGAAATACAACGTGTTATACGGATATTAAACATGAATATGAGGTGTCCTTTGATAGTGCTACCTCTGTACAAAATTTCATTCAATTCGGTTTCACCGTGTTTGAATTGATACGGTGAATCGATTTGCACACATACATGGCCGCTATCTGCAAACTATTAGGTTGATGACCTTGTAGTTCAGTCAAACGATGCTTCCCACAATAAGGTATTTTGTTGCAAAACTTAGTAGAGATCAGATGATTAGGTTGGTCGTAATTTGATTTAAGCTTTTAACATTTGGGTGGCCGCCACTACGTTTCCGTCAAGATGGCGGCGATATAAAACTTGACACTGAGGACCCCTTTGCTAGTGCTACCGCTGTACCATATTTCGTTAAATTCGGTTTCACCGTGTTTGAATTGATAGGGGAATCGCTTTTCACACATACATGGCCGCCATCTGCAAACTAGTGGGCTGATGATCTTGTAGTTTGGTAAAAATATGCTTCTCACACAAGGTATGGTGATGAAAAATTTGGTAGAGATCAGATTATTATAGGTTGGTCGTAATTTGATTTAATCTGTTAAAATTTGGGTGGCTGCCATTACGTTTTCGTCAATATGGCGGCGATGTAATACATGACATTGAGGTGCCCTTTGCAGGTGCTACCGCAGAACGAAATTTCGTTCAATTAGGTTTCACCATGTTTGAATAGTTAGGGGGAATCGATTTGCACACATACATGGCCGATATCCGTAAATACTTGGTCTGATGACCTTTTAGATCGGTCAAATGATTCTTCATACATAAAGGTATAAAGTGTCAAAACTTAGTAGAGATCAGATGAGTAGGTGGGTCGTAATTTGAATTAAACTTTTAACTTTAGGGTGGCCAACATTACATTTTCGTCAAGGTGGTGGCGATATAGAACATGACACTGAGGTGCCCTTTGCTAGTGCTACCTCTGTACCAAATATTGTTCAATTCGGTTTCACGGCGTTTGAATTGATAGGGGGAATCGATTTGCACACAAATATGGCCGCCATCCGCAAAGTATCGGGCTGATGACCTTGTAGCTTGGTCAAAGAACGCTTCTCACATAAAGGTATGTTGTTGCAAACTTTGGTAGAGATCGGATGAATAAATTAGTCGTAATTTGATATAAGCTTTGAACATTTTGGTGGCCGCCATTACGTTTCAGTCACGATGGCGGCGATATAAAACATGACACTGAGGTGCCCTTTGCTCGTGCTACCTCTGTACCAAATCTCGTTCAATTCGGTTTCACCGTGTTCGAATTGATAGGGGGGACAGACATTCAGAGTACACACACTCACAGACACACAGCCTCACAGACACACACACACACAGACAGACACACAATTTTTCGCCCTGTGTTGATCTCATAAGTCTACTTTCATTTTTTGCAAAAATCGAAAGTAGGCTAATAAGAAATTTTGTAAGGAATGTAATCAGGAATATTGTTCACACAAGGGGATTTGAGGAAGATCAGAAGAAAAAAAAATTCCTCTCGGCACGCCGGAAGGCGGAGGTAGATTTCACCGGGCAGACTAGAGGATAGGCTAAAATAGGCGAAATATGCAGGTTTTCGTAGGTGGATCAGACCTCATTTATGGCGAGAATGTATTTTACAATTGGAGGTTAATTAACCTTTTTTTCGTCTTTCTATGCATATTTTTAATATTTTATTGTCTTATGGGGATGGTAACTTTCTTGTAATATTTGGGGTTCATTTTTATACTTTTGATCACAATGTCCTTAAGCAAGGTTTGGAACTGATGTGTAACTATCTAACCGTCTGTTACTTCTTCACGCAAAATTTTATCTCCCGCAGAGATGTTGGTTGGTTCGTCAGTTTAGGGGCTGCGACAACGTGGTCATGTAACCCCGTGTACATTGGGTGTGTGTAGAATCTGTCTGATAAATGGTGTTAATTGTGATGACTGTATTAGTCTCTAATTCAGGTAAGGTCTGCAGAAGGTCAATATTAAGTAGTAGTACCTAATTTTGTACCAAATACCACCGTCAACGACACCTACTGTGAACTTGGCTGCTAGATTCCACCGCAACCAGCAACTTGAAATGAACGTTGGAACTTCCCCTCCGAAGGAAAGCATGCTGAGGGATTTTTAGCGCTCTTAGAAAATCCGACGACTTTGGCCGGTTTTGAACCAGCGACCTTGGGCATAGAAGTTCAGCATGCTACCAGTTAGCCGCTTCCCACATAGTCAGATGGAACAACAAGCTCCGTGCCGAACTAAAGAGCCTACTTTTCTTAAAATTGAGATTCATGCCAATGATTAATCTACAGTATATGAACCTATCTAGAATAGTGACGAAATTAAGTTGGTAATATCGGAATGTCTTAATTAGTTCGAAATACTGTATACTAGGCATAATGTAGCCTAATACAGCAATACAGTTGGCAGCCCTGGTGACTGAATATATTCTTAATTCCATCTCTTAAGGTACAGAATACAAAATGTGGTTGAAGTCCAAAGGACGTTACATGGAGTTATACATTGGATCTATCAGCACATGTAAAAGCACGTTGGCAACAATGTCATGCGTATGCTGGTCAGAAATAATCGGAAATCTTATGATATCTTTTTGTGCCAATTTTGGATGAAATCCATTTTTTTAGTATAGAAGTTATATGTATTTTAAAATTGGAGCTATCATCAGGCATAGAATCATGTTGGCATCACTGACTTATATTAATTACTCCAAATTAATCTAGAATGTCAGGTGCTATACGTATGCAAAGTATAGACCTGTTGGCTTGCATACTTTCTGATATATTGATATTAGAGTAAAAAATATAGACACCATTTTTAACAGTTGGCAGCCCTAATTGCTCATAAGAATACTTATAGCCATATCTGTTATATTACACATAGCACATACGAAATTTGGTTGAAATCCAACTGACAGTATAGAAGTTACATGTATTTAAAAATTGGTCCTATCAGCAGGCTTAGGATCATGTTGGTAGAACTGACGTATATAAGATACTCCAAATTAATGTAAAATGTCAGGTACTATACGAGTGCATAGTTAAAAGCTGTCGGCTTGCATACTTTCTAATGTATTGGTATTTGGATAAAAAGTAGAGAGAGCAATTATTAACAGTTGGCAGCCCTCGTGGCTCTTAAGAATACGCTCAGTCATACCTGCTTATGTGCATATATTACATACATAATTTGGTTGAGATCCAATTGATAGTGAAGAAGTTATGTGCATTTAAATATTGGACCTATCAGAAGGCTTAAAATTATTTTGGCAACACTGTCATGTATGGCCTCCTGGAAATTAAACTGAAATAGTATTATCTACATGTGTGCCAATTTTGGAATTGCTCCCATGTATGCCTTCCATGATATCCAACATGGAGCTCAAATTTCTAATGCGTTTTTTAGCAGTTAGTAGTACTGACATCCTTTTCAAATATGGGCTTGAGATATTCCGGTATACATCTTTACTCATACTAAATTTGGTTTCGATTGCTGCAGCCGTTTAGGAGTTGATAGGGACACACACACACACACACACCGCCAGCCAGCCAGAAGGACAGACAGACAGACACATTTTCCCGGATCGATCTCATAAGTCTACTTTTTCCTCATTTTTGCAAAGTAGGCTAAAAATGAATGTGATCTCGTCAATGGCGTTGTCTTGGCAACCTCTGAGAGCTCATACCTGATCAGTTTAGAAGCGTTGTCATGGTAACCTCTTATGGCACTTTGCATTTTCTTTAATTCCGAAATCATTTTTCTCATCCCTTGGCGTAATGGTGGGTCATATAGAAATTTCTTTCAGACAAAAGTTTTAGGTAATTATTAGGGGAATATTTTCTATTGTGTACGGTTTCCCGAAAAACCCACTTTTTTCCACCCCTTTGGTCAATGGTTGGTGCTATCTAAAAACATAAATTTGACATACATTTTTGGCACTTATCCGACACATATTATGAACTTTGAAGGGATTCGATATTTCATGTATTAAGAGAGTTATAGCGATATTTCACTTTTTCGAAAAAAAGCCCCCCATTTTCACTCCCTTTGACCGATTTTGCCCATTAACGAACTCGACCGAGATTTTATAGGGATACATATTATGTAAAAAATTCAAAGTGATTGGTGCAAAATTACGGCAGTTATAGTGTCCACAAGAAACTGATATATATATATATATATATATAGAGAGAGAGAGAGAGATAGATAGATAGATAGATAGATAGATACATATATACATAAATTATATATAAACGTTTGAACTGACGGCGGTTTTTGGGGTCTGGGGGATGTGAAACGCGAAGATATGTCGAAATTTTCCGGAAGTCGAAACATGGTACCCATTGCAATACTTAGCTTTCTAATGAAATCTACCTAAAACACGACGTGCATGGTCGAGGAACAGAAACTACAGCAATCCATGCATATGAAGAGCTACTGGGCAAGGAGGAAGGCTCAACATACGTAGATTCCACGTGGTCCTAAGTGACCCATCCGCGAGAAGAAGAATAAGAAATTATTGAAAATTAACTAATTTAGGAAAACGAGTGCCGAATATCAAAAATATTTCACTTAGTGCTTGAAATGAACACATCTTCTTCCGAGATATTGAGTGCGAATTTAGTATCAGGCGCCAACCAGTTTGTGCGTCGTTTGAATTGTCAACCGTGTTGTTTAGATGGTTCCTATGGTAACAATGGTGTTTGTAAATGGATGATCCTAACTCCAGGTAGACCCCCAGCCCCCAAAAAATATGTTAATTTGTTAATACCTGGCGGCTGATGATCGACAGGGATAGCAAACTCCGTGAAGAGCAGTAGATCGTATGTGCTATCGAAAACAGTAAACTGACAACTGAAGTAAAGGTGCAATGCAGTCATGAGCAAATTAGGGCATAGGCCACTTGTTATTCACTAATGGTGAATCACTACGTCCACAGCTAGCATAATAAATATATATCGTGATAAAACATAGTTATGTGCACGAAAGTACCAATAATTCTTGGTGAATATGATAACGATTTGAAGATATCGCCCAGTCATCTGTCATGCAATATAAAGGGGGCGGTTCAGAACGTCATTAAGCTTCTGTAGGTCGATTTCATTCCAGTATTCGAACTTTTCGAGACTTCAGCAGGTTTAATTATGAAAGGTTTAAGGCTGATGCCATCTCAGTTCCATGGCACACTGTTCTCGAGCAGCAAACTATAGATGAGAAGGTCGAAACATTCAACACATTTTAATTGATTTATATGATCGCCATGCCCCAGTGCGCTCAGCTAACGTGAGGCACGCACCAGCTGCCTGGATCAACACAGAAATAAAAGATCTAATAATATCTCGAAATAGAGCCAGAAAGAATTGCAACAGAACACAGAAACCCGAGGACATTGTAGAATACAAAAGCTTACGCAACAGAACCCAGCAAGTTATTCGTAATACAAAGATACGTTACACTTATTCGCTAATTAATTCAGCTAAAAACTCTTCGGCTTTGTGGAGAGCTATACAAACTCTCGGTGTTGGAAAATCCAGACACAAAAGCAATAACCCAACAATGAGCGCTGATGAGCTTAATAAGCATTATTTAAACATATAAACCGTTGTAGACAGCAATAGAGTTTTGTCAACTGTTGCTAACTACAGGGAAAAATTTACTGGCCGACGGGAAGAATTTCATTTTGGCTATATATATCCAGAGGACATTCATTTAGCCACATTTAGGATAACTTCAAAAGCCATAGGACCAGATCATATATCTATTACGCTATTGAAAAGGAATATGGACCTCCTCATGCCAGTTTTATTGCATATATTTAACTATAGCCTGCACATGGGTATTTATCCGAAAAGCCAACATCAAAGCAATACCAAAATTCACGAACGCCTTAAACTGTAGTGACTTTAGACCAATAAGTATATTGTGTGCAATTGGGAAAGCGTTAGAACGGATTGTTTTTGATCAGTTTTATGAATATATAAATTCCAACAATATCCTAAACCCGAACCAATCTGGATATAAATCAAAACATAGTACTCTGACAGCCCTTATCAGTCACAGACGACATTCGTCTAGCAATGGACCGGAAGGAAATAACTATATTATCTCTATTCGATTTCAGCAAAGCTTTTGACAGAGTTCACCATGAGATCCTACTAGTTAAATTAAGAAATCTAGGCCTTTCAAAGTCAGTAACGAACTGGATTAGGTCTTACCTAACAGACAGATGTCAGAGAGTAGTCCTAGCAGATGACAATGTTTCAGAATGGTGTGAAGTAACAACTGGTGTGCCGCAGGGTTTGGTCCTTGGTCCACTCCAGTTCTCCGTGTATATAAATGACCTTCCATCTGTCCTTAAATTCTGTCAACATCATATGTACGCAGATGACCTTCAGCTATACTTCGAATTGCATCTGCCAAAACGATTGTTCCAAATATCGGAATATTAGTAGCATCAAAACGATGCCAAAGATAAACAAAGAATGTTGAAAATTAGTGTAAAATCAGAAGCACAATCAGGGCCGGATTTAGATTTTATGCGCTTCTGTGACCGTGCGATTTTGCCGCCCCCTCTTCATACCATCGTGAAGGAGGAAGAATTTAGACCTCAGAAAGGTCTTTGTGAAGGTAATTTTTATTTTATTCTAATGTATCGTGAAGTAAAATCAATTAAATAAATTAAAATAATGAGAGGATAAACTGTTTCTAAATTTGTAAATACAAACTATAAATAAATAGGCCAACGATTTATTAAAATTAGTTTAAACCATTTAAGACTCATTATACACTTACAGATATTCAGATGTACATATACACTACATCATACAATCCACAACTATGCCTAATGAATTATTCAAATTAAACTGATATTAATATTCAAGACTTAAATTTTCTCCTAATAAAGCATGAAACATTTCTGTTCTAAAGCTGAAGTTGAAACATCTGCTGTTGCAAAACATTTGTTGGAAAATGGTGGCCACAATATAAATTGGAAAAGTGTCATAAATTTGGAAAGTTTAATTTACGTTATAAAATTATACGAAATTGGTTTTGAAAAAATCATAAGTAGTAAAAGTCTGTTTAGTCTATTTTCGAACTGTAATAGGAACTTTTTGAAGTGGAACAAAATTAAAAAGGAGCGTAGAACAAAATAATTACGGAAAACCACTTGATAAAAAAGTAGGATTTACAGTTTTTTATAAGTGATGTGAGACAATTTTCCTATTAGTAAATCCAGCCCTGAGCACAATCAAAGTAATATTTCTGTCTGTACACAAAATTGGTATAATTATTATTCGTTTTCATACCGGTACACGGCCTGAGCCCAGCCCCATTCACCAAACAACAACACGACTCTTGCCTCGCTAAGCGCTGCCACTACACGTTCCTCTCCTACAGCAGAGCACAGGTGCTTTTGCCGGTGCAGGAGAAGCACCTGAGTTGGCGTGGCCTGGCATAGACTATAGCCAGGGAGGGAGCTTGGGAGGCTTGAGCCTTTCCCCAAATAATGAGTAAATCAGGAATTGACAGTTGTTGTCAATGCGACGCAGAACTCGAATCAGAGCATGTCATGCGATCTGATTAATATTGCTGTTGTTGCTATTATTTGGGGCTGCAACATAATGGTCATACAGCCCCGTGTATTTGGGTAAGTGTGGAAATTATGTGATAACATGTGCATTTCGTAAGCATCGCTTGTAATTTCTTCTTATTTTAGGGGCTGCTGGTGTATTCTTTGAATACACGGTACCTGAGATATAATTTTTATTGCTCTTTGCATGTTCATTTCTTCCTTCCTCTTTGTCAAACACCAACAGTGATCATCTGTTTTCTCCTTGTTGGGCATATCTCTTATGTCTTCATAAGTCTGTTTCAGATATATAACTTCTGTGACCCACCTAGCGTCATCTCGCAGCGAATCTCTGAAGCTCCTCAATTCTTCCTGGTGCTAGAGGACTTACTTATCCATTTGGCCACCAGATCCTGTTACCATCGCCAGCTATTTTCTCCTTGAGCAAGAGGACTACGTCTACCTCTTTACTCACCATGCTGCGCTAGTATCATCTGTTATCAACTCTTTGAAGACCAGCTCAGCAAGAGAAGATTATTTTTTTGTTATAATATTGGCAATGCTTATATGTTCTCCTTTTGTCTCCTCCCCCCACTCTTTTCCCCTTCCTTGGTCCCTCCGTGCTCCGTTGAGCAGGTCTCACTTCTCAGTCGGCAGTTGACTCTATCAGTTAAAGCTCCCCTCGAGCTAGCTTCCTCAAACCAAGAGGCACACACTTTTCTACGCCATGTTGGCTAGGTAGTCATCAAAGGAAACTTCGACTTCAACATGAAATCAAGATAAGTACCATTTTAAAGGTTTTAACCTCATCTTCATCATCTTATCTACATGCTTTTATAGATTATTTTATAGACAGCGTGAGATTACTTGTGGGGCGGTAATCATTCTTCGTGGGATTTGCAATGTTGAGCTTTTGCTTGTATAAGCCAACCTTACTAAAAAAGAGCTTTTCTTAGGCTATTCAAATGAGAAATCCTCTCACTACGTGGGATATTATCTAATACCCGCTGTCTATAAATCATAAAGTTAGTTCCTCCGTTGGATTTTCTCAACCCCATTTTTTCTACTAAGGTCGTTCTGGAACCTTCTAGATTCTGTATTTCATCTACAAGTCCTGCCGTTTTGAAATCTTCACTCACTTGTGAGAATGCTATTTAAAATTGAAGAATTTCGTTTCTGAATTAAAAGCTCAATAGCTAACTTTCTTCCACCGCTGGAACCGCTGGAATGTTCTATGGCGCATTTAACTGTAATCCACCATTTTCTCAAGCAATAGACTTTCGTTCATTTAGTGCAACCAGTCATTTTGTTCAAATTGAAATAACTTTCTCTGCCAAAAACTTTAGTGTTTCTATAGTGAACTTTGCATCCATCTTCATAGACTACAGTGATATCAGTGCTTGTTCAACTTTCTACCGCGTCGCGATCGTCCGTTTATATTTGAATACGGCCATGAACATTGATCCTATATCCCAATGATCTTTCCTCAACCTTCTACTAACCACCCATATTAATAAAATTGTAACTTTCTATAAGGTGTCACTCACGAGGTGCCCTTCCAACTTTGCTAGTTTAACATTAATTAAATTCTGCATAATTGCTTGTGTGATAAAAGTTTCAAAATCACATTGTTCCTTTCCCATAATCAGGGAAAACATTTCTTTAAACTCTTGAGCGAGTCATGTTCAGGTTTCACGAAATGGAAACTGTCCCATTTGGCCAGTGATTCCTGCTCAAACTTGGGAAGTCTAGAACCTTCCTTTTGATTACTTACTTAGGTTTCACAGTAAGTGACCTGCCCTCCTTTGTATAATTCTCATAAAGTAATCCTGTATAATATAAGAAGTTGTAGGAATTTCTATTTTATGCTTTATGTTTTCCTTATAGTTAGCTTTAAAGTTGTTATTCTCTCTAGAATATTCTTTCAGAAATTTCTTATAGTACACTCCTTGTACTCTTGTAAATGTTTAAACTTTAATCATTTCATTTGGTCCTTTTTCAAATCTTAAAAAGATTTTAATACCAGGTTTAAAACCTTAAGAATTGTTATTTGCCTGGAGCAATTTCTGAATGTTGTCGGAGGTCTGCGACCTCAAATTGTTAATAAGATTGGAAAATATTTATTTGTTAAAAATATTAATTTCTCCTGAATTGTTAAATAAATTAAGCGTTCTTTTTCTCTTTTTCATTTTTCTAATACAAAGGTTAAACAAGGTCCTGTCCTCCTTGGCTCTCCCTACTCGAGGCCCTTTAATCTATTGATAGGGATTTTACCACTTGTTGCATTTGAGCAAGAACTCTTAGTGGCAACCTTTTCAAAGCTTCTGTTAGCTTTAATAGCTAATTCTAATTGGCCAGTAAGGCAAGTAAAGCTCGCTAAGCCAGCTACCTGCTTGTGGAGATTTTCTCCGAAAACTTATGGTCAATTTTCTTAAAGATAAGTGTTTCTTTTTTGTCTAAGCTTTTAGCCGGCCTTTCGCTGAGTAAAGGCTTAGCCATTTCCAAAGGCAACCATTGGTTCACTTACAAAGATTACTTTCCAAGTTATAATTTTTTGTCACTATCCTTCCTGGAAGCACTGGGTCTCTATTTCTAGAAACTCTATAATTTCGAAAATTGGAAATTCCGAACTTGATTTGAATTATTGGCATTCTTCGAATCATTTCACAAAACCTAATTTCTTTGAGAAGACATACCATAAATCGTTTGCTCTCAGCCTTGCCAGACCATCACCCTTCCCCATAGTACTTTTATACATGCTTGGGAGGAAATATACCAAAGCCTCTCTCTTGCAAACCGCCCAAGTCCTAGCTGCGGTTCCCGTCAGCTTCGACCAAGCTCGTACCCACTTTAGGTATCCGAGCACGGATTTTCGGTGGCAACCACCTTTAAGTGTGTTTAAAGCTAAACTTATTAATTTTGTGGGACTCTCCTCCTATTTTTACATCCTTCTTTTCCAATCCCAAATCTACTTCCTTCTCTTAATCATCTTCCCTTGGTGGGTGGGTTATTCCTCAGCCAATAAACTACCCAAAATTTGGTACCAGAAACCCGGGAGAGCCCATTTTTTATTTTTTATTAAAAAAAAGTGTCATTTGACAATACTTTGCATATTACTAATCTCTGTTTTGAATTTTTCAGCTATAACTACATCATGCAAAGCCTGTGAACGGGAAAGAGGCCACTCCTGTCTCCTTTGGCGTGTCCCGTTCTTTCTACTTATTTGCTGCTGCCAGCTTGACAGCATTTCCAAGGTTCCACAGTATCGTGAGTTACATTTCAATCTATTCTGTATAACATGGCTCCTACTGAGAAGGATAAAGATGAAAAACTTACTTCTAAACGAGCATCCTATAAAGGACAAATTACCCGTTTTAGAAAGTACATAAAAGAGTTAGATCCCTCAGAAGCTCAATTAGACTTGTTGAAACATCGTGTACGAGATTATGAACGTTCTTATGAAAATTATAGTAACATCCAAACTGAAATAGAAACTTGCATGCTCAATCAAACCGAAGATCGAGTTGAAGTAGAAAACCAATATTACGAAGGCATAGGTTCTGCTTTCAAAATAATACGCCAACTCGAAGAGGAGCAGAAAAAGGACGCTTCTGTTCTCGGTTCCCTTCACGAACCACAAACTTCTTTCCGTGAGGGTACTCACAAGCCCAAACCAATTTTACCGAAAATTGATTTACCCCATTTTTCTGGAGATGAATCTGCTTGGGATTCTTTCTATGAATTATTTTGCTCCCTTGTTCACGACAATGAAGACATTCAAGTCATTTACAAGTTTCAGTACTTGAGATCAATCCTCCGAGGTCAAGCTTTGCAGTTGGTCGAAGCACTTCCTCTGCGTGCCGAAAATTATTCCATTGCCTTTAACTTATTAAAGGAAAGATATGGAAATTTACGGTTACGTATTCAACGCCATATAAAGGCTCTATTCAATCTACCTGCGTCACAGCACAATGACGTCACTAGTCTACGTACTCTAGTTGACACTACACAACTTCACGTTAAGGCTCTGTCCCAATTAGATCAACCTACTAATTATTGGGATACTTTCCTAATATATTTAGTGATCGCTAAAGTTGATACTGCTACCCTCAAAGCTTGGGAAATTGAACTTTCTAAAGAAGATGACTACACTTACGAGCATTTAGTTACTTTCATAAACGCTAGATGCCAACTTTTAACCGCTCTAGCTAATCAAAGTGAACCTTCATCTCCTAGCTCCAAATTCGAATTAATGTCCATCAAACCCAAAAGTGAACGCTCAGTGTCCAATACCCAAAAACCCGGGTCCAGCTCATCCAAATTTAAATCAAACACTACTGGTTACCCAACTAGGTCTAGTGAACGTCGTGTTGCTAGCTCTATTGTTTTACACACTCAAAGCGAACCTCGCAAGAGTTTAAACGAACCTGTAAAGTGCATACTTTGTAAAGATCCCCATGCCCTATACCTCTGTAAATCCTTTAAAGAAATGTCAGTCGACGACAGACGAAAATTAGTTGCTCAAAATAAGCATTGTTTTAACTGCCTAGCGCCCACGCATTCTGCTTCTAATTGCAAGTCCACAAGACTTTGCTACCATTGTGAAAAGGCTCATCATACTTTGCTACATCGTCATGATCAGGCAAGGTCATCGACAGCATCCACTTCTCCTAAAAATGATAGTGCTAATAGTTCTAATGCCTCATCGTATATTCAAAATGCCAAGTCCATTCGCAGTGCTCAAGTATTGTTGTCTACTGTCCAAATTGAAGTTCAGGATAACTTTGGCAACTGGGTCCGTGCACGCGGTCTTCTAGATTCAGCGGCAACTCATGATTTTGTGTCTAATTCCTTGATTAAAAAACTAGGCCTACCCGTAAATCCTACTTCTATCAATGTGTCGGGTATCAACAGCTCAAAATCGCAAGCTTTACAATTCTCAAAACTAACCATAATAGATATTTGTCATAGAAACAACTTTTTCAAACTTAATTGTTTAATTCTCAATAGCATTGGAGAAGACACTCCAAGTCACTCGGTGGATATTTCAGGGTTAAACATTCCCACGCATTTAAGGTTAGCCGATCCTTTGTTTAACATACAAAACCCCATTGACATACTCTTTAGTGCCAATGTCTTTTGGAATTGCCTTCGGAAACAGGTTCGCAAGTTGTCCTCTAACGTGGTCGCCAGAGACACTAATTTTGGATGGATCGTCACAGGGCAACTTCCCCATTATTCTCCCCAACCTGCATCGCAATGTTACTTCTCCAATACTGATCTGGAACAGTTTTGGAGGCTTGAAAACGTTGATTCTCCTAACGTAACCTCTTCAGAAAATGAATTCTGTGAGCAACTTTTTTTGAACACCACCACTCGTTCTTCTGATGGCCGGTTCATTGTTCAAATGCCAAGATTACACAATCCCCCCAAACTTATTAACTCTCAGCCTAAAGCTCGAAAAGCTCTCTTTGCTATCGAGAGCAAATTCAAAAAGGAACCCCTTGTCAAAAAGCAGTACACTGAGTTCATGGATGAGTATGAAAGCTTAGATCATATGGAGGTTGTTAACAAACCCGATGATGAATTGCACCCCCCAATCGAAACGGTTTATTTAAATCATCATCCTGTGTGGAAAAACCCTCTTGTAAAAGATAAAATCCGAGTTGTTTTCAATGGTTCATCACCCGACGTTAATGGCAACAGCCTTAATGACACTCTTTATTCTGGTCCTGCTATTCAATCAGATTTATCTGCTATACTTTTAAACTTTCGATTATTTCCCATAGCTGTCATAGCCGATATAAAACAGATGTACCGTCAAGTGTTAATTCAACCAGAACAACGAGATCTTCAAAGAATCTTGTGGCATGATGAAATCAATAAGCCCATTAAGGTATTTCGCTTGAAAACGGTTACTTATGGCTTAAAACCCTCTGCTTTCCTTGCTATCCGATCCCTACACTTGCTAGCCTCACAAGATGGTCATTTATTTAACCCCAAAGCCTCTGAAGCACTAACAACATCATTTTATGTTGACGATTACTTGCAGTCCTTCCCCTCTTTAGAGGAAGCTTCTTTTGTGTCTTTAGAACTTCAGGCATTGTTAAGGAATGGAGGTTTTCCACTTCATAAGTGGAACTCCAACTCCCCTGAGTTTCTTGCTCAGTTTCCCATCGAAGACGTAGATCCTTCTTCTGTCGAAATTTGTGGAAACTCCGAATCTATAAAAACTCTAGGAGTTCACTGGTGCACTAGCACTGATACTCTTATCTATAAAGTTTCGCTCGCAGAAGAGCTTCCTAATACAAAGAGACAAGTTCTCTCTGAAATTGCAAAAATTTTTGATCCATTGCAATTCCTTGCCCCAGTTATCGTTATAGCCAAACTCTTCATGCAAGAGCTGTGGTCTCTTAAATGTGAATGGGATGACACTGTCCCTCTTTCTTTTCTTAATCGCTGGCTCTCGTTTCGCAGTAATTTGTTAGACCTTTCCCTCATTGAAATTCCCAGGAATTTAATTAGCTCTCATTCTAATACACCCTTTTTCCTTCATGTGTTCGCGGTTAGTTCCGAAAAAGCTTATGGTTGCTGTGCATATTTAGTTCATCACGATTCACACTATGGATCTCCAGTTTCCAACCTTGTTTGTGCCAAATCGAAGGTCGCTCCTCTTAAAACTATCACTCTGCCTAGGCTCGAACTGTGCGCTGCACTCATGGCTGCAGAACTTGTCAAGAAATTACGGGAAGTATTAAAAGTCGAATTCTCGCAAATTTATCTCTGGAGCGATTCCATGATCGCCCTCTCTTGGATCGCCAAGAACCCTTCTCACTGGCAAACTTTCGTTGCAAACAGGGTTTCCAAAATTCAAACTCTTTCTTCTGGATGTCAATGGAGGCATGTTCCCAGTGCTGATAATCCAGCCGATATTATCTCTCGTGGTTGTTTACCCTCTCAATTGGCAGCTTCCCAATTGTACTGGCATGGGCCCTCGTGGCTAATCGAAGAATCTTCCTCATGGCCTTCTAAACCCCCAGCTACAAACTCCAACTTGCCTGACGCTAAAGTACCTCTACCCATTGCTTCTTGTCTTGTTTCCAACGCTTCTCATCCTTTGTTGTCCCGCTATTCTTCTTTTCACAAATTACTACGAATTGTCGCCTATCTCCTTAGATGGAAATATCTTGTGGTTGACCAACCTCTTCTCCCTAAACCACACCTTACCAATCATGAATTGAATCTCGCTACCGTTAAGGTTTTACAACTGACACAGCAAGAAGCCTTTTCTTCTGAATTGTCATTGCTTTCTTCTAAAAGAGATCTTCCCAAATCCAGCCGTCTCCGTGCTTTAGCCCCGTTTCTTGATGACCATGGGTTACTCAGGGTAGGTGGAAGGCTCTCGCAATCTTTACTCTCTGAGGACAAAAAGCATCCCGTTATTTTGCCTTCCAAACATCACGTAACTTCCTTAATTATACGTGACTTTCATTACCGTAATCTTCATGTTGGTACACGTACTCTGCTTTGCCTCTTAAGGGAAAAGTACTGGATTATAAATGGAATTCATGAAGTTTCTTCTGTAATTCACAAGTGCATTCCTTGTTTCAAAGCGAAACCTAAAATCAATACTCAATTAATGAGCGATCTGCCCTCTTTTCGTTCTTCTCCCATACGCCCATTTGCTTTAACTGGCGTGGACTATATGGGTCCGTTCCAATATCAACGAAACTCTCCTGAAGCTAAACGCAAATTGTTTGGTAAGCTTTATGTTTCTCTCTTTGTTTGCATGGTTACCGGCGCAATCCACTTGGAACTAGTAACGAATGCTTCTACTTCTTATTTTTTATCAGCTGTCTCTCGTTTCACTGCTAGGCGTGGTGTTCCTTCTGAGATGTTCTCTGATAACGCTTCCACCTTTCAGGGCGCAGCTTCCCTGTGGAAGAAAGCTCTCACTTCCTCTCCAGCCATGGAACAAATTCCTAATTTTTCTTATTCAAAAGGTTTCAAATGGCGCTTTATACCTCCTTACGCTCCGCATCATGGTGGTAGGTGGGAATCTTGCGTAAAGCTCACTAAACGTCATTTAAGAAAAGTCTTAGGTAATCGAATTCTGACTTACGAAGAATTCAATTCACTGTCTGTTCTGATTGAAGGTGTTGTTAACTCTCGACCTTTAACTCCGCTTTCCAATGACCCTGATGACCTACTTCCACTCACCCCTGGTCACTTCCTTATCGGCACTTCTCTTTCTGCCCCTCCTCCTCTTCCCAATTCTTACAGGGATTTTAATCTACCTATTGTTTGGCGTAAACTTGAAGCCCTCCGTAATTCTTTTTGGAAGAGATGGAACTTGGAATATTTAACTTCCTTGCAACGGAGGCAGAAGTGGTTTCTTTCCAGTCCCGACATTAAAGTGGGGGACTTGGTCTTGGTTAGGGATGTTTCTCCCCCTCTAGTCTGGACTTCCGGTAGAGTGACCAAGTGTTATCCTGGAAGAGATGGGAGAGTCAGGGTGGTCAGAGTCTTGACCATTAACGGTTCGATTACAAGACCCCTGTCTTTGATCGCTCCTCTTCCATTAAATGTGTAACTGCTTATTTGCTCTCTGTTGGTGTTCCCCCCCCCCCCCAGTATGGTGTATTCTTTGAATACACGGTACCTGAGATATAATTTTTATTGCTCTTTGCATGTTCATTTCTTCCTTCCTCTTTGTCAAACACCAACAGTGATCATCTGTTTTCTCCTTGTTGGGCATATATCTTATGTCTTCATAAGTCTGTTTCAGATATATAACTTCTGTGACCCACCTAGCGTCATCTCGCAGCGAATCTCTGAAGCTCCTCAATTCTTCCTGGTGCTAGAGGACTTACTTATCCATTTGGCCACCAGATCCTGTTACCATCGCCAGCTATTTTCTCCTTTAGCAAGAGGACTACGTCTACCTCTTTACTCACCATGCTGCGCTAGTATCATCTGTTATCAACTCTTTGAAGACCAGCTCAGCAAGAGAAGATTATTTTTTTGTTATAATATTGGCAATGCTTATATGTTCTCCTTTTGTCTCCTCCCCCCACTCCTTTCCCCTTCCTTGGTCCCTCCGTGCTCCGTTGAGCAGGTCTCACTTCTCAGTCGGCAGTTGACTCTATCAGTTAAAGCTCCCCTCGAGCTAGCTTCCTCAAACCAAGAGGCACACACTTTTCTACGCCATGTTGGCTAGGTAGTCATCAAAGGAAACTTCGACTTCAACATGAAATCAAGATAAGTACCATTTTAAAGGTTTTAACCTCATCTTCATCATCTTATCTACATGCTTTTATAGATTATTTTATAGACAGCGTGAGATTACTTGTGGGGCGGTAATCATTCTTCGTGGGATTTGCAATGTTGAGCTTTTGCTTGTATAAGCCAACCTTACTAAAAAAGAGCTTTTCTTAGGCTATTCAAATGAGAAATCCTCTCACTACGTGGGATATTATCTAATACCCGCTGTCTATAAATCATAAAGTTAGTTCCTCCGTTGGATTTTCTCAACCCCATTTTTTCTACTAAGGTCGTTCTGGAACCTTCTAGATTCTGTATTTCATCTACAAGTCCTGCCGTTTTGAAATCTTCACTCACTTGTGAGAATGCTATTTAAAATTGAAGAATTTCGTTTCTGAATTAAAAGCTCAATAGCTAACTTTCTTCCACCGCTGGAACCGCTGGAATGTTCTATGGCGCATTTAACTGTAATCCACCATTTTCTCAAGCAATAGACTTTCGTTCATTTAGTGCAACCAGTCATTTTGTTCAAATTGAAATAACTTTCTCTGCCAAAAACTTTAGTGTTTCTATAGTGAACTTTGCATCCATCTTCATAGACTACAGTGATATCAGTGCTTGTTCAACTTTCTACCGCGTCGCGATCGTCCGTTTATATTTGAATACGGCCATGAACATTGATCCTATATCCCAATGATCTTTCCTCAACCTTCTACTAACCACCCATATTAATAAAATTGTAACTTTCTATAAGGTGTCACTCACGAGGTGCCCTTCCAACTTTGCTAGTTTAACATTAATTAAATTCTGCATAATTGCTTGTGTGATAAAAGTTTCAAAATCACATTGTTCCTTTCCCATAATCAGGGAAAACATTTCTTTAAACTCTTGAGCGAGTCATGTTCAGGTTTCACGAAATGGAAACTGTCCCATTTGGCCAGTGATTCCTGCTCAAACTTGGGAAGTCTAGAACCTTCCTTTTGATTACTTACTTAGGTTTCACAGTAAGTGACCTGCCCTCCTTTGTATAATTCTCATAAAGTAATCCTGTTTAAATATAAGAAGTTGTAGGAACTTCTATTTTAAGCTTTATGTTTTCCTTATAGTTAGCTTTAAAGTTGTTATTCTATCTAGAATATTCTTTCAGAAATTTCTTATAGTACACTCCTTGTACTCTTGTAAATGTTTAAACTTTAATCATTTCATTTGGTCCTTTTTCAAATCTTAAAAAGATTTTAATACCAGGTTTAAAACCTTAAGAATTGTTATTTGCCTGGAGCAATTTCTGAATGTTGTCGGAGGTCTGCGACCTCAAATTGTTAATAAGATTGGAAAATATTTATTTGTTAAAAATATTAATTTCTCCTGAATTGTTAAATAAATTAAGCGTTCTTTTTCTCTTTTTCATTTTTCTAATACAAAGGTTAAACAAGGTCCTGTCCTCCTTGGCTCTCCCTACTCGATGCCCTTTAATCTATTGATAGGGATTTTACCACTTGTTGCATTTGAGCAAGAACTCTTAGTGGCAACCTTTTCAAAGCTTCTGTTAGCTTTAATAGCTAATTCTAATTGGCCAGTAAGGCAAGTAAAGCTCGCTAAGCCAGCTACCTGCTTGTGGAGATTTTCTCCGAAAACTTATGGTCAATTTTCTTAAAGATAAGTGTTTCTTTTTTGTCTAAGCTTTTAGCCGGCCTTTCGCTGAGTAAAGGCTTAGCCATTTCCAAAGGCAACCATTGGTTCACTTACAAAGATTACTTTCCAAGTTATAATTTTTTGTCACTATCCTTCCTGGAAGCACTGGGTCTCTTTTTCTAGACACTCTATAATTTCGAAAATTGGAAATTCCGAACTTGATTTGAATTATTGGCATTCTTCGAATCATTTCACAAAACCTAATTTCTTTGAGAAGACATACCATAAATCGTTTGCTCTCAGCCTTGCCAGACCATCACCCTTCCCCATAGTACTTTTATACATGCTTGGGAGGAAATATACTAAAGCCTCTCTCTTGCAAACCGCCCAAGTCCTAGCTGCGGTTCCCGTCAGCTTCGACCAAGCTCGTACCCACTTTAGGTATCCGAGCACGGATTTTCGGTGGCAACCACCTTTAAGTGTGTTTAAAGCTAAACTTATTAATTTTGTGGGACTCTCCTCCTATTTTTACATCCTTCTTTTCCAATCCCAAATCTACTTCCTTCTCTTAATCATCTTCCCTTGGTGGGTGGGTTATTCCTCAGCCAATAAACTACCCAGCTGCAACATCTTGGTCGAGGCGGCTTCGGTGGCTTAGTTGGTAGCATGCTGAGCTACTATGCCCAAGGTCGCGGGTTCAAACCCGGCCGAATCATCGGATTATTATGAGCGTTAAAAATCCCTCAGTATGCCTTCCATCGGAGGGGAAGTAAAGCCGGCGGTCCCATGTCATAGATTTATGGCATGATTAAGAACCTTCCACTATTACACCAGTGTGAAGCTAAATTATAGGTTTTCTTTGACTAATGCTCTTAGGTTCCAACGTTCGTCACCAGGAGCCGACTGCGGTGGCATCTAGTAACAATGTGCAGACTGAGTTGGTCGTTGATGGTGGCGTTTGGTAGCAAAAGTTGGAACTACTTGAAAATCAAATGTATGCAGCCCTTATCTGAATTAAGAACAGTTAACACACACTAATATATCCATCACAATTAACACCGGTTATCAGACGGACTCTACACTCACACAAAGTACACGGGGCTACATGACCGCGTTGTCCCAGCCCCTAAACTGACGAACCAACCAACCAACATCTCGGTCATATAGGCCCATTTGTTTGGGTGTGTGTGGAACTTGTGTAATAACATGTGTTATTGTGTTGGTTGTAGTAGTGTGAGTATTTGTAAATTGGCGATAGGATTGGAAGGAGGTGGCCGTGGTCTTAAGTTAGGAACCACCTCAACATTTTTCTGAGTTAGGAGTGGGAAATCACTTCCAGAACGGATGAGATGGGAATCGAACTCAGTTTTATCTCATGAGGCAGAGTATACCCCGTTCCAGCCCTCACCCCAGAATTGAAATTTCATGGCTGAGCTGGGGATTAGAATGTTAGCCACTACTCCACGAGGTTGCCTTCGTGGGTATCATGATTCTAATTTAATTATGAAGGCCACGACCACTGTCACCTCCTGCCAAATCCTAGCCTCGTTCACAACAACACACACTAATAATGTCTTCAGATAGATTCCACGACACGCACTCAAGTAAACGGGCTACATTAGCACGGTATCGCAACGCCCCTATGTTTGAATCAAGAACAGGAATTGGTAAGACGTGACTGTTGTTGTTGATTCACTTAACGGGCTTTGTTACATCGTTGTCATTCAGCCCTATGTACTTGGATGTGTGTAGGTATGTGTTTTTGTAATTCATACCAGGCGGTGACCGCGACCCTAATTTAGTCTGTTATAGAAGTGGAAATCCAAGAAAAGACCAATTCGAGGATGACTGAATTGGGAATCGAATGTACGGAAATTCTAATAATAATGTCAATGGTTTTACGTCCCTTTTAACTACTGCGGCTTTTAGAGACGCTGGGATGCCGGAATTTTTCCCCGAAGGGGATCTTTAACGTGCCTGTAAATCTACTGACACGTCGCCCTCATATTTGCGCACTCTCAACTGCCAACTGATGCGCCAGGATTTGATCCAGCACCCTTGGGAACAGCAGGTGAGAATGTTACCGCTGGGCCACGCAGCCAGTCGTAGGGAAATGTGAGGAGAAGCACAGTGACGACCATGCATTATATTGTGTTTTTTTTTTCATTAAAATAGGGCCTACGCCAGAAGTAGGTAAGAGGGGATTGGGAAGTTTGGAAAACCCATCTCCGTAATACACAAAGGATGCATTAATGCCGTTTCCAGCGTTTGTTGCTTAATGTATAAAGTGTACATTAATGACGTTTCCCACCGTAGGCCTGATTAATGACTGTTCAAATCCTCCTTAACGCCATCCAATAGCTCCATATAATAATGTACAAAGGGTACAGTACATATAAATAAATGTAGGCGACAAAATAAAATTATGTAACTTACGTTTCATCTTGGATTGGATGGTTGATATATGAAATGAGAGTAAATATTGATGAACTTCATGTAAATCAACTAATATATTTTTGTTCAGTGTTGCCTATACAAAATAGTTATTTGTAGCTCTTCAGTCGGTCAACACGATTGTGACAAACACAAACTCCTGGAAACAATTACATGTATTAATTAGATTATCATAATTAATGGGGCAGTTTAGGATTAGGTGTTTCGAACCTCAGGTGGCCATCATCAGTACCTGATCACGGTGTAGCGGTTAAACTTTACACTAAATAATATATTTATTTAGTTTAAGTTGTTACTACAGTTTTGTTGTAATTCGTCTCCGTTGTATTAATTCAAAGGGGAATCTCGTTTTTGTCTAAACGCTTTTTTTATGAATTACGTAATAAAATGTTTAAAAATTTATATACACGCGTGTAAAAATAAAAACAATATAGTAGTACAGTATGTCAACAAACAAACATGACTATCAAAATACTATTTGCACTGTTCTTACTCGACTTGTGAAGTTTCACGGTGTTGACCTACCACATGGCCGGTCACTAGCCAACTAATGTGATACGCGCCCGAGTTACGTTAGGTGTGCGTGACGTCATGTGCGACCTCAATTATCCGAACTTTGTAACTGAGGCAATAAATTGATTGTCTTTGTGACTGAACTGATTAACTGATGTTGGAATTACTTTTTTCAAAAAGGTGTATGTTACGGATTCTGGGAAAAATTCATACAATCGAAGGCCAATTTACATCGTCTGCCACAGCATAATAAACGTCTCATATCGGCTGCCACCCGGTCTAATAGACGATTATAGAATCTACTTGATACTACTTATATTAAGGTCTCGGAATGTATGAAAAATAAACACATAACCTTCCCCTATAACATATTTTCCATTAAAACCATTCCCGTGTGCATTCATTGCCTCATTATTTTATTCGTGTGGATTTAATTTTTTATTTAGCAGCGTGTAAAGTGGTGTTCTTTCTAAAAATGTGTGTTCATTCGGATTTGATGGGTTCTTTTCCTTCGCTAGATATATTTCAATGGATTCTTTAATGTCGAGAGATTTTCCCTTTGCTTCGTAGTGTACATTTTCTAATCTGTTTCTTAGTGAAACGATTTTATTTATCGCATGGCTTTTAGTGTCGAGAGTGCCCGAGGACATGATCGGCTCGCCTGAGTCTACTTCCAAAGGACACCCTTAGGGTCAGCTACAAGTACCGTTCAATTTCAAGTAGTTCCAACATCCGACGACTTCGTCAGGGTTAGAACCGGCTATATTGGGCATAGCAGTTCAGCATGCTACCAACTACGCCACCAAAAACGCTAAAATGCCTGATGCGAACAGGAATCGAACCAAGGACCTTTGAATTTCAGGTTTGATACTCTTTACAACTGAGCTATGGTAAGCTACCAGGGTAGCTCAAAGCATTTGGCTGAAATTCCTAAAGTTCCAGGTTCAAATCCTGGTCACGTCAAAAAGTAACTCTCTGTTTAACCACTCGATGGCTAGTATTTCATGTATAAAACACGACCTAATAGCTGAAGAACCACAATGGGTACTGTTGATAACGGATTGTTGTATTAAGGGGCAGAACATTGAGGTCGTCTGCCCATTGTGCTGGCGACTCGGCTAAGACGACAAAGGGGTCAGCAAATCTAAACCGGAACTCATCCACTCAATTTAGACTTACATAGAGCCGGGTTCGCCAAGTTCGTTAAAATGTTAACAAACCAATTGAGTTTATCATACTAAAAAAGAGATGGTGTTTGTCATCCTGTCTGTCTGTCTGTCTGTCTGTTACTCAATAACGCAAGAACCACTGGTCCGATTTAAATGAAATTCTGCATGAATGTAGCTGATTTACCAGGCGTACATATAGGCTACTTTTGATTTCGATATTTTGCACTATTTAAAAATGGCGACAATTTTCATATTTCCATTTCAAATAAAATAGAACGCTAGGAAATAGCAAACTTTTGATGGCACTACGAGCTTTAAAATTTAATTTTCTATCCGAAAGCTCCTTATCACTTTTCGTGAATCTCCAACGGTTAGCGAGTAAAACCTAAATATGTATTTTAAAACACGGTCAACGCCGAGCGATGTTAGTCTATGTTAGTCTCTACATGAACTGTTTTATTTATAGAGGTAGTTTGTGGGGTCCGAAAATAGACGTGATTTTGAGTCTAATTTTTTACTCCTTGTGCCGGTTATTGTATGTGAGTATTTGGATCTTTATGATTTTTCACAATGTTACAGTATATCATTATCATCATCATCATCATCAACATCATACTAATATACAAAAGTGAGATGGTGTTTGTCGTCCTGTCTGTCTGTCTGTTACTCAACAACGCAAGAACCACTGGTCCGATTTAAATGAAATTTTGCATGGTGGTAGCTGATTTACCAGGCTTACATATAGGTTACTTTTGATTTCGATATTTTGCACTATTTAAAAATGGCGACAATTTGCATATTTCCATTTCAAATAAAAAGAGAACGCTAGGAAATAGCAAACTTTTGATGGCACTACGAGCTTTAAAATTTAATTTTCTATCCGAAGGGTCCTTATCACTTTTCGTGAATCTCCAACGGTTAGCGAGTAAAACCTGAATATGTATTTAAAAACACGGTCAACGCCGAGCGATGTTAGACTATGTTAGTCTCTACATGAACTGTTTTATTTGTAGAGGTAGTTTGTGGGGTCCGAAACTAGACGTGATTTTGAGTCTAATTTTATACACTTTTTACCAGTTATTGTATGTGAGTATTTGGATTTTTATGCGTTTTCACAATGTTACAGTATGTCATTATCATCATCATCATCATACTAATATATAACAAGAAGTTCCGTGACGAACTTAAGAGCATACTTTTCTTAAAATTTAAGAATTATGCCAATGATGAAGCTATATTACGGATCTATCTACAATAATGACAAAATTAAGTTGGTAATATCGAAATTTCTAATTAGTTCTAAATACTGTATACCTGGCATAACGTTGCCTAATTGAGAACTACAGGCGGCAGCCCTGGTGATTGAGTATATTCTTAGTTCCATCTCCTAAGGTACAGAATACAAAATGTGGTTGAAGTCCAATGGATAGCATGGAGGTTACATGCAGTTAAACATTGTATCTAACAGTGGGCGTAAAATCATGTTGGCAACAATGACATACATGTATTGGTCAGAAATATCTGAAATAATATGATCTATTGTTGTGTCAATTTTGAATGAAATCCATTAGTTAGTATAGAAGTTACATGCATTTTAAAATTGGACCTATCAGCAGGCTTAGAATCATGTAGGCGTAGGCCTATATTAGTTACTCCAAATTAATCTAGAATGCCAGGTACTATACGTGTGCAAAGTTTAGAGCTATTGGCTTGTATACTTCCTGATATATTGATATTAGGGTAACAGAAATAGAGACAGTATTTATTAACAGTTGACAGCCCTGGTTACTCTTAAGAATCGGCATAGTCATATCTGTTATGGTACACATAGCACACACAAAATTTGGTTGAAATCCAAATGATAGTATAGAAGTTACATGCATTTAAATTTGGACCTCTCAGTAGGCTTAGAATAATGTTGGTAGCACTGACGTATATAACTTACTCCAAATTAACATAGAATGTCAGGTACTATACGTGTGCATAGTTTAAAGCTGTCGGCTTGCATACTTTCTGATATATGGGTATTTGGATTTTAAAAAATGAGAGCATTTATTAAATGTTGGCAGCCCTGGTGGCTCTTAAGAATACGCTCAGTAATATATGTTTATGTACACATAGCACATACGAAATTTGGTTGAAATCCAATTGATAGTGTAGAAGTTATATGCATTTAAAATTTGGACCTATCAGCAGGCTTATAATCATTTTGGCAACACTGACATATATGGTCTACTGGAAATATAACTGCAATATTATTATCTATATGTGTGCCAATTTTGAAATAGCTCCAATTCATACCTTCCAAGATATCCAACATGGAGCTCAAATTTCAATTGCGATTTTTCAGCAGTTGGTAGCACTGACACCATTTTTAAATATGGACGTGAGATATTCAGGTATAGATCTTTACTCCTACCAAATTTTGTTTCGATTGCTGCAGCCGTTTAGGAGTTGATAGGGGGGGGGGACACATACACAGCCAGACAGACAGACAGACAGAAGGCCAGACAGACAGACACACATTTGCCCGATCTCATAAGTCTACTTTTTCCTCATTTTAGCAAAATGTGAAAAGTAGGCTAATAAAAATGAGATGGTGTTTGTCGTCCTGTCTGTCTGTCTGTTACTCAATAACGCAAGAACCACTGGTCCGATTTAAATGAAATTTTGCATGGATGTAGCTGATTTACCATGCTTACATATAGGATACTTTTGATTTCGATATTTTGCACTATTTAAATATGGCGATTATTTTCATATTTCCATTTCAAAAAAAAGAGAGAGAACGCTAAGAAGTAGCAAACGTTTAATGGCACTACGAGCTTTAAAATTTAATTTTCAATCCGAAAGATCCTTATCACTTTTCGTGTAACTTCAACGGTTAGCGAGTAAAACCTAAATATGTATTCTAAAACACGGTCAACGCCGAGCGATGTTAGTCTATGTTAGTATCTACATGAACTGTTTTATTTATAGAGGTAGTTTGTGGGGTCCGAAACTAGACGTGATTTGGAGTCTAATTTTATACTCTTTTTGACGGTTATTGTATGTGAGTATTTGGATCTTTACGTTGTTTGACAATGTTATAGTGCTTTCTACTTTTATAGATTTGTTTTTCGTTGAATGAATATTTCAGTTGGCCAATATTTATCTGTTTTTTGTCGATTTTTACCACGATCAGAAACCTAAATTCACAGACGAATGTGTCGGGGACTAACGACTGTCACATTAGTTTATTTAGTGTTCATATTAATCTTACTGCAGAACTGGGCAAATTTATTTCAATAAAGTAGGTATTTTGACTTCCACGGCCAATAAAAAAAACGCACAAAACACGGCGTAAACCTAGAAAAGTTGTTGAGTTTTAATTGCTCGGCCCAGAAATTCAATATACAATCATTTTGAAGCCTTTATAGGGAGGTGAAAGACTGTTTTAGCCTTTAGAACTCGCATTAAAGTAGCTGAGGTGTTCTAAATAAGAATTGAGGTATCGCATAGTTTGCTACTCCTTTGGTAGTCCGCAAATAAACCACAAGAGCCCGCTGATGAACCATCTCGGAGTTACTAGGCGTAATCTCGCACAAGACACGGCATAAACTAAGAAAAATTTTCTGTGATTAATTTGTTTTTGTTATTATTACTTGGGATGATTGAAGTTTTTTCCGTTACTGTTACTCTTTATCATGACGGTACGTACTTTCCGCAACATTACTTATTGTGGATATGATAATTGCTATCAAGTTTAATGTATTTTTAGCATAATGCTTATATGTTTAAATACAGTATGAAGACGTTAAACGATAGGAGTTCAATATTTAAGACATGTTATTTAACTTTTACTACACAGAAGCTGATATTTATTTCCAATATATAAACGCACTTTCTCACCTACAAAGTGGAGGTAGACAGGCTTTTCTCCGGGTACTCCGGTTTTCCCTGTCACAATTTCATTCTAGCAACAATCTCCACTATCATTGCATTTCATCCATCATTCATTTAATCATTGCCCCAGGGGAGTGCGACAGGCTTCGTCAGCCGGCACATTTCATATCTTTGCTGTTAGATGGGGATTTCGTTCATTCCATTCCTTGGCCCGGTCGACTGAAAGCAGGCTAAGGATTTTCACTTTCCTACCTCTGATTAATAATTTGGTGAGTTAAAATGCATGTAGTCTATACATGTAGTTGGTAACATAACTACATAAGTACATTAGGAATGTGTGATTATATATATTAATGATTTAGGCCAGCAAGTACTAAAAGCTATTTTAAATAAATTTGCCCATCAATCAACGTCACAAACCACATATACTCCCTTGTGGTACATGCCTCGGGCCACCATACTCAGCCCCTCCCCAGCCAGGGAAACGATCATTGTTGCGTACATGTGTTTGCATAATGGCAGAATGTTTGTTGTGTTTGATCGCTTTTTTGTGTTAATTGTATCTGATTTTCCTGCCATTTTGTCTGACATAATTAGCATTGAATCCATCATCTTGGCATGTGAACAGATATACGCCTGATTTTGCGTGCGGGTTTTTCTTTGTTAGGTTGCTGTTATGTAGGTGTTAACCGAGAGAGTTGTTAGATCTGAAAGCTATGTATAATCCATGTTTCTTGAAGATGTTTGTTTTTTTAGAAGTTTTTTTAGAAATTGAATCGTACATACTTGTTTTCATTTTGGGATAGTGATTTGGCCTCATTTTTTCTTCGTTGTTTATCTAGTATCTGGGTAACCGTGTGGGGCGAATTCTCCGTTGCTATCTAGTAATCGTGTGGATGTCTTTATTGAAATTTCGTGTTGACATAGGTATGCTGATGTCCCAATTTACCATGTATTTGATACCCGCTATTTTGTGTGAATTTGGGTGGTTTGATATTGTTAATAGTGTGTAAAGTTTGCGTCTTTTTGCGGTATATGGAGTACGTTAAATTATTGTCTGCTCGGTGGATTGTTATAACTAAGTAATGTATGCGCTGGTTGTTTTCAGTTTCCATTGTGAATTTAATGGATCGGTGTAAGCTCTTGATTGATTGAAGCAATGTGTCTTCGTTTGTTACTTCTGTGTCGTATATGCAAATGACGTCATCCACATATCCTCTCCAATGTACAATGCCTTTTGCAAAATTTCCTTCAAGGAATTTGTTTTCCAAATTGTTAACAAATGAATACGTTGGCCACGAACCCGCTGAGTAGTGACCCCATAGCTAGGTCTGTTGATTGTTCATTATAATTTGCTCTGAAATTGAAAAACATTCTGGTAGAGTGTGACTCGAAGCAGTTCCTCTATATATTCCGTTTCTTTTTCTGAATTATTCACTTTCCGAGTGTCTCCTATTACCTTTATCACTTCTTTTACCGTAATGGTAGTGTGCATATTCGTGATATCGAAAGAAATCATTCTCATGCTTGGTTTGAAGTCTATGGACCCCATTTCATTGACTAATTCAGTTCTGGTTTTTACTGAGACGTCGTTTTTGATAATTAGCTTATACGTCAGGATTCGTATTGTACCCGATACCTAGTTGAGGCTATCGGCTACGCCGGCTGACATTGAGCCGTAGTTGAGATTTATGGGAAAAGTCGTAAAGATAGCGCTCACATCGAGTCGAGAGGAATGTTAGGAAATGACGTAGAAGGCCAAGGATCAAGAAGGCACTGCCAGTCAAGCAGAGGGAATTATGGGAGGAATATTAAAGTTTTATTAAGATCTATATGGAACAGTATTTAATCATCTCAGAAGAGAGGAAATGTCAAGCAATATATATGGTAATAACTTGAAGAAAGACAGATGATCCCTTAAGTTATTGTATAGCTTAATAGCCGAGATGATGGTGGTCGAGATTATATTTGTGACGCATGACCACTGAAGGTGGGGGAGCATCACGTGATAGCGCCAGGTAGGAGCTCCTTGACGCAGTCTAGAGACATCAGTCGAGTTCAGTCGTCAGGGCTGAATAGTACACATGCGCAGAGCGTACGGTAAAGTTGAGCGGTGCACAGCACTTGTTGCGTGGCGTGAAAGCAGCAGTATTACTTAAACAAGCAGAGAGCGAAAGTAGGTCAGTGAGCCAAGGCGAGCAACGCACGGTAGACGGCGAGAAGACCGGTTACGAGGCAAGCTATACGGGCCGTGTAAGCAGGAGAAGGCCGGGGTTAGAACAGCATTGTAATACGAGATTGAGAACTTTATTTCGAGCTGCATTTTGTAACGCAGAACAGCACAGCGAAGCGGCATGGCGAGGCCGGCTTTAAGCGTAGATCATTCTGGAACAGTGCAGTAGATCAGAGCGTGCTAGTTCCGACTTTTATACGCAGGCAATATTAAAGAAGCTGAACTTCATTTCAACATTCAGTTACAACATTGAGTTGGGACTTGTATTCAGTAATAGAATTGTGCAGGCGGATGGTTGTAATATACTGCAATTATGAACTTAGATATTCAAATGACATTACGACTATGCATTTCATAACGGAACATGTAGAGCGACCATGGGATCAAGCTAGCATTAACGCTTTTAGGCAAACGAAATGTTACAAGCATATGCACTTATGAACATAGGCACGTGCATTAATACAATTCTTTTTTCATGAATTGTTATGGAATATCGAGTACGAACACAGCTACAGGGTGTTTCAAAAACGTATACACTCTCATAAATAAAATTTATTTCCTGCAAGTGAGACTTAACCGCTGTGGAGATTGAACTTTTAACAAGCGAACAGAACATTGTATGGGACAGTGGCGTAACATAGAAGAAGAATATGGGGTACGCTGCTTTTATGAACAGTTACGTAAGAATTTGGACACTATCCGCTATGGATAACATGCAGTTCATCATGTCGGAGTAAACGAAGACAGAGACGCGATGGCACCACGGAGCGATGGATTCGATTCCTGAGGAAGAGGAGGTCTAACAGCTGATTCACTTTGGATATGAAGGCGATCGTTATTGCGTGGGTGATACGATATTCACGTCGATCTTTCGAGAAATTTATTACACACGAGGATAATCGACGATCTTTGAAATATATTAACAGCTGATATGAGAAGGTACTGTAAGAGTGATGACTTTCTGATATGATTTTTCCATGAACACTGGGCATACTTGTATATATTTTTCTAGTAGGAGTTCTACGATTATTTAGACATGGCTTAGACATTATTTGCTCCAAGTTTGCTAGAATATGGCGTTACCATATGATATGGCAGGCACCATTATACGAGATTCTCACCATTGGTTGGCTTTATTAAGCAAATGTTTGGTCTTTTAGACATTTTCCAGTAAGGATAGTTTTTCTTGGATAGTTATTTTTTGTGACGAGTATTTCGAACTCGTGATCTGCAATTGGATTATTTAAATTACTTCGTCAGTTCATTGCATACTAGTGAGTGTGTATTAATCATCAGTAGGGATTTTTTCCATTGGATTGTTTGGAGATATTAAGATGTTATTCACTCAAGTGAATGAAGATCGCTTTTATGTGACAACTAGAGACTTGTTGATTCCAATCTGGTACATTCACTCATTAGACAACGAGATGGGGCCTTTCGTATTTATACGATCGTGTGGTGGTACACATCTTTACCCATCGTTCAGGGCATTATCATGTTAGACAACGGGGCGAGGCCTTTCGTATTTATACGATCGTCTGGTGGTTACTCATCTTACTTGCCATTGAGGAACTCATTTTTATCATCCGAGTGTACTTGAGATTGTGAGAGGATCAAACAAGAAACTACTAGTCACGTATCAGTCGAATTTTGTTAAATAAATTAGAAATAAATGTCAGCAGGGTTACATTTGTAATTCTTGTTTGCCAATCCAATATTTTGTTGCTATGCTCATTTGAGAGTACTTTCAGTTAACAGCTGATACAGCTGATGCTTTTGATAATTTTTATGATTGAATTTGATACCTTTGAGAAGGATTTAAAGTAATTGAATCTTGTAAGATGAATCATTAATGGTCAGATTTATTTTAAGGCAGATCAGTATTGCATATTTTGATGTGAGAGATTATAACACATTAGTGTTTTTCTGTGAAGTGAATTATGAGAATTTTAAGAGAATTTATGCTATTTGAAAGCAGATCTTGAATTTGATTTCGATTACTAAGGTAATATTTTTCCTAATTGTTTAAGAAGTTGTCTAGATGTGATCAGATTAATTACAGTTATTGGAGATTGTGTGCGTTGATAATTTGAAGCCAGTTATATAATTTGTAGATCATGCAACGTGATTAAGTGAAGTTTGTGATAGGCATTTTGTGGAAGTTGCCAAGTGGAAGTTTATATATTGCTAATGTATTTTGTGGCAGACATGAGGTTGTCGAACCCAGTCTAGCATAATTTTGAGATTCATGCTGTGCGCTGAATATTTATGGAGTTTTGTGGAATAATTGTGGTATTCAAATGTGATATTTGATAAAGTGAGAATATGTAATGTGGTTGTGGATAGTGAGATCCAACGTGATTTTGTGAAGGCAATAATATATTTTTTTGCATGATAATTAATACGAGATATAACTTGGAAGTGATAAAACTGTAAGACAACGTTCTATAACCCATATTAAACAATTTGTTAGGAAATTAAACAAATAAATAAAGTTGATAATACAAGATTTTCTGATAATAATAATTAATGAAATAATAATCTGAAATTTAAGCATATTAATGATCTGACCTAATGAAATAAAAATCAGAATGACTAGATGAAATAATAAAAATCTAAATAACCAGATGAATAAAATTTAAATAAGTTGATAAATTAAATTTTGGAATAGATCAATGAATTAAATAAATGGATGAATTAAAGATTGAATAAATAAGCTGATTTAGATAAATTGATAGATGATTAAATAGATGATGAATAACTGAATTAGAAGGTGATAATTAATTAAAGAAGCTGATGATTAATAAATTCAAATGGATTTAAATAAATTTAATTGAGATATGATTTGAAGAATTGCAATTTGAGTTAATGAATTAAACAATTTATATTGATGATTTAAGATGATTTAATCTGAAGGAGATGATGAAAGGAGAGTGTGTGAATAATTAGAGAGCATAATGAAGTGATGATTATAATATTCATTTAAATGATTTGATGATAATGAATTAATTATTCTGACATGAATATATTGAATTTTGAGATGAGAACTAATGTGAGAAATATTTAATTTTGATGATGATGATTATAACCAATGAGTAGTGGATTTTCTGTGATTCACAAACAAGCAATTATTAATGACAATGTAAATAGTGTAAATTAATTATTCGATGTTTATGAGCATTTTACTAACATATTCAGCATTTGAATAATGCCATGCAAGCCATAAATTATGTGATATTTAAATATGTGATTAGAATATATGTATTTAGACCGATTAATTAATATTTTTACATCCACATTCATGATGTTAATTTAAAGAGAAGTTAGGTCTCAGTTATCACGAATGTCAGTGACGCAAAGACATAGTGCTACGGTGATCCTGAGAACACAAGAGAACTTCAGAAATTTTTCCTATTTTATGTGGATTAAATACACTTTGAGTAGAATAGAGATGGTTCGATTTTCTGGACAATGGAAATTTAACGTTGGCATTCGACCATGCTCTCAGGTAGGATGAGTGTTTAATATGTCTGTCTGACTATCAAAGTTAAATAAATTTGTTTTTATCTTAGTTGTGATCTGATGATGATGTGATTTTCCTATTTCTTTCCTTGTCTTAATTAAGGCTTATCTAGGAAGGATGTGGTTTGCTAGGGATTCAGTTGATGGCGCCCATTTATATTTGTATTTTTTAAATTAAATGTAAACCCGTAACGACCCTGGAGATACTTTATCTCGTGTTACCCTCTGCTTTTGTGATAATTCAACTGAATTTCCGACACATTCCTTATTTGACTTCATGTTCATTTAACTCCGCTCTGTCCTGGAAATCTAGGAATGCGATGTAATAGCAGATGGGTCATCGCATCCCCAGGACGAACGGGTACAGTATTAACTCTTTACTTCGTTTGTAGCCTGGCGCACCTCTAAAATTCACGATTCGTCTAATGGGGCAATTCCTTTTATGGATTTTCGGTAGCTTCCTTAATGACGGTAACTGTTGGTTCTGTCTACGATATTAGTTATTTCTGACTTCTTGAGAACGTATTCTGTTTTGTTTAGTACATTTTATACCTGGATTTGACATTTCGTAATTGGATCTTTCCATATCTCCTTTATACCATTGCTGTTCATGAATTCTAACATTTTATTTTCGTATTGGCCTTTATTCGTGATTTCTGTTGTGTTCCCCTTGTCGCCTTCCGTTACAATTAAGTCCACTTTATCTATTTTATTCTCTATCAATTTCACTAACGCTGATTGAATTTTATTGTTTCTTTTGTTGCTACAACTACCTAGTCTTACAATCTTCCTAGCGTCGTTTGTTCCGTGATACTTATTTATCTCCCTTTCTTTTCCGGTAAGTTGCTACACGCAATTTCTACGTCCATTATGAGTTGTTGCATATTGTGTTCATTGTGTTTATCTTCGCAATTAAATTTAAAACCTTTCTCCAAGGTCTTTACTTCCTCCTTGGAGAAACATACTTCCGTTCTATTGTGTAGCCCATCATTGAATTTAACGCTTTATGTGTTTCCTTTTTCGGTTCCGCTTTGTTTCGTTTCTTTTCGTAAATTTTCCAATTTTAGCTTCTAACGTGTTTTGTCTATTGATGGCTTGCAATTTAACTATGTCGTTTAAATTGTTTAGGAATTATTCCAATTGAACGTAGTGCCAGAAAGTGCTTAGTTGCAGCTGAATGCTGTACATTTGGCGACTAATTTCGTGTTTCCTAACATAGGCCTACGCGAATTTTATTTCATTTTTTATCCATATTAAACTCGTGGTTTAGTAGGTACTGCCGCTGATTGAGTACTCGGGTTATTCTTAATAGGTACGGAATTAGGTGTCAAATTTAATTCTAACTTTTTTTTTTGTTGAACCACAATGTTTTGTCAAAATTCATGATTATTATTCTCAGTGATTTGAATCTTTTGGCTTCGCGGTTCGCCTGACTGGCATTTGAAATGTATAGATTTGAAACCATTCCTTTTCAGTGTTGCCAATACAAAATTGGCATTTGTAGCTCTTCAGTCGATCAACACGATTGTGCCCAATGAATGGGCGGGGTGTAAGATATAACTATGTAACAACACTCCTGGAAAAAATACATGTATTAATTAGATTATCACAAATAATGGGGCAACACTGAAAAGCAATGATTTCAAATCCATACATTTCAAATGCCAGTCAGGCAAACCACGAAGCAAAAAGATTCAAATCCCCGAGAAGAGAAATCATGAATTTAGACAAAACAATATGTTTCAATAAAAAATGCTTAGAATTAAATTAAACGCCTAGTTACGTACCTATTAACAATGACCCAAAAATCTATCAGCGGCAGTATCTAATAAAGAATCGAGTTTAATATGGGTAAAAAATGAAATAAAATTGGCGTATATTAGGAAACGAGAAATTAATCGCCAATTGTACAGCAATCAGCTGCAACTAAGAAATTTCTGGCACAACGTTCGATTTATTGGAATCATTCCTAAACCATTTACATGACAAAGGAATTTCAGACAGAATATTTGGCAGTACAACAATGCTATGTCCTTCATTTCCTTTGTTACCCTGCGACGTGAATTCGGTCCATATTGTTGAAAAATTTATGGAATTGCACAACATCGCATTTCTTCCTTATATTACAAAATTATAATCGACGGTTCCTACGGTCAGTTGCATACATTCGACTCCTCAGAAGCTTATCAAATCAGGTCTGCAAATCAAGCATATTCTTGCATCAGGGCTCAACATTCAAATACATGTACCTCTAAATTAATTTGCAGCACAGCTGACGATATTCGATTAGCATGGCTCATAATATGGGATGACGCCCCAATGGCAAATATTCATTCATTAATATGTGCTAATCGCCTTACAAAATATACTGTACGTAACGACATTATTCCGTTTTGTGGGAACGTTATTGCTCTTGGAGGAGACTTCGTAGGATTTCCCTGTTGTAACACACGCATCTCGCCAAAACGTTATTCAAAATTTTATCAATTTCTCCTCTCTCTAGTCCTTCTCCAAAATATTCCTCTTACATAAAAACACGCGATCGAAAAACGATGAAATTGAATTTTATGATATTTTGCTACAAGTCAACGGTGACTATCACTCTGTGTATGGTGAGGAATCAAATGCTATTTAATTACCAGCCAGACATGATGATAACGTGACTGAGAATTACGGCAAAATATTCACTTCTGCCAAGATATTATACATTTCGCGTAAGTTTGTTTTTTACACCAACAAATGAACACTGTAATTTTAATAATTTAAAAGTCATTGAACTTACATCCAGTTGTTCAAAATCATACACCAATAGACAAAATACTGAAGATGATAGCCAGCCACTTCAGTTTCCTACAGAATTCTTGAATTCCTTGGAATTAAGAGATTTGCCTCCACATATTCTTACTCCAAACGTTTAAGCCATAGTTATGCTCCTTGGGCCGATAACCTAGATGTTAGGCCCCTTAAAACAACAATTATCATCATAGTTATGCTCCTTAGAAATCCTAAGTTTCCCAAGGGCTCCTATACGGAACCAGATTAGTTGTAAGAAATATGTATGAAAATTGCTTGGATTTGGAAATAATAAGTGCAGTTAAAATAAGAATTTACCTCATGAAGTTTACAGTCATGGCCATCAGTATGTTGCAATGTTGAGAGTGCAATCTTTTGACACCTTAAGTTGAAATAGTGCCAAAAAGAAATGTGTATAAAAAAAATTCTTCAGTAAATATTTTCCCAATGACCGTCATGTTTAACGGGTTTTAACTAGTAAAATATTAAAACATCTACAGTATATGATATAATTTCTTACAATATCACGTTCTCTTAATTTCACATCATATTTGTGGGGGTTATACATACGTCACGTTGTTGGGCACCTTTATCTAAATATTACATGGTTATATCTATGCCTTACGTTCTAAGGCATTTTACTGTTAATTTATTTATTTATCGTATGGCTAGCAACTAGGTGAATTACAATATAATCATACTAATATATAAAAATGAGATGGTGTGTGTCTGTCTTTCTATCTGTCTGTCTTTCTGTCTGTGTGTTACTCAATAACCCAAGAACCACTGGTCCGATTTAAATGAAAGTTTGCATGGATGTAGCTGATTTAACATATTTACATATAGGATACGTTTAATTTCGATATTTTGCACTATTAAAAAATGGAGACCATTTTAGTGACGTCACTACACACTTTGGTTTCAAAATTTCATATTTCCATATCAAATAAAAAGAGAACGCTAAGAAATAGCAGACTTTTGATGGCACATACGAGCTTCAAAATTTAATTTCCTATCTGAAAGGTCCTTATCACTTTTCGTGTATCTCCAACGGTTAGCGAGTAAAACTCACATATGTGACGTCACTACACCCTTTGGTTTCAAAATTTCATATTTACATTTCAAATAAAATGATAACGATAAGAAATATCAAACTTTTGATGCATACACAAGATTTACCATTTAATTTGATATCCAAAAGGTCCTTATCACTTTTCGTGTATCTCCAACGGTTAGCGAGTAAACCCTAAATGTGTGCAATAAAACACGGTCAACACCGAGCGGTGCAGTATACCTCTACATACATAAAAAATAAAGTTTGTATGTTTTTTTCGCAATTTCTACGGAAATTTGAGTTATTTACCCGTTTCAGACTGTTTTATTATGGATGCGTGCGAAAATAATTTTTGGTCTGTCTGTCTGTCTGTTTGTCTGTGGACAACTTTGTTCCCTTATAACTCGAGAACGGCTGGGTGTATCAACGTAAAATTTGGTACAGATATCCATCAGAGGCACGACACGAATCATTGATGTAACCCTTCTCCGTACCTCTCATAAAAGAGGGCCTACACCCTTAAAATACATGCTGAAATAGGAGTAGAAGGACGAGACAAAGATCATTTTTAGCCCCTCAATGTGAGAGACAAAACTCGGGGGCCCAAAAGGGTCCCCGAAATCCACTTTTTAAGGCCCTAAAACCAACCGTTTTTGAGATATTCCCAGAAAACTAATTGCATTTAATAAACTAATGAACGAATTCAAGCCGGTAACCATGGCAACAGATTCTCAGAGGTCCATCTATTGCTGTAATACGCAATGCAATTCCATTAATTACATTGGTGTGAAAGTTTGCAAACGGCTAGAAGGTTATCACGGAAAGAAATTAAGCTGTAAAATTCATCAATACGTATAATGCGCTTAAGGGGGTCAAGGGGCACACTAGATTTTTTTCACGCGATTTACACCTGTGGGTGTGGTACGGCAGGTCTATTATATTCATATCCCCATATTATATTATTATTATTATTATTAGTATTATATTATGGCGTACAACGAGGAGACAAAGCCCCTCGGTGCCAGAAACAAAACTTGGGGGCCTCGAAAACTACATTATAAGGCTCTAAAACCAACAGTATCTGAAATATTCCAAGAAAACTAATTTAATTTAATTTAACAAACTAATGAAGGAATGGAAATCGGTAACCATGATAACATTATCTCAAGGGGTGGCATCCAACTTTCCATCTATTTCTGTGACAAGCAATGTCACTCCATTTATAACTTGCCACGGTGGGTGAGTGGATAGCGTGTCGGTCTACTAACCCCAAGATTACAGGTTCACTACTGGCCGTGGTAAGTGATTTTTGAAAGGCGGCAAAAATACGACTCGCATGTCATACGATGTTGGCATGTCAAAGAACCCATTTGAATTCAGTAGGCCGTGTTCATAATGGCAAAATTAATCTCAGCAGTTTCCGCCAACACAAATTTCCTCATTTCTCTACTAGAAAGTGCTATAGTGTTCAAGGAGCTTAGATATCTACCCTCCTTGACTTTCATAGTGATTCAAGGAACAACGAAATTTCGACATGCAAGCTACCTTCAGGGTGTCAAATTACGAAGCTTGCACCCGGCATCCGAGGCCATACGATATTATTATTAGGCTACTCCATTTATTACATTTCTGTGAAAGTTTGCAAATGGCTATAAGGTTATCACGGAACCAACGTAGACTGTATAATTCGTCAATGCAATTAAGGGGGTCAAGGGGTAACCTAAAATTTTTTCATGCAATTTCACGTGCGACAGAAAGTCTATTATATCTCCAAACAGCAACATTATTTTCAAAAATTCCTGAATTGAATCAGCATTTTTTGCGGCTTTTAGGAATTTGGGCCATTTGAGGCCAAAGAACCTGAATTTTCATGTACCACAAGCCTTTATAATTTATGAAAGAGGTCTTCCTGTGTATGGGGACCTAACACAACGTAGAGGGTAATTTTTTATGTGAGGTGTATTGCGTTTCGTCTACAAGGCTTTCAAATCTATTTCACGTCAGGAAGTACACGTTAGGTGAATTTAGTTTGAGAGCACATTTTAACTAATCTTTTTTTTTTGTCGACATACGGGTTCATCGTAAGGATGATTTTGTTTGATACTGTATGGTAGATATACCCATATTTGGATATCTGGGTGATATGTTGTAGACAATAGAATTGTATGTCTGTCTTTCTGTGTATCTTTATGTACTCCTATAAATCGTGTTCGGATGCTTGGTGCATCGTAAAATTAGGTATGGTAAACATGAGTCAATACACCAATCATTTATAAAACTCCTCACCCTACTTCTCAAACAGTAGAAGGGTGGATATAGGGAAAAACTTCTCAATATACATGCTAAAATAGGCGAAATATGAAAATTTTCCTAGAAGGACGATCAAAGCATATGTTGCGCTTCTCATTGTGAGACACAAAATTCGCTAGTCTATAAGGGGTCTCCGAAAATCACATTTTAAGGCCCTTAAATTAACAGTGTGTGTGATATTCCCAGAAAACTATCTTCGTTCTGATAAACTTATGAAGGAATGACAAACTGCTAACCATTGCAACAGTAGCTCAATTGATAATATCTGGTGTTAATATATAACACCGTTCGAAGAACGGGTACTTCTGCTAGTAAATTTATATATGTGGGAATCTGAAGATGATGAAACGTTTGTGGGTTTCCCGCCACAATAATCTGATTCATCTAGCTCGTCCGAAGACCAGAAACTCTCCAAAGCAAGAGGAGGTAGGCCTAACCATAAAAACATAACAAAGACCAAACACAAATCGAAGACTGGAGTAGAAAGCTCAAGTGAAGGGGAAGTCGACCAGGACGTGGTGGACTCACGGCACACTGCAAACCGGGGAGTTGCACACAAGTTTTCGTTGACTTTCCGAGATGTAGAGGGATCTGTCATAACCTATGATGGCAGAGAGAACTATCCGGTGCGACGTTGGATTGAGGACTTTGAGGAAACAGCAACGTTGATGGGCTGGGACGAGATGCAAAAATATGTTTTTGCTAAAAAGTCGCTGTCAGGCCTGGCACACAAGTTTGCGTTGACTTTCCGGGATGTAGAGGGCTCTGTCATAACCTCTGATGGCAGAGAGAACTATCCGGTGCGACGTTGGATTGAGGACTTTGAGGAAACAGCAACGTTGATGGGCTGGGACGAGATGCAAAAATATGCTTTTGCAAAAAAGTCGCTGTGAGGCCTGGCTAAGTTGTTCGTGCAGAGTGAACGTGGCATCACATCCTGGCACAAGTTGAATAAAGCCCTGAAGGAAGAATTCCGAGATGATACCAGTGCAGCAGAGATTCATCGACTGCTAACCAATCGACGAAGAACATAAGTTGAAACTCTTCAGGAATATTTCCTGGTGATGCGAGAAATAGCCAGCAGGTCGGCAATCGATGCTAAATCGTTGATACAATACGTCATCGATGGCATCGAGGACGACACTGGATCCAAGATGGCTCTATATGGGGCAAGGGAAAATCAAGGAATTCAAAGACAAGTTGAAGATCTATGAGAGAGCTTACGCACGAAACTCCCAGAAGTTGACAAAAAATGAGAAGACGACAAACAAACATACACCAAGAGAAGACAACAGGCAGAAGCAGATCACGTCTGTAAAGAGATGTTACGATTGTGGCCAGAAGAACAGTTATGAGTCCAGCGGATGTCCACATAAGAGTCAGGGTCCAAAGTGCTTCAATTGCAGCAGCTTCGGACACATAGCTTCCAAGTGCCCAAATCCTGAGCAGAATGCAGAGAAGAAGACAGTGAACGTCGCTTTGGGAACCACGTCGAATATGAAGATGAAGGAATTGTTGCTCCAGGGCCAGAAGATCAACGCATTGGTGGACATGGGCTGCCTAATCAATCTGATCCGCGAATACATTTACGCAGAGATGGGGGATTTGGAGCTGAAGACGTCCACCATAGTACTTAAGGGTTTTGGTGATAGTGAGGTGCCACCCTAGGATATTTTCCAACAGACGTCCAGATTGACGACGACACTTACTTGACTGATTTCTATGTGGTGTCTGGAGATGTACTCAAGTTGCCAGCTATCGTGGGTAGCGACTTGCTGGACCAAGCCGTAACTACCATCAGCAAAACCGGTGTCAAGATGTCCAAGGAGATATCAGAAGCGTTCCGAATCGACGTGATAGCAGGCGAGGAATTGGACATAGGAGAGGCATCGGAAGAGGCTGTTTTGAGAATCTGAGAGATGGTCAATGAATACTCACCACGCAAGGAGAAGAGTACCAGCGTTGAGATGAGCATCACGATGAAACAAGAAGAACCAATTCACAGTCGCCCAAGACGCTTATCACCTGCTGAGAAAGAGATTGTAGAGAAGCAAATGCAGCAGTGGCTCCAAGATGGCATCATCCGACCCAGTATGTCTGAGTACGCTAGTCCAGTGGTAGTTGTGTGGAAGAAAGATGGGTCTCCGAGGGTGTGCGTCGATTACCGTCCAGTGAATCGAAATGCTGTCAAAGATCGATACCCACTACCACTCATTGATGACGTCCTGGACAAGCTGAGTGATGCCCGATTATTCAGTATTCTGGATCTGCGAAACGGTTTTTTCACGTCACAGTCAAGGAAGAGAGCAGAAATATTTGGACATTGTGATACATTCAGGCCAATACGAGTTCCTGAAAGTTCCATTTGGTTTCTGCAATTCGCCTCCTGTGTTCCAACGCTTTATCAATTCAGAGAACAAATTCAAGCCGGAACAGTACTAGTGAACATGGACGACGTAGTAATCCCAGCAAAAGATGAAAATGTTGCCATAGAGAAGCTTGGGCAAGTGATGGAGGTAGCTGAAACTCATGATCTGGATATTAAGTTCTCGAAGTGCCAGTTCCTGAAAAAGAAAATAGAGTTCCTAGGACCAGTTGTAGAAGATGGAACTGTCTCAACATCTCCTAGGAAAGCAGCTGTAGTTCATCATTATCCAGAACCCAAGTCGCTAGCCGAAGTCCACAGTTTTTTGGGCCTTTCCGGATATTTCCGGAAGTACATCGCAAACTACGCCAAGATTGCAAAGCCATTCAGTGATCTGTTGAAGTCAACCGGTGGATTCAAGTTTGAGAAAGAACAGAGGATTGCATTCACGAGTCTGAAAAAAAGCCTATCCGAAGTTCCAGTCCTCATCATCTATAACCCGGCTTACGGGACGGAAGTCCATACTGATGCAAGCAAGTATGGTTATGGAGCAGTGCTACTGCAACGTTTCCCAGACGATGGTCAACTGCATCCTGTTCAATACCTGAGCAAGAAGACGACGCCACATGAGGAAAGTTACAGCAGCTACGAGTTCGAGGTGTTAGCTGTGGTGACGGCCTTGAAAAAGCTCCGAGTGTACCTGGTTGGAATCAAGTTCAAGATCATAACCGACTGCTCTGCCTTCCAGAAGACGATGGACAAGAAGGACCTCACCTCGAGAGTTGCAAGGTGGGCCATGATGTTAGAGGAGTTTGATTACTCGATCGAGCATAGACCGGGTGCGAGAATCCCTCTCGCTGATGCCTTGAGTCGCCATCCCATGGTCCTCTACGGTCTCGTCGATGGACTCGTTGCCAGGCTGAAACGAGCTCAGCAAGCTGATGAAGGTCTGTGTGCGATCGTGGAGCACCTGAAATCGAAGCCATACAAGGCTTACACCCTGCAGGATGGTATCCACTTCAAGTTCTGTGATGGACAAAATCTACTTGTCGTCGCACGGCCAATGCAGAACGAGGTGGTGAGAGCCGCTCATGAGATCAAGAGAGAATTTTATTTGCCCAATTCGAAGAAGATAGTTGGCCGTGTCATCTCCAACTGCGTGAAGTGTCTGCTGGTCAACCGCAAGGCTGGGAAACAAGAAGGACTCTTGCATCCCTTGTTTAAAGAAAGCACACCGTTGCACACTTACCATGCTGACCATCTCGGACCCTTGGATGCAACGAAGAATGGATACAAGCATATCCTCGCTGTAACGGACAGCTTCACAAAGTTTGTTTGACTGTATCCCACTGAAACGACGACCACGACAGAAACTACGGCGAAGCTGGACGTGCAAAAAGGAGTATTTGGAAATCCTGCGCAGATCGTCCCCGACCGTGGAACCGCCTATATTTCACACGAATTTGAAGAGTACTGCACTGCCAACATCACCCATTAGCGGATCACAACCGGACTCCCTCGTGCCAATGGCCAGGTAGAAAGGATGAACTCTACAATCATCTCTGTGCTGGCTAAGTTGTCCATCGAAAACCCAGGAGATTGGTACAAACACGTCGAAGCCACTCAGAGAGCCATGAATTCCACTTACAACCGCAGTATCAAGCAGACACCGTTTGAACTTTTGACAGGAGTTAAAATTCGCTTTGAAAATGACCTGAGAATAGTTGAGTTGATCAATGAAGAGATGGTAGAAGAGTTTGAGACCAGGAGAGATGAACACCGTGAAGAAGCAAGGGCACAAATCCAGAAATTGCAACAAGAATACAGGGTGTCGTTTGATCGACGTCGAAAGCCTGCACACCAGTACCAAGATGGCGATATCGTCGCCATCAAGAGTACCCAGTTTGGACCCGGCCTTAAATTGAAGGAGAAGTACCTTGGGCCTTACAGAATCTCCAGAGTCAAGCCAAATGACACTTACGACGTCTGTCGTGAAGAAAATCACTTAGGCCCCAATCGAACAACTACTTGTGCTGAGTTCCTCAAACCATGGGCTTCTGTGCATCAAGTAATATGCGTAAAGTATGAGTCTGTCAGGAGGTATTTGGATATTTAAATAATATGACACTTACTCACGGGTAGGAATAACAACATTTTAATGACCTGGAAGCAACATTCCGTAAGCATCACTATTTACAAACATTATACCTGTGCTGGACAAGGCAAGAATTGTTGTTCTGTAGCATAAGTTTGACCTCTGATCCATTATTAATATTACTAATAGATTATACAAATCTATCACAATGTGATATATGGGTGAACAATAGATCCTGTTGAATGCATAGCCTAACCAATCAAAATGAGCAAGAACTGCACATGAAAGAGCATTACCTTCCTGCTATAAACCTATTCATTACGAATAAAAAAAACTAAATAATGAAACATATCTATACTAATATAATAAAGCTGAAGAGTTTGTGTGTTTAAACGCACTAATCTCTGGAACTACCAGTCGGATTCGATTTTTTTTTTGTATATTATAGCCAGATTCAAGAGGAATAGTTTAGGCTATGTTACATTTCAGACAGACCACTCCGTCCCCTGCAATTAGGCACTTTTTCACAAATCTACACCGTTTCACCGATCTAATAACTTGACGGACATATTGTCGCTAGGCGACAACGACTAACACTGTATCATGATAGTCAACGCCGCACCATTGATGGACAGGTTGTCACTAGGCAACAACGATTTACTCTGTATCAAGATAGTCCGGTAAAATTTGCTAAAGGACACATGGGAAAACTGACCGATTGACAATCAAGGATTGTATTGGACTGTAGTATTCTATATGCTTTCGTATGCACAGTTAATATTTCATTTAAGGGGCTTGGATATCGTGGTCATGTTATACCGTGTACATGGGTCTGTGTGTAGAATTTTTGTGATAACCTGCATTATTGTGATTGTTGCACTAGAATGTGTAAATACGGTATAAAACTCAATTTTGGTTTGTCTGTCTGTTACTTAAACAAATCTACACCGTTTCACCGATCTGAACCAAAATTTGTATACTTACCATTTGGGATCCTGCGAGTAACACTGTTTATTACATGAAATTTCGGACTGGCCACTACATTTCCTCGACCTTTGGCACAAATCTACACCGTTTCGTCGATCTGAACCAAAATGTGTATTCTTACCCTTTGGAAACCTGCGAGTAACACTGTCTACATGAAATTACGAACAGACCACTCCTTTTCCTACATTTAGGCCTGTTGGCACAAATCTACACCGTTCCTACGATCTGAACCAAATTTTACATACTTACCATTTGGAACCCTGTGGGTAACACTGTCCACTTGATATTTTGGACAACTCTCTCCATTCCCTACATTTAGAACAACAGACAAAATGAACTTGAAAACTACGTTTTAAGGTCCTAGAACCATTCATGTCCGTATAGTGCAACTGTAAGTATATTTTAATATGTAAATTGTTGGCTGGCAATGCGAGCCGCATCACGTCACCCCTACCAGAATTGCGAAAATAGTTACAAGTTGCGCTGCTTATAAACTGGAGTCACTGGGAGTAATTATTGCAAGAAGATGTCTTAGGCCTCTTAAAACAGTTATCATCATGACAATATTATGCCTCTGTATAAGTGCGATGGTGTTGGTGCAGTACATAGAGGTAATCAGTTGCAATAAGCGTTGGTGCTTTCAAATGTACTTTCATTACGATAAATACCACTATTGCTACTTCAGGAGCTCGGGACAACCGAAATTTTCCAAAGTGCTCTGATTATTTTCCCATGGCACTATGTGACAAAATACGACACTATTGATCTCTACTTTTCTAACAGCCAATAAGATATAGGTCTTAGGCAGAGGCATTTATTTCACATACTCCTCTTTCTAATCATATTTTTCAATCCGTTTGTAAATTACATGTGTCAGTACTGTAGTTAGTAAATAGCCGTTTCCCTATTCATTATTGTCAGTATCATTACGGGAAAATGACCTGAATGTTACGTCCATTATACTGTACTACTTATCACCCTCAGCACCACCACCACAAAAAGTTATATTTTTAAAATATTTTTTTTCTGCTAGTTTAAGTATGATGTGCCAGTTCTGTAGTAGTATTCATTATCATCCATAAAACAAACAAATCCACCGGGCGAAGCTGGGCACTACTGCTAGTCTATTAATAAACCTCTTCTTGTCCATAGTTTGTTATATTTGGTTCACCTTGTAATTATCTTTACTTAGTATAAAACAAAGTCTCCGATTCTTGGATGTTACGGGTAAACTCGAGAACCACTGGATGGATTTTGATGCGGTTTTCACCATTCTATAAAGGATATTTCGAGGATCATTTCTGTAGAAAATAATTTATTTGTCGTCAAAGCAAGCCGAGCAGTAACGATTTCAGTGGAAAAGTCGAAAAATAACCTGGTGTCCGAGCGCTTTTTAAGCTTACCCTGGGCAAACCGTTAAAAATATCTAAATACTATGAGTGTAAGAATTGTTCAGCATGAAACGTTCTACAAAAATGTCCGCGAGAGCATATGTCTAACTTCAATACATCGCCCATTATAAGTGTTTTTACGTTTTAATTTCTTCCAACCATGTCCATTCAACTATTGAGGCGACAGTTTACGAGCTAGCTAAGGGCGAGTCTATCATCACTGTTACAGCCTAGCTAGCGGGCGAACCTATTGCCCCAGATACAGCCTGCAACCGGTAAGTCGTGTTGAGTTAAGACCTCTGAAAAGAGTGGTTGTGCTTGGAGTTTCCCTGGAAGTGCAACTCGGGTTTTCTTCACTTCGCCTCTGAAGCACAGTCAAGTTAAGATTGGACGGAAGGGAGATTTGAGTTTCATTCACCTCGCCATTCCGCGGAAGTGCAACTCTCATTTCGCCTGTGAACTTTTCGTTCCGCAAAATTCACACTCAATTTAAGATTGGACGGAAGGGGGATTATATTATATTATATTATATTATATTATATTATATTATATTATATTATATTATATTATATTATATTATATTATATTATATTATATTATATTATATTATATTATATTATATTATATTATATTATATTATATTATATTATATTATATTATACTGCCACGAACCTACTACGTTGTCGTAGCAGGCGGAGAGGTGATACTCCGACGTGGCGCGTCCCAGGTGGCGGATAGGGGGGTCCTCACCGGCTTGCCGGCGGACTTGAGCGAAATAAAATAGCTCTCACGGACCAAACACACAAAATCCAATAGTGTCTGTTCTGGTATCCAGCGATTATTGGTCAGCGTCTGTTCACCTAGTTGGTGCGGCTGTGAAATATGTCTTGATCTCAACAATAAAGTCAGCAATCATCGTGATCTTTCTTTAAGATCGCCACAACCACCTTCAACTTGAAGTAATCATGATGGCACAAAAGGAAAGAAATCCGCTACCCCAGGCTCCAGTCACCGTGCTGGACTTTCCTTGTCATCGGATTCTGGGGGACCAGGAACATCATGAGGAGAAGAGTCGGAGCTTCTCAAAATCTCTACACAAACACTACATTGGCACTCTCAATGTTAATACTCTCTTCAAACTTGGAAAATTAAAACAACTCACATACATGTTAGAAAAATTTCAAAGAAAAATTCTTGCGATTCAAGAGACTCGTTTTCAAGATGAAAATCATTTCAACACAGAAAATTATAGGATTTATAAAGGTAAACCTGCTGTCAGAAGAGGTACACCACCATTGTTTGGAACAGGATTTGCGGTACACAAATCAGTCATGGATAACATTATTGACTTTAATTCCATATCAGAAAGGATCTCCACACTCTCCTTCAAATCAGGTACACGATTATCAATGCACATGCACCTACAAATGAGCATAATAGAAAGAAACCACAAGAAGATGAAGACTTCTGGGAAGACATGGAAGAAGTAACCAACAACATACCAGAAAGGCATGTTTAAATTTTAATGGGAGACTTAAACGCGGAATTAGGTAAGGAGAGAAAATACAGACAAATCACAGGCCATCATTCAGCACACTATCGCACAAACAACAAGAAGTTCCGTTAAGAACTATACAGCCTACTTTTCATGCCAATGATTATTCTACAGAATATGAACCTTTCTAGAATAATGACGAAATTAAGTTGCTAATATCGAAATTTCCAATTAGTTCGAAATACTGTATACCTGGCATAATGTATCCTAATAGAGCACTACAGTTGGCAGCCCTGGTGACTGAATATATTCTTAGTTCTATCTCTTAAGGTACAGAATACAAAATTTGGTTGAAGTCCAATGGATAGCATGGACGTTACATGCAGTTAAACATTGGATCTAACAGCGCGTAAAATCATGTTGGCAACAGTGTCATGCATGTATTTGTCAGAAATAATCTGAAATAATATGATCTATTGTTGTGCCAATTTTGAATGAAATCCATTAGTTAGTATAGAAGTTACATGCATTTTAAAATTGGACCTATCAGCAGGCTTAGAATCATGTTGGCAGCACTGACGTATATTAGTTACTCCAAATTCGTCTAGAATGCCAGGTACTATACGTGTGCAAAGTTTAGAGCTATTGGCTTGCATACTTTCTGATATATTGATATTAGGGTAACAAAAATAGGGACAGCACATATTAACAGTTGGCAGCCCTGGTTGCTCCTTAGAATACGCATAGTCATATCTGTTATGGTACACATAACACATACGAAATTTGGTTGAAATCCAAATGATAGTATGGATGTTGCATGTTTTTAAAGTTGGACCTGTCAGCAGGCTTATAATCATGTTGGTAGCACTGACGTATATAAGTTACTCCAAATTAATATAGAATGTCAGGTACTATACGTGTGCATAGTTTAAAGCTGTCGGCTTGCATACTTTCTGATATATTGGTATTTGGATAAAATAAATTAGGAGCATTTGTTAACAGTTGGCAGCCCTGGTAGGTCTTAAGAATACGCTCAGTCATATCTGGTTATGTACACATACAACATACGAAATTTGGTTGAATTCCAATTGATAGTGTAGAAGTTATATGCATTTAAAAATTGGACCTATCAGGAGGCTTATAATCATTTTGGCAACACTGCCATGTTTGGCCTCCTGGAAATTAAACTGAAATATTATGGTCTGTACGTGTGCCAATTTTGAAATAGCTCCCATTCATACTTTCCAAGATATCCAACATGGAGCTCAAATTTCAATTGCGATTTTTTAGCAGTTGGTAGCACTGACATCATTTTCAAATATGGCCGTGAGATATTCAGGTGTAGATCTTTACTCCTACCAAATTTTGTTTCGATTGCTGCAGCTGTTTAGGAGTTGATAGGGGGGGACACACACACAGCCAGACAGACAGACAGAAGGACAGACAGACAGACAGACAGACACACATTTGCCCGATCTCATAAGTCTACTTTTTTCTCATTTTTGCAAAATGTGAAAAGTAGGCTAAAAATGGGGAACACCTCATAAAATATTGTCAAAATTTTAACCTCAAAATTATGTCGACACAATTTCAAAAGCCAAGACGAAAACTTACAACATGGAAAGCACCCAACACCGTATGGGGAGAATTCCAGATTGATCATGTGGCCATTTCTAACAAAAATACGCAGGAAATTTTAAATGTCAGAACGCGTAAAGGGTTCTTCGAGTCTGACCATTATTTTTTACAAGTCAAGATTAGACCAATCCCAAGACAGAATAAGACAACAAAAGCAAAATAGTGAAGCCTGATCCAGAATACTTGAAGATAAACAGGAACAAAATCATTGAAGAAATTAATAGGCATCCAACAGACACTTGGACAGATCTTGCAACCACAGTTCAAAAGGCAATGCGTTGGGCGCAACCTCCTAGAAAACGAAAACATAGGTGGTGGAACGTAATTTGTGATCAAGCCACTGAGAGAAGAACACAGGCATGGATGAAGTTCAGCAGTAACAGAACATGCGAAACATGGAAGGAATTTCACGAAGTTCAAAAACAATCATCAAAGGAAATCAGAAGAGAAAAACGAGCGTACGACAACAACAGGCTAAAAGAAATTGAAGAAGATTTTAAGAGAAATAACACAAGAAATTTTTACAGAACATTCAAAGAAAATATTAGGGGTTATCAGCCTCCTAGCCTCTGCTTTCGAAGAACAGATGGGTCCCTGGAAACCAACACGAAAGAAAACTGTACAATTATCAAACAATACTTTAATAATCTTCTCAATTGTACAGAACCCACGGAGAAATTGACCTTCCAAAAAACCACATCCATTCCCGATTCTACTCCACCTACAATAGAGGAGGTAGAGGAGATCATACAACAAATGAAAAATAACAGAGCGGCAGGAGAAGATGGCATTATTGCTGAAGTATGGAAGCTTCAAGATAAAAACATCACCAAAACAATTCATAAGATCATCACAGACATTTGGATCACAGAGAAAATGCCAGAGGAATGGAAATGTGCATTGATCCACCCATTACATAAAAAGGGTGATAAGTCAGATCCAAATAATTACAGAGGGATTTCTCCAGTGCCAGTCGCTTACAAAATATTCTCTAAAGTGTTATTGAACAGACTAGAACCACAAGCAGATCCACAAATAGGAGAATACCAGGCAGGCTTCAGAAAAGGGAGATCATGCATCGAACAGATCTGGAACTTGAGAACACTACTGAAAGTCAGACAGACAAAGAACACTGTAGTTACCTTTGTGGACTTAAAAAAAGCATACGACAGCATTGATAGACAAACGCTATTTGCAGTACTGGAAGAATATGGCATTGACAAAAAAAAAACAGGGCACTTATACAACTAACGCTCACGGACACCACCTCTAAAGTTAAGTTCATGGGTGAAATTTCAGAACCCTTTCATATACGCACAGGTGTCAAACAAGGAGACGGCCCCTCACCAATCTTGTTCAACATGGTCTTAGACAAAATTGTTAAGCAGTGGGAGGAACAAGTTAAAGGAATACAGCTAGGAAGAACCCGTGAAACAAAAACAATTATAAAATGTCTGGGATTTGCAGATGACGTAGCCTTACTCAGCAATAACAAACAGGAGGCAAAGGAAGCACTGGAACGATTACATGAAATAGCTGCTAAAACAGGTTTACAGATATCTTATGAGAAGACCCAATACATGGAACGACACACCAACAATGTACAAACCATGCATACCATATATGGATTTATACAAAGAGATGAAAAATTTAAGTATTTAGGAGAATATATACAAATAGGAGGATCAAACAAGATGTCTAACATAGAACGAACGGAAAAACTCCAGAAAGCATACAAACTTAGATGGTCACATTATAATAAGAAAAGTCCTCTCGGCACGCCGGAAGGCGGAGGTAGATTTCACCGGACAAATTTGGGGATAGGCTGTAATAGGCAGAATATGCAGATTTTCGTAGAAGGATCAGACCTCATTTATTGCGAGAAGGTATTTTATAATTGGAGCTTAATTAACTTTGTTTTTCGTCATTTTATGCTTATTTTAAACATTTTATTGTCTTATGGGAACGGTAACCTTATTGTCATTTGGGGTCCATTTTTAGCCTACTTTCGACTTTTGCAAAAAATGAAAGTAGACTGATGAGATCACTACAGGGCCAAAAATTGTGTGCTTGTCTGTGTGTGTGTGTGTGTGTGTGTGTGTGTGTGAGTGAGTGTGTGTACTCTGAATGTCTGTCCCCCCCTATCAATTCGAACACGGTGAAACCGAATTGAACGGAATTTGGTACAGAGGTAGCACTGGCAAAGGGCACCTCAGTGTCATGTTTTATATTGCCGCCATCTTTACCAAAACTTAATGGCGGCCACTCAAATGGTCAAAACGTAATGATGCATTACAACCAAACTAATAATCGGATCTTTACCAAATTTGGTAATAACGTTCCTTCATAAGAGGCGCGTCTTGTGCCCAAACTACGAGGTCATCAACCGTACCATTTCAGAATGGCGGCCGTGTGAATTATGCAAACTTTATAATCCATAACATGGGACCCACCAGTTCCGACTATCGAACCAAGAATCGTTTAATCTGTTTGAAACGACGTGGCCCGTTTGAAATTAAAAGTTTATATTTTAATATTATAGTCTAGAAGTGATTTTAAAAAGCTGAGTCGTCTCGGTTATTTGACAAGATGGCAGCTGATCTCTCGTTCTGACCTATATTTTATTAATTTCAGTATCTTACATGCAATATAGGCTAGTGGTAACAAATATATGAACTTTCTATGAAATGAATTCGGTATAAAATATACTCCAGTAAAGAAAACGTTTAGTCCAAGTCATGATGTGCTATAACGTGGTATATGTATTGGTTCCTAACGATCTATTCGAGTGTGCACGATTGGCTGAGTGGTCAGCGCGTTAGTCTTTCATCAGGCTGGCCGTGGTTCGAATCCTATCAGAGTTGGACTTTTTTTCTTGATTTTTTTTATATTTATTATTTCTTGAGTACTGAGACGTTATAAAATAAAGCATTATATGGTGCATTTTGAAATGGAAAATATATATTTAATTAAAACAACATTCACCACCGGAGTGACATCTAAGGGTAATTACTTGAACTATGTTATTGGTAACCACAGCCTTCTAGATGCGAGCTATGCTCTCTACCGGCCAGTTAGTGAACCCATGTCTACAGTATAATTGCGAAGGTTATTATTTTTGCCGATAGAGGGTACACATCCCCAAGATAAGGCGCGATTATCACGGCCAACGAGAATGACTGGCTCTGGTGAGTTTTCGTGACGTCAGCAATGTAGTTCTGTTGCACCACTGCCTGGTCTTAGTTTTACTGCCGGTGTGGTACCTAGTCATCTTGTCTACATCATTGAACCTGTATAAACGTTGGTATTCATTTATCACTTGTCTTCATAGAAGGTATTGATACAAGTCGTTAGTCGGTGGGTAGTGTATTCCGCAGATCTCTTCTATAAACGAATTAATTTATGTTCCGCCCCTTGAAACAACAATAAGTTAATGATATCTATACTGTGCTGCAAGATTCTTTGATCTAATTATACTAATGTGCACATAATTTAACTCACAACGAAGGTCACAGAATCTACAACTCGACTTACTGTAGCCTGTTCGTTGCAGCTATTATAGACACAACGAACCCTTAAATCCTAGTTCGCGTGGATTTTTGTAAGGAGTAACTTCAATAGGCGTAGTTTTTCAAACCTATACAGTATAATTTATCGTGTTTGAAAACACACGGAACATCCAAACTGCGTCCATTTTATGAAGATTGATATAAAATATTGCATTTCTGCTGCTTATGAATTGCTCTCGACTTAAACGTACAAGCATCATCAAGCAGTATCGGTACATTGCCTACGTCACAGAAGGGTTTGGTTTACGCGCCATGGCCTGTCTTTCTCGTTAGCCGTGCGCGATTACAAATTAGCTGTGTAATAGTTATATTAAATATGTTTCTCCCAGTGATACGTTTAGAGCAACGAAGTTTAAATTATTGTAACTAGTCGGTGTTAATAAACTGAATACCTACGTTGTTTGGAGTGTTTACTGATGAAATTGAAAAATGCTGGGGTAAATTATTTGAACGCCACTCCTCAAATCCAGTGTTCCAATTTGCACTTCGAATTGGAAGAAATTAGGAGATGATAAAGACAAAGAGTTATAACTATACCCATACATTTAGGAGAAAGTAGGCTATATGTTCTTTCCTGAATATCTTGTTATACTTGTGGTCACACTATCCTTATGCAAGGTTTCGACACTGATGTGTAACTATGTAACGGTCTGTTACTTCTTCACGCAAAATTATATCTCCCGCAGAGATTTTGGTTGCTTCGTCAGTTTAGGGGCTGCGACAACGCGGTCATGTAACCCCGTGTACATTGGGATGGCTGTATTAGTCTGTAATTCAGGTAAGGACTGTAGACGGTCAATTTCAAGCAGTAGTTCCTAATGTTGCTACCAGGTACTACCGTCAACAACACCTAGCTGTGAACTTGGCTACTAGATGCCACCGCAACCAGCAACTCGCAACGAACGTTGGAACTTCCCCTCCAAAGGAAAGCATACTGAGGGATTTTTAGCGCTCTTAGAAAATTCGATGACTTCGGCCGGCTTTGAACTTGCGACCTTGGGCATAGACATTCAGCATGCTACCAGTTACGTCACCGAAGCCGCCTCACACTTAGATGGAAATCTGAATCTGATCTCGTGCAAGTGCGTTATCTTGGCAACGTCTGATGGCTCATCCCTCATCAATTTAGTAGTGTTGCCATGGCAACCACTGATAGCTCTTGGCATTTTCTTATAATTCCGAAATTATTTTTCTCATCCCTTGGCATAATGGTGGGTCATATCAAAAATTCTTTCAGACAAAAGTTTTAGGTAATTATTAGGGGATATTGTCCATTTTGTACGGTTTTGATATTGTGCCTATTAAGAGAGATATGATTAATGTTTCCGAAAAACCCACTTTTTCCCACCCCTTTGGTCAATGGTTGGTACTATAAAGAAACTTTTCAACCATAAATTTTTGGGATTTATCCGACACATAGTATGAACGTTGAACGGATTCGATATTTCACATATTAAGAGAGTTATAGCAATATTTCCCTTTTTCGAAAAAAGCCCCCCATTTTCACCCCCTTCGACCGATTTAGCCCAGTAACGAACTCGACCGAGATGTTATAGGTATACATATTCGTTAAAAAATTCAAAGTGATTGGTGGAAAATTACGGCAGTTATCGTGTCCACAAGAAACTGATATACATATATATATATATATAGTCTACATATACATACATAAATTATATATAACTTTTGAACTGACGGTGGTTTTGGGGTCTGGGGGATGTGAAACGCGAAGATATGTCGAAATTTTCGGAAAGTCGAAGTTGCAATAGTAAGCTTTCTAATGAAATCTACCTCTGGTTGGTTCCTCAGTTTAGGGGCTGCGACAACGCGGTCATCTAACCCCGTGTACTTTGGGTGAGTGTAGAATCTGTCTGATACACGGTGTGAATTGTAATGGCTGTATTAGTCTTAATTCAGGTAAGGACTGCAGACGGTCAATTTCAAGCAGTAGTTCCTAATGTTGCTACCAGGTACTACTGTCAACGACACCTAGCTGTGAACTTGGCTACTAGATGCCACCCCAACCAGCAACTCGCAACGAACGTTGGAACTTCCCCTCCGAAGGAAAGCATACTGAGGGATTCTAGCCCTCTTAGAAAATCCGACGACTTCGGCCGGCTTTGAAACCGCGACATTGGGCATAGAAGTTCAGCATGCTACCAGTTACGTCACCGAAGCCGCTTCCCACTTTGTCAGGCGGCTTCGGTGACGTAGTCGGTAGCATGCTGAGCTTCTATGCCCAAGATAACGGGTTCAAACCCGGCCGAAGCCGTCGGATTTTTAAGAGCATTAAAAATCCCTCAGTATGCCTTCCTTCGGAGGGAAAGTAAAGCCGGCGGTCCCATGTCATAGATTTATGGCATGTTAAAGATCCTTCCACTAATTGCACCTGTGTGAAGCTAAATTGGATAGGTTAAGAATGTATACACCGCTCTTAGGTTTCTATGTTCGTTGCCAAGAGCCGACTGCGGCGGCGTCTAGTAGCTCAGTTCTGAACTTGGCCTCGTAGTCGTTGACAGTGGCGCTTGGCGGCAAAAGTAGGAACTATCTGAAAAATTGTTAGTTGCAGTACTTAAATTAACAAACAGATAACACACACTAATACAGTCATCACAATTAACACCGGTTATCAGACAGATTCTACACACACCCAAAGTACACGGGGCTACATGACCGCGTTGTCGCAGCCCCTAAACTTAAGAACCAACCAACCACTTAGTCAGATGGAAATACTGAATCTGATCTCGTGCAAGTGCGTTGTCATGGCAATGTCTGATGGCTCATGCCTCGTCAATTTAGTACTGTTGCCATGGCAACCACTGATAGCTCTTGGCATTTTCTTATAATTCCGAAATAATTTTTCTCGTCCCTTGGCGTAATGGTGGGTCATATCAAATATTCTTTCAGACAAAAGTTTTAGGTAATTATTAGGGGAATATTGTCCATTTTGTACGGTTTGGTATTGTGCCTATTAAGAGAGATATGATTAATGTTTCCCGAAAAAAACCATTTTTTCCCACCCCTTTGGTCAATGGTTGGTGCTATAAAAAAACTCTTCAAACATAAATTTTTCGGCTTTATCAGACACATAGTGTGAACTTTGAACGGATTCGATATTTCACATATTAAGAGAGTTATAGCAATATTTAACTTTTTCGAAAAAAGCCCCCCATTTTCACCCCCTTCGACCGATTTAGCACAGTAACGTACTCGACCGAGATTTTATAGGTATACATATTCGGTAAGAAATTCAAAGTGATTGGTGCAAAATTACGGCAGTTATCGTGTCCACAAGAAACTGATATACATATATATATATACATATATACATACATAAATTATATATAAACTTTTGAACTGACGGTGGTTTTGGGGTCTGGGGGATGTGAAACGCGAAGATATGTCGAAATTTTCCGGAAGTCGAAACATGGGACCCGTTGCAATAGTTAGCTTTCTAATGAAATCTACCTAAAAGCATATCAAGACAGGCCAAACTTAGACACTACAAAACAGTTGTATTACCAGAAGCATTGTATGCGTCAGAAACGACCACAATTGGAGCATCTGGCATCACAGAAACAGAAAAAATTGAACGTAAAATTCTGAGAAAAATATTTGGAGCAGTACACAGAGATGGGATATGGATGAAAAGACCTACCAAAGAACTATATGAACACACAGACGGACTCACAGATATCATTAGAAAACGTAGACTAACTATCTACGGGCACATACAGAGAATGAACAATAAACGACTTACAAAGGAAATCTTTCATGTAGTAAACAGTTCAAAAAGGAAAACAAATTGGTATCATGAAATAGAAGACGACTTAAAGCAATTAGGGATCAACAAGCAAATTATAGATGACACAGAACATTTCAGAAACAAAATTAAGAACGCCAAATTTTTAGTAAGCGAAAGGAAGAAGATAGGAACATTGTGGACGGAACAAAGGAAACAGGAGCACAGTCAAAGGATGAAGAGATTTTGGGAAGAGAAGAAGGGAAAGAAGTGAAAATTGTGACATCATGAGATACTTAAGTTCAAACACTGTCCATAAGGGCAACAATGATGTAATATAATATATTAATTATACTGATTGGCGTATAATCTCTACTTAATATAAAACAAAGTTCCCGATTCTTGGATGTCACAGGTAATCTCGAGAACCACTAAATGGATTTTGATGCGGTTTTCACCATTCTGTAAGGATATCTCGAGGAAGGTTTTTGTAGAATGTAATTTATTTATCTCCAAAGGAAGTCAAGCACTAACGATTTCAGTGAAAAGGTCGAAAAATAAATGTCGTCTTTGCGCTTTTTACGCTTACGCTTGGCAAACCGTTAAACATATCTATATACTATGAGTGTAAGAATTGTTCAACATGAAAAGTTCTACAAAAAAGACCGGGAGAGCATATCTCATACATCGCCTACTGTAGGTGTTTTTACGTTTGCATTTCTTCAAACAGTCTCCATTCAGTTACTGAGGCGACAGTTTACGAGCAAGCTAGGGACGAGTCCATCACCTCAGTTACAGCATAGCTAGCGGACGAGCTTATTGCCCCAGATACAGCCAACAGCAATCTGTCGAATCCTGTTGAGTTATGGCTTCAGAGAAGAGTGGTTATGTTTGGAGTTTCCCTGGAAGTGCAACTCGGCTTTTCTTCATTTCGCCTGTGAACTTTATGTTCCGCAAAATTTGTCAGTCAAGTTAAGATTGGACGGAAGGGGGATTTGTGCTTCATGCACCTCGCCATTCTTAAATTACGTCAGACAAGAATTTGTTGCACATGCATCTCCATGATAATATAATTAATAGTCCTGTCAGTGATTTTAACCCAACATGCCGAGGCGTAAAACGGGTATTGGTCGTTGCTCATTGACATTGGAAAAAAGCGCTTATCACCTAATGCATTTATAACTGTTCCCGGGCGAAGCCGTGTCGCGTTGCTAGTTCAATATAATTAGATGAGTACAGTACTGGTATGAATTTGATAATAATACAGAGAGAGGTATATTTATGAGCCTTGATAGCCATCTTAAGCCTGTCAAATCCAATCCTCGCAATGCAATGCGATACAAACACTACAAAATCAAACATAGATATCAATCCGTAAACAATTGTGTAACTTATAATGCACTAGAAATGCAGCCTTCTTTGTACTTGTTCCTACTGGAATTCAATAATAAAACAAGTAGTTCCGTGAAGAACTAAGGCCTATTTTCATATATCCTACTTATGTTAATTGCCTTTATCAACATACAAAATGTTAGTTTGATTGCTGTGATAGATTCGTAGATATTGATAACCGACTAAATATTGCGGATGGTCGCCATGTTGGAAATTTCTGTATATGTAGGTATTAGAGTTATGCACTGTTACATGAAGATAATTGTGCACGTGTAGTATTCAAACTTCAATCGCATGATTAGAACACAAGAAGTAACAAGTAGTTCCGCGAAGAACTATACAGCCTATTTTCATATATCCTGCTCATGCTAATTGCCACTATCAACATACAAAATTTCAGTTTAATTGCTGTAACAGATTCGTAGATATTGAGAACCGTCTAAATATTTCATATGGCCGCCAGGATGAATTTTTATTTTTGTACTATTACATTAAGATTATTGTGTACGTGTGGTATTCAAACTTCAATCGCATGATTAGAACACAAGAAGTAAAAACGAGATTTTAAAAGTACGCACACCAGCCATCTTGTGATTATGCAAACAATTGAAATAAATTACATGCCAGTGGATCAACATTTGTATCAGCATTTAACGTGCAACGTTTCACGGCACTCGGATAGTTAATTCGCGAGAAACGTCCATTTAAATATTTCTATTTCGCGTCGCCGCCATGTTGGATTTGTGCTCACCAGGTTACTGAAAGACCTATAGGTGAACATATGTTCATAGTCTCTATGAACATAAAAAAATTCAGTTTGGTTGCTGTAGAAGATTCATAGATATTGAGAACCGTCTAAATATTTCGGAAGCTCGCCATTTAGGATTGTTATATGTATAGGCTATAGAGTTACGTACCATTCAAGAACAATTATTGCGTAGGTTCATTATTCAAACATTCACTTCGATCGCATGATTACGACACAAGAATAAAAACTTAATTTTGAAATTTCGCTCAGCCGCCATCTTGAGGTTATGTAAACAATTGAATTAAATTAGATGGCAGTGCATTACAATCTGCAAAATCATTTACTGTACCACATTTCACTGCGCTCAGAGAGTTAAATCACGAGAAAAGTCTATTAAAATATTTCAAATTCGCTTAGTCGCCATGTTCGTTTTGTACTTTACAGGTTTATGAAATATACATAGGTAAACTTGTATCCGTACCCTTTATCACCATACAAAATTGCAGGATGATATCTGTAATAGTTTCGGAGATATAGAATGTCAGTGAAATATTTCGCACAGCCGCCATTTTGAGGTTATGTAAACAATTGAACTAAATTAGACTCCAGTGCATTACAATGTGTATAAACATTTGCTGTACCAAATTTCATTACGTTTGGATAGTTAAATCGCGAGAAATGTCTATTTAAAGTCTCAATTTCGCTTGACCGCCATCTTGGTTTTGTAGTCACCAGGTTTTTGAAAGTCTCATAGGTGAACTTCTAGTAGTGCCCTTTATCACCGTACTCAATTTCAGGGCGATATCGGTAATAGTTTCGGAGATATTGAATGCTTGTGAAATATTTCCCACAGCCGCCATGTTGGATTGGTGGGACGTAACAAAATTTGAAGGGCACGGTCGAGTCGCCGGGAATAGTGCTATGAACTTACCGAGTTTCATTGAAATCGCTCCAGCCGTTTAGATTTTATTGGGGGGGGGGACACACACACTCCTCACACACACACACACACACACACGCGCGCGCGCACACACACACGGACAAAAGGTGATCTCATAAGCCTATTTTTTCAAAATTGAAAATAGGCTAAAAACGAGATTTTAAAATTTCGCACATCTGCCATCTTGTGGTTATGGAAACAATTGAAATAAATTAGATGCCAGTGGATTTACATTTGTATAAGGATTTACTGTACCAATTTCACTGCACTCGGATGGTGAAATTGCGAGAAACGTCCATGCGAATATTTATACTTCGCGTCGCCGCCATGTCGGATTTGTGATCACCAGGTTATTGAATTTCCTATAGGTGAACTAATGTTCATAGCGCCTGTGAGCATTAAAAAAATCAGTTTGAATGCTGTAATAGATTCGTTGATATTGAGAATCGTCTAAATATTTCGGATGGTCGCCATGTTGGTTTGTTATATGTATAGAATATAGAGTCATGTAGGCCTACCATTAAAAGAAAATTATTGCGTAGGTTCATTATTCAAACTTTTACTTCAATCGTATGATTACGACACAAGAAATGAAAACTTAATTTTAAAATTCGCACAGCCGCCATCTTGAGGTTATGTAAACAATTGAACTAAATTAGATACCAGTGCATTACAATGTGTATAAACATTTGCTGTACCAGATTTCATTGCGTTTGGATCATCAAATAGCAAGAAAAGTCTATCTAAACTTTTCAACTTCGCTTGGCCTCCATGTTCGCTTTGTATTTGACCGGTTTTTGAAAGTCTCATACATGAACTTCCAGTAGTGCATTTTATCTCCGAACAAAATTTGAGGGTGATACCGGTAATAGTTTCAGAGATATAGAATTCCGGTTAAATATTTCGCACAGCCACCATCTTGAGGTTATGTTCGATGTTGGTGCATTACAATGTGTATAAACATATATACTGTACCAAGTTTCATTGCGTTTGGTTGGTTAAACTGCGAGGAACGTCTATTTAAAAGTCGCAATTTCACTTGGCCGCCATGTTAGTTTTCAAAAGTCACATAGGTGAAATTCTAGTAGTTCTCTTTATCACCGTACAAAATTCCAGGGTGATATCGGTAATACTTCCGGAGATATTGAATGCTGGTGAAGTCTTTCGCACAGCCGCCATGGTGGATTGGTGAGACGTAACAAAATTTGAAGGGCACGGTCTGGGTCGTCCGGAATAGTGCTATGAACTTATCCAGTTTCATTGAATCGCTCCAGCCTTTTAGATTTTATTAGGGGGGGGGGGGGCACACACACGAATTACATACATACGCACACACACAATGACAGACGCACGGACAAAAGGTGATCCCATAAGCCTATTTATAGGCTAATACTGAAATTCCACGCCCTGGACGAAGGATGAATCTGTCGTCTCTGAGGATTGACCTGTCCTAAGTACCACCTGATGAACTGTACAATACAAACTCAATGAATCAGCACACTTCCTAACGACTGATATAGTGATATATTGAAACGTTATAAAATTGTGACCCCCAATATGAATTTACACATTGTTTTAATAAAATAATTTAATAAATAATAATAAAATACACATTTTCATCAATCGTTTCATATGCTAATTTTTCTTTAGCATAACCCTACAATATCAGTTGTATGTACAGTACACACACCTCATCTATTTATTGTCCGAATTATGCCATGGGAATCAATTTAAACTTTTTTGTATTCAGCTTGATTGGGAAGTAGGGGTCAATCAATATCTCCGATCAAGTCGAAGAAGGGTACGTCTATACTAGGCGCACAAATAAAACTTTAAAATATTACATAAGTCGTACCTGACTGTATCTAAGGCTATCGTAATATTTTCAACCAAATGAAAAAGTGCCAATCACTCTTAAATATTTCAGCAATCGACTTCATTTATTATTATTATTATTATTATTATTATTAATAATATTTGCGCCCTTTAAGAAGAGCGTTAAAAACAAAAATCTAGCTTTTGGTGGTGACTCTTATCTTCTTTCTATCTTCCAAGAAACCTTTCATCCGTACACTGTGTGCCTTTTTCTCTTCATCTGTCCATTTACGCCTATTACTTTTGGGCTGTGATCTAAATTCAAATTTATGGTTTTTGATTTGTTGTCTACAAATGGTGCGGTCGTGGATGTCTAATGTGGTGATGTGAAATAGTTGTAATTCTTCCATAGTTTCTTTGTACAAAGATGTACCCAATTTCGACGTATAAATTATGTTGAATATTAGTCAGTCTGATGTTGTTCATTCTGCCGAAGTGTGTAAAGAACTTCACTCTGCATTTTCTGATGAGTGTCGTGATAGATTCAGTATTTCTGTATAATTCTTCTGTGGGTCTTTTTTGCCAGAAATTATCTCTGAAAACAGCGCCGTAAATTTTTCTCAGAATTTTCATTTCTTGGTTTTCAATGTATTTAATTTTGGCAATTTCGTTGGTGCTTGTGGTTTCTGATGCGTACAAGGCGTCCGGCAAGACTACCGTTTTTAATGTCGTAAATTCGCAGCCGTGGAGATGCATTTTTAGCCTACTTTTCACATTTTGCTAAAATGAGGAAAAAATAGACTTATGAAATCGATCCGGGAAAATGTGTGTCTGTCTCTCTGTCCTTTGTCTGTCTGTCCTTCTGTCTGTCTGTCTGTCTGTGTGTGTGTGTCCCCTATCAACTCCTAAACGGCTGCAGCAATCGAAACCAAATTTAGTATGAGTAAAGACGTATACCGGAATATCTCAAGCCCATATTTGAAAATGATATCAGTGCTACCAACTGCTGAAAAAACGCACTAGAAATTTGAGCTCCATGTTGGATATCTTGGAAGGTATTGTACCCGAAACCACTTACCAATACCTGGTGAAATCCCTCGATGGTCACTGGATCGTAGAACCTGAAAATGCCCGGCGAAAAACCCTCCCAGATCCTACCACCAAGTAAAGGAGTGAATGGGGAACTAGTAATTCTAACAGGTTGTCTTAAGAATGACCATGGCTTCGAAGGAGAAATGAATAAATAAACTACCTCAGGAACACGAAAAACAACTCTAAAAGGACTATTTCAAGGGTGGAATACCCTGAAAATTCCAAGAGATGGCCTTCTTAACACGACCTCCCATCTCTTCGTTAAAATATCACGCCATGATTTAAAATTGGGAAAACAAACTTTATTCCATAAAGGATAAGACAACAGAAAAAGAAAAGAAATCAAACACCCTGACGTCAAACGACCAAAGTCACAGTTACCAAAACTGTGTCAAGAAAACATAAAGAATACATCCAAGAATGGATTATGGCAATCACCTACCCGCTGGGGTGATCCTAAACATTATAACTAGCATTATATTACAAGAATGTTACGTGTCAATCTCACAATGATAATTAGTAGATTGAATAATAGACTGAACGATGAATATAAATGAAATTAGCATGAATAGATTATATATATATCGTCTTAAACGATTTCTAATGCTGTAGTATTTATCAAAATTATATGCAATGCATTTACAAGGATTTATACAGAAATGTGTCTTTGGACACTCAAATGTTTCAGTTTAATAGCTGATCTGGGTCATAGCATTCGCATCGTTACATATTATAGAAATACATTCTCATTAAACAGGGTTACATTTCACCAAGCGATTAAGCTAAGTTGAATATCAATGGTCTACGTTCATGTTGCATGTATAAAATAGACTTGTGTAAGGTTGTAGAGGTTTTGATTATCAGCTGAGGAAATGCCTTAAGTCACATAAACATATTATCCCAGCAATGCTCATGATTAGGTGAAGAAAAGCATGTAGGCTCGATCTAGCAAAGATCAACGACACCGATGTCTCAAACAGACATGAAAATACAAGAAAACCTCACCTATGTTTATATAACACCAATCACGGGTGTTGGACTACTCCAAGTCAAAAACAGATTGGCACTCACTGGCTTAAAAAGCTCTTATAGGCTCAATCCAAAACTGGCATAATGCTTCAACAAGCATAAAATCACAATAAACAGCATAATGCCGGATATGCATTCGAATCACAAAAATAAGGTTATAAGAAACTTCAAAACACCATTATTAAATCTCATTACTATCACTAAAACCTACAGTACATGCTTAAACTACGCACTAACCTAAAGCACGTTGTTCAAAGTCATGAAACTAAAGCATTTCACTAGCAAAAATAAACTATCTTGCCTCACAATAATGTACAACGAGTATACTGCTTAATTTTTTTGACTCATTGTCAAGCTTCCCTGAAATAATTTAATAAAAATTCAGGATGGTGTTCAAAAATGCTGTACTTATATCTCACCCACACAATTGCACTGAATGCAATTATTTACGTTAGTCTTATAGAAAATAAATATCTCGGAATGACATCAAATGTCAAGTTACTCTCAAATTAATACCTAATAGAAGGTGAAACTGATCCTTCTCTAAATTAGGATAGCCTCCAACTTCGGTCGGCTTCGAAATATCAGTGGATAAGACCTACACCATGAAAGCAAGTTAACTTCACCGGTTAATCCAATGACAATCATTAAGTAAATCCACTAATAAATCTTCACGTACAAAAGCGAAGTGCTCTCCATGAAAATAATCCAAAAAGTGGATTAAAACTATAAAAGCATTGAACACCAAGAAAAACTTTCCAAGATTCAAGTCGCTGCGAGAAAACAGAGTTTCCAACTCAACAGTAGTACATGAAAATATGTACCGGCCACAAGGAAAATAGTGTTCCAAACACTATTAAATAAAACGCGATTAAAACTATACTTATACAAAAAAACTGGAGTTCTTCTCCTAATCCTCCTTCTCGGCAATAAAAATACGCACAACTAAATAAAAGACATTACTGAATTTACTGATTAAATATCAAAACTATTGATACGCAAGGGATGAATTCATTAACTGAATACAAAATCCCGGGTATGCAACAAATCAGTTTCGACCGGAACATCGAACCTAAACTTGTGCATGCCAATTTAATCTACAAAAGAAAAAGGTATGACAATTGTAATTGATAACAAATGCCCTCACTAAACTACGATAAAGAAGTTGCTGGTCCAGTACCTTTCGTTGCATCCTGTAGCGTCGTAAAAAGGATATAAGTATCTGATGAATCTCCACGTTATAATCAGATAATACATTCTTCTTCCTTGGAGCTGGGATTCGACCCGGGTACGCGACGCACACGAACAATCGTCGGGTGGCAGTCCGTGCCCTCGTCGTTTATGCCAGAAAAGTTATTACACGCCCGTGAAATTGTACTGTCTTGCATGTCCTAGCCTGCGAAAACATCAGATGGAGTACTAAGAAAGTAGGCTCCTTTCCTAAAAGAAAAATTCAGTTTGTGGGTTGCAAGCATCCCGCTCATACATTCCACACATAGCTACCCCATATCATTTAACCAGCCATTCCGGAAGTTATAACATGAACGTTAATCTTCCCCACCGAAATCTCAAATAACTATATGCCTTCTATTATCCGCATGATGCACTGCGTAACAAGTATTGATGACGGCATATACTGGCTCGAGAATACACGTTGCTATAACATGTGAAAGAATCCACACAGGATTTCGTAATAGCTGCCTTAACACGGACACCGCTGGTCAAATAAATAAATCAGTCCGCGCTCCGTTTAGAAACAAGTCTTTCTTTCTCGATACGACAATCTGCATTTGAATTGCACAGCACGGTTCTCAATTCCATTATGATATGGTAGCAGCGGTAAATACTCGCACACGGTACACGGTTGCTTGTCGAGACATAATACTGTATCCGGAGACAACACACTTTGAATAAAACGTTCGCCCTAGCCAAGTAAAAATGCTAGCCGCCTCAACACGTAGGAACTTCAACTCGCCTTACACAAGCGAATAGCTCACCGGCCGTGGCCGACGAGAAAGACAGGCCATGGCGCGGATCTGTGACGTCAGAGGAGTGGTGTCGCTCGCTCGCCTCGCCGCATTGATTGCACCAAGGTATTCTCATCTATAGAAGCCTACCAATAGCCGAGTAAATTTGTTAGTGTGAATTTAAGGATACTCAAAAATAAAGTTAATAGCTGTGGAAGAAATCTACCCCTATCACTAGCTCAAAACCTTAGAGCAGTAGAATATTAAGCAGTGTAATACAAACTTTGAATGGATGTTCCAGTTTATGCAGATATACAAAACTGTACATATTATCCTCTTATCTTCGTTCATCAATAAGTTGTTTCCATATACACCAGTTTACATGTAAGTTTAACTTTAAAAGCAGCTGGAATAAAAAAAAAAAGAAGAAACAACCAAGCATTGCATTAGGAGAAAGTACCCAGTGCTTCATTTATTGCAAGGGAAGAGTCATTCATGCCCCAAAATAATAAAAACGAATATGAGAAATTTGAGCCCACACTCGTGGTTTTTAGCATTTTGCTTTTTTGAGTAGGCCTACCATAAGACAATCTTTTTCAACAACAAAAATTTAATGCATAGGACTACTTCAGATACATATATGAATTGCTGAGATTATACTTACCTCCTTTGGCAGAGAGCCTTTTATCTGACACCAATCTCCTACAGTGGCAGGTTTACTTCTTGTGGCAACTACCTTCATGTTGGACATGTTTAACGGTTCTCTCCCATTCCCAGTTAGGCTTAGGTCAAATTTACGGTTTTATGGGCTCAATTCAGTGAGTTAATTCAGTGGATTGAAATGTCGTGGATATCAGCCCCATGCACTTATGTGTGTACTGTACTTGTAATAGAAAAGGATGTGGTAGTGGTTTTCAGTTAGCTTTTATTTACAGTTGAGTTGGGAAGACACTTCCAGGATGCAAGGAGTGGGATTCAAATCATTCTATCAAGAGCGTTTGTGCGAAGCTTTGAAGAATAAATCCTATATCAGGTTTCAAATAATCCTTCGCAAAGCAGGTCACCTGGACAAGAAGCCACTTTACTTACCCCTACTCCATGTAGGTGGAACTGTTCCATTTATTAAAATTAAAGAAAGACTATACTTGCCATTGTAATTTGGATCTATGCTGGCTACACGGACATGGTATCTCCCTCCCAATAAGATGTCCAAGATCTCCGCCAAATGTCAAACGAGACCCTTCAAATTATTCAAATAAAAGCATTCCTCAACTTTTAATTATTTTTTCTTATTTTTTGTTTCACCCTGGTGGTCTGGGGATGAAGAATTTTATAACATACCCAGTCCCCCCCTACCCCTTCCTCCCAGAAAATATCATATACTCCTCACCACATCCATTCCCCCTGAAAAAGAACATGGGCATCCTTGCAGGCCACATGGAAAATAAGCAGTTAACAGTACTACACACTGGGTAAATCGGTTTGAAATGGGTAAATCTAGAGCTTTAACAGAGAATTCTGGATGTGGTGATTGGTAGGGCCCTGGAGTACAAAACTATGCCCATATCTTCAAGAACACTAGCAAATTGCAAGTAATCTTCATCCAATGACACAGTAATGTTTACACTTAATTATAATAAGCACACACAAAATGTATTACAGACATTATTTTATTTAGGACATTGGTTATAAATATAAGCATCTCAAGCACATTAACACATTGTCTGGAAGAATCCTAGAATGTAGAAAATGTAGTTTGCAGGTTTCACCAAGTAGGCTATAAAGGTGATATCTTGCTGATCTTGGATATATTACTGTAGATTATTAGGATCTAATAACCTCCAGCTATTAATATTCTCAAAAAATCCTGCACTGCACATAGGGCCTACAGCCATTATACCCTGCTGATGATTCATGATCTCTTCAGGATTTAAAATTTTTCTGACACCATTTCTCAATCTCACTGGAGCTTAGTGGGTTACAAATTCATCGTTACAAAGATGCATGAACACAATTTGAGGACTGGACATGTCTAACTTGCTTCCAGCTGCCTGGCTACTGTTTCCTTATGTAGCACAAAATCACTATCAATTACATTGGTATCTTGCAGCCTTGGCAACGATGTATTAACTCTTGTACTATTTTCATCTCTAATTTATCTCAACAAAACAAGCCTGCCAACTTGTGTCAATAGCTTTAATGTGGACATGTAATGGAATTTACACTTACAAAATTCCCCTAGACACAAAATGGCATCATCCATGACAACGTGGACAACACTTAGGGTTTAAACGCTGCATACATGTTCAATTCTATGTGTTATACTCTGATTTACAAAAGATGAACGGTGCAAGCTGCCATCCGCTTGAATGGTGAGGTGAGGAGTGGAGACAAGAGGGGTAACGGTGTCCATAGCAACAGCGAGCAGTGTTGCAATGAATGCCGACACAGCAGTGAGCACATGGTTTGACGCAGTGTTCTACTGTGAACTAACTCGTCACTGCCATTAGTAATATCCCGTGTATATATTGAAGTGCATTTGCTTATTCTGTCATAGGCTACAGTAAGCGTTATTGTTCTGTTTTTGTTGGAAGCGTGTGTATATACAGATTTTGAGTTTATTTCTTTTATTTTCATCATCGTGTCTATTTTCATTGTGTAAAAAGGCATCGGTACATGCTCGCGGAAGGCCCAGGATCCATTCTCTGCGACAGAACAACTTCAGGTCGTGGTGTGACTCTCCATAGCCAAGTAAAGGAGATGGTATGTGCGGTGAGGAATTTTATGGAGGAAGAAGAGGAAAGTATGCGCTTACGGGAGGAACCTCTGATTCCATTTGTTCAGGTGAGGAAAAGAACTGCCATGACTCTTGGTGTGAGTGAAATCACTGCATACCGAGTGACGGAAGGGAAGTTCCTGTCTGATGATGCTGGCCCGTCTAAACTATCAACTCCAGGGAAGAAGAGGCATAGAGAAGGGGTGGTCACTAATTTAGATGGCTTTCAACAAGATGCTGTTAGACGGCATATTTATAGCTATTATTTTAGGAAAGAAATTCCAACATGTCGCAAACTTCTTGTTTTTGCTCAGAGAGGCACAATTATTTCAAGGAAGCCTTTCTTCACTGAAAGTGTTACACGATCTGGGATTTAAATATGAGAAAATTAACGGGGGGAAGGTGATCATGGAGAGGCCAGATATTGTGGCTTTGAGGTGTCTGTTCCTACATGAAATGGGGAGACCCTACTGAGTTGTAGGCCAAAAATTACAAACAAAAAACCAAAATCTGGTTTCATGCCCTAGAAGTTACCTTATCACTTGGGGCACTTAAATATACATTTGTTTTTTATGTACGGCCATTTTTAAATACCTTACGGGGGCTCTTAAAGAACACGTGCTTAGATCTTGAAATGGGCAACGCCTACTTCCTAGAACCAAAAACCCCTCAATTTTGTTGTAATTTCATACTCTTCGCCAAGATTATCAAGCCAATCATCTGAATACAAGCTTATGGTGCCATCTGTTGGTAAATTTATCAGTTATGAGTAGCCTAGGCAATGTTTGTCAAGTGTGAAACTTTTCTTACCGTACATGTTATTTTCTTATCCCATATAATTTTTAGCTGTATGGCATTCACTAAAAGAATATCATTACTATACACATGCACATATTTAACATCGAACAGAAGTATTTTGGTTTGTAGTAAAGTATAGGCCATTTTGGATACATGGTGGAACCATGCCTCTTTGTTTATTTTGATGGTCAGTGGCTTTAGTGAAGTTTATTCGCAAGAATTATATTTTTATTGGTTTACTGTGAGTGGTGGAACTTGTGTAAGTTAATGGTATTTTAGAGATTTGTGTGCAGTTTAATAGATGTATTCAGTATCTAGTCGATGGCGTAAACCGAAAGTCCGTGAAACAAAGAAATGGAATAGTGCTATTTTGAATGTGAAGTTAAGTAATGCAAGTTCAACAGCTGCAACTACTTCTTCTGCCAGTGTCAGAAAACTGGAATAGGCCTATTTTAGTGAGGAGAATACTGTTAAACCTAGTGTTAATGACAAGCACATTCTCATTCATATATGGGTGCCCTCCAAAATTTGTTTACAGACCTGTGTGGTGAATGTGGCAGTAAATCTTCGTGTCAACATCAGGGAGAAAGATGGGTTTAGTAATAAGTTACCTCTGAAGTGTGGGAAAAGTGATTTGTAAACTCAGGGAAGTCTTGATGCAGGAAATTCCACTAAAATACTGTATTTTTTAATAAAGTTAGCTTTTTCTCAATACTGTATTTTTCAGCATTTTAAATGTTCCAGTTGCCTGCGTTTTGATCCCATTACCTTCAAACTTGGTTTGCACATACAACTTTGTGGTCTTAATAATGTGTGGAATCCATTTTGAAAAATATTAATAACTTTCAGAAATATTTAGGTTCAAATTTGAAAAAAAAATGACATATTTTAAGAGAACAACAGGTCATTCTAAGAAAAAACATTTTAATAATAAACCATTTGCACTGATTTTAAAAGTAATACCAATTTTTATTTGTAGACCATTGATGATCATTTCATACAAGTTTTAGATTGATAACTTTAAATTTGATGTACCTGGGACATTTTCAAAATTTGCATATTTATTACATAAAATGTTATAATTTATAAATGACTGAACCAAATAGCTCCAAAGTTTAGAATTCCCTTAATTATGCTCACTTTAAAGAACCTACAAAATTAGGTGAAATTTGGGTGAAAATAGGCTACTGGAAAATTCAAAACTTAAGTTAATAGGGCAAAAATGTTATGGATATTTTGTGGTTAGGTGAAATGTGGGTCAATGCTGGTCACACAGTGTCTAAAGGTTGGAGTGACAACTCAGTTCAGGGGACAAGGAAGGGCCGTCAGGCAGAGGGGGTCGATTTATTATTCTACATGCCGGGCTATCAAACGGCTTTGTTAATAATACACTTTTGCTCTTTAGGTCGAAAAGAACTGGTGATTACCATGAAGACATGGACGACAACTAGTTTTTAAAATGGTTCCAGGAACAATTGTTACCCAACATCCCTGAACACAGTGTTATTGTAATGGACAATGCTTCGTACCACACAGTACAGATAGAATAAGCTCCAACAACTTCAAGTACGAAGCCGCGAATGTTGGAATGGCTCGACCGCCATCGTGTAGCCTACCATGCGACAGCTCTCGGACAAAAGGAATCCTTCTCGGTAGTGCTGAATGAACATAGAACGAGCGATAACATTCTATATAATACATGAATTAGCCAAAATACCTTATAAATGGATGAGAAATAAATCAGTAAGCAATGTTTTAATAGATGTTTCCTCCTCCGCTGTCTGTGACCCACCCAGCCATTCCAAATATAGCGAAAATTACAGCAGTGAGGGGCATTGTTCAAATCAATCTTCAAAAAAGTACCATAACAGTACTGCCAACCTCGCCCTTACGGTACAATGTGAAACAAAAAAGTGCCCAATTCAGTCTCTAGTGGGCATCATTCGTTCGCTAGTGTGTGCGATATTTTGCATCTCTGTACGGCTGAAATGAGTGTTTTTTGTTATCTGCTCTGTAATAACTATGCAGTATATCGCTCTCCTGTAATAAGTATGTGTATTTTTTTCCGCACAACTGTGGTTTTGACAAAGGTTACAGCCTAACGCACCCAGATCAATGATTTTGTGTCAACCATGCCCCGCTAACAGCGCGCGGCCAAGGCTGCACCTACACCCGACCATTCTTACCTTCACTTTGTCCAATCCAATGGTTTTTGACAATGGTTACAGCCTAACGCGCCCAGATCAATGAGTTTTGGCAATGGTTACTGCCTAACGTGTCCCGATGATTCTTTCTTTTTATCAACAGTGATTTTGCATCCCACTTCTTTTTATCAATAGTGATTTTGTATCTCACATGTGTGCCTCGGTGCGTGTTGCTAGAGTGAGCCTTGATGACGGTTAAACGAGATCAAGTGCTATCGAAGCATGGCAGCTGTTTTTAAAATAGCAAAAAATAAAAACACATATTTACGTACTTTAGCACATATATGAGCTTCAGTAGTAAGTTTTAATTAGGGTTCCTAATTTCAATACGTAATATCGCCCAAAAAATGAAACAAGGACATAAGGTATGTAAAAGTACATTCATGTCTGCTACAAGTGTATAAGCCGCGTTCCACTTTCATTCAGAATTAATATCCTTCTCAACCTTATACAGCAGCGCAAGCCTAAACCCATGTAGGCTACCACGTGGATGAACTGGCGAGAAAGCATGGCCATGAGATCATCACGCTGCCCCATATCATTGCCACTTCAATCCTATAGAAATGATATGGGGTCAAGTGAAGGGTTATCTAGCACGGCATAATAAGAATTTCACACTCCGTGAGGTTGAGAAGCTTACCGTTTAGTCTATTAGGGAAGTGACTTCATAAAACTGGAAGCGTTTTGTGTTAATAGTGCAACGAGAACTGGATGAGGCTACGAAACGTGAATGTATACTCCATGATGGGATAGATTGGTTCATCGTTTCCCTGGAAAGCAATTCCAGATCCAATTCAGACACAAGTGACGAAGAGGGGGCTATGAAAGGAATAGACCCATAATTAAGTTAGTAGCAGCTAGGGCGAATAGGCAACTAAAAATTCCCCTAAACTCACGTGCATCGCAATGTTTAATTGACCCTTCACACGAATATGGCTGACACACCACAGATACCAGTATTTGTGTCTTCCTGGAAGCGTCTTGGAATGTTATGAGTCATGATCTGCCTCAGTGGCAACGCAGCATTTCCTCACGTGTTAGCTTTGACAGCTGCCAGCGCTCATTATTGGTACCGGCAATACAGAGTATTCTTTGCGTACAAATACAAACCTAACCCCAGACCTCCTTGCTTGTACTACTAACAATAATTTTGGTCCAGATAGTCGCCTAACCAAGTAGCGACCAATGGCTTTGTCTCGCCATGGCTTTAGAAGAGTACAGTTCAACTTTTCCATTAAAATGAACTACGGTAAAAGTAATTTATGAACATTCATGATCTTTCAAGAAATTATTCTTCTTTAGACTGAGATAGGCTACTCAATACTCCCAATAATGTCAAAAGTACTCAAATCAAACTTACCAAGCAACTTTTGAAGATTTGATGGATGAGGCAGATATAATATGACCACTCCGATGTAACTTTTTGTACACTGATGACAAGTGAACATATTATATGGAAGCTGCCAAGAGTAACGTGTCTCCACTGTACCTACGATTGTTTGCCTAACATCTAAAAAATTAATTTGCTCTATTAAAGACTATAATGGTGTGCAATCATCACTCGAAAAACTTCTCTGTAGGATGTTCACAGGAGCATTCACTGCTGACAACTTTCTTCCATTTTCATCGCACTCAGAATTTTCAATGAACTGAAGTAGGCTAATTCATCAAATGAATTTTTATCAGTAATGCAAAGAAAGTTTTGTGGAACTTAATGTTTGGGAATCTGCAACCCATTGACAGCCAGCTCAATGCTGAGGTTATTTAGAATACACATAGAACCTGTAATTATGGGCACTGCATCACTCAAATTCTTCAAGCACTTCACCAACTTGTCTTCTGTCTTGATATGTGTCCATTCCTGCTTAAATTTATTCCTGTTGGAGGAGAAGTGTTCAGATATATCCGATAGACTGTGCACAGAATTCTCTTCTTCGTAGTGTCTGAAGTCTTCCAAGCTCGCTTCTATGGCTTTATCCGAGATGTTCTACCTCTGCATCACACAGTCTTCTAGAAGAAGGCCCAGGAGTGGATAGCTATCCTGGCAAATTCGAAAATATTGAAGATACTGCATCAGGTTTCAACTTCGGATAACTCCTAGCAAATGTATTTACTTCCCCATCAACTTGCTCTGTCCTGATAACAGAGCTATCAGGAAAATGTTTTATACACATTATAGGCTTGCTCACTTTAGAGAAGTCAGTGGGAATTTTTCTAGGCCATATATTTCTTAATTTTTCGTCCTTTGGGAGAGAAAATGTAGAAACATTTTCATGCTGAGATCTGTAATTGTTCTTACAGCCAGCCACATTACAGCATCTCGGCATTTTGATTTCCTGTAAAGAGACACATTCATTAAATATCTAACTTTAACTCAGATAATTAACTTAGCATGCATTGTAATAGTCTTTAACATCCACAATATTAGGCTAACGTAAGTTCGTACATAACCTGCACCACACGTGCGTTTGATTAACCTGTATCATTAATGAGAAATAAAGTGTTAACACTTACCCTGTAGGCTACGTGATTATTGCAGCTACATGATGCACCACAACACAAGTTGGATGTAAATTTGGACATTACACTTTATAAAACACTAACTATTCTCACACTGCTATTCACAAGAAATTCACAAACAAGTCTTCTCAACCGGAGTCACTACTTCGCCTACGTCACAGACAAGATGGCTGAACGCACTGGGGCCAGTATCTTTCGTGGGCCACGCTCACCGGCTGAGTTACGTAACAGCACATCTGACAACTGGAAAACGAGTAAGCCTCTCTCGCTGGCTGCGATACGCCACGGGAAGCTACCCCTACTCCTCTCCTTAATAGATATATCGATATGTCAATATCTCGCTTGTAGCTTTGATCATTACGGATGTTATTTCTGCGTTCCACTTGTTAGATTCTATTCCTCATATATAATAGCTTTCTGCTATGGTAATCCACGTTCTACAGCCTTCGAAAGGTCTTTAAGAACTCTGATTAGCTTCAAAACAGTACAGATAATCCTCTAGCTGTGGTCGATGTATGACATGACGTCACATATGGATTAATTGATCGGCCGGGCTACGGGTCTGTCCACTCGGAAATGCTCGTAACTCCCGATCTGTGGCCGAATGATACTTCTTATAATCTCTGCGCTGCAAAGCATGGATTGTCCCGCGAGCTCAAGTGAATCGTGCCTCCTGACGTATCTATTACAGTATCTGGACAAAAAACATATGAAAAAACGGTACAGTATGCATGGGAGCTATTCAAAAATTGGCACACACGTAGATAATACTATTTTAGTTTAATTTCCAGGAGGCCGTAATTGATAGTGTTGCCAATATAATTTTAAGTCTTCTGATAAGTTCAATTTTTAAATGCATATATCTTTTACACTATCAATTGGATTTCAACCAAATTTTGTATGTAATATGTGTACATAAACAGATATGACTGAGCGTATTCTTAAGAGCCACATGGCTGCCAACTGTTAATAATTGCTCTTTCCATTTTATTATCCAAATACCAATATATCAGAAAGTATGCAAGCCGACAGCTTTAAACTATGCACACGTATAGTACCTGTCATTTTAGTTTAATTTGGAGTAACTTATATACGTCAGTTCTACCAACATGATTCTAAGCCTGCTGATAGGACCAATTTTTAAATACATGTAACTTCTATAATATCAGTTGGATTTCAACCAAATTTCGTATGTGCTGTGTGTAATATAACACATATGACTATAAGTATGCATAAGAGCAATCAGGGCTGCCAACTGTTAATAAATGCAGTCTATATTTTTTACCCTAATATCAATATATCAGAAAGTATGCAAGCCAACAGCTCTATACATTGCACACGTATAGCACCTGGCATTCTAGATTATAAGTCAGTGCTGCCAACATGATTCTATGCCTGCTGATAGGTCCAATTTTAAAATACATGCAACTTCTATACTAACAAATGGATTTCATCCAAAATTGGCACAGCAGGACATCATAATATTTCAGATTATTTCTGACCAGCACATGCATGACATTGCTGTCCACATGCTTTTACGCGTGCTGATACATCCAATGTCTAACTGCATGTAACGTCCATTGGACTTCAACCAAATTTTATATTATATACCATAAGAGACGGAACTAAGAATATATTCAGTCACCAGGGCTGCCTACTGTAGTGCTCTATTAGGCTACATTAAGCCAGGTATATTTCGAACTAATTAGACATTTCGATATTACCAAATTAATTTCGTCATTATTCTAGATAGGTTCATATACTGTAGATTTAACATTGGCATGAATCTTAATTTTAAGAAAAGTAGGCTCTTTAGTTCGTCACGGAACTTCTTGATTATTATTGTAGTGAGACCTGCTAAGTTGAAAAGCGTTCTGTAATTTTGAGACTCTTTCTTCGTTAGCCTTTGTGTTCAGACCAGATTTCTACATGATTTCTCCTAAGTCATTGACTTGTACAAATTCTCAGTATTTTGGTTTTTATTGCGAGTTTCTCTGGGGATTTTGGTCCGAAAAACTGTTTTTTTTAATACGAAATTTGGAGCCCGGTTTTCGTGGCGTTCACGTTTTCTCTTCTAATATTTGTTAGTATGGTGATGTCATCTGCGAAAGTGAGGCATTTTTTATCGGTTATGTTTTCCTTTTCTTTACCTAGTTAAATTCATTTGACTACTTTTTCCCATGTACGAATTATTTCCTCTAAAACTAGGTACATTGAATAGGAGGAGTGGGAGGCCATCCCATTATTATTATTATTATTATTATTAATATTAATATTATTATTACTTGTGGATTCGAAATATGATACCTCAGTAGTTGTTTTTTGCTGGTTCTGTGATCTCCACCTCCACATTCCTCCACACAAGATGGTGGCCACACGCAACCACTTACATGGCGCGCTTTTTTGAAATAAAGATGGTGAGCATGGCTTAACCTAGACTATCCTAGTCAAGCTAACCTACCCTAGCCGACTTAACCAAGCCTCATTGAGGACAGGACATGCCAAGGGCCTAAGTGCAAAACTAGGTGGATGGAGGAGATGCCAAGGGGCCTAAGTGCAAAACTTGGTGGATGGATGCTCTCTAGCGCTAGCGCTAATGCACCCACCCTAGTACACGGGGCACATGCAACATGAGGACACGCCGAGGGGCCTAAGTGCAAAATTTGGTGGATGGATGCGTTTTACCGCTGGGGCTAATGCGTACACCCAAGTATATGGAGCACTCGCAACTACCCTATGCTGTTTTGATGGGCTTGCGATGCATGATTTAAAACAAGCCAACTGTTGCAGTGTATGACGTTACGCGATGCAGGAGTCGCAACCGGACGCTCGGCTACGCTGACCCTTTAGCCGAGTAAGATTTTTGATATATCACAAAACCAATAATCGCATAGGGGCTTTTTAGCCTATTTTCAATTTAAAAAAAAAAGGGCTTATGAGATCACCTTTTGTCCGTGTGTGTTTGCGTGTGTGTGTGTGTGTGAGAGAGAGGTGTGTGTGTGTGTGTCCCTACTAACTTCTAAACGGCTGGAGCGATTACAATGAAACTCGGTAAGTTCATAGCACTATTCCGGACGACGCCGACTGTGCCCTTCACATTTTGTTACGTCTCACCAATCCAACATGGCGGCCGTCCGAAATATTTCACCAGCATTCAATATCTCCGAAAATATTCCTGATATCACCCTGGAATATTTTACGGTGATAAAGGAAACTACTAGAAGTTCACCTATGTGACTTTTGAAAAACTGGTAACTACAAAACAAACATGGCGGCCACGCGAATTTTCGACATTTAAATAGACGTATCTCGCGATTTAACCAACCAACGCAATAAAACTAGGTACAATATATGTCTATACACATTGTAATGCACCGACATCTAACTTGGTTCAATTGTTTACATAACCACAAGATGGCGGATGTGCGAAACATTTCGCCGCCATTCTATATCTCTGAAACTATTAGAGGTATCACCCTGAAATCTTGTATGGAGATAAAAGGCACTACTGGAAGTTCATCTATAAGATTTTCAAACACCGGTTAACTACAAAACGAACATGGCGACCAAGCGAATTTGAAAATTTTAAATAGACCTTTCTCGCGATTTAATGATCCAAACGCAATGAAATCTGGTACAGGAAATATTTATACACATTGTAATGCACTGGTATCTAATTTAGTTCAATTAGTTACATAACCTCAAGATGGCGGCTGTGCGATTTTTAAAATTAAGTTTTTATTTCTTGTGTCGTAATCATGCGATTGAAGTAGAAGTTTGAATAATGAACCTACGCAATAATTTTCTTTTAATGGTTTATGACACTATGCTCTATACATATAACAATCCAACAAGGCGACCATCCGAAATATTTAGACGATTCTCGATATCTACGAATCTATTACAGAATTCAAACTGATTTTTAATGCTCACAGGTGCTATGAATATGAGTTCACCTATAGGACTTTAAATAACCTGGTGATCACAAATCCAACATGGCGGCGACGCGAAGTATAAATATTCACATTGACGTTTCTCGCAATTTATCCATCCGAGTGCAGTGAAATTGGTACAGTAAATCCTTATACGAATGTTAATCCACTGGCATCTAATTTATTTCAATTGTTTTCATAACCACAAGATGGCAGCTGTGCGAAATTTTAAAATCTCCTTGTTACTTCTTGTGTCCTAATCATGCGATTGAAGTTTGAATGCTACACGTACACAATAATCTTCATGTAACAGTACATAACTCTAGGACCTACAAATATAAAATCCAAAATGGCGATGATCCGAAATATTTAGTCGGTTCTCAATATCCACGAATCTATTACAGCAATCAAACTGAAATTTTGTATGTAGATAGAGGCAATTAACATAAGTAGGATATATGAAAATAGGCTGAATAGTTCTTCATGGAACTACTTGTTATATCTCGCTAACCAAAATACGTAAAAATGATTAACCTAAGATGTTTTTTTTTTGAAAAATAAGAAGGGGGTGAAAACTACCACAAAATTGAAAAATCAATACCTTGGAAACTAAAAACCCTAAAATTATGTGTTATAGCTCAAAAAATAAGTAATCAAATACTCTTTTACCTCGATAGGTCATTTCACCCCTAAAACAGTAAATATAGATTTTACAGGGAAATAAGTTGTTAAACACCTAAAAATGATAAATTAAACTAAGATCTTTTATTTTTGATGAATAATAATAGGGGGTGAAAACTACCCCAGAATTGAAAAACCGATACCATGGAAATTAAGAATCCTACAATTTTGTGTTATAGCTCCAACAATACTATTTTTCCTTGATAGGTCATTTCACCCCTGAAACAGTGAATGGGTGATTTTACAGGGTAAAAGGTGTGAAACACCTAAAAATGATAAATTATCCAAAGACCTTTAGTTTTTGATGAAAAATTGTAAGCGAGTGAAACTACCCCAAAAAATGAAAAATCGATACTCGAAAACCAAGAACCTTAAAATTATGTTTTGTAGCTTAAAAATAGGTAATGCAATAGGTTACTCTTTTACCTCGATGGGTCATTTCACCCTTAAAACAGAGAATAGTGATTTTAAAGGTAAGAAAGGTGTTAAACACCTAAAAATGATAAATTATCCTAAGATTTTTGTTTATTATGAATAATAGTAGGGAAGTTAAAACAACCCCAAAATCGCACAAGAAGTTCTGTGAAGAACTACAGAGCCTACTTTTCTTAAAATTTTAGATTCGTGCCAATGATTAATCTACTGAATATGGACCTATCTAGCGTAATGACGAAATTAAGTTGGTAATATTGAAATTTCTAATTATTTCGAAATATACCCGGCATAATGTAGCCTAATTGAGCACTACAGTTGGCAGCCTTGAAGACTGAATCTATTCTAAGTTCCATCTCTAAAGGTACAGAATACAAAAATTGGTTGAATTTCAATGGATAGCATGGACGTTACATGCACTTAGACATTGGATATATCAGCGTACGTAAACTCATATTGGTAACAATGGCATGCATGTGTTGGTCAGAAATAATCTGAAGTATTATGATCATCTATTTTTGTGCCAATTTTGGATGAAATCCATTTGTTAGTTACATGTATTTTAAAATTGGTCCTATCAGCAGGCTTAGAATCATGCTGGCAGCACAGATATATATTAGATACTTCTAATTAATCTAGAATGCCTGGTATTATACGTGTGCAAATTTACAGCTGTGGGCTTCCATATTTTCTGATATATTGATATTAGGGTCCAAAAATAGACACAGTATTTATTAACAGTTGGCAGCAGTGGTTGCTCTTAAGAATAGGCATAGTCATATCTGTTATGGTACACATTGTACATGCGAAATTTGGTTGAAATCCAATTGATAGTGTAGAAGTTATCAACAGGCTTAGAATAATTTTGGTAACACTGTAATGTATGGCCTCCTGGAAATTAAACTGAAATATTATTATCTGTATGTGTACCAATTTTGGAATAGCTCCCATGCATACATTCAGGATATCCAACAAGGAGCTCAAATTTCATTTTCGTCTTTTCAGCAGTTGGTAGCACTGACATCATTTTCAGATTTGGCTTTGAGATATTCAGTTATAGGTCTTTACTCATACCAAATATGGTTTCGATTGCTTTAGCCGTTTAGGAGTTGATAGGGGGGAACCACAGACAGACATACGGACAGAAGGACAGACAGAGAGACATTTGCCCGGATCGATCTCATAAGTCTACTTTTCCTCATTTTTGCAAAATGTGAAAAGTAGGCTGAAAATCAATTGCTTGGAAACCAAGAACCCTAAATTTATGTGTTACAGATTTTATAAAATAATAATTGTACATGGCTCTATGGAGTGTCTCTTTACGCGGTGCGAAACCCCATTTCCTATAGTTTATGAATTTATTCAAATATCCCAAAACGGCAAAGTCATTGATCTGAGATTTTATAAACCCACAAGCTGTACCCGGCATGCGTTGCAATGCCAATCAAGGAAAAAGTTGGCGTTGGAATTCTGTTTCTTAAGTGCTTTTGTATACACAATATGTTTTTCAATTTTCGTTAACTGCCTCTAAGCTATTGTAAAGTGGATTTACAAATTCAGAATCATTCGTGGGAGCGTTCACAACAACTTTCCCAAGTTTCATCGCAATCGGATGAATTGCATATGAACGTATACGGAATTTTGTTTAAACGATTCGTGTGCTGTCGCTCATTTGTTGAATCTACTCGTGCGCTACCGATTGTGAAATGGATTTGCTAAGTCGTAACCCTTCCCTGGCGTGTACACAATAACTCATCAAGGTTTCATCGCAATCGAAGAAGGGTATATGAACGCATAGGGGATTTTGTTGAAACGCTTCACGCTTCGTCACCCATTTCTTGCATCTAATCGTGCGCTACCTATTGTGAAATGGATTTACTAAGTCAAAAACATTCCCTGGCGTGTACACAATAACTCATCAATGTTTCTTTGCAATCGGATGAATGGTATATTCATTCGTTTATTTGCAAATGGGGGTGTGTCCCCCGGGGGCAAATTAGATATATATAACAAATAAATAATTGTACATAACAATTCACTAACAATTAAACTGGAGTATTCACACAAATAGTCAGTCTTTTCTTAAACACACCTATATGTTTGGGAAAAGGCTCCAAGACTGCGGCAGGTAGAGAGTTCCAATTATCAATGGCACGGTTTACCAAAGAATATTTACCATAATTTGTTCGCTGTGGTCGGCCCTTAACTTTGAAAGGGTGATCGCTCCTTCCCATGTAAGTAGGCTTTTCCATACGTTTGCTAAGCTCACCCCATTCTGGTTGATTTCACCCCATCCTGGTTGATATATGAACGCATTACTGATTTTGTTTAAACGATTCGCGCCCCGACACTCATTTGTTGAATCTACTCGTACGCTACCTATTGTAAAACTGATTTACTAAGCCTGAAACCTTCCCTGTAGTGTACTCAACGATTCACCAAAGTTTCATCGCAATCGGAAGAATTGTATATGAAAGCATACGGGACTATGTTAGAACGATTCACGTGCCATCGCCCATTTGTTGAATCTTCTCGTGCGCTACCAATTGTAAACTGGATTTACTAAGCCAGAAAGTTTTCCAGGAGTGCACACAACAATTCACGAAAGTTTCATCACCATCGGACGAATTATATATGAACGCATACGGGACTTTGTTGAAACGCTTCGCGCGTCGTCGCTCATTTGTTGAATATACTCGTGCGCTACCTACTGTAAAATGTATTTACTAAGTTAGAAACCGTCACGTAAGTGTCCACAACATCTCACCCAAGTTTCATCGCTATCGGACTAATGGTATATGAAGACATAGGGGACTATGTCGAAACGCTCCACGTGTCGTCGTTCATTTGTCGAATCTACTCGTGTGCTACCTACGATGAAATTCATGTACTAAGCCAGAAATCTTCCTTGGGGTGTCCAAATTTCACCCAACTTTCACCGCTAACGGCCGAATGGTATATGACCTTATACGGGACTTTGTTGAAACGCTTGGCGCGTCTTCCCTCATTTGTTGAATCTACTTGTGCGCTGCTTATTGTAAATAGGATTTACTAAGCCAGAAACCTTCCATGAAGTGTACACAACATCTCACCCAAGTTTCATAGCTATCGGACGAACGGTATATGAAGACATAGAGGACTTTGTTGAAACGCTCCACGCATCGTCGCTCATTTGTTGAATCTACTCGTGCGGTACCCTTTGTAAAATGCATTTACTAAGCCAGAAACCTTCCCTGGAGTGCACACAACGTGTCACCCAAGTTTCATCGCTTTCTGACGAATGGTATGGGAACGCATACGGGACTTTGTTAAAAGGCTTCGCGCGTCGTTGCTCATTTGTTGAATCTACTCGTGCGCTACCTATTGGATTTAATAAGCCAGAAACCTTCCCTGAAGGGTACAGAACATCTCACCAAATTTCATAGCTATCAGACGACTGATATATGAATGTATACGGGACTTTGTTAAAACGCTTCGCGTGTCGTCGCCCATTTGTTGATTCTACTCGTGCGCTACGTATTGTAATATGGATTTACTAAGCCAGAAACCTTCCCTGAAGTGTTCACAACATCTCACAAATTTTCATCGCAATCGGATGAATGGTATATGAACGCATATGGCACTATGTCGAACGCTTCGCGCGTCGTCGCTCATTTGTTGAATCTAAACGTGAGCTTCGTATTGTATTGACGTCAGAAAAGTTGGATGGCGCAGCCATGTGGTAGAATGTTGAAGCTGAAACATAGTGACTGGTGAGGTTTATTTAAATGGTGAATTATTGACGTCGTGATGGTAACAGAAAAGATATTGTCAAATTCGAGGAGGTACTGCTCTGTATACGGTTGCAAATAGTATAAAACGGGTACGAAATCTCTTCACTACTTTCCTGTACAAAAAGTTCAGAGGGAAATTGTCAATTGGAAAACGTGTTTCACGTCACATGACAGTGTGCTTCTGCATTTTTGTGAAGACGACTTCTTTCCACAGCGTAAGTACCGGTACTGTTGATTGTACTGTTGATTATTGATAGTTATTGTCTCCAATTTGTATTCACAAGGATTTAGCTTCATCAAAAATACTGATCAACTTGTCGCCTGATGCTTCTATGCCGTACATAGAATGTAATCCGATCTTTGCACACTTGCATTTCTCACGTGTGTCTTATTTATTTTAGGGGTTCTTCCGATTGACAAAAGCCGAATGGTTAGAAAACTTAAGGAAAATGCTGTTCCTAGCCTTAATTTGCCAGAGAATTTATATTCTTGCCTTTGAACAGCAAGTATGTAGGTCAATATTTGAAATATTGAAGTACCGTATGATTTGGCTTAGATTGTGTTTTTGGCTACGATCTTCTTACTGTTGAATTTAATTAATTAATGTGTAAAATCTTAGTTTTAAGTACCGGTTTGGTGACTCATTATCCCAGGCAGGCCGGTAACACCTATACTACTCAGGCAGATAGGTCACTTAGCCGTAATTTGGATGTTACAGTGATGTTAAGTATACATATGCGGTAATGTAGCAGGAGACCTGATCGGCCTAGGCTATTGTAAATTTAATTGGTTCCCATTTCAGAGTTTTTCAGTTTTGAGTGCGAATAGTTGGTTTGAAAGTTGTACAAGAGTAAGGAGTGTATGTTTTGTATAGGTTTTAATTGGTATTATGGTTTATGTCGATCTGAGGAGTGAATTTGATTTGGCTTAAAGTGTAGTTTTTGATCTGTTCCGTTTGCTCGTGACAAGTTCAAATGGAGACTCCAGCTTTGTTAAATATGTGTATTTTAAATATTTAATTAAATATATTGATAAAGAGGATGCCCCCATTTTAACTTGTCTGTGGCAAGAGATTAATAAATTTATATTCTTGCCTTTGAACAGCAAGTATGTAGGTCAATATTTGCAATATTGAAGTATGATTTGAGCATCCAAAGTAACGCTTCTTTGAACCCAAAATATTCATGCAAATTCAGGGTTGCTGGATTCAATTTATTATCAGCGAGTCGTCCTTTGTGTTGTGAGATATATATATTGTGAAATTAATAAATACATCGGTACTGCTAGGCTCCCTGGTACAGGCTTCATATATGTAACAGCAGACAGTAAATTAACTATCTACATGTGGGTAATATTTTTGACAGGTAGTAATTAAGCACTGTGATTTAAATTGATTGAAAAAATATTTCTATCAATGAAAGAAAATAATATGTAGTATTTTGCCATCATAAATTAGAAGCCATAACAAACGCACATCCAATCACTCTCTTGCTTATTTCTCGTCACTATCTCGCCGCCATATTGGAAACAGCTGACCGTAAGCTCCTCCGCCGTTTCGGACGTCAATAATGGATTTACTAAGCCAGAAATCTTTCCTGGAGTGTACACAACAATTCAACAAAGTTTCATCACTGTCAGACGAAAAGTATATGAACGCATACGGGACGTTGTTGAAACGCTTCGCGCGTCGTCACTCATTTGTTGATTCTACTCGTGATCTAGGCCTACCTATTGTTAAATGAATTTACTAAGCCAGAACCCTTCCCTGAAGTGTACACAACTTCTTACGGAAGTTTCATAGCTATCGGTTGAATGGTATATGAATGCATACGGGACTTTGTTGAAATGCTTTGCGTTTTGTCACTCATGTCTTGAATCTACTCGTGCGCTACCTATTGTAAAATGGATTTACATAGTCAGTAACCTTCCTTGGAGTGCACTCAACATCTCCCCCAAGTTTCATCGCAATCGGATGAATGGCATAGGACTTACCCACAGACAGACCCACAAACTATCACATAACATTGATTTTTAGCCTACTTTTCACATTTTTCAAAAATGAGGAAAAAGTAGACTTATGAGATCGGGCAAATGTGTGTCTGTCTGTCTGTCTGTCCTTCTGTCTGTCTGTCTGTCTGTATGTCTGTCCTTCTGTCTGTCGGTCTGTCTGGCTGTGTGTGTGTGTCCCCCTGTCAACTCCTAAACGGCTAGAGCAATCGAAACAAAATTTGGTAGGAGTAAAGATCTATACCTGAATATCTCACGGCCATATTTGAAAATGATGTCAGTGCTACCAACTGCTAAAAAATCGCAATTGAAATTCGAGCTCCATGTTGGATATCTTGAAATGTATGAATGGGAGCTATTTCAAAATTGGCACACGTATAGATAATAATATTCCAGTTTAATTTCCAGGAGGCCATACATGGCAGTGTTGCCAAAATGATTATAAGCCTGCTGATAGGTCCAATTTTTAAATGCATATAACTTCTACACTATCAATTGGAATTCAACCAAATTTCGTATGTTGTATGTGTACATAACCAGATATGACTGAGCGTTTTCTTAATACCCACCAGGGCTGCCAACTGTTATTAAATGCTCCTAATTTATTTTATCCAAATACCAATATATCAGAAAGTATGCAAGCCAACAGCTTTAAACTATGCACACGTATAGTACCTGACATTCTATATTAATTTGGAGTAACTTATATACGTCAGTGCTATCAACATGATTCTAAGCCTGCTGACAAGTCCAACTTTAAATACATGTAACTTCCATACTATTATTTGGATTTCAACAAAATTTCGTATGTGCTATGTGTACCATAACAGATATGGCTGTGCGTATTCTTAAGAGCAACCAGGGCTGCCAAGTGTTAATATGTGCTTTCCCTATTTTTGTTTCCCTAATATCAATATATCAGAAAGTATGCAAGCCAATAGCTCTAAACTTTGCACACGTATAGTACCTGGCATTCTAGATCAATTTGGAGTAACTAATATACGTCAGTGATGCCAACATGATTCTTAGCCTGCTGATAGGTCCAATTTTAAAAGGCATGTAACTTCTATACTAACTAATGGATTTTATTCAAAATTGGCACAACAATAGATCATATTATTTCAGATTATTTCTGACAAATACATGCATGACATTGTTGCCAACATGATTTTACGCGCACTGTTAGATCCAATGTTTAACTGCATTTAACGTTCATGCTATTCATTGGACTTCAACCAAATTTTGTATTCTGTACCTTAAGAGATGGAACTAAGAATATATTCAGTCATCAGGGCTGCCAACTGTGGTGCTCTATTAGGCTACATTATGCCAGGTATACAGTATTTCGAACTAATTAGAAATTTCGATATTAGCAACCTAATTTCGTCATTATTCTAGATAGGTTCATATACTGTAGAATAATCATTGGCATGAAAAGTAAGCTCTTTAGTTCGTCACGGAACTTCTTGTTATATATCTAGATAGATAATTTGATTTGGTTACACGAGGTGTCCTAGGACTTGGACATGACACGCTCTTTTTTATGGCTTTTGAATTTTACCAAAAGACCCAAAACGACAAGGTCATGAACTTTTGCTTCCCCCAATATATTGCAAACCCATAATGTTAGATGTTTACGGTGAGTGATCAAACATAGCTAGGTAGAGAAAGAAGTAGGCTGCATGTATGGTGACTACAGGTTTTTGACCATTGGAACTAGTTTTCAGACTTGACTGCAGTACTGGGGGAGTATAGGTTGCAGGCATGGCAAGACAAACGTTGTACATAAAATCTGATTTATCGATTCACGAATTAAGAGCAGACTACCTTTAATTCATTGGATAAAGAGGGTAGCTGAAAGAACAAAATGATGACTACACCGAACTAAACCAAACCAAAACCGAACCCAACCAAACCACACCAAACCGAATCAAACCGAACTAAACCGAACTAAAACGAACCAAACCAAACCTAAACCGAACCAAACCTAATCGAGAACAATCCAAAGGCCTAACTGTAATACTTGTGATTCGATGCTGTCATTGGCGATGTCAAAAGGAAAAGGATAACGCTCTACCTATAAAGGGTAAGGTAAAGCTAACGCATGGTGCTAATGCACACATCCAAGTACATGGAACACACACAACTAACACATACTGCTCTTATGGGTTGACCGTTAAAACTTGCTCAGTGGTTACTGGGTAAGATGGTCGCTACGCACAACAAGCTTAAAGTACACAGGGCTAATAATCTACTCACGCTCTTACAACAAACTAAACTAAACTGTCTTGCAGGCAGTGCTCAGACAGTAGGCAGTCTAATGTTACCAGCTAACCATTTTGTGCTGAAGTGGCAAGCACTCTCGGCTCTTGCACTGGAGGTCTTAACTCGATTTCCAGCTCCGAGGACTAGAACGAACCAAACTAAGATAGAAGGTAATGGTTGCGCAGGGGATAAGCTGTTAGCCTTTCACTAAGGTAGACCAAGGTTTGATTTCTGGTTAATACGCATGTCATAAACATATACAAAAGCAGGGAAAATGTTTAAAACCGATTACCCTTGTCTCTTTTTCAAATTATTACTTGGATTACAAATACAAAAGTGGACTGGGTTTGATATACTGTGACCATTTGAAGGAGCGTCAGTTGCTAGTCATGGAGATGTTGTTTTTGTCGCGGCTATATTTGAATTTGAGGCGAGCGCCTGATTGAGTTGAGTCTCACCGCCGCAGAGTGCTGTTGGAAGAGATGCGCGAACGACAATGCGCGTACGCATGCTAACACCTGGTGATTGGTAGGGTCAGGCAAGCAGCTGTGAGGAGGGTGACAGTCGTTCTTGTGCAGTAATCCGTGTATATACGGGCGGCTTAATCAATCTTAAGTTACGAGTACCTGACCTGGAAGCCAAAAGTAACCTACAGATGAGGCATTGATCGCAATGTAGGCCTACTCATGATAGTTTTACTAGATGGGACTAGCTTTTGTGAGTTCAAAGTTGTGTTGGGTAATACAGAGCTCACAGCACATTTTATCCTACGAGCTGGAACTAACTCCTTACTTGAGTTATGTGAATATAATATCATCTACCAGGGTAAATTACTGGCTGGCAGTTAACATGGAAATAGGCTGACAGGTGTGTAAGCGGCGTACTGCGTTAACTATAGAAGGATTACAAGCAAGTAATCGGGAACATTATTTTGATTATTCGGAAATATTTCGGAATGGTAGAACACCGGGTGATTGTCGTAAAATCAGTGACAGTTTTAGACACGTGCTTTTTCATAGCAGAAGCTATGGTGTTAAGACAATCGGATCAGGACGTCGTGGAAACGATATGCCGTTATGAACTTTTGAAATCTACCATGAGTCGAGCCATTATTATGGTCCGTTAAATTTGAATTGGGTGTACGATGGATGCTGACGTATGGATACTTGGTACTCGGACCAGTGAAGCCGTGATGGTGACCTATACACATTTCCGTTTGCAGAGGATTGCATGGGATGTTATGCTCAGACCAAGGGCATTCCACAGGAGCTAGAACCTTCTTCAAGAACATCTGAAATGGACGTGGGTCCCTATTCTATTTTTAATATCTAGTACCGGTGAATATCAGACTATAGACTATACCACTCGACCAAGTAGGAATCGTTTTACACGCCATAAATCTTTATTTTCTGCATTTTGCTGGAGCATAAGCATGGATCGTTTTGATGTTGTCCATGCTTCGAATTTAATTTTTGAGATAGAATATCCACGGTGGGCATATCGTAGAATGAGTATATTTTTCCGAAGGCTTCCGGCTGTTCTAGTTAGACAAAAGTTTCATCCTGACTTTTTGTACAGTCCCGTGCATATTTTTATGGCACATTGTTATCCTTAGCGATCGTTTTGAGAGAGTTTATTGGTAACTTTGATTATTTAAATGTAGGTCTTTGTCATTTTGATTCGCTTCGTCTTAGATGAGTTCTGATTATCATTTATCGTGAAATGATTCGATTTTTCTTGAGGTTCAGGATTTTCTTTAATAATGATAATGCGGAATGGTCATGTATGATAAGTTACATGGGGATTTAAGGAAGAATATTTATAAAAATTTACTGTATCTTCTGGAAAAATAGAACATGGTAATTATCCATGAGAATTTCATATCAATAATAATAATAAATTAATGGATGAGTTTGGATAATGTATGTGATGTTTAATTAAACATATGTGAGAAATGAGAAATAAAAATGAATAAATGCACTTTGGATTGATAAAGAAATCGTAACATAGTTTTGTTATTAGAGCAAGGTGTATCAATTAGGAAGATTTTTGTTATGGTGACAAGTAGTTAATTGAACAGGTTAATTGGAAACAGTTACTTATAAGATCAATATGATAAATCTGATATGGTGATGAGTTGAATTGGGAATCCGTGCGAGCGTTTTTGTCACCTAAATAATTATGATAATCCATTAAATATAGTAAATATCACTGGATGGAAGTTCAATATGTGAAAATAGTGTGTAAAAGAATTATAGTTGTTGAATATAATGAAATGTAGAAATTTGGAGGATGTAGCCTCATATTACTCAAAAGAAGGGCAGTGCCACAGTTGTAGCCCCACGCCACTATCCGGATCTTGTCATCAGGGGAATTATAGATTCTGCTTTAATTTGCTCTAACCATAATTAAATGTTTCCTTGTTGAATGATTAAAACCTGCAGATAGAGTAAAATGCCTAATAATGTTGCCATATTGTGATATTATGGAATAAACCAAGCTGATAAAGTGCATGAGGAATGGGGCATTTAAAATGCGGCCTCATGTTCCGATGAAAATTTTGAAATAGCTACGAGTCATCCATAAGTGTTTGAAATTTATTGGAATAATAAGGTTGAGTTGTAATTAATATCACAGAATAATTAATCACCTAATTTATTTTATTATCGAGGATAAATCACAGATCCATAATTTATAAATTCTGATATGAATATTCCTTGTGTGAAATTAATGAAATTTAAACTGTATTATATTTCTAATGGAGCAACCCTTGTTCCACTTGATCTGACTTGCATTAAGTTGCGGGATTAATAATTCTAGTAATGTTTTGGAACTTCTTCTTGTTTCATGGAAGAGAATGTCCGATAGGATTATCCTTAAGTTTTGGACATATGGAAAAAGTAGAACTTTAGAAATGGAATTTTATTCAAGTGTTTGAAAGGATGATCAGTGATCTAATGTACCCTTTTGAACATAGGACCTTCAAAACAGGATTCTATTCTCGGGGGTGGTGCGTTGCTGCTTGAAGCTAACTACTGTCCTGGTATGCAACATTTGGAAGATCAATAGGGCTGATTAATAAATCATCACACACAGGATTCAAAACCAAAGGTAAAACAACTTTATTAACACTGGTAAAAAAAATACAAAAATTATCGAAAGGAAAGCAAAAACCCAAAATATTAACTCAGGAAAATCAAAATTTAGAATAAGAAACTATTCAAAATTGAACCAATCCCAAAACAACTTAACGAATTACAAAATTTTGAAATAAATCCAAAAGAAATAAAAATAACGAAAAAATGTTAAAATCAATCCAAAAGATTTAAAAATAGATAAAAAATAAAAAAATTGTCAAAACCTCAAAAAATTAATAATTAAATTCCAATTAAATTAATCACACCTCAATTAAATTAATTATAATTCAATTAATCAACCATGATTATATTAATTACACTTTAATTAAATCAATCTCAATTAAATCAATTACATTTCAATTAAATTAACCTCAGTTAAATCAATTATCAATTCAAGTAAATTAACCACAATTAAATTAGTTATCAATTCAAATCACTCACTGAATCAAATAATATTCAAATTAAATTAATTAAACTTTGATTGAAATGTGAATCCCATCAATTATCAATAATCGATTATCAATCAATTAATCCAATCTTTCAATTAAACAAACAACCAATCATTGATCCTATGCCAAGATGACAATCAATGTGATCTGACTATAATTAATATTCACTGTAATACATTCCACATCTCTGAATTCAATATTCAAAATACCATGGCAACTTGCCGTTGTGTGCCAATTAATTAATACAACAAACATTAAGCCATTTGCGTATCCACCATTAATTTAGGGCTTCCATAATTATAATATTCATGAGGTAATCATTTTGTAACATGATCTGGCAACATTGCCCATGTGATCCCTTTGGTGGATTAAGACACTTTCACCAAATCACAATACTCATGTATCCATTATTCACAACTACAAACTTCGCCCTTCAAATGGATATGAAATTTGGCACACTTATACCTTTGAGCTTTTAAGCATACGCCAATGCGTACTTATCAATATCAGCTGGCAAATTGACACTCATACGACCTCAATGGGATTTGAGCTTGAGATGTGCTACACTGATACTTAAAGTAAACACGAAATACCTTAGAAACATGATCATCCAAGGATTGAACTCAGGACTCGTAACAAAATGATCCAGGTCCCGGATTCAATACCGTCTGTCAAAGTCTTATGGGCGTGTGCTTAACTATACCACATAAATACAACTCGAGATGCTTGCGAGTATCATGGCAAAACACAAATCTTATCGTAAGGTAAGAAAATAAGGAAACCAAAATGAATACCAAATGTATGCAGAAAATTTGCATATTCCAAATACCAAACAAAAACATCCTATGTTCACATACCGCACCGAGCAACTAAAATTAAACAACGGTGTGTGTATCTTGTGAACTATGCACGCGACCCAGCAAGAGACAACATGACACAAATATTTATTTACAGGAGAAAACGCTCACAGGAAAAATATATACACTCGTAGGCTTTGAAGCAAGGACTCTCACCTACCTTTTTCAGAGCATTGCACGTTCACAGACGCTTGCTACTATCTGAGAGAGCAATTAACTTCACGAAAAGGAAAATCAATCTCCAAACGAATTCCACTATAATAAAAGTCACCACTATTATTATTATTATTATTATTATTATTATTATTATCATTGCTATTAATGCTATCAATATGATTTTCACCTTTAATAATTACCGCTGTAATGGAACCCACTATCCAAAGGTTGCTGGATACCTGTACCCTAAAATAAATCCAGTCTTGAAATCCATGAATTATTATTATTATTATTATTATAAAGATACATCTGGTTATTAATCTATTTGAATAACATCTTCACGGCAAAGCTGGGACACAAAAGGTTATTGGATTAAAGTACCCTTCCCTTAAGTCTATCCTCAACTCAATAACAGATTATTATTATTATTATTATTATTATGATTATTATTATGATTATTATTATTATTAACATAATTATTATTATAATTAATACCTTCATAATAAACTTGGATCACAAGGTTAGTGTATTACAGTACCATATGTAAAACTCATCTTGAATTAATCTTGGAAATGAATCTGAATATTATGCATGATTTCCTCTGACCAGGAAGTCAGCTGTCTACATGAACATGACTGTCAAACTTAGCCTCATTAGGACACAAAGGGTCTCGTTATGGAGAGGGATAGGGAGTGTACGACCTTGGCGAATGCCACCGTAGCTCAGACACTAAGTGCTGTGGGCTCTCAACCTGCACACTTAATAAAATACACAGGCAAAATGAAACACAGGGAGAAACGATCTCACCATCTAGATAGTCTTTGGTTCGAACCGAGTGGAACCTGGTCTTGGAGCAATATCATTATCGTGGTCCTATTTATCACACAAAACACCTGTAAGCATAGTTTAGTCTTACCTGTTCCATTGGGTATGCCCAACACACATCTTTACCTTTCTTTTTCTTTTCAGTTGGCAGTCGAGTGACATATGGCTGTGTCACCTGCAACTTCTTATACCTTTTTTCAATACCATTATACCATTTTATTTATTCATCGTTGAACCACCGGGGCCTCACGGAACCTTCCGGTATCACACTGGCATACCATTCAACTATTTTATCATTAACATACCACGATTACGCCGATGTTCACCTTGCTCCCCAATACACTCAAATAGATACTCTAATAACTTCTCCCACTCAATACCACACTTACCTGCGTTAATCTAAGATAAAGGACGCGCCAAATCATCCCTGACACAGTTCCGAGTGCATACATATGAATAATTATCACCACATGTGTCGTAATAACGGCATTAACATTAAATTTCCTCCCCTTCTATCCATACTCGATATCATTATTACTCTCGATATTGTTATTATTATCCCTACTTGTCATATTTATTATTATTATTAGTATCATTATTAATAACCTACGTCATTAGTGTGTCTATAAATTTTACATTCTTTAAATCTCTCTCTCTTTCCAAATCTACGTGCTCCGCTCTTTCCGCCATCTCCATCCTGGGGCTGAAATACCTACAACATACTGGGGTAAACACATGCATCCCTATCAATATGTACAATTTGGCGCGGTTCGTGAACAAATATCATCGCTAAGCATCTCCTGAACTAAACAAATAGCGTTCCGTCGTCACGGATACAACTAACCTACCACAAATAATACTTAAACTCAAAAATCTAATATTACTCTAAGACAATATATATTCCTGTATCAAACTATAATCAACACGACCCATAAAACTATGACTTATAGACAATTAATGGAAATTAATACTCATCATATTTCCAACGTTGGCCGTCATCCTCTCCAGCAATAGATGTCGGCAACCCCTAGCAAAGTGCCTTTCACGCCATACTGGCACTGCACATATTCACATTCAATGCACTATTCCACTGAGTGATTGATAATCATGGTTACCACTAAATTTCACCTTATTCTTACACCAAAAAGACAACACTACTGGTACGGCTGCTGTACTTTAGTACCTTATCCAACCCGCATACGTTACATCACAACACACTTTTCACATAAAAATCGGGCTAGGGTAACGCAACACTCGTTAGACCATGCGCCAATTCTTCTGTTACTTCACTCATCACACGCGCCGGACTGGTAATCTCGATGCGTTCCTTCTTCCCACTGTTAATTCACAGAACTATCCTTGTTCCAGTGGCGAGGGTTCGAGTCTCGAGCGATCAACTGCGCATCTCCCAACTTCTGCGACTGACAGTACTGTTTCTACAGCTATACAACCTGTGTTAACTTGTAACACTGCAGACTCTTCATGCATTCATATACTGCCTACTAAAGTTACTACTGCTTCTCTGAAATATTCAACCTGCAACCTTGAGTCGTACTGACCATTTACATACAATTGAGTGTCATTGTAGCGTGAAAACTGCACGACGACTTACTGTAAACTGGCTTATCCTGAGTGCGTGTAACTGTTTATCGAAAATGTGTCGAACTGCACAGTAGAACACTGCGAACACCCTAACAGTCTCCGGCGGGATCGCAAAACTACGCATCAACTAACACACACGAATGATGACTGAAGACTCACAACTCGCGCACGAATTGCGTTACGACTAACTAACTGCATGGACTGCAGAAGACTAACCGCGTGGACTGCGCGGGGGTGCAATATATCTAAAACATGGCGACTGAGCACCTGAAGATTGTTCCACAAGCAAGAGCTCCATATTCCAACACATCTATCCCAATACACTGTGTATACATTATTCGTGATAGTAAGGTCCGTCGAATCATAGGATTATCATCGATAATCGATCGTAATTTTAGGGGATATCAATACTGCGTCCTCCGGACTACTTATGGTGAAATATACGCGATCCCCACTCTCTCACCAAGACTCTTCAACCCAGACGGATCCGCGGAAGGATCCCAGTTCTGGACCACTGATTTATTAATTTCTTGATGACTTAATTATTCTGTTCATCTGTAAAAAATCTCAGGATTACTTCCGGCTTATTGTAGTCACTGGTTCGATCCTGGGTGCTGCCATATCGTAGAAATAAATTAACTTAGCAACTTAGGGGCGTGGTGTAAGTAGAATACGATGTACAACATAACTTTCCAGAACGAAATCTGATGCAAGCCCCGCGAAAGTCCTTGAGCGTACACCTGCGTTGGTAAATGCGCGTTATAGAAGTATGTTCTCGACTAGCCTTTGTCTGCGAGTTCCGTGCGACGTATCTTTAGTTCGTCAAGCGGCCAGTTGCATGACTTGCCCTAATAACACGGCGGCAGGAGTTTAATATGATTAAAATGACGCAAAATCAGACTTCCTTTTCCCTGCGAATCAAGGCTCATTTAAACGCTGTTTTTTAGCATGACAGAAAACCATGCGAACTTAGCCTATGACCGTAGGATAAGGGCGCACTACACAACATCAATACTGTAAATAACGTTTATAATATACTGGAATACCATGATGGACTATAAATTTCATGGGTATTCTAACACAAGGGAATGTTTAAAAGTCAATGATATCTTTGCAATATTAATTTTTTTGGAACGTTATTCAACGACCATGATTAAATAGTATAGGATCCCAGGGGGACCGCAGGATGTTATTTTTCCAGGTTGGTGTTTAGTTTTCTCCCCGAGGATGCCCCTTGGAAATATTAGGATGTTTGAATGGATGAATAAAATTGATGCATTTTTTTATCTTAACTGATACTGTGGTCATTCATGATTCTTGAAATATGCATTCTATCGTTGCTGTAGTGTACATCTGGGGAACAGCAGAGCTTTAATTTTTTTTATTCTACACATTAGTAGTTTGCTCACAGTTAACCCCGAGATCTTTTTGAGTTTTTTGCTTGACTGTTCTTTGGATGCACACTTGTGTGGTCGTGGGACGTCCGTCAAAGGGTCACATAAAGTAAGATAGAAGATTTGGCTGCCAACGTGTTGGGCCCGAGTTCGATACAGCTTCTGATACGATTCGATTCCGAATTTCGATTCGAGGTCGATTTGTGTTTGTTCTTGCTGTAGTAGGATTCAGGGTCAAGAATGCGCAGTTTTCATAGTTCGGAGAGATTTTTTTGGTTTGTGGTGGTTATTTCTGGTCATTTATAGTCAATTTTAAATTTAATAGGTCATCGGTAATGAAGTATCAATTTAAAGTCGTGACTGAATATTCACTGTAGTAGTATTTTAGATTTAAGTTTCCCATCATCAGTTGACCTCGTACCCTAGTGCTATAGTTATTATTGTGAGTGGTCTTGGAAGCACTTACCAAAATGATCCAGGACTTGGGACAGAAGATGAGAGAGAATTCTGCTTCTCTAGGAAAACAAATGAAAGAGAATTCTGTTTCTCTAGAAAATAAATTTGAAAGTCAAAGAAAAGAGAAATCTGTTTTTCTAGAAAATAAAATGGGTGGGTTAGAAAATAAAATTGAAAGTCAAATAAAAGAGAATTCTGTTTCTCTAGAAAATAAAATGGGAGGTTTAGAAAATAAAATTGAAAGTCAAATAAAAGAGAATTATTCTTCTCTGGAAAATAAAATTTCAGGTTTAGAAAGTAAAATCACAGAAAATTCGAACTCATTAAAAGCGGAAATGTTAGAAAGGATAGAAGCAAAGAGAGCCAGATGTCTAGAAACATAGAATCATTCGATGATAAATTGTCTGAATCGATAGATGCTAACATTGAGGTTAAGTTTGTATCATTGGAAACCAAGATCAGAGACAACGCTAGGAGAGCTCAAGAGAATTTCCTCAGTTTAGAAGCTAGGATCGTGGATTCGGGAACGAACTTATAGGATAATTTATTCGCAAACTATGGCCTTATGAGAGATAGTTTACAAGATAGTCGAAAAGCGATGAAGGAAGTGTTAGCTCAACATAAGAACGATACTCAAAAGATGGTTAGATCGTTTGAAAATAAAATGGAAGATAATGTTAGGAAAATAACAGACGATGTAGCGTCCTTAGAGATTAACACAAAGAAAGAAAGTACGTTAAATGCCACACAGGTAGTGCAGATAGTTACTTCTGAATTTAGAGAAATAATTGTAGAACAATTAAAGGAAGGAGTTGTAGCAGACTTGAAAAATGAAGTAAAAGAAACGGTAATTAATGAAATTCAAGCTCAGGTTGTTAAAGAAACACAGGACGAAGTTAAAGAGATCAGGAATGCTTTTTCATCAGAGATTAAAGTTGTATCCGGAGATAGTCAAGCTATTAGAGAAAGTATAGAAAAATTGAAAAGTCATGAAAATGTTGTCGAAGAAAATCTGAAGAAATTGACAGAGGAGTTGAAAGATAGTCAAGGAGGGGAAGAAACTGAAAGGCAGAATAGGGATGAAATATACGAATTCAGGAAGACAATTAGTGAGTTAGAAAAGAAATTGGATGATTAAAGATCGAATGCTGATACAAAACAAGACAGCATAAATGAAATCCCTTTTTCAAATAGAGAAAGGTTGCCAGAGTTTAGGAAGTCTGAAGAAATTCCTACTATTCGCACTTCTACTCCGATCACGCTCGTTAAAAGTTACGAAGAGATCCCTATAAAATTTTCAGGGACTGGAAATGTCTCTCCTGTTGAATTTTTGCGCGAATTAAGAGATTATCTGATGGATGCTAAGGTGAATAAAGAAAGAGAGATGAGACTGATTAGTAGATTCTTAGATGGACCAGCACTCGTATGGTTTAGAGCTTTCCGATGTAATTTGTGGACCTATGACGAATTTGAACAGGCACTCTTACGTAAAGTTTGGACGCCGAAAACGCAACAGGACATCAGAGCAGAATTATATGTCAAGCTGTATTCCACGTCACAGCCGACCAAATATTCAAATTACTTTGCAAATCAACTTGCAAAATTGCAATGCTTGGATCCACCAATGCCAACGTACGAGTTAATCCCAGCTTTGATTAGACAGTTTCCTTTGGAAGTTCAGCGAAGTCTCATTTCTGCAAATGTCGAGAACACGGATGAATTTGATGAAGTGCTGCAACGTCTAGATCATTCTAATGCTCAATTTTACCAGCAGAGGGGTAATAAGCAGAGTCTCAGGCTGCATATGCTGTTTTAGCCGATCGGCAATGCCAAACCTTGCCCGAAAGGAATAGAGGAGCAAACGTCGGGGGATTATCAATATAGAAGTGAAAGAGATAGTGGACGCCCTTACGTCAGGCGAGGAAGGTACGGAAACCATTGGAATTCGTGGAGAAGACAAGGATACACAAGACCATATGACACATCAGGATACAAAAATCATATGATAGATCGGATAATGAAAGGTTCAAAAATCAACAGAGGTAGAACCTTGAGCAAAGAGGAGAAGAGAGTAAACAGTATTTGAAGGGACTGGAAGAGGCAAGAAATAAACCTGGTACTTCTGGTACAAATAATTCAACGGGTAAAAAAAACTTCGATTTCAGAACAAGGAAATCAACTGAACTAAGTACTACAAAACTTATTTCCAAAATCGTGAAATGGGAAGTTGAGGATGAATACTTGATTTAAGAAGAACAGGAAGAAAAAGAGTATGGACCAAGAACTAGGCTACTCATTATTGTGTGTGAAGTGTATGGAAAACCAGTGTATACTTTGATTGACACAAGAGCGATGCTTTGTTTGGTGAGCGAGAGGTTGTACGCTATATGGAAGTTGACTGTGGAAATAGAGGAAATACCAGTATGCGGAATCAAGATTCAGGGAATCATCCCAGACAAGGTCGCCACTTGTAAAATTCAGCTGTACTTGAAGGTCAAGATTGGGGGATGTGTATTTGAACATATCTTTGTCGTTATGAAGGACATTGCATATGATTTGATCCTGGGGACGGATTTTATCAAGAGGTATAGAGCTTTTATCGATATGGAATCTGATACGATTAATTTCTATCATGCGGGAGACGTCCATTTTGAAGAGGAAGAGAAATTCACCGTTGGAGAAGTTCGATGGGCCAAGGTTTTTGAAGGTTTAGAGATATGTGAAGACGCCAATGAAGTAGATGAGCATGTTCCAGTTATAGCCAAACTTTTGGAAGAATTCGTTGATGTCTTTGATATGAAACCAGGAGAGATTCAGAACTTTGAGTACAAGATTCAGGTATGTGATGATAGCCCATATAATGCAAAGCTGTACCAAATTCCAGAAAAACACAGTACTAAAGTGAAGGAGATCATTCAGGATCTTGAGAAAGGTCAGATAATTAAAAAGTGAGTGACATCCTATATAAATCCGTTAGCTGTTGTGCAGAAACCAGATGGAATTTTGAGAATATGCCTAGACGTGAGGTCATTGAATTCGAGACTCTTGCCAGAATATGATAGACCTCCAGTGATAAAAGATCTGTTAAGGAAATTTAAGAACAAGACCTGGTTTTCTACAGTGGATTTGACTGCGTCATATCATCATGTAAGGATAAGTGAGGATTCTCAGAAGTTCACGGGATTTTTATTCCAACAACAGACTTATGTTTTTTAGAAAACTTCCATTTGGGATGAAAACTTCAGGAGCAGTTTTGATACGTGCCTTAGATCAGAACGTAAGTCAAGAGGTCAAGGATACGGTTATAAGTTACGTGGATGATATTCTGATAGCATCGGACACTGAAGATCAGCACCTAGTTCTTCTACGGAATTTATTTATGGACTTGAGAAAGGCAAATTTCAAAGTTAAATTGATAAAGTGCCAATTCTTTAAGAATGAGGTTAGATTTCTTGGACATGTCTTGGATGGGAACGGATATAGACCGAATGAACAGAAACTTCAGGCCATTGTCGAATTTCCCAGACCCACTCGGGTAAAGCATGTACGTCAATTCTTGGGAACTTGCCAATTTTTTGCGGGACTTGTTGAAAAAGATAATAAGTGGAAATGGAACGATTTATGTGAGGAATCATTCAAGAAGGCAAAGGAATTAATGCTTAATAGTGTCAAGCTGGAGTATCCTGATTTTGGGAAGAACTTTATTATCGAGTCAGATGCATCGAATATTGGGATAGGTGCCATACTATTCCAAGAGGATGAAGATCACACTCGACACTATTTATCCTTTATCAGTCGAAAATTGAAACCATCAGAACGCAATTACTATACTACTGAACTAGAAGCATTAGCGATCATCTATGCATTCGAAACATGGAAGAAGTTGCTTATCGCACATTCGATTATGGTCAGAACTGATCATCACGCACTAGAATTTATACTGAAGACCAATTTCGCCAGTGACAGGGTCACTAGATGGGCATTATTCGTGCTACAGTTCAACGTCACTATTGAACATCAACCAGGAAGGAGTAATTTAGGGGCAGATTGGTTAAGCAGTGTTGCGGAACCTACTCTTCGAATATTGCCTATAACCCTCTTGCAGGAAGATGATGATACTTTGCGCAGACTTGAGAGAATACCCCAAGCCCAGAAGCGATATGGAGCTTTTAGGAATATCTACAGATTTCTACACAGGGACATGGATTCTACAGATGATGAATACCCAGGGATGGAAAGGATGGCAAGAGATTATGTATTGTGTAATGGCATCATATGCAAGTTCACTGATTCCGAACACACTAAATTACAAATTGTAATTCCGCCTAGATTACAGGAAGATATAATATTGTTGCGTGTTGCCGCGGGGCGGCAGGAGGCTCCCGGGGGGAGGGGCAGTGTGACAGTCTAGTGGCCTTGGACAAACCCCGCAGGGGAAGGGAGAGAGTGCCCACATCCTCTCGGTTCATCCCACGGCCATACATTAACAAACCACCTGTGAGTCAGTGCGAGCCGGCCAGAGAATACGCGAATATTCTGGATGTGGAACCAACCAGAACAGACTCAATGCGGCAATGGGTTGTGACATTCGAACTTTCCAGGCCAGGGACTGATCCCATATAAACCAGCGAGCCGCGGCGAGGAGGCAGTATGTATGGGAGTGTATTGCAGTGTATTGCAGTGTATTGGGCAGTGCTAGTGTGTACTGAAGTGTTGTCGAGTGAGTGCGTACGGAGCAGTACAGCGATTATTACTGGACGTCTACGGTAACAGAGAGGAAGCCTGTCTGCCAGGATGCAACTTTGAGTCAGGACTGTCAGTGCTTGGAGGTGTCGCGGTGCTTCGTGGAATACGTGGTCGTGGGATCGACACGGGACGAGCAAGAGCGCACAAGGAGCAGCAAGAGGACTCTGGAAGTAAGTGAAGTGGCAGTGGCAAGGCTGTAGAGTACCTGTGTAGACTGTACGTGTGAGTGTAAGCTGGAACACTGTAACGCCTCACAGACAGAGAGAACATAAATGTGGAAACTAATAGTGACTAGCAGTGTTTTCTGAAGTTAGACTCAGTGTGTGTATGTGTGTGCACTGTGTATGTTTGTGGGCTGCAATAAAATTATATTTCTTTAAAGGAACAATTGTGTTTGTGCTTAAACCCGCCGTAATCCAGTTATCAAAAGTGCCTCTAGGGGGTGGCACGTAACAATATGGTTAGCTCACAGAAACTCAGGTCACACTGGAGTGGACAAAGTTGTATGTTTGATAATGGAGAAGTTCACTTGGGATAATTTGAGGAATACAGTCAGAGAGGTCATCAGGACCTGTGATTTGTGTCAACGCAACAAACACAATACGCATTTGTTGAGGGAGGCACCTAGGCCTATTATTCCGTCGAAGCCACGTGAGTTGTATGCCACCGATATCTACGGACCTCTACCTAAGTCCAAGAGAGGCAACCGATGCGTTTTGGTCACGGTTGATGTTTTCAATAAGTTTACCATGATCCATCCAATTCAGAAGGGAACTCCAGATATATAATCAAGAGGATTAAATAATGTGTTATTCCCGAAGCGGGTAAACCAGAATTTTTGTTATCGGACCATGGGTCCCAATTTACATCCTGGGAATTTAGGAATGCTATGAGGGAATTGGACATCAATTAAGTGTTGAGTTCAATACGGCATCCAGAGAGTAACCCGGCCGAACACTCATGTCAGAAATAGCTAAGTTTTGTCGTCTTTATTGTGCAAACGAACATTGGCGATGGAAGGATGTGGTTCCTATGATGATGAATTCGATTAATTCCACCGTACATGAGATCACGGTGCATATTCCTTCAGTACTACATCTTGGAGAGAAACCTATACGACCGTTGGACGGAATCGTATCTATTCCTCCTGAGATAGAGCCTAACAGGAGAAGACGTGAAATGGAAGCCTTAGGAAGATTACGGAAACAGGCAGAGAAACGGAACAGAAGGGTTAGAGGAAGAAGATTTAGAGATCCTTTGAGAGAGGGAACTTTGGTTTTGATCAGGAAGCCTACTCCATCTGTTGTCAGCAATAAGGTCAATTCCAAGTTTGCCAGTTTGTATAATGGAACATTTTGGATAGCCCAGAGCTTGGGTAATGGTTGTTACCGTGTTGTGGAGATTGTATCTGGTAACACCGTGGGAACATTCAACGCAGCGAATCTCAAGTTGTATTTTAGAAAAACCAGATAAGAAGAAGGACGAAACACAACAGGAACCATAAAAATAAAAATTAGGATTTTAATTTTTGGCCATTTGTGGGGCGGATGTGACCATTTGAAGGAGCGTCAGTTGCTAGTCAAGGAGATGTTGTTTTTGTCGCGGCTATATTTGAATTTGAGGCGAGCGCCTGATTGAGTTGAGTCTCACCGCCGCAGAGTGCTGTTGGAAGAGATGCGCGAACGACAATGCGCGTACGCATGCTAACACCTGGTGATAGGGAGGGTCAGGCAAGCAGCTGTGAGGAGGGTGACAGTCGTTCTTGTGCAGTAATCTGTGTTTATACGGGCGGCTTAATCATTCTTAAGTTACGAGTACCTGACCTGGATGCCAAAAGTAGCCTACAGATGAGGCATTGATCGCAATGTAGGCCTACTCATGATAGTTTTACATGATAGTTTGTGAGTGCAAAGTTGTATTGGGTTATATCAGAGCTCACAGCACATTTTAGCCTACGTGCTGGAACTAACTCCTTTCTTGCGTTATGTGAATATAATATCTTCTACCAGGATAAATTACTGGCTGGCAATTAACATGGAAATAAGGCTGACAGGTGTGTAAGCGTACTGCGATAACTATAGAAGGATTACAAGCAAGTAACCGGGAACATTATTGTGATTATTCGGAAATATTTCGGAACGGTAAAACACCGGGTGATTGTCGTAAAATCAGTGACAGTTTTAGACACGTGCTTTTTCATAGCAGAAGCTATGGTGTTATGACAATCCGATCAGGACATCATGGTAACGATACGCCGTTATGAACTTTTGAAATCTACCATCAGTCAAGCCATTATTATGGTGCGTTAGATTTGAAATGGGTGTACGATGGATGCTGACGTATGGATACTTGGGACTTGGACCAGTGGAGCCGTGATGGTGACCTATACACATTTCCGTTTGCAGAGGATCGCATGGGACGTTATGCCCAGACCAAGGGCTTTCCACAGGAGCTTGGATCTCCTTCAAGAACATCTGAAATGGCCCTATTCTATTTTTAATGTTTAGTACCGGTGAATATCAGACTATAGGCTACACCATTCAACCATGTAGGAATCGTTTTACACGCCATAAATCTTTATATTCTGCATTATGCTGGAGCATAAGCATGGATCGTTTTGATGTTGTCCATTCTTCGAATTTTATTTTTGAGATAGCATATCCACGGCGGGCATATCGTGGAATGAGTATATTTTTCCGAAGGCATCCGGCTGTTCTAGTTAGACATGAGTTTCATCCTGATTTTTGTTGTACAGTCCCGTGCACATTTTATGGCACATTGTTATTCTTAGCGATCGTTTTGAGAGAGTTTATTGGTAACTTTGATTATTTAAATGTAGGTCTTTGTCATTTTGATTCGCTTCGTCTTAGATGAGTTCTGATTATCATTTATCGTGAAATGATTCGATTTTTCTTGAGGTTCAGGATTTTCTTTAATAATGATAATGCGGAATGGTCATGTATGATAAGTTACATGGGGATTTAAGGAAGAATATTTAAAAAAAATTTACTGGATCTTCTGAAAAAATAGAACATGGTAATTATCCATGAGAATATCATATCAATAATAATAATAAATTAATGGTTGAGTTTGGATAATTTATGTGATGTATAATTAATCATATATAAGAAATGAGAAATAAACATGAATAAATGCACTTTGGATTGATAAAGAAATCGTAACGTAGTTTTGTTATTAGAACAAGGTGTATCAATTAGGAGGATTTTTGATATGGTGACAAGCGGATAATTGAACAGGTTAATTGGAAACAGTTATTTGTAATATCAATATGATAAATCTGATAGGGTGATGAGTTGAATTGGGAATGCTTGCCAGCGTTTTCGTCCCATTAATAATTATGATAAACAATTAAATACAGTAAATTTGACTGGATGGAAGTTCAGTATGGGAAAATAATAGTTGTTGAATATAGAGAAATGTCGGAATTTGGAGGATGTTGCCTCATATTACTCAAAAGAAGGATAGTGCCACAGTTGCAGACCCACGCCACTATCCGGATCTTGTCATCAGCGGTATCCTAGATTCTGCTTTAATTTGCTCTAACCATAATTAAATGTTTTCTTCTTGAATGATAAAAACCTGCAGATAGATTAAAATGCCTAATAATGTTGCCATATTTTGATATTATGGAATAAACCAAGCTGATAAGTGCATGAGGAATGGGGCATTTAAAATGCGGCCTCATGTTCCGATGAAAATTTTGAAATAGCTACGAATCATCCATAAGTGTTTGAAATTTGTTGGAATAATAAGTTTGAGTTGCAATTAATATCACATAATAATTAATCCCCTAATTTATTTTATTATCGAGGATAAATCGCAGATCCATAATTTATAAATTCTGATATGAATATTCCTTGTGTGGAATTAATTAAATTTAAACTGTATTATATTTCTAATGGAGCAACCCTTGTTCTACTTGATCTGACTTGCATTAAGTTGCGGGATTAACAATTCTAGTAATGTTTTGGAACTTCTTCTTGTTTCATGGACGAGAATATCCGATAGGATTATCCTTAAGTTTTGGATATATGGAAAAGTGTAGAACTATAGAAATGGAATGTGATTCAAGTGTTTGATGGGACGAACAGTGATCTGCACAACTTGAATACTGTAAATAACGTTTATAATATAATGGAATACCATGATGAACTATTGATTTCATTGGTTTTCTAACACAAGGGAATGTTTAAAAGTCAATGATTACTTTGCATAATTAATTTTTTTGGAACGTTTTTAAACGACCACTATTAAATAGTATAGGATCCCAGGGGGAGCAAAGTATGTTATTTTTTCAGGTTGGTGTTTAGTTTTCTCCCTGAGGATGCGCCTTGTAAAGATTAGGGTGGTTGAATGGATCAATTAAATTGATGCATTTTTTTAAATCTTAACTGTTACTGTGGTCATTCATGATTCTTGAAATATGCCTTCTATCCATGCTGTAGTGTGCATCTGGGGAAAATCAGAGCTTTTATTTTTATTCTACACTTTGTAGTTTGCTCACAGTTAACCCCGAGATCTTTTTGAGTATTTGTGCTCGACTGTTGTTCGGATACGCACATGTGTGGTCGTGGGACGTCCGTCAAACGGTCACCATACAGTTAATGCATGTACGTTTCTATTTAATTTTAGACTTTAGATGTTAAAATTTACATTTTGGATTTTTGATTTAAGATTTTAGATTTTGTGAAAAGACCAAACCATAATGTCATGACTTTAAATTTTCGGTAAATAATTATTAAAAGAAAGATTTGTGTTACTTGGAATTACATTTCCTTTACTATGAATTATTTATTTTTAGACTTCAGGATTTAAATTTTACATTTGAGATTTAATAATATACATTTTTTTATTTTAGATTTTGTGAGAAGACCAAACCATAATGTCATTGACTGGAAATTTTTGGTAACTAATTATTAAAGAAAGACATATAAGGATTTGTATTACTTGGAGTTATGTTTTCTGTACTATACATTTTAGACTTTAGAATTTCGATATTTGATTTTTGATTTTTGATAAAGACCAAATTAATATTGACTATTTATTATACACTGGTATTGTACCCGTTCGTCCTGGGGATGCGATGACCCACCTGCTATTACGTCGCATTCCTGGAGTTCCAGGACAGAGCGGAGTTAAATGAACCTCTAGTCAAATAAGGAATGTGTCGGAAATTCAGCTGAGTTATCGAAAAAGCATTTGGGTAACACGAGACAAAGTATCTCTAGGGTCGTTACGGGCTTAAGTTTAATAAAAATACATGCAAATATAAATGGGCGCCATCAACTGAATTCCTAGCAAACCACCTCCTTTCCTGGTTAAGCCTTACTCAAAACAAGGAAAGAAAAAGGAAAATCACATCATCAGATCACAACTAAGATAAAAACAAATTTATTTCACTTTGATAGTCAGACAGACATTTTAAATATATCTCCTACCTGAGAGTATGGTCGAATGCCAACGTTAAATTGTCATTGTCCAAAAATCGAACCATCTCTTTTCTAATCAAAAATATTCCATCCACATAAAACAGAAAGATCTCTAAATTTCTCTTGGGTTCTCAGGATCACTGTAGCACTATGTCTTTCGTCACTGACATTTGTGATACCTGAGACCTAATTTCTCTTTAATTTAACATCATAAATGTGGATTTGAAAAAGTTATTAATCTGTCTAAACATACACATATTATAATCACATACTTTAAATATCACGCAATTTATGGCTTGCATGGCATAATTTAAATGTTGAACATGTTAGTCAAATGCTCCTAAACATCGAATAATTAATTTACACTATTTACATTGTCATTCATAATTACTTGTTTGTGAATTACAGAAAATTCACTTCTCATTGGTCATCATTATCATCATCATCAAAATTAAATATTTCTCACATTAATTCTCATTTCAAAATTCAACATATTCCTGTCAGAATCATTAATTCATCACCATTAAATCATTTAAATGAAAATTATTATCATCATTTCATTATGCTTTCTAATTATTCACACACTCTTATTTCATCATCTTCCTCAGATTAAATCATCTTAAATCATCAATACAAATTGTTTAATTCCTCAACTCAAGTTGCAATTCCTCAAATTATATCTCAATTAAATTTATTTTAATTCCATATAAATTCATTAATCATCAGCTTCTTTAATTAATTATCACCTTCTAATTCAGTTATTCATCATCTATCCAATCATCTATTAATTTATTTAAATCAGTTTATTCATCCAATCTTCAATTCATCCATTTATTTAATTCATTGATTTATTCCAAAATTTAATTTATCAATTTATTTAAATTTCATTCTTCTGGTTATTTAGATTCTTATTATTTCATCTTGTCATTCTGATTTTTATTTCATTAGGTCAGATCATTAATATGCTTAAATTTCAGATTATTATTTCATTAATTATTATTCTCAGAAAATCTTGTCTTATCAACTTTATTTATTTGTTTAATTTCCTAACAAATCGTTTAATATGGTTTATAGAACGTTGTCTTACAGTTTTATTACTTCCAAGTTATATCTCGTATTTAATTTTCATGCCAAAAATATTATTGCCTTCACGACATCACGTTGGATCTGACTATCCACAACTACATTATATATCCTCCATTCTTCAAATATCACATTTGAATACCACAATTATTCCTCAAAACTCTATAAATATTCAGCACATACAGCATGAATCTCAACAATTACGCTAGACTGGGTTCGACAACCTCATGTCTGCTTCAAAATGCATTAGCAACATTGCAACTATCACTTGGCAACTTCCACAAAATGCCTATCACAAACTTCACTTAACCATGTTGCATGATCTACAAAAAATATATAACTGGCTTCAAATTATCAACGCACACAATCTCCAATAACTGTAATTAATCTGATCACATCTAGACAACTTCTCAAACAATTGGAAAAATATTAAATTAGTAATTCAAGATTTGCTTTCAAATAGCATAAATTCTCTTACAATTCTCATAATTCACATCACAGAAAAACACCAATGTGCTATAATCTCTCATATCAAAATCTGCAATACTGATCTGCCTTAAAATAAATCTGACCATTAATGATTCATCTTACAAGATTCAATTACTTTAAATCCTTCTCAAAGGTATCAAACACAATTATAAAAATCATCAAAAGCATCAGCTGTACCAGCTGTTAAACTGAAATTACTCTCAAAAGAGTATAGCAACAAAATATTGGATTGGCAAACAAGAATTACAAATGTAACCCTGATGACATTTATCTTTACTTTATTTAACAAAATTTCGACTGATATGTGACTAGTAGTTCCTTGTTTGATTCACTTACAATCTCATGTACACTCGGATGATAAAAATGAGTCCCTCAATGGCAAGTAAGATGAGTAACCACCGTACAATCGTATAAATACGAAAGACCTCGCCCCGTCGACTACAATGATAGTGCCCTAAACGATGGGTAAGATGAGTAACCACCATACAATCGTATAAATACGAAAGACCCCATCTCGACGACTAAAATGAGTGAATGTACCAGATAGGAATCAACAAGTCTCTAGTTGTCATATAAAAGTGATATCCATTCACTAAAGTGAATAACATCTTAATATCTCCAAACAATCCAATGGAAAAAATCCCCACTGGTGAATAATACACACTCGCTAGTATGCAATGAACTGACGAAGTAATTTAGATAATCAATTGCAGATCACGAGTTCGAAATACTCGTCACACAAAAAAACTATTCATAAAAAATATCCTTGCTGGAAAAATGTCTAAAAGACCAAATATCTGCTTAATAAAGCCAACCAATGGTGAGAATTTCGTATAATGATGCCTGCCATATCATATGGTCACGCCATATTCTAGCAAAATTTCGAAGCATATAAAGTCAAACCATGTCTTAAACAATCGTATCACTCCTATTAGAAAAATATACATGTGTGCCCAGTATTCATGAAAATAATCGTATCAGAAAGTTATAACTCTTACAGTACCTTCTCATAATCAGCTGTTATTAAATTTCAAAGATCGTCGATTTTCCCTATGTAATGAATTTCTCGAAAGATCGGCGTGAATATCATTCCATCCATGCAATGACGATTGCCTTCGAATTCCAAATGAATCAGCTGGTGGACCTCCTTCTCGTCAGGAATCGAATCCATCGCTCGGTGGTGCCATCGCGTCTCTGTCTGCGTTTACTCCGACATGATAAACTTCTGGTTATCCATAGCGGATATTGTCCAAATCCTCACGAAAAAGTTCATAGAAACAGCGGACCCCCTATTCCTCTTCTACGTTACGCCACTGTTCTATACAATGTTCAGTTTAATTGTTGAAAGTTCAATTTCCACAGCGGTTAAGTTTTACTTGTAGAAAATAAAATTGTTTCATCAGAGTGTCTAAGTTTATGAAACACCCTGTAGCTGTGTTCATACTCGGTAATTCATAACACTTCTTAAGACTGACTTGCATTAATGCACGAGCTAATGTTCCTAAGTGCATATGCTTACAACATTCCGTTTGCTTAAAAATTGTTAATGTTACTTGGACTGCGTTATGAAATACATAGTCGTAATGTCATTAAGAAAAACTATGTTCATTCGAAGTTCAAAGTTGCAGTATCTCGTAACTTTCTGCTTTTAGAATTCAAATGCTGAATAAACGTTCTAACTCAATGTAGTAATGAAGTTCAGCTTCTGTTATAATGCTTGCTTATAATAATGGGAATTAACCCGCTCGGTTTTACTGCAATGCTATAATCATCTCCGCCTAAAGCTGGCCTCGCCATGTCGACTTTACTATGCCGTTCTGCGTTGAAATGCCGCTTGGAATAAAGTTCTCCAACTACTCGCAATGCTGTTTTAAGAAACCCCGGCCTCCTATGCTTGCTTGCTGCGGATCTCCGCCCGGCCCACTGACCTACTTGTCACTCGCCGCTCGGAGAAGCCGAAACTGTCCCCTGCACATTCCGTGACAGTTTCTGTTCGCTGCTCGGAGAAGCTGAAACTGTCGCCTTCACTTTCCGTGACAGTTTCTGTTCGCGACGCGATCTGTACCATGCGCTTGGCGTGTGTTACTCAGCTCGACTTTCTTGCTTGGCTCACAGAGCGCGACTGACAGTCTCTGCACTGGCTCGACCCTTACTTACCTGGTGCGGTCACGTGACGTCCTCCCCACCACCGTGGTCTTGCGTCACAAATACAATCTCGAACCCCCATCATCTCGGCTATTAAGTTATAAAATAACTTAAGGGTTATCTGACTTCCTTCAAATTATTACCATATATAATGCATGTTATATCTCCTCTTCTAAGATGTTTAAATACCATGTTCCATATAGATCTTAATAAAGCTTCATATTTCCATCCATAATTCCATCTGTTTACAGATGTCAGTGCCTTCTAAATCCTAGACCTACTACGTCATCCTGACATTCCTCTTGACTCGATCTGAGCGCTATCTTTTCTTAACTCTTCTCAAAACCTCAACTACGGCTTAATGTGTGCTGGCGTAGCCGATAGCCTCAACTAGGTATCGGGTACATCTCTCCCGTACATCTCCTTTTTTTATCAGGATTGAGAAAAAAATACACTCTCATGCATTCTATATATAACACATGTACACGATAGCTCTACAATTCTCTTAATCAGCATAATGGTACTTTCTGACTCTCAACAATGATGATTGACTTCCAATGATTAGCATCTTGATTCTCTATTACTTTGATGTCTGTTTCTGCCTTCGTCACTCGTGCTTGCTCGATTGACATCTCTGACTGTCTCCTCGAGTGGTGCACTAGGCTGTCTATTTTCTTGCCTCTATCTCTCGTATTCACGATTATCTCGTCCTTCATTAGGATCGTTTCTTCGGCCATCCTGCCTGTCGTTCCGATTATATTGTAGACCTTGGATCCAGTTATTTCTTCCACGATATCTATTGTTGTATCGATTCCTATCCTGATATCTGGAATTCTGGTTATAATTTCTATATCGGCTATCTCTTGCTTCCTGATCGTATGGCCTCTCATATGGTCCTCTATACCGATCATTTCCACGAACGTTAGGGATGTTTCCTCGATTTCCTTCGTTCCTTCTGTTTTCCCAGGAATCTCATCTGTCCGTTTGAGCTGCGTTATCAAAGACTACCGCATTCACCTCTTGCGTGTTCCTATTGTCGTTTCTTGTATTTCTAGGCGTAACTTGAGCGCTTGTGTAATCCAATCGCCGTAAAATGTCGTCATAATGCTCAAGTGTATTTGCTCCCGACGCTATGAGTGATCGCTGTACCTCAATCGGTAACTGTCTCGCTACAGCTTGCAAAAGCCCTTCTTCAGGCAATGGAGGAATCAGAAATTGCAATTTAGCCAACTGTGACGTAAAATAATTGGCATAATGCGTCGGATGTGATGCAGAATAACGCTTTGAGTACATTTCTGCTCTTACGTTCAGTTGATCCTCGGCACTCCAAAATCTCCTCAAGAATGCTATGGCAAATTGCTCCATATTCGCAAAATTGCTTCTGAATGCTCTAAACCAAGTAAGCGCAGACCCGTCTAAGGTGCGTTAGACTATCCTTAGCTCTTTTTCTTTGGCTACTCTATGTTCCGCCATGTAGTCTCGAATATCTCGCAGAAATTCGACTGGTGTGACCCCTGTATTTCCAGAAAACTTCCTCGGCTTGTCATCCAGATTTCTTATAATGGTAACTGGACCTGAGTATCGTTCGCTTGTACCCAACGTACTCCTGTTCGAACTTGGATTATCCTGAGGGGTTGAACTTGCCCTTTCGAATGTCACATTCGGTTGCGTTTGACGGTCTTCTCCCATGCTAACTTCTTGATTACCCAGACTGCGGTCTATCGGTGTCCGATTCATCGATATTTCCCCTGATGTAATATTTTGACTGGTGAAACTGTTAATCATAGATTCTATTTTAGTCATCCTGTGACTGTTCCGGTCACAATGTTCCCAAACCCTTATTTGGTTGACTGCAAGAGAAGTCAGGTTAGGGTAATTTGTTCATACCATTTCTTTTCTTGTTCATCATCATCATTTAGGTTGTAGAATTTCATTTTATTTAGTATATATATATCTTGTGTATCTCGGGGACTCAGTCAGGAATATTTCATTTAATTTGTATGGGAGATGTCAGTATACAAGACAGCGGATTGTGTAGGTAAGCTACAAGATGTTGCAACAGCAGGAAACTCTAGGCCAAATTTAGATTGGGCCGAGAATAACTTCCCTTGTCTTGAAGAAAGCTTTGTGTAAATTGTGTAAGGTTCTGACGTCAGAGAAGAGTTTCGCGCCACGAGTTGTAAGAAATATACATGGGTTCGAGATTATTGGTGTATTTTGTATGGGTTGGAGGGTATCATGACCCTGGCGGAGAAAGACGAAAACATGTGTTTACAAGATGAGCGGTGGGTTTTTCGTCAAGCGAGGCTTCACTTCTATTGTAGCGTCTGATTGGAAAGGTCGCGTTCTCGTAATTTGGCGTAGGCCTATTTGGAGAAACAGTTTTGTTGAAAGCATGGCTTGTGAATGTACTCGAAACGGCTACATATCACAACGATGTTATCTCTGTTAGCACAATTCAAGTTGGGTACGGAAGCACATTCATTTCTCTCGCAGAGATGTGGCTATGTAAACCAGTAAACATCTCTAACCTCAAACCACGTGTGGAAAATCTTAGAAATGCTGGGGAGAACTGATCTATCGAGCATGTCTCGTAGATTATCTGCTAGATCGTCGATGAGTGAGTAACAAACATCTTTATATTCCAACATTCATTTTGGGTCACATGTTTACGTCATTGCCGAGGAGAGAAGATAGTAAACCATAGTCTGTTCGACGAGAGTCCCCGCCATATGTTTAAAGTTGATATTAATACACATATTTTGAAGGTTATAATTAGTTTTCTTTATAGGGAATTACACCTAATAGTTGAACGCCCAAATGATACCAGTTAGGTTGACCAAATGTGTGTCCAACACTCCACGACCCTGCCATTTCAATTGTGTGGTATATGATGAAGTACTTCCGATCAAAAATAGGAGGATGATTTTGGGAAGTTTTAAATCAGTCGCCCAAGAAGGGCTGGTAAAAAGTTACAACATAGCACCTCAACGTGGGGCAAGAGTAGGGAAACCTAGCAGGTATCATTAGGGCACATATGCACACAGCCGATAGACACCTTAGGAGTATTAGGGTTCACAGTAATTTGTTTTGTTTTAAGGGGTATGTCCACATCAGACAATTTAGAATTAAGGTCAAGGGTTGTGTGTAAATCAAACAGTAAAATGTCAGGTAATCAGGAAACTGGGGGAAGTGGCAGTGAGGAAGATGTGGAAAAGACAGTGGGAACATATGTTACCATTGTTACTACTGAGTCGCAGCTGATCGCTGAAGGTAGTAACTTAAATGTAAATGGGGGGGTTATGAACGATAGTTTGATCCAAATGCTACTGAGTGAAATAAAAGAGATTAAGAAGCAAGGAGAATCTATGAGTAAGGAAATTAAGGAGCAGGTAGGCTCTGTAAATGAGAAGGTAGAGTCAGTGACCAAACAGATAGTAGAAGTGAAGGAATTTGTAAGTAAGGAAATTCAGGAGAGCAACAGGGCCACGAACACAAGGATAGAGAGTCTCAGCAAAGAAATACGGGACCATAAGTCTGTCCTTAATAGTAGAATGGAGAGTATGAACCTGGAATTAAGTGGGAAAATTAGCAAACAGGGAGAGGAAATCAGGGCAGAAATGCAGGGGAATCAGGCTGGGATCACAAGTAGGCTAGAAGGAATGGAAGGCCATCAGAACCAGCAAGATGTGGAAATAACGAAAATTAAGTCAGAGATAGCTAGTTCAAGGGCAGAAGTACAGAATGTAACGGGAAAGTGTGATGAGATATGCAACACTGTAAGTGGGAATAAGAGGGAATATTTAGATAGAGTAGGTGCCGTTGAAAATAAGTTGGGAGAGATTGAGGTTCTGAGAGGGAAGCAGGTGGCATTGACCGAGAAAAACGAAAAGCTGCAGGAAGAGCTGATAAAGGTCAGGAGAGAGTTGAAAGAGCGACCGATGAGTCAAAGGGTTGTGATGCCATCTAGTTTGCTACTCAGGGACCCTGGTCTGCCACAATTTAACTCAAGGCAGTTCAACCCTATGGAGTTTTTAAAAACCATTGAGAAGAAATTCAGCAAGGATCTAGAAGACGGGGTTGTCGAATGGGAAACAGTGTTGGAGATCTTGTCTAACTCATTTCAAGGGGATGTGAAAGCATGGTTCCAAATATACAGGCCTAACATGAATAGTTTAAGGGAATTCAGGGATAAATTCAAAGCTAAGTTCTGGGGGGAGGGGTTACAGTCCAGGGAAAGGGAAAAATTAACTTTTGGGAAATATAAGGAGAGAGAAGGGGTATCCCTGACAGAATATTTTTTGGCACATGTACTTATTTGGAAGAATTTGGATGGGCTGACCTCTGACAGTGATGTGGTTAGGGTCATGTTGAAGCACTTCCCACCTAGAATTCAGGAGGCAGCTTGTATGCAGAAGGTAAGGACGGTAGCAGAGTTGGAAGAGCTTCTTACGAGCTTTGACGTTTTAGGCAAGCAGCACATGGAGAGGCCAGAGGTCAAACAGGAATTTAGGGGCAATAGGGGGAATAATCAGGAGTTTAATAGGGGTAGATTTAATCAGGAGCAAAGAGATTATCAGCAGAGGCAGGAAAACTATCAGAGAGGTGGGGGGCGTCAGGATAATTCACAGCGACAGGAAGGTAACTATCAGAGAGGTGGGGGGCGTCAGGAAGGTGGTAACGAAAGAGTACAGGTGAACCAGAGGAGACAAGAACAAGGTGGTCAAGGAGCTTTAAACTCCGAACGGGCTGTGCAGGGAGGTCAGTCAGGCAGTCCGTAAGAAATGAAGTCAAGCAGTGTGTTATTGTGGGTGAGGAGGATTTTATGCCTATGAGTCGGGAGGATCTGCTAGCTGACCAGCAGGAGTTCTCATGTATCGGGGAGAAGGAGGCTTTTATGTCAACTGTTGAGTTGAGCATACTAGGTAAGAGAGTGCAGGCATTGGTGGATTCGGGGAGTGAGAGAAGTGTCATCAGTAAGGGATTTTATGATACTTTAATCAAGGACGGTGGTAAGTTGGAAGAAATTCCAGTTAAGTCGACATATGTGGTAACTGCTGTTGGTAATAAATCCCAAAGAGTGGGAAAGCAGGTATTGTTGCCCATGAGGTTTGGTAATGAAGTTGACCACAAGACTTGCTTGGTAATTCCTAACCTAATTTATGAATTGATTTTGGGGATAGACTGGCTTAACGAGCATAGTGCTGTTATTGATTTTGACCGGGGTGTCATCAACTTTGTGAGTGGGAATATAAGCCAGGAGATGGGAATGAAATGCAAGAGTGTAGATAAGACAGTAAAGGCATGTGTTACTGAGGTCACTGTAGGGGATATGGCAGAAGGTAAGGCTGACGATGAGGAGGAAGTTGTGGATTTATGTCACATTGCTGTGGAGGGTGATAAGTGTGATCAACTCCAGCAGGCTGTGGATAAGAGTGGTTTAAGTGTTGAGGAGAGGGATAAGTTGTTAGAGGTTTTAGAGCTAAACCAAGAAGTTTTCAGTGACAAGCCAGGGCTAACACATGTCTATACGCATCAGTTCGAAATTGTAGATCATTCTCCATTTTCAGGACCCAAGTACCCGATACCTCACAAATTTGCTGATGCTGTGGAGAAAGAAATAGGCATTATGCTGAATCAGGGTATTATTGAGCCTTCAACTAGTGCATATCTGAATCCCTTAGTTGTGGTTGGGAAGAGTGATGGCTCGGTCAGGTTGTGTATTGATGCCAGGCAGCTCAATTGTAGGATATCTGGGGACCAACAGAGGCCAGAATGTGTTGAGGAACTGGTTCAGAAATTCAATGGTAAGCAATGGTTTTCCACTATGGATCTGAGTGCATCATTTTGGCAGGTACCGTTGAGAGAACAGGACAGGAAGTTGACTGCGTTTAGCTTTAAGAGTGGTTTGTACCAATTCAGGGTCGTTCCTTTCGGAACAAAGACCAGCAGTTCAGCGTTGATTAGGGCCTTAAATCTAGTGTTAGGGAGGGACACACACGAGTTTGTGACAATGTACATAGATGATTTAATTGTTGCATCTTACACATTAAAGGAACACCTGGATCACTTAGACATTGTTTTGGGGAAATTAAGGGACGGGGGATTTACAATTAAACTTAAGAAGTCTCTGTTTTGCACAACATCAATCACATTTTTAGGGCATACTATCACAACACAAGGGGTGTCTCCCGAACAGTCACGATTAGACAAGATTCACAACACTGCTACACCACGTAACGCCAAACAATTGAGGTCAATATTAGGGGTTTTCAATTATTTTCGTAGATTCGTAGTTAAATATTCCTGTCTTGTAGAACCGTTTAGGGAATTGCTGAAGCAGGGTACTAAGTGGGTATGGACCCAGGTGCACGATGAGGCTTTTAAGGAGTTGAAGAGAGGCTTTGTAGAGACTGTCATGCTTAGGTATCCTCGTCTGGATTGTCCCTACATTTTGATGACTGATGCGAGCATGCAAGGCATCTCAGGCATTTTGTGTCAGGAGGATAGTGAGGGCAATCTAGGGATTGTCTCATTAGCAAGCAGAGGGCTAAGCATGGCGGAGAAGAGATATACAATTACTGAAATAGAGATGTTAGCAATCGTATACTCTCTAGGGAAGTTTAGGAGTTATGTGTTGGGCAGTAAGTTGCAGATACTGACTGACCATCATGCATTACTTTTTATTGGATCCTGCAAGCTCACTTCGAACAGGATGTCAAGGTGGATATTGGCTATAAGTGAATATAACTTTGAGGTAAGGCATATTAAGGGTACTGAGAACATTGTGGCTGACTTCATGAGTAGAAACATTGGGGGTGATGAGGGTCATCAGGTACTGGAGGTACAGGAAGGTGTTGTTATCTGCGTAACCAAGGTAAGCGAGTGTGATTATGAGATACGCTGCTTAAGGAATCTGCTTGTAGAGCAGGAGAAGGATGAGGTCTTAGGTGATATCTTGACTCAGTTGAGAGGTATGGATGTGGATAGTAGAATTAAGGTTGGAAAGTATTGGTACAAGTTGGAGTGGGGTTTCTTGGCTAGGCTGTGCCATGAAGGTGCCTGGAGAGTGTGTGTGCCAAGCTCATTGCAGGTAACGATGATTTGGTATCATCACAAGGCTTTAGGGCATTTTGGATCAAGCAAGGTTCTTTTTGCTGTTCAGCAGCATTTCATTTGGAAGAACATGGGAAGGCAGATTAGGAAAGTTCTGGCAAGTTGTGACTCGTGTCAACGGTGTAAATGCCCAACGAGGTTTCTTGAGGGACCTCGGCAAATGGTGATCACAGAAAAACCAAGGGATTTACTCTGTGTCGATCTGTATGGTCCATTGGTTAAAGCTCAGTTTGGATATCAGTATATCTTCGTGGTTGTTGACGCATTCAGTAAACTCGTCAAACTGTATCCCCTGAGAAAAGCGACCGGGAAGGGTTGTGTCCTACAGATCACTGATAAGTATGTACCTGAGTTTGGGGTGCCTCTCAGGATACTATCAGACCACGGTAGTCAATTCACCTCAAAGATCTGGAAAACCAAGTTGAGTGAATTGGGTATCAAGCACATATTCTCATCTATTCGATATCCTCAAGGGAATTTGTCCGAACGAGTTATGAGAGAATTAGGGAGAGTATTTCGCACCTATGTGAGCAATCGCCACAATGCGTGGTTCTCCAAGTTAGGAGATATTGAACGATGGTTCAATAGTACGTTCCATGAGAGTGTAAAATGCACTCCCTATGAAATTCAGTATGGTAGGAAGCCTACCAATGAGCTTGCTAGAATGCTAGGTTTGGTCACGGGAGAGGAGATTGGGAAGGATGTTTGTATCCAGCTGGCTAGGGACAACTTAATCAAGGCAGGGAATAAGCGTAGGCGCCAGCAGAAGCGGGTAAAGTTTGATTCTTTTGAAGTAGGCGATCAGGTGCTTCTGAGGGTTCCATATCCGTCTTCAGCTGTAGATAAGGAGATAGGGAAGTTTTTTCATCTATTTCAGGGGCCTTTTAAGGTGGTTAAACGTATTGGTGAGTGTGCCTATAGTTTAACGGACCAGGATGGTAAGTCTGTCAGTACACATAATATTAGGAATCTCCGTAGATATCACTCTGTAAAATAATATGGCATGGACTCTTAGAGAATCAGTCAACATAACGTGATGGCATGACAAAACTCAAGAGATGTGACGAAGAATGCTAACCAGCAAAGTGGCATCGAGTGTTAGATGGATAGATGGTATGATAAGGCCTGTGCAGGCAAATACCATGGCTTGTGAAGCGATAGGGTCTCATGATGAGACGAAGAAAATGAAGTGGTAGACCTAAGACACTTGAGAGAAATCAGTGAGGCTAGGAAATGGACACAATAAGACATTCGAGAGAGTGAGAATGTGTGAAAATTTGACAAGTGTGTATGTATATATGTCTTCCAGGGTTTATTTATGTAATAGTGTAATTCTTTGTGTTTTCAGTGCGTTGCTTGTTTGAGTGTTTGTGATCCACACTTGTTTCACCCGTGTGAATCACATGGGGGCGTATTGTGACTGTTCCGGTCACAATGTTCCCAAACCCTTATTTGGTTGACTGCAAGAGAAGTCAGGTTAGGGTAATTTGTTCATACCATTTCTTTTCTTGTTCATCATCATCATTTAGGTTGTAGAATTTCATTTTATTTAGTGTATATATATCTTGTGTATCTCGGGGACTCAGTCAGGAATATTTCATTTAATTTGTATGGGAGATGTCAGTATACAAGACAGCGGATTGTGTAGGTAAGCTACAAGATGTTGCAACAGCAGGAAACTCTAGGCCAAATTTAGATTGGGCCGAGAATAACTTCCCTTGTCTTGAAGAAAGCTTTGTGTAAATTGTGTAAGGTTCTGACGTCAGAGAAGAGTTTCGCGCCACGAGTTGTAAGAAATATACATGGGTTCGAGATTATTGGTGTATTTTGTATGGGTTGGAGGGTATCATGACCCTGGCGGAGAAAGACGAAAACATGTGTTTACAAGATGAGCGGTGGGTTTTTCGTCAAGCGAGGCTTCACTTCTATTGTAGCGTCTGATTGGAAAGGTCGCGTTCTCGTAATTTGGCGTAGGCCTATTTGGAGAAACAGTTTTGTTGAAAGCATGGCTTGTGAATGTACTCGAAACGGCTACATATCACAACGATGTTATCTCTGTTAGCACAATTCAAGTTGGGTACGGAAGCACATTCATTTCTCTCGCAGAGATGTGGCTATGTAAACCAGTAAACATCTCTAACCTCAAACCACGTGTGGAAAATCTTAGAAATGCTGGGGAGAACTGATCTATCGAGCATGTCTCGTAGATTATCTGCTAGATCGTCGATGAGTGAGTAACAAACATCTTTATATTCCAACATTCATTTTGGGTCACATGTTTTCGTCATTGCCGAGGAGAGAAGATAGTAAACCATAGTCTGTTCGACGAGAGTCCCCGCCATATGTTTAAAGTTGATATTAATACACATATTTTGAAGGTTATAATTAGTTTTCTTTATAGGGAATTACACCTAATAGTTGAACGCCCAAATGATACCAGTTAGGTTGACCAAATGTGTGTCCAACACTCCACGACCCTGCCATTTCAATTGTGTGGTATATGATGAAGTACTTCCGATCAAAAATAGGAGGATGATTTTGGGAAGTTTTAAATCAGTCGCCCAAGAAGGGCTGGTAAAAAGTTACAATCCTATCTTCTGCCAATTTCTCTACGGTCTTGACCTGAGTCTTCAACTCATCTAACGACGTAACATTCTGCGTTTTGTTACTCTCGTCTAAATCGTTTTTCAACTTGTCAATCTTGTCTTCGCATGTATTCTTTACTGACGCGACTTGTTCCTTTAACAGATCAACATCTGTCCTAAATAGAGTTGAATCTATCTTCATCGCTTCCTTGTTCTCCGTAAATCTCGCTTCTAAGTTCGCCATACCTGCGATTAATTTCTCATCTAATCCTGCACGTTTTTCTTTTGCTTCGGCATCGACCTCACTATACCGTTCTTCCACGATTGCACCGACTCTATTTTTAAATAAAGCTAAGTTTTCATTAACCTTTTGCTCTATATCATCGTCCATCTTCCTAATATCTTTCTGCAATTGATTCTCTAATGATTTTAAATTAGAATTGACCTCTCCTAAGACATCCTCTTTAATGGTCCCAATTACTGACTTTAAATCCTTAATCTCATTACCTAGATTCATTTCTAGACCTTTGATTTTAGTCTCGAAAGATACTTCGGTAGACCACTCTTGAATTTTGCCTACATCTGCCACTAAACCATCGATGTCGAATCTCAACTTCGATACATCCGATTTAATGTCTTTCTGTATGGTCATAACGTCTGTTCTTAAAGTAAAAATGTTTTCTTCTCCTCTACTTTCTAATTCAGTAATATTCTTTGTTAATATTTGAACATTTTCCTCTCCTTTCATATTTACTGCAATTATATCTAATTGTAAAGTCTTAAGCATTTCATTATTCTTTAAAGTTAATCTATTCTCTAATCTAGTTAACTTGTTTTCTAACTCCGTGTTAGTTTCTTCACTACGAGCTTGTAATTTCTCTTCCAATGATTTAAAATTGTCTTCACTATTTGACTGTAATCTTTCTTCTAATGATTTTAAAACTATCCTTCAAGTTAGCTTCAGTGCTAGTCTGTAATCTAGTCTCTAATGACTTTAAACTGTCGTTCAGATTGCCTTCGTTACTAATCTGTAACGCTTGCACATTTTCTTTACATCTAGCTTCTAACCTAGCTTCTGAACTATTTATCTGTTCTTTAACTTCCGTTTCCATTTTAGAAATAGTTTCTGCAATACCAGACATACCACTCTGCAACTCTCCTAACACCTTAGCTAAATCTTCCGGCAACATAATTATATTTTCAATAGACGTTTTATTCAGAGACGTTAGACAACAACACAATGTCTCAATTCCTGCATTCACTTGGGTATAGGAAAAATGACTTATAACTAACATGATATAATACGAATACGATTAACATGAACACTGGAATGGGCACACAAGTATATTGTCTGACTAAGTTTAATACATTTTGTAACACAATTAAATGAACTTGAGATCAATCTCTCAGTAATCTAAATCTGATGTGATTTCATAGAATAAACAAAATCGAAGCCCCACAGGTGGGTAAAGCCAATTCTCCCTCTCTCTCTGTACCCGTTCCTCCTGGGGATGCGATGACCCATCTGCTATTACATCGCATTCCTGGAGTTCCAGGACAGAGCGGAGTTAAATGAACCTCTAGTCAAATAAGGAATGTGTCGGAAATTCAGCTGAGTTATCGAAAAAGCAGTTGGGTAACACGAGACAAAGTATCTCTAGGGTCGTTACGGGCTTAAGTTAAATAAAAATAAATGCAAATATAAATGGGCGCCATCAACTGAATTCCTAGCAAACCACCTCCTTTCCTGGTTAAGCCTTACTCAAAACAAGGAAAGAAAAAGGAAAATCACATCATCATCAGATCACAACTAAGATAAAAACAAATTTATTTCACTTTGATAGTCAGACAGACATTTTAAATATACCTCCTACCTGAGAGTATGGTCGAATGCCAACGTTAAATTGTCATTGTCCAAAAATCGAACCATTTCTTTTCTAATCAAAAATATTCCATCCACATAAAACAGAAAAATCTCTAAAGTTCTCTTGGGTTCTCAGGAGCACTGTAGCACTATGTCTTTCGTCACTGACATTTGTGATACCTGAGACCTAATTTCTCTTTAATTTAACATCATAAATGTGGATTTGAAAAAGTTATTAATCTGTCTAAACATACACATATTATAATCACATACTTTAAATATCACGCAATTTATGGCTTGCATGGCATAATTTAAATGTTGAACATGTTAGTCAAATGCTCCTAAACATCGAATAATTAATTTACACTATTTACATTGTCATTCATAATTACCTGTTTGTGAATTACAGAAAATTCACTTCTCATTGGCCATCATTATCATCATCATCAAAAATAAATATTTCTCACACTAATTCTCATTTCAAAATTCAACATATTCCTGTCAGAATCATTAATTCATCACCATTAAATCATTTAAATGAAAATTATTATCATCATTTCATTATGCTTTCTAATTATTCACACACTCTTATTTCATCATCTTCCTCAGATTAAAACGTCTTAAATCATCAATACAAATTGTTTAATTCCTCAACTCAAGTTGCAATTCCTCAAATTATATCTCAATTAAATTTATTTTAATTCCATATAAATTCAATTAATTTATCAATTTATTTAAATTTCATTCTTCTGGTTATTTAGATTCTTATTATTTCATCTTGTCATTCTGATTTTTATTTCATTAGGTCAGATCATTAATATGCTTAAATTTCAGATTATTATTTCATTAATTATTATTCTCAGAAAATCTTGTCTTATCAACTTTATTTATTTGTTTAATTTCCTAACAAATCGTTTAATATGGTTTATAGAACGTTGTCTTACAGTTTTATTACTTCCAAGTTATATCTCGTATTTAATTTTCATGCCAAAAATATTATTGCCATCACGACATCACGTTGGATCTGACTATCCACAACTACATTATATATCCTCCATTCTTCAAATATCACATTTGAATACCACAATTATTCCACAAAACTCCATAAATATTCAGCACATACAGCATGAATCTCAACAATTACGCTAAACTGGGTTCGACAACCTCATGTCTGCTTCAAAATGCATTAGCAACATTGCAACTATCACTTGGCAACTTCCACAAAATGCCTATCACAAACTTCACTTAACCATGTTGCACGATCTACAAAAAATATATAACTGGCTTCAAATTATCAACGCACACAATCTCCAATAACTGTAATTAATCTGATCACATCTAGACAACTTCTCAAACAATTGGAAAAATATTACCTTAGTAATTCAAGATTTGCTTTCAAATAGCATAAATTCTCTTACAATTCTCATAATTCACATCACAGAAAAACACCAATGTGCTATAATCTCTCATATCAAAATCTGCAATACTGATCTGCCTTAAAATAAATCTGACCATTAATGATTCATCTTACAAGATTCAATTACTTTAAATCCTTCTCAAAGGTATCAAACACAATTATAAAAATCATCAAAAGCATCAGCTGTACCAGCTGTTAAACTGAAATTACTCTCAAAAGAGTATAGCAACAAAATATTGGATTGGCAAACAAGAATTACAAATGTAACCCTGATGACATTTATCTTTACTTTATTTAACAAAATTTCGACTGATATGTGACTAGTAGTTCCTTGTTTGATTCACTTACAATCTCATGTACACTCGGATGATAAAAATGAGTCCCTCAATGGCAAGTAAGATGAGTAACCACCGTACAATCGTATAAATACGAAAGACCTCGCCCCGTCGACTACCATGATAGTGCCCTAAACGATGGGTAAGATCAGTAACCACCATACAATCGTATAAATACGAAATACCCCATCTCGACGACTAAAATGAGTGAATGTACCAGATAGGAATCAACAAGTCTCTAGTTGTCATAAAAGCGATATCCATTCACTAAAGTGAATAACATCTTAATATCTCCAAACAATCCAATGGAAAAAATCCCTACTGATGAATAATACACACTCGCTAGTATGCAATGAACTGACGAAGTAATTTAGATAATCAATTGCAGATCACGAGTTCGAAATACTCGTCACACAAAAAACTATTCATGAAAATTATCCTTGCTGGAAAAATGTCTAAAAGACCAAACATCTGCTTAATAAAGCCAACCAATGGTGAGAATTTCGTATAATGATGCCTGCCATATCATATGGTCACGCCATATTCTAGCAAAATTTCGAAGCATATAAAGTCAAACCATGTCTTAAACAATCGTATCACTCCTATTAGAAAAATATACATGTGTGCCCAGTATTCATGAAAATAATCGTATCAGAAAGTTATAACTCTTACAGTACCTTCTCATAATCAGCTGTTATTAAATTTCAAAGATCGTCGATTTTCCCTATGTAATGAATTTCTCGAAAGATCGGCGTGAATATCATTCCATCCATGCAATGACGATTGCCTTCGAATTCCAAATGAATCAGCTGGTGGGGACCTCCTTCTCGTCAGGAATCGAATCCATCGCTCCGTGGTGCCATCGCGTCTCTGTCTGCGTTTACTCCTACATGATAAACTTCTGGTTATCCATAGCGGATATTGTCCAAATCCTCACGAAAAAGTTCATAGAAACAGCGGACCCCCTATTCCTCTTCTACGTTACGCCACTGTTCTATACAATGTTCAGTTTAAGTGTTGAAAGTTCAATTTCCACAGCGGTTAAGTTTTACTTGTAGAAAATAAAATTGTTTCATCAGAGTGTCTAAGTTTATGAAACACCCTGTAGCTGTGTTCATACTCGGTAATTCATAATACTTCTTAAGACTGACTTGCATTAATGCACGAGCTAATGTTCCTAAGTGCATATGCTTACAACATTCCGTTTGCTTAAAAATTGTTAATGTTACTTGGACTGAGTTATGAAGTGCATAGTCGTAATGTCATTCAGAATAACTATGTACATTCGAATAACAAAGTTGCAGTATCTCGTAACTTTCTGCTTTTCGAATTCAAATGCTGAATAAACGTTCTAACTCAATGTAGTAATGATGTTCAGCTTCTGTTATAATGCTTGCTTATAATAATGGGAATTAACCCGCTCGGTTTTACTGCAATGCTATAATCATCTCCGCCTAAAGCTGGCCTCGCCATGTCGACTTTACTATGCCGTTCTGCGTTGAAATGCCGCTTGGAATAAAGTTCTCCAACTACTCGCAATGCTGTTTTAAGAAACCCCGGCCTCCTATGTTTGTTTGCTGCGGATCTCCGCCCGGCCCACTGACCTACTTGTCGCTCGTCGCTCGGAGAAGCCGAAACTGTCCCCTGCACTTTCCGTGACAGTTTCTGTTCTCGACGCGATCTGTACCATGCGCTTGGCGTGTGTTACTCAGCTCGACTTTCTTGCTTGACTCACAGAGCGCGACTGACAGTCTCTGCACTGGCTGGAAACTTACCTGCCTGGTGCGGTCACGTGACGTCCTCCCCACCACCGTGGTCTTGCGTCACAAATACAATCTCGAACCCCCATCATCTCGGCTATTAAGTTATAAAATAACTTAAGGGTTATCTGACTTCCTTCAAATTATTACCATATATAATGCATGTTATATCTCCTCTTCTAAGATGTTTAAATACCATGTTCCATATAGATCTTAATAAAGCTTCATATTTCCATCCATAATTCCATCTGCTTACAGATGTCAGTGCCTTCTAAATCCTAGACCTACTACGTCATCCTGACATTCCTCTTGACTCGATCTGAGCGCTATCTTTTCTTAACTCTACTCAAAACCTCAACTACGGCTTAATGTCGGCTGGCGTAGCCGATAGCCTCAACTAGGTATCGGGTACATCTCTCCCGTACATCTCCTTTTTTATCAGGATTGAGAAAAAAATACACTCTCATGCATTCTATATATAACACATGTACACGATAGCTCTACAATTCTCTTAATCAGCATAATGGTACTTTCTGACTCTCAACAGTGATGATTGACTTCCAATGATTAGCATCTTGATTCTGTATTACTTTGACGTCTGTTTCTGCCTTCGTCACTCGTGCTTGCTCGATTGACATCTCTGACTGTCTCCTCGAGTGGTGCACTAGGCTGTCTATTTTCTTGTCTCGATCTCTCCTTTTCACGATTATCTCGTCCTTCATTAGGATCGTTTCTTCGGCCATCCTGCCTGTCGTTCCGATTATACTGTTGACCTTTGCTCCAGTTATTTCTTCCACGATATCTATTGTTGTATCGATTTCTATCCTGATATCTGGAATTCTGGTTATAATTTCTATATCGGCTATCTCTTGCTTCCTGATCGTATGGCCTCTCATAAGGTCCTCTATACCGATCATTTCCACGAACGTTACGGATGTTTCCTCGATTTCTTTCGTTCCTTCTGTTTTCCCAGGAATCTCTTCTGTCCGTTTGAGCTGCGTTATCAACGACTATCGCATTCACCACTTGCGTGTTCCTATTGTCGTTTCTTGTATTTCTAGGCGTAACTTGAGCGCTTGTGTAATCCAATCGCCGTAAAATGTCGTCATAATGCTCAAGTGTGTTTGCTCCCGACGCTATGAGTGATCGCTGTACCTCAATCGGTAACTGTCTCGCTATAGCTTGCAAAAGCCCTTCTTCAGGCAATGGAGGAATCAGAAATTGCAATTTAGCCAACTGTGACGTAAAATAATTGGCATAATGCGTCGGATGTGATGCAGAATAACGCTTTGAGTACATTTCTGCTCTTACGTTCAGTTGATCCTCGGCACTCCAAAATCTCCTCAAGAATGCTATGGCAAATTGCTCCATATTCGCAAAATTGCTTCTGAATGCTCTAAACCAAGTAAGCGCAGACCCGTCTAAGGCGCGTTCGACTATCCTTAGCTCTCTTTCTTTGGCTACTCTATGTTCCGCCATGTAGTCTCGAATATCTCGCAGAAATTCGACTGGTGTGACCCCTGTATTTCCAGAAAACTTCCTCGGCTTGTCATCCAGATTTCTTATAATGGTAACTGGACCTGAGTATCGTTCGCTTGTACCCAACGTACTCCTGTTCGAACTTGGATTATCCTGAGGGGTTGAACTTGCCCTTTCGAATGTCACATTCGGTTGCGTTTGACGGTCTTCTCCCATGCTAACTTCTTGATTACCCAGACTGCGGTCTATCGGTGTCCGATTCATCGATATTTCCCCTGATGTAATATTTTGACTGGTGAAACTGTTAATCATAGATTCTATTTTAGTCATCCTATCTTCTGCCAATTTCTCTACGGTCTTGACCTGAGTCTTCAACTCATCTAACGACGTACCATTCTGCGTTTTGTTACTCTCGTCTAAATCGTTTTTCAACTTGTCAATCTTGTCTTCGCATGTATTCTTTACTGACGCGACTTGTTCCTTTAACAGATCAACATCTGTCCTAAATAGAGTTGAATCTATCTTCATCGCTTCCTTGTTCTCCGTAAATCTCGCTTCTAAGTTCGCCATACCTGCGATTAATTTCTCATCTAATCCTGCACGTTTTCCTTTTGCTTCGGCATCGACCTCACTATACCGTTCTTCCACGATTGCACCGACTCTATTTTTAAATAAAGCTAAGTTTTCATTAACCTTTTGCTCTATATCATCGTCCATCTTCCTAATATCTTTCTGCAATTGATTCTCTAATGATTTTAAATTAGAATTGACCTCTCCTAAGACATCCTCTTTAATGGTCCCAATTACTGACTTTAAACCCTTAATCTCATTACCTAGATTCATTTCTAGACCTTTGATTTTAGTCTCGAAAGATACTTCGGTAGACCACTCTTGAATTTTGCCTACATCTGCCACTAAACCATCGATGTCGAATCTCAACTTTGATACATTCGATTTAATGTCTTTCTGTATGGACATAACGTCTGTTCTTAAAGTAAAAATGTTTTCTTCTCCTCTACTTTCTAATTCAGTAATATTCTTTCTTAATATTTGAACATTTTCCTCTCCTTTCATATTTACTGCAATTATATCTAATTGTAAAGTCTTAAGCATTTCATTATTCTTTAAAGTTAATCTATTCTCTAATCTAGTTAACTTGTTTTCTAACTCCGTGTTAGTTTCTTCACTACGAGCTTGTAATTTCTCTTCCAATGATTTAAAATTGTCTTCACTATTTGACTGTAATCTTTCTTCTAATGATTTAAAACTATCCTTCAAGTTAGCTTCAGTACTAGTCTGTAATCTAGTCTCTAATGACTTTAAACTGTCGTTCAGATTGCCTTCGTTACTAATCTGTAATGCTTGCACATTTTCTTTACATCTAGCTTCTAACCTAGCTTCTGAACTATTTATCTGTTCTTTAACTTCCGTTTCCATTTTAGAAATAGTTTCTGCAATACCAGACATACCACTCTGCAACTCTCCTAACACCTTAGCTAAATCTTCCGGCAACATAATTATATTTTCAATAGACGTTTTATTCAGAGACGTTAGACAACAACACAATGTCTCAATTCCTGCATTCACTTGGGTATAGGAAAAATGACTTATAACTAACATGATATAATACTAATACGATTAACATGAACACTGGAATGGGCACACAAGTATATTGTCTGACTAAGTTTAATAAATTTTCTAACACAATTAAATGAACTTGAGATCAATTTCTCAGTAATCTAAATCTGATGTGATTTCATAGAATAAACAAAATCGAAGCCCCACAGGTGGGTAAAGCCAATTCTCCCTCTCTTCTCTGTACCCGTTCGTCCTGGGGATGCGATGACCCATCTGCTATTACATCGCATTCCTGGAGTTCCAGGACAGAGCGGAGTTAAATGAACCTCTAGTCAAATAAGGAATGTGTCGGAAATTCAGTTGAGTTATCGAAAAAGCAGTTGGGTAACACGAGACAAAGTATCTCTAGGGTCGTTACGGGCTTAAGTTTAATAAAAATAAATGCAAATATAAATGGGCGCCATCAACTGAATTCCTAGCAAACCACCTCCTTTCCTGGTTAAGCCTTACTCAAAACAAGGAAAGAAAAAGGAAAATCACATCATCATCAGATCACAACTAAGATAAAAACAAATTTATTGCACTTTGATAGTCAGACAGACATTTTAAATATACCTCCTACCTGAGAGTATGGTCGAATGCCAACGTTAAATTGTCATTGTCCAAAAATCGAACCATCTCTTTTCTAATCAAAAATATTCCATCCACATAAAACAGAAAAATCTCTAAAGTTCTCTTGGGTTCTCAGGATCACTGTAGCACTATGTCTTTCGTCACAGACATTTGTGATACCTGAGACCTAATTTCTCTTTAATTTAACATCATAAATGTGGATTTGAAAAAGTTATTAATCTGTATAAACATACACATATTAAAATCACATACTTTAAATATCACGCAATTTATGGCTTGCATGGCATAATTTAAATGTTGAACATGTTAGTCAAATGCTCCTAAACATCGAATAATTAATTTACACTATTTACATTGTCATTCATAATTACTTGTTTGTGAATTACAGAAAATTCACTTCTCATTGGTCATCATTATCATCATCATCAAAATTAAATATTTCTCACATTAATTCTCATTTCAAAATTCAACATATTCCTGTCAGAATCATTAATTCATCACCATTAAATCATTTAAATGAAAATTATTACCATCATTTCATTATGCTTTCTAATTATTCACACACTCTTATTTCATCATCTTCCTCAGATTAAATCGTCTTAAATCATCAATACAAATTGTTTAATTCCTCAACTGAAGTTGCAATTCTTCAAATTATATCTCAATTAAATTTATTTTAATTCCATATAAATTCATTAATCATCAGCTTCTTTAATTAATTATCACCTTCTAATTCAGTTATTCATCATCTATCCAATCATCTATTAATTTATTAAAATCAGTTTATTCATCCAATCTTCAATTCATCCATTTATTTAATTCATTGATTTATTTCAAAATTTAATTTATCAATTTATTTAAATTTCATTCTTCTGGTTATTTAGATTCTTATTATTTCATCTTGTCATTCTGATTTTTATTTCATTAGGTCAGATCATTAATATGCTTAAATTTCAGATTATTATTTCATTAATTATTATTCTCAGAAAATCTTGTCTTATCAACTTTATTTATTTGTTTAATTTCCTAACAAATCGTTTAATATGGTTTATAGAACGTTGTCTTACAGTTTTATTACTTCCAAGTTATATCTCGTATTTAATTTTCATGTCAAAAATATTATTGCCTTCACGACATCACGTTGGATCTGACTATCCACAACTAAATTATATATCCTCCATTCTTCAAATATCACATTTGAATACCACAATTCATTATTCCACAAAACTCCATAAATATTCAGCACATACAGCATGAATCTCAACAATTACGCTAGACTGGGTTCGACAACCTCATGTCTGCTTCAAAATGCATTAGCAACATTGCAACTATCACTTGGCAACTTCCTCAAAATGCCTATCACAAACTTCACTTAACCATGTTGCATGATCTACAAAAAATATATAACTGGCTTCAAATTATCAACGCACACAATCTCCAATAACTGTAATTAATCTGATCACATCTAGACAACTTCTCAAACAATTGGAAAAATATTACCTTAGTAATTCAAGATTTGCTTTCAAATAGCATAAATTCTCTTACAATTCTCATAATTCACATCACAGAAAAACACCAATGTGCTATAATCTCTCATATCAAAATCTGCAATACTGATCTGCCTTAAAATAAATCTGACCATTAATGATTCATCTTACAAGATTCAATTACTTTAAATCCTTCTCAAAGGTATCAAACACAATTATAAAAATCATCAAAAGCATCAGCTGTACCAGCTGTTAAACTGAAATTACTCTCAAAAGAGTATAGCAACAAAATATTGGATTGGGAAACAAGAATTACAAATGTAACCCTGATGACATTTATCTTTACTTTATTTAACAAAATTTCGACTGATATGTGACTAGTAGTTCCTTGTTTGATTCACTTACAATCTCATGTACACTCGGATGATAAAAATGAGTCCCTCATTAGCAAGTAAGATGAGTAACCACCGTACAATCGTATAAATACGAAAGATCTCGCCCCGTCGACTACCATGATAGTGCCCTAAACGATGGGTAAGATGAGTAACCACCATACAATCGTATAAATACGAAATACCCCATCTCGACGACTAAAATGAGTGAATGTACCAGATAGGAATCAACAAGTCTCTAGTTGTCATATAAAAGCGATATCCATTCACTAAAGTGAATAACATCTTAATATCTCCAAACAATCCAATGGAAAAAATCCCTACTGATGAATAATACACACTCGCCAGTATGCAATGAACTGACGAAGTAATTTAGATAATCAATTGCAGATCACGAGTTCGAAATACTCGTCACACAAAAAAACTATTCATGAAAAATATCCTTGCTGGAAAAATGTCTAAAAGACCAAACATCTGCTTAATAAAGCCAACCAATGGTGAGAATTTCGTATAATGATGCCTGCCATATCATATGGTCACACCATATTCTAGCAAAATTTCGAAGCATATAAAGTCAATCCATGTCTTAAACAATCGTATCACTCCTATTAGAAAAATATACATGTGTGCCCAGTATTCATGAAAATAATCGTATCAGAAAGTTATAACTCTTACAGTACCTTCTCATAATCAGCTGTTATTAAATTTCAAAGATCGTCGATTTTCCCTATGTAATGAATTTCTCGAAAGATCGGCGTGAATATCATTCCATCCATGCAATGACGATTGCCTTCGAATTCCAAATGAATCAGCTGGTGGACCTCCTTCTCGTCAGGAATCGAATCCATCGCTCCGTGGTGCCATCGCGTCTCTGTCTGCGTTTACTCCGACATGATAAACTTCTGGTTATCCATAGCGGATATTGTCCAAATCCTCACGAAAAAGTTCATAGAAACAGCGGACCCCCTATTCCTCTTCTACGTTACGCCACTGTTCTATACAATGTTCAGTTTAAGTGTTGAAAGTTCAATTTCCACAGCGTTTAAGTTTTACTTGTAGAAAATAAAATTGTTTCATCAGAGTGTCTAAGTTTATGAAACACCCTGTAGCTGTGTTCATACTCGGTAATTCATAACACTTCTTAAGACTGACTTGCATTAATGCACGAGCTAATGTTCCTAAGTGCATATGCTTACAACATTCCGTTTGCTTAAAAATTGTTAATGTTACTTGGACTGCGTTATGAAATGCATAGTCGTAATGTCATTAAGAATAACTATGTTCATTCGAAGTTCAAAGTTGCAGTATCTCGTAACTTTCTGCTTTTAGAATTCAAATGCTGAATAAACGTTCTAACTCAATGTAGTAATGAAGTTCAGCTTCTGTTATAATGCTTGCTTATAATAATGGGAATTAACCCGCTCGGTTTTACTGCAATGCTATAATCATCTCCGCCTAAAGCTGGCCTCGCCATGTCGACTTTACTATGCCGTTCTGCGTTGAAATGCCGCTTGGAATAAAGTTCTCCAACTACTCGCAATGCTGTTTTAAGAAACCCCGGCCTCCTATGCTTGTTTGCCGCGGATCTCCGCCCGGCCCACTGACCTACTTGTCGCTCGCCGCTCGGAGAAGCCGAAACTGTCCCCTGCACTTTCCGTGACAGTTTCTGTTCGCTGCTCGGAGAAGCTGAAACTGTCACCTTCACTTTCCGTGACAGTTTATGTTCGCGACGCGATCTGTACCATGCGCTTGTCGTGTGTTACTCAGCTCGACTTTCTTGCTTGGCACACAGAGCGCGACTGACAGTCTCTGCACTGGCTCGACCCTTACCTGCCTGGTGCGGTCACGTGACGTCCTCCCCACCACCGTGGTCTTGCGTCACAAATACAATCTTGAACCCCCATCATCTCGGCTATTAAGTTATAAAATAACTTAAGGGTTATCTGACTTCCTTCAAATTATTACCATATATAATGCATGTTATATCTCCTCTTCTAAGATGTTTAAATACCATGTTCCATATAGATCTTAATAAAGCTTCATATTTCCATCCATAATTCCATCTGCTTACAGATGTCAGTGCCTTCTAAATCCTAGACCTACTACGTCATCCTGACATTCCTCTTGACTCGATCTGAGCGCTATCTTTTCTTAACTCTTCTCAAAACCTCAACTATGGCTTAATGTCTGCTGGCGTAGCCGATAGCCTCAACTAGGTATCGGGTACAGTATGTAGGTAGAAAGATGTTAACACTATGCGTTAAGACTAACACTTTGGCCTTGACCAGCCTTGTAATATGAATTTGCTACCCAGACATGAGTTAGCTACTAGGGAACACTATGGTGACTATGCTTGTTATTGACCAGTGAGTAGAGTTTTAGAAAGCTGTTTTCTAGTTTGGTTTATATACAACAATACTTAGGCCTATATAGAAACCGAGCGACCATGTTTGCTCAACAAGACATTATACCAGAGACGATTAGGATACCTATGTAGAGCTTACCATAATAATGCTGGTCAACAAACAGTCACTCATTACTAAAACCCATGACATGATACCTAAGAGCTTTTTAAAATTATTTTAAGATGTCTTTAACTCTATACATTATTAAATACCCAGTTGAAACGACCACAATGTTATGTAAATACAAAAAAAATGTACATTAAAAACGAACAATTGGTTGAGTAAATATACACTGGAAAGTTTTGTCAACACCCTAGTCTACAGAACGAATTAAATTAGTAACGGTTGGGTTGGCCAAGTGGTTAATGCGTTTGACTTAAGTTCAAATTTCTTGTACAAAGAAGCAAGATTTCGAACCCCTTACCTGCTATAAATATTGCCTCAACGTGGCTTGTCGACACTGTATTATTAAGATACTCGGTACACAAACCACAGATAGAGTGTATTGTTTACGGTTACTCTTTATGAATATAGGCAGAGACTGTTCATGGTTAACAATTGCATTAATAGTGGGACATGGGGATAGCAATTAAGAAAACAGACAATACCCATACACAATTTTTATTTAATTAGTTTGTTTTTACAATAGATAGACACTGAATACAACCCTTTCTCTTTACCATTCCTTGTTATAGTTTTTTGAACACAACGCTTGTTGTAGATTTTTTCCACGTGGAACAATAGGTATAAAAACGTCATCCTCTTGTTTGTAATCATTATCACTATTATCATCATGTTCAGCATCATCATCATCATTTTTAGCCTACTTTCGATTTTTGCAAAAAATGAAAGTAGACTTATGAGATCAACACAGGGCGAAAAAAGTGTGTCTGTCTGTGTGTGTGTATGTGTGTGTGTGAGTCTGTGTGTGTGTGTGTGTGTGTGTGAGTCTGTGTGTGTGTGTGTGTCTGTGTGTGTGTGAGTGTGTGTACTCTGAATGTCTGTCCCCCCCTATCAATTCGAACACGGTGAAACCGAATTGAACGAAATTTGGTACAGAGGTAGCACTAGTAAAGGACACCTCAGTGTCATACTTTATATCGCCGCCATCTTTACCAAAACAGAATGGCGGCCACTCAAATGTTCAAAACGTAAAATCAAATTACGGCTAAACTAATCATCCGATCTCTACCAAATTCGGTGACAACATACCTTTATATAGGACGCGTCTTTCAACCAAAATTCAAGGTCATCGGCCATGCCATTTCAGGATGGCGGCCGTGTGAATTATGCAACCATTTTAATAAATAGCTTAAGACCCACCAATTCCGATTATCGAGCCTAGGGGGGTTTAAGCTATCCTGAAGGTCGTGATCCGTTATTTATTATAATTTAATATTATAATATTATACAGTACGAGTGGCTTAAAAGAACTGAGCTGTTTGTGTCACACGACAAGATGGCAGCTGTCCTCATGTGCCTGTCTTATATTTCAGTAGTTTTAGTATGTTGTATGTGATATACCGTACTGATACAATAATATAAACTTTGTATGAAATGATCTTTAATGAAGATGTACTGCAGTGAAGAAATCGTTTATTTAAAGTCATTATTTGCCAACAGTTTGTATCTAATATATCAGTTAAGAACAACTGACGTCATGGATACGCTTAGCTCAGGGCTAGCATGTTAGTCTGACACGCAGTTGACTGGGGATCGAGTACTGCTACAGTTAGGTTTTTTTTTTCTTGAATTCTTTTACAAATGATGTGCACGAGCTTTTCCCACAGATACTGAATAAAATGTCATTTAGCTCAAAGGAGAGTATAAAGTATACACTCGTATATTAATAAAATCACAGTCCCAGCATCGCACATAAACAGAAGACATTAGAAAAAGGAGAATAGAAGAACTAGATACACGTTGTCATTAACCACAGCCTTCTTAATGCCTCTGTACGGTGCTGTCCTCTTGTGGGTTATGTGGGTAATATTGTTCCAAACATAACGCTGTGTAAATGCCTGAGCTGGCCTCCTGAAGTATGGCAATTTTGTAATACTGGTAGTTCAACTATTAGCCACGATCGCGCTCCGAATACCTTTAAACACTGCCAGCTGGATCGCCTCCCTCTTGGCTACTTTAAACTGCCTACTCATTCAACACCCATAGAACACTGCCATCGTAGTACATTACGATGGCAGTGCATAGGCGTACAAGATAAAGATTAATTCACTGATAGGTCGCAGCACCACTACTGTGATTGGGGCGGAAGATTCTTAATTTTGCAGGATGGCTTAATATAGAGATTAACGGACGTGAATGCATTACAATAAGTTAGTAGTTTTGTTATTCAATCATCATAAAGTATATAATATTGATCTTGACACTTACTGGCTTATTATCAATATAAAAGAAAACAAACAATACATTGTGGTTGGGGTGATTGTTTTAGGGATGAGGACAAAGAGTCATAAAGATACCCATACATTTAGGAGAAAGTAGGCTATATGTTCTTTGCTGAACATCTTGTTGTCACTATCATTATAATCGTCATGCTTATCATCATCATCATCATTTTCATCACTATCATTATAATCATCATCATTGTAATAATCATCATCATCATAATCATCACTATTACTATATAGTCCTTCTTGATTTTCTTGCAATACCACTCTTTGCATAGTCTGTGTTGACCTTGAATGTGTTGAGTGTTTCTTGGACGTTGACAACGGTCCTAACATGACTTTTTCAGGACATGATAAATGCTTTTTAACTAACAATGCGTTATCTTGAGCGGCAATATTGTTTTCTTGAACTTGTTTTTTAGCATTTTGATGATTGTTTGTTAACAGCAACCGTGTTCGGTTTGGAGCACTACATTGATGAACACTCACACTTAAAACCTCACTATTTTTACTTTTCAGATTGCCTCGATAATTTTTGACCTATTTTTTGAGCATCGCTAGAATATTATTCTATCTACATTATAGTTATAAGAGGTGCCTTTATAGAGTTCACGTTGTTTAACTTTGTTGGTTGTAGTAAGTTCCATAGTAGTAACTGACCTGTCACTATGATTTGCACACTACAAAGGTTACAAGTGTTTTGGTGGTAGGGTGACTTACCATAAGCTTTTATATATATATCATCATCATCATCATCATCATCATCTATTGCATGTGACAGGCCATTAAGACCCATAGCAGAAAAACAAGGGTATACAATGCTTGATTACAATATAAATAGCAAGCATAACATAATGCATAACATTGTACTTCATAACAGGAAGAATGATTTCAGCTTCTCAAATAATGGTTGCATATATTAGACCAACGATTTCTATCCCTGGAATCTTCCATACCTGCATCTGGATCCACCTGGTTCAGTGCCAACATAACTCGATATTTCATCTTGTTCTTGGTTGGCTAAAAATTTAACACACGGTTCGGGAGAGTACCTTCTGCTCTGATAATGTGTCCTAACCATTGTAATCTTCCTCTCTCTATCTCTCTACTGATGTCTGCCTTTTTATAACATCTATATAACTCCACTTTACTCCCTCTTTCCCAACTGTCAGTTTCTGGGCAGTATTTTGGGCCATAGATTTTCGGCAGCATTTTTCTTTCAAATGCACATATATGTTCTTCAAAAGTTCTTGGAATCGCCCACGTTTCACAACCACACATTAAAACAGGTCGTACTAGGGTCATGTATAGGTGGATCTTGTTTTCCTGAGATATTAGACTTGTCGTGAAAATTCTATTCATGCTATGGGAAACGAGTAGCGTTGGTGATTTTTTTGTCTTATTTCCTTTTCTATTTCACATTTGTTTGTCAATATTGGTCCTAAATATTTGAATGATTCAACTGTCTCAATTTTGTGCATTCCAACGTCGATAGAGATCGGAATATTCTGCCGACGTGATATAATCATGTATTTTGTTTTCGATTCATTAACCACCAACCCTATTTTCTTTGCTTCCAGTAGGAATCTTGATGTATCAGTCGTTACCTGATCCTAAGTGTTCCCCATGATCACCACATCATCAGCAAATGCTAGAATTATGTCGGATCCGACCATCTCCATTTACCTATTTCAACCAGTTCCACGTTTAATCTTTTCCAATGCTATATTGAAAAGGACTGGGGCTAGAGGATCTCTTTGTCTTAGTCCACTTTGAACGCTAAAGGATTCTGATACTTGATTTGCAAACCACACCTCGCAACTAGAGTCAGAGTAACAGGTCTTGATCAACGTGATGTACTTCATTGGAATGCCCATCTCGTGCATAGCCATCCATAATACTATACGGTTTATACTGTCATAGGCCTGACGAAAAATCAATAAAGATGAAATGCAATTCCTTGTCAAATTCATATAATTTCTCCTGAGTTGCCTCAATGAAAAGATGTGGTCGATAGTAGACCGACCAGATAAAAAACCACATTGGTATGAGCCTATAATGTCTCCCAAAATGGCTTAAGTAGAGTCATAAGCAGTGAGGTAAAATTAGTATATCCTATCTCGAGTAAGGCAATACTTTGGTAGTTAGAAGGTTGTGTGGCATCACCTTTCTTAAAAATGGGGCATGTCACGGCTCTTTTCCACTCGGAATAACTTCTTTCCTCCAAATATTAACAATTAATTGCTGCAGATTTTTCATTATCACTGCTCCACCATACCTAATCAACTAGGCAGTAATTCCACTTCCTCCCGGAGCTTTGTTGTGCTTCAGAGATCCCTCAATATGTCTTATCACTTCAATAGTTGGCACAGGTACTTGCATTTCCCCCGTCATCATTGGCACCTGTGCATTTATAGCATCCATCTCAACATTTAGTAACTGATCAAAATGTTTTCCAAATAGATCTGCCTGTTCTTCAGGAGGTAAAATTTCTCCATCTTCGACCTTTAGTATCAGTGTCTATTGCTTGTAGATTCCCCTCACAGGGTTAACATTCTAAAGAAGGATCTCGATGCTTTCTTGGATTCTTCTATTGCTGTCAGTAGTGCCTTACCACGATCCCGTTTTTTCTGTCGGATGAGTCGATCTGTCATACGTCTCACATCCATATACGCTGCATTATTCTCTTCAGATGGATATTTCACCCATTGCAATCTTTTTATTGTTCTGTTTTTCACTGTGACTTGACACTCATTATCAAACCAGTTTTTTGTTTGTTTTGTTTTTGGTCGCTGTCCCAAAACTTCATTTGCACTTTGTAGAACTGCCCTCCGCAAACAGACCAATGTCATTCCACATCTTCTAATGTATTTGATGTAGGAAGGCACTCCTTGATATATATATTCGCTTATGTATTGGCTTTATTGGATTATGTATCGGCTTATATATTGGCTTATGTATTGGCTTATGTGTTGGCTTATGTCTTGGCTTATGTATTGGCTTATTGGCGTATGTAATGGCTTATGTATTGGCTCATATATTGGCTTATGTGTGTTGGCTTAGGTTCTGGCTTATGTTTGTTGGCTTATGTACTGGCTTATATATTGACGTATGTGTGCTGGCTTATGTATTGACTAATGTATTGGATTATGTGTGTTAGCTTATGAACTGGCTTATGTATTGGCTTATATATTGGCTCATGTTTGTTGGCTTATGTATTGGTTTATGTATTGGCTTATGTATTGCTTCATATGTATTGGCTTATATATTGGCATATATATGAGCTTATATATTGGCTTATATATTGGCTTATGTGTGTTGGCTTATGTATTGGCTTATGTGTTGGCTTATATATTTGCATATGTTTGTTGGCTTCTGTATTGGCTTATGTGTGTTTGCTTATGTATTGGCTCATGTTTTGGCTTATGTATTGGCTTATATATTGACTAATGTATTGCCTTATATGTATTGGCTTATATGTATTGGTTTATGTGTGTTGGCTTATTTATTGATTTATGTATTGGCTTATGTGTTGGCTTATTTGACGAGTTATTTTTGTCAATGTATTTAGTGGCTTATTTTCTTGTCTTGGAAAGTATCTTAGTCCTTTTAATGGCAGCATAATGCTTACCGCAGTAAGCACAAGGCTTAACATAGCTAATCGTTGATACTTTCATGTCAACTGTTAAGCATGAACTAATTTGTAGTAAAGTTAACTTGCCTATAAGAATGGTAGTTTGTGGTATGTGCAGTTTAATGTAAGAACAAAAGTGACAGCAAAGTGGTAGAAAAGTGATGGCAATGTGATATCAATGTGATAGCAAAGTCGTAGAAAAGTGGTAGAAAAGTGGTAGCAATGAGGTAGAAAAGTGGTAGCAAAGTGGTTGAAGAGTTGTAGCAGCTTATAGTAGTCATGATTTTTACTTGAATAAGATTTGAGTTAATGTGATTTCTAAACCTTAGTAGTGAGTAGTCAGTCTTGGTTCATATAGGTGAGAAACGGATAATACTTTACCTTCAGCTACCCTAGTTTCAACTACTTTTCAAGGTCACTCTCCCGAACATTGCCGGAGACTGCCGATAAACACCTATGTTATCATGGTGCACACCTGCGTTTGCTTATGTGTTGGCTTATTTATTGGCTTATGTATAGGCGTATGTGTTGGCTTATATGTATTGACTTATTTGACGAGTTATTTTTGTCAATGTATTCAGTGGCTAATTCTCTTGGACTTGAAAATTATCACAGCCCTCGGTTTTAAGTAAGCAACAACAACACAACAAAATTCCAAAAATCCAAAGTACTTGAAGGTTAGTGATTGACTCGCAACACTTAAATTTACCTCTATCCCACGCCCAGTCATGAACATTATATTTTACATGTTTTCCAAAATATATATATATATATTGGTAAGTAGGCTATATGTTGTACCCATATGATGTTTAATGGAGAACGTGTGTTCGCATCCCGCCGGCTCACGGTCATTCGGGGGCGGAGCGTTCTCCCGCTGAACGACCACACGTTCAGGATTTGAATACTACCAGGTATCAACTCTACAATGAAAACACACACACCTACAAAAATGAATTTAATTTGAGCTAAATCATGGCATAAAACAAACAAAAGAACATTTATATTTACAAAAATAGCAAGGCAACAACAAAATTTGAGCAATCAAAAGAACAATTCTAACAAAACCATCCTAAAATTGGTTATTATCTGTGCTCTTCACTGCTGGTTATTCTAATTCACAGATTAGATTGATCCAGCTCTCATGGTTCCCATAACCATCCTCTGCTAATTATACAAATCATTTAAATAATGATAGTCCTTCAATTGATGCCTCACTGCATCCACCACTAGCTTGATCTCACTTAGGAATACGCCTACAATCACTCATTCCCATTTATCATTATTATTAAGTGTTCACAATTTCGCTTAGTTCACTTCAGACCTCAATCGCTAGTTGAGTCCATATTAATTATTAATTAATATCAAACAACACTTGCTTCTGCAATTATGTTATATTTAAATAAGGAAGGAAGGAAGATTGTAGTTTTACGTGACCGTGAATCTTGTGATTATGAGCCACGGGACCTCCTTTTTACGTGGAATCCGAACCACAGGACATGGCATTTCACATCGAAAATCTCACATGCATTGACCGGGAATCGAACCCAATATATTTAAATACAACTTGACTATAATTACTTAGTGTTATCAAAAATTCAAGTAGATCATTTATCTTTATAATATTATCTTACAAATGCATACAATTTGACGTGGTTCCGTCATCATCCTTTCCCTTTTCAAAACGCTTACAAGTGTAACGTGCTAATATTTCAAACCATACTGAATTCTAACTCCACCATTCGCCATCCGAACCGGTCATATCAAGTCATTATCTTGTGTCAAGTCATCATAACCCCTACTGCATGGAATACCATCAGACATGGGTTTATCCCTTAGATATGTGATTATGAGGTCGTGCAAAAGTTATTATTATTATTATTTTATAACTGGGTCAAATATTAAGATCTCGAGATTTTCGAGATGATTACTCATTAACACACATACAATGGATTCTCACTTCCACAACATTCAAATTGTAATTAAATCACGGCATAAAATTTTCATATCTTAATTACCACTATCTTTAGAAAAGGTTTCAGGTCAGTCTGACCCTCTCCTCGTTTTACAATGAGCTCTTAGTCTGGCCCTCACCAAACATGGCTGACTCATATATCGTCAGCTGTCACCCAGTGCCTTCCTAGTGTGGTACTTAGGGCGACCTCGGGTCTACGACAACATTATTTTACAAAGAGCAAGGTTACTCCCTTGGCTTAATTTATGCAGGCTGTCTATTCTGACTGTGTTTACCTCAGGAAGACGGAAGGATTTAATCGTTCTAAATTCCCTATCATTAGGCTTCATTAACTGGCCTACACGGCTCATCTACATAGGTCATCAGAGGAAAGAGTTTCAGATAGTAGTGAAGTCCTGGGGATTATTTGCAGCTCGCGCATTAGTGGGGTAGGCTGTCCCGTATTTCCGTCTGCACAATTATTATCCCACTCCCTTGAGGTGATTACACAATACATATTTAGGGTGGCCTTCAATCCAATGTCTAGCCGCTCGTTGATGCTGGTCTAGGTGTAGGCTCTTACCAACCTATCATGTCCCAACCGCTCTAATACCATAAATAGGATGCTCCGCGGCAAATCCTCGAAGATTCATTCGCAAGCCCACAGCTATGCGAGAATTATACTCGATGCTGAGCTTGCCTAATATCCTGACTGTCACTCGACTGAACTGTCCCTCACATATTTAATGTAAAAGATATGGATTCTATCTTTACATTGCTGATATCAGCAGCACTTCAACGTTTCTATTAAATTCTTCCGTTCCTAATAACTTCATTTATCTGTATCTCATAAACTGTTGCCCTATCACTGAAACATTAATACATTGATTAATTATCTTAAACATCTCAGTTAGCTCCAATTAGCTTCATAAAAATGTTTGTTTATTTATTACGGACCTTCTTTACTTAAAATCACTGCTTCAATTACTGCAGGGATTACATTTAACATGTCTACAAACATTACCCTGTTTCTTACGTCTTTACAAACTACAATTACGTACACATTAACTTATGATTCATTTGACTTGACACAACATAACCGTAATTTCCTGTCATCATTCTAAACATTCATGTTCGCTAATGACATTGACCGTTCGATCATCTTTCCATTCATCTTTACTTTCATCATAGACTTGACTTTACTCATTACTTGACGTAAATCAATCATAATTCAATCACAAATTGCTTCAACCACATGTGTGGTTTCCTGGCGAGAGACGCCTAGAATAAGTTCCAACTTGACTGACACGTCGCCTGTCTGGCACGCCCACTCAACTGGACTCATTAGTCTCCTGTCAATCTCTGTAAATTTCAGGACTCTGGGCTTAGAAATCCGTATGTTCCTCTACAAACCATACAGTATTCCTTCAGTAATTCCATTATTATTCGATTGATGCCGTCGGGATATAGGTTGAATTACTCCTATAATCTTCCTCTGCCTCAATCTCCTGGGGTTCCTCCTGACTTCTCCCTCAGAGTGTGTGGGTTCAGTTCTCCTCTGTCTTCCTTGACTGACCTCTTCTCCCTGGAGTACCAGGTTCGTGTCCAGTCAGCACACTACCCTCGGGCACAATGTTTAAAATAAAAATCCTAAAAAGTCATATGTTAACTCCACCTATCTCTATCACACTCTCATAGCCAGGCCTAAAAATTAGTCTTAACGTATAGTATAATCACCTGTCTACCTACATTGCCGTGTGTAATAAATCGTTAATAAAAAATCTAAAATCTAAATTCTAATATCAACATCCTGATCTAAAATCTAAAAAAAAAAACATAGTTCCGTATAGGGAATGCAATTTCAAGTAATATAATTCCTTAGGCTATATGTTTTTCTTTAATGATTAATTATATAAAGTTTCGAGTCAGTGACTTAACAGTTTGGTCTTTTGGCTAAATGTAAAAATATAAAATCATAAAAATAAAATCTAAATTCTAAAAACTAATATCTAAGAAATGAATGATTCATAGTAAAGGGATTGTAATTCCATGTAATACAAATCCTTATGTCATTCCTTAATAATTCGTAACTGAAAATGTTAAGTCATGATATTATGGTTTGATATTTTCGCAAAATATAAAATCTATAATCTAAAATCAAAAATCATACATGCATTAATTTAAATCCTAAATCAGGGTTTTAAATTATAAATTCAACAAATCTTGGGTTCGCAAAGCCATATAACACTTCATGTGTCGAAATCCGATTATTGGTTTATAAAAATCTCTGGTCGATATCCTTGCCGTTCTGGGTATTTTGGATAATTCATGGGCTATGGGAAAGGGAACTTTGCGTCGAGTCCTATAACACCTCGTACAAATCTTTAGCATTCCTGGTTAGCGAGATATTAAAAACCTGATGACCTTTTAGTTTTCGGTTCTTTGGATAAATGAGTAGGCCCTGGAAAAGAGAGCGTTACCCTGAATCCCTTGATGCCCCACATGACCCTATCCGATTATTAGTTTATAAAATCTCAGGCATATGACCTTGCGGTTTTGGATATTCTGAGTAAATTCATTGGCCCTGGAAAAGGGTTGGCTATCCTGAGTGCTATGACACCTCACTTGACCCTCTCAGATATTCAGTTTATAAAATCTCAGGCAGATGACCTTGCCGTTTTGGGTATTTTGAGTAAATTCATGGGCCATGGAAAAGAGGGCGTCTTGTCGAGTCCTATGACACGTCACACGTCCACATCTGGTTATTGGTTAGCAAGATATGAAAAAGCCGATGTCCTTTTAGTTTTGGGTCCTTTTATTAAATTATGGGGGCTATAGAAAAAGAGGGGGCATCACCCCAAGAACTAGGACACCACTTACAAGTCTTTAGCATAATTGGTTAGCGAGGTATTAAAAAGCCGATTACAAATTAGTTTTGGGTTCTTTGGTTAAATTAGGGGGCTATAGGAAAAAGGCCCTACGACACCTCATATGTCCAAATCCGATCATTGGTTATCGAGATATTAAAAAGCCGATGACCTATTAGTTTTGGGTTTTTTGGTTATATTTAAAAAAACTCATCCAAAAATAATAATTTAAAAAGCCAGCCATCTTACAAAAGCCGAGAGTGTGCATGCGTACAAATCAAAACAAAAATGTTAATTCATAATAGTGTAAAGTCTTATTCCTGTGATATATGCAGAGCAAAGTTTACTGAAAAGATTACCCCGGGTAAGAGTAGTTTTTATCTTGGGGTGAAAACGGGTCGTTTGTAGGAAAGGGGGCGTCCGTTTGAGGAATTTGACACCTCGTACAGGTCTCTATCATTAATGGTTCGCGAGATATCGGAAATATTACATGGCTGAGGATGTACAGTCGGCGGGAGTGGTGGTGGGGGGAGCAAAACTCCTACAGGCCATCTACTTTCAGGATTTGGAAAGACACATATTTGTCGTTAATTAACAGTCCTAGCTACAGCTATAGCCTCCAAACTTGGCAGCACAATCCAAACTGTAAATCTCTACAATTTGATTCCCATGACATTTTGTCGATCCTCCATGGATTACACCTTATATCGTATATATTATATGATATTATATGATCAAAACAGAAATGTGATGATAACCACTGATTTTATTGGCGCTTGAGAAATCATTCAAAATTAATAAATGAAATACAATTTATTTCAATTACTGATGTGTTCAAGAAAATTGTATCTAGAAGTTAGCGTATCTAGAAGCTTACTTTCATCAAGTTACAAGGTCAGCACATAAATCGTACAAGTTTTACCCCTTGGAGAAGTCAGCGTAGTATACATTTGTGATTATAATCACATCAATTTACTATATTGCTACTGCAAAATTGTTCTGTGACAGAAACGTTTCCCACAGATAATTTCCACCATGAAGGCTAGTATTGAAATGCTTACTCCGAACAATAGGACGGCAAATGCTCCTTCTAAATGTTCTAAAGTAAATACTACAATTTGTTTCCTTTCTATTCTCTCTCTTTTCCTAATCTCTTGAAAATTCAGCTCTTTATTTTCAACAGAGAACCATTTTGTCAAAATTCCTGACTCTGCTATCCTTTTTACTATACAATTCACTTTATCTGTATATGGACTATTCCTTCTAAGATAAAATGAAATAGGAAAAGAAACCTCTGCACTTGTCAAAGGAATGTAAACTTTGCGTTCTCCTTTTATGGATTGGAAAAATCTGATAATAGAAGAACGGGGACTAAAGACAGCAAAATTGTCTTCCTTCTCAAACTTGGTCAAACATTGTTCTAAATTGGTGCAAAGCTCCGTGCTTTTATGCATCTCACTATGAGTTCCTTCACCGTCGTATAACAAGTGCATAAAGAACGATTCAGCTCCCCGATGTAGTTTGGAATTTAGCAAGTCCTCAAGATCTAAGACTTGCTTTTCATGGCCAGGGTAAGTAAGGACACCAACGAGAATGGATTGGTACGCTGAATTCACGATCAGACTGTAGTATGTCACAATCGCGAAGAATATCCGTGATCTAGAGAGTTCTGGGAGGTTATTGATTGAGATACCTATCAACACAGACCACGTGTTGAGAGCAGAGACAGTCATGCTATCCTTAGGAGATAGCAAGTTATCGACGACTGATACCAATACGTATGAAATAATGAGCAGAATCCAAACCTCAGAGCTGAAAATGGTCATGATTGCTTCCCAGTTTGATATCTTTTTAGCTCTTGGGACGTACCATAACACTCCATCCCTAACATGTGGGACACTCATATCCAATACTGCCCATCGAGTCACGTCTGGATAGAATCCAGCAAATGATAAATCAGCTCTTCCATTTACTACGTCACCCAAGCTCCCTACCCACGTTCCATTGGGAAGAACACCACCCCATCTACCGAACGAACTGCTCGTAAAAGTTGGATCGACAAAACGAACTTTGAGTTTGTGGTAATCTGTCACTACAAAAAATATCTTAATCTCGATGCCATTTTCGTACCAATTATCCTTTGATTCCTCTTTAATGACATAAGGTTTATTATCAAATGTTACCACAGTAATGGGACAATTATTGAATGTTTGGGGCACTGTTGTTGGAAATAGTTCCCTGTTCCATTTGCAGTGACATTCTTGTTCTATTTTCCACTCTCCTATAACAGTAACATCCTTGAAATTCCTTCCACAATTTCCCGATTCACTGAAAGGAAACCACATGTACATCTTTAGAAAGAGGGTCATGCTATCAGTTCCCTGTGACAAGACGAGCACGATAAAGTTGAGCACGTACATCTCCCACATCACCTCCACGACACGGCCAACTGCTTCCAATTCGTCCTTCTTCTCCACAGGGTTCATAGCAACAATGATAAACCGAGCACTTGAATTCCAAATGTAAGTTAGGTCCAAAGTTTCAATTTGCCTGAGAAATGGATTCCTCTCTTCACTAGGATGCAAGAGTATTAATACACTATCTACATGATGTCTCTCATGTTTCTCTAACTTTCCATTCCTACAATAAGAGACTGCACCAGTATTTGTGTGATAGTTTTTAATGAATGGATCAAGAAATGATGATTCTGAGGGATCCATACAAATTAGAAGAGCCTCTTTTTGAATGAAGAAACTGTCAATAATGTTCTGAAGACAAGCATTCAGGTAGTGTACCGATACTTCATAAAGTGCTGGAAGTTGGAGTAGTTTCGAACATTCTGTAGCCAACAGTAGTGATACGAGGATGTAAGTGTGGCTTCGCATGTTATAACGGTGTTCACCAATACATACAGTAGTTTGATCGGTGCTGAATTAGCTCATGTAAATAGTTGTCCACACTTCTGTCGCTGGATTACCGCTGGTCAGTAACTCTGAAAAGAAAAGAATATTATGACAGTAAGTATTATCAGAGTTATCTGCAACTTGGAGACGCCATCTAAATGATAATGTCTCGTAGTAGGGACTGGTGCTCTTAATTGTGCTCCATTTACTCTTTAGTTAAGGGCAGTGCCGGATTTCTGCCTAGGCCTACGAGGCCCCGGCCTAAGGGCCCAGCAAGCCTAGGGGCCCCAGTGGCGGAATCGTCACATGAGCTCAAATGCCTGGCTCGCTTTCTCAAAAAGCTTTATCGAAAATAATATTATAAAAATATTTTTACTACATTTTGCCAAAACTTACAGCCCTGTGCGCAACAAAGATAGAATTAGGCCTCTTTGTTCCCCCTCTCTCTCGCCTGCAGTATCCATGCTTAGCATTGCCAGGCCACGCGCAGGCAGTCCATTCTATAGGCTCCGTGCGTCACTTCTCTGGAATGACATCTTGGAAATGTTCAACAAAGTAAGCAAATCTCTCCAATCTGCTAACATCGACCTGGGTATGATCGTTGAACTGTATCAGTCTTTTGTAACATACCTAGAACACTTAAGGAAATCCGGTACCTTTGACCATTATGAGTCGAAAGTTAACACTAAAAGTGATAAAAATATCCAGCATAACTCAACACATTGCTAGCGTTTCGCCCCAGCGTGCCAATTGGGCTCTTCAGTTGGTAAAGGCACACCTACAAAGACGCGTAGCAGGTACACACTGAGAAGGCAAATGCAAGACGCCGCGCCACATATGTGGCCACGTCACGAGCATGCCAATGCACCACCGGAGTCAAAAACTCCACTTCCAGCAACAATAAACCTTGCTTTGGCATTGAATACAATCAAAAGTTCTCGAAAAAGACACAAAATGAGTATTGTCCGTTGAGCCATTATAATTAACACTAAAAGTGATAAAAATTTCCAGCATAACTCAACACATTGCTAGCGTGCCAATTGATTGTATTCAATGCCAAAGCAAGGTTTATTGTTTCTGGAAGTGGAGTTTTCGACTCCGGTGGTGCACTGGCATGCTCGTGACGTGGCCACATATGTGGCGAGGCGTCTTGTGTTGGTCTTCTCAGTGTGTACCTGCTACGCGTCTTTGTAGGTGTGCCTTTACCAACTGAAGAGCCCAATTGGCACGCTGCACAGTGTATCGAATCCCAATTCTAGGTGGAAAAAATTAATAACTTCGTTAATAGTGATGGGATTCTATTAAAAGTTGACAATACACCGTTTTCGAGGTCGCTGAATTCATTTCTGGCATCGTCTAAAGTGTACGATATTCGGGGGTAAATATATAGAGGTGAGGGGTAAGGTTAGGTGTAAAAAATGACCGAATGCAACACAACAATTATCCATTTTTGGTGGTAAAAATCACGATTCGGATGTGTATATGATAGTTTATGACAGTGGTAAGCATACTATTTAAAACTGGATAAAATATGAATAACTATGAGACTTTCAGTCAAGTATTCTTGTTACACCTTATTTGAGGGAATAGACTGTATCTAGTTGGCAATCATCCAGATTTAAAAAAGTATATTAAATTGTAATTAAGCATAGAACAACGAAATATGCACAAAAATAACATTCATTTTCTAAAAATAAAAATATTCGTCAAAATCATACAAACAATTTCTTTATAATAAAATGTAATTTTACAGTCCTGTTAATGACGTAGTTTTATTAAACATACTTCACATACGAAAACAATATTATTTCGCTAGAAAAGCATGGAAATAAAGACAACATTTATTGAATATTAGGCCTATTTATCCTATTGCAAATAAAAAGGAAACGTCCATTCGTCAAGTAATGTTCTCATTAATCTCACTCCGCTTAATAATAACAAAATGTCTAATGTTCATTCGTCACCTGTATCTTCTGTAGAGTTCAGAGCATCGTAATCATTCCTATACTGGTCTTAATCATTTGATGTCAAAGTTCCTTGGGGGTCATTAAGTAACTCAATAGCATCCATAGGTAGATTACCTATGTAAGTGGCATTTTTCTACCTGCACTTTCCCATTTTTGTTAATATTATGAGATATCAACTTAATTTTGTTTCTTAGCTCCTGCACCTGAGTGTCAGTAAGAGTTGCAGGATCAAATTTATTCATAACATATTGAAATATGACGTCTGTTCACCCCTATTTACGACACGACCGCCACGCGTTGAAAAATTCTTCTCGCGGTAATGCCCACATAGTCGCTGAAAATAAGAAAATAAACCATCATGCACATTCGTGCGCAACCAATCCACTACAGATCCGGAATCTACATTAAATTTTCTATCGAATGACGTTTAAAGTAAAGTGGCACTTTGAGGCACTCATAAAGTAAATAATTTATTTAGTGCAGAAAGCTTGTATTACGCATAAAAGTGCGAACACATAGGGCCTACCTCTTTTCATTATTCCATGAGCCGCAGAAGACAACACCTCGTTGAACTCACTAGAATCACAACGTTCGGTTCACTCCGACACCTCCTATGTAATGACCTGATAACTGCCAGGAAGACGTTTCAGCATCTATAACCTCCCTCCTACGCACCACAGAGCGGAAAGGGAGACCGAAGGTCACCATCTGGTTTGTTCACTATCGAATGAGCCAGTTTTCGCTTTCATTTGCGACAGTGAATTTTTTCCACCTAGATATGGGATTCGACACACTGTGCGCTGCTGCGAAACGCTAGCAATGTGTTGAGTTATGCTGGACATTTTTATCACTTTTAGTGTTAATTATGATGGCTCAACGGATAATACTCATTTTGTTTCTCTTTCGAGAACTTTTGATTGAGTCGAAAGTTATTGAAAAATCCGGTGAAAATAGCTATGCATATGACATGCAGGGGAAACGTAAGTAAAAGGAAACGAGACTGAACCCTCTGGAAGGGACAGATTCAGAGTTACCATCTTTAACGTCATTATGGATAGACTAATTACAGAACTACGGATATGCGGATCTGCTTTTGAGGAGTTAAGTAAAAAGTTGGACTTTCTTACGAAACTACATCGTTTGGAATCTTAAGATATCCGTGAAGAAGTCAGAACCCTTATAACTTTTTATCCAGGGGACTTGGATAGGACTTTGGAAAACGAGTGTCTGCACCTGCAAGCTCATTTGTCGTCGAATGATTAAGTTATGGAATTATCGTCACTGAAGCTATACAAATACTTATCGGAAAAAAATTTTGGATATTCATCAAACGTAGGAATTGCGCTCCGAATGCTGTTGTGTACACCAGTTTCAAACTGTTCAGCAGAACGGTCGTTTTCAGCGCTAAAGAGAGTAAAGAATTCCTGAAGATCTAACATAGGAGAGAACAGGCTCAATTCACTCTCTTTAATGTACATAGAGTTAGAAATAATGCAGTCAATTGACTATGATGACGTCATTCATTCTTTTGCAAAGAAGAAAGTTCGTCGTATGATTCTATTAATTTTATAGAATGACGTAACTATAGTAACATGGACTTAATATTCTGATGATTATTAAAGTCGATTAAAAATTATATGTTCTGTACTAACTTAGTGCATTTAATTTGCTAAATTTCCAAAGTAGCTTCGAGATGGTGGAAGGGGAGCCAAATGTCAAGTGCCTAGGGGCCCTGGATCTCTAAGTCCGGGCCTGGTTAAGGGGGGAATTTAATACTTTTGTTGAATAATTGTTTGTGAATATGTTGCTCATATGCCCCTAGTATAAGGTTACACATGAGCAAGTTAGATGGTTAATTTTTCGTTAATCGTTTGGTTGTTAGTTGGATGTTGTTCTTTAGATATGATGGAGATTACTCATCGCTACCCGTAAAAACATGCTGCCAAAATGCATGATGGATATTTCTAAAAGTAAATGCTCTGGAGTAATACATTCCCATTCGGATATTCGGGGGAGAGGAGGGTGTCTTGCGAGGAATCCAAGGAAAGGGCAGTAGGAGACAGAAGCAGTAAAGTGTAAGATTAAAATTCGATTCAGAATTTTAAATGTACGGACAATGACGAGACAGAACAGAGAGAATTTAGACATGGTGCAGAGAAGGAAGGTGACTGTATTGTTCATACAAGAGACTAGGTCAAAAGGTGACAAAGCGAGAGTATTGGCAGAAGGATATAAGTTGTTCTATTACAGTACAGACAAGGAGTCAAGGAATGGAGTGGTGAGCTTGAAGTTTGTTATTGAATGAGACTTCATCACAGGTTTTAGTGTAATTGCACCCCAGACAGGATGTTCTGAGGGAGGGAATGACAAGTTTTGGAAGATACTAGATGGAGTAACAATGGAAATACCCGAAAATAAAAGGGTTGTTGTAGGTGGAGATTTGAATAGTCATGTTGGTGAGAGGAGAATTGGAGAAGAAGGAGGTCAAGGTGCATGGAATTATGGAGACAGGTGTGCCAGTTGTACTGACACAGTCCGTTCATTCTTCGCAGATAATCATCGAGTTACATTGTCGCGCTTCCTTCATTCAGCGTGACGAATCATCGAAGCTTGATTTAATGGATAAGACAGCCAATATTCCCTCACCTAATTGGAGACGTCGATGTGACTTCGTTTACAACGCCATATTTGAAAGCGATCGTCTTTGCACCTACAGCAGTATAGAATGAGTAATTAATGAAATTGTGGAAGAGGGACTCTTGGTACATGCAAATGAAGAAATGATCAGTAACTGTAATAATGTAATATGTAATTAGTTGTATTAATTGTAAAGGAAGCTGTGTGGTTGGTCCCCTTGGTTTGAGTTGTTCTGATATTAATTGAGCCGATGATGACGGCCGTATTGGAACAGATCTAACATTTAGATGGTGCGGTTATAATTATATATTTGGGGCTCTTTTGATTGTTCTATTGTTTTGCTTATTGATATCTTTGAGATGTTGAATCTTTGCATCTGATAGTAATATTAAGAATGTCTACTGGAAGAAGAAAGATGATTGAATTGCTTGCTCCGATATTTTATCTTTTCTCTCCCATCCTTATACGTAATGGGGGTTATTTTGGGATAGCCTGTTAAGTAAATGGAAATCATGTTATGGTTCTATTGTATATAACCGCACATTGTCCAAGGGTAAATATGAGGAACACGTATTTGGTGAAGTATGGTTATATTGTTATACACCCCAGGGGCTCACATCTAGTGGGACGTGGGTTGGCGACCACGGGACCCCAACTGAGTCCGGCATTGCTTCCACTTACTTGTGCCGGGCTCCTCTCCGTCTTCTTTCCTGTCGACCACCCTTGGTCACCTCTTGTTCTCTTCCGACCCCGACGGTATCGGGTTATCCGAGGCCTAGGGAGTCTTTCACTTTCCCGCCTTCATTGGCCCTTGTCTCATCTTTCCTGATACCCTCTTTTTCTTTTCCTTTTACCTCCTGCCTTGTGCTCAAGGCCCTTAAGAAGGCAGGGTGTATGTAACCCCACCACTTCAGTTGCACCCTAGATAATGCTACACCCTCAGGGGCTCATGGATGGTGAGTTTGGGAGTTGGCGACCCCAAGAGATTCCTGAGCTGGGTCCGTTTCCCCTTTTGTCCCTTACCTTTGGGGCGGAATCTCTCCCCTCTACTCTCCTCTCCTCTTTTCCTTATCTTTCCTTTTCTCTTTAAGATTCTCGCACTGTTTTTGTTACTTGGTTCACCAAGTATCTAAATTCCCTTTTAGCGACTTTTTAAGGCATTTCTAATCTACGTTGAATTTTGTACGTTTTTTCGATCCAAATTACATCTCGCGATTGTTTTCAACCTCAATTGCATTTTGTAAAGATTGACAATTTAAATTGCTTTTTAGTAAGGACATTTTAGTGAGATTATTGAATTTCAAGTGCATTTTGTATTTTCAACCTAAACCGCATTTCGCAAGAATTTTGAATCTAAATTGCATTTTGTTTGGCGGTCATTTTGCAAATATTTTGATTCTCAATTGCATTTTGAGGTTATTTTGAATCTAAATTACATTTTGTCACGTATTTTCAATCTAAATTGCATTTTGTAAGTATTGTCAATCCACATGAGTCGTTTGAATCTACCGTACATTTTGTAAGCATTTTCAATTTCAATTGCATTTTGTAAGTATTTTGAATTTCAATTGCACTTTGTGAATAATTTGGATTGGAACTGGGATATCAATCTGAATTGCATTGTGTATTTTCAATTTCAATTTCAATTTGTAAGTATTTTGAACCTCAATTGCATTTTGTACGTATTTTCGATCTCATTTGCATTTTGTAAGTATTTTGAATTTCAGTTGCATTTTGTAAGTATTTCGACGCTACATTGCATTTTGTACGTATTTTGAATCTAGCCTACGTTTTGTGGGTCTTTTTCAATCTATTCTTTTTGTGAATCATTTCGTTCTAAATTCCCTTTTGTACGACCATATTGTGAGTTGTTTCCATCTGAGTTTCTTTTTGTACGTATTTTCCGTCTCACATAATTTTCGTTCTGGTTTCCATTTCATTCTCATTTTCGCTATCACCCAGATCATTAGGGGCCGATAACCTAGATGTTAGACCCCTTAAAACAACAATTATCATCATCATCATTATATTGTTACACAGATTGCCAGTATGAAAAATGCTGTGGTTCCAAGAATCATTACCGGAGTTAAGTTGAGTATTGATTTTTAAGGTGAGGTTCGTAAGATTATCCGTACTATCGGTAGAGAGGTGACTTGGTTCTGGGTGCGTGATCCAATTCCACTCAAGGAGCTAGTCTCCAAGTCCTTTGTCCTGAAGAACCTATATCGTTGAGTAGCGATCGAGAATTTGGGGGAAAGGGCGCTGGTCCGTTTGGGATTTCCGGGAGGGGTTTCGGCCGAGACAACTGGAATGCAGAAGGGAACAGGATTGTAGAATATGCAGTATCCTTTGATCTAATGGTTGCCATTACAAACTTCAATCGGAGACAAGAACATATTGTAACGTACACGAGTGGAGACCAACTAAGTCAGATAGATTACGTGTTGTATTGATGGAAACATATAAAGGAATTTATGAACACCAAGGTCATATACAGTGAAAGTGTGGAAGTCCAACAGAAACTAGTAGTGGTAGGTGGAAATATACATAAATGTATCAAGCATGGCTACCTCAGTATACGATTGTGGAAACTGACTGAAGGGTGTCAGCGAGAAGAATTCAAAAACAAGAGTTAAGGGAACTGAGATTACCTGAAAATGTACATGAGTGGTGGAATTTCAATAGCAGTGTTATAAATAAATCAGGTGAAGAAGTGCTATGGGTAACATTAGGAAAGGGACTGCCTGAAGATAAGGTGGACTGAGGAGGTTCAGAAAGTAGTAAAAGCGAAGGAGGATGTTCAGAAACAATGGGATTTAACAGGAAGACAGGAATAAAAGGAAGCCCATAAGATAGCAAAAAAGAAAGCATAAAGAGCTGTGGCTTAAGCAAAGACTGAGGCAGTGGTGGAGCCGTATGAAGAGCGGGAAAGAAACCAGGATGGCAGACAACTAATAAAGATAGCTAAAACAAGATGTAGCAAAGACTGAGGCAGTTGTGGAGCCGTATGAAGAGCTGGAAAGAAACCAGGATGGCAGACAACTAATAAAGATAGCTAAAACAAGAGGTAGAACGTCCAAGGATACAACATCAATGGAGCAGATGAAGGATGAGTAAAGCATAGTACTACACGAACAGGAGAAAAGATGGCTGGAGTACTTCGAAAGGCTATTAAATGAAGAAAAGGAAGCCCATAAGATAGCAAAAAAGAAAGCATAAAGAGCTGTGACTTAAGCAAAGACTGAGGCAGTGGTGGAGCCGTATGAAGAGCTGGATAGAAACCAGGATGGCAGACAAATAATAAAGATAGCAAAAACAAGAGGTAGAACGTCCAAGGACACAACATCAATGGATCAGATGAAGGATGAGTCAAGCATAGTACTACACGAACAGGAGAAAAGATGGCTGGAGTACTTCGAAAGGCTATTAAATGAAGAAAATGAGCGAGGGAAATACGGGGATGGTGAGTAAAAGGAGTGACCAAAGCTATGAGTAGGGAAGAAATGTAATATGCAGTAAAGAAAATGAAAAATGGGAAGGCTGTAGGCATAGACCAAATCCCGTTAGAAGCAAGGAAGAGCCTATGTGAACGGGGAATTGAATTTTCTGTGGGATTTAATTGAGAAGATTTGGATTGGAAGAAGAATGGCATATGTATGGAGGAGTAGTATCCAAAACTGTACCAATTATAGAGGGATAAAGCTTATGTCCCACACAATGAAAATATGGGAAAGGATCATTGAGGCAAGTTTACGTTTAGCAACCAAAGTATGCAAAGAACAGTTCGAATGTATGCCAGGAAGAGGAAAAACTGACGCAATATTTTCACTAAGGCAAATGATGGAGAGATATAGAAAGGTACAGGCTGATTTGTATATGGCTTTCATTCATCTGGAATCTCAAGAAATGGAACATGCTCGTCAACAATGATGAGTTCTGTGACTGCAGCATGTTACAAGATCCAGATCACCTGCTGATCTGCCCCTTGATGGAGGATATATGTTCAAAAGGCGATCTTTTGGCTGCAAATGCTAATGCTGTAACTGTTGTTACTTGCTGGAAAAATCTAATTTGATTCGGACACGGAAAATAAAATAAATCAGGAGAAGGTGTATGTCAGATTACCCAGGCAAGAGATATGGAGAATTATGAGAATTAAAGGACTGCCAGAAAAGTATGAGAGAATGGTGAAAGAGATATATGAAAGTGTGATGGTGCAAGTCTGCAGCAGTGTGGGTACAACGAACAAATTCCCAGTGAGAGTAGGGCTACACCGGGTTTACTCTCAGCGCATGTATCTTTGACCTGGTAATGGAAGCGTTAGTTCACGATGTGAAGAAAATGGCACCATGGAGCATGATGTTTGCTGACGATGTCGTACTCTGCAAACTCACCCGCTAGAATCTCCAAGAGCAGTTTGAAGAGTGAGAAAAGCTCTAGAAGGAAAAGGAATGAGGATAAGCAGGGAGGAAACAGAATGTATGTGTACCAGAGAAGAACAAGTTTTCCATATTAATCTGAAGGAAGAAGAACTACCAGTGGGCAGGAAGTATATATATCTGGGTTCTTACAAGCAATGTGATTGGGGACTGGCGGCTGAAAGACAGCACAGAGTAAACAGAGGTTGGATGAACTGGAGGAAACTTAGTGGATTATTGTGTGATGAGAAGGTCAGCTGCAGGCTGAAAGGAAATATCTACAAATGTGTGGTGAGGCCTGCGATGCTCTATAGTGCAGAAACTTGGGCGATTACAAAAAAAAAAAAAAAAAACAAGAGAGAAAGATGGAAGAGGCAGAAATTTTAGCCGGATGAGCGGAGGGACAAGAAATGATAGAATAAGGAATGACTACATCCAAGGAGCAGTGAAAGTGAGACCCATAGGAAAGGAGGTTCAAGAGAGTAGGCTCGTGTGGTACGGGCATTTGCTGAGAATAGAGGAGGAATACGAGGGGTAAAGAGTTGGAAATCTGGAAATTGAACGGTCAAGGAGGAGAGGAAGACCAAAAATTAGGTTGAGAGATAAGGTTGCAGGGGACCTGAGAGAAAAAGGATGGAAGAGGGAGGAAGCATGGGATAGACATTTATGGAAGAGAAGAATCCATCAAAGTAACACTGACCCTGCATGACGTGGGAAAGGGCTGACTTAAAGAGGAAGAAGAAGACTCACAGCCACCCACTGGTAGCAGCGCACTGGCACATGGCTTATTGGCACATTGAGTTGTTGGTATTCAGCTGCAGAATCGGTTTTGTAATACAAATTATAATGAATATAAATCCAACTGTAATTTTTGTGGGAAGTGGTGAGTGTGTTGCGTTGCAAGGTGCTGCTCTTAGGTTGACAATTTAAGGTTCGTTTGCCCCATAGTGCTGCTATGGTTTGTCCCATAGTGCTGAACAGTTAAGTGCAGACAGCAGGAGATGGTAGGTGGCAGCTGCACGGAAAACGGTCCACACATAGCTTAAACAGCTAAGTGCACAATCCACAATAACCTGACCATTTAATATCAATCGCATGACCACACTAAGCAAGCAAAAACTTGACGATCAATCACCATTATCAGTGTCTCAACAAAAAGTCACATATATTAAGTAGTTGTGATAGTTTAATTACTACTGCAAATAAATAATTGTATATATTGTAAATATCATCAGCCATACTTGTAGACATAGATTTAATAGTGTAAAGGATCTGGTGATGATCGCTTGACTATCAAATCTGGTCATCCAAGTGTACTGTATTTATTAATCTCATATAAATGCTTTTTTTTTCAGGATTGGAGAACCATCCCTTACAATTGGGTACAATCCTGTTGACCGACTGAAAATCATTACATTTGATGACTAAGATAACACTGAAAAATGGCTTCCAACCCGATAATGGTGTGGTTTATTATATTTGTTGTTTTATAATTACACAATTAATTATATACTAAACTGCTGATGCTACCTCTCGCAGCACCACGTGTGTGTGTGTGTGTGTCCCTGCCAACTTCCAAACTGCTGGACAGGATTTCAATGAAACTCGGTAAGGTTATAGCACCATTTTGGCCAACCCCGACCTTGCCCTTAAAATTTTATTACGTCTCACCCATCCAACACAGCGGCCGTACGAAATATTTCACCGGCATTCTATATCTCCGAAACTAATACTGACATCACTCTGAAATTTTGTACGATAATAAAAGGCACTACTACAAGTTCATCTATGTAACTTTCAAAAACTTGTTAAGTACAAAACGAACATGGCGGCCAAGCGAATTTAATCATTTTATTAGATTTTTCTCGTGATTTAACCATCTGAGCGCAGTGAAATATGGTACAGTAAAGTTTTATGCACATTGTAATGAACTGGCATCTAATTTAGTTCAATTGTTTACACAACCTGAGGATGGCGGCTGTGCGAAATTTAAAAATTAACTTTTTAGCCTATTTTCATTTATGAAAAAATAGGCTCATGAGATCACCTTTTGTCCGTGTGTCTGTCTGTGTGTGTGTGATGGATTTTTGTGTGCCTGCCCCCCCCCCCAATAACTTCTAAACGGCTGGAGCGATTTCAATGGAACTCGACCGTGTCCTTCAAATTTTGTTACGTCTCACCAATCCATGAAGGCGGCTGTGCGAAATATTTCACCAGCATTCAATATCTCCGAAACTATTACCTATATCACCCTAGAATTTTGTACGGTGATAAAGGGAACTACTAGAAGTTCACCTATGTGACTTTTGAAAACCTGGTAACTACAAAACCAACATAGCGGCCAAGCGAATTTGCAACATTTAAATTGAGGTTTCTCACGATTTAACCAACCAAACGCAATGAAACTTGGTACAGGATATGTTTATACATATTTTAATGCACCGACATCTAATTTCGTTCGATTGTTTACATAACCTCAAGATGGCGGCAGTGCGAAATATTTCACCGGCATTCTATACCTCTGAAACTATTACCGGTATCACTATGAAATTTTGTACGAAGATAAAGGGCACTTCTGGAAGTTTATCTATGAGACTTTCAAAAACTGGTTAACTCCAAAACGGACATGGCGGCGAAGCGAACTTGAAAGTTTTAAATAGAAGTTTCTCGTGATTTAATGATCCAACCGCAATGAAACTTCGTACAGGAAATGTTTGTACATATGGTAATGCACTGGCACCTAATTTAGTTCAATTGTTTACGTAACCTCAAGATGGCGGCTGTGCGAATTTCGAAAATTAAGTTTCCATTCCTCGTGTTCTAACCATGGGATCCAAATCAACATTTGCATAATGAACGTACACAATAATCATCATCTAATGTTACATAACTCTATGGCCTACATATATTAAAATCGAACATGGCGACCATCCGAAATATTTATACGTTTCTCAATATCTATTGATCTACTACAGCAATCAAACTGAAATTTTGTAAGCGAGTTGAGGCTATAAACATAAGTTCACCTATGGGACGTTCAATAACCTGGCGAGCACAAATCCAACATGGCGGCAACGCGAAATTTATATATTCATATGGACGTTTCTTGCGTTTTAACCATCCGAGTGCAGTGAAAGTTGATACGGTATATGCTTATAGAAATTTTAATCGACTGGCATCTAATTCATTTAAATTATTTTCATAATCTCAAGATGGCGGCTGAGCGAAATTTTAAAATCCGGCTTTTATTTCTTGTGTCTTAATCATGCGATTGAAGTTTGAACAAAACACCTACACAATAATTTTAATGTAATAGTACATAAATCTAAGGCCTATAATAGAAACATCCAATATGGTGACCATCCAAAATATTTAGACGGTTCTCAATATCTACGAATCTATTTCAGCAATCAAACTGACAATTTGTATTTTGATAGAGGCAATTAATATTAGTAGGATATATAAAAATAGGCTATTTAGTTCTTCACGGAACTACTTGTTATTTCATGCGATCAAATCATGTGATAAAAATCAGCGTTTGAATAATGAACGTACTCAATAATCCTCATCTAATTGTACATAACTCTATGCCCAACATACTGTACATTAAAATCCAACATGGCGACCATACAAAGTATTTAGACGATTCTCAATGTATATTAATCTGTAACAGCAATCAAACTGAAATCCTGTATGTGTCTAAAGGCTATGGACATAAGTTCAACTATGGGACTTTCAATAACCTGGTGAGCACAAATCCAACATGGCGGCGACGCGAATTATAAATATTTAAATGGACGTTTCTCGCGATTTAACCATTCGAGTGCAGTGAAACTTGGTACGGTAAATAATTAAACAAGTTTTAATCCACTGGCAACTAATTTATTTCAATTTTTTTCATAACCACAAGATGACAGCTGTGCGAAATTTTAAAATCTCGTATTTATTTTTTGTGTCCTAATCATGCGATTGAAGTCTGAATACTACACCTATACATTAATTTTTATGTAATAGTACTGTACGTTACTCTAAGACCTACATATTTTTATAAAATTCCAACATGGCGACCATCCCAAATATTTAGTCGGTTCTCAATATAAGTAGGATATATGAAAATAGGCCTTATTTCTTCACCGAATTACTTGGTCCTTATTTCAATTCTCTATTGTCACCCCTGGTAATGAAAAGAATATTTATTTTATATGTTTATAGCGACCTTACTGAAAGTACTATAAGCGTGTAATCCTGGTAATTTCCCGGCATTAATGGTAAAGTACGTGAATGTCGGGCATCCGTATATCCACATACGGTGTTTCAGCTTTTTATATGCAAAGTATATTTATTGGTCCTGCCATGTCAGTTAGATTAGGCTGTTGATATTGTGTTTTCCTCTTTATTTATACAATTGTTTACGTATTTTATTGTTTGGCGCTTTGATTATACAGGGCGGGTGGGAAGTAACTAGGTATTGAAATTGACGTATTACTTTTATGTTTGCAGAGTTATTTACTTGAAATTAATACAGTATGTACACTGTTATATAGGAATATGATTGCCTACCATACAATACCATTACATTTTGATGTTGGCACCTGTGGCGTCGACCAATCTCGTCAACGACCTGGAAAGGAATCCACAGCTTTCTGGAGGAATTTGTATGGAACGTTGGTAAGAACATCCCGAATCCGTGCTTCCAATTCGTCCAATGTGCGAGGTTTCACACACCTCCTCTTTTGCCCATGCCCATTAAAAAGAGTCACAGGGTGTCAGGTCTGGACTTCTTGCAGGCCATTCATGAGATGCACGTCTCCCCAGCTAACGTACTGGAATATTCTCATCCTACCAGTTCCGCACAACATTTGCAAAGTGAGGCGGTGCGCATGACGATAATATCGGCGGTATTTTCCCATCCAGATATCGTGGGCCAAACGTTATCCTGAAGCATTTGAAGGTAGCGTTCCCCGTTAATTGCTAATTGTGTCAAGCAAGAGATATGGGTCGATGACATTTGTAGCCGTTATTCCACACCACACGGTCACTTCTCCACCGTAACTCCAGGATCCTGTGCCACCCAGTAATGGCAAGTGTGCCGATTGACAAAGGATGATCGAATTCCACACCTCATAGCACGAACCAATCTATGCTCGTTCTCTGTCAGGCGATCGGCCATCTTTGTTTTTGTTGAGTGTACCGCCTCTCGCGGCCACCGTCGGTACTGCGCGGCATGAAAATTCACTATCCAATTTAATGTTCTGTATGTTTCCGCTATTTCCAATATTATTCCATCAATATTTAACCCTTAACAGCCATTTAATAATGCCTAGTTACTTCTCGCCCACCCTGTAGATTGTATGTGGTTATTTGTATTGGGTTATTACTTATTATTATTATTATTATTAGGCCCATTATTATTATTATTATTATTATTATTATTAATATTATTATTATTATTATTTTGCAATGGGTTACAAATTTTGGTTGCATGGACCCGAACCCGCTAATTGTATTGCCTCAGTCATGTAATTTCCATTGCAGTGTGGCGTGGCGATGGAGTGTATGTTGAACTTGGTTTTGCAAGAAGTCTACCTTTTTGCCACCGGACATTTCCATCAGGTGGTAGCACATGTCTTAGATGGCTCTTTGAAGAATAGACGATAATCTCCTTGACGAAGATAACAATGCGATAAAGAGAAGAATATGAATGATCTTTGCTGCATTCAGAGACGAAATGAAGCTACAGCATTATTGCCGACAGCATTGATTTTTCCGTAAAGAAAATACGACGTGACGACAAAATTGGCTACTCCAAGAACAACCCCCCCTTGGCGTTTAGTAGGACCTCATCGTACGGAATCCCTTGTCCATATCTCTAAAACGACACACTCCGAAGCCAGATTGGCTTACTATTCACATCTTTTGCAGTTCATAAAACATCCTTGAGGGGTGGGCCTACAACTATCATAGGTTAGTAGTATGACTGAAGAGAGTCCATTACCAATACAGTAGATTGTATTGCTGTTGAGAGTTGGTTCCAATAAACCGATGTGGGTGATATATCACTAAATAAGCAAAATTTTGTGTTCAATTTACGATTAATATTGTTCCGTGGTTTTGGGCCTAAAAGCAATTGTATCGCCCTGCGATCTAGAAGGAAGGATCCTCGGCTCTGTACTAAAGCATGTCGTTTGGGCACGGTCAAGGACTATGAGGTTTTTATGGTTTCAATAGATCCTGAAAAAGAGATGACAGTTTAGATTCCCAATTTCCTTATCGAGTTTTTGATAATAAATGGAGTTAGCGTTGTTTCTTACAGAGATAGGAGGAATGTCGGATGTCACCTCTTGAACTACTGTTGTCATGGTTACGGGATTGATATTCCTTCATCAGAGTTTATCAGAGTGAAATTTTCTATGAATAAATCAGAAACTTTAGGACCTTAAAATGAGGTTCTTGGGATCCCATAACCGACTTTTCTTTGCTCTAAATGAACTTTGTCTGGTTCTTCCACGTTAATTTTGATAAGTCGCTTATTATCAATGCAGAGGGTGTTTTCCCTATGGGCCCCCTATTTTGAGAGGTAAGGGGAAGAGTTATGTAGATGATTGGTGTCTTTCCCCTGATAAATACCCAAATCAAATGTTACGTTGTTGTTGAACCATTTAGGGGCTTTGCGATATCATGGTCATGTAGCCCCGTGCACCTAACTGAGTGTGTGTGTGTGGTGAATTTGTCTCTTAACATGTGTTATTGTGATGGCTGTATTAATATGCGATTTTGTAATTCAGAATAGGATTGGGAAGGAGGCGGCCATGACCTCAATTTAGTAACCATCCTAGCATTTTATTTATTTAGTCCTATTTATCTATTACATTGTTTGTTCATTCATTATTTTGTTAAGTTATTTATTTATTTATTTATCGAAATGCAATGTTTTTCAGTTGGTCAACACGATTGTACCCTATTGTAATGGGTGAATTTTGTTGATTTACTTATTTTCCGTCTCCGAATCAAATTACATTTTGCCTGTAAGTTGCAACAGTTACATCATTAGTATTTGCAGGCATATGATCGTCTCTTGAACATATGTTCTCCATCAAGGGGCAGATAAGCAGGTGTTCTGGATCTTGTAACCCACTGCATTCGCAGAACTCATCATTGTTAACGAGCATGTTCTATTTCTTTAGATTGTTCTTGCAGTGTGAAACCCCCGTCCTCAGCATTTTCAATGATTTTCAAGTTCCATATGGTAAGTTATGACCAGGTGCCATTTTTCGTGATAGAGGAATAATTGGGTCTTTGATTTCTGTCTTCCATATCTTCACACGGGCAGCTTCTTGTGAGCCTTCGAGGGCTGCTACTCCCCTCAAAAAGCTGTTTCTGGACTTAAGTCTCTGTCGGGCTGGTTGTTGACCGAAAGATGGATGCCTTGAATCGGTTTCTTGCGGTTTCTTCTCAGATGCTGCAACTACCATTCTTCGGACATGAGGTGGGGAAATTCCATTAAGAGGGTAGATCTTCTGAAGTGATGTTGGTCTAAGACATCCTGGAAGTCTCATTAAGAGCTATATCCACCTCTTTGGAATGTGGAGAAGAAATCCAAACTGGTGTTGCATATTCAGGAGCTGAGAAGCCCAGTCCAAGGGCTGAAGTTCTGCGACGAGCACCCTATGTCCTTCCTGTTAGGCATATTAGTATGTTATTTCGTGCAGATACTTTATTTCAGTGTTGAAGCAATGTCACTTGAAAGACAGAGTTCGATCTAGGGTGACACCAAGATATGTTGGTGTAAAACAATGAAGGATTGCTTCACCTTGCAATTTAATGTTCAGTGTCCTCTTGGCTTCTTTATTCCGCAGGTGGAGAGCACAGACTTGCGTTTTAGCTGGATTTAGCTTCAAATTATTTCTGTGATAGTATGGACCAAGTTCTTCTAAAGCACAGGACAAAGAATGTTCTACTTATTCAATGCTGCGACCTTGCACGGCTAATGGAGTATCATCTGCATAGATAAATCGCCTTGTGCCCTCTGTTCTGGGCTGGTCATTGGTGTATACATTGTAAAGCAGTGGTGCTAACACGCTACCTTGAGGTAGTCCATTCTTCTGGAGGCACCAACGACTATTTTTCCCAAGGAGAGACACGTAAAATCTTCTGTTCTCAAGGAAAGTTCTTAGCAGTGAGGTCAGCCTGAAGTCCTCTGTCAGATCATAAATCTTACGAAATAGCGTGTTATGATTAACAGTGTCGTAAGCAGCAGTTAAATCTATAAAGGCTACACAAGTAATGCACTTTTCCTCAAAGCCATTCTCTATGTACTGAGTAAGGTTCAGAATTTGTCCACCTGCCTGTTCTAAAACCTCCCTGTTCAGAAATCATTTTGATGATGATCGCTTGGTGATCGAAACTGGTTATCAAAGTGTATTTAATAACCTCATGTGAAATTTTCAGGATTGGGGAACCACCCATTACAATTAGGTGCAATAGTGTTGACCGACTGAAAAACATTACATTTCGATTGCAAAGACAACACTGGAAAATGCCTTCCAGCACGATAATTATTTTTTTTAAATTTATTTATATATTTATTTATTTATTCATTTATGGAAGTATACAATAACCCGTTATGTTCACCGACGTTGGAATAGAAGAGATGTTCTGAAGATTTCATCAAATCAGTCAAAGAAATGTCTCTCCAGATTCAATCTCTTCAGCTTATTACCAATATGTACTGTCGACCAAAGTATTATGTGTACTCGAGTTTGAAGGTTGTTTGTGAAGTAACCAATAGACCTACATAAAATCCAATAACATCATCATTTTCGTCGTTCTATTTTACGTTAGTTCATGTAGGTTTGGATTTTTAAATTTATATTTTAATATTTGTTATCGCAGATGGAACACAAAAAGTGCCCGTTTTTAAGCGTGTTTCAACCATGCGTCACATTTAGGAATTGTTATCTCAAAAGCCCGTCATCAGATCGAATCCAAATTTTAACACAATATACACTGGAATGTTGTATAACTGGTTTATTAATTTCACTATTTTGTGTTTCCAAGAAACAATGTTGTTATCATTGTTGTAAGGTAACTTTTTCTCGGCTCAGGGTGGTTGGAAAATGGTGTTCTTGGTTGCGTTGTAATCATTATACATCAAAACGTTATGCTGTATGACTGTGAAATACGTAAATTAATTCAATTATTTTATATCGGTTTGTATTTGTACCAGGAAATAACACATGGTTCTCCAGCTAGCCGCTCTTGGAAAAGCTGTACAGCGTTGTTGATATGGAGCCCATCACTTCCGAGCGAGACGCGCCATGATGCGTGTGGGCACCATTTCGGCAACGCTGTACAGCTGTAACTGGAGCGGCTAGCCGATGAAACATGTGTTATTTCCCTGTTGAAATACAAACCGATATAAAATAAGTGAATTAATTTACGTATTTCACAGTCATACAGCATAACGTTTCGATGTATAAGGATTACAATGCAACCAAGAACTAAATTTTCCAACCACCCCGAGCCGAGAAAAAGTTTCCTTACAAAAATGATAACAACTTTGTTTCTTGGACACGCACAATTTTGAAATTAATAAACCAGTTATACAGCATTCCAATGTATATTGTGTTAAAATTTGGATTCGATCTGATGACGGGTTTTGGAGATAATAATTCTTAAATGTGACGCATGGTTGAAACACGCTTAAAACGTGCACTTTTTGTGTTCCAACTGCGATAAAAAATATTAAAATATAAATTAAAAATTCCAAACCTACCTGACCTAACGTAAAATAGAACGACGAAAATGATGTTATTGGATTTTATGTAGGTATATTGGTTACTTCACAAACAACCTTCAAACTCGAGTGCACATAATACTTTGGTCGACAGGGTGGACTGGGCTTTACCAAAATAACGGGTGACTATCCATTTCCAATCTACGTTTCATATCTGTTACTTTCAGAGTAGTCATATAGGTAGGCCATGAATAAAAGTCCTATCCGATCGTATGAACACGTCCAGTGCGGATTACTTGCCCTGCCCGTGACGCTAGTTTACACGCAGTTGCGGAGGACGCACCTAGCACGTCATGGGATGAGTGTTAGAAAATGTGAATCACAGACTTCCCGCACGGTAAGAAAGGCCCTCCTTGTCATCCCGCACATTATGTAGGCCCAATATACGAGCAGGATCATCCGTAGCCAAATTTGCGCAAGCGTATTCGGTTTCCCGCGTTTTACTCGCCTCGTATTTCGTCTTACGTCATCATTATTTTTTGGGATATCAGAGCAACAAGACAACTTTTATGTGAGGTTGCTGTTATTATTTCAGGAGAATAACGAATGATTCAGCTTTTGTAAACAGAAAATCAAGTTAATGAGTTCATAAAACGACAAAATTTGCTTGACATTTATTCCTGCATCATATTCATGAGTAACATGAAATAACTCGTAGTAATCATCTTTTGCTAAGCTTGTCACGATGGGTGAGTGGTTATCGTGTCGGACTACCAACCCCAAGCTTGCAAGCTCGCTTTTGGCCGTGGTGAGTCCTTGAAAGGCGACAAAAATCTCATCACGCATGTCATCCGTTTTTGACATTTTAAAGAACCCATTTGAATTCAGTAGGCCGTGTTCATAACGGTAAAATTATTCTCGGGAATAAAGTTCCTCCATTCTCTAATAAATAGCGCTATAGTGTGAAGGAGCTTAGATATCTAACCTCCTTGACTTTCATAGCACTGCAAGGAACGACAAAAATTCGACAAGCAAGCTGCCCTCTGGGTGCAAATAACAAAGCATGCACTCGGCACCAAGGCCATATGATATTATTATTTTTATCATCATGTATGGCTGCGTCATGACGCTTTTATTTCCATTAGCCTATTTTCATTTATGAAAAAATAGGCTTATGAGTTTACCTTTTGTCCATGTGTGTATGTGTGTGTGTGTGCGTCCGTGTGTGTGTCCCCACCTAATAACTTCTAAACGGCTGGAGCGATTTCAATGAGACTCGGTAAAGACATAATACTATTTTGGCCGACCCCGACCGTGCCCTTTACATTTCATTACGTCTCACCAATCCAACATGGCGACTGTGCGAAATATATTACCGGCATTCTATATCTCCGAAACTATTACTCATATAACCCTGAAATTTTGTACGATGATAAGGGGCACTACTAGACGTTTACTTATGTGACTTTCAAAAACATGTTAACTACAAAACTAACATGGCTGCCAAGCGAAGTTAAACAATTAAATAGACTTTTCTCGCGATTTAAATATCCAAACGCAGTGAAATTGGTACAGCAAATGACTATAAAAATTACAATGCACTGATGGCGACCATGCTAAATATTTAGACTGTTCTCGATATCTGTTAATTTATGACAGCAGTCTTAGAAAAATTTTATATTTGTATAGACGCTATAAATAAAAGTTCACATAGGGATGTTCAATAACCTGGTGAGCACAAATGCAACATGGCGGCGACGCGAAATTTAAATATTCAAATGGACATTTCTCGTTGTTTTACCATACGAGCGCAGTGAAACTTGATACGGTATATGCTTATATAAATTTTAATCCACTGGCATCTAATTCATTTCAATTATTTTCATAACCACAAGACGGTGGCTGAGCGAAATTTTGAAATCTCGTTTTTATTTCTTGTGTCCTAATTATGCGATTGAGGTTTGATTAAAACACCTACACAGTGAATTTCATGTAATAGTACATAACTCTAAAGCCTACAGTAGGGGAGAATCGGTCAAAACAGGGTACATAATAAACAAAGTGGCATATCTCATGAACTTGTTGTACTAATGTGTTAAATAGTTACATTTTTAATGACTAGTTGTATAATATATCTACTTACAAATGGCAAAGAAGAAAATAATTTAAAAAAGGGGTAACCGTAAATTGTTGATTAATGTAAATGTTTGCCCATTACCCCGTTTTATCAGACGAGTTGGATAAAACAGGGTACCAGATTATAGTGTACATTACAATATAGAAATACATTTTACAAATATTGAAATTCACTTCATGTACAAAAATCACATTTATACGGTTCATCATCTTCATCATCAATGCCGGCACACTGTTCATGAGCCCATTCACCACACTTATAACACTTGACTCAGCCTTCTTCCGATTATGGGAATAGTTCATTACAATAAATGCATGTTGCGTTATTATTTTCTCCTTCCTCTTCTGACGAGGTGTTATATTCCTGCACTTTTCAAACATTCTTCGATTTCTGCTTTACAACATTTGAGACGTCAGAAGGCCTAAATCTGGGAGATTGTGACTCCATTTGAAGTTTCCTTTTGGGGTCCGCCCCTTTTTCATAGAAGAAGTTAATTCTTCCTTGTATGGGGAACTTGTCAGAATAGGTGTCTTTCCTCTTCGTCTATTGGCTATTCCTTCCTTTCTTTCAGCTCTCGGCACTGCCTTTATGTCTTTTGGGGAGACTTGGGAAGCTGAAGTCCAAGGCTTAGGCCTAACTGACTGAGAAGACCCTGATGTGGATGGAACAGGTCTAACTGACTGGTAAGACCGTGATGTGGTTAGAGGAGATGATTTTCCGTTTGATGGCTCAAACGGAGATCCCGAAGATAGGACATTACCTTTCTCCAATGGTGGGTCTGATAAAACTGGGTACTACCCTGTTCTATCCAACTTAGTGGTACCCTATTTTACCCAACACCTCCATGTTAGGAGCAAGTGGAATTCTACAGCACTTAAACCGGTCATTCATTTTGAAACACCCACAATTATGTAGTGCAAACAATGTTTAATTTATATCATCCTTACCTTACCGTCTTCAGAATAGGGCCTTTCATATACAAGCACACAATTTACAAGCGGATATTACAACCCAACACTGTAAAAATAGATTTTACCCCCGTGAGAACGCACGCTTGCACCCTACAGAATGCAACTGCTCTAGGAATGAAGGTCATCAAGTAACAAAGAGGTTACTATGTTTACCGGAAGATGTCACCGCATACCAGACGAGAAAACTATGGTACCCCGTTTCATCAGACTACCTTGTTTTATCAGACTCTTCCCTATATATAACGAAAAGTTTCGTGACGAAGTAAAGAGCCTACTTTTCTTAAAATTAAGATTCATGCCAATGATTAATCTACAGTATATGAACCTATCTAGAATGACAAAATTAATTTAGTAATATCGAAATGTCTAATTAGTTCGAAATATACCTGGTATAATGTAGCCTAATAGAACACTACAGTTGGCAGCCCTGGTGACTGAATATATTCTTAGTTCCATCTCTTAAGGTACAGAATACAAAATTTGGTTGAAGTCCAATGGACGTTACATGCAGTTGGACACTGGATCTATCAGCTCGCGCAAAGGCATGTTGGCAACAATGTCATGCGTGTGCTGGTCAGAAATAAACTGAAATATTATGATATATTGTGCCAATTTTAGATGAAATCCATTTGTTAGTATAGAAGTTACATGTATTTTAAAATTGGACCTATCAGCAGGCATAGAATCAGCACTGACTTATATCAATTACTCCAAATTTATCTAGAATGTCAGGTGCTATACGTGTGCAAAGTATAGAGCTGTTGGCTTGCATACTTTCTGATATGTTGATATTAGGGTAAAAAGATGTAGACAGCTTTTATTAACAGTTGGCAGCCCTGATTGATCTTAAGAATACTTATAGTCATATCTGTTATCTTACACATAGCACATACGAAATTTGGTTGAAATCCAACTGATAGTATAGAAGTTACATGTATTTAAAAATTGGTCCTATCAGCAGGCTTAGAATCATGTTGGTAGAACTAGCGTATATAAGTTACTCCAAATAAATCAAAAATGTCAGGTACTATATGTGTGCATAGTTTAAAGCTGTCGGCTTGCATACTTTCTGATATATTGGTATTTGGATAGAAAAGAATAGAGAGAGCAATTAATAACAGTTGGCAGCCCTAGTGGCTCTTAAGAATACGCTCAGTCATATTTGTTTATGTACACATATTACATACAAAATTTGGTTGAAATCCAATTGATAGTTTAGAAGTTATATGCATTTAAATATTGGACATATCAGAAGGATTAAAACTATTTTGGCAACACAGTCATGGTTGGCCTTCTGGAAATTAAACTGAAATTGTATTATCTACATGTGTGCCAATTTTGGAATAGCTCCCATGCATACCTGCCTGGATATCCAACATGGCGCTCATATTTCTAGTGCGTTTTTCAGCAGTTGGTAGCACAGACATCATTTTCAAATATGGGCTTGAGCTATTCCGGTATTCATCTTTACTCATACTAAATTTGGTTTCGATTGCTGCAGCCGTTTAGGAGTTGATAGGGATGGGGGGGGGGGGGGGGAAGGGGAACACACAGACAGACAGACAGACAGAAGGACAGACATACACACATTTTCCGGATCGATCTCATAAGTCTACTTTTTCCTCATTTTTTCAAATTGTGAAAAGTAGGCTAAAAATCCAACATGGTGTCCATCCGAAATATTTAGACTAATCTATTACAGCAATCAAACTGAAAATTTATATGTTGATAGAGACAATTATTACAAGTAATATATTTGAAAATAGGCTACTTAGTTCCTCACCGAACTACTTGTTTTCTTTATATTTTCAGTTCATATTACTGAAATTGCAGCTCCGTCAAGATCACGAGGCCCCATATTACCTCTCTATTTAAACTGCCGTGCGGGTCACGCACGAGCGGGGTGAGCAAGATAAGCTCAGTAGAACTCGTCTCGCCGATGTTGAAAACTCCAATTAATACGTCATTTAAAGAGTTCGTTGGTTGGTTCTTAAGTTTAGGGGCTGCGACAACGCGGTCATGTAGCCCCGTGTACTTTGGGTGTGTGTAGAATCTGTCTGATAACCGGTGTTAATGGTGATGACTGTATTAGTGTGTGTTATCTGTTTTTTTTTTAATTTAAGTACTGCAACTTAGAATTTTTCAAATAGTTCCTACTTTAGCCGCCAAGCGCCACCGTCAACGATTACCAGGCCAAGTTCAGAACTTATCTAATAGACACCCCCGCAGTCGGCTCTTGGCAACGAACATAGAAACCAAAGAGCGTTGTTTACATTCTTAACCAATATGAGGTGCCCTTTGCTAGAGCTACCTCTGTACCAAATTTCGTTCCATTCTGTTTCACCGTGTTTGAATTAATAGGGGGAATCGATTCTGACACAAGGATGGCCGCCATCCGCAAACTATTAGGCGAATGACCTATTAGATTGGTCAAAGGATGCTCCCTCCATAAAGGTATGTAGTTGCAAAATTTGGTAGAGATCGGACGATTAGGTTCATCGTAATTTGATTTAAGGTTTGAACATTCGTGTGGCCGAAATTACGTTTCAGTCAAGACGGCGGCGTTATAAAACATGACACTGAGGTGCCCTTTGCTAGTGCTACCTCTGTAACAAATTTCGTTCCATTCGGTTCCACCGAGTTCGAATTATTAGGGGGAATCAATTTTGACATAAAGATGGCCGTCATCCGCAAACTATTAGGCGAATGACCTATTAGATTGGTCAAAGGATGCTCCCTCCATAAAGGTATGTAGTTGCAAAATTTGGTAGAGATCGGATGATTAGGTTAATCGTAATTTGATTTAAGCTTTGAACATTCGTGTGGCCGCCATTACGTTTCAGTCAAGATGGCGGCGATATAAAACATGACTCTGAGGTGCCCTTTGCTAGTGCTACCTCTGTACCAAATTTCGTTCCATTTGGTTCCACCGTGTTCGAATTAATAGGGGGAATCAATTTTGACATATAGATGGCCGCCATCCGCAAACTATTAGGCTAATAACCTATTAGATTGGTCAAAGGATGCTCCCTCCATAAAGGTATGTTGTTGCAAAATTTGGTAGAGATCGGATGATTAGGTTAGTCGTAATTTGATTTAAGCTTTGAACATTTGTGTGGCCGCCATTATGTTTCCGTCAAGATGGCGGCGATATAAAACATGACACTGAGGTGCCTTTTGTTAGTACTACCTCTGTACCAAATTTCGTTCCATTCGGTTGCACCGTGTTCGAATTAATAGGGGGAATCGATTTTCACACAAAGATGGCCGCCATCCGCAAACTATTACGCTGATGACCTATTAGTTTGGCAGAGGATGCTCCCCCATAAAGGTATGTTGTTGCAAAGTTTGGTAGAGATCGGATGATTAGGTTAGTCGTAATATGATTTAAGCTTTGGACATTTGTGTGTCCGCCATTACGTTTCCGTCAAGACGGCGGCGATATAAAACATGAACACTGAGGTGCCTTTTGTTAGTACTACCTCCGAAACAAATTTCGTGCCATTCGGTTGCACCGTGTTCGAATTAATAGGGGGAATCCATTTTCACACAAAGATGGCCGCCATCCGAAAAATTTTACGCTGATGACCTATTGGTTTGGTCAAAGGATGCTCCCCCCATAAAGGTATGTTGTTGCAAAATTTGGTAGAGATCGGATGATTAGGTTAGTCGTAATTTGATTTAAGCTTTGAACATTTGTGTGGCTTCCATTACGTTTCCGTCAAGATGGCGGCGATATAAAACATGACACTGAGGTGTCCTTTGCTAGTGCTACCTTTGTACCAAATGTCGTTCAATTCGCATTCACCGTGTTCGAATTGATAGGGGGGGGACAGACATTCAGAGTACACACACTCACACACACACAGACACACACACATACACACACACAGACTCACACACACACATACACACACACAGACAGACACACTTTTTTCGCTCTGTGTTGATCTCATAAGTCTACTTTCATTTTTTGCAAAAATCGAAAGTAGGCTAAAAACAGATACACACACTAATACAGTCATCACAATTAACACCGTTTATCCGACAGATTCTACACACACCCAAAGTACACGGGGCTACATGACCGCGTTGTCGCAGCCCCTAAACTTAAGAACCAACCAACCAACTATCTTTGCTGGACCTAAAAATAACCGTTTCTTTGAGTATATTTGGATTCCGTAATGTCATGATAAAAGTTTGGTAAATATAGGCCTACTCACATGTAGGCCTAAGTACGGTATATTTCCAGATTGCGAATGGTTCAAAACGTTCGACTTCTCCGAGCGTTACTGTGTGAATATGTTCTTTTGTGTATATTGGTCTGCCAAAGGCGTGTCTTGTGTGACCTATAATATGAATATCATAATTTAAGCAGAAACAGCGTTCCCTGTTCGTGTGGAATATTAAAATAATTGGAGATGATTCAGCTATAGTTCAGTATGAAAGATTACTACTACTGATATAGTCCAATCCGAAACTAACGGTTCTTCTTTTCCAATTTGGTCTGCTAGTGGTGTGTTTTGTGTGGTCTAAAAACCTCTACTTCACTTTGTTCTTTTCTTTTTGAGTGGAATATTAAAATAGTTCACCTAGCTGTATTTAGCTCAGTATGAATCATTTACTACTGATATGTAGATCCAATATATCACAGTAATTACAAAGCAAGCCTTTTTTCTCATAGTATCAAGGAAAATTATCATTATTGTCATGCCGCACGTCATAAAATATTGGTGTTTCCATGAACCATATTATTGAATAATAAGCACAGGGATATCATTATTTGTAAAAGGAAAATTGTTATGTACTATTGCCGGAACACGAAATCTTGCTTTAGGGAACGGCCGAGATAACAATTTCCCACCCCGTATTTTAAAAAATATACTCCACGCCAATAAAACATTTCTACATTCCTATCCCTCTGTCCCTCTCACTTACAAATGAGCAAATAATTCAACAAGTTTTTACCATTAGTCTTTCGCCTAATACAGTGTTATTTCAATATTTCTGTAAGTAAAATGTTAATGTTATCTTGATAAGAAGTACGAATATACGGTATTTGAATTGTTTATTTAAAAAGCAACACTTGTCCATTTTTGACGGCATATAAGTTATAGGTATTTCCATAATCACAGAATGATTACAATTTATTGTAAACAGAAGACTTGGACCACTTTTAGTCTGGATCTAATATTTCAGTTTTGTGTAGTTCTCCTGGAGAGATGTTGCATCTGCACCAAAAAAGTACCATACATGGAGTCGTGTTATGTTTATTCGACAGAAGGTACTGTGGTTGGAAAATGTATTGTTAAATTGTTTATGAATCGAATACCTGTTCACTCATAATTTAAAATTGTAAATTTCTACAAGAAAGCCTCGGGCATTTCCAGTGTTCCTGCGCATCCTGCAATTTAAAATTAATTAGAAAAATTAATAAACAAAGAAAACTAAATATTAAATTGATGAAAACTCTTCTTGATCTCCGGATGAGTACAGGAATATTAAACTTACTGGCTGGTGCTCATGGCTTTTCGAAACCCCCTAAACAGAATAAGTGAGGGACTACTAACCATAGCCTAGATATCTAACTAATGATGTACCAATTTGAAATCATGTTTGAATTCTGACAACTTAACAACCAACTAAATTTACTTGCAAATTACATCTTGAGAGTATGAATATAAATTCACGATTGCCTTTTAACGTAACTCCTCCCAACAAACATGTATTCAAATATTACTCCGGGATGACATCTCATGACCGCAGCCCACCAGGTGATTGAAGAGTGTACAGCGTGTACAATGCCGTGCGGAAACTTGGTCACAAATTAGTTTCTCTGACACTCGTACGATGCAGTTGAATGAAGATCATATGTTAGCTCCCTAGTTAGCCATCCATTGTCATGTAGAAAATTAGTCAGACCGCTCCGTGAGTAAAGTCTGCGACATCCTCTGATCAAATTCAAAGTAGGAGTAAAGATTCAAGGAGACATAATTAGCGTACTTTCGATTTTTGCAAAAAATGGCCTGCCTCTTTACTTTCTGAACTGGTTCAATTCCTGTGCAAGTAGAAGACAATAAAACTCTTTGATTATCTTTCCATTCAACTATCATTGTCTGATCTCACATATTCATGACATTTCCACCCTGAGATTTTTCTTCCAATTTTTATTTTTGATGTGTAACAACTTTCCACTCGGTATCTGGATATTTTTGTGGCACTCGGTAGCTGGACATTTTTGTGGGAGTGATTTTGGAAAAGAGACGGAAGTGGATGAGACGGAAGTGCATGGGACGGAATCAATGAGCCCGTGTGGTGGCGGAGATCAGTACAACGACGTACTGTAAGCCATGTGACTATGTGGAATGTAAATAGCATACGGTTTACCTCATGATTTGGAGGCGCCATTAAAGAAATTCCTACAATAAATCATCTTCAAGTCGTCGTTCTTTGGTGTGAAAATATTCATTATATCATATTTGCTGAAAACAATTACGATTTATTAAATCTTCATACTTTTTCTTTAATCTTATTTAGTGTAAGCACTAGATACCTCGAGTGCTATATCGCATCAACCAAAACTCCAAACAACGTGGGAATTCAGTGTATTAACACCGACTACAAACAATAAAGGTATGGTTTCGCTACAGCGATGATCGCCGGCCCTCGACTCACAAAGTCAGAAGAGCGGTTTCCCTAGACAGCGATCATCGTCCTTCGTCCACTGCCTCCTACAACAGGATAACTTTCACTTCTCAACAGTTAAGTAGCCTACTCTTTGCTTATACAGATTCGTGGGATTTAATAATTATCAGCTGATTATAGTCTGAAATAATATAACGTTGCCAGAATGACCTTAAGCAGAATTACATCAGCGTCAATACTGTTTCTTTTAGAGGAGGAAGAAAAGATGATGATCGAATTAAGTATACAGTATGTGCATGGAGCGAAAGAGACTCCAAACTAATAGTGGAGAGCGATGTTCCTCCTTGAGCTACATTCTGTACCCAATAAATAAATAATAACATGTACAAAACAAGATGTTCAGTAAAGAACATATAGCCTACTTTCTCCTAAATGTATGAGTATAGTTATAACTCGTTGTTATTATCAAAGAGTATAATAGAACTATTCTTTGTTGAAGGCCATAGAAACGATTTACCTCTACCAAACGCCACAATCTAGATAAAAACTGCTACCATCATTGAAGAAAGAAAGATAAGAAGTATATCAAGAATGTTATGGATCTGGAGACATAATCGACCGGACTGGCTGCGTGGCTCAGCGGTAACGGTAACGTTCTCGCTTGCTGGGCCCTAGGTTGCAGGTTCGTATCCTGGCGCAGTCAGCTGGCATTTGAGGGTGCACAAATGCGAGGGAGCCGTGTCAGTACATTTACTGGCACGTTAAAGATCCCCTTCGGGCCAAAATTCCGGCACCCCGGTGTCTCTAAAAGCAGCAGTAGTTAAAAGGGATGTAAAACCAATAACATTATTATTATTATTATTATTGTTTTAATGTGCTAAACGGTTCCAGGCTAGTGTTCAGAAGTAAAGGGGGAGTTTTAGTCGGTAGTCTGCTACTCAGTAGCAGGAGCCCGACACTCTGTGCGTAAATATGCATTTCTTCCCCTAAAAAAAAAAAAAAAATATATTATTACATATACGACCTGCCGTGGGCAACATCCAACTTTGAGTTGAGGCATGTCTTTACACGTCTGGTTGTGCAGGGCTTTCACAACCCTAATTGAAAAAAAAAGGAAGGAAGATTGTAGTTTTACGTGGCCGTGAATCTTGTGATTATGAGCCACGGGACCTCCTTTTTACGTGGAATCCGAACCACAGGACATGGCATTTCTCTTCGAAAATCTCACATGCATTGACCGGGAATCGAAAACACTAATTGAATTAACAAATCTTTCCATGACCCTACAGAGACGTGTGTATACAAACTATGTGGATATTTTCGATTGCTATTTGCCTGAAATAAAAGTAGTAATTAATACCTGAACTAACACCAACGGCTTGAACTCAGTTACTATGTGAAATCGTTTTGTTCTTTACTTCAAATAACATTTTCAAGTAACGCAAAATAGGCTGTTACAAACCATTTAAAATAAAAAGTAAAAATGTATCGTAGTATCATCTTGTCATTCTTCAAATTCGATGCGCATAGAATGCCAATGGTATAGTAATCAATGGAGCCCCACGTAGACTAGTCGTGACATCTAGTGGTGGAATATCGAACAATATAATCCTAACCACGGCCGACTGAATACGAGCTGCGCTCTATACCGGCCTTGACATTCCCAGTCAGAACCCATGTATAACTTGTAATTGGAAAGTTTCTACTCGTTGCCGGTAGAGCGCACTCCTCTCCCATTATAGGCGCGATAAGGAATCAACTGTACAGTACGTATAATAAATGTGTAATCTCAAGAACCACTGGATAGATTTTGATGCTGCTTTCACCATTCTGTAAAGGTGATCTCGAGGAAGATTTGTGTATAAAATAATTTATTTATGACCAAAGGGAGCCAAGCAGTAACGATTTCAGTGAAAAGGTCGAAAAAATAGCCTGGCGTCCGTGCGCTTTTTAAGCTTACGCTGGGCGAACCGTTAAAAATATCATTATATTATGTGTGTAAGAATTGTTCAGCGTGAGAAATTCTACAAAAAAGTCCGCGAGAGCATATCTCTATCTTCGATACATCGCCTACTATAAGTGTTTTTAGTTTGGACGGGAGGGGCATTTGGCTTGCACCTCGCCATTCTTAAATTACGTCTGACAGGAATTCCTTGCACATTCATAACTGTTCCCGGGCGAAGCCGGGGCGGGTTGCTAGTGACACTATATAATTATTATCATTATAATTTCCGCATTATCAAAATTAAAATTATATCACAAAATAAAATAGCGTGCTAATAAATCTAAGAGAAATTAGACATACCTTGCATCTTCTTCGGGTACAAGGACACTACTCCAGCACCGTCTCATTAAAAGGAAAGAGAGGATCAAAATTACAGCCGGGAACAAGTAGCAGCTAATCGTGTGTTGTGTTTTGTGCTAAGAGATCTTTCGACAAATTATCAGATACCGTGTGCCTTCTTTTTCACGAAGCAGCTGTCAGGACGGGACTTACATAAACTCCTGCTGGACGTTATTCTCGAGGTTGAACAATGCGGTTTCATAATTATAATAACTGTCTCTGATAATCACAAAACTAACACTACAATGATGAGGCATTTAGGGGGAGGGAATTTGCAACCAATGGTCAATCACCCATACGACGAGTCTAGGAATGTATTCCCTAGTTTTGATCATTGTCACATTCTAAAAAAAAAAAAAAAAACATTAGAACGCAGTTTCTGTAACGAGAGATGACTGATGGTACTGGAATAATTTCAGGGAAATACTTGTCATTACTATACACAATGCAAAAGGGTAAGATCGTCAAACCGGTCAGACACCACACTAAAAAAACACATCGAACCCACTAAATTTGAAAAAATGAATGTTCGGCGTGCCAAGGAAGTGTTCTCGTCAGAAGTTATTGGTGCCATTAGTACACTGAAAGAAAATATAGGCATGCACCAGGAAGCGTACACATTCATGGACGCAGAAGCAACCATTTTTTTTTTTGAAAAACGTTAATAAATGGTTCGCTATGCATGACGTAAGCATCACATATCATCATATTCAGTCTAGAAATCCAGATAAAGGGCATTTTTTCTCATTAAATGTCAGTCGCCTAAACTGGCTAGAGGAATATTTTCTTTCTTACCTTGAAACTTTGAAAGCTGCTAGTAACGCTGCTAGAAAGGACTTCCTGAGTTCTGAGACTTACGAAGCTACCTATACAATTAATCACGGATTCAGCTGTCCAGTGCATAAGGTATCTTCTAAAAATGGGTAGAGGAAAGTCGCCAAATATGGGGAGTTTTTTTATAGGGCTCACATTAGACATAAGAAGGAACGGAATAATTTTGGTTTTCTCACCAATGTAAACCTCAGGCGATATACTACGTATATTACAAATATGGGCACGTTTGATGTTGTAATACCCTCTGATATTATTGTTAACTTTAAAAGTGCACTTTCCCCGTATTAGGCAACCGGGTTTCGTAATTTGGGGAGGTGAGAAACCTCACGGTTTTTATTTATAATAGGTACACTGAATAGTATACCCTACTAATTAAAGCATTAATTCTGACATTTTTTTTTTCGTGTGGCCTCCTGAGAGGCCGAGTGCAGGTCTTTCTAGTCGACGCCCGTGGGCGACCTGCGCGTCAGGATGAGAGATGGAATGGATGAAGATGAATGAAACTGGGCAAGGATGTGGAAGGAAGCGGCCGTGGCCTGTTAGAAGGTACTGTCCCAACATTTGCCTGGTGTTGAAAAATGGGAAACCACGGAAAATCATTTCAAGGACGGCCGACGGTGGGGCTCGAACACACGCGTCTACCGAGTCAGCAGAGAGCTTGGCCCCATGGCCTAACGCTGCGTTTTAGCCAGCGTAGCCACTACTGTCGGTAATTCTGACAATGTAATGAAATCATGAACACAAATAGTACAAAAATACAAAAATGAATATTTTAAGTAAATAACAGTCCTAGTTTCCTGTTGCCGAACTTCCAAACCGTTCAGCAGAAAAATGCATCAACTTTAATGAAAACCGAGTGATTCTGATCGAATTCAACTGTAACGAGGTGCAAGGTATGTCTAATTTCTCTTAGATTTATTAGCACGCTATTTTATTTTGTGATATAATTTGCATTTTGATATTGTGGGAATTATAATGATAATATAGTAGTGTCACTAGCAACCCGCCCCGGCTTCGCCCGGGAACAGTTATGAATGTGCAAGGAATTCCTGTCAGACGTAATTTAAGAATGGCGAGGTGCAAGCCAAATCCCCCTCCCGTCCAAACTAAAAACACTTATAGTGGGCGATGTATCGAAGATAGAGATATGCTCACGCGGCCTTTTTTGTACAATTTTTCATGCTGAACAATTCTTACACTCATAGTATATTGATATTTTTAATGGTTTGTCCAGCGTAAGCTTAAAAAGCGCTCGGACGTCAAGTTCTTTCTTCGACCTATTCACTGATATCTAAAATCGTTACTGCTTGGCTCCCTTTGATCATAAATAAATTATTTTCTACAGAAATCTTCCTCGACATTACCTGTACAAAATGGTGAAAGCCGCATCAAAATCCATCCAGTGGTTCTCGAGATTACCCGTGATATTCAAGAATCGGGGACTTTGTTTTACACTAAGTATAAATAAGTCTTAGTCGTGCAATGCTTGGTCAACAGCGCTGTGTGAGCAGTTGAGTAACTAACAAGATTTCATGAAAAAGGTCTCATTGTCTAGGCCGGTATGAGCGCATTCAGTCGGCCGTGTCCTAACAGAGCGAGTGCATTCTAGCGGCCAGAAGAAGAAACTTTTCAATAAAATCTGGAAGTTAATAAGTATGTCGGCGTGCAGTTACCTTTTTGGCAGCTAGATGACTCGAGTAAATCTGCTGGCGAATTATGTTTTAATTAAATATATATTTTACACCATAATATGCACAATATAACGCTTAATTTTAAAACATCTGATTCATTACAAAACAATAAACATATAACATTTCAAGCAAAAAATCTAGCTCTGATCAGGTTTGAACCATAGGCATTTGAGCGATAGGCTAACGCTCTACCACTGAGCTAATTGTGTCAACGAATATCGTTCTATATAAAATGACTTACATAGAACTTGTTAGCAAATAATGATTTATACTAAACAATTTCATCACTGGAGTATATTATTTATATATAAAGCATTTCATACAAAGTTTATTTATTTTGTATCAGTACGCTATATTGCATGCAATACTCAAATTAGTGAAATATAAGTCAGGCACAAGATATCCGCTGCCATCTTGTCTTATTACTGAATCAGCTCAGCTTTTTAAAATCACGTCTGCACTATAGTATTACAAAATAAACTTTTAATTTCGAACGTGCTTCTTCCTTTAGAACAGTTAAAACGATTCTCGGCTCGATAATCGGAACTGGTGGGTCCTATGATATGGATTATAAAGTTTGCATAATTCGCACGGCCGCCATCCTGAAATGGTATGGCGGGCGACCTTGTAGTTTGGTCACAAGACGCATCGTATACGAAGGTATGTTGTTACCAAATTTGGTAGAGATCGGATGATTTGGTTAGTCGTTATTTGATTTTACGTTTTGAACGTTTGAGTGGCCGCCATTCAGTTTTAGTAAAGTCGGCGGTGATATAAAACATGACACTGAGGTGTCCTTTGCTAGTGCTACCTTTGTACCAAATTTCGTTCAATTCGCATTCACCGTGTTCGAATTGATAGGGGGGGGGGGACAGACATTCAGAGTACACACACTCACACACACACAGACACACACACAAAAAACACAGACTCACACACACACATACACACACACACACACACACAGACTCACACACACACATACACACACACAGACAGACACACTTTTTTCGCCCTGTGTTGATCTCATAAGTCTACTTTCATTTTTTGCAAAAATCGAAAGTAGGCTAACTAGGCGTACAGAATTATGTTATAATGCACTGATTCATAGATACCTGCTTAGTGACCAAATATAATTTAAGGAATACTCAAGGTCAGTGGCGTAACTACGGGGAGTGATCAGGGGTATCAATCCCCCCCGAGCCAATTAATGAAAATATTAAACTTATGAAGTTTTTAACTTTGAATAGAAACAACCTTTGGATTGATGACATCTATGAATAAGGGCTATGAAATCATCATACCGTGTGTTAGTGTGTGTCTGTCCTAAATAACATGTATTAATATACAGGTGAAAAAATAAGCACACTTACTACCACGTTTCTGTGACAAGCAACGTAATTTATTAAAAAATCATCAGTTTATTTTGAGAAATTACAACATATTGTCTGTATGGAAGCCATGATACTGTTTCCCAAAGAGATGAGATCTTTATCGTTATTCATTTGTTCACGAAATGGCCAGCGATCATCGCTGCTGAAATGCAATGAATTGACGCCAGCGCAGATCGCTGTAGGGAAACCAGTCCCATTTGTTTACATGCATTCATAAAGCAACGAAGATCGCCAGCGATGTGCGCCCGGCGATCATCGCCGTAGCTAAACCGTACCTTTATTGAAACTTCGTTGGTCTAAACGTATAACTGGGAGAAACGCATTTAATATACCTATTGCACACCTAATTTTAATCGCGCCTATACTTGGCAGTGCGCTATATCGGCAATAAGAGGCCATTTTCAATAACACAGCTGGCATGGGTTCACTAACTGGCCGGCATAAAACGCAGCTCTCATCAAGTAGGCAGTGGATTGCTCCCGCATACAGTTGCAGGTATATGTCACTACTGCAGATGCATCGGAGAATCCTTTCATGTTTGCTGGCACAAGGTAGCACTATGAGTTCATCCTTTAAAATATGCGAGTAAGTAATATAGAATTATTTGAATAACATGGCATATGTTACACATCATATGCGACTACTGTAAGGCTCGCCTTTTTTCTTTTAGGTAGATTTCATTAGAAAGCTAACTATTGCAATGGGTCCCATGTTTCGAATTCCGGAAAATTTCGACATATCTTCGCGTTTCACATCCCCCAGACCCCAAAACCACCGTCAGTTCAAAAGTTTATATATAATTTATGTATATATATATATATATATATATATCAGTTTTTTGTGGACACGATAACTGCCGTAATTTTGCACAATCACTTTGAATTTTTTACATAATATATATCCCTATAAAATCTCGGTCGAGTTCGTTAATGGGCAAAATCGGTCAAAGGGGGTGAAAATGGGGGGCTTTTATCGAAAAACTGAAATATCGCTATAATTCTCTGAATACATGAAATATCGAATCCCTTCAAAGTTCATAATATGTGTCGGATAAGTGCCAAAAATTTATGTCAAATAAGGTTTTTGATAGCACCAACCATTGACCAAAGGGGTGGGAAAAAGTGGGTTTTTCGGGAAACATTAATCATATCTCTGTTAATAGGCACAATGTCAAAACCGCACAAAATGGACAATATTCCTCCAATAATTACCTAAAACTTTTGTCTGAAAGAATTTTTGATATGAGCCACCATTACGCCACGGGGTGAACAAAATGATTTAAATTATAAGAAAATGCCAAGTGCCAAGAGAGGTTGCCATGACAACTTTACTTTTAATTGATAAGGGATGAGCCATCAGCAGTTGCTATGACAACGCCACTGCACGAGATCACATTCAGTCTTCATATGTCTGTGGGAAGCGACTTCGGTATCGGAACTGGTAGCATGCTGAACTTCTATGCCCAAGGTCGCGGGTTCAAACCCGGCTGAAGTCGTCGGATTTACTAAGAGCGCTAAAAAACCTGAGTTTGCTTTCCTTCGGAGGGGAAGTTCCAACGTTCGTTGCGAGTTGCTGATTGAGGTGGCATCTAGTAGCCAAGTTCACAGCTAGGTGTCGTTGACGGTAGTATTTTAGGTAGATTTCATTAGAAAGCTAACTATTGCAATGGGTACCATGTTTCGATTTCCGGAAAATGTCGACATATCTTCGCGTTTCACATCCCCCAGACCCCAAAACCACCGTCAGTTCAAAAGTTTATATATAATTTATGTAATATATGTATATATGTATATCAGTTTCTTGTGGACACGATAACTGCCGTAATTTTGCACCAATCACTTTCAAATTTTTACCGAATATGTATACCCATAAAATCTCGGACGAGTTCGTTACTGGGCTAATTCGGTCGTAGGGGATGAAAATGGGGGACTTTTTTTGAAAAAATGAAATATTGCTATAACTCTCTTAATATGTGAAATATCGAATCCGTTCAAAGTTCATACTATGTGTAGGATAAAGCTCAAAGATTTATGTTTGAAACATTTTTTGATAGCACAAACCATTGACCAAAGGGGTGGAAAAAAGTGGTTTTTTTCGGGAAACATTAATCATATCTCTGTTAATAGGCACAATATCAAAACCGTACAAAATGGACAATATTCCCCTAATAATTACCTAAAACGTTTGTCTGAAAGAATTTTTGATATGAGCCACCATTGCGCCAAGGGATGAGAAAAATGATTTCGGAATTATAAGAAAATGCCAAGAGCTATCAGTGGTTGACATGGCAACACTACTAAATTGATGAGGGAGAAGCCATCAGACGTTGCCATGACAACGCACTTGCGCGAGATCAGATTCAGATTTCCATCTGACTAAGTGTGAAGCGGCTTCGGTGACGTAACTGGTAGGATGCTGAACTTCTATGCCCAAGGTCGCGGGTTCAAAGCCAGCCAAAGTCGTCGGATTTTCTAAGAGCGCTAAAAATCCCTCAGTAAGCTTTCCTTTGGAGGGGAAGTTCCAACGTTCGTTGCGAGTTGCTGATTGAGGTGGCATCTAGTAGCCAAGTTCACAGCTAGGTGGCGTTGACGGTAGTATCTGGTAGCAACATTAGGAACTACTGCTTGGAATTTAGCGTCTGCATTCCTTACCTGAATTGCTGACTAACACAGCCATCACAATTCACACCGTTTATCAGACAGATTCTACACTCACCCAAAGTACATGGGGTAATATGACCGCGATGTCGCAGCCCCTAAACTGAGGAACCAACCAACATCTCTGCGGGAGATACAATTTTGCGTGAAGAAGTAACAGACCGTTACATAGTTACACATCAGTGTCGAAACCTTGCATAAGGACAGTGCGACCACAAGTATAAAAAGTAGTTCCGTGAAGAACTGTACAGCCTATTTTCATCCTGCTCATGTTAATTGCCTCTATCAACATACAACATTTCAGTTTAATTGCTGTAACAGATTCGTAGATATTGAGAACCGTCTAAATATTTGAGATGGTCGCCAGGTTGGATTTTTATTGTTGTACTATTATATTAAGATTATTGTGTACGTGTGGTATTCAAACTTCAATCGCATGATTAGAACACAAGAAGTAAAAACGAGATTTTAAAATTACGCACAGCAGCCATCTTGTGATTATGCAAACAATTGAAATAAATTAGATGCCAGTGGATCAACATTTGTGTAAGCATTTAACGTGCAACGTTTCACGGCACTCGGATAGTTAATTCGCGAGAAACGTCCATTTAAATATTAATACTTCGCGTCGCCGCCATGTTGGATTCGTGCTCACCAGGTTACTGAAAGTCCTATAGGTGAACATATGTTCATAGTCTCTATGAACATAAAAATTTCAGTTTGGTTGCTGTAAAAGATTCATAGATATTGAGAACCGTCTAAATTTTACGGAAGCTTGCCATTTAGGATTGTTATATGTATAGGCCATAGAGTTATGTACAATTCAAGGACACTTATTGCCTAGGTTCATTATTCAAACGTTCACTTCAATCGCATGATTACGACACAAGAAAAAAAAACTTAATTTTAAAATTTCGCACTGCCGCCATCTTGAGGTTATGTAAACAATTGAATTAAATTAGATGGCAGTACATTACAATCTGCAAAATCATTTACTGTACCACATTTCACTGCGCTCAGAGAGTTAACTCAGGATAAAAGTCTATTAAAATATTTCAAATTCGCTTGGTCGCCATGTTCGTTTTGTACTTTACAGGTTTATGAATTATACATAGGTAAACTTGTATCAGTACCCTTTATCACCGTACAAAATTGCAGGGTGATATCTGTAATAGTTTCGGGGATATAGAATGTCAGTGAAATATTTCGCACAGCCGCCATTTTGAGGTTATGTAAACAATTGAACTAAATTAGACTCCAGTGCATTGCAATGTGTATAAATATTTGCTGTACCAAGTTTCATTACGTTTGGATAGTTAAATCGCGAGAAAAGTCTATTTAAAAGTATCCACTTCGCTTGGCCACCATGTTGGTTTTGTAGTAACCAGGTTTTTGAAAGTCTCATAGGTGAACTTCTAGTAGTACCCTTTATCACCGTACACAATTTCAGGGCGATATCCGTTATAGTTTCGGAGATATTGAATGCTAGTGAAATATTTCGCACAGCCGCCATGTTGGATTGGTGAGACGTAACAAAATTCGATGGGCACGGTCGAGGTCGCCGGGAATAGTGCTATGAACTTATCGAGTTTCACTGAAATCGCTCCGGCCGTTTAAATTTTATTAGGGACACACACACACACACCTCACACACACACACACACACTCGCACACACACACGGACAAAAGGTGATCTCATAAGCCTATTTTTTCAAAACTGAAAATAGGCTAAAAATGGACTCCAAATGACAAGAAGGTTACCGTCCCCATAAGACAATAAAATGTTTAAAATATGTTTAAAATGAAGAAAAACAAAGTTAATTAATCTCCAATTATAAAATACTTTCACGCGATAAATGAGGTCTGATCCTTCTACGAAAACCTGCATATTCTGCCTATTTTCGCCTATCTCCAAGTTTGTCCGGTGAAATCTACCTCCGCCTTCCGGCGTGCCGAGAGGACTTTTTTCTTATTTCAATGTACATAATTTTGAGCCTAGTTTTCAGGGAAAATGAAAACAAAATCTTCGCCATTTTCGTGAAAACCTACCCGCACGATCGTACTATTTAGGGTTAATTTGGGTAAATATCTTTGTTGAATGACATATGTTGAGGATATGGAATTGTGCCATTGGATGATTTTATTTACAGTGAATCTAATATTTGAAGTAAAATCTATATATATATCAAAATCTTTGTTACGTGATAGTTTGTCTGTGGGTCTGTGGGTCTGTCTGTGGGAATGTGTCCTATGCGTTCATATACCATTCATCCGATTGAGATGAAACTTGGGTGAGATGTTGAGTACACTCCAAGGAAGGTTTCTGGCTTAGTAAATCCATTTTACAATTGGTAGCGCACGAGTAGATTCAACAAATGAGTTACGACGCGCGAAGCGTTTCAACAAAGTCCCGTATGTGTTCATATACCATTCGTCCGATAGCGATGAAATTTGGGTGAGATGTTGTGTACATATACGTGAAGGTTTCTAACTTAGTAAATACATTTCACAGTAGATAGTGCACGAGTAGATTCAACAAATGAGTGATGACACGCAAAGCGTTTCAACAAAGTCCCGTATGCATTCATATACCATTCGTCCGATAGCTATGAAACTTGTGTTTGATGTTGTGTACACTTCAGGGAAGGTTTCTGGCTTAGCAAATCCACTTTACAATAGGCATCGCGCAAGTAGATTCAACAAATGAGTTACGACGCGCGAAGCGTTTCAACAAAGTCCCGTATATGTTCATATACCATTCGTCCGATAGCTATGAAACTTGGGTTATATTTGGTGTACACTTCAGGGAAGGTTTCTGGCTTAGTAAATCCACTTCACAAGAGGCAGCGCAAGAGTAGGATCAACAAATGAGCAACAACGCGCGAAGCGTTTCAACAAAGTCACGTATATGTTCATATACCATTCGTCCGATAGCTATGAAACTTGGGTTATATTTGGTGTACACTTCAGGGAAGGTTTCTGGCTTAGTAAATCCACTTCACAAGAGGCAGCGCAAGAGTAGGATCAACAAATGAGCAACAACGCGCGAAGCGTTTCAACAAAGTCACGTATGAGTTCATATACCATTCGTCCGATAGAGATGAAGGGGGTAGACCTGCATTTCATTGAATAGCAATATCTCCCGATTGGTTTCATTGGGGGATGTGTTACTCGGCATGTAAACTCATCATTAAAAACAAGAAGTTCAGTGACTAACTAAAGAGCCTACTTTCCTCGAAATGTAAGATTCATTCCAATGATTAATCTATATGGACCTAATTAGAATAATGACGAAATTGAGTTGGTAATAACGAAATTTCTTATTAGTTCGAAATATAAATGGCATAATGTAGCCTAATAGAGCACTACAGTTGGCAGCCCTGGTGACTGAATATAATCTTAGCTCCATCTCTTAAAGTACAGAATACAAAATTTGGCTGAAGTCCAATGGACGTTACATGCAGTTAAACATTGGATCTAACAGCGCGCGTAAAATCATATTGGCAACAATGTCATGCATGTATTGGTCAGAAATAATCTGAACTATTATGATCTATTGTTGTGCCAATTTTGGATGAAATCCATTTATTTGTATAGAAGTTACATGTATTTTAAAATTGGACCAATCAGTAGGCTTAGAATCATTTTGGAAGCACTGACGTATATTAATTACTCCAAATTAATCTAGAATGTAAGGTACTATACGTGTGCAATGTTTAGTGCTGTTGGCTTGAATACTTTCTGATATACTGATATTAGGGTAAACAAATAGAGACAGCATTTATTAACAGTTGGCAGCCCTGGTTGTTCTTAAGAATACGCCTAGTCATATCTGTTATAGTACACATACCACATACGAAATTTGGTTGAAATCCAATTGATAGTATAGAAGTTACATATATTTACAATTGGTCCTATCAGCAGGTTTAGAATCATGTTGGTAGTAGTGAGGTCCATTAGTTACTCCAAATTAATCTAGAATGTCGGGTACTATACGTGTGCATAGTTTAAAGCTGTCGGCTTGCATACTTTGTGATATATGGGTATTTGCATAAGATCAATTGAGATCATTTATTAACAGTTGGCAGCCCTGGTGGCTCTTAATAATGCGCTCAATCATATCTGTTTGTGTACACATAGCACATACGAAATTTGGTTGAAATCCAATTGATAGTGTAGAAGTTATATGCATTTAAAATTTGGACCTATCAACAGGCTTATAATCATTTTGGCAACACTGCCATGTATGGCTTCCTGGAAATTAAACTGCAATATTATTATCTATGCGTGTGCAAATTTTGAAATAGCTCCCATTCATACCTTCCAAGATATCCAACATGGAGCTCAAATTTCAATTGCGATTTTTCAGCAGTTGGTAGCACTGACATCATTTTCAAATATGGCCGTGAGATATTCAGGTATAGATCTTTGATCCTACTAAATTTTGTTTAGATTGCTGCAGCCGTTTAGGAGTTAATAGGGGGACATCCACACACAGCCAGACAGACAGACAGACAGAAGGACAGACACACATTTGCCCGGTCTCATAAGTCTACTTTTTCCTCATTTTTGCAAAATCTGAAAAGTATTCTAATAAGAAGGCACGTGTCTGAGGGTTTTTCGATGTGGTGTATATGATGAGGTGAAAGGGGTGAAAAGTGGGAATTGAAAGATTCCTAACAGAGCGTGTATCTCTTAAACGAAATAGGCGAGGAGTTTGAAACTCAGCGAAATAAAAACAACATAAAAAAGAAGTAAATATGTGTTTGACCGTTTCTTCATAAATCCAATTTAAGGGGTCCATGGGGAGGGGTGAAATATGGGTGGGGAAACAGGAAAGAAAGAGTCCTAACTGATTGACTGACTGACTCACTCATCAAACTCAGGGTGAAAAAACTGCTTTAAAGTAAGTAAATAGCTGTTCGACAGTTCTTTTTCATAAATCAAATTTAAGGGGTTCATGGGGAGGGGTGAAATTCTGAAAAAAGAAAATTGAAAGGAAATGTCCTGACTCACTCACTCACTCACTCACTCATCATCGCCGAGCCAAAAATATTGAAGTTGGAAACATGGCATTTCGGGGATATGTTCGTTGTATGTCAAAAACGTACACTAAGGGAGGATTTTTGGATATTCAGGTTCTAAAGGGGTCTTAAGGGGGTTAAACCTGCATTTCATTGAATAACAATATATCACGAGAGGTTTCACTTTGGATGTGATACTCGGCATATAAACTAATCATTGAAAATAAGCAGACATGTGTCTAAGGGTTTTTCGATGTGGTGTATTATTATGAGGTGAAAGGGGTGAAAAGTTGGGGTTGAAGGATTCCTAACGGAGCGTGTAGGCCTGTCTCTTAAACGACATAGGCGAGAAATTTGAAACACAGCGAAAATAAATCAGCTTAAAAAGTAAGTAAATCGGTGTTCGACCGTTTTTTCATAAATTAATTTAAGGGGCCAATGGGGTGGGGTGAAATTCTGGGGGAAAAAGGAGAGAAAGTGTCCTAACTGACTGACTAACTCACTCACTCATCAAACTCAGTGGAAAAAGACAGCTTAAAATATAAGTTAATAGGTTAATAAGTGTTTTTTCATCAATCCAATTTAAGGGGCCCATGGGGAGGGGTGAAATTCTGGAAAAAAATAATTGAAAGAAAATGTCCTGTCTGACTCACTCACTCATCACGCCCAGCGAAAACTATTAAAGTTGGAAACATGAAATTTTGGGAATATGTTCGCTGTATGTCGAAAACGTCAACTAAGGAATGATTTTTGATTATTTGGGTTTTAAAGAGGTGTTAAGGGGGTAAACGTGCATTTCATTGAATAACGATATCTCATGAGTTGTTTCTTTGGGGATGTGATATTCGGTATATAAACTAATCATTAAAAATAATCAGACGTATGTCTAAGGGTTTATCGATGCGGTGTATATTATGAGGTGAAAGGGGTGAAAATTGCGGGTTGAGGGATTCTTAACGGAGCGTGTATCTCTGAAACGACATAGACGAGAAGTTTTAAATTCGGCGGGAAAAAACAGCTTAAAATACAAGTAAATAGGTTTTCGACCGTTTTTTCATAAATCCAATTTAAGGGGGCCTTGGAGAGGGGTGAAATTCTGGGGGGAAAAACAGGAAAGAAAGTGTCCTAACCGATTGAATCACTTATTCACTCATCAAACACAGGGGGAAAACAGCCTTAAATAAGTAAATAGGTGTTGGACCGTTTGTTTCATAAATCCAATTTAAGGGGTTCATGGGGAGGGGTGAAATTATCAAGAATAAATGAAAGAAAATGTCCTGACTGACTCACTCACTCATCATCGCCCAGCCAATATTATTGCAGTTAGAAACATGAAATTTTGGGGATATGTTCGCTGTATGTCGAAAACATCCACTAAGGACAGAGTTTTGGATATTCAAGTTCTAAAGACGTGTTATGGGGGTAAACGTGCATCTCATTGAATAACAATATCTCACGAGTGGTTTCATTTGGGAATGTAAAAAAAGGAAGATTGTAGTTTTACGTGACCGTGAATCTTGTGATTATGAGCCACGGGACCTCCTTTTTACGTGGAATCCGAACCACAGGACATGGCATTACACTTCGAAAATCTCACATGCATTGACCGGGAATCGAACCCGGACCCATTTGGGAATGTGATACTTGGCATATATACTAATCATTAAAAATAAGCTGACACATGTCTAATGGTTTTTCGATGTAGTGTATATTATAAGGTGAAAGGGATGAACAGTGGGGGTTGAAAGATTCCTAACGGAGCGTGTATCTCTTAAACAACATGGGCAGGGAGTTTGAAACTCGGAGGAAATCAATCAGCTTAAAAATAAATAAATAAATAAAATAAATATGTGTTCGATCGTTTTTTCATAATTGCAATATAAGGGGCCTATGGGGAGGGGTGAAATTCTGGAAGAAACACGTCCACTAAGGAAGGATTTTTGGATGTTCACTCTCATCGACCAACCAAAACTACTAAATCTAGAAGAATGATATTTTGGGGATATGTTTGTTGTGTGTCGGAAACGTCTACTAAGGAGGGATTTTTGGATATTCAGGTTCTAAAGGGGTGTTAACGGGGTTAAACCTGCATTTCATTGAATAACAATATGACACGACTATGACGCGAGCGAAGCGAGTCTAAAAATGAGATGGTGTGTGTCTGTGTGTTACTCAATCATGCAAGTACCACTGGTCCGAGATACATGAATTTTACATGGAAGTAGCTGATTTACCTGGTCAACATATAGGCTACTTTTGATTTCAATACTTTGCACTATTTAAAGATGGCGACCATTTTAGTGACGTCACTACTCCCTTTGGTTTCAAACATTCATATTTCCATTTCAAATAAAAAGAGAACGCTAAGAAATAGCAAACTTTTGATGGCATACACGAGGTTTAAAATTACATTTTCTATCCGAAAGGTATCTGCAACGGTTAGCGAGTAAAACCTAAATTTCTGCTATAAAACACGGTCAACGCCAAGCGGTGTAGTTGGACAAAATGTTCCATCCTTAATCTCCCTCTGCGCAGCACCTCGCCTATCCCCTGTTTTAACTGCCACCTTCACATTTTAATTTGTTTATGATGCGTAGCGAAGCACGGGTACTTCAGCTAGTTATCTATACGTGTGCCAATTTTGAAATAGCTCCCATTCATACCTTCCAAGATATCCAACATGGAGCTGAAATTCCTATTGCAATTTTCAGCAGTTGGTAGCACTGACATCATTTTCAAATATGGCCGTGAGATATTCAGGTATAGATCTTTACTCCTGCCAAATTTTGTTTCGATTGCTGCAGCAGTTTAGGAGTTGATAGGGGGACACACATACACACCCAGACAGACAGACAGAGAGACAGACAGAAGGACAGACAGACAGACAGACACACATTTGCCGGATCTCATAAGTCTACTTTTTCCTCATTTTTGCAAAATTTGAAAAGTAGGCTAAAAATGGATATCCTTTCAATGTAATATTAATTGTAAATATATAAAATATAATATACTAACCGACCCGTGCGAGAAATGCCGCTTGTTCATAAACCACACTTTCCCCAATAGTTTTTGCAAAACGAACACTTCTTATAAAAATTGATATTTAAGAAATTAGAATGCAATTTGTCATTGATAATGTCATTTGTGTGCTGAGTGTGCTGTAACACTCACCGGTTATTCGATATTTATGAAATTATACGATTTGAGAACTCATTCCTTTTATTTACTGTTTCTGAAATCCATGCAAAATGATAAAGGAAAGACCTCATAATGTTAAAATGACATGAAACGGGCGTCACAGCGACCAAAATGTGAAATGGACAGCAATTATGGAGCGTATTTTCTTACATCTACAGTATCTGTAAATCACACACTTCGTACATTTTTTAAAGTAATTTTTTAAAGAAATTAATGATATTTATGGAATTAGAGTGCTCTAATAAGAAATTTTGTAAGAAATGTAATCAAGAATATTGTTCACACAAGGGGATTTGAGGACTATCAGAAGAAACCAACACGACATGCATGGTCGGAGGAACAGAAACTACAGCGATCCATGCATATGAAGAGCTACTGGGTAAGGAGGAAGGCTCAACATACGTTGATTCCGCGTGGTCTTAAGTGACCCATCCGTGTGAAGAAGAATAAGAAATAAAATATTGATAATTAAATAATTTAGGAAAACAAGTGCCGAATATCAAAATTATTTAACTTAGTGCTTGAAATGGACAAATCTTCCGAAATATGGAGTGTGAATTTAGTATCAGGCGCCAACCAGTTTGTGCGTCGTTGGAATTGTCAACCTTGTTTTGCAGATGGTTCCTATGGTAACACTGGTATTTGTAAATGGATGAATCTAACTCCAGGTAGACCCCCAGCCACAAAAAAATGTATTTGTTAATACCTTACAGCTGATGTTCGACAAGGATAGCAATTCCCGTGAAGAGCAGTAGATAGTATGTGCTAACGAAAACAGTAAACTGACAACTGAAGTAATGGTGCAATGCAGTCATGAGCAAATTATGGCATAGACCACTTGTTATTTACTAATGGTGTATCATTACGTCCACAGCTAGTTCAATAAATATATATACAGTATATCGTGATGAAACATAGTTATGTGCACGAAAGTACCAATAATTGTCGGTGAATATGATAACGATTTGAAGATATCGCCCAGTCGTCTGTCATGCAATATAAAGGGGGCGGTTCAGAACGTCATTAAGCTTCTGTAGGTCGTTTTCATTTCATTACAGACATATCTGTATTAGTTGATTTAGTTAGGGGATAGGTGCAACTTGGTCTTCAGCTACGTATAGACCAAGCCACGGCAAAGCGAGCACTTGGTGCTTGCGCGCCCCAGTGCCGCACCGAGCAGGCTCGGTGCTTTACCCCTCCCTTCCCTCTTTCCTCCCCATGCAGTGGTGGTAGCACAGTCAGACTTGGATGATGAGCAATGGATCACTGACCTCGCTTTGATGAAAGACTCAGGGGGTATTTAAATGAGTTAAATATCTCGTTGCAAGGCAAAAATAAATTAATCTGTACTATGTGTGACCATATTGAAAGTTTCAAACTGCAACTTGCGCTTTTTAAACGTCAGCCTCAAGAAGGAAATCGGGACAGTTTTCCCTCTCTAAAGTCCTTGAAGTTAAGTATTAATGAACACATCAGTGAGTACATAAAAGCGTTACAGTCATTGCATAAAGAATTTGAAGAAAGGTTTGAAGAAATAAAACAAGTAAAGTCTTCAAGTTGAGTCTGGCTGCGTGGCTCAGGGGTAACGTTCTCGCTTGCTGAGCCCAAGGTTGCAGGTTCGAAACCAGGCGCAGTCAGCTGGCATTTGAGGGTGCGCAAATGCGAGGGAGCCGTGTCAATACATTTACTGGCACGTTAAAAATTCCGGCACCCCGGCGTCTCTAAAAGCCAGGGTAGTTAAAAGGGACGTAAAACCAATAACATTATTATTACTTCAAGTTGAGCTCATAAAACTACCGTGCGATTCAATTTTGAGAGACCGCTATTACCAGTACAATGGTGATTTGATTTCATTTTATAAAAGAGATTCCCGAGGATTCATGCATTTGCCCTGAAATTTGTTGCTAGTTTCGGAACAGCGTTCGTTTGTGAACAAATGTTTTCAATTATGAATACTCACAAAACCAAAACAAGGTCAAGTTTGTCAGATGCTTCCTTGGAAGCTATAATTCGAATTGCATCTGCCAAAAGGATTGTTCCAAATATCGGAACATTAGTGGCTTCAAAGTGATGCTAAAGATAAACAAAGAATGTTGAAAATTCGTGTAAAATCAGGAGCACAATCAGGGCCGGATTTAGATTTTATGCGCTTCTATGACCGTGGGGTTTTCCCGCCCCCTCTTCATACCATCAGGAAGGAGGGAGAATTTATACCTCAGAAAGGTCTGTGTGAAGGTAATTTTTATTTTATCCTAATGTATGGGTGAAGTGAAATCAATTAAATAAATTAAAATAATGAGAGGTCGCCTCATTAGCGTAGCGGTCAGCATGGTTAGCTGCCACCCCGGAGGTCCTGGGTTCGATTCCCGGCTCTGCCACAAATTTGAAAAGTGGTACGAGGACTGGAACGGGGTCTACTCAGCCTCGGGTGGCCCTAATGAGTAGAGGGGGTTCGATTACCCCTCAGCCATCCTCGAAGTGGTTTTCCGTGGTTTCCCACTTCGTCTTCGGGCAAATGCCGAGATGGTACCTTCTTCAAGGCCATGGCCGCCTCCTTCCCTATTCCTTGCCTATCCATCCTGACCGTCCATTACCTTCCCTCATGAGGCCCCTGTTCGCTTTGCAGGTGAGGCCGCCTGGGCGAGGTGCCAATCCCACCTCACCAGTTGTATCCCCTCCGATTCGATGTTCCCCGCTCTAGGACACTGCCCGTAGAGGCAGTAGTGGTGAGTTCCCTCGCTGAGTCCGTGGGTTCCACCAACCTGGAGGATAAACGACTAAAAAAAAGGAACTTTTTGAAGTGGAACAAAATTAAAAAGGAGCGTAGAACAAAATAATTACGGAAAACCACTTGATAAGAAAGTAGGATTTACAGTTTTTTTTTATAAGTGATGTGAGACAATTTTCCTAGGCCGGGACCTATTAGTAAATCCAGCCCTGAGCACAATCAAAGTAATATTTCTGCCTGTACACAAAATTGGTATAATTATTATTCGTTTTCATACCGGTACACGGCCTGAGTCCAGCCCCATTCACCAAACAACAACGCGACTCTTGCCTCGCTATGCGCTGCCACTACACGTTCCTCTCCTACAGCACCTTTGCTTTTGCCGGTGCAGGCCGGCGCTCGCGAAGCATCTGAGTTGGCGTGGCCTGGCATAGACTATAGCCAGGGAGGCTTGAGCCTTTCCCCAAATAATGAGTAAATACAGGAATTGACAGTTGTTGTCAATGCGGCGCAGAACTCGAATCAGAGCATGTCATGCGATCTGATTAATGTTGTTGTTCTTGCTTATGTTTGGGGCTACAACATTATGGCCATACAGCCCCGTGTATTTGGGTGTGTGTGGAAATTATGTGATAACATGTGCATTTCGTAAGCATTTCTTCTTATTTTAGGGGCTGCAACATCTTGGTCGAGGCGGCTTCGGTGGTGTAGTTGGTAGCATGCTGAGCTACTATGCCCAAGGTCGCGGGTTCAAACTCGGCCGAAGTCATCGGATTTTTTATGAGAGTTAAAAATCCCTCAGTATGCCTTCCATCGGAGGGGAAGTAAAGCCGGCGGTCCCATGTCATAGATTTATGGCATGATTAAGAACCTTCCACTAATTACACCAGTGTGAAGCTAAATTATAGGTTATCGTTGACTAACGCTCTTAGGTCCCAACGTTCGTCACCAGGAGCCGACTGCGGTGGCATCTAGTAACAAAGTGCAGACTAGTTCGTCGTTGACGGTGGCGTTTGGTAGCAAAAGTTGGAACTACTTGAAAATCAAATGTATGCAGCCTTTACTTGAATTAAAAACAGATAACGCACACTAATATATCCATCACAATTAACACCGGTTATCAGACAGATTCTACACACACACAAAGTACACGGGGCTACATGACCGCGTTGTCGCAGCCCCTAAACTGACGAACCAACCAACCAATCAACATCTTGGTCATATAGGCCCATGTGTTTGGGTGTGTGTGGAACTTGTGTAATAACATGTGTTATTGTGTTAGCTGTAGTAGTCTAGTGTGAGTATTTGTAACTTGGCGATAGGATTGGAAGGAGGTGGCCGTGGTCTTAAGTTAGGAACCACCTCAATTGTTCTGAGTTAGGAGTGGGAAATCACTTCCAGGACGGTTGAGATGGGAATCGAACTTAGTTTTGGCTCATGAGGCAGAGTATACCACGTTCCAGCCTTCATACCAGAATTGAAATTTCATGGCAGAGCTGGGAATCGAGAATGCTAGTCACTACTCCACGAGGTTGGCTTTGTGTGTATCAGGATTTTGATTTAATTATGAAGGCCACGGGCACTGTCACCTCCTGCCAAATCATAGCCACGTTCACAACAACACACACTAATAATGTCTTCAGATAGATTCCACTACACACACTCAAGTAAACGGGGCTACATTAGCACGGTATCGCAACGCCCCGATAAATGAATCAAGAACAGGAATTTGTAAATGGCAAAAATATAACTTAATTAACAACAGTTGCAACCAAAATCAAAAAATCATGAAAGAAGAAGTTCAGTAAGTACAGATACAAGATAAACAACAAAGGAAAAAAGAGGAAAAATCAATATCCCAAATTAAAAAAAGAAATACAATTCGCGTATATTAGTAAAACAGAAATTAATCCCTAAATGTACAGCAATCAGCTGCAACTAAGCAATTTCTGGCACAACGTTCGATTTAGTGGAATCATTCCTAAACCATTTACATGACAAAGGAATTTCAGACAGAATATTTGGCATTACAATAATGCTATGTCCTTCATTTCCTTTGGTGCCAATGTTACCGTGCCACGTGAATACGGCTCATATTGTTTAAAACTTTATGTAATTGCACATCATTACATTTCTTCCTTATATTCAAAAATTATAAGCGACGGTTCCTACGGTCTGTTGCATGCATTAGACTGCTCAGAAGCTTATCGAATCAGATCTGAAAATCAAGCATATTATTGCATCAGATTTGGCACACATCATATATTAAACAACATTTTGCAAGAGCATAACCCTACATTCAACATTCCAAATACCTCTAATTTAATTTGCAACCCAGCTGACGATATTCGATTAGCATAGCTCATAATATGGGATGACGCCCCAATGGCAAATATTCATTCATTAATGTGTGCTAATCGCCTTATAAAATATACTGTACGTAACGACATTATTCCGTTTTGTGGGAACGTTATTGTTCTTGGAGGAGACTTCGTAGGTTTTCCCTGTTGTGCCACACGCTTCTCGCCAAAACGTTATTCACAATTGTATCAATTACTCTTTATTATAATTTGTCTTCTTAAAAGAAATTCAGCTTCAATCTCGAAACCAAAGTTTATTGATTGATAAAAATACAAAAGAATACAATAGCTCTAGTGACATGACCTTTGTTTCTCGCTAATACCGCAATGTAAGTGCTTGTTGCCAATAGAACAAAAGCCTGATACCTTTTTAAGAAAGGCACAGCCTTGAAGAAGTTGACCTAACTTTCTAGTGACTGTACTACAATCTCCCCCGGGAAAATTTGAACATTGGCAATGGGTGGAGATGTAAACGTGTCACAATTTTAATACTTATGATATATAAATTGACATTCGTATTCCCTTAGGAAGGAAGGTCTAATCACACTTCGTCCAGACCGTGTAGTGATATTAGGTGCACGCACCGGCGTGCCTGAACTCTGGACGGCTGAAGCCCTAGGTACAGGTGGGGTCATCTTGTCATATGGAGTAGTAATCTGGGACTGGGTAGTTGACGGACTGGATGTGACCTCCGGAGTGTATGGAGTAGGGAGAAACTCATGGGCAGCATCAACCTGCTCAGTTGCTGTTGGGCATTGAGTCAATATAGGTGTTGGAGAAGGAACACCAGATATTGAAATTTGAGGAGGTTGCACTGGAAGTTGGGGTGGTTCTGAATCCGGGCTGACATCAACACCAGCGTGTCTTGGGCGTAGATGTGATGTGGAGATGTGTTTGATTTTGTCCCCCATCATGACCTCATAGGAGACAGATGAGACTCTTCTTGCGATGACGCCAGGGATCCATTTGAATATCTTATGAATAATAGACCGGGCCCATACGGTGTCACCCTGTTGATAGGCTGTCACCTTGCCCTTGTTGGTTTCTATCATATTCTCTTGGACCTTCTTCATTTGACTGGACAGTATTGTCGCAGGATGGAGGAGTGATAGGTGATTCCTAAGACGCCGATCCAGGAACACTTCAGCTGGTTGGGACTTTGTAGAAGTATGGGGTGTTGTTCTGTAATGCATTGAGAAGTCATCAATTTTTCTTTGCAGGGGTTTGGTCTGGGTATCTTGATCTAATAGTTGTTTGGGCAGAGCTGTTTTTGTTGACTTGACCAAGTTTTCAGCCTCACCATTGGCCTTAGGGTGATATACCGGTGAATGTAGGAGTCTTATGCCTCGTTTCGTTAAGAACTTCTGAAACTCTTGAGAGGCAAAGGGGGGACCATTGTCGGTCACTATTTCTTCCGGCTACCCCCATCGCGCAAAAATAGTAGATAATTTATTACACACTTGTTCCGCTGAGGTGTCATCATGCATAGTTTCAATTTCAGGCCATTTAGAATGTGCATCAATGACAATTAGGAGGTGCGTACCTTTGAACTCAGCAAAATCTAGGTGAATTCTTTGCCATTTTCTTGTTGGCCATGGCCAAGGCATGACTTGTTCTGGTGGTATGGCCATATGTAGTGATTGGCATACTGTGCATGTTTGAACGAGTTGATCTATATCGTCGTCCATGCGGGGCCACCACACGTATCCTCGGGCTAGAGTTTTCATACGTGACGTGCCGGGGTGCATTTCGTGCAACATTTGAAGTGCTACATGTTGTAGCGCAGGCGGAATGAGAACTCTACATCCCCAGAGTATACAATCTTGTTGGGCGCTAAGCTCTAGGCGGCGGCGGTAAAATGCTTGCAATTCAGCTGACTCTATTATTGTCAGGCCAACGTGAGATGATGTAGTGCAGAACTTGTTTTAGGAGAGGGTCTGCTCGAGTCTCTTGAGCAATCTGGATTGCTGACAGAGGTCCAATACTGCTTACATCTACTCGATTTATTGCCGACTCCACCTCTGTTTGGTCTGGGAGTGGGTTGCGGCTGAGATAATCTGCATGGGGTATCTCGTTGGATTTCTTGAGTAAGATCTTGTACCTGTAAGCTGACAGTAGAACGGACCATCTCTGTAAGCGTAAAGCGGTGAACTGTCTCATGTGTGATTTTGGTCCAAATATTGTGATAAGCGCCGAGTTGTCTGTATGAAGTTCAAATTATCGGCCATATAAATACTTATGGAATTTCTTGAGGCCCATAACAATGGCAGCAGCTTCACGCTTATGTTGCGGATATTTATGGTCAGCAGACGAAAATGTCTTTGATGTGAATGCTATGGGACACTCCTCTCCATTGGGCATCACATGCGATATTACAGCCCCAGCGCCATGCTGAGAAGCATCACATGTTAGGCGCAGAGGAAGTTTGAGGTTGTATGGGATCAGAACACAATCACTGGTAAGTGTATGGATGCATTTGTCATAGGCTTCACTCTGTTCTTCTCCCCATTTCCACTCGGCGTCCTTCTTGACTAATTGGTATAGGGGGGCAAGGACTGTGGATATATTTGGAATGAACTTATGATAAAACGAGACTAGACCAATGAATTGTTGAAGTTCTGTTGGGTTGGATGGAGCTTTGGCTCTGTAAATGGCATCAATCTTCTTGGTATCTGGACGGAGACCTCTACCATCCAAGATGTGTCCGAGGTATTCTAATCTATTGACTAGCACTTCACACCTATCCCAGTTAACGGTTAGGTTGCATTCCTGGAATCTTTGAAGCACCTCTTCCAGAAGATTCATACATCCTTCATAGGTTTTGTGAGCTCCCATGACATCATCCTAATAAATAAACACATTCAAGGAGGCAAGTATTCGTGTCATTATATTTTGGAATATAGCAGATGCTGAGGCCAGACCATATGGTAATCGCAGACATTTATAAGATCCATAGGGTGTTGTGAGTGCCAAAATGTCTTGGGATGAATCGGCCACTCGGAGTTGCTGATATGCCTGCGAAAGATCAAGCTTAAAAAAATAATTTCCAGCTACAATAGATAAGTCATCTATGTGAGGAAGTGGGTACTATTCCATATCCAGCTGGGGGTTCACCGTGACACTGAAGTCCCCACATATGCGAACTGTGTGGTCTGGTTTTGGGACTACAACTATTGGAGTTCCCCATGATTTGGACATGGTTTGCTTGATTTGATCATTCGCCTCCATGGCATCCAGACATTTCTTGGTAGGGAGACGGAATGGTTTGGGAATGACCCTTGGTCCATAGAATACAGGAGTAGCACCTCTTTTAAGAACTACATTTACCTCAAAGTGTATGATTTCACCTGGTTGTTTTTTGAATACAGAGGAGAATTTATTTTTTAAAACCTCTGTATCTTGATTTACCTGGAGTACGGTAAGGGGAGGAAATATTTCCTGCCAATCCAGTGTGAATTGCCAGAGCCAGGGTAGACACATCAGTGAGGGAAATTTTCCTTTGGCAACAATTAATGGAAGGGTTGCATTCTGGCATTTATACTTGACCTGGACTTTCAGTTGTCCAAGTAATTCCAGATGGTGTCCAATACATCCACGGAGAGATTTGGTGGGTTTGAGTGAGAGATGTCGGAAGTGTTGCAGGTATAATGGCTCACCAATTAAGCTTACACTTGCTGCTGTGACCACTTCCATCTGTGTGGGTACTCCTTCCACCTGGACACATATCGATGTCCTTGTAACGTTCTTGCTTTGCTCCTCGTTGAGCGTACAAATGAAACGTTTTGACTGGTCCTTACTGTTTGGTGATAAATGTAACTGTTGACCTTTGCCTAAGCTATGTTGTTTTAATGGGCGCCAAGACCTCAACTCAATGTTGAAATCTAAATTTGTAGTTAACAACGTCTAGCTCTGGCAGAACACCTTCAAGACTCTATTCACTCAGATCGTGGTATGATTTGATCATTAACCCAACAAACTATTGTATCAGGAGAAGGAATTGGTTTATATCTAATGCTACCTACTGAAAGCAAAGATTGCATTGTTAAAAGAAATGAATTTACTATATCAAACAAGTTTTGCAAAATTAAAATAATAATAATAAGTTAAAAAGATATATATTGGAGCGTTGCGATTTTAATATTACCGATAGAAAATTACGTGAAAACGGAGTTTGATAAATTATTGATTTTATTCTTATTCCCAAGCTATGAAGCTACTGAAATGTTGAATATAAAACAAAGAGAAACGAGAGATTGCGTATGTCTGCGTCATTCGCGCTTACCACTGGAAATTGCCGAAGCATTTCCCTCGTACTGGATGATGAAGAGAGCTTCCCACTGTTTCCTGGACGCCGTCATCTTCTTCGATATTTGATGATATACTGGTAGATTTGATAACTCTATGGTCCGAACATCGGAGCCAAACACTCGTACAACCACACTGGTTAAGTTTTACAAAGATAGTCCTCTACTCCACGGAACATCGGAGCGACTCACGCGTGCCACCATACTGGTCAAGTCTTACACAGATTGTCCATTATTCCACGGCGCGCCAAACGATATATGCACTCGTCGGCTTCCCACTCCATTGCCGACTTCCAGCTTACGTGGTCTCCACTGATTGGCTGCTCCCCACGCGCTACTTCCCCACCTCTGGCTCATTACACTCGGCGGGAGGGTGAAGTCGATTGCCGTTCCATACTATCCGCCTTTTCTTGACGCTGCGACCCAGACTTGCGTAATGCTTCTTGAGAAGAATCAGCCTGTATCTGAATTCCCAGTGAGTCATCTCTCTCATAATACCCTAACTGACGAAACTCCGTAAAATTCCGCAATCACATAATTTTCAATGATAATGTCGTTCGTAATAATTTGCTTGATAGTGTTTTCTAAGACATAGACAACCTATCTGTATGCTTATAATTTTATAAAAATGCTCCAAAAAATACATTAATAATAATAATAATAATAATAATAAATTAACATGAAAAATTCTCTTGGCTGAACAATTTGCCGCGTAAATAAATATAGATTGGCTTCCTACTGACTTATGCCAGCGGCATAAAAACCCCTCGAAAAGCACGTTACATATTCGCCTCGGATCATCGGATGACTTACCGTGACGACGGTCCATTATCCGATTATCCCAGACACGTTAATGATCCCCATCCAAAATACATATTACATAAATGAAATCACCCTAAATTACAGATATATACACTCATAATTTTTCTTTACGCACTTTGCGTCCAAGTCTGTTGTCACTTTGGATTGCACTTTGCAACCAGTCCAATGTTTTCCATATAGAATAGTGTTCCACGGATATGTTGGAAAAATAGACATAATTACTGTGTGAGCACTATGTATATGAGATGTCACCTCACACGCATCAAGGTGTTCTGATATATGTATATCTCCCTAGAACTTCCTAATTTCACGGGTGGTTCCTTCCTAATCGTTAAATTTAATCCCACTTATCACTGAGCACACGATCACACTATTGTGGCAGCGCATCGTGACCATAATACTTAATCTCTCTTTATACCAGACGAAATTAATATTGACTTCTGAAAAAAAAAGAACAGTAAATGCGCATTACATATAACACCAAATATTTCTGTGCCGTAATCGCCCTGTCTTGTAAAGTTCCCGTAGACCATATTCTACTTAATACTAGTTCTTAACACAGACCAGTTCTCCTCACACAAATAATACCATTGTACAAATTACCTAAATTACACACTTACAAATCTTACATGGCGAGGCCGTAAACAGAAATCACGTGTGCTGTTATGTATGAGTTTCATGAAGGACTGTCTCGCCTTCTGATGGCCCATCTTTTGTCTCGTGGACGCCTTAAGCAAAAATACCCTGTTCAAGCGCTCACCCTTCTCTAGGAGACAAATGGGAATTCACCAGCGCTGCCAAATTCTGGCCTTGGTGTATCGAGACATTTTAGTGTTCAAGAGCATCCGACAATCCCGTCATATTTCCCTGTACCTTAAAAACTCTCAATTACTTACATACTACCCCCCTCTGTGACTTCTGATACGCCTGCCTGGAAGACCAGATCTTCCCACGCACCAAATACCACACTTACTCATTTGATAGGCTGGCTCGCCAGCTAAACACAGATACTTTATGACACATACTTTCGTAGACTATGTATATTATACGTCCCGTATAATCTGTTTCCCTCACTATTCTCCAGCACATATGCTGTTTTGCCAATACGTTTGGAAATTATAAGTGGTGCTGCGTCAACTGCTTCCAACCTTGCCAGTGGCTCCCTTAAACGAACGTCATCACGTTACTCTACCTACCTATTTCTCAGTGTATGTAACGATGCACTGTTGCTACTGTCCACACATGCCAACCCTACTTCCTTCTGGTGTCACACCTCTACTCGACACTCTATGACCTAAAAATGTCACTTCTGACTGACAGAATGACGACTTAGACAGCTTCAAAGTGAACCCTGCCTGATCTAACTTCTGAAAAACTATATCTAAATGACGTAGATGCTCCTCAAAACTGCGTGAACTAATTACCATATCATCAATATAAATGGTTACAAACTCTCCTGTGTCATCCCCTAATGCGACGTTTAAAGCCCTAATTAAAGTTGCTGAACTACTCTTTAACCCGTAAGGTGTTCTACAAAACTGATAAAGGTTATATTTATGACTAAAAGCTGTAAATGGTCTATCTTCGTACATAAGTGGCACTTGCCAAAAACTGGAACTCAAATCTAAACAAGTGAAATACTTCTTCCCCTCAAATGTTTGCATTAATTCCTCTATTGACATAGATTTCAGCTGATCTGAACTAATTCTACTGTTAACCAAACGAGCGTCTAAACAAATACGAACTGTTCCGTCGGCTTTGGGTACCGTGATCAAAGAATTAACATACGGACTGTTAGAGTGCTCAATAATCCCATCTTCAAGCATCTGGTTAATTTGTGCCTCAACTGCACTCTGATAAGCGAAAGGTACAGGATATCTATGTCCTGTGAATACTGACCTATCAATAACGTTCAATGAATGTGTATAGCAATTGGCCATACCAATGCGATCCTCAAAAACTCTCTTATTACACAATAACACATCATAGAGCCGAACACACTGTTCATTCTCTATATTTCCCTGAAATGCAGCATCTCGTAACGAGTCCTCTAGACTACCGTTCGTAATCACACTGCCCACAAAACATGGAGAACCCCGCTCTACGGCTGGTGATATCTCATTTAAAGTACAAATTACACCTACAATACTACATCTCTGAATATGATCATTGAACGCTACTTCTACTTCAGAATCACCCCATTTCAATTTCAAACTCCCTACATCATAACATAAGTTACCAGACACTCTACTTAGCCACTCTGAACCCAAGATAACACTGAATACTAAATTTGGAATTACAAGACAAATCTGCTTTTCTATATGATTATTAATTTTAATGTCTACTAAAACTTGCTTAGAAATTACTTTAGACCTCTTCCCAACAGCTGTGATAACAAAAGTACTTTTAATTGTCATCTCCTCAAAATTTACTCCAGTTCCTTTCATTTTATCATAAAATGCACTACTTATGCAACTCTTCATACAACCACTATCAATTAAAACATCTGTGTACGCCTCGGACACGTTAAATTTAACTATGGGGCTCTTACTAACCACTTCCTGAATAATACCTTCATCATTTAGTTCATGTAATAGTTCATTTCTTACATTTAGGTCATAGGGTTCCTGTATAATTGTATGGACAGGGCATGCTACAGACTGAGATTCTGACCTTACTTCGCAGCCTGGTTCGCGTTTAAAGAACCGCTACAGCTGGCTGTAGTACTACTAACTACTGCACTGGTCTGGTTGTTCTGGGCTGTGTTGTCATTGTTTGGCTGTATATTACTACCACTAGGCTGTCCTCTTCCTTGACCCCTATTCTGGTTGTAATTATTGTTATTATAATTTCTCCCTTGATTTCCCCTGAAATCATTATTTCTCCCTTGATTTCCCCTGTAATCATTGTTTCTCCCTTGATTTCCCCTGAAATCATTGTTCCTCCCTTGATACTGATTACCATAGCCATTTCCTCTGTTCTGATTTAGCTGATTATTATTATTATTATTATTATTATTATTTCTATTTTGAGCGTTGGCCCCTTCGCCACCGTTCCCTTGAACTTCCTGATGCCTGGCTTCATTAGGCCTATTATTATTATAACCCTGGTTCCTATTGAAATTGTCCTCATAACCCCCTCTCCCTAGTGCATCAAATGTGCTTAACAAATTTTCTACTTGTGATATTGTCTTTACATTCTGGATACAAGCAGCCTCCTTGATCCTATAGGGAAAGTGCCTAAGTAGCAACCTCACCACGTCACTTTCCTCCTTCAAGCCATCCAGATATTTACACACTAATACCTGCCCTAAAAAGTATTCGGTCATGGTGGAGCTTCCTTTAGGGTTATATTTCCCACACACTACTCCCTCACGATGCTGCGACTGAATAACCTCATTCCAGAACTTTTCACAGAATTTCATTTTAAAATCATTAATATCAGTAAACTTGTCTCTGTAGACAGCAAACCAATTCCTCGTTTCCCCCACAAACACTTGATCTAAAAATTCTACTACCTGGCACCACTCAATACTACCATTATCCAACCTCTCCCCGAATTTGTTTTCTATAGTATTCATGAACTCCATTGGGCACCCCTGTCGATTGCTGAACTTACCCAGTTCTACCTCCCTGTGTGTGCTATTCACAAAAACTGGCCTATTCAGACTATTTTCTTGCCTGATCCTAGCTTTTAATTTTAATTCTAATTCTGCGATTTTCTCCTCAGCCTTCCTCTCAATACTGTTTACTGTTACTTTAATGTTTCCTTCTGATTCTTCTACTTTATCATATAGCTTTGCTTGTTTCTCCTCAATCTTGCTAATGCTCTCTCTATTTCTCTCTCTTAAATCATTTACTTCTGCAACTATTTGCGAGTGGACTTTCTCAATTCTACCCCCTAACTGTTCCTTAACCTCTTTAGTAGCTACCTGAATTTTGTCAATTTCTCCCCCCAATTGTTTTATGACCTGCTGTGTTTCCAGTTGCACTAGTTCTTTTAAATTTTCAGCCTGTGTACTGATTCTAATTTCTAACTCCTCCTGTACTTTTCCTAATTGTCTGTCTACATCTGGAATAATCACTTTAGCCTTCTCTTCCATCACCCCTCTGATTTCTCCTCTAATCTGCTCTAATTTCTTATCTAGTTTTAGATTGTTCTCTTCAAATTTCTCATTTAATTTATTGCTCATTTGTTTACTGTTTTGTTCTAATTTAGCATTTAAAGTTTCAGTACTCTCTCTATTTTCCCTACTATTTTGTTCTAATTTAGCATTTAAAGCGTCTGTACATTCTTTATTTTCCCTACTGTTTTGTTCTAATTTTGCATTATTTTGCTCGAGTTTAGCGTTGTTTTGTTCTAATTTTTTATTTAAGGCATCACTACTAACTTTGTTCTGAAACATGAACTCGAGAAGTAAAGTTTTTAATTCTGGTTGGCCGCCTACACTCCCTGTTTCCGTATCGGGATTTACCTCCGCTACCTCGGTACTACCATCACTCGACATACTGCTCGTATCATCACTCTCCAGTTGATGACCACTACGTAACCTCATCTGTCTTTCTTTCTCATCCCCTATAATGATATACACTGATACAGACAAATAACCCCCAAAATACAGGCACAGAAATATATACCCTTCTCCTTCCACAAATGTTATTAGGTTTTCAGCGCCAAGTTGGTAGCGACAAATGTAACGTTCTTGCTTTGCTCCTCGTTGAGCGTACAAATGAAACGTTTTAACTGGTCCTTACTGTTTGGTGATAAATGTAACTGTTGACCTTTGCCTAAGCTATGTTGTTTTAATGGGCGCCAAGACCTCAACGCAATGTTGAAATCTAAATTTGTAGTTAACAACGTCTAGCTCTGGCAGAACACCTTCAAGACTCTATTCACTCAGATCGTGGTATGATTTGATCATTAACCCAACAAACAATTGTATCAGGAGAAGGAATTGGTTTATATCTAATGCTACCTACTGAAAGCAAAGATTGCATTGTTAAAAGAAATGAATTTCTTATATCAAACAAGTTTTGCAAAATTAAAATAATAATAATAATAAGTTAAAAAGATATATATTGGAGCGTTGCGATTTTAATATTACCGATAGAAAATTACGTGAAAACGGAGTTTGATAAATTATTGATTTTACTCTTATTCCCAAGCTATGAAGTTACTGAAATATTGAATATAAAACAAAGAGAAGCGAGAGATTGCGTATGTCTGAGTAATTCGCGCTTACCACTGGAAATTGCCGAAGCATTTCCCTCGTACTGGATGATGAAGAGAGCTTCCCACTGTTTCCTGGACGCCGTCATCTTCTTCGATATTTGATGATATACTGGTAGATTTGATAACTCTATGGTCCGAACATTGGAGCAAAACACTCATACAACCACACTGGTTAAGTTTTACAAAGATAGTCCTCTACTCCACGGAACATCGGAGCGACTCACGCGTGCAACCATACTGGTCAAGTCTTACACAGATTGTCCATTATTCCACGGCGCGCCAAACGATATATGCACTCGTCGGCTTCCCACTCCAGTGCTGACTTCCAGCTTACGTGGTCTCCACTGATTGGCTGCTTCCCACGCGCTACTTCCCCACCTCTGGCTCATTACACTCGGCGGGAGGGTGAAGTCGATTGCCGTTCCATATTATCCGCCTTTTCTTGACGCTGCGACCCAGACTTGCGTAATGCTTCTTGAGAAGAATCAGCCTGTATCTGAATTCCCAGTGAGTCATCTCTCTCATAATACCCTAACTGACGAAACTCCGTAAAATTCCGTAATCACATAATTTTCTATGATAATGTCGTTCGTAATAATTTGCTTGATAGTGTTTTCTAAGACATAGAAAACCTATCTGTATGCTTACAATTTTATAAAAATGCTCCAAAAAATACCTTAATAATAATAATAATAATAATAAATTAACATGAAAAATTCTCTTGGCAGAACAATTTGCCGCGTAAATAAATATAGATTGGCTTCCTACTGACTTATGCCAGTGGCATAACAAACCCTCGAAAAACACGTTACATCCTGGAACTGGTGTTACGACTAGGTATACTGTATAACTGTGAGGTAATTAGATAGTTCATGTCACCTGGTGATGGTGTTATCTGGTCGTCTTCGACTGACTTTACCTTACCACTGGAATAATATTTATTTCTCTCAGATTTCTTTCTACATGTAGCAGAGATGTGTCCTTTGATCCCACATGAGTGACATTCAACCTCTAGGAACGGACATGACTTCCTGGCATGATTACCAAGACAACCAGAACATTGATTGGATTTGTTCTTGTTGCTGGATGTTGACTGCCAGTTGTTGGATGCAGTGTGTTTGGTATTCTTGAACGCTCCTGATTTGCTTGATTTATGGTATTGAATATCGTTGACACTGCAAACAGTTGGCACACTTTCTTATCTTTGAGCAATGGTAAGCATGGCATTAAAATTACCTTCCACATCCTTTATTCGGTCCCGTGTAGTTTCACTGGTGATGCCTGAGTAGAATTGGGTCTTCAGAGCTGAATCCAGGTATGTACCAAACTCACAAGTTGCTGCTAGGTGTCTCAGGGCTATGGCATAGTCTGCATTCGATTCCCCTTGAGTAGGACGGCGATTGTGGAATTTGATTCGTTCCTCAAATACGGAACGCGATGGTGCGTAGTGATTTTCCAACCTGCCTCGAAGTTGTTTGAAAGTACAATTTCCCGGACTATGAGGCGAACAGAGGTCTACTAATATTTGGAATGTTCTAGGACCCACACTGCGTAGTAAGAAAGCTTTGCATATTTGCAGATCTTCAATTTCCTCCGTCTCAAAAAAATATGTGAGGCATTGAAAGTAAGATTTGATATCTTCAAACCGTGGGTCGAATGGATGAAAGTCTTTCGGCATTTTGCCAAAAAATATAGACAGTACTTACTGGCCGAAAGTTGTCTTGGAGATTACAATCTAGGCCGCAGGGAACTCACTATTGTCCGCGAGTTATTTTGTGTGAGTTCGTTTCTAAACTTCTCGTCGCCATTTTTTTATAATTTGTCTTCTTAAAAGAAATTCAGCTTCAATCTCGAAACCAAAGTTTATTGATTGATAAAAATACAAAAGAATACAATAGCTCTTGTGACATGACCTTTGTTTCTCGCTAATACCACAATGTAAGTGCTTGTTGCCAAAAGAACAAAAGCCTGATACCTTTTTAAGAAAGGCACAGCCTTGAAGAAGTTGACCTAACTTTCTAGTGACTGTACTACACTCTTCTCTCTAGCCCTTCTCCAAAATATTCCGCTTACATGAAAACACGCGATCGAAAAAAGATGAAATTGAATTTTATGATATTTTGCTACAAGTCAACGGTGACTACCCCTCTGTGTATGGTGAGGAATTAAATGCTATTTATGTATTAGCCAGACATGATGATAACGTGACTGAGATTTACGGCAAAACATTCACGTCTGCCAAGATATTATACATTTCGCGTAAGTTTGTAATTTAATGAACACTGTAATGAAATTAATTTAAAAGCCATTGAACTTATATCCAGTTGTTCAAATCATACACCAATAGACAAAATACTGAAGATGAAAGCCAGCCACTTCAGTTTCCTACAGAATTCTTGAATTCCTTGGAATTAAGGGATTTGCCTCCACATATTCTTACTCCAAACGTTTAAGCCATAGTTATGCTCCTTAGAAATCCGAAGTTTCCCAAGGGCTCCTATATGGAACCAGATTAATTGTAAGAAACATGTATGAAAATTGCTTGGATTTGGAAATAATAAGTGCAGTTAAAATTAGGATTTACCTCATCAAGTTTTCAGTCATGGCCATCAGTATGTTGCAATGTCGAGAGTGCAATCTTTTGACACCTTAAGTTGAAATAGTACCAAAAAGTAGTCGTACAAGGATTGTATATAAGAAAATTCTTCAGTAAATATTTTCCCATTGACCGTCATGTTTAACGGGTTTCAACTAGTAAAATATTAAAACATCTACAGTACATGATATAATTTCTTACAATATCACATTCTCTTAATTTTACATCATATTTGTGGGGGTTATACATACTTAAACACATTTTTGGGCACCTTTATCTAAATATTACATGATCATTTCTATGCCTTACGTTCAAAGGCATTTTACTGTTAATTTATTTATTTATCGTATGGCTAGCAACTAGGTGAATTATAATGTAATACATCCCTTATATATAATCCAAAACTGACTCATCACCGCAGGGCTCAAACCACTAGACCTAGAAAGCTGAAATTTTGCATGTTGGTTGATCCGAGTATGTAAAGGCTCACTAAGAAACGGTTTTTGAAAATTCAATTTGTAAGTGACTTTTTTCGGAACTTTGGCATTGACAATCCAAAATTTAGTCATCGACGTAGGGCTCACACCACTAGACCTAGAAAGCTGAAATTTTGCATGTTGGTTGATCCGAGTACGTAGAGGCCCACTAAGAAACGGTTTTTGAAAATTCAATTTGTAAGTGACTTTTTTCGGCCCTTTGGCACTGAGCAAGGACAGTCGGTACAAAGTTCGGATTTAGCTCATTTTAAGCCACCAGATACGAGAAACAATACTCGGAGGTCCTGTAGGGACCCCGAAACACACTTTTTAAGTTCCTAAAATGAACGGTTTCGGAGATATTCCCAAATAACTGTGTTCCCTCTGAGAAACAGATCAACGTTACTATGGCAACCGCTGAAATATCGCAGACCGGGGATAGTTTTCTGGCAATATCTCGAAAACCGTTCGTTTTAGGGCCTTAAAACGCTGGGTTCGGTTCCCACTTTTAACCACGAACGTTGTCCTCGCATTGATACGCGTAAAATGAGATATATTTTATTTATAGAGGTTGCTTTTGGGGCTCGGATACGATCGTGATTTTGAGTCTAATTTTATACTCTTACGGCTGGTTGTTGTAAGCGAGCTTTCAGAAGTTTACTCGAATTTACAATGTTAAGATACTTTCTATTTTGCACGGTATGCTTTCATTTTCTTTATAAATTTGTTTTTTGTTAACTGAATATTTTTGTTTGCCAATTTTGATCTGCTCTTTTTCGTTTTTAACCATGATCTGCAACGTATATTCACAGTCGAATGTGTCGTATTCTACCGGATGTCACGCTAATTATTATTGTTTCTTAAATTATCTGAGGAATTGGGCAATCTTATTTCAATAAAGTTGGTATTTTCTCTTTCACGGCCATTGAATCCCCGCACAAGGCACGGCTTAAACCTAGAAAACTTGCTGAGTTGTACTAATGGACTAATGGTGCAGCGGAAAAGAGGATAATTGAAGCTTTTGAAATGTGGTGATACAGGAGAATGATGATCAGATGGGTAGATAGGGTAACAAATGAAGAGGTATTAAGACGAGTGGGAGAGGAGAGATGTTTCTGGCGACTGCTAATGAAGAGAAGAGATAGGAGGGTAGGTCACATATTATGACACCCAGGAATAGCAAGCTTACTGTCGACCCAAATATTATGTGCACTCGAGTTTGAAGGTTGTTTATGAAGTAACCAATAGACCTTCATAAAATCCAATGACATCATCATTTTCGACGTTCGTTTTTACGTTAGTTCATGTAGGTTTGGAATTTTTATTTTATATTTTAATATTTTTTATCGCAGTTGAAGCACAAAAAGTGCCTGTTTTTAAGCGTGTTTCAACCATGCGTCACATTAAGAATTATTATCTCACAAACCCGTCATCAGATCGAATCCAAATTTTACCACAATATACATTGGAATGTTGTATAACGGGTTTATTAATTTCAAAATTTTGTGTGTTCAAGAACGAATGTTGTTATCATTTTTGTAAGGTAACTCTTTCTCGGCTCGGGGTCGTTGGAAAATGTAGTTCTTGGTTGCGTTGTAATCCTTATACATCAAAAAGTTATGCTGTATGACTGTGAAATAGGTAAATTAATTCACTTATTTTATATCGGTTTGTATTTGTACGAAGAATTAAGACATGGTTCACCAGCTAGCCGCTCCGGAAAATGCTGTACAGCGTTGCTGATATGGAGCCCATCACTTCCGAGCGAGACGCACCATGACGCGTGATGTAGCCCAATGATGTACTGCTTTCACCGGAGCGGCTAACTGGTGGACCATGTCTTAATTCTCCGTACAAATACAAACCGATATAAAATAAGTGAATTAATTTACCTATTTCACAATCATACAGCATACAGTTTTGATGTATAAGGATTACAACGCGATCAAGAACTACATTTTCAAACCATCCCGAGCCGAGCCGAGGAAAAGTTACCTTACAAAAATGATAACAACTTTGTTTCTTGGACACACAAAATTTTAAAATTAATAAACCTGTTATACAACATTCCAGTATATATTGTGTTAAAATTTGGATTCGATCTGATGACGGGTTTGTGAGATAATAATTCTTAAATGTGACGCATTGTTGAAAATCGCTTAAGAACGGGCACTTCTTGTGTTCCAACTGTGATAAAAAATATTAAAATATAAATTAAAAATTCCAAACCTACATGATCTAACGTAAAAACGAACGTCGAAAATGATGATGTTATTGGATTTTATATAGGTCCATCGGTTACTTCACAAACAAACTTCAAACTCGAGTACATAGTTTGGTCGACAGTAGTTATGGATGGGAGGGTCGCGGACTAGAACTGTAGGGGTAAACCAGGGTTAAACAGATTGCTTCGGATGTAGGGTGTGGTAGCTATGTAGAAATGAAACGATTAGCTCAGGAGAGGAAGACATGGAGGGCTGCATCAAACCAGTTAAAAAACTGAAGACTCAAACAACAACAACAATCAGGAATTTTAATTACTTAGAGAGGCATGTGGGGCAAAAGGGTCGTTAGAGAATTTCAATCCCTGGGATGGAACACTGGAAGAGACTGCATAGTGTACATCAGCGGCCAAGGTGAGCGATATTTAACTATAGGTCTATTAATAGGGATATGTTTACGTTCAAATCATCAATTAGTATGGCCAAATTACATCCAGAATAGCTTAAGAAAAGATTACTTTTAATTCCCCATATTCCGATAGATTTGCCATTCCAGTGTGCAAAAGTGCAGTTCCCTCTTCAAACAATATTCGCAATTTCTTTAACAAAGCGCAATGAGACACACTTAACAGTAGCACGTGTACATTTAGACAAAACCATTTTTTCCCATGGCCAACTGTATGTGGCGTGCTCGCGAGCATCCGGACAATAAAATCGTTATGTCTCAGCAGAAGATGTCAAAACCAAAAACGTAATTTTAAAATGTGTTAACATATTGTAACATCGAACCCTGCAGACCTTCACAACTCTATAAAATTCCCACTTTGCTGATCATATCAATATACTGTATGTTTCAGATAATTCAGAATTTGAATGGACACACCTATAGCCGCGATTGCTGTAATATAATAGACCAATTATCAGCAATAATGCATCGTCCCCATTGTCTTGATCGCGGGCGAAGTCGCGGGTACCTGCTAGTGTATATATATGTAAATAAGTAAATCATATGTACAATATATACATCACCAGAACATTGGTTGCGTTTGCATTTATAAAGAGATATCCAGTCGTTGAAGCCAGCCCAGAAAGAAAGGTGCAGCAGAAATAACATCTTGTGGTGATCCAGCATACTTCCTCAGCGGGTATTCTTGAACAATATGCTCTAAGGTTTGAAGGGGAGCTCCACAGGCAGGATAATTATGAAGCCCCCATCTATGTTATATGGCGTTACATTTGGCGTGACCTGTTCTTAGGTGATTTAACTTTACCCACTAGTTTCTCTTCAGGTTAAATCCCGGAAGTCTTATAGTAGGATCTAGAATACGTTGATGTTTCACAGGTGCAGACTTCCAGTTTTGGCGCCATTGTTCCGTGGAATTTATGTCAGGTATGTTATGCCATATTGGGTCCCTTGATCTAAGACGAGTGGAGGGAAGATCATTACGAACTTTATAAAATGGGAGATCCTGTGGGTGATTATGTTGATGTAGTTTCTCCACACACGTACTGTTACTTCCTGTCGTCTTAGTTCTGGAGGTGATATGTTACTGATAGTGTGTAACCAGGGAGTTGGGGTGGATCGCAGTGTACCTGTTATGACCCTCATACTTTCATTCAGATGAACATCGATCTTTCTAGTATGAGCCACACTGGGGCACAATACTCTGCTACAGGATAAAACATGAAGAGGACAGTCGTGCGTAGTGAAGTTGCATCAGCACCATTTTACTGATGTTACATCACAACGTCCTCCTGACCATATTATTACCCCACGTTACTAGGCGACAAAATATACGATAGGGTTCATTCCTCTCGGGCGTCTGTCAGGGGTGACTATCCCAACACCCCTACGACAACATTATACAAGATGCCGAATAGTTGCTCAGTATGTGCCATCCAAAATTCCCCCTCCAGACGTACTAGGTCCTATGTAACAGTTCGGTCCTAGATAGTCTCCATAAATATCAGTCGGATTCTACGGGGCGTGGTCGGTCTTCTGTGCATCAAGGAATATACGTAAAGTATGAGTCTGTCAGGAGGTATTTGGATATTTAAATAATATGACACTAATCACAGGTAGGAATAACAATATTTTAATGACCTGGAAGCAATATTCCGTAAGCATCACTATTTACAAACATTATACCTGTGCTGGACAAGGCAGGAATAGTTGTTCTGTAGCATAAGTTTGACCTCTGATCCATTATTAATATTACTAATAGAATATACAAATCCATCACAATGTGATATGTGGGTGAGCAATAGATCCTGTTGAATGCATAGCCTAACCAATCAAAATGAGCAAGAACTACACATGAAAGAGCCACAGAAAGTCCCACATGCGTTCATATATTCACCCCATTGCGATGAAACTTGGGTGAGATGTTCTGTGCACTTCTGGCTTAGTAAATCCACTTAACAATAGGTAGCGACGACGGGCGAAACGTTTCAACAAAGTCGTGTATACGTTCATATACCATTCGTCCGATAGCGATGAAACTTGGGTGAGATGTTGTGTACACTTCAGGGAAGATTTCTGGCTTAGTAAATCCACTTAACAATAGGTAGCGCACGAGTAAATTTAACAAATGAGCGACGACAGGTGAAGCATTTCAACAAAGTCCTGTATGCTGAGCCCGTTAGAGGAGGTGTTTCGGGTACCATCCGCCGAAAAGATGGCAGTTCGAAAGACTCCGTCGGGTGCATTTCTTTTTGGGCTAGCTCAGCACGAGAGGCTTGATCCAGGGGATCTGGGTCATTGGGCACGGAAACAGTCATAGACGCCCCAAAGAAATACATCCAAACAACAAAGCTAGCAATAAAAGAGATCCAGTCTTAAGTTAGATTCGTGCATAATTTATTCAAGTAAGACCCCTAATCATTTCCGAGGGTCGAAATCGGCTAATCCGCTAATCTAAATACAATTATGAGTCATCCCTATTTTGACGTTAATGACCCCCGCGAAATCCTAGTTACATGAAAAGAATAGCAAAGCAAACCAGGCGCGTGGTACATGAATAATTAACGCGTAGCAAATTTACAAACAAATGACTCGGCAGAATTTACATTTAACATCAAGCAAGTACTATCCCTAGGTTAGGATGGTACCACGTACACATTTAAATTTCATTTATAATTTTATCTAATGCCTATGTGAACGAAAGTATTACGACGAGACGCGTCGTAAACAAATGCTTATTACCAAAGCTAATGATAGTTTGACCACTGACTACCAAAAAAAACATTGCATAAACACTCTTACATCTAATAAGGAAACAATGGGAATAAATGCACTAGGGAATAAAGTAAACACAATCTTATGCCTACATACTGTTTGTAGTCGATCGTCATCTCAGGCATGTAAGTTACGTTGGCAAAGCGCAATTACAATTGCGTCTTGCAAGCTTCAGATCACGTGGGCCGTAAGTTACTGATTATCGGTCCCATAGATCCAATGTCGTCGTTACAAGTAGTGTCAGCTCATTTAAAAGTCATCTCCCACATGGAAATGGATTGAAGTCTCGGTGTCGCTAACAACAAGCAAATGGTTGCAAAATTATAGCTGTACATTATTTATAATAATTAATTAATCCGTTGGTATAGGATAATTATGCTGTGATTTAGGTTGTAGGTTTAAATATGGTTTAGTTGGTTGTATTAATGACACCAGTCGTAGGCTGCAATAGGTGATCTCACTGGAGATTCACTCAAATACCTTGACTTCAACAAGTTAGACAATAACACAGGTTAGCGCGTCTTACACCAACTGCGCGCGGTACGTCGGTCGACTGAGCATAGCTCCAGAACGCCGGAATAAACCAAGGGTAAGGCGAACATTCATTCCGTTCTGCCAAATACCAAATAATGTGTTCACGGACACAACAATTACGCTGGCTAGCCTAATTTATATAAAGCTGGGTCAATTAACATGATATTTTAAACCTTACTACAACGCGTCAGGCGATCAAAGTCGTCGGCTAAAACATTTAAGGAATTCGCATAGACGTGCGTTCACTACATCATAATAATAACAGGTGTTGACAGCTCCCTAAGCTGCTCGCATAGCATGGTTATTAATACCTGTGATCTTCAAATTTCCTAGGCTCGTGACATAATGTAGCACACAAAAAAGTAGTCATTCAATGTCGTCTCACTTTTGTTTTTCGGGCAAACCGGTTCTCAGCTGAGCGCAAGCAAGCCTATCTGCGTCGCGTGCAGCTCATTTTAGCATAGCAAAGAGTAGTGCTTTTGAAATGATCATTTATTAACCTGTAGGAGCACGAAATAAAGTCCTGTAGTGCTCTACAGATCATCCTAACAATGTCTCATGTTCAAATGTTCAAAGAGTAGTAATGTTAAGAGATAACACTCGTGCATTCTGACTGCACTGATCTGAAGATATGTCACTCGTTCTATGTACATGTAGGAATTGAGAAGTGTGGTTTGGCATTCTCCACAACACAGAAATTAAACATCCCACCTCTGCTGTGACGTTTTAAATGATACGAGATTGGTTAGTTCATCCATCTAACAGTATATGAGTTTCTCTCGAACTACACGTGGTAAAATGTACTCATGAAAATGACAAATAATATATGGTACAAAAATGTTTCGGCATCGGTCGGCCGAAAAATGATACGTGAATGAGCTCTCAAATAAAGGAAGGGACCTAACTCGGGCTGTCCCCCTACTTTCACAAGATCTACATCTCCTGTAGTTGAAGATGTCCTTAATCTGACATAAAATTCGCTGAAATACATTATGATTGCACCTGCCGTAAAATACACGGACTTGGGGTGTCTCACTGAAATATTGTCCCAGTACGAAAGAGATTAAGTACACACATTTCCTACCTAAGTGGTCAAATATCGTTGGCGTTTCGGCTCAAAATTACAATGCAATCACTAGAATACTACTACGACCTGGACAAACATTTTACAATGTGTACATGTCTCACGGTTACATGATGTGGTAGTTCACCTTCTAGAACTCCCATTGGAAGGGGTTTAATGCCTTCAAGGTCCCAAGCATTAATATACTGGGTAAGGCTATGGATTTAAGCCTGTCCTCGTGGTCATCCGTTGGTAAACTGTACATGGTTTGTACTTAGTAGTGTCGGCTGGACAATTCCATGGTGTTGGCGTATTCCGTTGGAGTTATCCTCACATGGTAAATTACTCCTCCATCATCTTCTCACAGCATGGTTGTAGAAATACCAGCACGTGGTGCATAACGTTAATCATCGTGATTGGAAAATAATATTCACTGATTCTAGTGTAAAATATAATGAAATGCTCACTGGCTCTAATATTTGCAGGTTGTTCAAATACTCTGCTTTTCCTGCCACAGATTCTATTTTACCAGCAAGTGGTTAATCAAACACAGATTTTACAAGGTTTAAATCACAAAGAATCCGGGTAATCACTGTTGCGTATAATCGATAAATGAGTTTATCGTACTGCAATTGTACCGTAGCACACACTGGGCTACACGATGTTGTCGTCAACTTAATATTTCACTTTTATGAAAGAGAGAATGTTACCCTCGTCTGACTAGAGACGGTCCTCGTGGTTGGCGAAAATCGGAGTTTTCACACAATTAACATTTTTATATTCACATAAACGTAGCACTGGCTTAACTGAGCCTAAAGTAATACTGTGCGTTATTGAAATCTTTCGATTCAGCTCGATGGGTGTAGATAAATGTCTTCCCAAATATGGGGTCTTCGTATGCCTATAATGGCCTTCGTCTATCAGACGGGCAATCGACACAAGCGTCCAGCTTCAGCGGACTATCAAAACGGTGTGATGCGTCCATGGCACGGCTTCCTGATTCCAAGGAAAAAGTCTAGTGAAAGCAGTGACTACTACATAAGCCTCCGCATGTCTGCGGTGAAAAATTCCTTTACCAAAAATATATTTGCCATTCCCAAAAGGCATAGAACATGGCAAATTATACAGAATTAAATATTTCACGATCCTGAGATATGTGGCAAAAAAATAGTGAGTAATATCTCTCTAGGAGGAAAATAAGCTGTCCTCTCCGTAGTCAAAATAATGAATTGTTCATGAGGAAGCTTCAGGGTGTGTTCTTTAGAACTGAGCATGTCAAGTCAATATGCTCTCAAAGAAATAGTTGATGCATGAGCCTGAGTGGGCTCAATGCGTTAACATACCATTCGTCTGATAGCGATGAAACTTGGGTGAGAGGTTGTGTACACTACAGGCAAGGTTTCTGGCTTAGTAAATCCATGTTATAATAGGTAGCGCACGAGTAGATTCAACAAATGAGAGACGACGCGCGAAGAGTTTCAACAAAGTCCCGTATGCATTCATACACTATTCGTCTGATAGCGATGAAACATAGGTGAGATGTTGTGTACACTTCAGGGAAGGTTTCTGGCTTAGTAAATCCACTTTATAATGGGATTCGCACAAGTAGATTCAACAAATGAGCGACGGCACGCGAATCGTTTAAAAAAGTCCCGTATGCGTTCATATACCATTCATTTCATTGCGATGAAACATTGGTGAGTTGTTGAGTACGCTCCCATGATTTTTTGAGATAGTAAATCAATTTTACAATAGTTAGAGGTGGTTAACGGAACCGACTAAATAATTCGGATGGTCGCCATGTTGGACTTTATATATGTACGTCCTAGAGTTATGTACTGTTACATGAAGATTATTGTGTACGTTTAGCATTCAAACTTCATTCGCGTGATTAGGACACAAGAAGTAACAAGGAGATTTTAAAATTTCGCACAGCTGCCTTCTTGTGGTTATGAAAACAATTGAAATAAATTAGATGCCAGTGGATTAACATTCGTAAGGATTTACTGTACCAAATTTTACTGCACTCGGATGGTTAAATTGCGAGAAACGTCCATGTGAATATTTAAACTTCGCGTCGTCGCCATGTTGGATTTGTGATCATCAGGGTATTTAAAGTCCTATAGGTGAACTTATTTTCATAGCCCCTGTGAACATAAACATTTCAGTTTGATTGCTATAATAGATTCGTAGATATTCAGAGCCGTCTAAATATCTCGGTTGGCCGCCATGTTGGATTGTTAAATGTATAGGCCATAGAGTCATGTACCATTAAATAAAAATTATTGTGTAGGTTCATTATTCAAACTTTCACTTCGATCGCATGATTACGACACAAGAAATAAAAACTTAATTTTAAATTCGCACAGCCGCCATCTTGAGGTTATGTAAACAATTGAACTAAATTAGATTACCAGTGCATTACAATGTGTATAAACATTTCCTGTACCAGATTTCATTGCGTTTGGAACATTAAATCGCGAGAAAGGTCTATTTAAAATTTTCAAATTTGATTGGACGCCATGTTCGTTTTGTAGTTAACCGGGTTTTGAAAGTTTTAGAGATGAATTTGCAGCAGTGCTCTTTATCTCGGTACAAAATTTCAGGGTGATACCGCTAATAGTTTCAGAGATATTGAATGCCGGTGAAATATTTCACACAGCCGTCATGTTGGATTGGTGAGACGTAATAAAATTTGAAGGACACGGTCGGGGTGGTCCGGAATAGTGCTATGAACTTACCGAGTTTCATTGAAATCGCTCCAGCCGTTTAGATGTGATTAGGGACACACACACACACACACGGACAAAAGGTGATCTCATAAGCCTATTTTTTTTTCAAAATTGAAAATAGGCTAAAAATGGGTATGTATATCTGTCCGAGAGAATCAAATTGATCACATCGCGGTGTGCAGGAGGTTCAGAAGAAGCTTGGAAGATATCAGGAACAAGAGAGGAGCGGATGTTGGTAGTGACCATCATCTTGTGGTTGGCAACTTCCACATGAAGATTGTGGCAGTCCGCCGAAAGTTTAACACTCGGCACAACAAGTTTGATGTGGGAGAGCTTAAGAACCAGCAGAGATTGGACCAATTTAAACTGGAGCTCAGAAATAAATTCCAGGTGTTGGACTCCGAGACAGAAAAGGATGTGGAGACTGTGTGGAGCGAGGTAAAGAATATCTTCGTGGAAACCAGTGAGATGCAGCTCGGGTACAAGAACTACCTGCGGAAAGAATGGATATCAGATCAGACCTGGGACAAGATAAATTATAGAAAGGAGATTAGGGCCAAGCTTTCGACAACCTGCAAGACTAGGCAGCAGAAGGCTCTCACACAAGCAGAGTATTCAACAGCAAACAGGGAGGTAAACAGGAGTGTGCGGAAGGATCATAGGAGGTGGATTGATGAGCAGGCGGTGAAAGCAGAAGAAGCGGCAAGAAGGGGGGACGTTAAGGAGCTCTATGACATCACAAAGATGCTTTCGAGATAGGTTTTAATAAAACTAGGCCTGTGAAGAGCAAGACGGGCGAGATCCTCACGACGTGTGAACAGCAGCTGACTAGATGGAGAGAACACTTTGCGGAGGTTCTTAATAGAGATAGAGGATCAGAAAGTAAGCAGAGAGGAGAAGATGAAGAGGAAGCAGAAAGTGACCCAGGCATCAGCGTTGACTCCCCAACTCGGGGCGAAATACGGACAGCGTTGAAGCAGATGAAGTGCGGGAAGGCACCAGGTCTGGATAATATCCCAGCGGAAGTATTGAAAGCAGACCTGGATATCACGATCAATCTGCTGTACCCGCTGTTGGAGAAGATCTGGAAGGAGGAGAAAATTCCAAACGACTGGAAGAAGGGGTTGATCGTCAAGTTACCGAAGAAAGGGGACACCACAAACTGTAACAACTGGAGGGGTATCACCTTGCTGTCCATTCCAAGCAAAGTGCTGGCGAGAGTCATCCTGAATCATATAAAAGACTGCATAGAAAAAAGGCTTCGGAAGGAACGGGCTGGATTGCGACAACATCGCAGCTGTGTGGATCTCATCAACACCCTCCGAATCATCCTGGAGCAGAGTGTGGAGTGGCGGAATACCCTTTACCTCACATTTGTTGAGTTCGAGGAAGCTTTCGACTCCGTAAATCAAAGAATCATGTGGAAGACCCTCGAGGGATATAAAATTCCAACAAAGATCATCAGAATCATGGAAGAGATGTACGAAGGTTATGAGTGCCAGGTTCTACACGAAGGCAAATTAACAGAAAAGATAAAGGTCAGTTCCGGAGTGAGACAGGGGTGTGTCCTTTCCCCCACTCTGTTCCTGTTGGTCCTGGATAGTGTGATGAAGAAGGTAATGGGAGGACGGAAGAGGGGTATTCAATGGGGTATAAATGACAGGCTTGAAGATCTGGATTTCGCGGACGACATTTGTCTTATGGCACAACGGTACCGAGACATAGAAGATAAGCTGGGGAGGTTGCAGAGAGAAGCAGAACGTGCAGGACTGATGATCAACACCAACAAGACCAAAGAGATGAGGATAAATTCTGACGTCACGACTAGCTTGACAGTCAACCGAAAGGAAATTGAGCGAGTTGAGTCCTTCCTCTACCTTGGGATTATAGTCACAATTGATGGGGGAGCAGAAGAAGATGTTCGAAGCCGTATCAGGAAGGCAAATGGTGCCTTTGTCCAGCTTTACCCCTTCTGGAGAAATAGAAACATTTCCAGGAAGACCAAGCTCCGCCTTTTCAATAGCAACGTAAAGTCGATTCATCTCTATGGCTGTGAAACATGGAAAGTCACAAGACCGATCAACAGCCAGCTACAGGTGTTCATTAACAGATATCAGCGTCGCATCATGAATGTGAGGTGGCCGGACATAATCTCAAATGAAGATCTTTGGACCATCACCAATCAACAACCGATTAGCATCCAGTTCAAGGAGAGGAAATGGCGCTGGATCGGTCACACACTAAGGAAGCCGGACGGAGCATTTGAGAGGGCGGCGCTAGACTGGAATCCTCAAGGTGCCAGGAAGCGAGGTCGACCTAAGAAGACCTGGAAGAGGACGATCGAAAATGAAATTGCAGAGGTGGACAAGAACTGGAGTCAAGTGAAGAGAATGGCCAGGAACCATACTGCGTGGAGAAATTTCGCCAAGGCCCTATACTCCGGAAGGAGCGGCAGGAATTAAGAAAGTAAGTAATATCTGTCCGAAGGTAATGGAGTGCAACACCGTTTAACCGATTGCACTGAAATTTTGTAGGGTTGTAGTGCACACCCCCAGGAAGGTTTTCGGCAACAATAATTTTAGATAGCCCTAACCATTCCTTTCATTATGCCCTTTGGCACAAATCTACACCGTTTTTCTTGGATCAAATCTACTCCGTTTCACCGATCTGAACCGAATTTTACGTACTTACGATTTGGAACAAGACGGGTAACACTATCTACTTGAAAATTCGCACAGCCCTCTCCATTCCCTTCATTAGGCCTTTGGCACAAATACTGAATTTCTATGCCCCACAAGCTTTATAATTTTATTTAAGGGCGTCGTCATGAGGATGGGGGACTTACAGCATTGGCGAGGATTCGTCATTTTACAGTATGAGTGAGGAATGTACATATAGTATATCCCTACATAAACTGTATTATATATAAAGGTGGATTGTGGGTCGAGCACGAACGTGGTTTCGAGTCTAATTTTATAGGCTCTGCGTAGCTTATTGTATGTGAGTATTTGTATCCTTACGACGGTTGGGCACTTATGGAGTTTAGGTGGTACGGAATATTATACTTCTTTTACAAGTTCGTAAACTTACCAACTGCGCAGGCGCGCGTTACGAACATATGACATGCGGCTCACTACGCATGCGCACGTGGCAAACAAATGAATAGCGGCGCATGCGCGCAGTGGGTCACTAACACAGATGTTGGATAGCAACACAATCGCACAGCACTCTCTTAGCTCTGCAGAAGTCATCTGTTCAACTCTGCGAAGACAAGTAAATCGATCAACTCTGCGAAGACAAGTAAATCGAGGGTGCCCGATCACGAATCTACTATTAAATCCTCGTCTCCAAGGGCGTTAGGTGTGACTTTTCCCACAGCCGACGTATGAACGCCTGTATACTATTTATATTAACACAATACCGTATTTTTTCGGGTTATAGCTTAACTTTCCGGGTTACACGCCAGAAATTCGAATTTATGATTTAGTGCCTGGCAGGGGAATCGAACCCAAGTCCCCAAGGGCGTTACGTATGCCATTTTGCACAGCCAATGTAAGGAACGTCTCCATACTATTTTTATGAACACCATACCGTAATGTTCTGTGTTACACGCCGCAAATTCGAATTTATGACCTTTGGCGTAGTAACTTATGGAGTTTAGGTGGTACGGACATTTTTTCTCGAAATGAGGCGTAAGGTATGCCCTTTTACACAGCCAATGTAGGTAACGTCTCCATACTATTTTTACTAACCTAAAACTTTAACTTTCCGGGTTACACGCCGCAAAATTGAATTTATGACTTAGTGCCTGGCAGGGGAATCGAACCCACGTCCCCAAGGGCGTTACGTATGCCATTTTGCACAGCCAATGTAAGGAACGTCTCCATAGTATTTTTATGAACACCATACCGTAATTTTCTGGGTGACACGCCGCAAATTCGAATTTATGCCCGGGTCTCAGTAACTTATGGAGTTTAGGTGGTACGGACATTCTCTCCCGAAATGAGACTTCCTTACTTGAATTATGGGTAACTCGAAGGTGATGATCACGAATATACTATTAGTTTTGCACCCGCATTAATAGTGCGGCTGTACTAGACCACCGCGCGACAAATTCGAATTTATGACTTAGTACCTAGGAGGGAATAGAACCCCCGTCCAAAAGGGCGTTAGGTGTGACTTTAGCACAACCAACGTAATGAACGTCTCCATACTAATTTTACTAAACCAATATCTTAACATTCCAGGTTACACGCCGCAAATTCGAATTTATGACTTAGTGCCTGGCTTGGGAATCGAACCCTCGTCCCCAAGGGCGTTAGGTGTGACTTTTCGCACAGCCAAAATAAGGAACGTCTCCATACTATTTTTAGCCTACTTTCGATTTTTGCAAAAAATGAAAGTAGACTTATGAGATCAACACAGGGCGAAAAAAGTGTGTCTGTCTGTGTGTGTGTATGTGTGTGTGTGAGTCTGTGTGTGTGTGTGTATGTGTGTGTGTGAGTCTGTGTGTGTGTGTGTGTGTGTCTGTGTGTGTGTGAGTGTGTGTACTCTGAATGTCTGTCCCCCCCTATCAATTCGAACACGGTGAATGCGAATTGAACGAAATTTGGTACAAAGGTAGCACTAGCAAAGGACACCTCAGTGTCATGTTTTATATCGCCGCCATCTTGACGGAAACGTAATGGCGGCCACACAAATGTTCAAAGCTTAAATCAAATTACGACTAACCTAATCATCCGATCTCTACCAAATATTGCGACAACATACCTTTATGGGGGTAGCATCCTTTGACCAAACCAATAGGTCATCAGCGTAATAGTTTGCGGATAGCGGCCATCTTTGTGTGAAAATCGATTCCCCCTATTAATTCAAACACGGTGCAACCGAATAGAACGAAATTTGGTACAGAGGTAGTACTAACAAAAGGCACCTCAGTGTCATGTTTTATATCGCCGCCATCTTGACGGAAACGTAATGGCGGCCACACAAATGTTCAAAGCTTAAATCAAATTACGACTAACCTAATCATTCGATCTCTACCAAATTTTGCAACAACATACCCTTATGGGGGTAGCATCCTTTGACCAAACTATTAGGTCATCAGCTTAATAGTTTGCGGATGGCGGCCATCTTTGTGTGAAAATCGATTCCCGCTATTAATTCGAACACGGTGCAACCGAATGGAACGAAATTTGGTACAGAGGTAGTACAACAAAAGGCACCTCAGTGTCATGTTTTATATCGCCGCCATCTTGAAGGACACGTAATGGCGGCTACACAAATGTTCAAAGCTTAAATCAAATTACGACTAATCTAATCATCCGATCTCTACCAAATTTTGCAACAACATACCCTTACGGGGGGAGCATCCTTTGACCAAACTAATAGGACACCAGCGTAATAGTTTGCGGATGGCGGCCATCTTTGTGTGAAAATAGATTCCCCCTATTAATTCGAACACGGTGCAACCGAATGGTACGAAATTTGATACAGAGGTAGTACTAACAAAAGGCACCTCAGTGTCATGTTTTATATCGCCGCCATCTTGACGGAAACGTAATGGCGGCCACACAAATGTTCAAAGCTTAAATCAAATTACGATTAACCTAATCATCCGATCTCTACCGAATTTTGCAACAACATACCCTTATAGAGGAAGCGTCCTTTGGCCACATTAATAGGTCATTAGCCTAATAGTTTGCGGATGGCGGCCATCTTTGTGTGAAAATCAATTCCCCCTATTAATTCAAGCACGGTGAAACCGAATGGAACGAAATTTGGTACAGAGGTAGCACTAGCAATGGGCATCTCAGTGTCATGTTTTATATCGCTGCCATATTGACAGAAACGTAATGGCGGCCACACAAATGTTCAAAGCTTAAGTTAAATTACGACTAACATAACCATCCCATCTCTACCAAACTTTGAAACAACATACCTTTATGGAGGGAGCATCCTTTGACCTATCTAATAGGTTATTAGCCTAATAGTTTGCGGATGGCGGCCATCTTTGTGTCAGAATCGATTCCCCCTATTAATTCAAACACGGTGAAACCGAATGGAACGAAATTTTGTACAGAGATAGCACTAGCAAAGGGCATCTCAGTGTCAGGATTAGTATCGCCGCCATATTGACAGAAACGTAATGGCGGCCACACAAATGTTTAAAGCTTAAATCAAATTACGACTAACATAACCATCCGATCTCTACTAAACTTTGCAACAACATACCTTTATGGAGGGAGCATCCTTTGACTAATTTAATAGACCATTAGCCTAATAGTTTGCGGATGGCGGCCATCTTTATGTCAAAATTGATTCCCCCTATTAATTCGAACACGGTGGAACCGAATGAATGAAATTTGGAACATCGGTAGCACTAGCAAAGGGCACCTCAGTGTCATGTTTTATATCACCGCTATCTTGACGGAAACGTAATCGCGGCCACCCAAATGTTAAAAGATAAAATGTAATTACGACCAACCTAATAATCTAGCCTCTACCAAATTTTGCAACACCATATCTTTGTGTGGGAAACATATTCTGACCAAATTGCAAGAACATCAGCCCAATAGTTTGCAGATGGTGGCCAAGTATGTGTGCAAATCGATTCCCCCTATCAATTCAAACACGGTGAAACCGAATTGAACGAAATTTGGTACAGAAGTAGCACTAGCAAAGGGCACCTCATATTCATGTTTAATATTCCTATAGCACGTTGTATTTCAACAAGCTACTACAACCAACATTCAATCATACTCCTTGAAAAGGACAAAGAGTTATAACAATACCCATGCATTTAGGAGAAAGTAGGCTATATGTTCTTTACTGAACATCTTGTTTATTAACCCAATACCTTAACTTTCCGGGTTACACGCCGCAAATTCGAATTTATGACTTAGTGCCTGGCTTGGGAATCGAACCCTCGTCCCCAAGGGCGTTAGGTGTGACTTTTCGCACAGCCAATGTAAGGAACGTCTCCATACTATTTTTATGAACACCATACCGTAACATTCTGTGTTACACACCGCAAATTCGAATTTATGACTCAGTATCTGGGAGGGAATCGAATCCTCGTCCCCAAGGGCGTTAGGTGTGGCTTTTCGGTCATGCAATGTAAGGAACGTCTCCAAACTATTTTTATGTACACCATACAGTTACTTTCTGGGTTACACGCCGCAAATTCGAATTTATGACCTGTGACTTAATAACTTATGGAGTTTAGGTGGTACGGATATTTTTTCTCGAAATGTGACATCTTTACATGAATTATGGGAAAATCGATGATGCTGATCACGAATATACTGTTAGTTTGGCACCCGTATTAATAGTTCGGCTGTACTAGATCACCGCGCGGCAAATACGAATTTATGAATAAGTACCTGGGAGGGAATCGAACCCTCGTCTCCAAAGCCGTTAGGTGTCACTTTTCGCACAGCCAACGTAAGGAAATCTCCATACTATTTTTTATTAACCCAATACCTTAACTTTCAATGTTACACGCCACTAATTCGAATTTATGACTTAGGGCCAGGCAGGGGAATCGAACCCTCGTCCCCAAGGGCGTTAGGTGTGACTCTTCGCACAGCCAACGTAAGTAACGTCTCCATACTATTTTTATGAACACCATACAGTAACAATCTGGGTTACACACCGCAAATTCGAATTTATGACCTAGTACTTGGGAGGGAATCGAACCCTCGTCCCCAGGGCGTTAGGTGTGACTATTCGCACAGCCAACGTAAGGAACGCCTCCATACTATTTTTATTAACACAAGAGATTAACAATGCGACTTACACGCCACAACATCGAATTTATGACTTAGGGCACGGCAGGGGAATCGAACCCTCGTCCCCTAAGGCGTTAGGTGTGTTTCTTGGCACATCCAACTTAAGGAAGGTCTCCATACTATTTTTATTAACACAATACCTTAACTTTCCGGCTCACACGCCGCAAAATCGAGTTTATGACGTAGTGCCTGGCCGGGGAATCGAACCATACTCCCCAAGGGCGTTCAGTGTGCCTTTTTGCACAGCCAATGTAAGGAATGTCTCCATACTATTTTTATAAACACCATACCGTAATTTTCTGGGTGATACGCCGCAAATTCGAATTTATGACCTGGGGCTTAGTAACTTATGGAGTTTAGGTGGTACGGATATTTTTTCTCGAAATGAGACTTCTTTACATGAATTACGGGTAACTCGAAGGTGCTAATCACGAATATACAATTAGTTTTGCACTCGTATTAATAGTTCGGCTGTACTAGAGCACCGCGCGACAAATTCGAATTTATGACTTAGTACTTGGGAGGCAATCGAGCCCTCGTCCCCAGGGCGTTAGGTATTACTTTTCGCACAGCCAACGTAAGGAACGCCTCCATACTATTTTTATTAATAAAATACCTTAACTTTCCGGCTTACACGCCGCAAAATCGAATTTATGACTTAGTGGCTGGCGAGGGAATCGAAACCTAGTTCCCAAGGGCGTTAGGTGTGCCTTTTTGCACAGCCAATGTAAGGAACGTCTCCATACTATTTTTATGAACACCATACCGTATCATTCTGTGTTACACACCGCAAATTCGAATTTATGACTCAGTACCTTGGAGGGAATCGAACCCTCGTCTCCAAAGGCGTTAGGTGTGACTTTTCTCACAGCCAACGTAAGAAAATCTCCATACTATTTTTATTAACCCAATACTTTAACTTTCCGGGTTACACGCCGCTAATTCGGATTTATGACTTAGGGCCTGGCAGGTGAATCGAACCTTCGTCCCCAAGAGCGTTAGGTGTGCCTTTTTGCACAGCCAATGTAAGGAACGCCTCCATACTATTTTCATGAACACCATACCGTAATTTTCCGGCTTACACGCCGCAAAATCGAATTTATGACTTAGTGCCTGGCGGGGGAATCGAACACTTGTCCCCAAGGGTGTTACGTGTGCCTTTTTGCACAGCTAATGTAAGGAACGTCTCCATACTATTTTTATGAACACCATACCGTAATTTTCTGGGTTACACTCCGCAAATTCGAATTTATGACCTTGGGCTTAGTAACTTATGGAGTTTAGGTGGTACGGACATTTTTTCTCGAAATGAGACTTCTTTACATGAATTATGGGTAACTCGAAGGTGTAAATCACGAATATACTCTTAGCTTTGCACCCGTAGTAATATTTCGGCTGTACTAGAGCACCGCGCGACAAATTCGAATTTATGACAGTACCTGGGAGGCAATCGAGCCCTCGTCCCCAGGGCGTTAGGTATTACTTTTCGCACAGCCAACGTAAGGAACGCCTCCATACTATTTTTATTAATAAAATACCTTAACTTTCCGGCTTACACGCCGCAAAATCGAATTTATGACTTAGTGGCTGGCGGGGGAATCGAAACGTAGTTCCCAAGGGCGTTAGGTGTGCCTTTTTGCACAGCCAATATAAGGAACGTCTCCATACTATTATTATGAACACCATACCGTATCATTCTGTGTTACACACCGCAAATTCGAATTTATGACTCAGTACCTTGAGGGGATCGAACCCTCGTCCCCAAAGGCGTTAGGTGTGACTTATCTCACAGCCAACGTAAGGAAATCTCCATACTATTTTTATTAACCCAATACTTTAACTTTCCGGGTTACACGCCGCTAATTCGGGTTTATGACTTAGGGCCTGGCAGGTGAATCGAACCTTCGTCCCCAAGAGCGTTAGGTGTGCCTTTTTGCACAGCCAATGTAAGGAACGCCTCCATACTATTTTTATGAACACCATACCGTAATTTTCCGGCTTACACGCCGCAAAATCGAATTTATGACTTAGTGCCTGGCGGGGGAATCGAACACTTGTCCCCAAGGGTGTTACGTGTGCCTTTTTGCACAGCTAATGTAAGGAAAGTCTCCATACTATTTTTATGAACACCATACCGTAACATTATGTGTTACACACCGCAAATTCGAATTTATGACTCAGTATCTGGGAGGGAATCGAATCCTCGTCCCCAAGGGCGTTAGGTGTGGCTTTTCGGTCATGCAATGTAAGGAACGTCTCCAAACTATTTTTATGTACACCATAAAGTTACTTTCTGGGTTACACGCCGCAAATTCGAATTTATGACCTGTGACTTAGTAACTTATGGAGTTTAGGTGGTACGGACATTTTTTCTCGAAATGTGACTTCTTTACATGAATTATGGGAAAATCGATGTTGCTGATCGCGAATATACTGTTGGTTTGGCACCCGTATTAATTGTTCGGCTGTACTAGATCACCGCGCGGCAAATACGAATTTATGACTTAGTACCTGGGAGGGAATCGAACCCTCGTCCCCAAAGGCGTTAGGTGTGACTTTTCGCAGAGCCAACGTAAGGAAATCTCCATACTATTTTTATTAACCCAATACCTTAACTTTCCGGGTTACACGCCGCTAATTCGAATTTATGACTTAGGGCCTGGCAGGTGAATCGAACCCTCGTCCCCAAGGGCGTTAGGCGTGACTCTTAAAAAAAGCCAACGTAAGTAACGTCTCCATACTATTTTTATGAACACCATACCGTAACATTCTGGGTTACACACCGCAAATTCGAATTTATGACTTAGTACTTGGGAGGGAACCGAACCCTCGTCCTCAGGGCGTTAGGTGTGACTATTCGCACAGCCAACGTAAAGAACGTCTCCATACTATTTGTATTAACATCATACCATAATTTTCTGCGTTATACGCCGCAAATTCGAATTTATGACCTTGGGCTTAGTAACTTATGGAGTTTAGGTGGTACGGACATCTTTTCTCGAAATGAGACTTCTTTACATGAATTGTGTGTAACTCGAAGGTGCTAATCACGAATATACTATTAGTTTTGCACCCGTAGTAATAGTTCGGCTGTACTAGAGCACCGCGCCACAAATTCGAATTTATGACTTAGTACCTGGGAGGCAATCGAACCCTCGTCCCCAGGGCGTTAGGTGTGACTATTCGCACAGCCAACGTAAGGAACGTCTCCACACTATTTTCATTAACACAATACCTTAACTTTCCGGCTTACACGCCGCAAAATCGAATTTATGACTTAGTGCCAGGCAGGGGAATCGAACCCTCGTCCCCAAGGGTGTTACGTGTGCCTTTTTGCACAACTAATGTAAGGAATGTCTCCATACTATTTTTATGAACACCATACCGTAATTTTCTGGGTGACACGCCGCAAATTCGAATTTATGACCTTGGGCTTAGTAATTTATGGAGTTTAGGGGGTACGGACATTTTTTCTCGAAATGAGACTTCTTTACATGAATTGTGTGTAACTCGAAGGTGCGAATCACAAATATACTATTAGTTTTGCACCCGTAGTAATAGTTCGGCTGTACTAGAGCACCGCGCCACAAATTCGAATTTATGACTTAGTACCTGGGAGGCAATCGAACCCTCATCCCCAAGGGCGTTACGTGTGCCTTTTTGCACAGCCAATGTAAGGAACGTCTCCATACTATTTTTATGAACACCATACCTTAACTTTCCGGCTTACACGCCACAAATTCGAATTTATGACTTAGTGCCTGGCAGGGGTATCGAACCCTAGTCCCCAAGGGCGTTAGGTGTGCCTTTTTGCACAGCCAATGTAAGGAACGTCTCCATACTATTTTTATGAACACCATACCTTAACTTTCCGGCTTACTCGCCACAAATTCGAATTTATGACTTGGTACCTGGCAGGGGTATCGAACCCTAGTCCCCAAGGGCGTAAGGTGTGCCTTTTTGCAAAGCCAATGTAAGGAACGTCTCCATACTATTTTTACTAACCCAATACCTTAACTTTCCGGGTTACACGCCACAAATTCGAATTTATGACTTAGTGCCTGGCAGGGGTATCGAACCCTAGTCCCCAAGGGCGTTAGGTGTGCATTTTTGCACAGCTAATGTAAGGAACGTCTCCATACTATTTTTATGAACACCATACCTTAACTTTCCGGCTTACTCGCCACAAATTCGAATTTATGACTTGGTACCTGGCAGGGGTATCGAACCCTAGTCCCCAAGGGCGTAAGGTGTGCCTTTTTGCAAAGCCAATGTAAGGAACGTCTCCATACTATTTTTACTAACCCAATACCTTAACTTTCCGGGTTACACGCCACAAATTCGAATTTATGACTTAGTGCCTGGCAGGGGTATCGAACCCTCTTCCCCAAGGGCGTTAGGTGTGCATTTTTGCACAGCTAATGTAAGGAACGTCTCCATACTATTTTTATGAACACCATACCTTAACTTTCCGGCTTACTCGCCACAAATTCGAATTTATGACTTGGTACCTGGCAGGGGTATCGAACCCTAGTCCCCAAGGGCGTTAGGTGTGCCTTTTTGCACAGCCAATGTAAGGAACGTCTCCATACTATTTTTACTAACCCAATACCTTAACCTTCCGGGTTACACGCCACAAATTCGAATTTATGACTTAGTGCCTGGCAGGGGTATCGAACCCTAGTCCCCAAGGGCGTTAGGTGTGCCTTTTTGCACAGCCAATGTAAGGAACGTCTCCATACTATTTTTATGAACACCATACCTTAACTTTCCGGCTTACTCGCCACAAATTCGAATTTATGACTTGGTACCTGGCAGGGGTATCGAACCCTAGTCCCCAAGGGCGTAAGGTGTGCCTTTTTGCAAAGCCAATGTAAGGAACGTCTCCATACTATTTTTACTAACCCAATACCTTAACTTTCCGGGTTACACGCCACAAATTCGAATTTATGACTTAGTGCCTGGCAGGGGTATCGAACCCTAGTCCCCAAGGGCGTTAGGTGTGCATTTTTGCACAGCTAATGTAAGGAACGTCTCCATACTATTTTTATGAACACCATACCTTAACTTTCCGGCTTACTCGCCACAAATTCGAATTTATGACTTGGTACCTGGCAGGGGTATCGAACCCTAGTCCCCAAGGGCGTAAGGTGTGCCTTTTTGCAAAGCCAATGTAAGGAACGTCTCCATACTATTTTTACTAACCCAATACCTTAACTTTCCGGGTTACACGCCACAAATTCGAATTTATGACTTAGTGCCTGGCAGGGGTATCGAACCCTAGTCCCCAAGGGCGTTAGGTGTGCATTTTTGCACAGCTAATGTAAGGAACGTCTCCATACTATTTTTATGAACACCATACCTTAACTTTCCGGCTTACTCGCCACAAATTCGAATTTATGACTTGGTACCTGGCAGGGGTATCGAACCCTAGTCCCCAAGGGCGTTAGGTGTGCCTTTTTGCACAGCCAATGTAAGGAACGTCTCCATACTATTTTTACTAACCCAATACCTTAACCTTCCGGGTTACACGCCACAAATTCGAATTTATGACTTAGTGCCTGGCAGGGGTATCGAACCCTAGTCCCCAAGGGCGTTAGGTGTGCATTTTTGCACAGCTAATGTAAGGAACGTCTCCATGCTATTTTTATGAACACCATACCTTATCTTTCTGGGTTACACGCCGCAAATTCGAATTTAAGATTTAGGGCCTGGCAGGGGAATCGAACCTTCGTCCCCAAGGGTGTTAGGTGTGAATTTTCGCACAGCCAACGTAAAGAACGTCTCCATACTATTTTTATGAACACCATACCTTAACTTTCCGGCTTACTCGCCACAAATTCGAATTTATGACTTGGTACCTGGCAGGGGTATCGAACCCTAGTCCCCAAGGGCGTTAGGTGTGCCTTTTTGCACAGCCAATGTAAGGAACGTCTCCATACTATTTTTACTAACCCAATACCTTAAATTTCCGGGTTACACGCCGCAAATTCGAATTTATGACTTACGGCCTGGCAGGGGAATCGAACCTTCGTCCCCAAGGGTGTTAGGTGTGCCTTTTTGCACAGCCAATGTAAGGAACGTCTCCATACTATTTTTATGAACACCATACCTTAACTTTCCGGCTTACTCGCCACAAATTCGAATTTATGACTTGGTACCTGGCAGGGGTATCGAACCCTAGTCCCCAAGGGCGTTAGGTGTGCCTTTTTGCACAGCCAATGTAAGGAACGTCTCCATACTATTTTTACTAACCCAATACCTTAACTTTCCGGGTTACACGCCACAAATTCGAATTTATGACTTAGTGCCTGGCAGGGGTATCGAACCCTAGTCCCCAAGGGCGTTAGGTGTGCATTTTTGCACAGCTAATGTAAGGAACGTCTCCATACTATTTTTATGAACACCATACCTTAACTTTCCGGCTTACACGTCACAAATTCGAATTTATGACTTAGTGCCTGGCAGGGGTATCGAACCCTAGTCCCCAAGGGCGGTAGGTGTGCCTTTTTGCTCAGCCAATGTAAGGAACGTCTCCATGCTATTTTTTATGAACACCATACCGTAACATTCTGTTTTACACACCGCAAATTCGAATTTATGACTTAGTACCTGGGAGGGAATCGAACCCTCTTACCCATGGGCGTTTATTGTGATTTTTCGCACAGCCAACGTAAGAAACGTCTCCATACTCGGTGAGCATCACCACATTTAACGCATCGTAATTTGCAGTATGCCCATACCGCTGGCACTTGTAACATTGTGCAGGACCAGTCCTGCCCTTGTACAATTCGATGGTAACCCTGTTTCCACAAAGGTACCGAAGAGAGAATGTCGTTTTGGAGAAATCGGTATTGGGAAGAGTAACACTCATTACGCTCAGAGGCGTGGACCAGCCCGTGGCTCGGTCACGTTTAGTGTACTGGTACACGTCTCTGGGTTCGTAACTGAGTGCCGTACGCTCCTCAAGTACCCAATCCACTCCCACCGTTGAAACAATATTCCTGATCACCACTTTTAGACACTTATCAGAGGGTAACTCAGGCCTCGGACGCCGGCACAGTTCATATACTCGCCGCTAGATGGGGGCTTCATTCATTCCATTCCTGACCCGGTCGGAGACTGGAAGCTGGCTGTGGATTTTTTTCATCAGAGGGTAACTGAAGTGTATAAAAGCTGGCATTGGAATCCTCGAAATATTGCTTCACGCGGTGGTAGTCATCCACGGAATCAACGAAGACCTTCAGAGACTCCCGGGTATTGGTGACCAGGATTTCACCTGACCAGACAGATTTCAAGTACCTGTAGTGGCCTTGATACTCTGACTTATCAGTAGGGTTCGGAAGTTTAAGACCTAATGAAGTACAAAATATGCAAGCAAATATGCCGTAAAACTAGCTAAATATGACCTATAATCTATAAAATTTGACCTAAAAAATAGGAAATATGACATGAATTTTTGGGATAGGTTATCACTAACACACAGTAAATGCTAAATGACGTCCGTAGAAGAGCGCCTTCTTGGAATCAGGTCTTCTAAACCTACTATCTGCCTGTTCCGGGAAAAGAAAGAAAAATATATCCATTACACAATTCGGAAATCCTGTGTTTGAAACTCGACGCAGATAACACGACGCCTCAATTTAAACAACAATGCTGGAATTATAATCAAATATGACCTTATATCACTAAAATATGACCAAATGTGACAAAAACAATAAAAATGCCCGAAATATGCATTTATAGACAACATCGAATTGCTTTACACGTGGTCAAAGACCCGTCATTCAAACTTATTTTGCAGATTTCGGGTAAAATGAGCTCGGAAAAAGAATATGACTTATCCTTAACATCTGAACCTTACTTATTAGCCACCACTACAGGCGGAATACGTGAGGGCTTGAGAGGCGGAGGGACCACATTTGTTTCCACATTAACGTCTCCATATTATTAACGTCTCCATACTATTTATATGAACACAATACCGTAACTTTCTGGGTTACATGCCACAAATTCGAATTTATGACCTGGGACTTAGTTACTTATGGAGTTGAGGTGGTACGGATAATTTTTCTCGAAATGTGAATTTTTTCATCAATTATGGGTAAATCGAGGGTGCTGATCACGAATACACTATTAGTTTTTCACCCATATCAATAGTTCAGCTGTACTAGACAACCGCGCGACAAATTCGAATGGATGACAGTAGCTGGGAGGGGAATTGAACCCTCGTCCCCAAGGGCGTTAGGTGTGACTTTTCGTACAGCTAATACTATTTTTACTTCAAAGTGCAAAAATTGAACAAAGTAAGAATTGTACACATAACTTAAAGTAGGCAGTTTCAGGTAGCCATTGTAGCCATTGTTGACAGGGAGCCATTGTAGCCATTGTAGGCATTGTAGCCATTGTTGCGATTTGTCGAACGACACTCGATAGTTGACGTTTCTTCTGTACGGTTCAGTAGTTGCTTGCGTCCCGTTTCAATACTTGTCAGAATGGCAAATATAATTCGAGTTTTCCCGGATCTTTCCGAATTACGAATCAGAGATCTATTCTTGGCCACAGCAACAGTTCCTGAAGCTATCCAGTGGGCACGTGATCATGGACTTTTGAAACGTGTAGTGGTTTGTGAGGGTGGAACTTGCGTGGGACGCAATGAAATGAGATTGGAAACCAGACCAGGGATAGATGAATCCATTTGGCGCTGCTCAGCCGGGCGTGCTTGTAGAAAAACCTGTTCAGTAAGAAAATATTCTTTTTTTAGTGGTAGTCATCTGCCTGTTGCTGATATCATAATTTTGGCTTACTGTTGGTCATATGAAGTTGACAAGCAATCGTTTCTGATGCGAGAATTGAATTTAAGTGACAAAACTATAGTCGACTGGAAACAGTTTTGTCGGGATATATGCCATGAGTATTTCATTCAGAATCCAATTCAGCTGGGAGGAGTAGGCCATACAGTGGAAATCGATGAAAGCTGTTTTGTTCGACGTAAATACAACAGAGGACGCTTAGTACGTGATCAGTGGGTATTTGGAGGGTATGATGTTGAAACTAAGGAAAGTTTTATGGTTGCTGTTCAACGAAGAGATGCCCAAACTCTACTTCCAATCATTCAGCAGTATATTCTTCCAGGCACTACTGTAATGTCTGATATGTGGGGGGCATATAATGCCCTTAACAACCTAGGCTACCGTCATTTAACGGTGAATCACTCCTTGAATTTTGTCGACCCTGTTACACATGCTACAACAAACCATGTAGAATCTGTGTGGCAGAAAGCCAAGGAAGGAAATAAGCGCCGTTATGGCACACACCGAGCCATGATCAGTAATTATTTGGCAGAATTTCTCTGGCGACAGCGTTTTGGGGCAAATGCTTTTCACCATTTTGTCGAACATGTTCGATCAGTGTACCCTGAAGCTGCCATTGACGATTAGCATCTGTGAAAAGCTGTCTCCTCGGTCGAGCCTTGGCTTAATAAACGGCCCTTTTCAGGGCCACCAAAATAAACGGCCCTTTTCAGGGCCACCAACTGATCTGGGAAAGAGCTAGTTTTCTGGTATAGGAAACTATGGCAAAACTAATTGTATATTCGTGATCAGCCACCCTGATTTGATGATGATGATAATTGTTGTTTTAAGGGGCCTAACATCTAGGTTATCGGCCCAACCACCCTGATTTACGCCGGTTTTGCTGCATGGGTTCAGGCCGTATATGCACATATTTATATATGCATATATGTAAAATATACCAATGTTAATATATACCCATGATGCCTGATAAATCGCGACCGCGATCCGACAGGCGCTAAGCCTCAAAGGGCAATCCTTTTCCAAACCCCTATGTTTTCTCTTCTACTATGTAGATAACTGCATGTCGGAGGCACCAGTAGTAAGGTCAGGTGCCACGCGGGGGGTGCGGAAACTTCCCCCCCCCCCAAATAAATAAAAAAAGCCGCCAGTCACATGCTAACTCTCCTGCCACAAGTCCCTGTATCCCTGATGCTATTAAAGATCTGATTATAATCAAAAATCGTTTTCGCAAGCAATGGCAAAGATACCGAGATCCTACTGATCACGCTGGATACCGCGAAATAGCGAAGATCATCTACGATAGACTGTTGGAAAGTAAGATCGAAAAATGGGAAGAGACTTGCAATAAATTCTCTGAAAACACCTCAAAATCGACTTCTGGAGAGTAGCTCGTTCTTTGAGGCGCCCTCCTAACGTTAGACGAGCCCTTCACGGTCGTCGAGGACTTGTATTTTCTCCCTTTGAGGAAGTAGAGCCCTTCGCAGACTCTATTGAGAGTCAATGCGATATACCAGACTTAAATGACGATACTGACGATGACTTATTTTATGACATTCGAGCCCAGGCCACTGATTTTAGGCCCAACTGGGAGACACAAGACCCCATTTTAATTAACCCCGTTACCCCTGCAGAACAACAACTTTCCCTTTTACAAGCTCATTCGAACCATAAAACCTATCAGCCAATTACTTCAGTCGAACTCAGGACCCGCTGGCTCGTGGCGGGTCTCCCTGGTGATGGGGCGAAAGCCTAATGGCGCGTTGCGGGCTGACGGACCACGCATAGCTCATATTAGGCCTATACCCTACTCTACAAGTTCCGAAACTCAAAAATTAAACTATTAATACTGAACATGCCAAATTAGTCTTTCTCAAGTCCATATAGAAACACAAATTAGAATATTCACTAGCGAAAAACAGCTCAGATTCACAGAACCCGGAGAGCCAATCATTGGCCCTCATTGGGAACATGGAACGTCCGACCAACTTTTACACCCATATTTCAACATTTTAGGCAAACCAAAACTACTCTACAGTGTAGCTACACTCCCAAAATACACATTTTAAATTGAAAACCACAAATTACAACTCAGAATTACGCAAAATAGGCAAAAAACCAAACAACCAATCAAATACAGCCAATCACAGCCCAGCTCAGCACACAGCTCATACATCTCATAGAAATCATTGAATTCATCATTATACCCAAACAGCGAGGCTTATTGTTACTGTATTATCATTTTAAAATTTTTAACAACCTAACCTACTACAGGTCTATCCATCATTTCATACTATCAAACACCAACCCACTAGAGGTCTGTCTTCCTTCCTAAAGCTTAAAACTCAAATTTTCAAACCATTTATTATTATTATTATTACTAAGCTGAAGCTGTTACGACGCCGGCCATGGCGAACGTTACATATTAGAGCCAGAACATCAGGCAGTCAGAAACTAACAAGCTTGTCTGCTATGACAACTATTTATTCCACGAAAACAAAAATAATAAATCTTTTACTTATATATAGCAACTTATATCACAGGCAACTTAAACCATTTTACCAATTTATACACGGTAAAAAATTATATTAAAGAACTACATTATATTTACAAAACAAGTTAAAATTTACGTCCAATAAATAAAATACACCAGGCAGAGTAGCGCATAGCCGCAAAGGTACCTGACCCTTCTGGCAGTGCTGCGTCTAGTACAGTACGCCTCAAGATCATTCAATTTAAAACGTAATGTTCCGTCCGTCTTTTTCGATATAGAGAGGGCGTTTGACACCGTATAGTTAGACAATCTTATCGTTAAATTGATAAAATTGGGATCCATCCCCAATTACTTGATAAAGGTTGTCTATTCATACTTAAGGAGCAGAACTTTTTATGCCACCTGCGATGGAGAGAGGTCTACAGTTCGCACCCTGCGTGCTGGTGTCCCACAGGGCTGAGTCCTCTCGCCGGTGCTATTTAGTCTATACCTGAATGATCTTCCGAGAATAGCGGGAGTCTGCAGCTATAAGCAGATGATGTCGCAATCTATGCCTCCAAGCGTAGACACTGCGATGTCATTCGTGTGCTGCAAGATTGGATAACTAGGTTTTCGGAATGGTGCATTCTTAACAAAGTCCTAGTAAATAATAGTAAGACCAAAGCAGTTATATTTACTAGGCGAAGACCTCAGCTTAGTCATCTTAAAATTCATGACACTGTCTTACCTTGGTCTAATAGTGTCAAATATTTAGGAATCCTATTAGATAAAAAGCTGACATTTCAGCAACATATAGAACGAGCCTTGCAGCTTGCGGCATCGCGGAGCAGAGAAATTTTAATTTCACCCGTTTGGCCCATTAATTGATACAAACGTTGAGGCTGGTTGTTAGGCTGTTCAGCATGGCTGGTTGCAACATTTCTTCTTGTTCTCTCCTGCTAGTCCTTTCCATCCCCATCACTTACCACTATCCTAAGATAGTTTTTGATTTTCTTTTTGAGGGTTTCAGCTCTGGCTAATGGGTCATGGTTCTCCTTTCCTATTAGTCAGAACGTTTTTCCCCCTCCTATGTGTATCCCCCTGTGCTCCCGCCAACTTACTGGCCATTAATTGTCACTGATGAGTAAAAAGCCGTGTTAGTCTTGTCACTCCCAAGTTAAGAGCGCACTTAAAAAAAAGACATTCGTCGGAACTTCGAGAGGTACTATATCGTAGTAGCAGCAACAACAACAACAACATCTCTTCGTACATAAATCTACAACAGTAAACTGCCAAACACATAGCTTGCTCTTAGGAGTTAAGCAACTTTGGCTGGCAGTAGCTGCCAGATAGTACCAAGCGGGTGACCGTTTTACTGCTCGGTCCGACCACTTCCTACATAACAAGGGTCTAAACCTCCACAATCCGTTGCTGGTAACCCCAGCATTCGCTGTGAGGAAGACATCGACTCCCTCACAGAGAAGTTCACTCAATCACTCCTACACGCCGCCCGCACTGCAGCCATTGGTCCTCAATACAGAAAACCTAAGTCCTTCACCATCTTGCCACAATCAAGCGGAAAATATGTATAGGTGGAGGTGGCAAACTACTCGTGATCTTCGCCTCAAGCATGAATGGTACCGTCTTAAACGCATCGTTCATACTGCCATGCTTGACCTCAGAAATCAATCATGGCAAACCAAACTAGGGAACATGGCTGGCAACTCCAGCTCTCTGTATGGTATGGCCAGAAAATTGTTAAGGAAAAGGACTGGCATCCCTCCATTACATGGCACACGTGGAATGGTCTTCAATAACGTCGATAAGGCTAACGCCCTGGCGGATACCTTTGAAAAATCATGTGAGCCTAACCAGGAACCTTGTGACGACGACTTTGTTCACGAAGTTCGACATGACCTTCGTGGCGGCTTCCAGGGCGGACTTTCCCAGGGCTTTAGATTTGTCTCGCCTACCGAACTGCTCAATTACATTAAGAAGTTGAAGACCCGTAAGGCCCCTGGCCCCGACTACGTCTCAGCTTCACTTTTGAAGAACCTGAGCAAAAACGCTCTCACATGTCTCACTAAACTCTTCAACGCCATCTACAGCTTTGGTTACTTCCCTTCAGCCTGGAAACTAGCCAAAGTAATAATGATTCTTAAACCAAATTCTAACGCCACATTTTCGCAAAATTACAGGCCCATAAGCCTCCGTTCTATAATTTCTAAACTTTTTGAATTGACTCTTCTTGCCAGGCTGAAGATCTACATAGATAATATAATTAATAACGAGCAGTTCGGCTTTCGACAAGGCCACTCCACGGTGCACCAACTACTTAGACTCATTGAACTCATTACGCGCCAATTTAATGAAAATCTTATGACAGGAGTTTGCTTCCTAGATATTAGTCGTGCTTTCGACAAAGTCTGGCACAGTGGTCTGCTGTACAAGATGAAGCACTTTGCCTTCCCAGACCACCTATTCAAGGTCGTGCAATCATACCTCAAACACAGGAAATTCTATGTCCAGGTGGATGATGCCCATTCCTCTATAAGAAGGATCAAAGCCGGAGTACCGCAGGGCACCGTCATAGCTCCCTCCCTCTTCAATATCTATGTCTCTGACATGCCCACTACAGACGCTACCAGTCTCCACCTATGTGCAGATGATACTGCCATCTCTACAACCTCCTGGAAAGGACATAGAATCTGCAATAATCTCCAAGTCGCTCTCGACACCTTAGTACCCTGGCTAAGGAGATGGAGAACTAAAATTAACGTCAGTAAATGTTCTGCTACTCTGTTTGCAAAGAAACGTAAACACACCGAAGTCCAGGGTCTCAACTTCTTCGGTGAAGCAATCAGATGGCAGTCAGCCACTAAATATCTAGGTGTCACGCTGGATCAAGGCCTTACTTTCGCTAAGGAGGTCACAGATCGCGCGAATCAAGCGAAAGGGATCCAAGCTCAGCTCTGGCCCTTACTGAGGTCTCAAGGAGCTCTAGACGACAAAAGCAAACTCTACCTACAAAACCGTCATACGACCTATTATGGAATATGCCAGTCCTGCATGGGGATTTGCTGCACCCTCCACCATCAACAGACTCCAGGTTGTTCAGAACCGTGCGTTGCGAATGATCTCAGGCGCCCCCTGGTATGTTCGTAACGCACAATTACATTTAGATTACAACCTCGCTACCATCCAGGAGCGAATCCGAGGACAGGCAACTCAATTCTATCGTACAGCTACACAAAACAGGAATCCACTCATTAACAGATTGGGTGATTACCGAGCCAGGGGGAACCGCCATAAGCGCCCCCGTATACTTATTGAATAAATTTCTACATGCTACTATAGCACTTTAACTTAACATGCTATCTAGCACTTTTACTTTCACTCCAAATTTAACACTTCTCTTTCTGAATTTCTCTCTTGAATCTTCTACTTCTACTATCCTTTCTAACTTCTGTCTTCCAAATGCTTAAATGCACTAGGTCACATCCTGGCCAATTAGACTCACGGTAATCACCCAAGCCCCCACAATCAAATGCTGCTGGTCGAATCATCTTTTAGATAAGACACTTAAGGCCCCTTTGGGGTCGACAGGTCAAATTAATACGCAACGAAGTCGGCGAAGCCGACTACGCTTGCGTGGGCCAGGCCACGCCAGGCCACAACACCTCAACAATTCAACTGGAAAAATCACACCGTCAACAACTATCAATCAGTAGCGAAATCAGGGGATACTCCTCGCGTGGATTACTACTGATTGAGACCCCAGACTGACGAACCACGAACCACGAATGACGAATGATAAGGGCCTCCCCATAGCACAGATTAATTATAACAACTATAATGCAACTATGGGTGACAAATGCCAATTACATCAGAAGGAAAACTTGGCTAATTGCTCCAGGTACAAACATCAAAATTCAGTCTACACACCCTACTTTTCGAGAAACTTCACCCCAAATTTAATTACCACCTACAGCTGTGTCGGCCATTAAAACATCTACGAGCGACCCCCATCATCACTGTATTAAGCAAAAGTCATTTCAAGTTCTTAAGACACACCTAAAAGCAACACGTAAAAATTTTTACTCTAAAATCAAATCCTACTCGCAAAATTATACTACCCAAAATTACTAACTCTATCTCCCTCATACCTGACGAGGCGATAAAGTTTATTCCACAATTTTCAACCCACTCATAACAGGGTAAAAGGAGCACCATTAGGAGCAACAGTCCCTAACACCATCCTATGGGCGCTTGGTCGCGCTTCGCGCTCCCAGCGCCCGCTTGCGCGCTTCGCGCGCTAGACGATGTTACTGCCTCAGAACTTGACTTGACATTATTATTTTAAAAAATCAAAACCTACTAAAGGTCTGTTATTTCTCCTTCTACAAAACCATACCTAACTAGAGGTCTATCACTCTTCCGTAACAATTAATAAAACTCATCTACATAAATTTTAACCGTTCTATCATAATTATTCACCCCGCTGAAGCAACTGCTGACAGGCCATGACAGCGAACTGAATAAAATAACATCTATTGCCGCTACGATTCGGATGATCAATAGCCTAGATGCTGACCCATTATCCATACTCGCAGCTCATTCAGGCATTAAATTCGTATTAGCACTCTCAAATCCAATGAACAGAATCTTCTAAGAATATTAAGCATTCCACCACGACGGAAAAATCACCAATGGAAAAAAAATCCCTCATATTGTATTATCTTTAATACAATGAGGGATACATTAATCAACACCAATATAATTTTAAAGTTAATCCAATCAAACATCAGAATTATTAACCATTTCACATTGGAGTGAAAGGAGCCCATTAGGGCACCAGACTCCAAGCACTTTTCTATCGCCTAAGCGAAACAGGACTGAAAGAGAGTACTACTAGGACGTTGCTGCCCAAGAACTTGACTTGAAACACTAGTCGAAGTAGCAAACCAATAGAACATCTCAAATAATAAATAGGTATCAACCACCTAAACCACTTCTGGAATTTTAGAACAAAAATGTCTTTAAAAAATCTAAAAATAGCCACCTGGAACGCCGATGGAGCAAATTTTCTATATAAAAAACTAGAACTAACACATTTCGTTAATAACCACAAGATAGATATACTGCTAATACCAGAATCTAAATTAAAACCCACCAACAGATTCACTATTCGCAACTACACCATCTACAGAAATGATAGGGATGGATTAGGACGAGGTACCCTAATCACAATTAAAAATAACATCTCCAAATAGCTTAATATGATAATAGTGGAAACTCTCGCCACTTAACACGCAGAGCAGCGGCGACAGCACATAGTGCTACTATCTAGCGGGTCGAATAGACAACTACGAACTATTGGAGTTTATCACAATTCGACTTAAAAAACGCAAAAAAAAACAGATTTTTAGTACTTTGCGTACTTATTGCAGCATAATACAAGGAAGGGAGATGGGCGTTGTTCCGAAAGGGGCAGCAATGAGAATGAAATACATGTATTATTTTATGACAGCAGTTTGACAAGCCTACAGATATTTCCAAAAGCAAATTACATTACACGTGAAATATCTTATTGAGCTTGATATTTTTAGTGGGAAGATTTTTCACTGATGAATCATTAGTTCCATTCACATACCGGTATGCCTTTTATGCTGGCTGCGTGGCTCAGCGATAACGATCTCACCAACACCTTGGGAACACCTCCCAAGGTTGCAGGATCGAATCCTGGCACTGCCAGTTGGCATTTGAGAGTGCGCAAATGTGAGGGAGCCGTGTCAGTAGATTTACTGGCACGTTAAATATTCCCTTCGGGGCGAAATTCCGGTACCCCGGCGTCTCTAAAAGTCGCAGTACTTAACAGGGACGTAAAACCAATGAAAATGAAAATTAAACACATACCGTAAGCCTTAATAGTGACTTTGAAATACTTGTCAGTCAGTAATTTCGTACAGCTATTACAGATACCTTCATTAGGGTCATTAATTGATAGAAAACCAGTTAATCTGCTTCAAATCCCATGGGTGCTTTCAGACAACAACAAAAAAAAAATGCATGACATTTTGGAAGACAAACCCCCCAAACACATTTGGAAACAGCATTGTGGAGTTATCTACTCTTCACAACCCACTGAGCGCACTTGGAAAAGGATTAAATGGATAGGTTTAATCACAACAATGTTTTAAAGAAAGACAGAGGCGGCCCTAGCAATATTTTCAGGTGGTGCGAGATCCCCCTCCCCTGTGGAGACTTAAGTATAACAAACATTTTCTACAGATATAGGACCTCAGTGATTAGCAACTTTTTTAACTCTTATGATTTTTTGATATCTCTCACAATTTTCCTTCTTTGGGGCCGTGAATTTCATTCTTTTTTTTCGAATCGTTATATCTCGGAAAGCGTCGATCCTATCGAAAAAGTTAAATCTACAGGTGTAAGATCTCAGTGATTCGCAACTTTTCTACCCCCCTATCATATTTTGATATCTCTCACCGTTTAGATGTTATTAAATGATTTTGGTTTTTGAAAAAAAAAATGGGGCCCAAATGTATATAATAACCTGTATAAATTCAACTGATGGTCTAATTGAATTCTACGGAAAATTATCTATAATAACTCGTTTTAACCTTTTCAATAAGTTGAATCATGTATTTACAGCAGTAAGATATTTTCCACTTCCGAGGACGTCCGGCTTTCATAACCATGTGATGGTGTCAGCATTACCTAGAATAACATTTTATAATTTTCCTACATTTCCTCGCAACCGGGTCGAAGTTCCGAAATGCAATTCCGCAGGCCTTGCTGCCAACGAAGTTGTTTGAGATTATAACCCCTCTTGCTGGCCCCTTACTGCTGCGCCACCGTCTCATCAAAAGCAGGTCGTGCTGCGTGGACTCCTGTACTTCGCTAAACCCAAAAATGTCACGCACTATGGACATTTTACCCTTCAGCAATGTAAAGATCGCAATGTTGTTTTAAGGGGCCTAACATCTATGTTATCGGCCCCTGGTTATGAAAGCCGGATCTAGATCCTATAGGCTTTCATATAGCCGTGGAAGGAATTTTCCAGTTCTCGGAAACTATGCGTCGCCCAATGTTCAAACCTATACCAATCGAATCGGAGTTGAAAAAAAATTCAAAAAAAGTCTGTCTGTATGTATATACGTACGTATGTGCGTGACGTTTTTGCGTTTAGCAAAGTACAGGTTGCAATTTTCAAGATATCGAGCTGAAATTTGGTGTAAGATCTCAGTGATTAGCAACTTTTTAGACTCTTATGATTTTTTGATATCTATCACCGTTTTTATACTCTGAGGCCCTGAAATTCATAATTTTTTTGAATCGTTATATCTGAGTGCTCAAGTACAGCCGATCTATTAATACGGGTGCAAAACTAATAGTATATTCGTGATCAGCACCTTCGAGTTACCCATTTATTCATGTAAGGAAGTCTCATTTCGAGAAAAAATGTCCGTACCAGTTAAATTCCATAAGTTACTAAGCCCAAGGTCATAAATTCGAATTTGCGGCGAGTAACCCAGAAAGTAACTGTATGGTGTACATACAAATAGTTTGGAGACGTTCCTTACGTTGCATGAGCGAAAAGCCACACCTAACATCCTTGGGGACGAGGATTCGATTCCCTCCCAGATACTGAGTCATAAATTCGAATTTGCGGTGTGTAACACAGAATGTTACCGTATGGTGTTCATAAAAATAGTATGGAGACGTTCCTTACATTGGCTGTGCAAAAAGGCACACCTAACGCCCTTTTGGACTAGGGTTCGATTCCCCGCCAGGCACTAAGTCATAAATTCGATTTTGCGGCGTGTAACACAGAATGTTACGGTATGGTGTTCATAAAAATAGTATGGAGACGTTCCTCACATTGGCTGGGCAAAAAGGCACACCTAACGCCCTTGGGGACTAGGGTTCGATTCCCCGCCAGGCACTAACTCATAAATTCGATTTTGTGGCGTGTAAGCCGGAGAGTTAAGGTATTGTGTTAATAAAATTAGTATGGAGACGTTCATTACGTTGGTTGTGCTAAAGTCACACCTAACGCCCTTGTGGACGGGGGTTCTATTCCCTCCTAGGTACTAAGTCATAAATTTAATTTGTCGCGCGGTGGTCTAGTACAGCCGCACTATTAATGCGGGTGCAAAACTAATAGTATATTCGTGATCATCACCTTCGAGTTACCCATAATTCAAGTAAGGAAGTCTCATTTCGGGAGAGAATGTCCGTACCACCTAAACTCCATAAGTTACTAAGACCCGGGCATAAATTCGAATTTGCGGCGTGTCAACCAGAAAATTACGGTATGGTGTTCATAAAAATAGTATGGAGACGTTTCTTATATTGGCTGTGAAAAAAGGCACACCTAACCCCCTTGGGGACGAGGGTTCCATTCCCCCGCCAGGCACTAAGTCATAAATTCGAATTTGCGGCTTGTAACCCGGAAAGTTAAGGTATTGGATTAGTAAAAATAGTATGGAGACGTTCTTTACGTTGGCTGTGCAAAAAGTCACACCTAACGCCCTTGGGGACGAAGGTTCGATTCCCCTGCCAGGCCCTAGGTCATAAATTCGAATTTGCGGCGTGTAACCCGGAAAGTTAAGGTATTGTGTTAGTAAAAATAGTATGGAGACGTTCCTTATGTTGGCTGTGCGAAACGTCACACCAACGCCCTTGGGGACGAGGGTTCGATTCGCCTGCCAGGCCCTAAGTTATAAATTCGAATTTGCGGCGTGTAAGCCGGAAAGTTAAGGTATTGGGTTAATAAGAATAGTATTGAGACGTTCCTTACGTTGGCTGTGAGAAAAGTAACACATTAACGCCCTGGGGACGAGAGTTCGATTGCCTCCCAGGTACTAAGTCATAAATTCGAATTTGTCGCGCGGTGCTCTAGTACAGCCGAACTATTACTACGGGTGCAAAGCTAATAGTATATTCGTGATTAGCACCTTCGAGTTACCCATAATTCATGTAAAGAAGTCTCATTTCGAGAAAAAATGTCCGTACCACCTAAACTCCATAAGTTACTAAGCCCAAGGTCAAAAATTCGAATTCGCGGCGTGTAACCCGGAAAGTTAAGGTATTGGGTTAGTAAAAATAGTATGGAGACGTTCCTTACATTGGCTGTGCAAAAAGGCACACCTAACACCCTTGGGGACGAAGGTTCGATTCCCCTGCCAGGCCGTAAGTCATAAATTCGAATTTGCGGCGTGTAACCCGGAAAGTTAAGGTATTGGGTTAGTAAAAATAGTATGGAGACGTTCCTTACATTGGCTGTGCAGAAAGGCACACCTAACGCCCTTGGGGACTAGGGTTCGATACCCCAGCCAGGTACTAAGTCATAAATTCGAATTTGTGGCAAGTAAGCCGGAAAGTTAAGGTATGGTGTTCATAAAAATAGTATGGACACGTTCCTAACATTGGCTGTGCAAAAAGGCACACCTAACACCCTTGGGGACGAAGGTTCGATTCCCCTGCCAGGCCGTAAGTCATAAATTCGAATTTGCGGCGTGTAACCCGGAAAGTTAAGGTATTGGGTTAGTAAAAATAGTATGGAGACGTTCCTTACATTGGCTGTGCAAAAAGGCACACCAAACGCCCTTGGGGACGAGGGTTCGATTCCCATGCTAGGCACTAAGTCATAAATTCGAATTTGCGGCGTGTAACCCGGAAAACTAAGGTATTGGGTTAATAAAAATAGTATGGAGACGTTCCTTATTTTGGCTGTGCGAAAAATCACGCCTAGCGCCCATGGGGACGAGGGTTCGATTCCCTCACAGATACTGAGTCATAAATTCGAATTTGCGGTGTGTAACACAGAATGTTACCGTATGGTGTTCATAAAAATAGTATGGAGACGTTCCTTACATTGGCTGTGCAAAAAGGCACACCTAACGCCCTTTTGGACTAGGGTTCGATTCCCCGCCAGGCACTAAGCCATAAATTCGATTTTGCGGCGTGTAACACAGAATGTTACGGTATGGTGTTCATAAAAATAGTATGGAGACGTTCCTCACATTGGCTGGGCAAAAAGGCACACCTAACGCCCTTGGGGACTAGGGTTCGATTCCCCGCCAGGCACTAACTCATAAATTCGATTTTGCGGCGTGTAAGCCGGAGAGTTAAGGTATTGTGTTAATAAAATTAGTATGGAGACGTTCATTACGTTGGTTGTGCTAAAGTCACACCTAACGCCCTTGTGGACGGGGGTTCTATTCCCTCCTAGGTACTAAGTCATAAATTTAATTTGTCGCGCGGTGGTCTAGTACAGCCGAACTATTAATGCGGGTGCAAAACTAATAGTATATTCGTGATCATCACCTTCGAGTTACCCATAATTCAAGTAAGGAAGTCTCATTTCGGGAGAGAATGTCCGTACCACCTAAACTCCATAAGTTACTAAGACCCGGGCATAAATTCGAATTTGCGGCGTGTCAACCAGAAAATTACGGTATGGTGTTCATAAAAATAGTATGGAGACGTTTCTTACATTGGCTGTGCAAAAAGGCACACCTAACCCCCTTGGGGACGAGGGTTCCATTCCCCCGCCAGGCACTAAGTCATACATTCGAATTTGCGGCTTGTAACCCGGAAAGTTAAGGTATTGGATTAGTAAAAATAGTATGGAGACGTTCTTTACGTTGGCTGTGCAAAAAGTCACACCTAACGCCCTTGGGGACGAAGGTTCGATTCCCCTGCCAGGCCCTAGGTCATAAATTCGAATTTGCGGCGTGTAAGCCGGAAAGTTAAGGTATTGGGTTAATACGAATAGTATTGAGACGTTCCTTACGTTGGCTGTGCGAAAAGTAACACATTAACGCCCTGGGCACGAGAGTTCGATTGCCTCCCAGGTACTAAGTCATAAATTCGAATTTGTCGCGCGGTGCTCTAGTACAGCCGAACTATTACTACGGGTGCAAAGCTAATAGTATATTCGTGATTAGCACCTTCGAGTTACCCATAATTCATGTAAAGAAGTCTCATTTCGAGAAAAAAATGTCCGTACCACCTAAACTCCATAAGTTACTAAGCCCAAGGTCAAAAATTCGAATTTGCGGCGTGTAACCCGGAAAGTTAAGGTATTGGGTTAGGAAAAATAGTATGGAGACGTTCCTTACATTGGCTGTGCAAAAAGGCACACCTAACACCCTTGGGGACGAAGGTTCGATTCCCCTGACAGGCCGTAAGTCATAAATTCGAATTTGCGGCGTGTAACCCGGAAAGTTAAGGTATTGGGTTAGTAAAAATAGTATGGAGACGTTCCTTACATTGGCTGCGCAAAAAGGCACACCTAACGCCCTTGGAGACTAGGGTTCGATACCCCTGCCAGGTACTAAGTCATAAATTCGAATTTGTGGCGAGTAAGCCGGAAAGTTAAGGTATGGTGTTCATAAAAATAGTATGGAGACGTTCCTTACATTGGCTGTGCAAAAAGGCACACCTAACACCCTTGGGGACGAAGGTTCGATTCCCCTGCCAGGCCGTAAGTCATAAATTCGAATTTGCGGCGTGTAACCCGGAAAGTTAAGGTATTGGGTTAGTAAAAATAGTATGGAGACGTTCCTTACATTGGCTGTGCAAAAAGGCACACCTAACGCCCTTGGGGACGAGGGTTCGATTCCCATGCTAGGCACTAAGTCATAAATTCGAATTTGCGGCGTGTAACCCGGAAAACTAAGGTATTGGGTTAATAAAAATAGTATGGAGACGTTCCTTATTTTGGCTGTGCGAAAAGTCACGCCTAGCGCCCTTGGGGACGAGGGTTCGATTCCCTCAGAGATACTGAGTCATAAATTCGAATTTGCGGTGTGTAACACAGAATGTTACCGTATGGTGTTCATACAAATAGTATGGAGACGTTCCTTACATTGGCTGTGCAAAAAGGCACACCTAACGCCCTTTTGGACTAGGGTTCGATTCCCCGCCAGGCACTAAGTCATAAATTCGATTTTGCGGCGTGTAACACAGAATGTTACGGTATGGTGTTCATAAAAATAGTATGGAGACGTTTCTCTCATTGGCTGTGCAAAAAGCCACACCTAACGCCCTTGGGGACGAGGGTTCGATTCCCATGCTAGGCACTAAGACATAAATTCGAATTTGCGGCGTGTAACCCGGAAAACTAAGGTATTGGGTTAATAAAAATAGTATGGAGACGTTCCTTATTTTGGCTGTGCGAAAAGTCACGCCTAGCGCCCTTTTGGACCAGGGTTCGATTCCCCGCCAGGCACTAAGTCATAAATTCGATTTTGCGGCGTGTAACACAGAATGTTACGGTATGGTGTTCATAAAAATAGTATGGAGACGTTTCTCTCATTGGCTGTGCAAAAAGGCACACCTAACGCCCTTGGGGACGAGGGTTCGATTCCCATGCTAGGCACTAAGTCATAAATTCGAATTTGCGGCGTGTAACCCGGAAAACTAAGGTATTGGGTTAATAAAAATAGTATGGAGACGTTCCTTATTTTGGCTGTGCGAAAAGTCACGCCTAGCGCCCTTGGGGACGAGGGTTCGATTCCCTCCCAGATACTGAGTCATAAATTCGAATTTGCGGTGTGTAACACAGAATGTTACGGTATGGTGTTCATAAAAATAGTATGGAGACGTTCCTCACATTGGCTGGTCAAAAAGGCACACCTAACGCCCTTGGGGACTAGGGTTCGATTCCCCGCCAGGCACTAACTCATAAATTCGATTTTGCGGCGTGTAAGCCGGAAAGTTAAGGTATTGTGTTAATAAAATTAGTATGGAGACGTTCATTACGTTGGTTGTGCTAAAGTCACACCTAACGCCCTTTTGGACGGGGGTTCTATTCCCTCCTAGGTACTAGGTCATAAATTTAATTTGTCGCGCGGTGGTCTAGTACAGCCGAACTATTAATGCGGGTGCAAAACTAATAGTATATTCGTGATCAGCACCACCGAGTTACCCATAATTCAAGTAAGGAAGTCTCATTTCGGGAGAGAATGTCCGTACCACCTAAACTCCATAAGTTACTAAGACCCGGGCATAAATTCGAATTTGCGGCGTGTCACCCAGAAAATTACGGTATGGTGTTCATAAAAATAGTATGGAGTTATTACATTGGCTGTGCAAAAAGGCACACCTAACCCCATTGGGGACGAGGGTTCCATTCCCCCGCCAGGCACTAAGTCATAAATTCGAATTTGCGGCTTGTCACCCGGAAAGTTAAGGTATTGGATTAGTTAAAATAGCATGGAGACGTTCTTTACGTTGGCTGTGCAAAAAGTCACACCAAACGCCCTTGGGGACGAAGTTTCGATTCCCCTGCCAGGCCCTAGGTCATAAATTCGAATTTGCGGCGTGTAAGCCGGAAAGTTAAGGTATTGTGTTAGTAAAAATAGCATGGAGACGTTCTTTACGTTGGCTGTGCAAAAAGTCACACCAAACGCCCTTGGGGACGAAGGTTCGATTCCCCTGCCAGGCCCTAGGTCATAAATTCGAATTGGCGGCGTGTAAGCCGGAAAGTTAAGGTATTGGGTTAATAAGAATAGTATGGAGACGTTCCTTACGTTGGCTGTGTGAAAAGTAACACATTAACGCCCTGGGGACGAGAGTTCGATTGCCTCCCAGGTACTAAGTCATAAATTCGAATTTGTCGCGCGGTGCTCTAGTACAGCCGAACTATTACTACGGGTGCAAAACTAATAGTATATTCGTGATTAGCACCTTCGAGTTACCCATAATTCATATAAAGAAGTCTCATTTCGAGAAAAAATGTCCGTACCACCTAAACTCCATAAGTTACTAAGCCCAAGGTCATAAATTCGAATTTGCGGCGTATAACGCAGAATGTTACGGTATGGTGTTCATAAAAATAGTTTGGAGGCGTTCTTTTCGTTGGCTGTGCGAATAGTCACACCTAACGCCCTGTGGACGAGGGTTCGGTTCCCTCCCAAGTACTAAGTCATAAATTCGAATTTGCGGTGTGTAACCCAGAATGTTACGGTATGGTGTTCATAAAAATAGTATGGAGACGTTACTTACGTTGGCTTTTTTTAAGAGTCACACCTAACGCCCTTGGGGACGAGGGTTCGATTCACCTGCCAGGCCCTAAGTCATAAATTCGAATTAGCGGCGTGTAACCCGGAAAGTTAAGGTATTGGGTTAATAAAAATAGTATGGAGATTTCCTTACGTTGGCTCTGTGAAAAGTCACACCTACCGCCTTTGGGGACGAGGGTTCGATTCCCTCCCAGGTACTAAGTCATAAATTCGTATTTGCCGCGCGGTGATCTAGTACTGCCGAACAATTAATACGGGTGCCAAACTAATAGTATATTCGTGATCAGCAACATCGATTTTCCCATAATTCATGTAAAGAAGTCACATTTCGAGAAAAAATGTCCGTACCACCTAAACTCCAAGTTACTAAGTCACAGGTCATAAATTCGAATTTGCGGCGTGTAACCCAGAAAGTAACTGTATGGTGTACATAAAAAAAAGTTTGGAGACGTTCCTTACATTGCATGACCGAAAAGCCCCACCTAACGCCCTTGGGGACGAGGATTCGATACCCTCCCAGATACTGAGTCATAAATTCGAATTTGCGGTGTGTAACACAAAATGTTACGGTATGGTGTTCATAAAAATAGTATGGAGACGTTCCTTACATTGGCTGTGCGAAAAGGCACACGTAACACCCTTGGGGACGAGGGTTCTATTCCCTCCTAGGTACTAAGTCATAAATTTAATTTGTCGCGCGGTGGTCTAGTACAGCCGAACTATTAATGCGGGTGCAAAACTAATAGTATATTCGTGATCATCACCTTCGAGTTACCCATAATTCAAGTAAGGAAGTCTCATTTCGGGAGAGAATGTCCGTACCACCTAAACTCCATAAGTTACTAAGACCCGGGCATAAATTCGAATTTGCGGCGTGTCACCCAGAAAATTACGGTATGGTGTTCATAAAAATAGTATGGAGACGTTTATTACATTGGCTGTGCAAAAAGGCACACCTAACCCCCTTGGGGTCGAGGGTTCCATTCCCCCGCCAGGCACTAAGTCATAAATTCGAATTTGCGGCTTGTCACCCGGAAAGTTAAGGTATTGGATTAGTAAAAATAGCATGGAGACGTTATTTACGTTGGCTGTGCAAAAAGTCACACCAAACGCCCTTGGGGACGAAGGTTCGATTCCCCTGCCAGGCCCTAGGTCATAAATTCGAATTTGCGGTGTGTAAGCCGGAAAGTTAAGGTATTGGGTTAATAAGAATAGTATGGAGACGTTCCTTACGTTGGGTGTGTGAAAAGTAACACATTAACGCCCTGGGGACGAGAGTTCGATTGCCTCCCAGGTACTAAGTCATAAATTCGAATTTGTCGCGCGGTGCTCTAGTACAGCCGAACTATTACTACGGGTGCAAAACTAATAGTATATTCGTGATTAGCACCTTCGAGTTACCCATAATTCATGTAAAGAAGTCTCATTTCGAGAAAAAATGTCCGTACCACCTAAACTCCATAAGTTACTACCCAAGGTCATAAATTCGAATTTGCGGCGTGTAACCCAGAAAATTACGGTATGGTGTTCATAAAAATAGTATGGAGACGTTCCTTACATTAGCTGTGCAAAAAGGCACACGTAACACCCTTGGGGACCAGTGTTCGATTCCCCCGCCAGGCACTAAGTCATAAATTCGATTTTGCGGCGTTTAAGCCGGAAAATTACGGTATGGTGTTCATAAAAATAGTATGGAGACTTTCCTTTCATTAGCTGTGCAAATAGGCACATGTAACACCCTTGGGGGCCAGTGTTCGATTCCCCGACCAGGCACTAAGTCATAAATTCGATTTTGCGGCGTGTAAGCCGGGTAATTACGGTATGGTGCTCATAAAAATAGTATGGAGGCGTGCAAAAAGGCACACCTAACGCTCTTGGGGACGAGGGTTGGATTCCCCTGCCTGGCACTAAGTCATAAATTCGATTTTGCGGCGTGTAAGCCAGAAAGTTAATGTATTGTGTTAATAAAAATAGTATGGAGACGTTCCTTACGTTGGCTGTGCGAGGGTTCAATTCCCCTGCCAGGCCCTAAGTCATAAATTTGAATTTGCGTCGCAACGTCCTTGGGGACGTGGGTTCGATTCCCCCGCCAGGCACTATGTCATAAATTCGATTTTGCGGCGTGTACCCCGGAACTTAAGTTGGCTGTGTGAAAAGTTATACCTAACGCCCTTGGGGACGATGGTATTTGAGAAGACGTTTAATAATACATGCTTATTACATATGAACAAAAGACTGCAATTGTTGAGAGTTGAGAGAGTGCCGCGAGATTGTGTTGCTATCCCGCACCTCTGACGTTTGTCTGACGCATTTACGTGCTTCATTTGTTCGCAGTCATCCGGTTCTCTATTACAGCCGAACTATTAATCTGGGTGCAAAACTAATAGCATATTCGTGATCAGCACCCTCCTTTTACCCATAATTGATGTAAAAATATCACATTTCGAGAAAAAATATCCGTACCACCTAAGTCTGACGCATTTACGTGCTTCATTTGTTCGCAGTCATCCGGTTCTCTATTACAGCCGAACTATTAATCTGGGTGCAAAACTAATAGCATATTCGTGATCAGCAACCTCCTTTTACCCATAATTGATGTAAAAATATCACATTTCGAGAAAAAATATCCGTACCACCTAAACTCCATAAGTGCCGGTTTACCAGGGTATGATTGTTTCCATTTTGCACGGGATGCTTTCTTACTGTTTAATGATTTATTCTTTGTTACTTGAATGCTTCTATTTGCAAATATTTTACTACTTTTTGGTCGTTTTCTGCCATTATGTGCAACCTAAATTCACAGACTACTGTGGCGTATTCTACCGACCATCTCATTAGTTTATTAAGTTTGCCCACGGCCGACTGAATGCGCTCATGCGCTCATACCGGCCTAGACAATGAGACCTTTTTCATGAAATCTTGTTAGTTACTCAACTGCTCACACAGCGCTGTTCACCAAGCATTGCACGACTAAGACTTATCTCTACTTAGTGTAAAACAAAGTCCCCGATTCTTGGATATCACGGGTAATCTCGAGAACCACTGGATGGATTTTGATGCGGCTTTCACCATTCTCTACAGGTAATATCGAGGAAGATTTCTGTAGAAAATAATTTATTTATGATCAAAGGGAGCCAAGCAGTAACGATTTTAGATTTCAGTGAATAGGTCGAAGAAAGAACTTTACGTCCGTGCGCTTTTTAAGCTTACGCTGGACAAACCGTTAAAAATATCAATATACTATGAGTGTAAGAATTGTTCAGCATGAAAAATTGTACAAAAAAGTCCCCGTGAGCATATCTCTATCTTCGATACATCGCCCACTATAAGTGTTTTTAGTTTGGACGGGAGGGGGATTTGGCTTGCAGCTCGCCATTCTTAAATTACGTCTGACAGGAATTCCTTGCACATTCATAACTGTTCCCGGGCGAAGCCGGGGCGGGTTGCTAGTGACACTATTATATTATCATTATAATTCCCACAATATCAAAATGCAAATTATATCACAAAATAAAATAGCGTGCTAATAAATCTAAGAGAAATTAGACATACCTTGCACCTCGTTACAGTTGAATTCGATCAGAATCACTCGGTTTTCATTAAAGTTTATGCATTTTTCTGCTGAACGGTTTGGAAGTTCGGCAACAGGAAACTAGGACTGTTATTTACTTAAAATATTCATTTTTGTATTTTTGTACTATTTGTGTTCATGATTTCATTACATTGTCAGAATTACCGACAGTAGTGGCTACGCTGGCTAAAGCGCAGCGTTAGGCCATGGGGCCAAGCTCTCTGCTGACTCGGTAGACGCGTGTGTTCGAGCCCCACCGTCGGCCGTCCTTGAAATGATTTTTCGTGGTTTCCCATTTTTCAACACCAGGCAAATGCTGAGACGGTACCGTCTAACAGGCCACGGCCGCTTCCTTCCACATCCTTGCCCAGTTTCATTCATCTTCATCCATTCCATCTCTCATCCTGACGCTTGGTCGCCCATTGGCGTCGACTAGAAAGACCTGCACTCGGCCTCTCAGGAGGCCACAAGAAAAAAAATGTCAGAATTAATGCTTTAATTAGTAGGGTATACTATTCAGTGTACCTATTATAAATAAAAACCGTGAGGTTTCTCACCTCCCCATATTACGAAACCCGGTTGCCTAATACGAGGAAAGTGCACTTTTAAAGTTAACAATAATATCAGAGGGTATTACAACACCAAACGTGCCCATATTTGTAATATACATAGTATATCGCCTGAGGTTAACATTGGTGAGAAAACCAAAATTATTCCGTTCCTTCTTATGTCTAATGTGAGCCCTATAAAAAAACTCCCCATATTTGGCGACTTTCCTCTACCCATTTTTAGAAGATACCTTATGCACTGGACAGCTGAATCCGTGATTAATTGTATAGGTAGCTTCGTAAGTCTCAGAACTCAGGAAGTCCTTTCTAGCAGCGTTACTAGCAGCTTTCAAAGTTTCAAGGTAAGAAAGAAAATATTCCTCTAGCCAGTTTAGGCGACTGACATTTAATGAGAAAAAATGCCCTTTATCTGGATTTCTAGACTGAATATGATGATATGTGATGCTTACGTCATGCATAGCGAACCATTTATTAACGTTTTAAAAAAAAAATGGTTGCTTCTGCGTCCATGAATGTGTACGCTTCCGGGTGCATGCCTATATTTTCTTTTAATTTTACTAATGGCACCAATAACGTCTGACGAGAACACTTCCTTGGCACGCCGAACATTCATTTTTTCAAATTTAGTGGGTTCGATGTGTTTTTTAGTGAGGTGTCTGACCGGTTTGACGATCTCACCCTTTTGCATTGTGTATGGTAATGACAAGCATTTCCCTGAAATTATTCCAGTACCATCAGTCATCTCTCGTTACAGAAACTGCGTTCTAATGTTTCTTTTTAGAATGTGACAATGATCAAAACTAGGGAATACATTCCTAGACTCGTCGTATGGGTGATTGACCATTGGTTGCAAATTCCCTCCCCCTAAATGCCTCATCATTGTAGTGTTAGTTTTGTGATTATCAGAGACAGTTATTATAATTATGAAACCGCATTGTTCAACCTCGAGAATAACGTCCAGCAGGAGTTTATGTAAGTCCCGTCCTGACAGCTGCTTCGTGAAAAAGAAGGCACACGGTATCTGATTATTTGTCGAAAGATCTCTTAGCACAAAACACAACACACGATTAGCTGCTACTTGTTCCCGGCTGTAATTTTGATCCTCTCTTTCCTTTTAATGAGACGGTGTTGGAGTAGTGTCCTTGTACCCGAAGAAGGTGCAAGGTATGTCTAATTTCTCTTAGATTTATTAGCACGCTATTTTATTTTGTGATATAATTTTAATTTTGATAATGCGGAAATTATAATGATAATAATTATATAGTGTCACTAGCAACCCGCCCCGGCTTCGCCCGGGAACAGTTATGAATGTGCAAGGAATTCCTGTCAGACGTAATTTAAGAATGGCGAGGTGCAAGCCAAATGCCCCTCCCGTCCAAACCAAAAACACTTATAGTGGGCGATGTATCGAAGATAGAGATATGCTCTCGCGGACTTTTTTGTAGAATTTCTCACACTGAACAATTCTTACACACATAATATAATGATATTTTTAACGGTTCGCCCAGCGTAAGCTTAAAAAGCGCACGGACGCCAGGCTATTTTTTCGACCTTTTCACTGAAATCGTTACTGCTTGGCTCCCTTTGGTCATAAATAAATTATTTTCTACACAAATCTTCCTCGAGATCACCTTTACAGAATGGTGAAAGCAGCATCAAAATCCATCCAGTGGTTCTTGAGATTACACATTTAATATACGTACTGTTCAGCTTATTCCTTATCGCGCCTATAATGGGAGGGGAGTGCGCTCTACCGGCAACGAGTAGAAACTTTCCAATTACATGTTATACATGGGTTCTGACTGGGAATGTCAAGGCCGGTATAGAGCGCAGCTCGTATTCAGTCGGCCGTGGTTTGCCTTATAAATCTTACTGGTCAAACCCATCACAAGACACGGCATAAACTTAGAAATATTGATATGTTTAACATGGTTTTGTTACTATTACTCGAAATTATTATAGTTTGTTTTGTTACTTTTACTATAAACCATGACATGATATGTAGTTTGCATAATATTACTAACTGCGGATATGACAATTTATTGCTTCCATGTTTGATAGGGTTAGTTTTGTCTCGTGGCCACAAGGTGTCTCTGCACTCCTATTAGTGGTTCTTATTTAAGTGTGCGTGGACATATAGATTCTTAGATTATATTTATTATGTATTTTCTTTTAGTATTCGTTATTCCCCTAATCAAATGCATATATTATTATGAAGCTGGGATTCTAAGAGTTTATCTGCGGACTGCCTTTATCCTCTTGAAATGTTGCTGTTCGGCAGTACACGCGAGGTAAATACAATGAAGTAAAAGAAATTCATTGGCCATTAAAATGTAATAGTTAGGCCAAGGTTAATAATGCACACTTGTATTAAAATAGGCTCCTTAAATATTGAGTAATATTAGCGAAATTTCAGGAATAATCTATTATAAGCAACAAGCAGTATCGAGCCGTCGTACCTACTAACTTAACAATTTCAACACAATTGTTTATCACTTAAAAGAACGCGCACAACGACTTTGAGTGGCAAAATATTACTCATTATAACCTTCCTCCGGGTTGCACACAATACATCACAGCAAGCAAAGGTACGATATCCTAATGTCCAATTGTGATCCCGAGCAACGCTGGGCTTAAGAGCTAGTATATATATATATATATATATATATATATATATATATATATATATATATTCGCTTATGTATTGGCTTCATTGGCTTATGTATTGGCATATATATTGGCTCATATATTGTATGAGTGTTGGCTTATGTATTGGCTTATGTTTGTTGGCTTATGTATTGGCTTATATATCGACTCATGTGTGTTGGCTTACGTATTGGCTTTTGTGTGATGGCTTATGAATTGACTTATGTATTGGATTATATATTGTTTGATGTTCGTTGGCTTATGTATTGGCTTATGTATTGGTTCATATGTATTGGCTTATGTATTGGCTCAAGTATTGTCTTATATATTGGCTTATGTGTGTTGGATTATGTATTGGATTATGTGTTGGCTTATATATTGGCATATTTTTGTTGGCCTATGTATTGGCTTATGTGTGTTTGCTTATGTATTGGCTCATCTATTGGCTTATGTATTGGCTTATATATAGGCTTATGTATTGCCTTATATATATTGGCTTATATGTATTGACTTATAATGGTTGGCTTATTTATTGACTTATGTATTGACTTATGTGTTGGCTTATTTGACGAGTTATTTTTGTCAATGTATTTAGTGGCTTATTTTTGTCTTGGAAAGTATCTTAGTCCTTTTAATGGCAGCATAATGCTTACCGAAGTAAGAACAAGGCTTAACATAGCTAATCGTTGATACTTTCATGTCAACTGTTAAGCATGAACTAATTTGTAGCAAAGTTAACTTGCTAATAAGAATGATAGTTTGTAGTATGTGCAGTTTAAATTAAGAGCAAAAGTGAGAGCAAAGTGATAGAAAAGTGATAGCAATGTGATATCAATGTGATAGCAAAGTCATAGAAATGTGGTAGCAAAGTGGTAGAAAAGTGATAGCAAAGTGGTTGAAGAGTGGTAACAGTTTATAGTAGTCATGATTTTTACTAGAATGAGATTTGAGTAAATGTAATTTCTAAACCTTAGTAGTGAGTAGTCAGTCTTGGTTCATATAGGTAAGAAACGGGTCATACTATACTTTCAGCTACCCTAGTTTCAACTACTTTTCAAGGTCACTCTTCCGAACATTGCCGGAGACTGCCGATAAACACCTATGTTCCCATGGCGCACACCTGCGTTGGCTTATGAGTTGGTTTATGTGTCGACTTATATTTATTGGTTTATTTGTTCTCTTATGATGTTGGCTATATGTATTGGCTTATGTATTGGCTTATGATGTTGGCTTATGATGTTGGCTTATTTATTGGCTTATGTATAGGCGTATGTGTTGGCTTATATGTATTGACTTAAATGACGAGTTATTTCTGTCAATGTATTCAGTGGCTTATTCTCTTGGTCTTGAAAAGTATCACAGCCCTCGTTTGTAAGTAAGCAACAACAACAAAACAACAAAATTCCAAAAAATCCAAAGTACTTAAAGGTTAATGATTGACTCGCGACACACCTCTATCCCACGTCTAGTCAAGAACATTATATTTTATATTTTTCCAAAAAATATATATATTTGGAAAGTAGGCCATATGTTGTACCCATATGATGTTTTATGGAGAATGAGTGTTCGCATCCCGCCAGCTCATGGTCTTTCGGGGGCGGAGCGTTCTCCTACTGTACGACCACAGGTTCAGGATTTGAATACCACCAGGTATCAACTCTACAATGAAAACACACACTCCTACAAAAATGAATTTAATTTGAGATTAATCATGGCATAAAACAAACAAAAGAACATTTATATTTACAAAAATAGGAATACAACAACAAAATTTGAGCAATCAAATGAACAAATCTAACAAAACAAACCTAAAACTGGTTATTATCTGTGCTCCTCACTGCTGGTTATTCTAATTCACGGATTAGATTGTATCCAGCTCTCATGGTTCCCATAACCATCCTCTGCTAATTATACAAATCATTTAAATAATTATAGTCCTTCAATTGATGCCTCACTGCATCCACCACTAGCTTGATCTCACTTAGGAATACTCCTACAATCACTCATTCCCATTTATCATTATTATTAAGTGTTCACAATTTCGCTTAGTTCACTTCAGACCTCAATCACTAGTTTAGTCCATATTAATTATTAATTAATGTCAAACAACACTTGCCTCTGCAATTACGTTATATTTAAATACAACTTGACTATAATTACTCAGTGTTATCAAAAATGCAAGTAGATCATTTATCTTTATAATATTATCTTACAAATGCATACAATTTGACGTGGTTCCGTCATCATCCTTTCCCTTTTCAAAACGCTTACAAGAGTAACGTGCTAATATTTCAAACCATACTGAATTCTAACTCCACCATACGCCATCCGAACCGGTCATATCAAGTCATTATCTTGTGTCAAGTCATCATAACCCCTACCCATCTTCATGGAATACCATCAGACATGGGTCTATCCCTTAGATATGTGATTATGAGGTCGTGCAAAAGTTATTATTATTATTTTATAACTGGGCCAAATATTAAGATCTCGAGATTTTCGAGATGATTACTCATTAACACACATACTATGGATTCTCACTTCCACAACATTCAAATTGTAATTAAATCACGGCATAAAATTTTCATATCTTAATTACCACTATCTTAAGAAAAGGTTTCAGGTCAGTCTGACCCTCTCCTCGTTTTACAATGAGCTCTTAGTCAGGCCCACAACAAACATGGCTGACTCATATATCTTCAGCTGTCACCCAGTGCCTTCCTGGTGTGATACTTAGGGCGACCTCGGGTCTACGACAACATTATTTTACATAGAGAAAGGTTACTCCCTTGGCTTAATTTATGCAGGCTGTCTATTCTGACTGTGTTTACCTCAGGAAGACGGGATGATTTAATCGTTCTAAATTCCCTATCATTAGGTTTCATTAACTGGCCTACACGGCTCATTTACATAGCTCATCAGAGGAAAGAGTTTCAGATAGTAGTGAAGTCCTGGGGATTATTTGCAGCTCGCGCATTAGTGGGGTAGGGTGTCCCGTGTTTCCGTCTGCACAATTATTATCACACTCCCTTGAGGTGATTACACAATACATATTTAGGGTGGCCTTCAATCCAATGTCTAGCCGCTCATTGATGCTGGTCTAGGTGTAGGCTCTTACCAACCTATCATATCCCGACCGCTCTAATGCCATAAATAGGATGCTCCGCGGAAAATCCTCGAAGATTCATTCGCAAGCCCATGGCTATGCGAGAATTATACTCGATGCTTAGCTTGCCTAATATCCTGACTGTCAATCTACTGAACTCTCCCTCACATATTTAATGTAAAAGATCTGGATTCTACCTTTACATTGCTGATATCAGCAGCACTTCAAAGTTCCTATTAATTTCTTCCGTTCCTAATAACTTCATTTATCTGCATCTCATATACTGTCGCCCTATCACTGAATCATTAATACATTGATTAATTATCTTAAACATCTCAGTTAGCTCCAATTAGCTTCATACAAATGTTTATTTATTTATTACGGCCCTTCTTTACTTAAAATCACTGCTTCAATTAAAGCAGGTATTACATTTAACATGTCTACAAACATTACCCTGATTCTTACACCTTTACAAACTTCAATTACGTACACATTAACTTATGATTCATTTGACTTGACACAACATAACGTTATTTCCTGTCATCATTCTAAACATTCATGTTCGCTAATGACGACCGTTCGATCATCTTGCCATTCATCTTTACTTTCATCATAGACTTGACTTTACACATTACTTGAAGTAAATCAATCATAATTCAATCACAAATTGCTTCAACCACATGTGGGGTTTCCCTGGCGAGGGCCGCCTAGAATAAGTTCCAACTTGACTGACACGTCGCCTGTCTGGCACGCCCACACAACTGGACTCATTATTCTCCTGTCAATCTCTGTAAATTTCAGGACTCTGGGCTTAGAAATCCGTATGTTTCTCTACAAACCATACAGTATTCCTTCAATAATTCCATTATTATCCGATTGATGCAGTCGGGATATAGGTTGAATTACTTCTATAATCTTCCTCTGCCTCAATATCTAGGGGTTCCTCCTGACTTCTCCCTCAGAGTGTGTGGGTTCAGTTCTCCTCTGTCTTCCTTGACTGACCTCTTCTCCCTGGAGTACCTGGTTCGTGTCCAGTCAGCACAATACCCTCGGGCACAATGTTTAAAATAAAAATCCTAAAAAGTCATATGTTAACTCCACCTACCTCTATCACACTCTCATTGTCAGGCCAAAAAAATAGTCTTAACGTATATTATAATCATCTGTCTACCTACATAGCCGTGTGTAATAAATCGCTAGTAAAAATCTAAAATCTAAATTCTAGAATCTAAATTCTTATCTAAAATCTAAAAAATATCATAGCATAGGGAATGCAATTTCAAGTAATATAATTCCTTAGGCTATATGTTTTTCTTTAATGATTAGTTATGACTTTACAGTTTTGTCTTTTGGCTAAATGTAAAAATATAAAATCAAAAAACTAAAATCTAAATTCTAAAAACTAAAATCTATAAAATGAATGATTCATAGTAAAGGGATTGTAATTCCATGTAATACAAATCCTTATGTCTTTCTTTAATAATTCGTAACTGAAAATGTTAAGTCATGATATTATGGTTGATTTTTCCAAAATATAAATCTATAATCTAAAATAAAAAATCTTACGTGCATTAATTTAAATCCTAAATCAGGGTTTTAAATTATAAATTCAACAAATCTTGGGTTCCCAAAGCCATATAACACTTCATGTGTCGAAATCCGATTATTGGTTTATAAAAATCTCCGGTCGATATCCTTGCCGTTTTGGGTATTTTGGATAATTCATGGGCTATGGGAAAGGGAACTTTGCGTCGAGTCCTATAACACCTCGTACAAGTCTTTAGCATTCTTGGTTAGCGAGATATTAAAAAGCCGATGACCTATTTTGGGTCCTTTGGTAAAATTAGGGGGCTATAGGAAAAAGGCCCTACGACACCTCATATGTACAAATCCGATCATTGGTTATCGATATATAAAAAACCGATGACCTATTAGTTTTGGGTTCTTCGGTTATATTAAAAAAACTCATCCAAAAATAATAATTTAAAAATCCCGCCATCTTACAAAAGCCGCGAGTGTGCATGCGTACAAATCAAATCAAAAATATTAATTCATAATAGTGTAAAGCCTTATTCCTGTGATATATGCAGAGCAAAGTTTACTGAAAAGATTACCCCGGTTAAGCGTAGTTTTTATCTTGGGGTGAAATGGGCCGTTTATAGGAAAGGGGGCGTCCGTTTGAGTAATTTGACACCTCGTAGAAGCCTCTAGCATTACTGGTTCGCGAGATATCGGAAATATTACATGGTCGAGGATGTACAGTCGGCGGGAGTGGAGGTGGGGGGAGCAAAACTCCTACAGGCCATCTACTTTCAGGATTTGGAAAGACACATATTTGTCGTTAATTAACAGTCCTAGCTACAGCTATAGCCTCCAAATTTGGCAGCACAATCCAAACTGTAAATCTCTACAATTTGACTCCCATGACATTTTGTCGATCCTCCTTCGATTACACCTGATATCGTATATATTATATGATATTATATGATCAAAACAGAAATGTGATGATAACCACTGATTTTATTGGCGCTTGAGGAATCATTCAAAATTAATAAATGAAATACAATTTATTTCAATTACTGATGTGTTCAAGAAAATTGTATCTAGAAGTTAGTCTATCTAGAAGCTTACTTTCATCAAGTTACAAAAATCGTACAAGTTTTACCCCTTGGAGAAGTCAGCGTAGTATACATTTGTGATTATAATCACATCAATTTACTATATTGCTACTGCAAAATTGTTCTGTGACAGAAACGCTTCCCACAGATAATTTCCACCATGAAGGCTAGTATTGAAATGCTTACTCCGAACAATAGGACGGCAAATGCTCCTTCTAAACGTTCTAAAGTAAATACAACAATTTGTTTCCTTTCTATTCTCTCTCTTTTCCTAATCTCTTGAAAATTCAGCTCTTTATTTTCAACAGAGAACCATTTTGTCAAAATTCCTGACTCTGCTATCCTTTTTACTATACAATTCACTTTATCTGTATATGGACTATTCCTTCTAAGATAAAATGAAATAGGAAAAGAAACCTCTGCACTTGTCAAAGGAATGTAAACTTTGCGTTCTCCTTTTATGGATTGGAAAAATCTGATAATAGAAGAACGGGGACTAAAGACAGCAAAATTGTCTTCCTTCTCAAACTTGGTCAAACATTGTTCTAAATTGGTGCAAAGCTCCGTGCTTTTATGCATCTCACTATGAGTTCCTTCACCGTCGTATAACAAGTGCATAAAGAACGATTCAGCTCCCCGATGTAGTTTGGAATTTAGCAAGTCCTCAAGATCTAAGACTTGCTTTTCATGGCCAGGGTAAGTAAGGACACCAACGAGAATGGATTGGTACGCTGAATTCACGATCAGACTGTAGTATGTCACAATCGCGAAGAATATCCGTGATCTTGAGAGTTCTGGGAGGTTATTGATTGAGATACCTATCAACACACACCACGTGTTGAGAGCAGAGACAGTCATGCTATCCTTAGGAGATAGCAAGTTATCGACGACTGATACCAATACGTATGAAATAATGAGCAGAATCCAAACCTCAGAGCTGAAAATGGTCATGATCGCTTCCCAGTTAGATATCTTTTTAGCTCTTGGGACGTACCATAACACTCCATCCCTAACATGAGGGACACTCATATCCAATACTGCCCATCGAGTCACGTCTGGATAGAATCCAGCAAATGATAAATCAGCTCTTCCATTTACTACGTCACCCAAGCTCCCTACCCACGTTCCATTGGAAAGAACACCACCCCATCAACCGAACGAACTGCTCGTAAAAGTTGGATCGACAAAACGAACTTTGAGTTTGTGGTAATCTGTCACTACAAAAAATATCTTAATCTCGATGCCATTTTCGTACCAATTATCCTTTGATTCCTCTTTAATGACATAAGGTTTATTATCAAATGTTACCACAGTAATGGGACAATTATTGAATGTTTGGGGCACTGTTGTTGGAAATCGTTCCCTGTTCCATTTGCAGTGACATCCTTGTTCTATTTTCCACTCTCCTATAACAGTAACTTCCTTGAAATTCCTTCCACAATTTCCCGATTCACTGAAAGGAAACCACATGCACATCTTTAGAAAGAGGGTCATGCTATCAGTTCCCTGTGACAAGACGAGCACGATAAAGTTGAGCACGTACATCTCCCACATCACCTCCACGACACGGCCAATTGCTTCCAATTCGTCCTTCTTCTCCACAGAGTTCATGGCAACAATGATAAACCGTGCACTAGAATTCCAAATGTAAGTTAGGTCCAAAGTTTCAATTTGCCTGAGAAATGGATTCCTCTCTTCACTAGGATGCAAGAGTATTAATAAACTATCTACATGATGTCTCTCATGTTTCTCTAACTTTCCATTCCTACAATAAGAGACTGCACCAGTATTTGTGTGATAGTTTTTAATGAATGGATCAAGAAATGATGATTCTGAGGGATCCATACAAATTAGAAGAGTCTCTTTTTGAATGAAGAAACTGTCAATAATGTTCTGAAGACAAGCATTCAGGTATTGTACCGATACTTCATAAAGTGCTGGAAGTTGGAGTAGTTTCGAACATTCTGTAGCCAACAGTAGTGATACGAGGATGTAAGTGTGGCTTCGCATGTTATAACGGTGTTCACCAATACATACAGTGGTTTGATCGGTGCTGAATTAGCTCATGTAAATAGTTGTCCACACTTCTGTCGCTGGATTACCGCTGGTCAGTAACTCTGAAAAGAAAAGAATATTATGACAGTAAGTATTATCAGAGTTATCTCCAACTTGGAGACGCCATCTAAATGATAATGTCTCGTAGTAGGGACTGGTGCTCTTAATTGTGCTCATTTTACTCTTTAGTTAAGGGCAGTGCCAGATTTCTGCCTAGGCCTACAAGGCCCCGGCCTAGGGGCCCAGCCAGCCTAGGGGCCCCAGTGGCGGAATCTTCACATAGGCTCAAAAGCCTGGCTTGCTTTATCAAAAAGCTTTATCGAAAATAATATAATATAAAATATTTGTATTATATGTTGCCAAAACTTACAGCCCTGTGCGCAACAAAGCTAGAATTAGGCCTTTGTTCCCCCTCTCTCTCGCCTGCAGTATCCATGCTTAGCATTGCCAGGCCACGCGCAGGCAGTCCATTCTATAGGCTCCGTGCGTCACTTCTCTGGAATGACATCTTGGAAATGTTCAACAAAGTAAGCAAATCTCTCCAATCTGTTAACATCGACCTGGGTATGGTCGTTGAACTGTATCAGTCTTTGGTAACATACCTAGAACACTTAAGGAAATCCGGTACCTTTGATCATTATGAGTCGAATGTTAACACTAAAAGTGATAAAAATGTCCAGCATAACTCAACACATTGCTAGCGTTTCGCCCCCGCGTGCCAATTGGGCTCTTCAGTGGGTAAAGGCACATCTACAAAGACACGTAGCAGGTACACACTGAGAAGGCCAATGCAAGACGCCTCGCCACATATTTGGCCACGTCACGAGCATGCCAGTGCACCACCGGAGTCAAAAACTCCACTTCCAGAAACAATAAACCTTGCTTTGGCATTGAATACAATCAAAAGTTCTCGAAAGAGAAACAAAATGAGTATTGTCCGTTGAGCCATTATAATTAACACTAAAAGTGATAAAAATGTCCAGCATAACTCAACACATTGCTAGCGTTTCGCCCCAGCGTGCCAATTGGGCTCTTCAGTTGGTAAAGGCACACCTACAAAGACGCGTAGCAGGTACACACTGAGAAGGCCAATGCAAGACGCCGCGCCACATATGTGGCCACGTCACGAGCATGCCAATGCACCACCGGAGTCAAAAACTCCACTTCCAGCAACAATAAACCTTGCTTTGGCATTGAATACAATCAAAAGTTCTCGAAAAAGAAACAAAATGAGTATTGTCCGTTGAGCCATTATAATTATCACTAAAAGTGATAAAAATGTCCACCATAACTCAACACATTGCTAGCGTGCCAATTGATTGTATTCAATGCCAAAGCAAGGTTTATTGTTTCTGGAAGTGGAGTTTTCGACTCCGGTGGTGCACTGGCATGCTCGTGACGTGGCCACATATATATGGCGACGTGTCTTGCGTTGGCCTTCTCAGTGTGTACCTGCTACGCGTCTTGGTATGTGTGCCTTTACCAACTGAAGAGCCCAATTGGCACGCTTCTGCGAAAAGCTAGCAATGTATTGAGTTATGCTGGGCATTTTTTTTTATCACTTTTAGTGTTAATTATGATGGCTCAACGGATAATACTCATTTTGTTTCTCTTTCGAGAACTTTTGATTGAGTCGAAAGTTATTGAAAAATCCGGTGAAAATAGCTATGCATATGACATGCAGGGTAAACGTAAGTAAAAGGAAACGAGACCAAACCCTCTGGAAGGGACAGATTCAGAGTTACCATCTTTAACGTCATTATGGATAGACTAATTACAGAACTACGGATATGCGGATCTGCTTATGAGGAGTTAAGTAAAAAGTTGGACTTTCTTACGAAACTTCATCGTTTGGAATCTTAAGATATCCGTGAAGAAGTCAGAAACCTTATAACTTTTTATCCAGGGGACTTGGATAGGACTTTGGAAAACGAGTGTCTGCACCTGCAAGCTCATTTGTCGTCGAATGATTAAGTTATGGAATTATCGTCACTGAAGCTATACAAATACTTATCGGAAAAAATTTTTGGATATTCATCAAACGTAGGAATTGCGCTCCGAATGCTGCTGTGTACATCAGTTTCAAACTGTTCAGCAGAACGGTCGTTTTCAGCGCTAAAGAGAGTAAAGAATTCCTGAAGATCTAACATAGGAGAGAACAGGCTCAATTCACTCTCTTTAATGTACATAGAGTTAGAAATAATGCAGTCAATTGACTATGATGACGTCATTCATTCTTTTGCAAAGAAGAAAGTTCGTCGTATGATTCTATTAATTTTATAGAATGACGTAACTATAGTAACATGGACTTAATATTCTGATGATTATTAAAGTCGATTAAAAATTATATGTTCTGTACTAACTTAGTGCATTTAATTTGCTAAATTTCCAAAGTAGCTTCGAGATGGTGGAAGGGGAGCCAAATGTCAAGTGCCTAGGGGCCCTGGATCTCTAAGTCCGGGCCTGGTTAAGGGGGGAATTTAATACTTTTATTGAATAATTATTGTGAATATGTTGCTCATATGCCCCTAGTATAAGGTTACACATGAGCAAGTTAGATGGTTAATTTTAGCCTACTTTCAATTTTTGCAAAAAATGAAAGTAGACTTAACAGATCAACACAGGGCGAAAAAAAGTGTGTCTGTCTGTGTGTGTGTATGTGTGTGTGCGAGTCTGTGTGTGTGTGTGTACTCTGAATGTCTGTCCCCCCTATCAATTCGAACACAGTGAACGCGAATTGAACGAAATTTGGTACAAAGGTAGCACTAGCAAAGGACACCTCAGTGTCATGTTTTATATCGCCGCCATCTTGACGGAAATGTAATGGCGGCCACACAAATGTTCAAAGCTTAAATCAAATTACGACTAACCTAATCATCCGATCTCTACCAAATTTTGCAACAACATACCTATATGAAGGAAGCATCATTTGACTAAATTAATAGGTCATTAGCCTAATATTTTGCGGATGGCGGCCATCTTTGTGTGAAAATCGATTGTTCTATTAATTCGAACACGGTGAAACCGAATGGAACGAAATTTGGTACAGAGGTAACACTAGCAAAGGGCACCTCAGTGTCATGTTTTATATCGCCGCCATCTTGACGGAAACGTAATGGCGGCCACACAAATGTTCAAAGCTTAAATCAAATTACGATTAACCTAATCATCCGATCTCTACCAAGATTTGCAACAACATACCTTTATGGAGGAAGCATCCTTTGCCTAAATTAATAGGTCATTAGCCTAATATTTTGCGGATGGTGGCCATCTTTGTGTGAAAATCGATTCCCCCTATCAATTCGAACACGGTGAAACCGAAAGGAACGAAATTTGGTACAGAGGTATCACTAGCAAAGGGCACCTCAGTGTTATGTTCTATATCACCGCCATCTTGACGGAAACGTAATCGCGGCCACCCAAATGTTAAACGCTAATATGTAATTACGACCAACCTAATAATCTAGTCTCCACCAAATTTTGCAACAACTTTTCTTTATGTGGGAAGCATATTCTGACCAAACTGTAAGATCATCAGCCCAATAGTTTGCAGATGGTGGCCATGTATGTGTGCCAATCGATTCCCCCTATCAATTCAAATACGGTGAAACCGAATTGAATGAAATTTGGTACAGAGGTAGCACTAGCAAAGGGCACCACAGTGTCATGTTTTATATCGCCACCATCTTGACGGAAACGGAATGACGACCACGCAAATGTTAAAACCTTAAATCAAATTACGACCATCCTAATAATTTGATCTCTACCAGATTTTGCAACAACATGCCTTTTTGTAGAAAGCATCTTATGACTGACTACAGAGTCATCAGCCCAATAGTTTGCAAATAGCGGCCATGTATGTGTGCAAATCCATTCCCCATATCAATTCAAACACGGTGAGACCGAATTGAATATTTTTTTTTACAGAGGTAGCACTAGCAAAGGGCACCTCATATTCATGTTTAATATCCCTATAGCACGTTGTATTTCAACAAGCTACTACAACCAACATTCAATCATACTCCTTGAAAAGGATAAAGAGTTATAACAATATCCATGCATTTAGGAGAAAGTAGGCTATATGTTCTTTACTGAACATCTTGTTAGTTAATCGTTTGGTTGTTAGTTGGATGTTGTTCTTTTGATATGATGGAGAGTACTCATCGCTACCCGTAAAAACATGCAGCCAAAATGCATGATGGATATTTCTAAAAGTAAATGCTCTGGAGTAATACATTCCCATTCGGATATTCGGGGTGAGGGGGGTGTCTTGCGAGGAATCCAAGGAAAAGGCAGTAGGAGACAGAAGCAGCAAAGTGTAAGATTAAAATTCGATTCAGAATTTTAAATGTACGGACAATGACGAGACAGAGCAGAGAGAATTTAGACATGATGCAGAGAAGGAAGGTGACTGTATTGTGCATACAAGAGACTAGGTCAAAATGTGACAAAGCGAGAGTATTGGCAGAAGGATATAAGTTGTTCTATTACAGTGCATACAAGGAGTCAAGGAATGGAGTGGTGAGCGTGAAGTTTGTTATTGAATTAGACTTCATCACAGGTTTTAGTGTATGGGCACCCCAGACAGGGTGTTCTGAGGGAGGGAATGACAAGTTTTGGAAGATACTAGATGGAGTAACAATGGAAAAACCCGAAAATAAAAGGTTTTTTATTGGTGGAGATTTGAATAGTCATGTTGGTGAGAGGAGAATTGGAGAAGAAGGAGTTCATGATGGATGGAATTATGGAGACAGGTTGCCAGTTGTACTGACACAGTCCGTTCATTCTTCACGGATAATCATCGATTTACATTGTCGCGCTTCCTTCATTCAGCGTGACGGATCATCGAAGCTTGATTTAATGGATAAGACAGCCAATATTCCCTCACTTAATTGGAGATGTCGATGTGACTTCGTTTACAACGCCATATTTGATAGCGATCGTCTTTGCACCTACAGCAGTATAGAATGAGTAATTAATGAAATTGTGGAAGAGGGACTCTGGGTACATGCAAATGAAGAAATGATCAGTAACTGTAATAATATAATATGTAATTAGTTGTATTAATTGTAAAGGAAGCTGTGTGGTTGGTCCCCTTGGTTTGAGTTGTTCTGATATTAATTGAGCCGATGATGACGGCCATATAGGATCAGATCAAACATTTAGATGGTGCGGCAATAATTTTATATTTGGGGCTGTTTTGATTGTTCTATTGTTTTGATTATTGATATCTTTGAGATGTTGAATCTTTGCATCTGATTGGAATATTAAGAATGTCTACCGGAAGAAGAAAGATTATTGAATTGCATGCTCCGATATTTTATCTTTTCTCTCCCATCCTTATAAGAATTTGGGGTTATTTTGGGATAGCCTGTTAAGTTAATGGAAATCATGTTATGGTTCTATTGTATATAACCGCACATTGTCCAAGGGTAAATATGAGGAACACGTATTTGGTGAAGTATGCTTATATTGTTACTAGGTGACCCGGCGAACTCCGTTCCGCCTTAGAGGCAATAAATAAGCAGATTTTCGATTTTACTAAATTCAATTTTTTATTAGGAAATACAAATTTAAAAAAAGTATTTTAATGATTCTTTACTGTTCATGTATTTTGGTGCATAGGTTGCACTCTTCAGTTAAGTACCTTGTGATTCACGACATTTTTGTTTTATTATCAGGCGCAAGAACAAACAACGCAGATGGGTCTTCCGACCCGTGAACATGCCACATATAATTGACCATGGGAAAAACATGGATATTCCAGATTCAAACCACAAACTTTAAAGGATTGGCCTTGTGATTTGTTAATGGCCATGGCAAATGCAAGACGGATCGGAAATTGAAGTCCTTTAAACTCAAACGGCATATCGGTTGGGATCATCGGGATCCTCGGAATGAGAACTTCCTCACCTTCAAATTTTCCTTTTGAGTATCGTCGCGTAAATCACATTGTTCATCAATTTACTTACCACCAAACGCTTACCGTTACACAGTTTTGGTTGGTTTATGTTTCGAAGCATGATTACTACGGAGCCAACCTTTAGGCGTAAATTGTGCGGTGGTAAGCCAGGCACCTCCAAGGAGTTTAAAAATTCAATTGGATAGTTGTTGGCTTCATCTTCATTTGTTATACAGTCAATAGATGAATGCATTGCTCCAATAATCTCATTCTCAATTATGTAGTTTAGGTCATCTACATCTTTACTCTTAGTCGCTAAAATTGCTCGATCACTCAACCATTCAGTATTTTTGTAATAAGTAATGATGTTTGGGAATACTTTGTTGATAAGTTTGTCTTTCGATGAGACAAAGGTGCAGAAATTATAAGGAAATGAAATCAATCCACTCGATTCGTCGACAGGTACTCGACCATTACCGATAGTCAGCAATTGCTCAGAGAAAACTTCAGCAGATGTATCATTAAGCAATGCAACTCTCATGTTTGTTGTCAGCTGAAGTTTCTTCACATAGCGCCATAGATTCGATGATTTGAGGCAAGCGTTTATTTCGTCGGCAACCGTTGATCTTGGAATTACTGGCAGTGTTTGGAGGAAATCGCCAGATAGTAAAATCATTGCTCCTCCAAAACATCTGGAGTCATTGCGTAGATCTTTCAATGTTCGGTTAAGTGCTTCTAATGCACGTTTATGCGCCATTGTGCATTCGTTCCAGATTATGATTTTCGATGCTGATAAAAAATTGGCCATCGCTGATTTTCTTGCAATATTACATGTAGGTTCTTCAATAGTTTGAATATTTAACGGCAATGTTAATGCTGAATGAGCCGTATGACATCCGTCTAACAATGTGGCTGCTATTCCAGAAGAAGCAAGTGCAACCGCAATGTTGGATTTCGCACGAACAGTGGCAAAAACTACTGACATGAGGAATATTTTACCAGTTCCACCAGAGGCAACCAGGAAATAAAAACCACCATTTCCAGCATCAATTGCGTGCATTAATGTATCATAAACTTCCTTTTGTTGGGGATTCAACAGGGGTACATTCGTTTGAACTACTGAATCTAATTCCTGGTGATCATATTCACGTTCCCGTTCCAAGTCTTTATTAAATGCGTCATTCATTTCACGATTTGGCGCTGGCATTCCTAACGTGACTAATAAACTACCACACATGAGATAACACATGTCTTCGATCAAGAGTAAAGCCCGATTATGTATCACCTCATTCATCTCAAGATCGTGATTTCTGGAACTGACACGAATTTGATGTAAAATATCTTCTGACATGTTATCCTTGTATTTGTGACACAGGGTAGATGGGTTCGATGGAAAGCATGTCGAAATGATGTTAGCAAATAATGTGCGTCTCTGACTTGGAGATGCAGAGATAATGGCTTCAACGATTGTCGTATCCCAATGGGTATCGTTTTCTAGTAAATTGAGTTCTTCACATGTAGCACGATATGTTGGGAATATTATACCATTAACAGTCCGTAGTGTCTCAAATGGCGTAGGCCCACGCACATTTTCCAGCAACAACCGCAATGTTTCGTATTCTTCTTGCATTATGGCTTTGTCGGGAAAGATTCGATCGTCTTTGTCGTGGCATTGTTAATGATGATTCAAAGAGAATACAAATTACGTAGAGTAACTAACTGGATTTCATGTTAAGAGCCTCATTTTCTATATCGGTAGTGGAGAGCGCTACTCGCATCCAGTCGGCCGTGTCTCGTCAAGAGCTACTGTTGCCTGGAAATGACTTGCCTTGCTATTCCTTCATGAGTTTATTTTAGCTGTCATTTGCGTTACGTTTTATAGCGACTTGTATTCTCTTTGACTTTTTATGTCACGTCACGGGTTAAAAAGTATCCTATGTCCGTTTCCTGGTTCTAAGCTACCTCCACACCAATTTTCAGCCAAATCGGTTCAGCCGTTCTTGAGTTATAAATAGTGTAACTAACACGACTTTCTTTTATATATAGACAAGCATATCCCCAAAATTTCATGTTTCTAACTTCAATAATTTTGGCTTGGCGATGATGAGTGAATGAGTGAGTGAGTCAGAACATTTTCTTTCATTTATTTTTGAGAATTTCACCCCTCCCCATGAACCCCTTAAATAGTATTTAAGAAAAAAAAGCGGTCGAACACCTATTTACTTATTTTTTAAGCTGATTTGTTCCGCTGAATTTCAAACTTCTCGCTAATGTCGTTTAAGAGATAGACGCTCCGTTACGAATCCTTCAACCCCCAATTTTTACCCCTTTCACCTCATAATATACACCATATCAATAAACACTTAGATATATGTCTGCTTATTAGCCTATTATCAATTTTTAAAAAATAGGCTTATGAGATCACCTTTTGTCCGTGTGTGTGTGCGTGTGTGTGTGTGTGTGTGTGAGGTGTGTGTGTGTGTGTGTGTCCCTAATAAAATCTAAACGGCTGGAGCGATTTCGATGAAACTCGGTACGTTCATAGCACTATTCTCGGCGACCTCGACCGTGCCCTTCAAATTTTGTTACGTCTCACCAATCCAACATGGCGGCTGTGTGAAATATTTCACTAGCATTCAATATCTCCGAAACTATTACAGATATCGCCCTGAAATTGTGTTCGGTGATAAAGGGCACTACTGAAAGTTCACCTATGAGACTTTCTAAAACCTGGTGACTACAAAACCAACATGGCGGTCAAGCGAAGTTGAGACTTTTAAATAGACGTTTCTCGCGATTTAACTATCCAAACGTAATGAAACTTGGTACAGCAAATGTTTATACACATTGTAATGCACTGGAGTCTAATTTAGTTCAATTGTTTACATAACCTCAAAATGGCGGCATGTGCGAAATATTTCACTGACATTCTATATCTCCGAAACTATTACAGGTATCACCCTGAAATTTTGTACTGTGATAAAGGGTACTGCTACACGTTTACCTATGTTTATTTCATAAACCTCTCAAGTACAAAACGATCATGGCGACCAAGCGAATTTCAAATATTTTAATAGACTTTTCTCGTGATTTAACTCTCTGAGCGCAGTGAAATGTGGTACAGTGAATGATTTTGCAGATTGTAATGCACTGCCATCAAATTTAATTCAATTGTTTACATAACCTCAAGATGGCGGCTGTGCGAAATTTTAAAATTAAGTTTTTATTTCTTGTGTCGTAATCATGCGATCGAAGTGAAAGTTTGAATAATGAACCTAGGCAATAATTGTCCTTGAATGGTAGATAACTCTATGGCCTATACATATAACAATCCTAAATGGTGAGCTTCCGAAATATTTAACGGTTCACAATATCTATGAATCTTTTACAGGAACCAAACTGATTTTTTTATGTTCATAGAGACTATGAACATATGTCCACCTATAGGACTTTCAGTAACCTGGTGATCACAAATCCAACATGGCGGCGACGCGAAGTATAAATATTTAAATGGACGTTTCTCGCGAATTAACTATCCGAGTGCCGTGAAACGTTGCACGTTAAATGCTTATACAAATGTTGATCCACTGGTATCTAATTTATTTCAATTGTTTGCATAATCACAAGATGGCTGCTGTGCGGAATTTTAAAATCTCGTTTTTGCTTCTTGTGTTCTAATCATGCGATTGAAGTTTGAATACCACACGTACACAATAATCTTAATGTAATAGTACAATAAAAATCCAACCTGGCGACCATCTGAAATATTTAGACGGTTCTCAATATCTACGAATCTGTTACAGCAATTAAACTGAAATTTTGTATGTTGATAGAGGCAATTAACATGAGCAGGATATATGAAAATAGGCTGTATAGTTCTTCACGGAACTACTTGTTTTTAATGAATAGTTTATATGCCGAATATCACATCCCCAAATGAAACAACTCGTGAGATGTTGTTATTCAATGAAATGCAAGTTTAACCCCTTTAACACCACTTCAGAACATGAATATCCAAAAATGCATTCTTAGTGGACGTTTTCGACATACAACGAACATATCCCGAAAATTTCAAGTTTTTAACTGCAATAGGTTTGGCTGGGGGATGTTGAGTGAATATCCAAAAATCCTTCCTTAGTGGACTTCTTTCCCCAGAATTTCACCCCTACCCATGGGCCCCTTAAATTGGATTTATGATAAAACGGTCTACCACTTAATTACTTATTTTTCAAGCAGATTTTCCCCCCTGAGTTTCATACTTCATGCCTCTGTCTTTTAAGAGATACTTGCTCCGTTAGGAATCCTTCAACCAACACTTTTCACACATACACCTCATAATATACACTACATCGAAAAACCCTCAGACATGTGCCTTCTTATTCTTAATGATGAGTTTATATGCCGAGTATCGCATCCCCCAAGGAAACCAATCGGGAGATATTGTTGTTCAATTAAATGCAGGTCTACCCCCTTAACACCCCTTTAGACCTGAATATCCGAAAATCCTTCCTTGGTGGACGTTTTCGACATACAATGAGCACAACCCCAAAATTTCGTGTTTCTAACTTCAATAATTTTGGCTGGGCGATGATGAGTGAGTGAGTAAGTCAAGACATTTCCTTCCATTTATTTTTCAGAATTTCATCCCTCTCATGAATCCCTTGAGTTATATTGGATTTATGAAAAAAAAACTGTTGAATACCTATTTACTTCTTTTTAAGCTGTTTTTCCCCCTGAGTTTGATGAGTGAGTGAGTTAATCACTTAGAAACACTTTCTTTCCTATTTTCCCCCCACAAATTCACCCCTCTCCAAGGGCCCCTTAAATTGGATTTATGAAAAAACTGTCGAACGACATTTACTTATATTTTAAGCTGTTTCTTTCACTGAATGTCAAACTTATCGCCCATGTCGTTTAAGAGATACACGCTCCGTTAAGAATCCTTCAACCCCCAATTTTCACCCCTTTCACCTCATAATATACAGCACATTGATAAACCCTTAGACATACGTCTGCTTAATTTTAATGATTAGTTTATATGCCGAATATCACATCCCCAAAGAAACAATTCATGAGATATCGTTATTCAATGAAATGCACTTTACCCCCATAAACACCTTTTTAGAACCCAAATAAACAAAAATCCTTCCTTAGTTGACGTTTTCGACATACAGCGAACATATTTCCAAAATTTAATGTTTCCAACTTCATTAGTTTTCGCTGGGTGATGATGAGTGAGTGAGTCAGTCAGGACATTTTCTTTCAATTATTTTTACCAGAATTTCACCCCCCCCCCTGGGCCCCCTAAATTGGATTTATGAAAAAACGCTCGAACACGTATTAACTTATTTTTAAGCTGTCTTTTTCCCCTGAGATTGATGAGTGAGTGAGTTAGCCAGTCAGTAAAGACACATTCTCTCCTTTTTTTTTTCTTCAGAATTTCACCCCACCCCATTGGCCCATTAAAATGATTTTATGAAAAAACTGTCGAACACCGATGTACTTATTTTTAAGCTGATTTTTTTCCGCTGAGTTTCAAACTTTTCGCCCATGTCGTTTAAGAGATACACACTCCGTTAGGAATCCTTCAACCCCCACTTTTCACCCCTTTCACCTCATAATATACACCACATCGAAAAACCCTCAGACACGTGTCTTCTTATTTTTAATGATGAGTTTATATGCCGAGTATCACATCCCCCAATGAAACCCATCGGGAGTTATTGTTATTCAATGAAATGCAGGTTTATCCCCTTGAAACCCATTTAGAACCCGAATATCCGAAAATCCTCCCTTAGTGGACGGTTTTGACATACAATTATCATATCCCCCAAATTTCACGTGTCTAACTTCAATAATTTTGGCTAAGCGATGGTGAGTGAGTCGGGACTTATTCTTTCAATTTCCTTTTTTCAGAATTTCACCCCTCCCCATGAACCCATTAAATTGGGTTTATGAAAAAAACTGTCGAACACCTATTTACTTATTTTTGAGCAGTTTTTCCCCCTAAGTTTGATGAGTGAGTCAGTCAGTCAATCAGTAAGGACACTTTATTTCCTGTTTTTTCCCCCAGAAATTCACCCCTCCCCATAGGCCCCTTAAATCGGATTTATGAAAAAAAAAAACGGCCAAACCCCTATTTACTTATTTTTTAAGCTGAATTTTTCTCGCTAAGTTTCAAACTCCTCGCCTATGTCGTTTAATAGATACACCCTCCGTTAGGAATCCTTCAACCCCCACTTTTCACCCCTATCACCTCATAATATACACCACATCGAAAAACCCTCAGACACGTGTCTTCTTATTTTTAGCCTACTTTCGATTTTTGCAAAAAATGAAAGTAGACTTATGAGATCACTACAGGGCGAAAAAAAGTGTGTCTGTCTGTGTGTGTGTATGTGTGTGAGTCTCTCTCTCTGTGTGTGTGTGTGTGTGAGAGAGAGAGTGTGTGTACTCTGAATGTCTGTCCCCCCCTATCAATTCGAACACGGTGAGCGCAAATTGAACGAAATTTGGTACAAAGGTAGCACTAGCAAAGGACACCTCAGTGTCATGTTTTATATCGCCGCCATCTTGACGGAAACGTAATGGCGGCCACCCAAATGTTCAAAGCTTAAATCAAATTACGACTAACCTAATCATCCGATCTCTACCAAATTTTGCAACAACACACCTTTATGAAGGGAGCATCCTTTGACAAATCTAATAGGTCATTAGCCTAATAGTTTGCGGATGGCGGCCATCTTTGTGTCAAAATCGATTCCCCCTATTAATCCGAACACGGTGAAACCGAATGGAATGAAATATGGTACAGAGGTAGCACTAGCAAAGGGCACCTCAGTGTCATGTTTTATATCGCCGCCAACTTGACGGAAACGTAATGGCGGCCACACAAATATTCAACGCTTAAATCAAATTACGATTAACCTAATCATCCGATCTCTACCAAATTTTGCATCAACATACTATTATGGAGAGAGCATCCTTTGACCAAACTAATAGGTCATTAGCCTAATATTTTGCGGATGGCGGCCATCTTTGTGTGAAAATCGATTCCCCCTATTAAATCGAACACGGTGAAAACGAATGGAACGAAATTTGGTACAGAGGTAGCACTAGAAAAGGCCACCTCAGTGTCATGTTTTATATCACCGCCATCTTGACGGAAGCGTAATCGCGGCCACCCAAATGTTAAAGGCTAAAATGTAATTACGACCAACCTAATAATCTAGTCTCTACCAAATTTTGCAACAACAAATCTTTATGTGGGAAGCATATTCTGACCAAACTGCTAGATCATAAGCCCAATAGTGTGCAGATGGTGGCCAAGTATGTGTGCAAATCGATTCCCCCTATCAATTCAAACACGGTGAAACCGAATTGAACGAAATTTGGTACAGAGGTAGCACTAGCAAAAGGCACCTCAGTGTCATGTTTTATATCGCCGCCGTCTTGATGGAAACGGAATGACGGCCACCCAAATGATAAAAGCTTAAATGAAATTTCGACCATCCTAATAATTTGATCTCTACCGGATTTTGCAACAACATGCCTTTTTGTGGAAAGCATCTTATGACTGACTACAAGGTCATCAGCCCAATAGTTTGCAAATAGCGGCCATATATGTGTGCAAATCCATTCCCCATATCAATTCAAACACGGTGAAACCGAATTGAATGAATTGTTTTACAGAGGTAGCACTAGCAAAGGGCACCTCATATTCATGTTTAATATCCCTATAGCACGTTGTATTTCAACAAGCTACTACAACCAACATTCAATTATACTCTTTGAAAAGGACAAAGAGTTATAACAATACCCATGCATTTAGGAGAAAGTAGGCTATATGTTCTTTAGTGAACATCTTGTTAATGCTGAGTTTATATGCCGAGTATCACATCCCTCAATGAAACCAAGCCGGAGATATTGGTATTCAATGAAATGCAGGTGTTCCCCCTTAACACCCCTTCAGAACCTGAATATCCAAAAATCCTTCCTTAGTGGGCGTTTTCGACTTACAACGAACATATCCCCAAAATTTCATGTTTGTAACTTTAATAGTTTTGGCTGGGCGATGATGAGTCAGTCAGTCAGTCAGTCAGTCAGTCAGGACACTTAGTTTTATATAATAGATACCCCCCAGGGGCTCACATCTAGTGAGAAGTGGGTTGGCGACCACGGGACCCCAGCTGAGTCCGGCATTGCTTCCACTTAATTGTGCCAGGCTCCTCTCCGTCTTCTTTCCTGTCGACCTCCCTTGGTCACCTCTTGTTCTCTTCCTACCCCGACGGTATTGGGTTATCCGAGGCCTAGGGAGTTTTTCACTTTCCCGCCTTCATTGGCCCTTGTCTCATCTTTCCTGATAACCTCTTTTTCTTTTCCTTTTACCTCCTGCCTTGTACTCAAGGCCCTTACGGAGGCAGGGTGTATGTAGCCCCACCACTTCTGGTGCACCCTAGATAATGCTACACCCTCAGGGGCTCACGGATGGTGAGTTCGGGAGTTGGTGACCCCGAGGGATCCCTGAGCTGGGTCCGTTTCCCCTTTTGTCCCTTACCTTTGGGGCAGACTCTCTCCCCTCTACTCTCCTCTCCTCTTTTCCTTATCTTTCCTTTTCTCTTTAAGATTCCCGCACGGGTTTTGTTACTTGGTTCACCGTGTATCTAAATTCCCTTTTAGCGACTTTTTAAGGTATTTTTAATCTACGTTGCATTTTGAAAGTTTTTTCGATCCAAATTACATCTCGCGATTGTTTTCAACCTCAATTGCATTTTGTAAAGAGTGACAATCTAAATTGCTTTTTAGTAAGTCTTTCAATGTAGGCGCAGGACATTTTAGTGAGATTATTGAATTTCCAGTGCATTTTGTATTTTCAACCTAAACCGCATTTCGCAAGAATTTTGAATCTAAATTGCATTTTGTTTGGTGGGCATTTTGCAAATATTTTGATTCTCAATTGCATTTTGAGGATATTTTGAATTTAAATTACATTTTGTCACGTATGTTCAATCTAAATTGCATTTTGTAAGTATTGTCAATCCACATGAGTCGTTTGAATCTACCGTACATTTTGTAAGCATTTTCAATTTCAATTGCATTTTGTAAGTATTTTGAATTTCAATTGCACTTTGAGAATAATTTGGATTGGAACTGGGATATTTCAATCTGAATTGCATTGTGTATTTTCAATTTCAATTGCAATTTGTAAGTATTTTGAACCTCAATTGTATTTTGTACGTATTTTCGATCTCATTTGCATTTTGTAAGTATTTTGAATTTCAGTTGCATTTTGTAAGTATTTCGACGCTACATTGCATTTGTACGTATTTTGAATCTAGCCTACGTTTTGTGAGTCTTTTTCAATCTATTCTTTTTGTGAATCATTTCGTTCTAAATTCCCTTTTGTACGACCATATTGTGAGTTGTTTCCATCTGAGTTTCTCTTTGTACGTATTTTCCGTCTCACATAATTTTCGTTCTGGTTTCCATTTTATTCTCATTTTCGCTATCACCCAGATCATTAGGGGCCGATAACCTAGATGTTAGGCCCCTTAAAACAACAATTATCATCATCATCATTATATTGTTACACAGATTGCCAGTATTAAAAATGCTGTGGTTCCAAGAATCATTACCGGAGTTAAGTTGAGTTTTGATTTTTAAGGTGGGGTTCGTAAGATTACCCGTACTATCGGTAGAGAAGTGACTTGGTTCTGGGTGCATGATCTAATTCCACTCAAGTAGCTAGTCTCCAAGTCCTTTGCCCTGAAGAACCTATATCGTTGAGTAGCGATCGGGAATTTGGGGGAAAGGGCGCTGGTCAGTTCGGGATTTCCTGGTATTTTCTAGGGGTTTCGGTCGGGACAACTGGAATGCAGAAGGGAACAGGATTGTAGAATATGCAGTATCCTTTGATCTAATGGTTGCCATTACATACTTCAATCGGAGACAAGAACATATTGTAACGTACAAGAGTGGAGACCAACTAAGTCAGATAGATTACGTGTCGTATTGAAGGAAACATATAAAGGTATTTATGAACACCAAGGTCATATTCAGTGAAAGTGTGGAAGTCCAACAGAAACTTGTAGTGGTAGGTGGAAATATACATAAATGTATCAAGCATGGCTACCTCAGGATCCGATTGTGGAAACTGACTGAAGGGTGTCAGCGAGAAGAATTCAAAAACAAGTGTTAAGGGAACTGAGATTACCTGAAAATGTACATGAGTGGTGGAATTTTAATAGCAGTGTTATAAATAAATCTGGTGAAGATGTGCTATGGGTAACATTAGGAAAGGGACTGCCTGAAGATAAGGTGGACTGAGGGGGTTCAGAAAGAAGTAAAAGCGAAGGAGGATGTTAAGAAACAATGGGATTTAACAGGAAGACAGGAAGAAAAGGAAGCCCATAAGATAGCAAAAAAGAAAGCATAAAGAGCTGTGGCTTAAGCAAAGACTGAGGCAGTGGTGGAGCCGTATGAAGAGCTGGAAAGAAACCAGGATGGCAGACAACTAATAAAGATAGCTAAAACAAGAGGTAGAACGTCCAAGGACACACCATCAATGGAGCAGATGAAGGATTGGAAGAAGAATGGCATATGTATGGAGGAGTAGTATCCAAAACTGTACCAATTATAGAGGGATAAAGCTTATGTCCCACACAACGAACAGGAGAAAAGATGGCTGGAGTACTTCGGAAGGCTATTAAATGAAGAAAATGTGTGAGGGAAATACGGGGATGGTGAGTAAAAGGAGTGACCAAAGCTATGAGTAGGGAAGAAGTGTAATATGCAGTAAAGAAAATGAAAAATGGGAAGGCTGTAGGCATAGACCAAATCCCGGTAGAAGCATGGAAGAGCCTATGTGAACGGGGAATTGAATTTTCTGTGGGATTTAATTGAGAAGATTTGGATTGGAAGAAGAATGGCATATGTATGGAGGAGTAGTATCCAAAACTGTACCAATTATAGAGGGATAAAGCTTATGTCCCACATAATGAAAATATGGGAAAGGATCATTGAGGCAAGTTTACGTTTAGCAACCAAAGTATGCAAAGAACAGTTCGAATGTATGCCAGGAAGAGGAAGAACTGACGCAATATTTGCACTAAGGCAAATGATGGAGAGATATAGAAAGGTACAGGCTGATTTGTATATGGCTTTCATTCATCTGGAATCTCAAGAAATGGAACATGCTCGTCAACAATGATGAGTTCTGTGACTGCAGCATGTTACAAGATCCAGATCACCTGCTGCCCCTTGATGGAGGATATATGTTCAAAAGGCGATCTTTTGGCTTCAAATGCTAATGCTATAACTGTTGTTACTTGCTGGCAAAATCTAATTTGATTCGGACACGGAAAATAAAATAAATAAATCAGGAGAAGGTGTATGTCAGATTACCCAGGCAAGAGATATAGAGAAGTATGAGAATTAAAGGACTGCCAGAAAAGTATGAGGGAATGGTGAAAGAGACCAAAATGTGTGATGGTGCAAGGCTGGAGCAGTTTGGGTACAACGAACAAATTCCCAGTGAGAGTAGGGTTACACCGGGTTTACTCTCAGCGCATGTATCTTTGACCTGGTAATGGATGCGTTAGTTCACGATGTGAAGAAAGTGGCACCATGGAACATGATGTTTGCTGACGATGTCGTACTCTGCAAACTCACCCGCTAGAATCTCCAAGAGCAGTTTGAAGAGTGAGAAAAGCTCTAGAAGGAAAAGGAATGAGGATAGGCAGGGAGAAAACAGAATCTATGTGTACCAGAGAAGAACAAGTTTTCCATATTAATCTGAAGGAAGAAGAACTACCACTGAGCAGGAAGTATATATATCTGGGTTCTTACAAGCAATGTGATTGGCGACTGGCGGCTGAAAGACAACACAGAGTAAACAGAGGTTGGATGAACTGGAGGAAACTTAGTGGATTACTGTGTGATGAGAAGGTCAGCTGCAGGCTGAAAGGAAAGATCTACAAATGTGTGGTGAGGCCTGCGATGCTCTATAGTGCAGAAACTTGGGCGATTACAAAAAAAAAAAACAAGAGAGAAAGATGGAAGAGGCAGAAATTTTAGCCGGATGAGCGGAGGGACAAGAAATGATAGAAAAAGGAATGACTACATCCAAGGAGCAGTGAAAGTGAGACCCATAGGAAAGGAGGTTCGAGAGAGTAGGCTCCTGTGGTACGGGCATTTGCTGAGAATAGAAGAGGAATACGTGGGGTAAAGAGTTGGAAATCTGGAAATTGAACGGTCAAGAAGGAGAGGAAGACCAACAAGTAGTTCCGTGAAGAACTATACAGCCTATTTTCATATATCCTACTTATGTTAACTGCCACTATCAACATACAAAATTTCAGTTTGACTGCTGTAATAGATTCGTAGTTATTGAGAACCGACTAAATATTTCGGACGGACGCCATGTTGGATTTTATATATGTAGGTCCTAAAGTTATATACTGTTACATGAAGATTATTGTGTACGTGTAGCATTCAAACTTCAATCGCATGATTAGGACACAAGAAGTAAAAGAGAGATTTTTAAATTTCGCACAGCTGCCATCATGTGGTTAAGGAAACAATTGAAATAAATTAGATGCCAGTGGATTAACATTCGTGTAAGGATTTACTGTACCAAGTATCACTGCACTCGGATGGTTAAATTGCGAGAAACTTTCATGTGAATATTTATACCTCGAGTCGCCGCCATGTTGGATTTGTGATCACCAGGTTATTTAATGTCTTATAGGCGAACTTAAGTTCATTGCCCCTATGAACATAAAAAAATCAGGTTGATTGCTATAATAGATTCGTAGATATTCAGAGCCGTCTAAATATTTCGAATAGCTGCCATGTTGGATTGTTAAATGTATAGGCCATAGATTCATGTACCATTAAAGGAAAATTATTGCGTAGGATTATTATTCAAACTTTCACTTCGATCGCATGATTACGAAACAAGAAATAAAAATTTAATTTTCGAAATTCGCACGGCCGCCATCTTGAGGTTATGTAAACAATTGAACTAAATTAGATACCAGTGCATTACAATGTGTATAAACATGTCCTCTAGCAGATTTCATTGCGTTTGGAACATTAAATCGCGAGAAAGGTCTATTTAAAATTTTCAAATTCGCTTGGCCGCCATGTTCGTTTTGTAGTTAACCGGTTTTTGAAAGTCTTATAGATGAACTTTCAGTAGTGCCCTTTATCTCCGTACAAAATTTCAGGGTGATAACGCTAATAGTTTCAGAGATATAGAATGCCGGTGAAATATTTCGCACATCCGCCATCTTATGGTTATGTAAACAATTGAACGAAGTTAGATTTCGGTGCATTACAATGTGTATAAACATATACTGTACCAAGTTTTATTGCGTTTGGTTGGTTAAATCGCGAGGCACGTCTATTTTAAAGTCGCAAATTCGCGTGGCCGCCATGTTGGTTTTGTAGTTACCAGTTTTTCAAAAGTTACATAGGTGAACTTCTAGTAATTCCCTTTATCACCGTAACAAATTCTAGGGTGATATCGGGAATAGTTTCGGAGATATTGCATGGTGGTGAAATATGTTGGATTGGTGAGACGTAACAAAATTTGAAGGGCACGGTCGGGGTCGCCCGGAATAGTGCTATGAACCTACCGAGTTTCATTGAAATCGCTCCAGCCGTTTAGATTTTATTAGGGGACACACACACACACCTCACACAAACACACACACACACACACACACACACACACGGACAAGAGGTGATCTCATAAGCCTATTTTTTCAAAATTGAAAATAGGCTAAAAATGAGGTGGAGAGATAAGGTTGCAGGGGACCTGAGAGAAAAAGGATGGAAGAGGGAGGAAGCATCCATCAAAGTAACACTGACCCTGCATGACGTGGGAAAGGGCTGACTTAAAGAGGAAGAAGAAGACTCACAGCCACCCACTGGTAGCAGCGCACTGGCACATGGCTTATTGGCACATTGAGTTGTTGGTATTCAGCTGCAGAATCGGTTTTGTAATACAAATTATAATGAATATAAATCCAACTGTAATTTTTGTGGGAAGTGGTGAGTGTGTTGCGTTGCAAGGTGCTGCTCTTAGGTTGACAATTTAAGGTTCGTTTGCCCCATAGTGCTGCTATGGTTTGTCCCATAGTGCTGAACAGTTAAGTGCAGACAGCAGGAGATGGTAGGTGGCAGCTGCACGGAAAACGGTCCACACATAGCTTAAACAGCTAAGTGCACAATCCACAATAACCTGACCATTTAATATCAATCGCATGACCACACTAAGCAAGCAAAAACTTGACGATCAATCACCATTATCAGTATCTCAACAAAAAGTCACATATATTAAGTAGTTGTGATAGTTTAATTACTACTGCAAATAAATAATTGTATATATTGTAAATATCATCCATCACCCATACTTGTAGACATAGATTTAATAGTGTAAAGGATCTGGTGATGATCGCTTGACTATCTAATCTGGTCATCCAAGTGTAAGTTACTGTATTTATTAATCTCATATAAATGCTTTTTTTTTCAGGATTGGAGAACCATCCCTTACAATTGGGTACAATCGTGTTGACCGACTGAAAATCATTACATTTGATTACTAATGTAACACTGAAAAATGGCTTCCAACCCGATAATGGTGTGGTTTATTATATTTGTTGTTTTATAATTACCCAATTAATTATATACTAAACTGCTGATGCTACCTCTCGCTGCACCGCGTAGGCACTGCGGAGAACATTCTCTGGTGCTTGTATAATGCTTAATATTATAACGTCTAAGCAATTATAAACCAATAAATATAAACATATTGAAAAAAAAAGAATAACGTTACCTGCTGTCGATCTAGCGGGTGAATCGACACAACTTTAACCACGATCCTAAACCGATAATTGATTTTTATGGGTTATCCACAAACTTATACACAACACCCTAGGAAATAATGACTTGGACAAGACGATTTATTCACCGTAATATTCCGTGTTGAGCTGCATGTTGGTTTCATATCATTCATTTCATCTCTACCAATTTTTGTATATATTGCCTAGTGTATGCCATAAGAGATATTTTTGTACATTCTCAGTCCTCCCAACTGCCTGATAAACCTCCCTAGGCATTTGAGCCGTAGGTTATCATTATCTCGGATTTATTTATTTATTTATTTATCGTATGGCTTTTAGTGCCGGGAGTGTCCGAGGATATGTTCGGCTCGCCTGAGTGTGTAGCTGCTTCCAGCGGATACCCTATATAAAGGATGAGCTACAAGTTCCGTTCAATTTCAAGTAGTTCCAACTTTCGCCACCAGATATCAATGATACCTAGTGGTGAACGTTGGAACTTTGATAGAGCGTTCTGACGAAATCTAACCTAACAAATTTTGCTTTACACAAGTTTAGTCTGTGAAAGGATCTTTTACCTGCCATAAATCTATGACATGGGACCGCCGGCTTTACTTCCCCTCCGAAGGAAGGCATACTGAAGGATTTTTAACGCTCTTAAAAATCCGACGATTTCGGCTGGGTTTGAACCCGCTATCTTGGGCATAGCAGTTCAGCATGCTACCGACTACGCCACCGATGCCGCTATTATCTCGGACAACAATAATTACGTCCATGATGTAGTGCTCAATTAATTAGGCAAACCGCATAATCTAAATCTTGAGCAAATCTTGTAAGGTTAGTGCTACCAGCATTTTAAACAGCTCTAATGATAGGAATATGGATTATTCTTAAGTTTTAGGGAAAGTAGGATCTTTAATTCGCCACGGAACTGCATTTTAGCCAATTTTCATTTGTGAAAAAATAGGCATATGAGATCACTTTTGTCCGTGTGTATGTGTGTGTGTGTGTGTGTCCCTGCCAACTTCTAAACTTCTGGACAGGATTTCAATGAAACTCGGTAAGGTTATAGCACCATTTTGGCCAACCCCGACCTTGCCCTTAAAATTGTATTACGTCTCACCCATCCAACACGCGGCCGTACGAAATATTTCACCGGCATTCTATATCTCCGAAACTAATACTGACATCACTCTGAAATTTTGTATGATAATAAAAGGCACTACTACAAGTTCATCTATGTAACTTTCAAAAACTTGTTAAGTACAAAACGAACATGGCGGCCAAGCGAATTTAAACATTTTATTAGATTTTTCTCGTGATTTAACCATCTGAGCGCAGTGAAATATGGTACAGTAAAGTTTTATGCACAATGTAATGAAATGGCATCTAATTTAGTTCAATTGTTTACACAACCTGAGGATGGCGGCTGTGCGAAATTTAAAAATTAACTTTTTAGCCTATTTTCATTTATGAAAAAATAGGCTCATGAGATCACCTTTTGTCCGTGTGTCTGTCTATGTGTGCGTGTGTGTGTGATGGATTTTTGTGTCCCCCCCCTAATAACTTCTAAACGGTTGGAGCGATTTCAATGGAACTCGATCGTGCCCTTCAAATTTTGTTACGTGTCACCAATCCAAGAAGGCGGCTGTGCGAAATATTTCACCAGCATTCAATATCTCCGAAACTATTACCTATATCACCCTAGAATTTTGTACGATGATAAAGGGAACTACTAGAAGTTCACCTATGTGACTTTTGAAAACCTGGTAACTACAAAACCAACATAGCGGCCAAGCGAATTTGCAACATTTACATTGAGGTTTCTCACGATTTAACCAACCAAACGCAATGAAACTTGGTACAGTATATGTTTATACACATTTTAATGCACCGACATCTAACTTCGTTCGATTGTTTACATAATCTCAAGATGGCGGCAGTGCGAAATATTTCACCGGCATTCTATACCTCTGAAACTATTACCGGTATCACCATGAAATTTTGTACGAAGATAAAAGGCACTTCTGGAAGTTTATCTATAAGACTTTCAAAAACTGGTTAACTCCAAAACAGACATGGCGGCGAAGCGAACTAGAAAGTTTTAAAAAGAAGTTTCTCGTGATTTAATGATCCAACCGCAATGAAACTTCGCACAGGAAATGTTTATACATATGGTAATGCACTGGCATCTAATTTAGTTCAATTGTTTACGTAACCTCAAGATGGCGGCTGTGCGAATTTCGAAAATAAGGTTTCTATTTCTTGTGTTCTAATCATGGGATCCAAATCAACATTTGCATAATGAACGTACACAATAATCATCATCTAATGTTACATAACTCTATGGCCTACATATAATAAAATCGAACATGGCGACCATACGAAATATTTACACGTTTCTCAATATATATTGATCTACTACAGCAATCAAACTGAAATTTTGTAAGCGAGTAGAGGCTATAAACATAAGTTCACCTATGGGACGTTCAATAATCTGGCGAGCACAAATCCAACATGGCGGCAACGCGAAATTTATATATTCAAATGGACGATTCTTGCGTTTTAACCATCCGAGTGCAGTGAAACTTGATACGGTATATGCTCATAGAAATTTTAATCGACTGGCATCTAATTCATTTAAATTATTTTCATAATCTCAAGATGGCGGCTGAGCGAAATTTTAAAATCCGGCTTTTATTTCTTGTGTCTTAATCATGCGATTGAAGTTTGAATAAAACACCTACACAATAATTTTCATGTAATAGTACATAAATCTAAGGCCTATAATAGAAACATCCAATATGGTGACCATCCAAAATATTTAGACGGTTCTCAATATCTACGAATCTATTTCAGCAATCAAACTGACAATTTGTATCATGATAGAGGCAATTAATATTAGTAGGATATATAAAAATAGGCTATTTAGTTCTTCACGGAACTACTTGTTATTTCTTGCGATCAAATCAAGCGATAAAAATCAGCGTTTGAATAATGAACGTACTCAATAATCCTCATCTAATTGTACATAACTCTATGCCCAACATACTGTACATTAAAATCCAACATGGCGACCATCCAAAGTATTTAGACGATTCTCAATGTATATTAATCAGTGCCAGCAATCAATCTGAAATCCTGTAGGTGTATAAAGGCTATGGACATAAGTTCACCTATGGGACTTTCAATAACCTGGTGAGCACAAATCCAACATGGCGGCGACACGAATTATAAATATTTAAATGGACGCTTCTCGCGATTTAACCATTCGAGTGCAGTGAAACTTGGTACAAGTTTTAATCCACTGGCAACTAATTTATTTCAATTTTTTCATAACCACAAGATGGCAGCTGTGCGAAATTTTAAAATCTCGTATTTATTTCTTGTGTCCTAATCATGCGATTGAAGTCTGAATACTACACCTATACAATTTTTTTATGTAATTGTACTGTACGTTACTCTAAGACCTACATATTTTATAAAATTCCAACATGGCGACCATCCCAAATATTTAGTCGGTTCTCAATATAAGTAGGATATATGAAAATAGGCCTTATTTCTTCACCGAATTACTTGGTCCTTATTTCAATTCTCTATTGTCACCCCTGGTAATGAAAAGAATATTTATTTTATATGTTTATAGCGACCTCACTGAAAGTACTATAAGCGTGTAATCCTGGTAAGTTCCTGGCATTAATGGTAAAGTACGTGCATGTCGGGCATCCGTATATCCACATACGGTGTTTCAGCTTTTTATATGCAAAGTATATTTATTGGTCCTGCCATGTCAGTTAGATTAGGCTGTTGATATTGTGTTTTCCTTTTTATTTATACAATTGTTTACGTATTTTATTGTTTGGCGCTTTGATTATACAGGGCGGGCGGGAAGTAACTAGGTATTGAAATTGACGTATAACTTTTATGTTTGCAGAGTTATTTATTTGAAATTAGTACAGTATGTACACTGTTATATAGGAATATGATTGCCTACCATACAATTCCATTACATTTTGATGTTGGCACCTGTGGCGTCGACCAATCTCGTCAACGACCTGGAAAGGAATCCACAGCTTTCTGGAGGAAGTTGAGTGGAACGTTGGTAGGAACATCCCGAATCCGTGCTTCCAATTCGTCCAATGTGCGAGGTTTCATACACCTCCTCTTTTGCCCATGCCCATAAAAAAGAGTCACAGGGTGTCAGGTCTGGACTTCTTGCAGGCCATTCATGGGATGCACGTCTCCCCAGCTAACGTACTGGAATATTCTCATCCTACCAGTTCCGCACAACATTTGCAAAGTGAGGCGGTGCGCATGACGATAATATCGGCGGTATTTTCCCATCCAGATATCGTGGGCCAAACGTTATCCTGAAGCATTTGAAGGTAGCGTTCCCCGTTACTTGTTAATTGTGTCACGCAGGAGATATGGGCCGATGGCATTTGTAGCCGTTATTCCACACCACACGGTCACTTTTGGACGAGACTGCATCTTCTCCACCGTAACTCCTGGATCCTGTGCCACCCAGTAATGGCAATTGTGACGATTGACAAAGAATGATCGAATTCCACATCTCATAGCGCGAAATAATCTATGCTCGTTCTCTGTCAGGCGATCGGCCATCTTTGTTATTGTTGAGTGTACCGCCTCTCGCGGCCACCGTCGGTACTGCGCGGCATGAAAATCACTATCCTATTTAATGTTCTGTATGTTTCCGCTATTTCCAATATTATTCCATCAATATTTAACCCTTAACAGCCATTTAATAATGCCTAGTTACTTCTCGCACACCCTGTAGATTGTATGTGGTTATTTTTATTGGGTTATTACTTATTATTATTATTATTATTATTAGGCCCATTATTATTATTATTATTATTATTATTATTATTATTATTATTTTGCAATGGGTTACAAATTTTGGTTGCATGGACCCGAACCCGCTAATTGTATTGCCTCAGTCATGTAATTTCCATTGCAGTGTGGCGTGGCGATGGAGTGTATGTTGAACTTGGTTTTGCAAGATGTCTACCTTTTGCCACCGGACATTTCCATCAGGTGGTAGCACATGTCTTAGATGGCTCTTTGAAGAATAGACGATAATCTCCTTGACGAAGATAACAATGCGATAAAGAGAAGAATAGGAATGATCTTTGCTGCATTCAGAGACGAAATGAAGCTACAGCATTATTGCCGACAGCATTGGTTTTTCCGAAAAGAAAATACGACGTGACGACAAAATTGGCTACTCCAAGAACAACCCCCCCCCCCCCTCCCTTGGCGTTTGGTAGGACCTTATCGTACGGAATCCCTTGTCCATATCTCTAAAACGACACACTCCGAAGCCAGATTGGCACACTATTCACATCTTTTGCAGTTCATAAAAAATCATTGAGGGGTGGGCCTACAACTATCGTAGGTTAGTAGTATGACTGAAGAGAGTCCATTAACAATACAGTAGATTGTATTGCTGTTGAGAGTTGGTTCCAATAAACCGATGTGGGTGATATATCACTAAATAAGCAATAATTTTGTGTTTAAGTTACGATTAATAATGTTCCGTGGTTTTGGGCCTAAAAGCATGTGTCGCCCTGCGTTCTAGAAGGAAAGATCGCTCTGTACTAAAGCATGTCGATTGGCCACGGTCAAGAACTGTGAGGTTTTTATGGTTTCAATTGATCCTGAAAAAGAGATGACAGTTTAGATTCCCAATTTCTTTATCGTGTTTTTGATAATAAATGCAGTTAGCGTTGTTTCCTACAGAGATAGGAGGAATGTCGGATATCACCTCCTGAACTACTGTTGCCATGGTTACGGGCTTCATCAGAGTCAAGTTCTCTATGAATAAATTAGAAACTAATGTGTGGATGCTTACATTTTTGGATGTTCTTGTGAGGAGGAAGGCGGATGGCTCCATGGGGCACAGCGTCTACCGTAAGCCAACTCACACTAGCCGTTATTTAGAAGCAGACTCCTACCACCACCCAGCACAAAAACAAAGAATTATAACAACACGAGCCAAAAGAGCGGAACGAATTTCTGAGGCATCAACTCTTCAGGAAGAGTTACATGAGTTACAAACCATGTTTAAGGGTAATGGCTATAATGAATCCACTATATATAGGTCCCTACATCCCCAGAAGGAGGAATAGACAACCTTCTCAGAGCTCCGACGTGAGGGGAACAGCTTACCTCCCTTATATTCACAACACCACTGACCGCGTTGCTAAGATTCTCCGCAAGCACAAGATAAAAACAGTTTTCGGCACTATGACGAAAATTGGTCAACGTTTAGCATTAAACAAAGAAAAAATTGTCCCCAATACTACAACCTGGGGAGTATGAAGTCCCTTGTACTTGCGGAAAGTCTACATTGGACAAACAAAACGGTCCATTGCAACTCGCATCATAGACCGTCAAAGGAACATCCATCTAAACCAACCTGACAAATCAGCTATAGCTGAATATGCCCTGTCTTCAGGGCACGATGTATGTTTCAAGTATGCTCATGCGCTTGCCCTTGTTAAGCACAACTGGTCTAGAATTATAAGGGAGGCAGTTGAAATTCGTAAAAATCCCAATAATTTTTACAGAGACACTGGATATCAGCTGTGACACTTGGTTACCAGTTATTAAGGACCTAGGAGGATAGTTCCTCTCAGTCTCTCTGTTCTTCACCTATTTCAAATTGTACTTTTTTCCTCTGTGGCTACAGAGGCTGGATTTGATCTCTTTTATTCGTCACTGGAGAAGTTTCCATCTGTTTTTTCGCCGTTGCCTGTATGACGTTAGGTATCGTTCAGATACACTTCCCTTTTGTTTATGTTTCCTTATATCCATTTAACCCTCCCACCTCCCCCCCCCCCCCTTTCTCTCGGACATCCTCATTCTTCGAGGAGTCTCTATATTTTCACCCCGCCCCCTTTACCTTCTCCTTACTTACTATTCTGTCCGCCGTTCTACCATGGTCCATACAGTAATTTCTGGCAGCTGCTCTCTGGTGATGAACCGAGGAATTTATCTATATTTTTTGTAATCTCATTGATATACTTCCTTTGGCCAAATTGTTTTGATTCCATTGAAAAAGGAGGCAAGGTTTCTCCGAAACGTATGGTTCTAATGTAAATATACACGGCATTAGCCCAAAAACATGAATTATTTATATAATCCGGGCCGTGAAAGCCTGAATATACACATTAGAAACCTCTATGGGGAGGAAGTTGTTCGACAATCATCTAAATTTAGTAAGTTGAGGCGAAGAAGAAGGTCTCTTCTTTCATCGTTGTCCTACTTTCTTCGATGCAGGGATCATAACATCATTCCCCACTGTGTAAAATTGAAGCAAACTATACACACTCATAAAGCTATGAGTTTTTATCAGCGCGCTAGCAAGGCACTCGTTATCGAGATGATCCAGAACTCTCGTACTGAACTGGACGCAGTTTCCCGTGTGTTATTACACTTACATCTGCTTCTTAGTAGCATTCTCTCAGATGAATTGTGGCTGTTATTTGAACGTATCTCCGCTATTCAGGCCGAGAATAATATTTGTCGGGCGGTAGATAGACAGAGAGCTAAGTTTCTTCGATTGTCCTCGAGACAAACAGCTCCTCGTACTGTTCTTGATACTAGTAAAGTTGTAGTCAATCTCTCTAATACCCTTTTAGATGACTATCAAACAGCTTTACTAAGCAGAGGTCTCTACTTTGCTCTCGCACCCTCAAACATTCCTACAGAGGAGTTGTTCACATCCGTTGAGGCTGCCATCTACAATTTACATCCAGATGAAGCTGAAGAAGGTAGACAAGAAAGTGTGAGGATATTAAGATCCTCTGAGGTACCCGCACCCAATTTAACTCGGGGTGAAAGATAGGCATTGAAGGAACTGAAAAATAATGACACTATTTCTATTCTTCATGCTGACACGGTAAATGCGACAGTGGTGATGGATACCTTTGAAAATAAAAGTAAAATCTCGATTCTGTTATCTGATCCTGTCTACAGACTGTGCACTCGTGATCCAACCACTCGTGTATCCAATGCCACTGCTAAGCTTGTTAAACTGTCATCAATTCAAAAGAAGAGGGAAGATGTCTTATTCCGAGAGATGCTGTTCCTTTGAGATTGTATGGTCTTCCAAAAATCCATAAGCAAGACGTCCCTTTTCGACCAATTGTCAGCACAATAGATTCTCCAACTTACGCTCTTGCGCAATATCTCAGCAAGTTGCTTCAGCCGCACTTGGGGCGCACACAGTCTTACATTAGGGATTCAACCCATTTCGTCGAAAACTTGTCAACCATCGCCGTTCAACCAAATGCTATTTTGGTGAGTTTTGTTGTGGAGCCCTTGTTCACCAGAGGGCCGGTGGACTTGGTCATGTACCTCATCAAGGATTTGTTTCCGGAGGACATTGCCCGATAATTCCACCACTACTTGTGTTTCAGTTATTTCATGTGGGATGATAATTTTACGAGCAGACTGATGGTGTGGCCATGGTAAGTCCACTCTCACCTACCGTGGCAAATATTTTCATGGCACATTTTGAGGGGGAGGCTATATCTTCGGCGTCTTTCAAACCTGTGATTTGGTGGGGGTATGTGGATGATACGTTCGTGGTGTGGGAGGAGGGTTCTGAGAAACTGAACCACTTTCTGAACCACCTAAGTCAGCTGCATCCTTCAATCCACTTCACAATGGAGCTAGAGTCGGGTGGATGCTTACCTTTTTGTGGATGTCCTTGTGAGGAGGAAGGCGGATGGCTCCATGGGGCACAGCGTCTACCATAAGCCAACTCACACTAACCGTTATTTACATGCAGACTCCCACCACCACCCAGCACAAAAACAAGGAATTATAACAAATCTAGCCAAATGAGCGGAACGAATTTCTGAGGCATCAACTCTTCAGGAAGAGTTACATGCGTTACAAACCATGTTTAAGGGTAATGGCTATAATGAATCCACTATATATAGGTCCCTACATCCCTAGAAGGAGGGATAGACAACCTTCTCAGAGCTCCGACGTGAGGGGAACTGCGTACCTCCCTTATATTCACAACACCACTGACCGCGTTGCTAAGATTCTCCGCAAGCACAAGATAAAAACAGTTTTCGGCACAATGACGAAAATTGGTCAACGTTTAGCATTAAACAAAGATAAATTGTCCCCAATACTACAACCTGGGGTGTATGAAGTCCCTTGTACTTGCGGAAACGTCTACATTTTCACCCCGCCCCCTTTACCTTCTCCTCACTTACTATTCTGTCCGCCGTTCTACCATGGTCCATACAGTAATTTCTGGCAGCTGCTCTCTAGTGACGAACCGAGGAATTTATCTATATTTTTTGTAATCTCATTGATATACTTTCTTTGGCCACATAGTTTTGATTCCATTGAAAAAGGAGGCAAGGTTTCTCCCAAACGTATGGTTCTAATCTAAATAATCACGGCATTAGCCCAAAAAACATGAATTATTTATAAATCAGAAACTGTTGAATTTAGGGCCTTAAAATGAGGTTCTTGGGATCCCATAACCGACTTTTCTTTGCTCTAAATGAACTTTGTCTCGTTCTTCTACGTTAATTTTTATAAGTCGCTTATTTTCAATGCAGAGGGTGTTTTCCCTATGAGCTCCCTATTTTTAGAGGTAAGGGGAAGAGTTATGTAGATGATTGGTGTCTTTCCCCTGATAAATACCCAAATCAAATGTTACGTTGTTGTTGAACCATTTAGGGGCTTTGCGATATCATGGTCATGTAGCCCCGTGCACCTGACTGAGGGTGTGTGTGTGGTTAATTTGTCTATTAACATGTGTTATTGTGATGGCTTTATTAATCTGCGATTTTGTAATTCAGAATAGGATTGGGAAGGAGGCGGGCATGACCTCAATTTAGTAACCATCCTAGCATTTTATTTATTTAGGCATATTTATCTATTACATTGTTTGTTCATTCACTTATTTGTTAAGTTATTTATTTATTTATAGAAATGCAATGATTTTCAGTTGATCAACACGATTGTACCCAATTGTAACGGGGTGATTTTGTTGATTGATTTATTTATTTATTTATTTATTTTCCGTGTCCGAATCAAATTACATTTTGCCAGTAAGTAGCAACAGTTACAGAACTAGTATTTACAGCCATATGATCGTCTCTTGGACATATGTCCTCCATCAAGGGGCAGATAAGCAGGTGTTCTGGATCTTGTAACACACTGCATTCGCAGAACTCATCATTGTTGACGAGCATGTTCCATTTCTTTAGATTGTTCTTGCAGCGTGAAACGCCCGTCCTCAGCCTGTTCAATGATTTTCAAGTTCCATATGGCAAGTTATGACCAAATGCCTTTTTTTTTTTTTTTGTGTTAGAGGAATAATTGGGTCTTTGATTTCTGTCTTCCAAATCTTCACACGGGCACTTCTGGCGAGCCTTCGAGGGCTTCTACTCCCATCAAAAAGCTGTTTCTGGACTTAAGTCTCTGTCGGGCTGGTTGTTGACCGAAAGATGGTTGCCTTGAATCGGTTTCTTGCGGTTTCTCTCGGATGCTGCAGCTACCATTCTTCGGACATGAGGTGGGGAAATTCCATTAAGAGGGTAGATCTTCTGAAGTGATGTTGGTCTAAGACATCCAGACACAATCCTGGAAGTCTCATTCAGATCTATATCCATCTCTTTGGAATGTGGAGAAGAAAGCCAAACTGGTGTTGCATATTCGGCAGCTAAGAAGCCCAGTCCAAGGGCTGAAGTTCTGAGAGTGATGGGGCGAGCAACCCATGTCCTTCCTGTTAAGCATATTACAGTAGTATATTATTTCGTGCAGATACTTTATTTCAGTGTTGAAGCAATGCCGCTTGAAAGCCACAGTTCGATCTACGGTGACACCAAGATATTTTGGTGTAAAACAATGAAGGATTGCTTCACCTTGCAATTTAATGTTCAGTGTCCTCTTGTCTTCTTCATTTCGCAGGTGGAAAGCACAGACTTGCGTTTTATCTGGATTTGTCTTCAAATTATTTCTGTGACAGTATGGACCAAGTTCTTCTAAAGCACAGGACAAATAATGTTCTGCTTCTTCAAAGCTACAACCTTGCACGGCTACTGCAGTATCATCTGCATAGATAAATCGCCTGGTGTCTTCGGTTCTGGGCTGGTCATTTGTATATGCATTGTAAAGCAGTGGTGCTAAGACGCTACCTTGAGGTAGTCCATTCTTCTGGAGGCACCCACGACTATTTTTCCCAAGGAGAGACACGTAAAATTTTCTGTTCTCAAGGAAAGTTCTTAGCAGTTAGGTAAGCCTGAAGTCCTTTGTCAGTTCATAAATATTACGAAACAGCGTGTTATGATTAACAGTGTCGTAAGCAGCAGTTAAATCTATAAAGGCTACACAAGTAATGCACTTTTCCTCAAAGCCATTCTCTATGCACTGAGTACGGTTCAGAATTTGTCTACAGCATGACCTGCCTGGTCTAAAGCCTGCCTGTTCAGAAATCATTTTGATGAAGAAACTGGTAATCAAAGTGTATTTATTAATCTCATGTGAATTTTTTCAGGATTAGGGAACCACCCATTACAATTAGGTACAATAGTGTTCTTCTTCTTTAGTATTCAATCCATGGATTGGTCTGCGACAGTTCTCCAGTCGGCTGTATTTATAGCTTTCCTCTTCATCTCTTCATAGTTTCTGCATCCTACATCAGACATGATTTGCTGTAGATATTGTAGGCGTGGTCTTCCTCGACATCTTTTGCCTTCAACCATTCCCTCAAATACCGTTTTCAGCAGGCTATCGTGTCTCAAAATATGTCCTATCAGTCTAGTCCTCCTCCTCTTTATGCTTTTCCATAAGGTATAATTTTCCTCCACCTTTTTAAATACTTCAGCATTCGTTATTTTTTTCTGTCCAGCTAATTTTTAGCATTCTTCTATAATACAATTGTTCAAAAGAATGTATCCTCCTTTTTTTCTTATTTTCCAATTGTCCACGTTTCACAACCATAAAGGGCAATACTCCAAACATACGCTTTTAATAATCGTTTTCTGGTTTTAGGATTAATGGAATTTGTAGTGAATAAACGTTCCTCTTTGTGAAATGCTAATTTGGCTTTAAAATTCTACATTTGATTTCTTTCTTGCTTCTTCCATCTTTGGTAATTTTGCTTCCGAGATATTTAAATTCTTGAACATTTTCTAGTGTGTTGTTGCCCACCACTAATTTCATACTTGAGTCTGCCTTTTTATCGCAGACCATAACTTTCGTCTTTGACTTATTTATTTTCATCTTGTATTCATTAACCATGATTTCCTCCATTTTTACTATTATTTGTTTGAGATGCTGTTCACTATCTGCAACTATGGCAATGTCATCTGCAAATCTAATCATATTTATTTGTTCACCTTGTATCCTTATTCCTAAAGTCAAATCCTCTCGAACCTTATTCAATGCATCCTGGATGTAGGCATTAAAAAGCGTGGGAGACAAAGCACAGCCATGTCTAACTCCTTTCCCTATTTTTGCTTCCTCTTGTTCATTTCCAATTTTAATTACTACAATTTCATTTTTGTACAAATTCCAGATTATTCTTCTCTCTATATGGTACTCCTATGTGTTTAAGAATTTCAAATTTTTTATCCAATGTACATTATCAAAAGCCTTTTCAATATCCACAAAGCATAAATAAGCTCTTTGGTCTTTTTCCAATCTTTTTCAAGTAAAAGTCTCAATGTCAATATAGCTTCTCTAGTACCCTTACCTTTAACAAATCCAAATTGGTCTTCAGTCAGAAATTCTTCAATTTGCTTTTCAATTCGTCTTAATATTATGTTGGTGATAATTTTTGATGCATGTACGACTAAACTGATAGTGCGATATTGTTCACAATATTTTGCTGCCATTTTCTTTGGTATAGGGATCATTATATTTTTTTCAAAATCAGCCGGTATTTTTCCGTCCATGTGGATGTTTTGTACAAGTTGGAGCAATCTCTCCTTCATACGAGGTCCGCCTTTCTTGAGGAGTTCAGCTTTGAGATTATCAATGCCTGGCGCCATATTATCCTTCAGTCTTCGTAGAACTAATTCAAAATCCTCTATCAGTACTTGGAAATCTACATTATCTTCTGTTACTTCATCTTCTTCCTCAAGAACTTCATTTTTTCTGTAAATTAATGTACACCTTCGTATAGGGTTTCAATGTAATTTTTCCACCTTTTTGCAATATCGCTATGATCATCGAGAATTACTCCCTCTGCATTACTTATGGCATTACTCTTGTTACATCTCTTACCAAAGAAAATCTGTACCATCTGATATGCAGAATCTACATGTTCTTTAATAGCTTTTTCTTTTATCATTGTGCATATGCCCTCGTAATAATTTTCTCTTGCTATTCTTGCTTGTTTATAGCATTTCGCAATCTTCTATATTCTTCTTTGTATTCCAATCTTTTTGAGGTCTTGAGTAACCGTCTTTAATCTATCATATCTAGAATTTCTTTAGTGATCCATTCCTTTCTAGGAGGTATTTCTGTTCTCCCCAAAATTTCATCAGCTGCCTCCGTCAGATCTTTTTTAATTTGAGCCCATAAATCTTCTATAGTAGTCCCTATTTCTGTGTTAGTTAACTCATCAGTTTTCTGCTGGTATGCCTCAGCAATATTCTCATCTTTCAATTTACTTTTTAGCCAAGATTTGTTATTTCTTTTCTGTATTCTTTTAAATTTCAGCATGCTCTTCATCATAACGAGATTATGATCTGTTTGCACGTCAGCACCCGGATAGCTTCTGCTATCTTTGACTTGATTCATAAATCTCTTCTTAACTATTATATAATCAATTTGATATCTATTGATATCACCTGGTGCTTTCCAAGTGTACCTTCTTCTTTTATGATGATTAAACCATGTATTGGTGATTACAAGTTCATATTTAGCACAACATTCTAATAGTCTTTCGCCTCTTGCATTCCTCGTCCCCAATCCATATTTTCCTACTATGTTATCTTCCGCTCGTTCTCCGACTACAGCATTCATGTCACCTAGCATGATAAGGTTTTCCTCACCCTGGTCGTCATGACCAGTTGTTGGCATGTAAACTTGTACTATTATTGTGTCCCTTGGTTCTGTTTCTAGTCTAACCATTATTAATCTTTCACTGAATTGGACATATCCTTTCACTCTTATGACCATTTCTTTATTTAGGACTATTCCTACTTCTGCTTGACCTGGTTTTTCAGATGATGTTCCTGAATGAATTATTCTGATATCGCCACTCCAAAAGTCTCCTGCGTCTGGCCACCTCACCTCTGATACTCCTAAAATGTCAATCTTCATTATTTTCATCTCTTGTTTCAAATCTTCCAATTTTCCACATTTCATCATCGATTGCACATTCCATGTTACTATTCTTTTCTCTCTTCCACTATATTTCCCACGTTTCATCTCTTCGGTTGTCCTCGCCCGGAGATCTGAATGGAGGACTATTCCGGAGTAATTTACTAAAGAGCCTTCCATCATACTGCCGATTCTTGGGAAATCATAATAGATCATTAATGGAGTAGTTTCCCGTTGCTTTCTCGATACAATAGTGTTAGCCGACTGAAAAAAAATACTTTTCGATTGCTATGACAACACTGAAAAATTGCTTCCAGCACGATAATTATTTATTTATTTATTTTTAATTAATTAATTAATTAATTTATTTATTCATTCATTTACGGAAGTATACAATAACCTCTTATGTTCACCGACGTTGGAAGAGAAGAGATGTTCTGAAGATTTCATCAAAGCAGTCACAGAAATGTCTCTCCAGATTCAATCTCTCCGGCTTATTACCAATATCTAGATTGGGCTTTACGAAAATAATGGGTGACTACTACATGTAGTCTACAGTGTACTGGATGGTCGAAGGAAGTTTCGATTGATGATACTGATCAGAATGTTAAATACCCTATCCATTTCCAATCTACGTTTCACCTCTGTTATTTTCAGAGTAGTCATGTAGGTAGGCCATGAATAATAGTCCTATCCGATCGTATGAACACGTCCCGTGCGGATCACATGCAAAAGTAGGAACTATTTGAAAAATTCAAAAGTCTGCAGTCCTTACTTGAATAAAAAACAGATAACACACACTAATACAGTCATCACAATTAACAATTAACACCGGTTATCAGACAGATTCTACACACACCTAAAGTACACGGGGCTACATGACCACGTTGTAGCAACCCCTAAACTTAAGAACCAACCAACGATATAATACGTGTAAGTGAATAATTTCTCAAGCCCTGGGTACCAGATTATCAGGTTAGTATACGAGGATATAATCTGTACAGGAATGATAGATTAGGTAAGAGAGCAGTTGGAGTAGCTGTGTATGTAAAAGACAGTATCCAGTGTAAAATACTCTACTCATCTTATACTGAATTTTGTCGAAACCCCGAGTTTATTTTACTTGAGCTTAAATTATGTATAGGTAATGTGTTATTTGCTTGTATCTATCGCCTACCCAAAATCTCTTTCATGGATACATTTGTCAGTGCCATGTACAATTATATTTTACTTACAAATATGTAGGCCTAACAGTCTCAGGTGACATTAATGGGCACTTTGGTTCATGGAACTTGGAGACAGCTACCATTGATGATGCTTTTGATTCATGTATCTGACACGAATTCTATTTCAAAACACGTGTATCTCTGTGGTTAACAGCCGTGAGGCTGCCTATTGTACCTCAATCCTAGATACGATAAAATCAAATTGTAATGATATCCTGTTGGAATTTGAACGAACTGTTATATGCTGTTTTCTCGATATCTACCCCTCCACATCAAAGGAAATGGATTACATTTAGAGACCTTCGGAATTTTGATATTGAAATATTCCAACAAGATGCCGTTTTTGCACCCTGGCTGCAGGTACTTTCCCAGAACAATATTAATTATATTGAACCTTCAATAATATTTTCTTTGACTTATTTGATAAGCATTCCCCAGTCAAAATGATTTGATCTAAACACCGAATATACCCCTGGGTAACGGCGGTTATTAAGAAGCTAATACCCACTCATGATAGAGCAAAGAAGAAACACATCAAATCCCGAAAACAAGAAGACATTGAAACCTACCGTGTGTTACGTAAAAAAAAAAAAAAATAGAAATGCCAAGGTGAAATACGCATACTCGAAGTTCAGCACCAACTTGACACCTTCCACAGTATGGAGAATAATAAAATCGCTTGGAATTGCTAGGTAAAAAATTACAACCATAATGGCTTCATTCATTTCTGCAAAATCATAAAATGAACATTTCACACAAACTTCTCCTCTGAACAATTTCCGTAAAATATGTGGCACTATTGCTCGTTACCTGACTGCTGATTTCTTTCATTTCTCATATATTTACCCTGATGATGTAATAAAGGTATTTAACAGCATAAAATCCAACTCTGAGGGCCCAGATGGCATTTCACATGAACTGTCTAGAGATAGTTTCCCCAGTCATTACTCACATGTTCAACGTTTGCTTACAGTCAGGTGTCTTTTCCATCTGCCTGGAAAATGGCAGATATTCGACCTATACCGAAAGTCTCTTCTCCCCAGATAGTTGAGGATTTTCGACCAATCAGCATTTTGTCACTTCTTGGAAAAGGATTAGAAAAAATGTCTACCAACAGCTCACAACTTAACATAATCTATTCTATTTTGGTTTGAAGATTTTTTGAAAGGGAGGTTGCAGCGCGTTTACTTCGAAAAATCGAATGTTTCAAACTGGTGTAATGTGCTCTCTGGTGCTCCACGGTTCTTTATTGGGCCCGTTATTGTTCTCTCTATATATAAACGACCTACCAACAATTCACTTCCACACAAAACATCACAATCATGTATGCTGATGATCTGCAAATTTACTACCATTTCCCCGTAACCTGTCTCAATGACTGCATCAGCAAAGTAAGTTCCGACATTGAAAGGCTTTTCGAATATGCTATTCTATTAAACGAAAACAAAACATTAGCCATGTTTGTAGGGTACTGAAATCTGTTATCAAATCTCAACAACAGTGTCACTCCTCCAATAGTTGTAAATGGATAAGTGGTCAAATGTCAAGTTTGTGTTAAGAACTTGGGACTCTACATAGATAATCTCTATGTTGGTCCAACCATACTAACCATGTAGTCAAAAAGGTGACTGGTATTCTTCATCAGTTCCGTAGAAATCTACCATATCTTCCTTAATGTAAGAAAGACTCTGATACAAAGTGTGATATTTCCTATTCTAGATTACGGGTCATTAGTATACAGCGATATTTCAGATAAATACAATATGAAACTCAGTGAGCTCAGAATGCATGTTTACGATTTATCTTCAACATTCGTAAACAAAGTCATGTTACACCATTTTATAAAACCATTGGCTGGCTAAAGCTTAGGGAAAGACTGTTGTACTCGACTTTTTGCTTACTATTGAGAATTTTAAAAACTAATACACCGCCTTACTTGGCTAACCCCTTTGTTCAAATGTGTCAAGTGCATGAACGGAACAATATATTCACAGCTACAACTCTTCAGATCCCTCATCATCGTGCAATGAAAGGCAATAAGTCATTTGTGGTAAATACGTCGAAAATATATAACAATGTAAGACTGGGCGAAGTACGGCAGATGAGTGTGAAGGCTCAGAAATCCCATATTCACTTCTATTATCTGTGTAATTATTATGACTTGTATAAGATTATTATAAAACTAGCAGTAGTGCCCGGCTTCGCCCGGTGAATTGATTTGTTGTGTTGTTGTTTGAGTCTTCTGTCTTTTGACTGGTTTGATGCAGCTCTCCATGCCTCCCTGTCCTTAGCTAATCGTTTCATCTCTACATAGTGTGCCCATTTAGGATCGGCACAAGATTTGAACCCCTGACCATTTACAGAGAATATTTTTAAGTCTTATAGAATATTATAAAATCTTAGAGATGCACCAGAAGTCTCAGAGAGAAACTCACGGGAAAACGAACATTCAGGCATTCCTGAAGGGGAGATGGTTTAGTGGAAATACATATATTCCCATTTTAGTTGGCATTTTAAAAGCAAATCGCCATTAAAATAACGATTAGCAAGCACCAGAAAGTCAGACTCAAGTGGCAATAAGTAACACTCGAGATTCCAGGGTGACAGCAACTCCAGGAAAATATTGCGTTTCAAGTGGACACTAAGGGTTGGAACTATTTCTTAATAGGCACTCGAAACTTAAACCAGGAATCAGCAGTTTTTCTTAAATAGATAAAAGCGGGAGTTACCTCGTTAAATCTCACGAAATGAACTCACCAAAGCTATTAGATACAAAGTCGAAACAAAATCTAGTGACCCAAAAATTCAAGAAGTTGGCAGTCCTGAAAAGCACTTGAGAAGAATGCAAGGTAAGGGAAAAAGGTCATAAACACTTGAGCGTCAGGATACTAGCGGAGGGCAGTAAGTGAAAGATAGGCCCCGCCAAGAGCATATCAACTATTTTAATTAATTACAGATAACCCAGCGAAACAATTTCATTCCACCTGCCGGAAATTGTAATATTATTACCAATTACACTTGGGATTAAAATTTAAACAAGATCGAAGCTAGGATTCAGGATTTGAACTTCCGAAGCTCGTAAGGAACTAGTTCTCAGCCGAGGTGAATAAATAGGCCTAAGGCCCGAGAAAAAGTACGAAGTCCGTCCGTTGAACGAAGGCCTTGCTAGAGGCACGTCATACGAAGTTCGTCACTCTATGACAGGCCTTGGTGAGAGGCACGTCAGTCTGCCAGACAGTCAGCAGAGACAAGTTATAAGTTAAAGTCCGTCAGTAGGCAAAGCTTTAATATAGGCTTATAGGGAAAGTGTACCAAGTACGATCAAAAGTAAACAGAGCCTCGGTGATAGGATTCGCGAATTAGCGACAAGTAAAAACCGTCAAGAACAAAACCAAAGTAACAGACAGTAGAATTCGAGTCTCCGAAAGGGACAAAAGTACAGAACGAATGCGCTAGGCAAATTAATAAGCTAACAAGCGAGACGCAGCAAACTTATCGTCTGTTCGAAAAAATACGCTAGAGACTGAAAAGATCAAAAGAACATTGGTTCGAAACAATAAGTCAGTCAAGGGGAAACAAAATCCCTACGGTATAGTAAATGGTCTTCACGGAAGACAAGTCGAAGGGAAACCCAAAGTAATATTGCGTCAAGAACCAAACAGAAGTCAAGTTAGAATTATAGGAATAAAATAATAAATGGAAGAATTTGATGAACAGTATTCGAGCGGAAAATAGGCTAAATACTATTAAAATTAGGAAGGAAAGAGACTTACCAGGAGAAGAGTGGGAGCCGTTACATGAATAAAGGCTGTAGGAAAGAGACTTACCTAAACGTAGAGGGGATAACAGTAATCACAAGTCCAAACCAGTACAGAGAAAGGGACTTACTTGGATCAGCAGCCACGTGAGGATATCTTCATCGTCAGCTGAGATTTGGTCCGTGTGAAAGAAAGTGTAAATAATAATTAAGCGATTTTCTTTTTAGTGCAATAAGTGCTTTCTGTGAAGCGTAAAATGTATAAAAATATGTCCGGGTGTAAAATAAAAGGCCAGAAAATGAAGGTCTATTTGTGTGAAGTTATGTGGTGTTAGAATCATGTGTGGGTGAAAACCATCCAAAAATCATGTCACAAGATGGGAAAGGGGTGAGTAGAAAATGTTCATAATATAAAAATGAGGGTATCATATGCAAATCAGTGAATTTATGTATAAATTTATGCACGATGGATAGTCAAAAAGTGTTAAGATGTCAAAAGGCAACTGCTCAGACGGTTTGCAAAAATGTGAATAATAATAATGAAAAGTGCAAAGTAATAATAATAATAATAATAATAATGAAAACTCGAAAAAAATGGTTAAATGAAAATAAAGTAAAATCTCAAGGAGGACACGAATATAATAAATGAAAAATGGCAAGTACAATGTATGCAAAATAAATTAACGTAAATGTAATAAGCACCATTAGAATCATGATAATAATAATTAATATTGAGTTTTATACTCCGAATAATAATATTGAGTTTTATACTCCGAATAATAATATTGAGTTTTATACTCCGAATAATTAATACTGAGTTTTATACTCCGAAAAATAGTATTGAGTTTTTATACTCCGAATAATAATGTTAAAGTAAACAATGGCATTTTTGCAAGTTAATAATGAATGTTAATCAAATCATAATAATAAACTCGAGTTGAAGTGATAAAATAATTGAAATAATTGAAGCGCGTGGAATAATTAACGTAATTGAAGGATCGTTGGGGATACCTTAAGAAATGAAATAATAAACGTTATTCAGCAAATGATAAAATGTAATGTGATAAAAGTAATAGGTGAAAATTGAACGCCGTAAAATAAAGTTGAATGTTATAGGCTATAGGCCATGTCGAAATAAAATGCTAAACACGAGCAAAGTTGTTGTAATGAAAATCCAAGTCTTGTAAAAGTTATGGAGCCGGAATAGGCCCGTAAAATGATGAAATGAGTCAAATAGGCTAGCTAGTGGAATGAATATGTCTTGTAGCGTGCGTAAGATGAGAGATCTAAAAGTAATAATGGTCAGGAAGGCGTCGATATTGTTGTATTACGAGGGTTTGACCCGTCTGGACGAACAGGGATTCGAACCAGAGGCATTATAGTTGTTGCAACCTAAGTCCCGCTGGGCAATTGCTAAATGTGTGTGTATTAATCTGGAAAGTATCAGTGCTTCTACGAGATATGGTTATAACTGGGGAAACAGTGTGTTCCGAGCATAAAAATCATATAGCCTTACTTTGCCAGCATCGAAATGTTATGACCAAGTGAAATGTGTAAAAGGAATGAACGGGATTCGAAGCGAGGAATGGTAAAGACCTCTTGTCTCCTCCCAATAAATAAATAAATGCGTCGTGATCTCCAATTACAGCACTGGTTACAAGGACAATGAAATGAATAAAAGTTAATGAGGGATAGAGTTGAATGAAGTAATGTCGCACTTGGATTTTCATGTATCTTATGTTGTAGAAATAAACAGTTGAAGGTTCTTTTAAAGGGAAGTGAATGGTGTGAGCACAAGGTCGTAAATTATCGTGAAACGAGGGTGTAAGGGAGGTTCTGCCACCCGGCCGACCGACCCTAGACACGGAAGGAAAGTACAATGGACTTTTGTTTAAAAAGGTTGCGGTTGCTGAATAAATATGAAGTGCGTTATAGTTAAATATGCAAATTTGTAAATTAACGGTGCTATAAAATTGTTAATCAAATAATTGAATTGGCGGGTTCTTGAAAATCATCCCCACATTAAATTTGTTGAATTCTGATAATATTTGACCATAGTAGTCAACGTATAAGTTGAACACTGAATATTCGATTCCTACCTAAACGAGAGATATGAAATGAAAACGGGTTAACTCATAACGGAGTTTGCAGGTAATTAAATAACTGTATAGTGATGGCATATGATACCTCATTTATAAACCACCCTATTGCATGGAAGAAATTTTGGAGGGACATGAATACGAGAACATGGCATGGTTAATTGTTTTGAAGTGTTGATTTGTTATGATAGACTAAGGCTTACCGGCAGATGTAATATAATCAAAATAAAATGATAATTAAAGAATTTAAAGTAAACTGAAGGTTAAATTAAAACCCAGAAGGGATGCTAATTAGACGGTTAAATATCCGTAAAGCCTTCGAGAAAAATGATATGAAATAATAGGCAAGCTTTGTGCCTAAACAGATAATGTGTTGTAAACAAAAATATAGAGAAATGCTAATGTATGAAATATGATCTAAGCAAGATAAATATAAGGATAAGATAATGACAGAGATTTAAGTGAATTTTTGATATTTTGTTGATTTTGGATTTTCCAAAATTTTTATGTATGACAATTTGTATTGTTCCTTGGAGTTTTTCTGCAATAAACTCATGCCATTTATAACATGTCTGGTTTTTCAATTTAGTCTTGTAGATCCTAAATGTGCTATCATATCGAATGTGGAATCACGGTGGGGGTTGACGTTTCACGCCCCGGACCGAAGTAGTTAGCCAGGTCGTGATGAAGCATTCTCCATTGTGAAATGGGTACAATAGCTACCACACCCTACATCCGAGGCAATCTGTTTAACATACTCTAACCTTGGTCTACCCCTACAGTTCTTGTCCTCGACCCTTCTTTCCATAACTAAGCTTGCTATTCCTGGGTGTCTTAGTATGTGTCCTACCAACCTATCTCTTCTCTGCATTAGCAGTCGCCAGAAACATCTCTCCTCTTCCACTCGTCTTAATACCTCTTCGTTTGTAACCCTATCAACCCATCTGATCTTCATCATTCTCCTGTAACACCACATTTCAAACGCTTCAATTCTCCACTTTTCTGCTGCACCAATAGTCCAAGTTTCACTTCCAATGAGTGTGACGCTCCAGACAAAGGTTTTCAAAAATGTCTTCCTAATACCTAAATCTATATTCGATGTCAACAGGTTCCTTTTCTGTAGAAATGCTTTCCATGCATGAGCCAACCTACTTTTAGGTAGTTTTCATTAGAAAGCTAACTATTGCAATGGGTACCATGTTTCGACTTCCGGATAATTTCGACATATCTTCGCGTTTCACATCCCCCAGACCCCAAAACCACCATCAGTTCAAAAGTTTATATATAATTTAAGTATATATATACTAGCTGTTACCCGCGGCTTCGCCCGCAATAACATTTGGAATCCCGTTATAACATTAGTTATATAGATAGATAAGCATGGGTCCTACTGGAAAATAATTATATCAGCTGAAACCAAAAAAGCATGGGACGAAGAAAAACATCAACATATCATGTTGGTTTCGGAACCTAAAAGACGTGAAAAATGTAATAAAAGTAGACTATTAAAAAAAAATATTTTTTGAAATTTCATTCGAATCAATTTTTATGTCATTCCTGGGACTTAGAAAATTCCGGCCAAAAAGTACAAAATCATTAATAACTCCCTAAGTATTCATCGAATGATAAAATAGCAAGAGACAAACAAGATGAACCGGTAATGTGATATTGTCTACAACATAGGCCATGTATAATTTTCCACTCAGACATATCACCTGTTTTTTTTTTTCAGAATTTCACCCCTCCCCATGGGCCCTTAAATAGAATTTATGAAAAAAAAAACGGTCAAACACCTATTGACATATTTTTATGCTGATCTTTTTCCGCCGGGTTTCAAACTCCTCGCCTATGTCGTTTAAGAGATACACGCTCCGTTAGGAATCTTTCAACCGCCACTTTTCACCCCTTTAACCTCATAATATACATCACATCGAAAAACCCTCAGACACGTGTCATCTTATTTTTAATGCTGAGTTAATATGCCGAGTATCACATCCCTCAATGAAACCAATCGGAAAATGCTGGTCTACCCCCTTAACACCCCTTTAGAACCTGATTATCCAAAAATCCTTTCTTAGTGGGCGTTTGCGGCCCTCGAGCAAACTGCATTCCAAATTTCATTCCAATCCGTTCGGTGGTTTCTGAGATTTCGTGATGAATGAATGAGTGGTATTTTAGCTTTATATAATAGACAAGCAGGTACCCGTGGCTTCGCTCGCGTCAGTCGTGGCATATTGTTATTCAATGAAATGCAGGTTTAACCCCGTTAACACCCCTTTAGAACCTGAATATTCAAAAATCCCTCCGTAGAAGACGTTTTCGACACACAACAAACATATCCCCAAACCACCATTCTTCTAACATTAATAGTTTTGGTTGGTCGATGAGAGTGAATATCCAAAAATCCTTCCTTAGTGGACGTTTTTCTTAAAGAATTTCACTCCTCCCAATGGGCCCCTTAAATAGGATTTATGAAAAAACAGTCAAAAACCTATTTATTTAATTATTTTTTAAATTATTTTATTAAGTTGAGTTTCCTCTGGGTTTCAAACTGCTCGCCTATGCATTTTGAGAGATTCACGCTCCGTTAGGAAACCTTCAACCCCCACTTTTCACCCCTTTTACTCATAATATACATCACATCGAAAAACCATTAGACGTGTGTCAGCTTATTTTTAATGATTAGATTATATGCCGAGTAACACATCCCCAAATGAAACCACTCGTGAGATATTGTTATTCAATAAAATGCACGTTTATCCCCTTAACACCCCTTTAGAACCTGAATATCCAAAAATCTTTCCTCAGTGGACGTTTTCTACATACAACAAACATTTCCCCAAAATTTCATGTTTCAATAAGTTTGGCTGAGCGATGGTGAGTGAGTGAGTCAGTCGGGACATTTTCTATCATTTAATTTTAAGATTTTCACCCCTCCCCATGAACCCCTTAAATGGGATTTATGAAAAAAAACGGTCGAACACCTATTTAATTATTTCTTAAGCGGATTTTTTCCGCTGAATTTCAAACTTCTCGCTTATGTCGTTTATGAGATACACGCTCCGTTAAGAATTCTTCAACCCCCAATTTTCACCCCTTTCACCTCATTATATACATCATATCGATAAAACCTTAGACATATGTCTGCTATCTTGACTGATTAATTTATATGCCGAATATCACATCCCCAAATGAAACAACTCGTGAGATATTGTTAATCAATGAAATGCAAGTTTAACCCCCTTAACACCTCTTCAGAACATGAATATCCAAAAATTCATCCTTTGTGGACGTTTTCCACATACAACGAACATATCCCCAAAATTTCAAGTTTCTAACTGCAATATGTTTGGCTGGGGGATGATGAGTGAATATCCAAAAATCCTTCCTTAGTGGACTCCTTTCCCCAGATTTTCACCCCTCCCCATAGGCCCCTTAAATTGGTTTTATGAAAAAAAAAATGGTCGACCACCAATTTACTTATTTTTCAAGCTGATTTTTCCTCCTGAGTTTCATACTTTATGCCTCTGTCTTTTAAGAGATACTTGCTCCGTTAGGAATCCTTCAACCCCCACTTTTCACACATACACCTCATAATATATACTACATCGAAAAACCCTCAGACTTGTGTCTTCTTATTCTTAATGATGAGTTAATATGCCGAGTATTGCATCCCCCCAAGGAAACCATTCGGGAGATATTGTTATTCAATTAAATGCATGTTAACACCTCTTTAGAACCTGAATATCCAAAAATCCTTCCTTAGTGGACGTTTTCGACATACATCGAACATAACCCCAAAATTTCATGTTTCTAACTTCAAGTATTTCGGCTGGGGGATGATGAGTGTGTGAGTAAGTCAGGACATTTTCTGTCATTTATTTTTCAGAACTTCACCCCTCTCATGAATCCCTTTAATTGGATTTAAGAAAAAAACGGTCGAACACCTATTTACTTATTTTTAAGCTGTTCTTACGCCTGAGTTTGATGAGTGAGTAAGTTAATCAGTTAGAACACATTCTTTCCTGTTTTTATTTTCAGAATTTCATCCCTCTCCTAGGGCCCTATTTACTTGTTTTTTATGCTGATTTTTCCGCTGAGTTTCAACTCCTCGCCTATGTCGTTTAAGAGATACATGCACCGTTAGGAATCCTTAACCCCCAATTTTCACCCCTTTCATCTCATAATATACACCACACCGGTAAACCCTTAGACATATGTCTGGTTATTTTTAATGCTTAGCTTATATGCCGAATATCACATCCCCAAAGAAACAACTCATGAGATATTATTAACCAATGAAATGCACCTTTACCCCTTTAACACCTCTTAAGAACCCGAATAAACAAAAATCCTTCATTAGTTGAAGTTTGCGACATAGAGGGAAAATATTCCAAAAATTTAATGTTTCCTACCTCAAAAGTTTTCGCTGGCCGATGATGAGTGAGTGAGTCAGTCAGGTCATTTTATTTCAATTATTTTTACCAGAATTTTACGCCCTGCCCATGCGCCCCTTAAATTGGATTTATGAAGAAACGCTCGAACACCTATTAACTTATATTTTGAGCTGACTTTTTCCCCTGAGTTTGAGGAGTATGTGAGTTTTTCAGTCAGTCAGGACATTTTCTCTCCTTTTTTTTCTAAAATATCACCCCACCCCATTGGCCCCTTAAACTGAATTTATGAAAAAAACGGTCCAACACTGATTTACTTATTTTAAGGTGTTTTTTCCGCTGAGTTTCAAACATCTCACGTATGTCGTTTAAGAGATACACGCTCCGTTAGGAATCCTTGAACCCCCACTTTTCACCCCTTTCACCTTATAATATACACCACACCGGTAAACCCTTAGACACATGTCTGCTTATTAGCCTACTTTCGATTTTTGCAAAAAATGAAAGTAGACTTATGAGATCAACACAGGGCGAAAAAAAAGGTGTGTCTGTCTGTGTGTGTGTGAGTCTGTGTGTGTGTCTGTGTGTGTGTGTGTGTCTGTGTGTGTGTGAGTGTGTGTACTCTGAATGTCTGTCCCCCCCTATCAATTCGAACACGGTGAATGCGAATTGAACGAAATTTGGTACAAGGGTAGCACTAGCAAAGGACACCTCAGTGTCATGTTTTATATCGCCGCCATCTTGACGGAAACGTAATGGCAGCCACACAAATGTTCAAAGCTTAAATCAAATTACGACTAACCTAATCATCCGATCTCTACCAAATTTTGCAACAACATACCTTTAAGGGGGGAGCATCCTTTGACCAAACTAATAAGTCATCAGCGTAATAGTTTGCGGATGGCGGCCATCTTTGTGTGAAAATCGATTCCCCCTATTAATTCGAACACGGTGCAAACGAATGGAACGAAATTTGGTACAGAGGTAGTACTAACAAAAGGCACCTCAGTGTCATGTTTTATATCGCCGCCATCTTGACGGAAACGTAATGGCAGCCACACAAATGTTCAAAGCTTAAATCAAATTACGATTAACCTAATCATCCGATCTCTACCAAATTTAGCAATAACATACCATTATAGAGGAAGCATCCTTTGGCCAAATAACTAGGTCATTAGCCTAATAGTTTGCGGATGGCGGCCATCTTTGTGTGAAAATCAATTCCCCCTATTAATTCAAACACGGTGAAACCAAATGGAACGAAATTTGGTACAGAGGTAGCACTAGCAAAGGGCACCTCAGTGTCATGTTTTATATCGACGCCATCTTGACAGAAACGTAATGGCGGCCACACGAATGTTCAAAGCTTAAATCAAATTACGATTAACCTAATCATCCGATCTCTACCAAATTTTGCAACTACATACCTTTATGGAGGGAGCATCCTTTGACCAATCTAATAGGTTATTAGCCTAATAGTTTGCGGGTGGCGGCCATCTTTATGTCAAAATTAATTCCCCGTATTAATTCGAACACGGTGGAACCGAATGGAACGAAATTTGGTACAGAGGTAGCACTAGCAAAGGGCACCTCAGTGTCATGTTTTATATCGCCACCATCTTGACTGAAACGTAATGGCGGCCACACGAATGTTCAAAGCTTAAATCAAATTACGATTAACCTAATCATCCGATCTCTACCAAATTTCGCAGCTACATACCTTTATGGAGGGAGCATCCTTTGACCAATCTAATAGGTCATTCGCCTAATAGTTTGCGGATGGCGGCCATCTTTGTGTCAAAATCGATTCTCCCTATTAATTCAAACACGGTGAAACCGAATGGAACGAAATTTGGTACAGAGATAGCACTAGCAAAGGTCATCTCAGTGTCATGATTTATATCGCCGCCATATTGACAGAAACGTAATGGCGGCCACACAAATGTTCAAAGCTTAAATCAAATTACGATTAGCCTAATCATCCGATCTCTAGCAAATTTAGCAAAAATATACCTTTATGGAGGGAGCATCCTTTGACCAAACTAATAGGTCATCAGCCTTATATTTTGCGGATGGCGGCCATCTTTGTGTGAAAATCGATTCCTCTTATCAATTCGAACACGGTGAAACCGAATGGAACGAAATTTGGTACAGAGGTAGCAATAGCAAAGGGCACCTCAGTGTCATGTTTTATATCACCGCTATCTTGACGGAAACGTAATCGCGGCCACCCAAATGTTAAAAGCTAAAATGTAATTACGACCAACCTAATAATCTAGTCTCTACCAAATTTTGCAACACCATATCTTTATGTGGGAAACATATTCAGACCAAACTGCAAGAACATCAGCCCAATATAAATAATTCATGCTTTTGGGCTAATGCCGTGTGTATTTTTAATTTGAACCATACGTTTCGGAGAAACCTTGCCTCCTTTTTCAATGGAAATAAACAATGTGGCCATAGAAAGTAAATCAATGGGATTACAAAAAATATAGATAAATTCCTCTGTTCGTCACCAGAGAGCAGCTGCCAGAAATTACTGTATGGACCATGGTGGAACGGCGGACAGATTAGTAAGTAACGAGAAGGTAAAGGGGGCGGTGTGGAAATATAGTAACTCCTCGAAGAATGAGGAGTGGGGGGGGGGGGAGGTGGGAGGGTTAGATGGATATATAGGGAAACATAAACAAAAGGGAAGTGTATCTGAACGATACCTAACGTCATACAGTCAACGGCGAAAAAACAGATGGAAACTCCCCCAGTGACGAACAAAGGAGATCAAATCCAGGCTCTGAGCCCAGAGGGAAAATGTACAATTTTAAATATGTGAAGAACAGAGAGACTGAGAGGAACTATCTCCATAGATCCTTAATAACTGGTAGCCAAGTGTCACTTAGCTGATATCCAGTGTCTCTGTTAAAATTATTGGGATTTTTACGAATTTCAACTGCCTCCCTTATAATTCTAGACCAGTTGTGCTTAACAAGGGCAAGCGCATGAGCATCCTTGAAACAAACATCGTGCCCTGAAGACAGGGCATGTTCAGCTATAGCTGATTTGTCAGGTTGGTTTAGACGGATGTTCCTTTCATGCTCTTTGATGCGAGTTGCAATGGACCGTTTTGTTTGTCCAATGTAGACTTTTCCGCAAGTACATGGGACTTCATACACCCCAGGTTGTAGTGTTGGGGACAATTTATCTTTGTTTAATGCTAAACGTTGTCCAATTTTCGTCATAGTGCCGAAAACTGTTTTTATCTTATGCTTGCGGAGAATCTTAGCAACGCGGTCAGTGGTGTTGTGAATATAAGGGAGGTAAGCAGTTCCTCTCACGTCGGAGCTCTGAGAAGGTTGTCTATCCCTCCTTCTGGGATGTAGGGACCTATATATAGTGGATTCATTATAGCCATTACCCTTAAAGATGGTTTGTAAGGCATGTAACTCTTCCTGAAGAGTTGATGCCTCACAAATACGTTCCGCTCTTTTGCCTAGAGTTGTTATAATTCCTTGTTTTTGTGCTGGGTGATGGTGGGAGTCCGCATGTAAATAACGGTTAGTGTGAGTTGGCTTACGGTAGACGCTGTGCCCCATGGAGCCATCCGCCTTCCTCCTCACAAGAACATCCAAAAAAGGTAAGCATCCACCCGACTCTAGCTCCATTGTGAAGTGGATTGAAGGATGCAGCTGATTTAGATGGTTCAGAAAGTGGTTCAGTTTCTCAGAACCCTCCTCCCACACCACGAACGTATCATCCACATACCTCCACCAAATCACAGGTTTGAAAGACGCCGAAGATATAGCCTCCCCCTCAAAATGTTCCATGAAAAAAATTTGCCACGACAGGCGAGAGTGGACTTTCCATGGCCACACCATCAGTCTGCTCGTAATATTTACCATCCCACA